>CM028134.1:820020000-830020000 GCA_016271365.2 Neoceratodus forsteri | reverse complement strand
CACCATTTGAGTTGCCTCCTCTGGACTGCCTCCATCCTGTCTATGTCCTTGTGGAGATAGGGTCTCCAGAACTGGATGCAGTACTCCAGATGGGGTCTCACCAACTGTCTGTACAGAGGGATAACAACTTCCTGTTTTCTGTTGGTGATGCCACTCCCTATACATCCCAGTATCCTCCCAGCCCTCCCTACTGCCTTCTCACATTGCTTGCCAACCTTAAAGTCATCTGATATGATTACCCCCAGGTCCCTTTCCATTTTTGTTGTTGTTACTACCTCCCCCCTCATTGTGTACTCTTCCCCTGGGTTTTTGTTTCCCAGGTGCATTATTTTGCGCTCCTTTGCATTGAATCCAAGCTGCCATACTTCTGACCATTCCTCCAACCTTGCCAAGTACCTTCTCATCCTTTCCACGCCTCCTTGTGTATCCATCCTGTTGCAGACCTTTGTGTCCTCTGCAAAGAGGCATACTTTTCCTTCCAGTCCCTCTGCAATGTCACTTATAAAGACATTAAAAAGGACTGAACCCTACAGTACCCCAGTAGTAACCCCCTTTCTTCAGAGTGGACTCCGTTTACTATTACCTTCTGTGTCCTGTTGTCCAGCCAGTGTTTTACCCAGGCTACCACCCTGGGACCCACTCCCAGGCTGGCTAATTTGTTTATTAATCTTTTGTGTGGGACAGTGTCAAATGCCTTGCTAAAGTCTAGGTAGGCCTGTCCACAGCCCCTCCCTGGTCTACTACTTTGGTCACCCAGTCAAATAAATCAATTAGATTCGTCTGACATGACCTTCCCGCCAGAACCCATGCTGCCTTGGGTCCTGTGCCCCTGCTGGCCTCTAGGTACTCAACAATTCTTTCCTTCAGAATTGATTCCATTATTTTCCCTACCACAGAGGTCAGACTGACAGGTCTGTAGTTTCCTGCCTCTGTCTTGGTCCCACTTTTGTGAAGGGGAATCACGTCTGCCCTCCTCCAGTCCTCAGGTACCACACCATCCTCCTATGATTTGTTAAAAAGGGTAGTCAGTGGTGTCACTAGTTCTCCCCTTAATTTGTTTAGAACTCTGGGGTGAATCCCATCAGGCCCCATTGCTCTGTCCACCTTCAGCTTTAGGAGTTCTTTCAGAACCCTTTCTTCTGTGAAAGGACTGGTATCGACCTCCCTATCCAGAGTGCTTCTGTTAATTGGATTAGGTACCTCCCCTCCTCCTCTTTTGTGAATACTTAACAGAAGTTTGAGGCAGCTTCAAAACACTTCTTGACTTTGATCACAGTAGTAACTAATCTACTATTCAGACCAGCCCTGAAGAAAAATTTTCTTTAGGAAGCATATCTCAAACTCACTTCAGACACATTACCCTCCCCCTCACCATGCCGCCAAACTATCTTCCCTAAATAAGCTCCCACCATACACACAAACATGCAGATTCCATCCACCACCTGGCTCCTGTCTGTTATGCAGCTAGTGTTAGGATTCAACAGTGGAGTTACCATCTTTGTTCTTCCCAAGCCACAGAGAAAACTCCCCTCTCCTGTGTCTAGCTTCCCATCATGTGGTGAATCCACTGGGAAGGAGCTGCAAGAGGAGCCATGCCCCTCGGCTGGATGCTTACCCCGTACTGCTTGTTGATTGTGTGCTTACAGTGTGGGGCGTTCATCCTGCCCTCTGCAAGGATTTTCATGCAGCTCCTTCCCAGTGGCAGTGGCTCCATCACAAGAAGGGTGCTAAACAGGGAAGGAGACATTGCCAGATTACTTACTTACCTGGCCCAGGAGGCCTGAAGATAAGTCATTTTTCTTGGATCCTACCACTGGCCAAGACAATCCCCAAGAAAGAAGGCAGGTGATTTTGTGTGTATGGTGGGATGTAGATTTGTGATGTTTGTTGTTGCTGTTGGTTGAGGTAGGGCTTAGAGATTTGTGGTGGGGTTTGATTGGTGGGGTGGGAGGTTCACCTGGGGGGTGGAATATGATACTGGATGTCAGTAGGACAAAGACACTCTCACGTGGCTTGTTTACTAGTGTAGGGACTGTGAAGGTCCCAGGACAGTGTTTTGTGTCCATGTGGGACCTGCTTGGCTACCAATAGGACTTGAGGACTTTTTCTTGCATGTTTAAATAGATTCGGTTCACTTTTGTAACTGAACCTTTCTATCTGAGCTGCTGATGGTCAAATGACTTGAAGCAGTTTAAATTGTTGAAACCAGCTCAGAGAAATGTGTTTTATGTTGTCCCCAAAATTTCTGCAAGACAATGTTTTTGCTGTGGTTTTCATGTCATCCTTTTTTTATCGTTATTTTTTGACAACCAGGTAAGGCACAAGTGTCTGTTTTCAGGGGTGACCCAGGATCCCTAGGGAGGTTAAGTGACTTGCTCAGAGCCGCACAGTATGCAAGTGGAGGTTGTGGTAATCAAACTCTGGTCTGCTGGATGTACAAAACTCATTCACAGCTCATTACTCTTAACCTCTAGGCTACAAGGCAAGCCTCATATTTTTGGGAGACAAATTGCTTTTGTTCTGATTTCCATTTCATCGCTATATTATGAGAACAATTCATTCAGAGTTATTCAATTTGATATTGATATTCCTTGTTACTTGTTATCACCTCAACCATGGTGACCTAATTAGATATGCAGTCTGGATTGGATTGACTGTTACATTCCAACTCTGATTGAACTGTATCTTATTTGAGAACAAAGTATTAAACTGTGATGAAATTTGGTGTGGCCATGCTTTGCTTGTAATTTTTCTGCAAGCTGTAACAGTAAAAGCACCAACTAAGAAAACACATGGCATCAGCAGCCTTTGGGAGCATGGCTGCCACAGTTCTGTCCTCAGAAGAACAAAGTTTGCCCAATTACATTGTGTTATAACCTTTTAAAGTTAAAACAGGTTTTTGAGTCAGCTGCTGCTGTCTTCTCCAGGCCAGTCATGCTGTAAGGTAAGAGCCAGGCAGGTTACATTATCACAGCTAGCCCAGGGTTATGCTTTGCTAACAATCCCCTGCAAGACCTTCTTTCTGGGCTCCTCTGATCAGGAGGTGTAGCAGATGTGCAGGTGGATATTTGGTGAGCGGCTGGATTTTTTATTTATTGAAATGTTTCACCACGAGGGCACACTGAACAACAGAGTTGCTCATCTCCAGGGCCACTGGAAAATTGCGGGAGCAATTTTTCCGCAATTTCCACAATTTTCACTCTTCTCCGCACAAAATCTGCAATTTCTTGCAATTTCTTACATTTATGGAATTTTTGACTGAAATTGAATAAAAATGTTTGAATTCTCAAGGAAATCTACTCAGATATACTAACAATTTAATACACATACTTGGATTTGACCAAAACAGTACCGAGTGAGGTGAGAAGGGGTCAAATGTGACTCTGCTTTCATGTGATTCACTTCCCTGCTTTGGTTTCAGAATCTTCTGGTCATGCATATGTAGACCTGAACACTTAAAATCTGTGTTAAAGCAGACAATCAGAGAACTTTTTGCTGACACAGAGACTGAAACAATAGGTGTGAAAAGAGGTGCAAAGTGCCTCATCCACCTAAATGAAGTCTTTACCACAATGCTTGTTTTTGAATGGTCGGGTATCCTTGTATAGATACTTTCAATCTGAAAGGATTTTGATTCAAATGTGTCAAGAGTTTGGATGGCCTTGCTAATTATAAACTTGAATGTGCTTCTGAGAGGGTTGGTGACAATGATTTCTTACACGACAGTCTGCCGCAACTGCATACTCACATACAAAACCTACAAAAGGAAACATTTCTGAAAACATGCTGAACAGGTTAAGTACAAATAGACAAAGTAATTGCAACCCAAGTAAAATCACTGCAAACCGAGGAGAACAAAAGTACATTGTATTGAAATGTAATGAAAAACTACTGGTATGATTTGTTACTTTTATCATGTGATTTTAAAATGTACTTACAGTGCTGATTAAGAACAGTAATGATTTTAACAAAATAAATATTTTTCTTACTAGACCTTTATTAGGCACCCTGCTTATCTGTTTATTTTGTTCTTGCACCAAAGCACGTAGTTTAAACAGGCTTCATTATTTAACATCTAGAAACTGGCAAAATATGTTGTTTCAGGATGTTTTCAGTACAGATTAACTGTAAATTACTGAATAAAATCTAGTTAGCACTGCATGACTTAGATGTCTTGATTTTTAGAAGATATGTTACATAATGATTAGTTTACAGTGCATTTTAAAAACACACATCTTTCCTCATATTAAAAGCATTTACAAGTGGCAGTACATTTATCTAACAATTTATGTGATCAATACATGCTGCAGCAAACAATAAAATATTTATTAGGGGGCAGTTGGGATGTATAGTGAACTCCGGCAATTTTCCCGCAATTTTTGCAAGGAAATCCCTGCATTTTGGGGTAAAATTTTTCGCAATTTTCCAGTGGCCCTGCTCATCTCACAGTGCAGCCTGGGGGGGGGGGGTTACATAGGGTTCTGAAGGATGATCAGTTACAATAGTTTGTGGGTAGTACAAACAATAGAACATTGTAAGATTGTGTAACAGTTGGAACACAAGGTATTGTACAATAAACAGTAGTGGAACATTGGGTAAATTACAATACATATCCCAAAGTCATACAAAAGAACATATGAACGTACAAAACAGTAATAATGCTATAGAACCATTTATAGTGCATGAGTATACCAGGAGCAGGCTCGAGGTAGTAAACAAGTGCTGTTGGAGTAAAAAGGATGGGGTTAGGTTGTGCACACTGGTGACCCAGAAGGGCATTTGTTAAATTCCTGCATGTCCCCCCCCCACTCCAGGAATCACTACTGTTGCCATCCCGTGGCCAGTCATGTTGTAAAGTAAGAACCAGGCAGACTCCCTAACCGCAGGTTGCCCTGGCAATGGGGGGGGGGGGGCGGCAAGCAGTTAATGGCAGGATTTTCTTTCTGGGTTCCTCCAATCGAGAGGAGCAGAAGAAGAGTGGGCAGCTCTTTTATGAGCGAACATGTTTTTAAATTACTCCTACTGCCATCTTTGTACCAGTCAGCTAGCTGTTGCCATCATCAATAAGACAGTCTGGATGCAAGGTAAGAGTCAGGTGGGTTCCCTTACCACAGCTAGCCCAAGAGGGCTTAGCAGTCAGTGGCACGACTTTCTTTTTGAGATCCTCCAGTCGAGAGGAGCAGTAGATGATTGGGCTGGTCTTTAGTGAGCCAGCAGCCTTTTTTGGAATTCCTGCATGGCCTCTGCTCCAAGAATCCCCACTGCTGACATCATTAGGCCTATTGGGTCAGCTGCCACCATCATCACCAGGCCAGTCAGGCAGCAAGGGAAGCAACAGGCAGACTCCCATAAAACAGCTAGCCCAAGAGGGCTAGCAGTTGATGGCAGGACTTTCTTTCTGGGCTCTTCCAATTTGGAGGTGCAACAAATGGGTTAGACTTACTAGCCTTTCTTAAGGTGCTCATCTCTAAGCTGTCCTCAGCGAAACTGCCAAAGCATAAGGACATCACACTGGGGGGCATCAGTCTGTGGTATCGTCAGTCTGCAGGGGATTATGGTGCCACCCCTTCCCCCAGTGTGCCCTTTCTGCTCACCCTACAGTGTCTGGGGTCCCTTGGAAGCCTAACTGTTTCTGAATATGTGACCACGTCACATTTTTATTGCACAGGTATTACTTGTATGTAATAGTCAAAGCAACCTGCTACGTGAGGTTGTATCCTACCCCTTCACAAGCTGTCCACTGACCAACTGTACGGCTATATACTGATGTGTTACCTAAATTAGTAAAGTCATGCAAGTGCACGCAGGGTATGCCGTCGCCCTCAGCACACCTGATTTGCTTTTTTTCTTCTCTGCATTAACATTAAGTATGCCTTCTCTCTTTCACCTCCTGACAATTTAGTTTAGAGATTCCCTGCTAGCTTTAGTTCACCCTTCCAACCAGGCACTTTTACAGTGTTTCTCATTGTGCTAGTACCTCTTATGTGCATCTGTGCAAAGTGTCTGTCTCCTATGTATTTGTCTATTCTCATACCTAATATCTCCACTACCCCCAAAGAACCCGTGAATTATATGTCTTGCTAATTCTGTTTTGTGCTTATCTGTAAACCTATTTTACTACTTCTTTCATCTGGTAAGGACAAGTCAAACACAGGTTCTACGTCACCTTCCTCAGTTACCCAAACTGATTTTTGAAAGCAATATGGCCCTGGTTTTCTGCCTATTAATGTTAAAAGTCTGGTGTCTAAATTATAGAAACATAGAATTTGACGGCAGATAAGGACCGCTTGGCCCACCCAGTCTGCCCATTTCCCTACCTGATGGATAAGCTGCAGATCCTAGTTAACCAGCAGCCTACCTCTTCCTACCCCCACCCCCTAGAATTGCCTTATGACTGTCCCATGCATGCTTGAATTCCACCACTGTTTTTGACTCCACAACCTCCTCTGGAAGGCTGTTCCATGCATCCACAACCCTCTCTGTGAAAAAATACTTCCTTAAATTACCTCTGAGCCGCCCTTCTATCTTCAAATTGTGCCCCTTGTTCTTGCACACCTCTTTTTTTGAAAGATGCTACCCTCTTGGACTTTGTTGATTCCCTTGAGGTACTTGAACGTTTCTATCATGTCCCCCCTCTCCCTCCTTTCCTCGAGGCTATACATATTAAGCTCCTTAAGTCTCACTTCATATGTCTTCCGGTGCAGACCCTGCACCATTTTAGTTGCCCTCCTCTGGACAGCTTCCATCCTGTCTGTCTTTGCGGAGATTGGGTCTCCAGAACTGCACGCAGTACTCCAGATGTGGTCTCACCAGCTGTCTGTACAGAGGGATAATAACTTATTGTTTTCTGCTGGTGATGCCTCTCCCTATGCATCCCAGTATCCCGCAGCCCTCCTTGCTGCCCTCTCACATTGCTTGCCCACCTTTAGGTCATCGCTTATGACTACCCCCAGGTCCCTTTCCATTTTTGTTGTTGTTAGTATCTCACCCCCCATTGTGTACTCTTCCCCTGGGTTTTTGTTCCCCAGGTGCATTATCTTGCACTTCTTAGCATTGAATCTAAGCTGCCATACATTTGACCATTCCTCTAACCTTGCCAAGTCCCTTCTCATCCTTTCCACCCCACCTTGTGCATCAACTCTGTTGCAGATCTTTGTGTCATCTGCAAAGAGACATACTTTTCCTTCCAGTCCCTCTGCAATGTCGCTTATAAAGACATTGAAGAGGACCGGTCCTAATACTGAACCATGTGGTACCCCACTGCTAACCCCCCTTTTTTCAGAGTGGACTCCATTTACTATTACTCTCTGTGTCCTATTCTCCAGCCAATTCTTTACCCAGGCTGTCATCTTGGGACCCACTCCCAGGCTGGCTAACTTGTATATTAATCTTTTGTGTGGGACTGTGTCAGATGCCTTGCTAAAGTCTAGGTAGGCCATGTCCACAGCCCTCCCTGATCTACTACTTTGGTCACCCAGTCAAAGAAATCTATCAGATTTGTCTGGCATGACCTTCCGCTATGAATCCATGCTGCCTTGGGTCCTGTGCCCCTCTGGCCTCTAGATACCTGCAATTCTTTCCTTCAGATTATTCCATCATTTTCCCTACCACTGAGGTTAAACTAACAGGTCTGTAGTTTCCTGCTTCTGCCTTGCTCCCACTTTTGTGAAGGGAATCACATCTGCCGTCCTCCAGTCCTCAGGTACCACCCCATCCTCCCATGATTTGTTAAAGAGGGTAGTCAGTGGTGTCACTAGTTCTATCCTTAGTTCTTTTTAGAATTCTGGGATGAATCCCATCAGGCCCCATTGCTTTGTCCACCTTCAGTTTTAAGAGCTCATTCAGAACTCTTTCTTCTGTAAATGGGCTGGTATCAACTTCTGTATCCAGAGTGTTTCTACTGTTTGTTTTGGGTACCTCCCTCTTCCTTTGTAAATACTGAGCAAAAATATTTGCTTAGTATCTCTGCCTTTTCACAGTCACCTCTGCCCACCTCCCTCCCCTTTATTAAGCCTCACTATCCTCCCTTGGTCTTCCTTTGCTCCCTGATGTACCTATAAAGGTTTTATCCCCTTCTTAACTGAGTTGGCTATCTTTTCCTCGGTTTGGGCCTTGCTGTTCTGACTGCCTTTCCAGCTTCCTTTTGCTTTAACTGATACAGTTCTCTGTCCTGTTCCTTCTGTGATTCCTTGTACTTCCTGAATGCTTTCTTTTTCTCTTGAACCTTCACTGCCAGTTCCTTTGAGAACCATAGTGGTTTCTTACCTCGTTTCGTTTGTTTATTTGCTTTACACAAAGGCTTGTTACCTCTGTGATGGCAGTTTTTATTATTCCCCATTGTTCTTCCACCCCTCCTTCCTGCCCATTTGCTAGTGCATTCCTTAGGCACTCACCCATTTTGGCAAAGTCAGCCCTCCTAAAATCCAGTACCTTTGTCTTTGTATAACTTGACTCTATTGCTGTGTTTGTTGTGAACCATACTGTTCGATGGTCGCTAGTTCCCGATGGCTACCCACTTCTACATCTGTGATCCTTCTTCATCTCCATTTGAGAGAACCAGGTCTAAGATTGCTCCCTCTCGAGTGGGCTCCAATACTAGTTGTCTAAGGCATGCCCCCTGTAGGGCATCTAGAATAACCCCACTCTTCGAAGTGGCTGCTGCAACTGCACTCCAGTTAACATCTGGCATATTCAGATCACCCATCAGCAATATCTCCCCTTTATCTGCCATTCTAGGTATACTTTCTATCATTTCCTTGTCCATTTCCTCCCCCAGGAGGGGGTCTGTATACAACCCCTGTGCGGATTGTGGTGCCATTGCCTGCCTCCAAATTGACCCACAGTGCTTCTTCTCCTCCCTGTTTACCCTTTTGTTCTGTTGCTTTGATTTCTTCTCTTATGTAGAGGGCTACTCCTCCTCCTCTTTTACCCTCCCTGTCCCTCCTGTAGATAGTGTATCCTGGTATGTTTCGTCCCAGTCATGGTTCTGTGTGTACCATGTTTCTGTGACTGCCACAATATCCAGATCTTCCTCCTCCATCAAGGCCACTAATTCAGGAAGCTTGTTACCCAGACTACGGGCATTGGTACTCATTGCTCTCCATTTTTTGATGGCTTTACCTTCTGTAGCAGCAACCCCCACTGACCTTTCTACCTTGGTCTTTTTCTCATTTAGTGCCCTGTTTTGTAGGGGGAGGCTGGGATTTTCCTTCTTGGCCCAGATTAAGGCCTGTGTCTCGACTGCTTCCTCTGAAGCCTTTTTCATCATGAAGACTTGGTTTAACAGTTCAGTTGCTAAGTCTGAAGTAGCCATCATGGCTTATCTCTACAGGCAGGATCAGTCCCTTGGGGCAGAGGGGTTACTGATTTATAACAAATCTCATTTCAAGGTTCATGAGGTTATTATGAAATCTATACCCAAAAAGCTTGACCTAACTGTGCTTAGATAGTGGCTGCTAACTCTTGTTTGTATCTTTCTGTGTCCTATCATCCTTCCTTGGCTCATGCTTGTACTTAGGGTGTGAGGAGCATTATGGTTACTGAGCACTGACAATCTAAAATTCTTCTGCTGAGAGACCTAAACTGGTATATATGTCCCATCCTTTGGCTGCTGTCTGTAACCAGTTGAATGCCTTAAACCTCACTTAGCTTGTTCCTGACTACACCAGATTTATTTATTTCGTTTTAATTACCACGTGGGTGGTTAATTTTTCAAGCACTCTTTGAGTCAAAAATTGTATCTCGCATATTGCCTCAATGTGCTTCCATTTCTAACCTCATATCAACATTTTTCCCTATTAACAAAGCTGTCCCACGCAAGGTTCAGTGTTGGGGCCTGTTCTGTTCTCACACTGTTTTAATGATCACTGTAAATCTGTTCTCAGGTCCTCTATTTTGCTTTATGTTGACAACACCATCCTCTACTTCTCTTCTAAATCTGTCATAACAGCTCTATCTGACCTTCAAACAGACTTCTGTAGGCTTGAGATTGCCCTGACAGATTTACCTTTGCTACTCAATGCTAAAAGAAGATATGGGTGCTGTTCTCTAATAGTAAAACAAGTACCACTGACTCTCTCACTCCTGTCCTGTCAATATCTAACAATATTTTGCTGGAATGTGCGCCTTGCCATAAATATCTTCACATTTTTCTAGATAACACTTTAACAACGGAGCACCATATTTAACTCCCTTGTCTCTAACCTGAGGAAGAAACTACACTTCTTTGTAGGTGAAGGCCTCTATTCAATTCTCCAATAAAAACACAAGAAAACTTGTTGGTTGTTTAAGCAATAAGCCATGAGTGGGTGTGGGTTATCGGGGGATTTACCACGACTGGGGTGGTTTGCCCACAAGGTGCCGTGGTAAATCCCCTGATAGCCTAGATCCCCCGAGTGGCTTATTGCGATTATACTAAGTAGGTTTTGGTTTTTTGTTTTTTTTTAAAAAGGGAGGAAAACTTTGTTTTTGTAGTTTGAATCATTTTTCGTTGTTTTTTCTTTTGTTTTTGCATTTCACGGAACTGCTGTTTTATGCTCTCCGCTTAGCGGGGAAACAAGATGGCGTTCGTAGTTCCATGATTTCGGCATTGGATTTTTTTTTTTTTTTAAAAGATACGGCTGGCTGGCACCTTTTGCGGTGATTATCGGTAGATTTACAATGGAGGTAAGGTGCCAGCCTGCCCATCTCATTGGCTGTTGTACAAGGTCCATGGTATAATTAGGTATAACCGTTGAGCTTAAAGCACGCTCATTCACAATGACTGCTTGCTTTCCAAACTGGATCAATCATACCATCTCTAAAACCTTACTTTCGGTACTTAACCCTTTGCATCACAGAACCCTTTGCTTTACAACTGGCTCTGCTTTCTATCCTCATCACTACACCCCAGAGGTGATCTTCCCAAGCAAACAGAAGACTCCATTACTGGTATATCTAGGGTGTCAGGGTCATTACTGCAGAAGCACCCTCCCTCTAAGTGATCTTATTACAAATAGAATAACATATGGGTATCCATCTGTTACAGTGCTGTAAATCCATCATGGATTGCACAGCGTAGCTCGAGAAGTGGTTTATGCCGTCACAGGAATCCCGAGATGGAGTAACAGCAACTGTAACAAATGGATGCCCATCTGTTGTTTTTTTTTTTTCACAATAAGTGGTGAACCTCTATATCAACTTGCTTCAGATAGTTTTCAAAAGCCATTATAACCCGGTAATAACCCACTGTCTCGCTCAGTCACCACATCCGGGGAGGAAATAAAAGATGTTCAAAAGCCAAACACCCTGCACCAGTTCTAAAAAAATAAAACATATGCGTGCATGTGTGTGTTTTTTTTTCACATACCCTTGGTGAGTTATAATATCATAAACCTCTCAAGCTTCGCTCTTGAGGTTTATGGATTATCACACACACTCGCATATGCATTATTCTCTATGTAATACATGGTTGCTATTTTTTCTGCCCAGATTCATTTTGGTGACAAAACTCCTGCTATCTCAGCTGTCAGCACTACTCCAGTCACTTTCAAAATGACATTTGAAAGCCGTGACAGGAGCAAGCACTAAGAACAGCTGAGCGCAAGAGACTTTGCTGTTCAGTTCTGTAATAACATCATTTTGACGTTAGAACGATAGCATTAATGGATTCCTGAAATCAGAATGATGGTATTGCAACTCTCAAGAGTTCCTTGTTGCACTAAGGGGAGCAGGTTTGCGTCAACTGATGAACTCACTCACCAGAGACAAAGCAATAGTGGATCTAGTGCTGACAAACAGCACAGGGATCCCAGAAGCTGAGGTGGGAGCCACTCTAGGGACCAGTGATCACAGTTCAATCTGGTTTACTGTGAACAATATGGAGGAAAATAGTCATACCAAAATCAAGGTACTAGATTTCAGAAAAGTCAACTTCCCCAAAATAAGAACTATGCTTGCATCCATGCCGGAAGGAGGAATCACAAGACTGCTGGAATACTCTGAAGGCTGCTCTGCATGCAGTAACAACTGTATGCACTAAGCAGATCAGCAAGTCCAAAAGAAGGAAAAGACCTCTCTAGTTCTCTCATGAAGTAGCATCCAAAATCAAAGAGAAAAAAAAAGCTTTTACACAATTCAAGGAAACAAAGCATGAAGCAGACATGGAAAAATACAAGAACAAATGAAAAGAGGCAGGGAAAGCTGTTAGAATGGCAGAAGCACAGACAGAAGAGAAAATAGCACAAGGTGTTGAGAGAGACACAATCTTATATAGATACATAAGAGAAAAAAGAAAAACTAAGGGAGGTAAGATGGCAGACAGTGACGAGGACAAGGCACAAGTGCTAAACGAGTTCTTTTGCTCTGTCTTCACCATAGAAGACCGTGGCAAAGGTCCCACACTGAGCAGGACAAAGGAAGATATTCAGGGAGCAGATACTAGCCCTTGCTCGAGGGAGAGGGCCCTAAAAGAACTTAATAAACTGAAAGTGGAAAAAACCATGGGAATAGATGGTATACACCCTAGGATATTGAAGGAGCTCTGAGTGGAACTGGCTGCACTGCTGACTGAGCTCTTCAACAAGTCAGTAGACAGCGAGAAAATACCTCAGGACTGGAGACGGGCAACTGTTGTGTCCTTACACAAGAGTGGAAACAAGGAAGAGGCAGGAAATTACCGCCCTGTCAGTTTCCTTCAGTATTGGGGAAAATGATGGAGTCACTACTAAAAGAGAGAATAGTGGAAACTGGAAGAATGGACTCAAAGCAACATGGCTTCAAAGCAGGGATGCTCTTGTCAAGCCAGCATGATCAGCTTCGACTGGGTCACCAGAACATTGGATTAGGGAGGGGCGGTGGATGTTGTATACCTAGGTTTCAGCAAGGCCTTTGACACCATCCCTCACAGAAGTCTAACCAACAAGCTGGAACATATGGGAGTTGGCCAGAAAATGGTCAGCTGGATCAGTAACTAGCTGAACGATAGGACCCAGAGAGTGCTAGTCAGTGGATCATTGTTAAGGGAGGGTAGGGTGACCAGTGGAGTCCCGCTATTTAATGTATTTATAGCATACATAGTGAATGGGTGAACAAAGAAGGTTTGCCTGTTCGCAGATGATACAAAACTCTGCAACAGAGTGGACACAAGGGAAGGAGAAGACAACATGGAAGCTGACCTTAGAAGGCTAGAGAATTCATCCAGGGACTGGCAGTTACAATTTAACACCAAAAACTGTAAGGTAATGCACTTGGGAAAGAGGAACCCTGGAAAAGAGTACACACTGGGAGGACATCAACTAGAGGAGACACAAACAGAGCGAGATCTCGACATAATCATCACTGACAAATTAAAGGTAGGAAAACAATGTGAGAAGGCAACACAGAAAGCAGGTGACATCCTCGGATGTATAAGTAGAAGTATTTCTAGTAGAAAGAGGGAGGTTATCATGCCCCTCTACAGGTCCTTGGTGAGGCCACACTTGGGAGTGCTGCGTTCAATTCTGGAGACCTCCCCTCAAGAAGGACATTAACCATTTGAAAACAGTGCAGAGAAAGGCTACTAAGATGGTGCATGGACTGCATCACGGGTTGTGTGAAGCAAGACTCTGGGAGCGGACTCTATGCCCCCTTGAGCAGAGAAGAAACAGAGGGGACATGATTGAAACATTTTAAGTACATGAGGGGATTTAACACAGCTCAGAAATGCAGTCTATTTCAACAGAACACGGCAGCCATGCACAAGAAGGCATGATATGAGACTGGTAGGAGGAAGATTCAAAAGCAGCCCCAGGAAGTACTTCTTCACAGAGAGAGTGATAGACCCATGGAACAGCCTGCCCCAGGAGGTAGTAGCATCAAAGACAACCAGGGAGTTCAAACTCAAATGGGACAGACATAAAGGACAAGTTAGGATGAAGGCTGCATAGGGAGGGGGGTAGTTTCTAGAGCAGATTAGATGGATCACACGGTCCCCATCTGCCAATGCTTTTCTTATGTTCTCATGTTCAATCAGATTGACTCGTCTATTAAAAACAAAATGGGCAACCATATATTACATCTACTGAACACAGAGTAAGGTCTTCAAATATGGTGTTGGCTTTGTGAACATTAATTCCTCACTAAATCTGACTTCTCCACTTTCAACTTTTTTAGATATCCCACTCCTTGTCCTCACTATATAAATCTCTGAAGCTGGAAACATTGATAACTGTCAGTATTTAAATCTCTGATCCTCAATACCTTGTATAATCTCTGCAGATGTTATAAATGAACATCTTGTAACAGCACATGGTTTTATTGTAACCTTATATCTTACTTTGAGGGGGTTCTTGCAGTAGGCAACATCATTAGGACTTAGCTGCCAGGTGCTAGGGCCGCACAGAAAACTTCTAGCTAGCAGCCTACAATGGGGGACTGCCCACCCAACACCACGTGACGGATGTAAATCCATGGTACTGTATATAGTGGGTGGTCCCCCATGCATGCCTCGATTCTTTTCCTGCCGTTGACCTGCACACATCGGTCCTCAAGGAATGTTGTTTTAGTCAGTCACCTTATTCAGTGTTAATATTATTTTCTTAAATTTTCTTCAACGGTTACTCGTCACTGCTTTGTTGGCTGCATGTCATCGCCAACTTCTTCAGTAGAGACCCACAAATCTAAGTGTGCCTGTCACATGGCAAGCAGATCCCAGATTGGGACGGCCATTCTGCTTGCCTTTTTTGCCTAGGCCCGAAGCACAACACCAAAGTCTACCAGGCCTGCCAGAAATTCAACCAGGCCACATGGAGATGATGCCAGACAGCCCTGGAAGTGATCACCTTCATCAGAGAGTGACCACCATGGAGAAAGAGTTGCAGGCCCGGAGTGCATCGTCCTCCCTGGGGCCTCATCCGAGACCCTCGCACCTTCCAAAAAGAAGCACAAGCGGGACAAACACTGGGACCGGGGAATGGTCCACTTCAGGCCACAGTCACCCCAGAATGCGGCCAACCTTGGGTCTTCCCTCACCGGGAGGCCTGGCACACCAGCATTCTCTCCCTTTGGGCTGCCTCTGGCTCCACCGCTCATGCTGGTCACAGTGTCGGGTGGTGCCTATGTGGGTTCGGGGGAGTCTCCCTCCATCCCGCTGCCCCTGTCACTCAGGCCCTTTACCCCACAACGTTCTCAGCCAGGGACCTTGTTCATTTCTCAGGGCGCCAGTACTTCCACTCACGTCAGCCCAGCCCTGGTGCCTTTGCCGGTCCTCTCCTTGGGGTCTGACCACAGTCCTTCAGACCAGTGACCACTGTCGCCTGCTCCTGTGCAGCCGAAGGCTTCACCCGGGGGTCCCCCCGTCTGACACCTCTTTCTCAGCCGCTGCCAGTGGGCCCCATTCAGGGATCATTCCATCTAGCATTGGCAGGACCCCCGCCTGCCAGTCCTCTACCACAAGATCTGGTGCCAGGCCACCCGGCAGTGTGCTCCACTGGTCCTTTACCTCCAGATCAGGCGCCCCTTTCTGATTCAAGGCTGGGCTCCCCCTCAGGGCCTCGGGCGCCACAGTTGGGTCTCTTGGGTTCCATGCCCAACCCCTGACTGCTGTCGGACCCAGCCTTTGGCCATCCTTTGGATCCACAGCCCGCGCCCCCATCTCTGTTGGAGACAACACTGGGTTGCCAGCCAAGGCCCTCGCAGCTGTGGCCTGCTCCTACGAGACTGCTGCCGATCCTCCATCATGGTTCACCAATGCCCGGTACTTTGTTCCCACTGCTGATGCCTCAGCCATCATCAGTGGGTCTCAGTGAGTTGTTCAGCTCTTGATGGGCATATGTCCAGCACCTTTCATCTGTTCCAGCAGCACCTTTGTTGGTCACTGCACCAATGCGGGATCCTTCTCTGTCACCTACAGCTACCTCTTTTGTGCCCAACACACACAGTCTGACATCAGGGCAGATATGAGTGCAGGAGCAGGCCCGACACAGTGGCTTGACACTGGGCTCCAATTGTTCAGAGGACTCCGAGTCTGACTCTGTAGAGTCACCAGACTTCCCCTCTCATTCCTCTCCCAATGAAACCTGGGTTAGGGAGATGCCCAAATTCCCCCTGAGGACCCTTCATTTTTGGAGGTCATCAACTTATCCAAACGTCCTAGGGTGGCAAGCTGTGGAGCAGGACCCTAAGCATCGCTGGTTAGCGGAGCATTTCCACCTCCTGGAGCTGACGTCAGTGTTTATTCCACCTGTAGTGGTACTTCACAACGATGTCACTACCACCATATGGCAAAAGCTGGCATCAATCCCTCCACTGCCAAAGAAGGCAGATAGACTGTATCATGCCCCCGAGGGTCACCCCCATTGTGGAACAAACCCTACAGCAGACCCTGCCGTGCTTGCGGCAACCCACATTAGGTCTTCTAAGCCCAAACATTTGGGCGATTTCCCTCTAGAAAAGGAGTCCAAACAGTTGGACCACTTCAGTAGGAGGATTTACAGCTCCTCCATGTTGGCCCTGTGTGCCCAAAATTACCTGGTGCAAATGGCCATCCACCAACAGGCCCTGTTGGACCAAGCCACAAATTCTCTGGATGCCTTCCCAGATTCTGTCTCTAAGGTTCAATTGGGACAGCTCCTTCATTCCGCCTCCAAGGTGGGCGTCCATGTCCTCTGTGCCACCTATGACACAGTGGATGCATAGGCAAGGAGCATGACCTCAGCGGTTTTCCTTGGCTGCCCCTCCTGGATTCACCTTTCGAATCTTTCCCCAGGCATACAGTCCTCCATTTTGGATGCTCCCTTTAGGAGCTCCCTCTTTTTTGGAGGACAGGTTCAATATCTGCTTTCTTCTTTACAAGACTTGGGCAGGGCCCTGCACTTGGGGGAACACAGTCTTCTGCACCCACCAGAGTGGACTGTGTTTGCCCCTGCTTTGCCACCCAACAGAGCACACAGCCAGCCATCCACCCTCCAGATCTCAGTGCAAGCGTTGGGCCCCCTCGGCCCCCTATCCCCGAAAGCTCTCAGAGTCGAGGCGGTAGCGCATCCTGTGTCTGATACCACCCTTTGAGTCATGGCTTAGAATCTTCCCCCTTCCTATCTCCCTCAGATCCCTGTGGAGTTTGTAGGGGGTTATCTTCTTCTTCACCCTTATGGATGGAGGGTAACCTAGATGTCTATTGATTTGTACCCTTTTGGGGGTCTCACTTTCTACTCCCCAGAGCCACTTAGGCTCTCTCTATCTTGTGGCATCCCTTTTGTAGGTATCCACTCCTTTATCTCCTTTAAGCTTCTGGAGGCCCTTTCTGTGGGACAGGAAGGGCACTGGCTCCCCTCCCCATTGGGACCTTGGGGAGGATGCCAGGGGTCTTCTGATTTCTGGAAGCCTAAGCATCCTGCTAGGCTGAGTTTTCCCTCTCAAGTCCCCTAGCTGTGATTGACCTAAAGGAGGTAATTTCCTTTTGGATCTCTTCCTATCTCCTTACCTTTCAACCTTCCTCCTTATCCAACTAAGCCTCAGCCGTTGGCTGCCTAGGGGGCCTGGAGTCCGAAGCCAGCCGGCATCTCCAGGACTTCTATTTTGGAGTGTCAAGGAGGGGACACCTTCCTTCAGGGAATTCTGTCCCTGCTGGGCCCTGGCCAGCCGTCCCTTCCTCCAGGACGGGTAACCATTTCCTTTTGTCTGATTCTTGTCTGGCATTTTGACGCCCCTGCAGAGGCTGGTTTTGCCCCTTTCCGGATCAAACACGGGCCCCTGAAGGACTTGCTCCAGGGGTTGCCGCTGGTCATGGGATCTCACCTCCTTCTCTGACAGTTAATCCCCCAGACACTGGCAACTCCTTAAGTTCTCCCAGCCCTTACTACGGGGGGAACATCAGGCACCCACCCTTCAGTTTCCAGGTAGGTTGAGGCTGCTTTTGGGAGCTTTTCCCTTTTGTTTTTCTGTGTTTGGCATGGGGAAGCTATTGTTTGCCATCCCTCATCGTTGAAGGCTTCTACAGGGAGGAGCAACCGGTGATAGGTCTCTTCACATCCTCATTCAACTCACTTCTGACCAGTCCCAGCTTCTTTGTTCCGAGGCCTGGAATGTGTCCAGAGAGTCCCTTCATCCCCCCTCTCTCTCCCTTTTTCTGCCCTTCCAGAGGGTTTCCCTCAGGTGGCGGCTAGAGGGGGCAGCCATACTCCTCATGGAGTTATTCTTGCTGCACCAGGGCTTCCCTGCTTCTCCATTGGGCTGTGGGCCCTCCAATCTCTGTTTTCCTCTGTTCTGTTCCACTGTCCTGGATCAGGGAGCCTTGTCCATTCAGGATATAAGGTCCCTCTCCCCTTTACAGGGCTAACTTTCTCCTGCCTTTGGGGCTCCCCCCTCCCCCAAGATCTGGATGCTGTAAGATCAGGGACTAGGAAGATGGCCAGCTAACCCACCTAGGGTCAGAGGTGGGAGCATTTGTCGTTCCAGGCCACTTCCAAAGGATGACACTCTTTTTCATGTCCAGTCCCAGAGTTTGGGTATACTCTCCTGCTCCTGTTGGTCTTGGGTAACCCTCTTGTCTACCACATGGTTCTGCGGGGCACTCCTGTCTCAGGCTGCTGTTCCCCCATGCTTGGGGGTGGGGGGGGGGTTCTGGGTTTTTTGACTCCGATCCCCAACAGGGGTCTTTCAATTATTTTTACAAAGTCTTCTTGCATTGTGTTCTGATTGCTAAGTCCCTTCAAAAAGTGGTGTTTACCTTGTCTTTGATTCAGGTTTTACACCTGTTAGGTTGTTATCCTGAATCTTTTCTTCAGGGGGGTTATCTGCCTTGCCTAATTGGCCAGACTCTACACCAATCTGTGTATTATCCTGTGGGTTCCCTCTAGGGGGTAGCTCCTCTCCACACTTTGGAGGTATGCAGATTCCAGAGATTCTCTAGTCTTTGGACCTTCCCTTTGGGAGGCCCAACTCCTCTTCCTTCGCTTTGCTGCCTAGAGGGCAGGCAGTCTGGTACCTCTTCAAGACCTATCTTAAGAGAGAGAGCTCACTGCTTCTCACTTGGCCCTCAATTCCACAGCAAGCCCCTCCTTGGAGTCACCTTGGGCTGCTCCACCAGGTGTCTGGCCGCATTCTTGGTCTGTCTCAAGCCCATGGCAGCTGCAGACACCCACGCAGCAGCCTTTGGGAGTCTTCACCATACTTTTACTAAGCATGGTTCTCTGGGTTTTGCTTTTAGCCACAGGGCCATTTTTGGACTAGCAGCCCTCCTGGGCCTCCTGTCCTCCTCTGCCTTCTGCAGACCTCTTTCCTCCTCCTGAGACTTGTCTCTGCTTGCTTCCTCACTGCTTGGGACTCTGTCCCAATGGTGTTGCCTACTGCAAGAGCCCCCTTGAAGTAAGATAGTATAGTAATGTAAGAACTACCGTAACAGTAGACCTTCAAGAGGAGCTCTTGCAGTAGGCAGGAGTTTCCCTCCCTCCATCTCCCTGCTTCTTTATCTTCATCTCTGCCTTTCTGTGGCTCCAGGAGCCCCTTCCTGTCACACCTTTTTACAGGTCTCCGGCAGGAGAACCGAGGCAGGCATGGAGGACCGCCCACTATGTACTGTGGGATGACGTCAGTCATGTGGCGTCAGGTGGGTGGTCCTCTGTTGTAGACTGCTAGCTAGAAGTTTTCCATATGCTCCTAGCGCCTGGCAGCTAAGTCCTAATGGTGTTGCCTATTGCAAGAGCTCCTCTAGATGATCTACTGTTATGGTAAATTCTTACGTAATTGTACTTTTGCTATCTAATTAAAATAAATTGAAATGTGCAATTCAACAACAGTGCTAGAGCTAACTAAATGCAGTCTCTTTGGGATGATATCAGACTCTGGTTAGGGCTTCTGTTGCTGAACCTTATCTGGACTAGAGTACCTCCCCTCTAACAGCACCTGCTATGCAATAGAGATAAAGAAGCATCTCTCAGCCCATGCAGCTGTTGGGGCTTGAACTACCACGGCTTACAATTTATGTTCAGGTAGCTTAGCAGTGGCTAATACTGCACCACTAATTAATTACCATACCGATTTTCTTGGTTGCAGGACATGCAGCTAGAGAAAGAAATGTGACTGGGAGTTCCTTAGGCTGCCATTCAGTTCTCAGTTAGATCACATTATTTATTTCTCATTGTAATTTGTATGAGAAAACTTTATAAGTTTTAGACTGTTTTCAGCTTACATAGAATCATAGAAAAGTGATAGACGGAAAAATACCGGAAGAGTCATCTAGTTTGTCCCATGATTCCTACTTGGAGACATTCTAGTCTTTATCCCTTCCCCTCCCATCGACTTCCAGTCTGACAACATCTTTAAATGCCCCACACTTCCTCTTAAATACAGCTGTTGTCTTTGTCACCACAGCCTTATCAGGAAGATTGTTCCACCCATCTAGCCCCCTATCCATGAAGTAATACATCCTAATATCCTTTCTGACCCCCTTTCAGCTTGTGTAGATGTTCCGTTTCTTAGTTTGAACAGACTCATTGTGTCTACTCTGTTGAATTATTTAGTTTTCATATTTTTGACATTTTAATTCTTCTCCATCTTTATTGCTAAGGATAATTATGTATAGACTGGATCCATTTGGACTCCCACCATCACCTGATGTTGTGTCCACATGTGGTGTTATAGTACTCTTGTTTACGACATCTGTTGCTCTGGAAATGATTGATGCAACCAGCCCATTAGCACAGCACCTGATGAGTTGCTTGCCATGCTTGTGATCTGGGTTTGTGACCCAGATCACCAAAACAGACTGGCAGGAGTCAGATCAAGTGTCCTAGAGGATGCATTCCATTTCCAGGCTAGGGAAGGAGTCCTGCATCATTCCACAGTTACCGTCTGAAGTGCTAGGCAGCCTAATGCAATGGAGTGCAGTCGAAGGGCATGCAAAGTCACCGTGAGGCAGAACCTGGAGTAGCAGGCTACCATGCTTATCCTTGACAGCCCAGGGAGGTGTGAATGGGAGAGAATTGTAAGAGGAGATGGTACATGACGTAGCTGGTATCCCCATTCTGAGTGCTCTTGTCTCCTGTCCCTACCCTCTGCTTGAAGGAGTTCACCCCAGTGGTCCATTATCTCTGATGGAGGAGCTTGTCCATCCCAAACTCTTTGGGTGGTGCTGGTCAAGAAACTCACTCAACTGCTCAGACCTGAGTTCAAATGATGCAGTTGACAAGTGGATAAATGGTGGGGAATGGTTGTGTAGTTTGTCAGAAGTTATCATGGATGGGAGGCACCCACATAAGAGTGGTTAAACAGCGAGCATGAGATATACAGTACATGGATGGAGGATTCATGCTTTAGCATTAGAGGTGAAAAAAAATATGCGTGCGTGTCTGGGGGGGATATAAACCCGAGTGATCACAACTAGAGGACTGTGATTATGAGAGGAGATGAAGTGCAGCATTTTATGGTAATTGTTATTGGTATTGTGACAAAGAATGAGGAGAAGATAAAAAAAAAATAGAAAATGTATACATTTCTATGAAAAACTTACTGTGACATACTTGTGTATAATTGTTATTCAGAAAAATAAGTTCCAGTCATTGCCTTTGTTTAAATGTTGTGCTCAATTGGCCAAGCAGTGGAATGTCTCAATGTGTGAATTTTTAGAGCAGGCCAAATAGCCGGTAGTCTCTGTGTCTCAGAGGGGACACAGTGGCTAAGCTTGATAGGCGTTACCTCTGGAAACAGAGCCTCTGGCCTCTGCCGGGGGAGGGGTACTATGAATTGAGGAGAGACCATGTATGAGCTGACACATGGCCCACATCAGAGAACTTTAAAGGGGCACTATCAGCTTTGTCCCAACGTTTTGGCACATTTCTAGTCAGTGTTCCCTGAGGCACATACTAAACAAATTACTAAAGTAAAAACCCCTGCATGTGCCAAAAGTAACAATGTTTACTCGTTACCTTTTATTTTGCATTATTTTATATCCAAGCGGTCCCGATCGAAGTAATCCGACCTCTGGAGCACATCCACCCTGACTGCACGCATTTGTAACAGGCGCAGTTGAGGTGCAATTTTATGCATGCCCATAAACTAAACACTTTAGTTGTGTATTTCTTAAGCACTTAATTTATCTATGCTTTCCTAACAAAAACCGAGCAGTACTATAACTAAAAACAAGTTGAAAAGTGGGCAGAAATCCCGATGCGCATCGCTAGGGCGTAGTGTCTGCTCCAAACGTAGTCATCACGGCGGTTCGGCTCACTTTCCGCTGTGTTGCACTGATACTACCTCTAAGGTACGATATGTTAACCATTAGCTGATCAAGGACCCAAAATCACGAGCTCCCTCATTAATGAGCTCAACCACGGCTCATTGTACTTGTGGACATGTGCCTCAGGGATTTCCACCAGACTGACAATATCATACTGAGGTGCAAAATAATGCCATATCTAGATTGGTTTTAAAAAAACAGTCAGCATTAATGTTTTCTGCAACCACACTGCTCCCTATAGAGGACTGCTTCAAAGAGGCAATAAAATTGCCACCAATCATGACAGTGTCCCTTTAAACACAGCCATAATTCATGCCAGAGGTACTCGGTTTGGTCTTTGCAAATACATTTAGGTAATTCTGAGGGGTTGGGGTCCATCAGGGATACAAAACCAGGCCTGAGGCATCAGACTGTTTATTTATTTCTTTATTTAACGTTGTTGACCAGGTAAGTGAGCTGGCAACAAATGTCTTTTACAGGGACGACCTGGGTACATAAGCACAGACAAAGGAGGTAGTACACCATGGTTAGACAGTTCAGAATTTTACAAAAGTATTTACAAATATGATATTTACAGATATGATCAGAAGCAGATACGGGTTGTAATGGTATACTTACCAAGTACGCATGCAGTTTGGGCGGGTAAAAGTAGGTGGCGGGGAGAGAGGGGTTAGCAGAAGCAGTTACAGGCATGGGATGAGGAGTAATGAACTTTCCAAAGCTTAGCAAATGCATAATGTGTAGGGGTTTGTTTGATTGGGGGGGGTATGGAGTTCCATTTTGAGACTGCTCGGTAACTAAAGGAGAACTGTCCCATGTTAGACCCAAACAGAGGAACTGCAATATTGTAGTTAGAGGCAGAGCGGGATGTGGGCAGGTCAACGAGCAAGATATATCTTTCGATATTGATCTGTACTGTTCTCCAATTGTATCTACCTGTACTGACATGGAGCTTTTGAAAAAGAGTCTTTGACTCAAAGGTACTTTCCAAAATACTCAATAAATAAATAAATAAAAAGATTTGATTAGCTAGGTAAGCAGGGGCACCAAGTTGTGAAACTTTTTTAACGAGCGTGGCAGGCGTTAGATTAACTTTGAAGTCAGGGGATAGACAGTTTAGGGTATTTAGCATAGAAACATAGACTTTGATGGCAGATAAGGACCGCTTGGCCCATCTAGTCTGCCCATTTCCCTACCTACAGGATAGGCCACAGATCCTAGTTAACCAACAACGTATTTCTTCTGACCCCCACAAGAATTGCCTTATGTCTGTCCCATGCATTCTTGAATTCTCCCACAGTTTTAGACCTCACAATCTCCTCAGGAAGGCTGTTTCATGCATCCACTACCCTCTCTGTGAAACAATACTTTCTCACATTGCCCCTGAACCGCTCCCCTCTATCTTTAAATTGTGTCCCCTTTTTCTTGCACGTCTCTTTTTCTGAAAGATGCTACCCACTTGGACTTTGTTGATTCCACTGAGGTACTTAAAAGTTTCTATCATGTCCTCCCTCTCCCTTCTTTACTCAAGGGTATACATATTAAGCTCCTTTAGTCTCTCCTTATACAGCTTCTCTTGCAGACCCTGCACCATTTTAGTTGCCCTCCTCTGGACTGCCTCAATCCTGTCTATGTTCTTGCGGAGATGGGGTCTCCAGAACTGGACGCAGTACTCCAGATGGGGTCTCACCAACTGTCTGTACAGAGGGATAACAACTTCCTGTTTTCTGCTGCTGATGCCTCTCCCTATGCATCCCAGTACACCCACCCCCAGCCCTCCCTACTGCCTTTTCACATTGCTTGCTAACCTTAAGGTCATCTGATATGATTAACCCCAGGTCCCTTTCCTTTTTTGTTGTTACTACCCCACCATTGTGTATTCTTCCCTTGGGTTCTTGTTTCCCAAGTGCATTATTTTGCACTTCTTTGCATTGAATCCTAGCATGAGACAGTGATGGGCATAAAACTCACTGCCATAGGCAACTCTGGCTATTTTATGATATAAGGTATGCTTTTTTATGTACTGATTTGCTGGTAGCATCGATGACAACTGCACCATAGTTAAGTGAGGGGAGAAGATTAGCTTGTGCTATTTGGATCCTAGTTTCAGGTGATAGGATCTTGTGAACTCTGTAAAGTGAGCCCAGTGTCTGGTTAAAAAAAGGGTGGTAGTCTGCTGGGTATGGATTTCAAAAGACATTGTGGGATTGAGGTATACATCGAGATACTTGAAGGAGATGGTCTTTTCCAGAGAAGTGCCATTTTCTCAGTGTCAGGGAATAGAGCAAGGAAGGCAGGTAGTGCTGAAGTGATCAGACTATCTGGTGGGGGTATTGATTGAGACATACATTGTCTTTTGGGTAAAAACTGGTTAATAGTTGTACTTTGTGTGCATGTATATGTTTGTATATTTAAATTAGAGGCAAAAAATCCATTTAATGCATCAGTTAGGGTTTGTTCCACAGTGACAAAAGTGAAGAAATTCGGTGTTAGGGTTGAAAGCCCCCCTTGGACCAGCCCACCCCAACCCGGCATCGGGATGCGCATTCTGATCGTCGGCCTAACTCTCACACCCCATCACATGTGTAAAGAAGCAGCGTATAGTAGAATGGGGTGAGAGTTAGACCGACGATCCCAACGCCGCATCTCGATGCCGGGTTGGGGCTGAGGGTCCAAGGGGCTTAACCCAATAATCAATTTCTCACTTTGTCACTGTGAACAACCCTAACTGATGCATTAAACAGAGTTTTTTGCCTCTAAGTTCCCTTTTCTTGAGAATGAGGATGATAAATAGTGAATGGAATGCAGTAAGGGCCCTGCGCTCCCACCATGTGATGTCTTGTTACATAGTAACAGGAACTGCAAAGCAAACAGAAGCGGCAATGGTTACGCACATGGTAAAGCAAATGTAAATGGTAAAGCAAACGTTAATAGAAACACAAACGTAAAGTGACACCGGAGTGAACAGTGACGCAAATGGACACGCAAGTGCGTAAAAAAAAAAAAATGCAACTGGTAACACGCACAGTGATAACACCGGTATTGTAAATGCAAATGTTAAGTGTTACAGCAACAAGAACACCAAAGGTAACAGAAACAAAAACAGGAACGGAAGTGCGCACGTAAACGCGAACCGTAACACACACGAGCACGGTACCGCAATTGTAAATGCAAATGGTAGTTAACATGAACAATAATGCCAAAGGAAACAGAAACATAAACAGGAACGCAAACGCGTACATAAGCGCAAACCGTAACATGCACAGTTATGTTACCACAATTGTAAACGCAAATGGTAATGGTAACAGCAACAGTAACACCAAAGGAAACAGAAACACAAAAGGAAATGCAAGCACATATAGAAACGCAAACTGTAATGTGCACAGGCACAGTAACGCAATAGGAAATGCAAATGGTAACAGTTACAGCAACGAAGATGGAAAACGAAAGAGAAACGCAAATGAAAGGGCTGGCATTAACACAAATGGCAATGCACACGGTGATGCAAACTGAAACGCAAATACAAACAGTAGTGGAAACACAAATGGTAACAGTAACGCAAATGCAAGGACAAACGAGAACGCAAAGGGTAACGCACACGGTGGCGTACACTGGAACAGGTACGTAAACGCAAGTGGAAACAGGAACTGTAACAGTAACAGAAGCACATACCCTGTTTTCCCCAACAGCTGCATAGAGAAACACAGTGTGTACAAAGAATGTATGCATAATAATGGACCTTGGAGCCGAAAATGAGGTGTTGGAATACTAAATTGCTTATATCTCAGTAACCGTATGACGTAAATAAAAAACAAAACATTCACATGATTCATGATTCATGATTTTCCTGGCTACGTTTTCATTGAATGCGTAGCCATAGGATATGCATTGTCAGGATGAAAATTCCGTATCTTGCACCGTTTTCAAGATACGAGCCCAAAAGGCACGGCAAATGCCACCATGTTAGTCTGTGGGGACAAAAACGGCAACTTCAGAGTACCGTAACTTTGCAGCCATGAATATTTTTTCGCCAAACCACCAAAAGGCACATCTGTGACATGTTGGCTGCCTTTTCTCCAAATTTCAGCTCAAAAGACCAAACTGTTATTTTGCAGCAGGGTGGCAAAGAACTGCTGTCATTTTGGCCACAGTCTGAAAAAGTAGTGTCGTGATTTGCGAAAGCTTTTGCAAAAATTTGCGAAAGTGTCATGAGTGCGACACTACTTTGCGACACTACTTTTTCCAGAAATTTGAAAAACATATTTCTAGGGTGTTTAAACCCAAAATAAAGACATGCCTAGCATCCTCAGAGCCCGACTAGGTAAACATAAAAAGAATTGTGTCCCTAGATGGTCCTAATTTTAAATGCCAAGCATTTTTCTGATCACCAACTGAAAACAAAATGGCAGATTTGCGACACTACTAGGGTCATTTGTGACACTGTCGAACTTTTTGTTAACTTTTCCCATTGACTTATAATGGGAACTTGTTTTTTGAATAACTTTTGAACCGTTTAATATTTTGTCACAAAATCTTCAAAAGGCATATTGGGGACCCTGGCTGCACGTTCCCTAAAGTTTTTGGACCAGTCGCGCAAACCGTGCAACCTGTAGACGAGAGCAAAGAATTCACCAAAAACCGTAAACACGCACGCAGATCTCACTTAATAACTCCACAGCCGTATAAGTGACCACTACGAAAGTTGGTAAATCCCAAGATGTATGGTTCTTGATCATGCATTCCACATTTCAGGCAAATCTGTTGAACGGTGGCAAAGTTATTAAGGTGCAAAGTTTGACCCTTTAACCTTAAAAGGGCTACTCAACCCTAACTATGGTAGCATCACTGCTACCATAATTAATATGTGTGTGTAAATATATATATATATATATATATATATATATATATATGTTTATTTATATTACATTTCTTCCTCTAAGTTTAAGCTAAATCTGTCTAAATGTATGTACTTACGGTTCTTGGTTTAAAACCTTTCTTTTCATATGTTTGTTCTGATCGCAGTATTTAACCTTGTTTCATTGGGAATATGTCTTGTAAATGAACAGTATTTGTTAAGACATAAGTGATGGATGCGGCATTGTGAAAGTGTTGTTCTTGTGGATCTCAGCGGTATCAGTTAAGTTGAAGAGACAGGATACCATAGCTTATCTGGGCCAAGTACTCCTTCCTAATACTAGAAATTGCTGAGGTAAAGAGTAGTAAACAAGACTGCATGCCACCTGAGGTTCGAGCATTTGGCCTTGAATTGATTCAAGGGGGCTTGTTACTAAGTTCATGGGCCAGGTGTCTGGGGTGTGTCAACTACGCAGAGGGGCTAATGTAGGTGCAGGACATAGAATGGGGCAAAGTAGAATGGAGGTCTGTGCCAAACTGGTGCAAGAGGTTACAGACATGCAGTTTTCTGAGACATGTGGTGGCAGTTGGGATCTGTGTGAAGCATGAGATTACCAGCCAGTGGCAGGAGAGCATTTGATGGTTAGTGGTGGTAATAGGTGCTTGTATGGAGTACATGTACTCTTAAAGCAAAACCTCACAGGTTGCACACAATACCCAACCAGTCACAAAATAAGGTGCACAGAAAAAAGACTTTCTTTTTACCTTTATTTTCAAGTGCAGCAGGTGTTCATTAGTGCAGGGAAAAATATCAGGAGATTAGAACAAGTTGGATAAAGCAATGGGGCCAGACAGGGTGCATCTAAGAGTGTTAAAGGAACTCTGGGAGGTGCTAGCTGTACCCCTGACAAACTTGTTTTAACAGTTCGCTGGAGACCAGAGTGGTCCTTGAGGACTGGCAAAGGGCAGACATGGTCCCACTTCACAAAAGTGGTAGCAAGTAGGAGGCGGGAAATTACAGGCCTGTCAACCTGATATCTGTAGTATGGAAATTGATGGAAACACTACTAAAAACCTATGCGTTCTAAATCTTCCGGCAGCCTAAGGGCTAAAGGAAAGAATCATGGAGCACCTGGAATCCAGTAGACTACAGGACCCAAAGCAGCATGGCTGTACAGAAGGGAGCTCATGCCAAACAAACTTGATAGATTTTTTTTGACTTGAGTAACCAAGATGTTGGATCAGGAAGGGGCGGCGGACGTGGCCTACTTGGGCTTCAGCGAAGCCTTTGAACACTGTTCCACATAGGAGGCTGATAATCAAGTTGGGTAGCATAGGAGTGGGCAATAAGGTAGTTACCTGGGTAAGAAACTTGTTAGGGGATAGGAGGCAGAGGGTGGTGGTAAATGGAGTTCACTCCGAGGAGGAGGAGGGGAGAGTGACCAGTGGAGTACCACAGGGGTCAGTGCTGGGGCCAGTCTTCTTTAATGTCTTCATTAACAACATAGCAGAGGAACTAGAAGGGAAGGTCTGCCTCTTTGCAGATGACACCAAGATCTGCAACAGGGTGGACTCTTTGAAGGGGGTGCAAAGGATGGAAAGATACTTGAAACGACTGGAGGGTTTGGCGGCTAAAGTTTAATGCAAAAAAGTGCAAAATAATGCACTTGGATCACAGAAACCCAGGGATGCAGTACAAAATGGGTGGAAAGATACTAGCAACAACCAAGCAGGAAAGGGACCTGGGGCAATCATATCGGATGACCTGAAGGTGGCCAGACAATGTGACAAAGCAATCGGGATAACTAGTGGGATGCTGGGGTGTATAGGCAGGGGTATTACCAGCAGGAACAGGGAAGTGGTGTTGCCACTATATAGGTCTTTGGTAAGACCTCACCTGAAGTACTGTGTCCAGTTTTGGAGACCACATCCCAGGAAGGACATAGACAGGATGGAGGCCGTCCAAAGGAGGGCTACGAAGATGGTACAGGGGCTACATCATATGTCCTGTGAGGAGAGGCTAAAGGTACTAAACATGTACAGCCTGGGGAGAGATATGATTAAGACCTTTCTGTACCTCACAGGGGTGAATAAGGTACAAGTGGGAGGTATTTTTGGAGGAAAGGGTGCTCCAGAACAAGGGGCCACAATATGGAGCTGGAAGGGGGGTAGGCTTAGCTGTGAGGAAATACTTCTTCACAGAAAGGATGGTGGATGCCTGGAACAGTCTTTCAGTGGAGCTGGTGGGGCCAAAAACAGTAGTGGGATTCAAAAGAGCCTGAGGTAAGCACGAGGGAATCATAAGGGATAGGTAAGGGGTGGAAGAGAAAGTGCCGTAGACCTGGAGGGATCTACAGTGTAAGCAATGCAGCAAGAAAAAGCAGACTGGGTGGGCCATGTAGCCCTTATCTGCCATGTAACTAGAGCAGCTGCATGGTCTGTGCAGTAGCATAAACATTATCTATGAGTTGCTAAGAAACTGCTCACAGATACCCTAGTCAAAAAGGATCAAGAGGAGCAAGGGGGCGCTAGAGCACAAGCAGTGGTCAGGGGTGGGTCTCTCCAACCAGTGGATGATGCCCATGAGGAGGGGAAGCAGATCTCTGAGGATCCCGAGACGTCAGAGCAGGGCTAGCAGCAGCTCCATCAGCAGGCGAAGATACAGCTGTCCCAGCCAGAGAAGCAGTGACCATAGGTTCATAGGATGGTACAAGTTCTGAAGGCCAAAGTCCCATAATGAACTCGCCACCATTTATCTCCCATATATTGATCTCATCTTGTTTTAAATTGTTCAATATTCTCACAACCACATTATAAGATGATGAGTTCCATATAGATGGCACTCTTTGTGGTAAAAAAAAAAAAGTTACACCTTTTTGTTTTATTTACTGAACCTTTTAGTTTTAAGTTATGTGATCTAGTATTGTTATTAAATGTGTGCCTTTCAAGGCAGATTGTTTCAAGTGCAGGGGCATCTTGAAAGGCCTTGTAAGTCTAGGGTTGCCACCTTTGGATGAGATGGAAACCGAATACTAAACTCCACCCCAATCCCGACCCTTTTATGACTAATGAAGGCATCGCTTGGACTCTGATTCGCTTGATTTATTCAGAATTGCTGCTGATACAGTATTGCATTGTGTAAAACTTCTTTAAATTACATCATGATTATTATTTTTGGTTTGTTTGATTTAGATTTAAATATTTTTAATTTCAGTGTGTGTTAACATTTGGTGGGGTTAGAGAGGGCGTTCAGGGGACTTTGTATCCTGTATACACAGCCTAGCTCACACATCGAGTGACTACAAACAAGGACACCTCTGACAACTGGCTATTTTGGATCAGGTGGCCTTTTCTGGTAAAACTATTTCAATAAATAAATAAATAAACTACACCAGTAATGGTGGATGAGATGTGATTATAAATATCATCAGCCATTTTAAAATGTGCTACTGTCCCTCCCATTGCTCCTACTCTAAAGTTATTTGTAATGTCAGATAACTTTTTAAAAGTGGTAGGAACTATTCTATGCTGTTTAAATACCTTATTTCTTTCCATGTCAGTCATACATAGCAGATATGTGATATGTAGCGTGGAGGCAGTAGAGTGCAGTAGTTTAAGGCTCTGAGCTACAATCCTGGAGACCAGGGTTTGAATCTCACAGCCCAGACTTGCATACTGTGTGACCCTTAGCAAGTCACTAAACTCCCTTGTTCTCCCAGGTTGCACCTGTAAACAAGCTTCAGCTTTGTGTGTCTCTTCTGGTTAAAAAAAATATATATTTTGAGCAATGTTTGATAAATTACCTAAATTTGCAGTGCCATCAAATCTAGATTGTGTTCCTTTCACCTCATCAGCCACTACTCTCTTCCTTTTCTCATTTATGTGGCTTAGCAGGACATTAGCCACACTATTCTGTGCTTTTCATCTGAAAGGCCTGGAATGGTCTTCCTGGAATATCCAGGTAGTATGAAAATTGACAGCAATGACTACTGAGGAGAGAGGGTGCAGTATTGCTAGAACTTGAATTCAAATTAGATTATTAATTTAACAACAAAAGGGGCAACAAATATTAACATGTAGGACAGACCCTAAAAGAAAAACTGGTGAGCATTTAAAGGTAAAAAAGCATTCCCTATCACAGCAAAGACCATACTCACAATGCAGCCTGGAAAGGATTAGGTTGATTTGCTGCAAATGGTCTTAATGGCCCTACTTTACACCTCCTCAGACTGACTGGTATACAGACAAAGGTCTGCATGACATCAGAATTTGTTTGTAATCTGAACATGCAAGTAAAATGGTGAAAGATTTAACAGAATCTGTTTTACAAGTATGTGAGCATTCAAAATGACTGAAAAAGTACTACCTCTGGATAAAACTGGATTAGCAAGCAAAGTTTCTGAAACACAGATTATACAGTAATGTGGTGCCTGTCTGAAAGTCTAAGGGTTTCAGAAAAATGAAGGTGTTAATTAAGGTGGTATTGTTTACCCTTCCCATGAATAATCTTCCAATTTGCTGATGTGAAGTTAGAGGTGACAACAGACAGGGACACATTTGGCTCTTTTAAGTGCCCTGCTCTTGAAGGCACTTCCTGATTCAGCATGCACTGCAAGCAAGCAAGCACACTGAAATGTCAGACACTTGCTTACAGTCAGATGAGAAGGAAACAAAACTGTTAGTGGAGGATCTCACCAATGTTGCTTGACCCACCATAAAAAACGAATTTGCAGTGGTGAAAACAGGAGGACCGAATCTGGACATAGAAAACCGAATCCATTCGGTCAAAAACCGAGTAGGTGGTAACCTTATGTAAGTCGAACATAGGTCTCCCCTGAGAGCTCTGTATTCCATTGAGTACAGGCTAAGCTTCTTTAGTCTGTCCTCATAATCCAGGTTTGCCATATTTCTGGTTTTACTAGTTGTCTTTCTCTGGATTTTCTCAACCATAACCTTCCCACCAACAGTGGTGGGTGCACAGAAAGGAACACAGTATTCTAAGTGGGGTCTAACAAGGCTTGAGTAAATTGGAATTATGACCTCGGGTTTCCTACTTTTAACATGTTTAAGGATACATCCTAGTGTGCTATGGCGCTTCTTGATAGTTTTCTTTGTATGCATATCTAATTTAAAGTGATCAGTAATGACGACGCCTAGATCCTTTTCATTTGTCATATCCTGTAGTTTTATATTGTTCAGTGTGTAACTTGCTTTAATGTTGTTTTTACCAAGATGCATTACTTGGCATTTAGACTCATTGAACATCATTTTCTTTACTGCAGCCCAGTTATCCAATATGTCAAGATTTTCCTGTAGTTGTGCAGCCGACTGGCTATCGTTAACTGTGCACCCTATTTTGCAGTCATCTGCATACTTAATGATCCAGGCACTATTTGTAGAATGCATAGTAGAGACCAGTGTGTTAAACAACGTTGGTCCTAACGCAGAGCCATGTGGGACTCCACTTGTCATATTACCCCATGTTGACATATGGCCTCTTATGGCTACCCTTTGCTGTCTGTCTTTGAGCCAAGACACTACCCATTTTATGATATTTGGATGTAGTTTAATTCTAACTAGCTGCTCAATTAGGACTTTATGGGACACAGTATCGAACACCTTTGCGTAATCTAGGAATATTATATCAACAGGCATGCCCATGTCAAGTGCCTTACTAATTGGCTCAAAGAAACTTATAAGATTAGTGAGGCAGGATCTCCCTGGAGTAAAGCCAAGCTGAGATATGTCTATGAACCCTATTATTTGCATATTGGCAGCAATTATCTGCTGCAAAAGTCTTTCCATAAGTTTTCCTGTAGATGTCAGGCTAATGGGCCATATTTACTCATTACTTGTCTATTACCTCCGTTGTGTAGTAATGTAATAGTAGCTATGTTTCAAGCTGGCAGAGTTGTACCTTTTTATTTATTTATTGAAATGTTTCACCAGGAAAGCACACTGAGTAACGAGTCGCTTGTCTCCCAGTGCGACCGGGGGGGGGAAGGGGTACAATAGGAGTGAGACATTAAACATTCAATTTACAAGATCAACATTAACATACAGTTGTAAGGCAGGAGTTACAAGCAGTGTTACAACAGTGCTGCACATAATAAGTACAAGAGTGGGCAATAATAAGTGCTGGGTTAATAAGTAAATAGTTGTTTACATGAAAGAAAAGGGGGAAGGAGAGGGAGGGGTGAGGTGGGGAAGGGGGAAGAGTCAAGTTCAAGTTACATTCAAGTTACAAGATCAACATTAACATACAGTTGTAAGGCAGGTGTTACAAACAGTGTTACAGCAGTGTTGCGCATAATACGTAGAAAGAGTGGACAATAATAAGTGCCAGGTTAATAACTAAAAAAGTGCTTACATGAAAGAGAAGGGGGGGAAGGAGAGGAAAGGGTAAGGTAGGGAAGGGGGAAAGAGTCGTGTCCCTGGAGACCCCTTCAGGATGCAAGGAACCCTGCAAGGGGACTGGGGGGACCAGAGAGAAGGAGATAGACAGTGTCCCAGAGAGACTCCCTTCAAGATGTGGGGAACCCTGCAAGGGGACTATGGGCTAGACATAAAGGGCGATAAGGCTGTAGGGATTAAAGAGGGAGGAGAAAGAGAAGGAGGAGGTGTGACTTAAATGCTAGGAGGGGAACTAGGACCTAATCCAATAGAGGACCCTTCAGGATGCGGGGCACCCTGTCAGGGGGTTGGGGTAGGTCAGTAGATAGGGATTAAAAGAGTGATAGGAGAGGGAGAGATTGAACCCTTCTTTTAAATATGCATTAAATAGAAGAGCTAAAGGACCAGTTTGCTCTGAAACAGCAGCAGGACAAAATGAGAGCAGCTACTTTTGGTCGAACAGCTGCCCTTAATTCTGTAAAAGTTAAGGATGCAGTCTGAGCTGGAAAAGATGCAGAAAGAAGCAGAAGTCCAGCTGGAAAAGATGCGGATGGAAAAGGTTGAAAATGAAGCACAATGCAAACATGAACTTGAGATGGAGCAACTAAATTGTTGAAATATAGAATTTGTCAGCAGACAAACGCCCTGTGGCCCATTAAACCTGCCCAGTCATACCTGTCTAAGGTTGACTGTGAGAGCCCTAATAGTCCTTTACGCTTCCTAACCCCCTCCCCTTTTGCCACCAGCTTTTTCAGCCCCATATGTCTATCCCATCTATATATTTTAACCCCACTACTAATTTCACACAGATGAACTCCCTTTGTAGTCTGTTCACCCCGTTACCTCCCTTTCTATGAATAAAGGCTTTCCAACATCCCTCTTAAATGTCGGCAGCCATCCAAAGTGGTAAGTGGGGATGGGAATAGGAGTTGGCACACAGTCCTAAACCCAATTCTAAAATGTTTCCTCACTTGATTGAAGAAGATGTATGCATTCAAAAGTGGACAAGGGAGAGTGGGCCCTCGGTCTTACTCTTTTGTTATCTGGAAAAGCCCGCAATGCTTTCTCTAAAATGAATGCACAGGACAGTTAGAACTACGATAAAGTTAAAGATGTGTTGTTATAATGTTATGAACTTGCAGCTGAAGCATACAGGCAGATGTTTTGTGGCTGTAAAAAGGTCACAAAGAGAGTTCCATGGAAATGTGGGTACAGCTAGTCAGTTTGCTCACGGAATCGATGGGGGGGAGGCACAAGGATCCTCTGCTCGGCAAATTACGGAGACTGTGCTACTGGAAGCTGCTGTTCTCTGGTGCTGTCCAGATGTTTTAATTGTATGGCTTGCAGACTGAGCCCTGAGTTCTGCTGAACAAGCATCCGAGATGGCTGACCAGTATATAGCCAACCGGCATTTTTCTTATTGTAAGAATGTGGGTGGAGGGAGAGCAGCATTCAAAGGGATAGGTGAGTCAGCATTGTAGCCTGAAGGGACTGTAGCTAGCCCTGAGTCCAAGCTGGACCCCACCCATCCCTCCAAACATAACAGGAAACAAGGGGTACAGAAGTGTTATGTGTGCCAGCACGTGGGTTATATCTTGTAAAACTGTGTAGAACATAAGGCAAGGAGACCAGAGACAGGGGGAGAGAATCAGAATGTTTCAGAGTTTTATCATCTACTGTATTTAAGTATTTTTAAGCCACCCTCAATTACTAGCTGCATCATAAAACAGGTAACCTAAAGAGAAGCCACCCCTGTTTTGAGGCAGCACATACAGGTCACTTTGACAGCACTATCAAAACACACTACCAGTAAAGAACACCAGACTTTACTGGTGATGTACTGTTTGCATTATTTATTATTTTTCTTTATCGTGCTCTCTGTCTTTTAAAACCCTGTGCAGTATGTGTGATCTGCCATTTTCATTGCTAACCTCTCACTTTCTCCTCTTATGTAGGAGGGTTAGAAAGGTTTCTAGTTTTATTTTGTTTTTTTGACAATTGCAGACCTGTTTTTCATCTATCCAGAGTAAGTCGGCTACAGGTCTGCTACTTTCTGTGATAGCACGCTTCGCCACGGTATACCAAGGTATCAACTGACAGAAACTGCTGACCGGGTGAGCAGAGCAGGCCGGCACAGTATTTATAATTTGAATATGAAGCCACCCTCATTTAAAACTCACTCCTGTGTAATAGCCACTGCTCAGGAAAAAAAAACAACAAGGGCAGACTGGATGGGCCTTGCGGTCTGTATCTGCCATCAACTTCTATGTTTCTGTGTTTCTAAGCCACAGTTTCAAAACAGGAAAATATGGTATGTCAAGGGGGGAATTAAATCTAAGCATGGTATTTTCCCATCATTTGTTTATCTGTTGAGCTGCCCTGACTGCCCGTTTCCCCCCCAACCCCATTACCTTGCTTTTATGGGACTTACCTTCCTGCCGTCGTCCTCTGCCACAGGACTGTTGGGGGGGAGGGGCCTGGGAGGGATCAGTTGTCATCCTGCAGCTGAGGTGTTTTTTTCTGCTGATTTTCTCCTTGGGCCCACAGGGCATGCAATGGGCACAATGTGCAAGCTCCATCTCCTCGGAGATGCCCCCAGCACCCTGAATGTGGTTTCCCTTCCCCCTCTTGATAATGTCATGTGTACTGCCGCCCAGCTGCTGCTGGGTGGCAATCAGACTATGAGCCACGGCAGCCCCCCTCCGGAGGGAGGACAGCAGTCTTATGGACACTCAATCTTCCCTCACCCAGCCAGCCCCCTAAGCAAGTTGCGTCTGTTTCTGAACCCAGGTCACTGGCATGACAGTAGGTGAGGCGCACGGTGCCTCACTCTTCCACGACACTGGGCCAGCTGATCTGAGCATGTTGTATCTGTCATTTTGATTTAAAAACATTGATTTTTAATTTTCTGCACATGTATCTCTTCTTTTCAGAACCCAGACCACAGACTGTTTGCGAGCGCTGGAAACAGAGTATTCTGGAACACTATGGAGGAAGGCCCAGTGAGGATCAGTATGTGCCGCAGTGTGATGAGTTTGGGAACTTCAACCCCTTGCAGTGTCATGGAAACAGTGGTTACTGCTGGTGTGTCGATAAGGACGGCAGAGAGATTCAAGGAACCAGAACAACACCTGGAGTTCCTCCAGCTTATAAGATACACCCGTTAACACATACACACAACTAGTTTTGCAATGCAAAAATTATTTCTGCATGGTTCAGGAGCATGCTAAACGTTAGATTCCTTAAACGTTACTAAGGCGTCCCATACAGGGACCCAGTCAGGAGTTGTATGCTTTACCCCTAGGCGTAGTGGAGTCAGGAAGTGCTGTGGGGGCAGCATGTTTGCATTCCAGAGGGAGGCAGTAAAAGAGCCCACTAGAGCAGCCCCTCCTATGGTGGTGAGAAATCGCAGCACTGGCAGCGTTAAGGATCACATGCCATCAGTCATTTCCTGCTTAGAGGTGGGGTTCTGCATGTCCCACTGGTACACCAAACCGGCAGCTTCCCCCATGTTGCAATATGGGGCCTCCTGGGGAAAAATTGGAGGCCTCTCACAGTGGAAACACGGCGAGTCAGGGAAAGTTTCTAGTGGATTTACAGAGTGTTCCTTTGGAAGGGGGCATAAAAAATGCCAGGAGGAGTGATTTACCTGGGCCATGAATGGGAAGTTGTAAACTAAACTGTTAAATAACTAGGCTTGTCACTAAACCTGCATGGAAATCAGCCTGGGGTTGAATATGTATCAACAGGGATTTTTGGCAGGCTTGCACTTTTCAGTTTGGGAATGGATCAATTTGCAAGCTGTGTTGAAGAATCAATGGATCTGGTGAAAGTTGCATTTTTAGGGCAGTGTCACTATTGTTTTTCCTTTCTGTATCTTTTCCCACTTCTTTCATTTAACCATGATCATATCTAGCTCAGGCAACCACTAGGCTGCATCACCCCTACTTGTAGTCCTCCTTTCAACTCCCCTGGCTTTCCCCACAGAGGAAAGGCCTAATGAGGACGGGTCTCCCAGAAGACATATGAGTAGAGAGGTACAGGAGGCTGTGCGTGGAGTGAGTGTACTGGGTGTCATCCTGGTGGTGCTCCCGCTCCCCAGGACATCAGCATTGAAGGCTCTAATGTGCTTGCATGAATATTTATTAATTTTATTTATTTCAGAGATCAGATATACCTTTGAGTCATAGACTCCTTTACAAAGGTTCCACGTCACATGTAATAGATACAGAATACACAATACAGAAAGCAGAATATACAGGACAATAAATGTTACAGAGTAAGGACTTTTTTTTTTTTTTAACAAAAAATAATTTAGCAAGAACTTCAGAATAGAACAGTTTGAGACAGTTAGAAAGAAATGGGAACTTAACATCCTTGAGGAGGCGGAAATTGAGAGTTACGAGGAGGCCTGCCGTAGGCCCTTGTCAAGAAGTAGAGGGGCGGGAGGACTGGTTCAGGTGCAGTCACAGATAGTAGTGGAGTGAAGGTGTGCCCTAAGGTGCATTTTTTGAAGTGACCAATACTTTGACTGAGCCGCAGGGAGAAGGGAAGGTTCATCCACAAGGGGCTCTATAGCAAAAAGATCTTTGCTATTGGGTTGTTCGACAGGGAGGGACAGAGAGACGCTGGGAGTCAGAGCTGTGAGTGTGCTGAGTTTTAGAGTCCAAGGTGATTAAGTGGGAGAGTGCAGCCGGGGCAAGGCCAAGGGAGATTTTTTTTAGCAAAGACACAGGTGTGAAATTTTATCCTGTTGTCTAGATTAAGCCAATTCGTGTCCTGGTATAGTGCGCAGGTATGTGTAAACCTGTCACACCCTAATAACAGGCGGCAGGCCTGGCCTTGTTTAGGACAAGTCTAAGACTATCGAGGGCTGCGGAGCTTGCCCCACCGAAAGTCAGAAGGCCATAGTCGAGCAGGGAGAGTATCGAGGAGGAGATAGCAATTTTAAGGGCTTCTGGGGTTAGGCAATGCTTAAAGCGGTGCAAAAGTCCTAGTCTAATATTTAGGGCCTTTGATAGTTGCTGAATATGCCCATGATAGGTAAGGCCAGAATCCAAAGTGATGCCTAGGTACTTAAAGGAATGCACAAATTCCACGGGGGTCTGAGACGCAGATAATATTTGAGGAAAACGTCCTAGCCTGGGGTTCTGCTGATGCGTGAAAACCATACCTTTGGTTTTTTTATAGTTAATAGTAAGGCATTGAGAGACAAACCAGCTTTCGACTGCCTTGAAGGAGGACTGGAGGGAGTGGTGGAGTCGAGAGGGGTCTGGGTTGGAGGAGAAGATGACAGAGTCATCAGCATATAGCAACAGGTTGGAGGGGCAGGATGAGGGAAGGGAGTTAAGGAAGAGGCTGAAGAGGAGAAGACCCAAAATGGACCCTTGAGGGACTCCTGAGAGGACAGGCGATTTGGTGGATAGGGTATTGCCGATTTTAACTTGAGAGACCTATTGGTAAGATAGTCTGCAAACCAGCCCACTACTTCCCAAGGAGAGACCTAGGTTAAGTAAGGTTGTTTGAAGTAGTGAGTGGTGGACGTATCAAAGGCCTTTGTGAGGTCAATGAAGATCGCACTGTAGATCTGGCTCTTTATCCAGTGCAGTATGGATGTGTGACGTCAATTCAAGCAAGGCAGTGGTCGGCTGTGGGCTTTATGAAACCATGTTGTTGGGTGCAGAGAAGTCATATTTGTTGAGGTGATCAGTGAGCTGATCTGATACAATTTTTTTCCAGTGCCTTGGGGAAGGGGGGTGGAGATTGGGCGGTAATTGTCAGTGTCTGTGCGATCACCCCCTTTACAGCCGCATGCTGTCATGCGGAGCCAGTCAATATCTCTCTCCCAGCTAATCCAGCCTGCACTTCCACTTGTGATCACCCAGGTGGCAGTGTAACAGCGGAGTCTAGCATCCAGACTCCCCAAAGGAAGGCAGCATCCTCTGGGATGCTCAGATCTTACTTCGAAGAGGCTCTTGCAGCAGGCAACACTGGTAGGATTAAACCTCCAGGCACTAGGACCACACAGAAAACTTCTAGCTAGCGGTCTACAGTAGGGGACTGCCCCCAATAGCACGCCAACGTCTGCCTATGGTATAAAGGGCGTCCCCAGCTCCACCTCTAGTTCTTTTCCGCTCATCCCACTCCACGCACGTCAACCTTTATGGATGCCTGCTTCAGTCAACCCCCATTTTGCTCACACTTTATCCGTGATTTTCTTTATTTTTCATTACAAATTATGTTGTTTTATGGTGTTTCTTTACTTTTGTGCATGTCTTCTTCTCCAGCTTTGTCTTCTGACCAGCGTATGAAGTGTGCTTGAGGCAACCAGCTTCCCTCCAAGGACAGCCACTCTTCTTCTCTGGTCTGCTTAGGCCCTGACCACGACACCAAGTCCTGCCAGCACTGACAGGACTTCAACCATGCTGCATGGAGATGCCACTTGAAGACCCTCCAGGGCTTCTTGCTGCACCAGAAGTTAGCCACGATGGAGAAGGAGCTTCAGGGCAAAAGTTCCTCTTCTTTTCCAGCCTCCGGAGCTTCAACTTCTTCCACTGCTCAAAAGGAGAAGTCCTCTGGGAAGCATAAGCACCAGGAGAAGCATAGAGATTGTCCCCAGTCAGCTTCCTGCTCCTGGTCACTGCATAAATCAGTGACCGCCTCTGGGTCTTCCTCCCGTGGGAGATCGGCCCATCCCCCTTTGGCAGTCCTCACCCTTTTGGGGCTGCCAGTTTCTCAGCCGCCAACCCTTATTTCAGTCTCGGGTGGCGGTCCTCAGGCCATAGGACTTCATCCCCTGCCTCCCAGCCCCTGATGCTTTGGCCCTTACATCCAGTGGGCTCGACCGGGGTGTCTTCTGTGGGTGACAGATCCTTGCCCATCACTCCCTTGGTCCTAGCTTTGCCCACGTCAGTCCCTGACTCTGGGACTGGCACCTCCAAGCAACACCCAGAGCCGCCTCCACACATGCGTCGCCGCTGCCTCCGTCGGGAGCTAGCTTCTCTGTGCAGATGCCCATTTCCCCTTCGGGGCCAGTGGCACCTGTCTCACCAGACTGACATCAGCCTTCACCTGTCTGGCCAACACCTGCTCTACTGGCATCGACACCGATGATGCCCCAACCGTGATCGTCTCAGCCAACACCAGCCGGCCCTTCGGGCAATCCCAAGCCAGTGCGTGAGGGACCGGCTCCCAGATTCCCGACACCTCAGGGACTGATGCCAGGGGAACTCACTGCCCCAAGGGCCGATGCCCAGCTACCCAGCACCTCATGGACCTGTGCCAGAGTACCCAACTCCCCCAAGGACCAATACCAGGTTACCCGATGCTACCTCCCCAGTATCCGCACCCATCTTATAATCCACCTCCTCCAGTGGACTGTAATGTGCTTTTCTCAGCCTGGTGGGCTTTTATAAAGGATAAAGATACCCCAGGAGGCCCTCCCACTCCATCTCCATGGGACCCTTCTCCTCAGGACTCTGGACGCATAGGTCCTTGCCACCCCCGGTCTCCAGGACCCTCTCCGGTTCGAACTGACCGTCGCAAGAAGGAACACTGCCCACCGACACCGGTGCTAGAAAGTGGCCCATCTGGCATGGATTCCTCCTCTTCCTCTTCGGAGGACTCTGAAGATTCTAGGGGGCCTTCTGATGAGCCTGACACCCCCAAGGAAACACCTAGGTCCCCCGATGATCCTACGTTTATGGACGTCATGAGGCATATTTAATCCCTGATGGGTTGGGAGACGGAAGAACTAGACCCCGAACGTTGCAGTCTGGTGGTCCATCTCCGCAGAAAGGAGACTCTTCCATTACTGGTGCCACCCCTCTTCGAGTCATATGAGACGTCACCAAGACTACCTGGACCCATCCCTCCTCCACTCCGGCCTTAGCTAAGAAGGCTGATCACCTTTATCATGCTCCCATTGGCAAACCCTATTCGGGGGAGCAACCAGAGGTGGGCTCGGTGGTCATGAATGCGGCACATGACTGCACCAAGAAACCTAGGCACCTCAGGATCCACCCTCCTGATAAGGAGTTTTGCCAGGTCGACCAGTTTGGCAAGCAGGTCTATGCTTTGGCCAGTCTTGCCATTTGGACTCAGAATTACCTGGCCCATGTGATGCAGCATCAAAACTCCTTATGGGACAAGGCCTTAGACCTCGTGCAGGCCCTTCCCAAGGACCCTACGAAGACCCAGCTGGTCCGTCATTCCCTAAGCTGGTTCAAAAGCTATCTTTCTCATTGCACTCAGCAGATCAAATTGAGGGGGACCATATCTGGCCTGCGTCACATAAAGGATGGGGTACCCCAAGGTTCCATTTTGGGGCCTCTCCTGTTTTCCCTGTTTGTGAATGATGTTAGAAATAACTGTGGTGGTAGTGTAGTAATCCAATATGCAGACGATGCTGTACTGTACAGAACCTCGAAGAGCATATCTGACCTTGGATCTCCGCTCCAGGAGGACTTCATGACACTTGAAAGGTGGCTACTGCCTAACAAGCTGCTGTTAAATGCCAAGAAAACAAAAGCTGTCCTGTTTGGGCCTAAAACACTAGGCCCAAACAGAAGCCTCCTGCTCCCCCTCATCTCCTCATCTGGAGCACTCACAGAGGTTGTGAGCTCCTTTACGTACCTAGGCCTGGTCCTCAGCCAAGGCCTCACTTTTAAACACCATGTTGACCTGGTTACCTGAACCACACACCAAAAGCTAGGCCTGCTTTATAGACTAAGTGCACAACTTATCCCAGAAACCAGGATAACAGTTGCAAACAGTATACTCCTGCCCAACCTTACTTTAACCTACACTGCCCCTGTCCTACAGTCACTCTCAAATGCGAAATTCAGGAGGATGCAAATACTTTACAATAAAGTTGCCCATTTTGCAACCAACTCCTACCTGAAGCGCCACCACTACGAAGCACTTGATTCTCTACACTGACTCATCCCTTAAACATTGGCTCCAGTACCCACTCCTGTGTACCGCATACAAAATTACAAATGACTCTTCCCCCCAACAGGCCTTGCGGGTCTGCTGGTTCCTAAGTGCCCAGGTAGATTGCTCCGCAGTCCTAACAGGAAGCTTCTGGCGGTTCCTAGAGCAAGGACAGCAGCAGGTAGCAAGTCATTCTCCCATATAGCTCCAGTGCTATAGCATGACCTCCCTGACTATCTGCAGACTGCCAACTCTCCAGATTCCTTTAGAAAACGGCTCAAAGTGCACCTGCTGGAAAACAGCCTCTGCACATTTTCGCTAGAAATAGACGAGAGACCCTAAGCAGACTAACCTGCCTTGGCTGTAATGCCCTGCCAAAATGCACCACTTTGTGAGGTGAATAGTGTCAAAACACTCAATTGAGGCTTAATGCTTGTTTCCTTAAATCATAGTACTTGTGTATTAACAATCTGTCATTGTCTGAAGTCACCTCCTGTCTATAAGATGTCTCCAGAAATAGAATGCACTTTGAAAAGCTACTGTTTGTTCTTGCAATTGTCTTGTTACACTGTAATGCTAAATATCCAGTAGGACTGTATGTAACTAATTCTGGGTCACCCCTGAAAAACGGACCTTCTAGGGATGTGGATATAATGATCGATCCACACTTCTGGTAGTTGCCTTTCCCTTTAAGACTTCACCAGAAACTTCTTCAAGCTGGCTCCTCTCATCCAGCCAGGTGGTAACTCCCTCGGCTCTGCCCCATGCCGCCAGATCTTCCTTTCCATTGGAAGAAGCAAGTTCCCTCCTTACTGCTCTCACGCTGAGTAGGCCCTTTGCTGTAAAATCTTCTGATTTACTTCCAAATTTCAATTTAGTATTTGTCTTCAATTCGATCGCAACCGCGATGGATGACAAGTCCGCTCCCGGGTTCTGCAGGTGCCTTTGCGAGCAGAAGATTTCCTGAACAGAACCGCACTCCACGTGTGTCTGCTGCCAGGGGCATGAGCACGATCCCCAAGCTTGCGACTTCTGTCACTCATTTCACCCAATCGTTCTCGAGGACTACCTCGCTGGACTCAGGTTAAGCCACCTGAGCCGGCAGAACCCACCGGTCAAGTCGAAGGTGCCCATTGGGTGGTCTCTGCAGCTGCGGGGTCCCCTGAACAGTTTGTGGCATTTAAGGAGAAGGAGTGGCCCAAGCCACAGCTCTCGGCTTCTCAGCTTCTGCCATCGTGCCGCTCCAGGTTGGCTCGACTTTCACGGGATCCTTCAAAGAATTGTCAGTCCCTGCCTACCTTCGGTCAGGGACCCTCTGGGCACAAATCTAAATCCAAGAAAGAGTTTAAAAAAGATAGGACTCGCCGTTGTTCATGGGATCGGGAGTGCTCTCGGCTGAGAATTTCAATTCCCGCGCTTCTCCAGCTCTGACTTTGGTCAAATCCTTGGCCGTGGCCACCAGCTCCACAGTAACCCGCTCATAAAGTTGGACCAAGACGCTGTTGAAGTCTCGCCAAGATTAACTACCCTTTCTGTGTAGAAAAACTTCCTCACATTACCTCTTAATCTACCCCCTTCCAATTTCATATTGTGCCCCCTTGTTCTAGTACTTTTTCTGCATTGGAAAAGGTTCCCCACCTGCACCTTGTTTATGTCCTTGAAAGTTTCAGTCATGTCCCCCTGCTGTCTTCTGTCTTCCAGTGAGTACATATTAAGGTCCCTTAGTCTCTCCTCATGTTTTGTGGTGTAAGCCCTGCACCATCTTTGCTGCCCTTCTCTGGATAGCCTCTGCCTTATCTATGCCCTTGCACAGGTGTGGCCTCCAGAACTGCATGCAGTACTCCAGGTGAGGCCTTACCAATGTTTTATACAATGGCATCACCACCTCCTGCCTCCTGCTAGTGAGACCCAGGCCTATGCACCCCATTATGCCACTGGCCCTCCCTGCTGCCTTTGTGCACTGCTTTGATACCTTAAGGTCATCAGAGATGATAACCTCTAGGTCCCTTTCTTCTTTGGTGACCGTCAGCTCCTCTCCCCCCCCAACCTGTAGCTCTCCCCAGGGTTCCCTCTACCCGGGTGCATTATTTTGCACTTCTTTGCATTGAACCTCAATTGCCACATCTCCTACCATCTTTCAAGCTTCTCCAGGTCCCTCTTCATTTCCTGCACCCCTTCTGGCATATCCACCCTGTTGCAAATCTCGGTGTCATCGGCAAACAGGCAGACCTTTCCTTCCAGCCCCTCTGCAATGTCACTAATGAAGACATTGAACAGGACTGGTCCTAGTATTGATCCCTGTGGTACCCCACTGGTCACCCCCATCTCCCCACATTGTACCCCATTTACCAGCACCCTCTGCCTCCTGTCTGTTAACCAGTTCCTAACCCAGTTCACCACCTTGTCTCCTATGCCCAGACTACCCATCTTGTTAATCGAGCCTTCTGTGTGGGACAGTGTTGAAGGCTTTGCTGAAATCTAGGTAGGCAACTTCTACTGCCCTTCCCTGGTTTAGTTCCCTACTCACCCAATCAAAAAAATCTATTAGATTCGTTTTAACATGGCCTTCCTGCTGTAAATCCGTGTTGCCTCAGATCCTAAGCACCACTGGATTCCATATGTGCCACTATCCTTTCTTTCAGCAGTGTCTCCATGACCTTTCCCACCACTGAGGTGAGGCTGACTGGCCTGTAGTTCTCCGCCTCCTCCTTACTGCCGCTTTTTTGCAGTGGGACTACATATGCCCTCCTCCTCCTCCTCTGGAATGACACCCGTGTTGAGTGTCTCTGTGTACATGGCTGCCAGAGGCTCTGCTAGTTCCCTTCACAGCTCATTTATTATCCTCAGGTGGATGCAGTCTGGCCCCATGGCCTTATCCACCTACACCTTTGTGAGTTCTTCCAGAACTCTCTCCACTGTAAATGGATTGGTGTCCACCTCCCCCCCCCTTGCCTCTGCAACCCAACTGTGGTCCTTGACCCTCCCCCTCCTTAGTGAATACTGAGCAGAAGTATTCGTTCAGTACTTCTGCCTTGTCCAGATCCCCTCCTTACACTCTTCCTTCTCCCTTGAGTCTCCCCTGGTTTTCTTCTTCACTGATATACCTATAAAATGCCTTATCCCCTTTGTTTACAGACTGTGCTAAGCCCTCTTCTGTCTGTGCCTTGGCCCTCCTAACAGCCTTCCCTTAGACATTCAAGGTACACCTCCCTGCCCTCCTTCCTTTGGCTCCCCTTATAGTTCCTGAAACTCAGCCTTTTAGCCCTTACTTTGTCCCCACCTCTTTGGAGAACCATAGTGGTTTCCTTCTTCTTTTCCCTTTGGCCACTATCCTAATGCATTGGTTTGTTATATCCACTATGGCTCCTTTCAGTCTCTCCCATTGTTCTTCCACTCCCTCTATTACCTCTCCCTTCCCCAGGACTGCCTGTATGCATCTACCCATTTCAGTGAAATCCGCCCTCCTGAAATCTTAATACTCTTGCCCTTGTGTGGCTTAATTGAGTCCATGTCTCCATGCTGAACCACACCATGTGGTGGTCACTGGACCCCAGCTGCCCTTCCACCTGTATTTCTTCAGTTCTGTTCCCATTGGTCCATACCAGGTCCAGAATTGACTTGTCCCTGGTTGGCTCATGCCCCAGGTGCCTGAGTCCAACCCCCTGCAGGGATTCAAGGATGACTGTGCTTCTTGCTGAAGCAGCCATCTGGGTGGCCCAGTCCACGTCCAGCATATTGAAATCCCCCAGGAGCAGGATTTCACCTTTAGCTGCCATGTCATTAACGTTCTCCACTAGTTCGATGTCTGCTTCCTTTCTTTGTGCCAGAGATCTGTAGATCACCCCTGTGCGTATTGCTGTTCCATTCCCTGGCTCCAGGGTGACCCACATTACCTCGGCCTCCTCCTGTCTTCCCTGAACTTCTGTAGCCTTTATACCATCTCTGATGTACAGGGCCACTCCCCCACCCTTTTTACCCTCTCTGTCCCTCCTGAACAGTGTATAGCCTGGTACATTAACGTCCCAGCCATGATTAGCAGAGTACCGTGTATCTGTTATTACTGCTGTGTCAAGGTCTGCATCTGCCAACAAGGCCTTCAGGTCTGGAACCTTGTTTCTTAGGCTACGGGCATTCATTAGCACGATCTTCCATGTTTTACAGTCTGCGCTCCCTCTGCTCCTGTTGCCCCTCTTCAGCGTCTTCCCCCCACCCCGGTTTTCTTTCCTATGTGCTGTTGCGCCCCGCCCCCCGAATCACTCGTTATACATTCTTCACCTACCTGCTTTAGCTGTTCCCATAGTCAACTTATGTGTCTGCATGTTCCCATGGGGGGAGGTGTTCCTAAGCTTCCTGACCCTCCTGGCTGTCCCCCCTTGGCCAGTTTAAATGCTCACAGGTGAAACATTTAAACCTCTCACAAGGAACCAAGGTCCCCTTCTCGGGCAGATGCAGGCCGTCCTCCTTATATAAACTTGCACCTACCCAGGTCAGGCCTCAGTCCCCTATATAGCCAAAACCCTCCCTTTCACACCAATCCTTCAACCACGAGTTGAAGGTACGGATGTGGAGTGCCCTAGCTTCCCCTGTGCTCTGGATAGGTAGCACCTCCGAGAATGAGATGGAGCATGCTGTCTGTTTCAGGTTTGCCCCTAGCTTTCTGAAATCTTCCTGGACTCTGGCTAACTTCCCCCTTCTCCTGGCCAGGTCATTGGTCCCCAGGTGGACAATGACATCCAGCTGCTCCCTCCTAGCTATTGCCATAGTGATCTGTGGATCCGCTTCCCATCCCTCCATGCAGCGCTTCTTGGGAGGCACTTGACCTCCCTCTCTCCCTTGCTAGGTGACCCTACCTCCACTTCCCGGACAATAGAGTCCCCCACAAGAAGAAGATTACCCCTTCTCAGGGGGTTCACTGCCTCCCTTCCCTGGGGTTCCATCCTGGAGGACCCTCCCATCCTCCCTGGTCCCAGCCTCTGGTTCCTAAGTGGGCCTTTCCTGCTCCTCCAAAACAGTGTAGGAGTTACTAAGCGGTAACGGTTGGGGGATGTGCTTTCAACCTCCCCCCCCACCCTCTCTGAGCCCACTGTAGTCCAATCACTCCTCTTCCTTGGCATCCTTTGAGGTACAGGTTGTGGACCCAGTGGTCTCTGGGTGGGGTGGATGCCGCCTTCAGCTTGGCCAACTCTGTTCGGTGACAGGCAACCTCCTCCCTCAGCCCAGAGCGGTGCCTGCAGATAGGGCAGCATCGCAACCTCCAGAATGTCTCCCTAAAGACAGCTGCTCCACAGCCACTGCACTACACCACTCCCATCATGTCTATTTCCCTCCTCCATCAACTGCCTGCTTAAGACGGCTATTTGTTATCTCCCAAATATTTGTTTTATTTCTGTTCTGTTTTGTTGTACTTCCTCTCATCGCTACTTCCTGTATGGATGCAGGATGTTGCAAGGCCCTGTGGGGACACACCCAGTAAATGTAAGGCAAGCCCTGGGGGGGTGGGCAGGGGTGGGACTACACCACAGGCTGTGCTCAAAAACAATCAGCCAAGGAGTCCTCTGGCAGTGACTCCTCACTCCACTCACCATGGTCCAGACACGGCCACTTTCAAACACACAGTCTCAAACTTGTCAGCTAGAATCTCTCAGTCCTGCCCAAACTAAATGGAAAAGCACACAGAAATGGCAGTTAAGAAAAGACCTCAAATACAATTACAAACACAGTCACAAACTCACCAGCTAGAGTCCCTCCCTCCTTCTACTCCAAATAAATGAAGGCCCACTTCTCCCTTGCCCTGCTGGCCACCCTGGATGAGGTGCTTTCTCATCTGCCAGTAGACCTCCAGACCACGGTCAAGCAGGTATGGGACCAGGGCCAAGCTGTAGCAAAACAGCTTCAGACTGCCGTGGACATTGGGGACTCCTGTGCTCGCTTTGTGGTGGCCTCAGTGGCCATGCGCTGCAGGGCTTGGCCAAGGATCTCAACCTTCGTGGACGGACATGCCCCACAAGCTGGCAGATGTTCCCTTCCTGGGCACCGACCTGTTCAGGCTAGGGGTCAAGGACCACCTGACCTGTATCGAGAAATCCAATGCCACCTTGGACTTGGTGACATCTGCCCAAGGGGACCCCAATTGCTCCAAGCAGCAGAAAAGGAAGTCAGTTCCGTCCACCTCTACTCCTATGGCCAAACCAGCCTAGCCCTAGGCTGGCCAGCAGGCCCAGGTCTGGGGACCTCAGCCAAAGTCAGTGGCCTCAGCCATCCGTAAGCCTGGGGGGAGAGGCTCCAGTGGCTCTTCAGTCAGACCACCTCCTCCAAGCCTGCCCACTGACAAGATGAGGGGTGCCACCCTCATGCCCATCACACCTCCCCTCTGTCCTCTCATGGGGGACCAGCTCCGCCACTTCCTTTCTGCCTGGTCCACTGTCACCACAGACAGGTGGGTCCTTGAGGTGGTGGGTCAGTGTCTGCCACTGGAATTCAAGCAGTACCCTCCTTGCCAAGCCCCACAGGAGGATTTGGTATCTGCAGACATTCTGTCAGCTCTCAGAGATAACACAGCCCAGCTCTTCTGCAAGGAGGTTATGGTTCCTGTCATAGATCCTCCAGAACACCCAGGGTTTGTCTCCAGGTACTTCCTGGTGCCAAAACAGATGGGGGAAGGGGGAACTGGTGCCCCATTCTAGATCTGTATGACCCGAACAAGTTTCCAAGTCATGCACCTTTAGGATGGTAACTCTGCCACAGATCATAGCATCTCTAGAGAAAAACATGTAGTTTTATTCCCTGGATCTTCAGGACACGTTCTTTCACATCCCGCTCCATCCATCGCTCCAAAGTTTCCTCCACTTCTGAGCCAAGGGAACCCTCTATAAGTTCCAGGCCATGCCATTAGGCCTCTCTTCATCCCCCAGGGTCTTCACCCAAGTGCATTGCAGTGGTGGCCGCTTACCTGAGGTGCTGAGGGGTCCAGGTTTACCCCTACCTGGATGACTGGCTGATCGCAGGTCCCTCCAGACAGGAGTTGGAGCGATCCAGGGACCTGGCCCTCTAGACGTGCATTGACCTTGGCCTCCTGGTCAATGAGGCCAGGCTGGAACTTGTGCCTTCGCAGGTGATCAACTTCATTGAGTTGTAGCTCGATTCTTGCAGAGCCAGAGCCTGGCTCCCAGCATACAGGGCAGAGGTTCTCTCCTCCTTTGCCAAGTCATTTTGGGTTGGGCAATTGTGCCCTGCCTGGGGCTTCCTCTGCCTGCAGGGTTATATGGCGGCCTGCACCAGTGTGGTGTGATGGGCCCACTGCAGAATGCACTCTTTGCAGTGGGAGCAGGCCAGCCAGTGGTCTCAGTGCAAGGGTCATTTCAACCAGCTGGTCACTGTGACCTAGTGGATGTGGGACACCCTCCAGTGGTGGTTAGTCCCAGAGTATCTGCAGGAAGGGATCCCGTTTGTCTGCCCAGAGCTGACAGTCATCCTAATGACTGATGCCTCTTTCATGGGCTGGGGTGCCCACCTGGGTGAACACAGAGTCCACGGGCTCTGGACCCCAGAGAAGTCCCCATGTCACATCAACCTGCTGGAGCTCTGAGCAGTTCGTCTGACGCTGACTGCATTCACTCCTCACATCTGGGGACAGGTGGTTCAGGTCCAGACCGACAACACCATGACCATGTACTGCCTCAACAAATGGGGTAGGATGCACTTCATGCCTCTGTGCAAGGAAGCTCTCCGTGTGTGTACCCTGGTGCACAGCCTGGAGGCTGACCTCTTTGTCATCCATGTTGCAGGAGCCTCCAACCAGCTGGCGAACGCCCTCAGCCATGTGAGCAAGTCATCTCATGAGTGGTCTCTCCACCCAGAGGTGTAGTGCACAGTCTGTTCTCCCAGTGGGACACCCCTCAGGTGGACCTGTTCACCTCCAGGGAGACGCAAAGCTGAGGCTGATTTGTGCCTGCCCCCCCTCAGCAGGGAATGCTGCAGGGGGATGCCTTATCAAGGCCCTGGACACCAGGCCTCTTCTTTGCCTTCCCTCCACTTGCCTTGATCCACAAGGTGCTCCTCAAGGTCAGGAGGGACAAGGCACAGGTGATTCTAGTGGCTCCGGACTGGCCATGTCAGTTTTTGTACCCCGATATCCTCTGCTTCAGCAACAGGCTTCTGAAGCATCTTTCTTTACACCTGGACCTGCTCTCCATCAATCAGGGGAAGGTTTTCCATCCGGACCTTCAGTCCCTGCACCTGACAGCCTGATTCCTGAGCAGCTAGAGTTCCAAGCTTTGGGTCTCTCCGAAGATGTCTTCATTATTGTGGAGTCATCTCAGAAGGAGTCGACCAGGAAATGCTATGCCTTCAAGTGGAAGAGATTCTCCATTTGGTGTCTGGGCAAGGGGTTGGACCCTCTGTCCTGTCAAGTGGCTAGCATCCTTGATTACATATGGTCCCTCTCTAAGTCGTGCCATCAGTCAATGACCCTTAGGGTGCACCTGGCAGCCATTTCTGCTTTCTGGGTGTGGGGCAGTCAGCAGTCGGTGGTGCAGGATAAGGTGGTCTAACGCTTTTTTAAAGGCCTTGACCATATTTCCCCTCCAGTGCATGAACAACCACCACCTTGGGATTTGCTGCAGGTTTTGGCGGAGCTCATGGGCAAGCCATTCAAACCGATGCATAGGTGTGAAATAGCTCACCTGTTATGAAAAACCACCTTCTTGGTGGCTATCATGTCTGCCAGAAGGATCATTGAGCTGCAGGCACTTTTGGTGGTGTCTTCTTACTTGGTCTTCCACAGGGACAAGGTTGTCCTGCACCCCAACCCGTAGTTCCTTCCAAAGGTTGCTTCAGATTTTCTCTTTAAACAGGTGATTAATCTTCTGGTGTATTTTACCAACCACACCTTGGAGGCTGAGCATAGGCTCCATACTCTGGACCTGAGGCGAGCGCTCGCTTATTAAAAAGAGTGCACGGCCGGAGTTCGGGGAGAGGTTCGCCAGCTGTTTGTCACCTATGATGAAGCCGCACCTGGCAGACCTGCAGCCTAGTGGATGACTGGCAGGTGGATTGTATTCTGCATTGATCTCTGGTATAGTTTGATGGGTAGCGAGCCTCCCATAGGGTGAAGGGCTCATTCCACTTGTTATGCTGCTGCGTCGGTGGCTGCATCCAGGGACATCCCTATCCAGGAAATCTGCAGGGCTGCTACCTTCATTTCCTATTACCACATTGACCTTGAGGCATGCCGGGATACTGGTTTTGGGGCCTCTGTTCTCCAATCTCTGTTCCCTGAGTAGGGGCTGTGCACCTTGCCTCCCTCCTCCCGGAGAACTGCTAGGAGTCTGCCAGGAGTATGGATAGACCATCATATCCACATCCCTAGAAAAACAGCTTACTCTCACGTAACGGTAGATCTTCCATGGGATGGTCTCTTGCAGCAGGTAATACATCTGGGTCATTGCCAGAGGTCGCTTTGGTGCATGGCAGCTCTTCCAGCAGTCTTTCACCAGGGCCTGCCCACTGATGACATCATCATCATCCTGTTCCTATATGAGTGGGTGGTCCCTGGTATCTTTTCATTTCATTTTCCCACTGTCTTCAGCTCACACGCAGCAACTAGTGCAAAGTTTAAGCAGTCATCAATGAGAAACTGAGCAAAGGGAACATTTTTTTTCCGTTCCTGCTCCTTCATCGACTGATGTCAAAAGGCTCTTCAAGAAAATCAGTTTTATTTTGTTCCTGTTGTTTCGGTAGAAAGATCTACCATTTTGACAATCATACAATCTGTGCCTGGTGTTTGAGACCCACACACAACTCATCCTCCTGCAAACTTTGTCAGGAGTTTAATCAGGCACCTCGTCGATGATGATTGCTGGATATTCAAGCTTACCTCATGGAACAAAAAGCTGTTCTCTTAGAGAAGCAGGGGGCCCATCCCAAGGACCCCCCCAGCTGGTGTTTCACATAGAAAGCACAGGCGTGACAAGGATGCTTCTGCTTCCGCATCCTGCTCCAAAACGTTCGTTGATGACGACCACTTCAGGTCTTTTCTCATCGACAACACCCTCAAAAATTGCCTCCTCATCGACGGGAGTTTACTGTCTCTCGTCGATGGTGCTTTCTAGCACTTTATCGGCAATTTCAACAGGCTATACTACTGCCATTGGTGCCCTGTCGATGATGACTCATCTCTCATCAATGACAATGGCTGTCAAACATGTTAAATCTTCCTTTCTTCCCATCTCGTCAACGACGAGCCAGGATGCATTGGGAAACACCATGGATTTCACTTTTTTGGCTGCCTCTCCTTCTTCAAGGTCTTTTGTGCATCGGGGCCAGCCTGAGTGGGACCAGGACCCCGGATTGTATCATCCAGGTTCCAGACCAGCTTATACTTCATGTCCACTTTCCTGTATCATTCCCTTGGTTTCACAGAAGCCCCCCCCACTACCACTTCAATGGACATGGCCACAGTAGTACAGCAGGTTCTGGACGTAATAAGGCATTTACAGCCTCTGCCTCCTGGTGATGGGGGTCATCCATTCCGCTCACCCACATCCCCGCCAAAATGTTTTTTTGGTGAGGGATCAAGTTCTCCAACCTGGTTTCCCATCTGACTGTGAGGAAAAACACTATTCCAAGGATCTAGAATTCCCAGAAGGCATCCCAGATGATCTGGAGAATATTGATCTCCAAGAATGGGACTCCATCCTCTGTCCTCCCTCTCCACTATGTCATGTGTACACGACGACCCTTCCTGCCATGCAGCGGCCTCTCCCCCGATGACCCGTCATTTCACAACATGATGGTCCAGATTCAAAAAATTATGGGTTTCTTTACCACTGTACATGATAAGCAGGGAAAAGAGATGTCAGACTAAATTGAAATGCCGGAGGACCCAATAGTTGTGGTACCCCCACTCATCCAAACCTACCAAAATGCAGTACTGGCCTCCTGGGAGCAGACTTGGGCAGTTCCAGCTCTTCCTCAGATGATGGATCACCTTTACCAGGCTCCCCCTGATCACCCCTTTTTCTCATCTAACCCCAAGGCAGATTCAGTAGTCACTGCCACAGCTCATGATAGTACTAAACATCCCTGATACATGAGCTCCTTACCTCCAGATAAGGAATCTCGCCACCAAGACTACTTAGGGAAGAAAGTCTTCCAGGCGGGCACACTGAATCTGAGAATCTTAAACTTTATGGGACATATGGTGAAATACCAACATACCCTCTGGTCCTCTGCTATTGCTGTAGTCAATAAACTCCCTCCATCACAGGAGAAAGACCAATTACTGGCTATGATATCTACAGGAAATTCAATTTCCCAACATCTCCTCCGCTCTGGATATGATGCGGTGGATACCTCAGATCAGGCAATGGCTACAGGGTTCACCCTCTGCCATCATGCCTGGCTGTGTGCGTCTGGTCTACAACCAGATATACAACATAAACTGGTTAATGCCCCATTTAATGGCTCTAAGCTTTTTGGCCCAGGCACTCAAACGCTCTTGGATGATCTCCACGCGTCAGGTCGCACTCTCCGTACGGTGCATGGTATGTACCACACACCACAGCCCTCATACCAGTTCCGTTCTCAAACTTTTCAAGCTAAATCGAGAGGCAAGAATAGAGGAACCTATCGAGGTGGCTCCCATGGACATTCCCACATCTTCACCAGGACCACCACCCCTACCTCAAAGGAACCCTGTTCCGGCCCTCAGGGTGGGACAGACCAGCCCAGTGACCCATTAGGGCTTGGAAGCTGTGGGGGAACACTTTGCCCTTCATCTGGAGGCCTGGAAAGGCATTACTTTGGACAAGTGGGTACTCCAAATTATACGTACGGGGCACATGCTGGAACTTACATCTCCACCTCCCCCGCACTTGCCCCACTCAGTCTATTATCCACCCGACCATAGTCCCATCCTCCAAGTGTTACAGTTCCCTAGTGCTAGCTTTGGCAGACAGAAACCCTACTTTTAGAGCAAGGAGCAGCTGACTACAAAACTAGAACTTTTTTTTACTAATAGAACACTTCTATCTCAGCAGGAGTCAGTGTCTGTTGGGATTAAGAAAACATATACTTTATTAGAAGTGGGGGGTCTCATATAGGGTAAAAAATAAAAAAGTCTGTGTGTTTTTCTGTGTTAGGGAAAGGGAGTTAGTTTAAGTCAGGATGGGAGAAGTTAATTGGGGGTGTGGCTTAGGAGTACAAAAGCAGGTGTCTCCAATTACAGTTCCCTAGTGCTAGCTTTGGCAGACAGAAATCTTGCTTTTAGAGCAAGGAGCAGCTGACAACAAAACTAGAACTTTCTTTTTACTAATTGCCCTCCTTCCCTCCCGTCCACCCTCGGTCAGTTCTACTTTTGTAGGCACTGGATTTGACTAACAACAAGAACTTCCTGTTTGGCAGTAGGAAGGGAAGGATCACTGAGACACATAGGTTTCATCATCCTTGAAGGAAAAGAGTAGCTATCCTTCTCCCCCAAGCTGCTGGAGGTCTGACTCTGAGCAAGGAAGAAGGAGACTGCAAAAGAATGCAGGAAGTTCCTGTCCCAGAACAGGAAGGGCTAGAGCTGTAAGGGCACATAGTAGGAGGAAAAAAAAAACAGGGAGGAGTGAGTAAGCATACAAAGCAACAGGAGAAGGGCCACAAAATACCACATGATGGGAGTGGTGCAGTGCAATGGCTGTGGGGAGGCAGTCTTCCAGGAGACATTCTGGAGGCAGCGATGCTGCTCTATTTGTAGGCACCTCTCTGGTCTGAGGCAGGAGGTTGCTCATCTCCAGGCTGACTGGACTAGGATTTGTGAAACCTCCTCCCCCACCCAGGGACCACCAGGGCCACCACCACCACTACCTCAGAGGTTGCCAAGAAAGAGTAGCAGTTCGACCAAGGTGGGCTCTGGGAGGGAGAGGGTGGTGGAACAGAGGCATATTCCTCCAGTTGTACCTCTCCACAATTCATATGCTGTTCTGGTGGAGAGTGGTTCCTCTATTGCAGCACCTGCAGTGGAGACCAAGGAGGATGCTAGGAACCTCCACAAAGGAGACCCACAGGAGGGTGGCATGGGACCCCACAGGGGAAGGAAACAACACCTGGTGGGGGACTTAGCTGTTAGGGAGGTAGAACTGGGGGAGGAAGGGGAGAGGGAGGTAAGGTGCCTACCTAGTGCCACGGCTTGGAGGGACAGGGAGCGAATCCTCAGGATCGCGGGAGCAGCTGCATGAGGGAGGGAGCTGGATGTCATTGTCCACCTAGGGACAAATGACCTGGCTGGGGATGGGGTCAGAGCAGTGCAAGAGTAGTTTGAAGAATTGAGAAGGGGCCTTAAACAAGTAGCACATACGGTAACCTTCTCAGAAGTGCTGCCTGTCTATGGCAAGTGTGAAGCTAAGGTACTCCACACCATGGTATTCAATGAATGGTTGAAAAACTGGTGCAGAGCTCAGGGTTTTTGTTTCATTGGGGACTGGGGGTCCGCCTGGAGGGATGCAGGTCTATACTGGCGTGATGGTCTGCATCTGTCCAGGAGGGGAACCAGGATCCTAGGTGATGGGTTTAAATGCTTCATTGGCAAGCATTTAAACTAGCCAAGGGGGAGGCACTGAAAAGGAGCAGGGAAAACCCAACCTCCCCCAACAAAACACAGTAGTTAGAGAGGTAAACACCAAGGTAGAGAAGTCAACACGGAGCAGTACATGGGTAAATGCAGAAAAAGGCAATTAGAGGGATGGGGCTAAAAGGGGGTAAGGCCATCAAAAAATGGAGGGTGATGAGTACCAATGCCTGTAGTCTGTGTAACAGTCTCCCTGAACTAGTAGTGGCCTTGATGGAAGAGGGTCACCTGGATATCGTGGCAGTCACAGAAACATGGTACACTGAGAACCACGACTGGGATGTCAACATACCAGGGTACACAAGCTACAGGAGAGACAGGGAGGGTAAAAGAAGAGGAGGAGTAGCTCTCTATGTAAAGGAAGGGATCACAGCAATGGAACTAAAGGATAAACAGGGAGTAGAGGAGGCCCTGTGGGTCACTCTGGAGACAGGATATGGCACCACAGTCCGCACGGGGGTTATATAAAGACCCCCGTCTCGGGGGGAGGCAGTGGACAAGGAAATGATAGAAGGCATCCTTAGAATGGCAGGAAAAAGGGGAGATACTGTTGATGGGGGACCTGAATATGCCATATGTTAACTGGAGCACCTTTGCTGCAGTCACATCCAAGAGCAGGGCTATTCTCGATGCCCTACAAGGTGCATGCCTCAGACAGCTAGTGGTGGAACCCACTCGGGAGGGAGCAGTCTTAGACCTGGTACTGTCAAACAGGGATGGAGAAAGGATCTCTGATTTAGAAGTGGATAGCCATCTGGGAACAAGTGACCACCAAACAATGTGGTTCACAGTAAACACAGCTATAGAGTCAAGCCATACAAAAGCAAGAGTATTAGACTTTAGGAGGGCTGACTTTGGGGAAAATGGGAGACACCCTCAGAAAAGCACTAGCAAATGGGCAAGAAGGAGGGGTGGAGGAACAATGGGGAAAAAATCAAAACAGCCATCACAGAGGCAACAAGCCTTTGTGTGAAGCAAATCAACAAAGAAAAACAAAGGAAAAAAACACTATGGTTCTCAAAAGAGATGGCGGGGAAAGTTAAGGAGAAAAAGGTAGCATTCAAGCAGTATAAGGAAACACAGACAGAGCAGGACAGAGAACTGTACCAGTTAAAGCAGAAGGAAGTGGAGAAGGCAGTCAGAATAGCAAAGGCCCAAACTGAGGAAAAGATAGCCAACTCAGTTAAGAAGGGGGATAAAACCTTTTATAGGTACATTAGGGAGCGAAGAAAGACCAAGGGGAGGATAGTGAGGCTTAATAAAGGGAAGGGAGGGTGGGCAGAGGGAGACAGTGAAAAGCAGGGCTGTTGAATGATTACTTCTGCTCAGTATTCACAAAAGAAGAGGAGGGAGAGGTACCTAAATCAAAGAATAGAAGCACTCTGGATAGGGAGGTCGATACCAGTCCATTCATAGAAGAAAGGGTTCTGAAAGAACTCTTAAAACTGAAGGTGGACAAGGCATTGGGGCCTGATGGGATTCACCCAACAATTCTAAAAGAACTAAGGGTAGAACTAGTGACATCACTGACTACCCTTTTTAACAAATCATGGGAGGATGGTGTGGTACCTGAGGACTGGAGGAGGGCAGATGTGATTCCCCTTCACAAAAGTGGGAGCAAGACAGAGGCAGGAAACTAAAGACCTGTTAGTTTGACCTCAGTGGTAGGGAAAATGATGGAATCACTTCAAAGAAAGAATTGTTGAATTCCTAGAGGCCAGTGGGGCACAGGACCCAAGACAGCATGGATTTACAGCAGGAAGGTCGTGTCAGACAAATCTAATAGATTTCTTTGACTGGGTGACCAAAGTAGTAGACCAGGTAGGGGCTGTGGACATGGCCTACCTAGACTTGAGCAAGGCATTTGACACAGTCCCACACAAAAGATTAATATACAAGTTAGCTAGCCTTGGAATAGGTACCAAAATGGTAGCCTGTGTAAAAGATTTCTGGATAATAGGACGCAGAGGGTATTAGTAAATGGAGTTAACGCTGAATAAAGGGGGGTTACTAGCAGGGTACCGCAGGGTTCAGTACTGGGACCGGTCCTCTTTAATGTCTTTATAAGTGACATTGCAGAGGGACTGGAAGGAAAAGTATGTCTCTTTGCAGACGACACAAAGATCTGCAACAGGGTCAATACAGAAGGTGGGGTAGAAAGGATACAGAGGGACTTGGCAAGGTTGGAGGAATGGTCAAATGTATGGCAGCTTAGATTCAATGCAAAGTGCAAAGTAATGCACCTGGGAAACAAAAACCCAGAGGAAGAGTACATAATGGGGGGGTGAGACACTAACAACAACAAAAATGGAAAGGGACCTGGGGGTAGTCTTATCAGATGACCTTAAGGTGGGCAAGCAATGTGAGAAGGCAGTAAGGAGGACTGGCGGGATACTGGGATGCATAGGGAGAGGCATTGCCAGTAGAAAACAGTAAGTTGTTATCCCCCTGTACAGACAGTTGGTGAGACCCCATCTGGAGTACTGCGTGCAGTTCTGGAGACCCCATCTCTGCAAGGACATAGATAGAATGGAGGCTGTCCAGAGGAGGGCAATTAAAATGGTGCAGGGTCTGCACCAGAAGACATACGAAGAGAGATTAAAGGAGCTTAATAAGTATACCCTCGAGGAGAGGTGGGAGAGGGGGGACATGATAGAAACTTTCAAGTACCTCAAGGGAATCAACAAAGTCCAAGAGGGTAGCATCTTTCAGAAAAAGAGATGTACAAGAACAAGGGGGCACAATTTGAAGATAGAGAGGGGAAGGCTCAGAGGTAATGTGAAGAAGTATTTGTTCACGGAGAGGGTTGTGGATAAATGGAACAGCCTTCCTGAGGAGGTAGTGGAGTCAAAAACAGTGGGGGAATTCAGGAATGCATGGGACAGACATAAGGCAATTCTAGTGGGGAGTAGGAGGAAGTAGGCTGTTGGTTAACTGGGATCTGCAGCTTATCGATTGGGTAGGGAAATGGGCAGACTAGGTAGGCCAAGCAGTCCTTATCTGCCATCAAATTCTATGTTTCTATGTAAGAGGAACTTCAGGCACTTCTACACAAAAAGGCCACTTATCCTGTTCCTCCTTTGGAGTTACATTTGGGATTCTACTCCCATTTCTTTCTGGTCCCCAAATGTACAAGAGACCTCAGACTGATTTTTGACCTAAGACAACTGAATTTACACATTCAGTACAAAAGGTTCCGGATGATTACACTAACATCCATACTACCAATGTTAAAAATGAGGGATTGGTTATGTGCCCTGGACATGAAAGATGCATATCCCTATCCACCCCGCCCACCACTGGTTCCTACGCTTTCATTTGTTAGGACACCATTACCAATTTCGAGCACTTCCTTTCAGACTCCCGTCTGCCCCGAGAGTCTTCACCAAGTGCCTTGCAGTAGTGGTGTCGGCCCTGAGGCAAGACTGACATTTCATGTTCCCATACCTAGACAATTGGCTGATAAAAGCAAATTCCGAAGAGGCTCTGCTTCTCTCCCTCCAGGCCACCCTTACCTTATTCCAGAATCTGGGCATTACCATCAACTGGCCCAAGTCCAACCCGAAGCCTTCCCAGTCACTCCAGTATATAGGAGTGATTCTAGACATGGGGTCTCTGCCAGGGCTTACCTCCCTGTCAACAGACAAGACAAACTCCTCTCTCTGGCTTTGCACACCCGAACCCAGCAGTACGTAACAGCCAGAAGCTTCTTATGACTTTTGGGGCATATGGCAGCCGTCATCCCCACAGTGGCATATGGCCATCTCCATATGAGACCAGTACAATGGGTGCTTCAGAATCAATGGCACCAATGGTCAGGCGACTTTGACGACAATATCAAAGTCACCCCCTCCCTACGCTCTGCCCTGGACTGGTAGACACAACAACACCGCCTATCACAGGGCATGCCCTTCCAGGCTCCCCATCCCCAACAAACGTTGACCACAGGTGCTTCCCTGGATGGCTGGGGAGCTCACCTTGGCCCTTATGGGGCACAGGACAAATGGCCCCTATTTACCATTTTGCCACGCATAAATCTGTTGGAAATGAGGGTGGTTCACCTTGCCCTTCGTGTTTTTTGCCCCCACCTTCATCCCGGACCCTTATTGATCCAGTCAGACAACACCTCCTTGGTGTTCTGTTTGAACAAACAAGGGGGCACCAGGTCTCGTGCTCTTTGCAGGGAGGCACTGAGGGTCTGGCAAGAAGCCACACTCCAACAGCTCACACTAATTGCCGTCCATCTACCAGGATGCCACAATACCCTGGCAGACATTCTCAGTCACCGGTCCTCCATGCACAAAGTTCTTCAGATGATTTTCTGATTATGGGGAACCCCACAATTGGACCTGTTTGCATCCCCCAACAGTCATTGACTCCCCAAATACTTTTCCATTGTCCCGAACAGAAGGGGACTGTCTACCAATGCTCTGTCCCAACCGTGAACAGGACTCTTCTTATATGCTTTCCCCTCCGTCCCGCTCCTGCAACGGACTCTACTGAAACTACAACTCGAGCCTGCCACAATGATCCTCATAGCCCCCTTGTGGCCCAGGCAGGTGTGGTTTCCCCTACTCCAACAACTGTCCATGGCGGATCCCATTCCATTGCTAATCAGACTAGATCTCCTGACTCAAGAGTGGGGCACCTTCCTTCATCCCAACCTGAAGTCTCTACACCTTCACGCTTGGCTCGTGAGGATGCTTTCATAGCACATCTTCAAGTCTCCTCACCTGTGGCTGACATTCTCTTGGCCTCACAAAAAACATCAACCAGGAAAACATAACGCTAAAAGGAAACAGTTTTCCATATGGGCTGCTTCCCTTTCTCTAAATCCATTTTCATGTCCTTTACCCAAAGTTTTGGACTATTTGGCTTCACTTGCCAAGAAGGGCCTTAGCTATTCCTCTGTCAAAGTTCATCTGGCCTCCATTTTTGGCATTTCACGAACCCTGTGAAAGCAAATTACAGTACCAGCATCATCTTGCCAAGATGTTTTTAAGAGGCATGCTTCATATCAAACCTTACATAAAGCACCCCACTCCCCCTTGGGATCTGAATTTCATATTAGAGAAACTCACCCTAGTGCCCTTTGAGCCAGCAGCTACTGCTGATCTCTGCTTCCACTCTTGGAAGACAGTGTTTCTAGTAGCTGTCACTTCGGCTCGCCGAATCTCCGAGCCTCAGGCTCTGATGTGTCAAGAGCCCTACCTAATCTTCCACAAGGATGGAGTGATTCTCTGCACCAGTCCCTCCTTTCTGCCGAAAGTGGTTTCAGAATATACCTTAAACCAGACCATGGAATTGCCAGTCTACTACCCTGAGCATTCTAATCCAGAAGAACATCTCTTACACACCTTAGATGTTCATCGTATTCTGAGGTACTATATAAACCATACCAAATCCTTGAGAAAAACCTCTCAGTTGTTTGTCACCTCGCCTCCAGAAGGGAAGGTTCCCCAGTTGCCAAGAAAACCATTTCCAGTTGGTTGGCAAATTGCATCACATTTTGTTACACGAAATACAAGCCCCTATCGGGAACAGTACAAGTCCATTCCACTACAGCCCAGGCCTCCACGGCGGCCTGCTTCAAGGGGGCCTTGATCACTGATATCTGCAATGCAGCCATGTGGTCCACCATTCACACTTTCACAAAGCATTACAACCTGGATATTGCTTCCCGCTGTAGGGTGGCCTTTGGCCGCACAGTCCTTCAGGGTCTCTTATCCTAATTCCATCCTCTTTTGGGTACACTGTTTGAGAATCATCCCAAGTGTATTACCTGATGCAAGAGACCATCCCATGGAAGATAGTACAGTTAAGTAAAAACCTACTGTAATAGTAGATCTTTGAAGGATGTCTCTTGCAGCAGGTATGTTCTCTTCCCTCCATTCCCCTCCTTCTCTAAAAGAATGACTTTGTTCCACTTAGCACGTGGGAAGGGACACCCATGGTACCTCGGGACCCCTCAGTTCTCACTTAGTGAGCTGAAACCGGCAGGGAACTGAGGATACCAGGGATCTCCCACTCTTGTATAGGAACAGGATGATGATGTCATTGGTGGGTGGCCCCTGGTGAAAGACTGCTAGAAGAGCTGCCGTGCACCACAGTGACCTCTGGCGACGACCCAGATGTATTACCTGCTGCAAGAGACAGCCCTCAAAGATCTACTGTTACAGTAAGTTTTTACATAACTGTACTTTCTAGGAGTTGTATATGATGTTCATCCACACGGACCCACCCGATGACCCCTGGCTTTGGCACACAACACTGCTTCCTGCAGGCAAGATCTGGCGTCATGGGGTGGAGCCAAAGGAGTTACCACCGGGGTGGGAGAAGCCAGCTTGATGACATGCCCGGCGAAGCCTTAAAGGGAAAGGCAACTGCCAGAAGTGTGGATGAACATCATATAGGAGGCAGTATAGCGCAGTGGTCTAAGGCTCTGAGCTGCAAATCTGGTGACATCCAGCAGACTAGACCTGGGTTTGAATCCCACAGCTTCCACTTGCATACTGTGTGACCCTGAGCAAGTCACTTAACCTCCTTGTGCTCCCAGGTCGCTCCTGTAAAAAAGCTTTCAGCTTAGTGTGCTATACCTGGTTAAACAACTAAATAAAAAAAAATATATATATATATATATATATACCACTAGTAGAACTTCTGCTAAAGGCGAGTAACCTGTTTTTTGGGCCCAGTGGGCTTACCCAGGTAACAAAATTGAAATAAATAAATAAATCTCTTCATACCATGCACCTGTTGACAGCAAAGCCATTGCCCAATTCGATCTTTCCTGCATTACTTGTGGGGTATGTAGCATTTGAAGCCTCTGGGGACCCTGTCCCGCCATAGGACCTTTAGTTTATTCTGGAAAAGTGTATATTACCTCCCTTTGAGCCAGCCGCAAGCTGCAAGCTACGCTTCCTTTCATGGAAAGCGTTGTTTTTAGTTGCCATTTCTTCTGCTCAGAGGATTTCTGAGTTGTAGGCTCTGATGTGTGAAGAGCCTTATTTGGTTTTTCACAAGGACAGGATGTCTTTGCTAATCATTCCTAAGTTTCTTCCTAAGGTGGTGTCTGAATTTACTTCATCAATCCATCCACCTGGCTGTTTATTTTCCTGAGTATTCTAATCAGCGGGAGGCCTTACTTCATACTTTGGATGTCCATCGGATACTCATGTACTATCTGGACCGCACCCACTCTATCAGAAAGACTGATCAGTTGTTTGTTTCCTTTGCCCCCAGAAGAGAAGGGGCCCCTGTTTCCAAACAGTGTTTGTCTAAGTGGTTAGCAAATTGCATTGTTTACTGCTATCACAAGTACAAGCCTTTATTGGGACCGGTTAAAGGCTATTCTACCAGAGGCATGGCTGCCTCAGTTGCCTTTTTCAGGAATGTGTCTGCTGCAGAGATCTGCACAGCCGCCACTCAGAGTTCTGTCCATACCTTTATCAGGCATTACAGTTTGGACATTGCCTCTAGGCATAGGGCCAGCTTTGGACTTGCAATTCTTCAGGGCCTTCTTTCCTAAGTGCCGTTTGCCTTTACTTCCTCCTCCCTGCTGACTGGGTCAGTTCCTGTACTGCTTGGGACTCAGTCCTACCGGTGTTGCCTGCTGCAAAAGCCCCTTTGAAATAAGATAGTACAGTTATGTAAGAAATTACCATAGATCTTCGAGAGTAGCTCTTGCATCAGGCGCTGCTTTCCCTCCCTCTTGCCCCCTGATTGCTGTTTCTCCTTCTTAGCTATTCTGCTTTCCTCGGTTCTCCTTTCTCTGGGCATGCCGGGATCTCTGGAAGGAGAACTGAGGTGGAGCTGGGGGACCAACCCTTTTATACCAAGCCAAAATCAGGGGTGGTCCCCCACTGTAGACTGCTAGCTAGAAGTTTTCCCTGTGGTCCTAGTGCCAGGCAACTTAGTCTTACCAGTGTTGCCTGCTGCAAGAGCTTCTCTCAAAGAGTTACTGTTATGGTAAGTTCTTGCATAACTGTACTTTCTCCTCTCTTTTCTGGTCTTCAGACAGTTTAGGTTTGGGATATGAACTCTAAGTTGACTGCATCACTCCTGGCAATGCCGGTGGTAGGTCATTGCCTCTTACCTGTTGTTGTATATCTGATATCTTAGTTTAATAAAATTCTCTTACTTTTGTTTGGTTTGCACTGGAGTTCAGATTTTTATCCTTACCTTAAGGTCAAGTGGAGTCTGGATAGAACTGTTACCAGTACAAACCTGCTTTTGTTTTGTTCAACCAGTCATAAAGGAATTTTGTATCATCTTGTAAAAATAAATTGACTATTCCTCGAATGCGGAAGCAGTGTGAGAAACTATATGTAACCCCCTACAAATGGAGGTTCCCGAAAAGTCTTCCTTGAGCTTGCCTAAATGCTCACTGCCAGGCTGTTGTCCTGCGTTTTAGCAGTTTAAATGTGATTGTCAGAGAGTGCCTGTATAGCCTCTGTGTACTGTCTCTTTAAGAGCTGCCTGGATTGCAGTCATAAGCAATCTGAGAGGGAGCTCTGTTGAAAGATGTAACTATTTGCTGAAAATCATTTAGAGTGATGATAATGTAGTTTGTCTAACCTACCTTCTTTGCAGCAAGGACTGTTTTGTTAAAGCTACCAACAGTCCCTATTTTCCCAGGACAGTCAGTATTTTAGGCAGCATGTCCCAGTGTCCCCACAAGTTTTGCAAAATGTCACTTTTGTCCTGGTTTTTGCTTACTTGTCCCAGTTTTGTCCCTTTTTTTTTTTTTTTTTTGGTCCTGACTGCTAATCTGTGAGTGACAGTTATTTCAGCACCACTATGATGCTGCTTGGGCTTGACAACAATTTGCAACGTCAATCCCTGCGCCTGTGCTGCTCTGCAAGCATGTCAGTAGGAGCACAATAAAGCATGTTCCTTCCTGTTAGATTAGACTGGGTAGTAGAGCAAACAAGCGCATGTGGATGTCTGCCTGCCAGCAGCTGAGAGGGACTCCAAACAGAGAAGAGGCCGGCAGTAGTGAACTAAGGTACCCAAACCTGATCAGCTGTAGGAAGTGTGTGAAAACAATCTGGTGGGTGGTGGGAGTCACTGAAGTGAAGTTTGCTCAGCAGTTGAGGTGAGTGTAAGCGGGTTGGACGGGACTGTCAGGAGGAGCAATACATGCAGCTCGAGTGTCTGATCACAGTTTAACGCAGGTTTGCTTCTTATTAACTTTCTGTACATCATGATTTGGAACTTGCTGCAGCAGAATGATGTATTGTTTTAATCTGGATGTTTGCTTCTGGTGTTACTGTGGGGTGGCAGGGCCAAAGCAAGCAGCAAGATTTAATTGATTGTGTGCAGCATTATCTGCAGCGGTGCCTGTGGGGGTGACACACTGGGTGGGGGGATCATGGCCAGGGTGGACGTCCCAGTTTTAGGCCTCAGAAAGTTGGTAGCTTTAGTTTTGTTTATCTCCACTATCTTGGTGCAGACTGCTGAATTGGACCAATCAGTTCTGGTGGGACCTCAAATGGAGCCGGACTACAGGAGCTGTCTGGAGTCAAAATCTGTAGGAATTGTAGTTTTGAGCTTTTTGCACCTGAAGGGGGAGCCTTTGTTGTGACTGACAGGAGGATCAGCCAACCGAACCTTTTGGATCTTGGGAAAATTCCCAAGCTGCTTGCTGTTAGAAGCAGATCTAAGTTGGGAGATGTAGAAGCAACATGCTTGAGACAGTCAAGCAGCCGTCTGAGTAGTTTTGCACAGGAGAACTGTGGAAAGGCCTGAGATGTGGCCTGCATGTCTGCCTGTTGCCCCTGAGGGGGAGAGAAGAGAATTATTTTGGACTAAATCCAAGTTTGTGAGAACGAAGTAGGCCACTGATTTTTTACCAGGCTCATACCTGAAGAAGATGAAGATTTTGCTGAATGCGATCGGCCTGTCAGGATTTCCAGCTGCTTTTGAATCCCCGGTTTGTGCAGAGACTTTGCAATTGTGACCGGAGAGCGGTTTGCCTGGTACCGTAGAATCCTTTATTTGTAACTGTGCTGTGTATTTAAAGTGGGTCATGATTTGGTTCCCCACTGTGTGAACTGTGTTCTGCTTCATGGAAGCTTTATCCAGCCTAATCGGACTGAATCCGCGTTCATCTCCATTCGGCCTGGGCCATGCCACACTGGCCCTGCCAGACTACCCCACTGCACAGAGAAAGCCACCGACGAGAAACCTGCCTGGGGATCAGCCCCCTGCTCCACGCTTGAACAGGAACAATGCCTCGGTGAATCGTGTGGGCTCTGCTTCTCCTGGCACTCCAGATTAACCACTTGCTGTCTCAATTTTCATCCAGCGTGTGTCCAGTCTTTGGTTTCATGAGTAATCATCAGGGTAGCTCCCTGCAACAACAGCCTAATCTAAAAGTGTGTCATCTGATTGCTTGTTGTTTTCTTTTCATGAACTGAGCCCTCCGACTCTGGATTACAAATAGTGTATGTTGTGCATGTTGTTTTCTTCCATCACAGGGCCCCAACCAGCTGCAACATTCCTGGCTAGCCCACCATTCCTCATCTGGGTACCCAGAGTGTGAGACTGTTTATGGACCCTGAAGTGCATGTATAACTGTTTGATTGATACAGCCTTTAAGCAAATTAACCTGATTACGCCCCTTCCTTGTTCAAGTCCCTTAAATAAATCAGATCTAACTCTTTTTTTGCATTTACCCTGACTGTGGTTCCAGTTTGTGCAAGAGTACTGTACTGCCGTTATTTGCTTTGTATAACCTTGTTTTACAGGGGTTCCCCTGGGCCGGGCCAGAGGAAAGCCCTGGTGGTAAGTGCAAACAGAGTGGTACTTGTGTGGTGTATCAGAGGTATTGTGAAAGTAATTATTGTGTATTGTTCTGGCCACTAGTAAGGAAAGAGGGGGGTTACAGTGTCCCGGAGGGCTGTGCCCAGGTTAGGTTGACCACTACCAACCCTGACCTCTGAGTGGAGGCACCCGTTTCAGAACTCAGGCCCCTTAACCTGCTACTAGCCAAGCAGGCAGAGGTAGTAGTCCTTGGGATAGCACCACCTAGGGGTTACATATAAAAAAATAAAAGATGCAGAGATCGGAAGTTTGGCATAGAATATGTATGGAGTTCAACATCAGTAGGTTGTGTTGTAGGGCATGGCCTGCCAATATGGGGTTTATATTTAAGCTATAAGGTATGACAGGGTGTCAGTTATTGGGGGATTTACCCACACCTTATGTGGTGTGTCAGGAGGTGCAGCCAAGTGACTTAACCACACGAGAGGTGGGTAATCCCCCAGTTACTCACATCCTGGAGTGCCTTATTGCAATTATACCATGAACTCATGTGTAAAATAAATTTAAAAAAATATTTAATTAATATTTTTTGTTTTTTAAAAATGCTTTCTCTCAGCTGTGGGTTACTTCAAGATTTATCCATGAGTAGGACCTTATCTGACCAATCAGGTTGCAGGATTTTTTTATGCCCATTGTGTAATCTAGATGAGAAACCTCAGGGTTGAGCAACATGATGGTCAAGTCAGATTAGAGATTCAGTAGTGCAACACACTGCTGAATGACTACTGCTTTTTAAATGTTTTTATGAGGGCTACACAAACCAAATATTACATTCCTACACAAAATGAAAGCCTAAATGTTTTTTCAGCAGGAGTGTGGTTTGAATTTCAGGACTTTTCATTCTTCCTTGCTAAAGATATTTGCATGAATATGTGCTCGTTCCCTGAGACTTCATCTGTTAACTTCTGTTTATACCTGCCCATCATCATCTGCTTGTGACATCGGAATCACGTTCACAGCAACAAATTGTGATGTCACAAGCAGAGGATTAGAATGCCAGAATGGGCATAAGCAATGGGAGATAAATGCAGTCTTAGTGTAAAAGATTCGGCCTTCATGAAAATGTCTTGACTAATGAAGAATGGAATACTTAAAATTCTCGTTTTATAGGACTGTTGTGTAATGGAGTTCTGCAGCTGCCAACCGTGAAGCCAGAAAATTGTTTCAGGAGTCACAGCAACACTAGTCTACCACAGCCCTTGTATGAGCAACACAGTATATGCCTGATTTGCTAGGTGTCATAGCTTAAACCGAGTTTATCATGTTTGAGAAAATTTTGAAAAACATAACATTTAAACAGAGTTTAGCTTTCATATATTATCTGCATTTCTCTTCCCTTTGTTCTTCTCTACTTGGTTAATTTACATGGGAACTGTAACCTTGCTCTGTACTAGCAGATCCAGCTATATAGGGGAGTAACATGTGCTACCTCACATCCATCGTGGGGAAGCTAATGGAAATGATCCTGAAGGAGAGGCTGGTGTCCCTGCTGGAGTTCAGTGGGCTGCAGGACAGTAGACAGCATGGCTTTGTCACAGGCAGATCCTGCCAAACCAACATGGTAGATTACTATGGCTGGGTAACTAGGCAGATAGACAAGGGTCATGCAGTGGAAATCCTGTACCTGGACTTCAGCGAGGCATTTAATTCAATGCTGCAGGGGAGACTTGGAATAAAACTTGAAGGCACAGGGTGGGAGCAAAAATGGTGGGATGGGTAACAAACTGGCTGCAGGGAAGGAAGCAGAGGGTGGTGGTGGAAGGGGACCTCTCATCCCCAAGGGCAGTAATGAGTGGGGTTCCACAGGGCTCGGTGCTGGGACCAGTGTTATTTGGGATATTTATTGCAGACATTTCCATGGGCATCAAGAGCAGGATCAGCCTGTTTGTCGACAATACCAAGATAGGGACGGTGGTGCATGACATAGAGGGGTGGCAGAGTTTGCAGGAAGAGCTGAAAAAGCTGGAGACCTGGTCGGACACTTGGCAGCTGGGGTTCAGTGCCAAAAAGTGTAAGGTAATGCATTTTGGGGCAAATAATCCAAGGAGAAACTACCAACTCGGGGGAGTGCAGCTGGCGGAGACTAAGAAGGAGAAGGATCTGGGGGTGTTCATCACGGGATCAATGAACAGCTCTGCACAGTGTAGGAAGGCAGCAGCAAGGGCCAACATAATGCTGGGTTGCATCACAAGGGGAATAACGTCGAGGAGGGGGGAGGTGATTCTGCCACTGTATAGATCATTAGACCTCGTCTCGAATACTGCATGCAGTACTGGTGCCCGTACCGGAAAAAGGACATTAAATTACTGGAAGAAGTGCAGCGCAGAGCAACTAAGATAATCCAGGGACTGGGGAACTTACCAGATGAGAGTGGGCTAAAGGAGTTGAACATGTACTCGCTGGAGGAGAGGAGGGACAGAGGGATATGATTGAGACATTCAAGTACATGAGAGGGATAAACAAGACTGGTATGGAGGGGCTATACTGGCTAAGGGTGGGGAGGGACACTCGAGGCCATGACATGAGATTGGAGGGGGGAAGGTTCAGGAAGGAAATGAGGAGACACTTTTCTACAGGGTGGCAGGGTGGAATGCGTTACCAGCAGAGGTGGTAGCCTGTAAAACAGTGGGCTGCTTAAAAAGGGTCTGGGACAGAGCAAGAGGGAGGATAAAGGGAGCAGGGTGAGGAGGGAGAGGCAACTGCAGAATAGAGCTGCTAGCTGCAAAATCGAGCAGACTCAATAGACCAAATGACCTTTTTCTGCTGGCAAATTTCATGTTCGTACCACCTTTGGACAGCAAACAGGAGTTGCTTTGGCCTATTCTGAGTTATAAACAAGAACCTTTTACATTTTCCGGGGAAAAGGGCTACTTCTTGACAAAACTGCTACCCCACTTAAAAATTCTGGATCCACCTTTTGCTGCCCCCTAGAGTTCTTCTGCATGTACTGCATACATCTTTGCTGAGGTTGTAATCCTCTATGACATGACAGTTGCTGTGGTACAACCCATATGATGTGACACAGGATTGTGACTTCAGCAAAGGATTTAACAGCATGAGTGGATTAGCTGTTGAGGAGAAGGATCCAGTTTTCATGCTAATAAACCTAACAATGAAGAATAAAAGGAATCAAAATACAGAAAATCTACAAATATAGACTGAATTGTCTAAATATTATAAAGTTTCCATACAAGTGAGACACTCACACACATTAAAGTAAAAGTTGCTCTAAATGCAGTGTGATAGAAGCTACTTTAGAGTCTTGTGTTTATGATACTTGGAAGAGAGGAGGGAGGGATTGTTTGAAGAAGTATGGCATACATCAAGCTACATTAAACAAAGCCAAACAACTGAAGCAGTTAGTGAGTGCCAATGAAATTGACAGTAGATAAACCTATTTATAGTTCCTGGACCCTATGTAACACTTCATTGTGTTGCAGACACTCTTACATCTGGTAGGATATCGAATTTGATCTACTACCAGTGTGACAGAGGCGCATGGGACTTTGGGCCCATCTTGTCTGTCCCTTTTGTTGCATGAAAGTGGCTAGGCCCAATGATGTGGTCAGTTTTTGTTTCGTGCTGTTTGACATTATTTCAAGTTTGCTCAATGACTCTGGACAGCAATATCCTGGGACCACCTACGTGCCCTCCTTTATTGGACGGGATCCCTACTGCTGCCTCAGACTGTTTGTCTCCTTTTTCATTGCACAGCTGTCTGCTTGTTAAATGGTAGGGGAATGCTGGCAGTGGAGCACCCCAGACCTGTTCCTGGCTGTTTCAGCTGGATTTGAAGTTGAATGAAACAGTGTGTCTCTTTTCTGTATTTTTTGTATTGGGAGGGAATTTTAAAAACTCTGCTTTTTTTTTTTTTTAAACAGGTATTCCTAGTGTTCCTCCTCCCACTGTTCGGCCCACTCGGCGTCCAGATGTGGTCATTCCACCAGCAGGCACCTTTCTCCTGTACGCTCAGGGACAACAGATTGGATACTTGCCTCTTAATGGCACTAGATTTGATACAAAGCAAGCGAAAACATTGCTGGCACCTCATGTACGTTTCTTTTTATTTATTTGTTTTTTGTTACTACAGTATTTATTACTTATTCTGGATCAGCACTTCACAAAATGCTAAATGTGTTCATGAAAAATACTTTTGGAAGTCGCACCAAGTGCAGCTGAGACCCCCCACATTTCACTCTAACAAGCTTCCTCAGGGAAGGACTGTTTCTTAAAGGAGTCCTACAGTCAACATTTGCAAAAACATGTGTTGTGCAATGTTTTGATTTGTATGTGTAGTCCTGGTGTATCCCTCCCTTGTTTGTTATTAAGAGTTTTCCTAAATTAGCCTGCTAGTTATGTGGTAGTTTTATGGCCCCTGGAGCTCTCCATCTTAGCGTGGTTTATTGCTCTCCTTTTCCCTACAATGCCTCCTATCTCATGTGACAGTGATGTGTCCAGGACCACTGATTCAGCAAGTACTGGAGATAGGAACCTATGTTCTGGTCTCCACTAAATAGCTCTAATTCAATATTTTTGTTTTCTAGGAGCATGAATATGTTGTTCAGCCACACTGTTTGGCATGTCCCCTTCCACTTTAAATCTTGCCGGAAGTCTTAAGCTGGCTCCTCCCACCCACACAGGTGGTATATGCCTCGGCTCCGCCCCATGATGCCTGACCTTCCTTTACACTGGAAGATACAGGTTCCCTCGTGCTCTCAGCATTTCGTAGGCCCTGGCTTTCAAATTGTCGGTTTTACCGAAAATCAAACTCGTTCAAGTTAGCGATCGCGCTTTCGTTGCATCGACTATGGAGGAAAAATCTTCCCCAGGATTTTGCCAGTGCCCCTGCGGCCAGAAGATGTTGCGCACCGGTCCCCACCTCACATGCGTTTACTGCCTAGATGTCGGCCATGACACCTCATCGTATGGTTTTTGCTTGGCCTTCCATCCCAATGTCCTGCACGGCCGCAAGGCACATTTGAAGCTGGGGAGACCGGAAAAAAGAAACCCGCCAGTAAAATTGAAGGAGGCTAGGTGGGCTGTTTCTGCAGCCGTGGGCTCCGCTGATCAGCTGGAACAGATGAAGGCATTCGAGGAGGAAGCAGCTCGCGCTTCAGCCAATCGAAGCTTCTTCATCCCTCTGAACCTAGGCTCTACCTTTCTGGGCTCCTTCAAGGAGTTGTGCCAGTCTCTCCCCACTCAGGGTGAGGCGCCCTTGGGCTTGCACTCCTCCCACCCTCGAAAGAGGGAGAAGGACCCGTTGTCTTCGTCTCGACAGAGATGCTCTTGGGACCGGGAGAGGTCAGAGTCCCAAGAACACGCGATCTCAACCTCTCTGTCGAGATCGCATTCTTGGCCGCTGGCTTTTTGGGCCTTTCGTCTGGCCAAGGGACCGAGGAAATAGCCAACGAGGTCGAAATTATCCTTGTCCCGATCGACCCCATGTCGCCGGCTGTGCCCGACGACTCTTTGGAATGGTGCTGGTGTCCCCATCAAGGACCCAGTCCCGGACCCTTAGGTCTCACCGATCCCGGTGTCTCCCAATCAACCGAGTCACCCTGCCCGGTCTCAGTCTCGGTCCAGGACCCCCTCAGCTGAACGACCAAGGAAGAGCCATAAACACTCAAAAAAAGAGGCGACGTCACAGGTCCTCATCCTCCTTGGACGAGGAGAGGCTCCAGCGGAAACTCTGCCGGTGCTATGAAGACCTTATGTGGCAGCAGCTGATCTTAACCGAGTAGAAGCTGGCTCCGCCGCCTACCTCGGCCATCACTTGGCTCTCGCCTCCTAGGCCGAAGCCGACCCCTCCGGAACTAAAGCCATCGGTTCCTCCGCCCATGGGGCCGGCCCATCTCCTGGTTAGGCCTATTCTGGTCTCTGGTGTCTCCACCGATTTTGCATGGAACCACTGCCTAAGGAGCCTGAGGGAGGGGCTCCCTCAAAAGAGGACCAATGCCCCTGGAGTCCATCCAGAAAAAGGCGGAGTACCCTCTCACTGACATTCTCAAAAGAGGGGATACCTTCACGGAGGCCTTGCCAGTGGCCGAGGCCATTGTTGGCCCGGCCCTTGAACTTTGGCAGCGTCCTGCCTCCTACCCAGCACCATCTGCCCGCATGGCCTGCAAGTACACGGTGCCCATGGGGTCCCTTGCAGGGTTCACAGAGCATCCTTCGGCCGAGAGCCTGGTGACCACCTCTGTGTTCAGGCGTACTGGTAGTTCGGCCAACACTGACCGACCCCCAGACTAGGAGTCCAAAAATATGGACTACACTGCCTGTAAGGTCTATGCAACCTCTTCTCTGGGCCTTCGTCAGGCCAGCTCAGCTGTCATTATGGCACACTTCTCTCATGCCCTTCTTGTGTCATTAGATGAGATCCTCCTTCATCTCCAACCGGACATGCAGGCCACGGTCAAGCAAGTCTGTAACCAAGGCCGTGCTGTTGCTAAACATCAGCTCCAGATGGCCTTGGACATAGGGGATTCTTGTGCCCGCTCGCTGGTAGCCACAGTGGTCTCTCACTGCAGGGCTTGGCTGAGGCTTTACTCCTTCCTGGTGGATACTCAGCATAAGCTTGCTGATGTGCCCTTCCTGGGTACCGACTTGTTCGGTCCAGGTGTGGCCGGTCACCTTCAGCGTACAGTGCAGTCCAATGCCACCCTGGATGCTACTTCTGCCAAGGGTTCTCCAGGCAAGAACCAGCAGAAGAGAAAGAAGAAGCCATTTCGACACTCTTCCCATGTGGTCCGGCAGCCCTCCTATCAAGGAGGACAGCAGCAGCAGGCTCAAGCTTGGCGCTCTCAGCCCAAGCAGGGTCCTCAGCAGCCCCGTAAAGAAGGCCAAGGCTCAGGTCCTGGAGACTCCTCTAAGCCTGCTCAGTGATGGGGTGAGGTGGCCACCCCTACACCCATCTCGCCAGCTCTGGGTCCTCCTGTGGGGGGTCGGCTCCGCCACTTCCTTTCCGCCTAGTCCACTATCACCTCGGACAGGTGAGTTCTCAAAGTGGTCGGTCAGGGACTGCCTCTAGAATTCGAGCAGTACCCTCCCAGCCAAGCCAAGCCCCTTGGGAGGAATGGATTTCCGCTTGCACCCAGTCGGCTCTTCAAGATGACATAGCTCAGCTCCTCCGCAAGGAGGCAGTAGCTCCAGTGCCGGATCCTCCGACAGACCCAGGCTTTGTTTCCATGTACTTTCTGGTGCCCAAGTGGATGGGGGGTTGGCGCCCCATCCTAGATCTCCATGACCTGAATCAATATCTCAGGTCCCACACCTTTTGTATGGTCACTCTGAACCAGATCATACCATCCCTGGAGTGAAGCATGTGGTTCTGTTCACTGGATCTACAGGACACGTTCTTTCATGTCCCAATCCGTCCGTCCCATCAGCGGTTCCTCCACTTCAGGGACGAGGAGACCCTGTACGAGTTCTGAGCCATGCCATTCGGCCTGTCATCGGCCCCATGGGTCTTCACCAAATGCATTGCAGTGGTGGCGGCCCACCTTTGGCGTTGAGGAGTCAGAATCTACCCTTATCTCGACGACTGGCTCTTGGCAGGTTCCACCCATCAGGAGGTGGAGAGGTCCAGGGATCTGGCCCTCCAAACCTGCTCCCAGCTCGGCCTCCTGATCAACAAGGCCAAGTCGGAACTTGTGCCTTCTCAGGTAATGGGCTTCATCAGGGCAGAGCTCGACTCTTGTCAAGCCAGAGCTCGGCTCCCGGCGGACAGATCGTAGGTTCTCTCCTCCTTTGCCCGATCATTTCTGGTTGGGCATTTGCACCCTGCCCGGGACTTTACATGGCGATGTGCACCTCAGTGGTCCATTGGGCCTGGTGGCACATGCGCCCCCTCCAATGGGAGTTGGCCGCTCAGTGGACTCAGCGATATGGTCATTTCGACCTGCTGATCACTGTAACCCAGAAGATGTGGGACATTCTCCAGTGGTGGACCACCCCAGATCAGTTGCAGGAAGGGATCCCGTTTGTCCACCCCGAGCCGACGGTCATCCTTATGACCAATGCCTGTCTCATTGGCTGGGGAGCCCACATGGGGGACAACTGAGCCCATGGGTTCTGGACCCCTGAGGAGTCCCAATGCCACATTAACCTGTTGGAGCTCAGAACAGTCAGACTGGCACTGTCAGCTTTCGCTCCTCAGCTCCGGGGTCAAGTGGTTCAAGTCCAGATGGACATTACCACAACCATGTACTACCTCAACAAGCAGGGTGGCACGCACTCCCGTCTGTTGTGCAAGGAGGCGCTCCACATCTGGACCCTCATAAGCCGGTTGGAGGCAGATCTCCTAGGCATCCATGTGGCAGGAGCCTCGAACCAGCTGGCGGATGCTCTCAGTCGCATAGGCCAGACATCCCACGAGTGGTCTCTCCATCCAGAGGTAGTTTACAGCCTGTTCTCCTGTTGAAGCAAACCGATGGTGGACCTGTTTGCCTCCAGGGAAAACAACAAGCTGAGGCTGTATCATGCCAGCCCCTTCAGTAGGGCTCACTGCAGGGAGATGCCTTCTCAAGGCCATGGACCCCAGGACTCCCCTACGCCTTCCCTCCATTTCCCTTGATCCACAAGGTGTTACTCAAGGTGAGGAGGGACAAGGCGAAGGTCATTCTGGTAGCCCCAGATTGGCCGCGCCAGTTGTGGTACCCAGATCTCCTCAGCCTCAGCTGCACGCCCTCGGAGCAGCTTTGTACATGCCCAGACCTGATATCTCTGAACCAGGGGAAGGTATTCCATCCGAACCTTCAATCCCTACACCTCACAGCCTGGTACCTGAGTGGCTAGAGTTCCAGGCTTTGGGTCTTTCCAAAGATGTCTACACCATGGTGGAGGCATCTAGAAAGGAATTGACCAGGAAATGTTACTCCTTCAAATGGAAAAGGTTTTCCATTTGCTGTCAGGGCAAGAGTCTGGACCCCTTATCCTGTTCCGTGGCTAACATTCTCGACTACCTTTGGTCTCTCTCTCTCTCCAAAGGGGGTCTATGGTCATCGACCCTTAGGGTGCACCTGGCAGCTATTTCTGCTTACTGGGCGTGGGCCGGTCAGCCAATATTGGCATAGGAGATGGTGGTCGGGTGCTTCTTCAAAAGCCTGGATCACTTATCCCCTCCAGTGTGTGAACCTCCAGCTCCATGGGATCTACTGCTGGTATTGGCAAAACTCATGGACAAGCCATTCGAACCAATGCACAAGTGTGAGCTGTCACACTTGTTGTGGAAGACGGCCTTCCTGGTGGCTGTCACGTCAGCCAGAAGGACAGGGGAGCTCCAGGTGCTTTCGGTGGACTCCCCTTATCTGGTCTTTCACAGGGACAGAGTTGTCCTGCGCCCCAACCTGAAATTCCTTCCGAAGGTAGAATCAGAGTTTCACCTTAACCAAGTGTTAACTCTGCCAGTATACTACCCTAATTGCACCTTGGACGCCAAGTACAGGCTCCATACTCTGGACCTAAGACATGCTCTCTCCTACTACAAGGAAGGACGGCTGAAATTCGTGGAGAGGTTTGCCAGCTGTTTGTCACCTATGCTGAAGCCAATTCTGGCAGACCTGCAGCCAAACAGACCATAGCAAGGTGGATTACATCATGCATAGGTCTGTGCTATGAGTTGTCGGGCAAGGAGCCTCCCAGAGGGATAAGAGCTCATTCTACCCACCATATTGCTGCATCGGTGGCTGCTTCCAGGGACATCCATATCCAGGAAATCTGTCGGACTGCTACCTGGAAGTCAGCAAACTCCTTCATCACCCACTACCACATCAACCTTGAATCACACTGGGATGCTGGTTTTGGGGCCTTGGTTCTCCAATATCTGTTTCCTAAGTAGGGGGTGTGCGCCTTGCCTCCCTCCTCCCAGAGAACTGCTTGGAGTCTGCAAACAGTGTGGATGAACAACATATCCACGCTCCTAGAAGAACAGGTTACTCTGTAACAGTAGTTCTAGGAGTGGTATATATTGTCATCACCTGCCTACCGACCTCCTAAACCCGGCGCACACCCTTGCTTCCAGCGGGCTAAGATCTGCGTCATGGGGTGGAACCGAGGTGTATATACTACATGGGTGGGTGGGAGGAGCCAGCTTGAAGACTTCCGGCAAGATTTAAAGTGGAAGGAGACATGCCAAACAGTCTGGATGAACAACATATACCACTCCTAGAACTACTGTTACAGGTGAGTAACCTGTTCTGTGTGTTTGTCAGGTCTAGCCAGCAGCAGTAAATGTTTTGCTTTTAATGCTTTTCACTTCATTAAACTACACACTGCTACACAAAGCACACAGATCACCCCAGATCATCAATGCTGTAATTAAAGACTCTAGCTGCTTTCTTACAGAACAACCCACTCTGTTAGCCTTCACATATTTGTTAAACTGTGAATGTAGACATATAGTGCTCTCTGAGTAAGGAAAGTTACTTAATATCACAGCTGTGCTATTGTAAAACTGACTCTAAACCAGTACTTGCTGAATCCATGGTCCCGGATACATCACTGTCACGTGGGATGGGAAGCATTCTTGGAACAAGAAGCACAATAAACCATGTTAAGATGGAGCTCCTCAGGGGCCGTAAAATTGCCATGAACCTAGAAGGCTAATTTGGAAAAAACTCCTAATAGACAATGGGAAGGACACACTTGGACTACACACACAAATCAGAATACTCTGCACAGCATGTTTTTGCAAATTCTGACTGTAGTACTTCTTTAAAGTGATTTTGCAATTTTCTGTAAAACATTGACTATTTGCAATGGCAGGAGTCTAGTGTCATAGCCCCCTCCTCCATTTCAATTTCAGGGCATTCCATTCTTTAGTAATAAGGATATTTGCATGAACATTATCCATTTTCCCCTTGGTTTGTTAATACCTGCCCTGAAATCCTAATTCTGTGTGACATCAGATTCATTTGCAGACTGTGATGTCACAAGCAAAGGATTATGACCCCCTGGGCAGGCATAAACAGCCTGAATAGACAAAGTATAACAGAGAAAAGATTATCCGTTCATGAAAGGGTTTTTTCTCACAACAAATGGAATGGTCTGAAATTTCATATTTTTGGGGACAGTTGGGAATTGATTTATAGATGGTTATGGACAGAACAGGAGTGAGTGCATAGTCTGTCCTTTTGTAACCACATTGTCTTACTCTGTCCTTTCAGAGCTCTCTTCACCCCCTGCCTTCCTTTTGTTTCTAGTTACCCCCTTGACAATGTCCCATTGGGTTTTGAACCCCAAGATGCTCCCAGCAGTGATCAGAAAGCTGGCTATACTGTTCACATATCCAATACCCACTCCTTAGAGAAGTACCTTCTGTCATTTCGTTTTCAACTCCCTCCTTCCATTTTAAGGCTGTGCACCATAAGGATGTGCTGTCCCTTAACTTAAAAAGCACTGTGGAGTCCATTCTGTCATATGCCTGTATGTTTCCATTGTCTCATTCCTTACCCTCATGTCCTCCATAAAGTACATGTTAAGACTGTTCACTCTGTCCTGATCCTTCTTACGCTGCACCTCTGGACAGTCTCTAACCCCTCCTTGTACGTCTTCAAATGGGGGCCTCTAAACTGCATACAGTACCCCATGTGCTGTCTAGCCAACATTCTCTACAAACTGAGTTCTACAGATGCCGTCCTTGAGGTTTCCTGTGCTGAAAACAGGAAAATGTAGTTTGTGCCAAGTGCCTCTCGGAGAGAGAGGCTACATAAGTAGGCAGTACATTTTCCTTACTCCAGCTGTAGTGTGTGTGTGTATGTGTATGTTCATGTTTTGTGGATATGGGATACATTATTTTAGGAAAGGTGTTTGAGGGTAGTACTTGGCTTGGTCAGTCAGAAGATTCTAAGGAAAGACGCTCTTTTCCTCATTACAACACAAAGAAACAAAGTGTAAATGCCATGTACTTTCTTTATCACACAACAGAAACAATAGGATTCCACCTTAGAAGCCCTTTACCCTTTATGAATAGAGCGTTCTCGTGTATAAAAACAAACTCAAGGCTGTGTTGAACAGATCCAGATGCATGTAGTTTGATACCTTTGATTGGACCAACATGTTTGTCGTTTTGTAACATCTATGTTGGTCCAATAAAAGGCATCAAACCGTTTGCTTCTGGATCTGTTCTTACAAGGACCAATACGGCAACTAATCTATGGAAATACAAAATCACACATGCCCACGCAATGCAAAGCATCATGGGCTGCATATGCAAATCACCACAGAATATTATGCTGGTTCAACTTTAAGCAGAATTTCATGGTGCCAAAAGGCCTCTCACACAGTTTGCAAAGGGTGCTAACAACTAATCTATGGCTGTGTTGAACAGCACTTACTGTTCTAGTTTCAAATGATTTTTGCCATAGGCACATAATGGGGGAAAATGTTTTGAAGACAGGGCCCTGTGCCCTTTACATGTCTTTTTCCAAAAGAAAATGCAGAAAATTGCCAGGGAAATAGTGGGTAGTTTTATTGACAAGAGCCTTAGTTTGTACTCAGTGCCATATCACAAAAATCAGAAAATGTGTACTTCTGTCAAATGTCTATAACCATTGTATACAGCAAGAATGATGCTGGCTACAGACATTCAATTTTGAATTGTATTCTTATCTTTGGGAGAGGGGGAGACTGCAAATAACATTTAGCACTGCTTAAGGGTACGGTATTAATTATTGGAAGTTATAACTGTTTTACACCCTCTCGCTCACAGGGATCAATAGTCGTAGGCATTGATTATGAATGTCACGGAAAAATGGTCTATTGGACAGACGTTGCTGGGCGCACAATCAACAGAGTCAGTTTAGAACCAGGCGCTGAACCAGAAACTATTATCAGCTCAGGTAAGAGGCATTTTCAAAAGTATTTGCATACTCCCTTAGAGGGGTGGGGTTAAAGGAGAGACCATAGCCCCCTGGCCACGCTGCCCCATATATTTGTTTTCATAATGGAACCTAGCTGGAGATCACTGCTGAATACAGTCATTGCTTTCTGCATATAGGAAATGGTTTTGCAGATAATGTTGAAATGTACCACTGTATTGTGATTTTACTGCTCTGCTCCAAGTTCTCAGCCATACGACATTCATGCAGTATGAAGTCACACAGAACATTCCATCCATTAAGGGATAATGTTTTGTGGAGAACTGAAGTTTTGTTGACAGTTTGGGTAATCTTGACAAATGCACTGAGCTCAGCTTTTACAAGTGTAGTGCTCCTCGGTTCCAGCTGCATACCAGAGCTGCACAATCCACAAGTCTGTTACTAACTATAGGGACTCTGTATTCTGTTGCACTTTGTTCTTATGGCAACAACTATATTAGATCCTTATCAAGGTTAAATGTTAGGCCATTGTATACCTCTTTGATATGGCTACAGTTCAATAAATCCTGGCCTTATTTTGGTGTGCGCCACCCTTGCAGCAACCCATGTTTCAAGTCATTTTCATGTTTGCTGGAATTGGCTATTTTCAGAAGGTTCCTGGCCCATCTGCATGTGGGAAGGGCTGGGGAAAATTTCAGAGTACCCCATACACACAAGATGTGCACTCCGCTACATCCTCTGTGAGGGATGGTGCCCACAACACACCTGACCTCTGACCCATGCACGTGGGTACACAAGCAGGACAAACGCACCAGGGGGCTTGGCGGGTATGCGCCCTGTCTGCAACATGGAGGGTGCAGCTACTGTATCTTCCTAGAAGCAGTATTAGCGGCCTTCCACCTGGCCACACAGAATGATTCCTGATCTGAAAAGCACTCCCTTCACCAGCCACCAGCTGTAGGAGCTTCCACAGCACGTTGGGGGGGCATCACTGGCTCTATCCAGTGTGTTTTAAGGCAATACATGTATTCCAGGGAGAACACAGCAGTGCTGGAGGACTGCCGTTTACTGACATGCCCAGATGCACTTTATTTATGTATTATTTATTTATTTATGTATTTGTTAACCAGGTAAGTACACTGATCCAAAGGACCATTTTCAGGTATGACCCGGGCCATCTAGATGGCACACAGTACAAAGACATGGTCACCGTGACATTACAGTAGCAGTAGTCACATTGGTTACAATGTTTGTGATGAGTACAGCATTTATACATTTTAGCCCCTCAACAATGGGGTAACAACTACAAGAAAAACGAACTGTGTCAGATAATACAAGTAGCATATCAAATGCAAGTGAATACACAATAAACCGTGTTGGCATTAGGGCTAGTTAGCAATTATAGGTCGCATTGGATGTTGGAGCATTCTTGAAGTGCTGTTTAAAGGTTTGCGGAGATTCCAATTTGTGGGGATTCCAAGGAGTGGAGTTTTAACAGGGAGAGAGTTCCAGAACTTTGGAGCTGCCCAGGAAAAGGCCCTTTGACCCATGACCGTAGATAACCTGGGGTAGTCAAGGATTTGACTAGAGGACCACCTCAGTTGGCGAGAACCCCATTTGAGGGCAAGCATGCCAATGAGCTGTGATTTAGACCCATCGTAGAGGGTTTTTGAAATAAAATTACCAAACAAAAGATCCCTGTGTGCCTGGGGTGATGGCCACCCTATCAATTAATATAGAGTACTGTGGTGGATGCAGTAAGGAGCAAGAAAAACAAACCTACATACATTATGCTGTTGTACGCTGTGTTCAGTCTGTTAAGTAGTTTAGGCGAGATAGGGTGTGATGGGAGAGCAATACTCTAGGATTGGAAGAAGGGTGCTCTGCCCTAGTGCCAGCCTCGCTTCAGGTGTCAACCGGTATATCGGTCAGTAGCACACACCCAACCACTGGTTAACCCTATTGACAACCTGGCCTGTGTGTGGTGTAGTTAAGGGATGGGTCAAGAGATCTTACTTCGAGGGGGAGCTCTTGCAGCAGGCTATAACCATTAGGACTAATGCCACAGGGCTTAGGACCCACCGGAAAAAACTTAGCTAGCATTACCCAGAGGGGACTGCCCCCCCTGACGTCAGTCACACTATAAAGGGGCGGACCCCAACTCCACCTCAGTTCTTTTCCCGCCACAGACCTGCTCTCGTTGGGAAAGCCATAGCAAATGCTACAGCAGTTCCAGTGAAATGTTTTGGATTTTCTCCATTTTCCTTCCTTTTTCTTTTTTTTAAATTCAATCTTTTATTCTGTATATGAGTTCAACAACTCTACAGGCAGCAGTACAACATAAATTAATAGCATTTAGTTACATCGCAGTACATTACATACAGGCTTTAGTGGATAACAATGGGGGGATAAATTAATAGATTATTACATTAATTTCCTGGGAACTCCATTATTACTGAATTAAAACTCGTGACTTTGAGCTGTGTTATTGACAGCTGGCATGGAACGGTGGGTCCCTCCTCCCTCTCCCTTGTTTTTTTTTTTTTTTTGGTCCTAATGGGGATCAAAGGGCTCAAAGGCCCAGGGGACACTGCTGGGCAAAAGAAGACCAAATTTCAGTAACAGTGGACAGCTTAAGGAACAAAATCATCATAATGAACTAGTTGATAAGAAATGCATTTTTGCCATTGAACATCAAATTTCTGTACTCTGTCCATCATCTTGGTGAAGAGTCGCTCGAGGGCATATATCTCCCGGGTTAAGATTAGCCAGGCTTCTTTGGTGAGTATTTTATTTGTGAACCAGATTCTAGTGACAATTTTACGGGCTGCTATTATGAATTTGACATTTATTTTAAAGAGTTCTTGTCAATTTGCAGACCTTCTGGTTTAATAAAGGTCAATACAAAAGGGGGGTGAATAGATCGATGGTGTCATAGATTGCCCTTAGCTCCTTGAGGATCTCCATCCAAAAATTGGATCACATTGGACATGACCAAAGGACATGACTCTGATTCGCTCTTTCTTCCCCACACCTTCTCCAACACTTTCCTTCTCCCAATTCTCCCATACTAGCCAGTAAGACTGAAGTACGAAAGAAGCGAGTCCTGATTTTCCATGTGCATTCCTTCCAGTATGGGGAGGAGAACGTTTTTAATGCTGGTAGTGCTGACTCATACCAAGCCCGCTCTGGTAATAACACCTGCAGTTCCTGCTCCCATCTAAGTCTGATCAAGTTGGTCGAGTCTCCCTGTCTTTCATTTAAAGCTTTATATATTTTACTAATTAAGTGATTTGAGGTTGTACCTCTGATATGTGCTTGAAGAAGCTGTAATATTGGGGGGGGGTTCAATCATAGAAACATAGACTTTGACGGCAGATAAGGACCGCTGGGCCCACCTAGTCTGCCCATTTCGCTATGTACAGGATAAAATGCAGATCCTAGTTAACAAACGGTAACCCATGAAGTGGGCGCATGAGGAAGGGTGCCGTTCATTATGGCAACAGCTTCCCCGTGCAGTCCACTCATGGCAACCGACAGGTAGGTCGACTGGATGAGGGGGTGGGCGAACTAGGTGACAGGATGTCGCTATATGTACACGCGAGGAGGGTGTGTGGGAGCGAGCACGGCGGTGGATTGGGAGGGTAGAGGCTGTAGGGGAGTGGCGCTGCGGTTGCCGGTCGAGCTGCGTCATGGTCGGGATTAGTTAGGTACCGGGTTTGGGTCTAGGTACCAGTGCGATTTTTTTTTTTTTTTTTTTTTATTGCACCCATCCACCTTTTTATTTTTACTACTTTCACCTCCCGACATGCCCCCTGCCCGAGTTGAGAATTCTTAAGTAGGGAATGTGGTGTAAAGCCGACTCTTCACCCAGGGTGGGGGTGGGGTGGGGGCACAACCCCCCTCACAGAAAGTAGTAAAAAAAAATGTCCTGGCGCCATTGTGCTGGTGCGCCAGGGTTGTCAGAGTGTCAAAAGTGTGTTTGGCACTCGGACTGAGTGATAACGGTGATCGCCTTTAGGCATTCCCCGTTATCACATAGACCCTTAACCAACAGCCTATTTCTTCCTACCCCCTACAAGAATTGCCTTATGTCCCTCCCATGCATTCTTGAATTCTCCCACAGTTTTAGGCCCCACAACCTCCTCAGGAAGGCTGTTCCATGTGTCCACCACCCTCTCTGTGAAAAAATACTTCTTCACATTGCCCCTGAGCCATCCACCCTCTATCTTCAAATTGTGTCCCCTTGTTCTTGCACATCTCTTTTTCTGAAAGACGCTACCCTCTTGGACTTTGTTGACTCCACTGAGGTACTTAAAAGTTTCTATCATGTCCCCCCTCTCCCTCCTTTCTTCAAGGGTATACATATTAAGCTCCATTAGTCGCTCCTCGTATGGCTTCTCTTGCAGACCCTGCACCATTTTAGTTGCCCTCCTCTGGACTGCCTCCATACTGTCTACGTCCTTGCAGAGATGGGGTCTCCAGAACTGGATGCAGTACTCCAGATGGGGTCTCACCAACTGTCTGTACAGAGGGATAACAACTTCCTGTTTTCTGCTGGTGATGCCTCTCCCTATACATCCCAGTATACCAAGCCCTCCCTACTGCCTTTTCACATTGCTTGCTAACCTTAAGGTTATCTGATATGATTACCCCCAAGTCTCTTTCCATTTTTGTTGTTGTTACTACCTCCCCCTGCATTGTGTAATCTTCCCCTGGGTTTTTGTTTCCCAGGTGTATTATTTTGCACTTCTTTGCATTGAATCCAAGCTGCCATACTTCTGACTATTCCTCCAACATTGCCAAGTCCCTTCTCATCCTTTCCACACCTCCTTGTGTATCAACCCTGTTGCAGATCTTTGTGTCATCTGCAAAGAGGCATACTTTTCCTTCCAGTCCCTCTGCAATGTCACTTACAAAGACATTAAAAAGGTCTGGACCCAGTACTGAACCCTGCGGTACCCCACTAGTAACCCCTCTTTCTTGAGAGTGGACTCCATTTACAATTACCTTCTGTGTCCTGTTGTCCAGCCAATGTTTTACCCAGGCTACCACCTTGGGACCCACTCCCAGGCTGGTTAATTTATTAATCTTTTGAGTGGGACTGTGTCAAATTTCTTGCTAAAGTCTAAGTAGGCCATTTCCACAGCCCCTCCTTGATTTACTACTTTGGTCACCCAGTCAAAGAAATCAATTAGATTCATCTGACATGACCTTCCTGCTGTGAACCCATGTTGCCTTGAGTCCTGTGCCCCACTGGCCTCTAGGTACTCAACAGTTCTTTCCTTCAGAAGTGATTCCATCACCTTCCCTACCACAGTGGTCAAACTGACAGGTCTGTAGTTTCCTGCCTCTGTCTTGCTCCCACTTTTGTGAAGGGGAATCACATCTGCCTTCCTACAGTCCTCAGGTACCACACCATCCTCCAATGATTTGCTAAACAGGGTAGTCAGTGGTGTCACTAGTTCTCCCCTTAATTCTTTTAGAATTCTGGGGTGAATTCAGTCAGGCCCCATTGCTTTGTCCACCTTCAGTTTTAGGAGATCTTTCAGAACTCTTTCTTCTGTGAAAGGATTGGGATCGACCCCCCCCCCCCATCCAGAGTGCTTCTGTTAATTGGATTAGGCACCTCCCCTCCTCCAGTATCCTGCTTTTCACTGTCCTCTCTGCCCACCCACCGTCCATTCTGTTCAGTCTCACTATCCCTCCCTTTGTCTTTCTACGCTCCCTGATGTAACTATAAAAGGTTTTATCCCCCTTTTGAACCAAGTTGGCTATCTTTTCCTCAATTTGGGCCTTTGCTATTCTGACTTCCCTCCCTGCTTCCTTCTGCTTTAACTGGTACAGTTCTCTGTCCTGCTCCTTCTGTGTTTCCTTATACTTCCTAAATGCTATTTTTTTCTCCCTAACTTTCCCCGCCACCTCTTTTGAGAATCATAGCGACTTTTTCTTTGGTTTTGATTTGTTTATTTGCTTCGCACAAAGGCTTGTTGCCTCTGTGATGGCAGTTTTGATGTTTCCCCATTGTTCCTCCACCGCCACCCCCTCCTTCTAGCCTGTTTGCTAGTGCTTTTCTAAGGCACTCTCCCATCTTGCCAAAGTCAGCCCTCCTGAAGTTCAGTACCCTCACTTTTATATGGCTTGACTCTGTAGCTGAGTTTATCGTGAACTACACTGTTTGGTGGTCTCTTCTAACCTCCCAAATGGCTACCCACTTCTAGATCTGAGATCCTCTCACTGTCCCCATTTGAGAGTACGAGGTCTAAGATTGCTTCCTCATGAGTGGGTTCCAAAACTAGCTGTCTGAGGCATGCCACCTGTAGGGCATCGAGAATGGCCCTGCTCTTGGATGTGGCTGCAGCAAAGGTGCTCCAGTTAACATCTGGCATATTCAGGTCCCCCATCAACAGTATCTCCCCTTTCTCTACCATCCTAAGGATGCCTTCTATCATATCTTTGTCCATTCCCTCCCCCTGACATGGGGGTCTGTATTCAACCCCTGTGCGAATTGTGTTGCCATTTCCAGTCTCTAAGGTGACCCACAGTGTCTCCTCTCCTTCCTGTTTACTCTTCTGTTCCATTGCTTTTATCCCTTCCCTTACATAGAGAGCAACTCCTCCCCCTCTTCTACCCTCCCTGTCTCTCCTGTAGGTTGTGTACCCTGGTATGTTAACATCACAGTCATGGTTCTCTCTGTACCATGTTTCTGTGACTGCTACGATATCCAGGCATCCCTCTTCCATCAAGGCCACCAGTTCAGGGAGCTTGTTGCCCAGACTACGGGCATTTGTACTCATTACCCTCCATTTTTTGATGACCTTACCCCTTTTTACCCCATCCCTGTCCTTATTCCGTTTGTCATTTTCTCCATTTACCCCTGCCCTTCTCCCTATCGACATCTCTAGCTTGGTGTTTACCTCACTTACTACCCCGATTTTTTCGGGGGTCTAGGATTTCCCTGCTCCTTTCCAGTGCCTCCCCCCTTGGATAGTTTAAATGCTTGCTAATGAAGCATTTAAACCTATCGCCTAGGATCCTGGTTCCCCTCCTGGACAGATGCAGACCATCACACCAGTATAGGCCTGCATTACTCCAGCTGGACCCCCAGTCCCCAATGAAGCCAAATCCCTGAGCTCTGCACCAGTTTTTCAACCACTGATTGAATCCCATGGTGTGGAGCACCCTAGTCTCACCCTTGCCATAAACGGGCAGCACCTCCGAGAAGGTTACCGTGCGTGCTACTTATCTAAGGACCCTCCCCAACTCCACAAACTCTTCCTGCACTGCTCTGATCCCTTTCTCAGCCAGGTAATTTGTCCCCAGGTGGACAGTGGCATCCAGCTCCCTCTCCCGTGCAGCTGCTCCAGCGATCCTGAGGATTCGCTCCCTGTCCCTCCAAGCCATGGCACCAGGCAGGTACCTTATTTCCCTCTCCCCTTCCTCCCCCAGTTCTACCCCCCAAACAATGGAGTCCCCCACCAGGAGTTGTTTCCTTCCCCTGTGGGGGTCCCATGCCACCCTCCTGTGGGTCTCCTTTGTGGAGGTTCCCAGCATCCTCCTTGGTCTCCACTGCGGGTGCCTCCATAGAGGAACCACACTTTGCCAGAACAGCATATGAATTGTGGAGAGGTACAACTGGAGGGATGCACCTCTGTTCCACCACCCTCACCCTCCCTGAGCTCACCGTGGTCCAGCCACTCCTCTTTCTTGGCAACCTCTGAGTCAGTGGCAGTGGCCCTGGTGGTCCCTGGGTGGGAGAGAAGGTCTCCCAAATCCTGGCTAACTCAGCCTGGAGATGAGCAACCTCCTCCCTCAGCCCAGAGAGGTGCCTGCAGATGGGACAACACTGCATCCTCTAGAACAATCTCCCGGAAGACTGCGGCTCCACAGCCACTGCACCACTCCCATCATGTCTTATTTTTGGCCCCTTAACTGTTGTTTGGACTACTTATTCTTTCATCTGTTTATTTTTTCTTTCCTTTTTTTTTTGTTCTCCCTAGTTACTTACTGTCTCTGTGCCCTTTAAGCTCCTGATCTTCCTGTTCTGAGACAAGAAGTTTCTGTATTTCTCAGTAGTCTCCTTACTTGCTCAGAGTCGGATCTCCAACAGCTGGGGGGGGATGGAGAGCTACTCTTTTCCTTCTAGGATGGTGAGTCTTTTGTGGCTCTGTGATCAATCACGTCCTGCTCCCAATCAGTGCCACAAGTGATGGCTCGTACGGTTGGAGACATGATTTAAGATGTAAATAAGAAATAAAATATTTATGGGGTAAATGGAATTCCCTCTGTAGAGAAACAAAGGGGAGTTGTCCTGTTCTGCCCACTAACTGAAAGAAAAAAGAAATTCCTTATTTCTGTCATTGGGCTATATATGGGACCATATGAAGCAATGAAGTCTGTATTGTATCTCAGTTCATTTGCCTTCCTTTTTCGACCAGTTTTTGTCCTTTCTTCCTTCTTACCTTCGTTCCGGCATATGTCTTCACTGTCGCCGGTCTCCTCCTCTGGTGCCAAGAAGACGGAAGTGTGCCTGTGGCTGCCAGATTCCATCCAGGGACGGCCACGAGAAGTGCGTCTTCTGTCTGGGGCCAGACCACGACAGCGCCACCTACAAGACCTGCAAAAGCTTCACCAGCAGGACCACACTAGTCACCTGAAGGCCTTGAAGGCCCACCTGTTGGAGCAGAAGATGGATGTCCTGCAAGCCTCAGGGAAAAAGGGAAAGCACCGGGACAAGTCTCGCAAGAGGTTGTGGGACAAGGACTGAAGCCGGTCCCGCCATCGGTCCCACTCTTGTCCCCCCCCCCCCAAAAGGCCTCCTCTTCCAGCTCCAGCGGGTCCAACCACCAGAAGCACTTGAAGCCAGAGGAGAGATCCAGGCCAGAGCTTTCTGCCAAGACACTGGCCAAAGCGAAAACCTCTTCGGACAAGCAAGCGAAGGTCACTCCGCTGCGTCTAACCTCCGCTCTGGTGGAGTCTGCCAAGGACTCTTCAGCACATGCTTAGGCCCCACCAAAGAAGGCCTCGGCAACGGCCCTACCCGGTTTTGGTAAGCGGCTGAGGAAGGAGCCAGGCCTCCAGGCTAAGTCGTCCACTGGATCCCGTCCCTCCAATTCGGCCACTTCGGAGCAGACGCCAGCCAAGACACCAATGCTGGCTGAATTTCCTAAGGCCAAGGGGGGCGCCGGTGAACCTGTGCTGGTCAAGGTGCCGTCACTGGCCCCGAAGTCTTAGACTCCGGAGGATTCTTCTCCAGGTTCTTACCCGAAAGCCCTGCCAGGACCTCCTGGCTTCTCCTGTTCCCTTGAAGGGGACGGCAGCATCAATGTTTTCTAAGGAGGAGTTGCAAGAACTCTTCTCCTTCTGGTGGAGTTAGGTCAAAAATGAGAAGACTCCACTGAAGCTGGACCTGACACCAGATCCTGACCAGCCGGACAACCAAGAACCCAAGGGTTTGCCCGTTGGGTCACCAGTTAAGACCCCCAAGGAGCAGCGCAAGCCGTCTTAAGTCCCACTCCCTTCCAGATTGGGCAGCCATCATCTGTCTAGGCCCAGGGGCAGATCCCACAGCCGCAGAAGATCTTCATCTAGGCAGGCTCCCTCCTTTACCTGATGCCAGTCCAAGGACGGGCATCAGTCATCGCTCTGGCATCAGTTACCGATGCTTGGGTGAGGGTAGTCCTGACAGACGCAGCTTAGACTCTTCCTGGTCCAGAAGCCGGTCTTCCTCCTCCTCCTAATTTATCTCAGGAGTTGAGGGTTCTCCTGGGGACAAGGATCTACCCCGCTCACCTCCTGACAATCCAACTTTCATAGACGTCATGAGGCACATCCAGGCCTCTAACGATTGTGAGACAGAGGACCCGGATCTGGAACACCGGAGACTGGCTCATTACCTGAGGCAGAAGGAGCCCAGGACTTTGGTGGTGCCTCCTCTGGTTGACACTTTCCAAGACCTTACCAAGATAACTTGGAAGCATCCATCCTCAGTCCTGGCAGTTCCCAAAAAGTCAGACAGGCTATACAAGACCCCAAGGGATGAGCCTTTCCTGGTGGAAAACCCTCAGGTGTATTCTTCAGTGATAACGGCTGCTCATGACAAATCTAAGCAGCCAAAACATCTCAGCTCCCAGCCTCCCCACCAGGAATCCTGTTACTTGGACCAGGTGGGCAAAAAAGTGTACTCTGCTTCCACCTGTTCCATTCATTCCCTTAATTTCCTCTTGCATATGGTTCAGTACCAGAATGCACTTTGGAAGAAGGCATAGGAGCTAGCCAATGCCTTGCCAGACTCCGCAGAGAAGACGGAGCTTCTGGACATCTTGAAGTCGGGCTCGGATGTGGGGATGCATGTCCTTCATGCCTTGTACAACACTGTGGATACGGCAGCAAGGGCAGCAGCATCAGGTGTCTGCCTCAGGTGCCATGCCTGGTTGAGGGTCTCAGAATTTCACCAGGATCTGCAGTCCAGAATCAGGGATCTCCCATTCCAGGGTTCCTTGCTCTTTGGGCAGGAGAACGAGAGTCTTATCTCTCGTTTCCAAGAGTCAGGTAAATCTGTCTGGTCCGTCCAACAAATGTATAAGGGGACCAAAAGCGTGCTCAAAGACTGCCTTTTCATAAGTCCTCAGGCCAGCAAGCCCCTGGAAACCAGGAGGGTCGGAGAGGTAGCTTCAAAAGGAAGACCAGCATCCTGGAGGTGCTCCCTTTCGAGGACCCAAGTCCTCCCAGGCCTCTCTGCCCACTCCCAACTCTGCCCAGTGACTCCCTAGTGACCCCCCCTCCTCCTCTGGAGGAGGCACAAGGGGAGGTTGTAGGGGGTCATTTCTCCCTCCATCTGGAGGGATGGAGCTCCATCACTTCAGACCAGTGGGTTCTGGACATTATAAGGAGGGGACATATGCTGGAGTTCACTGAGATCCCTCCAGAAACTCCACCAAGGTCCTCCAGATATCCTCCTTCTCACGTTCCACTTATAGAAGAAGAGATTCAGACCCTCTTGCAAAAAAAAGGTGATAGAACTAGTTCCTCTGCAGCAGCAAGGAAGGGGGTATTACTCCCATTTCTTCCTGGTCCCAAAGAAAACGCAAGACCTTCAGCACATCCTGGACCTCAGCTCTCTAAACAATTATATCACTTACCGAATGTTCAGGATGGTGACCCATCCAGGTCTCATTCCTCTGCTGCACCAGAGAGACTGGCTCTGTTCCCTGGACATGCAAGCTGCGTATATGCATATCTGGGTCTTTCCCCCTCACAGGAAGTACTTGAGGTTCCACTTCCAGGGGGAACATTATCAGTTCTGGGTTCTTCCATTCGGCCTCTCCTCCGCTCCTTGAGTCTTCACCAAGTGCCTGGCAGTGGTAGCTGTGACTGTGAGGTGCAAAGGGCATTACATCTTTCCTTACCTCCAAGATTGACTGCTTGCGGCTCCGTCAAGGATGCACCTACTTCAAGCTCTTGGAGACACTTATACTCTATTCTGAAAGATGGGGATCACCCTGAACCTACCAAAGTCTTCCCCAGAGCCTAGCTAAAGACACGTCTTTATAGGTGTGGTCCTGGACTCAGTCCAGGGCATGGCTTTTCTTCCTGGGAGAGGGGAGATCACCACGGGAGATAGCTGGATCGGTCCTAGTAACCCCCCAGGTCCAAGCCAGGACCTTGCTCAGACTTCTGGGGCACATGGCAGTGGCCATCCCTGTCACTCCCTTGGCCCGCCTCCACATGAGGGTCCCACAATGGGTGCTCAGGGTTCAGTGGGATCAAAGCTCCAACAATCTCGACCATATGGTCAGGATCTCAGAGCCAGTCAGGAGGACCCTGCGTTGGTGGTTGGACCCTCTCAATTTGGAGAAAGGGGTCCCCTTTTGTCAGGAGCCCCCAAGCTGGACTCTGACAACAGATACTCTGATTTGGGTTGATAGGCGCACCTTGGGGACAGCTGGACTCAGGCGTCTGAACCCCAGAGGAGCACAACCTCCACATCAATGTTCTGGAAATGCGTGCAGTCTTCAATGCTCTAAGGGCATTTCAGGAGGATCTCATACCAGGCTCTCTTCTCATTCAGATGGACAACATGGTGGTTGTCTTTTACATCAGCAAGCAAGTGGGGACTTACTCCTACCCCCTGTGCAGGGAAGCAATGAGAGTCTGGTATTGGGCGCTGGAGCATCACATATCTCTGTCCACTGGTCATGTTCCAAGCACCCAAAACGTCTTGGCAGACAGCCTAAGCAGGTCTCAGTCCAAGGCACATGAGTGGCAGCTACTCCAGTCAGTAGCAGACCAGCTCTTGTGTGCTTGGGGTTGTTCAGAGCTGGACCTCTTTGCATCTCCATGCAACGCCAAACTGCCAGTTTTCTGCTCGCGAGAGCACACGCCTGGTGTTTTTTGGCCAGATGCATTGTCCCTTTGTTGGGCAGGGAGGTTTCTTTACGCTGTCCCTCTCATTCAGAGAGTCTTTTTAAAAGCTCAGTGCAAGGGGGCTCGGATGATTCTAATCGCCCCACTATGGCCTCGGCAGACTTGGTTCCCACTACTTCAGCGGTTGTCCTCAGAACCTCCAGTTCTGCTGCCAATATGTCCGCAGTTGCTGTCCCAGGATCAGGGCAGGCTGGTTTATCCAGATCTCAGGTCTCTGCACCTTCATGCATGGCTCCTGCAGACATAGCCAAATCAAGGTACGGGGTCTCCCAGGAGGTGGCGGACATCCTCGTTTCAGCGAGGAAGCCCTCTACTCAACCCACTTGCACTATGAAGTGGAAATGTTTTTGTTTATGGGCTTCATCTCACCATTTGGACCCCCTTACCTGTCTGGTGCACTCAGCATTACAGTACCTCCTCTCCTTATACCAGCAAGGCTTGAGCTACTGTTCCATAAAGATGCATATGTGGACTATTTCTGCTTATCACATCCTCTTTGGAGACAGGACCTTGGCCCAGTTAGACGTGGCCCACACCTTTTTACATGGCATTTTGCATTTGAAACCTCCCATTAGGGATCCTATCCCTCCCTGGGATCTCCTTTTTGTGTTGGAGAAGCTCACTCTCCCCCCCACCCCCCTTTGAACCTGCGGCAGAGTGTGAGCTGTGTTATCTTTCCTGGAAGGTTTGTTTTTTGGTTGCTGTTACTTCAACTCGAAGGGCTTCCGAACTTCATGCCCTGATGTGTCAGGAGCCTTATTTAATTTTTCACAGGGAAAGGGTTTCCTCAGAACAAATCCTAAGTTTTTTCCCAGAGTGGTCTCAGAATTGACCCTCAACCAGTCAGTTGACCTTCCAGTTTATTATTCTACCCCTACTAGTACAGGAGAGGCTCTCCTACACACATTGGATGTCCATGGGGCGCTGAGGTACTACCTCATGCGTACAGCAGTACATCGTATATCGGCGCAATTGTTTGTGGCCTTTGCGCACAACATCTGGGCAAACTAGTGTTTAAACAAACTGTTTCCCAGTGGTTCATCCACTGTATTGTGTTTTGTTATGACGAGCACAACAAACCACTGCCAGGCTCGGTTAGAACTCACTCCACCAGAGGTATCTCTACTTCCTTCGCCTCCTTGAAGAACATCTCTATACGGGACATTTGTGCTGCTGCTACTTGGAATTCAGTGCACACCTTTGTTAAGCACTATAGCCTGGATATTGCCTCCAGGTGCCATGCCGAATTTGGCCTGGCAGTCCTTCAGGGACTTTTGTCTTAACCGTGCTGTCTTTCAGCCATCAGTTTCCATCTTCCTCCTCCCAGGGTTAGTCACCTTCTTGGCACAGGACTGCTTGGGATTCTGTCCTATGGTTATAGCCTGATGCAAGAGCTCCCCCTCAAAGTAAGATAGGACAGTTACGTAAGAACTTACCGTAACAGTAGGTCTTCGAGAGGAGCTCTTGCAGCAGGCGCTGCTTTCCTGCCCTCCTTCCTCCTGGAGAAGTTTACAGCATGTCTTTGTCTGGTTCACTTGCTAGGGTCCATTCGCAGGTCTTGGCAAGTGAACCGAGGTGGAGCTGGGGTCCGCCCCCTTTATAGTGTGACCGATGGGGTGGAGCCAACGGGAGGAGGTGGTCCCCACTGGATACTGCTAGCTAAGTTTTTTCCGGTGGGTCCTAAGGCCTGCGGCATTAGTCGTAATGGTTATCGCCTGCTGCAAGAGCTCCTCTTGAAGATCTACTGTTACGGTAAGTTCTTATGTAACTGTACTTTACCTCAGATATTCAAAATTGTCAGCCTGTTCCAGAGTAGATCTATCTAAGGTTTGAATATTGAGTGAGTGCTTGGAATTAGCTGAGTGCCTAGTAAAAAGCTTATGTTTGGAGCCAAACTGCATAGCTTTAATTTTCTTCACGTTGACGACTAACCTGTGTTGAGCGAACCAGTGTTCAGCAGCGGTGAACTCCGTGGAAAGTGTCTGAGATAGTTCAGCAGCAGAGCTGTCACTGCTGAATAAGATGAGATTATTTGCATACATGATCCTGCTATTTGGAGTTGTTTCTGAAAGTAGAGGGTTGACAAAGATCGAATAGAGGAGGTGTCCAAGGATTAACCCTTGGGGTATTCACCTTAGCACTTGAAGTGAGCTAAATGGGCTTCCACTGATACAGATCATCTGTGTCCTGTTTGAGAGATAATTTCCAACCCAACTAGAGGAGTGGAAAGAGAAACCTAACTTGGACAGTTCATTGATTAGTATGCCATGATCAACCATGTCGAACACCTTGAAAGGGTCGAGGAATATGGCCCCAGTGAAGCTCCCCTTATCCGCCTCCCTGAGGACATGGTCAGAGAACCGAGCCAGGGCTGGGGAGGTACTGCTTGTCCCTTTCTGAAACTGTGCTGGTCAGGGGATAGTTTATATGATGGTAGGTGGTTGGATATTTGTTGAAAGACTACCTTCTCTATTACTTTGCTCTTGTGCGATAAGGTGGAGACAGGCCTATAGTTCTCAGGGAGGTTGGAATCACCCAACTTGAAGATAGGGACTTCTTTCCAAAGCGCAGGAACAGTGGAAGTAGTCAGCAATAAATTGATAATGTAAGCAATGGGTTTGGCTATAAAATCTAAAGCTAATTTCAGAAACTGGGGGCATAATCCATCGCTCCCCATGCTACCTGAGTTCGGTAGGGCCCTTTATAGTTGACTGACCTCAGTGAGTGACGTGATCTTGAAATGAAGGACATTCCATGTTCTCCCTATCCTGGCTTGGAGATTGAGTGTCCTTAGCTACCGGGGGGGAGTTGGGCCAGGTACTGTTCAAGGTAAGCGAATTTGCTATTAAAGATACCCGCTACTGCTGATGGATCAGTTTGAAGACCGGAATCAGTGGTTAAGTTGATAGTGTTAGTCATGGGGGCCCATTTCATGACTGGGTTCACTGAAGACCAGAAACTGTGAGAGTTGCCGAAGTAATGTACCTGTTGCGCCTTAAAGAAGGGGGCCTTAAGGAGTTTCATCTTACTTTTGCATTGGTTCCTAAGTCTCCTGTATATGTTCCAGTTCTCAGCAGTGGGGTCAGCTTTGAAAGTGGCCCAGGCCTGTCCTGGGTCTTCATTAGGGCCACCAAATCCCTAGTGAGCCATTTAGTGTTGCCCCCCCCTCCCAGTATGCTGCATTGTGAGAGAGAAGTGCTTATCCTGTACTGACAAGAGAGCTGCTGTAAGGAACCCCAAGGCTGCATCAACCAGTTTGAGGGAATATAATATGGACCAGCTAATTCCTATCAGATCAGCTCTAAGAGCAGGTAATTCTTTTTTAGTGAAGTTTCTGAAAGAGATGAGCCTAGAGGGTGGGCGAGCTCATTGACTGGACCAGTTGCAATATATGGGGCAATGATCACTTATTGAATCTGGTAGGACCCCTGCTGCAATGGCCCTATCATCTCAGTATCTGTATCATCTCAGTCGCTGATACTGCTATAAAGATTATAAGCACTTACCTCAAACCAGAGAGCACTTCCTACAAGGGTAATTGTGTAGTTACTAGTCTCCTATTGCTCCTACGATTGTACTATGGTAACTAATGGCTTTGCCCCACACTGTGTGACTGTTTTTTCCTTTCTCTAGTGTCTCCACAAGTAAGCTGACCTAAATGTAGGTCAAGCCATTATTCTGTAATGACTACTCTAATAATGTTTGCCTATGTGTAGAACAAACAATGACTTCTGTACTGTATGATTATCAACGCCATGTACTTTCATTTATGTAACCAGCTCCGGATCACCCCTGAAAAAGGGACCATTGGTCAACAAAATTCAAACAAATAAATAAATCTCTGTTTGTCATAGGTTCTGAGATTTGGGGTTAAGGTGCATGGGGGAGTGAATGATCTGAGTGAAGTTGATTTGAATACGGAGCTCCACACACTCCTGCTGTGTGTCACTCAGCCAATTTTTTTTTTTTTTTTGTAATTTTATTGTATTTTATCATATAACAGTACAGACAGTACACATATAATTTTATCTTAACAAATAACACTGTTCTGTGTCTGGATGATTTACAATAGTTGATTAGCCATTTCATCTACAATCTTATAGATAAACATGGTACACACCAAACTTACTTCTGTCAGCATACAGAAGAAACCAGATCACGTCCCACACATCACTATTAGAGACAAACAGAGCCTCACAAAAAAAAATAAGACAGAGACATATTTAGAGAAAAAAAAGGAAAGAGTGAAAGAGAAAAAGGAAGAAAGAGAAACAGCAAAAAAAAAAAAGGGGGGGGGCTTATAATACCCTTACAACGAGTTACCTAACTAGGGGAATACATATTAGGGATCTTGAAAATACATTAGTTAAAGAGAATCCCAGTAGCATCCTCAGTGTTATCTTGGGGGGAAAACATGTATACATATAATCTCTATTCATTTTATGCAGGAAGTCAATAAATCATTATTGTTTTTCAATCACAAGTGTATTTAGCCAAGATTTCCAACACACTGTTTTGTTCTCTTTATGCTTGAAAGTTAAAGAAAGGCATCCATCTTAATTTACATTTATATTTTTGTAGCCTTACGCTGGCCGTAAGGTATTCCATATCAAGAATAGATAGGCAATTTTTATACCAAGCTTCTGAAGTGGGGCTGGTTTTAGACATCCAACACTGGGTAACTGCCTTAAGAGCTGAAGCCACCATTATGTTATATAGGTGTAACCCCTAGATGGCGCTATCCCAGGGGCTACTACCCCTGCCTGATTTGCCACTAACAGGTTGAGGGGCCTGGATCCAATGGCAGGTGCCTCCACCCAGAGGTCAGGGTTTGCAATAGTTAAACTTACTTGGTCACAGCCCTCTGGGACACTGCAACCCCCCTTTCTTCCCACTAGTGGCCCACACAATATATCAGAATTACCTTCACAGTATACACTTACCCCCAGGGCTGGTTCAGGCACTGGGACCTCCTGTAAAATAAGATACAGTGCAACAATCACAGTACAATACTTTAACATAGACAAATACCTCAGGCAGTATAACTTTGCTGAAACAAGCAGCTCTGATTTATTTAGGGGGAATATAACAAGGACAGGGGGAAATCAGGTTAATTAGCTTATACTTTACTCATCTACCTATGGCTCTGTGCACAGGCCTATCCCTATCAGTTACTGTCCCTGGGTACCCAAGCCCTAGTGGCTAGTCCAAACCGTGGCAGCTGGTAGGGGCCCTTTCACACAGAGAAAATAAAAATTAGTTAAACAGTCAGCAGTACAGTAATTCTATTTGGATTCAAAGTGGCAATTCAACAGGGAGCGACCCTGAATTAGTACTCACGACCTCCAAACAAGATAGTGTCCTTCAGTGTCAGCAGGGCTACTCTTGAGCTCCACGAGACTCCTCACACATTTATATGGCAAAAAGAAAGTACTATACCAGGCAGGCTGCTTCTCTATCCCGATCGCAATTACTGCACAATACCCGGGAGAACACACAGCAGATTCAGTTCCTGACAGACCGAGTGCAATTCAGCTATTTCTCCAGTCTTCTACAGGGTGAGCCTGGTTTCTACTCTTCAGATATCCTTTGATTCTCTTCACAGGATGGATTCAGTCCTAACAAGCAGTTACACAAGCTGCAGACCGAACTCTGGGCCTCCTTACACGTTTCCCGACTAAAACTGCACACTGAAAAAGCATAGGGCTCCTTCCTTCTTCACTGCCAGAGCTAAAACTGAAACTCCAACAGACAAAACCGGGCACTTCCTTTGAGTTCCTCCCAGTTCTTGACTGGATTCGCTGTCACTCACAATAGACTGCTCCTGTTGGTCCAAAAAGGCGCAGAAGTCTAAACTACATCTCCCAGAGTCACTGCCCATACAATCCTCTTGTGGCTGGCTCAGATTATGAGTCCAAGTTCTGATTCGTCCAAGGCACCATTTTAGAGCTAGCTTACCCACACTGATTGGTCCAGTTCAGCAGTTCAAAACCAGAATGGGAACTAGACAGACACAGTTCTGACTGCAAAGAAAGCAGGTTAGACAAACTGTAATTTCATTATTACTCTAAATGATTTCTGGCAAACAGTTACATCTTTCAGATAGGTTCCTTTGCACTCCTAGTGACTGCAAAAATAGAGTGAATTGGCAGCAGCTGAGTGGTACTCAAACAGAGAAGCACACAGTCCCCCATACAAACTAATTATGTCTGCAAGCAGACAGCTCTTAAAGAGATAGTACCAGAGGTTCTAAAAACACTCACTGATAAATGGCTTAAACGTCAAACACCATTCAGGCTTGGAGCATTCAAGCAAGCTCCTGGAAGTCTTTTGGGAACCCCCATTTGCAGGGGGGTTACATAGGTATCGTTGGGATTTTTGTTTGAGCTGATCTGGGTAATGTCCCAGAACCCAATACATAGGATCATCTGGCATGGGTATCCCAAAAACCAAACCCACTTGATCCATCACCTGAGCCCAAAAAACACAAATATCAGGGCACATCCAAAATACGTGCAAGTGTGTCCCCCTTTCACCACATTCCCTCCAGCAAATGTCTGAGAAGTGCTGACCAAAATCTTAGTGATTACTGGGGTGCAAAAGTATCTGGAGACCACTCTCCATCGAAATTCACACCAGCTATTAGAGGCAGTGGTCAAGTGGATAGCCTCCCATATTGTAGCCCATGTTGAATCAGCAATGACCTTCCCAGTCTCCAAAGACCAGTTTGTTTTAATGGGTTCCAAGGAGTCTGACTCCAAATCGGAGAATTGGCTCACCATCCAAGAAACAAACTCTCTGGATTCTACTCTACTGGCTTCAGCTCTCAGAAAATCCACTAATGGGTTATTACCCATACCATTAGGTCCTTCCCTTCTAAGGTTCTTACCCTGCAAAAAAATGTCTAAATTGTAAATATCTAAAGAAGTCTCAGGTGGGGAGAGAAAATTCCTGTGAAAGCTGATGAAAAGATTTAAGACTTTCCCCTGAATACAACTGCCCTATTTTTGATAGACCTCTCAAGTCCCCCTGTAAAAATCCCCAGTCCCATCTAAGAGATTGGAAGTCTAGAAGGCTTTAATCGGGGAATCCATCACCAGGGACGGCTCAAACCCTAATTTTTCATTGATCTCCTGCCAAGAAGAAACCACCAAACTAGCCCAGGGATTATTACTATGCAAACAATGTATCCCATCCTTATCCATACATACCAAATCTCTACAAACTAATCATAGAGTTGGGGTTATATAAACCTTCAGGAAGGGCACCCACTTCAAACATAATTTATTTACTTGCATCTCTTATGTCATGGGCTACACCCCCTCCCCCAAGGATTCTTTGAAATAAGAGGCCCAGGTTATGGCCCGCCCCCAACTTGTTCCTCCTAGGATTACTTATTTACTTCATTTGTTCATTTTCAAAATGTAACATATAACTAACTTCACGCTTTATAGCTCTACTTAAATAATAAAACTTATCTGCAGCCTGTGTCTCCACGTTTCTACTGCAATGCGTCAGCCAGCGAGGACATTACCCTCGTTACACCAGCTATGGGTCCCATTAAAAAGCCCTCCCCTTAGAAACATGAACCCAACTCTGTTAAATTCCCCATTGCATTTTGCGGGAGCATCTAAAAACTCCCAAAATTATCCTAGAACCAGATAAAGTCTTAATAAAGGGACACCAAAAAAAAAATAGAGAGAGAGCATGTCTTCTAAGGGAAACAAAAAGAAGAGTCCCTTATACATGCACCAGTCCCAACTATTCATCCCAGATAGCATCGCTGCCTAGTACAAGGCATTTCTTCAAATCGCCAGGATAAACACCACTGATGCACTCTTCAAGTTTTCTTGACTTGTAGCCACTTCGCCATGTCTGCATGCAGTGGAAGCAGGGCCTCTTCTCATCTCCTCATTCGTTTCCTTGGGCCAGAAGCAATGGACCACAATAAATCTTCGATCTCCTTCTCTGTCTGTTCTTCTTTCATATCTGGGATAGGTATCTCCTGGGATGTAAGGAAGGGAGTAGCAGCCAGCAGGGTGTCGAAGATTTTAACCCTATCCCCATCCTGTACCCAGAGTTTTTCAGGATATCTAAGGTAAGCTTTCAAACCTTTATTCCTCAGAGCCTTTACTACTTGCAGCACTTTTTTCCGTTGAGCAAGCATCAGGGGAGGAAAATCTTGATCTATGTACAGCCCTTGTCCATCCAGGTTAAGGTTTTTCTTTGCCCGGGCCAACTTTATAATCTTTTCCTTCATTGTGTATCTTAGAAATTTCACAATTACTGATCTGGGAGGCGCACCCTCTTTTGGTTTGGGGGCGATAGATCGATGGGCTGTTTCAGTTTCTATGTTGAAGCCCTCCTCTAAATTCAGCTCCGATTTTAGCCAGGAATCTATGAAGTCCTCCATGCATGGGGGATCCACCTCCTCCGGGATACCAAAAATACTAATATTATTGTGGCGAGCTCTCGCCTCTGTGTCTTCCTCATAGTCAACTTCTTTTCTCTTCTATGAAGATAAGCCAGAGATCTGCTGAAAGCCACGTGTTCTGTTTGTAGCATCTCAACATGTGTCTCCACTGAAGCCGTGCAGGTTTCCAACTTTTTAAAGTCATTTTATATCCCTAAGATCCTAGCGTCAATGCGATGCAGTATTTTTAACATTCTATGCCCGTCCGCTTTCGTGAAGGAAGACGTAGCTTCGGATCCAGAGCCATCCGAATCTTCTCCCAAGGCAGTAACTAAGGAAGAGCAGGACCCAGATGGGCTTACAGGCCTCAAGTCCGTCTGACCCCTCGAGCGACTATGTTCCTCCCCAGTAATCTTTTTTTTTGTTCTACCCAGTCTACAAACGCTCATGGAGACCAGATATACAGCAAGTAAAGCGTTTAAATTGCCCGATGATAACCGATTCACTTAAACAATGCACCCGAGGTACCAGAGCTCTGGATTAAGCTGCCATTGATCGGGTGATGTCACCGGAAGTCCACTCAGCCGATTTAAGTCGAGATCCTCTACCAGAACTGTGTCCCTATTTGGGGAAAGGCTTTCAACCACATTAATAAGGTTTTTGAGGCCATTTATCCCACCTGTTGGTGGGGGGGGGGGGATTATAGGCACAGCCCACACAGATTTTATAGGTAGACCTGATCATCAGCTCAATGATGAGCCATTCTGTTGTAGAGCCTAGAGAGCCTCTAGCCGAAATGACTGAGCCATTGAGATGGTCTTCTAGGTAGAAAAGTATCCCACCACCTTTCTTGCTCCCTGGTTCTACCATTCCTGAAAACATAATCGCCATTAATGTGACACAGAGAGTCCGGGCAGGATGGCTTCATCCAGGTTTCTGTTATACCCAAAACGTCTGGGTTATGTAATGCTACCCAAGCTTTCAGTTCATGCATCTTTGATAGTAGGCTTCCTGCATTAAGATGGGCAATTCTAAGGCCTTTTTCACAGGACCACTGAGGGTTAGCCTTAGGATGCAGAGAGTTGCTGGGGCCAGGGTTTAACTCAGTATCCCCACCTAGTAGCAGAAGAGACATGAGATGGAATAGAACTGATGAGAAGCCCCTAGGGGACAGGACCACCGCTATCCACCTGTGGACTAAGTAGTCACCCAGAAGTCGACAGACCCTTTTATCAAGGAAAGCTAGAGATGACAGTGGATGAGCCAGTAACACCAGGTTAGGCATCTGAGGGAGGCCCCCCAGTGTTGAGGTAGAGTATTTATCGGAGGGGGAGTGATCTCTATTAAGGTTGTCGTCACAATAATCACAAGATAGTAAAAGGAGTAGAAGAGTGAGTGCTAGTATCAGTTGGCACATCATGCTAGGTGGTGATGGGATGGCCTGTCTGTATCTATGATATAAATGACAGAAGTCCAAGGGATTTTACTGTGCTATATATATATATATATATATATATATATATATATATATTTATATATATATTTGTGTGTGTGTGTGTATATATAAATATACAGTGTATGTATATATATATATATATTTTTTATTTATTGCTGCAGTCTGACCTCCATGTCACCATGTAGACAGAGTACGCAGTTCCCTAGTTCAGTAGGGTGGATTCCATGCGAGTACATTTAAGACAAAGGCCATGCATTTTTACTCTCCCCTGAGGTATTTTAGTAGACTGAGAGTTTCAAACTTTGTCGAGAGGAGTGTACATTGAAAGTGCGAGAGCAAGGGAGGTTCCTACCTTAATCGGTACCTACCACTGTGTGGACTTATGTGTGTATGCAGAAGTCAACTGATTGTTTCTGTCACAGAGGGTATACAAAGAGCCACACCCCTGGGTGGGAGGGTGGTTGTGGAGGGTTGGTTGGGTAGAAACTAGCGGTGCTGCGCTAACAGCCAGGTAATCCGAGCATTCAAGATGGCGCTGCATGCTGACCTGCTGCTTCAGTAAGCGTCTCTAAGTACCTGGGGTCAGTAGTTGAAAAGCCACAGGGTCCTGTGAGAAGCTTGCTAGCGCGGGGGGCACGGGATCCACTTCTGCTCCGAGACCACCTAGACAGTCAGATGGCGATGCTAAGTTGACTGGTGCTGGGGAGAGAAACAGATATGCAAGTGATTGTTCAGGAGGCAGAAGTTAGTAATGTGATCCGCCCTGGGATGGGGGGAGCAGTGGGAGAGAGAGAGTCCTGGGGCAGCTAATGTGAACAAAAAAGCTGGCAGAACACAAATAAATCACAGCAGCAGCAGCAGCAGCAGTTGCTGTCCCAGAGACATTGAAACAGCATGCAGAGCAGTAAACACTGCTGAATTCAGTTCCCAGAGCAGTAAATCACTTAGGAATACCAAGTTTAAACACTGCAGAATGTGCTGCTAATTAATTTCACAGTACATGGTCAGTACATTACAGAGCACAGTCTAAGCTTAGGAAGTCATAGCCCTGCACCGCCGATGCCAAGGAAAACGGCCAGAGATGTTAAAAGTACTTTTGCAGACAAATGGTTAATTTAGAGTCCAGATACCGCCATCTATACAAAAATCCCTTTAAGGCAATAGTAAATATCAGCCCTTAAACCCGTCCCCCAGGCTAAGAAACAAGCAGCAAAAAAACTGATTGTTCAGGAGGCAGTTAGTAATGTGATCCACCTGGTGGGGGGGAGAGAGTCCCAGGGCAGCTACAGTGAACAAAAAACTGGTAGAACACAACTATATCTCACAGCAAGAGCAACTGCCCCAGAAACATTAAAACAGTGTGCAGAGCACAATAAGCACTGCTGAATTCGTGCAGACTGATAAGGCACCCCGATTGGATGCCTGTGGTCCATGCCAGCACCGCCACCTCCCCATCCACCACCACTTTGGGCTTTGCACCAACGGAGCATTGCAGGCCCAGCCTGAAGATGCCATATGGTATACATGAGTATTGGGGGGGGGGGGGTTGAGCAGAAGCCAGGATACTCTCCATTCGAGCATATCCCAGCTACCTGTGTGGCTTGAGCCCTTAGTAAAGGAAACCGATGAAATCTGATAATGGACATTAACCCAGACTTTAAATTTACTGGTGCTCTCGGAGACTTGTTTCTGTTAGTGAACTGAGTGTACCAGGCTGTTGTTTTCTTCAAATTCAAAAGTAATAGGTATTGGCAAGGGAAGGGGATGCAACAATTTATGCATCTTTAGGTTGCTCTAGACTATAGAACCTAATTTCATAACTAGTGGATACTTCCTGTAAATTGTCCAATAAAGCTGGTTGTTTTGTATAGTCCATTTATTATTTGCCTACTGTGGTTAAACTTGTAAGCAATAACCCATGACAGGGTATGGGGTTTTGGGGGATTAATCAACACCCTTGGTGCGTTGTGAGGCACAAGGCCGCAGGCACTTATAACATGGATTATGTTTACAGATTAAAGGAAAACACAAAAAGGTGTTTTTTCCTCTGCTGGAATAGGGAAAACGTGTATCCTGACGAATAAAAAAAAAAGTAGTTCACACATCTGATACATCTGCTGTGTATTGTATGAACCTACAAATACAGTCTTGAATCAATGTCTGACATCTGTATGTTCCTACAATACATAACAGATGATTTAGTGGGGTGTGAACTGTGAACTTGCTTGATTTCTAACTGACACTGCAGCCCTGTGGCAGTGCCCCACTGCCTGTCACTCTCTCTCTCCCTCTGGCTCTCTCACTCCCTTTCTCCCTTTACATCCACGATCTCGCACAGGGTCACTCTTACAGTCAGTGACATGTGCAGGTAAAAGTGAAGGCAGAAGCAGAAGTCTGCTGTCACCCTACGTCTTGCTCATACACAGCTGTCGGAAACACAGTGCTACAACATTCACTTACAGCAACTGCTGCTTTCAACTGTGTGTCCACACAATACTCGCTTTTGCATCCACTGCTCATTTGTTCTCCTCCCGAATCCCAGTTCACCTGTGCACAGATCGTGCCCCCCAAATCCTCGCAGCTTCTTACTGAACTTGTGAACTCCTCACATACAGATAGCAGCTCTAAAGTTTGCGCACCTATAACTGTCTTTGTCTCTGTCTCGCAGCTCCGAAGCACCCTGACAGCACATCGTCGGACAGCCGAGGTACTGTATGTCTACCTCACGCGCTGACACCTCTCACACGTGCTCTCTTTCTCTAGCGAACCAGGACAACAACTGTCAGAGCGGGGGCGGATCTACCTGCCACACAACCTTGGACTGCTGGCTAAACACATTGCTGCTGGCAAGGGGGTTACCAAACAAATATAAAATTAAAACACTGTTGCCCTGTCACCACCAATCCCAAGCTGACGATGTCACACATGTGTCTGCAGCTCAATTTCTCTTCCCCCCTCTCTCTCTCTCCCCTCCTTCTTGCAGCACGATGCTTCTCTGTCTTACCCTCTGCAGTACTTATGTAACATACCAGTGGAACACTACTCAACTGACCAAGAGTGGGAGAACACTGCAGTAAACAACCATTTCTCACTGTGTGCTGGTCTCAATATGGCACTTTTGGTCTTTGCTAGGGGTGGTGGGGGTGGGGTTTAGGGAACATGACTGTCTCTATACTCTGAATTCTGCTCTCCACTCTCAACAGCTCCACAGCACTGTATGGCAAAGGACAGGATTGCACACTCTGACTGTCTGCCAACTGACACACAGACAGAGCAGCGGGATTGCCACCAACATAAAGACAGTCAGCAGTGGACAAACAGTAACTGACACAAGGGGATTACTGGCAGTGTACAGCTCATTGTCTCTCTCTCTCTCTCTCTCGTCCGTCACCCCACCGCCATAGTCTACCCCTCTCTATGCCTTCTGCCCGACAGTGTGATTTCAACCTTACTATTGCTGTTGTGACACTATACTACCATTCATAAAGACAAAAGCCACAAAATCTGCTGCCAGAACACATACTTGTATTAACACACACACACAAGCAATAGGACCGATACCAGAGTCCCAGTCCCTTACTCAGAATTGCACATGGCTGCCAGTAGACTTTGCTCTGGACTGCACAGAACAAGACCTGGTGGCGGATATCCAGAGTCGCTCCACGGAACCGTGGATTAATGCTTACTTAATCCACGGGCACGCAGAGCAACTCCACCAGTTGCAGTACACATTTTCTCCAACCCATATTATAATTAGTTTTGGATTTGATATTTAGGATGAAATGGTGATATTCCATCCAGAAATCTGGTGTAGTGCCTCAGACTAAATGCAGTGTAAAATGCACCAATACATGCATTGCAAATCATTTTCTAAACCTAATATTTAGAATGGAATACCAGCTGTCAGAGGTTGACATTTCACACATAATTGTCTTTTTTTGCAGTCTTGTACTTCTCTCCTAGTCTGTCCAGTCTGCCAGCACACCCCATTCTCGGGGCCCACATTCCCCAGGACTTCCCTCCACTCCTTGACTTAACCAGCATCTGATAGGAGGGTTCCACAGTCAGTGGTGCAAGGCCTGTGAAGGAAGAGAAAAGGAAAGGGAAAGGAAAGCTGGAGCTTGGGAGTATAAGGAACATAAGTGACTTGCTCAGGGTCCGTGCCCTTAACCTCTACACTATACTGCCTCCTAGTGCTTATATCATCCTGCAGGTCAGAGGGGGAATGTTCCTCTGTGTGCCTCTCCGTGAGGGTAACGGATACGCAATGCCACACACACACTCCCCAACTCATCTCCCCCCATGTGAGCCCACTAGTGCTGCCACCCTGCTTCTGCCATGTGGCAGTCATATGGTAGGACATAGTGTCCCTTCCTCCCTCACTCCTGAGGAAGGAGAGCTATCCAAGTGTTGCTCGATTCTTCCTGTCATAGCTGGCCCCCAAGTATCCTGAGTCCTTTCCTGAACCCAGGTCCCTGGCATAATGAGCAGTAGCACTACCCGGGCCAGCTGCATCTTTGCACACAGTTTGGAGTGCATTTACACTACCAACAGAATGTAAAATTAGAGCCCTGGTATGTTTATTCACACTGGGAAAGCTCCTTTGTCAAAATTAGATTTTCAAGCTACTTGTACAGAATCTCTTGATGAACCTTAAGAACGTGTTTATTCTAGGCTATTTCAGTTTTTATTGGTCAGTCATTGTATTCCAAAGCAATTTACTAGCCATTTGTGGCAGTCATTCAGTGTGCACATGAAGAATAAATGAGATTCTTGGATGTTGAAGTAAGTTCTGGGAGGTTAAGCACAAAGAGAATAGGAGGAGGTAAAGCAACCTGCTCTGGCTATGTCATTTGCTAAGAGGTACTGGTGCAGTTTAAATCTGGTGCTCCAGATTCACAAAGGGCTGCTCAGACTAGACCAGTTCTGATCTGATCAGCCTTTTTAGGCATTTCTGAATTTCCAATGCCGATTTCTAAAAGGATCTCTTAAATCCTAAATTCGTATGTGAAAAACACGTTTTGGCCATTAATTTCAGAATTAGGATTTTCTGACTGCAGTTCTAAAAATCCTAATTCCAAAAATCAGGTCAAAATCCGCTGGATCCAGTTCTGTGACTCTGAATTTGAGCAACCCTTGTTCACAGCTCTGCACTCTACTGCCTCTACAGAAATGGGTGGTTAGATAGCTTTTCAGATAGTTCATGGAAACCCATGGAGCTACTGTGTAACACTGCTGATCCCCAGCTGGCCTCAGTGTGGGATTCCAGGGATTGCCCAGTAGACCTCGGTGTGTGATTTCAGGAATTGCCCAGCTGACCCCAATGTGGGATTCCAGAGGCTGCCCAGCAAGCCCCACTGTGGTATTCCCAGGGATTGCCCAAAATGGGCCCAGTGTGGGATTCCAGGGATTGCTCAGATTACCCACTGTGGGATTTCAGGGACTGTACACACACCGGTGTCCTAGGTGGCAGTCTGTAATACAGTTGCTAACTGGTCTTTCCCAGGGTCACCCCACAAATGGCCAGGAACTGCAAGCGTTATCTGTTCACTCATAATGCCACATCAACCTATTCCTATAGGGGGTTCAGCGTGCATGCGTCAGGCTACTGTCACTGTTGGTCCATATCCTTGTTAATATATTGTATTCTAACAACTTTGCCGACAAATGTGAATGAGAGAATTCATCTCGGTAGTCTATAGTGAGTAAAGAGTTTTAAAAAGGAAGGAAACTAAACAAAACGAGCAGTGTACTGGACCCAAATGAGAAAACTGCCTGGTTATCAATATTTTTTCAAACTACCTAGATTCAGTTCACTAGCCACACTAAGGCAGTCTTCCACTGGGCATGCCGAGTCGCCAGAACAGTCTTCAAGCTTGACTTCTCCTACCACCCCAATCATCTGGTCCTTGAGTTTGGCTTCTGTCTTTGAGTTGTTTCTTTACTCTCTCTCTCCTGTAGCTGCTGCCCTCTCATCATGATTCACCATGGAGCAGAAGAGAAACCCAAGATTTAGGAGGTGTATTTTATTCAGATACATCATGTCTGAAACCAACAGTTATGATGCCTGTGTTCACTGTTTAGGCCCAAACTATGATGTGGCGCACTACTCCTTGTGTCAGGCCTTCCATATGTCAGCCCTCAAGGAGCATAAGAAGTGGGTTCTCCAGGGCAAGTCCAAGGGGCGCAAACTGTCCATGCCCTTGGGTCAGTAGCACAGTTGAGTAGGCAGGCTGGGATGTATCAGTCCTGGTTCTTGTGTTGGTGGATGAGTATGCATGGAATTTCCCATCTCCTTAGAAAGACGGAGGGTTTAAGAGTTTAGTTCTATCCCTCCACTCCTTCAAATGCATATCTCCATCTTGTTATGAAAAGGATAAAAAGAAGAGTCGATGCTGGTGATGGAATTGTTGCATTCAAGGGATCACTTGTGCTCTCCCCAACTGGAAGATCCAGGTGTTCAGCTATCTTTGAAATAGGTCGAGCCATCAGTCTTCCAGTGCAGTTTTCATTGGAACAGCTAACGAAATCTTTGATTTCGGTAACCGGGTAGGTGCACTGATCCCAGGGACTGTTTTCAGGCACGAAGGCATGACCCAGGCTACTTACAATGGCAATGAAGTAAGCTATAAGTACAGTATATAGAACAATAGGCAGTTAACATAACAAAAACAAGAAAACAATATAATATACAAGGTTGCAAAATACAATAAATTCAGATTTACAGTAAATGGCAGAGATAAGCAATATTCACTAATAGTACATGGACAAACAGATAAGCGGAGCAATCGCCCCTGGATGTGGTGGGGAATCCCCAGAGAAGGGGAGTAGAGGAGAGGGAGGGGAAGGGGCGGGAAGATGTAGGGATAGGAGGATTAACACAGAAGGGGGTAGTATCAGATGGCACAGCTTTGCCTTGGATAGAGCAGACAGCAATGGTCCCACCCCCGCTACAGATGCAGCAGGGCCAAGCTTGATGGAACCAACTAGGAGCAGGGAGGATGGGAATGGGAATGAAGCATCAGGCAGTTAGGGGCAGCTATCTAGGTGGGTAGTTGCAGCTGTGGTTGGTTGGTTAGTAGCCAGGATTTGAGGCCACGCTTAAAGGAGAGATGAGTGTTAGAAGATCTGAGGGGGCCGGGAATTCCATTCCAGAAGGTGGGCACTGCTACCGATAGGGCATTTCCACCCATTTTGGGTCAGCCTGGTCGACCTGATGGTCAACCTTATCAAGGATGAAGCCCTTGAGTGAGAGGATTTCTTCCTCACTTTGGACACCGGTGCTGATTGGCTCCCAGCCCAGGTCGGGTGAACTAGGTCCAGCTGAGCTTCCAGTCAGAGTTATGCCAGTCCAGCTGACACAGATCATCTTGACTCTAGTACTACTGCTGGTTCAGCCAGTATCCACTCTTTCAGGATACCCAGAGCCAGAGGTACTGATACCACATCATCCTTGTGATAAATGCTCGAATTGGAGGTCACAGTTGTGCTCTCGGTCTCTTTCTTAGTAACAGCGCTGACATCACCATCAATGGTCAACTTCAAGCTCTTTCTTGCCATCCTTGAGTTGGACTCCTTACAGGGTGGTAGTCTTCCCTATCACTCCAGCCATTCTGGGTCCAGCGCTCAGTGTGTGACTGCATCCATCCAACTGCCAGCCTCCCTCGCATCACTTGGGCTGCAAAAATGCAGTTCCACTGGGCAGACTGTCTGAATTTTTGGAACATCCATGGTCGGAGGAATTAGTGGCAGACATGGTGTTCTGCAAGACAAGGGTGCAAGGCAAGTCAGACAAGCCACCAGCCAAAGAGTCTAAGAAGCAGGACTTCCTTAGCAACAAGGTCTAGGCAGCTGTGTCCTTTGCTGTACTTACAGCATTGGTGAAGCTGACCAGTGCAATGCCTGTACTATGGCTGGGCCTAAAACTATGCTGCTGAGGGACAAGTAACTTAAGCTTTAGCAAGGAGGTAGTTAATCAATTGGAGACCATTCTTTCCAGTAGTTTGCTCAGATGGAAGGAATTGAGATTGGACAGTAGTTCTCTATAGTGTAGACATTTCCCCCCTTGAATATGGGCATGACCCTGGCTAGTTTCCAAATACTGGGCACCCCTTGAGTGATGAGAGAGAAGTTGAAGATTTTGATTAGGGGTTGCACAGTTGAGCTGTCAGCCACCCTAAGAAACTTGGGCTTACAGCCATTACTGCCTGTCCCTGAATTGGGTGACACAGTGATCAATAATTTATAAGTTTCTTGAACAATGACTGCCATCAAAGGGGGACATTCCAAGTGGGTACTCTGTACTGTGCTCCATGCTGTTAGTGTTGGGTATGTAATAAGAGAGAGAAGCTGTTTTTTTAATCAGGCCAAGTCAGTGAATGTGATACTGAAGGCTCTCACTTTATGTCCAGAATCTTTGAGATCTGTATTCCGTTTTCTGTTCTGTTTGTAATACCAGGTGTATTTTGTCTATTTTGTGGTGCTGGCCAGGTTTGATCGTAGACTTGAGAGTGCCAGAATTTTCCAGGATTTCCTAGGCTGGGCATTTGCTCTTTGAGGTAGGTAACTTTACAGGACCCTGACCTCTTATTGTTTTTTCATTAAAGGGGAACTGAACATTGCAGGGGTTACTCAAATTGTAAAAGCCCATGAAGAGATATTTCAAAGGAGGCACTTGACTTCCTTGTAGGTGTCAGGAGTCCTGAGATATGACTATCTAATTAATCTGTAAATCAAAACAAGGCAGCAGCCATTTTAAAATAGAAAGTGAGGTCACTGAGGGGCAAGCTACATGTTGTTCATTACAGCTTGCCCCTCAGTGACATCAGTGTTGGTCTCATGATTCAATGAAATGGCTGCTGCTTTGTTTGATTTGCAGATTATTTATGTATTCATATCTCAAGACTCCTGACACCTACAGGTAAGCCCAGTACCTCATTTGAAAGATTGTTTTATGGGTTTTCACAATTTGAGTGACTCTTGCAATGTTTACTTCCCCTTTAATAACTCAGTTAGTTGCCTGTACTTTAGCGGTCTTCTGAGAGTCAGATTGTTGTTTGTAAGCTTTCCAGCTTTTGTCTCTTTTGATCATAATTGATAACAGCTCTCTGGATAGCACTTAGGTTTGGCATCCCTTACTCGCATCTCTTGATTAGGGGGAAATGTTTATTCTGGACTGTGGTCAGTTTATCTAGGAAAAGGTGCACTGCAGAGTTCACATCGGGTGTGGTATCAATCAAGGACTAGCCAATACAACTGAGGTCACAGAGTTAATTTTGTTCATTTAATTTGGAAGAGTCCCAAAATGTTATGACCTTGGCTGTGTTTTAAAGACTTGAGTGTTCCATAAGCAAAAGATGGGTTTATGATCGAAGATCAAGTCTGCTACGAGACCAGAACCTGAGAATGCATTCTGTTCTGTTTGTAATTACCCAGTCCAGTATTAGCGATTCTGACATTTATTATTCAGCTTGGTGGGGAATGTTATTAGCTGGCTAAGCCTGTTTTTGTATAGAATCACAGAATAGGTTCTTATCCATATCCCAGTCCAGGTTGAGATCACCTAGAATAGCTATATCGCTATGTGGGAAGGCACATTCATTGTTACTCAGGAGGTGGTAAAGGCCTTCGTTACCTACCTAGGGGATTATATAGATACAACCTGTATGCAAATGTTTGTGTTTCTAAGGAGTAATTCTGCAGTAATCTAGTCGATGGTAAGTTTGTAGGAGCTTCTTTTGACTTCAGATAAAACTACAATTTTCTGCAGCATGCTTATAGTGAAGAACTTCAATAACCAGGTGATTTTGTACTTCGGGGCTGGCGTGTCTCAGTAACTGTTATGTTGATGCTCTTTCTGCATTCAATATTTCAAATGAAGTTAGAACTCGTTGCATTTCCTTATTTTCTCTTTCAGCTAATTTCTCCAGAGTAGCCCTTCTCAAGCAGGCAACCTACCTGCCACATCTGCCTTCTCTGTTGCTTACCCCTACCAACTCTAACAACAAACTCACTCCTGTGTGATGGGGCTGTTGGTGGACTGGTCTACCCCACTAGACTGCCAAATTCCAGGTGATGCAGTGGGCATTTGGCTTTGTGTTGCCCGGGAGTGCCAGCATCATGCTGCTGCACTCTTGGGTGGGAGGGCTGGGGTTCTGTTTTTCTTCCTTGTCCTTGGGACACTGACTTCTGGGGTTCATTGGCATGCAAATACAAAGCATACCTTGCCTGCTGGAGGCTGTTGGCATCCTCTTCTCTCTGTACATATCCAGCTTCACTGCCACTTGTGGTCACCTACGTGGTCGTAGAGTAGCAGATACTGGTACCCTCCTGCTCCAGAGGAGGAGACCCCGGTCTCTGGTATGCTCAGTCCTCCAGCCCTTGGTTGGCCCTGATGTTCCATGATCACTCCAGAACCAAACCGCTGACATTATGAGTGACAGTCGTGCCGTAGCACTGATGGGCAACCCAGTGTTATTGCATTTGAACACATTTAATGAAGGACTTGGGTAGAAATAAAGACTAATCTCTAAAATTACATTTATAAATTATAAATATCAGCTCTCATTTTACCTAATTATGATACCAGGAAACTGGTGCTTTTGTGCCAGGGGATATATGAACAAAACTACTATCAAAATGGTAAAATGTCACTAGTACCCAGATTCAACAAGACATATTCTACAACTTTTCTTTCATATGCTGAATCTTGTTGTTTATAAAATTTTATACAGCTTCATTTATGCTTTCTTTTTAAATACTACTTCATCAGAAGCAAATGGAGAAAACTGTACTTATCATATTTCTGTTCTGAGGGAGCTGTGCATTCAATTTTCTTGGCTCTATTGCCGGATTCCTTTTTGTGTGCTAGAAGTCCTAAGGTATTCGAGCTGAAAATAGGGACCATTTCGGCATTACCACGCCAATGCTGGAGTTGCTATGAGCGTTATCGCTTAAGTTTACTTACTCCAAACTTTAGCTCGACGGCAATAACGCTTTGCAGAAAGCAGCAAGATAGGAATCTACAATACATTATTGCCGCCGAGTTAAAGTTTGACACGTCTGTTCCTTTTTGAATGCGAGTTCCTCAACAGTGCAGAATAGAAGTCGGGAGTTGGTTTAGTGGTGAAAAGGGACTTGTGGAGCTAAAATTACATTGTCAGAATGTTGTGGGACACATCGATTGGGAAAAGTGCAACATTTAAAATGCAGTGACTTTAACACAAGGTAATTCTGAGCAGCATTACCAGAACCAACAAAAACCAAAAAGCATTTTCTAGCTGTAAATGTTCATTAAATGCATGCTCTTTGAATGTGTAACATACTGTTTTAATGTACTATTTATTTACCCAATACAGCTCAGTGAAGATGCAGTTAACTCATTTTCTGTGGGGCCCTGCTGTACCAAGTCTTGCAGCTGGGCAGACTGAAGGACTAAAAGGTTTTAAGTAGTCAGGGTCACATAAACTTGGCCTTCTGGTTTCCAAGTGTTTGCTAAAGCCACAGTGCCATGCTGCCTCTATGAAATATTGGAAAGCCTCTTTCTCTGCATCACAGTGTTCACAGCAAATTTGTTTTATCTGGTCATTGTATCATTTGATTCCCCCAGTACTGCATAAAATGAGATGACCTGCATGTTTCTGAGTCACAGAATAGGATTTCCCAGATTCCAACACGATTTTCAGAAATAGCATCTTCAGAATTGCAGTCTGAAAATCCAGATTCTGAAATTTATACCTAAAACTGTTTCTACATAGAACTTTAGGAATTAGGTTTCCAAATTCGATTTTGAGATCATTTTTGGGTTTGGAAATTAGTTGGATTGAGAACTGGAAATTCCTTAAAAGTAAGATCTGGGTGTTAATAGTATGTGATTTTTTAAATACCTGTCATAAGCTTCCAAGGAAGGACTTGGTTGGCCCGAAAGCTTAGGCACTTTGTTCTTTTTGTAACGTCTGTGTTAGTCCAATAAAAGGTATCAAATCATTTGCTTCTGGATCTAAACAGTCTAATTGGAATCTGCCAATTCCAAGCATCCCTAGAAATAACTTACATGCATACATTCAGTGTGTGTAGAAAGGCAGTGCAGGTAACAGTTTGTAAGGAGGGCTAATGCAACTTGACAGGGCCATCACCAGTTTAGTTTGATACCCAGAATGCCTGTTGCTTTAGTATAATTGAAAACTGCCATACCTTTCTCTGAACCAGAACTCTGAAATGGCAAGGCAGAATAATCAAAGGTGTTAATTAATCTTCTGATTTTGCTTCTCTTACAGGAATGATGAGTCCCGAGGGAATTGCCATTGACTACCGCCACAGAACCATGTACTGGACAGACAGTGGACTGGATAAAATTGAAAAGGCTAATCTGGAAGGACAACAACGCAGAGTTCTTTTTGACACGGATCTAGTAAATCCCAGAGCTATCATTGTGGACCCTATCAGAGGGTATGTGGGGGTACAATAGACAACTTGTGAGCACCAGATTTTAATGGTCAGGCTTTGAAGAGATGTAAGCAACTATTGAATTACATTATATGAGGTTTAATATACAGGATTTGAAAAAACATAGATGAAGTTTCAATGGAGAAAACTAGATCAATGTGTAATCAACGTAGTAGAGAAAAGCATAATTAGTGATCAGTCTTCAGCAGTTTGTAAGGGGAAATAAAATAGAACTAGGTTCTCTATATGGAACTCCAAACCTACATCCTATAACTGAACTCCTTCCATGGCACATCTGATATTCAGAGGACTTCCTTCTAAAAATCCTGCTCTGTGTATGCACCTGAAAAGCCAGCATGTGGTGACATTCTGAAACAGAATTCTGGGTGCAGGTCATACGAAACACTTGGGAAGGTGGTTTGACTAGAGGCGACGTAAGTGATATGTATGGGCTTAGCAAGTGGGAATGGGGTGTAGATGATCTCCCCCCCCCCCGGCCAGGCTAAGTGTTTACCTATAATAAACATTCTCCTTTAATTTGTTTAAATCATTGAAGATCTGGCAGTTGTGCTACCATTCAGCAAAGGGCTCTGGAAGCTCCTTGAAAAGCCTTTTGTATTTTTTTAATTTATTGAACAACTTTGGTACAGAGTAATGATAGTTCCACAGAGCTTTTATAGACATCAGTGTAGTTCATTACACAATACGAGTCACGGCAAGATGGTAAACAGGACATTGAGTATATCAGTCGTTCAGTTAATATTGCATTCATTACTATGATAGCTTTGAGGAGTGAGCCTTCTCTCAACAGTTCTGTTTTTTTATTATACCATTGTGACATCTTTGAGGAGTGGGCCTTCTTTCTGCAGTTCGTTTTCACTATGGTGCCCCAGGATGGCATCCAGAGCTTCTTCTGGCAGATGTTTTTTCTTGGACTAGTTACAGGATAAAGTCTGTGTTCTCTCGCTTAAGTACTGCACCTGTCTTAGCCATCTATTAGTAAAGTGTGACTCTCTTTGACTTACTTGATGTGCAAGATACTCCATTCGGTCTATCTCAGTAATAACCAGCCAGTGCTGGTGGGTTGGGGGTTCCTCCTGGACCCAGCGTCTTGTGATGGCCTTTTGTGCTGCTACCTGCAGCACATACCATAGATATATGATGTCCTTACCACTCACCCCATCAGTGAGAAAGCCAAGGATAGTATATTTGATGGTGGGGAGTGCATCCAGGTTGGGCAACTTTTCAAGTGTTTCTATGATCTGTTCCCCAAATCTGGTCACTTTAGGGTATGACCAGAATATATGGGAGCGGTGAGCGTTAGTCTCCAAACGTAAGTCACCAGCAGGTTTCCGATGTATTTAATTTGCATTTCCCTTGTATTGCTGGAGTCTAGAAAAATCTTGTTCCGACTTTCCAGGTGTACTCTTGCCACAGCAGTGGACTAGCTGTTTTAAAAGTTGACTGAAAAGAAATTGCCCAGTCTGTGTCTGTAAGCTCTAGCTTGTTCTCTCTTTCCCATCGCTGTTTGATATAAGCAGTGTGGTCTATGTGTAGATCTCTGACTACCTTATAGAGGGTAAATATTTGTCCTGCTTGTATTTCCCCCTTAGTGTGGCCTCTGTTATTGTCATAAAGTGTTTTACTGGAGGGGGCTCTTGTTGTACCTTGTCTTGTGGATGTGGGTTCATATTTGGAGGTACCTAAATGTTCTGTGGCATTCAGCTGGAATGCCTGACATAGGGTTTGGATCAGGTCCCCTCCTGTTCTTAATTGCACCAGGGAGCAGAGCCCTCGACGAGCCCATCTTCTATACATCAGGTCTGTTTCGGATGGTAGGAACATAGGCTCCCACACCAGCCACCTAAACTGCCAAAGATAGGGTTTCGAGTTAAACTTGCCCCACGCTCTGTACCCCATCGGTAGTACGAAGTGAACTCTCATGAGTGTTAGATCAGAGCTGGTTCATTTAAATTTTTTGTCTGGTTGTAGCAATTTGATGGGAGATGAGCAGCTGTAAACTAAATGTTCTGAAGCTATTACATTCTTCATTTCTGCCTTTCCAGTCTTGATGGCCACCCTACCACTAGAATGGGCTGTGTATGCCAGGGCAGATGGGTTAGAACAAGAGCTGAGAAGAATGTGTTTCCTTTTATATTCCAGAAGCATACAGTGGCCTGGTATGGTGAGAACCAATGCTAAAGTGACTTCTGGGAGTTTAAACAATGTCTGGGGTTTTCATGCTGCAGCATCTCTATCTTCATTGCATGACTTGTCACCAGTTAAACAGAAAGATGACTACCCAATTTCTGTTCCACTGTATTTCATTCCTGAGATGGGATGCATGATTGCAAAAGCTCTCACACCTTGGCTTACTGCAATAAATCCAAGCAGAACTGGGGTACTGCTGGACATCAGGAACAGTGCCAGTGCAACCACTGAATGACCCTATTGTAAAGGTAGAAGGCACAACTGAAGAGCAACCTTAGAGGAGACATCTGGTTAAACCTTCTGAGTTGTCTTTAATGATGACACACTGACTACAAAACTGTTTAAAAACTCATTGAGTTAGAAGTATCATGGCAATGATTCTGTGAATGTTAGCAATAATGTGCTGTCAAAACATGGTGAAATCCACTCTCCCTGCAGTCCAGTACCTCTTAAATGTCCCGCATTATGATGGATAGTCCCTGACTTTACTGGCCAGAAGCCTTCTGTCCCACATTCTTCTCAAAGATTTTAATTTTTTTTTGTAGTTTAAAGTTTTAGTGGTTTTCATACATACAAATAACACGTACCAGAAGAAGGTGGTCTGGTACTGAGCAATGATCTGACCCTGTAGGTGGTAGATCTACAATTCAACATGGAGGTACGATATCTGACAACATGTACACTGTTACATCAGAGTTTTATGCTATCTAGGTGCAAAGTTGAAGAGACCTGGTCCTTGTTGCAGGAATATTGCCCTAGGGCAGAATACAGGAAGAGATGGGTTTACCTACAGAGCTTCATTGCCTTGGTAGGGTGCGAGCTGCAGAGCGCAGGATGACTTGATCTTAAATCGTCAAGGTCGCAGGGTAAGATCCGAGCTGATGTCTCTCCAGATCAGCTGCTACGGTAGTCATTTGGGCTTCTGAAATAAAAGCAGCACAAAGAAAATCTTGGTTCTTTAACATGGAGACAGGCATAGTGAACCAAACAACCGGGAAAACTATATACATTAACTGTTTAACTCCATAGTATAGTGGAGTCGATAGCTGTTAGAGAGACAGAGAGCAGAACATCACCTGATACATCAGTGCAGGGATCATAGTAGAGGTAGTTGTACATATTATGGTGTAGTATTGTCCAATTGGCTAGAAACGGCTTCACTGATATGGGGGGTCTGAGAACACCATGCAGTGTCTATCTGGAGGATGTGAGTGGAAGTTTAAAGGTTTGTGAGGGGAGGGCATATGCCCTCTGCCTTCCATCAAATTAGCCTATGCCAGTGTGAGGGCTTGTGAAAGCCATATATGGTCCCCACCAGCTATAGTAATTGGCCATGGAATTGTTTGGGGAGTGAATGAGTCTATCCAATTCAGTTGTAGCTGTGAGGGTGCCCAGGACCTCTCTAATAGTTGGGGTTTGTGTTGATCTCCATTTGCATAGATGAGCTCTCTTGGTTTGGAGAGCCAGCAGCACCAGCCATCTGTATTCCACAGGTGTTAACCTGAGGGTTTCATTTCTGAGACCCAGCAGCAGAAGGGGAGCTGAGAAGGGAATTGGGATGCCTAGAACCTGGGTACCCATATGGACAACTTGTTGCCATAGTGGCCTAATTTTGTGACAGGTCCAGAGTATGTGGAACAAGTCACCTCGAGTTTCCAGGCATCTCCAGCACTTGCTGTTGTCGATCAGTTTGGCTCGATGGAGGATCACTGGGGTTTTGTACCATGAATGGAGGATTTTGTTCTGCATTAGTCTGCTGTGAGCATCCTTGAACCAGAGATGGCATCTCTCCATACCTGGTCCCACTGTTCATCCGAGATTGGGAATCACAGAGCTTTCTCCCTTCTCAGTTTGGAGTCTCCAGATTGGGTCAGTATGGTGTCCCTCAGCCTAGCATATATTCTGCCTGCTATGCCTTTGGGGGTGGCCAGCCATAATTTAATTGCACTCTCCTGCTTGGGTGCCTGTTTGGCAGTCAGGAGTAGTTTAACTGCTTCTCTGATCTGGAGATAACTCCAGAAGTCCTGTTGCTGTAATCCCCATCTGTCTTTAAGGGTTTGAAAGGTAGCTACTCTGGGGCTAGATTGGTCAAGGATATCTCAGATATGACAGATGCCTTTATCAACCCATCGGGGCCAGGCAGGGTTTATGTCAATAAGTACAGGGGGTTGTTCCAAGGGGGTAAGAGTGTGGATCGGCGCCAAACAGAGCTTCTTATGGGCTGCCATCCAGTAATGTACAGCTGGATAGATTGTAGGGTGTTGGGCCTTGTGTGGATCTCTTGACTTGTACAACAGTGCCACGGGTGAGCAAACTCCACCCTGAGCACATTCCATTTCCACCCACTACGGGGAGCAATCTGACTTTGGCTGGAACCAGTGTGAAGTTTGTGCTGTGTAAAACACCAGCTTGTACCCTTCCATCCAAGGAAGATTCCAACCTCTCTCTTTAAAGTGTGATCTCCATTTGTTTTGGCTAAACCTCAGCTGTTTGCCCTCCCACAAAAAGTCCCATATCAATTTATCAATAGTCTGGAGCCATTTTTTGGAAAGGAGGGTAGGGATGTGGGAGAACAGGTAAAGTAGCTTGGGGTCCGTGACCATTTTTATGGCAGCAATCTTGCCAGTCAGAGTTAGCCGAAGGAGTTTCCACCTATCCAGTTCTGTTTTGACAGTGTATATAAGGTGTTGGAGGTTGGCATCCCATATTTTATTGGGGTGGGGGGTGATTTTGACCCCTAGGTATGTGATGCCTTGTGGTGCCCATAAAAGGCCAGTGTTGGAGGCCATGGCATGTGTGCAGTGTCGGTGCAGGGGCATCATCTCTGTCTTTGACTGGTTCAGCTGGAGACCCGAGTGTGTCGCAAAGGAATCTAGCAGTTTCAGTAATGGTGCAGGGATGCAAGTGCATTTGTGAGTGGGATGAGGAGATACGGGTGGAGTATATTTGGCCTCCAACTTCTACCCCCAATATGTCTGGATGTTGCCTAATTGCAGCAGCCAAGGATTCCACTGCCAGGACAAACAATAGTGATGGCAGGGGACAGCCTTGACTGGTGCCTCGGCCCAGCGTAAATGAGGGGGGGCAGTAGGTGGTTAGTGGTGACCTTGGCTGTTGGGGAATAGTAAATGGCCTGCACCCATGCTCAGAACCTCTCTCCGACTCCCAGGTGGGAGAGGACTAGGTGTAAATAGTCCCATTTCAGGGAGTCGAACGCTTTTTCAAAATTGGCACCAATGGCTGCGGATGGGTCTCTGGCTACATGCATAAGATCGATAAGTGTTCGTATGTGGTCAGAGCTATTCCTCCCTGGAACGAAGCCCACCTGTACGGGATGGATTAGCCCTGTCAGAAGGGGACTCGGTCTAGTGGCCAGGATATTAGCATAAATCTTGCTGTCCACATTAATGAGGGATATTGGTCTGTAATGTGATGCCTTTGCTGGGTCCTTCCCTTTCTTTGGAATGACTGTTATCACCGCGTCTCACAATATGGGTGGTAGGGAACCCTGTATCTCTGCATCTTGATAGACACTGGTCAGTAATGGGGCTATGTGGGTAGCTATTGATTGAAAAAAGTCAACAGGGTTACCCATCCCTGCCTGGAGATTTTCCAGGATTGAGGGCTTGGATGGCCCTTGTCACTTCTTCCTCTGGGGGCATCTAGGGCTTGAGTTTGCAGTGGGGACAGCCAGGTTTTCCAAACATTGTGTGGTGTCTTGTGGGGGACTGGAATGTGTGGAGGTATAAAGTTTAGTGTAAAAGGCTGCCATTATATCATTAATTTCCTGAGGGGAGGTTTTTACCTGCCCATCTGGGCCTTCTAATGCTGCTATATGTCTGTCCGTCATCTGTTTACACAGCTGATAGGCAAGGACTTTGCCCCCTTATTTCCCCCCCCAGTACCTATGACGCAGCCTAAGAATGGCCAGCTCTGCCTTTCTGTTCAAAAGCTGATTGACTTCCATTCTGAGTCCCAGAACTTCCTGTCCCAGGGGAGAATGGGGGAGGGGTGTGGGAGAGCTTTAAAGGTTGCCTCAGCTGTTTTAAGTTTAGATTCCAAGGTGGCCAATTGCTGTTCCCTCTCTTTCCACCTTTCTGAGGTGTACCCCATTATATTGCCCCTCATAACAGCTTTAAATGACTCCCATGTGGTGCCAGGGCTAGTGTCTGCTACAGGGTGGTTTTAAAGGAACATAAAGTTTCCTGCTGGGCCCAAGGGACTAAGTCTGGGTCTCTTAGGAGGAGCGGATCTAGTCTGCAGGACTTGGAGGTCTGTGGAGAGGGGGGCCCATAGGAAATGTGGCTGCACAGGAGAGTGGTCTGATATGACCAGTGGGAGGATTGCTACATCCAGAGTGTTCTGTGTCAAGAAGGGGGAGGAGAGCCAAAAGTCAAGCCTACTAAATGAGGCATGTACTCCAGAGAGGAAAGTATAGTCCCGGTCTCGGGGATGGAAGAGCTGCCAACTATCCGTCATTCCCCAGTCCTCCATGAGTTGGTGTAGGGCTTTATTCTCCCTGATGTGCATTTCTTTTCCAGAAGCACTCCTGTCTATCTGCGGGACTATGGTGAGGTTAAAATCTCCCATAGCAGGGCTGGGACATGTTTGGGTATGGTGGCACTCATTACACTGGCATATATATTGCAGAGAGCGAGCAGCCCAGTGGGGGTGGCGACGTTTCTATCAGACATTGACCTTCAGTGTCTGCAGGGGACCCCATTATGGTCCAATTGAGAGTCTTGTATAACAGGAAGACAACTCCTCGCTACCGTGAAAGGGCCCTGGCATGAGATTCCTGACCCACCTAATCTTTCACTAAGAAGGAGTGATCTTTATGGGTCAGTTTGGTCTCCTGAAGAAAAGCCACCCAGGACCTCCGGCACTTCAGATTTGAAAGGACTTTTTTCCTTTTTATGGGGGAATTTAGTCCCCTTACGTTCCACGTGTGACAAATAATGTCATCCATGGTCATTCTTTATTGATTGAATGGATGGTATGGGGCTTGAGAGTAGTGTGAAAGTGTTGAGGTTAGGGGTGTTTCCTTTGGGAGACCAGTGTAGTATCAAACACAGTACGTCTAGACTACTATGAACTTCCTAATTTTCAGTACCCTGTGGTGTGAACCGTTCATTTCCCCTAAGATGGTGCTCTCTCTTTGTTAACCCTGTAGGAGGCGGAATGCTGTATAGCAAATTTACATCATTAAACAGTATAACATCCTGTGTAAGAGTAAACAATATACAAGAAAACTAAGAGTTGTCTAAGAGAGGCTGTCAGGCTCTTGGTCAGTGATACGAGTTGCCCAGATACCAGCCTGGCCTCTCTGGGGGCATCACCTAATCCATGTAGTATCAGCTTTGACCAGTCACCACTTTTGGAACTGGCATAAACAGAAGCAGCCTGGGGCACTGCACTGCTAAGTGCATGCAACTAGGGTTACCCATGTAGGCAGCCTGTTGTTGGCGTAGCTGTCCAGGATAGCATAGGTTATTCCCATGGCCAAGCTTATGATTATCCATCTCTGTGAGCTTGGGGTAAAGCCATGGTTTGTGACATAGCTGATATGGGTAGAGCAGTAGGCCCTGGGCCGCTACAATGGAACTTAAACAGGTGTTTGACCCAGGACCCCAGGTCATCTTAGAATCGATGGGGTGGGGGAGAGGGCACGTCAGCCATGGTGCATCAGGCTGTTATTGGGGTGCCTTTGGCCTGGCTTAGCCAACTAGTCTGTGAATCTGGTGGGCTCTCTCAGTCGTGATCCTTGATCCTGCCAGTAACCGCAGTGTTTTTGGCAGTTCTATCTGGAGGAAATCGTCCAGTCACTCATTTCAGCCCCCTCCGGGAAGCCCAGAAGCCACAGGTTGTTGCGGCGGCTCCTATTTTCTTGATCTTCATCTCAGTCATGAAGGGCCCTGATTTGCGCTGCCTGATCCTGTACAACGGCTAGCGCATCCCCATGCTCCACTCTGGCCACTGCCTGGGCGCGGTGCTGCGCCATGCCTGGTGGCCAGGGTGCGATATTCAACCATGCTGTGCCATGGCGCAGCTCTGTTGAATATCGCCCAGTCCACACCCCTGCGCAGCTAAGTTGTGCTGCGCCCAAGCTTGCGACACAGCCTGGCACAGTTTGAATATCTGGGCCCATGTATACACTTTATAGATCAAGTTTTAAAAATATTCATTTTGTGAATTCTTGTTTTCCTGTTGTGTTCTGCTCATTTACATTTCCATTGCAATAAGTGCACTTGAGCCACTCTTGCCAAAATGTACATCTAGAGAGAAGGAAGGAGTGTTCTGGTCAAGAGAAAGTATCTGAACCTCAATTAAAATTAAATATGTAGAGTTACATGACATACTCAACCAAGTAGCTGCATGTGAAATTAACTAAATTGAATCTAGACTAAAATCCTACTAAGATACGAGCAATCTGCCTAGGCTGCAGCACTTTCCATCAGTACTGACTCCTAGACATCTGCACCTATGATTTGAAGGAAAATGGCATCGGGCATGGACTTCGATGAGGAGCAGGGTGAGAAGTGCACCACCCGGTCTCCCCTTCCGAAGAGATGACAAGGACCTAAGCGGCTTAAGCCTAATTCCTCACCATCCACACCTGCCTCACTAGCCACAGAGCCCCTTATGCGCAAGAGAGTCCTCCATGAACTGGACGCTGTGAAGGAGTTCATCCTTGAACTGGCCAGTGACGTCCACAATATTAAACCAGCTCCAGAGGAACTTGACACATGGGTCAGAGATGCGATGGTCAGAGTAAGCTCAGCATAGAACCACCAGAATTGGATGGAGCCTGAAGTGGTAGTGCTAAGGCTAAATTACAATACAAAATTAAAAAATTACAAACGAAGGTGGCAGAGGCCGATGCTCAGATCACAGATAATATTGCTAAAATCACAGACCTGGAACGAATGGTCTATTCTCTAGCTGAAGAATAGTTAAACTCATCATTGAGGCAAGAGGATGTGGAAAACAGAGGATGCCGCAAAATATAAGACTCTCTACGGACTACCCGAAGGGAGAATGTGTTAATGCTTCATGACTACTTTCAGTCCTGGATCAGGCCCTGAATTCCAAATTGATATTGAGAGGGCGCATCGTGCACTTGGGCCTCGCCCCTCTAAGCCCAGTTCCAGGCCGAGATCTTCTGCAATCAGATTTGGCAGTTATTCACAAAAGGACCAAATCTTAACAAAAGCATGGCGTAAACAGAAGGTCTTGCTGGGTGAACAATGCATCTTATTTGATAATGACTACGCTCCAGCAACTCAGCGGTCCAGAAGGGAGTATTCTCCCCTGTTTCCTTTACTAAGAGTTAAAAATTTGAAATTTCGCACCCCTTACCTGGCGAAACTGGTTGTTCTTTTTTCTGAGGGTCCAGCTACATACGGTTCGGTGTTGGAGGCTAGAGTGGATTTGTTTCAAAGGGAAGTAATACTGGACAAAGATCTGAAGGCAATGGTGAAGGCTGGACATCCGCTTATAGGACATGAACCTCACGCCCTTGATCAGGCAAACACAGGAAACCAAAGAATCCAGCTACTACTCGATAAAATGAAAGCTCTCAGAAACCCAACTTTAGACCCTGCCTGAAAGCTAAGTACACTTTGAGAAATATGGGATTACAGTATTAGGGGATGGACCTGGGGAATATGGGATTACAGTATTAGGGGATGGACCGGGGGGGGAGGTGAGATGCTGACTGTTTGCCCTTACATACAAGTTTGAGGGTTGAGAACATGCATAGTTCCACAAAGGGTAATATTAATGTACTAAATACCTATACTACATATAAGGCAACTATATAAGCCTTATGGAGCACTTGGCTTTCCCTTCATAAGTTGTGGGGTGTTCTGTTAGCTCTCCCTCCCTTATCCCTATGGAGCTTTGCTCCCGGGTCTAGCCCTCTCTTCAGTGGGATATTTTTCCCTACTTCCCTCGCTACGTGTACAGAGTTTCCTGAGGTCAACTTCAACATTGGGAATCGGTTGGATGGAGAATGGATTGAGTTCCAGAAAAGGAAACATATATATAAACATAGAAACAAGACTTTGACGGCAGATAAGGACCACATGGCCCACCCAGTCTGCCCATTTCCTACCTGCTGGATAAGCTGCAGATTCTAGTTAACCAACAGCCTACTATATATATATATATATATATATATATATATATATATAAATATATGGGTGTTTTGGTTTTTTTTTGCGTTTCCCCTATTTCTCTCTCTTCATTTTATTTACAACTCCTCAAGTTAAAACTGAAATATGAGACTTTGTAAAAACTGCATACAAGAAGATCGAACTGGAACTCTGCTCATAAGACACTGTAGTTGATTAGGAGCTAAACCTTATCATTTGGAGCTAATTACAGTTCTTTAATTAAAATAAGTTCCTTAGGTAATAACATAAGGCAATTCTTGTGGGGGGTAGGAAGAAATAGGCTGTTAGTTAACTAGGATCTGCGGCCTATCCTGTAGATAGGGAAATGGGCAGACTAGATGGGCCAAGTGGTCCTTATCTGCCGTCAAAGTCTATGTTTCTATGTAATAAATAGAAAGTAGGACAAGGTTAGTCCTACGTATTTAGAATTCCTGAACAGTGTACGACTGACTGGACCATAGATCATATACCTCGTCCCCTTCCCCCATTTTCTCCCTCCCCTTTTTTTTTCCTCTCTCTCTCATTCTTTCTCTTTCTCTCTCTCTTTTTCTTATCCCTTCCCAAGAATAACCCAGTAGATATTAATCCTGCGAGTTGGGCCCAGTTTCAGATATAAATATTAGAGGGCAATCTGTGCAATTGTTAAAGAGATAGATAAATACATTTAAAGCCTATTGTTTGGGTTTTCTTTTCTTTTAAAGAGACTAGATTTATTAGTTCCATGCCCAGGGAGCTCTCCTCATCTATGGAGGGTTATCATATGGCTTGACTATACCCTAGAAGTTATGCTTCACCAATTCAAGGAATAGGCTCCTGTAGAACCTAATTCCTTGAGAGGGAATCTCCCTCTCGAGTGGGCGGAGACCTACATTTTGTGGATCGTTTCCTACTCACCTGGGTAGAGGTATTTTCTCCTCAGGACGCGGGTAGGAGATGGACAAATCTCCCCCTACTGTGGAAGACCACTTTTACATAATTCTTCCCTTGGGGATGTTGTTGACCCTAAAGGTTGTTGTTTATATGTTAGTTTGTATACATTTTTTAGTTCATTTTTTATTGTTGTCTTTAAAAATAGATGATGACAGTCCTTTAAGTAATACTATTGGTTCCCCAATTTTGGATGGACGGGTTGCTCCACACAGGACGTATACTTTTAAGGAACCCACTCACTCCAGCAATGCTGGGATAGGTCTTATAGGACCGTTGGAGTGAGCGGAATACATTACAAATAATGTTTTTTAAGTTCCTCCCTGTGTTGGATCTAACAACTTCATCCTTTAACACAACCCATTTTTTTAGTAAGGGATTATGGTTAATATTCCAGTAAAAATTTTGTCCCAGAATGTGAATTGCTTACACTCTCCCATTAAACATTACAGAATCATGCAACACCTAGGGAAACAGAGGGCAGACTTATATTTTTTTACAAGAGTCTCACCTCTCAGTATTGGAGCACTCCAAATTACATTGTGGAGGTAGATATTCAGCGTTTGCATCCTCCTGTCCTAGGGGCCGCAAAAGGGGTACTGTAATTCTGGTTCCTTCTGCTACCCCACTTGAGATACAGGATTCTTATGTAGACCCTCAAGGAAGATATGTGATTCTAGTAGGCTCGCTTCATTCGCAAACTGTGACTCTGGTTAACACCTATCTTCCTCCACAGACGTCACTTCCAGTGGTGCGAATGTTTGTGCAAAGGGTGATGGAGAGTCTCAAGGGAATATTGATCATGGGCGGTGATTTTAATACCCCTTTTCACCCACATCTCAATTCCTCTAATCATAACCTAACTAGACTTTCAGGATCTGCTAAGTATTTAAAGAGGAACTTTGCCCATTTGGTCTGGCGGAGATTATTTCCATCTGATCCAGGCTACACCTATTTTTTGGCTAGACACAGTACCTACTCTAGGCTAGATTATGTTTTTTATAACAGTAGAACGTCTCACACTAATTCAGGACGTAATACTGGAGCCCAGGGTGTTTTCAGATCACAATCCCTTAATTCTAAAAATAGATTTGGGTAAACAAAAGAAGTCCAGGCTCTGGCGTTTTGATGCATCTCTTCTCCGAGACCAAGAGTTTTGGGATCTCCTTATGAAACATATCCCTAAAGCAATCCAAGAAAATGCATCTCCAGAAACTTCCTGTTCTATGCAATGGGATGCTATGAAAGCCATTCTTCGAGGGGAGTTGTTGGAATATGCCTCCCTCAAACAAAAAAAATGAATGCAAGATTTAAATTTTTGACAGATCTTTTAGTCGTATCATCTCTTGTACAGGGAAAGGGATTTGACTCTACAATGAAGAATAAGAGGACTAAAACACGAGATTCAACAAATAATAGATTACTGAACTCTCCAGAGTCTGAATTATCTAAAACAATACAATTACAGGGGAGGATCCAGGGGAGCAAAGGTTTTGGCTAGAAAACTTGGAGCAAACAAACGAGCTTCAACCATTTTAAAAATAAAAGCCAGTGCCTCAAATAAATCTACTTATAAAGAAAACAAAATTAGAAACGCTTTTCAACTTTTTCATGAAACCTTGTATAAACCCCCCACCGGTGCCAAAATCACCTTGAGGCGATAGCGACCTTTTTGGATAAACTTTCATTACCTAAGTTATCAGAACAACATATCAAACAATTGGAGTCTCCAATTAGACCAGAGGAAATTTACTACAAGTTAAAGAACTGAAGCCATTAAAATGCCTGGCCCTGATGGCTTCAACCGAAATTGATAAGGCCTTTATACGCAGTTGCTCTCTAGCTTTCTTCCACTGCATGCGGCGGTGTCTGAGGGCGAAACCCCGCCACCCTCCTGGAACTACGTGGTACTTTCCCTTTGTTAAAGCCCGATAAAGATCCCACTCTCCCACAGTCATATCGTCCCATTTCTATTTTAAATGTTGACTATAAAATATTCATGGCTATATGGACAAGGCGCCTAGAACCTATACTGACATACCTTATCCATAAAGATCAATCTGGCTTTATAAAATCTCGGAATACTTTTGATAATTTACGTCGAATTATGTTATTAATGGAATTCATACATACGAGAAAGATTCCCTCTACAATAAGTTTAGGTGCGGATAAAGCATTCAACAAGGTTAATTGGGAATATTTATGGGACACTTTATCTAAATTTGCTTTTCCTAATATTTTTCTTTCTTGTATGAAAAATATTTACTCCCGTCCCAAAGCCTATATACGAGTTAACGGTTCCTTGTCTGAACCGATCACGATACAAAGGGGCACAAGACAGGGCTGCCCTTTGTCCCCATTACTTTTTGCCCTTTACATTGAACCTCTGACCAGGACAATTTGGAACAATGCTCAAATTGATTGCATCCCAGTGGGACAACGAGAACATAAAGTTCTCCTGTTTGCTGATGACACATTAATTTTGATTTTAGCGCCTGAAACGTCCCTACCAGCGCTCTTGGAAACTTTAGATATTTTTGGAACAATTTCAGGATTTCAACTAAATATAGCCAAAACAGACCTTCTTTCATTATATTTTACCACTTCCCCGGCACTTAAGAAGAATTATCGCCTAAAATGGTATCAAACTAAAATAAAATATCTGGGAATTAATATACAAAAAAATCTAGAAAACCTGGAATTATTAAACTACGAACCATTATCAATCAAAATTCAATCTGAACTATCTCGTTGGTCAAAAATACCATTAAGCTTTTTTCAAAGAATTGAAACAATTCATACTAACATACTAATTGCCAGCAGATTAGGCCTTATGGTCTATCGAGTCTGCTCGAACCTCAGATCCCTAGTTGGGTGCTGAGGTCCTCCCCCTCCCCTTGTGTTCCAGAAATCCCTATCATCCATCCCCACCACCCAGGGCTAGGCCATCATCTGATCCATCCGCTTTCTGTGTCTGTCCCACCCTCTCTTGAAGCCCTCCACTGTGGATCTCTAAACCAGCTCGCCAGGCAGCGCATTCCAAGGGTCCACCACCCTCTCAGTTAAAAACCTCCTCCTCTTTTCCCCTTCCACCTTCAAACTATGCCCTCTGGTGATACCTCCCTACTTTAGTCTAAAGATCCCCTCCATGTTTACCCTGTTTATTCCCTTGAGGTACCTTGAAGACCTCAATCATGTCCCCCCGTCTCTCCTCTCCTCCAATGAAAACACAGGCAGAGCTCCTCAAGTCTGTCCTTATACGTCAAATCCCCTAGTCCTTGTATCATCTTAGTTGCCCTCCTCTGTACCTTCTCCAGGAGCTGTATGTCCCTCTTCAAGTGTGGTCTTCAGTACTGTACACAGTACTCAAGGTGTGGTCTAACCAGTCCATTGTACAGTGGCAGAATCACTTCCCTGCTCCTAAAGGTGATCCCCCTTACGATGCTTCCCAACACCCTGTTTGCCTTGCTAGCCGCTCTCCTGCACTGCTCAGAGTTATTCATACATGCATCCACCATGACCTAGGTCTTTTTCCCCTGTTGAGGCCTCCAGCACTTCCCCTCCCAGGGTGTATCTGAGTTTAGGGTTTCCCAGCCCAAGATGTAACATCTTGCACTTGGTGATATTGAAATTTAATTTCCATGTGTGAGCACAGCTTTCCAGGGTGTCCAGATCCCCTTGCAGTGCCAGCCTCCCCTCTTCCCCCTCAACTACTGCTCCCATCTTGGAGTCATCAGCGAAGAGACTCATTTCACACTCTATACCCTCCCTGATGTACGATATGTATGCATTAAACAGGATCAGACCCAGGACCGAGCCCTGCTGTACCCCACTACCGACCTCTCTAGGGTTCGAGAGCTCCCCACCGACCACTACTCTCTGAGTGCATCCAGCTACCTAATTTTCAATCCATCTGACCATCAAAGGGCCTACTCCCAACTCCGTCAGTTTCTCCACCAGACCATTGTGGGGGACAGAGTCAAAACGCCTTGCTGAAGTCCAAGAATAATACATCCACAGGCTTTCCCTTGTCCAGTTCTGATGTTACCCATTAGTAGAACCACACAAGATTGGTTTGACATGATCTACCTGGCACAAACCCACATTGCCGACTATCCAGACCTCCCACCTCCTCCAAGTACACCCCCAATCGTTCCTTTAGTATACTCTCCATTAATTTTCCCACCACCGAGGTCAAACTTATGGGTCTATAGTTACCTGGTACTTCCTTCGACCCCCCTTTATGGATTGGCACCACATGTGCCTCTCGCCAATCCCTAGGTACCCTCCCTGTCTCAAGCGACTTGTTGAAGACCTCCGCCAGGGGTGTAGCCAGTACAGTATGTCTGCCAATTCCCATAGTACTCTCAGATGAATGCCATCTGGCCCAGGAGGTTTATCTTTCTTTAGGGCCTTGAGGGCTAACCACACCCTTTCCGTGGAGATAGCATCATCCGTCCCCTCCACCTTACTGGCCTTTTTATCCTTATCCTGATGTGACACCCCTGGGGTAACTCTCCCTCCCTCTTGTTCCATTTCTGTTGCTCCCCTGAACCCACTCACTACCGCTTCTATCCCCATTGTGCCTTGCTTTGTAGATATCCCATCCCCCTCCCTAGTGAACACAGAGGTGAAGTACTCTAATACCTCTGCCTGGTCCCTCGCCTCTTCCACCCACACTTCTTCTGATCTCAATCTGCCGAGAAGGCCCTTAGTTTTTCTCCTGCTCCCCAGTGTACCGGAAGAACCCCTTTCTCCATGTATCCCCTGCCAGCTGCGTTTTACTGGACCCCCACCATCCGGGTGACTTTTCTAGATGCAAGATGGTACATTTCTTTTCCCTATCCCTCTTGTTGTTTTATATTTTTTGTAGGCCGCCTTCTTTTCTCTGACCACTACCTGAACCTCACTGGACTACCAGCATGGTTTATGTGACCTTGCTCACTTACGTTTCACCTTAGCGCAGGTCCTGACTGCCTCATGAAGTCCCCGTTTTATGACCTCCCATCTCTTTTCCACATTTGTCATTGATGTAATCTCCTTCAAGTGATCCTTGAGAATATTTCCCATGCCCACAAAGTCTGCCCCCTGAAGTCCACTGCCAGTGTCCTAGATCTCTCCCCCCTCCATGCTTATTTGAAACCAGACAGTATTGTGGTCGCTCCCAGTCAGGGGATCCTCTACTACCATGTACCTTACCAGATCCCCATCTGCCAGAACCACATCCAGGACATGCCCCTCCCTTGTGGGCTCCATCACATGCTGTGTTAAGAACACATCCTGGAAGTCATCCAGCAGCCTCTGCTCCTTGGCCACCTTAGAGGACATGGTTCCCCAGTTTGTACCTGGCATATTAAGGTCCCCCATCAACATCACTCCTTCCCCTTTTGGTCCACACTGGGCAATGATGTCCAGCAAACCATCCTCCAGAACATCACCCATCCCAGGGGGCCTATATACTACACCCAGCTTGATCTTACCTTCTGCTGGGGTTCGTAAGGTGACCCATAAGACCTCCACGTTTCCCTCTGCCTCTTCTACCCTAGCAATTTCTATGCCATCTCTAATGAACATAGCCACTCCACCCCCTCTGCCCTCCTTTTTATCCTTTCTAAGCATAGTGTACCCCCGCATGTTTAGATCCCAGTCATGGTTTTTGTTGGCCCATGTTTCCGTGACTGCCGCCACATCCCTCCCCCCGAACAGCATGGCCTGGAACTCTGGCAACTTGTTTCCCAAGCTCCTGGCATTTACTAACACCACCCCCACCCCTTATCCCTGATCCCCTTTGTCGAACCCCACCCAGGTTCCTTATACTTCCATCCTCCTCTGCTCCTCCTGAAACCTCCTCCCAAGTCTGTTTCACCCCTCCCCTTGGGTTTGAAGGCTACTCTTCGTCTGGAAGAGAGGGCTTCTGGGCAGCCCTCCTTAACCCCCTCACAAGTTTAAACCCCACCTTTCTTGAATGTAGTCAGCCACCCCTGTTTAAGGACTTCCTTCCTAACGGGCAAGATGAAGCCTGTCCTTAGTACAGTCCCTTATCCTCCCAAACCTTTCCAGTTCCTAACACCTCCAACCCACTCTCTTCACCCACTTCCTGAACCAGTCATTAACCTGTGTGATCTTCATTTTTTTCTCCACTGAGGCCTTTGGTACTGGCAATATCTCTGAAAAAGAAATGTTGCATCCATTATCCCGACAGACTCTGGCAAGTTCTTGGAACCTTGCTTGGATTTCCAAAACGCTATTTCCTTCTAGATTGTTAGTTCCCAAATGCACCAGGAAATCTGGTTTCCCTCCACAATCTCTAACCAGTTCGTACACCATGAACTTTGCTCTGTGCACTGTCAGCCCAGAGATACTCACTACCTTCACCTGGCTATGGCATCCATCCCCCTGTCCCTCCCACTGGATATCCCTAATCATCCAGTCTCCCAATAACAGAACCTTAACACTGCCATCATCCTTATGGTTACCTCCACTATGCGCTCTCAACCCCCCATCCCCCCTTTATTCGTGATCTCAATTCCATGGGAGTCCTCCTGCCTTATCAGAGACCCCCTTGTCACCCTCCCTTTCTGCCTCCCTTGTTATTTTGCCCACCTAACTCAGACCCCCAAATAGGTGTCCTCTTTAACCCTCTCTTATCGAACCATTTATCCTGGCCCTCATGGTTTCCCCTTCCCCACACACCATCCTCCCCTTGCAGTAGTACCCCTACCTCCAGAGGCCCTCTGTGAGTCCCCTTTACCTAGGGCCCCCTCCTTGGTACAGACTCCCCTGCTGAAGGGGGTTCCCCTCCCCCGCCTCCTTGTTTCCCAATTTCTCTCCAGTCATGCTTTCCTCCCTCATGTCTGCAATATGTTGCATCTCCCCCATCTGCTTAACATTTATGTTCCCCCTTCTCCCTCTGGGACTATTTCTGTCCTTTCCATTGCCGGTCTGTGATGCCCTATGGGTATCCGACTCCTTCCCCTCAGCCTCTGTATCAGTTTCCTCATTTTCACCAACCCCTTCCTCCCCCTCTAGGTTGCTTAGTAGCTCAAATTTATTGTAACACTCTATGCCAGCCTCCATCAAGTAACCTGAGTTTCCCCCGACTGCCCCTCTAAACTTCCCCTCTTCCTCCCCTCTTGCCCTGTTCTCCTTAGGAGCTCCCTTCCCACAGTCTGCTCTTTTAGGCTTCCCCACAACAGCCCCTCCTTTCTCACTGTCTGCTCTTCTAGGCTTCCCCACAACAGCCCCTCCTGACTCTTCCCCCTCCACTCTCTTTATATTCGGAATGTTTACCCTGTACGCTTTCCCCTTAGCATCAACATCCCTATCTAAGGGTCCTCTGTCCCTAATATCCCCCTCCTGCTTGCTGTAACATAACGTCCTGTAATTTCTGAGCATTGCCCCAGCCTCCCCTCAGCCCCACCCTTCTGTCGCCTATGTCCACACCCCTTATCCTTGGACACCCCCCCAACTCCCCCAGCTTACTCCTTAACCCACATACTTCACTCCTGATACAAGATAGTTGTCTACAGAGTGGGCAGCCTTCCTCTCTCCAGGCCCAATTGAGAATTATTTGCATCCCACAGCCTGTGCAGCCTACAGCCCTTCCAAAGATGCCTGCCATGGTGAAATGTGGCCACCCTGTTTTTCCCTCTCTGTTCATAATGGCTCACACACCATTTCTCAGTCCTTTACCCCTGGAATACAGTCTCTCTCTCTATAGTGACTGCAGTTATTTTCGAACCCAATTTCAACCCCACCAATAAAGTTCCCAAGTCTCACAAACACATACAGTCCAGTATGTGTCCAGTCCCACTAACAGTGTGTGTATGCAGACATCAGATACCATATGATGTCACAGGCCCACCAGTTCCTGTTGCTTCAAATTTCAGTCACAAACAGAAATGCACAGCCCTTCAATCCCAACCCACAGTGGCTTTTCAGTATTCAAGAAAGCCTACAAAACATTCTACCACCACCAGGCAAACATCACATTTAAATTTCACTCTAATTATCCTGCCAAACAAGTGTTCCCACACCCAACACACAAGCCTCAATAGTTACAATATCACAGCCTAAGTAACAGTTCTAACTCAAAGTAGTCATTTTTAACACGCAGAACTAATTTCAAGTACAAAACTATTCAAATATTTCAGTTAAAACAGAAGATAAAACCAAACCTCTTTCCTGAACAACCTCCTACTTCTGTTCCCATGCCCAAGCTCTTGTATTTATTTCAGAATGTCTCTACTTTTCCCTCCAAATTCTATTTTCAATCATGGGATAAAATCATTTCTAGTTTTATTTGGAATGGCCAATGACCCAGAATTAGGATGTCACGGTTGCAACTCCCACTCTCTCAGGGTGGAGCTAACCTACCAAACTTGAAATTTTATGCTGTGGCTGCTTTTTTAGAATAATAGCTTTTACTATCCTCGGCATATGAAACTCCCTGGAAAGAGTTGGAATTTGCCATTAATGATCTTTACGACATAACTAAGGTAATATTTTCTACAGCACCTAAAATAGCCCCATTAAAAAACTATACTCCTTTTACAGCACAGATCTTGAAATTATGGTTTAAATTAAAAAAACATAAAGGCTTTAAAACATTTTTCTTCTTCTATACGCAAATATTGGGTGATGATAGATTCCTCCCATCTACATTGGATCATAATTTTGCTAACTGGAGAAGAATGGGTCTACAATTTTTTAGACAATTTATATGTCATGAAGGTATTATTTCTTTTGAAACTCTAAAAACTAGTTATGACCCGAGACTGATATTTATAGATATACCCAGGTTAAAAATTATATTTTAAGGCAGAGAGAGGTAGTGGCAAAGTTACCTGACCCCCATCCCCTTGGTGTGGACATATATATAGAAGAACATGTAAATGGACTCTTATGGGGACATCAAGTAGAACATTTATATAAAATTCTCAGAGAGAGAATGGGTGATTCTTCACTTACTATTTTAAGTAGTTGGCGCAGAGATTTGGCCAAAGATATACCAGACCAAGATTGGTTACTGGCATCCCCTTTAGCATGTAAAGTAACACACTCTACGAAATGGCGAGAGTTTGCCTGGAAATACGCCATTTTTTCAGATGTTATTTCTCTCACAGGAGCTCAACCCCCACTCCTCGGCGTCATCCCGGACATGAGACCCCTCCCTTCTGCACCCGACTTACCCTTCGCGGCAGGGTGGTGGGGAGCGACTCAACCCACCCGAACGGGTCAATGCCAGGGAGGCTTCCTCCGGGAATGGCGCCGGGGAATGACGTCGTGCTGCCGGGCTCCATTTTTCCCTCGATTTTTCTTCCCAGGTGGGCATGGCGTGCAATGACGTCAGCGACTGAGTGCACGCACGCTCCCGTGCGCGCACTAGTCAAGCGTCTGCCATGTCCCACCTCCCCTCTTTCCGACTGCATGCTGTTGATCCCCAGCTCGCTAAGTCAGGAAAGCACACCCGACTACCTAAATCCCCCCACCCTGGAGATGGAGCAATCCTCCGGACACTCAATCCATCTCCTCCTCAGACTTCGCAACCTGCGTCGCTCGGACGGGTCGCCGGCGCATGAGGTGTGTAGCGACCAGCGCCAACCTCGGTGCCACCGGGCCGGCTGTAGCCATTTTTTTAATTCACCTGCTGTCCTAGTGAAATATTTACCCCCTTGTTATGGTAAATGTTGGAGGAATTGTGCTTGTACAAAGGCTGACCAGAGTCATATTTTTTGGACATGCCCACATTTAACTCCCTTTTGGTGTTTGCTCCAACAGGAGGTTTCGGAATGTCTAGGCGAATCGGTCGAATTCATGGCCAAATTAATTCTTTTATCTATCTTTCCCCTCACAGGCCTTCATGGTACCGTACTTTGCTGCTGATATATATTTTAGCAGCAAAAAAAGCTATTACCAGATGGTGGAGAACTAATATGATTCCGTCCGTGGGGAACTGGAGGAAGGTGGTAGCAGACATTTACTACATGGAATCACTTACTGCCAAACTTCATAATAAATACCAGACATTCGAAACCCATTGGAGACCATGGGTGATGCATCTGTCCAAATGAGACCCAGACTTCATCCCTTGAGTCTCTCCACACCACAATTGTCCATATTATATTAGAGGAAATCAAGAACCTATAGTGGTCTTAGAGTGTCGCCTTCACACGTTGGGGATCCTTAAGTTTTTATAGAAATTATGTTTTGGAAGGAACCAAATCTTTGAAGATTCTATATTAGGTGAACCATCTTTCAAACTGTTAAATTTCAGTCCTTACAGAATGAAACACAAGGACAAAGGTTAAAACACATGTATTTTATTGTCCTTGGCATATTGTATTTAACTGGAAAGCTCTGTGTTGTAATTACATGATAATGACTGTACTTCATGTATATGTCTCATCCTTGAATAAAAAGAAAATATGAAAAAAAAAAAGATGTAGAGAGGTAGATGCCATGCCATTTCATATTCTGTGAGCCTTTGCCAAAGTCCAACTCTTCTGGAAAGCAATTCAGGATGACATAGATCTAATGTTGGGGTTGCAGGCTGCATTCACACCTGACATTTGCCCCTTGGGCTGGGACGATGATAAGGTGTTTGGCCCCAGGAAGGGACATATTGCACTGGTCTCTGCCGTAGCTAAACTCATCATCATATTGAGGCATTGGTTAGACGAAAATATTCCCACTAGAACTGAATGGCACAGGGAAATTCTATTTGCCCTAAACACAGAAAAAACTACTGTAAACCTGAACAAGCACTATAAAACTTATCGTGCTAGATGGGGAAACTCTGCATACTTTACTGCTGATTATGTAATTAGTGTGTCTACAATTTTGTAGAACAAGTTGGGAGAAGTGCACAGAGATGGGCGATGGGTGAGGCAGAAGGGAAGTTACATGTCTATTGCGCATGGACTTTCAGAGACTGTGTTGTGGCATACTCTTTCCAAACATATGGACTCTGAATCCAAAATATCTCTGCCTCGTGATGATGACAGGATGTTGTTTGTATTGTCCATGTACTGCCGTGTCAGTTGGTGATGTGTCTGCTAAAATGTTACATACTACAAACGTCAATGAATAGGTAGAAGTTAGGTGGAAGATATTCATGCACAGATTAATGAATGTAAGAGTCTGCATGTAGTTAAATAAATGTTTCCCTACGGATGATATCCTCTGTCCCTTTTAATGTAGAGAGGGAAATACAAATCAACATGTTCTTGTTTTAAAATAATTGTTTTTATAAATGGTTAATGATTTAACAGTTAATTGCACATAGCAAAATGTACACCCCAGTGTTCCACTCCTCCATTTTTAAAAAATTTTTTTGTAGCTGACCTGTCAGTGCGGCTGTAGTGCTATTGTTCATGACATCTAGGACCCAGGTTTCGGGAACCAGCTTCAGTCACTGGAGGGCTGGAAGAGGATCAAGTGTCCCAGAAAACACTGTCCTTCTCTGGGTGATGGGTCTCCCTCTCCACAGCAGTACTGCCATCTGAGTGATCACAGGTGACTGTTGCAACTGGAGCTGTTACTGAGGGAGGGACACCCGACAAGCTGTGATGGGTGCAGCCACACGTCAGTGTTTTATGCACAACTCTGAGCCCCTGGGTTTGATATCCCTAGGAGCTGGGAAGAAAAAGCAAACACCCTGCAGGTGTGTGGGATGAAGCTGATGGCATTCTTGGGCCCCAGCATGCTGACTGCCTGCTGTCTTCCGGAACCATGTTGTTCAGAGGGGAGTCTGGCTAGCTCACTACTGACCCCTCCTCTGAGGTGACTGAGATGAGGAGACTAGTAAGAGACAAAAGGTACAAGTGCGGCTATGAGGTTGCCTGGGTGTGTAGATAGGGGCCGCCATGGAGAAAAAGGAGGGAAAATAGAATGTTAAGAAAAAAAAAAATATATATATATATAGTCTTTTGTACTCAAGGCTGCATGTGTAGTGTAAGTGTTGGCCCCTTAACTCAAATAAAATGTAGCTTTTGAAAATCCAGTAATGCAAACTCTCTTTGCACAAGAGCACTTACTGCTTTTGCTTTTTCTTTGTCTAGACAAGCCCTAAATTAGTTACAGATGAACTGTTTGTTTCTGTTTTAAAGCTCCGTAATTAAAGTTCATTTGGGATCAAAAATACCACTGCTTCCTTTCAAGATTACTAAAAAAAAAAAAAATAAAGAAAAGATAATCACAGTCTAAAATCTCAATGGGATGTTTAAAGGGCTTTCTTGTTTAATGTTGTAGTTTTTGTTGACTCTGTTTAATTTTTGTGGTTTCCCCCTCAGCAACCTTTACTGGACAGACTGGTATCGTGAAGCACCAAAAATTGAAACATCATCTTTGGATGGAACAAACAGAAGAATATTGGTGAACACAGACCTTGGCCTACCAAATGGTTTAACCTTTGACCCCATTTCTGGCGAGATCTGTTGGGCAGATGCAGGTATGTGTATAACACTGAAACTGATTTGAGCTTGGAAAGCAAGTGCTCAATAAGAATAAGAGAAAATGGTGCTTGCATTGTGCGGGCTGCAAATATAACAGAATGGTTCAATTAACAGGCTGAAGTAGAAGATAAAAGACTCAGCACTGTGACCAGTAGGTCTTCAGGAAATGTCATCTTGAGACATCAGAGGTCCATTCAGCCCATCTCTTGGGGCTGCCTATGTGAAAGCTGAAGATGCCATGCTACTTTTTGAAAGAGTAGGCAGGCGAGTTATCCCAGATGTTTTGGCCAACATTCGCTCTTTCAGTAACACAGGTTCTAATCTAATGCAGTATGGCTTTGTGTGTGCTACAAGCATGCATTATGCGCAATTCTATTTGCCCTAAACAGTGGCTTGCCACTATTCCCACTCTCCTCATTCCCTCTCATCCCATCCTCCTCCTCCCTCCTTCTTCTGAACATCCAGTGATCATTCCTTTCACATCCCTCACTGTAAACCTGTCACAGGCCAGTCTGCTTTCTCTGCCTTCCAACACGGTGGAACAACCTATCTCCATTCATCTTTCCTCCTCCCTGTCCACTCTCAAACCACTCTTTCTAGCACACTTGTAAAAGACATGCACCTGCAGCCATCGTCCTCTTCCTCTTCTCTCTGTATAATGCCAGCCCATGCTCAATGCATCCCTTCCACTGTTCACCCATTTTGCCTCTTACCCTATTGTATAACGTAAAACACTGTGTACTCTCTAATGTAATTTAGGCCATCGTGATTCTGTTACAGATATCTTGCGCTACACTGACTGCACACTACCCTGGCTCTCAACCTTGCTGCCCCATAACCCATGTGCTTTGCACACGTTCTACATAAAATTTTCTTGTTCTGGAATTGATTACTTGTACCTTTCTTTTATTATTCATGCACATGCACCAGTGGTTGTCACTATATTTGGTATTGCTGGTTCACTTCCTGCTGTGTCCTGTACCCAGGGTGCACCTGGAAATGAGCTCCAGCTCAATGTACCTATCCTGGTCACCACATTTTAAAGACTAGGGAAGAATGTCTGCTACTTCTGACTTTAACATAGTGTGGGAGGACTGTAGGGATTTCATGTCAGCGATACGGTGTGCATGTATGTAATTCAGATTAGGCATGTGGTTTAAAAGAGAATAGTGCACGGTCATGTGCTGTTTTGACCAAGGAAATTACAGGATTTTTTTAGACCCCAAATATGTGTATGTTTGTGTACACTATTGTAAGGTTCAGTAGGCACTTTGTTAAACCCTGATATTCTCACTTTAATAATGCTGCGTCCCTCTATGGAACAGCCTGAAATGTGGAATGTGATAGTTGTCAATTGGGTTGTTTAAAATGTTCTAGAAGTTTGAAAATCCCTAAAAATAGGGGTTTAAGACCTTTTTATGCTGACTGATCGCACAAAGAAGGCTACAAGTTGAAACATGAAGCTTTCAGTTTCATTAATGTTTGGCTTAAGGATGATCATTTATAGGTGGCTTTACTGAGAAATTAGTAGGTTTGTTTTGTTTTGTTTGTTTGTTTTTAGTTTACTTTATTCCCCTCAGGCAACTGGCCCCATCGGTCCTGCCCACTCACACAGCCCCATCACCCACCTTCCCTGGAATTTACCTCTCCTTTATCACCCTGGCTTACCCCCCCCCCACCATCCCTAGGTGGGGCCATTGAGAGGGGGCATTACCCCAATGGAGACTTGGCTAGTGCCTTAGATGGAGAGTGCCATGGTCGGCGGTGTGGGGCCTGTGATGAGGGGCGGACATCCTCCTGCAGCAGGAGCCTGTGTTTTTTTTTTCCATTTTTCCTTCCCTGGACACTGAGGGGAGCACTCAGCGTGCACACATGAATGCATGCATTGTGTCAGTGCATGTCATCATCCCACCCAATTCCTGGGCTCCACATATACCGTTACCTTGGGTCACACAGGTGGCGGTAGCAAAGCAGAGACTAAACTCCTACCTCCTCAAGGTGGACAACATCCTCTGGGGTGCTCAGCAAACCTCCCCAGGCTGGCTCAACGACAGCCCCGGCTCGTTTCTGAACCCGGTCATCGGTGTCACAAGCAGCACCACTACCACTGTGGTGGTGGACCACCCAAGATTAGGAGTTTTTAAATTAGTATGAAATAAAATGCAATTTTCATGCATGTACAGTATTTTTTTTTCCTCAATAATTTTTCTTAAGTTAATGTTTGTGAAACTGATGTGCACCAGTTTCCTCGTTAGGAACCCCCCTTTTTTGGCTCCTCCTTCCATGCACATACCCAGGTGAGTCAACTACCAAGTCTTCTCTGTTCCCTCAGGTGTGGCTGCCCAGCTGGTACAGCTGGCCGAGTGGGGACTTGAGGACAGAGTTCCAGGCCACGTGATATGTGTGTGATGCTCGAGATGATGTTATGATGAGTGTGCACTCTACTCTAAGGTGGTGAAAAGAGATGAGCGAGGCACCAGAGGTCCGAATTATTTTTCGGATAGGATAACTGCTATCCGGACAAGGAGAGGCAGGAGTCGACTTAGTAATTTTCGATGCCCGCAGGGCGGGCGTTTTATTTGGAACCAAGGGGGTAGACAGACACAGTCACAAAAGGAGTAGGTATGCCCAGTACACAATAGGGCAAATTATAACAAGGATAACTGAAACACTTTCGATCTACCACTTTTATGGTTACCTCTACAAATATAAACTGCAGGCCTACTGCCACTCTTATTCTAGTACTAGTTTATTTATTTATTTTTTTAATTTATTTAAGAATCAGTTTACAACCTTTGAGCCAGAGGCTCGTTTCCAAAGCTACTTCGTCACATAAAGACATACATTGTGTTTCGGTTACATAGCAAAGATTTGCAAAAAATCAATAGGCATTCACCAGAGGTGCCACGTCACATTGTGGACAGACAAATACAATTGGGTACAGGGTACATGTAATTGATAACAGGTATTACACAAGTCGGGTATCAAGTGAGCATTCTGGTGGGTAAACATTGAAACAGTTGGCACTGGCCAGGTTAAACCTAGGCATGGTGTACAGGAAAGTGGTGGAGGGGATGGTTGGGTGGAGAGCTGCCCGGGGGGCATTGTCAAGAGAAAAAGAGGTAGAGGCTATGTTCAGAGACAGGAGCAGTTATGAGTGCTGAAGATGTGGTTCCGAAGTGCGGTTTTGAATGTGGAGATGGTGATGGCATTGGTGATGGTGGCAGGGAGAGAGTTAAACCAGGTTGGGGCTCTATAGCTGAAGGACCTCTGGCCATGGCTGGTTCTTGTTCTGGGGACCTTTAGAGTGGTCTTGTAGGAAGACCGTGTTGCAATGGTGGGAGGGCTCTGGTGGATGGATGCCGTTACCCCGGGGGGGAGAGCCCGAGTAGGGTTTTTTTGGTGAGGAGACAGGTCTGGTATCGGAGTCGTTCATCCAGGGTAAGCAGGTTAGCATCGACATATAGCTGACAGGTGTGTGTGAGCCTGGGGCACCAGTAATCAATCTGCATGCTTTATTCAGGGGTTAGTTGAATTTTGTTGAGTGCAGTGGTGTCGGCAGCACCGTATACTGAGTAGACCATAGTCTACAAGGGACAGAATGGACGATGTAACAGCTAGCCGGAGAGCATTTGGGGAAGGCAGGTTTATGATGGAATAGGATGCCGTCGTGTTGGTGGCGATGTTAGCGCCGATGTGGTTGTGGAAATGTGAGGGCTGAATCAAGGTAACCCTAAGGTATTTGTAGGAGCAGACTTGTTCCAGTGGTTGGTTGGTGCTTGGAAGGATAGAGGAGGGTGGTTGCTAGCTTTGTTTTGGGGTGTGAAAGAGCATAGTTTTGGTTTTGTTAAGATTGATGGAGTCTACGCTCCTTAAACCAAGCCTCGGCACTGTTGAAAGACTGCTGTAGGGAGTCCTGTAGGGAGATGGGATTACGGTGGGTGGCAAAAAGGACAGCGTCGTCTGCATACAGCAGAATTTTGCCAGAGCATGCACTGGGCAGGGTGTTCAGATACAGCGAGAAGAGAAGGGGGCCCAGGATGGAGCCTTGGGGGACCCCAGAGAGAATGGGAGTTTATACTGTACTCTGTACTCTAAACAAGAACCCAGTCTTGGGCTACTCAGCACTACATTAGGGTAATCAGCATAATACATCTACAATAGAGTCCAGAATTTTACAACAGTCCAGAGATCCAGCATCTTCATGTACACTGTTGTTCTTCGTTGGTAGCTACAAGGGAAATAAAACAGAACTGTGGAACCCTAATGTCAATTCCCAGCAAGGACCTAGATAAGGCCACTGGGGTGGTGAGAGGTTTGGTAAACAGACCATATATCTTCGGCAAAAGCCCACTCTCTCCGAGGCTGCCGGAATGTAGAACCAGAGCAACTGGTTCCTGAAATAACACACTAGAGCAAGAGGTTCCTCAGCCAAAACCCACTTTTAGGGTTGCCAAGGATGAAGAAAGACCAAGATCTGCGCATGGCATGAATCCAATGGACGACTACCACGATCCGACTGATGCTGCAGCGCCCAGGGGCCAGCTGGACTCGGAAGGAACTCTGACAGGACCAGGAACCATAAGAATCTGAAGAGATGATGGTTGAATCTGCAATCCTCAGGTCAGGAACCAACACAAAACAAAGAAAGCGGCCCAGACGTGTCCCGGACTGGAGCTTCGACGGACTCGACTTTCGACGAACGACCAGGTGGGGGCGCAGAACAGATTCTCCAAGATGAGCTCTCTCTCTTCTGTAGAGGGCGACCAACTTCGGGACATCTGGAACAGGAACCAAACAGAACGACGCTGGCACGGCCATCGTGATGCGTTTCGGCGGACGTACTTTCAAGCTGTGAAAACAAGAAAACGGCGGGTACGACTGGTACAACTGACGACGGACTTCGACTTCGGCAGACGACACGAACGGACGGGATGAGTTGATGGATGATCTTCCTGGAGTGAAGAATGCTGGAAGGATGTCTTCTTCTGAGCAGAGACTGATTCTGAGCACGTGGTGTTACAGACCACACTATAAGGCTGCAGGGTGGTAGAAGATTGAGACTGCCTTGATACAGTAAAACATATAACTGAAGAATGCCCAAAGAACTGTAGAATAGTACAATTATTTGCCAGGAGGCAAATGATAACTTCAGGGGGTAATTGTTACTGTTCAGGGCCAGTGTCCAGGTGCTTAAAGCAATAGTTCAGGTACTTCGGACAATAGTTCAGGTACTTAGGGCAATAGTTCAAGTACTTAGGACAATAGTTCAGGTACCTAGGGCAATAGTTCAGGTACCTAGGGCAATAGTTCAGCATAAGCAGTACAGTAATCACAGTAGTTTCACAGTATAGGCAATTAGAACACTCTCAAATGAACCCCTGTTTCTATAGGTAGGGTATTCTGGGATAGGATCCCTTACTGTCCGTTGTGGCTGGGGCCTCCCTTTAGACCAGGCTTTACCTCGGGCCTAATGCCCTACCATTACCTTGGGCCTGATGCCCTATGTTAGCTTGAGCCTGCCTTATTCCACTAGGCTGGGGCCTCCCTTTAGTACCACTAGGCTGGCTTGCCCTATTCTGCTAGGCCGGGGACTCCCTTTAGTACCACTAGGCTGGCTTGCCCTATTCCGCTAGGCCGGGGCCTCCCTTTCAACCAGGCTTTACCTTGGGCCTAATGCCCTACCTTTACCTCGGGCCTGAAGCCCTATGTTAGCTTGGGCCTGGTGCCCCACTTTATACTGGGCCTGGTGCCCCACTTTACAATGGACCTGGTGCCCCTCGTTGCATTGGGCCTGGTGCCCCACCTTAGATTGGGCCTGGTGCCCCTCAACACTTTGAGCCTGGTGCCCCACTTCCCAATGGGCCTGGTGCCCTACTTTAAACTTTGGGCCAGAATTGCCCTTTTAAAAGGCATTGCCCCTTTAAATCTTTCAGCTCACAGAGAGCTGCTGTCATTCACTAGGCAGATCCCGCCTCTGCTTCGCCCCCTTTATTAATATTCATAGGCCGCTATAAAGGCCGTGCTTCCTGGCCCCTCATTTGGGGCGTCGCTAATCCCGCCTCCACATGAATATTGAAATTCATGGGTCCTAACGACCCGATGGCCCCCGCGGCACTCGGCCGCCCTCTGGAAGCGCCTAATGCGCTATTTAAACAATTCAGTCCCCCGTTATACAAACAGGCGGTCAGCACGATTCAAGTGCTGCCGCCGACTCACCGCTCCTGTGAGCACTGGGTTCTTGCTGCGGTAGGGAGGCGGGAGGGATGCTGGCAGAGGGAGGGAGAACAAACAGGCGGCTGGGGGGATGACTCGGGGGGCCTTCAACGGCCGAAGCAGGAGCGCGACGCGATGCGGCTTTCAGGCTGCCGATGGGGGACCAAAATTGAACTTAAAATACTCGGGGGCTAAAATAATAAACGGAGGGCTTTTGCCCTAACAGCGACGGACGGTCACAGCTTTCTTCTGCAGGCCCCGACTGGCACCACCACGACTTCACCACACAGCAGGCTCTTCAGGCAGTGGAGGCAGAGCAGGCACAGGTAAGTCCCCAGGACGGCTTCAACCCTCCAGGTAAGCCCTTTCCTTGTCCCTCTGACTTACTGTGTCCTCTCTCCTCAACAGCTGCCCACGAACTGACTAACTGTGGAATGGGATTTGAAAGTTAAAACTGTCTGGATTCTGGAATGGCTGGATTGGAATGCTGTGCATGAGCCACTCAGCACAGCGTTCCATCCAGCCATTATGACATGGCATGCTTGCAAGATCTATCTTTTGACCAGCTGTAAGTGCACAGGTGCACTTTTCCTATTATTTACAGTGTTTTGTGTGTGCAGAGAGGTTGACTTTTATGTCTAGGGGGCCCTTTTGTACAGTACCCTGCCGCCTACCCCTGCAGCAGGTACTGTAAGCACCTGTGTTTTCTGTGTTCATTTAATTTAATTTTAATTTTCTGTAATGACCACCTTTGGGGCATTACAGATTCGGGCCCGCCTAACAATACATGTCCCCATGTATTCCCTTAACATTTTATAAAATCTATCATCTTATCAACCTCTAAGATCTTACTTAATACTCTATGAAGATCTTACTTAATACTCTATGAAGTCTTACTTTAATAAAACACTCTTAAAATCTCTAAAATATTCTTAAAACATCTACTGTACTATAAATTTTTGTTTTAAAGATTTACCCTAAAGTGACTGTGTCTGGGAAATTACTTGAATTAGATCTACCTGTTGTACCAAGGTACGAGTTGAGAAACTTCTGTGATATACCTTCTAGGAGAGATACCTGCGTTCGATCTTTGAGATCTGCGGGGTTGGAAATCAATAGGTTCTGGAACAAGACATTCTCCTTCCAGGAAATCCGTATTTCTGGAGCTAGTACTGGTACATAGTTCGAACGATCAAGGGAATGCATATCAAGCACGAATCCAGGGTTCTGTACACCAATTTGTTGGTGATTCTGGTTTCCATATTTTGTCTTTGGTGGACTCCTGCCTCTCTTCGGCGTGAGACTGTCCTGTTCTTTAATGATCACAGTGTCTCTGAAAGTGCACGCTTTTAGTTAGTTCGATGGACAATTTTGGTGCCATGTCCAAATTCTTGTTTGATCTTGTAGACCGGCAGTTCAGGGTAAGGTATCTCGATGATGTAATAAGGTTCTGATTCCCACTTTGAAGAAAGTTTACTACATTTCTGGGTCTTCTTCAACATTACCCTTTCTCCAATAAGTAAAGGTGCAGCTTTGGCCTCGGTATCATAGTTGGTTTTCTGCTTCTGCCGTGCTTGTTCCATGTGTTTTCCAACTATTCTTCCGGCTTCTTGTAATCGTTCATTGTGTTCTTGGACCCAATTTGTCACTGGCTTCTTTCCTTTAACTTCTTCTGGTGGCACTTCCAATACTAAGTCCATTGGAAGTCTCCCGTGTCTTCCAAACATCAAGTAGTGTGGGGTATAACCTGTGGAGCAATGAATCGTATTGTTGTACAGATACGTGAGTTCCGGGAGTAAAGCAGGCCAGAAAGGACATTTCTATTCTGGTAGAGCTCGCAACATTTCTAAGAGAATTTGGTTTGTTCTTTCACAAAGTCCGTTTCCTTGGGGATGGTGCATGTAGTCTTTAACTACTGAGTCCCATATAGAGCACATAGTTCGTGAAAGAGTTGAGATTCAAAAGATGTTCCTTGATCTGTTTGGATTTTAGTGGGGTATCCATAATGTCATACAAAACATCTCATAAAGGTTTCAGCGGTGGTTCGAGCAGATAGATCCTTCACTGCACTTGCAACTACGAACTTGGAAAAGTGATCCACCATAGTGAGGATGTAAACGTGTCCATTTGAACTAGGATCCAGTTTCAAGTGATCAAGAGCAACTAGTTCCAATGGTGCATTGCTGACTATTGGATGGAGAGGAGCTCTCTGATTCCCCTTTTCCTTGTGCTTTAAGTTGCATGTTGGACATTCCTCACACCATTTTGCTATATCACTGCGCATTCCTACCCAATAGAATCGCCTTCTGATGATAGCTTCCATTTTCTTGTGACCGAAATGTCCCGAGTTGTCATGGTATGCTTCCAACACTACTGAAGCACTGGTCTTTGGAACGACGATTTGAGTTATCCCAGTGTGGGTGGTGGGATCTCTACTCTTTTTCACCAGACGATCATCCTCTATTGTCAAGCGGGTCCTGTGCCTCCACAGTTTCGTCATCTCTGTGGTCAATTTCCTTCTTTCATTTCTGTTCATGCGCTTCTGTTGCGCAACTAGATCCTTCACTTGACGCACTATGGGGTCTTGGCTTTGTAGTTTCGCCCATAGGTTCTTTTGATTAGCCATCACGTCATCTACTTCCAGTTGGTCTTCCTTTCCAACCTCAGGAGCAAGTAGACAGCATGCCTGCACAGTCTCAGCGGGTACTTGTAGGAAAGGTGGCATTTCAATATTTTCCAGCTGGCTATGAGTCTATTTCTGCTTCTACGTGTTTAGGCATCGGGACAAGAGCATCGGCATTCACATTCAATTTACCTGAGCGATACTTGATGGAAAATCTGTAATTTGAGTCAAGAAGCCCACCTTGCTCAAGGGCTCCTAGCTTTGCAGTATTCAGGTGTGATAACGGATTATTGTCTGTGAAGACTGTGAAAGGGGCGGCGGCCAAATATTGTCTAAATTTTTCTGTGATGGCCCAGACTAGCGCCAAGAATTCCAATTTAAAAGAGCTATAGCGGGCGTCATTCCGCTCAGAGCCTCTTAATCCTCTGCTGGCATAGGCAATCACCCTTTCTACACCATTTTGTTCTTGTGCAAGTACCGCACCCAATCCTCTGTTGCTAGCGTCTGTATACAATAGAAATGGTTTCGCATAGTCTGGATATGCCAAGATGGGAACTTCAGTAAGTATGATCTTTAGTTGATCGAAGGCCTCTTGTTGCTTGGTACCCCATGTAACCAGGCGATTCTTCGGGACTCTACCTTCTGCTGATCCTCTCAGGAGTTCGTGCAAAAGCACGGCAATCTTTTAAATTATTAATAAACCTTGAGTACCCAACAAATCCCAGAATTTCCGGACCTCTCTGATGGTGGTAGGAACAGGCCATTTCTTAACAGCTTCGATCTTCTCTGGGTCTGGCGTCACTCCATCTGCGGAGACAATATGTCCCAGGTAACTTACTTTGGTCTGCAGCAGATGACATTTGGATGGTTTAATTTTCAACCCATGCTGGATCAGCTTTTGGAATACTTCGTCCAGGTGGCGCAGATGATCTTCATGCATTTTGGAATATACGATAATATCGTCCAAATACAACAAGCAGGGTGTAAATTCGGCTCCCAAGACAATGTTCCACTAGCCTTTGAAAGTTCCAGGTGCATTACACAAACCAAAAGGCATCCTAGTGAATTCAAATAAACCCATGGGAGTAATGAAAGCTGTTTTCTCCTGATCCTGGGGTGCCATAGGAACCTGCCAGTATCTGTTGGTCAGATCAAGCGTGGAGAATACGGCTGCTGACTGAAGAGCCATGAGGGAATCCTCGATCCTAGGCAGAGGGTATGCATCTTTATCAGTGATGGCATTCAACTTGCAGTAGTCCACACAGAATCGGATCTTACCATCCTTCTTTTGACCAGAACAATTGGCGCTGCCCAGGGCTGTGACTTTCTCTTATCACCTTCGCTCTTTCATCTCCTTGATCATCTCTTTGACCTGCTGGTACATAGCTGGGGAATCGCCTAAATCTCTCTCGGGATAGGTGATGTCCAAGTGGTACTGATGTGATGTTGTACCACGAGTTGACCCAAAATCCAGGGGTGTTGGCTGAAGCTTCTTTCTGGTGCAAAACCACCTCAAAACATCGACTTTTGCTTCATGCTGGTCGTTGCATTGCCAACTTTGATCTCCTTGGTCCACTCTGGTCTTTGGTCTCCTTCCATCCCATATTCTGGCACTTTCTCCATTTCTTCCCCAGCTTCAACAATATCCTGCAAACATACTGTGTGGATCTCAGCTGACTGGTTCGGTACAGCTGTATGTCATGAGTCCGTAATTACTTACCGGACTGGTATCTCCCTTGGCTCACCCGTATTCACGCTTCTAGCCACTATTATGAGGCTTTTCCTTATTCATAGGGTAGGGGTTCTACTAGGCGTCAGTAGTCTTGACCCCACGACCCACCTTTGCTTGCCACCCACAAAGTTGTTTCGTTGCCCGGCTTTAGGTTACAGATCTAGCATCCGTCACCCGTACCTTACCGATTTCACCCTCGGCATTGGCGAATCTTTGGTGGCATTGCAATTGCGTATGGTCTGTTGAAGGCATGTTTCTCCATTCGAGGCACATGGTTGGCTTGCTGCTGGAGGATGCCAATTAGTTCGCCGAAACAATTCTGTAAGACGTTCATCCCGAGAATGAGTGGTGGTAGCTGATCACTCTCAATGTCACTCACAATGATGCCTGTGCTATGTTGAACGTTAGCCCCTAGCTGTACATCAGCTTCCAGGTAACCTAAGTATGGGACTTCATCCCCATTGCTTGCAATCAACTTTACCCAAGATCTAGGAGGTGACTTCAGATCATTGGGCGTCCAGTACCTTCGAAACTCTCTTCCTTGCAGGGTGGTGACTTGCGATCCGGTGTCCAATAGTGCCATTAGCTCGATGTCATTGACCCTAACTGGAATCATCGGGCTGTCGCCAACAAAACATGACTGTTCTAGCGGGACTGCTGGACCTGTCGTCTGTTCTTCGGGGTCGGTCCTCATCTCGAAAATTCTTGTTTAAACTTAAGGTGTTGCTGACTGGCTGACCACATCTCGTTCGACATGACCACTCACACCGCACGGCGACATATGGGCCTACCTTGGCCATCAAATCGATCTGTGGAGCGTCTCCCTTCGCTCCTCCTAGAGTGGTTCATTCGGTCATGCTTTCTCTCTTTCTCCGATGGACCAAAACATTTCTCGTTCTTCCACCCAGCCTTCCAACTTTGCATCTCTTTATGCATTTCTGCCATCTTGTTGGTCAGCATGGCAATCTGTTCTGTCAGCTCTGAATGGTGTTGAGCGCCCATCTGTACAGAGCATATCGGGATCCGTGACCTTGGGTCATGTATATGATCATGTTCGGAATGCCGGCTCGGCTTCTCTTCCTGGCTCTTGTCTTCGTCAGGACACTTCTGGTTGGAGGCCTAGTTGCCAAGACTGATCTTCTTTTCAACCCTTGTCAGTGTAGGTCGGCCATTGAGTTCCCATAGAGATTTGGGGATATGCTGGAGCTTCCTCTCTAGGATGCCCTGAACCAAATATACGGATGACTTTCTCTTTAAAATCCAGAAAGTCCACTTCAGGTTCTGCAAATGCAGCATCCGTAGTTCTCTTTTACAGGCCTCACTTTGTACTCCTTCCACAAATTTCTCAACTAGGACTCTGTCACATCCCGCCTCTGCGCGTCTCTCTCTCTATTGCTCGTAACAGCTCTTGTAGACTTAATGCAAATTCTCTCAGGGTCTCTTGAGACTTTTGGAGTACGTGAGAAGAACTTCATCTTGAGGTCGGATACGGTCCTAGCATCGAAAATCTGTTGCAACCTCTGGAGTATCTGGTCTGCTGTGGCTTTTGCTCCACTTGGCCATGATTGGACTTCACGGTAGGCAGCTCCCTTCAATTGCCCGATCAAAATCTCAACTTTTTGTGGCTCTGGGATTTGATACAACCGGAACATGGCTTGCATTTTTGAACGGAATTCTCCCAGATTGCTGGTTCCGTCTCCATCTTTCTCTCCAGAAAACTGCGGAAGCCATGGCGCTCCAAAGTAGTATGGCATGGTTAGGGGAGATGGTGGGATACTCCCTCTAAGTCCATCTCGGTCTCCTCCGGACAATCCACTACTTTCCCCCGGCTCCATTGGTGCTTCCTACTAAGCCACACCAACTTTGGACTCCTTGGATAAATTATCTCTATCCTGCAGACTACGCCAATTTTTATTGCAATGTGATGCTCGAGATGATGTTATGATGAGTGTGCGCTGTACTCTAAGGTGGTGAAAAGAGATGAGCGAGGCACCAGAGGTCCGAATTATTTTTCGGATAGGATAACTGCTATCCAGACAAGGAGAGGCAGGAGTCGACTTAGTAATTTTCGATGCCCGCAGGGTGGGCATTTTATTTGGAACCAAGGGGGTAGACAGACACAGTCACAAAAGGAGTAGGTATGCCCAATACACAATAGGGCAAATTATAACAAGGATAACTGAAACACTTTTGATCTACCACTTTTATGGTTACCTCTACAAATATAAACTGCAGGCCTACTGCCACTCTTATTCTAGAACTAGTTTATACGGTACTCTATACAAGAACCCAGTCTTGGGCTACTCAGCACTACATTAGGGTAATCGGCATCATACATCTACAATAGAGTCCAGAATTTAACAAAAGTCCAGAGATCCAGCGTCTCCGTGTACACTGTCATTCTTCGTTGGTAGCTACAAGGGAAATAAACAGAACTGTGGAACCCTAATGTCAATTCCCAGCAAGGACCTAGATAAGGCCACTGGGTGGTGAGAGGTTTAGTAAACAGACCATATATCTTCAGCAAAGCCCACTCTCTCCGAGGCTGCCGAATGTAGAACCAGAGCAACTGGTTCCTGAAATAACACACTAGAGCAAGAGGTTCCTCAGCCAAAACCCACTTTTAGGGTTGCCAAGGATGAAGAAGAAAGACCAAGATCTGCGTGGCGATGAATCCAATGGAGGACTACCACGATCCGACTGATGCTGCAGCACTCCAAGGCCAGCTAGACTGGAAGGAACTCTGACAGGACCAGGAACCATAAGAATCTGAAGAGATGATGGTTGAATCTGTAATCTCAGGTCAGGAACTAACACAAAACAAAGAAGGCGGACGTGCCCGGACTGGGCTTGACGGACTCGACTTTCGTGAATGACCAGGTGGGGGGCACAGAACAGGTTCTCCAAGATGAGCTCTCTCTCTTCTGTAGAGGGTGACCAACCTCGGGACATCTGGAACAGGAACCAAACGGAACGACACTGTCACGGCTGTCGTGATGCGTTTCGGCGGACGTACTTTCAAGCTGTGAAAACAAGAAAATGATGGGTACGACTGGTACAACTGACGACGGACTTCAACTTCGGCGGATGACACGAACGGACGGATGAGTTGATGGATGATCTTCCTGGAGTGAAGAATGCTGGAAGGATGTCTTCTTCTGAGCAGAGGACTGATTCTGGCGTACGGTGTTACAGACCACACTATAAGGCTGCAGGGTGGTAGAAGATTGAGACTGCCTTCGTACAGTAGTAAACATATAACTGAAGAATGCCCAAAGAACTGTAGAATAGTACAATTATTTGCCAGGGAGGGCAAATGATAACTTCAGGGGGGTAATTGTTACTGTTCAGGGCCAGTGTCCAGGTGCTTAAAGCAATAGTTCAGGTACTTAGGGCAATAGTTCAGGTACTTAGGACAATAGTTCAGGTACTTAGGACAATAGTTCAGGTACCTAGGGCAATAGTTCAGCATAAGCAGTACAGTAATCACAGTAGTTTCACAGTATAGGCAATTAGAACACTCTCAAATGAACCCCTGTTTCTATAGGTAGGGTATTCTGGGATAGGATCCCTTACTGTCCGTTGTGGCTGGGGCCTCCCTTTAGACCAGGCTTTACCTCGGGCCTAATGCCCTACCATTACCTCGGGCCTGAAGCCCTACGTTAGCTTGAGCCTGCCTTATTCCACTAGGCTGGGGCCTCCCTTTAGTACCACTAGGCTGGCTTGCCCTATTCCGCTAGGCCGGGGCCTTGCTGTAGTACCACTAGGCTGGCTTGCCCTATTCCGCTAGGCCGGGGCCTCCCTCTAGTACCACTAGGCTGGCTTGCCCTATTCCGCTAGGCCGGGGCTTCCCTTTCAACCAGGCTTTACCTCGGGCCTAATGCCCTACCTTTACCTCGGGCCTGAAGCCCTTCGTTAGCTTGGGCCTGGTGCCCCACTTTACAATGGGCCTGGTGCCCCTCGTTGCATTTGGCCTGGTGCCCCACCTTAGATTGGGCCTGGTGCCCCTCAACACTTTGGGCCTGGTGCCCCACTTCCCAATGGGCCTGGTGCCCTACTTTAAACTTTGGGCCAGAATTGCCCTTTTAAAAGGCATTGCCCCTTTAAATCTTTCAGCTCACAGAGAGCTGCTGTCATTCACTAGGCAGATCCCGCCTCTGCTCCACCCCCTTTATTAATATTCATAGGCCACTATAAAGGCCTTGCTTCCTGGCCCCTCCTTTGGGGCGTCGCTAATCCCGCCTCCACATGAATATTGAAATTCATGGGTCCTAATGACCCGATGGCCCCCGCGGCGCCCGGCCGCCCTCTGGAAGCGCCTAATGCACTATTTAAACAATTCAGTCCCCCCTTATACAAACAGGCGGTAAGCACGCTTCAAGTGCTGCCGCCAACTCACCGCTCCTGTGAGCACTGGGTTCTTGCTGCGGTAGGGAGGCGGGAGGGATGCTGGCAGAGGGAGGGAGAATGAACAGGCGGCTGGGGATAACTGGGGCCTTCAGCGAAGCAGGAGCTGTGACCGTCATGCGGCTTTCAGGCCGCCGACGGGGACGAGAATTGAACTTCAAATACTTCAGGGCTAAAATAATAAACGGAGGGCTTTTAAGCCCTAACAGCACGACGGGACGGGTTGTTGGTTTCTTCTGCGTGGTGCCCCTGGATGGCACCACCGACGACTGCACCACACAGCAGGCTCTTCAGGCAGTGGAGGCAGAGCAGGCACACAGGTAAGTCCCCAGGGACGGCTTCAACCCTCCAGGTAAGCCCTTTCCTTGTCCCTCTGACTTACTGTGTCCTCTCTCCTCAACAGCTGCCCACGAACTGACTAACTGTGGAATGGGATTTGAAAGTTAAAACTGTCTGGATTCTGGAATGGCTGGATTGGAATGCTGTGCATGAGCCACTCAGCACAGCGTTCCATCCAGCCATTATGACATAACGTAACACAGAATCATCTTTTGACCAGCTGTAAGTGCACAGGTGCAGTTTTCCTATTATTTACAGTGTTTTGTGTGTGCAGAGAGGTTGACTTTTATGTCTAGGGGCCCCTTTTGTACAGTACCCTGCCGCCTACCCCTGCAGCAGGTACTGTAAGCACCTGTGTTTTCTGTGTTCATTTAATTTAATTTTAATTTTCTGTAATGACCACCTTTGGGGCATTACATGTGACTTGTTGCTGCAGGGAGCATCATCACCGATTCATCGCAGTGAGGATTTGGCCAAGTTCACAAGAGTCCTCATGAGACTTTGTCGGTGAGATTGCAGTCCTGAGACCAGGCTTAGTAGGGTATATATAAGCTGCCTCATAGCACCTTAAGGTCACAAGGAGAAAGAACTCAGCTGAGAGCAAGAGATTGAGAGAGATCAAGTGAGTGTGCAGTTGCCTGCCTAATAGAAAAATAAAAAGCTAATGCAAAGCACTCAGTGGCAGCAAGCAAAGCACAAAATAAAAAAGAAGCGCAACAAAAATCAGTGGTAGGACTGGGAACGTGGGAGTGGGTGGGTGCTTAAAAGGTTTGGTAGCAGTGCTGTAGGGAGGGCCTCTGTGTACTGTACTCTCATTTGTTGCTTTAGTTTGGACCTGATAAAAATGGAGTGCCAAAAAAATAGCAGTGGTGGGACCAGGTACCTGGGAGACTAAGAATGAGTGGATTCACTAATGGGATATTTTGTGGAAGTGCTGCAGAAGGCATGTGTGTGCCCTGCTGTTGCTTCACAATGCAACAAACAAAGGAGAAAAAGACAAACTTTAAGAGGGGGTCAACTGGAGGATCTTTCTTTTCCTTCTGCTGTTTTGGCCCTGATAAATCTAACAGCAGCCTGAATGGAAGCAAGGAGAAAGCTGTACTGTGTTTTTGCTTGTAGTACTAAGTGCAATGAAAAGGCTCTAAAAAGTGTCGTCATCATCATCATTCATTACCACACCAATGTGTTTAGGATAAACATCTATGTCGGTAACTTAATTTTCCAAGGTGTACAGGATTGTTATATTGTCTTTTAAAAGACCATGCATTATGTAGTACGTTATTTATGTGAACACTAGATGTCTGCTGTGCTTGGAAGGAGAGAGGAAGTGGCTGTCACATCTTGAGGAATCTTAAAATGAAATTTTGTCTGTATGCTGTGGGTAATTGCACCCTGCAGGAAGGGGCAGTTTAGAAACTAGAAAAATTAAACTCTTGAAAATTACAATCTGTACCTAAAGAAATGAATCTAAACAGTGTTCAGACTAGTACTCAGGCCAATGACCAGAGAGGCACTGCAGATGCACCCAACTAAAAAGAAGGATCAAGCATTCCTTGTCCAGCAAAGGGCGACAAAAATCAACCCCAAAGTGATTCTGGTAACACTACAGTTTCAGCCTCAAAGTGGTTGCTTGAACCATCAAGGAAAGGTGCATCTGCCCCAGCTAAAAAAGGTTCTTTAGTTAAAGCCAAAGGATTGGCGGGAACTACTCATAAAAGAACTCCCAGGCATGGGAGAGATGCATACTATACTAGTAGTTCCTCACAGGCAATAACATCAGATTTTGAGTAGCTTAATGAGGAATCGGACAATGATGATAAAGACAGAGATCAGGAACATGTAATACTAAGTAGATAAAAAAAAAAGATGTTTCTATGGTGGAGGAGGAGGACACTAAAGTAGAGGAAGGGGTTGACTTCAGCAGCGGACCATGACCAGCATGTTGAAACTTGGAGGAGAGAATTTCTTGTTTCACTGGCCCATTATGCTAGCACATCCTAAGTGCTGTATTAAGTTGGCCATCTTCCCCATTCATGTGAAACGCAATTCATTATGGGATGGTGTTGCTAGTCACAACAGTTGTGCTATAGAAAGTTGTGGAATCACAACGTGCTGTCTTGGAGAGTGTCACCACCTACTCAGACAATATCACTTTCCAGTTTTAATGGCTGCAGTGGGTGGAGCCTACAGCCGTCTTACAAGCAGCTCTAAAAACAATTGTCCAGATTGACACTGAAGAGCGAATATGGAGCTGAAGGACAATCCCTCCGCAGATGAAGCACTCTGCTCCTTGGTGTTTCTGAGGTGCCCCCTCTGTGGGAGAGCTCAATGGCACATGCGCCAATGTTCTCACATGTGTATTGAGCTTCAGTGGCCATCCTGGGCATGGTAAACTGTTCCGCCATGAGCTCGGTGATCGCTCATAAAGTGCTACTGCAGCTGTGTCGAGACTGACCAGATTTTGATTTAAACAGCAGTGTGTTTAATTTCATGTAATTAGTTTGAAGAAATATTTTTGACTGTAGTTTTTTTTTTTTTTTAGCAATACTCTTGCTTCCAGAGTCATTAGTAGAATAATGATTAAAAAATTCCACACAGTGTGGTGGTTTAAAAAATCTAATTTGTGTATCACTACCTTGTTCCTCACAGAGTGACTGTGTCTGTCTGAGGGGGAACCCCTATTTAGTCTGCCATTAGTTCTTCCCCATCTAGTGTTTCCATTGAACGAGGCCAAATATTAAGCTCAGAATCCAACTCTGGCACTGATGGTTAATGCCAGTTTGACCTTCAAATCTTAAAAACCGCCTGCACACCAACTTGTAAAGTGAAACACAATTGTTTAATTTTATTTCATTTAAGTTTTATTTTGGAAATCTTATTTTCCTGTGGGCTACCAAAGTTTAATGCAGGCAAATAATTTTGGCTAATTCACTGGCCAAATGGCCACCAGGCTTTATGGGCTAAAGTTAGCCACCTGCCTGAAGAAAAACGGAAGAGACTGTGCTGAAGTGCCTGCATGGCATATAACTTAAAAAATTAAAAAAAGTCATGTTTTGTTTGGTAATCTTTTTCAGTTATGTCTTTTAATGAGTTAGCATCAGCATGTTCAGTTTGTAAATGGGCAATCAGCAAGGTTAAAAAGAAAGGAGCCTTAGGAACTTCTGCACTAAAAAAGCACTTAGACAGAGGTCGGCACATTAATGAGTAATCAGTTTGTGAGAACTGAAGAGAAAGTGACAGTGACGGCTCAGTACACTGCGGGATAATGTCAGCAGTGGTAGCCCAAACAGTAATACAGCAACCCACCACCAGCTCCGTCTAACATACAAAGAACTCCTAGTGTTATTTCTAGTGGCCTTGTGTTCGGAGGTCCCTTTCTTCAAGGAAACAGCTTTACATTCATATGCTTGTAAGATGGTCAGCTAACTGGCCCTTTTCCCATCCTGTTGGCTGTTACAATAACAAAGAAAATTTCAGAAATTGTAGCTCTCAATTTACTACAGTATATAATGATAGAACATGTAGGGTTCAGGCTGCTGCTTGAGTACCTCAGACCTCAGTATAACATAATCAAACTTCTCTCTCACAGAGATCCCAGATCTCGACAATGCTGCATGCAAAAAATTGAGATGTGCCTTGGCACTTGTTATATGGAAGGTGGTGCATCTAACAACAGTCTGGAAAAGCTGTCAGTTTGAACCCTTCATGATTCTACCTTCCTTCGACTACTGCAATGTCGTCTACAGCTCTGCCTCCAAGTCCACCTTATCCAGACTGGACCCTCTCTTCAATGTTTTCTGCCGTTTCGCCTCGATGCCCCCGCACCCATTACTGCGAGCTCTTCCATTCACTGGCCCTCCAATCCCTGAGCAACCGGCGCCTACTTCATGATGCTAAATTTGTTTCTAACTTCTGGCTCGTTTCCTCCCTATTTTCCCCACCAACCCCCGCTCACGCCCTCAGGTCTACTGACTCCAGGCTATTAGCTATCCCTCATCGAAGAACCACTGCAGGCCAATCGGCCTTATCTTACCTCCTCCCTAAGCTCTGGAATGACCTGCCGGCCCAAATCCGCCATTCTTCCTCCAAACACTCTCTATCCTCTGCCCTCACTAACTTCTTCGCACCCAATCGTACCTGCCCCTGACCCCCCCGACTGACTCCTTCCCCCACCTGATCCCCTCCTCCTTACACACCTGACCAGAGGCTGGGCCGTTCGCCCAAATGACTGGCTTATAAATTTGCCCTAACATTCCTTGCACTTACCCGCTCTTGGCACTTCTGTCCATCTCTTCTTATTCCCATCAACGTTCCTCCCTAAGTCAACCCCCGCATCTTTCCCAGTGATTGACTACCTATACCTGTCACCACCCTCTGGCCCCAGGTTCGGGCTCCCAGTTTGCACTGCCAACCCAGTGCATTTTATTTCTCCTCATTCTCTAGATATAAGCACTTATGTAACCATGTATAGTGTCGATGTTAATCAAACATGTTATGCCACCCCATATGTGGCACAAGTATGTAGTGCTTCCACTTGTTTAAGTCTGTCTAGCCACACATATCCATGTAACCACTGTTCTGAATTGCTTGACTCTAATGTCAACCCATTGTTTGTATTATGTATAACCCCGGTCGCACCATGACACGAGCATTGTTTTGCTCAGTGTGCCTCTCCTGGTGAAACATTTTCAATAAATAAGTAAATGACTCACAACACACTGGACATGTTTTGAGGAGCGTTCTCAGGACAGCGCAACAAGTGTTGCTGTTCTGAATGTTTTATTTTCCATCTGAACCATACCTCTCAACTGTCCCTGATTTTGCCTCAAATTACTCCTCTGTCCCTCATAAAATTTGTGTTCTTGTGACAGAACAGTGGGAATTAAAAGCACAAAATAATGTCAAACATTAAAGTAACAGACGTGTTATTCTTCAGAAAATGCATATTAACACAAATCCCTTTATTCTATCAGCTTTCTGAGTGAATAGTACCCGATTTTAAGATGTGTCCCTGATTTGGGATCTTTGTCCCTGATTTTTTTAAGCCTTGTCCCTGATTAATGAGGCAAGAGGTTGAGAGGTATGAAACATTACTACAACGTAGTAAATGACTCACAACACACTGGACATGTTTTGAGGAGCGTTCTCAGGACAGCGCAACAAGTGTTGCTGTTCTGAATGTTTTATTTTCCATCTGAACCATACCTCTCAACTGTCCCTGATTTTGCCTCAAATTACTCCTCTGTCCCTCATAAAATTTGTGTTCTTGTGACAGAACAGTGGGAATTAAAAGCACAAAATAATGTCAAACATTAAAGTAACAGACGTGTTATTCTTCAGAAAATGCATATTAACACAAATCCCTTTATTCTATCAGCTTTCTGAGTGAATAGTACCCGATTTTAAGATGTGTCCCTGATTTGGGATCTTTGTCCCTGATTTTTTTAAGCCTTGTCCCTGATTAATGAGGCAAGAGGTTGAGAGGTATGATCTGAACATTACTACAACGTAAAAGAGCAAGTCAAACAACCAGTACTGCAGTGGCTCACATCGCACAGTGTCTGTTGGTTTTGTAGCTGCAGATAATGAGTCAAACATAAGAAAGGCCTTGGAGTGGGGGGCTTTATTTACATCTGCTGCTTTGCCCATCATTTGAACTTAACAGTTCACAGTGTTCATGATGAGGAGAGAGACATTACGGCACTTGATAATGCTGCTAAAAGGATCTGAACTCATTTCAACCACTCAAGCAAAGCATGCCCATTATTTGGTAAAATACAGGAGCAGCACAAGTTACCCCCCCGCCAACACAAGCTCATCCAAGACATTTCTACCAGGTAGAATTCCCCCATTCTTAGGTCCCAGAGACTGCTGCAACAACAAAAAAGCTGTCTGGCAGTATACTTTAGAAAATAAAACTGGTGATGTAAATGTTTACATTAATCCACCACAGTGGGCCATGCTGGAATTTGCCATTTCACTTCTACAGCCATTTGAATAAATCCCCAGGGGAGGTGAGAGCAAACACGACAGCTTTGACCCAGGCGATGCCTTTAATAAAGATTATAAAAATTTGCTTGAATCTGATTAGGGACAATTTGGAGAACCAGGACAGATTCATGCTGCCACTGCTGATACTCCCAGGTTGCCTCCTAGAACACAAAAAGATCTGTCCAAATGAATAATCAAAAAAAGTTGACAAAGACGAAAAACTCCATAAACTGCTTGTGGCTGACCACTTCATAGAGGCAGCATCCGGGACCCGCCTTACAAGTCAACAAACAGTAGATAAGATGCAAACTGTCATGCTCAGGAGCACAGAATCGGACATTGAATTTTCACAACACAAAACAGAATCAGGCTGCCTTTTCCATCTTTCTGTCACTCTCCTCCTCCTGCCATTGCTGTAGTATCACCACCGTCAAAAAGGTAGCACTGTCCTATGACCACACAGTTCAGCTTCAGGTCTCTGGAGCCACTTGATACATAGAAACATAGACTTTGACAGCAGATAAGGACTGCTTCACTCACCCAGTCTGCCCATTTCACTACCTATTGGATAAGCTGCTGATCCTAGTTAACCAGCAGCCTACTTCTCCTACCCATCACTGTAATTACCTTATGTCTGTCCCATGCATTCTTGAATTCCCCCACTGTTTTTGACCCCACGACCTCCTCAGGAAGGCTGTTCCATGCGTCCACCACCCTCTCTGTGAAAAAATACTTCCTCACGTTGCCCCGAGCCATCCACCCTCTATCTTCAAATTGTGCCCCCTTGTTCTTGCACATCTCTCTTTCTGAAAGATGCTACCCTCTTGGACTTAGTTGATTCCCTTGAGGCACTTGAAAGTTTCTATCATGTCCCCTCTCTCCCTCCTTTCCTCGAGGGTATACATATTAAGCTTCTTTAGTCTCTCTTTATATGGTTTCTGCTACAGACCCTGCACCTTTTTTAGTTGCCCTCCTCTGGACTGCCTCCATCCTGTCTTAAGTCCTTGCAGAGATGGGGTCTCCAGAACTGCACGCAGTACTCCCGATGGGGTCTCACCAACTGTCTGTACAGAGGGATGACAATTTCCTGTTTTCTACTGGTGATGCCTCTCCCTATGCATCCCAGTATCCCACCCCCCAAGCCCTCCTTACTGCCGTCTCACATTGCCTGCCTACCTTTAGGTCATCTGATATGACTATCCCCAGGTCCCTTTCCATTTGATAACTGTGATTGTACAGTAACTTCTTTGTGATAGTGGAAAGTGGGCTGAGTGCTGTTTGGACAGACTATACTGAGAATATCCATGCTTCTGTGTTTCTGTTCTTTAGTTGACAGTACACACATTTAGATTTTGCTGCACCAGCCATGTTATTCAAGCGGTGTCCTTCATTAATCTCCAAGTGACCATTTTGTGCTTTAAAAATGAATTAGAAATCCAGCCCCATTCATTTCAATGGGGCACGCCCCTGCATACTCTCTGGCCACATGTCATTACGTGCTTGAGCGCGGCGGCATGACAGACCAACCCGGACATTCAAACTGCAGAGGGCTGAACCCTTATAAAGCAAAATTGCGAGGCATATCATTTAGGTACTAAATAGTTTTAATTATTACAACCAGGATAAAATGACTGCCGATGAGGGCAGCCACCACTATGTGAGAGTGGTACTTGCTCTCAGATAGGTTGGAAATTCACTTTAAAAATCTGCCATATGATAGTTTGATGCATGTTTTTCTGCTACCTAGATGGAACCACCTGCATAGTGACACAATTAGTATTATTTTTCCAGTTGTTGACACAATTAGTATTATTTTTGCAATTTTCAAATATTATATCTGGCAGGCAAGATGCTCTCTATTGAAACAGCAGAAATTAGTACCCAATGCAGAAGTATGCAATTATGTCGGTATTGCAGTAAGTAAGGTATTTCAAAGTGATATTTTGTGCCATCCTGAAACCCAGGTAATGGGATGGTGGAAAAATGTCAACTAGTTTGTACAGAATTAGTAACTGATTTAAAATATATAGCAACCCTGCTGCTGTGATTGACCATATGTACAGTAGTAAGAGGAAAGTTATTATGACTGGGAATGTCCAGTGTTTGATGTTGCCTTCCTTGTTTACTTTTTCTTTGGTTTATCTTGGTTTTAAGCAATATCGCTTTCTTCGTACATTTTTTTAGTGTTGTTCAGATAGTGCTTTTGTGGATCCTACTACTATCTGTCAGATAGTGCTGATATCCTGACTTGGATCCTACCAGATATCCTACCAAATACAGATGCAGGATCCAGGGCCAGATAGTGATGGATCCTTGTTAGGATCCAGGTATCCTAGTTAGGATCCATGGATCTTAGGGCAGATAGTTAGGATCCAGGGCCAGATAGTGATGGATGCTGGTTAGGATCCACGGATCTTTGGGCTGATGGTTAGGATCCAGGGCCAGATAGTGATGGATGCTGGTTAGGATCCATGTATCCTAGTGAGGATCCACGGATCTTAGGGCAGATAGTTAGGATCTGGGGCCAGATAGTGGTGGATCCTGGTTAGGATCCAGGTATCCTAGTTAGGATCCATGGATCTTAGGACAGATAGTTAGGATCCAGGGCCAGATAGTGATGGATGCTGGTTAGGATCCAGGTATCCTAGTTGGTAGGATCCATGGTCAGATAGCACTACTATCCTACCACAGCAACTATCTGGCCAAATTGGAGAGGTACTTGTTGGTATCCTGATTTCTAGGGTACTATCTGAGCAACACTAATTTTTTTAATATATTTTTTATAAGGTTACTGTATAGAATGTAATTTTTTTTTACCTTGTTAATTTCTGTCTTTTAACAAATAAAATTCCCCTACTCTTCATCAATAACTGCCATGGGATTTTGACTTCACCTGGACAGTGACCAGAGATGGGCAGGAGGGACCTCAATTAAACATCTCATCTGAAAGATGGCACCTCAGTTGTGCAGCACCACCCCTCGTACTGCACTAGAGTATTAGTTATGGGTATTATCCCAGGTACCTGGTGTGGGCTAGAACCCACAGCCATCTGATCTTCCAGCCCCAGCAGCAAGTAAGCATGCTACATGCAGGGCCACTGACACTGCTGTATTTACATTCTCCGCCTGTCTATGTACACATGCACACTAGAGCCTGTGCAAAGTTTTCAGGTTCTGCTTCCACAGAATTTTGGAAATTCCATCTAATTCTGCAGAATTTTATCAGAAGTGGAATCCCGAAAATCCAAAAGCAGAACTTTTTTTAAAAAACTGCAGGTTCACTACCCATGGTTTACATACACCATGGAATAGCATTCAATGGTTTATGTAAACCACAGCTTAATTTTCCATCTTTCAGAAAAAGAGACATGCAAGAACAAGGGGACAAAATTTAAAGATGGGGGGGGGCGGTTCAGGGGGCAATGTGAGGAAGTATTTTTTCACAGAGAGGGTAGTGGACGCATGGAACAGCCTTCCTGAGGAGGTTGTGGGGTCTAAAACTGTGGGAGAATTCAAGAATGCATGGGACAGACATAAGGCAATTCTTTTGGAGGGCAGGAAAAAATAGGCTGTTGGTTAACTAGGATCTGTGGCCTATCCTGTAGGTAGGGAGATGAGCAGACTAGGTGGGCCAAGCGGTCCTTATCTGCTGTCAAAGTCTATGTTTCATTAACCATAGAATAATATTCAGTGGATTACATGATCCTTAGTTTTCATAGAAATACATTTTGGAAGAAGACTTGCCTTTCTGCATGACTTCCATACACACAAGTACGCACACACACGCACACTTCTTCAGAAAGTATGCTTACTTGAGACTTCCAGTTGAGCTATGGTGGGCTAAACAGTGCGAGTCTAGAGCTCTCCCCTTGCCTCATCAAAAAAGCTAGAAACATAGAAACATAGACTTTGACGGCAGATAAGGACCGCTAGGCTCATCTAGTCTGCCCATTTCCCTACCTACAGGATAGGCCGCGGATCCTAGTTAACCAACAGCCTATTTCTTCCTACCCCCCAACAAGAATTGCCTTATGTCTGTCCCATGCATTCTTGAATTCTCCCACAGTTTTAGACCCATAACTCTCCTCAGGAAGGCTGTTCCATGCATCCACTACCTCTCTGTGAAATAATACTTCTCACATTGCCCCTGAACCGCCTCTCCTTCTATCTTTAAATTGTGTCCCTTGTTCTTGCAAGTCTCTTTTTCTGAAAAATGCTACCCTCTTGGACTTTGCTGATTCCACTGAGGTACTTAAAAGTTTCTATCATGTCCCCTCTCCCCTTCTTTCCTCAAGGGTATACATATTAAGCTCCTTTAGTCTCTCCTCATACGGCTTCTCTTGCAGACCCTGCACCATTTTAGTTGCCCTCCTCTGGACTGCCTCTATCCTGTCTATGTCCTTGCAGAGATGGGGTCTCCAGAACTGGACACAGTATTCCAGATGGGGTCTCACCAACTGTCTGTACAGAGGGATAACAACTTGTTTTCTGCTGCTGATGCCTCTCCCTATACATCCCAGTATACCCCCAGCCCTCCCTACTGCCTTCTCACATTGCTTGCTAACCTTAAGGTCATCTGATATGATTACCCCCAGGTCCCTTTCCTTTTTGTTGTTGTTACTACCTCCCACCCACTGTATTCTTCCCTGGGTTCTTGTTTCCCAGGTGCATTATTTTGCACTTCTTTGCATTGAATCCTAGCTGCCATACTTCTGACCATTCCTCCAACCTTGCCAAGTCCTTTTCATCCTTTCCACGCCTCCTTGTGTATCAACCCTGTTGCAGATTTTTGTGTCATCTGCAAAAGGCATACTTTCCTTCAGTCCCTCTGCAACGTCACTGATGAAGACATTAAAAGGACTGGACCCAATACTGAACCCTGCGGTGCCCACTAGTAACCCCCTTTCTTCAGAATGGACTCCATTTACAATTACCTTCTGTGTCCTGTTGTCCAGCCAATGTTTTACCCAGGCTACCACCTGGGTCCCACTCCCAGGCTGGTTAATTTGACTATTAATCTTTGTGTGGGACTGTGTCAAATGCCTTGCTAAAGTCTAGGTAGGCCATGTCCACAGCCCTCCCTGGTCTACTACTTGGTCACCCAGTCAAAGAAATCTATTAGATTGTCTGACATGACCTTCCCGCTGTGAACCCATGCTGCCTTGGTCCTGTGCTCCACTGGCCTCTAGGTACTCGAATATTCTTTCCTTCAGAAGTGACTCCATCACTTCCCTACCACAGAGGTCAGACTGACAGGTCTGTAGTTTCCTGCCTCTGTCTTGGACCCACTTTTGTGAAGGGGAATCACATCCACCTTCCTCCAGTCCTCAGGTACCATACCATCCTCCCATGATTTATTAAAAAGAGTAGCCAGTGGTTTCACTAGTTCCTCCCTTAATTCTTTTAGAATTCTGGGGTGAATTCCATCAGGACCCATTGCTTTGTCCACCTTCAGTTTTAGGAGTTCTTGCAGAACCCTTTCTACTGTGAAAGGACTGGGATCGACCCCCCTATCAAGAGTGCTTCTGTTAATTGGATTAGGCACTGCCCCTCCTCTTTGTGAATACTGAGCAGAAATATTCGTTCAGTATTCTGCTTTTCACTGTCCCCTCTGCCACCCACTGTTCATTCTATTCAGCCTCACTATCCCTCCTTTGTCTTTTACGCCGCTGATGTACCTATAAAAGGTTTTATCCCTTCTTAACTGAGTTGGCTATCTTTTCCTCAGTTTGGGCCTTTGCTATTCTGACTTCCCTCCCTGCTTCCTTCTGCCTTAACTGGTACAGCTCTCTGTCCTGCTCCTTCTGTGTTTCCTTATACTTCCAGAATGCTATCTTTTTCTTCCTGACTTTCACAGTCACCTCTTTTGAGAACCATAGTGGCTTTTTCTTTCGTTTTGATTTGTTCATTTGCTTCACACAAAGGCTTGTTGCCTCTGTGATGGCAGTTTTGATAATTCCCCATTGTTGCTGCACCCTATCCTTCTAGCCTGTTTGCTAGTGCTTTTCTGAGGCACTCTCCCATCTTGCCAAAGTCAGCCCTCCTAAAGTCCAGTACCCTCACTTTTGTATGGCTTGACTCTGTAGCTGAGTTTAACGTGAACCACACTGTTTGATGGTCACTTGTCCCCAGATGGCAACCCACTTCTAGATCTGAGATCCTCTCACTGCCCCGTTTGAGAGTATGAGGTCTAAGATTGCTCCCTCACGAGTGGGTTCCGAAACTAGCTGTCTAATGCCTGCCACCTGTAGGGCATCAAGAATGGCCCTGCTCTTGGATGTGGCTGCAGCAAATGTGCTCCAGTTAACATCTGGCATATTCAGGTCTCCCATCAACAGTATCTCCCCTTTCTCTGCCATTCTAAAAATGCCTTCTATCATATCCTTGTCCATTCCTTCCCCCTGACATGGGGGTCTGTACACAACCCCTGTGCGGATTGTGGTGCCCTTTCCAGTCTCCAAGGTGACCCACAGTGCCTCCTCTCCTACCTGTTTACTCTTTTGTTCAGTTGCTTTTATCCCTTCCTTTACATAGAGAGCTACTCCTCCCCCTCTTCTCCCCTGCATGTCTCTCCTGTAGGTTATGTACCCTGGTATGTCAACATCCCAGTCATGGTTCTCTGTGTGCTACCTAAATCTCTCCAAACCTCCTGAAAACTGGAAGAAAATCATGTGTCAGTGTCTCCACTGCCTTACGGTCGCCGCCTATGCCACTTCAAATCGGCTGATCCAACAGATTTTGGATTTTTACAGAAAACGACGACGGCCCGGACTGGAGAGAGGTGGCCGGCTCAGACGACCCCAAGAGCACCAGACAAGAAAAAAGAACAGCATTGGCAAGACACCATCCTCCTCCGACTTGATCTTGCAGGCAGTACAGGAGTTCCGATCAGAGATGAAGGAGACCCTTCGCGACCTCTCTTCCGATCTGGGGACCTTCCAGAACTGCCTTGATGAGGCAGATCAGCAAATATCAGCCAACACCAAGCACCTGGACGTACTAGAGGTCTCGGTACGAGAAATGGCCCAGACGCAACTCACAATTATCCACTGACAAGAGGATGCAGAGAACAGGGAATGGCAGAAAAACCTCAGGCTATATGGAATACCAGAGGGGGAGGAGGGAGCGGACATGCCAGCTTTTCTAAACCATTTTCTGAGAACCTCCCTTGATCTAGGTCCAGAGCTACCAATAGATATGGAAAGGGCACGCCATGCTCTGGGCCCTAAACCCCTTGCAGGAGCTCACCCACAGTCAATCATGGCTCAGTTTCTGAAATACAGTACTAAAGAACTTGTATTGCAAAAAGCATGGGCCCAAAAACAGATCTACTGTGAGAACAGACGTATTTTTTTTTCAATAATGATTACGCGCCCATGACCCAAAAGCAAAGGCATGAATACTCCTCTCTATTTCCCTGCCTTAGAGAGAATAAATTAAGTTTCAAGACCCCCTACCCTGCCAGATTGGTGGTCTTCTCTTCGGGCCCTCAGTCATACTCTTCAGCCGAGGAAGTGAGGCAGGATTTAACCTCCAGAGGGTTGTTCCAAGAACCAGGAGCCTAGGGGAAAAATGAGAAAGCCCCAAGACACGGACAGGCCCCTTAAAGTGAGGATGCTGCCTGATAAACAACCAAATGCCCACAAACCACAAACTTTAGAGGACCTGCTCAAGGACATGCAACAGTACCGGAGCTCCTACACCATCCTCGACTGACTCCAGGTTCAAATCGGAGACTGAACTGAGCTGCCCCATTTCTCCCACATAGCGGACCACAGGTGGGTGATGGTGGTGTGGGGGGATTGGTGGAGGGGGGAGGCTGGGGCTCATGTCCACATTAGGACCCCTCATTTAAGCTCCATCTACGAAGGGAGACAGAAATAAACTTTAATAGTATTAATCACAAAACAAAATAGGTGTTCTCCCACTAAAATTAGGCCAGGAGGACTTCCAAGGGCAGCCCTAGGGTCAGGACAGGGGCCTTGTCTTAAATTCGACGTGGGCTGTCCGTGGTTTGGGCCCCCTGAGCTTCCCGCCACTCCCAATGCTTTCTGCTCTACCTGTCCGTTTTCCCCCCTGGAGGTAGTGCAAGGGTGAGGGGTACATAATAAAGAAGTCTTCCATCCCAGGAACTGTTGTTCTCTCCCAGCATAAAGAAAATGGAACTGCTTCTGTACTATTAGACAACACATCTCTGATTATTGGAGCTGGCTCCCCCTTGGGGGCTACCCAGATGACGATTGCATGTTTGCTTGTGCTGTGTTCCTCTGGGCTTGGATCTTTCTAGGAGATTGTTTAACTCTGGGGGGGCGTTTGGGTTATGGAAATGGAATGGGATGGGGAGGGAGGGGTGAGCCTTGATGCCCTCAGTTGAATCAGTTTACTGTATCTAACCCCCACTGAGGTAGGATGAATAAAGGGGGGGGGGTGTGAGGAAGGCAGACTGCAATGGCTTGCAGCAATTAGACTCAGTTGACCAGAGGACGCCTTCCGGTAATTCTCCCTACCCTTCTGCTGTAGGCCTCTAACAACAGAAATATGGCTCAGTCTAACCGCTCAGATGGGCTCGGGGGTCAGAAGAGGAGGGTAGGAGGGAGGAGGGACATCACTACCAGTTAGGGGGATCGCGGGCTTTATAAGGTTGCAGACTCAAGGCTCAACTACTTCTGGCAGGCCTGTCGCTCTTCGGTGTGATAGGCCTCCTCTGAGGGGGTAACTACCCTTGGGGTCTATCCCTCATTGCTATGGGTGGCTTTAATCCTGGCTCAGTGATACTCACCTGTAGAACCTCTGGGAGCCCCTGGATGGGATTAAAATTCCCTTCTCTTGTGGAAGTCACAGTAAGTTATAAAAGTTACATAGTTCGCAAGAGACTATCTTTTGTTGACCCCTATTATAGGGGAGTTGTTGGGTTAAAAGTCACTTGTTTCTGTCAGGCTGGGACAACTGTTAATTTGGCCAGCTCGCCTAAAGTTTGGTCTGATTTCAGACTAGTTATTATAAATGAAAAACGAGGCAAAGAAAGCTACACACCTTGTTTTTTCAATAACCTTTATTATAAATTGGCTCCAAGGACGGATCTGGGGTGCTGCCATCTCGCAGAGAGATCCCTCCGGCAGACCTCTGGCTCTCCCAGATTGATTCTGTGTTTTCTTTCCTATTACCTTTCTCCTGTGGGATAATGGTAAACCCGGTCAAGATTTTCTCTTTAAATATTAATGGGCTCCACAGCCCGATTAAAAGGTCTCGACTGATGCAACATCTGAAAAGGCAGGCAGACGACCTATACTTCCTACAGGAAACCCACCTATCAGAAGTGGAACGCCAAAAGTTAAACTGCGGCCAAAGATACAGAGTTTATGCTTCCTCCCACTCCAGCAGCCACAGAAGAGGAGCGGCCATATTGGTCCCAACCTCCACCCGCCTGGAAGTACAAAGTATAGTCATAGACGCACTGGGGAGATATGTTATCCTAATGGCACATTATTATCTCAGGAGGCCACCTTAGTGAACGTGTACCTACCACCTCAGGCTTCTCTCCCAGTGATTCTCACGTTTCTTAACAAGGTTATAGATGCCCTACGGGGAATCCTAATAATGGCAGGGGATTTTAATGTAGCCCTTTCCCCCCAACTAGACACTTCATCCCCTCAGGTGTATGGTTCATCCAGTGCTCTTAAATATTTGAAGGCCATGCTAGCTCACCTGGGTATAGACGATATCTGGAGGAGACTCTTCCCGACAGCCCCAGGCTTTTCCTTTTACTCGCCCCGGTTCCATTCCTACTCTCGTCTGGAATATTTTTTATCTCATGTGGACACCTCTCATTAATCCAGGACCTAACTCTTGGCCCACGTATTTTGTCAGATCACCATCCACTAACCCTTAAAATAAATCTCGGCAAACCCTTAAAAACAAAGCTTTGGTGATTTAATCTGTCCCTGCTCCAAGTCCAAGAATATATAGACTAAATGAACACCAAAATCCCACAAGTACTAAAAGAAAAACAACCAAGATGGGATATCTGACCCCATAAAGTGGGATACCCTAAAAGCGGTAATTAGGGGGGAGACCATAGCTTTCTCCTCTCTGGAAAAAAAGAAAGCTTGAGGAATCCTTTAATTATCTAGTAGAGCAATTACATGCCTATCAACTCCTTTACAGAGAGGGGGATAAAATAATACAGAGGAAAACTGGGGAAACAAAAAAAGAAATACAGAAAATTATTGGCCTCAAAGTATTACAGCTCTCACATACCTTAAACAATCTAATTACGAAGGAGGGGCCAGGGTGCCCGGATATTAGCACGCAAACTTAGGAATAGAAAACTAACAGCAACCATTCTCAAAATAAAACACCCGGTTATTAAGAAACTTTCTCACACTGATGACCATACTCGATCATCTTTTCTCTCCTTCTACCACTTTATGCCCAGTGAGTGGGAATTTCACAACTGGAGGAAAGGAAAGCTTTTCTCTCCCAACTCGCTCTGTCAAAGTTAACAGATACTCAGCTCTTCTCCCTGGAAACCCCAATAAGCCCAGATGAAATCCTAGACCATGTTAAGTCCCTAAAGCTAGCTAAATGTCCAGGACCAGATGGCTTTATGTCTGAGTGGTATAAGAAATTTTCCGGATTCCTTCTTCCCTCTCTTCTACCCGCCTTCAGGGCTATCGCTAAGGATGAGTCCCCCACCATCCTGGAACTATGCGATAATAACACCCCTTCCTAAACCAGACAAGGATACCACTGACACGGCTTCATATCGCCCTATTTCTATTTTAAATGTTGATTACAAAATCTACATGGCAATCTGGGCCTCTAGATTGGAAACACTTCTCCCAAAGCTTATTCACCCAGATCAAGCTGGTTTCATTAAGCACCAGAGCACGTTGGACAACATCAGGCATACCATGCTCTTCCTGGAACATATACACTCCAGACAAATTCCCTCGGCCATATTAAATCTAGACACCGAAATGGCATTTGACCGGGTCTGATGGGACTTTCTATAGGGCACACTTCAAGCTTTCTCATTCCCGGAATCTACTCTTCAGTGGCTCCAGAACCTATACTCTCAACCCAAGGCATATATCCATATTAACGGGGTACTCTCATCCCCATTCACACTTTATCAAGGAACCCAGCAGGGATGCCCACTATCTCCTCTTCTATTAGCTTTAAATATGGAACCACTAGCAGCAGCCCTACAGTTACACCCCCGCATAGAGGGACTCCCCCGGGACAAAAACTATACAAGGTCTCGCTGTTTGTGGACGACGTGCTGCTAACTCTTCTAGCTGCAGAAATCTCCATACCAGTGACATGGGATGTCCTACAGAACTTTGAAAGACTAGCTAACTTCAAACTCCATATAGCCAAGACAGAAGCGTTAATGCTTTACTTTCATCCTTCCAACACTTTGAGAGAAGCTCTACCTATTAAATGGTGACGTACTAAAATAAAATACCTCAGAATCCATATCCCTAAAAATCTGATACACCTAGACCTTGTTTATTATGAACCCATTTCTCTTCAAATTCAAGATGACTTATCTAAATGGGGACGATCAAAGCTGTCTTTCTTCCAACGTATTGAAACCATCCTCCCAAAACTCCTCTATATTTTCCAAAATATCCCAACATTTCCAGCACCCTTCTGTTTTAATTCCTGGAAAAAAATAATCTCCTCCTTTATTTGGGACGGCCAGAAAACAAGAGTGCGATTGTCTCTTCTATATCTTCCGCTGAATCGGGGGTTGTCAACGTCCCTGACTTGAGGTTCTATGCATTAGCTACTTTTCTGAAGCTCTTTTTCTATGACTTTTCCCAAATGCCCATAATGACTGGAAAGATATTGAGTTCCAAATTAATCACTTACACGATATAGAGAAAATCACATTCACCTCCGAAGAGTGTCCCACCTCTTCGAGACTTCACGAAATTCTCGGCCCAAATTTTAAAAATATGGTTTGCCCTAAAACAAAAAAAAGCCTTCAAGCAAACCATTTTTTTTCTTTACATTACTTTCACTGGACGAAGGCTTCATTCCGGCCAACCTTGACTCTACTTTTGCCCAATGGTGAAGGCCAGGACTCTGCTACCATCACCAATTTATCAATCAAACCGGCATTATCTCCTTCACTGAACTTCAAATTACATACTCCCTCCCCGACCGAGACATGTTTCACTGTACCAAGGTGAGAAACCATGTTCTATGGCAGAAAGAATTTACAGCTAGCCGCCCTGCACCCCCCCCCAATGCTTTGGGCTCGTTTAAGGGACTTCCTAAATGGGCACCCTTGGAATAATCTAATTGGCCATATATATATACATATAGAGACTCTTAAGGGAGTCCCATGGAGACTCCTCCCAGTCAGTTCTAGAAGCATGGAACAGAGATCTGGAGCTAGAGGTTCCCTTCCCGAAGTGGGTAAGTGCAACCTTAAGTGCAGTTAAAATTTCTTCCTCTCACACTTGGAGGGAGTTTGCATGGAAGTCAAATTCTAGATACTTTCAATCTCCAGATATTCTAGCAAAATACCTTCCAGCCACTTATGGACACTGTCGGAGAGGTTGTGGTTGCACATTAGCGGGACTGAGCCACATTTTCTGGTTTTGCCCTAAACTAACACCCTTTTGGTGCTCCCTCCAGCGAGAGCTGAGTGAATGCCTAGATGAAGAACTGGAACTAACAGCTGAAATAACAATTCTTTCCATCTATCCTCCCCACAGACCAAGATGGGAGCGTACCCTATTACCACTATATATTTTAGCAGCTTGGAAAGCTATTACTCGTAAATGGATGTCTACTGCTATACCTTCTGTGGTGGAATGGCGGCAGATAATTTTGGAAATATGTAATTTGGAAAATCTAACTGCTAAACATAGAGGATAATGGCTGGGGTTATGAAGTTTACCATGTTGTAAACCCCTCGAACGGTTGCCAAACAGACCTTGTAAACCTCAAGCGCGAATCTCAAGATGTTTACCGTTGGCATGGCAACTGTGAGAGGGGTTTTCAACGTAGTAAACTTCATAACTCCAGCCATTGTCTCTTTTAGTGTATGGGCTCGCAACAGTAATACTTTCAGGACAGAACGGGAAAGGCTCTTACTTGTGGGCTTTGGTTTAACAGTTTAAACAGATCGCGGTGGCGCGACCAACATTTGGGTGCTAGAATTCAGCACACCTGACTGGATTCGATCCTGTAATATCACCGATCTGACGAAGGCAAGCAAGGTTTATAGTGCTGACATCAGATCGGTGAGATTACAAGATTGTTAGACAGCAGCATGCCACACATAACAAGGGCTCCCCATACATTATTACATAATAAGCAAGACTCTGTTGAAGTTAAATGGTGTAGATGGGTAATGTATTTATCCTTGGTTGACCCAGAGTTTGTGTCATGAGGGAGGAGGGGGGCTAAGTTAAGGATGTACCAATCCGAGAGGTGTGGCACCTCCTGATTTCTCTCCTTTTTTTCTTTTGGGATGGGAAGGGGTAGTGGGGGTGAGCTTAGGGTCCCTTTGACCAATTTCTATATCTATGGGTGGGGTCGGGCCACCTGCCTTAGTTGTTATTCTTGTAAGGGCAATGGAGAGTTAACGTCCCTTTTACTAGATACAAGTAGAGGTGTGCATCAAATATGAAACTCAAATGATTTTGTTTTGTGATACTAAATGAATACTTGCATCATAGAAGGCATATTTCTGTAAAAGGCTAACGAAATCTGTATTCTGTATTAACTGGTCTCACTCAGTAAAAATGAAATAAAAAAAAAAGTATGCTTACTTGTTTAACTAGACTGATCACTCCTGAAAAAGTTCAATTGGTCGAAACATCAGCTTTATTTCCTGTTTTCTGCATGCATTTCATTTAACCAGTTTGTTTTATTTAATACACGCAGTAACCCATGTCAGAAAGCCGCCATGCACAATTGGTTATAATTAGGTACAGCAAGGAGGCTTTGATGTTAATGAGCATGGAAAGTGAATTACTCCTTCAGCCCCACAGGGACAAGTGGTCCTTTCAGGTCAGCACGGAGGTGCTGTACCATGGCAGTGTGGGAAAAGCCTGCACAGCATCAACTCATGTTTCTAACCAGTGGGTAAACAAATGACTTGACTTTCCAACATCACGATTACCTCATTTCACAAGCACTTGCTTCAGAACTCAGTCCATGAACACTGAAAATGTGTTGCACTGACTCTTAAAATGTGGAACAGAGATTCATAATATGTAACACATTCTCAGTTTGAATAAAATGATTCACAATAAGGTATGTAATTTCTAACTGTCCAATAGAAGTTCCAAGTTAAAGATGACAAGCAATGATATTTACTACAGGACTGCCCTTCTAACAGCACTTACGCTGTTAGCCGAGGTCTCCATTCAACTATAAAACACATTCAACTATAAAGCACAATATGTTTGGTACATTTTGTAATTTAACTTTGCAGAGTGTGGGCCAATGCAGAAGCAGAGGCAGCTTCCCGAGGAGCCCAGTCGAGCGCCACCTCCCCATTTTAGTGACATACATCTCGCTATTGTTGTAATGAACACAGATAGGAGCAGGTATTCATTTTAAGTTTTTATAGCATCGGCAAGAGGGTTGCTGTTTAAAAGTATGCTTATAATCAGTTTAGGTCTCAAACTAGCTGTAAGTATACTTTTAAACAATATAGAGTATAATGTATGGGAATCCGTTAACAACAAAGGTGTGTTTGCATCGAGAGGTTACCACGGTTTATAAACCCCAAGAGCGCAGCTCAAGAGGTTTACAGTTACCATGGTAACATCAAGACACAAATTCACCTTGGTTATTAACTGCTTCCCATATGTTGTCTTATATAGCGTATGGGAACCAGAACACTATGTGCTTTTTACCCTAAAACAAAATAATCTGCCACAGTTCTCTAAAGATCTACACCACTTAGTCGGCTGTAAATATACGCAGAGTAGGCTAACCGCTGAGTGAAGACGTGGACACGATGGTAGCGGGGATGATTAATAAATGTTATTTTACCTGCTTTAAGCTAACAGCATACATACTGGTACACAAGCAACATTAGGAAAAAAAAGTCCCGACTGATTCAGAAGTAAAACTGAATGCAGAGGTCAAGGATGGATCAACATGAACTTTGCATTTTCTGGCAGTGCCACGGGGAAAGTTCATATCCTTGACCTTTGCATTCAGGCATTCAGTTTTACTTTTGAATCAGATGGCATTTTTTTTTTCTAATGTTGCCATCGTTAATGCTTGTTTATTTTTATTTGAAAAATTACTGCGATTAAGGAACCGCCGTTTCTTTTTGAATGCTGCCGAGTGCTAAGCGCAGGTGTGGTGGAGTGTTGAATCTCTGCCGCATTCCTTCTTGTTATGGTATTGTTCTAAGGTGGTTAACAGCAATGGAATGTTAGAATGATACCATAACAAGCCTGTATTTACACTGAATTCTGGTAATAACGTTCCGCCATACACTATAACCCTCATGCTGACACTCTGAAAATCTAAAATGAATACCCGCTCCCTGCTGTGTTCAATACAGCAATAGCGGGATCTACATCACTAAAATTGGGATTTTTCCCATACGTAGGTGGTGCACTCAATCGGGCTCACCGGGGAGCCACCTCCACTTCCATATTTGCTGACACTCTACCACTCTTACACTCTGCAAAGCTAAATTACAAAATAAGTACCAAGCAGACAATGATGCTTTATAGCCGAATGGAGACCTCAGCTAGCAGGGGTAAGTACTGTTAGAGGGGCAGCCCTGTAGTAAATATCATTGCCAGCCACTTTTTAAATGGGGATGGGGAAGCACTGCAACCCATCAGACTCATGTTTGCTAACCCCTTGTTCTCATCTCTGTGTACAGTATGTCCTCCTTTGATTTTTGCCTCCCTAGTTCTTTAAGGGGACAGGTCATTTATGTGAATTTACATCTGCTTGTACTGTTCCTGTTTTCAGCGAGTATATTCATATATTCCCCAAACTATCCATATTTAAAATAGTACCTGAATGAAAGTTAAAACTGTAAACAGTTATTTTCTTGTTATGGACAACATTCTGTACAGTTTGTTACTGCATGGATTTAGTACCTGGTCCATGATCTGTTGGCCTAGCAGAACAATGCTCAGAGTTCTAACTTCATGCAGTGACAAAGGTAGAACTCCAAACTCTTGGTTCTGTGAAAAACTGTACTGAATACTGTCTATGAAAGGAAAACAATACAAATCACAGTTATTCATGTCAGCTGTTGTTCTGGTACAGTTAATATATTGCTGTTTGCACAATGTACTACTACTTCTGCAACGTATAATATTTGTCCTTAACTCATTGTATTGACTATTATATTGGGACCAAAGATATTCTTTGGATCAGTGCAATCGTTCTTATATCTGCATGTGTATGTGTGTGTGTGTGTGTGTGTGTGTGTGTATGTGTATATATATATATATATATGTAACCCCCCTGCAAATGGGGGTTCCCAAAAGACTTCCAGGAGCTTGCTTGAATGCTCCAAGCCTGAATGGTGTTTGGCATTTAAGCCATTTATCAGTGAGTGTTTTTAGAACCTCTGGTACTGTCTCTTTAAGAGCTGTCTGCTTGCAGACATAATTAGTTTGTATGGGGGGACTGTGTGCTTCTCTGAGTACCACTCGAGCTGCTGCCAATTCACTTCATTTTTGCAGTCACTAGGAGTGCAAAGGGAACCTATCTGAAAGATGTAACTGTTTGCCAGAAATTATTTAGAGTAATAATGAAATACAGTTTGTCTAACCTGCTTTCTTTGCAGTCAGAACTGTGTCTGCTAGTTCCCCATTCTAGTTTTGAACTGCTAAACTGGACCAATCAGTGTGGAGGTAAGCTAGCTCTAAAATGGTGCCTTGGACGAATCAGAACTTGGACTCATAATCTGAGCCAGCCACAAGAGGATTGTATGGGCAGTGACTCTGGGAGATGTAGTTTAGACTTCAGTGCCTTTTGGACCAACAGCAGCAGTCTATTGTGAGTGACAGCCAATCCAGTCAAGAACTGGGAGGAACTCAAAGGAAGTGCCAGGTTTTGTCGGTTGGAGTTTCAGTTGAGCTTTGGCAGTGAAGAAGGAAGGAGCCCTGTGCTTTTCAGTGTGCAGTTTTAGTCAAAAACGTGTGTAAGGCCCAAGTTCGGTCTGCAGCTTGTGTAACAGCTTGTTAGGACTGAATCCGTCCTGTGAAAGAATCAAAGGATCTCTGAAGAGTAGAAACCAGGCTCACCCTGTAGAAGACTGGAGGAATGGCTGAAAATTGCACTTCGGTCTGTCAGGAACTGAATCTGCTGTGTGTTCTCCTGGGTATTGTGCAGTAATTGCGATCGGGATACAGATGCAGCCTGCCTGGTATAGTGCTTTCTTTTATATGGATGTGTGCAGAGGTTTGTGTACCTCAAGTGAGCCCTGCTGACATTGAAGGACCCTATCTTATTTGGAGGTCGTGAGTACTAATGCAGGGTTGCTCCCTGTTGAATTGCCACATTAAATCCAAATGGAATTACTGTACTGCTGACTGTTTAATTCTCCTTTTCTCTGTGTGAAAGGGCCCTACCAGCTGCCAGTTTGGACTAGCCACTAGGGCTTGGGTACCCAGGGACAGTAACTGATAGGGATAGGCCTGTGCACAGAGCCATAAATGAGATTATTAGAGTGATAAGCTAATTAACCTGATTTCCCCTGTCCTTGTTATATCCCCTAAATAAATCAGAGCTGCTTGTTTCAGCAAAGTTATACTGCCTGAGGTATTTGTCTATGTTAAAGTACTGTACTGTGATTGTTGCACTGTATCTCATTTCACAGGAGGTCCCAGTGCGGAACCAGACCTGGGGTAAGTGTATACTGTGAAGGTAATTCTGATATATTGTGTGGGCTACTAGTGGGAAGAAAGGGGTTGCAGTGTCCCAGAGGGCTGTGACCAAGTTAGTTTAACTATTGCAAACCCTGACCTCTGGGTGGAGGCACCGCCATTGGATCCAGCCCCTCAACCTGTTAGTGGCAAATCAGGCAGGGTAGTAGCCCTGGGATAGCGCCATCTAGGGGTTACATCTTGGAGGCTCACAGGATTGTGTGTCCTCTAGTGCCATATTACGAACCACTGTTAAGAAAAAATGGGTACCCCGACAGAAGTGGCTGTGCACCGGCTGGTGGAGTGGTGTACTGGGAGGAGATCGACCCCAAAATGCTATGCTTATCCTGGACATCCCCTGGGTATCATCACGGACACTGTGCAGGGAGTACTTTCCAAGGTGGAAGGTTTACAAAACCCTGTGGTGGTGGGTCGGCATGCTAATCTGCTCACCCACACTTTCCTGGCCCTAGTAGAGTTTAAGGATCCCATAGATAGCTCCAAGTGCCACAGACCATTACCCCAGAGGAGCCCTCACTGCTTGGAGAGTGATAACTAAGGACAGTAAAGACCTGGGGAATGAGCCCCACCACTATCTGAAACTTTTGAGGAGAAATTTGCTAAATGGTTGCTGGGGAAGGGAAAACTGTGGAGGACTTGAAAACTATTCTTGCCACGGAGTGTTCCTCCCAACACCTTCTCCGCTCCAGTGCCCGTAATGGTGGCTGAACCAATGCAGACTCCAATTTCTGCACCTGCCATTAGTCACGACTCTTACCAAGGTTGAGGATCTTCTCTGGCACCCTCCCACCCCCCAAGGGAGGATGACTGGGAGACCTGGATAGACTATGTTGCCCCAAGTGCTAGAATGGCAATGCTCGGGAAGCGAGCGAAAGAGGGTTAGTGAGCCTCCGAGGTCCCTGCCCTGGCTACCATTCGTGCTAAACGGGCCAGTAACCCTGAAGTGACTGCACAGGCCTATCTTGAGGCCCTGGAGAATGTGTATGGAGCCCAGATTCTGATGAGGACCTATGGTGGAGAGTAAGAGATGCACAACAGTACCAAGGGAGTTGTTGTCTGTGTATGTATCTCGGCTGGAAAAATTGTTGCAAGAATGCCTCAGAAAAGGTAGTTTGCCAGCGATTGAACTGGACCGAACCAGGCTGGACAGGATCCTTAAGTCTGCCCCTTCTCATAACTGCTGTTGCTTCAATTCGCCTGGCAGATCGACTGGAATCCCACCTCCTATGATGAGTTAATGAGAGAAATTAGAGGTTGAGAAAAGGCGACCTCGGGAGGACCTGCACCAATAGCTGCGGCTACAACCCGAGTGACTGAGGGTGACCCATCAAGTGAAGTTCAGGGGCAGAGGTTGGCAGTCAATGAGTGCTCTGACAAGGAAAAAGATATGCCACAATGGGGCAACTGTTGAGAGAGATCCGGGAATTCAAAAACAGTCCCTTTATGAAGGCCACGCCTGCAGCACGGGCCCCTGACCTATATCCGACTGCATCTGCTATGGGGGTGGGGTATCCACCCATGTATCTCCTGCTGATAACAGCTCCAAACTCAAATCCTTGACCATGGAAGTGGAGAAACTGACGAGATGTCTCCAAATGCTTATCACGCCGCAGACAGAGATGGCACCCAGGTTTCCAGTTAGTAATACCCCGCCCTGGCTCCCAGTGTGCGCCTCGGCCAGCTCAAACTCCAGAAAGTATGTTTTGCTATAATTGTGGGAAAGATGGGCACATGAAAGATATGCCAGTCCCAAAAGACACTGACAAAGTTGCATATAGGCTACAAGGAGAGCTTGGGAGAAGAAATCAGTGGTTAGAGGTGCCTGACATGATCCCAGTGAGGGCACCAAAATGCTAATTCACATCCTTTTGTGGCAAGGTCAGTTGCCCAGGCCCCCACTACCGCCTCTCAGACTGGTCCAGAATAGTGGGTCCCTCCATGGAGACCACTGTAAAGGTGAATGGAGTGTCTACAAGAGCTGTATTAGACAGTGGCTCCCAAGTGACAATTATGTTCCAGGATTGGTATCAGAAGCATTTGTCAGACGTACCCTTACAACCATTAGAAGGACTGCATGTATGGGGGTTAAGTGAAGGCCTACCCCTATTCCGGGTATATCAAATTTGGCTGTCTTTCCCCACCTCCGTGGCTGGAGTGGCCGAACAAGTAGAGACCCTAGCCTTAGTGTGTCCCCCACTGGACTGTATGATGGTGTCCCTTTGTTGATTGGAACAAATGCTCATATGTTCGGAAGGCTGGCACAGTTGTGTTATGAAAACAGGGGTCAAAGACTAGTAGAGCTTTAAGAGTTCCGGCTTTAATTAAGAAGGCCTATGAGGCACAGAGAGATGCTGAAAAACAGAACCAGAGGAACCGGTTGGAATTGTATGGAAGAAGGATCCTGAGTCTCTGATCCTGGCGCCAAATGCCCAGTGTACCTTACAGGAGAGGTCCGTATCAGAAAGGATGTTAAGAATAAAATATTAATGTTGGATGCACCAGGCGATGGAAATTGCCAGAGGGACTGCTGGTCAAGCCTAGTATTTTGCCGCTAGAGCCCATGCTTATGCCAGAAGGGTAATGGTCCAAGTTCATAATGTGTCTGAAAGAGACATTCGGGTAAACAGAGGTTGCATCCTGGCTAATGTGCATTGTGCAGACACTGCAGTGCTACCCAGCAGCAAGAGTTCAAGGAAGAATGACAGAGTAACGCCTGACTTGTTTGATTTGGCGACTCCCGCTGCCAGCTGAATGGAAAGTGAGGATCAGTGAGAAGCTTGCCCAGAGAGACCAGGTGTTTTCTTTAAAGGAATGGGATGTAGGATGCGTGCAAGGGCTGAGCACAATATCCGGCTGCATGACGAAAGACCATTTCGTGAGAGGTCTCGACGCCTGGCACCTGCTGACATAGATGATGTGAGGCGGCATCTGCTAGAGATGTTAGCTGCTGGTGTAATACAAGAATCCAGAAGCCCTTATGCTTCCCCATTGTGTAGTGAGGAAAAAGAATGGAACAGTAAGGATGTGTGTGGATTATCGCACTTTAAACGGCGGACTATCCTGATCAGTACACAATGCCCGCATTCAGGATGCTTTGGACTGCCTAAACGGGAGCAAGTGGTTCTCTGTGCTGGATCTCCGCAGTGGGTACTACCAGATCCCGATGGCCCCAGAGGACCGTGAGAAGGCGGCCTTTATCTGTCCGCTTGGCTTCTATGAATTCATGAGGATGCCTCAAGGGATTTCAGGTGCCCCAGCCACTTTTCAGCGATTGATGGGCGTGCAGTGGGGACATGAACTTAATAGAGTGCCTGGTATACCTAGATGATGTTATTGTGTTTGGCAGCTCACTGGAGGAACATGAGAGCAGATTATTTAAGGTATTGGACCGACTGAGGACTTTGCTTAAACTGTCCATTGATAAGTGTCAATTCTTTCAAACATCAGTAAAGTATGTGGGACACATAGTATCCACCGAGAATAGAGACCGACCCAAGTAAAGTTGAGGCCTTGACCACCTGGCCACAGACCAAAAATCTAAAAGAACTGCAAAGATTCCTGGGACTTGTGGTTAATATCGCTCTCATCAAGGACTATTCAAGAGTGATCCGCCTTTACTTAACCTTACCAGGGTATCCCCAACCCACAAAAATACAAAAGTCAGCGTCCTCAAGACTGAAAGAGTGTATTTTCATCCGAGTGAAGTATTTGGGCCGCTGGACTCGATTGTGAGACTGCTTTTCATGAGATCATATATCAACTTACCCATGCTCCAGTGCTGGCCTATGCCGATCCAAGAAAACCCACGTCCTGCACACTGATGCTAGCTTGCAAGGGTTGGGGCTGTGTTGTACCAAGAGCACGAGAATGGCCTGAGACCAGTGGCCTTTGCCAGTAGAAGCCTGACCCCATCCGAAAAGAACTATCCTGTACATAAGTTAGAGTTCCTAGCTTTGAAGTGGCTATTGTTGACCAATTCCATGAGTACTTGTATGGGGCTAAAATACTAGTAAAACTGACAATAATCCTTTGACCTATGTGCAGACCTCAGCTAAGTTGGATGCCACTGGCCACAGGTGGCTTTCTGCATTATCTACATATGACTATGCTCTCGAATACCGAGCAGGTCTGAACCACATAGATGCTGATGCTCTCTCCCGGAGGCCTGTTCCCAGAATGATTGGGTCCGATTGGCAGAACCTGACATTCGGCACTCTGCCAAAGTTTGACAGGGAGGAACAAATGTCCACGGACGCAGTGGACTGCATGGTGGATGCTTGGACCCTCTGAGGTACATACCTGCTGCTTATTGCCACTTTTCTGCAATAGACATTGGTGCACTGCCTCAGCTGGACAATGACAGTATTCGGCGGGCTCAATCCGCGATCCCATGATCAAAGCAGCTTTAGAAGCCCCTGTGCAGGAAAAGATGTGTCCAAATTACGCTCCACTGATTTGAGAACTGCACTGTTATACAAAGAAGGTCTAAGTTGAAACTGATCAATAAACTGTTATACAGAGAAACAGTAGACAGAGGGGGACAAGTAGACAAACAACAACTAGTGCTGCCCACTGCCTTTCGAGACTCAGTACTGAGGTCCTTGCACAACCACATGGGGCACCTTGGTATAGACAGAACACTTGACTTGGTGAGATCCAGATTCTACTGGCCTAAGATGGGGGCTGATGTGGAGCAACACATTCGAACTTGTAGTCGCTGCTTACAGAGGAAAGCTTTGCCCCAGAGGGCTGCCCCCCTTGTTAACATCACCACCAGTGCACCCATGGAGCTGGTCTGTATTGATTTTCTGAGTTTGGAGTCAGATCAAAGAAATATCAGTAATGTGCTGGTGGTCACTGACCATTTCACGAGATATGCCCAAGCTTTCCCCACCAAAGACCAGAAAGCATCCACTGTGGCCAAAGTACTTGTAGAAAACTTTTTTGTTCACTATGGGTCTCCACAAAGAATCCATTCTGATCAAGGGAGAGACTTTGAGAGTCGTCTGATCAAAGAGATGCTTTCTCTGTGGGGAGTGCGAAAGTCCAGAACCACTCCTTACCACCCCAGGGGACCCACAGCCTGAGCGTTTCAACGCACTTTGCTAGATATGCTAGGCACCCTGCACCCAAAGGACAAGCCTAGATGGAGCCAACAAATTAGCACCCTGGTACATGCTTATAACTGCACCAAAAGTGATGCCACTGGATTCTCCCCCTACCGCCTGATGTTTGGAAGAGAAGCTCGACTACCAGTAGATGTGTGTTTTGGGGTCTCTTCTGATGGTGTTCAAGCTGACAACTATTTACAGTATGTGCAAAAGTTAAAGGCCCAGCTAACTCATGCGTACCAACTGGCTCAAACCATGGCTGCCAAAAGAAATCTGGCCAACAAAGAAAGGTGTGATAAAAGGTGGCTTTACAGGAACTCCAGGAGGAGATCGGGTATTGCTAAGAAATCTGGGACTGCATGGCAAGCACAAGATTGCTGACAGATGGCACCATCTCCCTCACATTGTAGTGGGCAAACTAGATGATCTGCCAGTGTACAAAGTAAGGCCTGAGAATAATTCAAAAGATGTAAAACAATGCATAGAAATCATTTACTGCCCATTGGACAAATCTTAATTGAGTCTGAGCCCTAGAAGATGCCCCTCTGGACCAGTGACTAGAGCTGCTGCTAAGAAAAGATCAAAGTCTGCACCTACAGAAGCAAAGTTAAAGTGTTCCCTCCACAAGTCCCAGTTGAGCATGACTGTCAGTCCATATCGGAAGAAAGTGAGAGTGACTTTGAATACTATCCTTCTTACGAACTGAGTCAATTGTTTGGGCAATCCCTAGTCAATACTGGAGACAAAGCTGGGCCTTCTGGACTGTCTAAGCCCCAGCTTCATCCCTGGAGCCAATGCTCCCAGAAAGTGAAGTGCAAAGCATCAGATCAGATGAAATGGAATCATTGTGCATGGTTGAACTGTTTGAGTTTTCAGGAGGAAAATGATAGATTGGGGCAGACTGGTGATACACCGAACAAGAAGAGTATTTTGAGTGCCCTGACAGTCCATTGCCAGTGTCAAAGCTCTCCATGCGAGCCAAATGTAGTGGACTCAGAAACTGTAACTCCTGGAGCTGAAAGTGCCCCAAGTTCTAGCCTCTCTACCCCATGGTGACTCCTGACAAGTGAGGACAATGCTGAAAATGAGGCTCAGGTGCAGAGACTATAACAGTTCCCCTAGAAAGACTGGTCGAGCTGTAAAGCCTGTGGTGCACCTCAGTTATGATTCACTTGGGAGGCCTGTGGACTTGCCTCTCAATGTTGTCCATAAAGGTGTATGTGTCCCCAGCTCATTGCCCAAACTGAGCATCAGTGCTAACTCAAGTTACTTGTGTTGCCCTCTAAGTATGGTGCCCTTGCCCCATCCAGCCCCAAGGTAACTGATAGGAAGGCCCCTCTCTTCAGGTTTCATGTACAAGAGGTAATAACTTGAGTTATGGTACAATGTGTATGTAATACTGTGTAAGAGTGACGTACTGCAATGTTTCAGAAATGTGTTCTTGGTAAAATGATATATTGACTGATGATTACATATGCGAGCCTAATGCAAATGTATATGGTTGCAGTTGAAACTTATGGGGTACTTGCTTGACGGACGTCAAGCTTTCCCAGGCCAGGAAGGTGTAACCCCTGCAAATGGGGGTTCCCAAAAGACTTCAGGAGCTTGCTTGAATGCTCCAAGCCTGAATGGTGTTTGGCATTTAAGCCATTTATCAGTGAGTGTTTTAGAACCTCTGGTACTGTCTCTTTAAGAGCTGTCTGCTTGCAACATAATTAGTTTGTATGGGGGACTGTGTGCTTCTCTGAGTACCACTCGAGCTGCTGCCAATTCACTTCATTTTGCAGTCACTAGGAGTGCAAAGGAACCTATCTGAAAGATGTAACTGTTTGCCAGAAATTATTTAGAGTAATAATGAAATTACAGTTTGTCTAACCTGCTTTCTTTGCAGTCAGAACTGTGTCTGCTAGTTCCCATTCTAGTTTTGAACTGCTAAACTGGACCAATCAGTGTGGGGTAAGCTAGCTCTAAAATGGTGCCTTGGACGAATCAGAACTTGGACTCATAATCTGAGCCAGCCACAAGAGGTTGTATGGGCAGTGACTCTGGGAGATGTAGTTTAGACTTCAGTGCCTTTTTGGACCAACAGCAGCAGTCTATTGTGGTGACAGCCAATCCAGTCAAGAACTGGGAGGAACTCAAAGGAAGTGCCGGTTTTGTCGGTTGGAGTTTCAGTTGAGCTTTGGCAGTGAAGAAGGAAGAGCCCTGTGCTTTTCAGTGTGCAGTTTTAGTCAAAAACGTGTGTAAGGCCCAGAGTTCCGGTCTGCAGCTTGTGTAACAGCTTGTTAGGACTGAATCCGTCCTGTGAAAAGAATCAAAGGATCTCTGAAGGTAGAAACCAGGCTCACCCTGTAGAAGACTGGAGGAATGGCTGAAAATTGCACTCGGTCTGTCAGGAACTGAATCTGCTGTGTGTTCTCCGGGTATTGTGCAGTAATGCGATCGGGATACAGATGCAGCCTGCCTGGTATAGTGCTTTCTTTTATATGGATGTGTGCAGAGGTTTGTGTACCTCAAGTGAGCCCTGCTGACATTGAAGGACCCTATCTTATTTGGAGGTCGTGAGTACTAATGCAGGGTTGCTCCCTGTTGAATTGCCACATTAAATCCAAATGGAATTACTGTACTGCTGACTGTTTAATTCTCCTTTTCTCTGTGTGAAAGGCCCCTACCAGCTGCCCACGGTTTGGACTAGCCACTGGGCTTGGGTACCCAGGGACAGTAACTGATAGGGATAGGCCTGTCACAGAGCCATAAATGAGATTATTAGAGTGATAAGCTAATTAACCTGATTTCCCCGTCCTTGTTATATCCCTAAATAAATCAGAGCTGCTTGTTTCAGCAAAGTTATACTGCCTGAGGTATTTGTCTATGTTAAAGTACTGTACTGTGATTGTTGCACTGTTCTCATTTCACAGGAGGTCCCAGTGCTGGAACCAGACCTGGGGTAGTGTATACTGTGAAGGTAATTCTGATATATTGTGTGGGCCACTAGTGGGAAGAAAGGGAGGTTGCAGTGTCCCAGAGGGCTGTGACCAGTTAGTTTAACTATTGCAAACCCTGACCTCTGGGTGGAGGCACCGGCCATTGGATCCAGGCCCCTCAACCTGTTAGTGGCAAATCAGGCAGGGGTAGTAGCCCCTGGGATAGCGCCATCTAGGGGTTACATATATATATATATATATATATATATATATATATATATTGTATTCTGTATGCAGTCTGTCTATAATAAGGATGAATATCTAATATGAGTTACTGCACTGTGCAAACCACTTATTTTGCGCATTGTTCCCTACTTTTGTACATTGTATGTAAATAATTCTGAGTATACTGGTGCTGTCCTAGCTTATGAGTATAATTCTCTTGTGTTAATGTACAGTATTGTCTACTGTTTGTAATTTTGAATACAGCTAACTCCAGGTTGGCTGTGGAAAAGGGACATGCTGTCTCAGTGGGCCTACCCGGGGATCAGAATTCAAATAAATATAGACCATTGTGTGGTATGAATAAAGTTTCTAAAAATAGGAACATTACAAACAGCAACACGTTAAAAATTATTTTTTGTCCTGTTTAAAACCATCTCCATATGTAGCTTCCCCTGTTGTACCATTATATATACCCATTCCCAGGGCTCCCACCAGACCAAATGGGCAGGTAGCCGGTGGGTCAGCAGCCTCCACTAGCCCCCTTCCAGCAGTGCTATGCAGTGCTAAATTGATTAGGAGTAAGACTGCGATTATTGCGAACTTGATTTCCTTGGTCAATCTGGCAGGCATCATGGAGACTTTGTTGGGGGATGACACAGGTCCAGTGTTGGAAGCATCGGTCCCATCTGGATTCTCTGTAGTGCACTGCCCGACAAGGGAACACAGGGGTGGGGCCATCTGTTTCAGATCTGACTTGAACTTCTCTATGCACCCAGTAGGATCCACTTCGTCATTTGAATGCATGGCTGTTCACGGGGGTCCAGATGCAGGTTGCAGGATCCTCCTCATGTACTGACCTCCGGGGCACGAGGGAGAATTTCTGCAGGAAGTTGCGGACTTCATATGACTTTAATGCCTGGGTTGACAGTGAACTCTCACAATTTGATTATAACTTCCTCCAGATGATGATGTCACTGGGCCTGACACAGGCTGTTGCCTCTGCGACCCATAGCCATGACCACACCTTGGACTTTGTTGGACTTTGTGTTCTCACTGGGGCTTGAGGTCACTGATCTTAGGATTGATCCAGTCTCTTGGTCCAATCATTGCATGGTGGAGTTCTCATTCAGCCCCCCCCCCCCCGTTAGTCCTTCTCCTGTTGAGATGGTCTGCTACCTCCCAATAAAGGGGTTGTGCCCAGAGGGATTATTGGCGGTAGTAGACTTTTCTGGTGTGAGTGCACATTGTGCAGCTGGTGCGGGCAAGGTGGCGGCAGCTTATAATAGTGCTGTCTTCAAGGCGTTCAACAGCATCACACCAATTCATATATGACCCAGGTCTTCTCACTTGAAACCCCCTGTGGTTTGATGGGGCTGTCATGGAGATGAAGACCAGGGGTCAGAAGTTGGGGCATTGCTGAAGGAGGACCTGGTCCGAGGAGGCCAGACTGGCTTTGAGAATTCACTATGGTGACAATTAAAGAGCAATCAACCATAAGAAGGCAGAGTTCCTGTCCAGGGAGATTGCTGCAGAGAGGAACTGCTCTTTTGGACTGTAGATAGGCTATTCCATCCTGCTTGTCTGCACTCAAAAAGAGCAGTTTCAGTCACCTAGTGGAAGGAGTTCGCTCAGTTCTTCTCTGACATGGTGTCCTCCATTAGGACTGGGATCTCACTTGAAACCCCCTGTAGTTTGATGGGGCTGTCAAGGAGATGAAGACCAGGGGTCAGAAGTTGGGGCATTGCTGAAGGAGGACCTGGTCCAAGGAGGACAGACTGGCTTTAAGAATTCATTATGGTGACTATTAAAGAGCAATCAACCATAAGAAGGCAGAGTTCCTGTCCAAGGAGATTGCTGCAGAGAGGAACTGCTCTTTTGGACTGTAGATAGGCTACTCCATCCTGCTTGTCTGCACTCAAAAAGAGCAGTTTCAGTCACCTAGTGTAAGGAGTTCGCTCAGTTCTTCTCTGACATGGTGTCCTCCATTAGGACTGGGATCTCTCCAGTGGGGCAGAATCAGCCCCCCAGTGGTGGGCCATGCATTGTCAAAGGCACTTTATTGTCTGGTGTGAGTTTAGGCTGGTGGGGGTGGCGGAGATAGTTGAGAAAATCTCGAAGCTGCAGCTCACTTTTTGTGATCTGGATCCAGGCCTGACTCATCTCGTAGTGGGATATGTTGAGTCCATTGGTTCAGTGTTCGCCGAGATTCTCCTGTGTTCCCTTTCAGAGGACCTTTTTTCCCAGTGCCTTGAAAGAGGTGCTGGTGAAGCCCTCCTGAAGAAACCATCACTCAACCTTGACGTCTTAGCAAATTATTGACCAATCTTCAGCCTCCCATTCTTGAGAACGTTTGTTAAGAAAGTAGTGGCTCTGCAGTAAGAGGTGCACCTTGTGCCCTTTGACATCCATGAGCCATTCCAATCTGGATTTAGGTCTAGGCATAGCACCGAAACTGCCTTAGTCAGGGTACAAAATGATCTCCTCAGGACAAGAGAAGAGACCGGTCAGTTTTTGTTCTCCTCGATCTCTCCTTAGCAGTTGACAGTGTGGACCATGTAGTGCTACTAGATCACCTTGGGAAGTTTTTGGGATTCACCAGTACTGTCATCAACTGGTTTGAGTCCTTTCTCATGGGCATGACGCAATGGGTAGTGATGGGGAATTTCTCTTCCTGTCTAAAGCCCCTGCCCCGTGGAGTTCCCCAGGGTTCTATCCTGTCGTCTATGCTGTTTGCAGTGTACATGCTTCCCCTGGATGGTATTATTAGATGTTACAGTTTGGGTTTCCTTTGCTATGCAGAAGGCACCCATCTGTATATGTCTTTTGCTCCCGGAACAGATGGCGCCATGGAGGTGTTAAATAAATGTCTGGCCAAGATCCAAGACTGGATGTCCTCTTACTGGCTGAGACTTAACCCCGACGAGATGGAAGTACTAGTGATTGTGCCTGGCTGCTGGTGTGAAGCAGTTGCTGCTGGGCTGAGAACGGGGTGGTTCCTAGGCCCCACTCTGTTGGCAGTTTCTGCTAAAATGAGAAATCTGGGCATCATCCTTGATGATAGATTGACATTTGAGGCTCAGGTGTCATCCATTGTCTGGAATGTTTATTACCATTTAAGGAATGTCACCCAGATTAAACCCTTAATTCTACCTGGTGACCTGCCCTCACTGGTGCATGCCTTTGTGATGTCATGGCTTGACTGCTGTAATGCTCTATGCATCGGGGTCAGTGGGGGGTTTCTCCACCGCTTGCAGCTGGTGCAAAACACAGTGCCTAGTTACTGACAGGCCTTCCAAGTTCTTGCCATGTAACCCCGGTCCTGCATGACCTGCACTGGCTACTAGTGAGGTGGAGAATCATCTTCAAGGTGGGCTTGCTCACCTACAAGGCCCTAGGGATGGGTTGGACCCTGGCTATCTGAGTGACCTCTTGACCACGTCCGCCGTGTGTGCTCACTCCGTTTCTCCACAGAGGGCCTCCTAGCAGTTCCAAGGGCTCAGTTGAAAACCTCAGGAGACCATACATTTGAGGTGATAGGCCCAGCTGTCTGAAACTCGTTCCCACAACCTTTGAGGGAGGCTGCAACGGTGGAGGTTTTTAAGTGGGATCTGAAGGCGCATCTATTTTAGAGAAGCCTTTGGAAGTCAACTATAGTTTGGGTATTACTGAAGTGCTGCTATTTTATTATGATGATTTTATGGAGTTTTATTGATTTATTTATAAATTGTATTTATTGTATATTGTTATTTTGTGTTTGAATTATCTTTCACTGTATCTTTACCTCTGTAAAACACCCAGAGCCTCAGGGATTGGGCGCACAAGAAATAAATGCTTGCTTACTTACTTACTATATGCTTTAACAATCAGTCACTGACACCTGTTGCTAATACTGCTACTTGCAGGGTCTGCTACATTAGGCCATGGTTCTAAGTACTATCAGCAGCTGTGAGCAGTGCAGTTGCTGATCGGCTTCAAGCAGACCAGTTTGGGCATGAACCAGAGCACTGGGACTTGATCTGGCCTCTTTGAGCCACTGAAGTGGTGGGGAGCTGAAATGATGCAAGCATTTTGGGTCCCAGTTGGAACATTACCTGCAGCCAACAGCACTGCCATACTGTTGCTTGATCGGAAATCATCACAAGAGGGAGAAACAGGAAAGCATTTTTAATTAAAAAAAAAAATGGGAACAGGATAGATATAAATAAAAATCCCTTGCTTGGATGCGAATGAGGCTGAGAGACACTCTTCTCCAACCACTCCCAGTCAGCTTTTCACATGTCTTACCATTGGTGAACACCACGCAGTCTGCAAGGATACAATGCAGTACAGCTGCCAGTCAGTTGCTAATAGTTCTATAGGCCTTATCCACATCCTTCCCACGATAGCTGGCAATATGATGACCACGTGAGCATTGGTGGTGGAAGGAGTGAGATGGAAGTAAACAAAAATGGGTCGAGGGAGGGAACCAGGCAGAGCACTCTCAGATCCAGTGTATCCATGCACAGGAAACTGCTGCAGCACCGCAAACCACTAATGGGAGGTGTAACACTGAGAGAACACAGTGCGTGTCCAAACACACCTGATAATGAATGGAATAGTTCCTCAATGCACTTAATTGTTATCGAAGCAGCAGTCCATGCTAGTAATAGATTGTATTGGGACTAGAAGCCATTTACTGATTGTAACTGATGATATCACTTGGTTGGAGCACACAGATTGATGTAATGGGGGAATGCATAAAAAGCCAGTTTTTTGGGCAATTTACATTTTATCCACCTCCGTGCTGTATTCACATCCCACTAATCAAACCCAGCCGCATCCCCTCACAGTGCAGACCTCCATACCACAGATCCTACACCCCCCCCCCACCATGGTGGGGTCTGGCCACATCTAGGCCACACCTCCCACTGTTCCTGTGAATTTGGAGGGAGACATCCATGGGGGGGGGGGCTGTATTGGAGTGACTGGTAGCAGAGTAGGGCCTGGATGTATTGACTGTCCTGCTACTTCACTCTGAATGCTCTTCTAGTTTGGCCCTCCTACCTCCCCGGTCCATAACTAATGAGTATGTGTTGCTCCAACCAGGTGGGAGCTACCGATGCTGCATGGTCACCCACAGCATCAAGGCAGCCCCTCTTTTCCTGCCTGCAGGTGGTGCTCTGAAAGCAGGGCGCTTGGCACCCTCCCCCCAGTGGAAAAACCCGCCAACCTGCATGAGGGAGTCAAGATCAAGAACTGATCCCGATGCTCCACGTAGTGGAGCAGTGCACCACCAGGCGGCACCACTGGCCCAGCCAGAGCATTTTCTAAAGGCCTGGGACACAGAAAACAAAAATGAGTTATACAGAGGATGAGAACAGTGGGTAAGCAGACATTGTAAATCAGCTAGAAATACTTTAAGATTAAAAATCAGAAAGGCTAAGCAAGCCTATTATAAAACTAAGATAAATTAAGTTTCAGATTCTAAACAGTATTGGTCTCTGATAAAGTCTTTTAAGGTTCCTGTTTCTCAGAGACCCAAAATCCAAATGATTAAGAATGGTCTTTGTCAGACTCCAACTAAATCCGTAAACACACTTAATGAGTATTTTGCAACTCTTCCAGATATCCCAGTTCACATCCCAGTAAGAAGAAAGACACACTCTAATAGTGATCCTTTGCCACTAAATATTCCTAGGTTTAGATTTAGGTATGTCTCTTGTAAGCAAGTAAAAGATGAAACTACACCCATATAAGTCATTTGGTCTAGATGGAATAGAAAATAGGTTTCTCAGAGATTCAGTAAGTGTGATTGCGCCTATTCTGACAAAACTGTTTAACTGGAGCTTAACAGAAGGAATTTTTCCTAAATTGTGGAAAAAAAGCAAAAATTATTCCAATTTTTAAATCAGGTTTACCATCTGAACCCACAAATTATAGGCCTATTGCCTTGCTTTCGGTGGTGTCAAAGGTCTTGGAACGGTTGGTGCAGCGACAGCTTGGGGAGTATCTTGAACAGTACTCCTTACTTTCTGCATACCAGTCAGGTTTCAGGAAGAACCATTCCACAGGCACTGCACTCGCCAACCTGGTGGATTTGATTGCATTCCAACTGGAGGGAGGTAGGTCGGTGGGTGCGGTGTTCGTGGACCTTTCCAAGGCCTTCGACACAGTCGATCATGATCTGCTGTGTGACAGACTTGCAGAAGTAGGCCTGTCAACAGAAGTAGTGGGATGGTTTTCATCCTACTTACAGGACCGCTCCCAGCAGGTTTTTGTAGCTGGTCACCTCTCTGATAGTGTTTCTATTCGGAGGAGTGTGCCACAAGGGTCAATTTTGGGGCCAACTTTATTTTTGATATACATAAATAAAGTAGTGGAAGTGGCAAATAATTCTAATCTTAGGCTTTATGCTGATGACACCATTCTGGTTGCAAATGGCTTGAACTTAGAACAAACTGAAATAAATCTTCAAAGGGATTTTCTAGCAATTTGTACATGGATTAAGGAATCGTGTTTGGTTATGAATTATAAAAAAAACAAATCCATGTCTTTTGGGAAAAAAGAAATAGGAAAGACCACTATTGCCCCTTATATTAAAATAATGACCGATAATGGTGACCAAATAGCTCCAGATGCAATGTACAGATATTTGGGTGTCTGGTTAGACGAAAGTCTGATTTTTGACTATCATATTGAAGACACTATAAATAAGGTAAACAAGTGATTGGGAGCTTTTAGGCACTCAAAATCATGCTTGAATATGCAAACGAGATTGGCAGTTGTAAATCAACTTTTACTCCCAGTTATGGATTATGGATGCCATGTATATGGTTTTGCTCATAAGAAAAGGCTGGCGAAAGTTGATATGATGTATAATAGACTCGCAAGGTTTATATTGGGAAAAGGAATGGGCTCACATCACTGTACTTTGTTTAATGAACTTGGTTGGTTAACCCCGACTCACAAAAGGAAGTTGCAATGGGCAAATTTAATTCACAAAGTTTTATATACGAAAAGGCCAATTTACTTGTTTGAGAAAATAGAAAAAATACAACATCATCATAATCTGCGCCAGACACCATTACGAGGCTTTATTCCTCCAAAACTAATAAATATAGTTCTATGCATTTCCCAGCTATTATGTTTCAAATATGAAACTCAGTAAATAAAGAATCCATAGTAAATCAGACTGATGTTAAAATATTTATGAAAGAGTTAAAGCATGAATTGAGTGTACGCTGTATGTGCAATGATTAGAATGTAGATGTAATGTTGATGTTTATTTGTTTATTGAATTCTCAGATTACAACCTTTGAGCTACAAGCTCAATTACAAAGGTTCCACATCAGGAAAATAAGGTGAACGTACAGTAGTAAACACAGGGTAATAAAGAACTAAAACAATTAACAATGGTAAAATAACTATTAAAGAACATGGGATAGGGATAGAGCCTTAGCAGACAGGCAATGACAGAACAGCAGGAGCAACAGCATGGGAGAGTTGGGAGAAGAGGAGGTTGGGGGTTTAAGAGTGAGGGGAAGGAAGAGGTGTTCAGCTTGCAGTAACCACAGGTTGAGGTCACCTTGTCAGAAAGAGGAAGGGGGGACGGGGTTGATGAGGCATGGTGAGGCATGGAGTCTGGGGAAAAGAGGTGGGGCCCATGACTGGGCAAGGGTCAGGGGGAAAGGGGTTGGGGGAGGAGGGAAGTAGCAAATTAGGTGTTAGCGAAGTGCAAATTGGTGGGGTAGTCGGGGTTTTAAACAAGTGGGTTGGTCAGGTAGAACAGGTACATTTCCCTTGTGAGGAAAGTTGGGATCTAAGTGCAGATTTGAACGAGCCAATTTTGCTAAGTGTGGCTAGTTCTGTTGGGAGTGAGGAAAGCCATAGCGGGGCCCGGTATTCGAAGGATCGCTTACCTTGGGCAGTGTGACGATAGGGGATCTTGATGGAGATCTTATTGGATGTCCTTGTAGTCCTAGTTGGTGCGACCTGGTGTATGAGGGAGCTGGGCCCTGGAGGCAGTAGGCCCAGGGTTGCTTTTTTGTCAAGGAGGCCGGTTTGATAGCAGGCCCTATCAAACAGAGGTAGCCAACCGGTTTACTGGTAGAAGTGGCAGGTATGGGTCAGGCGAGGTGCTCCCAGAGCAAGTCTGCAGGCTTTGTTGAGCATGGAGGCGAGTCACCTCAGGGTGCTGTCAGAGGCTGCACTGTAGATGGCAAGGCCATAATCAATGGTTGAGAAGACTGAGCTGGTTATGGAGAGCTGGAGAGCTTTGGTAGAGAGGCAGATACAGTGCTTATATAGCAGGCCAAGCTTCCTGTTAGCTGCAGTGGCCACCTGGTCGATGTGTGTGGCATATGAGAGGGAGCTGTCAAGGGTGAGGCCCAAGTATTTGAAATTGGGGACCATTTCAATGGTGATCTTATGTAAATTCTGTATGTTAAGGGTTGCGGCCCTGTGGCAGCTGTGCGCTGGGGCAAAGAGCATGGTCTTCATCTTTTTGTGGTTGACTAGAAGTTTAGCTTTGTCAAACCAGGCTTCGACGTTGTAGAAGTCCGGTTGAAGACGCTGCTCCAGTACGATAGGGTCAGAATGACTGGAGTAGATCACCGCATCGTCAACGTAGAGAAGGATTTTTTGTTGGCAGGCTAGTGGTAGGTGGTTTAGAAAGAGGCTAAAGAGGAGGGGGGCCAAGGATGGATCCTTGGGGGACTCAAGGGGACACTTGAAGGGGCTCAGAGATTATACTCCATATTTTTACCTGCTGAACACGTCCAGAGAGGTAGCTCTGGAACCAGCAGAGTGAGTCAGAGGAGAGACCAGTTACCTCTGATTGGGCCAGGAGGAGGTCGTGGTTGACTGTATCAAAGGCCTTGGTGAGGTCGATAAAGGTTGCTCCCACCAAGTGCCCCTGGTCGAAGGCACTATGAATGTAACCCATGAACTTGAGAAGTGCAGTGGTAGTGCTGTGGTGTTGATGGAAGCCATGCTGCAGCTGGCATTGTAGTTGGTATTTATTGATGTGTTCCACCAGCTGATCGTAGACTATACGCTCGAGAGCTTTTGAGATAGGTGGTAGGATTGAAATTGGGCGGTAGTTGGTATGGTCCGACTTACTGCCTGCTTTATGGACAGGGGTTACTATTGCAGCTTTCCAGAGGTTTGGGAAGGTACCTGTGATGAGGGATAGATTCACGTTACATGTCAGTGGGGTTAGCAGTTCACCAAGGGTAAGAGAGATTAATTTTAGGTCAAGACCCTCAGAGCTGTGCCTGGATTTCCCAAGGACTTTGACAAGATATTTTTTTACCTCTCCTTTAGATAGGACTCTGAGCTAGAAAGGCGGGGCTTGGTGTGTTGTGGGGCAACTATGGGGGCTGGGCTGGTTGGAGCCGACTTGGTCTTGGAAACTGTGGGGGAGCACTGTACTGAGGTCAGTGAAGGCTTTGTTGAAGATGTCTGTGATGGATCTGGGGTCTTGTATAAGAGATCTGTTGTGGCTCAGCAGTGTGGGTGCGGAGGTATCACTTTTCCCAATGATTGCATTAATGTTATCCCAGAAACGGTGGCTGTCCCCTCAAGAGGAGTTAAGCTCGTGTCTGTGGAAGTTAGCTTTAGTCTGGCAGATTGCCACGGTGCATTTATTCCGTGCTGCCTTGTAGTATTGCAGATCCTGGCCAGAGAGAGTATGTTTGTACTTATGCCATAGGCGGGCCTCTGGAGCTCATCAGGGCAAGGAGGTGAGGGGTTATCCACATTTTATGTGAGCCACTGATTTTCCTTTTGGTTAAGGGGGCAAATATATCACAAGCAGAACTGAAGCTAGTTATGAATTTGCTCAGTGCTGTGTTAACGTCATTAGCATTTAGGATAGGTGCCCAGCTCAGTTGCAGGAGGTATTGCTAAAAGAGCCCTAACGTGCCCTTTTTTAGTATGCGGGATGTTATCAACTTTGCGGGCAGTTTATTGGCCTTATTGGACCAGGCAAGGATGATGGGTGAATGGTCACTTAGGGAGTCTGGGAGCACTTTTAGCCCCAGTGATATGTTCAAGGTGGTTAGTTAGTACCCAGTACAACAAGGTACTAGTACCTGTCCTGTAGTTTGTACGAGTGGGTTGTTACACGAGCTGGAGGAAGTTGATTGAGCAGACTGCATCCTTATATGTGGCAGAGTCCTGAGACAACCAATTGATGTTGAAATCCCCAAGCACTATGACTTCGTTGCTAGAGCAGATGTCTGCTAGATGCTCATGCAGCACTCTGAAACCCTCAGTTACTTCCTTAGGAGGTAAGTAGACTGAGACTAGAGTGAGACCCTTGCCCTGGGAGCTGAGGATTAAGCACACAGAGAGTATCTGAACATTTTTTCCCATACTTAAATGTGGGAGAGCAACCCCTGCAGGTAGTCTTTTTATATAGATTATACAGCCACCACCCCTCTTGCCTAGCCGATCATGGCGGAAGGGGGTGTACCCATGGAGCTGGACTTGGCTGTTCTTGGTTCTGGGAGTAAGCCACGTTTCAGTTAAGGCCAAAATGTCAGGGTTGTGTTGCACTACCCAGGCTTGCAGAAGGTCAAGTTTAGGCAGTAAACTGCATATATTGAGGGATGCTATGGTGATCGAACTACTTTTTCTGAATTGCCCTAAGGCAGTGTAACCAGGGCCAGGGTTAGGATGAATATTGCCTGAGAGCATTAAAAGTAACCAGGCTACTCGGATTGCAAGGAGTTTAAGTTGCTTGAATGAGCGGGGTGGCAGGCGTTGGGACCGGGGTGGGATACTAGTGTTGTAGGCAAAGAGGCTAGTTAGTGAAGTGGGTGGCGGGATAGGGTAGTAGTGGTCAGTGGTTTGCCGACCCAGAGGCCCTAACAACAGGGGAGATGTGTACATTGGTAAACCAGTCCCTGTTGTGGTGTTAGTGAACTCATCCCTATATATAGGAACTGGCCCCCGAGATGTTTTACTGCAGGCGTACGGCAACGCAGTAGGCAGTAGTGGGAGGGCCATGAGGGATATTACAAGCCAGACTACGCATGGTGGCATTACTGGTTTTATAGCGACTGGCATTACTGGATGGTGTGGGTGCACTATATGAGATGTAAACGATGATATATGATATTTGTTACATTTGTCATTGTCTTTGTATTCTGTGTTATACTGAGAATGAACAGGAGCATCTATAATATAGGACTTGTCCTAAAGATGTTTTATCCCAGCTTATACTGTATAAAAATAAAGATTTTTACTACTACTACTACATAAATTGGAAAGGCTGCAATGCTTCATCCTCTTTCCGTCTCTGCGTGAGGATTTTTACTGCATGTCTAGAAATAGTTACTAAAACACAGCAAAGGGGCCCAGTATGCCTAGTATCTCTGCTGAGGTTTCATAAGTTTTAGTGGGAGACATTCCTGTGACACCACAACTTCCAGAAAAAGGAGGACACTCCTCTGTTATTCATTTCTTCTTCCTCTTATTGGTGGTTAATAGTCACTGGCCACCATTCTGAGTAGGATGATGTTCTGTTACTCTGTGCCACATCCTTCCAGGTGTGTGGTGGTAATCAGTTTATTAAAAAATTTTATTTGAATGAGTTAACTGGTGGAGACCCACCAGTAACATTTCCATCATAATTTCTCTGATAGTTTTTGCACAGTGTATAACACTAAGCATACACTTATACATTCGTTATACTTTAAAATCACCCCAGATAATAAATCTTGTCAAAACATTGCCCTGTTTGAACTGATGCATTTCTTTAAATTAGGTATTGCCTGTTTTGGTGATAAATTATTTTTATGCCTTACAGCAGAATTCACTCAATTTATCTGTTTAGATTTTTTCCTTCTAATCCTAAATCCTCCTCATCTTTCCTTGGTTACTTTATAAAATACAGTGGAATAGGAGGGTAGAAAAGTATCATTTATTTGTACGCAGGTTAGGAAGAACTCTGTTTTAATCACAGAATTGTTACCATCAGCTTTTTGTGGATATGCCAGACCAACTCTGTATCCCCATCAAAATTTTTCTCAACCCTGTGTTTCGTGCAGAAAAGAAAATAAATAATTATTCATTTTCTCTCTTCATTGTAAGTTAATATCTGCTGTGCTTATATTCATTGTGAAAACTGTCAAAAAAACATAGTTTGCAAATGTAAAACTGCCTTTATTGATGCCTACTCTCTAGGTGCTGTTTTGACTGAAGTCTGTTAGCTGGCCATCCTTGTTGCTAAGGAAGCAAGCCTCCGCGCACTCTTGCCATTGACCAATGACCATCACCCATTCTTGCTTTCATGTTGAGCCTGGCTAATGAGGCATTGCTTTTTGCCTCAGAACTAATGTGGACAAGTGTTTGCAGGAGTACACTTGTGTGCGCTGATGTCACTAACATCAGGTGCATCCCACCTCCCTTCTAGCTATTTCAGTGGTACACAAGCACAGAGAGCTGCTCCCTTGGCAATGGGATAGCTAGGCTGTGGACATAAGTCAAAATAAGGAGGCCAAGTCACTGAGTTGAGGCCTGAAGTACCCTTAACATCATTATCTGATGCACCAGGGTTTTTTCACTTTTTTGTTCCTTACCAGCCCACAGGATGCAGGCTTGTTAGAGGTTCCAAGTGCATGTCAACATTGAGTGTGCCAACATGGAACCCAGCCTGCATCCTCCCTCCCGCTATGTCTTTGGTGCACTATCACCCATGGTCACCTAGGTGGCAGTGTTGTGTAGGCAGCAACCTTCCTGCTACGAAGGAGGAGAGCATCATGTGGGACAGTCAGTACTTCTTCTCTGGCTGGCTTTTGATGACTTAGGTTAGTTCCTGAAGTTGAGTCTCTGGTGTTGTAAGTGGCAACCCTGCAGCTGTACCGCTGGGACAGCTGTGAACTATTTTGTATTTACAGTGAATATCGGACCAGTAGATGTTGACAAATGCAGTGAAATAAATAGAAAATTAATCAAACAAAAACAGCAAGGCTGAGAAAAATGTTCTAGGGGTACAGAGTTTAGTCACACATAGCATACTATATCGGCCAGTGCAGCTCTTCTTGGTCAGCTATGATGTTACCATATTGAGGCCACAGTTAAATATGAAGGTGAACAGAACTAGATATGATGGCCTTTAGGTAAAGTACTATAAATCAAAGAAGTGCTCCCAACCAATTGTAGTGTTCCCTTTCCATGCATGTGAGGTACTTGTATTCTGTAAAGAGTGTCTCATCCATAGGTGCCATCAGAGCTTCCATGTTCATGGAAACTTTTGAAACCATTCTAATATATTATGAATCAACCTTAACATAGAAGCATAGAAGGTGACAACAGATAAGGGCCTCAAGACCCACCCAGTCTGCCCTGTATTCTTTATCCTAATGTGACACTGTAGACCCTACTTTGCCTCTGGTTCCTCTCCCCTCTCCCGTTTTACTTCCAAGATCCCTCTGTGTCTATCCCATGCCTCATAACCTTGATCAGTTTTATATTAAGATGGTCACTGAGGTCTCTCTTATAGTTGAAGGAGTGCTGTTACTTAAAGATCAAATGTACACCTATTTCATAAAAAGCTTGAATTCACTTGAATACATGTCCCTGTGTTATGATTAGTGTTCCCTAAAAATAGCATGCGGTTTGGTTTTGTGGTTTTCTTTAAATCAGCATCTTTTAATGTGCTCTGCAGTAACCGAAACAGTGAAGAAACAGTGACAATGTTTCTGTCCCCGTCAGTGAGCAATGACATCATACCTATCCAGCCTGTGGCTTCACCAGTTAAACCCCTGATTGACTGAATAAGCTGTTGCAGTTCCTAGTTGGAGCAGTCTGTAGAGCTAATTGTTTTCACTCAGTTTGTTACTAACCCATCTGTCTTGTGTTTAGAGAGATATGGTTAAAATCTATCTTTCTGTTCCCATAAAAAGTTGATCATTTGGGGTGCAGTGCTGAATTTTAGTGGCATGAATGAATGTCTGTGAGAAATTACCTTGTCTGTATCACAGATGTCAGTTCTCTGTCATCAAAACTCTGCATTCTGTTCCGGCTATATAACACAGGGTTGTTTAATGGATATAAAATAAATCTGCATTCCGTTAATTCATAGAAACAGTGTGCCTTTAATATAGCCTCAACAAATGGGTTCATGTGAGAACAATTTTGTTTTTATGCCAGATTGACAAATGTGTCTGCCACACTGCTATTTCAGGAACATGTGGTATATGAACTCATAAAATTCAGTTCTTTGTGGGGTTCTGTGTGAAAATACATCATGTATGTGTATAACTAGAAATACTATATGGCATCCTGATGCCCCTGCCTCCTAGTTGAGGCTGCTGCACCCTGCTTTGCTCTGTCCCCAACCCCCACAGTCAGGGACAGTGCACACTGTTGCCCCCTTTTCCTGTCTCCACAGACAGGGCTGCTGTGCTCTGCTAAGCCCTAGAGTCCCAGAGCCACTGCCTTCACAGTTTGGGCTGCTGCACCAGGCCACCAAAGGTGGGGCTTTTGCTTTTACTACCCACTTCCATTGCCCCAAATGGACAGAGCTGCTGCACCACGTGCACTGCGTCACACACTCAGGGCTACTGTACCCTGATTCCCCACTGTGTCCTGCACCACAGTCAAGGCTTCTGTACCATGCTGTCCTCTGTCCCCTGACACCACTGTGCCCTGCTGCACCATAGAGCCTCTTGCCCCCACAGTTAAGAGTTGCTGCACCATGCTGCTTCCTGCCACTAGAGTCAGATCCTTTGGTACACTGCCCAAAACTACCCGATAGAAAATACAAAAAATACTTTCATCTTGTGTTATAGGGTGGGGGATAGAGGGTAGCAGGGTGTGGCAGCCTAAACTGTTCATGCAGGAGGCAGCAGCATGTAGCAGCCCTGACTGTGTGGGGAAGACAGTGGGCAGCAGGTTGCAGCAGCCTCATATTAGGGCAGGAGACAGGGCTTTTGGGGCAGGGGAAAGGGGGACGCAGAGAGCTGCTGACTCAACTGTTGGGCAGGAGACAGGGGCATCAGGATGCCATATATTATTTCTAGTTATAGACATACTTGATGTATTTTCACACCGAAATCCTCAAAGAACTGAATTTTACGAGTTCATACAGTACATGTTCCTGAAATAGCAGAGTGTAGCAGACGCAGGTTTGTCAATCTGACATAACAATATTGTTATCACATGAGCATATTTATTGAGGCTGTATCAAAGACACACTGCTTCTATGAATTAATGGAATGTAGATTTATTTTATATCCATTAAACAACCCTGTGTTATATAGCCAGAATAGAATACAGAGTTTTGATGACAGAGAACTGACATCTGTGATACAGACAATGTAATTTCTCACAGACATTCATACAACTTCTGTTCAGCACTGAACCCCAGATGATCAACTGTTTATGAGAACAGAATGATTTTAAGCTGACTTCTCTAAACACAAACCAGACGGGTTAGTAGTAAACTCTGAGTGAAAGCAATTAGCTCTACAGACTGGTCTAACTAGGAACTTCAACAGCTTATTCAGTTAATCAGGGGCTTAACTGATGAAGCAGCAGGCTTGACAGGTATAATGTCATTGCTCACTGACAGGGACAGAAACATCTTCACTGTATTTTCAGTTACTGCAGAGCACATTAACAGATGCTGATTTAAAGAAAACCACAAAACCAAACAGCATGCTATTTTCAAGAAACACTAATCACGACACAGGAATGTGAATTCAAGGGAATTCAAGCTTTTTATGAAATATGTGCATTTGATCTTTAAATTCTTACGGTAACAGAACCACCATCCTTCTACCCCAAGAATGTGCATGAGATCACTGTTATAACAGTAAGTGGGGACTCGGCAATATTATCATATACTGTTCCACATCTTGCACCTATTACAGCCAGTACTAATTAGCAAAAAGAAAAAATGTTTTTGTGGGTTTTTTTTTTACAACTGTAGGAGTGGCCTCAGTAACCATTTAAATTATATTACTGATTAAGATGAATGAATAATATATTAAAACATTTTTTAAAAAGGTTCCCAAACATGGCTGTTTCCAGGACACCTGCACGTTAGCACTCTTTTTAGTAGAAGAGTGCCTCATGCACAGAGTAAAGGAGCTCTCCAATTGGTTGTGACTGATCCTCAATCCGTAATTTTAGAAAGGGATGTAATAGCTCATTAAGAATCCCTGATACTGACACAAAAGCATGACAGTTTGTGCCAGTACCTATTTCTCCAAAACAAGTCTACCCCTGTGTTCTCATAACTGTTGTATACCTGTACTGCTGTATTTATGCATGACTTGTCAAGACCTGTTTTCTCTTTTGCCTTATTTCTCATTTATGTAGCTATGCTTGGGTGCTTTGTACTGCTGTATAACCACACATCACCCGGCTTAACTTGCCGTATTTTTATTTTTATTTATTATCTTTTGTATTTCCTGTTGTTGTATTATATTTATCCTGATGTGTGCTATCTTAATGGCCCGGGTCATTCCAGAAAATGGTCCCTGGGATCATTGTACCTTCCCTGTTAAATAAATAAATAAATAAAGGTGGCCACTGCTGTTGTGTCAGTGTTTATGTTTTCAGTGAAGTTGTGTTATATAACAACACATAAACTGCTGAATAAGAATACTGTGTTCTAACTGGACTCCACTGTAAAACAGAAATCTGAGGCAAGACCTTTGTGGTGATGAGTTGTAACAGCATGATCTCCCTTCCCTTGCAAATAAAGCCAAGTGATGCAGTTGTGTTAATATTTGTTACATTCCTGACACTAAGTGGCATGTTCTATAATTAGGGCTGTTACTGACTTCATGTCTTTGATTCAAAGGAACAAAGAAGCTGGAGTGTGTTTTGACAAATGGACAAGGAAGACGTGTCATACACAGTAACCTGAACTACCCCTTTGGTGTTGTCAGCTATTTAAATCACTTCTATTACACTGACTGGAGAAGGTACAGTAGATGCCATCTGATAGAGTGTACATGTTAAATGAAACTGGCAACAGCAACTCTGAATAGTGCTAGTCAGCAGTCTGCCCTACTATGCTATGAGATCCTTAGGCATACAAATCTTGTTTTCTTGTTAACGTCCTTTTTGCATAAAATATATAGAGAATAATGTATGGGTGACCATACACAGCAGGGCCATGTTTCTGACAAATAGTTAAGAAGGACCACTCATGAGTTGTGGTGCCCATGTTCAAAAGTCTGCAGCTTGTCCCCAAGGACAATACATGGTGCTCACCACTTGCAGTAACTTGTCCACACTGAAAAGGTATTCCAGTACAGCAGTTTTATTCCACAGCACACTTGATGTGAAATCTTGTAGTGGTGCAAAATGCCTCCTCTGCTACTGGATTTCACGTCAGCTGTACTCTGGCATAAAACTTTTGTACTGCAGTATCTTTTCAATGTGGACAACAAGTTATTGCAAGTGGTGCTTGCCATGTATTTCCCGTGTGAACTCAAGGCTGTGCTTCCATTGAGGGTGAGACAACATCATAGACCTCAAGAGCACAACTTGGCAGGTCTCTGTGATGTCATCCTACACTGAGATGGAAGCATCAGCCTTGTTGTGTATGGTTGCCAATACAGTACATTATTTTGTATAATACATGTTTAAATAAATTTACCTTCTTTCTAATGCTGTCTTGAACTGTGGTCAAATAAACAGCAAAGAGGGTAGGGTTAAAAATAATGCAGCTATGGGTGTATGACACTGTGGACCCCATGCCAAGAGAAGACTTTTTTCACTATGTGGTTACTTATTGTCCGTGTGGCCAACACTGCATCATCCCTCCCCAGTCTGGGGGTGGTGCAGCATGGCAACGCCATCCCTCCCAGCCTCGGCCCTTCCACTTGGCTCACTGAGCTTGTCCCCCAGCTCAGCTCACTGGCACAGGATCATTATGCACTACGCTGCTGGGCCAAAGGCCAGTCCTGTGCGCAGTGTTTCTTCATAACTCTTTCTTTTTGGCATTTTGACCCCACGTCATGAACTTGGTTGGTAGAATGTGTTATTCCGTCCGAAAGGTTGCTTTGCAGAGCGACTGCGAAATCACCATTTGATCTGAATTAGAACTTTCCCACCATCCCTGTTTATGAGGTAAGGTTATGTAAACAGTATATTCAAAATGTGGGACTAAAATATTGTAAAATGGACAAGTTATGAGTAAAAGTATGTGAGACAAAAATTTGTGTGTGTGCACCAAAAGTGGAATTCTTTTGTCGTACATTTACGTGTGACCGAAGAATTTTTCATGCACACCAGAAATGGAATTCTTCAGTTGCACATTTAGGTGCGACCCAAGATTTCCATTTCTGGTGCGCATTAAAAATTCTTGGGTGCGACCCAAGAATTTGTGGCTCGTGACACAAGAATCGGCCATCCTGGTAAGCTGACAGCCAAAGAACTTAAAGTCCAAAAAAGGTTACTTCTGGCCTGTCTTGTGAAAAACAAATACCGTATCACATTTTTTGCTAAAAAAAAAAGAAAAAAGATGGCCACTGTTATGACCTAAAAAATGTTTTTCGCTATCCAAAAACACAGTTAATCACACCTAGCATTTAACCCTCTTCCCCCTCAACTCCCTCTCCCATATACCCATTCATCCTCCCCTCCTCCTTCCCTACCCCCCTGTAGCACTTTAATTGATATTTGACAAGTGCCTATGGCCACACCCCACTAGTGTGTGTCTCCTCCATACCGTGTCAGCCCTGTTACCAGACCTCCTCCTGGCATTTTTGCCACCGTATTGAATGTATAAAACTGTATGTAACTGCCTGTAACCCACTGTTATACTGTTAATCAATGCCTTGTTTGAATTGTACCTCAACTGATGTGGAACCTTTGTGAAAGAGCCTTGGCTCAAAGGTACTTGTAATCCTAGATTCAAACAAAATAAAAAAAAAAATAAAAACACCACAAACAGAACACTGTAACATTAGATCTTAGAGAGAGTCTCCTCCATTAGGCCACACCTTTGAAACTGTTGGCTGTCAACATCAGGACCACACAGAAACTTAGCTAGCTGAGGGCCGCTCACAATGACATGCAACGTTGGTGCCTATAAAATCATGGGCAGCCCTATTGCTCCTCAATTCCCTGCTGGAGATAAGCTCAGAGGGCCTCTTACTGTGAGGAATAGGCACCAGACCAGTACCAGGCACACAAGGAGAGGCATGAAACTGGAAATAGAGTATACTTAAGGCATTCACTGACACCTCCAAACAAGGCATTGGATGAAACATGCTGTCTTATACCTTAGCAAGGGGGAAGGAGGGTGGGTGCGCTGTGGCCTAATGGAGGAGATTCTGTCAAAGATCTACTGTTATGTTGAGTAACTGTTCTGTCTTCATCGAGGATATCTCCTTCATTGAGCCATGCCTTTGGAATGATTCCCAAGCGGTATACAAGGTACCCAGGGAGGATGGCAAAGCCTGGTAAGCAATCAGGAGTGAAAGTCTTGCAAGCCCGCAGGATCAAAGTCAGTACGTGAACTAGAGACAGTGTGTGAATAGTAGCGCATAGAGAATGTATATACAGTGCTCTCCGGGGGCAGCAGTGCATCTGTCAGTTACAGAAATGGCCATATCAGTTAGTAGAGAGGCCACATACTGTATCAGGAAGTTCCTTACCGTTCTTCCAATAACGAAATTCAATACTCTTAGCCAGTCTTCTTTTGAAAGACAGTGTTTAGTGTTTTGGGCAGCTAAAATGGTGCAGGGTCTGCACCAGAAACCATACGAAGAGAGACTAAAGGAGCTTAATAGGTATACCCTCGAGGAAAGGAGGGAGAGGGGGATCATGATAGAAAGTGTCAAGTACCTCAAGGGAATCAACAAAGTCCAGGAGGGTAGCATCTTTAAGAAAAGATATGCAAGAACAAGGGGGCACAATTTGAAGATAGAGGGGGAACCGCTCAGGGGCAATGTGAGGAAGTATTTTTTCATGGAGAGGGTGGTGGATGCATGGAACGGCCTTTCTGAGGAGGTTGTGGGGTCAAAAATGAGGGGAAGTCAAGAATGCATGGGACAGACATAAGGCAGTTCTGGTGGGAGTAGGAAGAAGTAGGCTGTTGGTTAACTAGGATCTGCAGCTTATCCAATAGTTAGGGAAATGGGCAGACTGGGTGGGCCAAGTGGTCCTTATCTGCTGTCAAAGTCTACATTTCTGTGTTAGATATAGGGTTGCCCTGTTTCTCGGGGACAAGCAAAACAAAAGTCTGAGAAGACTTGCTGCAGTCCTTAGTTCGATAAAAACAGAAGTGCATCAAGTGTGTAGAACAGTGCCTCACTCTGGTTAGGATGCTGTGGATAATATACAGAACTGGGGCAATGCGGATTCAAAGACTACCTTAGGTAATGAGGATCAGACTGCACCGACACCCTGTTCCTGGGGAAAATCACCCAAAAATAAGCTGGAGCATCAGAGGTTAAAGCTCTGAAGTCTTACGAGCTATGCGCTTCAGTACAAATGCATTGAAGTGCACAGTGCAGCGCCACACCTTTACAGTTAATGGAGCCACACCAGCATCCGCCATACTTCTGGGTAGCGGACTTTTCATAATTAAATTAAACCACTTTGCAGCGTGAGAAAAAAGCCTCTTTTCTTATAAAAGTTAAATCGGAGGGCAAGCTTTGCAGGGGCGGGAGCCCCTGCAAATGACAATTTTCCTTTAAGGAAAACCCTAATGCCACATGTTCCTACTTTTGTGGCATTATTTTGAACCCTAACTGGTGCATTAATGCAGTTTTTTGCAAAGAATTTTATTTCTTTTTGAGACAGTGGAATCATATCCTCATGAACAAATGCAGACACAGAAGACTGTCTGCCAACACAGCAGCATATGTGAAGAATTCATGTGGCTGTCTGGGTTGGGGCCCTGCATTTCCATGTGGCCATAGATACAGATGCACAGGGCAAAGATTCCCTATTTTAGCCAGTGCCTTCTTATGACCCCACCTCATGAACCTGGTAGGTGAGAATTTACAAATCCCACCCGGAAGGTGATTTTGCAAAGTGACCATGAAATAGCCTTTCAGGCTGGATTTGAATAATTCCACTGCCCTTCGTCATGAGGTGGGGTCCCAAAAAGGTTGTGTTGAAAATTTGGTGTAAAAAATATTGAAAATGACAAAGTTATGAATAAAAGTTCAAACTCCATTGAAATACATTAAACCTGACTTACTTTTTTTTCTCATATTGCAGTCGCCAGTTCCAGCAGCAAAACATTTATTCAATCAGAGAATGGATTCTACATTATGGTACATGTTCAGCTGAGTGAGGGTTTGTGTGTGTAGGGTGGGAATCAGATCAGCGAGGGACCATTTTACTTTTTACAGGTTAAAAAAAATAAAGGAGGGATGGTTTTCTGTATTTCAGGGGACTTTCTGACACTGGGGATTGGGCATCCCAATGTCAAGCTACTGTTTGGCAGCACTGGGGTGACACTCTGTGCCACCATGTATATAGTGGGAAGGGGGCAGGCAACCTGGAGGGGAGTCGGGGAGAGAAGTGGTACCAGGGGTGGGCACCCCGGTCCACTTATTCAACGTTTAAATTAAACATTGGAAAAGGGGGGAGGGTGGATGACATGGAGGGGGAAGGGGAAAAAGTCTGCTAATAATTTAGTCTGGATGGATGGATAGACAGACAGACAGAGTGAGCAGAGGACTGATGACTCACTGCTCCAATTGAAGTCAGCAGCACGACTCCAGCTGCAGCTTCACACTTCAAGAAAGTCCCACTGTTCTCAAACTGAGAACGTGGGTGAATGGCTCTTCTCATTAAGCTGGGCACCCAGGATTTTTGAGTGCCCAGAAACGTTATTTCCTAGGCAGTTTTCAAAACACGGACACCAGAATCTAGCTAAATGTGTCCCATTTACCTACATTCAGATGTTGTTTATTTTTGTTGAAAATACATAATTTTTATGTACTTTCAGTTTTTTCTAGTTTAACAAAAAAAAGATGGTGGCTGCCATGATTGTTTTTTATTCTCACGAGTAAATAATTTCTCAAGACAAATCATGAAAATAAGCAGTCACGATTGGTGGTTTTTTTTACTAGCTGAACTAGAGGGTAATCCAGAAAATTAACTTTAAATCCTAATAACTCTGGAACCATATAATATTTGTTCACAAATCCTTCAAAAGGCACTACCTCGGTACAGGCCACTTCTACCTTGAAACCCCATGTTAAGAATAGGAAGACAAACTTTTTTTTTTTTGTATTGTTTGGCATTCCATATCTTGAAAACTGAACAAGATGCCACCATGAAATGTTTCACATCTTGAGAGACTGGTAACAAGACTGCACATGACAAATTTTGGGCTATTTTGTTGAAAGTTGCAGAAATGGGGGTTTACCATTAAGCAACCTGATCAATTCTAGCTATAGGGGCACTACTGTGCCCTTCTATTTATTTATTTATTGAAGATATCGGATAACATACCTTTGAGTCAAAGACTCCTTTACAAAGGTTCCATGTCATAATACGCCGTATATGTCACGTATAAGAGATATATATAATATATATATATGTCTAGTATGATATGTAAGTCCCAAGGTGGATCTTAATTGCAGTTGAGGGGTGCCTGTGCAGAGTACCTTCTGGAAGCTTACAGTATACCTCTAGAAGTGTCACCACATGCCTATCAACAGGGGCATGGAAATCCGGAACAGCAGGCAAATGCCCTTTAACAGAAGATGCATGTCTGTGTATAGAGACAGAAGGCGATCAACATAGCAGTGACTTGACATGAAAAAAGGGTCCTCATAACAGGAGGTCCACTATATGGCAAAGTGCCTTATTTAGAAGAAACAGGCATGTTCTGTGGAAGGTTCTCCATCTGTAAGCAAGACACGAGTTACCGTTTTTTTTCTGTGTCTTTAGGAGCTATGCATGCAGGTGCAGGGACCGGAGGTCCGGATGCTCAAGGAACCCCCTGGCCTTTGACAGCACATTCCCACAAAAGGGAAGTCAAACGGGGGCTCCATTGCCAGGTGCACTAGATGTGGGAACCTTATCTGGTGAGCCCAGAAGTTGACCACCAGTATGAGGGTGGCATGCTCTGCCTTCAGCTCGAGTAGAATCTTCTAAATGAGAGGAATCAGAAGAAATGTGTAAGGGAATCTCCCAATCCAGGACATGGGCAGTGCATCTTGCAAAAAAAAAAAACTCCATGCTTTGGAGTGAGGGAGCAGAAGTGCAGTAATTTTGCGTTGTGTGGGGATGCAAAAAGGTCCCGCTCTGGATGGCCCAGTTTTCTGAAAAGTTTTTTTACTATGGAGGTCAGCAGTTCCCACCCTTGGGCCAGTGACAGAGACTGACATGATTTGTTTGTGAGGTTCTATGGGATGCCAGGGAGAAACACAGCCAATAGTTGAAGGCTGTGAGACAGTGACCCAGTACCATACTCTCATTGCTTCATTGCTGAAGAGTAAGTCTGAGTGCCCCCTTACCTGTTGATATAGCACATTATACTGACATTACCTGTTACATGGGACCAGGACTGAGGTGGTCTTCAAAGGTTTGGCGCCCAAGTAGAAGAGCTCATATTTCTAGAATATTAATGTGGAGAACCAAGCCCAGGTCAGTCCATGACCCCTGGCTCTGGACATGACTTACGTGGGCACCCCATCCTGACCCAGAGGCAGCCATTGCTAGGATCTGTACCAGGGTTGGGGAAATGAAGAGGACACCCTGCATTCAGTCCATTCACCATTTCAGGGTATTGTGAAGAGTAGACATGATGAGAATCATATGTTTCAGGTTATCTGGGCAATGGCAGCAGCCGTGAGACCCAGGAGATGGATCATCATCCAGGCTGATACAGAAGGACTCTCTTGTACTAGCTGGGCTTGGGAAGCTCAGTCTTCTGCTCTGTTTGTAGGCAGGAAAGCACTGACCACTGTCGTGTCAAGCACCACACCAATGAACTGAAGGTGCAGACAGGGAATCCATACATATTTTGGTATGCTGACCATAATACCCATGTCCTCGAACAAGTGTAATGAACCTCTTCCCTGCACTGGGTTTTCAGTAACCAGTCATTCAGATAAGGGAAGACATAAAGCCCTTCTCTCTGGAGGACTGCAGCCACAGCCCTGAAGCATTTTTATAAATATCTGTGGTGTCGAGGATAAGCTAAAAAGCAAGACCCAGAACTGGTAATGGCTGTCCTCCAGTGTAAAACAGAGGAATTGTCTATGGTATTTTCGATCTTGATGTGAAGGAAAGCATCTTTCATGTCCACAGCACAGAGCCAATCCCTTTTTTGCAGTACCGGGACGAGAGCCTGAAGGGATATCATGCAAAACATTGACAATGAATTTGTTCAGATTTTGTAGATCCAGTACAGGCCACAGGTCACCTATCCACTTGGGAATCAGGAAGTACCGTGAATAGAAACCGCTGTACCTTTCCTCTGGAGGGACATGTTAAATAGCTTTCTTTTTACTAAGTGACCGCACTTCTTGTTTTAGAAGAGATAAGTGATCCAGAGAAAAAGGAAGTGGATGATGAACTGAAGAGGTGGACAGCAACTGCAGAGCATACTCCTTCTCTGCTATTTCCAGGACCCACTCATTATTGCTTAGGCGCTGCCATACCTACTACGGATGGTATAAAATCATTGTTGTTGAGTCAAGTCACATTGTCGACAAATGAAGTCACGGCCCCTGTCCAGGGAGTCATCGACTCTCAGGTTTGTGCTGCCAACATTTTCGTTTGCTTGCATGCGCAGCGCACAAGAAACATTTTGAGGTGAGTAGAGCACTGCAGAGGTGTGGCAGTGTTTGGCCAATCCAGTGAATGCTTTTAGGGGTGTGTCCCTCTGCCACCAATCAACAGGTAAGCTGCTGATGACGACAGTTTCAGATCAAGCGCTGGACTTGAAAGAAATCTGCCGCTCCAGTCAGCAACAGTTTCATCATCCTGATTGCAGCAGCAGCTCCCCACCCCCACCCCGCAATCCGCACACGGGCGGCAGCGAAGACTCCAGCCATGCACATTACAGTGCACAGTAATGCACATGGCTGGAGTTCCGAGCAACCCATTTTCTCAGTGTGCCTTTCATGGTGAAGCATATCAATAAATAAAGTTAATTAAATATAATAAATGAGCCGCGCCATGGCTTTACAGATTGGTGGCTGCTGCCAGCCACTACACAGTCCCCCAAAAGCCGACATCGGGGTGGCCAATCCCCGTGTCGGCATGCCCCTCACCCCACTATTGTGGCACACTGCGAGCCCACCCCAGTGTGCCCAGATAATTTTTTTTTTTACTTTCTGACACCAGGATGCCCACTCCTGGTGTCGGATGCCTGCCCCCCAATCTTTCTTGCCAATAGGGGTGCCCAATCCCTCTGTCGGCATCATGTATGCCCACCCTTCCTCAACTCCTGTGGCACACTGGGAGCCCACCCCAGTGTGCCGTAATAATCTTAAATCTTTCTGACACTGGGATGCCACCCCTCCCAGTGTCAGATGCCCTCTCCCAAGCATGTTATTTCTAAGCCAACATCGGGGTGCCCGATACCAGAGTCGGCTTGTGTCTCCCCCCTACACACACAGAGACACATTAGTTTGGCACACTGGGAGCCAACCCCAGTGTGCCTAGAAAATAAGTATTTACCTGTAAATAAAGAAAACTGTCCCTAACGTCTTTTTTTTTTTTATGTTGTTTACCTGTAAAAAAGAAAACGGTCCCTCGTCATCTCCCCAGGCCCTCCCGGTGTCGGAAGCCCCCCCCAAAAAAAAAACATTCTTTCTAAGCTGACATTGGGGTGCTCAATCCCCAAGTTGGCTTGTGCCCCCCCCCCACACACACACATTAGTTTGGCAAACTGGGAGCCTACCCCAGTGTGCTTAGAAAATAAATATTTACCTGTAAATAAAGAAAACCATCCTCGACGCCAATTTTTTGTTGTTGATGTTTACCTGTAAAAAGAAAATGATCCCTCGTCATCTCCCCAGGCCCCTCCCACCCACCTCTGCACACACACCCTCACCCCATACTTATCTCTGGAGATCCGGCACTGCAGTCTTCTCTGGACATGTTTTCGCACCTGTGGTGCAGAATAGTGCAGTCACTGTGCGAAATCAACTTTTGGGATGGAGTACCGAAATGATAGTGTCACTGTTCATGAGGTGGGGTCACAAAAAGCTCATGTTGAAAATTTGGAGCGAAAATACCAACAAACGCCCTGGGCATTAGGGTTTTCAACCGTAATCCCCCACCCTGTAGAGATTGACAGGCATTGAGGTGTGACTTGGGGTCATCGGCCATAATGCTCTCGTCATTCCACACCAACCCCCACCCTGCAGCCAGAGACAGGCATTGAGGTGTGCCTTGGGGTCTTCGGCCTGAATGTTCACCCCATTCTCCTATGCTACACCCATCTCAGCTTATTTCCTTATGGAATTGGGCGAGCGTAAGGGCTGAAGACCCCAAGGCATGCCACAACACCTCTCGGTGTCTGCAGGGTGGGGTGAGGTGGAATGGCATGGGCGTTATGCCCGACGACCCAAAGGCACACCCCCAGCACCTGTCCATCTCTGCAGGGTGGTGGGGGTTGGCGTTAGTTCAATACTTCACTGCCATTCCTATTATGCATCTCTCTAACTCCTGCACTACCAGTGCCAATACCAGCAAGCAAACATTCGGCATTGACAAATGCTTGTCTGAGATGATATGATGCATTCTGCCTGTCTTGCCTGTGCAGACTGTTATCCTTTTGATGGAGCTTACCAGCTCCCAGCCCCTGTCGATGACATCTTCCAGCACACAGCAAATCCCTCCTTCTCAGCTGCCACTGGTGTCACCGGCGCATTCAGCGGCTCCTGTCATTGACAGAGACAGCGATGATGAGGTTGAATACAGTCCTAACCTCATGATGCAGGAGGATTTAGGGAAGGAGGAGTATGAGGGAGAACAGTATATGTCAAGGTCCAGTTCTACCATCACATCCTGCAGTGAGGACTCGGTGGTGTATACTCCCAGGTCTCCTCCTGAGGACCCTACATTTCAGGCCATGATGCAGCAAATGCAAACAGCCATGGGCTTTGCTGTGGATGAAGAAGTCCACAAAACAAAACTTTATGGAATTTTGGGAAGTCCCATGTATCCCCTCCATTGTAATTCCACCAGTATATCTGGTACTGGAGAACGACACCTTTGCTGCATGGTACAAACCTGATTCACTGCCTGCAGTACCCTGAAAGGCTGATAAGCATTACCCTGCTCCATCTGCTAAGCCTTACTATGCCAACCAGTCAGATGACTCAATGGTCATCTGGCTGCTCATGACAGGTTCAGAGCACCTAAACACATGAGTACTTTTCTTCCTGACAAGGAATCTAGGAGGCTGGATGTGATGGGCAACTGTACACATGCCACTGCCTCACTAGGCCTTAGGATCATAAATTACCAGGCCAATATGATTAAATATCAAAATAGCCTGTGGAAAGCTGCTAAAGCTACAGCCCAGGCTTTGGCTGAAAGCTCTGCCAAGAATAACGTAACTCTTTTAACTTCTGGGGCTGAGGTTGTCAAACATTAGCTCTGCTTAGCATATGAGGTGTCTGATGCCTCTGCCAGGGCTACTGCTTCTGGCATCTGCATGAGACAGTATTTTTGGCTAAGGGTCGCTTGTCCTGCAAATGATGTGCAGCAAGCGGTTTTATATTTTCTTTTGATTTCCTTTCTGAGGGAATAAACTGTTTGGTTATGATGTTGACGGGGTGCTTAGAGGCCTACAGACATCCAAAATTACTCTAGGTCTGTCAGATCCCTTTATCCTGCTCCTGCCGTGGGACATGGACGGGGATCCTTTCCCTTGCTACCAGAGGTGGTTGTCCCTACCGTCACCAAGGCCAAGGTAAGGGAAGTGACCCCCTTACTGGGCCCATTCCCCCAGGTGCCCATTCAAGAGCACCCAAAGCACTGAATGCCAGTGGCTCTGCCCCCCACCGGTTCTGCATGACTCTTTGTCACTTATACCCCCACCCCCAATGTTGCCTCCAGGGGTGGTTTGGAGGGGTACAGTCTCCCTGCATCTCAAACAATGACGAGAGGTTACAACAGATGACTGGGTACAGGAAATAACTGCAAGAGGGCATGCTCTGGAGTTGCTAGAACCCACTCCAGATCATCCTCTGCCTATTTCAAGTTATCCTCTGAGCTATTTGTCCCTTGTGAAGGAAGAAGTGCAGTCATTACTCCAAAAATGAGCTAGAGAATGAGCTTATCAGATAAAGGGTTCTATTCCAGATACTTCCTAGTCCCAAAATGGACAAGGGATCTACATCCTGTATTGGATCTGAGGTGTCTCAACTTCTTAGATATAAGAAGCTTTGGACAGTCTCTTTGCAAGCTGTAATCCCATGTTGTGAACAGGGAACTGGCTTTGCTCCCTGTCATTGAGGCACAGGTCAGGAAGCATAGGAAAACCAGGCGCAGTTGTAGAATTCACCAAAAATATTTATTTGTACTAGCAGTAACATAAAAATAAAATTGTTCAGTATAACTATTTACAAAGGCAAAATAAAATAGAGGAGATCCATCAGAGTTTTCCTTCAGTCTCTGTGTCCAACTTTGCAAGCAGTTGCAGTTCTGTCTTAGAAGTCCTTCCAACCCCCATTCTTAACAAGCATCTTACAAAGTGTTCTTGTATGTTTCAGGCAGGTGTTGGCATGAACACAGTGTGCATGAGCTGAGGCCCCTTTTCCACAGCTCTTCTGCAAAAGGCTTAAAAATTGCACTTGGTAACCTCATGAGTTTCCAGTAGCTTTTTGCAATCATCTCAAACTATAATTATATACATTTCAACAGTAACACTATATAGTTTCTAAACAAAAGGGATCCCAACATCAGTTACAGTTCCACATAATGATTTGCATATATTTTTATATCAGCAGATATATAAGGAAGAAAAAGACAAACAGCAAGGGAAGACTGAAGAGACAGTGAGAGGCAAATAATTGCATGACTGTCGGGGTGATCAAATCCTAGGTCTCACAGGAAAACTTGTTTTCGCAACCAGACAGAGAAGAGACAAAAAAGGGGAGAACAAATCCTGCATTTAAAAACTTTCTCCGTAACAACTGGGACAGGGTCCTATTCAGCCCTGTCACACTCCCTAGACATGAAAGATGCATACCTCCATGTCAAGGTCAGAAATGCCCAGACGCAGTACCTCCTTTACGCTGGAGGGAGAGCACTACCAGCTCAGAATATTGCACTTTGACTTGTCTTCTGCACCTTCTGTCTTTACCAAACGCTTGACAGTGGGTGGTAGGAGCTCTTCTCAGGGAAGGCCTGTATGTTTTCCCATATCTAGACAACTGGCTTTTGAAGACCAGTTCCAGGGAAGCTCTGCTACACACCCTGTCTCAGACAAGACAGTTGTTCGACTACTTAGGGATTATGGTGAATTTGCTGAAGTTTGTGATATCATCTTGTCAAAGACTGCAGACACAGAGAAAGAAATGTGCTATGCTGCCACAGAACAGGGCAGAGCACCTGACTGCACAAGCACAGCTGGTATACAGAAGTCATTATGTCTCAGCAAGGACAATGTTATGTCTTCTGGGGCTCATGGCTGTGGCCATTGTGACTGTGCCACTGGCCTGCTTACATTTAAGAATCCCTCTCTGTACACTCGAGGTTCAGTGTATCAGGTGACAGATAAGCTGGACCAAATGGTGCTTGTCATGAATCTGCTGCGCAGGGCATTGCTTTGGTGGGTGGAACGCAGCAATTTACGTATATGGCATTCCAGTCCTTGTATCCGCTGCAGTACAGATCCTCATCACAGATGCCTCTGGTTCTGGCCAGTGGCACACCTTGGTCCTTACCAGACACAGGGGTCATGGTCCAAGGTGGAGGCCAAGTTGCACATAAATGTCCTGGAGATAAGAGCTGTCATGTACAGCCTTCAGACTTTTCAGAAGCATCTGATTCTGGATCCTCTGTTAATATAGACAGATAAAGCCAAGTTGATGCATTACATCAACAAACAAGGGGGCACACATTTCCTATTCCCTATGAAGGGAATTACTGAGAGTATGGTACTGGCCTCTGTCCCATGGCCTACAACTGTCAGCCATACATCTCCCAACTCAAAAAAACATCTTAGCAAACCGGCTAAGCAGGTCGCAGTTCAAGATGCACAAATGGGAACTGCTGACCTCAGTGAAAGATGACCTCTTTGCAAGATGGTGTTGTCCAGAGTTGGACCTTTTTGCACCCCCACATAATGCACAACTACCATGTTTTTCCTCACTCTCTCTGGGGCCTGGAGTTTTCTGGCAGGACGCATTACCCTCTCTTAAAAGGGAAATTGCCTGTACACATTTCCCATGATTCCTGTAATACAGAGGGTGCTCCTCAAACTGAGGATGGAAGGTGCCACTCTCTTCCTCATTGCTCCATTAGGGCCTCATCAGATATGGTTTCCACTCCTGCACCAGATGGTAGTGGAACCTCCTGTTTCTCTACCTCTGTGCCATGGCCTGTTGCCACAGGACAAGGGGTCCCTGGTCCATCAGGACATTTAGTCCCTACATCTGCATGTATGGCTCCTGAAAACAGCCATTCCACGTTTTGGGGTATCCCCTGAATTTGCTGATGTTCTGGTTGTGGTCAGAAAACCTTCTACCATTGTGAGCGCACCATATCTGTCCACCTTCAAGTCAAGGTTGGACAATTGCATACAAGGCGGTAACATTGTTGGTTACCAACACAGAGCAGTGGGAACAGCATTCATGGAAGTTGACCTTCTACTGTCCTAAATCGAAGTATAAACCAAAGTATACCAGACATCCTTATTCCTTGAAATGGAAGTGTTTCACTTTTGGGGCTGCTTTCAGGAATTTGGACCAATTTACTTGTCCTGTAAATGCTGTGTTGTAATATTTGCTGTCACTGTCTGACTCTGGTCTACAGTATTCCTCACTTAAGGTGCATTTGGCCCATACTTTTCTGAGAGGTATTCTGAATATGAAACCTATCTGCAAGCCATTCCCACTGTGGGACTTGATTTATGTGCTTGAGAAACTGACATTGGCTCCTTTTGAGCCAGCCTCAAGTTGTAGCTTACTTTTCCCATCATGGAAAGCATTATTTCTAGAGGCGTGGATATGGTGTTCTATCCACACTTCTGGCAGAATTCCTTTAAATCTGTCCAGAAGGTCTTTATGCTGACTCCTTCCACCCACCCACCCAGGTAGTATCCTCCCCGGCATCGCCCTGTGATGTCAGATCTTCCTTTCCACTGGAAGAGACTGGTTCCTTCCATAGTGCTCTGCATTTATGTAGGCTCTGTTGTTCTTTTTCATGAAAATACTTGGTCTTCAAGTTGATTTTGCGGTTTTCACCATTTTGGCTCATGGAATTGACTGTTTCTAAGTCGGAGCCTGGTTGTGAAACTTTGTCCGTGCAGGCAGAAAATGTTGCGCACAGATCCTCAGGCTATGTGCGTTTACTCCCTGGGCCAGGAACATGATTCCCAGGCTTGCAGCCTGTGCCACACTTTACACCCCTTCATGTTGGAGGACCAGTACCCACAACTTTTGCTTGGCCATCCGGACAAGCAGGATCCTCCTGTCCGGGCCATGGATGCCCACTGTGCAGTCTCCATGGCTGCAGGGTCCACTGAACAGTTGGTGGTTTTTGAGGAAGCTGCAGCCCAGGCCACAGCGGGTTCCTCTTCAGTGTCCATGCTGGGTTTTGGCACCTCTTTTACTGGGGCATTTCAGGACTTATGCCAGTCCCTTCCTACCCTTGGGGAGGGCCCTTCCCATGGGTCTAAATCTTCCAAGAAGGACTCCAAGGTGAAAGCCAAAAAGTTCCATCACAGGTTGTGAGACCACGAGCATTCTCAGGCCTCAGATTCCCATGCTTTTTTGTTGTTCTTCATTAACGAGACAGCTTCGGCGATGCTTCAGTCCAGGCCACTGGCCCCACAGAGACCCATCGTGCCTGTCAGCTGAGATGCGCGCCGACCAGGCTGTCAAAATGTTCCTCAACCTGGTTGACCCATTGTCGCAGGATGAGGGGATACTTCCCTCTTCTGGACTCCGGTCCTGACTCTCCAGTCCCAGGGCGAGTTGGATCAGCCTCCTGATCCTGTACCTAACCCTCAAGATGCTGAGCTTCCAGGGATCCCCAAGCGTCCCTTGCTGGTTTCCACTTCTCTTCGTTGCCCGTCCCGCAGGCAGTCGAGGTGGAGGTTCCATAGCTAAAGGTTGAGTAGCCCTTGCTGGAGTTGCCGGTCTCACTCTCGTCACATGGGAAAGCGGCATTGCCGCTATTCTTCTTCCTCATCCTCTATGGGGTTGACTGAAAAAAACAAAACAGTAGCGCCAGAGTCAATATCAGGGGTGCTCCTAAGGGGTTGGTTACCCAGACTACCATCAGATCCAGAAGAGAGGAGCACACCACACACAGCAATGGACTCAGAGATATCAAAGTTCAAAAGCAAAATGAGCTTTATTGCAAAGTGAATCCAATGTTTAGATCACCATGCATGAAGCAGTAACACCACAGAGTTTCGCCTACAAAAAGGCTTCATCAGGAGGTAGAGACTATTCATTTCAAAAGGCTTTAAATACCATCTCACTGCCACGTCATACACTGAAATCACCAATGAAAATCTTAAAAATGGAAAAATTCAAACATGAAGTGAAAAGGAAATAATAAACATATAAGATACATAATAGTATATCATAAAACAGTAGTGCAGTGAATAAATATAACTAATAATGTAGAGTCAAGCACTGGAGAATATCCAATTCCTTTTGTTTTGTTTAAATTAATAAATCCCAAAATAGGCTGTGCTAAATGTTATAAGGTCCATCTCAGGCTGTAAGTTATGTGATCTCCCATCCTCTACAGGGGTGGATTGGCTCTGCTGCAAATTGCGACGGTGCTTCAAAGAGCTCATGTGGCATCAGCTTCTTTTGGGTGCTGGACCTAAGCCAGTGCCGGCTCCTTCCCCAGTGCTTTCTTGGCTACCTCCACACTGGCCGAATCCTGTTCCAGCTCAGCCGCTCCCAGCCTCTTTGCCCATTCAGGTGGAACCCCCGCCGCTTCAGCCGAAGGATGGTCCTCGTTCTACGGATGCCCATACTGCTCCCGGGATTCCTCAGTGGCTGTCAGTTATGGTCACGCAGGCTGATGAGCCCTGCAGAGTTAGCAGGGGGGGGAGGGTCATCTGGTCTTCGACAAATACTCAGAATTGGAGGCTTCCTCCATGCATTCCCGATCTGTCGACCTGGAGTCAGGGAAGGATTTGTCAGCGGACCATGGTCCTACTTCCTTGGGGCCATGCTCAGTCTGATTTCAAAGGCTGCAGGGATCCAGTTGGCCCTGTCCAGACACAGGCTAAATATCCCCTCACTGAAATCCTTCACTGGGACAACTCCCCTGGGGTTGCCTTCCCCGGTGGCTGAAGCCATTCTTGGGCCCACGTTGGAGCTTTGGCAGTGCCCAGCCTCCTGCCCTATTCCATCAGCCTATGTAGCCTGCAAGTACATGGTTCCTACAGGTTCCCTCTCTGGGTTTACCAATTACCCCTTGGCCGAAGGCATGGTCACCAGTTCAGTGTTTAGACAGACGGGAAATGTCAAGGATGTCGACAAGCCCCCTGATAAGGAATTCATGCAATTGGATCATGCGGCCAAAAAAGTTATATGGCTTCATCTCTCAGCCCTAGCCAGGTTAGGTCTGCCTTAATAATGGACCACTTTACCCATGTCTTGTTGGGCATCCTTGACCAGGTGCTCCCTTGGCTCCCAGCTGACCTTCACGTGAAAGTCAAGCAAGTCCGGGACCAAGGCCGTGCTGTGGCTAAACAGCAGCTTCAGATGGCCGTGGACATTTGTAACTCCTGTTCCAGGTCTGTGGCCGCGACTATGGCTATGCGCCACAGGGATTGGCTGAGGATCTTGACCGTCATGGCAGATGCCCAGCACAAATTAGCGGACATTCCCTTCCTGGGCACTGACTTGTTCAGGCTAAGAGTGGATGGTCATCTCACCCGAATTGAGAAGTCCAGTGCCACCCTCGACTTGGTTACCTCTGCCCAAAAGGACATTAAGGGCTCTAAACCCCAGAAGTCCTTTCAGCTACACTCTGCCCCTGCGGCCAAGCTGCCCCAGCCCCCTGGCTGGACGCCAGCAGGCTTGACATTCCAGGCCTAACTCTGTCACTTCCAAGGTCCAGATGTTTGGCGGTTGAGGCCCAGCCATGTCCTCAGCTGGCCCTGCCTCCAAGCCTGCACAGTGATAGGTCAGGGGGTGCCCCCTCCCTGCCCGTCCTGTCTTCCATTGATCCTCCTGTGGGGGGCCAGCTGCACCACCTTCTTTCCACCTGGTCCAGTGTTACTACGGACAAGTGGGTGCTAGAAGTGCTCAGTCAGGGCTTGCCTCTGGAGTTCGAGGCTCTCCCGCCAAGCAGAGCATGTTCCCCTCGGGAGGATGTGGTGTCCGCAGATGTGTTGTTCATCCTATGGGAGGACATCACCCAGCTCCTCCAGAAGGAGGTGATGGTTTGTGTCCTGGACCTACTAGCCAATTCAGGGTTCGTTTCCAGATATTTTCTGGTTCCAAAACAGATGGGGGCTGGTGCCCCATCTTAGATCTGCATGAACTGAACTAGTTTCTGCACTTGTGCACCTTCAGAAGGGTCACTCTGAACCAAATCATTCTGTCCCTGGAGCAGGACATGAGGTTCTGCTTCCTGGACCTTTAGGATGCCTTCTTTCAGGTTCCCATCTGTCTATCCCGCTGGTGGTTCCTTCAGTTCTGTGCAGAGGTATCCTTTATGGGTTCCAGGCCATGCCCTTTGGTCTCTCCTAAGCTCCCAGGGTCTTCACCAAAAGCATTGCAGTGGTGGCAGCCTTCCTGGGGTTCTGAGGGGTCTTGGGTGTACCCGTACCTGAACAATTGGCTGAGTGCAGGCCCCTCCAGGGTGGAGGTGGAATGGTCCAGGGACCTGGAACTCTAGACTTGCTTAAACTGTGACCTCCTGGTTGATGAGGCCAAGTCAGAACTCGTCCCTCGCAGGTGATTCACTTCATCGGGGCGGAGTTTGACTCTTGCAGAGCCTGAGCTCAGCTCCCAGAGAACAGGGCAGAGGATCTTTCCTCCTTTGCCTGATCATTTTGGGTTGGGCAGGTGCACCCTGCCAGGGACTTTCTGTGCCTCCTGGCTACATGGCAGCCTGCACCAGCGTGGTCCATTGGGCTCACTGGAGAATGCGCCCCCTGCAGTGGACCTGTCAGTGGTCTCAGCACCAGGGCCACCTCGATCATCCAGTCACAGTGACCCAGCAGATGTGGGATGTCATCCAGTGGTGGTTGGTCCTAGAACATCTACAGGAAGGAGTCCCATTTTTCTGCCCGGAGCCAACGGTGACTCATAACTGATGCTTCCCTGATGGGCTAGGCTGCATACCTAGGGAAACCCAGGGTCCACGGCCTCTGGTCCCCCAATGAGTCCTGATGTCACATCAACCTGCTGGAATTTCAAGCTGTTCGCCTGGCCCTGAGAGCCTTCGCTCCACATCTCCGAGGTCAGATCATCCAGGTCCAGATGGACAACATGATGACCATATACTACTTTGACAAGCAGGGCAGGACACCCTTCCTATCTCTGTGCAGGGAAGTTCTCCACATCTAGACCCTTGTGCTCAGCCTCAAGGCCGACTTGCTGGCTGTTTATGTGGCCGGAGTGTCCAGTTGGCTAGCCAACACCCTCAGCTGAGTGAGTGAGGTATCTCACGAGTGGTCCCTTCATCAGGAGGTAGTGGACCATCTTTTCTCCCAGCAGAGCTCCCCTCAGGTGGATCTGTTTGCCTCTCAAGAGAACGCCAAGCCGAGGCTCTTTTGTGCTCACCTCCCTCAGCTGAGTACGGTGGAGAGGGATGCCTTTGCAAGGCCCTGGACCAAGGGCCTCCTTTATGCCTTCCCTCCCTTTCCTCTGATCCACATGGTCCTGATCAAAGCTCAGAGGGACAAATCATGGATGATCCTGGTGGCTCCAGACTGGGAACACCACTTCTAGTACTCCAATCTCTTCAACAGCAGGCCTCCGTGACATCTGCCACCTCGCCCGTATGTGCTGTCATGCTCTCTGGGGAAGGTCCTCCACCTGGACTTTCAATCCCTGCAGCTAACAGCCTGGTTCCTGAGCAGCTAGAGTTCCAGGCTCTGGGTCTCTTCGAGGTCCTCCATGTAGTTGAGGCCTCTCGAAAGGAGTCGACTTGTTGGTGCTATGCCATCAACTGGAAGAGATTCTCCATTTGGTGTCAGTTCAAGGAGCTTGACCCCCATCCTGTCTTGTGGCTAGCATTCTCAACTTCTTGTGGTCCCTCTCTCAGTTGGGTCTGAGGTCAACGACCCTCAAGGTGCACCTGGCAGCCATCTGTGCAGACCAAGCATGGGCTTGTATGCCGACGGTGGTGCAGGAGAAGGTGATCGAGCACTTCAGAGCCTTGACCACATTTCTCCTCTGGTATGTGAACCACCACCACCTTGGGACTTGTTGCTGGTATTGGCATTGCTCATGGGCAAGCCATTTGAATGAATGCACAGGTGTGAGATGTCATGCTTGTCGTGGAAGACTGCCTTCTTGGTGGCCATCATGTCAGCCAGAATGATCAGTTAGCTCCAGGTATTCTTGGTGGAGTCTTCTTAACTGGTCCTTCACCCCAACCTGAAGTTCCTTCTGAAGGTTGTCTCGGAGTTTCATCTTAACCAGGTGATCAGTCTCCCTGTGTACTTCACCAACCATACCTCGAAGGTCGAGCACAGGCTCCATACTCTGGACCTGCGGCACATGCTTGCCTACTACAAGGAGTGCAGGAGTGCCTGGCTGGAGTTCGGGTAGAGGTTCATCAGCTGTTTGTCACTTACACTGAAGTCACACCTGGCAGACTGGCAGCAGAGCGGACAGTTGGCAGATAGATAGTCTCCTGCATTGACCTCTGTTATAGGTTGGCTGGTAGGGAGCTTCCTGTAGGGCTTAGAGCTCATTCCACCAGACATACCACTGCCTTAGTGGCAGCTTCCAGGAACATTCCTATCTAGGAGATCTGCACAGCTGCTACCTGGAAGCATACACCTTCACCTCCCATTACCACATTGACCTTGAGTCACGCCGGGATGCTGGTTTTGGGTTCTTGGTTCTCCAATCTGTCTTTCTTAAATAGGGGGTGTGGACCTTGCTCCCACCTCCCGGAGAACTGCTAGGAGTCTGCCAGAAGTGTGGATAGTGCACCATATCCACGCCATAGAGAAACAAGGTACTCACCTGTAACTGTAGATCTTACTTCGAGAAACAGCTCTTGCAGCAGGTTACACCATTAGGACTGAAGCCAGCAGGCGCCAGGACCCCACAGAAAAATTCTAGCTAGTAGTATCCAGCGGGGGACCGCACCCGGCGTCGGCCCCTCCCTGACGTCAGGCATCACATAAAAGGGGCCGGTACCCCAGCACCCCAGTTCTTTTCCCACCATTGACTCGCCAGCATCAGCCTCACAGATGCCTGCTCTATCGAAATGACGCGTGAAATCTTTTTTCATTCAGATCAATCCATGTCTGCTTCTCCTACCCCTTCTCTCGAAGGACATCCCTCTAAGTGTGTCTGCGGCAAACAGATCCCTTTTGCAGACCGCCATTCAGTCTGTGTCAGGTACCTGGGCCCGGAGCATGACACCCAAACCTGCTCAGTTTGCCACCAATTCAATAGCAGGACCCGGATCCGCCGCCAAAAGGCCCTTCAAGGATTCCTCCTCGAGGAGAAATTGAAGAAAATGGAGAAAAGACCTTCCTCCAAAGGGGTATCTTCCCACAAGTCAGGGAAACACCGGGACAAGCATCGGGATTCTGATAGGGCGAGATCCCCCAGCCTTCTAGTCCAGGGCCAGCTCCAGCTCTACTCGGTCTGACAGATCTCCTTATCGGACTCGCTCCCAACCTCCCCCGGTAAACGTAAGGTCTTCAGGGGGCTCCTCTGTGTCCTTACACCCACTCAAGACCACTCGGGCGCCAGACGCCTCCAAGTCTGATTCCTCGGACAAGCACAAAAAGGCCTCCTCTAAATCAGGGGGTACATCTGACCAATGCCGGGACACTGACTTCAGGTCTGTCTCCCAACCTCCAAAGGCTTGTGAAAGGAAGACAGCTGAGCTGATGTCCCTCAAGAGGATGATGGAGACCAAGAAGGCATCCGACCCAGCGCCCACAAAACGGACTACCCCAATGACAGTAGTACTGACGTCGGTGGACACCGGATATCAGGGGTCCTCGGGTGAAGAGGCTACCGTGCTACCAGATGTCCAGATGGGTGACACAGAGCACGCCGGCCTACCCAGAGAACCGTCGCCGGACCCAGTGGTTCCCCTGGACCCGACTCCTGACCCCGCCGACAGGCCCACACTGACGCTGGGCCCGTCGTCAGGTATGAATATTCAGGAGGTGAAAGAACTGTTCACCTTCTGGTGGGAAACCATAGGAAAGGACGTGGCTCCCCCCAAAGCCACAGCCACCTCCACCACCTCCTCCTCGGGGCACTGAAGGTGCCAGACCCCCAACCCCCAAGGAACCAACTCCACCTTCTCAGGGCCGATCGAGAGACAGAAAATGCCCATCATGCTCTCCCTCAGGGTCCCCGAGCCCAAAGCTACCCAGGGGCAGTCGTCACTCACCGGGAGATAACTCCAGGCTGGATACGTCCGACACCTCCAGGTTTCCATCTCCCTTCAGTCCCCTGTCACCAGACCCACGGGACCTTCCAAGGTCCCATCCAGATGATCCCTCCTTTTCGGAAATCATGAGGCACATCCAGGAAAATATGGGATGGGAGACAGAAGACCTAGACCCCGAGAGATAATGCCTTGCCCGTTACCTCAGGCAGAAAGACCTGAAGCCTGTGGTGGTCCCACCTTTGGTGGACACCTTTACAGATGTCACCAAGGCAGCTTGGAAGCATCTGCATTCCACACTGGCTGTTCTGAAGAAGGCTGATTGCCTCTACAGGGCTCACACGGAGGATCTGTATTTGGCGCAACAACCCATGGCTGACTCCCTGGTCATCACTGCATCTCATGATAGGTCCCAGCGGCCTCAGCATTTGAGTACCCAGCCTCTGGACCAGGAATCTAAGCAATTAGATATGCCCTGCTTATTCAGCAGGAGATCTTAGCCCTCCTCGACAAGGAGGCCATAGAGTACATTCCAATGAACCAGAGAGGAAAAGTTATTCTCACTTCTTCCTGAATCCAAAGAAAACAGGGGACTTGCACCCGATCTTGGATCTCAGCGACCTCAACACATTTGTGTCGTACAAGTGTTTCCGCATGGTGATCCTACCGGGTCTTATTCCCATGCTCAAAGAGGGTGCTTGGCTGGCATCACTGAACATGCAGGACGCTTACCTACATCTCCCGATCACTTGCGTACACCAGAAATTTCTGCACTTCGAGTTTCTGGGATGCCACTACCAGTTCCGAGTCCTCCCTTTCGGGCTGTCTCCGGCACCTCGAGTATTCATGAAGTGTATGGCAGTCGTGGCAGCAGCTCTCAGGAGACGAGGCCACTATGTGTTTCCTTATCTAGATGACTGACTCCTCATGGCACCCTCACAGGAGGCCCTGATGTCCGCGATACAAGATATCTGTTCTCTCTTCCTATTGCTGGGCATCACCATCAACCAGGAGAAGTTGCACCTTGTCCCATCTCAGAACTTGCAGTTCATAGGAGCAGTTCTGGACACCACTCTGGGAAGGGCATTCCTTCCCCAGGACAGGGCGGAACACATCAGATCCCTCATAGGGGACTCAAAGGAAAAGAAGATGGTACCAGCCCAGTATGTCCTTTGCCTGCTCGGACACATGGCAGCTGCCATTGCAACGGTTCCTCTAGCTCGACTCCATATGCGGGTCACCCAATGGGTGTTGAGGCACAATGGGACCAAAAGCAAGATCATCTGCAGCACCCAGTTTGGATCATGAACGTCGTCACCCAAGACTGGAATTGGTGGCTTGTCCCCGACCACCTCTTGACGGGAGTCCCCTTCATTGCGCCGCCTCCTTCAGCGACTCTCTTCACGGACATCTCGGGGTCCGAATGGGGCGCTCGGCTCAACAGGGTCAGGACTTAAGGCTCCTGGTCGGCTCTGGAGTCCCAACTTCACATAAATATTCTAGAGATGAGAGCTGTCCTTTACGCCCTACAGGCATTCCAGACGGAGATTCCACTGGGTACTCTTCTGGTACAAACAGACAATACCGCGGTAATGTTCTATCTCAACAAACGAGGAGGCATCCATTCCTACTCCTTTTGCAGGGAGGCTCAAAGGGTTTGGGAGTGGGTACTGCAACATGGCACAGATATCATTGCAGTGCATGTTCCTGGAGTGGACAACACTATCGCGGACAGTCCAAGCCGATCACAGGCCAGAGTCCACGAATGGGAACTGCTTCAGAAAGCCACAGAGGACCTGTTCTGCCAATGGGGGACACCAGAATAAGACCTCTTCGCGTCCCCATCCAATGCAAAACTGCCGAATTTCTGCTCTCTAGATCCAGGACCTGGTGTTTTCTGGTGAGACACGTTGTTCCTCTCTTGGATGGGCAGGTTCCTCTATGCTTTCCCGCCCTTCCCTTTGATCCAGAGGATTCTACTGAAGCTCCAACAAGAGTGGGCTGCCTTATTCTAGTAGTGCCCTTTTGGCCCAGGCAAATTTGGTTCCCTCTCTTACATCAGCTGGCCCAGGAACCTCCGGTGCCTCTACCATTCAGCTGTCATCTTCTGTCCCAGGAGGCAGGTGCCTTGGTCCATCCGGATCTTCGGTCTTTGAATCTGCATGCCTGGCTCCTAAGGACATAGCAGTCCTGAGATACGGGGTCTTGCAGGAAGTTGCGGATGTTCTGGTAGCAGCCAGAAAACCCTCCACCCACGCCACTTATGCCATGAAGTGGTACAGATTCTGTATTTGGGCTCAAGGTCGTGGATTGACCACACTGGATTGTTCTGAGAGGTCTGTTTTGGACTACCTCTTATCCCTCTACGAGGCGGGTCTTGCCTACTCTTCCATTAAAGTGCACCTATGCGCCATTTTGGCATACCATTCTCCAATACATCACCGGTCTCTAGCTCAGCTAGAGGCTTCTTGCGCCTTTTTGCACTGCATCCTGCATTTGAGACCTCCCATCAAAGACCCAGTTCCACCTTGGGATCTTCCTTTCATTCTAGAGCAGCTTATGCTGCCACCATTTGAACCAGCTGCGGACTGCGAGCTGCATCCCCTCACTTGGAAGACGCTTCTTTTAGTTGCCGTTACTTCGGCCAGAAGAATTTCTGAGCTTCATGCACTTATGTGCAAGGATCCTTATTTGGTTCCTTCCCAAGGTGGTCTCAGCTGTCACTCTCAACCAGGATACAGACCTTACTATCCAAATCACTGTAACAGGGGGGAGGCCCTGTTACACATTCTGGATGTGCATAGGTGCCTCAGATATTACCTGACCAGAACTGAGGCACATCGTAAGTCAGACCAGCTCTTTGTTTCCTACGCACAAAGAATGCCTGGTGCTCCTGTTTCCAAACAGTCACTCTCTCAATGGCTGGTAAAGGGCATTATGTTCTGTTACCAGAAGCGCAAAAAGTCTTTACCGGGACTGGTAAAAGATCATTCTATGAGGGGGGTGGCTACCTCCTTCACTGCGCTCAAAAACGTCTCCACTTCAGCCATCTGTGCGGTAGCAACCTGGAGCACTGTATACACCTTTATCAGGCATTACAGTTTGGATAGTGCCTGTAGACTCAGGGCTGGTTTCGGCTTGGTGGTCCTTCAGGGATTTTTGTCTTGAAGTCTGAGACATCTCTCCTATCCTCCTCCCGATAATATTTTAATCCCTTACTGCTTGGGAATCAGTCCTAATGGTGTAACCTGCTGCAAGAGCTGTTTCTCGAAGTAAGATAATACAGTTACTTAAGAACTTACCTGAAACAGTAGATCTTCGAGAACAGCTCTTGCAGCAGGTAGTTTCCCTCCCACCTTCCCCTCTGGAGGTTGAGTCTTCTGACATAGTTTCTAGGCTACTGCGTCTTTTGACACCTATTACAAAACTTCCTTTGGAAGCAGATCCTCGGGTCTCCCCTTCAGATGTCACCTTTGGGTCGGGAGTCTCCCATGGGAGAACTGGAGATGCTGGGGGACCGCCCCCTTTTATGTGATGCCTGACGTCGGGGAGGGGCACGTCGGGGGCGGTCCCCCACTGGATACTGATAGCTGGAATGTTTCCTTGGGGTCCTGGCACCTGCCGGCTTCAATCCTAATGGTGTAACCTGCTGCAAGAGCTGTTCTCGAAGATCTACTGTTATGGTAAGTTCTTGCATAACTGTACTTTCTAGGAGTGGTATATGGCATACATCCAACCTCCCCGGGCAAGTGGCATGCTGCTTTGTGTTCCAGCGGGTCAGATCTGATGTCACAGGGTGGTGCTGAGGAGGATAGCACCTGAGTGGGTGGGAGGAGCCAGCTTGAAGACCTTCCAACCAGATTTAAAGGGGAAAGGAATTCTGCCAGAAGTGTGGATGTACACCATGAACCACTCCTAGAACTATGGTTACAGGTGAGTAACTTTTTTTTTTTGGTTGCAACTACATTCCCGATCACCGTGCACTACTGGGTATTTCTCTGGTGGGGCCCCTCGATGTCTTCTCTGCCGCCTGCCAGGTCCCTCTCCTGACCGAGGAATCAGGTGCTGGGTCCTCCCACCCTGCGGCTGGGGGAACGGGAGAGGCAGGACCACGGAGAGTCAAGTCGGGATCAGGGCTGGTGTTGGGCATGTGGGCTGCCACCACTTGAGTCCCCTCCATCATCTCCCAAAGCTCTGGGGTTTTTCCACCTTAGTTACGCCCCTTCGGTGCGGATGTGCAATGACGTCCACGCCAAGGACGGGCCCTCAGCAAACATCTGCCTTCACCTTGCCGCTGTAAGCAGCACACTACCACACTGCCCCTGGTCTCCACTGGGGGCCACTGCAGAGCAGCATGTCCCCCAATACCACCCCAGGAGAGGAGGACAGTCCCTCGGATGCTCGATCCTCCCTTTTCCCGACGACCCGAGGCTGTTCCCGAACCTGGGTCATCAGTGTGGTGTGAGGTGTGGCATCCAGCACCTCAACCCTCTGCACCACCAGGCCGACCAGGTTGCAGCTACTTCTGTTCAAAGGATTTCAGAGCTACAGGCCCTCATGTGTGAGCCTCCTTTTTTGATTTTCCACAAAGACAGGGTTTCTTTGCGTACCAGTCCTAAGTTTGTACTGAAGGCGGTATCTGAAGTTACACTGAATCACATGATCCACCTTTCTGTCTACTACACTGAGTGTGCCAGTCAGGGTGAGGCACTGCTTCATACTTTGGGTGTACATAGAATACTGAGATACTATGTGACTCACACCAAGGTCTGCAGAAAGTCCACTCAGCTTTTTGTTTCATTCACCCCTGGGGAAGAGGGCACCTCTATGTTTAAACAGTGCCTGTCCAAATGGCTGGCACATTGTATTACATTCTGTTATAGGAGATACGGTAAGGAACATCCTGGTGCAGTTCATGGTCGTTCCACAAGGGGTAATGCTACTTCTGTTGCATGTTTCAGAAATGTTTCTGTGGCTGGCTTTTGTGCTGCAGCCACATGGAGCACTGTTCACACCTTCAGTAAACATTACAGTCTGGGCATAGTCTCTAGGAGATGTGCTGGGTTTGGGCTTGCTGTACTGCAAGACTTGTTGTCTTGAATGTACATCAGACTGTACTAGCCTCCAACTGACTATTGGAACTGCTTGAGACTCATTCCAAAGGTGTAGCTTAATGGAGCAGATATCCTCGGAGAAGCTAGAACAGTTACATACTTACCATAACAGTAGATCTTCGAAAGTATCTCTTCCACTAGGCCAAGCCATCCCTCCCTTTGTCCCCCTTCTGCTTCAGTGAGGGTTACATCAAATATTGTGCATGATCCATATCCATGGCTTTCCTGTCAAGCACCATATCTCACCTTGCATGTCTAGTACTGGTCTGATCTCCTGGTTCCCCATGGTTGGAAGTCCTCCAGGTCTAATCTTCAGTGAGGAACTGAGGGATGGTGGTGCTACCCACGTTTATGTAGAAGCTGATGCATGACATCATCATGGGAAGCCTTTGCCTATCAAACGATTTCCTGTGGTCCTAGTGCCTAGTAACTATAGTTCCAAAGGTGTGGCCTAATGGAGGAGATTCTTTCAAACATCTACTATTTTAAGTACGTAACTGTTCTTTCTAGGATCGTGGATATGTTGTTCTATCCACACTGTTTGGCATGTCCTTTCCCTTTAAGATTCTTGCCGGAAAGTCTAAAAGCTGGCTCCTCCCACCCACCCGGGTGGTATATGCCTTGGCTCCACCCCTTGATGTCAGATCTTTCTTTCCACTGGAAGTTTCAGGTTCCCTCCTTATCGCTCACGCATTACTGTAGGCCCTGGTGCTTAAATCTATGGATTTATCCAAACTTTGACTTTTTAGAATTTCCCCTAATCACTTTGCGGTCTCGACTATGATGGAGGACAAGTCATCACCCGGTTTCCGCCGCAGCCTGTGCAGGCAAAAGATATCTCACACCGACCTGCATGCCTTGTGTGTTTATTTCCTGGGAGTCAGCCATGTAAAATGTGTCGCACTTTTCATCCAAACATTTTGGACAATCGTCTTGCACAACTGCAACTGAGCAGACTGGAAAAACAGAATCCACCAGTCAAATCCAGGGAAGCCAGTTGAGCAGCCTCGGCCAAGCAGCTCGAACAGATGAAGACCTTCGAAGAGGAGGCGGCTCGGGCTACAGATCGGTCCTCTTCCATGTCCATCTTTATCCCACTCAATTTGGGCTCCACCTTCTCAGGCTCCTTTCAGGAGTTGTGCCAGTCCCTTCCCACCAAGGGAGAGGGACCCACGGGCACTCACGTCTCTCAGTCCTGTAAAAAGGGCAAGGTGCCTAAGAAAACTTCGTCTCACCGCCGACGTTCCTGGAACCATGAGAGATCTTGGTCCCACTAATCTGCTGTCTCGACTTCAGTCAAGGTTGCGACCTTGGCCACTGGCTTCATAGTACCCCCATCAGGCCAGCTGGCTCAAACACAGGACGACGATCTGGTTGAGATTATTCTCGACCCCGTAGACCTGTCATCGCTTGATGAGGCCAACAACTCCTTATTCAGGACCTCGGTCCTGCCTGCTACTGCCTGACCAGGAAGAGCCATGGTTCTCCCTGACTCCTTCCGAATAACCCTGTCGGTCCCCCCGACAGTCCAAGTTGAGGTGTTGGATCCCTTCAACGACAGGACGGGTTAGCGCATACACTCTACAGCGCGCCATTGCCACTCTTCCTCCTCCTCCTCAGATGAGGAGAGGCTTGACAGAAACTCCATTGATGCTACGAGGATTTAATGTGCAACAGCTAATTATGTCTAGCCAGAAGTCAGCCCCGGCTTCTACACAGGCCATTACTTGGCTGTCTCCTCCTAGGCCAACGCCTACTCCTTAGGAGTCAGTCTGCACTGTTCCTCCACCCGCGGAGTCGGTCAAGACCATTCCAACTCGGCCAAAACTGGTCTCTCCACCAATTGTGGAGCCCCTTCAGGGGCTCCTTCTAAGGAGTCTCGGCCTGTTCTGGACCTACTGCGTAGGCTGTCCATCACCCTCATGCCTGATAGTCCCAAGTGGGTACAGGGTGACTCTAGTGGCTGGCTGATTTATCAGGACACTTCAGAGTCCAAGGACTCTGACCTACATTCTCGCCCCTTGGACGAGGAATCCATCAGTAGTCATTCTAGGGAGGAAGGCCCTTCTTCCTTCATGGGCAACCTCTACCTCATCTCCGAATCCACAGGGATGCCTTTAGAACCTGTTCAGAAACAGGCCAAATATGCCCTCACTGATATCCTCAAATGAGGGGATTCACCAACAGAGGCCTTCCCAGTGGCTGAGGCCATTGTCAGTCCAGCTTAGGAGCTGTGGCAGCACCCTGCCTCCTGCCCTGCGTCTTCGTCCCGCATGACCCGCAAGTATGCGGTGCCCATTGGGTCCCTTTCGGGATTCACAGAACATCCCTTGGCCAAGGGACTGGTGACTGGGTCTGTGTTCAGGCACCCAGGTAATATGGGAGACACCGCTAGATCTCCAGACAAAGAATCCAAATAATTGGACCACTTGGCCTGGAAAGTCTATGCCGCCTCTTCACTGGGCCTCCATCAGGCAAGCTCGGCCATCATCATGGTGCATTTTTCTCATGCCCTACTGGGCTGTCTCGAGGAGGTTCTACCTCACCTCCCCGCAGTCCTCCAGACCACGGTCAAGCAGGCCCACAACCAGGGTCATGCGGTTGCGAAACAGCTGCTCCAGACGGCCTTGGACCTCAGAGATTCCTGTGCCCGCTCAGTGGCTGCCACCATTGCCATGCGCTGCAGGGCTTGGTTGTGATTTTCCACCTTCATAGTGGACACCCAGAACAAGCTGACGGATGTCCCTTTCCTGGGTACCGACCTGTTTGGCTCAGGTGTGGATGGTCACCTCCAAAGCATCAAACAGTCCAGTGCCACCTTGGACTCTGTTACTTCTGCTCAGATGGAATCCAAGGGTTCCAAAAACCAGAAGAAGAAGAAGCCTTTTTGGCATCCTGCCCCTGCGACCAAGCAGCCCTATTTCCGATTGGGGCAGCATCAGCAGCAGGCTCAACCTTGGCGCTCTCAGCCCAAGTCCGGGCCCCCAGCAGCCCGTAAACCCAGAGAACAGGGTTCAGGTGGTCCCCAAACCGGATCCTCCTTCTGCAAGCCTGCCCAGTGACGGGATGGGGGTGGCCACCTCCATACCCATCACACCAGCTCTGAGTCCTCCCGTGGGGGGCAAGCTCCACCACTTCCTTTCTGCCTGGTCCACTGTTTCAATGGACAGGTGGGTTCTAGAAGTTGTAGGCCAGGGACTGCTTCTGAAATTTAGCAGTACCTACCAGGCCGAGCCCACACCCCACTGGAGGAAATGGTGTCCGTACACACTCAGTCAGCTGTCTGAGACAACATCACCCAACTCCCCTACAAGGTGGTGGTGACCAGAGTCCTGGACCCCCCCTGTCAACCCAGGGTTCATTTCCAGGTACTTCCAGGTCCAGAAACAGATGGGGGGCTGGTGTCCCATTCTAGATCTGCACGACCTGAGCCAATTTCTCAGGCCTCACACATTCAGGTTGGTAACTCTGTCACAGATCATACCATCTCTCAAGCAGAACATGTGGTTCTGCTCTCTGAATCTTCAGGACGCGTTCTTTCACATCCCAATCCATCCGTCTCAGCAGAGGTTCCTTCGCTTCCAAGCGGAGGGAGTCCTCTTCAAGTTCCGAGCCATGCCATTCGTCCTGTCATCGGCCCCCCCGAGTCTTCACCAAGTGCATTGCAGTGGTGGCAACCCATCTTTGGCATCAAGGAGTCAGAGTGTACCCTTATCTCGATGACTGGCTCATAGCGGGTTCCTCCAGACAGGAGGTGGAGAGGTCCAGGGATCTGGCCCTCCAGACCTGCATCGATCTTGGTCTCCTGGTCAACGAGACCAAGTCGGAGCTCGTACCCTCGTAGGTGATCTGCTTCATCAGGGCAGAGCTCGACTCTTGCTGAGTCAGAGCCAGGCTCCTGACAGACAGGACAGAGGTCCTCTCCTTCTTTGCCCAATCATTTCTGGTTGGGCACTTGTGCCCTGCCCAGGACTTCCTGCGACTTCTGGGGTACCTGGCGGCCTGCACCGATGGGCCTGGTGACATATGTGCCCCCTTTAATGGGAGCTGGCCAGCCAGTGGACTCAGAGCCATGATGATTTCGATCAGCTGGTCATGGTGACCCAGAAGACGTGGGATGCTCTCCAATGGTGGACTGTCCTAGCACATTTGCAGGAAGGGATCCGGTTGTCCATCCCGAGCCGATGGTCATCCTCATAACTGATGCCTCTCTCATAGGCTGGGGTGCCCATATGGGGACTCACAGAGCCCGTGGGCTCTGGACTCCTGATGTCATATCAACCTGCTGGAGCTCAGAGCAGTCAGACTGGCACTGTCAGCATTCGCTCGGCTCCTTCGGTGTCAAGTGGTGCAAGTCCAGACGGACAATACCACGACCATGTAGTATCTCAACAAGCAGGGCAGCACGCACTCCCGGCCTCTGTGCATGGAAGTGCTCTGCATCTGGACCCTCATGTGCCAACTAGAGGCAGATGATCTAGCCTTCCATGTGGCAAGAGCCTCGAACCAACTGGCAGACGCTCTCAGCCATGTGGGCGAGACGTCCCATGGGGTGGTCTCTCCATCCAGAGGTAGTCATACAACCTGTTCTCCCACTGGGGCAAACCTCAGGTGGATCTGTTCTCCTCAAGGGAGAACATGAAGCTGAGGCTGTTTCATGCCCACCCCGCTCAGCAGGGCTCGCTGCAGGGGGATGCCTTCTAGAGGCCATGGACCGCAGGCCTCTTCTATGCCTTCCCTCCACCTCCCTTGGTTCACAAGGTGCTCCTTAAGGTCAGGAGGGACAAAGCAAGGGTGACCCTGGTAGCCCCAGACTGGCCCCGCCAGTTCTGGTATCCAGATCTCCTTAGCCTCAGCATCAGGCCCCTGAGGCATCTTCCAGTGCACCTGGACCTGATATCAGTCAGTCAGGGAAAGGTATTCTGTCTGGACCTTCAGTCCCTGCACATGACAGCCTGGTTCCTGAGTGGCTAGAGTTCCAGGCTTTGGGTCTCTCTGAGGATGTACTCACAGTCATGGAAGCATCCAGAAAGGAGTCAACAAGGAAGTGCTATGCCTTCAAGTGGAAAATGTTTTCCATTTGGTGTCAGGGCAAGGGTTTAGACCCTTTGTCCTGTCAGTCGGTTAGCATCCTCGACTACCTTTGGTCTCTGTCCAAAGGGGGTCTTCGGTCCACGACCCTTAAGGTGCACCTGGCAGCCATCTCTGCTTACTGGGCGTGGGCTGGTCAGCAGATGATGGTACAGGAGAAGGTGGTCTGGCACATCTTTAAAGGCATCGACCATATTTCCCCTCTGGTGCATGCACCACCACCACCGTGGGATTTACTGCTGGTACTGGCAAAGCTCATGGGCAAGTCATTTGAACCGATGCACAGGTGTGAGATGTCGCATCTGTCGTGGAAGACCACCTTCTTCATGGCTATCATGTCGGCCAGAAGGACTGGGGAGTTACAGGCACTCTCTTTCGTCTCCTTACCTGGTCTTCCAGAGGGACAAGGTTGTCCTGCGCCCCCACCCGAAATTCCTTCTGATCCGAAGGTGGTGTTGGAGTTTCACCTTAACCAGGTGTTGACTCTGTCTGTGTACTACCCCAGTTACACCTCGGAGGCTGAATACAAGCTCCGTACTCTGGAACTGAGACGAGCACTGTCTTACTATAAGGATCGGATGGCTGAAGTTCGGGGAGAGGTTCGCCAGCTGTTTGTCACCTACGGTGAAGCCGCACCTGGCAGACCTGCAGCAAAGCAGATGATTGGCAGATGGATTACATCTTGCATTCATCTCTGCTATAGGCTGGCAGGTAGGGAGCCTCCCGAAGGGCTAAGGGCTCATTCCACCCGCCATACCACTGCGTCGGTGGCTGCTTCTAGGAACGTCCAGGATATCCAGGATATCTGCAGGGCTGCTACCTGGAAGTCAGCAAACGCCTTCATTTCACATTACCACATCCGGGATGCTGGTTTTGGAGCCTCAGTTCTCCAGTCTCTATTCCCTAAGTAGGGGTTATGCGCCTTGCCTCCCTCCTCCCGGAGAACTGCTTGGAGTCTGCCAATCAGTGTGGATGAACAACATATCCACGATCCTATAAAAACAGGTTACTCACCTGTAACAGTAGTTCTAGGAGTGGTATATGTTGTTCATCCACATGAACCCACCCAACCTTCCCAGCTTCAACGCACAACCTTAGCTTCCAATGGGCAAGATCTGGCGTCATGGGGTGGAGTAGAGGGTTATACCACCCAGGTGGGTGGGAGAAGCCAGCTTGAAGACCTTCCAGCAAGAATTAAAGGGGAAAGGGACATGCCAATCAGTGTGGATGAATAACATATACCACTCCTAGAACTGCTGCTACAGGGAGTAACCTGTTTTTTTGTCCATGCCCTTAATGCATAGCCTGGTGGTCATGGAATGGTTTCCATTCATCGGACCTACTTAAGTCCTAGGAAGACAACTCCCATGCCCCTGACTGTGGATTTCTGCAGTGGCTCCTTAGGCTACTTTGCTTCCTGGTGCCCATACCAGGGTCACCAAAGGTGCAAGTGCTGGTGGTGTCCCCCACCACCCCTGGAGCCTTCTGGCTCTCAACTGCCTACACTGTTCCCTTTAAATGACTCCTGGATCCTGGTGGGAGGCTGCATCTCCCTCTTCTTACCAAACTGTAGTGAGATCACTATGGACACATGGGCCCTAGGCATTGTGCAGAGGGGACATGTCCTTGGAATTACTGTCCACTCCTCCAGTGCATCATCCCGCTCCAAACTGGTACCCTCTGCATCACTTTCCTGTCCTGCTAGAAGAAGTACTGATGCCTCTGTGCAAGACAGCTATGGAAATTGTTCCTGTCCCAAAATGAACCAGGGTTATTACTCTATATTTTCTGGTTCCAGAATGGATGGGCGATTTATGTATGTCCTGGACCTCCAGGGTCTAAACCTGCACACAGAATACAAACAGTTCTGCATGGTCTCTTTCCAATCCCTTCTCCCTCTGCTGTTGCACGGGGAACTGGCTGTGTTCCCTGGAAATGAATTATGTTTAGCTACATATCAAAGATCTTTACAGTCACAGGAAGTTCCTCTGCTTTATGCTGCAGGACTTTCATTAGTAGTTTTGTGTCATGCCATTTGTCTTCGGTGCCACTTGCCTTCACCAACTGCTTCACAGAGATGACCGCAACACTCTGGAGGGAAGGTCGGTATGTGTTCCAATATCTGTGGAAGGAAGAAAGATCTGTATGAGTTCCCATATCTGGACAGTTGTCTCTTAAAGGCCCTGGCCCCAGATACAATGATATACACCCAGTTTCAGACGCATTAGCTTGTTTGACTAGCTGGGCATCATTGTCAACTAGCTGAAGTCACTTCAGACCCTTTGTTAGCACCTTCAGTACACAGGCACTGTCCTGGGCACATCAGCCAGCCAGTTGTTTTTCCCAGTGAACCGGGCCACTGCTCTGATTGCCAAGGCTCAACTGGTGTTGTCCAGTCACTGTATCTTGACAAGATGTCTTCTCAGGCTGATTGGTCTGATGGTTGCAGCTATCCTTTATATCCCTCTGGCATGCCTGCATATAAGGATTCCTGAATGGTTCCTCTCTGTCCAGTGTATATTTACAGCCTGGAGTGTCTCATTCTAGTGATTGCTCCTCTTCATCATGCCCTCCTTTTGTGGTTGGACCAGTCCAGCCTCATCAAATGGTCACCTTTTCTCCATCCATCACTCCAGCTGGTGATGAAGATGGATGCCTTGGGCTCTAGTTGTGGTGCCTATCCCAGGACGTTCTGAACTGAATATTTTGGTCCTCCCTGGATCATTCTTTCCACAGCAACACACTGGAGATGTTCTGTTCTACTTGTCCTATAGGCCTTCACTGTTCTTATGCAGGGGCAACCCTTGTTGATTAGGACAGTCTGTGATGCATTACATCAACAAATAAGGTGCTCATTAATATCCCTTCTGCAGAGAAGCAGTGAGGGTGTGGCATTGGACTGTGGAATGTTCTTCATGGCCGTGTTTCTGCCTGGTGCCCTCAACTTCTTAACAGATCATCTCATCTGGACCTGGGCACTGTCCCATGAGTGGGAACTTCTGGACTGTATCATGAATTACCTCTTTGACCGATAGGGTCATCTGGAGTGCAACCTTTTTGCCTGCCCATCAGTGTAAAACTGCAGCATTTTTGCTTGCTTGCTTGCTCCAGGGCCCAGAGTTCTTTGGCAAGGTGCATTGTCCCCCTTCTGGAAGGGGAGTTTCCTGTATGCATTTCATCCATTCCCTCTGATTCAGAGGTTTCTTGTCAACTTGCGGGCAGAACCTGCCACCTTAATTCTGGTGCCCTGTTCTGGCTTAGACACATTTTATTTTGTCTGCTGTAACAGTTGGCAGTGGAATCTCTGAACCTGTTCCCTCTTTTTTCCATATTCCTGTGTTCCCTTGGGGCTGCCAGGCAGGGCTTTTCGGTCTCGTTCCCCTCCCCCGACCTGCTACCCCTTCCCCATGGGGCCAGGAATGGGAGAGGGCTGTCCTTCCCCCCCCCCACCACACCTCCAGCATTATCTAGTAGTGGGTCGGCTGTTTTGGGTGGGGGCGCAGATCAGGGGCTAAGTGGGCAGGATGTCATGGAGCCCGGCTTCCCCATTCCTTTTCCATGTTCTTGGTGCATTCATCCCCTGGCCGTGGCAAAATGTTGGCATGCATGCGTGGAGGCACATGCACATCATGGAACCGAGGCCCCCCTCCCTATTTAGGTGCTCAGGCTCTGCACTGTCCCCCAGGCCTCATCCTGGAGGCAACCAAGGGCCGAGATGCCGCTCTTCCCATCCCCAGGAGAGGAGAGCAGTCCTCTGGATGATCAATCCTCTCCCTCCCCAGCCAACCCCCAGCAACTGGAGCTCATTCCTGGTCACCAGCGTGGCAGGAGGTAAGGCACAAAGCGCCTCAGCCTTTTATGTCACTGGGCTGGCCCAACCTTTTCCCTCTTTGAGGGCTCTCTGGCACATTCAGATCTCTAATCCCTGCACCTCCAGTGTCCGGCTCCTGAGGACATGCACTCTCCCACTTTGGGGTTTCCTCTGATGTTACAGATGTTCTCTTGGCAGCTCATAAGCTGTCCACTAGGTCTACCTATTCCTATAAATGGAAACGTTTCATGATATGGCATTCCTGTTGTAGCCTGGACCCTTTTACTGTATGTATCCAGTGTGTCATATTCTGGATTACCTCTTATCCCTGTCGGATTAAAGCCTCCAGTACTCCTTTGTGAAGGTGCATTCAGCTGTGGTTTCCACCTTTCATGTCATTATGGATGATCAATTGGTTGCCTGACATGAGGTGTCCCACAGGTTCCTCAGAGGTATCCTTTATCCTTTATTTTTGTCCCCCGATCTGTAGACCTGGTCTGGTGTGGGCCCTTAACATGGTTCTGGAGACCCTTACAGTGCCTCCTTTCAAATCTGCTGTTGCCTGTGACATGTGCTTCTTGTCATGGAAGACACTGTTTCTGGTAGCCATTACTTTGGCACAAAGAATTTCCGAATTGCAAGCTCTGGTTGTGGAGCCCCCTCACCTTACTAGTCACAAAGATTAGGTTGCTTTAAGGACCAATACTTGTTTTCTCAGAAGATTGTGTCTAATCTGAAAGTGAATGAGACTGTTAACCTTCTGGTTTATTTTTCTTTCCACATGAATAAAGGGGAGTGATTAATGGTTATGTTAGATGTTCATTGGACTCTGCATAGGTTCCTGGACTGTACTAAGGATTGTAGGAAATACTCTCAGCTCTTCTTATCATTCTGCCCCTTGGATGATGGGCTCCCCTGTTTCTAAGCAGCACCTTTCCACATGGTTACTGCATTGTTATTACTGGAAGCACATTTAGCAGCTTCTAGGTTCTGTCTGTGTCCACTCCACTTGTGGCATGGCCACTTCCATGTATTGTTTCTGCAGTGAGTTGGTTGCTGATATCTGTGCGGCAGCCACATAGAGTACTAGTCACACATTCAGTAAACATTACAATCTGGACGTCATCTCTTGTAGCCATGCCAGAGTTGGCCTTGCTGTTTTGCAAGGCCTTCTGCCATAGGGTCGTATTGATCCTTCCTGCCTCCCACAGTGCATATGGTACTGCTTGGGAAATGTTCCAGTGGTGTGGCTCAATGGAGGGAGATGTCCTCGAACAAGATAGAGCAGTTACTTACCAGTAACAATAGATCTTTGAGAGAATCTCCTCCACTGAGTCACAGCTCACCCCTCCCACCTTTCCTATTTTCATGTGGTTTTACTGGAAGTCCTGCTGGCTCAGACATATTCGGTACTCTTCCTCTGCTATGTCAGGGCATTTTATCTGTTTCCAAGCCTTCTCCCATGTATCTGGTTTTGGTATTCTGGTTTGCTCGAAGCATTCTCCCATGTAGCTGGTTTTGGTATCCTGGTTTGCTCGATCCCTGACAGTCTGATAATCCACTGAGCTTGTCTCCGGTGGGGAAGTAATGCATTATAGGCAGCACTGACATCTGTTGACATGGGTGGCTCCACATGGCAAACATTTTAGGATGGTCCTCATACCAACAGCTTCCAGTTCCGGAAGCACCAAGCCATCTCGTCGGCGAGAATGCCGACCTCCCCCACAGTGACGGCACAATACCGAGGCAGGTATTGTGCCACCTCTTGCTTCGCTGTTTTCTGTGGGGGCTGTGCCCCCCCACTCTAGGATTCCAACTCCAGGTCGGAGTTGGTCCGGGGAGGGGGCGGAACACTGGAGGAAGGCGAAACACAGAAAAAGGACCATTACCATGAATGTCGCCGTAATGGTCTTTTTCTGTGTTTTGCCGTCGGGTTGTCGACCACAAGGGGTGATACATCCAGTTCCAATGGGGTGGCTCAGTGGAGTAGATTTTCCCCGTAGATCTACTGTTATGGTAAGTAACTGTACATCTTTATCCATTGTCACCACCACTGATTATCAGTTAAGTTTGGATGGGCTCATTGAGGCTTAGTGCAGCTCTGGTGCAATGTTGGCCTGGCCATAGGGCTGCAGTGGGATCCTATCTCAGTATCTCATTTGGTATTGGGAGACCTGCTAAGTCTGTAACTTAAACATGTGTTGGAGACTAGGTTCCAAAATGGAAATGACTCCAAATATATTGAGAATAGGGGGTCTAAACCAGCTTATTTATTAAGTTTGCTATGTTTCCTGGTGCAGTAAAATCCTGTCTGCCTGGCTCAGATTCCACTGCCCCCCCCTTTTTTTTAATTCATGTTTCCTTCTGCCCAGCTGGTTCCCTGCCTCACCGTGCCTCTTAAAGGCTACCTCAACACATCCATGGCTTGCACCCCATGGTGGGGTTCACCTTCTTTATGGTAGCAAGACCATGTAAAAGTAACCTGCATGGAGTCGAGTGCAGGCAGACTTCTTTCTCCATTATCTTTTTCATGCCCCCCACGCACCACCACCATGATGTCAACACGCTTGGTCACTTGTGCATGAACATCATGTCTCTTCCCAAGCTCAGTGTACACGCTGCTTGCAGCCCCCTGAGGGGAGAGGTGCTAAATGGTCATATGGCAAGGTAGCTCCCTGGTCCTGCCACAGGAATTGCTGCTGAAGTGGAGCAAGGTTTGTTACCTCCTCTGAGACTTAGGGTACAATCCCAGGTACCACTTCCACTTCTAGCCACCCGAAATGCTACCTTCTGGGCCATTCGGTGGCCCGCCTGCAACTTTCTTTATTTAATTGTAAACTATCTGTGCTATATGTTGCTGTTTTTTTTTTTTTTAATATGTGCTGTGCTGCAGTATATAACTATAGCTAGGGTGCTCAGATTTGTAATATGCTTGAGAACACTCTACTGGAACAAGTAATCTTCTTCAGTGATATCCCTTTCATCAGGCCACATCTATGGAACTGTAAGCCACCAGGTGCTAGGACAACACAGAAACTTTTGCAAACAGTCCACCAGGAGCCACCCATAATGACATCAGATGTCGGCTGCTACATAAATGTGGCTGGTCCCTCCTCTCCTCTGTTCTTTTTCCACCGTTGGTCATACTGCTGACTGCAATAGCCACCATTTTATTTTTCTTAGTAGAAAAGTAATCATTTTTACAGTGATTTTTGGCAACCTGTATGTCATCGAAAGGACTGTCAAACTTATTCCGGTACTGTGACTGTGGTGGAATCTACACTGGTGACTCCCATGACATTTGTGTCTGCTGCCTGGGCCCAGATCACAATGTGAAAGCCTACCCGATCTTCAGAGATTTTAATTCTGTGACCAGATAATGCCAGAAAGGGGCCCTAGGCAAGCATCTTTAAAAAAAAAAACAAAAAAAAACAGGTAGCCCACATGGAAAAGGAGCTACGGCAAAAGAGCACCACCACATTGCCAGTCCAGTCTACCAGGTCTTCTAAATCCCAGGACAGTCATCAGGGAGTCATAAACATAAGTCCCAGGACAAGGAGAAGGTGAAAACATCCCTGGTGCATTCCAAGTCACCCCTCCGCACAGCAGGAATGACCTCCTCTGCACCGTCGACCACTATGGCAGTGACACCACTTAGTCCCCTGACTGTCGGCACAGTATCTCACTCAGGGCATGACGCAGGCACTATCAGGCCTACCACGGCTAGTACTTCACCATAGACATTGGGGAATCAACCTCCCCTGTTGACTACTCCCAGCACACCAATCGACCACATGGGCACCGATGTTCAGGTGACTCTGTCTTCTTTTACAGACATGCTCAAGATACCTGTTATCTGTTCCCCTGTTCCAGGGGGTCCATTGGCAGTGACTCCTACCAATCCCCACCGTGATGACGCACAGTAGAATCTTGCCTCAGCCACCTCCTAGGGTGCCGCTGACATTGCCAGCACATTCTCTATTGCCCGTTGACCCACTCGATGATGAATTTTAGTATAATACTGACATAATAATGCAGGATGAGGAGGAAAAGGCTGAGAATTATGCTGAGAGTGACTCTGAGAGGGGTACTAGCTCTAGGGTTTCCACCTGCAGTGAGGACTCGATGGTCCATACTCCAAGGACCCAACTTTCCTCACCATGATGCAGCAATTACAGGCTGCCATGGTATTTGACCTATAGGAGCAAGACACTACCAAGAAAAGTTTAGTAGACTTTTTGGAGTTGCCTGACTGTCCTACTGTTGTGGTCCCACCTCTCCTCCCTGCTCTGGAGGATGCCACCTTTGCTGCCTGGTATAGGCCAAACGTTAATCCAGCCATACCAAGGAAGGCAGATAAAATGTACATGGTCCCTTCTGGGAAGCCATTTTCTGTCACCCAGCCTGAGGCAGACTCTGTGGTCATTAATGCTGCCCATGAGCGGTCAATAGTACCTAAGCACCTGACTTCCCTCCCTCCTGATAGAGTCCAGGAGGTTGGATGTGTTAGGCAAAAGGACATTTGCCTCTTCTTCACTGGGCCTTGGTATTGCTAACTGTCAGGCACATACGGGTAAGTACCAGAGCACACTCCGGAGGAAGGCCAAGGCAGCTGCATATGCCTTGCCAGAGGGCAAGCATTTGCTTTGCACAGCCTATGATGTCTCAGATGTTTCTGCCATGGCTGCTTTCTTTGGCATCTGTGTCAGTAGGTACTCATGGCTCAGGTGGCAGGGTTTGTAAATGACATGCAACAGTCTGTTCTCAATGCCCCTTTCAGAGGACACAAGGTGTTGGGTTCTTCTGTCCAAGACATTCTTTCTACACTTCAGGCCTCAGGCAGGACCCTGAAGTCAGTGGATTCCCTCTACCATATCCAACCAAGGGCTAAGCATAGGATAACTTTTAGTCCAACAGGTACAAGACACCACCCAGCCACCTGACAGCAGGGTAGGGGCAAGGGAGCAGGAGCCTTGCTCATCCCTGCTACCACCCCAAGTGCAGATTCAAAAGCCCCTAGAGGTGATGGTGCAGGAGGAACCACCACAACCCGCTCCACCTAACTCCTTGTACACCCCCTAACCACCATTACCTCCAGGGCTTGTTATAGGAGGTCATCTCTCCCTTCACTTAACTCAGTGGAAGGAGGTGACCACGGATGCCTGGGTTCTAGAAATCATAGAATAAGGTCATATTCTGGAACTTTTGGATCCAACTTCAGATCCACCAATGCCAGCTCACTACCCTCCAGAACACCTTCCTCTGCTCCTGGAGGAAATTCAGTCTTTCCTTCAAAAGAAGGCTATAGAGCCTGTGCCCTTCGAGCAAAGAAACACAAGGTCCTACCCTCAGTATTTCCTAGAACCAAAGTGGATAGGAGACCTGTGACCTGTTCTAGAACACAAGGAACTGAACTTCTTCATAGAGTATGAAAAGTTCAGAATGATCACTCTCACAATCTGCAAGGCTTACTCCCACTGCTGCAGGCAGGGGATTGGATTTGTTCCCCTAGACACGAAGGATGCCTACCTTCCAATCAAAATTTGGAAGCCTCACAGAAAATACTTGAGGTTCCTGTTCCAAGGGGTACATTACCAATTCAGAGTGTTGCCCTTTGGCTTGTCTTCTGGGCCACAGGTCTTTACCAAATGCTTGGCAGTAGTGGGAGCAGCCCTTCACAGGGAGGGTCTCTCTGTTTTCCCCTACCTGGATGACTGGCTTTTGAAAGCCCACTCCAGGGATCTACTTCTGCACACATTAGCTCGAACCAGGCAGATATTCAATGCTCTGGGGGTTACTGTAAGCATACCTAAATCAATATTGATGCATTGCCAATGACTGCAGTATACAGGAGCAGTCTTGGACACCACTCAGGGCTTAGCCTTCCTGCCCCTGTACAGGGCACAACACTTGATTACCCAGGCACAGCTGGTACACAACAGCCGGTATGTCCACACCAGAAACATTCCTGTGGCACCAGGGCCTCGTAGCTGCAGCTATTGTCACAGTACCATTGGCCAGACTGCACATGAGAATACCCCAGTGGACCCTAATAGTCCAGTGGAATCAACTCACAGACGATGTAGAACAATTTGGGCTCTGCACTTAGAGCACTTCTTCTTCTTTGGTCGAGATGACATCAATTGTCGAAAATAATTGAGAAAACGATTATAGAGGAGAAGAAAACTTCGACTGACGCATGGGCATTAGATCGCTGTTCTAACTCATGGCCAAACGAACTGAGGCGACAGCGGGAAAGAACTGAAGAGCAGGCGCGGGACCGCCCCTTTTATAGCCAGGCTGATGTCACATCACCTGACATCGGGGGCGGTCCCCGCTGATGATTGCTATCTACAAGTTTGCCGTTGGAATCTGACGCCAGGGAGCGCAGTCCTATATGTGAAGACCTACTGCAGGAACCTCTCTCAAAGATCTACTGTTACGATAAGTTCTTATGTAACTGTAATGTTCTAGCCACTTCCCCAGTACGCAAAGTGCTCAAGTGGTGGATGGAACCCAGCAGTCTGTTAAAGGAGTTCCCTTCCTGGTCTCTCTGCTCTCCAGATTCTCACAACAGATTCTTCAGGGATGGGTTGGGGTGCACAATTTGGTCCCCATCAGACACAAGGTACATGGACCCTAGTGGATAGCACCTTGTGCATCAATGTTCTAGAAGTGTGAGCTGTTCTGTGTGGGCTACAGGCCTTCCAGATTCATCTATCCCTGGGTCCTCTGCCAGTGCAAATGGGCAATGTCAGTGTGATGCACCACATCAACAAGCAGGGGGGACTCACTCCTACCCACTATGCAGGGAAGTGATGAGAGTTTGGTATTGGGCTCTGGAACACAGTCTAGAACTGTCAGTAGTACATGTTCCAGGCATCCAAAACATGTTAACAGACAGGCTAAGCAGTCCACAGTCCAAGATGCTTGAATGGGAACTGCTGACCTCAGTCATAGAAGACCTGTTCGGTAGATGGGGTCGTCCAGAGTTGGACCATTTTGCATCCCCACACAACGCAAAACTGCTGAATTTCTGCTTGTGCTTGTTCCAGGGCCTGGAGTTTTCTGGCGAGACATTAGAAAGGGTTCCTATATGCCTTCCATCTAATTCAGAGAGTGTTACTCAAACTACAGATGGAAGGGGCAACTCTGATACTCATTGCTCCCCTATGGCCTTAACAGATCTAATTCCCCCTACTACAACAGCTAGCATTGGAACTCCCAGTGCCTCCTGCTGTCACAGGAACAGGAAACCCTAGTCCATCCGGACCTCAGATCTCTCTGTCTTCATACATGGCTCCTGAAAACATAGCTGTTGCCATGTTTGGGGGTTCCCAAAAATTGGCTGATGTCCTGGTGGCTTCCAGAAAGCCCACCCACCAGATCCACTTATTCTATGAAGTGGAAGCAGTTTGTTCTATGGGCCACTTGTCATCTGGATCCGTTTACCTGTCCAGTTAATCGGGTTCTGGAGTACTTGCTGTCCTTATCAGATGTAGGCCTCAAGTATTCCTCCATCAAAGTGCAACTGGCTGCCATTTCAGCTTTCCATGTGCCTATTAACGGTTGTACAGTTGCCCATACGTTTTTGAGCGGCATTCTACATCTGTAACCTCCCATCCATAATCCAGTCCTGGATTGGGTCCTGGATTTTGTTTTGGAGAAGCTTTCTTTGGCTCCTTTTGAGCTAGCTGCGACTTGTGGCTTACGCTTCCTTTCTTTGAAAGGGTTATTTTTGTTGCAATCACTTCTGCTCAAAGGATTTCAGAGCTACAGGCTGTAATGTGTGAGCCTCCATATTTCATTTTTCACATCCTAAATTTCTACCAACGTGATGTCTGAGTTTACTTTAAATCAAACCATTTACCTGCCCGTTTATTATCCTGAGCATGCCAATCCAGGGGAAGCATTGCTTCATACTCTAGATGTACATAGAATACTCCGGTACTATATACACGCATCTAGAAGGACTGCAGAAAATTCTCATGACTTTTGTTTGTTTCACCCTGGGAAGACGGGTGCTTCAGTTTCTAAACAGTGCTTGTCCAAATGGCTAGGAAACTGCATCACTTCCTGTTCTAGGAAAAACAGTAAGGAGCTTCCTGTGGTTGTTCGTGGCCATTCCACAAGGGGCATGGCTACCTCTGTTGCTTGTTTAAAAAATGTCTCTGCAGCTGACATCTGTGCAGCTGCCTCCTGGAGTACCGTCCACACTTTCACTAAGCACTGTAGTTTGGATATTGTCTCTCAAAAAAGGGCTGGCTCTGAACTAGCTATGCTTCAAGGCCATCTTTCTTAGGCCTATAGGCGGCAGCCACCCAGACATTTCATGGTCAGTACTGTTTGGTGCTCATTCCATAGATGTGACCTGATGAAAGAGATATCCTCGAAGAAGATAGAACAGTTACATACTTACTATAACAGTAGGTGTTCGAGAGAATCTCTTTCGTCAGGCCATGCTGTCCCACCCTCTCTCCCCCTATGGGTCCCGAGACTCTAATTAGTTCTGTCTCCATCTCCATGATGGCATGCCTATAGTTCTCTGCCTCACCTGGTTCGCTGAGGACTAGGTTTTCTCCTGGCTCCCTACAGAGAGGTCTTTCAAGCACAATCTCTGGCGGGGAAATGAGGAGAGGAGGGGTCACCCACATTTATGTAGCAGCCGACATCGTTCATCGTCATGTGTGGCCCTTGGCAGACTGCTTGCAAATGTTTATGTGTGGTCCTAGCGCATGGCAGCTTATAGTTCCATAGGTGAGGCCTGATGAGAGATTCTCTTGAAGATCTGTTACGGTAAGTATGTAACTGTTCTTTCTGTTTCATTGCATGCTGAGGCCTTTTCATTGATTTCTCCTTTTTTTCTGTTTGTAGGGATGGAATTATAGCTGTAAGCAAAGACCATAGTCAGTTAACTGAATATCTACCACAGCAGCGATCACACCCATATGGAATAACGGTAGCCTACCCATACTGTCCTTCAGGTAGGGAACACTTAAAACTATAACATTTATGGTCTGTCTGCAGAGACTTGTGTTCTGAGCTGGTACTACCAAAGATAGAAGATGGAAAATGTTCTTCACCTTTAAAAGAAGCCAATAATTACTTTCTATATTAAAAGCATTAAAAGTGAGGGATGGTAGCGGTGGAGGGGGTGGCCATCTACAGTACTTCAGAGAAGGGATCAAAGCTGTAGAGGATGCTACCATTGGGGGAAAGGGGGGGAGGTAGAATCACTGTGGGTTCAGCACACAGAGTTTTCAGATAGGAAGTCTCGTATAGGTGTAGTTTACAAGCCACTGGGGCAGAAAGAAGAGAGAGATAAGGAACTGGGTACCAAAGTAGGAAGGTGGCCTCAAACTAAGAGGTTATAATAGTGGGAGATCTCAACCTGCTAGACATCAACTGGGACATCCCAGTGGCCAGGCGCACCAGAAGCCATGCCTTGCTTAATGTCTGACAGGACTGCATGTTGGCACAGCAGATCAGGGATCACACTAGACAGCCATGCTAGATGAGGTATTCACCAGCTCGGAAAGAGTAGGTGGAGTACTGGTCGGGAACCAGTGAGGTTCAGAAACCACAGTATTATATGGTTAGAGGTGGCCCTGGGCACCTGTAAGCCCTCATCTAAGGCTGACCTGCTAGACTTCAGGAGGGTGGATTTCAGCTATTTAAGAGAAATTTGTGCTGGACAGGTTAGCTGGGGTAGACAGCATCAGGGGAATGGTGGAGAGTTGGGGGGGTTATGAAAGGGGCTGTTCTTGAGGCAACAGAAATATGCACAAAAACAGTTATCATGAGAAACATGGTATGGCACTAGTGCTGCCACCTGCCACGCTGGTGACCCAAGATCCGGAGTTGTCTCAAGTTGCTGGGGTCAGCCGTGGGGGAGAGGATGAGCGTCCCAGGGACAGCTTTTCTCTCCCGGAGAAGGAAGGCTTGCCCACACCACCACTATACTGCCACTAGGTGGAAGCCTGTTGACAGTGCAAACGGGGCTCAGGCCAGGGTGGAGAGCGGACTAGGCATGCATGCCTCCATAGGCACACGCCCCAGCCCAGGGGACTCTAGGAGAAAAGCAGGTGGAAAAAACAGCTGGCATGAATGACTCATTGCATGCTTGCTTCCCACCCATGTCACCACCAGGACCCCCAAAATGGCAAATCTGGATTGTGTTGTTGGGGAGGGGGGAAGTTGACCCGCAGTCCTGTAAAAGAGTGGGAGGTCTGTGGGGGATGCAGCTGGTAAGTAAGTCCTAGAGAGGGTGGTAGCCAGTGCAGGGGCAGTGGGGAAAGTTGCTAAAGGGAGCCTAGCCAGCCCCAGCCACGAGGACAAGAACCTTTGTGGGAAAATGACTTAAAAAGAGAAACAAGTACAAGAGACCAGTTTAGTTCTCTGAAAGGGTCAGAGAGGCTGTGAGGGCTAAAAAGAGGGTCTTTGTGAGGTACAAAGACAAGCAGGGGATGAAGAATGGGATGAGTACCCAGAGAAAACTAAAGAGGCCAAGAGGGCAGTCAGGATCGCAAAGACCGTCACAGAGCTGCGTATTGCAGAGGGGGTCAAGGGAGGGGAAAAACAGTTCTTTAGATATACCTGCATAAGAGAGAAAAGAAAGATGGAAGGGGGAATTGTCAGGCCAGTAGAGGAGGTTGCAGGGTAATAGAGGAGGACGGGCAGAAAGCAACTGTACTAAATGACTACATCTGCTCAGTATTCACTGGGGAGAATTGTGGGCCCTTTCCGGAGTGTGGCATAAAGGCAGCTTACAGAGGGGTCCTGAAAATGAAACTGCAGAAATTTACTGGTGAAAGAGACGAAAAGGGGCTAGCAGCCCTGAATGTAAACAAGGCCCTGTGGCCGGATGGGATGCATCCAAGGGTGCTAAGAGAACCAACCAGCATCAGTGTTGCTCAGTAGCTCTATGCAGCAAGGGTGTGGTTCCCAAGGATTTGAGGATCACATACATGGTTCTGCTGCACAAGGGAGGGGACAAGGAGCAGCTGGGAAACTACAGACCCATTAGCCTTACCTCTATGGTAGAGAAACTGATGGAGGCACTAGTCAAAGAAGATCTAGTGGAATACCTGTAGAAAAATGGACTTCAGGATAGTACACAGTGCAGATTCATGACTGGGAGGTCTTATCAGACCAGCCTGAGAGTACTCTTTGACTGGGTAACTAGGGTAGTTGATTAGGGCCATGCTGTAGATTTACTGTACTTCAACTTCAGCAAGACATTTGACTTGGTGCCACATCAAAGGCTGCTGAAGAAGATGGAGGATCTGGGAACAGCTACGGTAATAGTAAGGTGGATATGGAATTGGTTGGTAGGGAGGCAGCTGAGAGATGGCGGTAAATGGGGTCAGATCAGAGGAAGGAGAGGTCACTAGTGGTGTGCCACAGGGAACTGTTCTGAGCTCAGTGCTCTTCAACATGTTAATAAGCGACATTGGAGAGGGAATCCAGGGCAGGTTGCGTCTATTCTGAGATGACACTAAACTCTGTGGTAGGGATGAAAAAGTAGAGGGGATAAGGGAGTTGAAGAGAGACCTGCAGAGGCTGGAAAATTGGTCCAGAGTCTGGCAGCTGAACTCTAGTGCCAAAAAGTGCAAAGTTATGCACTTAGGAAACAAAACCCTAGAACAGAGTATTGAATGGGGGCGGGGATGAAGCTGGACACAACATCATAAGAAAAGAACCTACGAGTCATCATTAGTGTGACTCCCTTAAACAAACCAGCCTGTGTAACAAGGCCTATAGCAAGGCTAACAGGATGCTTCGAAGCATTGGGAGAGGGTTCAACAGTGGAAGGCAGGAGGTACTGTTACCACTGTATAGGTCACTGGTGAAGGCCATACCTGCAGTACGGTGTCCAGTTCTGGAGTCCCCACCTAAAAAAGGGCAGGGACAGGGTAGAGAAGGTATAACATAGGATGACAAAGATGATTTAGGGCCAAGAAGGCAGATCCTTTGAGGATCAACTAAAGGCACTGAACACGTATTCAGCTGAAACCAGAAGAGAAAAGGAGGATATGATAGAGACCTTCAAGTTCCTGAAAGGAATCAACAAGGTGGAAAGTGTGGAGCCATTAACAAGGAGTAGAGAAGATAGGACAATGGGTCATGTGTGGAGGTTAACAGGAGTGGGGGGGGTGGCTTTAAAAGGGATGTGAGGAAGTATTATTTTACAGAACACAGTTCCTTGCTCCCTCTGTTGACCCTCCTCCTCTCTCTCCTCCCCCACTGTGACCCCCTCCTGATTTCCTACCACTTACTTGAGCCACCACCCTTATTTCCTTCCTGCCATTCCTCTGCTTACCCCCCCCCCACACACACACACACACTTTCTGCCTCCCCAATTGTTACTATGACAAAGCCTCTGGCTGCTACCAGTTTCTCCCCAGGACTTATGCTCTTCTACCCTCCTTTCCTCAAGATAACTCTATGCTTATTCTCTCCTTTAATGCTGTTGTCTAGTTAAGATGTACCATTAATTGCACTACTTCATTAATAACTCAGTTTGTTAGTTCTCCTAAGTCTGTTTGTAATCCTTCCCACTGATGAGGAATCCTATGTAAAAGAACTGCTTGGCACTCATAACACTTTTATATTGATGTCTGTTTATGATGTATTATTAATTGCACTAGTTATTTGTAACACATTTGTTAGTTCTCCTATGTCTGTTTGTCCCCCCCCCCCCCGACGTGGAACCTTTGTAAATAAGCTACTTGGTGCTCAACGATACTTGTAATCAGAGATTGAATAAATAAAATAAGAAAGCATGGTTGAGCCATGGAATGATCTTCCAACAGGTGTAGCGAGTGGCAAAACCATAAATGGCTTCAAACACGGCTGGGATAGCATCAAGGGGATATGAGTTACTCAGCAGGAAGTGGAGGCTGAAAAAACATGGATTAAAAGCAGAATAGTGTAAGCAAAGACCCCACAGAGACAGTGGATCTTTGGTGTATGTAGAGTAATATGGGGCAGAGTGGATGGACCACTGCTCTTTTTCTGCCATCGTTTGTTTCTGTGTTACTGAGCATTTTTCTTGTATGTCCCTTTCAACTGTTTGGTTTTCTTCTGGACAGTATCTTGTGTAATGTGCAGAACAGTACACTACCTAAAAGCTGACATATCTATTGCTATTCTGACATTACAAGCGACTAATCTCACTGAGTGTAAGTGGCTCTCTAATTGACCAGTTGTGATGTCGTGAATCACCAGGTCACGATACTGATGTGGTATGAAGGGGAACTAGATATGTCAGCCTTCTGGTAGATATCACACCTTCTACTGTCTGGTAGAAATTCTAGTCAACAAAAACAGAAACAAATTCTTCTATATAAACTGTACCAGTTGGGTAATTACTAGTATTTTCAGCTCTTTAAAAGCTTCAGTTTCGGAGCCACCGAATGGCCCAGCGGAAGTATTTTGCACATCTAGGCTGGTGACCCAGGTTCAGGAGCAGACTCGACAGCTATGATCGAGCAGCATGGGCTGGGGCAAGTGCCACTGTCACAGCAGGGTCACACCAGGGGAGTTCAAGGTCGGCTGGCGTAGCAAATCCTTGCAGTAGGAAGGGGTGCCGCCTCTCTCATGGGGAAGCGAGGTTGTTACGTGTGTGCATGTGCACAACACTGTGGAAGGCCATCAGACATCAGGGAAGTGGGAGAAGGTGGACCGGGGGGTGGAAAAATAGCTCCTGCCAGCATGATGGCCATAGCGCACTTGACTCAAACACTTCACCCATGTCAGCGTTTCCCTCTGGGGTGTATGATGGGGTGGGTCACTTCCTCAAAGACCTTACTGGGTAGGGGGCACAAATGAGTGTCTGGATGATGGGGTTAAGATGTTGGCATTTACAACAGCGTGATATGGGGAATCTGGGCAAGGGGTATAAAAATCTATATGGAAAAAGGCATAAGTTCTACTTTATGTGTTTTTAATCAATCAGGTTTACTGAATTCTAATTGCAATTTTATTTGCCTTTTTTTTTTTGATTTAGGGAGAAATTAATCTTCTACAATTATAGAAACCAGAGTTCAGCCTATACCTGAAGGAAGGAAGTCCTTGATCCTGACAATTACTGTAGGCACATCCAAGATGGACTATTTAGTTAGAAACCAAAGGGACTGACTCATATGTGAAGTTTTGACTTGTTACAAGTGCCATATAAGAACCACACTGTTACATTAGCAAGTTTTGTAAATTTTAGATTTATACCTCATTTTTTACTACTGTATTGTTTTCAGAATACACTAGTATAAGGAGTAATGATCATTTGCTTAAATGTTTATCACGCTCATAGGTTACTGGCTGTATCAAGTAGCTTTTAATTTAACTTCCAGATCTGCACAACCTGTCCAATTTTATGTAAACAAAGTTGTCAATTCACTTTTACCGGCTTTTTAAAAAATGTTTAAAGTAAATAACCACAAACTGTTTGGAAGTGTCTGACACCCAAACAGTTAATTTTTCAACAGAAATTATTTTATGTATTAAATGGTGCTACATTATCTAATAACATTTTGTAAAGTGTAATGAATGTGCTTGGAGAATCATGTACAGTGGCGTCTGCTATGCACTAAGGGTAGGTGTTGCCACAAAATCCGACATTGGTGAAAAAAAAGTTGTAATCACTCCCTTCCCTTGCTTAGACTATATTTTGTAATTTCTTTTTGTTTTGGTCTTAGTATTTATAATAATAGAATATAGTAGAATGACACTAGTTAATTTTTTTTTCTTTTTATGGGAAAGTGAGAAAAGCTGATCAGTGCTAAGTCTACAGGAATATGCCAAGGACCAAAGCCAGTTCTTTCGTACCTGTTAATTTACAGCATTACACAGAATTTACTTGGTAACTGAAATAAACCAATTTTTTTTACTTATTTTTTTGTGTTTTACTTTTTTTATTGAGTATAGCCTTAAAGCAGTAGTATGTGTCATCATGCATTTTTTTCTAGTTATAATGCATTTCTGACAAAACATCAGTATACTGCCAGCGCAGTGATAGTGCTACCGCTCACGTTGCCGATGACTCAGGTTCAAAGGCGAGCCTGAGGCATCGTACTGCTAGCCAGGGGAGGGGGACTGAGCATATGCGGGACTGCTCTTCTCCTCCGGGGGGGGGGAGAGCTTGGACCTCGACTGACCCCTTGTTGAAGCCAACGGAAGACGCAACCTGAGCTATGGAGGTGGGGAGATGTGGCAGTCATCGACACGTACGCCTTGACATCAGCACATATCACGTCTCCCGGGGGGTGAAAGCAGGAAAATGCCTGTCGTGCATGATGACTGCCTCCGCAGGCCCCTCACCTGGCAACTCAGGCACCTCCCAAATCTGGATCCAGTTCTGTCAGGTCAAGGGGACTCCCCACCCCCTGCCATGGAGGGCAAGCCATGGAGGATATAGGGAGAGGTAAGTCCTGGGAGAACCCAGGGGTCACAAGGCTGGGAAGACCGAAAAAAAGTAGGGTCCGGCTGGGACGAGGAGAAAAAAAATCAATATACCGATTTTTCTTTTCATATCTTTTGTAGTGCGGTGCTTTTCACCATCAGAAGCATGTGCCAACATCCGCATAATACATCCATAGTATAAATCCAGTATTTTACAGTCAAAAAAGTACTCTCAGCTGGCCCACCGATGCACCAGTAGTGCTACTGCCTGGGCGCTGATGACCCGTGTTTGAAAGAGAGCACGGTGTGTCCGGGTTGCCCGTGGGGAGGTTGGATATAGAAACATAGAAACATAGATGTTGATTGCAGATAAGGACAGCAAGGCCCATCCAGTCTGCTAATTTCTTTTTCTGCCTTATAAATGTGCCATCGGCCTTTGCTCTGTCAATGGCCTATCTATTCATACTCATCTGTATTGCTCCCTTATGCCTATCCCGTGCCTGTTTAAAGCCCTGCACTGTATTCATATCCACCATTTCCTGAGGTAGGCCGTTCCATGTATCCACCACCCTTTCTGTAAAAAAGAACTTCCTCACATTACCCCTTAATCGGCCTCCCTCTAATCTCATGCTGTGTCCTCTTGTCCTGCTATTTTTCTTATATTGAAACATGTTAGACTCTTTCACCTTGTTAATGCCCTTAAGGTGTTTGAATGTTTCGATCATATCACCTCTCTCTCCCTCCTTTGCTCTAGGGTATACATATTGAGCTCCGTTAATCTGTCCTCATATGTTTTCTGATGCAGTCCCTGCACCATTTTGGTTGCCCTTCTCTGGACTGCCTCAATTTGGTTAATGTCCTTGTGAAGGTGTGTCCTCCAGTACTTGCAGTACTCCAGATGGGGCCAAACCAGTGTCTTGTAAAGAGGGATTATTACCCTCTTCCGACTTGTGATACTCCTACTAATACACCCTAACATCCCCCTAGCCTTACCTACTGCTTCAGTGGTCTGCTTGGATGATTTCAGGTCATCGATGATGATGATGCCCAAGTCTCTTTCTTCCCTTGTGACTGCCAGCAACTCCCCTCCCAGCTTATAGGTGGCTTCAGGGTTTCTCTTCCCTATGTGCATGATCTTGCACTTCTTTGCATTAAACCCCAGTTGCCACTCTTCCGACCATTTGGCTGGTTTATCCAGATCTCTTCTCACTCTGCCCACCCCATCTGGATCATCTACTCTATTGCAGATCTTGGTGTCATCTGCAAACAGACAAACCTTACCCTCCAGTCCATCTGCAATGTCACAGATGAAGATATTGAAGAGGACTGGCCCCAGGATCTGATCCCTGAGGTACCCCACTTGTGACCTGCATCTCTTCTGACTGTATACCGTTTACCACCACTTTCTGTTTCCTGCCCGTCAACCAGTTTGCCACCCAGTTGACCAACTTCTGACCAACCCCGAGCCTACCCAGCTTATTAATCAATCTTCTATGTGGAACAGTATCAAAAGCTTTGCTGAAGTCAAGGTAGGCAACATCAACTGCTCCCTTGGTCCACCACTCTGGCTACCCAGTCAAAGAAATCATGAGATTAGTTTGACAGGACCTTCCTTTGTAAACCCATGCTGTCTTGGATCCTGTGCTCCTATGGATTCCAGGTGTTGCACTATCCTTTTCTTAAGGATTGCCTCCATAATCTTGCCCACAACTGAGGTAAGACTGACTGGTCTATAGTTCTCTGCCTCCTCCCTGCTACCACTCTTGTGGAGCGGGTTCACATGAGCCCTTCTCCAGTCTTCTGGGACCTCCCCTGTGCTCAGAGACTCACTAAACAGTTCTGATAATGGCTCTGCTAGTTCCACCCTTAGCTCCTTTAGTACCCTGGGATGAATGCCATCAGGTCCCATTGCCTGAGCTTATCGAGCTCTTGTAGGACCCTTTCTTTTGTGAAGGGACTAGTGCTCACCTCCCTCCCCCATGTCCACGGTGCTGAGCTGTGGGCTCTGCCCTACCTTCTCTTCAGTAAATACTGAGCAGAAGTATCTATTTAGGATAGATGCTTTTACATGGTCCTCCTCCTCACATGCCCCCTTATCTCCTTTGATCTTAGCAATACCCCCTCTGGACTTTCTCCTTTCACTAATGTATCTATAGAAAGTCTTGTCACCTTCTTTTACTGTCTGTGCTAGTGTTTCCTTGGTTTGAGCCTTTGCCTGCCTTACTGCCTTCCCTGCTTCCCTTAGGGAAGTTTGGTATGCCTCCCTATCTTCATCCCGCTGCATTCCCTTACATTTCCTGAAGGCCAGCCTTTTGGCTCTGACTTTTTCTGCTACTGTTTTTGAGAACCAAAGTGGTTTCCTTCTTCTTTTGCACTTCCTTTTCTCTCTAACACAGTCGGATGTTGCTTCAAGTATTGCATCCTTAATGCTTGTCCACTTTGCCTGTACCCCCTCACCTGTATTTCTTTTTGCCAGGGCTAGCTTAACTCTGTTGGCCATCTCATCAAAGTCAGCTCCTCTGAAGTCCCATATTTTTGCCTTGGAATGGGATGATTTAGTTGTAGTAGCCAAACTGAACCATACCATGTGATGGTCACTGGCCCCCAGGTGACCTTCTACCTGGAGATCTGTTATCCTGTCCCTGTTAGTCAGTACTAGATCTAGGATAGCCCTGTCTCTCGTGGGTTGTTGTACCAGTTGTTTGAGGCCCTCCCCCTGCAGGGAATCTGCCATGTGTCTAGTTCTGGCAGATGTTCCTGCTGGTATTGACAATCTGTATCTGGCATGTTGAAGTCTCCCATTATCAGAACCTCCCCTTTAGCTGTCATGTTTTGGATATCTTCTAACAGTAATGTGTCTATGTCCTCCCCCTGGTCTGGGGGCCTGTAGACAACCCCAGTTCTTATGGCTGTCCCATTTCCTGTTTCCAGGGTGACCCACAGTTCTTCTGGCTCCTTATGTGTATTCTGAATTTCTGTAGCTTTTATATTTTCATTGACATACAGGGCCACTCCACCACTCCCTTTTTGCACCTCGGTCTCTTCTGAACAGTACATAGCCAGGTACTGAAGTCTCCCAAGTGTGGTTACTGGTAAACCATGTCTCGCTAATTGCTACTACAGGTATGTCCTGTTTAGCCTCTGTCATTATTGCCTGCAGGTCTGGGATCTTGTTTTCCAGACTACGAGCATTTGTGTACATGATTTTCCATTGGCCAGATTTCGGTGTGTTAGTTGTTGAGTGAGGTCTGGCGTTTCCCGTGTTGTATGGGGAGCCGGACCTTTTTCCTTACCTGGTGATGCAAATGAACTGCAAACATGCTGAACTCCTGTTTGACCACTAGCTGAGGGGGGAGGGGTGTTCTTTCCATTCGACGTATGGGGGTGCTGCACCCCTCTCCCCATTTGCTAGTTGAAATATTCTGCAAAGACGTCAAACTTCTGCCCCAATGCACCAACTCCCTCCTTAGTCAGATGCAGTCCATCAAATTTAAAGAACTCTCGCTCTTAAAACTGTTGCCAGATCCCTACAAATTTGTGTCCTTTTTCCTGGCACCAGCCCTTGAGCCACATGTTTAGCTCCCCTATCTCCCCTTCTGTGACCTACCGTCCATCTGCCCCCCCTCTCCCAGACTGGCAGGATCTCAGAGAAGGAGAAGCCAGATGAAATGGATGATAGTTTGTCACCCAGCCTGGTCAGGTGTTCCTTGGTCTCCACAACTGACCGGCTGGCGAGATCATTAGTCCCTATGTGTACCAGGACGTGAATGTTTTCCCCTGCTTCCTGAACAGTTTTAGCAATGCGGTTAGTGTCTCTCCACACTGATGTACCGGGGAGAAATCTGACCATTACCCCTGGCTGGAGATAGGTATCAACTCCCTGAATCATGGAGTCTCCGATGATCAGAAGTTGTTTGGATTCCCTTTTTGCTTTTTTTGTTTTGGGTCCTGTTTTGGGTGAGTTTTGTTGTGCTAGCTCCTGCTCTGCAGTGTCCACTGCCCCTTTGTTTGATTTCAGAGATAGAGGCAGATACCTGTTTGTAGTTTTGTTATGGTTTGTGGAGGTAATATGTTGGACAGCACCAAGAGATGGGGTACCCAATTTGCCCCTCCTAAATACCTGCCAACCTCCCAGAACAACTACCCTCTTCAGTCGAGGTGCTTCTGTTGGATGTTGGGGAAATGATGGGTGGTTCTTATAATATAGTTTATTTATTTATTTTTATTTTGCTTTTGGTGACCAGGTAAGTGCACTAGGCAAACAATGCCTATTTTCAGGCACGACCCGGGAGAAAACAGTTTACAGACAAACAATAAACATGTGACGCAGCACATGAAGGCAGTACAAATCGGGGTAAAAACAATGTACGGATATTAGGTATAAGCACATTGACATACTGAATAATGAAGGTTGAAGTACTGTGAAAACAAAAAAAATAAACAGGAATTGGTAACGAAGGAAAAGTTCGACATAGGAAGGTAGTAAGTTACAGTACAATAAGTGCCGAGAAAAGTGGAGAGGGAGAGAGAGGGAGGAAAGAGATGATGAAAGAGTGTGATAGGTTTGGGTCATGAGAGGAGGGAAAGTATAAGGGGGTAGTTTGGATGGAGATGAGGAGAGCGCGGGATGGATGAGGTTCAAGGTGGGTTAAAACAAGTGCAGGGATGTAAGGTGTGAAGGTGTTCCCGATGTAGTTTCTTGAAGGCAGCATGGGTGTTTGTTTGAAGGATAAAGAAGGGTATAGAGTTCCAGTATTTAGGAGCTGTGTAGGCAAACGCACGTGTGCCCATATTTGTTCTGCATCTTGGAACGTGCAGAAGGGCTTTATCCTTGATCGTGGTTCATAAGTGAGAGGTTGTAATTCCAAGGTGGAAGAAAGGGATAGGGGAGGCCTGTTCTGGTGACAGAGTCTATTAATGATCCAAGGACTGAAGCGATAGGCGGAAGGCTAAGCCATTTTAAGTCCAAATAGAGGTGGCAGTGGTGCTTGAAGCGTGGTGAAGGCAGCGGCATAGCGACAGATGCTATTATAAGTGATCATTTATGGAGGGAGGATTTAGATGCAGATAGGAAGATTGTGAGCCATATGCTAGCGCGGTATAAAAGGCTGGCCACTGCTGAGGTCTGGCTTGAGGTAGAGTGCATAGCTGGTACGATAGGCACTTCCTAACTTAGCATTTACCGACTTACTGATAGTTGAGATATGAAGGTCAAGGTCAAGAGATTGCTCTAGGGTGACACGAGATATTTAAAGGATTTGGCAGAGGGTAGAGGAGAGCTGTCCGCACAAGAGATGATAAGGGATTTGGATTTGCTTTAAGTCTGGCCTGAGCCAAACAACAATTGAGTAGGATTTGCTAGAGTTAAGGACTAGTTTATTATCAGTGAGCCAGGTTTGGATACTCGCAAAATCCAAGACAAGGGGATGGTATAAGGGAGTCGAAGTTTTTGCACTGTGGTAGATAACCAAATCATCCACGTAGAGCAGAGATGAGCAGTTCGGTGCAATTAAGAGGATGTCATCAATGAAGACTGTGAAGAGTAGGGGACCAAGAATAGAGCCCTGGGGTACTCCAACGTGGATCGGTGCAGGATCTGAGATTGCTGAATTAAAGACCACAGCCTGTTGCCTGTCAGTCAGGTAGCTTTCAAACCAGGTAATGGTATCTGGGGAGAAACCAAAAGACTGAAGTTTTGAAAGAAGAAGTGAATGGATGACCAGGTCAAAAGCTTTAGTTAGGTCGATAAAAACCGCTCCAGTCATGAGGCCTAAGTCCATGGAAGAATAAATGTCACTAGTCCGCTTTAGCAGGGCAGAGGTGGTACTGTGACCTTTACAGAAACCGTGTTGAGATCTAGAAAGGAGGTTGCATTTTTGGAGGTATTCAGTTGTTTGTGTGGCGACTAATTTTTCCAAGATTTTGCTTAAGACAGAGAGTATAGCGATGGGACGATAGTTCTTGATTTCCTTTTGGTCTCCTTTTTTTGGAATAGGAGTGATTTTAGCAATTTTCCATATATTTGGGATTATACCACGGCATAAGGACATATTAAAGATTTTGGTTAGTGGGGAGGCTATGAAAGGGTCCGCGGCTTTCAAGAGCCTAGGTTCGAGACCATCTGATCCAGGGCTAGTGTTTTCATGGATGGAGAGAAGTAATTTTTCTACTTCTCTTTTTTTAATGATCCGGAACCTAAAGGGGGGGTTCTGAGGTGACGGTTTGGTATCACAATGGGGCAGAGCAGTGTGAGCATTTGGGAAGGAGGACAGGTAGCTTGATAAATCTGAGAAATGCTGATTAAAGGTATTGGCTATGGTTAACGGGTTGTTGCAGTGTATACCATTAAGTAGCATGCCATTTGTATGGGACTTTTGATTAGAACCCAGGAGAGTTTTTATGGTGGTCCAGAATTTCTTGGAGTCACTAGAGGCGTTTATTAGTAGGTTCCTGCAGAATGCACTTTTGGATAGACGGATGTTTCTTTTGCAAGCATTTCTCAGTGAGCGGTAATGACAGTAATCAGATTCCAACCCTGTGGACTTAAAAAGATGCCAGGCTTTATCTCTGGCCCTAATCTTGGTTAGTAGATCTTTTGTTAGCCACTTTGTCTGAGTACCTCAAAAGCGCCTAGTGATCCATGGGGCATGGGAGTCTTGGAGCTGACTAAATTTTGTAAGGAAGCTATCAAGGGCAGACTGGACATGTGATGCACTGTGGATAGAGGACCAGTCAATCATGGAGAGGTCATTGGTAAAGTGAATAGGGTTGAAATTGGCAAGGTTGCGAAACGTGACAAGTCTTGGGGGCGGAGATGGTTTTTTATTTGAGCTCCAAGTGCAGTAGATCGGGGAGTGATCACTGATTACATCTGGTAAGGTACCTTCGCAGCTAATGCTATCAGGGCGGTTTGTAAGGATCCAATCGATAAGCGTGCTAGACTGAGAGGGAGCCCTAACCCTGGTAGGTCAGAGATCAACTGATGAAAATTGTGGCCTTGCACTAAGGTGTGGAGGGCTTGAAATGATTTACTAGCCCAGTTTAGGTTTAGGTCACCCAGTACTAGAACTTCGTTATGGCCAATGGTACTATCTGTTAGTAAGAGGAGTTCTTCTAGGCCTTTTATCCCTCCTACAGGGGGGCTATAGGCACAAATTATATGCAACTTCTTTGAGCTTACTAGAAGCGTTGCATGGAGCGCTTCACAGGGAGATAGGGCAGGAAGAGCATTTTGGACTAGCAGCAGGTGGTGTTTGAAGTAGACAGCAACTCCACCCCCACGCTTGGAGGCAGCCCTATCTTGCCTAATGAGCTTGTAGTTGGATAGAGCACATAGATGGTCAGCAATAGAGGGCTTTAACCAAGTTTTTGACAGGATAGGATGTCAGGGAGGTTCTGTGCAACCCATGCCTCAAGTTCCGATAGATTGCGAAGGAGGCGCCTAATATTCATGTGCGCAATCCGTAGTCCCTTGGAGTCTAACCAAGTTGCATTATTTGGTGACAGGTTAGTTGTTACAGGTCCAGGATTTTGCTCAGTTTCCCCAGATAGAAGTAACGCTAGGCAAAGGAAGTTCCTCTTGAATATGAAATTTGAGGTGCGCAATCTCTGCCCATGCTACCTGGAACTGAGCCCTAAGATCTCCATAGACCCAGCATGTACGACAGTGTCCTAAATCCTGTAAAACTGCCCTTCTGAAAAGTGTTCCGTAGTACCTGCAGTTAATGATATCCATTCCAGTTAATTTGTTGGGTTTATAACCTGGTCAGAGTAATTAGAAGGAAGAAAATGCAAGCAAAACTTTGATTTTGTGTTTTGTTTGTTTTTGTATAACATGCTATAACAAGTTAAATTACTAGTGCCCCTGTAAATGATGAGCGTCCCGTGTTCAGCTGTCCACCTCTGGGGGATGGTTGCAGTCTCCCGGCATACTAGTGACACCCAGTGGAGACTGGGTGTCCAGCAGCCAGGACTGCCTGGCAGACATGCAGACTACAATGGAGGACATCTGTGTGACGGATGGGGGAGCACACCCGTCCGACACTGACATCATTGTACATCCGCGGCTGCTGGGGAACCAAGCAGAAAACCCTGATCACGGAGCACCGTGAAGCCCCTGGGCCAAATGATTCCCCAGGCATATGCCTCGGCTGGGGCCTCTGGTAATTTTCAGTTTCTCTCCCACTCACACCCCCCCCCTCCAGGGGAGCCCCACTGTAGGGGACAAGCTACAGCCCACCCAATCCAGGCGGCCTGGAAGGGGATGCCGGGAGGGTGAGTCCAGGCGCTGATAGGGACATATATCACCCACCAGTCATGTAGGAGACCAAAAGAGTTGGCCAAAAAAAAAAAGGGGGTTACTCTTAGCAAAAGAGATTTCTAAAGGGAAACATCCATGCAGTTATGTCCCACACCCCGCGATTAACAGTTTCTCACATTGTATGCAATTTTTACTTACTGTGTTGCTGTTTTATTTGCATCTGATCTGGTTGATCCTGCCGCCCCGCCCCCCCCATACTGTTTTGAGCATCTCGCCTCTAGCGGCACATTCCACAATCTCTCGCAGCTGATGTCCAAGCTGGAGAGCAGCTGCAAGAGTGTCTATAGTGTTTCCCTATGGACAGAGCTATTAATGGCTCCAGTTTGCAAGTTAGAAGTCTTGGCGCCATACCGAGACTAAGTATAGACTGCCAGTCTATACTTGGTCTCGGTATGGCACTGAGACATCTAACTCACAAATTGGAGCTATCAATAGCTCCGTCCATAGGGCAACATTATACACATGTAACCCCTCACCCCTGCCTTTTTGCCAAAATGACAGGTGGCATGCTGTTGAAGCTGACAGCAGTACCTGGTGGGGACTGGGTTCGGGGAGGATGAGGTTACTCGGCACAGGGGGACCTAGGTTTGGCTACTCTGCATAGGGGCACCCAAGTAAATCCAAACACAGGAAGCAATATCTGTAATGTCCAGGACCAGGAATGGGATTCTTCAGTGTGGCTTTTATTCACTTCCAAGCTGAACAAACAAAGCATAGATGGACCCCCACGGGGCTACATTTCCTGGTAATGCAGATTAGAGACAACAGAACACTTTATCACCATTTCCAGCCCTCAGGCTCTAAACCAACCAGGCACACAGCCCGGACTTGCACGCAGCTTTGGGTACACAGCCCGACTTGTACACTACTTGGGTTTTCCCCACTGGCCCGGCTCCCCCGTTGGCCACTTGATCCGTGGTCCATTTGAGGAATGAACCAATTATCTAATTCGCGGTCCATTTGAGGAATGAACCAATTATCCTGTTGTGGCTCCCCAAACCACACTAGAGTCTTTGACTCCTAGAGAAAATTTTCCTCACAATCCCACATCTGGGTACTTCCCTCATCACTGGCCAAGTGCCTGAGGCAAAGTAGAAATTCACAGAAGAAATCCGTAGAGGTGGACCTGGTCACTAAAGATGGGGGGCCACCCACCTCCAGCTCCCACAGCTCATACCCGGCCATTTCTCTGGAAACTGAACAATTCCTTAACTGAACTTTCAAATGTAGATTTTGGGTAGACGTCTGTCACATCTCCTCTACATATCATTTGCATCCCAACAAGCTCTGGACTTGAACCTACTTTTAACTTGCTTAGCCCATTACTCTAGGCTTCCAATATTGTAGTAGTTCAATCCCCACATTGTCACACAAGTCCCAGGGTGAAAAACATAGGCCCTTTTAGCAAGAGCAGACACTCACCCTCACGTTGCAGGTGCCCCACAGGCGACTCATAAATCTTCTTGTTCTCCCAAATAAACACTGGAACACATAGGCAGCTTTTCCTTCACAAGCAGAACTAGGGGGTTGCCCCAGGAATCTGCAGGGAACCCTTTCCTGCCCCCCCCCCGGAGAGAAGGGGCACTGAGACCCAAAACAGCGGTCTCCACCACTTCAATTATCTTCTGTGTCTCTCTTTAAGGTGGAGACACACCCTTTTAAACTAAAAGTAGCCCTCTGTTAGGGCTGAGGCTCCTAGAGCCTTCACTGAACTGCTTTCTCAGCAAGCTCCCAACTTCACACACACTCACTGAAGGCTGAACTGAAGAATGACTTCAAAAAACTTCCCAACGTTCTAGCCAACTCCCTTTGCTGCAGATTCCAGTGTGGCTCATGCAGCTGCGATAGTTCTATTGGTGATGTCATCCCTCAGTCTCAGCTGAGACTGAGAACAGAGTGAGACAGTGTGAAACCCATTTAAGTGGAGTTTCACAAGCTGCCTTCCCTGCCTACCACGCTGTCTTACTGGGATTCTAGTAACCCTGGGTAAGAAGGGGGTTACACTCGCCCTTGACCAGGAAAATGACTGTCCGCAGTCATTTTTTACCCGGCCTTTGGCCATCCCACCCTATGTGCTACCTGCGGAGGGGGGTGATCAGGCCCCCTCCTACCATGTGCAAGCACAGGCAGGCAACACTAAGGGCCTAGAGGCCTTTAGCTGACATGTCAGCCTCTACACTATCCACTTACTATGGACACCCAGTGGCTCTGGTAGAACTATCCAGAGCATAGCCCTGATTGATCAGCACTGCGGTCCCAATGGCCATTCAGGACCACACAGCCTGTCTATCCCCCCAACCCTCAAGGGAAACCCTATCTGCTTTTAACCTAATAATCCCCAAAACAAAAACAACCCGGGGACCTCCCCGGCCTTGGGCAACCTGCAACCACACACCATTGAAATACCACATTTTATACCATGTTACTGTCTCCTCCCTACCCCCACAACTACACCTGTGGAAGGAAAGGGTTAATACAGTAACAACAACCATAACACCACAGTACTTTAAATCTCTACACACTAAAGCACTGATGAGGAACTCCGTTGAGCCCCTCCTCCTCTTCTTGTCTTCTCTTCTGTCTTCCCAGGAACACCTGTAAGAAAAAGAAAGACAACACACACTCTCCTAATCTGCATACACAGTCTCCCTAAACCCCTACCATCAAAACACTAAAGAATCCCAAAAATATTTTTTTTTAGAAAAAGGTAGAAAAACAGTATTTACATTAGAAAACAATGACATTATTTACAATACACATTTGGGGGGATGGAGTGCCCTAAAAGTCCCAACTAGTAACCACAATGCCCGAAGGCTAGTCCAGTAAAGAGTCTCTCCTGGGCCGGAGCCCGGTGAAGCACAGTTATAACAGGCCAAAGGCACGAAAGGGAGAGTCTTTGAAGACAGTTCACACATTTTGAAGTCTGCTAGTGTAGGGTGTGTACTGCAATGTCATAAAGATAGAAAAGTTCGGACTTACCAGCCACTTATAGAATGGAAATTTTGGGACCGACCTGCACCTCTGACGAAGACTCTCCCTGGCAGCATTTCTTCCAATACAGCTGGGCGGACATCTTTTGGGAACCACAGGAGGGCACATCTGGGAACTGCTGGGCAGATGTCATCTCTGGAGATGGAACCTTAGAACAGGAACAAAAAGAAAACAGCTGGTCCGACGTCACCCGATTACCAGGTGATGAACAGGATACAGCTGGGTTGGTGTCCTCTCTGGATCTGAAGTCATCTGGTGGGCCAGTCGATGGATTCTGGAGAGGCCAGTACACTGTAGGACTGATGAATATGGGGCACTTGAATCCTGGATGTCCATATTGGCGAATCAATAAAGGCACTTCACAGTCTGGTGTGGCAGTATTGACTACCACTGCTCAGCTTTCTATTTAGTAGGCACGGGCACATTTGCTGAGAGGTCCTTGCAATGAGGCCAACAGTACCGGGGGTCAGGAGCTTGAATTATTACCCCATCTGGGCGCACATAATTCACACAGTGGGAGATTTCACGTCCCTCTCTGTCCACTATTCTCACTCTGTCTATAAACAGTGTCCTGCCTCTCTTCCACTGGGTATACTTCTCGTGAAACAGTCTGTTCTTTACATGCTTGTTGCCAGGATGCACACTTTTCATTGCTTCATCCCAGATCCAGGATTTCCTGCAGTTCTCAATCTCCTCCCAGACTTTCCAAGGAAAGGTAGGAATGGTCATACCATAGATCTCATTTGCCTTTCTACGAACCAGTCTCTCCTCTTTACTTGCTTTGGTCAATCTGAGACCGCTGGCCTGGCTTGGGGGTGGCCAGTCCTGGTTCTGCCAGCTACGCATCCTTAAAAAAATTAGAAACGGATCCCTGACTTCTTCCTCTTGCGAAGCCAGGGCAGTGGCATCACCACTTTCTTCCATACATTCCTCCGAGGCAAGATCTTGAGGATGTGTACCCGTTCCTTTTTCACAAGGCCACATAGGTTCCCCCTCATCTTCCTCTTCACTGAGGATCTGAGCCCAGGAGTGAGCAGTCGTTCTCACTCCTGAGACTATCCACTCATCACTAGGTGCGGAGGTCGACACCTCCCACTCAAAGGCCTCCCGCATCTCATCTTCGTCTAAGAGACTTGGCTAGGCCCCCTCCAGAGGTCTATTGATGCTTTATCCAACTTTCCTTCTGGGATCCAGCATCCAAAACTTCAACTTCTGGTTCTGTCTCTAACTCTCCCCTCTAGCTTTGTGCCACACTCCCCGAGGGCCTTCCTCCACAGGCTCCGCCTGGTGCTGTGTGCTGCCAACTGCAGATTCCTGAACTTCTGTCCATGTGGAGCCAACCGGTTGAGGCGCTTTATACAAGCCATATTTTTCTAAGCATCCTGCACAGTGAGGAATCATGAAGACTTCCCTTCCAGCTCTCAAGCATATTTGACATACATGCACTGGAAAACCAGGAATCGCCACATGAGAAGGCAGTTGTCCTCCATAGCACCACTTTTCAATATTCCTCAGTCTATTTACTGCTGCTGTTACTGCAACCCGGGCATGATCTGGGTAACGAGCTGGTCCTGAGGCCATAACTGCAGAAAAACAAACAAAAGTTCACTGTAACTGAAAGTCCCACTTTATTGAACACACTCTTTAGTTGTAAAATGGCTCCTCTGCTGCTGGGTTTACTTTACTACCCCACCCTGTAATGGCGGCAGAAGCACTCATGTGCATCAACATTTAGAATCTGGGTCAAGCCACTGTGCACCCGATTTACACATACTACTGATAACTTTGGCTCAAACTGCACAACTTGCTCTATTCTTGCTTTAAACACATTCACTTGATTTTCCACGGACTCTCTACTTGCTGGAAACATTTCTTAGACTCACAGTCCCTTAAAGCTTCAGGTTTTTAGCACAGGATTGCCTGTATAACTAGTGCTGTACATTGGCTACAACCCACAGTCTCTCTCTGGCTTCAAACTTTAAACTGAGGCTGAATTTATTACTATGCACACAGTCAATGGCTTAACAGACTTGCACTTGCTGGCAGGACTTGACACAGTCGTTACTTGCAAAGCGACTACACTGCTGCACACACATTTATATGGCATAGGGCAGAAAATCACTGTTTGTGCAGTTTTTATGGTTGTTACTTACCGTTATCAGTAGCAGTTTGCTGCGATGGGGAAAAACGGCCTGCAGCCAGTTCTTGGAGGCCTCAGAACAGAAACAGGCGGGCAGTCCTACCGATCGTCTTCTCGACCACCAAACTTGTAATTCCGATGATCGATTAGCGGGTTGAGCCCGATTTTAAACTAGAAAGTCTATTTTTAGGATGTTTACAGTGATTTTAACACTCTGCGACACTCCTCCACTAGCCAGTACATGCACTCCACTCACACTCCCTCTCGAATGCTGTTGCAGTCTCTGTAGAGCTGGCTGAGGGGCGTGACTGATCTCAGCCTGACCAATCACATGACACCATGCAAATGAGCCTCTTCTTCCTCGCGAGGGCTCTTCTCCTCATGGCGATCGTTGAGCAGGCAAATTTAAACTGCAGAATGCAACTTTTTTTTCTTTACCAACTGACTCCATGGCAGGAGCCCATTTCAGCCATTTAACATAGCCATTACACCTGCAAGTCTCTCATTTCTTCCAGAAAGCATTTCCAACGTCCAGGGCACAATTTTCCTGTTGCTACCCCATGTCTTCCACACTTTTCTTTACCACAGTTCATTTTAAAAGCATTTCCAATGTCCAGGGCACAATTTTCCTGTTGCTACCCCTAGTCTTCTACACTTTTCTTTACCACAGTTCATTTTTAAAGCAGGCAAAAACGCTGTAAACAATTTGATGCAAGACAAGGGCACACTCTTTGGCTTTACTACTCGTTGGTAAACAGTTGGCATTTTTAAACAGCAGCACAAGATCCACAGCACACAGCAACACACTAGGGAAATTGCTTCAGCTTTTTGGGCTACCCACTGCCATACAGCCAAAACGCTAGCCCCCTTGCCCAAGCACCTTTCTTCCCTGAACAAAATCCAAAGTGGTGTCTCCATTTTTGTAACCCCTCACCCCTGCCTTTTTGCCAGAATGACAGGTGGCATGCTGTTGAAGCTGACAGCAGTACCTGGTGAGGACTGGGTTCGGGGAGGATGAGGTTACTCGGCACAGGGGGACCTAGGTTTGGCTATTCTGCACAGGGGCACCCAAGTAAATCCGAACACAGGAAGCAATAACTGTAATGTCCAGGACCAGGAATGGGATTCTTCAGTGTGGCTTTTATTCACTTCCAAGCTGAACAAACATAGCATAGATGGACCCCCATGGGGCTACATTTCCTGGTAATGCAGATTAGAGACAACAGAACACTTTATCACCATTTCCAGCCCTCAGGCTCTAAACCCACCAGGCACACAGCCCGGACTTGCACGCAGCTTTGGGTACACAGCCCGACTTGTACACTACTTGGGTTTTCCCCACTGGCCCAGCTCCCCTGTTGGCCACTTGATCCGTGGTCCATTTGAGGAATGAACCAATTATCCAATTCGCGGTCCATTTGAGGAATGAACCAATTATCCTGTTGTGGCTCCCCAAATCACACTAGAATCTTTGACTCCTAGAGAGAATTTTCCTCACAATCCCACGTCTGGGTACTTTCCTCATCACTGGCCAAGTGCCTGAGGCAAAGTAGAAATCCACAGAAGAAATCCGTAGAGGTGGACCTGATCACTAAAGATGGGGGGGACACCCACCTCCAGCTCCCACAGCCCATACCCGGCCATTTCTCTGGAAACTGAACAATTCCTTTACTGAACTTTCAAATGTAGATTCTGGGTAGACGTCTGTCACATCTCTTCTACATATCATTTGCATCCCAACAAGCTCTGGACTTGAACCTACTTTTAACTTGCTTAGCCCATTACTCTAGGCTTCCAATATTGTAGTAGTTCAATCCCCACATTGTCACATAAGTCCCAGGGTGAAAAACATAGGCTCTTTTAGCAAGAGCAGACACTCACCCTCACGTTGCAGGTGCCCCACAGGTGACTCACAAATCTTCTTGTTTTCCCAAATAAACACTGGAACACATAGGCAGCTTTTCCTTCACAATCAGAACTAGGGGGTTGCCCCAGGAATCTGCAGGGAACCCTTTCCTGCCCCCCCCAGAGGAAGGGGGCACTGAGACCAGAAAACAGCAGTCTCCACCACTTCAATTATCTTCTGTGTCTCTCTTTAAGGTGGAGACACACACCCTTTTAAACTAAAAGTAGCCCTCTGTCAGGGCTGAGGCTCCTAGAGCCTTCACTGAGCTGCTTTCTCAGCAAGCTCCCACATACTCACTGAAGACTGAACTGAAGAATGACTTCAAAAAAACTCCCAACGTTCTAACCAACTCCCTTTGGTGCAGATTCCAATGTGGCTCATGCAGCTGCGATAGTTCTATTGGTGATGTCATCCCTCAGTCTCAGCTGAGACTGAGAACACAGTGAGACAGTGTGAAACCCATTTAACTGGAGTTTCACAAGCTGCCTTCCCTGCCTACCACGCGGTCTTACTGGGATTCTAGTAACCCCGGGTAACAAGGGGGTTACACACGCTCCTGTGGCTGCTCCTCCGCTCTGACATGAGCCGCAGGAGATTATGGGATGCATCGCTACAGGCGTGATACTCGAAATGTCAGTGGGGGGAACAGTAGGATCAACCAGATCAGATGTAAATAAAACAGCAGCACAGTAAGTAAAAATTTCATGCACTGTGTAAAACTGTTAATCTGGGGGTGTCCCACACAAAGGTGTGGGATGTAACTACATAAACGTTTCCCTCTAAGTATTCTGGGTGGCAGCCATTACCAAAATAGTTATAAAAGCTGCTTTTTTAAATATATGAGGACATTAAAAAGATACTGATGAGGAATCTAAGGATGTCAGAAATAAATTTTTGCTAAAATCAGTATGATGGAAAAATTTGCCAACCAGCAAATACTGCTGCTTTAAAATTGTCATGAGACACAGAAAGCAGGAATGACACGTTGCCTACTTTAATAATGACACTTTACCTAAAGGTGATTTCAGAATGTGGAGGTAAGTTGGAGGGAATGGCTGAACATTTAGTTTAGTGAATTCCTATAATTTAGCAATCTGTCTAGCTCAGGTAGCACCACTGTCACCACTGAACTAAGTTGAGGTTCAGTGGGCTGAAACCCAGTACTGACATGGCAGTGCAGTACTCAACGAAGGTTGTCCTTTTGCAGAAGGGACCTTGGTTAAACATCTCATCCAGTCTGTGATGGCTCAGGCAGAAGTCAAAAGAACCCATGGGAAAGAACATGAGATGTCTCTGTACAAACTTTCACCTTCTGCAACAATCAATCAAAATCTTTATTTGTCCAGGTGAACATCGTTGAGCAAGCTCATTTAAAAGATGGACCTGGTTAGCTCCGGGTCAAATGGTACAGTGCATACAGAGATATTTACAATAGATCCCAAATAACACAAGTAAAAACAATTAATGCAAGTAAGTACTCAGTGTTACATCAGTCATATCAGTTCAGAATGCTTCTGTAATATTTAAGGAGGACATAAGATGAGGCTTAGTAGGAACTTCAGTAGGGAGAAGTGATCGTCCGCTCATGTAGGGAGCAGACGCAAGCACAGAATTTCAAAAGCAGTGTAAACACACAGTATCCCTAAATGTAACACTCTAAACAGAAGCATAAGAGTCTTAACAGTCCAGGAGAAAAGTAATTACAGTTCTTTTAGCAAATTTCGGCATGGAAATCAGATTTATGCTTGTTTTAGAACAGACACAGAAGCACACTGCAGGAACCAATCGGAAGCCAATGCCATGGAGCACTCACATTCCAATTGGATGGCTGCTGATGCCATGCCTTGCTAATGGAGAGTCCAAGCTTAGGTTCTCAGGTGGCGGTAGAGGCAGCTCCGACTGCTCGGTGCCCAGGTTTCCCACGCCTATGAGCAGGGGGCCCGTGGCGAGCATATCCTTGGCAGGGGATGAAAGAAGGGGTCGGTATTAAGTGCTAGGCCGTGGATAATGGAACATCTGAACCAGCAGGAGGACCAAAACAGCAGGACAACAGAACTGGATATTTCTTGATGCCTAAAGACTGCCCCAACCACAGAAATTCAGAAAGGAGTGTAATCAAACAGAGTCCCAACTCTTACCTCTTAAACAGGAAAAAATAGAGGTCATAACTGTTAGGCAGTAAGTAAGTACAGCTCTTTTTTGTGCAAGTTTTAGACAGAAAATCAGACTTTAGCTTAGTATTGAGGGGGAGACAGGAGCAGACTGCAGGAGCCAATCAGATGCCAGAGCAGAAAAGCACTCGCGTTCCAACTGGATATCGGCAATGCTGCACCTCGCTAGTAAGGAGTCCGGTCTAGGTGTCTCAGGCGGCGGCTATGGAAGTGACAACTGCCCAGTATCTGCATTTCTCCCACCTGAGGGGCAGGGAGCCCCTGAAAGGCTAGTCTACAGCAGGGAAGAGTTAGGGGACAGAGGAAAGAGATAGTAAGAGTGGAATGCAGTGGAAAGGGAATACGAAGATGAAATAGGGCAGTTAAAAGGTGCAGGGTAGGGGAATAAGAGCTACAGAATAAGCAATATGTAAAAGACAGCAGGGTGAGTAAGGAGTAGCGGTCACAAAAGCCATGAAGAGATAACCCTACAGGGATTTCTAGAGGGGGAAAACATTTAAGGCCTAAGACGCTCACAGAGTTAAGGTCACCAAAGGATACAAAAGATCATAAATTCAGCTGCACTCAGAGGGCAGTAGCCTGATGCAAAAAAGAGGTTACATAATTGTAACTGTAATTTCACTGCTAGAATTCAGTTTATAACCACAGTTAAGCAGAATCGAATGAGCTTGCTCAGTTGCCAGAAACATTCTTCAAGTTTGCATTCTCCTACCACCCAGAATGTGTCCTCTGGTCTTGTACCCCACTGCTCTCAGATCTGGACTGGTTCACAGCAAAAGCCTGGCCAGGGGAGGTTAGGTGGGTTGTGTGGATGTACTAGTAGTAGAACTATAGTTACAAATAAGTAACCTCTTCATCTAACTACCTAGAGTCAGATGACTATCTATTCTTAGCCATACTCCCAGCAGTCTTCTGGAAAGAGAATGCTTGATATGTGTCCAAGATCTGAAAAGCAGAATCCTGGTGGTTGAGCAGACCAATGCTGTAGTGGGCAATAAAGTACATTTATTTGGAAAATGTTTCACTGGGAAAGACAACATGAGCTGTAAACAGCTCATTTCCAGAAACAACCTGTTTGGGGGGGGTGCAAGGATTGGGAGAACAGGTAAACACATAGCAATAACACAGCAATACAAGTACAATTACTAAAGCAAAACAGTGTAGTACAATTACACAGTAGAAATAACTCAGACCAACCAGCCAGGGTAAACAAAACCATGTTTGGATATAACGTACATTGCAACAACCCAAGAGCAGGTGATCCAGTAGGGTAAAGGTTAGAGGATGGAGAACACATTCGAAGTGCTAGAAGTAGTAGGCTGAGCACATGATTTGAAGTGCTACTGTATACCAAAGGGAAGGCTTTATAAGACAAATGAGGAAGTGGACAGGCGAGGGGTAGAAGGTGGGGGATGGAAGGGGGGGAGAGAGAGGGACAACCAAGATCTAACCCCTTTTGGATGCTGAGAGCCCTCGTGGGGACAGGACCGGGGAGAGAAAGGGAGTGGGGAGGTAGAGAAGAGAGGGCAGAGGAACAGGAGGGGAGGGGAGGAGAGGGATATGGAAGTAGGGAGGTGGGCGGGCAATTGATTTGAAAGTGGGGGGAAGAGAGAGAGAGGGACGATCTATACCCCTTCAGGATGCAGAGAACCCTGCAAGGTGTCAGGATTAGAAAGTGGGTGGTGAAGAAGAGTGGTAGAAGAGAGGGAGCCAGGATCTATACCCCTTCAGGATGACAGAGAACCCTACAAGGAGGACAGGACCAGGCAGAAGAGAGAGAGAAGGGGGGCAGGGAGGAGGAATGGAATGTGGCAGGTGACCAAGCGGGAGGAGAGGGATAAGGAATGGGGAGGCTGAAGAAAATAGGGGTAAACTAGGAATGGAAAAAGGTAGAGCATCAGTGTGGGGGGGGTAGTGGGGGGAGGACATCAGTAGAGTCGAAATAGCACAGTAGGTTGTGAATGGTAGTAGAGAGTCAAAATGGCACAGTAGGTTGTGGTAGGGGTGGGAGGAGGCGGTATAATAGTTGGTAGCATATGAGGAAGTAATCAGAAGAAGGGTTCGGTTAGAAGACCGGAGGTAAGTCAGGGACAGAGGAGTAGGGGAGAGTGCGCAAGAGTGGGGAGGGTTGCGAAGTGGGAGGCTAGTAACATGTACAGTTAGGATAATAGAAGTAAGTAGAGCTAAAGGATAATGCACCAGAGTTGGGAGAGTTGAAGGAGGGGTAAGAACAAGTGCAGTTAGGGGACTAGAAATTATGACGGGCTAAGGAGATTGAAAATGGAGAAGAGGAAAGTCTGATAGAAGGTGGCAGTGAGTTCCAAAACTTTGGGCAGCGGTAGGAGAAAGTTTCCTGGCCTATGGAGGTAGAGCAATGAGGAATAGCTAGAGTGCATATGTCAGTGGATCTGAGAGGGCTGGAGGAGGGAGGGAGGTGGAGCAGAGAGTAAGGAGGAGAGGTAAGAGGGGAGAGTCCCAAACCAGAATTTAGAAGTGAACTTGGTGCAGTGAGAGAGACACCTACATGCAAGGGAGGGGAAGCTAAAGAATGATACAGGGTACGGTGATGAGTGCGGGAGGGGGAATCAAGAGCAAAGCGACAGAAAGCATTTAAGAGATTATCCAGCCAGGTAAAAGAAGACATGGGAGCAGCACTGTAGACTATGTCACACTAGCCAAAATAGGGAGTATAATTTTCTGAACAAGATCACGCCTAACCGGTAGTGATAAGGAACTACGGTTCCTGTAAAGGGCGCTGAACTTGGGGCGCAGTTTTTTCAGGATGGCGTCGATATGTACAGAAAAATTAAGGATATATTTAACCAGCTAGCAGCAATGTAGATCACAGATCTTCTTGTAGCAGCAAAAGAGGCAGCAGTATGTCTGGTAGAGTGAGCACATGGCTTCACAGGTGGCTCCTGACCAACCAGTTGGTAGAATGAAATGCATGATTTGATCCACCTGTCAGCGATCTGCTTGGCAGTCAGTCTGTCTTGAGTGGCTTCAGTGTATGCATAACAGCTGTCCCTGTGAACTTCTTGTAAGAGAGTAGGGCCATGTGAACGTCTCGAGAATAAAGTGCCCACTCAGTATCTGAAATGTGTGACTTCAAAAAGAACACAGATATTACCAAAAACTAGTTCAGATGGAATCTGGATACTGTCATGTGCAGTAATTATGCATGGGGGCATAGAACAATTCCGTACTTGTGAAAAACCACATACAGGAACTTTTCAGAGAATGCCTGTAGTTCTCCAATGAATCAGAGATGAATAACACTTGACTTGCCTATTTGCTTAAATAGCATTCTCATGAGCTGTGATAGTACCAGTGTTAGGTCCCATGATGATGCGGGATCATAAACCAATAAGAACAGATGGTCCAACCTTTTAAAAAAATTTTGAGACCACTTTCTCCTGGACCACAGCTGTGGTACCAGCCTTGGTGTGGCATGCCAGAATGGCCACCAGGTGAGGAGTATCGCTCACAGTCTGTACGTGACAGGGATGAGAGGCAGTGTAGAATCTACTTCATAGAGCAGGAGAGAGGTAACGTGTGCATCCTGAACCAGCACAAGAACCTTTTCTAGTTCAACCAGTAGGTTTTGTGTGTCCGATTCGTCCCAGATTCATAAAGGACATCCTCTGAAAAGCCTTGTCTGTAATCTCAGATGTGTATGAGTTGGGGACAGTAACTTGAGGTCCAGGTGCTGGGTCATCCCCTCGAACCTTGTCTGAGGTCCAGCCAGAATGAAAGCAGCCTAGGTGGTTTACTGCTAAGCCACAGCTCACCCTCAGACAGATGGAAACTTCATCTGATGTCCTTTGGCAGGATGCTAAAATGCCCTGAACATCAGAGGTGGTTAATTTAGAGGTAATAGTTGGAGGCACTAATTCCAGAGGGTGATGAACCTGTGGAACAGCCTTTCAGTGGAGACAGTGGATATAAAGTCAGTACATGCCTTTACGGTAAACCTAGACAAACTTCTGCTGATCAAGAGGTACCCTGGATAGCAGAGTGGATGGAGAATCCCTGTAAGTTAATATACATTTGTTTTCCTGACATATTATGTCGACAGAGTAGTGAGTCAAAGACGTGGGGAACAGAATGAGTTGATAGAAAAAGCAAGTTGAAAAACTCTTGAGTAGCCTGAAACTTCAAAATCTGACATCACATAGAGGGGCTGTAAAGGAAGTGAATTGTTTCTTCCTGTTGAAAAAATATCTGAGCAACGGGAGCAGAGACCAAAGGACACATGACTGGCAGTAAATTTGAAGACCACTTCTGGTAGCTAAGCATGCTTAATGGATTCTGCCAAACAGTAGGTAGTGAACTGAATTTTTTTTTTTTTTTAACCAGGAGAGACGCACTAAGCTGAAGCTTGTTTATAGGTGCGGCCTGAGAGCACAAGGAAGTTAAGTGACTTGCTCAGGGTCACACAGTATGCAAGTAGGGGCTGTGGGATTCAAAACCAGGTCTCCAGGTTTGCAGCTCAGAGCCTTAAACCAATGCGCTATACTGCCTCCTTGAACTGAATCTAGTTAATTAGAAATGGTTATAATGCAATAGTGCATTGCAGAATGCATAATTGTTGCCATGTATGCAGCCAATTTGTGTACATTGCTTTGTAAAGCATTTGAGACTGTATATGAATGTGCGAAACCATTGTACAGTTCAATGCCAATTTTCTCTCATAGTTTAATGTCATCATGTTTATGTCCCAAACAGGCCCCAGCAGCACCCAGTTTGTGAGCCACACATTGAAGTTTCCCATTCACAAAATCTTTGATGTAGCCAATCTGGCGGTGAAGAAGGCTGAGGTGACTTGAGCGCCTTACCTTTACCCACGCTGGTGACCCAGACTCAGATTGCAGGGGGTCAGCCGGGGAGAGGAGGATTGAGCATCTGGAGGACTGCTCTCCTCCTCTGGGAAGGGAGGAACACTGTTTCCAGTGTTGGTCTGCCCTCTCGTGGTGGCTTGAGTGGCCTGCTCAGGACACCACTTTGGGGTTAAGGGATGATGGACGTCAACATCTCATGCACGGCAGCGTGCATGGGCATGTGCAGATGGCATTGCACGTCCATTTCCTCCTGGGAAGAAAATGTGAAAAATTTCCAGTTACATTGCACAGAGACACTGCCCACTTGCAGGCTCCATGCCGGCTATAGGGCCCTCTCCCAGCACCGGATCCATTTCTGTCAGCAGTAGAGCACCTACAGTTGACCCCCGCCATGGGGGTTAAGCTGTGGGGGAAGCACCGAGATGAAGGTAGGTCCCTGGGACGCCAGCTGACGGGGCTGGGGGGGTTGGTTGAAGGAGGTGCCTGCATCGCGGTGGGGCAAACAAACAGATTAACTACTAAATTATTGATGTAGGCTTATTAAGAGTGCAGTTCTCCTAAGGAATCTAAAAGCCTTTAAAAGCTGATCTCGCTTTTTGAGCCTGGAATAACAGGAACAGAGGCAAGCAACGAGAACAATGCATCCATGATCATGCTCTCCTCCCTGAGGAGAGTAAAGTAATGTACCACCCTTAGGGCAGATCCTGATTGAGGTGCTCTTGGCTTTGTGGGTAACCACATGCTGCCACCCCCAGGATGCCCTGCTGTGGGTGCTTCCAAAAGCTGTGGGCAGGGGCAGGAAAGCAAACATAAAAAATGGCCCTTTTTGGAGTGTGCCAGATGACTGCACTCAAGCTCCTCCCATGTCATGTGAATCCTTCTCACACTGGCTCCACGCCCCCCTCCCCTCCCCTTGGCAGCTGGCATAGTAGGCATAAGCCAGAACAGTGATACTGACAACCCAGAGAGCAATGGAGTGGAGACGTGATACAAGTCCAGCAGACAGTAGGGGACATTGTGGGATCTAAAGGAGAGGGAGAAGAATAAAAAAAAAAAAAGGACTAGGACATCACCCCTTGTCCCCCACTTACCCATACACACACAATCAGACCTCTGAGATTCTGGTCCCTCCCACCTCCAATATGGCCCTGGTTCATGCCAGCATCTCAGGGGAGGGAGCTAGAAAACTCCCAGTCTGGCGGAATGGTCCTCCAGTACACTTGGGGCCTGCACCAGCTCTTCAGTAAGGTGGAGTCCCTTATGACCAAATTCAGACACCAGAGGGATGCCACTGTAAAGTGCCACAGCATGGCAGGGTATGACACACTTTGAAGGTACAGGTTAGGTAACAGGATTGGGTGGTAGTCAATGAGGCAAATGGGAACCATGGCTAGAGTGGGTGGGGGGGGGCTCTTGGCAGGAATACTTTCTCTAGTCAGACTTTCAGCTGTTTTTCTTAGTGCCTGCGTGATGTCAAGGATTCCTATACAATTTAATACATCCAAGGTGTGCTTGGAACAACAGTATATTTAGATTGTAAAAGCGTTAGTACTTCTCTGTCTTGTTCTTTTATTTATGGTGCCTTTAAGACATCTACAGCAGGTCTGTGCAGTATCAAAATTGACAACTGTAGTATTTATTTTTAGGTATTTGACACTTTCTCACAGAAGAACATGCTAAGATAGTTAATTTCCAGTTGCCTCCTGGAGAAAGGGATACAACAGAGGTCAGACATGGAGTTGTACAGCAGAACAGTGTCAACCAGTATGATAAAGTGCAATAGGCAAATATCGATGGCAAGTACAGGTGAATAAGTAAAACAGAAGTGTAATCCTGCATAGCTTACAAGCTGCACTAAGGCTCGGTGCATAAAGAAAGGGAAGCACATAACACTGCAGGAGAAGGGTGAGGCTGTTTCAAGAGTAAAGATGATTGAAAAAATTCTGTCAGACTTTAATTTATTTTTCTATTAGCTCCAATATGTCACTGTTAAGTCTTAACATATGAATAAAACGAACCCCTGCTGAGGACACTGGCACATCTTAAAGTTGTGACACTGGCTCAAAATGGTGGTGGTAAGAGAATTATACGGCCTTCAACTGATCTGTCAGTAAGACGCGACATCCTCGTCAGTTGTTGGACTGGGAATACTCATGCTTTTCTCACTCTTGATTCCCCTAACCGATCAACCTTGGTCGAGCTTCCACTGGTCATGGGGCAGGTCCAGGCTGCCATGGTGGCCCAGTCAGAGCCTACAACTTTGACTCTGGTCGAACAGCCAGTCAAGTTTTTTCTCAAACCGGTCAACCTGTTGTCAGAGATGGAGGGAGGTCAATGAGGCTTCATCGATCTCGCAGATCCCAGTTCTTCAGTCCTCACTCAAGAGGATCTGGTTCAGTAGTAATAAAATTTATTTATACAGTATAGCACCATTAGGACAATTCACACCCTGTTTACAAGGTGTACCTGTGCAATGAAACACAAAATTCTGGTTTCCAAGATGTAACCCCTAGGTGGCACTATCCCAAGGGCTACTGCCCCTGCCTGATTTGCCACTAACAGGTTGAGGGGCCTGGATCCGACGGCGGGTGCCTCCACCCAGAGGTCGGGGTTAAGACAGTCTGATATGACTTGGTCACAGCCCTCTGGGTCACTGCAACCCCCCCTTTCTTCCCACTAGTGGCACACACAAATCAATCACAGTACCCTTGCAATATACACTTACTCCCAGGATTGGTTCAATCAGCTTGACTCTGGGGACCCCCTGTAAAGTAAGATGCAGTTATACAATAACCACTGTACAGTAATTCAACATAGACACAGTTCAAGCAGTGTAACTTTGCTAAACAACCAAATCTGATTTACTTAGGGGATAGTAACAAGGACAGGGGGAAATCAGGTTTATTGATTCAGTCACATTAATAATCACAGTACTGTGCACATATTTCAGAGTCCCAAATGTCACTCTTACTGGGTACCCAGGCAATAAGAGGCTAGCCTATTTGGTGCACCTGGTTGGGGCCCTGAGGATGGAAAATGCATGCGCAATACCCACTTTGTAATCCGAAGCCGGTAGGCTCAGTTCGTGAAGAAAGAAAGGAAAAGTAATCAGATGGAACACTTGCAATTTGATGATGGCAGGGAGCTACCCTGATTTGTACTCACAAATTCAATACTGAAACTGAATGGAAGGCAGATTGTCCTGGATTGCCAGGAGGAGCAGACCATGTGGACAAGGTCCTTATGACTGGACCCCACTGCAGTTTAGAGCAAATGGATGTAGTCTGGATTAAACTGGGGTTTACTTCCAGCTTCATGCACTCTATTCACTGTACAGGGGATTTGAAACGTGATTCCCCACAAGCACTACACGCATTTATATGTAAAAGGAAAGTACTATACCAGGCAGGCTGCTTTTCTATCCCGATCGCAATTACTGCATAATACCCGGGAGAACACACAGCAGATTCAGTTCCTGACAGACCAAGCGCGATTCAGCAATTTCTCCAGTCTTCTACAGGGTGAGCCTGGTTTCCTCACTTCTGGTGCTTCTTTCTCCTTACAACTCTGATTCAGTCCACACTGGCACTCACAAACAGTTGTAGGTCGAACTTCAGGGCCCCACACGAGCTTCCCGTGCGAAAACTCAACAGCACAGGAGCCCAGAGCTCCTTCCCTCTTCATAGTCACAACTCATCTGATCTTTCCAGTAGACAGAGCCGGGCATTTCCTTTGAGTTCCTCCCAGTCAGTTGGCTGGTTTTGCTGTCACTCACAGTAAAATCCCCCTGTTGGGTGGAAAAGGTGCAAGTCCAAACTACAATTCCCAGAAGCATTGGCCATACAGTACATAGGTGGCTGGCTCCACAATGAGAGTCCAAGTTCTGATTTGCCAGCAGCAGGCTCCATTTCAAAGGTACCCCCACACTGATTGGTCCAGTTCAGCAGTTCAAAACTAGAATGGGGGACTAGGCAAACACAGTTCTGATTGCAAAGAAAAGCAGGTTAGACAAACTGTATTTTCGTTATTACTCTAAATGATGTCTGGCAAACAGTTATATCTTTGAAAAGTGCTCACTCTGCCCACTTAGTGATGGCAGAAACGGAACGATTTGGCAGCAGCTCGAGTGGGACTCAAGCAGGGAAACAGACAGACCCCCATCCAAATTAATTATGTCTGCAGGTAGACAGCTCTTAAAGAGACAGTACCCGAGGCTCTAAAAGCACTCACAGATAAACGGCTAAGACGCCAAACACCATCCAGGCTTGGAGCATTCAAGCAAGCTCCTGGAAGACTTTTGGGAACCCCCACTTGCAGGGGGGGTTATAAACACTTGACAATGACTAACATATTACAAAAGTTGAATAAACAATTATAAAAAGAACAAGAGTGAATAAACACAACATTTAACATGTTATTTTGATGTGTGTGGAGCCCCATCAGTTGACTGACAAGATGGCTGCTGGGCTGAGTGTGCTGTCGGCTGCTTAAGCAACTACTCTGTGTTTTCGTTTAATTTTTGCCCTTTTCGGTCATTTCATTGTTTTTTGTTTGCTCCGACTAAGTTTTAATCTCCGTTTTGTACTGACACTGACGAGTTAGAGTCGATCAGTTGATATGACTGTACTCTGGAAAGTGGGAGTGTATTCGGAGTGTTACTGGGGTGACTGGATTAATTTTGTGTGAATACCTGAATCGTTTTGCTTTTCGCCGCCACTGTTAAAAGTGTGCATTTAGTGTATGGCCTCTGTTTTAACTTCTGTATTCGGCTGATTGGATTTCAACTGTGCCCATCGAGACTGTTTGTTAGTTGCTTTGGAGTGGGCCTAGTGAGAGGCTGTACTTCCTGGATTCATTGGGATGCTATGAAGACTGTCGGGATTTAAAGTAGCTGCTGGAAGATGAAGGCATGGAAGGATTGGTGTGGCGTGGTGCAGTGAGTTAGTGGTCCTGGCCTTGCTGGGTGTTTTTTCTACTGGGGTGTGTGGCTACATGGAGGGCTGGGCTGTGGTCTGGCTGGGTAGTCGGTGGACCGGGTCGGTAGTCCTTTGGGTTCTCCGGGGGTATACCGTTGGGTGTTCCCTGTGGAGATCTGTAGTATGGGCAGTGTACGTCGGTGGCTATAGTCCATGTTTTGGTTTTCTGGGATTCTGCTCCACACGCCTGAGACTATTGAGAAAAAATATTTCAACTTAAACTCTTCTGTTTGCCTACTTTTACGGTCAGATCATTTCATCTTACTTTTTTGTTTGTGTGAGGGCAGTGAGAGTGCCCCATCACCTGTATTGCTCCCCTGGCAGTGAGAGTGTTTGAGAGGCTATTGAAATTTATCTAACTTTCATCACTATAACTTGGAAAGGCAGTGAGAGTGCCTTATTTGTCCAGCCATCCTGGCAGTGAGAGTGCATGGTGGCTGGAAAATAAATATCTTGGGACACATTCTTGTCAGTGGGAGTGAGAGTCCCTGACCTTATTTGGCCCCTCGGGCTGTGTGAGGGCCTTGGGGGGCTGAAGATTACATACTGTCGTCTGACCTACATCTTGGATCATAGTGACTGTTTTAATTAGTAAAGTTATTGTGTACTCTTTAGCTGGTCCTTCTGTGCTTCCTTGGACTTTTAGATAATTTTATTTTATGTTGTATTGTGTATTTTAAATGAAATTGCTTTATTTTAGTATATGGGGTGAGTTTTGAAAGTATTTTAGGATTATATAGTCATAGTCTTTATCCTAGTTAATTTATTTGTTTTATGATTTGTTTTATTTTTGAATTTCAAGATTTTGAAACCTTGTTACCAGTCTCCTTTTGTAGTGAGAGAGCTATTAGGGATTGAGAGACTCGGTTTTGAATTGGGATTTAGACTGTTTAAGATTTCTTCTTTAATTATTATAGCTACTATAATTTTGTGTATGTGGGAATTTGTATCAGTTATTTAGTAGTTTAATTTGTAGTTTAATTTTATTATTTAGTCACCGGAAATGTGTTGGAGACCTGCCCCCACGGTCGTGCGCTATTCATCCTCCGCCCTTCGCTCTCTCCACCCCTTTGTCTCCCCCCATTACATCCGTCAACTTACCAGCACTGTAAAGTGTTGGGATTTGTGCATCGGTGGACGAGGGGGGTTGGGGGTGCAAATGGCGGAGGCTGAACGAGTGTGGCCATCACATCAGGGTTGTGGGGTCCAGAAGACGCCCTGGGGTGAAATGGAATCCAGATCGTGGTCCATCTTGTCTGGTTTCCATACCCAAGGGCACTTCCAGTTTTGGTGGGCATGTGGCTCGGGCGACTTTGGAAGTTCATCCAACTCGAGCGGTGTTATGCAATGCCAGATCCATTAAAAACAAGACGGCAATTATTGCTGATCTTGTAGATCCGGTAGATCTGGCTTGCATCACCAACACCTGGGTGGATGAGAACTCCGGCCCCATATTAGAGGCCGCAATTCCAGCCAGTTACTCGGTGATTCACCGCTCGAGACTGGATCACGAGGGGGGAGGGTCATGATCTGTTTCAAGACTGAATTGGGCCTCATGAGTGTTCCAGTGGAGGAGACTGAGTCATTTGACTGTACCGTGGTAGCAGGCGTAGGTTGTAGGATCATTCTCATCTACCGTCCACCCAGGGATGGGAAACAGTTCCTTCAGAAAGTAGCGGATTTTATCGTTGACATGGTGTTTGAGTCCCCCAGGCTGATAGTCCTGGGTGACTTCAACACCTGGGTCGACGATGAACTCTCACAATTTGGACAACCCTTCCTCCAGTTAATGTCATCTCTGGGCCTTACGTAGATAGTTACCACTGTTACCTATAAACATGGTCATTCTCTTGACTTAGTCTTTCTCCTGAGGATTGAAGCCTCAGATCTGGAGGTGGAACCAGTCAGATGGTCTAGTCATTACACCGTGAGGTTCAGTTTTGGTGCCCCCCCCCCCTTGTAGGCTGACCTCTGTGGAGATGGTTGAGTATCGCCCTTTACGAGATGTTAGCTTTGAAAGTCTGATAGTGGTACTTGACCTATCGATTATTCCGGTAGCAAACAGTGACCCAGAGGATCTCATGGTAGCCTATAATACAGCCATCTTGATAGCCCTGGATGTCATTGCTCCTGTCCGAGTTTGTCCTCTCTCCCTTCGCCCTTGGTCCCCATGGTTTGATGGGACTTTGAGGGAGATGCGGCAATTAGGACAAAGGTTAGAGCATTGCTGGTGATCTGCCCTTGATGCCGACCACCTTAGATTGATGGATCACTATCACATCTATCAATCCGCAATCACCCATAAGAAGGCAGAGTTCCTGTCTGGGGAGATTGCGGCTGCTCAGAATCAACCAGCTCAGCTTTTCTGGACTGTGGACAGGCTGTGCAACCCAGCCTGTCTGCAAGTCTGGAAAGCATTTTCGCAAATAGAGTGTGATGAACTAGCTCAATTCTTTGCGACTAAGGTGGCTGATATTAGGGCAGCTATCTATCTGGCACACTCTGTGGGCGTTGCTTCTGATCCGCACTTGGTCACTGACCTTCAGTTTTCCTAGAGTACCTTCGACTGCCCGGAGTTCATGGATGTCATGAGGATTGTCCAGAGTATGCGTCCCACATGCTGTAGTTTGGACCCTGGACCAACTTCCCTTATTATGGGTTGTATTGATTCCATCGGCCTGGTAATTGCATGGATAGTTTGGTGCTCCTTGCAAACAGGTGAATTTCCTAGTTCCCTGAAGGAGGCAGTGGTAACACCTCTCCTGAAGAAAGCTTCCTTGGACCCAAATTGCCATGCAAACTACAGACCAATCTCTAACCTTCCCTTTTTAGGGAAGGTGGTTGTGAAGGTGGTAGCTGCTCAGTTGGAGAACCATTTAACCATCCATGACATCTATGAACCTCTCCAGTCCGGTATTCGAAAGAGGCATAGCACTGAGACAGCGCTGGTTTGGGTGCTCAATGATCTCCTGAAGGCCAGAGACTGGAAAAAAACATTATATCTTGGTTCTTCTGGATCTCTCCTTAGCGTTTGACACTGTGGACCATGGGGTTCTTCTCGATCATCTGAGGTTCATCTGTGGCCTGTCGGGTACAGTCCTCAGATGGTTTACATCTTACCTCACTCGAAGAACTCTGGCTACCTGAAAGAGCTTCTGTTTCCCTACCGCCCTGGGCGATCACTTCGCTCAGCTGGTGAGGGGTTGCTAGAGATTCCTAGAGTCTGTTTAAAATCATCTGGGGCCTGGGCTTTTGCGTATGTGGCCCCTTCTCTTTGGAATTCTCTACCCCGCCAGCTGCAAGAGTGTGCGACTGTGGAGGGATTTAAAAAAGGTCTAAAAACTCATCTTTGGTGTCATGCTTATGGTGATTGATGTATTTGTATTATTTTAAGTGTTTATTGTGGTTTTAAATTGTATGTAGATTTGGTGTGTTTTAAAATTGTGCGGCGCCTTGGTTTTGGAAAGGCGCCATAAAAATAAAGTTTTATTATTTTTTATTATTATTTTAGGTAGGTTCAGTCAGTGGTCCAGACTGAGCTGGCCCAGCTGTTGCCTACTCTGGTGGTCACCCCTCTCTTTGCTACTCAGAGGCCCATTGTGGTCTCCCTGCTGAAGCTGGTGGTCTGCACTGCCAAACTGGTGTATACCTTCTGTCAGCCAAAAGGTTGACAATCGAGGAAGAGGATGAGACACCATCCACAATCCTACTCTGGCTCAATCAATTGGTGACGACCCCAACACTTTTCAGATTCATCATCCTCAGACTGGGATGGATGTCAACAACACTCAGCTAATGGGGACAGAGCTAAGTTTGAAAGCCTCTGGGACCCGCTGCTAAAGGCTATTGCTTGTGGCAACTTCTCCATTTAGATTTCTGGATTCCCAGAACATTGGACCCTGGGGTTATGGAACCTCGGGATCCCCGGACGTCTGCATAAGTGAATACTTGGGACCTAGGGCAGCACAATGCAGCTGCCAATACCCAATCCCATAATCTTACTTGTGCATGAAGAGACCCTGAGATGCAAAATTTAAAGTCAATATATAACTATAATGTTAATTATATATTATAATGCAATCACAACCTGATGAAAGAAGTGTATGAACCATTAGATGTGAAATGTATGTATGCCTTTTAAGACCTGATGTTTTCTTGTTGTAAATGTACAGTTTTGGTTATAATCAATGATTTTACAACCTGTCTTGGAAGCAGTGTATATTGCTGAGCAGGGCAGGGCTGTGCTCCCAGGACCCTTGATGCCATGGTTACCTCATTGGCTGTCCCCCTCTTCTCCACTTGTTGTGGAGCTCCCTTCTTTGCAAGAGGGGGACTCCACTAAGAAGTCTAGAATGGAGACCTGCTTGCCCGGTCAACTGTCCGTCGACATCACCCAGGGCTCTAGGGTGGTCTGCACCCCCTGAGAAACAGACCCGGTCAGTCTTCAAGGAGCCTTCAAACTCTGATAAAGAGTCTTCCATGATATTGAGTTAAACCCACCTGGTCCTCACCGACTCCTCTGATGATCGATCCCAGTCAGGCTTGACTTCTTTTGGAGCTCTACTTCAGAGCTTGTCAGAGTCCTTGAATCTACCCTTGGAGCTGGTGCAGAAAAGGGCTGAATATCCTTTCAGCAACATCTTGGACAGGGATGATTCCCAGAGGTGGCCCATCCTATGGCAGAGTCCATCAAGGGCTGGCTTTTTACCTGTTGCAACACCCAGCCTGGCACTCTTTATTCAAGGCCTGCACATATGTGGTCCTTATTGGGAGCCTTTTGGGAATTTTGGATCACCCCTCAATGGAGGGGCTTACGTCCCACTCTGCTTTTCGCAAGTCAAGGGGGTCAAAAAATGTGGACAAGCAGGCTGGTAAGGAGTCGAAGAAACTGAACTACGTGGCCAAGAAGATCTACACGGCTGCCACTCTGGACCTCTGGCAGGCCAGCGATGCTGTGATGATGGTGCGCTATGACCATACCTTGTTCAATCTCATGGGAGACCCTACTCCCTTCGCTCCCAGACTCCAAGTAAATGGATGCTGGGGTCATTCAAGATCAGGGCTGCATGCTTGCCAAGCATCAGCTCCAGACAGACTTGCACCTGGGCGACTCCGGATAGTTTTTCATGCACAAAGGTTCCAGCCACAACATCCTCAGCAGGGACAGCTTCAGCACTGGTGCCCAAAGCAAAGGTTCAGCAGTCAGGACAAAAAAAAAAAAAGGGGGGCGGGGGTGCATCCAGTATCCAGCAGGCCAGAGCCCCTTCCAAGACTGCTAAATGATGGGTTTTTGGGTGCTGTTCCCCCCCCCCCATCCAGTTCCTGTCCCAGATCTTGGTCATGGGTCAGCTCATTTACTTCTTACCACAACAGGCAGCCATTACTATGGACCAATGAGTTCTAGAGGTGGTGGGCACAGGATTGCCTCTGGACTTTGAGGTTCTTCTGCTATGGCAAGGTTCAGCGGCAAAGCTCGCTGTCCTTGAGGTTGCGGCCCAGGCTGAAGCAGGTGCGGCTTCAGGCTCCATGCTTCTTTCAGTGGGCTTGAGTGCTTCATTCACTGGAGCATTTCAGGACTTATCCTTTCCTACCCTTGGGGAGGGCCCTTCCCGTGGGTCCATATCTTCTCAGGCCTCCAAATCCAAGAGGTCCCCTCTCAGGTTGTGGGATCGGTAGAGGGCATGTTCTTCCTGCTCCCATGACTCAGCCTCTGGGTTAACGATCATTGAGCCATCAGCTTTGGCCGACACTTCTGCTGCTCCTGTCCAGGCCACTGGCCCTTCAGTGTTCCCATTGGGCTTGCTGGTCAAAATGCAGATCGACCAGCTGGCTCACATATTTCTCAACCCGGTCAACCCGTTGTCAGAGGATGGTGGGACAACTCTGTGTCTCCCCTTGTTTCTTGTGTTCTCTCTTGGGTTCCTCGTGACCTGGCTATGGATGATCTCACTGTGCCTTCCCCCATGTCTCCTCCTTGACAGCCTGACTGTCATTGGTCCAGGTCCTGATCGAGGTCTCGATCTTGCTGTTACTCGAGATCTAGGGAATCTCGGCATTCCCGCTCCAGGCCTTCGACCAAGAAGCATTGTAGGCACTCTTCATCTTCCTTGTCTTCAGATGAAGATAGGTGCCATTGCAAATGTTGGCATCAGTATGAGGAACTGCTGTAGCAGCAGTGGGTCCTCAGCTATGGCTGAGCCCCACCTCAGTATTCTGTGCTTCTATGGTTGCCTTTGTCACGGCCTGCTCCGGTCACCCCAGTCCAGCTGATGCCGGCGTCTCCTCCTAGTCAGGTGGAACCCCTGCCTCCACAGCCCTTGCACAGGGCCCCACCCAAGGCTGCCTGCCTGGCTTCCAGTCTTCCTGGTTGGCTCTCCATTAAAATCACCCATTCAGATGAGCCTCGGGTTGTCCAGGGAGAGTCTGGGTTGAGGGTGATGTTTGAAGAGTCCTCGGATTCGGAGGACTTCTCCATGCACTCCCTTCAGACTCTGGCATTCAACCGGGAGTCCTTAGAGGAGCTTACAACTGAACACTGACCGGTCTCCTTTGGGGCCTTGCTTTAATTGATCTCAGTGTCCGTGGGGATCCCATTGGAGATGGTCCAGAAGCGGGCCAAGTAACCCGACCAAAATCCTGGACAGGGATGACTCCTAGGAAGTTGCCTTCCCAGTTGCAGAAGCCATTTTCGACCCCACTTTTGAGCTGTGGTAATGTCCAGCCTCTTGCCTGGTGCCCTCACAAATATGGTCCACAAATATGCAGTCCCTACTGGGTCTCTCCACAGGTTCACCGACCATTCTTTGGCTGAGGGATTGGTGGCAGACTTGGTGTTTTGGCAGACAGGCAACATCAGGGATGTCGGTAAGCACTCCCAACAAGGAGTCCAAGAAGCTGGACCATGTGGCCAAGAAAGTCTACGCTGCTTCCTCCCTTGGCCTTTGGCAGGCTTGCTCTGCCATTATGAAGGCCATTTTAACTCATGCTGTCGTGGGTGTCCTGGACTGGGTTCTTACCCACCTCCCTGCGGACCTGCAGTTGCCAGTTAATATGGTCCGGGATCAGGGACGTTCTGTTGCTAAACAACAGCTCCAAACAGGCTTGGACATTGGTGACTCCTGTGCCTGGTCCATGGCCACTGTGATCACCATTCACTGTTGGGCATGGTTATGGATCTCCACTTTCTCAGCAGATACCCAACATAAGTTGGCAGATGTCCCTTTCTTGGGTACTGACCGGTTTGGTCTGGGAGTGGACGGTTACCTTACCCAGATCAAGAAATCCAATGCCACCTTGGATTCCATAAAGTCCTCTCAGAAGGACACTAAGGACAAGAAGCAGAAGAAAAACCCCATTCAGTTTTGGCCCTACCTGGTGTCACAGTCCAGACCGCCACTGCCCCAGGCCTGGCTGCGTAAGTCTAAGTCCACCATATCCGGCTTTAAGAAGTCAGGAGGCCAGGGAGCTTGCACTCCCCTGGCGGCCACCACTGGAGCTTCCACCAAGCCTGCCCAGTGACAGGTGGGGGGGTCACTCTCCCACCCGTCCTGCTCCAGCCTTTGGTTCCCATGGAGGGGTTGGCTCTGCCATTTCTCACACACCTGGTCTGTCATCACATTGGACAAACAGGTGCTTGGCGTGGTGGGTTGCGGTCTGCCTCTGGACTTCGAGGCACTCCCACCCTACCGAGCCCATGCCCCACAGGAGGCCGTGGTATCCCCGGACATGCTGTCTGCCCTTCAGGAGGACATCACTCAGCTCCTTCTGAAAGGCACTGTGGCCCGTGTTCCAGACTCTGTGGCCAGTCAGGACTTAGCCTCCAGATATTTTCTAGTTCCCAAATGGATGGGGGGCTGGCACCCCATATTGGATCTTTACAATCTCAATCAGTAACTGAGCAGGTGCAAGTTCCGGATGGTCACCCTGAACCAAATCATCCCATCCGTGGAGCAGGACATGTGGTTCTGCTCTCTGGACCTCCAGGACACCTTCTTCACATCCTGATCTGTTCATCCCACCAGTGGTTCCTTGTGCTCTGCATGGATGGGGTGTTGAACAAGTTCTGCGCCATGCCGTTCAGCCTCTCCTTGGCCACCAGGGTCTTCATTAAGTGCATTGCAGTGGTGGCAGAATTCCTGCAGTGCTGGGATGTGGGTATATCCATACCTGGATGACTGGCTGATTGCTGGTTCCTCTTTGGAGGAAGTGGAGCAGTTCAGGGATCTGGCCCTCCACACTTGTTTGGCCCTGGGCTTCCTAGTCAACCCAGCCAAGTCGGAAGTCAACCCCTCACAGGTTATCTACTTCATCGGGACAGAGCTCAACTCATGGCAAGCCATGGCGTGCCTCCCAGTGGACCAAGTTGCGGATCTTACCTCCTTTGCCTGATCATTTCAGGTTGGGTGCTTGCGTCCTGCCAGGGACTCCTGCGGCTGCTGGGGTACATGGTCTCATGCACCAGTGTGGCCAGGTGGGCCCACTGGCAGATGCACCCCCTGCAGTGGGAGCTGGTCCACCAGTGGTCTCAGCACCTCAGTCATCTGGACCAGTCAGTCACGGTGACACAGCCAATGTGGGATGCTATCCAGTGGTTACTCATCCCAAAACATCTGTAGGAAGGAGTCCCATTTGTCTGCCTAGAGCCGACGGTCACTCTGACAACCAGTACTTCTCTGGTGGGATGGGAAGCTCACCTGGGGGACCACAGGGCCCATGATCTCTGGACCCCCAGGGAGTACCTGTCACGCCAACCTGCTGGAGCTATGTGCAGTCCGTTTCACTCTGACGGCCTTTGTTCCATCTGTTCAGGATCAGGTCATGCAGGTCCAGATGGACAACTCCGCAACAATGTACTACCTCCACAGGCAGGACAGGACACATTCCCTCCAGTTGTGTTGTGAAACCCTCTGCACCTGGACCTTTGTACGCAGTCCGGACACTGATCTCCTGGTGATTCATTTGGTCGGTGCCTCCAACCAGTTAGTGGATGCCCTCAGCTAAGTGGGAGAGACATCGCAAGAGTGGTCTCTTCACCAGGAGTTAGTCGATGGCCTGTTCTCCCAGTGGGGCACTCCCCTGGTTCACCTGTTCACCTCCAGGGAGAACATGAGGCTGAGGCTGTTTTGTGCCCACCCCCACAGCATGGCTCACTGTTAGGGGATACCTTCAAGAGGCCCTGGACCCCAGGCTTCATGTACACCTTTCTACCCTTTCCCCTGATCCACAATGTGCTGATCAAGATGCAGAGACAAGGTGCAGATGATCCTGGTAACTCCGGACTGGCCATGCCAGTTCTGGTACCCAGATCTCCTCAGCCTCAGCAGCAGACCTCTGTGGTACTTGCCTCTGCACCCAGACCTGCTCTCTTGCCATCAGGGGAAGGTCTGGTATCTGGACCTTCAACCCCTGCTCCTGACAGCCTGGTTCCTGAGTGGCTAGAGTTCCAGGCTTTGGGTCTTTCTGATGAGGTCCTCCACATTGTTGAGGTCTCAGAAGGGGTCGCCTCACCAATGCTATGCCTTCAAGTGGAAGAGATTTTCCATTTGATGCCAGGGCACAGAGCTAGACTCCCTGTCATGTCCTGGGGCTAGCATCCTAGACTACCTGTGGCCATTCTCTTGGTCATGCCTAAGGTCAGTGACCCTCAAGGTGCACCTGGCAGCCATCTTTGTTTATCGGGCATGGGCCGGTATGCTGACGGTGGCACAGGAAAAGGTCAGGTGCTTCTTTAAGGGTCTTGACCACTTGTCCCCACCAGTGCATGAACCTCCACCATCTTGGGACTTGTTGCTGGTACTGGCAATGCTCATGGGCAAGTCATTTGAACTGATGCACAAGTGTCGCATCTCCCACCTGGCATGGAAGGCCGCCTTCTTGGTGGCTATCACCTTCACCATGTGACCGGGAGATCCTGCCACTCTTGAGGACCGACCTTTTCTTAAATCTGTTGCAAGAGTTCTTCTATATCTTAGCCTAATCTATCCTTTACAATTTCTAGTCCATAAAGTTAGCCACCTATGGGCACCCTTCCCCCCTTTGTTGACTATGCTATAGTGTCCTCTTTAATTTTCCTTTTCTCTCTCAGGTCCTCATACAGGGAGGTTATTGTGGTGACCTCAGAGTTAACGTAAAAGAACAGGCTGTTCTCGTTGTTGGATTTAGTATGCAATAGCACTATGTCATAAAATACCTTGATGTAGATGCCTTATGTGCATAAAACCTGTAAATGTTGAAAATACCACGGCACTATGTGTTTTTGATAAAGGTAAAAAGTTACTAAGGGACTGTATTATAAAAATTAAGTTACAGGGGTAGAGATATCAAAAAACCCCCACTGTGTTATTTACTGTAAAATGCAAGTAAATTACAGATTGTTTGAGAGACCCTTTGACACCGTGCATTCCTGCTTTAAGCTGAACCAGCCTAAAATATCATGGTGATTTCCATATACATCCCATGATGCTTTGCATTATGTGGGTATGTGTCATTTTGTATTTCTTTGAAACTTAGCTTTATTGCCAATGCCCTTTGGGGTAACCCTTGCTTCAGTGCTTCTGCACTGAGGTTCTTTGTTTTTAGTTTTTTTGGGGGGGGTTCTCTTTTGAGCTCACCATCACCCAAACACACAAGACCAACATAGGGAATTAATTAATTTTCACTGAAGAGATAGATCAGTGGGTGCCGACTAAGTGCAGAGGAAGGACCTGCATAGTCTGTTGCCGCAAACTGATGTATTGAAGAAGGGATATGCCATTGCTTAAGGTTATCCCCTGTGTTTTAAATGAACATCACACAGAGATTGTGTTTTGAACCTGAAGTTCTGTGTCTGTTCCATCTGTTATCCCACAACCCCTCCACACATTTGGTGTTAGAAATGGGATAACTTGCTGGAAACATCTGGACTGTGCTAGGGGGATGTTTTCCAATGGATTTCACCCAGATATCCCAGTTGGACCAATGCATCAGGAGTTGCCAGAGGAGAACCTGGAAAAGAAAGTCAGTGGAGTTCTGACCAGAACCATTGCCAACAGACTGGGAGAGAAGCTACTGCCTGGACTGGACCTGGGAGTTTGGAGGAAGGCCAAGTCTGAAGACAAAGAGATGCAAGAGGATAAGGAAGAATCGAGGGAACTGCCTTCTCTCGAAGATGCTCCTCCACCTGAAGATGTAGGGGAGTTGTTGAAATGGCTCTGCATAAAATAGGTGCAGATGGAGAGAGGCAGAGACACTGAGCGGAGAAGGCAAGATGCCAAATGGACAGATACAGTACAATAAGGCTCTTGCATGCCATCGATGCAGGACAAACTGAAAGAACCAGTAGCCCAAACGACATTAAACTGTCCAAACTATCCGACAGTGATGACATTGAAGCATACCTCACAACTTTTGAGAGGATTGCTCGAACATGCACATGGCCTAAGGAACAGTGGGTTGTTTGACTGGCACCACACCTGACAGACAGTGCCCAGTTGGTTTATAGCCACATGGACTCCCGAGAGGCAGAGGACTGTGACCGTGTGAAGCAGAAGATCGTCATACGCTATGACATAAACACTGAAACCTATCGCCAGAGGTTTAGGTTTCTTAAAATGCAGTCACTGGATACCCCCCACCGAGAGACTTATACCTGTCTCAATGGGCTTTGCTACAAATGATTGCAGCCAGATAACATGAGCAAGAACCAACTTCTGGTGGCAGTAATTATTGAGCAGTTTATTAAAGTTTTTTTTTTTCCATACATACTTTTACTCCTCCTTTGCTGCTGGCAGGTGGCTCCGGCCCCTCCCTCAGAGGGAACTCATCGCTCTGTCGAGGGTTTCCCCGCACCTGCCACAACTGGCCATCCCCCCCAGGTTGCCCACCATGACAGGGCCAGTGGTAAGAGGTGTCGGCCTCCCCCCACCCCCGGAAGCCAACATCTAGATTGCCGGTGGGAGGCGCGGGCACAGCCCACCATCAATGAGCCTGCCAGCTCTGAATCCATTTCCCATTTTCTCCCCAGACCCAAACACGTGCAATGGATGGGGCGACTGTCTCCACCTCCCTGGAGGGAGTCTTGTGCCCTGTGTATGGGTACACCCATTTCTAGCATCGCACCTGTGCTGACCCCAGCCTCCGCTGGATGTCGGTCTACAGCACGGTGCAGAGTCCAATCACCCCCGAGGAAGAAGAGCTTTTGGCGGACACTCAATCCTTCCTCGCCCTGGCTGATCCCGAGTGACCTGAGCTCATTCCCAAACCTGGGTTGCTGGTGTAGCGTGAGGTAAGGCATCCAGCACCTCAGCCCTCTGTGCTACCAGGCCGGCTTGAACTGTTTCTTAAAGTTTTACCCCAGGATGTACAACTTGGGGTCGGGAGCATAAGCCTGATTCCTCTGATAAATCCATCATGTTCGCGGAAGACTTCCTGGCAGCCCGACCATCCAGACCCAGAGGGTTCAAGTTCAAGTTTATTGCAGGAAAGACTCCGTTGAGCAAGCTCATTCACAAGGAGGTCCTGAGGCACATACACATACAGTTCACAATTATGTAGACAGGAGATATAAAATGTAGAACAACAAAGAAAAAAAAATGTAATACAAGAGGTATACACAATAGAAGTCCTTATACTATATATGCAGTACATTCCAGCTTTAACCTTGCCAAGGGGCATCAGCAGCTGCAACCACCAGCAATCTGGTAAGGAACCCTTTTACTTATAAACTGTCAAATCCAGCCCCAGTGAAACACGACTGGAAAGAAAAGAGAAGTGGGTGAATTCCTGTAGCAGAGATGGTATGTCATGGGTGCCAAAAGAAGGGACATTATGTAAGAAACTGTCCTAATATAAAGAAAGAGGCAGCTCACCTAGCCTTAGCAAACTGGGGCCACTTTATGGCTACTGTGCAGATTGGATCACAGCAGATGATGGTACTGAGTGATTCAGGGAGTCGCCAGACTCTTGCATGGGCAGATCTGGTGACTGGGAATAATAAAGGGCCAGATACAGCAGTCATCTTTGTGCACAGTGATACCCATTGCTACCCTACAGCCACCATACAAATGACTGTTCAAGAAAAGACATATGAAATAGAAGTGGGGTTGGTACCTCACCTACCCGTGCCAGTTGTTATCGGGCATGACCACCCAGACTTTGCTTCATTTATACATTGTCATGCTGCCCAGGATTCTGTTGTAGTTGCTGTAACCACCAGAGCTCAAGTGAAGAAGGGACATTTACCATCTGTGTTCCCATTTGATGATTTTTTTGAGGATCCTAGCAAGGACCGTAAAACTAAGGCGGAGAAGAGGAAGCTAAAGAAGGACTGGATTGATACTCATGCTGGTGCACAGCCAGACTTGGGACACACTTTTAAATGTGATATGCAGCATCAGCAAAAAGCAGACCCTTCACTTAACCCTTTTTTTTCCACAGGTGGGGAATGGAGTGGAAAAAGGTGCCCCTCAGTTTGTTTTAAAACAAGGAATACTGTACAGAGAATGCACTAAGCCCAGAATTGGAGAGGTAGTAGACTAACTAATGGTTCCAGAAAAATTCCACTTCCAAATCATGCATCTGGCACATGACATCCCTTTAGCAGGCCATGCAGGTAGAGATAGTACCCTGAATAGTATATTACCCAGGTTTTATTGGCCCTCTACCCACATGAACATAGCTGAGTATTGTAGCATGTGCTGACTGTCAGAAGGTAGCTCAGGCAGGAAAAAGGGATAAAGTACCACTACAACCCATCCCTATTGAGACTAACTCGTTTGACAGGATAGCCATGGATGTAGTGGGGCCCCTGGAAAAGAGCTCCAAGGGTATTGGAATTGTACTGGTCATATGTGATTACGCTACCTGTTACCCAGAAGCTATCTCCATGAGGACTGTCACCACCCTGAGGGTAGCAGAGGAGCTAGCAAAGGTATTTAGTTTCATGGTAATCCCCCAGGAAATACTTACTGATCAGGGGAGTAATTTTAATGCACACCTGCTGAAAGAATTATACCATCTGCTGGGCATGGTAGCAGTGTGTACTTCCCCATACCAACCACAGACTGACGGCCTTGTAGAAAGGTTTAATCAGACATTAAAGAGAATGTTGAGGAAGTATGGAAAAATAGAGGGTAGAGATTGGGATAGGTACCTCCCCCTGGTTACTTTTTGCTTACAGAGAAATCCCTGAAGCATCCACTGGTTTCTCTCCTTTCTCATTACTGTATGGGAGGGACTCGAGGGGGCCACTGGATGTGGTTAAAGAACACTGGAAAGAAGGGAAGGAGATGGGACATCTTAATGTCATAGAGTACATGACTCAGTTACGCAAACACCTGGTGAGGTATATCAACTTGGCACACCAGAGCTTAGAACAGAAGCAAGACTTGCAGAAAGAAAGATACGATCGGGGTTTGAAAATGAAAACATTTCAGTCAGGGGACAAAAGTGTTGTTACCTCTTCCTTCCACAGAGAAAAAGATACTCATGAAATGGTAGGGCCCTTTAACCTTTTTGAGGCAAACAGGAGCAGTAAATTATGAGCTTAGTATGCTAGGAAAGAGACCCCCGCCCAGAAAATTTACCATGTGAACCTCCTTAGGAAATGGCGTGAGAATCCTAACACCTCCCTTTATATCCATCCTGAAGTTAGGGATCCAGAGCTGGAGGTTGCCTATAAAAGGCTAGAGCAGTCAGGACAGTTGGGGGAAATCCAGATAAATCCTGAAATGGAGCCTCAGCAACAGAAAGATTTGCAGGGGGTATTACAAGAATTTGAGCCCATATTCACAAACATTATGGGGAGGGCCAAAGGAATTGTGCACACCATAACTGCCATGCAAGACAAGCCCATACACCAAAAGCCCTACAGATTGCTAATGAAGGTGAGGGATGAGATGATTCAGGAAGTCAAACAATGGAGCAGTTAAGCATAATTGTGCCCTCAAAGAGTGCATGATCTTAACCCATGGTCATAGTGGACAAGAAAGAAGGTGGGCTATGTCTATGCCTAGATTTTAGGAAGCTTAACGTGTCACTATCCAATGCCCTGAATAGATGACATGACTGACAGGCTAGGCAATGCACAGCATATCTCCACCCTTGACCTTACCTAAGAGATATTGGCAAATCCCCTTGTCACCTGCTTCACAAGATAAAACTGCATTTGGCACTCCAATTGGTTCATACCAGTTTGTCACAATGCCATTCAGACTACATGGGGCCCCAGCCACTTTTCAGCATTTTATGGACCACATACCAAGACCACACACTGAGTACTGTGAGGCTTATTTGGACGATGTGGTCATATTCAGCCCTGCCTGGGAATCCCATGTTAGAAACTTGTCCCAGGTATTGCAAGCAATAAAGGAGTCAGGAGTGACCATTAACCCTGCTAAGTGTGCCCTAACAAAGACAGAGACAAGATACCTAAGGTTCATTTTAGGCAACGGACAAGTGAAGCCAGAGTAGAGAAGGTTACAGCAGTAGTACACAGCCCAAAACCTACCACAAAAAAGCTTGTGAGATCTAGGTCTGGCTAGTTATTACCAGAGATTTATTCCTAATTTCTTAGCCATTGCCAGTCCTTTGATTGATTTCACTAAAAAGAGGTGCCTGAATAAGGTTCAGTGGCCCCCTATTTGTGATGAGGCTTTTAGGAATATCAAGGCTATTCTGTGTACAGCTCCTGTATTGAAAAGCCCTGAAATCAACCAAGTGCTTGAGGTTTAAACTGATGCATCAGAGAATGGTATTGGGGCCGTCTTATCTCAGAAAATAGATGGGGAAGAACATCTGATCATGTATATCAGCAGGAAGCTACATGAGAAGGAGAGAGAGAAGATATGCTACCATAGAAAAAGAATGCTCAACTCTGAAGTGGGCTATTGAGTTTCTGAAATATTACTTGTGGGGGGCTGTATTTAAAGTTGAAACTGATTATAATCCCCTTTGCTGGTTGCACCACATGAGAAAAAAATCCCTGTATAATGTGGTGGTACTTAGCTCTTCAGCCCTATCGATTTATTGTGTCCCACAGAGCAGGGACAAAACATGTAAATGCTGATTTCATGTCTAGATATGGTGCAGGAATTGATGTCAATGAAATAAGATGGACTTTCACTAAAAGGAGATAATGTAGGGAAGGTAACATTACTCTCTTTTGAGAAATGTATTAATGCCTCAGGGCAAAGAATGATAATATCCACTATGTTTATGATGGAATGTTTATCGTTCATAGGGACCCTGAGATGAAGCTGGATGGGTGACAGCTCCATCCCTTCCTGGGACAGGAAGGTGGTTAGCAGTCTGAAATAACTGCTTCCCTCTTAATGTGGGGAATATGTGATGGAGATCCTGCCACTCTTGAGGACCGGCCTTTTCTTAAATCTGTTGCAACAGTTCTTCTATTTCTAAGCCTAATCTAACCTTTACAATTTCTAGTCCATAAGGTTGACCACCTATGGGCACCCCTTCCCCTTTCTTGACTATGCTATAGTGTCCTCTTTTAATTTTCCTTTTCCCTCTCAAGTCCTCATACAGGGAGGTTATTGTGGTGACCTCTGAGCTAATGTAAAACAGGTTGTGTACCTCGTTCTTGGATTTAGTATGCAATAGCACTATGTCATAAAATACCTTGATGTATATGCCTTATGTGTATGAAATCTGTAAATGTTAAAAATACCACGACACTAGGTGTTTTTGATAAAGGTAAAAAGTTACTAGGGGGACTGTATTATAAAAATTAATTTACTGGGGTAGAGATATCAGAAACCCCCAATTATGTTATTTAAAATGCACGTAAATTACAGATTGTTTGAGAGGTCCTTTGGCACCCCTCTGTGAATACCATAGTTACTATGCCAAACGGGGATTCGGGCAGGGAGGAGGGGTTCTGTCATGGAGACTGTACTGCCGCAGGGTGCGGCATGCAACGGGATTCGGGCAGGGAGGGGGAGCACACTGGACTGGCAGGGTGGGCAGGCTGCTGTGCTGCTGTCTGCAGTATGGCAGCCTGGCTGTGGGTGGCCACCTACTTACATCTACTTGATGTAGACTTATCTTTGGGAGGCGCATCTCCTGACTTGCCCCGGGGATGCGCCTCCAAGTTGGGCTGTGAATGGGGCTATGCACCATATGCATGGGCACCTCCCCCTGCACAACCCCTCCAGATACACTGCATATCATTATGAGTGGTATGCGGTGCATCTGCGATTCATCAGCACATTGGTCCCCTTCCAGAATCACACCAGTGCACAAGTCGGGGATGCACTGGCACATCTTGGATGCACTGGGCACATCCCTTTTGTGAATTCTGCCCCATGTGTATTTCAGTGAGAAACTACATATATTTTTTCTATCTTTTTCATAAGAAATTGATACTTATTTCATCAACAAACTTTGCCTTTTATATATTTGCACTATAGTGTCCCATCTGTATGATGTTACGTTTTTGAATGCAATCATTGGCTTCTCTTTACTTCTTTTCAAGTAAAATCTGTTTATGAAGCAAATGTCACCTGCTAAATTATAACAAAAGATCACACGTTATCAAAAATCACACATTTCTATTAAATATATAATATTTTGATGGCAGAAAGTGTTATTTCTCCATAAAAATCTGAAAACAGATTTGTAGTTTCCCACTGAAATACACTGTCAGCCTTGCTAGTAGGGATTTTATGACATCATCACACAGGGATTTCATTGGAGTCTTTTTTCACTAGCAGTTGGCAAAATATAAATACAAAGATGGAAAAGTAAGTAAATAAATAAAAGCACACTGAATGATTGCAGAGGCATCTAAAGGCCCCAAACCTTAATTCTTTAAGTTATGTACCCTTACTAAGCACCTCTTTAAATAAACATCACACGGAGATTGTGTGCTGAACCTGAAGTCTGTGTCTGGTCCATCTGTTATCCCACAACCCCTTCACACACCAGAAGGATCAGCAAGCTCCAGGCACTCTTGGTGGAGTCGCCATACCTGGTTTTCCACAAGGACAAGGTTGTCCTCCACCTCAACCCAAGGTTCCTCCAGAAGGTTGTTTCAGAGTTTCTCCTTAACCAAATGGTTAACTTCCCAATGTATTTAATCAGTCCAGCCTTGGAGGTCGAACACAGACTCTACACTTTGGACCTGAGGTGCGCTCTTTCACTTACTATATGGAGCACACAGCTGGAGTTCGGGGAGAGGTTCGCCAGCTCTTTGTCATCTACACTAAAGCTGCACCTGGCAGACTGACAGCTAAGGGAATGATTGGCAAGTGGATTGTGTTCTGCGTCAACTTCTGCTATAGGTTGGCTGATAGGGTGCCTCTCACTGGGCTATGGGCTCATTCCACCAGACACTCTGCTGCCTTGGTGGTTGCTTCCAGGGATGTCCCTATCTGGGAGATATTCAGGACTGCTTCCTGGAGGTCAGCATACACCTTCATCTCCCATTACCTCATCAACCTTGAGTCACACAGGGATGCTTGTTTTGGGGACTCAGTTCTCCAGTCCCTCTTTCCAAAATAGGGGTATCTTGCTTGCCTCCTCCTCCTCCTCACAGAGAACTGCTAGGAGTCTGCCCAGGTGTGTGTAGTGCACCATATCCACGTCCCTCGAAATGAGGGGTACTCACCTGAAACTAGATCTAGGAGTGGTACATGGTGCAAATCCACACAGCTCACCCAACCTCCCCTGGCAAGTGGCACATGGATTCTTGCTTCCAGTGTGCAAGATCTGATGTCACGGGGCAGTGCCGAGGGGGATACCACCGAGGTGGGTGAGAGGAGCTTAGCTTGAAGACCTTCAGGCAAGATTTAAAGGGAAAGGAAAAGCTGCCTAAATGTGGATGTGCACCATACACCACTCCTAGAACCATGGTTACAGGTGGGTAACCCTCATTTTGATGTAACACCAAACAGGCAGGTCAAATTACTGTCCGGAGTCGGGCCGGGGGGGCTGTCTGCTGGAGGCAGTGTGGGTAAACAAAAACATCACACTACCTTATTGTATGTGACTGCCCCATTTTGGTACTATTTTACAGGGAGCTACCAAAAGAACTTAGGGAGCTCTTGGGAAGGGACATTGGCTGACACCACACACAGTATTATTTCTGGATGGCCCACAGGGTTTTAGACACTCAGATGCTAGGAAGCTGTTTAACATAGTTATGGTGTTAGCTTAAAAAGTTACAAAATTGTGGTTGACAGCCACTGTCTCCAGTGTAACCACATGGAGGGATCTTATGAACAGTATTTATTCTATTGAGAAAATGTTAGCTAATTTAAATCACATTTACCCAACCTTTGAGATTCACTGGCGCTGTTCGGTTATGCACATTATGAATAAGCAAAGAGATTTTGTACCTTGAATGCAAATGAGCAACTATGAGACTACATAGAACTGTCACTGCCTTTTATTTTTTATTTGTATCTGAACTGCATATTAGATTTTGTTCTGTACTGCTTTCTATGCTAGCCCACTGCTGGAGGAAATCCACTTACATTCTGGTATCTTAGAAGAAGAAGAAACATCACACTGAGACTTTTTTTTGTAATGACTATGTCAAAGTCTCACACTTTATCAAACAGCAGCGGCTTTTGTTGTATTGTTTGCTGTGACCTAAAAAAAATTCTAATAAAAAAAAGTGCACAAAAATGTGCACACAAAAAAAAATCTGCTTCCACCGTGCAAGATCTAATGTTGAGGGAGCAAAGTCGAATGATGTACACCACGGATGGTGAGAGGAGCTTAGCTTGAAAATGTCCCATGACTCAGCTATATCCAGCTAACTGCCAGAGTGTGGATGTGAACTGAATACCCCTAACAGAACAATGGTTGCAGGTGAGTAACCTATATTTATAACCACACTAATCCCAGGGGCGTAGGGCTCATTCTACCAGACAACACTGCTGCCTCCATGGCCACTTAAAGGGATATCCCCATTGAGGAGATATGCAGGGCTGTAATCTGAGCTAAAGTGCACACATTTATCTCACACTACAGCACTGACATGCTGAGTCACTGCAGTGCTGCATTTTGGGCCTCCGTCCTTCAGTCTCTTTTTGCAAAATAGGGGTGAGCGCCTTTCCCCCTCCTCATGGGAAATTGCTAGGAGTCTGCCTGGGTGTGGATAGTGAACTGAATCCATGACATTAGAAATATAATTTACTCATCCATAACCATGTAAGCAATAATACCCTCCAGAGTGGGTGGTATTGTGCTATACCAGACTGCCCTGGGACATAATGAGGCCTGATGCTGCAGGAGGAAGGCCTTATAGCCCCTGGACGGTCTAGTAAAACACAAAGCCACCCACCCTGGAGGGTATTATTGCACTTAAAAAAATGGGCATGTGCGTAAATTTTAAATAAACAATAAAACAATATAACAAATCACTTTCAAAAGGAGTAGAAAAAATAGAAAAAGCTTTTTTTAATAAAGAAGTCCCTCCTGTTTGTGTGCTGTTCCATCTCCTGCCCTTCCCCTGCACACAGTGGTAGAGGCATTCTCATCTACTAATCCTCCCCCCTCCTCCCGCCACCTTCAGAACACATGGAGTTTCTTGTAAGCTGTCCTGCCCACTCCACCCCATATCAGTCTCTTGCCATTGTTTTTTTTTTCTTGTTTAAAAATCAGGTCTTCTGCCTGTTCCCTTCCTGCAAGACTTTTTTTGTTGTTCTTTTAAAGATGTGGCTGTGATTCGCGCGATCTTGCAGGGCGCTGCCACACAAAACCAGGAAGTAGAAATCACCAGAGAGATCATGTATTGCAGACGGCAGCTCTCTAAAATTCCTTTTTTTAAGTCTCACTCAGGAGCCCTCTTTTTTTTTTTTATTTGCACGGTCACATATACAAATTTGAGGGGAGAGCTTGTTTTGTGGTGCCTTGACTACCATTCCACGTGCTTCAGAACGATCTATATTTGGGATGTTTGTGCTGGAGGAGGAGTTCCGATCAGTAAGACCTGCAACCAAAATGTAATTTTTTTTCTTAATGCATATGAAGCTTTCTGTGGTAGGGAGTGATTGAAATTTTTTGAGCAATCCTGAGACAGGTGGGGGGGGGGGGGCTTGGCCAGCCACCAACTGGCTGGTAAGCGACAGAAAAAAATGACAGAATTTCAAAACTGGAAATTCCATCAGCACAATAATACTGAACTGTAATGGAGCAGGCTACATGAGCACCTTTTTTTACCTGGGCTCTATTGACTGATAGATGCCCACCTTGCTGAGGGGCTCAGCTAATCACAGCTTGGGTTTAATGAAGCCGATTTTCTAAAGTTCTGTTAGTGGCATTCTGTTCACATCCACAAAACCCATTCGACCTCCCCTGGCAAGAGATGCACGGATCCCTGCTTCCAGCATGCAAGATGTGATGTCAGAGGGCAAACTTGAAGAACATACACCATGGGTGGTGAGAGAAGCTTAGCTTGAAGATGTCTGTTGATTCATCTGTATCCAGCTAATTGCTGAGTGTGGATGTGAACTGAATACCACTAATAGAACTACACTTGCAGGTGAGTAATTTATAGTTATAACCACAGTAATGTAATAATAATATTTAAGCAAATACCCTATTTGACATAAAGAATAAAAAATGCACCATGCCTTAGTAGAGGAATCAAAATGCCTTGTTCCAATTGAAGCTCTTGAAGAAGCAGGATGTATCTAAACATATTGATTAAATAGGAACTCTACAACCAAATATTAAACTACAAAATAACAATGCAGTAGGAAGATTAACTATGTGCCTGACAAAATGTCTTTTCCTGTAAAATTAAAAAAGATCATATGCCAGTCTACTAAATCATAATATCGATATTCTTCATGAAACTTAAAAACGACTCTCGGATGTGGTCACAGTGAAAACGTTGGAGCCAACAGAAAGAGAAATTTATGATGCACTGCATGTTGTCACTGTAAAGTCTTATTATATCGGTTCTAATAAGCAGTACCCATTCAAAGTAGGGAGGGGAGAACACTGCCATATGTCTTCTAGTGAAAGCTCTTTCTGATAGCTGCCTGTTACCCTTTGCACCCAAAAGCTGTATTAGCCGAGCTCTGAGTAGCAATCCTGTTACGTTTGGTGAAGTTGTGTAGGGGTGACCTTAAGATTGTCCCACATAGTACTGAAAACAGAAGTCTCTTTTCCTGTGGCCCATGACGCAGTCATGGTCCTTGACAACTGAGCTCTGGTCAAAGCGAGTGTTTCAGTTTTGATGCCACATCTTTTTCCATACAGTATACTTATCCTTTTATTGTGATGTTATCTTCCGCCTAAAGCAGAAAGAAGTGCTTTTCTTGTCATTCAGGATCACCTTTCTTTTTTCAATCATAGCCATTAAATTATTTTATTAGGGGATCTTAATGTTAATTGGCCATCCATGGAAATTACTCATAATCTTAATGATCTAGTTTTAAATTTGGGGTTTACACAACTGATTATCTCCTTGACAATACATCTAAAGGATCCAGCGTTGTCAACTACCTTGGATTTAATACTTAATTCTTATCCAGATAACAATTTTTTAAGATAAAAAGTAAAAATATTCATTTTATATATTGTAGAGCCTTTAAAATTTTGATTTCATTGAATTTATGTTGGCCCTTGAATCAGTCAATCAATTGGGTAAGATTGGAAATAATCCCGACTGCAGAGGAGGCCTTGCTCTGTTTTAGGTAGGAGTTCCTGGTGCTCAGCGACAAACATGCTCTAATTCAATTTTAAAAAAATGCTAGCAATAACAATGCTCTATGGTATTCCATTGGGCTTTGTAAGTTTTGTGGAATACAAGATAAACTTAGGAAATTGGTAACAAAAACCAAAAAAAATCAGTATGCAGGTCTCAAAGAAATTAAGTTGGCCAAAGTGGCCTTCTTTACTAAGAAATCTGGCTTAAATCAAACTACTAATCTCAGTGAATTTTGGGAATCTGGTAAAAAGCCTTCAAACACTAGGTCTGTCATACTTACAAAAACTCTTTTTAGTTCAATGATAAACTAAAATCAATTTCCCTAGCAATGGTGGATAAGTTTATTAACTATTGTACATATGAGAGCTACCACTATGAACTTTGCTTTGGATACAGAAAATTTGCACCCAAAACAATTGAGCCTGCGGCTGAGAATCCGACTGTTCCATTTTATCTTCTACCTGTTTGCACTACCCATAGTGTTGAATGAGCTACTGAAAATTGATCCTAATAAATCTGGAGAGCTGGATGGTGTTCCATCAAACATACTTAGGCATTCTGCCTCACCTCTGACATATTACTTGTCACCTTTCTGAGCTCTTGATTAGCTAGACCTGGTTTTCTCCCCCAGCTACTTCAGTTGTCAGGTGGGCTGGGTGAAGGTGGTGGCCACGCTGGGCTGCTGTCTGCACAGGCTCTGAGTAGAGCTTGTGTTTTTGCCTCTTTGTTCCTGCATTTTTGCTTTTTCCGATAAAATTACAGGAACGCTTTCGAATAGTGTTTTGGGAGAGAAACGTTTTAATTATTTTTATTGTGTTTAGTTTTATTAGTATCGTGTAGGGATAAAGAGCAAGGCAGGGTTAGAGTAGGAATTTAGTTTTTCTTTTAGTAAAGATTTGAAGTCGTTGTGTGCTGTACTGTAACTTGCATTGAAAACCTGACACATGAAGGACAGGAGTGAGGAGCAACATTTTTGAAAGTGTGTTGGATTTATTACCCTCTCTACAGCCAAGGGAAGTAGAAAGCGCTACGAAGGACTGGGATGGAGTGCCATGGAGGACGGGGATGTTGGCTCTGATTTTATGTGGGGTTAATTATTTATATGTGTTTTTTTTTTTTTATTCTGTTTTGAAAAATGTGTCTATCTGTATGGCGCCCAGAGCCTCCAGGATTGGGCATCTTTTAAGTAAATTTTGCCTTGCCTCTGTGGTTGAGATCGATCTCTATGGACTGTACCAACAAAAGGAGGAGAATTGCCCAGGGCATCCCTGTTGGACGTTTTTGATCTGATCAAAGGATGCAGGAAACATCCGTGGTGGACTGGTGGTGAACAGCAGGGGTAACTGGTGTGGTGCCAAGTGAGAGCTCCGCTGCCCCCCAGGGAAACCCTGCCACTTTCCTGCTGTTTTCTGCCTAAAAGCAGAGCCGAATGTGGGGCCTGACAGGAGTGGCCCTCTTTTGATCTGGCTCTTCCTGGGTGAGCTGAAGCCTTTACCCATCTGTGAGGTGGGTCCCTTAATGAAAATACTGTATGGACACGAAGTACGGCCCTGGTGCCCCAAGAATTTGACCAACTCCTCTGGTGCTTTCCTAAATGGTAGCCCTGCAAGCTTTAGCCCCAATGTGTTGGGCTGTGCACTTTTTCACTATGGTGGAACATTAGTCTGAGAAGTGGAGAATCTGGTGAGAGCAGCTTTTCCCTCAGTGACTGGAGTTCCCTGACTGGTTTTTTGAGAGTGAGTGCCCTTTGATAGACCTTACCACTGCTGCTTATTGCACTAGTGAGAGGAGTGCTAAAACACAGCTTTGTTTGCTTTAAATTTGCTCCCTAAAACTGCCTTTTGTTCTGGCTTCAGTATTTTTTGGACTGTGGTGGTCTGAGCACTGCTATCCATTTGCTTCTGGGTTCTGAAGTTGCCCTTGTGGAGTTTAAATAACTGGATTAGATGGATTGCTATCCTCTGGACATGAGAGTTTTAAAGACTGAAAAGTTCTTGTCCAATTCCAGCAGTGAATTGGACCTAATATTACAGCACACTGCAGTTTTGATTGCTCCCTTTTAAATTTAAATTTACTGAAATTATTTTATGGTTGTGATTTGGGGTGGGGGGAGTATTGTTCTGGGAGATAGTTTATGATTTGGGAGGGGGTGAGTGGATGGTGGTGTGTGAGTGGTTAGAAAATATTTGTAAAGTTGAATGGCTGTGTGGTGTGTGTGGGTAGGAATTTTAATTATGTTTAGTAAGCTAGTTTGGTTTGCTTTGGCCAGGCTATAACATGTCAGGACACAGGCCTCGTAAAAATCACCTATGCTGCCTCTCTGCTGCTCTACCTCTGCCATTTTATCAACCTCCCTGTCCCTTCCACCACAGCTAGACACTGCAGGGAGGTCAGGATAACAAGGAGGTGGGTGAGTCATTGCTGGCGGAGGGCAGCAGAGGAGGAGGTGGTGAGGGACATTGAGGTTGTAAGGTCCAGGAGATGCCTTGGGTTTAAGCAGGACTGAGGGAAATGCCAGATGTGTTTGATCCCTGTATCCAGTGGTTCCACCTGACCAAGTGGGCAGGCATCTAGATATAGGGCCAACTGCTTCCTCTAATCCTTTTTGGGCAGTGCTCTGCAACACTAAGTCGATAAGGAACAAGACCGCAATTATTGTGGACTTGATTTCCTCTATTGACCTGGCTTGCACTACGGAGACCTGGCTGGGCGACGATGCTGGTCCAGTTCTAGAGGCTTCCATCCCCATTGGGTACTCCATAGCACATGGCCCGAGGAAGGATCGCAGGGGTGGGGGAGTGGCCATCGTATTTAGAGCCAGCCTGGGCTTCATGGTGCATTCAGTTGGTAATACCAGATCCTTTGAGTTCGTTGCCGTGCACTGTGGTCCAGGTGAAGGTTGCAGGATTCTCCTTATTTACCACCCTCTTGGAATGGGAGGAGAATTCCTGCAGGAGGTAGTGGATTTTGTCGTCGACCAGGTGTTGGAGTCCCCCAGGTGTTTACTCCTGGGGGACTTCAACGCTTGGGTCGATGACAACTCCTCGCTGCTCGGTTATGACCTCCTCCAGTTGATGTCTTCACTGAGCCTGACACAAGCAGTTGCTTCTGCGACCAACTGGCATGGCCACACACTCAACCTGGTGTTCCAGCTGGGTCTTGGGACTGATAACCTTAAGATTAATTGAGTCTCTTGGTCCAATCACTGCACTATGGGGTTCACGTTTGGGGCCTCTTCTGATAGTCCTTCCCCTGTGGAGATGGTCAGCTACCACCCTTTAAGGGGGTTAGACCGAGAAGGACTTTTGGTGTTGGCTGACCTATCTAGAGTTGAGGCAGCTTGTGCGATTGGCTCCAGTGAGGCAGTGGCCACCTATAATATGATGGTGCCCAAAGCACTGGATGCCATCACTCCAATTTGTATATGACCCAGATCCTCTCACTTGAGATCCCCTTTGTTTGATGGGGATCTCAAAGCAATGAAGATCAAGGGTCAGAAGTTTGAGCATTGCTGGCAGAAGACTCAGCTTGAGGGCGACAACCTGGTCCTGCGTGCCCACTACGGTGAGTACCAGGAGGCAATCTTCCTTAAGAAGGTAGAGTTCCTGTCCAGGGAGATTGCAGCCGGGAGGAACAGGCCTGCTCAGATTTTTCAGACTGTGGATAGGCTCCTTCATCCAGCCTGTCTACAGCCAAGAAAGACTTCTTTATCCACCTTGTGTGAAGAGTTTGCTCTGTTCTTTGCTGACAGGGTGTCCATCCGGTCAGGGATTCCGTCAGGGGGGCTTACGCCTCGCAGCGACTGGACTGGTGGGAGTAGAGGTTCTCTGCCTGTCTTGGAGGAGTTTAGACCAGTGGAGGTGCCAGAAGTGACTGGGGTAATTTTAGAGCTGAAGCATACATTTTGTGAACTGAACACAGCTCTGACACGTTTCTTGATGGGATGTACTGAGGCTGTTGGCCCGGTGTTTGCCAGGATTGCCAGGTGTTCAATGGTAGAGGGGGTATTCCCAGCGGCCTTGAAAGATGCGCTGGTGAGACCCCGCCTAAAAAATCTTCCCTCGATGCAGATGTCCTGGCGAATTGCCGTTCTATCTCCAACCTGCCTTTTTTGAGCAAGGTTGTTGAGAAATTGGTGGCACATCAGCTCGAGGATCGTCTCGTATCTTACAACATCTATGAGCCATTTCAGTTGGGTTTTCAGGCTAGACATAGCACAGAAATGGCACTAGTGAGGGTGCATAATGATCTACTCAGGGCTAGAGACAGAGGAGACAGGTCAGTTCTTGTACTTCTCAATCTCTCTTCAGCCTTTGACACCTCGGACCACGTTGTGCTTCTTGATCGGCTCTGTGAGTTTTGTGGACTTGCCAGTACTGTCATCAGATGGTTTGAGTCCTATCTCTCAGATAGGGTGCAGCTGGTAGTGATGGGAAATTTCTCCTCCTCTCCAATTCCTCTGTCATGTGGAGATCTGCAGGGCTTGATCTTATCGCCGATGCTGTTCCCAGTGTATATGCTGCCCCCTGAGTGAGATCATTCGGCAATACAGCGTGGAGCTTCATTGCTATGCATATGATACCCAGCTGTATTTGTCATTTGCTCCTGAAACATACAGTGCCATTGACATGCTTAATATCTGTCTGGCTAACTGGATGGCTTCCAGCTGGCTGAGACTTAACCCAAATAAGACAGGTGGTTGAGCCGGGTCGCGGACATGATGGGTTGCTGTCTGAAACAGACACAGGTCTTTTCCTGGGGTCTGCTCCGTTGGTTGCTTCGCCGAGGGTGCATAATCTAGGAGTGATCCTGGACAGCAGGCTGACCTTTGAAGATAAGGTGTCATCTATTGTTAAAAGTGGTTTCTACCACTTACGAAACATCCCCATGTCCGGTGACCATGTAACCCGGTCCAGTGAACATGTGACCAGTCACGTGACTATGTGTCGCGCAGAATCTAAGTCCCCAGTTTCCCATTAGTTTGTTTGTTATACTATGTCACCACTAGGAGTCGCCCATGACCATATTTCTTTACTCACTCCCCATGTTCCTCTACCCCCCCCCAGGTCACACTGGGAGATGAGCAACTACTTGTTCAGTGTGCCTTCCTGGTGAAACATTTCAATAAATAAATAAACATTGCTACTGCATACTCTAGCCTCTTGTACGGCCATTTCACCTTCCTGGCTACCACATTTTCTGGTAGTATCCCTTGATACTTCCACATTCTTTCCTGCCTGGATTTGAACCTGTGATCCTCTGCACCAGAGGGGAGTACCCTGACCAGTACACTATCTTGGGGGTACAATTGTATGCCAGGTTCCTGCAATCCTTATCCTAATTCTGGCAACATACAACCCCTTTGCTACCTTCTGACATAGCCATCCTCCCCCTCCACACGGTAAGATACATAGTTGGTGCCTACCCCACGTCTGAACAGACCATGGACAAATTATGGCACTTTATCGCTACTTTCTCCTTAGTGCTCTCCTAACACTAATTTTGCCACTCCTCAGACAATATTTCTATACCCACTATAGACCTGTCTCCAACATTCCCAGTTTCTGCAGCATCTGGCACTGTGACCAAGTCTACCCATCTTGTCCCTCAAGCCAGTAAAATTTATTTCTCACTTTAATTGCTGGCCGTCCCACCAGGCATACTATCTGTTCCCCCACCTCTCCTCGCTGATGACCACTACAATCATCCCCAAACTCACCAAACACTCGCCCAAGCCCAAATGTAAACTCAAATACATCCTGGTTAGACAGCTCCTGCTACTACTGCTGTTGTCGGGTAACATGCACCCTAACCCAGGGCCCTTGCAACAACCATTTGGTAGCAACAGTAGTCCCTGGGGTCTTAAGCTTGCCTCCATTAACATCCAAAGCCTCCTGCCCAAGCTAGATCAACTGCAAGTCTGGTTGCTACAGAACAGGCCTGACGTCCTCTCCAGAGTCGAAACCTGACTCTCGCCTGAGGTACCAGACTCAGCAGTCTCCGTCGATGGTTAAACTTTATACAGGACTGATAGGATTGGTAAACATGGTGGTGGCTGCGCCCTATACCTTTTGGACACCCTAAAAGGCCAGGCTCTACCTACACTGCCCCCCAGGGATGGTGCTCAATCACTAGGGGTTAAAATTACGTTAGGAAAAAAAGGAAGTCAATTAATATCCTCTCAGACGACATTCCACCTAAGCAGAATCACAAAGGCTTCCACTCGTTCCTCAACTTCATTGCCAATCTACCTAAAGGCATGGAGGTCATTGCACTAGGGGATTTTAACATCAACTGGTTGTCTCCTGACTCTAAATCCTGCAAGGATGCAGCCACAGCCATCAACCTCTCCCAGTTGGTCTCTGCTTCTACCAGAATAAACTATAGGACAGGTACTAGCACACTGATCAACCTTATATTTTCTAACCACCCTGACAGGATCACAGATACCACAGTGTTACCTGACATGCTGAGTGACCACTTCCCAGTCATGTCTTGGGACCAATAAGGCCCCTAAACATCCATGCAAAACATTTTGCCAGCAGTTTCTCTAGAAAGGGCATCAGGAACAGTTCCAAGAATATCTCATCAGTTGTGATTGGTCACCAGTCTTCCTTGCTGAAAGTGTTGACGAGGCACTAAACCTCCTTTATCACCCTGTTCAACATGGCCTGTGACATATTTGCCCCTTTCCAGAAACAGAAGGTTAAAGGTGTCTCTAACCCATGGATTACACCCTCTCTTCTGCACCTTATGGCCTCTCGTGACCACTTTTGGCAAGTGGCACATGCCACTGACAAACCTAGAGACTGGCAATGCTATAAGGCTGCCAGAAATAATTGCACCTGGGCCATCCGGCGGGCAAAGGCCACATACTACCAAGGCATACTTGCTAGCTCTGGGGATAATAGTAAAACATTTTGGGACAATATTAAAAACCTTACGGGTAAGCCCAATCAGTCCCTTCCCACCTTACTCAACTCTAATGGAGTCACTGTTCAAGACCCAAGCAAAATTGCTAACATTTTCAATACTTCATTCACTGACCTGAGTGGAGTTCTCTCCCCCCCTCATTTCTTCGATGAGCCATTTGCTGAGGATATTGCCTGTAACAGTACCTCCCATCCAAACGCTCCCCAGTTCTACTTCAGGTCAGTCTCCCCTTCTACTGCCAGAAAACACCTTGGAAGGTGTTCGATAAGTCGAGGCGCAGCTCTGACACCCTTGACCTCAAACTGCTTCTCCTCTCCATTGATGCAGTCCTGGCCCCACTCACCTGGATCCTAAATCTGTCCTTAGGCCTTGGTCAATTTCCCTCTGTCTGGAAAGCTGCAGTTGTGACTCCAATCCACAAGTGTGGTGACAGAGCAAACTGTGCCAACCAGCATCCCATTTCAATTTTACCACCCCTATTGAAAGCCCTTGAACACTTAGTGGCTGAACAGCTAACTGAATATCTATCTGCCCATGGCATTCAATGCCCTCAGCAATAAGGGTTTAGGAAAGATCATAGCACTGCCACTGCTCTCTTCACCTAACAGACTATATCCATAAAGCTCTCGACCGTGGTCACCTTGTAAGGTCTATATATATAGATTTTACAAAGGCGTTTGATACGGTCAATCACTCCTTACTGCTCTGGGCCCTACCCTTCCTAGGACTCTCCAGTGATGTTACCTACTGGTTCAGAAGTTGTATAGGTGGCAGAACCCAATGCATAACAATCTTAGACTCACAGTCAAGTAGCCGCCCCATGCAATCTGGTGTTCCACAGGGATCAATCTTTGGTCCCCTACTATTTAGCCTCTACCTCAATACCCTTCCCCTAGCTTGCCTTGTAACCTTCTCCTGTATACAGATGATGCTGTGATTTACACCGGCCAGCCTGAACCTACACCCCTTACCAGTGACTTGCAATGTAGCTTTACCTCCGTTGAAGCCTGGTTTGCTGAGCATAGCTTAATTATGAACTATAAAAAGACCAAAGCGATGGTCTTTGCTGGGACTCATAACAAGTTTAAGAGTCCAACTACCCATCTCCAACAATATTGGTACACAGCTTCAGCAGGTAACTAGTTTTAAGTTCCTGGGCATCACCCTAGACAGTACTCTCTCCTATCAAGAACACCTTAATAATATATCCAAAACTCCTAATGTCAGCCTAGGCCCCCTTTATAGACATTGGCACTATATGACCCAAGAGGCACTATGCCTCCCAGTGACTAGCTCCATACTGTCCATCATTGATTATGGCATTGTATTTTATGGTGCTGCCACCACCACTGCCCTCAGAAGGTTATGGGTTACCCTTAACAAAGCCTGCATGTTACTTACTGGTACTAATAGGGACACACATACCTGTGACCTATACGCAGAGTCCAATTGGCTCAACCTCCAGAGCAAAATCTCCTGTCACACCTGTCTTACTGCCAAAAAGATCTTTTTAGGGTTAGCCCCCCGTATACCCAGCAGCTCCTCAACAGGGCCCACACTAACATGTGCTGTACGAGAAGCGTGCCAAAACTAACTTTTCAGATATCTTTATGGCAGACATCTCAAGAACATAGAGCATTTATGTACAGAGCACCTATCTTGTTTAACAATCTCTCCACACTCTTTCAATCTACTCCCAAAATTAGTCCTTTCAAAAACTGTCTTTGACAGCACCTAGCCAACCTCAGCAGCTGGGACTGCCCCACTTAACCCTGAGGGCCCTCTGCTTATACCTATCCTGCTATTTTAATGACAACGCCCTCTTGGGCTGCTATTCTGTGTCACCACTGAGTCTACGGTCATCTGCAGTGTTTCCCACACTATAACATAGAAACATAGGATTTGACAGCAGATAAGGACCGCTTGGCCCACCTAGTCTGCCCATTTTGCTACCTAACAGATAAGCTGCAGATCCTTGTTAACCAACAGATTACTTCCTCCTACCCCCAACTAGGACTGCCTTATGTCTGTCCCATGCATTCTTGAATTCCCCCACTGTTCTTGACTTCACAACCTCCTCAGGGAGGCTGTTTCATGCATCCACAACCCTCTCCATGAAAAAATACTTCCTCACATTACCTCTGAGCCATCCTTCCTCTATCTTCAAATTTTGCCCCCTTGTTCTTGCACATCTCTTTTTCTGAAAGATGCTACTCTCTTGGACTTTGTTGATTCCTCAGATACTTTGAAAGTTTCTATCATCCCTCTCTCCTTTCTTTCCTCAAGGGTATACATATTAAGCTCCTTTAGTCTTTCTTCAGATGTCTTCTGGTGCAGACCCTGCACCATTTTGATTCCTCCTCCTGATAGCCTCTCTCAATCTATGTTTTGGCGGAGATGGGATTCCAGAACTGTACACAGTACTCAGATGGGGTCTCACCAACTGTCTGTACAGAGGGATGACAACTTCCTGTTTTCTACTATTGCTGCCTCTCCCTACGCATCCCAGTATCCCCCAGCCTTCCTTACTGCCTTCTCATATTGCTCACCACCTTTAGGTCATCTGATATAATTACCCCAGGTCCCTTTCCATTTTTTGTTGTTAGTATCTCACTTCCCATTGTGTACTCTTCCCCTGGGTTTTTGTTTCCCAGGTGCATTACCTTGCACTTCTTTGCATTGAGTCTGAGCTGCCATACATTTGACCATTCCTCCAACCTTGCCAAGTCCCTTCTCATCCTTTCCACTCCATCTTGTGTATCAACCCTGTTGCAGATCTTTGTGTCGTCTGCAAAGAGACATAGTTTTCCTTTCAGTTCCTCTGCAATGTCACTTATAAAGACATTAAAAAAGACTGGTCCCAGTACTGAACCCTGCGGTACCCCACTAGTAACCCTCCTTTCTTCACTGTGGATTCCATTTACTACTACCCTTTGTGTCCTGTTGTCTAGCAAATTTCTAAATCCAGTCTACCACATTGGGACCCACTCCAAGGCTGGTTAACTTGTGTACTAATCTTTTGTGTGGGACTGTATCAAATGCCTTGCTAAAATCTAGGCAGGCCATGTCCACAGCCCCTCCCTGGTCTACCACTTTGGTCACCTAGTCAAAGAAATCTATTAGATTTGTCTGACATGACCTTCCCATCGTGAATCCATGCTGCCTTGGGTCCTGTGCCCCACTGGCCTCTAGTTACTCAACAGTTCTTTCCTTCAGAAGTGATTTCATCATTTTCCCTACCACTGAGGTCAAACTAACTGGTCTGTAGTTTCCTGCCTCTGTCCTGCTCCCAATTTTGTGAAGAGGAATCACATCTGCCCTCCCCCAGTCCTCAGGTACCACCCCATCCTCCCATGATTTGTTAAAGAGAGTAGGCAGCGGTGTCACTAGTTATACCCTTAGTTCTTTTAGAATTCTTGGGTGAATCCCATCAGGCCCCATTGCTTTGTCCACCTTCAATTTTATTAGGTCTTTCAGAACCCTTTATTCTGTAAATGGACTGGTATCGACCCCCGTCTTCAGAGAGTTTCTCTTGTTTGGTTTAGGTACCTCCTCCTCTTCCTTTGTGAATACTGAGCAGAAATATTCATTCAGTATCCCTGCTTTTTCACTGTCACCCTCTACCCACATTCCCTCACCTTTATTAAGCCTCAGTATCCCTCCTTTGGTCTTTTTTTTGCTCCCTAATGTACCTATAAAAGGTCTTATCCCCCTTCTTTTCATTTTTTTCATTTTTATTTTTTATGCTTGTTAGCTAGATGAGCAATCTGCCTGTTTTCACAAGCGACAAGTCAACAAATAAACATAAAGTACAAAAATATAAAAAATACAATACAATAGACCAACATTATAAAATACAATACAAATTAAAAAAAAAAAAAACAATGACATACATTGAGATTGTTTAACTGGTTTGAAAAACATTTTTTAAACAGCTGAAATGTCCCTGTGGTGGTAATATTAGATGGAATGTTGTTGAAAATTTTTATTGCTCTGTAGATTACAGATCTTTGGCCATGTTTTTTTTTTTTTTTTTTTCGAAGAAAGGGATTCTAAATGAACCCCTAGACCTAAATCTAGTTTCTATGCCATTTAACTGAGGAGAAATTAAATCCTGGGTAATCTGAGGGAGTAAACCTTGTGAACACTTGAACAAAAAAAAACAAGTTTCAGGGTTATCCTGGCTTGAAGAGAAAGACAGTTTGCTTCTTTCAACAAGACACAATGGTGTGTCCTCAAGGGGAGACCTGTCATAAAACATAAAATACTATTCTATGACACTTGCAATTTCTGAATCAGAGTATCATTTGTCCCAGAGTGAATCATAAGACCATATTCAAGTAAACTTAGCAAAAGGCTATTTCCAAGTAGTCTACAAAATTCTGGAACAAGAAATGGTTTGATCCTGAATAACATCCCAATTCTCATATGGATTTTTTTTATGATCTTAGCAATATGTTGATCAAATTGAAGATGAGGATCAAACAGAGTTGGCTATACTTTCCTCAGTTTGGGCCTTTGCTATTCTGACTGCCTTCCCAGCCTCTTTCTGCTTTAACTGATAAAGTTCTCTGTCCTGCGCCTTCTGTGTTTCCTTATATTTCCTGAATGCTGTCCTTTTCTCCTTAACCTTCCCTGCCACCTCTTTTGAGAACCATAGCATTTTTTCCTTCATTGTGTTTTGTTGGTTTGCTTTACACAAAGGCATGTTGCCTCTGTGATGGCTGTTTTGATTACTCCCCATTGTTCCTCCACCCCTCCTTCTTGCCTGTTTGCTAGTGCATTTATGATGCACTCTCTCATTTTCCCAAAGTCAGCCCTCCTAAAGTCCAAGACTCTTGCTTTTCTATGGCTTGACTGTATGGCTGTGTTTATCGTGAACCACACTGTTTGGTGGTCGCTATCTCCTAGATGGCTACCCATTTCTAAATCTGAGATTCTTTCTCTGTCCCCATTTGAGAGTACCAGGTCTAAGATTGCTCCCTCCTGAGTAGGTTCCAGTACTAGATGTCTGAGGCATGCCCCTTGTAGGACATTAAGAATTACCCTGCTCTTGGACGTGCCTGCAGCAAAGGTGCTCCAGTTAACATCTGGCATAATCAGGTCCCCCATCAACAATGTCTCCCCTTTTTCTGCCATTCTAAGGATGCCTTCTATCATTTCCTTGTCCATTCCCTCCCTGAGATGGGGGTCTGTATACAACCCCCATGTGGATTGTGGTACCATTTCCTGTCTCCAGGGTGACCCAGAGTGCCTTATCTGCTCCCTGTTTACTCATTAGTTCTGTTGCTTTGATCCCTTCCTTTACATAGAGAGCTACTCCTCCTCCTCTTTTACCCTTCCTGTCCTTCCTGTAGATTGTATATCCTGGTATGTTGACATCCCAGTCATGGTTCTCTGTGTACCATGTTTCTGTGACTGCCACAATATCCAGGCAACCCTCTTCCATCAAGGCCACTAGTTCAGGGAGCTTGTTGCACAGACTACGGGCATTGGCACTCATCACCCTCCACTTTTTGATGGTCTTACCCCTTTTAGCCCCATTCCTGTCCTTACAGCCTTTGCCTTTTTTTACATTTACCTCTGTCTTGCTCCCTAATGACTTCTCTACCTTGGTGTCTACCTCACTAATCAATAATTAACTAATTATAACCTCAAAAATTACCTCTATTATTCCCTGTCTAAAGTCAACCTCCTCAACTGCTCTTTCTTCTTCTTTTCTTCCTCCATCTATTGGCCTGTTATGCCTCATAACTCATCATTATTCTAGTTTGCTTCTAACTGGCTTTTTCTGCCTGTACGCCTGCCCTCCACCAACTTCTGGTTACCTTTTAATCCTAGCAGTTAATATCAGTATTATGTATTGTATGTAATAGGTTTATTTTCAAATGTCTCCTGGGTTTATTGTACCTCACCCAGCCTGCTTATTTGTACCCAATGAACTTATGCCTGTTACTCCCTCCTCTGTATAATTCCTTGTTGATGTGGAGCCTTTGTAAAATAGTCCCAGGCTCAAAGGTCTTAATTCTGAGATTCAATAAATAAAATAAAAAATCACCAGGATCAAGCCCCTCGTTCCACCCGAGGATCTATCAACTCTAGTACATGCCTTTGTTATCTCCAGGCTTGACTACTGCAACACCCTTTACTTCGGGGTCACAGGAGTGACCCTCCGAGAGGCTGCAGCTGGTGCAGAACGTGGTGGCCCGGTTACTGATGGGCCTACCCAGGTCATGTCATGTGACCCCAGTCCTGTGTGCTCTGCACTGGCTGCTGGCAGGTGGAGGGTCCTTTTCAAGGTGGGCTTGCTCACCTATAAGGCCCTATATGGACTGGATCCTGGCTACCTGTCAGAGCTCCTGACACCTGTGACTTCTGGTCTCTCCCTCCGCTCCTCCTTGAGGGGCCTCCTGGATATTCCCAGGGTTCGGCTCAGGACTTCTGGTGATTGAGCTTTCAGTGTCTCTGGGCTGACCCTGTGGAACGCGCTTCCACCTGCAGTCTGGGAGGCCCCCTCGACTGGTGTTTTTAAGCAGAGGCTTAAGGCCACCTCTTCAGCTAGGCATTTACTGACTAACTTATTTCCAACCCTGTCTTTACTATAGTTAATTTTAATTATTGAGTATTGATTTTAACTTCCTGCTGCTTCTAAGAGTATTTGTATGTATTTTGTTATACTGTTATGGTGCCCAGAGCCTCCAGGATTGGGCGCCTTAAAAATTAAATTGCCTTTCCTTTCTTTAAATAATAATCCCACTTGCCTGGAAGCAAGCCAAGGTAACTCCTATATTAAATCTAGATCACAGTTAGAAACTGGTAAATAATAGACCTATTTCATTATTACCAATAGCTTTTAAATTCTTCAAAAACATAATTGCTGATCATTTTAAAGCTTATTTGAATTCTAACAAACTATTAAAGCAATATCGGTATGCTTTTTGTGTGGGCCATAGCATTATTACAACTCTAGCCAAGGCTGTAAATGACATCCAAAATGCTACTGATGGAGGTTCATTACTGGGGGAATTTTTGTTGTTAACTTGGTGATGGAAACAGCTGTTTTGATGCCCCTCGCAAACGTATTTTGATAATGACTTTGCCCCACTTTCAGCAAAAATGGTGAGCTTTTGGTCCCTTTTTACAGGCTTAAAAAAAAATAGAAATAGGACTGCGCTTTCAGACCCCCGACCCAGCTAGATTACAAGTTGCTTACCCTGAATGCGATATAGTTTATCATACTACTGATGAGGTTCACAGAAGTATGGTATTGAAATATCACAGCAGTCTAGAGTGCTGCAGTGCCCCTGGGGTGATTGATGAAGTCCAAACCAAGCCTCTCTGAGACATACTGTACTCGACCATTGCGGATCACTTCATGGCCAGTAACCAAAGAATGCACCAGTTAAAAGAAATGCTCTACCAATTAAAGAGCTCCTACAACAATTCCAGAGACAGATACGCTGAGTCTCAGCTCCATGGATTATCCTCTAGTACTCTGCAACTGACTGTTTTGGTCTCTGTTTTTAACTTTGCCAGTGTTGCATATTGCACAGCGGTATTGTTTTCATGCTCATGAGTGCACTTGCCTTCTTTCTTTCATTTAAAGTACACTTTAATAGAGACAATCTTGCTCCTTCCAGACAAAGTACTGGGGGGGTGCTCTGGCAAATATATTCAGGTATTAAATTACGCTTTTGTTACATCAGATTTCATACAGTAGAAATCTGGGAGGGTTATGTTTGGGCAGCACAAAGTAAATTATGGAAGAAACTTGTGCATGGCAGTTAAACTTCACTGGAGAATGGGTCAGTGAGTGTTACCTGGAGGGGCGCAAGTTTCTGAAGGCCTGCAGGTGTGGAGACTGACTGTTACTATATACATAAAATGGATGCCATGGGAGCTAATTTCAGGAGTTTGAGAGGGAACTGGAAACAGACTGGGAGGGTGGGCTTGCAGAGGGGATAAGCTGGTCTGGGCAACTGCCTCCAATGTTTTTCACATTTTTTTTTGTGTCTCAGCTCTGGATCCCCCCCCCACCTCACCTGGATCATCACTTCAGTGAGTCTCAGAACATGGCTCTCTAAATATCAGGGCCTCTTGCTAGCTGGATCTGGCACTTATGCAACAACATTTGCTAGTGCTCTTTCTTCCCCTCCTCTCCCTCTTTTAATTAACCTATGGTATACCACTCATACGAACATACAAAACTGCCAGCAGAAAAAAGCCATTTGGTCTATTGAATCTGTTCAATTTTGCAACTAGCACCCCCATCCCTGCAGCTGCCCTCCCACCCTACCCCCTCTCTCATGACTCCTTTGCCCTATCCCACCCCTCTTGAAGCATCCCACTGTTTTACAGGCCACCACCTATGCTGGTAGGGCGTTCCATTCTGCTACCACCATTTTGGTAAAGAAATGCCTCCTCATTTCCCTCCTAAACCTTCCACCCTCTGGTCTCATGTCATGACCCCAAGTGTCTCTCCCCACCTTCCCGTTGAACAGTCCCTCTGTGCCTGTCCTGTTTATTCCTCTTCATGTACTTAAAGATCTCAATCATATCATATCATAGAAACATAGAAACCTAGACTTTGACAGCAGATAAGGACTGCTTGGCCCACCTAGTCTGCCCATTTCCCTACCTACTGAATAAGCTGCAGATCCTAGTTAACCAACAGCCTATTTCTTCCTACTCCCCACAAGAATTGCCTTAAGTCTGTCCCATGTATTCTTGAATTCTCCCACAGTTTTAGACCCCCATATCCTCCCTGTCCCTCGTCTCCTCCAGAGAGTACATGTTCAACTCCCTCAGTCTGACCTCATATGGTAACTTCCCCAGACCCAGGATCATCTTTGTTGCTCTGCGTTGCAGCCCTTAAAGCAATCTAATGCCCCTCTTCAGGTAAGGGCACCAAAACTGAACGCAGTACTCCAGGTGGGGTCTAACCAGTGATCTGTATATCGGCAGAATCACCTCCCTGTTCCCTGAGGTTATACCCCTCGCAATACAACCCAGCATCTTGTTGGCCACTGCTGCTGCTTTCCTACACTGTGCCAAGTTGTTCATTGTTTCCATAATGAGCACCCCCAGATCTTTCTCCTCCTCAGCCATAGCTAGCTGCACCCCCCCCAGATGGTAGCTCCTCTTTGGATTCTTTGCTCCAAAATGCAGCACCTTGCATTTGTTTGGTATTGAAACCAAGTTGCCAGGTGTCAGACCATGTCTCCAGCCTTGTTAGATCTTCCTGCAATCCCTACCACCCCCCCCCTTTGTCATCCACCACTGCTCCCATCTTGGTGTCATCAGCAAATAGACTGATCTTGCTATTTATGCCTACTGAGATGGTTGCAATAAATATCCCCAAATAATACAAGTCCCAGCACTGACCCCTGTGGGACCCCGCTCGTCACTGCCCTTGGGGATGATAATTCTCCTTCCAACACCACCCTCTGCTGCCATCCCTGCAGCCAGTTCTCCACCCGTCCCGCTAACTTTTCCCCCGCCTCTATGCCCCTTAGCTTACTGTACATGCTAGTCTCCCATGTGGCACAGAGCCGACTGCCTTACTGAAGTCCAGGTACAGGATATCCACCACATGCCCTTTATCTATTTCCCTAGTCACCCAGTCATAGTAGTCCACTAGCTTAGTCTGGCAGAATCTGCCCTTGACAAAACCATGCTGCCGACTGTCCTGCACCCCACTGACCTTCAGCAGGGTCATCAGCCTCTCTTCAGGACTGTTTCCATCAGTTTCCCCACTAAGGACTCACTGGTCTATAGGTCCTTGGTTCATCTTTGGGACCGCTTTTATGAGTGGAAACATGTGAGCCATCCTCCAGTCCTGAGGTACACACCCTGAGTCTAGAGAGGCATTAAATAGGCCTGCCAAGACCTCTGCCAACTCCTTCAGTACCCTGGGGTGTATGCCATCTGGTCCCGGTGCCTTGTTTACCCTCAGTGTCCCTAACCCCTCTAGCACTCTACCTTCTGTGATTTCCCTATCTGTCACCCCCTCACCCTCTGATCCTATCCTCCCTCAACCTTAGGTATTCCCCCACTTTCTCTTTAGTAAAAACTGAGCAGAAGAAAAAGTTAAGTGCTTGTCTTTTTGTCCCCCTTTTCCACCCATTCCCCCTCCTTCTTAATCTTTGCTATTTGGTCCTTACAACCACTTTTCTCCCTGATCTACCTGAAGAAGTCTTCCCCCCCCTTTAATTCCCTTCACCAGCCTGAGCTCCCTTGATGCCTTTGCTGCCCTTACTTTCCTGGTTACCTCCTTTGCTTCCTTCAGGTACTCCTCCCTGTTCTTCCCCTCCCAGTTCTCCTGTATCTCCTATAGGTGACTCTTCTCCTCCTCACCCTGACTATGACACCCTTGCTCATCCAGCTAGATTTCTTTGCCCTAGCCTTTTTACTTTGGGCCTTGCTGCAGGAATTTGTTGCCTTCTCTATCCCTAGCTTAATGAGTTCCCACCTCTGATTTATGTCCATATTAGGCTGAATTCTGTGCAGGAACTCTTGCACTACTTCACCCATCTTTTTGAAGTCAGCCTTTCTAAAGTCTAGCACCTTTGTGCCAGACGTCCCCCTCTCCCTGCCCAGCTGCAACTGGAACCATACTGTCAGGTGGTCAGTCCCTGCCAGTGGTTCCTCCACCCTCAGATGCCTCACCCACTCCCCGTTAGACAGTACAAGGTCAAGGGTATCCCCTTCGCTAGTTGGTTCGCTGACCTGCTGCATCAGGAAGTTATCCTGGAAGGGGTTATCTGTTCCCTTCTACACTTGGTGGCAGGTTTCCCCCACTCCACTCCTGGCAGGTTGAAGTCACCTACTATCACCACCCCACCTTCTGACAGTTCCTCCAGATGTGTTCTGTCAATAGCTTATCTGTGTGTTCCAATTGTCCGATTGGGAGGGTGGCCTGTACACCACCCTCAGCCGTAGTGTCCTATTTTTTTAATCTTGTACTTGCGTCCATAGAGCCTCTGTATCTCGCTCTTTGCCATCTTCCCCAACAAACTTTAGCCCCTCCCTCACGTAGAGCGCTACCCCCCCTTTACCCTTAACTCTCTCTATCCTTGCAGACTAGTCTATAACCTGGAACCGCCAGGTCCCAGTCATGGTTTTTGTTTATTTATATAAAAGTTTTAACAGGAAGGCATACTGAGCAGAAACGCTGCTCATTTCCAGATGCGTCCTGGGGGAGGGGAGAGTACAAGGACAAGCATTGAATAACGAGGTTCATAAATACAGTAAAGAAAGTACAGAATGCATACAAAATACAATATAGGAGTACAAAGTACAGTGCAGCAGCTGGAATTAGTGCAGGGCAGTTGGACAGTCTAAGCTAAGATGCACACATACATCAGAGCACTGTGGGTCTGCGCTTATTTCGACAAAATAGGAGGGACTGGCCTTACGGCAGACAGAATATTTAGTCGTATGTAGAGGTGGAGGAGAAATGTGCTTTGAGTAGGGAATTTAGGTGCGGAGTGGGGGAGGCATGCCAAATGTCCAAGGGGAGGGAATTCCACAGTTTAGGCATGCAATATTTGAAGGTTGCCTGGCCTGCGGCGGTGGACATGTGTGGCACGGATAGGAGCCTGGTGTCATTGTTCCTTAGTGCATAAGTTGGAAAGGCAGGGGCAAACAGTATAGAAGTGAGGTAAGTGGGCAGGGACTGGGTCCAGAACTTGGTTGTGATCCGAGTGCAGTAGGACAGTCTTTGGTCTTGGAGGGAGGTGAAGCCCAGGGTCTGGTAGAGAGCACAATGATGGGTGGTGAGTGGACAGTCCAGGGTGAAATGACAGAAGGAGTGGAAGAGTGGGTCCAGTTTGGCTAGGGTGGACGTGGGTGCGGCACTGTAGACTATGTCCCCATAGTCAACAATAGGAAGGATCATTTTCTGTACAATGGTGTGGCGAGCCAGCAGCAGGACACAGCCATGATTTTGTATAGAGCACCCAACCCTGGATGGAGCTTTTTGTGGATGACTCATGTCTTGGTGATGTCTGCCATGTCCACCCCTCCCTCCGCCATGAGAGCCTGTAGTTCCACATTTTTATTCCCCAGGCTTCTAGCATTTAAAGATACCTCCCTCCATCCCCTTTCTTCCCCCCTCCCTTCCTCCTCTACCCTCATGGCCCTCCCTGTATTGTTTGCTCCTCGCCTTATCTCACTGTAATAGGGGGTAAGCCCAAATGGTTTCTCATCCTGAGGCCTCTGATCACCTCAATCCCTTCTGCCACCCCCTTCTTCTAGTCTAAATTCTCCTCAATATACTCCCCAAGCTTTTGCTTCAGTACTTTCTTCCCTTCTTCATTTAAGTGCAGTCTGTCTTCAGCATATAGACTGCCGTCTTCCCAGGTCACTGCCCACCCTCCTACCAGCCCATACTCTTTTTTCCTGACACCAGGTTACCAGTCATTCATTAAATTCCTGAATCCTCAATTTTCTTGCGTGCTTGCCCTTGGGACTGGAAGTACCTCTGAGAAGGTCACTGATCTTTCTGCCCCCTTGCAAACAGGACCTAAATCCTCAAACCACATCTTCACCTCATCTACTGTCTCATCAGCCAGGTCATTCGCCCCCAGGTGCAGAATTAGATGCATTTTTTTCCCTGCCCTTTCTGGCATGTTTTAGTACTGATTGACCCACCCTTTCTGCCTTCATTGCTGGCATGGCTTCTACACAGATCTGACTATGCCTCTCTCTCCCTTGCCACCCCACCTGACTCTCTCAGTAATGAGTCCCCCTAACAAAAAGATCCCACCCCTTTATCCCTTGTCACCCCTTCCATCCTTCCTTCCCCTCCCTGTCCTGGCTACTTCTTCCTCCTGCACACTGTTCCCCTCTTTGGCCCCTATTATACTGCCCTCATCAGTACTCCCTCCTATGCTTAATCTATCTTGACACACATTAGGTTATTTTCCCTTCTCACCCTCCAGTCTTATTTTTCTCTGTTACCTTGGACTGTTCTTCCACAGCACCTTCTCCCCCATCCGTCATTCCCATCAATGGCCAGTACCTGTTTGAGCCTATTGTATGCCTATGTGCAGTAACTCTGGCCCCCGTTCCTTTTGGCCCCCTATCTCCTGTACTTGTATCTCCCCCCCCTTTGTCCCCAGTGTGGATTGTTCTCTCCATCTCCAGTCCCTACCCCTGTCCCTTCTTCTGTTTACCAGGTTACAGTCTGTGCTTTCCATTTCCTCTTCTCTTTCTGTCCAAGACATTTGCCTCATTAACCTTAAAATCTCATACTCCAGGCTCCTCAGCCTTTGACAAACTGAGCACTCCCCCAGCCTCCACAGGGTGCCCATGAATATGGCTGCTCCACAGTTATTACACCCCGTGATCCTCCCTCTTCCATATCCACTACTCTCCTCCTGCCACTGATCCCCCCTCCCCATATGCTGCCACTGTCCCTCCCCCTGGTGCATCACCCTCCCCTGTCCTTTCCACCGACTTCCCCAATAATTTTCCCCTATCCATTCTCTCCTCTCTCCTCTGTCCTCTGTGTCCCCCTGCTCTCTGCCCACAGCTATTCTACCAGGTGAAGTATGCATTGTTTTTACTATTGGATATGTAAGCAATAACACCTGATGGGGTGTGGGTTAGTGTGTGATAAATGCACAACTAGGAGCATAGGCATTACTGCCCCTAGAATTGTGTTTATCACACACTAACCCACAACCCAGAGTGTGTTATTCCACTTATAAAATTGGTATATATTGAGAAACTGGTATTTTTTTTTTATTAGTAGTTTTGAGAAACTGGTACTTTTTAAAATAATTGGTAACATTTAAAACATATAGTGTTATGAAATAGTCCCTCCATTTTCCTTGGGGGTGCTGCTGTATTTGATGATGTCATTAGTGAAGCTGTTCTCCGCTGCGAAGCCACCAGGTCGCTAGTTTATGCCTCTGGCAAAACCACGACTTTTTTAAGGTCTTGCCAGCAGCATGCTTCCATCCGTAGTACAGACTTTCAACAAACTCCTGGTGGTCTCACTCTACTTGCAGGTCAGGAGGGAGTTTCTAGAGTCTGTGATACTTGTGGCTCTGGAGGAACAGCAACAGGAATGTACCTGCAGAAATAACACTTTTAAGTGTTGTGTTTTCTCTTTTGTGGCTTCTGATTTCAGTTGCTAAAGGGGGAAAACAATGGCAGGGAATTGACTGGCATCAGCAGGGCATGGATCTGTACTGTACTGCAGCCACGGGTACTGGCACTTGTTTTCTATGCATATAAGGAAAATATAAACATGGCTTGAAAAGTGTCTTGACGCAACTGAAATTCAGGAGTATCCTTACCCATTTTATCCATGTTACCCATGTTGTACCCTGTATTACCTGTATTACCTGTTTGTACTCTCCCGGGTTGTTCCAGAAAATAGGTGAACAACTTGTCTAGTGTACTTAACCGGTTAACAAAAGCTAAATAAATAAATAAATCAAATCAAATCTTTTACAGTCCGAAGTCACCCTCTCTCACAACTCTTTTATAGTGCATGTTTAGGGTTTATTGTGCATGGAATTCAAGCTAGTCAAAATCCTTGTTGTATACATTCTAAAGTCATTGTGTACATTCTAAAAATCTCATAATGTATGGTAGAACGCTGTTAACCTTAGGAAATCATCATTTCCTAAGATTGTTATACCATCGTTGTGATGCAGAAATGTTGTTAACCTATCGATGCTACGTCACATCGATAGGTTAACAACGGGGATCGGTCTGTGCATGTGTGTGCCTTTTTTTTCACTGGGGAACCGACGGATGCATGCAGTGGTAAGGGAAAGACTAAACAGCCGTGGTGGTGACTATATTTTCAAAAGTAAGGCACCATTTTCATTTTTTCTTGGGACCATGCACTATAAAAAATTATGTATGGTCCTTCTATCAGCAACCGGTTACTGTTAACTGTCTCGAGGTTGTCATGGTGACTTAAACCTCTCGAGCTTCGCTCTTGAGATTTACACGGTCACCTTAGTGACCTCTCGATGCTTAACAGACCAGTTACCGATAGAGGACCATACATTATCCTCTATGTTGTGCATGTTCCATTGTTAACTTCACCTGTGATCAGCTCGCGCTCACTCCCGCTGACTGGTTTCAGTTCTTTCACACAGCCAACCTCATGATTCTCCTCATGGCGGTACATTTAAAAGAAGCATTTGTCAATGCCAAATTTTGCTTGCTGGCATTGGCATTGCTAGTGCAGGAGTTAGAGATGTATAATAGGATTGGCAGTATTGAACTAACGCCAACCCCCACCATGCAGAGACTGAAAGGCGTTGGGGGTGTGCCTTTGGGTCATTGGCCATAACACTTATGCCATTTCACCTCACCCCACCCTGCAGACACCGACAGGTGTCACAGTGTATCATGTACACAAATGTTCACAGCCTGGGAAATAAGATCCCAGACCTGCAGGCAATAATGTCAGAGGCTAAACTGGACATAGTAGCAATTAGTGAGACGTGGTTTACCAGTAACCACACTTGGGAGACTTCAGTACCTGGCTATGTATTGTTCAGAAGAGACCGAGGTGCAAAAAGGGGGGGAGGAGTGGCCCTGTATGTTAATGAAAATATCAAAGCTACAGAAATTCAGAATACACATAAGGAGCCAGAAGAACTGTGGGTCACCCTGGAAACAGGAAATGGGACAGCCATAAGAACTGGGTTGTCTACAGGCCCCAGACCAGAGGGAGGACATAGACACATTACTGTTAGATGATATACAAAACATGACAGCTAAAGGAGGTTCTGATAATGGGAGACTTCAACATGCCAGATACAGATTGGTCAATACCAGCAGGAACATCTGCCAGAACTAGACTCATAGTGGATTCCTGCAGGGGAGGCCTCAAACAACTGGTACAGCAACCCACAAGAGACAGGGCTATCCTAGATCTAGTACTGACTAACAAAGAAGGGATCACAGATCTCCAGGTAGAAGGTCACCTGGGGCCAGTGACCATCACATGGTATGGTTCAATTTGGCTACTACATCTAAATCATCCCATTCCAAGGCAAAAATATGGGACTTCAGAGGAGCTGACTTTGATAAGATGGCCAACAGAGTTAAGATAGCCCTGGCAAAAAGAAACACAGGTGAGGGGTACAGGCAAAGTGGGCAAGCATTAAGGATGCAATACTTGAAGCAACATCCCATTGTGTTAGACAGAAAAGGAAGTGCAAAGAAGAAGGAAACCACTTTGGTTCTCAAATACAGTAGCAGAAAAGGTCATAGCCAAAAGGCTGGCCTTCAGGAAATATAAAGAACACAGCGGGATGAAAGAGGGAGGCATACCAAACTGCCCTAAGGGAAGCAGGTAAGGCAGTAAGGCAAGCAAAGTCCCAAACTGAGGAAACACTAGCACGAACAGTAAAGAAGGTGACAAGACTTTCTATAGATACATTAGTGAAAGGAGAAAGTCCAGAGGGGGTATTGCTAAGCTTAATGGAGAAAAGGGAGCATGTGAGGAGGAGGACCCTGTAAAGGCATCTATCCTAAATAGATACTTTTGCTCAGTATTTACTGAAGAGAAGGTAGGGCAGGGCCCACAGCTCAGCATCATGGACACAGGGGGAGGGAGGTGAGCACTACTCCCTTCACAAAAGAAAGGGTCCTACAAGAGCTTGCTAAGCTCAGAGTGATAAGGCAATGGGACCTGATGGCATACATCCCAGGGTACTTAAGGAGCTAAAGGAGGAACTAGCAGAGCCATTAGCATAATTGTTTAGTGAGTCTCTGAGCACAGGAGAGGTCCCAGAAGACTGGAGAAGGGCTCATGTGATCCCGCTCCACAAGAGTGGTAGCAGGGAGGAGGCGGGGAACTACAGACCAGTCAGTCTTACCTCAGTAGTGGGCAAGATTATGGAGGCACTCCTTAAGGAAAGGATAGTGCAACACCTGAATCCATAGGGCACAGGATCCAAGACAGCATGGGTTTACAAAAGGAAGGTCCTGTCAAACTAATCTCATAGATTTCTTTGACTGGGTAACCAGAGTGGTGGACCAAGGGACAGTTGATGTCGCCTACCTTGACTTCAGCAAAGCTTTCGACACTGTTCCACATAGAACATTGATAAATAAGCTGGGTAGGCTCGGGGTGGGTCAGAAGTTGGTCAACTGGGTGGCAAACTGGTTGACTGGCAGAAAACAGAGAGTGGTGGTAAATGGTATACAGTCAGAAGAGATGCAAGTCACAAGTGGGGTACCTCAGGGATCAGTCCTGGGGCCAGTCCTATTCAACATCTTCATTAGTGACCTTGCAGATGGACTAGAGGGTAAGGCTTGTCTGTTTGCAGATGACACCAAGATCTGCAACAGAGTAGATGAGCCAGATGGGGTGGGCAGAATGAGAAGAGATCTGGATAAACTAGCAGAATGGTCAGAAGAGTGGCAACTGGGATTTAATGCAAAAGTGCAAAATCATGCACATAGGGAAGAAACCCTGAAGCCACTTATAGGCTGGGAGGAGTTGCTAGCAGTCACAAGGAAGAAAGAGACTTGGGCATCATCATCACTGATGACCTAAAATCATCCAAGCAGACCTCTAAAGCAGTAGGTAAGGCTAGGGGGTGTTAGGGTGTATTAGTAGGGTATCACAAGTCGTAAGAGGAGGTAATAATCCCTCTGTACAAGACATTGGTTAGCCCCATCTGGAGTACTGCGTGCAGTATTGGAGCCACACCTTCACAAGGACATTAACCAAATTGAGGCAGTCCAGAGAAGGGCAACCAAAATGGTGCAGGGACTGCATCAGAAGACATATGAGGACAGATTAACGGAGCTCAATATGTATACCCTTGAGCAAAGGAGGAGAGAGGTGATATGATCGAGGCATTCAAACACCTTAAGGGCATAAACAAGGTGAAAGAGTCTAACATGTTTAAATATAAGAAAATAGCAGGACAAGAGGACACAGCATGAGATTAGAGGGAGGCCGATTAAGGGGAAATGTGAGGAAATTCTTTTCACAGAAAGGGTGGTGGATGCATGGAATGGCTTACCACAAGAAGTGGTGGCTATGAATACAGTGCAGGGCTTCAAACAGGCATGGGATAGGCATAAGGGAGCAATACAAATGACTATGAATAGATAGGTCACTGACAGAGCAAAGGCCGATGGCACATTTATAAGGTAGAAAAAGAAATGGGCAGACTGGATGGGCCTTGCGGTCCTTATCTGCCGTCAACTTCTATGTTTCTATGTAGTGTGCTTTGGAGTCCTCATGCACTGGTGTGGGACACACCCTAGTACTTCACTACAGTGTCACCATTGAATGTGAGCCCAGATCCTGAAGTGGGGCACCTCCTTGAACTGCACTACAGTGTCACCACTGAATATGACTCCAGATCCTGAAGTGGAACACCCCATTGTACTGCACTATAGTGTCACCCTTGAATTTGAGTTCAGATCCCGAAGTGGGGTACCCCCTTGTACTGCACTAGTACATATGAGCTCAGGTACTGGTATGGGACACCTCCTAGTACTGCATCGCAGTGTCACTATTGAATATGAGTCCTGGTCCTGAAGTGGGACACCCCCCTAGTACTCAATAACAGTGTCACCATTGAATATGAACACAGATACTGAAGTGGGCCCCTCCAGTACTGCACTACAGTGTCAACACTTAATATGAGTCCAGATCCTGAAGTGGGACACCCCCTAGTACTGAATAACAGTGTCAGCATTGAATGTGAGCCCATGTGCTGAAATGGGACACCCTCTACTACTTCACTACAGTGTCACCATTGAATATGAGCCCAGGCGCTGAAGTGGGACACCCCCTAGTACTGCGGGGCCAGCTGACATCAAAGTTCCCTCCCCACTGATTTTGATTAAAATGTTTTATTATAGGCTGGTTTTGTGGTACAGATAACAGATTTGGTGTGCGAGCCATGAAATGTCACAATGGGACCAGTGAGGAGGTAACTGCATTTCAGAGGTGAGGCGCTGTGCTCCAATGCAGTCTATTAACACCCCTCCTGCAGTGTGTTCCATAAATTCCTTAAATCTATCCCTGGTGTCTAGTGGCACCCTCACTCCACAATCACCTGTTTCTTATTTCCTTGAACTGTCCTTGATGTCTAGTGGCATCCACCGCCCCCTGATCACCCTATTCATGAAAAGAAAGATATCCCTGATGTCTGACAGTACCAGCACCCCCCTTGCTGAGTGCTCGATCTATGCATGTAAAGCTGTCCCTGATGTCCAGTGCTTCCCCCACCCGATTGCTTGTCTACAAAAAGGAATCAGTGGTGGTCCAGTGTCCCCCACCCACTCACTTACCACCACCTTGCCCCTCCCCTTACCCGGGTGTCTGTCAATCAGGGAAGCCTGGTACGGCGACCAGCACAGCCTTCCACTTATCTCCTCAGCCAGCTGCCATATGAGCTGACAGAAAGCATGCATACAGTATTCATACATGCTCTCACTGGCAGCTTGTATGGTGATCAGCCGATTAGGTGAGAAGAGGGCTATGCCAGTCACTGTAGTAGCAGGGTTCCCCAATCAATGGACACCCAGTTAAGAGGGTGGGTGTGGGGTGGTAGTATGTGAGCATACAGGATGGGCAAGGGGGGGGCACTGGACCACTACGGATTCCTTTTCCTTTTGTAAATGGGTGATTGGGGGTTTGGAGGGAAACCACTGAACACCAAGGATGTCTTTACATGCATAGATCGGGTGCTCATGGGGGTAGGTACTGCTAAACTCCAGGGATGTCCTTCCATTCATTCATGGATTGGATTGGATTGGGTGATCGGGGTGGGGGTACCAACAGACACCAAGGATAGCTCTATTCTATTATAATGGGTGACTGGTTGGGTGGGGGTGACACTAGAAACCAGGGATAACTCTATTAAACTGTAAATGCAATCGGGTGGGCAACTGCATTGCAGTAGCCCTGCATTTTTTTTTTTACAGAAAGCGTAGTGATCAACAAGCTTGCAGATGAATGGGAGAGACACTAATGGGAAAGGAACAGTGCATAAGGGGCAGACTCGGGGAGAGGATTGGGGGGATTGACAGGACACACTCTCTCAAAAACACTCCCACAGTTAGATGCTCTGGCAAACAACTGGGTGGGCCACTAGGCCTACTAGCCATCATTTTCTATGTTTGTATCTGTTATACAAAATGTGAAGTCAAGTCTAGTCTGTCTGTGCATGAGACTCAGATGGAAGTCATAGCCCACCTTATAACCTTAATGCCATAATGTTAAATGGTTTGCCCTATTCCTAATAGTTTAGAGCCAATATTGAAAAATACAGAGTATGAGTTCATGTACAGTCAGATATATTATATGTTGTTAATTAGTGAATCCTAAATTAACTTGTATGTCTCAATCTCTGTGTTCTGTTTTATTATGCTTCCTTTTTCAGCCAGTCAGATCCAAGAACAATACCTCTTTAGCTAATGCCCAGGTACATACAGTACACCTATCATCTTAGGCTAGCTAGCTACATGAACATACTAGCTTAAGCTTCTGCTGTGGAAACCAAAGACTAAGAGTGTTTTAAATATAAAGACTAGCACAAGGGGGGTGGTGGTGCAGCTTTAAAGACTAAAAGTGACCTGGTCCCCGAGAGAGTGATCCCCCAGATTTATGTCAGACAGCCTAGATTGCAAAAGTTCTTTGTTTACATTTTATTTTTACATAACCGTGACCGGTCCTTGAGACAGTGATCCCCAGAATAATTTTATCAAACAGTCTAGATTGAAACAGTTATTTCTTCTTCTTTATTTAAGTTTTATTTTTACATACCTGGGCTCCCGCCTCCTCTATCTGTTAGTCAGTCTTCTGTTAGACTCACCCACCCTGTTCCTCACCCGCAGACCGCAGGCCCGAAGCAAAGAAAAGAGCACACACATCACTCTGGTCTGGGAGCGGAGCGAGACGGTTGAGACTACATCCACATGGCATGGTGAGGTCACTGTGTCTCAACTCACACAGTGAAGTGACACTCTCACATGGAGGACCGACCGACTGATCACCGACCCACCATACCACACCTCACCAACGATGATGAGGAGTGACTATGTCTACAGGTGGCTACTGAGCTCACTGTTCCCGTCAATGATCGGTCTAGTCCATTCACTCTGACTCCAGTGGGCCTGGCTGTTAATGCTGATCTCCTCATCTCGAGTCCATCGGTCGAAACAAGAGAAGGACATGGACGGCCCGTCAGCCCCACAGCCCTAACCCAGTGAGACACAACGCACGCACTGCCACCAGTCTGCCCCACAATTCCTGCTCCTCATAGCCACAATTTCCCCCTGATTCTTGTTATTCTCACCAGGCAGTAACTTCTCCTAAAATCAGTAGCATCTCATAATCCAAGGGCCGTAGCAATGACTCCCATTTTACCATTTGTCTCCCGGTTCATGTCTGCTGGTAGTGCAATAAGGAAAAACTCTGATTCTAACAAGCAACTGGGACAGCCAGCTCCTGAAATAAACCATGTTATGGCATTCTGAGTTGAGAAAAAGCGATCAATTATAAATTATTGGTAAAAACAGCAAAAGTTTCATTGATAAAAACTAAACCAGGCTTTTCCAAAAACTAACAAATGAGCAAAACGGAGTGCAGTGGGGAGCAGAGCGGCACTGTGGCCATCTTGCAAACACATCAGTATGGGAATACTGCATGATGCTACAACAGTTTCGGGAGTGGCCAGGGTCAGAGTAAACAAACACGGAGCTGTCTATGGTAGCTGTACAGATGCAGTGCAGAGTGTAGGCACTTTGTATACTGCCGACGGCAGTATGCAAATTGCCTACCCCTTACCACCGCTGATTGCAGCAGTCTTTTGCTTTCAACTGTATGCCACTGCATCTGAACAGCTGTCATAGACAGCTCGGACATTCATTGGCGCGGTGCAGCTGTGCCTGCAAAAGGGATCAGGGCATTGGAAGTGGGGAGGCACACCTACAAAAACTCGTATGGTGGTATTATGTTTCTTGCACATGTGTGCAAGCAAACATAACAAAATGTCAGCCATGGTTCTTTCAAAAGAAATTACGGAATGAGAGAAGTTCATACTGGAACAAGAAAACAAGTGGACAGCCACTAAACAATAGAAGTTTTCTTTTTTTTACTGTTAATGCTTACTGACTGCAAGAATTCTTCTGAACTGTTCCTAGTAACTTATTCGAAGATGCACTGTTTCCACAGTTATAACTAATTGCAGTGCAGTATAACTACTTAATCTTGGGCATAAAACATAAAAAAATGCTTAATATTTAATTGTTCAGCAGATGTTTTTATGTACCAATTTCAAACCAGTATTAGAATTAATATCTTATAATAACTGGCCAGCAATTTTTTCCATAGGCCTAGCCAGTTATAATTTGCCATTATAACCCGTGGGTTATAATGGCAAACACCTGCCACGTCAGTTCCAGAGGAGCCATTCCTGACTGGCTCTCCACTGTTAATGGGCGGGCTAAACACTTTCATCGCGCTTAGCGAGGAGCCGCCACACCAGGAGTCATCGTGTTATTTTTTTATTTAAAAAAAATGTATCTGGTTAATCCTGCTTTCCACAACCCACACTACGGAACAATAAACGGCTCAGATGTGCTTAAACACCAAGGAAACAGCTCCAAAGCGCTTCTCGAAGGTAAGCGCAATCCCAACAGAGTTACCCCAAAGTCTTCAAAGTAAAAAGAAATGGCTAATAAAAAAAGACTCCTCACTATAAAACTCTCTTTTCTCGCTAAAAGAGAGAGAGAGAGAGCGTGTGAGTGAGTGAGTGAGTGTGTGTGTCCGTGTAACAGCAGCACAATCTCCTTAGGCAAAAAATTGCTGACCAGCAATTATAATTAATAAAAAATGGGGAAGTGTGCTTTAATTCAAAATTAATGGTTGCCCTTGGTGTGGGATGCTTTAATAAACCCCTCGGGCTTCACCCTCGGGGTTTATGTAGCATCCCACCCGTCGGGCAACCATTAATTTCTCATTAAGCACACTTCCCCATTCATTATTGTATATGTTCTATTTGTTGTTCTAGCAATAACACTCATTACAGTAAAACAATTTAGAAACTGTATTGTATTGTTTCTGTATTTTTTTTAAAGCCATAAACTGTAACAAATAAAATATGGGCAACCATACACAACTCACTTTATGTTTTCATCTCGGGGTTATGATACCAGCATAGACCTCTCGAGCTTTGCTCTTGAGGTCCACATGCTGATTTCTCAACCCCTCGATGGAAATGCAGGCTCGTTGTATATGGTTGCCCATATATTATTCCTTATATAGTTACCCTCTTAAAGGGCCACTGTCAACCTTTTTAACATCATATTATTTCTAGTTGAAAACCCACATTTTATGATTGTTTACCTTCTTTAAAATCCACTGATGTTGCTGGTTGTGTTACCTGCCCCCTTTCTTAGCAAAACTGAAATGCATGCTAATGGTGTCATTCTACTCAATCTTGTTTTGTTTCAAATGCTCAATCTACTCTTATTTTATACTGCCTGAACTGAACATTTGGAACACCTCCAAACAGTGCAGCCACTCATCATGCAATAGTCTCCTGTCCTCACACTGTATCAGGAGTGGCTAGACTGTTTTGTGGTGTCCCCAAATCTCGCCAAGTGCAGAAACAATGCAATGGGTAACACCAGTGTGGGGGGCAGTCTATTTTTGCTTTTAAAATGAAAAAAGAAATCAGAGTCAAACTACCAGCTATATTAGCAATCTCCACAGAATGTGACCTATCATGAATTGTGTTTTTGAGTCACTTTGAAGCCTAAGGGGGTCGATAGGGTCTCTTTAAACAGATGTCAGTTATCTCATTGTAGGCATGTGGGCCAGACCTTCCCTAACCAATTATGGACTTAATGGACATACTGGTTGTTTTAACATTTGGGCCTACAATGGAGGTTTATGGCATATCATCAGTAATTCTTATGTGCAGATCACGGGACTATTGGCAATTCACTGAGACTCTGGATGAAGTGGGTCTTGTAGCTGGACACCTGAATATAACAAGTTCTAATCAGCGCCATAATGGCTACCAAAGCAATAATATATAGGATAGTGTATGGTAGCCCATACACAACAATGCTATTCTTACACTGAGTGGTCACTATGTCATCAAGGACCTTGAGAGCAAAGCTCAAGCGGTCCCTTTGACATCATAGTAACCACGAGGTATGAGAAGAGCGATGTTGTATATTTGGGCTATCATACACTATTCTATATAGTATATGGACCCAAAAAAGCACAATCACTTACTTTTTCTTGTTCAGGCAGTCAGTCTCTGCCATCTGTGACCCACACTTCTCCCGCTATCCACCCACTGGCCAGCTCGTGCATGCAGCGCTTCAACCACTGCTAGCCCTACCAACAGTGCTGATGGGGTCACTTGCATTGTGACATCCACACTAATACAGAACGAAAAGTCATTCTGCATTAGTATAAATGTCACTACTGCAGCAGAATGACTTTTTACAGTGTATGGATCTCCATACACAATCACATTCCACCATACACTGTATTGAGATTATGTGAGTGACATTCATGGCATTTAGCATTTTTTTAATACAGAAAACACAGTATTATATTGAAATAGCCAGAGATTTACCTTTTCAGCTGAAATTAGAATAGTTAATAAAGTAGTAAACTATACACATTAAAAATGCAAATTCTTTCATAACAAAAATATTGAAAGAAGTATTCAGTCGTGTGTGTGTGTGTGTGTCTCTCTCTCTCTTTTATTATGAAAAGTAACCACTGCTACACTTGCCATGGAGTGATGTTACAATTGTTTTTTTAGTTGTAATTCTTCGTTCAGCATCAATGGTGTGAAATAAAATGTTAGAGCGTGAATGTATACAAATAAACACAGAGGTCATTATTCACCAATGTGTTTGATACTGATAGTGCAAGGTCTGTATACACAGACAAACACAGCAATCATTTTCTGCCAGTGAGTTAGTAACAGCACCAGAGAGGGTATTATCAACAGCACTCTTCCTTGTAACTTCCACCCTAGTTGACCACGCCCCCTGACTTCCTGTCTGAATAGTGACCCAGAGTAGTTATTCAGTGCCGATGCAATAACCCGAGCCTTGCTTAATGGTTTCTCCTCTCCCCCCCACCAATGATCAGTGGCCCCACCTTATCCCTGACTCTCCTTATACCATATTTTGTTACATATTGTTTTACCGTATCATTTTATGTGTCTGTAAAGTGCTCTTCATAGGCATGCATAAAAGAATGCAATAAATATGGTGTGGTATATTTAGAAAGCAGTCTCTAAACAGAGGATTACAAAATAACACATGCCCCAATAGTGCAAAGCATTGTGGGAAGTATTTGCAAAACACCATGAAAAACATGTGACTGGTTCTGCTTTAAGCAGGAATGTATGGTGCCAAATGGCCTTTCACACAATCGGCAAAGACTGCGAAGACTGACACATGCTGTGTCCTCAGGACTCATCAGTGTGCCTCATCTGTGTCTCAGCCCAGAGGAAGAGAGAACAGCTCCATGAATCTGTGAAGTGCATCATCCAGGTGAGAGATTCTGCAATAACAAAATCCTGTAGGCTTGCAGAAATGTAACCGCAGCACACACACACACACACACACACCCCACATTTAGTTGTGCGAGGTTGATGATAATTGGAAATTCAAAAGCACAGCCTATTCTCCAGATTTATTGGAATTTTGCTTTAGTTGAGTGGTTAGAGTTGCTGCCTTTGAGACTCCAGCTTCCAGGTTCTATTCCAAACAAGAGCTCTGGTTATGTCAGCCAATTAGAAAGGACAATCATAACAGTGGAGCCAAGGCTAATGGATACAGTACTTCTTTAATAAAGAAAATGGTTCTGTATATGTGGAAAACAGTCTGTGAACTGCATTCTCCAACTGGGATACACAATGCTGCGATAACAGCGTCCCACAGCACTGAGGAATTGTATCGGCAGCACTTACTAGCTGTGAGATGCTGATTGTGATAGAAAAGTTAAAAGCATATTGGGGTGCTGGGATTCAGTGAAATCCATTCCGTTTGCATCTGCTGTATTATTGGAAAATCTGATTCCAACTCTGATGCCAGTTAAAACATTGGAGTGAAAATTTCTGATTTTGCAGCCAACACCGTAAACATACACACAGTGACCAAAACAAAGACCCCCCCCCCCACGCCACCCTTATCCCTTACTTTATCAAGTCTTCTTGAGTGGTCCAAGGCAATAGGGCCATCCAAAATCCATACTTAGGTCTGGTACTCTGGTTGGTCCCCTCCCTCTTGAGTCTGACTCCCCAGTCCCTCCTGACCCTATTCTGTTGTTGTGTTTGCTTGCGCACACGCACAAGAAACTCATTACGTCAGCTTCCTTCAGTAGCGTGTTGTGGAGGCTCAGCAGTGTTGTGGCGAATGGCAGCAGTCCGTTTTGGGGCTGGTCTCTGCCATGCTAATAGAGGCGTATGCTGTCAATGACAGCAGTTAATGAACGTGCCACTGTGCTCAAAGAAATTGACCGCTGCAATCAGGTAGCACCTCTTCACTGAACAATCAGCCGTGTTTGTAGGGCAGTTGCTGACTGCAGCAGCCAATTACAGCTGCATTGTCTGGTGTCCCCTTTCAATAAACATGGTGATGGCTTTTCCGTCGGCCTCTCACAATCCCCATGAAGCCGATGGACAGCCGCTGCCCACTTCTCCCAGTCCCTCTTAAAGCTGATGGGGGTGCCCAATCACCCTGTCGGCATGCCCCTCCCCAGTTCATTTGTCAACAAGGTAGCCCAATCCCCGTCAGCATGATGCGCCCCCCCCCATTTGTTGTGTGCCGAGAGGGTGCCCAATCCCCCTCGGCTCATGCACACTCCCCCCCCAAGCACACTGTATGGCTGACAGGGTTGCCCAACCCCGTCGGCTCCAGTCCTTCCTCAACAAACACCCAGGTAGCATGCGGGAGCTCACCCCAGCATGCTCATGTATCCACCCCAGCACAATGTATGGCAGATGGGGGTGCTCAATCCCCATCGGCTCCACTCCCCCCACCAACAAACATCCAGGTGGCAAGCTCGAAGCCCACCCCAGTGTGCCAAAAGTCCCACGGTGTCTTTTTTTTTTAAATTCCTGTAAAAAAAAAAAAAAGACGGTCCCTGGTTGAGTCTCTTCCCTTTCCCCAACCCGCAGCCACTTTCTGTGCACCCCACCTCCCCACACACCCCCACCCCATACTTACCTCCAAAGCCCGGCGCGACAATCTTTGGTGGACCGGGAACATGTCTGCACTCTTCAAAGCCGACCGCGAACTGAAGAAATGCCAGTAAGCTGTATAATGGCATAAATGTTTTTTTTTCAACTTATGTGGATATCTCAGCCATTTTGTTGACTTTTGGCACCATATTTTCAACATGGGGTTCTTGGGACCCCTCCTCATGAATTCCATCACTGTCATAGCGTTATTCCGTCCCGAAAGGTGATTTTGTGGTCACTGCACAGAATCACCTTTCGGGACCAAGTAACAAAACGACAATGTCACTATTCATGAGGTGGGCTCTCAAAAAGCATATGTTGCAAATTTGGTGAAAAAATTCCAAAAAATGGCTATGTTACGAACGTGTTTTGCGCAGTTTCCACGCACACTCGTAAGTTCGCGAATTTGTAATATTTTCACTCCAGATTTTCAACATTGGCATTTTTACTCACCTCCTTATGAATAGTACAGCTGTCATTTTTCACATCCTGGCCGAAATGTGTTTTGGCACTTCTGGCGCAGAATAGCGTGGTCGCTGTGGGAAATCAGCATTCAGGACAGATTTAGAAAATTGCAATGACACTGCTCATGAGCAGAGGTCCAAAAATGCCTATGTTGAAAATATGGTGACAAAAGTCCATAAAATGACTGTGTTTCGAGTGTGCATTGCGCAGTTTCCACGCACCCTCATAATTTCATGAATTTGTAATATTTTCACTCCAGATTTCAACATTGACATTTTTCCACACCTCCTTATGAACAGTATAGTTGTCATTCTTCACATCCTGGCCGAAATGTGTTTTCGCACTTCTGGCGCAGAATAGCTTGGTCGCTGTAGGAAATCAGTGTTCGGAACAGATTAAGAAAATCACAGTGACACTGTTCATGAGCAGAGGTCCTAAAATGCCTATGTTGAAAATATGGTGACAAAAGTCCACAAAATGACTATGCTACACGCGTGCATTGTGCAGTTTCCATGCACACTCGTAACTTTAAACACTTGTAATATTTCCACTCAAAATTTTCAATATTGCCCATTTTGCACACCTCCTTATGAACAGCACAGTTGTCATTTTTCTCATCTTGCCCTAAATGTGTGTTTGCACATCTGGTGCACAATGGCACGGTCACTGTGGGAAACCAATGTCCAGGACAGATTAAGAAAATCATAAGACACTGTTCATGAGCAGAGGTCACAAAATGCCTATGTTGAAAATTTGGTGAAATAATTCCACTAAATGAATGTGTTACAAGCATGCGTTGCGCAGTTTCCATGTACACTCGGAAGTTCAAGCATTTTTAATATTTTCACTCAAGAGTTTCAACATTGCCATCTCTTCACACTTCCCTATAAATGGTACAGCTGTCATTCTTCACATCCTGCCCGCTCTGTGTTTTCGCACATCTGGTGCAGAATGGCCATTCACTGTGAGAAATCAAGGTTCGGGACACATTAACAAAATCACAGTGCCACTGTTCATGAGCAGAGGTCCCAAATGCTTTCATGAGGTAGGGGGTCCACAAAAAGGCCATGTTGAAAATCTGTAGTGCAAATACCAACAAAAGCCCGGGGCGTTAGGATTTCTAACCATAACGTCCCACCCTGTGCAGACTGACAGGCATCATGGGTGTGCCTTTGGATTGCCAGCTGTAATGCTCATGCCATTCCACCCCACCCTGAAGCCAGTGACAGGCATCGAGGTGTGCCTTGGACTCTTCGGCCCCAGACTTCATCCCATTCTCCTATAGTGCACCCATTTCAGCATATGTCCTTATGAAATGGGGTGACTGTGAAGCCAATCACCCCAAGGCACACCTCAACACTTGTTGGTGTCTACAGGATACGGTGAGGTGAAATGCCATGAGCATTATGGGCGGCAGCCCAAAGGCACACCCTAATGCTTGTCCATCTCTGCAGGGTGGAGGTGGGGTTGGTGTGAATTCAATACTTCACTACCATTCCTATTCTGCATCTGTCTAACTCTTGCACGTCCAATGCTAATATCAGCAAGCAAACATTTGGCATTGACAAATGCTTGTTTAATTTGTGAGAATACGAGTCCTGATTTCAACAAAAAAATCATCAATGTCCTGTCTGGCCATTGCTCTCCCCTGGGGTGGGTGGGGAACAGCTGAGACATCAACACATGTTGCATATTGCACATTAGGACATGGGCACATATTATACATTTATAGATTTACTTAAATGTCCCTGTGATTTATTCTATGTGGGGAAAACTAGGTTGCTTAAATGGAGAATTTCTGAACATTTGAACAAAGGACCAGAAGTCTAGCATTGCCAGGTTCTGGAAAGAAAAAGGTCATTCCATCCCTTCTTTGAGGTTTTTTGGCCTGCAGAATGTCTTTATGTCTAGAAGAGGTGGTAGTTGGGGCCATAAATTTCTAGAGAGGTAAGCTATGTGGATATGAAGATTTGGAACTTTTGTCCCCATTATATGGACTTGATTGATTGAATTTGTTGACCGGGTAGGCCCACTGAGACTAAGTGTCCCTTTTTCAGGGATGGCCTGGATTTAATTACAGTTAGGTGAAGACAGAATGGTATCCTGTTATACTGGCGACTGCAAATGAATCACTGCATTAATAGCGTCTCATTTGCAGCGCCCGACATTTTGTGTGGGGCAGTGTGACATACTGCTGCTTAGCTATTCATGTGGTGTGGTGGTGAGGGTGGCTAGCTCCGGTGCAGCAGGTACAAGGTTTGGGGCTGGGGAGGTGTATTTTTTTTTTTAGCATGCACTTGAAGTTTTTTATTTTTTGGGACTGTCTCCCCATCCCCGACATGTACACCCCTGGAGTTGGTAATCTAAAATCAGGGGGGTGCGGGGGGCACAGCCCCCTGCATAAATGTTTGTTTTGGTTGCTGTATGTGGTGTCACCAATAAGTGTACATTGATGATTTGCTTTTTGGCGATGTACACTTGCTGTTACAGCGATTGCTGTTTTAAGATCACCATAATGACATGGAACCAGGCAGAACATATGTTATGCATTCAGTCATAGTTACATAGAAACGTAGAAAGTGATGGCAGAAGGAGAAGGGAGACCAAAGGTCCACCTAGTCTGCCCAAGAGTTACTGAGATCCACTACAGGTCCTGGAATCTAGCCCCTCACCTGGCTTTTGTCTCTTCCTGATCCCATGGTTACTACCATAGCCCTTGCTCTATCCCACCCCTGCTTAAATGCTACCACGGTCCTTGCACCTGCCACCTCGGCTGGCAGGCTATTCCATGGCTCCATGACTCTTTCTGTAAAATAATACTTCCTTAGATCCCTCCTGAAGCTCCCTCCCCATAGCTTCCACTCGTGCCTTTCAGTGGTTGAGTGGCTACCCTATTGAATAATTCTCAGTAGGGCACCTTATTAATGCCACTCAACAACTTGAATGTATCAGTCATATCCCCCCTCTCTCTCCTAGTCTCTAGTGAGTACATGCTTAGTGTTTTTAGGCGTTCCTCGTATGACAGTCCTTGAAGATCCTGTATCATCTTGGTCACCCTTCTCTGCATGGTCTCCAGCCTGTCTCTGTCCTTTCTAAGGTGTGGTCTCCAAAACCGGACACAGTACTTCAGGTAAGGCCTCACCAAGGACCTACAGAGTGGGAGGATCATCTCCTTATTCCTACTGTCAAGTCCTCTCCCTATACACCCCAGCATTTTATTTGCTTTGCTGTATGCTTTGTTGCACTGGCTCAATTGCTTCAGGGAGTCGCTTATGATGACCCCAAGGTCTCTTTCTTCCTGCGAGGTACTTAGTTTGACCCCACTGAGCCAGTAATCCATCCTGGGATTTCCTTTACTCAGATGCAACAAATGCACTTCTTTGTGTTGAACCTAAGCTGCCAGACATAAGACCATCTTTCAAGCCTTTGCAAGTCTTTTTGCTGGTCCCTGATCACCTCCACACTGTCAATCCTACCGCCTAGTTTAGTGTCATCTGCAAAGAGTTCAAACTTGCCCTGAATACCTACTCCGATGTCACTAATAAACATATTTAACAGAACTGGGCCCAAGACTGAGCCCTGGGGCACACCACTAGTGACACTTCCCTCATTTGACCTTATTCCATTGACTACCACTCTCTGACTCCTAACACTGAGTCAATTTCCAACCTACCTGACTACTGTCTCGGCGGTGCCTAGGTCCTCCAACTTTTTTAACAGTCGGTTATGCGGCACCGAGTCGAAGTCCTTGCTGAAGTCAAAGTAGAGGAGGTTCTTATGAAAATAGTCCTGGTGGATCTGTGATTATGGAAATATTCCTGGTGGATCTGTGATGATGCTTTTATCCCAGTACGGCATGATTCCTGGTACAAGAGCCAGGCAGACAACAGCCTCCATGCTCCCTGACAGCTCCTCCAGAAACATACTGTTATCCCCTTTGAGTTAACTGCTAATCAACATGCCTGGCAGAGTCGGCCCGGTGGCACTGAGGGTTGAGGCACTGGACGCCACACCTCACGCCATGCTGGCGACCTGGGTTCAGAAACGAACTTAGGCCACTGGGGCTCGGCTGGGGAGGGAGAGGATCGAGCATCCGGAGGACAGCTCTTCTTTCCCAGGGTGAGTAGTGGGCCATGCATCGCATGCTAGTGGCCCCTGATGGAGATCGGGGGCACTGCAGTAGTGATGCTTACCAAGGGGTGGAGTGGTGGTGGAACGTCTGCACATCAGTGTGCATAGATGTCATTGCACGTCCACGCTCTGGGGAAAGCATCAGTGAAAACCCCGCTCCCCGGATAGGTGATGGCACCTCCAGTGCCCCACCGCAACACACCCAATGCCGGGTTTCCCACGCTGGCTCTCCCGATCCCGAGGCCTGCCTTGGTTCGACGTTGAGGCCTGCCGCACCAGGTAGATAGGGGAGTGTCTGTCCCCAATTTCCCAGTGTGGGGACTTCAGGTGGGTGGTATGCAGGGATGGCGAAGAGGATGCCGGACAGAGTTTTGGGACAGCGGAGACAGAAACAGAATTAAAAACAAAACAAAAACAAAAACACATGTCTGGCAGAATGCAGACATTATGCATTATTATCAGTTAAGAGATTATACAACATAGAGGAGGTCCACTGGGTGGTCCTTGTCCAACTCCATAGTTGCGCAATCAAACAACACAAGGTGGTTTGTCTGGCATGGCCTACCCACCGCAAACCCATGCAGCCTGTCATCCTAAAGGCTGTTCCTTTCTAGGTATTCTACTAGATCCTGTTTAAGGTTTCCATTAGTTTCCTCACTACAGATGTGAGGTTAACTGGTCAGTAGTTGCCAGCCTCCTCTGTATTCCCTCCCTTGTGAAGAAGTACCACATTTGCTCTTTGCCAGTCTTTCAGCATGACATCTGTGAGAAGTGACCGGTTCAACAAAAGTGTCGAGGGGACTGTTGGCTCCTCAGTCAGCTCCTTTAGTAACCTCAGGTGCAGCCCATCAGGCCCCGGTGCTTTGTCTGCTTTTGGGTACTGCAGGCCTCTCTAACTCTGTCAGTGTTAATTGATGGAGTTTCCATTCACGGTTTCCCTCAATCGGCTGCTTTAATGCCACTTTCAGGCATCAATCCAATGTGTCTCTTAGTGAACACTGAGCAGAAGTTGTTCAGAACAGTGGCCTTCTGCCTGTCATCCTCGATGCCCTTGCCTCCAGCTAGGAGTTTGACTATCCCCTTCTTTTCTTTTTCCCTAATGTAGCAAAAGAACTGTTTATTGCCAGTTTTGATTCCCTCAGCAATCCTAAGCTCTGCTGCTGCTTTCGCCATCCTCACAATCTTCTTAGCTTCCTTGCTCTACCATGTGTAATTGTCCCAGCTATAAATGTTCTGGCTCTTTTTATGTTTGTGGAAAACTTCTTTTTTTATTCTAATTGTTTTCTTGACCTAGTCAGTGAACCATATTGATCTTTTGTGTTTTTTTTCCTTTTTGTTACTGAATTGACACAAAGTTTTGTAGCATCTGCTATGGCTTGTTTTGTCACAAACCCACTCAGCAGGTCGGCCCTCTACTCCCAAAGTGCCAACCTCCGAGTGCAGTCTTGTGAATAGTTAACAGAAACAGGGTAACCCTCCTGTCTGTTTTGTGGGTTCGAATCAACCTTTGGTCTCAAGTCTTGGAGGGATTCAAACTGTGAACCTCTTGTTAGCGTACCCAATGTACAGGCTCAGATAATTCTGCTCTTCAGGGGGGCAGATATCTTTTGCCTACGGGCACCTAACCAGGCATACAAAATGAACCCTTAAAATTCTATTAAAGACCTCAGAATAAATTCTTACATTTTCCCAGTTTGGTAAAACCAGTAAGCTTTATGCAGTGACAGCTTTAACCATGTATGCTTCCCTTGTCAAGAAAAAGAAATTCAAAGGCACACCAAGTAATCTCTAAAGTAGAGGTTTACTTCAAAATAGATAAAAAAATGTAAAATGTAAATACAGAACCATGTAGCACAAAACATACAAATCACCTAAACAAAACAGGTTTAAAAGTGCAGACAAAATCTCCTACCACAGTACTCTTAGAATTGTCTTTTTCTAATGTATATTCTTCTAATAGTGCCTGATGTTGCCTTTTCAGAGTACAAACATTTGTGTCCAAATGGAAAACAGAATACTGTTTAAAAAACTGTCTTTGCCAACCCTTTTGTGTGAGGTCACCTAGCTCCTCCTCTGTATATTAAAAATCATACACCCAGGATGTTTTATCATTTTAGAAGGTAAGCTAATTAAGGTTACATCAGCAGAAACTCCTTTCCCCATGTGACTTCCCCAATCAAGTCTGTAAATTTCCTTTCATCTATGTGCAGTATCCTCTCTCAAACAGACATCAAAGCATTTATGATTTCGCACCAGTGTGCCATAACCTGGTTTCCTCCTCTAATGTCATAAAATGGATGTTGATTTCCCTCTTAGCAGTTAAAGCTATATTTAACTTAGATAAACAGGAGATCCTTGATTAAGGCCTGTTCTAGTCTCTAATTAGCTCCTGGCCTTCCAGGTAACACCTTGTTTCTAAAACCTGGGTGTGTGTGTGTCATCTCACATGCTGTCTCAGCATCCCTCATGAGAGACAGTCCACAACACATTTTCATATTACAAAAATCATAGTGTACTCAGAACTGGCTGTCCAGGTGTCACATGTTTAACTAGCCCCCCAGATGTCTTCCACCTCTAATGTTTCCTGGAACCTGGATAGTTTACCTCTAATTAATCGGCTTCATTTTTTCCAAATTGGCTCCCCTAAAAGTCAAGACCTCCTCTCTCTCGGGATTGAGACTTTAAACCCCCTGGGGACAACTCAAACCAAACGGAGTTGTGGCCGCTGTTTGCCAGCAGTTCTCCAACCTTAACAGCTCCAACTACCTCTGAATTTGTGAGGACTACATCAAGGATGGCATCTGACCTAGGCGGAGTGCTGACCAGTTGGTTGAGTAGACAGTCTTGTAAGGCATCTACCACAGTTTGACTTCTCGAGGCTCTGGCAGTTGGAATACCCCAGTCAAAGTCTGGCATGTTCAAATCGCCAACCATCACAACTTCTCCTTTTTGTACCACATCTCTAATTTCTTCTAAAAGTGCTGCATCCCTCTCCCTCTGCCTGACCTGGTGGTCTGTACATCAATCCCAAGTAAATCCTCTTTCCTGATGCCGTGCTGAGTTGCACCCAAAGGGATTCTACACCTTCCCTTTGATAACGTCAAAAGAGGTTGCTGCTATTCCATCGCAAACATATAGTGCTACCCTTCCCCCCAGCACCCTTCCTAGCCTGTCTATAAAGTGAATAACCCGGGCCCAAGAGGTTCCAATCACTGTTTTCTGTGGCCCATATTTCCATGATGGTCACCAGGTCCACTTGGGTGTCTGCCATTGTTGCCTGTAGTTCGCTTATTTTGTTACCCAGGCTTCTGGAGTTAAAGCACACCCCATTCCATGCTCCGGTAGGTGTGGCTTTCATCCCTGTTTTTGGTTTCATCTGTTGACTTCCAATTGCTCTCTTCCCTTTATGACCCCCTCCGAGTCCCCATGCTTTCCCCACTCCTGCTCTCTGTTGGTGGCAGAGTGTTCTTTGCTTGAGGGGGAGTATCAGCTAAGTTTCTATCCTTTATGCTGTAGCTGATAGGTTCCCTAGCTGCAGACTCCCCCTCACCTAGTTTAAACACCCAGCAAAGATGTCAAACTTCTGCCCCAGCTCTCTTACCCCTTCCTTGGTAAGGTGAATTCCGTCATATTTGAAGAACTTCCTTTCCCAGAAGTCCCCCAGATTCCAATGAAGTGATAGTCTTTTTTCTGTCATCATCCTTGCAGCCAATCATTGAATTCTTCAGCCTCCTTGTACTTGATCTTGTCAGTACATCCGCCATTGCCCCACACCGGAAGGACCTTGGAGAAAGGCAGGGAGGTCACACCAGTCACCAACCATTTGCTCAGTTTAATGAAGCTCTTCTTTGCCTCTTCCACTGTCAGGTTCATCAGGTCATTCATTCCAAGATGCACCAGTACTTCTATTTCTTTGTCCACTGTTCTTCCAATGTGTTCTGTGTCTCTCTCAGCCGAGGTTCCTGGGAGGCATTTGACTGTCACATCTGTTCAGGTATTTCCACCCAGGTAGGACTCAACTCCTCTTATCATTAAGTCCCCACAATGAGTATTTGCACTTGTTGCTGCAGTGTTTCTCCTTACTGTCACCGGATGCCATTTCCCTGCTCTGCCCAGGCCCCTTGACTGACATGTTGTCCCCCTTGTGGAGCCAGGGTCCTGCACTTCCGCCATGGATGCAAAGTGGTTTGTGGTCAGGATCACCTTGGGTGGAACAGGGCTCACCTGGTTCATCCCCTCAACTTTACCCCCCCCGGCCCACAACCTTCCACCCCCTCTGGACCGGAGGGCCTCTGAGGGAGCGGACATGGTGGGGATGAACACCAGTATCGCTGATATTTCATCCTGGCTATTTCTTTCCACATTGCATCCAGCTGAGCCCTCAGTCCATTCAGTGTTTTACATATGGGGCAGTGTCCCAATCTCCAGAGAAGTCCCTGGAAGATGAAAGCCCTGCATCCATTAAAACTTACCACATCCATGAGAGCTTTTGGTTTTTTTTAACGCCTCTTACCTTATCTGGGTAATTTCTGCAGAGTACACCTTCGCTTCCGACAAATTCTTCTAGAATCCCCTCCCTGCTGAATGGGCAATAGGGAGGGCTGGGTTGTGATTTCCTAACTTTGACTGGAAGTCCCTAATGTCTATCAAAGCATCCCTGTGTTTTAGTAGGCTCCTCCAGAAGCTGCAGCCCCCAATAGAAATGGTGGTAGTGGGAGGGCTGAACTGGAAGGTTCTGCTCTCAATCAAATGCTGTGCCTATAACAATGGAACTGGGCTCAGGTGGAAAGTGCCACCAAGCTGCTAGCACTTCCCCTCTGCTCCCCGTTCAGCTCCTGTGAAAGAACAATGCAGCTAGCACATCGGCAGCAGTAGGAGGGTTGGTGCGCAGACAACCTGCTGCCCATTGAATGCAACAGCTGCTCATCAGAATAAAACAACAGCTAATGGAGTCTTCCAACTTGGCCACAATCTGGGAGGAACCGGCAAGCTGCAAAGCCATTTAAAGCGTTGCTGAGATTTGAACTTAGCACTGCAGAAATACTGTCCCTTGACTGGTAGAAACCCCTGTGACATCTGTGCTGTGTCAAGACCCTTGCCAACCTGTATCTGGAATTAGGAAATATCAATCCCCTGAAGCACAAAACAATCCCTGTGAGGTCCAAATCCAACAATCACCTATACACACACACAGACCCCATTGAACGCTACACAGCAAGTTGTAGGGTAATGTAACTGCAGGTTACTGTAACTGCCCACACAGTCCCCCTTTGGCTTCTATGCTCTGCTGAATCCACCACTTGCCAGAGGTGGGGTGGGTGGGAGGCAGTGCCACCAAGCCGCTATTATACAATGGCATCTTATAATCTAGAGGTCTGATTGGTTAGCTGGTACCTTCAGACCATGGTAAATCCTAGTATTACCAATGAAAGAGGTACCGGCCAGCCGCACACTCAAGCACCCCGAAATCCACCCAAGCCACCGAACATGAAAATAGAAAACATTGACTTGCCCGCTACACCAGTATGCTGGAGCGTGAGTTTCAAATGGACTTCGAGCAACAGTCACCGAACCAATTTTACAGCCTCCTGAAAAGAAGTTAAAAAGAATAAGAAATCTGACAGCGAGCTAACTGTAAAACCACCCTCACCTCTTGAAAACAGCGACTCCATTCCACTTGAGGTTTTTAACCGCCAGCTCTTTGACTAGCCGCAAAACAGCAATGGTAATGCAGCTTGTCACAACATTTACATTTACAGCTTCCCAAACACAAAAAAATTACTCTGCTCTTTTTAGTGTAGTGTATCTTTCCCCAAGTAAGTCTTTCTCTCTCTCTCTCTCTCTCTCTGTGTCACCTCGTAACTCTTTTGCAAAAAACCATTAGCCGCTACTGCTACAAATCTGCTGTCACTGTTTCTTCGCTCCAGCTTCGGAAATTCCATTACGTTTACCACTCATCTCTTACCTCAGTCAACTATGGAGTCGGTCACACCTTGTTGAATCCTCAAGTAACCTGCAGCATCGGCAAGCTCCAGTAAGGCGCAAAGGTAAAAGAATATCTAGTATAACTTGACCTCACTGTAAACTCTCTCTCTATCCCTTTCTCCCTCCCATTGGTTTACCACTTTCAAGATCGACCTAGTTCAAGAACGGGAGCCCCTCAAACCATGTTGTCTCCCCTGCCAAGCAAGCTAACCCCCAGTATTGATGGCGCCAATAACAAATACTACAAATGTAAAAAAATAAATAAATTAATACAATTAAAACTTACGCAATAAAAAAAATACAAACAGAAGCTTCCCATGAATCAGTGTGCACCTCAGATTCTACATAGCAACACAGAACTGTTTTATCTGGCGCAGCAACAAATGCAGTAAAAAATTATTTAAAATGTAAAAAAAATTTTCTTTATTATTTTTTCTAACAAAAATTAAAGGGGGACATTGTATAATCACAATAAACCAATCCAGGGTGTGGATGATGCTGGAGTTTACCCACGCCTGGCATGGTTTGGTCACTCGGCTTGCGGCCTCGTGACTGAACCACACCAGGCATGGGTAAACCCAGCATCACCCACACCCTATTGTGGTTTATTGCTTAAGTACTCCCCCCTCTTGTCCCCATTCAGCTCCTGTGAAAGAACAATGTAGCTAGCACACTCAGCAGCAGTAGGAGGGTTGGTGCGCCAACAACCTGCTGCCCACTGAATGCAACTGCTGCTCGTCAGAATAAAAAACAATCAAGGGAGTCCTCAGACTCGGCCACATCTGGGTGGGACAGGCAAGCTGCAAAGCAATTTAAAGTGTCGGCTGAGATTTGAACTTGGTGCCGTGGAAATCCTGTCCCTTGATTGGTAGAAAACCCTGTGACATCCTAGCCATGTCAAGACCCTTGCCAACTTGTATCCGGAATTAAGAAATATCAGTCCCCTGAAGCACACACAATCCCCATGCGGTCCAAATCCAACAATCCCCTACACACACACAGACCCACTGAGTGCTACACACCAAGCTATAGGGTACTGTAACTGCCCACATAGTCCCCCTTCAGCTTCCACGCTCCGCTGAATTCACTCAGTTGCCAGAGGTGCGGCGGTTAGAAGGGCAGTGCCACCAAGCCCCTAGTATTCCCCCTCTGGTCCCTGTTCGACTCCTGTGAAAGAACAATGCAGCTATGTACAATGTAGTTGAAGATTACAGTAGATTATTTATACAGGACACAAGACCACAGATCCATACAATCAGTATTACAAACATTTTAGAGCCAAATGCATATTGAAAACAACAGTGAACTAGTTATGCTTACAATTTAAGGGAGGCCAAGCAGATCATTCCAGCAACTGTTATTGGTAATAAGTGCTGAAATAGAGACAAGAGCACACTTATAGGGGGAGAGACCATCTCAGTGAAGACAGCTGCATTTATTACACTCTAGAAGAGAGGTTATTAGCCCTTTCCTGAATCCCCCAAGGGAGGAGCCCTCTTTGAGGGAGGGCAGGAGATTGTTTCATAGTGAAGGGACAATAGTGGCAAAGGACCATTGTCATATATTTGACCTCACCCTGGGAATTTCTAGCAGTGTGCCAATTGAGAACCAGAGAGTTCTATACGGACATACGAAGAAGGTAGCAGAAGAAGGCCATTTGGTTTATCTAGTCTTCTTATATTGCAGGGTACACAGCTTGAGCTACTTTCCCTGCCCTCCTTCCCCACACCTCCCATCCTCCCTACTCATGATCCTTATATAACCCCCTTGTTCCCAGGGGTTACTAGAATCCTGATTAGAATCAGTGGTAGGCAGGGAAGGCAGCTAGTGAAATGCCAGTTAAATGGATTTCACTCTGTCTCACTCTGTTCTCCGTCTCTGCTGAGCTCTGGAGGGATGATGTCATTTAGAACTGTCACAGCAGCATAAGGCACATTTGCTAGCAGCTGCTAAAGCTAGTTTTAGAATATTGAGGGAGTTGTCTGCAGGAGTCCAGTGGAGGAGGCTGCAGAGTGTAGCTGCAGCTCTTCAGTCAGTTCTGGTATAGAGCTACCGGTTTCTTTTGAAAGTTTTTGTTCTCACCCTAGTGGATGACAACTGTTACAGTCTGTGGACATGGTGGAGACCTATGCCAGTGGGTTTTCTGTGATCCATACCAGGTGAGATGGGGTTGAACTCCAGGATGCAGGGGCAATCCCCTGGTCCATCTGGACATTTGAAGCTGCCTTGGTACAACTGCTCTGTGAGTATTTTGTTGTTTTCTGTGTAAACCCAGGAGTACCTGCATTCCTGTTAGTGGTGGATTCTCTGACAAAGGGACCCTGTCACCGGAGACTTTCTGTTTAAAAATTATCTGCCTACATTTGGAGACAGTAATGTGACTGTCCATGTGCAGAACTTTTAATTTGTTACACACCTGAGGTGTGTGTAGTATGTTAAGTGTGTTATATATTTGAGACAACATCTACAGTTTCTGCAGTTGTGTGGTGTTATTAACTAGATGAAATGCTGAGTATAAGCTTAAAAGCAAAAGGTGGGAGAGTCCCCATCTGGAGTAACAAGTTTACCTCTACGGGTTCTGAAGGGCGCCTATTTCTTTTCATTCAGTGCATGTGGCCAATGCCTGAGGAACGTGTTTACCCCTGTATGTGGGTTTGTTTCTTCCAATTTACTCCAGTTTAGTGGGTTCTGAAAGTTCTGAGCCAGTACGTGCTCGTTGTGGTTGTGTGTGCCACATTCATTCCTGTGTAATATGGGAACAGTACCAGTACCTGGCCGGATGTGCCAATTTCCAGAGGAACCCAGTGTGTTCACAAGTGTGTGTTTTTTTCTTCATCCTATGCTAAATGGGAATTCAGGAATGTCTGTACCTTAGTAATCTGCATTACAAGTATGTGTAGCCCTATGGGGGTCCATCTTCGCTTTGTGATTATTCCTACTCTGTTACGTGAATAAAAGCCACACTCTAGAATCCCAGCCTGGTTTGGACAGTCATGTTATTGCTTCCTATTGTCTGGAGTTACTTGGGTGCCCCTGTCCAGAAGTGCAAACCTAGCATAGCCCTAAGCAAATGTTTTCTCCCAGGGACCTGGGTTGTTGGCCATGGTAATTGGTCCCTACCAGGTGTGTGCCAAGCAGTTGCCACACTTGGTTGTCTGTTTTGTATAGCAGTCTTTTCCATCTTGTATATCCCACCTTGTATATGGTGGCTTACTTTGTTGTTGTTTTTACAATGTAACCCCCCCCTTTACCCCTAGACGTTTGGTGAGAGATGTGCCTTCTAGTTAAATAAGGGACTGGTGGTGGGTTACACTTACCTTCCACCTATGCCTATCCCAGCTTCTCTTAAAGCTGCCCACTGTCTTCAATGAGACCACCTCTTCCGGTAGCGCATTCCAAGTGTCCACCACCCTCTCTGTGAAGACGTGCTTCCTGACCTCCCTCCTAAACCTTCCACCCTCAAGCTTAAGACTGTGCCCCCTCATGTTATGGTTGCCACTCAGCTTAAAGAGACTCTCCTTATCCACCTTATTTATCCCTTTCAAGTACTTGAAGGTCCCAATCATGTCCTCTCTCTCTGCTGTCTTCCAGGGAGTACATGTTCAGTGCCCTCAGCCTCTCCTCATATGCCTTACCCTGCTGACCCTCTATCATCTTTGTAGCCCTCCTCTGGACCTTCTCCAGCAGGTTAATGTCTTTTTTGAGGTGTGGGCACCAGTACTGAACCCCATACTCTAGATGAGGCCTTACAAGGGACCTGTACAAGGGCAGTATAACCTCCTGTCTCCTACTACTGATCCTGCTAGATATGCATCCCAGCATCTTGTTTGCCTTTGCTGCTGCTTTCTTGCACTGTGTGGAGTGCTTCAGGTCACTAGTGATTATCACTCCCAGGTCCTTTTCCTCCTCTGATGCAGATACTCAGACTAATTTAATTTAGACTATGAGGCTTGACAGTAAGAATATCCCTCGAGCTAGGCAGAGCAGGGTCTTTTAGTACTTTGAATGCTAGGCTGAGTAGGGGGTAATCTAGTCTGCCCTCCAGTGTGGGCCAGTTCAGCCGAGTGTCCTCACAGCACCTCAGACATGGATTAAATGCCTATAACCCCATACCCTGTTGTGGGTTATTGTTAACTTAGTACACTACAATGATGATCCCTATATGGTGACCCTGCTGTAATGTGATCAACTCTATGATACAGTATTTAGAGGTTTTGCATTTCAGATGCCCTGGCGGCTCTGAGTATCGGGGCACTACATAGCAGTACAGGGAGTACCATAGGCTTAATGAATCCAATATTATAGGCCTTGAGGAAAGGAGGGAAAGGGAGGACATGATAGAAACTTTCAAATACCTCAAGGGAATCAACAAAGTCAAAGAGGGTGGCATCTTTCAAAGAAAGAGATGCTCAAGAACAAGGGGGCACAATTTGAAGATAGAGGGGGGACAGCTCAGAGGTAATGTGAGGAAGTATTTCTTCACAGAGAGGGTTGTAGATACATGGAATAGCCTTCCTGAGAAGGGCACAGAGTCAAAAACAGTGGGGGAATTCAAGAATGCATGGGACAGACATAAGGCAATTCTAGTGGAGGGTAGGAGGAAGTAGGCTGTTGGTTAACTAGGATCTGCAGCTTATCTGCTAGGTAGGGAAAGGGGCAGACTAGGTGGGCCAAGCGGTCCTTATCTGCCGTCAAATTCTATGTTTCTATGTCATGATGTTGCCAACTGTTGTGTTGTTGTCATTTATTAATCTTGCTGATAATTGTATTTTGTTTATGTTTACATTTTGCATTTTTGTCAGTCAGAGCATTATATGACATTTCTGTTTTTATGAACAATATGCACACTGTGACCTTTTGACCTTCCAATATATATATATATATATATATATATATATATATATATATATATATATATATTTAATGCTTTCATTAATTTGTTATGCCTGAGGGTCCATCTGGGTATTAGCAGTGGAGGAACTGTGTACACTTCACTTTATATTGTTCACTCCTTTGTAGCCTGACCTCACCAAGCCTTTGTGGTCTTGAGTCTGAAAATAATTTAAATGACTGTAAATGTCTGCTTACAGCCTGTATCTGTTTCTAATTAGGTTTAATTTAGTTTTAAATTCCAACCTGGTTATAATGTTTGACATGTCTGGCAAAAAGAGTTTGAAGGCTGGTGTCAGCTCAGGCATCTAAGAGCCCTGGATGCTTGGGGAGTGCTATTTGAGAAGACCAGGTGCTGATCCTCAGGTGCCTGGTGTGATGATGTCACTGTGTAGCATATCATCACTTACTGATGCTCTGAGGCAGCAAGTTACTTATAAGAAGTGGCTGGTCAGCACTGAGCCGGCATGATTTTCTGGCACAGAGCTGGATTTTGAAGCTTTTGAAGACCTCTGTGAGAGGCTGGGCATGTTTTTCAAAATGCTTCCTACTGAAACCTGGCATTTTGGGCTTTCTTAGTCACTTGCCACGTCATGACTTTTTGTGATTCACAAGAGCTTGCGCATTCATTCATTTATTGATTTGTCTGGTAAAGATAGTGAGCAAAAAATGCCCGTTTTCACATGTGACCAGAACATAAAGAACAATAACACACAAATAAAAATATACAAACTGATTTAAGCTTAGCAATCACAATCCAACAAAGATTTAACATAATTAAAAAATCTTAATTTAAACATAGAAAAAGAAGTACTGGATGTAACACACTGAGGCAAATTATTATAAAAATGGGTTGCTTTAAAAGACAAAGGTCTTTGTCCAACAGATGTATATTTAAAAGGAGAATTATGACATTGTTAGAGCTATGTTTTAGGGGTAAGGAATGACTATACTTAATGTCTAAAGTGTCATGGGGACAGGAAACAGTATGACCGACGGGAACACCATCAGGGATAGGAACACCATCATTGCCATAAATTTGGAAAAAACAACTCAGACAATTGATTTCTGCAGGAAGCTTTGCTCCTCCCCCCTGCCCCCCCCCCCAAAAAAATAAATAGAGTCACTTACACCGTCACACATTTTTGAAGAAAAAAAAAATTATACAGCCAGAAGCTCCTCTTTTCGGGGGTGATCACAGAGGTTTGAGCTTATTCGGTGATCTGGGGTCACACGGTTTGCTGCTCGGTATTTACCAGGGAACAGGATGGGCCAATCCGCAGGGGAAAGGCAGAGGGGAGTGAGGAGAGGGGATAATGGATGAGGAGATCCCAGTGAACAATGTGCTGGAAGAACTGAGGGCCTTGAGGACTGACAAGGCGCCCGGATCAAATGGGCTACATCCTAGAGTCCTGAGGGAGCTAGCTGAAGTCCTGGCAGCACCTCTGGCAGACTTGTTCAATACCTCCCTGAAGACTGGGTGTATGTCTCAGGACTGGAGGATGGTGCACGTGGTACCCCTCCACAAGAGTGGCCCCAGGGATGAACCAGGAAATTACAGGCCAGTCAGCCTTATGTCCATTTTGGGTAAGCTAATGGAGACTATCCTTAAAGAAAGGTAGGTGACCTTCCTGGAGGTAAATGGTCTCCAGGACAATTGACAACATGGGTTCATCTCCAGAAGATCATGTCAAACAAACCTGGTTGACTTTTTTTGACTGGGTGACAAGAGCACTTGATGATGGTTGGGCAGTTGATGTACTGTATCTGGACTTCAACAAGGCCTTTGACTCAGTGCCCCATGGGAGATTGACTAGTAAACTGTTGAACTTGGGAGCTGGGGAGAAAGTGGGTTGGAAATTGGTTGAGGGACAGATATCAGAGGGTGGTTGTAGAGGGGGAGCTCAACTCCCACAGCAGTCACCAGTGGTGTCCCACAGGGCTCGATGCTGGGGCCGGTGCTTTTTAACATCTTCATAGCTGATATAGCAGAAGGGGTTAAAAGTGAGATCAGCCTATTTGCTGATGACACCAAGACAGGTGCAGTGGTGGATGGTGTGGAGGGTGGGAGGGGACTCCAAGAGGATTTGTTAACACTAGAGCAATGGTCAGACACTTGGCAGCTGGGTTTCAATGTAAGAAGTGCATAGTTATACAATTTGGAGCCAGGAACCCAGGGTACAGCTACCATTTGGAGGGAGGGCGCAGTTATCTGTATCTGTGGAGGAAAAGGATCTGGCGGTGATGGTCATTGGGAATATGAATCACTCGTCTCAACGTAGGAGAGTGGTGGCCAAGCCCAATAGAATGCTGGGGTGCATTGCAAGAGGAATCACCTCTAGGAGGGTGGAAGTCATTCTGCCACTGTACAGATCACTGGTTAGGCCCCATTTGGAGTACTGTGTGCAGTTCTGGTGCTCATATTTAAAGAAGGACATCAGGCTTTTGAAGGGAAGTCCAGCGGAGGGCAACAAAGATGCTCAGGGGAATGGGGGTGAAACCTTATGAGGACAGGTTGTGGGAGCTCAACATGTACTACTTAGAGGAGAGAAGGGAAAGGGGGGTTATGGTAGAGATCTTCAAGTACTTAATGGGTATGAACAAGGTTAGTACTGAGAGCATGTTTCATTTAAATGGGGAGGGGATCACTAAAGGGGCACAGTCTGAGGTTGGAGGGGGTAGGTTTAAGAGGGAAATGAGGAGACATTACTTCACAGAGAGAGTGGTTGCAAGCTGGACATGCTGCTGGAAGAAATAATATCTCTGAAATCGGTGAGGAGCTTTAAGAGGGGGTGGGATAGGGTCAGAGGCAAGATACTAGTAGGGAGGGGGAAGCAGCCGGGGGAAATGACGATGAGGGTTGGTCATGGGGTGGGGGGGCAGCAGCAGTAGTCTAAGCTGTGAACTGCACAATTGAGTAGATGCGATAGACCGCTTGGCCTGTATCTGTTGGCATTTTCATATGTTCATATGCTGGTGGAGATGGGGGAATCAAACCCCCGGTCAGCTGGACATGGCCCAGCTCTTTCACAGTCCGTTGCTCTAGCCAGTATGCTACAGGGACAGGGACGCTGAGCTACACTCTGTCTGTCCGCTTTATAGTTTCCCACGCTTACCTTTCAGGAACACAGTACTGGCAATATTCCCGTCCCCAACTGTATTCCAGTCGACTGTCGGCCATACTGTTTCCTGTCACCATGACACCTGAGACATAAAGTATAGGCGAGTCAAAGCATAACTGATATGCAAAACAGAATAAGGTAGCCAGTTTACCTGAAATGGAATGAAACTAACTAGATCGAGGCTACTAGCAAATGCGTGCTTTTTGCTGTTTGAAAGTTTCTTTCATTCCATATTTGGGCCATTTGTTCAATGTTGTGCTCCACTTCTGCTAATTAGGCAGTTGAGAGTGATATGGGAAATTCAAGTTTAAGGGGCTATTATATAAGTTGCTACTGACTTCTTGACTATGGTGCTGTAGTTGCAATAGTGACTAAGGGAAGGCAAAGCAGCAGAGACCCATTTACGTTCTGTCATGGAGCTTTGGGAGTTTGATCCAGAAGATCCAGGACAATCCAAAGCAGCCCACCTCAGAAGGCACCCAGATCTGAATCTGAGCTAGGCCTCAGGTCAGGGTAGTTGGCAACCCCTTGGTGTACCAGTTCTGTTTCCAATCTGAAGCGGTTCAGGTCTCAGCAAACAGGGCTCAAATGATACAAGTTAGACATAGGCATGGTGCCTGGGAGTAGAAATCTGGAGGTTTTTCTATCCTTATTGGTGACACACACTGGGACACACCCCAGCCTAATTGCAGACTGTTGCACTACAGCCACACTTGAGCCCATGCAATCTGAATTTACTGATCTCAGTTCAGGTGTGCTCCATTTCTTTCTTTTTTTTTTGTAATCTGTTTTCCTGGACTGCCATCTCTGCCTGACCTCCCAGCCCTATCATCCATTCCTTCCACTGTCTGTCCTGTGGGGATACAAACAGAAAGGGGCCCTAGAGTACCAGCAACTGTCATACAGGTAGCTGGGAGACATGGAGATTTTACAAGTTTTTTTTGCCCTTTCCCTGAATCCCCCCACCTCCCTCTGACACTGGGCACTGCCCCATCAGGTCTCACATGCATGTAACAAAGCCCCTGCAGGGGACGAGAACCCTTCGGCCCACTACAGGGGTCGCTGTGTTGGCAGAACTGTTCCCTTTGCCTGGGAGTACCCCAGCCCCCTTGACTGCCTGAGCCAGCTCCAGAGTCCACTCTCAAACCCGGGTTACCAGCATGGTAGTATGATGCACTACCCGCAGGGCAATTGGGTGGCCCAGGTGTGCCATATTCCTTGATTTATAACTGGTTGCTTTCGGTAGTGGGCGAGAGATGAATTGATTTGAGGTAATGCAGTAGATCCTGTGGATAGATCTAGATTCTGATAAGTTAGTAAAAACAATCATGTCAGGAAACAATCACAGTGGGAAGGTCATGTCAGACTAATCTGACAGATTTCTTTGACTGGGTGACCAAAGTAGTAGATCAAGGAGGAGCTGTGGACATGGCCTACCTAGACTTCAGCAAGGCATTTGACACAGTCCCACACAAAAGATTAATATACAAGTTAGCCAGCCTGGGAGTGGGTCCCAAGATGACAGCCTGGGTAAAGAATTGGCTGGAGATTAGGACACAGAGAGTAATAGTAAATGGAGTCCACTCTGAAGAAAGGGGAGTTACTAGCGAGGTACCGCAGGGTTCAGTATTAGGACCGGTCCTCTTCCATGTCTTTATAAGCGACATTGCAGAGGGACCAGAAGGAAAATATGTCTCTTTGCAGATGACACAAAGATCTGCAAAAGAGTTGATGCACAAGGTGGGGTGGAAAGGATGAGAAGGGACTTGGCAAGGTTAGAGGAATGGTCAAATATATGGCAGCTTAGATTCAATGCTAAGACGTGCAAGGTAATGCACCTGGGAAACAAAAACCCAGGGAAGAGTACACAATGGGGGTGAGATACTAACAACAACAAAATGGAAAGGGACCTGGGGTAGTCATAGCAGATGACCTAAAGGTGGGCAAGCAATGTGAGAGGGCAGCAAGGAGGGTTGGGGGATACTGGGATGCATAGGAGAGGCATCACCAGTAGAAAGCGGGAAGTTATTATCCTCTGTACAGACAGCTGGTGAGACCCCATCTGGAGTACTGCGTGCAGTTCTGAGACCCAATCTCCACAAAGACATAGACAGGATGGAAGCTGTCCAGAGGAGGGCAACTAAAATGGTGCGGGTCTGCACCAGAAGACATATGAAGAGAGACTTAAGGAGCTTAATATGTATAGCCTCAAGGAAAGGAGGGAGAGGAGGGACATGACAGAAACTTTCAAGTACCTCAAGGGAATCAACAAAGTCCAAGAGGGTAGCATCTTTCAAAAAAAAAAAAAAAGTGGTGTACAAGAACAAGGGGGCACAATTTGAAGATGGGGGCGGCTCAGAGGTAATTTAAGGAAGTATTTTTCACAGAGAGGGTTGTGGATGCATGGAATGGCCTTCTGGAGGAGGTTGTGAGTCAAAAACAGTGGTGGAATTCAAGCATGCATGGGACAGTCATAAGGCAATTCTAGGGGGTGGGGGGCAGGAAGAAATAGGCTGCTGGTTAACTAGGATCTGCAGCTTATTCATTAGGTAGGGAAATGGGCAGACTGGGTGGGCCAAGCGGTTCTTATCTGCCGTCAAATTCTATGTTTCTATGTCAACTGTAATGACAGTGTTACACGAGGTCCTGCACCCTGACTGATACCCCAAGAGATACACCGCAGACAGCTAGCATTTTTGTATATGTTATACTAACATATAGGGCTAAGGGCATCTACCGTACAAGAGTAGATGTCAGGATATGTACGCATATGATTGCTATATGCTTTACTTTCTAATATACACATGTATTTCTTGCTTACAAGATGTTAGGACACCTGTGTCCTTGTAATGTTACGGTATATGAGTCGGCATTGCCATCTTCTGATGATTTGTATTACTACACAGCTATGTACAAACTGTACTTCTTTGTTTCCACAAAGTGATGACTATAACAAAATTGTATAATGTTTATTAATTTATTTATTTCGTTTTTGTTAACCAGGTAGGTGCACTAGACAAGAGATTTTGCCTATTTTCAGGCACAACCCAGGAGGGTTACACATCAGAAACAGCAGATATATAGTGTCCATAACAGGATACAAAACATCTAGTTGGAAAGAAAATACAGTAATACATGACAATTTTGAATACATGGCACATTCAGGAACAACCAGTAGAATATACATAGCATGAGGATAAACAGTAATCACAGTTACATAAACTTTTATAGAATTTTGAAAACAGTATAATTGATTGAAGAAATACATATACAGCAAACGCTCAGGGTACAAAAGTGCTGAGAGGAAGTATAGCTCTCAAGGTGGAAGATCAGTGGTAGTAGTGCAAGTGAGTGGAGACAAGCAAGAGGTAGAGCAAGAGCAGAGACCTGAGCTCATAAGGTGAGTTCTTAAACTTTTTTGAAAGGCCTGGTGAGTAGCCGATTGTTTAACATAGAGTGGAAGGGTGTTCCACATTCTGGGAGCAGATACGGCAAATGCAAGTTCACCCTTCTTGGTGAGTCATCTAGGCGTAACAAAGGAAGCAATTTCAGTAGATCTCAGCATATAGAGCAAGTCAGGTTGTTTTAGTAGAGTTACAAGGGACCTTGGAGTGCTAGTCTGGGTTAATTTATCGACCAGACAACCAGCTGTGTACAGACGATAGGAGGATGGGGTGAGCCAATTGAGAGAAGAATAGAGTTGACAGTTAGTTTAGGAGCTGCAAGGGCGAAGCGTCAGATACTATTATAAAAAGTGCTCCATTTCTGGATTACTTGCTTGCTAGCATTAAGGTAGACTATAGAGCCATAGTTGAGGCAAGGTCGAATAATTCCCTGAGCAATGGCCAGCCTGGCTGTCGAATTTAGGGAGGATCTTACCTTGGAATTCAGGCCAAGTTTACTGTTCACTGCCTTACAAGTTGTTGCAACATGAAGATTAAAGTCCAGTGAGGGGTTAAGAGTCATCCCAAGGTATCTGAAGGATGTGATTGTATCCAGGGTTATGCCATCAGGTCCACAAAGGGAAAGTCCCATATGACAAGCTTTTAGCCTAGTGGAAGTCCCAAAGAGCATTGACACCATTTTGCTAGTGCTAAGTAGGAGCTTATTTTGTTTTAGCCAAACCAAGAAGCAGTCAAAGTCAGATTGAAGGGAGGTGCGAATTGCCGAAATGTCATTAGTGGCAGAGTAGATAACCATATCATCCACATAGAAAAGAGACAAAGTCAATCCAGACAGGGGGGAGGATTATTTATAAAGAGACAGAAAAGGAGGGGACCAAGAATAGAACCCTGGGGAACACCAACTGAGGTAGAGACAAGATCGGATGCAACATTCCCTATTTGAATAAATTGTTACCTACCCAGAAGGTAACTGCCAAACCAGTTATCTAGGACTGAGGAGCCACCTCTAATTTAGCCAATAGGGATCACCTCTGTAACTAGAAATGTTTCTATCTTACAGTAACCATGGCAATTACCTTAGGCATATAATGTAAGACATTATGTCTTCTACCTCGGAGACCCCAGGAGACACGGAGATTCCTCGAGCTATAGGGAACGCTTAGCATTGACTCCCAGTTCCTAATGGTAAGAACTGCTTAGGGCAACTGTGATTTTCCTTTTGATAGTAATAAACAAGCATTATTACTCTTATGCAATGTGTCTGTGATTCCTTGTATTCCCATTATTGCCAAGAACCAGAGAGTGACGTTTAGACTACCTGACAATTGGTGACTGCATGCAGGCAATATTTGGTGTTTGCAAAGTTTTCACTTGTTGATACAACCTTCCCTTCCTAACGGGGACAGAAGGTGTGCACATCCGCATCACCTCTCCCATTTTTCACCCACTTTGTAACTACTGGCAAAGTCTGGCTGCCTACTTGGTGTGATTGATGCCGACTCACCTTACCCCACAGCAGTTTTGAATTGCCAGCTTACAAGTGCACAGTAGCCCACCTGTGAACTAGTACACCTGTTATGGATCGATACACAGCACTGCGCCTTTTCACAGTTTGATTTTATGTCCTCTCCCACACAATGGCCACTGCATCAAATACCTGCACAGATTTGAGACTTGAACTTCCTTGCCTCCCATGGAGGATGGTCTGACTTTGCGCAGGACGCAAGTCAATCCAAAAACCCCATACTGGAGATTTCAACCCAGTACTCAGAGACGAGACAAACAGCCAGAAAGCGTGAAGCTAAAGGGCTGTTGGTCGCGGCTCTGTATGCTACTCTAGAAGACTCCGAAGCGAGGTTTCGAACTCTTGATCTGCAAGTCTCATCCCTTAAGCAGGAGATGGGGCTGTGGGAAACTGAATGTTTGAAAAGAGAACAGGATTTGGAGTCTGAGCTCCAATCTCTGCAGAATGAAAAGGGTTCACTTTTGCATCATTCTGCTCAGGAAAATGAGCAGGAACTTTGTATGTTGAAGCAGGAATGTGAACGTTTGAGACAGGATAAGGGGCAGACATTGCAAATTAATGACTTATTAAGTAGAACTAATGATCAGATTTATGAGGAGTTGGGAGAGCTACAGGACGAGATGAACCAGGTACGTCATGACTTAGGAGTGGCTACTAGGGACAATCGCGAATTAAGTGCCGCATATAGAGTGTTACAGAAGCAGTTACAGGATGATCTGGATCAGAATGTTGCAAAAGTTAGTCATGAGGATTGTGAATGTAAAATGGCAAAACTGCGCCATCAGCGAGAGGTGCTGGCTGGTCATGTCAAGGCGATGGGTGGCGTAGCCCCATCCTGACAATGTCATCTGAGGAGGAGGAGGAGGATGATGACATCTCTCAGTACAATGTCCAGTCACACCCCTACTATAGCCCAGTGACCCCACCCTGCCATCCACAACATAGTGGACCCCTGTCACATGATACCACATCCCTACATCATCAACGGCATGATGACCATCATGGCCAACGCCAACATGGCAACCCCCATGATAGGGGGGAGCAGGCCCAGGCCTAGTCCCAATGGCACCACCGATCACCATTATTTCTGTAGATGATAAGGAAGAGGTAGAGAAAATGACTGATACTGCCTTAGGCAACGTGACCCTTCCCGAGAGAAACAAACAGGTTCTCCGAACCCAGATTAAGCAGCTGCTTCAGGACTCTGCTACTCTGGAAGGAATGGTCTGCACTGTGGCTGAAGCCACAGCTCAGGCAGCCCTGCAGGGCACCCAAGACAATCTACCTCTGAACTATCGTCCCAGCAATCCCCTACAAATGGCCCACTCTGTTCAGCAAATAGCTGACAGCCTTGGTCGGATGAGCCTGTCCGATAACCTCAGTTGCCACTTGGAAAAGGTGCATTCCAAATGTGAAATGCTTAGTCCCGCTGTAGACTACTAAGTCCAGATTCTACACCAGACCATCGATCCTGGTGTATGGGTGAAACTTCCTGATGCTATCTGACAGGATAGCCATGCCACCTTTGATGAAGTTGCAGCTGAACTTATCACTGCACATAACCCAGGTGTGGTATGAGTAATGCTCGCATACCCTGTGAAACAGAATGCTAAGGAAAGTCCAGCGACCTTCCACCAGAGGCTCTGGATGGTCTACCAAGCAGGAAAGAATCTTGCAGAAGAAGCCGCTGATGCAAACCTCAGTGAGTACAAAACTCTGTTCCTCAGGAACATGATCCCTGCAGTGCGAGAGAAGGTACAGCCAACCACCTATCCCACCACAGAGAGGTTTGCCGATATTCTTCGGAAAACAGAGAGAGTTTATCAACTCTACATCCATGATTCAAGCTCCAGCTCCAAGAAGGTAGCTGCCATAGAAGCCATCCCGGATGCCACGACACACTATACGGTGGAGGGGAGGCCCAAGAGAAACAGTCCCTCCCCACAGATAACCAACACCCCCAGCAGGCCCAACAACAATCCTGGGGTGGGAACCAGAACTACCACAAAAACAAGAAACACCAGAAAAACAATAAGGGTAAACAACAGAGACCAGGCCCTTCAGATAGGGAAATAGCTGATGAGAACTGAAGCCTCTGAGACCTCCTCATGAAAGTGCGCTCCATAGCGGACGCTGTCCCAGTATGGACCCTTGCTGCACTACAACCAGGAGAGCAGGCCTCCAAAGACCATGGAGATACCGGAAGTCTGTGCTCTCAGGCCCCTACAGGCCTGAACCTGGAAGCGGCTCCCTATATAGCATCAGTACAGCATGGTGAGATGGTTCACAGGAACCAGGCCCAAACACTCTTTCAAGAGTTTCCCCATGCTTCCACTGGTATGGATTGACAATTACAGACCCCAGTCCATATTGTAAACAAGCTGGTCTTGGATACAAATGGAAGGCCCTGCACAGAGGCCGAGGTCGGGGGCTGCCTACTTACAGTATTACTGGATACAGGCACGGCTGTGTCTGTACTGCAGGATGACAACCCAGACACATCACCTTGGTCTACAGGATGGAAGACCAATATGTCTGATGTAGATGGAACTAGGCTACCTGCATACCACTCCCTGCCACTTCCTGTGACGCTGGGACACCTGATGGTGTATCACACCTTTCAGCTGATGGTACTGCATGATTACCCTAGTATAATTGGAATTGACTTCTTGGCACCACACAGCTGTGTGGTAGACCTGGCCAACATGTTACTGATACAGATTCAGGGACAGTATCACACCATCATGATCCCTGACTCACATGTAGCTGCAACAAAATCCACCAATGACAAACAGTATGACATCATAGATTTGTTTAAGAACCATGAGCTTTTCCCAAAGCTCCTTCCCATCATACAAAGGCATCTGGAGGCATTTTCCACCAAAAAGCATGATTGTGGCAAGATGCACACTGTCATTGAAGTGACAGGCCCAGCCCATGAGAGGCAAAGGCAATACCCTTTTCCATCTGAGGCCTTGCCTTCTCTTAGGGAAACAATTAAATCACTCCTCAAGCAAGGTGTAATCAGGACATGTGTTTCCACTGCAAATACCCCAGTGTAGCCTGTGGAAAAAACCACGGGCACATGGAGACTTACAATTGATTACAGGAGACTAAACCAGGTCACCCCCAGTTGTGCCCCAACAGTGGCGTCAGCACCAGATGTGCTGTGACTACTGACCCCTGACTAACAATGGTTTAGTGCCCTGGATATTTCCATTGGTTTTTGGTCATTGCCATTGGCCCCCAAGAGTCAATATAAGTTTGCTTTTGCCTTTGAAGGTACACAGTACATGTGGACCTGCTTACCACAGGGATTCCATAACAGCCCCTCTATGTTCCATCTACACATGATGGATGCTCTTGAGGGTTTCTCTACACCCAAGTTCCTCTTGCAGTATGTGGATGACCTGTTGTTGGCTGCAGCCCCACAGGAACAACATCTGGATCTCTAGGACAAACTACTGACCCTCATTCAGAGGGCAGGCCTCAAATGCAACCCAGCAAAAGCACAACTGTGCCAGAAAGAGGTACTCTTTCTGGGTCTGAGGATAACAGACAAAGGCAGAAGCCCTACCTGGAAGAAGATACAAGGATTACAGGACTTGCTACTACCTACCAGCATGTCCACCCTTAGAAGGTTTCTAGGTATGGTAAATTATTCTAGAGATTTTATTTGTGATTTTGCTCAGAAGGCCACCCCTCTGTATGAACTACTGAAAAAGGATGTCCCCTGGACTTGGGGCCCCATTCACACCCAAGCTGTGACATCACTGAAGCAGGCCTTGGCCTCAGTTCCAGCTTTGGTCAACCCCAATCCAGCCTTGCCATTCCATCTGGAATCTGCCACCTCTGACATTGCTATGTCTGAAGTGTTGGCCCAGAAGGTCCATGGCACCTTAAGGCCCACTGCATATGCATCATAGCTCTTGACCCCAGTGGAACAGAAGTACAGCCTTTGTGAAAGGAACCTTCTGGCTACCTACTGGGCTGTCAAGCACTTTTTGTATATCATTGGATAGATACTCTCCCCTGATCATCAATACAAACCACACCCCAACCTTCTTGCTATCAGATAGAGTAAAGGGTGGATCAGTCTCTAACACCAGACTGACACACTGGTCCCTCCTTCTTCAGGATAGGGACATCAAGGTCCACCCAACCAAAATGCCATCCATGCTGGCGCAATTCCTCCTTTTCCAAGGAGAACCCCATGACTGTACATTGCAGCCACCTGATCTACCAGATCCAGGCACTTTCCTTCCTGTTACACCACAACTACTTAAGAACACCTCACTGTGTCATGTCTTCACAGACGGATCAGCTTCCTATTACCAAGGAGAACAGATAGCAGGAATGGGTATATTTGTAGTTTACCCTTTTGGTAACACTGTTAAAATTTCTAAACGTTGCAGTGCAGCATCGTCACAGTGTGCGGAGATGGCAGCGGTGGCCTGTGCCCTTGAGTTCATCCAGCATGGCACCGAGGATTCTATCATTTTCACAGACTTTAACTGGGTTTGTTGTTCTTTTACAGAATTTCTCCCTTTCTGGCAGAAGAACTCCTTTACTTCTTCTGATGGCACTCCAGTGAAACACAAGGAACTGGTAATATACCTTCATTCACTGGCACAGAAATTTGCACACAAACTGTATGTACACAAGGTTAAGGCCCACTCTATGCATGACCCCTATCATGCCTTCAATGACACCGCCTAGGGCTCCCAGCTTTTCCGCCGCTCGAACTGCAGCCACCACGGCCACCGGGCAGTCAACGCTGCAGAAGCCGACGCCCGAGACCATAGGGCCGGACACAGATCGCTGAGAGCCGAGACCCTCCTAGGACTCCCAGCTCTTCCACTGCTCGAACCGTGGCCACTGGGCGGTCGGCGCTGCAGAAGCCGATGCCCGAGACCACAGGGCTGGACACAGATCACTGAGAGCCGAGACCCTCCTAGGGCTCCCAGCTCTTCCGCCGCTCAAACCGCGGCCACTGGGTGGTCGGCGCTGCAGAAGCCGATGCACGAGACCACAGGGCCAGACACAGATTGCTGAGAGGTATGGCAAAGCCACATATTTTCGCACACCCACCCATCCCCCCAGCACATTTCTATATAGATCTTCTTGCTCTGCCCCTTATTGCTATTGGCTCCCTACTGTATACCCATCCTTTTTTGCCCATTTCCTATTGATCTATATTTATTCTACCCTGTTAAGATGAGGGACACTGCCTTAGACTAGCTAACTAAACCAACGCAAGGAGCCCTTCTCCTTCGCTAGGAGTGCTACCGGCCGACCTACACTAGATCACCATGGCATTATGCTTCCAGTTCCTTATTGCCCTATGTATCCTGCCTATACTAGGGGATCCACTAGACTGGACCTACTCTAGTGAGGAAACTCGTCCTGAATCTATACAATGTACACACATCAGGTACATATTCAGCTCCTGTTACACCTCTGTACCCTTACACCCCCCACCAAATCGGGTGGCATATTAGGTGTGCATCAAACAGCCAAAATTCAGCCGAAAGGTACCAGCCACCCTCCCACTATAATATTACATCATGGTACTTCACAGCAAGGGTTCTATGCTACATGATGCTAGATCATCATATGACTAATACTGTGCCTATGCAAACCTACCTGGATACTACATCTACCCGGAAAAGGTCAAAAATCTTCAAGTCTTCCCTTGCGGTCCTAAGAAAACTTGTGCTTCTGTTATTACTATGTTCTGGCAATGCAGAGCTCAATCCTGGACCCATGATAGACATCACCTCACCAGCAGAACTCTCCAAAATAAAAGGAATTAGCTTCATGCATGTTAATGCATGCAACCTTCTAAAAAAATTCTTCTCCATCAGGCTTGGATCACTCACACTGATCCTGATGTGCTTGTCATTTCAGAGTTTTGGCTACGGCCAGCCACACCAGATATTGAGACTGGAATACCTAACTACCTACTATTCAAAACCGACAGACAAACCAGGGGCGGCGGAGTCATCATATATATCAAGGATAAATTCTCAGTCTCTATACTCGATTCCTCCTTGTATGCTGGTGCTTATGAATGCTTATCCCTAAAAATTTAAACTACCCCTACGTCTGCCATTAGAATCATCAGTTACTACAGGCCACCCTCAGCTGGACCTCAGCTCCTGTCTTACCTGTCTTCCATGCTGGACTCCAGCAACCTAGAAACTATAATACTGGTGGACCTTAATCACGACTGGCTATCCAGTGCCTCACTACCTCTCAAATCCCTCTGTGACTCCCATGGACTCTTACAGCTTATTAATGAACCAACATGCATTAATAAGAAAACCCAGCAAATAGTACTTCTGCTAGATGTCCTTCTAGTAAACAAACTGTACCTCTACTCACATGCTGGTATCTTCCATGCCGACGTCAGTGATCACTGTTTTATTGCTGGAGTGAGAACAAATCACATGCCCAAAAATACTTCAAAATTCTTCACTAAGAGATCAAAGCATAACTTCGACCCACATGCCTATACCAATGATGTTAAGGACTCCCCACTCTGGCAAAGTTTCTACCTCGCTAAACAAGTGAACAATGCATTTTCCATATTCCAAGAAATATTAACACATGCCCTCAATATCCATGCTCCACTGGTCAAAACTCAATTAAAGCCCAGAACTCATCGCTGGTTTACCCCAGAACTTAAAGCTGCATTACTAAAAAGGGACAAACTGTGGAAAACCGCTCAAAAATCACAACTTGCCAAAGACTGGTGACTTTTCAGAGCTGCCAGGAACTCCTGCACAAGGTTAATCAGAGAGGCCAAGTCCAACTTCTACCGCACAGAACTAGATGCTGCTTCAACTTGCCCAACCAAATTCTGGTCTACAATAAAAGACCTCTCTGTTCACACTTCGGGAAGTGCACTCCCCCCTAAAATATCCTCTAACAATGTCCTTCTCAGCGAAAAAAAGGAAATTTTGCAAGTATTGAACAATCACTTCGCCTCAGCCAGACTAGCGTTCGATAACTCACCTGCCTACAACCTGCACTCTCAGATGCCTGCACCACCACCTGAATAAAATTCAACAAAAGCTACCTTCTCCTTCTCACTTGCTTCTCTGAAAGAAGTCGAAGAGTTACTCCTTCACTTGGATACAACGAAAAGAGCAGGGGCAGACTCGTTAGACTCCTACTTCTTAAAAGTGGCCTGGCATGTATTGGCAGTGCCATTACGCATTTGTTCAACTTATCATAATCCCAGGGGTCTCTACCTATCGTATGGAAAACTGCACACATTATCCCGCTATTTAAATCTGGGGACCCCTACGATTTAAACAATTACAGGCCAATTTCACTACTCCCTATACTATCTAAACTGCTAGAAAAAATAGTGAATGCACAGCTACGAGCCTTCCTGGAAAACTCAAACGTCCTAAATCCATTACAGTCAGGCTTCTGGTCAAAACATGGTACAGTTACGGCATTGGCCAAGGTAACAAATGATTGGCAAAATGACCTTGACAACAAAAAATTTGTCTGCACTGTGTTCCTTGACCTAAGCAAAGCCTTCGACGCCATCAACCGCTCCCTACTCTTATCCTCTTTAAAAGCCCTAGGATTTGACTCTACTTCCCTTGGATGGTTCCAGAACTACCTCACAGACAGGCTCCAGCAAGTTAAAGCAGATGGGAAGCTATCACCCCCTAAACTGTTAGTAAGAGGTGTCCCCCAAGGCTCCATTCTGGGCCCAATACTCTTCTCCATTAACATCAACAGCACAGACCTTGGCATAAAAAAAGCTAGTATTCACCTGTTCGTGGAAGACACAGTCCTATACCTCAGCCGGTCATCCCCAGAAACTGCCTGCACAGATCTGCAACAAGACTTTGACATTCTCCAATACCAACTACTTAATAAAAAGCTACTTCTGAATGCTAAAAAAACCAACACAATGATCCCTTCCCCCGGCAACATTCAGCCTTACCCATCTATTGGAACTTTACCCCCTATCACTGCCTTACTGGGGGAAAACTTGGAGTTCATCCCCAAATTCAAATATTTGGGAATTTGGCTGGATCACAAGCTCTCCTTTGGGGAACACCTGGAGGACATGGTAAAAAAGCTAAAGCAGAGGCTGGGGCTCTTCTACTGAATAAACCGCCTCCTGATGCCTGAAGCAAAAAAACAGCTCATTCAGACCACTTTCATCCCTTTGCTGGACTACGCCGATTTTATCTATAGCCACTGGAATACCTCTCTCCTGGACAAACTGGACATCTTATACCACAGAGCGTTGTGTTTCATCACCGGCCTCCCCTCCTCTACACACTACTTTTCCCTGTACACTGATGTGGGGTGGACCTCCCTGAGATACAGACAGAACAGAAACGCCGCAGTCTGGACCTTAAAAGCTATTACCTCCAAGCTACCACACTACATTTCCGACTTACTGCCTCTAAGCGACCTTCGAACCTATGCCTTAAGGAGCTGCTCACTAATCTCCTAAAGATACCCAGGTTCCAGACGCTTTGGGAGTGCTTCATACTTCGCTGCCAACTCTCTGGAACGCAACACAAAAAAATCAATGAAACTAAAATCCCCAGTAAGTGTCTTAACATTTAAAACTTTATATGCAAAACTAATAAAAGCGGTTTGCCATTGCTTCCACTGTCTTTGATTCATGGCTCCATACCCTGTCAGGGCTCCTCACCCATCCGCCGTACAATGCGCGTTTACTGGGCGGCGACGCCCCTGAAGCCGACGCCTGAGTCCACTAAGCCAGATTCATGTCCAGTAGAGGCATGGTAAAGCTATAAAACCCCCGGAGCATGAGCGCCTTTGCAGAGTGCTCTCCCATGTACCTCTACTCCTCTAGACTCCACCTGTTCTCCATTCCCCGGCCCCCCCCTTCCATCCTGTATATTCATATCTATTCATTTAACCTGACCCTCATGGATCACAGGGCTGAATTCCCTTTTTATTTGTGTTCATGTTTTGGTTCTCCTCTTACTCATATATATTTCCTTTTTGCATGTAACTAGGTGTGATCTCATCTACTCTGTATGTGCTCCTCGCCCATTTCACTGCTATTCCTTTCCTATGTAATACCATGTATTGTCACACTTTATCTACTGATGTATGATTTGTTGTACTGTTTATGACTTGTGAGATGCAGGTCCACCTTGCAAATGAGCTTGCTCAACGGTGTTCGCCTGGCTAAATAAAGATTTTGATTGATTGATTGACTGCTGACACCCTTGCTAAGGAAGGGGCCGGGGGGGACACCTGGATGATGGACCATCCAGAAGCCAGAGCAGCTGTGCACATTGCAGCTGTCAGGAAGAAACCTGAACCTTTCTCCCCCTTGGATTTGTCAGAAGTCCAGCATGCTGACTCTGAACTCAAGGATGTGTTCAGATTTCTGGACAAAGGCACCGAGAATAATCTACCTGCCCATTGTCACAACCCCACTCAGCAGGTCAGGCCCTCTCCTCTCACAGTGCCAACCTCCAAGCGCAATATTGTGAACAGTTAACAGAACAGGGTAACCTTCTTGTCTGTTTTGTGGGTTCGAATCAAACCTTGGTCTCAAGTTCTGGAGGGATTCAAACTGTGAACCTCTTGCTAGCGTACCCAATGTACAGACTCAGATAATTCTGCTCTTCAGGGGGGGACAGATATCTTTCGCCTACAGGCACCTAACCAGGTGTACAAAATGAACCCTTAAAAACTATATTAAAGACCCCAGAATAAACTCTTACCTTTTCCAGTTTGGTAAACCAGTAAACTATGCCCAGTGTCAGCTTTAACCATATATGCTTCATTTGTCAAATAAAGAATTTCAAAGGCACACCAAGTAGTCTCTGAAAATGAGATGTTTACTTCAAAATAGATAAAAATGTCAAAATGTAAATACAGAACCATATATCACAAAACATACAAATCACTTAAACAAAACGGGTTTAAAAGTGCAGACAAAATCTCCTATCATAGTACACTTAGAATTGTCTTTTCTAATGTATACTTATCTCCTAACAGTGCCTGATGTTGCTTTTCTCAGAGTCCAAACATGTGTGTGTTAGTGGAAAACAGAATACAGTTTTAAAACTGGCTTTGCCAACCTCTTTGCATGAGGTCACCTAGCTCCTCCCTGTCAGAATATAACAAATTTTACACCCAGGATGTCTTATCAATCAGGATGTAAATTAATTAAGTGACATTTCAGCAAAACTCATTTCACAAATTATGACTCTCTTTAAATAATGTCCCCTCTTTGATTTCATGTAGCTCTTCTTCCCAGGACACATCAAAGAATCTTTTATGACTTCGTACTAAAGCGTCATAACCTGCTCTCTTCCTCTAAACGTTATAAAAGTTTATGATTTCTCATCCTGGCAAGCTACAATTAAGCTAGATAAACAGGAGATCCTTATTTAGGTCTCTTCTAGTCTGTAATTATCTCCTGACTTTTAGGATAACAGCTTTTAGTTGAACCTTGGGGGGGGGGGTTGTCATCCCAGGCCCAGGATTCCTCATGACAGACAATCACACTACATTTTTGTATTACAGAAAATCATACAGTGATCAGAACCAGCTGTCCAAGCATCATAATCCTCCCTACCTAGACTGAATTTGGGGGCTATATCCCCTGCATGGGATAAGCTTCCCAAATCAATTCACTCCTCATAGACGTGAGACAGCCCATTTGAGTTCTGATTTTTCACTCCAGCCCAATGTAATATTGTCATATCATTCCCTTGCAAAGCAAGACTCCACCTTAGCAATCTACTGTTCGTCTTTCCCATTTGCGTCAGCCAAACTAGGGGGTTGTGGTCAGTCTGTACCACAAAATGCTGCCCATACAAGTATGGCTCTAACTTCTTTAGGGCCCACACTATGGCAAGACACTCCTTTTCCACCGTGGAGTATGCCTGCTCCCTGGGAAGTAACTTTTTACTCAGATATGCTACAGGGTGATCTTTCCCCTGGCTGGATGTCTGACTCAGTACTGCCCCAATACCCACATCTGAGGCATCTGTCTGAACTGTAAAGGGTTTGCTATATAGTCAGGACTTGTCAAAACAGAAGCACTGCACAGTGCCTCCTTCAATCTGGTAAAGGCTTCTTCACAGGCTGGTCCCCAGGTAATTTTCTTTGGCATCCTTTTCTTTACCAGGTCAGATAGGGGAGCAGCCAGGGCACTGTAATTGGGTACAAATTTTCTATAGTACCCTGCTGTCCCAAGAAAACTCCTGACCTGCTTCTGCATTTCTGGCCTGGGCCATGCCTGGATTACTTCTATTTTTATTTGGTTAGGACGGAGCTGTCCCCGCCTACCACATGCCTGAAGTATGCCACTTCTCCCATGGCCACCTGGCACTTACCAACTTTGACAGTGATCCTGGCCCTCTATATCCTGCCCAGCACTTCCCTAAGGTGGGACAGGTGTTCCTCCCAGCTGGCACTAAAGACGGCAATGTCATCCAGGTACACCACGGCGTACTTCTCAGCACCATTTAACACCTGGTTCACCAACCTATGGAAAGTGGCTGGGCATTCTTCATTCCAAAAGGCATTACTTTAAATTCAAATAAGCCTATCGGAGTGATGAATGTCGACCTCTCCCTAGCTCTGTCCATTAACTCTACCTGCCAATACCCCTTGGTCAGGTCAATCATCGTAAGGTAGGTCACCCCTCCCAACTTATCTAGAAGTTCATCCGTCCGGGGCATTGGGTGGGCATCTGACTTCCGTGACTGTATTCAGTCCACGATAGTCCACACAGAAATGAGTAGAGCTATCTGGCTTAGGCACAAGGACTACGGAGGAAGGCCCAAGGGCTGTGGGATCTCTGGATTACCCCTAAATCCAGCATCTCCTCCACGTCCCTCCTAATGTCCTTTTGGACAGCCTCTGACACCCGATATGCTGTCCGCCGTATGGGCGACTATGTCCCTGTCTCCACATCAAGTGTTGCTAAGGGGGTTAGTCCAGGCTTAGTGCTAAACAATGGGGTAAAGTCTGCTAAAACCTCCCTTACTTTCTGGAACTGGTCCGGGGCCAGCTGGGGAGACAATGTTACTGCCTCCATAGAGGACTCCCGCTTACTTTCTTCCAGCAAAGTCCAGAAGGGGGTCTCCTTTGTCCGTCCCCTCCTCTCCAGGACTACACACTGCAAACACTATGTCAGCCCTATTTGCATATGGCTTCATCATGTTGACACGGTACATCCTTTCTGTCTGTCTTCTGTCAGGTAACTCTACAATAAAGTTTACGTCAACTACTTTGTACAGTCCTGCCCACTCAGCCTGCAGCTTGTCTTTCCAGACCAGAATAAGGACCATGACTTCCTGACCCACCATGTACGAGCGAGCTCTGGCTCTGTTGTCGTACCACACTTTTTGTTTCTGTTGGGCAGCTGTCAGGTTGCTCTGGGCTGTCCCCATAAGCTCCTTCAGCCTTTCCTTAAACTTAAGGACATAATCCACTATGGGAGTTCCCTGGGTGGCGTGCTTGCCTTTCCAGTCCTCCCGGATCAAGTCTAGGGGCCCACGTATCCGGCACCCATATAAGAGTTCAAAGGGGGAAATCCTGTTGATTCTTGGGGCATCTCCCTGTATGCAAATAACAGGTGGAGAAGGTATTTCTTCCAGTCCCTCCCATGCTGTTCAGAAAATGCCTGGAGCATTGACTTCAGGGTACCAGTGAATCTTTCCACAAGCCCTTTGGCTTGTGGGTGATATGGTATTGTGCATCTCTGCACCACCCCACACTTCTCCCATAAACATTTCATCAGGTCCGACATGAAGGAACCCCCTGAATTGGTGACAACCTCCTGCAGAAACCCAACACGGGAGAAAATCCCACTCTGTCTGTCCTCAGTGAGGATAGGGCGACTGCCTCTGGGTACCGGGTGGCATAATCCACCACAGTCAGGATGAATCTCTTCCCTGAGGAGCTGTGGGTATTTAAAGGCCCCACAATATCCATTCCCACCCTCTGGAATGGCTCCTCCACTATGGGCAATGGAATCAGGGTGGCTTAGGTTTTCTTGCCCACCTTCCCTATTTCTTGGCACTGGTGACAAGACCGGCAATACTGCTTCACCTACTGGGTGAAGTTAGGCCAATAGAAATTCTGGGCCAACTGCTGCATAGTGTGCGCGATTCCCAGATGACCAGATAAGGGAATAACATGTGCAATCTTGAGCAACTGCTCACGATACCCCTGGGGAACGACAAGCTACCTGCCTAGCACCCCTCTCTCTGTCTGCACAGCCTGAGTATACATCAGTCCATTTTCCAAAAAAACCTTTTGTTTACTGTCACCTCCCTGTGCCCCGTCAGAGTCTGCCCAAGCCCTCAGCTTCTCTAGACTAGGGTCACTTCTCTGAGTGGCTGCAAACCCCTCACGCATTCCCAAGGCATGGGACACTTCCCCTTCAGTCACTAAATTAGGGTCCCTAGCACTAGTGTCAGGGCACTCAGGATCACTGTCAATCCCTACCCTCTGATGATGGGTCACCCCACCCTCTTTGGAGTAACCCTCTGTAGCTGTGTGGTTAACTGCTACTGGGGAAATTTCTACCCCCTGTTCGTTAGTCTCCATATCAAAAGACACAGGCTGGGGAACCAGCCTCTCAGTAGTGTCCACAATGGCTTCTGTGGGGTTCAGTGAACTACAATTTTCCCTTGCCACTTGGCTATGGATAACTGCACACACCATCCCTTGTTTGAGATTGTTGCCCAGGATCACATCCACTGCTAAGGTTTTAGCTACAGACACCTGTTACACAGTTTGCCCTGTTTCACCCCAGTCTAGGAGAACACTAGTGAGGGGCAATGTTTTCTCTTCACCAGTAAAGTCCTGTACAGTGACGTATTTATTGGGTATAAGCTGACTCGGCTCTACTAGATCCCCCTTTACCAAGGTCAAGGAGGCCCCTGTGTCCCTTAACCCTTGCATCTGCACACCATTCACCATGACTGGGTGCATGTGTTCCCTCATGTTCACTGGCATGCTTCCATGGACACACAAACAACCCATTTCCTTCCTAGCCCCATGTTGTGTATTGCTCACCTTTTTGGGACACCGTCTGGCAATATGCCCAGTTTCTTTACACAACCAACATTCATTTATTTTCTCAGAGAAATCTTTTCTCTGAAACCTGGGGCTAACTGGTTTTGGTGGAGGCAGTGAGGGTTTTAGCTGCCCTGATGGCGCGCTTTTCCCTTTCTGCGCTGCCACACCTGCCTCATTTGCTCTTAGGGCAGGTCTACTCCTGGCATAGCGGTCCGAGAGTTCAGCAGCCTCTGGCACTGTGTTAGGATCTTGGTCCTCCAGCCAGGTTTTCAGCTCTGCTGGGCATGCCCAGAAAAAGCGTTCTAACAAAATCACATTTTCAATTTTATCAACAGAGTTTCTTCAATTCCTTCCCACCAATGTTTTAAAAACTGACGTCGTTCCATGGCTAGCTCCTCATAGCTCATGTCAGGGCTTCTCCTGAGCTTAAGGAATTTAGCTCTGTATGATTCAGCAGTTAATTTAAATTTCTTTAACAATGCAGCTTTAAGTTTGCTGTAATCATCACTGTCCTCATTGTCCAATTGACCCAATGTATCCCGAGCTTTCCCGGTAAGTAGCAGGGATAGCTGGAAGCTCCAGGACTCCCTAGGAATTTTAGCCTGAATGCAAACTTTTTCAAAAGAATTTAAAAAGGCATCTGTATCCTCCCCCTCTCTAAATTTGGCTATCAATTTGGAATTCAATTTGTAACCCAGTCCTGTAGTCCCAGTTAAACCCAAGCCACTTACCTGCTCTGGTGCCGCTGGTTGGAGTCGCAGCTTCTCCAGTTCGTGTTGCCTCTGGCAGTCATGCTCCTCACAGTCAGTGTCTCTCTGTTCTCGCTCTGCCTCCCTCTGTTCTTGTTCCCTCTTCTCCTCTGCAGCTCACTGGCATTCATGCTCTGCCTCCCGCTGTTCCCGGTCCCTCTCCCTCTGGAACTCCAGCTCCATTCTGCGCAACTCAATTTGCAGCCTGAGTACTTCTGGATCCAGGACACCAGTGTCCTTCCCCTGCTGTTGTGGCCCTTCACTGACAGTGGCCCTGTTGCCCTCCTCATCGGATCTGGACACTGAACTGGCTGCTAGCACTGCTACACTCAAGGTTCTGTCCTTTTCAGTCACTGTCTGTGACTCGATGCTCTGGGTATCTGCTACCATCAGGTCATCCATGAGGTTCTGTATGGTGGCTTTCCCCTCAAACGGGATTCCTCTGTCCCCGCACAACTGCTTTAAGTAGTCTACAGTGTGCCTGCTGTAGTTGGAAGCCATCTTCTTCCCTAACTATGGCTACTCTGACTTGCATTTTAGAGAAAAAAAAATAAAATGGGTAGGAACCTGACTGTACACCTAGTGATATAGTTCAGTTTCCTTTTAAAAACAAAATCACTCCCTTTTTATTTCTTTGCAAGTGAGCTGACGGTCTCAAGCCGACACACTGAACAATACAAGCTTGTAATACCAAACTTATGCACACTGCTACCAACCAATCTGTCACAACCCCACTCAGCAGGTCAGGCCCTCTGCTCTCACAGTGCCAACCTCCGAGCTCAGTATTGTCAACAGTTAACAGAACAGGGTAACCCTCCTGTCTGTTTTGTGAGTTCAAATCAAACCTCGGTCTCAAGTTCTGAAGGGATTCAAACTGTGAACCTCTTGCTAGCGTACCCAATGTACAGGCTCAGATAATTCTGCTCTTCAGGAGGGGCCAGATATCTTTCACCTATGGGCACCTAACCAGGTGTACAAAATGAACCCTTAAAAACTATATTAAAGACCTCAGAATAAACTCCTACCTTTTCCAGTTTGGTAAACCAGTAAACTATGTCCAGTGTCAGCTTTAACCATATATGCTTCACTTGTCAAATAAAGAATTTTAAAAGCACACCAAGTAGTTTCTGAAAATGAGATGTTTACTTCAAAATAGATAAAAATGTCAAATGTAAATACAGAACCATACATCACAAAACATACAAATCACTTAAATCAGGTTTAAAAGTGCAGACAAAATCTCCTATCACAGTACACTTAGAATTGTCTTTTCTAATGTATACTTATCTCCTAACAGTGCCTGGTGTTGCTTTTCTCAGAGTCCAAACATGTGTGTGTTTGTGGAAAACAGCATACTGTTTTAAAATTGGCTTTGCCAACCTCTTTGCATGAGGTCACCTAGCTCCTCCCTGTCAGAATATAACAAATTTTACACCCAGGATGTCTTATCAATCAGGATGTAAATTAATTAAGTGACATTTCAGCAAAACTCATTTTACAAATTATGACACTCTTTAAATAACATCCCTTCTTTGATCTCGTGTAGCTCTTCTTCCCAGGACACATCAAAAAATCTTTTATGACTTCGCACTAAAGCGTCATAACCTGCTCTCTTCCTCTAAATGTTATAAAAGTTTATGATTTCCCATCCTAGCAGCTGGCAAGCTACAATTAAGCTAGATAAACAGGAGATCCTTATTTAGGTCTCTTCTAGCCTTAATTATCTCCTGGATTTTAGGATAACAGCTTTTAGTTGAACCCTGGGGGAGTTGTCATCCCAGGTCCAGGATTCCTCATGACAGACAATCACACTACATTTTTTATATTTCAAAAAATCATACAGTGATCAGAACCAGCTGTCCAAGCGTCACACCCATAACCCATACCAAAAGCATGAAAGTAAGTTACACTTGTCCCCAGATGACACGCTCATTTGGTACCGACCAGATTACACCATCACAAAACTGTGGGCGGTTCCCCATCATCTTAGATCTGAATTTCTGTACCAAGTGCATGACACCCCCACTGGTGGACACCAGGGAGTGGAAAACACACTTCAGAGGCTCAAGACCACCACATGGTGGCCTGGTGTCACCAAGGATGTCAAACAGTATATAGACAACTACTTGTTTGTGCACAAAACAACCCCATCTCAACCAAACGGAACACCAAGCTATTATCATAAAAGCATTCTGGCCCTTGGCATGCTTTACAGATTGAGTTCATTGTTCCCCTCACCAATGCCAGTAGAAATAACAAATACACCCTTGTGGTCAGTGATCTTTTCTCTAAGTGGGTTGAGGCTTTCCCCACCAAGACATGCACTGCAAAAGCCACTGCCAAAATCCTGGTGGAATAGATTTTCACCAGGTGGGGCCTACCTCTCAAGGTGGACTCTGACAAAGGAACCAGTTTTACAGGTGAGTTGATGAAAGAAGTCATTGAACTCCTTGGAGTTCATCAGAAGTTCCACATACCGTACCACCCACAATCATCAGGTCAAATAGAGAAGGCCAACAGATGGATTAAGCAAATGCTTTCCAAATTTATTGAGGACATTCCCAAGGATTGGGATTCCCTATTGCCGTTACTCCTAATGGCAATTAGGGACGCATCCTCAGCCACCATCTAGTTGACTCCCTTTGAGGTGATGACTGGCAGAAGTATGAGATTACCTGAACACCTGTTGTTTGACCTGCACACTCCCACCACAGATCTTGTTTCTGTGGATCAATATGTGGAAAAGTTGAGAAAAGACTTAATACACACTCATTTGTATGCTGTAGACTGCATGGGCAAGGCCCAGCAACAGTACAAAATTCAGTTTGACAAACACGCACAAGAGGTGGATTGACAAGTTGGAGATCAGGTAATGGTTTTCAGATTTGCGCATCCAACACATTCTTTCTCCAACAAGTGGGAAGGACCCTACCCAATTGTCAACAAGCTCAGTCCAGCAGTCTATCAAGTTAGACTCATGCAAAACAATAAATTGACTGACAAATAGTTACATGCAAACCAGCTGAAAACTGCATAAAGGAGTATAATTACTTTTTCTCACCCCAGTGGGCAGAATAGTACTAACCTTGCTAATGTTTGATTTTCCTTTTCAGATACACTGACAAGATGGCTATCTTGTTTCATTTTCTTCTCATCTCAGGAGTTATCTTCTGCATCCAAGGCATGGTAAAGCACATCCTTCCTCATCCTGATCCGCCTGCAACTACCCCAGAAGGAGTCTCCATCAATGTCCCCGACAATTTGATTACAGTTCAGGAAGGTTCAGATGCCTACCTCACTGCATCAGTTGTTGCTCCTGATAAATCTACCCTACAAATTGAGTGGCAAACCTAGTCTCAAGGCCAGACCCTCAGTGCAGCAGTTGGATTTCCGCTTGTGATGCTAGCAACCCAGGTTCGGGAACAGACCAGGGTTGTTGGAGGGCTGGCCGGAGGAGAAGGATAGAGCATCCCACGGACTGCTCTCCTTCTCCGGGGGGAGGGTGGGGAAGTGCTCGGTACATGAGGGACCCCTGGCGGAGGCCAGGAGTCGCACAGCTACCAGCGCTAAAGTATGTACAGAAGGCGGGGTGGATGCCGGATGTCATTGCACGGCCCTGCCTCCCCAGAAAAAGCAGAAAAACAGGACAGCTGCCAGCCACCCTCCATGAAGCCCACTACAGCTTCAATTAGCCCCTCAGGCCAGGGCCCTCTGACCTATTCCAAAGTCTGTGGCATGTAGGAAGAGCACCACAGCCCCGCAGTGGGGAGAAAGCCATGGGGCTTTGGAGGGGATTTGTGGCCGATATGAGGGGTGGAAGTCCGTGGCTCCATGACCGGGCTGAAAGTACTGGGCGGCTAGCGGCTTGGGGGAGAAAAAAAACAGAATAAAAAAAAAAAACCTAGTCTCAAGGACAAATACTCCCCATGGCCAAACTCTCCAAGGGAACTTTCCAGGTATGACTCAATGCCAAATTATCCCCAAATGGTACCTTGTCTTTGCACCAAACCACTCTTAGACATTCTGGTTTATACAATATTACTGCTTTAATTGACCCCTCATATTGTGATACACTTTCTAAGGATTCTGCCAGGAAATTTTGTGCTGTACACAACATGGCCTCAGCTGTCATGCATTTATCTGTGTTACCCCCTACTGAGAGACAACTTTAGGAATGTCCAAAACAAAACCCTGGTCCTGGTCTCACAGCCACTACTTTACCTGGCTCACTTATTAACAACTTACAATATATGCATATCCCTGTTTTGTTTAATCTGACTTACTGGAATATGAAAGAATTCGGTATGTGTCATACTACTAACACATCATTGTTTTATAGTACCTTGTTACTTGATAGCTTAGCTTCTTTTTAGATTCATAATCAAGACCCTTTGCCGGTGTACACACTACCGAGCATAGAGGCAATTTTAAGAGAAAACCTGTTTCTCAGAAAGATGATAAAAGTCATAAAAGAAATATATGTGACACATCCAATGTCACTGGTGCCACTGGCACCATTACTGGTCTCTTTGGTACTACAATGTCTATCTGGAATAAAGCGGACATTGCTACTATCAAAGCACATTCACAGTAGTTTGAAAATGGTATGATCAAGGACATCATACCCCCATTATTGCATGGTGAGGACGGCCTTAGCCAGGAAGAAAGATACACCGTATATAATATGTACGACATTGCTACAGCATTTTCAGATTCTAAAGAAAAGAGTAACGCCCTTATTGCACAAAACAATAAGGAGGCAGATAAGCAATACATTGACCGTGAAATATTATGTTCCGCCTATGGGTCATATATTATCACTACCATCAACAATCTCTTCTGTGATCTGGAAGAATCCCTGATATCATACATGTTAGATGTATCTCTAAATGGTACTCTCCTCATTGTAAATCCCCTAACTGTGTTGCCATGTGTATGCTACAATCTGTTTCTATTCCTGTTTCTACTGCTAGGGATTTGTGGCACCCTAATATTGGTCCTTGCTTTACTTCTAAGAAATGTTCCATTAAGGATACTATGTTTGTGTCTTTTACGATTTCTTTACCACATTTTGATCCCAATACAGCTATATTTGATAAACTAGCATCTGTACATTCCATTGGGCACCTTGATGAAGATATCTACAGAGAACACCTTGACTTGCCTCCTCTTCTGGTCTTCCATCCTCTTCTGGACACATGGGTCTCACTGCACATGGACTGTTGTGCTAAGAAAGGGTATATTTATTTGTGACGATGTGATGTATTTGATGTCATTACACCTGTATGTGGATATTCCCCAGACAGTATCGATTGGTCCTTTTCCATGGACGATGACATCACCACCAATGGCACAGAATACATGGACTCAACATCTGCTCCAGACACTTCTCGATTGTACCAGCCTTACCAAAAGGAGGTTCATCACCAGTCAACATGGATTTCTAACCAGACGTACACTTGCCTAGTACAACTACAAAAATGAAGATTACCTACTGTGAAAATGCAATATAATTTGGATGGTGAATTCTGTGTGGTAACTAGTTTTAAGCAATTTACTTATGGTGACAAGACATGTCTTATTAATGAATCTAATTTTTGCTTTGTTCCTCACCAAACCACTATTATTGGGCACACAGTTATTACCCCGTTCTCCTTGTGGAACCTGATATCATTGATGATAACCCTGATTATCTGCTTATGCTTTCAGAGTACTTACCTTACTTTAATGTACACAGTGATCCTTTGACGTTAACGCTGAAGTCACTTTTAGACAGGAAAGACACCCACCTCATCCACGTCAGCAATAATATGACCAAAGCTAATGAAGCAATCTTTGACCTTATTAATGATGGTGATTTTAATAGTGCACTTACTAACACTTCGTTAGAGATTACTTTTAAATGTTTTGTTATTATACAAGCATTTTTGATATTTTTCCTTATCATTATGTTCTGCTGCCTCCGGTGCACACTCTGCTTACACCGTGAGCAGCTGGGGTTCCTTTACAAGGCTTGTGCATCAGGTCTGTAAATGATACCTGCCCTCTCTCTACTTCCCTACTTTTGTTTGTGTTGCCCCTTTTGATGCAACAAGGTCCCTGCACCCTGACTGATACTCCAGAGGTACACCGCAGACAGCTAGCATTTATGTATATGTTATACTAACATATAGGGCTAAGGGCATCTACTGTACATATGAAACAATGGGTTACATCTGCTACAAGGGGTAACAACATTCTGGACATTGTCCTAACTAGTGCAAATTTGGATATTACAGATGTTAATATATCTGCCCCTATTGGCAACAGCGATCATTACTCTGTCTTTTTCACTTTACAGATTTATTTAACTTACAATTATAACTCCTCTGTTATTTATCTGTATGAAAAAGCAAACCTATATGATCTAAAGCTTAGTTTAGAGGTTTTTGACTGGGAGTCTGCTTTTCTACATCAATCCCCACAGCAGTGTTGGGCCACTTTCAAATCCTTAATTATCAGTCTAAGGGATACTTATATCCCGTCTAAAATAAAAAAAAAAAAACGATGGGAAACAAATTCCAAAATGGATGAATCAAAATATAAAGAAATTGATTAGATACAAAAATAAAAAACACAGGAATTTCCTAAAAAATAAGACTACATCTTTACAAAAAAGCTAATGTGCTTTACAAAAAAGCTAATCAAAAATGTAAATCTTGCATTAGAAAAGCTAAATCTAGGTGGGAATCAAAACTGGCACATTCAGCCACTAAGTCAAACACAAAACAATTTCATTCTTATATAAATTCCTTAAAGAAAACTTCCTGCAAGGTTAGGCCCCTGATAACTAACAATAACCACCTCATCCATGACTCAAAGACCATGGCTAATGTATTTAATACAGAATTGTGTAAAATATTTACACAGACAGATACTCTTAAGCATATTCCAAATCACTTTGATCCTCCAATCTGTTTTACTGAAGAAATTATTAAAGATAAATTAAAAACACTGAAAGGGAAATATTGTTCAGGACCAGATAATATCACGGGTCATATTTTATACTCATTGGCTGATCTCCTTGCATTTCCACTTACAGTCTTGTTTGAACTCTTTATGAAAAATAATTTTATACCCAATGAATGGAAAGAAGCTACTGTTGTTACAATACACAAAAAGGACTCTAAACACCTTTGGGAGAACTATAGACCTATTAGTTTAACTTCTACCATCTGTAAAGTCTGGAGAGTCTCCTTAAGGATATCACTGCACCTGTTATAGATGCTAGTGATTTAGATCAATATGGGTTCAGAAAGGGTAGAAGTTGCACTACAAATTTGCTTTGTTTCTATGAACAGTTCAGCTCTTTTTTGACAACAAAATACCATGCGATGTTATCTTTATCGATTTAAGCAAGGCTTTCGATACTATGCCTCATTGGACTTTAAGCTTCAAGCTAAGGAAATGAAACATGAATTACTATATTATAGCCTGGATTGAGAATTGGCTTTGTAACAGAACACAGAGAGTAATAATTAATGGCAACCTATCAAACATCGGTAGGGTATTGAGCGATGTTCTGCAAGGCTGTTCTTGGTCCTTGTTTATTTCAAGTTTTTATTTCTGATTTCACCCAAAACTGTGTTTCTATTACTACTAAATATGCAGATGATGTAAAGATTGGGGGACCCTGTTCTAGTCAAGATCAAATAGATCTCATCCAGCAGGATCTTGACATTATCTCAATTTGCGTTAAAACATGGGGCATGCAGCTCAATACCACCAAATGCATAGTGATGCATCTCAGATCAAATAACCCCACCTTCTCATACAATATAAGTGGCTTACTGCTTAGTGCCACTATGAACGAGAAGGATTTAGGTATTTCCATTTCAAATGATCTTACATATTTGAAACACCTGCATTCTGTTATCAGTACATCTAATAAAGTTGTTTGGTCAATTCTTTGTAACATTACTTCTAGAGATCAAAATGTGCTCATGCCCTTATGTAGGTCTTACGTCAGGCCCCACCTTGAGTATGCATCACAGATATGGTGCCCATTTAAAAAATCTGATAGTGGATCTCTTGAAAAGGTACAAAGAAAATGTACAAAAAATGTATCTGGTTTTAAATTATCTTATGAACTAAAGTTAAATTCTTTGAACCTGATGTCACTTTCCACTTGATGTCTGAGAGGTGACCTTTTATTTTTATACGATGTGGTACATGATCCCTATATCATGACTGAGTTAGGCCTTCAACTCAAGTCTTCTCCATACAATATTAGGAGTCATCCATTTCAGTTAATTAGGAAACCCTTTAAAAGAAATAATCGTAAATATTTTTTTACTCTTCGAACTATTAGGCCTTGGAACAAACTTCCACCCTCTGTAGTTCTGAGTGATTCCAAGAATATTTTTAAACAACGCCTGGATAAGTTAATCAGTCCTGGGTATAATCTAGCATACTATCCTTTGGTCTAGTATAAGAGCATTATGGGCTTCGGCCTATGAGCTCTTTTTCCTCACCTTAGTAAGAACCTTAGTATATGTATGTATATGATTGCTATGTGCTTTACTTTCTAATAAACTGTACCATGTGTTTCTTACTTACAAGATATTAGGACACCTGTGTCCTTGTAATGTTACGATATATGAGTCAGCATTGCCATATTCTGATGATTTGTATTACTACATGGCTATGTGCAAACTGTACTTCTTTGTTTCCACGAAGTGATGACTGTAACAAAATTGTATAATGTTATCTAGGACTGAGGAGCCACCTCTGATTTAGCCAATAGGGCTCACCTCTGTAACTAGAAATGTTTCTATCTTACGGTAACCATGGTAATTATCTTAGGTATATAATATAAGACATTACGTCTTCAACCTCGGAGAACCCAGGAGACACGGAGATTCCTCTAGGTATAGGGAATGCTTAGCATTGGTTCCCAGTTCCTAATTGTAAGAACTGCTTAGGGCAACTGTGATTTTCCTTTTGGTAGCAATAAACAAGCTTTATTACTGTTATGCAACATGTCTGTGATTCCTTGCATTCCCATTATTGCCAAGAACCTGAGAGTGAGGTTTAGACCTCCTGACAACAGGGAAAAATGTCCAGGCCAATGTGTGGAATGCCAGTTAATCAGCAGGCTGCTTTTATTGTAATTCTTGTTCCTGGTGAAAAATGACTGCACTGAGTTTTTATATTACTAAATGTCTTAAAGGGAACATACTTACAGTTATTAATAAAATTGTAAGTTTGAGCACGTGCAGTCTGTTTAATACCCCAAGTGTATTGTACTGGGTGATTCTTTTGAAATAGTCCTATTTTTTTCCCTTACTCGGGGTCTCTTGTTTATGCTACTCCCCTTCCCCCCATACTCAGTTTTTAATTTATTAAGAGTTCCAGGACCCAATGGCAGTTGAGTGGAAACCTACAATGAAGCTTTCCATGCCCAGTGCTTCTGCTCAGCTGATGTCACTGGGATCCAGAACTGCATCCATTGCTGCCTTCACAAGGTGGGATCAGGATTGCCTTTGAAAATAGATTCTTAATTTGTCCATGCCTTGAAGGAACTTTTTTTGTATCTTCTATTTATGCACCCTTCCCCAGGAATTCTCTCAGGCTGCTCCTGCAGACCTGAGACCACTCTACTGCCCACCTGATTCTCCATCTCTGACTGCCCTCCCATCATCCTCCAGCTGGCGGATTCCCCAGCTCTGAGCCCCCTCTGGTAGGGCCACCTCCACTCTGGCACTCTATCTATAATTGAGTGTGCCGGCAGAGGAGCAGGCTGGGGAATGGACACAGGGCCCGGTGTTGGACATGTGGCGGTGTGGCACAGAAGAGAATCATCGCCTGTCCAGGGATTGGGGGATTTTCAAGCTTAGTTGCCTCCTACGAGCATGGGTGTGCAATGGCGCCCACATGGCTGTGCCATAAGCATCTGCCTGCTCCTCCCCTTGACTGTTCCATGTGCTAGCTGTGCCTCTGGTTTCCACCGGGGGTCACTACTGCACTGAAGATGCCCTGTTTTCCTCCCAAGGGAGAAGAGAGCAGTCCATCAGATGCTTGATCCTACTCCCTCCCCTGCCGACCCCCGGTGCCCAAGCTCATTCCCGAACTGTGGTCACTGGCATGGCGTGAGGTGTGGCGTCCAGGACCTCAACCCTCAGCACCACTGGGCCAGCTGCCTTGTAGGAACTTATCTGAAGAAATACTATGAAGGTACTTTGATTTTACCTCATCAGCAACCAGTCTAGCATTCTGTTTTTTTGTTTCTTTTGTTAGAACAAAACCACTGTGGTATAAATGCATCTAAAATCACCAATAATCATATGATCATCTCTTTACTAGGCCCTAGTCAGGCCCCACCTGGAGTACTGCATGCTGTTCTGGGCTCTTCAATACAAAAAGGACATTGAGGTAGCTGAGAAGGTACAATGCCGGGCCACCAAAATAGTCAGTGGTGTGAGGAGAAGAAGTTATGCGGAGAGGCTGGTGGCCCTTAACGTGTTCACACTGGGGATGATGGGGCTGAGAAGGGACATGATCTCATTCTTCCACATACTTAAAAGTATCAGCAAGATCGAACAGCGATGCTTGATCATATGTCCTCCAGCAGGACATGGGGACATGCCCTATAGTTCAGAAGGGGAAAATATAGGGTAATGAAGTAGGAGGCAGACATGGTGGAACTAAAATCCCTTCTGACCTTAAATTACAATGTTAATAAATCACCAATAATCGTATAATCATCTCTTTACAAGGCCCTAGTCAGGCCCCACCTGGAGTACTGCATGCTGTTCTGGGCTCTTCAATACAGAAAGGACATTGAGGTAGCTGAGAGGGTACAATGCCAGGCCACCAAAATAGCCAGTGGTGTGAGGAGAAGAAGTTATACGGAGAGGCTGGTGGCCCATAACGTGTTTACACTGGGGATGATGGGGCTGAGATGGGACATGATCTCATTCTTTCACATACTCAAGAGTATCGGCAAGATCGAACAGAGATGTTTGATCATATGTCCTCCAGCAGGACATGGGGACATGCCCTATAGTTCAGAAGGGGAACATTTAGGGTAATGTTAGAGGGTAGCTTTTCTCCGAGAGAGTGGTGAAGCTACAGAACAGCTTACCAACAGAGACAGTGGAAATGAAGAAAATACAGGTAATGAAAGTAATGCCAGAGAAATTTTTGCTTACCAAGGGATTCACAGGATTCCTAGGGTAATAGAGTGGGTAAGGAACCCCTTTAAATTACTACGTTTGTATAACTTATGCATTCAGCCCTGCTTATGAAGTAGGAGGCGGACATAGTGGAACTAAAATCCCTTCTGACCTTAAATTACAATGTTAATAAATTTATGAGTTATCCCCCTCTTCCCCAGCAGTTTTTTTTAAGGTTACAATTTATCCTCTTCAGCAGACTAATCCCCCTCTGCTTGTCCTGTTAGCCCCAACCCGCTTGTACCCCCAGCCCCAACCCCACTTTCTCTGGTGCTTACCTCAGAGCCCATATGGCTTTCCCACTGTGGTGGTCCAACAGTGGTGGGGCAGGCCCCTTCAGGAGACCAAAACAATGGTGCACACCAGACTGTGGTAAGAAGATAAATATTTTCATGCCATGAAATCTACAGCAAACTCACGCAGTGCTGGTGTTCCCTATGTCGGTCATCCATGTCCAAGGCATCAGAACTTAAGTTAATTGTGGATTTCATAGAATAAAAGTGTTTGCTTTCATACTGCAGCCTGGTGTACCCCGTTTATATGTTTTATTGTGTGAGAGGCGAGGAGTAGTGCTCCCAACTGCAAATGGCAGCACTCTTGATCTGGAGTACTGGGCTCCTTCAGATTGCTGTTACTGTCTTCTGGAGACTGAATCCAGCAGTGGAGTGCCCAGTTAGTACAGCGTGAATCCAGCAGTGGAGTGCCCAGTTAGTACAGCATGAATCCAGCAGTGGGATGCCCAGTTAGTACAGCATGAATCCAGCAGTGGGATGCCCAGTTAGTACAGCATGAATCCAGCAGTGGAGTGCCCAGTTAGTACAGCATGAATCCAGCAGTGGAGTGCCCAGTCAGTACAGCATGAATCCAGCAGTGGAGTGCCCAGTCAGTACAGCATGAATCCAGCAGTGGAGTGCCCAGTTAGTACAGCGTGAATCCAGCAGTGGAATGCCCAGTCAGTACAGTGTGAATCCAGCAGTGGAGTGCCCAGTTAGTACAGCATGAATCCAGCAGTGGAGTGCCCAGTTAGTACAGCATGAATCCAGCAGTGGAGTGCCCAGTCAGTACAGTCTGGCCAGGGAGGGATGGGCATCATTCTTCCTTGCTCCGTATGTTTCCACTGTTACTCCCCTACCCGAGAACAGAGGGTTGAATGCACTTCAAGTGCACATGCAAGCCTCATATCCCTCCCTCAGCTAAGCCTGCCTTCCCTGGACCACCCAGAGGAAACCCTGGTGGTGCAAGCACAGTGAAATGTGAATGGATTCCCATCTTGGAGAAGGTAAATGCATCCATGAGAATACGTGGCCCTTCTGGGACAAGGTGAAATATCAGGAAACACTTTGTTTACTCAAAGGGTGGTGAGTCTGTGGAACTGACTGTTAGAGGAGACTGTGGAAGCAAAGTGTTCAAGAACTTAACATTGGAACAGAGAAGTTCCTTATTAGAGCAGAATATCTCTGGATATAGGATTTGAATAATTAGATAGCGTGCACAATTTTAGGGGCATGCAATTACACTGATACATGCCTGTTAGGGATAGGAAAGTAATGGGCAATTGAATGTACTGATTTTTTTTTTTTTATATTTTTGCAATTTGTTTTACCCAGAATAGCTCAGCTGAGATTTGGATTAATAGGTGACTGGGGTTCAACGTGGGAGGAAGAGGGACTATACACCCCTGATAGGCTGCACCTGAGCAGTGAAGGGACAGCTGTACTACAGAGCAAACTGGAGGACTTTATAGTAAGGAAGTTAAATTTAAACTAATTCGGGGGGGAGGTCAATGAAAAGACCACTCATACAGGTAGAAGAGTTGGGAGCCTATCATCCTTCCCCCCCAGGACAAAGAGGAAAGGCAGGCATCGTGCAACAACAGGGAGGAGTTGGAAGGGGAGGATAGGGAAGAGGGGGCTACAATGTGGAGGGTATTGGTAGCTAACACCAGGAGCTTGGGGAATAAACTAGGGAAATTGGAGGCTACTGTGGTGGAAGAGGGGCTCGACATACTAGCAGTAAGTGAAATTTGGTGGACTGAGCGTCATGCCTGGGAGACAGTCATACATGGATACAGGCTGTTTAGGAAAGGCAGAGCGGGGAAGAGGGAAGGAGGGGTAACATTATTTGTCAAGGAAGAGATTGGGGCCATGGAGGGGCTGGAAGAAGAAGGGGAAACTGAGATAATGTGGGCACTTTTGACATAATAAATGGGAAATCATTGAGGGTGGGGGTAGTTTACAGACCTCCTATGCAGGGGGAAGAGGGGGATGAATAACTTGTACAGTCAGTAACAAACATGGTGCAAAAAGGGGAGATTCTGCTACTGGGGGACCTAAACCTCCCTGACATCAATTGGGAGATCCCAACATCGGCATCAACTAGGAGCAGGGGGATCTTAGAGGCAGTACAAGGGGTATTCCTGCAACAATGTGTAAGGAAACCCACTAGGGGAGAAAACCTGTTGGACTTAGTCCTCACAAATGGGGACAGCGTGGAGGAGGTGGAGGTGGGGGAAGGATTAGGCACAAGTGACCACAGGGCTGTAAGGTTCAGAATAATAATAGGGAGGGAAGTAAACAGGAAAAAAACTAGGGTAATGGACTTCAAGAAAGCAGACTTTAACAGAATGAAGAAGATAGTTGGGGAACAACTGACAGGGATGGGGAATACAAAGGATGTGGAGGAAGTATGGGCAGCTATTATGGGCAGCTATTAAGGGAGGGGTATTGAAAGCTACTGAAATCTAAGTCAAGAAGATTAGGAAGAACAGAAGAAGGAGGTGCCGGGGGCAGTCAGGGAGAGGAAAAGGGCATTCAGGAGGTATAAGATGTCACAAAGGGATGAGGATAAAGAGTCATACAGAGAGAAGAGGAGGGAGGCAGGGCAGAAGATAAGGAGGGCTAAAGAGGTCACTGCAGAGAAAATAGCAAAGCAGGCCAAGAGGGGAGATAAAACCTTTTTTCAAGTATGTGGGAAAAAGAAGGAAGGCATGGCAGGGGAATAGTCAGATTGAGGGAGAGGGAGGAATAAAACTGGAGGAGGACTTTGAAAAAGTGGAAGTATTAAATAACTACTTCTGTTCGATCTTCACGAAAGAGGGCGAGGGTAGAGTCCCAGAGCTGGAGGGGAAGGGAGGGAAATGCAGGGAAATTAATACTAGAATATTCACAATAGATAGAGTAAGAGAAAGAACTGGGTAGGCTAAAGGTGGATAAAGCAATGGGGCAAGACAGCTTGCGCCCAAGGGTACTCTGTGAACTGAGGGAGGAGCTGGCAGCACCTTGACAAAACTGTTTAACTTGTCCATGGATACAGGTTGGGTGCCTGGGGACTGGAAGAGGGTGGAGGTGGTTGCACTACATAAGGAGGCAGTTGAAATGTTACTAAAGGAAAGGGTGGAGGAATACCTGGTAGCCAGTGGTATGCAGGATGAAAGGCAGCATGGCTTCACAAAAGGGAGGACATGTCAGACTAACCTGATAGAGCTTTTCAATTGGGTGATGCAAGTAGTGGACCAGGGAGGGGCAGTGGACATAGCCTATCTGGACTTCAGTAAGGCCTTCAACACCATCCTGCACAGAATGCTAGTAAATAAGCTGGAGAGCTTAGGGGTGGGCCAAAAGGTTACTAGGTGGGTGGAAAACTGGCTGATGGGAAGGAGCCAAACAGTGGTTGTAAATGGGGTACATTCTAGGGTAAAGGGGGTAATGAGTGGGGTGCCTCAGGAGTCAGTACTGGAACCCCTACTTTTTAACATCTATATCCGAGATCTAGCGGAAGGACTAGAGGGTAGGGTGTGCCTATTCACAGATGATACAAAGGTCTGCAATAGGGTGGACACCCAAAGAGGAGTGGAAGCCATGAGGCAAAATCTGAAGAAGCTGGAGAAGTGGTCAGAAACCTGGCAACTAAAATTCAATGTGAAAAAGTATGCGGTAATGCACCTGGGGCGGAAAAACATTCAATCAGCTTATACCGTTGGGGGGAGGAAATCAAAGAAACAGAGTAAGAGCAGGATCTGGGGATTATTATATCGAGAAATCTTAAGTTGGGGAACCAGTGCAGCAAGGCGGTGGGTAAGGCAAATGGTATCTTGGCCTGCATTGGAAGGGGCATAACTAGCAGAAGAAGGGAGGTGCTAATGCCGCTGTACAAAACAATGGTGAGGCCGCATCTGGAGTATGGGGTACAGTTCTGGAGACCACACCTACGTAGGGACATTGAGGGGGCTGGAGAGGGGTCCGAGAAGAGCAACCAAGATGGTGCATGGGATGTGGGGAAAGACATATGAGCAGAGGTGGAGGGAGCTGAATCTATACCCACTAGAGACTAGAAGGAAGTGGGGGAGACATGACTGAAACTTTTAAGTATTTGAAGGAGATTAATAAGGTGAAGGAGGGGAGTTTGTTCAAAAAGAAGGAGGGAACTAAAACAAGGGGGCATAGCCTCAAATTGGAAGGAGGGAATTACAGAGGCAATGTAAGGGGACAGTTCTTCACAGAGAGGGTAGTGGAGGCCTGAACAGGCCACCACAGGAGGTGGTGGGATCCAAAATGGTGGGGGGATTCAAGACAGCATGGGACAGACATATGGGGTTGGGGGAGGGGGGAAAGTCCTGAGCCAGTAAAAAGGAGGGGGGGGGCGATATAAGAGCAGACTGGGTGGGCCGGTGTTGTCCTTTCTGCCGTCAATTTCTGTGATTCTGTGAGATGCAGTGTTTCTACTGAGGTTGTATATCTTCCATTTTAGCTGCTGGGTGGACTGGAGCATTGGGAAGTTTAGGTACTTGTCTGTACTGTAGAGTAATTGGCCCTAGTGCGGTTTGATCCTGAGATCTTCTGGTTCACAAACCAGTGCACTAACCATTAGATCACACTGACTTCGGAGTTCAGAAATCATCTAAAAATTAGGTTAAATCCATATCCATTTTGATTAACCACTGTCATCCTTTGTAACTTTAACATTTGAGTTTTTTGTTAAATATAACGGCACTGAGATAATAAAAGCATCTAGTACATTTTGTATAGTTATAGACTATCAAGCGCACATTAAGATTAGATAGATGTACACTCATATGCTGCCTGATAACTAGTACAAAGGTCAGGCCTGATTTTTCAAAGTGAAGCACAGCTGTGTATGCTGCTGTTACAACCCAGACACAACTCCTGCATGAGTAACATGCTCACAGACACAGTTTTTATAATTGGGAAGTGGTTACATTCAAAACGTGTGTGGGCATATGGGTACCCAAAGGACCTGTGTTATTCCAATCTAAGCAAAGCACCCACTCTAATAGTACAGTGATACAGTGATAGTACAGTGTGGACCCATGTAGCCTGTTTATAGAAAGTCTTGCATCATGCAAGCTCGACTCAAATGCCTTGGATGGTACTTTTGGATTTCATTTTTTTTTTTTTCCACAACAGTTTTTATCCTTCTTGGCAGGTCTGGGGTGGCTTATCAGCCCTGTCCCTGTTCCAGATGGTCGTCCCTTAGCTCTCTCCGGTTGTAGGCACGTACCCCCACAGATCCCCACCCCACGGTGCGGCAGAGTGGGAGGGCTGTCCCCCCCGACATATGATTGATTGATAAAAATGTATTTTTTATACAGGAATCACATTTGTTGGGACAGTATCCCATTTTCAACAAAGTCCTGCAGTATACAATAAACATCCAATACAAAAGTACAAAACAGAAAACAATAGAAAGACTATTACTTAAAACAGGTGCAAATTGGGTTCAGATGTTCCCATACTTTTTTCTTAAAACTGGGCAAACTATCAATAGTCTTCAATTCATGTGGCAAGATGTTCCAGAAATGTGCAATACTATTCTGTAGTGTTATGTCACCAAATCTGTTATATGATATGGACATTGGAATTTTTTAAGTAATAGATCTGGTATAATTTCTTGCTTCACTATTTGATTTACTTGTCATATAATTCAACAAACAATGTCTTGGTTTTCCTTTCAGTATTTGATAGCAGTATGTATACCAAATGTAAATCTTTTTTTCTGTTGGCTTTAACCAGTTCAGTATTTATGGCCGCATCAGAAGACGGATGCGGAATAACACTACAGTTACAGCCCCACCACTGTACCCACCTCAGTTCTGGTCTGTGTACGACCAAACTGTCCATGCTATGCCACGAACACAAAATAATGTGGAAGCCTGGCATCGTAGACTGGGCACTCTTGTAGGGACCACTCATGTTGGACTACTACGATTTATTGAGGAACTGAGAAACGAGCAGCTGGCCACTGAGTCCAACATTGAAAAAATTAACAGGGGCATGCCGAAATCACCACTGAAAAAGAAATACTTGAAGCGGAAGGAAAAGATAGTAAATATTATTGCCGACAGACATCAGCATGTTGGCAAGGACTTCGTGACAGGCATAGCACATAACATGGTGCTGTGATGCAGACCGACTAATTTTTAATGAAGATTTTATACTGTGGAATTTTAATTTAATAATGTTTGATATTATGATCATTGATATCAACCGATGCAGATGGGATGCAGTAATAACTCGGTAAGCTGTTTTTTTATCCCTGAGTTCCTGTACTAATTGTACTGATTTTAGTTTAACTGCTTAAATTACCCCAATTCGTTCATTTTCGTTGTTTTGCAGCACTAGTCGGGAAACTGTCAACGGGAAATAATTTATCGGGGAAAACAAATGATGGGAAAGCAGTGTCGGTAAACTTCATGTCAGGAAACCTTATGCCAGGTAACCGTTCGGATCCCTTCAGTCCACTATATAAGTCACAATGATGACCCCGTGCCTGCTTCCAGTTATGAATTTGCTCATTTTATAATAAGCCAGATTTACTTTGATCGATGTTTTTTTGTTAGAATGCATATTTAATATTGATCCATATTCTAATACGGGAACCAATAACTTTTCAACCACTTTTTTCCTGGTTTCTAAAGATAAATTTCCTGCCACTCTTCTTAAGACCCCCAGTCTTTGAGTCACCTTTTTAACTTGTAGGAGAGCGTGATCAATGTACGTTAATCCAGAATCCACCTGTACACCCAGATATTTATAGGTGACAGCATTTTCAATCTGTATATCTTCACCTACTCTAATTTGTAATTTTGATTCTCCTTCAATTCTACTTCCTCTAACAATCATACATTGTGTCTTTTTTTAATTTAAAAGTAGGCCTGAACTGTTGAACCATGTTTCCATCTGGTATACATTCTCTTGTAGATTATAACCCAATTGTTCAAATTTATCTGCTGATGCTATTAACACTGTATCATCTGCATACATTCTAATATTACAGTGTTTTATATGATTCGGAAGATTATTCACATAGATATTAAACATAAGAGGCCCCAAAATTGATCCTTGTGGGACCCCTTGAAATACTTCTCTTAGTTCTGAAACTGTTTTCCCTAGGACTACACATTATCTCCGGTCAGACAGATAAGATTTCATCCACCTAAGGGGACCTTCCTGAACACCAAGTTCACACAGTCCCTCCAGTAGAATCTTATGCTGGACAAGATCAAATGCCTTGCTAAGGTCCACGAACACTGCCCCTGTGCTCCTGAGCAGGAGAGGGAGGAGAGATAGAGAAATGGAAACTGGAATGGAGATGGCAGATGGAAGAAAAAAAATGTCAGTAATGGGAAGGGGACAGAGACAGAGGAGAGGAAGCACAGGGATGGGGAAGGGAGAGAGAAAGAAAGAGAGTGAGGAAGTGTAGGGATCTCATGCATTTATTTCATAATTCGGATTTACAACCTTTGAGTCAAAGACTCATTTACAAAGGCACCTTGTCACAGGGAGAGTAGACAACAATTGGTGGTGGAGTGCAACAATGGAGAACATTACAGGTGAGATACAATAAAAGAACACACAAAGCAATTCCAGTAATACAAAGGTGTACAAAGGCTTCAATTAGTTACAGTTAATCAAGTATATAAATAATAAGGTACCACTAGGGGTTCTAGGGAGCGATACCTGGGGGGAAGGGATGGTTGCTGGGGGAGAAGGCAGTCCAGAAGGACATTGTCTGTAAATTGGACCAGGCAGAGCTCTAGGTATAGGCCAGTCAGGGACATTTACAGCTCCGAGTGTCAGTGAGGTGGTTTCGGAGGGCGATTTTGAAGGGGCTGATTTTGGGGATGTTTGTGATATGAGTGGGAAGGGAGTTGTACCAAGAGGGGGCTCTGTGGTGGAATGATCTTTGGGCGAGAGAGATCCTGGCTCTCAGGACCTGGAAGGTGGCTTTGGTTGTGCTTCAGGTGGCGAACGAATGGGAGGCCAATTTTAGGGATGCTGCAACCCCTGGTGGGGGGGGAGAGCCCAAGTCATGATTTTTTTGCCAGTATAAGGTGTGGTAGCTCAGGTGCTCATCAAACGTGAATAAGTTCGAGGAGGAGTAGAGCTGGCATGTGTGCGTTCTGCTGGGGGCACCGGTCAGGAGCCTGCAAGCCTTGTTGATCGAGGTCTGGACTTTGGTGAGGGCGGTGGGGTCAGCAGCCGCATAGATAGGGAGCCCGTAGTCGACCAATGACAGGATGGAGGAGGTGATAGCCAGCCGGAGGGCATTCTGAAGGAGGCAGTCTTTGTGGTGGTAGAGGAGTCCAATCCAGGTGTTTATGGCAGTGGACAGGGAATTAAGATGAGAGTGGAAAGAGAGCGCTGAGTCAAAGGTGATGCCCAGATATTTGTATGCAGACACCTGTTCAAGGGGGTGTAGGGTGCTGGGGAGGATGAGAAGGGGGGCATTTCTGGAGTTACACTGGCGGTGGGCAAAAAGCATAGATTTTGTCTTCTTGACATTCAGAACTAGATGATGGTCAAGGAACCATTTTTCAGCTTGACTGAAGGTGAGTTACAGAGAGTTGTGGAGGGTGATATGTTCGGGGTGGGAGGCGACAAGAACCGCATCGTCGGCATATAGGAACATACTGCCCAAGCAGGAGTTAGGAAGGGTGTTTAGAAAGAGACTGAACAATGTAGGGCCCAGGATGGAACCCTGGGGGACACCTGAGCGAACAGGTAGAGCAGCTGATAGAGTACTGTTTATCTTGACCCGTTGGGATCTGGCATGGAGGTAACTGGAAAACCAGGCAAGGGTGCCAGATGAGAAGCCTAGTTGATGGAGGGAATCAAGCAATAGGGGGTGACACACAGTGTCAAAGGTCTTATATAGGTCAATGAACACTGCCCCAGCAACGTCCCCGGAGTCAAGTGCGGAGTGTAGTTGCTGTGAGAACTCTAGAAGGGCTGTGGTGGTGCTGTGTCCAGGGCGGAAGTCATGCTGTTCTGGACATAGTATGCTGTATTTGGTTAGATATTCCATGAGTTGGGTGGATACGATTTTTTCCAGGGCTTTAGAGAGTGGGGGGAGGATGGAGATCGGTCTGTAGTTATTTGGTAATGTGCGATCTCCATTCTTATGAATTGGGGTAATTTCAGCTGATTTCCAGGTGCTCAGGAATTGACTGAGTCACAGAGACCGGTTTAACAGGTTGGTGAGAGAGGCTAGCATGGCATCTAGAGTTAGACGGAGAATCCTGGAGTCAATGGGGTCACAGCTGGGGTTGTGGCTGGAGAGGCCTTTTAGTAGGAGTGGTTTGGCTTCATGGGGAGATATGGTGCAGAGGAGAAATCGGGGGCGATTCAGGGTGGGGTGGTTGAGGTAGGGACAGGGAGGACTGCGCTTAGGTCAGAGAAAGCTGTGTTGAGGCAGTCAGTAATATGTGAGGGGATCAGTGGTAATAGCACCATTGACAGATATCTGAGATGGGTGGGAGTGAGTTTTTCCATTGAGCTCCTTAATATTATCCCAGAATGCACACGCAGAACCCCAGGAGGTGACCTGGGTGGTTTGGTAGTATTTGGACTTTGCTTGTCTTATGGCCCAGGTGCATTGGTTACGAGCGGCTTTATAGGCCTGTCTGTCCACTGTTCTGCCCGACTCGACTGCAACATGCCAGAGGTTGTCTTGCTGCCTCAGTTGTTGAATAAGGGAAGGGGAAATCCAGGCGGCATTATGTCTTTTGGAGCAGGTACTGGTAGAGGGGGCAAAGAGGTCACAGACCTTGCAGAAGGCTCTGGTGAGGTAGGCTAGTGCAGTGTCTGTATTAGTCACGAGTGAGATTGGGGACCAGTCAAGTTGGGCTAGGTACTGCTTCAGTTTACTGAGGCCCCTTGGGTGAAAGCAGCTGTGGGAGGTGACTTCGCTGTGGGTTTTTGCGTGGGGGAGGACCAGAAACAGAGGATAGGAGAATGGTCGCTGAGGGAGTTAGCTAGGACATTAACATATAGGCATAACAATGATGCGATGAGATTCCATATATCCAATGCAGCCTCAGACCGGAGCAGCTGGGTGGACTGCCGGGACACGGGCAGGGCTTCACAAAACCCAAGCCTTCATTTTTCTGTTTTTCCGTGTCCCTGCCCCTTACCATAAGAGCATCGAGTATGTGTGTTGAGGTATGCATGCCCGCCTTCACCACCCCGTTCTTGCCACCCATGCTGCACTGCTACCAGGCCTCCAGCTCCTGGCAGTCATATGCAAGACTGACATGCCCCCCCACCGCTGGAGAGGAGAGCAGTCCCTCAGATGCTCGATCATCTCCCACCCCAGCAGACCCCCGATAACCAGAGTACATTCCTGAACCAAGGTCGTCGGTGTGGGAAAGGTAAGGCACATAGTGCCTCAGCCCTCTTTGCCACTATGCCAGCCTGGCACTTTTGGATTTCTGATTGTCTCCCATATTCATTCACCAACTCTCAAAGTGCCAGATTTGTGGTACTTCTGCATCTGCTGTATGTGTATAGGAGACAGCTGCCATTTGCATTTGTTCAGTCTGCAGGATGCTGTGACCAGGCAAGGGAGACTCAATGCGAGTGGGGTGTCAGCAGGATGCCACGACCAGGCGGGGTAGGAGACAATGTGGGGGAAGGGAGCGTCAGTAGGATGCTGCAGCCACTTATGATTGGGGGGGCAGTAGGATGCAGTGATCGGGTGAGGGGAGGCTCAACTCAAGGGGAGGAAGTATAGAGAGACTTAAAGCTGGGGGGGAGGGCTTGGCAGGATGACACAGCTGGGTAGGGCGGAGAAAAACAGAAAACAGGAATCAGGAAGGAGTCAGAGGAGAGATGTGTTAGGACTATATATTTGCACACCTCCAGGCTTTCTCCAGTCAGTGTTCCAGCTCTTTTCTTTAGCCAGCAGGACCAACCATGGGGAAGGGGGTATTTAATACTGGGAAGGGGAGAGTTGGCAGGATGCCACAACTGTGTGGGGGAAAGAGAAACCAGTGGAACCAGGAAGGAGCTAGCAGAGGGAAGGAAAAATGTGCCAGTAACGTTTTGTAAAACAGAGAAAAGGACACACACACACACACACACACACACACACACACAGTGATTTATTGGGGGGGGGTCAGTAAGAGCCACAGTCAGGCAGGGGGGTGACAACATGGGGAGGGAAGTGCTGACAGGATATGCTGTCGAGCAGGAGAGGGAGGAGAGACAGAAATGGAAACCGGAATGGAGATGGCAGATGGAAGAAAAAAATGTCAGCAAGGGGAAGGGGACAGAGACAGAGGAAAGGAAGCACAGGGATGGGGAAGGGAGAGAGAAAGAAAGACAGTGAGGAAGTGCAGGGATCTCATGCATAACAATGATGTGATGAGATTCCATTGTGGAGGCAAAATGTGATTAGTGTCCGATCTGGTTACATATTTCCTGACACAGCTCTCCTCCTCTGTTCACAATACATCAGCAAAGCTCTCACTGTGCCAGACTTCTGGTGATGTCATGTACCAGTAGACGGCAAGGAAGAACAGCTCTGTCCAGGACTTAAAAAATGTTCACTGCTACTGGTTTAATAATAGCCATATAAGTTAAAAGGCATTCAAGAAATGCCCTGCTGGAAGACCAGTCGATCACTGTCCTCAGTGGACTCGAAGGAAGGAGATGAAATTTGTCATGAAGGCCCAGACAGTGAAGAGTTCTATGCTTCTTTCCACCAAAACAGAACCCAATCCCCAAATAATTGGGTACAAATGGCCCTCCTCATAACAGAGTTTGTGAATTCATAAAATAAATCCATTCAACCACTACAGCCCTCGAACCAATTTAGACAAAATGGACAAAAGAAGTGAATCAGTGGAGGAACAAATTTCAACTACATATTCCAGGCTTGACACCGCTGAGAAGGCCCTACTACTGCATAAAACAATACATCATTTGCAAGCCAGGGCTGAAGATGCAGAGTCAAGAAATCACTGTAATAATCTGCAAATCTCGGGTTTGCCTGAGAGGGCCAAGGGTCCAGATCTAATACCCTTTCTACAGGCTTTATTCTGCAAAGAACTAGCTCTCCCTGAAAGGCATTCCCTGGAGATTGAGCATGTTCATCGCACACTGCAACCCAAGCCTACCGACCCTGCACCCCAGCCACAAGATGATATCTTGAAATTCCTTAGATGACAAGATAAGGAATCTGTGCTATATGCAATCTGGCAGAAAAAACTAGTGCAACATCAGGGCACCCACCTTTTTTTTTTTTTTTTAAATGACTATCCTCAAGCCTTAGCAGCATGGCGCCAAGCTTACCTGCCAATAATGAAGCTCGTTCACCAACACAAGCAAAAATTCCAAACATTATATCCCTCTAAAATGTCCATTAACTTCTCCAATGGTGTACAAATGTTCGAGACCCCTGAAGCGGTGCTACAAAAGCTCCGATACTGAAAGATAGAAGTCCCATAACCACCAACACAATTGACTCCAAAGTCCCTGATCAGCAAGTTATCACAATGGCTCTGGTTGACTGCAACACAAAGGGAGGAACGTAGGCAACATGGTGCAGCTGCTGTTCAGCAATTGGTGGCTAATTTGAAAAATCGAGGTGCACAACCAGGAGAAGTTCAACCTATGATGCCACAGTCCAGCCCTGCTTAAAACTGCATTTGCTTCCTGCTCACATCAGGTAGGATCTGGGCTCACCTGAATCCCTCTGTTGCTCTTCTCACTTGCTCAGCTCCTCCCTGGGAGGTACTGAGGTCCCCAAATTGCACACCCTTCCTCCTCTCGCCCCTCTTTGCTGCTGCCAGGAACCCAGTGATAACCCCAGAATGCTGACCACTGCTGCCCCCTTGAATGCACCAGACCAGATTGCACGCCAGGCCTCCAGCAAGTATGGGAGCTGACTGAGAAGCTTGCTCCCAGAGACAACTCTGACTGGGAGGGGATAGTTGAGGCTGAAAGCTAATAAATGTGGCCTTAGGCCACTGACGGAGAAACCTTGTCGGATCTTCCCCGCCCCTCCCACTGTATGCAGAGTATGGCTCCATTTAGCTGCCGATACTAATATTGTAAAGGGAGGCCAGCACAGGTCTTGGCATAGCAACACTCAAAAAGAATAAGTGGCACACCAAAAGAGGCAACATCTATTTAGTTGTGTACAAGAGGATGAAGCCAGTAAGCCGGCGGGCAAGGCGGGGGGGGGTAAATGAGGACTGGGGGTTAGGTGTAATATGACCAGATGTGCTTGTTCTGGGGAGCTGAGTCAGGAATTGTTGAGGAAGGAGGTTGTAGCATTGCAACAGAGCCTCTGGGTGAGCTTCCGACTACCTGGGAAGCATTTCTGTTTCATACTTTGACTATTATTCTCCTTCATAATTTCTCATAGGCAGTACTTTTACTTTGGGGTCAGCCCCATTCTTCGGTCATGGATTGTTGGTTAAGGGCTTAAACATTCCTACAGCACAGCTAGATACTAATGCTGAGCCTGTAATTAAACTTTGTTGCTTTCTCCCTGGAGATGGGACAGAAAGTGCTTTGGATCTAAGCTAGGACACTAGAGTTGACCTTTTGGGATCATACGTGGAGCACACAAAAGTAGGGTGTTGCTCCCCTCACCATTTTTTTTATTTATTTATTGAAATTTCAGATAACACCTTTGAGAACAAGCTCATTTCATAGGTTCCACATCAGATGAACAATACATATTGAAAAAGTATGAGACAGAGAACAAACAAAACAAGGAATTATACAAGACATTACAAGAGTGTATAACTAGAGAAGTTCCAATACATGTGGCATTGTGTAATGTATGCCAAGGTGCATATTTGATTAAAACCTGGAATTCAAAGGGTCATATTAGAGGGGGTGGGGTCTTATGAAATGACTCTTTACAGGAAAATGAGAACAGACTCAGTCTAATATCTAATACTCAACAAGGTAAGGAATGGAATCTGCCCAGGGGCCTCGTCAGAGGTGTGAAGGTATGGGACAAAGCATTTTAAAGTGAGCATGGGAGCTCAGGAGATATAATGGGGGGAGGGGGGATAGGGGGAAAGCCATAGAGGGGTGAGGGGAAAGAGTGGAAGGGATCAAGAGGAAATGTGAAAGGAGAATGATTAGCAACTTAGAACAGTTATTTACATGCTGAGAACAGTTATGCATAAGGTCAGGATAGCATAAGGTTAGAATAAATGCTGGTCACAAGAAGGAAGGTTATTGGAAGCAGTCACAACTGGTTTCAGCAACTAGCTGTTGCTTAAGTTTAACCTTGAAGGAGCCCAAGGTGGATGCTGAAGAGATGTCATGGTGCAGCGAGTTCATCCATAGCGGGGCACAGTAGGCAAAGGACCTTTGTCCCAGAGAAGTGCGACAGCAGGGTATATTAAAAATATGGCTAGTAGAGCATCTGGTGCAATGACAGTTGAGAGTGGGGGTAATAAGCTTTTGCACTCCTGGCGGCATTTTGCCTAAGCTTACTTTTTTGGACAGTAAACATGTTTGGTATATGAGTCTACCTTTGAATTGGAGCCAGTTAGCCTGAGCGTACATGTCACAGGTATGGGACAGACAGGCTGAGCCAGTAAGGAGCCAGCATGCTTTGTTGAGTGCAAGTATGATGTGGCGAAGAGTTGTTTCAGTAGCTGATCCTTAGATTGATAAGCTGTAATCAATAAACGAGACGAGAGCTTTGAATGGCCAGGTTAAGAGCCTCTGGGGTCAAACATTGCTTATGCCTATAAAGTAGCCCAATGTGGGTGTTAACAGCCTTAGCAATGTTATCAATGTGATAGGCAGAGGTCATCGTTCTGTCAATAGTAATCCCCAGATATTTTTAAAGAGCTGAACTACCTCCAGGGGAGAGCCCTCTTCGTCGGTGATAGAAAGAGGGTAAGTTCTGTGCCTATTCTGGGGGCGGGAGAACAGCATAATTGTAGTCTTGTTGTATTCATAACTAACTTGTGCTTATGGAACCATCTTTCTGTGACTATGAAATTACTTTGTAGCCTGGATTCAAGAACCTTAGGGTCTGGATCACTGGTAAATAGGACTGCATCGTCAGCATATAAAAGGATATGACCCTGACAGGAGTAAGGAAGGTTGTTGAGGAAAATGCTAAATAAAACAATACCCAAGATGAACCCTTGAGGAACTCCAGATAGGACAGGTCTGCTATCCGGGAGAGTGTTACCAATCTTCACCTGCTGTGTATGGTTGTACAGGTAACTTTCAAACCAGGCTACGCTGTCATGAGCTAGGCCAGTGGTGGTAAGCTGTTCAACCAGGAGGGCATGTTTCACTGCATCGAAAGCTTTGGTTAAATCAATGAAAGCAGCACCAACCAGGTGTCCTTGATCTAAGGAGTGGTGAATAAAGCCTGTGAACTCCAGAAGGGCAGTAGTGGTACTATGACCATTTCTGAACCTGTGTTGTTGCGGGCATTGTAGCTGATATTTTTCTAAGTGTTCAACCAGTTGGTCAGCCACTATACACTCAATAGCTTTCGAGAGTGGGGGCAGGATAGAGATAGGCCTATAGTTCTCATTAATTGTGCAATCCCCAGAGTTATGAACTGGTGTCACAGTGGCAGTTTCCATTTCTGAGAGAACTGAGAGTAACTAAGTGACATGTTAATAATACGTGTTAGAGGTGACAGTCTTTCATTCAGCGTAAGGGCTACAAACTTAAGATCCAGGGTGTCATCACTAAATCTTGATTTCCCCAATACCTTGAGTAGGTAATTCCTGGCTTCATGGGCTGAGAGGGTTTTGAAGTAGAAAGGAGGATGAGAAGGGTGCCAAGGCTCTTTCATAGAGTAGTCACTTGTGAGGGGTTGAGAAAAGTAGCCAAGTGGCAGGACACCACTCAGGTCCGTGAAGGCATTATTAAAAGTGTTAGCAATAAGTCTGGGGTCGAGTGAGGGTACACCGTTAATGATAAGCATGGTAGGGGCAGATCTCAGGTCTCTCCCAGTGACCTCTTTAAGGTTAGCCAAAAATTTTCTGACATCATTCCAGATCTGAGAGTGCACTTCCTTATAATATTGATTTTTAGCTGCATGAATAGCCCTTGTGCAGTTGTTTCTAGCCGCTTTGTACCTCTGGATGTCGGCTTGGTTACACAAGGACCTAGACCTGTGCCATAGATGGTCCCTGGCATTCAGAAGCTCAAGGAGTTCCAGAGAAAACCAAGGATTACAGTGGCCTTTGATTTTACGCTTTTTATGGGCGGCGTGCCTATCACATATAGCGTTAAACTGAAGAATTAATTGGTCATACTGGAGTTCATACTGGATGGATAAGAAAATCAGAAGGCATAGCCCATATAGATTTTCTCCACAATTCCGCAGTTGTGGCGAACGCCACCAACTTCAACAATATACTTGTCCAATCTCTGTTTAAAAAGATCCAGGCTTTCTGCCTCCACCACCTCCTGTGGCAGTCCATTCCATGTCCTTATTGCTCTACACTTAAAACACATCCTTCTTAGCTCAGTCCTATTCAATTCCTCACTCAATTGTCTATCATGCCTTTTCAATTGGTAGGTCTTTTCTTTAAACATCAATCCCAACTCTGTTCTTATAACCTCATCCTTCATAGATTTATATAATAACAATAAGTCCCCCTTGCTCTTCTATTTCCCAAAGGCCACAATCCCAATCTTTCCAATCTGGCCTCATACAGCTCTCCTTTACACCCTGAGATCAACCTAGTAAGGGATCTCTGTGGTCTTTCCATTAATTTGATATCCCTCACCAATAACGGACCTGCCACGGTAGAGCAATAATCTAATACAGGCCTTACTAAGGATCTGTACAAAGGCATCGAGGGCAATGTCAACATTGTTAATTGCGTAAACCATTGATTAGTCCTGATTACGCAGGTCAGCTTTTAGTGATTCAAGATGCCCATGGATGAGTACCCTGGTGGTAATTGTTCTAGCGGTGGTTTTGAAAATTTGTTCTCCCAATGAAACAAGACTGGGGAGTGGTCACTGAAGGCATCTGGGAGTACGGTTGTGTCCGATATATGATCAGGGTGGTTAGAGAGCACACAGTCCAGTAAGGTACCTGCCCCAGTTTTATAGTTGATTCTAGTGGGGGACTCGACTAGCTGGGTGAGGTGAACTGCTGAAACTGACCCCATTGAAAGGGCTTGTGTCAGGAGAGAACCAATTGATATTGAAATCTCCTAACATGATAATTTCCGAATTAAGACTCAGAGAGCCAAAACACTCCAGGAGTGAATCAAAGCAGGAGGCAGTCTGTCTGGGAGGAATATAGATTGAAAACACAGTAAGGTTTTGTTGTGTGCACCTAGAAGCACTTTTATGCCAAGGGCTTCCATATGATCAGTTTTGGGCAGAGTTGGAACGAGACCTTGAAGGTTGTTTTGGAGGTAGATCACACAACCGCCCCCACACTTGGAGAGATGATCCTGTCTAAAGACTGTGTAGCCTGGGATGGAAATTGAAGCATCTGCTACTTTTGGAGAAAGCCATGTTTCTACGACTGAGAGGATGTCTGGGTTATGTTGTAAGATCCATGCATTCAGTATGTCCATTTTGGGGAGCAGGCTGCATATGTATATTAAGTGAGGCAATTGTAATTAACCCAGTAGATGACTGTGGGTATGCCATAAGTTGTGGAGGGCCAGGGTTGGAGTGAATATTGCCAGAGTGCAACAGCAACAGTAAGGTCAGTCCACACAGATATTCTTTTAACTGCTTGTTGCTGAGTTTGTGAAACATCCTCTGAGCTGAGCATGCTTTACAGTTGGCTTGTAAGTTGAAGATCCCAGGGAGGAGTGCCAAAGGGGGTAGCCAGCTAGGGCAATGAAACGGCAACCCCCAGTCACCAAGGGAATGCAGGTTCCATGGCACAGTAACAGAGTCACAGCACTGAGATAAGGTGCTAGTACTATAAACATATAAATGATTACTAGCCAATGTTGGTGAAGTAAATGTTAGAAACTTATCACAGGCTGGGTTAATAGAGAGAGCAATACAATGCCTCTAGAAAATAGAGCCGTTACAAGAGACATTATGATACCAAGGAGTGCAGCAGTAAGGGCACACGCAAGTTCCCAAGCACAGTGCAGTGATGGTCCAAGTTGGACTCTTGGCACTCTACAATGTTTATTTAATAAGAATTGATGATGTTTGGACCATGGCTTGCATAGCATCAGTTTGGACTGCATGTGGTTTGGAAAGCTAGAGAGGTTCTCTAGCAAACAGTTTAACTTTGTTAGTCACCTTTTAAGGGCCCTGTCTCTGGGACAAGTACTGCCATTTGGTCGGGATTTGTTTCATGCCACTCCCTCAGTGGGCTTGGTCTCCCTACTCCACTCCTGCATCCTCAATGTGGAGGGAGGGACCCACAAAATATGCAAGCAGAGTCAGAATCCTAGGGTTATATTAATGTCAGACATGTGGGTCCCATCTATATAGCCCTCCTATCCTTTAATAGAGGGAACTAAGCCACATAGCCAGCAGATAATAATTAATAATTAATTAATTACTTTATAAAATGCCTTTCAAAACCAAGGCACTGTACAGAATATAAAATTTACATATAAATACAGCATTAATATTCATAAAATCCACTTAAAATAACAACTAATCCAACAAATTTCAAGATTACAGCATAAAATTTATGGCTAAACTATCTGTCAACATTTTCTGGGAATGCATGCTTATACAGATAGGTTTTTAGGGCTGACTTAAAACTTTGGATGGTCAGGCACTCTCTTACTGGACGAGGTAGAGAATTCCATAGGGTAGGGGCTACATAGGAAAAAAACCAAGCCCCAGAAGTCTTGTCACGCACCCTGGGAATCTCTAGCAATCTCTTGTCAGTGGATTGAAGCGAGCAGGAAGGGCAGTAGGGGCAAAGTACATCTTTCAGGTACAGGTATAATGGTTCTTTCCCTACAACACTGTGTTCCCGGATCACTCAGATCTATCAGCAACAGCCCCCCATAGGCTACCCGCTGATGAAAGGACACTAAATAATTGTTAGCAATGTTTGCCCTCTCTGAACCATTTATTTCTAATTCCTCCTGCTTCCTTCACTTGAGGGTTAATGTTTGCAGCCCGTCTGCAACTGTACTTAAAGAATGTAATGTTGCCACAGGGCTACAGTATGTTTGTAGTTTTACTATCAGTGCCACAGCCATACACCACGTCCTCTTTTTTTTTCTTCAAACTCTATTTTTTCCTTCTCTTCTTGAGTTCTGCCAAACTCTCTGGCGACTGCCCAGTCCTGGACTCTACCTCCCTGCGTGACCCAGACTCATCTCCTCCCCCCCCACCGACATCGGGCATCCTCCGAGTCTACCCTCTGGGGAAGGGCCACCCCTGCCCAGGGAGCTCTTTTCCTTATAGGGTTGAGCACTAGGCTGGGCAGGAGAAAGAACAAGGAGACAGCCGTGCCCGACTTCTGGGAGTGTGGTCCTTGGGTGGGAGGCGCCATCGCCTATTAGTGGGAGGAGGGATGTATTTACTTGGTTGGATCCCCTGTGGAGCCTGGCTGTCAAGGCAACATACTGCCATGGCTCCACCCCCCAGGCAAACGACACCGCATTTGGCTACCTCCAGCCGTCACCAGAGTTCACTCCTTGAGCGAACGTTACCCCGTCCCACCCGGGGAAGAGAGAGCAGTCATCCAGATGCTCAATCTCTTCCCTCCCCTTCCAACCCCCCGGGCTCATTCCCGAACCCAGGTCACCTGTGTGGTGTCCAGCGCCTTAACCCTCAGTGCCACTGGGCCGGCTATACACCTTGTAGTTATCAGTAAGGGATCAGTCAAGGGCTGGCCAAGCTAATGGACTGTACCGTGGCCATTTCAGGGAGCCCTTCATCCACAGTTAATTTCTACCTTCCTCTTGAGTTCTGACTCATCATCTTTGACTGCTCAGCCCTGCAAATTGATGAGGGCATAGTGTCCATCCTATTTACCCTTTCCCAAGATGGTAGCACCATCTGGATGTCCCTTGAAAGAGGCATTATCTCCTGGTAAGAGTTCCTACCGACTATGGGTTAATCTTTAACCCTGAGCAGATGGAAGTACAACTCTTTTTTCCCCAAGAAACTGGTGTGGCATGTTTTGCACCCCAGGGTTCTTGCCTTGTAAATAGTTTCACAAAGTTATAGTTCTTTACGAAGGTAGACTATGTCAGTTTATTATCTTGCAACTTAAAATGTTTAAAACCTGTGCATTAGCAATCTTCTTCAAGCAGAATTCTGTTGTAACTTTGGGGGAGGGTGGCCCGGCACCACTGTACTATCTTGCAATAACTTTTAAATATGTCTAAGCCGCAGTTACAAACATACTCCCTCAGTGTGAACAGCCTGACTCATCAAAAGGTCCAAATGAATACATAGATCAAAAAAGCAAAACTACAGTGACCCGGGTTTGGTAGAGAGCCGACCGGGGGAGAAGGATTGAGTGCCCCTCGGGCCACTTTCCTTCTAGGGGGAGGGTGGGTTGCATTCTTCGCTGCTATACCGCCACCTGGGTGAACAAGGGTGGTGGTGCAATTGAGGATGCAGTGGGAGAGAGCAGATATCGGCTAAGGGTCTGAGCAAAGGCACATCTCTACACTCTTTCATCTCATTAGCCCGCCCTGTGCACTGATGAGTCTGGGGGCAGGACCAGAAACAAGGAAAAAGAGACCCCACAGCTGCACTGGTAGATGGGTGCCTGCGCCATGGCTCCAAGTGTACGCTCCCTTCTGAGGTATGGGGATAAAGGGGGACTCCACCCCAATGGGGGGGCAATCCCAGGGCTCCAAATTCATGGGAAGCGGGCACTCAAGGAAGCTAGTGCGGGTGCACTGGGACCCCGAAGAGAGGGGAGAGGGGCAGCCATGGAGAGTGGGAGCATGAAAAATAAGTAAAAAAAAAAAAAAGCAAAACTAGATCTTATTTGTCTCCAAGATACCCGCCTCTCAGCTCAGGAACATGATAAACTCAATAAGTTTGGATTCCCCATGGTTGCTGCCTCTTCCTACTTGGGGGGGGGCGATGCAGAGGAGTTGCCATTCTTATACCCCATTCCAATTGCACAATACATGGTCTGATTCTGAGAGCCGACTGGTAATAGACACTGTGACCTTTATGATCATGAAGTCACCCTTGCCAATATTTATTTTCTGCCCAGAATTACCACTCCAACCATATGCCAGCTACTAGAACACATCCTCACTACAACTAAAGGAATTCTCATACTGGCCAGTGATTTTAATACTGCCCCAGACAAAAGTATAGATTCCACTAAACCATCCCACCTTCTCAGCCAGCTGCCCACAAGGTCTTCAAAAGATTCATTTGCAAAGTGGGGTAGGTGGACATCTGGTGTACTCTTTATCCTCGCAGTTGTGGTTACTCACACTATGCTGCGGGATGCCATACTTGTAAGCATATTGACCATGGTTACACCCAAGCTGAACACATGGACTACATTGGGGACTACATACTAGGCCCTATTGCACAATCAGGTTGTGCTTTCATTTCTTGTTTTTGGGATCTTGGCCCAGAAAAAAGGAACACTAAATGGTGGTTAAACCTATATCATCTTAAATCACTTGACTTTTTAGAATTCGCTACGGAAAAAAATCACTCAACACATACAATCCTCCGGGCACGGTGAAGTCCCCTATGTACTGGGATGCCCTAAAAGCTGTAACATTATCCAGTGTACCTCTGCCAAGAAAAGGGCTCAGGAGGAGTGGCAGCACAGGCTAGAGAATACGCTTCAGTTCTCACAACACGTGCACCAGAACAGTGACCTGTCAGTTCTACCACAACTGAAACAGGTGCAGATGGATCTTGACTCCCTTTGCTGGCAGAAAACAGAGATTAGCTTGGCTTTTCTCTGACAGTGCTGCTACGAGGTGGGCCCCCATGCATCTCATCTTTTAGCTTACCCGATCCGTAGACAATGGAAAATGGCCGCTATATCTTCCCTCCTTTATCCGGAGACTGGAATTCAAAAACAAAATTAGATAATATCACCCTGGTTGTCTTCCCAGAACTACCAAAATCTTTACACACCAGAACACCACACCCCTCTGCAGGAAATCAGGAGTTTCCTAGCACTCCTTGATCTTTCCCATCTCGCGGAGGTACAGGGGGCCCACTAACCAGCCCATGTCAAAATGAAGGAGGTGGATCTTGTCATTTGAGGAGCTAAGACACTAAAGGTCCCAGGCCCTGATGGTTTCTGTGCTGAATTCTACAAGAAATCCAGGGAGCAGATCATCCCTATACTACTTGCAGATATACACGCAGTTCAGGAGGAGGAGTCGCTCCACCATCCTGGTCCTATGCTCAGATATCAGTAATTCTGAAACCAGGTAAAAATGCCTAGCTATAATAAATAATAATATATATTTGTATAATGTCTTTCAAATATCAAGGCACTGAACATCAGAAAAAATAACACAGTAAAAATTGCAATTCAAACAAATACTCAGCTAAAATCAGTTTGGGTAGGCTTAGCGCCATAGGTGGGTCATTAGGGCCTTCTTAAAGCCCTCCATGGTCATGTACTCCCATAGCTAATGGGTTAAGATTTCCACAGGGCTGGGTCCACATACATAAATGCACAGGCCCCTGATGTCTTCAAGGATACCCTGGGAATCTCCAGCAACCCCTCATCAGCTGAGTGGAGTGGTTGCCTGGCTCAGTAGGGAGACAGGAGCTTTTTCAGATAGTCTGGACCCTGTCCATGTAGGGCTTTATAGGTCAGAAGTCCGACCTTGAAGGTGATCTGCCACTGAATAGGCAGCCAGTACAGTTCGCACAGCACTGGTGTGATGTGACACACTCGTGGGGTCCCCGTCAACAACCGAGCCGCAGTGTTCTGCACTAGCTGCAAGCGGCGGATATCAACCCCCGGTAGCCCTAGGTACAGGGAGTTGCAGTAATCAAGGTGCGAGATCAGGAAGGCGTGGATCAATGTAGGAAGGTCGACGGACGGAGCAAGGTGCTTGACCCTGGCAATGTTCTTCAGATGGTAAAAAGAGGACTTGATGACTGTGACACCTGAGATCGCGATATCAGCTCATCATGAAGAACCACCCCCAGGTCCCACACCCATTCAGAGGAAAGAAGACTGGGAACCTCCCAGGCAAAGTCCGGAAGGTTGACCAGTTTCAGCCGCTCTATCCGGTGGCCCGGATCCACAACCATCACCTCAGTCTTTCCCGAGTTCAACTTCAACCAGCTGGAATTCATCCAATCCTGGATTTCAGCAAGGCAGTAGTTAAATACCAAATGTGCACTATCCTGGTAGGGTGCAAAAGACAGGTAGAGCTGTATATCATCAGCATAGCAGTGAAACCTCAGCCCATACCATCTTACAATGTCTCCGAGGGGCAGCATATACACCGTGAACAACATGGGGGACAACACCAAGCCCTGAGGGACCCTACATGACAGAGAGAATGGGTTGGAGGAAAAAATCCCCGACACCACCCTCTGAGTTCTGCTAGTGAGGAAAGACTTAAACCACCTGAGGACTATACCAGACAAGCCACAGATGAACCTCAGGTGTTAGAGGAGCACCTCATGGTCCATTGTGTCAAAAGCAGAAGAGAGATCAAGAACTACCAAGATAGAATGGCGCTTCTGATCTCTCGCCATCAAGAGATCACTGAGCACCCCGAACCAGAGCAGTTTCGGTACTATGCCTCTTATGAAAACCGGATGGGAGAGATTTGAAAATGTCATGGATGGTGAAATGGTTCTCCACCTGTAGTGCCACAACCTTCTCAATCACCTTCCCACAAAAGGGAAGGTAAGAGATTGGTCTGTAGTTCGCAAGGCAGCCTGGGCCCAGAGCAGCTTTCTTCGAGAGAGGTGTCACCACAGCCTCCTTCAGGGAGCTTGGAAACTCACCAGACTCAAGGGAGCACCAAACTATCCTTGCAAGGATCGGGCCGATGATGCCACAGATTCAAACTACAGCATATTGGGTGCATACCCTGGACAATCCGCATAACATTTCTGAACTCCAGCTGGTCAAAGGAACTCCAAACAAAGCAAGGAGGAATGACCATACATCAACCACTAGCAACTCCCATAGAGTGTGCCGGTTGGATCTCCGTCCTGATGCTGGCCACCTTAACTGCAAAGAACCAAGCAAGCTCATCACACTCAATCTGTGAAAAAGCTCTTCAAGACCGAAGACAGGCTGGGTTGCACAACCATTCCACAGTTCGAAAGAGCTGAGCTGATCAGTTCTGAGCAGCAGCAATCTCCCCAGAAAGGAGCTCTGCCTTCTTACGGGTGATTGCCAATTGGTAGACTTGATAATGTTCCATCAATCTAAGGTGGTCAGCTTCCAAGGCAGATTTCTGCCAGCAATGCTCTAACCTTCGTCCAAGTCATTGCAACTTCCTCAAGGTCCCATCAAGCCATGGGGACTGAGGGCGAAGGGAGAGAGAGGACGAACTCGGACAGGAGCGATAGAGTCCAGGGCCATAGTAACTGCCTTATTATAGGCCTCCTATCAAGCAACTTCTGCACTAAATGTTGATTACAAACTATTTATGGCTATTGTGGCTCGAGCCCTGCTCCCTGGATTAGTGGGACTAGAACAGATGGAATCTGTGCATTACCATACCACCACAGATAAAATAAGGAAAACCCTATATATAGTAAATGAGATGCGTCAATCCCCTGATTCAGCCCTCCTCCTGAGCCTTAATGCAGAGAAGGCATTTGACTGGGTCTCCTGGCCATTCCTGTATGTTGTTCTAGGGTGGCTAGGTTTCCCAGTCCAATTTATATCCCTCATTCAGGGTATCTATTCCTTCCCTTCAAGCATGTGTTAAGATAACCGGACACCACTCACCCAGCTTCCCCCTTGTCACACTTATTATTTGCCCTTTACATTGAGCCCTTAGACCAAGCCATCAGAGCTCACCCAGTAGTCACAGGGGTGCAGGCAGTGGAGAGGAGTACTGCATTGCCTCTTTGTGGATGACACCCTCCTATACCTCACACAACCTGAAAAATCTATTCCAGTGGTTTCTGAGATCATCCATAAGTTTAGTAGGGTGTCCAGATATCAAATAAACCCTACAAAAACAGAACCGTTTGCATTCTGCTATACCTCAGCAACACATACAAAAGAGACCAACCTGTTTTGCTGGGATTGAACAAATTAAAATACTTAGGGATACACATAACACATCACCCAGAAAAGTATGCCAGACAAAACTACTACACCTTCACAACCCAGCTCATTCAGGATCTTGCAAGCTAGGATAAACTCCCTCTCAGCCTCTTGAGACATGTAGAGGTCGTCTGAATAGTAACCTTCCCAATAGCCTTGTATTTATTCCAAAACATCCCCCTGTATTTAACACAGGCCCTCTTTTGAAAATGGAACATGGAAATCTCACACTTTATATGGACTGGATAAAGACCATGGATTAAACTGCAGATTTTATGCCTCCCAAGGGATGAGGTGGGTATGGCACTTCCATACCTCCAGATATATTATTGGGCCTCACATTTACACATACTGATTGCCCGACACTGGGATGGTGCCTCCACAATATGGTAAAGGATGGAGAGGGAGATCTTGGCTGACCACATCTTCTTTGCCTCCATTGATCACCATGAGACGTTGGAGGTTCACTTTTAGCCCACAAATATTTGGACACAACATCAAATAAAAACCTGTACATCATTCAGAAGACACAAATTCTACTGGAGGAGAAGAACCTGGGAGTGATGATCACTAGTGACCTGAAGCACTCCTCACAGTGCAAGAAAGCAGCAGCAAAGGCAAACAAGATGCTGGGATGCATATCTAGGGGGATCAGTAGTAGGAGAGAGGAGGTTATACTGCCCTTGTACAGGTCACTGGTAAGGCTGCATCTAGAGTATGGACACCACTCACCCAGCTTCCCCCTTGTCACACTTATTATTACTGGTGCCCACACCTCAAAAAGGACTTTAACCTGTTGAAGAAGGTCCAGAGGAGGGCTATAAAGATGATAGCAGGTCAGCAGGGTAAGGCATATGAGGAGAGGTTGAGGGCACTGAACATGTGCTCCCTGGAAGACAGGAGAGAGAGAGAGAGAGAGAGGGGGGACATGATTGGGACCTTCAAGTACTTGAAAGGGATAAATAAGATTGATAAGGAGAGTCTCTTTAAGCTAAGTGGCAACCATAACACGAGGGGGTACAGTCTTAAGCTGGAGGGTGGGAGGTTCAGTAAGGAGGTACAGAAGCAATTCTTCACAGAGAGGGTGGTAGACACTTGGAATGCATTCCTGGAAGAGGCCATTTCATTGAAGATAGTGGGCAGCTTTAAGAGGGGCTGGGATAAACATAGGGGGGAAAATAAGGATCCTGGATAGGGAGGATGGGAGGAGTGGGGATGGAGGGCAGGGACATTAGCTCAAGCTATGGACCCTGCAATATGAGCAGACTTGATAGATCAAATGGCCTTCTTCTGTTGGCTTCTTCGTATGTTCGTATGCATCTGACACCAAGAATCTTTTCTCCCAAATCATATTGACCAGTTGTTCCAAAAGTGGGAGAAAGCTTCCCTATGTTACCTACACCAACTCCTGTCTGAGAAAGGATTCTGTCCCTTCTCGGATTTATAGACTACATTTCAGCTCTGATCAGTTGATTTCTTTAGGTATCTTAAGCTGTGACATCCCGCTGATTGTCTCCCTTCATGCCTCTGGTCCCTGGATACCTATCCACCCATAATACAATTACTGATTACCCTAACACAGATGGGCCCTGTTCCACATTTACACTCTCTCTCTACTTTATAAGTCCTTATTGGACACAGTGGGTCATTTTCCTTTAGACACTGTAATGAAATGGGAAGAAGACTTGAATATTTCTGTCTTAGATTGTTCCTGGCACAAGGCGCACTGTTACACTTCTAAAATACATACGAACATACGAAATTGCCAGCAGATAAAAGCCCTATGGTCTGTCAAGTCTGCTTGATTGTGCAGCTAGCAGTCCTTATACTGCAGCTGCCCCACCCTCCTCCCGCCTCCCATGACCCTCCCTTTACCCTGTCCCATCCCCTTTTGAAGCAGCCCACTGTTTTAGATGCTACCGCTTCCTTTGATAATGCATTCCACCCAAACACCACCCTCTCCATAAAAAAGTTTCTCCTCATTTCCCTCTTGAACCTTCCCCCTACCAATCTAAGAACATGCCCATGAGTGTCCCTCCCCCCTTAACTTGAAAAGCCCCTCCGTGCCCGTCTTATTTATTCCACTCATGTACTAGAAGGTTTCGATCATGTCCCCCGATCCCTTCTCTCCTCCAGGGAGTACATGTTCAGCTCCCTCAGCCTGCTCTCATACAGGATGTTTCCTATCCCCTGGATCATCTTCGTTGCCCTGCGCTGCACCCCCTCCAGTAACCTAATGTCCTTCTTCAGGTACGGTCACCAGTACTGCATGCAGTACTCCAGGTGCAGTCTAACCAGTGACCTTTTTTAGTGGGAGGATAACCTCCCCCCTCCTGGAGGATATGCCCCAGGCAAGACAACCCAGCATCCTGTTGGCCTTTGCAACTGCCTTTCTACACTGTGCTGAATTATTCATTGTAGCTGTTATGAACAGCCCTAGATCCTTTTCCTCATCCGTCCTGGCTAGTTGAATCTCCCCTAGCTGGTAGCGCCTCCTTGGGTGTTTTGCACCGAAATTTAGTACCTTGCACTTCTTGGCTTTGAACCCCAGCTACCAAGTCTCCGACCAGACCTCCAATTTTGCCAGATCATCCTGCAACCCCTGCCACCCGCCTAAGTCATCCACTACTGCTCCCATCTTGGTGTCATCTGCAAACAGACTGCTCTTGCTCTTGATGCCTGTTGAGATGTCCACAATGAAAATCCCGAACAACACCGACCCCAGTACAGATCCCTGTGGCACCCTGCTTGTCACCGCCTTTGGAGTTGAGAGCTCCCCTCCCACCACCACCCTCTGCTGTCTCCCCTGCAGCCAGTTCACCACCCATCCCACCCTCTTCACCCTTGTCCCTGTGCCTTCCAGCTTACTTCCTAGTTTCCCATGTAGCATCAAATCGAACATCTTACTGAAGTCTAGGTACAGGACATCTACTGTATGACCCCTGTCTAATTGCCTGGTTACCCAGTCATAGTACTCCACCAAGTTGATCTGACAGGATCTGCCCGAGACAAACCCATGCCGTCTACCATCCTGCAGACCATTAGCCTCTAGGAGGGAAACCAGACTCTCCTTCAGGATTGTTTCCATCAGCTTACTAAAGATGGATGTGAGGCTCACTGGTCTGTAGTTCCCCAGGCTTATCTTTGGGGCTGCTCTTGTGGAGGGGTACCACATGCACTATCCTCCAGTCCTGAGGTATTCTCCCTAAGTCCAGGGAGGCATTGAACAGGTCTGCCAAGGGTTCTGCCTGCTCCTTCAGCACCCTGGGGTGTATGCCATCTGGCCCAGGTGCCTTGTTCACCCTCAGTGCCCTCAAGCCCTCCAGTACCCTTCCCACTGGGATTTCCCCACCTGTCACCTCCTCCCTCATGCTTACCTTCCCACCCCACTTGGGTACAGATCACCCTTTCTCTTTAGCAAATACAGAGCAGAAGTATTTGTTTAATGCGTCTGACTGTTCCGCCTGTTTCCACCCACCCCCCATCCTTCTTAATCCTTGCGATTTGGTCCTTACAACTCCTTTTCTCCCTGATGTACCTGAGGAAGTCCTTCTCCCCCTCCTTAATGCCCTGTGCCAGCCTGAGTTCCCTGGACGCCTTGGCTGTCCTGACTGCCCTTGTCCCCTCCTTTGACTCCTTCAGGTATTCTTCTCTGTCCTCCCCCCTCCTAATGTTTTTGTACCTCCTAACGGCAGCTCTTTTCTTCCTTACTTCTCCATGACCCTCCCCCACTCACCCAGCTAGGTTTCTTAGCCCTAGCCCACTTACTCTGGACTCTGGTACATGTTATGGTTGCCTCCTCAATTCCTGGCTTAATGACCTCCCACTTCTGGTCAATGCCCATATTTGAATGGATTCTGGCCAGATACCCCTGTACTACTTCCCCCCATCCTCCCGAAGTCAGCCCTCCTGAATTATAACACCCTTGTGCCAGTTCTAATTCCCTCTTTTCCCTTGTTAATCGTGAACCACACTAAGTGATGGTCACTCCCCAGCAGCAATTCCTCCACCCCTAGTTCCCCCCACAAATTCTCCATTAGCCAGCGTGAGAGTGAGGGTTTTCCCCAACCTGGTTGGCTTGCTGACCATCTGCACTAGGAAGCTGTCCTGGAAGGCATCCAGAAGTATCTGCTCCCTCCTATTCGTGGTGGCTGGGATACCCCAGTTCTCTCCCGGAAGATTGAAATCCCCCACAGTCACCATACTGCCCTTGCTGCAGATCCTTCTGCTCTGTCCTGCTAGCTCTCTGTCCAACTCCTCAGTATGGGAGGGTGGCCTGTACACCACTCCCATCTGGTGAGCCTATTTCAGGAGTCCTGGAGCTGCATCCATAATGACTCCGTGCTGCCCTCCTCCCCTTTCTCCCTGACACACTTCAACCCCTCCCCCACATAAAGCACCCCCCCCTTCTATTTTACCCTGTCCCTCCAAAATATCCTATACCCTGGTACTGCTAGGTCTCTGTCATGGTACTGGGTGACCCATGTGTCAGTGATGGCCGCCATGTCCGCCTCCACATCTGCCATGAGAGCCTGTAATTCTGTTGCTTTGCTCACTAGACTCCTAGCATTCAATGTTACCACCCTCCACCCTGCTTCCTCCCCCCTTTCCCTACTTGCTCTCCCTTTCTAGTATCCCCTTCTGAACTGTCCCTAAGCCCCTTGTTGCTGGTATGGGGGGTAAGCTTGTTCGACTTCCCTTCCTGTGGATCCTGTATGACTCCTGTCCACTTGCCACCCCTCCTCTAGTTTAAATATTCATTGTTTTCTATGTGTTCCCCCAGTCTCTGTTTCAATACCCTCCTACCCTCCTTACTTAAGTGTAGCCTATCCTTAGCATAAAGATCACTGTCCTCCCAGATCCTCCCCCCCCAACCAGCCCATACCCTTTTGACTGACACCAGCTTCTTAGCCACGTGTTAAACTCCTTTATCCTCAGTTTCCTTGCAGTGTTTGCTTTGGGCACTGGGAGTACTTCTGAAAAAGTTATTGACCTTCCTGTCTCTTCACATAGCAGTCCCAGCTCCTCAAACCTCCCCTGCACTACATCAACAGTATTTCCCACCAGTAGCAATAACTAGTTAACATCAATGGAGACTATGCCTGGAAGCACCTCTTACGCTATTTTAAACACCGGTTATAATCGCATTCTACTCATACTGCTGACACAGGACGCATCCTACTGGAGGGGATATGGCAAATCCAGAATACACCTTACCCACATCATGTGGTCCTGCCCAATTCTGACACCTTTCTTCAGGGAATAGGAGGGTGAGCTGGGGCAGCTTAACCTTACAGCGGAGAAAGTTTTGCTTTTGGACCACTCTCATGGACATCATATCTCCCAACCCCCCCTGCCATGGTATCAGCTGGGAATCTGGCTTACAGCTGCTAAAAAACAATCACCAAACTTTGGCTCACATCCAAACTCCCTTCAATCAAAACATGGAGGGACACAACAAACCAAATTTACTATATGGAAAAAAATTATTCATGCACTCAATGATTAGATAGAATTATTTAACTCCTGGTGGAATGGTTGGGTGCTCTACACCATGTCCAAGGACTAGAGCCCAGTTGTACCCTTTGGGCCTTTTGAGGTTGGGCTGTAACTGAGGGAATACAAGTATACTTCGGCCAAAAGTCACGACACTTCTAGTTTATAATGGCAGCCTTGATTAAGAATGGCTTGACTGGTGCTGGTACCGCCCCATGCCCCCTCCTCAGATATCCCCCCACTTTTAGCGGTATTACCTGGGTAAATAGCTCTACTGAGTATAATCTTAGCAATTAATGTTAGAAGTTATACGCTGGAAATATCTCCCCACATCCTGGGCCATGTGGGAGTTTCATGATATACTTCATGTACTTATGTCTGTGATTCAATTGTACCTCAAATGATCACATACTCTACACTGTGAATGTACTGAACTGTATGTTTTCTGCTCTGACTGGATGCACAGGAAGTTGCAATAAAAGTATATTTAAAAAGAAAGCCCTTGCGATGCACTTGTAAAAAAATGCCTTGGGACTGTTAGCAGTTAGTTTCTGTTGCAGTGTCCCTCACTCAGAGTCTACATCATCTGACTCTAAAAGGGATGGGAGTGATACCCTCTCCCTATTTTGGAAGTACTTTTCTTTTTTTTAACTTGTGTTTTGTTAATTTTAAAGCAATTATATTACAGATAACGACGTTCCAATTGTTTCAGATTGGTGCCATGTACAGTACATTCAATTAATTTCTGTACTTACAAAAACACAAGTACATTTTATCTGGGGGGGGGTAAATATTTATTAGATGAATCAACAACATTATGGTGCCTTTCAAGGCAGACTCAGTATAGAAGTTAAACTTCCAAACAACCAGACTTAGTTTAAGTTTTAGGTTTTAACATACACACATCCCCAACCACTCAGTTGACTCCCTACATGTTAGCTTTAATATTTTATTTTTAAATCCATATCAAATACCTTTTAAAAACAAAGGTTAACTAATGAATGTTAAACAGAAAACAAGAGTGCTACTGATTTATTTATTTGTTAACCGAGTAGGTGCACTGATCCAAAAGACCCGGGCCATAAAGATGGCACATCAGAATATAGACAAATCCAACTTGTGTAACATACAATGGTGCAGGTGAAATGCACAGGCATGAGAATGCATTTACAAAGCTTAGATCACAGACATCAGAAAAGGTACAAAATACAATGGATAATTCAGGCTACACAATTGTACTACAAATGCCATACATGTAAATGAATGCAGTTACATGACACAAGTGCAACTATCTAAAAGAAGAAACAAGTGCAAGTTGAGCTGGGGGTAATTATGAAACGTTCATTGGTGCACCCTTGCTGAGGAAGGGATGTGTAGAGGCCCTGGAGTGAGGGAGAGGACCCATTTCCGAGGTTAGCCAGTTAAACAGGAACATTTGGCTTCAGACAGCAGCCAGGCTTTGAGGTGAGTTTTAAAGGGAAAGTGAGAGTCCAAGGAGTAGAGAGAAGCAGGGAATTTGTTCCACAGTGTGGGGGCTGTGACGGACAGGGCTTTGCTTCCCAGAACAGTGGAAATCTTGGGAACTTCCAGTGGTGGGACAAAGGATTCTCAGAGGTCCCTAGGAGCAATCCTGTGTTTGATCAGGGATGAGTAAAATGATAGTTTGCCCCCACTAATGGTGTTATCAATGATGCAGCCAAGGGCATAGTCATGATGTACTATTTGTATAACTTATAAATGTATTTCCAGTAGCTTGTTATTATTTAAGTCCCTCCACTGCTTCTTCCAACATAGACATGCAACACTTGGGTTCTCCTGGGGGTTACTAGGACCCTGGTAGTTTAGTGAGTTTGCTTGGTAGGTATGCAGGGCAGCACAGATTTAAGTTTCTGGGGCTCCCTTAGCAGCTTCTGTCAATCACAATGGCACAGGTTTCAAGTGGGAGTGGCTCTCGTAGCAGCATAAGCCACAATAGAATGCTGCTGCAGCAGTCAGTTTTCTGTCTCAAAACAGTTAAGTCAGCTTGGGGTGCTGATTGATGGGGAGCCTCAGAAGAGGTGACACCTTTCTCCTGACCCTTTCAGTCCCAGTCATTTCAAAGAGAGACTGCACTGAGTCATGGCAGTGGCCTCCTCTATTGCAGTGCCCCTGAGGGAACGAAGATTCCTGAATGATATGGTTCCTGTAACTGAGTAATTTGGGGGACATCCCCCACCTCTGAGGAACTTTTGAATGGGAAAATGCCGCACAGTTTTGGAATGGCAAGGATTCTGCCCCAACTCTGTCACTGAATTCCTGCCTTTGGGATACGTTTACTTCTTGAACTGTTGGAGAACTGTTTAAAACTCTCAAATGGTACCTTCACAGTCATGATCCGGTTTTGGAAAAGAGATGCTCCCCTCTATCCAGTGTTTGGAACTAACTTGCTTCTAACTGGATTGTGAGGAGGAAGTTCTCATTTGGGATGAAGTTTATTTGAACTGTTTAGCACAGTTTGAAGGACATCCACTGTTCTATAAGAGACTCTGGAATTTTGGAACATTGGTAATTGGAGAAGCCAAGTTTTTCTCACCCTTGGGATGTGTAAGCCCAATGCATCCATAGCCCAGAAGAGGAATGGATGGGAATGTCACTCAATGTACCCTCTAGAGCAGGGGTTGGGACTTGAACAAATGAATTGTAACTCACCACTGTGGTGTAACCCCAAGGGGGCACTATCCTAAGGGCTACTACCCCTGCCTGCTCTGACTGTAACAGGGCGAGGGGCCTAGATCCATTGGTGGGTGCCACCACCCAGAGGTCGGAGTTAGGACAGTCAAGTATGACTTGGTCACAGCCCTCTGGGTTGCTGCAACCCCCCTTTCTTCCCACTAGTGGGCCACACAATTCAATCACAGTGTCCTTACCATATACACTTACCCCCCAGCTTGAACCAATCAGCTTGCTCCGGGAACCCCCTGAAAAGTAAGTTGCAGTTACACAATAATCACTGTACAGTAAGTCACCATTAACACACAAACTAGCCAGTGTACCTTTGCAAAAATGATCAATCTGATTTATTTAAGGGGAAGTAACAAGGACTGGGGGTGATCAGGTTAATTGACTTACCACTATAATATATGAGTATCTATCTAAGGCTCTGTACACAGGCCTAACCTATAAGTCACTGTCTATGGGTACCCAAGCCCTAAAGGCTAGTCCCTCAATGAATCTGGTTGGGGCCCTGACACAAACGAGCATTTGATTCCTACGAAGATTAAGTAGAGCTAGCGGGCTCGGGTAGCGTCACCAGTACAGAACCCAGAAAGTACTGCACTCACTAGGACCATTTGCCAGGGAGCTACCCTGACTTAGTACTCACAACTCCAGTAGACAGAGTGCTCTCGCACCACTCATAGGACTGAGCCTGGACTTCAAGTACTTCTCCACACATTTATACAGTATGCAAGGCAGAGGGGTACCATACCAGGCAGCTGCTGTCCTTCTCGATCACCTGCATGCCACACACCGGGCCAAACCAATGCAGCTTCACTGTTCTTGACAGACCGAGCGCGATTCAAGCAGATTCTCCAGTCTTCTACAGAGTAAGCCTGGTAGGTAGCCACGCTCCTGAACAGCCTCCTCTGACCTCTACCCAGCAGATTTAGTCCGGTTCTACTGGCATTTCAAAGCGCCTGAAACTGGCCTTACACGCGCTTCCCACATGAATGCTCAAACGGCGTAGGAACCCCGAGCTCCTTCCTCACTCACAGCCACAACATCTCTGCCCCTGGGCAGAATGGGGCAAGCCTCTCAGTTCGGGTGCCAACCGATCTCATTGGTGGGCTGCTGATGACAGTCACTAAGTTCGCCCCCCATTGGTGCAAAAAGGCACCATGGTCCAGAACTCCACTTCCCAGAATCACTAGCTGTATCCCCATTGGTCAGCTGGCTCCAGTTTGAGTCCTGAATCTGGCTGGTCATTACTTACACCATTTTAATGCTCCCTCTTGCTCCATTGGCCCAGTTCAACCCCCCGATCCAAAATGGAGGGTCCAAGTACACAAAGTCCCAGCTGCAAAGAAAGCAGGTTAGACAAGCTGCAAATTTACTAGTACTCTATGTAATTATAGCCAGCAGCCACATCTATTGAGCAAGCCCCCTTTGGCACTCATAGCGACTACAGATGGGAGCACATCCACTGCAGCTCTGGCGGGATTTGAGCAGGGAAACCCTGTCCCCCCCCATGCAACCCACTAGAGCCTGTGAGCAGGCAGCTCTTAAAGGGACAGCACCGGAGGCTTTTAAAAGCACTCAAAACCAGCAGCATTTCATTGAACACCAGTTAAACAGGGAGCCGCTAGGCAAGCCCCAAGAAGGTTTTAGGAACCCCCACTTGTAGGGGGGGTTACAGTGGAATTTGTGGATGTTGTTGCACCTGTTTCTGCACCTGTAGCCTCAGTGAGCAAATGTTTCCTGTCAGTTTGTCGAGTTGGAATAAAACCTACTACTTGACTCTATTTCTGCTTGTGGACATCATTCTGTGAGTGGACTGTGTGATTTCTTGGTACCCTCAGTGCCATGGCCCACCCTGGTTCCCAGTAAAAATACAGATGTTTGTGTGTGCCCCTTTTCTCCCGTGACTAGAATCAGGAAAATACCGTAGACAAAGAAGTATGTGGATTGTCTGGTGCCCAAATGGCAAATGCCATCTGTGTTGCCAGTTGTGTTTTCTAAGTGAAGAAAGAGAGATCTGTTTGTTACCCTAAGAAAGGGCCTTACAGACATTTCATGTTTTAAAGGAGTCAGAGACTTTTATTCCCCATTCAATTCCTTGTCATACTGGACACGTAAAAAGGTAGTTAGTTGGTCTGTCTCAAAAAATACAAATGTTTTGCCTTTATGTACTGTCCAGGCTTATGCAGGAGCCAGCAACTTGTACTGTGCACCAATCTCCAAGACATTGTGGCGGTAAGAAAAAAATTTCCTGCAGCGTTGTTGGGTAGTGGAGGCAAGGTCCAGAAAAACACTGGACACAATATCCTTTATAAATTAGATTGCCTTTAATCCTAAATAGTTTAAGGATCACTTCTCTGATTCAGAAGCCATGGCTATGAAAATGGTGACTTTATTCTCCTGATCTTCCTCTTCCCTGACAACTTGATACTCCATTTGTCTTGAGGTTCTCTTCAGGACTCTGGAGGCTTTGACCAGAAAAGGCAAATTATCTGCTGACGATCATAAATCATTACAAATAGCCTTTGGCAAGTTCTCTCACTGATTTGAACTCACTGTCCAGTTTACTCGACAGTCCCACAAACCTCCTGTTTTTGTAATAAATATTATGCTCCAGCATTTCAGCCTTTTGATTTGCAGTATATTATAGTTATCTTTTGTTAGCTCTTGGTTAGTGATTTCTACAGCTTTCATTTTTTCAAAGACTAAATCAGAGTAAATATTTATCCACACTATGACTATGGCTTGGTAATCTATGGTGCCGCTACTACTTCTTCACTCCATAGAATATCCATTGCACTAAATAAGGAGTGCAGACTCCTCACTGGTGCTGCATGCCTTACCCACACATGCGACCTATATGCCCAATCTGGGTGGCTTCAACTAAGAGGAAGGATACAGTACCAAACATACCTGTTAGCAAAAAAAGCACTTCTCTGCCTTTTGCTCCTGGAACTGCGAACCTCCTTAGCCCTCACTCCAGCTCTCAGCACACTCGAAGCTCAGCCCATCGATCTCTGAAGATTCCTAGGCACAGGACATCTCAAGGGCAGAGGTCATTTGCTTACAGAGCCCCACTTGGGTTCAATGCACTTCCCAATGAAATCCTATCCTTACCAAAATTAAGTCCTTTCAAGCACAGGCTCCGTCAGTATCTCACGACAAACAGCTCCTGCAACTGCTTCACCTAATGATACTACCACCTGTGCGCACTCCAGTTCCCTCTTCTCCACCTCAAAGCTTTACCTTTCCCACCCTTGCTATATCCTCCTACCCTTCCCCCACTCTCCCACCCCCACCACCCCCCTCCTACCTACTACCCACACCTGCCACTCTTTCTACTCCTACTGACAAGGCCTTCTGCTGTCTTACCCCCCTTCTCTCCTCTTACCCTCCCCCGCTCTTTTTTTCTCCACTACTAAAGTTATTAATTCTAGATAATTAAAGTATGTACTTTACTGTTTTTTAAACCTGGTCTTTGTATTACCACCTCTGTATGTTTGTTCGCCCCTCCCCACTGATGTGGAACCTTTGTAAATGAGCGCCTTGCACTCAAAGGTATTGTAATCCGAGATCGAATAAATAAATGGATAAAAAACACTTGCTTCTGTAAATTGACAATATTATCTCTGTTTTGCTTTGCTTCCTTTTATAAAAAAATCAACTTTTGCTTTGAGAGCCTCAAATCTTCTAAATGTTGGATACATTTCAGTATCTTATCTATACAATTGCCCATAGATTCCAATATATGGGTTATATTTTGCACTGGTAGTTGAGGAGAGGACTGATGTATCGCACCCCTCCCCCCAGCTGCCTGATTATCTTCAATCCCGGATCCAATTGAAAGTGTGGAAACCAAGTCTACTTTTGTTGTTTCTGGCCGATTGTTTATGAGAATTGAGTTGCAGAAGTATGATTTGGGGTCATTGAGGCTGAGAGATTACTGCTTGTGCTAAAAGGTAGTTTCTGCTGCACAGCTGTACTCCGTTTGCTGTCTTTTAACAGTGTTTTTTTAAGGGCACTTGATGGGGTTGGGGCAGATGCCTCTCAGGCAGGGGTTCCGGAGCTATCTCCAGGCTTCCCCATGCTGCCTGGGCTTGCAGCTAATTGGAAATACTTTTCCAAAGAGTGGAGTAGTCCTCAGATGATGCACTGAAATGGTAGTTGCACTTTTCAGACATCCAGACAGGTATGGAAAATAGCAATTGAGTTAATTTTTAATTATGTCTTTGGTAACCAGGTAGGTACACTGATCCAGAGGACCGTTTTCAGGCACAACCTGGGCCACAAAATGGTAAAACAAATACAGGTACAAAAGTAAGTACAAAATACAATACACGCACGCCCAGGAAATGGCAGCGAGGTACAGAGAGAACAGAGGGTTATACTATGACAAGTGTACAGGCAGGGTAAGCAGGTTATACTATAACCTGATGTACATAGGCACCAACACAGGCAGGTAATACAGATGGTGCAGTATGTATACAGTACAAGTTTATGGTAGAGATTTTGAGAGGTCTTTTTTCTGTATAAACGTCCACAGAGCACTAACAGGAAACATCTGTCTCAGACACCCATCTTTTTTACCCCACTGGAAGTACTTTCAGTGTTCAAACAAAAAGGTCCCTGTGCCTGGTTGATATTACAGTGCAGGCTGAATGCTCAGATGGGTCCCCTGTGGGCCTCATTCCATGCTTTAGCTCTGTGCTCGTTGGCCACCTGTGGCTAATCCCAAGTAGTAGTTGGGAGCCACAGCACATGGTTTTCTACGTTTACATTCATTTTGTTGTTGTGTGCAGAATGTGATTCAGTATGTTTATGCTGGGCAATGGGATGCTGATTGGGCCTAGATCTGCTAGCAGACAATACTATTGGCTTCTTCCTCGGTGGGTTTCTTGTGACAGGTTGGGGATTTTTGGTTCAACCATTGCAACAGGCCATCAAATTTAGTAAGACACTGTATCTTCTTCAGAGATAGCTCCCTCCATATGAGCCACATTATAGAACTGTGAGCTGTCAGCATCAAGACCACACAGAAACTGTTGCTAGCTGAGGCCGCCCACATCGATGTGCATTGTCACTGCCTATATAACGGGGGCAGCCCCGTCATGTCCCAGTTTCTTCTCCTGCTGGTCCACAATTGCTGAAGAACACAGTCAAACTTTACAAGTAGCACTAATGCTTCAATTTCTTTTATTTTTCATTTTTGCTTAATTAACATGTATGCTGCCAATGAAAGAAAAAGAACCATTGTACCACTACTGACATTGCGGTGGAGCTGAGATTTTTAAGGATGAGGCTCATGACTTGTACATCTGCTACCAAGGCATCTCCTACAAAGTGAAGAACTGCAGTAACATAGAAACGTAGAATGTGATGGCAGATGGGGACCATATGATCCATCTAGTCTGCCCATGGATTTGAACCTCCATCAAGTTTGATGCTTCCTTGAGATTCCCACACTGTCTGTCACATGCCAGCTTAAATTCCCTGACTGTCTTAGCAGTATTTTCCAGGATTTCAACTAAGCTACATCACCTGCTCCTATCCCCAATTTGCCATTGACCCGTCACTGACCACAGTCAATGGCACTGCCTGTGGAATTGTCAAAGAAAAACAAAAAGAGAAAGCCGCCAGGTCAGCGGAGAAACACTGCCATGGTGACAAAGACGCTGGCACTCCTGCTAGGTCTTAATCTATTCTTAAAAGAGGTAAGACAACTGAAAAAGGCAGATCCCAGGCTAAGTCCTTGGGCTGTGCTACCCTCCTGACCATCTCTCAGACACCAACATCGGGGTCTGGCACTGGCTCTAATCTCCCCACAGCAGAATTACAGCCGTTTCAGTCATTGGGCACTGTCACATGGTCAAATTAGTCATTGACGATGCTGTTGGGGCCAGGCAGTGCACAGATGTTGCTTCAGACTGTGTCTGAACTATTTCAATGGCTCCTGCCCATGGCTCTGTTATCTACACTTACTCCATTGCCACCACCTGGGCTACCGCCATCAATGCCACTGGTGCTCCTTATGTAGGTTTCTAAGCCAAGCCAGGAGCTTCCTCTGTCAATGCCTGGGCCAGTGACAATACCTCCAGTGTAGCCTCCTCCTGTTGTCAAACCACTGCCTATTCCCATCGACAAGAAGGAGCTAGAGTGTAATCCCCAGACTTATTGGAAGAAGAATATGAGGAAGAGGCTAACATGCATTTTAGCAATTTTACTGTCTACTATGTGCATCAATCCTTGTAGTTATTAAAAATAATAAACTCTATGATAAACTCAACCGGTACCTCACTTTGGTTTTGTGTCTTATAGGTTCACACAGTCCTCCCACTATTATCAATGCCTATCCATCACAGAGATCCAAGTGTGCACATCCTGGAGGCATGTGTGTGTTTGTGGCTGACCTCATATTTGCCATCTTGAGTTGAGCATCCCTCAGATGTGACAGCAGCAGCACTATGGCTCCATCCCTTAGGGGTGACAGCAGCAGCACAATGGCTCCATCCCTTAGGGGTGACAGCAGCAGCACTATGGCTCCATCCCTTAGGGGTGACAGCAGCAGCACAATGGCTCCATCCCTTAGGGGTGACAGCAGCAGCACAATGGCTCCATCGCTAAAGGGTGACAGCAGCAGCACAATGGCTCCATCCCTTAGGGGTGACAGCAGCAGCACTATGGCTCCATCCCTTATGACAGCAGCAGCACTATGGCTCCATCCCTTAGGGGTGACAGCAGCAGCACTATGGCTTTATCCCTTAGGGGTGACAGCAGCAGCACTATGGCTCCACCCCTTAGGGGTGACAGCAGCAACAGCACTGTGGCCCTCATCCTTGAGGGCTGACAGCGACAGCTGCAGGAACAGCACTATGGCCCCTATCCCTCAGGGATAACAGCAAAGGTACTATTGCCCTTGCTCCTCAGGGGTGACAGCAGCAGCACTACAGCCGACAATCCTCCAGGGGGACAGCAGCACTAGGGCTCCCATCCCTTGGGGTGATGGCAGTATCACTGCAGCCCCATCCCTTAGGTGTGACAGCAGCAGCACTACAATCCCCTTCCTTTAACATCCACACCCCACATGCCCAAGTTACACATTTCTGAGTCTCTTAACTTGTCAGAACTAAGATGTGAATTAAGCCGAACCACCAGATGCCAAGGTGGACTCCCTTAGTTCGGACCTGTCTAACAGTTAACTGCCTGAATTTACTTCTTTAAAATAAAGTGCCTCCACCTAAAAAATCCACAAATTAATTTTATTTTATTTATTTCAATCTAGGATTACAATACCTTTGAGCTGAGGCTCTTTTACAAAGGTTCCACGTCAGCGTGTGCAACAGTCATCATTTTTAGTTACAAACATATAGTCATTGACTTACAGACATGTAATAACCAGTACAAAGACTTGAGCTATGAGCAAGACAAGGGAAGGGGGTGGGTGGTGGGGAAGTGAGGGTAGGAGATCGAGGCGGAAGGAGGTGCAGGGGTAAGGGGAGTACGGGAGGTGGTTGAGGCGGGGGCAGGAGTGGAGATATGGGAGGAGGTGGGGGAGGGTGGGAGACAGTGCAGCCAGGGGGCCTTGTCGAGGGAATATGACAGGTAAGGTGCTAGGGGTGCAAAGACTGATTGTAAGTGCTGGGTGCTGGGGCATTTGCAGCTGGAACAGTGGAAATGTTAAGATGGGCAATCGCAAGATACAAGCAGTGAGAGGCGCAGCTTGGACTTGAAGAGGCCCAGTGTTGGAGTGGTCACTGTGTCGCTGCCAAGAGAGTTGAGCCAGTTGGATGCCCGATAGGCGAATGATCTTTGTTTTTGGGTCGTGCGACATCGTGGGATATGTAGTAGATGGGAATTGGATCTCCTGTAGTGACGCCTCCTATGTCTAGGCTTTCAGGAGGGCCAGACACCAGGTGGAGCCAGACCCATTATAATTTTCTTGGCCATGATGCAGGTTTGGTATTTTATGCGTTTGTCCAGTTGAAGCCATCCAGATTGGGAATAAAGGTCACATGTGTGGGTATGGCGATGTGAGCCAGTGATGAGCTGACAGGCCTTATTCAGGGAGGTCGCTATACGTTTGAGAGCAGAGGTAGTTGCAGACTCATATATGATAAGACCGTAGTCTATGATGCTGACGATGGAGCTTTGGATGGCCACTGCCAGTGCTTCTGGGGTTAGGTGTTTCCTGTGCTGGAATAATATGCCTAACCTCGCATTGGCAGACTTTGCAACACTGCTGATATGGACAGTGTATGAGAGGTGGGGATCAAGGGTGATGCCGTGATACTTGAACGATTGTGTTTGCACTAGGATGGCTCCTTGTTTGGTTTAATGGAGAGGTGGAGTTGTTTGGTTTTTTTGCGGGGCCTGCAGAAGACCATAGACTTGTTTTTTTTCTGATTGAGAAGCAGTTTATGATTTAGAAACCAGGATTCGATGGAGGAGAAGGCCTGCTGAAGTTTATTTTGTAATTGGATTGGATCTGGGTCCGAGGTGAGGATCACAGCATCGTTGGCGTAGAGAATTATTTGTTCTGGACAGCTGTCTGGTAGTGAGTTTAAGAATAGGCTGAAGAGGAGGGGTCCCAGAATGGAGCCCTGGGGGACTCCTGAGTGGACTGGGCTGGACCGGTCTAGGGTCTGAGAGTATCAGCGATTCTTACTGTTTGGGACCGTTCTTCAAGGTAGCTCTTAAACCAGCCAATGGAGTTGGTTGACAGCCCAGTGTTCTGAAGCTGGACAAGCAAGAGGTGGTGATGGACGATGTTGAAGGCTTTAGTTAAGTCAATGTAGATTGAGCCTAGTAGTTCACCGGAGTCAAGTGCATTGTGGATTGCGCCGGTGAATTCAAGTAGGGCTGTGGAGGTGTTGTGACCTTTGCAGAACCCGTGTTGTTGCTTGCACAGGATGTTGTACATATCCAGGTATTCTGTGAGCTGGTCCAAGACAATGCATTCTAGTGCCTTGGAGAGTGAGGGTAGTAGGGAGATAGGTCTGTAGTTATTGTGGGCAGGTTTGTCACCACTTTTATGGATTGGGGTGACAGTGGCAGATTTCCATCTGTCCGGGAACTGGCTAAGGCTGAGGGACAGGTTGAAAATTCTGGTCAGAGGACTAAGCACTTCATCAAGTGTGAGAGACAGGATTTTGAGATTGAGGGAGTCATTACTGAATCTTGATTTACCAAGGGCTTTGGTTACATATTTGCGTACTTGGTGAGCCTTGACTGCTTTGAAGTACAAATGCTTAGTGGAGGGCTTTATAATAGAAAAACATGCATCTCCCAAACATGTGGATACTTTTTTCTAACTTGGTCTCCATGTAAAGAGGTCTCTTAGTTTCCATGTCTGAGCTCAGATTTGAAGTGAACCCTACTCTGCCCACTGGCATCATACAGAACCTGGGCCCTTACCTTCTGTGTGTCCATGAGTATGCTGTCTGGTGTGGGTGCTGCTGCTGCGGCATCCCACCCAACCTGCTGGCATCATACTGTGGTAGGTAGAGTGATAACATTTGGCTCATACAGCAAACGCAAGGGCACACCAACACTAAGGCTTCCCACCTCACTTAATGGAACACAATAATCAACAGCAGCAGCCCCACTCTGCCCACTGGCATTGTACAGTATCTACCACCATGTCTGCTGTGTGCCTCTGAGTGTGCAGTCTGACTTGTGTGCTGTTGCAGCATCCTCCACCATGCTTGCGTCATTCAGTGGCAGGTAGGAAGACAACAGGTCACAGAGCAAATTCAGGAGCACTCAGAAGCTAAGTCCACCCCCCCCCCCACTCAGGGACACACAACTAGCAACAGCAGCATAGAGAACTGCCAGTGCTTACACCATCAGCAGCCGAGCTCTCCCACCCACCCAGCTTAAAAATTGCTCCCAAAATTAAAAACAAAATAGTGGCACAGGATGGAGGTGCTCAACACTACCAAGTGGGATATCTGGGTTTGTGAGCTGAGCCAATCCAGACGCCCCTGCCCTGGGTTGGAGGGGTGTGAAGCGTGATGCAGAGGCATTGCGTACTAACTTGGAGGGGCCATACCTAGGAGGAAATGTGGGCTGCCTTGATGATGTGGGTGACCACCTATAGGTTGATTGATCCTTGTACAAAGACATCCAAATCCACAAGCATCCCTTGAGCTCCCCAGTTCAACTTCCCAGAGACACACTTGTAAATAAATGCAGTTAAGGACACCCAAATTATCCCCCACCACCCCCAGATTCTCCAAGCGCACTGATACTTAACTTTTTTTAGGTTTTAATCAGGCAGTGTAAAAACAGCTTAGGCACATGCTGTTTTCTACACAAATACTTCACTGTCAGGATGTAGAGCAGTTGCATCAGCTGATCAATGGGTTAAATGCAGAGCAGTTAAATTTTAAACTTGACATCCCCCCCCAGCTATCCAGCCAGATTCCCCAAGTAGGTTGATTCTTAGCTTTTTTGTCGTTTTAAATCATCCAATGTAGAAAACATTTAGTAATTTTATTTTCTACACAAGAACATTACTTTCAAGTTGGGGAGCAGTTACACCAGCTGATTGAATGAAGGGTTAGATGCAAAGCAGTTAAACTTTAAACCTGGCCCCGGCCTAGTGTGTTCCCAAGTTGTGCCGATACTTTAATTATTATTAATTTATATATATATATCATCCAGTGTAATACAAATATTTTAAGACATTTAGGCACATATTAAATAAAAACTGTGCTTTCAGGATAGAGAGCCATCTTTAGCTGATTGAAAGGCTGTAGGAAAGTGTGGGTTGTTAAACTAAAGTATAGGTGGTTACAACAAAGCAGTGTGGGTTGTTTCCTTATTGATTCTCTAAGCATCAGAGCAGAAAAAACAGGCAGCAAAGCAGCATACATTTTAAGATGCTGAAATCTCAGGGATTCCATGAAGTGACATGTGATTTCCATGTGGCACCGGTAGAAGAATGCAAACTCCACAAACCAGTCATGATTCCATGATTTTTTCCCCCATTTTTCCTGTGTAAATGGAAAACTAGGGTCCTTACTGCTTGGGAATCATTCCACGATGTGGCTTAATGGAGGGAGATATCCTCTAAGAAGATGGAACAGCTACTTACTGTAACAGTACATGAGACTCTCCTCCTTTGAGCTGCAGCTCTTCCTCCTTTCCCCCTTTACAGGTGACTGGTGGTTATCCTGCCTGCTCTTACATGCTGTTTTTCTTCTTATGATTGATTATACGACTCAGGTCTCCATTTCCTCTCCTGTGGGCCAGGTTTGGTCCTGGTTGCTTTGGTTCCTGCCAGTCTGATAATCTTCCAAGCTTGTTTCCGGTGGGGAAGTGAGGCATGATGGGGTATGCCCAAAAGAATTATACAGACAGCAATGATGCACGTCAAGGTGGGTGGCCCCAGCTAGCAAATGTGTCAAGTGCTCCTGACACCAATGGCTTATATTTCCATGGTGTGGCTCAGTGGAGGATAGCCTCTCAAAGATCTACTGTTACAGTAACTATTCTTTCTAGATACAGAGGTAAATAGTGGTTACCCCAGTTAAAATTATAACATACAGTGTTAATGGGTTGCATTATCTCATGCACCTCATTAGATCTATACAACAGATGAAACAGGATTGGCTAGATGTGATATACCTACAGGAGATACATGTCTCCATCAGAACATGAAAAATTGGGCAGATATGGATATTCTCTGGTGGAGGCTTCTTCCTACCACCACGGGAAATGCAGAGTAGTGTTAATTTTGGTGCCAGCTACCACATGGTTCCAGCTGAGGATTAAGTTAATAGACCCAGAGGGATGATATGTTAATTTGGTCAATGTTTATTTACCGCCACAAGCAGGTAAAAAGTACTATAAATTTCTTTCAACAAAGTTTTGGATATGCTGCTAGGATACTTGGTTAAGGGGGAAGATATCAGTTTGATTCTATCCCCTGAGTTGAATACCATGTGCCCAGCCAGTTTCTGTTCCTCCCCATCACAAAAATACTTAACTGCATCACTGAGCAGTTGGGTATTACCAGTTTCTGGAGCTGACCGTTTCCCACGGGCAGGCACTAAACATACTACTTAGCCCGTTACAACAGCCATGCCCGCTTACATAATTTTTTCATGATGGTGGAGCATTTTGGACTGGTACATGACATCACAAATACCCAAAGTTGTAACTGGACCATTCCCTGCTAATTTTAAAGCTGGACAACCAGAAAAACACCCATTGGCATTTTGATTTGTCACTACTCCAAGATGCTAAATTTAAAGAATTATTACAGGAGAGAACTGAACAAATTTTAATGGATAATGACAAATGGGCTGTCCCAAACACCATGCTCTGGGATACATTGAAGGCAGTATTAACAGAAGAGATAATCTCATACACAACAGGAAGAAAGAGGGAATGGGAAGAGAAGTTAGAGGGCCTTCAGTGACAACTCCACACATTGCAGCTTCTTCGGTAGGCTAGAGACAGAGGGGCAGGATATCAGCTGTTCAGGGTATAGGCACAAATGCCAAGAAACCCTAGACTAAAACCCAGAACAGTTGATAATGTACATTATGAAATATTATTATTATGAAGGGCAGCTGGGGGGCTAGGCACCTAACATGACAATGGGAGGGCTTTAAGCCCGAGGTTCGATGGGCGGAGGAACAACGTCACTCCCCCATCGAGCTTAAAAGGTCACAACAACCTGGGCCTTGCCAGGATTCTTTTTCGTTGCTGCTGGAGGCTTTGTCCCTCCTCCCTTCATGCATATTTTCTGCCATCGCTTCTGCATAGTTTGTTTCCTACTACCCTTTTCGGCCTCTGGTTGCTGCTTCCCTCTCCCATGCCGCTCGTCCCGTGGCATTCATTTGTTCTCCTCGCTCTATACCCTCCTCTGTCAGTACTTCTGAGCGCTCCTCACCCTCTACTCTTCAGTCGGCGCTTTCGAGTGCTCCTCTCACTGTGCTTCAGCCATCGGTGACCATGTCCTTTCGTGGTTGTCACCCGCTTCCCCTTATGCCACAGCATTCACCACTGTTGCGGCTTCCTCAGCTGCCTTCTGCTATGGGGAGGTTCGTACTTGCCTTTTGGCTGCCCAGTCCTGCGCCTGTCATGTCTCTTCCCTCCCGCTGCATGGCTCTGGCTGCCACGTTTCTGCCTAGCTTCAGCTTGGTCCTTCCCACACCCTCTGCCCTGTACCTCGAATTTCTGCCTCTCCTGCCCTAGACCCTGCTTTAGGTCGTTTCAAAGCTCCCTGCCGTGCGGCAATGCATCGCCCAGTCCCCCGGTGCTTATTAAGCGGTTCGATCATCGCTCCCACTCATTCTCTCTTAGCAGCTTTGCAGTCCTTAGCTCACTCCTCTCCCTGGGACGGCTCTCTCCTGTAGGTCCCATTCCGCCTGCTCGGGCGGTCTCCGGCAGCTCCTTCTCATTCTTTTCTGCACTTGATTTCTTGTTCCTTCCTATCTGCTGCTGTTCATCCTATGGCATAGGTCCTCTGCTTTCCACTCTACATCAAAGCTGCATTTTCGGTGCTCCGATTCTGCTGTCGTTCTCGCATACCTTTCGGGTTTGCTGGCCGTTGTGCCTGTGTACATATGTATGCCATTCTTATTGGCTTTTCTTCCATGCTTAACTGCTCTGCTTCCTCTCCATACATTTCCTCATGATTGCTGTCACGGAGAATTGAATGTTATGCTGGGTTGGACAACCACAGCAAAGAGGGCATGCGATGGTCATGTACTGGTCCCGCATATCTGTGTCCATCTAGGAAAGCGGTTAGTAATGATACATCTATACGTTCTGGACCTATGATTGCATTTTTGATTCCATCTATAAGTACTTCAAGCACATTGTTTTGCATGTCTGATGTGCATTCTGACTCTTGCGGGATGCATCACTGAGCTGAATTACTTTATAATTTGTTTGTTGCTTATCGCATTTTGGCATTCAGCTTTTGCATTCCGCATGATGTGACCATGTATGTGAGCTGCAGTTGGCAGTTGGTGAGTTGGCACAGGCACTTGCTTGACAGCATGACCTCTTAATGCCTCCTCTCTTCTTTCTAATTTCTTTTTGTTTTACGTTTAAATGTTCCAGCTCATTTGGCCACCTACAGCATCAGTCCTCGACACCCTCTTACCCCATAAACCTGGACTGGGGCACTCTACCAGGTGCTACTACTCATTTTCCATGACTTTCTCTCCCAACTTAGTAGCTCCTCTCCCCACTGGCTGCGGGCTTCGACCCAGCTGTCATCATATCTCTCACTTGTTCCATTTAATCCTTACCTGTTCCGGCCTTCTAGGCTTTCCTCCATCATCGTACCTCGTCTGTTTCCTATATTGTCTTTCTCATACCAGCCATCTGGGTTTCACTCCAATCTCGGCTTCCCTCACTCACTGTACCTCTGCATCGTCCATTTCACTCCCTTATGCCACTGCTGCTATCTCCTCGAATCGCCGCTCTCCTGCACCATGCTCTTGTGGTTCGCTGCCAAGTCTGCGATATTCACTTGCTCCGTCTGGCCTGCTATCGATAATTCTTTTGGGCATACCTATCTTGGATCATATGCTTATCTGCCAGTTCATCCAACTCGCCCTACTGCAGTTCTCATCCCGTACCAGCTGGGTCCTACGCTGCCCCATTGACCTATCTAACATCCTTCGCCCTTCCATGCCTCACTTACCCATACCAGCCTCCATGGCTTCCATCCACAATTGTACCTCATCCATTTCCTGTTTTACCTTCCTCAGCCTAGCGCTGCATGTATCACGTTCCCGACTCTGGTCCTCATTATCCTTTTCTTTCTCATCAACCCTCCAATCAAGGCTTCATTCCATCTTCAGCCATCAAGGATTCACTCCTGTCATAGCTCTATCTCTCATCATGCCTTTTCTCATACCAGCCATCATGGATTCTCTCCACTCTTGGCTTCTCTCCTCCTCATCCGTCATTCAGTTTTGCTATCCTACCTCGTTGGCATGCCTTCTTGGCTTCAGAGTATGCCTCCTTTTGAGGAGCCTCATTGCTTGCATCACTCTATTGACTCCTGTGCTGCCTCATCAACCTCAACATCAGGGTCTAATTCCCATCATGGCTTGCATTCGATATTTCTTTTTGGGCAGAGCTATCATGGCACCCATGCCGCCTCATCTCCATGCTACCTCAAATCGATTCGATATCCAGTCAAGGACATGCTGGTCCTTGATACCTTACCTCAATCTGCTCATCTATTTAAATTGCTCAATCAGTATGCCTCAGACATCTCCATCTGGCCCATGCCTTCCTGTCTGTCGCCCTTTGCTATGGGCCAACTGGCTGCTCTCCACCATCGTTTAAGTTCAATTTCAAGTTCATTTACAGTCTCCTTTTCCCCAATCTGCTCATGTTGAACCGCTGCACTCCTGCGGCATTCCTCATGATCACTGAATCATTCCTGTCTCCTCCTCTTCCAATTCTGTACTGGCCATCTAGGATTCCCTCCACTCGTGGCCTGCTATTGATATTTTTTTTTGGCATACCTGTCATGACTCCTTTGCCACCTTATCAACCCGCAGCCATCCTGCCGCATGTATCGAGTTCATACCTCCAGTCATCATTCACTCAGCATTACCTCAAGGTTTATCTATGTCCATCGCTTATTTGAACATTCCTATCATTGAATGCATTCTTATCATTGTATCCTATGCTACCTCATCGACTACAACCTCAGGATCTAATCGTTCACGTCGCATAATCAAGCATGCCGCTTCAACCTCAGTGACTGCTTACTCTCATTGCTCAATCAAGCCAGTATGCATTATCCTCAGTCTCCTCATCAGCACATCTGGAATCTCCTCATGAGCACATATGGATACCTCTTGCTCCTCTGATCTACTCTCTCTCATCGACTACTCAAGCATAGCCTCCTTGGACCCCTGCTACCTCATGTTCATTCTTTAATCTGTGCTTCTTTGGAGTTTCACTATCCCATCATCATCCTCCCTACTTATATTCCTCATCTATGAACCATTCTCTTTACTGACATACATTCTCAAATCTAACATTGTCAGCCTGGAGGTAAGGTGACCTAGGCCCTGGATCCTCAGAGGTTTCCTCCTCAAAGGGTTTTTTTCCTCTCCTCCATGCCAATGGTCATAATATTAGAGTTAGTGCTTTCTTCGTGTTACTTAGTTAGGTTCTGCTGTTGGACGGAGGAGGATGGTGGCCCCGGCTTTCCCCCTCTCTCCTTAGGAAGTCAGCCCTTCTCTTCACATAATTCATTCATCACCCTCGTCTCTTTGAAGCTTGACATCTTTGGGTATTCTTTTTGGGCTTCTTCCTAACCTACCTTTAGCCGACGCATTCATTCCCGGCACCTGTGGAGGGGGGGCCCTCCTTTAGGGTTCCTTGCATCGTACCCCTACAGGGTGGTATATCCCATGGATAGAGAGGCAGAAAGCCACAAAGCAAATCAGGTTACACAAGCATCATCTCATATTATCTCATCCAGATGTGTAAGCACATCAAATGGGAGGGCTTTAAGCCCGAAGTTCGATGTGCAGAACTACAACGTCACTCCCCCATCGAGCTTAAAAGATTACAACATCCTGGGCCTCACCAGGATTATTTTTCGTTGCCCACCATCCACCCCTTCTTCTCCAGTGGCTCGTCTCTCTTTCCTGTGGGCTTCTTCCTAACCTACCTTTAGCCGATGCATTAATTCCCGGCACCTGTAGGGGGGAACCCTCCTCTAGGGTTCCTTGCATTGTACCCCTACGTGGTGGTATATCCCATGGATAGAGAGGCGGAAAGCCACAAAGCAAATCAAGTTACACAAGCATCATCTCATATCTCATCCAGTTGAGTAAGTACATCGAACTAAGAATTAAAATGAAGAGTGCCTGCATCTTATAACTTACAGACCCATTTATAGGCCATCAGACACACTGTACAACCTGAATCAGTGACCTTATGTAATAGTATTACCAGAATTGATTTTCTTACCAAACTCAGATGACCCTCTAATCCATTTGAGTATTTAAAAAGGTTACAGCTCCCTAGTTTAAGGGAAGTAGACCAACAATGGCTGCTGTCACCTATTTCAGGGAAGAAGCTCTACAGGTTATTAAAATACTTGAAAACATCTATATGTCCTGGCCTGAGTGGTTTTACAGCTGAGGTTTATGAAACTTATTCACTCTTTTTCCCTTGTTCATTAGTCTCTTTTGGGGAGTCCAAAAGGGGGCTGAACCACTCCATTTCTGGCACTGGGCAACCGCATAAGCCATCCAAAAACCAGGAAAAGATCCGTGCCTACCATCCTCATATTGCCCACATTCAGTTTTCAGTTCAGACTACACAATCTTTACAGTGATTTGGGCAATCAGATTGGAAACTGTGCAGCCACTTGTTATCAACAGAAACCAAGCTGGTTTTATAAAAGCACATCAAACATATGATGACACATGCGTGACGCTGCATCTTCTAGACTATATAAGGCAAAAGAAACTGATGGCAGTTTGGTAAGTTTAGATGCAGAGAATGCATTCAACAGGGTGTCCTTGCCCTTTTTATGGGGCACCCCGTGGAACTTAGGTTTTGCAGAATAGTTGGTCACCTTCCTGGCTGTCTTACGTTTTTTTTTTTTTTTAACCAATTATTTTACCAGGTGAGACACACTACACTGAAAGCTTGTTTGCAGGTGCAACCTGGGAGCATGAGGAAGTTAAATGACTTGCTCAGGGTCACACAGTATGCAAGTATGCAAGTGGAGGCTGTGGGATTCAAACCCAGGTCTCCAGATTTGCAGCTCAGAGCCTTAAACCACTGCACCATACTTACATAGCCAGTAGTTTTGGAGTTGGGCACATGTCAAGGATGTCCCCTGTCCCCTTTATTATTTGTATGTGGAAAGTGTGACTGAGGCCATTAGGAAAAATGTAAGAATAGAAGGGATTCCAATTGGAGGTACTAAATTTAAAGTTACACTTTATGCATATGACATCCTTTTGACTTTGCTTTCTTTGGAGGACACTCTACCAGCAGTATGACAGAAATTAGAAGAATTTGGTAGGGCTGCAGTGTTAAAATTAAATCTACAAAAGACTGAACTCCTGCAACTTCACTACCAACCCAGCCAAGAAATTAGAACATTCCCTTTCAAATGGGACGGGACTACCATTAAATATTTACAGGTCTGCATTTCTAGTTACTTCCAGAATTATTAAATTTAGAACCTTTAACTCAGCAACTTACAACAGACTCAACAGATGGGAACAAATTCCCTAGGTTTTTTCTAAACTGAATACTATCCAAATGAATGTCCCTTCCAGGCATGATATATCTTTCCTACAAACATGGCCATTAGCTCCATCACACATTCAGGACATTTTAAGTCATGGGACCGTATAATATCTCCCTTTACTGGGTGGGAGTGGGGGAAGCATCCCATAATTCGATTTTCTATAGGAGAGACAAATGGAGATGGGAGGGGGGTTCACCTCCCAAATTTAAATTTGTACTCACTGGCAGCAGACTTAAGGACCATTTATAACAGGATATCCAGGTCTTGAGCTCTTATTGGAAACTCAGTGTTTCACCTTAATGGCTAGCATTGTTTCAGTATATTCCTTTATGCCCATCTCTTGGACAATAGTCACATTAATAGATTTACCAGATATACTGCTGTTACCGTTCTCCACTGGAATAACTTCAGTGCCCTCCCCTCTGTGCCACAGATACTGTTTCTCAGTCGAGCCCCAACTTAAAATGCAGATTTTCCTTCCAATAGTATGGATCATAGTTTTTCCCCTAGAGTCAGCTTGGCCTCAACTATATTTTTCAATTTTTAGGTGTGTATGAGGTTCTTCCATTTCAGGACACATAGATTAAATATGGGCTCATTAATTGGGAACAATGTCTATATTTACAGGTTATGTGTTACCTGTTTAAAAGGTAAAGAGCAATCCTGTTTGCCAGATCCACCAATGCTAATAGCAGACATCTTGATGGGTACATTGCATATGCAGAAATGGGGTACACATAATAGGACATTTATAAGGCATTACTAGCTGTAGGGAAGGAAACCACTAGGGACATTGTGGATCATTGGAGCAAGGATTTGGGTTTAGCTACTGGATATGATCAGTGGGTAAAAAATGATAATTACATACTTATAATTCTTGATCTTCTAGAATATCTTCACCATTCTGTCACACAAATGGGTCCACGGGAGCAAAGTCTTTTGCAGCTTTGGGAGGGGACCAACACTGGTGCCAGTGCCACCCATGAGGCCAAAGAATTGACACTGTGTATGTGAGCCAGCCAGCAACCGATGCCGGCCTTCCCCCTCTTCAATTTTGTTTGCCAGGTGAAAGGAAGCAAGTGGGAGAGAGAAAGGCAGGGATATGGGCTCCTAGCCCAAAGGAATAGAAAAAGGATGTAGGATATTTTTTTTTATTTGTTTATTTAAAATTGGTGACCAGGAAAGGCACAGTGAGCCAAGGCCCATTTCCAAGTGTGACCTGTGGGAGAGGAAACTGAAGAGCACAGAGTACAAACATACACTGAGCAATAACAAAAATGGCTTACTGTGACAAAAGTGTTATACTGTGTATAAAAACAACAACATAAAACCCAATTACCAACTTAGCAGAGCTAAAGGTTAGTCCTAAGGGTGGCACAAGGGTAGCAGGTATCAGAGTCAGAGCCTGACTCAGCCACCTGGACAGGGAGGTGGTGAGGGAAACGTGCAGCAGCCCTGGCATATAGCTCTGGCTAGTACACTAAGGCCTGGGGAGCCTCCATGTAATTAAGATGGTAGAATGCCATCTAATTAGTCTTGTGCTACAAGAGGACAGACAATTTAGTAGGGTATAAAAACTGCTAAAATGCTTCAGAGGAGCAGATAGCAGGTGTGTCTGAATAGGGTCTAGGTAAAAATAGTTAAGGAAAAACAGTGTGGTAAAAAGTTGTGCAGGGAAAAGGAAGTGAGGGGAAAAACCGTGCATGGGAAATACACTGCAAATCAATGACCTTGCAGGAGATAGTTGGGGAGGGTTACTATTACGAACTCCAGGAGGTAAAAACTCAGAGGGAGGGGTGACTTTACTATTACCAACTTGGGAGGGGCAATCCGCACGGGGGAGTGAAATGGGGGTCTGATTTACAATTACCAACTCCGAGAGGGAGAAACTCGGTGTCGGGGAGTTGGGGGGGCTGATCTGCACTGCAGTATCCCCATGGTGTTATAAGGATGCCGCTGTTTTCACTGACACTATTTTGACTGCACACATTTCAACCGCGCTATTTTTCTGATGAGGACTTCACCGAATACTGATCAGACTGAGTCCGGGAACACAAATACTATCTTCTTGCCATTCCGAAGGAGTGAGGAAAGGAAAAAGAAGTAATAAAAATGTGAGGTTCCACAGCTAACTTGGAAAAAGGCACCTAGTACAATTTGCTAGGGGCTCCCAGATCTACAGGGATTCTTGCAGTTTACAGGGAAATGGAGCCATCTACAGGGAAATTTGTCCCATAGACTTGTATTGGTTATACAGAAAAGCTAAGCAATTTGGCTTCCATAGGAAATAATGTAATCTACAGGAAAACCTAGAATATTGCCCTGGTGTTACAGGGAAAATGCCAAATAAATCTGGGAGCACTGTAACACACACACACAAAAAAAATCCTAGTGTCTCCTCTGCAAGACAGTAAGTTGGACATGTGTGTCATGTCTAGAGCAGATACTGCTTCATAACAGAAGCTAGAGGTATGGACAGGTTGAAAATTATTAAGGAAGCAAATGAATGTGCCCAAGCATATTCCTAACAGGGAGAGGGTTTAGGGGAACATAAAACAGCCTAGATTAAAGTGAATTTCTTTTTCTTTTTGGTGGGAAAAGGGAAAGAGGGCCCATTTCCCATTTTATAAATTCTGAAGGCAAAGAGCTGAACCTCCAAGAGGGAGGAAGAGTTTCTGCAGGAAGTAGCAAGAAAGAGGCTAGTGTGTAAATGCACAACATGGTGAGCTGCCCAGAGGCCCTGGCCCTTACCTGAGTGGGGAAAGGTGGGCAGGCATGTCACTGAATGGTGAAGATATTCTAGAACATCAAGAATTACGGTGAGTACGTAATTTTCGTATCTTCCAAGAATCAGTCTTCACGATTCAGTCACACTCTTGGGTCAGAGTACCACTCTTTCCCCCCAAAATGTGAGGAGTTGGCTCTCTCTGAAAGAAAACTATCCCTCAGCTCTCTGTGAGGGATAACCTCAGGAGGGCAGAGACTCTCCCCAGGTTTGGTGAGACCTGAGTCTGGTCACAGGAATGTGGAGACTCCCATGGTCTGGGAGCAGGAGGGCGCCCTGACAACTCATGCCTGACCTTGCAGAAGAAGAAGTGAGTCCCCTAAAAATTAAGAGTTCAGCAACCTATGCCACACCAGGGGTGCCTACCGGGAAAGGTGAAGCCATGCCATCTGCCGAATGCAGACTGTTGTTCCTACCAGCCTGGAAGCTACCTTACTGGTGTCATATGATGCCCTTGCATAGTGCCCTGCCAGCTCTGGCCCTGGACAGAGGGGCAAATGGCCTTCCTGCTTGACTTGTGGTCTGGCATGGAAGCTAGGACCTAGCCTAACTTCACCCACAGGTTCTTGCTGTAAGTTGCCTGATATGCAGCAATGCACATCATAGTGCATGCCATTGAAAAACCCTTTTTCCCGGCCCAGTGGTGTGGAGGGCTGAGGCAGCATTGCCTTACCTCCTGTCATGCCGGTGACCCATGTTTGCGAAAGTAGTGGGTCACCGGGGTCACAGGAAGGGAGAGGTGATTGAGCATCCGAGGACAGCTCTCCTCCTGGGGAGGGATGGGACTGGAGACCGCGCATGTCTGGCCCCTAGTGGTAGCTGGAGGCTGGCACACTGGTTCCATAGACAGGGCGAAATGGAGCAGAGCCCGGTGCACGAGCCTCGCTTTGGTGTCACTGCATGCTACATCCCACACTGGGATGGGGAGAAACTGAGGCATAAAACCCGTAGACCGGTGAGATGATGCTGGCCCTCCATAGGCGCTGCACTCGGACAGCTGGCACCTCAAAGTCATGAGGTGAGCACCAGTGGATGCCGGGATGACAGTGGAAGGGGGCCAGTCAGCAGAGGGGAGATAAATAAATAAAAAAAAAAAAAAAAAGAAAAAAAACCCCTTCCCCTTCCCCCCCCAGGGCATCCATCTCCACCAAGTCATCATTGGGAGGTGGCTCATGCACAGGGCGTTTAGGCCCAGAGGGGTCTGCAGTCTCAAAAGTCTCAAAATCCCTGATGTGGGGTGAGGTACAACTCCTGCAGACCCTTCGGGAGCACAATATCTGCGCTGAACATCCTTAGAGGCTGGTGACAGGGCAAAAGAATGGAGTCAGACGTACATGGATAGCTCCTTAAAGGGCACAGGTCAAGGAAGGATGATGAAAGAGTCATCACTAAAATCCCCAAGGAATCTCAGCACCAGGGTAGCAGTATTATGACCAATGTGAAGCCTACTCCCCATCGCTGCCTACTTCCCTCCTGTCGTGCTCTACCTCTGCTGCCTACAACCTGCTTCCCTCCTGTTGTGCTCTACCTCTAACTTCTGCAGGCAGAGTCCACAGCATACTGGAGGGGCCAGGCCCCAGCAGACCTTTCTCTTCCCCCCCTCTTCCTTCCTGATGTGCTCAAAGTCCCACTGTCTACAATCTGCTTCCCTCATGTTCGTGCTTGACCTGCACCTGCTGCAGGCAGGGTCCCCAGCATTCTGGAGGGGTCAGGCCCTGGCAGACTCTTTCTCCTCCACCTCTTGCCTTCCACTTCTCCAAATCCTCGTTCCACCCCTGCTCTCTGCCTATATGCCCCCCACCCACTCCTCCCCCTCCTTCCTAGCCGTAGTTATTGGCAACCCTAATCTCTAATGCACTTATAGTCAACCTTGCACTTTTGCTACACCTTGCAAATTTTGTTCTATCTGTGTCTCTCCTTGCAATCTTGCCCTAGTTCAACCTCCTTGTATTCTATCCAGCCATTTTCTAACTACAAAGCTATGTCCCACCCAAGTGTTTGCCAAAGATATCTGTGCTATCTTATCGCTCTAGTTCAAGACTGTTCGCATTGTATCCATCTAGTTCATACCTGTTAGCATTCCTTCTTTTCAGTACTTCTGTATAGTCTGCTCACTTTATTGAATGTAATCAAATTGTATATCTATACTGTGTACCAAATCTCTGTATACCATCCTCATGTTTCCCTACCCCCCAGGTCGCACCGGGAGATGAGCAACTTGTTGCTCAGCATGCTTTCCTAGTGAAACATTTCAATAAATATATATAAAAAAAAATAGGACCCCACATTTCAGCTCCTGCAACATCTTCATCAAGAATCACTGGTACACAGAGTACTCAGCATCTGTGGACATGTGAATAGAAAATTCCTCTTCCTCAGAGGAGGGAGTGGTAGGGGAGGAACTAGACTCAGAGAACACTTGTGCTAGGGCCACAGTCCTGAAATGAGCCTGGTCAGACATAAGGTGATACTGGTGAAAGGCACCAGCCATTCTGCTGTATTGCTGTCAGGTCATAGGCCACAGAGGGGCCCACAATACCTGGCAGATCAGGTAGAGGAGACAGAGGAGGGGGAGAGAGAAAAAAAAAGCCAGTGGTTATAAGTTCCCTGCCAGGGCTGCAAGTGTTCAGAGGATCTCTCTCAGAGGTAGGACCTGGCAAACTCACCTGTGTGGAGCCAGCCAATGTCAGAGGACCGACTCAGATGGTACTCTTGGGGGCAGGCCCCCAGGTGGGGAGAGCAGAGCTCTACAGGTCCCCACCAATTACAGTGTCAGACGGTCCAGGGAGGAGCACATGCCACCGGGCTAGGATGGGAGCTCAGGCCAGTGCTGCCCCCAGCACCAGCCCCAGGACCGGGGTCAAATCTCAGTTTCTCACCTGGACTGGTACTGCCCCCCCTGCCCAAGCTTAATGGCAGATCGAGGGTCACTGCTGCAGTCATCCCCAGACCCTGCACTGTGAGCAGCACTGGAACCAGACCGGACAGCATGGAAACCTGACCCAGTGCCACAGTTGGCACCAGAACAGGACCCACACCACCCTGGTGCCAGGCCTAGGTGTAACACAGAGATCAGTGTTGGGCTCAAAAGTGGGCCCAGGATAGGTTCCCTCACCATCATCCCCTTCTCCAAGCTCAAGGTCAGCACCATCACCCTCCTCCAAGCCACTGGGGCTCTTAGAGGAGGAGACAACCACCACCTGAGGCTCGGGGTCAGGGATGACTCCAGAACCAACCCCACATCTGGCACTATGAGCAGTACCAGAAAGGGGCTTCATCCTTCAGAAGACAACGCCCCACTCACCGGTACCGGGCATGGTACCAGGAGCTCAAGCAGCACCAGGCTGTGACAATGAGGTGCCCACCAGTATAGACCAAGTGTATAGCTTTGGCCTTTTAGTATACACATATAGGTATCTGTGTATATTGTAGTAGGTAGAACAGGGAATGCCATTAGGGCTGTAGTGGATGCATCTAGATATTTGTAGTCCTGTATATGTATAGTTCCTTTCATGCTCAGTGGGAATTTCTTTGTCTGTGTCCAACACTGTGTGATCAGTATCTCCTGGGTAGAAATAAAGATGGCCACTAAACTGATGTGCTGTGTTTGAGTCTGTCTGTCTAGGGCACTACAATATTACACTAGTGACGAGGATCACAGAATAAATATCTCCCACAGCTGTCTGAAAGGTTGGGTAAGCTAATGCATGTTCTTTAAGTACATAAGGAACCCTCCCTACTGAATTGTATTGGTCCATCGGGCTGCTAACACTCTCAACAGCCATGCTACTATAAGCACCCTTAACCTGCCAGCTGCAGTCTCTTGCTTAAACTACAAACATATAGCAAGATTCACCAACAGCAGCACTTTCTTCTGCTTGCTGTTACTTTAACCTGCTGAGCAGTGAGCATTCACTATTAACAAACTCCCAGCTCTGTCTCCAAGCTGAATAGCAGAAGGAATTCCAGGCATTCGAAACTCAAGGGAGTCATAAATCTGCCAACAGTCACAACACTCTATCGAGTGGTGAAAACAGCAAGCCTGCATAGCCACAGCATAGATTTCTGCCTGCAGCACCATCTAGGCTGGAGGACTGGAACTGCGCCTCTCCAGCACCAAGCAGCACAACATCAGCACCTAGTGGCTGACCTGCATAACAGCAGCCAACTCAGTGCAGAATAGCACACCTGAGCACAATAAGCTCCTCAGAATTCCTACCGACACGGCACAAATTGGACGTGTACAGGAATTCGACGAATCAGAAGAGGACTTTGATTCTTACTTGGAATGCTTTGAACTCTGGTTGGCGGCGAACAAAGTTGCTGATGACAAAAAAGGCGAATGTCTTCCTGACAGTTTTGGGACCTACAGTGTATGGACTACTCAAGAGTCTGACTGCATCTGTCAAGTTGGTGGACATGCCTTATGCCCAACTCACCAAGACACTTTCATGACATTTCAAGCCCAAGCCAATTCTCATTGCAGAACGCTTCAGATTTCATCATCGGAACTAAGCAGAAGGGTAAGATGTTGCCGACTACATTACTTCGAAACATCTGGCAGGCACCTGTGAGTTTGGTCAGTTTCTGGGTGATGCCCTACGGGATCAATTTGTCTGTGGTCTGAGAGGAGAAGGCTATCACAAATGCCTGTTATCAGAAAAGGACTTAACCTTCATGTCAGCCTGTGATATTGCACTCGCTTTGGAGCTCACGTGGAAGGATACCAGGGAGTTATCGGGACATTCTGAACACAGAAACATAGAACTTGATGGCAGATAAGGACCACTTCATCCACCAAGTCTGCCCATTTCCCTACCTAATGGATAAGCTGCAGGTCCTAGTTAACCAACAGCCTACTTCCTCCTATCCCCCACTAGAATTGCCTTATGTCTGTCCCATGCATTCTTGAATTTCCCCCACTGTTTTTGACTCCACAACCTCCTCAGGAAGGCTGTTCCACGCATCCACAACCCTCTCTGTGAAAAAATACTTTCTCACATTACCTCTGAGCCGTCTCCCCTCTATCTTCAAATTGTGCCCCCTTTTTCTTGCACATCACCTTTTCTGAAAGATGCTACCCTCTTGGACTTTGTTGGTTCCCTTGAGGTTCTTGAAAGTTTCAATCATGTCCCCCCCTCTCCCTCCTTTCTTTGAGGGTTTACATATTAAACTCCTTTAGCCTCTCTTCATATGTCTTCTGGTGCAAACCCTGCACCATTTTGGTTGCCCTCCTCTGGACAGCCTCCACTCTGTCTGTCTATGTCTTTGTGGAGATGGGGCCTCCAGAACTGTACGCAGTACTCCAGATGAAGTCTCACCAACTGTCTGTACAGAGGGGTAACAACTTCCTGTTTTCTACTGGTGATGCCTCTCCCTATGCATCCCGGTGTAACCCCCTACAAATGGGAGTTCCGGAAAAGTCTTTCTTGAGCTTGTCTAAATGCTCACTGCCAGGCTGGTGTCCTGTGTTTTTAGCAGTTTAAATGTGATTGCCAGAGAGTGCCTGTATAGCCTCTGTGCACTGTCTTTTTAAGAGCTGCCTGGATTGCAGTCATAAGTAACCTGAGAGGGAACTCTGTTGAAAGATGCAACTATTTGCTGAAAATCATTTATAGTGATAATGATAAAGTAGTTTGTCTAACCTGCCTTCTTTGCAGCAAGGACTGTTTTGTTTATCTCCACTATCTTGGTTCTGGACTGTGAATTGGACCAATCAGTTCTGGTGGGACTTAAAATGGAGCCGGACTACAGGAGCTGTTAATATCTGTAGGAATTGTAGTTTTGGGCTTTTGGCGCCTTTTTGCACCTGAAGGGGAGCCTTTGTTCTGACTGACAGACAGATCAGCCAAGCAAACCTTTTGGATTCCGGGGAAAGTCCCTGGCTTGCTGGCAGTTGAGTCAGATCTCCGTTGGGAGCTGAATGAGCAAGAGCCTGAGACAGTCAAGCATCCGTCTGAGTAGTTTCGCATGGGAGAACTGTGGAAAGGCTTGAGTTGTGGCCTGCATGTCTGCCTGCTGCCCATGAGAGGGAGAGAAAAGAATTATTTCGGACTGAATCCAAGTTTGTGAGAACGAAGTAAGCCACTGATATTTTTTTTACCAGGCTCATACCTAAAGAAGACCGAAGATTTGCTGAATGTGATCGGCCTGTCAGGATTTCCAGCTGCTTTTGAATCCCTGGTTTGTGCAGAGACTTTGAGATCATGACTGGAGAGCAGTTTGCCTGGTACAGTAGAATTTCCTTAAATGTAAATGTGCTGTGTATTGAAAGTGGGTCGTGATTTGGTACCACACTGTGTGAACTGTGTTCTGCTTGCTGGAAGCTTGATGCAGCCTAATTGGACTGAATCCACATTTGTCTCCATTCGGCCTGGGCTATGCCACGCTGGCCCTGCCAGATTACCCCACTGCACAGAGAAAGCCACTGATGAAAGCCACCTGCCTGGGGATCAGCCCCCTGCGCCACGCTTGAACAGGAATGATGCCTCGGCGAATCGTGTGGGCCCTGCTTCTCCTGGCACTCCAGATTAACCACCTGCTGTCTCGATTTTCGTCCAGCCTGTGTCCAGTCTTGGGTATCGTTAGTAATCATCAGGGTAGCTCCCTGCAACAACAGCCTAATCTAAAAGTGTGTCATCTGATTGTCTTGTTGTTTTCTTTTCAAGAACTGAGCCCTCCGGCTCCAGATTACAAATAGTGTGTGTTGTGCACGTTGTTTTCTTCCATCACAGGGCCCCAACCAGTTACAACATTCCTGGCTAGCCCACCATTCTCCATCTGGGTACCCAGAGTGTGTGACTGTTTATGGACCCTGAAGTGCATGCATAACTGTTTGATTGATAGAGTCTTTAAGCAAATTAACCTGATTATGCCCCCTCCCTTGTTCAAGCCCCCTTAAATAAATCAGATCTAACTCTTTTTTGCATTTACCCTGACTGTGGTTCCAGTTTGTGCAAGAGTACTGTACTGCTGTTATTTGCTGTGTATAACCTTGTTTTACAGGGTGTCCCCAGGGCCAGGCTAGAGGAAAGCCCTGGTGGTAAGTGCAAACAGTGTGGGTACTTGTGTGGTGTATCAGGGGTATTCTGAAAGTGATTATTGTGTATTGTTCTGGCCACTAGCAAGGAAAGAGGGGGGTTACAGTGTCCCAGAGGGCTGTGCCCAGGTTAGCTTGACCACTACCAACCCTGACCTCCATGTGGGAGGCACCCATTTCAGAACTCAGGCCCCTTAACCTGCTACTAGCCAAGCAGGCAGAGGTAGTAGCCCTTGGGATAGCGCCACCTAGGGGTTACATCAGTATCCCCCCAGCCCTCCTTACTGCCTTCTCACATTGCCTGCCCACCTTTAGGTCATCTGATATAACTACCCCCAGGTCCCTTTCCATTTTTGTTGTTGTCAGTATCTCACCCCCCATTGTGTATGCTTCCCCTGGGTTTTTGTTTCCCAGGTGCATTACTTTGCACTTCTTTGCGCTGAATCTAAGCTGCCATAAATTTGACCATTCTTCCAGCCTTACCAAGTCCCTTCTCATCCTTTCCACTCCACCTTGTGTATCAACCTTGTTGCAGATCTTTGTGTCGTCTGCAAAGAGACATACTTTTCCTTCCAGTCCGTCTGCAATGTCACTTATAAAGACATTAAAAAGGACTGGTCCCAGTACTGATCCCTGCAGTACCCCACTAGTAACACCCCTTTTTTCACTGTGGACTCCGTTTACTATTACTGTCTGTATTCCATTGTCCAACCAATGTTTTACCCAGGCTACCACCCTGGGACCCACTCCCAGGCTGGCTAATTTGTTTATTAGTCTTTTGTGTGGGACTGTGTCAAATGCCTTGCTAAAGTCTAGGTATTCCATGTCCACAGCCCCTCTGTGGTCTACTACTTTGGTCAGCCAGTCAAAGAAGTCAATTAGATTCATCTGACATGACCTTCCCGCATGGATCCATGCTGCTTTGGGTCTTGTGCCCCACTGGCCTCTAGGTACTCAACAATCCTTTCCTTCAGAAGTGATTCCATCATTTTCTCTACCACTGAGGTCAAACTGACAGGTCTGTAGTTTTCTGCCTATCTTGCTCCCACTTTTGTGAAGGGGAATCACATCCACCCTCCTCCAGTCCTCAGGTACCACATCATCCTCCCATGATTTGTTACAGGGGTAGTCAGTGGTGTTACTAGCTCTCCCCTTAGTTCTTTTAGAATTCTGCGGTGAATCCCATCAGGCCCCATTGCTTTGTCCACCTTCAGTTTTAGGAGTTCTTTCAGAACCCTTTTTTCTGTGAAAGGACTGATATCGACCCCCCTATCCAGAGTGCTTCTATTAACTGTATTAGGTACCTCCCCCTCCTCTTCTTTTGTGAAATTCTTTGAATTCATTCAGTATCCCTGCTTTTTCACTGTCTCTCTCTGCCCACCCACCCTCCTCTTTATTCAGCCTCAGTATCCCTCCCTTTTTCTTTCTTCGCTCCCTAATGTACCTATAAAATGTTTTATCTCCCTTCTTAACCAAGTTGGCCATCTTTTTCTTGGTTTGGACTTTTGCTATTCTGAGTGCCTTCCCTGCTTCATTCTGCTTTAACTGGTACAGTTCTCTGTCCTGCTCCTTCTGTGTTTCCTTATACTTCCTGAATGCTGTCTTTTTCTCCCTAACCTTCCCCACCACCTCTTTTGAGAACCATAGTGGTTTTTTGTTTCATTTTAATTTATTTGCTTCACACACAAGCTTGTTGCCTCTGTGATGGCAATTTTGATGTTTCCCCATTGTTGCTCCACCCCTCCTTCTTGCCTGTTTGCTAGTGCTTTTCTGAGGCACTCTCCCATTATAACAAAATCAGCCCTCCTGAAGTCCAGTACCTTCACTTTTGTATGGCTTGACCCTACAGCTGAGTTTATTGTGAACCACACTGTTTAGTGGTCACTTGTTCCCAGATGGCTACCCACTTCTAGATCCGAGATCCTCTCTCCATTCCCATTTGAGAGCACCAGGTGTAAGATTGCTCCCTTCCGAGTGGGTTCCAACACTAGCTGAGGCATGCCCCTGTAGGGCATCGAGAATGGCCCTGCTATTGGATGTGGCTGCAACAAAGGTGCTCCAGTTAACATCTTGTCCCCCATCAGCAATATCTACTCTTTCTATGCCATCCTAAGGATGCCTTCTGTCATTTTCTTGTCCATTTCTTCCCCCTGAGATGTGGGTCTGTATACAACCCCTGTGTGGATTGTGGTGCCGTTTCCAGTCTCCAGGGTGACCCACAGTGCCTCCTCTCCTCCCTGTTTACCCTTTGGTTCCATTGCTTTGATCCCTTCCCATACATAGAGAGCTACTCCTCCTCCTCTTCTACCCTCCCAGTCCCTCCTGTAGATTGTGTACCCTGGTATGTTGACATCCCAGTCATGGTTCTCTGTGTACCATTTTTCTGTGACTGCCACAATATCCAGGCATCCCTCTTCCATCAAGGCCACCAGTTCAGGGAGCTTGTTACCTGGACTATGGGCATCGGTACTCATTACCCTCCAGTGTTTGATGGCCTTACCCCTTTTTGCCCCATCTCTGTCCTTACTGCCTTTGTCTTTTTCTCAATTTACTCCTGCCCTTCTCCCTATCGACTTCCCTATCTTGGTATTTACCTCACTAGCTACCCTGATTTTAGGGGGGGCTAGGATTTCCCTTCTCCTTTTCAGGGCCTCCCCCTTAGCTAGTTTTAATGCTTGCTAATGAAGCATTTGAACCTATCACCTAGGATCCTGGTTCCCCTCCTGGACAGATGCAGAACATCGTGCCAGTATAGGCCTGCATCCCTCCAGGTGGACCTCCAGTCCCCAATGAAGCCAAAACCCTGAGCTCTGCACCAGTTTTTCAACCACTGATTGAATCCCATGGTGAGGAGCACCCTAGCCTCACCCATACCATAGACAGGCAGTACCTCCAAGAAGGTTACCATGCGTGCTACTTGTCTAAGGCCCTTCCCCAACTCCACAAACTCCTCCTGCACTGCTCTGATCAATTTCCCAGCCAGGTCATTTGTCCCTAGGTGGACAAGGACATTCAGCTCCCTCCCCCATGTGGCTGCTCCCACAATCCTGAGGATTCACTCCCTGTCCCTCCAAGCCATGGCACCAGGCAGGTACCTTACCTCTCTCTCCCCCCCGTTCTACCCTTCTAACAGTGGAGTCCCCCACCAGGCATTGTTTCCTTCCCCTGTGGGGTCCCATTACACCCTCCTGTGGGTCTCCTTTGTGGCGGTTCCCAGCATCCTCCTTGGTCTCCACTGCGGGTGCCTCCATAGAGGAACCACAATTGTGGAGAGGTACAGTTGGAGGGATGCGCCTCTGTTCCACCACCCTCACCCTCCCTGAGTCCACTGTGGTCCAACCGCTCCTCTTTCTTGGCAACCTCTGAGGCAGTGGCAGTGGTCCTGGTGGTCGCTGGGTGGGAAAGGAGGTCCCCGGAATCTTGGCCAACTCATCCTGGAGATGAGTAACCTCTTCCCTCAGCCCAGAGAGGTGCCTGCAGATGGGACAACACTGCATCCTCCAGGACATCTCCCGGAAGACTGCTGCTCTACAGCCACTGCACTGCACCACTCCTATCATGTCTTATTTGTAGCCCCTTAACTGTTGTTTTGTATACTTACTCTTTCCTCTCTCTGTTTATTTTTTTTTAATATAATTTCTTTTTTTTTCTCCCTACTTTCCTACTGCCTCCATGCCCTTAAAGCTCCTGATCTTCCTGTCCTAGGACAGGAAGTTCCTATATTCCTCAGTAGTCTCCTTCTTACTTGCTCAGAGTCAGACCTCCAGCAGCTGGGGGGGGAGCTACTCTTTTCCTTCTAGGATGGTGAGTCTTTTGTGTCTCTGTGATCACTCCCTTCCTGCTGCCAAACAGGAAGTTCCTGTTGCTAGTCAAATCCCGTGCCTATAGAAGCAGAACTGGCTAAGGGTGGGCGGGTGGAGGGGAGGGATGGAGGGCAATATAGTCCCAGTAAAGTTATAAAAGCAGCTCTTTCCTCTTGCTGTCCTCTGCCAAAAGCTATCTAGGTCAGTTTTTAAATGCAAACACCTGGCTTCTTTCTGCCTAAGCCACTCCCCTAATTCACAGTTTCTTTCTTCACCAAGCTAACTGCACAGATAACAATTCCTTCACCCAACTCAGATACACACCGACTCTTTTTTTGTTTTTACCCTAAATTGAAGTTTCCAATAGTAGAGTTCTAGTTCTTTAGTGCAGTAGAGTAGTAAAGTTCTAATAGCAGCTCCTTCCTCTTGGTGTTGTCTGCCAAAAGGCACAAATAAGTGGAGTTCCCAAGGTCACCCATACACCACAACCCAAGGGACATTCCACACCAAGAAGTGGTCCACCACCTGTTTATCAGCAACCCCAAATATTTGGGAAGCCGGCACCACCGGGCACTTCCACAAGGTTAAAATAACTGTGTTACAGATGTGGAGGCAACCACCAGCAAAGCACATGCCAATTTCCACATGAGAAATGCCACAGCTGCAGAAAAGTGGGTCATATACAGAAAGTGTTCAAAGCACGGTCTGCTTGTGAACAGTATGTCACAGATGCCACTGTAGCCACTGAAACAGAAGATGAGACATTGCCACTGTTCATGGTCTATGCAACACAAGCTAATGGAGAGGAAATTTTCCTCCAAATTGAGTTGGCAGAAAAACCGGTCAGCATGCAGCTTGACACTGGACCGTCAGTATCTCTTGTGCCAGAGCACGTCTACAAAGAGAAACTTCAGCACTGCCCATTGCAACCATCGCTTATTCAGCTCTTGTTTTACACTGGAGACTGAATCCCTGTGCTAGGGGAGATTCATGTACCAGTCAACTTCGAGGGAGGCACATGGACCGTGCCTCTGGTAGTAGTGCAAGGAGAAAGACCTGCATTATTAGGAATTAAGTGGCTCAGGAAGATCAAGTAGAACTGGGAAAATATCTTCAGTTTAAATAATGTGACCAAGGCATCGCAATATGCACTGAAGAAAGTACTGGATGAACACAGTCCTATTTTCCAGGATGCCTATGATACAATCTGGGATTTCAAGATGAAGATCCGTGTGTAACTGGGAGCTGCTTCAATTTTCCACAAGTCTTGACCAGTACCCTAAGCCTTGAGGGAAGTGGTAGAGAAGGAAAGTACAGTTACATAAGAACTTACCGTAACAGTAGATCTTCAAGAGGAGCTCTTGCAGCAGGCAACACCAGTAGGACTAAGCCCCCAAGTGCTAGGACCACAAAGAAAATTTCTAGTTAGTAGTCTACAGCAGGGGACTGCCCCTAATGTCGACATGCCAATGTCCACCTATGGTATAAAAGGGCCGGTCTCCCAGCTCCACCTCAATTCTCCTGCTGGAGACCCCGGCATGCCCAGAAAAAGAAAGAACCGAGACAGTTCCTCATAACTGAGGAAAGCCGAGAAGCTGAGAAGGAGAAACAACAGTCAGAGGGTTGGAGGAGGGAAAGCAGTGCCTGCTGCAAGAGCTCATCTCAAAGATCTACTGTAACAGTAAGTTCTTACGGAACTGTACTATCTGACTTCAAGGGGGCTCTTGCAGCAGGCAACACCAATAGGACTGAGCCCCAAGCAGTATCGGAACTGACCCGGTCAGCAGGGAGGAGGAAAGAGCAGGCATAGGACATTTAGGAAAGAAGGCCCTGAAGGACGACGAGTCCAAAGCCAGCCCTACGCCTAGAGACAATGTCCAAACTGTAATGCCTGATGAAGGTATGGACAGAACTTCAAGTGGTGCAAATATGAAGAAGCCAGGAGAAGAAGGCCATTTGGTCTATCTAGTCTGCTCATATTGCAGGGTACACAGCTTGAGCTACTGTTCCTGCCCTTCCTCCCCACACCTCCCATCCTCCCTACCCATGATCCTTACCTTCCCTCTATGCCTATCCCAGCCTCTCTTAAAGCTTCCCACTGTCTTCAATGAGATCATCTCTCCCAGCAGTGCATTCCAAGTGTCCACCACCCTCTCTGTGAAGAAGTGCTTCCTGACATCCCTCCTAAACCTCCCACCCTCCAGGTTAAGACTGTGCTCCAGCTTAAGACTGTGCCCCACATTGCACATTGGTGGTTACACATATGTCTGCAGTGGACACATTCTTGAAGGAAGCAACTGAGGCGGCCATGCCTCTGGTGGAGGAATGTCCTTTAACCGGGACCGGTAAAGGCTTGTCATACTTGCGCTAGCAATAGACAATACAATTCGCTAACCACTTAGACAAACACTGTTTGGAAACAGGGGCTCTTTGTCTCCTAAGAGCAAATGAAACAAACAACTGATCAGACTTTCTGATCACATGGGTGCAATCCAGATAATAACTGAGCACCTGGTGTATATCCAGAGCATGAAGTAAGGCCTCCCCTGATAAGAATACTCAGTAAAATACACAGGCAGGTGGATGGTTTGATTTAGTGAACTCCGACACCACCTTAGGAAGAAATTTAGGATTATTTCTCAAAGAGACCCTGTCTTTGTGAAAAAAAACAAATAAGGCTCTTTACACATCAGAGCCTGGAGCTTGGAAATTCTCAGAGCCAAAGTAATGGCAACTAAAAATAATGCTTTCCAAGAAAAAAAAGAAAGAGTAACTTGTGGCAGGTTCAAAAGGAGGCAGTGTAAGCTTTTCCAAAATGAACAAAAGGTCCCATGGAGGGACAAGGTCCTTAACGGGAGGTTTCAAATTCAACATATCCCGCAATAAGGTGCAGGAAAGGTCCAGTTGGGCAATGGTTTTGCCCTCTACAGGTGCATGGTGCGCAGAGATGGGGGAAAGATGCACCTTAAGCGATGGGTAACCCAGACCTGAGTCCAAAAGGAATAGGAGGTACTCCAGGAAGAAATTCACCAGACAGGTAAAAGGATCCAAGTGCCAAGTGGTGGCCCAAATAGAGAAGCACTTCCACTTCATGGCATAAAGTGGCTCTGGTGGAAGGTTTCCTAGCGGCCACCACGATATCCGCCACCCAGGAAGAGACTCCAAAGTAGACAATAGCTAAGTCTGCAGGAGCCACTCATGAAGATGCGGTGATCTGAGGTCTGGATGGACCAGAGTGCCTTGCTCCTGGGAGAACAAGTTGGAGCACAGGAGCAAGGGAACTGGAAACTCCACCACCAATTGTTGCAACAGTGGAAACCATGACTAGATATGACTAGGTATCTATGGACAAAAGAAGGCCAAGGCCCATCGAGACTGTCCCCCACAGAAGTGGGAAATTAAATCCTATGAATATTTTCAGACATCCATTTATCAGCTCCTTTCTTGAAGGAGTTAAGGGTTTCAGTGTCTACCAACTCCTGTGGTAGTCTGTTCCAAAGTCTTGGTGTTCTTACAGAGAAGAAGTAAAGCCCTCTATTTTTTCTTGCCTTTTGAACTACCAGTTGCTTATTGTGGAGCCTGGGGACTATTTTTCTCTGTGACAACCTGATCCTACACTGGGCCATACGGGAGGGTGATTTCAAAATGTTGTACAAGAACAGAAGGTCACCTCTACATCTCCTGAATTCAAGGGAATGGAGGCCTGTTTTGTGCAATCTTTCTATGTACGGCAATGGAACTAAGCAAGAGACCATCCTTGCTGCTCTTCTCTGAATTTGTTTGAGCATTTTTAAATCTTTGATCAAATATGGGCTCCACACAGGTGCTCTGAAATCAACATAAAGTCTGATGTGAGATTTGTACAGGGGGATAATGCATTCTTCAGTTTTTGATATGAACATGTGTCTAATTCTTCCTAATAATAAGTTAGCTGTTTTTACCATATGGCTACAGTGACTGGTGAATGACAGACTATCATTTACCCATATTCCCAGTTCCCTTTCACAAGTAGATGTTATTACCTTATTATTAAGCCTATATGTTTGTTTGGGATTATTATGACCAAAATGGAGGACTGAACACTTATTGATGTTAAAAGTCATCTTATTTGTATCCACCCATTGTTCTAGTGATTCGAGGTCATGAGTAAGTGTAGCCTTTTTTTTTTCAGAATCCACCATACTTCCTAATTTGGTATCATCTGCAAATTTAGAGAGTATGTTCCCAGAGCAAATTTGCATATCTGAAATGAATATATTAAATAGCACAGGGCCCAATACTGAACCCTGTGGCACTCCACTGGCAATGCCCGTCCTACTGGAAAGTATGCCATTTATCCTAACGCACTGGATTCTACCTTTGTGCTTGATAATGGAATCCTCCAACACAAATATCTGTTTAGTTGCAGGTGTTGGTATGGCAAGGGTATTATGATTAATGTGAATCTGATCAGATGTGAAGGAGGGAACTGATAATTCAGGAGATGGTAATTTCTGATTACTGGTGTTAGGTTCTGGCTTGTTTTGCATTTGGATGGGGGGCTTTGTTAATAATATATCAAGTGTCAGAAGTATGGGGGCTATCAGAAGTGTCTTTATCACCATGTTCCTCAACAGGTGTTAAGGCCTCAGACCTGTTTCTGGTTTGTATGACTGGGGCACTATGGAACACTTGGCCACCTCTGCATTTTGTTTTCCCTTTTGGAACCTGGAACCATGTTTCTTCCTCTAAACTGGCTGCAGATGGCAGCACTGTGGGGAAGCTGTAGTAGATGGATCTGACTCTAAACTTTTAGTACTGCTGGGTTGGTCGAGGGATGCCATTTCATCAATGTATGATTCAAGTGGAGATACTGTATGTCAGAATTAATGGTGTTGTGTGACTGTAAACACATAATTTAGTTCTGCATTACTTTAATTAAGACATGTATCACAAAGTTTTCAATTTGTGCTCCCACCGCATACATTTGGCATGAGTCACAGTAGTTGTTAGCCATTTTTGTGCTGCATCTACCAATTTGCTGGTTCCCAAAACAAACAAAGCCTATACTGCAAAGTTTCCAGACACTGAGTTACAGTTTGTAGTACAGATCACACTTAGAGGGTCACTAGCCTACCTCCCTGTAACCCCTGTGGCCCCAGCGGACATTGCAGACATGCGCTGAGATGCACGTGTCTCAGCGCACATCTCCATGTGTGGAACTGCGCACTCACCCCACTTATGGGAGCATTGCGTGAAGTAGCTGCCGATCGGAAGTGACGCCACAGACGCTTTCGGTACAGTGCTAGTCCAGAACAGCACAGCTGTATAAAAAATACAGTTACAAATGTTTAGGGAGCTTTAGTTTACCTCCCAATCTAAGCATGGTTCCAAAGGAACAAAAAGCATAAGTGCTTTGGTGCACAAGCTGGTTCTACCAGACACAGGAGTGCTCCGCAACTCCTCCTGATCCCCACAGTCCTTTGGGACAATGCCACTCAGTAACATTTCCTGGAACTTTGTGGGACTCACTAGCCCACCTCTCTCACCAGATAGCCACAAGTTAAACACTTAACAGTTTAAAATACAATATAAACAAGTTTCATTTAGATCAGCAATAGCTTGCTAGACAACTGAGCCTGACAAGGCAATCTCAGCTATCCATATCACTGTCTGATGCCAGTAGGGTGCTATGAGGATCATCTCCACCCCTTCTGACTGAAGCTTGAGGAGTACTCACTGCAGAAGTGGAAAGGGAGGGAATGCGTACAGAACCTCCCTGTCCAAGAGAGGGACAACGTGTCATGCCAGGAAACACCAGGCCCTGAATTGAGTGAGCAGAAATTGGGCAGTTTTGTGTTGAGTGGGGACGCAAAAAGGTCCAGCTTGGGACAGCTCCATCTGTCAAAGAGGTCCTTGACCATGGAGGGTAGATGCTCCCATTCATGAGCCCTTGTTCAGGACCTGCTTAAGCTGTCGGCCAGGACATTTTGGATGCCTGGAACATGTATGGTGGCTAGTTCCAAGTTGTGCTGAATGGCTCAGTACCAGACTCTCATGGCCTTCCTGCAAAGGGGGTAGGAATGAGTCCCCTCTTGCTTATTGATGTAGTAGACTACTGACATGTTGTCTATCTGAACCAAGAGAGGGCCTGGAACAAAGTGAGTCTGAAAGACCTGCATAGTGTAAAGGACGGCCCTCATCTCCAGGACATTGACGTGGAAATGTTGCTTGCCCTCCAACCAGATCCCCTGACAGGTGGCATCCAGGGTCCGGATCAACTGAGCCCTGGAGGGGGCTGTCAACAGCTAGTCATCCAAGTAAGGGAAGGCATAATGCCCCGTCTCCATAGAGCAGCAACCACCACTGCCAGGCACTTGGTAAAAATATGGGGGGTGGGCTGAAGAAAAGCCAAAGGGGAGGGCCCAAAATTGGAAATGGTTCTATTGAAAACAGAAATGGAGGAACCGACGGTGGGGTGAGAAAACCAGGCTATGAAGACAGGTGGCCTGCATATCCAATGAACAAAGCCAGTCCCCTTGGTGAAGGAGGGGCAGCAACCCGTGAAGGGTGACCATCCTGAAATGCTTGTACTCTATGTACAGATTCAGGCAGCTGAGATCCAGAATTGACCTCAGGTCCCCTGTCTTCTTGGGGAGGAGAAAAAAGTGGAAGTAGAACTCCTTCCCTCTGTGTGCTGGGGGACTGGGCACTATGGCCCTTTTGTGCAGCAAGACATGAATTTCCTCCTGAATGAGGAGGACATGGAGCTGAGGGTAATGGGACTGCAAGGGAGGGCTGTCTGGAGGGATTTCTAGGAATTCCAGAGTGTGTCCCCTTTCCACCATCTGAAGGACCCATTGGTCTGAAGTTACAGTGCGCCACTGTAAGTGGGTGGGTTCAATAACAGACAACAGTCGCAAAATGAAGTGCATAAAAAATGCTGAAATAGCGTTTATCATTTTATTTTCAAAAATAAAATAAAAAAAAATATGTACAGAAAAGAAATAGGTTAACTTTCACCAAAGAAAATTAAAAAAATTAATCCCGACAAGTCTTGGAGTCAGACTCCCTGCTCTTTTCTGTACTCAGTACTTTCAAGCTAGTGTGTAGGCACTCATACTTCCAATCCTTCACCTGGCCAGAAGGTACTGACCAGTCTCCTTCCTCTCCCTATCTGACAAGGTCTTCTGGTGGAGGCCTTATATAGTACACAGAAGGGGTGGAGTTTGAAACTGGCTCCACCTACTCTCTGACATCACCTCCTTTTGGTTGCTATAAAGGCAGCCATTTTCTGGGCTGCCAGCCCTATAGAAGACATCTCTTACTACCTGCACCACATTCAGGTAAAGAAACCAGGAAACCAAGAAAATCATATTATAACTTATTTATAGAGGACTTTAACCTTCCCAGATAAAAAACAGAGTAGGGGCGCACTCCCTCTCTATTTATTCTGTGGAGCCAGAGTGGCTCCATCACTATTTAGCCTTATTTATTTATCCCTTGAAATTGTTTTCTTGGTTTAGTTCTTCCACTTATACCTTTAATTAATTTGAACACATTTTCAGCCTCTGCATAATATTCCAAAAACAGCCTAGCATTATTATCATTCTTATTTTACTGGGCTAGAACTGTATTTGCACATATTTTCATGTTTTACACTCCCCTGACGGCTCTGCCATTTCAGCCGTCGGCAAACATTGCAATATTTTCCTCCCCAGACTATACTTCACTTCCTGGTAGAGAAACAACAAAACAATAAGTCAAACACCCAAAATCCTGTTTTTGTACACTGGTACAGCCTGCATGATCTCTGCAACACTTTATTTAACTTTCTATTTAATCTTTTTGTCTTCTCAGGCAGCAGAGCGAGATCTATAACGATCATACCTCTCAACCTCTTGCCTCCTGAATCAGGGAAAAGGCTTAAAAAAATCAGAGACAAAGATCCAAAATCAGGGACACATCTTAAGAACTGATACTATTCATTCAGAATGCTGATAGAACAAGAGGATTTGTGTTAAGATGCATTTTCTGAAGATGAGCAAGTCTGAATCTTTAATATTTGACATTATTTTGTGATTTTAATCCCACTCTTCTGTCGCAAAAACACAAATTTTACGAGGGACAGAGGAAAATTTTGAGGCAAAATCAGGGACATCCCTGAAAATCAGGGACAGTTGATAGGTATGATAGCGAGCGGCTGCAGGGAGTGTTTACTTTCTCCCTAGCAACAGCCTGCTCGCTCGCTTATAGTGTTTCAGCGACTCGCTTGCATATTTTCTATGACTTCAGCAAGCAGTTCTGCTTTTAAGAGCTTCTGCGGCTTTGCAAGTGATTTAGCCTGCACGAATATGCGCATACAGCCTACACGATCGTGCGACCGTGCACACCCTTCTCTGCATAGCGAGCGGAGACATTCTCAAATAGTAAAGTAAGGTTTTCAGGAAATGCATTTTACATGCATCTCTACACTTAAAAAACCTGGCAATCTCTATGGGGATATTTCTTAAACACTAATCTGGCAGTTTTGAAGCTAAAGAGAATCTATTTAAAGGGATAGTACAGGGGATGTAGAAATGTCAGGTTGGCCACCCTGACATGAAATTAAAGATAGTTAGAAGAGAATGAGGGGATAGGATAGAGTGAAAACAATAATTATGTATTTTAATGGTCTCATCCTGCCACAGCCACCCATTGAGGTATAGGGAAAAGCAACCCCCCCACCGCCTCCTCAAGGCCTCTGCCAGAGATGGGGGGGGTTAGACAAGGAGTCAGACTGTAGTACCAGGGATAGGTAAAGCATCTGGGATGCTCTAGAGGCCCTAGGGGTGGAAGCTGCAGACAGTTGGGTGGAAGCCTTGCACTTGAAGGCCCCTCTGGGCTACTGGCTAGGGGTCCTGTGAAAGGACTGATGCTGGTTGGACCTGAGCTGAAAACGGTACATAGATTTTACTGATCTCAAAGCTTTGCCCAATTCTTGTAAATGAGAAATAATGTCCTGGGCATCAACACAAAAAAAGAACAGATCCCCTGAAGGGGGCATTCAGAATTTTTGCCTGCACATCTGGCTCAAAACCTGATATCCGGAGCCAGGAGTGGCGGTGAATGCAGACACCAGTAGCTGCCGCTCGACCAGCTGTATCCACCGTGTCACAGGCGGCTCAGAGGACATGGTTGCCAACGTCCGAGCTTGACTTAAGGAGCTGGACCAGTTGAGTTTTCATAGGATGCTCAGGGAGGGCCTGCATGAGATCCAAAGCCTTGTCCTATAAGGCGTTTTGATACTGGATCATATGGGCCAGGTAGTTTAGTCTAAATGGCTAGTGTGGCCGAAGCATAGACCCACTTGCTGAATTGGTCAACCTGACAAGACTCTTTATCAGAAGGATGGGTGCTGAAGTGTCTGGGCTTCTTGGTGCGGTCATGAGTCACATTCATGCCCACCGAGTCCGCCTCCGGCTGCTCCACCAAATAGTATTTACCAATGGGAGCATGATAAAGGTGGTCAGCCTTTTTGGCCAAGGCTGGAGTGAAGGACAGTTCTAGGTAGCCTTAGTGATCTCCTCATAAGACTCAATGAGGGGTGGCACCACTAAGGGAAGAGTCTCCTTTCTGCAGAGATAGATCACCAAACGGCGATGTTCGGGGACTAGTTCTTCCTTCTTCCAGCCCATCAAAGACTGAATATACCTCATAACATCCATAAAAATAGGATCAGAGAGGGACTTAGGGGTTTCTTTGGGGGTTTCAGAATCATCAGAAAGCCCCCTGAAATCATCGGAGTCCTCTGAAGAGGAAGAGGAGGAATCCCTGCCAGACAGATCACTTTCTAGGACTGACATCGGTGGGCAACGTTCCTCCTTGTGTCAGTCCATTTGAGCTGGAGAGGTTCATGGAGACCAGGGTTGGCTAGGCCCTGCAAGGGCAGAATTATGAGGAGGTAGGTCCTGATGAGATGGAGTGGGGGGCATCCTGGGGTCTCCTTGTCCTTCATGAAGCTCACCAGGCTGAGAAAAGTGCATTGTAATCCACCAGAGGAGGTGGATTATAAGGTGTGTACAGATACCGAGCAGGTGGCGTCGGGTATCCCAGCATCAGTCCCTATGGTGTGGGGTACCCTGGCACTGGTCCTAAAGGTGCCGGGTAACCAAGCATGGGCCCTTGTGGTGTCGGGTTCCCTGGCATCAGTCTCTGAGGTGTCAAGAATCCGGGTGTTGGTCTCTCAGGCATCAGCTGGGGTGCCTCAAAGGGCCAGCCGGCGTCAGCTGAGGCGACGATGGTTGAGGCATCATTGGTGTCAACACACTGGCAGAGCAGACATCAGTTGGATGGGCGAAGGCTGACCAAATGGTCCAGTAAAACAGGTACCCCTGGCTCCAAAGTGGAAGTGGGAACCTGCACAAGGGAACTAGCTCCTGATGGAGGCAGAGGCAAAGTCTGTGTAGAGGAGGCGAGCGCTTGCTCCGGGTGTTGCAAAGAGGCACCAGTCCTGGAGTCAGGAACCAACATGGGCAACTCCAGGACCAGGGGAGCAATGGGTGAAGACCTGCCACCCATGGCAGAGAGCCCAGTCAAGCCACCTGGCTAAGGACCCACTGGGTGTAAGGGCCTGAGTATCAGGGGCCGAAGTCCGAAGCCCTGAGAAGCCACCACCTGAGACTGAAATGAGGGCGGGCAGCTGAGAAACAGACAACCCTAAAGAAGTGAGGGCTGCTGAAGGAGGAGGGGCCGACCTCCCACGGGAGGAGGACCCCGAGATGGTCACTGACTTATGCAGGGAGCAGGAAGCTGACTGGGAACAGTCCCTGTGCTTGCCCCAGTGCTTATGCTTCCCAGTAGATTTCTTCTCCTTCTGGGTGGGAGAAGAAGTCGAAGCCCTGGAGACCAGGGAAGAGGAAGAGCCTTTGCCCTGGAGCTCCTTCTCCATCATGGCTAACTTCTGCTGCAGCAAGAAGCCTTGATGGGTATTCAAACGGCATCTCCGTGTGGCTTGGTTGAAGTCCTGGCAGTGCTGGCAGGCCTCGGTGTCATGATCAGGGCCTAAATAGAGCAGGCTAGAAGAGTGGCCATCCTTGGAGTGCTTGCCGCGGTACTGGGTCAATATAACACTGCTGAAACAGTGCAAGAATAACCCCACTGCAGAAAGTGTTACACTTTGTACAGCAACAGGGGTTTTTCAGCATATGGTAACAACTACTGCCCCTGTCACCATATGCTCTGATGGGAGAGTGTCAAGGAGGCTGCTGGTGTGGTGCCTTTTTGAGCCACTCCCATGGTAGAGTGCCTAGGGCGCCAGCACCCAGCAGCGTAGGGGATCTGGGGCTGGGTTTGGTTCCCCCCAGATATGATAGTGTTGCAGCTTTTTTGTTTACTTTAAAAATGGATTTCCTCCTCTCCAGTGTTCAGTTTACACCCCCTCAGAGTCAGTTATATTTTGTCTGGGGGGTGTAGGGGGTGAAGCAGATAGTGCTATTTGTTTAATTGGTGTGTGCTGTTTCTGTTGTGGTCAGTGTTTTTTCCCCAGCCATATATCAGTGCACACCATTTTGTCTGTGGCATTTGTTTGTACTGTTTCATCTGCGACATTATGACCCCATGCCACTTGCCGCAAGCACACTTTGTACACCAGTCAGAACACGAAGCTGGAGAAGAAGACATGCACAAATAAACAAACAATTCAATTTTAAAATGAAAATAAAGCAAAGACACAGAAAAGCATGAAGCAAAATGGTGGTTGATTGACGCAAGCATCCGTGAAGGTCCAATGTGCATGGGTCAATAGTGGGAAAAGAACTGAGGCGGAGCTGGGGGACGTTGGTGTGCCGATGTTGGGGGCAGTCTCCCACTGTAGACTGCTAGCTAGAAGTTTACTGTGTGGTCCTAGCACCTGGCGGCTTAGTCCTACCAGTGTTGCCTGCTGTAAGAGCCCCCCTCAAAGTAAGATCTGGACCATCTTGAAAGCCATGGTATCATGTCATGAGTCGAGAGGAGTGACTGGGCTGCCCCTATCATTGTGGTACCAAAATAGAACAAAGCAGTGAGGCTGCGTGGGTGCTACAAGGTTACAGTGAACTGTTGTATAGAGCCAGATCCATACCCATTACCAAATGCGGAGGACTTGTTTGCCACACTAGCAGGTGGAAAGTTCTTTAGCAAGCTGAACTTTTTTTCTGTTTTTTATCTTTTGCATACCAGCAGCTGGAATTGGAACCAGAGTCAGAACTGTATCTAATCAACACCCACAAGAGACTTTACTGGCATCAGTGCTTGGCCTATGGAGTTTGCACAGTGCCAACAATTTTCCAGAACACAATGGACCAGATACTGCATGGACTGGACCATGTAGTCTGCTTTATGGACGATTTCTTGGCAACAGACACCCACAGTGGAAGAGCATCTGACAATCCTGGACCAAGTTCTATCCAGACTGCAGTGGTATGGACTGAGAATAAAGCTAGCCAGATGCCAATTTCTGCAAAATTCTGTTGAGTACCTAGGCTACTGGATCAACGGCCAAGGTCTACACCCAAAAGAGAGCAAGGTGGATGCTATAGTCAAGGCATCTGCACCAACACATGTGACAGAGTTATGATCATTCTTGGGTCTTCTGAACTACTATGGATAGTTCCTAGCTCAGTTTTCCACATTGTTGCAACCATCCCATGACTTGCTACAGAAAGAAGCTCAATGGAATTGGTCACCACAGTGTGAGGAAGCATTCCAGGCTTGCAAGCAACATCTTCTAAACAGCAAATGGTTAGCGCACTATGACCCAGCTAAGCCTCAGAGGCTGGCTTGCGATGCCTCCCCATATGGAGTGGGGGCCATTATCTCTCATGTGTTACCTTTTGGGGAGGAATACTTAACTTTTGCTTCCAGGACCATGTCACCAAGTGAAAGACACTATGCTCATATTGAGCATAATTTTCAGTTTCAAGAAGTTCCATAAGTACTTGTACGGATGGAAATTCATTCTGCTAACAGAACACTAGCCTCTACTGGCAATTCTGGGGCCACAGGCTGCAATACTAACTCTTGCAGCACTCGGGATCCAGCGATGGACCTTGATTTTGTTGACTTATGACTATGACATTGAATACAGATATTCTCAGGATCACACAAATGTGGATTCATTATTGAGACTGCCATGCAAAGATGCTACAGAGAAGGAAGATGATGGGGCAGTATTCCACCCTTCACATCTCAAGGAATTACCCATTGTCTTACATGATGTCACAGCAGAGACACAGTGAGATCCTGCCCTGTCCGAAGTCCTAGATTTCACCCTAAATGGTTGGCCCAACTTCACGAGAGACCAGACTCTCTGACCTTTCTTGGACAAAAAGGACCAGCTGTCCACAGAGCAAAGCTGTGTTCTGAGGGGAGCTCGGGTTGTGATACCTCCAAAGCTCTGTAAGAGGTTACTTTCCAAAAGACATGACAGTCATCCTGGAATCCCTCGAATGAAGGCATTGGCCAGAGGATACCTCTGGTGGCCAGAAGTTGATCAAAATATCCAATATCTTCTCAACCAATGTGCACCATGTGCAGCTGTCTGCAACCAACCTGAACCACACCCCTGTATCCCTGGCCCTGGTTTACCACACCATAGGAGTGCATCCATGTCGACTAAGTGGACAAACAGCATTTCTTAGTAATAATTGATGTCCACTCCAAATGGCTGGAAGCGTTTCCCACACCAGTCACAACCACTGAAAATAATGTAAACATTCTGAGACAACTTTTTGCCACATATGGACTACCACAGGAGTTAGTGTTAGACAATGGTCCCCAGTTTTCATCCCATGACTTTAAACTGTTCTTAAATCAGAATGGTGTCAGACATATTTTGACTCCACCTTACCATCCAGCACCCAATAGTGTAGCCAAACAAAATCTTTGACAAAACCAGATTCACAGCAAGTACCTACAACTCAAAGGTTGGCTCATTTTCTGTTCACTTACAGAAATACTCCTCACACAATCACAGAGCGAACACCTGCTGAACTGTTTCTAAAATGTCAGCCTAATAACCGTTTGTCATTGCTGAAGCCAGACTTGGCGGATACTGCCACAAAACCTCAACTACAGAAGCAAAAGGGTCATGACAAGTTGACCAAGCCAATACAGATTTTCCATCCTGGGGAGAGGATCATGGATCAAGACTGTAGACATCCCAAGGTTTCTTGGATTCATGGGGTGGCGATTGAAACACATGGACCTTTGACCTATGCAGTTTGCATGGGAAATCAACTTGTTCGCATACATGTGGATCATCTACTGCATTCCAAGGTTCCAGCACATGCAGCAGAAGACATCACTCCATATGAGAACAGGGACACAGAGAGAGGACTTTGCTCCTGCCCGTGAAGTTTCACTGGGGCTGTTGCTAAATAACGCAATGCCTGTTTCACCAGCAGTGGTTGTTCCAGCCCACAGATATCCCATGAGGCACTGAAGACCACAACACAGACTTGACCTTTAAGTCATGTACTGACCCAGTACCTCTTTGCAACTGGACTTTGACCTGTACTGTTAAGTTAGTGACAAGTTCTACCCAAGGGGCAGAATAATCCTCTGAACTTGTTTCTGGGTACCAAATAGTCTACTTCAGCTCAGAAGTTAGAAAATGTTACTGTTGAAGTATTTTAGACTAGTTTCTATCTAATGGAGAGAAGTGTAGTATATACATATAGGTATCTATGTATATTGTAGTAGGAACTACATGGTACACCATTAGGGTTGTAGTTCATGCATATAGATATTTGCAGTCCTATGTAAGTATAGTTCCTGTCGTGCCCAGTGGGCATTTCTTTGTCTGTGTCCAACAAGTGTGTGATCAGTATCTCCTGGGTAGGAATACAGATGACCACTGAATTGATGTGCTGTGCTTGAGTCTGTCTGTCTAGGGCACTAGAATATTACAGGCCTCACCACCGGGGGTGTAAGTTGCCCTGAGGGGCAACAGACTGGAGGAGGAGCTCAGTCAGCTCCCTGAAAGAAGCTGATTGTCCACCAGAACCTCCCAGGACATTCAACGTCTCGGCAAGGTGAGTGTGGGAAGGACCCTGGTCTTCCTCTGTACCAGAGGTACTGGGAAGGGGCCCAGGAGAAGACCCAGAATCCTTGGGACAGGGACCAAGGGAAAAGCCCAGAGACCTTATCTTGGCTTCTCTGGTGCGAGGCATGCCTCCAAAAGTAGGGGGCGAGCAATCTCACTTCCACGTGCAAACTTTCAGGGTGCAGTGACCATCAAGAAGCAGACATGACACCAGTCCATATCATGGTCCAATCCAAGGTAAGTCCAACACTTCAGGTGAGAATTCTGGACAGCGATAGGGCCGTGAAGCAGCAATGATGCATGGGGATGCTGCCTTTTTGTTTCTTCTGCCCCTTAGGATGTGGCACACTGACAGTCAAAACAAAAATGAGAAGAAAAAAGGCTCATCACTGAAAAGACAAAGGAAGCAGTACTGGGGAAAATGCTGTTAACAAATCAAAGGTATTCGGTGCTGAACAACAGTAAGGCGGTGATTAATTGGGGATATAAATGACTCAGGTTGCTCCCACAGTGCATACTCAATGGAGGGAAAAACAACTGTGGAGGGGGGTGATGGCATCTCTTAATGGCTTTCTCCTGCACCTGTTGTCACTTTGTCAGTCTTGTGAGCCTTGCCAGCACCATCGGTCCCTCCCAAAGCTGAAAAATACTTCAATCCCATGGGATCCTAGCACCTCCATCTAAGACCAATTATTGTGGCTGAATGGTGAAGCTTGATTCCTAAAAGATTTTGCACTTTCAGTGGTTAAGGTGACTTTCTCCCTAGTTTGGAAAGAGTTCAGTTGGAAGTGTCATAGTCAGTACATTTAGGACATCAGCTTTACAAGCTTTCTACATGGATGGTAGATGGTGTAAATGCAGTGGGGTCCGAACTATTCAAGCTTACATGTTTTGGGAATGTCTGGCTGTGAAAGGCTTTTGGTCCAATATTAAGGAAAAGAAAGGAAATTATTCCCAGAAGTGACAGGCCTTATAGTCTCCATAGTATTGCTCCACATCCCCCCGCTGGAGATAGAGTAAAGGGTCAGTCCTTGCTGTTGAAGATGGTTTGGCAGCTGGCAAGGCTATCAGTAAATTGTGGCTTAAAGACAGTCCTCTTACTCTGGGACAATGGAGGGCAATTGTAGATGGTATATACCACATGGAGAGGCTCCCTTTTACGCTAAAAAAACGATTACCACAATTGCTCAAAATATGGCAGAGATGGGTCCTTCATGTTATGGAGATAGATAACACATTTATACCGTAGATATAAGGTGATTCTCTGTTAATCATCAGTCATTTAAAGCAGTTACTGAATTCATTTGTTTGTTTAGTGTTAATCTGTTTATTTTTTCTTTATAATGTTTGCATATGATAGCACTGTAGAACACGATAATTTGCAGATGATTTTGTTCTAGCTGTATGCGGCTTCCTGGTATTTGTCTAGTGTCATGGTATGTATTATTTGTAAAACAGAAAAAAAAAAACAATAACATTTCAGTATAAAAAAAACTATTGCAAGTGCTTAGGTGTTTGAATAGATTCCCTTTTTAAATGGGGCATTCTTATAAATGCACTGATAAAAAAGTTGGGTGTCAAACCAGGCCTTTAATCATAAAAGTTCTATCCCTCAAAAGCCACATCAACAAATGATTAATTCAACGGTAAGTTCAGTCTTTGATTATGGTGATCTTTTATATATCAGGTCTTCTGGGGGAGGCGCTGAGAAAACTAGATGTAATATACAATAAGTTCACCCGCGTCATCCTTTATGCCCCTTATGGCAGGAATCATTGCTTGTTGTATACAGATCTGAACTGCTTTATTTTGCATGATCATAGACACTTGCATACTATTTGTGTTATGTATAGATGTTTTACCCCAAAGATGTCACATTATAATAAATAATTTTTTGATGATTAGAGTACCCAGAAGACATTTAAGGTCAGCATGAAGTACTGAATATTTACTCCCATATCGAAAAACTATTATGGGATATTCTTCTTTCTCGTATGTCGACCCCAAGATCTGCTGTAGTCTCCCTGCCATACTTGGACTTCTGACTTGCTCTTGTCCCACATTTAAGGTTATGAAAGATTGGTTTTATGAACATGTAATGATTCCTAATCTTTGTTGTTTCATTTCTTAAAATGGATAACAATCATTGTTTAGTCTGATGCAATTGGTCGTACAGCATTTATGTATTAATGTGTATGGACAGTGTCTTAGTATATTAGTACTGTAGAAATCATATAATAGTATGAATATTATTTATGGAACTGTATGTGTATAAGATAAACAGGGATCCCACTGAAAATGAGCCTCAGCTCAGTTGGATACTCCTTTTCTGCGTTTAAGAATAAATTTACTTGCTACTACATCAGCCTTTAATATACAATATACGTCGACTACTGCAACGCTCTTTACTTTGGGCTTTCTGGGGTTGAAATCCGCGACCTACAGCTTGTGCAGAATGCAGCAGCCCGGTTTTGACTGGGACAAGTAGGTCCTGTCACATTACCCCGAAAGCGCGAGCTGCACTGCTTTCAACATAGGCGGATCACCTTAAAGTCATTTTATTGACTTTCAAATCCTTCGCTAATCAGGGTCTGTCCTATCTGAAAGACCTGCTAGTTCCTTACTGCCCTGGCTGATCACTCCGCTCAGCCGACATGGGGTTGTTAGAGATTCCAAGAGTGAGCTTGAAATCCTCTGGCAGCAGAGCTTTTTCTCATGCTGCACCCACTCTTTGGAATTCTCTACCATGCCGGTTACGGGAATGCTCCTCCATGTTGATTTTCAAGAAGGAATTGAAAACACATCTGTGGAGAATGGCCTTCTTGGAAGGTTAAATGTATTGTAAAGTGTGTGAAATTTTATTGTAATTTATTATGTTTTTAAGATATATTTTATAATGTTTTATGGTTTTGATGTTTGTATTGTATGCTGAAGTTTTTATTAACTTGTTCAGCGCCTTGATATAGTGAAAGGCGCTATACAAATAAAATTATTATTATTATTATTATTGCAATAGTTACTGATTGACAGCTGTATCAACCCTGAAAACACATTGTCAAATGTAATATCACAGAGTTCCCACTCAAAACTGTGAGTCGCCGGCCCAGTGGCACTGAGGGTTAAGGCACTAGATGCCTCACCTCGCGCCACGCCGATGACCCGGGTTCGGGAACGAGCGTCGGCAGGGGCAGGTAGGGATGAAGCGTCCGTGAGACAGCTCTCCTGCCTGGCGGGGATGTGGTGGGATGGCGTCACCCTGAGCCGCACCTGCGGCGACACCGGGGCAGCTAGGAATTCCCGCAATGCAGCCAGAGTGGTAATGGGGCTGGAGCTGAGTGGACACTGCTTCATCATTGCACGACTGAGCTCCACAGGGGCGGGACAGAACAAGTGAAATTCCCCGGAGCGCCTGATAGGCGAAGACAGGTCCAGTGGTCGGTCCCCACGTCCAATGCCAGGCCTCCCAGCTCCACAGCCCTCCCTCCGCTCCCTGGTTGCCACTAAATTGTGATGAAGCGCCAGAGGTCAGCGGTCCTGCCCGTGAGGACTCAGAGCCAGGGGGTTTGGCGTCCAGGTGGTGCAGTAGGGGAGGTGAAGTCTGGGGGCTTCAGGCGGATGGGAAACAGACCGAACCGAGTGTCCGGCCAGAGAGAGTTCAGGTCTCCGGTGTAGGAGGAATAAAGAAAGCTAAAAAAACAAAAAAAACTGAGTCAGTGCAACAAGGCATACAGCAAAGTGAATCGGATGCTGGGATGCATCAGGAGTGATATTGATAGCAGAAGAGAAGAGGTAATACTTTTTCTATATAGATCCTTAGTGAGGCCACACCTGGAGTACTGTGCCCAGTCCTGGAGTCCTCACCTCAGGAAGGATAGAGATAGTCTGAAGATAGTGCAGCACAGGGTAACAAAAACGATTCAGGGCCAACAGGGCAGGTCCTTAGAGGAGCACCTCAAGGCACTGAACGTGTACTCAATGGAGACCAGAAGGGAGAGGGGATATATAATAAGAGACCTTCAAGTTCCCAAAAGGAATTAATAAGGTGAACTGTGGGGAAATATTAAACTTTTTTTTTTTTATTTCTTTTGCTCCGATTGTGGCTCGTGGGGCCATCTCTCAGGCATCCAGTCCTTATCCTGCCTGCCTGTGGATCCCTTGGACTGAGCCTCCTCTCCCCCCCCCCACCACTGCTGCCAGCACCCCCAGTTTCACCCGACCGGGGAGGGTAGTCCTTCGCCTCTTTGGGCTCGCTTACTAGACAGACTCTGACTGCAAGTGGGCCACTGAGAGAAGAACTGGAAGGCCAGCCGAGGAGATCCCGGTGGTGGGCATGGGGGACTGGTGCTATCGCCTGCTCCATGAGCTGTTTTGTTCCTTTGTTCTGCATGACTTCCCAACCCCCTGTGTGGGCATGCCCCTATGCACTGGTGCACGGCAACCCTGCCAGCGTCGGCCACGCTATACATGCAGCTCAGTGCTCTGCAGCGCTCCCGATCTCCACCAGGGGCTGCCGGAGCACCAGACTCCCCAAGACCCTCCCCCGGGATAGGAGAGTAGCCCAGAGGATGCTCAATCCAATCCTTCCCCTGCCAGCCCCCGGCACCCAAGCTCACTCCCAAACTCGGGTAGCCATCGTGGCACGAGGTGTGGCATCCAGCGCCTCAACCCTCAGCACCACCAGGCCAGTCGGGAAATATTAAACTTGAATACTAATTCATGGTCACATGGACATGAGTGGTAACTTACAGGAGAGAGGCTTATTCCAAAGGAAATTTTACGTTCAGAATTGGGACTACTGTCTCTGGGATCTTTGATTCTAGAAAAACAAATTATCTTTCTATTAAAGTTAACATTGTTACCAGAACAAAGGATTCCTATATGGTGCATGGAAGAAGAGATCCAATATGTATCATTGAATTTCATGGCACCTTCTATCCAACTTATTCAGAATAAACTTTATCCTAATGGATTGGGACATGTTTTAAAAGATATTCACTACAAATCATTAGAAGAAGTCACAGCATTGGTTAAAACCAGAATTAGAGATCTAGCTATGGCACAGGATAATGAGAGAATATCCACTTTGAAAAATTATAGATGGTACAAAATAATAAAGCAAAAAACTGGATTAGATCCTTATCTCCTTGAAATAACTAATCCCCAATCTAGGCATCCGATATCCAGATTTAAGATGCAGCTATATAAGGCAAACTACATCTATTTTAAACAGGGCAGGGGAAATATTGAGTCTCCTTTCTGTCCTTGTGGGATACAACTAGAAGACGATTTGAAACACATAACATTGTTATGTCCCTTTTATGAAAGTTTCAGGAGAAAATGGCTAGGGGATGTTCTGGAAGGCATTGTCCTCCCTCCCAACCAGTTGGTATTGTTCCTTTTTAATAATACAAATAAGGCTGTACTTGATCACTTGGTGAAATTTCTAGCTGCTACTTGTTTATGATACTACACTATGTTATTAGAAGTAATAATGTTGTGAAAGCAATTTGATGCTACCTATGGTTATTTATTGAATATTTAGATTCTGGAATTTAAACTGTCTGAGATACCTCAAATGATATTATGTTATTATGAAACTCTAACCTCTGTAATATTTTACATTCTTCTAATGTTCACATATTTTTAAACTTTTTAATTACTTTTGTAAAAGCATATATGCTGATCAAATAAAACTTAATTGAAATTGAGAGAGGCTTAGAAGGGACATGAGGAAGTATTATTTTATAGAAAAGGTGGTGGAGCGGTGGCCCGGTGGCACTGAGGGTTGAGGCGCTGGACACCACATCTCACACCAAGCCAGTGACCTGTGTTCGGGAGTGAGCACGGGCCGCTGGGGGTCAGCAGGGGAGGAGAAGGACTGAGCATCTCAGGGACAGCTCTCCTTCTCGGGAGAGGGGGCAGAAGACCAGCTGTTGGTGCATGCCTGGCCCTTAGCAGCGGCTGGGGGCTGGCACACCGACACTGTAAGACATTGGGTCAGAGGTGGGGCAGACGCCTGACAGAGTGCATGCACAGAAGCATGCGTGGCGATGTCGCTGGTGTTCTTGCACACTCCGCCCTGAAGAGGAAGAAAATGGAAAAAATGAATCCTAGGTCGCACAGCATGACCAGCTGTCCCTCACAGGCCCCGACACTGAGGAGGCACTTCCCCGGAATCTGGATCCTGCATTGGTGAATTGAGTTGGGGGCTCCTTGCCACCCTGCCACAGAGGGGAAGCCATGGAGGAAGAAGGGAAAGCCGGCCTCACATCAGGGTATGGAGCTGGGGGGATGACTGGGATGTATTAGCAGACTGGAACCTGAGGAGAATAAAAAGAAAAGGTGGTGGAGCTGTGGAACAGTCTGCCTGCTGAAGTGGGTGCTAAAACATTTGGTGGGTTCAAGCATGGTTGGGATAGAATGAAGGATATAGTAACTGCTCAGGGTGGCAGAAGCTGGAAGGGGAAGTGGGGGAAGGATGGGAAGGGCTAACACCCTGGAGGGACATAAGTCCCAGGGCTAAATAAGGAACTTAGGAAGACTGGCTGGACCATTGGTCTTTTTCTGCCGTCACTGTCTATATTTCTATGGTATCACCAACCAGTCAGTCAAACTCTGAACTCCATTCCCTACTTTGAAAAATGTCAATTTTTGCTTCCCATCCAAGATGAATAACTCCCAGTCATCCAGTACCCCCAAACCACTGTTCGTTTACCTTGTCGATCTTGCTGAGCTTTTTTTCTAAATAAATACAACGCAAGGCAGCGCAGTCTTACATTCTTTGCAGTACATTGACATGACATGTTGAATAGACAGTGACACTGCTCATGGTAAAATGAGAACCCCCTGGAGCCCCATCCTCCCCAGCGCAGCAGTGTGGCAGCCTGGGCTCCTTTAGTTGCACTCCGATTATCATGTCCGTGTCTATGCTCAGAAGATGTGCCTGGGGGGCATGTCATGAAGAGATGATATCTAGCTCATTCACCTGGAGTCCTGCACCTACCATTCATGTCTTGTCTACTTTCTGCGCCCTCCCTCTTCCTCCTTTCAGTTGCTTAAGGGACGAAGGTAGCGACATGCTGCATTACATACAAGATACACTTGTTCCAGCTGAATGTAAATCATTCTGTTCTATCATTCAGACCAAATATAATTCTCTCCATGGTGTGTATGCTGTTCAGCGTGTAGGGGATGGAGATGTGACACTTCCTGGTTATATATTGCTGTTGGTTCTTTGCTTCCTCATTTTGATTATGTGTGTTATTTGTATTTAAATCTTGATAGTAATGAGTTCAGTTTTGTTTACAGCCTATAACAATATCTGTTGGTTTATTTTGGCTGCTCCTTTCTGAACTCATCATTGTGATCTTTATTTACAGTTAGGCTGGATGTCCCCTAGAAGTAGGATTGACTACTTCCTAGGTTGTCTGCTTTATAAATGTGTGTCTTCTTCTAGTTATTTTCCTCAATCTGATTTGGTTGAAGTTCGGTCTACTCTCTCCAAACTAAGATCTGCCAGTGGTAGCTTATTAACTACAATAATACACAGAAACGGTGTGGATTGCGTTCTTTTTCAATTGCAGCACCCTCCTTTTGGAATGCCTTACCTGTGACCTTTTGCCTCTCTTAGTCTTTTTCTGAATTTGAAAGGAAGCTTAAGTTATTTTTACTGGAAAATTCAATTTGTGCCTGCTGAATTAATTTTTTATTTTTTCATGTTTAATGTAATTTGTTATTACTTGTTATTGTAATTGTATCTGGGTCGGACTTGAAAAAATACTTGTCCAGTGTTCCAACCCAGTTAAATTTATAAATAAAAAAAAAAAAATTAAAATAAATACATTTTAGCGCAGCCACTAGCATAATGCCCAGTTACGTATTTAGTTGTTCAACCATTTAGCTGTCTGGGGTACTGTAACAGAAGACATAGCTCAGGGTTTAACCTAATCCTGGTCCCTAGTACTTCCGAGATGGCTGCCTCAGGATCCCTAAAAAAGGTTGCCAGGAAGGGACATGCCCACATGACATATGTGTGTGTGTCACCCTACCCCCCAACACAGTATCTCCAGCAGGCAGCACTAGATCCCTGACCAAACTTGGCTATGACCACAGGGGTCCTAAAATACCTCACAAGGTGCTTCCACGCATCTTCTCTCCAAGCATGGGAAGAAGTGACTCTACCCATTTCAAAACAGCCTTTTCCCATAGTTTAAGGTCTAGTTCCCACCTCTGCTCAATATTCAATTTTTCAGCATTATAAAGTGTGAAGTGTGGTTGTGTGCCTTAAATGGCATGGTATATAATCAAAATGAAATGTCTGGCAATTTGGGAGGTGGCCTGAGCTGCCAGCAATGAGATTAATGGGGGAAGTTTGGTGGTATTTCTTGCAGCACTGGGCTGGGAGTCCAAATAATGCCGGATCTGCAGGTACCGAAAAATTCCTTTTGTTCCAGACCATATTGGGCTTACATTTCAGTAGATACATAGACATTGTCAGCAGATAAGAACTGCTAGGCCCATCTAGTCACCCATAAGCCGTAAACTTGTATGCAGTCACTGACTAAGTGATCAATGACTTTTCATCACTCCCACCCACCCAATGTTCCCTTGTGCCTTCTCAGGCATGTTAAACCCCTCCACTGTACTTGCCCTCACCACCTCTTGTGGCAGACTGTCCCAAGCATCCACCACCCTATCTGTGTAGAATAACTTCCTCACTTTACCTCTTAATCTACCCCCCTCCAATTTGACATTGTGTCCCATAGTTCTGATATCTTTTCTACATTGGAAAAGATCCCCCACCTGCACATTGTTTATGCTCTTGAGGTACTTGAAAAGTTCTATCATGTTCCCCCTTTCTCTCCTATCCTGCAGTAAGGACATATTGAGGACTCAGTCTCTCCTCATATGTTTTGTGATGCAAGCTATGCACCATCTTTGTCATTCTTCTCTGGATAGCCTCCACCCTGTCTATGTCCTTACACATGTGTGGTCTCCAGTACTGCATGCAGTACTCCAGGTGAGGCCTTACCAGTGTTTTATACAATGGCATCAACACTTCCTGTCTCCAGCAAGTAATGCTTCTGCCTATGCAGCTCATCATGCCACTGGCCCTCCCTGTAGCCTTTGGGCACTGCTTTGATACCTTAAGGTAATCAGATATGATAACCCCTAGGTCCCTTTCCTCTTTGGTGACAGTCAGCACCTCTCCCCCTTCTGTAGCTCTCCCCAGGGTTCCCCCTACCCAGGTGCATTATCTTGCACTTTTTTGAATTGAACCTCAGTTGCCACACCTCTGATCATCGTTCAAGTTTCTCCAGGTCTCTCTCCATTTTCTGCACCCCTTCTGGAGTATCCACTCTGTTGCAGATCTTGGTGTCATCTGCAAATAGGCAGACCTTTCCTTCCAGCCCCTCTGCAATGTCACCAATGAAGACATTGAACAGGACTGGTCCCAGTACTGATCCCTTTGGTACTCTGCTGGTCACCTCTCTCTCCCTAGATTGGATCCCATTTACCACCACCCTCTGTCTTCTGTCCATCAGCCAGTTTCTAACCCAATGTATCACCTTATGCTCCATGCCCAGACTACTCATCTTGTTAACCAGCCTTCTGTGTGGGATGGTATCAAAGGCTTTGCTGAAATCTAGATAGGCGATGTCTACCGCCCCTCTCTGATTCACTTCTCTAGTCACCCAATCAAATAAATCTATCAGATTTGTTTGACAAGACCTTCCTGCTGTGAATCTGTGTTGCCTCAGAACCTGGGCACCACTGGATTCCAGGTGTGCCACTATCTTTTCTTTCAGCAGTGTCTCCATGATCTTTCCCACAAATGAGGTGAGGCTGACTGGCCTGTAGTTCCCCGCTTCCTCACTACTGCCACTTTTGTGCAGTGTGACTACATGCACCCTCCTCCAGTCCTCCGGAACAATGCCTGTGTTGAGTGACTCTGTGAGCAGGGTGGCCAGAGGTGCTGCTAGTTCTCTTCTCAGCTCCCTTAATATCCTCAGGTATATGTGGTCTGGACCCATGGCTTTATCCACCTTCAGCTTTGTGAGTTCCTCCAGAACTCTCTCCATTGTTAATGGACTGGTGTCTATTTCTTCCACCCCCTGCCCCATTGCCTCTTCTCCCCAACTGCAGTCCTTGACCCTCTCCCTCCTTAGTGGATACTGAACAGAAGTATTTGTTCAGTATTTCTGCTTTGTCTAGACCCCCCTCCTTACACTCTCCCTCCCCGCCTTTGAGCCTCACAGTCCCCCCCCACCGTTTTTTCTTCTATCACTGATGTACCTATAGAATGTCTTGTCCCCTTTTTTCACAGTCTGTGCTAAACCCTCCTCTGTCTGTGCCTTGGCTCTCCTAACAGCCTTCCCTGCTTCCCTTAGACATTCAATGTACACCTCCCTGTCCTCCTCTCTTTGGGTTCCCTTATACTTCCTGAAACTTGTTCTTTTAGCCCTTACTTTGTCTGCTACCTCTTTAGAGAACCACAGTTGTTTCCTTCTTTTCCCTTTGGCCACTATCCTAAGGCATTGGTTAGTTACCTCTACTATAGCTCATTTTAGTTTTCCCCACTGTTCTTACACTTCCTCCATTACCTCTCCCTTCTCCAGGGCTGCTCTTAAACATCTACCCATTTTGCTGAAATCTGCCCTCCTGAAATGTAATACTTTTGCCATTGTGTGGCTTGAGTCCCTGTCTCCATGCCAAACCACACCATGCTGTGGTTGCTGAATCCCAGCTGCCCTTCCACCTGGACTCCTTCAACTCTGTTTCCATTGGTCCATACCAGGTCCAGAATATATTTGTCTCTGGTTGTCTCATGCACCAGCTGTCTGAGTCCAACCCCCGTAAGGATTCCAGGATGGCCATGCTTCTGGTTGAAGCAGCTGCCTGGGTGGTTCAATCTACATCTAACATATTGAGATCCCCCATCAGCAGGATTTCATCTTTAGCTGCCATGTCATGAATTTAATCCATTAATACCCTGTCTACTTCCTTCCTCTGCACCGGAGGTCTGTAGATCACCCCAGTACATATTGCTGTGCCATTCCCTGGTTCAAGGGTGACCATCATTGCCTCAGCCTCCCCCTGTCTTCCCTGTACTTCTGTAGCCTTTATGCCTTCTCTGATGTACAGGGCTACCCCCCTCCCTTTTTAACTTCCCTGTCCCTTCTGAACAGTGTATAGCCTGGTACATTGACATACCAGCTGTGATTAGCAGAGTACCATGTCTCTGTTATTGCTGCTATGTCAAGAACTGCATCCATCATCAAAGCTTCCAGGTCTGGAACCTTATTTCCCAGACTGCGGGCGTTTATGAACATGACCTTCCATGTTTTATACCCTGCCCTCCCTCTGTTCTTGTTCTCTCTCCCTTGCCTGTTTCCCCAACCCCGGTTTTCTTGTTCATGTGCTCCTGCCCCCCCATCCCCCCTTTTACACATTTTGCCTGCCTGCTTCTCCCTGCTCGCTTCAGTTGTTCTTGTTGTCAACTTGTGTTTTTGCATGCTACCATGGGGGAGTGATCCTAAGCCACCTGTCCCTCCTGATTCTCCCCCCTTGGCCAGTTTAAATGCTCTCTGCTGAAGTATTCCAGCTTCTCACCAAGGAGTGAGGTCTCCTTCCCAGGCAGATGCAGGCCATCCTCCTGATATAAGCTCACATCTGCCCAGGTGGGGCCTCAGTCCCCTATGAAACCAAATCCTTCCCTTCCACACCAATCCTTCATCCAGGTGTTGAAGGCTTGGATGTGGAGTGCCCTATCCTTCCCTGTGCCTTGGACAGGTAGCACCTCCAAGAATGAGATGGAACATGCCACCTAGTTCAGGTCCCCCCCAGCTTCCTGAAATCCTCCTGGACTCTGGCTAACTCCACTCTTCTCCCTGTCAGGTCATTGGTCCCCAGGAGGGAAAATGACATACAGTTCCTCCCTCCTGGCTATTGCTGTAGCGATCCTATGGGTTTGCTTCCCATCCCTCCATGCAGTACTTCCTGGGATGCACTTGAACTCCCTCTTCCCTCTGCCAAGTGTCCCTAACTTCACACCCCAGACATTAGAGTCTCCCACTAGGAGAAGCTTCCCCCTTCTCCACGGTCCCCTGTCCCCCTTCCCAGGGCTCCAGCTTGGAGGTCCTGACCTTCCTCCCTGGTCCCAGCTGTGGATGCCTGTGTGGGGCATTCCCGTTTTTCCAAAAACAGTGTAGGAGTTATTCAGCTGGACCGGTTGGGGAATGTGCTTCTGACTCCCCCCCCCCAATCACCCTCCCTGAGCTCACCATGGTCCAGTCACACTTCTTCCTGGGCATCTTATGAGGTTCATGTTGTGGACCCGGTGGTCTCTGGGTGGGGATGGATGCTGCCTATAACCTCGCCAACTCTGCGCGGAGGCAGGCAACCTCCTTCCTCAGCCCAGAGAGGTGCTTGCAGATAGGACAGCATTGTAGCCTCCAGAATGTGTCCATGAAGACTGCTGCTCCACAACCACTGCACTGCACCACTCTGATCATGACCGTTACCATCCTCACTCTTCTGCCTGCTTATGCCTCCTAATTGCTATCCTAACCCTCTTCCCTGTTCTGTGTGCCAACCCTTTTTTTCCTTCTCCCTCTCTCCCGCTCTTCTTCTGTAATGACTTACAGCTTCTCTCTTCTCCTCTTCTATGTGGCCTTGTGACATAATTGCTAGCTGCACCCTTTGTACTTCTGCCTATATACAAGCTAGGCTATTGCTTGTTCTGTGCTGCCTAACTGTTCCTGTGTCTTTAGGTAGGTGTGGCGTGGCCTACCACTATAAAGTTAGACCACCTGGGGGTGGTTGGGGATTTGGGGTGGGTGAGGGGGGGTAGTTCCTTTGGTACTCTGTGTCTATAAAAACAATCAGGTAAAAAAAAAACTTTCTTCTGTAAACTACAGAAGAATTACATAAAACCCATTACAAAACACAGAAGTTACCTGGAATCTGTTACCAAACACAACTTTCTGAAGTGTCTCAGCAAAAGAACTCCCCAAAAGCAGACTATGGAAAATCACTTTAGAACTAAAGGTAGTGGAAAGAGCACACAGCTATATAAACTCACTTACATAAGCCTGTTACAAAACACAGAAGTTACCTGGAATCTGTTACCAAACACAAACACTTTCTGAAGTGTCTCAGCAAAAGAACTCCCCAAAAGCAGACTGTGGAAAATCACTTTAGAACAGGAAATGCCTTTATCAGCTGGCCTTTACAGAACTGTGTCAGAAACACCAAATTCCATCTCTGCTATCTTCAGAATGTGGGATCCTGAGTAGCTGGAATGAACTCCTCTAGGTAGGCTACAGAGCTGATTCAAATAAGAGCTGAAGAAAGGTTCAATGAGGACACTGCCTTTCTCCACACCCATCCCACCTCTGCCATTCATGGGTTCTGTGGCTGTGTAACTCAACATTCCATGGTGAGTCCCACAAAGAAACCAGGCCCTATCCTAGAAAGGGAGGGCATCCCATTCTAGGTCTAGTCACTGTGGGCCAGGGACTTCTGTATGCCATTGGAAGAGGATCCATAGTTGGATGGCTGAATAATATGCACACAAGTCGGGCAATGCTAGCCCTCCTCTCACCTCTGGTAACATCAGTGTCTGGAAATGGATCCGGCGGTGTTTTCCCGCCTATACAAACCTCAAAATGGCTACTTGCCATTTTTTCCAGTCTCACTCAGGAATCTGAACTGGGATATTCTGAAATATCTAAAGGCAGCAAGGCAAAGTCATCTTTCTCATTGTATCTATTTGGTGTATCTGGCTCAGGGGAAGGTTGTGCCACACCTGGAGATCAGCTAGCAGCTGTGTTAATAGTGGCTGGATATTTACTTCATATAACCTTTCCAAGTGTAGTGGGATTTTAATGTCGGGGTATTTAAGTTCTTGTAAGTCCCATTTAAAGGGGTATGTCAACTTTTGGGGATTTGTGGGGCATCAATATAGGGGGAGGACCTTCGTTTTGGTTGTGTTTAAATGGTAGTCCAACACCCTGCAGAAGGTATCCAACATATGGAAAAATCTCCGGCATAGCGGAGTCTGGGTCCATCATGCACAGCAGGACATCATCTGTGTATAACGTGATCTGTTGCTCTGTGCCTCCCAGAGTCACCCCTTTTGCTATGGTGCTTTCCCATATTACCTGGGATAACGGTTCAATATAGAAGGTGAACAGTTGTGACAACAGAAGACACTGCTGGTGGGTTCCCATACCTAGCCTGAAGGATGGGGACACATGCCCTTTTACCTTAATGAATGCCTGTGGTGAGGCATATACACGCACTAGGAAGGTAATAAAGTCTGGTGAGATGGGGCCATAGCAGAGTAAAAAATTATTTCCACGAAATTAGAAACCGTGATACTCAGTGGCTCCCTACCCCCAGGTTTCTGAGATTCCTACCCATTCACCAGGGCCCTGTGTAACACTTTTAGGTAGTTTGGTATCAAGGTCTCAGCAGACAGCTCAAAGTTGTGTTATGACAACTACCACAAGTTAGATTAAATTGGATCGAATTATGCCAGATGGAAACTTCTCCCCATGACACTGTATGGGAGAATCCAAGTTCTTAAGATAAACGTGCTCCCACGCATGCTGTTTTTATTTCAAATGCTGTTCATACCCATACCACGCCTATTTTGGAACACATTCCTTGAGGAGAACTCTAAGTTTATCTGGTTAGGGAAAAGGCCTAGGATATCCCAACAGATTTTACAACTCCCTAAAGAGCAAGGAGGACTGAGCTTACCTTCCTTCAAGAGCTGTTACTTGGCAGCACAGGCTGCTTTTCTGGGCACCTGGGCAAAACAATGTACAGATTCGTGCTGGTACCCTATTGAAGAAATCTTAAATGCAGCATTGTCTCTGCAGACATGCCCAACAGCAGTCATTTCCAGGGGCAGAGGTAGCATGTTCACCAACCCTTGAGTAAAACACACTTTCAGAATCCTCCTCAAGTTATGAAGGATTACAAAGACCCCAATACGTTGGGCCCCCTCACTATTATAAGAAATCACACAGCCGTCCTCCCCCCCAAATGGACTCAGGTCACCAGTGCTGGGAACAAAAGGGTCTAACCAGGTTCAGCCAGTGTATTTTGGGCCACCATTTATTGTCTTTTCAGGAACTAAAAGAAAAATTTAAACTTGAAAATAGAGACCTATACAAATTTCTCCAAGTTAGGCATTTTTTGGGGGAAGAGGACAACATACTTCCAGACCTCATTCAGATCTGTAGCAGTTTTTCTACTGGCACATAGTATTTGTGACTATGCCAGACTCACTACAGTTTTTTATAAGCTGCTCACTTAAATACCACGACCCCTGGACCAAATAAGATCTAGGTGGGAACAGGAGCTCGACCATACCACCCCAATAGCACACTAGGGAAAAAAAGACTACAAAGGATCTGGGCGGTGACATCCACCCCCACTTGGAGAGAGTTTTACTGATGGGTATGCACACAATATTTAGAACACCCACCCAGACAAAACACTATGGGACTACGTTTACTGGCCTGTATTGGAGAAAGCGCAGGTAGAGAAGGTCCCATCACCACATTTTTTGGTCATGTCAGATGCTTGACAGTTTCTTGCAAGAGGTACATACAGCAGTGCAGCAGATCCTGCACATCCAATTTCCCAGGACCTGTACTGATGCTGGGGGTTGCCATCCTGCTCAAGGGTCCCAGTACTAGACGGAATCATGGACAGATATTATGAATAGCAGCACTAAAGTGCATTACTCTGCACTGGTTGACCCCACACCCTCCCACTTTGTCATAGTGGCTAAGCAAGGTCTCTGAGTTGGAGACAATGGAAAGGATAACAGCACAGCTCCAGCTCCACATCCCAAAATCTTTGGAAGTTTGGCAGCCATGGCACTAATACCAAGTAGCCTGGCTAGAACCAAGGAATGATCTTGACCCCTCCACCTCCCCCCCCGAATACCAGGACATCTAGTGAAACAAATAATAGGTAGGGATAAATCCAAATGTAAAAGAAATTTTAAAAAATACTTTTCTTCTAAAATAGTTAAGTTACTTTAGGATAAAGGCTTCCCACTTGTATTTTCAGTGTCAGTTAATATACAGTTTTTATTCAATTCTGGAACATAAGCCAGGTTCCCGGTACAGGAAACCACAGAAAGCAGATGTAAAACAATAAGTATTAAGAGTTGGGAGAGGCCAACATCCAGTCAAGGCTAGATTGCTCATTAGAGATTGGACAAACAAACCCCACTCAATAATAAGTTTGCATTACATTTTTAAGTTTATTTAATCTAACATCCAGCCACAAAATTGTACTACGTTTCAGGTACACCCCTTCCTCAGGGAGTCTGGTTGTTATTTAACTGTGGTCTTTAACTCTTTCAGTTCATTTAGTGTCTTTGTTCACATCAGAAATCACGGGCTCGATTCCAGAACGGGTTACGCATGTCACAAAGTGACTATGCCTTACGCCGACTGGTATTCCAGAAGGTAGCCTGTAACATGGCACAGGCTGCCTGCACCAAAGGTGCACTATGCCACCAGGTATGCCATAAACCCCCTGCGACATGGCACAAGGGGGTTTAAGGCAGCAGTAATGCCCGATTACAGGAGGGTGGCAGATGGAATAGCAAATGTGCTATTCCAAGACAGACCCAGGAAAACAGTGGTCTGAGTACAGTTAGACCAGCTATTAGCTCATCTAACTGTACCCTACATCCACTAGGGGTGCACCTCTGTGCCTGGTGCCCCAACAGCCGCTCCTCCCCACAGTCCCCCACCCATCCCCCTGTGGCAGGGCATCCCTCAGTGGGCTCCTGGAACCCCCACACCCCCATCCCTGGGTATTGCCCCACAGGGCAGTTCATGTCCCTGGTGCACCAACATGCCGCAATTGGCATTCATGCCAAGCACTCCAGTGTAGTCCTGTGGCCCCCCCTCCAGCCCTGCAAGGCACTGCCATGGTGTTGGGGAGTGGGGCATTGGGGGGGTCATGCCATGCAGTACCTGTGCCCAGTCAGAGGGCGGTAATACAGCTTGTGGCACCCTGTGCAGGTGCGCCCTTCCTGTGGCGCGATGCCTGAGGTGCTGCAAGTCACAGGACATAGTCACCGGGGACCCTGCCTGTTCTGCAAACTGGTGCAGGGTCCCCAGCGTAGCAGCATATGTCACAACTCACAAGCGCCAGTGAGTTGCAGCATACGTCTTAGAATCAGGCCCCATGTGTCGTAAAGAAAACACATCTCTTGCATCTCATTTAGTTTGGCATTTCTTTTTCTATTTGCTGTCACGTCCTTGCTATCTTAGGGACTTTATTTTCAAATACATACCCTCGTATAATCTTTTTCTCTTGTTAAAAAATGTGTGACCTTCACAGTGTCTCAGAGGTTACTGATCTCAGTTTGTGTCTGGATATTACAGATTAAATAAACTAAACAAATTATTGCAATTCTGGAACATAGTAAAACATATTTTGCAGTGAGTCACCATGTGTTAATGACTTTGTGTTAAACACTGTTAATAGTTCATTTTCTCTAGAAGATCAAATATAAACATTTTGTCTTACCCTCTACTTGAGGATGATGTATGAAACCCGTTTGTTGAAATCTTTTAAAATGAGGTGTCTTGTTTCCAAAAACGTATCCAAAGTTTACAAAATCAATCCTGCCCCGCATAGAAGGGGCCAGGCTGTGGGTTATTATGTTGGAAAGTGTCCAATGTGATTGCATCACACATGTACTGTATGTACACCCATCCACAAATCAGTCACACCATATGTACAGAAAGGAATAAGAAACTTTCTAATGCAATGATCTCTTCACTGAACAATATGAATATAAATAAGCCTCACTCATGAATATTCATAGAATTCTTGATAGGTACTATCTCCAAAAGCAGTTATAAAGAAAACATTTCATTTAACCCAGGCAGGCAATGTGCCCTAAGTTCATATTGCCAGAAACTTTGCCTTCCAATTAATTCTGTTTCAAGAGCACCTCCCCACTAGCACCGATACCAGTTTGATTCCTCTAAATTTAAACTTGTGACCTTGTCCAGATTTTTCTATATGGTTTGACAGTGCATTATTTTTGTCCTGCTTTTCAATACTTTGTAAGTGTTCCAGTATTCTCACTTTAACATCTCTTAGTTTAAGTGATGTAAGATGCAGTGCACTTGCAAGTAACCATATACAGTAAATTAAATTGCTACTGTTGCCATTAATAACACTAGTCACTTTATAACTTTTCCACATCGGAATGTGTAAGAAATTATCACCAACCTGTAGATGTGCCAAAAGTGCTGTTGCCACAGGTATATGTGTTTTTTTGAAAGTGGCAAATGAATCCTTTGGGTTTCAGTTCCATCACTATAATGGAAACTTGTGATCTTGTCAGCGATATTCTTCCCTCTGAGGTATACCATGTGGGGCGTCTTTGTATCACATGTTTTAATTTATCTTCTGCTTCAAGTATGTGCAGTTCTTTAGTATACCATCTCTATCTGTGCACTCTGTGAAGAGAAAGTTGTAACAAAATTCGGCACGGGGTCATTCTGCCACATTAAAAAAACTGCACAACAATTAAGGCCGGAACCATAAGGGCATACACTGAAATAACGTCGGGTAAAACACAGACAACCACAAAACAGTGCACACCCTTTCAAACACTGGTCTTCCTTTTGTTTTTGTGAGGGGCTTCGCCTCTCACCCCCCCCCGAAATTTATATAACAAACTTGGGGGGGGGGGAGACTTAGGGGCTGGGAATAAACTCAGGAGGAGGGCACATTTTTATTTTTAAAACTACCCACAAAAGTAATAGCATGGGAGGACCTGGGAGGAACCGAACCACGGTCCCACGTCTCACAATTCTGCCGTGTGCTGGTACCTTAGCCACTCCACCACAGGAGCAACTCGATCAGGCACCCAGCAGATGGCAACTTGATCATGCCTCATAATAGCATACAGCGACAGGGCGTAGTGGTAACTCCCTACTGCTGTTCTCCCCCCAGTTGCTGTAAAGAAAGTCCCGCTCTACATGACAGGGTTAACACCGCGCTGTCTTATATGCATGGTATTGACCTGGTACCCAAAATCCAACTGTTGCATATCACTATTTGTTCTTTATCTAGATATTAACAGCTGTTCTTTATTCATATTATCCACCATATCCCTTGCTTACTGGATACAATCCATGCCATAACTCTGCTGTAAAAAAATGCTGTTGTAACATTTCAGTCCCTGTGTCATATTCAGCGTGGTAAGTTGTGTTCCTTTTAAACCTTATAAATTACCCCTTAGGAATATTTTTGATTAAATGTCTTGGGTGATAAAGTACAGTTACATAAGAACTTACCGTAACAGTAGATCTTTGAGAGGAGCTCTTGCAGCAGGCGACACCATTAGGACTATGCTGCCAGGCACTGGGAGCCCACATAAAAATTTCTAGCTAGTAGACCAAGGTGGGGGACCACCTCCTGATGCTGGCCCCACTCCAAGGTCACATATGATACAAGGGGGGTGGTCCCTCAGCACCACCTCAGTTCGCCCGCCAGAGACCCAGCTAGCATAAAGGATGAGGAACCAAGGAGGATCTCCCATCCCCCAGAGAGAAGTACAGTTTCATAACCCCAGTGGTAGGCAGGAGGGAAAATCCACCTGCTGCAAGAGCTCCTCTTGAAGATCTACTGTTGCGGTAAGTTCTTACATAACTGTACAATCTTACTTTGAGGTGGAGATCTTGCAGCAGGTGACACCATTAGGACTGAGTACCAAGCAGTACAAGAAACTCACCCAGGTCAGAAGGGTGGCAGACTATAAACAACAGCGTCCCTAGAACTCCCAGGAGAGTAGTCCCTGGAGGACAGCAAGACCAAAATCTGCTCTCCTTCTGGAAGCAATGTCCAGACTGTACTGCTTAATGAAAGTGTGGACTGAAATCCGAGTAGCAGCTGCACACAGATCAACTGCAGAAATGTTTTTGAGGGACGCAGAAGAAGTTGTGACACTCCTGGTTGAGTGGCCCTTAACCAAGCCCAGTAAGGGTTTGTCGTACTTCTGATAACAGAACACAATGCAATTGACCAACCAGTTGGCCAATGTCCACTTGGTCACAGGAGCCCCTAACATTCTTTGGGCAAAAGAAACAAACAACTGGTCTGTTTTCCTTGAGGAACAAGTATGGTAAACATAATAACAAAGAATTATATGTACATTCAGAGTATGCAACAAGGCCTCCCCTTTATTCGAGTACTCTGGGTAGTAAACTGGAAGTTGAATGTCCTGATTGAGAGTGAACTCAGACACAACCTTCAGAAGAAACTTAGGATTTGTACGCAAGACTACTCTGTCCCTGTGAAAAACCAAATAAGGCTCTTTACATACCAGAGCCTGGAGCTCGGAAATCCTGGAGAAATGAAGAAATGGCAACCAAAAGCAACACTTTCCAAGACAGGAAGCGTAGCTCGCAACTTGCAGCTGGCTCAAAAGGAGGCAACGTAAGTTTTTCCTAACAGAAAGAGGATCCCATGGGGGGACAGGGTCCTTCCTGGGAGGTTTGATGTGCAAAATACCTTTCAGAAAGGTCTTGCACAAGTCCAGTTGGGTGAGAGGTTCCCCCCACCGATGCAGAAAGCGCTGACAAAAGCACCTTGATGGATGAATAGCTGAGTCCTGAATCTGACAGAGACAGAAGGTACTCCAGCACTGACTCCACCAGACAGGTGAAAGAGTTTAAGGAATGAGAGGACACCCACAAGCAGAATCGTTTCCACTTCATGGTGTACGTGGCTCTAGTCGAGGGTTTTTCTCGCCACCACTAGCACCTCTACCACTCTATCGAACACTCCATATCTGTCTCTGACTAAGTCTGCAAGAGCCATGCATGCAGATGCAGAGTTCGAAGATTGGGGTGTACGAGAGTGCCCTGCTCCTGTGAGAGCAAGCGAGATGAGAGGGGCAGTGGAACTGGTGGTTCTGAAGCCAACTGTTGAAGCAATGGTAACCAGATTTGCCGAGGCCAGGAGGGAACTATGAGAATCATGAACACACCCTCTGCCTGCAACTTGAGCAGTACTCTCTGAATAAATGGGAAATGGGGGGAGGGCATACAAAAACTTCCCTGTCTAAGAGAGGGACAATGCATCTCGCCTGAAAACACCAGGCCCTGGATCTAGCGAGGAGAGATTCGGCAGTTTGGCGTTGAGTGGTGATGCAAAGAGGTCCAGTTCTGGCTGACCCCACCTTTCAAAAAGTCCATCTATGATGTCCTGTGACAGCTTCTATTCGTGGGCCTGAGACCGAGAGTGGCTCAGGCTATTGGCTAGGTGGTTGTGAATCCCTGGGATGTGAACCGCTGTAAGATCCAGGTTGTACTCCACTGCCCAGCACAAAACTCTCATGGCCTCTCTGCATAGGGGGTATGAATGAGTGCCCCCTTGCTTATTAATGTAGAAGACCACTGGAACATTGTCAGACTGGACCAAAAGAGAACCTGGCAGGAAAACTGTCTGAAACACCTGCAAGGCGTACAGGATGGCTTTCCTCTCCAAAACTTTGGTATGGAGATTGCATTCCACAGAGGTCCAAGTTCCCCTTGTTTGATGTGATCCTAAGTGTGCCCCCAGCACAGACCTGAGGCATTGGTCATCAGGACTTGGTGAGGGCTGGAAACCCAAAAAGGGAGCCCCAGTCTCTAGTCAAGAAGGGGTGAGCCACCACTCCAGAGTCTGGGGCACAGCCTTGGAGATCCTGACCTGCTGGTCAAGATCGTCCAAGTGTTGATCCCACTGAACCCAAAGGTTTCACTGAAGGACTCTCCTATGCAGACGGGCTAAGGGAACCATAACAATCGCTGCTGCTATGTGACCCAGCAGCAGCAGCACTACTCTGGCTGGGACCAAAGTCTCTGAACAGACTCTCCAAGCCAGTGTCCTTAACTGGTCTGCCCTGTCGGGAGGAAGAAAGGCTCTTCCTTGGACAGTGTCCAAGACTGCCCCTATGTACTGCAACCTCTAGGTTGGCCACAGGGATGATTTGGGGAGGTTCAGGGTAACCCCAACTTTTGGAAGAGGCAGAAGGTCTCCTGTAAAGAGCAGCTCAGTTGTTGCTCTGTAGAAGCCATCAGAAACCATTCATCGAGGTAGGAGTAAATGTAGTGCCCCTGCTCCCTGACAGCCACTGCCACTACTGCCAGGCACTTGGTGAACACCCGTGGTGCCAAAGAAAGATCGAATGGCAGTGCCTTGAACTAATAGTGCTCTCCCTGGAAGGAAAAGCGGAGGTACCTCCTATGGGACAGCAGAATCTTTATGTGCATGTAGGCATCCTACATGTCTAGGGAGCAGAGCCAATCCCCTTGGTGAAGAATTCACAGCAATTCTTGCAGGGTCACCATCCTGAATCTTCTGTATTCGATTAAATTGTTTAGGTGACTGAGGTCCAGGATATGACAGAAGTCCCCAGTCTTTTTTGGGATGAGGAAGAGGAGGAAATAAAACTCCCTTCCCCTCTGTGATGGTGGCACTACCTGGATTGCTTTCTTTTCCAAAAGGGACTGGATTTCTGCCTTGATGAGGGCCGCATGGGGTGGAGAGCAATGCGACAGAACAGGAGGGTTGTCCAGTGGAACCTGAGTAAACTCCAAGATGTAGCCTCTTTCTATGATCTGAAGCACCCACTGAGGATGGCAGACAAGGGTGAGGTAGTACTGGTTGGAGACCTCAATATTCCAGACGTGGACTGGAGCATCCCAGCAGCAGCATCAACTAGGAGCAGATTTATCCTGGACTCCCTTCAGGGTGCCTTCCTCAAGCAACTGGTCATGGAACCAACTCAGCAGAAGGCAATACTGGACCTTGTGCTCACAAACAGGGACAGTGTGATGGGGGTAACAGTGGGGAGCACCTGGGAAACAGTGACCACCAGTCATTGTGGTTTGAAATCACAGAAAGAGCAGAACCAAACCACACAAAAACACGTATCCTGGATTTTAGGGTGGCAGACTTTGGGAAAATGGGAGATACTTGAAAGAGGCATTAAGGGGAATGGGACAGGAATCAGGGGTTGAGGAACAGTGGGGTATTTAAATGGGATTACAAGAACAACAGAAGTATGCATTAAGCTAGGTTAAAGAGGAAAAGGAAGAGGAGACCATTATGGTTTTCCAAAGAGGTAGCAAAGAAAGTGAAAGCCAAAAAGATTGCATTCAGGCAATACAAAAAGACACAGGCAGAAGGGGATAGGGAGAAGTACCAGGAGAAGCAAAGGGAGGCAGGGAGGTCAGTAAGGGAAGCCAAAGCTCAGACAGAAGAACACATTGCAAAATCAGTGGGTAGAGGGGACAAAACCTTTTACAGGTACATAAGGAAAAAAAGAAAGACAAAGGAAGGGATAGTGAGACTGAAGGGGAGGATGGGGGCTGTGGAGGGATGACAACAGTAAAGCTGACATATTGAACAGGTATTTCTGCTCAGTCTCTTACTGAAGAGGAGGAGGGCAATGGGTCTGAAGGGAGTACAAGGGTGAGAATGGCAGAGAAATGGACACAAGTCCCTTTACACGAAAGGGGGTCCTGGAAGGAACTGGAAGTAATAAGAGTTGATAAAGCAATGGGGCCAGATGGGGTGCACCCTAGGGTCCTTAAAGAACTAAGAGAGGTGGTGGCTGAACCTCTGGCTATCCTGTTTAGCTGATCACTGAAACAGGGAGGTACCCAAAGATTGGAGGACAGCAGATGTAGTCCCTTATACAAAAGTGGGAACAAAGAGGAAGCAGGGAACTACAGACCAGTCAGCCTCACCTCGGTAGTGGGAAGATCATGGAAGCACTACTGAAGGAGAGATTGGTGGAACATCTGGTTGTCAATGGACTACAGGACCCAAGGCAGCATGGTTTCACCAGGGGAGGCAGTCGTCAGACCAACCTCGAGTGAATTTTTGACTGGGTGACTAGGGAGGTGGATCAGGGAGGGCAGTGGACATGGCCTATCTGGACTTCAGCAAGGCCTTTGACACTGTGCCACATAGAAGACTATTACACAAACTGGGGAATATGGGTGTGGGCAGGACAGTAGTGGTGGGTAGGTAACTGGCTGGGTGGCAGGACACAGAGGGTGGTGGTAAATGGGCTGTCACTCCACAGAGGGAAGAGTGACCAGTGGGTACCACAGGATCAGGTGCTGGGACCGGTCCTATTCAACATCTTCATCAGTGACATTGTGCAGGACCTAGAAGGCAGAATTTCACTGTTCGCTGATGACAAAGCTCTGTAAGAGAGACACCACCAGAGGGTGTAGACAGAATGAGAAGCGACCTGCAGAAACTTGAAGAATGGTTAGGGGTTTGGCAGTTGAAATTCAATGCAAAGAAGTGCAAGATAATGCATATGGGGCACAAAAACCCTTGCACAATATATCAGTTGGGGGGTGAGGATATAGCATGCACCAAGCAGGAAAAAGATCTTGGGGTTGTCATCTCTGATGACCTCAAGGTAGGGAAACAGTGTGACAAAGCAGCAGGTAAAGCAAATAGGATGCTGGGATGTATAGGCAGGGGCATCACCAGCGGGAAAAGGGAGGTCATAATTCCACTATACAAGACACTAGTGAGGCCCCACCTGGAGTACATTACACAGTTCTGGAGACCATACCTACGTAAGGACATAGACAGGGTAGAGAAGGTTCAGAGGAGGGCAACAAAGATGGTGCATGGATTGCATCAAAAGTCCTATGAAGATAGGTTGAAGGAACTGAACATGTACTCCCTGGAGGAGAGGAGGGGAGGGAGAGAGGGGATATGATAGAGACATACAAGTATCTTACAGGGAGGAACAGGGTGCAGGAAAACACTATTTTAAGTGAAAAGATGTTCCAGGACTAGAGGCATGGGATGAAGTTGGAGGAGGACGTTCAGAGGAAACATGAGAAAGAATTTCTTCACAGAACGGTGGTGGACAAGTGGAACACCCTGCCAGAGGAAGTGGTGGGGGCTGAAACAATCACGGGATTTAAGAATGCATGGGATAGACATAAAGGAATTCTGGAGGTCAGGGGTAAGGGGCAACAGACTACTAGGAAAACAAACTGAACTTACAAGCTCAAATGGGCAGACTGGGTGGGCCATAGGCCCTTATCTGCCAACACTGTCTATGTATCTATGTATCTATGATCCATGGTGCTACTGGACCAGCCGTTGTGGTAAAGGGAGACTCTCCCACTGACCACCTTCCCTTGCACTTCTACCGGAGGAAGGGGGCAAGCAAGGAGTCATGCTGAGGCTGACAGAGTGGGCAAGGGAGCCCTGGTGCTTTTGGCATTCTTGGGGCCTTGAATTCCAGAGGACAGAGGGTTACCTTTCCTCTTGTAACCCCCTCTCTGTTGCTGGCATCATCCTTGCTGACCTTGCTCTCTTCGAAATGAATGACAACCTCTAGGAGCTGTTGGTTCTGATTTATACATTCTATGGACATCAGACACAGCCTTGCTTGAGTCCTGCAGACCAGTAATAAATTTCTCTGTTTCCTGACCGAACAACACCAGTCCTTGGAAAGGGGTATCCAGGATTGCATCCTGCAAGTCCTGCCTGAAGCCAGAGACCTGCAGCCAGGCATGGCGTCACAGGCATACCCCTGTGACGGCTGCCCTTTCCGCACTGTTGGCCAAATGGTATGAGCACCTCAAGACATGTTTCCCCACGTCTGCTCCAGACTGCAGAACTGCCATTAGCTCAGACTTATTGTCAGAGTTTGGCTGTGTATGAGCCAGGTCCAGGGCTTTATTCCACAGTGACTTCTGATACATCACCTTGTGAGCTAGGAAGTTAAGCGATCTGACTGTACATGTGGCCGAAGAACACACCTTACAGCCCAGCTGGTCCAAATTTTTGGACTCTTTTTCCCAGTGGCTGGGAGCTCATATGCCTCAGTTGTTGGGCTCTCCCCTGAGCAGCGGTCAGCATAATTGAGTCCCTTTGGCCGCCATTTAAATATGGCCTCTCTTGGGTACCATATACCCATCTGCCTTTTGGGGATTACCAAGTTGTGGAGGGGCTGCCCAAGTGACTCTTGTTACATCTGAAGGGCCCCACTAACAGTGGGACCACCAAGGGCTTAGGGTCATTTGCCCCCAAGAATTTCACCAAACAGCGACATTCAGGGACCAGCTCCTCTGTCTCTCACTGATTTAAAAACTGGATGTACCTCATCACATCTAAAAATGACGGATCATTCAGAGGTTTTCTTGGAGAGACCTTCCTGGGATCTGGTGAGGGAAGGGAAAGTCCATCATCTGAGGAATCATAAGAGGAGGAGGAGTCATCAGAGGATCCTTCTGAAGAGGAATATGGGCACCCCCTGTAGCAGGGTCTGGATGAAGGGTGGCGACCACACTGCCTAGGGATTAGAGACCCTTGTCTGTCATCCCCCAATGGTGGGTGGAGTCGGAGGAGGGGGAGGAGAAGGAGGTAGGGGAGCGGGCTCCTGTAAAGGGGCCAGAGCTGGGACCCTGGCGGGGATCGGGGCCCATTCCAGAAGCCTGGGTAAAAGGTCTCCTTTAATGGTATTCCACCAACTATTAAATAATGCCCCAATCTCAGCCAGGGGAATGAGAGGGCCTGGCTGAGGCGACGATGGGGTGGGGTCATTAGGAGCTCCTGGTATCGGCCCTCCTGGGACGACCCCCTCTGGCAGCAGGTTCACTGTATCAGGCATTGGTGGAGCCACATCCTCTGGTGTCGATGGCCCTGGTGCCTGGTCGTCAGGCTCCCAAGGTAGAGGTGAGGGTGGTGGAGCTGGAGCTCGGTCTCCAGAGTCCTTGAAGGTGGGCGACCAGTCACCTGCTACATGGCCTGTCGCCAGGTCATCTTTTGGACGTGGAGAAGCAGGAATTGGTTTTGGGGGTGGAGTTCAATCTGGCTCTGTGTTGGAGCCCTAGGGTGTAGCCGAAGCCTCGACTGATGTCTTGGGAGGAGGTGAACGATGCTTCCTGTCCGACGTCTTTGGAGGAGGCAAATGGTGCTTCTTGTGGCAATCACGTTCCTGGACCCTGCTGGTGTTGTCTGACCCCTTGGACTTGTCGGATGACCCTGAGATTAAGGTCTTGTGGATGACAGGTTCCGACCTGTCGCCCAATGAGGAAGACGCATGCCCTGACTTAGACCATAGTGCCAGCTTGAGGGGTCAGATAGCCAGGGACACTGGGGCTTCAGACAGCCCAACCCCAGAAGCCTTCCCACCACGTGGCTGGGAAGAGGTGGAAGGCTTCTTAGTGAGCACCCCAGGAATGGCTAAAGAAACCAGAGGTGCTAAGCCCTACCTGGCATCAGAGGTCGAGGCCTTAGAAGACTTTTGCGGGGATCTAGGATGTGATTCTGACCTGGCTCTGTCCTTGTCCCTGAGATGGTAGTTCCCACTCAATTTCTTTGCTCTGGGGGAAGAATTCCTTGCTGAAGAGGAAGATGAGCTATGCCCTGAGTGTGATTTTTGCTTGGCGGCCACTTGTTGCTCGAGGAGGAATGCCTTGAGAGTCTTCAAGTGGCGGATTCTGGTCCTCCTATTAAATTTCTGGCAGTGTGGGCAGTCGTCTGAGTTGTGGTCGGGGCCTAAGCAGATAACACAGACCGAGATCTGCTTACCACATGCACACTTTGATTTCCACCACTGAGATGATGAAGAAGGTTGAGAAGACATGCACTGGGTAATGATTCGATTATCGGTAAACTAGACGAAAGAACTGTGCGAAGCGTGAAAAAAGGCAGTTGACTGAAGCAAGAGGCATCCATGGGGCTGAAATGCATGGGTCGATGGCAGGAAAAGAACTGAGGTGGTGCTGTGGGACCACCCCTTTATACCATACGTGATGTCGGGGTGGGGCCAGCATCAGGGGGCGGTCCCCCACCTTGGACAGCTAGCTAGAAATCTTTCCATGGGGTCCTAGTGCCTGGTAGCATAGTCCTAATGGTGTTACCTGCTACAAACGCTCCAACTCGAAGTAAGATCTTGAGTACACAGGAAAGAATTTCTGTCAGTTTTCTTGTAGAAAAGACTTGTGTGCACTCCCCCTCTCCCATACTTTTTGATATATAGATCCAAAAAGTTGATACTGTTTTTATCATAATGTAGTGAAAACTTCAGGTTACCGTTTGTGCTGTCCAGGTACACTACAAAGTCTTGCAGTTCATCTGCATCCTCTCCACACCAAAAATAATCAGTGTACCTTTTGAAAATATCAGTTTTCTGATGAAAATGATTTTTCTCTTCTGTCAGTAAATGAAGTTTTTTCCCCAATGTGATAAATAAATGTTACTGTTATTTGGTGTGAAGAGGGCCCCCATAGCCATACCTTTCACCTGCAAGTAAAAATCGTCCATGAACATGAATATGTTAAAACATGTATATTAACCCAAACACCCACCCACGCCACACCGCCTCCATTATTAAACTACTAGCTAAGGAGGCGGAGCATAACTAGAAGGTGGCCACAGGGCAGTCTGTGGGGCAGGGGCTTCTTCAGCTGGAGGTAGGAATGTCTTTAGCTGGAAGAACATTTCATCTGAATCTAGGGTATTGCGACACTATATCAATACTGAAGGTGCTGGACATTAATGGACACTGCATCATGAACAGAGGTACTATGGCATGTATGGGTAATCTGTGGCTGTTATGGGTTCTGTGACTCTGGGGGAGAATCACAGTAGATACTGTGGGGGTAGTGAAAGATCATTGAATATAGTGCTAATTTGGCTTCTGTCTCAAAAACTTCTATAGTTCTGTTCTTTTTATAGTACTAACTGTTTTAAAGGTACTTCTATAGTCCTGACTGTTGCATATTACACTTCTGTTTCTTTTCTGTCAAGTATCTTTTGGAAGCTCAGGGGCGAGGAAGAGAAGTGCTGCAATGGGGCAGTCTAGTGAGGGTGGAAGTTGGGGGGGAATAGGGCGGCCGGGGAGGAGTTGTCGGCAGGGGACGGTGGACAGGTACAGGGGGCAGGAGTGCCGCAGGCATACCAGGATAGAAAAAATAGTGAGTTGCAATGATTGTGGGGTGGCTATCTGGATGAGCACTTTATGGAAGCTAGGGGAGTGTCCCATTTGTCACAGGCTGAGAAGATTTGAGGCAGAGGTACAGTGGTAAGGAAGAGAGTTGATGAGGATTGGGGGAGGGAGTGAAAGCAATGGAGCAAGATGACCACCTCCTCGGGGGACCAGGGGTATAGGGCCAGTGGTAACAAGGAAAGGGGTCAAAAATTTCAGTGGCAGTAAGGAGGAACCCCGGGGTAGTAAATGGGGAGAAGCAAACAGTAGAAGCTCAGGTTCAGGAAATAGGTTTACGGTTCTGGCTTCAGTGGTGGATGATGAGGGAGGGGTGCTATGGGAGGGGGCAGGAGGAAAAGGGGGTAGGGAAAGCACAGGATGCAACTGTCTGGCAGTGGGAGGCAGTGGCAGGGGAAAAAAGGGAAATAGGGATAGGGGAATAATGGAGGGCAAGGGGGACAGGGCAGTGGAGGCAGAAGGAAAGAGGGGAACCAGAGAGGAAAGGAAGGAGGGTGACGAGGTTGAGACAGTATTAGGCAGTGGGAGAGGCAATAGGGGAGGAGCAGTGAGCATAGTAGAAGGGTTGGATAAGCAGTCAGGGGCGGGGGGAAAGAAGAGGGGGCAGATCAAGCTGCAAAGGTGCAGGACAGGGTGGATTTTCAAGGAGGAGGAAAGGACAGCATGATGATGCAGGGGAACAGAGGTGATGGGGGGGTGGTACTAGGGCTAGGAGACTCTATCCTAAAAGGGGTCAGATGGGGAGGGGAAAGGGGAGCAGCATAGTCGAATATGGGTGGAATCAGTACACTGACAGCAGGTAGGGCGAGACAGACTATGCTTAAGTGTGTTAGGAGAGGAAGGAGTAAACCACATGTGGTGGTGCACATGGGCACAAATGACTTGGGGGGGGGCAGTACGATCGAAGTGGTAAGGGAGAGTTTCAAGGAACTAGATGAGTTGTGTGAGTGTAATCCCCAGGTGGTGCTATCCCAAGGGCTACTACCCCTGCCTGCTTGACTACTGACAGGTTGAGGGGCCTAGGTTCTATGGCAGGTGCCTCCACCCAGAGGTCAGGGTTTGTAGTGGTTGGCCTAGCTTGATCACAGCCCTCTGGGACACCATGACCCCCTTTGGTTCCCTCTAGTGGCTCAGTCAGTACACAGGAGTTACAGCTCCAATACCCCACATATACACACTGTTCACTCATAAAGTAACACTTACCCTCGAGACCGATTCTGCAGCATGTCTCTGAGGACCCCCTGTAAAATAAGGTTAAACAACATGCACAGCAACATACAATACTGTTTCCATAAGCACCAACACCACAGACAGTATTTAGTATAACAACAAATCTGATTTATTTAGGGGACAGTAACACGCGCGGGGGGAATCAGGTTAATTGGTGGCATAAATCACAGTACTGTGCACACATACAGGGTCTGAAAAGTCACACTCTGGGTACCCAGGTTGGGGGGGCTAGCCAGGTATTGCCTGGAGTTGGCCAGCAGGTGCAGATGGATAGGGCCCTGTAGAAGAAAATATATGCACAACACCCAATTGTAATCCGGAGCCGGATGGCTCAGTCCATGAAGTAGTGAAACAACAAGAATTAGATGACACACTTGTGATTGAAAACAGGCTGCAGGGGAATACCCTGATTTGTACTCACAATACCCAAGCTGAAAACTGGACGGTGGATGTTCTTCTGGATTGCCCGAACAACAAGACATGGAGACAAAGTCCTTGTGACTGGACCCCACTGCAGTTGATAGCAAACGGATTTAGTCCGAGACAAGCTGGGGTTTGCTTCCAGCTTCAACACAGCACACAGCACTGGGGATTGGAAATAGCGATTCTCTGCCACTATGCATATCATATGTAAAAGGAAAGTGCTATACCAGGCAGACTGCTCCTCGATCCCAATCGCAATTACTGCAAAATACCAGGGAGCACACACAGCAGCTTCAGTTCCTGACAGACCGAGCGCGATTCAGCAATTTCTCCAGTCATCTACAGGGTGAGCTGGTTTCCACACTTCTAGTGCTTCTTTCTCCTCACAACTCAGATTCAGTCCAAACTGGCACTCACAAAGGCTGCAGACCGAAACTCAGGAGTTCTACATCGCCCCACAAACTATATACAACCGCAGAAGCACAGAGTTCTTCTCTTCACAGTCACAACTGATGTAATCTTTCCAGTCACAGGGCAGGACATTTCCTTAGCTCCACACCATTCTGTTGGCTGGTTCTGCTGTCACTCAATAAGACTCCTCTGTTGGTGGTAAAAGGTGCCAAGGCTAAAACTACATTTCCCAGAGTCACTGCCCATACAATCCCCTTGTGACTGGCTCAAAATTGAGAGTCCAAGTTCCGATTCATCCACAGGCTCCATTTTAGGGTCTCCCTATCATCCTGATTGGTCCAAGTCAGCTATTCAGGACCAAAATGAAAGAGTTACACTGAAACAGTTCGTGCTGAAATGAAGGCAGGTTAGACAAACTACATTTTCTAAGTCACTCTAAATGATTTCTGGCAAACAGTTATATCTTTCAACAAGGCTCTCTCTGCACATGTAGCAACAGCAGAAATGGAGCGAACTGACAGCAGCCCAGGTGGGATTTGGGCATTAGAACACACAGTCCCCCATACAAACTAATTAAGTCTGCAACCAGAGAGCTCTTAAAGAGACAGTATGTGGAGGCTCAAATAGCACTCACTTGGAACCACCTTTAAACAGCTCAGACGTCGAACACCGCCCAGACTTGCAGCATTCAGGCAAGCTCCTGGAAGACTTTTGGGAACCCCCATTTGCAAGGGGGTTACATAAGGATGAAGGGAGTTTAGTGGCCTTCTCTGAAGTGCTTCCAGTACCCAGGGCAATCACGGTGAGGAAAGAAAGGATAGAGTTCAACACCTGGCTGAGAAAGTGGTGTCGAACCAAAGGTTATGGGCTAGTGGGAGGCTGAGGAAACACCTGGGAAAAACAGGAACCTATACGCGGAGGACAGATTACATTTGAGTAAGGTGGGACAGGGAGTTTTGAAGTGAAGGCTGGGGAAGTACATAGGGACTATGGTGGATTTAAACTAGGTGTGGGGGGAGGCGAGTGTGCAGCAGTTATGCAGGGCTGCTGGAGAGGGGAGCTGAACAAGCTTACCCCCCATAGTAACAGGGAGGGTTCCTGGGTAGGGCCTCGGGGGGATTCAGGAGGGGGAGGAACAGGTTAAGGAAGGGAAGAGGACAGGGTTGTCTCCCTGAATGCAAGGAGCCTGGGGATTAAAACAGCTGAGTTACAGGCTTTCTTGGCCATCAGGATGGTGGACATTGTGGCCATCACGGAGATTTGGGCCACCCAATACCAGGACTGGGATCTGTTGATCCCAGGGTTAGGATTTACAGACAAGACAGAGCCAAGTGGAGGGGGGGGTGGCAATTTACATTAGGGAGGGGATTAGGTGTACAAGGGAAGAGGGAGAGGGGGAGCAGAGTAAGACGGAGGCGTTATGGCTGCAATTTCATGATTCTAAAAGGAGGGCACCGAGGTTGGGGGTGGTGTACAGACCACCTGCTCAGACAGAGGACTTGGACAGAGAGTTAGCAGCAGAGCAGATTAAAAGGGTATGCAGGAAAGAGAACACCGTGATCATGGGGGACTTCAAGGGGGGCTTTAAGAAGGCCCTAAAGACCCACTTATGGCGCGCCAAGCTTTTATAAATTGATTTTAGCTCTGTAATTATTTTTTCTATTGTGATTTTACTGTGTTATTTATTCTTGCTGTACAGCACCTTGATAGCTGAAAGGCACTATATAAATAAAGATATCATTAAATTATTATTACCAGGTGTAAGACTGGAGAACCCCAGCCACCTCGAGTGCAAGGGAGCAGGTGCTTCTGGATTCCTTATAGGATAGCTTCCTGACACAGATGGTCAGTGAGCCAACTTGGTTGGAAAAAACTCTGGACCTAGTGCTAACTAACGGAGAGACTGCGAGGGAGCTGGGGGTGGAGGACCCGCTGGCTGGGAGTGACCATAACTCAGTGTGGTTCACGCTCAGCATGGACAACGGAGCTGTAGGTACAGGAACCAAGGTGGCTGACTTCAGGCAGGTGGACTTTAACAAGATGGGGGAAATTCTGGGAGACACCTGGAGGGAATTAGGCCAGATCTGGATACGAACCAGAGGTGAGAAGTTGTCAAACTTGGGCTGTTGAGGCTACTGGGTCATGTACCAAGACATAGAGCAAGAGGGGTAGGGCAAGGAAGCCAAGCTGGTCGAGTCTGGAGGTTTTGGAAGGGGTAAGGGCAAAAAAAGCAGCATTTGCAAGGTTCAAGAAATCCGTGAGGGGGGAGGACAAGGAATATATACGAAGAAGTCAAGGGAGGTAACCAGACTAGTCAGGGCAGCCAAGGCTTTCAGGGAGCTGAGGCTGGCATAGGGTATCAAGGATGGGGAGAATGACTTCTTCAGGTACATAAGGGAGAAAAGGAGCAGCAAGGACTGGATAGTGAGGATTAAGAAGGACAGGGGGGGGTGGGAGGAGAAGGGGAGAAACAGACAGAAGCACTAAATGAGTACTTCTGTTCCATGCTCACGAAGGAGAAGGGAAGGAAGCTTCCTCAGGGGATGGCGAAGGTGGGCAAAGGGGGGAAGGGGTGATGATGGGGCAATTACGGAAGGCAGCGTGCTGGAGGGGTTGAAGGCACTAAGGGTGGATAAGGCACCAGGATCATATGGTGTTCACCCCAGGGTGCTGAAGGAGCTGGCAGAAGTCTTGGCGGAGCCACTGATGGACCTGTTCAATACCTTCCTGTACACATGATGCATGCCACAGGATTGGAGAATGGCTCACCTGGTGCCCTTCCACAAAAGTGGCCCAAAGGATGAACCAGGCAATTACAGACCAGTAAGCTCACACCCATTGTGGGAAAACTTATGGAATCAATCCTGAAAGAGAGGGTGGTGACCTTCTTGGAGGACAATGGACTCCAGGATGGTCAGCAACATGGGTTTGTCTCAGGTAGATCCTGCCAGACAAACCTAATAGCATTCTATGACTGGGTAATGAGGGAATGGGACAAAGGCCATGCAGTGGATGTATTGTATTTGGACTTCAGCAAGGCCTTTGATTCAGTGCCTCATGAGCAGCTGGGTGGAAAGTTGGAATATGTGGGGGTAGGGACAAAGATGATAAACTGGATCATGAATTGGCCGAAAGGTAGGCAGCAACGGGTGGTGGTGACTCTTTTCCCCAAGGGCGTTGACGAACGGGGTGCCACAGGGCTCAGTACTGGGCCTGGTGCTGTTTGGAATATTCATAGCGGATATCTCACATGGCATTAAGAGCCATATCAGTCTGTTCGCAGATGATACCAAGATGGGAGCAGTAGTGGATAACACAAAGGGGTGGGAGGGGCTACAGGAGGACCTGACCAGACTGGAAGAGTGGTCAGATAAGTGGCAGTTGGCTTCAATGCAAAGAAGTGCAAGGTTATGCACTTCAGAGCACGGAACCTGGGGAGGGGTTACCAGCTGGGAGGGGTTCAGCTAAGGGTCACCAAGGAGGAGAAGGATCTAGGGGTGGTTATAATGGGGAACATGAACAACTCAGCTCAGTGCAGGAAAGTGGCAGCAAAAGCCGACAAGATGCTGGGGTGTATTGCAAGAGGAATCTCATCCAGAAATAGGGATGTGATCCTGCCGCTGTTCAGGTAACTTGTCAGGCCACACTTGGAGTACTGCATGCAGTACTGGTGACCTTTTTTGAAGAAGGATATCAGATTACTGGAGGGGGTGCAGCACAGGGCAACATCCGTCTTTCGGATGAGACGTTAAACCGAGGTCCGATCTGCCTGGATTGGTGGTAGTTCAGGTGGATGTTAAAGATCCCATGGCACTTATCGAAAAGACTAGGGGAATTTCCCTGGCGTTCTGGCCAAATTTCCCCTCATTCACTAAAAATACCACGAACAGCTTAATCCGGTTCAAGGTCAGTTGGCATTCATCTGTATCCCCCCTCCCCCGGGTCATGCCTGAAAATAGGCAGGATTTGTCTAGTGCACTTACCCGGTCAACAAAAACTAAAATAAATATAAAAAAAAAAGATGATCCAGAGGCTGGAGGGCAAAACCTATGAGGACAGGCTGTCCAAGTTGAATATGTACACCCTGGAGGAGAGGAGGGAGTGGGGAGGTATGATAGAGACCTTCAAATACTTGAAGGGGATTAACAAAATGGGCACAGAAGGGGTATTTAAGCTGATAGAAGAGGAGGGACATAAGAGGGCATGGTCTCGGGGAGATATTGGAAAGAGATGAGGAGGCATTTTTCAAGGAGAGGGTGGTGGCTAAATGGAACTCTACCTGAGGAGGTGGTATCCTGTAAGACGTGGCAGTTTCAAAAGGTGATGGGACAGGCTGCGGGTGGGGGATAAAGGGGAGAGGGGGGAGGGGCAACTGCAATATAAGGGTACTAGCTGTGCATTCGAGCAGACTTGATAGACCATAAAGCCTGTTTCTTCTGGCAGTTTCGTATGTTCGTATGTTGTGTAAGTGTTAGTATAAACTCCATAAAAACTAGTGGTATAAGCTGAATGTTGACACAGTGTTTCTCTCAGTGCCTCAATTCCCTCTGAATGGGGATACTTGTATATAACGCTGACATATTCATTGTAACTAACCACCATGCTGGATTGACAATAAGACTGAATAAAATCTGTAAAACATGAATAGCATCTTTGCAGAGAGTACACTTGATGATACTTGGATGCTCCCGTTATGCAAGCGATTGCAACACTGGCCTGGATAAAGAATTGGAGCATGGAAGCCCCTCGAGGCAGGGAACCACACTGACAGCTGCCTGTTATGAAAAAACATTTTCTTTCCAGAAAACTGGTCCCGGCACCAGTCCTATCACTGCTGTATTCAGACCAAAGATTTGGAGCCACCTGGGAGCAGAGCAACTGTCAGAGAGATCTGTGTCACTGAACCTCACAGTAAAGTTTTTCCTTGGCTTTGGGTAGAAGGATCCTTCGTGTGTCCACCTCAAAGGGAAAAAAAAAAAAGCTCTCGGGTGTTCCACCTCCACAACAGAGCAGAAAGCACTTCTCTCAAATGATTATACAGCCCTGCATCTGTAAAACTCAGAGGTCTTATCACCAACCTCTTTGTCATCGGCACCAAAGGGGCCACAAGATTGTCCAGTAAGGGGAATACCTGATGCCTCTCCTGTCTCCATAGTCACCAGCTCAGCCAGGGCTTTCAAAACTTCCTTCAGTGCAGCTGCCAAACCACAGGGGAGAACTCAGCACTGAAAAACATCAACCCTGGATTGCAAATTCCAGAATGTCTGGGGTGACTTGCAGATCAGAAAGAGAAGTTAGTCGTTCTTTAAGTTGATCAATGCCAGGTAGGCCATCCAGCTAAACTACATCAATGATGGACCACAAGGACTCCATCTTGAATGCATGTGCTTGATAAACCTGTTCAAGGCCAAGATCAGTCAAGTGCGCCTGCAATTTCCTTGTGATGGTAACACACATGGGGTAAAACCCCTGTCCCCTCTTGTGAGGGAAAACTGAGATGATTGCCTCTATTTGGATGAAAATGATCTAGAGTTTGGCTTGCTGCCTGCATTTTCACCTGGTTCAGAAGGATTGGGAACTGAAGGAAACAATTTCTTGTGGGTGTGGAAGACAATTCTGTGCCCTAGTCTAGTGCCAGGATTTCTAGCACTCATGCATCTGATACAGTCTGCGCCCATTGCTGATAAAAAAAAAAATTCTGCTGACTACACCAAGGGAAACAAAAATGGCAGCACAGATGGGTCTATACTTCTGCATTGTGAATAGTCACCTCTTCCGTCTGTTCTGATGTGTGTTCGCCCAAAGGTGATTCTGTTACTGATACCTTTAAATCCAGAGTAAGACCCTCTGCATCTCTGATTATTGCAGTTATGAAAGGGCTGAAATCTGCCCCTCATTTGATTGGGGCAGCCAAAACTCCTGCCCCTGGATGTTGACCCAGGCTTCCATTGCTGCTGAAAGACCAACAACTGTCCCTTTATACCCTGGATGTCCCTCTGTATCCCATCCAGAGCTGGGCTGACAAACAGCAAAGGGCATATTGCACAATTTAATCTTAGATGCCTGACCAGTGGCCCTGCGGTGTGGCCATACCCTAGCATGGCCATCGCAAGAGTAGGCTGAGTGAGTTGACATACATAAAGTGTCAACAGCTGCATCTTCATGAAGGATGTGACAAAATAAACTACAAAATATACTGTCTTCTTTAATCCTGAGAAACACATCTATGACCATGCACCAGGAGCCTAAGACCCTGGAGATTAAGAAGGTGGTGTACATCGTTCGCAGATTTATGCCATACAAAGTAGGAGCTGGTCTGCATGTCATGCCCATACTTTGCCATTAATGTCTGACAGAGCCATATCTTCCAAAAGTATGGTGGATCACCTCACAGCACTGGATATAGCCTTGTCTGTCACCAGAGTAACTACCCGTATCTTATACAGCTCCTCCAGGAAAAGAAATATCAAACTGTGTGCCTGTGGTAGCTGCTTCTGCTTGTCCACCTTGGCCCATTCCTGATCTATCATTTGGAAACAGTGAAAAAGTTAGGAACGCATTAAGGGCCGGACAGATGCGGTCAAAATAAGGTTCATATTGAGAGTCTAGACTTCATTTAGATGCAAAGTTTTGTGAGACTCAATTGACAGGACTGGGACTTTGAATCAATTGGGGGGGGGGTGGGATCAGAACCATCCCTGGGTTCTGTCCACTCCCCCTTCTCAGATGAACACTTACCTCACCTGACGGTTCTGGCTCTGTCTGGTTAGGATTCTCCCTAGACCCTCCTGCATCCTCCTCATAACCTTTCATGACATAAAGATTAGGGGTTTCCTGCAAATCTGTGTGAGCAGGGCAATCTGCTCTGGTGCACCTGAATGCGACTGTATGGACCCCCCTTGACTTGAGAGGCCCCCTTGGGGTGTCTTTGCAGGTAAGACCTGTGGATGATCGGTATGGAGTATCTTGCAAAGAGAAGCCTATGGATTTGTGGATAGAACAGTTACTCATCGTGATAGTAGATCTTAAGAGAATCTCCTCCAGTGGGCCACGCAGTTGGAACTGTAAGTCGCTAGTGTCAGGACCACTCAGAAAATTTTGCTAGCTGGGGGCTGCAAACGATGACATGGATTTATTTCAAAGCCAGCAAACCTCTGCCATGAGCTGTAGATTATTTGACCAGAGCTTGTGATGTTTGATGCATTATCAAGGAGGGTATTCATTGCATTTATTTGTAAAATTAATACTAGTTAGTCAGGCACCTGTATGTTGGGGTTTGTCATACTATGAAGAATGTAAAAAACTTAAGACTACCTAAGAATATCTACACTGTATTTTTGCCTATTGTGAAGCTGATGTAGCCTTGCTCCTTAGAGAATTGTTTAGCTTTTAGATGTAAACTGTTCCTTATTTAACTGCATTGTCTGAACTCGGCTCTGTGTTGTTAATTCCTGTTACCCCACGCTACTGTGACTACTCATGCTCTCTCTCGCTCGCTGAACTGCTCCCTTCAAAGTCTGCACCCCCCCCCCCGGACCGGACCTGCGCTCTCCTCACCTAACCTGAAGCCTCCACATACACACACACCCCCGGAGCTGATCCGCCTTGCACTTGTGTTCTTGGTGGTCTTTTTTTCTTCCTCCCCTTGCTGTCTGTTCCCGAGACTACCCACCCCTGATTTAGCTAATTGTCCTGTGATGCCTTGGCCCCCTGCTGAGCCTTTATCAGCTTCCCCTACCCCACACCCCACCTGAACTCTGACTGCTTAATAAATCTTATTTTTTTTGTCCCCAGCAGAAGCTAAGCCCTTGATTGGGCGCCTCCTTCCTGGCAGTGCGGCTTACCGGATCCCCGCCGCCCACCCTGCTTTCCACAAGATGCTGCATAAGGTACGGTGCTTCAGTGCATAGCAGAGAGTTCATTTTTCAGCACTTTTCGTTATGCCTGTTCTGATTGGCTGGTTTTCACCCTGATCGGCTGCTGATTGGCTAACTTTTCTAGCCAGGGACTCTGCTCTGGGCCCGAAGCTACAGCCAGCTTCTCTGGCACTCCCTCGGCCCTGAATTGTGCTTTCACTGCAGGAGACTACCTAAGCATAGTCACACTGTAGTTTTTTCCCACCTGCCCTTCCTGACCCCGGCCTCTATTAAATATACCAAAACTATATATATGTTATTGAAGCACTAATCGAAGTACTTTTTAAAAACACGATTGAAGTAACAACCAGTACTGGGCAATTGTTAAGTTATGAGACTACTTTTGTATTATAATGTATTGTATGTATGTGTGTTGTGTTTGTTACTATTTTAGATAAAAGTGATAACACAGGACCGTCTTGAAAATGGGTTTTTAAACCCAATGATTTAAAACGAGAGATCTTTTTCCTGTATAAAAATAAACATTTTACTGCTACTTTATGCACATCAATGCATGTAGCCTATTAAAAAAAGGTACCTGTATTGAGGCTTGGGTCTGCCATACTATGCCTGATGTCTTTGTGGTCTCTGAGTCTCGGCTCAGACCTGGTACTGCTGATCGTGAGGTGAATATCCCATCTTACTCCCTGTTCAGAACTGACAGGCAGACAAGAGGAGGAGGAGTTGCCATTTATGTTAAAGATAAACTTTCTGCCACAGTCATCGACTCAACCTCAATTCCCAAAGAATTTGAAAGTCTGACTCTCAAAATTGAGCTCTTCTCCTCCTCTGTCTCATTTTGTGTTATAGGATGCTATAGGCCCCTGTTGGCAGGATTACAGCTCTTGACCCACCTAAGTAACTCTCTGAGATTCCTGCCCTCAGAGTTTATCATATTAGGAGGCCTCAGTCTGGACTGGTTTCCAGGGCCTCCACACCCCTTAAATCCATTTGTGACTCCTTTGGGTTGTCACAACTTACTACTGAAGCAATGTGCCCCAATAAGAAGAACCCAAATAACAGCACTCTGCTGGTGTAAGCAAACCTCATCTATTTTCTCATGCTAGTGTATTCTTCTCTGATATCAGTGACCACTGTTTCATTGCCTGTGTAAGATCCAATCCAAAATTACCATCCTCTTCCAAATTCACCGTTAAGAGGTGTCGTCGTAACTTTGACCCCTGTGTATTTATCTCTGATCTGCGGGACTCCCTGCATTGGCAGGACTTCTATCTAGCAAAATCAGTGAACTCGGCATATGACATCTTCCAAGAAATTGTGTTGGGGGCACTAGATTAGCATGCACCACTGGCTAAAGTCCGTGCTAAGAAAACATCATGCCAGTGGTTTACGTTAGACTTGAAGGACGCATTGCATAATAGAAACTTGCTTTGGAAAACAGCCCAGAAAACTAAGCTCCCGGCTGACTGGATTTCGTTTAGGAGGGTGAGGAACCTTTGTACCAAGATGGTCAGAGAGGCAAAGGCAAACTATTACCGTGCAGAACTCGACTCTTCCTCTAAGTGTTCCTCCAAATTTTGGAAAACTTTAAAGGACATAGAAGGTCACACATCCACAAATTCCTTACCCACAAAAATCACTATTTTTGCCACTTCAGTCTCAGATAGACCGACAATTCTTGATTTTCTCAACAACCATTTTGCTACCACAGGCTCAGCCTTTGATACCTCCCCTGCCAGCAATCTCCATTCAAAACTTGACATACAGGATCAAGAAGTCCCTGTCACTAGCACTGTGTTCTCTTTTCAGCCTGCATCCTTTAAAGAGGTTGAAGACCTTCTGCTACAGCTGGATACGAGGAAAAGTGCAGGTGAAGACTTCTTAGACCCTTTTTTTTCTGAACATTGGTTATCATGTCTTGGCCGTGCCAATTACATATCTTTTTAACCTATCTCTCTCGCAGGGCAATCTTCCTCCCTTATGGAAAACTGCCCATGTGATCCCCCTTCTCAAATCCGGAGACCCCAGTGACTTCAACAGTTACAGGCCAATCTCCCTACTCCCCATCTTGTCCAAACTGATGGAGAAAATCATGAGTACTCAGCTCAGGAACTATTTAGAGTCTGCAAATTTGCTTAACCCACTTCAATCAGGCTTTAGACCATGGCATAGCATCAACTCAGCACTTGCAAAGGTGACTAATGATTGGCAGTGTGATCTGGATACTAAGAATTTTGTTTGCGCACTATTTTTAGACCTAAACAAGGCATTCAGTACTATTGATCATGACCTGCTCCTTTCTTCCCTCCGGAACATTGGCCTGGATCCCCTATCCCTGAGATGGTTCTCCAATTACCTCACAGGTCGGCTCCAGCAGGTAAAAGTGGAAGGGGAACGTTCACCATTAAAACCCTTATTAGGGGAGTACTGCAGGGCTCCATATCGGGTCCACTGCTCTCCGCAATATATATTAACAGAATCAATGCTAGTATCTAATCTGTCAACATACATCTGTTCACAGATGATACAGTACTATATATCAGCAGACCTACTCCCGAAGCAGCTTGTAGAGATCTTCAACAGGAATTCAATCAGCTGCAACTACAGCTATTGAACCAGAAACTACTTTTGAATGCCAAAAAAACTAAGGTGATGTTCTTTTCACCCCTTATTCATACAATGAACCCTGCCACCCATGGAACATTACCTCAGATCACTACACTCTTAGGCAAACCATTGGAATATGTAACCAAGTTCAAATACCTGGGGGTTTGGATGGACCATAGACTTTCCGTTAATGACCAAATTGAAGAACTGATAAGAAAGCTTAGACAGAGGCTTGCTCTCTTTTATAGAATTAACCACCTTCTCACAGGGGATGCTAAGAAGAGACTGGTCCAAACCACATTCCTTTCCTTACTAGACTATGCAGACTTCTTCTATAGCCAGGGCCCCGCTGCTGCACTTACTAAACTTGATACACTCTACCACAGAGCTCTAAGGTTCATTACTGGTCTTCCCTACTAAACGCATCACTGCCCCCTATACACTGCTGTGGGATGGCCATTCCTCAATTACAGACGACAGAGAAACGCCGCCCTTTGGACCTTCAGAGCTATCACCAAGAGGTTGCCTCAATATCTTTCGGATTATCTACCACTAAGCACGGTAGGCAAGTATGCCCTGAGAAGTGCCTCCTACATCTCCATTACTGTGCCCAAGATCAAATTGCGCTTTGGTAGGGCATCTATAAGTTACACTCTACCTCTAACCTGGAACAAACTGCAAAAAACATTGAAATTGGTCCACCCCATCAATTTAGCAGTGTTCAAAACACTTTATGCATGTTCTTTCAAGGAATCCTGTAATTGCTTCCCCTGATCCTGCCTTATCCCCTGATAACAGAGTCCTCCACATGCTGTCCCTTTAACATTCTGTCCCCCATTACTCCCTTCCTCCAACCACAACTGCAACCCTAATTTCTCTGTCTGTTGCCTCCGGATGAGGTAATAGTGACTGTATCCTTGAGCTCTGTATCTATTCACTGTTGAATACCTTCCCCTATTATCTCCAATTTAGAGCCCATACTGCGCCACCAGTCCCCTGTATTCTGTGACTTTCTCATGGGTACCCTTCCCTCCTTCTGCTTCCACCCCTCTCCCACCTCCCCCCTACTGGTATTAACCTTCTACTCTCTTACCTAACCTATGGATCCTTCCTTCATGCTTTCTGGCATTCTCAGGTTTATTTTGTAAATACTGACTTTGACTATGGAAACTCCATATATATTTTGTATATATTGTTTTCTGTGCTTTTGTTACTGTTTTTCACCTTGTGCATTGTACTTGCCACTGGCTCAATTTATATTTGTTTTATGGTTTTGTTGTACACTGTTGTGTATGCATCCCGTACTATGTAATGACTGACTATGTATTCTGCCCAGGTCCATCTCGAAAATGAGCATTGCTCAATGGTGTTCGCCTGGTTAAATAAAGATTTTGATTGATTGGTTGAACTTTTTTTCTTCAGAATCTCTGGATAATTAATATAGCTTTATAATATGGTAGAAGTTTTACTTCATTGATAATATTGATTTGTGGTGTATGTTTGTGGGAATGTATGTTATTATATATTAAGAAATGATGCAAGTTTTAGTGTCTGTTGTAAATGAGTTTTGGCTCAGTTGAGTTTTATCCCTGTTTATATTTTGATATGAATAAAATTTTACCTACCTTCTTACCTACTACTTACTTTTCCCAGGGGCAAATAAAACAAAAGGCTGAGAGGACTTTCTGCAGTCCTTAGTGCAATCAAGATAGAAATGCAGTGTTCTGTGAAAATTAAGTGTATGGAGCAATGCCTCACCCTTGTCAGCATGCTCTGGATAATACACAGGAAGGTTTATGGTCCAATTCAATGTAAAACCAGGCACCATCTTAGGCAGAAAATGAGGACTGGTCCACAAACACACCCTGTCCTTGCGGAAAATCAATTAAGGGCTCATGCATCAGAGCCTGAAGGGCAAAAATCCTATGAACAGAAGTCATGGCAACCAAATAAAAGCAATTTCCATGAAAGGAAATGCATCTTACAGGTACAGTAGCAGCAGGATCAAATGAAGCCAGAATCAATTTGTCATACATTATATGAAATTCAGGTCGTAAGGTGGAACTAGTTTATGAATCGGGGAACTTGTGTGCAGAATACCCTTCAAAAACATATGGGACACCTCTAGTTGTGCCACCGTGCACCCTTCAATAAGCATGTGGAAAGCCATAATGGCAGTCCAGTGCAGCTTGATGGATGAGCACTGGAGACTGGAGTCAGACAGGGACAAAAGGTAGTCCAGTATAGTACTGACTGGACACATAAATGGGTCTGACCGGGAAGCACACCAAATGGAGAAGCACTTCCATTTCAAAGAATATGTGTGTCTAATAGAAGGCTTTCTAGATGCAAGCAAGACATCAGCCACCTGGGGAGAAACCTCAATACAGGCAATGGCTATATCTATAGCAGCCAGGCATGAAGATGCAGGAACCACAGGTCCATCTGGATCAGCATTCCATGAGCCTGTTGCAGCAAGCCCCGTCAAAGGGGGAGCTGAACGGGAGGCTCCACTGCTAGATGCTGCTGAAGCAGAAACCAAATCTGGTGAGGTGGGAAAGGAGCCACTAGTATTAGGGTGGCATGCCCATCTGCAGTTTTAGCAGACTTCTCTGTATAAGAGGGACTGGAGGAAAGGTGTGAAGGATTCTCTCTTTCCAAGAGAGGGACAATGCATCTTGCCAAAAAAACTCCATGCCCTGGAGCGAACAAGCAGAAATGCAGCAGTGTACTCTCTTGGCTGCCTACCTTAATCAATTTTTAAGTGATTAGAACTGTTCAGTGCCTTGTAGTCTATAATTTGTGTATCTGTAGGTATTGTTATTTAGATTATCAACAGCTGTAATCATCGAGCCTATGATTGTGATTTTGCATAATGTGTTATGTAAAATTATTCCCTATGTATTTTCCTCATATTCACTGATGTGGAACCTTTGAAAAAGAGCATCTTGCTCAAAAGTCATCTCCAAATCAAGAAATAAATAAATAAATAAGTGTGTGGGGACACAAAAAAGGTCCAACTGTGTATGACCCCATCTTGCAAAGAGTTTGTTTACCACAGAGGTCAGCAGTTCCCATTCATGTATCGGGGACTGAGACCTGCTTAACCTGTCCGTCAAGATATTTTGGACACTTGAAAGAAACACAGCTGATAACTGAAGGCTGTGAGACATCGCCCAGTACTAAACACTCATTACTTCCCTGCGCAGGGGAAAAGAGTGAGACCCCTTGCTTTTTAATGTAGTGCATAATACTGACATTGCCTGTCTGAATCAGCAAGAGACCAAGACCGAGGTGCTCCTGGAAGGCCTGGAGACCAATTAGAACAGCCCACATCTCCAGGACATCGATATGGAGATCCAGTCTAGATCAGCCCAGGACACTTGGGTCTGAAAGGAACCAAGATGAGCACCCAGCCAAATTTTGAGGCAGCAGTTGTGAGGATCTGCATGAGAGTCGGGGGGGGGAGACTGAATGCTCTGCAACATGTGCTGGCAGTCCATACACCATACTAGAGCACAGCGGAGAGGGGATGTGATCAGGACCATTTGTTCCAGCTCATCAGTCAGCTGATCCCACTGTTCCAGAAGAATCCAGTGAGATATGTATTATGTGGAGTTGGGCAAAGGAAACCATTATTATGGAAGCAGCCATCAGTCCAAGGAGATGTAGTGTTGTCTGAGAAGACACATAATGACTCCTGTCTATCAGCTAGGCCAGGAAATCAATAGCCTCTGCCCTGTCTGCAGGCAGGAAGGCAATACCCACCACCATGTCCAGCACAACACCAATATACTGGAGGCACAGACAAGGAACCAGTATGGATTTCAGTATGTTTACTATAACACCTAGTTACTTGAACAGCTGTTTCATTCTGATCAATGTGTACAGAATCAGTTCCTTGGACAAGGCCTTCAGGAGCCAATCATCCAAATATGGGAAGACATAAAGCATTTACCTCTGAAGGGCTGCTGCCACAACAGCTAAGCATTTGGCAAATACCCACAGTGCTGAGGATAAGCCAAGGGGCAAGACTCAGAACTGATCATTGCTGCCCTCCAGCATGAAGTTGGGGGTACTGCCCATGGAACTTATCAATCTTGCCATGAGATATGTATTCTTAATGCTCAGGGCACAGAGCTAATTCATTTTTGCAACACAGGGAGGACAGCCTGAACAGACACCATCTGAAACTTTTTTGTATTTGATGGACAGGTCTAGGTCTCTGAGGCCCAGTACAGGACATAGATCTCCTGTCCACTTGGGAACCAGAAATATCTTGAACAGAACTCTGTTTCTTGAGGAGGAATGGGTTCAATAGCTCATTTGTGAATAAGGGACTGAGGCTCCTCTATCTAAAGAAATAAGTGACCAGGAGGATAATGAGAAGAAGGCAGAGGATGAACTTGAGGGGTGGCCAGCAAGTCCAGAGCATGCCCTTTTTCCACTATTTCCAGAACCCACTTATCTGTCATGATCTCCCGCCATTTTGACAGATGAAAGGAGATTCTTCACCCCCACTTGCACCCTAGAAAGTAATAGCAGAGGAAGGGGGGAGATCAGAAGGTATTGGGGGCGGCAGAGCCTCCTTGACCCAATACCTTTGGGTGCCTTTGCATGGGCACCAGGAGGAAGGGGACCCAGAAGGGGACCACCTCTGTAGCCATGAGACTGCAGACAGGATACACAGCCACCACAGTCTGCAGGCTAATGAAAAGAGCTCCTACCATGCCCCCAAGTGGGCTGAAAGGGTCAGAGATTTGAGTAACCATAAAGTAATCTCAGGGGACTGCAGCTCATATAGAGCATTTTCAACATCCCTACCAAACGGCTTGGATCCCCTAAATGTCCAGCAGCCCTAAAGCCAGGAATGTCTCCAAAGGCAGATGCTGAAGGCAGATGCCAATGTCAGCAGCCCTGGCAGAAACATCAGAGGCATCATTGGCAGAATGTAACAGATGCTGTCCAGCATCTATACCAGCTGAGGCAGCTTTAAGTAAGTCAGCCTTGGCTGGACCATTAGGCAGAGCCTGAATGGTAGACACAGCAGATTTCTACTGGCTATTCTGATATTTAATCATGTACAAGGTCAAAATTAACTTTTTCAGCCACTAACCAGCAGGGCTAGTGACCAGGAAAATCCACTGGCCCCACAGACTTTTCCACTAGCCGTGCGGGTCTATTTATTGAAATGTTACCTTCTCCAGTACAAGTCAGTAGGGTTAGTTAAAAGAAATGTTTACAGGCCTGATAAATAATCTACTGGCATCTGGTTAGTGGGCCAGTGACAGTTTTGACCCCAGCTGTATGCCTGGTAGTTAGCAATTCATAAGCCCAAGGATGCAAATGGCTCAGTTCTTTTGCCCACAACAACCAGACTCCTGGATTCCCTGTCAGGAAGCAAAGTACTCATGTGTCTTGGGGTTCTGTGATGATTATGAGAAGTCATGATAACCACTGAGTCAGTTACAAACTGGGAAGCATAAAAAGGCTTAACAGACCAAGCAGGGTACTGTTTATCAGCCTTTCTAGGCACAGCAGCCAGGGTATTAGGCCTATGCCAGACAGCAAAGGTAGCATCCCCTAACGCAGGATATATAGGAGGCACTACAAAGAATGGTGCAGTGGAAACCTCCAAAAACCTCCTTTAAATTTTGTTTACTAACAAAGAAGGAAGTGCTGCACTTTAATTATAACCCCTCTAACACTCTCCAATCTAAATTCCCAGTGCTTCTGAAGCTTAAATATTTGGGAATAATGATACAAAATTCTAATGAGTGATTATTTCAGGACAACAATACTCCCCTACTCAGGCAACTTAAGGATGATATTAAATGGTGGTTGCTTCTTCCCTTACTGATGTACGCTTGCATACAAGCTGTTAAGATGAATGTATTACCCAGACATTTATATTTATGTCAATGTGCGCTGGCTGAATTAAGTAAAAACTTTCTGAATGATTTACAAAGACAGATTTTTAAATTTATCTGGGTGCATAAAAAGCCCAGAGTTAGAAGTGAGCTGTTAAGCACAACGAAGACCTGCAGGGGATGGGCAGTCCTGGTGATGTGTGATTACTAGTTAGCTGTGCAGGTCAGGTAGGCCTTCCTCTGGGGGGACTCACACTACCAGGCGCATTGGAAAGAAACAGATGAAAATGCATTGTATGGTTGACCTGTCACATCTATTCTATTTGACTGTGTAAACTATAAGAAACAGGAAAGGTCTCCTTATGTAGCTTTGGAAACCACCTTTAAGACATGGAATAGATTTCTTAAATCTACTCAAATCATCAGTCATTGCTGGCGGTTTGTATGGTTTGCCTAGGATAAAAACTTCCCACCCAGCGAACAGGATCCCTGGTACCTTTGTCAGACCAGACAAGCCTCCAATACCCTGACCAGATGTTGCGGGAAGACCAAATTAAAACGTTTGAGGAGTGCCGACTCAAGTTTGGTTGGTCGGTGAGGGATTAGATTTCAGTATTTTCAAATGACAGCGTTATATACAGTACTCACTTAAAGGACAAAAATTATACCAGATGTGAATACCACAAAACTAGTGCTGGGAACCTTCTTCTTCTCTAGTAGTGGTAAAAAAAAGTCATGATATCCCATATATATCAGTACCTGGCAGTACATAGAAATAGCTTAGCAACTTGTTTAATTAATGGATGGGAAGTTGAAGCTAGTTTTCACATAACACAACACAAGTGGACAAGGATACGATAGGGCTCCTTTAAGACGCCTTCTTCTCCCAGGTGGCAAGAGTATGCCCGGAGGGTGAAGACAAGACATTTCATTACCTCCATGCTCCAAGTAAAATTGGACTCTGCGGCCTCTGCAGACTGTTGGAGGCAATGTGGGGACCTAGTGGCCACTCAAGATCATGTTTTTTTACACTTGTCCAAAGTTAGTGACTTATAGGGCAGATGTGCTGCAATTACAAACTCTTTTTAATATCACAACTACTCTCTACTGCCAAAATCTGGTCTTGGGACTTCTGCCTAAAACAATCTGAGGAGTTAATCAACTTTATTTATGGTATACATGTGTCACAGCTTATAATAAAGCAATAACTAGGAAGTGATTACAACAGGCCCCCTGGAGGTGGCTGACTGGGTGGGGATTGTTGAGGAAACAGCTGAAATGAAGAGAATAATCTACCAAGCCAAGGACAGAACAGAGAAATATGTTGAGCAGTGAACTGCCTGTATGATGTTAGTAGGAAACCTGGCTGATCTGCAACTCCAGTATCCCTCTGAGAACTGGTTTCGATTTGCAGGGGTGTATCTATCTTGGGTGGATAACATAATAGTTTTCATTATGTTTTATTTTTTTTCGCAGCTTGTCTTCCTCCTTCCTTCCCCCATCCCCACCCCCAGCTCTGGAATGCTGGAAACTCAGGACAATAAGTATCGCCTTACAAAGGTTAGCAACAAGGCCTCTAATGGGTTTGATAGTTAGTTGCTATTTTGTTTTAGGTTTATTTATATAACTAAAATACTATGTAGTAGGATCTAATCTGGCATAACCTCATTTGCAGCACTTCGTTTAATTGTTGAAAGTTGCACTGTATTCAATCTGTGCTTACTATAAGTTTTGCTGACTTTGTTGTCAAGTGCTAATATCCTGAATAAAATAAGTACTAAAAAAATACATTTTGTTTACTGGAGTCTTCCTCTTCAGCCTTAGGTCCCATAACATTTTGGATTTGTCTAAGCAAAGCCTGAAAGAGGGACATTCAGGAGGAGACCTGGGAGTATAACCCACACAGACTACACTGAACGAGGAAAGGTCAAAACTGGAAGGCAAACACCCCTCATAAGGATCAACATCCCTTTCTTCATTCTCCAAATCCTCCTCCATATTAAGGAGATTAGGATTATATTCCACTCATCATCATCTGGAATGACAAGGGGGCAACTGATGGAGCAGACGACTGCAATAGAGGAAAAATAGGTGTACTTTTAGATCTCAATGAAAACAGTACCAACTGGGGAGGCTCAGTTGACGGGACAGCAGTTATCGTCAGTGGGAGTAACAGGCATCTGAATAGTTCAGAGAATGCTGCCAGTGCAACCTGGGAGTCAATGGCACCCAGTAAAGGGTCCAGGACAGCCAACATTGAAGGGGTAGAACCTGATGACGGGGTCTTATTACCACCCACAGTATGTACGGCAACACCAGAGCCCTAAATTAGTGTCTCAATGATGATTGGAGGGGGGGCTGCAGTTGTCATCACCAGAGTGGAAGAAGAGGAGGACTTACCCTACTTTAATGGAGACCTTAACCTCACTGGTGAAGCCAGAGTTTTGTCATTATTCTTGTGGTGATACCCTGATGAGGATGGCTTTGAAGATGATTAATCCTTGCATCATCGATGAGTGTGGCAATGACAATATCGTTAAATTCCAGGGAGTCCTTCTCAGGGGCAGTTGAGCATGAGGGAAAAGTTGAGTTGAGCTCATGACCCTTGGCTTGAGCTTGAAACCCTAGATGAATCCCTCACTTGAGCTTAACAACTGCAATTATTCCTCTGGAATTTGCTGCCCCAGAGCTTTAGAATTTCATCCTTATTAGAGAGTTTAGAATGAAATTCAAACCTGCTGTGTGGTTATGCTCACCCAATTTCTTTTTTTTTTTTTAACTCAAATTTTATTTCAGAGATCAAGTATACAGCTCATACATAGCATTTTGATCATAAATTGAAATCAGAACGTTCGCTTGTTTCATCTAGTTTTCCATATCAGTTCAATTAACATGACTACTACATAACCTGAAGGGGAAGATACAATACTCAGCACCTCTAGAGATACCCCTCCCATTCTACTTCTTCAGCTGGTTTTGAAGGTTTTCTGATAAATTTCTCCTATGTTGCAATGAGGTGTACAATTCTCTTAAAAATCTATGTATCTTCCAAGAAAAGATAAAATTATATAAACCCCTCTCCAGGTGGTTAATCAATATTGCTCTGGTAGAATAAGCTAAGTGGGTTTAATTGTATACAGTTCAGATTCTAATATGTAACCCCTTTGTTCCCAGGAGTTACTAGAATCCCACTTAGAATCAGTGGCAGGCAGGGAAAGGCAGCTTGTGAGATGCCAGTCAAATGGGGTTCACACAGTCACACTCTGTTTTCAGTCTCTGCTGAGCTGGAGTGATGATGTCACCATAGAATTCTCGCAGCAGCATAAGCCACAATGGAATGCTAGCTGCAGTGGTTAGCAGCAAAATGTTGGGAGAGAGTAGTCTGTGAGTTGTATTCTGTGTGGAGAGTCTGAAGAGTGAGGAGTGCTGCAGAAGGCAGCTCCACAGACTTCGCTCTGAAACCTAGCCACCTCAGGAGATTGGGTAGTATGTTCTCACCCTAGACAAGAACACAGAAGACCATTGAAGGAAGTTGTAGACACTGTTCCTAGAAAGTTTTCCAGTGCCCCATCCCCGGAGGGATGGGGGGAGGGCAGAATTCCAGGATTCAGGGGCAATCCCCTGGTCCAGCCTGGAGATTGGTGAAGCTGCCTAGATTTTGTTTTTTCTGTGAGTACCCGAGACGTCTGTGTGGGAAAAAGCCCTGGGGCACCTGCATTCCTGTGGTGAGTTTTTCTCTGACAAAGGGACTCTGTTCACCAAGACTGTGTTTCTAGTAAAAGTGTCTGCCTACTGTGGGGTCTGAGGGAGACTTGCCAAGTACAGAACTTTTAGACTGTGTCTGATTTAAAAGCATTTGCAAAAGTGGGGGTCTAGAGTAAAGACATAGCCACATACAGAACTTTTAATTTCATGACACCTCAGAGGTGTGAGAAGTAGAATGTTAAATGTGAAATACATTTCAAGAGAGCATCTACAAGAGTGTTTCAGAGAAGGGTGTTGTAACCAGATGAATGGCCGAGTATAAATATTGGAAGCAAAAGGTGGGAGACCCCCCCCCCATCTGGAGTAACCATGTTTACCTCTCTAGGTTCAGTTTGGGCACTTTTATTTTTCTCTCAGTGCATTTGGCCAGTGCCTGAGGAAAATACCCAGACATGGGATTTTGGATTTTCAGTGAGCCAGAGAAGTGCTCAGAGGTGGTAGGGAGCCACCAAGAATTCATTCATGATATATGAGAAAGTGTCCTAGAACTGGCCGGGGTGCCAAGTCAAGGGAAAGAAGAGAAGTGTACCAGTTTGGGCCATGTGTGTCCAGATCCATTCAGAACCTGAGGGTTCGCCCTGTGTGTGCTCTGTACCTCAGTAATCTGCATTACCAGTAAGAGTAGCCCTGTGGGGGGTCCATCTTTGCTTTGTTTATTCTCTGTGAATGTGAATAAAAGCCACACTCTAGAATCCCAGCCTGGTTTGGACAGTACAGTTATTGCTTCCAGTGTCTGGATTTACTTGGGTGCCCCTGACCAGAAGTGCAAACCTAGCATAATGCTGAGCAAACATTTTCTCCCAGGGACCCAGGTTGATGGCCATGTTAAATGGTCCCCCCAGGTGTGAGCCAGGTAGTTGCCACATTTGGTTTGCCTGTCTAAGGATGGCAGGCTATGAAGTAGAAGTATGGTTCAGCAGAACTGTATCGTAGTGACAACCCCACCCCTCTCAGTGGCACCTTGGTTTGAGAGAAGCAGCCCTGCCAGTTGAACGGGGGGGCGGTGGTGGGAGGTTACAAATATAGAGAGCATAGGGGGAATACCCCTTCAATTAGTGACTCAACAGGAGTCTTGTAACTGTATAGGGAGACTCTTTTGGACTAACCTTGGCAAGAGACCTTCTCATAACCCAGGGGACTGGGATAACCCATTTCACACTATATTTCCCTGCCCAGGAGCCTGAGCTCCAGAATGTTTCTAGTCTTGTCTAACCATGGCCCAAGTGGAGTCTCTTTATGATAGCTGGGTACCAGCACCTCCCAGAAGCACAGGGCCACTCATTATGAGCCTTCATAAGCCCGCAAGCTGGGATCCTCCTCTGCTCCCCTTCTCTCCCATATCTCCCACAGCTCTCTGTGTTTCTCTTCTGTCAATCTGAGTTTGGCTGTCAGGCCTTCCATTCTTTTGAGCCCTTCTACTCTACTTCTCCAGGAGCCCAGATCTGGTGGGGTAGATTTGAGCCATCTGGATGAGATTTCTTTCAGTGCAGCTAGACACATTAGCCTAGCCAGAGACTGTGGGCTGCTCTTCCCAACTCCCCCAAGATCTAATCCCAGGATAAGAGAGTCAAAGGAGCATGGGATAAGAATGCCCCATAGTGAGCCGAGGGTCTGACTTACCACCTGCCAAAATCCCTTCATCTTTGGGCATGTCCAAAAAATGTGGGTATGTGTGCCCACCTGTCCACATCCTCTCCAACACAGATCTGTGCTCCCACCTGGGAAATGCTTGGTGACAGACAGCATGTGGAAGAATCTGGTAAAGCATTTCCAGCGGAATTCCCTCCAAGTTGGGGGTGCTGTTGTGCACCATCCCCTTCCCCATGCCTCCTGCCAGCGTTGGTCTGTGATCGGGGACCCCAGCTCTCTCTCTCCCATCTGTCTCTGAGGGCCCAGAAATGGGTGTTAGCCTCCCCCTGTAGGGCCCTATATCCCACAGAAATTGTATTTCTCTGCTCAGTCAATCTGGCCGACCAATACATAAATTCCTCTAGCCTAGTCATGTCCCTTGTAATCTTGGGTATCAAACTGTGTGTGCTAAAATAATGCCTTACTTGAAGATATCTGTAAAAGTTGGACTTATCTAGGAGAAATTTTTGTTGCACTTGCTCGAATGACATTAAAAAACAGCCCCCTGCAGTAAATTACAGAACCTAACTATGGTTTTACTGTTCCATAAACTGAAACCTGGGTCTGTTTTTGTGGGAAGGAAGGCCAGGTCACCTATAGAAGTAAGTGGGCCTATTCCCTCTGGTGTCTGAGTCACCCTTCTGGCACTGATCAAGACCCTAAGGGTGTTTCTGGTCCAAGGGCTTTTGACTGTTTGCCATGTCAAGGTGGTGATCAGGGCATGAGGCAGATAGGTCAGAGAAAACCTCTTAGATTGAAATCTCTCTACACCCGCCACCCTTCCTGTCCTTCCTGTTTCAGCCAGGAGATGACTGGGGCTATTTGAGCTGCTAGATAGTACAGTTTGAGGTCCGGATAGGCAAGTTCCCCCCCCCGGGCTTTGTGTTGAGAGAGAAGCTCCACTCTAGTCCTTTGTCAGCCTCCCTGCCAGGGAAACTTTGATAGGTCACCTAAGACCCTTTTCCAGTACTCCTTCAGAATCCCTATGGGAAGCCCTCGCCCCTGATTTCTAACATCAGATTTATTTCTCTGCCTGAAGAAAGTAGTCATCCTGAAGTCTTCTCTTTAACTTCAGACCGATTATGATTTGTTGTTTTACTCTTTTAAAGATTTTAGTTTAAGTTTTAGTTGCTTAGTTATATTATCCATATTTGGCATTAGTTATGGTGTATGTTGTGTTGATTTAACTTTTTCTCCAGTTCCACATCAGTTCCCAGGGACTGGAGAAGGCCATTTTGCAGCGCGGTTACCACCTTTAGGGAACTGCTTTAGGAAAAAAAACATTCATTTACTGTTTAAATTGCACCCTTTGTAGTATGTCTGTGATTTTATTCTCTGTTCCCTTTTTGGGAACTGAGGCGATAACTGGCTTAATTTGCAGTTTAAACACACTTAGGTGTTGTTTTAAAATCACGGTTCTATTTTAAAAAAGAACTGAACCGCATTTTTGTTATTTTAACCCTTTTTACTTACTTAGATTTTTTTATTATTGCAAATTACTATTTTGGGGAATTAGAACATCTTCAGAGGGTTGCCAGTATTTGGCATGACTCACAGGCCCAAAAAGAAGATGGGACCCACAGGCTTTAAAAACTGTTTTTTTTTTCAGCTCCTGGCTAAGGCAGACTGTCACGAGTTGTGTTTAAAATGCCTGGGTCCAGATTATGATTTTGTCAAGTTTTGTCCTCAAATGCAAAAGAAAAGGCAAAAAAAAAAAATTAGAAGACATTATGGCTTCTCAGTCTGTCTCCATGTCACCTAAAGGCTCAGATGAAGGTCCAGCCCCTCAAAGCAAGCAGCAATCCTTGTCAAAAGGGACAGAAGAGAGAAAAGGCTGCAAAAGATGGTTCAGAAATCAGGGTGTCTGAACGGGGGAACCCTGAATCCAGTAAAAATAAAACAGCCTCTTCGCAGATACTTGTTAGGGTGATTAGCCCTGATCAGATTCTTTGCGGCGATGGAAATGCAAAAGAGACACTAACAAGCTGCATATTGGTAATAAATATAGTTTATTACACCAAAAGGAAATCACAGTTGCCCTAAGCAGTTCTTACCATAAGACACTGGGAGCCGAGCTGATTGTTCCCCAATACTCCAAGGAGTGAGAGAAGGTCTCCAAGGGGAATACATAATACAGTACATTATATACTACTGATAGTAGTTATGGTAACCATTAGTAAGAAGCAGTGCGAGATATGTAAAATAAGCCCTATTGGCTAAATGTTAGGTGCCTCCACAGTGTTATCTAGTCTTATACAATAAGTGCTAAGTCAGCTAACTTGTATAACAAAGGATGCATAGAAAGTACATAAAAAACACAGGATGTAATGTAGTTATACATAAATCTGAAAGATGGCAGCATTGTTTGCTAAATAATTATACGAAGACACAGGTGTCTTAGTCTGCTACATGCTGTTTCCAAGCATAGAGAAAGCAAAATGAAATACAAATCATATTATCCTGATACTTACTTTTATACAGTAAGTGTCTGTGCCCTATATTTTAGTATAGTATATGCATAATAGTTTGTCTAAGGTGTACAGTGGGATGCCAATTGGGGTGTAAGGACCTCACATAACATCTCCCCCTTGTTGCCTTACTGAAAAGGCAACAACAGTATGGGAAAGTAGTGGGAACAAACTATTGTTTACAGAACAGACACACAAGCCTTGTAAAGGAATTCGAGCTGTTCTTGGTGTTTGAGAGTACACCTTAAACAGCAAAGTGTTAATATCAAAAATATAATCAAAAATGCTTGTATGACAACAAAATCTTTAAAAGCAATTTAAGAAAGTGCATTACTTAAATCACCATCATTGATAAGAGTATTAAGAGCATCTCCAGCTTTGGAGATATTGTTACTGATGTGGATGAGGTGTGTATCCTTCCTCTCTAAAAGGGACTTAAGAGTTAATGTCAATTGGTCAATATGGACATTAAAGATGGGCAAATATTGAGATAGAGCAAGCAAATATTCAGAGTCACCATCAATAACATCTGGTTCCGCGATGGGAACAGGAGTAATCACTGTGTGGCCAATTACAGTAGTTTGATGGGGAATAAAACAAAAGTTAGGGTGTCAAATATCACAAACCTCATCGCCATAGGAAAAAGATTCATGGTTAGTGACAGTGCAGTACTGTCCATCAGAATTATAAGTAATTTTAACAGTTGATAGTCTCCATTTTTGTAGTTGAACTGGGCAGGTGAGTGATTGATTTGTTAGTCTTGTAGTTAGCCAATGAACCTCTTCCAAATAAGTGCTGTAGAGACATCTAGTGTTCACCACTGGTGGTGGTGCTGATGATGCTTCAGGGGTATCTGTGTCATTAGAGTTAATGTCCAAGTCAAGAGTGAATGATCAGTCTATGCCGTCCAACGAATAACCACATACTGGTTTGACGATGTTGAAAACATCACAATGACACAAATAATGATAGCCCTTCTTTGCACAGCAGTCCATATGAGGTGAAACTCATGCATCCAGGATCGGATGAAAGATCAGAAGAGGCAGCAGATCGATGCATTCTCAGTAGATATCCTCATCTAGGTGCCCAACGGAGTGAACCGAGGCAAGTTTACCAAACAATGCAGTTTGTGGATCAAAGCGTGGTAGAGACACAGTAAAGGTGACAAACATATTATCCCAGACAATACAACGTTTAGCAGTGTTACATAGTCCTCTATTCGGATGTCTGGTAACATAACCTAGATTTCTAGCAGTAGATGCAGGAATAGAAATTGATTGAGACATACACATTGTAATGCAAGATGCAGATCTACATTGTGGGCAATACCATTTAGCAATTCTTCTATCATGAATGATATCTGGAATACGTCCAGATTCCAAATCACGGAAGAGATTATTGACGGTGGTTATGACATAACAGCCATAAGCAGAACAGAGGAGTTCCCTAGCAATATATTGCTTGTCTTCCTCCTTGCTATTTTGGAAAATAAGTTGATTTAATTTGTCTTTAGTATCATTAAAACTTTTAGCAATATCTTTCATTGTGTAAACGGTGCATCTTTCTTCCTGACTAAGACCATCCACACCATGTAACAATGGGGGTAAAATATTATTTTTCATGGCCTCCTGGAATTTAACTGTAACCCCCCCTATAAATTGGGGTTTACTATAATGTCTTCCTGGGTTCCTTAATGCCCCATCAGGCTGGTGTCCTGTCTTTAGTAGTGTTATCTATTTGTGTGAAAGTGCCCTAGTGAGCCTCCATGCCTGTCTCTAAGAAAAGGGATAATCTGTGTTAGAACTTAGTCTGGGACTTAGTTCAGGTGATTTAAGGCTCATGACCGGCCAGGCAGGGCATTATGTTGCTCCATTCTGCAGTCCCTACTTGCACAGAGGGAGCTTTAATAGAAACTGTGATTGTTTATTGCTTATTTGCTATCATAGCAAATACAGAGACATTTGCCTAACCAGCTTTTATTGCAGCTCAAACATTTGTATGGGAACCACCATGTTAGGTCCTGGACTTCAAGTATTTGGACCAATCAAACCACTGGGCACCTAAAATGGAGACTGTCCCCAGAAGTCTTGTGCGAAGGAATTCTGTAGTTTTTGTAGTTAAGTGTTGGTGCCCAAATAGACCTGGAGGGGGAGCCCTTGCTGTGACTGACAGTTCCCTCAGCCAACAGAACCTTTTGGATTACCAGGGAAATGCCCAGAACTGCCTGAAGCAGGGGATCAGTTAACACTGGAGATTGAAGAGTGGACAGCTTGAGCTTTGAAGCAGCTGCTCCCTGAAAGAGCATAGGGGAATCGGCAGGAAGAGGCTTTGTTGGCCTTCCTGCCCCATTCTCTAGTAATCAGAACTATCTATCACAGGAGTCAGATTAGTCCAATTTCCAGCTTTGGAACTGCGGCAGAAGAAAGAAGTAGTGTGATTACGACTTGTGATTTGTACTGAAGACTTGCTCCAGAAGTGATCAGCCCAGCTTGTGGGAGAGTTACCCTTGGATTGGAAGGCTTGCGCAGTGCAGCTGTCAATTTGCAACTGGATGGTATCCAAACTGTTGTTCAACCATTTGTTCCCATAGACGCCATATGGCGTCGGAACCATCCATTGCTGGAATGGATCAAAATGGCCACTGGGAGCAAATGAGTTAAAGAAATTAGTGCAGTAAAGGTACTGAATGTGATTTGTGGGTCGTGATTTGGTTCCTGTCAGTCAGATCCATTATGCCAGCTGGAGGCTTCACCAGCAGAAGATCAAACTTTTTGCAGAACTGTTCATCCTGCCTTGTCCCTGCCATCTTGACCTAGGTCGCTACTCATATATCAGAGAACTTCTCAGTGAAAGACCAGCCTGGGGATTCGGCTCCCTGCCCAACACCATCGAGCAGGTAGCGACCACCTGAAGGTGAGCCATGTCAGCACAGCTTCCCCTGGCATTCCTGATCATCACAACGAGGTCTACATCATCTCACCTGTCCTGCATCCAGGTTCTGGTAGCGTTAGTACAAATCAGGGTAGCTCTCTGCAACAAAAGCAAAAATCTTTGTGGTACCAACTAATTGTTTCTTTTTACTAGGTTCTTGCAATGGACAGAGCCATCCAGCTTGGATTACAAATTTTTGGGTTGTATGCATGCTTAACTCTTTTTCTTCCTTTAAGGGCCCCAACAACAGCTGCAACACTGGCCACCCTAGGCAATGCTTCAGGCTAGCCTGGATGACATACTGGGTACCCAGGGTTGTTGAACTGTTTAATTGGGACTTAAAGTGCATGCTAGACAATCCTTATTTAAATCAGATCTCTAATCATTCTGCTAGATTCACACCCCTCCCTTGTTCACTGCCCCTAAATAAACCTGATTGTCTTTGTTCACATTTAACCTAGCTAGTGTGTATATTATTAGTTGGGTTCGGTTACAGTGTTAATGCTATATGTTGCATTGCTGATCTTGTTTTCCTGGGGGTCTCCAGGGAAGTTGCAGCAGATCCAGCCCTGGTGGTAAGTGAGAAGAGTGTGAGCACATTATTACTGCTGCCTATTGCTTGTGAATATACCATTGTGTTATTACTTAGGCCATTAGAAAAGTGGGTGTGTGATTATAGTGTCCCAGAGGGCTATACCAGAGCAGTTAAGCTACCCCAGTACCATTCCTCTGGGTGGAGGTACCCGATTTCTGAATTCAGGCCCCTCAACCTGTGCATTGCCCTATAGGCAGGGGTAGTAGCCCTTAGAATAGTGCCGCCTAGGCCAGCCTGGTGGTGCTGAGGGTTGAGACACTGGATGCCACACCTTGTGCCACACCGGTGACCCGGGTTCAGAAACGAGCCTGGGCTGCTGGGGGTCGGCACAGGGGGAAGAAGATTGAGTGTCCAAAGGACTGCTCTCTCCTCCCCGGGGAGGGTTGGGGAGACAACCGCTCGAGAAGTGACCTCTGGTGGAGGCTGGAGATTGCTGACAGAAGTGTCGTGGTTTATGCCAGGGGGGTGGAACCACGGCAGTACGTTGCCTTGGCAGCTGGGCTCCACGGGGTGTAAAATCAGAACCCCTTCCATTGATAGACAATGGCGCCTCCTTCTGTGGTCCACACTCCTGAAGTCGGCCCGGCCCCCTCTGCTCTCCCCTCCCTCTCCAGCCCGGTGACTCAATACTTGAAGATAGATTGCCCTGGGCGGGGGTGACCCTTCCCCAGAGGGCAGACCCGGGGGGATGCCCGGTGCTGGAGAGGAGTGGAGGGGCTAACCGGGTCATGCAGGGAGGTAGAGATGGCAGATTGGAGGTCACCGGATTGAGTTCGGTGGTGGGGAAGAAAAACAGAGTTCAAAAAAAGAATAGTGCCGCCTAAGGGTTACATCTTGGAGGCAGCGCTGGGATTAACACCCTCTAGTGGTCAAAAGTTAAAATTTCAGCCAAGTGCAAACTTGAGACAGGATTTGAGGATAGAGGTGCTTACCATGCCCAAATGGAAAATTTCCCCCCACAAGCTGGTCATGCACTGTATGATGGGGTAGAGTGAGGCCGAAGTGGTAGACCCCCACAATGCCATATTACTACTTGATATCCCTGTGGGGACCACTAATAAAACTATTGAAGAAACAGTGGGGAAGGTTAAATGTCTGGGAAAGGTTGAAGTATGGAGGCGGGGCTCAGATCTATTTGCTCAGACCTTGGTGGCCCTCCTTTCATGCAGCCTCCCCACAGACCTTGAAATGGTACCCACTGTCATTATGCCAGAAGGATCTCAGAAAGGGTGGAAGGTTATTCATTTACAAAGTGACCCATCTTCCCTTGGGGGGTCTCAGAGGTAGAGAGTTCAAGGACAAGTTGTTGAGACTTCTAACTGTTGAAGGCAGACCATTAAGAATTTGCGAAAGGTTTTGGAAGATTCAGAGGAGACCACTTCAGTACAATCTCCGGCCTCTTCGGCCACACCTAAGGCATTCCCTATTGCAGCGTCCCCCATTGTGATCCCCTCTGTGCACCTGGATGCCTATTGCAGGCTCAGATTGTTCTCTGGTGCAGTTCCTGTGCCAGTGGGGGGGACGACTTAGAAACATGGATGGACTATGCTACCTCCCCTGGTTCAGGAGCGGCAGTGCTGTGAGGTAGAGAAGCAAAAGAGACTTATGGAAAGCTTAAGGGGCCCTGCACTGGAGGCTATTCAGTTTCTTCAATCCACAAACCCAGAGGCCACTGCAGCTGAATAACTATCCGCTCTAGAAGGGGTGTTCAGTAGCACAGAGTCTGGGGAGGATTTAATGTGCAAATTCAAGTCTGCTAAACAGTGGAAAAATTAGAAGTTGTCTGCTTTTGTCACCTGAACTGAATGGGCCCTGCAGAGAGTGCATAGAAAAGGGGGTGTCCCAGCCAGTGAACTGAATCATGTCAGGCTAGAGCACATCCTCAAGTCTGCCCGGTATTCCAGTGCGCTTATGTTAAAACTGAAGTTTCAGGACCGGAAAGCTGACCCTCCTGAATACTGTTGGCTGATAAAGGAGATCCGGGAGGCTGAAAACAATGAGGATGGTTGGGAACCATATGCTGGGATTGTACACACTGCCCTGACCTCTGACCGGCCCGATGAGAAAGAGGAAGCCCTTGAGACACAGCAGGTCTGAGAGTTGCTGAAAGAGCTAAAAGAGATGCGAGCCAGCCAACAAGCAGCAGCTGAAGTAGCCAGAAACTCTGATTTTTGTCCTCCTAAGACTGAGACTGGCAGTGAGGCTCCACCTGTGGGTGTGGGGGCTCATGCTCTTGCTGCTGAATCTCAAGATGAATCCAAACTGGTGGAAGAAATGAGAGTTGTAAGCTTTGGTGGGGGACCTCATACATGCTATATGATCCTCTGCCTCCTGGCAGAACTGTGGAGAGAGGGAGCCCGAGAAAAAGACACAAGAGGGCAGTAGAACTCTCACCCCGGACCACTATAAACGTCAGGAAGAGCCAAACTGCCCTGGTGATCTCAGAAAAAAGGTTTTCTGTTACAGGTGTAGTGAAGACAGGCACACCCGATGAGGTTGCAATTCCCTGAAGATCTGCAGAAAGTCACTGCCAAGCTACTTCACCTGGTTCTACAGAGCAATACAAAACCTCAACCAGGCCCACACCGAAAATCTTTTTCTTCTAAAACTGCTGTGGGCTAGCCCACAAAATAAGTTTCCCTGGATTGGTCCAAAATGGTGGGCCCACCCATGGAAATCACAGTAACAGTCAACGGCATATCCACTCGAGCTGTGTTAGACAGTGGCTCACAGTTCACTATTGTATTTGAAGACTGGCACGACCAGCACCTCGCTCTTACCCCTAGAAAGCCTGCATGTCTGGGGGTTGAGTGACAAATCTTATCCTTACCAAGGGTACATATGAATTTGGCTGTCTTTTCCTAATGCCGTTGCTGGAGTGGACAAACAGGTGGAGACACTGGCTCTGGTATGCCCGCTGATGGGGATGTACAACGGCATCCCCTTGTTGATCGGGACCAATGCCCATCTGTTTGGCAGGCTAGCCAAGCTCTATCGAGAGAAACCAGGCCAGCAGACTGGGAAAGTACTACACATTCCAGCCATCGTGCACAGAGCCTATGACTTACAGATGAAAAACAAAGAGGTTGAGAAAGATGAACCGGTGGGAGCAGTATGGAAGAAGGATCAGGAATCCCTCGTGTTTCCTCCAATGCACAGTGCACCATCAGTGGTGGAGTGTGAATTAAAAAAGTTGTCAAAAATAGAATCCTCATGTTGGATGCCCCAGAAGAGGGGAAACTCCATGAGGGACTGCTAGTCAAGCGTAGCATCCTACCAGCCCGAGCTCACACCTATGCCCGGCGAGTGGTAGTACAAGTTCAGAATATATCTGACCGGGATATCAGGGTAAACTGAGGTTGCACCCTAGCCACTGTATATTGTGCAGACACAGCTGTGTTGCCTAGCAAGAAAGGCTCCGTAGAGACTGAAGAGGTGACCCCTGATCTGTTCAACTTTGGAGAGTCTCCCATCCCCAAAGACTGGAAAACTAAAATCATCCGGAAGCTGGCTCAGAAAAGCAAGGTATTCTCTTTGAAGGAATGGGATGTGGAATGTGTCACCACGGCTGAACACTACATAAGACTACATGATGAAAGGCCTTTCCATGAGAGATCTCGGCACCTAGCCCCGGCGGACATCAATGACGTTCAACGCCACCTCCAGGAAATGCTCACAGCTGGCATTGTACAGGATACTCACAGTCCATACGCTTCGCCTACTGTGGTAGTCCAGAAAAAAAATGGCTTGGTGAGGATGTGTGTGGACTACTGGATTTTGAATAGAAGAACCATACCTGACCAGTACACTATGCCTCACATCCTGGATGCCCTGGACTGCCTCAATGGAAGTCGGTGGTTTTCTGTGTTGGATCTCCGGAGTGGATATTACCAGATCCCAATGGCCCCTGAAGATAGAGAAAAAACAGCATTTATCTGCCCTTTGGGTTTTTATGAATTTCTGTGCATGCTTCAGGGTATTTTGGGAGCGTCCGCCACTTTCCAGCGGCTGATGGAACGAGCGTTGGGAGACACGAACTCATTAGAATGCCTTGTCAACTTAGATGATGTCATTGTGTTTGGCCGGACCCTTGAGGAACATGAGACCAGTTTGTTCAAGGTTCTAGACCGCTTGAAGGATTTGGGGCTAAAATTATCAATAGACAAATGTCAGTTTTTTCAGAAGTTGGTGAAATATGTTGGTCATATAGTGTCGTCTGAAGGGATTCAGACTGACCTGAACAAAGTGGAGTCTTTAACCACCTGGCCCCAGCCTAATAATCTTAAAGGGCTGCAAAGGTTCTTGGGATTCTGTGGATACTATCGCCGGTTCATAAAAGACTACACTAAGGTCATCTGCCCTTTGCTCAACCCAACACAAGGTTACCCACCTACCAACAAGAAATACAAGAGAAGCACTGCCAAAGAGGAGGAAAAGGTCTACTTTTGGACAAATGAACCATTTGGAACCAGGTGGACCCATGAGTGTTAGGCAGCATTCTATGACATCATCCACCAACTCACCCATGCACCCATACTTGCTTATTCAGACCCTGGCAAGCCCTGTGTGTTGCACACTGATGCCAGCTTGGAGGGACTTGATGCTGTTCTATATCAAGAATATGAGGAAGGTTTATGCCCAGTGGCATTTGCTAGTCGAAGCCTAACACCCTCTGAAAAGAACTACCCTGTGCACAAACTGGAGTTCCTTGCCTTGAAATGGGCTGCGGTGGACCAATTCCACGAATATCTGTATGGTGCAAAAATTCTAGTAAAGCCTGATAACAATCCCCTTACTTATGTCCAGACTTCAGCAAAGTTGGATTGCCACTGGGCATCGCTGGCTATATGCACTTTCCACTTACGATTATTCAGTCGAATACCGTCCGGGTTTAAACCACATTAATGCTGACACCCTTTCCAGGAGACCTGACTCTAACTTGAAGTGGGTGAGAATGTCCGAGCAATCTGTCAAAGCTCTTTGTAGTTTGATAAAGATGAGCACCCCTCTCCTGAAACAGTTGACTTTCTGGTAGACTGCTTGGGCCCTTCTGACACTCATGTCCCCGCTGCTTACTGTCATCTTGCAACCTTGGACCTCACCATGTTGTCTCAGTTTACTCCCAACATACAGTGGGCTCAAACCCAAGACCCTATGATCAAGCCCGTGCTGGATGCTATCCATGAAGGAAAAAGTGTCTCTAAACTGCATTCTTCTGATCCCAGAACTGCCATGTTGTTTAGAGAGGGACGCAGGTTAACATTGTAGACAAACTACTTTACAGAGAAACTCTTAACCAACAAGGCCAAGTTATCAAGCAACAACTAGTGTTACCTATAGCTTTCAAACATAGTTCTACGGGCCCTTCATGACCAGATGGGACACTTAGACTGTGACCGAACTACAGACTTGGTCCGTGCCTAATTCTATTGGCCAAAAATGGGGCTGACATTGAGACTCACATCAGAACTTGCACTTGCTGTCTCCAGAGGAAAGCACAGCCCCAGAGGGCTGCACCCTTAGACAATATTTCTGCCAGTGCACCCATGGAGCTTGTGTGTATTGACTTCTTGTGTCTTGAACTAGATCAAAAGAATATTGGCAATGTGCTAGTGGTAACTCATCATTTTACTTGTAACGTTCAGGCATATCCAACCAAAGACCAGAAAGCATCCACAGTGGCCAAGATCCCAATTAAAAAGTTATTTGTTCATTATGGTGCCCCCCCCACAGAATCCACTCTGATCAAGGGAGCGACTTTGAAAGCCGCTTGATCAAGGAAATGCTCTCACTCTGGGGAGTGTGAAAGTTCAGAACCACTCCCTATCACCCCACAGGGGGATAAACAGCCCAAAAGGTTCAATTGAACACTACTAGACATGCTGGGTACACTCCATCCCTGGGACAAGTCCAAATGGAGCCAGCAGATAAGGACCTTGGTCCATGCTTATAATTGGACTAGGAGTGACACCACTGGGTTCTCCCTCTACCACCTGATATTTGGTCGGGAAGTCCAGTTGCCAGTAGACATCTGCTTCAGAGTGTCCCCTGATGGAGTCAAAGCAGAGAATTACCTCCAGTATGTTCAAAAGTTAAAGGCCCAGTTAAACCATGCCTACCAATTGGCCCACACCATGGTGGCAAAGAGGAACTTAACAAGCAAAGAAAGGCACAACAGATGTGTCAAAGCCCAGGAACTGTAACCTGGAGACAGTTTTGTTGTGAAATTTGGGACTCCATGGAAAACATTGTGCACGTGGGGTTGTCCAATAAAGTCCAGAGAGCAGTCAGGATCCGATATTTCAAAATTTATTAGAAGCAGAAAAAAATAAAATGGACTTAAAGCAGAACTTGTACATAACTTTCAAAAAAAAAACATAAGGCACAGGAAATCATATCTTTAACAAGAAAGAACATTCCTGCCAAAAAGGCACCTAGAATCTGGCTAGGCATCTGATAGGTTTGCCTTCCTACCACACACTGACTCAACATTTCACATTCACCTCCTTTTATACCAGTGGAGGAGCACATGACTTTGTTAGCTCCTCCCCCAACTTGCATCATAAAAGTGGGTCAACCAGGGCTGCTCAGTCCTATAAGGAGTTGGACTGAGAGGGAGCTGGAAGCACTTTACTAGAGAGTTGTAAGTCTAAGGCATTTCTGCATCACATTAGGAGACTTTAGTCCTTTTAAGTTAAACATTTTCATCTTTCTCCTTTTAAATGTGGCATGCTTTGCCTTTTCTCTTTTAAAAAATAGTATTTTAACCTTTTTATTTCAGTAATAAACAAACACCACTTTCAAGTGAATTCTCAGTTACAATTCTTATATAGACCATAATTCTGAGCTTCTTATACTAAAAACTAACAAACAGGCTTTTAATTTGTTCATAATTCACCAAATAATGAAAACGCCATAACAAACTCTTTTTCGGCATCTTCGCACGATCGCACGATCGCACAGTCGAACATGCGCACATTCGTGCAGGAAAATTAATCAAACAGCTTGTACTGCAAGAACAGAACATTCTAAACATTGGGGCTTTATTATTTAGAGAAAATGAGCTGGAAATAAGGGAAGGGACAGAAAGACTGCTCAAAGCTGGCCAAGCTTGAGTAGGGGAATGACAGAGAAGGAGCAATAGTAAAAGGAAGAGATTAGAAGTGCAGGAGACTGTTGCAATGGATTTTTTTAATATTTTAGCCCACAATGTTCTCAAATTACCTCCAAAACATAGGCAGGTAATTACATATGCTCTGTATCCATGAGAGCTATCCAAGTTCGGGGGGGGGTGGTCACCGACCCTATCACAGTCCTCCCCACTCAAGATGAAAACTAGTAGTTTTCACTACTTGCAATAGCATGTAGATCTCTTTTGTAAACAAAAAGAGATGGAGCTTTAGCCCACCCACTCCCAAAGCTCCACCTCGGGGCCCTTTAATATTCTCTTTTACTTAAATACAATGCATTCTCAAATACAAATATATTCATTCCCCGAGGTCTACATTTGATTCTAACATTATGTCTGCTCCAAAGCGAGACATGAAGTCAGCATTACTGTTAGCAGTCCCAGCTCTATGACTAACAGTAAATTTATATGGTTGCAATGTTAGATACCATCTCATAACCCTTGGATTGCTATCCTTCATGTTATGTATCCATCGTAATGGATTATGATCTGTCCATACTGTAAATTGAGTTCCCCATAAATAATATCGTAGGAACTCTATGGCCCATTTGAGTGCCAAACACTCCTTCTATTGTGAGTATTTGGTTTCCGACATGTAATTACGGTTGATATACAGTACTGGATGTTCTTTTCCATGATGGATTTGAGATAACACAGCCCCAAACCAACATTAGAAGCATCCGTCTGTAACAAAAATGGTTTATCAAAATCAGGACTTTTTAACACTGGGGAGGAACAAAGTATTGCTTTTATGGCAAGAAATGATTCTTCACATTCTGAATTACAGATTACTTTTGAGGGTTTTTTCTTTTTGGTCAATTCAATTAGAGGGCTAGCTAAAGTAGCACATTGAGGCACAAAACGTCTATAGTAGCCTGCTAGGCCTAAAAATGAACGCACATGTTTTTTTCTGAGGGGACGAGGACTCTTGGCTATGGCATCCACCTTCCCTACCTCTGGTTTTACCTGCCCATTACCAATTATAAATCCCAAATACCGGGCTTCCTCCATAGCAAAGAAACATTTGTTGGGGTTGATGGTGAGACCAGCTTGTTTTATAGTCCTTAAAACAGCAGTAAGGTGTTTAACATGGTCTTCCCATGTTGGACTATAAATGATTACGTCATCTAAATAAGCTGCGCTATATCCAACTTGAGGTCTCAGGAGTTTATCCATCAACCTTTGAAAACTAGCTGGGGCCCGTGAAGTCCAAATGGCATCATTGTGAACTGAAAAGACCCCAAAGGAGTGCAAAAAGCAGTTTTCTCTTTTGATGCTTTCTCAAGTGGAATTTGCCAGTATCCTTTAGTTAAATCAAGTATACGAACATATCTCGCTGGCCCAAGTTGATCAATGATGTCATCTATACGGGGCATTGGATATCCATCAAACTTTGATATTGCGTTGAGTTTTTGGAAATCTAGACAAATTCTTACCCTCCCTCTTTTTTTAGGGACAAGGACCATAGGAAACTCCCATTCGCTATTAGCTTCTTCTATGATACCCATTGCTTTCATCTTTTCTATCTCTATGATGACTTCTTGTTTTAATTTCTCAGGAATCCGATAGGGCTTTACTCTAATGGGTGTGTTTTGAAATGTATGGATCTGATGACATATTTCCATAGTTTTCCCTGGGACTGTTGTAAAAATATCATGAAACTGACTTAGAACGTGGGCTAGTTCTTGTTTTTGACTGTCTAGTAAAGAAGGATTTATTGTCAAATCTTTAGACAATTGTTCTCCTTCCAGGCTATCATATGCCAGCTCCATCTCATTGTCCAATGGGTTGGAACATATACATGACTTCAGTAGGCCTATCATGCCAACTTTTCAATAAATTGGCATGGTACACTTTAGTTTTTGTTTTCTGTCTGGTACTTCCACCAAATAATGAGTGGGGCTAATTTGTTTCTGTATCACATAAGGCCCTTGCCATTTCATAGTTAACTTGTTTTCAGTGGATGGAAGCAACAATAAGACACGATCCCCAGAGCTAAAGTGTTTTTCACCCACCCCTTTGTCATATCTTTCTTTCTGATAGTCTTGCTTAAGTTGATTCTGTTCTTGCGCAACCCGAGTATACTTTGCTATTCTTTTACGTAGCTGCGTAACATAGTCAAGGGTAGTAGGATTTTTCCAGTTGGTAATATCCTCCCCACTGTTCCTTAACTACGTCTAGGAGACCTCTGGGATTCCTACCATATAACAGTTCAAATGGTGAGAATCCAGTCGATGCTTGAGGTACCTCACGATATGCAAAAAGTAACAGTGGCAGATATAGGTCCCAGTGTTTACTCTCATCTTCCACATACTTTTGTATCATTTTCTTCAATGTTTTGTTGACACGCTCGACCAAGCCATCAGTCTGCGGATGGTATGGAGATGTGTAGACAGCTTCTACCCCCCAGAGCTTGGTAGAGACGTTTCAAAATGGCTGAACAGAAATTGGTTCCCCTATCCATTAAAATAACTTTTGGTATGCCCACTCTGCTAAATACCTTGAGCAACTCCTCTGCTATTTTATCCACTGTTATTGTGAGTAGAGGAATAGCCTCAGGATATTTTGTAGCATAGTCACACAACACAAGGGCAAACCTGTTGCCTTTAGTACTTTTGGGGAGAGGTCCTATAATATCCATGGCCAATCTTTCAAAGGGCATAGCAATAAATGGTAAAGGTTGAAGAGGGACTTTGTCCTTTCTTGTAACCGGCACCACCCTTTGGCACTGGCTGCAACATTTGCAATATTCAGCCACTTGATCATGAATGCCAGGCCAAAAGAATCTATATAGTAACCTTTTTAAAGTTCTATCACTTCCTGCATGTCCCCCACATGGTACATCATGTGCTAAGAATATTAACTGTTCTCTATACTGACTAGGAACCACCAGCTGATCTACCATTTCCCCAGTTTTTGGATTTTGACAAACTCTATACAATTTATCCTGTTGCAATTTATACATTGAGGTGTACCTTCCACCCCATCAGCAATAACCTGGGAAAACAAAGGAGTTAGTGTAGGGTCATTCTTTTGGTCACTGATAAAAGAGGCCGACTTTACAGTTTTTACCATGGCATCATCACAACCTAAGTCCTTTGTTTTATTCCATGTCCATTTTTCTAGTCTCTTTGGTTTTTTTGATTTAACAGTTTTTCCAGGAACATCAAATAAGGTATCATCAAAAGGAAACAATTCACTGTCCATTTGTTCCTGAGATGCTTGAGATTGTGTAACCACAGCAGATATAGAAGAAAAGGCAGTCAATAAATTGTTAAATACAGGAAAGTCATGTCCCAATATCACAGGTACAGGTAGTCTAGAAACCACGCCTATCTTCAGATGATGTGCCATGCCTGATGCAGTAATAGTAGCTTTCTGTACAGGATACAAATGAGTGTCCCCATGAACACAAGTCACCCCAGTTTTCTCCAAGTGTTTCTTTGTAAGAGCACCACTGAGTAAATCAGCACGTACCAGGGTTTGCTTACTTCCTGAATCAATCAATGCCATCACATCCTGTCCTTCAACATTGACAGACACAGTATATTGCCCCAGTTTGCTAAGGCCAGATGAGAAGGATCAGATTTTTCTTGGGCAGAATCTAGCGATGTGTCCCTTGGTCTGACACTTGTGGCAAATAATATCTGGGTTAAATGTTCTCATATTTTTTCTTTCCTCTTTTGGCTTAGTAGAAGGACTAGTGGGTGGATGTTTTATTAATACTTGGGAAGTATTTGTTCCATGAGACCCTTTCTGACGATGTGGGTGAGCTGTAATATAATCTTCAGCTAAACTGACAGCTTTTTCTACTCTGTCAGGTCGATGTTCTCTCCACATTTGAACCTCATAAGGTAGTATTTTTACAAATTGTTCTAACACAACTGACTCAACCACTTGATGTATGGTACGAGTTGCAGGTTGTAGCCATTTTGTGCACAAGTCTTGCAATCGAGCACAAGCTTTTTGGGGACTCAACAGTATGATATCTGAATGCTCGAAACCTTTGACGATAAGTCTCTGTACAGATGTCATACCTTTTTAATATTGCTTGTTTAACATGATCATAGTTAGTAACATTTGCAGGTTCTACGTGACTATAAGCTAGCTGAGCCTTGCCTGTGAGATATGGGGCTAAACGAATAACCCACTGATCCCTAGGCCACCCACAAGCTGTTGCCACTCTTTCAAATGTTGTAATGTATGCTTCAATATCATCACTGTCCATTAGTCTGGAAATTTTAAAGTCCTTTGGGCCCCTACTAGGTAGAATAGGTCTAGTAGTTCCAATAGCCTGAATAGCCTTAAGAGTCTTCACCCACCTGGTCTCATTTTGTGACCTGTCTTTCATTTTGTAGATGGTCTCTCTCATTTTGTAGACGATCTCTCTCTCTGCTTCTCCAGCTCGAGCTGTCTCACACATAACCATCTCAGCAAATCATGTACTTCGGAAGGGGGTTCCTCTTCCTTCTCTTTGACATCTTCGCCCCCAATAGCTTCTTCCGCTGCCTTTGGTTTACCAGTCTCTTTCCTTCTGACATCACCCAATCCAGCTGCTAGGGGTAGATGAAATTTGTCCACCATGGTTCTGGTCCATGTACCTTCTGGTGCAGACATTTCCACTTTCTCCATCTTCTTCTGCTCCTCCATAATAACTCTGGACAATATCCACAAGAATGGTGGCTCTCCTTCCCTTGTGATATCCCACTTCTGACACCAAATGTGCACGTGGGGTTGTCCAATAAAGTCCAGAGAGCAGTCAGGATCCGATATTTCAAAATTTATTAGAAGCAGAAAAATAAATGGACTTAAAGCAGAACTTGTACATAACTTTCTAAAAAACATAAGGCACAGGAAATCATATCTTTAACAAGAAAGAACATTTCCTGCCAAAAGGCACCTAGAATCTGGCTAGGCATCTGTGGTTTGCCTTCCTACCACACACTGACTCAACATTTCACATTCTCCTTTTATACCAGTGGAGGAGCACATGACTTGTTAGCTCCTCCCCAACTTGCATCATAAAAGTGGATCAACCAGGGCTGCTCAGTCCTATAAGGAGTTGGACTGAGAGGGAGCTGGAAGCACTTTACTAGAGAGTTGTAAGTCTAAGGCATTTCTGCATCACATTAGGAGACTTTAGTCCTTTTAAGTTAAACATTTTCATCTTTCTCCTTTTAAATGTGGCATGCTTTGCCTTTTCTCTTTTAAAAAATAGTATTTTAACCTTTTTATTTCAGTAATAAACACCACTTTTCAAGTGAATTCTCAGTTACAATTCTTATATAGACCATAATTCTGAGCTTCTTATACTAAAAACTAACAAACAGGCTTTTAATTTGTTCATAATTCACCAAATAATGAAAACGCCATAACAAACTCTTTTTCGGCGTCTTCGCACATTCGCACGATCGCACAGTCGAACATGCGCACATTCGTGCAGGAAAATTAATCAAACAATGGTACTGCAAGCACAGAACATTCTAAACATTGGGCTTTATTATTTAGAGAAAACGAGCTGGAAATAAGGAAAGGGACAGAAAGACTGCTCAAAGCTGGCCAAGCTTGAGTAGGGAATGACAGAGAAGAGCAATAGTAAAAGGAAGAGATTAGAAGAGCAGGAGACTGTTGCAACAGATTTTTTTAATATTTTAGCCCACAATGTTCTCAAATTACCTCCAAAACATAGGCAGGTAATTACATATGCTCTGTATCCATGAGAGCATATCCAAGTTCGGGGGGGGGTCACCGACCCTACCACAAACATAAAAGATTGCCGATAGGTGGCATCACACTCCTTACATTGTTGTCAGCAAGCTGGAGGATCTGCCAGTTTATAAAGTGCATCCAGAGAATGACCCATGAGCGGTAAAGACAATGCACTGAAATCACTTGTTGCCTATTGGACAAATCATCATTGAGTCTGCACCTCAAGACACTGCTCCTCCCAGGCCTGTAACCAGGGCTGCAGCTAAGAAGAGACAGCTAACCCCCTCTCCAGTTGTTAAAGATTCAAGGCCTGCCATCAGTCATATTCTACATGAAATCAACTGCCAGTCTGAATCCGATGAGAGTGAGTGTGAGGCTCCCTATTACCCAGCTTATGAACTGAGTCTGTTGTCTGAAGGTAACCCATGTACAATTTTGGAGATGAAGCTGGACCCTCAGGACTGTCTAACCCACTAGCTTTCTCCACAGCTCCTGTGCCCCCTGAAAGTGAGCTGCAAAGTGTGACTTCTGCTGCAGCAGACTCCTTGTGTCTTGTGGAACTAGTTGAGCCCCAGGAGAGAGACAGAACCAGAAAGCATCACTGGACATACCTGAAAGTTCAGAACTATTTGCAACTAATGATTCAGAAAATGTTGTGGACAATAATGTTAATGAAGTTACCGATTCTGAAAGTATCAGTAACATGTTGCAAGATTTGAATTCCATGGAATTTCCTCTAGATAACGAATCTGGACATTCTTCAGATCCAAGTAATGAAAGTAATCTTGTTGAATCAGAGCTAACAGAACAAGAAGCTGAAAGTGCTTCCAGTCCAAAACAGTCAACCAGTGCAGAGGTACCCCTTTCTTCAGAAGCAGACTTATTGACAAGCAATGTTGAAAGAACTGAACCTGTGCCTGTCCCCCCCCAGAAAGTCTGGAAGAGCCAAAAAGCCAGTGATATGCCTCAGTTATAACTCCCCAGAAAGGCCTGTAGATCTTCCATTACATGTAGTTCACAAAGGGGTGAATATTTCTGAAAGCTCTCTTCCACAACTGAGTTATTCTGCCACCTCCAAGTTATTAGTGAAGCCTTCCAATCAGTATACTGATGCCCTTGCTCCATGCTGCCCTAGTGTAGCTGAAAGGGATAGGCCCCAAGCCATGTGGGTTTTATTTATTTATCAAGTCTAGGATTACAAATACCTTTGAGCCTTGGCTCTTTTACAAAGGTTCCACGTCAGAGAAATACAAATTATGGGGAACATCAAGACAGACATTACAACAATGTGGACATTGCAAAAAGAGTACAGATTAATACAATTCAAGGGTAACATTGTAACAAGGCAGCCAGCGGCATTTGTCAGAGTAAATAGACAACAGATAAGAAGTGCCAGATTCATAGGGAGAGGGAAGAGGGAGGGGGAGAAGAAATGTAGGAAGGGTGGGAGAGGGTGAAAAGTGCAGCATTGGGTATACCAAGATGTGAGGGTAGAATCCAGCGAGGAGGGGGGGGGACCACTACAGCAGGAAGGGAAGTGGAGAAACAAGGTTAAGTTGGGCATTCACAGGAGCTGTTGGTAGTGAGATAGTCCCGGAGCCTAGTTTTAAACATACCAATTGTTGGAGCAGAGGAGATGGTTGGGCTGAGGACATTGAACCAGAGTGGCGCCCGATAAGCAAAAGAGCATTGTCCCTGTGAAGTGTGACAGTGGGGGACTTTCAGTAGCTGTAACATGGATCTCCTAAGGCACCATTTGTTAATTTGGTGTTGTAACAGAGTTGAGACCCCAGAAGGTGCAAGGCCAAGGTAGATTTTTTTCGCCATGGAGCAGGTGAGAAACTTTATGCGGTTTGATAGTTGGAGCCAGCCAGTCTGAGTGTACAGGTCACATGTGTGGGTGAGACGGTGAGCACCAGTGATGAGCCGACATGCCTTATTTAAGGCAGTTGAGAGGCGTCTAAGGGTTGTGGTTGTGGCCGAGCCATAAATGATGAGACCATAGTCTATTACAGAGATCACAGAGCTCAGGACTGCAACCTTCAAAGCTTCTGGCATGAGGTAAGGTCTGTGTTAGTAGAGGAGACCAAGCCCTGTATTAGCAGCTCTAGCTACATTATCTACATGAAGTCCATAGGAGAGATTAGGGTCAAGCTGTATCCCTAAGTATTTCAAGGACCTCACCTGATCTAGAGTGTTCCCCTGGATGGTGGAGATAGCCAAGTGGTGTAGCTTGTGTGGGTTATGAGAGCTGCAGAAGAGCATAGATTTGATTTTCTCATCATAGAGGACCAGTTTATGATTAAGAAACCATGTCTCTACAGAACTGAAACCAAGTTGAAGGTTGTGTTGAAGAGTTGCAGGATCTTTGTGAGTGGAGAATACAGCAGCATCATTGGCATATAGTATGATCTGCTCAGAGCAGTGGTAAGGGAGAGAGTTTAAGAAAAGGCTAAAAAGGAGAGGGCTCAGTATGGATCCCTGTGGGACACCTGAGTGAACAGGCAGGGTGTCAGAAAGAGCGTCCGTAATTTTTACTCTCTGCAACCAGTTTTCTAAGTAGCTTTTAAACCGCAGATAAGAGTCAGGTGATAGTCCGGCATTCAGTAGTTGGTGTATTAGTAGTCCATGGTGTACTGTATCGAAGGCCTTGGAGAGGTCGATGAAAACGGCCCCTGTGAGAAGGCCCTTGTCAAGGGATTTGTGCAAAGCTCCAGTGAACTCAAGAAGGGCTGTGGTGGTGCTGTGACCTTTCCAGAAGCCATGTTGTTGTGGACAAGGTATATTGTATTTATCAGAGTAGTCATTGGTTGATCAGCCACGATGCGCTCGAGTGCCTTAGAGGTGGGGCGGTATGGAGACAGAGCGATAATTTGAGTGATTCGTCTTATCCCCACTTTTTATGGACGGGTGTCACAGTGGCTGTTTTCCATAGGTCTGGGATTTTCCACAGCTGAGAGAGGTTTAGGATTTTGTTAATGGATGAATTACCTCATCGAGGGTGAGCAACAGAAGCTTAAGGTTCAGGGTGTCGCTACTCAGATCTAGATTTAGAGATAGCTGCAGTAATATAGCAGTGAGCTTCATTCAGCCTTACCTCCTGAAGTAGAAGAGGGATGGTTAGATTGAGGGGCTGAGGTATTTGGGGAGTAGGCCCTGTCAAAAAAAAGTCATGGGGTAGAACAGCACTAAGGTCTGAAAAGTCGTAAAAGATGTTTGCGATCACCTTGGTGTCGAGGGTTGAGGATCCATCAACCATTAACATGGCGGAGAGGGTTTGGCTGCTCCTGTGACATCCTTGATATTGTCCCAGAAAGCACGACCATTTCCCCATGTATTGGTGAGAGCGTCTTTGTAATAGGTGGATTTCATTAGCTGTATGGCTTTTGTGCAGGCATTTCATGCTTGTTTGTAATTTTGGATGTCCAGTTATTTGCCAGTGGCCCTGGCAACTGCCCAGAGGTGATCCCTTAGTTTCAGCTGTGAGAGAAGAGCTGCGGTGACCCATGGGTTAGAGAGACATTTTGTTTTGTGCCTTTTAGCAGGGGCAAAGAGGTTGCAGGCTTTGTTGAAAATTGAGATGAAGTGATCAAGAGATGTTAACATCTGTTGCTTCATAGATGGGTAGCCAGTCTTGTAGAAGCAGCTGTTGTTTTAAATGTGGAAGTTTTCCACAAGGAAGGACTCTGCTAGCAATAATTTTGGGAGGGGGCTTAAGAAATTTGTTAGACCATGCACACATGACTGGGGAGTGGTCACTGAGAGAGTCTGGGAGAATGGTTGCATGAGAAATCCTTGTGGGATGAGTGGCGAGGACCCAATCCAAGAGGGCACTGGTGCCAGTCTTGTAGTTAATCCTAGTAGGGGAGTTTACCATTTGCATGAGGTTAGCAGCTGAAATGGAGTCTTTATAGGCACTGGCGCTCGATGCTAACCAGTTTATGTTGAAATCCCCTAGTAGAATTACTAGGGCTGTAATATTGTAACTTTTGGGGCTTGGGAACACTTGTTTGGCAGTGATAATTAGAGTGAAATTTAAAGGTGATGTTTGCCTGGTGTTGGTTAGAGCCTCCCACCCACCCTGTTTTGTAGGCTTCTTAAATACTGAAAAGCCACTGGGGTTGGGATTGAAGGCTGTGTATTTCTGTTTGGGACTGAAATTGCAGCAACAGGAACTGGTGGGCTCAGACATCATACAGTACCTGATGTCTGCATACACATACTGTTAGTGGACTGACACACACTTGACTGTATGTGTTTTGAGACTTGGGAACTTTATTGGTGGGGTTGAAATTGGGTTTGTAAATAACTGCAGTCAGTGTAGAGAAACTGTATTCCAGGGGAAGGGACTGAGAAAAGGGGTGTGCCATCATAAACAGAGGGGACAAACAGGGTGGCCATATTCCACCATGGCAGGCATCTTTGGAAGGGTTGTAGGCTGCACAGGCTGTGGGATGGCAATAATTCTCAATTGAACCTGGAGAGAGGGAGGCTGCCCACTCTGTAGACAGCTATCTTGTATCAGGAGTGAGGTATATTGGTTAAGGAGTAAGCTGGGGGAGCTGGGGGGGTGTCCAAGGATAAGGGGTGTGGATATGAGTAGCAGAAGGGTGGGGCTCAGGGGAGGCCGGGGCAACGCTCTGAAATTACAGGACGTTATGTTACAGCAAGCAGGAGGGGCGATATTAGGGACAGAGGACCCTTAGATAGGGATGTTGATGCTAAGGGGAAAGCGTACGGGGTGAACATTCTGAATACAAAGAGAGTGGAGGGGGAAGAGTCAGGAGGGGCTGATGTGGGGAAGCCTAGTAGAGCAGACATTGAGAAGGAGGGCTGTTGGGGAAGTCTAAAACAGCAGACTGTGGGAAGGGAGCCCTAAGGAGAACAGAGCAAGAGGGAGAAGAGGGGCAGTTTAGAGGTGTAGTCAGGGGAAACTCGGGTTACTTGATGGAGGCTGACATAGAGTGTCACAATAAATTTGAGCTACTAAGCAACCTAGAGGGGAAAGAAGGGGTTGGTGGAAATGAGGAAACTGATACAGAGGCCGGGGGGAGGGAGGGAGTCGGATACCCATAGGGCATCACAGACCGGCAATGGAAAGGATAGAAAGTCCCAGAGGGAGAAGGGGAAACATAAATGGTAAGCAGATAGGGGGGAGATGCAACATATTGCAGACATGAGGGAGGAGAGCATGACTGGAGAGAAACTGGGAGACAAGGAGGTGGGAGAGGAGTCCCCCTTCAGCAGAGGGTTCAGTACCAAGGATGGGGCCCTAGCTAAAGGGGACCCACAGAGAGCCTCTGGAGGTAGGGGTACTATTACAAGGGGGGAGGATGGTGTGGGGAAGGGAAACCATCAGGGCCAGGATAAATGGTTCGGATAAGAGAGGGTTAAAGGGGACACCTATTCAGAGGGGGTCTGAGTTAAGAGGGCAAAATAATGAGGGAGGCAGAAAGGGAGGGTGACAAGGGGTCTCTAATAAGGCAGGAAGACTCCATGGAATTGAGATCACGAATAAAGGGGGGATGGGGCTGAGGGGACAGTGGAGGCAACCACAAGGGATGATGGCTGTGTTAAGGTTCTGTTATTGGGAGACTCCGGCGATTAGGGGGCATCCAGTGGGAGACAGGGGTGGATGCCATAGCCAGGTGAAGGTAGTGAGTATCTCTGGGCTGACAGTGCACAGAGCAAAGTTCATGGTGTATGAACTGGTTAGGGATTGTGGAGGGAAACCAGATTTCCTGGTGCATTTGGGAACTAACGATCTAGAGGGAAATAGCATTTTGGAAATCCAAGCAAGGTTCCAAGAACTTGCCAGAGTCTGTCGGGATAATGGATGCAACATTTCCTTTTCAGAGATATTGGCAGTACCAAAGGCCTCAGTGGAGAAACAAATGAAGATCACTGAGTTTAATGACTGGCTCAGGAAGTGGGGTGAAGAGAGTGGGTTGGGGGTGTTAGGGAACTGGAAAGGAGTTTGGGAGGATAAGGGACTGTATGCCAAGGACAGACTTCATCTTGCCCCATTAGGGAAGGAAGTCCTTAAACAGGGGATGGCTGACTACATTCAAGAAAGGTGGGGTTTAAACTTGTGAGGGGGGGAAGGGATAAGGGAGGGGCTGACCAGAAGCCCTCTCCTCCAGGTGAGGGGATTAGCCTTCAAACCCGAGGGGGAAACAGACTGGGGTGGAGGTTTAAGGAGGAGCAGAGGGAGGACAGAAGTATAAGGAACCTGGGTGGGGTTTGACAAAGGGGATCAGGGATAAGGGGTAGGGGGTTGGTGTTAGTAAATGCCAGGAGCTTAGGAAACAAGTTGCCAGAGTTCCAGGCCATGCTGTTCGGGGGGGGGTGGATGTGGCGGCGGTCACGGAGACGTGGGCCAACAAAAACCATGACTGGGACCTAAACGTGCGGGGGTACACTATGCTTAGGAAGGATGGAAAGGAGGGCAGAGGGGGTGGAGAAGCTATGTTCACTAGAGATGACATAGAAATTGCTAGGGTAGAAGAGGCAGAGGGAAATGTGGAGGCCTTATGGGTCACCGTATGATTCCCAGCAGGAGATAAGGTCAAGCTAGGTGTAGCATATAGACCCCTGGGATGAGTGATTTTCTAGAGGATGGTTTGCTGGACATCATCATTGCACAGTGTGGACCAAAAGGGGAAGGAGTGGTGTTGATGGGGGACCTTAATATGCCAGGTACAAACTGGGGAACCATGTCCTCTAAGGTGGCCAAGGAGCAGAGGCTGCTGGACGGCTTCCAGGATGTGTTCTTAACACAGCATGTGATGGAGCCCACAAGGGAGGGGCATGTCCTGGATGTGGTTCTGGCAGATGGGGATCTGGTAAGGGATCTGGTTGTAGAGGACCCCCTGACTGGGAGCAACCACAATACTGTCTGGTTTCAAATAAGCATGGGGGAGGGGGTGAGATCTAGGACACTGGCAGTGGACTTCAGGGGGGCAGACTTTGTGGGCATGGGAAATATTCTCAAGGATCACTTGAAAGGGATTACATCAATGACAAGTGTGGAAAGGAGATGGGAGGTCATAAAACGGGGACTTCATGAGGCAGTCAGGATCTGCGTTAAGTTGAAACGTAAGGGAGCAAGGTCACATAAACCATGCTGGTGGTCCAGTGAGGTACAGGTAGCGGTCAGAGAAAAGAAGGCGGCCTACAAAAAATATAAAACAACAAGAGGGGATAGGGATAGGGAAATGTACCATCTTGCATCTAGAAAAGTCACCTGGATGGTGAGGGGAGCAAAGTCCAGTAAAGAGCTGTGGCTGGCACAGGGGATACATGGAGGGAAAAGGGTTCTTCCGCACATTGGGGAGCGGAGAAAACTAAGGCCATCTCAGCAGATTGAGATCAGAAGGAGGGTGGGTGGAAGAGGCGAGGACCAGGCAGAGGTATTTAATGAGTACTTTGCCTCTGTGTTCACTAGGGAGGGATGGGATATCTACAAAGCAAGGCACAATGGGATAGAAGCTGCAGTGAGTGGGATCAGGAGCAACAGAAATGGAGCAAGAGGGAGGGAGAGGTACTCAGGGTGTCACATCTGGATAAGGATAAAAGGCCAGTAAGGTGGAGAGGATGGATGATGCTATCTCCACCAAAAGGGTGGTTAGCCCTCAAGGCCCCAAAGAAAGACAAACTCCCAATGGATGGCATTCATCTGAGAGTACTATGGGAATTGGCAGACATACTGGCTGCACCCCTGGTGGAGCTCTTCAACAGGTCACTTGAGACAGGGAGGGTACCTAGGGATTGGCGAGAGGCACATGTGGTGCCAATACATAAAATGGGGTCGAGGGAAGTACCAGGTAACTACAGACCCATCAGTTTGACCTCAGTGGTGCGAAAATTAATGGAGAGTATACTAAAGGAACGATTGGGGTGTACTAGGAGGAGGTGGGAGGTCTGGATAGTCGGCAACATGGATTTGTGCCAGGTAGATCATGTCAAACCAATCTTGTGGAGTTTTACGAATGGGTAACATCAGAACTGGACAGGGAAAGCCTGTGGATGTATTATTCTTGGACTTCAGCAAGGCGTTTGACTCTGTCCCCCACAATGGTCTGGTGGAGAAACTGATGGGGTTAGAAGTAGGCCCTTTGATGGTCAGATGGATTGAAAACTGGCTAGCTGGACGCACCCAGAGAGTAGTGGTCTGTGGGGAGCTCTCGAACCCTAGAGAGGTTGGTAGTGGGGTACCGCATGGCTCAGTCCTGGGTCCGATCCTGTTTAATGCATACATATCGGACATCAGGAAGGGTGTGAAATGAGTCTCTTCGCTGATGACTCCAAGATGGGAGCAGTAGTTGAGGGAGAAGAGGGGAGGTTGGCCCTGCAAGGGGACCTGACACCCTGGAAAGCTGGGCACACATGGAAATTAAATTAATATCACCAAGTGCAAGGTGTTGCATCTTTGGGCGGGAAACCTAAACACAGGTACACCCTGGGAGGGTAGGTGCTGGAGGCCTCAATAGGGGAAAAGACCTAGGAGTCATAGTGGATGGCCAAGAATAACTCTGAGCAGTGCAGGAGAGCAGGCTAGCAAGGCAAACAGGATGTTGGGATGCATCATAAGGGGGATCACCTCTAGGAGCAAGGAAGTGATTCTGCCTCTGTACAATGGACTGGTTAGACTACACCTTGAGTACTGTGCAGTACTGAGATCACACTTGAAGAGGGACATACAGCTCCTGAGAGGGTACAGAGGTGGGCAACTAAGATGATACGAGGGCTAGGGATTTGACGATGAGGACAGACTTGAGGAGCTCTGCCTGTTTTTATTGGAGGAGAGGAGATGGGGGACATGATTGAGGTCTTCTGGCACCTCAAGGGAATAAATAGGGTAAACATGGAGGGGATCTTTAGACTAAAGCAGGGAGGTATCACCAGAGGGCATGGTTTGAAGTTGGAAGGTGGAACGGTGAGGGGGGGAAGGAGGAGGAGGTTTTTCACTGAGAGGGTGGTGGACCCTTGGAATGCACTGCCTGGCGAGCTGGTTCAGAGATCCACAGTGGAGGGCTTCAAGAGAGGGTGGGACAGACACAGAAAGTGGATGTATCAGATGATGGCCTGTCCCAGGGGGGTGGGGATGGATGATAGGGGTTTCTGGAACACAATGGGGGAGGGCCTCGGCACCCAACTGGGGATCTGAGGTTCAAGCAGACTCGATAGACCATAAGGCCTAATCTGCTGGCAAATAGTATGTTAGAATAAGTTCAGCTTCAGGAGGATGAGAGTTGATAAAGTTTAGGACATCATTGAATCCATGTTTAGGGTCCCTGGGTGGGATGTATACAGAGACAATAGTCATGGCTTTATGGTTGGGACCTAGGATGATTTTTATTGGCAGAATCTGAGCCGAGGCAGAAAGTGATGGAGTTGATACAGGGTGCCAAGACAGGGAGTCTTTGATATAGATTGTGCAACCACCGCCTTTTCTGGATATCCGGTCCAGCCTGTGGACATTGTAGCCCTATATTGTTACTGCTGAGTCAGGAACTTTAGGTGTCAGCCAAGTTTCCACCACTGCAAGGATGTCAGAGTTGTGCTGGCATATGAAGGCTTGGAGTGCATCAAGCTTTGGTAGTAGGCTGCAGATATTAATGGTTGCAAGGATAAGGGCACCTGGAGTTTGTGTGTGGCCTGAGCTTCTAGGGCCAGGATTGGGATGGACGCTGCCTGAGATGAGAAGGAGGAGGAGTAGGAGTTTTAAGAAGCAGAGTCGCAGCTCTTTGACAGATAGTTTTGATCGTTGTTCCAGGGAGTAGAGGTTGCAAGGTTCCAGGCAGTATCCCATATGGACTGCAAGGGGATTAAACAGCAGCATACAGGAGGTAATGCAAACCAGAGTTGTAAGAGTAATGTGTGTGAATACTTACATATGTCAAGCTGTTATGAGAAATGTTATAAAAAAATGTGTCCTAATGGAACTGCCATTGCTAACGAAAAAGAATATAGCAGTACTGTTATGATTTATTTGTCTTACTGATGCATCAGCTTTTGTTTTTATAATATGCTAATAGAACAGCATGTATTTTCATATAATGTCGTTATGTAGACTTTTATAATAAGTGTAGACTTGACGCAGACACCAAGTTTTTCCAGGTAGGGAAGAGTGTAACCCCCCTACAAATTGGGGTTTACTATAATGTCTTCCTGGGCTCCTTAATGCCCCCTGTCAGGATGGTGTCCTGTCTTTAGTAGTGTTATCTATTTGTGTAAGAGTGCCTTAGTAAGCCTCCGCACCCGCCTCTTTAAGAAAAGGGATAATCTGTGTTGAAACTTAGTCTGGGCTGGGTCCGGGTGATTTAAGGCTCGTGACCAGCCAGGCAGTGCGTTATTTTGCTCCTTTCTGCAGTTGTTACTTGTGCAGAGGGAGCTTTAATAGGAACTGTGATTGAGTATTGCTTATTTGCTGTCATAGTAAAGATAGAGAAGTTTGTCTAACCTGCTTTTATTGCAGCGTGACCATCTGGATGGGAGCCACCATGTTAGGTCCTGGACTTCCAGTATTTGGACCAATCGAACCTAAAATTGGGACCTAAAATGGACACTGTCCCCAGGGGTCTTGTGGGAAGCAATTCTGTAGTTTTTGTAGTTTTAAGTGTTGGTGCCCAAATAGACCTGGAGGGGGAGCCCTTGCTTTGATCGACAGTTCCCTCAGCCAACAGAACCTTTTGGATTACCAGGGAAATGCCCAGAACTGCCTGAAGCAGGGATCAGTTAGAGTTGGAAGTTGAACAGCGAACAGCTCGAGCTTTCGAGCAGCTACTCCCTGAAGGAGCATAGGTGAATCAGTGGAAAGAGGCTTTGCTGGTCTTCCTGCTCCATTCTCCAGTAATCGGAACTGCCTATCGCAGAAGTTGGACCTGTCAGATTTCCAGCTTTGGAACTGCGGCAGAAGAAAGAAATGTGATTGCAACTTGTGATTTGGACTGAAGATTTGCTCCAGAAGTGATTGACCCAGCTTGTGGGAGAGTTACCCTCGGATTGGAAAGTTTGTGCAGTGCAGCTGTCAATTTTCAACCGGACATTATCCAAACTGTTGTTTAAATAAGTTAGTGCAGTAAATGTACTGAATGTGTTTCGTGGGTCACAATTTGGTTCCCCATGGTCAGATCTATTATGCCAGTGGGAGGCTTCACCAGCAGAAGATCATGAACTTTTGCAGAACTGTTCATTCTGCCTCGGCCCTGCCATCTTGGCCTAGGCCGCTACTCATGCACCAGAGAACTTCTCGATGAAAGACCAGCCTGGGGATTCGGCCCCCTGCCCAACACCATCAAGCAGGTAGTGACCACCTGAAGGTGAGCCGTGTCAGCCCTGCTTCCCCTGGCATTCCTGATCACTACCATGAGGTCTACATCTCGCCTGTCCTGCATCCAGGTTCTGGTAGCGTGAGTACAAATCAGGGTAGCTCCCTGCAACAAAAGCAAAAATCATTGTGGTACCAATTAATTGTTTCTTTTACTGGGTTCTTGCAACGGACAGAGCCATCCAGCTTGGATTACAAATTATTGGGTTGTGTGCATGCTTAACTGTTTTCTTCCTTTAAGGGCCCCAACAACAGCTGCGACACTGGCCACCCCGGGCAACGCTTCAGGCTAGCCTGCATGACATACTGGGTACCCAGGGTTGTTGAACTGTTTACTTGGGACTTAACGTGCATGCCAGACAATCCCGATTTAAATCAGATCGCTAATCATTCTGCTAGATTCATGCCCCTCCCTTGTTCACTGCCCCTAAATAAACCTGATTGTCTTTGTTCATGTTTAACTTGGCTAGTGTGCATATTATTCATTGCGTTAGTGTTTATGCTATATTGCTGCATTTACTGATCCTGTTTTCCAGGGGTCTCTAGGGCAGTTGCAGCAGAACTAGCCCTGGAGGTAAGTGAGAAGGGTGTGAGTGCATTATTACTACTGCCTATTACTTGTGAATGTACCATTGTGTTACTACTTAGGCCACTACGGGGTTTTAAATAATTGATTATTAGTTTTTTTCTTGGGACAATGCTAACTGTACAGACAGTATTTATATAGGTTTTCTAGAAGTGTTATGTATGTTAAAACACAGTGAGGCAAATGCTATGCATTTTCACAGTGTTTTAGCACTTTTATGAGCAAAACGCTAATCAATTTTTGGAGTTAAATAAATCCCTGCACTAGAAGAGTTGGTGGGTGGTTATAGTGTCCCAGAGGGCTATACCAGAGCAGTTAAGCTATCCCAATACTATTCCTCTGGGTGGAGGCACCCGATTTCCGAACTCAGGACCCTCAGCCTGTGCATTGCCGTACAGGCAGGGGTCATAGCTCTTAGAATAGTGCCAGCTAGGGGTTACACTCGGTATGGCTTTTTATGGCAGCAATGTCTGCCCTGTTCCAGATGGACATGCTGGATCTGAAGAGTCCGAATATGGTGCCAGTTGCACCTGTAACATCAGCAGTATCACGTTTCCTTCATGAGGAGGGATTTCGTTTACTTGAGGGATTGGATCTAGACCTAAATAAACCTAAGCGCTCAATAGTATGTACACCAGCTACTGGAACTTGTGTACATATCTGGCAGGCTGCAAAGCTATCTAGTGACGTAGTGCTGAAAAACTTAGATGTGTTTGTAGTATAACACATATCAAATTCTGCCACATTCCAATGTGTAAGATTAAAAATAACAGCCGCCGGCCCGGTGACGCTGAGGGTTGAGGCGCTGGATGCCACACCTCACACCACACCGGCGACCTGGGTTCAGGAACGGACTCGGGGAGCCAGGGGTTGGCAGGGGAGGAAGAGGATTGAGCGTCTGGAGGACAGCTCTCCTCTAGCTGGGGAGGGATCCTGGGGTTGCTCGGTGTCCTCGCAACCCCCGATGGAGATTGTGGTTATAGCAGGATCATCAGCCAGAACAATGGGGCGGGAGTGCGGCAAATGTCAGCAGGCAGCCTTGCACGGACGTCACTGCACACTGCATTCCCAGGGGAAACCTATACACAGAAAAATCCCCAACTCGGGGATAGGCGACGGCACCTCCACCCACTCAGCCACACTCCACTGCCGATTGCCCTCCTCTCCTGGGCCCAGCCCAGCCCAGCCTGAATTCAAGATAGAGCGCCCTGGGCAGATAGAACTAGGGGGGGGGAGATAGCCTGGCTGGTGCCAGGAAAACGGAGGCCTCTCAGGCACGGAGGTAGAGCTGGGGACACTGGAGGATGCCTGAGAGAGTTCCTCGGGTCGGTGCAAAAATAGATTCTAAAATAATTTTAAAAAAATTAAAAAATAACAGGGACATGCATAAATTGCACAGTATTAATGAGGGTACCTGGGACTGAATTTGCAGTGAGACCACTGAGTGGGCCAGGTTCTTGTGGTGGACATTCAGTAAGTTCTGCTTCATTGGGAGGTAAAACAGACAAAAACATGGCGGCTGTATCTATATTGTGTGAACAGAATTCTTTTGTGGAGTCCTGAGGAAGTCTCTCACAAAAAGCAGGGGCAATTAAAACAGTAAGATTGTATAAACCAGAATGTCTATGATTAGCTTGGCAAATAGACAGAGTACCATTTGGGCAATTTTGGTGTTTGGTCAACCATGGAAAGTTCCTTTGGATAGACGGGCCACAGGGAGAGTTTGTCCATATAAATCTGTTTGCCATTCAATTTGCAGGGAAGATTTGTAAGGGACTACAACCAAGGCAGTGAGGTAGGCATCCTTGCCTTCATGGACAGTAATCAGTTCGTTTGAGACATTAATACTAACTCCTTCTGGGATGGTAGTATGGTCAAAATGTGGAAGGATGTGGCCCACCATGCCTTGGATGCAGAGGAATGCTCCTGAGAGTAGGAGAATCAGATGCAAGATGGCCATCTTGCAGGATTACCTGTAAGGAAAAAGAAGAGGTCAGTTGGTACAATTTCACCCAACAGAGTTAGGAAAAGTAATTATACACCTATAAAGTTTTAACTGGTTTGCATGCAACCATTTCTCAGTAAGTTTTTGTTTTGGAGAAGTCTAACTTGACAGGCTGCGGGACCGAGTTTGTTGACAATGGGGTAGGATCCTTCCCACTTATTGGAGAAGGGATGTGTAGGATGAACAAATTTATGTACCATTACCTGATCTCTGACTTGCCAGTCCACTTCTTGTGTGTGGTTGTGAAATTGGATTTTGGACTGTTGCTGGGCCTTGTCCATGCGATGTGCAGCATACAGATGGGTTTTAATAATGTCATCTTGGAGTTTAGTAACATACTTGTCTACAGACACTCTGTTTGCAGGTAATGGGTAATTTCATGAGTATGCCTGCCCCCTTCCCCTGGCTCCAGTTCCATTCCCAATGCCTTTTGGAGAAGGAGGTTGAATTGTACTATAAGAAGGAGAAGGGAGAACCCATAGAACTGGATGGTTCTCTGGAACAAGAGTTTGGCTCCCCTCCTTGACATGCAGAGGACTATACCTCACACTATAATTTTGTGTGGCATATGGTTAACACCCTCAATATCACCTTTCAAGGGACTGAGGAAGATGAGTGTGAGGTGGAATTTATGGATATGATGGGCTTAACTCACACAAAAAGGTTGACACTGCCCATCCAAAAATCCCTCAAGAAGGCCACCTGTAAAATCATATCAGCATTCACCTCAGCTGCTGGCATAGGTGAGAAAATTGAAAAAAGTATCAGGTGGATCCTTTGATAAAGGAAAGTTTATTTCCAAAACGCATTAGGGCACTGTGTATTTTTAGCACTGGCACTTTAATTACCTTTACTTGGTAATATTTTAAGCACTGTGTTATCTTTGGATGGTGAGAGCAGGACTTTTATGTTGTTGTTATACTATCAGGTGGATAAACCTGGCTCTGAATACTTGCTTTGTCACCCTGATCATGAGGGAGTGGTCCAGATTGCTGCCTGCATACAAAGCCAGGGTTCCCTTTTCCTCTCAGCCTGCTGAGAAAGATTCCAGGAAGCTGGATAGCATGGGCAAACAAGTTTATACAGTATATACTTCAGCTTCTCTGTTTTTAAGGCAGGCAGCATGCTTGGCATACACAGCTCAGTACCAAAAAGCCATTTGGATATTGGTAGAGACCCGTGTAAATCGCAAATACAAAATAGCACGAAATAAAATGAAAATAGCAAAAAACGAAAACTAGCAAATAAAACGAAATATGCTATTTTTTTAAAAAGACGTTTTTTGCTTGTGTTTGTATTCTGTTTCTGCACTAACAGCGTCATAATCTCATTCAATTGTATAGTAACTGTGTAGCATACATTTAAGTATGCATCTCGGCACCTCATTTGCCCAGCAATTAACACGTTTTAAGCTTCTCTGGAATTCATTGTAGTTTCCTCGTGTTTTCTCACCCCATAATCTGCTTGTCTTTGTGTTGAATGCAGCTTCTCTGGCGATCTCAATTAAGAGCTTACTGTTCCAGCACTCGTGATGTTTTTCTCCCATTCAGTTCTGTACTCTGTGTTCCCCCATTCCTGTAATCATTCCTGTGAAAGTTTACATTGCTGTTTGCCGCTTGTTTTGGTCGTTGGCATCCTGGCGCTGCTCTGACAATTTCCAAGTAAGAACAGTACATTTAGGTTAAACGCTTCATTCTTGGCGGGGTTGGGGGAGTTACTGAGGAAATCAGGTAAGAAGTAATGTCACACAATCAAGCATTGATTGAGCTAATTTAGTAAATAAATAACTTCAGCTGCTCTGCATTTCTCCTTAAAAGGTTCACATTGCATCTGAAATTCAGATTGGTTTCTGCTTCGTATGTGCAGGTAGCCAGTTGAAATATACTTTTTCTGCATTTCTGTAGCCAGGTTTCAGCATGCCTAAACCTCACATTGGTACTGGCCAGAGATACAAGGAGTTTGAAGTTGAGGGGCTGTATTTGGCTGACAGTAGCATTTTAATGTGCCAGTTCTGCAACTGCCGTTTGGAGTGGGAGTCAAGAGACGGTTAAACATTGTCATGACAGAAGGCAGACCATGAAAAAGGAAAAAATGAATATTGCTGTATGCTTGCTTTTAATAGTTAAACACTCAAACACTGCTGTAATGATAGTTTTACTGCTCAACATATCAATGTATTGTGTTTTTTACATGTTCTTTGTGTTTTTTGTACATGAAAAATAACATGTAATAAAACAACATTTTGGAAACATAAGAAATAAGAAATTCTTAAAAAAATACCAAGAAATATGGTAAAAAATAAGAAATTCACGGGTCTCTAGTTATTGAAGATGAATGAATACAAGACCAAGTACGAGAGCAGCAGTGAGAAGGAAAAGGCCTCCACTTCATGCAGGCCTTCTGGAAGGGGAAGTAGAGGTAGGGGATACTTTGCCCCATGCTTACGCAGTGGTGTCAGCATGACTCAGCTGGTAGCACATCCATCTCTGGCTAGTAGGTCATGGGTTCTAGTCCGACATTGGGACTGAACTCATACCTTAAAAATGCTGGCACCCGAGTGCAGCACTAGGGGGGTTCTGTACTGTCAGGGTGTGCCGTCCTTCAGATGAGATGTTAAACTGAGGTCCTTTCTACCCATCTCTGGTACTGTCGTGGTAGGTATCCAGGTGGAAGTAAAAGAACCCAAGGCACTTTTTGTAAGAGTAGGGGGATTTTCCCCGCTGTCCTGCCCAACATTCCCCTTCCCATAAAATTGTTTCATGCAATTGTCCAAGGCTGTGTGTGGGTGATGTTGTGTGAAATGGCTGCAACTACACAGTCATTCACTTCACTACCAGTCTAGTATTACTTGTAAAGTGCTTTGGGATACAATGTGTATGAAAAGCACTATATAAATGCTGAGTCTTGTTTTTACATCACCTATGACAACCCTCCACAGAGGTTTTTTTTTTTCAGAGGTAGTGGTAAAAGGGGTACAAAGGCATGCTGCTGCACAAGCAGTCCCCAAGGGTCAGGCTACGCAAAACCTCTGAAAAGTCTGCACAGGTCACCCATCCATTGCCAGTGGGAGGAAGGCTGACTCACTATTTTCAGGAATGGACAAAACTACAGACAAGTGGGTCCTGGAAATGGTGAGCCAGGGTCTGTCCCTCCAGTTCAGAAAATTTCCAAGACTACAGAGCCACAAAGGTTTCCACCCTCACACACCAAGAGAAAGAATCATGTTGAAGATGGAGGTATAAAAGTTACTGTAAGCAAATGCAGTGGAAAAGGTACCTCCAACATAATGGGGAAAGGGACTTCGCTCAAGAAACTTCCTGATCCACAAGAAAAATAGGGTGTGGTGACCCATTTTATTGAACAAACACTTAGAAGAGGAAACTATCAAGATGGTAGCACTGGGCTCAATGATTCCATCACTGAAAAGAGGAGACTAGCTGGGGGTCACTGGATCTGAAAGATGCCTACTTTTACATTCCAGTCAGTCCTATACACAGAAAGTACCTCAGATTTAGGATAGGGAATTGCTATTATGAATTCACAGCACTTCCCTTCAGCTTATCCTCAGCATCAAGAGTGTTCACCAAGCACCTAGCCATGGTGGCACTTTCAAGGAGGCAAGAGGTGATGGTTTTTCCTTATCCGGACAATTGGTTGGTCTCAGGGAAATCACATCAGGAGGCCAAGTCCTCCTCCTTCTGACACAAGGCACCCTGGAGGACCTGGACTTCCTCAGAAATGTACAAAAGTCATACACAGAACCAGTTCAGGTTTTGGACTTTATAGGTACAGAATTAGGTTCCCAGCAAAAGAAGCCATTCCTTCCCCAGGAAGTGGTAGCAAATCTGACTGCTACTGCAAAATCCTTCAAAGCAGGTCAGCCCAGACCTGCAAAGGGTTTCCTGCATTTGCTGGGGCTCATGGCATCATCCACTACAGTAGTACCAGGTGCCAGTTCCAAATGAGAGCTACTCAACAGCACCTAGGGAACCACTGATCCCAGAGGTGGGGCCCACTTTCAAAATTAGCGTCTGTCACAAAGTCTCTGCTAAGGGCACTGGAACGGTGGAAGAAAGAATGCAACCTCAGACAGGGAGTTCCCTTCCTTCAGCAATCACCTACAGTCATACTCTCAACAGATGCCTTACTCTTGGGCTGGGGCTCTCACCTGAAGGACCTCACTGTAAGTGGTATGTGGAGTACATAGGAGACTCAGAAGCACATAAATCTCTTGGAGCTCAGTGTAGTGTACTTGACAATACAGACTTTCTCCCACATCAGAGGTCAGTCTGTTCAGATCAGGACAGACAACACTGCAATTATGTACTACATAAACGAACAGGGAGGAATAAGATCTTCAAAATGGTGTACATAAGCAATGAAGATCTGGAACCAAGCATACTTCCTGGAGGTTTTAACTTTCACAACAGTACACCTGCCAGGGAAGGACAATGTGCTGACAAATTCCTTAAAGATCAAATTAACCAATTTTTCTACATTTGTAATAAAATCTTGAATTCACATGAATTTAAGTCCCTGTGCCATGGTTAGTGCTTCCTGCAAATATCATGCTGTTTGGTTTTGTGGTTTTCTTTAAATCAGCATGTGTTAATGTGCTCTGCAGTAACTGAAAACTAAAGATTGTTCTGTCCCTATCAGTGAGGCCTACAGAGCGACGATATCATTTTGGTCTAGCCTACTGCTTCAGCAGTTAAGTCCCTGATTGACTGAAGAAGCTATTGCACTTCCCAGTCAGAGCAGTCTGTAGAGCTAATTGTTTTCACTCCAAGATTGTTACTAACCCATCTGGTTTGTGTTTAGATAGATTACCTTAAAATCTATCATTCTGTTCTCATAAAAAGTTGATCATTTGAGTTTCAGTGCTGAATTGAAGTCGTATAAATGTTTATGAGAAATCACCTTGTCTGTATCACATCTGTCAGTTTTTTCTCATCAAAACTCTGCATTGTTTTCTGGCTATACAACACAGGGTTGTTTAATGGATATAAAATAAATCTAAATTTTGTTAATTCATAGAAGTAGTGTGTCTTTAACGTAGCCTCCATAAATAGGTTCATATGAGAACAGTTTTGTTTTTATGTCAGATTGACAAACAGGTGTTTGCCATACTCTGCTATTTCAGGAACATGTACTGTATGAACTCACAAAATTCAGTTCTATGAGGGTTTCTGTTTGAAAATACATTGTGTGTGTGTATAACTAGAAGTACTATATGGCATCCTGATGCCCCTGTCTCCTGGCTCTCAGTTGAGGCTGCTGCATCCTGCTTCCCTCTGTCCCCCACACCCACAGTCAGGGCCAATGCACCTTGTTGCCCCTGTTCCTGTCTCCACAGACAGGGCTGCTGTGCCAGCTAAGCCCTAGAGTGCCAGAGCCTCTGTCTCCACAGTTGGGGCTGCTGCACCATGCTGCCCCATGCCACCAAATGTGGGGATTTTGCTGCACACTGCTACCCACTTCCATTGCCCCAAATGGGCAGGGCCGCTGCATCACATGCACCCCATCTCACAGTAAGGGCCACTGTACTCTGATGCCCCACTGTGTTCTGCACCACAGCCAAGGCTTCTGCACCATGCTGTCCTCTGTCCCCTGCCACCACTGTGCCCTGCTGCAACATAGAGCCTCTTGCCTCCACAGTTAGGGTTGTTGCACCATGCTGCTCTCTGCCACCAGAGTCAGATCCTTTGGTATGCTGCTCAAACTGCTTGAAAGAAAAAACAAAAAATACTTTCATCTTGTGTTATAGGGTGGGGGACAGAGGGTAACAGGGTGCAGCAGCCCTAACTGTTCAGGCAGAAGACAGAGGAGGCATCAGGGTACAGCAGCTCAACCTGAAGGACAGGGTGCAGCAGATCTACCCATTTGGGACAAGGTACAAAGGCAGCAGGGTGAAGCAAAGGATCCGACTCTAATGGCACGGGGCAACAGGGAGAAACTGCCCCAACTGTGGTGGCAGGGGACAGGGTGAAGCACATGCCCAGACTTGTCTTATAGCAAGTGGCAGCATGGTGCAGCGGCCCTAACTGTGGCGGCATGGGGCTCTAAGGTACAGTAGGCCACAGCAGCCTTGACTGTGTAGACAGGTGCAGGGTGCAGCAGCCTTGGATGTAGTGGCAAAGACAGAGGACAGCATGGTGCAGACATCTCAACTGTGTGGTAGGACACAGGGGGCATCAGGATACAGCAGCACTGACTGTGGGACAGGGTGCATATGGTGCAGCAGCCTTACCCAGTTGGGGCAATAGAAGTGGGTAGCAGGTGCAAATACTCCACCTCTGGTGGCCTGAGGCAGCATGGTGCAGCAGCCCTAACTGTGAAGACAGGGGACCTGGGACTCTAAGGCATAGTAGAGCACAGCAGCCTAAACTGTGGCAACAGGAATAGGAGGCAACAGGGTGCATTGGCCCTGACCGTGGGTGTGGGGGCATAGGGAAGCAGCAGCCTCAACTGTTTGTGCAGGAGGCAGCAGGGTGCAGCAGCCCTGACTGTGTGGAGAAGACAGTGGGCAGTGGGGTGCAGCAGCCTCAAATGGGGCAGGGGAAAGGGGGCAGCAGAGTGCTGCTGCCTCAACTGTTGGGCAGGAGACAGGGGCATATGGATGCCATATAGAATTTCTAGTTATACACATACATGATGTATTTTCACATAGAAACCCTCAAAGAACTGAGTTTTGTGCATTTATACAGTACATGTTCCTGAACTAGCAAAGTGTGGCAGACACCTGTTTGTCAATCTGACATAAAAACAAAACTGTTCTCACATGAACCTATTTATGGAGGCTACATCAAAGACACACTGCTTCTATGAATTAACATAATTTAGATTTATTTTATATCCATTAAACAACCTTGTGTTAAATAGTCAGAAAACAATGCAGAGTTTTGATGAGAAAGAACTGACAGCTGTGATACAGACAAGGGGCTGGATTCACAAAAGGGATGCGCCCAGTGCATCCGATATGCACTGGGGTGTCCCTGTCATGCGCCCAAAGGCGATTCTGGCAGGGGGCCGATGCGCTGGCACAACCCTGAGGCACCAGCGCATTGCAGATACACTGCATACCGCCAGTAATTACATGCGGCGCATCTGAAGGGGCTGTGAAGGGGGCGTGCCCGTGCATATCGGGCGCAACCCCATTCACAGCCCTAATCTGTGGCACATCCCCGGGGCAAATCTGGGGATGCACCACAGAAAGATAAGTCTAGAAAATCTAGACTTAAGTGGGTGGCCACCCAAAGGCAGGCTGCCGTACTGCAGGCAGCAGCATGGCTGCCTGCCCACCATGGGAGTCCAGTGTGTCCCCGCCCCAAGCCCCCATAAGAAGCCACTCCCGTGGCAGAATGAATGAAATAGCCCTCTTCCCAAGCCCCATAGAATGCCGCCCCAGCGGCGTGAAAGACTGTAGAATTCATTTACACCCAGTAATGTTGCTCCAGCAGCGGTAAATGAAATGCAGATCCCCTCCCATGACCCCAGCAGTCAATTAGCGGTGGTGGCAACAATTGAGCCTGAAGCTCTCAAGTTCTATTGAAGCAGTTCTTCCACGGTAGCCTGCCAATTACAAACAATCTCCTGCTACACCTCTCTGTTTCTCTCATCCCAGCAGGGTCCCACAGTCATGAGCTCAGCCTACCCGCACATCGCACAGCCACTCTCGACTTCGTCTGACACGACACTCTACCGCATAACCCGACGCCATCGGCTTCGCCACGGTAGCTATCATTGTCAGACAGCTCTGTCGGCGGTGGCCATGGCTGTGTGGAGGTGGGCTGAGCTGCACACCGACAATGGGACCCTGCTGGGTTGGGGGAGAGGGGTGGTTGGGGTGCCTGGGGAGGTTCATTCTGTAATAGCTGGCTGCTGTGGAGAGTGGCTTCCATGGGGGCTTGGGGCTGGGAGGGGTACAACCTTCTGTTACCACTACCATGGTGGGTGGCTTTACTGGGTGCATCGGAAAGGGTTCTGCATTTTACTTACCGCTGCTGGAAGTGGCATTTACTGGGTGCTTGTCGGGGGTTCTGCAGTTCTTTACAGCCGCTTGTAGGAGCGGCATTTACTGGGGGCTTTGGGCGGGAGGGGGATGTGCCAGGTGATGGGGGTCCACTGTTCGGTGCATTCTGCCAGGGCATCCCTGCAGGCGCACTGCAATTGGGGCCATAATGGCATGCTAATGGCCCCATTTAGCCATGCATGCCTAATGGCCTCATTTGAATGCCCCTGGCTGTGGATCATGTTTTTGGGTGCAGGGCATTCTGAGATGCCCTGCCCCGAAGGGTTCACAGCCTAACATGGGGGATGCGCCTCCTTTGTGAATCACCCATTTTGCACTCAGTGCATCTCCCCTGTGCCAGGGCATCCGAGATGCACTGAGCGCATCTTCTTTGTGAATCCTGCCCAAGGTGATTTCTCACATTCATTCATACCACTTCAGTTCAGCACTGAAACTCAAATGATCAACTTTTTATGAGACCAGAATGATAGATTTTAAGCTAATCTATATAAACACAAACCAGATGGGTTAGTAACAAACTTGGAGTGGAAACAGCTCTACAAACTGCTCTGACTGGGAAGTGTAACAGCTTTTTCAGTCATTCAGGGACTTAACTGCTGAAGCAACAGGCTAGACCAAAATGATGTCATCGCTCGCAGGCCTCACTGATAGGGACAGAAAAATCTTCATTGTTTTCAGTTACTGTAGAGCACATTAACAGATGCTGATTTAAAGAAAACCACAAATCCAAACAGCATGATATTTTCAGGAAACACGAATCATGACACAGGGACTTAAATTCATGTGAATTCAAGCTTTGGACAAAACTGTTCATTTGACCTTTAAGCAGAATCAGCCAGGGAAAATCACAAATGGATCCTGAACCAGCAGGTGCTGGTGACAGTGTTCAGAAGGTAGGGTACACCAGAAATAGACCTGTTTGCTTCTTGAGAGAAGAATCAGCTCCCACTATGTTCCTGCAGATCCCCATCGGTGGGTACTGCCCCGGAAGATGCTCTAGTTCTCAGCTGGTTAGAGAAGTTCCTTTATGCCTTCCCTCCTTTTCCCACTTTTGCTGAGGGTAGTACTAAACCTAAGAAGGATGACAGCAACAATGATTACATAGCTCCAGATTGGGTGAGGCACATTTGGTACTCCCTGCTCCTCTCCCTCTACAACAGACATCCTATCAACCTGCTACTGAGATGCAATCCGCTGACTGTCTCAGGGCAGGATAACATTCTCAGATTCGAGAACTCTGCTTCATAGAGCATGGTTCTTGAAGAGCTAGAGTTCTCTGGATTAAGTTTCTCTGATAAGGTTATGGAAGTGCTTAAGGTTTCTAGGAAACCAGTAACATGAAGAAAGTACAGTTACGTAAGAACTTACCATAACAGTAGATCTTCGAGAAGAGCTCCTGCAGCAGGTAACACCATAAGGACTATGCACCAGGCACCAGGACTCTACAAAAACCTTCTAGCCAGCAGTACCCAGCTAGGGCCCGCCCCTTACGTCGGTCTGCCCACCAAAATCACTAGCTGTATAAAGGGGGCGGTCCCCAGCCCCACCTCAGTTCACTCGCCGGAGACCTGAAGGTTACCTAGCAGGAGAGCTCTGACGCAGGCGCCGAAGCAAATCCCAAAGGGAGAAACATAATAGGAGGATGAAGGGAGGGAAAATGCCGCCTGCTGCAGGAGCTCTTCTCGAAGATCTACTGTTACGGTAAGTTCTTCTGTAACTGTACTATCTTACCTCGAGTAAGAGTTCCTGCAGCAGGCTACACCATAAGGACCGAGTCCCAAGCAGTGTCCCCAAAGGGAAGAAAAAGGGAGGCAGGGAAATAAACCTCTGAAATGTTGAATTTTTATTCATGAGATTAGGCCTTGGAGCACAGCGAGGCTGAATCCTGCTCTCTTTCTGGAAGCAATATCCAGGGTGTAGTGCTTAACAAAAGTATGCACAGAATTCCATCTTGCAGCAGCACATTTGTCTGCAGTAGAAACATTTTTCATGGCCACAAAGGATGCAGCCATCCCCCTTGTGGAATGTCCCTTAACCGGTCCTGGTAAGGGTTTTTTATACTTGTTGTAAATGAAAGTAATGCAACTGGGTAACCATTTTGACATGGTTTGCCGTGCAACTGGTTTCACAGAATCCTGGGGGCAAAGGGCACAAACAACTGATCCAACTGCCACGTCAGTTTTGTACAGCTCAAATAATTCCTAAGGATTCTATGTACATCTAGAGTGTGAAGAAGGGCCTCCCCTTTATTCGAATACTCAGGATAGTAAACTGGAAGGGAGATGTCTTGATTCAAGATTAACTCAGACATCACCTTTGGAAGAAACTTAGGATTAGTGCGCAGAGACACCCTGTCTCTGTGAAAAATTAAATAAGGTTCTTTACACATCAAGGCTTGCAGCTCTGAAACCCTTCGAGCTGAAGTGATGGCGACTAAAAATAACGTTTTTCCAAGAGAGAAAACGTAGGTCGCAATCCGCGGCCAGTTCGAATGGAGGTAATGTCAGTTTCTTTAGAACAAAAAGTAAGTCCCATGGGGCAGCGGGATCCCTAATGGGAGGTTTCATATGAAGCATACCCCTAAGGAATGTACTGTATGGGCAAGGTCCAGTTGGGCAATGTTGTTACCCTCCACAGGTGCATGATAAGCCGAAATGGTGCATGATAAGCCGAAATGACACAGAGATGTACCTTTATGGAAGAGTATCTCAGCCCTGCATCTGAAAGTGATAGGAGATATTCCAGAACTGATTTCACCAAGCAAGACAGTGGGTCCAGGGAATGTACAACTGCCCATATACAGAAATGTTTTCATTTCATGGCATATGTTGCCCTTGTAGAAGGTTTTCTTGTTTCTATTAGGACTTCTGCCACCCTTTGCAAAACCCCATACCTGGAAATGGCTAAGTCTGTAGGAGCCATGCATGGAGGTGTAAGTACCAGGTGGACTAATGTTCCCATGTCTTGGGACAGCAAGCTGGGTAAAATTGGTAGCTGAAAAGGAGGTTCCACTGGTAATTGTTGCAAAAGAGGGAACCATACCTGATATGGCCAGAGAGGGGCTACCAGGATCATGGCAAGATCCGTCTGTAGTTTGAGTAACACCCTCTGTATAAGTGGAAAGGTGTACAGGAACTTCCCTGTCCTGCAAAGGGACAATGCGTCTCACCAGAAAACACCATGCCCTACATCTAGCAAGCAGAAATTGGTCAGTTTTGAATTGCATGGGGATGCAAATAGGTCCAGCTCTGGACGTCCCCATCTTTTGAATAGGTCATCCACCACCTCTTGAAGTAACTCCCACTCATAGTTTCCGGATCACGAGCGACTGAGCTCATCTGCCAGGACATTTTGGACCCCTGGAACATGAACCACTGTCAGTGTGAGTCCGTGTTCTAGGGCCCAGTACCACACTCTCATGGCTTCTCTGCACAGAGGGTAGGAGTGTGTCCTTCCCTGCTTGTTGATATAAAAGACCACCGACATGTTGCCAGTCTGGATAAGCAAGGGACCCTGGGAAAGAGAGTCTGAAAGTCTTGCATGGCATACAGAACTGCCCTCATCTCAAGATGTTGATGTGCAGGGACACTTCCATGTCTGACCATGTGCCCTGAGTACAGTGATTCTGAAAGTGAGCTCCCCATCCTAGACCTGATGCATCTGTTGTGAGGATCTAGCTTGGTGAGTCTGTCTGGAACGGAACTCCTGAATCCAGTTTGGATGAAGTCAGCCACCATGACAGTGTTTGATGGACAGCTCTTGATACCCTTACTGGGTGTTTGAGATTGTCAGACATCTGGTCCCATTGCACCCTTAAGTTCCATCGAGGAACTCTCATATGCAAGCGTGCTAACAGTACTGTGGGTATGGCCACTGCCATATGTCCGAGTAGCTGTAACATGGTTCTCATCGTGACTGTATTGGCTGCAGTTACTCTGGAGGTCTGGTCTCGCAGTTGAGGGGCCCTGTCAGGTGGGAGGAAGGCTCTTCCTTGTTGGCTATCCAGGATCGACCCTATATACTGTAGACACTGGCAGGGCCAGAGACAGGACTTTGGAAGATCGATTGTTATCCCCAGCTCTTGGAACATTTGAAAAGTGTCAGAGAGGGTGTGGACTAACTGTGACCTGGTGGGAGCAGTTAGGAGCCAGTTATCCAGGTAAGGATAGACAAAATTACCCTGTCTGTGAAGAGCAGCCGCCACTACTGCTAAGCACTTGGTGAACACCCTCGGGGCCGAGGAGAGATAGAAAGGCTAAGCCCGGAATTGGTAATGGTTCCCTTGAAAGGTGAACTGAAGATACCTTTTGTGAGCTGGAAACACCGGTATGTGCAAGTAAGCGTCTTGTATCTCCAGAAAGCATAGCCAATCCCCTTGGCGCAGCATAGGTATCAGCCCTGGTAATGTTACCATTCTGAACCTTTTGTATTCGATGTACTGGTTCAGGAAACTCTGGTCCAAAATGGGTTTTAAGTCCCCCATCTTCTTGGGAGCCAAGAAGAAATGGGAGTAATACCTGGTCCCCTGTCGGGAGTGTGGAACAGGCACTATTGCTCTTTTTGAGAGTAAGGTCCGTATTTCTTGTCTGATAAGGGATATGTGGGTGGGAGGGTATCGAGAGGGGGCTGGAGGTTTGTCTGGAGGAAATTCTGTAAACTCCAGCATATAACCCTTTTCAATGATGTCCATCACCCATGTATCTGTCTTTATTTTGGTCCACCCATCTAGGTAGAGGGAGAACTGACAACCTACTGCTTCCCCCATCGACTCCGCCGGAGGAGGAGGGGCTGGCAGAAAGTCTTGCATGTGCACCTGGGTTGGGCAGGGAAGGTTGGGAAGATTTTGCATTCCTTGGTCCACTATTTCCTGCTTGTTGAGAGGGTGCGTTGCATTTGAAAAGACCTCAGGCTGTTGGTGTTTCAGCCGGTTGGCACCTTGGCACCGAAATGGCTTGTGCCTAGGTTGCTGAGGGTCTGCCCAGTACATATGGTGAACTGATTGGACTGCTTTGCCTGAATCTTGCAGTTCTGTTATTATCTTGTGTACTTCCTGTCCAAAAAGGACAGATCCATGGAATGCGGCATTGAGGATTGAATACTGGAGATCTTGCTGAAAACCGGAAACTCTCAGCCAGGAATGTCAATGGAGACACACCCCGGCTGCTGCTCTGGCTGCTGTGTCCACCGAGTCATAGGATGCTCTAAGTACGTTTTCTCCTACGTCCAGGCCAGACTGGAGTACGTCCAAAAGTTCAGTATGTGTAGGATTATCAGGCTGCTTTTGGGCCAACTCCATGGCTTTCTTCCATAGGGACTTTTGATATTGCACCATATGGGCCAAACGATTTAGGGACTGAATGGAGCAAGTGGAAGAAGCATAGACCCTCCTACTGAATTGGTCTAATTTCTTAGACTCTGTCGTGAGGTTGAGAGCTCATATGTTTCGGTTGCTTTGTCCTGCCGTGAGCTGCTGTCAGGACCATAGAGTCTGCTCTTGGATTTTCTCCCAAGATGAGCTCTGCTTTAGGAGCTTTATATAGTCTATCTGCCTTCTTAGGAATAGCTGAAAAAGGAGGAAGGGTGGTCCCAAGCCAACCTGGTTAAGTCTTGAAAAGGAGGGACCAGAGGGAGGATGACCAAAGGTCTCGCGTCACTCATTCCCAAAAAGGTATGAAGCCTTTTCCTCTCTGGGTCCAATTCCTCAGTGTCCCATTGATTTAGGAATTGTATGTGATGCATCACATCCATAAATGTTGGGTCATCTGGGGTGACTTAGGTGAATTACGGGGGCACTCTGGCTCAGGAGAAGAACCTGAGGAGTGAGGGCTGACTCTGGAAGAGTCGGAAGATGTTGACTGTGAGCGCTTATGCCAGCACCGTTTGCTACTGTCATCCGATGAAGACTTGGAGGAGGGGTGGTGACATCTGCCGCATGCCTGGTATGCTCGGAGTCTGACCGTTTCGGAGTCAGGCTCCTGGACATGTGTGGAGACTGTGGCCGGGAGTCTGGGACTGGTACTTTATCCGGAACCAGTGTAGGGTGTTGTGGAGGTGGTGGATGAGGGTCATCTTTCTTTAATATATCTCCTTTTACCGTGTTCCACCAGGAGATAAAGAGCTGTCCCACATCTGCCAGGGGGACCACTGGCACCTGGGGTGGTGCATTGCTGGGTTCTGTGGGAGAGATGATAGGGTTGCTCAGTCCTGGTGTCTCCTCATGAGGTACAAAAGGACTCAGTGGAGTAGCAGGGTCTGTCATCTGATCACCTGTCGTCGGGTCCTCTGACGCCAAGTTGTCGGGTGCTGAGGGGATTTTATCTGGCAATTTATCAACAGGTGGCCTGTCACCAGGCTGCTGTATGGTCTCAGCTGACATCGGCCTCTGAGGCAGCTGCTCCAGAGGCGTCAGACTGTTAGTGGTCATAGCAGATGTCTTGGTGCCTGACATCTTACTTTGAGACGTCTGCCTTTGGTCCTTCCGTTTGTCAGAAGACTGTTCATCCGGGACATGTGTCAGGGTCTTTTCCTTAGTTGCTGATGACTTGTCCCTGGGGGAGCGTTCCCTAGAATGGGAATATTCCCAGCGTCCAGGTCTTTCCTTCTGATGCCGATGACTGGCTGGAGGACAAGGATGATGATGCTGCAATCTTGTCGGTTGCATTTTCCCTCTTAGGCACCAAGGATTGGCGAAAGGGCCTAAGGCTGAGGGATGGACCCGAGGTCCTTGCCCTGAAGAGCTGCTGCCTGTTGAAACTGCAAGGGCGGGAGCTTTTGTCAACATCAGGCCTGACGGAGGGGCTGAGCCCACTCTCTTTCCAGAGCGCGAACTGGAAGGCTTCTCCTTAAGAGGAGATTTAGATCTGGATTCTGATCTACTGTGCTCCTTGTCCCGCTGATGGTGCTTCTCTCCTAAGTGTTTCTCCTTTTGGGACATCGAAGATTGGGAGGCTGAGGAGCTGGCTGTCAATGGGCACTGAACAGCGGCAAGCTATTGTTCCATAATGTAGGCCTGGAGAGTCTTGTGGCGGCAGGTCCAGGTCCATTGGTTGAACTTGCCGCAGTCAGAGCAAGTTTTGACGTTGTGGGTAGGCCCCAGACAAAAGAGGCACTGTGAATGAGTCTTTGGCAGGAATCTGCCGCCCGCACAGACACTCAGATTTCTATTGCGATGTTGAGGAAGACAAAGATGACTAATGTTCATGCATTACTACACTCAGAAAATAAGAGGAAAAAACTGGTACTTTTTACTGAAGTAAAATAGTGGTCGACAGATGCAGCGAGGCATCCGATGGAGCTGAAGCGCACAGGTAGACAGCGGGAAAATAACTGAGGTGGGGCTGGGGACTGCCCCTTTAAACAGCTGGTGATGTCGGTGGGTGGACCATCGTAAGGGGCAGGCCCCAGCTGGATACTGCTGGCTAGAAGTTTTCCGTGGAGTCCTAGTGCCTGGCAGCATTGTCCTTATGGTGTAGCCTGCTGCAGGAGCTCTTACTCGAAGTAAGATCTTGTGCTTCAAAGTGGAAAATATTTTCCTTTTGGTGTTCTCCTAGACAGCTCACCCCATTACAAATAATATATGGCTACAATCCTGGACTACCTGGTCCATCTCTAGTCCTTGAGCCTCAGGCCCTCAACCCTGAAAGTTCATTTGGCAGTAGTGTCAGCTTACGCCTCAGTTGGCAAGGAGAGGTCAGTGGCCTTACAGCCCATTTTCAAAAGGTTCTTTAAAGGCCTTAATCATCTGTACCCTTCAGTAAGGGAACATGTCCCCCCATGTGACCTGAATCTTTACAATGCCCAAATGATGGAGGCTACATTAAAGCCTATGGCAACTGCTGCTATGAAGTATGTCACCTGGAAAGCAGTTTTCCTGGTGGCTCTCACATCTGCCAGAAGGATGAGCGAGTTTCAAGCCTTCTGCACAGATTCCAGCTATATCATATTTTACAGGGGCGAAGTAGTCCTAAGTTGTAACAGACAATTCCTTCCTATAGTGGTGTCTGAATTTCAACTGAAACAGTTACACTTTAATCTTACTCCGAGAGGGCTCTTGCAGTAGGTAATTACCTTGAGGACTGAGTGCCCCCTGGCATCAAGATCATACGGAAACTTTAGCCAGCAGTATCTGACAGGGGACCACCCACCGGACATCATGTGGCTGATGTCAGCATGACCCTATATAGTAGGCGGTCCCCACACCCGCCTTCCAGTTCTTTCCCGCCGTTAACCTGAACAGTCAGACCTCATGGAGATTGTATGCTACAGTTCGACCACTTCATCGGATGAGTATCCGTTTTCTTTCTTTCAAATTCAGCATTTTCATTTAATTAGTGCATGTCGTCGTCTTCAAAAGTCGAGCACAAGAATAAGTGTGCTTCGTGTGGTGCACAACTACCGCACAATGATTCGCACTCCCTCTGTCTCTTCTACTTAGGCCTGGAGCACAAGGTCAGGGACTTGTGAGGCCTGTGCCAGCTTTAACCCAGCCACACTGAAGCACCACCAGTAGGCACTCATGGCTCATTTACTTAAGCAACGAATGGCCACCATGGAAAAAGAGCTCCAAAAATTGCGCAGTGCTTCCACCTTACCCACCAAGTCCAAGCATGAGAAGAAGAAGAAAGAAGCATCGGTACCAGGACCAGTCCCCAACGCGTCCAAAGCCACCTGCAGGCCCTTCGGATGAGCGGTGGTGGTCTTCCTCTGGAAAGTTGGCCGCCGCAGCCCAGCCTGCCCCGCCTAAGAAGCAGTCCTCAGGCCTCCTGCCACCACTGGTCCTAGTGGCTGCAGGAACACGGCCTCAGCGGAGGCCTTGGCCAAGCTTAGACCACATCTCCACAGGGGAGGAGGTGTCTACCATGCCGAGTGGAGCTGTTAAGTCATTCATCGGGCCCTTTGATGAGCACCCTGGACAGACTTGTGTCGGGCTCCAGAGGTTCTGAAGCCCGCCCAGCTTCGACCGATAAGTCGGCCGTCGGCCAGTCCGACTTCCACTTGGTCATTTCAGCTGATAAGTTGGGTGCTGTCTCTGCCAATGTCTGCCTGACCAACCGGCCTCAAATATTCCCATCTGCTGGATTTACCTCCGCTTTCCCCAGAGGGTTCTCCCCACCAGGCCTCACCATCTCCACTGGACATGGTCCCCCCTCACTCGCCTGTCGATCAAGGGACGGGAAATGAGGGACTTCCGTCAGGTGTCCTTCTTCCAGGTTCACCTCCAGATCTAGCATCAGGTGCTGGCACTGTCCTGGATGGTTCCCAGTCATCTCCCCCACCATCAGGGACTTTAGTGCCACCGGCACGCACTCCGCCGGACCTAACCCTCCTAAGACCTTCAGAGTTTAGCATCCCACAGGGGCCTCTGTCAGGGCCGTTGGCCCCACCATCAGGCCCTCCGATGGGTTTGCCCCTGTCGGGCCTTCTGTCGGGTTACCCTCCATCGGGCCCTCCATTGGGGTATCCTCCGTCGGGCCCTCCTTCAGGGTTCCTGCTGTCAGGATACCCGACCCCTCAGGCACCAGTGTACAACCCGCCGGGTTACCCACCATCAGAGTTTCAGACACCAGGGTACACTCCGGCCTCCCCTCCGCCGGGTTACTTGTCACCATATTTTCACATGACAGGTTTCCTGCAGTTGGGCTTTGCTATGGGCTATCCCCCAGCTTATCAGCCTCCTCCTCCTTCTCAACCGCCAGTGGACTTTAGGTCCATTTTACAGTCTTGGTGGTCAGAGACCAAGGCTCAACTGGTAACAGAGTTGGACAGCTGTCAGTCCCCCAGAGAATCTCCTAGGAGCTCTGACGTGCAGCAACTGAGGCAGGTTCTGGCCCCTTCACCTCAGCTGACACCTGCCCCTTCGAAGGCTCTGATGCCAGCCCGGCCTTTAGACAATCCAACACCAGAACTCTGTGATTCTTCCGACTCAGACCAGGATTCTGACTCTGATTCTTCAGAGTCGGTAGGGTCAGGTTTTGAAACCCTACCTATAAGGGAACCCCAACCCAAGAAATCCCCCAAGTCGCCTCCAGAGGACTCTTTCTTCACAGACCTTCTCGGAAAAATAGCAGAGATGTATGACTGGAAGTCGATTGCCCAGGATCCAAAAGGGCAGCGCCTTGCAGAACACCTGGACATGCAAGATGCAGCCCCGGTCCTTACCCCACCCTGGCTTGAGCCACCTGAGGACCTGGCAACAATCTGGATGATGCCTTCCTCCATTCCAGCAGTGGCCAACAAGGCAGCCCACACTTACCAAACGCCAGAGGGGATGGACCACCTCAGCATGCAGCCAAAGGCCAATTCGGTCATTATAGTGGCCACTCATGACCGGTCATCAAAACCCCGGCATACGAGTACCTCACCACCAGATAAGGAGTCTCGGCAACAAGACAAGTTTGGCAGGAAATTTTATTCTTCCTCCACTCTGGCCATGAAGGCCCTCAACTACATTGGCCATATGCTGGTATACCAGAAATCTTTGTTTGCCCAGCTAGAGCCGCCACTGAAGCACTGCCAGACTCTGAATTGAAATCCCTTTTGGTGGATTCGATCCGTTCGGCCAAAGTGGCCTGTAGGCATTCGCTTTGGCCAACTTACAACGCAGTAAACTCATCTGTGAGGGGAGCCACCACAGCAGTCAGCCTCAAATGTTTCTCCTGGCTGAGGGTGTCGGGTTTGGCCCAGGACATACAGACTGCCATCCAGGATGCCCCGTTCTGGGGATCCATCCTGTTTGGGGGTGATGCACAGGATATCATTATCACCCTGCTGGATAAAGACAAAGCCCTTCGGTCGACACAAACCATGTATTGACCAAAATTTCAGGCAAAGAAGCCTTTACGGTGCCAAGTGAAATGGCAGCTAAAATAACAGCAGATGGCCCGACGTTAAAACAAATGTAGGGCACAATCATCCTCAACCGCTCCCCTGCCAAGTCCCAGAGGGCTTCAGGTGCAGCTCTCCTCACCCCCCACCCCATGACTCGCCATCTGCCCTCTCCTCCTCAAAATCTTGCAGGGGAGCAGGTGGGCAGAAGATCTGCTTATCATCTGCCAGGATGGTGGACGGTGACAACCGACTCATGGGTTCTTCAGCTCATAGAGCAAGTCACACTCTGGAATTCCTCACAAAACCTCCAGACAGGCCTCTGGCCCATTCTCGTTACCTGAAGGCACATATCCCTCTTCTCAGAGAGGAAGTTCAGGCTCTATTACAGAAGAGAGTAATAGAATCTGTTCCAGTGCACTAGGTAGGAAAAAGGTACTACTCCCACTTCTTCCTGGTCCCCAAAAAGACGGGAGATATGTGTCCCATTCTGGACCTCAGCACTCTAAACCTGTAAATAGAGTGCAAAAGGTTCCAGATGCTGACCCTCCTGAGTCTGCTGCCCCTTCTGCGCAAGGGTCAGTGACACTGCGCTCTGGATATGCAGGATGCTTGCCTGCACATCCCTATATTCAGGGCCCATCATTGCCGCCTTTGGCTCTCCCTTCAGAGGGAGCATTAGCAATTCAGGGCTCTGCCCTTTGGCCTTTACTCAGCACCTCAGGTTTTTCACAAAGCGTCTGGTGGTGGTGGTGGCAGCCCTGAGGCATCAGGGCCGCTGTGTGTTCCCTTACCTTGATGACTGGCTTCTGTCAGCCCCATCAACAGAACAGTTGGAACTCTCCTTATCTGCAACCCTGGACCTGTTTCATCAGGTTGGGATTACTGTAAACTTTCCAAAGTCCCAGCTTGTTCCTTCCCAACACCTGCAATTCACTGGGGCGGTGTTGGACACAGTCCAGGGTATGGCTTTCCTCCCTCTGGACAGGGTGGAAACCCTGCAGAGGAAGGTCCATATGGTGGCATCCAGCAGGAAGGTCTCGGCCAGGTTTATTCTTTGGCTATTGGGCCTGATGGCAGCAGCCATCCCCACAGTGCCTTTAGCCAAGCTTCACATGCGTATATCACAGTGGGCACTCAGGTCACAGTGGGATCAGAGGTCAGACTACCTAGACCGGATGGTCATGGTCTCCAATTCAATGAAGAGGGATCTATTGTGGTGGCAGGATCTTTCCAATCTCACCAAGGGGGTCCTTTTTCAGTCCCCTGATCCCACCCAGACCCTGACAACAGATGCATCAGGGACATGATGGGGCGATCATCTGGGAGACCACAGGACTCAAGGCACATGGTCCCTAGTGGAGTCTACTCTGCACATCAATGTGTTGGAGATGAGAGCACTGTTGTATGCTCTTCAAGCTTTCCAACATCTGCTTCTCCAGGGTACTCTGCTAGTCCAATCGGACAACATGTATGTTGTCTGATATTTCAACAAGCAAGGATGCACCTGTTCATACCCCTATGCAGGGAGGCAATGCGCATGTGGAATTGGGCTGTTCTGCATTGGATTCGCCTCACAGCTGCCCATGTTCTGGGCATGCAAAACATCCTAGCGGGCAGCCTCAGCCACACCACAGCTACAGCCCACGAGTGGGAGCTCAAGCAAGAGGTGGTCAACTCCACCTTCAACCTGTGGGGTTGGCTGGAACTGGATCTGTTCACCTCCCCATACAACACAAAACTACCCAACATTTGCTAGCTCGCTCCTAGGCATGGTGTTTTCTGATGAGACACGTTATCTCTTTGCTGGACAGGAAGATTGTACGCCTTCCCTCCCGTTCTGGTTCTGCAGAGGATGCTGCTCAAGCTATGGGCGGAGGGTGCTCACATGGTTCTGATTGCTCCCTATTGGCCTCATCAGGTTTGGTCGCCACTCCTTCAGCAGCTAGCAGTGGAGCCTCCGGTTTCCCTGGCTCTCTTCAACAACCTCCTGACACAGGAGGAGAGCACACTAGTCCATCCGGGACTGAAGTCCCTTCACCTTCACATGTGGCACCTAAGGACATAGCTGCTTCGCACTTTGGAGTCTCTTCTAAAGTGGCTCAGGTTCTTGTTGAGGCCAGAAAGCCATCTACGAGGATCACTTGTGCCATGAAATGGAAGCAGTTTTTCATTTGGGCCACTGTGAAGAGTTGGGGCCCTTTCTCGTGCCCTGTTCTGTTGGTCTTGGAATATCTCCTGCACCTCTACGAGTCGGGTCTAGGCTATTCATCGCTGAAGGTCCATTTGTTGGCTGTCTCTGCCTATCATACCTTGGTGGATGACAGGACACTAGCATAGTTGGAAGTTTCAAAGAAGTTCCTGAAGGGGATTTTGCACCTCAGAGCCCCGGTGTGCAGCCCCGTGCCACCATGGGATCTTAATTTTATTTTGGAAAAGTTAACCCTGCCTCCTTTTGAACCAGCTGGTTCTTGTGACATGTGCTAAAGCACTTTTCTTAGTGGCAGTCACTTCAGTTTGAAGGATTTCAGAGATTCAGGCCCAGATTTGTAAGGAACATTTTTAAAATTTTCACAGAGATCGGGTGGATCTCCGTACCAACTCTAAGTTTTTACCTAAAGTGGTTTCTGAGTTTACGTTGAACCAGTCCATTCAACTACCAGTGTACTACCCCAAGCATTCCAATCGGGCAGAAGCACTTCTTCAGACTTTAGATGTTCATAGAATCTCGCGTTATTACACGAACAGAACAAAGTCTGTCCGAAAAATGGATCAGCTTTTCATTTCTTTTGCACCCAAGAGAGAAGGTGCGGCAGTTACCAAACAATGTTTATCCAAATGGTTGGCAAACTGCATTACTTTTTGTTACCAGAAGTATGGTAAAATCCTTGGACTCAGTCCTCAAGGTGATTGCCTACTGCAACAGCCCTCTCATAGTAAGATGGTACAGCTACGCAAGAACTTACCGTAACAGTAGATCTTCGAGAGTGGCTCTTGCAGTAGGTAACCTTTTTCCCTCCCTCCATCCTCCTACTGTATTCTGCTCTTTCTTTATGGGCTCATTCTGAGCTCCAGGAGCCTCTTGTCCTTTCTCCTGTCGCACCTCCTTGGAGGTCTCCAGCGGGAGAACTGGAAGGCGGGCATGGTGATCGCCCACTATATAGGGCCACACTGTCAGCCACGTGACATCTGGTGGGCGGTCCCCCATCAGATACTGCTGGCTAAAGTTTCTGTGTGGCCCTGATGCCAGGGGGGCGCTCAGTCCTCAAGGTGATTACCTACTGCAAGAGCCTCTCTCGAAGATCTACTGTTACGGTAAGTTCTTACGTAACTGTACTTTTTCTTTGCAGCAAAATCTATCTCAGGGGAACAAAAACTCCATGGTCTGGGTGTTAAGGGAGCTCTGAGCTACTGCCTGGACCACACGAAGAATGTAAGGTCCACTAATACTCAGTTGTCACCTATGGTGAAGTGGGGAAAGGTAAACCAGCGTTCAAGAGGATGATTTCTCGGACAGTTTACTGCATACAGTTCTGTTATGGCAAAGCTGGCAAGCTGCCTCCTGAAGGCCTTGGGGCCCACTCCACATGTGGCACCTCTGCCTCTGTGGCAGGCTCAAGAGGTGTTTCCCTGCAAGAAATCTGTAATGCAGCTACCTGAACACACTACTGCCTGGACACACAGTCCAGAAAGGATAACTGCTTTGGCTGTCCCGCAGAACCTTTTCCGTAAATAGTTTCTGAACCCAGCGTCCCAAGGCACTGCTATGGAGTATGCAGTTATTAAGCATAAGTGAGGGATTCCTGGGGTTTGAAGTAAAACTTACTCACTGTAGTAATGTTGTTTCTTCCAAAAGGGATCCCTCACTATGCTTAACAATCTCTAATCCCTACCTCCTCATCCAGAACCTGGTAAAAGGTTCAAACAAGAATCAGTTCTTTCTGTTTGCTTGAGCATCACTTGCTACAGTGCCTTTACAACTGATGCTCAGTGATCTCAGCTATTTTAATTTTTCATAACATTTTAATAATAGTTTTGCCATGTTGAAACAGTTTTACAATACTTTTGGATATATTTTAGTAGCCATTCAGCTAGGTTTTGTGGTCACTGCTCACCCTAGCTTTAGAAATAAGACTGATGTTAGAATGTAGGGGAGAGTGTGACCACAAGACAGACTGAATTTCATTCTTCTAAATTCTCTAATTAGCATAACATTCTAAAGCTCTGGGGTGGCTCATTCTAGGGGAATGATTGCAGTTGATAATAAAAATCTATTTCTAGAGCACCATTCACAACGTATCAAAGTGCTGTACAATCCATACTAAACAATTAAAAACAATAAATTCTAAAACAAACATCCAATCAGTATATTTACAACACAGCTACAGTAATCCAATAAAAGTCAAGAAATATTTCCAAAGGCGAACCCGGATAAATAAGTTTTTAAAGCAGTTTTAAAGCTCTCCACTGTCAGGCACTCTCATATCTGACGAGGCAGAGAATTCCACAGGGTTGGGGCTGCAAATGAAAATGCCCGCGATCCAGAAGTTTTTAACCGTACCCTGGGAATCTCCAGCAATCCCTCATCGGCTGAGCAGAGTGATTTGGGGGGGTGGGGAGAGACAGTAAGAATGCAGGAGATCTTGCAGGCAGCTTGTAGGTATAGCGAGGGATCCCTTTAGAAAAGACACTAGTACAGTGATACATTTTTTCTTCCATGGCATTAATGGTGATAAAGGTTTCTACAGCCTTCTTTCAGTGTCTCATTGTGGCCTGGTTAAATTCCTCCCAGATACTGCAGACCCTGATGAAGTAGGACAAGCCCAAATAGCAAACACGAATAGTGTGTGTCATCCTTGTAGAGCTTGTATCCGCAAGTACAAAATCTAAATAAAGCTCCTTTCAAAAGACATATAGGGATGCCGATAATTTAAATTTTGTACATTTTAGTTTAAGCATTTTGAAATCAATTACTACTGCAAAGCTGTTAATACAGTGGATGACCAGTGGTCACTATGAGACTTCCATTCTCACTAGAAGTGACTAATTATGTATCAATATTTATTTATTTATTTTTTTATGAGAGGATATTATACTACTATATGACTGAAATTTTGTAACTCTCTTTGAATTCCAAATCCCGCTTCCCTGATGATGCCTAACAGCGAAACATTGGGTAGTATGAGGACTGGAATATAATTTACATCGCAATAAAGCAAACCTTTTTAGTACAACTCTATTGGAGTGGCTGGTGACTATCTTTTTGGACTTTTACTCCACTGATCAGCCCCAAAACTACACAGTTTGAAAGGTTCCATTTGATAACAGCAACTGCGGAAAGGCGATCGCTGTTTGGGTGAGTGTACATCACTGAAAATCAATTTCGGCGATGTGCATGCATGGCGAACATCAAAAGGATGCCGGAGACTTAGGTTTTCTTCGTTTTATACGGGGAGGGGCAGTGCCTCCTGCACCCCCCCACTAAAGGATTCTCAACTCCAGGGGGGTGCATGTCAGGGGAGGGGGGCAAAACTAAAAAAACAAAACAAAAAAAAAATATCCCGGACCCAGAGCAAAAAATGAGCGTGCCCAGAATCAAACCTGGCACCCTCCCAACCCCAGCCTGCCACCAGCCCACCACGCCACACGGCCAGCTCAGCAGCCCACCACCTAACTACACCCCACAAACTATCCCTCCCCTTTCACTCGTCGCAGAGCGTGGTCCCACCCACCTCCGCGTGTATACAAAGCAACATCCTGTCGCTATATTCACCCTACCCCTATCTGGTCACCCTCCCTGCCCCATAGCCCTGTGCATAGGTGCCGTGATTGAGTCGCCCTTTTGGAAAGTGCTCAATCGTGGTCGCCACCATCACAGGCTACCATTTGAACACTAGATAAGGGGACCCACTCCAGATCCTTGTTTTGACTGGTTAAATTCCTCCCAGATATTGCAGGCCCTGATGAAATGGGACAAGCCCAAACAGCAAACACGAATAGTGTGCGTCATCCTTGTAGATCCTGTAATCGCAAGTACAAAACCTAAATAAAGCTTCTTTCAATAACATACAGGGATGCCGATAAGTTAAATTAGAAAAATAAAACTGGAATAACCGCATTGTTTCTCTGCAGATCCTAGTGGTTGACGGCAGAAGAACAAACAGAGGAGCAAAAGTTTGATTGGTTCTGATGCCGACAGCTTAAAGCTGTGGCCCAATGGAGGAGATATCCTCAAATATTTTTTTTTTTTTTTTAACTTATGTTTGTGTTTTAAAATGCTCAGATTCCCAAGTTCTTCAGCCACTTCAGGTGTCCACAGATGGAATCAGTGGGCACTCTGTCCAAGATGTGGGGATTCTGGTTAGTCTATAGAAACATAGAATTTGACGGCAGATAAGGAATGCTTGGCCCACCCAGTCTGCCCTTTCCCTACCTAATGGATAAGCTGCAGATCCTAGTTAACAAACAGCCTACTTCTTCCTACCCCCACCCCCTAGAATTGCCTTATGACTGTCCCATGCATGCTTGAATTCTACCACTGTTTTTGACTCCACAATCTCCTCCAGAAGGCTGTTCCATGCATCACAACCCTCTCTGTGAAAAAATACTTCCTTACATTACCTCTGAGCCACCCCTTCCCCATCTTCAAATTGTGACCCCTTATTCTTGCACACCTCTTTTTCCGAAAGATGCTACCCTTGGACTTTGTTGATTCCTTGAGGTACTTGAAAGTTTCTATCATGTCCCCCCTCTCCTCGAGGCTATACATATTAAGCTCCTTAAGTCTCTCTTCATATGGTTCCTTAAGTCTCTCTTCATATGTCTTCCAGTGCAGACCCTGCACCATTTTAGTTGCCCTCTTCTGGACCGCCTCCATCCTGTTTATGTCTTTGTGGAGATTGGGTCTCCAGAACTGCACGCAGTACTCCAGATGGGGTCTCACCAGCTGTCTGTACAGACAGATAACTTCCTGTTTTCTACTGGTGATGCCTCTCCCTATGCATCCCAGTATCCCCCCAGCCCTGCTTACTGCCCTCTCACGTTGCTTGCCCACCTTTAGGTCATCTGATATGACTACCCCCAGGTCACTTTCCATTTTTGTTGTTAGTATCTCACCCCCCATTATGTACTCTTCTCCTGGGCTTTTGTTTCCCAGGTTCATTACCTTGCACTTCTTAGCACTGAATCTAAGTTGCCATACATTTGACCATTCCTCCAACCTTGCCAAGTCCCTTCTCATCCTTTCCACCCCACCTTGTGCATCAACTCTGTTGCAGATCTTTGTGTCATCTGCAAAGAGACATACTTTTCCTTCTAGTCCCTCTGCAATGTCGCTTATAAAGACATTGAAGAGGACTGGTCCTAGTACTGAACCCTAATGTACCCCACTAGTAATCCCCCTTTCTTCAGAGTGGACTCCATTTACTATTACCCTCCGTGTCCTGTTCTCCAGCCAATTCTTTACCCAGGCTACCATCTTGGGACCCACTCCCAGGCTAGCTAACTTGTATATTAATCTTGTATGTGGGATTGTGTCAAATGCCTTGCTAAAGTCTAGGTAGGCCATGTCCACAGCCCCTCCCTGATCTACTACTTTGGTCACCCAGTCAAAGAAATCTATTAGATTCGTCTGACATGACCTTCCCACTGCAAATCCATGCTGCCTTGGGTCCTGAGCCCCTCTGGCCTCTAGGTACTCGACAATTCTTTCCTTCAGAAGTGATTCCATCATTTTCCCTATCACTGAGGTTAAACTAACAGGTCTGTAGTTGCCTGCTTCTGCCCTGCTCCCACTTGTGTGAAGTGGAATCGCATCTGCCCTCCTCCAGTCCTCAGATACCACCCCATCCTTCGATGATTTGTTAAAGAGGGTAGTCAGTGGTGTCACTAGTTCTACCCTTAGTACTTTTAGAATTCTGGGATGAATCCCATCAGGCCCCATTGCTTTGTCCACCTTCAGTTTTAAGAGTTCTTTCAGAACCCTTTCTTCTGCAAATGGGCTGGTATCAACTTCTGTATCCAGAGTGTTTCTATTGTTTGGTTTAGGTACCTCCCCCTCTTCATTTGTGAATACTGAGCAAAAATATTTGTTTAGTATCTCCACCTTTTCACAGTCACCCTCTGCCCTCCCCTTTATTAAGCCTCACTATCCCTCCCTTGGTCTTCCTTCGCTCCCTGATGTACCTATAAAAGGTTTTACCCCCCCCCCCCTTCTAAACTGTGTTGGCTATTTTTTCCTCAGTTTGGGCCTTTGCTGTTCTGACTACCTTCCCAGCTTCCTTTTGCTTTAGCTGAAACAATTCTCTGTCCTGCTCCTTCTGTGATTCCTTGTACTTCCTGAATGCTTTCTTTTTCTCCCTAACCTTCCCTGCCACCTCCTTTGAGAACCATAGTGGTTTCTTACATTGTTTTGTTTTGTTTATTTGCTTCATACAAAGGCTTGTTGCCTCTGTGATGGCAGTTTTGATTATTTCCCATTGTTCTTCCACCCCTCCTTCCTGCCCATTTGCTAGTGCATTCCTTAAGCACTGACCTATTTTGGCAAAGTCAGCCCTCCTGAAGTCCAGTACCTTTGCCTTTGTATGGATTGACTCTACTGCTGTGTTTATTGTGAACCATACTGTTCGATGGTCACTAGTTCCCAGATGGCTACCCACTTCTAAATCTATGATCCTCTCACCATCTTCATTTGAGAGTACCAGGTCTAAGATTGCTCCCTCTCGAGGGGGTTCCAATACTAGTTGTCTAAGACATGCCCCCTGTAGGGCATCTAGAATGACCCCACTCTTAGAAGTGGCTGCTGCAAATGTACTCCAATTAACATCTGGCATAGTCAGATCCCCCATCGGCAATATCTCCCCTTTTTCTGCCATTCTAAGGATACTTAGTATTATTTCCTTGTTCATGTCCTCCCCCTGAGATGGGGGTCTGTATACAATCCCTGTGCGGATTGTGGTGCCATTGCCTGTCTCCAAATTGACCCACAGTGCCAGCGTGGCTCAGTTGGTAGCACATCCGCCTCTGGACCAGAATGTCGTGGGTTCTCGTCCCACACCGGTATTGGACTTTCACCTAAAAATCGCTGGCATCCGAGTGCAGTATTGGGGGTGCTGTACTGCTGGGGTGTGCCGTCCTCCGGATGAGACGTTAAACCGAGGTCCCTTCTGCCCATCCTGGTGTTGTCCTGGTGGGTGTCCAGGTGGAAGTAAAAGAACCCAGAGAACTCTTCGCAAAGAGTAGGGAACATTCCCGGTGTCCTGGCCAACATTCCCCTTCCCATAAACCAGTTCACGCAATTATCTAGGCTGTGTGTGGGTGATGATGTGCGATATGGCCGCCACCACACATTCAGTCACTTCACTACCAGTCTAGCATTGGTTGTAAAGCACTTTGTATGTATGAAAAGTGCTACATAAATGCTGATTCTTCTTCTTCTCTCCTCCCTGTTTACCCTTTTGTTCTGTAGCTTTGATTCATTCCCTTATGTAGAGAGCTACTCCTCCTCTTTTACCCTCCCTGTCCCTCCTGTAGATAGTATATCCTGGTATGTTTACGTCCCAGTCATGGTTCTGTGTGTACCATGTTTCTGTGACTGCCACAATATCCAGATGTTCCTCCTCCATCAAGGCCACTAATTCAGGAAGCTTGTTACCCACACTACGGGCATTAGTACTCATTGCTCTCCATTTTTTGATGGCTTTACCTCTTGTAGCACTATCCCTGTCCTCATTGACTGCTTTCTCCATTCACCCCTGTCCTGCTCCCTACCAACCTTTGTACCTTGGTATTTCCCTCATTTAGTACCCTGTTTTGTAGGGGGAGGCTAGGAATCAGTGCCTCCCCCCTTGACTAGTTTAAAAGTTTGCCACTGAAGCATTTAAACTGATTGCCCAGAAGACTTGTTCCCTTCCTGGACAGATGCAGAACATCCTGCCATTATAGGCTGGGATCCCTCCAGGTGGAACCCCAGTCCCCAGTGAAGCCAAACCCTTGTGCTCTGCACCATTTTTTTAACCATCCATTGAATTGAATGGTCCAAAGTACCCTCGCCTCACCCTTGCCATAGACAGGCAGCACCTCTGAGAAGGATACTGTGTGTGCTACTTGCCTTAGGCCCCTCCCCAACTCCACAAACTCCTCCTGCACTGCTGTAATCTCATGTTGAGTCAAGTCATTTGTCCCTAGGTGGACGACGACGTCCAGATCAGTCTCCTGTGCAGCTGTTCTCGTGATCCTGAGGATGCGCTTCCTGTCCCTCTAAGCCATGGCACCAGGCAGGCACCTTACTTCAGTTTTCCCTGCTACCCCCAGTTCTATCCCCCAATGATTGAGTCCCCCACCAGGAGCCACTTTCTTTCCCTGTGGTATCCTCTGCCTCCTTCCTGTGGGGCTCCCTTGTGACAGTTGTCCACAACCTCCTTAGTCTCCTCTGTGGATGCTTCCATAGGGGAACTATGCTCCATCAGAATGGTGTATGGATTGTGGAGTGGTACAATTGACTGGGTGTGCCTCTGTTCCACCACCCTCACCCTCCCTGAGCCCACTGTGGTCCAACTGCTGTGCTTTCATTGCAACCTCTGAGGTAGTTAGTGGTGGTCGCTCTGGTTATTTTTTGTGTGATTGTTTTATATATAATACAATGTGTATGCTTATATTGTCAGTGCAGTGTGCTTGAAAGGATATGACAGTGTTATGCACCTCACCCTCTTGAGGAAATGATGTCAGAACACCAGGGATAAAGGAAATGTTATCAGGGTGGGTGGGGCTTAGCCTAAACTGTGCCCTCATGAAACAATCAGCTAAAAGCTCTGACCTACCGCTTGGATGAGTGTTGACCTTCCTGCCAGCAAGATGCCCTACACGACAATTTGACAGAGAAAATACCCTGCTAATCAAACAGAGAAAAATCCAAACATCCAAGTCAGACACAGGTAAACCTCCCCAGCCCCAATACAGCCTGGTGATTTGTGCTCTGAAAGCAATCAGCCCCAAAAACAAATCAGCTGTGCACGAGGACAGACACAGTGAACAGTATTCAGTCCCTCTGGGTTTAAACTCCCAATCTTCAAAGCAGTATTGCAAGTCTCTGCACTGAAAACAATAATAACAATTGTAACAAGTAAAGTAAGGTACACCTCCCTCTGCTGAGAGCAAGACCTCCTTTCCTGATAATTCTAAGTTCCCTATTTCACCTTTCAGTTAGAAGTAGCCTCCACCTGAAGAATATTAGCTTTTCTGATGAATCTGCTACAAACCAAAGAACAATTGTAAATTGTAAAGCAAGGTTCACTTCCCTCTGTTGTGAGCACGACTTGCTTTCTTGCAGCTCCTAAGTTCAGTATTGCAGCTTTTAGCCAGAGGTAGCTTCACCTGAAGAATATTAGCTTTTTAGTCTATCTTTTTCCTTCTCTGCCGTTGATACCCATGGTGCTAAGAAAAATCCTGGCATCAAGAGGAAACCTACTCCTGATTGCTCCAGAACGAACAAGAAGGCCTTGGTTCTGAGCTGGTAAGTCTTATTAAGTCCGGGACTGTTTCTACTTACCCTTCGTAGAGGCATTCTGGGGCAAGGTCCTGTGTTTCACCTGAATCTAGACAAGCTGCAACTGGCAGCCTGGCTTCCTAGAGGAGGAGACAGTTGAATCTTGGATATTCCACTAAGGTGGAGGACATTCTCATGTCCTCCAGGAAAGTTTCTACCTCTGCATACGGGAGAGCCTGGAACAATTTTGCTGCTTGGGCATGAGGCACAGGTGTTGAGCCTAAGAAAGCTTCTGTAGTGCAGATTTCAGGATTTTCTCCAAGCTGGAGAAGATACGAGCTTATCACCAAGCACCCTGGGGTCAAGATTTGGCTTTGGAAGTGGTGTTGGGGTCCATAAATGACTCCTCGCTGGAAGCACACTCTTAACGTTAGTTTCTTTTTGTGCGATCCTTCAGATGGCAGATGAGTGCTTGGCCCATCCAGTCTGCCCATTTTTCCCTACCTAAATTATCACCACAAACCCTACTTATCTACAGCTTTTTCTCCCCCCCTTTCCACTATGATTTCCTTGTGCATATCCCATGCATTCTTGAACCTCACTGTTTTCTCTCCCACCATATCTGCTGGAAGGCTGTTCCAGGAATCCACCACTATCTGTGAAGAAGTATTTTCTCATGTGTCTCCTGCATCTATCCCCCTGCAGCTTCATAGCATGTCCCCTTGTTCTTGAGCACCTTTTTTTTCTGAAAAATATTTCCTTCCTGTACATTATCTACCCCCCCCCCTTTCAGGTAGTTAAAAGGTCTCTAACTTATCCCCTTCTCTTCCAGGATGTACATATTGAGGTCCTTTAGTCTTTCCTCATAGGGCTTCTGGTGCAGACTCTGTACCATTTTAGTTGCCTCCTCTGGACCCCCTCCACTCTGTCCTTCCGGAAATGTGGTCTCCAGAACTGGACACAGTACTCTAGGTGGGGTCTTACCATCGATCTATACAGAGGCAACACCACCTTCTTCTTTCTGCTGGTGGCAACCCTTCCCTCTGCACCCCAGCATCCCACTAGCCCTGACAACTGCATTACACTGCCTGGCCACCTTTAGATCATCAGATAGGATTACCCTCAGGTCTCTTTCCTGCTTGGTAGTTGCCACTACCACTCCACCTGTAACCCCCCTTTCCCGGGGTTACAAGAATCCCAGTTAGACCTAGTGGCAGGCAGGGACAGGCAGCTAGTGAAGCACCAGTTACATGGGCTTCACTCTGTCTTGCTCTGTGCTCAGTCTCTGCTGAGCAGGAGAAATTACATCATTTAGAATTCTCACAGCAGCATAAGCCACAATAGAATGCTGCAGCTGGGAGTTAGGTAGAATGTTGGGGTTTGAAGTCAGTCTTCAGGAGAGTGTTCAGGAGTTAGGAGGTGCTCAGCTGTTGCAGGTCCTCAGAGTTCTCAGCTCTGATACAGAGCTAATTGCAGAGTGGTGTGTGTTCTCACCATAAGGACACAGAAGTACTTTTAGTGGAAGTGGTGGAGACCGCTCCCCAGTTGGTTCAGGGCCCCATCCTTGCGGAGATGGGGGGAGCCAACAGCCAGTTTCCAGGGGCAATCCCCCTGGCCTGGCTAGAGAGGAAGAAAGTTGCCTGATGTTGTGCTGGGGTACCATGAAGATTTGTTGTGTTTTTCCTTTGAGAGAAGCCTGTGGGGCACCTGCAACCAAGGGGTGAGTTCTGCTCTTAATAAGGGCCTATATTTCACCAGAGACTGTGTGTTTTAAGTATCTGCTACTGTGGGTCAGGAAAGGACAGCCAAGTACAGTGCTTAAAGAGTGTGGGATTTGGACATCTTTAAATCAGTGGGGGTCTACAGGGATGGACATAGCCACTTAAGTATGCTTCAAGTCAGCACACTGGAGTTTCAGAGACTGTAGATTGAATGTGAATTATATTTAAAGTGATAATTTACAACAGTAATGAGTTTTCAGAGAAGATGTGTTTTAGGACAAAGGAATGACTGGGTATGAATTATGGGAGCAAGAGGTGGGAGACCCCCCCAATTGGAGTAACCAAATTCACCTCTACGGGTTCACTTTGGGACACCTGTTGCTTTCTTTCGGGTACTTGGCCAGTGCTCGAAGAAAGTACCCAAACGCAAGATTGTTGAGAGTATTCCCTTTATGGAGCCTGGATGTGCTCATGGGTGGTAGTAGTAGGAAGCCACCAAAAAATGATCCATGCCCAATGGATAGTAGTCCAGGATGCTGGCCAGGGTGCCACGCTGGAAGTTCTGAGAAGAGTACCAGTAGGGCTGAGAGCCCAGGGAGATTGAGAACCTGAGGGTTACTGTGTGAGAAGAAATGTGTGTCTGTCAGGATGAATCTGCATTACCAGGGAGTGTAGCCCCATGGGGGTCCATCTATGCTTTGTTATTCTGTTTGGTTGTGAATAAAAGCCACACTTTAGAATCCCAACTCCTGGTACGGACATTTCAGTTATTGCTTCCTGTGTCTGGATTACTTGGGTGCCCCTGTGCAGAGTGACAAACCTAGCCAAAATACCGAGCAACAGTTTTCTCCCCAAACCCAGGTCCCAGGTAGGGGGTTACATATGGAGGCACCGCACAGCACTAACACCACAAAAAATACCATCAACCCGACCCCTGGGGTTACAAAAATGGAGGCTACCGCTGGGATTTGGCTTGCAATTTGGAAGAAAACACAAGAAAGGTTACTCGGATAGTGGCTAGCATTTTGGCTGTCTGACAGTAGGTAGCCCAAAAAGTAGAAGCATTGCCAACTAAATGTGCCACTGTGTGCTGCTGAAAATGTGCCAACTGTTTACCAAGGAGCAGTAAAGCCCGAGTGTGTATGCCCTTGTCCTGCATCAAATTACAGCGTTTGCCAGCTTTAAAAGCATTGTGTGACAGAAAAAAAAAAGTATGGATAACTGTGGGAAACAAAGAAAGATTTGTGCCCTAGATGTTGGAAATGCTTGTGATATGGACTAAGAGTAGTCGCTGACTAAAATGCCGTGAAAAATGGTTGAAATAGTGCTCCTGCCAAGGAGTTACAGTTGAAAGGAAAAAAAAAAAAAAGTGTGGTTTGCAGTTTAAATTTTGCCTGCTCAACGATTGCTGTGGAGGAGAGCTCGGGAGGAAAGAGGCTCATTTGCATGGCATTGAGTGATTGGTGAGACTGCAATCAGTCCCGTCCCCAAGCCAGCTCTACAGCAAGTGCACAGCATTCAAGAGGGAGAGTGAGTGGAGTGTGCGAGCAGGCTTGCTAGGAGGAGCATCGTGATTGAAAACAATGTAAAATAGTTAATCTGACTTTTTTCTGTTTAACTTCGGGCTCAACCCACATCTCGATCGACTAGAAACAAAGCATGGTGTTCAGAGGGACAATCGGGAGGACTGCCAGTCCACTTCCTTCCAGAGGCCTCCAAGACTGGCTGCAGGCAGTTTTTTCCATCGACAAAACAAGCTACTGATAACAGTGAGTACCAACCAAGCTAATAGCTCAAACTATGTGATTTTACCAAAAAGCCAGCTGAATCTGTGTGTAGCAGTGGATCGTTTTGCAAAGAAGGACTGTGCAAGTTAAGCTAAAGCAAGAATTCTGAGCAACAGACTGTGAACATAATTATAGGTTCAGCAACAGTATAATTTTCAGAGCCATGTGAGAAACTGTGTTGTATAAGAGATGCAGCAAGAAATACAGGCAATCCTGTGCGATGAAATACTGTGGCTTTAGGGGACTGGAAGCTAGAACAGTGATCAAAAGAGCGAATGAAAAGTCCAAGTAAAAATCATATAAATGTGCTAGGAGAGAGAGAACAGTGCAAGTTTGTGCAGTTTGAGCAAATTTATCAGTACAGTGTGTAAATCGGATGCGCAGTGGTTTGAGTCATGAACAGAATGTTGATGCGCAGGAGTGCTGCCGCCACCATTACAGAGTGGGGTAGTAATGTAAACACAGCAGCAAGGGAGCCATTTTGAAAGAAAAGTTTTCAGTGATGTGGGACTTGAAATAACAGTGAGCATTGATTGTTTTTCTCTGCAGCCGTGGCTTCAGGACCAACCCGTTACCTGGATCATGCCCGGGCTATGATAGTAGAAGTAGTTAACAAGTTGAGAGACATTGAGAGAGGTTTCTACGGGGGACGACTGCCTCCTCATGTGGCGATTCCTGGATATCCAGTACAAGTATGTGTGATGTGCTTAAATGCTGGAAGGGATGACTTCATGGTACCTCACTGTTCTGGGTGCCTAGAGAAATATGGTTTGACTAAAGCACCCAAGATTTGTTTGGCTCCCACATGGACAAAGCTTGAAGAACCTGCAGTTGGCAGCACACAGCACCAGGCGGAGCCTGATGAGGGAAGTTCAGAAGAGTGTGGCATAAAGCTGGAATGTGCAGATCGACAGACAGCACACAGTTCTGATGTGTCCAAGTCACTGACAGAGTGTGGGAAGAGCATCAGTAGATCTTTGGAGTCAGGGGCCCAGTCTAAGTCTCGTAGAAAAAGACGAGACAAGAGAGGCCATTGAGTGGGAGGTGTCGACCTCCACGCCCAGCGAAGAGTGGACAGTCTCAGGAGTGAGGACAACTGCTCACTCCTGGGCACAGATTCTTAGCGAGGAAGAAGAAGAGGGGGAACCTATGTGGCCTAGTGAAGAAGGGATGGATCCACAGCCTCAAGCTCTTGCCTCAGAGGAACAGAGAAAAGAATAGTGACTCTACAGCTCTGCCCCCACAAGGAAGAGTTATAAGACCCATTCTGTGTCGCATTGAATATGTGTAGCTGGCTGAACCAGGTCTGGCCACCCCCAAGCCAGGCCAGAGGTCCCAGGTCGACCAAGTGTAGTAAAGAGGAAAGACTGGTTCGTAAGAAAGCGAATGAAATCTACGGGATACTCTTTCCTACCTTTCCTCGGACAGTCTGGGAGGAAATTGAGAAATGCAGGAAATCCTGGATTATAGAAGAGGCAATGAAATATGTGCATCCTCATGCAAACAAGTATGTTAGAGACAGAATGTTTCAAGTAAAATATGGCCAGTGGAAAAGAGGCAGGACACTTTATTGACACTGTTCGATTTGTGGATGGAGAGGGACATGAAACCTTTCACAGTGTGGATTATAAGTGCCCAGACGGGGTAATAATTCATGCACGTGACCCATTGTGTCATTGGCCACAATGCAAAGATCAACCTGCGAATGTGCCCATGCCTACCAAGTGGAGAGCAGAGCAGTGGTAGCCTGTGCTGCCATCCTGCTGTTGCCGTACCTATGTTCCGCCAGTCTGGCGTTTCAGGACTCGGGTGCCCCACATTCATCAGTTCTGCAGTGTACTGGCCTTCCAGATTCCGTCACCTGGCCCACCAGATGACTTCATAACCAGAGAGGACACTAGCCCAGCTGTATCCCGATTCATCGCCTGGGATTCCGGATGACTTCAGACCAGCTGTTTTTCCTTTTTTCCTGTTCCAAGGTTCCATCTCCTAGATGACATCAGCCCAGCAGTTTCCAGATGTGCCCTGTCGTTTTCCATAAGATGTCCTCCCAGCTGTATTAGAAGAATGCTGCCAGGGAGAGTTTTCGGCCAAGGACCAGGTGGTGTACCGTTTCTATTCTACAAGGGACTGGTAAGTCCATACTTTTCTATATCTGACATTTGCAGTACACACCCTACACTAGCAGACTCCAGATGTTTGAACTGTCCTCAAAGACTCTCCCCTTCTGGACTTTGGCCAGCCAGAACTGTGCTTCACCGGGCTCCGGCCCAGGACAGACTCTTTATTGGACCTGCCTTCGGGCACTGTTGTCACTAGAAGAGACTTTTAGGGTACTCCATCCCCCAATTATTGTGTATTGTAAATAATGTCATTGTTTTCTACCATTTTTACTGTTTATACTGTTTTTTACTTTTCTAAAAAATGTTTTTTGGGATTCTCCAGTGTTTAGATGGAAGGGGTTTAGATAGTACTGTGTATGCAGATTAGGAGTGTGTTTTTCTCTGTTTCTTGCAGGTGTTCCTGAAGAGGAGGAGGAGGAGGAGGGACTCAGCGGAGTTCCTCACAGTGCTTTAAAGTAGTAGTGTTTAAAGTACAGAATGTTGTGGTTTTCTGTGCGTAACTTTTCCTTTCACAGGTATGGTTGTGGGAGAGTGTGGGGAGTAATGCATAGTGTATGGTATTAGCTCTTTGTTAGTGTGGTTGCAGGTGTCACAGGTTGGGGGAGGTTCCCCTGTTTGTTTTGTTTTTGGGTATTTGGGTTAGAGGCAGATAGGTTTTCCCTAGAGGGCTGGGGGGATAGACAGGCTGTGGTCCTGACCAGCCGAAGGGGCTGCAGTACTGATCTATCAGGGCTATGCTCTGGACAATTCTACCTGGGCAACTAGGTGTCCATAGTAAGATCATAGTGTAGAGGCTGATATGTCAGCCAAAGGCCTCTAGACTCTTAGTGTTGTCTGCCTGTGCTAGCACATGGTAGGGGAGAAGGTAGCGCTACCTCCCCGTAGTCAACACATAGGGTGAGATGGCCTAAGCCAAGTGACTAATGACTGCGGACAGTCATTTTCCTGGTCCTGGGTGAGTGTAACCCCCCTGTTCCCCGGGGTTACAAGAATCCCAGTTAGACCTAAGGACAGGCAGCTAGTGAAGCACCAGTTAGATGGGCTTCACTCTGTCTTGCTCTGTGCTCAGTCTCTGCTGAGCTGGAGAAATGACATCATTTAGAATTCTCGCAGCAGCATAAGCCACAATAGACTGAACCACGTCCACCACTCCACCCAGATCTAATTCTTTTGTCACCCTGTCAAAGAAGTCTATCAGATTTGTTTGACATGATCTCCCCACTGTGAACCCATGCTGCTTTGGGTCTTGTAACCCATTGGATTCAAGATATTCCATTAACTTTTCCACTACCGATGTCCGACTGACTGGCCAAGTAATTGCCAGCTTCCTCCCTGCTACCACTTTTGTGAAGTGGGACTACATCTGCCCTTCTCCAGTCCTCTAGAACCACTCCTGTTTCTAGTGAGCTGTTAAATAGGTCTGTCAGAGGTGCTGCCAGTACCTCCCTGAGCTCGGTCAACACCCTTGGATGCACCCTGTCCGGCCCCATTGCTTTGTCCACATTCAGATTAACAAGTCCCTTCAGGACTCTCCTCCTAAAAAGGACTAGTCTCTACCTCCCTCCTTCGGAAGCTTCTGTTACATTTTTGTGGTTCCTCCCCTTCTTTTTCCTCTGTGAACACTAAATAGAAGTATTTGTTTAGGATGTCTGCCTTTTCCTGGTCCCCCTCTGCACAGTCCCCCTCTTCCCTTTTTAACCATACAATCCCACCCCTGGTCTTCCTCTTTTCACTTTCATATCTAAAAAAAATGATTTGTCCCCTTTCATTACCTCCTGGGCTATTCTCTTCTCAGTTTGCATCTTTGCACTTCTTACTGCTTTCCCTGTTTCCCTGATACACCTCCCTATTCTCCTCCTTCTACACCTCATGCCTTCGGAGTACTACAGTACCCTTTTAGCCTTCACCTTTTCAGCCACCTCTTCTGAGAACCATACTGGTCTCTTTTTCCTCTTGCTTTTGCTCACTGATTTGACACACAGGTTTTCTTCCTTTACTATGCTCCCTTTTAGCTTCATCCACTGTTCCTCCACCCCATCCAAGCCATCCCGCCCCACCGCCAGGTCATCCCTGAGACATTCACCCATCTTTATAAAAGCTGCCTTCCTGAAGGCCAGAACCCTAGCCCTTGTGTGTTTAGATTCTGCAGCCATCCTCATATTGAATCACACTGTACAGTGATCACTGGCCCTCAGGTGGCCTCCCACCTTGACGTCTGAAAAACTGTTTGCGAGTACCAGGTCCAGTATTGCCCCATCATCAGAAGGTTCACCCCCTGCAGAGTTCAGAATGTCCCTGCTTCTAGCCTAAACCACTGCTGAGAGGCACTGATCTACTTCTGGCAGGTTAAAGTCCCTCACTAGCAGCACCTCCCCCTTTTCTGCAATCTTTCCATTGGCTTTCACCACTACCTTATCGAATTCCTCCCCTGTGCTGAGGTCTGTAGATCACTTCAGTGTGAATAGTGGCTCCATTCCCTGTCTTCAGGGTGACCTAAAGTGCCTCTTCCTCCCCTGTATCTCCATTGCTTTTATGCTTTCTCTCATATAAAGCACCACACCCCCTCCTTTCCTTCCCACCCAGTCTCTCCTGAACAGAGTATAGACTGGGATAGTTATGTCTCATTTATGATTTTTCAGTGCATGACTCGGATTATTGTTTATTGTGTTCAGAGGAGCTTTGCGTTCAAGAGCCCCTTTTCAAAGATGTCCAAGTCTATCAAGTTACATGCAACAGAAGAACAAGTTACATTCAACAGCTGAGACCATACAATACAGTACACAACAGGTATAAAAATAATTACAGTATTATGAGGAGCAGTGAGCTAACAGACTTCTGCAATTGCACAAGACATCATAAAGGGTGCAGGCCAATGCAACTAGCAGATATAGTTTAGGTACATATGCTGTGAAGTTTCTGGAAAAGGTGGGCTGTGACTTGGGCCTCAATGGAGGAGAAGGAGGGATCAGCACTGAAGGCTGTGGGCAGGGAGTTCCAGGCTTTGACTGCTCTAGTGGCAAAGTAGCATTGGCCAAAAGTAGTTTTTCTGAATGGGAGAAGGAGTTTTTTGATCCCCCATAGAGTTCCGTACTTGTTCATGATCAGGAAGAAGAGACTGGAGACACCCGTGCATCTGACCAAGAAGTGCTCCTTTGCATAGAAAGGCTTCACTGAGGTTAACTTAGAGGTGGAAAGAAAGCCAGTTGGTGGTGAGGTATAGGCCACAGCGATGGGAGACACTCACTCCCCCCCCCGGAGGAGAGTCACCAGCCTTCTATGTGGAATGCCAACAAAGGCTTTACTGAAATCCAGGTAGGTCATGTCAACTGCTCCCCCCTTATCCACTTCCTTGGTTACCTAATCAAAGAATTTGATCAGGTTTGTCTGGCAAGACCTCCCCCTGTGAAACCATGTTGCCTTGGATCCTGTAGTCCACTGGTAACAAGGTATTCCCCAATCCTTTCCTTCAGTAGTGATTCCATTGCTTTGCCCACTACTGAAGTCAGGCTGACAGGCCTAACTTCCTGCCTCCTCTTTGCTTCCACTTTCGTGGAGTGGGACTACATCAGCCCTTCTCCAGTCTCCCGGTAGCTCTCCTGTTTCTAGTAACAGGTTGAACAGGGCTGTCAGAGGAGCAGCCAGATCCTCCTTGAGCTCCCTCAATAAGCTGGGGTGCACCACTTCTGGTCCAACTGCCTTGTGTACTTTTAACTGTGACAGTTCCCTTAGGACTATTTCCTCTGTGAAGGGGCTAGTGTCCACCTCCTGTAACTTAATATCCCTGCCTTTTATCATAGGCCCGCTATCTACCCCCTCCTCCGTAAACACTGAATCAAAGAATTTGCTCAGTATGTCCACTTTTTGGTGGTCTTCTTTGGGAGGGCTAATGCCTGAGGTTCAGTGTGGGGGAATAGCTCCTCCCACATCCCCCTAAGGCCAGCCTCCTACAGCAGTCCCCTGGTTAGCGTGTTGTGAAAACAGAGTGTTCTGGGCTCCTGTGTGGCTCGTGGGCTGAGCCTCTTTCCCTTCCATTCCTCTCCCTGCTCCTTCGTTTGTTCCCCTTTGCTCCCCTCTTCCTTCATTTCCCCCCTCCCTCATCCTCTTTGTCCCTCATTTACACTTGTTTGTCCTGCCCCCTCCCTTCTGGTGTCCGTTTCTGTTTGCCTGGGCCTGGCAGTCCCTGTCTGCTGTCATTTTCTGTTTCTGTTTTCTCTCAGCAGCCAATTTCTTGCTTGTACTGCCCCACACTGCCTGTTATGGAAGCAGACCGACTCCATATACTGACATCTCGCTGTACTCAGCACAGAGTGCAGGCTGTTTTCTCTTTGCTGGTATCAACCAGTTTCAGCTTTTGATTTGTGCTCCACGCTGACGCCTACCACGACTCTGCCATTTTCCTTCATCATGGATTTTCTGCTTGAGGTAGGCTTGACCTGTGCCTGTTACCTTCTCCCTATGTCTCAGTCCTTCCACTTGTGGAACAGAATTCAACTACGCTATGCAATGTGCTCCACCCCCCCTTCCCCTGTACCTTGTTTGCCACTCAGTTCCCTTCTTGCAGTTGGCTTCTTTGGGTGTTCCCCTGGGGTTCCTCTGTTTTCGTCCCTCCTCCACATGAAGCCTCCGCTCCTTGTTTCCTGCCTTCCATGGTGTGCCATCATTCCCCTGTACCTGCTTGGCCGACCTCCTCCCCTTCCCCCACTCTTCAGCCTGTTCTTTGGGAGCTTGCTCTCTGGACCTCCCATTGGTACGCCACCCCTTGCATTGTGGAGGTTACGACCAGACCTTCTGCAGGTAAGCGACTTTCTCCAGCATTTATTTGTAACTTGTACCCAGGCTGCTGGTTAGCATACCACTCTACTCCTCTGCACTGTATGCCGGCAGCTTGTTTTTAGCCTCATCTCGTAGCAGCTGTGACAGAGAGGGAACCCTAGTGCTTTACTCATGTGCTTTCAGTAATGGTACACAGTTGGACTTATTCAGTGCTGTCATGGAGCAGGACCAGTTTTTGAAATGGCCTGGTCTGCTTCAGTTCTGCATCTACACATCAGTGCACATGACACGCTGTACATGGTATTCCTGTGCCTCTACCTCGATGATCTGGATCACCAACTAGGCACTTTTGGCATTCTGTGGACCTCTTTCAGTCACCCTGATAATCCATTTCACCACCTATTACTGCTTCCTACTCATGCATGACAGCTATTCACCCTGCCCTGCTGCTTCCCCAAACGCCTCCTTTCCTCCTCAGGCTTCCTCTTCCCAGTCCCAGCATTGCTACCGTTGATATCCACTTCTCAACCTCCTTCTCCTATATTGCTACCAGTGTTTTCTTCCCTTATCTATGCCTAGCTTTTTCTTGACACCACGCAATTCCTATCTACTGCACTTCATACCAACTACCTCAATACTAAACATATCGTCCCTGTCCTGCCCTACCTTCATTTCTCCCCTGGCTCATCTGCCCCTTTTGTCTCTTCCTAGGACCCCACTTCCCTGCTGTCCCCCCACGTCTCCCTTTCCTGCCCTTCTCCTGTGCTCCCCTGGTTTTCCTTTGGGCCTTTCACTCCTTACACCAGCATTTCATCTCCATTTATGCCCCTTCTACCATCCTGACCTATGCTACCTCTACCCCTAGTCTGGCAATTGCACCCCTTACCATTTTGCTTCCAGCACCTATACCCTTGCTTCTTGTCAGCCGTATGATCTACCCTGCCTTCCTGCCTACCTCACTTCTGCTGCCATCACATGGATCAGTGCTCTTGTAGCCTACTCAGCTTTCAGTCATTCATTTTGTTACGTTCCATCACTACCAGCATGCTTCTTCCTGGCTTACTCTAACTCCCTTTCATGGACATTCCTTTTTTTTTATTCAAATATCATCTTTATTAAAAATGTTGAGACTTTACAGTCACATTGCAGCTCTTTATAAAACATTGTTTATGCAGGGTTACAAGTCATACAGGTTATTATACCATACAGTAAACATAATGACTCGGTCTCACCTAAGGTGCACAGCCTTGTGTCCGAGTCTGGTCTGTTTTGTCCAAATACCACCCTTCGTCTCTCTCCAGGTACTCTCCTCCTCATACCTCTCCCTCTCACCTCGCCATGACTCCAACTCCCCTGTTGAAAGGATTAAAAAAATAAAAAAAACCCTTCCCAATCCATCAGTTGTTAATGTTGTAACATATTATAGCGATGTCTTACTAATTTTAGGCTTGGGCCAAAAGCCCGGTATAATAGATCCGATCAGACAAATAAGTAATAATGGTTACTAAAGCACAAAATGTGGGTCTTTGGTCATAACATGTAAAATTCATCTTCTCCACTTCAAGGAGCACAGTTCTGCTTTATCGTTTAAATTATGTTATTCTTTCAGATCTATATATAAGGTTTACTATCTCCCTCCAGTCCGAGAGTGTGGGTATCGACACTGTGAGCCAGCGTTTAGTGATGGCTTTCTTCGCTGCTAAGAGTGAGATACCCAATAGATAGTGGGAATGGGGATCTCATAGTTCACGGGGAAAGACGTGCAGGATAAAAAATTCACCGCTGTGGGGAAGCCTGACCCCGAAGAGGTCCTCTAATTCCACAAGCAAGGCCCGCAGAAAAGGCTGCAACTTTGGACAGGACCACAGGACATGGGTGTGATGAGCATTAGTCTCACCACATAGGCGCCAGCAGGCTGTAGAGCCTGAATCGCGGTAGTGTCAGGTTATTACTGGGGTACGGAAGAATCTTATTAATAGTTGCCACGAGAATAATCTCCATATATGTGAGTAGCTGATTCTCGATGTTGTACAACAAATTGTATCCCACTGCTGTGGTGATATTTGAGAACCCAATTCCTCACTCCATTTCTCCCTTAACACCGATGTGTTTCCTCCAGCTGTTTCCATCAGGGACTTATATAGGGTGGAGATGGGGTGTGATAACCTCTGGGATTTTAATGTTTGTTGAAACAACTGGATCACATGTGGGTATTTCTCCAGGGAGTGGACACTCAGGGGGAGGGACTCTAAATAGTATCGAAGTTGTAGATACCGAAAAAAATCCAATTGGCGGAGATAAAATTCTCGACTGATCTCACCAAATTCTTTAAAAAAGGGTCCCATCTGGAGCTGTGAGAGCTTTGAAAGATGGGTATGTCTCCAGTTATGAAATGTGTGGTCAGTAACAGCTGGGGGGAAATTTTCCAGTAAATCTATTGGGCAAAACACAACCAGGAAGGGAGTAATCCCTAGGGATTTACATGCTAGGTACCATACCTGAATTTGGTGTATGATCCAGGGGCTTAGAGTCAACAGGTCAAGCGAGGGTGGGCTTTTATAGAGGATATGCCTTGGGTATTCCCGATGGGGAAGAACACACTCCTCGATTTCCCTCCATCAGGCCGGAGACACTCCGACCAGACGCTGAGTGATGAAGGACAGATGAGGAGCCCAGTAATATAATTTAAGATTGGGGAGTGCTAGTCCTCCTTGCGATTTAGGGAGAAAGAGAGTCTTCATTTTAATTCTGGGATGCCTTCCTGCCCAGACAAACTTTGAAATGGCCTTATTCCAGACATTGAAAAAGTTATACGGTAAATTAAGTGGTACATTCTGAAAGAGATAATGGGCCCTTGGGAGAATCACCATCCTCACCACTTCAATTCGCTGAATCATATTCAGTGGGAGGATATTCCATCTTCCGAGATCTTGCTTCATCTGTGATGTGAAGGGGCGATAATTATTATTCAGGGCATCTTCACCTTTATGGGAAAGGTATATTCCTAGGTATTTCAGCTTAGAGAGTCCCCACCGAAATGGGTAGCTCTCCTTTAGTGACTCTGGAGGGACATAGTGAAAGGTAAGTCTTGCTAGTATTAATCCTATAGCCTGAATGAGATCCGAATTCCTCCAGGATTTGAAAGACCAAGGGGATAGACTGTAAGGGATTAGTGAGGAACAGTAGGACGTTGTCCGCGTAAAGAACTACACGGTGCTCTGTCCCATCTATATTTACTCCAGATATCCCCGGTGCTGACCTGATTGCCTGGGCCAAAGGCTCTATAAAAATGGCAAAGAGACCAGGGGATAAGGGGCAACCCTGACGTGTTCCCCTGAAGAGGGGGAAATATTCAGAGTGGTGGCCAGAGATTTTAACACATGCCTGTGGGGAGGAGTAAATTTTCTGTAGTATGGCAACGAAGGGGGATGGGAACCGCATCGCCGCCATTGTGGCAAAAAGAAATGGCCACGATACCCTATCAAAGGCCTTCTCAGCATCTAGGCTGAGAAGGACCGATGGATCTTCCCGGGATTGCATTTCATGTACCAGGTGAAGGGCTCTGCGGGTGTTGTCTGAGGTTGATCTAGAGCTTACGAAGCCTGTCTGGTCGAGGCCTATCAAGGCGGGCAGGATTGCATCCAGCCTCCGGGCCAAAATGGACATAAAATACTTATAATCCATATTAAGGACAGAGATTGGTCTATATGAGCCACATTGTAAAGGGTCCTTATCTGGCTTGAGGATGAGCGAAACTGTTGCATACGCCCAACTGGGAGGAGGAGTTTCCCCAGAGAGGACCTCATTGAAAGCACCCAGGAGAAGTTTATTAATTAGCTGAGTCGTGCCTTTATAGAACTCAGCCCCGTATCCATCCGGACCAGGGGCTTTTTGAGTTTTGGACCTAGAGATGGCCAGCATCAACTCTTCCGATGAAATCAGCTTCATTAGGCTGTTTTGCTGATCGGGACCGAGTGTAGGTAGCTTTAGGTCCGATAAAAAGGTATTGGTGAGTGTGGCGTCTGTCACGTGATCTGTAGTGTAGAGGGCTCCAAAATATTGACAAAAGACTTGAGATATGTTTTTAAACTTGGTGTGATGTATTCCTGTGTTGGGGTCCTTTATTGTTGTAATAGTGGACAATTTGCATTGTTGGCGGAGCCAATATGCCAGCAGGCAGGAGGCCCGAGGGCCAATCTCGTCATATCTCTGGCAGAGGTATGCCAATGCCACTTCCGTTTGTTGAAGGCATAAAGCACCCAAGTCCTTCTTAGCCTGCTTTATCTGGGCTAGAACCGAGTGGTCTCCTTGCTGGTGAGCCAGCTGAAGGAACTGCAGTGTCTGTTCGAGCTGTGTTTGTCTTTCTTTTCATGCCTTCGCTAACCTGGCTGAGTATTTTATCAGGTGACCTCTCAGGACTGCCTTCAGGGTGTCCCACTGGATAGATGATGATATTTCTTGGGTGGAGTTATCCTGAATAATTTACGAGATCCTCTCGCTGAGAAACTCTCTGAACTGTTCACTTTTCATATGGATGGGATTAAATCTCCACCTAGTACTGCACTTCTCTAAGCCCAGATTCCATATAGTGGTAAGTGGTGCGTGGTCTGAGTGTGCTTTGGTGCCCAGTGTAGCTTCAACCAGAGAACTGAAGTTCTCTCTCTGTGTGTAGCAGTGATCTATCCTTGTGTAGGTCCCATGGACCGCAGAATAAAGGGAATACCCCTCGTCTCTAGAGTGCAGGGAACGCCATGTGTCCAGCCACCCCACCTCTCCCACGGACTGTTTAAAAAATTTGTGTGAGGCCTGTTGTCTGCCAGGCTGGGTCCTAGTGGTCTCCAGAGCTGGATTCGGGGCAATATTGAAGTCCCCTGCCAGAATTAGAGTTCCCCTAGTCATCTCAATTACTTTGTCCAGAAGGAAATGGATTGTGGGAGAATTTGAGGCTGGAGGGAGATAGATATTGGCTAAGGTTAGTTCTTGCTCATGCACGGTCCCCTGAACTATAATTAGTCGGCCAGCCGGGTCTGCCCATTCCTTGACTTTCCAGAAGGGAAGGTGTGGTGAGATTAGCATGGTGACCCCCCTCCTCCTATCACCGGGCATGGCCGATGAGAAAACCTACGAGTATCCTCTCCCCGGAGCTTCCCGTGCTCCTTAGGAGTCAGATGGGTTTCCTGCATATAAACAATCTCAGTATTGGATTTCCTGACTAGCGTTATCATTCTAGATCTCTTTACCGGACTACTCAGACCATTCACATTCAGTGAGTATATTTTTAGGTGTTTGTGAGCCATTTGTCAAACAGAAATAACAATTTTGCTATATTAATCCATCGAACACATTGTAACTGTACTGTAACCTCTGACTGATTTGTTGCCATCTTGTGACTGTTTACTACATTCCAAGAATACTTCCCTTCGAAAGGGGGTTTTGAGAGTATTTTATCTAACCAAAAGCCCGTAACAAAAACTCATGGACTTAAACAAGTAACATCTCTAATACAAACTATAGCTAATTCTAATAAAATGATTAGCTTCATAGCAAACATATCCCTTAAATCTCTAAGGGTCAAAGGGAGTTCTTGGGCCAAATGGGCCATCAAGCTTAGTCTAGGCCTCTGAGGCTCTATAGAGACTCCGAGACACTGACCAATTTCATTATGTACGTACCCTCCTGCTACCCCCCTGTCTGGGGTGACCCACAAACTAACAGCTGTAGACAAAGGAGTATTTGCAACAAAACCGGTAAAACCCCATGTAGTGCATTAACTATGTACACTGGCCAGAACCATACTGGGGCCAGGGGAAGTAAAGAGGTGAGAGGGTACAGGATTATTAGGTCCTGATGCCTCTTCCTCAGAACGAGTGTGGAAAGACTTCCAAGGGGCCGCTGGAGGGTGTTATCCAGCAGTAAGGCAACTGCAATTAAGCAGAAAAAAAGGGCACTCCTGCAACAGAGGAGATAGCCCTCGGGCTCTTGGGAAAAGACCCATATAGAGCTTGCCTTGTGGTCAGCCAAAATCATATTTGGGATGGCCCCCCCCCCCCACCAAGACCCCACCGACACAACTGAAATTCAGGCTTATAGATCACCAATTCAAAGTAGTTTAGTGGACTGCGAACAGTGAAGGATGTCTAAAGGAGTGAGAGGTTTATAAAGAAAAGGAGAGGAAATCTCCTTCAGTGATGACCCCCAGAGGGCGCGTCATTACCACTAATACGCCAAAATTATGGCGATCAAATGCTCCAATCCCCCCTGCCTACAAACATGAAGAGGACTAACAAGGTCACTAAATTATGACTGACTTAGCCTGAAAATAATTACCCAGTCCGTGTGAATTAGTCCACTCGAGAAAGAAAGAAAGAAAGGGGATTTTAGTTTAAGGTCTCCTACTATAATAAATCACTCAGGAAGATAATCAATGATCGAGGAAAATAACCAATGCGGCCCCAAGAGGCGCTTGAAGGGCCCAATAGCTACCCCAGGGGGACTACCCCCCAAGAAAAGCCCCCGTGGCCCGTAGTCAGGGAGAACGCTAACTAGGCGAAGGTAGCCCAGCATACCTCCCGAACGGAGCTAGGGGGAACAGTATAGCGCCCACTTGTGCCTAGAGATGGCTTATGGATTCCATAGTAGATGGGCACAAAGTCGAGAGGTACTGCCATAACCCCCGCCGCATCCCTCCGTCTTGGAAGGTCCCATGGCCCTAATGCTTGCTTGTATAAAAACCAACAATCCCCAAAGGGGGAACACCCGGTCCCGCAGCCTGCAGGGGAACAGAACCTCCAGGCAAGGGGACCTTGGCCAGCAAAGCCTTAAAAGGGACTGATGGAGATGGGTGGAGGCCTGAATGCTTTCTTTAATGGAGCTGCAGAGACACATGTCACGGGAGAGTCACCAAAGCAATTTTCGACTCCTTAGCGTGGACTGGAAGGCCATGATCAACAGAAGGAGTCAGGAAAAGAGAACCCCGCTGCAATGACCCGACCAATCGTCTTCTCGGGTCGCGGTATGAGCAGGGCCTAAGGGACAGCCCAGCCCCCTTCCCCCCCCCGGGACAGCGCTCCCATAAGAGGCTGAAATAAGAAGTAAACTAACGCAAAAAGTACTCACAGGGCTTCATAAAGGAGGTAATAACCATTTACCGAGCTGGAGTGTGGTAATTCAGCTGCCCTGCATTGCCTGGGAGCACCGACCTAGGGGGAGTAGGGGCCTCGGTAAGAGGAAACAAGGAGGAAGGGGAGGGAGCATCTCAGAAGATCAGGCAAAGCCTGAAAAGTGTAAGCTTCGCAGTAACAGTCAAGTGTCTACAGTTGATTGTTGATCAGCATTTGGAGCGAGTCCCTCAGAACTGTCCCATAAATGCGCAGCCTTCTTATTCATCATGGTGGGATCACCATAACGCCGTAGCAGGGTGGAAACATCAGCACGAAGATTCGTCTGTGGTGACTTCTGCGAGGATCCAGGTTGGGAGGTTTCATTTTGTGCGACAGACCAAGCGGAGGCAAGTAAGTCCTTCACCAGTTTTTCTTTTAGGAGGGGAGGCGAGGCAATCCCCAGGGTCTCCAAAAAAGGGGAAGCAGCCAGCAAGTCCTGAAAGATTTTGGGACCGGACTCAGTAAAGACCTTAAGTCTCGCTGGATACAGAATCCGAGCCTTGATATTTCTTGCTCGGAGCTGTTTTAGCACTGGCCAGAGGGTCCTTCTGGCATCCTGCACTGCTGATGTGTGATCGCTGTCAATGGAGATCCAGCAGCCGGAGAAAGTTAACAAACCTTTTTGCCAGGCTTTCTGCAGTAGCTCCTCCCTGGCTCTATATGAAGTCAGTTTGGCTACAATGGACCGGGGTCTCGCATCCGCGTTTCAGGGCCTAGGTGCGATAGATCTGTGCACCCGGTCCATTTCCAGGTTGAAATCCACTGGCAGGGCAAGCAAATCACGGAGGAAACCCTGCAGGAAGGTGATAACAGATGGGTGCTTGTCTTCCAAACCCTTGGGCACCCCGTAGATCCTCAGGTTTTGCCTCCTACTTCTGCCTTCTAGGTCGTCCAGATGATGGGTGAGCTCGCGATCCCTGCAAGGAGGTACAGGAGCAAATGGTCATGCCGATCAGCTTGTTCCGAGATTTGGGATGTGCAGAGCTCCAACTGGTCAGATTTATGGTTAATGTTGTTGATGTCCGTTTTCAATTCAGCAAGAGTCTGTTCTATCTTGGAAACTGTGCGGGCTGTTTGCTTGATAGTTGCGATCAGGTCAGAGTGAAGACCCTCACCATGCGGGTCGGGCTGTAGTAGGCCATCCGGAGCATCTGGGAAATCCATTTCATCCACTCGTTTGCACTGGATCAGGACTCTCAATTTCTGCGTCTGGGTGGGCAGGGGTTTCCCTGGTTTATTCCTTTTCGGTTTTGCAGGTGAAGACATCCTAATAGTAGGTGATTCAAAACGATTGTCGGCTGGTTAATGGAGCTTCAGGGCTAAGCAGCCATTATTTTGCTGACATCACCGGAAGTCCTTATGAACATTCCTGATGACTCCCCCTCCCGTTCTCTGGCTCTGACTTGCTGTCTTACCCTTTATACTAGCTGTCTACCTACCTATAACTACACAGCCATCTGCCCTTTCCTTGCTCAGCCCCTACCAGCAATTTTCCGGACTCCATCCCTAACTCGTACCTTCTGAGGCACTGAGTGAAGGTAGACGTGCCCTGTCTACCGGGGATGGGATTCTCTTACACTCACTACTTCTAAACCTGATGACTGTCCTCTGTCCCTAACTCTCCCTGGTGGCATCAAGTGAAGGTTAGCTCACCCAAACTACCATGGATGAGAGCCATGTCTGCAATCTACCATGTCATGCTTTTGCATTCTCTACATATACCGGTTGCTGCTTCCCTTCAGGAACGGAACCTCTTTAATCCATGTGCCTTTAACATCCTACCTATGCCTGGTGGTCTTGATTCAAGGTTGTCTCGCCTCGACTACCAGGGATGGGAGCCCGAGTTTACGTTTGACTGTTTCACCTTTACGCATTCTCTACCCAATACAACGGTTGCCACTTTCCTTCAGGAACGGGACCACTATAGCCCATTTGCCTTCAACATCCTACCTCTGCCTGGTGGCATCAACTGAAGGTTGTCTCGCACGGTCTACCAGGGATGGAAGCCTGTGTCTGCAATAGTCTGTTTCAGCCTTCTGCAATCTCTACCTGAATACCCGGTTACCGCTTCCCTTTGGGAATGGGACCACATTACCCCATTTGCCTTCACCATCCTACCTCTGCCTGGTGGCATCGAGTAATGGTTATCTCGCCTCGACTACCAGGGATGGATACCTGTGTCTACATTTGACTGTTTCAACCTTCTGCATTCTCTACCAGATAACCAGTTGCCACTTCCCTTCAGGAATGGAACCACTGTACTCCATTTGCCTTCCACATGCCACCTTGCCACTCACATCCTGCACTTCCATGGACTCATTGTATTCGTCCCCACACCTTGGCCTCCTTGTGCTTTGGACTTGGAGTCCGCCAGCTTGTTCAGTCTCTGCCTCCATTCAGTTTCACTGCCTCCTGGACTTCCATACTGCTGGTCGCCCCTTCCTGTCTACCATGCGAGTTCACCTTCTTATTCAGAGGTGGGAACCTCGTACCTCATCGCTGCAGAGCCTTCTGTTCTCTGCATTTTCTGTTCACCATCTTCTGTGAATATGGGACTTTTATGCATTAACTTCATAGCACTTGGTACCTGGATTCACTTCTGGTTTTCCTTGGATCCACCACTCGTGGTCTGCAGCGGCTTTGCTACACCCCACTTCAGTTTGCTGTGGTGTTGGCTCCAGTCCTGTTTCTTCCTGCACCTGTGATGTCAGTATGGCTTGGCCTCTGCCGATTTCTTCTAGGACTCCTTCCTCCAGTCCGCTGACATCACCTCCAGACTCTTCCTTCCATCCTCGGATGGCTACCTTCTTGTCGCCGCTCTAGTGGCTTGGGGCTTCATCCTGTTTGCTGTGGCTCTTTTTGGGCATTTTACCCCATCTCCAGTCAGTACTCCTACCTGGTCAACTATTCCTCCACTTTATCTATCTCATACTCCTGCCCTGACCACCCTAACAGTTCCCATCCACTACTTGATGAAGCACTTGTTCATTTCACCGGAGAAAAATTCTTCTAGCAAGCATCCCTTGGACAACACGTCTTATAGACTCTTATGTCACCATAAAGTTATCCATACTTCTCAATTATCTCCCTGGGTCCAGTTCCAGAATCCCATTTGACTGGACTATAGAAAGATCTCATTCCTTATTCGACTCTATTGGATGCTCCCTTCGCATCCTCTCAATTCAAGCACTATGGCGCATCCCTGTCTCCCATGTCTCATAGGATCTAAGATTTAATGAAGCCTTCTCCACTCCTATCTTTTTTACATGGAAAAGTGACCTAATTCCTTCTGTCATGCATCGACTCCGTAATCATCATCGCTGTTATGGATAACGGGAACCGCAAGATACTGCATAGCATTATTGACACCATCCATTTTACCTTTCTATAGCTTCTCCTACGAGCACTGAATGTTTGAGCACATTACTTGACTCCTACTTCCTCAATAGGGATTGGATATCCCAAGACCTTCCCAGAACTCCCATCGTTGGATCCCTGGTGCCTAGCTGCTTTACTGAAGTTACTCTATCCACGCCAGTGTTTTCTAGCCCCTGGATGTCACCATACTTCATACAATCATCTACATTCCTTCATATTACCATCAATCAGGTCAGCAGCCCATCCAGTGGTCCTTCTAGCTCATCCTTCATGATTCACCTCCCATACTCCCTCCAGCAAAGACTTTCACTGAGAGCAGACTTCCATTGATCCTCAATCTGCACGTCTGCAACTGACCTGGCTGTCTCACTATCCCAGTCATGCCTCTCAAAAGGCCTATATCTGACTAAAATGCTAGGCACACCCAGCATTCTACACCACTCTCAACTTCCCATTGCCACATCAGTCTATAGACTCCTTCAAATACCAGTTTCCGGACTTCCTACAACATTTAGACATTGGATCACCTGCAAGGCAAAACGGTCATGGCCACCTCAATTCATGTCACGCACAATTACGCAACAGCTATACCCATATCTACCTTTTTCTACCAGCAGACTAGCAGGAGCCTGTACAGGTATCATTACGGCATCAATACCCAAATCAACTCTTGAATTCATCGTACTTAACTTCCAATTATTCCATATACATTCAGTTACCATCTCTACTGCATATACCAACCTTCCTTCATTGGTCTACAATCTTCCACGTCACTCCTCCTACCAGGTAATTAAAGATTTTGCCAGACTCCTTCGTGGATGTCTACATTGCAACTTATCACTCACCGCTTAACTCCAAACCTTCAGACTCTAACTTGAACGTCAAACCTTCCACAAAGTCAGACTGTTTATCTTATGACTTCATAACTCATCATACTTCCCACCGTTTAAAGTCTGGTAGCAAATTTTATCAAATCATGCTCTTCATGCTCACTTTGTCTCTGTAATCCCACTGGGCATTATCACCTTGGAAATCTGGACTGCATTCATTCTTTTTCAACTGGACCTACTACACTTTCAGGATCCGGATGCTCCTTCAGAATAGACCTACCTCTTCAACCTCAGAATCGTACTTCCAGAATGCATCATCCAATTGACTTTGAAGATGGATCGTCACATCTCCAAGCAGCTCACCTTCCTTGGAAATTAGAATATGGTTGCTAGAACCTAGGTTCATCTCCTCTTAGTTTGCCAAGAGGACGGGCGGGCCAGTAGCCATGGTTCCGCATAGGTTTCCTCCACCTGGGTTTTTTTCCTCTCCTGTATGCTACTAGTCATACTCTCAGTGAGTTGGAGGAGGTAATCATACTCTTTCGAACATTTATTGGTAATCCTTTTTGGGCTTTCTATTCCCTACTCACTACCCAGTTTCCTTACCAAGGGTGGGAATAGAGTAAAGCCAAAAGTAAATACAGGTTGCTCACCTGTAAAAGGAGTTCTAGGAGTGGTATATATTGTTCATTCACACTATCTAGGCAGGTTTCTTGCCGCTTTAAATCTTACCGGAAGGTCTTCAAGCTGGCTCCTCCCACCCACCCGGGTGATAAAACTCTCAGCTCCGCCCCATGACGCCAGATCTAGCCCACTGGAAGCCAGGTTGTGCGTTGACGCTGGGGAGGTCAGGTGGGTTTGTGTGGATGAATAACATATACCACTCCTAGAACTCTTGTTACAGGTGAGTAACATGTATTTCTAGGGACGTGGATATGTTGTTCTATCCACACTATCTGGCAGACTCCTAGCAGTTCTCCAGGAGGAGGGAGGCAAGGCGCACACCCCCTTCTTATACTTACTTGGGAAATAAGGATTGGAGAACAGAGGTCCCAAAACCAGCATCCCGGCATGACTCAAGGTTGATGTGGTAGTGGGTAATGAAGGTGTGTGCTGACTTCCAGGTAGCAGCCCTGCAGATTTCCTGGATAGGGACGTCCCTGGAAACAGCCACCGATGCAGTGGTATGGCGGGTAGAATGAGCTCTTATCCCTTTGGGAGGCTCCATGCCCGCCAACCTGTAGCAGAGATCTATGCAGGAAGTGAACCACCTGCTTATCGTCCGCTTGGCTGCAGGTCTGCCAGGTGCGGCTTCAGTGTAAGTGACAAACAGCTGGCGAACCTCTCCCCGAACTTCAGCTGTCTGCTCCTTATAGTAAGAGAGTGCTCTTCTAGGGTCCAAAGTATGGAGCCTATATTCGGCCTCAGAGGTGTGATTGGGGTAGAACACCGGCAGAGTCAACACCTGGTTAAGGTGAAACTCCGACAACACCTTCGGAAGGAATTTCGGGTGGGGGCGCAGGTCGTCAGGTGCAGGGATTGAAGGTCCAGGTGGAGAACCTTCCCCTGCTTGACTGAGATCAGGTCCGGGTGGGCTGGAAGCACGCTTCGGAGCCTGGAGCTGAGGCTGAGGAGATCTGGATACTAGAACTATGAGCTAGTCTGGGGCTACCAGAATCACCTGCGCCATGTCCCTCCTCGCCTTGAGAAGCACCTTGTGGATCAAGGGAAATGGAGGAAAGGTGTAGAAGAGGCCTGGGGTCCATGGCCTCGAGAAGGCATCCCCCTGCAGCGAGCCCTGCTGAGGGGGGTGAGCATGAAACAGCCTCAGCTTCGCATTCTCCCTGGAGGCAAACAGGTCCACCTGAGGTGTGCCCCAATGGGAGAACAGATCGTGTACTACCTCTGGCAGGATAGACCACTCGTGAGATGCAGCACCTATCTGGCTTAGGGCATCAGCCAGAGTGTTGGAGGCTCCTGCCACATGGATGGCTAGGAGATCCACCTCCAGTCTGCTCACGAGTGACCAAGTGCAGACAGCTTCCTTGCACAGGGGCAAGGAGTGTGTCCCACCCTGGCGGTTTAGGTAGTACATGGTCATGGTATTGTCCGTCTAGACCTGGACCACTTGACCCCGTACAAACAGAGCGAAAGCAGTGAAGGCTAGTCAGACCACTCAGAGCTCCAGCAGGTTGATGTGGCATCGAGACTCTTGAGGGGACCACAGGCCATGCGCTCTGAGCTCCCCCAGATGGGCATCCCAACCCATCAGAGAGGCGGTCATTAGAGAGACCGTCGGCTCAGGGTGGACAAAAGGGATACCCTCCTGCAAATGAGCAGGGACGATCCACCACTGGAGAGCGTTCCACATCTCCTGGGTCACTGTCACTGGCTGGTCCAGAGGACCGGAGCGATGTGACCATTGGTGGACCAGTCCCCACTGAAGGGGATGAATGTGCCAACGGGCCCAATGGACCACGCTAGTGCAGGCTGCCATGAGGCCCAGGAGGCGCAGGAAGTCCCGGAAGGGTGCAATTGCTCAACCAGAAATGATTGGGCAAAGGAGGAAAGAACCTCGGCCCTGTCCGCCGGGAGCCGTGCTCTGGCTCGAAGAGAGGAGTCGAGCTCTGCCCCGATGAATTGAATCGCCTGCATTGGCACGAGCTCCGATTTGGCCTCGATGAGGAGGCCGATCTGAGAGCAGACCTGAAGGGCCAGATCCCTGGACCACTCCACCTCCAGTCTGGAGGGGGCTGCAATCAGCCAGTCGTCCAGGTAAGGGTACACCCGGACCCTTCGGTGCTGCAGGAATGCTGTCACCACTGCCATGCATTTGGTGAAGACCCTGGGAGCTGGAGAGAGGCCGAAGGGCATAGCCCGGAACTCGTAAAGGGACCCCCCCACCCTGAAACGGAGGAATTGCTGGTGGGACAGATGGATTGGGATGTGAAAAAACATGTTCTGGAGGTCCAGAGAACAGAACCACACGTCTCGCTCCAAGGATGGAATGATCTGAGCCAGAGTGACCATCCTGAAGGTTCGAGACCTTAGGAACTTGTTCAGGTCATGTAGGTCTAGAATGGGCTCCAGCCCCGTCCGCTTTAGGACCAGAAAATACCTGGACACAACCCTGGGTCTGGTGGAGGATCTGCCACCTCCCTGATCACCTCCTTCTGGAGGAGCAGGGCAAGTCAGCGCTGATGAGCCGACAGAGAGGCCATGGACCCCGTAGCCCTCCATGGGGCGACAGCTTGATAGGGTGGGGCCTGCTCGAATTCCAGAGGCAGACCCTTTCCTACCACTTCCAGCACCCAGCAGTCCATGGTGATAGTGGACCAGGCGGAAAGGAAGTGGCGGAGCTGTCCCCCCACAGGGGGAACCCAGGAAGGAATGACGAAGCTGGGGGCGACACCCCCCAACCCGTCACTGGGCACGCTTGGAGGAAGGACCGGCCGAGGGACATCCTGGGCCTTTCCCTCCCAGCTTCCTGCTGGAGGAAGCTGCAGGCTTGGCTTTGGGGTGCCAAGTGCGAGCCTGCTGGCCCTGATGCTGGTGTTGCTGGGACGGATGTGCCACAGGGGCAGAAGGCCGAAAGGGCTTACACTGCTGCTGGCAGCCTTTGTCCTTTTTGGCAGACGTGACCGAGTCCAAGGTGGCACTGGACTTCTCGATCCTCTGCAGATGACCCTCCACCCCGAGACCGAACAAGTCGGTACCCAGGAAGGGAACGTCTGCCAACTTGTGCTTGGTATCCGCAATGGAAGTGGAGATACGCAGGCAAGCTCTGCGGTGCATGGCCACTGCGGCCGCTACTGACCAGGCACAAGAGTCTCCAATGTCAAGAGCAGTTTGGAGCTGTTGCTTTGCCACTGCCCTTCCCTGATCCCGCACCTGCTTGACCGTAGTCTGGAAGTCAGCCGGGAGATGAGGAATCACCTCATCCAGGGAGCTCAAAAGGGCTTGGGAAAAGTGTACCATCAGAATGGTCGAACTGGCCTGACGAAGGCCTAAGGAGGATGCAGCATAGACTTTACGCCCGGGGTAGTCCAGTTTCTTGGACTCTATCGGGTGGCTTGTCCACATCCCGCTCGTTTCCGGAATGCTGGAAAACACTGTCGGTCACAAGCCCCTCCGCAGAGGGGTGCTCCGAGAACCCGGAGAGTGAACCAGTGGGAACATCATACTTCGGGCCATCCTGGCCAAAGGTGCTGGACAGGAAGTTGGCCGCTGCTACAGCTCCAGAGCTGGGCCAACAATGGCTTCAGCCACTGGAAAGGCCTCTGTGGGGGAATCCCCTTAGTCCAGTATCTCCGTGAGGGGATACTTGGCCCGCTTTGACAAGGTTCGAGCTTCATCCCAGTAGATTCTGAGATGAGCCAAAGCATTCCCAGGAAAGAGGATGGGCTCTCATCCACCGATTGACCCCCAGTGGACTCCAGGTCGAGGGGCCTGGAGAACAGCAAGGAATCATCGTCAGACTCCGAGGAGTCTGCAAACAGCTGCCGAGGGCCTGAGCCACCCTCCACTTGCCGAGGCCGATCGGGAGTGAGGGTGACCGACAACCGAGAGGGAAACCCCTGACCCGACCGAGAATCCTTGGTCGGTGCCCCAGTTTTAGGTTGTGGAGGCGGGAGTTCCACCACAATGGGTGGTGCAGCTGGTTTTGGCCGAACAACTGGCGCTGGCTTCGGCTCCTCGATGACAATGAGGGGTTGTTTCGGTCACTCTGGTGACAGCCACTTAATAGCCGGGGAAGGCGACGGAGTCGGCTTGTTCCCAGTCAAAGGGAGCTGCTGCCACATCAGATCCTCGTAGTGCTGACGCAATTTGCGCCACAGCCTATCCTCCAAAGAGGACGAAGACGAGGATGAGCGGCGTCGCTGCTTTCCTCGGTGCCGAGACAGACTGCCGATGTCAGCGGGATCGGCTGGACTGAGAAGAGGTCCGAGACCGAGACCTTCAGTGTTTCTGAGAGTGGGTCTGAGAGGGAGCAAGGGAAACCCACTACTCCCTCGGTTCAGGGACCTTAACCGGGGGCTCTGGCACAGGCAAGTCCTCGGTTTCCTCCAGGGGAACTGGTGAAGAAGGGTTGTCGGCTTCTCCAGTTGACAGCCTGTCCGATGGGTCGAGAAAAATCTCAACTGCGTCGACAGGTGTCTCGGCCGGCTGACCTGATGGGGACACTGTGAAGCCAGCAGCCTTAGCCGCAACCTCGACCGAAGTAGAGTGTCGACTGTCCGGGGAAGGGGACCTCTCCCGCTCCCACGAACGTCGACGGTGGGACTTACCCTTAGAGTCCTTCTTCTTGGACCAAGAGGAATGTCCCGAAGGCCCCTCTCCCTTAGTGGAGAGGGACTGACAAAGCTCCTTGAATGAAGCCATGTAGGAGGAGTCCAAAGAGAGCGGGATAAATGCCGCGATTGAGGAAGAAGTCGATGTGGCCTGGGCCGCCTCCTCCTCGAGGGCAATCATTTGTTCGAGCTGTTCAGCCAAGCCCGCAGCCACAGACACCGCCCAATGGGTCTCCTTCGACTTTGCCGGAGAATAAAGTTTCTCAGAGCACCAAAGTTGTAGTCTGGCAGCGCGATCCTCAAGAACTGTGGCCGAGAAGGACTTGCACAATTCGCAGGCCTGTGAATCGTGATCGAGCTAAAGGCAGTAAACGAACGTGGAGTGCGGATCGGTCCGGGACATCTTCTGCCCACAAGGGTACCGCCGAAATCCGGGAGTTGACTTGTACATTGCAGCCGGAGGAAGAAAAAGACCGAAGTCTAGTAAATTTTAATATAAGTTTCGGTTTAACTGATGAGATAGGATCCAGGCCTAAAACGCAGAGCTCAAAGGAGGGAACCTGAGCTTCCAAGCGGTAAGGAAGATCTGGGGTCATGGGGCGGAGCCGAGAGTTTTGTCACCCGGGTGGGTGGGAGGAGCCAGCTTGAAGACCTTCTGGCAAGATTTAAAGCGGCAAGGAATCTGCCCAGATAGTGTGGATAGAACAACATATCCACGTCCCTAGAAACTACGTTACACAAGCACTACTAACTTCATATGCTGTTCATCAAAACATTGAATAGCTCCTCCCACATTCTCCTTAAAGGCCAGCCTCCTACAGCAGTCCCCTGCTTAGTGTGTTGTGAAAAACTCACCATCCACCCCTGCCTCCTCCTTATCCGGCACTCTGCTCACTCTTGCTACTGGGCTTTCTATTCCCTACTCACTACCCAGTTTCCCTATCAAGGTTGGGAATAGAGTAAAGCCAAAAGTAAACTACGTTACATAAGCACTACTAACTTCATACGCTGTTCACCAAAACATCGAACCACATAAGCCCCTCCTTTCAGCCTTACTATCCCTCCATAGGTCTTTCTCTTTTTGCTTATGTATCAAAAAATGTCTTGTGTCTTTAAAAAAGTGTGACGTATAGATGTTGCAAGTATTCAGCAACAGGCAGCCCCTGCACCCAGACAGTCAGAAGGCTGTTACTGCTGCATCATCCAGTCTCCGCTAGATGGCAACCAAGCATTGCCTTGCGCCATCACGCCCTCCACAAAGGAGAGCTGTCAAAGGATGCTCAGTCATCCTTCAAGCAGCCAGTCCTCAAGCAACCCAGGTCTATTCCTGAACCTGGTTTACCAGCATGGTGGCAGGTGAGGCGCCCAGACCCTCAGCACTCCACGCCACAGGGCCAGCACTGTATTTCTAATTTTAAGGAAAAATAGTAAAAATCTGATAGGAGAATGGTAAGGAATCTGGAATCATGGCTGCTCCTGGAAAGGGATGTGCTACTGGAAAAGCAAGCTGAGGTGCTTTATCGCTGTATATTGCGGTATATCATGCTGCACAATAATCATGATTTTTTTTTTTTTTTTACAATAAATCATCAGTGGTAATTATCGTGATATGGCGTCATATCGTGTTATCGTGACATGCCTACTTGTTACACCCCTTTTTTTCTTCTCTCCTTTCCCCCTCTTTTAAATGCTCCCGTTCCCTTCCACTGTTGTCTCCACCAGCCTGCTTCCTTTATTATTTTGCACCCTGGGGAATTTTTCTCCCCTCGGATTCTCTTTCTTTCTACTTCAGCCTGTAGGTGTCAGTTTCTGTCTCCCCGACTCCTTCCGTCAACCCCCTCAGCAAGTTTAAAAGTTCGTCGAAGTAACATTTAAACCATCCATCCACCGAGGACTGGGGTTCTCCTCCTGGATGGATGCAGACCATTATCCCTGTATAGGCCCTTGTCCTCCCAGGTACATACTCAGTCCCCAATGTAGCTGAACCCCTCCTCTCTGCACCATTCCTTCATTCATCAGTTGAAGCATCTGGTGTGGAGATCCCTCTCCTCCCTCCTCATAGATGGGCAGCACCTCAGCGAAAGCTGAGTGCACTACCTAACACCCCTCCTCAGCTCCCCCCCACTAACCCAGCCCCATCCTTAGCAAGTCCCCAGGTGGACAATGACAACCAGCTTTCCCTTCCACCCTGCTGCCCTAGCAAACCTCAGGACCTGCTTCCAATCCCTCTGGCCGTGACATTGCATAGGCACTTAACCTGCTTCCCCTCTTCCTATTCCCAAATCTATCCCACTCACAACTGGGTCTCCCATTGGAAGTTACTTCCTCCTTCTCTAGAGTCCTGTACCACCCTCCTTGGGGTCTCCACTATGGAGGGCCCCCCGCATCCTCCCTGGTCACTACTGTGGGTGCTTCCTCCCTTCAGTGCTGCCCCGTCTGATTAGCGTAGGAATTATACAGTGGTACCAGCTGAGGAATGTACCTCTATCCCACCACCCCCACCTTTCCAGAGCCCCCCACAGTCCAGCCATTCCTCCTCCCTGGCATCCTCCGAGCCAACAGTGGCAGACTTTGTGGCACATGTGTGGTAGACGAGGTCCCCTGACTTCTAGTCAACTCAGCCTGGCCTTATCACTCTCCTGTGCCCACTTGGGATCTCAATTTAGTTCTCAATGCCCTCTGTGAACCCCCTTCTGAATTTCTGTCCATTTTCAAAGACATTCTCTCCATCATGGTGTGCATTCTGGTAGCCATCTGCTCAGCAAGGATTGGTGAGCTTCTAGCTCTGTCTTGTTAGGCACCTCATTTTTCATCATAGAAAGGTTGTTATTAGGGCTGTGCCTTCTTTCCTCACAAAAGTGCCTGCTGTCTTCTATGTAAACGAAAAGGTGTGCTTTCCTTTGTTTGCCTGAAGCCTGCAAACTTGAAGGAAAAACATCAGCACTGCGTAGAAGCAGAAGCATTTCTGTTTAGACTGAAAACTTTTTCATCCTTCATGGGGCTTACAAAGGGCCAAAAGGCTTCTAAGGCCACTTTGGATGGGTGGCTCAGATCATGCACAGTAAAGGTATGTGTGGTTTCGAAACTAAAACTGACAGCTTTGATATTGGCACATTCAACCAGGGCAATGGCAGCTTCAGAAATTGGCAGGGCTGCCAGGTGGTCTTCCCTACATACCTTCACCAAGCACTACAGGCACGATGCTCAAAGTTTCAATGATGCAGTTTTTGGGTGCAACGTGCTGCAGGCCATAGTCAGCAAGTACACAACTCTCACTGGAAAATATTCAGCAAGACTTTCTCAATCCTGGCAGAAGCAAAACATTCAAATCAGCTGGAATAAACAAGAGGACAGCTTAATTCATCCTTTAGGTACTGCACATACTTTTCCTTAGGTAATTCAGGATATGCTGTTGCATGTATTTTGGTCATATCATTAGTACGGCTATTATAATTACTATGGTTGTACTGTGTGGCAAGAAGTGAGACTGATAGATTAGAAGCTGTGGAACAATCATGCCACCAACACTCCGTGTTAATGTCATAGCTTTGAGCAGTACCTGTGTCCCCAACAGGGGTGCATATTGCCCATGTTTTATGACTTCTCAGTGAGGTTGGAGTTAACAGAAAGAACAGTTACGTACTCACCACATCAGTAGATCTTTGACAGAATCTCTTCCCTTAGGTGACACTTTTGGAACTATACCTGGGTCAGCGCTAGAAGCACACAGAAACTTGTTAGCCTGGGGCTGCCCACGATGACATCATGTTTCAGCGTCTATCTAAACATGGGTGGACTCATTTCTTCTCAGTTCCTAGCAGGAAATTGTGCTCGGAGGACCTTTTTTTTGGGAGAACCAAGAAATCATACCAACACCTTGCCTAGTAGGCGAACAAAGGCACAGGATACCGCAGCTATGGAAATTCCCAAGGCAGAATCGGTTGCCATATTCCCCTACAGCTTAGAAAAAGAGGGAGGGCTAGCATGGCCTGGGGGGGGGGAGAAGAGACTCTCACGAAGATCTGCTATGGTAAGTACATAACCATTCTTCTTCAAAGATATCTTTTCCATTAGGTCACACCTTTGGAATGAGTCCCAAGCAGTCCCAAGAGCTAACCTGGAGGTTGGTGCAGTCTGGTTTAGGAGGGCAGGCCCTGTTAAACAGCACGGTCGAAACCTGCTGGTCTATGAGAAACAATGTCCACACTGTAATGCTTAGTAAAGGTGTGGACAGTGCTCCATGTAGCAACAGTGCAAATGTCAGTCACAGAAACGTTTCTGAAGCAGCAGAAGTGGCCGTATCCCTGGTGAAATGACTACAAACCGCACCAGGAAGTTCCTTACGTACTTCCTATAACAGGATGTAAAACAATGAGCTAGCTATCTGGACAAGCACTGTTTTGACACAGGGGTGCCCTCTTTCCCAGATGCAAATAAAACAAAAAGCTGAGAGGACTTCCTGCAGTCGCTGGTGTGATTCATATAGCATCTTAGAATTCTAAGTACATCCAAAGTATGGGGCAATGCATCACCCTGACTGGCATGATCAGGATAATAAACAGGAAGGTGGATGGTTAGATGTAATGTAAACTCAGACATCACCTGTAGCAAAAACACAGAATTACTATGCAAAGAAACTGTCTTGTGAAAAATTAAATGAGGCTCACATGTTAGAGCCTGTAGCTCTGAAATCCTTTGGGCCAAATTGCACCTAAAAGTAACACTCCATGAGAGAAAGCATAAGCCACAACTTCTGACTGGCTCAAAAAAGAGCCACAGTAAATTTTTCAAGAACATAATTCAGGTTCCGAGGTGGGACCAGATTATGAATGGGAGGTTTCGTGTGCAGAATACTTTTCAAAGGGGTACAGGAGACCTCCAGTTGGGCAATCTTAAGCCCATCAACAGGGGGCATGGAAAGCTGATATAGCTGCCAGATGCACCTACAGGGGAGGAATAATGCAGTCCAGAATCTGACAGTGAAAAGTATTCCAACACCACATTTATTGGACAGGTGAATGGGTCCATATGTTTGGAAGTGGCCCACAAAGTTAAATGCTTCCACTTCAAAAACTTTTTCTGGTGGAAGGCTTTCTGGCCACGACAAGCACATCAGCTACTTTAGGTGACATGCCAAACCATGCAATGGTTATTTCTTCAGGAACCAGTCATGCAGATTCAGGGACTTCAGGTCCGGATGGACGAGAGACCCCTTGTCCTGTGACAACATACCCCTACACGGGGCCGGAGGTACTGGAGGCTCCAGTGCCAGTTGTTGCAGCAGCAGGTACCGTATCTGCCAAGGCCATAGAGGTTCAATGAGGATGAGGGGCACAACCTCCATCTGCAGTTTCAGTAATACTCTCTTGTATTAATGGAATGGGAGGGAATGCGTACAGAAACCTCAGTTTCAAAAGGGCCGGACAAGGCTTCTCACCCAAAAACTCCCGACCATGGAGTGAATGAGCAAAAAGACGAGTTTTGCATCATGTGGGGATGCAAAAAAGGTACAATTCTGGATGACCCCACCTTGCGAAAAGTTCACCTACCACTGAGGTCAGCAGTTCCCATTTATGCATCTTGGACTGTGACCAGCTTAACTTGTCTGCTAAGATGTTTTGTACACACACCTGGGAGATGCATGGCTCACAGCTTTATGCTGTGTTCCAGCACCCAGTACCATACTCTCATTGCTTCTCGACATAAGGGACAAGAATGAGTCCCCCACTGTTTATGAATTGCACAACACTAACATTGTCAGACTGTATTAGCAGATAACCTTGAGTCAGATGCTTCTGAAAAGCCTGGAGACTGTGTAAGACAGTTCTCATCTCCAGGACATTTATGTGTAGTTTGGTATCCGCTGGGGTCCAAGAATCTAGAGTTTGCTAAAGGCCCAGGTGTGCCCCATACATGAATCAGAGGTGAGAATCTGAGTTGGAGTTGGTATTAGAAATGGAATGCCCCCTAAAAGGCTGCGGCAGTCCCTCCACCATTTTAGTGTTTTGTATAAGGGGGACATGAGCACCTTCAGGTCCATGTCGTTTGTCAATTGGTCCCACTGCACTCCCAATGTCCACTGCGGTATCCGCATGTGTAAGTGGGCCAGTGGCACAGTAACAATGTCTGCTGCCATGAGTCTTAGGAGACATACTGCAATGACTGCTGTATACCAGTTGTGCTTGAGCAATAAGCCGTCATGCCCTATCCAGGGGCAGGAACACATAGTCCTTATCTGTCCATGACAGCATCTATGTACTGCAGCCTTTGGCAAAGTCAGTACTGACTTTGGCACATTCACTGTAACCCCCAGGTCTTCTAACAGTTGTCTTGTTTGGGATAGGGTGTGCAAGAGATGGTTCTGGAACTGACTTTCAACAGCCAGTCATTCAGGTATAGGAAGACCTACAGGCCTTCCCTACAATGGGCTGCTGCACCCATTGCCAAGCATTTGGTGAAGACCCATGGTGCAGAAGGCAAGTCAAACGGCAATACTCTGCACAGATAGTGCTCCCCTTCCAGTACAAATCTCAGATACTATCTGTGATGATGCCAGATCTTGATATAAAGCTATGCATCCTTCAAATCTAGGGAGAAAACCCAGTCCAGTTTGCAACAGGGGAATCAAAACATGCAGGAAGACCATGGTATTCTTCTTTTATTCTATGCAGAAGTTTAGGGCTTTCATATCAAACACTAGCCTGGGAGCACCTGTCCATTTGGGGATCTGCCATGCAGTGCCTTCTCATCAACAAAGGGTTCTACTCAAGATACTTCCAGATCCTGTGAGGATGTGGGACAAAGCTGGACACCAACACTAGTAGCAGGTATAACTGCAACAGAAGGTGTTTATTTTAACGTCACAATAATAAGGCGTACTGTCGACAAAAGGAAGAAAATAAACAGAAGGCAATCAAAGTATTTTCATCATTATATACAATCACTAAAAATAGGCAAGTGACCTCCCAGGGTCAGTACTCCACTGATCTCTACAGCATTCTGCCTGTGACTGAAAAGAGGAAGTCATATATAATGATGTAAATACTTTGATTGCCTTCTGTTTATTTTCTTTCTTTTGTCGACAGTACGCCTTATTGTGAAGTTAAAATAAAAATCTTCTGTTGAAGTTATACCTGCTACTGGTGTTGGTGTTCAGCTTTGTCCCAGATCCTCACATATGGTGTCAACAATAGGATAACATCAGGCGTTATGGACTTGCTGACTTTAATACTGCCATAGTATCAGCTTGAACACCGGATGCAGACTGAACCAGGACAGACCAGTGGGGTTTTGACCAGGAAGATGGTAGAGAAAACACAGGAACCTCTTTTGCCTGGTTTAGAAGATGTAAGGCATAAAACAGCAAATACTGAAGTAGAAGGCGCTGGAAGCCAGATGAGGAGCAAGTGATGGCCCCTCCAATGGGCGATGCCCAGGAACTGTTGCAGTGGCAATGCATGCAACAGGTTGCCCTCAAGAAGCAAAGGGAATTAGACCACCAGAGGAACGAAGCCAGGTGGACAGACACTCTTCGGGCTGTCCAACCCTTAGGCCCCCCTCCTGTGGTAGAAGGCACGAAGGACATTAAATTGACCAAACTAAGTGACTCAGATAACATTGAAGCATATATCACCACCTTTAAGCAGATAGCAAGAGCTTGTAACTGGTCACAGAGCCAATGGATTATCCGTTTAGCTCTCTACCTAATGGGAAAAGCCCAGTTGGCCTATGGACAGTGGACAAACTGATAATTATGAAGCAGTGAAGGAGGCCATTCTAAAACGCTATGATATATGCCTTGAAACCTATTGGCAATGGTTTCAAACTCTTAGATTTCAAATGACAGACCCCCTTCCCCGAGAAGCCTATGTGAGGTTGAAAGACTTGTGCAACAAATGGCTCCAACCCGGGACTAGCCCAAAAGAATAAATGTTGCAGACTATAGTGATGGAGTAATTTGTGCGCATACTACTTCAGGATGTACAAATGTGGGTCAGGGAACACCGCCCAGGGTCAGCAGAGAAAGCCATCAACCTAGCAGAGGACTATCTGGCAGCAAGACCCAACCATCAGAGAGGACACTCCGGACCAGGTGTAACCCCTCCCATGGTAAGACCTTTTTCATCTATCGCAAACGTTTCAGCTGGGGGTGCAAAGACGGTTAAATCTGAATGACCTCATAATCCAGATATTATTTGCCATGCCTGTCAAGGGAAAGGACACATTGCTTGTTATTGCCCCAAGACAGACAGTTCCTACCCAACTAGCTTTGGCAAACTGGGGACAATATGTTACAACGGTGGTTATAGAGGGAAAGGAAATGGCTGGACTATTGGACTCAGGAAGTCATCAGTCTTTAGTGAGCGCTAATTTAGTCCCAAACAGTATAGATAAAGGGGTAACCACAGGGTTAACCTGTATACATGGAGATACTCATTTTTATCCTATACAATCCCTAGAACTACAAATCCAGGGGACAACCCAGCAAATGATGGTGGGCATGGTGCCACACCTCCCTGTGCCAGTGATAATAGGCCATGACCACCTTGACTTTACCTTGTTATTAACTGGCACTACCCTGGGTGCTGCTACTACCCAGGCCCAAACAAAACGAGCATGTTTTTTTCAGCAGTTATTCCTTTTTGAGGATGGGGTATATGGACAACCAGGAAAGAAGAGAAAATCCAAACAAGAGACTGACTTGTTAAATATGAAAATACATTGTGATTTTGGCATTGAACAAGAACATGCTCTAACATTAAAGCCTTTGTTCTTACAGGCTAGATCAGGCAGGACCGAAGTTTGTGTTAAGAAAAGGGCTATTGTATAGAAACTGTACCAATCCAGCAACAGGGGAGGTGATAGAACAACTGGTAGTACTGAAACAGCATAGGGCCCACCTTTCACACCTAGCCCATTATACCCCTCTGGCTGGCCACCTGGGTAGGGAACGCACCTTGAGTAGGTTGCTGTATAGGTTTATTTGGCCTGGCATTCACAGTCAGGTAACTGACTACTGCCAGAGTTGAGTGCCAGAAAACTGCTCCCATTACAAAAAGGACAAAGTCCCTTTACAGCTGCTACCTTTGACCACCACCCCATTTGAACAGATAGCTATGGGTGTGGTGGGACCTTTTCCCAAAAGTTCAAAAGGGAAGCATTTTGTTTTAGTAATATGTGACTATGCAAAAAAGTACCCCAAAGCTATTCCCTTGAGGACCACCACAGCCATGAAAATTGCTGACAAATTAGTCAAGTTATTCAGTTGGGTGGGGATCCCGGAGGAAATTTTAACAGATCATGGCAGTAACTTCTGCTCCCAGTTGTTAAAGCGTTTATCAGACCCTGGGGATACATGCATTACACACATCACCTTACCACCCCCAGACATAGAAACATAGAATTTGATGGCAGATAAGGACCGCTTGGCCCACCCAGTCTGCCCATTTTCCTACCTAACAGATAAGCTGCAGATCCTAGTTAACCAACAGCTTACTTCCTCCTACACCCCACTAGGACTGCCTTATGCCTGTCCCAAGCATTCTTGAAGACCCCCACTGTTCTTGACTCCACAACCTCCTCAGGGAGGCTGTTCCATGCATCCACAACCCTCTCAGTGAAAAAATACTTCCTCACATTACCTCTGAGCCGTCCCCCCTCTATCTTCAAATTGTGCCCCCTTGTTCTTGCACATCTCTTTTTCTGGAAGATGCTACCCTCTTGGACTTTGTTAATTCCCTTGAGGTACTTGAAAGTTTCTATCATGTCCCCTCTCTCCTTCTTTCCTCAAGGGTATACATATTAAGCTCCTTTAGTCTTTCTTCGTATGTCTTCTGGTGCAGACCCTGCACCATTTTGGTTGCCCTCCTCTGGACAGCCTCCACTCTGTTTATGTCTTTGCGGAGATGGGGTCTCCAGAACTGCACACAGTACTCCAGATGGGTTCTCACCAACTGTCTGTACAAAGGGATAACAACTTCCTGTTTTCTACTATTGATGCCTCTTCCTATGCATCCCAGTATCCCCCCAGCCTTCCCACATTGCTTGCCCACCTTTACGTCATCTGATATAATTACCCCCAGGTCCCTTTCTATTTTTACTGTTGTCAGTATCTCACCCCCCATTGTGTACGCTTCCCCTGGGTTTTTGTTTCCCATGCGCATTACCTTGCACTTCTTTGCATTGAATCTGAGCTGCCATACATTTAACCATTCCTCCAACCTTGCCAAGTCCCTTCTCATCCTTTCCACTCCATCTTGTGTATCAACCCAGTCGCAGATCTTTGTGTCATCTGCAAAGAGACATACTTTTCCTTCCAGTTCCTCTGCAATGTCACTTATAAAGACATTAAAAAGGACCGGTCCCAGTACTGAACCCTGCGGTACCCCGCTAGTAACCCTCCTTTCTTCACTGTTTACTCCATTTACTACTACCCTTTGTGTCCTGTTGTCTAGCCAATTTTTTATCCAGGCTACCACCTTGAGACCCACTCCAAGGCTGGCTATCTTGTGTATTAATCTTTTGTGTGGGACTGTATCAAATGCCTTGCTAAAATCTAGGTAGGCCATGTCCACAGCCCCTCCCTGGTCTACTACTTTGGTCACCCAGTCAAAGAAATCTATTAGATTCGTCTGACATGACCTTCCCATCGTGAATCCATGCTGCCTTGGGTCCGAGCCCCACTGGCCTCTAGGTACTCAACAATTCTTTCCTTTAGAAGAGATTCCATCATTTTCCCTACCACTGAGGTCAAACTAACTGGTCTGTAGTTTCCTGCCTCTGTCCTGCTCCCACTTTTGTGAAGAGGAATCACATCTGCCCTCCTCCAGTCCTCGGGTACCACCCCATCCTCCCATGATTTGTTAAATAGAGTAGTCAGCGGTGTCACTAGTTCTACCCTTAGTTCTTTTAGAATTCTTGGGTGAATCCCATCAGGCCCCATTGCTTTGTCCACCTTCAATTCTATTAGTTCTTTCAGAACCCTTTCTTCTGTAAATGGACTGGTATCGACCCCCGTCTTCAGAGTGTTTCTCTTGTTTGGTTTAGGTAACTCCCCCTCCTCTTCCTTTGTGAATACTGAGCAGAAATATTCGTTCAGTATCCCTGCTTTTTCACTGTCACCCTCTACCCACATTCCCTCCCCTTTATTAAGCTTCAGTATCCCTCCTTTGGTCTTTCTTCGCTCCCTAATGTACCTATAAAAGGTCTTATCCCCCTTCTTAACAGAATTGGCTATCCTTTCCTTGGTTTGGGCCTTTGCTATTCTGACTGCCTTCCCAGCCTCTTTCTGCTTTAACTGATAAAGTTCTCTGTCCTGCTCCTTCTGTGTTTCCTTATATTTCCTGAATGCTGTCCTTTTCTCCTTAACCTTCCCTGCCACCTCTTTTGAGAACCATAGCGGTTTTTTCCTTCGTTGTGTTTTATTGATTTGTTTTACACAAAGGCTTGTTGCCTCTGTGATGGCTGTTTTGATCACTCCCCATTGTTCCTCCACCCCTCCTTCTTGTCTGTTTTTGCTAGTGCTTTCTGAGGCACCTCTCATTTTCCCAAAGTCAGACCTCCTAAAGTCCAGTACTCTTGCTTTTGTATGGCTGTGTTTATCGTGAACCACACTGGTGGTCGCTTGTTCCCAGATGGCTACCCACTTCTAAATCTGAGATCCTTTCTCCGTCCCCATTTGAGAGTACCAGGTCTAAGATTGCTCCCTCCCGAGTGGGTTCCAATACTAGCTGTCTGAGGCATGCCCCCTGTAAGGCATCAAGAATGACCCTGCTCTTGGATGTGCCTGCAGCAAAGGTGCTCCAGTTAACATCTGGCATATTCAGGTCCCCCATCAACAATATCTCCCTTTTTCTGCCATTCTAAGAAAGCCTTCTATCATTTCCTTGTCCATTCCCTCCCCCTGAGATGGGGGTGTGTATACAACCCCCATGCGGATTGTGGTACCATTTCCTGTCTCCAGGGTGACCCAAAGTGCCTCATCTGCTCCCTGTTTACTCTTTAGCTCTGTTGCTTTGATCCCTTCCTTTACATAGAGAGCTACTCCTCCTCCTCTTTTACCCTCCCTGTCCCTCCTGTAGATTGTATATCCTGGTATGCTGACATCCTAGTCATGGTTCTCTGTGTACCATGTTTCTCTGACTGCCACAATATCCAGGCAACCCTCTTCCATCAAGGCCACTAGTTCAGGGAGCTTGTTACACAGACTACGGGCATTGGTACTCATCTCCCTCCACTTTTTGATAGCCTTACCTCTTTTATCCCCATTTCTGTCCTTACTGCCTTTGCCTTTTTTTACATTTAAATATTTTCTGCTCCCTAATAACTTCTGTACCTTGGTGTTTACCTCACTAATCACCAGGTTTTGTGGGGGGAGGCTGGGATTTCCCTGCTCCTTTTCAGTGCCTCCCCCCTTGGCTAGTTTAAATGCTTGCCAATGAAGCATTTAAACCTCTCACCTAGGATCCTGGTTCCCCCCCGGACAGATGCAGACCATCGCATCAGTATAGGTCTGCATCCCTCCAGGTGGCTCCCCAGTCCCCAATGAAGCCAAAACCCTGAGCTCCACACCAGTTTTTCAACCACTCATTGAATTCCCTGGTGAGAAGTGCCCTAGCATCTCCCTTGCCATAGACAGGCAGCACCTCAGAGAAGGTTACCGTATGCGCTACTTGTCTAATGCCCCTTCCCAACTCTACAAACTCCTCTTGCACTGCTCTGATCCCATTCCTAGCCAGGTCATTTGTCCCTAGGTGGACAGACGACATCCAGCTCCTCCCTCGTGCAGCTCCTCCAACAATCCTGAGGATCTTCCTGTCCCTCCAAGCCGTGGCGCCAGGAAGGCACCTACCTCCCTCCCCTTCCTCCCCATTTCTACACCCCTAATGATTGAGTCCCCACCAGGAGTTGTTTCCTTCCCCTGTGAGGTCCCATGCCACCCTCCTGTGGGTCTCCTTTGTGAAGGTTCCCAGCATCCTCCTTGGTCTCCACTGCAGGTGCCTCCATAGAGGAACCACTATCCACCAGAAGAGCGAATGAATTGTGGAGAGGTACAGCTGGAGGGATGCAACTCTGTTCCACCACCCTCTCCTCTTGAGCCCACCCTGGTCCAGCCTCTCCTCTTTCTTGGCAACCTCTGAGGTAGTGGCATTGGCCCTGGTGGTCCCTGGAGGAGGAGGTTCCTGAATCCTAGCCAGGTCAGCCTGGAGACGGAAACCTCCTCTCCAGACCAGAGAGAGGTGCCTGCAAATAGGGCAGCATCGCAGCCTCCAGAATGTCTCCCGGAACACTGCCGCCCCACAGCCATTGCACTGCACCACTCCTATCATGTCTTATTTTGTGTCCTCTCTGCTGTTCTCTGGATGCTTACTCTCTCCTCCTTACAACTCTGACCCTTCCTGTTCTGGGACAGCAACTTCCTATCTTCTTCAGTAGCCTCTTTCTTCCTTGCTCAATATCAGACCACCAGCAGCTGGTGGGGGGAGAGTGCGCTACTTTTTTCCTTTAGGGTTGACAAAACCAGTGTTTCTCTATGATCCTTTCCATCCTACTGCCAAACAGGAAGTTCCTGTTGACAGTCAAATCCAGTGGCTATAAAAGTAGAACTGGCTTTGGGTGGGATGGAGGGCAATTAGTAAGAAAAAAGGCTAGCAACAGGAAGTTGTAATTTGACTCACCTGCTTTTATAGTGTCTAAACCACACCCCCAGGTAAGCTCTCTTTCCTCCTACTGGTTTAGCAAAGTCAGCTGATACAGTACCCTTCCCAGCTAAGAACACACACTGACTTTCTTTCTTTTTCTTTTTTTTAACCCTAAATAAGACCCCTTCTACTTCTAATAAAGTTACCTGTCTACTTAATCTTAATAGACACTGACTCCTGCCGAATTATAAGTTTTAAATTAATAAGAAAATGTAGCTTCTTTTAGTTAGTTGCTTTCTGCTATACAAGCAAGGCTAGCAACTGGAAGTTGTAATTTGACTCACCTGCTTTTATAGTGTCTAAACCACACCCCCAGGTAAGCTCTCTTTCCTCCTACTGGTTTAGCAAAGTCAGCTGATACAGTACCCTTCCCAGCTAAGAACACACACTGACTTTCTTTCTTTCCTTTTTTTTTTAACCCTAAATAAGACCCCTTCTACTTCTAATAAAGTTACCTGTCTACTTAATCTTAATAGACACCGACTCCTGCTGAGTTATAAGTTTTAAATTAATAAGAAAATGTAGCTTCTTTTAGTTAGCTGCTTTCTGCTCTACAAGCAAGGCTAGCAACAGCAGACGGATGGTCTGGTCAAACGCTTCAACCAGACCATGAAGCGGATGTTACAAAAATTCACATGAGATAAGGGTAAACACTGGGACCAGTATTTGCCGTTCCTAATGTTCGCATATAGGGAGGTACCCCAGGCATTGACAGGCATTTCCCCTTTTGAGCTTCTTTATGGGAAAAATTCTAGGGGTCCACTGGATATTATGAAAGAACACTGGGAGGATCGGAAACAGGGTAGTGGGTCAATTACTACGCTAGACTATATTACCAACTTGCTTGCATCAGAAGCTCATAAAATATGTACAGTTGGCATACCAGAGTATGGTACAACACCACTACCAGAAAGAAAGATATGACCAGGAAGTGGGCACAAAGTCTTTTGAGCCAGGGGGGGAAAGGTTCTTTTATTGCCCTCTTCAGAAAACAAATTTCTTATGAAATGGCAGGGCCCATATTTGATTAAAGAAACAGGTGGGACCTGTCAATTATGAAATTGAACTTCTTGAAAAAAGACATGAGCAATGAATCTATCATGCCAACCTATTAAAAAATGGTTTAATAGACCCCAACCCTCCCTGTATGTCCACCCAGAACAAAGTGACAGTGAATTGACCACTGCATATCACAGATTAGAAAGCACTGCAGAACTGGAAGATGTCACTATTAACCCTGTATTACAACCTAGTCAAAAAAAGGAACCTGAAGAAGTATTAACCACTTTCCAGCATTCTTTCACGCAATATCTGGTAAGGTTACCAGAATCAAACACCACATTGAAGTAAACCAAACAAATCCTATTAGACAGAAACCTTATTGATTGCCGGAGAACGTGCAAAAAGATGTGAATTAAATCAAGAAAATGAAATGTTTGGGAGTAATAGAGCCCTACAAAAGTGCATGGAGCTTTCTGATGGTTGTGGTAGACAAAAAGGAAGGGGGTATAAGAATATGTTTGGATTTCTGTAAGCTGAATGCCATATCTTAAGTCTGATGAGTACCCTATGCCCCGTATTGATGATATAAAAATCGATCGTCTTGGTAATGCCCAATATATTAGCACCTTAGACCTAACCAAAGGATATTGGCAGATCCCTTTAGATCAAGGGTCAAAGGAAAAGACCACATTTAGCACCCCAACAGGTCTTTTCCAATTTGTTAAAATGCCCTTTGGATTACATGGTGCCCCTGCAACCTTTCAACGGTGCATGGAGAACATATTACAAAACCACTTGCATATAGTGTCGTGTACCTAGACGATGTGGTGATATTCAGCCCTTCCTGGGAAGATCATATTGTTCACCTGTTGAATGTTCTAACTGCTATAGCTACAGCTGGGTTGACTATAAACCCAGCCAAAAGCTCTCTTGCTATGCAAGAAACAAAATATTTGGGTTTTCTGATAGGAAAAGGGAAAGTCAAACCAGAGGTTGGGAAGGTAGACGCCATAGCCTGCAGTGAATGCCCTGTTACAAAGAAACATGTTAGAGCCTTTTTGGGACTAGCAGGATATTATAGGAGGTTCGTGCATAATTTTTTGGAGATTTCCAGCCCCTTAAATGAATTAACAATAAAGAACAAACCCAATAATGTACAGTGGATGTCAGTTTGTGAAGAGGTCTTCTGTAAGGCAGTTCTGTGTTCATCGCCTGCACTTCAGAATCCTGATTTTTCATGCCCCTTTTTGGTCCAAACTGATGCCTCCAATCCTGGGATTGGTGCAGTGCTATCCCAGATGGTTGAAGGGGAAGAACACCCAGTTCTATTAATTAGCCACAAGTTACATGAGAGGGAGACCAGACATTCTATTGAAAAAGAATGTCTGGCCATACGCTGGGTGGTGGAAGCACTTAAATTTTATTTATGGGGGACAGAATTTGAAATTGTAATGGACCATAATCCATTGTGTTGGATGCATTTTATGAAGGACAAAAATCCCCACATTATGCAATGGTATCTTACCCTGCAACTATACAGATTTACCGTTTGGCATCGAGCAGGCAACAAGAACTGCAATGCAGATTTTATGTCCCGATTTGGGGCTGATTCTAGCATACAAACATCATCAGACCTCAGGGTAAAAGAAAGTATGAAGCAGAGGAAAGCTTCTGCTTCTGATTTAGTATATGTTTATTATTTAGGGACCCAGAGGTGGAGCATTGGGAGTGGGGGCAGGCTAAAGTTCCATCTCTCTTCGTGAGAGATCTGAATTTTTGATGTGTGTGTGAAATACTGTTTGTATGGAATCAGAAAACAAGTAGTGAATACTAGGATATTACGCCCCCTAGTTTTCTTCTTAGGCAGGGAGGAGTTTGTCATGGAGGTGTCACATATGAGGGATCCTCCTTTAAATAAAAAGTCTGTTGCAACAGCAGTCTGCCTATCTTCTGCGATTTCTTGCTTCTTCTACTTTTCCCTAACACATTTACAGGCAGGCCACCTGTATAACGTCCCTTGCTTTCACTGTAATTTCTGGATCCCTCGTTTTGTCTGATCCTGTATTAAGCACTCCACTCTGCTGAAGCAAAAATGTGTCTTGTACTGTAATACAACCCCGCCATTGTTAGCTTTAGAGCACATCGTGGGCTGCAATAGGTTTCTGAAGCAGTAGTAAAGGAAAAGGTAAAATCCCACTGTTAACACCATATGTGAGGATGTGGGACAAAGCTGGACACCAACACCAGTAGCAGGTATAACTTCAAAAGAAGGTGTTTATTTTAACTTCACAATAATAAGGCGCACTGTCGATGAAAGAAAACAGAAGGCAATCAAAGTGTTTACATTATACTGTATATAAGACTCCCTCTTCTCAGTCACAGACAGAATGCTATAGGGATCAGTGGAGTACTGACCCAGGGAGGTCACTAGCCTGTTTCTAGTGACTGTATATAATGATGTAAATACTTTGATTGCCTTCTGTTTATTTTTTTTCTTTTGTCGACAGTACGCCTTATTGTTAAGAATCTAATAAACACCTTCTGTTGAAGTTATACCTGCTGCTGGTGTTGGTATCCAGCTTTGTCCCACATACTCACAGGATCCGGAAGTATCTTGAGTAGAAAGAACCCTTTGTTGATGAGAAGGCACTGGTTCTATTGCACATTTGTTTAGCAAAGCTTGTACTTCTTTCAGCAGGGACAAATGTATTGGAGGAAAGTGGAAAGAGGTAACGGATGCTCTGGAGGGGTCTCTAAGAGCACCAGAGCATGTCTCATTGCAGTTATCTACAGGACCTATTTGTCTGTGGTAATCTCCCTCCACTATGTCAGATAAAGGGAGAAGCAACCCTGTACAACCACCTCTGGAGACAACAGTGGCATGTGGGAGTCTGATTCGAGTCATGCTGAGCTGGAGGGAGCACAGCCACCAGCTCCACTGGCCTTTGATGCTTTGGAATGGGCCACTGGGGAAGGGGAGCTAGGAAGTACCTACGCCCTTACTCCGACCTTGCTGATGGTGGGCTTTACAGCAGGCTGATGAAAGAAGCCCCTGCTATGACTCTTACCAGAGGTGGGACACAGGGATTTAATGGACCTCAAAGTCATTTTAGATACTTGAAGGCCTTTTAATGCCCATTCCACATGATAGCCAACAGTTTGCTGCCTCTAAAAGGGGCATTCAGAACTGTTTGCTGCACATCAGTTGCAAACCCCACAACCCTGAGCCAAGAATACAGTCTCATGCAAACACCAATGACAGCTGCCCTGGCAGATGCACCAGAAACATCATATGCTGAGGGCAATCATTTGCCTACCTCAGCCCCAGAATTAAGATTTTTAATTAACCCATTCTTGGCACTTCCTTCTGGAAGTGCCCGAGCTGCAGCATGGTAGCCTTCCTCAGGCTATTCTGATATCTGATCACATGCAGAGCCCCATGTTCACTGTGGCAAACTGGACCGACATTCTGCAGCAGGACATTATGCATGCTGCGGTCAGACTGTGATGGGCTTTATATTCTCTGGCAACTCAAATAAGCCCCAAAATAAAATAGTTACCAAGAAAGAATGCTCAGAAAAAGGCAGTCTGGGACAGTTTGTCAGATGCACAGGCAAGGCAATGCAAAGCAATTCTGGCATCATGATTCTGATTTGATACAGGGCATGGGGGAGTTGAGTTATTTTATGCTGCAGTCGTTTTATTGTCCAAGGGCTCCCTCACACCTGCCCTGTGCTGGTTTACCACAGCTATGTTCCTGATAATTTCTTCCCCTTTCGCGCCCTCACTCAGCATACCACCCTGTTCTTCTCAGACTACCCAAGGGAATGTAGGGATTCCCATTCAAGAAATGAAGAACTGCTTACTGGCTGCCAAAAAGGCAGTCACCAAGAAATGGTTGACACAACAGGTCCCTACACTGGATCAATGGCAAGAGCTAATGATAGGAATTTATAAAATGGAATGACTGACTACAGTTCTGAATAAAAAAAAGCCCATTTTGAATTGATCTGGAGGCATTATATATCCTATATATCCCCTATCAGACCAGATTTCACCCCCTGATTTAATTCTACTTGACAGACAGACAGAAATGTATTAATCTATACCCAGTACGACAGATCTATGCATCCAGTTTCAGGTAATATGGTTACCAGATGAACACAGACCAAGTATTTATGATTATACCTGATGAAATGTCAAGCTATGTACTGTTAATATGTATTGTTTGTTGATTGTTTTAAAAAATCTTAAAAATAAAAGAATTTCTTCCTCTGCCTGCCCAGTTGCTTGGAGTCCAGTATTGCCTGGTTACAAAACAATGCTGCACCAACAGCTCCCTCCCCCTCCCACCTGCTTACTTGAAGCCTGGTGGTGATGGTTTGTGCTATAACGCTGCTCTGGTTGCTTCCTTCTGCTCGTGCAATTCAACAGTGCTGGTGTCATTTGTGTAAATGCTAGTTGGCTTCCATGTCTTCTCTCCCACTCTGCAAGGATTTACTGTGAGGATAGAGAGTAGCTGGACCATTTTACATTAGACAAAGGTTCAGAAAGCCTCCCATTTTTTGTCTGCAATAATTACTAATACTTTTTAATTTCACAATTCTGCAATTGCCAAACAGAACCACCATTCTTTCTCATGAAATAGACTTCCTGAAGTTCCAGCAGTGTTTGTAGAAGGCAAATGTTAATATGCTTCAGGGCGGAGTGCCAATGGATTGGAAAGGGGTGTTCCCACTGACTACTGCACCGGGGGAGGGGGGTGGATGTACAATGGAGCCGACAACAACTTACACACTAATGCCATTTTATGCTTGCTCACAATCATTTTAGTCATTTAGTTGGGGCTTTCGGTGGTGAAGACAATTTTTACTGCACAAAAAAAATGCTGTTTCTGCTGCAGGACCATCTTTCTGCAGCAGTTTCTGCAACTGCAGAAAACACGGGGCCCTGATCATCTGGGCTTGGTAGTTTGCAATAAGAAGGCCTAGTGATGCAGAGGCACATGTGCACTTGCCTGTCACATCCAGCCTCCTGGATTCCTTATCAAGTGGCAAAGTACTCATGTGTTTTGGTGCCCTGGATCGATTATGGGCAGCCATTTTAACTATTGAGTCTGTTTCAGACTGGCTGGCATAATAAGTCTTGACAACAGGAGCAGGATGCTGCTTGTCAGTCTTTCTAGGTACAGCCGATATTGAATTTGGCCTCTACCATGCAGCAAATGTAGCATCCTCCAGTGCTGGGTAAATTGGAGGGAGTACATGGAACATCCAATAAATCCCATCAGGTTGCTTATAGTGGAATTCTCTTCCTCCACAGCAAAGCCCACTGCAAGCTGCATTCGATGCATCAACGTTTGGAAGGTAGGGTCTTCAGGAGGAGATCTGGGAGTGTACACCACACAATCCTCACTCCAAGAAGATACAGTGAAGCTAGCATGTGCTACACATTGCTCTTCTTAATAATCCTCCTCTGTTGACGAGGTCTGGATTATATTGCTCCTCGTTGACGTTCCCATCGACAATGGAACTGATGATGTTGCTGGTGACACCGGAGGCCGCTGCTGTGAACCAGCCAATGATGTTGACATGGATTGTGATGCAGGAAAGAACAGTTACATAAGAACTTACCGTAACAGTAGATCTTTGAGAGGATCTCAGTCATCAGGTCACACATATGGAACTTCACCGTTGATGAAGCAGGATCCACAAGGAAGATTTTCAGCAGTACCACTGGGGCCCGCTCACATCATCTGCTGATGTCACCAGCTCTATAAAGGCGTGAATGGCCATGCTCCTTTCTCAGTTCTTTTCTCCAGAGACTAAGGTAGCACATCCGTGCCATGGGGGATGAGAGAGAGAGAGAGAGGGGGACGAGAGAGAGAGAGAGGGAGGAAAGAGAGAGAGACAGACAGACAGAGACAGAGGGATGCTCAGGCCATAATAAAAGACTGGATACACCAGTTAGCCAGTTCAGAGCAAGAGCTCCATGAAAGGGGGATGGTGGGAGGGAAGGCAGACCTGATGACTAAGATCCCCCTTGAAGATCTACTGTTCCAGTAAGTTCTTGCATAACTGTTCCATCTTAAACAGGGTATCTCAGTCATCAGGTCACACATATGGAGTGAGTCCCAAGCAGTTACAGATGCAACATAACAGTCTAGGAGGAAGTTGGCCAACGCTTAGGACAACATACCCTGCAGGACAGCCCTGCCAAACCCTGCATGGGCTCTAGATGCAATGTTCAGACTGTAGTGTTTGGTGAAAATATGGAAGGTACTCGAGTCCTACAGAAATATCAGGTAGTCCAGAATCTGGCCCACCAAACAAGTAAAAGGATCCAGGTGATGCTTGGAAGCCCAGATGGCAAACCTCTTCCACTTCAAGGCATATGTGGTCCTTGTGAAGGGCTTCTGAGCTGCCACAAGGATGCCCACCACTCTCTAGGACACCCCAAACCGGACGATGACTATGTCCTCATGAGCCAGGCATGCAGATGAAGGGACTTGAGATTGGGATGGACCAGGGTTCTTTGAGCCTGTATCAACTGATCCCTGCAGAGGGGCAGAGGAATCAGGGGTTCCTCTGCAAACTGTTGTAGTTATGGAAACCATATCTGCCATGGCTAGAATGGTGCTACCAGAATCACGCTGGCCCCCTCCATTTGCAGCTTGATTAGCACCTTCTGAATCTGAGGAAACAGAGGGAAGGCGTAAAGGAACCTCCTGCTCCAGGAGAGGGACAACACGTTTTGCCAGAGAACTCTAGGCCCTGGATCTAACGAACAAAAGCTGGGCAGTTTTGCATTGTGTGGGAACGCAAAAATAACCTCATCTGGCAAACAAATCTGCAATGGATGAGAAGTTCCCACTCATGCATGCTGGACTCGAGTCCTGCTGAGGCTGTCCGCCAGGGTGTTCAGCATGCCTGGGACATGGACATCCATGAGAACCAGACTGTGGTCTAGTGCCCAGTACCATACACTCACGGCCTCCCTGCACAGGGGGATTCGTACCCCCTGCTTGTTAATGTAGTAGAGCACACTGAGGTTGTTGAACTGGATCAAAAGCTGACCTAGGAGGAGATGGTTCTGAAAAGCCTGCATGGCATACAGGACCACCCTCATCTCCAGGACTTTGATATGCGGGGAGGTTTCGATCTGGGACCACGTTCCTTGAGTCTGAGGACCCAGGTGCGCTCCTCAGCCTGAACTGGAGGTATTCATGGCAAGGATAGGCTGGGAGGGGGGAATCTGGAAGGGGGCCCCTCATGACCGATTCCATGGATCCATCCACCACAGGAGCACCTTGCTGACTGGGGAGGAGACCAGCACTAAATGATCTAATTCGTCTGTGCGTTGGTCGCATTGCGCTCTGAGGGTCCACCAAAGGACCTGCATGTGCAACCTGGCTAAGTGAACCACTCGGAATGGCTGTGGCCATCAGGCCCAAAAGCCTCAGATATACCCTGACTGAGATACATCAGCTCTGTGCTATCTTCCGAGCTTGGGTGATGATGCACTCCACTGTTTTTTGAGGTAGGAAGGTCTTGCCCTGTGCTGGGTCCAGAACTGCCCCTATGTATTGCAGCCTCTGGAATGGGGTCAGGACAGGCTTGGGTAGGTTTACTGTGATGCCCAAGGAAGAGAACAGCTGAAGGGTTCTTTCCAGAGTCTGAAGGAGATGCTCCCTGGATGGGGCCTTTAGCAGCCAGTCGTCCAGATAAGGGAAAACATACAGTCCCTCCCCTTCTGAGAGCTGCAGCCACTGCTGCTCAGCACTTTGTAAAGACCTGCTGCACAGAGGATAAGCCAAAGAGCAATACCTTGAATTTGTAGTGCTCACCCTGAAAAAGAAACTGGAGGAAATCCCCTGTGTAGTGGAAATACTGAGATATGCAGGTAAGGTTGAGCAGAGGCATCAGACCTGGCAGGGTGACCATGTGGAATTTTTTGTACTGGACATAAAGACTGAGGTCCTCGAGATCTAGAATGGGACTCAAATTTCTGGTTCTTTTGGGAAGAACCCGGAATAAAACAGAACAGTTACGTAAGAACTTACGGTAATAGTAAATCTTCAAGGGTATCTCAGTCGTCAGGTAACACTGTAGAAATCTTCGCCATCGGTGAAGGGGAATCCACATGGAAGATTTTCAGCAGTACAACTGGAGCTGCCCACACCATCGATGTCACCAACCCTGCATAGGAGTAAGTGGCCCTGCTCCCTCCTCAGTTCTTTCCCTCTGGAGACTTATGGAGCTAGGTTCTTGCCCTGGGAGACTGAGGAGAGAAAAGTGGTGCCCAGACCTAAATGAAAAGCTGGATACACCAGATTTCCAGTTCCTAGACAGGAGCCCCAAGAAGGGGGATGGTGGTAGGGAAAATATACCTGATGACTGAGATCCCCTCGAAGATCTACTGTTACGGTACGTTCTTACGTAACTGTTCTGTCTTCTTCGGGGGTATCTTGGTCATCAGGCAACACTGTAGGAACGAGAACCAAGCAGTTACAAGTGCAAAATGGACAGTCTGGGAGGATGGCTCTCCATAAACTTAAGACAGGAGTCCTTGTAACACGGCCCTGCCAAAACCTGCATGGGCTCTTGAGGCAATGTCCAGACTGTAGTGCTTGGTGAATGCATGGACTGTACTCATGGTGGTGGCCACACAAATATCAGTGGCAGAGACCCCTTGGAAATAAGTCACCGAGGTAGCCATTCCTCTGGTGGAATGAGCTTTGACAGCACCAGGCAACTCTGTTGTACTTGTTGTAGCAGAATACAATGCAATTTGCCAACCATTTGGATAAACACTGCTTAGAAACTGAAACACCCTCTCTACCCGGGGTGAAGAAAACAACTGCTTTGATTTTCTGGACTCCTTAGTCCTAAGCAGGTAATACTTTAATGTTCTGCGCACATCTAACATATGGAGCTGTGCTTCCCCTGGACTGACATGCTCAGGAAAATAAACGGGAAGGTGGATAGACCGAATGTGGACTTTGAAACCACCTTAGGCAGAAACTTAGGATTTGTGTGCAGACACCCTGTCTTTGTGAAAAATCAAATAAGGCTCCTCACACCCGAGGGCCTGAAGCTCTGTAATTCTTCTTGGGGCTGCTGTAGACCTGCCAAGAGAGTAGGACTTCCTCCTCCTTATCAGGAAGAATAAGGTCAGGATGGTACTCATTCTCGACGTTGACCTCTTCAATCTCTGGGTCTGGTATGCTGGCAGCAGCCTGTGAGGAGCCTCCTGAGGCAAACAGGCATTGATGTCGAAGCTGTCATTGACTGTGTCGGTGAAGTGGGCCTGTTTAAGGCACCCGGCTGCTGTGCAAGCACACTGGTAAACTTGATCAGGACTTAATTCAGGTCAACAGTGGTCACTGACGGGGGGGGAGGTGTTCAACAGCACACAACGCGCCTGATGTGTTCTGAGAACCTGACAAGCCTGTAGCCCTAGAGGGAGAAGGGGCAGGTCTCGATGGGAGAACCTCTGACAATTAACCTTTCGTCAATGACGGAGGGGCAGACGGTCGAGTGCCTTGAAAAATCGGGTGGAGGTGCTCTCGGTATGGATCTGCTAGGCACAGAGACCTGGACAGCAAGGGCTGTTTGATTAAATTTCTGGCAGAGCTCACAGTCAGAGACTTCATGGTCAGGCCCAAGACAGCAGACAACAATGGAATGTTCATCTGTAGAGGCAATCTTTCTGCAGCAGCAGGTATGTGAGAGAGAAGTAGGATTAACTCTTAACATATACAAGAGGAAAGAATCTCTTTAAAGAGATTTTTCAAAGGTAAGTAAAATAAAGCCGTAGGCCAAGGAAAAAAAAAAGGCGCGAATGCTGCGACGGAGCTTCCACAGAGACCCATGCTAGGGAGTAGATGGCGGAAAAGAACTGAGGAGTGAGCGGGGCCGCTCACACCTATACAGGGTTGGTGATGTCGATGGTGTGGGCTGCCTCAGTTGTACTGCTAAAAATCTTCCGTGTGGATGCCCCTTCACTGACAGCGAAGGTTCCTGTGGTGTTCTCAGTCCAAAGATCTGTTCCATTGACGCCAGGGGTATCTTGTGATTTGGGCATCCCGCAAGTGGGAGCCTGCTGAAACGGCGACTGCCCCGATGGCGAGGGGTTGGCGGCTGGAAAGGAGGGTTGTGAAAGGCGACATGATATCGCACGTATATGCGGGGGGGGAGCCCAACCACCGAGGGGTGAGGTTTCATGGTGGGAGGGATGCCGTGGGTTGCATGGTGGGTGGGTGCTGGCCTGGGGTGGCAGGGAAGCAGGGTTCAGGACCGTAGTTTTATTGCGCTCAGCCAGAGACAGTTCATTTTTTTCCTGTGGATATACCCCGGAGTTGAGAATCTAAATTGGGGGGGCAGCACAGCCCCAGCATTAAAGAACTGAAAAGTACAGTTACGCCAGAACTTACCGTAACAGTAGATCTTCAAGTGGCACTCATGCAGTAGGTATTCACATACAGGACTGACCCGCCAGGTGTCAGGACCCCATGAAAAAATTTCTAGCTAGCAGTCTCTGGCGGGGGACCACTTTCGTCACGTGACCGGCATCATACAATGTCAATATAAAGGGGCAGTCCCCCACGCCCACCTTCCAGTTCTTTCCCACCAAGGGCCAAAAAGAGGCGAGACAAGAGAGAAGAGGATATTTCCCTCCTTGGAAATGGAGCCAAAAAGTTTAGGGGGATGGAGGGCGGGAAGGCAATACCTACTGCAAGAGCCTCTCTCAAAGATCTACTCTTACGTTAAGTTCTTATGTAACTGTACTATCTTACTTTGAGAGGGCTCTTGCAGAAGGTATTCACATATAGGACTGAGTCCCAAGCAGTCTGGAACAAGGAAAAGCACTTGGGAGGAGGACAGTTCTCTATAGCATGGAACCTCAGGCTGAACAGGCTCCTGAAAGGAGACCTTGGAGCACAACAAACCCGAAGCCTGCTCTGTGTCAAGAGGCAATGTCCAAATTGTAGTGTTTTGTAATGGTATGCACAGATGTCTGCTGCTGACACATTCTTGAAACAAGCCGCAGAGGCAGCTACTCCTCTAGTGCAGTGATCTCTGACTTGACCTGGCAGGGTCTTCTTGTACTTGTCATAACAGAGAGTGATACAATGAGCTAACCATTTCGATAGGCATTGCTTAGAGACAGCATTGCCTTCCCTTCTGTAAGCAAGAGAGACGAAAAGCTGATCAGTTTTCCTGAGATCCTTATTCCGAGTGGTGTAGTATCTCAGTATTCTGTGAACATCCAAAGTATCAAGACGTATTCCCCTTGATTGGAGTGTTGGGTAAAGAAAGTGGGTAGCTCAATGGATTGATTCAGCGTAGATTCAGCTACCACCTTAGGGAGAAACTTGGGGTTGGTGTGCAGAGCCACAAGTTCCTTGTGAAAAACCAAGTACGGGATTTTACACATGAAGGCCTGATGCTTGGAAATGCACTGAGCAGAAGTAATGGCCACTAGGAAGAGTGTCTTCCAAGAAAGGAACTTTAAATCTGCTGTAGCTGCCAGCTCAAAGTGAGGCAGGGTAAGCTTCTCCAGAATGAAATTCAAGTCCCAAGGAGGAGCAGGAATGCGGATGGCGGATATCAAATGGAGAACCTTTCTGAGGAAGGTCTTGGAGACTTCCAACTGAGCAACAGTCCTGTTCCTGAAAGGAATATGATAGACTGAAATAGCCACCATGTGGACCTTTAACGAGGAATGGCTGAAACCCAGGTTGAAGAGGTGACGCATGCAGTCCAGGACTTTATTGGTTGGGCATAAGAAAGGTTCGAAGTCTTTCGAAGAGGCCCAAATTTAAAACCGTTTCCACTTCATGGCGTAGGTGGACCTGGTGGAAGGCTTTCTGGCCTGTACCAAGATGTCCGCTATGAGCAGAGAAACTCCGAAGCAGGCTTTTGCTACGTCTGCAGGAGCCACGCACGTAGATGAAGGGATTTGAGACTTGGATGAACAAGGGTCTCCTGATCCTGGGTCAACAATTGTTGCGACAGAGGAAGAGGAAGTGGAGGTTACTCTGAAAACTGTTACAGAAGAGAACCAAACTTGCCTGGGCCAGAAGGGAGCTATGAGAATCATTCGTGCTCCCTCCGATAAAAGTTTGTTCAGGACCCTCAGAATTAAAGGAAGAGGAGGGAAGGCATAAACGAATCTGTCCCTCCAAGCGAGAGACAGAACGTCCCACCCAAAAAATGTCTCGCCCTGGAGCAAGCGAGCAGAAGGCGGGAAGTTTTGCATTTTAGGGAGAAGCGAAGAGGTCTAGCTGAGGTGTGCCCCATTGCTGAAATATGTCATTTACGACTTCTTGATCCAATTCTCATTCACGGGACCTAGCTGAGTCGATCCACCAGCATATTTTCCACTCCAGGAACGTGAATCGCGGTCAAGTGAAGGTAATGTTGGGTTGCCCAAAGCCAGACCCTCACTGCTTCCCAGCACAGGAGGGTAGGAACATGTTCCTCCCTGCTTGTTGATACCAGACTAGCACATGTTGTCTGTTTGTATGAGGAGATGACCGGGAAGGATAATGGAGTGAAGAGCCTGAAAGGCGTAAAGGACTGCTTTCAGTTTGAGTATGTTTATGTGCAGGTTTTGTTCAAACTTGGACCTGCTGCCCTGAGTCCTGAGACTAGAGATGGGCTTCCCAGCCTTCTGCTGACGCATCTGTCATCAACGTCTAGGAGTGGGGTTCGATACTAAAATGAACTCTCAGGCATATGTTCTCCTTCACCATCCACCATTGTAAGTCCCTGATCATGGAATTGGAAACTAGCACCTCTTGATCTAGATTGTCCAGGGTTTGGTCCCATTGAGACTGAAGCGTCCACTAAGAGATCCTCATACAGAGACGAGCGCGTGGGACTGTCTGAATGACAGCCGCCATTAGCCCAAGGAGGCGAAGGACTGACCTGGCTCCGACCCTCCTGCGACTGGACAGGAGACAGGCCTGAGTCTGAAGGGTGTCCACCCTGTCTGGAGGCAAAAAGGCTTTGCTGATGGTCGTGTCCAGAATCGCCCTATAAACTGGAGGCACTGGCAAAGGACCAAATAGGACTTTGCCTGGTTGATGGCAATACCCAGGCTAGTGAAAACCCGCAGGGTAAGGGAAAGAGTGCAGGAGTTACTCTGTGGATGGGGCTGCCAGGAGCCAATCGTCCAGGTATGGGAATACCTGAATTCCCTGGTTACACAGGTGAGCCGCTACCACAGACAGGCATTTGGTAAATACTCAGGGAGCCAAGGAAAGACCACATGGGAGGGCCTTGAATTGGTAGTGGTCCCCCTGAAAGCAAAAACGAAGGAATTTGTGGTGGGTAGGGCATGTGGGGATATGCAGGTAGGCATCCTGCATGTCCAAAGTGCACAACCACTGTCCCTGCCGAAGAAGTGGTAGAAGGCTCTGCAAAGAGAGCATTCTGAAGCGCTTGTACTCCATGAACATGTTCAGGGAACTGAGGTCTAAGATAGGCCTCACATCTCCAGTCTTCTTTGGAACTAGGAAGAAATGAGAATAGTAACCCGTCCCCCAAAGATGGTGGGGGACTGGTTCTATCGCCACCTTCGAGAGAAGGGAGGCGATTTCCTCTAGGACCAGATGAAAATGTTGTGGGAGTAAGACAACGGGGTTCTGTGGAAACTCTATTGAGTGTCCTGCTGATATCAACTGGGAGCACCCAAGCATTTGACGTTATCTTCTCCCAACCCGGCAGATGGAAGGAGAATCTCTCTCTACCGGTTCCTCTGGATCCTCCAGAGGCAATGGGAGAGGCAGGGAGTCAGGAGGTGTGGGGCAGTGCAGCAGTCAAGGCTCCCGTGGCATTTTTACTAGGGGGAGTCTTGGTTGCTGGAGGGGCGCCGACGCTTGCTGGCACTGTGATTTTGGTTTTTGTCGGTTCCGTCTGCGAAAAGGATGCCACTGCCCTTGAGGGGGCCTGTACATAGAGTCAGACTTGAGCGCAGTGCCCTTCCCCTGCAGGTCGGTAATGATGTCCTTGACATCACCCCTGAACAGCACCGAACCCCTGAAGGGAGCATCCTGGATAGCGGATTGCACTTTAGGGACCAATCCTGACATGTGGAGCCAGGCATGACGCCGTAAGCCAACAGCGAAAGCCGAGCTCCTTCCAGCTGTGTCAACTGCATCTAAGTGGCACGAAGCATGTGCCAACTGGCCGAACAAGCAGAACGGACAAGATCTGCCACTTCCAGCTTAGTCCAAGACTCAGGAAGGAAGTCCAATTTGGATTCCACCTGACTAAGATGGTCTTCTGAAAGTCCCCCACATGAAAGGCCACATAGTTCAGGGCCCTAATACCCAATGCAGAAGAGGAATAGATCTTCCCATATTGGTCCAGAAGCTGGGATTCTTTGTCAGGCGGGGGCCGAGTGAAGGTGTTTTGGGTTAGTGGAATGGCAGTGAGCGGCGCTGATGATACCAAATCCGCCTTGAGGTGTAGGTTCAGGAAATCTACGCCCTCGGGAGCCTGATATAGCCGGTCCACCTTCCTCAGAAGGGGGGCTAATGCTGAAGGTCGTTTCCAGATAGTGGAAAGAATGTCCACGTGAGGCTCTATCCAGGGTGGAATCAACGTAGGAGCGGTCTTGGGAAGATCCAGATGAGCAGAGAGTTTTTTTACGCTGTGGGTCTGGCTCCAATGATTGCCACTGATGGACTTCCTAGATTTTCCTCAGTAATTCCAGAAAGGAGGAATCCTCTGGAGACTTCGGAGGGGTCCTTGGTCTGGGGCGATCTGGAGTACGTGGCTCGTCGTCAGGATCAAAGCATCCTAGGTGTCAGTGTGGCTCAGTTGGTAGCACATCTGCCTCTGGACCAGAAGGTCATGGGTTCTCGTCCCACACTGGGATTGGACTTGCACCTAAAAATCGCTGGCATCCGAGTGCAGTATTGGGGGGTGCTGTACTGCTGGGGTATGCCGTCCTTCGGATGAGACGTTAAACCGAGGTCCCTTCTGCCCATCCTGGTGTTGTCCTGGTGGGTGTCCAGGTGGAAGTAAAAGAACCCAGGGCACTCTTCGCAAAGAGTAGGGAACATTCCCGGTGTCCTGGCCAACATTCCCCTTCCCATAAACCAGTTTATGCAATTATCCAGGCTGTGTGTGGGTGATGATGTGCGATATGGCCACCACCACAAATTCAGTCACTTCACTACCAGTCTAGCATTGCTGTAAAGTGCTTTGGATGTATGAAAAGCGCTATATAAATACTGATTATTATTATTCTTCCTCTTCTTCTTCTGTCTCTGAGTCCAATGTATCTGATGATGAGGAAGACTCCTCCCCATGAGGGGGAGGGACGGCCTCTTTGGGGAGTTCCTGGGGGCGCGTGTCCTCTCCTCCCCAGGTGCCAGAGGTCTCTCCTCTGGTGTCGGGAAGGGAGTCTTTCATCTCCGACATAGGGGATCCTGTATAGGGTCCAGCGTCAGCAGACGACTTTCGACCTCCCTAGTGAGTTGAGCCTTGGCCTCAACCCACCAGGGGCCAGTGTCTCCTTCAAGTCCGCTGGCAGCTGGGGAGTGGGCAGTGGAGGAGGGGGATATGGATATTGAGGATATCCATAAAAGGAATATCCATAACCTGACGGTGGGTAACCCAGTGTCTGGTATTGGGGCCGTTAGATGCGGAGTCACCGGATACTGCTGAGAGGCGGTATTGTGTAGTGTCGGATACCTGGGAGCCAGGGGCTCTGACGGGCAGAGGGACCTGGCAGGGCCCAGCTAGTGGGCCAGACGGTGTTATACGACCGCGGGCATGGGGCCCGCGGCATACTGTTGACAAGGTCCGGCGACCGACGGCAGGTATGCGCGTCAGGGCCGATGTCGGGGTATCTGGTCCCTTGATGGCAGCATCTCAAGATCCTCCATGACGACTGGAGAGGGAGGATTAGAATCCCCGGGGGTCAGTTGAGAAGACACAGGGGCTTCAGAAGGCAATGCAACACGCTGTAGAGAACCTGGTGCATTGGACTGATCCTTATGGTCCAGCGCAGTCTCCTTTAACGAGCGGGCATCGGTTGGATCGGCGTCCAACTTATCAGCCGAATCCGGGTGGGCATCGGAGGAGCCGACCTCCGACTTATCGGATTCTCTGCCTGAGGAAGGCTGCACTAGGGATGTGACCTTGTCGGGTGGAGGCTTGGCTGGGCGCCCCCCCGAAGGGTCAAGCAGCTTAGCAGCCTTGTCCGGGCAAGCGTCGGTGGCACCGGCGTCTGACTTACCGGACCTGCTCTGACCTGAAGACTGCGTGGTAGAAGCGGCCTACCCAGGAGTGGAGGCCTCCTTTTCTCTGGAGGCTCTCGAAGGGCCCAAGCGTGAGCCAGACGGGAGGGGCTACACCTTCTTGGTTACCAACAAGATGGCCGTCGTGGAGCGGTCCCCGGAGGGGACGTTACCTTAAGTGCCGCGACTCCGTCTGGAGTCGTGGCTGCCATGGAAGCCATTTCCTGCTCCCGGTGCTTTTCCTTGTCACATTTCTTCTTGTGACCTTCGGAGAAAGTGGATGCCTGCCTTAGTTTCTTTAGCTCCTGTTCCATGGATGCCATTCCTTTCTTGAGGGTATGGGCTTCCAGGGTCTGCTGCCTTCTTTTCCAGGTAGCGGAGTTAAATTTCTGGCAGTGCTGGCACTTCTCCATGGGGTGGTCTGGGCCCAGACAGAAGAGGCACAAGGAGTGGCCATCCTTGTGTGGAAGTTGGGAACCACACGAGTCGCACTTATTTTTATGTGATTCGGAGGGCATCGGGGAAGACATACACAGTGAATCGTTGAAGGAACTCGAGAAATAGAGAAATTAGGTTGAAAAGTTTGAAAACTAATGGACCAACGAAAGACTGTCGAGCGCTGAATTTTACTGCAAGGAACTTTCACAAGCCGACGGCGGGAAAGAACTGCAAGGCGGGCGTGGGGGACCGCCCCTTAATACAGAAGTCGTATGACGCCAGTCACCTGACTTGGGGAGGTTCCCCGCCAGAGACTGCTGGTTAGAAATTTTTCAGTGGGGCCCTGACGCCTGGCAGGTCAGTCCTATATATGAATACCTACTGCAAGAGCCCTCTCAAAGATCACTTGTTTTGCTCCGCTTTCACTGGCACCGGGATTCCACATTGGTGATGTGAAGTTGCAATAGGGGCATTCGGCATTCCAAATTTGCCCTTATCACATGGAACTGTGCCTGGGCACTGGCTCGATGGCCTTTTTCCATAATAGTGACTGCACTTACTCCCTGAGGACAGACAGGCTGGGCCAGAGTATAGGTGGAAGGCACTGGAAGGGTTTCTGGGGGGCACCTCTATGAGTTCCAGAGTGTGACCCCTCTCTATAATCTGCAATCTTTAGCAAGCAAGCAATCTTTGTTTGTGAAACGCTATTCCAGCATGACCACAGTATTGTACATAAAATCATAAAACAATCAACAGAACCACACTCATAAAAGCAGATAATAAAGCAGCAAGCCTTTAAATATCGGAAAATGCTGAATCAAATATGTTTTTAAGGCAGATTTGAAGGCCTCAATGGACGGGCACTCTCTAACCTGAAGAGGTACAGAATTCCACAGGAATGACGACAACAACCACCCTCCCTAATAAGCATTGAAGGGAAATAAAATGAGGGAATTACTCTTTTCAAAAAAACTTCAACAGTGGCATCACTTAAGACTCAAGTCACAGATGCACAAAACAAGAATATACCCCAAGGTTTGCAACAACTCTACCACAGCTGAAGTTCAGTGATCATTGGTTACTAGCAGGGGAGGAAGCTTAGAATATTCTTCAAACCCCAAGAAATCTTACTGTATTCTGACTTAAGCAGATTACCAAGCAGTGCCTTGTGAGGTGGGCCTATAACCTATTTAGGAAACGAGCTCTGCAGGACTGCTGTGCCAAACCTGGCATCATCTCTGGCCTGGACATCCAAACAATACCCTTGGAAACAGTGGATAAATTCAAATAGTTGGGAGTCTGGTTGGATAACAAACTCAGTTTCATTGCACACCTGTGTGAGTTAACAAAAAAACTAAGACAGCGCCTTGACATATTCTTCCACATAAGACATCTTCTCACTCTTGAAGCCAGGAAGCGGCTGGTTCAAGCAAACTTTCTACCCCTGCTTGATTACACAGATTTTCTATACAGCCACTGTCCCCAGTATGCACTTCAGAAACATGATACACTCTACCATCGAGCCTTGGGATTTATACTAGAAATGCCACTTCGGACTCATCACTGCCTGTTGTACCAGGCAACTGGTTGGCCACCCCCTCCTTCTGAGGAGGCAAATAAATGCCCTTATGTGGATCTTCAGGGTGCTCTCCAACAAACTCCCACCCTACATCTGTAATCTGTTCAAACGGTCAACAGGCAAATATGGCCTATGGAATTCCTCCCCTTGTCCTCCTCAAGGTGCCAAGAACAAGGACTCCTCTTGGCACAGCTGCCATCAGCTCCTTCCTACCATCACTCTGGAATAATTCACAAAAAGTTCTTAAACTCTCCTGTCTGCCCAGTCCTTATGTATTCAAACAACTGCTTCTTAGATGCCTGAAAACTGCGTGCGACTGTCTCAGGTAATCTTTAATACACAATTTGAACATATTCTTAGCTCATGGAGTCTCCTGGCCTCCCTATTCCCCCTGTTGACCGGCAGCCCCTAGGGTAACTACACCTCCCCTAGCTCCCTCCCCGCTTCCCCCACTGTGGCAACCCCCTCTGGGGGACTCTAACATAGCATGGTTACCCCTCCTCCCCCTTATGTGGTTTCTATCCCCCACCCACTGTATCCTATGTGCCGCTGCCATCCTCTCCCGCCCCGCTCACCTACTGTCCCCAAACGTTCTATGATGAAGTATCTGTGTATGCATACAACCTCTGCTGTCTAAGATTTGTTCCAGATATCACCTATCTGGTAATGTTATTTATAATTATATTGTTTTCCTGCATATGTCATGTCTTGAAATGTTGTCGTAAACTGTAAATGGAATTTGTTCTGTGTGTCTAGGATCATCTTGCAAATGAGCTCGCTCAATGATGCAACTGCCTGGTTAAATAAAGTTTGATTGATTATGTTTGGCGAATGTGTGGACTGTTTTCCAAGTTGCAGCTTTGCAAATGTCCCCTGCAATACCCCTGGTTGAATGGGCCCTAAGTAGGGTTATCACCTGTCCTGATTTTCGCAGGACAGTCCTGATTTGGGCAGTTGTATCCTGCAAAAAAAACATGAAATACACCAAATGTCCTGATTTTATAGTAGAAAAAATATTTTCTAACTTTCCACTAAATGTTGCAGAAAACTACAATACCTTAACTAAAACACCTTAAAAAGATAAAAAAAACAAACAATAGAAGCAACTAAGAAACTACTGTACTTGGCCTTAATTCTGATTATAAAGAGAAAGCCTGTTGCATCGGTTGAGGTTACGCACTGTCCTGCGAAAAATCATGTTTCAGTAAGAAATGTCCCACTTTGGGCTTCTTAAAAGGTGGTAACCCTAGCGCTGAGGCCTGCAGATGGTTGCCTGCCCACCTTGCTATAGCATATTGAATACAGGCTACAAGCCATCGTGCAATGGATTGTTTTGTGGCAGGTCTTCCTTTTCCCACCTCTCCATACGTGAGGAAAAACTGGGTTTGATCCTGTCTGTGACCTTCTGTGCGGTCAAGATGGTAGCCGACTGCCCTTTTCACATCCAGGCTGTGCAGACTATGCTTACCTGAGGTGGAATGGTCGGTAAAGAAGACTGGCAAAGTAACAGATTGGTTAAGGTGGAACTCCGACACCACCTTGGACAAAAACTTTGTTAGTTCTTAGAACTATTTTGTCTCTATGGACAGCAATATAACCAGGCTCTGTGGAAAGTGCCTGGAGCTCACTGATCCTTCTAGCAGAGGTAATGGCTACCAGAAACATTGTTTTCCAAGTCACATATTTGAGGTCTGCTGTAGACATTGGCTCAAAAGTGGGCTGCATAAGCTGAGCAATGCAAATATTTAGATTCCACATGGGGGGTAGGTTCCCTGTGTGGTGGATGCAAGTGTAGTAACCCCTTAAAAAACTTCTTGAACACTGGTTTAGAAGCCAAAGAAAATGCCTTACCTTCTGATAAATAAGCTGAAACAGCTGCCAGGTACATTTATAAGGTGGAGATACTTAAACCTACGGAATGCAAATGGGCCATATAGTCCAAGACTATGGAGAGACTAGCTTGGGCATGGTCCAATCCCTTACCCGAACACCAAAAAAAATCTTTTCCATTTAGAGACGTAGATTTTCTTGGTAGAATGCTTTCTGGAAACTCTCAGTACATTCATAGCTCCTTCTGAGAGCTGGAAATCTGCATACTCTTAAGACTTTTTCAGTCTGAGGGACAGCAGGTTGGAATACATGATCCTGCCCTGAGAGGACAACAGTAGGCAGCACCTCCTGGAGAGACTGGCTTGGCTACCGACAATTACAGGAGCATGGAGTACCAAGGCTGTCTGGCTCAATCTGGGGCAATGAGGATCACTGAGGCTGGCTGAAGCCTGTATTTGTTTAGTATTTTCAGTAATAGAGGAAAAAGTATACAGGAACCTCCCTGTCCAGTCCAACAGAAGTGCATCCAGATGAACTGTGCCCTTGATAGGGGGCCTGCAGCAATATTGAAGGAGCTGGTGATTGTCTGGAGCTGCAAACTGATCCAACTCTGGGGTACCCCATCTCCTGAAAATGGTCTGCAAGACAGTTCTAATGTATTCTGCCAAGGGCATCCGCCAAGACACTGTCCTTTCCTGGCAGGTGGACAGCTGAGAGGGACACATTTGGGGAGTATGCCAAAGCCCAAATTTTCATTGCCTCTGTGCAATGAAGATTTGACCTTGTGCCCCCTTGTTTATGTAGTACATGGTGGTTGTGTTGTCTGTTCTGACCTGAACCACCTTTCCTCTGATCTGGCTGACAAACAACTGCAGAGCTTGAAGAACTGCTCTAACAGGTTGACATGCAGGAGAGCAGGGGAGATTCCTGCTTTTTCCATGTGCAGTGTGGTCCACCAGATGTGCTCCCCACCCCAGTGGGGATGCATCTGTAGTGAGCACCAGAGAAGGGACCTGCTGCAGGAAGGGCTCCCCTTGTCTGAGGTTGCTCCTTTCTCATCACCACTGCAGGGCTTGAAGAAGAGTGACTGTAACCAGATTTGACAGTCTTTCCTTTGGGACCAGTGTTCCCTTAGGTGAAATTGGATGTCCCTCATCTGGAACCTGGAGCCTAATACAGTTGCTGTGGAGGCTGCCATGTGGCCCAACAACTGCAGGAAGTGCCTTGCTCATCTGGACACGTGAAGTGTGAAGGAATCGGCTACCTGGATAAGGCTGTCCACCCTGTCTTGAGGTAGGTAAGCCATTCCTGTCCTTTTATCCAGTTCTGCCCCTATAAACCTGAGCAGCTGAGCTGGTTCTAGTACAGCCTTTTTGTGGTTCACAAAGAACCCCAGAGAGTAAAGAGTGTTTTGTGTTATTGGCAGTCTCTCTCTTACTTGCTGGTGTGACTGGCCTACTATGAGCCAATCGTCTAGGTAGGGAACACTGACACCCCTTGTTGCCTTAGGTATGCCACTACCACAGCTAAACATTTTGTAAATATCCATGGAGCAGATGTCAGTCCGAAAGGCATTGCCCTGAATTGGTAATGATCTGACAGCAACTTGAATCTGAGGTGCTTTCTGTGTGACCTGATTGGGATGTGAAAGTAGGCATCCTTCAGATCCAAGGAGGCTAGTCAGTCCCCCTGTCTTAGGGTAGGCAGTATGGTAGCCAGGGTAACCATCTTGAACTTTTGGTTTTGCCAGATGCATGTTTAAGTATCTGAGATCCAGAATGGGTCGCCACTCCTGTTTTCTTTATTGTGAGGAAGTACCTTGAATACAGTCCCTTTCCTATCTAGGAAGAAGGGACTGGTTCCACTGCCTTCAGCAGCAGGAGGCTTAAAACTTCCTTTTCCAGCTGGGCTGTTTCTGATGGGGAAGAGGATTTGAAGTCTCTTGACCTCTGCCTTGGCATAGTCTTGAAATGGAGGACAAGTTCCTGGCCCACTACTTCCAGGACCCACTTGTCTGTGGTGATATTTTCCCCACTCCTGGAAGTAGTTTGCCAACCTGCCCCCTACTGGAATTGGGGAGGCAACCTGAACAGTCCCCTCAGGGAGTCTGTTTGGACTGTGCTACTGGCTGGACAGTGGGACTAGTGTGGCCACTGCCCCTGCCTGTGAAGTATCCCCTAGGCTGGTACTGGAGAAAAACCAGAGGCTGGCAAAAGGGCCTGTAAGTTCTACCCTGTCACCTCTAGCATGGTGCTTCTGGGGGTTGGCAGCCTTGCACTCATCCATTTTTTTCATGTATGCCTCAGTTTGCTCCCCAGAGACACTGGGTCACAAGGAAAGTCCATGGCCTTGTTCGGAGTATCCTGTGCCAGGTTGGTAGTCCTGAGCCTGGCAAACCTTCTTAGTGACACAGAAGATGCCATTTGCCTGGATGCAGTGTCATCAGCATCCACTGCCATCCTAAACTGTGTTTTAAAGGCTTCAATGCCCCTTTTCGCAGCTTCCTCCAGATCAGCAGCCATGGGAGGAGGGTCTGCCTTGGCAATCTCTAGCACTGTGGACCACATCTTTTTCTGGTATCTGGCTATATAGACCATATAAGATGCCTGCCTAATAGCCAGGGAAGTTCCTAAATACACTTTCTTTCCAATGGAATCCACCCTCCTAGAATACTTTTCTGGAGGGTGGGAGGCCAGTGGGATGCCGGTTTTGTCACAAGCTGTAGCCTGTACCATGCCTTCATGACTAAGATGCCCAAAAAAGAAAATCAGCCACAGCCTTGGCTAGCCAGTACTTTCTGTTCACCTTCCTGTCTGTGCGTGGGAAAGAAGTGGGCATTTGCAGCACCTTCATGGTCTGCTTTCTTAAGGATATGTGAAGAGGGAGAAGCAACCTTTTTGATGGTGGGACATCCATCATTTCTTTATAATCCTCTTCCTCCTCTATATTTTCCAGGGATTGGAGGTCGAGGAAATGAGCCACTTGTTTCAGAAAAGCAAAGTATGAGGTAAAATCCTCTGTTCCCTTATCAGGGGAATCTGGTCTATGACGATCAGGGGAAATGTTTGGGTCAATAGGTTCCCCATAATCCTCATCTTCGTCATCAGGCTCCATTCCAAAGTCATTATCCCCAAGAGGATTCCCCATCTTGGTCTGTTAGACCGGGGATTGCTTGTGAACTGGGAGTTTGGGTAACCGGTTTCTTCCCAACCGGAACCAGGGACTGAAGAGACTAAATTATTCTGATTACGTTAGCAATCGTGCATTACAGCCTGGGATTTGAAAGATGGCGTCCACACTGGGCTAGCCTCCAGAAACAGGAGCCGAAGTTTGAGTTTTATCGTAACGTTAGTTATCCTTTTGAGCCTAATTTTAGTCATTTTGTTTCGTTATTTCATTATCTTGTTTTTCGTTTTATCTCCGGTTGCGTTTGCGTCATCGTTTTGGATCGTGGTTTGGATTCGTGAACTGTGCTTGGATAACTTGAGTTGGGTACTGGATACTGAGGGAATATTTATCTGTGGAACTTCCAACACTGTATGTGTGCGATAAGAAGATTTTGGAGCCCCAGAGGTGGATTAAGGTGAAGCGTGGTGCTACCTGAAACATGGAGTACTTTGGGGTGAGCAGAGAAGAGTGGTTGGCCAGCGACGAAGTCGAAGTTAAAGTTGAGGTCGGAAGAGTTTAGGCGGTTGTCGGGAGAGAGACTTTCCTGGTCCTGACCTCAAACCAATGGTGTGCTGTTGTGCGCTGCCGTGGGGCAGCTATATGTGCAACTCTTCGTTTTCCACTGCTTCGGTAGCGGTGGGCTGCCGTGGCAGAGGCGAGGGTTGAAAGAGCATCAGGAGTTTGGCGGGACTCTCCTGAAGCCGTCTTTTACGGGAATCGGAATGCTGAAGAACTACTGCCTGCCTGTCAACTATCTAATAGAGTGAAGGAACTGAACATTTGGTTCCTGGGTGCTCTGGATTAACTCTGCTTTGCCTCCTGGTCTCCGACTTGGTCTGATCGTGAGTTTTTACAGCTTGCTTAGCCTGAGATTTTTATTTTGGGGCTTGCCGTTTTCATTTGAAGGTGAGAGCTCATTTGGGAACTGGAATATTATCATCAGCATCTGGAGAGACAAGCTTTTGGATTGATTTTTTAATGAGCAAACTGCAATATGTTTACTCTTTGAATTATTTCACCCGTGAGAGGCAACACATTTTGCCCTGATCTACCTGTTTTCTGGAAAACTGACTGTTTGGAGCTTGGTCCTTGAAGTACGTTATGTGCTTTTCCAAAGGGCTTCTTTTTTATTTCTCTACAAAGAAATACATATTTTTTTTCATTTTCTATCATTATTTTACATTCAATTTTGATTTACTGTTTTTATAATCATATCAATTATACACACTTACCATCATAATTTCTTAACACTATTGATGCTTTCTATGCATATTCTATCTTTTTTCTCCAGAACTCATACTTTGTAAAAATGCATTTATCATCAAAAGTGCTACATCCTGCCTTGCCTGCTTCAAATTACTACTGCTATAAGCCTGTTCCACTTTTTCACTCAGCATTCTGGAACCCCTCACCTCATTATCCTATTGATATAATTTCTCATTCACCATGCTAATAGTCCCTCTAATATACTTGCTTTGTCTCCCCTGTTCCTTTCTTTTAGTTCAATACACCACTTGGTAGTTGATTAAAGTAATTAAGTGCTCATACCTCAATTTAAAAGTTGGTGAGATTGTTTGCCTTCTAAATTGGCTGGTTCTTTGGTACCTTCCATTGTTTCTCACCTATATGAACAATACAGGGTTTAAATGCTTATGTGTTATTCAAGTCTTATAACCCCTTCTGCTTCCTGTTATTGTTTTCTTTTATATTTCATTAAAAAATCTTAAACTTTGTATTGTCTTTTGTTATATATCTTGAAGCACCTTACTGTCCCCTTAATTTTTGTTAAAACGCTTTTGCATTTTTATTTTTTTACCTCTGTAGCTCCTTTGAACTGTGAAAGACTTCTGATTTTCACAAACCCAGCTTCTACTTTGGATTTTCCTGTGTTCCTGTATGTGGGGAAAAAAAGGGGGCTTTATTAAATCTTTTGTTATTTAATAAGTAAGACTTCTCTTTCGGCCATTTTTTTGTTGTTGCTGCACCTTGGCTGCCTATTACTTTTCCCTTAATTTTTTTTATTAAAAACGCAGTTGTTTATTTTTATCTCTGAAGTTCCTTTAGAATGTACCAGACTTCCAGTTTTCACTAACCTGGCTTCTGCTTTAAATTTTGCTGCATGCCTGTATATAAGAAAAGGCTTTGTTTATGCTTATTTTATTGAAAAATGTATTGCTGCTTCTCCTTTAGCCAGTTTTTGGTGTACCATAACCATATTTTACCTTGTTTGGCTGCTCACTTCCACTTCCTACTTGCTTGTTTTGTTTCTGGAGAAACTTGCAATTTGTGTCTTTACTTGTGCATTACGTGAGACTTGTTAAGTTTGTGATTTTAAAACCCTTGTACCAACATTCTAAACCACCTTTTTAAATGACTCAAACCACTTTTTAAAATGCTGCTTTCCTACCTTTTGGCCTGCTTCTCTCCTTGATCTCCTGTTCCTCCCAACAGGTGTGTCTGCTTGTTTGAATATGGGGTGCCTTTTATGCTGCTAAACCTCTTGGCCCAATCACATCGCTTGTTCTTAACAGCAAGACTTCAGTCCTGTAGGACTGGGTTCCTGGTTGCCAAGCAACCCTTGTTGCAATTGGGCCTTGCTGGGACTGCAGAATTTAAAGTTACATTGCTCCTTATAATATGTTCCTTTATCATGTTTTCTTTGCCATGATTTTTGGGCCATTATTTTAAACTTTTGATAGGATAACATTTTTTTAATATACCTGAAAGCTCCTAGAATTTTCCTCACTTCTTTTTTACTGTTTCTTCTACAAGTTATTTTTTATGTTGAAAAACAAAATGGAATGGGGTGGGTGTAGAAGGTGGGGGTTGGGGGGGGAGTTGTTGGTGTGTTCGGGCGCCACAGGAATCATTATCCTGGTTGTCTTTTGGTTCCTTTAAATGGTTGTTCATCCAAACAATGTATTTATTTTATACTAAAAATCTGTCTTTTAGTTGCTTTTTCTTTAGTCATGTAGATATATTCTAAATATTTGTGCATTTTGTTATCCATGCTATTCCCGAATCCTTTTTGGGAAATTACTAGCTCATAACTCGCTTCTTGCTCTTGTATTTGTCTATTACTATACATAATATGGTATGTGCTTCTTTTTCTTACTTAGATCTGTTATTTTACTTTAACTTTTATATACTATGTCTGTATAGTAAAGTGAATAACTATACTCATGTCAGTCTCTTACTGTGAATGTTGTATAACGTTATTTTTATGCTATAGCTCTAATTATTTATACTATTAATCGGTAAGTTTTTTGTATATTTTACATTTTTATTGATGTTTTAACACTCTTGTTTACCAACACGCATTCCAGTTGGTGTCCCTATTCATTCCTATGTGTCTTCCTAAGGTCTATAATTGAAAAATCCATTTAATCTCTGCTCTAATAATTTTTGGTAATCTCCACCCCATGGGGTTGTGCGATATGTTCCAGGCCCCAGAATCTAAGTGAGGCCCCTGTGTGTCTGTTCCGTAAAATGATTAGCTACCTGTGACTTTCCTTCCTGCTTTCTAGTGTCCCCTTTATGTTGTATCTTTGTTTTACGTGCCCGTGTTGTTTGTCCCACATAATAGTGGTCACACGGGCACTGTAATACATATATTACACCCTCAGTTTTACAGTCTATATACTGCTTGACTGCATATTATTGGCCTGTATTAGGGTGTCTAAATGTCTCTTTTTTTACTGGTATGGTTACAGAAAGCATTGCCCACAGGGCCTCATCCCTGGTTTAAGTGGGCCTGACAAAAGCTGCTAATCTTTCTTTATTGGAGTTTTCAACTGTGATCTAACCAGTTTTTCCTTTTATTGTTTTCACTTTCTTGGCTGCTATAATGAGTCTTTAAATTCTGCTGGGATCTGCTCTCCCACTGACAGTATGTGCCAATGCTTATTTATAATACGCTTCATTTCAGGAAAATAGTCACTATACTTAGTAGTGAACACCAACCTTTGTGTTTGTTGTGTCTGTGTTTTTTGTAATGTTTCATTCCTGATTATTGCTTGTATCCTTTCATCTGCCTTTTGTAATACTGACCTTTTATACCCTCTTTAAAGGAATGGAAGGCATAACCGAATCTATCCCAGTCTAGAGACAGAGTGTCTCTCCAAAAGATGCCTCGCTCTGGAGCGAGCAAGCAGAAGGCAGGAAGTTTTGTGTTGTGAGGAGATGCAAACAGGTCTACCTGAGGTGTCCCCCAATGCAGGAAGATATCGTCTACCAACCCCTGATCCAGTTCCCACTCGTAAGCCTGTGCTGATGACCGACTGAGGCGGTCTGCCAGCGTGTTTTCGACTCCCGGAATGTGAACCACCAGGAGGTGAAGGTTGTGTTGCACTGCCCAATCCCAAACTCTCACTGTCTCCCTGCAAAGGGGGTAGGAACGCGTTCCTCCCTGTTTGTTGATGTACTAGACTACACACATGTTGTCTGGACAGCCAGATGACCGGGAAGCCCATACAGAATCAGAGCTTGAAGAGCATACAGTACGGCCCTGAGCTCGAGGACGTTTATATGAAGCGACTGTTCGAGCCTGGACCAGGAGCCCTGAGTCCTGTGAGACTCCAGATGGGCTCCCTAACCCTCTCCCGAGGCATCTGTTAACAGTGTTGGGAGGGAGGCCTGACGCAGAAGGGAACTGCCTGGCAAAGGTTCTCCTGAGCCATCCACCATTGCAAGTCCCGAACCACAGGGTCGGAGACCAGAACTTTTTGGTCTAGGTCGTCCACCAGCTGATCCCACTGAGACCGAAGCATCCACTGAGAGATCCTCATGTGGAGCTGAGCATGAGGGACTGTTGGAATCGCAGCCACCAAGAGCCTGAGGAGACGAAGGACTGACCGGGCACTGACCTACCTGCGACTGCACAGCAGGCTTGCCTGAGCCTGAAAGGTATCCACCCTATCCAGTGGCAGAAAAGCCATGCTGGTGGTCGTGTCCAAGATCGCCTCGATAAACTGAAGCCTCTGAAAGGGGACCAGGTGGGACTTGGCCTGATTGATGGTGACACCCAGGCTGGTAAAAACCTGCAGGGTAAGGGAAAGAGAATGCAGGAGATCCTCCCTGAATGGGGCCGCCAGGAGCCAGTCATCCAGGTATGGGAAAACCTGCACTCCCTGGGTATGTAGGTGAGCCGCTACTACAGAAAGGCATTTGGTGAACACTCGAGGTGCCGAGGAAAGACCAAATGGGAGGGCCTTGAACTGGTAGTGGTCTCCCCTGGAATGAAAACCGAAGGAATCTGCGGTGGGAAGGGTGGATAGGGATATGCAGGTAGGCATACCGCATATCCAGGGTGCACAGCCACTGTCCCTGCTAAAGTAAGGGCAGAAGGCTCTGTAGAGAGAGCCTCCTGATCCTTTTGTACTCCACAAACATGTTCAGGGAGCTGAGGTCTAAAATGGGCCTCACGTCTCCAGATTTCTTTGGAACCAGGAAGAAATGGGAATAATAACCTGTCCCCCAACGGTGGGAAGGGACAGATTCTACTGCTGCCTTGAAAAGGAGGGAGGATATTTCTTTTCCGAACCAGAGGAAGATGTTCCTGGGAGTAAGACGACTTGGGGGGGTGGTTTCTGTAGAAACGCAATTGAGTGCCCTGCTGCTATCCGTTGGAGCACCCAAGAAACTGATGAGATCCTCTCCCAACCTGGTAGATGGAAGGAGAACCTCCCTTCTACTGGTTCCTCTGGGAGCCCCAGAGGTTGTGAGGGAGGAGAGGAGTAAGGGGGGCAGCGCCGTGGCTGAAGCTCCCACCGCCTTTTTGGATGGTGCTTGGCAGCCACAGGGGCCCGTTTGTTTGCCCGCTTGCCCCGAGGTTTCGCTTTGGGCCGAGAACATCTGCGAAAAGGGCGACGCTGTCTCTGAGGGGGCCTGTACAGAGAGTCAACAGACTTAAGTGCAGTGTCCTTCTCTTGCAGGTCAGTGATGATGATCTTGACATCCCCACTGAACAGCACTGAACCCCTGAAAGGCGTGTCCTGAATAGCAGACTGCACTTCAGGGACCAAACCTGACACCTGGTGCCAGGCATGACGGTGAAAGCCAAGCTCCGACTGGTAGTGTCCACTGTGTTGTATGTGGCACGAAGCATGTGCTGACTGGCCGAATGAGCAGAACGTACTAGATCAGCCATTTCCTGCTTAGTCTGAGACTCAGGAAGGGAGTCTAACTTGGCTTCCACCTCACTCAGGATCGTCTTCTGGTAATCCTCTATATGTGCGACATAATTCAGGTCCCTTATTCCCAGAGTGGAAGAAGCATACACCTTCTTCCCATACTGGTCCAGAAGACGGGATTCCTTGTTGGGGGGCGGGATGAGCTCAGATGTTTTGGGTTCGCCGACCGGCCGTGAGTAGCGCTAATCACAACAGAGTCAGCTCTGGAGTGTGCATTCATGGAATCCACACCCTCCGGAGCCTGATATAGCCTATCTGCCTTCCTCGGAAGAGGGGCTAATGCCGATGGTTGTTTCCAAATAGTGGAAACAAGGTCAGCATGAGGCTCGACCCAGGGTGGAATCAACGTCGGAGCAGTTTCGGGCAGATCCAGGTAAGCAGCGAGTTTCTTCCACTGTGGATCCGGCTCCAGAGATAGCCACTGGTGGATTGCCTGGATTTTTTTAAGCAACTCCAGGAAAGAAGGATCTTCCTGAGGAGACTTCGAAGTCCTTGGCCTGGGACGGTCTGGAGTGCGTGGCTCTTCTGAATCGGAGCACCCATCGGACTCAGAGTCTGAGGTCTCCGAAGAGGAAGACGATGACCCCTCCCGACACGGGGGAAGAACGGACCCCTTGGGGAAGCAAGTCCTCCCCGGCCCCTGAGCCAGAGGGCTCACCTGTGGTGTTGGGCAAGGGGAAGGGAGTCTCTCGTTTCCGACGATGGAGGTACGGAACCGGCGTCAGCAGGCGGCTCTCCACCTCCCTGGTGAGCTGAGCCTTGGTCTCCTTCAGGTCCACCGGCGGCTGTGGGGGCGGTGGAGAAGGAGGGGGTATATGGATATTGCGTATATCCGTATCCTGACGGTGGGAAGCCCAGTGTCAGGTACTGAGGCACCGGGTACTGCAGCATCAGATAGGCCAGCATCGGGTACTGCAGTCCCGGGTAGGGTGGGGTCGGATACCAGGGCACCAGTGGTTCTGACGGGGCAGAAGGACCTGGGAAAGGCCCTGCCAGCAGGCCAGGTACAGGAGGCCCGGCGGGCGTTGGATCTGGCATTGGGACTTTGTTTGGTAAGGGGATGTCGCCTGGTGTTGGATAGGCCGGCGTCTGAGGGTCCGACGTCAGGTCATCCGGCCCGACGGGAGGGAGACCTGACGGTAATGCACCCGAATCCTTATTGTCGCCCGGGGAAGGGGGACTAAAGTCCCTGGGGTCTAACAAAGGAGACGCTGGAGCCACAGACACTAATGGCGAGCCGGGGACGACGGACTTGACGATAGGGTCCGGTGTAGGCTCTAACGCCTTGCGTCCGTAGGAGGGGCTGATCTCCACCTTATCAGACCCAACTCCAGAAAGCCGCGAGGGAGGAGCGGTCTTGGCGTGAGTCTTCAAGGTCATGCACTGCCCCGAAGGGTCGGGCATCTTAGCGGCCTAAACCACGCGGACGGAGGCACGGACATCTGGCTTACCGGAGCCGCTCGACTCAGAAGGCTGCACAGTGGCGGGCTTCTCGGGAGCAACTGCCTCCTTTGTCCCGGAGGCTCCCAATGGGCCCGAGCACAAGCTCAACGAAGGGAAGACGCAGCCGCCTTAGAAACCTCCAAGGTGGCTGATGGACGGTCCCCGGGGAGAGACATTACCTGGAGCACAGTGACTCCAGCCGAAGTCACGGTTGCCATGGAAGTGGAGTCCCGGTGCTTCTCCTTCTTACGGTGACCCTCAGGGGAAGCTGAAGCTTCTTCAGCTCTTTCTCCATGGAGGACATCTTCTTCAGGATGTGGGCCTCCAGGGACTGCTGCCTCCGTTTGCAGGTTGCGGCATTAAACTGCTGGCAGTTCTCCATGTGGTGATCCGGGCCTAGGCAGAAGAGGCACTGGGAGTGTCCGTCCTTGTGCAGGAGCTGGACGCCGCAGGAACTGCACTTATTTTTATGTGAATCGAATGGAGTAGGGGACGACATACACGGCAGATGGATGATCTGAAGAAGGAAAATTGAGAAAAACCGGTAATAAAGCGATGAACTAACTGACGAAGCAGTGAACTTCACTGCGAGGCACTTTCACAAGCTAATGGCAGGAATGAACTGGAAGTTGGGCGGGACCACCCCTTCATACTGATGTCGCCTGATGCGGTCACCTGATGGGAAGGTCCTCGCCAGAGACGCGCTAGCTAGAAATGTTTCCGTGGGGTCCTGGTGCCTACCGGCTTCAGTTTTATATTCAATTACCTACTGCAAGAGCCCTCTAAAAGTAAGATCTACTGTTATGGTACATTCCTACATAACTGTACTATCTTACTTCGAGAGGGCTCCTTCAGTAGGTCATCACATACAGAACAGAGTCCCAAGCAGTCACTCCAGAGAGATCGAGAGAAACTAGGGAGGAGAAAAATAACTCCAACAGAAAAAACTGGAATCCAGAATGGACCCAGCCTAGCACAGAAAAAAACATTACTCACCACAGTAATGTTGTTTCTTCTAATGGAGTCTTGCTGTATTCTGACATAATGCAGTTAGCCCCAGCACTTGAACGACCTCGGAGAGGAAAGAGTTAACTATATAGAAGCAGAGAACGTTGAGCTTGAGCTTGGTTTTCAAACCTGTGTCTCTGGTACTTCCCAGTGTAACCGTTAGATTCTTAAAAGCAAACTAACTTGAGTACTATAGTATGGAAATTGTTCAACACATACAGCCAAAAGGCACAATTTGGGTCCAAAAGACTCAAATTGAGAACCCAAGAAGGAAAGGTAGTGACAATATTTAACCATAAAAACATAAGAAGGTAACTATAAAACAACTACCACACCCTTTAGAGGAAGGGCACAAGGTACACCCCTGAGGTGCAACACTGTACCTGCTAGCCCACTTCCCAAAAACTAGGTTCTGAGAGGGGAGGCAGGGTGGAGGTCAGAATACAGCAAGAATCCATTAGAAGAAACAACATTACTATGGTAATTTTTTCTTCAAACAACATGAAGTCTTGCTGTTTTCTGACATAATGCAGACTACCAAGCAAATATCTATGGAGGAGGGAATGTAGAACCTATTTTGGGAACAGTCTCTGCAGTGCTGCTGTGCCAAACCTAGCATCACTCCTAGCCTGGATATCCAAAGAGTAATGCTTGGTAAATGTATGTACTGTTTTCCACGTGGCTGCTTTACAGATCTCTAACAAGGGTATATCTCTGTCCGCAGCTAGAGTAGCAGCTGTACCCCTAGTCGAGTGAGCCCTCAGGCCTGAAGAGGGTGTTTTACCCAATTTGTCATAGCAGAATTCTATACAAGAAACAATCCACTTGGCAATAGTTCTTTTAGTGGCAAGCTTATCTTTCCCCACTTCACTGTAAGTGAGAAACAATTGAAGACAGTCCCATCTGTGTGCCTCAGTATGCTGTATTCAGTAGCTAAGAGCCCTTTTAACATCCAAACTGTGTAATCTTCTTTCCCCTGAAGAAGAATGGTCAGTGAAAAACAGAGGAAGAGACATAGATTGGTTCAGGTGAAAATCTGATGCCACTTTGGGCAAGAACCTCCTATTGGTTCTTAGGATCACTTTATCCCTATGGAAGGATATGAAGTCAGGTTCAACTGGCAGGGCCTGAAATTCACTAATCCACCTGGCAGAAGTAATAGCTACCAGGAACACAGTTTTTCAGGTCGAGTACTTCAACTTGGCCGAAGCTAGACATTCAAAGGGGGGCTGCATAAGCTGAGCAATGCAGACATTAAGATCCCAAGGCAGAGTAGGCTCGCTAAAGGGAGGATTAATATGAACCAGACCTTTGAAAAACTTCATAAAAATAGGATGAGATGTAAAATAAAGTAAGTAAAGTTTATTTCTATAAGGCGCCCTTCCCAAGCTCAGGGTGCCTTTACAAATTTCCATAAGCAGCATTAAAACCACCATAATAAATAACATTTTATATATAACAGCTTTAACAATTTACATCACTGAAATGCTTGATTAAAAAGGAAGGTCTTTAGGCCTTTTTAAAGCCCTCCACAGTCAGGCTATTTTGTATCTGGCAAGGTAGAGAATTCCACAGGGTAGGAACCATAAAGGCAAACGTTCTTCCACCAGATGTTTTTAAGGTTACCCTGGGAATCTCTAGCAATCCCTCACCAGAGGATCGGAGGGAGCGGGAGGGGCAGTAAGAAGTCAGGAGTTCTTCCAGATAGTGATGCCAGGGAAGAGCCCTTCTCTGCTGAAAGGAATACAGAAACAGCAGCTAAGTGAACCTTCACAGTTGCAGGTCTAAGGCCTAGACCATTAAGGTGAACCAGATAATCTAAGGCTGTGGAGATGTCTGCAGAATCAGGCACAATGCCTTTCTGAGAACATGAAATGCTGAACCTTTTCCATTTGGAATTATAAGTTTTTTTAGTGGAAGGTTTCCTTCAAAATATCCAGAACTCCCTGAGAGAGATGCAGGCCTGCATATTCTAACTCTTCAGGAGCCAGGCCTTGAGGTTGAGAGACTGGAGATTGGGGTACCAGATCCTCCCCTGGGAGGAGGACAGAAGATTGCATCCCCTGGGAAGGGACAGGGGATGTGACACCGTCAAGGACAGCAGCAGAGGATACCAAGGCTGTCTGGCCCAATCTGGAGCCACTAGTATCACTGAGCAGGGTTGAGTTCTGATTTTGATCAGGACTCTGGACAGCAGAGAGAAGGCATAGAGGAACCTGTCCTTTTAGGCCATTATCAGTTCAGGGCCATGCCATTCCGCCTACCATCGGCTCCAAGGGTGTTCACAAAGTGCCTTGCAGTAGTGGTGGCTGACCTCAGAAGACAGGGTATCACCATTTTCCCATATCTGGACGACTGGCTAATTGTAGGTCAGTCATCAGACCAGGTCAGGTCAGCTCTGCAAATCACCCAAGACTTGCTCAGTTCTCTGGGGTTTCTTCTCAGCCTTCCAAAATCTGTCCTCAAACCAGTTCAACTTCTCACTTTCATAAGAACAGAACTGGATACTATCCAAGCAAAGGCTTTCCATCCCCTGGCAAGGGTGAAGGCCATAGTAGATCTTGCTTCCTCTTTTCATCTTCAGGTGTCTTGTCTAGCGAGACAGTTCCTCAGACTCTTGGGCCACACGGCAGCTTCCAATGCAGTGGTTCAGGGAGCCAGATTTCAGATGAGGGACATTCAGTTCCACCCAAGGTCCTTTTGGTCACAAAGAAAAGACTCTCTCACCAGACTGATACCAGTAACTCAAGACTCTGGTCCAAGCTCTCCAGTGGTGGCTGGACCTGGACAACCTCAGAAAAGGAGTTCCATTTCTCCTTCAAGTCCCCTCGGACTTCCAGGCCTGAAAGTAGTAAGCCAGCCTGCCTCCTATTGGAGTCGACTCGGGCTGACACAACAGGGTGTCTGCTTGGCAGGAGACAGACTGGGAGGAGGAAGCAGCCCTGCTCAGCCCCCTCTTACTCCTCCCTCGGAAAAAAACCCTCTGTGGGAAGGGAGAGGAGGCCTGGGCTTGGTAAAAAGGCCTGTGAAAAGACCTGCCTGGAATGCTGCTTTTGTGGAGTGGCTTGCCTTTCCTTGGCCTGTGCACTCCTGTAAGTGGTCCTGTATTCATCCATTTTCTTCATTTAAGCCTCTGTCTGCTCCCCAGATAGTTACCAACTACCAGAAAATCCATAGCCTTGGTCTGGGTATCCTGTGAAAGGCTAGTACATCAGAGCCAAGCATGTCTTCTGAGAGAGAGAGAGAGAGAGAGAGAGAGAGAGAGAGAGAGAGATGCAGCCATGACTCTTGATACCACATCACTGGAGTCCACAGCAGCGTGAAATTGTATTTTAGATGCTTCAATTCTATCCGCAGCCACCTCCTCCAGCTCCTTGGCTAGCTGGGGGGGGAGGCCTGTTTAGCCAGTTCCAGAACAGTATCCCATCTAGACTTCTGGTACCTGGCTGTGTAGGCCATGTAGTTTGCCTGCCTGAGTTCCAAAGAGGATGCCAAATATTGTTTTTTGGCCATGGCATCAACTTTCCTGGAGTCCTTGTCTGGGGGTGTGTGAAGCCAAAGGAATGTTAGCCCTATCACAGGCTGTAGCCTGCACTACCCCAACATGGCTGCTATGAGTATTAAGGAACTCCGTACCTGAGCCTGATAACATATACCTCCTGTCCATTCTTTTATCCACAAGAAGTAACGAGTTAGGAGTTTGTAAGATTTTTTGTGTCTGTTTCCCCAGGGACTTATGAAGAGGGATAGACAGTCTTTTGGACTCTAGGATGACTATCATTTCCACAAAATCAGGCTCTTCCTCCTCCTCCTCAGCAGCATCAACCAAAGGGAGCTGGAGGGTTTCAGCCACCTTCTTGTAGAACAAGAAGTGTGAAGGGGACTCTGAAAGCCTGTCTGGGGAGATGTCCGGTCCAATGGGCACATCCAGACCCCCCAGGCAGTCATCTTCATCATCGGGATAATCTTCGTCTCCCTCCCACTCCTCATAAAAAGCATCTGGAGCGTAATCTGAAGGAGACGGATCCAACCGAACTGACCGCTTAACCGGCGATACCGGTTCAGATGGAACTGGGCAAAGCGATTGAACAATGCTAATCACTTTGGCTATCTCATCCGCGACAGGAGTATGTGGTACTGATCCAACCAGTAAACTTATGCTTTTTGATGGAACCGCCCTCAGAGTCGGGTTTCCTTGCCAGAGGAGGTATCGCCCAGGTCAGTAGGCACCTCCTCAGGTTCGGTCGCAATCGAACCGGGCTGGCCATCCAGATCTACGGACTTCTCGGCCTCCCTTTCCTTCAGCCTACTCATTCTTTTCTCTAGAGTGGTTTTGAGAAAGCTTCTGCAAATCTGGCAGTCTGACTTGAGGTGGTTAAACCCCAGACAATAAACACAGATGAGGTGGGGGTTGGCCCTGACGAAGGCTTCCCCATGCTTAGTACAGTGTTGAAACCCAGTGAGACCGGTTTTCTTCTTGGGTTTCTCAGACATGGCCAACCTACTAAATTACCCTATAGCAACTTTCAAGCCGGGTAATGAGCAACTGATCGGTTACAAAGCGTGTCATGGGTTTTGAAAAAGAACCAGAAAAGGCCCGGTTCTTTTGAAACCGATCGGTATCGGAACACCACTCTAATCCCAGAAAAAATCAAAATTTAACAGAAGAAAACACAAGGTCGGTTCCAAACTGGATCGACCGATAAGAAACAGGGGAAAGAACAATTTCCACACTTTTTCTAAATAAAACACAGTCACTACCTATCTACAACACTACCTGTACCATAGACAGAGGCTGGAAATCCAAAAAATAAAATAGAACGGTTTAAACCGACACTTTTTTAAAACTTTACTGATACCAAGCAGAGGACTCTCCGGAGCGACTTCACTGTTAGGTGTGGTAAAGAATCTGACAGTTACACTGGGAAGTACCACAGACAGGTTTGAAAACCAAGCTCAAGTTCAACGTTCTATGCTTCTGCATAGAGTTAACTCTTTCCTCTCTGGGGCAGTTCAAGTGCTGGGGCTAACTGCATTATGTCAGAATACAGCAAGACTTCATGTTGTTTGACGGCCCTGTAACACAGCTAGGCCGAAACCAGCCCTCTGCCTAGAAGCAATGTCCAGACTGTAGTGTTTGGCAAAGGTATGGACAGAACTCCAAGTGGCTGCGGCACAGATATCAGCCGCAGAGACATTTCGCAAAAAGGCAGCAGAAGCAGCCATGCCCCTAGTTGAATGACCTCTTATGGTACCTGGCAGAGGTTTTTCATACTTCTGGTAACAATACCTATTGCAGTTGCCTAACTATTTGGAAAGGCTCTGCTTAGAAACTGGTTTGCCCTTCGATCTGGGGCCAAAAGAGACAAAAAGCTGATCACAGCTATGGAATTCTTTAGTCTGGTGAGTGTAGCACCGGAGAATCCAATGTATGTCCATGGTATGGAGGAGTGCCTCACCTCTGTTAGAGGGGGACAGAAAACACACCAGAAGCACTACTGATTGATTCAGTGTGGCTTCTGACACCACCGTGAGAAGAAACTTACAGTTAAGGTCTGGGACTGCTCGGTCCTTATGAAAATAAGGTAGGGCCTCGCAAAACCAGAGCGTCGTGAAGTCTGAATCTTTCAGGGCTGACGGTTGGCAAGAGAAACATTGCCTTCCAGGAAAGGAAGCGCAAGTCACAGTGCATAGCCGGCTCAAAAGGAGGAAGGGTGAGCTTTTCCAAAACGAAGTTCAAATCCCAAGGTGTAGCTGGACTGCGGATGGGGGCTTCAGATGGAGGATCCCTTTCAGAAAGGTTTTAGAGACTTCCAAGTGAGCCACGGGTTTACCATCCACTAGTTCATGGTACGCCAAAATTGCAGAAAGGTGAACCGTCAATAAGGAATATGAGAGACTGGAGTCCGACAGATGTAGGCAGTATTCCATGACTTAAACAGAACATGAAAAGGGGTTCCAACCCTTGTCAGTCGCCCAAACGGAAATCCGTTTCCACTTCATGGCATAAGTGGACTGAGTAGAGGGTTTTCTAGCCTCAATGAAGAACCTGAGAGGAGACCCAAGCCGAGAGAGCGCTATGTCAGCAGGAGCCATGCATAAAGGTGCAGGGTCCTGAGCCCCGGATGCACTAACTGACCTTGGTCCTGGGTCAGGTCGTGGGTCACTGGAAGTGGAACTGGTGGTTCCCTTGAAAGCTGTTGTAACAGCGGAAACCAAATCTGTCTCAGCCAAAGAGGGGCAATGAGAATCATCTTTGCCTTCTCTGTCTGAAGCTTGAGGAGGACCCTCTGGAGAATGGGAACTGGAGGGAAGGCGTACATAAATTTCCGTCCAGGGGAGAGAGAGAGAGAGAGAGAGAGCGCGCATCATGCCAGAAAGCACCATGCCCTGGAACAAGCGAGCAAAAACTGGGAGGTTTCGCGTTGTATTAGGAGGCGAAAAGGTCAATTTCCGGACGTCCTCAATGTAGGAAGATGTATTCTGCCACTTCCTGATGTAGTTCCCACTTGTGAGCTAGGGTTCGAGACCTACTGAGACTGTCTGCCAGGACATTTAGAACGCTTGGTACGTGCACGGCCACGAGAGCCACATTGTGCTGGACTGCCCAGTTCCACACCTGCATCACCTCCCTGCACAAGGGATACGATCGGGTTCCTCCTTGTTTGTTGAGGTACCAAACTACTGACATGTCCATTTGGACTAGCAGAGATCCCTTGGGAAGGAGGGTCTCGAAAGCCTGTAAGTCATACAAGATAGCCCTCATCTCCAGAACGTTGATATGTAATGTTGCCTCCAAGCTGGACCACAGTCCTTGGGCTTGGTGCTCCCCTAAATGTGCTCCCCATCCCATGTTCGAGGTATCTGTGGTTAGGGATGCCGAGGGAGCTGGGTTCCGGAAGGGAAGACCCAAAGAAAGACTGCAGGGATCCCTCCACCAAAGCAATTCCTTCTGAACCGCTGAGGAGACTAGTACCGGATGGTCCAGGTCATCCAGGAGTTGGTCCCACTGTACTCGCAAGGACCACCGAGTGACCCTCACGTGGAGCCTCGCTAGGGGAACAGTGGTGATGGAGGCCACCATCTGGCCGAGAAGGTGAAGGATCTCCTGGGCTGGGATGGTCCTGAAAGAAGCAACTCGGGAAGCCTGACGGATCAGGGTAGTCACCCTGTCTGGAGGGAGGGAGGAAGGCTCTGCAATGGACCATATCCAAGACTGCCCCAATAAACTGAAGTTTCTGGGACGGGGTCATGGAGGACTTGGGAATACGGACAGTAATCCCTAGTCTGTTGAAAAGGTCCACGGTGAAAGAAAGAGCATCTAGTAAAGAGTCCTTGGACGGGGCTGAAATCATCCAATCGTCCAGGTAAGGGAAAACTGCAATACCCCTGCAGTGTAAGAAGGCCACCACCACTGTCAGGCACTTGGTGAAAACCTGGGGTGCCGAGTATTGACCAAAGGAGAGCACCCTGAATTGGAAGTGTTCCCCCGGACCTGAAACCGCAGGAATCGGCGGTGGCTGGGGAACATGGGGATATGCAGGTAAGCATCCTGCATGTCCACAGCGCACAGCCAATGATTCTCCAGAAGAAGTGGAAGGAGGTTCTGGAGTGTCAGCATCTGACAATTTTTGTACTCAACAAACTGATTTAGGTCGCTTAAGTTGAGGATGGGTCTGAAGTCCCCAGTCTTTTTTGGAACCAGGAAAAAATAAGAGGGGAGGGAGGGGAATCTGCTCTACTGCTTCCTTGAGCAAGAGGCTGTGCATTTCTTCTTGGATAAGAAGAGCCTGATCCCTTGAATAGGAGGATCTTTTTGGTAGAGATTCTGGAGGAAACTCCAGAAACTCTACTGTGTGCCCGACAGACACTAGCTGCAGGACCCATTCGTCGGAGGTTATTGCCCTCCACTCCTGCGCATGGTGGGTGAACCTCACCCCACCTGCTCCCCGTTGAGAGACTGAGGAGACAGTGGGAATAGCAAGTCAGGAAGTGGCTGGATGTTCAGGGGTAGGGCCCCCTGTATGTCTATGGTTCTTGGAGGCTGGAGCGGTGGCTGAACCCATGGACTTACACTTGCCCTGATGTAATGTCGAGGCTTGCCTCCTCTGCCTCCAGGTCTTTTTCCAAAAGGGCTACTGCTGTTAGTTTCCTGATCAGTACATGGACCTCACTGACCTGAGGGCGAGGCCTCTGTCCTGTGGATCAGTGATAATGTCCTTGGTGTCCCCCACCAAAGGGTAAAGAGCCCCTAAAGAGGCATCTTGTATCGCCCACTGAACTTCGTTAGCGAGTCCAGAAAGGCGAAGCCAGGAGTGCTGTCTGAGGGCAACGGCAGCTGCTGAGGTGCGAGCCACAGAATCGACAGAGTCGTATGCAGCTCGCAAGGCATGCCCACAAGAAAAATGAGTGACGCAAAGATCCTTGAAAAGCTTTCCTTTGAAGCTCGAGGTTTCCATAGCTTGGACCCGAGCTTCTATCCTGGCCAAGGTAGCTTTCTGGTGGGACACCATGTGGGCCACATAGTTAAGGGACCAAAGGGCACATGTGGCCAAAGCATAAATTTTTCTCCCGAAGTGGTCCATTTGCCTCGACTCTGTCCGGAGAAGAGGTGCTCATGTGCTTGGGTGCAGTGGTGCGGTCATGAGCAGCGGAGATGACCACAGAGTCAGCCTTAGGGTGTGCTTTGAGAAAGGGGGCATCGTTCGGTGCCCGGTAAAGTCTGTCCACCCACTTGGGGACAGCCGGGAGGGAATGAGGCATCTGCCAGATCACAGAGGTGAGGTCCTGGTGAGGTCCAATCCAGGGTGGAATAGGGACCGGAGACAGAGACTCTAGGTCCAGGTGCTCAGCTAGTCTCGGTCTCATGGGGTCTTGTTCCTCCAACTCCCAGTCAAAGAAATCCTTCATGGACCTCAGAAGGTCTGAAAAGGCAGGGTCCTCTGGGGAGACTGAGAGAAACCTTGCCTGATGGACTCTCAGGCACCTCCAGGACGCCCTCCGCCAACTCATCGGCGCCATCTTCATCATCATCTGCCCCTTCATCAGGATGGTGACAGACATCCAGGAGGGTAATGTCCCAAGTTTTCCCTGAGACATGAAAAGTGGTTACGGAAGAACTGCTCGGGGACGGAGACCTTGGAGACCGTGGCAGCGGTAGTCTCGTCTCCAGGTCAGACACCAACTCCAACCACACCCCCTGCCACCAAGACTGGATGAGAGTCTTGAAGTCCGGCGTAGCCAGAGGAGGTGGAGGAAGAGGTATGACTGAAGGTGGGGGGGGTAGTGATAACCTTGGTACCCTTGGTAATGGTATGGGTGGAAATCAGGGTAGTACTGCCCATATGAACTCCAGTCCGGAGGGGACCAGCTGGGAAATGGTCCTCAGGATACCCCAGAGAGTAATGTGGGACAGTCTGGGGTAGTGTGTAAATCGCCATCGTCAGATCTGACAGCAGGGGTACCCATGTCAGACCCGCAATAGTGTACATAGGTTGGGGATCTGGCATTGTGATAGCCATCGTCAGGGGGACCGACGTCGGGACCAGCATCACCCGATCCGGTACTGGAAAAGGATCTGGAGCTGGAAGGGCCGGCCGGAGCCGGACAGGCGTCTGACGGTGGGACCGTGTTCTGGCCAGAGCCAACGGCTGAGGCTGACCGCTGGGCCCTGGCTGTGAACGGGTTGTCTGAACAAACCGCGGCAGCAAAGGGTTCACCGGGACTGAGGAATTGGAGCCAGTGTCGGCTTAATAGGAATCCCACCAGAGGGAGGAGGAAGAGGAGGGCCTCACTGGAAAGCTAGACGGCCGAGAAGAGCCTCCTTCTCTGTAACCCTGTCAGGAGAGCGCTGGGACAGACCCAAGGACTCGGCGATGAGGGTTCAGCGCTATCTTCCGCCTGAACGACCCTGCAAGAGGAGGGTACGGGCGAAGGAAGAAGGGGGGAGAGGGACTCTGTCCTCCTGGTCCTGCTGAGTTATCGGGTGAGGCGCCGCTAGGCCCCAACGGGCGAACCATGCCTGAGCAGCCATCAGGGACGGGCGTCTTAGCAGGCGCCGTCGGGCGGGGGAGGAGCCCCCGGCCGACTTATCGACGGGTGCTGGGCAGGTACCTGAAGGCTGGGAAGCCAGCTTACTGGCAGACGTGCAGTACCCGGAGGAGCCGGGGATTGACTTAGCAGCCATTGTGGTGCAGTGCGGTCATCGGAGGGGCAGACGACTGGCTGACCCATGGAGGATTTACCAGATTTACCATCCGACTTCTTGGGCGGTCGCTGTGCCTTGCTCATTGAGGCCATGTGGCCTCTTCCGTGGAGTGATTCCACTCCCTAGACTTCTCCTTATGGTGTTTCTTCGAAGGAGATGATTTTTCAGAAGAGGATTCCCTTATACAGTCCATCTGCTTCTCCAGAGATGCTAAGTCAGTTTTTAATAGGTGGGCCTCCAAAGCCTGCTGTCTCTGCTTCTTGGTGGCCTGGCTGAAGGTCTGGCACTCAGGGCAGGAGGAAACAGGTTGGTCTGGGCCCAGACACATGACACACTTAAGATGACTGTCCTTATGCGGGATTTGTGTGCCACAGGATGAGCACTTCTTAGGTGAAGACATCAAGTTAGCAATGAAAGTTAAGGAAAAATAGGGCGAAGGAAAAATTCCGAAGCAAGAATTTACACGACGATCGCTGTATGGAAGTCTGAAATCCGATTGACAAGAGGCGACAGTGGGAAAGAACTGGAGAGCAGGCGTGGGGACAGCCCACTATAAACAGCCACGCTGACGTCCGTCATGTGACGTTGGGTGGGTGGTCCCCCGTCAGTCAGGGATTGCCAGAAAAGTCTGCTGTGCGGCCCAATGCCAGGTGGCGCCAGTCCAATATGTAACGACTTACTGAAGAAACCCTCTCGAAGTAAGATCTATTAATTTCATATGGTGGTTGCAGGGGGGATCGGAGAGGGAAAGCCCCGATCTGTGCAGCAGCTGGGGCTTCACCTCTCCCAGTAGTTCTCCTTTAAAGAGTATTTGGAACCAAATAAACTCAAAACACCTCTTGTTTAACCACTTTTATTTCTAACTAACTTAAACCAACAGTTCACATTCATGGTAAATGCCGGTTCATTGTCTTAATCCAGACTGCCAGCATTTCCTTTTCATGTTTCCTTTCAACACAGTGTAAACAATTAAACACAAATGTTCTTCCTAAAATGCATTCCAAACTCAGGAGGTTTTCTTCACAAAGCCAAGGGGCCAAACTGCTCCATGTGTGTGTTCATCTACCAACTTTTCCCAATCTGTAGTCTGTTTTGGGATCAGCAATTATCGCCTGGACTGCTACTATAGCTTCATTAATCTTTGTTTGAAGATCTCTCAATTCCTCTATATGCAGTAATCGGAGAATTCGGGCAGCTTCATTCAGGACAGCATCTGTTTAATTTACAAAAAAAAAAAAAAAAGTGTGTTCAAGCAGCTTTGGTAAACAGAAAATGAGAAAAGTGAATAGGGTTAGCAGGTTCTAATCGGATGACTGCAATGAAGCAAAGTCAAATGAACAATGGTAAAATGAATATTAATTATTCCTATTTGATTTACTCATTCAGCTGTGTTTACTTGCTAAATTACGGGGCTTACGGTATTTTAGTGATTAGAACAGTACTGGACCTGAAGCGCCACCAACAGACTAAATCCATTAACAATTATGGGCAGAACTATCTTGATTAGGGGCTGGATCCTAGACAAATACTAGTATATTTAACTTGCATTCAAATAATAAGATTCTTAAAGAGGACAGTACCGTTATTTCTAATTATAAGCTCTCTTTGTAATGTTTCTATTTTCAGAAATTAAATTCATACCTAAATCTAGTTCCATGTAACTAAACAAAATTACATTTTTTATAACTGGTGAGCAATTTTTTCAATGGGCTCAGCCAGTTGATTGTTCTCCTAATGACTGGCCGGTTATTACGGCATTCACGTGCTACCTTACTACTCTCAAAGCACAAGCTCTGTTCTTGTAGCCACACAGCTGTTAGTTTCAATTTCCACTGCGGCTATGAGAACGGATGCTCTTCAATGGAAAATGCTGGGATAAAACAGCATAAAAGCTTCAATATTTTGGACTCTTTCTTTGACTTCTATAAAAAAAAAAATTGAAATATTCCCATCACTTAGGCACAAGCAGTGCACAGTTTGAAGTTCAAAATCACATTTTTAAGAATAGTCTTTTTTCGGTGGTTTCTTATACTGCCGTTGGTTGGCAATTTTATTAATGTGTCGTTAATGCTCTACTACCAGGAAGAAGCTATCTACAAGTAATTCAGTAAATTTACTTCTGGCAACAAATTCATTTTTTGAGGTATTTACTTTCAATAAAATATTTCAAATATTTTAACTGTTATGACTGCACTCACTGCATGTAACATTCATACATGGTTACAGAAGTCAGGCAGGAAGAAATTGCTCACCAACAATTATATAAAATAAAGCATGAGGTAGTGTGAATACTTTAATTCAATGCACACCCCTGGTAAGGAATGCTTTAATAAACTTCTCGAGGTTTGCTCTTGGGATTGATGTAGCGTCCCACACCATGGGTGTGCATTAAATTCTTGTAATGCACACTACTCCATACATTATTCTCTAATGGGCAAACACTGTATACCGTTCTCTTTATGGAACCAATTCTAAATGTGGACTATCACAATTTGTGTAAAACTGTTCTAACAGGTCAACAACTCACGCTTAGCATTCTCTTAGGCCGTTAGAGAGAAAACTTCAAATCACTTGTTCCATGAAGAGAACTGTATAGAATGCTATCCTACTGTAGAAAAATGAGGGTCACTCTTCTGTAACCGTAGTTCTAGAAGTAGTATATTGTGCACATCCACACTCTGGCAGTCCGTTCCGCTTTCAACACGACAGGAATGTCTTCAAACTAAGATCCTCCCACTCAGCCGCATGGTTTACTCCTCAGCACTGCCCCGTGAAGTTGGGTCCTGCATGCTGGAAGCTGGGATCCTTGTGCCACTTGCCAGGAGGTCGGGGTGTTGTGGATTAGTTAATCATCAGTTAATGGAAAACAATAATTTGTAAAAGTACAGTAACTGAATACAAATCAGCCCTGTAAAGGGGGCAGAAGAGTACTGAAGATTTTATCCTGCAGTGGTGGGAATGCTGCAGTTGGAAATAAACTAAGACTGCATCTGGAGACTATATATTTTGCATATAAAAACATTTTAAAGATATTTGCTGCTAAGTGTGTGGGAGTGAGGAGGAACAGTGGGAATTTTAATTAGGTTGAAAGTGGGAATTTATTGGAAATATTGAGGTGGGGAGGGATGTAAGGTAGAAGAAGGAGGAGGACTGTTTTATGCAAGTGAGGAAGGTGTTTGGCTTAGTGGGCGAGGGTTAGATTGAGTGACTGAGGGGTGAGATTGGAATAGTGGTGTGTGTTTGTAGGTCTAAGTAATGTGCCGAGGAGAAATTATTACGGTCAGGCAGTACTCCCCCTTGAGACTGAGGGATCTTCGTCCTTTTGACTGCCCCCCACTTCCTTTTGGGGTTTATGGTAGATGCCAGGCATTGGGCATATCGAGGAGGCCGGGAGGATGATGATCCTGGAGCTCGGGGTGGATGGATAGGGACAGTGTACCAGCAGGCGCCTGGGGAAGTTAAAATGGACACAGGAGCAAGGTTTTCCCTGCCTTGTGCCCATACCCAAGGGCTCACCTCATTTAGTCAGGCAGGTAGTGAGGTCATCCTTGGACTCTCGTCCCTCTTGGGTGGTGTTATGCAATGCTAGGTCTATTAGGAATAAGACTGCACTAGTTGCAGATCTTGTAGCCTCTGCAGACCTGGCTGCATCACCGAGATCTGGCTGGATAAAAGTGCGGGTCCCATTTTGGCATCTGCAGTTCCAGTCAGGTACTCGGTGATACACTGCCTGAGAGTGGACCGTGTTTGGGGGAGGGAGAGCTGCAGTCTGTTTTAGACAGGAACTGGAGATCAGGGAGGTGCCAGCTGGAACTACTAACTCCTCGAGTGTATAGTGGGTGTGGGTGCAGGCTACAGGGTCCTTCTCATCTACCGTCCACCAGGTGACGGGAGGGTTTTCCTGAAGGAGGTTGCGGACTTCATCACCGAGATAGTATTGGAGGCCCCCAGATGGTTAGTTCTGAGGGACTTCAATGCCTGGGTTGATGAACTCTCACCTTTTGGACAAAACCTTCTCCAATTGATGGAATCATTGGTCCTGACATGGGTTATTACCACCGCAACACATTTGGGGGTGGGGGCACTCAGACTTGGTGTTCCACCTGGGATTGAAATCTCTGATATGGAGGTGGATCCAATCAGATGGTCTACCCATCACGCCCTGAAATTCAGTTTCACAGCCCCCGAAATAGGCCTGCCCCTAAGGAATTGCTACAGTATCATCTTTTGAGGAGTCACCGCAGAAGGCCTAATGATAGTACTGAACCTTTTGGGAATTCCCATAGATAGCACTGACCCAGGGCCCCTTGTGCTACCCTATAACAGGGATGTTGCTGGGGCCCTAGATGTCACTGCTCCGGTAAGTGTTTACCCTCTTACTCTTTGTCTAGGTGCCCCATGGTATGATGGGACACTTCGGGAGCTGAAGAGGCAAGAGTAAAGGCTGGAGGGACGCTGGTGGAAAACCTGTCTGGAGAAGAACAGACTGCCAGACCATAAGCTCTACGAATCAGCAACTTCCCATAAGAATGCAGAGTTCCTGTCCAAAGAAATTGCCGCAGCGAAAAATAGACCAGCTCAGCTCTTCCGGACTGTGGACAGACTGTGCAATCCAGCCTGTCTGCATTCTGGTCGAGCATTCTTGCAAGAAAAGAGCGAGGAGTTTGCGCAGTTTTTCACTGATAAGGTGTCCTCCATCAGGGATGAGATCAGCCGGTGCCTCCCCACTGGAACTTGCATTGACCAATCAGGTGATACAAATGTCCAGATGACCTGGTCCCGCCAACCGGTAGTCATGGGTGTAGTAAGGATCATCCAGACTCTGCGGCCAACTTGCTATAGTTTGGACCCGGGCCCAACTCACCTCCTTTTAGGGTGTGTTGAGGTCATTGGCCTGGTCCTAGCTGACATAGTAAGGGTTTAACTGGAGAAAGGGAACTTTCCTGATCCCTTAAAGGAGGCAATAGTGCAATCCCTCCTGAAAAAGCCTTCCCTTGGCTCGGACTGTCCGGCAAACTACAGACCAGTCTTTAACTTACCCTTTACAGGGAAACTTATTGAGAAGGTGGTCGCCCTGCAGCTGGAGGATCATTTATCCATCCACAATATCCATGACCCTCTCCAGTCAGGCTTCAGAAAAAGGAATAGCACAGAGACCACCCTGGTGCAGGTGCTAAATGATCTAATGGCCATAGACTGGAGAACCCATTTCCATCTTGGCTCTCCTTGATCTCTTAGCGGCATTCAACACTGTGCACCACAAGGTGCTGCCCGAGCGCTTGATTTTTCTGTGGACTGAGGGAGGCGGTCCTCAATTGGTTTCAATCTCTCCTCAAGGGCAGATCTCAGAAAGTGGTGTCGAGGATTCACTCTTTGGCCCCTCGCTGTCTGCCCTGCGGGGTACCGCAGGGCTCAGTGCTGTGCCCAATGTTGTTTGCAGTGAACATGCTGCCATTGGGGGACATTATAAGACAGTACGGGTTGAGTTTTCACTGCTATGCAGATGATTCTCAACTGTGCACGGCTTTTCTGACCGAACAGGAGTTAGACACTGTCTCGATGTTTAACAACTGCCTATCGGAGCTACAGGACTGGATGAGTGCTAGCTGGCAGAGTTTAAACTCAGGAAAAACAAAACTGCCGCTATGGAGACCGGCTGAGGCCGGGCGGCCACCTGGGCTGAGTCACCTGAGAAGGGAAGCTGGCTCCCGAATGGGACGAAAATGCCTCACTTTCCCAGGGGGAAAGGGCGTCGATCCCCAGATGTCGCCCAGAGGCATCAGCCTCTGACGTCGGTGTAGACTCGGCGGACACCCTGGACGGGAGGGCGACAGACAAAGGCCTGCCATCGAAGATCCACTGGCCAACCCACCTGGCTTTGAGCCCACAATGACAATGAGCCTAAGCTTAAGTAGCCGAGAGGTGGGGGTAGAACTCCCGCGCCCTGAGGAATCTTCTCCTGTTACTGAGATTAGGGAGGAAAGTTTAGTGACCGGTAGTCTGGTGGAGGAAGTCCCCCCGTGGTGGACGACCCTGGAGTGGTCACCGACTTCTGCGGGGACCTGGCACAGTCTTCTGCCTGGGGTCTCTCCTGATGTTTTTTCCCCAGTGTTTGTCACTCAATTTCTTCTCTTTATGAGAAGAAGAAGAAGATGAGGCTGGAGAGGATGACAAACTCTTACGGTAAAGCTCCTTCTCCATTTCAGATAATCTTTTGGAAAGCAAGAAGGCTTCGAGAGTCTTCTGGCAGCGGAGCCTGGTGTGTTGATTGAAGTCTTGGCAGTGCTGGCAGGCCTCGATGTTGTGGTCTAGGCCCAGGCATAAAAGGCAGGCCGAATGGCCATCCTTATGGGGAATCTGCTTCATGCATGCACACTTTGACTTCTGCTGCTCGACGGAAGAAGTACGAGAAGAAAACATGCAATAAATCAAAATGATACTGTTTTTGGTTGAAAATAAGAAAACGTGGGTAGCATGAAAAATGGCGGTTGACAAGCTGAAGGAGTCCGCGGAGGTCCGACTTACGCGGTTGACAGCGGGAAAAGAACTGGGGATGGGTTGCGGGACTGCTACTTTTATACCCAACACGAGGGCGGGGACAAGTCGGGGGCGGTCCCCCCGCTGGATATTGCTAGCTAGAAGTTTTCTGTGGGGTCCTGGTGCCTGACAGCTTAGTCCTAAAGGTGTTACCTGCTGCAAGAGCGAATCTCGAAGTAAGATCCCATGTTACTCTGCCTGTTCCCCTTCGATCAGGAAACAACCATCTTAACCACATTCATCTCTCCCTGTCTTAGCCTGTTAAGTACTTCCTACACCCTTACCCCAGGTCACACCTGAAAACAGTCATTGGCTCAGTGTGCTTTTCACAGTCACCAATTTATATATGAATAAACACGTACTGTAGAAACATGGCTTGACTCACTCAGTGTGCCTTTCCCAGTTGTGTATGTATATATTGTTATACTGTATATATATAAAACACACCTGGAAACAAGCTGTGGCTCAATGGGCCTTTCCTGGTCAACAATTTGTGCATAAGTAGGGAAATTCACCTGCCATTATCCACATTTAGTTTGTGTCATCCCTTCACACAAAAAGTACAGTTACATAGGAACTTACCGTAACAGTAGATCATTACATACAAGACTGTTGCCCCCTGGCTTCGGGCTGCACAGCAGACTTTTCTAGCAATCCCTGACGGGGGACAACACTGGCGCCACGTGACCGATGTCAGCGTGGCCATATATAGTGGGCGGCCCCCACGCCCGCCCTCCAGTTCTCCCGCCAGAGCCCGGAAGAGGCCTGACAACAAGAGTAAATAGGATTTGGAGTCCCTGTATGAGAAATAAAATGAAGGGAGGAAGGGAAAAATATGACCTACAGAAGGAACCTCTCTCGAAGATCTACTGTTACAGTAAGTTCCTACATAAATGTACTATCTTATTTCAAGAGGGTTCCTTCAGTAGGTCATTAAATATAGGACTGAGTCCAAAGCAGTCCCTCTAAAGAGAGACCGAGAGAAACAAGGGAGGAGGAGGAGAAAATAACTTCAACAAAACTAGGAACCAGAATGGAACCAGCCTAGGACAGAAAGCCTTGCAAGATAGCTAGGCCGAAGCCAGCCCTCTGCCTAGAAGCAATGTCCAGACTGTAGTGTTTAGTAAAAGTATGGACAGAACTCCAAGTGGCTGCGGCACAGATATCAGCCGCAGAGATGTCCCGCAAAACGGCACCGGAAGCAGCCATGCCCCTAGCAGAATGACCTCTGACAGGACCCGGCAGAGGGTTTTTGTACTTTTGGTAACAATACCGAATACAGTTGCCTAACCATTTAGAAAGGCACTGCTTGGAAACCGCTTTGCCCTTTGACCTGGGGCCAAAAGAAACAAAAAGCTGATCACAGCTACGGAAATTCTTGGTTCAGTGTGTGTAGCACCGAAGGATCCGATGGACGTCCATGGTGTGCAGGAGTGCCTCACCTCTGTTCGAAGGGAACGGAAAGTAAACTGGAAGCTCCACTGATTGGTTCAGTGTGGCTTCTGACACCACCTTGGTTAAAAACTTAGGATTTGTCCTGAGGACCGCCCAGTCCTTGTGGAAAATAAGATAAGGCTCTTTACAAACTAGAGTGTGAAGCCCGAAATCCTTCGAGCTGACGTAATGGCAACTAAAAATAACGTCTTCCAGGAAAGGAAGCACAAACCACAGCTCATGGCTGGTTCAAATGGGGGAAGAGTGAGCTTCTCCAACACAAAGTTCAAATCCCAAGGTGGAGTAGAGCTGCGGATGGGGGGTTTCAGATGGAGGATCCCTTTCAGAAAGGTTTCTGAGACCTCCAACTGAGCCATGGGTTTACCATCTACCAGCTTGTGGTACGCCGAAATTGCCGAAAGATGGACCTTCAAGGAGGAATAAGACAGACCTGAATCTGACAAATGAAGGAGGTATTCCATGACTTGTGAGGTGGAGCAAGAAAAGGGGTTCCACTTCTTGGAAGTCGCCCAGATGAAAAAACGTTTCCACTTCATGGCATAAGTGGAACGAGTGGAGGGTTTTCTAGCTTCTGAAAGAACCTGAGCTACCCGAGAGGAGACACCAAAGTGAGAAATCATTATGTCTGCAGGAGCCATGCATGAAGATGCAGGGTCATGAACCCCAGATGAACAAGATGACCTTGATCCTGAGTCAAGAGGTCATAGGTCACTGGAAGTGGAACTGGTGGATCCCTGGATAGCTGTTGTAACTGCGGAAACCAAATTTGTCTCAGCCAGAGAGGGGCGATGAGAATCATCCTCACCTTCTCTGCCTGAAGCTTGAGAAGGACCCTCTGGGGAATGGGAAATGGAGGGAAGGCATACAAAAATGTCCCTGTCCAGGAGAGAGAGAGAGCACGTCATGCCAGAAAGCACCATGCCCTGGAACAAGCCAGCAAAAACTGGGAAGTTCTGCATTGCATTGGGAGGCAAAAAGGTCAATTTCCAGATGTCCTCAACTTAGGAAGAGAGATTTTGCCACTTCCTGATTTAATTCCCATTCGTGAGCTAGGGTCTGAGGCCTGCTGAGACTGTCCGCCAGGACATTCAGAACACCTGGAACATGCATGGCCACTAGGGCCAGATTGTGCTGGACCACCCAGTTCCACACCCGCATAACTTTCCTGCACAGGGGGTACGATCGCGTTCCTCCTTGTTTGTTGAGGTACCAGACTACCGACATATTGTCCGTTTGGACCAGCAGTGATCCCTTGGGAAGGAGCATCTGGAAGTCTTGTATGGCATACAAGACCGCCCTCATCTCCAGAATGTTGATGTGCAAAGGTGTTTCCAAGCTGGACCACAGTCCTTGTGCTTGGTGCTCCCCCAGATGTGCTCCCCATCCTATGTTCGAAGCGTCTATAGTTAGGGATGCCAACGGAGCTGGGCTCCTGAAAGGGAGACCTAAGGAAATGTTGCAGGAATCCCTCCAACAGAGCAATTCTTTCTGAACTGCTGAGAAGACCAGTACTGGATGGTCCAGGTCGTCCAGGAGTTGGTCCCACTGCATGCTCAAGGACCACTAAGTAACTCCCATATGGAGCCTCGCCAGGGGAAACGTACAGTTACGTAGGAACTTACCGTAACAGTAGATCTTTGAGAGAGGTTCCTTCAGTAGGTTATCACATATTGGACTGGCGCCACCCGGCGTCAGGCCTCACAGCAGACTTTTCTAGCAATACCTGATGGGGGACCGCCCACCCGACGTCATGTGACCGACGTCAGCGTGACTGTATATAATGGGCAGTCCCCATACCTGCCCTCCAGTTCTCCCGCCAGAGTCAAGAAGAGGCCTGACAGCAGGAGCGAACAGGATTTGGAGTCCCTGTAAAAACAGAAATGAGGGGAAGGAGCGAGGGAAAAATATGACCTACTGAAGGAACCTCTCTCGAAGATATACTGTTACGGTAAGTTCCTATGTAACTCTATTATCTTACTTCAAGAGGGTTCCTTCAGTAGGTCATCACATATAGGACAGAGTCCCAAGCAGTCCCTCCAAGGAGAGGCCGAGAGAAACTAGGGAGGAGGAAAATAACTCCAACACAAAAAGCAGATCCAGAATGGACCCAGTCCAGGACAGAAGGCCCTGTAGGACTGCTAGGCCAAAACCAACCCTCCGCCTAGAAGCAATGTCCAGACTGTAATGCTTGACAAAGGTATGGAGAGAACTCCAAGTAGCAGCCACACAAATGTCGACTGCGGAAACATTCCGTAAGAAGGCTGCAGAGCCCGGCAGAGGCTTCTCGTACTTCTGGTAACAGTATCTAATGCAGTTGCCTAACCACTTGGACAGGCACTGCATAGAAACTGGCTTGCCCTTCGATCTCGGGGCAAAGGAGACAAACAACTGGTTGCAAGAGAGGAACCCTTTGGTCTGGTGGGTGTAACACTGGAGAATCCGATGGACGTCCATCGTATGAAGGAGTGCCTCACCTCTGTTAGAGGGGGACGGATAATACACCAGACGCTCTACTGACTGATTCAGCGTGGCTTCTGACACCACCTTGGGAAGAAACTTCGGATTTGTTCTGAGGACCGCCCGGTCCCTATGGAAAATCAGATAGGACTCCTTGCAGACTAGAGCGTGAAGTTCCGAAATCCTTCGGGCTGACGTGATAACCACAAGAAAAAGCACCTTCCAAGACAGGAAGCGTAAATCACAGCTCATAGCTGGCTTGAAAGAGGGAAGGGTGAGCTTCTCCAGGATGAAGTTCAAGTCCCAAGGCGGAGTTGGGCTGCAATATGGGGGTTTCAGATGGAGAATCCCTTTCAGAAAGGTTTCTGGACCTCCAACTGAGCCACGGGTTTACCATCCACTAGCTCATGGTACGCTGAGATATGGACTTTCAAAGAGGAGTAGGACAGACCGGAGTCAGATAAGTGAAGGAGGTATTCCATGACTTGTGGGGCCGAGCAAGAGAAGGGGTTCCAACCCTTAGCGGTCGCCCAAATAGAACACAGTTTCCACTTCATGGCATAAGTGGAATGGGTAGAGAGCTTTCTAGCCTCAATGAGGACTTGGGCAACCCTAGAGGAAACCCCGAAACAGGAAACTGCTATGTCTGCAAGAGCCACGCATGGAGATGCAGGGTCCCGAGCCCCGGGTGCAACAGTCAACCTTGATCCTGAGTCAGGAGGTTGTAAGTCACTGGAAGTGGAACCAGTGGTTCCCTGGAAAGTTGCTGCAGCAGCAGGAACCAGATTTGTCTCGGCCAGAAAGGAGCGATGAGAATCAACCTTGCCTTCTCCACTTGAAGCTTGAGCAGAACCCTCTGCAGAATAGGAAATGCATACACAGATTTCCCTGTCCAAGATGGAGACAATGCGTCGTTCCAGAAAGCACCGTGCCCTGGAACGAGCGAGCAAAACCTGGGAAGCTTTGCGTTCGATTAGGAGGCGAAGAGGTCTATTTCCAGATGCTCCCAATGTTGGAAGATGGATTCCGCTACTTCCTGAAGCAGTTCCCACTCATGAGCTAGGGTCCCAGATCTGTTTAGACTGTCAGCCAGGACATTTAAAATGCCCAGAACGTGCATGGCCACGAGGACCAAATGGTGCTGGACTGCCCAGTTCCACACCCGCATCGTCTCCCTGCACAGGGGGTACGACCGGGTTCCTCCTTGTTTGTTGATATACCAAACTACCGACATGTTGTCCATTTGGATTAGCAGTGATCCCTTTGGAAGTAGGGCCTGTAAGGCATACAGGACCACCCTCAACTCCAGAACATTGATCTGTAAAAGACTCCACACCGGACCACAATCCCTGGGCTTGGTGCTCCCCAAGATGAGCTCCCCACTCCATATTCGAGGCATCCGTGGTGAGGGTAGCTAGTGGTGCAGGGCTCCGAAAGGGAAGTCCCACCAAAAGATTGCGAGAATCTCTCCACCACTGAAATTCTTTCTGAACCGCAGAGGAGACCAGAATCGGATGGTCCAGGAGCGGATCCCACTGTACTCGCAATGACCACTGAGTGGCCCTAATGTGAAGTCTTGCTAGGGGAACAGTTGTGATGGCAGCCGCCTTCTGGCCCAGAAGGCGCAGTCTCCCGAGCTGAGATGGTTCTGCGAGAAGCCACTTTGGAGGCTTGGCAGATAAGGGTCTCCACCCTGTCTGGAGGCAGGAAGGCTCTGCACTGGACCGTATCCAGGACTGCCCCAATGAATTGAAGTCTCTAGGCAGGGATAAGGGATGACTTGGGAACACTGACTGTGATCCCTAGTCTGTTGAAAAGGTCCAGGGTAAAGGTAAGAGGCCTCACAGAGAATCCCTGGGCGGGCAGAAAATCAATCAATCGCTTCAGGTAAGGGAAACGCTACACCTGCCTGCGCGTAAGAATGCCGTGACCACCACCAGGCACTTGGTAAAAACCCGTGGTGCCGAGGACAGACCAAAAGGGAGCACTCAGAACGGGAAGTGTTCCCCTTGGAAGTGAAAATGCAGGAACCGGCAGTGGCTGGGGAAGATGGGGATGTGCAGGTAGGCATCCTGCATATCCAGGGCACAGAGCCAATGGTTCTCCATGAGAAGAGGAAGGAGGCTCTGGAGTGTCAGCATCCGGAATTTTTTGTACACAACAAACTGGTTTAGTTGACTTAAGTTGAGTATGGGTCTGAAGTCCCCCGTCTTTTTTGGAACCAGGAAAAAATGGGAGTAAAATCCTTTCCCCTAAGGGGACCCGCTCGATTGCTTCTTTGAGCAAGAGCAAGTTTAACTCCTTGTGAACTAGGAAGGCCTGGTTCAAGAATAGGAGGACTTCCCGGGAAGAGTTTCCAGAGGGATTTCCAGAAATTCTATGGAGTGTCCTATGGACACTAGTTGCAGAACTCATTCATCGGACGTGATCGCTCTCCACTCCTGCACGTGGAGGGCGAACCCCCCCCCGCGAGACAGAGAAGACAGTGAGGCCGGGGAGTCAAGAAGTGGCGGGGCATTCAGGGGAGGGCCTCCTGAACGTCTCTGTTTTTTGGAGGCAGGAGGGGTGGCTGTACCTGTGGCCTTACGCTTCCCTTGGCGGTGCACCTCAGCATTCTTCCTCTGCTTCCAGGTCCTTTTCCGAAAGGGCTGCTGCTGCTGCTGTTGAGAGCTTGATTGGTACATCGACCTCATGGACCAAAGGGCAAGTCCTTTGTCCAGTAGGTCTGTGATATCATCTTTGGGGTCCCCACCAAAAAGTACTGAGCCCCTAAAAGGGGTGTCCTGAATCACCGACTGGACTTCATTGGCGAGTCCAGAAAGACGAAGCCAGGAATGCTGTCTAAGGGCAATGGCCGCTGCCGAGGTGCGAGCTACCGAGTTGACAGAGTCATAGGTGGTACGCAAGGCGTGCCTACAAGAAACTTTGGAGAGGCGGAGATCCTTGGCAAGTTCCTCCTTCAAAGTCGAGGGGCCCTTGGACTGGACTCGTGCTTCTAACCTGGCCAAGGTAGCCTTCTGGTGGGACACCATGTGGGCCACGTAACTGAGAGACAGAAGGGCACACGTGGCCGTCGAGTAAATCTTCTTTCCGAACTGGTCCGTCTGCCTCGACTCTTTGTCAGGAGCAGAGGTGCTCATGTGCTTTGGTGTACAGGAGCGATCATGAGCTGCAGAGATGACTGCAGAGTCAGCCTTGGGATGAATCTTCAGAAACGGGGCATCCTTCGGCGCCCGGTAGAGTCTGTCTGCCCATTTGGGGAGAGCCAGGAGGGTGTGAGGCATCTGCCAGATGGTAGTGGTGAGGTCTTGGTTGGGTGCCATCCAGGTAGGAATAGGGACCGGAGACAGAGATTCTAGGTCGAGATGCTCCGCCAGTCTCTGTCTCATGGGGTCCTGTTCCTCCGACTCCCAGTAGAAATATTCCTTCATGGAGCTCAACAGATCTGAAAAGGCTGGGTGCTCTAATGGGGACTTCGGAGACTCCTTGCCTTTTGTATCCTCAGTGTCCTCCGGAACCTCCTCTGAGACGTCTGGTATCTGGGAGGGAAACGTCCTGCTGAGTCTTCCCCGAGATGTGTACGGCGGTAATGGAAGAGCTGCTCGGGGAAGGAGACCTGGGAGACCGTGGTTGCGGGAGCCTAGTCTCCAGGTCCAAGACTAACTCTGACCATGCCCCTTGCCACCAAGACCGGATTAAAGCCCTGAAATCCACGGTGACCGAGGGGGGGGGAGAGGCTGAGGATGAGGGGGCGGGGGAGAGAAGAGAAGCAGGAACCAGTGGGGATAATAACCTGGAATCCCTGAAAATTCAAATAGGGATTGGATCCATGGTAGAACTGCCCAAAATTGCTCCATTCGAGTGGAGCCCCCAGGTAGTAGCCCTCAGGATATCCTTGCAGGTAAGGCGGGACAGTTGGGGTCTGGTATAAATCTCAGTGGTCAGATCTGGAGTCGGGTACCGCGTGGGACAGCCCACATCAGGGGAACTGACGTCGGGACCGGCACCACCCGATCCGGCTCCAGAAGGGGGTCTGGCGTTGGAACCAGACGAAGGGGCCCTGGTGGCGGAACCTGATCCAGCTTCAGGGCCAGCGGCAGAGGCTAGACAACCGGTTCTGGCTAAGGAACTGTCATCAGGACAACTGCTGTTGGAGGCGCTGGGAGCCCACCCGAAGGCGGAGGAGGGGCCTCTATAGTAAGGCCAGATGACCGGAGAGGAGCCTCCTTCTCCTTGACCTTGAGAGGAGAGGGCAGAGCAGCCCCCGAGTCATCGACAGTCGAGGGGTTCTCCGTTGTCATCGCCGGAGGTACCCACCGGTGGATTGGAGGGTACAGGTGAGGAAGGAGGAGGAGAAGGGAGAGGGGCTTCTTCCCTCTGGTCCCGACGGACGTTGGGTGAGGCACCATTAGGCCCCGACGGGGGAACCATACCCGTGTGGGCAGGGGATGAGCCCCCGGCCGGCTTATCGACCGGAGCTGGGTGAGTACCCACAGCCTGGGTAGCCTTCTTACCGGACGCCACGCGGTCCCCGGAGGAGTTGGGGGCAGATGTCCGACTGACTCGCGGCAGATTTACCAGACTTACCGTCCTTGCTGGGCGGTGGGTGAGCCTTTCTCGTCGAGGGCCTGGCATTGTCTGCAGAGTGCTCCCGCTCCCTAGATTTCTCCCTGCGTTTTTTAGAAGGAGAGGCCTTATCAGACGAAGAATGTCTAAGCTTATCCATTTTCTTCTCAAGCGAAGCCAAGCGGGCTTTTAGGAGATGGGCCTCCAAAGCCTGCTGTCTCCTCTTTTTTGTGGCCTGATTGAAGGTCTGGCACTCAGGGCAGGAGGAGACTGGATGGTCCGGACCTAGACAGAGGACGCACTTGAGGTGACAGTCTTTGTGCAGGATCTGCATGCCGCAAGACGAGCACTTCTTTGGAGAAGACATCAATGAGAAATGCAAAATTAGTATGGAAATTAGCGAGGGAAAATCCGACGCAAGACACTTTCTCGACGATCGCTATATGGAAGTCTGCTATGCGACTGACACGAGGCGACGGCGGGAAAAGAACCTGGAGCGGGTGTGGGGACCACCACTATATACAGTCACGCTGGCGTCCTGTCACGTGACATCGGATGGACGGTCCCCATCAGTATTACAGAAAGTTCGCCGTAGGGCTCAACGCCGGGTGGCGTCAGTCCTATATGTGATGACCTACTGAAGGAACCCTCTCAAAGTAAGATCAGTAGTGATGGAGGCTGCCATCAGGCCAAGAAGGCGGAGGATCTCCCAGGCTGGGATGATCCTGGACGAAGCCACCCGTGAAGCCTGACGGATCAGGGTCTCCACCCTTTCTGGAGGAAGAAAGGCTCTGCATTAGACCGTATCCAAAACTGCCCCAATGGATTGTAGTCTCTGGGATGGGATCATGGACGACTTGGGAACACTAACTGTAATCCCCAGTCTGCCAAAGAGGTCCAGGGTGAATGAGGGAGCCTCCAGTAAGGAGTCCCTGGACGGGGCTGAAATCAGCCAATCATCCAGGTAAGGGAAAACTGCAATATCGTGGAGGTGTAAAGAGGTCACCACCACCGCCAGGCACTTGGTAAACACCTGAGGTGCCGGGGACAGAACAAAAGGGGGCGCCCAAAACTGGAAGTGCTCCCCTTGGAATTGGAACTGCAGGAAACGGCGGTCGCTGGGGAAGATTGGGATGTGCAGGTAAGCATCCTGCATGTCCAGAGCACACAACCAATGATCCTCCAGAAGGAGTGGGAGGAGACTCTAGAGTATCAACATCCGGAACTTTTTGTACTCGACAAACTGATTGAGATTGTTCAAGTCGAGAATGGGTCTGAAGTCTCCAGTCTTTTTTGAAACCAGGAAAAAATGGGAGTAAAACCCCCTGCCGAGAAACATGCTCTATTGCTTCCTTGAGCAAGAGGCTTTGAAAGTCTTCACGAACGAGAAGAGCCTGATCCCTGGAGTAAGAAGACCTTTATGGCGGAGATTCTGGAGGAATTTCCAGAAACTCTATGGTGTGTCCGACGTACACCAGTTTTGCCGGATCCATGTGTCGGAGGTTATTGCCTTCCATTCCTGCACATGGTGGGCGAACCCCCTCCCAACCTGCTCCTCGTCAAGAGACTAAGGAGTTAGTGGGGATAGGGAATCAGGAAGTGGCAGGACATCCAGGGGGAGGACCTCCTTCGTGTCTCTGGTTTTTGGAGACTGGAGGAGTGGTGGAACCTGTGAACTTGCGTTTGCCCTGGTGTCGAGCCGAGGCCTGCTTCCTCTGCCTCCAGGCCCTTTTCCAAAAGGGCTGCTGCTGCTGTCGAGTGCCCGATCGGTACATAGACCTCACTGATCTGAGGGCGAGGCCTCTGTCCTGAAGATCAGTAATATCATCTTTGGTGTCCCCACCAAATAGCACAGAGACCCGGAAGGGGGCATCCTGAATTGCCGACTGTACCTCGTTGGTGAGGCCAGGAATGCCATCTTAGGGTGATAAGAGCTGCCGAGGTGCGAGCTACAGAGTCGACAGAGTCATATGTAGCCCGTAAAGCATGCCTATAGGAAAAGCGAGAGGCTCAAAGATCTGTGGCAAGCTCCTCATTGAGTCTCAAGGGATCCATCGACTGGACTCGGGCCTCTAACCTGGCTAGGGTAGCCTTTTCGTGTGACACCATGTGGGCCACATAATTAAGGGATCTGAGCGCACATGTGGCTGAAGCATAAACATTTCTGCCGAACTGGTCCATCTGTCTCAACTCTGTCTGGAGGAGAGGTGCTCATGTGCTTGGGTGCAGTGGAACGATCATGAGCAGCTGAAATGATGACAGAGTCAGCCTTGGGATGTGCCTTAAGAATAAGAACTTCCTTCGGCACCCAGTAAATCCTGTCTGCCCTCTTGGGGATAGCCAGGGGAGAATGAGGCATCTACCAGATTGTAGAGGTGAGGTCCTGGTGAGGTCCGATCCAGGGAAGAATGGGGACCGGAGACAGAGGCAGTCTAAATGCTCAGCTAGTCTCTGTCTCATGGGGTATTGTTCCTCTGACTCCCAGTCGAAGAAATCTTTCATGGACATCAAAAGGTATGAAAAGGCAGGGTCCTCTGGGGGAAGGGGGACTTGGGGGAAACCTTGCCTTTCGGACCCTCAGGTTCCTCCAAGGCATCTTCTGCCGACTCATTGGCATCCTCGTTATCGTCAGCCCCCGACAGGAAGATGACGAATGTCCGGGAGGGTAATGTCCTGACGAGTCGTCCTCGAGACGTGGACTGTGGATGGAAAAGAGCTCCTTGGGGACGCAGGCCTGGGAAAGCGTAGAAGTGGGAGTCTCATCTCCAGGTCTGACACTAACTCCGAGTACGCCCCCTGCCACCAAGACTAGATTAAGGTCTTGAAGTCCGGCATAGCCGGAGGAGGGGGTGTAGGAGGAGGCATTATCGGTGGGGGTGGGTAATGATACCCCTGGTAGCCCTGAAAATGGTGGTAGGGATGGTAACCAGGGTAATACTGCCCAAATGAATTCCACTCAGGAGGAGGACCAGCCAGGAAATGGTCCCCAAGATACCCAAGGAGGTAATGAGGGACAGACGCGGGTCTCGAATAAATCCCTGTTGTCAGGTCTGGTGGAGGGGGGGACCCACGTCGGACCCGCTGTAGTGTAAATCAGCGGGGGTTCCGGTGTCAGGATAGCCAGCGTCAGGGGGACAGATATCGGGACTGGCACCACCCGACCCGGCGCCGTAAAGGGAGCCAGTGTCGGAGCCGGACGAAGGAGGCCCAACGGCGGGACTGGGTCTGGCACTGGAACCAGACCACAGGGCCCTGGCTGAGGGAGAGTCATCGGAGGTTCCGGTGCAGGAATTGGTAGCGCCAGATCCGACAGTGGGATTGGGACTGGGATATTCATCGGGTTGGAAGGGATCCCATCTGGAGCAGGAGGGGCCTCCATTGTAAAGCCAGACAGCTGAGGAAGAGCCTCCTTCCCAATGACCCCATCAGCGGAGCGCGGCACTGACCCTGAGGAATGGTCTATGATGTCGAGGGGTCCTGCACCATCTTCGCCTGAGGTACCTGCCGAAGAAGGGGACGGCATAGGCGAGAGATGGGGGAGGAGTGGGGCTTTCTCCCCCTGGTTCTGCCGGACGTCGGGTGAGGCACCGTTCGGCCCCGACAGGAGATCCACATCTGGGCGGCAGTCGGAGACGGATGTCTTAGCAGACGGAGCCGGACGGGTGGGGGAGGAGCCCAGGCTGACTTATCGGCTAGTGCCGGGCAGGTTCCCAAAGGCTGGGGAGCCATCTTACTGGCGGCCGGGTGGTCCCCGGAGGAGCCGGGGGCCGACTTAGCGGCCGTAACGGTGCGGCTGTCTGAGGAGCTGCCAGTTGTCTGAAACATGGAAGATTTTTCAGATTTATCATCAGAAATCTCCTTAGGCAGTGGCTGAGATGTGGCCTTGCTCGTCAAGGGCTGCGAGGCCTCAGGCTGGTGTTTCTTGGAGGGAGAAGATTTTTCGGAAAAGGACTCTGATGTGGTCCATCAGCTTCTCTAATGAAGCGAGACAGACTTTTAAAAGGTGGACCTCCAAAGCCTACTGTCTTCGCTTTTTGGTGGCCTGATTGAATGTCTGGCACCAGACAGATAACGCACTTCAGATGACTGTCCTTATGAGGAATCAGCGTGCCACAGGAAGAACACGTCTTCTTAGGAGAAGACATAAGCGAGAATTGTAGAAAAAAATAAGGTTGAAGAAATCCAAGGCAAGAACTAACATGACTGTCGTTACTGAAGTCTGCTATGCGACTGACACGAGGTGACAGTAGGAAAGAACTGGAGGGCTGGAGTAGGGACCGCCCACTATATACAGCCACGCTGACACTGATCACATGACACGGGTGGGCGGGCCCCCGTCCGAGATTGCTAGAAAAGTCTGCCATGCAGCCCGATGTCAGGGGGCGTCAGTCCTATATGTAATGACCTACTGAAGGAACCCTCCCGAAGTAAGATCACCCAAAACTTAAAATTTAAATATGTACATTCTCAGAACTCACTGGACCTCCCCTTGAACAGTTTGGGGTCTCCCGTGGGAGGCTGGCCTCACCACTTGAGAACCCACTGAGTTAGAGGGTGGTGTGAGGCAGAAGAGTACAGCTGCGCTGGTGGTTGGGGAGGGACACGGGGTAACGAGGTCTTGTATATGCCAGACAGATTACATGTAAGTAGAAAGGGGAAAAAGGGTCCTGAATGGAAAGCTGGGGGACTTCATGATTAAAAATCTAAACTTAAACTGATGGGGGAACACGGTACCTGAGGAGGCCAACAGCCCCTCCTTCCCGAAAGCAGGACAGCAGGAGGAAGAGATGGACCAAGGAAAGAAAGGGTGAAAGGGTGCAAGTCAGGAGTAAGGAGGGTCCAGAGTCACTGCGGAGGGTGGTATTTCTAAATGCCAGAAGTCTGAGGAACAAAATGGCAGAACTGCAGTCATTGTTGGCTGAGGGAGAGGTGGACACAGCGGTCATTACAGAGACCCGAGCCACACAAAACCATGACTGGGACCTAGCAGTTCCTGGGTATAAAATGTATAGTAAGCATAGGGGAAAGGGAAGTGACACTGTATGCGAAGGAGGGCAAAATCTGCACCAGAGAGGAAAATGCAGAGGGCAAACCTGAAGCTTTGTGGGTGCAGATTCAATCCATTAAAGGGAGGAAACTAAGGAAGGGGCTGGTCTACAGACAGCCTTCCCAGAATGAGGAACTGGATAGGGTATTGGGGCCCCAGTTCATAGAACAGTTCAGCACGGGGGGGCACCAATAATGGAGATTTCAATCTGCCGGGGGTGGACTGGAAAATCCTCGTTACCTCCTGCACTAGGGAACAAGTACTGCTGGATGCTTTCCAGAGTACTTTCCTGTCTCAAGGTGTCATGGAGCCCACTAGGGAGAAGGCCATCCTGGAAATGGTCCTATCCAACTGTGTACATGTTCAGAATGTGAAGGTGGATGTGCCGCCTGCAAGAAGTGACCTCCACATAGTGTGGTTTCACCTGGACATGGGCAGAGGGATGGTCACCACCAAGATGAGGGTCCTGGACTTTCAGAGTGCTGACTTTGGTAGGATGGAGGACTTTTGAAAGGACATGTTGCTGGGATCAGAGTGGGGACGAAAGTGGAACAGAAATGGACCATAAAAAAGATGGGATTGATGGAGACCACTAGTGAGTGTGCCAAAATCAAAAGAAAGCGAAGGCCAAAAAATCCAGCTGGTTCAGCAAGGAGGTGGTAAAAACAGTGGGGGAACAGAGGGCAGCCTTTATAAAGTACAAGCATACTCAAGGAGGAGGAGGAGGAGGATAGGGGGAACTATGCTGGTAAGCCAAGAGAGGTGAGCAAGGTGGTAAGGAAGGCAAAGGTCACGAAACAGGTATATTTACCAAGGGGGGAAGTGGGTGAGGAAGCCTTCTTCAGGTACATAAGGGAGAAAAGAACATAAAGGATAAGACTGTCAGGCTAAAAAAGGAGGGGTGTTGTGAAGAAAAGGTGGAGCTGCTCAATGGGTACTTACTAACATACTAATTGCCAGTAGATTAGGCCTTATGGTCTATCGAGTCTGCTTGATCTTCAGATCCCTAGTTGGGTACTGAGTCCCCCCCCCCTTCTGAACTTCTGTTCAGTCTTCATTCAGGAGAAAGATGGACCAAGTACCACAAGGGAGTCGGGGTGGGGACAAGAGTCACAGATGGCGCAATTCAAGCTCATAGGGTACTCAAGGGCCTATGAGCCCAAAAGGTAGACAAATCACTAGGGCCAGATGACATGCATCTGTGGGTCCTACGTGAACTGGCTAAGGTTCTATCTGGTTCCTTGGCAGACCTGTTTAACATCTCTCGAGTCTGGAAATGTGCCCCAGGACTGGAGAATGATACATGCGGTTCTTCTACATAAAAGAGGGCTGAGGGATGAACCAGGGAACTACAGACCAATTAGCCTGACCTCAACAGTGAGTAAGCTGATGAAGACCATCCAGAAAGAGGCAATGATCTGCTTTCTGGAGGAAAACAGGCTCCAGGACGACAGGCAGCATGGGTTTGTGTCGGGGAGGTCCTGCCAAACTTACCCGGCTTCGACTGGGTCACTAGGACAACGGACAAGGGCCAGGCAGTAGATGTCCTGTATCTGGACTTCAGCAAGGCCTTCAACTCGGTGCCTAATAGGAGACTGGCCTGGAAACTTGGGGACCTGGGAGTGGGGGCTAAGTTCGCAGGATGGGTCAGAAGCTGCTTGCAGGATAGAAGCCAAAGGGTGGTAGTAGGGGGAGAATTCTTAGAGGCGAGGCCTGTAATCAGTAGGGGGCCCACAGGGCTCGCTGCTTGGTCTGGTGTTTAACCATCTTCGTAAGTTGACATCACGGTCTATAACAAATCACACACACGCGCGCGCACACACACACACAAATACAATTTAAAAAAAAAAAAAAACTAGATAAAGGTGGGGAGTAGTGCAATGTAATGTAATGGCTGTGGGGCAGCAGTCTTCCGGGAGTCTTTCTGGAGGCTGAGATGCTGCCCTATTTGCAGACAACTATCTGCCCTGAGGGAGGAAGTTGCCAGTCTTCAGGCCGCACTGGACAGTAGTAAGGAAACCTTCCCCCAGGCCAAACTGGACAGTAGGAAGGGAACCCCCCCCCCATCCAGGGAGCACTAGCGCCACCACCACTACCTCAGAGGTTGCGGAGAAAGCACAGCAGTTGGACCACAGTGGGCTCAGGGAGGGTGAGGAGGGTGGAACAGAGGCACACCCAGTCAGCTGTTTCACTCCACAATCCATACACCATTCTGGGGGAGCATAGCTCCCCTATGGATGCACCCGCAGAGAAGACTGATGATAACTGTCACAAGGGAGGCCCACAGGAAGGAGGCAGAGGACACCACAGGGAAAGGAAGCAGCTCCTGGTGGGGGACTCAATTATTAGGGGTATAGAACTGGGGGGAGCTGGGAAAACTGAAGTAAGGTGCCTGCCTGGTGCCATGGCTTGGAGGGACAGGAAGCGCATCCTCAGGATCACGAGAACAGCTGCAAGGGATTCCGAGCTGGACGTAATTGTCCACCTAGGGACAAATGACTTGGCTCATCATGAGATTAGAGCAGTGCAGGAGGACACTGCAGAGTTGGGGAGGGACCCAAGACAAGTAGCACACACAGTATCCTTCTCAGAGGTGCTGCCTGTCAAAAGCATGGGGGAGGCGAGGGTAATTGGCACCATGCAGTTTAATGAATGGTTGAAAAATGGTGCGGAGCACAGGGGTTTAGCTTCATTGGGGACTGGGTTCCACCTGGAGGGACACCAGCCTATACTGGCAGGATGGTCTGCATCTATCCAGGAAGGGAACAAGTCTTTGAGCAACCGGTTTAAATGCTTCATTGGCAAGCTTTTAAACTAGTCAGGGAGGCACTGACAAGCAGCAGGAAAATCCCAGCCTCTCCCTACAAAACAGGGTACTAAATGAGAAAAAGACTGAGGTAGAACGGTCAGTGGGGGATGCTGCAACAGAAGGTAAAGCCATCAAAAAACGGAGAGCAATGAGTCCTAATGCCCGTAGTCTGGGTAACAAGCTTCCTAAATTAGTGGCCTTGATGGAGGAGGAACATCTGGATATCGTGGCAGTCACAGAAACATGGTACACACAAAACCATGACTGGGACATAAACATACCAGGATACACTGTCTACAGGAGGGACAGAGAGGGTAAAAGGAGGAGGAGGAGGAGGAGTTCTTTGCATATGGGAAGGAATAAAAGCAACAGAACAAAAGGGTAAACAGGGAGCAGAAGAAGCACTGTGGGTAAATTCGGAGACAGGCAATGGCACCACAATACGCATAGGGGTTGTATACAGACCCCCTTCTCAGGGGGAGGAAATGGACAGGGAAATGATAGAAAGTATACTTAGAATGGCAGAAAAAGGGGAGATATTGCTGATGGGTGATCTGAATATGCTAGATGTTAACTGGAGTGCAGTTGCAGCTGCCACTCCGAAGAGTGCAGTTATTCTAGATGCCCTACAGGGGCATGCCTTAGACAACTAGTACTGGAGCCCACGAGAGGAGCAATATTAGACTTGATTCTCTCAAATGGAGATGGAGAGAGATCACAGATGTAGAAGTGGGTAGCCATCTGGGAACTAGCGACCATCGAACAGTATGGTTCACAATAAACACAGCAATAGAGTCAAGACACAAAGACAAAAGTACTGGACTTTAGGAGGGCTGACTTGGTAAATGGGTGAGTGCCTAAGGAATGCACTAGCAAATGGGCAGGAAGGAGGGTGGAAGAACAATGGGAATAATAAAACTGCCATCACAGAGGTAACGAGCCTTGTGTGAAGCAAATAAACAAAACTAAACGATGTAAGAAACCACTATGGTTCTCAAAGGAAGTGGCAGTGAAGGTTCAAGAGAAAAGAAAGCATTCAGGAAGTACAAGGAATCGTGAAGGAGCAGGACAGAGAACTGTATCAGTTAAAGCAAAAGGAGGCTGGGAAGGCAGTCAGAACAGGAAAGGCCCAAACTGAGAAAAGATAGCCAACCAGTTAAGAAGGGGATAAAACCTTTTATAGGTACATCAGGAACAAAGGAAGACCAAGGAGGGATAGTGAGGCTTAATAAAGGGAGGAGGGTAGGCAGAGGAGACTGTGAAAAGGCAGAGATACTAAACAAATATTTTTGCTCAGTATTTACAAATGAAGAGGGGGAGGTACATAAAACAAATAGTAGTAACACTCTGGATACAGAAGTTGATACCAGCCCATTTACAGACGAAAGGGTTCTGAAAGAACTCTTAAAACTGAAGGTGGACAAAGCAATGGGGCCTGATGAGATTCATCCCAGAATTCTAAGAGCTAAGGGTAGAACTAGTGACACCACTGACTACCCTTTTTAACAAATCACGGGAGGATGGGGTGGTACCCGAGGACTGGAGGAAGGCAGATGTGATTCCCCTTCACAAAAGTGGGAGCAAGGCAGAAGCAGGAAACTACAGACCTGCTAGTTTAACCTCAGTGATAGGGAAAATGATGGAATCACTTCTGAAGGAAAGAACTGTCGAGTATCTAGAGGCCAGAGGGCACAGGACCCTAGGCAGCATGGATTCACAGCGGAAGGTCATGCCAGACCAATCTGATAGATTTCTTTGACTGGGTGACCAAAGTAGTAGATCAGAGAGGGCTGTGGACATGGCCTACCTAGACTTTTAGCAAGGCATTTGACACAGTCCCACACAAAGATTAATATACAAGTTAGCCAGCCTGGGAGTGGGTCCCAAGATGACAGCCTGGGTAAAGAATTGGTTGGAGAATAGGACACAGAGAGTAACAGTAAATGGAGTCCACTCAGAAGAAGGAGGTTACTAGTGGGGTACCGCAGGGTTCAGTATAGGACGGTCCTCTTCAATGTCTTTATAGCGACATTGCAGGAAGGACTGGAAGGAAAAGTATGTCTCTTTGCAGATGACACTAAGATCTGCAACAGAGTTGATGCACAGGGTGGGGTGGAAAGGCTGAGAAGGGACTTGGCAAGGTTAGAGGAATGGTCAAATGTATGGCAGCTTAGATTCAATGCTAAGAAGTGCAAGGTAATGCACCTGGGAAACAAAAACCCAGGGAAGAGTACACAATGGGGGGTGAGATACTAACAACAACAAAAATGGAAAGGGACCTAGGGGTAGTCATATCAGATGACCTAAAGGTGGGCAAGCAATGTGAGAGGGCAGCAAGGAGGGCTGGGGGTTACTGGAATGCATAGGGAGAGGCATCACCAGTAGAAAACAGGAAGTTATTATCCCTCTGTACAGACAGCTGGTGAGACCCCATCTGAGTACTGTGTGCAGTTCTGGAGACCCAATCTCCGCAAAGACATAGACAGGATGGAAGCTGTCCAGAGGAGGGCAACTAAAATGGTGCAGGGTCTGACCGGAAGACATATGAAGAGAGACTTAGGAGCTTAATATGTATAGCCTCGAGGAAAGGAGGAGAGGGGGACATGATAAAAACTTTCAAGTACCTCAAGGAATCAAAGTCCAAGAGGGTAGCATCTTTCAAAAAAGAGGTGCAAGAACAAGAGGGCACAATTTGAAGATGGGGGCTCAGAGGTAATTTAAGGAAGTATTTTTTCACAGAGAGGGTTGTGGATGCATGGAACGGCCTTCGGAGGAGGTTGTGGAGTCAAAATCAGTGGTGGAATTCAAGCATGCATGGGACAGTCATAAGGCAATTCTGGGGGGTGGGGGTAAGAAGAAGTAGGCTGCTGGTTAACTAGGATCTGCAGCTTATCCAGTAGGTAGGGAAATGGGCAGACTGGGTGGGCCAAGCGGTCCTTATCTGCTGTCTGTTTCTATGTTTCTATGACGGACAGAATGAAGACTAAAATTCACCTGTTTGCGGACGAAACCAAGCTCTACTGGAGAGCGGACACAGAGGAGGAAAGATGGGAACTCAGGGAGGACCCGACAAGGCTGGAAAAGTGGTTGGGCATTTTGCAGCTGGAGTTCAATGTTAAAAAATGCAGAGTTATACAGCTGGGGGAGAAGAAGCCAGCAAACAAATACTGGTTGGGAGGAGTGCAGGTAACCAGGTCAAAGGAAGAAAATGACCTGGAAGTATTAATCACAAGTGACCTGAAACGCACTGCACACTGCAAGAGAGTAGCAGCCAAAGCAAACGGAATGCTGACCTGCATAGCCAGGGGAATTACCGCCGGGAAAGAAGAAGTCATTCTGCTGCTGTACATGTCACTGGTAAGACCACACCTGGAGTACAGTGTGCAGTTTTGGTGCCAATATCTTAGAAAGGATATCAACTTGCTGGAGACAGTCCAGAAAAGGGTAACCAAGATGATCCAGTGCCTGCAGGGCAACACCTATGAGGAGAGGCTCAGGAAGCTCAACATGTACTGTACACTCTCAAGGAATGAGGGGAAGGACATGATTAAGACCTTCAAGTACTTTAAGGTACTAACAGGGTGAGCACGTAAATTTCTTCAACTTTTTGAAGGAATGAAGCCCACGAGGGCACAGTCTAAAGCTGGTGAGGGAAGTTTAGGAGGTAGATGAGGAGGCACTTTTTCAAGTAGTGTGGTGGCCAAGCAGAATGTGCTGCCGGAGGAGATAGTAACACTAAAGGCAGCACACCGCTTCAAAAAGGGTTGGGACAGAGTGAGGGGAAAAGCTGCAGATAAGAGGGGAGCAAGTGGGAAGCTGACGGAGGTCAAAAGGGGAATAGGAAGGGGAAGTTCCCTTGTAAATACACAGGGAGCTACACAATCAAGCAGACTGGATACACTATGGGGTCTTTATCTGTTAGCACGTTTGTATGGTCGTAGTCTGCACACAACAAAAGACAGTGTGTGGCTTTTCTTGGAGTAGGATAACCTTAATATAGCCACATCAGACTACAGGTTTTTGTGTGCTATCTGCAGTGTTCATATATGCAATTTAATTCTTGCAGGTCTCACAGCACTTTTCAAAAGAGAAGAGGTGTTCCTTCACTGTCACTGCCAATACTTTCCCTCTCAATAACAGATTCTAGTGCAATATGACAGTGTGTGCCTGCTGAATGCATACTCCATTCAGTTTGTGTACTACAAGGATCTAACTCGTTGCTTTGAAACGCCCTTTTGTGATACTGTATGAAAGGTCATACTAAGGTTCGTACTAAAGTTGAGGATGGAAGTAGGCCAAATGACCATTAGTACCATCCTTAAAAACAGCATTGTCAGGATGATGTGGAGGAAGGACTGGTGGCAAATCTCAGGAATCATTGTGGACAGGGGGAGGCTAGAACGATGGTGCTGGGGGGACCTCAACATGCCAGGGCTGACTGGGAAATTACGGCGTCCTCCTCGGCTAGAGATCAATGCCTGCTGGATGTCTTCCAGGATGCACTCCTTTCTCAGCTGGTGGCAGACCTGATGAGGAATGGTCACATCCTGGATGTGGTCCTACTGGACAGTGATCTGGTTAGGAACCTGGAAGTAGGGGATCCACTGTCGGGGAGTGATCACGCCACTGTCTGGTTTTCCCTGGTCCTGGGGAGTGGGGAGGATTGCACAAAAACAGTGGCAGTGGATTTTAGGAGTGCGGAATTCAAGGGTATGGAGCAGGTCTTTAAGGAGCACTTCGATGGGATCAGACCAGAAATGGACACTAAGAGCAGTGGGAAATTATTAAAAGGGGGCTCCTGGAAGCTACCAAGGCCTGTACACAAGTGCAGTAGATCCAAAAAAGCTGAGCTGGTGGACTAGAAGTCCAGGACGTGGTGAGGGAGAAAAGAGTGGCTTATAGATGATAGAAGCGCTTATGTAGGGCGATGGACAAAGAGGAGTATGATGTGATATCTATGAAGGCAACCAGGGTTGTGAGGTTGGCCAAGGCTAGAATGGAGCTGAGGTTGGCACAGGGGATCAGGAGAGGAGTTAAGGGGTTCTTTAGGTATATCAGGAAGAGAAGGAAAATGAAGGGGCATGTTAGTAGACTACATTCTGGAAGCGGGTGGGCGGAGGAGTCCAGGGAGCAAGCAGGGAGGTATTAAACAGCTACTTTGCCTCGGTCTTCAAAAGGGTGGGTGGGACCTGCGACGAGGCAACAGGTTAAAAAGCATGGGGGGTCAGATGTGGGAAATTCCTGTCATTAGGGTGAGGGAGGCCCTCAGGGTCCTAAAAACGGAGAAGGCACCAGGTACGGATGCTACCCATCCCAGGGTGCTAAAAGGAGATGGCAGAGGTCCTTGCTGCACCTCTGGAAAACCTTTATAACTCCTCCCTTAGGACCGGGTGAGTGCATCATGATTGGAGGATGGCCCACATCATGCCTATTCACAAGGGTGGCTCATGCGAGGAGCCACGCAAATGAGGCTGGTGGGCAGGAGGCTAAGGGGGGAGACAAGGAAAAGATACTTTACTGAGAGGGTAGTGGAATCTTAGAATGCACTGCCTGCGGAACTGGTGGCTGTAGATATGGTGGCAGGGTATAAGAGGGGACAGGAATGGGGAAGGTGAAACTGAGTAGCGCCAAAATTAGAGGTGTCGATTGGTGGGGGGGTTATCGGGGGAGGAGGTGAAGGTGGCGGCAGTGCCTCATACGGGTGCTGACCCTCGAGCAGACTTGATAGACCACATGGCCTACTCTGCTGACATCTTAGTATGTTAGCAGAGAACAGAAAGTATTCTTTAGGTAGACATCTAGCCCTGTTTTGAAGGAACAATACTATGCACCCAATTGGCTGGTAGTGCATTGCATGGCTTGATCACCCTAATAGTCAAGTACCCAACCCGTTGTTTGTATTGAAAGGAAGCTTTACCAATTTCTCATTGTAACCTTTTGTTACATTTATACTGTTGTGAAACTCCATACCCATCCTATTCATTATTTCTGGATCGTTTGCAAAGTTGTACAGCAAAAACGAAACTGCAGTCTATTCTATTTGTACATAATAGCCCACAGGATCCCAGGGAAAACTTTAGAAAAACCTAACTGTAAACACTTTTCAACAGCTTAATCTGGTTTCAAAAGTCAGCTGGCATTCATCTGTATCCCACTCCCCCGGGTCGTGCCTGAAAATAGGCAGGATTTGTCTAGTGTACTTACCCGGTCAACAAAAGCTAAATAAATAAATAAAAACATGCATGTCAAATATTCACTGAATTTAGCTTTCTCTTTTTAGGATTCTGTCAATTAACATAAAAACAGAATTTCTGCTCACTGGACTCCATCTGCTCTGGCTGCTTGTTTACACCTGATAGCCTCTTGGTCGGTTTATTTATTCAGTTCTTGTGGACAGGGAAAGGAGGACATCATAACTGTCTACACAGCAACAGATTATAATGTCACAAGTAGGAAACTGTGGTGTGAGGTGTAGATGAGAAGCCAGAGTAGGTGAAGTCTAGGGGGGTTATGGATCCAGGTTTTATGTTAATGCATTGAGAAATAAGCAAAATACAAATTATATGAAATATAAACTAGTATATGTTTTTTCAATGTTTGTCTTCTCAGGGACATAGGGCCTTATACATTACAGGCATCAGTGCCCTACACGCTTTTTATGCGGCATGGAGGGCCAGGGTACAGACATCCTAGCTGTCCAGACACCTGCGGATATATTACCGTCGCTCATTCACTCCACACCCCAGCCTCGGACCATGTGCATGGTGAGAAGTAGAGCATGCTTGGGAAAGCCATCAAGTGCAGCATACATGATGCAATTTGTGCTCCCGCTGAGCTGGTGTTGAGAACCATAATGATGTACCCCTTCCCTGTCTGACTACCACAGGGCACACTGGTGCTGACCTCAGAAAATACAGGTTACTCACCTGTAACAGGAGTTCTAGGAATGGTATATGTTGTTCATCCACACTTTCTGGCAGGTATCCTTGCCGCTTTAAATCTTGCCGGAAGGTCTTCAAGCTGGCTCCTCCCACCAACCCGGATGGTAAAACTCTCGGCTCCGCCCCATGACGCCAGATCTGGCCGCTGGAAGTTCAGGTAGTTTGCAGCCGGGAGGTTTCAGGAAGTCGGTGGATGAACAACATACCATTCCTAAACTCCTGTTACAGGTGAGTAACCTGTATTTAGGGACATGGATATGTTGTTCATCCACACTGTCTGGCAGACTCTAGCAGTTCTCCCGGGAGGAGGAGGCAAGGCGCACACCCCTACTTAGGGAATAGAGACTGGAGAACCGAGGCCCCAAAACCAGCATCCTGGCGTGACTCAAGGTCAATGTGGTAGTGGGTGATGAAGGTGTGTGCTGACTTCCAGGTAGCAGCCCTGCAGATTTCCTGGATAGGACGCCCCTGAAGCAGCCACCGATGCAGCGGTATGGCGGTAGAATGAGCTCTTATCCCTCTGGGAGGCTCCATGCCCGCCAACCTATAGCAGAGATCTATGCAGGAGGTGACCACCTGCTTATCGTCCGCTTGGCTGCAGGTCTGGCAGGTGCGGCTTCAGCGTAGGTGACAAACAGCTGGCAAACCTCTTCCCAAATTTCAGCCGAGCGCTCCTTATAGTAAGCGAACGCCCTTCTAGGGTCCAGAGTATGGAGCCTATATTAGGCCTCTAAGGTGTGATTGGGGTAGAACACCGGCAGAGTCAACACCTGGCTAAGGTGAAACTCCGACACGACCTTCGGAAGGAATTTCGGGTAGGGGCGCAGGACAACCTTGTCCCTGTGGAAGACCAGGTAAGGAGACTCGATGGAAAGCGCCTGGAGCTCTCCCATCCTTCTGGCTGACGTAATAGCCACCAAGAAGGCGGTTCACACAGGTGAGAAAGATCACACCTGTGCATTGGTTCGAATGGCTTGCCCATGAGCTTTGCCAGTACCAGCAGTAGATCCCACGGAGGTGGAGGTTCTCGCACCAGAGGGGAAATGTGATCAAGGCCTTTGAAAAAGCGCCAGACCACCTTCTCCTGCGCCACCGACTGCTTCCCGGCCCGCGCCCGATAAGCAGAGATGGCTGCCAGGTGCATCTTCAGGGTCGTCGACCTAAGCCCTTGCTGAGAAAGGGACCATAGATAGTCCAAGATGCTTGCCAAGGAATAGGTCCAGGCCCTTGCCCTGACACCAAATGGAAAACCTCTTCCATTTGAAGGCATAGCATTTCCTGGTCGACTCCTTACGGGACGCCTCAACTACACTGAGGACCTCGTCGGAAAGACCCAAGGCCTGGAACTCTAGCTGCTCAGGAACCAGGCCGTCAGGTGCAGGGATTGAAGGTCCGGATGGAACACCTTCCCCCCTGATTGACTGAAAGTAGGTCCGGGCGAGCTGGAAGCTGCCTCGGGAGCCTGGAGACGAGGCTGAGGAGATCTGGATACCAGCACTGGCGGGGCCAGTCTGGGGCTACCAGAATCACCTGTGCCTTGTCCCTCTTCGCCTTGAGAAGCACCTTGTGGATCAAGAGAAATGGGGGAAAGGCGTAGAAGAGGCCTGGGGTCCATGGCCTCGAGAAGGCATCCCCCTGCAGCGAGCCCTGCTGAGGGGGGCGGGCATGGAACAGCCTCAGCTTCGCATTCTCCCTGGAGGCAAACAGGTCCACCTGAGGTGTGCCCCAATGGGAAAACAGATCTTGTACTACCTCCGGGCAGGAGAGACCACTCGTGAGACACAGCCCCTATCTGGCTTAGGGCATCGGCCAGGGTGTTGGAGGCTCCTGCCACATGAATGGCTAGGAGATCCGCCTCCAGGCTGCCAACGAGTGACCAAATGCGGAGAGCTTCCTTGCACAGAGGTATGGAGGCCCGCCCTGGCGGTTTAGGTAGTACATGGTCGTGGTATTGTCCGCCTGACCTGAACCACTTGACCGTGAGGAACGGAGCAAAGGCGGTGAGAGCTAGACAGACCGCCTCGAAGCTCCAGCAGGTTGATATGGCATCAGGACTCCCGAGGGGACCAGAGGCCGTGCGCTCTGTGCTCCCCCAGATGGGCATCCCAACCCATCAGAGAGGCGTCGGTCGAAAGAGAGACCGTCGGCTCGGGGCGGACGAACAGGATACCCTCCTGCAGATGTGCTGGAACGATCCACCATTGAAGGGCGTTCCACATCTCCTGGGTCACTGTCACGGGCTGGTCCAACGGATCGCAGCCTTGTGACCACTGGCTGGCCAGTCCTCATTGAAGGGGACGCATGTTCCAGCGGGCCCAACGGACCACGCTGGTGCAGGCCGCCATGAGACCCAGGAGGCGCAGGAAGTCCCGGGCAGGGCGCGATTGCCCAACCAGAAATGACTGGGCAAAGGAGGAAAGAACCTCGGCCCTGTCCACCGGGAGCCGTGCTCTGGCTCGAAGAGAGTCGAGCTCTGCCCCGATGAACAGAATCACCTGCTTCAGTTCGAGTTCCGACTTGGCCTCGTTGATGAGGAGGCCGATCTGAGAGCAAACCTGGAGGGCCAGATCTCTGGACTGCTCTATCTCCTGTCTGGAGGGGGCTGCTATCAGCCAATCGTCCAGGTAAGGGTACACCCGAACCCCTCGGCGCCGCAGGAATGCTGTCACCACTGCCATGCATTTGGTGAAGACCCTGGGAGCAAGAGACAGGCCGAAGGGCATGGCTCGGAACTCGTAGAAGGGATCCTTCCGCTCCAAAAGCAAGGAATCTCTGGTGAGACGGATGGATAGGATATGAAAAACGTCCTGTAGGTCCAGAGAGAGAACCACATGCCGCTCCAGGGATGGTATTATCTGAGACAGAGTGACCATCCTGAAGGTCCAAGACCTTAGGAACTTGTTTAGGTCGTGCAGGTCGAGAATGGGGCGCCAGCCCCCGTCCGTTTTGGGAGCAGGAAGTACCTGGACACAAACCCCGGGTCTGAGGGAGGGTCCGCCACCTCTCTTATCACCTCCTTCTCGAGGAGCAGAGCGATGTCGGCTCGGCAAGCCAACAGCGAGGCTGCGGACCCCGAGGCCCCTTGGGGGGCGACGGCTCGGAAGGGCGGGTCCTGCTTGAACTCCAGAGGCAGGCCCTTCCCCACCACTTCCAACACCCACCGGTCTATGGTGACAGCGGACCAGGCGGAAAGGAAGTGGCGAAGCTGTCCCCCCACAGGGGGAACCTGGGGTGGGGTGACGAGGTTGGGGGCTCAACCCGTCACTGAGCAGGCTTGGAGGAGGGACCACCTGGGCCTTTACCTCCCTGCTTCCTGGACGAGGAAGCCGCGGGCTTGGGTTTGGGATGCCAAACGCGAGCCTGCTGGCCCTGATGCTGCTGGGCCGGACGTGCCGTGGGTGCAGACGGACGAAAGGGCTTGGGTTGCGGTCTGCGGCCCTTGTCCCTCTGGGCGGATGAGACCGAGTCCAGAGTGGCATTGGACTTTTCGATTCTCTGGAGGTGACCTTCCACTCCAGGGCCGAAGAGGTCGGTCCCCAGGAAGGGGACATCCGCCAACTTGTGCTGGGTATCCGCTGTGAAGGTGGATATCCTCAGCCATGCCCGACGGCGCATAGCCACTGCGGCCGCGACTGACCTGGCGCATGAGTCACCGATGTCCAAAGCAGTCTGAAGTTGCTGCTTGGCCACTGCCCTGGTCCCGCACCTGCTTAACTGTGGTCTGCAGGTCAGCCAGAAGATGAGGGACTACCTCGTCCAGGGAGCCCAACAGGGCATCAGAGAAGTGCGCCATCAGCACGGCCAAGCTGGCCTGACGAAGGCCAAGGGAGGACGCAGCGTAGACTTTGTGCCCGGCGTAGTCCAACTTCTTGGACTCCTTGTCGGGAGGCTTGTCCACGTCCCTGGTGCTTCCGGCATGCCGGGAGACGCTGTCGGCAACCAACCCCTCGGCTGAGGGGGTGTTCCGAGAAACCGGACAGGGAGCCGGTAGGGACCACATACTTCCTCGCCATCCTGGCCGAAGGCGCAGGGCAGGAAGCAGGACGCTGCCAGAGCTCCAAGGCCGGGCCCACAATGGCCTCGGCCTCCGTAGGAGAATCCCCTCGGTCCAAAATCTCCGTGAGGGGATACTTGGACCGCTTGGATACGGGCTCGAGCTGCATCCCGGTGGACTCTGAGATGAGCCTAAGCAAACCCATGAAGGACGATGGGCTATCGTCCAGCGACTGACCTCCTGAGGACTCCAAGTCGACCCGCCTGGAGAACAGGAAGGAATTGTCGTCGGACTCGGAGGAGTCCGCAAAGAGCTGCCTTGGGCCTGAGCCACCCTCCACCTGCCGAGGGCGATCGGGAATGAGAGTGATAGACAGCCTATGAGGCAGACCCGGGGCCGACCGAGAATTCTTGGTCGGGGCCCCAAACAACGGCTGTGGAGGCGGAGGTTCCACCAGAATCGGTGGGGCAGCCGGTTCTGGTCAAGCAACAGGCCTGGGAGCACGTGCCTCAGCTAGAGCGAGGGGTTGCTTCAGCCGCTCCGGTGACAGCCACTTGATAGCCGGGGAAGGCGACGATGTCGGCTTGCTCCCAGACAGAAGAAGCTGTTGCCACATGAGGTCCTCTAGCGCCGACACAACTTATGTTGCAGCTTCCTCGTCCTGAGGAGGACGAGCGCACGCCGCTTACCACGGTACCGAGACCGCCTATGACGGCGGGATCGGCTGGACCGAGAAGAAGTCCGAGACCACAAACCTCGGCTTTTCCGAGGAGGGTTCTGGGGCAGGGCGGGGGAAACCCGCTGTCCCCTCGGCTCGGAGGGTTCAACCGTGGACTCCGGAACCGGAGGCACGGGCAAGTCCACGGAAACCTTAATCTCCACCGGGGAGTGAGGGTCTTCGGCTTCACCGGTCGACATTCCATCCGACGGGTCGAGAAAAATCTCGACTGCGTTGACGGGAGTCTCGGTCAACTGACCTGACGGGGACGCCGTGAGGCCAGTGGCCAAAGCCGAGGGATCGACCGAAGTCGATGGTCGACTACTCGGTGAGAGGGACCTCTCCCGCTCCCAAGAGCGTCGACGGAGGGACTTACCTTTGTGGTCCTTCTTCTTGGACCGAGAGGAAGGCCCTGAAGATGTTGGTCCCTCTCCCTTAGTGGAGAGGACAGACAGAGCTCCTTAAAAGAAGCTGAATAGGAGGATCCCAGGGAGAGCGGGATAAAGGCCGCGGTCGAGGTAGACGAAGATGCGGCCTGCGCCACCTCCTCCTCGAGGGCGATCATCTGCTCAAGCTGATCCGCTGAGCCCGCTGCCACAGAAACCGCCAAGCGGGCCTCCTTGACTTTGCGGAGGATGTACGTTTCTCTGGGCGCCCAAGTTGCAAGCGGTAGTGCGAGTCTTCAGGATGTAGGTGGAAAAGAGAGCACAGGTCGCAACTGCAGGTGGGTGCTCAAGGCCCAAGCAGTAGGCACATGGGTGCGGATCCGTCCGAGACATCTGCGCATGGGCACCTCCGAAACCGAGTCGATGGTCCATCGCAGCCGAGGGAAATAAATGACCAAGTCTTGAAAACCTTAAGTAATTTCGGTAAACCAAGAAATAGGAACCAGTCTTATATGCAGAGCATTAAGGAGGGAACCTGAGCTTCCAAGCGGTAAGGAAGATCTGGCGTCATGGGGCAGAGCCGAGAGTTTTACCACCCGAGTGGGTGGGAGGAGCCAGCTTGAAGACCTTCCGGCAAGATATAAATCGGCAAGGATACCTGGCAGAAAGTGTGGATGAACAACATATCCACGTCCCTAGAAATGTAAATTTTACTGTCTGCTGTTGGGGACATTGTAGTCCATACGTGGGCCGTCATGACCCTTGATCCCTGCCCCCGGTCAGCCCAGTTCTAGTGCAGAGTTATCTTGGGCCAGCTCCAGGGTGCCAAGAGGGTCATGTATGGTCTGCCCACGATCCCATGGGGGGTGGCTACACAGGGCGCATGTGCATGGCTCAGTAGGTACCCCTTCCAGGGCATATCAGGTCTATTAATGAATAGGGCCCATGATAAATACTTTACCTCCTGTGTCAAAGCCAAGAACATGCTTGTCCAGTGCAATAGGCAAACCCTGGAAAGAAAAAAAGTTTAAAATCAGTTTTGGTTTTTCATTTAAAATACAGTAAAAGTGTCGTATAAGTAGAGCTTACACACTGCCTTCCAAATAGCGTAAATTAGTAAAAAAAAAAAATAAATAAATAAACTTGGACAACTAGGACAGTCTTCTGCTGACCCAAGTGTCAGCATTGACAAGTATGTTTAAGTTTTTCCAGTTTATAAATTTTCTTTAGTTATAACCAACCTGGAAACAACTGTTACTTTTAGTTGACTTTCTTTGTTTGCGCTTTGGTCAATGTCTGTGCAAATTTTCGAACAATCATAAAAAAAAAAAAAGATTTTGTTCTCCATCCACCAAAAGGTCCTATTTTGAGACAAGATCTAACAAACCTGTGCAAATAAGCATCTTAAAATTAATATTTTATATAAATTGTACAATCTGTAACTAAAAAAAAGACAGTTACGGAAGACCTTACCATAACAGCAGATCTTCGAGGGGACCTGTCATCAGGTCACACTATAGGAACTTCACAGTCAATGAAGCAGGATCCACACAAAGATTTTCAGAGTACAACTGGGGCCACCCATGCAGACATGTGACAATGTATCCAAAACACTATAAAGGCATGAGAGCAGCCTCGCTCCCTCCTCAGTTCCTTTTCCTGGAGACAAAGGGAGCACAGCTCTAGCCATGGGAGACTGAGGGGAGAGAGAAAGAGAGAGAGAGATGCCCAGGCCTGTACGAAAGGCTGGATACACCAGATAGCCAGTTCCAGTAAAAAGTTCCCCCAAAAAGGAGGGGAGCGGTGGCAGGGAAGGCAGAACTGATGACTGAGGTCCCCTCGAAGATCTACTGTTATATGTTCTTATGTAACTGTTCTATCTTCTTTAGTGGTATCTCAGTAATCAGGTCACATGGTAGGAGCGAGTCCCAAGCAGTTAGAGGTACAAACAAACAGTCTGGGAGGAAGAACAACCTCAAGCTTAAGACAGAGGGCCCTGCAGCACAGCCCTGCCAAATTCTGCATGGGCTCTATAGGCAATGTCCAGACTGCAGTGCTTGGTAAAAGTGTGGATGGTACTTCAGGTAGCAACCACACAAATGTCAGCAGCTGAGACCCCTCGGAAACAAGCCACAGAGGTAGCCATGCCTCCTGCGGAATGAGCTTTGACTGCTCCAGGAAATATTTTGCCGTATTTGTTGTAGCAGAACACAATGCAATTAGTCAACCATCTGGACAAACACTGTTTAGAAACCTAAACACCTTCTCTATCTGGGGGCGAAAGAAACAAACAACTGCTTCGACTTTCAGCACTCCTTGGTTCGGAACAGGTAATATTTCAAAGTTCTGCACACATCTAACGTATGGAGCAGTGCTTCCACTGGATTGGCAGCCTCTGATAAACAAGATGGTGACTAGGCTGGTTCAGTGTAAACTCAAATACCACCTTAGGAAGAAACTTAGGATTTATGCACAAAGACAGTCTTTGTGAAAGATCATATGTGGCTCTTCGCATCAGAGGGCCTGAAGCTCTGAAATTCTTGGAGCAGAGGTAATATAAACTAAAAATAATGCTTTCTAGGACAGGAAGGCAAGTTACGGTGGGCTTAAAAAGAGACTGGGTTAACTTCTCCAAAATAAAATTCAAATTCTAAGATGGGACTGGAGAATGGATTGGAGGTTTTAGATGCAGGATGCCCCTCAAAAAGGTACGGGAGACATTCAGCTGAGCTATGGTATGGTCACCCGCAGGCTCATGAAAGACTGAGACAGCTGAAAGGTGCACCTTGAGGGAGGAGTACTGGAGACCCGAGTCAAGGACTGAGAGATCGGGTAGTCCAGAATCTGGTTCACTGGACAGGTAAAACTATGCAGATTATGCTTGGCAGTCCATATGGCAAACTGCTTCCGCTTCATGGCATAACTGGCTTGGGTGGAAGGCTTTCGGGCAGCCACTAGGACGTCCGCCACTCTATTAGAAACCCCAAATCTGGCAATGGCTATGTCCTCAGGAGCCAGGCATGCTAATGGAGGGACCTGCAGTTGGGATGTACCAGGGTCCCCTGATCCTGGGTCAGTAGACTACTGTGGGGGGAGGTTCCTCTGCCATCTGCTGTAGAAGAGGAAATGATATCTGCAAGGCTAGAATGGAGCTACCAGGATCATGGTCGCCCCCTTCATCTGCAGCTTGCCGAGTACTCTCTGAATCAAGAGGAAAGGGGGAAGCATAAAGAAACCTCCACTCCAGAAGAGAGACAACAGGTCTGGCCAGAAAACTCCAGGCCCTGGATCTAGAGAGCAGAAATTGGGCAGTTTTGCACTGAGTGGAGACGCAAAAAGGTCCAACTCTGGACAACCCCATCTGTCGAACAGATCTGCAACAGATGAGAGAAGTTCCCACTCGTGCATGCTGGACTAAGTCCGGCTGAGGCTGTCCGCCAGAGTGTTCAGTACTCTAGGAAAATGGACCACCGAGAGCGTCAGACTGTGGTCCAAAGCCCAATACCACACTCACATGGCCTCCCTGCATAGGGGGTATAAATGTGTTCCCCCCCACTTATTGATGTAGCACATTACACTGAGGTTGTCCGATTGAATCAGCATCAGGCCCGGAGGAAGGTGGCTCTGAAAGCCTGCATGGCATACAGAACCACCTGCATCTCCAAGACATTGATATGCAGGGAGGTTTCGATCAGGAACCAAGAAACCAGAGTTTAAAAGGGACCCAGATGAGCCCACCAGGCCAAACCGGAGGCATCCGTGGTGAAGATCTGATGTGGAGAGGAGATCTGAAATGGAACTCCTTGCAGTAGGTTCAGGGGATCCATCCACCACTGCAGCACTTTGCAGACTGGGGAAGAGACCAGCACTAACTGATCTAAATCGTCCGTTTGCTGGTTCCACTGTACCTGGAGAGTCCACTGAACAGTATGCATGTGAAGCTTGGCCAGTGAGATGGCAGCCATCATCAGACACAACAGTCTCAGGTACACCCTGGCAGTGATGTAACAGCTCTGGGCCACCTCCTGAGCCTGGGCAATAAGGCACGCTGCCCCGGCTTGAGACAGAAAGGCCTTCCCTCGAGTCTAGAACCACCCCTATGTATTGCAGCCTTTGGGCCGGAACCAGGCATGACTTTGGCTCTGCTGCTTCTGCGCAAGGCAAACACAATTTCTCTCCCTGGGTAATGTGGACATTATTCTCTAAGGTCCCCAGAAGCAGTTCTCTGGATGGGGCCTTTAGGAGTCAATCGTCCAGATTAGGGAAAACATACATTGCCTCCTTTCTGAGAGCTACTGCTGCTAAGCACTTGGTAAAGACCCGTGGTGCAGAGAACAAGCCAAAGGGCAGCACCTTGAACTGGTAATGCTCGCCCTGAAAAGGAAACCAGAGGACTCGCCTGTGGGGAGGAAATACTGAGAGGTGCAGGTAAGGATCCTGCGTGTCTACAGAACACAACCAGTCACCTTGCCTGAGGAGGGGCATCAGACCTGGCAAGGTTACCATTTGAAACTTTTTGTAGTGGACATACAGATTGAGGTCCTTTAAGTCTAGGATGGGCCTCAGATCTCTTGTCTTTTGGGGTACCAGGGGAAAAAAATGCAGGTTACTCACCTGTAACAGGAGTTCTAGGAGTGGTATATGTTGTTCATCCACACGTACTGGCAGGTTCCTTGCCACTTTAAATCTTGCCGGAAGGTCTTCAAGCTGGCTTCTAACACCCACCCGGGTGGTAAAACTCTCGGCTCTGCCCCATGACGCAAGATCTAGCCCACTGGAAGCCAGGTTGCACGTCGAAGCAGGGGAGGTTGAGTGGTGTGGATGAACAACATATACCACTCCTAGAACTCCTGTTACAGGTGAGTAACCTGTATTTCTAGGGATGTGGGTATGTTGTTCAATCCACACTTACTGGCAGACTCCTAGCAGTTCTCCGGGAGGAGGGAGGCAAGGCGCGCACCCCCTACTTGGGAAATAAGGACTGGAGAACCGAGGTCCCAAAACCAGCATCCTGGCATGACTCAAGGTCGATGTGGTAGTGGGTAATGAAGGTGTGTGTTGACTTACAGGTAGCAGCCCTGAAGATTTCCGGGATAGGGACGTCCCTGGAAGCAGCCACCGAAGTAGTGGTATGGTGGGTAGAATGAGCTCTTTTGCCTTTGGGAGGCTTCATCCCCGCCAACCTATAGCAGAGATCTATGCAGCAGGTGACCCACCTGCCTATCATCTGCTTGGCTGCAGGTCTGCCATGTGCGGCTTCAGTGTAGGTGACAAACAGCTGGCAAACCTCTCTCCGAACTTCAGCCATCTGCTCCTTGTACTAAGAGAGCGCTCTTCTAGGGTCCAAAGTATGGAGCTTATATTCGGCCTCCGAGGTGTGATTGGGGTAGAACACCGGCAGAGTCAACACCTGGTTAAGGTGAAACTCCGACACCACCTTCGGAAGGAATTTCGGGTGGGTGTGCATGACAACCTTGTCCCTGTGGAAGACCAGATAAGGAGACTTGATGGAAAGCGCCTGGAGCTCTCCCATCCTTCTGGCTGACGTGATAGCCACCAAGAAAGCAGTCTTCCACGACAGGTGAGATATCACACCTGTGCATCGGTTCGAATGGCTTGCCCATGAGCTTAGCCAGTACCAGCAGTAGATCTCACGGAGGTGGAGGTTCTCGCACCGGAGGGGATATGTGATCAAGGCCTTTGAAAAAGCACCCGACCACCTTCTCCTGCTCCACCGACTGCTTCCTGGCCCGCGCCCGGTAAGCAGAGATGGCTGCTAGGTTCACCTTAAGGGTCGTCGACCGAAGCCCTAGCTGAGAAAGGGACCACAGGTAGTCCAGAATGCTAGCCAAAGAACAGGAGGAAGGATCCAACCCCTTATCCTGACACCAAATGGAAAATCTCTTCCATTTGAAGGCATAGCATTTTCTGGTCGACTCCTTACGGGATGCCTCAACAACGTTGAGGACCTCGTCGGAAAGACCCAAGGCCTGGAACTCTAGCCGCTCAGGAACCAGGCCGTCAAGTGCAGGGATTGAAGGTCCGGGTGGAGTACATTCCTCTTGTTGACTGAGATCAGGTCTGGGCTGGCTGGAAGCCACCTCGGAAGCCTAGAACTGAGGCTGAGGAGATCTGGATACCAGAACTGGCGGGGCCATTCTGGGGCTACCAGAATCACCTCCGCCTTGTCCCTCTTTGCCTTGAGAAGCACCTTGTGGATCGAGGGAAAGCGTAGAAGAGGCCCGGGGTCCACGGCCTCGAGAAGGCATTCCCCTGCAGCGAGCCCTGCTGAGAGGGGCGGACATGAAACAGCCTTAGCTTCGCATTCTCCCTGGAGGCAAACAGGTCTACCTGAGGGGTGCCCCAGTGGGAGAACAGATCTTGTACTACCTCTGGCAGGAGAGACCACTCGTGAGATGCAGCACCTATCCGGCTGAGGGCATCGGCCAGAGTGCTGGAGGATCCTGCCACATGGCTGGCTAGGAGATCCACCTCCAGTCTGCTCAAGAGAGACCAAGTGCGGAGAGCCTCCTTGCACAGAGGCAAGGAGTGCGTCCCGCCCTGACGGTTTAGGTAGTACATGGTCGTGGTGTTGTCCATCTGGACCTGGGCCACTTGACCCGGTACGAACGGAGCGAAGGCGGTGAGGGCTAGTCGGACCGCTCGAAGCTCCAGCAGGTTGATGTGGCATCGAGACTCTTGAGGGGACCAGAGGCCATGCGCTCTGAACTCCCTCAGATGGGCACCCCAACCCATCAGAGAGGCGTCGGTCATCAGAGTGACCGTCTGCTCTGGGCAGACAAATGGGATACCCTCCTGCAGATGAGCTAGAACGAGCCACCACTGGAGACCGTTCCACATCTCCTGGGTCACTGTCACTGGCTCGTCCAGAGGATCGGAGCACTGTGACCATTGGCGGCCCAGCCCCCATTGCAGGGGACACATGTGCCAGCGGGCCCAACAGACCACGCTGGTGCAGGCTGCAATTGCCCAACCAGAAATGATTGGGCAAAGGAAGAAAGGACCTCGGCCCTGTCCACCGGGAGCCGTGCTCTGGCTCGAAGAGATTTAAGCTCTGCCCCGATGAACTGAATCACCTGTGTTGGCACGAGTTCCGATTTGGCCTCGTTGATGAGCAGACCTGGTGGGCCAGATCCCTGGACCGCTCCACCTCCAACTTGGAGGGGGCTGCAATCAGCCAGTCGTCCAGGTAAGGGTGCACCCGGACCCTTTGGCGCCGCAGGAATGCTGTCACCACTGCCATGCATTTGGTGAAGACCCTGGGAGCTGGAGAGAGGCCAAAGGGCATGGCCCGGAACGCGTAAAGGGATCCCTCTGCCCTGATGCGGAGGAATCGCTGGTGAGACGGACGGATTGGGATGTGGAAGAACGCACCCTGAAGGTCCAGAGAACAGAACCACATGCCTCGTTTCAAGGATGGGATGATCTGAGCCAGAGTGACTATCCTGAAGGTACGAGACCTTAGGAACTTGTTCAGGTCATGTAGGTCTAGAATGGGGCGCCAGCCCCCCGTCCGTTTTGGGACCAGGAAGTACCTGGACACAAACCCTGGGTCTGGAGGAGGATCCGCCACCTCCTGATCACCTCCTTCTGGAGAGCAGGCAATGTCATTTCGACGAGGCAAGCCAGAGAGACTGCGGACCCATAGCCCCTGTGGAGGCAGCTCGATGAGGGTGGGACTGCTTCGAATTCCAGAGGCAGACCCTGCCTACCACTTCCAACACCCAGCGGTCCGTGGTGATATCGGACCAGGCAGAAAGTAAGTGGGCGGGCCGTCCCATGGGGGACCCCAGGGAGGAGTGATGAGTTGGGGCGACACCCCTCAACCCGTCACTGGGCAGGCTTGGAGGAAGGGCCGGCCAAGGAGCCGCCTGGACCTTTCCCTCCCAGCTTCCTGCTGGAGGAAGCAGCAGGCTTGGCTTTGGGGTGCCAAGTGCGAGCCTGCAGGCCCTGATGCTGGTGTTGCTGGGCCGGACGTGCCGCAGGGGCTGAAGGACGAAAGGGCTTACGCTGCTGCTGGTGGCCTTTGTCCTTCTGGGCAGACGTGACAGAGTCCAAGGTGGCGTTGGACTTCTCGATCCATTGCAGATGACCCTCCACCCTGGGACCGAACAAGTTGGTACCCAAGAAGGGATCATCTGCCAGCTTGTGCTGGTATCTGCCGTAAGGTGGAGATCCGCGGCCAAGCTCTGCGCGCATGGCCACTGGCCACTACTGACCAGGCAATACCAGCTGGGCGTATATCCAAGTTTGAGCTGCTGTTTGGCCACCACCTTCCTGATCCTGCACTGCTTGACCGTCATTTGAAGGTCAGCGGAGATGAGGAATCACCTCATCCAGGGAGCCCAAAAGAGTGTGTGAAAAGTGTGCCATCAGGATGGCCGAGCTGGCCTGACGTAGGCCTAGGGAGGACGCAGCATAGACTTTCTGCCCGTAGTCGTCCAATTTCTTGGACTCCTTATCGAGAGGCTTGTCCACATCCCTAGCGTTCACGGAACTCACGCTGTTGGTCACTAGCCCCTCTGCAGAAGGGGTGCTCCAAGAAACCGGAGAGTGAACCGGTGGGAACAGTATACTTCCGAGCCATCCTGGCCGAAGGTGCTGGACAAGAAGTTGGCTGCTGCCATAGTTCCAGGGCCGGGCCAACAATGGCTTCGGCCACCGGGAAGGCCTACGAAGGGGAATCCCCTTGGTCCAGTAACCCTGTGAGGGGATACCTGGCCAGTTTTGAAACGGGTTCGAGCTTCATCCCAGTGGACTCTGAGATGAGTCGAAGCATTCCAAGGAACGAGGATGGGCTCTCGTCCACCGACTGACCCCCAGTGGAGTCCACGTCAAGCGGCCTGGAGAACAAGGAGGAGTCACCGTCAGACTCCGAGGAGTCTGCGAACAGCTGCCAAGCGCCTGAGCCACCCTCCACCTGCCGAGGCTGATCGGGAGTGAGGGTGACCGACAACCGATAGGGCAAGCCCTGACCCAACTGAGAATCCTTGGTTGGGGCCCCAGTTTTAGGTTGTGGAGGCGGGGTTCCACCACAATGGGTGGCGCAGCCGGTTTCGGACGAACAACCGGTGCCGGCTTCGGCTCCTCAACTACTACGAGGGGTTGTTTCGGCTGTTCTGGTGGCAGTCACTTAATGGCCAGAGAAGCCAACAGTGTCAGCTTATTCCCGGACAATAAGAGCTGCTGCCATATTAGATCCTTGTAGTGCCGATGCAATCTGCGCCGGAGTCTATCCTCCGAAGAGGACGATGAGGATGAGCGGCACTGCCGCTTTCCATGGTGCGAGACCGCCGACATTGGTGGGACCGGCTGGACCTGGAAAAGGTCCGTGACCGAGACCTTCAGGGATTCCGAGAGTGGGTCTGAGAGGGGTTGGGGGAAACCCGCTCCTCCCTCAGTTCAGGGACCTTAACCGGGAACTCCGGCACAGGAGGCACAGGCAAGTCTTCGGTCTCCACCGGGGGAACCGGTGAAGATGGGTTGTCTGCTTCTCCAGTCGACAAACCGTCCAACGGGTCGAGAAAAATCTCGACCGCGTCTACGATTGTCTCGGCCGGCTGACCTGACAGGGACACCGTGAAGCCAGCGGCCTTAGCCGCAACCTCGACCGGAGTAGAGTGTCGACTGTCCAGGGAAGGGGACCTCTCCTGCTCCCACAAATGTTGACGGTGAGACTTACCTTTAAAGTCCTCCTTTTTGGACCGAGAGGAATGTCCCGAAGGCCCTTCTCCCTTGGTGGAGCGGGATTGGCAAAGCTCCTTAAAAGAAGCTGTGTAGGAGGAGCCCAAGGAGAGCGGGATAAATGCCGTGACTGAGGATGATGATGATGATGCAGCCTGGGCCACCTCTTCCTCGAGGGCGATCATCTGCTTGAGTTGTTCAGCTGAGCCCGCAGCCATGGACACCGCCCAATGGGTCTTCTTCGACTTGACTGGAGGATAACGTTTCTCGGGTCGCCCCAACAGCAATCGGGCAGCGCGGTTCTCCAAGACTGAAGCCGAAAAAGATCTGCACAACTCACAGGCCTGTGAGTCATGGCACAGTCCAAGACAATAAACGCACGTGGAGTGCGGATCGGTCCGGGACATCTTCTGCCACAGGGGCATCGACAAAATCCGTGAGTCGATTTGTCCATTGCAGCCACGAAGGAAAAGGAAGACCGATGTCTTTTAAACTTGAGAATGAGTTTCGGTTTGACCGAAGAGTGTGGATCCAAGCCTAAAACGCAGAGCGCTAAGGAGGGAACCTGACCTTCCAAGCGGTAAGGAAGATCTGGTGTCATGGGGCGGAGCCGAGAGTTTTACCACCCAGGTGGGTGGGAAGAGCCAGATTGAAGACCTTCCAGCAAGATTTAAAGCGGCAAGGAACCTGCCAGTAAGTGTGGATTGAACAACATATCCACATCCCTAGAAACCTTGTTTCTCTGGCACCTGGGCACTGGCTCTATGGTCTGTTTGCGCAGAAGGGACTGTACCCCCCCCCCCGTAGAACAGACAGATGGGCCGGGGGTAGTTGTTGGGCAGAGGGGGAATTCTGGTGGTTGCTTGGTGAGCTCCAGTGTGTGACCCCTTTCTAGGATTTGTAGAATACAGGCATCTGATGTAATGGTTCTCCACTGATTAAGATGGAGAGAGAACCGACCTCCGACCCCCACCTCTTGGTTGGGGACCGGAAGGGGGGGGGGTTAGCAAGGGGTAAAGCAGAGGCAGATCCAGATGCTGGGGCTGGTCCATCACACCTCTGAGATGCTTGGCCGGGCAAGGTGATGGAGGCTCTGCATTTGCCTGGAGGCCGACAGGGTGCTCCTGGCCTACTGGATTCCTTGTGAAAGGGAGGGCGCTGTCTGCCCTTAGGCTGTATGTGGTAGAGCGATTCGACAGAATTGAGAGTCCTGCCAGATGCCTGCAGATCATCAATCATGTCCTGGACATCTGGGCCAGAAAGCTCAGAGCCACCGAAGGTGGCATTAAGCAGCTTCTACTGAACATCAGCAGCAACGCCAGAGACTCTCAGCCAAGAGTGTCTAGGGAGACAAATGCCGGTGGCAGCAGCGCTAGCAATAGTGTTCAAAATATCACAGAGGGCTTGCAGGAGGTGCTTGCTAACATCCTCAGCAGCCTGCAAGCATTTGAGAATCTCCTGTTTCTGTGTACCTTCTGGGATTGCCTAGGCTGTGACCTTGCCCTTATTCCAGTCGGTATTCTGATACTCTACCATATGGGACAGGAAGCTGGCAATCCTGAGCCCGAGAGTGGAGGAGGCATAAACCCTCTTACCCCAAAGGTCAATCAGGTGTGACTCCTTGTCAGGGGGGAGGGAGTTAAAGTGCTTGGGCGTCCTAGATCTGTCATGAGCTGCCTTTATGACCACTGAATCAGTTTTAGGCTGGGCAGCATAATGTGGAAATCCCTGAGGGACATGATAAAGTTTATCTACCCTATGGGGCATCACTGGCACCATGTCAGGCCTGTGCCAGGCTGCAGCAGTGGCATTTGTCAGAGCAGGTAAAACAGGAGGAATGATTTTGGGAAGAGATTCTGGGATCGCCAGGAAATCTATTAAATCATTCCTGGTGATATCCTCCTCTTCTTCAGTGTGGAACCCCATGGCTGAGGACAGCTGCTTCATAATAATATTGAAGAAGGTAGGGTCCTCTGGAGGAGACCTAGGGGTGTACTTGACAGAGTCCTCGCATACTGAGGAAGCAGCGGATCTGTCAGAAGACGGGGGTCTTCCTCCTCCTCTTCTTCCTCATCAGGAAGAATAAGATCAGGGTGGTACTCCTTCTCGATGTCGACCTCTTCCAGATCCAGGTTCGATGTGTGAGGCAGCGATAGCCCACGGGGGGGCAGCCTGCGGCCATCTAGGAGGACTCGACGATGCTGGCGATGAAGGCCTAAAAGCGCCAAGCTGGTGAACAATCACCAATGTAAATTTAGTCAAAATCTTGTTGAGGTCGATGATCTTTGAGGACTGCGTTGACGAAGGGGGGGAAGGGGCTGATGGCACAGGAACGATGACCTGCCAGAAGGGCCATGAGGACCCCAACAGCCTGTAGCCCCTGGGACTGGGGTAGGATAAGGCCTCTTTGGAGAGCCGTCAATGAAAAGCCTGTCATCGACGAAAAAGGGGCCAACCACCTGGAGGTTGACGACCGGCCGCCTGGAATATTGGACAGAGGTGCTGTTGGTATGAGTCTGGTGGGCACAGAGACCTGGACAGCAGAATTATGTGTTAGCGCAGCCGACAAAGAACCCCTGAACAAAGGAGAAGAGGTTGTCGGGGAGTGAGACTGCTGCCAAGGGGAGCAGTCCAAACCTCAGTCCTTTATGTGACTTTTCCCTGAGGACTCATCTCGGGCCTTAGAGGCCTGAGAGTTCAATGACCCTGCTGGCTACTCGGAGGCTGGAACACCAGAGGAACCCTGCCCAGAACTTGCTACCTGTTGCTCCATTAGGACATTTTTAAGAGCCTTTTTGCATCATCTGAAGGTTGTTTGATTAAACTTCTGGCAGAGCTCATAGTCAGAGACTTTGTGGTCAGGCCCAAGACAGCAGACACACAGAGTGTGTTTGTCTGTGGAGACAATCTTCTTTCCAAAGCGGCAGTGACAGAAGAAAGAAGTTGAAGTATTAACTCTTGACATAAACAAAAAAAAAAGTAATCTCTTTTTAAAAAAGAAATTCTGAAGCAATATAATGAAAAAGGCTGTCAGCGAAAAAGGCGCGAAACTGCATCGGGCTCCCGCAGGGACTCGTGTGAACGAGTCAATGATGGGAAAGAACGGAGGAAGGAGCAGGGCCGCACACACCTTTATAGGGTTGATGACGTCGTCACATGACATCAGTGTGGGCGGCCCCAATTGTCCTCTGAAAATCTTCCATGTGGATTCTGCTTCACTGACGGTGATGTTCCTACGGTGTGATCAGATGACTGAGATACCCCCAAAGAAGATCTACTGAGCTTTTTAAATTTTGTGGGCAGTTAGCCCGTAAGGCTGAGATGGTGCACGCCAATTTTTAGTCCTAGGTGACACAAACAGCAACTCGACTGTAATATATATTTATGCGCCAGTATACTAGGTAATCAAAGTATAGATGCATCTCAACTTTTGCTAGAGATTTTAAATATTTTTTCACAGTGAAGGAGTAAATGATGGATTGTTGACTAACTGGTTTAAGTGAAAATAGTTGAGTGCTGCTGGACGGGTGTGGGTTCGTGTGTGTACCAAAATAAAGGTTGCATCGGCTTAGCAAGAGGACGTGCAAGGAAGCTAAACTGTGCTCCTGAAAGATACTTCACAGCCCTGCAATTTCTCTGTTTCAATGGCATTTCTTTCAATGTGTTTGAATACCTTTTCATTATAAATTGTTCTTTTGTCCTGTGTTTCAGAGTTTGTTTTCAGCAGCTTCCTGCATTTGATACCAAATACTCTGTTACACAAATTAAAGTGGTTTTAAGTGCTAAAAGAATTCAACAGTATTTCATCTCAGTTTTGCATATTGTGTTGTACAGATACTGTGAAAGTCTTGCCTTTGTTGTGGAGATATTTGAAATGTCTAAAATGTGATCATTTGCTCACACAGAATACTTTCTTTCGTGGTACAGATAGTTACCCATTTCATCAACTGGCTGAACTGCAATACTGGGAGTTCGAGTGATATGATAAAGGTCATGGCAGTAGGTATTTGGCTTTAACAGTGTTTGATTAACGGGATACAGTCAACTTTTTACTGCATGTTGACTCCCCATTATCAAATATGCCCCTGTAGCCTTCAACAAGGCTATGGAATTATTTGGTATCCGATTTTCTATTTTGGTTATTTATGGTGTTTTTAATATTGTCCCCCAATTGCGGCAAGCCACTCTTAGTGCAGCCACTTGATGCTCTGGCTCGTTCACAGATCAACATGGCACTTGGAGCTCAGCTACACTTGTGCATGGAGAGAGTTTATATATATTTTTTCGATATGAGTTAAACATGGTTGAAGACAGGAGACACTGAGCTGAGCTTTTTGATATATGTCAACTTTAAAACAAAGTGGTGCTTGCCGGCACGATGGCATGGAGGGCTGAGGCGCCTTACCTCCTGCCACGCTGGTGATCCGAGTACAGGAACAAGGTCTGGTTGCCAAGGGTCAGCTGGGGAGGGAGACGACAGAGCCTGGAGGGTTGCTCTCCTCTCCCGGGGAGGGAAAGACTGACATCTCAGCCCTTGGCTGCCCCCAGGTGGAGGCCTGGGGACACTGCAGTGTCCAAGCACCAACAAAGGGAGAGGGGCCATGGCTTCATGATGCCTGCACGCCTCCACGCACGCACATCAATGTGTTGCTGCCTGCCAGGGGATGGGAACACAGAACAGGTAAAAGAATGGGGTTTCGGGCTACACGACGTCCCGCCCGCTTCATCCTGACCCGCTCCGCTGCCTGAAACAAGTTGACCCACTGCTGTATAATGTTCCAGGTGGAGGGAGGGAATCTGTGGGGGTCCTGGGTCAGATGAGTGCCAGGCGAGGCAGTAGCCAGATGGGAGAAACAGGGACGGGATCAAGAAGTCTTGCCCAAAAGCTCCAAGGGAAAAACAGCGATATGGAAGGAGGAGAAAATAAAAAATAAAAGCACTGTAACCTGTTTAATATTATGTTTGAAGTTTCAAGCTGTGACTCTACAAGCAGGCACAAACAAAGAACTAAATGGCTATACAACAGTTTTAAATCAAACATATCAAAAAGCTCAGCTCAAAGTCTCCTGTCTTAAACCATGTTTAGCTCATATTGAAAAAGAATGTTTAAACTTGGTCCATGCACAAGTTTGTCTGAGCTCTGGCACCATGCTGATCTGTGAACATGCCAGAGAATGGGTGGCTGTTTTAAGAGCGGGTTGCCTGAATTCATTTATCATTTATTTATTTGAAAACTGGTGACCAGGAAAGACACACTGATCTGAGGCTTTTTTCCAGGTGCAAGTCAGGGGAAGGGATTACAGGAGATACAGAGAACACATAGTACATTCCAATGTACAAAGTACAAACATAGTAGACATAAAATAAATACACTGCATGCACAAAACATAAGCGCAGAAAATTAAAGTGCAACATTCCAAACAGTAAGTCACCACGATACACAAACAAAAGAATGTAGTAAAATACACTCCAGTGTTGAACAAAGGCAAGTGTTGCAGTGCACTAGAGACCTGTTATGTCTGGGACTAACCCCCAATTCTGCTAGTGTCATCAGGCAGGGCCTCCTACAGGAAACATGTGCAGGTGGGGGTAGGAGCAGTTTCAGCTGGTGCCTGAAAGAGCCAGGGGAGGTGGAATAGTGGAGGGAAGAGGGGAGCAAGTTCCAGATTGTCAGGAGGCAATAGAAGGTGGACTGTCCAGCAGAGGGATGGAGATGGGGAGGAGAAAATTTGCTGATCCCTGAAGTGGAGGGAGCAAGGAGCAGGCAGGATTGTAGAGAGAAGTGGGGAGAGGTAGGGGAAAGGGAGCCAACCAGTATTTGGAAATAATGGGAGTGCAGTTTAACTGGTAACGTGAAGACAGGAATGGAAGGACCAGGAGGAGTAGAGGAAGCAGTGATGTGTACAAGGAGGGGTACTTGCAGCAAAGATATTACAGAGGATGTCCAGTCTGGTTAGGGAAGTGAAGGGGGCAGTACCGTAGACCACATCAGCATAGTAGAAGATGGGGCACACCATACTGGTGACCAGCTCCCAATGGAGCAGCAAAGGTAGGCAGTCTTTACTGTGATACAGTGCACCCAGTTTAGGGCGGAGTTCTGCAAGGATGGCATCGATGTGGATGGAGAAGTCAAACTTGCCATCAAGCCACATGCAGAGGTACTTGAAGGACTGCACTGCATCAAGAGGGGAGCCATCTAGCATAAGGAATACTGGAGGGTCGAGAGGCTGGCTAGTTTCTGGCTGACACCAAAATTCATAGATACCTTTTTTTGGTGGTGTGACCAGGAGATGGCTGGAGTGGAACCAGTGCAGGAAGCTGTGGAAGTCCTGTTGGAGCAGGTCTACCACAGATGCTGTGAGGGAATGGAGGAGAAGAAAACTGTCATCCGCATACACGTGTATGTGCAAGTTTTGGCACAGGCAGATGGGAAGACATTTAGAAAAATTAACAGAATGGGGCTTAAGATGGAGCCCTCAGGGACCCCAGCCTGGATGTGAAGGGGTGGCGGTAAGATGCCTCCAATCTTTACTGACTGTTGACTACCCCTTAGGTAGGAACAGATTCAGTCAACAGTGGAAGCTGAGAAGCCAGCAGAGCTCAGTTTGTCCAGGAGGGACATTGAGTCAAAGGCTTTGGCCATACTGATGAAGACAGAAGCCATAATGTACCTTTGATCTATCCATGAGTAGCCGAAGTCAGTGACACACAGCAGGGAGAAGACTGTGGAGCTGTGCTTTTGGAAGCCAGACTGGAAGGGTGAGGGGAAACTGGAAGATGTGAGGCAGTCTACTATCTACAGTAGACTTATTTCTCTTTTTTTTTTCCCTCCCCTTAGTGTACTTTATGCAGTCTGGATGCCCCCCCAACCCCCATTGGCCCTGCTTCGGACCCGACCACTAACGCTGCACTGGGACCTACCTCGCCCGGTGTTCCTCCCTGGCTTACCCCCCCCCAGGGTGGGGCCCTCAGGGGCCTCACCTTTACCCCGATGGATGCCATGCTCAATGTTCAGGGAGGCAGCCCCGAGTTGCCTGCGGCAGGCAGTATTCAGCAAAGTTTTCCCTGGTGGTGACTGTGGGAAGCATGGTGTGCAATGACACTGTGGCGTGAGAATGCCATGCGTCCGGCATGCCTCCCATCCACAACCTGGCCTCTAGTAGCTCGTCTTGTGGTCACCCAGGAGCACTGTACCAGAGATGCTACTACCCCGGGAGGTGAAGAGCATGCATAGGCTGCTCAATCCACTCCCTCGGCCCTCTAGTAACCCTGGTCAGTTCCCGAACCCATAACGCCAACGTCGCAAGCAGTAGCTCTACCACTGCACTGGCAGGCTGGCTGATTAATTTCTCTTGCAGCTTGGCTTGGGAAGGGAGGAGGGAGATGAGACGAAAGTTGCCAGGGGAGGAGGGGCCACCACCTTTGTGAAGTGGGACAATGTTGGCAATCTTCTGGGACTGAGGAACGAAGCAGAGGGAGAATGAAAGGTTGAGTAAGTGGATATACAACTGCAGGAACTGGGATGTGAAGAAGTTTAGGATCAAAATCATCAGGGCTGGACTTGGACAGGTTGAAGGAGGAGAAAGCAAGCAGGGCTTCCTGAGTAGTGATAGGGAAAAAGCGGAAACCAAGGTGGGGAGAGAGGACAGGGAGAGGGAGCCTGAAGTGGGTGAAGAGGGGAGGGCATATGAGGTGAAGAACTGAAGTGAGCTGCAACAGGGTAAGGGTCAGACACAGTGAACCATTAACCATGAGGATTTGAGGGGGGTTTCAAAAAGGGAGTGGATTACCCTCCAGAATTTGGCTGGGGAGTTAAGGTTTTTCTGGAGGTTGGATTTGAAATAATGTGATTTCACAGTCCACACGGCGTGTGTACAATTGTTTCTAAGGACCTTGCAGTGGAGGAGATCAGGAAGGGAATGTGATAATTTATTGAGGGCCCAAGCAAGCTCATGGGACTTGCACTGATCAATGATTTCTGTGGAGATTCAAGAAAGATGGGATGATTCTACTCTGGCTTTCCTGAGAGAGGCATGGAAATCACAGATTAAGAAAAATTTGGAATTAAAAAGGGAGAGTGCCACATAAATGTTAGGGGCCATGGGGATGGTTGAGCAGTCTGCTGCAATCAGGCCGCTCAGGACAGCACTGATGTTTGTGACTGGAGGCACCCGGACCAGATATATTTTGGAGCTGAAGAGGGAGACCAGATCTTCCTGAGACAGAATGCCATGCACTGAAGGAAAGAACTGTTGAGTATCTAGAGGCCAGAGGGGCACAGGACCCAAGGAAGCATGGATTCACAGCGGGAAGGTCATGTCAGACAAATCTAATTGATTTCTTTAACTGACCAAAGTAGTAGACCAGGGAGGGGCTGTGGACATGGCCTACCTAGACTTTAGCAAGGCATTTGACATAGTACCGCACAAAAGATTAATAAACAAATTAGCCAGCCTGGGAGTGGGTCCCAGGGTGATAGCCTGGGTAAAACACTGGTTGGACAACAGGACACAGCGGGTAATAGTAAATGGAGTCCACAGTGAAGAAAGGAGGGTTACTAATGGGTACCGCAGGGTTCAGTACTGGGGCCGGTCCTTTTTAATGTCTTTATAAGTGACATTGCAGAGAGACTAGAAGGGAAAGTATGTCTCTTTGCAGATGACAAAGATCTGCAACAGGGGTGATACACAAGGTGGGGTGGAAAACATGAAAAGGTATTTGGCAAGGTTGGAGGAATGGTCAAATGTATGGCAGCTTAGATTCAATGCAAAGAAGTGCAAAGTAATGCACCTGGGAAACAAAAACCCAGAGAGGGGAAGAGTACACAATGGAGGGTGAGATACTGACAACAAAAAAAGGGACCTGGGGGTAGTCATATCAGATGACCTAAAGGTGGGCCAGCAATGTAAGAAGGGAGTAAGGAGGGCTAGGGGGATACTGGGATGCATAGGGAGAGGCAACACCAGTAGAAAACAAGACGTTGTTGGCCCTCTGTACAGACAGTTGGTAAGACCACATCTGGAAAATTGTGTACAGTTCTGGAGACCCCATCTCCGCAAAGACAGACAGGGTGGAGGCTGTCCAGAGCAGGGCAACCAAAATGATGCAGGGTCTGCATCAGAAGTCATATGAAGAAAGACTAAAGGAACTAAAGATGTATAGCCTCGAGGAAAGGAGGGAGAGGGGGGACATGATAGAAACTTTCAAATACCTCAAAGGAATCAACAAAGTCCAAGAGGGTAGCATCTTTCAGAAAAGAGGTATGCAAAAACAAGGAGCACAATTTGAAGATAGAGGGGCAGGCGCAGAGGTAATGTGAAGTATTTCTTCACAGAAAGGATTGTGGATACATGGAACAGCCTTCCTGAGGAGGTCGTAGAGTCAAAAACAGTGGGGGAATTCAAGAATGCATGGGACAGACATAAGGCAATTCTAGTGGGGGGTAGGAGGAAGTAGGCTGTTGCTTAACTAGGATCTGCAGCTTATCCGTTAGGTAGGGAAATGGACAGACTAGGTGGGCCAAGCGGTCCTTATCTGCCGTCAAATTCTATGTTTCAGTGGTCACTGAAGAAGTCTGGCAAAATACCTGCTGCAACAATGCAGTGGGGGTGGGAGGACAGAACCCAGTCCAACTAGGTGTGGCTGGTGAAGTGGGGACTGAGCAGTGCGTTTTCTGAGATAATCTGTGACAAATTTAGGGACTCAATCCTCTGGCTGGTCAGTCTGGAGGAAGGGGAGAGCCAGTTTATGTTAACTCATTCAGGCCAGTAAATGTCTGTAGGTGGCAGCAGAAAACATCCCTCTTCAGGCCAGCAGACGTCTGTAGGTGGCAGCAAATCACTCTCAGTCAGGCTTTGAGACATCTGGGGACATGTCCAGTTTGGATGTAAAGGAGAACGAGTTTACCGATGAGGAAAGTGAGGCGATGTTGGATAGAGTCAATCAGAAAGGCAGGTAAGATCTTGGGTGAAGCATTGAAAACTTCAATGAAGATGGTGATGGATGAGAACCTGACAAGGAGAAATTTGTGGGAGGAAGGTACACTCTCACTGAAGACAAGGAAGCAGGAGAGGCTGTGGTGAATGTAAATGGCTACACCTCCACCACATTTTCTTCTGTCCTGCCTGAAAAGATGGAACTCAGGGAGGGTCAGACAAGAGTCTGGAATCCTGGAGGAGAGCCAGGATTCGGAGATGCAAAAAAAGTCTGAAGAAGTGTTGCCGGGCCCAAACGGAGGGGAGGTCAAGCTTAGGGAGAAGGCTCCTAGCATTGAAATGGAAGATGCTAAAGCCCTTAGTGGTAGTAGGAGTGGAGTGGAGAGTGACCTGGATTGGATTTTACATTGCCTGACAGGAGCAGGAGCAAGAGAATGAGGAGATGGATGGTGTGGGACTTCTTCACATTTCAGTGAGGAGGAGAGCAGGGGTATGGTGAGAGAAGAGGAGGGTATGGAGCAGAAACTCCATGTTGGGGGGAGGAGAGGAGCCCAGGGTAGATGGGGAAGGAGGGCAAAGGAGTTTGAGAGGGGGTGGGTCAGGAGAGGGAGTATAGCTGGAGGGATGGGGTGAAGGAAGGAGAGCAGGAGTGTAAAAAGGAGAAGGCAGAGGAGGGTTAGGAACATATAGGCAGGTGAATTAGGGGACAATATCAAAAAAGACAAATAACCAAAGCAGAAAATTAAGGACCATATTAAAATCGCCCATGAAAATGGACAGCACTGCTCATGGATGTACCAGATTTTAAATAAACCAACCAACCTTACTGAAGGCTACAGGGGCATATTTGGTACAGTCAACATGCAAAAAAAAAAAAAGCAGACAGCGTCACCCCAAAAACAAAACTACAGAAAAGTACTGTGCACACAAAACTCACACAGAAATAACTGCTGTACATACTTTTTTTTTATTTTAAAGTGCAAACAACAGCCTCAGAGCCGGAGGCGAAATGCTGGGGTGGACAGCTCAGTCGACTGACTGCTCCCTTGCCACATCTCTTCACGTAAGCTGGTGCTTTTGCTTTTTTCTGCACTTTAAAAAAAATATGCACAGCAATTATTTCTTTGCCAGTTTTTCTGTGCAGAGTACTCCCTTGCAGTTTGTTTAAAATGTTGTGTGAATTAGCTAGTGCTAGTGTGTAAAACAGAGTTTTAAGACAGATTTTATGGAAAGTAGGGTTATAAAGTAAAGGGAGCCAAATGTTAAAAACTTATAATAATATTTTTTCATTAGCAGTCTGCTGGCACAGCACAGTATTACTGCTCAGGATGTCGGCGACTCCAGGAAGTGAACCTGTGACATGGGGTTCTACCAAGGGGTAAGAAGATCAAGCATTCCAGTTGAAGCTCTCCTCCTCTGGGGAGAGTGGACAGTGTGCTACCGCCATCTGGGTGACCACAGTTGGTAGTGCAAGCTGAAGCCGCACTAGGGCAGGCAGGGATTGCACACATCATGCAGACCCTCTGTGCCTAGTATGCATCTGACCACTCGCTCCGCTCTACCAAAGGTAATCTTTTTGGCCATCCAGAGAGCATGGTGGAAACTATACCATGATAGGCTGTTCTTGGTGGCGGCCCCTCTCATTTGGAATTCCCTGCCTTGCCACAGTATGAGTTCCCCACTGGTGGAGGTGCTTAAAAAAGGACTGAAAGGCTATCTAGTTGCACTAGCATTTGAAATGGAAAGTTAGCAAAGATTTATGTCTTAGTGTTTTAAAGAGCTAGTGTACTGCTTGGAATTAATAGTAATTGTCAGATGCATTCAGCTATCACTTCCAGTATCTGAAGTAGTTTTTTTATCTTCTGTTTGCTAATTAAAAGATTTTCCACCTGGCAGTACTGGGGTGATGTGTGGAGCAGCACTCTGTCTGTAGGAAAAAAAAAGTCAGTTCTGTTCCTTCCACTACATCATCAGGAATTAGACAAAACACCTTGTGGCACCACAATCCTTGCAGCCTGAGCACCGACTTTCACAAGCTACCAATCAAAATGCAGGAAACTGTGACATCACTAGTAACCAGGGAGAGTCAGTCCCTGCTGTTTCATGTGAAAGTGAAACCTGGCAGTGAGAAATGGTTCTCATTGGTTACTAGTAATATCATAGTCAGTGTGGTCTCAGTGTTGATGTAGTGGGAGGAACAGAACTGACTTTTTTCCTCCACACGGTCTGCTGCTCACCATATCACCCCAGTACTGCCAGGTGGACAATCTTCTAATCAGCAAACAGAAAAGAAAAAATACTTGAGATAAAAGAAGTGATAGCGGACTATATCTGAAAGTTACAGTTAATTGTAGGCAGTACACTAGCTCTTTAAAGTCTATGTATTGTTATGTATTATTCTCTGTGTATGTGCTGTGTTTTGTGCGGTTTATGGTTTTATTATTGGATTTGTACAATGCTCTGAACCTCTGTGGTGAGGGCACAACATAAAATAAAAGGTCTTGCATTGCCTATTGTGGCGGCGTCCCTGAGGGTGCAGTAAAAAAAGTATCTGAAAGGCCCCCACCATTTCAGGATGAATTTGTGCTCCTTCAACAAGCCCTACATTGCCAGCCCCTGCATCCACTCCATCATACAGGATGCCTGGAAGGGTTGATGGGAGAACCCCCCCATAGCACCACCTTGGGGGGCATGGGGTCCAGGGGTAGTAAGTACCTATGGCATGCGGGTGATAGGGCTGGGGGGCTGCCAGCAGAAGAAGACAGGCCACAGATGAAGGTACATAAACAGATCAACAAAAAATTCATTAGTTAAGGTACTGTAATGATTTGCCTAAAATGAATAACTTTTACCTGCACCAATGGAATGTTGTCATAATTGATGCTAGGATTTGCTCTTCAGAGTTTTGTCATAAATCAATTAATTCGGTTTGGATATATGTAAGTAGTAATCCACAACAGGTTATTGGTTTCTCATTCCCGAGGTGCAGTGGAAGGCGTGAGACCAACAGCTGAGTGCCATTCAATGCAACAGGGAAGTGCATTAATTGTCAAGAAACCTTTGCCCTGGAGCGGGTTATTGTGCTTATTAAATGGAATTTTAATTTTTAATGGAAAAAGGTTTTATTTTCCTGTAGCTAGGCTGTTGCCTGGTAGAATATGAAAGTCTGGTAACAAAGGCTGAATGCCTTTAAATGATTTTGGGAAAATACATTTATTTTCATGAAACCTATGCCTTGTTGGGGCTATTGCGTTTAACAAGTGGAAATCTTTTTATTCTAATAGAAAACAGATATATTTTTGTTTGATTAGGTGGTTGGTTAGGAACTGTGCCATTTCTAGGAAAATTAATCAACAATTAGGTGATACGTTTTTACCAATGAAGTTTTTAGATTTGGTCACTTTCTAATACTCCATCTTGTTAATGATTATTTATTGGGTCCTTTCTTTTCCAAAAGAAAAGGCCTACCAATGTAGTATGATCATTTATAAAACATGATTTGACCATGCAGGCTAATAATGCATGGTCAGGCGTCAGATCTTTTTACTAAGGCAAAAAAAGCATAAATGAGTTTCTGTAGAAAAAAAAATCATATTAAAAATATTTCACTTCACACACAAGGCACAAGAGCGGTGAGCAATTTTTTACGCACAATAAGCCACTCCAAGGTGTTCCCTGAAGGATCTGAAAGCACTCCCCAGGGGACATAGGTACACTCAGCCTTTAGTCCCGTGCCTCACACCCCTGGGGCATGCATTAAACAGAAATAGAGAATGATGCAAGGAGTGGTGTGCATTATGAGAATGTAATACACACCTGAGGTTTGTGATGCTACATAAAACCTGAGAACGAAGCTAGAGGGGTTTATAATAGCATCACATAGCAAGGATGTTTGAGAATGCACACCATCCCATGGTTATTTCATTAATTTTTTTTTTTTTTACAGTTTCTGGGCATCAAATTTTTTTTTTCTACCAGATTCAATGACTTTACACATTTCGGTAAACTGCTTTACTTTCTGCAGCCTGAAACTGTGCACACTGTATTGGAAATCATATCAAAAAAGCATACAAGTTGGCTTAAATAATACTTATTTGTTGGCAGGAGTTCAGTTGATGCAAGGCTGCAAAAGATTGCAAGCAGTGGTTTAGAGTGATGTGAGAGACCGTAAATAGTGGCTTTCTAAATGTCACCAGACAAATGTGTTTGACAAAAACTTGGTTTTACATAGGTCAACAGTTTAAAGTTTTGCCTTTTTTTTTTCAAAGTTAATAAAACAATAAGAAACAACAGTTTTCTTCTCTGTTTTTCAGTCAGTGCTGCTCACCACGGAGACTGGTGTCACAAGGGGTGAGGGTCGCAATTCCGAAACTGAGGTAAACTGAGGTAAAGAATGTTTTCACTTAAGGTTTTTTTTTTTTTTTTATGTAAAACAGTGTGGCTTTCATTTTCTGTGAGACAGAGTGAGAAGTTTTCGCTGTTACTCATAAGCAACGTGAATGTAATACTGAAATCAGCTAGGCGACTGAGAGACAGGGGCTCGCGCTATATGTTAACAGACTGTGTGTGTTTGCCATAACATCTAGCTGGTTATTCTGGCACACATGTCTAGAACATAGGAAAAAATTAAAAATGATGACCAGTTATCATAATGTTTTAATGCACACCATGTCATGGTATATTGTTCACTGTTTAGAGAAACAGGCAGATTGAAATACCCAGTATAAATCCAAACATAAATGTTGATACCTCTTTTGACTGGCTTGCCTTTGCTACTGCCTCTTGAGATAAGCGTTCCTGCACTAGAATACGTATTGCCTGAAATAAAAAAAAAAAAAGGGTTTTACTGCAGATTTATAGTTAATTTATATACAGTTATTTAGCATTACAGATCCTGACACAGTAACACAGACATGTTACTACTACAGTGCTTTTGGGTCTTGTAACCATGACCCTTGTTTTTGCTTACATGAAATGTTCTTGTCTTTGTAAATTATTATCCCTGTTTCACCCTTTCCCCGGGTCGCACCTGAAAACAAGCTTCGGCTCATTGGTGCTTTCCCCGGTCATCAACTTTTAAATAAATAAATAAATAAATAAATACAGCGCATTCAGAGACTATTTTTTAACTTAATGGCTATAAGCCTTTGTCTAACACAGACTGGCTGAATTTCCTAAACGGTGATAGATCAGTGGAGAGCACACAGAAAAGCTTATGTATATTTATGTATACAGTCACTGTGTCACTTGTGGTTATGGGTGTACTCTTGAGTTTTTTGGGTGAGAGAACAGTGAAGTGAAGCTAAGCAGTTCAGTCACACAATGGACCTGAGAAGAAATTCATAACCATAAGAGACCCAGGAACTGTACAAAGATGCACTAAATTTGTTGCCAGATAAAAGGCACAGGACCCCATCCTGTATGCCTTTTACTTGCATGACTCCATGTCTGATGACATGCCAAACTGGATGAACTCAGTTAACTGACCTCCTCCCAGGCGGTTTATACTCCCCCTTCCCACATACCTCGCTATACTCTTGTGTCTGTCCCATCCATGTTACTGACTTGGCTGCAACCACCTGCTCAGGTAAGCTATCATCCCTTTTGCATCCCCCCTCCCCACCAACTTCCATCAATGCCCCCTAGTTATGGTGCTTTCATACCATGTGAATAGATCATTGCAGTCTACTCTGTTTATACCTCTCAAGAACTTGTCTCTATCATGTCCCACCCAGGAGTACTTGTGGAGACACTCCAGCCTTTCCTTGCTGCCCCTGGATGATTTCTGTAGCCCTCCTCACAACCTTATCTGCAAAGGAGTGAGCATACTCGTTATACTTATCCCTGTGACAAGGCTATCCGAAACTGCAAACAGGCTGCATTGCACAGTCTGTCCACAGTTCAAAAGAGTGGAGCTGGTCAGTTCCGTGCAGCGGTAATTCCCACGGACAGGAACTCTGACATCTTATGGGAGCTCACTGATTGATAGTCTGTATAATGAGCCATGAATCAGTCTGTTGGCATCAAGGCCAGATTTCCGCCAGCGATGCTCCATCCTTCGCCCCTCTCTCCTCATCTTCCTCAAGGTCCCATCAAACCAAGGGGACAGAGGGCGAAGGGTAAGGGGGAGAATATGGACAGGAGCAACAGAATCCAGAGCCGCCACCACAGCCTTATTATAGGCCTGCAGTAGGTTATCTGGACTCATGCTTGCATTTGGAAGTCCAGATAGGTCCAGCACAGCCATCAGGCCCTCTGGGGCCAAGCCCCTTAATGGGTGGTAGCAGACCATCTCCAAAGGGGCAGGCCTATACGGGGGGTGCCTGGAAATTGAACCTGATAGTGTAATGGTCAGACCATCCGACCGGTTCCACCACCAAGTCAGTAATCTCCATTCCCAGCAGGAAGACCAGGTCCAGTGAGTGACCAGAATTATGGGTTGTAGAGGTAATCACTTGTGTGAAGACCAACAAATATATCAGTTGGAGGAAGTCCTGACCAAAATGCGAGCATTCGGCATCAATCCAGGCAGTGAAGTTGCCTAGCACCATCACTCTGGGGGACTCCAACACCATGCTGACAACGAAGTCCGCGACTTCCTGCAAAAATTGCTTCCCATCCTTGGGTGGACAGTAGAAGAGAATAATTTTGCACCCCACACCTGTGCCCAAGATACAGTCACAGGATCGGAACTCCCCCGCTGGCACATCTACCAGGTCCAAACTCCGTTACAAACAAATGGCTACAACCCCACCCCTATAATCCAACTTCGGGCAGTGCATCACCGAGAACCCGGCTGGAATAGCAGACTCAAGAACTGGGCTAGCATTTTCATCCAGCAAGGTCTCTGTGATGCATGCCAGGTCTGATGCCCCAATGAGATCGGCAATTACTGCGCCTTGTTTTTAATGGACATGGTGTTGCAAAACACCACCAGGGTAGGATGAGACTCAGAGAACTGCCATGTCACCTGCCCACTCATGGTGAAGCCCTTGGGTATGGGGACCAGACAGGGAAGACCCCCTCTCCAGTCTCCATTTCGCTCCAGGGCGTCTTCTCGTCTCCATAACCCCAATCTGGCTGCCCAGCTCCTCCCCCTCCCCGAGGTCCAGGGGTTATTTAAAATATGAAAGGTACTGCAAATAAAATCATATTTATTTCAAAATAACCATTTAATCAAAACAACAAAACGGGGGACTGGCCATCAGACACACCATGTCAAAAAAGGAAAAAAAAAAAAAAACAATTGCCAGATTCTCCTCTCTTCAGGCTTGTGACTTTTATGACCTGATTAGCCCCTCATTTGGTTTAGTTCTCTGTATACCACATTTACCAGAATTTATTTTCTAGACAGATATATATTATACATATTTCTAGATATAGATATATTTATACATATAGGATAGGGGAAAAAAAAAGGCAGTGACAAATCGGGTTATCCGACTGGATAAAACACATCACATGACCGTGCATTAACCCACAATGACTGCACGCTTGAACTACTTTCCATCCCTTAGAACCTTCTAACTAGCAGCGAGATCACTCCAAGCCTGCCCTCAATCATAACCAAGTAAATGTATATAGCTGTCCCACACTTATCTGGTTGATCCTGCCATCATTTTCATAGCTAAAAAGTGGTCTGATCCTGCCACTTTTAGACTCTTTCACTTGCAATCACTTTCACTTCTGGCATTCAGTGTAGCGTGAACGTGCAGTTTTGACTATACTGAAGAAAATGCTCGCAAAGCTTTAAAATCAGGAAGGTTTTCTTGAAAATGATGTAAGCTGTGGGCTATTTAAGTCAGTTTACTTAGTTTTGCATAAAAGAAGTCGGCAAGTGTAGGATAAGCAGATGAGAGCGAGCGAGTTGGTGACTTCAGAAATCTAGATGCAAGCATCAGCAAGGGTAGCTACACTTGTTCAGGCTTGCGTTTAGTCTTCTGAAGCTGCTGACTTGCTTGCTCTCCTCATTCTACACTTGGCGGCTTCTTTTATACAAAATTAAGTAAACTGATCTTAAGCATCCCACAGCTTACATCGTTTTCAAGAAAACCTCCTGATTTTAAACCTTTGCCAGCATATTTTTTAGCACAATCAAAACTGCTCGGTCATGCTACACTGAATGCCGAAAGTGCTTGCAAGTGAAACGGTCTAAAAAATGGCAGATCAACCAGATAAGTTGCTTTTTTTAATCACTTTTTAGCGTGAAAATAATGGCAGTTCAGGTCAGTTAATAAAACTAACTTCTGCCATACAAGGGCTACTGGGATCAACCAGATCACCTAAATAAAACTCCTATTTCTGCTAGACAAGGACAATTTCTGCCTCCCCAACCGCCCCCAAGATTTCTAGCCATTTTATAAGACAGATAATCCACTGCATGGTGTAAGGTCATGCCCTGATATACGCATACCTTGGGTGGTTGAATGCATGACGCTGCACAAACACCAAAGGGTGCGTATATCAGAGCATAGCCGCATGCCCTAATAGTGGATTATCTAATCAATCCATCTATAAAATACTGACACTATAAGGTAAAGTAAGATGTTCAATACTAAACCCAGTTTATGCACCTTAATACCTCTGGCAGTGTCAGGTCTGGCTAGCACAGTCTCGAGATGTGAAAAGTTTTGTGATGGCATCTTGTGTGGTTTCAGAGATCTGGAACATCAAGTATTGGAAAAGTGAAGGATTTTCCCCCTATACTTAATACACTTCATTTGATGTCACCTACGGCCTAGATGGTATGGTATTTTTACATCAAACCTTAGGAGTAGAAGCGGACTAGACTGAGTGTCTGTTGAAGGTTTTCATGAAAAAATATTAAATGGTACTAGAATTACAAGGATTTAATTTTTTTTCTGAGCATGCTCAGTAGGGTTTTTGGATCATGTGATACGAACCTTCAGTTTGCAGCATTAAGTTGTCAAGAACCAAAAATGGCTCTCACGAATCACTAATTTTTTGTTTTCAGTTTGTGATGCCCATCTTTTTTTTTTTTTTTTTAAATAGGGGCAACTATACATGGAAAATACCTAAAAATTATGTATATTCAAAAACCAAACACCTGAACTTAAGTAAACAGGACCTGTTTAGTCAGATTCTGGTATCAGTTTTTTGAAAATGGGCCTGGAAATAAGGTTTCTGGGCACTAAAAAATCCTGAGTGCCCAGCTAGGTTAAAGGAGCCATGCATCCCCCATTCTCTGTATGAGAACAGTGGGACTTTCTTCATCTGTGCATCTGTAGTTGGAATCGTGTTGCCAGCTTGAGTGCCAGCAGTCCTATCCATCCATCCATCTGTTTTTTTTATTTTTCTAATTCTATCCCCCAACCAGCTCAGCAGGCCCTCCCTCATCTTTCCCCAACTGATATGTAGCAAAAGTGGACTAGGGTGCCCAGCTCTGGTACCACTTGCCCAACCCCCTACCCTCGAGGTCAGTCACCCCCCCCCAATGAACACGTGGTGACACCAGGGTGCCCACCACCAGTGCCACTGCAGTGTAAAAGCTGACACTGGGGTGGCCCAATCCACAGTGTCGGCTCCTATAAAGCTGAGGGGGAAGAGGTGTCCCACTACGTAGATCCACTTCTTTGATTGTTGCTGGAACTGGCAACTGTGAGATGAAAAAACAAGTTAAGTCCCTTTAATGTGTTTTAAACCTTTACTCAAAATTTTGTCATTTTTCAATATTTTTACACCAAATTTTCAACATGGCCTTTTTAGGACACCACTTCGTGAACAAGGTAGGTGACATTTTTCAAATCCGTCCTGAAAGGCGATTTCGAAGTCACGCCACAAAAAAAAAAAAAAAATCACCTTTTGGGCACAATTTGGAAATGTTCACTTACTGGGTTCACGAGGTTGGGTCCAAAGAAGGCAACGTTGAAAATCTGGTGGGCAATATAGCAAAATAACTAATTTTTGAGTGAATGTAGAAATATTTAAATGTTCACTCTTAACAGTGCTGATTTTCACTCATTTTTTTTTCCACCAAACTTTCAATATGGCCTTTTTTAGACCTCCACCCTGTGACAGGGCTGAATAAGGCCCTGCCCCATTTGTTACGTGGAAAGAGTATAAACACAAAGGTCTGTTCTCTCCTCTCCTCTTCTGTCTCTTGTGTGTGTTTTGTTGCTGTTAATAATAATAATAATATGCTATTTGGGAATTTTGAAACTGCTACTGGTTTTCCTATGCTTCCTGACCTGTGCCTCGACGACAGATGGTGTTAGCCTAAGTGGGATTTACGTCGCGCATACTCTCAGCCAGCAGTTTTGTGCATGGGTACTAGACCTGGTATCAGGGAAACATAGAAGAAAGCTATGGATTCTGCAGCAGCAAGTCCAGGAGTGATTACCAGAAGAATGGCAGTCAAACTAGTAGAGACAGAAGTCCAAGCTGACACTGTACAGCCAGCACCAACGATGGGGAAAAAAAAAACAAACAGGCAATGACAGAACCTGAAAGCCTGACTGCCTTTTTCAAATGGTGGGCTATACAACAATCAGAGACAGAGAAACAGAGAAGTGAGGAGATGCAGCAGAGAGAAAGAGAGATTCAACATTTAGAGGCACAGAGAAAATAAGAGATGCAGCAGAGAGCGAAAGAGATTCAATGTTTAGAGGCACAAAGAAAAGAAGAAATGCATCAACATCGAGAAGCAGAGGAAAGAAGAGTTGCAGTGACAGGAGCGGCAAAGAAGAGAAGAGATGCAGCGATGGATGGATGCCTTGCAAATTATCAAAGCTGGAGGATCTGGCACTGGGCCAACAGAGCAACAAGACACAAACAACTTAAAATACATTAAACTTACAAAGTTGTTTCCCTCTGATGATACTGAAGCATACCTGACAACTTTTGAAAAAGCTGCCACGGCCTGTCAGTGGCCAAAGCAGCAATGGGCAATCAGATTGGTACCTTACCTAACAGGGAAAGACTGGGACCAATACTTACCTTACCTGCTTTTTGCTTACAGAGAAGTGCCACAGGCATCAACAGGTTTTTCACCATTTGAAATGCTGTATGGTAGACAGCCTAGAGAGCCACTAGATGTAATATAAGAAACATGGGACGATAACCCCCATCAGAAACAATCTATTACATCTTATACGTGTGCCCTGAGAAAAAAAGCTGGCAAAATATGTTGAAATCACCCATAGTAATCAGGAAGAGGCCCCAAACCAGCAGTAGGTGTATTATGGCCATGGGGTAAAAGAATACGTTTTTGAGCCAGGTGAAAATGTCTTGCTACTGTTACCCACTACAGAAAATAAACAGTTAATGACGTGGCAAGGGCCTTATAAGGTGTTTAGACGTACAGTTAACTATGAGATTGAGACCGCCGATAGGAAAAATCCTACAGAGATATACCATGCTAACCTCAAGAAATGCGTTGAGAAAACACAAAAGCCATTTTGTTGGTTTTACCAGAAACTGATAAAGATATTGATATCGCTTATGACTGACTGGTACAAACCGTAACTGCTGATGCTGTGAAGGTGATTGTTTCCTTACCCTATGAACGAACCGCAGAAATCTGTATCTTGCTAAAGACATTTAACAGTACTTTTACCACAGTACTAAGCCGAACAAAAGCGGTTGAGCTCGTAATAGTGACAAGGAATGCTAGCCCCATTAAACAAAAGACATGCAGATTACCAGAGATGTTAAGAGCCAACTTGGTTAAGGAAATACAAAAAGAAATGAAAGAACTGGGTATCATAGAAGAGTCGAGAAGTGCTTGGTCATCACCAGTGGTGATTGTAAACAAAAAAGAAGGGGGTATAAGAATCTGCCTTGATTTTAGGAAACTTAATCAAGTGTCAGAAGTTGACAGTTATCCTATGCCCAGAACAGATGACTTGGTGGACAGAATGGGGAGTGCCAAGTATATCAGTACCCTCGATCTCACCAAGGGTTATTGGCAAATCCCCCTAGCTAAAGAATCCAGAGAAAAAAATACATTTGCCACTCTTACAGGATTCTATCAGTTCACCACCATGCCATTTGGTTTACATGGCACACCTGCTACATTCCAGCGGTATATGGATATAATTTTATCCCCTCACACTAATTATTGTGCTGCGTACCTGGATGATGATGTGGTGTATAGTCCAGATTGGAAAAGCCATCTGGAACACCTACGAGCAGTTATCCAATCGATCAAAAAGGCAGGTCTGACAATTAATCCTACCAAATGTGCATTGGGCATGCGGGAAACCAGATGGATGGGCTATGTTTGGGAAATGGAGAAGTCAAGCTACAAGCTGTAGCTAACAGCCCTGTCCCCAAAACCAAGAAACATATCAGGTAATTTTCTGGCAGGCTGGTTATTAATCAGAGGTTTGTTCCCAGCTTTGCCGAGTTTGCTGCTCCCCCTTTGCAGAGTTTGCTACTCCCTTCACTGAACTCACAAAGAAATGGTTCCTGAATAATGTGAAATGGACCCCAGAGTGTGACTAGGCTTTTCGAGCCATGAAGGCTGTATTATGTGCAGCCCCTGTTTTAAGAAGCCCACACTTTGAGAAACAGTTTTTGTTACAGACAGATGCATCAGAGGTAGGCCTAGGTGCAGTCTTGAGTCAGCATATAGATGGGAAAGAACATCCTATTCTATACATAAGTAGGAAATTGCACGACATAGAGAAGAGGTACTCCACCATTGAAAAGGAATGCATTGCAGCAAAGTGGGCCACGGAGTCCCTTAAGTTTTACTTACTAGGAGCTGACTTTGTACTTGTAATAGATCACAGTCCTCTCTGTTGGCTTAACCAAATGAAGGATAAAAATTCTAGAATCACACGGTGGTACCTGGTACTACAGCCATTTAAATTTAAAGTGATGCATAAATCTGGGAAAGAGAATGTCAGTGCTGATTTTCTGTCAAGATATGGATCAGGAATAATTGAGAATTCTGAAGGGTGAAAAAATGTGAGTTGAAACTTCTATGTTTACTATGCTGCATATGCACAGAACTATAAAGATTGTAAGCAACTGTGATGTTAAAGGAGAATTTAAAGAATATTTTGTAAAGCTGTTTTTTTTTTCTTTAAACAGGTTCCCTCTTAAAAGGGGATGGAGGGTATGTGACAGGGCTGAATAAGCCCTGCCCCATTTGTTATGCACAAAGAGTTTAAAAGCAAGGGTCTGTTCTGTCCTCTCCTTTTCTCTCTTTTGTGTGTGGCTGCGCAACCAAATTTTCTGGTGAGACCTAGGAACTGATCACTCAGACGGTTTTGCAATTCTCCACCTTTCACTATCTCTCTGCCTTCCCTTGTTCCGTCTTTCCTTCCCCCTTGCATATCTGCAGTTATAAAAATATGTGGATCTTTATGTGGAAATGTCACTGATACAAGGATCCCTTTGTTTAAAACTGTGTACAGTTATACTGTTGAAATTATTGCAAAAAGCTATTTGGAACTCAAGGGGTTAACCTGAGAAGCTGGTTTGCAAACTCTCTTGAGATGCTGTAAACAAGAGGCCAGAGTTCTTTTTTCTGCACCTGCTGAAACTGACAAGAACACTGTGTGAGAAGCAGAACATTCTCTTAATGAGCTCCCTGCAAAGACTTGTTATAAAAAGAGCTGCAATGTTTTGCAAGAGGGAGATACAGAGATAGAGATTTGAAATTGAGAAGAAAGAACTCAGAAGGTCATCTGTTTTCTGTGTTTGTACTGCCATTGTAAATAGTCATACTGAACAATTTTTATTTTGATGTTGTTAATAATACAACACTATTTGCAAATTTTGAAACTGCTCCTGGTTTTCCTATGCTTCCTAACCTGTGCCTCGACGACACACCCCATAAACATCACAGATGAATTTTTTTCAAATCCATGTCAAAAGTTGACTTTGCAGCCACTCCATGAAATCACGTTTCAGGTGGGATTTGAACATTTTCACCTACCGGGTTCATGTGGGATCAAGACTATGTTGAAAATTTGGTGGGAAAATATGGTAAAATGACCATGTTTTGAGTGAAGGTTGAAATATTTCAAAGTTTACTCATAACTTCGCTGATTTTCAATATTTTTCCACCAAACTTTCAATATGGCCTTTTTGGGATCACACATCATAAACTACATAGGTGAAATTTTTCAAATCCATGCCAAAAGGAGATTTCACAATCACTCTGAGAAATCACGTTTTGGGATCACCTACTAGGTTCATGAGGTGGGGTCAGGGCTCCAGGTAAAATTTTTTGGCATGAGAACTGTACACCCTCATTTTGAAAGTGAGCTGAGTAAAACCAAATTCAAATGCACACAAATGTCTGGATGGAATGGAGTGAGGAGTACAATTTCAGGAACAATTGTATTTTTTTTCTAGATAAGAACTGATCAGGTGCCAACAATGTTCCAGATAATGTTGGCAAGTAGGAGTAATTTACTCACCAGTTTTAAAATACAGTGAGCAAAACAAAATTGAGATGTGTATGAGAGCTGTAAATCTGGAAATAAACTGCTCCTTTTGAATCACCAGTTATGTTATGGAGCACTATTCTATGGAGTGTAGAGCAATTTCAAATGTTAGGTTGAGTATTGGCACTCATTAAATAAATGTTCATAAGAGTATTTCCTCAAATGAGATGAGTGAAATAGGACAGTACTCCTCTTATCTGGAGCCCTGGGTGGGGTGAAGACTGTTGAAAATCTGGTGGAAAAATCTGGTAAATTACCAAGTTATGAGTGAAAGAACAGTTACATACTTACTGTAACAGTAGATCTTTGAGAGAGTCTCTTTCAATAGGCCACACCTTTGGAACTACACCTGTGTCACTGCTAGGATCACACGGAAACTTTTGCAAGCCAGGGGTTGCCCAAGATGACATCATGCACCACTGTCTACATAAATGCTGGTAGACCCATCTCTCTTCAGATCCCCGCTGGAAATTATATTCAGGGGACCTCTCTGTGGGGAACCAGAAGATCAGGCCAACTGCCAGCGTAACACGTGACCATAGGAGCTGGAAAAGGTAGGTATGGCTAGAAGCAATGAAGGAAATCCGTTGCCATATCCTGAAGGGGGAAGGAGGGTGGGATGGCATGGCCTGCTGAAAAAACATTCCCTCGAAGAGCTACTGTTATGGGAAGTATGTAACTGTTCTATCCCTGAGGATCTCTCTCATCAGGCCACACCCTTGGAACGAGTACCAAACAATACAAAAAAACACCTGACAGTGTGGGTGGATAGCGCATATCTGTTCCTGAGAGCAGGCCCTGTTAAAGCCCAGGCCAAATCCTGTTTGCCTACAAGACAATGTCCAGACTGTAATGTTTATTGAAGGTGTGGACAGTGTTCCATGTGGCAGATGCACAGATCTCAGCAGCAGCAACACTGTGAAAACAAACAACAAAAGTGGCCATGCCTCTTGTGGAATGACCAGAAACAACTCCAGGAAGGTCCTTACAATACTTCCTATAGTAGAACATAATACAATGTGTCAGCCATTTGGGTAGGCACTGTTTAGGTACGGGCTAACGAAACAAAAAGCTGCGAGCACTTTCTGCAGTCCTTGGTGTGGTTCAAATAATATCTAAGAATTTTATGTGTATCTAAAGTATTGGACAGTACACCAGGAGGTGGATGGGTTGATTCAAGGTAAATGCAGATACTACATTTGGTAAGAAAGTACAGTTGAGTGAGAACTTACTGTAACAAAAGATCTTTGAGAGGAGCTCTTGCTCACAACACTGGTAGGACTGAAGCCGCCAGGCGACAGGAACCCATGGAAAATTTAGCAACCTATCATGGGGGACCGCCCCTGCCGTCAGCACACTGACGTCCACCTAGCCTATAAAGGGGGCGGTCCCCCAAACCTACCTCAGTTCTCCTGCCAGAGACCCTGGTGCAATGTGTAAAGAAGAGAACTAAGGCAGTTTCTCAGAGCCAAGGAAAAGTAGAATAAATGCAAAGGAGAAGCAGCTATCAGGGGGAAGGAGGGAGGGAAAGCAGCATCTGCTGCAAAAGCTCCTCTCGAAGATCTACTGTTACAGTAGGTTCTTACGTAATTGTACTGTCTTACTTCGAGGGGGCTCTTGCAGCAGGCAACACTGGTAGGACTGAGTCTCAAGCAGTACCAGAACTGACAGTGAGTCAGCTGGGTGGAGGCATAAAAGAAGGCTCTGAAGGACAGATAGTCCGAATTTGGCCCTATGCCTGGAAGCGATGTCCTGGCTGTAATGGTGTACAAAAGTGTGAACCAAACTCAAACTGGCAGCTGCAAAGATGTCCGTAGCAGACATTTCTGAAACAGGCCGTTGGGGCAGCCATACCCCTAGTGGAGTGACCCTTAACTGCCACAGACAAGGGCTCATTCTACTTACAGTAGCAATACACAAGGAAATTTGCCAACCATTTGGACAAACACTGTCTGGAAACAGGCACGCCTCCTTTTTTGGGGGGCAAACGAAACAAACAATTGACCAGTTTTAAGAACCGGTTGGGTGCGAGTTGTATAATAACGCAGCACCCTGTGAACATCCAAAGTGTGCAGTATGGCCTCCCCCTGATAAGAATATTCAGGGAAATAAACAGGCAGGTGGATGGACTGGTTGAGCATGAACTCAGACACCACCTTAGGCAGAAACTTAAGATTAGTTCTCAAAGACACCCTGTCTTTGTGAAAAACTAAGTAGGCTCTTTACACATTAGAGCATGAAGCTCGGAAATCCTTTGAATGGAAGTAACAGCAACTAAAAATAACACTTTCCACGACAGAAGGCATTGCTCACAACTTCTGGCTGGCTCAAAGGGAGGCAGAGTGAGCTTTTTCAACATAAAAAAAAAAGATCCCAAGGAGGGATGGGGTCCCGAATGGGGGGTTTCAGATGCAAGATGCCCTGCAAGAATGTGCGGGAGACCTCTAGCTGGGCAACAACCTTGCCCTCAGTAGGTGCATGGTACGCAGATATGGTGGCAAGGTGCACCTTAAGTAAAGAGAACCCCAGACCAGAGTCCAAAAGGGATAGAAGGTACTCCAGAATCAGATTCACATGGCAGGTGAAGGGATCCAGGTGACGAGCTGTGGCCCTTATGAAGAAGTGCTTCCATTTCAGGGTTTAGGTGGCTCTGGTGGAAGGTTTCCTGGCAGCCACAAAGACATCTGCAACCCTGGAAGAAACTCCAAAGTGGGCGATAGCCAAGTCTGCAGGAGCCACGCACGGAGATGCAGAGACCTGAGGTCTGAATGGACCAGGGCGCCCTGCTCCTGGGAAAGCAAGTCAGAGCACAGGGGCAAGGAAACTGGAGGTTCCACTGCTAGCTACTGTAGCACCGGGAACAAATCTGATGCGGCCAGTAGGAACCTATGAGGATCATCTCTGCCCCCTCTGACTGAAGTTTGAGGAGGACCCTCTGGAGAAGCTGGAAGGGAGAGAAGGCATACAGAAACCAAGGAGGCAGTACAGCGCAGTGGTCTAAGGCTCTGAGATGCAAATCTGTTGACATCCAGCAGACCAGACCTGGGTTTGAATCCCACAGCTTCCACTTGCATACTGTGTGACCCTGAGCACGTCACTTAACTTCCTTGTGCTCCCAGGTCGCTCCTGTAAAAAAGCTTTCCGCTTAGTGTGCTATTCCTGGTTAAACAACTAAATTAAAAATTAAATTAATTAAGAAACCTCCCTTTCCAGGAGAGGGACAACTCGTTGTGCCAGAAAACTCCAGGCCCTGGATCGAGCGGGCAGAAAAGTGGCAGTTCTGCATTGAGTGGGGATGCAAAAAGGTCCAAATCTGGATGACTCCACCTGTCGAAGAGGTCTTCTACTACCGAGGACAGGAGTTCCCACTCGTGCATCTTTGACCTGGACTGGCTTTGACTGTCATCCAGGACATTTTTGAAGCCTGGAACATGGACGACTGGAAGTTCCAGGTCATGCTCAATGGTCCAATACCAGACCCTCATGGCTTCCTGGCAAAGAGGGTAAGAATGAGTGCCCCCCTCTTTTGTTGATGTAGAAGACTACGGACATGTTGTCCATCTGCTCAAGAAGTGGGCTGGGAAGAATGTTGGTCTGAAAGGCCTGCAGAACATACAGAACTGCCTGCATCTCTAGCACACTGATGTGGAGATGCTGCTCTGTCTTGGACCAAGTGCCCTGGGTTTGACGGTCGGCTAAATGAGCTCCCCAGCCCAGGCCCGAGGCATCCATGCTGAGGATCTGCTAAAGAGATACAACATGGAGGGGGACCTCTTCAGGAGATTGGTGGAATTCTTCCACCACTCCAAGGTCCTCTTCACTGGAGCGGAAACCAGCACCGGCTGATCCAGGTCGTTGGAGTGTTGCTCCCACTGGGTTCGTAGAGTCCATTGGGGAATCCTCATATGGAAGCGAGACAGGGGAACTGTGGCTATAGGTGCCGCCATGTGTCCCAGCAGACGAAGAAAAACTCTGGTTGGTACCGGACGACTGGAGGATACCAGCCAGGCTTGTGCCATCAGGTGCTCCACTCTATCCTCCGGCAGGAAGGCTCTGCTCTGGGACTAGTCCAGAACCACTCCAATATATCGGAGGTGTTGGCACGGAGATACACAAGACTTCGGTAGGTTGATGGTGATCCCCTGGGTCTGGAAGAACCAAAAGGTGCCTTTCAGGGTCTGTAGCAAGAGATCCCTGGAGGGGGCCGTGAGCAGCCGATCATCCAGGCACGGGAACACATAAAAGCCTTGCCTCCTCAGAACCACCACAAGGCACCTGGTGAAAATCCGAGGTGCCGAGGAAAGGCCAAAAGGGAGAGCATGGAACTGAAAGTGGCCCCCCTGGAAGCAGAAGCAGAGGAAGTGACCAGTAAGCTTGGAAAACCTGGATGTGGAGTGTGACTGGGTTGAATAAGGCTCTGCCCCATTTGTTATGCACAAAGAATTTAAACGCAAGGATCTGTTCTTTCCGCTCCTTTTCTGTCTCTTGTCTGTCTGGTTGCGCAACCAGATTTTCTTGTTAGACCTAGGAACTGATCACTCCGATGGTCTTGCAATTCTCTGCCTCTCACCATTTCTCTGCCTTCACTTGCTGTTCTGTCTTTTCTTCCCCCTTGCATATCTGCAGTTATAAAAACATACGTGAATCTTTGGTGAAACTATAAGTGATACTGGGATCCCTTTATTTAAACTGTATTTAGTTATACTGTTGAAATTATTGCAAAAAGCTATTTGGAACTCAAGGGGTTAACCTGAGATGCAGTTTTTAAGCCCTTTGCAGAGCTGTCAACATGAGGTCAGTTCTGGGACACCATGTACTGCTTAGCTGCATCGGCAAGGAACAAAAATGACAAGAACATTCTGTAAACATACAAGAACATTCTGTGAGAAGCAGGCTATCTTAACGAGTTCCCAGACAAAGACTTATAAAACGAGCAGCAATGCTTTTGCTAGAGAGACAAGGAGAGTGAGAGACTAAAACTTGGAATTAAGAGATATCCTTAGAAGAAGGACTTGGTTTTCTCTATTTGTACTGTCTTTGTAAATAGTTATACTGAATAATTTTTATTTTTTATTTTGCTGTTGAGAAAAATAAAACGCTACTAGCGCATTTTGAAACTTCTCCTGGTTTTCCTATGCTTCCTGACCTGTGCCTTAACAACAGATGGTGGTAGCAGTGGTATATACGCTGTGCATACTCTAAGCCAGGAGTTTTGTGCATTGGTACTAGGGAAGCACAGAAGAAAGGTACGGATTTTGCAGCAGCAAGTCCAGGAGTGATTACCAGAAGAATGGCAGCCAAACTAGAAGCAGAAACAAAAGTCCAAAATGAGACTGTACAGCCAGCACCAGTCGTGGAAAAAAAAAAAAGAACAGGCAGTGACAGAGCCCAAAAGCCTGACTGCCTTTTTCAAATGGTAGGCTATACAACAGCAAGAGGCAGAGAAACAGAAAAAAGAAGAGATGCAGCGACAGGAGCAGCAGAGAAAAGAAGAGATGCAGTGATTGCAACAGCGATGGCTGGATCCCTTGCAAACTATCAAAACTAGAGGTTCTGGCACAGGTCCAGCAGAGCAACAAAACACCAACAACTATAAAGACCTTAAACTTACAAAGTTGTGTCCCTCGGATGATCATCGAAGCATACCCAACAACTTTTAAAAGGGTTGCTGCAGCCTGCCAGTGGCCAAAGCAGCAATGGGCAATCAGACTAGTACCATACTTGATAAGGAAAGCCCAACTTGCCTACAGTAATATGGACACTGCACAGTCAGAAAACTATGGCCTGGTGAAAAGAGAGGTCCTTAAAAGATATGACATCTCAGGAGAGACCTACAGGAACAAATTTCTTTCTCTGAAGTACAAATCAATTGACAATCCTTGAGAAGCCTTCACCCGACTCAGAGAATTCCTTATGAAATGGCTCCAATCAGAGGGCAAAACACACTGACAGATCATCAAAACATCTGTAATGGAGCAGTTCATCGACATCCTAACCACAGACATACAGCTTTGGGTAAAAGAACACGGACCAGAAAGTGGGGAAAAGGCTGCTTCTTTGGCTGAAAACTACCAAATGGTCAGACAGACACCACAGCAGCGAGCTAACTGCCAAGCACCGGTAAGTCACTCTTTTTCCCATTTAAACTCCAAGTCTGATAAGAACTCTGGTGGGGGTAACAAATCTGCATCCAAAGACTATTTGCTATAACTGTAATAAGTCAGATCATACTGCAAGAAATTACCACAGTAAGAAGAGTGACACTGGAGCAGATCTGTCCTTAGCAAATTGGGGCAAGTACTAAACAAATGTCAAGGTGAGAGATAAGACTGTGAAAGGACTTATTGATTCGGAAAGCACACAGACCCTAGTGCATACTGAAGTGCTGGGAAAACAATGTCCAAAAGGACCAGGTACTGGTGTCATCTGTATTCATGGGGACACTTGATACAATCCCACCAGCCAAGTGACTAACTATAAATGGGGTGTCGCAGCAAATGAAAGTGGGGGTAGTACCTAAGTTACCTGTACCTGTGATTATTGGAAATGACTTTCCAGGATTTACGGAGTTAATCAAAGAGGGAGTAAATCCTGATGTTTCAGCAGCTGTGGTGACAAGAGCTCAGGCCAAGAAAATCTCAGATGGTGGGGACTCTTCTCCTTTTGCTGATTTTGAGTTAGACTTGTTTGAGCACAGCTCCAAGATCCAGAAGTTCAGAAAAGAAAGACGACGCCTGAAGAAACAATGGCAACAAAAGACTTGATGGACATAAGGGATTAACATATGAAAATGCTGAAACTAAACTGATCACTGATTGTGATTTTCTTTCAGAGCACGCTAATGATGTTTCTATCCAGGGTAATTTTAAACAGCTGGGGGCGAAATCAAAACAGGATGAACCTATGTTTAAAAAATATAATGGGTTACTGCACAGAGTTTAGGTTAAACCTCAGACACAGGACCAGATGGAACAATTGGTTATACCACAAAAGTATAGTTCTGAGTTGTTACAGACAGCACATGATAGTCCTATGGTTGGTCACTTGGGGAGGGATCACACCCTTGCCAGACTGCTATACAAATTTTACTGGCCTGGAATTCATGAAGATGTTGCTACCTATTGCATTTCTTGTGCAGAGTGTCAGAAAGTAGCACTAGCGACTGAAAAAAAGACAAGGTGCCCCTATCCTTGAAAGACGTGCCTTTTGAGAGAACTGAAATGGATGTGGTTGGCCCCTTAAAAGTAAAAAGGGTAATCGATTCATTCTGGCAGTATGTGACTATGTTACTCGATACCCAGAGGCAGTTCCTATGCATACTGCCACAGACCCAAAAGTGGAAGCAGAGCTTGCCAACATTTTCAGCAGGGTGGGCATACCCAAAGAGATTATTACTGATCAGGGTAGTAATGTGCTGCATTACTGAAGGAGCTGTACAGACTACTAGATATCACTGCCATAAGAATCTCCCCGTATCAACTTCAGACAGACGGTCATGTTGAGTGTTTTGATCAAACCCTAAAATGCATGTTAAAAAGGTTTGTGGAAGGGAAAGACTGGGACTATTACTTATCCTATCTGCTTTTTGCTTACAGAGAAGTAGGTTTTTCACCATTTGAACTCCTGTATGGTAGACAACCTAGGGGTCAACTAGATGTAATAAAAGAAACATGGGAAGATAACCCCCATCAGAAACAATCTATTACATCTTATATGTGTGCCCTAAGATAGAAGCTGGCAAAATATGTTGAAATTGCCCACAGTAATCAGGAACAGGCTCAAAACCAGCAGAAGGGTATTATGACCATGGGTAAAAGAAAAGGTTTTTCAGCTAGGTGAAAAGGTCTTGCTACTGTTGCCCACTATAGAAAATAAACCATTAATGAAGTGGCAAGGGCCTTATAATGTGCTTAGATGTACTGGCACAGTTAACTATGAGATTGAGACCCCCACCCCGATAGGAAAAATGCTACTTGGATATACCATGCTAACCTCCTCAAGAAATAAGTTGAAAAAACAACAAAAGCTGTTTTGCTGGTTTTACCGGAAACTGATAAAGAAGCTACTGATGTAGCCTATGACTGACTAGAACAAACTACAACTGCTGATACTGTAAAGGTGAATTTTTTCTTAACCTCCGAACAAACCGAAGCAATCTGTTACTTGCTAAAAACATTTAACAGTACTTTTACCGCAGTACCAGGCCAAGCAAAAGGGGTCGAGTACGTAACAGTGACAAGGAATGGTAGCCCTATTAGACAAAAGACATACAGATTACCAGAGCGGTTAAGAGGAGACGTGGTTAAGGAAATACAAAAAATGAAAGCATAGGGTATCATAAAAGAGTTGAGAAGTGCTTGGTCATTACCAATGGTGACTGTAAACAAAAAGAAGGGGGGGTGTAAAAATCTGCCTTGATTTTAAGAAACTTAAGTGTCAGAATTTGACAGTTATCCTATGCCCAGAATAGATTATTTGGTGGACAGACTGGGGAGAGCTAAGTATATCAGTACTCTCAATCTCACCAATAGTTACTGGCAAATCCCCCTAGCTAAAGAATCCAGAGACAAAAATGCATTTGCCACTCCTATAGGATTCTATCAGTTCACCGTCATGCCGTTTGGTTTACATAGCACACCTGCTGCATTCCAGCGGTACATGGATGTAATTTTATCCCCTCACACTGGTTATTGTGCTGCGTACCTGGATGATGCCATGATGTACAATTCAAACTTGAAAAGCCGCCTGGAACACCTACGAGCAGTTATCCAATCAATCAAAAAGGCAGGTCTGACAATTCTACAAAGCATGCAGAAAACCAGATATTTGGGCTATGTTTTGGGAAATTTAGAAGTCAAGCTAGAGGTTTCCAAGATAAAAAGCTGTAGCTAACAGCCCTGTCCCCAAAACCAAGAAACATGTCGGGTAATTTTTAGGGCTGGCTGGTTATTATCTGAGATTTGTTCCCAGCTTTGCCAACTTTGCTACTCCCCTCACTGAACTCACAAAGAAACGGTTCCTGAATAACATGAAATGGACCCCAGAGAGTGGCGAGCCTTTTCAGGCCATTAAGGCTGTATTATGTGCAGCCCCTATTTTAAGAAGCCCAGACTAACAATTAAGCACAACAGGATGTGTGTTATTGTGTAATAATGTCACTCCTGGGATGGGTTGAAACACCACCCCAGGAGTGACGTTACTACACAATAACACACATCCCTGGAGTGCCTTATTGCTATTATACAATGGCTCCCAGACTAACAATTTCTGTTAAAGACTGGTGCATCAGAGGTAGGCCTAGGTGCAGTCTTGAGTCAGCAAATAGATGGAAAAGAACATCCTATTCTTTACATAAGGAAACTGCACTACACAGAGAAAAAGTACTCCACTATTGAAACAGGATGCCTTGTGGAAAAGCGGGACATGGAGTCCCTTAAATTATACTTACTGGAGCTGACTTTGCACTTGTAACAGATCACAATCCCCTCCTGTTGACAACCAAATGAAGGATAAAAATTCTAGAATTACATGGTGGTACCTGGCACTACACCCATTTAAATTTAAAGTGATGCTCAAATCTGGGAAAGAGAATGTCAATGCTGATTTTCTGTCAAGATACGGATCAGGAATTGAGAATTCCGAAGGTGTTTGCTATGCTGCATATGCACTGAACTGCAAAGGTTATAAGCTAATGTTAGATGGGAATTTAACAGAACATAGAATAGATCTAGGAACTGATCACTCCAATGGTCTTGCGATTCTCCACCTCTCACTATCTCTCTGCCTTCACTTGCTGTTGTCTTTTCTTCCCCCTTGCATATCTGCAGTTATAAAAACACTTGTGAATCTTTGTGTGAAACTAAGTGATACTGGGATCTCTTTGTTTGAAACTATAGCCCTTTGTTTAAACTATATATAGTTATACTGTTGAAATGATTGCAAAAAGCTATTTGGAACTCAAGTAAGTAAGTAAAAGTTTATTTATAAGCGCTTTTCAGAAACCAAAGAGCTGTACAATAATTACGTTAAATAATAAATAATAATAAAATCAATCTTTAAACGCTTTTAAAAATGAAAATATTTTTTTTAAGGGGTTAACCTGAGATGCAGTTTTTAAGCCCTTTGCAGAGTTGTCAAGAAGAGGCGAGTTCCTGCAAGGAACAAAAAATGATAAGAACATTCTGTAAACTATTATCTTTTGTACCGCCTGTCCAAAAAGAACAGACCCGTGGAATGGGACATTGAGGACTGAATCCTGGAGATCTTGCCGAAAACCGGAAACTCTCAGGTAGAAGTGGCGATGGAGACACACCCCAGTGGCTGCTGCTCTGGCTACTGTGTCCTCCGAATCTTAGGATGCCCTAAGTATATGTTTTCCTACGTCCAGGCCAGACTGGAGTACATCCAAAAGTTCAGCACGTGCAGGATTATCAGGCTGCTTTTGGGCTAACTCGATGGCTTTCTTCCATAGGGACTTTTGATATTGCACCATATGGGCCAAACAATTTAGGGACCGAATGGAGCAAGTGGAAGAAGCGTAAACCCTCCTACCGAACTGGTCTAGTTTCTTAGACTCTTTGTTGGGGGGGTTGAGAGCTCATGTGTTTCGGCTACTTTGTCCTGCCGTGAGCTGTGGTCAGGACCATAAAGTCTGCTTTTGGATTTTCTCCCAAGAAAGGCTCTGCCTTAGGAGCTTTATATAGCCTATCTGCCTTCTTAGGTATGGCCAAAAAAGAGGAAGGATGGTCCCAAGCCAACCTGATTACGTCCTGAAAAGGAGGGACTGGGAGATGACCAAAGGTCTCGGGTCACTCATTCCCAAAAAGGTATGAAGCCTTTCCCTTTCTGGGTCCAATTCCTCAGTGTCCTATTGATTTAGGAATTGTATGTGACGAATCACATTCATAAATGTTGGGTCATCTGGGTGGGGGACCTGGGTGAGATACAGGGGGCCCTCTGGCTCGGGAGAATAACCTCTGGAAGAGGAACCTGAGGAGTGAGGGCTGCTTCTGGAAGAGTTGGAAGATGCTGACCATGAGCGCTTATGCCCGCACCTACGTCTGCTCCTACTGTCTGAGGAAGACATGGAGGAGGAGCGGTGACGTCTTCCCCTACAATTGGTATGTTCTGAAGTCTGACCGTTTTGGAGTTGGGCTGCTCCTGGGCAAGTGTGGAGACTGTGGTTGGGAGTCTGGGATTGGTACTTTATCCAGAACCGGTGTAATGGGTTGTGGAGGCGGTCATCCCTTTTTTTTTTTTTTTTTTTTTTTTTTAACAGATCTCCTTTTACCGTAGTCCACCAGGAGAACCATCAGCACCTGGGGTGTATCGACGGGTTCCGTGACAGTGCTGATAGGGTTGCTCGGTCCTGGAGTCTCTTCACGGGGGACATGAGAGCTCGGTGAAGTAGCACGGTCTGTCATCTGATCGCCTGTCGTCGGGTCCCCTGATGTCAGGTCGTCTGGTGCCGAGGGGGTTTTATCTGGCAACTTATCAACAGGTGGCCTGTCGTATGGTCCCAGCTGATGTCTGCTACTGAGGCAGCTGCTCCAGAGGCGTCCAATTCTTAATGGTCGTAGAGGACATCTGGGAGCCTGATATCTTACTTTGAGACGTCTGCCTTTGGTTCTTCCATTTGTTGGAAGACTGTTCGTCCAGGTCATGCGTCAGGGTCTGTTCCTTAGTTGCTGACAACTTGCCTTGGGGGAGCGTTCCCTGCAGCGGGAATGTTCCCGGCATCTGTGTCTGTCACCCAATGCCGATGATGCCGCAGTCTTGTTGGTTGCAGTTCCCCTCTTAGGCCCAGGGAGTTGATGAAAGGGCCTAAGCCTGAGGGAAGGACCAGAGGGTCCCTACCCCGAAGAGCTGCTGCCCATTGAAACTGCAAGGGTGGGAGCCTTCGTCAACGTCAGACCTGCTGGAGGGTCTGAGCCTGCTCTCTCCCCAGAGCGTGAACTGGAAGGCTTCTCCTTACGAGGAGATTTAGATCTGGACTACGACCTACTGTGCTCCTTGTCCCGCTGATGGTGCTTCCCTCCTGAGTGTTTCTCCTTTTAGGAAGTCAGCGATCAGGAGGCTGAGGAGTTGGCCTTTGATGGGTGTTGAAGAGCAGCAAGCTGTTGCTCCATAATGTATGCCTTGAAAGTCTTGTGGCGGTGGGTCCGGGTCCGTTGGTTAAACTTGCCGCAGTCCGGACAGGCTTTGATGTCGTGGGTAGGCCCTAGACAAAAGACGCACTGCAAATGGCCGTCTTTGGCAGGAATCTGCAGCCCGCACAGACGCTTAGATTTCCTTTGCGATGTTGAGCAAGACACGAGATGACATAAACCAACTTTCCATGATACTAAACTTAGAAATAAAAGGAAAACACGGGTACTCCTGACTGAAGTAAAATGGCGGTCGACAGATGCAACGAGGCGTCCGATGGAGCCAAAGCACATGGGTCGACGGCAGGAAAAGATATTAGGTGGGGCTGGGGACTGCCCCTTTATACAGCTGGTGACATCGGTGGGCGGACCGATGTAAGGGGCGGCCCCCAGCTGGGTACTGCTGGCTGAAAGTTTTCTGTGGAGTTCTAGTGCCTGGTGGTATAGTCCTTATGGTGTAGCCTGCTGCAGGAGCTCTTACTTTAAGTAAGAGCTTAGTTTTCTGCTTGTACTGACTTTGTAAATAGTTATACTGAATAATATTTTTTATTTTGCTGTTGAGAAAAATAAAACGCTATTTGCGAATTTTGAAACTGCTCCTGGTTTTCCTATGCTTTCTGACCTGTGCCTCGACGACATGGTGATAGGCATCCTGCATATTCAGGGAACAGAGCCAGTCCCCCACATGAAGGAGGGGCAAACAGTCCCTTAAGAGTCACCATCCTGAACTGCTTGTACTCTATGCAGAGGTTCAGGTGGCTGAGGTCCTAGATGGGTCTCGGGTCCCCTGTCTTCTTGGGGATGAGGAAAAGGTGGGAGTAGAACCCGTTTGCTCTTTGATTCTCTGGGACAGGCTCTATGGCCTTTTTGTGCAGGACAGCCTGGATCTCTTCTCGGATGAGGGAGATGTGGTTCCAAAGATAATGGGAGGGCGAGGGAGAGTTTTCTGGAGGGGGTTCCAGGAATTCGAGGGTGTGAACCCTTTCGATTATCTGGAACACCCACTGATCTGAGGTTACTGTGCACCACCCATCCAGGTATAGGAAGAATCAACCCCCTACCGCCTCCCCTAAGTCCTCTGTTGGGGGGGTTGGGCAAGGAGTCATGTAGTAGAGCCTGGGGTGGGCAAAGCATCTGAGGACACTCTGGGGGCCCTAGGGGTGGATCCACCAGCTTGTGGGGTGGGGGCTATGCGTTTTAAAGGACTCTTCGACTGTTGACCCTTGGAGGGCTGTCAGGAGATCCGGTGAAAATACAGGTTACTCACCTGTAACAGGAGTTCTAGGAATGGTATATGTTGTTCATCCACACTATCTGGCAGGTTCCTTGCCGCTTTAAATCTTGCCGGAAGGTCTTCAAGCTAGCTCCTCCCACCCACCCGGGTGGTAAAACTCTCGGCTCCGCCCCATGACGCCAGATCTGGCCCGCTGGAAGCTCAGGTTGTCTTGTCCAGGCCGGGAGGTCGGGTGGGTTCGTGTGGATGAACAACATATACCATTCCTAGAACTCCTGTTACAGGTGAGTAACCTGTATTTCTAGGGACATGGATATGTTGTTCATCCACACTATCTGGCAGACTCCTAGCAGTTCTCCGGGAGGAGGGAGGCAAGGCGCACACCCCCTAATCCTTACTTGGGGAACAAAGATTGGAGAACCGAGGCCCCAAAACCAGCATCCCGGGCGTGACTCAAGGTCGATGTGGTAGTGGGAAATAAAGGTGTGCTGACTTCCAGGTAGCAGCCTGCAGATCTCCTGGATAGGGACATCCCTGAAGCAGCCACCGATGCAGCAGTATGGCGGGTAGAATGAGCTCTTATCCTCTGGGAGGCTCCATGCCCGTTAACTCATGCAGAATTTATGCAGGAGGAGACCCATCTGCCTATCGTCCGCTTGGCTGCAGGTCTGCCAGGTGCGGCTTCAGCGTAGGTGACAAACAGCTGGCGAACCTCTCCCAATTTCAGCCGTGCGCTCCTTATAATAAGCGGCGCCCTTCTAGGGTCCAAGTATGGAGCTATATTCGACCTCCGGGTGTGACTGGGGTAGAACACCGCAGGGATCAATACCTGATTAAGGTGAAACTCCGGCACCACCTTCTCGAAGGAATTCCCTGTGGGGCGAGGGACAACCTTGTCCCTGTGGAAGACCAGGTAAGAGACTCGATGCTCAGCGCCTGGAGTTCTCCCATCCTTTTGGCTCGTGACAGCCACCAAGAAGGTGGTTTCCATGACAGGTGGGGAGACCACACCTGTGCATTGATTCGAATAGCTTGCCCATGAGCTTTGCCAATACCAGCAGTAAATCCACGGAGGTGGGGTTCCCGCACTGGAGGAAATGTGATCAAGGCCTTGAAAAGCGCCGACCACTTTTCCTCGCCACTGACTGCTGACCGGCCCGCGCCCGGTAAGCAGAAATGGCTGCCAGGTGCACCTTAAGGGTCGCCGATCTAAGCCCTTTACTAGATAGGGACCATAGATAGTCCAAAATGCTCACCACAGGACATGAGAAAGGATCCAACCCTTTTTCCCCCGACACCAAATGGAGAACCTCTTCCATTTGAAGGCATAGCATTTTCTGGTCGACTCCTTACGGGACGCCTCAATGACGTTGAGGACCTCGTCGGAAAGACCCAAGGCCTGGAACTCCAGCCGCTCAGGAACCAGGCCGTCAGGTGCAGGGATTGACGGTCCGGATGGAACACCTTCCCCTGATTGACTGAGAGCAGGTCCGGGCGAGCTGGAAGCTGCCGCGGAGTCCTGGAGCTGAGACTGAGGAGATCTGGGTACCAGAACTGGCGAGGCCAGTCTGGGGCTATCAGAATCACCTGCGCCTTGTCCCTCCTCGCTTTCAGCAGGACCCTGTGAATCAGGGGAACGGGGGGAAAGGCGTAAAAGAGGCCCGGGGTCCACGGCCTCGAAAAGGCATCCCCCTGCAGCGAGCCCTGCTGAGGGGGCGGCATGAAACAGCCTCAGCTTCGCGTTCTCCCTGGAGGCAAACAGATCCACCAGAGGTGTGCCCCAGCGGGAGAACAGGTCTTGTACTATCTCCGGCAGGAGAGACCACTCGTGCGATGCAGCCCCTATCCGGCTCAGGGCATCGGCCAGGGTGTTGGAGGCTCCTGCCACATGAATGGCCAGGATATCCGCCTCCAGGCTGCGCACTAGTGACCAGATGCGGAGAGCTTCCTTGCATAGAGGCAAGGAGCGCGTCCCACCCTGGCGGTTTAGATAGTACATGGTCGTGGTATTGTCCGTCTGGACTCGGACCACTTGACCCCGGAGAAACGGAGCAAAGGCGGTGAGAGCTAGGCGGACCGCACGGAGCTCCAGCAGGTTGATATGGCATCGGGACTCCCGCGGGGACCAGAGGCCGTGCGCTCGGTGTTCCCCCAGATGGGCACCCCAACCCATCAAAGAGCGCCGGTCGATAGAGAGACCGTCGGCTCGGGGCAGTCAAACGGGATACCCTCCTGCAGATGGGACGGACGGTCCACCACTGGAGAGGCGTTCCACATCTCCTGGGTCGTCCAGCGCTGGTCCAGAGGGTCGCAACGCTGTGACCACTGGCCGGCCAGACCCCACTGGAGGGGGCGCATGTGCCAGCGTGCCCAACGGACTACGCTGGCACAGGCCGCCATAAGACCCAGGAGGCACAGGAAGTCCCGGGCAGGGCGCGATTGCCCAACCAGAAATGATTGGGCAAAGGAGGTAAGAACCTCGGCCCTGTCCGCCGGGAGCCGTGCTCTGGCTCGAAGAGAGTCGAGCTCTGCCCCGATGAAAGATATCACCTGCTTCGGCTCGAGTTCCGACTTGGCCTCGTTGACCAGGAGGCCCAGTTGAGAGCAAACCCGGAGGGCCAGATTTCTGGACCGCTCCACCTCCAACCTGGAGGGGGCTGCTATCAGCCAATCGTCCAGGTAAGGGTACACCCGGACCCCTCGGCGCCGCAGGAAAGCTGTCACCGCTGCAATGCATTTGGTGAAGACCCTGGGAGCTGAAGAAAGGCCGAAGGGCATGGCCTGGAACTCGAAGAGGGATCCCTCCGCTCTGAAGCGGAGGAATCTCTGATGAGACGGACGGATAGGGACGTGAAAGAACACGTCCTGGAAGTCCAGAGAACAGAACCACACGCCGTGTTCCAGAGATGGTATTATCTGAGCCAGAGTGACCATTCTGAAGGTTCGAGACCTTAGGAACTTGTTCAGGTCGTGTAGGTCTAAGATGGGGCGCCAGCCCCCCGTCCGTTTCGGGACCAGGAAGTACCTGGACACGAACCCTGGTTCTGGTGAAGGGTCCTCTATCTCTTTTATCACCCTTTTCTGAAGGAGGAGGGCAATGTCGGCTCGACGAGCCTGTAGAGATTCTGGGGACCCCAAAGCCCCCCGCGGGGCGACGGCTCTGAAGGGTGGAGCCTGCTCGAATTCCAGAGGCAGGCCTCTTCCCTCCACCTCCAAAACCCACCTGTCCGTGGTAACAGCGGACCAGGCGGAAAGGAAGTGTCGGAGCCGTCCCCCCACGGGGGGAACCAGGGGCGAGGTGATGGGGATGGGTGACACCCTCAGCCCGGCACTTAGCAGGCTTGGAGGAAGGACCGCCTGGGGACCACCAGGGCCTTTTCCTCCTTGCTTCCTATTAGAGGAAGCCGATGGCTTGGGCTTGGAATACCAAGGTCTAGCCTGCTGGCCCTGACGCTGTTGTTGGGCCGGGCGTGCGGCGGGAGTAGAGGGACGAAAGGGCTTAGACTGGGGCTTATGACCCTTGTCCCTCTGCGCGGACGAGACCGAATCCAAGGTGGCATTGGATTTTTCGATCCTCTGGAGGTGGCCTTCCACGCCAGGGCCGAACAGGTCTGTTCCCAGGAAAGGAACGTCCGCAAGCTTGTGCTGGGTATCCGCAGTAAAGGTGGATATTCGCAGCCACGCCCGCCGACACATGGCCACAGCGGCCGCCACTGACCGGGCACATGAGTCTCCTATATCCAGAGCAGTCTGGAGCTGTTTGGCTACTGTCCTGCCCTGATCCCGCACCTGCTTGACCGTAGTCTGCAGGTCAGCGGGAAGATGAGGGACCGCCTCATCCAGGGAACCCAACAGGGCATGGGAGAAATGTGCCATGAGGACGGCCGAACTGGCCTGACGAGCCGAGAAAGAGCAGCATACACTTTCCGCCCGAGTAGTCCAATTTCTTGGACTCTTTGTCGGGCGGTTTGTCCAGCCCCTGGCATTACCGACGCGGAAAACACTGTCCGTGACCAGCCCTTCAGCGAGGGGTGTTCAGAAAACCGGACAGAAGCCAGTAGGGACCGTGATCTTCCTGGCCAAAGGTGCAGGACAGGAAGCCGGACGCTCAAAGTTCCAGGGCCGCCCGACAATGGCCCGCCACTGGAAAGCCTCCGTGGGAGAATCCTCGGTCCAGAATCTCGGTGAGGGATATCTGGCCCGTTTGGATACGGGTTCAAGCTTCATCCCAGTGGATTCTGAGATGAGCCTAAGAAGTCCTAGGAAGGACGAAGGGCTATCTCCACTGACTGCCCCCCAGAGGACTCCAAGTCAAAACGCTTGGAGAACAGGGAGGAGTCATCCGACTCCGAGTTGTCGAATAGCTGCCTGGAGCCTGAGCCACCCTCCACTTGCCGAGGCTTGTCAGGCGTGAGAGTGACAGACAGCCTACGGGGAAGGCCTTGGGCCAACCGCGATTCTTTCGTCGGAGCCCCAGCTGTCGGCTGAGGTGGAGGCGGTTCCACCACAATTGGTGGGGCAGCCGGAATAGGTCGGACAACTGGCCTGGAAACAGGCTCCTCGACCACTACCTGGTCCGGTGGCAACCACTTAATGGCTGGAGAAGAGGCTGAGCGGCTTATTGGCCAGAAAAATTGTTGCCACATGAGGTCCTCCATTTCGGCGAGGCTTACGCTGAGCCTTCCTCCTCGCCGAGGAGGAAGGCGGCGACGCCACTTGCCACGTGCCGAGACCGAGACCGTCTATGTCGACGGAACGGTTGGACCCGAAGATGTCCGAGACGAGAATCTCGGCTGGGCCGAGTGGGTGAGGCGGGAGCCGAGATCGGCGATCCTCGGTCCGGTCGGCAAACCGACAGCTCCTGATTCACTGCACGGAGAGCCGACGATATCCTCAGCCCTCACTGGGGAACCGGGAGGAGGGAATCTCGGTTCAGTCCGACAATCCGTCAACGGGTCGAGAAAATCTCGACCCTCGGCGGGAGTCTCAGTCACCTGGCCTGGCGGGGCACCGTGAAGCCAGTGGCGAGCGAGGTCGACCGAAGTCGGTTGTCGGCACGAGGGAGGGATCTTTCCCGCTCCCAAGAGCGTCGACGATGAGACTTACTCTTAGACTTCTTCGACCGATGAAACGGACTCGAAGAAGTAGGACCCTCGCCTTTAGTTGAGAGGGTCAAGCAAAGCTCCTTAAAGGAAGCTGAATATGAGGTCCCGAGCGATAGAGGGACAAAGGCCGCAGAAGAGGAAGCCGCGGCCTGAGCCGCCTGCTCTTCGAAGGCGACCAACCTCTCTAGTTGTTCGGCGGATCCCGCAGCCGCGGAAACCGCCAGTCGGGCCTCTTTGGATTTGACCGGAGGAAATCTTCTTTCGGGACGCCCCAGATGTAAGCGGGCAGCGCGGTCCTCGAGGACGTAGACCGAGAAGGAGGAACACAGGTGTAAGCCTGCAGGTCGTGCTCCTGGCCCAAGGCCAATAAGCGCACGTGGAGTGCGGGTCCGTCGAGACATCTTCTGCCCATTAGGACATCTCCAAACTGGGAGTTTATTTGTCCATCGCAGCTGAAGGAAGAAGACCAGAAAAGTTATAAAATTTTTTCTCTTTTTAAACCAAGGATAATTAGGCCCAAAACTTAATTGCAGAGCGTTAAGGAGGGAACCTGAGCTTCAAGCGGTAAGGAAGATCTGGCGTCATGGGCGGAGCCGAGAGTTTTACCACCCGGGTGGGTGGGAGGAGCTAGCTTGAAGACCTTCCGGCAAGATTTAAAGCGGCAAGGAACCTGCCAGATAGTGTGGATGAACAACATATCCATGTCCCTAGAAAGGACTGATATTGGGAAGGCCTTGGTTGGTACCAGTACATGAAATGTACCAACTTTAGGGCCTTGCCAGATTCCTGAAGGCAGGAAATGATATCCTGGGCATCTCCCCCAAACAAAACAGAACCCTGAAAGGGGCATCCAGGATTTTGGCCTGAATATCAGGTGCAAATCCAGCGACCCTGAGCCAGGAGTGGCTGTGCATGCGGATCCCCCTGCTACAACCCCTCATCCAGAGGCATATATTGTGTCACAGGTAGCCCCCTCAGCACATGGTTGCCCACATCCGAACCAGATTTTAAAAGTTGGGCTAACTCCGTTTTAATGGCATCTTCAAGGAGGGACTGAACTAGATCCCTTGCCTGGTCCCAAATGGCATTCTGATACTGCACCATATGGACCAGACAGTTCTGGGCCCGGATGGCCAGAGTTGCAGAGGAGTACACCTGCTTGCTCAACTAGCCCAGCAGGTGGGATTCCATGTCTGGAGGGTGGGTGCTGAGGTTCTTGGGTTTCTAAGTGCGTTCATAAGGCGTGTTCATGACTACTGAGTCAGCCATGGCGTGTTTGCCAAAGAAGTCTTTGCTCACTGCCGCATGGTGGAGATGATCCACTTTCTTGTCCAAGGCCAGGCTGGTCGGGGGACGATTCCACGCCGCCTCAGTCACATCATCATATGAATCTATGGGGGGGGGGCACCAATTCCGGCCCAGTGATGCCAAGGGTTGAGGCGCTGGACGCCATACCTTGCGTCACGCCGGTGACCAGAGTTTAGCAGCGAGCTCGGGGAGCCAGGGGTTGGCAGGGGAGGACTAGGACTGAGCGTCCATAGACAGCTCTCCTAGTCCTGGGAAGGGTTCTGGGGATCTCCAGATGCTCTGGTACCCCTTGGCGGATGCTGGGGGCTCTGCAGTGCACGGCAGCAGACGCTTGGGGATGGGAGCACGGCGGACATCTTCCAGGGGCGTACGGGAGCGTGTGCTTGCTGTGTGGGTTGTCATTGCACGTCCGTGTTCAGGGCAGAAAAACAGAAATACCCCCTTCCTTCGGGTGAGGCGTCGGCGATTGAAAATCAGTCTGACCGAACCTCACGGCCAATACCGTCCGTCTCTCCGGTTCTCCTTGGGGTCTGGAGCCGCTCTTTGGGCTGGGGGGAGTGCCCAGACCCCGCTTACCCAACGTAGCCCAGAGGTGTCAGTTCAGGCGGGCAGTTGTGTTCGGCGGCTGATGGAAGGGACCTGACAGATGCCCGAAGGTAAGTGGCATAAATAAGATTACAAAAAAGGGGAGGGGCACCAAAGGGTGGTCGCCCTGGAGGTAAATGGCCAGATGGCGGTACTTCAGGTCAAGCTCCTCTGTCTCCCATCCCATAGGGGATTGTATGAGGGACGCCCCTGCCCTTCAGAGGAGCCTCTGGTATCTTCTGACGACTCTGAGGAGGAATAATCCTGACTGGTCACTGTCGGGGACTGGCATCTGAGGCAGACTGTCATCCCTATGCTTGTCAGAAGACCCCTTGTGCCCCAGGAGACCCTGTGGTACGGGGGTTGCTAGGTCTAACCCAGCCCAGATATTGAAGAGGAGGATCCCGAGGAGGAGGAGGAGGAAAAGGCCATCTGGATGCATCCTTGTCCTTCATAAAGGTCCACCAAGCCATATATAAGGCGTTATAATCCACTGGTGGAGGTGGGTTGTAAGGTGGATAAAGGTACTGGGGAGGAAGGTATGGCTATGACAGTAGAGGAGCCGGCATTGAGTACCCTGGCGTCGGCCCAGCTGGCACTGGCTGGGGATCCCTGGGAGTGCCAACGGGTGTCGGCTGAGGCACAGGCTGGGGCCAAGGTGACGACAGTTGAGGAGCAGTCAGTGTAGGTGTCGACAGGGCCGGCTTCAGCCTGATAGGAGAAGGCTGGTGTCAGTCTGGAGAAACAGCTGACATGGGCCCCCAAGGAGAGGTAGGCAGGGGGGATACCCCCGAGACAGAGGCGTTGCCTGTGTAGAGGAGAAAGAGGCGAGTGCTTGCTCCGGGCAATGCCTGGAAAGACTAGCGATGGTCCTGGAATTGGGGACCAATGAAGGCAATGTCATGATTGGGGGGCGGGGGCGTTGAGCCACCTGGCTGAGGACTCAGCGGGACTAAGAGCCTGAGTGTCAGGGGCTGGGGGTCAGGGAACGAAGTCTGCTGCCCCGAGGAGCCATTGTCCGTGATAGCAATGAGGGCGAGCCGCTGTACCACCAGCAACCTGGAGAGTGTAAGGGCTGCCCAGGAAGGAGGGAACGTGACCCCCCCCCCCACGGGAAGAGGACCCAGAGGCAGAAGTCGTTCTATATGGTGACCACGAGCGACAGGATGACCGAGGATGGTCCCGGTATTTGTGTTTCCTGCTAGACGTCTTCTCCTTCTGGAAAGAAGAGGAAGAAGATGATGCCCCAGAGACTAGGGAAGTAGAAGAGCTTTTAGCCTGAAGCTCCTTCTCCATCACAGAGTTTCTGCTGAAGTAGGCGACACTGGAGGGTCTTCAAGCGGCATCTCCGTGTGGCCTGGCTGAAGTCCTGGCAGTGCTTGTAGGCCTCGGTGTCGTGGTTAGGGCTCAAGCAGTGCAGGCAGAAAGAGTGACAGTCTTGGTGGGTATCTGCTTGCCGCGGGCACACTTCGTAAGCCAGTCGGAAGACGAGGCTGGAGCAGAAGACAAACAAGATGGGGAGAAACACTGAAAATAGATGTTAAAGGTAACCTGCATTAACAACATGAGCCCGCTCCAGTCCCACATACCTTTCTAAGCGGCAACGGGAGTCCGGTGCTGCCATCAGTAAAATTTTAGCAACAGTCTGTACATTTTACCAAACTGCTGAAACTTTTCAGCGAATATGGAACTGCCGCCTGGGTCCCAATAGAGTGGGTGCAAGTTTACATCGGTATTCTACCCATTTAGTGACATTACAGACACCACTGCTTTCAATGAAGCAGCAGTGGGGGGGGGGCTTAATTTGTTGGTTCACAAAGGGGGGGTAATACTACAGCAACCCAGAATGGGTCGTTGCTGCAAGTATTAATTTAGGTATCAAGACCCCCCGCGTGAAGCAATAAAATAAGTAAATTAACCTCTCAATGCTGCTTCATTGAAAGCAGTGGTGTCTGTAGCATCACAAAATGGGTAGAATAATCATACAACTTTCACCCTTTATTGGGACCAGGCGGCACTTTGTATTCGCCAAAAGTTCTCAAGCGGTTTGCTAAAATATACAGAATGTTGCTAAAATCTTACTGATGGCAGCCACATGGACCTCACGCTAGAAAGGTATGTGGGACAGAGCTGGCCCATGTCGTTAATTTGCAGGTCACCTTTAAAACTAAATAGAAAAAGAAAATCCATCTTGGGTAAACACGAAGAAAATGGTGGTCAACTGAAGCAGATGTCCGTGGAGGCCCAACTTGCGTGGGTCTACAGTGGGAAAAGAACTGGGGGAGGTCCCCTTTATAGAATAGGTGGACGCCAACATGTTGACATCACCGGGGTGGTCCCCCATGATACACTGCTAGCTAGACGTTTTCCACGTGGTCCCGGTGACTGGTGGCTTCAGTCCTACTGGTGTTGCCTGCTGCAAGAGCCCCCTTGAAGTAAGACCTCAGGATTCGTATATAAAGACACTCTGTCATTTGGAATAACCAAATAAGGAGGCTCACACATTAGAGCCCGTAGTTCTGAAATTCTTTGAGCAGAAGTTACTGCAACTAAAAATAATGCTTTCCAAGAAAGAAAGCATTGACCACAGCTTGAAGCTAGCTCAAAAGGAGCCAAAATAAGCTTCTCTAAAACAATATTCAGGTCCCCAGCTGGGACTGGATTTCTAATAGAAGGTTTCATATGTAGTATAACTCTCAGAAAAGTATGGGATACCTCTAACTGGGAACCATATATTCATTCATGGGGGCATAAAAAGTTGAAATAGTGGCCAAATGTACCTTGAGTGAGGGATACTGAAGACTGGCGTCTGATAGAGACAGCAACTAGTCTAGCACTGCACTGAATGGACATGCAAATGGAACCAACTGTTAAGAAGCAGCCCACATTGCAAACCACTTCTGTGTCAGCGTGGCTCAGATGGTAGCACATCCTCCTCTGGACTAGAAGGCTGTGGGTTCTTGTTCCACACCGGGATTGGACTTGCACCTAAAACGCTGGCATCTGAGAGCAGTATTAGGGGGTGCTATTCTGCTGGGTTGTGCCGTCCTTCGGATGAGACGTTAAACCAAGGTCCTTCTACCCATCCTGGTGGATGTCCAAGTGGAAGTAGAAAGAACCCAGGGCACTCTTCACAAAGAGTACAGGACATTCCCGGTGTCCTGGCCAACATTCCCCTTCCCATAAACCAGTTCATGCAATTGTCTAGGCTGTGTGTGGGTGTTGATGTGTGATATGGCCGCCACTTCACATTCAGTCACTTCACTACCAGTCCAGCATTGCTTGTAAAGCGCTTTGGGATACACTGTGTATGAAAGGCACTATATAAATGTTGATTCTTCTTCCTTGTCACTTCAAGGAATAGGTATGTCTGGTGGAGGGTTTTCTGACAGCCAACAGAACATCGGCCACCTGAGGTAATACTCCAAATCGTGCCATGGCTATGTCTTCAGGAGCCATACAGGCAGATGCACTGACTTCAGGTCCGCATGGACCAGAGATTCCTTGTCCTGTGACAACAGGCCCTTGCACAGCGGTAGAGGTACTGGGGGTTCCACTGCCAACTGTTGAAGCAGTGGATGCCATATCTGCTGAGGCCATAGTGGAGCAATGAGGAGGAGGGCTGCCCCTTCCATCTTCAATTTGAGTAGCACACTCTGTATTAAAGGAAAGTGAGGGAAGGCGTACAAAAACCTCCCTTTCCAAGACACGGACAATATGTCTTGCCAGAAAACTCCAGGCCCAAAAGCAAGTGAGCAAAAAATGGGGCAGTTTTGCATTGTGTGGGGATGCAAAAAGGTCCATCTCTAAGTGACCCCACAATTGCGAGGAGGTCTTCCACTACTGAGGTCACTTAAAAACTGAAAACCGTGCACTCACCACCTCGACTTACAGATGGACACCACTCTTAGGCAGAAACTTCAGCAGTTATTTATTTACAAAACATCACATTAAAAACATCACACCATAGTGTCTGCCAGTCCGAAACACGTCAGGTGGGCACTATGGTGTGCTGGTTTTGCTATGTCTTTAAATGTGATGTTTTGTAAATAAATAACTGCTAAGGCTTCTGCTTATGAGTGATGTCCATCTATAAGTCGTGGATTTTCAGTTTTTAAGTGTCTTGTAAACACCGAGAGTACCACCGTCCCTGTGCATTCTTTTCTGAAGTTAGTCACTACTGAGGTCAGTAGCTCCTGATTATGCACTGTGGACTGCGACCTGCTTAATTTGTCAGCTAAGACATTTTGGATGCCTGGGTTCCGGAGTCAAATACCATACTATCATTACTTCCCTGCATTGTGGATAGGAGTGAGTCCCCCCCCTTCTCTGCTGATGCAATGCATCACACTGACGCTGTTGGTCTGTATTAACAGAGGACCGGCAGTCAGATGCTTCTGAAATGCCTGGAGACTGTGTATGACAGCTCAGTGTAGTGAGTTGCTGCAGTCCATCCATGCCGTCAGTGCTTTTCTCAAGGGAGATGTGACAAGCACCAGTTACTCTAGTTCATTGTTCAACTGGTCCCTTAAGGTCCATTGTGGGATCCGTGTATGCAAGTAAGCCAGTGGTACGGTGACAGTGGCTGCTGCCATCAGTCCTAGAAGGCATAGCAAAGTCCAGGCAGGGGCATACAGACTGCTGCACGCCACTGTGCTTGAGCCATGAGGCGATGGACCCTGTCCAGAGGCAGGAAAGCACAGCCCTGAGCTGTGTCCAAGACTGCTCCTATGTACTGCAGTCTTTGACAGGGGTTCAATACTGTCTTTGGCAGACTGACTGTCACCCCAAGGTTGTTGAACAATTTCCAGGTTTGAGCCAGGGTGTGCAGTAGTTGATCCCTGGAGTGGGCTTTTAAGAGTCAATTGTCCAGGTAGGGAAAAACATACAGGCCTTCCCAGTGGAGGGCTGCTGCTACCACTGCAAAGCATTTGGTAAAGACCTATGGCACCAAAGATTAGCCAAAGGGCAATACTCTGAACTGGTAATGCTACCACTCTAGCATAAATATCAGATATTTTCTGTGAAGTTTCCTGCTTTTTATATGAAGGTAAGCATCCTTCACATCTAGGGAACATATCCAGACTCCTGTTTTCAACAGGGGAATTGGAGTTTGTACAGATCATACAGAATTTCTTGTACTCTATGTAGAAGTGGAGGTCTCAGGTCTAGGACAGGCCTCAGATCTCCAGTCCACTTGGGGACTAGGAAGTATCTGGAGTAGAAGCCTCTGTTCCTCTCTCTGGCGGGAACAGGCTAGGGCAGGTTTTTGGTGTAAGGTCTGCACCTATTCTCTCTCACAAGAGGGATAAGTTTCCTGGGCAATAATTTGAGACAGGTGGCAGATGATCTGGAGGGCTATTTTAAGTCCCAGAGCACGATCTTTCACAGTAATGTCCAGTACCCATTCGTCTGTGGTTATCTCCCTCCACTGATTCAGATGAAGGGAGATCAACCACCCACGACCACTCCTGGGAGCAAAGGTGGCTGGGGGTATACTGTTGTGAGTCAGGCTAAACCAGTGGATGCCAACTCCACCAGCTCCACTACCTTTAGGTGCTTCTGAATGGGCACCTGGGGGAGTGGAGCTGCCTAGTCTCTGGTGCCCTTACCTCTGCCGTGTTGTCAACAGACCTGTCTGCCCTCCCTCTGGTAATGGGCTGACAAAACTGACCCCTGTCCCTACCTCTGGCTGGCGTGGGATACAGGGATTTTACTGATCTCAAGGTCATCCTGGATGATTGAAGGCCTGACTGAACGCTGGCAGTAGCTGAGGAGGTCTCACTTGTAGTGTGCTGTTTTGAAGGGTCAACGGGGTCTGGGAAGTAGTACGTCCCACTGATGTCAGAACAGGCTGCTCAGGTAAAGCCTGGTAGTAAGCACTGTATCATTTCTGAAAACAACACGAACACTGATTGTGCGCTGATGATGCCTGTAGGAGTTGTGCCCAAGATGGTCAATGGCAGGTGAAGACATGGCGACAAACCGTCCGAAACAGGCTCAGTAGCACCTAAGCTAAACCCCGAAAGTGTCTGCTCGATGGAAGGGGGGGGGGCTGCTGCTTCTGCCACTGAAGCGGACAATGAAGAGGTAGAGGGGTTACCTGGCAGCTACAGCAGCAACCTGGATCTCATTGGGGGAGGTCTTTTCTTTGTTCCTATGCTTATGCTTGTAACTGCCAGAAGACTACTTTTCTTTTGAGTTTGATGACCGCGATTCGGTTGACAGGGCAGACTATGTGGATTTTTCCTGCATTTGTTTCTCCATTGCTGCCAAAGTTTTCTTCAAAAGAACCTTTTTAGCGCTCCTTTCTGATGTCGCCTGGCAGGGTATTAAATAAGCCAATAAAACTGATTAGCAGTTTTACACATGAAAGTGCTAATCAGCTGTAAAAATACATAGCACTTGGCACAGAATGGTTAGCAAAATAAAATAAAAAAATACATAATTTTTAAAATTTGTCTACTGTTCCATAGACTCATTGAGAAAAAAAAATGGTTAGCAGCTTACTGCTGTGCATTTTCGGAAATGGTTAGCATTACCCTGTTTTGCGTAGTGTTTTGCTATGTTATACCAGCTATTTAAAACCCTGCCTGGTAGTGGAGTTGAAGCTTCTACAAATCTCACAAGCTTTAACGTCGTGAACGAGGCCTAAACAGCTGACACACACTTTGTTTGAGTCATCCTTGTAAATTTTTTTTCTCCGCACTCAATACTAAAATAACTTCAAGGGTTCTTTCGGTGGCATACAGAAATGCTGAAAAAATAACTAAATTAGCGATTATTCAAGTCAGAAAATAATCAACCGTGGCAGGTCCAACAAATATGATAGACATTGGGGCGAGAAGAGATGGGCTGCCGGTGTTTATGTAGATGCTGGCGCATGACATTGTCATGGGGCCTCTACATTGTAAAAGTTTTCATGTGGTCCTAGCTGATGCGGGTGTAGTTCAAAGGTGTGGCCTGATTAAACAGATATCCTCGAAGAAGACTACTGAAATATTTTAACGCTCACCAGAACTTTGCAATATTTTGACTCTAGTCTTTCATCACAGGCCTTAGCACCCCCCACCCCAAATGACAGGTGTCATTTTTCAAATGCTAGACGAGATGTGTTTTCACACCTGTGGTGCAAAATGAGGTTTTGGCCACTATGCTATAAACGCCACATGTCATGTTTATAAGGGGGAGTCATAAAATGGCTATCTAGAAAATTTGGGGTAAAAAATTAATTTAACAAAAAAAAAAAACTTTGGTGCAGGGTTGCCTGCACGGTCCCAAGTCCTATAGACTGAACTTAAATTTTCTCTTGGCATAAGGCCCTGCACCTCTGCACCGTGGTTGCCAGTGTCTCCTGGGCTTTGGCAGACAGATGGACTCTGCCCCGAGTGACTGTATTCGTAGCCACATGGAAGTGCAGGACCCTATGCTTCCACAGCCCACCAGACAGCCCCACAAATCCCTGACATCCACTGCCACTTGCAGGGCCTGGAGGTGTGTGTGTGTGTGTGGGATGGGGAAGAGATACACACAAATCATATTAAAGTTTTTATTTCTAAAAATGGAACTTGAATTTTACATCAACATGTTTCACTCAGCAGAAAATTAGACAGCTCTCTTTATGTGACATGGACTACGCCATCTGAACTTAGAACTTCGGAATTTTAGCACTATTAACATGAGATGCTTCCTCTCTCAATATGTTAATATGGCTGTGGAGAACACTTGTATGGTTTAAATTATGCTTACCGTACAATCTCAAGAGTGGTCTTCCTAAGCATATTAATGTGACTAATCGAGATCAAGCAATATATTGAAATTTTAAAACCCTCCCTCAAACATGACCGTTTCCAGTGTTTTTGCACATGAACACTTTACAAAATAAGAGTGTCTCACATGCCGGGTAAAGGACAGAGCATTCTGATTCAGCTCAGTTTTATTCAGGATAAAAACCATATAGCAGAACTCGTTTACAATATTGCCCTATCAAGCAGGCTTCACATGACAGATGTACACTTTACTGACACAGCTAGTGCTAGATAGAGCTGGAGAGATGATAAATAAGAAATGAATAGTTCATAGTTCAGTAGTAATGGCAGGTACAAGCGTGATATATACAGCAGGCATGATACATACAAAGCAGATGACACAACGTCGCAGTCACCTAGGTAGCACCCCTTGGTTGGTGACAGCATGGACTTTCCCAGATGATACAGCATAGAACCAGCCCATCAGTTTTCTACTGGAGGATGAGGGACAGCTGGCTGTGCGAAAGGCTTCTGACAGAGAGTACCATGTTGCCAGCCATGTGGCTGAAGGCTAGTGACCCGTAAGTCGTGAATGTGGAGAACAGTCACTTCTTTTGAGCCAGCAGAGCACAGGGCTCTTGAACAGATCTTGCATTCAAGCCTGGTTGCGAGATATAGGGGGAATCTTGCACCCTTTATGCACTTCAGTGTAAGCAGGACAAAGTGCAGTTTCTTCCAGTCTTCTAGGGACAGTCAGCTTAGTACACAGCAGAATTTGCAGTGGTGAGTGCTACATAGGCAATCAAGAACAAGTCGGGGCAGTCATTTATATACACAGAAACATAGAACACGTTGGCAGAAAAGGACCGCCTGGCCCATCCAGTCTGCCCGTATTCCCTACCTGTAATGACAGCTGGTGCCAATAGTGGGTCACCAGCTTAAGCTATTTCTTCTCATTTCTATGGCCCCTCTTATTCCTATCCCATGCATTTTTGAATCCTACCACAGTGTTTGCTCCCACCACCCCCTGGGGCAGACCATTCCATGCATCTAGCACCTTTTCAGTGAAAAAGAATTTCCTCCCATTTCCCTTTATACGCCCCCCCACCAATCTCATGTCATGACCCCTTGTTCTAGTACTTTTTTTTTTTATACTGAAAAATGTTTTCCCCTTTCACCTTATTTATGCCCTTGAGGTACTTAAACGTTTCAATCATGTCCCCCTGTTCCCTCCTCTGTTCCAGCGTATACATACTGAGGTCCTTTTCCCTATCCTCGTATGTCTTGTGCGGTAATCCCTGCACCATCTTAGTTGCCCTCCTCTGCACAATCTCTATCCTGTCTGTCATTAAGAAGGTGCAGCCTCCAGATGAGGCCTCACCAGCGTTTTGTACAGTGGAATCAGCACCTCCCTCCTTCGGCTTGTGATACCCCTTCCTATACAACCCAACATCCCACTGGCCTTCCCCACAGCCTCTGCTGCCTGCTTGGTGGCCTTCAGATCATTTGTGATAATGAGCCCCGGATCTCTTTCTTTCTTTCTTCTTTGGTGACTGACAGCTGCCCCCCCCCTCCATTTTGTAGCTCTCCCCCTGGGTTTCTACTCCACACGTGCATGATTTTACAGTTCTTTGCACTAAACTCCAGTTGCCAGACCTCAGACCATCTTTCCAACTTCCCTAGGTTTTTTCTCATTCTTACCACACCCTCTGGCGTATCAACTCTGTTGTAGATCTTGGTATTATCTGCAAACAGGCAAGCCTTCCCCTCCAGCCCTTCTGCAATATCACTTAGGAAGACACTGAAGAGGACTGGCCCCAGAACTGAACCCTGGGGTACTCCACTGGTCACCTCCATTTCCTCTGACTGGGTTCCATTTACTACTACCTGCTGCCTTCTGTCCCTCAGCCAGCTACTAATCCAGTTCACCATCTTGTGGCCCAACCCCAGACTACCCAGCCTGTTGACCAACCATCAATGTGGAACAGTGTCAAAGGCTTTGCTGAAATCTAGGTAGGCGACATCCACCGCGCCCCCTTGGTCCACTACCTTTGTCACCCAGTCAAAGAAATAAATTAGATTTGTTTGGCAGGACCTTCCTGCTGTGAAACTATGTTGCCTTGGATCATGCGCCCCTATGGATTCCAGGTGTTCCACAATTTGTTCTTTAAGGAGTGTCTCCATGATCTTACCCACCACTGAAGTAAGACTTACTGGCCTGTAGTTCCCTGCTTCCTCTTTGTTGCTGATCTTATGAAGAGGGTCATGTGCCTTTCTCCAGTACTTGGGGACTACGGCAGTATTTAGGGACTCTGAACAGGACAGCCAGTGGGGCTGCCAGCGCCTTCCTTAGTTTTTTCAGGATCCTGGGATATATGCCATCTGGACCCATAGCTCTGTAAGCTCTTTTAGTACCCTCTCCTCTGTAAAAGGACTAGTGTCCACCTCTTCCCCCCTCTGTGCTTGTGCTAACTGTGGTCCCTGTCCCTCCCATTCCACTCTGAAGACTGAGCAGAAATATTTGTTTAGAATTTACACTTTGTCCTGATTTCCTTCTACGGTCTCTCCCTTATCCCCTCTGAGTTTATCGATCCCCCCCACTTCTTCCCTCACTAATGTACCTGCAGAATGTCTTATCCTCTTTCCTAACTGACTGAGCTAATCTTTCCTCAATTTCAATCAATCAATTTTCATTTATAAAAAGCACCTTTGTAAAATCAAGGCACTTGTACAACACAGCGAGTATAAAATACATCAAATAAACACAGCAGATTAAAATCAATAAATACAATAGCAGCATTAAAAATCAGGATAGGCTAGATTAAATAGGAAGGTTTTAAGAGCAGCTTTAAAACTTTGGACGGTCAGGCAATCTCACACCGGACAAGGTAGAGAATTCCACAGGGTCAGGGCCATAAAACTAAATGACCTGGCCCCAGATGTCTTTTAACGGACCCTGGGAATCTCTAGCAATCCCTCGTCAGTGGATCGGAGAGAGCGGGGCAGTAGGGATGAAGGAGATCTTGTAGGTCCCTGGTCGTGTAGGGCCTTATAGGTCAGCAAACCGACCTTGAAGATGATCTGCCACTGTACTGGCAGCCAGTGCAGTCCGTGGAGCACAGGCGTTGTAGACTGGTCCTACAGGTACCAGTCAATAGCCTGGCCGTCGCATTCTGCACTAGCTGCAAGCAGCAGATATCAACCCCTGGTAACCCTAAGTAAAGGGCGTTGCAGTAGTCAAGACGGGAGGTAATAAAGGCATGGACCGAAGTTGGAAGATCATTGTAAGGAACCAGGTGCATCACCCGGGCGATATTCCTCAGATGGTAAAAAGAGGTTTTGACGACTGCCGACACCTGAGATTTAAGGGCCAGGCAGTCATCAAAAATAATGCCAAGGTTCTGCACCTGGTCTGAGGTAGTCAGCTGAACACCTCCATGCCATAGTATGGAAGGTAATCCTGCCAACAAACCCACCTCCCGACGACCTGGGTTCATGACCAACACCTCAGTTTTTTCCGGATTGAACTGCAGCCAGCTCACACTCATCCAGTCCTGGATCTCAGCGAGACAGTTGTTAAAGACCAAAACAGCATCATCCTGACCAGGCACGAAGGACATATACAGCTGAGTATCATCTGCATAACAGTGAAAACTCAAGCCGTACCGCCTAATAACCGCTCCTAATGGCAGCATGTATACCTCAAACAACATGGGCACCAATTTGGAGCCCTGTGGCACACCGCAGGATAGGGGGAGTGGTGCCGAGGAAAAAGTCCCAGACACCACTCTCTGGGTCCTACCCTCGAGGAATAATCAAAACTATTTGAAGGACATACCGGACAGTCCACAGATGAACCGCAGACGCTCCAACAGCACAATATGGTCCACAGAGTCAAATGCTGCAGAGAGATCTAGAAGGACCAAGATGGAACGGGTCTTTCGATCTCTCGCTATTAGGAGGTCATGTAGTACCCAGACAAGGGCTGTCTTGGTACTATGTCTCTTCCTACATCTGGACTGGAGAGAATCATAGACATCGTGGCTGGTCAAATGATCATCCAACCACGACGCAACCACCTTCTCAATAACCTTACCCACAAAGGGCAGGTTAGAGACAGGCCTGTAGTTTGCCAGACAGTCCGGGTCCAAGGAGGGCTTTTTAAGGAAGGACCGAACCATGGCCTCCTTCAGTGGATCCGGGAAGATCCTCCTCTCCAAAAACATCCAGACTATCTTGGCAAGGACCAGGCCGATTTTATCCACACAACCTACTAAGAGGCATGTAGGGCCCAGGTCCAAACTACAGTTGGTTGGTCGTAACCACTAGATGACCATCACAATGTCACCGACTTTGGGCATGCAGAAGTCAGACCACACAAACTGGGTGTCCAACATCTCCTGCCAACCACTACAACTCCCATTAGAGAGGGTCAAGCGGATGCCGGACCCGACTGTGGCAACCTTATCAGCGAAGAATCGAGCAACTCCTCACACTGCTCTTATGAAAAAGCACTTCCAGGCTGGAGACAGACTGGATTGCACAGTCTGTTCATAGTCCGGAAGAGCTGGGCTGGTCAATTCTGCATGGCAGCAATTTCCCTGGACAGGAATTCTGCCTTCTTATGGGTAATTGCTGATTGATGGTCCCCATAATGGTCCATCAATCTAAGTCTGTCACACTCCAGGCCCGACCTCCACCAACACCTCTCTAGCCTTCGTCCCACTTTCCTCAACTCCCTCAAGGTCTCATCAAACCAAGGAGACCTGCGGCGAAGAGTGAGGGGACGAATACGAACAGGAGTAATGTAATCCAGGGCCCCTGCCACCACCTTATTATAGGTAAGTACCAGGTCCCCAGGATCCATACATTTACTTGGTAAACCCGATAGGTCCAGCACCGCCATCAGACCGTCAGGGGAAACACCCCTCAAAAGGGCGGTACCAGACCATCTCCGTAGGGGCTGGCCACAAAACTGAACCCAATGGTATGATGGTCAGACCACCTGACTGGTTCCACCACCAAGTCAGATATCTCCATCCCCAGGAGGAACAACAAGTCCAACGAATTACCACCAATATGGGTTGAAGAGGAAATAACCTGTGTGAAGCCCAGCGAATTCATTAGCTGGAGGAAATCTTGACCAAATTGCGAGAGTTTGTCGACCCAGGCATTGAAATCCCCCAGGATCAGCCATCTGGGGGATCCCACTGTCAGGTCGACAATGAAGTCTGCGACTTCCCGCAGGAAAACATTCCCATCGCCTTTGCACTCCTTACAGCTTTTCCTGCCTCTCTTGGACAAGTCTGGTACTCCTCCCTATCTTCATCCCTTTGTGTCTCATTATATTTTCTAAAGTCCACCCTTTTGGCTCTTACCTTTTCTGCTACAGCCTTGGAGAACCAAAGTGGATTCCTCCTTCTCTTCCCTTTGCTTCTCACCTTAACACATTGTTCTGTGACCTCTATAATGGTTTCTTTAATATATGCCCACTGCTCAACTCCCCCTCATCTTTCTCTGATCCAGGGTTTCTTTAACACTTTTTCCCATCCTGCAGAAGTCAGCCTTACTGAAATCCAAGATCTTTGCCCTTGTATGGCTAGACTGCATCTTTGTGTTGAATTTAAACTGTAAAATGTGGTGGTCGCTGGACCCCAGGTGCCCCCTCCACTTGGAGATCTGCAATTCTGTCTCCATTGATCAGCACCAGATTAAGGATTGCTCTGTCTCTGGTGGGCTCCCACACTAGTTGTCTGAGGCCTGCTCCCTGAAGTGAATCCACGATGTCTCGGGTCCTGGAAGAGGCCCCTGCTGGGATGGACCAGTCCATATCCGGCATGTTAAAAGTCCCCTATCAGCAGAACCTCCCCTTTTGCTGTCATTCTGTGTATATTATCCAGCAGAATCTGGTAAACTTCCTCCCCGAGCTGGGAGTCTGTAGATCACCCCTGCCTGAATCACTGTTCCCTAGCTTGTCTTGAGGGTGACCCAGAATTCCTCTACCTCTCCATGTTTGCCCTGTACTGTGGTTGCTTTGATGTTCTCTTTGATGTAAGGCCCCCCCCCCCCCAAAGCCTATTCTGCCCTTCTGAACAGAGCATAATCCGGTACATTTATCTCCCAGATGTGGTTGCCAGTGAACCCTGTTTCGGATAAGGCCACTATGTCCAGATCCTCCTCCATCATTACAGCTACTAGCTCTGGGACTTTGTTACCCAGACTGCGAGAGTTTGTGTGCATGACCTTCCATGTACTGCTCCACCCCACCCCCCCATGTGTTTGTCCTCTTGTCTCTTTTCTTCAGCTTAGGTGTCATTGACGTGCTGCTTGCCTATTTCTTCCGTGTCCATTACCGACATATTAGGTATGTCTGCCAAATACCTGATTTCCTGGTCCTCTACACTATCTCTTCTTACTTGTGGGGGTGGGCTGCCTGAGTATCCCTGCATCTTATAGCCCCCCCCATGGCTAGTTTAAATTGTCTCCAAGGAAACATTTAAACCGCTCACTGAGGACTGTAGTTCTCTGGGTGGGGGCGAACATTCTGAGCACTTGTGTGAGCTCGGCCTGAAGCCTGGTCACCTCTGCCCACAGCCCAGAGAGGTGCCTGCAAATGGGGCAGAACCGCAGCTCCTAGAATGTTTTTCTGAAGACTGCTGCTCCACATCTACTGCACTGCACCACTGTGTCATTCTGTTGTATTTTAGTATGTTGTCCAATACACACTAATTTTTCCAGTACCGTATGTGCCTTGAGTTCCCCATATACACACACATTTTTTTCTGACTGCTCCGCCTGTCTGCTGAGCTGTAGGTGTTTTTTTTTTTTTTTTGTTATATGTTAACACCTCTATGGGGTTCTGTCTAGCTTTTTGACAGAAGTGGTTTGCAGAGGTGTATGTGGTCCCTGATTATAAAGAAGCAGGCAGTAGTACTGCAACAGGTACCTATAAAGGTAAAGATAGCTCGGGGGGGGGGGGCGAGATCTACGGTACACCCCTCTAAAAACAACCAGCCCTGTTTGAAATCTCCCCAAACAGTTACAATGAGCAGGCATTTTAAAGTAACTCACTTCCTTTTACCTGCTGTCAACAGATGCCCGAGAACCAAGTGAAACAAATCAGGCCATTATGAAAATAATGAAATACATTTCCGCTCAGTTTACCTCCTTTCACAAATGCCCTGAATGCAAGCTGAACAATACTACAAGTGTACAAACAATGCAATCCCTCCCCTTTGCCTCCTTTTAGCAACTTCCCCAAAAAACAAGCAAAACTCGGCATAATGTGTAGTTAATAATGAATCACTTCCCTGCCCCTCTGTGAGCAGCCGACTCAGAGCGTGCTGCTGTTCCTCCCCAGGGATGCCCAATTCTTATAACATGTCTAGTTTGGCTAGCCTGCTTCCTGGATGCACCACAGAGGAAGACGTCCGCATAATCAAAAGAGGGGAATATCACAGACTACGTTATCTTTTCCCTGCAGCCCTGTGGCAGGAAGGATTTGTTCTTAAACAGAAAATCAATTTTAGAACCAGACTTAACAAGTTTGTCAATATGGGTGTTCCCAGTAAGACGTGACAGCTACCAAGAAACCCAGCTATTTGTTTTCTCCGACAACCTCTAAGGGTGTCCCATCCATAGTAGTAACCACAAGAAGATCTGAGTTTGCAGAGCTCTTTAGTCGGAAACAGATCCAACATCATGGCCCTTGCCTTACCTGCATTTATTAAGAGTGCTGAATCAAAAATCTAGGACTGGAGTTCATGGAACCCCCTCTGGAAAGAGGTCTCTATGGCGGATATATCTCAGCTACAGAGGCATAGAACACTGCATCATTAGTGTACAGTTGGTAACTGCATCTCCAATGCACAGTCCCAAATCCTTTACATATAGGGAGAAAAGTAGGGGCCAAGTGCTGAGGCAGGCTTATGCGACACCTTTAATTACCTGGAGTGGACTATACACAACACAATGTAACCTGACTGTCTGCAGTTACCTAACTACGGAACCAGCTGGTAGCTTCCGGGCTCATGGGCAACTCTGAAAATCTGATTGGTCAGAATGCTCCCTCGATCTGTAACAGTTATGAATACCAAAAATATCCTGACTGGTTAAGCCTGATTGAATGATTTAGAAGATTAACAAGAAGCCTATACATTGCTAATATACCATACGCATAAACAGCATAGATAAACATATTAATGTTGCTGAAGAGCAATGCACCTTTCTGTAAGTAGCTCACAAACCCCCCTTCCCCTCCCCCTTCTTGCCTGCAGCTAACAGCTCATTTCCAGATGCAGCCTAGAAGTGAGGGGAGGTAGAGATATACCAAGAGGTGGAGAAACTGAAGAGTATTAACAAAATTACAAAGACAGTAGTCATGTACAGCAATATAGTACATCAAAGGAGCATAATCATAAACAATGTAACGCAAGTCAGTGCAACAGATATGATTTTGATACAGGTGTAGCCTGTTCCATACCGTGCCACTCCACTCCATTCTTTACTTATTGTCCCCTTCCTTTTCTCTGCAGCTGAACTCCCTCCGGTTACCCCATGGTGTCCCCTGGGCACCGTATCTGTTCCACAGCATCTCCTCCATGCTGCATTTCCCCTGGCATGGGATGTATGAAGGATATATCCCGAATGAGCTGCTTAGCTTTCAACAGGAGAAGCTGGGATGGCTTGGGCATTCCAGGATCACCGAGGTCCATTGTCCTCTGCAGCTGGGCCATTTTCCTTGTTACTCCCATCCACCAAGATGCAGGCTTTCAAGGGAGACCTAGATGAGTCAGCACACAAGGGTTCTACTGAGTCTGTCCCCAGCCTGTGTCTGACCCACCCACGGCACCCTCAACAGCACTGCCACCTGTAGTCACCCAGGTGGTGGTACTCCAGTGAGGATGGTGACCCTCCCTCCCCGAAGGACAGCATCCTCTGGGACACGCGATACTTCTCCTGCCCCAGCCAACCCCTACGACCCAGGCTTGTTCCTGAACTCGTGTTGCCAGCGTCATATGTGGTAACCCTACTGTTGTGCCGGCTACGTAGTTCACAATGTAGGCAGAAAAAAAATACTTTTCACTTGTGTGCACCAGACCCCAAGATAAACTGCTGATCAGTCAGGTCAACTTTAAAATATAAAATAAAGTCAGCACTTGAACTAAGAAGAATATTGTTCAAGCAGACCAAGCTTCCTAATTGGAGCAGTACACACATCTAACATGCTTAAAAAGAGTACATACATTCAAGCTGTAATTATAAAGCCAGCTGAGTGACTGAAATACCAAAACGTAATTCATGTAGAAACAAAGGAAACGCTGCAGGCAATCACTCGGTGGATTTTCAGCAAGACTGTTGGGAGCTGGCCCCTAACAATCCGTCTGTAGTTCAGAAATAAAGAGGGGGGTATTGAGGCGCTCACACCACTTGGAATAAAGCCACAAAAGAATGGCTTAGCACACCATCCCAGTGTTTTGCCTTTACATTGACTTCTTTAGGGGACTCCATAGAAGATACAAATTATTTAATGAATAATATTTAGACTTAACACAGCAGCCACATTTTTATACATTATGAATAAACTTCAGAAGATGCAAACTGAAGCATATAACTCCTTTAAATAACCGTTTTAATATCCACTTTTGCCTCTGTGTCCACCGGCACCCCTCCTCCCTCTACTTGCCAGACTCAACCTCGCATCTCTAGCATCCACAGGAATCCTGCAGTCTGCCTTCCCCTGGGCTGGCCTGTCCCTGCCGGGGGGCCTCCTCTGTCAGTCGTAGAGGGGAAAGACACCTGTAGCCCCCAACCCCCCCAACTTAGAGGAGGAAAGAACGAGCTAGGCAGAGGCAGAGAGGACATGGTGCTGGTACGATGGGGATTGGTTGGCATGGGAGGAACTACACAGCCACCATCTGGCGTGCCTGGTGCACTGGTTTCCTCCTTTTTGTCCTGCCCACCACCCGCAAGGACGTGCAGCTGTGGCCGACCTGGGAAGGGGGTGCCTAACGGCACAAGTTCACCCACGCTACCAATGGTACCACATGCCTCCAAGAAGAGCCGCTGCCGAGCAATGTAGTGTCCCCCCCCCATGGGAAGAGTGTCCATCGGACACTCCTCACTGTCGGCCTCTGCTCCTGATGTCCTGGGCTCAGAGCACGAACCCAAGTCGCCAGCGGCCAAATATGCACTTTAAAATAAATGCAGTTTAACAACATTTACTACGGACTGCCAAAAACAAAGTAAAACACTAATAAAATCAAGCATATACATATAAAACTTTCATCATCTCCCTTAAAGAGAACACAGTGCTTTACTTAATATGTACTATGTGCTAGTCACTGTTTACACACCTACAAGTATCTTTTTGTTGTTGTCTTGTCATTATTCCTTTTTCCTCCTCCTGGCTGGTTTTCCTCCTCTCTGACCCCCCAAGCCCCATCACTGGCATCTCCTGGAGTTATCAGCGCCAGCTTCCTCCATGGCTTACACCCCATGATGGGGTGGCAGAGATCCAAGATCAACCACTAGCAGGAACCGGTCGGAGCTGCAACTATGTTGCCGGGACAGGGCCAGCGAGGGGTTGGAGACTCATCCTGCCAGCCAGAATGATCTTCTCTTTTCCTCCTCTCCCCGTGGTGCTGAGGAGCCGGAGTGCCATAACATCAATGGCTGAGCCACACATGTTTCTGCACACAGCAAGCATGCCGGACACCTACCACACATCCACCTGCTGTATGCAGTCCCAGCCATCCTACCCCCAGTCAGGCTACCGCCGGCCACTGCTCCCACCCCACTCAGAGGACAGCAGTCTACTGGATGCCAGATTCTCTTCCCCCAACAACCCATGCTCTTTCCCAAACACAGGTCACTGGCGTGGTAGGAGGTAAGGAGTTCAACACCTCAGCCCTCCATGCCACCAGGCTAGACAAGTATCCTACTGTTAACCTGGCCCTGTGTTTATTAGGATACACACTGTCCGTGCCTACCTTCTGATCTGGGTTTTATATAAAGTCCCCTGAGAAACCAACATAAAGACAAAATGTTGGGACAGGATGAGAAGTCAATAAAAAACCAAGTGCACAAAGATAGCTTTCCTTTAAAGAGAATCTGTCATGCCCTCAAACCAGCACAAACCCATGAAGCTCACCAACCGGCATGGTTGTCCAGCCCTTCTTGTTTAATTTTTAGTAACTCCCACCTCTGGAAGGGAAGGTATCATATTTGGGCTCAGAGCAGTCGACCGTCTGTTTAACTCCTTTTCTCAATGTGCTGGCTCTGTCCCCCAAAAACACCCTCCCCCCGTGATACATTGCTAGCTAGAAGTTTTCCGTGTGGTCCCGGTGCCTGGTGGCTTCAATCCTACTGGTGGTGTCTGCATCAAGAGCCCCCTAGAAGTAAGATCTTAGGATTCATATATAAAGACACTCTGTCATTTGGAAAAACCAAATAAGGAGGCTCACACATTAGAGCCCGTAGTTCTGAAATTCTTTAAGCAAAAGTTGCTGCAACTAAAAATAATGCTTTCCAAGAAAGAAAGTGTTGACCTCAGCTTGCAGCCAACTCAAAATGAGCCAAAGTAAGCTTCTCAAAAACAAAATTCAGGTCCCCAGCTGGGGTTGGATTTCTAATAGACGGTTTCATATGTAGAATAACTCTCAGAAAAGTATGGGATACCTCTAATTGGGACCCATACATTCATTCACGGGGGCAGAAAAAGTTGAAATAGTGGCCAAATGTACCTTGAGTGAGGAATACTGAAGACTGGCGTCTGATAGGGACAGCAACTATCTAGCACTGCCCTGAATGGACACGCAAATGGAGCCAACTGTTAAGAAGCGGCCCACACTGCAAACCATTTCTGTGTCAGTGTGGCTCAGTGGGTAGCACATCCACCTCTGGACTAGAAGGTCGTGGGTTCTCATCCCACACCAGGATTGGACTTGCACCTAAAACGCTGGCATCCGAGTGCAGTATTAGGGGGATGCTATACTGCTGGGGTGTGCCGTCCTTTGGACGAGACATTAAACCAAGGTCCCTTCTACCCATCCTGGTGTTGTCCTGGTGGATGTCCAGGTGAAAGTTAAAAAGAATCCAGGGCACTCTTCACAAAGAGTACAGGACATTCCCGGTGTCCTGACCAACATTCCCCTTCCCATAAACCAGTTCATGCAATTGTCTAGGCTGTGTGGGTGTTGATGTGGGATATGGCCGCCATTTCACATTCAGTCACTTCACTACCAGTCTAGCATTGCTTGTAAAGTGCTTTGGGACACACTGGGTATGAAAAGCACTACATAAATGCTGATTCTTCTTCCTCATCACTTCAAGGAATAGGTATGTCTGGTGAAGGGGTTTCTGGCAGCCAACAGAACATCAGCCACCTGAAGTAATACTCCAAATCGTGCCATGGCTATGTCTTCAGGAGCCATACAGGCAGATGCAGTGACTTCAGGTCCGGAAGGACCAGAGATTCCTTGTCCTGTGACAACAGGCCCTTGCACAGCGTTAGAGGTACTGGGGGTTCCACTGCCAACTGCTGAAGCAGTGGATGCCATATCTGCTGAGGCCACAGTGGAGCAATGAGGAGGAGGGCTGCCCCTTCCATCTTCAATTTCAGTAGCACTCTGTATTGAAGGACAGGGGTACAAAAACCTCCCTTTCCAAGAGAAGGACAATATGTCTTGCCAAGAAACTCCAGGCCCAGAAGCAAGCGAGCAAAATATACGGCAGTTCTGCACTGTGTGGGGATGCAAAAAGGTCCATCTCTAGGCGACCCCACCTTGTGAGGAGTCTTCCACTACTGAGGTCACTTAAAAACTGACAACTGGGCACTTGCCACCTCGAATTACAGATGGACAACACTTTTAGGTAGAAGCTTCAGCAGTTATTTATTTGCAAAACATCACATTAAAAACTGCACACCATAGTGCCTGCCAGTCCGAAACATGTCAGGTGGGCACTATGGTGTGCTGTTTTGCTATGTCTTTAAATGTGATGTTCTGTAAATAAATAACTGCTGAAGCTTCTACTTATGAGTGGTGTCCATCTATAAGTCGTGGATTTTCAGTTTTTAAGTGTCTTGTAAGCACCGAGAGCACCACCATCCCTGTGCATTCTTTTCTGAAGTTATTCACTACTGAGGTCAGTAGCTCCTGATCCTGCACTGTGGACTGCGACCTACTTAATTTGTCCGCTAAGACATTTTGGATGCCTGGGTTCCGGAGTCCAATACCATACTATCATGACTTCCCTGCATAGCGGATAGGATTGAGTCTGTATTAACAGAGGACCTGCAGTCAGATGCTCCTGAAATGCCTGGAGACTGTGTATGACAGCTCTCTTCTCCAGGACATTTATATGCAATCTTGTCTCTATCTGGGGTCCAGGTACCTTGTTGTCTGATATGGGCCCAGGTGCATATCCCACCCAGTTCCCCTGGCATCCGAGGTGAGAATTTGTGTTGGGGTTGGAATCAGAAATGGAATGCCCTGCAGTAAGTTGCTGCAGTCCATCCATGCCGTCAGTGCTTTTCTCAAGGGAGATGTGACAAGCACCAGTTAGTCTAGTTTGTTGTTCAATCGGTCCCTTAAGGTTCATTTTGGGATCCGTATATGCAAGTGAGCCAGTGGTACGGTGACAATGGCTGCTGCCATCAGTCCTAGAAGGCATAGCAAAGTCCAGGCGGGGGCATACTGACTGCTGTACACCACTGTGCTTGAGCCATGAGGCGATGGGCCCTGTCCAGAGGCAGGAATGCACAGCCTTGAGCTGTGTCCAAGACTGCCCCTATGTATTGCAGTCTCTGACAGGGGTTCACTACTGACTTTGGCAGATGGACTGGCACCCCTACATTGTCGAACAATTTCCAGGTTTGAGCCGGGGTGTGCAGTAGTTGATACCTGGAGTGGGCTTTTAAGAGCCAATTGTCCAGGTAGGGAAAAACATACAGGCCTTCTCAGTGGAGGGCTGCTGCTACCATTGCCAAGCATTTAGTAAAGACCTGTGGCACCGAAGATGAGCCAAAGGGCAATACTCTGAACTGGTAATGCTCACACTCCAGCATAAATCTCAGATATTGTCTGTGATATTTCCTGATTTTTGTATGAAGGTAAGCATCCTTCATATCTAGGGAACATATCCAGTCCCCTGTCTTCAACAGGGGAATCAGAGTTTGTAGAGACCATACGGAACTTCTTGTACTCTATGCAGAAGTTGAGGTCTCTCAGGTCTAGGACAGGCCTCAGATCTCCAGTCCACTTGGGGACAAGGAAGTGTCTGGAGTAGAAGCCTCTGTTCCTCTCTCTGGCAGGAACCAGTGCCAGGGCAGGTTTTTGGAGTAAGGCCTGCACCTCCTCTCTCTCAACAGGGGATAAGTTTCCTGGGGGATAATTTGAGAAAGGTGGCAGATGATCTGGAGGGCTATCTAGAAGTTCCAGACCATGATCTTTCACAATAGTGTCCAGTACCCATTCGTCTGTGGTGATCTCCCTCCACTGACTCAGATGAAAGGACAGTCCACCCCCCCATGACTACTACTGGGAGCAAAGGTGGCTGGGGGTATACTGTTGTGAGACAGGCTGAACCAGTGGGAGCCAACTCCACTTGCTCCACCACCTTTAGGTGCTTCTGAATGGGCACCTGAGGGAGTGGAGCTGGCTAGGCTCTAGTGCTCTTACCTTTGCCGTGTTGTCTACAGACCTGTCTGCTTCCCTCCTCCCTCCCCCGGCAATGGGCTGACGAAACTGACCCCTGTCCCTACCTCTGGCTGGCGTGGGATACAGGTATTTTACTGATCTCAAGGTCATCCTGGATGACTGAAGGCCTGACTGAATGCTGGCAGTAGCTGAGGAGGTCTCGTTTGCAGTGTGCTGGTTTGAAGGGTCAACGGGGTCTGGGAAGTAGTACGTCCCACTGATGTTAGAACAGGCTGCTCAGGTAAGCCTGGTAGTAAGCACTGTATCTTTTCTGAAAACAACACAAACACTGCTCATGCGATGATGATGCCTGTAGGAGTAGTGCCTGCGATAGTCAATGGCAGGTGAAGACCCGGCGACGAACTATCTGTAATAGGCCCAGTAGCACCTAAGCCGGGGGGGGGTGTTGTCTCTGCCACTGAAGGGACAATGACGAGGTAGAGGGGTTATCTGGCGACCACAGTAGCTACCTGGATCTCATCGGGGGTGGTCTTTTTTTTGTTCCTATGCTCATGCTTGTGGCTTCCAGAAGACTACTTGCGTTTTGATTTTGACGACCGCGATTCAGTCGACAGGGCAGGCGATGTAGATTTTTACTGCATTTATTTCTCCATCGCTGCCAAAGTTTTCTTCAAAAGAACCTTTTTCAGCGCTTTCTGATGTCGCCTGGCAGGGTATTAAATAAGCCCAAAAAATTGATTAGCAGTTTTACACATGAAAGTGCTAATCAGCTGTGAAAATGCACACAGCACTTGGCACAGAATGGTTAGCAAAATTAAAAAAAAATACATAATTTTTAAAATTTTGTCTACTGTTCTATAGACTCACTGAGAAAAAAAAATGGTTAGCAGCCTACTGCTGTGCATTTTTGGAAATGGCTAGCATTATCCTGTTTTGCGTAGTGTTTTGCTATGTTATACCAGCTATTTAAAACCCTGCCTGGTAGTGGAGTTGAAGCTCTTACAAATTTCACAAGCTTTAACGTCGTGAACGAGGCCTAAACAGCAGACACTCACTTTGTTCGAGTCATCCTTGTAAATATTTTTCTCCGCACAATACCAAAATAGCGTCAAGGGTTCTTTCAGTGGCATACAGAAATGCTGAAAAATAACTAAATTAACGATTATTTGAAGTTAGAAAAATAATAAACCATGGCAGGTCTGACAAGCATGATTGACAGTGGGGGGAAAAAAAAAAACGGGAGAGATGGGCTGCCCCTGTTTATGTAGATGCTGACGCATGACATCATCATGGGCGGCCCCAGGCTTGCAAAAGTTTTCGTGTGGTCCTAGCACTGATGTAGGTGTAGTTCCAAAGGTTTGGCCTTATTAAAGAGATATCCTTGAAGAAGACTACTGAAATATTTTAACGTTCACCAGAACTTTTGCAATATTTGACTATAGTCTTTCAACAAAGGCCCTTGGCTTAACCCCGCCCCAAAAAAGTGATCAACAAAGGCCCTTGGGACCAACCCCCTCCCCAAAAAGGTGTCATTTTCCAAATTCTGGACGAGATGTGTTTTCATACCTGTGGTGCGAAATGAGGTTTTGGCCACTATGCTATAAACGCCACATGTCATGTTTATAAGGGTGAGTCATAAAATGGCTATCTAGAAAATAAGGGGTAAAAAATTTATTTAACCAAAAAAAAAAAAAAGAATTTTGGTACAGAGTTGCCTGCACAGTCCCAAGTACTATACACTGAACCTAAATTTTCTCTTGGCGTAAGGTCCTGCATCTCTGCAACAGTGTCCTGGGCTTTGGTAGTCAGATGGACTCTTTGCCCAGAGTGACTGTATCTGTAGCCACATGGAAATGCAGGGCCCTGCGCTTCCACAGCCCACCAGGCAGCCCCACAAATCCCTGACATCCACTGTCACGTGCAGGGCCTGGAGATGTGTGTGTGTGTGTGGGGGGGAGATGCACACACACACAAATCATATTAAACATTTTTGTTTCTAAAAATGGAACTTGAATTTTACATCAACACGTTTTACACAGCAGAAAATCAAACAGCTCTCTTTATGTGACATGACTACGCCATCTGAACTTACAACTTCAGAATTTTAGCACTATTAACATGAGATGCTTCCTCTCAATATGTTAATATGGCTGTGGAGAACACTTGTATGGTTTAAATGATGCTTACCATATAATCTCAAGAGTGGTCTTCCTACGCATATTAACATGACTAATCGAGATCAAGCAATACATTGAAATTTTAAAACCCTCCCTCATATGTGACTGTTTCCAGTGTTCTTGCACATGAACACTTTATAAAATAAGAGTGTCTCACATGCCGGGTAAAGGACAGAGCATTCTGATCCAGCTCAGTTTTATTCAGGATAAAAACCACATAGCAGAACTCGTTTACAATATTGCCCTATCAAGCAGGCTTCACTTTACAGATGTACACTTTACTGACTCAGCTAGTGCTAGATAGAGCTGGACTGATGATAAATAAATAAGTAGTTCATTGTTCAGTAGTAATGGCAGGTACAAGTGTGATATATATAGCAGGCATGATGCATACAAAGCAGATGACACAACGTCGTAATCACCTAGGTAGCACCCCTTAGTTGGTGACAGCATGGTCCTTGCCCAGATGATACAGTGTAGAACCAGCCCATCAGTTTTCTACTGGAGGATGAGGCACAGTTGGCTGTGCGTAGGGCTTCTGACAGAGAGTACCATATGGCTGAAGGCTAGTGACCCGTAAGTCGTGAATGTGGGGAACAGTCACTTCTTTTGAGCCAGCAGAGAACAGGGCTCCTGAACAGGTCTTGCATTCAAGCCTGGTGGCAAGATATAGGGGAATCTTGCACCCTTTATGCACTGGTTTAACGACACCAGTGTTGACCACCATGGCTGCTCTTATCTGTGTCAACCCAGGTAACTTAGTTATTTAGGCCCAGTTCTCTAAAGTGATACTAAGACTGCTGCTTCATTTGCTGTTGTTACCAGTACCGGGCCATAAGGCAGCACTGCAGCCAGCAGTGGGGCCCATCTGCACATCTGCCTCAAGGGTCTGGGCTCCTGATCCACTCACCCATAAGGGAGAAGGAATGTAACCTAGACCTGATGTAGGAGGACACACTTCGAACTGACGTGAGAAAGGAACTTCGATGTTGACTGAATGACTGTTAAGTGCAGGTTCCACTGGTCTGACATGCTCTCAACAGCAGGCATAAAAAAAGAACTGAATTATATGGGGACTGCCTATGTAATATATAAACAGAGACAATGGTGGCAGAAAAAGACCACTGCACCACCCAGTCTGCCCATAAAACTCTAGAAAACCTAGAAGCTATTGTCAATACAGGGTTTTAACCCACACTACCCACCCCCATGCTCATCGCCCTATCTCTACCACAATAAGCCCTTCACTCTGTCCTAGTCATGCTTGAATCCAACAATAGTTTTGGTGCCTCCCATATCAGCTGGCAGATTGTTCCACGGCTCCACCAACATTTCTGTAAAATAAAACTCTCACTTCCCTCCTGAACCCAATCAGTTTCCACTTGTCTCATGCCCCCATTTTCTTGATCCACTATTTACATTAAATAGCTCCTCCCAGCTTACCTTGATCATTCCTTTCAGGAACTTGAAGGTCTCCATCATATCTCCACTCTCTCGTCTAACCCCAGGTGAGTATATGTTCAGTGCCTTGAGCTGAGCTTCAAAGATCTACCCTGCTGGCCCTGAATCATTCTGGTAAACTTATGCTGCACTGACTCCAGCTTATTCTCATCTTTCCTTAGGCGAAGACTCCAGAACTGGGAGGGATCTCAGCAGTGGTCTACAGAGAGGTTACTATACCTCCCTTCCTTCTGCTGTACCCTTCCAATACAAACTTAAATCCTGTTTTCCTTACTGTAGGCCTTGTTAAGCTGGCTTGATCGTTCTAGGGAGTCCCCGATGACCCGTCGTAGATCTCTTTCCTCACAAATCATGCCCAGCTTTACGCTCCAGTCCAGTACTCTGTCTTGGATTTCTCATTCACTACATGTGTAAGCCCCCCAAATGGGCTTACCTTTGGAGCTTTGTGCTCTGTGCCTCCCCTCAGCACTGGCATCCTTGTGGCTCTGGTGAGAGTCGCACATTGCAGCTCCGTGGTGCTGCTTGCGGCTGCTAATTCCTGCTGGGTCGGTCTCTGGCCAGGCGGGCTGAGCAGCAGGGTTGTTCTGTGTTGTGGGGCCTGGTGGTGGTATTGGGTCCAGCTGTGGGCATGGCGGAGCTCAGGACAGCAAAAGAGAGTTAAATAAATAATTAAATGCAAATAGAAACGGTGGACCATGCTCACTGTGTATGCACGGCCACCAGCTGCAAGGACTTTAATGGAGCAGCCGCTCCTTTTAGAAAGAGTAGTTTTGGTGCCAGCTGGCACCGCGTGGGGCACTGTAAATAGTTTGAATCGGGACAAGTAGTCCCGTAGGGCACAGGGAGAAAAAACAGGTTACTCATCCCACGGCTTTCAGAGGAGGCCTCGTACCGCCTCCTACTCCGTCCATCAGGGCAATCCCCCAAGGCAACCCTGCCCCAGGTTTCATTCTGCTCATGGGGCAAGGGTATTTATTTCCCATCCCTTTAGAACGCGGGCGTGAGGACGTACGTCCAGACAGGTGACGTGCTGACGCACACCTCCTAGCAAGCGCCTAACAGCGTTCCCCCCTCCCCGACTCCACTGAATGGAGCCGCCAAGCCCTCAGGAGCCCGTGGCTGCCACCGGCTCTCTCGGGACGTCGGATGCATACAGCACCCCTGGTATCCCTCCCCAGGGGGAGGAGAGCATCCTTTGGGACGCTTGATCCTCCCTCGCCCCCGCCGACCTCTGACAACCAGAGTCCGTTCCTGAACTCAGATCACCAACGTAGCGCGAGGTGTGGCGTCCAGCACCTCAACCCTCAGCATCACCGGGCCGGCTTCATCCACACTTTCTGTCAGATCGCCTTTCCCTTTAAGGGTCGCCGGAACGTCGTCAAGCTGTCTCCTCCCACCCACCCAGGCTGTAAAACCCTTGGCTCCGTCCCACGATGCCAGATCTAGCCCGCTGGAAGCAGAGGTGTGCGTTGAAGCTGGAGAGGTCGGGTGGGTCAGTATGGATGAACAACATATACCACTCCTAGAACTACTGTTACAGGTGAGTAACCTGTTTTTCTAGGGATGTGGATATGTTGTTCTAGCTACACTTTCTGGCAGACTCCTAGCAGTTCTCCAGGAGGAGGGAGGCAAGGCGCACACCCCTTACTTGGGGAACAAGGACTGGAGAACTGAGGCCCCAAAACCAGCATCCCGGCATGACTTGAGGTCGATGTGGTAATGGGAAATGAAGGTGTGTGCTGACTTCCAGGCAGCTGCCCTTCAGATTTCCTGGATAGGGACGTCCCTAGAAGCAGCCGCCGACGCAGCGGTATAGCAGGTGGAATGTGCCCTTAGCCCTACGGGAGGTTCCTTACCCGCCAACCTACAGCAGAGATCAATGCAGGAAGTGATCCACCTGCCAATCATCCGCTTGGCTGCAGGTCTGCCAGGTGTGGCTTCAGCGTAGGTGACAAACAGCTAGCGAATCGCTCCCTGAACTTCCATCGTGCACTCTTTGTAGTTGGCGAGCGCTTATCTCAGCTCCAAAGTATGGAGCCTGTACTCGGCCTCTGAGGTGTAACTGGGGTAAAACACTGGCAGAGTCAACATCTGATTAAGGTGAAACTCCAACAGCACCTTCAGAAGGAATTCGGGTGCGGGCGCAGGACAACCTTGACCCTGTGGAAGACCAAGTAAGGAGACTCCACCGAGAGCGCCTGGAGCTCCCCAATCCTTCTTGCTGACATGACAGACACCAAGAAATACAGGTTACTCACCTGTAATAGGAGTTCTATGAATGGTACATGTTGTTCTTCCACACTGTCTGGCAGGTTCCTTGCCGCTTTAAATCTTGCCGGAAGGTCTTCAAGCTGGCTCCTCCCACCCACCCAGGTGGTAAAACTCTCGGCTCCACCCCATGATGCCAGATCTAGCCCACTGGAAGCCAGGTTGTGCGTTGAAGCCGGGGAGTTCGGGTGGGTCGTGTGGATGAACAACATACACCATTCCTAGAACTCCTGTTACAGGTGAGTAACCTATATTTCTAGGGACATGGATATGTTGTTCATCCACACTGTCTGGCAGACTCCTAGCAGTTCTCCAGGAGGAGGGAGGCAAGGCGCACACCCCCTACTTGGGAAATAAAGACTGGAGAACCGAGGCCCCAAAACCAGCATCCCGGCGTGACTCAAGGTCGATGTGGTAGTGGGTGATGAAGGTGTACACTGACTTCAGGTAGCATCCTGCAATTTCCTGGATAGGGACATCCTGGAAGCAGCCACTGATCTGGCAGTATGGTAGGTAGAATGAGCTCTTATCCCTCTGGGAGGCTCCATGCCCGCCAACCTATAGCAGAGATCTATGCAGGAGGTGACCCACCTGCCTATCGTCCGCTTGGCTGCAGGTCTGCCAGGTACGGCTTCAGTGTAGGTGACAAACAGCTGGCGAACCTCTCCCCGAACTTACATACTAACATACTAAAATGCCAGCAGACTAGGCCTAAAGGTCTTTCGTGTCTGCTCGTTTGGTCAGTCCCCACCCTGGGTGCTGACCTTGCTGCCCCCCTCGCCTACTCTGGTTTCTCCCTTCCCAGTTCCGGATATTCTTGCTGCATTGGATTTTGCTTCCAGAACCCTTTCCCTGTACCTGTCCCACCCCCTCTTGAACCCCTCCACTGTCTCTGCCTTCACCAGCCCCCTAGGCAGCGCATTCCATGGCTCCACCACCCTCTCACTTCAGCCGTCCGCTCCTTATAATAAGCGAGCGCTCTTCTAGGGTCCAAAGTATGGAGCCTATATTAAAGCCTCAGGGTGTGATTGGGGTAGAACACCGGCAAAGTCAACACCTGGTTAAGGTGAAACTCCGACACCACCTGTGGAAGGAATTTCAGGTGGGAGCGAGGACAACCTTGTCCCTGTGGAAGACCAGATAAGGAGACTCGATGGAAAGCACCTGGAGCTCCCCATCCTTCTGGCTAACGTGATAGCCACCAAGAAAGCGGTCTTCCACGACAGGTGAGAATGTCACACCTGTGCATTGGCTCGAATAAACGCCGCCATGAGCTAGCTAATACCAGTAGTAGATCACGGAGGTGGAGGTTCTCGACACGGAGGGATATGTGATCAAGGCCTTTGAAAAGTGCTAGACCACCTTCTCCTGTGCCACCGACTGCTTCCCAGCCTGCGGTAAGCAGAGATGGCTGCCAGGTGCACCTTGAGGGTGATCGCGAAGCCCTTGCTGAGAAAGGGACCACAGGTAGTCCAGAATGCTTGCCAAGGAACAGGAGAAAGGGTCCAGGCCCTTGCCCTGACACCAAATGGAGCATCTCTTCCATTTGAAGGTGTAGCATTTTCTGGTCGACTCCTTACGGGACGCCTCAACGACGTTGAGGACCTCGTCGGAAAGACCCAATGCCTGGAACTCTAGCCGCTCAGGAACCAGGCCGTCAGGTGCAGGGACTGAAGGTCAGGATGGAATACCTTCCCCTGACTTGACTGAGATCAGGTCCGGGGCAGGCTGGAAGCCGCCTTGGGAGCCTGGAGCTGAGACTGAGGAGATCTGGATACCAGAACTAGCGGGGTCAGTCTGGGGCTACCAGAATCACTTCCGCCTTGTCCCTCCTCGCCTTGAGAAGCACCTTGTGGATCAAGGGAAATGGGGGAAAGGCATAGAAGAGGCCCGGGGTCCAAGGCCTCGAAAAGGCATCTCCCTGCAGCGAGCCCTGCTGAGGGGGGTGGGCATGAAACAGTCTCAGCTTCGCATTCTCCTTGGAAGCAAACAGGTCTGCCTGAGGCGTGCTCCAGTGGGAGAACAGATCTTGTACTACCTCAGGCAGGAGAGACCACTCGTGGGAAGCAGCCCCTATCCAGCTTAAGGCATCGTCCAGGGTGTTGGAGGCTCTTGCCACATGAATGGCAAGGAGATCCGCCTCCAGGCTGCGTACGAGTGACCAAATGCGGAGAGCTTCCCTGCACAGAGGCATGGAGCGCGTCCTGCCCTGGCGGTTTAGGTAGTACATGGTCGTGGTATTGTCCATGTGGACCTGAACCACTTGACCCCGTAGAAACAGAGGGAAGGCGGTGAGGGCTAGACGAACCACTCGAAGCTCCAGCAGGTTGATGTGGCATCGAGACTCCAGAGGGGACCAGAGGCCGTGCGCTCTGTGCTTCCCCAGATGGGCACCCCAACCCATCAGAAAGGCATCGGTCGATAGAGAGACCGTCTACTCGGGGCGGACAAACGGGATGCCCTCCTGCAGATGTGCTGGAACGGTCCACCACTGGAGAGTGTTCCACCCCCGGGTCACTGTCACTAGCTGATCCAGAGGATCGAAGTGCTGTGACCATTGGCTGGCCAGCTCCCATTGAAGGGGACGCATGTACCAGCGGGCCCAATAGACCACGCTAGTGCAGGCCGCCATGAGGCCCAGGAAGTCCTGGGCAGGGCGCGATTGCCCAACCTGAAATGACTGGGCAAAGGAGGAAAGAACCTCGGCCCTGCCCGCCGGGAGCCGTGCTCTGGCTCGTAGAGAGTCGAGCTCTGCCCCGATGAATTGTATCACCTGCTTTGGCACGAGTTCCGACTTGACCTCGTTGATAAGGAGGCCAACCTGAGAGCAAACCTGGAGGGACAGATCTCTGGACCACTCCACCTCCGATCTGGAGGGGGCTGCAATCAGCCAGTCGTCCAGGTAGGGGTACACCCGGAAACTTCAGCACCGCAGGAATGCTGTCACCACTGCCATGCATTTGGTGAAGACCCTGGAAGCTAGGGAAAGGCCGAAGGGCATGGCCCAGAACTCATAAAGGGATCCCTCTGCCCTGAAGCGGAGGAATCTCTGGTGGGACGGACGGATTGGGACGTGAAAGAACGCGTCCTGAAGGTCCAGAGAACAGAACCACACGCCTCGTTCCAAGGATGGGATTATCTGAGCCAGAGTGACCATCCTGAAGATCCGAGACCTTAGGAACCTGCTCAGGTCATGCAGGTCTAGAATGGAGTGCCAGCCCCCCGTCCGTTTTGGGACCAGGAAGTACCTGGACACAAACCCTGGTCTGGAGGAGGATCCGCCACCTTCCTGATCACCTCTTTTTCGAGGCAGGGCGATATCGGCTCGGTGAGCCGACAAACAAGCTGGTCCCGTCGCCCCGAGGCGGCAGCTCGGGCGGGCCTGCTCGAACTCCAGGGGCAGGCTCTTTCCAGCCACCTCCAACACCCAGCGGTCCGTGGTGATAACGGACCAGCGGAAAGGAAGTGGCGGAGCTGCTCCTACGGGGAGTGACGAGCTGGGGCGACAGCCTCAACCCGCCACTGGGCAGGCTTACAGGAGGACCGGCCGAGGGCCTCCTGGGCCTTACCTCCCTGCTTCCTGTTGGAGGAAGCGGGCTTCAGGTTTGGGATGCCAAGTGCGAGCCTGCTGGCACTGGTGCTGTTGGGCCGGACGTGCCGCAGGTGCAGGACGACGAAAGGACTGTGCTGCTGCTGTTGGCGGCCTTTGTCCTTCTGGGCGGAGGTGACCGAGTCCAGAGTGGCACTGGACTTTTCGATCCACTGGAGGTGACCTTCCACTCAGGGCGAAGGTCGGTCCCCAGGAAGGGACATCTGCCAGTTTGTGCTGGGTGATGCGCCGTGAAGGGAGGATATCCTCAGCCATACTCTGCAGGCGCTGGCCTCTCCAGCGACAACTGTGATCTGGCACAGAAGTGTAATGTCCAGAGCCATTTGGAGCTGCTGTTTAGCCACCGCCCTACCCTGGTCCGCACCTGCCTGACTGTGGTCTGCAGGTCAGCGGAGATGAGGATCACCTCATCCAGGGAGCCCATGAGGTGTGACAGAAGTGTGCCATCAGCACGGCCAGAGCTGGACTGACAGAGGCCAAGGGAGGATGCAGCGTACACTAGCCCGGCATAGTCCAGCTTTTTGGACTCCTTGTCGGGGGCTTGTCCCACATCCCTAGCGTTCCCGGGCAGCTGGAAAATGCTGTCGTGACCAACCCCTCAGCAGAGGGGTGTTCTGAAACCGGGCAAAGAGCCGTTAGGGACTGCATACTTCCTGGCCGAAGGCGCAGGACAGGAAGCAGGCCGCTGCCAGAGCTCCAAGGCTGGGCTAACAATGGCTTCAGCCACCGGAAAGGCCTCCATGGGTGAATCCTCTCGGTCCAGTATCTCTGTCAGGGGATACTTGGCCCGCTTGGATATGGGCTCGAGCTGCAACCCGGTGGACTTGGAGATGAGCAGAAGCAAACCCATGAAGGACGATGGGCTTTCGTCCATCGACTGACCCCCGGAGGACTCCGGGTCAATGGGCCTGGAGAACAGGGAGGAGTCGTCGTCGGACTCCGAGGAGTCCGCGAAGAGCTGCCTGGGGCCTGAGCCACCCTCCACCTGCCAAGGATGGTCAGGAGTGAGGGTGACCGACAACCTGTGGGACAGGCCCTGACCTGACTGAGAATCCTTGGTCGGCGCCCCCGATTTCGGTTGTGGAGGCGGAGGTTCCACCACAATCGGTGAGGCAGCTGGTTTTGGCCGAACAACCGGCCCAGGCTTGGGCACCTTGGCTACAATGAGGGGTTGTTTCGGCCGCTCGGGTACCAGCCACTTGATGGCCGGGGAAGGCAACGGCGTCTGCTTGTTCCCGGACAGAAGCAACTGCTGCCACATCAGGTCCTCGTGGTGTCGACGCAACTTGCACCGAAGCCTCTCCTCTTCAGAGGAGGAAGGCAGACGGCAGTGACAGGCTGCTCGACTGGCCGAGACCGAGACCACGAAGTCGGCGGGATCGGCTGGACCGAGATGATGTCAGAGACCGAGATCCTCGGCGTTTCCGAGGACGGGTCTGGGAAGGGCCGGGGGACACCTGCTCTTCCCACGGCTCGGAAGCCTTAACCGGGGACTGCGGCACCGGAGGCGCAGTCAAGTCCTCGATCTCCACCAGTGGAACCGGTGAAGAAGGGTTGTCAGCTTCACCTGTCAACAGCCCATCCGACGGGTCGAGAAAAATCTCGACCGCGTTGACGGGTGTCTCAGCCTGCTGACCTGACGGGGACGCCGTGAAGCCAGCGGCCTCAGCCGCAACCTCGACCGAAGCAGAGTGTCGACTGTCCGGGGAAGGGGACCTCTCCCGCTCCCACAAACGCAGACGATGGGACTTACCTTTTGAGTCCTTCTTTCTTGACCGAGAGGAATGTCCCGATAGCCCCTCTCCCTTCGTGGAAAGGGATTGGCAAAGCTCCTTGAAAGAAGCTGAATATGAGGTACCCAGAGAGAGCGGGATAATTGCCGCGACCGAGAAAGAGGATGATGCGGCCTGTGCCGCCTCCTCCTCGAGGGCGATCATCTGCTCGAGTTGCTCAGCCGAGCCAGCTGCCGCGGTAACCGCCCAACGGCCTCCTCGACTTCACCGGTGGGTGAAGCTTCTCGGGCACTATGCTGCAACCGGGCAGCCGGTCTTCAGGACGCCGGCGAAACAGATAGCTTACCTCGCGGGCCTGTGGGTCATGTTGTAGGCGGGCAGTAGGCAGCACATGGGTGCGGGTCCGTCCTGGACATTTTCTGCCTGAGACACCACGGCACCACCGAAATCAGAGTCGACTTGTGCATCGCGGCAGTGAAGGAGAAAGTTGACCAAGTGTTGAAAATTTTAAAATAAGTTTCGCTGAACTGAAGAATTAGGATCCAGTCTATACGCGTTAAGGAGGGAACCTGAGCTTCCAAGCGGTAAGGAAGATCTGGCGTCATGGGGCGGAGCCGAGAGTTTTACCACCCGGGTGGGTGGGAGGAGCTAGCTTGAAGATGTGCCGGCAAGATTTAAAGCGGCAAGGAACCTGCCAGATAGTGTGGATGAACAACATATCCATGTCCCTAGAACTAAAATATCTCTGGAAACGTTGAAACACAGATGTTGTCGGGCAGATAAGGACCTTCTGGAACACCCAGTCTGCCCCGTTTTCCCTACCTCCTGTATCTCACAGAACCTATTTGGGTCCCCAGCCCCCCAACTCCTTACTTTTAAGATCCCTCTGTGGCTATGCCATGCATTTTTGAATCCTGTAACCATTACTGCCCTCACCACCTCTGCTGGGAGGCTTTTCCATGGATCTACCACACTCTCCATGAAGAAGTACTTCCTCACATTTCCTCTGATCTCCCCCCCCTTCAATCTTCATAGTATGACCCCCTGTCCTCTAGCATCCTTTTCTTTGGAAAATGCTACCTTACTGTACCTTGTTTTTACCTAGGAGGTATTTGAATGCTTCTACCATATCCCCCTGTCCCTCCTTTCCTCCCTGGAGTACATATTTAACTCATTAAGCCTTTCCTGTTCAAAGAAGGTGTGAAATGAGGCATCCTCAGGGTGCAAACCTAGGAGTGTTTTTCACTCCTTCCTCTGAGCAAGAAGAAAGAGTACAGCCTAAGCCTACTACCTCAATTGCTTCCTCCACTTCATCATTAGCCACCTCCTCCTCCTCCTCTTCCATCTACTCTGGATAATAGTCCAGTTTGTCGTCGACATCAGAGGAGGAGCCATCGATGGGAATCCCATTGACAGAGACCATTCAGGGCCCAGAACGACCATGGGGACAGAGAACTGAAAAGAAAAGTTACGTAAGGACTTAAGGTAACAGTAAATCTTTGAGGGGATCTCAGTCATCGGGTCACACCTCAGGAGCTATACTGTCGTTGGTGAAGCAGGATCCACACAGAAGGTTTTTCAGCGGTACCACTGGGGCTGCCCATGTTGAAGTCACTTGTCGAGGTCACCAACCATATAAAGGTGTGAGCGGCCCCACTCCCTCCTCAGTTCTTTCCCTCGGAGACTAAGGGAGCAAACCTGTGCCATGGGGGACCGAGGAGTGAGGTGCCCAGGTATAAATAAAAGGGTGGATACACCATGTAGCCAGTGTGAGCAGAGGATCCCAAGAAGGGGAATGGTGGAAGGGAAGGCAGACCTGATGATCGAGATCCCCTTGAAGATCTACTGTTATGGTACAGTCTTAAGTAACTGTTCTATCTTCTTCTGGGGCATCTCAGTCATCAGCTCACACCGTAGGAATGAGTCCCAAGCAGTTACAGGTGCAGCAAAACAGTCTGGGAGGAAGGCCAACCAAAGCCTAGGGCAGGAAGCCCGGCAACACAGCTCGGTCAAAGCCTGCTCGGGCTCTAGAAGCAATGTCCAGACTGTAGTGCTTGGTGAAAAGTATGGACGGTACTCCAGGTGGCAGCAGCGCAAATGTCAGCAGCTGAGACCCCTTTGAAACAGACCACAGAGGTAGCCATGACCCTGGTGGAGTGGGCTTTCACCACCCCAGCAACTCTTTGCCACGCTTGTTGTAGCAGAGCACAATACAATGGGCCAACCACTTGGACAAACATTGTTTAGAAACCTTAGCGCCCTCTCTTCCTGGGGTGAAAGAAACAAAAAGATGCTTTGTTTTTCTGCAGTCCTTAGTATGAAGCAGACAGTATTTCAGAATTCTGTGCACATCTAAAGTATGGAGCAGTGCTTCCCCTGGACTGGCATGCTCCAGAAAATAAACTGGTAGATTGACTGATTCAGGGTAAACACAGACACCACATTAGGGAGAAAAGTACAGTTACATAAGACCTCACTGTAACAGTAGATCTTCGAGAGGAGCGCTTGCAGCTGGTTACACCAGAAGGACTGAAGCCGGCAGGAGACAGGACCCCACGGAAAACTTCTAGCTAGCAGTCTATAGCGGGGACCCCCCCCCACGTTAGTCCACCCCAACATCCCCTACAGCATAAAAGGGGCAGTCCCCCAGCACCACCTCAGTTCTCCTGACGGAGAGCATAGAAAATGGAGAACCGAGGCGTTCCTCTGAAAATGAGGAAAACTAAAAGATGGAGAAGCAGTCACCAGGGGGATGGACGGAGGTAAAGAAAGAAACATTACTTATCATAGCAATCTTGTTTCTTCTAAGGGAATCTTACTGTATTCTGACAAATGCAGTATGGTCTCACTATGGGATTGCCCTGGAGCCGAAATGGTCAATAGAACCTATGCTAATAGTGGAATGTTAGGCTTGAGCTCGGTTTTCAAATCACTGTCCCTGGTTGCACTTCCTGCAACCGTCAGATTCTTACGCAGCATGCAGACGCTAAAACACACTAACAAAGTTAATCCAACAATTAGTAAAACCCCCGTTAGGGGACAAAAAACACCTCTTAAATTACAGAGGGCATCACTAAGACTCAAGTCACAGATGCCCAATAAACTACTCGGTACCCATGGGTTTCCAACTTTAGTTGTACAGACGGTATGCAGTGCCCTTTAAGTCCTAGCAAGGGAGGAGAGTGGGAGCTCAGAATACAGTAAGATTCCCTTAGAAGAAACAAGATTACTATGGTTAAGAAATGTTCTTTTCAAACCCCAGGAAATCTTACTGTATTCTGACAAATGCAGACTACCCACACAGTGCCTTTGGAGGCGGGCAGAGGACCTACTTATGAAATAGGCTCTGCAGAACTGCTGTGTCAAACCTGGCATCACTTCCAGCCCGAGTATCCAGGCAGTAATGCTTGGTAAGTGTGTGAACCGTCTTCCAGGTAGCTGCTTTACAGATTTCCAACAAAGGGATATCTCTAGAGGCTGCTATGGATGCAGCTGTACCTGTCGTGGAGTGGGCCCAGAGACCCTGAGGGGGTTGCTTCCCCACCTTGCTATAGCAAAACTGGATACATGCCACGATCCACCATGCTATGGACTTCTTTGTGGCAGGTTTACCTTTTCTCACTTCCCCATAAGTCAAAAAGAGCTGCGTCCTATCTCTCTGTGACCTTTTGTATGTAATAGCGGATAGCTCTCTTAATATCCAGGCTATGTAGCCTACATTCTCCTGAAGAAGAATGATCAGTGAAAAAGACTGGTAGTGAAGTAATTGCAACTAGGAAGACAGCCTTCCAAGTTACATATTTGAGATCAGCTGATGACATGGGCTCAAAGGGTGGATGCATGAGCTGTGCAATACATATGTCGAGGTCCCACACTGGGGTGGGAGCCCTATTTGGGGGGGTGGGGGGTGTGTGCAAATGCAGCAAACCCTTAAAGCATTTTCTAAATACTGAGTTTGAAGCCAGCGATGATTCCTTACCTGCTGACAGATAGGCTGATACAGCAGCCAAATGCACCTTGAGTGTACAAGGCCGAAGGCCGAGGGAATGGAGGTGTGCCAAGTAATCCAGGACTACTGGCAAACCCACCTGAGTGTGATCCAGACCTTTCTTTTGACACCAAATGGAAAACCTTTTCCATTTGGACATGTAAATCTTCCTGTGGAGGGCTTTCTAGAAACCTAAGGACCTCCATAACCCCTTCTGAAAGGTGCAAATCAGCATATTCTAGGTCCTCAAGAAGCACGTCTTCAGCCTGAGGGACTGAAGGCCGTGGTATAGAATCCTGCCCTGGGAAGAAGTCAACAAGTTGGGAGGCTGACTGGTCTGGACACTGACAATGCCAAGACTAGGTGGTACCATGGCTGCCCAGGCTGGGATCCGAGCTTGTTCAGAACCCTCAGTAGCAAGGGAAATGGGGGGGAAGGCATATAGAAACTTACCTGTCCAGTCCAGAATGAGGGCATCCAATGGGACCGAGCCCAAGACTGGAGGTCTGCAACAGAATTTGTGAAGCTGGTAGTTGTCTGGGGCTGCGAAGAGGTCCATCTCTGGAGTGCCCCACCTGCTGAATACCACTTGTAGCACCTGCCTGTTCAGGGCCAATTTGTGATGGTTCTGATTTATCCTGCTCAGGGCATCTGTCAACACATTGTCTTTTCCTGGAAGGTGCACTGCTGACAAGACCACCCCCACAGAATAGGTGAGACCCCATATTCTCATGGCTTCTGTGCACAGAGGTGTAAACCTTGTGCCTCCTTGTTTATTTATGCAGTACATTGCAGTCGTGTTGTCTGTCCTGACCTGCACTACCTTTCCTTGCAACAGGTTGGCGAATGCCTGAAGTCCTAGGAGGACTGCCCTGAGCTCTAGCAGGTTAATGTGAAGCACTGACTCCTGTTTGAGCCATGTACCATGAACAGTGAGCTCCCCACCCTAGTAGGGAAACATCTGTGGTTAACACCGGGGTTGGGGGGTGGGGGGGCTCCTGAAGGAAAGGATTTCCCCGGCTGAGGTTGTCCATGTCCAACCACCACTGCAGTGCTTGTAGGAGGGTTTGTGTGACTGGAACCAATTTTGACAATGGATCAGATTTCTGATGCCAATACAATCTGAGATGATATTGGACATTCCTCATTTGAAATCTTGCTCCTGACACTGTAGCCGTTGAAGCTGCCGTATGGCCCAGCAACTGTAGAAAGTGTCTGGCCGGCCTGAGGCTTTGGGCCTTGAAAGTGCCTGCCAGCTGAACCAGGGAATTTGCCCTTGACTGCGGGAGTAAAGTCTTTCCCCTCAGTGAATCCAGCTCGGCTCCTACGAATTCCAGGAGCTGCACTGGTTGTAGTACTGACTTTTTCAGATTGATCAGGAACCCTAAAGACTGGAGGAGCTCCTGTGTCAGTGCCAGAAACTGCTTCACCTGATGTGGAGACTGCCTTATGACCAGCCAGTCATCCAGGTAAGGAAACACTACCACTCCTACCACACGTATCTATGTCTTCTGTTGGCACCCTTTGCAAACTGTGTGAGAGGCCTTTCGGCAGCATTCATTTCTGCTTAAAGCTGAACCAGCATAATATTCTGTGGTGATTTGCATATGCAGCCCATGGTGCTTTGCATTGCGGGGTCATGTGTGATTTGTATTTCTTTGAAACTTGGCTTCCCAGTCAAATGCCCTTTGGGGTAACCACTGCCTCAGTGCTTGTGCACAGAGGTTCTTTGTCTTTTAAATAGTTTTTTGTTTTAATTGGGTTCACCACAACATAACGCAGATAGACTATCTTAGGGTAGCTGGTTCATTCCACTGGGGTGTCAGACAGACGAGGCATACTGATGAGTCCTGGTAGAACGAAACACGTGTCTATGTCTTCTGTTGGCACCCTTTGCAAACTGTGTGAGAAGCCCTTTGCAAACTGTGTGAGAAGCCTTTCGGCACCATGCATTTCTGCTTAAAGTTGAACCAGCATAATATTCTATGGTGATTTGCATTGTGGGGTCATGTGAGATTTTGTACTACCACTCCTTGCCTTCTGAGGTGTGCCACAACCACAGCCAAGCATTCTGTGAACACCCTTGGAGCAGAAGTAAGTCCGAAAGGCATTGCCTTGAACTGGTAGAGACCTGATGGCAGTCTGAATCTCAGGAATTTTCTGTGGGACTGTCTTATGGGTATATGGAAGTAAGCATCCTTTAAGTCCAACGATGCCAACCAATCCCCTTGCCTTAGGGTTGGGGGGATTGTGCTCAGGGTTACATTTTGAACTTTGGCTTCAGTAGATGCCTGTTTAAGTGCCTGAGATCTAATATGGGTCGCCACTCCCCTGTTTTTTTCAGTGTGAGGAAGTACCTTGAATAGAGACCCTTTCCTCTCTGTGCCAGAGGAAAGTACAGTTACGTAAGAACTTACCGTAACAGCAGATCTTCGAGAACAGCTCTTGCAGCAGGTTACACCATTAGGACTGAAGCCGTCAGGCGCCAGGACCTCACAGAAATTTTCTAGCTAGCAGTCTTCAGCAGGGACCGCCTTCAACGTCGGTCTCGCCCACGACGTCAGGCGTAGTACATAAGGAGGCGGTCCCCCCACAATCCCCAGTTCTCCCGCCGGAGACTCACGGCCGCTGGATGACATCAGAAGAGGAGACTGAGGATCCTCCACCAGACGGCCAAGACTAAAAACAGAACGTCCCATCTCGTAAGATGGATGTTTGGTTACGACCTACCTCCACAAGAAGGGGGATGGTGGGCGGGAAGGTACCTGCTGCAAGAGCTGTTCTCGAATATCTACTGTTACAGTAAGTTCTTACGTAACTGTACTATCTTACTTCGAGATACAGCTCTTGCAGCAGGTTACACCATTAGGACTGATTTCCAAGCAATAGTGGCAATCTTACGCCACAGGGAGGAGGAAAGGTAGAGATCACAACCCTACTCGGGCCTAGGACAGAAGTCCCTGAAGGATGGCTAGGCCGAACCCCTGCTCTTCGCCTCGATGCAACGTCCAGGCTGTAATGCCTGATAAAGGTATGCACAGAGCTCCGCTAGCTGCAGCACAAATAGCTGAGGTGAGACGCCTTAACACCGCAAAGGAAGTGGCCACCCCTCTCGTGGAATGACCCTTGACCACGCCCGGTAAGGGTTTATTGCGCTTATCATAGCAGAAAGTGATGCACTGGATGAGCCACCTCGAGAGAGACTGTTTAGAAACAGGAGCTCCTTTCATTCTAACAGCAAAGGAGACAAACAGTTGATCCGCCTTTCGAAACTGTATGGTTCTGGTCAGATAACATCTGAGGCACCGATGCACGTCGAAGGTGTGCAGAAGGGCTTCTCCTCGGTTGGTGTACCTTGGGAAATATACTGGTAAGTCAATATCCTGATTAAGGGTGAGTGCTGAAACCACCTTAGGCAGAAACTTTGGGTTTGTCCTCAGGGATACCCTGTCCTGATGGAAAACTAAATAAGGCTCTCTGCACATTAGTGCGTGCAACTCGGGGATCCTTCTTGCCGAAGTAACCGCAACTAAAAATAACGTTTTCCATGACAGAAAACGTAGCTTGCAATCCGTGGCTGGTTCAAAAGGTGGCAGCGTAAGCTGCTCCAGGACAAAGGGCAAGTCCCAAGGAGGAATCGGATCCTTGATGGGCGGCCTAAGATGGAGGACTCCCCTTAAAAAGGTCCGAGTAGTGTCCAATTGGGCCACCATCCTATGGCCTACGGGGGCATGGTAAGCCAAAATTGCACAAAGGTGCACCTTAATCGAGGAGTAAGTGAATCCGGAATGAAAAAGGGAAAGCAGGTAATCCAGAACCAGCTTTTCAGGACATTCTAACGGCGAGAAACCGCGCACTTGAGCCCACAAGCAAAATCTGCGCCATTTCATGGCGTACGTTGCGTGGGTTGCTGGTTTTCTGGCGGCAGAGAGTACATCTACCACTTCTTGCGAGACCCCGTATCTCAACATGGCTATGTCTCTAGGAGCCAAGCGTGCAGGTTCAAGGAACATAAGTCTGGATGGATTAATGAACCCTCCTCCTGAGACAGCAGATGGGAGCTGATTTGCCTGGGCCAGAAAGGCGCTATCAAAATGAGCGTCGCCTGCTCCCTGCGAATTTCTAAGAGAACTCTCTGGATCAACGGGAAAGGAGGGAAGGCATAGAGGAATCTGCCCGCCCAGGAGAGCGGGGCAACGCGTCTCACCAGAAAACACCAGGCCCTGGATCTAGCGAGCAAAAATTGGGCAGTTTTGCGTTGGATGGGGACGCGAAAGGTCTAACTCTGGAGTGCCCCATCTGTGAAACAGGTCCTCTGCCACCTCCTGTAGAAGTTCCCACTCGTGGACTTTGGCCTGAGAGCGACTCAGACTGTCTGCGATGATATTGTCCACTCCCAGGACGTGTACTGCAATTAGGTTTGCGCTGTGTTACACTACCCACTCCCACACTCTCATGGCCTCCCTGCAAAGTGGGTAGGAGTGAGTGCCTCCTTGTTTGTTGAGGTAATACATCACCGCGGTATTGTCTGTTTGTAATAGGAGAGCACCCGGTGGAATCTCTGACTGGAAGGCTTGCAGAGCATAAAGTACCGCCCTCATCTCCAAAATGTTGATGAGGAGATGAGATTCCTGGGCTGTCCATATGCCCTGAGACCGCACACCGTCTAGGTGTGCTCCCCTCGACCTGAGGCGTCTGTGGAGAGAGTCACAGTTGGAGGCAGTAGCTGTAGAGGAACCCCACGGAGAAGATTCTCCGGTTCCTGGCCACCACTGCAATCCCGGATCGCGGCATTCGTGATTCGAATTGGCTGCTGCAGATGTTCTTGCCTTTGGTCCCATTAGGGACGTCAGGTCCTTAGTCTTACGGGGGACCGGGTCCGACCCACGCGGAGGCTGGGACATCGACCTGGCGTCGGAGTCCCGACTGCGGGAGGAAGATTTGTGGCGCTCCCCAGACTTAGACGAGGCCTTAGAAGGAGTGGATGAAGCCGACGGCCTGGAAGTCTTGAGAGGCTGCAGAGAGGAGGAGCCGCTGGAGGATCTGACCTGAACTGGGGGAGGCTGAGATTGAGCCCTGGAAGGAGAGCGGTCTGACCGCGAGCCGGAGCTTCGGGAGTCCGAGGCCTTCGCCGGGGACCTGGGTCTTTCTTCTCCGGTGTTTTCCGGTGTTTGTGGGTCTTCCCTGACGACTCCCCTGGAGGAAAGTTCCCTATCCATGGTCTTTAGTTTCTCCTCCAGGAGAAACGGCAGAAAGCCTTCTGGTGGCAGATCCTGGTGCGGCTATTTGAAGCCCTGGCAGAAGGAGCAGGCCTTGGTGTCGTGTTCGGGCCTAGACAAGCGCCGCGCAGGCTGAGTGAGGGATCCTTGAAGGGGATCTGTTTGCCGCAACACACTTTGATGGGTGACCTTCCAGAGAGGTGTTTGGAGAGGACATCAGATGAATCCAAATCCTGTAAAAGAAAGAAGAGCAGTAATGGTTCTGAGTCGTGCATAGCTAGAAAGTGACAGAGCCGATGCTTGCAATGCTGGCCAGGAAAAGAACTGGAGTTATGTGGGACCGCCTCCTTATGTACATAGCCTTGACGTCAGACCGACGCCGGAGGCGGTCCCCGCTGAAGACTGCTAGCTAGATTCCTTCCGTGGGGTCCTGGCACCTGATGGCTTCAGTCCTAATGATGTAACCTGCTGCAAGAGCTGTATCTCGAAGTAAGATCTGGTTCTATTGCCCCCAAGGATAGCTGATTCAGTACCTCATCCTCTAACAACTTTGTTTCTGAGGGAGAAGTTGGTCTGAAAACTCTTGCTCTCAGCCTTGGTTGTAGCTTGAAGCCGAGAGCCAGGCCTTGGCCCACTACCTCCAGAACCCATCTCTCTGTAGTGATTACTTTCCATTCCTGGAAGTAGTGGGCCAATCTGTCCCCTATCTGGACTGGGGAGGCGACCTGGACAGATACATCAGGGTGTCTGTTTAGGCTGGGATGCTGGTTGGTGACTGGGGCTAGTTCGGGTTCCACTTCTTCTGCCCCTCCCTCTGAAATAGCCCTTCTGCTGTTTATACTAAGGGTAGGCCTGCGGCCGGAAATAAGGCCTATATTGACCCCTACCTTTAGCTCCCCTTGCTTGGTGTTTCTGAGGGGTGGAGGCCCTCTCTCTGGCTGAAGCACTTTTGTGGGCTGCTTTGTAATCATCCATTTTTTTCATGTAAGCCTCAGTCTGCTCTCCAAACAGAGAGGAGGGCTCACAAGGGAAGTCCAAAGCCTTGGACTGCGTGTCTTGGGTCAGGTTCGTAGTCCTAAGCCAAGCAAATCTTCTGAGGGAAATAGAGGAAGCCATCTGTCTGGCTGCAATGTCATTATTATCTACAGCTAGTCTGAATTGTGCCTTAGAAGCCTCAATGCCCCTCTTTGCAGCTTCTTGTAAGTCAGTTGCCATAGGGGCTGGCACAGACTTAGTAATTTCCATAACCGTGTCCCACAAGGTCCTCTGGTATCTGGCTATGTATGCCATATACGTGGCCTGTCTGATAAGGAGAGAGGATCCCAGATACGTCTTCTTAGCAATGGTGTCCATCCTCCTTGAGTCTTTATCAGGAGGATGGGAAGCCAGGGGAATGCCAACCTTGTCACAGGCAGCTGCTTGTACCACTCCCTCATGGCTAGGGTGTCCAAACAGGAAGTCTGCACCAGCCTTGGCAACCCAATATTTTTTGCCCACTTTTTTATCCACTAGTGGCACAGAGGTAGGAGTCTGCAGGATCTTATGAACCTGCCTCTTAAGAGATTTATGGATAAGTACCAGCAGCCTCTTAGAGACAGGCACATCCATCATCTCTCTCTAGTCTTGTTCTTCCTCCTCATCAGTAGACTCCTGGGTAGGAAGATCAAGGGACTGAGCCACCTGTTTAATAAAGGCATAATGAGAGGTAAATCCTCATGTCCTTTGTCAGGGGAGTTAGAATGGTGAGGATCCAGGGAAACCTCTGGTTCAATAACCTCCCCATAATCCTCATCATCATATGGGTCCTCCTCCTCATCAACTAACCGTTCCTGTTCAGTTTCCAACGAACCAGGAACCAGTAAGAGGAGCTGAAGGGGCTTTCCCAACCAGAAACACAGTGCTCGGTTGCAGAGCCTGAATTATCCTGATAGCGTCTGCTATCTCCTAAGCGGTCGGAACCTCTACCCCTTTCGGTTGCGGTTCGACTGTTACATGTTTTTCTTTCTTTTTTCTTTCCCCCCCATTGCCAGGTTAGCGGCAGTATCTGTGGGGCACTTTTTGGTAGAAGAACAGTCACCCTGGTCAGAGGGCTGGTTCTCTGGTTCAACTTGGCCTGTAGCCGGTTTGTCCTTAGCCAATTCAGCAGCCTTACTGGACATCTTCTCCTGCAGTCGCTTAAGTTGCCTATCAAGCGTCGACTGAGGGACATTTTTGCAGATATCACAGTCCTCTCTGACGTGGTCAAACCCCAAACAAAAAACACAAATTAAATGAGGATCTGCCTTAGCGAACAGTTCCCCACACTCTGTACAATGTTGGAAACCTGTGGGGCCCGTTCGTTTCTTGGTCTATGACACTGATCAGAAGTTAAACCAATAGGCAGAGTTACCCCGGTAAAAACACTTTTTTTTTTTTTTTTAAACCACCTTCCCGGACAATAATAGAAGTTAAAATTAAATTTAAGAAATCAAAACAGTATCGGTTCCTTCCCGGTTGGAGAAACCGAGTAGGAACCGAAGAAACTAACCAAATATTCACTAAATCTAGACTAATTCTACCTGTGAACCAAGGACAGTGCTTCAGAAATCGAAAATAAATAACGAACTTTAGAAAAAAATCTAGAAATTAAATTTCTTCAGTGAAAGTGAAGGAGACTCTCTGAAGACGTCTTAGTGAGGCAAGCGGAGTAAAGAATCTGACAGTTGCAGAAGTGCAACCAGGGGCAGTGATCTGAAAATCGAGCTCGAGCCTAACATTCCACTATTAGCAAAGGTTCTATTAACCATTTCGACTCCGGGGCAGTCCTATGGTGAGACCATACTGCATTTGTCAGAATACAGTAAGACTTCCTGGGGTTTGAAGCCGCACCTGCTACATGAGCTCCTCTTGAAGATAGTACAGTTACATAAGAACTTACCATAACAGTAGATCTTCGAGAAGAGCTCTTGCAGCAGGTAATAACCAATAGGACTATGCCACCAGACACTAGGACCCTATGGAAAACTTCTAGCTAGCAGTCCAAGGTGGGGGGTCTGTCCACAATGTCAGCCACTGTATAAAGGGGGCGGTCACCCAGCGCCTACTCAGTTCACCTGCCGGAGACCCAGCTAGCATAAAGGATGGGACAAACTGAGGAGGCTCTGTCATCCTGAAAGGGCACTCTTGAGAGAAGCACTAGGGGAAGGAGGGAGGGAAAGCATACCTGCTGCAAGAGCTCTTCTCGATGATCTACAGTTACACTAAGTTCTTATGTAACTGTATTATCTCACTTCGATATAGAGCTCTTGCAGCAGGTAATAACTTATGGGACCCAGTCCCAAGCAGTACTGGGATGTCACCAGGTCAGAAGGACAGTGGAAAAGTAATATCCCTGGGCTCTTGGACTGACAGGCCACAACTTGCCCTCCTTCTGGAAACAATGTCCAAACTGTAGTGCCGGACAAAGGTGGGCACCGAACTCCAGGTGGCTGCAGCACAAAGGTCTGCTACAGACACGTTCTTGAGCAAAGCAAAGGATGTCGAAATCCCTCTGGTCGCGTGACCTCTCACTGGACCCAGCAGGTGTTTTCCATACTTCTCATGGCAGAAAACAATGCAGCTGACCAGCCATTTTGACATGGCTTATTTGGTGACTGGTGCTCCAAACACCCATTAGGAAAAAGAAACAAACAACTGGTCCGACTTCCTGACTGACAAAGTGTGGTCGACAGAGTACCTAAGAATTCTCTGTACATCTAAGGTATGCAACAAGGCCTCCCCTTTGTTGGAGTACTCAGGGTAATAAACAGGCAAGTGGATGTCTTGGTTGAAAGTCAACTCTGACACCACCTTTGGAAGGAACTTAGGATTTGTGCGAAGGGACACCCTGTCCCTGTGAAAAACCAAATACGACTCCTTACACGTAAGGGCCTGGAGCTCGGAAATCCTCTGGGATTAAGTAACAGCAACTAAGAATGACAATTTCCAAGCGAGAAAGCGAAGCATGCAACTTGCAGCTGGTTCAAAGGAGGGTGAAGTCAGCTTTTCTAACATTATGAGTAAATCCCATGGAGGGACAGGGTCCCGAATGGGAGGTTTAATGTCCAGGTTACCTTGCAGGAAGGTACTGACAGATCAAGCTGCGCATGATTTTGCCATCCACTGGTACATGATAGGCTGAGATAGCCGAAAGATGTACCTTTATGGAGGAATAGCTTACACCCGAGTAAGACAGGGATGACAGATACTCCAGGACCCAGTTTACCTCACAAGAGAATGGATCCAAGTCACGGGCAGCAGCCCAGAGGCTGAACTGCTGCCACGTCATGGTGTACATGGCCCTAGTAGACAGCTTTATAGCAGCCACCAACACTTCTGCTACCCCTTCGGACACCCCGAACCTGCTCCTGACTAAGTCTGCAGGAGCCATAAGTGAAGATGCAGAGACTTGAGATTTGGGTGAACTAGAGAGCTCTGCTCTTGGGACAGCAAGCGAGAGGATAGAGGAAGTGGAACTGGAAGTTTTACTGCCATCTGCTGCAGAAGCAGCAACCAAATCTGTTTGGGCCAGAACGGTGCTACCAGTATCAAGGCTGCTGGTTATGAATGCAGTTTGAGCAGAACTCGCTGCAGAAGGGGGAAGGGAGGGAATGCATAGAGAAATCTCCCGATCCATGGGAGGGACAACGCATCTCGCCAAAAAACACAAGGCCCTGGCTCTAGCGAACAAAAACGGAGCAGTTTGACGTTGAGTGGGGACACGAAGAGGTCCAACTCTGGAGTCCCCCCATCTGGCGAATAGATCATCTGCTACATCCTGAAGTAGCTCCCATTTGTGAGCTTGGGATTGCGAGCGACTGAGGTTGCCCGCAAGCGTGTTCTGAAGACCTGGGACGTATACTGTGAACAGTTCTAGGTTGTGATCTAATGCTCAGTACCAGACCCTCATGGGTTCTCTGCAAAGTGGGTAAGAATGTGTCCCCCCCCCCCCGCTTGTTGATATAGAAAACCACTGGCACGTTGTCCGTCTGGACTAGTACGGTGCCTGGAAGGAGGTCGTTCTGGAATGCCTGTAAGGCATATAGCACAGCCCTCATTTCCAGAACACTGATGAGCAGAGCGCGTTCTATCAGAGTCCAGGACCCCCGGGTCTGGTGGCTCCTGAAGTGGGCACCCCATCCTATGCCTAAGGCATCTGAAGTGACCACCTGCAGAGGAGAGGGGCTGCTGAATGGCGCCCCTATCGATAACTGGGAGGTGATCAGCCACCATGACAAGGTTTGATGCACCACCTTCAAGATCCTGACTTTCTGGTCGAGAGCGTCGCTTCATTGATCCCACTGCACCCTGAGGTTCCAGTGAAGAGTCCACATGTGCAGACGAGCGAGCGGCACGGTCACTATGGCAGCGGCCATGAGCCACAGATGCTGCAAGACTGTTCTGGCTGCAGCCTGGTTTATGAAGACTAATCTTCAAGCCAGCACCTGAAAATGATCTGCCCTGTCTGACGAAACAAAGGCTCTCCCTTGAACCGTGTCCAAGATGGCTCCTATAAACTGGAGTCTCTGACACAGCCATGGGGCGGACTTTGGGAGATTCAGAGATATCCCAAGGTCCCGGAACAAGCTGAAGTTGCACTCCAGGGTCTGGCAGAGCCGTTCTCTGGAAGAGGCCGACAGCAGCCAGTCATCGAGGTAGGGGGTAGATGTAATGCTCCTGCTTCCCAAAAGCATACGATACTACCGCCAGGCACTTGGTGAATACCCGCAGTGCCGAGGGTAGGCCGAAAAGAAGGGCCCTGAACTGGTAATGCTGTCCTTCGAACGTGAACTGAAGATGCTTTCTGTGGGATGGCAGGATCACATGCGCACGTGTGCGTCCTGTATGTCCAAGGAGCAGAGCCAATCTCCTCGGCATAGCAAGGGAAGTAACCCCTGGAGTGTCCCCATCCTGAACCTTCTGTACTCTATAAAGAGGTTCAGCTGACTGAGGTCCAGGATGGGACGAAGGTCCCCTGTCTTCTTCGGAACCAAGATGAAGCGAGAATAGTACCCTCTGCCCCTCTGGGACTCTGGCACTGCTTGAATGGCTCGTTTGGACAGGAGGGCCTGTATTTCCACCCGAATGAGACCTGTGTGGGATGGGGAGCAGGTCATGTGGACTGGTGGACTATCCGGCGGTAACCGAGAGAACTCCAGGGCATAGCCCCATTCTATGAGCTGTAGCACCCATTGATCTGTGGTGATGTTCAACCAAGCTGTGAGGTAAAGGGAGGACTGCCCTCCAACTGCCTCCCCTAACAGCTCTGTTGGAGGGAGGGGGCGGGCAAGGAGTCACGCTGAGGCAGAAGGGGAGGGAAAGGAGTTCTGGGTTGCTTAGCTGTGCACTGTCCACGAGAGCCTGCTGTCTGAGGGGGTGCCTTCCCTTTTGAACCCTCTCGTTGGGGGGGTTTCTTTGACTGCTGTCCCTGATGCCTCCGAAAGGGTCGGCGCCTAGGAGGGTAGGGTTCTGATTTGTACATTTTATGTACATCTGAGACAGCCTTTCCCGAATCTTGTAAGCCTGTAATAATCTTTTCAGCCTCTTGGCCGAAAAGTACAGGGCCCTGGAAAGGCAAATCAAGAATGATGTTCTGGAGGTCCTACCTGAACCCAGACACCCACAGCCATGAGTGCCGCCCGAGGCATATACCTGAGGCGGCAGCTCGGGCTGCAGTATCCGCTGCATATGAACTTCGGAGGACAAGTTTGCCCACATCTGAACCAGACTGCAGGACTGCCAGGAAGCTCTGACTTGTTTTGCGAATCTGGCTGGCACTTGGCTAGGTCCATAGCCATCTGTCACAGGCACTTCTGGTACATGACCATATGTGCCAAGAAGTTTACCGACCTGATGGTACAGGTGGAAGAGGCATACACTCTCCGCCCTAGCTGATTTATCTTCTTAGACTCCTTGTCCGGTTTTTGGGAGCTGGTATGCCTGGGCTGCTGCGACCGTCCATGGGCCGCTGTTAGAACCATGGAGTCTACCTTGGGCTGCTCGCCAAGGTGGGACTCATTTCTGGGGGTTCTGTACAGGCAGTCAGCCTTATTGGGCACCGCCGAAGTAGTAGCCAGGTGTTTCCATGCCAACCGGTACATCCTGAAATTGTTCTCACAGGCTGAGATTACCAGCAGTTTGGGGTCAGTGGCCCTCAAAGATTTTGCTAGGCATCTCCTCTCTGGGTCCAAGTCCTCAGTTTCCACTGCTTGAGGAATTGTATGTGCCTCATCACCTCCAAAATTGGGATCATCAGGTGGTGACCTCAGTGAGTCATTCCTGGGATCCAGTAATGGCAGGAGGAGGTCATCCTCTGAAGAAGCGTAAGATGAGGAGGAATTGCTGTAGTCCCCCACCCGGTGGCTGGGTCTGGTGATAACGGACCTGCTATGACATCAGGGTGGCGTCCTCTTCATCTCCTCCGCCCACAGGAGTGATGGTCCCTGGACCTACTCCTCCTGCGTGAGGGAAAATTGTGAGGAAGTATGACGTCCGTGGCTCCGATATCCATCTGAGCCGTGGTCCGAGCCACCTAGAGTCGGACGGGCTGGCATTGGCTGCGGAACAGTCACTGGTGCTGCCGTAGGTTCCTGTTTGGGAAGGATGCCACACTTAATGGTATTCCACTAGCTTGTGAAGAGTGCACCTACCTCTGCCAAAGGGACCATCGATCTGTACGGCCAATCTAGTGTCACGGCGACTGGCCCCAAAGGGACCGGCAGCAGGCCTAACATCTGTGGGGACTCCGTTAACAGTCCGTCGATCTGTTCAACTGGCGTTTGACCCTCTTCTGCGGGGCCAGGTGTCAGGGGATTGGCTGGGGACTGGTCGTCGGGCCCTGTGGTTAGAGGTTTTGCAGGGCCTGACATCAGGTCAGGTGTCGTCAGGTCCTCTGGCATAGGCCCCTGGGGTGCCGATGATTGCTGGGAGGTAGACGTCTTGTCTGACTCCACTGTGGAGACAGAAGTAGTTGCAGTCCGTCGTCAGTCTGAGGGGACTGCAGACGACAGGCCAGGCGCAGCGGGTGCTTTCTCAGAATGAACAGCACCCTGGCGCCTGTCATGGTCGTCAGTCTTGGCTGACGAACTGGAGAATGAGGCCTTAACGACGGAGGAGCTCATCCAGATTAGCAGGCTTAGTTTTAAGGTCCGAGCCATGGCCTGAGGAGTTGTTTACATTTCACAAACTTTTAAATTATATGAAACAAACTATGACCAGAGACTTTCAGGTAAATACTTATAGTGGCTAGAACAGCTCAGTATAAGCTACTGCAGTATGGAAGGGTTTATAAAAATGACTAAACCCCAACTGGTTTAGCCTAGCTAAAATGGTTGAACTAGTGTAAAACAGTCTTCAAAATTTTCCAAACAGTGTCCTTTGAAGGTTATCCTATTCTTATCAGCAGCACCATATGGCGTCAGAACCATCCATTGCTTAACCTGACCCAAAATGGCAGCACAAGCTAGAATGAGTTTTTAAGCTATCAAACCTTATATTACTGACTTCAGTTTATAAAGATAAAGCTTGGTGCATCCAGCAGACCTGGGCTCGATTTCCCACAACTTCCTCTTACGAGTCTCTGACTGACTTAATGGTATAACCGTTTCTCATGAATAAAAAAATTAAAATAAGAAAAAAAATATAATTAATAAAACTGTTTTTCTATAAATTAGAAGTGGGAGCTCCACAGTTTTGCTACTGTCAAGCTCAGGCTCCACAGTGCCCCCTCTGAGAATTTTTCTGAAACATTTTGATAAATGCACTTAACTTCCTGCAGTTAACATCAGTCCTCCGAGACATTAACTGAATTGATTTCTGGAGGCTAAACAAAAATAATTTCAGCAAACACAAATGACTTCAAAGGAAGCTTAATTTCTCTCAGACTCAACAGTACAAGCCCCAAGCACCACTAACAACTGTGGCCTCAACATCAATTAGCAAGTTCTTTAAAACATCTGGTACCCACCCACCATAAACTGCAGATTTGCAACATCACGTCCTGTTCTGATGAGGGTAAGCACTGCCTCTGCTGAATATATCTTATGAGAAATGTACGCAATACGGCCCAGTTTCTGTCTGCAGTATCAGTTTATGTTTTCACATCAATTTATTTCACCCAGCTGAAATGCCATATCTCGTTTTCAGCTGGGTCCTATTTTTACAGCTGAGTGGACTGAATCATTGAGAAGCCAAATGACCTGCTCAGAGTCACACAATGTTTAAGCGGCTTTACTGGGATTTCAACCTGAGACTTCTGGTTCCTAGACTGTGCTCCACGCCTCCACCCATGAGGAAAGACCTCAAAGAACATTAACAGAAAAGGTAATTTGCTCAACTTAACTGTATCAACTTGATAAAATGTAAAATAGAGGTCATGTGAGTTTATAAAAGTTAAAACAGTAGTTCCCCCCACCTCCCCAATATATACACACAGTGGCTTCAGAATGTTTTAATCAACCTTAAAATAATAATAAAATATATAAAAAAGGAAAAAGGCAAAGGGTTACATGTTTGGGCTGCTGTTTCCTTTAGGAATTCTGAACTACAGCACACCACCACAGACATGAATGCTTAAGGACATTCCCAGGCATTTCCCCAATTACAAAGTATGCAATAACTGACACAGTACATGATGGTCAAGGATTTAAAATAAACAAAAGGAAAAACTGGGCTTCCGTGTTCGTAGCATAACAAAGCTTCATGCTGGGTGCAAAACCATCAGTTTAGGTGTTAACTCCTTGGGGGGTGGGGTTGGGGTCCAATTTTTTTTGTTTTCCCCAATTAATCAAGTTCAGAACTAACAAGTTTGCTTTGGGGGGGGAGGGGGCTATTATGACACTCTTTCACTACAGTTGGGAGGAGCAAGACTAACGGATGCCTTGATGACGACAGAGGAAATGACTGAGATTTATCCAGTGAGGAACCTCCTTATTCTTTCTCCTCAACCTGTGAGTCAGCTTCTCCTTCATCCCATCCACAATCTCTGGATCCATCATTCAACACTTACTAAAATCGTCACCCTTGGCTCCCAGATACCCAATGCCTTTCCCTTCTACCAGACTTTCCCTTAAATGGGACTGGATGGCATGCATCTGCTCAAAAGGTGCAGACCATGATAGTGTATAAGGTAAATCGAATACTGGACTGCATTAAAAGAGACAAAACATTCCATGAAAGTGATGAGATTCTGCCATATTATAGAGTACTGGTAGTAGTGTGCAATTCTAGTCACCACAGTTTAAAAAGGAAAAAAAAAAAACAGCCGGGAACCTATTAATTTATTTATTTCCAATTGTTTAACCAGGAGAGACACACTAAGCTGAAAGCTTGTTTACAGGTGCAACCTGGGAGCACAGGAAAATTAAGTGACTTGCTCAGGGTCACACAGTGTGCAAGTGGGGGCTGTGGGATTCAAACCCAAGTCTCCAGATTTGAAGCTCAGAGCCTTAAACCACTGCCTCCCTACTTCCCAGGACTCTAGATCTTCAAGACTATATTCTAAATAGAGCCACACTCTGATCTTACAGCGGGAGGCACTTGGGCCTACAGAGGCCAGCAAGCACAATGTGCCTGGCACCAATAGTTCATTATTTTTTTTTTTTGTTAAAACAAGGAGAAGGTAGGAGTACTGAATGGCAAATTAAAAGAATGCAAGACTTTAAATGCCCAATAGAGGGCTGATGCAGCCCATACCATGTAATGCACAGAAGGGGCAGAAAAAAAATATACATGTATGGTAAAGACCAGTTATTATTTTTTTTTTTCTGAGATGAATTTCATTAAGGATAATCCCTGTTATGCCTGCCCCCTCTGCTTGGGCAAGTATGCTTCCAGACCTTGCTGGAACTAAAAAGCTGGTATCCAGAGTCAAAAGGCAACAGCTGCAATCAACCAGCTACAGGAGAAGGGGGAAGAAACCTTTCTGGAATTACCCAACAGATCCAAGATAAGGAAAATCTGCTTAGTCTTATTTTCAAAAGAATTTGCCATAGGCAAGAACAGGAGCAGTCCTTTGAAAACCAAAGCCAAGGAGGTCTTGCTGTACAAGTATCTGGGTGTGGGACACTGGGAGATTAAGAATTTAGAAAGGTGCCCCAAACAGCAGTGGGCTGAAGGGGCTTGCATCTCCAATCTCAGTCAAATAAAACTGCAAACCGATCTGACCATACTTGGCTTGTAAGATCAGACGAGCCTGTGGGCATTTTGTCCACGCTCTGGTAACTAGCAGACAGCTGCAACCTCTGCACTCAGGAAGGGGGAATGAGGATGAGTGAGTGTGGTTCTAGGGAGAATATATTCTTGAAGATCTAGAGTAAGTAACTATCCTATCCTCAAAGAATTAATCTTTTCCAGAGACTTGCTCTTCTGTCAAGTAGCAATAAGTCCCTAGAGGGGAGGCGGGCAGGCTCAGCCATTGAGGCATCAAGTCCTTAGTCCTCGGCGAGGGAGAAGCAAGACAGGGCACCAGTGGTTTCATCCTCCATAGACTATACCGATGAGTGCAGACAGTCCTAAAGGGCCAAAATAAGCTAGCTCTGACAGCTCCTACAACACATTGGAAGTGAAAAGGCTTGATGAAGCATTAAGGGCATTTTGGCAGACAACCAGACCTAGACAGGAGAGCTGTGGCCAAGACAGTGGTCTGATACAAACAGAAGATGCTGTTCAGTGGAAGGCCACCTCGGAGGAAGTGTAAGACATCCTCGTTTGATACAGGGCTGCCTCCACACCCTTAGCAGCTATGCCAAGGCTGGCCCAAACTTGCTAACATGCAGGCAGCTCGGGAGCAAAGTGCACACCAGAGATCTCAAAAGGTGCAGATATGCCACCATGTGTGCCTGACATGGGACTATGGTGAGAAAAGATCTAGCAGAGGTAAGAATCATCCTCCCTAAGTTGTCTATTTCCTCGGAGACTGTCCACGGGAGTACAGCCTGAAAAGGGAACCAAATGGCGCAAGACATAAATAATGAACCTAAAATCTTGAGAACTCCCCAAGCAAGGCAACCAAGTGGAGACAGAGAAGAAGACGCCGTGCAGAATAGCCAAACCATACCAACCGTATACCCTTGGTCATTCGACTGTGACTTCAAAACAGTTTGCTAAGAACAGCTACGTAAGAACTTATTGTAACAGTAGATCTTTGAGGGGATCTCAGTCATCGGGTCACACCGTAGGAACTTCATTGCCAGTGAAGCAGGATCCACACATGGAAGACTTTTCCAGCAGTACAACTGGGGCCACCCACACCGACGTCACCTGCTGATGTCATCAATCCTATTAAGGTGTTAGCAGCCCCGCTCCCTCCTCAGTTCTTTTCTCCGGAGACCAATGGAGCAAACCCCTGATGCAGGGGACCAAGGAGAGAGCGAGAGAGAGAGAGAGATGCCCAGGCCGAAATAAAAGGCTGGAGCCACCATATAGCCAGTTTGACCAAAGGATTCCAAGAAGGGGGATGGTGGGAGGGAAAGCAGACCTGATGACTGAGATCACCTCGAAGATCTACTTTTACGATAAGTTCTTATGTAACTGTTCTGTCTTCTTTAGGGGTAGCTCAGTCATCAGGTCACACAGTAGGAACAAGTCCCAAGTAGTTACAAGTCACGTCAGGACAGTCTGGTAGACAGGCAAACTGAGGCCTAATGCAGAATGCCTTGAAGTACCACCTGGCTGAAGCCTGCACAGACTCTGGAGGCAATGACCAGACTGTAGTGCTTAGTGAATGTATGGACGGTACTCCAGGTGGCAACAGCGCAGAGGTCAGCTGCTGAGACCCACTTGGAAAAAGCCACAGAGGTAGCCATGCCCCCTCGTGGAGTGGGCTTTCACTGCTCCCCGCAACTCCTTGTCATGTTTACTGTAACAAAACACAACACAACTGGCCAACCATTTGGACAAACATTGTTTGGAAACCTGAGTACCACCTCTTCCTTGGGTGAAAGAAACAAAAAGCTGCTTCGACTTTCTGCAGTCCTTAGTTCGCAGCAGATACTTTAGAATTCTGCACACATCTAAAGTAAGGAGCACTGCTTCCCCTGGATTGGCACGCTCCAGAAAATACACAGGTAGGTGGATAGACTGATTAAGGGTAAACTCAGACACCACCTTAGGAAGAAGCCTAGGATTCATGCACAAAGACACCCTTGTCTTAGTGAAAAATAAATTAAGGCTCTTCATACCAGAGACCTGACGTGCAGAAATAATAGCAACCAAAAACAATACTTTCCATGAAAGGAAGCACAGCTTGCAAGATACGGTTGGCTCAAATGGAGACAGGGTCAATTTTTCCAAAACATAATAGAAATCCCAAACTGGGAAAGGGTTACAGATTGGAGGCTTCAGACGCAGGATGCCCCAGAGAAAAGTATGGGTCACATCTATTTGAGTCACGGTACAACCATCCACATGCTCATGGAAGGCAGATACAGCCTAAAGGTGCACCCTTGAGGGATGAACACTGGAGGCCCGAGTCCGACAAGGATATCAGGAAGTCCAGGATTTGGCTCACTGAAGAGGTGAAAGGGGCCAGATGGTGTTTGGCAACCCAAAATGCGAACCTCTTCCACTTTATGGCATAGGTGGCCCTAGCGGAGGGCTTCCTAGCCACCACCAGGATGCTGGCCACCTTCTGGGAAACCGCAAACCGGGCAATGGCTACGTCCTCAGGAGCCAGGCATGCGGACAAAGGGACTTGAGGTGTGCTGCATCAGCAAGTTCCTGCAGAGAGGCAGTGTAATTGGAGGTTCCACTGCTAACTGCTGCAGTAAAGAAAACCATATCTGCCATGGCCAGTAGGGTGCTACCAGGATCATGCTGCCCCCACCCCCCCCTTGCAGCTTGATTAACACCCTCTGAATCAGGGGAAATAGAGGAAAGGTATAAGGGAACTTCCTGCTCCAAAAGAGGAGCAACATGTCTCCGCAGAAAACTCCAGGCCCTGGATCTAGTGAGTAAAAAATGGGCAGTTTTGTGTTGAGTGGGGATATAAAAAGGTCCAGCTGTGGATGACCCCACCTATTGAACAGGTCTTCTGCAACAGATGACAGAAGCTCCCATTCGTGCATACTGGAATGAGTCCAGCTGAGACTGTCCGCCAGGGTGTTCGGCATGCCTGGGACATGGACTGTTAAGAGTTCCAGGCCACGGTCCCGTGCTCAGTACCAGAACCTCACTTCTTCCCTGCAAAGGGGATATGATTGTGTCCTCCCATTTGTTGATACAGTAGCACACACTGACATTGTCCGACTGAATCAACAACTGGACCAGAGAGAAGTGTTCTGGAAGGCCTGCATGGCATACAGAACCACCCTCATCTCAAGGACATTTATACAGAGGGACGTCTCGACCTGGAACCAAGTACCCAGAGTCTGGAAAGGACCCAGGTGTACCCCTCAGCCCAAGCTGGGAGACATCTGCAGTGAGAATCAGCTGGGAGATGAGATCAGGAATGGAACCCCATCTTAAGAGATTGTGGGGTTCCATCCACCACCAGAGGACTTTGCAGACCGGAGACCAGAACCAGCTGCTCCATGTCATTGGTGCACTGGTCCCACTGCACCCGAAGGGTTCACTGGAGCACCCACATGCGCAGTCTAGCCAAGGGGACAGTGGCCGCAGCCATGAGGCCCAGGAACCTCAAATAGACCCTCATGGAAACACATAATCTCTGAACCACCACCTGAGCCTGTGATATAAGGCACTCCACTCTGTCCAGTGGCAAGAAGGCCTTGCCCTGTGCTGCATCCAGGATCGCCCCTGTGTTCTACAGCCTCTGGGAAGGGATCAGAATGGACTTGGGCAGGCTGACAGTAATATCCAGGGAGTGGAACAACTGGAGTGTCCTCTCCAGAGTTCGGAGAAGCTAAGCCCTGGATGGAGCTTTGAGTAGCCAGTTGTCCAGGTAGGGGAAGACGTACACACCTTCTTGCTGAAGGGTGGCAGCTACTGCTGCTAAGCATTTTTGTAAAAACCTGCGGTGCAGAGGACAACCCAAAAGGCAAAACTCAGAACTGGTAATGTTCGCCATGAAAAAAAAATCCAGATGAATCACCTGTGCAGTGGGCACACCGAAATATGCAGGTAGGCATCCTGCATATCAAGGGAGTACTGCCAGTTGCCTATTTGAGCAGGGGCAACAGGCCTGGCAGAGTGACCACGTGAAACTTTATGTGTCGGACGTAGAGGTTGCGGTCTGGAATAGGCCTCAGATCTCCGGTTCTTTTGGCGACCAGGAAAAACCTGGAAGAGAACCCTCTGTTCCTCTGCCCACTGGGTACAGGCTTGATTGCCCTTTTTTGCAGAAAGGAGTGCACCTCCTCCCGAAAGACATTTGCATGGTCTGGAGGGTAGGTGGAAGGTACTGGAGGAGTCCCTGGGGGGCAGTTCTAACAGCTCCAGAGTGTGACCCCTCTGATCCTTATCTGGACTTGTAAAATACAGTTATGTCTTGTGGAATTGTATAAATTATAAGTTAAGTACGTATGTATATTATCCAGCAATGTATCCTTAAAACTAATCTTGCTCATTGTACTGTAATTGTCCAATACAGTAACTTCACCGTATTCATATCTGTTCAAACTACTGTATGTGAATTATTTCTGCAATTAATTTCTGGTTGCCCCTGAGAAAGGGCCTCCTGCAGGTCCAGTGGGCTTACCCGGTCAGTAAAATTCAAATAACTTATCTGAAGAATCCAAACATCTGAGGTTATAGTTCTTCACTGATTGAAATGGAGGAAAAAGCTGACCCGTTAAATGTGGGACTTCAACGGCGACCGGGTTCGGGAACAGACCGAGTCGTCGGAGGCCGGCCAGGGGTGAGGGATGGAGTGTCCTATGGACTGCTCTCCTTCTCCGGCAAGAAGGTTGGGGGCAGCATCTGGAGCGCTGAAGACTCTAGCGGAGGCTGGGAGCTCTCACGCTGGCCTTCAGTTTCTGGGGGAGGCGGGCCGGGCTGGCGTCACTGCCGTCCCGCCTCCGGAGAAAAAAATCAAGAAAAAGGGGAGGGATCCTCCGTCTAAGCGAAACCTCCCGAGTTTCAATTCACCCCTGCGCCGCCCACCCAACCAGTTACTGGCCACGCTGGCACTGGAATTAGGGGGACCAGGTGCCGCGCCCGCCTCTGGGGGTAAAGTCGGGGTGACTGGGAGGCAAAATAGGCAGGTGGTGGAAGCCCGGGACCGTGACCAGGTGGATGAGCGACGGGGACCCCTAGGGAAGAAAAATAAATGAAATGGAGGGAGAACTGACCACCAGAAGGGGGGGGGGCTCTGTCAAGGAGTCAGACAGTGGCGGACTCAGCAGCAGGGACTGGTCCATTGCCTCTGGGCCATTTAGCGGCAGGACCCAAGATGGAGGAGGGGATAGGCAAGGCGAAAAGTACAATTACGTAAGAACTTACAGTAACAGTAGATCTTCGAGAGAGGCTCTTGAAATAGGTAATTACATATAGCACTGAAGCTGGCAGGCGTCAGGACCCCAGGGTAAAATTTCTAGCTAGCAGTTTCTGGCAGGGGACCGCCCCAACATCAGGTGACCAGCGTCAGGTGACGTCGGTATAAAGGGGTGGTCCCCCATGCCTGCCTTCCAGTTCTTTCCATGGGCCAAAAAGGCAAGATGAGAAAAAAGCGGATAATTCCCTTCCGGAAAAGGAGCTGAAAAAGCTAAGGGGGATGGACTGCGGGAAGGCATTACCTACTGCAAGAGCCTCTCTCGAATATCTACTGTTACAGTAAGTTCTTACTTAACTGTACTATCTTACTTCGAGAGGGCTCTTGCAGTGGGCAATTACATATAGGACTGAGTCCCAAGCAGTCTGGAACAAGGAGAAGCACACAGGAGGAGGAAAACTACACCTCCATAAAACCTCCGGCTGTAAGAGTCTCAAGAAAGGAGACCTTGCCGAACAGCCAACCCGAAGCATGCTCTACGGCGAGAGGCAATGTCCAAATTGTAGTGTTTCGTAAAGGTATGGACAGAAGTCCAAGTGGCAGCTGCACAAACGTCAGCCACTGACACATTCTTGAAACAAGCCACAGAGGCAGCGACTCCTCTGGTGGAGTGATCTCTGACTTGACCCAGCAGGGTCTTGTGGTACTTCTTGTAACAGAAAGTGATACAATGAGCCAACCATTTAGATAGGCATTGCTTGGAAACAGCATTGCCTTCCCTTTTGTGAGCAAGAGAGACAAAAAACTGATCAGATTTCCTGAGATCCTTAGTCCTAGTGGTGTAGTATCTCAGTATTCTATGAACATCCAGTAAGCAAGAGGTACTCCCTTGATTGGGTGTTTGCGTAAGAAAGCGGGTAGCTCAATGGATTGATTCAGCGTGGAATTCCTACCACCTTAGGAGAAACTTAAGGTTTGTGCGCAAAGCCACAGGCTCCTTGTGAAAAATCAAATACAGGATTTTGCACATCAAGGCCTGAAGTCGTAAATACGTCGAGCTGAAGTAATGGCCACTAGAAAGAGAGTCTTCCAAGATAGGAACTTTAGGTCTGCTGAGGCTGCCAGTTCAAAACGAGGCAAGGTAAGCTTCTCAAGAATGAAATTCAGATCCCAAGGAGGGGAAGAAATGTGAATAGGGGGTCTCAAGTGGAGAACCCCTCTAAGAAAAGTCTTAGAGACTTCCAACTGCGTGAAAGTTCTGTCCCCAAAAGGAACATGATAAGCGGAAGTGGCCACCATGTGAACCATAAGGTTGGAAACCAGGACTTCCTGGTCTATGTCGTCCACCAGCTGATCCCTGAGAGACCGAAGAGTCCACTGAGAGATCCTCATGTGGAGCCAAGCGTGAGGGACTGTCGGGATAGTAGCTGCCATGAGCCTGAGGAGGTAAAGGACTGACCTGGTGCTGACCCACCTGCGACTGAACAGCAGGCTTACATGAGCCTGGAGGGTGTCCACCCTGTCCAGTGGCAGGAATGCCGTGCCGGTGGTAGTGTCCAGGATCGCCCCAATGAACTGGAGTCTCTGGGAGAGGACCAAATGGGACTTGGCCTGGTTGATGGTAATACCCAAGCTGGTGAAGACCTGCAAGGTAAGGGAGAGGGAGCGCAGGAGCTCCTCCCTGGACGGGGCCGCCAGGAGCCAATCGTCCAGGTACGGGAAAACCTGCGCTCCTTGGGTACGCAAGTGAGCTGCTACCATGGAAAGACATTTGGTGAACACCCAGGGTGCCGAGGAAAGACCAAATGGGAGGGCCTTGAACTGGTAGTGGTCCCCACGAAACGTAAACTGGAGGTATTTGCAGTGGGAAGGGCGAACAGGGATATGCAGGTGGGCATCCTGCATGTCCAGTGCACACAGTCACTGTCCCTGCCGAAAGTAAGGGCAGAAGGCTCTGCAGGGAGAGCATTCTGAACCATTTGTACTCCATGAACAAGTTCAGGGAGCTGAGGTCTAAGATAGGCCTCGCGTGTCCTGATTTCTTTGGAACCAGTCAGAAATGGGAATAGTAACCTGTCCCCCGAAGGTGGGTTGAGACAGGCTCTATCGCCGCCTTTCAGAAGAAGGGAGGCTATTTCTTCCCAACCAGAGGAAGATGTTCCGGGGAGTAAGACGACTGGGAGGGTGTCTTTCTGGGTAGTTTCCGAAGAAACTCGATTGAGTGTCCTGCTGCTATCAGTTGCAGCACCCAAGCATCTGAAGTGATCCTCTCCCAACCCGGTAGATGGGAGGAGAACCTCCCTCCTACTGGTTCCTCTAGTAGGTTCAGAGGCTGTGGGAGAGGAGTCAGCAGGTGTGGGGCAGCGCCACAGCTGAAGCTTCCACCACTTTTTTGGGCGGGGAGGGGGGCTTGGCAGCCGGAGGGGCCCATTTGTTGGACCGCTTGCCCAGAGGTTTCGCTTTGGGCCAAGAATGTCTGCAAAAAGGGAGACGCTGACCCCAGAGTCAACAGACTTTAGTGCAGTGCCCTTCTCTTGCAGATCAGTGATGATGTCCTTGACATCCCCACCGAACAGCCCAGAACCCCTGAGGGCGCGTCCTGGATAGCAGACTGCACCTCAGGGACCAAACCTAACACCCGGAGCCAGGCGTGACACCGCAGACCTATGACGAAAGCCGAGCTCCGACAAGCAGCATCCACTGCATTGTACGTGGCACGAAGCATGTGCCGACTGGCCGAACGAGAAGAATGGACTAGATCAGCCACTTCCTGCTTAGTCGGAGACTCACGAAGGGAGTCCAACTTGGCTTCCACCTCATTCAGGATCACCTTCTGGTAATCTCCTATATATGCGACATAATTCAGGGCCCTTATCCCCAGAGTGGAAGAAGCGTACACCTTTTTTCCATACTGGTCCAGGAGGCGAGAGTCCCTGTCAGGTGGAGACGAGCTGAGATGTTTAGGATTTGCCGTACTGCCGTGAGCGGCGCTAATTACAACCGAGTCAACTTTGGGGTGTGTATTCAGAGAATCCATACCCTCCTGAGCCAGGTATAGCCTATCCACCTTCCTTGGAAGGGGGACTAATGCCGACAGTTGCTTCCAAATAGTGGAAACAAGGTCCGCATGAGGCTCATTTCAGGGTGGAATCAATGTTGGAGTAGTTTCGGGCAGATCCAAATGAGCAGCGAGTTTCTTCCGCTGTGGGTCTGGCTCCAGAGATTGCCACTGGTGGACTGCCTGGATCTTTCTCAGCAACTCCAGAAAAGAAGGATCTTCCAGAGGTGACTTCGGAGGAGTCCTTGGCCTGGGATGGTCTGGAGTGCATGGCTCGTTGTCTAGATCAGAGCACCGACGGAATCTTCCGAGGTCTCAAGAAAGGAAGGCAGCAGCGAGCCCTCCCGAGCGGAGAAAGCGGACCCCTTGGGCAACCCTCGGGGAAGCATGTTCTCCCCTGCCCTGGCACCTGAGGACTCGCCTCTGGTGACAGGTAAGGGGTTGGGAGTCTCTCGTCTCCGACGATGGGGTTCCGGGACCAGGTCCAGCGTTGGTTGACAGCTCTCCACCTCCCTGGTAAGCCGAGCCTTGGCCTCAGCCCACCAGGAAACCAGAGTTTCCTTCACGTCCACCGGCGGCTGGGGAGGTGGTGGAGGAGGAGAGGGATACGGATATTGTGGGTATCCGTAAGAAGAGTATTCATAGCCCGATGGCGGGAAGCCTGGCGTCAGGTACTGAGGCACCGGGTACTGCGGCGTAGGATACTGTGGTCCCGGGTAGGATGGCGTCGGATAACACTGGGTCGGGTACCCGGGCACCAGGGGCTCTGACAGAGCAGATGGCCCTGGGAGAGGCCCAGCAGGTGGGCCAGGTACAGGAGGCCAGGCAGGCGTCGGCTCGAGCGTTGGGACGGCATCTGGTAAGGGAATGTCACCCGGCGTTGGATAGGCTGGCATCACAGCCGGCGTCCAACGTCAGGTCATCCAGCCCAGCGAGAGGGAAACCTGACGAGAGCTTACCTGCGTCCTCAGTGTCGCCCGGGGAAGGAGGGCTAAAATCCCCGGGGTCCAACAGGGGAGACGCTGGAGCCTCGGTCAGCAACGACGAGCACTGCAGTGAGCCAAGGACGACGGACTGATCGGTTGGGTCCGGCATCAGCTCTAACTTCGTGCGTCCGTTGGAGGAGCCGACGTCCGCCTTATCGGTGGGGACCGGGCAGACGGAGGTGCTGGCGTCCGACTTATCAGAACAGATGCCCAACGAAGGCCACGAGGGAGAAGCGGCCTTGGCGAGTGTTTTTTTGAGGCCATGCACTGCCCTCAAGGATCGGGCGTCTTAGGTCTTGTTCGGGGCAGGCGTTGCACCGACGTCCGCTTACTGGAAGCTGCTCGACCCAGAAGGCCACATGGTGGCGGTCTTCCCAGGAGCGGCTGCCTCCTTTGCCCCAGAGGCTCCCGATGGGAGGGACGCCACTGCCTTAGAAACCTCCAAGCCGGCCGAAGAGCAGTCCCCTGGGAGGGGGGGACGATACCTTCAGCATGGCGACTCTTGCCGGAGTCGCGGTGACCGTGGGAAGAGGAGTCCTGGTGCTTCTCCTTTTTCAGTGACCCTAGGAAGTAGAGGACTGCCAAAGCTTCTTCAGCTCCTTCTCCATAGAGGACATCTTCTTCTTCAAGATATGGGCCTCAAGACTGCTGCCTCCGTTTGCGGGTGGCAGCGTTAAGTGCTAGCAGTGCTGGCACTTCTCCATGGGGTGATCCGGGCCCTAGACAGAAGAGGCACTGGGGTGGCCTCCGTCTTGTCGCGAGAGCTGGGCGCTGTAGAATCGCACTATTTTTGCGATCGGATGGAGTAGAGGACGACATACCTGGCAGATACTGAAAATATTCTGAGAGAAAATCGAAGAAAAAAGTGGTAATAAAACCGACGACTGACTGACGAAGCAGTGAACTTAACCATGAGGCGCTAACGCAAGCTAATGGTGGGAAAGAACTGGAAAGTGGCCGTGGGGGACCACCCCTTTATACCGATGTCGCCTGATGCCGGTCACCTGATGTGGGGGCGGTCCCCCGCCTGAGACTGCTAGCTAGACATTCTTCCTTGCGGTCCGGACGCCTGCCAGCTTCAGTCCTATATGTAATTACCTACTGTAAAAGCCATCTCGAAGTAAGATCTGGCTTTCCTTTTACCCTGGAGTCTAGAGCCGGTGCAGCACTTTAGGGACACCTTAAGAAAGGGTGGCCTCTGTCTGCTTTGAGGCTGGGTATGGTAGAGCGAGTGAGTGGACAGATTTGAGGGCCCTTCTAGAGGCCTGCAAGTCACTAATTATGTTCTGAACATCAGGGTCCAAAGAGTTTTGAGCCATTAAAAGGGGAATTAAGAACCTTTGCTGGAACTGGCCACTAAACTACACTCTAATTAGGCGTGTCACTAAGGCAAATACCTGTGGCAGGAGCCCTGGCAACCATGTCAGACATATCATACAAGGAGCTGTTTACTGACATCCTCGGTGGTCTGGAGGGGCTTAAGGACCTCCTGATTCTTTGAACCCTCTGGGAGGGCTTGAGCAGCTGCCATTCCCTTTTTCCATATGGTATTTTGATACTTAACCGTATGGGACAAGTAATTTGCAATCCGGAGTCCCAGAGTAGAGGAGGCATAAACCCCCTTACTCCAGAGGTCAATCCTTCTACATTCCCTGTCGGGGGGAGGTAGCTAAGGTGATTTGGCACCTTGGACCTATCATGCACTGCTTTGATGACCATGGAATCAGTCTCAGGCTGGGCAGCATAACAGGGCAGGCCCTGGGGGGGGCATGACAGAGACCATGTCAGGGAAGTGCCACACAGCACTAGTGGCAGTCCTCAGAGCTGGTGAGATGGGAGGAATGGCCCGAGGCAGAGATTCTGGGATCTCCAAATGTCCACCAGATCCCTTCTGGTGGCATCCTCTTCCTCGGTGTGGAATTCCATTACAACAGACAGCTGCTCCATAATATTGCAGAAGGCGAGGCCCCTAGAAGGGGACCTGGGAGTGTGTTTCACAGAGTCCTCGCTTACTGAAGAGGCGGTAGAGTTGTCTGAGTCTCTTGCTCCTCCTCTTCCTCCAGGAAGATGAGATCAGGATGGTACTCCTCCTCTATACTGACCCGTTCTAACTCAGGGTCCGATAAACGAGGGACTGACGGCTCCCTAAAGAGTGCAGCCTGAAAAGACCAAACCGGCGTCTGTGATCGGGGACACCAGTCTATGAGCACCTAACTGATGCACCACAGCCATCGTCAAGTGAGTTAAAATAGCACGGAGATAGATGGCAGATGAAGGCTGCGAAGGCAGAGGGTTTACTGGTTCGGGGCACGACAAACCGTCAGTCTAGTCCTGAGAGCCTGATGCACCGGGTGTCTGAGGGCGTGGGCCAGGGTCAATGACTCGATGGTAGAGGGCCGGCCTCCCTGTGAATAGGGAGAAGATGCTGTTGTTACAGGCCTGGTAGGAGCAGAGGTCAGTGCCCCCAGAAGAAGAGGAAGAAGCAGTCAGGGAACAGGAGTGCCTCCAGAGGGAGTGGTCCCAGTCTTTCTTAAGACTTTTCCCCTGAGGACTTATCTTGGGCTTTAAAGCTTGACAAACCCACCGGCCATTGGGAAGAATGGGAACCCAGAGGACCCCTGCTCAGAACTGGCTACCTGATGTTCCATTAGGAATTTCTTCAGAACCTTTTTCCAAGACACCTTTGGGTTGTAAGATGGAATTTTTGGGAGAGCTCACAGGCAGGAACATTGTGGTCAGGCCCAAGACAGCAGACACAGAAGTCGTGGCCGTCTGAAGAATCAATCTCCTTTCTGCAGCAGCAGAGAGAGAAGTGGAAGGAGCGACTTGACTTAAGAGGTAAAAGAATCTCTTTATAAAAAGAGATTCCAAAATAAAATACTGAAGAAAAAAGCGTAGGCAAAAAGGCACGAACTGCAACGGAGCTTCTGCAGAGACCCATGCGAGAGGAGTCGATGGCAGAAAAGAACTGAGGAGGGAGCGGGGCCACTCATGCCTTTACAGGGTTGATGATGTTGGTAGGTGACGTCAGCGTGGGCGGCCCCCAGCTGTACTGCTGGAAAAGTCTTACATGTAGATGCTGCTTCACCAGCGGTGAAGTTCCTACAATGTGATCAGATGACTGAGATACCCCCGAAGAATTATTCAGCAGCACATGCAACAGGGCATGATGCAGCAAACAAAAAGCCCCGGGGATAAGACAAGCATGTACAAAAACAATTAGGGCATATTGCATGAAACTCATGTGGGATAGGTGTTTTGATGTACACTGGTGAGAAGAACAACAGCCCACATTGGCAGGTCATGTTTGTATGTTCGTATGTTCCCAGTTAGTTAAGGAGTCATTTTAAGTTGCGAGGATTGTCATTTATATTTTCTTGATGGAGTTAATTCAAATGTACTTAACTGACAGCCAACCCTCTCAAATAGTTCGGCTCCACAGAAAAGTAAGCATCATCATTAGTACCAGCTGTGACACTTGGACAGCTGGTTCTGATCACTGTATCAATTTTTTGTAATATAAAAATGTGTTATGGACTGTCTCTCATAAGAAATGCTGAAACAACATGTGAGTATGATACACACACACACACAGCTTTTAGATGCAAGGTGTTACCTGGAAGGTCAGAAGCTAATTATAGACTTTAACTAAGTTAAATATAGCTTTAACTGCTAAGAGGAAAATCATAAACTTTTATGGCATTTAGGGGAAAAGTGCAGGATTATGTGACACTGGTGCGAAATAATAATTGCTTTGATGTCTGTGTGAGAGAGAGGATACTGCTTATAGATGAAAGTACATTTACAGACTTGATTGGGGAAGTCACATGGGGAAAGGAGTTTCTGCTGATGTAACCTTCATTAAGTTACCTTCTAAAATGATAAAATATCCTAGGTGTATGATTTTTCATAAACAGGATGAGGAGCTAGGTGACCTCATGCAAAGAGGTGGGCAAAGCCAGTTTTTAAACAGAATTCTGTTTTCCTTCAGAGATTTTGATCTACACTCTGACAAAGAAACATCTTTCAGCACTTTAAGCTAGTATACAGGTAGGAGAGACAAAATCTAAGAACTCTAGTAGGAATTGCACTGTTAAAACCTTGTTCTTTTAAAATATTTGTATGTTTTGTGATATATGGTTCTGTATTTTATGTTTTACATATTTTATCTATTTTAGTAAAACTCTATTTTTACAGCCTACTTGGTCTGTCTTTGAATTCCTCCCTTTAACAAGTGAAACAGATGTGGTTAACGCACTTGACAGTGTCAGTGGCTCAGTAGGTAGCACACTCACCTCTGAGGCCGGGAGATCAGAGGGCTGTGGGTTCAGTTCCCACATCTGGCTCTTGGGTTAATATCCCAGTACTGACACTGTAGTGCAGCATGAGAGGGGTGCTGCACTTCTGAGGTGCAGTCTTTCGGATGAGACATTAAACCGAGGTCCCATCTGCCTGGATTGGTGGTAGTTCAGGTGGATGTTAAAGATCTCATGGCACTTATCGAAAAGAGTAGGGGAATTTCCCCAGTGTCCTGGCCAAATTTCCCTCATTCACTAAAAAAAATACCACCAACAGCTTAATCTGGTTCAAGGTCAGTTGGCATTCATCTGTATCCCCTTCCCCCAGGTCGTGCCTGAAAATAGGCAGGATTTGTCTAGTGCACTTACCCAGTCAACAAAAACTTAAAAAAAAAAAAAAAGACACTGTGCATAAGCTTGAATGGTGATCTCAAACTGGAAAAACGTAAGAGTTTTAATCTGAGGTCTTTTACTGGAGTTTTTAAGGGTTCATTTCTGTACACCTGGTTAGGTGCCCATAGGCAAAGATATCTGGCCCCCCGAAGACAGAATTATCTGAGCCTGTGCATTGGGTACACTAACTAGCAAGAGGTTCACAGTTTGAATCCCTCCAAGACTTGAGATCAAAGGTTGATTCGAACCCACAAAAACAGGAGGGTTAGCCTGTTTCTGTTTCCTGTTCACAAGACTACGCTCGGAGGTTGGCACTTTGGGACTAGAGGGCTGACCTGCTGAGTGGGTTTGTGACAGACTGGTTGGCAGCGGTGGCATAAATTTTGGTATTACAAGCTTTTATTGTTCAGTGTGTCAGGTTGAGACCGTCAGCTCACTTGCAAAGAAAGAAAAAGGCAGAGTTTTATTTTAAAAGGAAACAGAACTATATCACTTGGCGTACAGTCAAGTTCCTACCCGTTTTATTTTTTTTTTCTAAAGTGCAAGTCAGAGTAGCCATAATTAGGGAAGAAGATGGCTTCCAACTATAGCAGGCACACTGCAGACTACTTAAAGCTGTTGTACGGGGACAGAGGAGTCCCATTCGAAGTGAAAGCCAGCAAGCAGAATCTCATAGATGCCCTGATGGTAGCAGATACCCAGAGCAACGAGTCACAGACCGTGACTGAAAAGGGCCAAACCTCGAGTGTGGCAGGGCTAGCGGCCAGTGCAGTGTCTAGATCCGGTGAAGATGACAGCAGGGCCACTGTCAGTGAAGGGCAACAGCAGCAGGGGAAGGTCACCAGTAGCCTGGATCCAGAAGTACTCAGACTGCAAACTGAGTTGCGCAGGATGGAGCTGGAGCTCCGAAGAGAAGCGTGAATAGAGAGCTGCAGAGGAGAAGAGGGAGTGAGAACGCCGAGATGCAGACCGTGAGGAGCAGGAGCACCAAAGGCAACACGAACTGGAGAAGCTACAACTCCAACCAGCAGCACCAGAGCAGGTAAGTGGCTTGGGTTTAACTGGGACTACAGAATTGGGTTACAAATTGAATTCCAAATTAATAGCAGAATTTAAAGGTGGGAGGACATGGATGCCTTTTTTAATTCTTTTGAAAATTTCAGGCAAAAATTCCTAGAGAGTCCTAGAGCTTCCAGCTATCCCCGCTACTTACCGGGAAAGCTCGGGATGCATTGGGTCAAATGGATAATGAGGACAGTGATGATTACAGCAAACTTAAAGCTGCACTGTTAAAGAAATTTGAATTAACTGCTGAATTATACAGAGGTAAATTCTGTAAGCTCAGGAGAAGCCCTGACATGAGCTACGATGAGCTAGCCATGAAACAACGTCAGTTTTTAAAACTTTGGTGGGAAGGAATTGAGGCAAACTCTATTGATAAAATTGAAAATGTGATTCTGCTATAACAGTTTTTCTGGGCGTGCCCAGCAGAGCTGAAAACCTGGCTGGAGGACCAAGATCTCAAAACAGTGCAAGAGGCTGCTGAACTCTCGGACCGCTATGCCAAGGGCAGACCTGCTCTGAGAGCGAACAGGGCGGGCGTGGCTGCGCAGAAAGGGAAAAGCACGCCTTCAGGGCAGCTAAAACCCTCACTGCCTCCACTGAAACCAGTTAGCTCCAGGTTTCAGAGAAAAGATTTCTCTGAGAGAAGAAATGAATGTTGGTTGTGTAAAGAAACTGGGCATATTGCCAGACAGTGTCCCAGAAAGGTGAGCAATAATACACAACCGGGTGCTAGAAAAGAAGAGGGTTGTTTGTGTGTCCCTGGAAGCATGCCAGTGAACATGAGGGAACACATGCACCCAGTCATGGTGAATGGTGTACAGATGCAGGAGTTAAGGGACACAGGGGCATCCCTGACCTTGATAAAGGGGGATCTGGTACAGCCTGGTTAGCTTATGCCCCATAAATACGTCACTATACAGGACTTTGCGGGTGGGGAGAAAACATTGCCCCTCGCTAGTGTTCTCTTAGATTGGGGTGAAACGGGGGAACTGTGCAACAGGTGGCAGTAGCCAAAACATTAGCAGTGCATGTGATCCTGGGCAACAATCTCCAACAGGGGATGGTATATGCAGTTACCCATAGACAAGCAGCAAGGGAAAATTGTAGTTCCCTGAACCCCACAAAATCCATTGTGGAAAGCACCGAGAGGTTGGTTCCCCAGCCTGTATCGCCAGAGGGGGAGACTGATAAAAATGGGGTAGAAATTTCCCCAGTAGCAAGTAACCACACAGCTACAGAGGGTTACTCCGAAGAGGGAGGGGTGACCCCTTGTCAGAGGGTTGGGACTGACAGTGATCCTGAGTGCCCTGACGCTAGTGCTAGGGACCCTAGTTTAGCGACTGAAGGGGACCTGTCCCATGCCTTGGGAATGTGTGAGGGGTTTGCAGCTGCTCAGAGAAGTGATCCTAGCTTAGAAAAGCTGAGGGCTTGGGCAGACTCGGACGGCACATAGGGAGGTGAAGGCAGACATAAGGTTTATTGGGAAAATGGACTTGTGTATACTCAGGTAGTACAGACAGAGGGAGGGGTGCTAGGCAGGCAGCTTGTCGTTCCCCAGGGGTATCGTGATCAGTTGCTCAAGACTGCACATGATATTCCCTTGTCTGGTCATCTGGAAATCACGCGCACAATGCAGCGGTTGGCCCAGAATTTCTACTGGCCTAACTTCACCCAACAGGTGAAGGAGTACTGCAGGTCTTGTCACCGGTGCCAACAAATAGGGAAGGCAGGCAAGAAGACCCATGCCGCCCTGATTCCATTGCCCATAGTGGAAGAGCCATTCCAGAGGGTGGGAATGGATACTGTGGGGCCTTTAAATACCCCCAGCTCCTCAGGGAAGAGATTCATCCTGACTGTGGTGGATTATGCCACCCGGTACCCAGAGGCAGTAGCCCTATCCTCACTGAGGACAGACAAAGTGACAGATGCCTTACTTGGGATTTTCTCCCGTGTTGGGTTTCCGCAGGAAGTAATCACCGATCGAGGAGGTTCCTTCATGTCGAACCTGATGAAATGTTTATGGGAGAAGTGTGGGGTGGTGCAGAGATGCACAATTCATCTCCCACAAGCCAATGGGCTTGTGGAAAGATTCAACGGTACCCTAAAGTCAATGCTCTGGGTGTTTGCTGAACAGCATGGGAGGGACTGGGAGAAATACCTTCCCCACCTGTTGCTTGCATACAGGGAGGTGCCCCAAGAGTGACAGGATTCCCCCCCTTCAAACTCTTACATGGACGCTGGGTACGTGGGCCCCTAGACTTGATCCGTGAGGACTGGGAAGGCAAGCATGCCACCCAGGGAACTCCCATTGAGGATTACGTCCTTAGGTTTACGGAAAGGCTGAAGGAGCTTATGGGGACAGCCCCGAGCAACCTGGCAGCTACTCAACAGAAACAAAAAGTGTGGTACGACCGCAAAGCCAGAGCTCGCTTGTACATGGTGGGTCAGGAAGTCATGGTCCTTATTCCGGTCCGGAACGACAAGCTGCAGGCTGAGTGGGCAGGACCGTACAAAGTGGTTAGGAAAGTAAATGACGTGAACTATATTGTAGAGTTACCTGACTGAAGACAGACAGAAAGGATGTACCATGTCAACATGATGAAGCCATATGCAAATAGGGCTGACATGGTGTTTGCAGTATGTAGTCATGAGGAGGGGACGGACGAAGGAGACCCCCTTCTGGGCTTGCTGGAAGAAAGTAAGCGGGAGTCCTCTGTGGAGGCAGTTAAACTGTCTCCCCAGCTGACCCCAGAACAGATCCAGAAAGTAAGGGATGTTTTAGCAGACTTAGTCCCATTATTTAGCGCCAAGCCTGGACTAACCCCCTTAGCGACGCACGATGTGGAGACAGGGACACAGATGCCCATATGGCAGACAGCATATTGGGTGTCAGAGGCTGTCCAAAAGGACATTAGGAGGGAAGTGAAGGAGATGCTGGATTTAGGGGTAATCCAGAGATCCCACAGCCCCTGGGCCTCACCCGTAGACCTTGTGCCTAAGCCAGATGGCTCTACTCGTTCCTGTGTGGACTATCGTGGACTGAATGCAGTCACGAAGTCAGACACCCACCCGATGCTCCAGACGGACAAACTCCTGGACAAGTTGGGAGGAGCAACCTACCTTACGACTACTGACCTGACCAAGGGGTATTGGCAGTTAGAGTTGACAGACAGAGCTAGGGAGAGGTCGGCCTTCATTACTCAGATAGGCTTATTTGAATTTAAAGTAATGCCTTTCAGAATGAAGAATGCCCCAGCCACTTTCCAAAGGTTGGTGAACCAGGTGTTAAATGGTGCTGAGGAGTACGCCGTGGCGTACCTGGATGACACTGCCATCTTTAGTGCCAACTGGGAGGAACACCTATCCCACCTTACGGAAGTGCTGGGCAGGATACAGAGAGCCGAGCTTACTGTCAAAGCCAAGAAGTGTCAGGTGGCCATGGGAGAGATGGCATACTTCGGGCATGTGGTAGGCCGGGGACAGCTCCGTCCTAACCAAATAAAGATAGAGGTAATCCAAGCGTGGCCCAGACCAGAAACACAGAAGCAGGTCAGGAGTTTTCTAGGAACAGCAGGGTACTACAGGAAATTTGTACCCAATTACAGTGCCCTGGCTGCTCCCTGATCTGACCTGACAAAGAAAAGGATGCCCAAGAAAATTACCTGGGGCCCAGCCTGTGAGGAAGCCTTTTCCAAACTAAAAGGGGCACTATGCAATGCTCCTATTTTGACAAGTCCTGACTATAGCAAAACCTTTATAGTTCAGACTGACGCCTCAGACATGGGTATTGGGGCAGTACTGAGTCAGACATCTAGCCAAGGGAGGGATCACCCAATAACCTAGGGAGCAAGCATACTCCACTGTGGAAAAAAAAATGTCTCGCCATCATGTGGGCCCTAAAGAAATTAGAGCCATACTTATATGGGCAGCATTTTGTGGTGCAGACTGACCACAGCCCCCTGGTTTGGCTGATGGAGATGGGAAAAACAATGGTAGGTTGCTAAGATGGAGTTTTGCTTTGCAAGGGTATGATCTGACAATTGTACGTAGAGCTGGAGCCAAAAATCAGAACTCCGATGGGCTGTCTAGGGTCTATGAGGAGTGAACTGATTTGGGAAGCTCATCCCATGCAGGGGATAGAGCCCTCAAATTCAGTCTAGGTGGGGGAGGAATTGTGACACTTGGACAGCTGGTTCTGATCACTGTATCATTTTTTGTAATATGAAAATGTGTTATGGACCGTCTTTCATGAGAAATGCTGAAACAGCATGTGAGTATGACACACACACACACAGGTTTTAGATACAAGGAGTTACCTGGAAGGCGAGAAGCTAATTACAGACTTTAACTAAGTTAAATATAGCTTTAACTGCTAAGAGGAAAATCATAAACTTTTATGGCGTTTAAGAAAAGAGTGCAGGATTATGTGACACTGGTGCAAAGTCATAAATGCTTTGATGTCTGTGTGAGAGAGGATACTGCTTATAGAGGAAAGGACACTTACAGACAATTGGGGAAGTCACATGGGGAAAGGAGTTTCTGCTAATGTAACCTTAATTGTTACCTTCTAAAATGATAAAATATCCTGAGCGTATGATTTTTTCACAAACAGAGGAGGAGCTAGGTGACCTCATGCAAAGAGGTGGGCAAAGCCAGCTTTTAAACAGAATTCTGTTTTCCTTCAGAGATTTTGATCTACACTCTGACAAAGAAACATCTTTGAGCACTTTAAGCAAGTATACAGGTAGAGCGAGACAAAATCTAAGTACTGTAGTAGGAACTGCACGGTTAAAACCTTGTTCTTTTAAAAGATCTGTATGTTTTGTGATATATGGTTCTGTTTTTTATGTTTTACATTTTTTTATCTATTTTAGTAAAACTCTATTTTTAGAGCCTACTTGGTCTGTCTTTGAATTTCTTCTTTTAACAAGTGAAATATATGTGGTTAAAGCAGACATGGTGCATAAGCTTGAATGGTGATCCCAAACTGGAAAAAGCTAAGAGTTTTAATCTGAGGTCTTTTATTAGAGTTTTTAAGGGTTCATTTCTGTACACCTGGTTAGGTGCCCATAGGCAAAGATATCTGGCCCCCCGAAGACAGAATTATCTGAGCCTGTGCATTGGATACGCTAGCAAGAGGTTCACAGTTTGAATCCCTCCAAGACTTGAGACCAAAGGTTGATTCGAACTGACAAAAACAGACAGGAGGGTTACCCTGTTTCTGTTTCCTGTTCACAAGACTGCGCTCGGAGGTTGGCACTTTGGGAGTAGAGGGCTGACCTGCCGAGTGGGTTTGTAACAGCAGCAAGTAACAGAGTTTATGCCTGTGAGCTCAACTTAATCCACTGTTCATATCGCTGACACTGGAGCAACCTTCAAGGCAGTAACCTATGCACTGGCTGATTAGAATGCTTATGGTATTCAGTACACAGGAGGTGAATCATTTGCTCATAAATGGAAGTCAAGGTTACAGTAGCTGAGCAAAAGAAGTGGAAGTAACTTAAAAAAACACCCGTAACAGCCGCAGAAAACAGCAAGGATGTACAGTGAGTGCCTTCCTCCCCAGGCTCTAAACCCCACTGTTCAGTTTCCCAGTCATAAGTCTATGAGTCATATGATGCACGAGACAGAAGTCTGCAGAACGGGGACTTTCATAAAGAACTTAATTACAAAAAGCAGACTTAAAACACAATACAGGCACAAATCTTACAGCAGTGATGCATCCAAGATGGCTTAAAATTTTATTTGAAAATGTTCAACTATATTAACCCTACATAACTAACATACAGATTTATTAATATTGATAGTGCAGTTTTTCATCTGCACTCTGCTTAATGTTCTTGTAAAAATCATTCTATAAACTTCAAACCTCAAGTGTGCCAACAAAATAGGGCCCATTATATATGACAAGAAAAATTACTTAACATAATAATCTTTTTTCTTCTAATGAAGTCTTGCTGTATTCTGACAATATGCAGTATGACTGACCGGTTCAGCTGCCACAGAGAGGTAAGAATTAAACCTATGCAAATGCATAGAACGTTTGAGCTCGACCTTCAAACCACTGTTCTTGTTACATTCTATGTAACTGACCAGATTCTTATGATGCTACTAATAAGAAATGCCAAAAGGCCAGAAAAATAAACCATAACTATAACGAACCCCTCTGCCCCCCCCCCCAAGGGATAAATACACACAACAATAGGGCATAATGAAGACTCAAGTCACTGATGCCCAGGAAAAAACACCACCAACTTGTTGGTAAAGGAATTAACAACTGGAGTGCAGAGACCCTGCTTCCCTAGGTTCAAGAGGTGAGGCAGGGTGGTCAGAATAAAGCAAGAGACCATTAGAAGAAACAAGATTACTATGGTAAGTATTTTTTTCTTCAAACAACATGAAGTCTTGCTGTATTCTGACAATATGCAGACTACCAAGCAGTGCCCCATGGAGGTGGGCACAGAACCTACTTGGGGAATAGGCTCTGCAACACTGCTGTGCCAAATCTGGCATCACTCCTGGCACAGGTGTCCATGCGGTAGTGGTTGGTGAACATGTGAACAGTTTTCCACGTAGCTGCTTTACAGATGTCAAGCCGGGGGATATCCCTGGCAGCTGCTATGGAGGCGGCTGTCCCCCTAGTAGAGTCAGCCCCCAGGCCTGCTGGTGGCTCCTTACCTAGTTTGCCATAGCAGAACTGGATGCAAGCCACAATCCATCTAGAAATGGTCCTCTTTGTGGCTGGCTTGCTTTTACCCATCTCACCACAGGTAAGGAACAACTGAGTACAAACCTTCCTATGATCTTTTGTCTTGACCATATAATAACTGATGGACCTCTTTACATCCAGGTTATGCATTCTGCGTTCCCCTGAACTGGAATGATCAGTGAAAAAGACAGGCAGCGTTATGGTCCGATTCAAATGGAAGTCCGAGACTACTTTGGGGAGGAACTTCCTATTGGTTCTTAAAACAATCTTGTCCCTGTGAAGGACAATGTAGTTGGGTTCTACTGACAGGGCCTGAAGCTCACTGATCCTCCTGGCAGAAGTGATGGCCACCAAAATCACAGGCCCAGATATTCAAAAGGGTTGCACATGGCGTAACCCACTGATGCGCCCCGGCATGATATTCAAAAGGGAAAAGTGCGCGGCACAAATCCCGATGCGCCAGAGCGCATCAGTAATGTATGCAGGCACAGGTTTGGGGGGGCGTGCCCATGCATAACCTGCACAGCCCAATATTCAGCGCGGGATGTGCAGAGCCATGCATGCGCAACCCCTACCTGATCCAGCACAAAGTTAAGCCAAAAAAAAAAAAAAAAGAAACAACTGATGGCCACCCACAGGTGAGCTGCCGCATTGCAGGGCGCAACCGCGGCAGCTGCCACCCGCGGTGCCACCCGAGTTCCGGCTGCACCTGGCGGCGCCCCCCCATGCCCGATCATGGGGCATTTGTTAAAAAAAAAAACTTAAATTACAACATCCATGGTGGTCCAGTGGACCACGATCGGGCGGGCATCTGTCCAAAAATAGAACACAGTCCGATATCCCTGGTGATCCAGTGGACCACTATCTGCCCGGTCGCGGGCATCTGTCCAAAAATAGAAAACAGTCCTATAGCCCTGGTGGTCCAGTGCACCCTATCTGCCCGATCGCGGGCATTTGTAAAATCTAGAGAAGTCCAATATCCCTGGTGGTCCAGCGGACCGCTGTTTTGCCGATTGCGGGCATCATCACAAAAAACACTTCCAATATCCTGGTGGTCCTAGTGGTACCCCCACCACCGAGCCTGGCGCCCCCGTCAGCGGTGAGCGGCACCCACTGGCCTGCCGCCCGACCGACGACACCTCGGTAGGGTTACCGCGCCCATTGGTTCCTGGCGGTAGGCCAATGGGCGCTCTACTGTACACTACACATTCAGATATGTGAATGATCATATTTGAATGTAGTAGTCGAGAAGGCTACTGCCCATTGGCTCACGCCAGAACCAATGGGCATGCAGCCCTACCGAGGTATCAGTCGGCGGGAAGCGCGGCGGTGCTGCCACCCACCGCTGGACGGGAAGAGAGCGGTGGGGCTCAGTGGGCGGGTGGGGTACCACTAGACCACCACGGATATTGGAAGTGTTTTTTTGTAATGATGCTCACTATCGGGAAAACAGCGGTTCGCTGGACCACCAGGGATATTGGACTTCTCTAGATTTTACAAATGCCCGCGATCGGGCAGATAGCGGTCCACTGGACCACCAGGGTTATAGGACTGTTTTCTATTTTTGGACAGATGCCCGCGATCGGGCAGATAGCGGTCCACTGGACCACCAGGGATACAGGACCTATTTTCTTTTTACAAATGCCCGCGATCGAGCAGACAGCGGTCCACTGAACCACCAGGGATATAGGACTATTTTCTATTTCTGGACAGATGCCCTCGATCAGGCTGCAGGGGGCGTCGGTCCCCGACGGCTGCTGCCTGGCAGGGCGCCAAGTGCAAGTCATTGGGGATCAGCACACCTGAATGCAAATGGGGCCATAATGACATGCAAATGGCCCCATGTGCGCCTTGCATACATTATGGCCCCATCTGCATGTCAAGTTTTGAATATGACGGTTGCTGTGCATGGCGCAATGGAACTTGTGCTAGCGCATCTCCATGCTCCACTCTGGCCACTTGCGCTGGCGCAGTGCCACTGTGCCATGCACACTGGGGGTGGCCAGGGTGTGATATTCAAAGCTGCTGAGCCATGGCGCAGCTCCTTTGAATATCGCGTAGTCCATACCCCTGCGCAGCCAAGCTGAGCTGCGCCCAAGCTTGCACCACAGCCTGGCACAGTTTGAATATCTGGGCCCAAGTCTTCCATGTCAGAAGTTTGAATTCTGCTGAGGACATGGGTTCAAATGGGCCTGCATAAGCTGCACTATGCCGATGTTCAGGTCCCAAGAAGGGCTAAGCTCCCTGTGAGGAAGGTGAAGATGGAGCAACCCTTGAAAAACTTCTTAAAAACGGGATGGATAACTAGGGAAGGGCCCTTCACAGCTGACGAATAGGCAGAGACAGCTGCCAGATGCACATTCAGGGTGGATGGCTGCAGGCCCAAGGACTGAAGGTGAACCAAGTAATCCAACAGGACTGCCAAGCCGGCCTCCTGTGGGTCCATGTCTTTCTGGGAACACCAGATGGAGAACCTCTTCCATTTGGAAGTGTAGGTCCTCCTGGTGGAAGGCTTCCTGGAAACTCTAAGGATGTCCAGAACTCCTTCTGAGAGATGCAGGTCTGCATATTCTAAGTCTTCAAGAACCAAGCCTTGAGCTGGAGGGACTCGAGGCTGTGGTACAGAATCCTCCCTTGCGAGGATGTTAACAGGTTGTGCCTCCTGGGGAGGCAAATTGGATTGGCCACTGACAGGGACAACAGCATAGAGTACCACGACTGTCTGGCCCAATCTGGTGCAATCAGAATCATAGTGGCTGGCTGAATCCTGAGTTTGATTAGAACTCTGGTACTGGAGGGAATGGAGGAAAGGCATACAGAAATTTGCCTGACCAGTCCAGAAGCAGTGCATCCACGGGTACTGAGCCCAGTGCTGGAGGCCTGTAGATGATTGTCGGGGGCTGCAAAGAGGTCTATCTCTGGAGTGCCCCATTTTCTTAAGACTGTCAACAGGATTTGTCCATTCAGGGTCCATTTGTGATGACACTGGTTGATTCTGCTAAGAGCATCTGCCAGAACACTGTCCTTCCCTGGCAGATGGACTGCTGATAGGGAGATGTTTAGGGAGTAGGCCAGACTCCAGATCTTCATGGCCTCTGTGCACAGCACTGAGGACCTTGTTCCTCCCGGTTTGCTGATGTAGTACATGGTGGTGGTGGTGTTTGTTCTGACTTGCACCACCTTGCCCTGTAGCATTTTGGCAAATGACTTAAGTGCTAGGAACAGTGCTCTGAACTCCAACAGATTTATGTGCAGGAAAGACTCCTACTGGAGCCATGTTCCATGAGCAGTGTGTGCCCCCAGGTGAGCTCCCCACCCTACTAGTGAGGCATCTGTGGTCAGCACTACTGAAGGAACTTGCTGCAGAAAGGGGACTCCTGCCCTGAGGTTGTCCCTTACTTACCACCACTGTAGTGCTTGCAGCGGAATGGCAGTTACTGGTATTAGTTTGGACAGAAAATCCCTCTTCTGGGGCCAAAAGGACCTCAGGTGGAGCTGGATGTTCTTCATCTGAAATCTGGCCCCTGGGACTACTGTACTGCTGTGGTAGTAGCCATGTGACCCAGGAGCTGCCGGAAGTACCTCGCTAGTCGAGAAACCTGTAGACAGAAGGACTCTGCCAACTGAACCAGGGCGTCCGCCCTTCCTGGAGGCAGGAAGGCCTTTGCCTGAATTGTGTCTAGCTCTGTTCCTAAGAAATCCAGGATCTGGACAGGTTTCAGAACTGATTTCTTGAAGTTCACCAGGAACCCCAAAGATTGGAGGGTATCCTGTGTGAGGGTCAAGGCTTCCTCTACCTGTTGGAGGGGGGAGTAATCCACTACCAACCAGTTGTCCAAGCAGGGATAAACAGTGACCTCTAACCTTCTCAGATGTGCCACGACCACTGCCATGCACTTTGTGAAGGCCCTTGGAGCAGATGTCAGTCCAAAGTGCAAGTTCCTGAACTGGTAATGACCTGAAGGCAGTCTGATGCGGAGGTATTTTCTGTGAGACTGCCTGATGGGGATATGGAAATAGGCATCCTTTAGATCTAGGGATGCTAGCCAATCCCCTTGTCAGAGTAGGTAAAATGACAGTCAGAGTGACCATTTTGAACTCTGGCTTTGTTAGGTGCTCATTGAGGTATCCAAGATCCAGAATGGACCGCCACTCCCAGTTTTTCTTCAGGGTTAAGAAGTACCTTGAGTACAACCCTTTTCCTTAGTGTTGAGGAGGGACAGGTTCCAGTGACCTGATTTGAAGGAGGGTGGAAACTTCTGCCTCCAGCAGGGTTGTTTCTGAGGGGGTGGTAGGTCTGAATGATCTTGCTCCTGTTTTGGGAAACAGCTTGAAACTGAGAGCAAGACCCTGGCCTATTACCTCCAGGGCCCACCTGTCTGAAGTGATGGACTGACAGGCCTGAAGGTAATAGGCCAATCTGCCCCTTAATGGTAGTGGGGAGGCGGCCCGAACAGACATCTCAGAGTGTCTGTTTAGAGGATGTAGTGGACTGAGACATGGAACCAGCACAGACAGTGCCTCTTCTACCTCTGCCTCTGAAATAACCCCTGGGCTGTTGGTAGGAAGGGAAGGCCTGAGCCTGACAGAAAGACCTGGAGTAAGGCCTACCTCTTCCTCCCCTACTTTGCTGCTTCTGAGGGGTGGCAGCCTTTTCTTTGGCAGCTGCATTTTTGTAGGCTACCCTGTACTCATTCATCTTTTTCATATATGCCTCTGTTCGTTCCCCAAACAACGAATTTTGTGCCAGGGGAAAATCAATGGCATTGTTCTGAGTGTCTAGGGAGAGATCTGTACATCTCAGCCATGAAAACTTCTTGATGAAAATGACTGAATGGGAGGCTGCATCATTGGCATCCACTGCCTTGTGAAACTGGCACTTGGATGACTGAATCCCCTTACTGACGAGCTCCTATAGATCTGCTGCCAGTTAAGGAGGAGGAGCCTTTTTAGCCAGCTGTCCCACTGATTTCCAGAGGGACTTCTGGTACCTTGACACGTAGGCCATATAAGATGCCTGCCTGATGCCCAGGGAGGCAGCCATATACCCTTTCTTTACTAGGGAGAAAATTTTCCTCAAATCCTTATCAGGAGGATGAGAAGCAAGAGGGGTGCCAGCTTTCTCACAAGCTGCAGCTTGCACTACCCCCACATGACTGCAGTGGCTACTTAGAAATTCAGTGCCATTGCCAGCCAGCACAGATTTTGTATCCATCTTCCTGTCCACTGGAGGGACAGAACTTGGATTCTGAAGGATCCTAGAGGTCTGCTTTTTGAGACACTTATGAATGGGAATCATAAGCCCCTGAGAGACAGGGAGATCCATCGTCTCCTTGTAGTAATCATCTTCCTCCTCCTCCTCATTCTCTCTGGTCTCCTGCACAGACAACTGTAATGTCTCTACTACCTGCGTCATGAAGGAAAAGTGGGTGATAGAAATCTTTAGAAAGGCGAGGGGGAGATTCATACTGAGGATGTTCAAGGGAAATGTCAGGCTCAACCGGTTCATCCTCTTCTCCATAATCCTCATACTCCAATTCATAAAACTCCTCTGGGTCCAGGGAGCCCGAAGGAACTGAACCGACAGGCGACTGAACCGAGGTATGGGTTATCGGTTGCTGAGCCGGTTCACCCCAAGTGGGCTGCAATGACTGAACAATCCATACAGCTTTTGCAATTTCCTCAGCAGCTGGAGCCACAACTGCCTGCTTACACAGTTCTGAAGTGCTTTTCCTAGTCTTTTGCAGGGCTGAATCTGCTGGTCCCCCTCGACGAGGTCTCACACTGATCAGAGGGCTCAGTCTGCAGTTCTACCGGTTTGTCTTTAGAACCAGACCGGACCTCATCGAAAGATTTCTCTGCCATTTTATTCCTCAGTTTATTACCCAGCTGTCTATCATGGGTAGACTGAGGAACATTTTTGCAAATGTCGCAGTCTGTCTGCAGGTGGTCGAACCCAATGCAGTACAGACACACTAAGTGCAGATGAGCCTTAGCAAATTATTCCCCGCATACGGTGCAGAGTTGAAACTCAGTGGGACTGTTATTTTCTTGGGTTTCAGTGACATAACCAGCCAATGATTTATTATTTTTATTTATTCATTCTGGGATTACAATACCTTTGAGCACATAACAGCTCTTTTACAAATGTTCCACATCAGTGGGAAGGGTGACAGACATACAACGGATGGTATTACATAAAACATTGACAAGAAAGTATTTAAAATGACAATATGACATTAATGTTGCAACTAAAATTAAAACTATGAACTGGTAGGAAATCAAAAATAACCTAATAAAAGAAGACAGCCCAAGGCAGGTATAGTTAGATTTGGGTGAACAAAAGTTCAGGTAAGTGAAGATAAACAGTGGAAAGAAGGTGGAGGGTGAGTGGAGTGAGGTGAAAGAAGGATCGGGGAAGGAGGCAGAGCCGTTAGGGTGAAAGTGGTCATTCGTAGCGAAAAGGGGAGAAGTAGGTACACAAGGATGTGTCAATACTTCTGATGTAGTGTCATGTCAGTTGAAACAGTCACAGGAACGGTCAGCTGTAACATGCCGATGAAGAGTGCCTCTAAATGGTCCCAATTTTGGTCAGGAAGAGATATCTCTCGGCAGCGCATTAAACCATAGTGGTGCTCAATATGCAAAAGATCATTGCCCTTGTGTAGTCCACCATCTTGGGACAGAGAAGAGTTGGCTGACTGAGCTACGCATGTACTGGGAGCTGCAAGATAGGTTGAGTAAGTTAGTAATACCAGCAGGCAGGAGACCGAAAAGTGCCTTTTTTAGTTAGCAAGCAGGTTTGATAGTGAATCCTCCCATTTAGCTGAAGCCAACCTGTTTGCGCATACAGTTCACGTGTGTGGGTAAGGTGTGCTGCTCCAGTAAGAAGTCAGCATGTTTTATTGAGTGCCACTGATATTTTGCAGAGGGTAGTGGTGGAAGCTGAGCCATAGATAACCAGACCATAGTCAACAATGGATACTATGGAGCTACAGACAGCTAGTATAAGTGCTACGGGCGTTAGACTATGTTTATGTCTACGGAGTAACCCTATCTTGATACTGGCAGACCTGGTAACATTCTCAACGTGCTGGGCATATGAAAGTGAGCTATCCATGGTTACCACTAGATACTCGAAATGTTGAATTTGTTCAAGCGGGATGCCAGAGAAGTTCCTGATGGTTAGGGCACTGGATTGTGTTTGCTGCGAGCACCGCTGAACAGCATGACTTTAGTTTTTGTAGTTCAGAATCATCTTGTGTTTCCTGAACCAGTCCTGCACTTCCTCAAGGCTGAGTTGAACTTGGTGTTCCAGTGGTTCAGGGTCAGTGTTGCTAGTGTATATGACCACATCATCTGCATAGAGGAGGATCTGTTGGTGACAGGAGCAAGGGAGACTGTTAAGAAAGATGCTAAAGAGAAGTGGAGTCAGTACCTGATGGTCAGAGGTGACATTAGCTGTCTTCACCCACTGGGAGCAGCCTATAAGATAGCTTTTGAACCAGGACATAGTATCTGCCGAGAGGCCAGTTGCTTGAGAAGCAGAGCATGGTTCACTGTACCAAAGCCCTTTGTGAGGTCTACCTTAATCCAGAGATTGGTGAATGAAACCAGTGAATTCTAGCAGTGCTGTGGTAGTGCTATGTTGCTTTCTGAATTCATGCTGCTGAGGGCACTGGATTGAGTATTTCCCTATATATTCCACCAGCTGATCTGCAACTGTGCACTCAAGTGCCTTAGACAGAGGTGGAAGAATAGAGATAGGTCTATAGTTTGTGTGTATAGTGTGGTCTCCACTTTTGTTAACAGGGGTAACAAGGGCTGACTTCCAGATTTGGGGGAATTGTGGCAGTCTCAGTGTGAAGTTTAGAATCTTTGCAATGGGCACCGGTATTTCTTCAATGGTAAGGGCAACTAATCTGAGGTCTAAGGAATCACCGCTATGCCTTGACTTCCCCGAGTACTTTTATTAGGTATTTCCTGACCATATACAGTGGGACCTCTTTGAAGCAGAAAGAAGGTGGTGCAGGAAGCGAATCATCTGCCCACTGTTAAGTGTCTTCAGTGATGTTCTTGAAGAAGTCTGGTGGGAGGACACTGCCCAGGTTAGTGAATGTTAAAAGCATCGGTTATGGGTCAATGGGTCAAGGGGGGGTGCAACCTTCACATCTTTACCTGTTACATCTTGTATACTGTTCCAAAAGTTCTTACTGTCACCCCAAGTGTTAGTAAGCTGTTCCCTATGGTACTTGCTTTTTTCGATGCGAACGGCCCGGTTGCACTTATTCCTGGCAGTTTTATATTCTTGTACATCTGCATGCTTGCCAGTAGCCTTTGCACGACACCAGAGGTGATCTCTGTGATTCATCTAAGGAGATCAGTGGATAACCAGGGACTGATGGTGCCTCAGATTTTCATCCTTTTCAAGGGGGGCATGGATATCGCAAGCTTCATTAAAGTGCTTGATGAAGTGGTTCAGAGCTATATTTATATCCTTTGTGGCATTAAGTAAATGACCAGTCAATGCTACGGAGGTGTTGTTTCAGGGGTTCCAGGTGTCCCCGCTTTAGCACCCTGCTGAAAAGTTTTTTTTTGGGGAGGTTTATTGAATTTATTTGACCAGTTACAGGTAACACGGGAGTGGTCGCTTAATGCGTCAGGGAGAACATTCACAGTTGTGATACAATCTGGACGAATGGACAGTATCCAATCGAGAAGGGTACTCATACCCATGTTATAATTAGCCCTAGTAGGCGATGGAACAAGCTGGGTAAGGCTGAGTGCGGAGATTGCATCCTTAAAGGAACCTACTTCAGGGGAATGTCACTTGACATTGAAATCACCCATAATTATCATCTCAGCATTATGGGGCAGGTTTGTAACGTACCCCATAAAGCTATGGAAGCCTCTGAATTGGGTCCTTAGGTGGTATGTAGATGGACACAATTGTTAGAGCTTTACTGTGGGCCCCCAGTAGAACACTGATTGCTAATGCCTGGGTGACATTGCCTAGGCTGTCCATAGGTAATGTATGTACCATTAGTGTATCCTTGATGTATATGGCACAGCCACCCCCCTCGTTTTGTGAGTCTATCTTGTCTAATGATGACGTAACCAGGTATAGCAACAGCCGAGTCAGGGATCTTCAGGGAAAGCCACGTTTCTACTATTGACAGGATGTCAGGGTTTTGCTGCATGACCTAAGCTTGGAGTCTATCTATCTTGCATAACAGGCTGCAGACATTGATAGATGCCAACGCAACTGAGCCAGTCTTGTTTGTGTTACTAGGTGACGCGGATCTTGTTGGGCCAGGGTTAGGGTGCACATTTCCAAACAGTAACAACAACATTAGTATGAGTCTAAGCATGAAACCTTCCACTAGTTTGAAATTCAACTTGTGAGACTGACATGAGTTTGAGCTCCTCCTTTTTATGTGCATCACATTAAGGCTAAGTGGTAATGACAGCGGCAAGCAGGACCCAAATTCCCTAATGGACTGCAGCTGCACCTGGAGCCAAGGAAGAGTCCACAAGACTTTGGAAGTGTATAACAGATTACTGGTTACAATGCTGGGGTCATAGTGGATGTTGTGTAGGAAGGTAATTCCTTGCTGCTGTTGTTGCATAGGTTCTTGTGGTATACCTTGGCTGAACGCAGCAATTAAGGAGAAAGTATTTCTAGTGTGGTGTGAAGAAAATCCATTGCTTTTGGTAGCATGATAGGGTTGTGAGGCATCACAATCCTACAGTGCTTGAAAGTGATGTTAGCAAGGGAAGTGAGGCAGGGATTACAGTAAAAAATAATGAGGTTCTCTAGTGGTAAGAACAATCTACCAATGGAAAACTAGACACTTAAATAGGCTGGGTAAAAAAACAAGAAAGTTTTAGGTAGCAGACGGTTTAGTGCCCCCGTTAAAAACTAAGAAAAATCTTGGTTTTTAGTCTAAAACTTTGAACCGGATCCCTCAAATACAGTACAGAATACTAAAATAAAACTTTACCTCAAACAATGAAAAGAAGACTTTTGGTTTCCTCCCGGTCATGAAGAACCGTTTGGAAACCAAAAAACTTACCTAAATGAAGTAAACCCAGACTAGCTTAACCTGTAACTGTAGGACAGAGGTTTGAAACTAAAAGAAATTAAACGGTAGTATGAAAAACCATCGACATTCGAAATTCAACCGAAGAAGTTGAGAAGCAGTATCCGAGGCATCTTCACAGGCGAGCGGAGTAAAGAATCTGGTCAGTTACATAGAATGTACCGAGGACAGTGGTTTGAAAACCGAGCTTGAGCTTGACGTTCTATGAATTTGCATAGGTTTAACTCTTAACTCTCCAAGGCAGCTGAAACGGTTAGTCATACTGCATATTGTCAGAATACAGCAAGACATCATGTTGTTTGAAGGAATACTTGTTTAGCTTCTGAGTTTGCACAAGTAGATCCTGGTCAGTAGGAAAATGCAGACACCCAGGAATTATACATGGCTCTTGATTTTCAAATCCTTATTTTGGCCCCTGTTGCAGTCTAATATGCATGGCAGAGAAATCCTTTCAGGTCATATTTAATTTGCAGAGATTTTTCATTACAATCACATGTATTACATATCTTAAACACAAATAGTACTGACCTTAAGCATTATAAGATAGTCATCATGCCGCTGGATTTGAAGAATGTTAGCCAAGGCCAACATACCAGCTTTAAAGTCAGGGTTGTTAACTACAACAAAACAAAAAAACAAAATATCAAGCATCAATAAAAACAAAAGGCTTATTAACTGTGCAAAAATTCATGGGAAGGAATAATACAATTTTCTTCACTGCTATAACTACAGAGCTAGTACTAAAACATTTAGTAACCACGAAAGTGTGAACACTAGCCCAAAGTGCATTTACAGTGCTCCCCATCCTAAAGTTTAAACTTCCGCTTTACCATAGAAAAGTATACCACATTAGGGTACTGCAATATCGCACTCCCTATACAGCAATATTATTCAAAATACCACATTAGCTTAAGTGTCACCCCACTGTGCTTACTAATCACAATACGGTAACTCTTCAGCTAATGGGGTACCTTGAAAGATACTGCCATAAGGGGGAAGTGCTGTAATGTAGTACCTTAATGTGGTAACCTTTTTTAGAAGATCAGGATGGCTACCAATGTATATAAATGTAACATTTTCTTCTAAACAAATCTTAACGAAATAAACAAATCTTACTGAAATTAAACAGCCAGTGTACTGCCTAAAACCAATATTAGTTTTTAAAAGCAGTCAACCATTACCTTTTATATCAGAGATAATTTTTCTTTCCCCTTTGGGTAATTAGAAGATTGTTTACCTAATGTTAGTAGGTGTGATGTGTGGAACAGCACTCTGCCTGGCAGCTGACATATCTTGTTCTATCCCCCCCCCCCCACATCATCAGCACTGTGACCTCACTTACTGCGACATCACAGATGACTGATCTGGCAGCTACTGAGTGGCTTTTCCTGATCACCTGTGCTGTCACAGTCAGTGAGGTCACAATGCTGATAACGTAGTGGGGGGGGGGTGGAGATAGGGACAGTTATGTCAGCTGCAAGGCTGAAAGCTGTTCCACACATCCAGCACATTATCATCACATAGCAAACTTTCTAATGGCCAAAAGGAAAAAGAAAAATACTTCTGAAGTAAGAAGATACAACAGTCTCGTAGTTAAAATTTGTATAATTTTTCCTGTCTGTGTTTTGGTTCCACTAGCTCTTTAAAATGAAAAAACAATGAGAAATATGGTAAAATCTCCTGACTCTGTTCACTCCAATTACCTCAAAGTTTAATTAAAATGGCATTTCTCTTCCAATTCTATTCAGACTGTCCAGTCCAGACGCAGACACCTTGGAGGTCAAGGTTTGCATCCAAGCCCCAAAAATCTAACACTGGCATCGCCAGCTGAACAGGTTTATCAGGGCATTTTGAGAAGACGAGTTTCTGTGTTCTTGTGCACAGCTGGTAGTTCAGAATGCAGATGGTTCCCTAATGTGCATCCCCAAGAGGCAGAATGGTCCCAAGCTGTATGTCAAGAGCATGATCGGCAATTTACCACACGGCACTTAAAATGCTAAACTGCAGTAATTACTATTGTGGCAATTTCCCAATAATTTTGATCGAAAGTATAGAAAAGTGGTCATGCCCCCAAACACTTCGGCACTTTTCTGGAAGTAAACATTCCTGGAGTAAAAATTAGATGGTACACGCAAGAATTCAATCCATCAATCAATCTTTATTTGTATACTGGAAGATATGCAAGCAAAAATGACCGTTTTCACAAACTTCCAGTGTAAGAGATACCAAGAAGGTATGACAATACAAAACAGGGTCTAACAGAAACAAGATCTATATAGGGGAAACAATCCAGACAAGTGGTTTAGATATATAGAACAATGTCAAAGAAGTTTCATAACCTGAAAAACAGGAGGCAATCGATTACAATAAAGTAAAAAGGAAGAAACACAGAGCGGCCAGAACATTTACGTGTGTAGCATATAACATAACAAGCATTTGTCAATGCCGAATGTTTGCTTGCTGGCATTGGCATTGGTAGTGTAGGAGGTAGAGAGATGCATAGTAGGAATGGTAGTGAAGTATTGAACTGAAGCCAACCCCACCACCCTGCAGAGACTGACAGGCATTGGGGTGTGCCTTTGGGTCGTCAGGCATAACGGCCATTTACATTTCACTGACACCCTACCCTGCAGACTCTGACAAGTGTCACGTGTGCCTTGTGGTCTTTGGCCTTATGCTCACCCCATTCCATAAGGAAATATGGTGAGATGGGTGCAGTATAGGAGAATGGGGTGAACTTTGGGGCCGAAGAGTCCAAGGCACACCTCGATGCCTGTCACTGGCTGCAGGGTGTGGGTGGAATGGCATGAGCATTACAGGCGGCAATCCCAAGTCACACCACTGATGCCTGTCAGTTTCTTACAGGGTAGGGCGTTATGGTTGGAAACCCTAATGCCCCAGGCGTTCGTTGGTATTTTCACTCCAGATTTTCAACACGTGTTTTTTGTGACCCCCACCTCATGAACAGTGGCAATATCAGTTCATTAGCCGAAAGCTGATTTTGCGCAGTGACTACGCCATTTGGCACCACAGGTGCAATAACACATTTCGAACAGTATGTGAAAAATGACAGCTGTACTGTTCATGGGGAGATGTAAAAAATGGCAATGTTGAAAAGCTGGAGTGAAAATATAAAAAAAGTGAAGTCACGAGCGTGAGTAGAAACTGCACAACTAATGTAATTAGTTTGGGAATATTTTACAGCAGATTGTCAATGCAGGCATTTTGGGATCTCCGCTCATGAACAGTGACACTGTGATTTTCTTAATCTGTCCCCGAACACTGACTTCCCACAGCGACCACGCATTTCTGCACCAGAAGTGTGAAAACACAATTCGGCCAGGGTGTGAAAAATGACAGCTGTACTGTTCATAAGGAGGTGTGAAAACATGCCAGCGTTGAAAATCTGGACTGAAAATAGTACAAATTCGTGAACGTACAAGGGTGCGTGGAAACTGCGCAATGCATGCTCGTAACAGTCATTTTATGGACTTCTGTCACCAAATTTTCAACATAGCAATTTTAAGACTTCTGCTCATGAACAGTGTCTCTGTGATTTTCTTAATCTGTCCTTAACATTGATTTCACACACCGACCGCGCCATTGGTCGCTACATGCGCGAAAACACATTTTGGGCAAGATATGAAAAATGACAGCTGTACTGCTTATAAGGAGGTGTGGTAAAATGGCAATGTTGAAAATCTGGACTGAAAATATTACAAATTCGCAAAGTTACAAGCGTGCGTAGAAACTGCGCTACACACGCTCCTAAAACTCATTTTTGGGAATTTTTTTCATCAAATTTTCAACATAGGGTTTTGGGGGGGGGGGGTCTACCTCATGAACTGTGACACTGTCATTTCGTTACTGGGTCCCAAAAGGTGGTTCCGCGCAGTGACCGCAAAATCACCTTTCGGGACCGAATAACAAAATTACAGTGACCGGATTCATGAGGTGGGGCCCCAAAAACCCCATGTTGAAAATTTGGTGAAAAAACTCCCCAAAATGGCCAAGATATGCACCAAAGTTGAAAAGAAAATATTTTTGCCACTATACAGCTTACCAGCATTTCTTCAGTTCACGGTCGGCTTTGAAGAGTGCAGATGTGTTCCCGGTCCACTGAAGATTGTCGTGCTGGACTCTGGAGGTAAGTATGGGGTCAGGGAGGTGGATGCACAGAGGGTGGGCGCGGGTTGGGGGAGGAGGGCAAGACAATCAACGAGGGACCGCTTTTTGTTTTCAGGCGTGTTTTTCTTTTTAGGAAGACGCGCGGGACTTGTGCCACACTGGGTAGGCTTCCAGTGTGGCAGCTGAAAGTTTTTTGGCGGGGAAGACAGTGGAGCCGATGGAGGTTAGGACCTCCGTCGCCATTTCTGACTTTCCACACTGGGAGGTTCCCAGCGTGGCACCTAGAAGTCTGTGGGGGGTTTGGCGAGCCAACAGGGACTGGGCACCCCATCAGCCATACGGTGTGCGGCGGGGGGGAGCGCATGAGCATGCTGGGGTGGGCTCCCAGCGTGCTACTTGAGTGTTTGGGGAGGGGGGGACTTGAAAATAAGAGAGCTGTCTATGACAGCTGAGTTCAGGATGCAGTGCTGAGTGTAGGCACTTTGCATACTGCTGACGGCAGTATGTAAATTACCTGCCGATAGCAGTATGCAAATTGCCTACATGTTACAACCACTGATTGCAGCGGTTTTTCGCTTTCAGCTATACGCCACTGCATCTGAACGGCTGTCATAGACAGCTCGGACATTCACTGGTGCGGTGCAGCCATGCCTGCAAAAGGGAGCAGGGCACTGGAAGTGGGGAAGGCACACCTATGAAAATTTGTATGGTGGCACTATGTTTCTTGCACATGCGTGCAAGCAAACATAAAAAGGGTACTAAAGGAACTGACTGAGGAGCTGGCAGGGCCACTGGCAGACCTATTCAATAGTTCACTAGAGTCAGGAGTGGTACCACAGGACTGGAGAAAAGCACAAGTAGTGCCCCTCCACAAAAGCGGTCCCAAGGATGACCCAGGGAATTATAGACCAGTTAGTATGACCGCCAATGTGGGCAAGCTCATGAAGACCATACTAAAGGAAAGGTTGGTGAATATCTAGAGGAGCATGGTCTTCAGGATGCGAGGCAGCATGGGTTCATGGGGGGATTGTGCCAAATGAATCTGATTGACTTCTTTGACTGTTCACTAAGACAGTAGACAGGGGCCAAGTGGTAGACATCCTCCATCTTGATTTCAGCAAGGCCTTTGACTCTGTGCTCCACAAAAGGTTGATCATGAAGTTGGTGGATCTTGAGGTTGGGGAAAAGATGGCCAGATGGGGGAAAACTGGCTGAGGGACAGAATTCAGAGGGTGGTTGTGGGGGGAAGAGTTATCTGGCACTAGAGAGGTAACCAGTGGGTCCCGCAGGGCTCAGTGCTGGGGCCGAAGTTGTTCAATATTTTCATCGATGACAATGGAGATGGCATTAAGGGCAAAATGTGCCTATTCATGGATAACACCAAGCTCTGTGGAAGAGTGGACACAGCTGAAGGGATACAGGACCTACAGAAAGATCTGGGAAAGTGGTCCAGGATCTGGCAGCTTAGCTTCAATGCCAAGAAATGCAAAGTTATGCATATTGGACCAAGAATCCCAGGACATAGTACTACCTGGGTGGAGTCAGATCATCTGCATCAGAGGAGGAGGAAAAGGACCTGGGAGTGATGATCACTAGTGACCTGAAGCACTCCACACAGTGCAAGAAAGCAGCAGCAAAGCCAAACAAGATGCTGGGTTGCATATCTAGAAGTATCAGTACTATGAGAGAGGAGATTATACTGCCCATGTACAGGTCACTGGTAAGGTCGCATCTAGATATGGAGTTCAGTACTGGTGCCCACACCTCAAAAATGACATTAACCTGCTGGAGAAGGTCCAGAGGAGGGCTACAAAGATGACAGCAGGTCAGCAAGGTAAGGCATTTGAGGAGAGATTGAGGGCACTGAACATGTACTCCTTGGAAGACAGGAGAGAGAGAGGACATGATTGGGACCTTCAAGTACTTGAACAGAATAAATAAGGTTGATAAGGAGTCTCTCTTTAAGCTGAGTGGCAACCATAACATGAGGGGGCACAGTCTTAAGATGGAGGATGGGAGGTTTAGGAGGGAGGTCAGGAAGCACTTCTTCACAGAGCGCGTGGTGGACACTTGGAATGCGCTGCCGGAAGAGGTCATCTCATTGAAGACAGTGGGCACCTTTAAGAGAGCCTGGGATAGGCACACGGGGAAGGTAAGGATCATGGGTAAAGAGGATGGGAAGAGTGGGAAGAGAGGGCAGGGACACTAGTGCAAACTGTGGACCCTGCAATATGAGCAGACTTAACAGACCACATGGCCTTCTTCTGCTGGCTTCTTCGTATGTTCGTATATGGAGAGCAGGAAAGAGGTATAGAGGGGTTAGTAACATAAGTGCTAGAGGTGGGGAAAATGTAAGTCTTTTGTGGTTGGTTGTAATCGGGTACATGATTGATTATATGAAAAAGATCTAGGCTAAGAGTAGGTGGTGGGAGTGAAAACTAAGTTGGAGGGTAGGGAGATCAAAGGGTAGGGGGGATGGGTGTGGGGAGGGGGTACAAGGGACTAGAGTAAAGCAAGGGGACTAGAATAACAAGGTGGAGAGTGGTGGGTTTAACTGGAGGCCAGCAGGACAACTGCAAGATGGAAGAATTGATACATGTGAACTTTGAGGTACAGCTGATGGTGCGGATGGACCTACAGGCTTGATATTGGGGGGGCAGTTGGTTGTACAGCTTAGTGCCCTTACAGGCAACTGAGTTCTGAGCTTGCTTAGTGCGGCAGAAAGGGGTGATAAAAACCATACTCTAGGCCCTTCTGGTCGCCTGCATGGCGGTAGCGAAGGGGAAGAGGGAAATCACGCTGGGCGGCAGCAAATTCAGGTCTATCTTGTGGAGGAAGGAGAGCATTTTTTGTTGGAATCACCCTTCAAGGGTGGGCCAGCTAAGGGAGGAGCAGAGAGTACGGTGGCAAGTTTTCCTTGATAAACTAGTGACAAAACAGGCAATGTTGTTGTAGGTTGATCTTAGTTTGGAGTACAGTAGAGATGTGGTGGTGGTGGGGGGGGAGAGAGAAGATGATGGATCCATAGTCGATGAGTGGCAGGAGAAGACAGTTAGCTAAGTGAAGCTTGGTTGCAGGGAAAAGGAACTTTCTTATCCTATAAAGACCAAGCCTTTTGTGGGTCTTCTGTATGAGGTTGGTAACATGGAGATTAAAGGAGAGGTGAGGGTCCAGGAGGAGGCCAAGGTATTTAAATTCAGACACCTGTTCAATTCAGTAGCCAGAGTTATCAACTAATGTAAGGCCAGTGACGGTGGATTTTCTAGGGCCTGAGAAGACCATAAACTTGGTCTTCTTAGAATTTAGGACCGTACCGTTTCCGGAGTACAAGGAGTGCAACTTTGTGAAATCGGACTGTAGATTGCTGAACATGGTGGCGGGGGTTAACGTCACTACTGTACAGTGCTGCGTCGTCGGTGTAGAGTACAAGTTGTGTGTCGAGACAGACAGAGGGGAGATTACTAATGAAAAGTGAGAACAGGAGGGAGCCCAGGATCGAGCCTTGGGGGGCCCCATATTTGATCAGGCATTCGCCAGAGAGATGACCTTCAATGGAGGTTTTATGGGATAGCCAGGAAGAAAAAATTACTCACCTTAGCAATGTTGTTTCTTCTAATGGAGTCTTGCTATATTATGACAATTGCAGTTTGTCCCACCATTAGAACTGCTCCGGAGATGAAAGAGTTAACTCCCATTCAAAGAATGGAACTTGGAGCGCGAGCTCGGTTAGAGAAACTCTGTCTGGGTTATTTCAAACCTAAACTGTCAGATCTTTACGAGCAAAACTCACTAAGGTCTGTGTGGAAGTTGTAACCTACACTCAGCCAACTGGCTACCTGACTATTAAGACATACTCCTGGTCCCAACACAAAGACTCAAGTCAGGAACCAGAAGTAATAATATAATATAAGTAATAATATGACATAAAATAAAAACATCACACCCCAAAACCCCAAGAAGGGTGGAAAACATATAATGGGCATAACTAGCCCACACTAGGCTGCCCACCCCATACCCAAGTAGAAGTTCTGAGAGGGCAGGTTGGGGAGTGATAATATAGCAAGACTCCATTAGAAGAAACAACATTACTAAGGTGAGTAATTTTTTCTTCAAACAACATGAAGTCTTGCTATATTATGACAATTGCAGAATACAGCAGTACCTCCATGGAGGAGGGACAGAACCTACTTAGGAATAGGCTCTGAAGCACATGTGTGCTAAACCGAGCATCCCTCCTGGCCTGGACATCCAGGGAGTAATGCTTGGTGAAAGTATGTACCGTTTTCCAGGTAGCTGCTTGACATATCTCTAAGATAGGGATGTCTCTGGCAGCAGCTAGAGACGCAGCTGTACCTCTGGTAGAGTGAGCCCTCAGGCCTGAAGGGGAAACTTTCCCCAGTTTTTGATAACAAAATTGGATACAAGAGACAATCCACCTGGCAATGGATCTCTTAGTGGCAGGTTTCCTTTCCGACCTCACCATAAGTGAGAAAAAGTTGGAGGGATTCAAACCTGTGACCCTTGGTACGCTCTACATAGTAACTTAGGGCCCTCTTAACATCTAAACTATGCAATCTCCTCTCACCAGAGGAAGAATGGTCAGTGAAAAACACTGGAAAGGAGATAGATTGATTAAGATGGAAATCTGAAACCACCTTAGGCAAAAACTTCCTGTTAGTCCTGAGGACTACCTTATCCCTGTGGAAAGAAATAAAGTCAGTTTCTACTGACAGGGCTTGCAACTCACTTATGCACCTGGCAGAAGTGATAGCCACTAGGAAAACAGTTTTCCAAGTTAAGTACTTAAGCTCTGCAGAAGACAGAGGTTCAAAAGGAGGTTGCATTAACTGGGCAATGCAAACATTAAGTCAGGGGCCAGATCCTAAAAGGTGGATTAGAATGAAGTAATCCTTTAAAAACTTGGAAAATACAGGGTGAGCGGAAAGAGAGGAGGGCTTTCCTGCTGAAACAAAAGCAGAGACAGCTGCCAAATGTACTTTCAGGGTAGCTGGTCTCAGTCCCAAGGAATTAAGGTGGACCATATAGTCCAAAACAATGGGCAAATCAGCAGATTCCGGGGAAATATGTTTCCCAGAACACCAAATGGAAAACCTTTTCCACTTAGAATTGTAAGTAGCCCTAGTGGAAGGCTTCCTAGAAGCCTTTAGGATTTCAAGAACACCCTGAGAAAGGTGCAGGTCAGCAAATTCTAACTCCTCAACAGCCAGGCCTTGAGGTTGAGGGATTTGAGTTTCGGATACCAAACTCTCCCCTGTGCACAGGTTAACAGGTTGTGATTCCTGGGGAGGCACAGGGGAAGATGGACTGCTAGTGATAGAAGGAGTGGGTACCAGGGCTGCCTGGCCCAATCTGGGGCAATCAGAATCATCCTGCAAGGCTGGGATCTGATTTTGACTAGCACCTTGAATAGGAGAGGAAAGGGGGGAAAGGCATAAAGAAACTTCCCTTCCCAATCTAGGAGAAAGGCATCCAGGGGGATTGAGCCCAACACTGGGGGCCTGCAACAGAACAGTGGAAGTTGGTGATTGTCTGGGGCTGAAAAAAGATCTGAGTGGTGCCCCATCTGGCAAAAACTATCCCCAGTACTTGAGGATCCAGAGACCATTCGTGATGGCCCTGGGAAATCCTGCTGAGAGCATCTGCTAAGACATTGTCCTTTCCTGGAAGGTGAACTGCTATGAGGGAAGTGTTCAGGGAATAGGCCAGAGACCACAACTTCATTGCCTCGGTGCACAAGGCCGAAGACCGAGTGCCCCTGCTTGTTGATGTACCACATTGTTGTGGTGTTGTCTGTTCTGACTTGCACCACTTTGTTCTGAACAGACACAGAAAACACTTGAAGTGCTAAAAAGACAGCTCTGAGTTCCAGCAAATTGATGTGGAGCACAGATTCCTGAGGGGACCACAGTCCCTGCGTGGAGAGGTCGCCCATGTGGGCTCCCCACCCCAGGAGGGAAGCATCCGTAGTGAGGGTCAAGGAGTGAGACAGAAGAATGAAGGGGACCCCCCGTCTTAAATTGCTCTGATCCTGCCACAACTGGAGGGCCTGGATCAGGGTTCGGGTCACTGGGACCAACTTGGAAAGGGGTCTCTTCTCTGAGACCAAAAGGCTCTCAAGTGAAACTGAATGTCCCTCATCTGAAATCTTGCTCCTTACACTACGGCTGTGAATGCAGCCATGTGCCCCAGGAGCTGCAAAAAGTGTCTTGCTGGTCGAGAGACCTGCAGAGTGAAGGAGGAGGCCAGAGCCACCAAGTTCCTTACCCTCTCTAAGGGTAGGAAGGCTCTGGCCTGCTTTGTATCCAATTCTGCACCTATGAAGGTGAGCACCTGAACTGGTTCCAGAACTGATTTTGGAAGATTGAGCAAAAGCCCAGGGAGGAGAGCAGCTGCTGGGTAACTTGCAGGTGAGATCTTACCTGTTCTGGGGACTGGCCTACAATGAGCCAGTCGTCCAGATAGGGAAAGACAACAATCCTTTGCCTTCTTAAATGAGCCACTGCTACTGCCAGACATTTTGTGAATACCCTTGGGGCAGAGGTGAGGCCAAGGGCATTGCTCTGAACTGGTAGTGACCTGAGGGCAGTTCGAATCTGAGGTACTTTCGGTGGGAGCTTCTGATTAGGACGTGAAAATAGGCATCCTTGAGGTCCAGGGAGGCTAGCCAGTCCCCTGGCCTTAGAGAGAGTAAAATCATTGCCAGAGTTACCATTTTGAACTTTGGTTTCAAAAGGTGTTTGTTCAGATATCTCAGGTCTAAAATGGGCCGCCATTCTCCTGTCTTTTTTGGGGTAAGGAAATATCTGGAGTACAGACCCTTGCCCTGGTGTAGGGGAGAAACCCTTTCTACAGCTCTGAGAGCCAGGAGGGTTGAGACCTCTGTTTCTAAAGTAAAGGTCTCTAAAGAGTTTGCAGGTGGGAAAGACCTGATTCTCATCTTTGGGAACTTTTTGAAGCAGAGAACCAGACCCTGGCTTACTACTTCCAGGACCCACTTGTCTGAAGTTAGACACCCCCAGTTCTGAACGAAGTAAGCCAACCTGCCCCCTACAGGTAAGGAGAATCGGCCCTGGGCACCCCATCAGGGTGTCTGTTTGGCAGGTGCTTTAGGCTGAGGGGTGGGAGCAGGCCAGCCCACACCCTGCCTCTCTCCTCTGAAGAACCCCTCTGAGCATAAGCAGAGGAGGCCTGGGTTTGGTGAAAAGGCCTACCTCTACCCCTGGGGGCCTGCCTCTGAGGAGTGGCTTGCCGCTCCTTAGCCTGAGCACTCTTATAGGTAGTCCTATATTCATCCATTTTCTTCATATAATTCTCTGTCTGCTCCCCAAACAGAGAATTTCCAACCACAGGAAAATCCATAGCCTTAGTCTGGGTATCCTGTGACAAGCTAGTACACCTGAGCCAGGCCAACCTGCGAAAAGCTACAGACGTAGCCATGACTCTAGAGGATACATCATTAAAATCCACAGCAGCATGAAACTGCACCTTAGATGCCTCAATGCCATCAGCAGCCACCTGTTCCAGCTCACTAGCAAGCTGGCCAGAGGCCTGTTTGGCCAAGGCCATGACAGTGTCCCATCTAGATTTCTGATACCTTGCTACATAAGCCATGTAATTTGCTTGCCTGAGTCCCAAGGATGCTGCCATGTATTGTTTTTTAGCCATGGCATCAATCTTCCTGGAATCCTTGTCAGGAGGATGTGAAGCCAAAGGAATATTAGCTTTATCACAGGCTGCAGCCTGAACCACACCAACGTGGCTGCATTGATATCAGGACCTGACAGAGTGTACCTCCTGTCCATCTTTTTGTCCACAGGAGGCACAGAATTAGGAGTTTTTAAAATCTTTATTGTCTGTTTCCTAAATGATTTATGCAAGGGAACAGACAATCTCCTAGACTCTGGAATATCCATCATTTCTACAAAATCAGGTTCCTCTTGTTCATCCACAGCTTCCTCCAATGGAAGCTGGAGGGTTTCAGCAACTTTTTTGTAAAACATAAAGTGAGAGGGGACTCAGAAAGCAAAGGGGGAGATTCTAAAGGTCTGTCTGGGGAGATGTCCAGTTCAATGGGCACACCCAGACCCTCAAAGTCACATTCATACTGTTCATAATCATCCTCCCTCCTCTGGTTCATAAAATTCTTCAACATCATATTCCTGAACCGTGGAACCGGACCAACTGACCTTTATCAGACAGTGGCGGTTCGACGGAACCGAGAAAGTGACTGGACAATCTGAATAGCTCTTGTTATCTCTGCAGCAGCTGGAGAAGGAATTTTGGGCTCCACACCTGCTGATTTTCTTGTTTTCTTTACTGGAACTGGCTCCTCCGAGCCAGCTTTACGTTTGCCCGAGGAAGTCTCGCCCTGGTCAGAGGGCACTCCCTCCGGTTCGGTTGGCACCGAACCGGGCTGGCCATCCGGGTCAGCGGACTTTTTGGCCTCTCGTTCCCTGAGCCTGCCAACTCTCTTATCCAGGGTGGCTGCAGGGAAATTTTTACAAATCTGGCAGTCTGAATTGAGGTGGTCAAACCCCAGACAATATACACGTGGTGTGTGGGTCAGCCTTGGCAAAGACTTCCCCACAGGCATCACAGTGTTGAAACCCAGTGGGCCCGGTTTTCCTTTTGGGTTTTTCAGACATAATGCCAGCCTAACCAAAAACTTGCCCTTTTAAATGGCAGTGCCAGGCAAGACACCCTTATCAGTTCCTAACCATGTCACGGGTCTTGGAAAACCTAATGAAATCCGCTTTTTTAGAACCGATAAGAACTCAGAACACTCTAAAACCTTCAATTCAAGTTTTAAATAAGCTGATCGGTTCAAAACCGAACCGATAACATTTACAAGTTCCACACAGAAAATAAACTTAAATTACTTACGATACCACAGACAGAGCTTGAACCGAACGGTTTGCGGTTAAAATAATAATATTCTCGGTTGATTTGACCGAGTAAACACTGTTTAAACCGAGAAATGAACCGAGCAGTAGGAGGAATCTCCGGGCGACTGTTCAGTGAGGCGGAGTAAAGAATCTGACAGTTTAGGTTTGAAATAACCCAGACAGAGCTTCTCTAACCGAGCTCGCGCTCCAAGTTCCATTCTTTGAATGGGAGTTAACTCTTTCACCCCCGGAGCAGTTCTAATGGTGGGACAAACTGCAATTGTCATAATATAGCAAGACTTCATGTTGTTTGAAAGGTAACTTCCGACCCAATCTATGACACTGACAGAGAGGTGCAGATCTTTGAAGGTGTCAAGTAGAAGTGCGTGGTCTACAAGGTTGATTGCCTTGATCAGGTCGACAAATACCAACTCAGTGTATTGGTCTTTGTCATTGGCCTTAAGGATGATGCTAGTGAACCTGACCAGGGCAGTTTCTGTGCTGTGACCAGATCTGAAGCCATGTTGAGCACAGGAGAGTAGGCTGTTGGCTTCTAGGTATGCAGTAAGTTGAGAGTGGACAGCTTTCTCAATGATCTTTGATATGGGAAATGAGAAGGGAGATAGGATGGTAATTACCAACCTCGCTTCTGGACCCGGATTTGAATAATGGTTTGATGGTGGCTGATTTCCAGGCATTGTTGAAGGTACGAGAGCAGAGGGAGCTGTTTAGAAGATTGGTGGCGGGGATTGCAAGGACATTTATTTACCGTTCGGCCCCTTTGCTGGGTTTCGGGTTGTTCCCTCGAATAAGTTTGATAGTGTCCGCAGGTTTTAGAGCCTCAAAGAAGAATTTTTTTTGGGGGGGGGGCCCCAAAATTGGGGTCGGGGGGAGAGAGATGGGTGAGGGAGAAGGGGTGGCTGGTTTGTACTTTTCAAGGTCACCGAAAAAATAGCTGAAGATGTCTGTCACTTCAGTGGGGTCGTGGGTTAGTCTACCCTCATAAGACAGAGTGATGAGGTCAGAGTTTCTGGATTTGCCGAGAAGAGAGTTGTGGGTACCCCATAGCTGACAGGGGTTTGAGGATTCCCCGAGTTGCTTATTTTATAGGAAGTTTATTTTTGTCTTTCTTACAGCTGATTTGGATTTGTTTCTGAGGGACTTGTAAAGGGCAAGGGGTCTCTGTGTTTGTGGTAATGGGCCCAGGCGTTGTCCCTTGTTTTCATTAAATTCTCTTGAAATTACTAGACAGCTTTATTTTTTCTCTACAAGGAGTTCAACGCCCAAACATTACATGTTAAGAAGGGTATGGTGTGTCTCAGCCCCATTTACCCCCGATGTTCAGGATCGAGATATATACCCAACCCAGGGTTAACAGATTTATTTAGAGACTAGTTTTAGCTACTTAACTGTGTAATATTGCTATCACACCCTGAAGTGAAAGGTAGTACCTGAATTATTTACATTAAAAATGATTGTAAGGTGAAAGTTAATCGACTTATTTAACTTGGAGAAGTCACATGAATTATTATTTGAGCGTGTCAATTGCAGGATCCGTCACAAATCGGATACTGTGTCATTGTCTTATTTTAACATTTAACCAATGCATTTCCACTGTCTATCATTTTCTGTATGGCTAAAGGCATTTTCTAAGTAACCCAGTGATCCACAGTGAGTCTTAGCATGCTGCAGAGATGATTTACAAAGCAAATATTACTGTAGTCGTGTTGTTTTTTTTCTTAAGGGATCACTAAAAACAGGTTACTCACCTGTAACAGTAGTTCTAGGAATGGTATATGTTGTCCATCCACACTGTTTGGCATGTCCTTTCCCTTTAAGAATCTTGCCGGAAGGTCTTAAAGCTGGCTCCTCCCACCCACCCGGGTGGTATAACCCTCGGCTCCGCCCCATGATGCCAGATCTTTGCCCGCTGGAAGCTCAGGATGTGTGTCATGTGGATGAACATATACCACTCCTCGAACTACTGTTACAGGTGAGTAACCTGTTTTTCTAGGATCGTGGATATGTTGTTCTATCCACACGGTTTGGCAGACTCCAAGCAGTTCTCCAGGAGGAGGGAGGCAAGGCGCACACCCCCTCTGATAAACTTACTTGGGGAACAGAGATTGGAGAACTGAGGCCCCCAAACCAGCATCCTGGCGTGACTCTAAGTCGATGTGGTAGTGGGTAATGAAGGTGTTTGCTGTCTTCCAGGTAGCAGCCCTGCAGATTTCCTGGACAGGGATGTCCTTGGAAGCAGCCACCGACACAGTAGTATGGCGGGTAGAATGAGCTCTTATCCCTTTGGGAGATTCCTTACCCACCAACCTACAGCAGAAATCAATGCAGGATGTAATCCATCTGCCAATCGTCCGCTTTGCTGCAGGTCTGCCAGGTGCAGCTTCAGTGCAGGTGACAAACAGCTGACGAACCTCTCCCCGAACTTCCGCTGTCTGCTCCTTCTAATAAGAGAGAGCACTCATCTCAGATCCAGAGTATGGAGCCTGTACTCTGCCTCTGAGGTGTAGTTCGGGTAGTACACAGGCAGAGTCAACACCTGGTTAAGATGAAACACAGACACCACCTTCGGAAGGAATTTTAGATAGGGACGAGACAACCTTGTCCCTGTGGAAAGATCAGTCGAGGAAAAGAAGAAGAAAAATGGGGTGGCGCCCATACTGACATATATATAGCCTTCCTCGCCGATCAGTGAAGGTCAAGACCTCGACCGTCTGGGTGAGTGACGGGGTCTACTGGAATGCACCGGGGAGACCAGTATATCTTCTAGGTCTGGGACCGGGTCCTCAATGGGTTTCCCAGTGGGTTGGGTCTCCTCATTGGGGAGAGGCAGGACGGGGTCCTTACTAAGGAGTTGACGGCCTCTTCGGACGACAAAGGGGTGACTGGTTCAAGAATGATCTCAACTGGATCGTCGTCCAGTGTCTGGGCTGACTGACCTGACCGGGGGGGGGAGGGGGAGACCATGAAAGCAGCGAACCAGTCAGCAACCTCGACTGAAGTCGAGACAGGTGATTCCTGGGACCGAGATCTCATGATCCCAGAACGTCGTCGGTGAGACGAAGATTCTCTCGGTTCCTTGTCCTTTTTATGGGACCGAGAAACATGCGAGCCCAAAGGCCCCTCGCCCTACATGGGAAGGGAGAGGCACATCTCCTGAAAGGAACCGGAGAAAGTGGAGCCCAAGTTGAGTGGAACAAAAAAGGACTTTGAGGAGTGATCTGCAACCCGAGCAGCCTCTTGCTCGAAAGCCTGCATTTATTAGAGTTGCTCGGCAGACCCCGCAGCCGTGGAGACCGCCCACTGGGCCTCTTTAGATTTGATTGGTGGGTTCTGTTTCTCCGGCCTGCCCAATTTTAACCGTGCGAGATGATCGTCCAAGACGTTCGGGTGAAACGCAAGACACATTTCACAGGCCTGAGTGTTATGGTCGACATCCAGGCAATATAAGCACATGGCATGTGGGTCTGTGCGAAGATATCTTTTGCCTGCACTGGCAGCGGCGGAAACCGGGAGAAGATTCATCTTCCATGACGATTAACATCGCAAAGTGATCGTTAACTCTTATGAGTTTTATTTTGAGCAAATCTGAGGATTTTGAAGCCAGGACCTACTGAACGCGAGAGCGGTAAGGAGGGAACCAGAATCTTCCTGCGAAAAGGAAGATCTGGTGTCATGGAGTGGAGTCAAGGGTTATACCACCCAGGTGGGTGGGAGGAGCCAGCTTCTGGCAAGCTTCTTAAAGGGAAAAGACATGCCAAACAGTGTGGCTAGAACATCATATCCACGATCCTAGAAGTTTACATTTTTCCACTGTCATCTCTGCTGAAAGTGACGCCCAGGAGATAGAACCTATACAATTAGAATTTAGAATGTAGGTTCAAACTCTGCATCCGTGCTCCACTCTGTCCATTGCCCAGATCAGCTTCCAGGCCAGAATGGAGTAGCAGCTAGTGAAATTAATTAAAAGGCTACCAAAACAATTTAGAAAAGTTCTTCATCGAACTTTACAGTAAGTTAATCCTTAAAAAGAAACAACATTACTAAGGCGAGTAATTTCTTTTCTTCTAACCCTAGAAATCCCTCATTTAATGTTTACACTTCACGCACACTCAGTAGCCGTACCTTGGGAGGCTGGGTCCAGAACCTAGTTGGGAAAAAGGTTCTGCAAGACAGCAGTTCCAAAGCTAGCATTCCTTCTGGAATGTATGTCCAAACAGTAGTGCTTTGTGAAGGTGTATACTGTTTTCCAGGTAGCTGCTTTACAAGCTGCTTTACAAATGTCTAACAATGGGATGCCCCTTGAAGAAGCCATAGGGACAGAGGTACACTTTGTAGTGTGTGTAATGATGCTTCTCAGTAGCATTTTTTCCAGCTTTTTCACAGCAGAACTAAATGCAAGGGACTATCCCAGCAAGAGAAAGATCTCTCTGTAGCTGGTTTGCCTTTGTCAACCTCATCATACACAATAAAAAGCTGGGTGCTCTTGTCCTGTCCATGTAGAAGTCAGGACTCATTTTAGGTCCAGGCTATGCAACTTTTCCTCCCCACTGGACTGGAGTGCTCTGGTTAAAGTACTGGAGGAGCCTTCAGGTGGAATTCAGATACCACCTTAGGCAGGAATTTTCCCTATTGGTTCTAAGAACTACTTTATCCCTGTTGAGAATTATGTAATTTTGCTCTGTGCAGAGGGGCTTGTATTCATTTACCCTCCAAGAAGAGGTAACTGCAACAAGGAACATGGTTTTCCATGTGGCATATTTCAGGTCAGCAGTTTCTATAGGCTCAAAGAGAGCCTCCATAAGCTGGGCAAAGCATATATATTGAGATCGGGGGGGGGGGGGAAGACACAAGGTCCTTCACTAGTGGGTATAAATGGCTGAGGCCTTTAAAAAAACTTCTGAAAAAGAGTTGTGAGGCAAAAGACTTTCCCTTGCCAGCTAATAAGTATGCCAACACTGCCACTAAGTGCACCTTTAAAGTTGAAGGCCGGATTGCTGGTGTACTCGGTATTCCACAATTATAGGCAACCCTGCCTCCCTTGGATTTATTTTTCTGGGCGTACACCAGTAAAGTACAGTTACGCAAGAACTTACTGTAACAGCAGATCTTCAAGAGAGGTTCCTTCAGTAGGTCATAACATATAGGACTAGCGCCACCTGGCGTCTAGACCCTGCACGCAGACTTTCCCAGCAATACCTGACCGGGACCGCCTGACCTCGACGCCACGTGACTGACATCAGCGTGACCCTATATAGTGGGCGTTCCCCACGCCCGCCCCCCAGTTCTCCCGCCGGAGACCTAAAAGGATTGACAGGAGAAGGAAACAGTCTGGAGTCCCAAAAGAAAATTGGGGGAAGGAGGGAGGGAAAAACATCACCTACTGAAGGAACCTCTCTTGCAGATCTACTGTTACAGTAAGTTCTTACATAACTGTACTATCTTACTTCAAGAGGGTTCCTTCAGTAGGTCATCACAACTAGGACTGAGTCCCAAGCAATCCCTCAGAAGAGAGACCGAGAGAAACACGGGAGGAGGAGGAGAAACAAGAAATGAAAAAACAGAATGGGACTAGCTTGGGATAGAAGGCCCTGCAGCACAGTGAGGCCAAAGCTGGCCCTCTACCTAGAAGCAATGTCCAGACTGTAATGCTTGGTAAAGGTATGGACAGAACTCCAGGTTGCTGCTGTACAAATGTCTGCTGCAGAAACGTTACGTGGAAAAGCTGCGAATGCAGCTATGCCCCTAGTGGAATGACCTCTAACAGACCAGGGCAGAGGTTTGTCATACTTCTGATAACAGAAGCGAATGCAGTTGGCTAACCACTTGGACAGGCACTACTTGGAGACAGCTTTCTCCAAGGATTTGTGGGCGAATGAAACAAAAAGCTGGTCTTCCTTCCGGAAATCTTTAGAGCAATGGGTATAACACCTGAGAATATGGTGCACATCCAAGGTGTGCAGGAGCGCCGCACCCCTATTTGTGGGAGTCAGATAATAAACCAGAAGTTCCATTGTCTGGTTCAGTGTGAACTCCGACACCACCTTAGGAAAAAACTTAGGATTTGTTCTGAGGACCACCCGGTCCCTGTGAAAAATCAAATAAGGCTCCTTGCACACAAACGCTTGAAGCTCAGAAATTCTTCGAGCAGAAGTAACTGCAACTAAAATAGTGCTTTCCAGGAAAGATAGCACAAATCACAGCTCATCACTGGCTCAAAAGGAGGGAGAGTGAGCTTTTCCAAAACAAAATTTACAGTAAGTCCCAAGGTGGTGTAGGGCTTCGGATGGGGGGTTTTAGCTGGAGAATCCCTTTCAGAAAGGTTTTGGAGACCTCCAACTGAGCCACGGGTCTACCATCCACTAGCTTGTGGTACGCTAAAATAGCCGATAAGTGTACCTTTAACGAGGAATAGGAAAGGCCTGAATCTGAAAGATGAAGGAGGTATTTCATGATCTGTGGGGTGAAACAAGAAAAGGGATCCCAACTCTTGGATGCTGCCCAAATAGAAAAGCATTTCCACTTCATAGCGCAAGTGAACCGGGTAGAAGGCTTTCTCGCCTCCACCAGGACTTAAGCAACTCTGCTGGAAACCCCAAAGCGAGAAATCGCTATGTCTGCAGGAGCCACGCATGCAAGTGCAGGGTCCTGAGCCCCGGGTGCACGAGCCGGCCTTGATTCTGTGTCAAGAGGTCGTGCGACAATGGAAGCGGAACTGGGAGTTCCTTCACTAGTTGCAACAGAAGCGGGAACCAAATCTGTCTCAGCCAGAGGGGAGCGATGAGTAGCATTCATGCATCTCTGCCTGAAGCTTGAAGAGAACCTTCTGAAGAAGGGGAAACGGAGGGAAGGCGTACAGCAATTTCACTGTTCAAGAGAGAGACAACGCGTCGTGCCAAAAAGCACCATGCCCTGAAATGAGTAAGCAGAAACTGTGAAGTTTTGCATTGGATGGGGAGGCAAAAAGGTCGAGTTCCAGTCGCCCCCATCTTTGAAATAGAGAATTTGCCACTTCCTGATTTAGTTTCCATTCATGACTGAGGGCCTGAGACCTGCTGAGACTGTCGGCCAGGACGTTTTGCACCCCTGGATCATGCACAGCTGTCAGGGACAGACCATGCTGGACTGCCCAGTTCCACACCCTCATCGCCTCCCTGCAAAGGGCGTACGAGCGAGTTCCTCCTTGTTTGTTGATATACCAGATGACTGACATGTTGTCCGTCTGGATGAGCAGTAATCCCCGAAGAAGCATCTGGAAAGCTTGTAGCGCATACAAGACCGCTCTCATCTCCAAGATATTGATGTTTAAGCCATCTCCAAGCGGGACCATAGTCCCTGGGCTTGGTGTTCCCCCAAGTGGGCCCCCCCATCTAGGTTGGAGGCATCCGTGGTAAGGGATGCCTGAGAGGTTGGACCTCTGAAAGGGAGGCCTACTGACAGGTTCAAGGGATCCTTCCACCAATACAAATCTTTCTGGAGGGTGGAAGAAATTAGGACCAATGGTCCAAATCATCCTGAAGTTGATCCCACTGGAACTGCAAGGACCACTGAGTGATCCTCATGTGAAGCTTTGCCAGGGGAACTGTGGAGATGGAGGCTGCCATCAATCCCAGCAACCGAAGGACCTTCCGGGCTGGGAGAGTCCTGGAGGAGGCCACCTAAGTGGCCTGCCTGATCAGCGTCTCCATCCTGTCTGAAGGAAGGAAAGCTGTGCTCTGGACTGTATCCAATACCGCCCCAATAAACTGTAACCTCTGGGAAGGAATAAGGGACGACTTGGGAATATTGACTGTAATCCCCAGTCTGGTGACTAATTCCAGAGTAGTGGATAGGGCCTCCAAGAGAGACTCTCTGGACGGGGCTGAGATCAGCCAATTGTCCAGGTAGGGGAAAGACCGTTATGCCCTGACGACGAAGGGCTGCAGCCACCACCGCCAGGCACTTAGTAAAAACCAGAGATGCTGAGGAAAGGCCAAAGGGGAGAGCCCGAAATTGGAAGTGCTCCCCTTGGAAAAGGAATCGTAGGAACCGGCAGTGGCTAGGGAAAATTGAGATGCGCAGGTAGGCATCCTGCATATCCAGAGCACAAAGCCAGTGAGTCCTCGGAAGAAGGAGGAGGAGGGTTATCATCCGGAATTTTTTGCACTCGACGAACAGATCGAGTCTGCTGAGGTTGAGAATGGGTCGCAGGTCGCCTGTCTTTTTTTGGAACCAGGAAAAAAAATCAGAGTAAAACCCCCTTCCCCTGTGCCAGAGGGGAACTGGCTCTATGGCTTCTTTGAGCAATAGGGCCTGTATTTCCTCCCCTACGAGTCAAGCCTGGTCTCTGGAGTAGGCGGTCCTTCTTGGAGGAGACTCTGGAGGAAGCTCCAAGAACGCGAGTGTGTGTCCTTGGGACACTAGCTGCAGGACCCACGCGTCGGTCAGAACCAAGATCCAGAAGGATAATTTCCCGAGGGGTAGCCCCCGTGATGTGAACTGTGGACGGTGGTGAGCTCACCGGGGATAAGGACCTGGGAGGATAGCGAGGGACTGGGAGTCTGCTCTCCAGGTCTGTGACCAACTCCGATCGCGCCTTCTTCCATCAAGATTGGATAAGGGTCTTGAAGTCCAGTTGGGTCACTGGAGGGGGTGGGGATGGAGGCCGTGTCCAGAGTCAGAAACGGATCCGGCGTCAGAACCCAGCGAAGGGGAACTGAGAAGGAACCTGGTCTGCTGAGGGAGCTTGCAGCAGAGGCAGACGAGAAGGTTCTGGCGTGGAAACAAGATGTCGGAGGGTCCGTTGTGAGGGAAGGTTTCACCGGCTCTGACAGAGAAAAAGTGTCCAGTGTAGCGATCAAAGCGGGATTAGGAGCTATCTTCCCAGATGGGAAAGGAGGCGCCTACGGTGTAGAGCCAGATGGCTGTGGAGGGACCTCCATCCCTGAGACCCCGGAAGGTGAGCGGGGGTTCGACACAGAGGTGTGCTTCACATCCAGGGGACCCGTGCTGTCTTTGACCATGGTACCTGCCGTTGAAGGGAGGGCTACCGGTGGTGAAGGGGGGAGAAAGGCAGTCTCCCCCGAGCTCAGCCGGACGTTGAGGGGGCTGGAAGACAGCACCGACAGGAGAGCCGCATCTGCGCGGTCGCCGGAGCCGGTCATCTTACCAGACAGTAGAGCCTGGCGGGAAGGGGAAGATCCCCCTGCCGACTTATCGACTGTGGCCGGGTGGGCCACCGCTGCATGGGGAGCCGACTTATTGGAGGCTGAGCGGTCCCCAGAGGAGCCGGGGGCCGACTTAACAGCAGAAACGATGCGGCCATCGGAGAAGCCGGTGGCTGACCTACCTATTAAGGTGGAAGGCTGAACCTTCGTGGTTCTACCAGAATCCCTGGTCGTGGCCTGGGCTTTAGCTGGAGGTGGTGGGGGAGGGGCCTTACTGGTGGAAGGCCTGCTGGACTCGGCCTGGGAACCGTCCAAAGTGCACTCCCGCTCCTTGTGCTTCTCTTTTTTGTGCTTTGATGGAGAAGGAGAAGATGATTCCCTGATGCGCTTCATTTGCTTTTCGAGTGACACCAACCGGGACTTAACTAGATCCAGAGCCTACTGCGTCCTCTTGCAGGTGTGGCCTGGTTGACGGGCTGGCAGTCTGGGCAAGTTGCGGTTGGATGGTTCGGGCCTAGATAGATGACGCACTTGAGGTGGCCATCCTTGTAAGGAATCTGGGTGCCACAGGTTTGACACTTCTTCTGGGAGAATACATAAAATAGAAAGATACCGAAAACGGTGAAAAAGGCAGTACTAACTACCAACGAATACTCTTTACCGGTGATCGCTGTGTAAGTCTACTGTGAGGTAACAACACAAGGCGACGGCGGGAAACAACTGGAAGGCGGGTGATGGGGACCGCCTTACACTATATAGGGTCACGCTTGACGCCAGTCACGCGGACATCGGGTGGGCTGTCCCCATCAGGTATTGTTGGAAAAGTCTCCGTGCGGTCCAGATACCAGGTAGCGCTAGTCCTACATGTTATGACCTACTGATGGAACCCTCTCGAAGTAAGATCTACTGTTACAGGTGAGCAACGTGTGTTTCTAGGAACGTGGATATGTTCTATCCACACATCTTGGCAGTCTCCTAGCAGTTCTCCAGGAGGAGGGAGGCAAGGCGCACACCCCCTTAGGAAATAAGGACTGGAGAACTGAGGTCCCAAAACCAGCATCCCGGCGTGACTCGAGGTCAATATAGTAATGATAAATAAAGGTGTGTACTGACTTCCAGGTAGCAGCCCTGAAGATTTCCTGGATAGGGACGTCCCTAGAAGCAGCCACTGATGCAGCGGTATGGCGGGTGGAATGAGCCCATAGCCCTCTGGGAGGCTCCCTACCCGCTAACCTATAGCAGAGATCAATGCAGGATATGAACTTCCTGCCAATCGTCCACTTGGTTGCAGCGATAAACAGCTGGCGAACCTCTCCCCCGAACTCCAGCCATGCGCTCTTTGTAGTAAGCGAGCGCTCGTCTCAAGTCCAGAGTATGGAGCCTCTGTTCGGCCTCCGAGGTGTGGTTCGGGAAGAACACCAGAAGAGTCATCACCTGATTAAGGTGAAACTCAGACACAACCTTTGGGAGGAACTTCAGGTTGGGGTGCAGGACAACCCTGCCATGTGGAAGACCAGGTATGGAGACTCCATCGAGAGCGCCTGGAGCTCACTGATCCTTTTAGCTGATGTGATAGCCACCAAGAAGGCAGTCTTCCACGACAGGTGAGACATGTCATACCTGTGCATCGGTTTGAATGGCTTGCCCATGAGTTTTGCCAAAACCAATACCAGCAACAAGTCCCACGGTGGTGGTGGTTCACGTACCGGAGGGGAAATGTGGTCAAGGCCTTTGAAAAAGTGTCAGACCACCTTCTCCTGTGCCACCAACTACTGACCAGCCTGTGCCCGGTAAGCAGAGATGGCTGCCAGGTGCACCTTAAGGGTTGTCAACCGAAGTCCCCCTTTAGAGAGGGACCACAGGTAGTACAAAATGCTGGCCACCGGACAAGACAAAGGGTCCAGCCCTTTGCCTTGACAACAAATTGAGAATCTCTTCCATTTGAAGGCATAGCATTTTCTAGTCGATTCCTTTCCAGATGTCTCCACTACAGTGAGGACGTCTTTGAAGAGACCCAAAGCCTAGAACTCAGCCACTCAGGAACCAGGCTGTCGGGTGCAAGGATTGAAGTTCCAGGTGGAGTACCTTCCCCCGATTGATGGACAGCAGGTCCGGGAATATGGGAAGATGCTTCGGGAGCCTGTTGCTGAGGCCGAAAAGATAGGCGTACCAAAACTGGTGTGGCCAGTTCGGAGCTACCAGGATCACCTGTGCCTTGCCACTCCTGAGTTTGAGCAGCACTTTGTGGATCAAGGGAAGTCGAGAGAAGGCATAGAAGAGGCCTGGGGTCCATGGCCTTAAGAAGGCATCCTCCTGCAGCGAGCTCTGCTGAGGGAGGCGGACACAGAACAGCTATAGCTTTGTATTCTTCCTGGAGGTGAACAGGTCCATCTGAGGGGTGCCCCCTGGGACCACAGACTGTGAACTACCTCCGGATGGAGAGACCTCTCGTCAGACGCTTCGCCCACCTGGCTGAGGGCATCCGCCAGCTGATTGGAGGCTCCTGCCACATGGATGGCTTGGAGGTCCATCTCCAGGCTGCGCACAAGGGTCCAAATGCGGAGAGTTTCCTTGCACAGAGGTAGAGAGTGCGTAGTACATGGTTGTGGTGTTATCCATCTGGACTTGGACCACTTGACCCTGAACATATGCAGTGAATGCAGTCAGCGCCAGCTGAACTGCCTGGAGCTCCAGCAGGTTGATATGGCATCAGGACTCCTCAGGGGTCCAGGGCCCGTGGACTCTGTGTTCCCCCAGATGGGCACCCCAGCCCGTGAGAGAGGTGTCGGTTGTCAGGATGACCACCAGCTTAGGGCGGACAAAAGGGATCCCTTCCTGCAGATACTCCGGGACTAGTCACCACTGGAGGACATCCCACATCAGCTGGTCAAAGTGACCTATGCGCTGAGACCACTCACTGGCTAGCTCCCACTGCAGGGCGCACATATGTCAATGGGTCCATCAGACCACGCTGGTGCAGGCCACCAAGTAACCCAGAAGGTGCAGGAAGTCCCGGTCAGTGCACAAGTGCCCAACCGGAAAAGACCAGGCAAAGGAGGAGAGAACCTTCACTCTGTCCGCCGGGAGCCGGGCCCTGGCTTGGCAAGAGTCAAGCTCTGCCCAGATGAAGCTGATCACCTGCGAAGGCACGAGTTCTGACTAGGCCTCGTTCACTAAGAGGCCAAGGGAGGTGCAGGTCTGGAGGGCCAGGTCCTTGGACCGCTCCACCTCCTGCCTGGAAGAACCTGCGATCAGTCAGGCATCCAGGAAGGAGTACAACTGGACCCCTCAGTGCCTAAGGTAAGCTGCCACCACTGCTGTGCATTTGGTGAAGACCCTGGGGGCCGAGGAGAGGCCGACTGGCATGGCCCGGAACTTGTAGACCTCTGACGGAGAATCCCCTTATCCAGAATGTTTGTCGGGGGAGATCGAGCCAGTTTCTGAACCGGCTCCAAAGGCATCCCCGTGGATTCGGACAGGAGAGGGAGGATGCTCATGAAGGACGTGGGACCCTCATCCGCTGAGAGACCCCGAGCGATTCCTCATCAAGCGGAGAGGAGTGCAGGTAGGAGTCCTCAGAGTCCAGATAGATCGGCCGACCACCTCACGTCACCTTCAACACGCCGCGGACAGTCAGGAGTAAGAGTGACAGACAGCCTGAGCGGGAGGCCCTTAGCAGGCAGAGACTCCTTAACAGGAACCCATGAGGGAGGCTGTTTAGGAGGCAGCTCCACCATAATCAGCGGAGAGGCCAGTTTCAGCCGAGCTAGGAGGGCCTTCACCGGCTCCACAGGCGGAGGGATGGTGTCGGCTGGCTCTGGAGGAGTTGGCGTCAGCCTAGAGGGTGACAGCCATGTAATAGCCGGTGTGGAAGCCTGGGTTGACTTTGAACTGGCTAACACCAACTGTTGCCACATGAGATACTCATAGCTTTGGCGCAACTTCCGCTGAAGCCTCTCCTCTTCCGAGGAGGATAAATAGCAGTAGTGCCGCTTTTTGGAATGTCCAGAGTGGCATTTGTGTGTTCTCTTCGACCTGTCGGATGAAGAAGACCAAGACCTTGTCCTCGACTGCCAAGGGGACCGACGGGGGTGCTCAGAAGGAGCCAGGGAAACTTGCGGCTCCTCCAGGTCATGGTCAGGGACTGTGAAGAGATTCCCAGCAGGCTGGGTCTCCACCTCAGTGCGTCCAGGCAGGACTGGAGTCCTGAACAGGGAGCGGTCAGCCTCCTCAACCGACAACATGTCGATGATAATTTCAACCGGGTCGCCGTCCCGCATCTTAGCTGGCTGGCCTGATGGAGACACCGTGAAGCCAAAGTCGAAAACGAAAATTACGTACCTACTGTAATTCTTGATCTTGCTGTGTATCTTCATCATTTATCACTAGTATGGGTATCTGGCCGGAGGCTAGGACCCCGCAGGAGCTTTTGTTTTGGGAGGCAAAGTCGACACAGGGAGGCCGACGTATTACATGGCGCTTGCGGGTTGGCAGTTATCTGCTGTCGACTCCACCTTGGCCCCAGTTCTGAACGTCGGTGAGAGAGACAGGAAGGGATGGAGGGGTGGGGAAAGGAAGCCCAAGGGATAGAGAAAAGGAAAGGATATAAAAACTGAAAGGAGGAATAAGTGACTTGAGAACAGCAAATAAAAAAAAAAAAAAAAAAAGAGCAGCCTAAGGGATTGGGATAGGGAGGGACCCCAATCTCTGGGCGAAAGAAAGAAAGAAGGGGTGGAGAAGGGAGGGAGGGTAGAAAGTGGAGAATGAAGGGAGAAGGGGAGAACACTGCCCCCACCCAACCCGGAACAACCTGGACCTCGAGACGGACAGCTCAGATTTCAGAACCCTCATGCTGCAGACTGAAGAGGAAGACGACACAGGAAGTGCACCCTGCGCAACCAGGGTAGTCTCAAGAGGGGACCAGAGTTAAGGGAAAAAAATGACACGAGGTTGAATCAGGCCAAGACAGGTCCGGCGGCTTCCACCCCTCCTGTTAGATTAAAAAAGAATGTTCCCAAGAGGGGAGAGAAAATAAGGCATAGGGAAAAAAAAAACCGGGAGCATACCCCTGTCATCAACTTAGTAGAACAAAAGGCGTGGTAAGAGACAACACCTTAGGGATACGGAGGAGACTCCCAAAAGGAGCATTAATAATAATATGGAGATTGCTGAGGGGGTACTCTGGGGTCCCCCATCTCGGAAACGGGGGGGGGGGGGCCGAGCGCCGAACTTTGAGAGGCAGGAGAAGGGGAGAGGGGGAGAGAGAGAAGACATCCCGAGATCATCAAGCAAAAATCCTTCCCATCTGTCTCCAAGAGTCCTCCTTCTCCTAAACACAAGGGAGAGAAGGAAGAAGAGAGGTGCTGGAGAGCAATAAAAGAGAGACACAGGGAGGAGGATCATCAAAAGACAGAGGCCCCAGGAGGAAGGAGGACAGAATTTAGTGATGAATGGTGAAGATACACAGAAAGATCAAGAATTACAGTAGGTACGTAATTTTCATATCTTCTCTGTGTCAGTCTTCACCATTCATCACTAGTATGGGTGAGTACTGAGCCCCTAAGGGACAGAGTCCCTTAGCCTCCAGTGGGGGTAACATTAGAGGGGAGAACCCTTGCAGGCCTGGGACTGGTCTGAGTGAGGCGGTGATCTCCTTGGAGAAGAGAAAGGGCGCCCTGCAAATCCTGTCTCACCCTACGGGAGAAAAGGTGGGTTTTCTGGAAGGTGGAGGAGGTCACCCTACGCCGGGACAGGGGTGACAACCGGGATAGACTAAGCCATGCCGACCGCCTAATGCAGATCACTGTCCCCAATAGCCTGGAGGCCACCACACTGGTGTCGTAAGATGCCCTTGCTTGGTGCCTTGCTAGCTCCAGGCCTTGTGCGGAGAGGTCCATGGCCTGCCTGGTTACCTCCGAATCAGGCAAGGAAGCTAGGACCTGACCTAGCCTCGACCACAAGTACCTGTTACAGGTTGCATGGTGGGCCTGATGAGCTGCAACACAGAGCAGAAGCCGTGCCAATCCTCCTGCCCCAAAAATCAAACTCCGACGAGTCATAATCCGGGGGTTGGTCACGGCTTGGGCATCTATGCCCAGAGGGGTGATCCAGAAGCGTCACGCCCGAAGGGGGGGGTGAGGCAGAGTTCCTGGAGACCCGGGGGGGGGGGGTGCAATACCTGAGGTGAAGGTCCCTTGGGGCTGGAGCTGGGGAACAGGGACACTGCCAGACCTGGAGCGATGCTTCCTAAAAAAGGAACAGGCCAGATGGGGACCAAAAGGTAATCTGCACTGTACTCTCCTAAAAAGGTGTGCGCCACCCGGTCCGGACTGCGCTCTCCAGGGGTGGAAATGTTGAACTTGTCGAGCAACCTCGATAGGAAGAGCTGACAGGCAGACAAATCAGCTGCTAGGGTAACGGGGCCAGGCTCCTCCGAGGAGGGGCACTGCCTCTGCCTGGGCAGGGAGACCCGACGGGAGACCTCAAAAGAGGAGGAGCCCCGGTGGTCTCAGCAGACAGAGACTGTTCAACCGGACCGGAATGGTCAACACTGTGCCCAGAGGAAAGCCCCCCCCATGAGGTGACCAGGACCATGCGAGTCCAGAAGGACAGTCCCGGACCTCAAAAGCAGATGTCCCTCTCAAAGAGTCTCCAGGGGAGAAGCGAGGATCCGCACTGTGACTCCTCCCAGAACCCGGGTGGATCCCAGGGAGAGGCCGCTGCACTGAGCCCTGGCTACTCAACCCCTCTGACTCCAAAAGGGCCCTCTTCCTCACTACCACTAGCCTAGGCAAGTGGCAACCCCCAGCTGACCCCTGAGAGACAGCCAAAGCTACAGCACCCTCCCCTTCCTGGGACGCTCCGGTCTGTCTCAAACTCAGACTGGCCAGGATCACTGAAGAAGGGGGTGCCCCACCTGAAGGGATGGATATATTCGTGGTCCCGGGTTGCACTGCAGAGACCACCTGGACAGCCACAGGCTGGTCAGTCCCACTGACCCCAGAAGCAACAGAACCTGCCTGGCCAACAGAAGGAGGCTGAGTGGGGGCAGAGGCGCTGGACTCGGAGGGATTGGAGGATCCAGACAAATCCGGAAGCCAATCCAGGTCAGACCGAGGAGGAGGACTGAGAGGCCCGAACCCAGACCACTCCTTGATCTCTCCCAGTCCTGGGGCCATGATCCACGCCACCTCCAGCTCTGGCACTGTGAATGGCTCCAGATCCCAAAGCGGCACCGCGATCGGCGCCGACCCCCTCCTCGGTGCCGTTAAACAGCACCGGAGTCAAAGGCGGCACTGGCCGCTGCACCACACCCCTCCCCGGCACCGCGAACGGCACCAGATTTGAAGGCGACGCCGACCCCTTCCCCGGTGCCACGAACGATGCTGAGCCAGAGGCGGCACCGAGAACAAGTCCTAAGCCATCCACGGCACCGCAAACAGTGCTGGAGTCAGAAGCAGCGCCGAGGGGCGGCCCGGCACTGACCATGGCGCTGCCCGGGCCCCCGGTGCCGCAAGTGACACCAGAGCCAAGGGAAGCACTGACAGACGGTGTCGAGGACAGTGCCAGTCTGGGCCTGCGGGCCCCAGAGCTCGACACCGGGGGAGCCTTCACTTCCGAGGAAGCGACTGCCAAAACGGTTCCTTCCACCTGGCCCCCAAGAAAGCCAGATTGGGCCTCCAGCACCATGGAAGGAGCCCCCACCGTGGCAAGGCTAAGACTGACGGAAGCCCCCTCCTCCGCGGGCCATATAGAACCCGGAGGAAGGGCCGAGCGTCCCTACCTTGGCCCACTGACTGCGAACCTGCCATCTGAAAGTCGGTGGCGCACATCCGACTTTGAACACGTGCACCTCCAAAACTCGGCGATCCATCGAAAAGCAGGCTTCGCAACGATCCATATCATGGCTTGGGCCTAAGCAGGTGAGGCACTGGTCATGCCGGTCCATTACGGAATAAAGACGGCCACAGGGACACCAATACATAGGAGGTCATCCCGCTTTCGATTTTTCCTTCTTGCCCCCGAGACAAGACATGACCGGATGGAAAATAATAAACAAAACAAGTACTCGGCGTCGCTAAAAATAAAGAACAGATCTTACCAGTAGATCACTGAAGCGGCGCTGAGTAGGAGGTAGAACTGTGAGCCGAACACAACCAACGTACTGGGCTGCAGACTAGGCCGTAACATGTAGACGAAATTCTCCGAAGTCTTCCCACGAGGTCCTTTCTTGATGGCGGGAGAAGAACTGGGGCCAAGGCGGAGTCCACAGCAGATAACGGCCAACCCGCAAGCACCACGTAACATGTCGGCCTCAAGGGCACCGCTGCCCGAGTCGACTCCGCCCCAAAAAAAGAAACAAAAAAGCTCCTGGGGTCCTACCGCCAGATACCTATACTAGTGATGAATGGTGAAGCTTGACACAGAGAAGATCTGGAGATTCCTGGCTACGAGACCGCTCTCGATCCCAAGAACAATGACGTAGCGTCTTCTCTTTCTCTCTCAACTCCTTGGAATCCTTATCCCTTTTACAGGAACAGGAGCTAAGTGAAGCCAACGGACCCTTTCCCTTGGTCAGGGGAGAATGGCACAACTCCTTGAAGGAGCCTGTAAAGGTGGAGCCCAGTTTTAGCGGGACGAAGACCGAAGCCAAAGAGGACTGATCAGCGGCCGGAGCTGCCTCCTCCAAGGCCTTCATCTATTCCAGTTGCTTGGCGGACTCCACAGCCATGGAGACCACCCAACAGGCTTCTTTAGATTTGACCGGCGGGTTCTGTTTCTCCGGACGTCAGAGCTGCAGTCGAGCGAGACGATCGTCTAACACGTTCAGCTGCAACAAGCGACAAAAATCGCAAGCCTATGCATCGTGATCGTGACCCAGGCAATAAACGCATGTGGCGTGCAGGTCAGTGCAAGACATCTTCTGCCCGCGGGGCACCAGCGAAATCCGGGCAAGGACTTGTCCTCCATTGCAGTCGCAATCAAAGACAGTAGCAGAAAAACTCTTATGAGTTTAAGTTTTGGTAGAAAATATGAAGATTTAAGCTCCAGGGCCTACTCAATGCGGAAGCTGTAAGGAGGGAACCCGATTTTTTCAAGCGGAGCCGAGGGATATACCACCCAGGTGGGTGGGAGGAGCCAGCTTAAAGACTTCCAGCTAAAGGCAACTGGCCAAGACGTGTGGATAAGAACAACGTATCCATATCCCCAGAAAGTACAGTTATGTAAGAACTTACCGTAACAGTAGATCTTCGAGAGGAACTCCTGCAGCAGGTAATACCAATAGGACTAAGCTGCCAGGCATTCGGACCCCACAGAAAACTTCTAGCTAGCAGTCTATGATGGGGGACCACCACCCACGTCAGCTCCACCCCAACAGCGCTGGTTTAAAGGGGGCGGTTCCCCGGCACCACCTCAGTTCTCCCACCGGAGACCCGGCTGATATGAAGATGGAAAACAATGAAACACTAGTCCCCGGGGGCAGGTGGGTGGGAAAGCCACCTGCTGCAAGAGCTCCTCTCAAAGATCTACTGTTACGGTAAGTTCTTACGTAACTGTACTATCTTACTCCGAAGGGGAGCTCTTGCAGCAGATAATACCAATAGGACTTAGTCCCAAGCACTGCCCAAAGAGAGACCCAGGTCAGAAGGGTGGAGGACTGTAATAAAGCGCCCTAGGTACCTTAGGAGAGGAGTCCCTGAAGGACCACTAGGCCGAAACTTACTCTACTTCTGGAAGCAATGTCCAGATTGTAGTGCCTGATGAAAGTGTGTACTGAACTCCAAGTAGCGGCTGCACAAAGGTTCGCTGAAGAAACATTCCTGAGGGACGCGGAGGATATCGCGACCCTCTGGTGGAGTTCCGACTTGGCCTTGTTGACCAGGAGGCCAGGTCCTTGGACCGCTCCACCTCCTGCCCGGAGGGACCCACAATCTGCCAGTCATCCAGGTAGGGGTAAAACCCAGACCCCTCAGTGCCTCAGGTAAGCTGCCACACTGCAATGTACATGATGCAGCCCCAGGAGGCTAAGGACAGGACGAATGGCAGGGCCTGGAACTCGTAAAGAATACCCTCAACCCGGAACCAAAGGAACCGGCGGTGGGACGGACAGACTGGGACTTGAAAAAACATGTCCCTAAGATCCAGGGAGCAGAACATTATGTTCTGCTCGACAGATGGTATGATCCGAGACAGAATTACCATCCTGAAGGTGCGCAGCCTGATGAACTTGTTCAGGTCGTGGAGATCTAAGATGGGGCGCCAGCCCCCCATCTGTTTTGGCACCAGGAAGTACCTGGAGACAAACCCTGGGTGTTCCAGAGGGTCCGTAACAGAAGCCACTACACCTCCTTGCAGAGGAACTGGGCGATGTCGTCCCGAAGGGCCGACAGAATGTCTGTGGACACGATGCCCTCCCATGGGGCATGTGTTCTGCAAAAAGGGTACTAATTGAATTCCAGAGGCAAATCCTGACTGACCACATTGAGAACCCACCTGTCCGTGACAGCTGACCAGGCAGAAAGGAAGTGGCGGAGCCAACCCCCCCCATGGCAGGACATAGGGGAGGCATGACAGTTATAAGAGAGGTACCCCTCATCCGTTACTGGGCTGGCCAGAGGCACAGGAGGACCCAGCTAAGGAGCCACCGGGACCTCATCCTCCAGGCTTGCGGACGACCGTGGTCACGGACTTTGGCCGAGGTCGCCAGGCCTGAGCCTGCTGCCTTGTTTGGGGCTGGGCTGGTTTGGATGCAGGAGTGGAGGTGGACCAAAAAGGCTTCTTTTTCTGCTGTTTGGAGCCCTTGGGTCCATCTGGGCAGATGTCATGGAGTCCAAGGTGGCACGGGACTTCTCAATTCGGGTGAGGTGCCCCTCGACCCTGGGCCCGAACAGGTCAGTGCCCAGGAAGGAAACATCCGCCAGCTTGTGCTGGTTATCTACGTAAAGGCGAGACCAGCAGCAAAGCCCTGTGGCGCATAGTCACTACGGCCACCACGGACCAGGCACAGGAGTCGCCAATGTCCATGGCTGTCTGGAGCAGTTTGGCTACAGCCTGGCTCTGGTCTCGGACTCACTTAATCGTAGTCTGAAGGTCCGCTGGGAGATGAAGAAGAACCCCATCGAGAGTGCCCAACAGGGCATGGCAAAAGTGGGCTATCAACAGAGCCGAGCTCGCCTGGTGAAGGCCAAGCAAAGAGGCAGCACAGACCTTTTTGGCTGACTGGTCCAATTTCTTGGACTCCTTATCGGAAGGCTTGTCAATGTCTCCCATGTTACCGGAGCACTGAAATATGGAATCAGCCACCAAGCCCTCAGTCAAGGGATGTTCTGTGAACCATGAAAGGAAGCTGATGGGCACTGCATACTTGCAGGCCATCCTGACTAATGGCACAGGGCAGGAGGTGGGATGCTTCCACAGCTCCAAGGCAGGGTCGAGGATGGCCTCTGCCATCGGGAAGACTTCCCCAGGAGAATCACCCTGGTCCAAAATCTCAGTAAGTGTGTACGAGCCCGCTTCTGAACAAGTTCCATCTGGAGACTCGTAGACTCTGAGACGAGATGAGGTGGAGGTGGGCCCTCCTCCATCAAGAAAGCTCCTGCCGACTTTGAGTTTACTAGACGACAGTATAAGGAGGAACCCTCTGACTCCGAAGAGTCGAAGAAGGGTTGATCACCTAAACCCCTGCTGACCCTCTGCGGACCGTCCGGGGTGACAGTGACCAATAGCCAATGGGGAAGACCTGAGGCCGGCCAAACCTCCTTAGTCAGAGTGCTGGTTGTCAGCTGTTTCGGAGGCAGCTCCACCAGAATCAGTGGAGAGGCCGGAGGGGGCCAAGCTAGGACCATTTTACAGGTCTACTCCTGTGGAGGCGGAGAAGGCATCTGCATCTGCGATGAGAGCCAACTGATGGCCATGGTCGAAGCCAGTATGGGCTTCATCCTGGCAAGCACCAGCTATTGACACATTTAGTCCTCGCAGCGAACACAACTTGCGTCAAAGCCTCTCCTCACCCGAGGAGGACAAGCAAGAAGAATAGCGGTGGTGCCACTTAGAGTGCCGAAGACGGAAGCGCCAATGTCAGCGTGAATCACTCGACCACGGGAATGAAACTGAGATCTTAACCATCGGAGAGAGACCAGCGGTGAGCCACAGAGGCCCACGATTGATGGAAAGACTTTTTTTTTTACTCTTTGTTGAATTTTGACTTGTGCACCGATGCGGGGCCCTACCCATGTGTAGGAAGGGCCTGGCACAGGACCTTAAATGCCCATGTAAAGGGTCATCCTAAAGAGAGCGCCAAAAAGGCCACAGCTGAGGAAGACTGAGCCACGGCCTAGGCCGCAGTCTCCTTGAAAGCTGCAAGTTGCTTTTCGGACCCTGCAGCGGCGGAGACCACCCGATGGGCATCTTTAGATTTGAGTGGTGGGTACCGATCGCTTGAATGCCTGAGAAGTAAGCGGGTGTGATGGACCTCTAAAATGGATGGGTGAAAAGTGCGGCAGACACTGTAGGCCTGGGGATCGTGCTCATGGCCCAGGCAATATATGTACAAGGTGTGCGGATCCATCCAGGACATCTTCTGCCCACAGACACATTTCCAGAATCCCAGAGTACACCTTGCGTCGTCCATGTGGACGGCGTGAAGAAAGAGACTGAAGACAAAGTTTAATTAGTTTTTTCTCAGTGTGAGAGCAGTAAGGAGGGAACCTTCTTCCAGTGGAAAGGAAGATCGGAAGTCATGGGGTGGTGCTGAGGGACTTACCACCCGGATGGGTGGGGGGAACCAGCTTAAAGACGTTCCAACTGAATTTAAAGGGGAAAGGACACTGCCCAAATGTGGCTAGAACACCATATCCAGGCCCCTAGAATCACTTTTGTAAAAACAGAATTAGAGCAATACATAGTATATTGTACTTTATAGATGAGTGGACTGGGGTAACGTGCAAAATGTCTGGATCCTGTGCATGCTCCATATCGGTCAGTTATTTACTTTTCTAACTGTTAGCATTACACCAGAAGTTTTATGATTCAGCATGGCAGTATTACATTGACTGGTTGGATGAGTCTCATTCACCAGTTTTACGGAACAGAAGAAAGAAGGGCTAGCTTTCAGCAGTTTAAAAGCGATGCCCATTTTTTTTTAAAGCAGAAACTGCTGCTAGGGACTCATTTATAAATCTTTTTTTTTTTTTTTTTTTTAATCTACCAGTAGTCTGTCTGCAGGATTCTGTTTTTCAATTTAATTTTTTTCTCACTGTAATAAACGCTAGCTTACAGATGATCAGCAATGTTACAGGAAAGCTGTCTGCTGCTCTAACCTTAGAATAGTGGCATCAGACTCCAACAGAGCAATTTCTATAATTTTCCATCTTGTATTTTTTTCTTTTAATCTAATGACGATTGATCTGCTGAACATTATTCTAAATATTAACCCCCCCCTCCCGTTTAAGCAATTAAAACTACTGTAATACCCCCCTACTGCTCTTTCATTCACAGTGGGATATACCCAAGTCACAATTCTTGCTTCATTTCTCAGGAACTTCTGAAGTCTCTTGACCACGATCCTTCAGGTGGCATCCTGACTACTGCGTGCGGCAGATTAACAGTGAATTAAATAAAAAACTATTTCCAAGATGGCATATTACAGAAATTCTTCTGTTGCAGTTCAGTGCCACAATTCTAAGGTATGGTAGGGTGGTAGTTGGCTTCACTACACCACTGCCGGGTCACTTAGCAGCACTTCAGGGTTTGTACTGAAAGTTCTTTGACTGGAGGTTCTGCTTGCAGGTTCTGGCTTCTTGCCCATACAGTAGCAGCCATCTTAATCTTATTAATGTTCTGCAGAACAGCACCTCCCCCTTACCACAGTGTTCTCAAAGTACCATTTCCTAGCTAAAGGATACTGCAGTAAGGCAGAACAGAAGTGCTGTTATGTAGGACCATAATGTGGTAAACTTTATTGTGGTAAAGCGGAAGATTAGAATGGTGACCTCTATATGTTTACATACAAAGAAAAAGACTGGCACACACAAACCCAGTTCAGTCACTTGAATATTTAATTCCAAAAAGAGAAGGAAAAAAAAGGCAAAAGAAGGGGTGCCCCCTGAGAACACTTGGCTTATGTCTGTTTTTTAATACTTTATCTTTCTGGAATTCAATGTTTTGAGTGACTGAACTGGTTTGGTGTGCTCCGAACCTTTTGTTTGTCTTTAGTGCACAGTCCATCCGGGACTGCCTTGACAGCACCAAGTGAGACAGCTGCGGGTTCTTTTTGTCCTATGTTTACATAACAGCATTTTTCTACACAGTGATGTATACTGGTGTTTAGTCTATGTAATTCCTTTTTGGAGGCCACTTCGGTCATCACAAAGGGATCTGGCCTTTTTTTTTTTTTTTTTTTTAAATATCTATCATGACTCAGAGTACCACACCAAACTGCAAGTTGATGCTGAGGAATACAGGATTCCATAATGTATCTGTGAAAAGTTTCAAGGTCGTTAACCCGTCAAAGAGTATTTTAATCCTGTATGTAGTAAGGAAATGGATTTTAGCTGTTTAGTCCCTGAAGTTCAAAGGGGGTCTGAAGGGCAAGTATTCTATTTTTTTTTTTTTTTTAAAGTGTAAGGATACAGCAGTTTGCATATAAAAGACAACATGGGTGGAAGATAGCTTTTTTTTGGGGCGCTAAGGCTGATGCCTTAATATTAGCCCCATTCTGTTTTCAACTGATTTATTAGAAACTATTTTACCAGGTTAGCCAGAGAACAGTCTCATTTACAGATGTGAACTGATGGGAGGAAGACGGGAGGAATAAGACTGGGTGGAGTATAGGTTCAAAATATGACAGCATAAAATAAAATAAAATTACAAGTTAGTACCTCAGATAATGCATGTGAGTTTAGGACACAAATAATATCAAACTTTCTTTTTTTTTTTTTTTAAATGTACTAAACGTTATCATAGTTTATAAGTATAACAAGAATCAACACACTAACAAACCACCAACAAACAAGCAATACTACAACAAAAACAAAATGCAAGTGACAAAACAATACAATTACCCCTTCCCCCCAGCAGAGTCAGTAAATTAATATACATAATGGAGCATGTCATTACATAACAGATTATCAGAGTTAAAACATATGATAAACTAAGACAGAATGGAACCTTGTCACCACTTACCAGCAGTCCGAAACTGAATAAATGAAATACTAAAATAACTAATAATATGCCTAATATACTCAATACACAAGGTGCTTCATCAAAGAATCTAAAGAGAATATAAGGTATACAGCTTGCCCCACCTCCTGTTGAATAGAGATATTTTATGATGGATACTCACTATCATCTTCTCCAGTTGAATATTGTACAGCAGCTCCTGCAGCCATTCGTGGTAAGAAATACACGTTTGGTCTGTCCAATGAAGAAGTACAACCTTCTTCACTGCAACTGAAAGCACTGCCATTTGGTATCTCTTAATGGCAGTAATGCTCTGACACCAAAATTCCTTTCGATACATCTGAATTTCTCATATTCTGAATCTGGCTAAGGGAACTACAGCTATAATCAAGGACATGTAACCCAGAAGTTTGAGAAAATCATTGGAGTCTGAGAAAAATCATGTGCTGTCCAATGAGAGTCTGGAACAAATGTGGCAGCAAAAATCACTAGGTCTGTGGAGGGGCAGAGGAAGGCCTTGCCTTTTACGTTGTCCAGTTCCGCACCTATTAACTCCAGACACTGCCGATTTCTCCCAGATGGATTGTAGGAGGCTCATTTTTTTTTGTAAAGACGGTAGAGTCTCCTGTAGAGTTTTCCTACAAATTAATCGGCCTAACGTGTCACCTGCTGCCTTCATAGACAGTACTGCTGCTACTACAAAGACAATTTTGTGAATACTCTTGAAGCTGAAGAATGGAAAAAGGGATCACTCTGAAGTGGTACTGCCTTCCACCCACTTTGACCCTCAAAAATTTCCCGTTACTCCTTTATTGGGATACGGAAGCAGGCTTCTAAAATCCATGAACATGACCAATTGCCAATATGCAAATATGAAATGACTGTCTTTAAAGTTACCATTATGAACTTTTTATTTTTCACGCATAGGTTTACAATTCTGAAGGGCAGAACTGGCCGCCACTCATTTTCCTTTCTGGTTAGGAAGTACCATAAAAAGGTACATTTTCCCATCTGGTGCTTTGGAACATTCTCTATTGCTTTTTGAGTTAATCTTTCCTCTTCTATCTGAAGTAAGGCCATGTATTCTGCAGCTAAGAGCCCTCTGTTTTGTAAGGATTTGGCATTTTGGAATTTTTAGAAATAAAAAGTGTGACAGGGTAGTGTAAGACCCTGTCCCATTTGCTATACAAAGAGAGTTAAGGATCTGTGTTTCTGTCTTCTCCTATTCTGTCACTTGTCTGTCCGATTATGCAGTCAAAATTTCCTTGTGGAACCTTGGAACTGGCCACTCCGATGGTCCAACAACCCACATCCATCTCCCTTCCTTCACTGGTCATTTCTATTCTTTCCTTCTCTGTGCTTAAAAAAATATATGTGAATCTGTATGTGAAACTGGGATCCCTTAGTTTACAAATGCATATAATTATGTTGTTGAAAAGAATTGCAGAAAGCTGTTTGGGGTCTATCATAAAAAGATAGCAAGCTGGACCACAGGGGGTTGGCTCTCAAAAGGAAGAGAAGGAGCAGAGGAAGCCAGAGGTCTGTGTCTTCTCCCTACTTTACCTCTAGTGAGCACTCCTTGTCATAATCAGTTTGAAACTAAGGTTTGCTTTGGGCACCCTTTCCATAACCAACCCTGAAGTAAAAAGTCTAAACTATGACCTCTGCTATCCTGTTTGGTGAGGGTCGTGCAAGTGATCTCTTGCTTATTACCCTTCTCCATATAGACTTTGGTCCTGCCTCTGCAGTCGCCATCAAAGGGAAAATTTGAAGCTTTTTACTGTAGGTCAGAAGACAGGCTAGTGGTGCTAAGCCAAATAAATCTCCTTGTGACTATTGCATTACTCACAATTCTGGTTGCAATGTCATTCAAATTAACAAACATCTGAAGCTGCTGACTGAAAGCCTCTGGATCAGCCTACACTATACGAGTAACATGTGCTCTGTCTCCTTGTGGCATGTTCTTACACCAAGACAGTACGGAAGACCAGTGGTAAAATTGTTAATTAGAAGAAGATTAACCAATACAGGAACCCTGCCTTAGTGCCAGGGCTCCAGACGAATAGCTCTTGCTTGTATAAAAATGTTTTGTCAAATGTTTGAAGGGGCTGATCAGGAAGTCCTAATCTTTTTACAAGCAGCTGTTTCTACGGATCTTTTATTTATCTATTTGAATCTTGGAATTACAAACCTTTGAGTCAGAGACTCATTTACAAACGCTCCACGTCAATGGTACAAAGGGTAAAACACAGTACAAAAACTGCAATACAAGAGACAAGGCAGTTACAATACAAGTAAGTTAAACCAGGGTACAATTCATCAGAGAGTAAACAGGTTTGATAAGCTTACAATAACAGAAATGGCGAATATAATTCTTGGAAGGAGAGAAGCATGTCAAACAATATTACAAAAGCATAAGAGAGCAAGATTGAATATATACAGTGCCAACAGAAAGTATTCACCCCCCCTTGGACTTTGTCACATTTTGTGATGTGGCAAACTCAAATTAAAATACATTTATATGGGATTTTTTTTGTCGCGTATCTACACAAATTACTCTATAATGTCAAAGTGGAATGAAACTTCTGGAATTTTTTGTACATGTAATTTAAAATAAAAACCTGAAATGTCTTGATTTGATAAGTATTCACCCCCTTTGCTATGACACTCCAAATTGAGCTCAGGTGCATCCAATTTCCTTGTGAGATCACTCTAAAACTTAAATGGAGTCCACCTGTGGTCAGTTCAAATGGTTGACATGATTTCAGAGGAGATACACCTGTCTATATAAGGTTCCACTGTTGACAGTGCATGTCAGAGCAGAAACTCTACCATGAAGACCAAGGAGCTGTCTGTAGAACTCCGTGACAGAATTGTGAGGAGGCATAGATCTGGGAAGGGGTATAAAAACATTTCTAAGGTGTTGAAAATTCCCAGGAGCACAGTCAAGTCCATCATTAGGAAATGGAAAGATTACGGAACCACCCAGACTCTTTCTAGAGCAGGCTGTCCTCCCAAACTGAGCAACCGGGCAAGAAGGACCTTGGTCAGCGAAGTGATCAAGATCCCAATGACCACCCTGACAGAACTACAGAGTTCCATGGCTGAGATGGGAGAACCTGTCCAGAGGACAACAATTTCTGCAGCACTTCACAGATGTAGCCTCTATGGGAGAGTGGCTAGACGGAAACCACTCCCGAGAAAAGGCCACATAATAGCATGCCTGGAGTTTGCAAGACGGCACATGGCAAACTCTGAGACCATGTGGCAAAAGATTCTCTGGTCTGATGAAACAAAAACTGAACTCTTTGGCCTGAATGCAAAGCGCTATGCCTGGCGCAAACCAAACACAGCTCAGCACCTGTGTAACACCATCCCTACCATGAAGCATGGTGGTGGCAGCATCATGTTATGGGGATGCTTTTCAGCGGCAGGGACTGGGGCACTTGTCAGGAAAGAGGGAACAATGAATGGAGCCAAATACAGGCACATCCTTGAGGAGAACCTGCATCAGTCTGCAATAGACCTTGGACTGGGGCGAATATTTACGTTCCAACAGGACAATGACCCCAAGCATACAGCCAAAGAACACTGTTCTTCAGAACAAGAAGGTGAATGTCCTTGAGTGGCCCAGCCAAAGTCCAGACTTGAATACCAATGAGAATCTGTGGAAAGACTTAAAGATTGCGGTTCACAGACGCTCCCCATCCAACTTGACAGAGCTTGAGCAAATCTGCAAGGAAGAATGGGCGAAAATCCCCAAATCCAGATGTGCGAATCTGATACAGACATACCCAAGAAGACTCAAAGCTGTAATTGCTGCCAAAGGCGCTTCTACAAAGTATTGACTCAGGGGGGTGAATACTTAAGTAAACAAGATATTTCAGTTTTTAATGTTTCATAAATTTTTGTTACACAATAAAAACATTTTGGCCCCTTTAAATTGCTGAGTATGCTGTGTGAATCAAGGGGGAAAAAAATAATTTCAATGCATTACAAATTCTGGTAGTAACACAACAAAATGTGACAAAATCCAAGGGGGTGAATATTTTCTGAAGGCACTGTAAAGTAGCATCTATCAGAAGGCTGTGCAAAACAAATCTTCATCTCCCTCTCTAGGTGTGGCATTATCTTTTATTTTTTTTTTTTTTTTTTTATATCAACTTGCTGTACTGAGGCAAGCTGTTTAAAAATGCTTTGCCACAACATTTTTAGTTCTTCATCAATAGGCAGGGAAAACCCTTCCACAAGGGTCCAGGCCCTGTTTTCCTTTTACAAATGTAACTTGTGGAGGTGGGTGCACAAAGAATTCACAATCCACAGCTAACTGGTCACATACATTCTTGTCAAACACACTGTAAGAAGAATAGTCTTCCATGGGATGAGGAGGAGAGTTAAATTCTTCATTCCCTGTATTATTAGGAGTGATGTTATAATACTCCGTGCCAAATTCATCAAATATCTCCCCCCTTCCTTCTCCTATGGGAGGCAGGGATATACTCCATATCTGCCTTGTGGACCCCTTTCAGGTTCACCCCCTCCCTGGCCCCTGGGACTTATCTGTTGACCAGGAGTCTGTGACTCTCCCCCCCCATGGCGTCCCCCCCCCCGGGCCGTTAGGAAGAAGAAGGACCGAGATGCTAATCTGGCGTCAGGAAGTCCTCGGGAGACATGATGGAGTGGCACTTTCTGGGGATCGGCATCATGCTGCACTGCCATATTTTTTTCTTGTAGGTTCTCACCTGGCAGAGCAGACATGCAATAATGTCCATGTGACATTAGGTGCATACCACCAACCCTTGCTTATGCACACACAGTCTCGGTGCACTGGCCCTCAGTCACTGCTAGGGGTCAGATTGTTGCCCACTGCGTGTCTCTCCCTTCCCCAGAGAAGGAGAGCTGCCCATCGGATACTCTATCCTCCACCCCTGGCCAATCCTCCGAAACTTCAGACTTGTTCCCGAAGCCTGTCGTCGGCGCCACAATGGCAGTGTTACTGCTGCACCACCAGGCTGACCCCTAAGGACCATGCACTTGTTGCACGACCTGAAACAACTGTCGTATGTTCAGGAATTCTTCCAGGGAAGTCATCTGTCCAACTGGAGCCTACAAAGTGGGTTTACTGTAAGGATCATTCACAGGTTTGCTCCCACTGTATGCCCATCACTTTGTACACTAAGGTGTTTAGTCCCTGGATAGTTTGCCAGTTCTCTTTCTCAGAGTGATTTTTTTTTCTTTTTTTAATACCCTCAGCTGCACCAAGAGATTAATTGCTCTTCTCTGCTAGCCTCATTACTTATGCTGCCACTAGTGGAGGGTTTAGCTGAACCCTGTGGAGAAACAGTAACATTATACATTCCCTCCTTATTAAATTTCTCTTTGCTTCAGATCCAAAAGCAAATGATTTGAATATGCTTCTGGATCTGTTCTTGCAAGGACCAATATGGCAAATACTAAATCTTTACTTCAGAGCACTGCATAAACACTGGCGCAGTAAGTGACAGCCTTTTAGACTCTCTTTTCTTGTTTGAGGACAGAATCTAAGGCAAGATTCACAATCATGCTTGAAAAGCTCAGGTCTGAAACACAAACACAAATTATGGCCATTGGCCTTGAGGAACACACTACCACAGCACACACACATTTGAAAACCTGGTGGACCTCATTTTGTTGGGCTTCTGTGACACACAGTCAAAATTAATTTTAAAATGAAACCCTTTTTTATTGCAGTTTGGAACTAAAGGAAGCCAAACTGCAATAAAAAACTGTTAGTTCACTTTATAAACTATAAACGAAATACAAAGAACCAAAAGAGAAAAGCAGCATGCTGAACTGATCATTGCCTGAATCAGAACAAAAAGTCCAGCTGGACTTTTTTTTACTCAAAAAAGCAAGGATTGTCTGCAAAGGCAAGTCCAGAGTGCAGTCTTTACTGTGTCTGAAAATGATTTAGATGTTGAGGTTCAGGGGCCATGTGATCAGCGCATGGATTCATTCAAACTGACGTTCCAGGGCAGAGAGCAACGGAGCACATGCAGGCAATCTGCTTCAAGTGGTAAGCAGATAAAACATTGACTCAGCTAGAAAGCAGCGAGGATATGATTGAGACAAAAAGGTTTTTGCAAGGAATCAGCAGAGTCGGCTGTAAGGACTCGTTTAGAGGAACAAGGGCACAGTGACTAGAAGGCAGTGTTGGAGGGGAAGAGATTCGGGGATGTGAGGAAATTCTTCACAGCGGGAGGTGGAGACTAATACCATAGACTGCTCAGACAGGTGTCAAACACCTTTCCCCCCAGAACTCCCACTCACACTGTAACTCCATATGCTGGAGTACATTCGGCAAACCATGCAGTAAGGAAACAAGACGACCCCACCACAAAGCCTTAGGCCTTGTGGTGGGGTCAACTTGTTTCCTAACTGCACAGTTTGTGGATAACAAATGTTCCAGCAAACAGAGTTTCAGCGTGAGTGTGAGTTTTTAATTTACGTTTTTTTAACATAGTTGCAGTTAAATTTTCACATCATGACACTGAAACGCCTTTCCCATTGCAAGAATGCCCAGAGAGGTGGCTGAAGCCAAGACTGGGCAGGGGCTAAAACTGGATGGGGGTTACCACTGTCGATGTGAGCAGTAGCCCTACTGCTACAGCAACGCCAAAGATCTGCATTCAGGAAAGTGTCTAGGTCACTGCGGACCAGCCGGGGGGGGTGGGGGTGGAAACTGAGCATCCCCGAGTATGTTCCCATCTTCCAGGTTGGGAGGGTTCCATTCACTGCAACACTGCCACCTGGATGACCACAAGTGGTACTGCTGAAGAAGGGTTGCAGGTGGAGAAGATGCTGTGGTTTTCTGAGCTAGATATGCCTTGTGTGTATGTGCCATGACAACATGGCATGAATCATCTGGAGTGGGGGAGAATGGTCCCAGCCATCATCACAATAAACTCGGCTGTATCCAAGCTCTGTACCCCCTGCCTCAGCCCTGCCTAATGAAACATGATGACTGGTGGTAAATCCTCCTAGCCCGAACTCTACCAGTGTAGCAAACCAAGGCTCAATTAAGGATGGCAACTGCAAGCAAGAAAGGTGCAAGTGGTCGGGTAGGCCTTGGGTGAGCCACAGCGAGACGGAGGCTGGAGAACAAATGAGGCACAAACAGAAAGAGTAACAAGTAAACTTGGATGGGACAGATATAGGGTGATAATGGGACCTACAAGAGAAGAGGGGAAGGGATGATAATCTTCAAATCATTAGGGCTGTCAGAGCTCTAAATCAAGCCCGGTGTTAAGAATGTGTATGAAGCTAAGCAAGGAAATGGATAGACTAGATGGACCTTAAGATAGGTCATAAACGTTGTATGTTAATACGGGCGATGAGACCACTTTTACGGTTTTAAGAGTGGCCTCGGCAGGGGGCAGCAGTGTAGCAGGAGGGCACCTCGAGGCATGACGTGCGTGTGCCTCCACATGTGTGCACACGCCCAGGGAGGAAGCGGGGGGAAAAAAACGATAAACATCCCTATAGAAAGAGGTGCGGTTTCGTTTCATATATTATTGATCGAGCTTGCTCAATAATATATTATTTAAAATACAATGTTCCCCCTTCATTATTTTAGCACAATGGGACACACTATATATTTTTATCCATTACTGATTGTTTTTTTATAAAATCCGTCAAAACTGTCCTTTATTTCCAGCGTTGATTGCACTACTACCCCTGTTTTGATACCAGTGCACTATATTTTACTTAAAATCCACTTATGCATATGTACAGTACGTATAGGAGGCCCAGAAAAATAACGCACAGTTTGACCCGATCACCCCAACCCCCACCCTATATTTTTGGACAGTGGGGAACCCTGAAATGCCTTATTCGAACATGCCCCCCTTTCCAGGGCAGCTGTGCACGAGACACTGACAGAAAAAGAGTGTTTCGTGCGCAGAGGAAAGGAGTGCTCCAACTGGTTGGCAATGATCCCTCAATCTATAATCTATAATTGCAAGTTATTTAGCAAGTAAATAAATCTGTAATATAAACACAAATTTGCAAGAGCACTGCAAGCTACAACTATTCCAGGGATTACTTACAGTTAAAAGCAGCAACACAGCACAGCTCACAGACAGTTCAAAAGCTTTATTTTAATGGGTATTTTTTGCCAGCAATCCTTGCGGTGTGTTGGAACTTGGTATGCATTTTAAATTATTAAAATAAAGCTTTTGAACAGTCTGTGAGCTGTATCGTGTTTGCTGCTTGTGCCTGAGCATCTCCATTATGTACATGCTCGGTGCAGTTGAGCCGATTTGTTGCCCCCATATGTAACTGTTCATTTTACCTGCTCACTGGCTGCAGACAGTAGGCTTTTTTATCATGATGATATATTTCCACCACCGCGAACCTGGCATGACTCTGACCCCCAAGAGAGGATATGTCCTCCGGCTCAATGGGGCCATCCTGGGTCCTGCCAGGTCTCCAGACATTTTCCTCCGCTTTTTCTCCCCTTTGTACCTATCACATTCACGCAATGGGCGAGCAGCTGTCTCCGCCTCCATGGAGACAGACAAGCACCCTGGGAATGGGGGCAGCCCCTCTAGCTGTGCTGCTGCTCACAGCACAAACCCCCACCCCAAGGAGGAGGCTCTGACCTCAATCCTTACCTCGGCAGCCCCCCTGAGCGGCCAGATCTGTTCCGAACCTGGGTGCAGGCGTGGCATCCAGCGCCTCAACCCTTGGCGCCACCAGGCCGGTCGACAGTAGGCTTTTTGATGATAATTATTTTGCATACCGGAAGTTTTCTCAACTTCAACAGGCATCAGCACATTCTGGTTCCCAAGTCACTATAATCTGCGCGTCCGCTTTAGTCTGCTTAAGGCAGTGTACTGTTTTCTGGAGTTTAGGTTTTTCGGTCGGTCGTTTTGAAATTCAACAGCTTTGTTTCGACAGTGCAAAAAAAAAACGCCCAACGATAGTCAGAAATCTTTAAAGGACTGCAAAAAAAGTGTAGTGGATCACAAGGCATGTCATCAGTGATCTTTGATGACGTCAACTTGGGAGAAGAAACCGGATCTTGTGCGGCAAATATTTTGAACACTGCAGGAGAAGAAGACATTTTTTTGGAAGTAGCGGGACTGCCTGGAAATAGTGAACAGCATACTGCAGGAACATCTACTGGCTCGGTAAGAATCGAGGACATTAAAACTGCTTTCACTGATCTACAAAGGGCTATAATCTGTGTCAGGAGGCATTACTGGGGGAGGATTACACTTCAGGCATACCTGAAAGTAGGACGTTCTCCCAGGTGTTTACGTGTAACAAACAAACCAGGTTATGGGTTAGGATAGAACAACGTTTATGGGGGACTGGAAAAAACTCTCTGCAATTAGGCACAGACGCTCTGATTAATACAGTAATTAAAGATTATGAGGCCCAGCAGCCAGAGGTGGCAGAGGATATAAAAATAAAAGAAACAGCAGTTCTAGCATATAAGGATCACCCAGAGTTCAACACCTATGAAAGGAAATTAAAAGAGGCTGTACAAAGAGAAGAAAGATAAAACAAACCAAGTTACATAAATTTGAAAGGGATAGGCAGGATTACCGGCATGATAGTGTGTTTGATTGGCATAAAAAATCTAGGAACAGCAGAAGCAGAGCCAATAGGAACAGCACAGAGAGTTCAGGTGACCAGACAATGGGAGGCCAGCTAAGACCCATACTTCAGAATCGTAGTCATTCACCAGTATATACACCCTAACAGTGAATCGGAAACTGAGGATCCTTTTTTATCCAGAGGCCAAGAGGAACACCTGGATCACAGATTACAGGAGACAGCCACAGAAAGAATAGCACAATTCCAGGACCAACCCAGGGAAGCACGACTACTAAGGGGCCAGGTGCAAGTAACACCATCATCATAGCAAGCAGCTTCAAGCAGACGAGGAGAGGCGAGAGGAAACAGGTTCCTGGTTACGAGAACTGGCAAGACAGCAGCCCGAAAATACTGTATTTAACATTTCTCATGTGGAATTAACAGCGGACCAACTTTCAGTTCTATGCAAAGGCCTGTCGTTTGTTCAGACTGCAGACTCCCAAGTCATTTGAAGTACATGTGGATCTTCATAGATTTACAAGAAATTTGAACTTAAAAGTCCATTCTGAAAAAGCAAAAATATGCCAAGGTGTCGACTCGAGAGTGGCAGAGGAGACCCAGACAACTTGTATAGAACAGGAGGCAAGGTGCTTTAAACCAACATCTAACTTTATGCCAGCCTACAATGACACTATGCGTATTTTGGAGAGAGCATGTGAAAATGCTATTAAAACACTGTTGGCAAGCCAAGACAAACCACAGTTTGTGAATATGACACAAGAATCAGCAGCTTTGAGATCTTTGATGGATAATAAAGCCCTAACAATCAAACCAGCAGGCGGGGAATTGTGGTTATGGCAACAGAACAATATATAAAAGGAAATTGAAAGGCAGTTGTCTGATCTTACTTTGTACAACAAATTGCCAAGAGACCAGACATTACAGTAAAAGAAAAAAAAAAAATTTCTATAGATTCCTTTTTGCACTGTGCTGAATCAGAAGGGATCCTGGACCACGATAAGCTACTATTTTCAAAGGTTTGTCATTCAGTAAAAGTCAGCATTTATGTTTTACCAAAGATACACAAGGACCTCCAGAATCCCCCAGGGCGCTCAACAGTGTCAGGTATTGGTTCCCTTGTTGAACCATTATCCAGATACGTGTACTCCCATATTACAAATTTTGTACCAAAACTACTGTCATACATTAGAGACACCACACACATACTGAGCGTCCTGGAGGATATTTATTTATTTTTATTTATTCAGTAATCAGAATTGCAGTCAGAAACTAACTGGTTATTGGTGTCAATGGACATTTATGCACTTTATACCAACATTCCACATGAGGAAGGTCTGGAGGCCTTACGGTATTGGTTGGATGTCGATACATCATTGCATACTGACAAAAAAGTATTTCTATTAGAATGTGCAGAACATGACCTCAGTAAAAACTATTTTCTCTTTCAGGATGAATTCTGTCTGCAGTTAAAAGGGACAGCTATGGACAATGGGGGCAACTTTTGCTCCCAACTATGCAAATTTCTATTTGGGCAAATGGGAACAAGATCACGTCTGGCAGCCAGGCAAATCCGTTTAACAATAAGACTGACATTTGGCATCGCTTTACAGACAACATATTTATGGTATGGTGTGGCAGCAGCGAGGAAGTTATGGAATTTATTTACTTGGAAAATACAAATAAAAATCTAAAGCTTATGGTTCAATGTGATTTTCAATCTGTATCCTTCTTGGATCTGAAAATAACTAAAAAAAAAAAAAGAGGATGGTACATACAAAACAGACCCGTACAAGAAGGACACAGACAAAAGTTCACTGTTAATGTCCTCAAGCTGCCATCCACGCCATATGATTAAGAACATCCCCAAAGCCCAAATGATGAGGATACGATGAAACTGCAGTGAGGACTGACTATATAGCCAATGGGTCTGACCAATGCCACAAGTTTTTGGCATGTGGGTACAATATGGACACAGTGGTAAATGCTTTTAATGAAGTATTTGATATGGACAGACAGGAGTTACTTACAGCGAAAGAGAAAGAAGTAGGAAACCCCTAAATGCATTTTGTCACAGAGTATACAAGACATGCCAGGGATATTGAGAAAGCTGTGTTGAAACATTGGCCCATTTTACAGTCAGATCCCTCTACTAAAAGATGCAACAAAGGAAAAACCTAGAATGGTATATAAACATGTGACCAATCTCAGGAATAGATTAGTGCACAGTTACCAGGCCCCTATGGAACGGGAGACGAATCCAAGACACTGGCTGCCACCATTACCATGTGGCAACTCTACTTGTGGCTGATGCAAATTCTGTGACAATATAATTAAAACAGACACATTCAGTACATGTAACAGTGAAAGACAAAAAAATTAGAAGATTTTTCAACTGTAACACTGAATATATAGTATATTTGGCTACATGCAGTTGTGGGTCCTTCTATGTGGGCAAAACAACCAGACAATTTAAAGCCTGAATAGGTGAGCATATTAGGGCCATTCAAACAAACAATGTAAGTAATGCACTGGCCAACCATTGTAGACAGATGGGTACAACAGGACACACTTTTAGATTCTGTGGCATAGAAAAGGTATGTTTGGGATCGAGAGGGGGAGATCTGGATGATCGGTTGAAACAAAGGGAATCATTTTGGATCTATGCCCTGGGTGCCTTAACTGCACCAGGTCTCAATGATAAAATAGAGCTAAAGCTCTGCATAAGGAAATAGTGTCCTTTTTATTCAATAATTCAGCCTTATGCTGTTCCTTTATTCTAGTGTTTTGGTTTGCTTCTAATAAACTAAACTAATCAGGAGGTTCACTAATTGCCATATATATTCCTTTTCCAGATGTTCAAGGTGGAAGATTTGGTCTCCTCTTATACCAGGAATTTATTAGGAATCATAGGAGATATGTGGACTGTCAGCAACTGTAATTCATTAATCAGTTAGTATTAAATAATATAGTACTGTTCCATTATTCCCTGTTATGCACTTTTGGTCGCTCCTATAGTTGTGTATGTATCTAGGGTTATTTATATGACCCTGTATCAATTATTTATTTCAATGTTTAGCACTGCACTTTGCACTGTGTGAGTATTTGCACTGGTGATTTTATTTATTTATTTATTTTTTTAAATACTGTCTCTTTAATTGAACCCTCTATTAAAGAGTGCTATTATGGAGCTTTAAGGCCATCTCCCTGATGATGCACTAGGTTCGAAACCAGTCAAAAGGGGTATTTTTTTCCCAGCAATCCTTACGATGCGTTGGAGCTTGGAATACATTTTAAATTATTAAAATAAAGCACTTGAGCGGTCTGTGAGCTGTGCTGTTTTCTCTGCTTGTGCTGGAGCTTCTCCATTATGTGCACGCTTGGTGCAGTTGAGCAGTTTTGCTGCCCCCCATTACTTACAGTAGCAGGACTTTAAATGCCATTTTGTCATGTTCAAAGATTAAACAAACTTTTTTTTTTTATTTTTAACATAGCACTCCAAGATGATCATAATATGGCCGTGACATCATTGATAGAGTCATATTAACTGAGTTTTGCTGATGCTAACTTTGATTGCTGTCTTGGAGCATTAATTTAGACATACCTCTCAGAAATTATGAAGGTGCCTTACTCCCTCTTAATCATGTCATTCTAGTGGCATTATTTTTAAATTGTGCATCAAAAGGGTTCGTATTTTAGCTCAGAGGAGCTGGCAGTCTGTCCTTTCCACTTCCCAATCAGATGGTTCCACCACTGTGTGCAGACGTTTTCAAACATTTATGATGTAGGAGAGCACTGCAAAGCAATAAGGGCATCTTTCAGATGTTTATTTTTATATATTCTAGGGATTCTAGGGTCATTTGTTTAAAATCAAGATCACCACTCAACTATCGAGGCTTTTTTTTACCCAATTAAAAAGATGCTACTAGGGCTACCAGATTAAGCAGGAAGTAAGGAATCTTCATGCTGTTTGGGGTACTTTTCATTCAAAGTAAACACAACTGGTGCACTTTAGAGCTGGGCTCCAGCTACTAGCAAATAAACTAAAACTGATATCAGCAACCTTCATTACACCCTCGAGGAGTACAGCTACCGCATATAGTGCTGGCAACTGGAGAGCCTTGGCCCCAGCTGGCGGAAGGAAGGTCAGCTGCCTCTACAACACTGCCACCTGAGTGACCACAGGTGGCAGTGCAGTGGAGGAACAGAGGAGAAGAGGACGTCAGCTGGGCTCCACTTAGGCACGCATGGCATGCACAATCATGGAGTCCCTAGCACGCTGACATCCTGAAGGGCAGGGCACACACCAGCATAAGGAAGAAGCCCTGACTTGAAGTGATTTATAATGGGTTTAGAGCCTTTTAATTTACTTATGCATTCTCCACCCAGCGTTGAAGCGGAGCGCTCTCCCCTAATGCTCCTGCATGAGAGCACACTGTACACAGAACAGGGGGATACAGTGGCTCTGTGTGTTGATTGGCTGTAATCAGCTTAGCAAGTAATAATTTAATGTTAAGGGCAGCTACAAGAAAAAAGTATCTTTGTCTGTTCCAGTTCACTTACAGAAAATGTGCTGTCTGGAGCTGAAGTCATAATCTCCTGCTACAGGGCTTGCACCAACCCCCTACTGAAGTCCCCAAATCTGAATTTTGAGGATTTTGAAGCACAAAAATAAAAGCAGTGCTTCAGCATTGACCCCGTATACCGAAAGATTTGCACTGATATTGTTAGCAGAAAAAGTACTGGATAATGTTGTACAAAGCCACTCCAGAAATTTCTGACCTCAAGATTTTCTGGTCTGACCCACAACATTTGAAGTAAAGGGTCAAACTGACCCCCACTTTACCAGTGCTAATGCAAGCCCTGTACTTGTAACATCACAGTCTGTTGCTGTAGAAAATATGAGGTCACAAGCGGGGCATTAGGACTCAAGATCAGGCCTCTGCTATAGATAACACTGTAATGGGAAAATGATGTTGTCATGTAATTACCTTCAATAATGAGAACGGGATGAGCTGAAATTAACTGTTTTTAAATGCAGTGCAACGGAGCTCTGCAAATGCCAACAGTGATTTTTCCTTTTTTCCAGCTAGTGGACACACCCCCTCTTTAATTATAGGTTGGAATCAATATTGTGCTCTTTGTATTCAGCCAGAACTCCTTTTAATGTATCCAGTACTCCAAAAATTACTCCCCCTCACAAGGAAATAAATTACCGTCCAGATTGATGAGAGGTTCTGCATTCTTTGTAGCCTTATCACCATTTTTAACTGCGTCTGCGGAGGCATTCTTGTACTTCTCAGCTGTTAAAACAAAGAAGCCAAAAGTTAGGATTTGCATCTGGTTCCAATTATAAATTATAACAATATAAAACATTTCACATGTAGGCTTAGCCCAAGTGTTTACAGTTCTGGAGCTTGATACAGAGCACAGGCACAAAAACAGACATGCATGCTAGTTTATTTACAGGATAACCCAGCACGGGGCTGAATTGGGGGGGGGGGGGCTGCCTCTACCCAATTTTATGGCTAAAAGAACAACTCCAATAACTTGTCTGAGGTCAGTGATTTGATCTAGTTCCCCTGCATCAATTAAAGAGCCAGTACAGCCATAAATAGTAGTGTGAAAAACAGTATCGTAATGTTTGAAAGAAGCCTGCTGTTACTTTTTGTTTGTAATTAATCTCAGGTTGCTCCTGAAAAAAGGACTTATAGTCTCAGTGACACAATCCAGTTATCAAAGTCCAAACACATACATAAAGAAATATTTCCTTATGCCAATTAGATTTTCTACCTGATAGCTCAGGGTGTGATTTGGGGAATACTCTGATTGCAGGTGGGCTCATCTAGTGCTATTCTATGCTACACCGTAACCTGCGGCCAATCTTGGTGCTCCTTTGGTTGAATGATTATGTCTCTGTATCCTCCCAGGTCACACCTGAAAATAGCCAAATGTTTGTCTAGTCTGCTCATCTGGTTACTAAAAACATAAATAAATACTTCCTCTGCGTATCTCAAAAGCACTGTGACTGCTCTTATTCTAACATCAGAAGCATTGGTGTTTGCATGGGTCATGCTTAAAGGGAGACTGTCAGCTTTCTCACCCATCTCTAGTGCCCTTGTAATGCTGGTGCCTGTTAACAGTCAGAGCTGTAGTTAGTAATGGCTCTGATTCAGTTTATACAGCATATGTGCCTTATTAAATGCTTTTTGTTTTTACCTAAAAAGATTTTAAGTCATCCTGTCCCAACCAAAATTCACAGTCTACTCCTTCCCACGTGTCCCCAACATACGGAATGGCACTGCAGGATGCTGAACTTGTGCATGAGGAGTTCTGCGATTTTGGAGGCATGTAAACAAAACACAGTGGCCCGGATATTCAAACTGCGCCAGGCTGTGGCGCAAGCCTGGGCGCAGCTCAACTTTGTTGCGCAGGGGCATGGCCTGGGCGATATTCCTTTGAATATTGCACCTTGGCCACCCCCACTGTGCATGGCGCAGTGGCACTGCGCCAGCGCAAGTGGCCAGAGAGGAGCATGGAGATGCACTCGCGCAAGTGCCATTGCGCCATGCACAGCACCTGCGATATTCAAAAGGGGACATGCAAATGGGGCCATAATTTATGCAAGGCGCACAGGGGGCCATTTGCATCTCATCATGGCTCCATTAGCATGCAGGTGCGCCGATTCCAGAGGACTTGCGCCTGGCGCCCTGCCAGGCAGCAGCTGTCGGGGCCAGACGCCCCCTGCAGCCCAATCGCGGGCATTCGTGTAAAAAAAAAAAAAAACCCCTGTCCTATATCCCTGGTGGTCCAGTGGGCCTCTATGTGCCCGATCGCGGGCATTCGTCCTGAAGATTACGCCCCCCAAGTCCAATATCCCTGGTGGCCTAGTGGACCGCACTGAGCCAGATCGCAGGCATCAGTAATAGAACCCCCCCCCCAGTCCAATATCCCTGGAGGTCCAGTGGACCGATCGCTGCCCAATCACGTGCATCAGTACCTCATCAAATACCCCTACTACCCTGGTGGTCTAGTGTACCCCCACTCCACCTGCCCACTGAGCCTCACCGCCCGTCCCCGTCAGCCAGCAGCACCCCACCGCCTGCCGCCCGCCGACTGACAGCTCGGTGGGGCTGCCGCCGATGGTTCACAAGCGGGCCAAAGGCGTGCAGCCCATACCGTACTACTCAGTCCAGATATGAATGAATTCATTCACATCTGGACTGAGCTAATGCGACATGAGCTACTGCCCACGTACGCTCATGCTGGCGAACCAGGTGTGCATCTGAGCTGTCGATCGGCCTTTGCCTCAGCAGTGAGTGCTACCCGCCGCTGGCTGACGGGGGAGCGAAATGGTGGGTCTCCAGTGGGCAGGTGAGCAGGGCCTGCAGGCCACCAGGGGCAGGAAACGACTGATGGTGCTGTCTGCCGGGTGAGCGGCGACTCGTCCGGCCAGACAACAGCAAATCTTCAGGGCGAATACCCGCGATCGGGCACACAGAGGTCCACTGGACCACCAGGGATATTGGACAGGGGGGATTTCGCTACATGGATGCCCACGATGGGGCATGGGGGCGCCGCCAGGTGTGGCAGGAACTCGGGTGGCAGCTGCTGTGTTGCGCCCTGCAATGTGGCAGCTCACCTGTGGGTGGCCATCACTTGTTGCTTTTTTTTTTTGGCTTAACTTTGTGCAGGCGCAGGTAGGGGTTGCGCATGTGACTCTGCACATCCGTGCTGAATATCGGGCTCTGCAGGTTATGCTAGGCGCCCCACCTGTGTGCCTGCGCTACATTCTGATCTTGGCTCGGCGTAAATCGGGATTTGTGCAGCGACTTTTCCCTTTGAGTATCAATAATAGGCGCATCAGTGGTTGTGCATGGCGAACACTGTTGCGCCCATGCGCCCTTTGAATATCTAGTCTGTGTTGAATAGTGCCAAGTGTGATTATGTTCACTGTGTACTTTTTTTTTTGTTTAAACAGAGGGCTATTTTTTATAGTAATTCTTGTATGAAAAGTAAAACCGGGACTCCACTCAGTCCTGGTTTCACTTTCCAAACAAGAATTACTATAGGAAACAACCCTCAGTTTTAAAAAACAATTATATAGTGGACATAAGCACACACAGCACTATTCAACAATGTGTCTTGTTTATATGCATCCAAAATCACAAACTTGTTCGTGCACAAGTTCAGCGTCCTGCAGTGCCATTCCATATCCTGGGGATGCGTCAAGAGCCGACTGCACATTTCGGTCCGGACAATACCATAGACAATACAGTCACCATGCTGTTGAGGTATGAAGGGAAACTGAACTAGATATTCCAGCCTCCAGGTAGAGCACTTTTTTCATACAATACATCTGTTGCAGGCAAGAGCGTGTTAGCATCAATGCACATGCTCACAGTCAAGGCGTTACATTTCAAACATTGATTTTAACAGGTTACAGTGCTTGTTTTAGCACCGCACTTATTTTGCCATGTTCAGGGAACTCTCCTCTATTTAGAAATCACTGTCTGCAGCAACATGTTTGGAAAAAAAAAAATTCAAAGCTCGTACATGCATGAGTTTATACAAACTGCGGCGCCATGTTCAGTAGTGTATGGGAACTATAACAAAACATGGTAATAACTCTCTAAATGAACATTGAAAATCAAGCAGGAACTAGATACTGCAGCTTCAATACTAAAGATGTCTGCTTGTATAGTTTTTAAGAGGGGTCCAAAAAAACAAAGCCGACAGTCCCTTTAATTATAACAATAGCAGACCAAGAAATGTATTACTAAAAAATGGCTTTGTAAACACTCACCTACACTAGAGGACTGGTATCAGGTGGCAAAGGGAATTTGCAATATGGAGCAATTGACATTTTCAGTATGCCAATAGGCAGAAAAAAAGGGAGGAACAGATGAGCGACATGGGTCGCTTATATGATGGCCAGAGATCCCCTTATTGTCAAGAGGCTTATTAAAAATTTTTTTTTTTTACAAATATTCACAGGACTTGAAGGGGAGTACATAGTAGACCTGTAGTGTTAAATACTTACAGAGTACTGTAAATTGTAATCTAATCATCAAATACACATATACTGTTGACCATACTGACGCCTGTTTGTTGCTTGCTGTTATTGTCAACTGTACAGCATTGAAAATCTCAAGACACATTGATTATCAAAAAACTAAATGGCCCTTAAGACATTCTCTATGTTTCAAGCTTTATAGTGGCCTGTGGTATAGAGAGACATGCAGAAACCATACTATACTACGTATGTAGATCAACAGTGACAAGGCAAAGTATTAACTGCTACTACTATGTGTATTTCATACTAATATCTTAAAATGCATTTAAAGAGCCATTACAACCTCAAGCAGCAGATGTCACTGATGTTTAAAAAGTTAACCAGTTGTTAAATTTTATTTCTGAAAAACTTTCTATTTTCACATCAATTAGAAAGCTATTCTCTCTGGCAGTACAAGGTGTGATGTATAAAATGTCATTTTACCAGGAACCTGCACATGTAGCGACAAAAAAAAAAAAAAAAAAATCTGGGAGGCACTCAGAAAGCTAAATATGCCAGTCAAAAAATCTCAGAACTCGGGCAAACAGTATCAGCGTGGAGTCCGCTGCACTTTACCCCAGTGCTTCATGTCTTCCCCAAAACACTTCATCAGGGGGCCCCAGCCTGAGTTCTGAGATTTTTGACTGGCATATTTAGCATTCCGAGTGCATCCCAGACTGTGTTTTTTGTCGATTTAATATTTGGGATAGGCACCCGCTCGCTCCGTGGAGCCAGTTTCTCATGTGTTCTGTTCTCTACACATTTAGTGCTCTTCCTCATCACATCTAAGTAGGATTGCTTAGATGACCCATTAATAACAGAAACAGATACCACAGATAATAGCAAAAACAATGGATTTTGAATTTTTTGGATAAAGCTGCTGATAAGAATAATGTATAGGTTTACATTTCAGATTGAGTGCCCAATTTGCAATGCTTCAAAAATGTGTGAAAAGGATGATCAGGTACTTGTTTTGCACAGGTCAAACACAGAGGCTTCTGCTCATTCTGCCCAGGATGCTGCCTTAGCTCTGATCTAATCTGCTTTCTTTAGTGTAGGTGGCTTCAGTTTTGCTGCCACTTAAAGATCATTGACAAATATGGTTTTCCTGATGGGATCTAATCACAGAGTAAAGCAAGAAACCAGAATAAAATCTTAATTTAAGCAACTGTGCCTCCTATGTTTCCTGACCTTCATCTTCCCATCACCAATGCAGTACTTAAGGTCGTTATCTGCAGATACGTCATGACATTACTAGTTTTTTTTTGTTTTTGTCATTCAAGTGCAAACACTATGTTCACGTACACACAAAGACTGTTAAATAAGCTGGCAGCAATTCAGGTGTGTCAGCTGCAGCATGGTAGTCAAGTGCGCTGCTACAAAAAGGGCTGATGACAGAGAACCTCTCTATGTAACAGTGAGCTGTGTTCTCTTTGTAGAATCGATCATTCCTTTTTCATACTTTCCATGCACACACACAGGTTCCTGACAGTTTTGCATATAAGTTTATGCAGCTTCATCACTGTGTAATGCAAATTTTGGGCCCCCCCATGGGCACAACTGGGTGGACAACAACTAGATAAAGCTCATTACAGCTGCAAGGTTACCACGTGCCATTTCCTGCTTATATGCAGCACATCACAACACAGATAGTACAGTTACGCAAGAACTTACTGTAATAGTAGATCTTCGAGTGCATCTCTTGTAGCAGGCCATAACACATGGGATATCCAGCCATAGGCATCACTTCCTCCAGATCATTTCCCAGCAGTCTCTTCCAGGGACCTCCCCTTCCTGTCACCTGATGTGCTCTTGCACATATATAAAACAGGAGGTCACTGATACTCCTCAGTTCCATTTTCCATCTTAGCGACCGATATGAAAAGTGAATCATAGGTTTCCAATGGGAACCAAGAAGAACAAAAGGCAGCAGTCCAAGGCTGCCACGTGAGAATGGAGCAAGGTATCCTTCTGAAGCAAGTGGGATGGTAGGCGGGGCAGCATGGCCTGCTGCAAGAGATACTCTCGAAAATCTACTGTTACTGTAAGTACTTACGCAACTATATTATCTTCTGTGAGTCAATCTCTTGCAGCAGGCCAAAACACATGGGAAGAATACCAAGCAGTTATGATGCCCATGGGAGAAGGAAGAGAACCACAACAGAGAAGGACAGGAGGCTGTTGAGGACGGCCCACCCAAAAGCGGCACGCTTCTTAGAAGCAATGTCTAGACCGTAATGTTTTTGTGAATGTAAGTACAGTAGACCAGGTGGTGGCCTTGCAAATTTCAGAAACAAACTCCTCGAAAACACGCTATGGAGAGAGCGTACCTCTAGTGGAGTGGGGTTTCACTGATTCTGTGAGAGGTTTATCATGTTATATAGGAATGTAATGCAGCTGGCCAACCACGTGGACAAATACTGCAAAGAAACCCGATCGCCTCCTTGGTGCAAACACAAACAAAAAGTTGCTCAGTTTTATGCAACTGTTCAGTGCAGAGATGATAAAATTCTCAATGTTCTTTTCACATCGATAGTATGAAGCAGGGCTTCCCTTGGATTCTCAGGCTCTGCAAAATATTCTGGCAACTGAATGGACTGATTTACAGTAAATTCAGAAACAACATAAGGTAGAAAAGAGGGGTTAGTATGTAAGGACACCTAGTCTTTTATGGAAAACTGTAAATAAAGTAAGCTTGCACACCAAATTACTATCACAGGGACATCTTACCTGACGTAATCATAAAAAAAAAAAAAGTTTTTCACGATAAGAACCGGAGCTTGCATGTATATGCAGGCTCAAAAGGACCTTCAGTCACTTTTTCCAAGTACAAAATTCAAATCCCTTAGTGGGACAGGGTCCCGAACAGTGGGGTGTAAATGTAGGATACCTTCCAGGAAGGTTTTAATGAGAGGCAACCTGGACAATGGTTTGTTGTCCACAGGTAAATGAAAGGCAGTAATAGCCGATAGTGGGTGGCCTAAAATGTTCATCGCTCACCTAACAGAGAGAGAGAGAGAGAGAGAGAGAGGAGGTAGTCCAGTATTCTCTGTGGGGAACAGTCACAGGGGTCCAGTTCCTGGGAAAAGGCCCAAATGGAGAAAAATGCTTCCATTTCATAGAGTATGATGACCTAGTAGAGGGCTGCCGCACCGCCCGTAGACTCCCTGCTTCCCCTGGGGACACCTGATAATGAGACAGGAATATGTCCTCAGGAGCCCTGCAAGTAGGCGCAGGAAGCGCAGGTCCAGGTGTAGCAGGTAGCCGTCCTCCTGTGATAGGAGGGCCAGACAAAGAGGCAGAGGATCCTGATCCAAGATTTGCAACAGCAAGAGAAACCAAATCTGCCAAGGCGCTATGTGCATCATCGATGCCTCGTCTTTGACCAGTTTTAGGATTATTCTCTGTATGAGAGGAAAGGGTGAGGAAGCGGAAAGAAAGTGTCCTGTCTAGGATTGAGATAAGGTATCCAGCCAGAATGTTCCAGGATCTCGCTCTAAAGAGCAATACAGAGGGAGTTTTGCGTCCTGTGGAGAAGCAGACAGGTCTAACTCCGGACAACCCCACCTGAGAAAGACATCTGCCAAAACATCTGGGTGGCTCTCCCAGTCATGAGCACAAGTTCTGCTCAGGGGGTCTGCCAGGGTATTTGAAACTCCTGGAATGTAGACCACCAGAAGGTAACACTCTCTCTGGGTCGCCCAATGCCCCACCCTTAAGGACTCTCGGCAGAGTGTGTATGAATGGATACCACCTTTTTTGTTCAGTTAGTGAACTACCGTGGAACTGTCCAATTGCACTTGAAGGCACCCCTGAGGAAGCAACATCTCAGATGTTTGTAAGGCATACAGAACAGTTCTCATGTTCAGGACAGTAAAGTGAAGACAGGCTTCCAGCACCATCCAAGAGCCCTGGGACTGAACCCCTTGAAGATGTGCACCCCAGCCCATCAAGGAGGCAGTCATAGTTTAGGATGAGGTCCAGAACCAAAAGATGGAATGACATGCCCCACAGGAGATTGTCCTTAAACATTCACCACTGCAGTGTGTGAAGTTGTGGGGAAGAAAAAAGGGCGGTGGTATCGAAGTCGTCCCACTTCTGATCCCACTGGACCCTAAGATTCCACTGAAGGATCCTTATATGAAGTCAGGCATGAGGGACAACGGGGAGGGTAGCCGCTAAATGTCTCAGGAGCCAAAGGAGTCTCTGGCTGAGGCTTACCAACAAGACTGTAACCTCAGAATGAGGGTCAGAATGGCATGCGCCCGAGTGTTGGGGAGAAAACTCCATGCCCCAAGAGGCATCTAGTACCTCTCCTATATGCTGGAGAGTTTGTGATGGGTATATCATAGACTTCAGGTAGTTGACTGTGATGCCCATCATGGAGAACATCTTTAGGGTGTGGGTCAAGGTGCATTCCAGCATGGGGTGTGCAGACTCCTTTAGGATCCAGTTGGCCAGGTACAGAAAGATGGACAGACCCATCTGGCGAAGGGTCCCCTGACACTGCCGCAAGGCACGTGGGAAATATTCTAGGGGCCAAAGAAAGGCTGAAAGGGAGGAACCAAAAGTGAAAATGATGGTTCCAAAACTGGAAGGACCGCCTGTGGGCAAGGTGCATCAGGAAACGAAGGCATGCATCCGGCGTATCCAGGGAACAGAGCCAGTTCCCTGTATCTAGCAGGGGGAGCAGCTGAACTTCTAGCACTGTATGTAGCGGTGGAGACCACAGAGCTGGAACGGGATAGAATTCTCCTGTCCATCTGGGAACCAGAAATAACCAGTAGAAATATCCTCAGCCTCTGGTATGGCCGGGAACTGGTTCTATAGCATGTTCTTGTAATACAGCATCTAGCATTGCCTGCAGTATTACAGCATAGTCCGAGGACAGTGTGATACCCGAGGGGGCAAGGGAGGAGGTGGTATTGGTTGAAGACCAATGTAGGACTGGACTGGATCAAGTGAAAGAGCTAAAGGTCTGACGTGATCCTTTACTAAATTCGAGGTGCAGGTGTCAACCTGGCCCGGCAGCCCGAGGGCCTATGCCTCCATGGCCAGAGACATACCCATAAGCTGAAGGGTGTCCCTGCTGAGAAACAGCAGGGATATACCATGATGGTTCTGAGGTATGCTGTGGGCTCATCAGAGCTCACCGAGCCTTACATTCGGTAGCATGTTGCCTTCTGAGTAGTAGGTCTACCTCTGAAGGAGTGGCTTTGAAAGGATCCTCTGTATAGGCTTCGCCCAAGGTTGTAATATAGGGTTTCAAACAGACTGAAGGGTACGACCCAAGTCTTGCAGGGCTTTCAGAATGCCTTGGGCCCATGGCCCGAAAAGGTCATCCCCGTGAAAGGGAGCATAAAGGATGAATTGTTGCACATCCAGCGAGAATCCTGAAAATCTCAGCCATGCATGGCGTCCGAGGCAAACACCTGCAGAGGAGGCTCTGGCCGAGGAAATTATGGCATTAAAGGTAGCCCTGAGCGGGTGGCTGCAGACGCCGTTATGAAGGGTCTCCCGAGACTTGGCTAGTTGAAAGGAACTGGACCAAATCCAGAGTAACCTTAAGGAGCTCCTCCCAATATCTGAGGAGGTGGCCCGTATAATGCAGAATGCAAATAGACATGGTAGTGTTATCCATGAAATCCAACTTCTTGGAGTCAGTGTCCATGGGTGTAGCACACTTATGTAGCGGTCTAGTGGATCTATTGTGAGCCGCCATTAGCAACCACAGAATCCGCTAGTGGAGGTGGAGAAGACAGAGGTGGTCCACAGGAGCCCCAGAAAAGTCTGTCCGCCTTGCAGGGTATTGGACGGAATCTGGAACAGTTGTTGTCAGGCGGCCAATATGGCCTCCCGGAAAGCATCCACAAGGGGAAGGACGGTATGTCCTTTGGAATACCAAGTTATTGAACAGACTGTTTTCTGGCGGCATCCTGTTCCCAGAGGAGAACAGGGGAGTGTCTGTAGAAGTGCCCCAGTCATATCTCATTCCGGTAAGAATGGGGCACCAAATCGTCCTCCCAGGGACGGAACCCTGTTATGGAGGGGGCGGAGGCTTGGATCACAGCCACCCCAGGGGTTGGACAAACAAAAATGGATGCCCACCATGGTCAAGTGAGCCCCATAAGAAGAAGGGGTCCGAGACCAGAGGGGTACCACTGATGGAATAGTGCAAGGGACCCAGCCGGCCGTTGGTGTGAAGGGGTGCACATAAAACCCCAACACTATGGTAGATGGGGGAGCCATGATAGGTCTCCCCTCCAAGGAATTCCGAGACGGAGCCTATGAACAGTGACGGGAACACTGTCGACAAGGCAGTAAGGCTAGGAGCCACCGTTGAGAACCATCAACGTCAAGGCCGTTGGTAAGACAGTGGAAAAGGGTCCACCATCAACGGGAGAGCCAACAAACGGCAGAAGCATCCCATTGGGAGGACCGTCGGTAGGAGAACCGAATGGCCCAACATATGTTCCGTCAACAGGAGAACCGTTGATGGGAGAGCCAAACGGCCCAAGCATGCTCAGTCGATGGGAGAGTCTAACAGCCCAAAACATGCTCTGTCGACGGGGATCAGAGCAGCAGAGGCCATCATCAACAGATGATGGCTCAAAAGACATGTTGGAGAACATCAGCGATGGAAGCTGCAGCACAACAGTAGTTATTGACAGAGGAGCCGTCATCGACGGGAGGGACCCACCACCGTCGACAGTGGAGAAGACAGGGTGTCCATGGGTCCCTCCTATGACACTTTGCCGCGCTCCCATCGGCACCAGATGATGGCTCAAAAGACTGTTGGCAGGCAGCACTGTAAGAAGCCACACAAAAGAGGTCATCAACGGAGGAGCCGTCGACGATGGAAGAGAGGAATCCACGACCGTCGACAGTGGAGAAGATGGGGTGTACAGTGGGTCCCTGCAACTACTTACCTGAGATCTCGAGGACTGTGAAGAGGAAGAAGGTAGTGCAGGGGAAACATGCCTGGTGCTATGCATGCTTCCACCTGGCCCAGGCTCCATGATGACTAGGACTCACCTCTTCGAGACCCTGGGGAGGAAGTAGAAGAACTCTAGGTGACTTCTTTGGCGATAAGCTGAAGAAAGCTGGTACTCTTGGTCAGGAGAACTTGATGTTGACTCGGTCATGGATAGAAAAGAACTGAGAAGTATCAGAGGCCTCCCCTTTATATGCAAGAGCACATCAGGTGACGGGAAGAGGAGACCCCTGGAAGAGACCGCTGAGAAATCATATGGAGGAAGTGATGTCTACGGCTGGATATCCCATGTGTTATGGCCTCCTACAAGAGACCGACTCGAAGAAGATCTGCAGAAATTAAAATAGTAAATGCCACTACTGGGCCAGCGAGTTCAACCCACCTCTTGGTGATGAGCGAAGGCAGCAAATTTGGTTGGATATGTATAAATACATAATCAATCAATCAAATCTTTATTTATCCAGGCGAACACCATTGAGCAAGCTCATTTACAAGGTGGACATGAATCACACAAGGTCAGGTACAAAACATATGTGCAGGCAGTAAGACAAAACATGGGAATACATAGTAAAGCAAGCTAAGTAACCATTTATCTTACTGTCTAAATTGGGCACGTATAATAATATATTTAACTATAGTATTATAACATATCTAACTATCTACATGTCATGTTTTGGGAATGAAAAAAGCGGTTAATGGAAGGGGGCTATACAAGGAGAGGGGGATGCAGAGTCAGAATTAATTGGAACCACACACAAGTGTAGGTATCAAAGGGTGAAGGGGTTCGGGGGCAAGGGTCGTAGTGATGCAGGGTATACACACTTATGAGTTAGGTTAGGAGGCTTGGGAGATGGAAGGAAAGGCAGGGCAAGGGTCAGGAGGGTATAGGGTTTCTGAAAGGTAATGTTTATTGTGTGCAAGAGGAGGGCAGAGGATGACAGTACGCAGAAAGGGAGCAGTTTATAGATGGTGGAAACAGTGACATACTTCTGTGATTGTTTTTGCATATAGAGTCTTGAACACTGCAAGACTAACTGGGGATCTTAATTTCAAGGATTTCTGCAGCTTATTCCAGAGAGTTGGCAGTGACAAGCCTATGGCCAGTCTCCCAAAATGTGTACGGACCCTGGGAATCCTCAAGGAAATTAGGGAGCAGCTCTTTAGGGCATAGTTTCAGAGCCCGCCTACAGGCAGTAAATCAATGACATACTGTGGTAATTTACCAGTAACCGCTCTGAATGTCCATACGGCTGCATTTCTATTGCGTCTGTATTATAGGGAGGTCCACCCCAATGCAGCGTATAAGGAGCAGTGGTGGGTAGAGAAGGGGAGACCGGTAATGAAACGCAGTGCTCTGTGGCACAGGACATCTAGCTTACCCAGATATGAGGCGTTGCAATGACTATAGATGAAATCAGCGTAGTCAATTAAGGAGATGAATGTGGACTGGACAAGCTGCCTTTTTGCCTCTGTAGTCAGAATGCGGTTTATCCGATAGAAAAGCCCCTGCCTCTGCCTCAGCTTTTTCAGCAAATCCTCAAAGTGTTCCACAAAGGAGAGTTTGTGGTCTAACCAGACCCCCAGGTATTTAAACTTGGTAACAAACTCCAGGTTTTCTCCCAGTAATGTGGTGATTGGGGGTAGGGTGCCAACAGTAGCAGGGTGAGCCAAATGGTTGCCAGGTGAGAGTTCATTGCCTTAATTTTCTTGGCATTGAGGAGCAGCTTTTTGCTAAGAAGCTGGTACTGTAAGATACTGAAATCAAGTTGCAGATCTTTACAGGCAGCTTCAGGTGTTGTCCGGCTTAGATAAGAGTACTGTGTCGTCCGCAAACGGATGAATGCTGGCCTCCTTGATGCCAAGATCAATGCTGTTAATATGTATATAGTGAACAGTAGTGGTCCCAGGATGGAGCCCTGTGGGACACCTCTTAATAATGGCTTGAGGGAGGAAAGCTCCCCTTCTGCCTTGACCTGCTGGTGCCTATCCATTAAGTAGTCCTGGAACCAGCCCAATGAAATGGTGTCTAGGCCTAAGGCTTTTAATGAAGAAAGAAGTAGACAATGGTCGACAGTGTCGAATGTCTTGCTGAGGTCTAGGAAAACAGCACAGACAAACTTTTTGTTCTCTAGATCACACTGCCAATCATTTGTTACCTTGACCAACGCCGTAACCATACTATGGTTAGTTCAGAAACCTGACTGTATAGGATTTAGGAAGTTTGTGTTTTCCAGGAAGGCTCTTAGCTGGGCATTCCCTATTTTGTCTAAAAGTTTTGACAGAATGGAGAGTAGCGAAACTGGCCTGTAATTATTTAGGTCACAGGGATCCCCAGATTTAAATAGCGGAATGATGTGAGCAGTTTCCCATAGATTAGGGAGAGACCCCTGGGACAGTGACAGATTAAATAGATGAGTAATTGACACAGCCAGAACATGCCGGGCAATCTTTAGGTAGTAGGGGTCCAGCGAATCTGCACCAGTGCTTTTCTTAATATCCAAATGAAGGAGAAGATCTTCAATCTCTTTCAGGGTAGCAGGTGAGAAGGAAAAGGCGGCATTTGTTAGATTAGGCTCAGGAGGCAATCAAGTCATCTGAGAGCGCAGGCTGCAAGCAAGCGAGTTGTCAAATGCTAGTCCAGCTGAGGCAAAATGATTACTGAAGGCTTGTAGTATTTCTTTTTTTTTTTTTATCACTGATAATGACATTGTCCGAGGAGATTTTTGAGGAGAGCGCGTTTCCTGTCATATGGCCAGATAGGTCTTTTATTGTGGTCCAGAATTTGGTTGGGCATTTTGAGGCGGAGTCTAACTCTGTGTGGTAGAAATTAGACTTGGCCTCTCTGATCAACTTAGTGCAGGCGTTTCTGGCAATTCTGAAGAGATACCAGTCTTTGACTAGTCGAGATTTGCGAGCATTTTTCCAAAGCTTGTCTCTTTTTACTAATGCAGACTTAAGGTCTGCAGTAAACCAGCGAAACGTTCTAGGCTTTATGCGGGTTTTGACCAGAGGAGTGTGGGCACTGAGGGCAACTGTTACAATTTTCTGGAAGATGGCATATGCTTTGTTTACTGATTTAGCAAGGAAAAAACTCTGCCAAAGCAGGGAGGCTTTTAGATCATTGATATAGGCCAATGGGTCAAAGTTCTGTTTTGACCTTTTAGTGGAGAATTTCGATGTGGATTTAGGTATAGGGTTTGTTCTCACACCAGCAATGAAACAGTGGTCGCTAACATAGGCATGGAAGATGCCAGCATGGGAGAAGAAGTGTGGTTTATTTAATAGCAAGACATATAGGAGGGTGCTACTTAAAGGGTTTTTCTTATTAAAGCGTGTTGGTTCATCAATAAGTAATGAAAGTCCCTGGGAATCACAGAAAGATTTGAGAGGTAGCGAAGCACTGGACAGCCAGTCATAGTTAAGATCTCCCAGTACAATAGTTTCGAGGTAACTAGTGTCCATAACAGATGAAAGGTGAGACAGGAGCTGAGATCCAGCAGATGGTGGTCTGTAGCAGCCGATGATACGGATGGCTGTTGCAGAAATGATTTCAAGTTTTAAGGACATGCATTCAAATCCATTGGGAAGCAAAGAGGAGTCAAGGGTTGAGACTGTGAATTTGTCCTTGATGTAGACGGCAACTCCACCACCCCTAGTTTGTCGGTTCTGAGTAGCAGATAGTTGGGAATGCTGATGATCTTGTCAGGAGTGGATAAAGCAGGATAGAATATGCCCCCAACAATTTAAGACCTTTTATAATTTCTATTATACACCAAAGATCCAGAAGCAAATGACTCGATACTTTTTAGTGGACCAACACAGATATTACAGAAAGACTACAGTGCTTAAGTTTTTGACCAACCAAGTCCTTCCTCAGAAGCTTATGGCAGTTATTTAGAGAATCAAATTAACACCCAGATCATACATAAAAAAAAAACCCAGAAAGAATTCTCATTGGTTTAAAATACCTTTTTTAAAGAAAACAACAGAGATGGAAATGAAGGAACCAGATTCATCTGCTACTGTTGAGAAATCTTCCGAAGTCTAATGTCAACAGAAGCAGATAACACGAATACTCAAGCAGACAGTCCCACTAACTTAAATTATGAATGAATGTGTTATGTGACTACATTCTTAATTAAAAGCAAGACCTTTAGATTTAATACCCACATAAGTGAATGTTAAAATTTGATAGTATTGTATGTTGAACTATAAAACAGAAATGTTCTATATATGCATACACTTAAAATGTATAAAAAAAAAAAACTGGTGTCCAACTGCACCATGGAAGTAGACAATACTAGATATAATATCCCTGGTCAAAAATGGGCAGACTCGATGGGCCAGGAGGGTTCTTTTCTGCCGGCACATGTCTATGAATCTATACATCGGTCACTTTATTGGAAGATTTATTTATTTTTGTTGACCAGCACAAGAGGACAAGGAAATATTTCCTGTTTACAGATATTAGTAGTATTCATTCAAAATTTGTTTTGCTGGTTTTATTTTTCAAATGTTCCACACCAGGATAGCCCTAATGTGAACAAGTTCTCCTTTTCATAAGGGCTGCCAGGGAAGACTGCAAAAATATCATATTCATTCATCTTACAGCAAGCAAATCTTACAAAACATTTGACCATACACATAGTACAGTTACGTAAGAACTTACTGTAACAGTAGATCTTCGGGAGGAGCTCTTACAGCAGGTTACACCATTAGGGCTATGCTACCAGGCACTAGGACCCCATGGAAACCTTCTAGCTAGCAGTCTTCAGCGGGGACTGCCCCCAATATTGGCCAATGGTATATCAGGGGGTAGTCCCCAACCCCACTTCAGTTCACCTGCCAGAGACCCGTTGGTAAGGCCGGCAGGCAGACCAGGCAGAAGCTTGCAGTAAAGTAAAACAAAAAGTGCAGAAACTTACCAAAGGGAAGGAGGGGGGAGGAAAGCAAGCGCCTGCAAAGGCGCCTCTCAGACCTACAGTTACAGTGAAGTTCTTATGTAACTGTACTACCTTATTTCGAGTGGGAGCTCTTGCAGCAGGCTACTGCCATTAGGACCGAGTCTTAAGCAGTCCCGGAGAAAAGTAGATCCGGGAGGAGGCTGAAGTGCAATAGCCCTAGGCCTCGAAGGACCGGCAGGCCAAAACCTGCCCTTTTCCTAGAGGCAATGTCCAGGCTGTAGTGCTTAATGAACGTATGCACTAAGCTCTAGGCAGCCGCTGCAGAGATGTCTGCAATGGAAACATTACGCATGGATGCAAAGGAAGTAGCCATTCCCCTGGTAGAATGACCCCTAACCACGCCCGGTAGGGGTTTGTTGTACTTGCTGTAACAGAAGACTATGCAATTTACCAGCCACTAACATAATGTCTGCTTAGACACCGGAGCGCCTTAACAGCAGGGCGCAAAGGCCACAATCAACTGCTCCGTCATACAGTGTGGAGCGGTGCAGTTAAGGTAGTACCGTAGCACCCTGTGGACATCCAAAGTATGCAGAAGCGCTTCCTATCTGTTCGAGTGATAAGGATTGTACACTGGAAGGTTAATGTCCTGATTTAGTGTGAGCTCTGACACTACTTTGGGCAAAAACTTAGGGATTAGTTTGTAAGAACACCCTGTCCTTATGGAGAACTAAATAAGGCTCTTTACACATCAGGGCCTGAAGCACGGAAACTCTCCGGGCAGAAGTAACGGCAACGCAAAGCTCGCATTCCGTGGCAGGCTCGAACAGGGGAAGAGTACATTTTTTGAGCATAAAAAGGAGATCCCAGGGCGGTACCTGATCTCTGATGGGAGGCTTAATATGCATTATACAATGGCAAAAAAAGTCTTGGACTCTGATTGGTCAGTCTGAGACTGGACCCGTGATGTTATCCCAGTACAACATCACGGGTCTAGTCCCAGCACACAACAGACCGCATCAAATGTAATAAGAATCATGCCACAGCCCATGTCCAAGTTGCCCACACTTGGCATGGCTGCTGTGGCTTTTGCCAGTACTTGCTTTTTTTTTTTTAAATCACTCCTTCCAACAGCCACTAGAAAGCCCAACACCACCATAATGATACAACTGTCCACATTAACAGTACCATACTATACCCTTCCTATGTAACGCATTTTCAGACACATTTAAACAAAGTAACCTGCCATTACTGCGATCGCCCTCAACACTCCTCACTCGTTTCCAACCCAAACACAGTATGCGTATTTGGCCGGCTCGTAAAACTGAAAACGGATACAACAGTGTGAGCGCAAAAACAAATAATTTTTCACTCCCTCACATATCCGCTGCATTTCCAACTTCTAACAGCTGTCCCGCTGGAACAAGCAGCCGAAGCAACTCGCTCACTTCAACAACATGACAGCGGAAGCGAGTGTTCACACAGACCGCGTTGCAGTTAGCCTCACTCGCTCACCTTTTTTCCAGTTTCTAAATATTTTGATATGAACGTAAACGCACTAAAGGAAATGATCTCCTACCTCCGACATCCACACCACCACGCCACGGGGGCCTTTGCCGACATCTACACACTACCACGCTTACAGGTGGAAGGATAATAGAGAACAAGAACTAAATAAAAAAAAAAGAAAAGGTCACTGAAAAACTGAGAAAAACCACGAAAAAAACAAAGACAACATACATAATGAGGCAATAGGTCATATTAACAAAGACTAGCACAAAGGTTGAAACGTTCCCATAGGGACTTCAGAACTGCTCAAAAAACACATTAGCTCCACCTGCTGGCTAAATCGGCACTACTTTTCCTTGAAGTAACTCTACCCATTCCAAAAATGACAGAAAAATCTACTTTAAATTTTGTTTTTCATCATTTTTTTGTTACTTTTACAAAGCAGTCATTTATAATAGCAATAATGCCTCCAGGGTGTGTGTTGTGCTGGGATAACGTCAACGTCTAGGATGATTAGTCGCTTTTCGGCCTGCAGCCTCGTGCTAATCTACCCAGGCGTGGCGTTATCCCAGCATCTCACACACCCTGTCGCGGTATTATTGATAAGCATGCCCTGCAAAAACGTACGGGACACGTCCAGTTGGGCGAGGGTTTTTCCCTCCATAGGTACGTGATAAGCAGAAATTGCAGAAAGATGTACCTTTATGAAGGAGTAGCTCAGGCCTTGATTTAATAAGTAGAGGAGATACTCTAATATCGAGTTCACTGGACAGGTAAGCGTGTCCAAGCGACGGTGTGAGGCCCACTGGCAAAATCTTTTCCACTTCATGGCATAAGTGGATCTAGTTGAGGGCTTCTTGTCTGCTACGAGAACATCCGCTACCTCCTGGGAGATACCATACCTAGATTTGACTAAGTCTACAGGGGCCAGGCATAAAGCTGCAGGGATCTGAGGTCCGGGTGGACCAGGGTTCCCTGATCTTGTGATGGCAAGTGCAAGCTTGGCGGCAGTTGTATAGAAGGCTCCACTGCCAGCTGCTGAAGTAGTGGGAACCAAATCTGCCGAGGCTAATATGGAGCGATGAGGATCATCTCTGCTCCCTCGGCCTGTAACTACAGAAGAATCCTTTAAAGAATGGGAAAGGGAGGGAAGGCATACAGAAACCTCCCTGTCCAACAAAGGGAAAAAGTATCTGGTCAGAAAACACCAGGCGCGGGCTCTAGTGAGCAGAAACTGAGCAGTTTGGCGTTGAGTGGAGATGCAAAGAGGTCCAATTCTGGGCGGCCTCATCCGTCAAATAGATGATCTGCTCCCAACTGGAGGAGCTCCCACTCATGAGTATTGGACCGAGACCGGCTTAGGCTGTCAGCTGAGACGTTCTGAATATCTGGAACATGAACATTGGTGAGGTCTAGGTGATATTCCAGTGCCCAATACCAGACCCTCATCACCTCCCGGCAAAGGGAGTAAGAATGTGTGCCCCCTTGCTTGTCGACGTAAAACACTACCAACGTGTTGTTCATCTGGATGAGAAGAGGGCCTGGTGAAAGGTCCATCTGAAAGGATCGCTCACATCTCTAGGACACTTACGTGGAGTATTTGCTCATCTACCACGTCCCCTGGGTCTGTCTGTGTTTTGCAGATGAGCACCCCAACCCAGACCAGATGCATCTATAGTTAAAATCCGCACAGAGGCTCCTGCTCAAAGCGATCCCTGCATTCAGGCTGGAGGGCCTAGCCACTTGAAAGTCCTTCGGATTGGGTCGGAGACCATGACTAGCTGGTCCAGGTCGCCGGACCGCTGGTCCCACTACACGCTGAGTGTCCATTGTGGGACTCATGTGGAGGCAGGCCAAGGGATGGCCGCCATGTGCCCCAGAAGAAGTCTGAGGAAGGTCCTGGCTGGGACCTGTGGAGCCATGGATACCATCCGGCTAGACCCCTTAGGCGATCTGGTCCTCTGGGAGGAAGGCCATGCCCTAAACTGTATCAAGGACCGCTCCGATGAAAAGGAGTCACTACCTGGGCTATGGAGATGACTTTGGAAGGTTCAGGGTGACCCCCAGCTCTTGGAAGAGAGTAAAGGTGTCTCTGAGAGTGTAAGGCAGCCGAGTTCTGGAAGGAGCTGCCAGGAGCCAGTCGTCTAGGTAGGGGAAGACATAATGGCCCTAGTGGAGAGCCGCAAACGCCACCGCTAGGCACTTGGTGAAGATTCAAGGAGCAGAGAGACCGAACGGTAAGGCTCGAAACTGATAATGTCTCCCCTGGAAGTAGAACCTAAGGAACTTCCGCTGTGGAGGAAAAACCCTTATGTGCAGGTAGGTATCCTGCATGTCCAGGGAACAGAGCCAGTCCCCTTGGTGCAAGAGGGGAATGAGGCCTGGCAGAGTGACCATTCTGAACCGCTTGTATTCTATAAAGAGGTTTAGAGAGCTTCCGTCCAGAATGGGCCAAAGGTCTCCAGTCTTTTTTTGGGACCAGAAAAAAGTGAGAATAGTAGCCTTTCCCCTGCGGATCCGAAGGGGAGGGGGAGAATCGGCTCTATCGCCCGCTTCTGCAGAAGGGCTTGGATTTCTCCTTCTATAAGAGAAATGTGCAAAGGAGGATAATGGGAGGACCCTGGTGGCTTGTACAGAAGGATATGAAGGAACTCAAGAGTATGTCCTCTCCTGATAAGGTTCAACACCCAGAGGTCTGTGGTGATGCTGCTCCATCCCACTAGGTAGAGGGAGAAGCTACCCCCTACTGCCTCCCCCATAGCCTCCGCTGGAGGAGGGGGCAGGTAGCGAGTCATTGGGCAGATCCAAGAACAGGCAGAGAGGGTTGGAAGGTCATGTGGCCTCTAGAGGAAGAGCTCCCAGGAGTTTGGGTTTGTGCGTACCTCTTGAAGCCTCCCCTCTTCTGAAATTGGCTGCGGGTGTTTTGCCCCCAAGGGCTTACAAAAACGCTGTTTGCAAAAGGGTTTCTGGTCCCCCTTATACATCTTTCGGATAGACCAGATAGATTTCCTGGACTCCAGGAGGCGAGAGATCAGCTTCTTCGTTTCCTACCCAAAAAGAAAGGAAGGTTCAGGATCCCGGACTACAGATCTTGTGAGAATCCCGAGATTCTCAGCCAGGTGTGACATCTAAGACAACGCCGGATGCCACTGCCCTAGAAGCCGTGTCTGCAGTGTCGTACGAGGCCCTTAGGACATGAGTGCCTATGTCCGAACCAGACTTCAGAATATCCAGAAGCTCGGTTTTCTGAGCAGAGTCTGGCAAAACCTGAGCAACCGCTAAGCCTTTCTCCCACATCGCATTCCAATACTGGACCATATGTGTGAGAAAGTTCAACAATCTAATAGAACAGGTGGAGGCAGAATACAATTTCTTGTCCACCTGGTCTAAAAATCTGGACTCTTCGTGAGGAGGCTGCAAACGGAGGCATTTTGGCTTCTTTGACTTGTCGTGAGCAGCCGTAGTTACCACTGAGTCAGCCTGAGGGTGTTCCTCCAAAAAAAGACTCATCCCTCGGCGCCCAGTACCACCTATCCGACTTTTTAGAGATCGCCGGAGTGGTGGAGGGACACTTTCAAGTGATCTGGGTGAGATCCTGGAACATATCCACTGAAGGAGAAACAACCTAGATCTTTGGTTTCTTCTTGCCTCAGGTACTTGGCCAACCTCTGGTGCTCTGGATCCAGATCCTCAGTTTCCCATCCACTGGAGGTCTGGATGTGCCTCATGACGTCCATAAATGTAGGATCGTGAGGAGGAGATCTAGGGGTGTCATTTTCATCTGGGGACGTCCTTCTCTGGAAGAACGGTCAGAACCCAGTGTGTTGCGAGTCTGAACCGTGACTTCTAGAAGAGAGGAAAGCCATTCTAGAGCCTGAGGAAGATCTGCACCTCTCAGATGAACGCCGCCCACTAGAGGACCGGCAACGGCTATAGGACAGGTGATGGCTGTGGGACTGGCGATGGCTGGCAGAATGCCAATGACAGCTATCCGTCAGATGTCAGCTGACTGACTGCCTACGGCCTGAGGTACGATGGCGGTAAGTGCTTAGCAAACAGGAGCAACATCGATGACGCCGTTCTTTATGTAAAGTCCGGCTACGCGTGAGTGGGACTTAGGTTTAGGTGTGGATGGTGGGTGAGGAAGGTTTGTCTCCTCGACCTTGGTCCATGTTTGTATCCGGAGTTAGATTAGCATCTGGCTGCAGTGGAAGAAGTCTTTTTTTCACTTGGTCCCACCAAAACTGAAAAAGTTCTGTCAGTAGACACCGCAAAACAATTCTTCCCAGAAAGATAGGCTGCATTTTTTGAACCAATTACAACTTCCAAAACTAACAAGTCTTCAAATACAGAAACTGCAGGCTCAGATAGTAACTGAAGAAATAAATACTACAATTACAAAACTTTCCACAGGAAAATGCCCGAGACCCGATGGATCTACTGGAGGGTGGTATAAACTCTTTAAAAAGGAATTAACTCCAAGACTTCTCCGGGTATATGGAGAAACTGAGAAGGGTAACCCTCCCCCTTTGACTTTGGAATATGCTACGATTGCGGCAATGCCCAAGCCGGATGGGAATAAATTAGAACCATCAGCTTATCGTCCAATATCCATATTAAATACAGATTATAAATTATATATGGCCATTTGGGCAACTAGATTAGAAAATATCCTACCAACAATAATACACCCAGATCAAGCCGGTTTTATAAAACATAGATCAACAATGGACAATATTAGAACATCCCTAATATCAATAGAATATATCCAAACCCGAAAAATACCAGCCGCTTTCATAAGCCTAGACACAGAAAAAGCATTTGATCAGGTCTACTGTCCCTTTTTATGGGATACACTCAAGGCCTTCGGATTTCCAGACATTTTTTTACAATAGCTAGGCCAAATATATTTTCCTCAAAGGCATATGTGCGTATCAATGGAGGACTTTCTTCACCAATCTCTCTAAACCAAGGTACAAGACAGGCTTGCCCGCTTTCCCCCATACTATTTGTATTATATATAGAACCTTTAGCAGTAGCGAAAAGAATATCAAAAAAAAAAAAGAGGAGTACCCATGCAACAAAAAGAATACAAGACCAGTCTTTTTGCTGACAACATTTTCCTTTCTCTTTTATCTCCCCAAGAATCGATTATAGAAACATGGGAAATTTTAAGAAAAATCTGAAAAAATAGCCGGTTTTAAATTAAATATATCTAAAACAAAGGCTCTCCTATATAATTACGCTCCCCCAAACACTCTAAAACGAAGTTTATCTATCCTATGGCACTCCACTAAAATAAAATATCTAGGCATAAATATATCCCAGAACTTGCAGGTAATTGAATTAATCAATTATGAACCTATCGATAAAGGAGGACCTGGATAGACTGACTCATCTTCCACTTTCCTTATTTCAACTAACTGAAACAATCAGAATGAATGTTCTACCTCGATTATTATATTTGTTTCAAAATATCCCATCTTTCCCATCATCATGTTATTTTAAATCATGGGACAATATATCGGTATTTGTTTGGAACAAATCAAAACCACGAATTAGACTTTAGGGCCCAGATATTCAAAAGGGTTGCACCATGCGCAACCCACTGATGCGCCCTAGCGTGATATTCAAATGGGAACTGTGCCTGGCACAAAATCCCGATGCGCCGGAGGCGCATCAGTAATGTATGCAGAGCAGGTGGGGGCGGGGGGCCCAGGCATCCTCCGCACATCCCGATATTCAGCCCGGGATGTGCAGAGTCCGTCATCGCAACCCTACTTGCGCCACACACAGTGAACCAAAAAAAAAAAAAAAAAAAGAGACGGCTGGCCACCCACAGGTGAGCTGCCATATTGCAGGGCGCAACACGGCAGCTGCCACCCATATGGGTGGCCACCAGCTTCCAGCTGCACCTTTAATGTTGGTAGCCCCCCATGTGTCATTGGGCATCTGTTAAAATAATAACGTCCCATCTCCTGGTGGTCCAGTGGACCGCTATCAGCCCGATCGCGGGCATTTGTATTACAAAATTAAGTCCAATATCCCTGGTGGTCCAGCAGTACCCCTCCCCACCCGCCCACTAAGCCCCACACCACCCCGTCAACGGCAAGCAGCACACCCACCGCCTGCCACCCGCCCGACTGACACACGTAGAATGAGGGCTGTACACCCATTGGTCCACAGCATGGCAGGCCTTGTGGGCGTGCAGCCAGCGTGCAACTCGTGCGGTGTCGGTCGTGAAGACAGTGGCGGGCAGGGTGCTGCTTTTCTTTGCCGCTGACGAGAGGTGGAGGCAGTGGGGCTCAGTGAAGGCGAGTGGGAGAGAATGCAGCTGGACCACGAGGATAGTGGACTTAATTTTTGTAATACAAATCTGCCAGCGGCTAGAAACTGGCACGACCAAGGACCACCAGTTGAACGTATTTAACTCTCCGTATGCCCGCAATCGGGCAGACGGGGCGCATCGCCGCGCTGTGCAGGGGGAGTCTGTCCCTGACGGCTGCTGCCTGGCAGGGCACCAGGCGCAAGTCGCCAGGGATCGGCGCACCTGCATGCAAATGGGGCCATAATGACATGCAAATGGCCCCATTTTCACCTTGCATACATTATGGCCCCATTTGCATGTGCACTTTTGAATACTGCGGTTGTTGCGCATGGCGCAAGGAAACTTGTGCTAGCGCATCCCCCTGCTCCACTCTGGCCACTTGCGCTGGCGCAGTGCCACTGTGCCATGCGGGTGGCCACAGTGCAACTCCGTTGAATATCACCCAGTCAATGCCCCTGCGCAGCACCCAGGCTTGCGCCACAGCCTGGCGCAATCTGAATATCCAGGCCTCTGTGTTAAAAATATCTCTAGCCCAGGGTGGAACAAACCTTCCAGATCTTAAAAGATATGCTGAGGCAGCATTTCTCCGAATACTTCTTCTTTGGCTCTCAGATCAATTTAACTCCCTTTGGAAAACGTTAGAATTTCACCTGAATGACGTGCATGACATAAAAAAAAAATACTTCTCTCTTCTCCAGGGAGGTCACCTCCTTTAAAGGACTTTACAGAAACCACCTCGCAGGTCCTAAAATTATGGTATCATATACGTAACGAAGAACCATTCCAGCTAATTTATGAATATTGTAAGGTCATTTCAGAAGACGAATTATTTATTCCATCTTATAATGACTTGACTTTCTCAAGGTGGCGTCGTCTAGGATTGGAACAGTTATTTCAGTTCCTTGTCCCCAATGGAATATTATCTTTTGAAGAGCTAAAAGTAAAATTTAAGCTACTAAACACTGACCACTTTAGATACCTTCAAATTAGAAACCATATTTTAAGAAATAAAATAATTCAGGTTAAATTGACACCTCCAACCCCTCCTCTCCTAAGATTATTTTTTGATCATTCCTTAGGACATCATTGGAATTACATAATTGGGAACCTAAATAAAATTATGCGGGACCTAACTAAAGAATCAACTAGAACAATATTGTTCAGTTGGAACAACGATTTTAGACCTTGAGGTGTCTGAAGAGGCTTGGTCTTCAACAGCTCTTTGAACAGTTAAAATTACCCAATCCTGCATATGGAGGGAATATTCGTGGAAGTGTAGAGCTAGGTTTTTCAGGTCACCTGCTCGACTGACAAAGTACCTTCCAATTGAATATGGGATGTGCTGGAGGAGATGTGGGTGTAGGATGGCTGATATTGCACATATTATGTGGCAATGTCCACTCTTAATGCCTTTTTGGATAAGTCTGCAAAGAGAAATGGTGGACAGTCTGGGAGAAAATGTTGAACTTACAGCCGAAATACTATTATTAGCAGTTTACCTGGACCATCCCCCTCATGGACAAAAACTATACTGCCTATTTTTTTGTTGGCTGCAAAGAAGTCACTTACAAGAAAACTGATGACTCAAGACATTCCTACCATACAAGATTGGAAACCAATAATAATATCAATATATCAGATGGAAAATATTACTGCTAAAATTAATAACCAATCACAGAAGTTTATTCAACTCTGGCAGGGATGGGCCATTCACCAAGCAGAAGTGGATCCAGAGTTTTGCCTATAATGGAATGTGGGGGATGAAGGGGGGAAGTAAACAAGAACTAGAAATGAATAACTGTAAACTGTATAAAGAAATACAGGATTTGGATAGGAAAGGATTATAATTAACATAATGTTCTCTATTTCATATTACCCAAATGATACCTAAAGAAAATAAATATTTAAAAGTACATATCAGAATGACAATGAATGTAATAATGTCTCCTATTATTAAAAAAAATTCTAATAAAAATATATTTAAAACAAAAAAGTTCTGTCAGCTCTTCCTTTGAGAACTAAGGCGCCACTGGCCCTGCCAGGGAGCGAGCCGTTTCTGGCATAGGTGAAGCAACAGATGAAGAGGTGAGGTCCGGCGGGTCCCTGAGAGAGGGAGTAGACCGATCCCCTTGGTCGTCGGGTGTAGAAGCCCTATGGACTGGCAAATTATCGAGGTCCAGAGGGACTTTGCCTGACAGACGACCCTTGTCTGGTACCGCTGTCGGGCTTGGAGACCGTCATCGGTTTGGCTGTAGGTGCCTGAGAGACCGAGGAACGGTGAGCCAAGGTCGGCTTAGAGACCGACTCTCGATCCCGGTGCTCAGTAGTCTTACCTGAAGCCCCAGCAGAGACCAACGGCAGGACCCTGCGCAACGGGACCGAGGTCTCTGCAGAAGATAAGGAGGAGGTCCCAACCCCTGAGGCGGAGGGTGACCGCAAGGGTGTGGCCTTCGCCTTCAGGGTACTCAAGGCTGGTGTAGAACCCGAGCCCTGCTTTCCACTCCCCAAAGTCAGGGTTTTGGCGGGAATGGAAGAATCCTACCACCCAGAAGAGTGTGCGAATAGCGAGAGGAGTGGTCAGAGCCCCCCACTCCCACCCGAGTTGGAACCTGAGAAGGTCTTCTTATGATGCAGGGACCTGGAGTGTGAATGCCCCTTGGACCGACCCTTGTCCTTTTCTCAGGACTTACACTGATCCGAATCCTTTTTCTTGTCCTTCTGCTTCGAGGAGCGAGAAGAAGAGTACGATTTCTTGGCTGGTGAGCTCTGCATAGCAGCCACCTGCTGTTCCAGAATGTGGGCCTTTAGTGCCTTAAGGTGGCAAATCTGGGTCCAGCCAGTAAAGCCACTGCAAATGGAGCAGGCCTTAGTGTCGTGGTCCGGTTCCAGGCAGAAGACACAGGCCTCATGCTTGTCCTTGGCCAGAACCTGGCAACTGCAGGCACACTTGGTCCTCTTCTTCTCGGTAGAAGAAACAGATGACGGTGAAGACAACATGCAGATGAGGATTTAATCGAATGAAAAACAAAAGTAAGAAGGACTACCAAAGATTCCCTGAAAACTACCAAAAATCATTCTAGAAGACAACTGAAGTGCTCAAGTAGACGTGTCTACGGTGGGAAAAGAACTGAGGTGGGACTGGGGACTGCCCCGATATACCATTGGCTGATTTCGGGGCAGAGCCAAAGTCGGGGGCAGTCCCTGCTGAAGACTGCTAGCTAGAAGACTTTCGTAGGGTCCTAGTGCCTGGCAGCATAGTCCCAATGGTAATAGCCTGCTGCAAGATCTCCCACTCAAAGTAAGATCATATTATACATAATATCAAAAGTTCAAGTTAACTGTTACTCTCCCAATTTAGTTCAAAACTGCCAAAATTGACATGTGGGTGGTTGACATTATTTCTTTAAATTATAGACCAAGTGCCCCCCCATACTCCACTCTGTCACATCTTCCATTCAAGGACCTCTTGTGGATGTTCACAAGCTGTGACAGTTTGACTTACTGGACCATAATGGTATACAGCCAACAAAAAGTGCATCTCGTCACCGGACTCTCACCAAGCCCAATAAACAGCCACTACAGGGGTCTGAACTGACACCAATGTATTAAATAACTGGTATAGCACTGCAAAACACTATGCAGAACAGGGTATAATGCTAATCATTTCCAGAAATGTGTAACAGAAGACTGCCAATAATTTTTAAGTGACTGCATGGCACTGTAGACAACATTAATGTATCAATACATATTTTTAAAATTTTACTAATCATTCTGTGCCAGGCGCCATGCATTGTGGCAGCTGATTAGCACTTTCATGCATAAGGTAGGATGACCGGAGAACTACCATGTCTTGATGGATGGAGGGGCCTGTGTACAGGGGCAAGAACAAACTGAAAAATGTGCAACTGATGTGTTCCTCGTCAAATCATGCCTCTTTATGGGTTCTAACTTAAGATCTCCTGAACCTTTAACCATAGCTGAGTTTGGATCACAGATTGGGGGTAGGCCTTACAAATATGCAGTATATTACATATTTTTCTTCACTGTAATCCAGCCATGGAAATTCTTTTTTCCATTCAGGATGGAAATTCCTGACCCTTTTTTCTCTGGCATACCTTTGATCCTTGGCAAGGCCATCATCAGAACTTTTACGTTTAGCAGAACTGGATGTTGTAGTACTTACTCCACCAGATTTTGAGAAACCAAATTTAATAAGCTCATTTTACTGTGAGAAATTGCTCTGGGTAAGACGACTAGTTTTTTGTAATTTAGAAATGTTTACTTTAATGAGCAAGGATGGAAATACATGTGAGGCACTATTATCTTATGGCCCAGAAATAATATTGGCTTAGTAGGTTAGCAAGTCAGGGCAGACAGACACAACACAACTGACTGAATGACTTGACAATGACATGAGATGATGCTATGGGGGCGACGCTATGAAATGTTTTATTGTATTTCTATCACAAGGGAAAAGTGACGTGCTTCTGCAAACTTTGTGATTTCAGTGACACACTAATAACTTCAGAAAAATATTTTGTGATTGTACTCTGACGGTGGTCTGTCTCAAAGTAATAGATCTGGCAGTTGGACACACCGAGATGACTCAGGTTCTGCTTCAGCTCAGAAAAATATTTAGTGACTCAGCATAGTGACTTCTGTCTCAAACTAATGGTCAGTCAGACGACACAGGCTCTGCTTCAGCCCAGAAAAATATTTAGTGACTGTAGTGACTTCTGTCTCAAACTACTAGTTAGACGACGCAGGCTTTGCTTGCCCAGAAAAATATTTATTGACTTGTACTCCGACTTCTGTCTCAAACTAAATAGATTCGACTGTTAGACACAGCAATACAGGTTTGCTTCAGCCCAGAAAAATATTTAACTGTACTCTGACTTTTGTCTCAAACAAAATATAGTTAGTGATGCAGGCTTTTTGTTGAATCAGCCCTGAAAAAATATTTAGTGTCTGTTAATGCGGACTTTTCTCTCAAAATAGGCTTTGCTTCAGCCCAGTATTTAGTGACTGTGCTCTAATGTCTCAAACAAAATATAGTAGTGACGCAGGCTTTGCTTCAGCCCAGAAAAATAGTGACTGTTTTTTGACTTCTCTCTCAAACAAGGTTTGACTGTCAGATGACCTAGCTTGCTTCAGTACAGAATAATGTGTGACTGTATAATCACTATGAATGACTGTCTACAGACTTATCTATGTTGCAGTCTAAATTTACTCCAAATTCAGCTCCAAATTAATTTAACTGCAGGTTTGCTTTGAAGTCACAGACAAAAATAGAATGGGCGTCAACAATTAGGCACTGTTCTTTACTGACTGAAGTAACTGTGTGTCACGGACAAGGGTTAAACTTTTTAATAGCCCACCTGCACCCCAGCAGCAGCAGCAGTGTGTAGCTCTCATATAAACTAAAGGTGCTTGCTGCAGCGCTAACAGCATAGGAAAATAAGGCTTAAGTGGTCACAGATTCTTTTTCTGCAACCCACTACTACTTTGACCAGCTTAAATTGCCCTACAACAAACTGAAGGTCAGGAGTGTCTCTGTCTCCTAGACAATTCCCCGTTTTGTTGGCAGTCTTTATTTTCTGCCTGTAACAACACCCATATGCATATTTATTTCACTAAATGGACCTTAACACTTGTCTTTTTTTTTTTTTTTTTTTTAACTCCCCCATTGTAGCGGGAAAATAAGCCCTTAGCTTCAATTACGTGGTGCTCTACAGGTCAAAAATCTGTAATTCAGCTGTTTTACTGCACACAGTACTAATAGAAAAATAAAAAAAGCTTTTTGTCCCCAAGAATAACATCTTTCATCAAAAGGGTAGCCCCCAAGTAGTTATGTAGTCTGAAGAGGGGATTGTATAGAGAAATCGAGTTAGGAGCATAAATCTCAGGCGACTCAATGGGTAGCTCCGGAGTGACGGCGCACTCGAAAATTCCCACACAAGCGCAGATCAGCCACAGACCACCTGATCGCAGACTCTGTCACACATGTGATCTCCCTGTGGCTTATCTTGCCTGGTATCACCACTTCCACAAGACTGCTGATATGCTGCAGACAGTCAAAGTTCTCTGATGTTACCTTAACCCGTCCCTCATTCCTGGAGCTCTTGGGCTGGAGACAACATGCTGCACTTGTTCCCCATCACCTGCGCGTTCCTGCGCCTGAATTTTAGCTGAAGCAGAGGTAAGTATGTTGGAGCGCAGTGACAATGTGCGTATGTAGCAGCAACTCCATCGGACTTCACAGCATTGTGAAGTTCAAGTCCAACTGCTGCACAAAAGCGTCCCAGACGTTGGACTTAGGGATTTTTCATCCCCTGATCTAACCATTACAATTTCTAGTCCATAAGATTGGCCACCTATGGGCACCCCCTTCCATTTATTGACTATGCTATAGTGTCCTATTTAATTTTCCTTTTCCCTCTCAGGTCCTCATACAGGGAGGTTACTGCTGTGACCTCCAAGCATATGTAAAACAGTTTGTGTTTACCATTGTTGGATTTAGTATGTAATAGCACTATGTCATAAAGTACCTTGATGTATATACCTTATGTTTATGAAACCTGTAAAAGTTGAAAATACCATGGCACTAGGTGTTTTTGATAATGGTATACAGTACCAGGTGACTATTATAGAAATTAAGTTAGTTGTACTACTTTTTTTTTTTTTTTGCAAATAACTATTTTTGAAAAAAGAAATTACAGAAACTCATAAATAACAGAGCTCTCAAACCAACATTCTGTCTTGATTGAACAATCGCAGGGTTGTAGATATACCACAAAATAAAAACATAAAAACACACAAAAAACCTAAATATAACCAATAAGAAAAACAAAAACCCTCACTACCACCCAACCCACAGCAGCCCTTTTAGCCAACTCAAAATGCTTATACAACTGATAGTGTACGGACCATGAAGGCCCATACCTGGGTCCCCAAGTAAATATAAATAGGAGTTCATGGAACAACCCTTCACCATCCAACTCAGAAGATATAGTCTGTAGTGAAAGGGAGGAAGCAGCGAAAAGGGAAGCCGCACTAGAGGAACCAATATATAGAAGAAGAAAGAAAAAAAAAGAAGCCTTAAACAAAAAGAAACATATTGGAAATTACCGTTTCCCCCTGAAGAAGCTTAAAAATATAGACCTCTCTCCGCTAAGAGGATTCTAGCACAAGAAACCTCTATAAAAAGTTTGTAGTCGGAGAATATTAGACCTAATAGAGGGAAAAGGAAAAGAAAGCGGCAGGGGTTAAATTAATAACCAAACTTGTCTTTAAGGATTGAAAAAAGTTCACCCCAACATTCTTGGAACTTCTCACCAGAGTAGGAGAACCAGGCTACACATCTTTCTGCATTTAGAGCAGCAAGAAATTCCGCCCACCATTCCCTGAATGAAGGTTCCCATTCCTCTTTCCAGTGTCTAAGCATTACTAGCTTAGTGACCATAGTGACCAAAGCTACTTGCATTTTTTGTGAATATGTAGGGATCGTTGAATACATACCTAGCAAGCATGCATCTTCATTAAAATATGCAGCAATATTAAAATAAGGCACCACCCATTGTTTAACCGAATTCCATAATTTAAACAATTTTGGGGCACGCCCATAATTTATGATGTAAAGTAGCAAGCTCAGAACCACAATCCCCACATTCTGCTGAGGGTAGCCTCCTAATCTGGAATAATTTAGCAGGCGTATAATATAAGTCATGAAGAATGTTAAACTGGGTGTTCCTTAGCCGGTCCTATTTAATTAAAAGATAGTTATCCATCCAGATCTTTTCCCAAATTTTAACTGAAAAGTCCTTGTTGTGATTGTTTTTCCAATAGTAGGCTATGGGAGAGAACTCTGACATAACATGATTCATGATTTTCTTGTACAGTTTAGCTATTGCTTTCCGCCCCTTAGATATTGACCAAAGGTTATTTAATAAAACCCCCGCATTATCAGACCATGGAGGTTTACCCAGAAAATGATTAACACACTGCCATATTTGATATAGCTGAAACCGATTTTTCTGAGGCACTCTAAACTTTATTTGCGGTGTAGAGATAGATAGGACTGAGTTACCTGAAACAAAATCGGCTAAGTATAACTTATTATGGGATCCTCCAAAAAAAGTTTTCATAGATTTCTTATCTATTTTTAGATTTGGATTATTTAGCAGGGGTTGCTTTAGGTCTTTTATAGTGGAAATTTGGAGAAAAGAGCATAGTTGCTGCAAAGCTCTCACATCCCATCCAAGGGGAGAGTTCCTAAGCTTCCCTGGAATATTTGACCATGGATTATATAGGAAAGCCTCCAGGTCCATCTTACAGGAATATGCCTGTTGAATATCTAAGAGCAGCCAAGGGGGGCTATCCAACGTGGAGGCCATAGGTGAAAACCAATGTAAAAATCTGTTAGCATGAATTGCTAGATAATAAACATAATAATCAGGTAACTGAAGCCCTCCCAACACTCTAGGGCGAGTAAGTTTTGCATAAGCCCTACACGGAGCTTTCCCTTTCCAAAGGAAGTCTGAACAAAGCCTATGAAGGGGTAAAAAAAATGACTTGGGGAGATAAATATTAAGGTTACTCAAGGGGTAAAAAAACCTGGGCAAAATTGACATTTTAAGAAAATTAGCCCGTCCCCAAAAGGATAGCGGTAGTTTGTTCCACCTCGCCAGATCTTCTTTAGTAGAATTTATCAGTGGGGCTAAGTTGAGGTCCTTAAGGTTAACCATGTCCTTAGATATTTTAATACCCAGGTAGGTTAAATATTCATTTTCCCACTGTAGGCCCATATTTACAATTAAGTCTCTCGTAAAGAGAGGAGATAAGGAATAAACCAGAGTTTTATTTTTATTAAGTTTATAACCTGAAAAGTCACTGAATTGAGAAATAATTTGGAGAGCTCGGGGAGGGAGTGTCTACTGTTCGAAATATGAAAAAGTAAATCATCGGCAAAGAGGGATAACTTAAATTCCAGGTGTTCCAGTCGAATGCCTTTTATTCCTTTATCCGAGTTAAGAACTCTGGCTAAAGTTCTGTGTAAAGATTAAATAACTAGGGAGAAAGAGGGCAACCCTGACGGGTGCCTCGACGCAGAGGGAAAACATCAGAGATAAGATTATTACATTGGAGTCTTGCTGATGGACAGGAGTACAAAACCCGAATTTGGTTAATAAAGGGTTGCGGTATTCCAAATTCTGAAGAACCTCGAACAGATATTTCCACTCTACTCTATCAAATGCTTTTTCTGCATCCAGGGACACCAAAGCCGCTTCCAGCTCGGGGGCCCCGGATGCAGAAATCAGGTGGAACAATTTTCTAAAATGATCCGCTGAGGTGCGCCCAGCCACAAACCCTGCCTGTTCGGGACTTAATAGACATTCCCATACTTCTCCCAACCTATTAGCCAGAATTTCTGCATATATTTTGACATCGACGTTCAGCAGTGAGATAGGTCTGTAATTGCTAATCACTGACGGGTCTTTCCCCGGCTTAGGTAAAAGGATTATTCTCGCTTCGAATAATGACTGATCCAAGGTTGGGAGGGAGCTCCAGTAACAGAGGAATTAGGTATTTTTTTAAAGGTTTTATAGAATAGGCCTGTGAACCCGTCCGGGCCCGGTGCCTTATCTGGTTTTAAAGAATCAATCACTGCCGAAATTTCCTCTTCAGTAATTGGGGCTACTAAAAAGGTTTGACTGTCAATGGGCAGAGAGGGTAAATCTGCTTTCTCCAAAAATGCTGACATTTTCCCAATGTAATCTCCCAGCAACGGGTCTGGAGAATACAGTGCCTTACAGTAATCCTGAAACAGGGTTAAAATCTCTGGAGGACTAACCACCAAAGCTTCTGATTGGGGATGTCTAATAGCCGCAATCCACTTAGATGCAGACTGCTGCTTTAGTTGCCAAGCAAGTAATTTACCCGCTTTACTCCCTTGGCCAATATATGATGCTTTTAATAATGAAGCAGACCTCTCCACACTCTCAAGTAAAATACTAGAATAATGTGCTTTTAGCCTAGTTAGTTCCTGGTCTTCTAAAGACGAAAGTTTATCCGCCCCTTTATTTTCCAAACTTTTAATTCTCTGCAAACAATTGTTCGACTGATCTTTTTCTTCTTTTGTATTGTAGCAATACGTATTAATTCCCCCCTCCAAGTTGCTTTTAAAGCTGCCCAAATCATGGTCCACAGCAGGGATCGAATTATAGTTGATCTCGATGGAATCTTGCAAAAAATTTTGGAATTTTGAGATGATTAACTTGTCTTTTAATAACTTATTGTTTAAAGACCATGTGTGCGACCTAATAGGGATGTTGGGTAATTCCAACTGAGTTAGTAATGGAGAGTGGTCAGAAATCACTCGAGCTAATATTTTGGAATCAACCATACATGAGATTAGCTGGTGACTTACTAAAAAGTAGTCAATACGAGAATAGCTTTTGTGTACTGGGGAAAAAAAAGTAAACTCCTTTCCTGATGGATTAAGTACTCTCAAAGAGTCTATAAGGCCCAAGGAGGAAGTAAATTCACTTAGGGCTTTTTGCGCTGAAGACAAGCCCACTTCCCTTTGATAAGTACGGTCCAAATCATTTGCTTGAACCAAATTCCAGTCTCCTCCAATTATAATAGGGTGTTGCAGAAAGGGGGCCAATACCACGGCTAGGTGAGTGAAAAAAAGAGGGTGTTTCCACATTGGGCCATAAACTGATCCCAATACTGTATCAGAGCTGCCCAGTTTGCCAACAACAAAAATAAATCTCCCCTCAGGATCGGTGATAGACTCCACCAGGGTAAAGGGTATTTTTTTGGCTAGTAACAAGGCCACCCCACGTTTACTGGACCTGAAACCCGCTCCGAAGATTTGGCCTACCCAGCTCTTTTTAAAGAATCGTAACTGTTCTGAAAGCATATGTGTTTCTTGAAGACACTATTGAAGGGTCATATTTAGCAAGATGGTTTAAAATAATGTATTTCTTCTTATTATCTTCCCCCTTTTATGTTCCACGAAAGAATATTCAAACCACTGAACATAGATTAATCCTTGACTGTGCCATGTAACAAAAGATAGTTGAAGGGCTAATCTGCTGCCATCCCCCTCCCCTAAAGAAAGAAAATAAGTTATCACAAAGGTTACCTTCAAACACTCTAAGCTTAAACTATCCCTCAAAAGTTTTGAACTATATACAAGTCTCCATACCCAGGCCCTAAGCCTCCACCTAACCAGACGGTCCATGATACTCACAAAGGAGCGAGCAGTGCTCCACCACCTCCCCAACCCCCGAGCGAAAAACGATACGAGAAAAACTCACGGGACAACCACCATCCTCCCATCCCTAAATGTTCTCCCCCCTAGATAAGACGGCATAACTAAAGGGAACTGTTTGTGACTCCAACATTATTTAAGAGACTGAGTTTCCCCAAAGTAAATAAGAAAAGAAACCTACTGCTGTTCAGCTCGCAAATCCGCTGCCTATCCTAGCTTACTCCAGCTAGAACTCGGTCATTTATGTATGACAATAGCAATTCCAAAGTCTTAGGTAATAAGTAAATCGGGTTTAGAATCCCGGGAAGCATAATCCCTTAGGGAACCAAAACTGATCCCAGTGTTAAAATAACTTCCAAACCTAATGACTAGCCTACTACACGTCCACCTAAACCTGTGACCCAACCACCCACTCAGGCTGTGAAGCAGTTTCCCCGGAAGACTATAACTAATAAAAGTCGTGCCAGAATAAGTAACGATGTGACGACACAAGAAAGAATGAGAAACAAGCAGGAAAGTTATTGCAGGACTAAATCATCACAGCTCTCCCCTGGGAGTGCTGATCAGTAATTTCACTTATCCAAGGTCCAAAAAAAACAAAACAAACTTGTCTGCCTTTCCCCTGAGGTGAGAAACACAATGAGAGAAAAAACCCTGCCGAGAACCAGATTGAAAGAGGGAGACCCGAAATAACTATAGAACCGTGAGATCAGGAAATTTAAAAAGAGCAATCTGTCAGGCAACACTTATCATTAGACCAGTAGTGTTTGGCGCCATCTAGCAGACAAAACTGAGTATGGCAACTCTCGCACTCTCTTGATAAAACCGCCAGAAAGAAAAGAAAGAACAGATAATCTGAAATGGCCAGAAGAGATCCGTTAGTGTTCCCGAAAGTAAACTCTTTCCATTCGGTTTAGAAAAAATACGTGTCCTCTTTTAACCCAACACTGATAAGACAGATCAGCCGAAAAAACACTGAAACAATTCAGGGATGCACAGTCTTTCTAGAATGTTCTCGAAGCTGGTCCTTAGGCTTTCGTATAACTAAACTGGAACCTTCTCATTTAGGAAATAAATCGGGATAGCTCTTTTTTTAAAGTCTTAGCCTCCTCTACGGTGTCAAAATGCCTTGTTCCTTCCTTTAAGGACACTTCCAGACGAGCTGGGTATAACATACGATGCTTTATACCAGCTGCCCACAGCTTAGAAGTGATAGGACGAAATGAAGCTCTGAGCTGACGGGTTTTCAGAGTTAAATCAGGGACCAGCCTCAGTTTTTTGCCTTCCCAGAGAATAGCTGATAGTTTCCTGGCTTCCCTGTAAATAAATTCCCGGTCCAAATAATTCAGTAGTTTAAAGATTATAGGTCTAGGCGGGTCAGACAGAGCAGGTTTTGCCCTCAAAGATCTGTGTGCTCTTTCAATGATAAACTCTGGACCATTCGGGGAGGGACCCACAGTTTTCTTCAGAAAGTGCTGTAGAAACTGGATTGTATTTGGGCCCTCTTCCCCTTCAGGCAACCCTATCAGCACCAGATTGTTCCTCCTGTTTCTTCCCTCTACATCCTCGAGACGATCTTCCACTTTGGATAAAGTCCTTTTAAACTTCCACCACCTCAGGTTCCATTTTATCCTGTTTTCTTTCCACAGAGGCTATTCTGGCTTCTGTATCAGTTACCCTGCAGGCTAGCTGGGTAAGCGCAGGCTTGAAATCTGCCACATCTTCGATTAACTTCATCAAAGCCTCTAATTGTTGACAGCTCTGAATAAACATGCAAGGGCGAGAGCTCTTCCGGGAGACTCTGGGGAGAGGAGCTACGGCGAGGGCGCATGGCTTCAGACTCCTGCGTGGCCTCCTCCTCTATTTGCTGCATAGACATGTTGCAGTAATACTCAGCTGCTTCAAACACCAGTTTTGACTCTCGAACTTCCAGATACTTATAATATCGAGAAAAATAGCCGGAGTAAATGGAGGTTAATAGCGGCAGGGTCGGTGAAAGAGCGGAGCTCCGACAATCACATCCTATCCCCTGCACAGCATCATGTGACTCGTTAGTTGTACTACTTAAAATGCACATAAATTGCTGTAAACTGAACAAGTCTGAAATGACATGGTGATTTGCATATATCCCATGATGTTTTGCATTATGGAAGTATGTATGATGTTGTATTTCTTTGAAACTTGACTTGCTGCCAATGCCCTTTTTTTCAGTGATTCTGCATTGAGGTTGTTTACCTAAAGTTTTTTTTTTTTTTTCCTTTTGAGCCCCCACTTCCCAAGCAAACCGGGCCCACATAGGGATGAAGGGTTTTCACTGAAGGGTGGTTAGATCAGAGATCAGTGTCAGTAGGTGCTGGTTAAGTGCAGAGAAAGGGCATTCAAAGCCTGCTGCTGCAAACTGATGTACTGAAGAAGGACTATACTACTGCTGAAGCTTATTTCCTGTATTCTGAATAAACATCACATAGAGATTGTGTGTTGAACCTGAAGTTCGGTGTCTGGTCCATCTGTTATCCCAGAACCCCTCCACAATTCCCAAAATGATTTTTTTTACCCAAAAATTAGTTATTTTACTTATTATGATCACCATCTCACTTCCTCATTGATAGTTAGCTGCTACCTGTAGCAGCCCTGGCCTCAAAACCACATCTTAATGACACTAAGTGGGAAGGGGCTGCAGGGCTATACATGCACAATGCAACTGGGGGCAGTGGCAACCTTTAGATTATAGTTGTACTCACCACAGGCAACTGTACAGGTTGGGGGGTACTGTTTATTTATTAACTGAAATTTGGTAACCAGGAAAGGCACGCTGAACCAAGGCTTGTTTCCGGGTGCGGTCTGCATGAAAAGAGGACTGGGAAGAAACAGTACATTCAAAAGGTAAAACACAAATCAATGTAAAAAAAAAGCAGTATACAGGCATATGTGAATTACCGAGGTTATTGAGCAAAAGTAAAAAGGCTATATCAAAAGCTCTGTATCCTGTAATTCTCTAAATTTAATTCTGGAGTCCAGGACAGAAGCTGCAGACAACACCAAACGAAACCCTGCTTACAGTACACAAATGGAAAGAGGAAGGAGGGGATTAGTCCCCAGAAAACAGGAACAGAGAGGAAGAACCTACGAGAGAGCCAAAAGCGACAGCTGAGATGCTTAACTACTTTGCTTCAGTGCTCATCTGTGGGCCCTGGTGGGGGAAGGGGCTCACTGGCAGGGCCCATAACATCAGGGGCAAGCACAATGCAGCTACTGGACATCATCATGTCTGCTGTGTAGCGGACTATCTGGTAACAGCAAGTCTCAAGGGAGGGACAGTATAAACTACAGGATCATAGTGGAGTGAAACTGAACAATTTGTGGTGCCATTTGCAATAAAAGAAACAGAATTTGCTCTTAGCGATCGCGCCTTTCTTTCCGATCGCACCTTTCTCTCTCTCTCTCCCCCCAGCAATTGACTCCTATGGGGCTAGTGCGGGGGAAAAAACGGCTATCCTGTCGGCTCTGGGGCTAGTGTGTGGGGAAAAACGGCAATCCTGTCAGCTCTCGAGAGGTGAGACCAGCCTGTGTAGAGTGCAAGGCTAAGGCTGGATCTCACCGAAGCTACCTCCCCTGAGCAAGTTTTAAACTTATAGGCTTGCCCAATGTTGCCCAATGACTCTCGATGCTTGCTGCAAAGATAATCTTCAGCCCTGCCATGAGTGACAGGGCTCTGCTGCAGAGTACCTGCTTCACCAAAGGCAGGAAGTAGACTGGTGGTATCCGAAAGTGGAGGGCTTCTTATGCCCCCCCCCCCCGCAGCTCTGGACCTGCCTATCACTGGCATCAGGAGGAGCAGCCCAGGAGTAAGGAAGCCTGGCGACCAGCCCAGGGGAGAGAGAAAGAACTGCTTGGCCCACCAAGTCTGCCCAGATGTTCCCTGCCTGCTCTGTCTCTGTAGACCTTAACTGGTTTCTGGTCCTGGCAGCCTGTTCCAGGCATCTACCACCCTTTCAGTAAAGTAGCATTTCCTCACATTCATCTTAAACTCATCCCCACTCCAGTTTTATGGCATGCCCCCTGGTCCTGATGCTCCTTCTCATTTGAAAGAGGCTCCCTTCCTGCACCCTGTTCACACCTGTGAGGTACCTGTAGGTCTCTATCATGTCCCCCTGTTGCTCTCCTCTCTTCCAGATTGTACATGTTGAAATCCCTCAGTCTCCTCGTAGGGCTCCTTGTGCAACCCCTGCACAATTTTAGCTACCCTCCTCTGGACTGCCTCCACTCTATGTCCTTCCTGAGGTGTAGCCTCCAAAACTGAACACAGTACTCCATGTGGGGGTCTCACTAGCTAGTGATACCGTTGTAACACCACCTCCTTCCTCCAGCTGGACATACCCCTCCTGTGCATCCCAGCATCCCTCTGGCCCTACCCACTGCTTTGTCACACTACCCTGCCACTTTCGGGTAATCTGATATAACCCCCAAGGCCCTCTTCCTGTTTAGTGACCATCAGAACATCCCCCAAAAAAAATTCTGCTCCTGGGCTCCTAAGTGCTAGGTGCTTGATTTTGCGCTTTTCAGCACTGAATCCGAACTGCCATGCTCTTGACCACCCAAAAGATTCCTGTGCATTCTCTCTACATCCCTCCTGAGTGACAACCCTGTTACAGATTTTGGTATCTGCAAAAATGCAAACCCTCCATTCCAGTTCTTCTGCAATGTCTTTTATGAAGACACGGAAGAGAACTGGTTCCAGCAATGCATACCTTCTGTTCCTTTTTTTGTTTTTTATTTTTTTTAATTTTTTGGCAACCAGGTAAAAGCCACTAGGCACAAGTGCCTGTTTTCAAGGGTGACCTGGGAGCACCGGGGAGGTCAAGTGATTTGCCCAGAGTCACAAAGTATGCAAGTGGAGGTTGTGGGAATCAAACCCAGGTCTGCTGGATATACCAAACTCATTCACAGCTCATTATCTTCAAGGCTATACTGCCAGTTCTTCTGCAATGTCGCTTATGAAGACGAAAAAGACTCGTACCAGTACTGAGCCCTGCAGCATATCACTGGTCGCACTCCCGTCATTACAGTGAGTGCTAGCAGCCATCACCTTCTGCTGCCTATCTATCTGTTAACCAGTCTCTAAGTTAGAGTCTAACACAATTCGTCACTTTGGATCCCACAATCAGGCTGATAAGAAAAAATTACTTACCACAGTAATCTTGTTTCTTCTGATGGAATCTTGTTGTATTCTGAATATATATGCAGTATGATCAACTAGTTCAGCTGCCCTGGAGAGTAAACCCTATGCAAATGCATAGACCGTTGAGCTCAAGCTTGGTTTTCAAACCACTGTCCTCGGTACATTCTGTGTAACTGACCAGATTCTTACATAGCTACTAATAAGAAATGCCAATAAAAATAACCATAACTATAACTAACACCCCAAGGGTAAATACACACAGCAATAGGGCGTAAAGAAGACTCAAATCACTGATGCCCAGGAAAACCACCTACTGGTGGGTACAGGAATTAACAACTGGAGTGCAGAGACCCTGCTTCCCTAGGTTCCAGAGGGGAGGCAGGGTGGGTGGTCAGAATACAGCAAGACTCCGTTAGAATTAACAATGTTACTATGGTAAGTAATTTTTTCTTCAAACAACATGAAGTCTTGCTGTGTACTGAAAATATGCAGACTACCAAGCAGTGCCCCATGGAGGTGGGCACAGAACCTACTCAGGGAATAGGCTCTGCAATACTGCTGTGCCACTCCTGGCATGGGTGTCCAGGCAGCAGTGCTTGGCGAATGTGTGAACAGTTTTCCAGGTAGCTGCTTTACAGATGTCAAGCAGGGGGATATCCCTAGCAGCTGCTATGAAAGAGTCTGTCCCCCAGTAGAGTGAGCCCTCAGGCCCACTGGTGGCTCCTTACCTAGTTTGCCATAACAAAACTGGATGAAAGCCACAATCCACCTGGAAATGGTCCTCTTTGTGGCTGGCTTGCCTTTACCCACCTCACCACAGGTAAGGAACAACTGAATACAGTCCTTCCTATGGTCTTTGGTTCTGTCCATATAATAGTTGATGGACCTTTTTACATCCAGGCTATGCGTTCAGCTGAACTGGAATGATCAGTGAAAAAGACAGGCAATGTTATGGACCAATTCAAATGGAAGTCACAGACTACTTTGGGGACGAACTTCCTATTAGTTTGTAGAACAATCTTGTCCCTGTGAGGGGCAATGTAGTTGGGTTGTACTGACAGGGCCCTGCAGCTCACTGATCCTCCTGACAGAGGTGATGGCCACCAAAAACACAGTCTTAAATGTCAGGAATTTAAGTTCTGCTGAGGACATGTGCTCGAAAGGGGGCTGCATAAACTGAGCTATGCAGATGTTAAGGTCCCAAGAAGGGGTAGGCTCCATGTGAGGCGGGTGAAGATGGAGCAACCCCTTGAAGAACTTAAAAATAGGATAGGCAGCTAGGGAAGGGCCCTTTTCCAACTGACAAATAGGCAGAAACAGCTGCCAAGTGCACCTTCAGGGTGGAGGGCTGCAGGCCCAGGGACTGAAGGTGAACCAAGTAATCCAACAGGACTGCCAGGTCAGCTTTCTGTGAGTCCATGTCTTTCTGGGAACACCAGATGGAGAATTTCTCTTATTTGGAAGTGTAAGTCCTCCTGGTGGAAAGCTTCCTAGAAACCCTAAGGATGTCCAGGACTCCTCCTGAGAGATGCAGGCCAGCATACTCCAAGTCTTCGAGAACCAAGCTTTGAGCCGTAGGGACTCGAGGTTGGGGTACAGAATCCTCCCTTGGGACGATGTCAGCAGGTTGTGCCTCCTGGTGAGGCAAATTAGATTGGCCACTGACAGGGACAACAGCATCGAGTACCATGGCTGTCTGGCCCAGTCTGGAGCAATCAGAATCATAGTAGCTGACTGAGCCCCAAGGTTGATTAGAACTCTGGGTATCGGAGGAAAGGCATACAGAAATCTGCCTGATCAGTCCAAAAGCAGAGCATCCCGAGGCACTGAGCCCAGTGCTCCGGGCCTGCACCAGAACTGGAGAAGCTGATGATTGGGGCTGCAAAGAGATCTATCTCAGAAGTGCCCCAGCTCCTGAAGACTGTTGACAGGATTTGTCTGTCCAGAGCCCATTCATGATGGCCCTGGTTGATCCTGCTGAGAGAATCTGCCAGGACACTGTCCTCCCCTGGCAGGTGGACTGCTGATAGGGAGATGTCCAGGGAGTAAGCCAGACTCCAGATCTTCATGGCCTCTGTGCACAGCACTAAGGAACTTGTTTCTCCCCATTTGCTGATGTAGTACATGGTGGTGGTGTTGTCTGTTCTGACCTGCACCACCCTGCCCTGCAGTATCTTGGTGAAAGACCGTACTGCTAGGAACACTGCTCAGAGCTCCAGCAGATTTATGTGCAGGAGAGACTCCTGCTGGAGCCATGTTCCATGAGCAGTGTGTTCCCCTAGGTGAGCTCCCCACCACAGTAGTGAGGCACCTGTGGTCAGCACTACTGAAGAAGCTTATTGCAGAAAGGGGGACTCCTGCCCTGAGGTTGCCCCTGTCTTGCCACCACTGAAGTGCTTGCAGCAAGTGGTGGTTACTGGTATTAGTTTGGACAGAGAATCCCTCTTCTGGGACCAAAAGGAACTTGGGTGGAACTGGATGTACCTCATCTGAAATCTGGCCCCTGGGACTACTGCTGTGGTAGCAGCCATGTGGCCCAGGAGCTGTAGGAAGTACCTCGCTGGGCGAGGAAACTGAAGACAGAAGGACCCTGCCAACTGAACCACGGCATCTGCCCTTCCTGGAGGCAGGATGGCCTCTGCCTGAATCATGTCCAGCTCTGCTCCTACGAAATCTAGGATCTGGGTAAGTTTCAGAACTGATTTCTTGAGATTCACCAAGAACCCCAAGGATTGGAGGGAATCCTGTGTGAGGGTCAAGGCTTCCTCTACCTGTTGGAGGGAGTGACTCACTACCAACCAGTCATCCAGGCAGGGATAAACAGTGACTCCTTGCCTTCTCAGATGTGCCACGACCACTGACATGCACTTTGTGAAGGCCCTTGTAGCAGATGTCAGTCCGAAGGGCATGGGCTTGAACTGGTAATGACCTGAAGGCAGTCGGAATCAGAGGTATTTTCTGTGAGATTGCCAGATGGGAATGTGAAAATAAGCATCCTTTAAATCTAGGGATGCTAGCCAATCCCCTTGTCTGAAGATAGGTAAAATGATAGCGAGACTGACCATCTTGAACTTTGGCTCTGTTAGGTGCTTGCTGAGGTATCTCAGATCTAGTATGGGCCGTTACTCCACGTTTTTCTTCAGGGTTAAGAAGTACCTTGAGTACAACCCTTTACCTTTGTGCTGAGAAGAACAGGCTCCACTGCCTTGACTTGAAGTAGGGTGGAAACCTCTGCCTCCAACAGGGCTGTTTCTAAGAGGAGTAGCAGGTTTGAATGATCTTGCCTGTTTTTGGGAACAGCTTGAAACTGAGAGCAAGACCCTGGCCTATTACCTCTTGGACCCACCTGTCTGAAATGATGGACTGCCAGGCCTCAAGGTAATAGGCCAGCCTGCCCCCTACTGGTAGTGGGGAGGTGGCCTGGACAGACATCGCAGGGTGTCTGTTTAGAGGGTGTAGTAGATAGACAGGTGGAACCAGCACGGCCAGTGCCTCTCCTACCTCTGCCTCTGAAATAACCTCTAGGCTTTAGGTAGAAAGGGAAGGCCTGAGCCTGATAGAAAGGCCTGAGTAAGGCCTACCTCTGCCTCCCCTACTCTACTGCTTCTGAGGGGTGGCAGCCTTTTCTTTGGCAGCCGCATTCTTGTAGGCTACCCTATACTCATTCATCTTTTTTCATATATGCCTCTGTTTGTTCCCCAAACAACGAATTTTGTGCCAGGTTGAGAGAGAGAGAGAGAGAGAGTTGTACATCTCAACCATGAAAACCTCCTGAGGGAGATGGCCAAAGCCACTGAATGGGAGGCTGCATCATTGGCATTCACTGCCATGTGAAACTGATGTTTGGATGACTGGACCCCCTTACTGACAAGCTCCTGTAAATCTGCTGAACGTTCACGAGGAGCAATTTTAGCCAACTGTCCCACTGATTCCCAGAGGGACTTCTGGTATCTAGACAAGTAGGCCATGTAAGATACCTGCCTGATACCCAGGGAGATGAACCAGATACCGTTTTTTAACTAAGGAATCAATTTTCCTCAAATCCTCATCAGGAGGGTGAGAAGCTAAGGGGTGCCAGCTTTCTCACAAGCTGCAGCCTGTACTACCCCCACATGACTGCAGTGGTGACTTAGGAATTCAGTGCAATTGCCAGCCAACAAATATTTTCTATCCATTTTCTTGTCCACTGGTGGGACAGAACTTGGAGTCTGAAGGATTCTTAAGGTCCGTTTCTTGAGAGACTAATGGATGGGAATCATAAGCCCGAGAGACAGGGAGATCCATCATCTCCTTGTAGTCATCTTCCTCATCCTCTTTTCTGGTCTCCTGCACAGATAACTGTAATGTCTCTGCTACCTGCCTCATGAAAGTAAAGTGGGAGGTAGAATCTTTGGCAAGGTGAGGGGAAAACTCATACTGAGTATGTTCAGGGGAAATCTCAGGCTCAACTGGTTCACCCATCTCATCCTCTTCTTCATAATCCTCATACTCCGACTCATAATACTCCTCTGGGTCCAGAGAGCCTGAAGGAACCAAACCGACAGGTGCCTGAACCGAGGTATGGGTTATCGGTCACTGAGCAGATTCACCCCAACCAGGCTGTAACGACTGAACAATATGGATAGCTTTAGAAATTTCCTCAGCGGTTGGAGCCCCAACCGCCTGCTTACGTGGTTCCAAACCGCTTTTCTTAGTCTTTTTAGCAGGGCCCGTATCAGGGGCTGAATCTGCTGGCCTCCCTGCCCCCACCGACAAGGTTTCGCCCTGGTCCGAGGGCGCAGTCACTGGTTCAACCGGTTTGTCTTTAGAACCGGACCGAACCTCATCAGAAGATTTCTCTGCCATTCTATCCCTCAGTTTACCCAAATGTCTATCCAGGGTAGACTGAGGAACATTTTTTTTTGTTTGTGGTTTTTTTTTTTTTACAGATTTTGCAGTCTGTTTGCAGGTGGTCAAACCCTAGGCAGTACAGACACACTAAGAGTGGACCAGCCTTATCAAATTACTCCTCGCACTCAGTGCAGTGTTAAAACCCAGTGGGACCATTTTTTCTCTTGAGTTTCAGTGACATAACCCTCACAAAATTTAGAGCTTAACCAAGTGGCTTAGTAAGGCCCAGTTAAACAAAGCCAATTTAATACTCTTTTATCCGAAGTGGCTTAATCAGGCCCAGATAAAGAAAAATTCAAATAATTGTATTTACCCTTGGTGGCTTCAGTTAGGCCCGGTAAAGAGAGACAAAGTTTCAGGCAGCAGATGGTTTAGCGCCTATGTTAAAAACCAAGAAAAAGTAGCGTTTTTTAGCCCAAAACTTTGAACCGGATCTCCAAACGCAAACAGTAAACGCTAAAATAAAACTTTACCTCAAGAAATGAAGACTTTTGGTTTCCTCCCCGTCACAAAGAACTGTTCAGAAACCAAAAACTTTCCGAAAATGAAGGAAACCTAGACTAGTCTAACCTGTAACTGCAGGACAGAGGTTTGAAAAACTAAAGAAAATAAATGGTAGTTTGAAAAAATGTTGAATTTCGAAATTCAACTGAAGAAGTTGAGGAGAAGTCTCCAAGGCATCTTCACAGGCGAGTGAAGTAAAGAATCTGGTCAGCTGCATAAAATGTACCGAGGACAGTGGTTTGAAAACAGAGCGCGAGCTCAACATTCTATACATTTGCATAGGGTTTAAGCTCTTTACTCTCTGGGGCAGCTGAACCAGTTGGTCATACTGCATATTTTTAGAATACAGCAAGACTTTGTGTTGTTTGAAATTTCTTTATCAGTCTCTTGTGCGGCACAGTGTTGAAAGCCTTACTAAAGTCCAGACAAGCCACAACAACTGCCCTCCCATGATCTAGTCCCCTGGTTACCCAGTCAAAGAAATCAGATTCGTCTGGCGTGACCTCTCCCCAGTGAATCCATGCTGCCTAAAGTCTTGCAGCCCACAGGATTTAAGATACTCAACCAGCCTTTCTTTAAGCAGGGTTTCCATTATTTTCCCACCTGTGAAGTGAGACTGATCAACCTACAGTTGCTAGTCTCCTTCCTGCTGCTTGTTTAGTGGGACCACAGCAGCTCTTCTCCAATTCTCCGGAATCACACCTGTTTCCACTGAACTGTTGAATAAGGCACAATGGTGCAGCCAGCCCCTCCTTCAGTTCCTTTAGTACCCTTGGGTGTATTCTGTCTGGTCACACAGCCTTGTCCACCTTCAGGGCTTTAAGTCCCTTCAGGACTCTTTCCGCTGAAAACAGAGTTATATTCACCTCGCCCCCACCCCCTCGTTTCTGCTAGTCCCTGGCAATCCACCCCCCCCTCCGCTCTAATAATAATAAAATGATATTCTTTATTTATAATGTGCCTTTTACATTTCAAGGTGTAGTACAGGTTGAGACAATATAAAACAGTAGAAAACAAAAATAATAAATATGCGATACTATATAATTAAAAGCTATTTTCCTCCTCCACGTATGCCTCGCTCCATAAAGACGTCTTAAAAGCCTGTTTACTCTAAAGACTGAGCAGAAGTACTTGTTCAGTATGGCAGCTTTTTCTTGGTCCTTTTCTGCACAGCCCATCCTCCCAAACCTCACTATCCTTCCCCTTGCTTTTCTCTTCTCACTTATCTCAAAAAAATCTTATCCCCTGTAGCTTACCCCTTTCACTATCCTTCCTCTGTCTGTGATTTAGCTCCCCTCACCACCTTTCCTGCTTCTGTCTGTTTCACTTGGTATACCTTATTTCAAAAGGTTTACCAGCCGGCCCAGTGACGCTGAGGGTTGAGGCGCTGGTCGCTACACCTCGCGCCCGCGGCGACCCGTGTTCGAGAATGGGCATGAGTTGTCGGAGTGTGGGGAGGAGATGGATTGAGCGTCCGGAGAACTGCTCTCCATCTCCAGGGTGGAGGTTTCAGGGCGGTGCCCTGACCTCAGCGGAGGCTGGGGATCGACAGCACGCAGCCGCAGCTGCTGGGGGCGGACGTGGCAGACGCTTGACTAGCTGCACACGGGAGCGGCGCGCACTCAGTCGCTAGGCGCCATTGCACGCCATGCCCACCGGGAGGAAAATCAAAGAAAAATGGGAGCCCCGCAGCACGTCGTTCCCCGGCGCCATTCCTGGAGGGCGCCTCCCTGGCATGGATCCGTTGGGGTGGGTTGAGTCGCTCCCCACCACCCTGCCGCGAAGGGTAAGTCGCGGGGTGCAGAAGGGAGGGGGTCTCATGTCTGGGGATGGCGCCGGGGGAACGACGGAGTGCAGGGGGGTTGTAGCCAGAGCTCCGAGGAGAGAAAATAACATCTAAAAAATAAATAAGTTTACCAGGAAAGACATACTGAGCTAAAAGCCTCCTGGAGCAAGGGGGGGATGAGGCGAGTGCAGCAATGCAAAAAGTTTAAAAAAAAAATTAGGTTACAAAAATAAAAATACAAGTAACACATTTAATAAGTAAATTAAGCAAGTTGTGCAGAAGGTAACTCAGCAGTGAAATGCACACTGCAGCAATAAAAATTCAGGGTGAATAAGACATTGCAGTGTACTGTAAAGAAGAGTGGACTACAGCCGGAGGTGGGGGGAATAGAGCACGAGGGGACAAAGGAGTTTTGAGGGCAGCAAGTTAAATCCAAACCCAGGATCAGGGGACCCTGCAGGAGTAAGTAGTGAATTCACGGAGGAAAGATTTTAGTGCAAAAGAAGAAGGACCAGTACAAATAGTGGGTGGAGGTGGGGGGAGGACCAAAGAATTAGGGAAGGAGGAGAAAGTGGCTTGACCAGCAGAGGATTTTAGCTGTGGGGAGAGTGGGACAGTGAGGGCCAGGGCTGTGAAGGGAAGAGGAGGAGGGAGGAAAGGCAAGCCAGAATTTGAAGATGAAAGTGAGGTGCCCAATGTCAAGAGAGGGAGAAATAAACAGTTGTGGGTTATAGGGGTGCAATCCAGGGCAAAGCAGCAGAAGGAGTGAAAAGAATGGTTCCACACTGGCTATGGTGAACTTGGGAGCAGCAATTTAGACAATGTCACCATAATCGAAGACTGGTAGAATCATCTCCAAAAAGAGCTTATATTTTTAATATTCTATTCTAGAGGTCCATTTTAAATCCAAGCCACTGCATTGTATAGCTCACCTGGCCCAGAGTTGATGGCTATAAATAATTCCCATTATTTTCTGCCATTTTAAAGTACCTGTAAATAAGCTGATTTACTCCAAATGGACTTACTGATGTGATGCCTCGACCCTGAAGTAGCGTAACAGAGACCCTGTTAGTCGAAGCGGTCACTTTGATTTAATAATATCGCAACTAATGGTAATAAAATGTATAGATACTATGTTCCTGCTAGCCACTCGCCGCGTCGCCACCGGCTAATGTTTTTAGCGTGTGGCTAAAATTTCTAACGATTTTTAAAGTTACCCGAGCCACAGAGGCTAAAACCTTCTGTTCATGCCCTTTTTGGCAACAGTATAGTATGTGGTTTAGAATAACTAATTTGGCAGTGTATATTGTGGTGTGGCTCATGATTTCACATAGTGGCTAAACAGCCTGGGGTCACTTTAGCCACAGTGGCTAACATTTTAAAAATCCTGGGGGGGAAACGGAGAGATACTGTAAATCGTTCCCATTCAGCTCAGTGGAGCGTGCACATGTGGGCTTCATTTTCTGACATCACAAAACAGGGCTGGGGTGCCTGTGTGGGGGTTAAGTCGGCAGTTTCAGGAAGTGGTTCAGTTTTTGTCTGTGTTGCACATGGAGAAAATTACGAGGGATAACTTTTTAAAATGGCAGAAATAAGGGGGAAATATTTATAGCCATCAATTCTTTTTAAATTCAAGTTTATTGCACAATTCAGCACAGGTTTACAGTAATCAATACTACTTTCCTTCACATTTGAGTTAAAAAATACATACTTACAATTACACCAAGAGTGTCCTAGTGCACATAATCATTCTTTCTGCAACTCCTTTCATTGGATTACATTTATTTTACTTTATTCGACTTTACAGAGAGCAATCTAGGAGCTATACGTCTGTAGTATGCTTATAATAGGGACCTCCCTACTCTGTGCCCCGCTCCAAGCCTCCTCCCTCTTGCTCAGTCACTCCCATCTCTGGTAGCATCATCCATGGAGTCCATCTCCCAACAAAACTCTGCATCCTCAAGTTTATTCCATGTGTGATTTCCTCCATATCTTTAATTTCATTTATAACTGAGAGCCAGTCTTGGCTTGTGGGCGGACATGGAGAGAGCCACCTTCTGGTTATAGCCTTATGAGAGGCCGCAAGGAGGATGCCCCACAGATAAATTTTATTGGCACCCCTAATTTCGTCTGGTTTCATACCCAGTATCAAATTCTTGGTGCCCAGCACTGACTGTATAAAGAATACCTGCCTTATTTTTTGTTCTACTTCTGTCCAATAATTTGTAAGAGTTGGGCATGACCAAAACACATGCAGGTAATCTGCTTGGGTTGTTCCACATCCCCGCCAGCACCCCCTGGGACAGTTCCTATCCCATTTACACTGAATCATTGGTGTAATAAACAATCTCATTTTCACTTTCCACTCGAACTCCCTCCACATTGGGGAGGATGTGGTTCTAAGGCCCACTGCCAGTGCAGCAGTCCACTCCCCTTCCTCGAGATTTTCCCCCATCTCCCTGTCCCACCTATTCTTAATTTGGGTAGTCCTGTTTCCTCCCCTGTCTCTCAAGGCTCCATATATGGCGGACACCAGCCCTTTGACTTTTGATGAATTCAATATTTCAACTATAATGCCCCGCATCCCTGCTGAAAATTTAGTATGTTTATATCTGGCTTGCAGAGTATGTATATAGGTTCTTATTTGCAGACATCTAAAATGGTCTGCTTGTCTTAAAGAATATTCCTCCTTAATCTCAGCAAATTCCACTACAGTATCTCCATCTAGAAATTGATTCAGGGAGTACAGGCCAAGTTTACCCCAATTCTTAAAAGTAAGATCCTGCCTGGGTGGGGAGAATCCTGGGTCCCAAGCGAACCATCTTAGTGGGCAGACCTCTTCATCTAATCTATGTTTGGTCCATAGGCGTCTTAATGACCCCACTGTATTTCTAACGGACAACAGCGGAGTATTCCCATCTCTCACCTGGGTCCCCGGTGTCACCACTTTCACCCCTAATGGCATCCCATCTGTCAAGGCCACTTCTATTGTCTTCCACCTAGCCTTATATGTTCTGACCGACCACATGAGGGCCCATCTTAACTGGGTGGCCAAAAAAGTAGTCCTCCAAATTAGGGACATTTCGGCCTCCATAATTCTTGTTTGTCTGCAGGATTGTGTTTTTGATTCTAGGTTTCCTGTTGTTCCGAATATATCGTGTGAGCATCCTTTGCCAGATTTGGAATTGTTTTTTTATGAATTTTTATTGGGAGGCACTGGAAAAGGTACAAGTATTTAGGGAGAATGTTCACGGATACTGACTGTATCCTCGAGTACAGGGGTAGATTCACAGCCTCCTATCTTTTAATATCTTGTCTGATCTGAGTTATTATTGGTTCAAAATTAACTGAGTATAGTGTTGTTAAATTTTTTGGAATTTGGGTGCCCAAGTATTTTATTTTCCCCCTATTCCAGTTTACGTCCAGCATTCGCATTATGTTTGTAGAAGAGTTATAATGAAATTTGAGAATGTCTGTTTTATTTTTATGTAGTGTATATCCTGAGTAGTGACTGAATTTGTCTATAAGGGACCATATTTTAGGGATGGATATGTCCGGATTAGTAATATATAGGAGGACGTCATCCGCATATAGGGATATTTTATGTTCTTCCCCTTCCACGTCAACCCCCCTCACCCCCTCTGCTTCCCTTATCACCTGGGCTAGAGGTTCTATATATAGGTCGAAAAGGAGGGGTGATAGCGGGCAACCCTGCCTTGTACCTCTCCCAAGATCAAACCTGCGCGAAATGCCCCCACTGACCCTCACAAAGGCCTGTGGGGAAGCGTACAAGGCTTTAATTGCTCCCATGAATATTGGTGGGAAACCCATTCTTTTAAAGGACCAAAAAGAGAAAGCTCCAATTTACTTTAATCAAACGCTTTCTCTGCGTCTAGACTCATAAGACAGGCGGGGATACACTTTTTATCGATGATATCAATTATGTTGATGGTTCTTCTAACCCCTTCAGCAGCCTGCCTGCCCTCTACAAAACCGTTTGATCTGGGTGAACTAAGTCCGTGAGAAAGGACTGGAGTCTTTTGGCTATTATCGCCGTAAAAATTTTATAATCCACGTTAAGAAGGGAAGTTGGCCTGTAGGATCCGCAGTCCTTTGGGTCCTTACCTTCTTTCGGGAGCACTGTTATACTGGTGTAATTCCATGATGGAGGGACCACGTCCCCCTCCAGCAAGACTTGACTATATACCGTACTCGGTATGGGGGTCAGGTTCCCCACAAACGTTTTTTAGAGCTCACCCCCAAGCCCATCAGGACCCGGGCATTTACCTACCTTAAGTTCTCCCACCATACCTACAATCTCCTGGTGTGTGACTGGCCTCTCTAAAAACTTGCCTCTGGGTGTCGGTAAGCCTAGGTAACTTTAAAGTCTCTAGGAAACTCAAAGCCTCCTCTGGGTATGAGTCCAACTGAAGATGATACAACTGTTTATAAAACAGTTGACAAATGTTCCAGCTATCATAGCCATCAATTCTGGGCCAGGTGAGCTATACTATACGTTTGGGGGAGCGGCAACTTGGAAGCAGCTCTTTAACTAATATAGGCTCAACTGTCTGAGCCAGGTCAAACTATGAAGCATGTGACAGAATAGAAATCCCTCTTTGAAAGCTGGGCCTACGATTTGCAGCATGTAGGGTATGTTTTCTCTCCCTGTCCTCCTTCCTCCCAAATGCCACTGTTTTTTTTCCTTTACCACCTTGGCCACTTCCCTAGAGAACCATAATGGTCTCTTTTTCTTCCTACTTAATCTTTCAGGAGTCTGTCCAGACAGGTGTGGTGCCAGGGGACTTAAAAGTGGCCAGTGTGGTCCCCATCTTCAAGAAGGGGCCAAAGCCAGACTGGGGCAACTCCTGGCCGGTCAGCCTGATGTCAGTGTTAGGCAACACCCAGGTGACTATGATCAGGGATAGAATAATGGGAGCACATAGTGGTTGGGTCCAAGGTTCTTGTCCCCTCTCAGCATGGCTTTTATGAAGGGCAGATGATGCCAAACTAAAGTGATCGCCTTCTTCAAGATGGTAACTAGGGAAGTGTACAGGGGAAGGGCTGTGGACATATGGCATCTGGACTTCAGCAAGGCATTCAACATTGTCACGTGACAAGCGTCTAGGCAATGTATATTAGTCCAGTATACAAAAAAAATACACAAGGTAGACTGCTAGCAGGCTTGGTGGGGCTGGACACAGAGGAAGGTGGTGGACGGCACGATTCTGAAAGAGAAGGAAACTCAAAGATAGGTGCTGGGGCCATTGCTCTTCAGCATCTCTACAGAAACACAGAATCTGTCCGTGGAAAAATGCAAATTGACCCATCCAGTCTGCTCAGATGTTCCCAGCTATTTTGTCTCCGCAGACTATCTGGTCTCTGGCGACCCCCTCCTGGCTATCTACCACTATTCCCCTATGACTATTCCATGTATGCCTGAAGTCCCCCCCCCCCCCATTGTTTTTGCTCCAACTCTACTGGTAGACTGTTCCAGGCATCCACCACTCTTTCAGTGAAGTTTACAAGGCCTTAAGTGGACTGCAACCCCTCTATATTCATGAACTACTGGCAACCCATCAGGAGGATTAATCAGTGCATCAGAGTTCTCCGTTCAGACACCCCGGGGCTTTTGTTAGTCCAAGCAACAAGATTAAAATCTGCTGGGGACTGAGCATTTTCTATAGCTGCACCAAGACTCGTAATACTGTCCCAAAAATCGATCCACCCTGCCACTTCAGTGGAAAGCTTTAAATCAAAACTAAAGACCTGGCTGTTTAGAGAGGCCTTCTCAGGAGACCGATAACTCCACCAATTCTGTGGAAATAACCATGAGCCTAAATTTATACTCCTTTATTATGATGTATCGCTTGTTATGTAGTGGTTGTACTCTGTATTCATATCTGTACTGTAAAGCGCTCTGTGGCGATATATAAAGTTCCTATCCTAAACTTCCCCCTTCCAGCTTCACTGCATGCCGTCTTGTTAGAGTGCACTTCTTCATTTGAAATATATTCCCCTCCTGTACCCCGTTCATTCCAGTGAGGTACCTGTAGGTCTCCATCACGACTCACTTCTCCCTGCCAGGCTGTACATATTGAGATCCCTCAGTCTCTCCTCATAGGACTTTTGATGCAACCTTTGCACAATTTTAGTTGCCCTCCTCTGGACTGCCTCTGCCCTGCCTATGTCCCTTCTGAGATGTGACCTCCAGAACTGGACACTGTACTCCAGGTGGGGTCTCACCAGTGACCGATACAGTGGTAACACTACCGTCATCCTGCTGCTGGTGATACCTCTCCTTGTGCACCCACTTTGCTTACTGCCTCACCAATTTGAGGTACCGTATATACTTGCGTATAAGTCATTTTTTTATCCCTTTTTTGAAGTGCGAGAAGCAGTACCGACTTATACGCAAGTCTTCCAGAATCAAACTCAAAAATCAATGGTAGTAGATGCTGTGAATCAGTCTGTAAGAGACAAAGTAACTACCATTATTACTTAATACAGTGTTCCACATTGCGTGAAAATATAGAGCGGTGGTAAGGGGAGGAGCCACAGGGGCGGGGTCACCAGGGGCGGAGCTATCGGTAGGCGGAGTCAGTCGCTCGGGATGCAATAAATGCATAAGAAACAAGAAATAAGAGTAATATGATGATCTGGAGGCCTCTGTAGTAATGCAGCAGCAAATGTGTGATAAAACATACTGGAGAACCTCTGCATTCTAGTTGCAGGCCAGCAACAGTTTGGTGAGGCCATACTACAACTCTTTACTAGTGCCTGCAAGGCCAAGATCTAATCTTCGGTTTTGCAGTCCTGCCCAATGAGCTGCAGCTTCCAAATAGGGAAACTGTCAACATCGGGGCCCTCAATTGAGATAAGCATAAGTGCATTTAGCACACTGGCATAATCTATTTCGTTCCTGCGTTTTATTCGATTCAGTGCAGAAAACCCTCTCACAATCTGCAGTTGACATGGGTATTATCATTGCCAGCTCTGCCAAGTAGATATGTTTGGATACAGGTCTACATACTTAGTAGTTAGAGCATGCAGCACATCAGAAATAGTCTTAAAGGCCATCTTTTCTGTGAACATGAGACTCAGGGAAGCCCATTCAGTGCAGAAGCATCTACATCCACAACAGTAGCATAGTGACCAAGAATAATCTCAAGGCTATCACTACCATACCCTTCCAACTGTTCAATATCAACTTCTTGTATCATGCTGGGGTCAAAGATACTGAGCATCAAAAGTTCTGTGCTTGGAAACCTTTGCTCAATTTGAGCAATTAGGGCCCTAATAAACTTGTCATGCACAGAGGTTGTGAAATGATTCAACTGTGGTTCGCTAAATGGCAAGTTCAGGCCATTATCATTCAGGAGTACTAGTTCAGGCGAAATGGAGGAGAAGTACTGACCAGGTACCAGTAGGCGTGCCCTAAGAATTTCTAAAGTGGAATGTAAATGCCTCTTTATATCAGTAAAATTCAGTGCTGATGTTTGAAAGCATTTAGATAAGATGCTAAGGTGTGGAAGTATGTCACACATCATGCATAAAATAGAAAAAACTCCCAGTTTTCCACCATTTTACTAGGCCTACAGCTTGGGGATCATGCCTTTCAGAGGCTCTCTATGCAGGGCGTAACAACAGATGGGAAAATCTTCCTTAGTGTGTCACATGCTGCATCATGGGACAACCACCTAACTGCTTTTGCCTGTTTAGGCTTTAAAACAGGGTTTTCCATTGCCTGCTGAATTTCTTTCAGGGCAGCCATGCGAACAGCAGAGTTTTCATAATATCTGTATAAGTGATCTAGTGTTTGATTAAACTTTTAATGACGTTCACTTCATTTGCTGCTGCCTTTACAGCCAAGGCCTCCCGTGAGCCATACAGTGATTTTCAACAAGAATTGGGCTGACTTCTTTCAGCTTTTAGCCACCCGTTTTGCCTGCCAGCATAACGGCTGCTCCATCACTGCCTAACCCTGCAAGATGATCAACCGAGATTTGATTGTTATCAGAGAACTCCAGCATTTTTTTTAACAATTGTGTCTGCCTTTCCATCAATTAGTTCCTCAAGTCCCAGGAAAGAAACTCTGGGTTCCCTTCTTTGCAGTACATACCATACAAAATGAGCTGCTTCATAACAGCAATATCAGTTGTTTCGTCCACTAAATATGAAAAAATTTGGCAGCCTTCAAATCTGCAAGAACTGATCTCCTGACCACCTCACCCAGAGAGAGAACCATTTCTCTGACAGTTCGATCAGAACGATATTTAACAGCATCAGCAATATGTATATTGTCTAGGTATTTGCATCCCAATGATTTGGCGAGATCCAACAGTGAGCCATATTTCGTTGTGTGAGGCAGCTCATTTTTTATTAGCCAGTACATGCAACGAAGGGATGCCACAAAAGCTTCTTGTTCCAGGGTCATGGCCTGCTGCATAGCCTGCTCTATTCCACCTTTTGAAGCTGAAATTCTGCAGTTAGCTTCCAGTTCAGCAACAACGTGAACTGAACTGTTCTGATGCCTTCTTATAGCATCTTCTCTGAATGTCTTACACCCACTGAGTACCCAAACTGTTCCTGATTTGGGCATCTGTTTATGTTTTATGCAAAATGCACAAAACATGCCATCATTTTCTTTGTACTGTAACCAACAGTATTTGTTAAGCCAGCCAGTATAAAATCCTGTTGCTCTATGCTTAGAGGTGTTTTTCTGTATTACAGGAGGAAGTACAGGAGTTTTTGGACAATGACGTCGATATCAACTGGACCAACTGGCATTGTCCCACTCATCGACTCACAATTGTCATCTTGATCAGGATGTTTCCGTTTTGAGTTAATTTGAAACCAAAGTTAGTTAGTTTCTGCATTGTGTACAATAAAGCTGTTTTTCCCTAAGTGTTGTCGTGTGTTTATTTGTCAATACAGAGCGAGAACTTGGTAATGCTGGTTGAGCCCCAAATATTTTTTCTCACACAAATATTTTTTTATTCCCTGAATCAGGGTTCAGAACAAGTGACCACTGACGAGACTGCACAACCTGACTAGTGGGACAGACCCCCTGGTGGCACAGTTAAGGAGACCAGTTTTTTTTTTTTTTCCACACAAATATTTTTTTATTCCCTGAATCAGGGTTCAGAACAAGTGACCGCTGACGAAGCAAGACTGCACAACCTGACTAGTGGGGCAGACCCCCTAGTGGCACAGTTAAGGAGACCAGATTTTTTTTTCTCACACAAATATTTTTTTTATAAAGGAGCACTCAGAAGAGAAAATAATGCAAGAGCCTAGAAGGTCCTCTAAATCTCTCCACTGCTCTCCCTCACTCACAACCCCACTCCACTGCAGAAATATAATTTCAGGCTCAAAAGAATAATATGGGCATACAATTTAGGTCTGTGAACAGTCAAGTTCAGTCTGTTTTTTCTTTTGCAGTAATTTTCTTTTCAGCACTTAAGGCAACCCACACCACACAGATGTGTCAAATATCAGGCTCAAAATATACTTGACTAATAATCTTCCTTTTTTTTTCTTTTACAAAAATCTTTTTTTTTTCAAAGCAGCAAGAAAACCAAAAGTGAGCTGCCTGGTACTAGTCTCTGTGAGACCACTCTCTCCCTCCGCTCCCCCTCACTCACAACCCCACTCCACTAATGCTGCTATTATCAGAAATGCAGGCTGAAAAATGTGCTGAAAACTAAGTCTGACAAATTGCTGGGCTCAGTATTAATGCAACGCTGACACTCGGAGATCGATCCACTCTCGATGCAAGACACAAGCCAAATTTAAAGCTCTAAACTGTAACTGGGACTTACCCAAAGTAAACTGCTTTGATAGGGCAAGTCAGCTGTCACTCCTTGGTTTGGCGCCTTTCCTCCCGAGCGACCTGGTGACCATCGGAGTCTCGATCACATGATCTTGGAGTCTGTTGGACTGAACCAGAACTACGGTGCAACCTCCCGTCTTTCTTGCGCATGACAACAAGCACGGATGGGTTCACGTGCTCGCGCATGCTCCTAGCGCGAGTACGAGGATTTAAAGCGACAGGCAGCTTTTACCTGAGAAACAGTGGCGGGACTTTAAAATGAGAGGCGGCCATTTAAGATAGCGCGGCGGCCCGCCTCTCAGTTGTAATGAATGGGGAACACTGACTTAATTACTGCCACCGAATGTTGGTTTCACTCCTACTGTCTGGCCCCATTGTTTGTCACACCTCTCGATTGCCTTCTGATGTGTCCGCATTAAGCACGTAATCCTCGCACTTAATTTACCTTGCACCTAATTAACCTGCTGCCTTATAAGTTTTATAACATACCATACCATTTGTTACTTTATCTGTTCCCCCTGCTGAGCACTGTGCCAACATGTTCACTCAGAAACGGAAAAGAATCGTGTGTAATGCTGAATTCAAATTAAAAGTAATATCTTTTGCAGAGTCACATTCGAATTCTGCTGCTGAAAGACACTAAGGCATAAATGAAAAGTTAGTCTGTGACTGGAGAGCAAAAAAGAGTGAGTTACTGGCGGCTGAGAAGACAGTGAAACGAATGAAGCAGAACCCCTCCCCAGTGTCTGCCATAGAAGCCAAACTGAGCAGCTGGGTTCTAGAGTCGCGTCTTCAGGGCTACACAGTCAATCAGACAGCCATTCGATTACAAGCACTAATGCTGGCCAAGAGTGAAGGCTTACAGGCGGGTAAAACATTTCATGCCTCAGCTGGTTGGTGCACACACTTTATGAGGAGTCACGGACTCGCATTAAGACAACGCACTCACATAGCACAGAAGCAACTGGCAGATGTAAATGCCAAGGTTGATAGTTTTCACATTTTTGTTCTTAAAGGAGCACAAAAAGCATAACTTCCCACTGATGGCGATAGGGAATATGGACGAGACAGCTGTTAACTTTGACTTACTATCGAACAGGACAGTTCATATAAAGGGGGGAAAAAACTGTGACTGTGCGTACCTGTGGGGTGGAAAAGTCACATTTTACAGTAGTGTTGGGGTGCCTGGAAGATGGTACTAAATTGAAACCTATGGTGGTATTTAAACGGAAGATCTACACCCCAAGGAAAAGATGCCACTAGGTATCTTAGTTGAAGTACACCATAGAGAGTGGATGAATGAAGCGCTAGTTAACAAATGGCTGAATGAGATCTAGGCAAAAAGACCAGGGGCACTCATCCATAAAAAGAGTCTCCTTGTCTGGGACATGTTCCGAGGGCACCTCATTGACTGTTAAAGCAAACCTAAAAGGGCAAATGACATATCAAGCTGTCATTCCTGGGGGCTGCACTGCATTATTACAGCTACTCGATGAGAGAAGCGTGGAGACTGTGGATGATAACTGGGGAGAAACAGCACACTGCTGGGGGTAACATAAAAAAACCTAGTCTCAGTATGGTTTGTCAGTGGGTGAAGGATGCCTGGACCACTGTATCCACTGAGGCAGTAATCAAATCATTCAAGAAGTGCGGTATTTTGAATTCAATGGATGGAACAGAGGAACACTTTTTGTACGATGACCTGATCGCCAACACTGAAGGGGGACCTGAACAAAATATAGATAGCAGTAGTGCAGAAGAGGAGAACATAGCATCGAATGAGTTATAAGACATGTATGCTGATATGCCTTTGTCTGAGCATCAGCTCCATCTGCTGTTAATTTGGACGATGAAAGCGATGATGAGTATTTTGGGTTCGAGTGAAGTTTGGTATGTACCGCTACAATTTGGTCTCCTGTATTTCCATACTGTCTGCTGCATTTTCTCATGTTTAAATTTTTTTTTTCAGCTGCCAGCATCACAAGTGATGATCAGCCCGATCTGCAAGAGAAATACAGATGCCTAGAACTCCTTATTATTCCTTTTTTTAATGAGAAAAAAAAATATTCAAATAAATGTAAAAAAAAAAAAAGAACTTGCTCTGGTTGTCTTGTTGAAGGGGTCATTTTAGGGTACCGACTTATGAGGGTCAAAGCTAAAGGGTCCAACTAACAGCAGGCAATTATACCCCAGACTTATATGCAAGTCAACTTATATGCGAGTATATATGATAATCAGATATGCTAACTCCAGTGTCTCTTTCCTGCTTTCTGACGGTCAGAACCTCCCATTTTATACTCTGCTTCCAGGTTTCCATGCCCCAGGTGCATGATATTGCACTTTTTGGCACTGAACACCAGCTGTCATATCCTTAACCACTCCTCAAGTTTTCCTCAGAGCTCTACTCTCATTTCTCTCTAGGCCCTCTCGAGTATCCACCCTATTAAGATTTTGGTGTCATCTGCAAAATGGCATTCCTTCCCTTCCAGCTATTCTGCAATGTCACTTATATAGAAACTAAAGAGAACCATTCCCAGTACTGAACCATGTGGCACTCTGCTGTTCATTTTCTCCCTCAGAATGCTGTTTACCACCACTCTCTGTCGCCTATCCAGTATCAGTTTCTTACCCAGGTTTCCACCTAGGATTCCATCCCAAGACTGCCCAATTTCCTCATCAGTCTCCTATGTGGCACAGTGTTAAAGGTCTTACTAAAGTCTAAGTAGGCCATGTCCACTGCCCTTCCTTGAGCTACTTCCCAAACCACTCAGTCAAAGAAATCAATCAGATTCTTCTGGCGTGACCTGCCCCGTGAATCCATGCTGCCTTAGGCTTTGTATCTGTAACCTGCCGGAAGTTCCCCAAGGTCTTGGGGGTGGGGAACCAGATGATCAGATGGATAGGCAATTGGCTCCAGGACCGGACCCAGAGGGTCGTAGTTGGTGGGATAGTCTCATCCCCAATGAGGGTCATTAGTGGGGTCCCACAGGGATCAGTCCTTGGGCCCCTTCTGTTCAACGCCTACGTATCTGACATAAGGACAGGAATCAGGAGTGAGATGAGTCTCTTTGCAGATGACTCAAACTGGGGGCGGTGTGGATGGGAGGAGGGGAGGGTGGCCCTACAGGGGGACCTGGAGGCTCTGGAAAGATGGTCTAGAAAGTGGAAGCTGAGGTTCAATGCAGGGAAATGCAAGGTACTCCACCTGGGGGCCAGAAACCCAGGTCAAGTATACACCCTGGGGGAATGCTACAAGTCTCGATGGCTGAGAGGGACCTGGGGGTGGTGGTGGATGTCAAGATGAACAACTCGGAGACTTGTAGGAGGGCAGCAGCCAAGGCCAACAGGATGCTGGGATGCATCGCTAGGGGATCACCTCCAGAAGGAGGGAAGTGATACTCCCTCTGTATAACTGCTTGGTGAGGCCGCACCTTGAGTACTGCGTGCAGTTTTGGAGGCCACACTTAAAGAGGGACATTAACCTCCTGGAGAGGGTCCAGAGGAGGGCAACCAAAATGATTTGGGGCTTGGGGGACAGGACCTATGAGGAGAGGCTCGAAGAGCTAAATATATACACATTGGAAGAAGCGAAGGGACCGGGGGACATGATAGAGGGTCTTTAGGTACATGAAGAGGGTAAATAGGGGAGGAACAGTCAGGGTGCTTGAAGGAAGGAGGAAGGGGCCACTAGAGGGCATGGCTGGAAGCTGGAGGGGAAGATTCAGGGAGAAAGGAGGAGGTGCTACTTCACTGAGAGGGTGGTGGAGCCATGGAATGCACTGCCTAGGGGCTGGTGGAGGCAGAGACAGTGGAGGGGTTCAAGAGGGGTGGGACAGGTACAGGGGAAGGGTTCTGGAAGCAAAATCCAATGCAGCAAGAATATCCGGAACTGGGAAGGGAGAAGCCAGAGAAGGCGAGGGGGACAGCAAGGTCAGCACCCAGGTTGGGGACTGACCAAACGAGCAGACACGAAAGACCGTTAGGCCTATTCTGCTGGCATTTTAGTATGTTAGTATGTCAGAAGTTTCTCCATGATCCCTGAAATCCTCATCCTGACCTTCTAAGAAGTCAGGGTCCGAGTCTGCCTGCACATCTGATTCCACAGCCTGTTCTTGCTGCATTGCATCTGGACATGCATGTGTTGGCCCCCTCTGCCCCGAAGGGACCGGGTTGGGGTCAGGTGTATCCACTGGGATGTCCTGCGGAATATCAGGGCTCAGAAGCTTACTGAAGAGCAATAAGAGAGGTTTTCACAATTCTGCTTTGCCACTGCCAAGAGACAGACCAGGTGCTCCTCTGCCCAGCTCCGAGGACCAGCTGGGGCCACCATGAGACAAATATTATGCTGAGCAACACAATGAGGACAATAGGTATCAATGCGGAGGGCCTCATCACCCTTCTGCAGGTCTTACATCGTTTCATAATTAATCGTCTTCAGTAAGCCATGGTGTCAATAAGAGAAAAATTGTGACGGAAAGAAAAATCTCAGGTTTAAATCTATTAGTGCTTTTATTAAGCAGCCAAACCAACTGCCAAACTGAAACCGACGTGCTCAAAAAACGCTAAACTAAGCGTGCGTGCGCTTGCTGGGTGCGTGAGAGCATTAGCGTGAACATGCACTCACTTGCGCAACAGGCTTCAATGGAAATAGCATTGCGCAAATGCGTTTAGCGCTGCGGGCATGCACTCTAGACACTGGCAGGAAGCCCAACTGATGAAACAGCATGCGCCACGCACTAATGGCGGCCACACAAATGGGAAAAACTGTGGCTGAGGTGAAAAATCACCCACACCTCAGGATTACACACACACAAAAAAAAAAAATCACAAAATTAGCTGTAAAATACTGGTAAACACAAAACCTCAAACTTGGGGGACATGGAAATGACACCACGAGGTCGAGTGAACCCCCAGAGACCCTACACTCCCAATAAGTAAATCTGTATCTACCCTGTGGCACCTTTTTGGGGTGTTACATGGAGACCATTAAAACACCCTAGCAAGACAGAAGCGGCTCCCAGTCCAATGGGGAATGATAAAAAGGCAGGTTATTCAATTTTTAAGCTGCAACTTAACAGGCACAATTTAAATTTAGGGGTGCTCCTTGAAACAGACAGCCCCAACCTGCAGAGCAGAACTGCAGCCCCAAATGAAGTCTTGAATCTTGAAATTCTTGAGAGAAGAGAAAAGTAACTCTGTCCCCTTTGACTGGCAAAGCTTAACTGAGGAGTTGCTGCTACGTGGAATCCTCATATGCTCAACATTCTAAAGCTTTAGCTGTGCCATTCCCCTGGTAGGGGTGCACTATATCCAGCAATTTTGATCACCCATTGACAATGTGGAGCGCTACAGAAATCAGCAACTTGACGTGCATCTGTATGCTCACTGCTGAATTCTGCACACATTACAATAAATGTTAAAAAAAAAATTCAGCAACTTTTTAAATTCTGGTCCCTAATCTACCATTTTCTCTATAGGCTAATAAAGCCATAACACAGTTACCTTCTCCAAGTGTTTGGGCCACTCGTTGTTGTGAATGTTTCTCAAGTTCCCTCTCTCTTCAATCTTGTAGTGTCTGATTTTCTGATCTTCAAGCCAGACAATAAAGTTTCTGAATTCGGTTTCGTCTGTAACAAAACAAATACAGCAACTCTCGGTTTCACAATGTCTTAGGATATTCTGATGCAGCATTACGGTACATTCAAGAGCCACAGCATTTTCATTACGCAATTATTAAATGATCCTTGACCACCCATTCCAAAAGTTGACCCAGCCAGTTCAGAATCCACCTACGTCTGTAAAGAGTGAACCCCAGTAGGGAAACTGTTCTTATCAGAGCAAGTTCTTTTTTCCTTTCTGACCAGGAAATATTTCGATATGTTCAATATTCCATCACCATCCTAGCATCTGTCCAGTCCAGAACTGCATCCCTTTTAGACTATCCCTCATATAAGCCACACCATCAGAACAGTATCAGCACTGCCGCCTTCAACGCCAGCGATCACATTTGCGAACCCAAGGTGGGGGGGGGATGCTGCTCTTCTTGAGGGAAGGTAGCAGAACAACTCTGTTGCAGAAATGCCATGAGTGACCACAGGTGGCAGTGTCATAGAGGAGAACGTTGGCCCGGACTTTGCACACGAGCACACATACAATCCAGAGGTAAAAATTAAGAAAATAATCTGGTGTGGGAGGTGGAATACCAAAAGCCCAAGTTAGGGATTCAGTCTCAAACTCTGGTATTCCATCTATCAATAAGAGCATGCTATAGATTACACTGTAAAGTAGAGACTAGGAGGAGTGGTATCCCAATCAGAATACCAGCATGAACAAAATGGTATTCTGCCTGGAAAACTGGTATGCAAATCAGCGTGGAATACAATTAAAATCTAGCCCTGCAGTCCTATATAGCCTCTGTCATGGGGGGGGGGAGGCCCGGCCCAAGATGAAGCACCGGTATTCTTGAGCATTGTGCCAGACGTCCACCCAAAGCAGTTGAATTCATAAATATGTTTGAGGTTGCCTCGCTTTCTGCTTTGATCAAATGGGTAAGGAACTGGTTGGGGGGGAAGAAAAACAAAGGGTGGTCACAAAAAAGGGTCAGGTCAGAGGACAGGATAGTCGTAAGTGGGATGCCACTAGGTCAGTCCTGGGATCAGTACTGTTTAATTGTGACATAGGGGAGGGAATCCACGGCAAGATGTGTCGCTTTGCTGACACAAAACTATGTGGCAGAGCAGATAAGGAGGAGGTCAGAAAGTTGATGTGGGATCTGGAGAAGTGGTCCCAGTTGAGAATCAATTCCAAAAAGTGCAAAGTGATGCGCTCAGGCATGAGGAATCCAACTACAGAGTACTGGATGCAGGACAGAGTTAGGCTGGTCACAACAGCAGAGTAAAAGGACCTGGGAGTCATTATCAGGGACTCCCTCAAACAATCCAGCCAGTGCAATAAAAGCATACAGTAAGGCAACAAGGATGATGGAATGCATTGGGAGATCTGATAGTAGGACTGAGAAGGTGATGTTGCCTTTGTACAGATCACCGAAGATGCCTCACCTGGAGTAACCATTTTAGGGTCTACAACTGAACAAGGACATGGACAGGCTGGAGTCTGTGCAGCAAAAGGTCACCAAGATAATTCAGGGCCAAGAGGGCAGATCCCAAGTATGAGGACAGCTTGAGGTCCTTAATATGAACTTGCTGCAAGTCAGAAGGGAGACATGATAGAAACACACAAGTTCCTGGAGGGAACCAATAGCATGAACTGTGTAGACCTAGTCAACAGGAACAGCACTGCAGTCAGGAGACGCCATAAATGAAAGCTAGAAGGTGGAAACTTCAGGAGAGATGTGAACAAATTCTACTTCACTGAGAGGGTGGTGGAACCATGGAAGAGATTACAGGCAAAGGTGGTGGGGGCTGGGATTATAAATTAGTTTAAACAGCTGGAAAACCAACACTAGATCCCAGGATACCGGCTTTCTTGGCAGAAAAAAAATCTAACTCTTGGTCTTGGGGATGCCCGGGCCGACTAACAATAGCCTCAAACACTGACTAGAGGTATTTTTTTCACTCCACTTCATATATCGTCTTTGAAAGTCTTATTTTTCAAAAGCAACTCAATATCACATCAGGTGACATTTCAGAGGCCACGTCCCTTCATCTGGTCCACTAAGCGAGAGTTAGTTATATAATAAACTGATGTAACCAATGAATAATACAAAGGTTATCCTGGCTTTTGCTGCCACATGCTAGTGTCCCACATGTTACTTCACTATGTGTACGTCAAACTAGCTCAAGGCATAAAATAAGTGGGTTCACATAGCAATTTTCTTACCCCAAAACTGCGATTTGCTAATCAAGTGCAGCCTTGATAAGCACAAGTTGCTAATCAACTGATTTGACACATCATAGTAAAACATCGCTAGGACATTGGAGCTGGGTGGGGGACAAGGGGAGAGGGCGACGGTTTAAGGTAGAAAACCTCGTCAAGACAACAGGGGCCTGATGATCAAAAGTCTGCGTGGGCGCTAACCAGTGTTTGCCTGTGCAAACCAGGTTTTGTGCTTGAGCTCAATACTGAATAGACTCTGCTGTGCCAGCAAACAGGGGTAGCCCCTGCGCAAACCAAAAAAGGGGTATGCAAATGGTGGGCAGAGTCAGGAATATCAGAGCAAGATGATATTCAGCAGATTTGCATGGTGCAAAAAGGTTTTGCACAGTCCTTGTGCACTGCACAAATACTGCTGAAGAAAACCACCTTTTACTCTGTGCAACCCTAGCAGCTGCCAGAGGTAATGCAGCCAATCAGCTGGTTGGCCGTTGGGGGAACATACCTGCCCCTGGGGTCCATGGTAACCCCAATCGTCAGCCTATAATGTCAAATAAAATTCTAGCGCTAGTGTCCCCCAAACTGCCAGCCCCTAATGTCACAAAACATTGCCTGGTGCTAGTGGTCCCTCCCTCCAAATGCCAGCCAATATTAAAAAAATAATAAGTCTCTGGTGCTAGTGGTTCCTCCTCCCTCCAATATCACAAAACAAATCCTTGGTACTAGTGGTCCCCCCTCCCTCTGAATGCCTGCCCATAATGTCACAAAACAATCCCTGGTGCTAGTAGTCCCTCCCTGCCTCCTACTGCCAGCCCGTAATGCAAGCAACAACCCTCCCTGGCAATGGCATCCAATGGTCTCCCGCCGGGCACCGATCCATGATACTGCAAGTCGCAATGTAAGGCATAAATTTGCTTTGGAAACTTGATTAACAATACTTGCTAAGCAACTAGCCAGGTTTGAGGATCAGTTTCACAAAATGGCTATTTTTATCTACAGGATACAGTTCAACAGGGTGCAGCTGTGGGGAAAAAGTGTCAAATTGTGAGATAAAAGATACAGAACTGATGTAATTTAACACAACTGCAGGAAAAAAGTACTGCAATTTGGAAATTTTTACAATACAGCAAATCAGTTCATTAGCAACTTCTGCTAATCAAGGCTGCACTTGATTAGCAAATAACATTTTTTTGGGTAGTAAATTCCTGTGCTAACGCACTTATTTTATGCCTTGCAATGTCCTACTCCCTGGCATCTAACGCACCCCCTCCCCACCGTGGCACTGAGCACTCCCCAATCCCCTTACCAGTTATCCTCGGTGCTGCAGGTGCATACAGCGACCGGTGCAACCCTCCTCACACCTCCTCAGCCAGCTGCTGTATGTTCAGGCAGGGAGCATGCCTCTTATTTACAGGACAGGGTGCGCTGTCCAAATAAATAAAGGCGCGGCCCTGCCTGGACATACAGCAGCCGGCCAAGGAGGTGTGAGGAGGGCTGCACTGCTTGCAGTATCACCCATGGCACAGAGGATACTGGCAAGGGGAAGGGGTGTTCAGTGCCGCAGGGGGGTGCTAGATGCCAGGGAGTAGGGCATTGCGACCCACAGTACCATGGATCACTGCCCGGAGGGGGGGACACACTGGACACCAGGGAGGGTTGTTACTTGCACTACAAGCTAGCAATGGGGGGACCACTAGCACTAGGATTGTTTTCTCAGTGGGGACCACTAGCACCAGGGATTGTTTTGTGATATTAGGGACTGGCAATCGGGGGGCACCATTAGGGCTGGTGTTCCTGGGGGGCCACTAGCACCAGGGATAACTAGAGATATGTCATGGATGGTGGGGGCCGCCCTACACCTGCCTAAACTACCCATGCAAATGAGCCCACAATGGGTATGCAAATTGTCCCTTGCATGCCCTATTGGTTCATTTGCATGGGTACCTTTGAAAATTGCAGACAGTGTTCCGGCGCCATCAATTCTTGCAGTCCACTTCGGGAGCCACGTCAGGGCAGCGCTACCTGATTTAGCACTGCATCGTCGTGGCCCTATATTCAGTCAGATAGCGCTCGACTGACTATACCATCCTGGGACCTCTCGGCTTGCAAAGCACAGCGCAAACATTTGCACTACACTTTGTGACTTACTGAATATTAGGCCCCAGGTCAGGGAAAAAAGTCGGAAACTCTCTATGGGCAGACTAGATGGCCCCTTGGTCTTTATTTTAATTTAGCTTCTGTTGACCAGGACAGGAGGACTAGAGAATACTGCCTATTTTTAGTCTCATCCCTGGGGAGGTGAGAAATACAGACAGAAACCAACTGCAATTGAACCAGATTAAGCTGTTGGTGGTATTTTAGTGACTGGAGGAAATCTGTTCAGGACACTGGGGAAATTCCCTTACTCTTTCACCCAGGAAACATGGCAGTACAGCACTGGGAGGCTAGGCTTAGCATAGCCACTACCTAGTTCTCACTCTGGAATAACAGGTTCCTATCAAAGCAAAAAACAAAAAGTCCTCTTAACAATCTCACAATTTCTGCATCTTAGTCAGGCTCTCCCCTCTGCAGTTTGTGAGACATGGCTCTGCAGTATATTCTTTCTGGCCCTCTGGGGAAGCAGGCTTAATCCCATTAGATGGGATGTCACTAACAGTATCTAAAGCAGTAGTAAGGCAGGCCTCATCCAGTGGAATTTTTCCTTTAGTGTTTTCATTAACCGTAATTTTAGCCTTGCACTCTCACAGACCATGATGGGCTGTGCATTTCTGATTCGAGACTGGTTACTGACCCACATGGACTGCTGGGGAAGAAGGATGCTTATACTCTCTGGAGTAGGCTGAGGACCTTATTTTCCCAAATAGATCTGCCATACCTTAAACTATGTCAGTGGTGAATCTCCTCTCAGCAGGTTTCATTTTTGTCTAGGAAAACTCTATACAAAGTAATGATATGCACGGTGTGTATTCTGCCCCATTAGTGCTCCCTGGTGCCCACAAGCCCGAAATCCTGACATATAACACAGAAACACAGAATCTGTCAGCAGATAAGGACCATACAGCCCACCTAGTCTGCCCATTTCATAACTGCTGCTGCAGGACAGGCGGTCACCCCAAGTATGCAGGACATAAGGTAGCGCTCACAAAAGAAGAAAACAAACGCATTAAGAACTGTTGATTGCATTTATTTAAACGAACACTGTGGAAGCCCCTACCGCCAAATGCCTTCAAAGGAGGCACCAGGGCTTCCACAGTGGTGTTAAATAAATGTGAACAATAGTTCATTAATGCGTTTATGTTTTCTTCTTTTGTGAGAGCTACCTTTTGGAATCTATGATTTTTTAAGAGCGTCTCCCTTCCTCGGTTGCGAACCCCTCTTTACGAGCGTGACCTTTTGCAGTTTGGATCTTGGTTTTACTATGCGGAACGTAACCTGGCTATATGCTCATGGTAAGCTTGGAGTAGAAGATTCTTTTAAACCCAACACTTTAGATAAAACAAAAGAGTATCAGTCCCTCATGCCCTGCAATTCTTGCAATGCAGGATCACTTCATCCTTGAATGTCCCTTTGCGGAGCTTTTGGAGGGAATCGGCCATATCCTGGAAAGTTAGTTCACTATGAAAATGTGATTCTGGGTATTTTCTGTACAAAATGGATAAAATTCCACCCTATTACTCTGAGAATTATTTCTGCATCTTGTCTGTATCACCTGCTGGGCCCTGTCTTTGCAAGGAAAACAGAGGGCACCTCTTGAAGTAGTTAATCTCATCATCACTATTCTTCAATGCTTGAGTCAGACAGATGTGTCCCGTCTGTCTCCTCCACAATTCTGGGGTCTTTGGGCTTCCTGCCCTTGCATTACTAATGCAAATCCCACTGCTCTGTAAGTAAGGTTAAACAATGGTTCTCCTACCTATACTGGGTTCCAGCTACGTATGTTCAGTTTTATGGTTTGTGGCTTCTTATTCCTTCATTCACCACCACCCCCCCACCACTCTTTTTATACTTTACTTTTTCGATGTGTACTTCTGGCGTACAATGTTATGATATATATGTTACAATTTCGCTCTATTTAGATTTCTGTGACACAGGTTCATGATGACATTGTACAGAGGTACTAGCTGGTAGCACTGCAACGATGTATACAGCACTTGTTTTGTAACATTTGTGTGCTCGGTATTTATTTCAAAAAAATTCCCCTATTCTATTTTTGAGGTGCCATGAGATCTTTAAAATCTACCGGAACAATCACTCGAACAGGCAGACTGACGGAACCTCTGTTTATGTCTCATGCATAGGAGACACATCCAGATAATACAGAATCTCCTTTGTGCTGGGCGTGGTGCCTGCATTTATGGTACGAGACCAATCCCGGTGAGGGACTAGAACCCTCCTTCACTTTATCCGACCCTGCCCTCGAGCACCCAGTAAGCGCAGGGGCTCCGAGCCGCCAGCGGGCGGGCGGTGACATAGGGCCGAAAGGAGAACCAGGAGGCCGGAGAGACAGCCAGCAAGGCACGGAAAGCCGCAAAATTTTGCCCACCCCTCCTCCCCTCTTGGGTGTTTCTTTATACACACCTTCCGCCCAATTTCTCTCTCCACCCATAGCCAAATTCTAGCCAATAATCTGGAATCAGTCCCCACTGCCTTCACTATTATTAACCCATAGTTACCGTAATCATGCTGATGCTTCTCCTACTGCTTCTTTTCTCTCACCTATAATATATCTTGAGGATGATACCCTTCCAGTTCATGCCCTCTTGAAAAATGTGGCTTGCCAGGGTGGCCTCCTGTCTCACCCCAGTGGATGCCAATCAATTCCTCAACTATGCATTACGTTGCTTCATTATAATCCATGGGGTAGCCCTCAAAAGGGTCACAACCATTCATGTATCCCTTACCCTTGCTCATATCTTGGTTCTATACTGCCCCTTTACCTGTCCATCAAGTTGGTACTCTGTGAAAATTTATTAAGCCTCAACACATCCTGGACCGTCTCTAAAGATTGGACCCCGAGCAGGAAGAGAAAACCCTCTTTTTGGTCCCTCATGCTATCACTTGAAGCCCTCATTAAACTATTACTCTTCTTGTTGATCTGCGCTGGCAATACTGAAATCAATCCAGGACCCCCAGAAGGCTTTACCTCCCCATCAGACCTAGCCTCCATTAAAGGTTTAAGCTTCCTTCACATCAACGCATGCAGCCTCCTTAAAAAGATCTCATTAATCCAGGCCTGGGTCGCCCACACCCTGCCAGACTTTCTGGTAATTTCTGAGACATGGCTTAAACCTGCTACACATGACAGGGAAATAAATCTACCCAACTACCAGCTATTCAGATCGGACCGCCTGACAAGGGGCGGTGGAGTGGCTATCTATGTTAAATCAAACATTTCTGCATCTTGCCTCAGTGTATCATCAGTGCCCAAAGAATTCGAATGTTTATCCCTTAAAATAGCTCTCCCCAATATGACAGCTTTTCAATTGGTTGGCTGCTACAGGCCCCCCTCTGCCGGCCTTCAGCTCCTAAATCACTTGGGAAATATAATGAATCTGGGCCGAGGACACCATCATTTAGGTGATCTGAACCTTAACTGGCTCTCCAGCATCTGCACCTCTAGTATCTTTTTGTGACACATATGGATTCACTCAATTAATAAATGAACAGACAAAGAATTAACTCAAAAAACAAAACTAACAGCACCCTACTTGACATTATGTTGGTAAACAAACGCACCTGTTTTCCCATGCTGGAGTGCTTTTCAGTGATATAGCGACCACTGTCTTATTGCAGGGATAAAATCATCAGTCAAGCCATCCAACCCTCAGAAATTCCTTATAAGAAGGTCTAAAAAACCTTAACATCGAAGGATATCTCCGTGACCTATATCATTCCTTACATGCTGGCAGAATTCTATCACACAGCTTCTGTGGAATCTGCACTGAAGGTGCTAAATGACATTATCATAGGCGCCCTCAATACTCATGCACCTTTCACTAGCGTTAGAATAAAAGCAAATCCTGCGCTGGTTTTCTGCCGATCTTAAATCTGCACTGCTTGCTAGAGATAAACTCTGGAAAAGGGCTAGAAAGACCAAGGATCCGTCTGACTGGCTTCCAGTTCAGAAAAGCCAGAAACAACTGCACCAAAATAGTAAGAGAAGCCAAAGCTGCCTTCTATACAGCGAGCTTGATGCCTCCTACCTTAACCCAGCCAGATTCTGGGGCACCATCAAGGGGATCCTAGGGCAGGACTCCAGTACTTCCTTGCCATCCCAAGTACACCTTAACAATGCTGTTATCACTGATAGCGTGAAATCTTAGATGCATTCAATAATCATTTCACTACGCTGGCCTAGCTTTTGACTCCTCCCCAGCAAATCTATTACGGTCACAACTTAAATTCCAGTCTATTGATGGTCAGAAGGCTGCCTCTTCATTCTCCTTCAAGCCCATTTTATTAAAACAAGTGGAAGACCTATTGCTACATCTAGACACCAAGAAAAGTGCAGGTGCAGACTCTCTGGACCCTATTTCTTAAAAATTGCTCTACATGCCATTGCAGTTCCCCTAACTCATCTTTTGAATCTGTCCTTATCCACTGGTTCTGTTCCTACATTGTGGAAAACAGCACAAGTGTTTCCCCTCCTCAAATCAGGGGACCCCATGGATCTCAACAATTATAGACCTATATCCATCCTACCTGTGCTGTCTAAAATGTTAGAAAAGCTGGTGAGTATCCAACTAAGAGACTACCTCGATGCTAATAACCTACTTAACCCTGCTCAATCTGGGTTTAGGACCGGACACAGTACCATTTCTGCATTAGCAAAAGTAACAAATGATTGGCAAACTGAGTTAGACAAAAAAAACAGCATCTGTGCTGTATTTCTAGACCTAAGTAAAGCCTTTGATACAGTGGATCATGAGCTGCTAATTTCCTCACTGCACTCCTTAGGCCTGGATTCAACCTCCCTTGGGTGGTTCAGATGTTTCCTCACTGATAGAATACAGCAGGTGAAAGATGAAGGTGCCCTATCCTCCTCGAAACCACTTCTAAGGGGAGTACCGCAAGGATCCATCCTGGGCCCTATCCTCTTTGCTGTCTATATCAATAACATTGATTCCAAACTCACTGTTGCCAATGTCCACCTTTTTGCTGATGACACTGTCTTGTATGTCAGTAACCCCTCACCATCAAAGGCCTGTGAGTTATTACAATCAGAATTCTCCCTGCTGCAACATCAACTACTTGAAAAGAAACTACTATTAAATGCCAATAAGACAAAGGCTATGTTCTTTCCACCATATATATTCTACCACTCTCTCATCAAACATTCTTCCCCAACTATCCACCATCCTTGGAGAAAATCTGGATTATGTGGATAAATTCAAATATCTAGGGGTATGGATTGATAATAGACTTGATTACACTCAACATGTTGAGAACTCCTTAAAAACTCAGACAGAGGCTCGGCCTATTCTTCAGAATCAAACATTATCTAACCATAGAGTCCAAACAAAGACTAATACAGGCATCATTTCTATCTCTCATCGATTATGCAGATTTCCTTTATGGCCACTGTACTATGTCCTATTTAAGTAAATTGGATACCTTGTATCACAGAGCTCTAAGATTCATCACAGATCTTCCCTTCAACACCCATCACTGCTCTCTCTATAATGCTGTTGGCTGGACATCCTTACACCTTAGAAGGAATACAAATGCTGCACTGTGGATTTACAAAGCTCTGTCAAATAAACTTCCATCTTATATTTCTGATTGCTTTACCCTGGCTACACCTAGATCATATGCCCTAAGAAGCAATAACCTTATCACCTTGAAGATACCTAAAGCCTGTACCGGCATGGAGATCTGCAATCAGCTACTTCTTAGCATCTACCTGGAATTCTCTGCAGAAGACCTAAAGTTGAACACCTTCATCCCTATAGCATCCTTTAAAAGCTCTTTATAAGTCTCTTTCCTGAGAGATGCAACTGCTTTCACTAAGCCTAATCCCCTCTTACCCTTTACCCCCCTTTTTTTCTTTCTATCACAGTTTATATACTTTTTCAAAACTTAGCTACAATATACCCTAAAATCCATTGCCATTCCTTTCTTTTTATCCCCCATTTCTACTTGCTTAAGTATCTACCCAATTACAACACAACCTGACCAATTCCACAATCCCAATACCTTACAGTCATCTGGATCAAACCTGTCTGAATTATTTTGTTTTGTGGTCCAAAATCATTAGCTACCTTGCTTGTATATACTTTTTTTATTATTGTAGCTGTTTATTTATATTTAAGTCTTTGTCTCTTTCTCTGTATTTGTTTATGCATGCTACAGTACCTTATTCTGATCTTGACCTATCAGGTCCATCTTGTAAATGAGCTTCGCTCAATGATGTCCGCCTGAATAAATAAAGATTTTGATTGATTGATTGAACCCATGACCTTCTTGCACGGAGGCAGACATACTACATACCGAGCCACGCTGACACCTATCTGCCAGCAACAGCCATGTTTCCCCACCACTGGAGGTAAGTTGTGAGGGGAGTAGATGGTGGTGACGGGTTGGGAGGTGAACAAACGCTGACAGAGGAGGGCTTGGGATGGAGAGAAAAAAGAATAAGTAATAAATAAAAAAAAAAAAAAAATCCCTCATGTAACCAAGGCTTCAATACTCTGACTCCCATCCAAATCCTCTGTCAATCTGGCTTGAATTACGGAGACCTGGCTTGGTGACGATGCTGACCCAGTATTGGAGACTGCCGCCACAGACTGCTTCTCCATGGTGCACTGCCTGAAGGATTGGGGAGGGGGCCATCTGTTTTAGAACAGAACTGGGTGGTGCACCCAACAGGGATACCTCATCATTTGAAAGCTGGGGGGCCATGTGTGGCTGCAGGTTGCACAATCCTTCTCACATACCGGACCACAGGCAAAACGGGGATTTTTTCAGGAAATTGTGGACACTGTTGCCAACAGAATGTTGGAATTGTCCGGGTGGCTTATTCTGGGTTATTTTAATGCTTGGATCGAAGAAGAACTCTTGCAGTTTGGTCAAGAGTTCTTCCAGAGTATGGAATCCCAGGGCCTCACACAAATTATTTCTGCGACCACCAACATAACCATGCCTTGGAGCTGGTATTTATTTATTAAATTTTGGTGACCGGGTAGGCCCACTGAGCTCCGAAAGTCCCTTTTTCAGGGACAACCCGGGATAACAATACAAGTTATAAGAATGAACAAAGACATAAGGAACATTTGAGGCATTGTGAGTTACATGATGAGGTGGTTACAGTAAAGAAAAATAGTGGATACAGGCATGGTAAAAGAAAAGCAGTGGATACAGGCATGGCTTACAGGCATGGTAAAAGAAAAGCAGTGGATGCAGGCATGGTTATCATCATGACATGTAAGCAATTGGTAGTACTTTGCATATAGTTTATTCAGGGGTTACACATGGCCTCTGGCGAGCAGTCTGTATAAGGCAGGTAGTAGGAAAGTTAAGCTAGGAGACGGGAGTTGGAGAGGAGGGGAGTACCTTAGGAGCTTTAAGTGCCATGACAGTGGCAAGCGCTTGAGGTCAGCAGATGGGACTTAAGCCTGGTGCGGAAGTTCATGAGTGAGGAGGAGGCCTGGACCTGGGGAGGGAGCTTGTTCCATTGGCAGGCTGCTTGGGAGGAAAAGAATCTTCCGCCAGCATTTGTCCTTACCCTAGGGACTTCTAATAGTGTTCCATCTGAGGTCCTTAGGTTCCTTGGGTTGTGTTTGAGGGTTATGGTCCCGGCAATGCTTGGTGGAGCGTGGGGTTTGAGAAGCTTGTAGGCCTGGACAAGCAAGGGGTGTTGGAGGTGGGCGACCAATGTGGGCCAACGAAGATTGGTCAAAGTGTCACAGTGGTGACGTCTCGGGCGGTCTAAGGTTGCGAAACGAGCTATTATATAGGGTTTGCATCCTGGTAATCTCTTGTTTAGCCATGCCCTGTATAATAGGGGCCGCAAAGGTCAGGTTGGGTAGAAGGACGCTGGTAGCTATGGAGAGCCTGGCTTCAGGGACGAGTTGGTCCCTGAGTCGGTACAGGGTGCAAAGTTTCCGGGCGAGGGTCCTGGTGACCTGGTCCACGTGTTCCTTGTATGTGATATTCTGATCCAACTTAAGGCCTAAGTATTTAAGGGAGGGGACTACGTTAATGGCTTTACCAGAGAGTTAGGTTAAGGAGAGGGATGAGGACCTGTCAAATCCCAGGATCTTGGCCCGAATAGCATTGCCTTGGTCTTGTCAGCATTTAGTACCATTCTGTTCTTACATAGCCAAGTCTCTAGTGAAGCGAGATCCCTTCGGAGTAGAGTTCCTAGGGCAACCACGTCACGCAGGGGTCGGAAGATGACAGTATCATCCGCGTACTGCACAACCGAGCACTCCCCGCAGTGGGTATGCAGGTCGTTGGTAAACAAGGAAAACAGGAGCGGGCCTAGAACTGAGCCCTGAGGTACACCCTGGTTTAGGAGTAGTGGGTCAGACATGGTCCCTTTCCATGAGACCCTCTGTGCCCTGCCTGATAAGTAGCTCCCAAACCACTTCAGGACATGATTGTCTAAGCCTATATTTTGCAGCTTCTGTAGCAGCAAGTTGTGGTCGACAAGGTCGAACACCTTGGATAAGTCTATAAAGACTGCACCAGTTGGTATCTCTTTGTCCATTGCCCCGAGAACTTCAACTGTGAAGTTAATGAGGGCAGTGTCAGTACCATGGTTTTTCTAAATCCATGTTGAGAGGGGCAAGGAGCTGATGAGCTTCCAGGTAGTCCCTGAGTTGATTGTAGAGGACTCTTTCTTGCACCTTAGCAAGTGAGCAGTGGAGGGAGATGGGCCTGTAGTTGTTGAGTTTTTCCCTGAGCCCCCCTTTGTGAATAGGGACAACATTGGCATGTTTCCATGGGTCAGGGACTGCTCCTTCCCTCAGTGATCGATTGAGGAGCATGGTTATAGGTCAGGCTAAGGAGGTAGCTCCTGCCTTGAGTAGCCGAGGGTTGATACCGTCGGGTCCCCCCGACCCTTTCGGTTTCAGGTTCCTTAGGAGGTTTAGTACTTCAGTGCGTTTAGCCAATCTCAGGTGAAATGGGGGTCTTTCCATGTGAGGTGGTTCGTTTGAGGTAGGGGTGAGAGTCTGGGGAGACAGGCAGGTCTTGTAGGCCTCGAGGTCTGAGAAGTGCCTGTTAAGGGCAGCCGATATTTGAGAAGGGTCAGTTGTGAGCTGACCGTTAATCTCCATGGGACAGGACTCAGGCTTTTTGCTGCCCTTGATCAGGTCATTGATATGATTCCAGAATTGCTTGGGGTTGCCCAAGCTGGTTTTCTGGAGGTGTGTTAAGTAATCTCTCTTAGCGAGTTTTATGGCTTTCTTGGCTTTGTTCCTCAGGGCTTTGTATTCAGCGAGATCTGCCGGGAGGGGGGAGAGCCTAAACTTTTTCCAGGTTCCCCCGAGTAACCATTAGGGCTTTGAGGGAGGGAGAGATCCACTTGTAGCAGCTGCCTTTTGCCCTCATTCTCTTCATTGGAGCAAAGAGGTTGGCCACTGTGGTTAGTTCGTCCTGGAAGTATTGCACAGCCTCAGTAAGAGTAGGGAGAAGATTTATGGGGTTCCAGTCCAGACTAACTAGGTAGCGACTGTATTGTAGTTCAGAGAACTTGGAGAAGTCACAGGTGGAGAGAATTCTAGGTTGGACCTTGGGTGGTTTGTTTTTCCATATATAGAAGATTGGGGAATGGTCATTCAGGGAGTCTGCCATTGTGCCCGCACTCTGTATATTAGTGGGGTTAGACACCAGAGCCCAGTCAAGGGTGGGGTGGTTCCCAGTTTTGTAATTAAGTCTGGCCGGTTCAGAGATGACCTGCGTCAGACCTGCTTCATGGGTAAGTGAATTTGAGGCATGACCAGGGTCCTGGGCCCAGTTAATGTTGAAGTCGCCCAGGATTAGTTGCTCCATTGTTACCTTGATAGCCGAATCGTTTGTGATGGCTTCAAGGGATTTGAGGGCTGATTTTGGTAGGTGGTAGACGCAGCCAACTGTTAGTTGTTTGGCGTGCCCTAGGGTTATCCGGATGTATATGCTCTCTCCCTCAGCAGTAGGATTAGACTGCAGGGGTAGAGGTGACACGGAGAGGTCATCCTTAGCATAGATTAGGACCCCACTCCCTTTTTTGGTTTCTCTGTCATTGCGGTAGCTATTGTAGCCCACGACCTGAATCTCGTGGTCATGGATGTGGGCTTTTAGCCAGGTTTCAGAGATGGCTAGTAAGTCCAGTTTGTAGAGGTCCACCCAGGCCTGGACGTCATGTATTTTTGGTCTAAGACTACATATATTCATATGTGCTATCTTCAGACCCTTGGTGGCCACCCATTGATGGTCCTGGTGGGATGCTACCAAGGTATTGGGTACGTATGGGCCAGGGTTAGGTTGGATATCACCTGATAGGAGAAGTAGCAAGACTAGTAACCTGAGCAGTTTAGTGCTAGGTATTGAGATGAGGTGTCTTCGACGCGTCCTGCTCATATAGTAAAGCAAGTCATAGCATACACCCTTTTTTATGATCTCATGCTCTGTTGAGAGAGTAGATATACTTGAGATAGGGTAGCTGCTAAGGAAGTTGTGTGGGGGGATGTTATGTAGTTTGCTCACTGGTTCTGGGGGGGGGGAATGGGTCTATGAGCCTGTCCACGCAGAGCAGGGTCAGTAAGTAGATTATGGCAAGTAGTACACCCCTATTAGGGGGGAGGGACACTTGGGTTCTTAGCACACCAAGGAGGGCGGAAGGAAGCATATACTAAGTAAGGCATTATTACTGGATGATGTCAGCGTAGCGTAGGTAAGAGTAGGGTGCTCAGAGTCTATCTGACTTGAGTCTGAAGGGTGGGTGGCAGACACTGAGGGCTTCCTGTTTTCAGCTGCAGAGCTGTCGCACAGGCAGTTTTAAGGAAGTTGTCAGCATGTTCAGTGAAGCTTAGGGGAACCTCAAACTACAACCTCCCATTGTAGCAGCACCGGGAAAAAAGTAGAATGATAATGCAGGCCATATTGCCCACGATTGAGTACAGTGATTTGTGTAGAAAGACCAAGAATCCCTCTAGTGGCAGGTCTGTATAACCTAATGGAAAACTAGCCACTTAAAAAAAGGAAAAAAAAACTTCTATTACACAGTTGAAATGTGCTTAGTTCTATCGAAAATCTATTTGTAAAAAGTGCCAGGTGGCTGAAGCAGGGGAAAAGTCCTGGCCAATCAGAGCGGGTTTGCTGGAAGCACCCGTGTTCCAATTGCCTGCGCTGTCCCATACCTTCCAAGGAGCTGCAGGCGGGCGTCCTGGTCTCGATCGGTGGCTGGCTGGGTGCCGGCCAACCATGGGGGAGCTGAAGCAGCCCTGTTCAAGGGCAGGCAGCTTCCAAAGAGCCTATGTTTCAAATTCCAAGGAGCTGCAGGCGGGCATCCTGGTCTCGGTCGGTGGCTGGCTGGGTGCCGGACAACCATGGGGGAGCTGAAGTAGCCCTGTTCAAGGGCAGACAGCTTCCAAGGAGCTGCAGGCGGGCGTCCTGGTCTCGGTCGGTGGCTGGCTGGGTGGGTGCCGGCCGACCGTGGGGGAGCTGAAGCAGCCCTGTTCAAGGGCAGGCAGCTTCCAAGGAGCTGCAGGCGGGCATCCTGGTCTCGGTCGGTGGCTGGCTGGGTGCCGGACAACCATGGGGGAGCTGAAGCAGCCCTGTTCAAGGGCAGGCAGCTTCCAAGGAGCTGCAGGCGGGCGTCCTGGTCTCGGTCGGTGGCTGGCTGGCTGCCGGACGACCGTGGGGTATTCACCCTGGGGCTCGAGGTCGGGGATCTTGAGATTGATCTGGTCAGATTATTGCACATTCAGGTTCTCTTTCAAGGCCCCCTCTTGTAGTCCACCCCCTGTGGAGGTGGTCCAGAACTACCCTTTACAAAGGCTATGGCCAGAAAGACTACTGGCAGTGCTAGAAACATCGGGGATGTTGGCAGCATGGGACCAGTGGAAGCTTTGATGGCCAATACCAGGGCCACTGGGCTGGCTTTTGATCTTGTGGCACCAACTCATATACATCCACTGGTGTTATGCCTTGGCTCGCTGTGGTATGACAGCAAGCTCAGGCAGCTGAAATCAAAGAGGTGGACGATGGAGCAAAGTTGCAGGAGATCCAGGGCCCAGGAGTACAGACTGTCTTTGATTGCTCATCATGGTGCACATCAAAGGGCATCACCCAATGGAAGGTAGACTTTCTGTCTAGGGAAACTGCAGCTGGGAAGAATCCACTAGCTCAGCTCTTTTGAACTGTGGACAGGCTTCTCCATCCAGCCACTCTGGAGGCCGTTAGAGCCTTTCAACTTGCAAAATAAGAAAAGTCTGCTTGGGCAGGGTGTCCTCTATTCAGGCCGAGATTTTGCCAAGTGGGCCATTACAGCTCAGCAGAGTTGAGCCTGTGTCTCGCAGGTGCATTCAGTGGTCATGGGGAGAAATTAGACCGGTGCCAGTAGAGGACGTAAGCGAGATAATCTCTGAGCTGCGACCAACATTTTGTAAACTAAAGTCAGTCCCAACAAGTACTAGTGAGCTGTGTTTCACAGCTGGCCCAACGTTCGCAGAGATAATCTGGTGCTCCCTAATGAAGGAGGTTTTCCCAGCTGCATTAAAAGATGTGCTGATGAGGCCCCTTCTGGGGTGGGGGACCAGCAATGGATCCAGATGTCCTGGCGAAGTACCAACCTGTCTGTAACCTGCCCTTTCTGGGGAAGGTTACTGAGAAGGTGACTGCGCAGCAGCTTGAGGCACACCTCACTGCCTCTGACATTTATGAGCCTCTCCATTCTGGTTTCAGGTCAAAGCATAGCACAAGAGACTGTACTGGTCATAGTGCATAATGACCTGCTCAGGGTGAGAGATAAAAGGGAGCAGTCAGTTTTTGTTCTCCTTGATCTCTCCACAGCTTCTGACATTGTGGACCATGGGTTGCTATTTGACAGGCTCAGGGAGTATGTGGGGCTCACCAGTAAAGTCATCTGCTGGTTTGAGCCTTATGTCAGTGGTAGGACACAGAGGGTGATGTTGGGAGGGTTTTCTTCATCCATAGTGTTGCTGCCCTGTGGCGTACCCCAAGCTCTGTTCTTTCACCCATGTTGTTTGCGAGTATATGCTGCCCCTGGGGAGGATCATTAGGCAGTACTGACTTGAGTTTCACTGCTATGCAGATGATACCCAGTTCTGTCTTTTGCAACCACTACGTGGGGTGTAGTCAGTGTGCCAAAGAGATGCTTGGCTAAGATCCAGGACTAGATGTCATCGAGCTGCTTAAGACTAAGCCCTGACAAGACTGAAGTACTGGTCATTAAGCTGGGTCAGAGAGGGGGTATAGTGGCTACTGAGCGGGAGGTCAGCTCAGATCCTCTGGGCTTGTGGCTGCCTCTAAGGTGAAGAATCTGGGCGTCATTTTGGATGAGGGGCAGACATCTGAGGCTCGGTTGTCAGCAGTAGTCTACAGTGGCTTGTATCATTTTAGGAACATCAGCTGGATTAAATCCATTATTCCCCCCTGGTGGTCTGGCAACACTAGTGCACAAATTTGTGATTTTCAGGCTTCACTACTGCAATGCTCTGCACTGCAGAATCAGTGTAAGTATGCTACAGCGCCTTCAGCAAGTGCAGAACACAGCTGCTAAGCTTCTGGCTGGCCTGTCCATGTCATATCACATACATTTCAGTGCTGCGTAATCTGCATTTGCTGCTGGTAAAGTGCTGTATCTCCTTTAAGAATGGCCTGCTGACTTACAAGGCCCAACATGGGTTGTGCTCAGGCTACTTGGTTGAACTCCTGCACTTTTATGTGTCCTCGCACCCGCTCTATTCCACTGAGAAGGTCTCCTCTTGGTACCCAGGGCAAGGCTGAAATTAAAACCTCAGGAGATCATGCCTTTGAGCTGCCTGGTCTGGTCTTGTTTAGTGCGCTCCTGAGGGCCCAGAAGGTGGCCCCCTTGGTGGTGGCCTTTCAAAGGAGCCTTATGACCTTTCTATTTTGTCACACGTCTGAGGAATAATCCCCTGCTATACCATGTACCATACATCCCAGTTAGTCTATACATTTATTATATTGTTTTATGCTGTAGTTATGTGAGATAACTATTCCAATATTTATTAGAGCCTTTTCCTTTATATACAATACACACACACACACGTTTATTCTGCACTTATGTGTTCTACTGACACGCTTACTGTAATAGAGCCCAGAGAATCCAGGGAAGGGCACTAGATATAACCAAACACTACTACTTATGACAGTATGACTCAACATTATTTTTGAGCCATTACTAGTACCACACGAACATACAAAAATAGCCAGCAGGAGACCTCTCGGTCTGTTGTGTCTGCTCGAGATAATAGTGATTGAGTTTGGCCCTAAGTTTACACCTACAATCCACCCCCTCCGATATTTGTTCTTTCCCTGGCACTACCACATGACAAGCACAAAGGCATATCCCCATGCTCTTTGGAAAGCACCCACTGACTTTGTCTCCACCACCTCCATTGGCAGCTGTTCCATGCTGTCACCACTCTCTCAGTAAAGAAGTGCTTTCTCAGGTCCCACTTGAACCTCCCCCTCACCAGTCTTAGGTTGTGCCCTCTAGTGGTGTGTTGGTACCAAGTTCATGTTCTTATTTTTTTCTTCTACTGTATCTGCATGATCCTAGCCGTGGCTGAAACGGGGCTTTATCACCTGATAAAACAATAAAATACATGTAACACATACACACAGTGCTCGACACTCAAAAGCAGCCTTGTAGCGACGGGGATACAGTCTAAAAACACTTAAATCAAAAATGTCCCTGGATGTGCAAGACCAGCGAAAAGTAACACTTAGTAAATTCTCTTATGCCAGATCACGTCTTAACAATTACACTGTGCAGTACAGAAAAAACGTGCATTTCACAGGAGTGGTACGGCGTGAAGGGGATAAAAAAGCACTACCCCAATAATCAGATCTATGAATAACTTTCTAGTTTTAGTAAGCTATATATAAAGGACTGTAGTTAAATGCCGTTTGATTATTTTGGCAAGTCCAGCAACGTAAGATTACAGGGAAACTGAACAGCAGATGATCTTGTCTTTTATGTCAGGCCCACACTCTCATTTGCGTTTAGTGGAACAGCTGCAGAACAACACTTTCTCGCTTTAAAATGCCAGTGCATTTTGTTCCTTACCTTGACAATTAAAGCCGGCAGGGTTGTGATAATCTAAAGCTGCCAACTTCCTACGAAACATTTTAAAACGAATGTTATCAACCACGTATAGAACCCCCGAGCACTGACCACGATTACTTGTGTCGCTCGAAATGGAAAACAGGCGACCCGATGGACAACCAATCAGAAATGAGCACCAGCTTTAGCCTCCAATCCGCGCAAAGCAAGGTGCGCAATGAAACGCGACAGTTTAAATAAACTTTATTAACAACACGCAAGCATTTGTGAGTTATGAGCAGTGCGTTGAACATACCTAAAACGAAATATTCTAGTTCTGTGTAAAACACTAGTCTGTTTAACTTGTCTGTGGTGAGTAAAACTTCACGATCAGGTTTAAAATCTAGCAGTTCAGTTAATATATGCATGCAACACGGATAACACCTTTAAACAAACCCAATTTGAAACATAGGCCCAGATATTCAAACTGCGCCAGGTTGTGGCGCAAGCCTGGGCATGGACTGGGCGATATTCAAGCGAACGGCATGGCTCAGCATCGCTGAATCTGCCCTACACCGCGGTGCGCGTAGGCGCAGTGGCACTGCGCCAGTGGCCAGAGTGGGAGCATGGGATGTGCTACAGCAGTTCCTTTGCGCAAGGCGCAATAACTGCGATATTCAAAAGTTGACATGCAAATGGAGCCATAATGTATGCAAGGCGCACATGGGGCCATTTGCATGTCATTATGGCCCCATTTGCATGCAGGTGCCCCGATCCCCGCCGACTTGCGCCTGGCGCCCTGCCAGGCAGCAGCTGTTGGAGACCGACACCCACTGCAGCGCGGCAATGTGCCCCACAGCCCGATCGCGGGCATTCGTAAACTAAAATAGATCCCAATGTCCCTGGTGGTCCAGTGGACCACTGTCTGCCCGATTGAGGGCTTAAGTACAAATAAAAACCTATTCCTATATCCCTGGTGGTCCAGTGGACCGCTGACTGCCTGATCACGGGCTTAAGTGTGAAAAATTAGAGAACTCCTATATCCCTGGTGGTCCAGTGGACCGCTGACTGCCCGATCGCAGGCTTAAGTGTGAAAAATTAGAGAACTCCTATATCCCTGGTGGTCCAGTGGACCGCTGACTGCCTCATCGCGGGCTTAAGTGTGAAAAAGTAGATAACTCCTATATCCCTGGTGGTCCAATGGACCGATGACTACCTGATCGCGGGCCTAAGTGTGAAAAAGTAGATAACTCCTGTATCCCTGGTGGTCCAGTGGACCGATGACTGCCCGATCGCAGGCTTAAATAAAAGATAAAATTGAATCCAATATCCCTGGTGGTCCAGTGTGTTATGTTTTAACATTTATTCTGGTCTTGTTCAACAAACTCACACTGCAACAGGAGTAGAGCAGCTTTCATTTTTATTCAGGTGCCTCTCTGGTCTCAACAACGACACTCTGTCTGTTCTCTTTCTAGCTTACATATTTCGGAATGCTGCCCTCAAGTGGCAGAGTAACACAATGCATTACCATTTCACATACATAACATTTCTTCCCCACTAAATTATATTGTTACCAAATGAACAAGTATTAGCATTATTCACTATTATTAAGATGGTTCATTCTATGCTAGAAGTAGGGGGTAGACTGCCCCAGGCCTCGAACCAGTCAAGGGGATTATTCTGCCCCAATAATCTGATCTGGCTCTCTAACTACACAAAACATTTATTTCTTTTAAATATCTCACAAATTCAAATGATCTGGAGGTTTTGAAATTCGGGATGGATAACGTTTCTCGTGAGCAACCCCTGGCATGGCTGCCCTGTCTGGTACCTCCCTCCGATCCTCGGTTGGTGGTTGTACAACCTCACCATTGCTCCTCTCCACCTCCTGCTCTACCTCTTCAGAAGGTGTTGGGACTTCCGTAGTGGGGCTTCTGTAAGCTACGGCAGATGGAATCCACATTTCCCGTGGGTTTTCTTCCCGGGAAGTGTCCCCATCTGTGCACTGCTGAAGATTTAGGAGCTGTTCAGCATGACGTTTCCATTTTCCTCCAGATTCAACATCAACTGTATATGACACTGGACCCGTCTGAGATGTCACCACACCAGAGGTCCACTTCTCCCCCTTCCGGTAATCTCGAACAAGCACCTCTTGACCAACAATGAACTGTCTGTCCTTTGAACGAGCTTGCCGACGCAGTATTTGAGATTCTTGGTTCTTCAAAACCTCTGATGCCACATCTGGCTTAAGCAAATCAAGACGGGAGCGAAGCTTACGCCGAAAAAATAACATTGCTGGAGATTCTTTTGTTGTAGCATGGGGTGTATTTTGGTATGCCAGCAGGAAGTTATCCAACTTGTGTTGTAAGGTCAAAGACCCCCCCGCCGATTTCAGAGCATTCTTCATGGTTTGCACAAAACGCTCCGCTAGACCATTAGTCGAGGGTTGATATGGGGCACTACGAATATGCCTCACACCATTGGACTTCAGAAATGCTGCAAAGTCACTAGAAATAAATTGTGGTCCATTGTCACTGACCAGCTGTTCAGGAATCCTGTAACGGCTAAATAGTCCTCGCAGCACTTGAATGGTCCTTCTGGTAGTAGTAGTAGTGTCCATGACTTGAATTCGGCCACTTTGGTGGCATCTACAACAATAGTACATGTGTCCTCCCCAGCCCATAAAATATACATAAATGCGCTGCCACGGTGCACCTGGCCACATCCAGGGATGTAGAGGTGAGGGACACTGCATTTTCTGAACACGCTGACAGGTAGTGCATGTTTTTGCTTGTTGCTCAATTTGCAAATCAATCCCTGGCCACCAAATATAGCTTCTAGCTAAAGCCTTCATTCTCACTACATCCAGGTGTCCCACATGTAGCTCATCCAGAACACGAATACATAGTTTTGAAGGGACAATCACCCGGACACCCCACATCAAGCAACCTTGCTGTACTGAAAGCTCATTACGTCTGACGTAGAATGGTGATAACTCACCGTGAATGTCCTGGTTCACCGTAAAAGTCCCTTTTGTTACTAAGTCCAAGACTTGAGACAACACAGGATCAACTTTTGTCTCCTTTTTAATTTCAGAACTTGTGATAGGTAGTTTCTCAAGCTGACTGATGTAGAAGACATCGACAGTGTCCACTTTGTCACTGTGGGCTACCTGCAGAGGCAATCTTGAGAGCCCCTCAGCATTGCCATGAAGAGCCGCCTTCTTGTATTCAATGCGGTAGTTGTGAGCTGATAACAAGAGAGCCCAACGTTGCATTCTGGCTGCTGCCATGGAAGGAATACCTTTGTGGGGGCTGAAAATGGTTGTGAGGGGACGGAGATCAGTGAGGAGTGTGAATTCCCGACCATAGAGGTATTGGTGGAATTTGCGAACTCCAAACACTATTGCCAAAGCTTCTCTCTCAATTTGGGCATAGTTTTGTTCAGTTTTGCTGAGAGTTCTGGATGCAAAGGCAATTGGCTTTTCGTCCCATTCGGTAGAACATGAGAAAGAACTGCTCCCACCCCATAAGGTGAGGCATCACATGCCAGTCTGATGCTCAGCTGTGGGTTATAGTGAATGAGCACATCTTGAGAAACAAGCTGCTTTTTAGCCTTCTTAAATGCATTCTCACAGTCCTTTGTCCAACACCAGGACTTCCCCTTGCACAGCAAGCCATTTAGTGGGTTGAGAATCATAGCCAGATTGGGAATAAACCTGCCATAATAATTTAACAGGCCCAAGAACGACCGTAACTGGCTCACATTTTCCGGTGATGGGGCGTCCACAATCGCTTTTTCTTTCTCAGGCGATTTGTGTAAGCCCGCTGCATCTATGGTATGGCCCAAGTACTCCAATGAAGTCTTGAAAATTCACATTCTCCTTCTGGACACGTGAAGCCAAAATCTTCCAGTCGCTGCAGAACTGCATCCAGGTTCTTCAGGTGCTCTGCATCATTCCTTCCGGTCACCAGTATATCGTCCAGGTAACAGTGAACATTTGGAAGACCTCGTAAAACCTGGTCCATAACTCGCTGAAATATGGCTGGAGCTGATGCAATGCCAAAAGGTAGGCGATTGTAGCAGAAGAGACCCTTTTGGGTGGTTATTGTGAGATATTTCCTTGAGTTTTCATCTACTCTCATTTGCAGATAAGCATGTGACAGATCCAGCTTACTGAAGCGTTGGCCCTGTGCCAGCAACGCAAACAAGTCTTCGATGCGTGGGATCGGATACTGTTCCACACACAGAACTGGATTTATGGTTACTTTAAAGTCTCCACATATTTGCACAGAACCGTCTTTCTTTACCACTGGCACTACTGGCGTCGCCCAGTCACTACACTGTACAGGTGACAAGACTCCAGCTTCGGTTAGACGAGTTAATTCGACCTCCACCTTCGGTCTGAGTGCATAAGGTACTGGGCGAGGTTGACAAAACTTTGGTTTGTGCTGTGGCTTCAAAAACACTCTTGCCTCGATGCCCTTCATTGTGCCTAGCTTCCCTTTGAATAAAGGAGCATGTTTTTGCAACACTGCTTCTAGTGTGTTGTAGCCACTCGTATTAACAGTCCTTATCTCCTGCCAGTTGAGGCGTATTTTCTTCAGCCATTCTCGGCCTAAGAGTGAAGGGTAGTTACCTTTAGCCACATACAAAGGCAATAGTGCCGTTTGTTCATTCATTTTCACCTGCACTTTGATGACACCTTCAGGTGAAATTGTCTCGCCAGTGTATGTCCTCAGTACAACATCAGTCGTTTGCAGGGGTAGATGTCTCAACATAGCTTCATACTTATCTGTAGAAATCAATGAAACTGCAGCCCCTGTGTCCAATTCCATTTTCAGTGGTTTCCCTTCAATTTCAGGTGTTACGCAGATGGTTGCCGTTTCCCCTTTAAGAGTCAGCACATGTAATGCTAATTCAGAATCAGTGTCATCACTGCACGTTCCCTGTGTTTCCACACGATGTACTTCTCTTTTTCTACATTTCGCAAATTGCTTCCCTTTGCTTCCATTGATTTCCCCTCCTTTCTTTTTCCCTCTGCACACTCGCCCAATGTGGCCTTTCTTCCCACAGTTATGACATGTCTGTTCTTTAAACCAGCAGTCCTTATCACTGTGATTAGCCTTCCCACAACGACCACATTTATTAGGCTTCCTGGGAGAAGAGAAGGATAAAGCATTTACTTTCAGGGAATCACTTAAGTGCTGAGCCTCCCGTGCAGCTGTTTCCATCGATACAGCGATCTTTATCGCTTTCTTGTATGTCAGTCACACCTCCGTTAAAAGACGCTTCTGTGTCGATTCACTTTTCAAACCGCACACAAATCTGTCTCGGAGGGCATCACCTAAATCAGTGCCAAATTTGCAATGCTCAGCTAATTTCTTTAGAACAGCCACATACTGCGCAACAGACTCACCCTCTGCTTGATTTCGTTTGTGAAAGCGAAATCTTTCAGCAATCACCAGAGGCTTAGGAGAGAAATGTGTCTGTAAGACCTCCACAATACTGGCAAACGTTTTCTCCCCGGGCTTTTCTGGCGCTATTAGACTTCTCAGCAAACTGCACGTTATGCTGCCCATGACACTCAGTAACACAGCCACTTGTTTTCATCACTATATCATTTGCTGTGACAAAATGTCCAAATCTCTCAATATAAGTTGTCCATTGTTCCACATTTTCATCAAAGGCATCAATATGTCCTATAGTCACGCCATCTTTATGTGTCTCTCTCGGGTTCACTCTGGGTCCAAAAGTTACGTCTCAGGAAACCCTCACAGCTGTAGTCTGCTCTGGTAAGGTACCGGAGGGTAATTAAACACCGCTGCCAATTATGTTATGTTTTAACATTTATTCTGGTCTTGTTCAACAAACTCACACTGCAACAGGAGTAGAGCAGCTTTCATTTTTATTCAGGTGCCTCTCTGGTCTCAACAACGATACATCTCGTCTGTTCTCTTCTAGCTTACATATTTCGGAATGCGCTCCCGTGGCAGAGTAACGAATGCATTACCATTTCACATACAATAATATTAGTGGATCGATGATGCTCGATCGCGGGCTTGCATAGATTATTGACCTCACCCCTGGTGGTCCAGCGACCTCTTCCTCCCACTGATCCTCACCGCACTGCTCCCCCAGTCACGTGGGCGGCAGCACCACTCACCTGCTGCCCGCCACCGACCGTCGATAGCACGCCTACTGGTCCGCCAACGGAGCTATCATATCTTACGTCGCATTATTATTACACCAGATATGTGAATGGATCCATCTGGCTATCTGGTATGTGTACCGGCATGGGTTGCATGTCCATTGGTTCACGCCAGGACCAATGGGTGTACAGCCCACTGACTGGTGTCAGCCGGGCGGCAGGAAGGTGGGGCTGCCACCCGCTGCTGACGGGGGAGGGGAGCAGGGTGGTGGGGATCAGTGGGCAGGTGGGGAGGGGTGTCCGCTGGACCACCAGGGATCTGGGGTTCAATAATCCTATACTGAAGCCCTCGATCAGGCAGTCATCAGTCCACTGGACCACCAGGGATATTGGATTTCTCTAATTTCTCTTCTCATATGGCTTCTCTTGCAGACCCTGCACCATTTTAGCTGCCCTCCTCTGGATCGCCCCATCCTTTCTATGTCCTTGCGGAGATGGGGTCTCCAGAACTGGACGCAGTACTTGGGTCTCACCAACTGTCTGTACAGAGGGATAACAACTTTCTGTTTTCTGCTGGTGATCCCTCTCCCTATACATCCCAGCATCCCCCAGCCCTCCTTACTGCCTTCTCACATTGCTTGCTAACCTTAATGTCATCTGATATGATAAGCCCCAGGCCCCTTTCCATTTTTGTTGTTGTTGTTACTACCCCCCCCCCATTGTGTAATCTTCCCCTGGGTTTTAGTTTCCCAGGTGCATTATTTTGCACTTCTTTACATTGAATCCAAGCTGCCATACTTCTGACCATTCCTCCAACCATGCCAAGTCCCTTCTCATCCTTTCCATGCCTCCTTGTGTATCAACCCTGTTGCATATCTTTGTGTCATCTGCAAAGAGGCATACTTTTCCTTCCAGTCCCTCTGCAATGTCACTTAAAAAGACATTTAAAAGGACTGGGCCCAGTACTGAACCCTGTGGTACCCCACTAGTAACCCCTCTTTCTTCAGAGTAGACTCCATTTACAATTACCTTCTGTGTCCTGTTGTCCAGCCAATGTTTTACCCAGGCTACCATCCTGGAACCCACTCCCAGGCTGGTTAATTTGATTATTAATCTTTTGTGTGGGACTGTGTCAGATGTCTTGCTAAAGTATAGGTAGGCCATGTCCACAGCTCCTCCCTGGTCTACTACTTTGGTCACCCAGTCAAAGAAATCAATTAGATTCATCTGACATGACCTTCCCGCTGTAAACCCATGCTGCCTTGGGTCCTGTGCCCCACTGGCCTCTAGCTCCTGAACAGTTCTTTCCTTCAGAAGTGATTCCATCACTTTCCCTACCACAGAGGTCAAACAGACAGGTCTGTAGTTTCCTGCCTCTGTCCTGCTCCCACTTTTGTGAAGGGGAATCACATCTGCCTTCCTCCAGTCCTCAGGTACCACACTATCCTCCCATGATTTGTTAAAAAGGGTAGTCAGTGGTGTCACTAGTTCTTCCCTTAATTCTTTTAGAATACTGGGGTGAATTCCATCAGGCCCCATTGCTTTGTCCACCTTCAGTTTTAGGAGTTCTTTCAGAACCCTTTCTTCTGTGAAGGGACTGGGATCGACCCCCCTATCCAGAGTGCTTCTGTTAATTGTATTAGGCACCTCCCCTCCTCTTTTGTGAATACTGAGCAGAAGTATTCATTCAGTATCCCTGCTTTTTCACTGTCCCTCTCTGTCCACCCACCATCCATTCTATTCAGCCTCACTATCCCTTCCTTTGTCTTTCTACACTCCCTGATATACCTATAAAAGGTTTTATCCCCCTTCTTCACTGAGTTGGCTATCTTTTCCTCAGTTTGGGCCTTTGCTATTCTGACTTCCCTACCTGCTTCCTTCTGCCTTAACTGGTAGATGATATATGGGCAGATAGCATTTTCATCTTTCATTTTGCCCATTCAAACAGGTGGTGGATGGAAGGATTCAAAGCCCTGGATTTGCGCTTGCTAAACATTTGTGCCGGGTGTAGGAAGACACCTTCCATGTACTTCATGGTGTAAAATTTTATTTTAGGGGGCAGGAACAAGGCTCTGCATGTCAACATTGCGTAATGCAATGCAGCACAATGCCAGCTGATCCTTATTGTAATTTCACACCTAAGAGACAAAACTAGAAGGGTGGGCCACTGAGATTATCTTTGCATCTCAGGAACAATACAGGATAGGCACTGGGTGTGCTATGTGGTCGCCTTGAGGGGAGCAATGCACAGCAACTGCATTTATGAATGTATGGATGAGGCAACAAACAGTACAATGATATACACAATGTGTGTTTATTGTGTTAGCTGGGGCAACAAACATGGTCATGCGGTACATATTTTTGTCTGGCTACACCCCTGGCTCCAGAAGTGAATTAGTACCTGGAGTAGTCTGTAGGTATATTGGAACATGCTTGAAGAACATTGTGAGTACTAAATGCAGCCATATTCCAATATGCAGTGCCGGCCAAAGGATGCAGGCCCCCCATATTCAAAAAGTGTGCCCCGCTAACTGTGAATAGCTTCAGCGTTCTGGGTGGGCTCATATTCAGAGGCCCCCCCAGAGCACTGCACTAACCCGGCAGTGCAATTGTGCAACATATACCACTCCACCTTTTCAGATGAGGGACCCCTCATACATAATTGGCACAGCAGTATATTCATGGGTTTTGGCAGTGCTAAGCAGTCACCAGCATGTCACTGTTTACCACCACTGAAACCCTGGCCTTAAGTAGGTATTATGTTGTGCCCCTGAACAACAGGCGGGTGTACTGTAGGCTGAAATCCCTGGTGTGCTAGTGATCCCATGACTGAGTGCAGTCTACCAATAGCTGAGGTCCCCCACCCTCGCATCGCATCCCCCTCACACTGGTCACTGGTATGACATCCTTGACAGGCATTCGGCAGAGTCCTCCACTGGTGGCTGCAGTCTGGCAGTCTCTGAACATGATTGTGAGTACTGCAGAAACAGCACAGTACTTGCAATCACACTCGGAGATTGTCAGACAGCAGCTGGCCAAGGAGGTGAGCAGAGGCCTGTGCTGTTCAACTGTTGTTGGAAGGCATACCAGTGACCTGGGTGGGGGATTGTACTTGATCAGGGGAGACCTTTCCATCAGAGCAGTTCAAGAGGCCAAAGAGAACAGAGGAGGCAGTTCTCCTGTTGTAGAGTTTCAAATGTTAAAAAGCCAATTCTCTGGTTTTAAACTGCAATAACAGATAGCCACAAACTTGTCCAGGTTCATTGAAGCTGGTCTGAACACAGGAGATATTAATTCAAGCTAGGTTGAATAAGAAAATCGCTTCGCAATTAAGTCTAGACACCTGCTTGAGTGGAGGACTATAACAAACCAGGAAGTGACTTGTAACTACAATTTAAGCAGCAAAAGGCACTTTTTAAAGAAAGTGTAAAGGCGTTCTCCTGATGAAGCATATAGCATAGGTGAAACATCAGGAGTGACTGCCATATTACAGTTGAACCAATGAAGAAGAAAAGTGCTGAAACATTAGTGCTGTTTGGTGAATTTATGTTCCCCCCATTGACTACTATTGTTTGAGTGCATAGGAGTGGCTGCTTTTTGAATTTTCTCCATTTCCTGTGGACTTCTGGGTTTCTTGCTTGGATACCTTTTACATACCAGGGAAATCAACAGGAGTACGCAAGGGTAATCAGTAGGAGTGTGTGATGTGGGCATTTTGGGGGGGGGGGGTCCACTAGACTATCAGGGCCATTCTCTATACAGTAGATATGGATCTCAGTGCTACTTTGCATGCAAATGAGCCTGTAATGGGAATGTTAATGGCCCCTTAGTGCCTTGCATGCCCAATGGACTCATTTGCATGCTTGGGTTGAATATGTCCCACAGGAGCCCTGGTGCTATCCTGTTTTATGCAGCGCTGTCTCCAATGGATTCCCCTGTGGGCTGTACTAGTTCTGGCTGCGCGGTACTATCAACTGACTCTGAATATGGGTTCTGCAGGCACTAACCGGTTTGTTCATCACAAACCACAACCCTGTGGAGGGGCTGTGGGACAACAGATGGACCAGACACCAAACTTTAGGTTCAACACACAATTTCTGTGTGATGTTTATTCAAAATACAGGAGATAACCTTCAGCAATAACACATCTCTTCTTCAGTATATCTGTTTGCAGCAACACACTGTGCAAGTCTTTCATCTGCTCTTGGTCAACATCTACTGAGCTAACTTTATAGTTGCGATTCAGCTTCCCCTATGTTTGTCTAGTTTGCTTTGGTGGTGGGTGCTCAAAAAAAAAAAAGCTAAAGACAAAGAACCTCAGTGCAGAAGCACTGAAGCAAGGGTTACCCCAAAGGGCATTGGCAATAAGCCAAGTTTCAAAGAAACACAACATCACACATACTCCCAAAATGCAAAGCATCATGGAATGCATATGGAAACCACCATGAAATTTCAGACTGGCTCAGTTTACAACAGGAATGCATGGTAGCAATTTACATGCATTTAACAACACAACAGGGGGGAGGGTTCTGATATTTCTACCCAGAACTTAATTTCTATAACACAGTCACCTAGTACTTTTTACCTTTATCAAAAACACCTAGTGCCATGGTATTTTCAACATTTACAGGTTTCAAACACGTAAGATATATATATATATATACATCAAGGTATTTTATGACATAGTGCTATTGCATACTAAATCCAGCAACAAGGAACAAAGCCTATTGTTTTACATCAGCTCGGAGGTCACCACAATAATCTCCCTGTACGAGGACCTGAAAGGGAAAAGGAAAATTAAAGAGGACTCTATAGCATAGTTAAGAAAGGGGAAGGGGTGCCCATAGGTGGCCAACCTTATGGACTAGAACTTGTAAAGGATAGATTAGGCTAAGAAATAGAAGACCTGTTGCAACAGATTTAAGAAAAGGTTGGTCCTCAAGAGTGGCAGGATCTCCCTGCCACATATCCCCAACCTTAAGTGGGAAGCAGTTATTTCACACTGCTTACCACCTTCCTGTCCCAGGAAGGGGTGGAGCTTCCACCCATCCATCTTCAGAAGCTCTGTCTCAGGGTCCATATTAATGATAAACATTCTATCATAAACATAGTGGATATCATAACCTTATTAACAATAAGCATTCCATCATAAACATAGTGGATATCATCATTTGTTATCCTGAAGCATTAATACATTTCTCAACAGAGACTAATGATAAAGTTTGGCAACATTTGCATCTTTAACCTGCAGTATACCCCAGTCAATACTGTTAATAGATTTAGCTGCATCAGTACAAGAAACAGTCCCTTCAGCCTCATAGGCTTCTTCTTGCTTGTTTGAAATCTTCAACCTCAGCAGAATATCACTAGGCACAGTCTTACCTGGGGTCTCACATTCAAATTCCATACTTGCATCTCTGACCTCCAACAGGTAACATCCTGGGAACACAGGCAACAAAGGAATATCCTGCTCAGTAAGGGGGGCCTCCTCCAGCTGAACCCATGAAAAATCCTCCTCTGATTCTTTATCCAAACTCTCTGGCAGAGACCTCTTGAGCACCTGGCACCGGTGTCCCACTTCTCTGTGTAGTCAGTCTGCCTCAACTCCACATTATTTCCTCATCCCTTTGCATCTCTTCATCATCGTCTTCAGGCTTGGGCTTCCTCTGAGCTCCCAGGTCCAATCCAGGCAGCAGCTTTTCTCAGTCTGTCAGTCATGGTTCTGGTCAGAACTCTATGGGCTTTATTCTCTGGGTTCTTCTCTGGCAACTCCCGGTGCATCGGTCCACCTGGGATATCTGGGCGATATCCACCAGAAAATATCCCTCTTAGACCAGTATAGATGTTTCCAGTATGTTATCCCACTTTTGACACCACGTCTGTGGAGGGGTTGTGGGATAACAGATGGACCAGACACCGAATTTCACGTTCAACACTCAATTTCTGTGTGATCTTTATTCAAAATACAGCAGATAACCCTCAGCAATGGCATATCCCTTCTTCAATACATTGGTTTGCAGCAACAAACTATGCAAGTCTTTCCTCCAGACTTGGTCAGCACCTACTAACCCACTGATCTAACTTTTCAGTTCAGATTCAGCTTCCCCTATGTTTGTCTTGTTTGCTTGGGTGGTGGGGGCTCAAATAAAAAAAACAAAAAAAAACAAGCTAAAAACAAAAAATCCCAGTGCAGAAGCACTGAAGCAAGGGTTATGCCAAGGGGCATTGGCAATAAGCCAAGTTTCAAAGAAGCACAACATCACACATACTCCCAAAATGCAAAGCACCATGAGATGCATATGCAAATCACATTAAATTTCAGAATGGCTCAGTTTACAGCAGGAATGCATGATAACACTTTACATGCATTTAACAACACAACGGGGGTTCTGATATCTCTACCCCGGTAACTTAATTTTTTATAATACGTTCCTCTAGTAACTTTTTACCTTTATCAAAAACACCTAGTGCCATTGTATTTTCAACATTTTATAAGGTATATACATCAAGGTATTTTATGACAGTGCTATTGCATACTAAATCCAACAAAGAAGAACACAGCCTGTTGTTTTACATCAGCTCAGAGGTCACCACAATAACCTCTCTGTACAGGGACCTCAGAGGGAAAAGGAAAATTAAAGAAGACACTATAACATAGTTAAAGAAAGGGAAGGGGGCGCCCATAGGTGGCCAACCTTATGGATTTGAAATTGTAAAGGATAGATTAGGCTAAGAAATAGAAGAACTTTTGCAACAGATTTAAGAAAAGGTTGGTCCTCAAGAGTGGCAGGATCTCCCTGTCACAAACCTCCTACTGGCCACATGAGGCATGTGACCAATCAGGAGCCATAGAGATAACATGGGCAAATGAGCTTATAGCACCCCTATTATTTTAGTGGCCCCAGCAATTGCCATTCCAATCCTTTTTTAAATATCTCCTAGGTGGTCTAGTGTCCCCCGGCCCCCCCATCACCATGCCATATCCCATCAGTGGGACTTAGTCAGATTTGCAATAGCTGTGTGCATCAGACAGCAACTGGCAGTGGCAGTGGGTGCTGAGTGAGTGCCAGCCGCCGTCTCGATGCCAGGGGGAATGATGGTATGGCGATCGGGGAGTGTGGTCCACTAGATTACTGGAGGTGTATTTACAGGTCCACTAGATTACTGGAGGAGTAGTTACAACAGATCAGAATGGTGATCAGCAGCAGGAGTCCACCAAACTACCAGAAAGATATTTACTAGGGATTGGAGTGGCAATCGGAAGGGAACCACTAGACTACTGGGAAGATATATACAAAGGATCAGACTAGTGATGGGGGGGGTGCTTAGAGGATCCACTAGACTACGAGGGAAGTATTTACAACAGATCAGAATGGTGATCAGGGGCAGGAGTCCACCAAACTACCAGAGAGATATTTATGAAGGATCGGAATGGTGATCAGGGCGAGCCACTAGACTACTGGGGAGATATTTACAAAGGCTTAGACTGATGATGGGGGGGGGGTTAGAGGGTCCACTAGACTATCAGGGAGATGTTTTTGATGGGTCAGAATGGAGATTGAGAGCCAGTGGATCCCTAGATTACCAGACAGATATTTGCAAAAAATCGGAATGGTGTTGGGGTCCACTAGACTAACAGGGAGTTATTTCATTCCGAATGATACTGTGATCTGGGAGTCTCTATATTACCAGGGATTTGTTACAGGCTAATCTGAATAGCAATTGAGTGGGGAGGGGTGCACTGCCATGGCAGTTAATACCAGATTTGTGGAGGCATTAAGTAGTGCAGCACTCATGGCTGTTAAACACCACCATAGACGTTTGCGTATGCCAAAGTGCCCGTATACAATGCACAGTCAGGCAGTTTACATAGGTGCCCTTGCATGCATTAACATTGCTTGCTAATGGGTTTGTGCCTCCCTATCTGTGCCTTTTAATATGGCACTTTTATTGAGTCTTCTGCTTTATGAGCACTAACCACTTTTAATAAGGCATTGACCAGTTTAGTGCCTGAAAAACACCTTTAAATATACTGGCCTTTGTGTCTTATTTTAGGTTTTTGTGTATATCAGTTGTCATTGTCTTTTTAACCAAGTTCTCTGGGTCTTCCTAATGAGACATTATGAGCACCATCCTCAGTCTCAAGAGAATGTCACTAAGTGGTTACATCGACCACTTGATGATATTTGTGACTTAGTGCCCTGTTTTGCCATGCATAATGATGATCGCAAGCATCCCTGCACAATTAAAAAAACACATTGTGATTGTATGGGAAATGAGTTGGGGATTTCCATGCAAATGACCCACAGGGCCATTGACAGAGCATGACAGCCCTAGCAATGTTGGTCAAGAGTTTTACAAACCCACCAATTACTGCAGGCAGGTGTTGGTCGTGTCACAGTTTAGGCCAACTGCAGTGTATCTGGCAGGGAACAGTAGTTTGTTTTCTGACCTTTTAGCAAACAGCACTGGATGCTAAGCAGTGCTGAAGGGAACAGGGTGCGGGATTATTGAACTACCAGGGAATACCAATAGTCAATTATAAAAGTTCAGCTTCCTAATGAAAGGGGAAGAGTGGGCAGGGGAACACTAACAGCAACACTGCTGATCACCACGGGATTGCTGCATGTCATAGCATTGGTGCTATGCCACATAGCACCGCCATGGGAGTAGTACTCCAGAAGCATGTTCGCTCCATTTGGACCCACAAACATCTGGCTAGCACATTTACATTGCAACATAATTGCAGTAGGTCAGATCCTCCCGAAGACCCTGCATTTTGTGTATGGTCACAAAGGGTGGCGGCGCAATGGAGTGACTGTTTGCCCCCACTTAGCATTGTCTCCCCTTTTGATAGAGAATGGGGACCACTTTTTTTGGTCTCAGATAAAGATAGTTTACAGTTTCCCTTTCATTTATTAGGGCACAGTCTACAATACTAGGACTGTCTTGCTCAGATGAGGAAAGGTAGTAATCCTCTGGTGCCACATTCTTAGAGGAAAACAGCACAAAAGGCTGTTATTTCACCTGGCTTTGTAAAAATGCCCAATTAGGGGTTCTGAGCATTACTGAAATTTTTACAATACCTTTTTGTATGTTTTTTATCCATTATTCTTAAGCGTTGTAACTCCTGATTCAGAGTGATGCCCACGGCCATCCCTAATTCACTAGCTGGCTTCCTGTGTTCTCAATATGCTAAGGAGCACTGCCGGCCTTTGCCATTAGTTGGCAGCACTCATTGTCATATTAAGAGAACAGAAAGCCAGTAGGTACATGTGAAATGGCTGCGGGCATTGCTCTGTAGCAGACATTACGGGGCCCTAAGAACACATTAAAAAACATACAAAAGGGTACTGTAAAAATTTCAGTTATGGTCAGGATCCTTAATGGGGCGTTTTTACAGCACTGGGTGAAATAACACCCTTTTGTGCTGTTCTCCTTTAAAAGTTAATTGCAGGATAAGTACAGTGTCATAACATTTCCAAAAGGTGTCTTTTGGGGTTTTTAGAGTTCCGAAACAGTACTGGATCCTGTCCTTTTTAATGTCTTTATAAGTGATGTTGCAGAGGGACTGGAAGAAAAAGTATGTCTTATTACAGACAACATAAAGATCTGTAACAGGGTTGATACACAAGGGGTGTGTTTGTGTGGAAAGGATGAGAAGGGACTTGGCAAGGTTGGAGAAATGGTCAAAAGAATTGCAGCCTAGATTCAGTGCAAAGAAGTGCAAAGTATTGCACCTGGGAAACAAAAACCCAGGGGAAGAGTACACAGTGGGGGGGGGGGATTATTCACAACAACAAAAATGGAAAGGGACCTGGGGCTAGTCATATCAGATGACCTAAAGGTGGACAAGCAATGTGAGAAGGCAGAAAGGATGGCTGGGGGATACTGCGATAACATGAAGTTGTTATCCCTCTGTACAGACAGTTGGTGAGACCCCATCTGGAGTAGTGCTTGTAGTTCTAGAAACCCCATCTCCGCAAGGATATAGGCAGGATGGAGGCAGTCCAGAGGAGGGCAACTAAAATGGTTCAGGGTCTGCAACAGAAGCCATATGAAAAGAGACTAAAGGAGCTTAATATGTATACCCTTGAGGAAAGGAGGGAGGGGGAGACATGATAGAAACCTTCAAGTACCTCAAGGGATCAACAAAGTCCAAGAGGGTAGCATCTTTCAGAAAAAGAGATGTGCAAGAACAAGGGGACATAATTTGAAGATAGATGGGTGACGGCTCAGGGGCAATGTGAGGAAGTATTGTTTTCACAGTGTGCTGTACGAATGAAACAGCCTTCCTGAGGAGGTCATGGGGTCAAAAACAGTGGGGGAATTCAAGAATGCGTGGGACAGACATAAGGCAGTTCTGGCGGGGGATAGGAAGAAGTAGGCTGTTGGTTAACTAGGGTCCGCAGCTTATCCGATAGGTAGGGAAATGGACAGACTAGGTGGGCCAAGCGGCCCTTATCTGCTATCAAATTCTGTGTTTCTATGAAAGCCAAAAGCCTGCTTCTTGTCTGTATTTGGGCGGAGATTTTACCACAATTTCAAAATAAATATTTGCTGGGAACAATTTAAGATGGCCATTTGAGGTGTTATAGGTGCTTTGTAAGCCATAGTGTTAGTTTCTGAAGTCAAAATACTAAGAAAATCTCAAACTCCTGTAACAACTCCTCCTGCTACTAGAGGGAAGGCGGTTGGTTACTAGAATGCCAGTTTAGGTGCCTACTGATTGGCACAGCCCCTGACTAGAGAGTTCAGTGGTAGGAGCTTACAGTAGCAGTGTAAGAATGGTACCAGTATGCATTCGAGATTGCTTGCTTATGGTCGCTTGTCAATCTGCCTGAGGTGACAAGCACCTCCCAAAGAACAGCTGTCGATGGACCCAGCTTTTGAGACCAACTCATCTCACTGCCCAGTTGCCTGGTAGCCTCCTGGGACAGGCTGATGACAGCAGTGGAAATTCCAGGACTCTGGGATCTGAGGCTTTTAGCGAAGATCACTTTAAAGAGCAACTGACACATTCCGGTCAGGCAACTCATACTAAGGAGTCAGGATCAATCCTGTCAGTACAGTGGTAGAAACCTTGAAACATAGACTTTGACAGCAGATAAGAACCACTTGGCCCATTTCCCTACCTATTGGATAAGCTGCAGATCCTAGTTAACCAACAGCCTACTTCTTCCTACCTCCCACTAGAATTGCCTTATGTCTGTCCTATGCATTCTTGAATTCACCCACAGTTTTTGACCCCACGACCTCCTCAGGAAGTCCGTTCCATGCGTCCACCACCCTCTCCATGAAAAAATACTTCCTCACGTTGCCCCTGAGCCCTGAGGTAAACTATTTAGGCTATATGTAGTGGAAGGGTTCTACACGTACACAGAAGGTGCTGCAGGTTGAAGTTTTTCATCTCACTGCTAGCCCTGTATTTACTGACCCTTAACATTCTAGCTGCTATGTGCTCCATTTTATGCGCTAGTTCTATTCCAGCACCTTACCTCAATTAATTTGTCTGCTAGCAGTGGGTTTGTATTGTAAGTGTATGGGTTGTACTCTATAAGGGGTTATTTCTTTTTACTCTGAGGTGCCACAACTCCCCTTATGCTTACAGTGGCTGCTGTCTGCTATGTAGAAGAGTGCTCCACGTGGTAAACACTGCAACAGTGCTACATAGTGTGTCTCACAATTCAGACCTGGTCTTCTAATACTGATCAGTTCTATTTACTGAAGTTGTTAAGTATCTGTTGCTGCTTAACTGATCTGATGCTGCTGTAAAGTATAACTAACTGGAGTTTGTGCACAGTATTCTAAACCCACCATATAAAACCTTTTATAGGTACATGAGCGAGGGTAGAAAGACAAAAGGAGGGATAGTGAGGCTGAATAGAATGAACAGTGGGTGGGCAGAGGGGGACAGTGAAAAGGCAGGAATACTGAACGAATATCTCTGCTCAGTATTCACAAAAGAGGAGGGGGAAGTGCCTAATCCAATTAACAGAAGCACTCTTGATAGGGGGGTCGATCCTAGTCCTTTCACAGAAGAAAGGGTTCTGCAAGAACTCCTAAAACTGAAGGTGGACAAAGCAATGGGTCCTGATGGAATTCACCCCAGAATTCTAAAAGAATTAAGGAGGAACTAGTGAAACCACTGGCTACCCTTTTAATAAATCATGGAGGATGGTGTGGTACCGAGGACTGGAGGAAGGCAGATGTGATTCCCCTTCACAAAAGTGGGTCCAAGACAGAGGCAGGAAACTACAGACCTGTCAGTCTGACCTCTGTGGTAGGGAAAGTGATGGAGTCACTCTGAAGGAAAGAATAGTCGAGTACCCAGAGGCCAGTGGAGCACAGGACCCAAGGCAGCATGGGTTCACAGCGGAAGGTCATGTCAGACGAATCTAATAGATTTCTTTGACTGGTTGACCAAAGTAGTAGACCAGGGAGGGACTGTGGACATGGCCTACCTAGACTTTAGCAAGGCATTTGACACAGTCCCACACAAAAGATTAATAGTCAAATTAACCAGCCTGGGAGTGGGACCCAGGGTGGTAGCCTGGGTAAAACATTGGCTGGACAACAGGACACAGAAGGTAATTGTAAATGGAGTCCATTCTGAAGAAAGGGGGTTACTAGTGGGTACCGCGAGGGTTCAGATTGGGTCCAGTCCTTTTAATGTCTTCATCAGTGACATTGCAGAGGGACTGGAAGGAAAAGTATGCCTTTGCAGATGATACAAAAATCTGCAACAGGGTTGATACACATAGAGGCGTGGAAAGGATGAAAAGGGACTTGGCAAGGCTGGAGGAATGGTCAGAAGTATGGCAGCTAGGATTCAATGCAAAGAAGTGCAAAATAATGCACCTGGGAAATAAGAACCCAGGGGAAGAATACACAATGGGTGGGGAGGTAGTAACAACAACAAAAAGGAAAGGGACCTGGGGTAATCATATCAGATGACCTTAAGGTTAGCAAGCAATGTGAGAAGGCAGTAGGGAGGGCTGGGGGTATACTGGGATGTATAGGGAGAGGCATCAGCAGCAGAAAACAGGAAGTTGTTATCCCTCTGTACAGACAGTTGGTGAGACCCCATCTGAGTACTGTGTCCAGTTCTGGAGACCCCATCTCCCAAGGACATAGACAGGATAGAGGCAGTCCAGAGGAGGGCAACTAAATGGTGCAGGGTCTGCAAGAGAAGCCGTATGAGGAGAGACTAAAGGAGCTTAATATGTATACCCTTGAGGAAAGATGGGAGAGGGGGGACATGATAGAAACTTTTAAGTACCTCAGTGGAATCAACAAAGTCCAAGAGGATAGCATTTTTCAGAAAAAGAGACTTGCAAGAACAAGAGGACACAATTTAAAGATAGAAGGAGGGCGGTTCAGGGGCAATGTGAGGAAGTATTATTTCACAGAGAGGGTAGTGGATGCATGGAACAGCCTTCCTGAGGAGGTTGTGGGGTCTAAAACTGTGGGAGAATTCAAGAATGCATGGGACAGACATAAGGCAATTCTTGTGGGGGGTAGGAAGAAATAGGCTGTTGGTTAACTAGGATCTGCGGCCTATCCTGTAGGTAGGGAAATGGGCAGACTAGATGGGCCTAGCGGTCCTTATCTGCCGTCAAAGTCTATGTTTCTATGTATCCCTCTATTACACTCACCCATCCTAGTCTGAGAGGTGTGTATGTCCATCTCCCCAGCCTAGTACTCACCATGGCACCTGCTGCTGTGTGAATCAAGTGGTGAAGTGTAACCCCCCTGCAAATGGGGGTTCCCAAAAGACTTCCAGGAGCTTGCTTGAATGCTCCAAGCCTGAATGGTGTTTGGCATTTAAGCCATTTATCAGTGAGTGTTTTTAGAGCCTCTGGTACTGTCTCTTTAAGAGCTGTCTGCTTGCAGACATAATTAGTTTATATGAGGGACTGTGTGCTTCTCTGAGTACCACTCGAGCTGCCGCCAATTCACTTCATTTTGCAGTCACTAGGAGTGCAAAGGAACCTATCTGGAAGATGTAACTGTTTGCCAGAAATTATTTAGAGTAATAATGAAATTACAGTTTGTCTAACCTGCTTTTTTGCAGTCAGAACTGTGTCTGCTAGTTCCCCATTCTAGTTTTGAACTGCTGAACTGGACCAATCAGTGTGGGGTAAGCTAGCTCTAAAATGGTGCCTTGGACGAATCAGAACTTGGACTCATAATCTGAGCCAGCCACAAGAGGATTGTATGGGCAGTGACTCTGGGAGATGTAGTTTAGACTTCAGTGCCTTTTGGACCAACAGCAGCAGTCTATTGTGAGTGACAGCCAATCCAGTCAAGAACTGGGAGGAACTCAAAGGAAGTGCCCAGTTTTGTCGGTTGGAGTTTCAGTTGAGCTTTGGCAGTGAAGAAGGAAGGAGCCCTGTGCTTTTCAGTGTGCAGTTTTAGTCAAAAACGTGTAAGGCCCAGAGTTCCGGTCTGCAGCTTGTGTAACAGCTTGTTAGGACTGAATCCGTCCTGTGAAAAGAATCAAAGGATCTCTGAAGAGTAGAAACCAGGCTCACCCTGTAGAAGACTGGAGGAATTGCTGAAAATTGCATTCGGTCTGTCAGGAACTGAATCTGCTGTGTGTTCTCGGGTATTGTGCAGTAATTGCGATTGGGATACAGATGCAGCCTGCCTGGTATAGTGCTTTCTTTTATATGGATGTGTGAAGAGGTTTGTGTACCTCAAGTGAGCCCTGCTGACATTGAAGGACCCTATCTTATTTGGAGGTCGTGAGTACTAATTCAGGGTCGCTCCTGTTGAATTGCCACATTAAATCCAAATGGAATTACTGTACTGCTGACTGTTTAATTCTCCTTTTCTCTGTGAAGGGCTACCAGCTGCCACGGTTTGGACTAGCCACTAGGGCTTGGGTACCTAGGGACAGTAACTGAGGGGATAGCCTGTGCACAGAGCCATAGGTAGATTATTAGAGTGATAAGCTAATTAACCTGATTTCCCCTGTCCTTGTTATATCCCCTAAATAAATCAGAGCTGCTTGTTTCAGCAAAGTTATACTGCCTGAGGTATTTGTCTATGTTAAAGTACTGTACTGTGATTGTTGCACTGTATCTCATTTCACAGGAGGTCCCAGTGCCAGAACCAGACCTGGGGGTAAGTGTATACTGTGAAGGTAATTCTGATATATTGTGTGGGCCACTAGTGGGAAGAAAGGGGTTGCAGTGTCCCAGAGGCTGTGACCAAGTTAGTTTAACTATTGCAACCCTGACCTCTGGGTGGAGGCACGCCATTGGATCCAGGCCCTCAACCTGTTAGTGGCAAATCAGGCAGGGGTAGTAGCCCTGGGATAAGCGCCATCTAGGGGTTACATCTTGAGGCTCACCGCTGGGATTGTGTGTCCTCTAGTGGCCATATTTACGAACCACTGTTAAGAAAAAATGGGTACCCGACAGAAGTGGCTGTGCACCGCTGGTGGAGTGGTGTACTGGGAGGAGATCGACCCCAAAATGCTATGCTTATCCTGGACATCCCCTGGGTATCAATACGGACACTGTGCAGGAGTACTTTCCAAGGTGGAAGGTTTACAAAACCCTGTGGTGGGTCGGCATGCTAATCTGCTCACCCACACTTTCCTGGCCCTAGTAGAGTTTAAGGATCCCATAGATAGCTCCAAAGTGCACAGACCATTACCCCAGAGGAGCCCTCACTGCTTGGAGAGTGATAACTAAGGACAGTAAAGACCGGGGAGAATCAGCCCCACCACTATCTGAAACTTTGAGGAGAAATTTGCTGAATGGTTGCTGGAGAGGGAAAACTGTGGAGGACTTGAAGAAACTATTCTGCCACCTGGGGTGTTCCTCCCCAACACCCTCTCCTGCTCCAGTGCCCGTGATGGTGGCTGAACCAATGCAGACTCCTATTTCTGCACCTGCCATTAGTCATGACTTCCATCAAGGTTGAGGATCTTCTCTGGCACCCTCCCCACCCCAAGGGAGGATGACTGGAGACCTGGATAGACTATGTTGCCCCGGTGCTAGAATGGCAATGCTCGGAAGGCAAAAGCGAAAGAGGGTTAGTGAGAGCCTGAGGTCCTGCCTGGCTACCATCCTGCTAGAACGGGCCAGTAACCCTGAAGCGACTGCACAGGCCTATCTTGAGGCCTTGGAGAATGTGTAGGGAGCCCAGATTCTGATGAGGACCTATGGTGGAGAGTAAGAGATGCACAACAGTACCAAGGGAGTTGTTGTCTGTGTATGTATCTCGGCTGGAAAAATTGTTGCAAGAATGCCTGGAAAGGTAGTTTGCCAGCGATTGAACTGGACCGAACCAGGCTGGACAGGATCCTTAAGTCTGCCCCTTCTCAGAACTGCTGTTGCTTCAATTACGCCTGGCAGATCGACTGGAATCCCCACCCTCCTATGATGAGTTAATGAGAGAAATTCGAGGAGTTGAGAAAAGACGACCTCGGAGGGACCTGCACCAATAGCTGCGGCTACGACCCGAGTGACTGAGGGTGACCCATCAAGTGAAGTTCAGGGGCAGAGGTTGGCAGTCAATGAGTGCTCTGACAAGGAAAGATATGCCACAATGGGGCTAACTGTTGAGAGATCTGGGAATTCAAAACAGTCCTTTATGAAGGCCACGCCTGCAAGTACGGGCCCTGACCTATATCCGACTGCATCTGCTATGGGGGTGGGGTACCCACCCATGTATCTCCTGCTGATAACAGCTCTGAACTCGATTCCTTGACCATGGAAGTGGAGAAACTGACGAGATGTCTCCAAATGCTTATCACGCCGCAGACAGAGATGGCACCAAGGTTTCCAGTTAGTAATACCCCCGCCCTGGCTCCCAGTGTGGCGCCTCGGCCAGCTCAAACTCCAGAAAGTATGTTTTGCTATAATTGTGGGAAAGATGGGCACATGAAGAGGGAATGCCAGTCCCCAAAAGACACTGACAAAGTTGCATATAGGCTACAAGGAGAGCTTCGGAGAAGAAATCAGTGGTTAAGAGGTGCACGACATGATCCCAGTGAGGGCACCAAAATGCTAATTCACTCTCTTTGTGGCAAGGTCAGTTGCCCAGGCCCCCACTACCACCCTCCAGACTGGTCCAGAATAGTGGGTCCCTCCATGGAGACCACTGTAAAGGTGAATGGAGTGTCTACAAGAGCTGTATTAGACAGTGGCTCCCAAGTGACAATTATGTTCCAGGATTGGTATCAGAAGCATTTGTCAGACGTACCTTACAACCATTAGAAGGACTGCATGTATGGGGGTTAAGTGTGAAGGCCTACCCCTATTCCGGTATATCCGATTTGGCTGTCTTTTCCCACCTCGTGGCTGGAGTGGCCGAACAAGTAGAGACCCTAGCCTTAGTGTGTCCCCCACTGGACTGTATGATGGTGTCCCTTTGTTGATTGGAACAAATGCTCATATGTTCGGAAGGCTGGCACAGTTGTGTTATGAAAACAGGGGTCAAAGACTAGTAGAGCTTTAAGAGTTCCGGCTTTAATTAAGAAGGCCTATGAGGCACAGAGAGATGCTGAAAAACAGAACCAGAGGAACCGGTCGGAATTGTATGGAAGAAGGATCCTGAGTCTCTGATCCTGGCGCCAAATGCCCAGTGTACCTTACAGGGAGAGGTCCGTATCAGAAAGGATGTTAAGAATAAAATATTAATGTTGGATGCACCAGGCGATGGAAAATTGCCAGAGGGACTGCTGGTCAAGCCTAGTATTTTGCCCGCTAGAGCCCATGCTTATGCCAGAAGGGTAATGGTCCAAGTTCATAATGTGTCTGAAAGAGACATTCGAGTAAACAGAGGTTGCATCCTGGCTAATGTGCATTGTGCAGACACTGCAGTGCTACCCAGCAAGAGTTCAAGGAAGAATGACAGAGTAACGCCTGACTTGTTTGATTTCGGCGACTCCCCGCTGCCAGCTGAATGGAAAGTGAGGATCAGTGAGAAGCTTGCCCAGAGAGACCAGGTGTTTTCTTTAAAGGAATGGGATGTAGGATGCATGCAAGGAGCTGAGCACAATATCCGGCTGCATGACGAAAGACCATTTCGTGAGAGGTCTCGACGCCTGGCACCTGCTGACATAGATGATGTGAGACGGCATCTGCAAGAGATGTTAGCTGCTGGTGTAATACAAGAATCCAGAAGCCCTTATGCTTCCCCCATTGTGGTAGTGAGGAAAAGAATGGAACAGTAAGGATGTGTGTGATTATCGCACCTTAAACCGCGGACTATCCCTGATCAGTACACAATGCCCCGCATTCAGGATGCTTTGGACTGCCTAAGCGGGAGCAAGTGGTTCTCTGTGCTGGATCTCCGCAGTGGGTACTACCAGATCCCGATGGCCCCAGAGGACCGTGAGAAGACGGCCTTTATCTGTCCGCTATTTCTATGAATTCATGAGGATGCCTCAAGGATTTCAGGTGCCCCAGCCACTTTTCAACGATTGATGGAGCGTGCAGTGGGGACATGAACTTACTAGAGTGCCTGGTATACCTAGATGATGTTATTGTATTTGGCAGCTCACTGAGGAACAAGAGGCAGATTATTTAAGGTATTGGACCGACTGGAGGACTTTGGCCTTAAACTGTCCATTGATAAGTGTCAATTCTTTCAAACATCAGTAAAGTATGTAGGACACATAGTATCCACCGAGGAATAGAGACCGACCCAAGTAAAGTTGAGGCCTTGACCACCTGGCCACAGCCCAAAAATCTAAAGAACTGCAAAGATTCCTGGGATTCTGTGGTTATTATCGCCGCTCATCAAGGACTATTCAAGAGTGATCCGCCCTTTACTAACCTTACTCAAGGGTATCCCCAACCCACAAAAATACCAAAGTCAGCGTCCCTCAAGACTGAAAGAGTGTATTTTCATCCGAGTGAAGTATTTGGGGCCCGCTGGACTGATTGTGAGACTGCTTTTCATGAGATCATATATCAACTTACCCATGCTCCAGTGCTGGCCTATGCTGATCCAAGAAAACCTTACGCCCTGCACACTGATGCTAGCTTGCAAGGGTTGGGGGCTGTGTTGTACCAAGAGCACGAATGGCCTGAGACCAGTGGCCTTTGCCAGTAGAAGCCTGACCCCATCCGAAAAGAACTATCCTGTACATAAGTTAGAGTTCCTAGCTTTGAAGTGGGCTATTGTTGACCAATTCCATGAGTACTTGTATGGGGCTAAAATACTAGTAAAACTGACAATAATCCTTGACCTATGTGCAGACCTCAGCTAAGTTGGATGCCACTGGGCCATAGGTGGCTTTCTGCATTATCTACATATGACTATGCTCTCGAATACGAGCAGGTCTGAACCACATAGATGCTGATGCTCTCTCCCGAGGCCTGTTCCCCAAAATGATTGGGTCCGATTGGCAGAACCTGACATTCGGGCACTCTGCCGGAAGTTTGACAGGGAGGAACAATGTCCACAGACGCAGTGGACTGCATGGTGGATTGCTTGGGAGCCTCTGAGAATTGCATACCTGCTGCTTATTGCCACTTTTCTGCAATAGACATTGGTGCACTGCCTCAGCTGGACAATGACAGTATTCGGCGGCTCAATCCCGCGATCCCATGATCAAAGCAGCTTTAGAAGCCCTCTATGCAGGAAAAGATGTGTCCAAATTACGCCCACTGATTTGAGAACTGCACTGTTATACAAAGAAGGTCCTAAGTTGAAACTGATCAATAAACTGTTATACAGAGAAACAGTAGACAGAGGGGACAAGTAGACAAACAACAACTAGTGCTGCCCACTGCCTCGAGACTCAGTACTGAGGTCCTTGCACAACCACATGGGGCACCTTGGTATAGACAGAACACTTGACTTGGTGAGATCCAGATTCTATTGGCCTAAGATGGGGGCTGATGTGGAGCAACACATTCGAACTTGTAGTCGCTGCTTACAGAGGAAAGCTTTTGCCCAGAGGGCTGCCCCTTGTTAACATAACCACCAGTGCACCATGGAGCTGGTCTGTATTGATTTTCTAAGTTTGAGTCAGATCAAAGAAATATCAGTAATGTGCTGGTGGTCACTGACCATTTCACAAGATATGCCCAAGCTTTCTCACCAAAGACCAGAAAGCATCCACTGTAGCCAAAGTACTTGTAGAAAACTTTTTGTTCACTATGGGCTCCACAAAGAATCCATTCTGATCAAGGAGAGACTTTGAGAGTCGTCTTATCAAAGAGATGCTTTCTCGTGGGAGTGCAAAGTCCAGAACCACTCCTTACTACCCCCAGGGGACCCACAGCCTGAACGCTTTCAACCGACTTTGCTAGATATGCTAGGCACCCTGCACCCAAAGGACAAGCCTAGATGGAGCCAACAAATTAGCACCCTGGTACATGCTTATAACTGCACAAAAGTGATGCCACTGGATTCTCCCCTACCGCCTGATGTTTGGAAGAGAAGCTCGACTACCAGTAGATGTGTGTTTGGGGTCTCTCCTGATGGGGTTCAAGCTGACAACTATTTACAGTATGTAAAAAAGTTAAAGGCCCAGCTAACTCATGCGTACTAACTGGCTCAAACCATGGCTGCCAAAAGAAATCTGGCCAACAAAGAAAGGTATGATAAAAGGTGAAAGCACAGGAACTCCAGGAGGGAGATCGGGTATTGCTAAGAAATCTGGGACTGCATGGCAAGCACAAGATTGCTGACAGATGGCACCATCTCCCTCACATTGTAGTGGGCAAACTAGATGATCTGCCAGTGTACAAAGTAAGGCCTGAGAATAATTCAAAAGATGTAAAACAATGCATAGAAATCATTTACTGCCCATTGGACAAATCCTGATTGAGTCTGAGCCCCAGAAGATGCCCCTCGGACCAGTGACTAGAGCTGCTGCTAAGAAAAGACCAAGGAAGTCTGCACCTACAGAAGCAGAGTTAAAGTGTTCCCCTGCACAAGTCCCAGTTGAGCATGACTGTCAGTCCATATCAGAAGAAAGTGAGAGTGACTTTGAATACTATCCTTCTACGAACTGAGTCAATTGTTTCGGGCAATCCCTAGTCAATACTGGAGATGAAGCTGGGCCTTCTGGACTGTCCAAGCCCCCAGCTTCGTCCCTGGAGCCAATGCTCCCAGAAAGTGAAGTGCAAAGCATCAGATCAGATGAAATGGAATCATTGTGCATGGTTGAACTGTTTGAGCTTTCAGGAGGAAAATGATAGATTGGGGCAGACTGGTGATACACTCGAACAAGAAGAGTATTTTGAGTGCCTGACAGTCCACTGCCAGTGTCCGAAAGCTTCCATGCAGCCAAATGTTGTGGACTCAGAAACTGTAACTCCTGGAGCTGAAAGTGCCCCAAGTTCTAGCCTCTCTACCCCCATGGAGACTCCCTGACAAGTGAGGACAATGCTGAAAATGAGGCTCAGAGTGCAGAGACTATAACAGTTCCCCTAGAAAGACTGGTCGAGCTGTAAAGCCTGTGGTGCACCTCAGTTATGATTCACTTGGGAGGTCTGTGGACTTGCTCTCAATGTTGTCCATAAAGGAGTGTATGTGTCCGAGCTCATTGCCCAAACTGAGCATCAGTGCTAACTCAAGTTACTTGTGTTGCCCTCTATATGGTGCCCTTGCCCCATCCAGCCCCAAGGTAACTGATAGGGAAGGGCCCTCTCTTCAGGTTTCATGTACAAGAGGTAATAACTTGAGTTATGGTACAATGTGTATGTAATACTGTGTAAAGAGGCGTACTGCAATGTTTCAGAAATGTGTTCTTGGTAAAATGATATATTGACTGATGATTACATGTGCGAGCCTAATGCAAATGTATAGTGGCTGCAGTTGAAACATATGGGGGTACTTGCTTGACGCGGACGTCAAGCTTTCCCAGGCCAGGAAGGGTGTAACCCCCCTGCAAATGGGGGTTCCCAAAAGACTTCCAGGAGCTTGCTTGAATGCTCCAAGCCTGAATGGTGTTTGGCATTTAAGCCATTTATCAGTGAGTGTTTTTAGAGCCTCTGGTACTGTCTCTTTAAGAGCTGTCTGCTTGCAGACATAATTAGTTTATATGAGGGGACTGTGTGCTTCTCTGAGTACCACTCGAGCTGCTGCCAATTCACTTCATTTTTGCAGTCACTAGGAGTGCAAAGGGAACCTATCTGGAAGATGTAACTGTTTGCCAGAAATTATTTAGAGTAATAATGAAATTACAGTTTGTCTAACCTGCTTTCTTTGCAGTCAGAACTGTGTCTGCTAGTTCCCATTCTAGTTTTGAACTGCTGAACTGGACCAATCAGTGTGGGGTAAGCTAGCTCTAAAATGGTGCCTTGGACGAATCAGAACTTGACTCATAATCTGAGCCAGCCACAAGAGGATTGTATGGGCAGTGACTCTGGAGATGTAGTTTAGACTTCAGTGCCTTTTGGACCAACAGCAGCAGTCTATTGTGAGTGACAGCCAATCCAGTCAAGAACTGGGAGGAACTCAAAGGAAGTGCCCGGTTTTGTCGGGTTGGAGTTTCAGTTGAGCTTTGGCAGTGAAGAAGGAAGGAGCTCTGCTTTTCAGTGTGCAGTTTTAGTCAAAAACGTGTGTAAGGCCCAGAGTTCCGTCTGCAGCTTGTGTAACAGCTTGTTAGGGACTGAATCCTGTCCTGTGAAAAGAATCAAAGGATCTCTGAAGAGTAGAAACCAGGCTCACCCTGTAGAAGACTGGAGGAATTGCTGAAAATTGCATTCGGTCTGTCAGAACTGAATCTGCTGTGTGTTCTCCCGGTATTGTGCAGTAATTGCGATTGGGATACAGATGCAGCCTGCCTGGTATAGTGCTTTCTTTATATGGATGTGTGAAGAGGTTTGTGTACCTCAAGTGAGCCCTGCTGACATTGAAGGACCCTATCTTATTTGGAGGTCGTGAGTACTAATTCAGGGTCGCTCCTGTTGAATTGCCACATTAAATCCAAATGGAATTACTGTACTGCTGACTGTTTAATTCTCCTTTTCTCTGTGTGAAAGGGCCCCTACCAGCTGCCACGGTTTGGACTAGCCACTAGGGCTTGGGTACCCAGGGACAGTAACTGATAGGGATAGGCCTGTGCACAGAGCCATAGGTAGATTATTAGAGTGATAAGCTAATTAACCTGATTTCCCTGTCCTTGTTATATCCCCTAAATAAATCAGAGCTGCTTGTTTCAGCAAAGTTATACTGCCTGAGGTATTTGTCTATGTTAAAGTACTGTACTGTGATTGTTGCACTGTATCTCATTTCACAGGAGGTCCCAGTGCCGAACCAGACCTGGGGTAAGTGTATACTGTGAAGGTAATTTGATATATTGTGTGGGCCACTAGTGGGAAGAAAGGGGGGTTGCAGTGTCCCAGAGGGCTGTGACCAAGTTAGTTTAACTATTGCAAACCCTGACCTCTGGGTGGAGGCACCCGCCATTGGATCCAGGCCCCTCAACCTGTTAGTGGCAAATCAGGCAGGGGTAGTAGCCCCTGGGATAGCGCCATCTAGGGGTTACAGAAGAATTTAGAGTCAATCCACCTGGGTAGATTTTTGTATGACTGCTTGCAGGTTGTGAATTCTGAGATCCCATTGGTTCTAAGAGTCTGGTATCTGTGCAAGCCAACACACACAGTACCATGCACCCTTCCATCTAGACAGACCCTCCCCCTGCAAACTGCTGTTTGCCGCAATACTACTCCTGGGTCAGCTTGTAACTGTAAAGCACTGGGAGGGCATCAAGCAACTCATGGATGCAGGTGACCCTTCTTACACCTTAATGAGTGCCCCTAGGAAGCAGGAGCCCATTTAACCCATTAGCACCAAAGGACCTCAACCAATGTCAGACTGCTCTGTGGAGCAAATTATCATAGCAACAACGGATGGGTGCTACAGCCTTACATGTGGTACTCCTGGCTACAAGGACAGCATTAAACACCACTCCTGCACGAAAAAATCACTGAGGCTAACCCCGGGCCTGAGGGCTCTTTACTTGTGCTGCTCCTCTAGTCTGGTACTATAGACTCCAACCCTAGCCCACTTGGAAACCATGGGCTGGGCATGAACCATAAAGGAAGCTAAATATAGTCTCCCTTAACACTGGTAGCCTGCTCCCTAAACTCGCCCTGTTGGAAACCCGGGTGGCACTTGTACAACCTGATATAATGTCCTTGACGGAAACCTGGCTTACCCATAAAATCCCAGATTCTGCCCTCACCCTAGCAGGCTTTAATTTATTTAGAGAGGAGCACCAGGATAAATGTGTGTGGGGGGGGGGGCTGTCTAATCTACCTAAGGGCTGATCTGCAGGCTAGTAAAATAGAAATTGATGACCTTACTAGACACTGTGAGTGCCAGACAGTTAAACTCCTTCTAGGGAAGGGACACAGATCCCTTGTAATCATGAAAACCTCCAGGTAAACACCAATCTCTCCTTGAATCTTTCACTAGGCACTTCAACCAAATGAGTCATAACTGGGAAACAACAGTCACCGGACACTTTAACATTAACTGGGCAGCTACATCAAGTGTTGCCCAGAGAACTTAGTGGACAGCTTGTCCCTCACTCAAGTTGTTCCTGAATGCACTAGGACCACTTATAAAACAGGATCCAAAGCCTTAATTGACTGGATCCTGGCTACCCACCCATACAGGTGAACTGATGTTTGTGTACTACCAGACTCTATCAGTGAACTGATGTTTGTGTGCTACCAGACTCTATCAGTGACCACTTCCCAGTACAGTGTGCACGGAGAGCTAAATATACCATGGCCCCCACACTGTCATCAGCAAGGTCCTTTGTAATGATAAGATAGTAGACTTCAAGGCATACATGTTTCAGATAGACTGGAGCTATCTGGACATCACTCCTAATATTAACTTTGCCGTTGACTACTTTGTAAACAAATTCAAAGCAGCCTGCGACAAATTTGCCCCTCTCAAAAATCACATGGTATAACGCACTGTTGCCAAGTGGTTCACCCCTGAGCTCTTAGCCCAAATGTGTGAAAGGGATAACCTGTGGCATCAGACAAGAGAAACAGGCTCACCTGTTGATCTATAAAGTACAAGAAAGCTTGCAATAGATGCACCAGTAGGATAAGACAGGCTAAAACGATGTACTGAAAAAATCAGCAAACCAGGAACTCCAGTAATAGAAAAAGGTTTTGGGATAATATATCAGAACCCATGAGTTTAAAATGCTCAAAATTGATGGTGCTGTTATCCTGGACCCAGCTGAGATGGCTAACAAATTTAATACAGCCTTCACTGACCTCAACACTGTTTTCCCTCACAGTTCTGTGCTTGGGACATGCAACAGTGACGGTACTAAACCAGCTAGCAGATCTGATCAAGACCCAGTGTACCCCAAATTCTGTTTCACATCCATCTCAACAAGTGATACCCTAAAATACGTTAAAAGAGTCCTAGGTAAAACTAGGATGGGGGGGTTGACACAGTAGACATGAAGCTGCTAGCCCAGGCCCTCGAGTAACTTGCCCATCCCATATCTAAACTATTCAACTTTTCTCTGCAGTATTCCGTTCCTTGGAATTTGGAAAACTGCAGTGGTCACACCAGTTTTCAAAAGCAGTGACCGCTTCAACCTGGCTAATTATAGACCAATATCAATCCTTTCCCCCCGTCCAAGGTCCTTGAACGAATAGTGTCAGACCAACTAGTCACCTCTCTGGGCAAATACAATATACAGTGAACACAACTGCATGGATTTAGGAAGCTCCATAGCACTAGCACTGTCGTTTAGAGTACACTAACTTCTTGCACGAGACCCTTGATGGTGGTCTCCTGTTGGGAGCCATCTGCATTGACCTGACAAAGATTTTGACCTTCTCAACCATAAGCTGCTGCTTGGCAATCTCCTTCACTTGGCCTTTGTCAAAACATGGTAGCCTGGTTTCATAGCTATGCCTCCAACCTCTCTCAGTGAGTAAAGCTTGATGGCTTTCTCTCAGATGACAAGAGCATCTCTCTAGATAAACCACAAGGCTCAATACTCTGCCAATTCCTTTTTGGCCTGTTCATAAACAGCCTCCTGGAGGCTTGTCAGACATTCAGGGTGCTCCTTTATGCTAATGATGTAGTCATCTACACTAGCAGTGCACACCAAGATAAACTGTGCACTGACCTTCAAAACAACTTTGAGTTCTTGGAGAAATGGTTCGCCCACAACAAATTGGTCTTGAACTAAAAAAAACACAAGACTGTGGTTATTCTGTGATCCACAGTTGAAAAAAAGGTCCCTCCCATAGTCATTCTCAGTGATAAGGGGAACAAATTAGAACAGGCTGAATCTTTTAAGTACTTAGTTGCTACCCTGAATGACACTCTATCTTTCTCTACCCATTGTAGATAATATTGTTAGTGTAACCCCCCTGCAAATGGGATTCCCAAAAATCTTCCAGGAGCTTGCCTAAATGCTCCAAGTCAGGGTGGTGTTCAGCATTAAAGCCGTTTTAAATGGCATTGTAGTGAGTGTTTTTAAAAGTCTCCTAGTACTGTCTCTTTAAGAGCTGTCTGCTTGCAGACATAATTAGTTTGAATGGGGGGATTGTGTGTGTTTATGCCTGAGTCCAACCCGCTAAGTGGGCAGAGTGAGCACCCCTGAAAGATGTAACTAATTCTGGGGAGAAATGCAGAGTATTAGTGAAAATGTAGTTTGTCTAACCTGCTTCTTTTGCAGCACGAACAGTTTCTGATCTGCTTCTCCATTTTGGTCCCAGACTGCCGAGTTGGACCAATCAGTATGTGAGGACTCTAAAATGGAGCAGGCTGTGGGCCAGTCAGGACTGGGACTCTGAAGTGGTGCCTGCTGAAATGAGGATGAGTGAAGAGAGCCTCTGGGAATTGTAGTTTCTGGCCTGTTGGCGCCTTTTTGTGCCTATAGAGGGAGCCCTGCTGTGACTGACAACTGAACCGACCAACGGAACTCTTTGGATCTGTGTGAAAGCCCCGTAGTTGTTTGTTGGCAAGCCAGATTCGAGTTGGATGCTGAAGAGGCAACATTGCTGAGTGTTCGAGCAGCCATTTGTGGGGTAGTTCATGCGGGAGAACTGTGGAAGGCCTGTCTAAAGGCCTGCTAGCCTGATTTCTGCCTGGAGAAGGTGCAGAGGACGTTTAATCGGACTGAATCTGAAGTTGTGAGGAAAAAGCAAGCTGCTGCTGTTATGAGACCAGGCTTACCCTGTAGAAGACCGAAGATTTTGCTGAAAGCGATCGGCCTGTCAGGACTTTAGCTGCCATAGTGCTCCCTGGTAATTGCAGTGATTTTTTGCGATCGGGACCGAGGAGTCACCTGCCTGGTACAGTAAGCTGTCTTTTACATATAAATGTGCTATGTGCTGGAAGGGGATCACGACCTGGTTTCCCCATTTGTGGTAAATTATGTGCTAGTGCTGGAAGTAGTTTTCCCAGCAAGAATCGGACTGAATCCATGCTGCCTGGCACAGATAGGCCCTGCCATGAGGGTCCTGCCTCACTACCTTGCTGCACAGAAAGATCCATCGTCGAGGGGCCAAGCTTCCTCTGCAATTCAGAGAGTTCATCCATCAGTCCTCCTGTGTTTAGCCTGGGTATCGTGAGTAATTATCAGGGTAGCTCACTGCAGCTTTTGTCTAATCAAAGTGTGTCACCTGATTGTGTATGCTTTTCTTTCCATAAACTGAGCCATCCGGCTCCGGATTAAAAATTGTGTGTGTGCATGGCCTTTTCCATCACAGGGCCCCAACCAGCTGCAACGGACCTGGCCAGCCCCTTTATCCATCCTGGGTACCCAGAGAGTGTGACTATATGGGACTCTAAGTTCATGCACGGTACTGTGATTATTAATGTGTACAAACCAATCAACCTGATTTTCCCCCTCCTTGTTACAGCTCCCCTGAATAAATCAGATCTGTTTGTTTCTGCAAATTACATTGACTGTGGTGTCAATTTATGCTAAAGGTATTGCATTGTTGCTATTGTACTGCATCACCTTATTTTACAGGGGTTCCCCAGAGTCAAGCTGAAGGAACCAGTCCTGGGGGGTAAGTGCCAAGTACAAGTGTATGTGGTTTGCATACCTGGGGTATTGGGAAGGTTACTGTTGTATACTGTGTGGGCCACTAGTGGGAGAAAAAGGGGGTCCCAGTGTTCCAGACGGCTGTGACCTGGTTAGACTATCCACAACCAACCCAGACCTTTGGGTGGAGGCACCCATTTTAGAACTCAGGCCCCTTAACCTGCTAGTACAAGGTTTTATTTAACTCTAAAAATTGATTAGCGTTTTGCTCATAAAAGTTCTAAAACATTGTGAAAATGCATAGCACTTGCCTCACTGTGTTTAACAAACATACCACTTCTAGTAAACCTATATACATGCTTTCTGTACAGTTAGTATTGCCCCAAGAAAAAAAGTGCTAATCAATTATTTAAAACCCTGTAGTAGCCAAACAGGCAGGGGTAGTAGCCCTTGGGATAGCACCACCTAGGGGTTACATCTTGGAGGAAGCGCTGGGATTAGCATCCCCTAGTGGCCAAACTTACGAATTGCTGTTCAAAATAAATGGCTACCCCAACAGAAGTGGCAGTGCACCAGTTAGTGGGGTGGTGTACTGGACAAGAGATCGACCCCAAAATGCTATGCTTATCCTGGATGTCCCCCTGGGTACCAATAAGGACACTGTAGAGGGAGTACTTTCCAATGTGGAAGGTTTACAAAACCCTGTGGTGGTGGGTCGACAGGCTAATCTGCTCGCCCAAACTTTCATGGCGCTAGTAGAGTGTAAGGACCCTGTAGACAGTTCCAAAGTGCCACAGACTATTATCCCAAGAGGAGCCCTCATTGCCTGGAGAGTGATAACTAAAGACAGTAAAGACCCCGGGGAGGATGAGCCCCTCCCACTATCTGAGACTTTTGAGGAGAAATTTGCTAAATTGTTGCTGGAGGAAGGGAAAACTGTGGAGGACTTAAGGAAACTATTCCTGCCACCTGGAGGTGTTCCTCCCCAACAACCCCTCCCACTCCAGCACCCGTTATTGCCCCTCCTTCTATGCCCATGCCAATGCTGGCCCCTATGTCAGTACCTGCCATTAGTCATGACTCTTACCAAATGGGCACCCTCCTCACCCCCCCAGGGGAGGATGACTGGGAGACCTGGATAGACTGTGTTGCCCCTCTAGTATTGAAATGGCAATGCTCAGAAGCAGAGAAGTGAAAGAGATTAAGTGAGAGCCTCCAAGGTCCTGCCCTGGCTACCATCCATGCCAAATGGGCCAATAACCCTGAAGCGACTGCACAGGACTATCTTGAGGCATTAGAGAATGTTTATGGAAGCCCGGATTCAGATGAGGACCTGTGGTGGAGGGTAAGAAATGCACAGCAGTACCAAGGGGAGTTGTCTGTGTATGTATCTCGGCTGGAAAAATTGTTGCAAGAATGCCTCAGAAAGGGTAGTTTGCCAGCGGCTGAATTAGACTGAACCAGACTGGACCGGATCCTTAAGTCTGCCCCCTTTTCGGAACTGTTGCTGCTTCAATTATGCCTGGCCAACTGACTGGAATCACCACCCTCCTATGATGAGCTAATGAGAGAAATTTAAGGGGTTGAGAAAAGGTGACCCCTGGGAGAAATTGCACCAATAGCTGCTGCTACTACACGAGTGACCGAGGGTGATCCGACAAGTGAGGTTCAGGGGCAAAGATCAGCAGTTACTGAGTACTCTGAGAAGGAAAAGGACTTCCCGCCCTGGGTCCAGTTGTGGAAAGATGAACTGCTGAAGGAGGTTCAAGAGTTGAATGTGGGCGCCTATGTAAGGACTTCCCCTGTGGGACCAGATTCTAATTCTGCTCAGGGCGTGACTGCCATAGGGGTAGGAGTGCACCTTCATGCATCCTATAGTAAGGATAGCCCTCAGAGTGAGATCAAAGAATTGACTGCCACTGTGAAGGTACTTTTGAGACACGTTACACCCCTCTCACCATTGCCAGCCACTAATGGACCCCAACCCCTTGCTAATGCTTCAGTTCCTCAGGCAGTGTCCCCGCCAGGGACGACCCAGGAGCCCATCTTGTGTCACAACTGTGGAAAAGATGGCCATATGAAGAGGGAATGCCAGTCTCAGAAAGACTTAGAGAGAGTGGTGAGCCGGCCACAAGGAGAGCTTCGAAGAACAAGTCAGTGGTTAAGGGGTGCACGTAATGACTGCAGTCAGGGCCCGAGAAACTCTAACTCCAATTTCCATGTGGCTAAATCATCTGTCCAGGCCCCTGCTGCTGTCCCTCTAGAATGGTCCAAGGTGGTGGGTTCCTCCATGGAGACGACTGTGAAAGTAAATGGAGTGTCTACTAGGGCTGTGCTAGACAGTGGCTCCCAAGTAACCATAATGTTCCAAGACTGGTACCAAAAACATTTGTCTGATGTGCCCTTACAGCCTTTGGAAGGACTGCATGTTTCCAAGTTAAGTGAAAAGGCGTACTCTTACGCTGGCTACATTAGAATTTGGCTGTCTTTTCTCACCTTGATAGCTGGCATGGCTGAGCAAGTGGAAACCTTGGCATTAGTGTGTCCCCCTACTGGACTATGTGATGAAGTTCCTCTCCTGATTTGGACAAATGCCCATATGTCTGGATGATTGGCACAACTCTGCTATGAAAAACAGGGGCAGAGGACTGGTAGAGCTTTGAGAATTCCTGCCTTGATCAAGAAGGCTTATGAGTCACAGAAGGATACCGAAGAGATGGATCCAGATGAACCGGTTGGGGTCATATGGAAGAAGGACCCCGAGTCCCTAATTCTGGCGCCTAACACTCAGTGTACCTTACAAGGAGAGGTCCGCCTAAGGAAGGATGTTAAGAATAAAATACTCATGCTGGATGCACCAGGCGATGGAAAATTGCCAGAAAGATTGCTGGTTAAACCTAGTATCTTACCGCTCGGGCCCATGCCTATGCTCGACAGGTAATGGTCCAGGTTCACAATGTGTCAGACAGAGAAATTTGAGTAAACAGAGGTTGCACCTTGGCTAACATACACTGCAGACACGGCAGTGCTACCCAGTAACAAGTACTCGGGGAAGAATGACAGAGTGACGCCAGACTTGTTTGATTTTGGTGACTCCCCATTGCCAGCCAAATGGAAGATGAGAATCAGTAGGAAGCTTGCCCAGAGGGACGATGTGTTTTCCCTAAAGATGTGGGATGTGTGCAAGGAGCTGAGCATCATATCCGGCTACATGATGAGAGGCCATGTTGTGAGAGGTCCCGACGCCTAGCACCGGCTAATATAGATGATGTAAGATGCCACCTACAGGAGATGCTTGCGGTTGGTGTAATTCGAGAATCCAGAAGCCCTTATGCTTCACCTATTGTAGTGGTGAGAAAGAAGAATGGAACAGTATGGATGTGTGTGGATTATCGGACCCTCAACAGGAGGACCATTCCTGACTAATACACCATGCCCCGCATTCAAGATACGCTAGACTGTCTGAACGGTAGCAAGTAGTTCTCCGTGTTGGATCTTCACAGTGGGTACTACCAGATCCCCATGGCCCCAGAAGACCATGAGAAGACAGCCTTTGTATGTCTGCTTGGGTTCTATGAGTTTATGAGAATGCTCCAAGGGATCTCGGGTGCCCCTGCCACTCTTCAATGGCTGATGGAGCGTGCAGTGGGGGACATGAATTTGTTAGAGTGCCTGGTATGCCTCGACAATGTTATAGTGTTTGGGAATTCATTGGAGGAACATGAAAGCTGACTTTTCAAAGTATTGGACCGCCTGGAAGATTTTGACCTCAAGCTATCCATCGACAAGTACCAATTCTTTCAAACCTAAGTGAAATATGTGGGGCATATAGTATCCATCGAGGGGATAGAGACTGATCCTAGCAAAATTGAGGCCTTGACCACCTGGCCCCAGCTCAGCAATCTAAAAGAGTTACAAAGATTTCTAGGATTCTGTGGTTATTACAGGCAATTCATTAAGGACTATTCAAAGGTGATTCACCAACTTCTGAATCTTACCCAATGTTATCCTCCCACAAACAAGAAATACAGAAAAGTGGCAGCCATTAAAACCGAGAGAGTGTTTTTCCGCCCCAATAAATCTTTTGGGTCATGCTGGACACCTGATTGTGAAGCTGCTTTGCATGAGATCATATACCAACTCACGCTCCTGTCCTTGCCTATGCCGATCCTGCAAAACCATACGTGTTACATACTGATGCTAGCCTACAAGGTTTGGGGGCTGTGTTATATCAGGAGCACAAGAATGGCCTGAGACCAGTGGCCTTTGCAAGCAGAAGTCTGACCCCATCTGAGAAGAATTATCCTGTAAATAAACTGGAGTTCCTGGCATTGAAATGGCTATTGTGGATCAATTCCACGAATACTTGTATGGAGCAAAGATACTGGTAAAGACAGATAATAATCCTTTGACCTATGTACAGACTTCAACCAAATTGAATGCCACTGGCCATAGGTGGTTTTCTGCATTGTCTACCTATGATTACGCTGTAGAGTACATAGCAGGTCTATATCATGTAGATGCTGATGCTCTCTCTTGGAGGCCTGTTTCCAGAAATGACTGGGTCAGATTGTCAGAACCTGATATTCGAGCGCTATACCAGAAGTTTGACAAGGAGGAACAAGTATCCTCAGACACAGTGGACTGTCTAGTAGATTGCTTGGGGCCCTCTGACAATTGTATACCTGCTGCTCACTGCCACTTCTCTGCATTAGACATTGGTGCACTGCCCCAGTTGGATAATGACAGTCTTCAGAGGGCTCAATCCCGAGATCCAATGATCAGAACAGCACTTGAAGCCCTCTACGCAGAGGAAGATGTGTCCAAGTTGCGCTCCTCTGATTTGAGAACTGCATTGTTGTATAAAGAAGGCCCCAAACTGAAACTGATGAACTGCTTGCTATACCAAGAAACAGTAGACAGAGGGGGGGCACGTAGACAAGCAGGAGTTGGTTTTGCCCACCACTTTCAGAGACTTGGTACTGAGGTCCCTACACAACCACATGGGTCACCACGGTATAGACCGAACCCTTGATCTAGTGTGGTCAAGATTCTATTGGCCTAAGATGGGGGCTGATGTTGAGCATCATATACGGACTTGCAGTCGCTGCCTACAGAGAAAGGCTTTGCCTCAGAGGGCTGCCCCCCTTGTTAACATCATTACCAGTGCCCCAGTGAAGTTGGTTTGTATTGACTTTCTGAGTTTGGAGCCTGATCAACAAAATATTAGTAATGTGCTGGTAATCACTGACCATTTTACAAGATATGCCCAAGCATTCCCCACCAAGGACCAAAAAGCATCCACTGTAGCTAAGGTGTTGGTAGAGAATTTCTTTGTTCACTGAGGGGCCCCTCATAGAATCCATTCTGATCAAGGCCGAGATTTCGAGAGCCAATTAATCAAAGAGATGCTCTCTCTGTGGGGAGTGCGGAAGTCCAGAACCACCCCTTACCACCCCAAGGGGGACCCACAGCCTGAATGGTTTAACCGCACCCTGCTTGACATGCTAGGCACTCTCCACCCAAAAGACAAGCCCAGATGGAGCCAGCAAATTAGCACTTTAGTACATGCTTACAACTGCACCAAAGTGATGCCACTGGGCTCTCTCCATATCGCCTTATGTTTGGAAGAGAAGCCCAATTGCCTGTGGATGTTTGTTTCGGTGTTTCACCTGATAGGGTCTGAGCTGACAACTATCTACAATACATGCAGATGTTAAAGGCCCAATAATTGAATCACGCATACCAGCTAGCTCAGACCATGGGTGCCAAGAGAAATTTGGCTAACAAAGAAAGGTATGATAAAAAGGTGAAGGCCCAAGAGCTCCAAACGGGAGACCATGTATTATTAAGAAATCTGGGACTACATGACAAACACAAAATTGCCGACAGGTGGCACCATCTTCCTCACATTGTAGTGGGCAAACTGGATGATCTGTCTGTGTATAAAGTTAGGCCTAAAAACAACTCAAAAGCTGTCTAGACAATGCATCGCAATCATTTGCCCATTGGTCAGATACTGATTGAATTTGAGGCCCCAGAAATTGCCCCCCTGGACCAGTGACAAGGGCTGCTGCAAAACAGAGACAAAGGCAGCCTGCACCTGCTGATACTGACCTACGGGTTCCTCCCCAGCCAACACAGGTTGAGAAGGACTGTCAGTCTGTTTCAGATCAAAGTGAGTACAACTGTGGTTACAACCCTTCGTATGAGCTAAGTCAGCTGTTTCAAGGTAATGCCCGGTCAATTATGGGGATGGAGATGGGCCCTCTGGACTGCCTAAGCCTCCAGCTTTGTCCTTGGAGCCAGTGCTCCCAGAGAGTGAAGTGCAGAGTGTTAAATTTGATGATCTCGAGTCACTTTGTATGGTGGAACTGTTTGAATTACCTGAGACAGAGGCAGATGCTCCGAGTCAGAACGGTGACATGCCGGAACAGGAAGAGTATTTTGAGTGGGATGATAGTTCCCTGCCAGTGCCAGAATGCTCTTCATGTGAGCCGAGTGTTGTGGATTCAGAAATTGCAGATTGTGGAGCTGAAAGTGCCCCAAGTTCAAACCTTTCTACCCCGATGGAAACTCCCCTGGCAAGTAAAGACAGTGCAGAAAGTGAGGCTAAAAGTGCAGAGACTGTAACAGTTCCTCCTAGAAAGACTGGTCGAGCTGTAAAGCCTGTAGTGCGCCTCAGCTATGATTCTCCTGAGAGGCCCGTGGACTTGCCTATCAATGTGGTCCATAAAGGAGTATATGTATCCCAGAGCTCTCTGCCCAAGTTGATTATTAGTGCAAATTCCAGGTTAATTGTTCTGCCCTCCAGGTATGGTGCCCCTGTCCCATCTAGCCCTGAGGTAGATGATAGGGAAGGGCCCCCCATAGGTTTTAGGTGCAGGAAGTGATGACCTGAGTTTGAAGTACAATGTATGTATAATGCTATGTAAACAGTAGTATGCTGAAAAGTATCTGAAATGTGCTTCTAGCAAAGGTAATATGCCGACTGATGATTACAAGTATAAGCCTAATGTGTTAGAGTGTAAATGTATGTGATGGGTTTGTACTAAAATTTATGGGGGTACTTATGGGGGAGTGCAAGGTGCATTTATGGGGGTACTTATGGGGGAGTGCAAGGTGCATTTCACTGTCATATCCTCTCCAGCACACTGCACTGACAATATAAGCATACACATTGTATTATATATATATTTCTATATAATAAATCACACACGCACGCGCGCGCGCACACACACACACACAAATACAATAAAAAAAAAACTAGATAAACATGTGGGGAGTAGTGCAATGTAATGGCTGTGGGGCAGCAGTCTTCCAGGAGTCTTTCTGGAGGCTGAGATGCTGCCCTATTTATAGACAGCTATCTGCCCTGAGGGAGGAAGTTGCCTGTCTTCAGGCCGCACTGGACAGTAGTAAGGAAACCTTCCCCCAGGCCACACTGGACAGTAGGAAGGGAACCTCCCCCATCCAGGGAGCACTAGCGCCACCACCACCACCTCAGAGGTTGCGAAGAAAGCACAGCAGTTGGACCACAGTGGGCTCAGGGAGGGTGAGGAGGGTGGAACAGAGGCACCCAGTCAATTGTTCCACCCAAAATCCATACTTATCATTCTGGGGAGCATAGCTCCCTATGGATGCACCCGCAGAGAAGACTGATGATAACTGTCACAAGGGAGGCCCACAGGAAGGAGGCAGAGGACACCACAGGGAAAGGAAGCAGCTCCTGGTGGGGGACTCAATTATTAGAGGTATAGAACTGGGGGGGAGCTGGGAAAACTGAAGTAAGGTGCCTGCCTGGTGCCATGGCTTGGAGGGACAGGAAGCGCAACCTCAGGATCACGAGAACAGCTGCAAGGGATTCCGAGCTGGACGTAATTGTCCACCTAGGGACAAATGACTTGGCTCATCATGAGATTAGAGCAGTGCAGGAGAACATTGCAGAGTTGGGGAGGGACCCAATACAAGTAGCACACACAGTATCGTTCTCAGAGGTGCTGCCTGTCAAAAGCATGGGGGAGGCAAGGGTAATTGGCACCATGCAGTTTAATGAATGGTTGAAAAAATGGTGCAGAGCACAGGGGTTTGGCTTCATTGGGGACTGGGGTTCCACCTGAGGGACACCAGCCTATACTGGCAGGATGGTCTGCATCTGTCCAGGAAGGAACAAGTCTTTGAGCAATCGGTTTAAATGCTTCATTGGCAAGCTTTTAAACTAGTCAAAGGGGGAGGCACTGACAAGCAGAAGGAAAATCCCAGCCTCTCCCTACAAAACAGGGTACTAAATGAGAAAAAGACTGAGGTAGAACGGCCAGTGGGGGATGCTGCAACATAAGGTAAAGCCATCAAAAAATGGAGAGCAATGAGTACTAATACCCGTAGTCTGGGTAACAAGCTTCCTGAATTAGTGGCCTTGATGGAGGAGGAACATCTGGATATCGTGGCAGTCACAGAAACATGGTACACACAAAACCATGACTGGGACATAAACATACCAGGATACACTGTCTACAGGAGGGACAGGGAGGGTAAAAGAGGAGGAGGAGTAGTTCTTACATAAGGGAAGGAATAAAAGCAACAGAACAAAAGGGTAAACAGGAGGAGAAGAAGCACTGTGGGTAAATTTGGAGACAGGCAATGGCACCACAATACACACAGGGTTAGATACAGACTTCTTCTCAGGGGAGGAATTGACAGGAAATGATAGAAAGTATACTTAGAATGGCAGAAAAAGGGGAGATATTGCTGATGGGTGATCTGAATATGCCAGATGTTAACTGGAGTGCAGTTGCAGCTGCCACTTCAAAGAGTGCAGTTATTCTAGATGCCCTACAGGGGGCATGCCTTAGACAACTAGTACTGGAGCCCACTCGAGAGGGAGCAATATTAGACTTGATTCTCTCAAATGGAGATGGAGAGAGGATCACAGATGTAGAAGTGGGTAGCCATCTGGGAACTAGCGACCATCGAACAGTATGGTTCACAATAAACACAGCAATAGAGTCAAGCCATACAAAGACAAAAGTACTGGACTTTAGGAGGGCTGACTTTTACAATGGGTGAGTGCCTAAGGAATGCACTAGCAAATGGGCAGGAAGGAGGGTGGAAGAACAATGGGAATAATAAAACTGCCATCACAGAGGTAACGAGCCTTTTGTGAAGCAAATAAACAAACAAGACGATGTAAGAAACCACTATGGTTCTCAAAGGGAGTGGCAGTGAAGGTTCAAGAGAAAAGAAAGCATTCAGGAAGTACAAGGAATCGCAGAAGGAGCAGGACAGAGAACTGTAAGTTAAAGCAAAAGGAGGCTGGGAAGGCAGTCAGAACAGCAAAGGCCCAAACTGAGGAAAAGATAGCCAACTCAGTTAAGAAGGGGATAAAACCTTTATAGGTACACCAGAGAGCAAAGGAAGACCAAGGAGGGATAGTGAGGCTTAATAAAGGGGAGGGAGGTGGGCAAAGGAGACTGTGAAAGGCAGAGATACTAAACAAATATTTTTGCTCAGTATTTACAAATGAAGAGGGGAGGTACATAAAACAAACAGTAGTAACACTCTGGATACAGAAGTTGATACCAGCCCATTTACAGCAGAAAGGGTTCTGAAAGAACCTTAAAACTGAAGGTGGACAAAGCAATGGGGCCTGATGGGATTCATCCCAGAATTTAAAAGAGCTAAGGGTAGAACTAGTGACACCACTGACTACCCTTTTAACAAATCATGGGAGGATGGGGTGGTACTCGAGGACTGGAGGAGGGCAGATGTGATTCCCTTCACAAAAGTGGGAGCAAGGCTGAAGCAGGAAACTACAGACCTGTTAGTTTAACCTCAGTGATAGGGAAATGATGGAATCACTTGAAGGAAAGAATTGTCGAGTATCTAGAGGCCAGAGGGCACAGGACCCTTGGCAGCATGGATTCACAGCGGGAAGGTCATGCCAGACAAATCTGATAGATTTCTTTGACTGGGTGACCGAAGTAGTAGATCAGGGAGGGGCTGTGGACATGGCCTACCTAGACTTTAGCAAGGCATTTGACACAGTCCCACACAAAAGATTAATATACAGGTTGGCCAACCTGGGAGTGGGTCCCAAGATGACAGCCTGAGTAAAGAATTGGCTGGAGAATAGGACACAGAGAGTAATAGTAAATGGAGTCCACTCGGAAGAAAGGAAGGTTACTAGTGGGGTACCGCAGGGTTCAGTATTAGGACCGGTCCTTTTCAATGTCTTTATAAGCGACATTGCAGAAGGACTGAAGGAAAGTATGTCTCACTAAGATCTGCAACAGAGTTGATGCACAGGGTGGGTGGAAAGGATGAGAAGGGACTTGGCAAGGTTAGAGGAATGGTCAAATGTATGTCAGCTTAGATTCAATGCTAAGAAGTGCAGGTAATGCACCTGGGAAACAAAACCCAGGGAAGAGTACACAATAGGGGTGAGATACTAACAACAACAAAAATGGAAAGGGACCTGGGGGTAGTCATATCAGATGACCCAAAGGTGGGCAAGCAATGTGAGAGGGCAGCAAGGAGGGTTGGGGGTTACTGGGATGCATAGGAGAGGCATCACCAGTAGAAAACAGGAAGTTATTATCCTCTGTACAGACAGCTGGTGAGACCCCATCTGAGTACTTGTGCAGTTCTGGAGACCCAATCTCCGAAAGACATAGACAGGATGGAAGCTGTCCAGAGGAGGGCACTCAAATGGTGCAGGGTCTGCACCGAAGATATATGAAGAGAGACTTAAGGAGCTTAATATGTATAGCCTCGAGGAAAGGAGGGAGAGGGGACATGATAGAAACTTTCAAGTACCTCAAGGGAATCAACAAAGTCCAAGAGGGTAGCATCTTCAAAAAAGAGGTGTGCAAGAACAAGAGGCACAATTTGAAGATAGAGGGGCGGCTCAGAGGTAATTTAAGGAAGTATTTTTTCACAGAGAGGGTTGTGGATGCATGGAACGCCTTCCGGAGGAGGTTGTGGAGTCAAAATCAGTGGTGGAATTCAAGCATGCATGGGACAGTCATAAGGCAATTTTGGGGGGTGGGGGTATGAAGAAGTAGGCTGCTGGTTAACTAGGATCTGCAGCTTATCCAATAGGTAGGGAAATGGGCAGACTGGGTGGGCCAAGCGGTCCTTATCTGCCATCAAATTCTATGTTTCTATGTTACTTATTTGACGTGGACGCCAAGTTTTTCCAGGCCAGGAAGGGTGTAACCCCCCTGCAAATGGGGGTTCCCAAAAATCTTCCAGTAGCTTGCCTAAGTGCTCCAAGTCTGGGTGGTATTCAGCGTTAAAGCCGTTTTAAACGGCATTGTAGTGAGCGCTTTTAAAAGCCTCCAAGTACTGTCTCTTTAAGAGCTGTCTGCTTGCAGACATAATTAGTTTGAATGGGGGGACTGTGTGTGTTTATGCCCAAGTCCCACCCGGGCTGCTGGCTATATGCTTTGTTTCTGCCGTCGTTAAGTGGGCAGAGTGAGCACTCCTGAAAGATATAACTAATTCTGGGGAGAAATGAAGAGTATTAGTGAAAACATAGTTTGTCTAACCTGCTTCTTTTGCAGCACGAACTGTGTCTGATCTGCTTCCCCATTTTGGTCCCGGACTGCCGAGTTGGATCAATCAGTATGTGAGGACTCTAAAATGGAGCAGGCTGTGGGCCAATCAGGACTGGGACTCTGAAGTGGAGCCTGCTGAAATGGGGCTGTGTGAAGAGAGCCTCTGGTAATTGTAGTTTCTGGCCGGTTGACGCCTTTTTGCAGCTATAGAGAGAGCCCTGCTGTGACTAACAACTGAACTGACCAACCGAACTCTTTGGATCTGTGTGAAAGCCCCAGAGCTGTTTGTTGGCAAGCCAGATTCAAGTTGGATGCTGAAGAGGCAACACTGCTGCGTGTTCGAGCAGCCGTTTGCAGTGTAGTTCGCATGTGAGAACCGTGGAAGGCCTGTCTAAAGGCCTGCTAGCCTGATTTCTGCCCGGAGAAGGTGCAGAGGACGTTTAATCGGACTGAATCCAAAGTTGTGAGGAAAAAGCAAGCTGCGGCTGTTATGAGACCAGGCTTACTCTGTAGAAGACCGAAGATTTTGCTGAAAGCAATTGGCCTGTCAGGACTTTAGCCATCGTAGTGCTCCCTGGTAATTGGAGTGATTTTTTGCAATCGGGACCGAGGAGTCACCTGCCTGGTACAGTAAACTTTCTTTTACATATAAATGTGCTATGTGCTGGAAGGGGATCATGATCTGGTTTCCCCATTTGCGGTAAATTGTGTGCTAATGCTGGAAGTAGTTTTCCCAGCAAGAATCGGCCTGAATCCGTGCTGCCTGGCACAGATAGGCCCTGCCACGAGGGTCCTGCCTCACTACATTGCTGCACAGAAAGATCCATCGTCGAGGGGACAAACTTCCTCTGGCAATCCAGAGAGTTCATCCATCAGCCCTCCTGTGTATAACTGGGTATCGTGAGTAATTATCAGGGTAGCTCCCTGCAACTTTTGTCTAATCAAAGTGTGTCACCTGATTGTTTATGCTTTTCCTTCCACGAACTGAGCCATCCGGCTCCGGATTACAAATTGTGTGTGTGCATGTCCTTTTTCCATTACAGGGCCCCAACCGGCTGCAACAGACCTGGCCAGCCCCTTTATCCATCCTAGGTACCCAGAGAGTGTGACTATATCGGACTCTAAGTTCATGCAAAATACTGTGATTATTAATGTGTTCAAACCAATTAACCTGATTTTCCCCCTCCTTGTTACAGCTCCCTTGAATAAATCAGATCTGTTTGTTTCTGCAAATTATATTGACTGTGGTGTCAATTTATGCTAAAGGTATTGCATTGTTGCTATTGTACTGCATCACCTTATTTTACAGGGGCTCCCCAGAGTCAAGCTGAAGGAATCAGTCCTGGGGGTAAGTGCCAAGTACAAGTGTATGTGGTTTGCATATCTGGGGTATTGGGAAGGTTACTGTTGTGTACTGTGTGGGTGACTAGTGGGAGAAAAGGGGGGGTCCCAGTGTTACAGAGGGCTGTGACCTAGTTAGACTAGCCACAACCAACCCAGACCTTTGGGTGGAGGCACCCATTTTAGAACTCAGGCACCTTAACCTGTTAGTAGCCAAACAGGCAGGGGTAGTAGCCCTTGGGATAGTGCCACCTAGGGGTTACATTAGTCTTGCCAACAGAAAGTTAGGTGCACTGTATAGGAGTCACCTCAACTTCGCCACATAAGCCAGGCATCTTGTAGCATCCAGCACAATCCTACCTCTCCTTGATTATGGCCTCCAGTTTATGCAGCAGCAAGTGACTCTGTACTAAACAGTTAGCTTGGTGTATAACAAAGCCTGTCACTTTGTGCTAGGGGGCTGACATGCTTCTCCACAGCTGCTCCCTTTATACTCTAAACAACTGGCTTCCCCTCCAAGGTAGATTAAGGTACGAGACCTGTTGGCTCGCAAAAAAAGCACTCTGGGGCTTTATCCCCTTGTCTATTCAAAACTGTTTCTGCCCAGTAAACAACCAATACATTACCAGGAGTATGACTAGGAATGTCCTAGAAATACCTTTCTGTAGAACAAACGGGCAAGCAGTCCTTTACTGTAAGGGCATCTCTGTGGCTGAACGAAAAACCAGATATGCTGGTAAGTCTCTCTGAAGTTGCCCATTTCAAGAATGCACTAAGAAAAGAACTCAAAACAGTTTCCAAATGCTTCTGTTTCAACTAAGACAAACACTTACCTTGCACTGTATCTCCTGTATAGCTGATGAAATTGACATTGTTCCAGTCTTGTACCTAAGGCTTCTTTCTTGCTTGCTGTTGACAGCACTTCTCTTGATCTGCTGCTTCTAGTGTCTGTGTTGTTTAAAGATATGTGTATCCTCTTTTCTTGTTTCAGACGTGGAACCTTTGTAAAGGAGCACTTGTGCACAAAAGTGTTTTCTGAATGACTAAATAAATAAAACTAGGAGACATTTGGGGGACCGGATTCCCATGTATGTCATTAAACAAATTCAGTTTCAGTGTGATATTTCTGTCAGAACGGAAGTTTGTGTGAAGCTTGCCCCACAGTGGGGGAAATGCATATAAAGAGGGTGTAACTGATGTGCAGGGAACCCTCTGCCAAGCAGACCACCTTACCCTTAGACACACAGGGTCTCCCTGAGCTATTCCTGGCCCCTGATGACCTAACAGAGAGTTATCATGTATCTTAGCCTCAGGTGAAAGAGACAGTAGAGCAGCTGCTGAGTGGATTACATGTTATCCATGCCAAAGAGGGTTTGCAATCTTCTCCAAAGAAGACAAACAAACAAAATTGCAAGGAGATGAGTTTGTCTTCTATGGAGGAGAGTTTATTATTAAAAAAATATATCCGGGGGTGCTAATGAGCAGCTAACAAGACAGGCATGTCTTTTCATCGCTCTGTGCCGACAGCCGAAAATAAAAGAAATATAAAGGTTTAAAATAACCTCGTAGTGGTCCATACACTGCAGTAGTCGGTGTCGGAAGGTGCCATGGATGAATTTCTAACCCCCAACCCAGCCAGAAGTCAGCGGCTTATGGGTAAAACTAACGAGAATGCAGCGGCGAGTGGCTAGGGAGAAAATGCAGGCCTAGTTTCGCTTTCCACCACAGAGGATGCCGCGCTCGGCCAGGAGCTCACTGGTCAAGTTATTGTGGCAGTGGAATCGCGCCTGATAAAATTGGAGGATAAATTAGATTCCCGTCTACAAGATGTGCTGGAACAACAAACCCAGCAAGGGAACCGTTTAGCGAAGGCCGAAGAGCAAATTTCTCATTTGGAGGATAAATTAATGCAAGTCCCAGGGCAAGTGATAGTCCTACAGAAAGAGCTTGAGGAATTTAAGGAAGCCTATGACTACCAAGAAAACTACCACAGGCATTGCAGTCTACACCTTAGAGGGCTGCCAGAGGGTTGGGAGGGCGAGGGAGCCCTGGACTTCTGTGGTTGAGTGTTGCCAGAGCTGTTGGGATTGCAGCCTAAAAATGGTAAAATAAAGCTGGAACGCGCTCATAGGACCGTAATGCCTTGGCCTCTGGCAGACCAGCCTCCGAGACAGCTCATCATGAGACTCCACCATTTTCAGGGTCATGAGCTGATTTTAAAGGCATACAGAAAGAAGGGCACGCTTAGCTATGAGGCCACTCGTCTGTATATCTCGCAGGATTACTCAGCTCGTCTGCTTAAAAGAAGAAAAATATTTAACTCCATCATGGCACAGCTGAGGGGGGGCTGAAATTGGAGAATTTCCTTGTGTATCCTGCCACCTTGAAAATGTGACATGAGGGTGTGACCTTCTCTTTCTGGGAGGTGGAGAAGGCTGAGGAATTTGTGAAGACCATCAGGCAGAAAGTGGGATGAAGAGAAGGCTGTGAGGATGATCAAGATGCTCTCTTGCTGCGGCTTACCGCAAGTTGTTTTTTCACTTTTTCTTGAACTTAAAGTTTGGAGGGCTGGCATGTTCTTCACCTCCCCCAGTTTTATAGTTGCATTGAAGAATTGGGTCTACAGCTGTATGGAGGGAATCGGGCCAAGTTGGATTAATGTGCTGATATAAGAGTAGTCAAATCTCCCATTTGGAAAAATCACAGTGATGACTCTTGTTTGATATGAAGGAGAGACTGTGGGCATAATAGACCCTAAAGAGACAATCCTGACAGGATCACACTGTGCCTCGATGGTTACCATCAGCCATGATGCAGACCATGCAGTCTCTTCCTCCTCTTGGTGTATGGCAGCAGGAGAGTAGGTGTTGCATGTGTGTTTAATGGCGCAGCCTGTCCTCTCCCGGGCCTGCATACTGTTGGGGGGGATAATATCTATCACAATAAGCCAGAAGAAGCGCTGGTTACACCAATTCAGGACTGATATGTTTCTGAGTATATGCTGGCTCATGTGTGGGATAGAGGCCACGGTATTGGTGGATGGTAGGGGCTAGGGATACAGTCAGAGAAGAGGGTAGGCGCAGAATCGGTAGAATAAGGCATGGACAGATAGGGGTATGACGGTGGGTAATATGCCCTGAAAGGAAACTATTCGAATCCTAGTGGAGAGATGGAGATTGGGGCATGCTTGGTTGGAGAGGGGGTTTAGCCGAGACTGCAACATGCTGTGTATACAAAAGATGAAGCACACAAGAGGGATATCGCTCAGTGGGGCGGCTCGGCTGTTTGGGGAGCGAAGGGGCGCAACTGTCATCTGGAAGAGTCATATCGATACTCGTGCTAGATTGGCAATTAGTGTCATGGGGAGAGAGAGAAGAAATAAGGCATTAGGGCTGGGACTGTCTGGGGGAAGTGGTAATGCTACAGGGGTGGGATGGAAACTACAGGGTGGCAGAGATGAGACAGGTCAGAGCAGGGAAGGTGGGTGGGTGGGAGATACTTGGAGGGGGAGATGCTTGGTGGGTGGAGGTTGGATAGGGTGGGAATGAGATGAGGGAGATTGGCAGGAATTCAAAGCAAGATGGGAGGTAAGAGAGAGAGTGATAGTTTGTGTTGTTATTTCAATAGTTGTTGTTTCTGTGTTTACAGATGCAGTCAATGGAGTGTATGATAATTCTACTGTACAGTGCAAATGGGGTTTGGGAGACTGAGCTGACTGCCCTGATATGCTGAGAGGGGGTGCCTGGTTGCTCCAACGTGGTGGGTATAGGGAAAGACAATGGGTAAAATATGGCTAACATACAAAGTATAAATGTCATCTCATGGAACATCAAGGGGATAGCAAGTCCAGTAAAGAGAACATCGCTCCTGACTGCTCTTAAAAGGGCAGGGGCACATGTGGCCCTATTGCAAGAAACCCATCTCACGGATGTGGAGCATGCCAAATTAGTCTGGACCTGGGTGGGGAAATGTTATGCTGCATCCTTTTCCTCCCACAAGTGTGGAGTGGCACTTCACTTGCACAGAAACCTCCCCTTTGAAGTTAAAAAGATGGTTAAAGACCTGGAAGGTGGAAGGTATGTTTTTATCTCTGGAATTTTGAGAGGGGAGCAGGTTACATTTGGATGTGTATATGCCCCGGCCATGCATGAGCCGCAGTTTTATATGTCTTTGCTGGACTTGCTTATTAAGGAACAATTTCCAGGGCTAATACTGGGGGGGGGGGTTAACTGGACAATGGATGCTCGTATGAACCACTCAGAGGGAAAGGGGAGAACATCAGAAACCATGTGCCAATGGCAAATAGGGCTCGAGGACCTGGACTTGGTGGATGGATGGCAAACGGCCAACCCAGGAGCCAGAGAATATACATTCTATTCTAATCCACACAAGACCTGGTCCCAAAAAGATTATATATATATGTGTGCCTAGGAATTGGTGTGATAGAATCCAGGACATCTCATACAGCCCTATCCACATATCTGACCATGCCATGGTGGTTTTGAAATTAAGCAGCGGAAGTAGCAGGGAGGGGCCCCCACAATGGAAATTCCCCACGTACATGGTAATAACAAAGATTTTAAAGAATACCTGGAAGAACAGTGGTGGTATTATGTCGAGACTAATACTGACCCAGATATGTCTATGGTCATCTTCTGGGAGGCTGGGATGGCTTTCATGAGGGGGGCTATTATAGTATATATGGCCAGAGTGAATAGACAGAAAAAAGAAAGAGGGAGGAGCTGGAGTAGCAGTTAAAAAGCTTGGAAAAACGAGTCGCGGGAGGGGAGCAAGGAGATGCGGTAAAGCTGCTAGCAACAGCAAGGGAAGCCCTGAATGCATTGCTCAGGGAGGAGGCAGGAAGAACTTGGTTTTACTGCCAGCGCCAGGTATTCAAATGGGGAACAAGCCAGGCCTGCTCTTAGTGTGATTAATGAAGGGGGCGGCAAATGTGCAATGCGCATCATGGGGGTTAGGAACAGGGAAGGGCGGTTGTGTACGGACTCAAAGGATATTAGGGGCTGTTTTGAATCCTTTTATGAGAAATTATATCGGGCAGAACATAAGGGTAAGGAGGTGGAAATACAGGAATTCTTGAAGGGTTTACATCTGCCTAAAGTTTCAGAAATGCAGAGGGAACAACTGTGCCAGCCCATTGCCAGGGCAGAAATTTTGGGGGCAATTCAAAAATTGCAACAGGTAAAGCGAGTGGCCCAGATGGCTTCCCAGTTGAGTACTATAAATTGCTGGGGGGTCAACTAGCAGATACATTGTGTGGGATTTTTGCAAAAGAGGAGGGAGTGGAGATACCCAGATTACCTGAGACGTATTATGATGCCACCATATGCTTACTACCCAAACCAGGCAAGGATGAGAAAGATTGTGCAGCATATAGACCCATTTCCCTGCTGAACTGCGATTTAAAAATATTAGCAAAAGTGTTGGCTATCAGATTGGAGGGTGTCCTGCTGGACTTGATTCACCCAGACCAAACCAGGTTCATTAAAGGCCGTAAATCATAACACAATATGCGTAGGTTACTTAATGTTATCTGGAAGGCCAGTCAAGGGCAGGAGACGGTGGGTGTTGTAATTATAGATGCCGAAAAAGCATTTGATAGGGTGGAATGGGACTACTTGTTTCAGGTGATGGCCCAGTTTGGTCTGGGTGACTGTTATGTGGGATGGGTAAGGGCAATGTATGAGAAACCCAGAGCGAGAATATCAGTGAATGGAGGCCTTTCAGAGCAGTTTAGTCTGGGAAGAGGGACGAGACGGGGTGCCCCTTGTCGCTCCTTCTGTTTGCCTTGGCGATCGAACCATTGGCAGTTGCAGTGCGCCAGCATGAGCAGGTGGAGGGGTTGGGGGAGTACAGAATTCTGTGCATAAAGTCGCTCTGTATGCAGACAACATGGTCTTGTTTGTTCGAAATCCGCAGAGATCCATGGTCCCACTGTTATCTCTTATAGACAAATTAGCCAATATCTCTGGCTACAAGATTAATTTGGAGAAGTTGGAGATGATGTGTTTCCTCGAGGAAGGCGGAGAAGTGGAGCAACTAGGGCTTAAGATGGCACAGAATGGGTTTACATACTTGGGGGTATGGGGGGTCGGGGACTTAGCTCCCTATTTAGTTTGAACTCCCTTTTCCTGATAAAGACTATTATAGCTGACCTTAAGAGATGGGCGCAGCTTCCAGTATCATGGTTAGGGAGGATAAATTTGATTAAAATGAATATTCTTCTCAGGATTCTGTATCCAATGCAGATGTTACACCTGGGATTAACAAAGGGGGATATTAAAAGGGTGGAGAAAATGTTCTCAGAGTTCATATGGAGGGGGAAAAGGCAGAGAATCAGCTTACAAAGATTAAAAGTTGACAGGAGCAGAGGGGGACTCAATTTTCCGGATCTCGGTAACTACTATTTGGCAATACAACAGTGGTGTGTGGCAGACTGGGTACATCAACCGTCTGTGGCTAGCTGGGTGAATTTAGAGCAGAGGGGAATCTCAGGGAGACTCACTGCATACTTACACAATAAAGGGTTATGGGTGTATCGAGCAGTGGGTAATTGCAATCTGTTGGTAGAGGCAGTGTTAGAGGCCTGGAGACTGCTTAAGAGGCTAAAAGTGGTGGGCCAAGGGGAAGCTGTACTGTTACCAGTAGCTGGGAACCCATTCTTCCTGCCCGGCCTAGAAGATGTAGGTTTCAAGGAGTGGGAGAAAAAGGGAATAAGTAGCATAGGACATCTGGTGGTAAAGGGAGAACTGTGTACCTTTGAGAAGGTAAAACAAAGTCTACAGTTAGAAGAGCAGCATCTGTATAGGTACATGCAGGTCCGAGCATTTGTGGGAAGATTGGACAGAGGGAACTGGGATAGCTTTCAACCTGACGCAGTAGAACTGCTAGTGTACCATGCCAAGAAAGATCCTAAGGGTTTTGTGGGAAAAGCTGCTAAGCAGGGTAAACAAGGGTTCCTGCTATGACGGGAAACACAAAAGCTCTATTGGGGCAAAGCATGTCTGAGGAAAATTGGAAGGTGGTCCTCCACACGCCAAAAGGTATTATGGTTTGTAACAAGTTTAAAAAGGCCTTTTACAAGTTTTTGCACAGGTTGTATTATCCCCTTGCTATTGTACATAAAGCATAACCCCTGGCATTCCCCATGTGTGGTAGGTGTGGGAGAGAGAGGGGCACTTACATTCATTGTTTCTGGACCTGTCTGGTTCTAATAAAATTTTGGGAGGATGTAGTAGAGGAGGTGGCTCTGATGGCAGGTGTACCACTAAGGAGAGATCCACTTACATGCCTGTTTGGGGTGGAGGTAGAAGAAGAGAAGGAGTGGATTCCACTTCCCAGGTGGATGAGAACATTGTCCGTGGTGGCATGCCATTGTATTCAGAATACCTGGGTCTCCAACATTAAGCCCACAGTGTTGCAGTGGTTCCAGTTAACGTTGCGTACTTTAGCCTTGGAAAGGTTAACACTGGTTGTTAGGGATACGGAGGAGGCCTTCCCATGGGGATGGACTCCTTTCCTGTCTTCTCTAAGTGTGGCAGAGGAGATGATGCTGAGGACTGGTCTGGGCTTGTGAAGCAGGGGACACTGCCATGGTGGACTAGATCCACTTACTAGACCCACTTACTGGAGTTGTAAGGAATTAAAACATCAGGCTGTTGGAATGGCGAATGTCCTTCATGACCCCATAATATAAAATAATATAATAAGATAATATGATATAATGCACTGTTATGATTCATGGAGAACATGGTTAGACCAACTGTACCCGACTGATTGCAGTATGATATAATGCACTGTTATGATTCATGGAGAACATGGTTAGACCAATTGTACCCGACTGATTGCATAGGTTTGTTTGCTTCTTGTCTGTCTGTATATGTCCACCTGTTGATGTGTGTATTGTATACTTGAAAACTGAATAAAGAGATTATTCAAAAAAATATGTGTATATCCAGTGCTCCCTCGCTATAGCAAACCTTGTTATAATGAATACCCACATATAATGAATACAGTGTACAGCTCACAAGCATAAATGAACAGTTACAGAACAAAGTAAAAACTCACCAAACCGCAGCTGTTAGCTGAACTCTTCTCAGTGCTCAGTCAAGCTGGTATGTCACCCCTTAGTTAGTAGATATTGATTGAGATTCCATTTAAATTCTGTGGAGTTTGAAGATTCCACTACTAAATTGGGCAATGAGTTCCATAAGGAAATAATTCTCTGGGTGTTAAAACAGCCCCTTTTGTTATTTCTGGGGTAAGTAAGTATTAGTTGATGTTTATGGCTTCTGAGATTATACTCCTGGTGACCAAAGGACATCCCTGGCTGGCCCAGTGGCGCCGAGGGTTGAGGCACTAGACGCCACACCTGATCCACGCTGAAAACCCGGGTTCGAGAATGAGCCTGGATCATCGGGGGTCGGCAGGGGAGGACTGGGATTGAGCATCCGACGACTGCTCTCCCAATCCTGGGGAAAGGGAGGAATCCACACTGCGTTCTGGTGGTCCCTGGGGACGCCCGGCGGTACTGCGGACGCATGGATGTCTGGAGGGGGGAGCATGGCGGACGCCTGCACGTTCGTGCTTGGACGTCATTGCATATCCGTGCTCCCATTGGGGAGAAAATGGAAAAAGTCTGGGTGCGACCGAGCAACTTGATGGCCACGACATGCCATGCGGGGAGGACTGTTGTGGAATCACGCTCTGGGGTTTGGCGCCGGTCTGGCTGGCAGGGACGGGGAGCCCTTCAGCGGATCAGCCACGGTTGTGCTGGACCCCCCCCCCATCATGCGAGTGAGCCTGCTGCTCTCCTTGCGGGCATGGCCGGCAGCTGGATGCCCCCGCCAGTAGGCGCCACAGCAGGCATGAAAAAGAAAGATGTGATAAAAAAAAGGACATCCCTAACTGTGTGAATAGTTCACTGTCAGTTGACAATTTATGCATTAGAACGAGGTCTCCTCTAATTCCCCGCTGTTCCAGGGAATATAGGTTAAGTTCCTCCAGCCTTACACCATATTCTTTGTTGTGCATATTTGTAACAATTTTGGTAGCTCTCCTCTGGACACCCTCCAACCTATTTATATCTCTCCTGTGGTAAGGACTCCTCAGGGGAGAACAGTAATCCAGATGTGGCCTTACGTAGGCCTTGTAAAGTGGTAGTATACAACCCCTATCTCTTGTGTTAAAACTCCTTTTGATACATCCTATTACTCTATTGGCTCGATTTATAACATGATTACAGTGATTGTGAAAAGATGAATTGTGGGTAATTATTGTACCTAAATCGCTATGCTGTGCTACTGTGGTGAGAACTTGACTAAAGTAAACTGATATTGATTATTATTAATACCCAGACGCATTATAACACATTTACTGCTGTTAAAGGACATCTGATTTTTTGATGCCCAATTCTCTAATGTTTTTAAATCATTGATGAGTTTAAGCCTTTCTTCTTCAGTTTTCACCTGGGCTGCTAATTTTGTGCCATCTAAAAACTTGATGATGAAACTATCGATATTATCTTTCATATCTGATATAAAAATGGAAAATGGTATTGGGGCCAATACCGACCCCTGTGGCACTGCAATACTAACTGGACATAATTCAGATGAATAACCCCTAATACACACCCTCTGGGTGCGATTATTTAGCCACTCTTCCACCCGGTTTGTGATGGTATTATTTATTTTTTGTGTCCTCATTTTAGTTATTAGGATGTCATGAGGGACCTTATCAAATGCTTTACAAAAGTCCAGAAAGATCACATCAACGGGTTTGTTACTCTCCAACGTTTTACTGATGTACTCATAAAAGACCAGGTTCCCAGATAAACAGGATCTGTTGTTTTTGAATCCATGCTGGGTATGATAAATTAGCCCCTTGCTTTCTAGATCCTTTTCCAATTTAACTTTGAGTAGTGACTCAAAAATCTTTCCCAGTACGCTGGTCAAGCTGTTGGGCCTATAGTTGGAAATATCTGCATGATTGCCCTTTTTATAGATCGGTGTTACAACAGCTGTTTTCCAGTCATTAGGTATAATATGGAACCGTAAGGACATATTAAATATATGTTACCTGGGGTTACTAGAATCCCAGTAATACCTAGTGGTAGGCAGGTAAGGCAGCTTGTGAAACTCCAGTTAAATGGCTTTCTCACGGTCTCACTCTGTTCTCAGTCTCAGCTGAGACTGAGGGATGACATCATTTTAGAACTGTTGCAGCTGCATAAGCCACATTGGAATGTTGCAGTTGGAGGTTAGAGTAGAACGTTGGGGAATTTGAAGCCAGTTCTGGTTCAGTCTGAGAGAGAGTCTGTAGTGCAGCAGAGGTGCTCTGCTGAGGGCAGGCTCTCAGAGCTTTAAGCTCTGTTTCAGAGCTACGTTTGATTTAGGTGTGTGTTTCCACCTGAAGAGGAACACAGGAACTGATAATTGAAATGGTGGAGACCGCTCTCAATGGTTCAGAGCCCCATCCCTGCGGGTATGGGGGGAAGATGTCAGCCTGTTTTCCAGGGGCAACCCCTCTGGGTCCAGCTAAGGAAAAGAAGCTGCCTGTTTGAGTTGTGCTGAGGCACCAGAAGCTCTGGAAGGAAGATTCCTTGTGGAGGAAATGCCTGTGGGGAACCTGCTACCGAAGGGTGAGTTCGCTCTGCAAAAGGGACAAGTGTTTTCACCTGAACAGAATGAAACTAAAGGGATTGTTACTGTGGGGTCAGGAAAAGACAGCCAGGTACAGTTGGAAGATGTGGGGATTGGACTGCTTAACTCTGTGGGGGGTCTAGAGTAATGGACAAAGCCACTTATAAGTATGTTCAAGTCCAGCACAAATGGAAAGAAAGAATGTGGGGACTGGACTGCTTAACTCTGTGGGGGGGTCTAGAGTAATGGACAATGCCACTTATATTAAATATGTTCAAGTCCAGCACAAATGGGAAGCAAGACAGTAGATTGAATGTGAAATACATTTAGCAAGAATCTACAACTCAAAGTGTTAAAGGATGAGGTGCTTACAGTCCAGAGAAATGGCCGGGTATGAATTGTGGGAGCGAGAGGTAGGAGACCCCTCCATCAGTAGTAACCAAATTCACCTCTACGGATTTGCTCTGAGACACCTGTTGCTTTCCCTCAGGTACTTGGCCAGTGCCTGAGGAAAGTACCCAGACGTGGGATTAAAGAGGAAGATTCCCTGATGGAGCTGAGGTGCTCTTAGGTGATATAGGGAGCCACCAGTAAATGTTTCCATGATGTATGGAAAGTGTCCAAGTGGCTGGCAAGGGAGCCGAGCCAGGGAAAACCCAGAGCAGTGTACAAGTTAGGGCTGTGTGCCCAGTGTGTTTCAGAGCCTGAGGGCTAAAGTGATGAGGATGTGTTCTGGTCTCTTTTAATCTGCATTATCAGGAGTGTAGCCCCGTGTGGGTCCATCTATGCTTTGTTTATTCTGTTGGATGTGAATAAAAGCCACACTTTAGAATCCCACTTCTGGTACTGGACATTACAGTTATTGCTTCATGTGTTCGGAGTTACTTGGGTGCCCCTGTGCAGAGTAGCCAAACCTAGCCTTTGTGCTGAGTGACATATTCCTCCCCGAACCCAGCCCACCTGGTAGAGCTATCAGATGCAAACGGCATACCAACCTGGGGTTACACAAGTGTTGTTGTCTTCAGAGAGGGAAGCTTCCTATTCTTCACACTGGGGTCTCAGTGGAGTGTGCTTTTTGACCCATTTTATCGCATCTATGGGATCAGAAAACAAAAACACTTTGTCTTGATGCACAATTCAGAGCCTTGCTGGGAACACCATACCATGTGTAACATATGCCTCCTGCAGCATTGCCCTGACACTGTTGAATATCAATTTGGATGCTGGCAACAGGCAAATAATACTGTTTTTAGATGTTAATCCTGAGTCTGTTTGCAGAGCTCTAAACCTCTGTGGCTATTTTGCTTGGGCTGCACAGCATCTCCCCCCTTATAATCTTATGTTCTTTTTGTACTGGGGAGAGCCATCTTTGCTCCCTTTGTATGTTTTTATGTGTTCCTGTGTTCAGTCTGTTACACTGCCCTCATCCCTGCCTAGTTTCAAATTGTACTGATTGTTACATCCAGGTTCTGCCCTAATGCATTGGTTCCCCACCTGTTTAGATGCAGGCATCCTTTGTGAAAAGTCCTCTGCCTTCCCAGAAGGATGCCCAGTCCCCTGAAAAGTGGCATCCCTCATCTTTGAACCAATACTTCAGCTATGCATTAAACTCTTTGATTTTATTCCTTCTACTCTGTCCTATATGCATACCTCTCAGCATTAAAATGCATTGCACTGTCCTTTTAAATGCAGAGCAAATGGTCAGAATGTGTAGCATGTTCTTATTTTAAAACATATGTTTCAGAATAAGAGGCACCATGTTTAGAATTCAGGTGAATTTCTTTTAAGTTGGTTTATTTTTTTAACAGTTTGTGTGTCCAGAAATAGCACTCACATGTGGATTGTCAGTATAGCTTCCTGGAGCAAAGGTACATTTTGGCGTAAACTACATAGTGCTATATCAAATGCATGGCAGTTGAGAGGTATTCTGCACATGGCACTGGTAGTACCTCTGAGAAGGCTACCATATCTGCTAATAACTTACACTTACTGCCTAGCTCCCTGAAGCTGACGTTACCATGCAACTGACAAAGCCATCTCTTAAATGGCCAGTCACGAAAAGATACATATGTAGTGGATGGTGGACCCATGCACACTACCCACTGTGTGGCTGGATGCATATCAATACATAACACAAAACTGTGTATTATTGTACATTTCTGTCACTGTCCATAAACGTGTCTTGTGACAGATAATTTTAAAAGACCTTTTTAAGGCTCAGGGCATTGTACAGATAAAAAAAACAAATGAAACATAACACAGACACAAAGATTTGTATAAACGTCAAAAGAACCCGAGTATACAACAGGCAATATAATAGTTACGGCAAATGCTAAAACTGTGGAACAGAACAGGTACTGAATTTATATAAAGGCAAATCAGATACAAAATTTATATGAAGCAGGAAACTACAGAACTGTTAGTTTGACCTCAGTGGTGGGGAAAATGATGGAATCACTTCTGAAAGAAAGAACTGTTGAGTACCTAGAGGCCAGCAGGGCACAGGACCCAAAGCAGCATGGATTCACAGCAGGAAGGTCATGTCAGATGAATCTAATCGATTTCTTTGACTGGGTGACCAAAGTAATAGACTAGGGAGGGGCTGTGGATATGGCCTACCTAGACTTTAGCAAGGCATTTGACACAGTCCCACACAAAAGATTAATAATCAAGTTAGCTCGCCCGGGAGTGGGTCCCAGGGTGGTAGCCTGGGTAGCAAACTGGCTGCACAGCAGGACACACAAGGTAATAGTGAATGGAACACATTCTGAGGAAAGGGGGGTTACCAGTGGAGTACCTCAGGGTTCAGTACTGGGTCCAGTCCTCTTTAACGTCTTTATAGGTGACATTACGGAAGGTCTGGAAGGAAAGGTATGCCTCTTTGCGGATGACACAAAGATCTATAACAGAGTTGATACACAAGGGAGGTAGAAAGGATGAGAAGGGACTTGGCAAGGTTGGAGGAATGGTCAGACATATGGCAACTTAGATTCAAGGCAAAAAGTGCAAAAGTAATGCACCTGGGAAATAAAAATCCAGGAGAAGAGTACACAATAGCGGGGAGGTACTAAGACAACAATAATGGAAAGGGATCTGGGTGTAGTCATATCAGATGACCTAAAGGTGGGTAAGCAATGTGGGAAGTCAGTAAGGAGAGCCAGGGGGATACTGGGATGCATAGGGAGGGGCATCACAAGTAGAAAAAGGGAAGTGGTTATCCCTCTGTACAGACAGTTGGTGAGACCCCATCTGGAGTACTGCATGCAGTTTTGGAGACCTCATCTACGCAAGGACATAGACAGGATGGAAGCAGTCCAGAGGAGGGCAACTAAAACGGTGCAGGGTCTACATCAGAAACCATATGAAGAGAGACTGAGAGAGCTTAATGTGTATACCCTTGATGAAAGGAGGGATGGGGGGACATGATAGAAACTTTTAAGTACCTCAAGGGAATCAACAAAGTCCAGGAGTGTAGCATCTTTCAGAAAAAAGAGATGTGTAAGAACAAGGGGGCACAATTTAAAGTTGGAGGGGGGACGGCTCAGGGGTAATGTGAAGAAATTATTTTTCATGGAGAGAGTGGTGGGCACATGGAACCGCCTTCCTGGAGAGGTTGTGGGGTCTAAAACAGTGGGGGAATTCAAACATGCATGGGACAGACATAAGGCAATTATAGTGGGGGGTTGCAGGAAGTAGGCTGTTGGTTAACTAGAATCTGCAGCTTATCCAATAGGTAGGGAAATGGGCAGACTGGGTGGGCCAAGTGGTCCTTATCTGCCGTCAAAGTCTATGTTTCTATGTAAATGACTTCATCAAATGCTTGGCTAAAAAGCAAGATTTCAGTCCTGCTTTGAAGGATTCCACTGATAGGGCAGAACGAACCCTAACCTGGGGGGCAGCAACAGGAAGAGGTTGTCCTTACCCAATTTTATTTTTTAATTTAGATTTTGTTGCATTTTATGGAATACAATAGCACAAACGTGCCAACAAAAGGAGAGCACAATATAACTTTACAAAATCATTGCCTTTTTTAACTTCATTTTTTTCAGCAATGAAAGATTACAACATTAACGATCTTACAAGTTTACAGGTATTCATGTTTTAATTACCCCCAAATGAATAGGTCTGATCATAGTCTAGTTACAATAATGTAGTGTCCTGATTTTCATGTGCAAACCAGTCATCACGTCCATTCTGTTCTGTATTATATGATGTTCTTTACACAGGTCTTGTAAACTGGCAGTGCAATGAAGTTAATTCACAATCTCATGCGAGTGTCCATCGTTTCATACCAAATTAATCACTCAGTTGATTACAGTATACTAATACTTGATAAAATGTAACAGTCAATAACTGGTATTATTAAAAAACAGAAATAGTAAATAGATTAGGTTATTGAGCAGCTGTACCTCCTATTGTAGTGGTTAAGTTTCCATTACATACTGTTTAAACTGAGCTAAGCTTAGACTTTCTTTGTATTTCCTCTTCAGTATCCCTCTGCCTGTTGTGAAGGGACTGGCCAGCCCTCCAGCTTCTCTCTATAGGTCTTGAAGGGTAGCCACACACCTTGAAATTGTTCTGTTTGCAACCATAATTGCGCAGTGATTCATTCCTCTTGGTATATATAGATTTGATTATACTTACCCATTCCGCAGAAGTGGGACTAGCCGGGGTAACCAATTTCTTGTGGTTGCTTTGTGTGATACTTCTAATAATATCCTCACAAAACTTTTCTGGTGTTTTTTTTTTCCTCTGCCCTTTAGGTAATTTTCCCAGAAATAAATGGATGAAAGTGGGGTCAGTGTTCAGTCCCACCATTTGTTTATATTTTGCCCCTATTTCCTCCCCAAAAGGTTTGACTAATGAGCAATCCCTAACTATATGATGGGAGTATCCATCCCCTCACAGTTCCTCCAACAACTGCCTGCGCTGCTAGCTGTGAAGTGTTTAGTGCCCAGTGGGGTTAGAATGTACCTGCCCACCACCTTCCGATGGAACTCCTGGCAATTATTAGAGGCTGAAGTTTGAAATACTCCTTCCCATGTATTCTGCCTGTCTTGATCTTCTAACTGAATTTGTGCTTCCCTTTCCCATGTTTCTCTGCTTTGTATGGGTGGAGTTCTGTTCTCTGGTTTATAATAAGTGTCCATACTAGAAATTCATTTTCAAAAAGTTTAGTATGCTTTTTCTTCTCTTGCCAGCCGGTCCCCGTCGGTCCTGCCCTACTCAACCAACCTCATCACCCACCTTCTCCAGGACTTATCTCACCCTTCTACACTCCTGACTTACCCTCCAGGGGCAGGGCCATCGGGAGAGGCCCCTCTTACCTCCCGATGGAGACTGGGTAGGCGCTTAAGTGAGAGTGCCGCAGTCAGCGGTGTGGGGCCTGCAATGAGCGTGGAGAGTCTCCTGCTGTGGCTGGTGCTCCTTTTTCCAATTTTCTCCCCCTTTTGGATGCCAAGAAGAGCTCCCAGCATGCACTCACACATGTGCATGCGGGTGCACATCCAAGCTCGTCGGCGTCTGCCCCCAGTTTGTGGTTTCACCTGCAGTGCCACCTGTGGTCACCCAAGTGGCAATCGCACAGTGGAGACCAGCTGTCCCCCCTCTCTGAAGTGGGGAACATCCTTTGGGATGCTCAACTTACCTCCTCTGGCCTGCCCTCCGATGACCCAGGCTTGTTCCCAAACCCAGGTTGCCAGCATCGCAGGCGGTATGCTACCGCTGTGCCAGTGGGCCGGTATTTAGAAATTAATTGTTTTGTGCACTGTCCTAACCCCATGTTCCTAATGTATCTTATCAAGGGTTGGTGTCCCTCTGTAGATCCTGTCACCTTGAGCATACTCTAATGAAGGACACGACCTGTAAGTAATGGAAAAAATCAATTCTTCGTAACTGATACTCAATCTGCATCATCCCAAAGCTTTTTACCTGTCCTACTTAACACAAACTGTGAGAATCTATTGTGACTCTGGGTTCTCCAGCTTTTAAATGCTGTGTCAGTCCATAGGGGTAGAAACCTCTCACGTTGATCTTGTCTAGTGTAGTGGGTAATTGTGCTTGTTATCTCCAATAACTTCTTCACCTTGCCCCAATTAGCAGACATTTGTTTGACTCCTGTATTTGTAATTTAGTTACATTGCACCTATTTGATAGTGGAATCAAACAAGCACAATGGGTGTTCCCTTATTACTTTTTATTTTCATGCCTAACCACACATTTTCTGGTTCTTCCAGTTTGAAAGCTATCCATCCGGGTAACTGTGCCACTTGAGAGTATGTTCTTAATTTAGGTAACTCCACCCCTTCCTCCATCTTTGGTCTCTGTAGGTCCTGTCACTTAATTCTTGGCTTTTCCTTCTGCCAGATGAACCTGTGCAGGGCTTTTTCTGTCTTAACCCATGTCTGACCGAGGAACATTAAGTAGGAGGGTTTAAATTAAAAACAGGAATCAAGGCAGTATGTTCATATGAATTGATTCTGTTTTACCCAATAGGGACAAAGGAAGCATTTCCCATCTCTTCGGGTACACCAGAACTTCTGTAATTAACTTTTTATAACTCGCCTTGTTGAGGTGCAAAAGGTTTGTTGGAACATGGATGCCTAAGTATCGAATTTGTGATGTGACCCATTAATATGTTATGAGGTCTCTTAGCTCAGGGGTCTTCTCCCCACTGATCAGGCCCTCCTCAGTTTTGATCACATTTAATTTTAAACCCTGACAGCTGGCTATAGTCTTTTGAAATTCCTTCCATCACAGGGCAGGTTCAAATCAGATTTCTAAGTTACAACATAGTGTTGTCTGTGTACTATGAGATCCTGATTTCCTTCCTCCCCCTAATATCACCCCTTTGAGCTCTCTGTGGGCTGTCACCATAGCAGCTGGAGGCTCAATACTTAATGCAAAGAGGATGAGGGACAGTGGACAGATCTGCCTGGTTCCCTTTTCTAAATGTAGGTGGTCTGATACCATGCCATTAACTTTAATTTTGACCTGGTGGTCAACTATAGAGTTCCTTTAGCCAATATTCGAACTTTTTTCTGAATCCGAATTTTGTAAGTGTGGATGGCAATCTGCTTTTGGCTATGCTTTTTGCTTTAATGCATGATATTAAGGGACCTTCTGATGTTATCAAAGAGATGTCTGTTTGGTATGAACCCTGACTGGTCCAAATGAACTAGCTTTTACAATATGTCATTTGCCGTATTTGCCAGGACATTGGTCAGAATTTTTGTATCCACGCTGAGCAGTATGATAGGGGAATAAGAGTCACACACTGCTCTGCTGGCTCCCCAGGTTTTGGAAATAGTGTGATAGATGCACTGTGCCGTGACTCTGGAAAGTCTCTTTGCACCTGTCCTGAGTTGAATAATGTGACCAGTAGTGGGACAAGGTGGTCTTTATATGTTTTGAAGGACTCAGTGTTAAACCTGTTCAGGCCTGGAGGCTTACGATTTTCATTTCCTAAATAACCTTACCCTCTTCCTCTGATGTAATAGGGATTATCCAGCCTTTGTTGTTCTTTGTAACTTAGTTTTGGTAATTTCACTGTTTCTAGAAAGGCCTTGATTTTCTCCTGTCTCCCTTTGGTCTTCCTGCTGCTCGCTACATAATAGCTTATAATAATCCTTAAAAGTATTTGCTGTATCCTTCTGGGTGTATCCCATCCTGCCTCTCACCTGAAAAAGACGGATTCATTTTGCATGCCTCTCAGCCAAAATGTCAGAAGATGGCCTGCCCGGTTCCCCTGTTCATAATATATATATTTTTTGCTTTTGCTCCCACACGCATGAACCATCTGATTTCTCCTTTGGGTCTCTCAAGGACTGTGCTTGTCCCGGGGCTACTCCCATCCATCCACTGCCCTACATCGCAGCCACCCCCAGGGCAACCCGATGTAGCCCTTGCATTGGGTGGGTCCACTCCCTGCAGAGGGAATGAGCCTTACAGGCCTGCTTCGTTAGCACTGGGTGCTGCTGGGGTGGCCATCAGTGGTTCGGGAGCTCCAGTGGCGAGGGTCCAGGCGGCTGTCTTCCGACTGGCCAGTGCACCATTTTCCTCTTTTTTCCTCCCACGGGAGTGTAACATTCCAGACATCCAGGCATACACCAATGTCCGTCATGCCTCCCTGAGTAATGGGGCCCAACGCACTGCTGTTCTCCTGGCCTCCGCCAGGAGTCAGCAGGCACTGGGCCTCAACCCCTCCCCCCCCCGAGAAAAGGCGAGCAGTTGTCAGACGCTCAAGCCTTCTCTCCCCAGCCGGTCCTCCAACGCTCGAGTCCGTTCCTGAACCCAGGTCGCTGGCATCACAGCGGTGAATCTTTCTGCTGTGCCGGTGGGCCGGCTCATAATATTTTTTGATTTTAAAGTATCAAAGCATCCTTTCTGTTTGAATGTCTAACAATACTTATAACTCTTTTCTGGCGGTTATCATTTGCACTTCTATCAGTGGACAGCGAGAGTTTTTTGTACTGTGCTTTCAATTCCTTAAGTTCTATCTTACTGCATTTCTCTGTCCTCTGTTTTTGAGCTGTGAAGAACAAGGTATATTCACACTTTAAGGCATCCCATACCCACTTTTCATTTGACCCTTCTTTTAACTCTGACCCTTAGTGCACCCTCATGTTTTAGTTAATGACATTTGTTATTTGGTTCTGCAAATCATTTTTAGTCTGTAATGAAGTATTCATTCTCCAAAAAGTGGACCTAGTCCAGTCTCCTAATGTTTGCTTTACTGTGATCACTGCATGGTTGAAATTGACCCTGGGATACATGGTGCAGTACAGAAATTTGTGTAATCCACCTTACTGCTAAGGTACTAATCTATCCGCAAGTATGACTTGTGTACATTAGAGAAAATTATAAAGGATTTTGTTTTGAGATGCAGCTCCCTGCATATGTCTATTAATGCAGCCTCCTGTATTCCTGTCCTTACTATTCTGCCCATCTGTTTGTTCGTTGCTAAATTTCAAGATGACTTAGTCTGGGGGGGAGGTCATCACACAATTAAAGTCCCCCCCAATTACAATTTTAGCTTCTGACAAAGAAACTATTTTTTTAAATGCCCCAGAGAAAAAGGGTGGTGTGTTCCTGTTAGGGACGTACAAGTTGATGAGGTGTACATGCTGCCAAATACCTCCCCAGAGACCTGTACTAATCACCAGTTTTTTAGCATTTCTGTAGATGTGATTTCAAATGGCACATTTCTCCTAAAAAGGATTGCTACCTCAGTCCCTTTTCCCGACGTGTGTGATGAGGCCACCACTGTTCCCACCCACGTCTGCCTTAACGTTTGGTGTTCTGAATCAGACAGCCTGTTTTTTTGGAGAAACCCCAAATCACAGCATAATTTATCTAACTGCATTAGAATTTTAGATCTTTAAACCATGGAATTTATCCCTTGGACATTTAATGATGCAACTATTTAGGCATTTATTAAATGAACTTATAAAGCTTCTTCTATTGCTGCTTGTTTGTGCAGGTAACATCAAGCGTGACTCCAGTCCTCCCCTCCCTATCTCTGCTCCCTCTGCCCTACCCCAGATAAAGGGGCTAATCCTAATCCACATAAATGCCTATAATTTGCTAAAGAAATTTGATGCTATACAGACTTGGTTCAACCTTACTACCCCTGACATTGTAGTGGTGATGGAATCTTGGTTGGGGCCTTCTACCCTGGACTATGAAATAAACATTCCCACATACAATGCCCATAGGACAGACAGGTTATCAAGGGGTGGGGTGTAGTTATTTATGTTTGGGACAAATTTGCTGCCATTGTAGTTGATTCCACCTCTGTACCACTGGAATTTGAATGTACTTCTCTAAAGCTGCAACTATCCCCAACAATTACCGTTTACATCATTTGATACTACAGGCCTCCTTCTGCAGGGAACAAGGTGCTGCAACATTTATCTAATGTCCTACGCTTCATATCCTCTGAGGTTATTATCAGGTGATCTTAATATGGACTGGTTCTCCACTTCATCCTTACCCCTAAAAGAGCTATGCAACAACTTTGGGCTGTCGCAGCTTATAACAGAAGCTACCCATCCCAACTTAAAAAACCCTAACCCTAGCACCTTGCTTGACATCATTTTGGTCAACAAATCCCATCTTTATTCACATTCTGGCATATTCTTCAATGATCTTAGCAATCACTGTGTTATAGCCTGCGTGCAGACCTCCCCCAAGACTGTCTCCTCCTCTAACTATATCCTTAAGAGAACAAAACTGAACTTTGACCCCAACTCCTTCTTATCTGACCTCCAACACTGGCAGAACTTCTATTTGGCTGCTTCGGTAGACGAAGCCTTCCATAATATTGTCCTTGGCTCCATTAATAAACATGCACCTCTAGCCAAAACCCACACTAAGAAGAAATCATGCCCATCGTTCACCACTAGCTTGAGCAGAGTTGCTACGTAGTAACTCTTTCTGGAAAAGGGCAAGGAAAACCAAACAGCCAGCTGACTGGGCAACCATCAGAGCTGCTAGAAACTGGTGTACCAGATTAACTAGGGCCAAGAAATCTATTTATTACTGCTCTAAACTTGAATCCTCACCCAATTTCACATTTAAATTCTGGAAAATGTTAAAGGAATTACAAGGTCACAGCTTGTCTAGCCCATTCCCACCAAAAATCCCGACTGGTGGCTCCTCCACCTCTGACAAACAGGAAATCTTTGACCTCTTTAACAACCATTTTTCCACAGCAGGCTTAGCCTTTGATGCCTTACCAGCCAACAGCCTCCAGGCTCAACTGTGTAACATGAGCCCTGTTTGCCCTGACCTAGCTTCATCCACCCAAGGCAAATGTTTCTCATTTGGCCATGTTACTGTGAAGCAGGTAGAGGACCTCCTACTTCAATTGGACACTAGGAAGAGCGCAGGCGCAGATCTCCTTGAACCATACTACTTTAAACTTGGCTACTATATCTTGTCCCCCCCAATCACTCACCTTTTTAATATGTCCCTTGCTCAGGGTACCCTCACTGCCATATGGAAAACAGCCCATGTGATACCGCTTTTTAAATCAGGCAACGCTAGTGACCTAAACAACTACCGTTCAATATCCCTGCTTCCTATTCTATCTAAGTTACTTGAAAAAGTGGTTAATTCCCAGCTTAGGCAGTACATAGAGGACACTCTGACCTGCTAAACCCAGCCCAGTCTGGTTTTCAGCCCCGTCATAGCACTATCTCAGCACTTGCAAAGGTCATGAATGATTGGCTGAATGCCTTGGATGCCAGAAACTATGCATGTGCCCTGTTTCTTGACCTTAGCAAAGCCTTTGATTCAATGGATCATACCCTGCTTCTGGCCACTCTAAGGAATATTGGTGTTAACAATCTGGCCATAAAATGGTTTTCCAACTACCTCACCGATCGCTATTAGAAGATCAAGGCAGGGGGTGAACTCTCCCTTATGAAAACCCTTCCAAGAGGTGTACCCCAAGGGTCCATTTTTGGTCAACTTTTATTTGCTAGTTATATAAACAACTTAAAACACTAGGATCAAGCCAGCAAATATTCACCTATTTGCTGACGATGCAGTGTTATACATAGCCAGGCCTACCCTGGAGCTCACATGTAATGACTTCCAAATCAAATTTAATCATTTACAGAAAAATCTTTTGCACTCAAAGCTGCTCTTAAATGCTAAGAAAATGAAGGTTATGATTTTCACCCCATCAGTGAATGCCTCCAAACCCTGCACACCAGGGATGGCCCCTCAAATCCTCACCCTACTTGGTGAGCCACTGGATGACGTGGAATCCTTTAAATACCTGGGAATTTGGGTAGACTTTAAACTATCATTCAAAGTCCATATAGAAGAAATCTAAAAAAAACTAAAACAGAGGCTTGGGATTTTCTTTAGAATCAGGCATTTTCTAACTCAGGAGGGGAAACAAGGTCAGTACAAACTACATTCATGCCACTCATCGACTATACCAATTCCTTGTATGGGCATAACTCGAGCATGGCCCTTTCCAAATTTGACTCCCTATATCACTGGGCACTTAGATTTGTTACTGATACCCCCTATTCTACACATCACTGTACCCTCTATACTACCATAGAATGGAGCCTCAGGAAACAAAAGAATGCAGTGTTCTGGACATGCAGAGCCATTATTAATAAGCTGCCACAATACATTAAGGACTGCCTGCCTGTTTGCAATCCTGGTACCTACCTTTTAAGAAGTCTCTCTTATATTTCTCTCTTGATCCCTAAAGCTAGAACGTGTTTCAGCAGAGCGGCAATAAGTCACGTCCTCCTTGTTCTTTGGAATAACGCAAAAAACCCACTTCAGCTCGTTTCCCTGGTGTCACCGTATCTCTTCAAAAACTTGTTTTTGCGGTCTTTTAAAGAGATATGCAACTGCTTTTCCCAATGACCCCCTAATTTTCTGGCACTGCTTATCTCCGTCGTCCCCTCATTCACACCTATAAGTCCCCGGTCCCGTCCCTAATTTTTATATCAGGACTCACCTCTGTCTGTCTTGTGTTAGCTTACTGCCCCAGTAATTGATGTTCTTACCCTTTCCCTGACATTCTTTCCTTCTTACCTCTTCTATATTATTTTCTATGCATAGTGTAGATCCTGCATATATACTGTGTATACTCTGTGTATTTTCTTATATATTACATCTGACTATTTTGTAATTTTGACCTGTTTGTATAGTGTACAGACTTGTGTGCTGAAATGGATACCCTCCATGCCCTGTACTCATTGTATGTATCTGTATGCTGTTTGCCAATGAAGCTCTGTGAATGTACCATGTTGCCTTTTGTGAACCTCTTCCAGGTCCATCCCAAAAATGAGTTTATCTCAATGGTGTTCTGTTCTGCCTGGTAAAATAAAGATTTGATTGATTAATTGATTGATTAAACTATTAAAGCAAGCAAGCAATACTTTATTTATAAAGTACTCATTCCCATGGGCTCTAAGCGCTGTACAATATACGTAAGAGAGCAACAGAAAACTCTCACAACATATACATCATAAAAACTCATAAAATCAACAGTCGGCACAGTCAGACTATCTAGAAAGACTAACATAGAGAAAATAAAACAAAACAGAATAAATAATAAAATAACCATAACATTATAACCAAAAAGCTGGATAAATTAAAGCTGCTGTAAAAAGATTGAATTTCAGACCCCTTGGGGGCCTCCCTCAGGGATCTGAGGAGCAAGTTTCACAGGGTTGGGCCAGCAACATCAAAGGCCCTCTCACCTTCAGATTTTAACCGAACCCTGGGAACTGCTAGGAGGCCCACCTCAGAGGAGCGGAGAGGTCTGGTGAGGAGACAGAAGGTCTTGCAGGTAGCTCAGGCCCAGTCCCTGTAGGGCTTTGTAGGTCAGCAAGCTGACCTTGAAGGAGATCCTCCACCTCACGGGCAGCTAGTGCAGTTCACGTAGGACCGGGTTATATGACAGGACCTTGGGTAGCCTGTCAGCAACCTAGCTACAGCATTCTGTACCAACTGCAGGTGACGTAGGGTCTCTCCATTTAGACCAAGGTAAAGGGTATTACAATAATTAAGTCTGGACGTAACTAAAGCATGTATCAGTGAGGCAGGTCACTGGGTGGGATAAAAGGCTTTATCCGGGCAATATTTCTATGATGGTAAAAACCATTATGGACAGTGGATGACACCTTAGCCTCCAGTATCAGTCCGCTATAAAAAAACACCCAGATTCTTCACCTTTCCTGTGAAGGTTAGAGAGAAGGAGCCAAGCACTAGTCCTGTCTCCTCTTAATAAGAAGCCTGAATACTCTGATTAGTCAACAACCTAAAACTGAACATTCTAATCAGTGGGCAGATAATGATTGGTAGTTTGCTTCCAACATGGTCCACTCTAGGAACTGGATGAATGGCTTTGTAAAATGATGCTTCCAGTTGAGGCTGGAAAGACTAACTGGGGGTCAGTAGGCACGAGAAGAAAACTTTACTTTGACTCTTCTGGTTGCCAGTAGAAGATTGTGAAAGATTGCTGGTCAGGATGCATAAGAACAGAAACCTTTGTCAAATCCTCTGGCTGGTGGTGGAAGATTGCAGTCAGGATGGACAAGAAGGGAAAATTTTGTTGAATCCTAAGGTTGCCGGTAGAAGATCGTGAAAGATGAAGAGAAATATTTCTCGAGTCCTCTGGTTGCTGGTACTTGTGGAGAAAATTCCTAACCCCACTGTTACATCTGATCCCTGTTCTGTGAACTAGGGCGGTAACTCACCTACCTAACTCACTTAGTGAAGTACCTAGACATGATGACCACTCTGCCCTGACTAGTCTTGTCCTAACTCTGACTAAAGATTGGCTCAATTGCTGCTATAGTGGAAGCACTTTGTATTGTTGCGGAAGAATTTACCTGTTGTTACTTGGGTCAGCTGGATGATTATTTGACCAGGATTAAACTTTCAGGGATGAAATGCAGGGAATAAAATGATTCGAACACTGCTTCCTGAATCAGTCAGTTCTTTGAAATAAATGTGTTAAACCTACCAGTGCCTCTTAGTCAGGTCTATAGTCATCAGATAAACCCCCCCCCAGCTTGTCCAGCAACTTGTCTGTGCAGGGCATCGGGTGGCATCAGATTTTGATGGTGTTGAGCCCACGATAGTCTATACAGATGCATGTAGTCCTGTTTGGCTTGGGGACGAGGACTACAGGCGAGGCCCAGGGACTGTGCAATTTCTGGAGCAACCCTAGATACAGCATCTCTTACACCTCCCTTCTAATATCTTTTAGGACTGCGTCAGATGCCTGGTAGGCTGTCTGATGTATGGGTGTCTGGGAACTGATGTCCATGTCATGAACTGCTAGCAGGGTCCATCCAGGCTTGGAGGTGAACAAAGGGGCAAAGTCTTATAAAATCTTTCTTACCTCCTGGGCCTGTTCAGATGTCAACTGCGGGGACAACTTGATGGCCTCCATAGATGACTCCCACTTACTCTCAGCTAGCAAGTCAAGAAGGGGGTCCTCCTTGTCCGTCTCTTCCCCAGGACTGCAAATTGCAAATACCATGTCAGCCCTATTGAAATAGGGCTTCATTATGTTCACATGGTACATCCTGTGGGTTTGTCTCTAGTCAGGTAACTTCACAATGTAACTTGACATCGTTTACCTGCTGGACTACCTTGTATGGTTCCATTCTCCCTGCCTGCAGCTTGTCTTTTCGGACTGGGATCAGAACCATAACTTCCTGTCCTACTCCATATGACTGAGCTCTGGCTCCGTGGTCGTATCAGGTCTTTTGTCTCTGCTGGGCAGCTGACAGGTTGCTCCATGCCACTCCCATTAGCTCCTTCAACTGGAGTCCCCTGGGTGGCATGCTTGCCTTCCCAATCCTCCCATATCAAATCTAAGGGTCCCCACACCCTACGTCCATACAAGAGCTCGAAGGGGAAAAATCCTATTGACTCTTGGGGCACTTCCCTGTAAGCAAACATCAGGTGGGGAAGATCTCTCTCTCAAATGCTGTTCTGCAAATGCCCTGAGCATGGTTTTCAAGGTCCTATCGAATCTTTCTACCAGCCCATTTGCGCCCACCCTCTACGCATCCACCTCCACACACATCCCCGACCCCATACTTACCTCCGGAGTCCAGCGTGATGATCTTCGGTGGACCGAGAACACGTCAGCACTCTTCAAAGCCGACCACGAACTGAAGAAATGCCGGTAAACTGTATAATGGCATAAATGGTGTTTTTTTCAACTTTGGCTCATATCTCGGCTATTTTGGGAAATTTTTTCACCAAATTTTCAACATGGGGTTTTTGGGGCCCTACCTCATGAACTCAGTCACTGTCATTTTGTTATTTGGTCCCGAAAGGTGATTTTGCGGTCACAGCGCGGAACCACCTTTTGGGACCAATAACAACGACATGCCACAATCATGGTGGAAACCCAAAACTATGTTGAAAATTTGGTGAAAAAATCCCATAAATGACAGTTTTACAAGTGTGCATTACGCAGTTTCTACGCACGCACGTAACTTTGCACATTTTTAATATTTTCACTCCAGATTTTCAACATTGCCATTTTACCACATCTCCTTATGAGCAGTACAGCTGTCATTTCTCATATCTTGTCCAAAATCTGTTTTCACGCATGTAGCACCCAATGGCGCAGTCGGTGTGCGAAATTAATGTTAGGGACAGATTAAGAAAATCACAGTGACACTATTCATGAGCAAAGGTCTTAAAATGGCTATGTTGAAAATTTGGTGACAGAAGTCCATAAAATGACTGTGTTACGAGTGTGCATTGTACAGTTTCCACGCACCCTTGTAAGTTCACGAATTTATACTATTTTCAGTCCAGATTTTCAACACTGGCATTTTTTCACACCTCCTTATGAACAGTACAGCTGTCATTTTTCACACCCTGGCCGAAATGTGTTTTCGCACTTCAGCTGCAGAAATGCTTGGCCGCTGTGGGAAATCAGTGTTTGGAACAGATTAAGAAAATCACAGTGACACTGTTCATGAGCGGAGGTCCCAAAATGCCTGCATTGACAATCTGCTGTAAAATATCCCCAAACTAATTACATTATGGGTGTGCATTGTGCAGTTTCTACGCATGCTCATGACGTCACTTTTTTTATATTTTCAATCCAGATTTTCAACATTGTCATTTTGTTACACCTCCCCATGAACAGTACAGCTGTCATTTTTCACATCCTGTTCGAAATGTGTTTTTGCACCTGTGATGCCAAATGGTGTAGTCACTGTGCAAAATCAGCTTTCTGCTAGCAAACTGATATTGCCACTGTTCATGAGGTGGGGGTCACAAAAAACCCATGTTGAGAATTTGGAGTGAAAATATCAACGACCACCTGGGTCGTTAGGGTTTCTGACCATAACGCCCCAACCTGTAGAGACTGCCAGGCATCAGGAGTGTGACTTGGGATTGCCGACTGTAATGCTCATGTCATTCCACCCACACCCACACCCTGCAGCCAGTGACAGGCAGCAAGGTGTGCCTTGGACTCTTAGGCCCCAAAGTTCACCCCATTCTCCTATACTGCACCCATCTCACCCTATTTCCTTATGAAATGAGGTGAGCATAAGGCCCAAAGACCCCAAGGCACACTGTGGCCGTTATGCCTGACGATCCAAAGACACACCCCAATGCCTGTCAGTCTCTGCAGGGTGGTGGTGGTGGGGGGGTGGCTTCAGTTCAATACTTCACTGCCATTCCTAGTATGCATCTCTCTAACTCCTACGCTACCAATGCCAATGCCAGCAAGCAAACATTCGGCATTGACAAATGCTTGTTGATAACTTGTGCTGATGGCATTTGCAGGCACCAGCACTCCAGTGAACTTGCAGACTTGTAAAGCACTGTTTCATGGAAATACATTTTGCACATCCCCATTTAGTAAACTTTGATACAGGACCCCACAAGAAATGAAGGGTTATATCGCAAAAGGGCTAGCCTGGTTAAGTAGACTGTATAAAACAATAACTGTTTTGTGATGACGTCTGATAGGGTCCCTGGCTCAGGTAAACAATTCTTCCAGAGCTTACAGCAGAAACACAGCTCATCAGCATTGTCAGTCACTGTCAGGGAGATCCCCTTCAAACTCAGAGGACCTGCCTAGTAAGTATCTCACGTGCAGGACAGGTAAATGAAAAAGAACACCCTTTTATTATTGTTCCTATGTCCCTGGAGATGTGAATTTTGGGATACTATGTAAGAGGTTTGATCAGTTGCTATGCTGTTCAGAAACTGTCAGCCACCTAATAATGATTGCATCTGCAAGGGACAGGGAACCCAAAAGCTCATTTCTTAGGGAGAAGGGGATTGTTCTAGATTTCATGCTGGAAATTGTAGGGTAATTGTAAATGGAGTCCACTCTGAAGAAAGGGGGGTTACTAGTGGGGTACCGCAGGGTTCAGTATTGGGTCCAGTCCTTTTTAATGTCTTCATCAGTGACATTGCAGAGGGACTGGAAGGAAAAGTATGCCTTTTTGCAGATTACACAAAGATCTGCAACAGGGTTGATACACAAGGAGGCGTGGAAAGGATGAAAAGGGACTTGGCAAGGTTGGAGGAATGGTCAGAAGTATGGCAGCTAGGATTCAATGCAAAGAAGTGCAAATAATGCACCTGGGAAACAAGAACCCAGGGAAGAATACACAATGGGTGGGGAGGTAGAACAACAACAAAAAGGAAAGATACCTGGGGTAATCATATCAGATGACCTTACAAGCAATGTGAGAAGGCAGTAGGGAGGGCTGGGGGTATACTGGGATGTATAGGAGAGGCATCAGCAGCAGAAAACAGGAAGTTGTTATCCTCTGTACAGACAGTTGGTGAGACCCCATCTGAGTACTGTGTCCAGTTCTGGAGACCCCATCTCCAAGGACATAGACAGGATAGAGCAGTCCAGAGGAGGGCAACTAAAATGGTGCAGGGTCTGCAAGAGAAGCTGTATGAGGAGAGACTAAAGGAGCTTAATATGTATACCTTGAGGAAAGAAGGGAGAGGGGACATGATAGAAACTTTAAGTACCTCAGTGGAATCAACAAAGTCCAAGAGGCTAGCATCTTTCAGAAAAAGAGACTTGCAAGAACAAGGGGACACAATTTAAAGATAGAAGGAGGGCGTTCAGGGCAATGTGAGGAAGTATTATTTCACAGAGAGGGTAGTGGATGCATGGAACAGCCTTCCTGAGGAGGTTGTGGGGTCTAAAACTGTGGGAGAATTCAAGAATGCATGGGACAGACATAAGGCAATTCTTGTGGGGCGTAGGAAGAAATAGGCTGTTGGTTAACTAGGATCTGCGGCCTATCCTGTAGGTAGGGAAATGGGCAGACTAGATGGGCCTAGTGGTCCTTATCTGCCTTCAAAGTCTATGTTTCTATGTTTCCATGTTTCTATGAAATGCAGCCTGAAAGGGTCTGTGAAAGAAAAAAGCTGCAGCAAAACTGACCTTTTCTTAGTTAGACTGAAGAAAGCTTATTTATTTTATCTGAGAGTGACAGTGTTCAGATGAAGGATTTTAATTTATTTTGAACCTTGAAAAGGGTCCTCATTTGAGTGTTGCCAGAGCTGCTTATATGAGCCAGGAACCATATCACACATCATCACAAAACAGTTATTGTATTTTACAACCTTCTTAACCAGGCTCGCCTAGTTGAGATGACCTTATTTCCTGTGGGGGTCCTGTATCTAGCCATTTCTACAGCTGGACTGAATGGAGCACTGAGACTCGCTCAGGTTCACACAGCGACTATTTGGCACTGCTGAGATTTGAACCTGTGATTCTTCAGTTCTCAAGATGGTGCTATAACCACTAGGACACACTGCCTCACATTATGCAGAATGATGCCAGCACAACAAAGGATGCAAACTTGCATCATTGCAAATATATAAATTTGCACTTGTGCAAACATTATTTAGAATAGTACTGGCTGGCAATTATAGGCTTGGAGGGGGTGGATGAACTGGGTTGGTTGGGGGAAGGCAACAACACTCTGTGTCAAGCAAGGGAGCAACAGAAAGAGGAAAAAGAGACCGCTATGGTTCATGAAAGAGGTAAAAGCTAAGAGGATAGCATTCAAAAATTACAAGGAGACCCAGAGGGAGGTGGATAGGCAGGTGTATCAGGAGAAACAAAGGGAAGCAGGGAGAATAGTAAGGAGTGCAAAGGCACAAACAAGATAGAATAGCCAAGGCAGTAACAAAAGGGGACAATATACTTTTTTGGTATGTAAGTGAAAAAGGAAGACCAAGGGTGGGATTGTAAGGCTAAGAAAGGATCAGAGAGGCCAGTCCAGTGGCGTAGAGGGCTGAGGTGCTGGATGCCTCACCTCCTGCCACACTGGTGACCCAAGGTCGGGAATGGACCCGGATCGCTCGGAGGCCAGTGGGGTGGGGAAAGATTGAGCATTCACAGACAGTTCTCCTACCTCAGGGAGGTAGGTTGCTGAGCTGTGCTGCTTGCCTGACACTCAGCAGTGGCCGGGTGTCAGCATATGTATGCCACTATGCACAGGAAGGTACCGCACATTCATGATGCTGGGGCCATCTTCTCGGAGGCAGAGCTTGGACATTGAGTCCATTGCACGTCCATGTTTCTGGAGAGAAAACAGGAGGACACCCCCAAAGGCAGCAGGATGAAGACTCCCGCAGGCTTCACATCAGTGGCTAGGCACAATCAAGGGTCCTGTGGCAGAGGACCAAAGGTGTAGGTAAGTCCTGGGGGAGCTGGATGATGGGGCTGGGGGGGTTGGTCAGATGGGGGCTGCCAAGGGCGAACCAAGTGACAAAATGCATATAGAAAAAAAAAGAAAGGAAGGGGGGGATTGTACAGAGGGGGAACAGGAAAAGGCAGACATTCTGAACAAATACTTTTGTTCAGTGTTCACAAAGGAAAGAGATGGGGAGGGCCCACACAGATGCAACAAGAGCATTGCAGACAGGGAGGTGAACACTAATTCATTTTTGGAGGACAGTCCTGAAGGGACTCACAAATCTGAAAGTGAACAGTTGAGTTGGGCCAGACAGGGACCACCCGAGGGTATTGAGGGATCTCAGTATGGGTTAGACCTCTGATGGCCTTATTTAACAGCTCATTGTAAATAGGAGTGGTCCCGGAGGACTGGAGGAAGGCAGATGTAGTCCCACTTCACAAAAGTGGTAGCAGGGAAGAGGCTGGCAATTACAGGCCAGTCAGCCTGAATTCAGTGATGGGAAAGATAATGGAATCACTGCTGAAGGACATGATTGTGGAATGTCTTGAATCCAGTGGGTTACAAAGACCCGAGGCAGCATGGATTCATGTGGGGAAGGGGGAAGTAATGTCAGGAAATTTGATAGAGTTCTTTGACTGGGTGACAAATGATCTAGATCAGGGTGGAGCACAGTGGATGTGTCCCACCTAGATTTTGGTAAGGCATTCAACACTGTTCCAGATAGGAGACTAGTAAGCATGCCGTGTAGCTTAGGATTGGACCCAAATGTGGTAAACTGGGTAAGAAATTGGTTATGGGATAGGCAGCAGAGGGTGGTATAAATGGAGTTTCCTCAGTGGAAAGGAGGGTGACTAGCAGGGTACCTCAGGGATCAGTACTGGGACCAGTTTTCTTTAATGTCTTTATAAGTGACATTGCAGAGAAACTTGAAGGGAAGTTCGCCTGTTTGTGGACAATACCAAACTCTGCAATAGGGTGGACACTCTGGGTGTGTGTGGCAAGGATGAGTAGTGACCTGAGAAAACTTGAGTGGTCAAGGGTATGGCAGCTGGGTTTCAGTGTGAAAAAGTGCAAAATAATGCACTTGGGGCACAGAAACCCAGAGCGGAGTACAAAACAGGGATGGGGTGGCACTTATGACCACTATGCAGGAAAGAGCCCTGGGGTGATTATATTGGATGACCTAAAGGTGGCCAGGCAGTTGGGAGGGCAAGTGAGATGCTGGGGTGCATAGAGAGGTGTATCACCAGCAGAAAGAGATGGGGTTGCCTCTGTAATGATGGCTGATAAGATGCCACCTAGAGTACTGTGTCCAGTTCTGGGGATCACATCTCAGAAAGGACATAGAGTGGAAGTGGTCCAGAGGAGGGCAACTAAAATAGGTGCAGTGTCTGCATCAGAAACCCTATGAGGAGAGATTAAAGGACCTTAATGTGTACACCCTGGAAGAGAGGAGAGGAAGGGGGGTATGATAGAGACCTTTAAATACCTCATGGGGGTAAACAAGGTACAAGAGGGAAATATTTTTCAGAAAAAAATTCTCAAGGACATGGGAGTACAATAAGAAGCTGGAAGGAGTAGATTCAGGAGAAATGTGAAGAAATACTTCTTCACAGAAATAGTGGTGAATTCTTGGAACAGTCTTCCAGCGGAGTTGGTGGGAGCGAAAACTGGTGGGGTTCAAGAATGCATGGGATAGGCATAAGGGAATCTTAGGAAAAGGGACAGGCAGTGGAGAACGGGCTGGTGATCAAGTAGGCTCTGCAGTAATATTATAGACAGGGAAAAATGGACGGACTAGGTGGACCAAGCGGTCCTTATCTGTTGGCAAATTGTATGTTTATGTGTTACTAGCAGAATTGATTTTTGCAAACGTAAAAGCACAAATCTGTTTACTAAATGGGGATGTTACAACATTATGCAAAGCAATCGAACCACAAATGTTTTGGAGACTAGTGGGACTGGCACTATGAAGCAGTTCTCAAAAAGGTGCAAAATTAATTTCCGTGAAACAATGCTTTTACAGATCTGCAAGTTTGCAGGTGTGCTGGTGCCTCAAAATGTCATCAGCCCAAGTTATTAACAATGACCTAAGAGTTATCATGATCAGGAAATCTTCATTAGAAATTACTGGCGGCACTGTACTTTACCTCTTTATTCTTTCTGTCTGATGTCATTTCCTATGCTAGTGATGTAGAAAATGGATGCCTGCAGCTGTAAAGGGAGGGGGAACTAAATGGGTTATGTTTCTGGCCCTAAAAGAGTTGCAGGTTTGGCCAATAGCTTGTTTGGAATAGGTTTCCTTTGGCAACAATATTGTCACCTTTCTTTGTACATGAGTGTCCCCCTTTAATTCACTGCTCCCGGCACTTACTTGGCTGCAGTTCTTGACTTTTGCCACATGATGCTGATACTGTACTAATTTTGCAGCAGTGTAACATAATCAGGAAATGATTATCAAAAATATTTTTCTTGGTTGTAAGCATGCGGCCATAGATGAGGTTTCCAAATCTGTAAATGTTTTTTTCTACTGATCTTTAGTTTTGTAGATATTTAAAATTTATTTGAATTGTTGTGGCGCTACAATAAATATGGTGGCTGCCTAATTTTTAGCTCACTTCCCCCACACATCGTATCACGTCTGTTGATTACTGCAGTGGGAGCCTGTGCTGAACATTCCCGATGTCCCTGTGTAGTACTGCCAGTCATACACATGTGCAGTTGGCAGCAGAGGGGGTTCCTGTTCAACGTGGCTGGTGGCAGAAATGAAAACAAAGACAAAGGAAAACAGAGCACATTACGGGGTGATAGCACAATGCTGGAGAGAAAGATTACCAGGGAAATGCTCAACAGAGCACAGGAAATAAACTGTCAAAAAAACACTTTTTTTTTTTCACATTGCACTGCTGTTTTAATGCCTGCAGTACAGTCTTCCACCCTAGAGGGTACTGTTGCAGTGTGACTTTGCATGGTTGTGTAGTGGTGGCGCCTGCTTGCTTCTTTTTACTGTCTTCAGTGTTGCCAGGAAATTTTACTTGTCCCCTGAAGTCCTGTATTCTTTTGCAAGGATAGTTATTTTGTTCAATGTGCCAGTACAGTTAGGGTTGTCTGAGAGGTTCTATGTTAAACCCCTAACTTTGCACCTTATTAACTTTGGTGGCATTCAAAGAAATTGCCTCAGATTTGGCATGTGATGTCTGCAAGACAAGGTCTAGGTATGTGGAAAGTTGTGTGATAGCAGCTTGTGCGGTTTCTGAGATTCACATATGTCATTTTTCTGTAAAGGGCTAATTGTTTTCCTATACCTAACATTGTGGGGGGTGGGGGTGGCATTCTCACCTACAGCCTAGACAGAACAACATTTTTTCCAGAAACTTTCAGGGTAGAAGATGCATGTGCGAAGGTGTAGTACCTGTTGAAGGTTTTGTGATACAATAGTAAACGGTTCCATAGTTAGAAGGATTTAAGTGATTTTTGCTGAGCATGCTCAGTAATGTTTCTAGGGGCATGGATATGATTCACTATCCACACTATCACACGCCTGTAGCTTAATGGTTAGAGCGCTGGAACGGCATACCAGAGATCTGAGGTTCGAATCCCAGTAGGCCACACTTTTCCTTTCTCATTTCCATCCTTGATTTAAAAATATGTATACCTTGCAGGGGTTAAACTGCACTGAGAGAAAGTGGTATTTCTAACATTGGTTCCTAGTTGCATAATTGCGCAACACTAGAGAAAGGAATGTGTGTGTGGCTGTAAGGAAATTCCTCAGACGCTTTGATCAGTGAGCCTGTAGCTTAATGGTTAGAGCGCTGGAACGGCATACCAGAGATCTGAGGTTCGAATCCCAGTAGGCCACACTTTTCCTTTCTCATTTCCATCCTTGATTTAAAAATATGTATACCTTGCAGGGGTTAAACTGCACTGAGAGAAAGTGGTATTTCTAACATTGGTTCCTAGTTGCATAATTGCGCAACACTAGAGAAAGGAATGTGTGTGCTGTAAGGAAATTCCTCAGACGCTTTGATCAGTGAGCCTGTAGCTTAATGGTTAGAGCGCTGGAACGGCATACCAGAGATCTGAGGTTCGAATCCCAGTAGGCCACACTTTTCCTTTCTCATTTCCATCCTTGATTTAAAAATATGTATACCTTGCAGGGGTTAAACTGCACTGAGAGAAAGTGGTATTTCTAACATTGGTTCCTAGTTGCATAATTGCTCAACACTAGAGAAAGGAATGTGTGTGTGGCTGTAAGGAAATTCCTCAGACACTTTGATCAGTGAGCCTGTAGCTTAATGGTTAGAGCGCTGGAACGGCATACCAGAGATCTGAGGTTCGAATCCCAGTAGGCCACACTTTTCCTTTCTCATTTCCATCCTTGATTTAAAAATATGTATACCTTGCAGGGGTTAAACTGCACTGAGAGAAAGTGGTATTTCTATCCACACTCTGGCAGTCTTCCTTTCCCCTTTAAATCTAGCCAGGCATCTTTAAGCTAAGCTCCTCCCACTCACCTGGGTGGTATACTCCTCAGCTCTGCCCCGTGATATCAGATCTTCCTATCCACTGGAAGAGTCAGGTCTCCTCCTTTGCAGCTCCGTGTGTGGTCTAGGTCTTTCTTAGTGTGCCATTGGTAAACTTTGTTTTCTTCAATTTGTCAGTATATTTTCTCAGTTCCACTTCAGTCATTGACTCAGCGATGGAATGTGAGCAATCCAAAATGGGTCCAGGCTTCAAGCATTGTCTCCAGTGCAACCAGAAAATGTCAAGAACAGATCTATACTCCTTGTTCATCTACTGCCTCGGTGCAGAGCATGACGTAGCTGCCTGCGGCCTTTGCAAGACCTTACTGCATTTGTCCCTTGGAGACCACTTCAGCTGTCTTTTTCTTGGCCATCCGGCCAAATGGGACCCTTTGATGTGATCCAAGGATGCCTGCAAAGTGGAATCCTGCAGTCCAGTTTGTGGTGATGGAAGGCGTGGCGGCCAAAGCTGAGGCGGGTGCCTCTAAAGTCTTAGTGTTGCTCCTGGCTGGGGCCAGTGTTTGGGCGTTGTTCTCTGGTACATTCTGGGACATATGCAAGTCCCTTCAGAATTTCGGGGAGAGCCCCTCCCCTCCACAGCGAGAAGAAATCCCGCCACTGGTTGTGGGACTGGGAAAGAGCTCGCTCCTATGATTCTCTCAACCACTCATCAGCTGTTCAGCACTTGGCTTTGGCTGAGCGCTAGGTCCATGATATCCCTGACAGGCTTGTTGGCCCTGACTCAGGCTGACCAGGAGGTCGAGATTTCTCTCAACCCAGTCAACCTGTTGTCAGAAAGGATCAAAGAAGACTCGATATCTCAGACCCTGGTCCTTTTGGCTGCCTCCTCCCAGGAACTGCCTCCCTCCAGGGTTGGGCACCAGGAGCCAGTCCATGTAATCTACATGGCCCCTCTGCCTGCTTCTCCTAGCTTTCGATGGCCATATCACTGGTTGAGTTCCAGGCCTCAGTGGAGGTCATGGTTGAGGGATTCCTCATACTCCAGATCTCAGTCATCTGTGGGCATTGCTACAAGTGCTGTTTGTCCTCTTTGTTGTCTGACAAAGAGAGGCTCCACCACAGAATGAAATGACACTACAAGGACATGCTGTGCCAGCAGTGGGCCTTGCTTGGGCAGGGTATAGCTCTACCCCCAACCCCGGCAATCCTCTGGTTGCCACTGGTCAGCCCATTTGGGTCCTGCCGAGACAAGTATCACTGACACCCATCTTCTTGGTCCGGGTGGAACTGCCGCCACAACAGCCTTCGCAGAGAGTGCCCACCAAGGACTCCCATCCGGCTACCAGCTTCCTGGGCCAGATTTCCATGGAGACCACTCACTCGGATGAACCCTGAGTGGTGCACGGCAAAAAAATGGCCAAAGATCATGTTCAAGGAATCCTCTTGCAACTCTGATGGGTCCTCTATGCAGTTCTCAAGAACCTATGGGTTAGACTGCAAATCGGTCGAGGAATAGACTACCAACCATGGGCCAGTGTCTTTTGGGACTCTTCTCAGACTGATATCTGAGTCCATGGAGGTCCCTTTTGGAGCCAGTTCAGAAAAGTGTATTCACTGAAATCTTGGACATGGACAAATCCCCAGGGGTTGCCTTCCCAATGGCCGAGGCCATCCTGGGACCAGCCCTAGAGCTTTGACAACATCCTGCTCGGCCCATATGGTCCGCAAGCATGCAGTCTCTACTGGCACCTTTTCTGATTTCTCGGACTACCCCTTGACTGAGAGTTTGGTGGCTGACTCCATTTTCCAGAAAACCAGCAATGCTGGGGACATGGACAACTCCCCAGACAAGGAGTCCAAAACACTTGACCACATAGTGAAAAAGATGTATGCTGCATCTTGCCTGGGTCTCTGTCAGGGCAAGCTACGCCCTGATGATGGCCAACTTTGGTCACTCCCTAATGGGAGTGCTAGACCAGGTCCTCCCTCACCTATCTGCTGACTTACAGATGGCAGTCAAGATGGTCAGAGACCAGGGTCAAGCACTGGCTAAACACCAGCTTTGGATGAATTTGGATATTGACAGTTCTTGCACCCGTTCCATAGCAGTGGTCGTTATGATGCATCACAGGGCCTGGCTACAGATCTTCATTTTCATAGTGGACACCCAGCACAGATTGGCCGATGTTCCCTTTTTGGGGCACAGACCTCTTTGGCCTAGGGATGGAGGGATATCTCACTAGGACTGAGAAGTCCAATGCCACATTAGATCCTGTGAATTCCTTACAAGAGGACCAGAAAGGGCAGAAGCTGAAAAAGAAGCCCTTTCATTTTTGGCCCTTTCAGTCACTGCAGCCAAGGCAGCAACAGCCTCAGTAGGGGCAATCTCAGGCTTGGCACCTGAAGACCAAGTTTTCTGGTCAGGGCACCAAAAATAACGGGGGTAGGGGTAGTGGTGCCCTTCCAGCAGCAGATGCCAGTGCCCCCTCCCAAGCTTCCCAGGGATAGATCATGTGTGTGTGTGTGTGTGTGTGTGTGTGTGTGTATATCTCCCATCCATCCAGTCCCTGCCTCAACTCCCCATGGGGGTTGGCTTTACCATTTCTGGCACAACTGGTCTGTCATTACTTTGGACAAATAGGTACTAGATGTGGTGGGCAGAAGGTGGCCTCTTGACTTCAAGACTTTCCCACTGTACCAACCCCATGCACGAGGGAGTCCATGGAGTTGCAGGACATGCTGTCTGCCCTCAGGGAGGTTGTTGCTCAGCTTCCCGAGAAAGGAGTAATACCCTGTGTCCCAGACTCCATGGCAGATCTGGGTTTTGTGTCTAGGTACTTCATGGTTCCAAAACAGATGGGGTGCTGGCACCCCATACTGAATCTTCACAATCTGAACCAGTTTCTGAGGAAGCACAAATTCAGGATGGTCACTCTGAACCATATAATTCTTTCTCTGGAGCAGGGCATGTGGTTCAGTTCTGTAGACCTCCAGGATTTCTTCTTCCACAATCCAGTCTGTCCATCTCACTGGTGGAGGCTGTGGAGCAGTCCAGAGTTCTGGCCCTCCAGACCAGAAGAGACTTGGGCCTTCTGGTCAACCAGGCCAAGTAAACTCATCCACTCACAGGTGATTCACTTAATTGGGGCAGAGCTAGACTCCCTTCAGGCCAAGGCCCAACTCCCTGCAGGCAGAGAATCAGACCTTACCTCCTTTGCCCAATCATTTTGGATTGGGCACTCGCACCCTGACCATGACTTCCAGCAGCTGTTGTGGTACATGTCATCCTGCATCAGCATGGTCTGATGGGCCATGTTGGCAGATGCACTACCTCCAGTGAGAGCTGGGCTGCCAGTGGTCTCAGCGCCGAGGTCACCTGGACCAGCTGGTCACAGTGACCCAGCCGATGTGCGATGCCATCCAGTGGTGGCTTATCCTGAAACATCTGGAGAGAGGAGTCCCATTTGTCTGCCCAGAACCGATGGTCACCCTCACAGTGGACATGTCTCTGGTAAGGTGGAGAGCACACCTGGGGCACCACAGGACTCACAGGTTCTGGATCCCCAGGAAGTGTCATCACATCAACCTGCTGGAGCTCCATGCAGTACATCTAGTTCTGATGGAATTCGCTTCTCATGTCTGGGGTCAGGTCATACAGGTCCAGACAGACAACAGCACGATTTTATATTACCTGAACAAGCAGGGCAGCATGCACTCCCTTCATTTGTGTCGGGAGGCACTCCGCATCTAGACCCACATGTGCAGTTTGGATGTAGATCTCCTGGCGATCCACAAAGCAGGGGCCTCCAACCAGCTAGTGGACACCCTCAGTTGAGTGGGTGAGATATCACACATGTGGTCTTTGCATTAGGAGGTGGTGAACCACCTGTTCTCCCTGTGAGGCACTCCTCTGATCAATTTATTTGCCTCCTGGGAGAATGCAAAGCTGAGGCTTTTCTGTGCCCGCCCCCCCAGTGTGGAATGCTGATGGGAGATGCCTTCCTGAGGTCCAGGATGCCAGGCCTCCTCTACGCCTTCTCTACCTTTCCCCTGATCCACAATGTGTTGGTCAAGGTGCAGAGGGACAAGGCATAGATGATCCTGGTAGCCCCAGACTGGCCCTGCCAGTTGTGGTACCCAGATCTCCTCAGCCTCAGCAGCAGGACTCCATGGCAGTTACCTTTGCACCTGGATCTGCTTTCTTATCACAAGGGGAAGAGCCTAAACCTGGATCTTCATTCCCAACATTTCACAGCCTGGTTCCTGAGAGGCTAGAGTTGTAGGCATTGGATCTTTCGGAAAATGTGCTCCGTGTTGTGGAGGCTTTCTGGAAAAAGTCAATCCAGGAGTGCTATGCCTTCAAATGGAAAAGATTTTCCACTTGGTGCCAGGGCAGGGAGCCTGAACCCCGGCCTGCCCTTTGGCTAGCATTTTAGACTACCTGAGGTCCCTGTCTCAGTCGAGACTAAGGTTGATGACCCTCAAGGTGCACCTGGCAGCCATCTCTGCATATGGGGTATGGGCTGGTATGCTGACAGTGGCACAGAAGAAGGTGGTTGAGCACTTCTTCAATGGCGTGAACTATCACCATGTTGGGACTTGTTGCTGGTGTTGGCAGTACTCATGGGCAAGCTGTCTGAGCTGATGCAGAGGTGTAAGATATCACACCTGTCATGGAAGACTGACTTCTTGGTGGTTCTCACCTCCACCAGAAGGATCAGTGAGCTCCAGGCACTCTTGGTAAAGTCTCCGTAACTGGTGTTCCACAAGGACAAGGTAGTCCTCTGCCTATGCCCAAAGTTCCACCCGAAGGTTGTTTTGGAATTTCACCTTAATCACATGATAAATCTCTTGGTGTGCTTCACTAATCCAGCCATTGAGTCCATTGAGTCCAAGCACAGGCTTCACTTGTTGGACCTGACATGAGCATTTGCTTATTCTAAGGAGTGCATGGCTGGAGTTCGGGGAGAAGTTCACCAGCTCTTTGTGCCATACACTGAAGCCACACCTGGTAGACCTGCAGCTAAGATGATTGGCACGTGGATAGTCTCCTGCATCCACCTCTGCTTGGCTGGTAGGAAGCCTTCCATAGGACTTAGGGCTCATTCCACCAGACATACCACTGCTTTGGTGGCTGTTTCTAGGGAAGTCCCTATCCAGGAAATTTGCAGGGCTGCTGTCTGGAACTTAGCACACACCTTTATTTCCCACTACAGCATTGATCTTGAGTCATGCCAAGGTGCTGCTTTTGGGACTTTGGTCCTCCAGTCTTTGTTTGCCAAGTAGGGGTGTGCACCTTGCCCCCTCCTCCCAGAAAACTGCTAGGAGTCTGCCATAGTGTGGATAGTGCACCATATCCATGTCCCTAGAAATGAGGGTTACTCACTTTTAACAGTAGTTCTAGGAGTGGTATATGATGCACATCCACACAACCCCCCAACCTCCCCAGGCAAGCGACATAAGGATCCCTGTTTCCAGTGTGCAAGATCTGACATCATGGGGTGGAGCTGAGGAGTATGCCACCTGGGTGGGTGGGAGTAGCTTTGTGTAAACAAATCCAGCAAGATTTAAAGGGGAAAGGGAGAGTGTCTGGGTGTGGATGTGCATCATATACCACTCTTAGAACTACAGTTACAGATGAGCAACCCTCATTTGGATAATCCTATTCACTAAGTTCACTAAGTTGTAAAATGAGCAAAGATGACCGAAGCCCATAAATTAGCTCCTTATTAGGACAGTATGTAATAATCAAGATTTCCTCCCATAGAAATACATTTATCTAAATTGTTTTTTAAACTTTCTCTACTTGGACTGGATGTTAAGTTCAATGGTAATCTGTTCCACAGGTTAGCTACTCTTACAGTATAACAATATTTTCGTTTATTTGATTAAAATCTATCAACCTTGGTTTGTAGTGGATGATGCCTAGGTCTCATAATTATCATCTTTCTAGTCGATATTCAAATCTGTCATCAAGCACGGATCATTTAAGATGTCATAATATAGTAATAGATCACCTCTGTGCCTCCTGAGCTCTAAACTGTGCAGGCTCAGGTTAGTTAATCTATCATCATAATTTAGTTCCTTTATGGAAGTTATTGATTTGGTATACTGTCTTTAGGTCCTTTCTAGTTTATGTATCTCCATAGTGGTATAAGGATTCCATAACTGGCTACCATAATCTATTATGGGTCTCACATTTGATAGATAAAGTGGTAAGAGTACTTTTTATGTTCCATTTTATTGCATACGTAGTTCTATTAGCTCTGGAGATAACCTGACTACATTGCCCCTTGAAATTCAGATAATTATCCCCAGATCTTCAGAGTTTTTATGTGGAAGGGGCACGCCATTTAAAGTGTAAATATACATAGGATTATGTTTCCCCATGTGTATAACACAACACTTATCTGTGTTGAGTCGCATTCCCCATTTTTCTGTTCAGGTAGAAATTGAATTTATGTCTTTTTGTATTGATTCTATCTGCTCTGAAGTTTCACAGGGGTCACATAATTTTGTGTCATCTGCATATCTAATAACTATATTGCTAATATTATCTTCTAAGTCTGCAATAAAAATTTGAACAATGGTAGGACCGATAACGGATCTCTGAGGAACACCACTAGTGACATTACCCTCTAATGATAAATGGCCACGTATTGATACATGTTGAGTTCTATTACTTAATCAATTATTGATCCAGTTAACAATGTGTCTATCAGTGCTGTATTTTGAAGGTTTTGGGGTGACTGTCCAGTGAGGGACTAAACTGAATGCTTTGCTAAAGTCAAATAGCACAACGTCTGTTGGAGTCCCCTTATTTAATATTTTATTAACTCTGTCATAAAAACATAGAAGATTAGTTATACAGGATCGACCCTTAGTAAAACCATATTGGTTTGAGTCGAATAAAGGGATGTTCTTAAGATGGTCTATGATTTTATTTTTTATTAATGTCTTCAGCATCTTACAAGGAATTGAAGTGAGGTTTATTGGTCTGTAACTGGATATACAGTATTCAATTTGCAGCCTTTCTTGAATATAGGGGTTACTCTGGATTTCTTCCAGTCATTTTGGATTAAATTGTTATTAAGTGATTTTTCAAATAGAATCTTGAGTGGAAGCCAAATATGACCTTTCATAAGATTTAACATGGGTGACGTGATGTTAGCAATACCTGGTGCGCTACTATCTTTCAGTTTTTCCATTTGGTGTAGGATGTCCTCTCTAGAAAAGTGATGTGACCCTATATCGTTCTCATTAATTATGTTAATGTTACTTTGAAGTTTATCAGAGAAAACAGAGCAAAAATAATTATTAAATACGTTTGCAATTTTTTAAGGGTCAGGAATACATCCATTGTTTTCCATAATTGTTGATAACTGGGAATTTCCCTTTTTAAGGAAGTTACTGTAACCGTAAAATTGTTTGCTACAGTATTTGATGTAGATGTAGTCTTGGCCATAAAAACGTCATACCATTTTTAGTCCTATTGATTTTATTTTCACATTTTTTTGAATGTATTTAAACCTGATCCAATTATAGTTTGATGTATTTTCCTTATACTGACCATACTTTTTTTTTTCTTGTCAATAAGTTTCTTGATATTTTAATTTAACCTTTTAGGTTTAATACCACTTTTACCATATTTGCGGATCTATTTAACATGTTTGGTTACAGTATTTATAATTGTTTTTATAAAATCCTAAGACTCCTCAATAGATTTTCCATCTCATGTATTAACTCAATCTATAACTGTTAAATCGTTTTCAATGCCTTCATGATTTGTTGTCTTGTATAGAAAGAATTCGGTGCAACCTGAAGTAGAGTGATTATTAGTATCCATGGTAAACAATTACTGCTGAGTGATCACTGTTTCCTAATGAGGGTCCTGTTAGACATTCATTGATTTTGATCTGCTCTGAGGTAAGTACTGGGTCTAAAAGGTTATTTATTCATGTTGGTGAGGAAACATGTTGTAGTAGTAGTTGAAGTACCCTGTTTCAAGTTGATTTCAGGAAGGTTAAAATCTCCTGCCAGCACTGTGGCACCTAATTCTAATGCATTACAAATTTCATCAATGATTTCTATGATATGACACAAAAAATGTTGTATCATAAGAGTTTTTTGCTTTCTCACCACATGCTTCTCACAACTTGAGAGAAACCTTTTCGTGTCATGGCAGTTGCCATTTTGTTTTTACCCCCAGAAATGAAAAACATGGAAGATACATAAAAATGATGTAGTTTTATAAAACAAACACCAGAACCAAGCTAAATGGGCCCATTTAACAGATTCTGGTGTTTGATTAAAAAAAAAAAAACTCCAGAAATACCTTTTCTGGGCACCCCAAAATCCAGGGTGTCCAACTTAGCGAGATGTGCCTTTCACCCACATTCTAGATATTGGAACAGCAGGACTTTCTTGATTCCTGCAACCAAAGATGGAAGGATGCTGCCGGCTTGGGTGCCAACGCTGAGCTGGCAATCGTTCAGTCTCTGTCTATTTGTCTCTCTCTCTCTCTGTCTGTTTTTTTATTTCATTATTCCCTCCTTTTCCCAGCTCAGCCAGCCGTCCCTTGTCCTTCCCTGAAATACAGTTATAATTAATAAAGCGGACTGAGGTGCCACAACTGGTACCACTTCTTTCTCCCCTCCCCTCTCCCCTACAGGTCACCCTCCCTACCAATAGGTGGTGGCACTGTGATGCCCACCCTTGCTGCTGAGAAAGATTATCCCAACAATGGGGTGCCCAATCGTTAGTGTCAGCTACAGTCCTGGTCCTGCTGTAAACAAAGAAAAATGTCCTTTGTTGATCTGTTTCTTTGTTTTAAGTAACCTACAAAAAACAAAATGGTCCATCACCGATCTGATGCCCCGAACCTGCATAAAGACCACCCACTCAGCACCCAGCACCCCACAACCCAAACACACACTTTCAGTCACCCAAAGATGTCCCATGATGTAGATCAACTTTCCTATCAAAAATGCGTCTTGCTGCTGAAACCGGTGACTGTAATATGAAAAAATAAGGTAAGTATAGCTTAATGTGTGGGGTTTGAACGTTTAGTCATAATGTTGTCATTTTGTTTAATATTTTTTTCACCAGATTTTCAACATGGCCTCTTTAGGACCCCACCTCATGAACAAAGATGAGGGAATTTTCCGAATTAGGCCCAAAAGGTGGTTTTGAGGTCACTGCATGAAAATCACCTTTCGGGCGGGATTTGAAAATTTACACCTACTGAATTTTTACCTACTGGCTTCGTGAAATGGGGTCATAGGAAGGCTATGTTGAAAATTTGGTGTAAAAATGTGTTAAAATGACCATGTTCTGAGTGAACTTTGAAATATTTAATCTTTCACTCATAACTTTGCTAATTTTTAAGTTTTCCACCAAACTTTCAACCTGGTCTTTTTGTGACCCAACCTCATGAACAAGGCAGGTGAAATGATTCAAATCTGTCCCGAAAGGCGATTTTGCAGTTGCTGTGCAAAATCACATTTCAGGCAAGATTTTAACATTTTCACCTACTGGGTTCATGAGGAGGGGTCATAAGAAGACTGTCGAACATGTGGTGTAAAAATATGGTAAAATGACCAAATTCTGAGTGAATGTTGAAATATTTCAACGTTTACTCATAACTTCACTAATTTTCAATGTTTTGATTCCAAACTTTCAACATAGCCATTTTTTCACACTTAAACATGACAGATGTCTTTTTTCAAATTCTGGATGAGATATGTTTTGCACATGCAGTGCAGAATGATGTTTTGGCCAGTATTCTATAAATGTCACGTCATGTTTATAAGGGAAGTCATAAAACGGCTATCTTTAAAATTTAGGGTCAAAATTTAAAAAAGAAGTGAGTATTCTCAGCCTTTACCCCGGGGGGGGGGGGTAGTGCTTTGTGATCCTGTGCTGGTGAGCTGAGTTCAGGGCTGAGCACAGTAACCTAGCTGAATGGGCTGAGGCTAGAGGGGAAGGTGCTCTCATGCAACACCACCCCCCTGCCTGGGAAGGGTAGGCGCAGGGTTGCCAGCATGGGCCCAAGTACTATATAATGAAGAGAGCTCTTCTGTCAATATAGGGCCCTTCACCTCTACGCCCATTGGTGCCAGAGGGCCCTGCGATTTGGCTGAGAGATGGATTTTTTCCCCTGCGTTTCTGTGTCTGCAGCCACATGGAAGCACAGGACCCAATCTTGACATCCATTGCTGCACTTCCGTAGGTGGGTGGGTGGAGTCTTCCCTTGGCACAGGCTGAAAGGGCCCTGCTCATCTGCATCTGTTCACACAGGCCCCGAAAGGACCTGCGTGAATGAGGATATGATTCCAGTGTCTCAAAAAGAAAGCAAATTCTTTGCAAAGCACTGCATTAATGCACCAGTTAGGGCTGAACTTAACCTCCACAAAAGTAGGGAAATGTGGCATTAGGGTTTCAACCCTAACCCCCCACCCCACCATGCAACAAAAGGAAAAAACATTAGGGTTTTTGATCTCTGGAGCCTTGGCAAATCATTGTTGGGGTCTTCCTTGGGGTTGTCAACCCAATACTCCCCAGCCCATAGCCCGTGGTTCAGCTACTAAGTGCACAGCCCAAGTCAATACCTCATAGTGATACACCCTTCAAAGGTAGAGAAGTACAGTATGTCTTGCCACATGTTGCTAACAAAATCTGTTGTAGCTGTCTTCACGCAGGGCCTGCAAAAAGAGATCACGTCTGACCTTGTTTGCTCAGCGGAGGGGGTGAGCGGGTCTGGTACAATATCCTGACTCTTAGAATCCTGACAGCTATTTGCCCGATTCTGAATGCCCGACAGAGTCAGAATACCTATGCTTTAAATCCCGACTCTTCAAAGACCGATTTTTAAAATACTGACGGTGACGGCATTTGTCAAGTCTTTTGCGGAGACATAGAAACATAGACTTTGACGGAAGATAAGGACCACTTGGCCCACCCAGTCTACCCATTTCCCTTCCTATTGAGTAAGCTGGAGATCCTAGTTAACCAACAGCCAACGTCCTCCTACCCCCCACTATAATTGTCTTATGTCTGTCCCATGCATTCTTGAATTCCCCCACTGTTTTTGACCCCACGACCTCCTCAGGGAGGCTGTTCCATGCGTCTGCCACCATCTCTGTGAAAAAAAACTTCCTCACTTTGTCCCTGAGCCATTCCCCCCTCTGTCTTCAAATTGTGCCTCCTTGTTCTTGCACATCTCTTTTTCTGAAAAATGCTACCCTCTTGGACTTTGTTGATTCCCTTGAGGTACTTGAAAGTTTCTATCACGTCCACCTTCTCCCTCCTTTCCTCAAGCGTATACATATTAAGCTTCTTTAGTCTCTCTTCATATGGTTTCTGGTGCAGACCCTGCACCATTTTAGTTGCCTTCCTCTGGACTGCATCCATCCTGTCTGTGTCCTTGTGAAGATGTGGTCTCCAGAACTGCAAGCAGTACTCTAGATGGGGTCTCACCAACTGTCTGTACAGAGGTATGATAGCTTCCTGTTTTCTACTGGTGATGCCTCTCCCTATGCATCCCAGTATCCCCACAGCCCTCCTTACTGCCTTGTTACATTGCCTGCCATCCTTTAGGTCATCTGATATGACTACTCCCAGGTCCCTTTCCATTTTTGCTGTTAGTATCTCCCCCCATTGTGTACTCTTTCCCTGGATTTTTCCTTCCCAGGTGCATTACTTTGCACTTCTTTGCATTGAATCTGCAATACTTTTGACCATTCCTCCAACCTTGCTAAGTCCCTTCTCATCCTTTCCACCACCCCTTGCATATCAATCCTGTTGCAGATCTTTGTGTCATCTGCAAAGAGGCATACTTTTCCTTCCAGTCCCTGTGCAATGTCACTTATGAAGGCTTTAAAGAGGACCGGCCCCAGTACTGAACCCTGCAGTACCCTGCTAGTAACCTCCCTTTCTTTGGAGTGGACTCTGTTTACTATTACCCTCTGCGTCCTGTTGTCCGGCCAGTTTTTTTAACCAGGCTACCACCCTGGGACCCACTCCCAGGCTGGCTAACTTGTTTATTAATCTTTTGTGTGGGACTGTGTCAAATGCCTTGCTAAAGTCTAGGTAGGCCATGTCCACAGCCCCTCCCTGGTCTACTACTTTGGTCACCCAGTCAAAGAAATCTATTAGCTTCATCTGACATGACCTTCCTGCTGTGAATCCATGCTGCCTTGAGTCCTGTGCCCTGCTGGCCTCTAGGCCTCTGCCCAACTATTCTTTTTTTCAGAAGTGATTCCATTATTTTCCCTACCACTAAGGTCAAACTAACAGATCTGTAGTTTCCTGCCTCTGCCTTGCTCCCACTTTTGTGAATGGGAATCACATCTGCCCTCCACCAGTCTTCAGGTACCATGCCCTCCTCCCATGATTTGTTAAAAAGGGCAGTTAGTGGTGTCACTAGTTCCCCCTTAGTTCTTTTAGAATTCTGAGGTGAATTCCATCAGACCCCATTGCCTTGTCCACCTTGAGTTTTGGGAATTCTTTCAGGACCCTTTCTTCTGTGAATGGACTGGTATTGTCCCTCCTATCCAGAGTACTTCTATTGTTTGGTTTAGGTATGTCCCCCTCCTCTTCTTTTGTGAATACTGAACAAAAGTATTTGTTCAGTATCTCTGCCTTTTCACTGTCACCCTCTGCCCACCCCCTCCCCTTTATTAAGCCTCACTATCCCACCCTTGGTCTTTCTTCACTCCCTAATGTACCTATAAAAGGTTTTATCCCCTTCTTAACTGAGTTGGCTGTCTTTTTCTCACTTTGGGCCTTTGCTATTCTGACTGCCTTCCATGCTTCCTTCTGATTTAACTGGTACAGTTCTCTGCCCTGCTACTTTTGTGATTCCTTATACTTTCTTATTGCTATCTTTTTCTCCCTAACATTCCCCGCCACCTCTTTTGAGAACCATAGTGGTTTTTCCCTTTGTTTTGTTTTATTTGCTTCACACAAAGGCTTGTTGCCTCTGTGTTGGCAGTTTTGATTTTTCCCCATTGTTCCCCAACCCCTCCTTCCCGCCCTTTTGCTAGTGCATTCCTTAGGCACGCTCCCATTCTACCAGAGTCAGCCCTCCAAAAGTCCAGTACCCTTGCTTTTGTATGGCTTGACTCTATGGCTGTGTTTATTGTGAACCACACTGTCTGGTGGTCGCTTGTTCCCAGATGGCTACCCACTTCTAAATCCAAGATCCTCTCACCATCCCCGTTTGAGAGTACCAGGTCTAAGACTGCTCCCTTCTGAGACAGTGCTCACTCTTTAAGATTGCAGGGAAAGAAGTACTAGTGTCTCTTTGCTTAGTGTACTTCTATTTTGTCAGAGGTAAAAGTTCTGTGTAGCGGCAAGTTCTAGCCCATATTTAGACTTTGTTTGGAAGTGAAATTCTGATCTGAATAAGGATCCTTCATCGAACTTACTTCAGATCTAGAAGACTCACCAGTTTCGTCCTGCTTGGAGTAAAACCAGCCAAATCTTTCTGCACTAGTATGGGATCTGGAATATGGGATAGTTACCACTACCCTATTATCTTTTATGGATGTTCTGCCCTCTTGAATTTACAGTATTTGTTCAGGATGGCCCTTGAGGGGAGAGGGAGAACAAGGTCCCAGAACTTTCTGCAGAGTTTCTCTTGGGTTTTTCCTCTAAGACTCAACCTGCTTATAACATGGGGCTAACATTACTGAACGCTGATTGTGTCCCAAACAAAATTTAACTGCAGCACCATGTATGTTACCGGTGACTGTCTTGTGTGATAAGTAAAAATTGTGTGCATCTCTGTGGGTGCCTACATATGTGTGGCTGACGGAATCATGCAGAAACAATGTCGCTACTGTCCATAATGTGCAGCTCGATGCAGCTCTCTGCACGACTACAGTGTGAAGCATGGTAACAACAATGATGCTGCTGGAAAAGGGCCTGCTCCCATATAAAACAGGTAAGTGCAGCACCATGTGCGCCTGCAGTACTCATGCAGACACAGTACTGGTAGTGTATAGAGTGTGTGGCTCCATGCCGCTGTGTGCACAACTGTGATGACAACTATGTTGAGGGTGATGCACACTGCATGGCTCAAGAAAATATTGCGATAACATGCTGCTAAGTTGGAATGTCAGTGGAGAAGCTGCAGTAGCATGGACCCATAGCATCACTGGCTTGCGTGACCTCTACATCTTCGGTTCCATGCGGCTGCCTTCTCCTGTACAACCAAACGCTGTGTCAAACAACTGTGCAGTTCCACTAATTCAGAGCAGAAGCCGCACATCACTTTGTGGTCCTGGTGGCTGTTGACCTGCATCTGTCTATAACTGTGCTGCATGACATGGTATGCTGTTGACAACTGTAGGGACAGGTAGATGGGAAGGGGAAGACACGCACATGGTCTATACACTACACCTGACAAATTGCAGCGGTGACATGGGCATTTTGGTGGTCGCACTGTGCAGTGCTGTGGGTGGGGGGGAGCTGTGAAATATATGGACAGTGGGCACTTCGTTGTAGTAACAGCTGCAGAAGCTTTACTGACTGCATTGGTATTTTTAAAAACTGGGCTTTGAAGAGTCAGGGATTTAAAGCGTCGGTATTTTGACTGCGTTGAGCATTCAGATTTGGGCAAACAGCAGTCGGGATTCTAAGAGTTGGGATATTGTACGGGTGAGCATTAGGGTTGACAACCACGAGGAAGACCCCACCACTGATTCACCAAGACTCTGGAGACACAAAACCCTAATGTTTATTCCTTTTGTTTCTTGGGGGTTGGGGAGTTAGAGTAGGAAACCCTAATGCCACACTTCCCTACTTTTGTGACATTAAGTTGAACCCTAACTGGTGCATTAATGCAGTTTTTTGCAATACATATATATATATATACATACTTTGTAAAAAAACAAAGACAAGGCGCTGCATCAGCATGTGGTCTAAAAGCAAAATAAAGTATTTAGATACGCTGAATCGCCAAATAGAGTTAGGTTCTGATGCTGTTCTTAGAAGTTTTTCTTCAGGTAAAAGAGAAAAAAACAACTTGACACTAACTTGGTTTTTTTGTTTTTTTTCTTTTAAATACTTCCTGAAGAAGACCTAAGGTCAAAACGTAGATTTTTAACTCTATTTTCTATTTTCAGCGTGCATTTAATATAACCATTTTGTTTTGCTATATATATATATACACACACACACTATTGTTGGGATATTTTCCCATTATAAAACCATCAGATATTACCCCATATCTGATAGTAATTAACACTAATTCTAAAACTGCACAGCTTATACCAAAATAATGAACAAACAATTAATTAACTATTACAAGTATAGGCATAATATATATATGTTATACAACACTACTAATGTATAACAACCACCTGAATAAAACATGTAACAACAACCTACTGACCACCCACGTTACAGTCATAACAGCCTTTCCAACTATAGCCCCTTCAAAAAAGAAATGGATCTGTAAAAAGAACGTGTCCCCAACCTAAACTGCACAATATCAGCCTCCCATCACTTGCCAATCAGCCACACAGACACGTACCTGTAAAACAAAGTTAACCCCTGTAAAGAATGTCCCTGAGCAACAAAATCACCCCCAACCTGAATCACTACTAACCACTTTTGCTGCTGCCTCCACATCACTTGCCAAACAAGTCACACATGGAAATCAAAGTTATCCTCTGTAAAGAAAGTGTCCCTGAGCCACACTGCACAGTCAGTCCCACCAAATTACTTACCAACCACTGTAGCTGCTCCCTTCCATGCTGCTCCTTCATTGCTATCCTGAAAAAAAAAGGTAAAGGAGACACTCCGAAACTACACCTCCTTTTAAAGGAAACCTCTGCACTATGGAAACCTCAAAGGTTCTGAACTTTGCATTCCTTGAAAGGCCTCTGCATTATGGAAAAATACTAAGGGGAACACTGTAGCAGGAACACTACTGCTGTACGGAAACATTCTGACTTAAGCCAATACGCTAAACAAGCTAAACAAAAAATCACACCTTTTCTTGAAGCAAAACAGACCAATCTAGTGTAATATTTATAACATTGGATAGGTAAGTCCTAAATATTTATGAAATATCACAATCTCAGGGTCAAACAGGCTCATAAAGGCCACTCGCCTTTCAATCTCATGGTTTTATGGCATATTGGACCCCTCAATGGTGATATTTCCTCTTATCTGGCACTTACATAGCAGATATTCTCTGTCTCTCTCTCTCTTTTCTCTGTACGTATGTAACTACATACATACTGTTTGTAAATATTTTGTATATACTGTATTACAGTGACATGATAGTGCCACAATATTTAAGGTTGAGTAGGCAGTTTTTAATGTTAAATGCCAATTTAATTCTGAGTTCTGGATAGTGTAAAAACTGAATTTTTGGGTGTGTTTTTCCCATTGGCTTTGCTGTTTTTTCTTTGAACTTGTCTACCACCCAGGCAGTTTGGAATTTTGGTCTAAATGGTTCAGGGTAGAAAGGGCCTGGTCCACAGAAGTGCCTTTTCCTTGTTTGGTGAAAAAATATTAACCTGTTCCAAAGTTATTTAATTTTGAAATTTTTAAAAATTCACTTTGAGCATGCTCAGTAAGCACTTCCAATATAGCTGTATGAAAAAAAAAAGAATCCTTTTTCATATGGGGCCAATCCTTTTTCATGAGGAAAAAGTCTGTTTTTGTTTGCCACCAGCTTGTTTCTGTTTTACTGGGGAAAACAAAATTGTCAGAAACCACAGAAATGACACTCTGGAGAGAGACTAGCACATCTGTCTGTCTCATCGGGACACCATTAGGTGGATTCTTTACTTAACTATTGGAAAATTACCCCCAAGTGTGTTGTATGTTATATTTTCAATTGTTTTCATGATTTGCTTTCTCAGTAAGCAGTTCAAAATAGCTGCATGAAACAAAAAAGGAATCCCTTTTTGTTTGGGCCAATCCTTTTTTGTGAGGGGGAAAATCCTATTTCCCTGGTGTCTAGTGGTGTCCCTCACCTCTCCAATCACTGTCTCAGTATTATTTATTATTTCCCTGGTGTTTAGTGGTGCCCCCCCCCACCTCTGATCATTGTCCCCATAATTATTTTTTAGTGGTGTCCCCCACCCACCAATCACCATTCCCATATTGTTTTTGCTTTCCCTGGTGTCTAGTGGCACCCCCTGTGATGCTTGGACAGCTGGTTATGATTCTTGATATTTGTAATATAAAAATATAGTATGTGATTATTTCACATAAGACAGCCTGTGCTTCCATGGGTGCCCCCAGGTTTCAGTGAAGCTACAGGATATGTAAACTGACCAGAAGATCTATGTAATGCAATTAACTTCCTTGAGAAAGTGCATTTTATGGCCATTTTATGACCTCATGCTTTTGAATTTGGAAACTAAATATACATTTTATTACAGGACAGGAAGTCATTTAGCTGACTCCTGTTGGCTATATCACAGCTAGGTGATGGACTGCAGGGTTGTAAACCTAAAAGGAACTGGTTGATCAAAGACTCATAATTTGGGAAATTAGTTTTTGCTGATGTCACATTATTTAATATACCTCCTGAAAGGACATCATGTTTGCATGTTTTCTATTCTAAAAGGAGACACTAGATGACTCACAGAAGGGGTGTGGAGATGCAGTTTAAACTGATACTTGTGTCTGAAATGAATGACATATCATTTTGGGACTCTAGAGAGACATAGTTCTCTAATTTAACTGCACTTACAGAGGATGTACATTAGACAGAAAAGATCTAACTGTATGTAGGTAGGAGTTTGATCTGTAGTTTTCCTTGTTTTTATTTTATGTGATTGTGATGCTCTTTGATATATTGTTCTGTGTTTACATTTTTCATGTTTATCATCTTTTAGTAAAATACCTTTCCTTTGAAAGATTGCCTGGGTGTATGCCAGTTCTTTCTTTTTGCATGTGACGTATAGGTGGTTAAGTCTGATGAAACTGCTCAACAGCTTGATGGTGTTATTGAGCTTGAGTAAAAAGGTAAGAATATGCCTAAGGTCTCTTTTAGAGTTAAAAGGGCTCATTTTGGAAGCCTGGCTTGGTGCCCCTGGCGAAAGATTGTAACGCAATCCCTGAAGAGGGTACGTATCTGAGCCTGTACACTGGGTACGCTAGAATAAGGTTCACAGTTTGAATCCCCCCAGAACATGAGACTAAAGGTGATTTGGACCCAAAAGCAGACAGGAGAGTTACCTGGTCTGTTACCTGTTCACACTTTTGCGCTCTGAGGTTGGCACTGTGGGAGAAGAGGGCCTGACCTGCTCAGTGCGTTTGTGACACCCCCAACCCTCTGATTGCCGTCCCTGCAATCCCTGTCACAAATGTTGATATTTAGATCAGAATCTGTCTTGACTGATTTGGTTTAATCAAATCAGGGAGGGTATAGGGTGTGAAATGAGTCTCTTCGCGGATGACTCCAAGATGGGAGCAGTAGTTGAGGGAGAAGAGGGGAGATTGGCCCTGCAAGGGGACCTGGACACCCTGGAAAGCTGGGCTCACACATGGAAATTAAATTTCAATATCACCAAGTGCAAGGTGTTGCATCTTGGTTGGGGAAACCCTAAACACAGGTACACCCTGGGAGGGGAGGCGCTGGAGGCCTCAATAGGGGAAAAAGACCTAGGGGTCATGGTGGATGCATGTATGAATAACTCTGAGCACTGCAGGAGAGTGGCTAGCAAGGCAAACAGGATGTTGGGATGCATCGTAAGGGGGATCACCTCTAGGAGAAAGGAAGTGATCCTGCCACTGTACAATGGACTGGTTAGACCACACCTTGAGTACTGTGTACAGTATTGGAGACCACACTTAAAGAGGGACATACAGCTCCTAGAGAGGGTACAGAGGAGGGCAACAAAGATGATACGAGGGCTAGGGGATTTGACGTATGAGGACAGACTTAAGGAGCTCTGCCTGTTTTCACTGGAGGAGAGGAGAGACAGGGGGGACATGATTGAGGTCTCTAGGCACTCAAGGGAATAAATAGGGTAAACATGGAGGGATCTTAGACTAAAGCAGGAGGTATCACCAGAGGGCATGGTTTGAAGTTGGAAGGTGGAAGGGTAAGGGGGAAAGAGGAGGAGGTTTTTCACTGAGAGGGTGGTGGACCCTTGGAATGCACTGCCTGGTGAGCTAGTTCAGAGATCCACAGTGGAGGGTTCAAGAGAGGATGGACAGACACAGAAAGTGGATGTATCAGATGATGTCCTGTCCCAGGGGTGGGATGGATGATACGGGTTTCTGGAGCACAAGGGATGGGAGGGTCTTGGCACCCAACTAAGGATCTAAAGTTCGAGCAGACTCGATAGACCATAAGGCCTAATCTGCTGGCAAATAGTATGTTAGTATGTTAGTATGTAAATCAATACAAACCAAGGCAACAGATATTTAAGTAAATATTTAAATCCCAGGTTAGATTGGATTCTAATCACAGCTTCTGTGTGTGTGTGTGTGAAATAGTGTTACTCAGAAAATTACCTTTTTTTATTTCAAACCACAATCTCATTGCATTACTCTAAATAACTCACTGAGTCCTGCCTGCAAGAAACACTTTCCTCACTTGATCCTGCTTGCAGCATAGCCCACCGTTTCGAGACAGCTTTTCACTGACCTCAACATGGAATCTTCATTTCAGCTCCCGCACCCAGTCTCAGGGGTGCACAGCTGCCACCACCTGTCCCAGTTGGTAAATTCTGCTGATACTTTTCTGAAAAATCCAGTGTTAATGTTTATTCTTCTGTTTCTCATCTGCCATCAAAGATTACAGATCCCCATTTTTGAACCACCGATCGCCATCACAAATTTTAATATCTAGCTCTAAATCTGTCTTGTCTGATCTGGCTTAATAAAGTTAATAAAAACCAAGGCTACAGCTATTTAAATAAATATTTAAATCCCAGGTTAGATCGGATTCTGATTGCAACTTCTATGTGTGTGGAAAATTGTATTATTTAGAAAATTGCTGTAGTGCCCCAAAGTTGGTGGCACAACAGAAAAAGAGAAGAAAAGGTGCCCCTGTAAAACATAAGGTGTCCCAGTAAGTAAGGCACAAGGTGCCCCAGAAATGGCCAGGTGCCCCACAGAAACCTATAAGGTGCCCTAAACTACAGACTCAGACAACACTTTGGGAGAAGTATAGATTCCCATCAGCAGCGCTGCTGGCCAAAATAATGTAAATAGCCAGAAATGCAAAGTTTAACACCTACATGCCAGCGCGTGACATCTGTATTTATTACAACTCAAGATGGAGTGCCATGCTAGGGAGCTCATGCCCTGCATTCCAGAATTATAACTCAGAGTGTTATGTTTTTTTTTTAATACTTTATTTTTGTACGTTAGATAATGAACATACAAAATACACTGTTTGATTCCAGGTATAGGATTTCTTAACAGAAACATTATAATAGGTAATTCTTAGCCCTTCTTTCATTGTTACAGCATAATGAGGGTGCATAACAGATTATTACAATCTCATCTGAAAAAGAAAAGGCTTATGCAGCAAGACCATGGACAACCATACCTAAAAGATTTATGTAAGAGTCCAGAGAGTCCCTTCCTTACAGAAAGGCCGACGTCTGTTGACTTGGCCTAGGAGTCCATGTCAAAGCAGAATACAAAGTGTGATTCCCTTTCATACAAATGCTACAGATGCCCCTTATATTTGCTCTCAGACAACTAATCAAAACATTTCCCACCTTCAATTCGCACGAACGAGACATTAGTTGTATTAACTTATAACTTAACTGTGCCACCAGATGGTGCCACCAACTTAAAAAGTAGATGTGCACGACATACATGGTGCAGTGAACTTAGAATTAAGTTGTAACCATAGTCGTATTAATTATTTACCTGCTACAACTTGTAAATGCAGATGAACTAAACACATTAAATTATCATTAGGTACTGCTGTGGTACAAACCAGACTGTAGTAAGCATTGTTACAAAACATTGTTCAGTAGATTCCCAATTCAGGTTTCATCCTCTTCTCCCTCCACATCCGAAGAACCCGATGTAGCAAAGTCTGCACAAATTCTATCCAGTTTACGACCCACATCCGCTGGATCATTGTAGATGTAAGTTTTCCCAGCCTAAATAATCTTTAGTCTTGCTGGCATTTGCAGCGTGTGGTTAATCCCCAGTTCCCGCAGGCCTACCCAGACGGCATCAAACCCATGTCATCACATCCTCGTGGAGTAACTGAGGTCAGGAAAACAGTGTAGTGTGGAGCCATCCAGCAAAGTAAGTGCCCCCACTGTTTTAGCTTCGTAAAGAACATGATCCCATATCTGTACTCCCTTAGTTACCACCAGTACAGTCCGAGGGAGATCAGGGTTAGTAGGCTTTCTGCATGGTGTTATACGGTAGGCCCTGTGGATCAGATGTTCATCCTGCAGTTGAAATAACTCCTGCAAAAGCTGGTGCATATATTCTGCCAGGTTTGCACCTTCTACTCCTTTGGCTATCCCCAAAAATCGGAGGTTGCAAGCACAGGCATTGTTTTCCAGGTATTCCAAACATGTGCAAAGCAGTTTATTCTCCCTTAAGATGCCATCAGTCATAGTCACAGCTTTGGATTCTGTAGTGGTAAGCTCAGTGTGATTTGTTTCCAAAGTAAGCAGTTTGGTCTCTACCTGCATGAGCCTGGTATTGTACATCTCAAGCTTTTTATCTATTTGCTGTACTGCTTGAAGAATAGCATCTACTTTTGATTCTAAATACCCAGACTTCCCACTCTCCGGTGTAGCGTTTGGAGCTCCACTAGTAGTAGGCGGAGAGACTTTCCCTTTGCCCCCTTCTTTAAAAGAGACGGTTTTGGTTCTACCCCACGTAGAAACAATCTAGAAATTTGTCAGTAACATCAGAAATACTTTAGCCTTAAAGTTTGACTGTTTAGTCTGGACAATGTTTGCAAAAAATATGCTTTTTTATAGTTTTTCTACTGCCTTAGTCTGGAGCAAGTCAAGGAGTGCCTTCACCTGTCAACTGTTGGCCATGCCCCCCTCCAGAGTGTTATGGTTTGAAAAATAAGTTGGTTAAGGGAGAATTGTGGCGACTATAGAGGAGAGAGGATGCAGAAAGCATGGAGGAATGAGAAGAGCTTACCTGGAGGGTTGAAGCTGTGCCTGAGGGCTTCTCTGTGTGCCTCTGCTGCCCTCAGTCACTGAAGACTGCCTGCCTGCTGAATCGTGCGGTCTGTAGTGCTGTTGGACATGCAGTAGAGAAGAGAGACATCCTGCTCCCCATCGAAAGGGCTTGGTTCCCCGTTTCGTTATTTTTTTATTTAAAAGTTCAGTACTGGTCCCCTGGAGGTGACAGTAGCAGTGCTGCATCATTTGCGTCACAGTTGGGACCTTGCAAGGTCCCCGGTCACCTGTGTGCTGCCCAAAAGTCCCTCTCTCTGCAGCAACACCTCCCTGTCTCCCGATCCAACTTTCTTCTCCCCGGGCCGGGGCGGTGAGTGGGCAGCAGCACTAAAGGCAAAGAGCTGACCGCCAGGAATTTAATAAAAGTCTGTTGGGTGTTATGCATACCACAGGACTGCAGGATGGCCAATGTGGTACCCATTCTCAAAAGTGGACCTAAGGACAAAGCAGGCAACTACAGACCAGTGAGCCTTACATCAATTGTGGGAAAACACATGGAGACAATCCTAAAAGAGAGGTTGGTGACCTTTTTGGAGATCAGTGGTCTCCAGGACAGTCAGCAGCATGGGTTTATCTCGGGAAGATCCTACCAGACAAACCTGATTGAGTATTCCGACTGGGTGACCAGGGAACAGGACATAGGCCATGCGGTGGATGTCCTGTATTTGGATTTCAGCAAGGCTTTGATTCCATGCCATATTGGAGGCTGGGGAGGAAGCTAGAATATATAGGGGTGGGAACAAAGATGGTAACTTGGATCTCCAACTGGCTGAAGGGAAGGCAGCAAAGGGTGGTGGTGGGCAGGGAACTCTCATCTCTGAGGGATGTGACAAGAGGGGTACCACAGGGATCAGTATTGGGATCAGTCTTGTTCGGGATATTCATAGCTGATATCTCCCATGGGGTCCGGAGTAAGATCAATCTCTTCTCTGATGACACAAAAATGGGAGCTGTGGTAGATGATATTGAAGGGTGGAGGGGGCTACAGGAGGACCTGATCAAACTACAGGAGTTGGTGGATGCATGACAGTTGGGGTTTAATGCCAAAAAGTGCAAGGTCTTGCACTTCAGGCCTAACAACGAGGGGAGGAGCTGTCAGCTGGGGGGAGTACAGCTGGAATGCACTGAGGAGGAAAATAGGATCTAGGAGTGCTTATTATGGGGTGTATGAACAACTTGGCTCAGTGCAGGAAGGCATCAGCAAAAGCCAATAGGATGCTGGGGTGCATAGCGAGGGGAATCTCCTCCAGGAATAGGGAGGTGATTCTGCCGCTCTACAGGTCGCTGGTCAGGCCGCACCTGGAATACTGCATGCAGTTCTGGTGCCCTTACCTGAAGAAGGACATCAGATTGTTGGAGGGTGTACAGCGGAGGGTGACAAAGATGATCCAGGGATTAGAGGGATACTCCTATGAGGAGAGGCTGGGTGAGCTGAACATGTATTCCCTGGTGGAGAGGAGGAATAGCGAGGACATGATCGAAACCTTTAAATACTTAAAGGGGGATTAACAAGACTAGTACAGAAGGGATTTTCCAGATTAGAAGGGGGAGAGTCATAAGGGTGCACCAGATGAAACTGGAGGGGGGAAGATTCAGGAGACATTATTTCATTGAGAGGGTGGTGGATAAGTGGAATACTCTGCTGGAGGAGGTAGTAGCCTGTAGTACAGTAGAGGGTTTTAAGAGGGATGGGGTAAAGTGAGAGGGGGTAATATGAGAGGGAGGGTGGTGGCAGCTGCAAGTTGAGGGGCTAGCTGTAATAAATCGTCGACTTGATAGACCATGATGCCTGTTTCTGCTGGCATTTTGTATGTTCATATGTTTGTATGTTATTTTTATTTATTTATTTTTTCAACATACTTTCGTTCCGGTCGTGGCTAATGAGGTCATCTCTCAGGCATCCGGTCCTTGTCCTGCCCGTCAGAGGCTCCCCCGGACTGTACCTCCTCTCCTCCCCCTGCAGTCGGCACCCCCGGTATCACCCGCCCGGGGAGGGTAGCCCTACGGCTCTTGGGCGTCTTATCAAGTCAGACTCCGAACTGCAGGGGGACCCTGATGGGAGGATATTGGAAGGTCATCCAGGGAGCAGCCCGGCTGAGGGCATGGCGGATCAGTGCCGTCGCCCACCCCATGAGCCGTGTTTTTCCTGTATTGTGGTTCCCCCCCTCCTGTGCGCATGCACACCTGACGCATTGGCGAACAGCAACCCTGCCAGTGTCAGGCACGCTATTTTTACGTGCTTACTTGCACAACTGCGGCATCCCCCAGTCTCCACTAGAGGCCATCGGTGCACTGAGCTCCCTGAAGCCCTACCCCTGGGACAGGAGAGCAGCCCAGCAGGCATTCAATCCCGACCTTCCCTTGCCGACCCCCGGCACCCGAGCTCGCTCCCGAACTCAGGTCGCCGGCATGGCACAAGGTGTGGCGACCAGCGCCTCAACCCTCAGCGCCACCAGGCTGGCCCCAGTTTGTATGTTATTTTAAAGGAGCTTGAAGTGAAGAAAGACAGTCGATGGCTGGAATAAGGAGGGACCAAATTTAAATAAATTAATATTTATTGAGCGTGGTAATGCCCAGTGGCAGAACTCAGGACAGCAGGCCCACAGTAAAGCCCTTGCATTTTTTTTTGTTTGTTTATCATCTTTTTGGTGCCGTACCTCATTGACTAGGGGTGTGATCCTATGGTTCCCCCTCTACATCCAGTCCGACCCCAGCAGCCTCTACACCTACACCGACCGCCATGCTGAAGCTATAACCCCTTCACTCTCTCACCCTCTTCTTGGCTGCATCTCACCCCCCTACAGCACAGAAGACCACCCAGGGAGTCGGGACTGGATGGAGCTGCATAGGAATGATCGGTGTAATGCTGCGAGGGTAGACCATCACACACGCTGGAGGATTGGGGCTTCTTTTTCTCTCTTGGCTCACTCACAGCATGGATGTGCAATGACACTGTGGTACGCAGTCCTGCACACCGCATGTCAGGACGTCTGCCGTGCCAACCTTTTCTTGCTCCACAACTCGCCCTTGCCCCCAGCCACTGCTAGGAGCCAGCACATGCGTGGGTGTCCCTCCCCACCCTCCCTGGAGGGGGAGAGGACTCCCTGGGACACCCAGTCCATTCCCGAACCTGGGTTGCCGGTGTGGTGCGAGGTGTGGCGTCCAGTGCCTCAACTCTCAGTGCCACCAGGCCGGCAAAACCCTTGCATATTTAGTAGTAGGTGGGGCAAGGGGAGTGAGAGTCAGGCCTCACTCCGGCCACACTAATTTAAAGGGACCCAGCCACAGTAGGCCCAGTAATTTAAAGGTGGCCTAGCCACAGTAGTCCCAGTAGTTCAAAGGGGCCCAGCCACAATAAGTCCAGTATTTAAAGGGCCCCAACCACAGTAGGCCCATAAGTTAAAGGGGCCTAGCCAGCCATTAGGCCCGCAGTTTAAAGGGACCCAGCCACAGTAGGTCCACAATTTAAAGAGGCCTTGTCCAAGCCCTTAGCTTAAAGGGGCCCAGTCAACATTTAACCCAGCCAGTGTACCCCACTGATTTAAGGGGGCCAGTCAGCAACCAGCTATTGGGTACCCCACAGGGAGGGCTCAGCAATCAGCTTAAAAGTAAGAGGGGCACAGCATTTTGTCTCCCATGAGGTCAACCTGTTCTTCTAGTTTAAAGGAGCCCCAGTATAGTGATCCGTGTGCTTCCATAGGGACTCAGCCAAGGGAAGCCCGTTTCAGTTAGAGGGATCCCACTGCAGTTAAGTCCACAGACAGAAAGGGCCTCCACTAAGGAAGTGCCCTTAGAGTACTGACCAGATATCTGTTTATTCACTGCGGTCTGGACATTCAGAGACTGTGATGCTGACCACCGGTAGTCTGCTATTGGACAAATAAAGGCACAAGACACCTGCCACAGGTCACCAGAAATCATATCCTCAAGAAAGGGTAGCTGGGGAACCTCAGAAGGTACCTGGAAGGAGCTGATTGGACACCCTCAAATAACTGTGGTGATGCCAATATAGCCCTTGAGTACTTCATATCCATTTTCAACCAGGCGTGTGACCTATTCGCACTTTACAAAACCACCAAAGTCAAAGGATCCATAAACCCTTGGCTTAATGGCCCTGTTATAGAAAAAATGAAACAGCGGGACAATCTATGGCACATAGTGAGAGCATCAGGTAGCCAGGCTAACATAGCAGCTTACAAAGCTGCCAGAAATCAGTGAACTAGGCTAATACAAAATGCCAAGGCCTCTTACTACAAGGAGCAGCTCTCAAAAATATGGGGTAACGGAAGGGAATTTTGGAACACCATAAAATCCCTGACCGGCAAGGAATCAAGAACACCACCTGACCTCATTGAAACCCCTACTGGCACACTACAGCAACCCCTCGACCTGCCAATGCATTTAATTGGGCATTCATGGAGCTAAGCTCTGTCCCACCATCTGATTATCTCAAAACCCCTCCCAAAACAACTCCCCTGACACTATTCCTCCCCCAGCCTACAAAATTGGTCATCCCTGTTTCTACTTCAGGCAAATCACCAAAATGCAAACTATCAAATATGTCAAAAGAGTCCTGGGTAAAACCAAAATCTGTAGTGACATGATAGATATGAAGATACTAACTCTCACCTTGAATGAACTTGCTCTTCCGCTAACCAAACTTTTTAACATTTCAGTTACGACAGGTGTCTTCCCAGACATGTGGAATACTGCCCTGGTTACCCCTGTCTTCAAGCACAGGGATTGAATCAGCATGGGAAACTATCGCCCAATCTCCATACTCCCACCCCTCTCAAAAGCACTTGAAAGTGCTGTCTCTGACCAGTGCACAGAATACCTTAATAAGTATGACCTACTCTGCCTGCAACAACACGGGTTTCGATAAAGACATAGCACCGTCACAGTGCTAATTGATTTCACCTGCCACTTGTACAAGGCGCTTGACTCAGGTGGGATGGTGGTGTCTATATTTATAGACCTCACCAAAGCATTCAATATGGTTAACCATCAGATCCTGCTCAGCAACCTCAGGACACTAGGCTTATCCATAGATTCCACCTCGTGGATCAGCAGCTACCTATTCAGCAAGACCCAGTGTGTAAAGATAAGAGGGGTAACCTCGGAAGACTCAGAGTCCCTCAAGGGTCAATCTTAAGACTTCTTCTGTTCAGTCTGTTTATCAACTTCCTCCCCAGTGAGTGCCCAGCCAAAATGCTACTTTATGCGGACAATGCAGTACTCTCAATCGCTGGGTCTAACACTGCAGAAATTAACTCAAAACTCCAGCAAAATTTCAAAATCCTTGAGGCCTGGTTTACCCAAAACCGGCTACTGCTGAACTATAAGAAGACAAAGATAATGCACTTCTCTTTGCCACATACAAAAAAGAAAGCTGCCCCCCCCGACCATCTTTAGTCAAAAGGGGGATGCAATTGAGCAGGTCTCCTGTTTCAAATACCCTGGAATTTACTTAGACAACATCCTTTCCTTTTCTCCCCACACAGACCACATTGTAAAATCTGCTAATATAAAACTTGGGATTCTCTACCGCCACAGACAGGATATGACCCCTGAGGCTCTGAACCAAGTCATCCGTAGTTCTAGTCTGTCAATCTTAGACTATGGCCTGGTCATATATTATGCTGCAACTGACATAATGCTTAGTAGGGTGAAGCTACTACTCAACAAGGCCTGTCGACTGGTACTAGGGGCCAAGCACCGCAACCGCACCTGCACCTGCAGTCTATACAACTCCACTGGCTGGCTACCACTAAACCTTAGGGCCAGATATCAGGCTTGCCTTTTAGGTAAAAAAAAGCCCTCCTAGGACTCACCCCTGCAACTATAGCCACTCTGTTCCAATGCAACCAGAATCCTAAAGCCACCAGGAGATCATCCAAGGGAGCACTCCATGTTCCTTTCAAATGAACCTCCCTTGCCCAGCGATCCCTAGCTTACCGTGGGCCAAAATGGATAAATGATCTACCTTCCTCTCTAGTGGAGATTACAGAAATTGGACCTTTTAAAAAAGACCTGCGTGCCTTCCTGGCCACTGAAAACCAATGTGACTGCTTTTCCTAACTCACTGATCACCCCTACCTAGCCTTGAATCTCCTCTCCCCTCTCCCCTCTCCCAGTCTTTGCCACACTGTCTGCCATTATCCTTCTTTATGGCCTCCTCCCTTGGTAACGCTTTGCCAACTACTCCACTATCTCTTTACTTCTACCTAAATTCCCCCCTCCCCCCTTATCTCCTGATGTCGACAATGCTCCTTCAGGCCGCATCCATTACTGTAATGAAGTACTTACAGTAGTAACAAAATTGTAATTTGTCTAGGAGTTCACTAGTCATTTCATTATTGTATTAGAATTTTGTAGAATCTCTACTTGAATACGAATTATCAGTAACTTGTATGTGCACACTCTAGTCGTCCATGTTCCTGCAATTATGAATGATCTGATCTTCATGTCTGTATGGCCTTGTTTTGTGTTCAACTGGCTTTGGAACCTTTGTAAAAGAGTCGCTCTGGCTCAAAGGTACTAATCCATAACAGATAAATAAATAAATAAAAAATGTTGGAACTGTGGTATTGAGCATAATTGTTCACACTGTGACATTTATGTGAACTATTGGAACTGTGCAAGATTTCCAAATTGAGCATTTGCCCCAGGATTGCATTTGTATTGCATTGTGCCAGCATCTTATTTTAAGTGCGTTTCCGAATCAATCTTCAGCAACCTTCTAAAGGTATTCTACTAGTGAACTCCAGAATCAGTCTGGAGCAGGACTCATGAAGATCCGTGTCCATGGCCATACCCTTGCAATGTCACATTTATTACTTTTTTCTAGCAGTCTCAGTGTATGGCCTGGCCCAGTGCAGATTCTGTTGTCCATTTTCTTGTTTTGCCATCTTCATTGTAGTGTTGTCAAGATCTTCTGCTCCAGTTACCCAAACCAGTGTCCTGTTTATTGTTTTACATCAGTCCTTGGCTTGTCCGGCCTTGGCGCCCAGAACTCTGTAATTCTCTGACTTCTGAAGACTTCCTCATCCTGGTTCTTAATTTCCATGGGATTCTCCCATTGTCTTATGCATCTTTTGTACCCAGCAGTTCACCAGCGGGCTGTGGCAGGGGTTCTTCTGTATCTTCCATCCCTGACAGTCCACCAGCGGGCTGTGGCAGGGGTTCTTCTGCATCTTTCTTACCTGGCAGTCTACCAGTGGGCTGTGGCAGGGGATCTTCTGCATCTTTCATCTCCGGCAGTCAGCCAGTGGGCTGTGTCCAGGGTTCTTCTGCATCTTCCGTACCTGGCAGTCCGCCAGCAGGCTGTTGCATGGGTGTTCTGCATCCTCTGTGTCCAGCAGTCCACCAGCAGGCTGTGGCAGGGTAGTCACTGCATTCGTCGTTTCATCCCGGCTGTCCACCAGCAGACTGTGATTGGATCCTTTGTGCTCCAGTTCTGGTGGCCCTCAGTTGGTTCTTAGCCAAGATAATCTTTGTGCTTGTTCTTATTTCCAGCAACCCAGGAGAGGTGGGTGTGGCCGATGGGCTCATGGTCTAGTTAGAAAATCTCTCTGTATTCCTCTAGTCCTGGAGGAAGTCCTAAAAGTCACACTGGACAGCCAGCCTGCTTGTTCCCATTTGCATGTGTTCCCTTTGTCTTGTTCTTCTTTGTACGACTGAACAACCCCACAACGACAGAGAAAGTAACAACTGTGCAAGAACTGCCGATAATATCAGTCATAGATATTTGCTATAGCATACTGTATTAGTCACTAAGTTTGGAGTACTCCGGGGTGGTAGTCTCTTAGTCTGAGGTGCACCTCAGGGTAGAGTAAAGTGAACCATACAAGGTCATCAGATCTTTATCTTGTGCAAACGCTCTGAATCACTCACTCAGTTTTGTCTGTAAGAAACACTTCCCTCACTCTATCCTGCTTGCAGCATAGCCCACCCTTTGAAGACAGCTTTTCACCCACCTCAAGAGAGAATCTTAATTTCAGTTCCTGCACCCAGTCTCAGCAGTGCACAGCTTCCTCCACCTTTTCCAGTCAGTAAATTCTGCTGCTACTTTTCTGAAAAGTTCAATGTTAATTTTTTCTCCTGTTTGTCATCTGCCATTAAAGATTATTGATCCCCATATTTGAACCACCGATCCCTGTCGCAAATTTTCATATTTAGACCAGAATTTGTCTTGTCTGTTTTGTCTTAATCAAGTCAATAGAAACCAAGGCATCAGATGTTTAAAAAAATATTTTTAGATCCCATGTTAGATCGGATTCTGATTGCAGCTTCTATGTGTGTGTGGAAAATAGTTCAACTCAGAAAATTGCCTTTTTTTTATTTTCAAACCACGATCCAATTGCCTTGAGAAATTTGGTAACACTGAGCATGACTTGTAAAATGTTCAGTGCTATGCATGACATAGGAGGCATGTATTACTCATTTACTCACAGATTTGTTATTTGGAATACTGAGAGCGTACTGTAATAATTATGGCTAGAAAAGGAAAACAAAATCCATGTTTGACCTAGAAGTGAGTGTTGGTTTATCTCTGTTGAAATATTTTAAAGTCCAGTAATAGTATAGTAGTTATATATGAAACAAATGATGTTTGTGAGCAATTAAGAAACTTTTGATTTTTACAGCTCCAGAGTGCACAAAATAGATTGCATGTCTAGGTCAGTAGGGTTTTATAAAATGTGTTTGCTACATGGAAAATTATACATGGCATGACACCTGAGTTTGGGTTGGGGTGTGTTTTACAGAGGCATGTTAATGAAATAAGGACCTAAATATGAATATGTAAACATGGATGATCTGTAAAACATAATAGTGTATGGTTGGCACTTATTGGGGGGGTCTCCAAGGAGCGTAAAGTATGTGCCAATGGCACATATCCCACCCTCAGAACTCCAAATCCATGGGAAGATGTGCAGTGGCCGTATTCACAGCCAACAGCCACCACATGGCTGCCTTCTGTGGCCCCACCCCCATGCCATACAGGTGCACGGGCTCTGTCCGGTTGGGCCCACTACTGCAAACACCAGGTGTGTGCCCAGGTGGCCACCCTCCAGCCCTCGCAGTGGTCCAGGTGGGCTGGGGCGACATGGCAGAAGGGCCCAATGGAGGTTGCCTTTGCTGGTGGCAGACCGGCGGGGGGCGAGCAGTGGCTACATCTGCCCCTGGAACATGTGGCCTGCACAACCCCCTTGCCCAGCACTCCATGCTTTCATGAATAGCATGGAGCATGGGCACACCTCCTGCACTGCCCCCTGGACCGCCCCCATGCAGAGATCACCACCAGGACAGGGGATCCGGCACATACCAAACCATGCCTCTTTGGCCACAGAGTATCTAGTTGCAGAGGCGCACATAGCCCCACACACACTTGTAGACTATTCATTGTGGATAGAAATCAGTGGCTTACTAAATGTTTACTTTTTTCTTTGTTTTCTGGTGCTGCTCCTGGTCTCACTCGCTCCAGCTTCTGCCGCTCCTGCTTGCTCCTTCTTTTCAGCCAGACCATGTCAGTCCAAGAAAACTCCACTGATTTCAGTCCACAATAAGGGCTAACCATATACTATTTAAAACAGTGGATGGGTGACCATCCACAATGATGGCTATGTTTCCATCCCCCTCTTGAGGTCTCTACAATGTCATCAACTCCCTCGATGGAAACGCAGCCTTTTTGTGGATGGTCACCCATCCATTATTCTATATGTGGTGTTGGTGCAGTGTGTTTTATTTAAGCAATAATGCCCGACAGGGTGTGTGTCGTGCTGGGATAACGTCATGCCTCAGGTGGGTGTCCAACAACTGAGGAGTGACGTTATCTCAAATGACACACACCCTGGAGGGCATATTGCTATTATACAATGGCTCGTTTTTAAATATAAAATAAAAAAATAATTTTAAAGAATGTTTTTAATAGTGTGGAAAATATTTTTGTTTCTTAAGAGGAGATGCAAAAAAGAGCTCTAGGTCCAAAAAATCATCAAGAGGTTCACAGTGAGGTTGAGACTAGACCCGTGAGGTTGTGCTGGGATAACATCACGGCTCCAGCCCAAGTCTGACCAATCAGAGTCCAGAATTTTTTCTTGCCATTGTATAAATAAAATTTATTCAGATAGTAGCTTTGTCACAATCACTCTGGAACTCATTTAGAATGCTCAGCCTCAGTAGCAGTATTACCCATATTCAAATGTGAATAACTTTAAAATGAAAAAAGAGAGCATGGTACTGTGAGCATGAAAGTTGTTCTGCACAAAATTATCTACAAAATGAATGGTGTTTCATTTATAGATACCTTATAGATTTTTTATAATTAGCAAAAAAGAGCAGAAAATGCAATTTTTTGTTCACTTTTTTGACAAACAGATGCAAAAAGAAAAATAAGCAATTAAAAGCAAATGTCCCTGCACTGACAGAAAGCATTCCTATTGCATAAATGAAGTATACAATAGAGAGCAGTCAGATAAATGATTTATCTACACTTGTGCTGTTTGACCTCGGACATCTCACTCGTGGCAGCACTTGTGCAAATAAATCATTTATCTGACAGCTCTCCATTGTATAGTCTGTATATATATATATATATATATATATATATATATATATATATATTAGATAACCTTCTAGGAGGTCGCACTGATACACGCATGCCATGGTGTACATTCAACCACCCAAGGCATGTGTATATCAGAGTGCGACCGCACACCCTAGAGTGGGTTATCTATCTTATAAAATGGCCACAAACTTTGTGGGGGGGGGGGAAGTAGTCCCAGTCTGGCAGAAATAAATGGTTTTATTTACTCTGGGCTATCTGGTTGATCTTGCCATAACTGTGATAAATTTGAAGTTAAAGGTGGTATTCATTTGGCAGAGTGTGCCATGTTTTTTTAAAAAAGATTGTGATTGTGGGTACAGATGGAGTCAAGGCAATGTTCAGGATGCAACAACTTCAACTTAAATTTATTAATCGCCGACAAAAATAAGCAGACTGAGTAATAACAACACAAAAGAGGTCTAATATTGGCTTCTCAAACAGCTTCTGACATCCACCTAGTAGCATGCTAGGGGACAGGTAGGGTAGAGCTCCTACCAACAACTAACTTGCTCTACAAGCACAAGCACATTTATATCAGTTACAAGTCTCATGACCCACTAAGCCCCTCCCACATTATACATTGACCCAAAAAGATACCCTTAAAGGCTACAATATTATATCTCAGTACACAGACATCTCATATTATGCTATTTCACAATGATAGGAATACATCAGTACAAATAATGATGCTTTTTAAAAGAAAGAAAAACAATATGCTAGGACAACAGGCTTCTCCCAGCAGTGAGTATTTTAAGATTATTCTCATTTATGTGCTGGAAGCTGCTTACTGCAGAGAGCAGAGAGCAAGCAAGTCAGTGGCTTCAGAAAGCTAGGTGCAAGTGCGAACGAGCATTACTATAGCAACACACACTGCCGCTTGCATTTACCTTTCAGAAGCCACTGACTCGCTCGCTGTCTGCTGTCTACAGTCAGCAGCTTCCAGCACATAAATGAGACTAATGTTAAAATATCAAAAGCAGTGTACATATTTTTGGAGGTAAAAAGCTTATTTTCAAGCTTTGCTAGCAATACAGCAAGCAGTGACTCACTTGCTCAGATCTCTATAGTCAGAGGCTTTCTTTAAAAAAAATGCAAAGAACTGTAACAACAAAACACAGAGTTTACATAGTTTTTCTAGACATTTACTCTTGTTTTAAACTACTGCCAGCATGTCATTTATCATTAACACCACTCGGTCCCTGTATGCTAGAACATGAAACGTGAAAATGACTGCACCTTGCGACAGTTTGAAAATAGCAGGATCAATCAGATAACTTTCTTTAAGTGAGTTTTTGTTTAAAAATTATGGCAGGATCAACCAGATAATTGTAAATAATGTGGGGCTGCTATAAAGATTAGTTAAGGCCATGGGTGCCAGTCTGTGTGTGGGTGTGGTTGTGTGCCAGGTGTGGAGTGATCTCACTGCTGGTGAGAAGGTTTGGAGGGCTGGAAAGTAGCTCAGGCATGTGGTTATAATGGGAGGCATGTGGTAGTTGTGGAATAATGCATGATTATGTGACATGTTTTACCCAATCAGCATACTGGATTTACAGTGATTTTTCTTACCCATTTTATATATACTGTATATATATATATATATATATATATATATATATATATATATATAAACTTTATTAATGCATCAGTTAGGGTTAAAGTGACAAAAGTAGGAAATGTGGGGTCAGGGTTTCCAACCTAACACCCCACCCCACCCTGCACAGACAAAGAGGGATCAGGAGGGTGGCATTGGCATCTCTTGCCCTAACGCTCACCCCATTCTCCTATGTTATGTCTGCCCAGCTTATTTTGTAATGGACTGTGGTGAGCATTAGAGCAGGAGATGCCAATGCCACCTCCCGATCCCTCTTCATCTGTGCATGGTGGTGGGTGGGGTGTTAGGTTGAAACCCTAACGCCACATTTCCCTACTGTTGTTGCTTTAACCCTAACTGATGCATTAACAAAGTTTTTGGCAATTTATTCCCTTACTTTTTGAGATAGTATAATAGTATATTTATTTTACCCTCCACAGATGCACATATGTATTTAGCTGTTGAAACACAAGGGCCTCCGTGCCCTGTGCTTCCACACATCAAGTTACAAGCAGGCATATTGAAATTGCAACAAATAGTCATAACTGTGCCATCTTAAATAATTGTCACCCAAAATGTTCAACATAACCTTCTTATCACCTCACTGCATGTACCCGATACAGAAAATTTTCAAATCCCCGTTGAAATGTAATTCTGCGCAACTGTAATGCACTTCTGCACCACAGGTGCAAAAAAAGATTTTTGGCAAGATTTGAAAAATGACAGCTGTACTGTTCATGAGGTGGTGTGATAAAATGGCAGTGTTGAAAATTTGGAGTGAAAATATGATAAACTACCAAAGTTATGCACGTAGTAGAAGAATTGCAACGTCCGCACATAACTTGGGCATTTTTAGGTATTTTTTCACCAAATGTTCAACATGGCCTTTTTGTGACCCCACCTCATGAACACTGGTACTGTCATTTTGTTAATCAGTCCCAAAAGAAGATTTTGCACAGCGATTGCACCATTCTTCGCCACAGATGCGAGAACACGTTTTGGGCAGGATGTGAGAAATGACAGCTGTACTGTTCATGAGGTGGTTTGAAAAATGGGTATGTGGAAAATCTAGAGTGAAAATATTGTAAATTACCAAAGTTATGCGCCTGTGTAGAAACTACGCAATGCATGCTCATAACATGGCCATTTTTAAGAATTTTTTCACCAAATTTGCAACATGGTCATTTTGGGACCCCTTCTCATGAACACTGGCACTGTCATTTTATTAATTGGTCCCGAAAGGTGATTCCATGCAACAACCACAAAATCACCTTTCGGACCAATTAACAAAATGACAATGACAGTGTTCATGATGTGGGGTCCTGAGAATCCCATGTTGAAAATTTGGTGCAAAAATGTCAAAAAATGGCCGAGATATCAACATAAGTTGAAAACGCCATTGACAGCTACCATACGGTGTTTACCTTGATGCTTCAGCTCAAAGTTGGGCTTTAAGAGTACAGACATGTTCCTGTCCAGAGAAGATGACAATGCCGACCTCCAGAGGTAGTATGGGGTAAGGGGCATAAGGGGAAGGTGGGTACAGGGGGTGGGGAGATGGGGAAGGGATGTTGGGTGATTAGGATGGTTTTCTTTTCAGTTTAAAAAGATTGGTGACTGTTTTCTTTTTCAGGAATACTTATATTTTAAACATTTTGGAACACTGGGTGGGCCTCAGTGTCCCATACTACTGGGGAATCAAGGTTAAATGCTGACATGGGGATAGGGCCCCAATGTCAGCACACCTGTGTAGCTGTGGTGGTGGGGGTTATCCAACACCGGGAGTGGGCATCCCGGTGTTAGAATATTTTATAAATCAAAAAAAGCACAGGGGCAAGCAAAAAAAAAAAAAAAAAAATGAGCAGGGGAAGGCAGTGAGAGGACGGGATGGGGGGGGCCACTAGACACCAGGGAATGATTTCGGGATGTACATCAGGGAGTGAGGGGTTAAACTACACACCAGGGAAAATGGGTCTGAAGGCTTCTCTCGCTACGCTGTGCCCTCAGCATTTTGGGTGCCCAGAAAAGGCATTTCTAGCAGTTATTTAAAAAAAAAAACAAAGGCCAGAATCTAGATAAAGGGGCCCCATTTAGCTAGGTTCTGGTGTTTGTTTGTTTGTTTTTTAAAATGACAACAGATGTATGTATTTTACACACTTTTTAGTTGGTGAGAGGGAAAAAAAACAAGATGGCAGCTGGTGACCAAGAATTTTTCTCACAAAGAGGGATTCCAGATCTCACGAAGGAGGAATGCTCTTGCGAGACTCAATCCTTCTTTGTGAGGTGAAATCCTTCTTTGCAAAAAAGACCTCTATCTTAGAAATGGAATGTTCAGCAAAGTCCCATAGGATATAATGGGAACTAATAAACTTAATAACTTTCCAACAAAATAATATTATTGCACAACATTTTCACTGTATATTCTTCTATCAATGTTCTTTATACCCTACAAAAGTCATGCAGAAATTCCACACCGTCTGGCTGCAAGGTGATGAAGAAAAAACTGCAAAAATTGGTGTTTTTTAACTGTGTTTCACTATCCGGATCTCGGAATCTGCACACTCGACTGGAATGAAACATGCCACATCAAGACATCTGCCCCACAGGACAGTGCATACCAAATTTTGTGCAAATCCATTGATCGGTTGCAAAGTTATTAAAGTGCAAAATTTCAGGTTTAATATAGAAACTGCTGGTTAACCCTAACCATACAGCACCACTATACAGTATTTAGGGATGAGCAGGGGATTCTATGTTAAACCGTAAATTTTGCACTTTAATAGCTTTGCAACTGTTCAATGGATTTGTACAAACTTTTGCATGCCTGCTGTTGTGGGCGTAGTCTTTTGACATGCCAAGTTTTGTTCCAGTCGGCTGTACAGATTCTGAGATGTGGATAGCGCAAAAACTTAACTTTGGTAATTTTAAATATTTTGACCCAAAACTTTCAACATAGCCATTTTTTTATACCACCTCATGAACATGACAGCTGTCATTCTTCAAATCCTGGCCAAACTGTGTTTTTGCACCTGCAGTGTGGAATGATGCTGTGATGGCGCGGAATAATGTTTTGGTGGGAATCTGAACATTTTCAGTACTGGGTTCATGAGGTGGGGTAATAACAATGCTATGCTGAGAGTTTGGTTGTTGTTTTGCTACAGATGCAAGCGTGGGGCCCAGAGGTCCCTGCACTTCCACAGCAACGTACATGTATGCATCTGTGGAGGGATGGGAGCAGAGGACCCTGCACTCCCACAAGCAAATGAGGATATGATTATACTACCTCAGAAGCATACTTGTGGACATCTATGGAAGGAGGGCCCTGGGCTTCCACAGCAATGTACATGTAAGCATCTATGGAGGTATGAAAGCGCAGTGCCCTCCTGCACTCCCACAGGCAAATGATGATATGATTATACTATCTCAAAAACATACATGTACACACCTATGGAGGGATGGGAGTGCAGTGCCTGGAGGGCCCTGCGTTCCCACAGGCAAATGAGGATGCGATTATATTATCTCAAAAACGTAAGGAAATTCTTTGGAAAAAACTTTGTTATTGCAACATTTAGGGTTAGGACTAAAGCAGCAAAAGTAGGAAAGTGGGCTTTAAGGGTTTCGAATCCTAAAATCCCATCCCACCCCTGATGAAAATCAGAGGTGCAGACTTCCTGAGAGTGATCAACCATAAAGCTCACCCCCAGTTACAGTAGCAAAGAAAGTGCAGATGAGATAGACACCAGTGTGTATGTTTCAAGAGTGTACAGAATGGGGTGAGCTTTAGGGTTTACAAATCTAAGGAAGACTGCACTTCTGATTTGCTTCAGGGGTGGAGTGGTGTTTTAAGGTAAGAAACCCTAAAACCACATTTCCTTACTTTAAAGTTGTCACTTTAGTCCTAACCCTCAATGGTGTGTTAATGTAGTTTTTTGCAAAGAATATATGACATGGCCTCACAGAAGAACTCACTGAGCCCTATATCTTTACATTATGAATGGTACATCATTTCAGATGACCTAAGGTGTCAAAGCAGAGCACAAAGGCTGTAAGGAGGGCCAGTGGCATGCTGGGGTGCATAGGCAGAGGTATCACTAGCAGGAGATGGGAGGGGCTGATGCCATTGTATAAAACACTAGTGAGGCCTTACCTAGAGTTCTGTGTGCAATTCTGGAGACCACACCTCTGCAAGGACACGGTGGAGGGGGTCCAGAGAAGGGTGAACAAGATGGTACAGGGCTTGTATCACAAAACATATGAGGAGAGATTAAAGGACCTCAAAAGGTATTCACTGGAGGAAAGAAGGGACATGATAGAAACATTCAATTACCTCAAGGGCATAAACAAGGTGCAAGAGGCAGACATCTTCCAATGTAGAAGAAGTACAAGAACAAGGGGGCATAATATGAAATTGAAGGGGAGCAGGTTAAGAGAAAATGTGAGAATGTTTTTCTTCACAGAGAGGGTAGTGGACACATGGAATGATCTGCTGCAAGATGTGTTGGGAGTGAGAACAGTGGAGGGTTTTAAACATGCCTGGAACAGGCACAAGGGAACCTTGATATGGGAAGGAGTGATGAAAAGCCACTGACCAGATAGGGTCAGATGAACCACCAGTTACTCTGCACTCCTCATGTGCAAGTATCACCATTCACAAGGAGATTCAAGTTCATCAACGTTTTTGTTGTTGCTTACAGCTGATAGGGTTACCACCTTTTAAGAAGCCCAAAGTGGAACATTTATTACTGAAACGTGATTTTTCACAGGAGAATCTGTAACCTTGACCAGTGCAAAACACTTGTTTTATCTAAATAATCAGAATTAAGACTAGAGAGGAGAGGGGACACAAAATAAGACATGATAGGAGTGGTGCAGTGCAATGGCTGTGGGGCGGCAGTGTTCCAGGAGACATTCTGGAGGCTGCAATTCTGCCCTATTTGCAGGCACCTCTCTGGTCTGAGGGAGGAGGTTGCCCGTCTCCAGGCTGACCTGGCTAGGATTCGTGAAAACTCCTCCCTCACCCAGGGACCACCAGGACCAATGCCCCTGCCTCAGAGGTTGCCAATAAAGAGGAAAGGCTGGACCAGGGTGGGCTCAGGGAGGAAGAGGGTGGTGGAACAGAGTTATATCCCTCCAGCTGTACCTCTACACAATTCATTCGCTCTCTGGTGGATAGAGGTTCCTCTATGGAGGCACCTGCAGCGGAGACCAAGGAGGATGCTGGAAACCTTCACAAAGGAGACCCACAGGAGGGTGGCATGAGACCCCACAGGGGAAGAAAACAACTCCTGGTGGGGGACTCAATCATTAGGGGGTAGAAATGGGGGAGGAAGGGGAGAGGGAGGTAAGGTGCCTGCCTGGCGCCACGGCTTGGAGGGACAGGAAGTGAATCCTCAGGATCGTGGGAGCAGCTGCACAAGGGAGGGAGCTGGATATTATTGTCCACCTAGGGACAAATTACCTGGCTAGGAATGGGATCAGAGCAGTGCAAGAGGAGTTTGTAGAGTTGGGGAGGGGCCTTAGACAAGTAGCATATACAGTAACCTTCTCGGAGGTGCTGCCTGTCTATGGCAAGGGTGATGCTAGAGTACTCCTCACCAGGGAATTCAGTGAATGGTTGAAAAACTTGTGTGGAGCTCAGGGTTTTGGCTTCACTGGGGACTGGGGAGCCACCTGGAGGGATGCAGACCTATACTGGTGCGATGGTCTGCATCTGTCCAGGGGGGAACCAGGATCCTAGGTGAGAGGTTTAAATGCTTCATTGGCAAGCATTTAATTTTGAAGTCCAAACTGGCCAAATATCAAAACAGCTTCTTAATTTTACCTTACCTTTCGTTTACAAGGCGATTCCTTCAGTTTGAACCGCAAAATTCAGACTGCAAATACGCGAATGTTCTCGGCGCAATTACACGCTGATATCTTGTGTAGACTGACTACCTGCACCTCTCAGGTGAACAAGAAAGACCGGGCCACACAAAAAGCACACCTATCGGCATGTTGACGTCATTGATGATGTCACCTGTGTGGCCCGGTCAAATAATGAAACTTAGCCGATAAATAAAGCTCCGCTAAGTCCTCCTCTCAAAAAGTTTAATCATTGCTTCAAATGCCTATGATAATTAGTCTCAACATAACGTAACCGAGGCCATGTAGCGATAGTATTTACCGCAGACTTAGAAGTCTAATAAGCTGTATACATAACTATTATATGTTTTACAACGCAGATTACTGAGACAATCAGCATAGAAGTACATGAATACAACTATTTATTTCTATAACTGAAGTAGTATTTAGAACAAAATACCCCCCATTTTCTATCTAAATTCAAGTTTAAATAATGAGGCTGTATACCTCCTTAATTATTTAACTAAAGAGGTTGAAACAAACTAAAGTGATATTAAAAAAAAAAAATTCACATCGATCTTCAGAGTATCATATTTCTTCGATTATACTCACTAAAAAATCCTGAAAAATCTAACTGTCCTGGTAAAGTTGATTATATATGTCTAATGAGACATATAGAAAATATCTGATTTTGGTAAAAAGAACTATAGTGTGATATCTAAACAAGCTGAATAATATATATCTAAATATAAAATAACTGAAACAGCTTCTATAAAATGAAATATATAGGGAACTAACTATGAGCTATTCTAATAGTGATGTAAAAGGACCTGGAGTGGGACAGAAAAGAGGGAGAGGTGAGGAGAAGGGGGAAGAGGGAAGGAGGGGAGGGAAGTAGGGGAATAAAGAGAAAGAAAAGACAAATAGGAGGAGGATTGAATAAGGAAAAGAAAGATGGGAGGTAAGGGATGGGGGAAGTAAGGGAGGGGAAAAGGGATAAAAGTAAAAGGAAAGGTGGGGGGATATGTAATTGGTACAAAGGAAATCTGAGATTAATTAAAAGTGCACGACATCATGTTTTCATTGAGTTCTTATCTAGGTATATAAGTCCTTAATGTGTAAATCCATCATGCTTCTCTCCGTAATAAAACCATTTCTCTGTTTCCTCCCCGTGGATGCGCTGTTATTTGTTCCAGTCCAAAAAATCGCACACTTGTTATAGGATGATGATATTCAGAAGAATGTCTGGCTAATGGTGACTTAATGTCTCCTCGTTTGATACTGCTTTCATGTTCAGATATCCGTTGTTTTAGTGCTCTTGTTGTTTCACCGATATAATATAATGAACAGGGGCAAATAATACAGTAAACCACATATTCAGATTTACAAGTGATAAAGTCTCATAACATATTCCTTATCATCCCACGTGCTTTTGATGTGTTTCATTTTTTGTCCGTTGTTACAATGAACACAATTGCCACATGGAAAAAAGCCTTTGATGTCACTTATCAACCAAGTCGTAGATTTATTTTCTGGTGTCCAATGTTGAGTTTTACTAATTTTACTTCCAATAGTGGTAGTTTTTTAACTGTTACCCAGGGCTTATGATGAAAAATCCGTTGTCCGAATTCGTTAGCTTGTAATATATTCCAACCGGATAGAATAACATGTTCAATTTTTCCAGAATTTTCTGAATATTGTGTAGACATAGTAATCTTTGATTCCTTCCTTGTTTCAATGTCTTTTTTATTTTGTAGAAGAGATATTCTATCTCTAGAGTCATATTTTTCTTTGGATAATTTTAGAACTGAATCTGTGTAACCTCTTTGTTTAAACCTTTGGGTTAAATCTGCTATATTATTATCATATTTTTCTTTGTTACCACTGTTCTGTTTCACTCTCAACATTTGGCTGTATGGAATGCTGTCTTTACGATTCTTTGGATGAAAACTTTTTGCATGCAGAATGGTGTTAGTGATGTTTCTTTCCTGTAAAGATCTGTTATGATTTTTCCATTCTCTTTTATTATTTTTAGATCCAAAAAACAGATTGTTTCTGAATTAAATTCCATGATAAATGACAAATTATGTCTTATTGATTCTATATATATAAAGAAACACACCACTGCAGTGTTTTACATAACCAAGGAGGGTGGTACCAGATCAGGAAATAACTGTTCGGTGGCTCTGAAAATCTGGTCTCTCGCCTTCTCTCTGGGAGTCAGCCTTTCAGCTATTCACCTCCCAGGCAAGCACAATATCCTGGCAGATACTCTAAATCACATCAGTCATGGTCAGAGTGGATGAACTCTGAACAAGTGTAACTCCCAGGTGGCACTTTCCCAAGGGCTACTACCCCTGCCTGCTTTGCCACTAACAGGTTGAGGGGCCTGGATCCAATGGCGGGTGCTTCCACCCAGAGGTTGGGGTTGGAACAGTCGAGAACGACTCCGGTCACAGCCCTCTGGGTCACTGCAACCCCCCTTTCCTTCCACTAGTGGCCCATAAACGTTTCCCACACCACTGTTATGACTTACACTTACCCGCAGATTGAAGTGGCCAACTTGGTGCTGAGGATCCCCCTGTAAAATAAGATGCAGTAATACAATAACCCATGCACAAGAGGGTAGCACAACCACGTAGTTCAGACAGTATACCTTGCAAACAACAAATCTTATTTATTGAAGGGAAAGTAACAGGGACAGGGCAAATCAGGTTGATTAGCTTAATACTCTACTATATCAGGGCACTATGCACAGGCCAAACCTACAAGTCACTGTCTCTGGGTACCCAGGCAATAAGAGGCTAGCCTATTTGGTGCAGCTGGTTGGGGCCCTGATGAAGAAAACAAGGATTTGATACCCAAATTGATTAAGCAGAGCCAGCAGGCTCAGTTCATGCAGCCAGTGGAGCAGCCAGATAAATCTTGCCCTCAAATGAACATCTGACAGGGAGCTACCTTGATTTAGTACTCACGACTCCTGCAGAAAGATCCCTCTCACACCACTTGCAGGACACAGCCTGTGATCCAAACACTTCTCCACACATTTATATGTAGAACAGAGGAGTACCATACCAGGCAGCTGCTTTAGACTCCCGATCGCTTTCACTGCACAAACCGGGTGATGCAACGCAGCTTTACTTGTCCTGACAGACCGAGTGTGATTGAAGCAGATTCTCCAGTCCTCTACAGGGTGAGCCTGGTAGGTAGCTCTACATGTACAGCTTCCTCTGCCTGCATGCCACAGCGGATCTTGTCTTGGTCCTTCTGGCGGTACTGTCGCCCGACTTCTCTGCCTTTACACACGCGCTTCCCACGCGAAGACTTTTACAGCGCAGGAGCCCAGAGCTCCTTCTCTCTTCATGACCACAATGACTCTGCCTCTCCAGAACAGTTCAGGGCAGTTTCCTCTCAGCTCCACAGGCTCCGGTTGGCTGATTCCTTCTGCCAGTCACAGCATACACCCTCTGTTGGTGCAAAAAAAGGCACCAGGGTCCAAACTACACTTCCCAGAAGCACCTACCATATATTGCCCTTTAGGCAGGCTCCCCATGGGAATCCAAGTTCTGGTTGGCTCAAGCAGCCTCCATTTTAAGGTCCCCCTTTCCCAATTGGCCCATCTCAGCAGTTCAGGCCCAAAATGGAGGGGCCAAACACACAGAGTCCCAGCTGCAACAAAGGCAGGTTAAACAAACTGCATTTTCACTATTACTCTAAACATTTTCTAACAAACAATTACATCCTTCAATTAGGCTCCCTCTGCCCTCTTAGTGATTGCAGAATGGAGTGATTAAACAGCAGCTCGGGTGGGATTCAAGCATTAAACCAACAGTCCCCCTTATACATGCTAATCAAGCCTGCAACCAGGCAGTTCTTAAAGAGACAGTAACAGAGGCTCTAAAAGCACTCACAGCGCCCACATTTAAGTGGCATTACCCCGAACACCAGTCAGGCAGGGAGCAGTTAGGCAAACTCCGGGAAGGGTTTGAGGAACCTCCATTTGTAGGGGGGTTACACCGTTCCTGGCCTGGAAAGAACTTGACATCCATGTCAAGTAGTTACCCTTAAATCACTTTAAGGCAAAACAGTTTAAACTTGCATTCCCTGAAAACAAAGACAGCGCATTAAACCTTTGTCATATACACTTGTACTGTATTACACAGGTTACTATTGGCCATACAACATTACACATACAGACAGTCTTTCTCTTTTTTAAATCAGGTCATTACTTCCTGCCCATGAATCCTGGCTAGAGGGGGCCCTTCCCTATCAGCTACCTGAGGACTAAATGGGGCAGGGACACCATACTCAGAGGGCAATACCAGCAGTCTGGAATTAGTTTGGGCAATGAGCTCAGGGACACATACACCCCCTTATGGACCACATTCAAAGGCAGATCCACAGGCTGGCCCAGGGACTCATAACTCAATCTCACTACAGGCCGTATTTCTCGGCCAGTCCGTCTAGGAGTCTCGGGTAAAATTTCTGAAGGCTCAGACTCCTTTCCAGCCCTACTTGGGGTGGCCGGGGGGGCCTCTATGGGAGCAGGGGACCTAAAGCCCATGGTACCTTTGGTGCCAGGACCCTCTATTTCTGAACTCACACTACCTGGCTCAGCCAGGGACATTTCTGGTACTGGCGGGGAACTATCAGGGCACTCAAAATATTCTTCTTGCTCTGCCATATCACCAGTCACCTCCCCCATGTCACTTCCTTCATCTGAGAAATCAGACAGTTCAGCCAGTCCCAATGAGTTCATATCTTCGGATTTAATACCACTCACTTCTCCCTTCAGGAGCATCTGCTCCAGAGACAAAGCTGGGGGCTCAGACAGTTCAGGAAGCCCAGCGTCATCCCCAGGGTGGACTAGGGGATTGCCCCTAAACAACTGACTCAGTTCATAAGAGGGGTCATACGAGGATTACACTCACTGTCCTCAGACACAGACCAGCAATCAGCTTCAACGGGGCTCTTTAGTTTGATTTCTGAGGAATCAATCGGTCTTAGTTTTTTCTTGACAGTGGCACTAGTCACAGGCCCGGGGGGGGGGGGCATTTGGTGGTTCAGCCTCTATCAGGATCTGTCCGATTGGAAGCAGATGATTTCTGTTTATAGTCTTCACATCTTTTGAGTTGTTCTCAGGCCACACTTTGTATACAGGTAAATCTTCCAGCTTTCCTACAACAATATGAGGGAGGTGATACCATCTGTCAGCAATCTTATGCTTGCCATGTAGACCCAGATTCCTCAATAGCACTCTATCCCCTTCTCTAAGCTCCATTGCTTTCACTTTTTTATCATACATTTCTTTATTGGCTAGATTTCATTTAGCAGCCATGGTCTGGGCTAGTTGGTAGGCATGGTTTAGTTGGTCCTTCAGCTTCTGCACATACTGTAGATGATTAGCTGCTTGAACCCCATCAGGAGAAACTCCGAAACAGACATCTACTGGCAGTCTAGCCTATCTCCCAAACATCAGTCTATATGGGGAAAATCCAGTGGCATCACTTTTGGTGCAGTTATAAACATGTACCAGAGTGCTAATCTGCTGGCTCCATCTAGGCTTATCTTTATGTTGCAGGGTGTCCAACATGTCGAGCAATGTCTGGTTAAACCTTTCAGGCTGAGGATCTTAGTGGGGATGATAAGGAGTAGTTCTTGACTTTTGTACCCCCCACAAGGATAGCATTTCTTTAATCAAGTGGCTCTCAAAATCTCTCCCCTGATCGGAATGGATTCTTTGAGGGGCCCCATAGTGGACAAAGAAATTCTCAACAAGTACTTCTTTAGCCACCATGGTCGCTTTCTGGTCTTTAGTGGGGAAAGCCTGCGCATACTGGGTGAAATGATCAGTAACAACCAATTTATTGCTGATGTTTCTCTGATCTGGTTCTAGGCTCAGGAAATCAATGCAGACCAATTCCATGGGGGCACTAGTAGTGATATTAACCAGGGGGGCAGCCCTCTGGGGCAGGGTCTTTCTTTGTAAACATCGGCTTCAAGTCCTGATATGCTGTTCCACATCAGCACCCATTTTGGGCCAATAAAACCGGGACCTCACCAAGTCAAGGGTTCTGTCTATGCCAAGGTGTCCCATGTGATTGTGCAGGGACCTCAACACCAGTTCTCTAAAAGCAGTGGGCAGCACCAGTTGTTGTTTGTCTATTCGCCCCCCTTTATCTACTGTCTCTCTGTATAATAGTTTATTAATCAGTTTCAACTTTGGTCCTTCTTTATATAACAGGGCAGTTCTCAAGTCAGTGAAACGCAGTTTTGACACATCTTCCCCCATGTGCAGAGCCTCCAGAGCAGTTTTTATCATGGGGTCTCGGGATTGAGCCAGCCGGAGACTATCATTATTGAATTGGGGCAACGCACTAGTATCTAATGCAGAGAAATGACAGTAAGCAGCAGGTATACAGTTCTCAGTTGGCCCCAAACAATCCACCATGCAATCCACAGCACCAGGAGATACCTGTTCCTCCTTGTCAAATTTTTGGCAAACTGCTCTAATGTCAGGTTCTGACAATCTGACCCAATTGTCTCAGGACACAGGCCTCCAGGAGAGAGCATCAGCATCTATGTGGTTCAGGCCTGCTCTGTATTCAACAGCATAGTCATAGGTAGACAACGCAGAAAGCCACCTATGGCCAGTGGCATCCAACTTAGTGGAGGTCTGCACATAGGTTAGAGGATTGTTATCAGTCTTCACCAATATCTTAGCACCATACAAGTAGTCATGAAATTGATCAACAATGGCCCACTTCAAGGCCAAGAACTCTAGCTTGTGCACTGGATAGTTCTTTTCTGAAGGGGTTAGGCTCCTGCTGGCAAAGGCTACGGGTCTTATATCATCTGTGTGCTCTTGATATAACACAGCCCCCAATCCTTGTAGACTGGCATCAGTATGAAGAATGTATGGCCTGGCAAGGTCAGCATAGGCCAGCACTGGGGCATGGGTAAGTTGATATATAATATCATGGAAAGCTACCTCACAATCAGCAGTCCAGCGGGTCCCAAACATATCATTTGGACAGAAATATTTTTTCTCAGTCTCAGGGAGCACAGCTTTCTTATACTTTTTATGGGTTGGAGGATACCCTTGAGTAAGGTTGAGTAGAGGGCGGATCACTCGAGAATAGTCTTTGATAAATCACCTATAATAACCACAAAACCCCAGGAACCTTTGTAGCTCTTTCAAATTCTTTGGCTGAGGCCAAGTAGTCAAAGCTTTCACTTTACTGGGGTCAGTCTCTATGCCTTCAGTGGATACTATGTGCCCCACATATTTCACGGATGTTTGAAAGAATTGACACTTATCTATAGACATTTTGAGACCAAAGTCTTCCAGTTGATCCAGGACTTTGAACAACCTGCTTTCATGTTCCTCCAAGGAACTGCCAAACACTATGACATCATCCAGGTAGATTAAACACTTGGGTAAGTTCATATCCCCCACAGCACGCTCCACCAAGCGCTGGAAAGTAGCAGAGGCGCCTGAAATTCACTGAGGCATCCTCATAAACTCGTAAAAACCTAGTGGGCAAATAAAAGCAGTTTTTTTTGTGATCCTCCAGAGCCATCGGGATCTGGTAGTACCCACTGCGAAGGTCTAACACTGAGAACCATTTATTACCACTTAGACAATCCAAGGCGTCCTGAATGCGTGGCAAGGAATACTGGTCTGGTATAGTTCGCCTATTTAAAGTACGGTAATCCACACACATCTGGACAGCTCCATTCTTTTTTCTCACTACTACAATAGGGGAAGCATAGGGGCTTCTGGATTCTTGTATCACCCCTGCTGCGAGCATCTCCCACAGGTGTTGTCTCACATCATCTATATCAGCAGGGGCCAGGCGTCGAGATCGCTCATGGAAGGGTCGTTCATCCTGTAGCCGAATGGGGTGCTCAGCTCCCTGCACACATTCTACATCCCACTCCTTCAAGGAAAACACTTGCTCCCTCTGGACAAGCCTTTCACGAATCCTTTTCTTCCATTCTGCTGGCAGTGAGGAGTCACTGAAATCAAACAGATCAGGGGTCACTCTGTCACTCCTCCAGGAAGTCTTGTTGTTGGGCAGAACAGCAGTATCCGCACAGTGCACTGTGGCCAGAGTGCAACCTTGCTTCATTCGAATCTCTTGATCAGTTACATTGTGCACTTGAACCATTACTCTTCTGGCAAAAGCATGGGCTTGAGCAGGCAAAATGCTGGGTTTAACCAGCAACCCCTCTGGCAATTTTCCATCACCTGGTGCGTCCAGCATCAATATTTTATTCTTAACATCCTTTTTAATCCAGACCTCTCCTTGTAGAACACACTGGACATTTGGTGCTAGCAGCAAAGACTTTGGATCCTTCTTCCAGACAACGCCCACCAGGCCTTTGGGTTCCGCCTGGCTGGTCTTTTTCTGGGTCTCATAGGCCTTCTGAATCAAGACTGGAATTCTGAGAGCCCACCCAGTCCTGGACCTCTGTTTTTCAGAGCACAGCTATGCTAAATGACCAAACATATGAGCATTGGTACCAATCAACAAGGGCACCCCATCATACAGTCCAGTGGGGGGACACACTAATGCCAGGGTCTCCACTTGTTCGGCCACCCCAGCCACAGAAGTAGGAAAAGAACCAGATCCGGATATACCCAGAGTAGGGGTAGGCCTTATTGTTCAGTCCCCAAACATATAGTCCATCTAAAGGCTGCAGGGGCACCTCAGGCAAATGCTTCTGATACCAGTCCTGAAACATACTGGTCACTTGGGAACCACTGTCTAACACAGCTCGGGTAGGTACCCCATTCACTCTCACTGTGGTTTCCATTGAGGGACCCACCACGTCAGACCATTCAGGGGGCATGGTTTTGGAGGTTGCTTGGGCATTGGCCCTGGTGGCAAAACTCTTCTGAGGAGGCCCTCCTTGGGGCCTGGCATAAGCCTTGCGATGCCAGGCTACTAGCTTGTTGGTGACCCTCCTTAGGTTCTCTGGCAACTGGCACTCAGTCTGAAAGTGTTCATCCTCCCCACAGTGGTAATGGAACTTAGTATCTTGGGGGTCTTTGTTGGGAGGGAGATATCTCGCCGGCCGGGAGGCGTCGGGAGTTCTGGAGGGCTCTTCTTGACCAGTTTGGTTGCTCCGAGATAACTCAGGCTCCCCAAATTTGGGAGGGTTGGCAGCAGTTTGTTTCAATTCTCTCAATATTTCATGTAACTCTCTAATCTCAGCCTTCAAATCACTATCCACCCGGGAATCAGAGGAAGCAGCATGCACCCCCACCCCACCGTGGGTCTCCGGAGACACAGGAAATGCATCAGAAAAGCCCGATAAGTCTCTGTCGGGCCCTTGGTCAGTCCTCTCGATGGATGGGCCTCATCTGGTTCACTGGGCTCAGGGGTCTGGCATAGATTCACAACCCCCGCATAGGGTTCCCACCCCTCTTCATCAGTCTCAACTTCCCGAATTTCTCTCATCAATTGGCAATATTCGGGAGGGGCAGCCCGTTGGTCATGTAATTTGAGTTTCAACAATATCACACTGGAAAACCGGGCAGATTTCAAGATATGGTCTAGCCGGACCTGATTCAATGCTAGGGCAGTTACCTCCCCCCCTTTTTGATAAGCTTTTTGCAGTGCCCTTTCCATTCTGGTAACAGAGGCTGACAGTTTCTCATTCCTCCACCATTTAGCTGACTTGAACTTCCACACAGGTCTTCCCCAGTTTCTGTACTCCCAAACACCCCCTCTAAGGCAGAAAGGTACTCTACTGCAGTGGTTTCAGGACTAGTATCCCACAGGAACCGAATGGCTTCCAAAGCTGGACCCCTCAGGCTCTCCATCAGTCTCTTTTGTTTCTCCTCCTCAGAGCACTGCCACTCTTGGACTAAGGGGGTAGCATAGTCCATCCAAGTCTCCAAATCATCTTCCCCTGAGGGGAAAGGCACAGTACCAGAAAAGAGTTTCAATTTCCGATAGGAGTCTAACTGTATGGGGGGGAACAACTATAGCGGGTGAAGCCAGAATGGAGCTCTTGGATGACCCGGGAGATGTACCTGGGGACGTTTGGGGGGTGGGATCACTGGAAAGATCTAACACCTGTAGTAATTCCTGAGTAGTCCTCCCTTCTGCAGCTAACAGTTTAAGCAATTTATCTTTAAAGGTATTAGTCTTGGGGGATCCCCCTGGTGTGACCAAACCATTTTGGGCATGAATGACTCTCCATCCCTTTTGAACACCTTCTGGGTAAATCACTGTGGGCACCCTCTCAGGGTGTATGATAATACTGCATAAAAGCAACACCTGCAAGGTTTGGTTGAGTAGGTTGGCCATTCGTCCCTTCACCTCTACCTTACCTAAACATTTAACACGCTCAACTGCAGAAACAAGATCAGCGTTCTTTATCCCCAGAGATACATCCAGTAGTAACACAATTTTCTGGGAATCTAATTCTTCAGCTTCACCCCAATCCATCAGTTTGTGCACCATCATCTTAACAGGGTCTAGTTTGATTTTGGTTGTGATATCCCCCACCAGTTTTTCCTTTAGTTTGGCCATGTTGGGATACTTCATCTACTTGGCCACTAGAGGATGCTAATCCCAGTGGTGCCTCCAAAATGTAACCCCCAGGGGGTGCTATCCCAAGTGCTACTACCCCTGCCTGCTTTGTCATTAACAGGTTGAGGGGCCTGGATTCAATGGTGGGTGCCTCCACCCAGAGGTCGGGGTTGGAACAGTCGAGAACGACTCGGTCACAGCCCTCTGAGTCACTGCAACCTCCCTTTCCTTCCACTAGTGGCCCACAAATGTTTGTCACACCACCGTTATGACTTACACTTACCCCCAGATTGGAGTGGCCAACTTGGTGCTGAGGATCCCCTGTAAAATAAGATGCGGTAATACACTAACCCATGCACAAGAGGGTAGCACAAACATGCAGTTCAGACAGTATACCTTGTAAGCAACAGAACTGATTTATTGAAGGGGAAGTAATAGGGGTGGGGGAAATCAGGTTGATTAGCTTAATACTCTACTATATCAGGGCACTGTGCACAGGCCAAACCTACAAGTCACTGTCTCTGGGTACCCAGGAAAGAAGAGGCTAGCCTATTTGGTGCAGCTGGTTGGGGCCCTGATGAAGAAAACAAGGATTCGATACCCAAATTGATTAAGCAGAGCCAGCAGGCTCAGTTCATGCAGCCAGTGGAGCAGCCAGATAAATCTTGCCCTCAAATGAACATCTGACAGGGAGCTACCCTGATTTAGTACTCACGACTCCTGCAGAAAGATCCCTCTCACACCACTTGCAGGACACAGCCTGTGATCCAAACACTTCTCCACACATTTATATGTAGAACAGAGGGGTACCATATCAGGCAGCTGCTTTAGACTCCCGATCGCTTTCACTGCACAAACCGGGTGATGCAACGCAGCTTCACTTATCCTGATAGACCAAGCACGATTGAAGCAGATTCTCCAGTCCTCTACAGGGTGAGCCTGGTAGGTAGCTCTACATGTACATCCTCCTCTGCCTGCACGTCACAGCGGATCTTGTCTGGTTCCTTCTGGCGGTACTGTGGCCTGACTTCTCGGCCTTTACACAAGCGCTTCCCGCGTGAAGACTTTTACAGCGCAGGAGCCCAGAGCTCCTTCTCGCTTCACGACCACAATGACTCTGCCTCTCCAGAACAATTCAGGGCAGTTTCCTCTCAGCTCCACAGGTTCCCGTTGGCTGATTCCTTCTGCCAGTCACAGCATACACCCTCTATTTGTGCAAAAAAGGCACCAGGGTCCAAATTACACTTCCCAGAAGCGCCTACCATATATTCCCCTTTAGGCAGGCTCCCCATGGGAGTCCAAGTTCTGGTTGACTCAAGCGGTCTCCATTTTAAGGTCCCCCTTTCCAAGTTGGCCCATCTCAGCAGCTCAGGTCCAAAATGGAGGGGCCAAACACACAGAGTCCCAGCTGCAACAAAGGCAGGTTAAACAAACTGCATTTTCACTATTACCCTAAACATTTTCTAACAAACAATTACATCCTTCAGTTAGCATCCCTCTGCCATCTTAGCGACTGCAGAACTGAGCAATTAAACAACAGCTCAGGTGGGATTCAAGCATTAAACCCACAGTCCCCCTTATACATCCTAATCAAGCCTGCAACCAGGCAGCTCTTAAAGAGACAGTAACAGAGGCTCTAAAAGCACTCACAGCGCCCACATTTAAGCGGCATCATGCTGAACACCAGTCAGGCAGGGATCACTTAGACAAGCTCCGGGAAGGCTTTTAGGAATCCCCCATTTGTAGGGGGGTTACACCAGCAAGTACTAGCCACAGTTTTCAGGCAGTGGGGCACACCAGAAGTGGCTCTGTTCACCTCTCCCCTCAATTTCCAGCTTCTTCAGTACTGTTGCAGACCCCCCGTCCTGGGAACGCTTCTCCTGGATGCTCTGATCCTGGACTGGTCAGGGAGGTTCCTATACGCAATCTCTCCCCTCCCTTCCCCCTGATACTCAGGGTATTGCTGAAGGTCAGACAACAGCCTGCATCAATAATTTTGTTGGCTCCGGATTGGCCCAGGCAAGCCTGGTACCCTCTCCTTCTCACACTGTCCTTCAGCAGGCCCATTAGCCTGACACCAACTCACTCTCTGCTGACCCTTCCCCAGACAGGAGCGCATTATCCAGACATACACTCTCTTCACCTCAAGGTCTGGTTCTTGAGGGGTTAGAGTTTCCATTCTCTTAGTACTTGGAGCAAGTCCTTATGACCCGGGGAATGAAAAAAAACCTAATACAAAAAAAGACTTGTACAGCCAAATGGAAAAGGTTCTCCCTCTGGTGCAAGAGCAAAAAGGTCAATCCTATTATAGCTTCAGACTCCCAGCTGTTGGATTATTTGGTACATCTGCAGGCGTCAGGCTTGTGACCCTCTTCTCTCAAGCTACACCTGGCTGCAATTTCAGCCTATCTTTCGGTGGGGAAGAAGAAGTAATTTTTTCCCACACCGTATTCAAACGTTTTTTCAAAAGGCCTCTTGCACCTCCAGCCTCCAGTCAGGGAGCCAGTCCTCCTTGGAGCCTATATCTTTGCATTGCCAGGCTCATGGAACCACCCTTTGAGCCTATGGCCACTGCCCACCTCAAGTTCGTAACCAGGAAATCTGTCTTCTTCGTGGCCATTACCTCTGCTGGGAGGATTTCAGAGTTACAGGTCCTGTGCACTGAGCCAAATTACATCATTCCTCAAAGAGACAGATGAGCTGAGCACAAATTGGAAAGTTCCTGCATAAGGTGGTCCCTGAATTTCACCTTAACCAGTCTATTACTCTGCCTGTCTTCTTTACCAAGAAATCCACTCCAGACGAGCAGAAGCACCACAATCTGGATGTCAGAAGAGCTCTCTTGTACTATCCAGAGCATACTAGACAGGTTAGTGGCTCTTCCACTCAGTTGTTCCTCACCTATGGGGATGTAGGCAGAGGAAGACCAGCTGCTAAGAGGACTGTTTCCCACTGGTTAGTCTCTTGTATCAGAGTCTGCTATGAAGATGCTGGTCATCAACCTCCTGCGGGGCTCAGGGCCCACTCCAGCAGGGGCACTGCAGGCTCTGTGGCAACAGCAAGAGACATACCCCTTTGGGATGTCAGCAAAGCAGCTACCTGGAAATTTATACACATGTTCATTAAGCACTACAGCTTAGTCGTGCAGTCCAGATCTGATGGCAAAAATTGGCAGGGTGGGTCTGCAGAGCCTCTTTCCTAAGTAGGTTCTCTGCCCACCTCCCACTTAGTACTGCTCGGTAGTCTGCTATAGTTACTGATGCTAAAGGACTCCTGGAGTAAGAAGAAAACATTACTCACCATAGTAATCTTCTTTCTTCCAAGGTGTCCTTTAGCATCAGTAGGCTCCCACCCTTCCTTCCTGGGTCACCTTTTAGGAGAAGGGCTCCTTTCCCAGGCTTATCAGCAAAATTGGTCTTTTATTAGAGTTTTCAAGCTCAAGTTGTTGATATCTGTTCTGGTTTTGGACATTTGCATGTCTTTTGAATCCTGTTGGTTCACTTTTGGGGGCATGTGCCCATTACCTTCAAAAAAATTCTGAAGCCCTTCAGGCTGCTCCCTCTCAGCACACTCCCCTCCTTTTTTCTGATTTACTGATGTCCAAGCTCATTATGCTAATTATCTTAAAGGCATACCTCTGATGCTAAAGGACCCCTTGGAAGAAAGAAGATTACTATGGTGAGTAATTTTTTCTTCCCTGAAGCAGGATAATGTTGTAGCTGGGGGTGGGGGGAGGCCCATCTTTCTGGCCACACTACAGAAGTGGAGTTATGTGCTCAGTGGTCTGTGGGTCACTGGTGAGGCACCACCGTATCTATTATCCTTGCACTTGGGTAGTCTGGGGGTCCTATTCACACACCTCTGCTATCTGGGAGTGGAAGCCACTACCCCCTCCCCCCGTGGAGGGTTAACACTGCTATAAGCACTAGGCTGGAGTGCGCAACTTGATCTATGGTAAGAGATTGCCTGCAGTGTGGAGGGAGTGGAGACAGTAGTGGGGAGGTGCCTGGTTGGCAAAGTTTGTAGTCAGCTGTTGGCAGGTGAGGGGAGGGATATCCATGGGTCTGAGGCTTGGAAGTCAGGCAGGGGAGAGGATCTTCACTGAGGTCTTGGGGTGGCATGCCGGCTTAACCCCTCCATGTTGAAGAACTGTGGTGGAGCCAGCATTTGAGACTGAATGGACTGGGATGAGCTCTATCCAACTGGAACATTAGCATCACAGGCATTCCAGCGCAAAGGCCCCTCAGATACTTGTAATTTTTTTGTCTGGAGTGAAGTACATTATAGCCCTAGAAGGCAGATTATTTTCACTAAAAACTCAGGGAGGGCTGACCTGGGATGTGCAGGCCCCCCCTCCCATTCCTTCCTTTTTCCCTACCCCGGGGGCCCTGGCACATTAGGGGCATCTCAGAGCTATTATTGGCATTGACTGCTACTGAAGTATCACTTAACCTGGTAGCTGTTTTTGAACTGTATAGAGTGGGTTGACCCAATGGATCCTTGGGCCTGTATGACAGCTTGGGCCATGCTCATTGGGACTATGGATTTAAAATATGCTACACAACAGGACTATTGGCCTGATACTGACTGATAATTACATGTTTCATAGTTCAGACTTTACTGTTTGGTTCCCACTTCACTGCTTTGCAATGTTGTTACTGTTTTCTAATTCCAGTTATATGCCTGTTTTAGAGAAACCATGGAGCTTGGGGTTACTGTGGGGGAGACGGTCACCATGCTGCCACCACCACAGCGTCAGATCACAAACCCCTCCACACCCACATAGCTGAGTAGGACTGATCACTGCCTCAGAGTTACTCTGCTTGCATAGAGCTCACAGTGAGCCCCAACCTTGGAGGCTCTGACCTGCCATAGTTTGGCTGAGTGTTCCCAGTTGGCATGCCCGTTTATGTTAGTACTGTGTTTCCCCCCCATACCTTGTTTCATTGAGTGCTGGTTTGGCACCGGAAATGACCCTAGGTGGGCAGTAAATACCCCACAATGGGCTTTTGGAGGCTACAAAATGCTACACAGTGGACTGCACTTGAAACTTGTTTGGGGTAGGCATGATGGCTTAGTATGTTAGGGAAGTGTGGAAGAGTAAGGACATTTTATGGTATTCCCTAAATGTCAATGGGCTAAATAACCTGATTAAGTGGGCTAAAGTGCTGTTACACATAAAGAAAGAGCACCCAGGGATCCTGTTCTTACAAGAAATGCATCTAGATGCTGTAGAGCACAGTAAATTAACAAAATTTGGGTACCAAGCGGTATATAGCTCAGAACTCCCTAGGGGAAAATGCAGAGAGGCAGTGATTTTGATTCCCCATACCACACCCTTTTGGGACTCTAAGGTGGTAAAAGACAAAGAGGGCAGACTAATCATAAAGCAAGGTACACTATATCAGCTAGAAGTCAACTTAACTTATATATGTCCCCCCAGGTTGAATGCACAGGTGGTGTGGTGACTCCTGGACCAAGTATAGGAAAACACCTCGGATATGCTGCTGTTGGCAGGGGATTTTAACATGATTAAGTCTAACATGAGTGATACTTTCCAGTGCCCACTCACTCAGATTGACTCCAGCTAGTAAGGCATATTCTTCTCTGGTGCAGTCACACAAATGGGTGGATATCCGGTGGGATTTTCATCCATGAGACAGGCAGTACATGCATCACTCCTCAGCACACTCAGTCTATATCCACGTAGATTACGCCGCACACAGCAAAAATCTCTTAAATACATAGCGGACTGCAGGATAGGAGACATTTTCCTTTCCAGTCTTGCACAATCTTGACCTGTCTTAGCCTGGAGCTGGAAGTTCCACGGACACAGTGGCACCTGAATGGATATGGCGGTCTGAGGACTGCTGCACTTTTTCAACTAACAAAATCCCAGAAATACTTGCAGAGTCAAGGGGGAGAACACATGGCAGTAATCCACTAGGACACCTTGAAAACAGTGCCTGGGGCCACATTACTGAGTACTGCTCCAGAAAGATAAAAGAGCAGAATCAGAGGCTGACATATGTGCAGGATACTCTGCACTTTTTACAGCTTGTGATTATGCAGGATGCTAACTCTGTCAAACTGCAACTGGACAAAACACGTGGTGATATAGGCAAGCTGTTATTAGTAAAAACAGACATTCCCTGCTGTTCTTTTGCCATAAATACGGTGAGGTGGGGCCAAGAACCACTCTGCTTCTAGCACGCCAGGCCAAAAGGCAAAAAATCAAGGCCATGGTTGCTCAAGTGAGATAGAAACATATAGAAACATAGAATTTGACTGCAGATGAGAACCGCTTGGCCCACCCAGTCTGCCCATTTCCCTACCTAATGCATAAGCTGCAGATCCTAGTTAACCAGCAGCCTACTTCTTTCTACCCCCACCCCCTAGAATTGCCTTATGACTGTCCCATGCATGCTTGAATTCAACCACTGTTTTTGACTCTACAACCTCCTCCAGAAGGCCATTCCATGCATCCACAACCCTCTCTTTGAAAAAATACTTCCTTACATTACCTCTGAGCCGCTCATCTTCAAATTGTGCCCCCTTGTTCTTGCACACCTCTTTTTTTGAAAGATGCTACCCTCTTGGACTTTGTGATTCCCTTGAGGAACTTGAAAGTTTCTATCATGTCCCCCCTCTCCCTCCTTTCTTCGAGGCTATACATATTAAGCTTCTTTAGTCTCTCTCCATTTGTCTTCTGGTGCAGACCCTGCACCATTTTAGTTGCCCTCCTGTGGACAGCTTCCATCATGTCTATGTCCTTGCAGAGAATGGGTCTCCAGAACTGCACACAGTACTTCAGATGGGGTCTCACCAGCTGTCTGTACAGAGGGATAACAACTTCCTGTTTTCTATTGGTGGTGCCTCTCCCTATGCATCCCAGTATCCCCCAAGCCCTCCTTACTACCCTCTCACATTGCTTGCCCACCTTTAAGTCATCTGATATGACTACCCTCAGGTTCCTTTCCATTTTTGTTGTTGTTAGTATCTCACCCCCCATTGTGTACTCTTCCCCTGGGTTTTTGTTTCCCAGGTGCATTACCTTGCATTTCATAGCATTGAATTTAAGCTGCCATACATTTGACCATTTCTCTAACCTTGCCATTTCCCTTCTATCCTAATACCAATGTCCTCCTTCAGAAAATGACTGCGATGGCAAAAGCATTTTTTCATTATTACACCTTGCTCAATACCCTGGAAGGGGCATATAATCAGGAGGAAGTAGAGGCATTTGTGGCCCCTCTTACTGTCCCTCAGTTAACACGGGTCTAGGTTGAAACCCTTACAAGCCTGAGAAAAGAAAGAGCTCTCTGCAAAATGCACACGCAGAAATACCCCTCTTTTTCAGTCATCCACAAGCAGGGGAAGGGCTCTTCTGACTGCTCAGCATACAGGCCAATATTATTATTGAATGCTGATTATAAAATCTTTATGGATGTGCTGGCACAATGCTTGGCTCCCTTCTGCCATCTCTGATTACACCTGGACCAAATGGGATTTATACAAGCCCTGCAAACTGGAGACAACACCCAACACACACTCCATGCACTTCGTCATATCCATAGAACAACTACTCCCTTCCTACTTTACAGTCTTGATGCCAAAAAGGCTTTTGATAGGGCGTCATGGCCCTACCTCTTCACCACCCTCCGCAAGTTCAGTTTCTCACTGGATGTTGTCACCCTGCTAGAGCAAACATACACCTCCCTGCAGAGTTTGTTAAAGTAAATGGGCATGTTTCCCAGTCTTTCAGATTAGGGAGGAGGATCAGGCAGGGGCGCCCCTATTCCCAATTCCCCTTTCTCTCTATATTGAGGCTCTGGCTCAAACAGTCCAGGAGAGCACCACAGTCAGGGGAGCAAACTTGAGGGGATGGAGCATTGCATGATAATATATGCAGGTGATGTCCTTTTATACATGATGCACCCAGTTGCAATGCTGCCGGAAATCCTGCACTTGTTGACCACTTACAGCAAAGTGTCGGACCACTGCCTCAATACCACAAAGATAGAAGTCCTTCCAGTACATTGGTTCCCCATGGTGCCCCAGAGACAAACATAACCATACAAGACCTAAAACATTTAGGCATCAGAATTTCACTGAACCTGGAAAGCTCTATGAGACAAACATACAACCCCTCTTTACTAATTTGCTGGCAGGCTTACAACACTGGAACAATTTCTGCTCGAGTCTGATCCGTAGAATACACATAGTGCGTATGGTGACACTCACCCGCTGCCTCTATATATTTCAGAATTCCTGGTCCAGATACACAAACAGGATTGTTAGAAGTGGGAGATAGTCATCTTCCGGTTAAGATGGGCTGGGAAAAGCCCGTAAATTTGTTTCCTCACCTTGGTGCTACCAAAGGGACGTGATAGATTGGCTTCAAGTGACATACGGGCATACTACATGGTCTCCTAATTATGGGTCACATTTCAGTGGCACATGGAGTGCCCTGGCTCACAGTGGCTGGATTTGGAGATAGATGTGCCGCCCTTCTGGGATAGGGTGGCATATTTGTATGAACCTCAGCCATAGGAACTGGAACAGTGGCTTCAGAACCTGTGAATAGCAAAGATCAGCAGGGAGTGCACCCTCGACCTCTCACCCACACTCATCTGGATTTGACTACAGGCCCAGCTAAGAGAGTCCCCCCAGCTACTTAGGACCACACATTCCATAGGTGGCAGAGACTGAATCTAGTTTACTTGTTGCAGTTCTGCACCGGACAACAGATTAAGTCAGGTAATGTGAGGAAGTATTTTTTCACGGAGAGGGTGGTGGACACATGGAACTGCCTTCCTGAGGAGGTTGTGGGGTCAAAAACAGTGGTGGAATTCAAGAATGCATGGGACAGAAATAAGGCAATTCTAGTGGGGGGTAGGAGGAAGGCTGTTGGTTAACTAGGACCTGCAGCTTATCCAATAGGTAGGGAATTGGGTAGACTGGGTGGGCCAAGTGATCCTTATCTGCTGTCAAAGTCTATGATTTGCAGAAATGCAGACACAGTACAGGCTGAAAGGCAGAAATGTTTTTTGGTACCTGCAGGTATGGCACTTTGTTGAAGCCCAACTTAGTGCCCTGCGGGACAGTATGAAGCTGCCACCACTGGTCACAATACTGGCAGCACAAAATTTCTCCCCAAACACTAGTCACCTTATTTCTATTATATGTCAAGCTATCCAAAGCACTCAATCTCACCCCATACTTTACATAGCAGTCAAATGGAGCGGGAGACTAGGGCGGGGCTTAGACCCCAAAACATGGGAAAGAGGTTGCTTTGAGCTGTCCCATATCTGGAGGGAATATGGTTGGTTACACACCTAGTGCAGTATTTTCACACCCCAGTGATCACAGCTAGACATGGGACAAGCACCAACTTGGCTTGCTGGACACATTGTGAGGAAGACAGAGCTACATACATGCACATAATGTGGGCTTCTCCCCTCCTGATAGATAACTTAGGGAGCCTGGAAGAGGCAATTTTAGAAGTTTTTTTTTTAATTTAGTTGTTTAACCAGGTATAGCACACTAAGCCGAAAGCTTTTTTACAGGAGCGACCTGGGAGCACAAGGAGGTTAAGTGACTTGCTCAGGGTCACACAGTATGCAAGTGGAAGCTGTGGGATTCAAACCCAGGTCTGGTCTGCTGGATGTCACCAGATTTGCAGCTCAGAGCCTTAGACCACTGCGCTATACTGCCTCCCCCTGTCAGGTTCTATGGGTAAGACTTATGCTAAGCCCAGAAAGTACAGTTATGTAAGAACTTAACGTAACAATAGATCTTTGAGAGGTATCTCTTGCAGCAGGTAATACACTTGGGTAGTCACCAGAGGGTGCACAGCAGCTCTCTTCTAGCAGTCTTTCACCAGGGGCCGTCCATCGATGATATCATCATCCTGCTCCTATATAAGAGTGGGCGGTCCCTGGCATCCTTAGTTCCCCGCCGTATTCAGCTCACTAAGTGAGGACCGAGGGGATCCAAGGTACCACAGGTATCCATTCCCATATGCATCTGGATCCAAAAATTATTCTATTAGAGAAGGAGGGGGATGGAGGGAGGGATCTGCTGTAAGAGATACCCCTCAAAGATCTACTGTTACGGTAAGTTCTTACGTAACTGTACTTTCTGGGCTTAGGTGACAACATACTGCAGGATTAAGGAAAAAATTTCCTCTTTGAAAATGGGTGCTTGATTCTCTGGAGAACTACAGAATGGGGAGGGAAGAAAGGAGGGGGAGGAGCAGAGATGAACTCCAGGATGTCCATTCTTTGAGCAATGTTGAAGAGCCCATTCATCATCGGAACTCACGTGCCAGGCCAATAAAAGTTGGGTAAGGAGGTCACCCATGGCAACCAAGATTTGGATGATAAAAGCTGTGGGGAAACCCATGGGGATAAATTGTGGTTGGCTGGTGTGGGCACCCAGGAGGGTGTGTGTGTGTGTGTGTAAGAGTCGTTGCAGGTAGAGATAGAATCATTGGATGTGATCTGAAATTGAGGACATCCAAAGGGACAAACCTGTAAGGTACTCATAGTTCCCTTATGCCTCGGAGGAAAGATCAGGAATAGGGAGGTCCGGAGGCCATGATAAGTAAGACATATCATGTACTTTGCATAAAGTCATACCTGAAGCTTGGAGTTCTTCCAGAATGGTCTGGGTTTCTAAGCCAAAAGGATTTTGAGCCATGAAAAACAGTGTACTCACTTTGCATATATGGGATAGAGTCGGACTCTTGGGGTCCGTAGCGTGAGCCACATGATATCCAGAGTAGCATCTGGAAATAGAATTATAAGTAAAATTATTATCTATAATTGTTTTATTACCTTGACAAAGAGGAGTTTTGTTGTGGAAATCAAAGCAGAGGATCAAAGAGTACCATTGGTACTTGACCGTATGGCTCATATAAGGTAAAGTCACAAAGGCAGAGTGCTTGCTTGATGTGCCTTTGAGATATAACTATTTACTGAGAAGCAGTGAGCTCATATGTTACCAGGCATGGATCATGAACTGCACCAATGGCCAATAAAGTGGAGTCCAGGCCCCTGGAATGAAGGGGTGGTCCACCAGAAAGTGGTATAAGCAGTTTGTTTCTCCAGCCATGGCAGAGACCGGTGACAGCTGGGCCTACACAGTCAAAACTGTATTAAGGGACATCCTAGGAGGAAGGATCATCAAGAATGGAGGCTGTAGTGTGACTGACAGCATCCTCATGTTTTGGGGAGGATGTATTCGTAAGGCACAGAAGGGGGATGAAAACTGCCTTCTGGGGAAGGAAAAGACCTCTGACTCATCCATATATTTTTTTTTTTAGGAGTAAGGAAAAGCTGGGGGGAGGATTGTCGTCAGCATGGAAAAACTTGTGAGGAGGAGTGGGAGCATGAAGGATGAATGCTGTCCACCGGTGTCACAGGCTGAAAGCCTTGCATGTGTGAAGCATAGTGGCTGAGAAATGAAATCCTGTGTCCCAGACTGAAAGGGACGACGAGGGAAAAACAGGAAAGCAATCTGTCCTGGCCAGCCCGTGATTGACGAGCAATCGGTGATGAGAAAGCCTATAAAAGTGTTCAAGAGTAGTATTGACAAAGGGTAGACAGTTGTCGAGAATGAAGCCATTATGTGGTGTACTGTGAATGGCTGTCATTGATGAGGGACACAGCCCCATCAATGGGCATTCGTGAGTATGGTGTACCATCGATGGTGTGCCCAGGCAGTAGTGGTCATTGAGAAAGGCAACTTATTATGCAAGCACCGTCAACAAAGTCAAGGGTGAATCACTGGGAGCAGTGACCATCAATAAATGTGGAAGCCCCATTGATGAGGTGCACCACCGACGGTGTACACTGGTAGCACTGGCCGTCGACGAGAGCAATACTGAGAAGAACAAGGAGTATTTGCTATAGGTCGTGCTGATAAATAATTATTGGTTCAAGTACCATTGATGAAGAAGGCGATGGTGAGCCACTTGGAGCAGTGACAGTCGACGGAGAAGCTTCATCGATGTAGAAGTCATTTATGATGACCATTGACAAGGGTGGAAGCCCTGTCAGTGAGGTGCACCATCGATGGAGAAGTCGATGGTGAGTCACTTGGGGCAGTGACAGCCGATGAGGGTGAAGTGTCGTCGACAAAGAAGTCATGTTTACGATGACCATCGATGAGGGTGGAAGCCCCATCAGTGGCGAGTCACTTGAAGCAGTGACAGTCGATGAGGAATTCATGTTTATGATGCCCATTGACAAGGGTGGAAGCCCCATCAATGAGGTGCACCATAGATAGAAAAGTCAACGGTGAGTCACTTGGACCAGTGACAGTCAATGAAGGTGAAGCCTCGTTGACATGGAATTCATGTTTATGATGACCATTGACAAGGGTGGAAGCCCAGTCAGTGAGGTCCATCGTATATGGAGAAGACGATGGTGAGTCACTAGGAGCAGTGACAGTTGACGAGGGTGAAGCTTCATCGATGAGGAGGTCATGTTTATAATGACCAGTGATGAGGGTGGAAGCCCCGTCCATGAGGTGCACTGTCGATGGAGAAGTCGACGGTGAGTCACTTGGAGCAGTGACAGTCGACAAGAGTGAAGCCTCATCGATGAGGAGGCCATGTTTATGACGACCATCGATGAGGGTGGAAGCCCCATCATTTGGCTGAAAAGTAAGTGAAAAGCATCATCAACAAAGAAGTTGATGGAAAGTCATCTTATAGTGTGAATCGTCGATGAGAAAGGAATCCTCGTCAATGAAGTTGGTAAAATGAAATGTTAAGTACAAACATGATCGATGATCTGTTGTTTCAGTGTCATCAATAGACAAAGAATCCTTCGTTGTTGATGATGGGGAGAATGGAGAAATGAAACACCGTTCCAGGTTTCAAGTTTCGTTGATGAAGAACTGCAGGCACTAAGAAGAGTAACTGCGTGTGACCTGAAGCCGCCAAAAAAAGGAACTGAGGATGCCAGGGACCACCCACTGTTATATAACAGCAGGATGATGATATCATTGGTGGGCGGCCCCTGGTGAAAGACTGCTAGAAGAGAGCTGCCGTATGCCCTCTGGTGACTACCCAAGTGTATCACCTGCTGCAAGAGATCACCCCGTGGAAGATCTATAGTTATTATTTCAGTACTCTAGACAATTAAAAGGATATTAGAATGTATACCTACTAGGCATAATGTTGGTGGCTGCATCAGAATGTATCATTAGGAAGTGGCTTACAGCCCAAGTTCCCAAACTTCATCACTGGAGGGACACTGTGAATAATGTATACACTGTGGAAAGGATTACATTTCGTCTTAATAATAACACAGAGATATTTGCAAATAGATGGACAGCATGCAGCATGAATCATTTAAGTCATGCAACATGTGCCCATCTTTGTGCCGTAGTCCCAGAATATTGGTAGAGGGAAAGGGGAAGCTGGGAAGTATGTCCACAATAGACTAAGTGAGGAGATGAAATAATTGGACAGACCAGATAATGCTCACATGACAAGCCCCTCATTACATAGATAAAAAGAGGGTAGCCAGCAAATCTGCCAGCTATATCAAGCCAGGACTCCCACTGCCTCATTGCTGTATTGGAGAGGGTGCTATTTCTCCAGGTTATTATGTGTTGAATGCTCTGATGGTTGCCTCTATACCAATTGCAGATACTCACTGTGATGTACCTGTTGATCAAATGCACTGAACTGCACAGTATTTATTACAAAACAGTAAAAAAAAACTCTTACAAAAAAAGGCATTGATAGCTTTTCATGTTCAGAGACACTTTTTATCTAGCCAGTTATCTCATAACGTATTTTATGTTTGTATGTATATATATATATATATATATATATATATATATATATATATATATAGTGTATATATACATATATGTATATGGGCGTGGTTGCATCCCTATAGTTAGGATTGAGTAGGCACTTTAATGTTAAATCTAAAATTTTGCACTTTAATAACTTTGCAACCATTTAATGGATTTGAACGAAATTTGGTATGCACTGTCCCATGGGGTAGTTCTCATGACATACCAAGTTTTGTTTTGATCGTATTGGCGGATCTTGTGCTTTGCATAGTGAAAAAATGCTAAATGTCGCCTTTTTGGACTGTTTTTTCCTCCCCGTGCTGCAGCCACACTGTTTGGAACTGTGGTTTGACATTTTCAGGGTAGAAGAAGCTTGCAGCAAAGAACAAGCCAGCATTGGTTTGGTGAAACAATATTAATCTGTTCCAAAGTTATTACATTTTGAAATTTCAGGTTCTGAGCATGCTCAATTCAGACTTTTGAATAGCTGCATGGAATGAAAAATAATTTTGGTCTGATAAAGTAGGATTTTGACATCTCATGAAAAAAATCCTTAGAATCCTTGTTCATCAAGAAAAAATCCTTTTTCGTCAGCCGCCATCTTGTTTTTTTTTTTACTCCAAACAAAATGTTATAACTTTGTCTAGGATGTCTTCTGGAGACATCCAAGTATGTATCTTGTTCATCAGTGCCTCCTTTACTGTTGTGAGCCTTTATCTTACATTTATACGGCCTCAAAATGCTTATTTTTAATTTGACAAATCCTGTTTCGTGACTCGCTTCCATTCCTTTTTCACCAAAAACGTTCCATATGATATTATTTACATTGATTTTAGTAAGGCTTTTGACATCATGCCTCATTGGGCCTTAACTTCTAAACTTCATAAACTAAATATAAACTGGTTTCTAGTTAATTGGATAATCAATTGGCTTTACAATCGCTCTCAGCAAGTAATTATTCATGGAAGTACTTCAGACAGGGGTATGGTGACTAGCAGGGTGCCACAGGGTTCAGTATTGGGCCCATGCCTGTTTCAGGCATTTATTGCTGACCTTACTTCGGGTTGCTCATCTTTCACTATAAAATATGCTGATGATGTCAAAATAGGTGGGTCATGTGCCTCTGACTATCAGGTTGATGCCATTCAACAGGATCTAGACCACATTACAACATGGGTCAAGAATTGGGGTATGACTTTAAATATCTCCAAATGCAAAGTTATGCATTTGGGCCTTAGAAATTCACAATGTCCCTATTATTTGGATGGCATATTACTTGAGACTACATCTGATAAAAGAGATTTGGGAATTAATATCTCAGATAACTTCTCTTATAAAAATCATGTACATAATATCATTAACAAATCCGGTAAAGTGGTATGGTCTATATTGCATAATATAAGATCTAGAAAACAGGATGTACTGTTACCTCTATATAGAGCATATGTAAGACCACGTTTGGAATATGCTTCACAGCTTTGGAATCCATATAAAAAAACAGAATGCCTGTTATTGGAAAGAGTTCAGAGAAAATTCACTAAAAAAGTATCTGGGCTTTTTGATGTTCCTTATGAGAATAGACTTGCTATTTTAAATCTTATGCCCTTATCTACACGCTGCCTTCAGGAGACCTTATGCTATTGCATGATATTATTCAAGACCCTTATTTATTGTCTGAATTGGGTCTGAATTTAAAACTGTGGTCACAATATCAGAGGACATCCCTTACAATTAGTTGGAAAACCCTTTGTTAGGTCAAGTCGTAAATATTTTTTTACCATTAGAGTTGTTGGTCCATGGAATAGGCTACCACTAAATGTTATTATTAGTGAAAGTAAAAGTATTTTTAAATACAGATTAGATGGTCTTATTTGTAAAGGGTATAACCTTTCCTATTATGTTTTGGATTAGTATAAGAGCTTCATGGGCTTCTGCCTTCTTGCTCTTGCAATCTACCTTAGTATGAACCTTAGTATGAACCAGATGTCATAATCCTTTTTCATATCATGAAACAGGATTATAACATCTCACAAAAAAGGACTACTGGCAGGGCCATCTGGTCAGAGAAGTCCTAATCCTTTTTTGCATCACAAAAAAGGATTATGACACTTCACGAAAAAAGAATCGGCTGGTGAAAAAGGATTAGGACATTTAATGCAAACGGTTTCAAAAAAGTATCCTTTTTCATGAGATGTCATAATCCTGTAAGATGATGGGAAGTTTCAAGAGGGTTGGGACAGTGTAAGGGATTCTGGGAAAGGGGGGTGGGAAGGGCAGCTGCGAGATGAGGTGCTAGCTGACCACTCAAGCAGACTCGATAGACCATGAGGCCTGTTTTTGCTGGCAATTTCGTCTGTTCATATGTAATCCTTTTTCGTCATGTGAAAAGGGATTAGGACTTCTCTGACTAGATGGCCTGCCGGTAATCCTTTTTCGTCAGACAAATTCCTTTTTCGTGAGATGTCATAACCCTTTTTCACATGCCAACTCACAGAAAAGGATAGCTGACCAGGCCATCTGATCAGACAAGTCCTAATCCTTTTTTGCATGATGAAAAACAATTCTGTCACCTCATGACAAAGGAATTGGGTGATGAAAAAGGATTAGAACAACTCATGAAAAAGGAATAGGTAAAATACATCTGGTCTTTTTTATTACCCCCATTGTGGCGTTCTGCCACTTTGCCATTTATCTCCCGCTCTCAATACCCATATATAGTTTATATATTTATTTTAGTTGTATTTTTAATTACCCCTGTTTCTTGTGGCATTCTCTGCCACTTTGCTCTTTATCCCTGGTGTCTAGTGGTACCCCTAACACCACCAGCATCCTCCATTTTTGCTACAGGTTTCATTTCATTGGTGGTTAGTGGCATTCCCCCCACCCTTCCATTTCAACCTGCAAAATAGAGAATGGTCCCTTATTTGCTTTTTGTTTTTTAGTCTGTAAAAACAACGGACCATTGCCGATCATGCCCATACCCCCACTTGACCTCCCACTGTGGACCCTCCTCCCCATACCCCCCCGATGTCCCAACTGACCCTCACTTGCCTCAGGAGGTCCCAGGTTCAAGACCCACACCGCCAATCAAAGACACATGTTGCTGCTGGAACCGGCGACTGCGATCTGAAATAAGGTAAATGCACTGCAGTGTATTTCAATGGGAGTTTTCAACTTTCTGCCATAACTCAGCCATTTTTAGATATTTTGGTCCCCAATTTTCAACATGGGCTCTTGTGGACCGCACTTCATGACCAATATGACTGTCATTAGGCAACTCCTTCTGGAAAGGTGATTCCGTGGTACATTTATGAAAATCACCTTTCCAGTGGGATTTGTTTAATGACAGTCATATTGTTCATGAGGTGGAGTCATAAGAAGGCCATGTTAAAAATGTGTGGTCAAAATTTAAAAAAATGGCTGCGCTATGAGCATTTGCTACTATCTCGCTATGTACACTTGTAACTCTGGACATTTTCTATATTTTCAGTCTATATGTTCATTATAGCCTTGATATTACCCCCACCTTATGTGTGTGACAGCTGTCATTTTTTAAATCCTGGTCAAAATGTGTTTTCACACTTGTGGTGCAGAATGGCGTTGCAGTTGCGTAGAATTAGATTTTGGCGTGGATTTGAAAATGTTCTGTAACAGGGTCATGCAAAGAGGTCATAAGATGGCTATGTTGAAAATTTGGGGTACAAGTAAGTAAAAATAGCAGAATTATGACTATTTGTCAGTGGAGGGATGGGAACGCAGGGTTCAAAGGACCCTAGGCTCCAACTGTAACATAAGGATACTGTTATATGATTTCAATGGAGGGATGGGAACGCAGAGTCCATTGGACTCTGTGCTCCCACTATAAAATAAGGATACTGTTAAGACTACCTTGATGGAGGTTCAGACCCTGCGTTCCCACCGTAACATAAGGATACTGTTAGACTACCTCAATGGAGAGATGGGAGCACAGGTCCCGTGGTTAAATATGGATACTGTTATACTATCTCAAAAAGAATTGGAAATAAATTGCAAAAACAACTTCGTTAATGCATCAGTTAGGGTTAAAGTGACAAAAGTAGGGAAATGTAGCATTAGGGTTTCCAACCCTAACACCCCATTCTCCATTCCACACAGACCCACAGGTGGAGGGGTCTGTCTTGGGGCTGTCAACCCTAACGTTCAATCCTTATCCGCTGGACGATTGGACTTTGCAACTGGACTTGTAGTTAATGTTTCTCTTCTTTCAGACTCTGTGGCAGACACAGAAAACAAGCTTGGATGGGCTTAGCAGGGACATTGACAAATGATGGCATCTCCAGGTTTCCTGATGCGCTGTATCCTCTTCCAGCTCATTATGCATAGGTAGAAGAGGTAAGGCATCCGCATTGGCATTTGCCTGACCAGAGTGATAACAGATTGTAAAATCATAGTTGGGCACTCTGGAGACCTGCTGTTTCTCTAGAGCTCCCAGCTTCACAGTATTTAGGTGTCCTAATGGATTATTGTCAGCATACACAATAAATAGAATTGTGGCCAGGTCTATGACCATTGCAGATGTTGAATTATAGGTATCCACTACAGCCCAGCAGCCCCAGACAGAGGCCTTGACCAGGTTCAAGGAGACTACCAGACTCAGATCTCTCAGGATCCAGATCACATTTAGTAAGATAGTGGATCACCTCCAAAATCAAGGTGGAATTTTGAGGGCCTCAGTGCTGAACTGAACGTTTCAGTAGTCCAACCAATTGACTGCTCCACAGAGCTATTTTCAGTCTCTACACCTATTAAAAACACAAAGGGCTAGCCGGCCCACCGGTACAGCGGTAGGGTTACTGCTCGCGGCGCCAGCGACCCGGGTTCAGGAACGGACTTGGGCTACTGGAGGGTCGGCCGGGGGAGGAAGATTGAGTGCCCAGAGGCAGCTCTCTTCCTCCAGGGTGGGGTGGGATGCATGTTCCGCCACTTTGCCGCCACCTGGGTGACCATGGGTGGAGGTGCAGGGACTGCAGAAAAGAAGGGAGGGGACTTCCCCGCCGAGCCAGAGCCACGACATCTCGACGCAGTTTCCTTGGCTCCCCTAGCATGCTAACATCCCGTGGGAGGGGACAGAAAAAGCAGAAAAACTCTGCAGTGCTCCCTGTAGACAGAGCTCCAAGGCCCCGATGCCAGTGCCCCAGCCGATGCCTGATGACAGCATCCCCCCCCGACGAATCACAGACACATCGGGATGGGATCCCATCCTGTACCTGCCTGGGGGGTACAACCAAGGCTCCATGGGGGGGGGATGGACTGCACCAACACCTGGCATGAGGAGCAGGGACATACAAGGCCAATACAGGAGACTCCCGAAGAAAGGAAGTACTATGGCGAGAGGAGGGCATTAAGAGAAATTTAAAAAAAAAAAAAAAAAAACCCACAAAGGATTGGATTTTCAAATGTGAATGCCGGGCTTGCATCAAGTTCTGCATCGACCCTATTTTTTTGGTGCAGCTGTATCGAACACCTTTGCCGCACCTGTACCTGATTTTAGTACATCAGGCACAGTTACAACAGTTTTCCCTCTTTATGGCAGCTTGTGCCAAATATTTGGTGTTGGCCCCATGAAAAGGGTATCTGGGATTGACGCAAGCTAGACCATCAAAAAGCTGGTCTAACTTGCAGCAGTCGGTGCACGGGATGCAAAATCCTGCCCAATGGTCGGAAGAATGCCGCAAGCACTGTGCACCGAATTATCTACATACTAGGGGCTTGGTGCATTCTCAGGGCTTTGAAAATCCAGCCCAGGTCCAGTTGTGGCACCCTGAACAAGTTCAAGTTCAAGTTCAAGTTTATTGCAGGAAAACTCCATTGAGCAAGCTCATTCACAAGGAGCTCCTGTGACATAAACACTTAAAGTACAAACATAGATAGGTAATAACAGTATATGCATGAAATGCACGTTACATGATACAGGCTGGATATACATACAAGGGTACCACATAGGGTGACTGCAGGTGGTAAACATTAATATGAGACAGGGAAGCGACTTACAGGTTGCATACTGATAAATGAAACATGATGACTGGTGTGTGCAATACATATATTTTGACTGCTAGAGCAAACAACAGACTACAACTGATATGGGGGGAGGATTTGATAGAGTAGCAGTGGAGCGTAGCATAGATAAAGCCAGGAGTAGAAGGAAGGAAAGCAGTTAATATGACAAAGCAATTATACCTTACCAGTGGATAAATATGGCACACATGGGAAGGAAAGACTTAATGACAGTTACAGGTGTCTTTTATTTTGGCTGAACTTAGCGATTTGTAGAAGTTTATTGAAACTGTGCTAGTTAGTTTCAGTACGGTTTGTAATTGGTTCCAAATGGAGGGAAGGGCATATGCAATAACACGTTTACCAAAGGAGGTCTGCGTCCTTGGTATGTCAAGCATAATAAAGTCAGATTTTGAGAAGCAAAGAACATGTGGCAGAAGCAAAAAGCTGCATGAATCCCAACCCATCATAAGTTGAAGGAAACTGATGGCAAAAGAATCTGAGGGAAACACACTGATTGGGGATTTCAGCCTGATTCTCAATCTCTTTTTTTTTTTTTGCTGTACTTTTTCCTCCATGAGGCCACCAGTCTGCCTTACATCTATATGTCAGGCATCCTCCCGGGTACTCAGGCTGCCATCTCCTGGGACTTCCTCTGGCTCCAATTCAGGTCCTGCAGCTACCCCCGTGGCTTGCCTCCTGTGGTGGGGTGGTGGGGAGCACTTCCTCAGAGCTCAGCCCACCTGGTCAGGATCCAGTACTGCCATGCACCTCGGCACGAACTTGTCCGCTCTGGAGGCGGCCATCATGCCACCATGACTAATGCCCTATTTTCCACTTTTTTCCCTTGCTGCTTGAGGCGCATGATGCCTTTCATATCTCGAAGGCCAAGATGCATCCGCACGCATCTCGAGCCAAGCATCTGCCCCAGCACATTCCCTCTATGTCTGCCAATGCTCTGTAGCCACCCCCAGCCACCGCCAGAGGCCACCAGAGCACCGATGGCAATCCTCCTCCCTCCTCGGAGAAGGAGAGCAGTCCTACAGATGCTCCATCCTTCTTCTCTCCTGCCGACCCCCGACGACCTAGGCTCGTTCCCAAACCTAGGTTGCCGGCATGGCGTGATATGTGGCGTCCAGCGCCTCAACCCTCAGTGCCACCGGGCCAGCCAGATTCTCAATCTTTTTCATGTTTTTTTATTATATTTTATTGCTTTTAAATCGAGCAAGTACATACAATGTCCATTTACTGTGAAACAAGCAGCCCCCTGCTCATAGTCATACTCTGTAGAAAATGCTGTGATGTTGAAACATCAGCATAACTGTGTCTGTGTGATGATTTAGGCGGTGGGGCAGATGGACACGCATGGATTTGGGGGTCTGAGAATTTGCATTCCTGCTTTAAAAGGCCTTAAGCACTTGAAGTATGCACTTCAAGACTTTGCTTCTCAACCCTTTAGCTGCCTCTCAGAACTACAAGTTATTAGCATGATGGTATATCTAGCCACACATTTTGGGGTCTGGCAAGGGAACAAACAGCACACTAATTAGTTTAAAGAATTTTTCTGATGTGTCAAAGATAAAGTTTAATAAATTATGTGTTCAAGTCTGTGCTTAGTACTTTTCCTACTATATGCAAAGAGATGCTGGTTATGCAGTTGATGGTGATTTGTTTTTCTCCAGCTGGAACACCTGCATTGTCCATAACTAATTTAAACAAGATGTATGTTTTGGATTTAGGGCCATGTAGTTTCTCCTGCAAGGCATCATACAAAACTCGAATTATGCAAACATGTGTTAGTGGATAAGACCTTAAAATTTGAGAACAGAATGAACCCTTCCCAACTCCAGAGTACTCCTGCCCCCAAGCTATGAACTCTAAGCCAGAGCAACAAGTACCCAGTTACATTAACTTTAAATAAGGCAAGAAAGGAAACTTTTGCTTTTGAATGGCTTTTTATCTGTGACTGCAGTACAAGTCACATTATACTGTTCCTTCAACTCTACTCTCATTTTATTGTGTGCTGACAATGCAAAGGCAATTCTAACTGCTTAAAATATAAACTCAGTTTCTACCAACCATCAACTCACATGCAATGCCTTTTCAACCATTTACAAATTCGGTTCTGCTCCCTGCTGAAGTAATTCCAGACAACCCAAGCTCTTTGCCTGTGAGCAGGACCATAGATCATAGACGTCTTGCAGATAGACTCATGCATGCACGAGTTATGAGTTTTTTATGCCTCCTGATATTTTTATTGATTGTGAAACTAGAAGTTTTAGTTGATACAGGCTGCTTACATCTAAAAACAAGCACAATACGCATGCCCAGATCCAAGGAATAGTCAGTTTCTTATCTTTATTGCTAAGGGTTAGAGAGTGCTTGTATTTGGATGTAAGCAGCATACATCAACAAAGAATTTGCCTTGTTTCATAATTAATAAAAATATCAGGGGGCATAAAAAAATTCATAACTTGGGCATGCACAAGTCTAGCTGCAGAATGTGGTTGGGCTATCTGGAATTACGCTGTTAGAAAAACAGCCGAATGTGTAACTTGTAATAGGCAGACTGGGGGGGCCATTCATAAAACTGCGAAATCAGGCTCCAACTCAGTGGTTTAGCATTGTCAGTAGGTTGCTTAATGTGTGCACTGCTCATTGCACTGAATGAATAAAAGTTTCCTTATGGTTTGTCTCTAGCTGCTATTCAGCTTCCCTCAGGAAACTTTTATTCATTCAGGGCAATGAGCAGTGCACACATCAAGCAACTCATTGAAAAATGCCAAACCAGTGAGCTGGAGGAAAAGTTTAATGCGACGTGTACTGTAGTAAGCACTGTATGTTTAGTATTTGCCAGTGTTCTGGCTCCCTCTAGTGGTCATAGACCTCAGTTAGGAATCTAGAAAAATAAATCATAGAAGCATTTCTTTATGTGTAATATATCCAGAGCCCTTAAGGAGCCTGCAAAAGTAGTACTCAGCCTCCTGGCCCACGCTGCTTTTAATCACAGAGTCCCTAAAGGTAAATAATCAAAAATGGAGCAGCCATTCAATTTTTAGTCAAACCACCAGTTCCACGATATTATCCTGTGTACACTAGACAAAAGAAGAAATATTATGGCAGTTGAAATAGATTATTACACACAGGACAATATAGGGAGATGATAGAGGTTATGATATTTATAAGGGTGTGACAGAAGCTTTTATTAAAGGGAGCCTCACTGTTCAAGTCCCTACTTATCTATGTCCACTTTTCCAGTCCTCTGTCTTTGGACTCTTCAGTCTCCTGATGGTGAACTTTTCACCCCTGCTTTGCCACCCATTTTCCAGCCTCCTCTGGATTCATATACTGATAGAATAAAAATTCTAAGTCATAAAGGCACTAATATGGAGTGTACCACCTTAGTTCTCAAAGGTGCTGCCTCAATGTATCAAATTTATATACCAGGTTCTTGTAGCAAAAGACAAGTCCAGAAAAAGGTGAAAAGCTGTGTCTTCAGTTTGCAGAGGGTGACACGATCTGTCCAATCTCAGCAGATAGTTTCTTGACTCCATGCTGTCAACCACCGCCATCATGAGCATGCAAGGCGATTGCCAGTTTATTTGCAGCCCTCAGGTTCACTCTGTACACGCTTTTAGTCCCAAACAGCAGACAATTATCCGGGATCTTGAGTGCCTCTGATAACCAGGTAAGCAAAAAGTCAGTCACATAGGGCCCCTCCATTCCCTCTACAAGATAGATAGATAGATAGAATCTTTATTTTTATACAGAGAAATTTGTCGTTAGGGTTTAACTCACAGCTCAAAGCATGGGTGGCTCATAACGTTATTGCACTTACGGAAACATGGCTCACCCCGAAAATACCTGACTCTTCCATTTCACTAAAGGGCTATAACCTATTCGGAGAGGATCGGCTGGGTAAAAGAGGTGGAGGCTGCCTCATCTATCTACAGTCCAGCCTGAGTGGTAACAAACTAACAATTGTCAGCTTTTCAAATGAATGTGAGTACCTGGCAATAAACACCCACCTAGGGAGTGGACATAAAACCCTAAATGTGCTATCTGTCTACATCCCCTTCCCCGGAAACAAAAAATGGGTCTGGAGTTGTTTGCTAGCTACTACAACCAGACCTGTCCTAGGGGTGGAACAATAGTCACGGGGGGACTTTAACATAAATTGGTTGGCGAAAACTAGTGCTTCCCACAAAGACTTGGTTGCCAGCCTGTTCCTAACCCAGATGGTTCAGGACTGCACAAGGACTAATTACAAAACGGGGACAAAAACTCTAATAGATTGGATCCTAGCCACGTACCTGGAAAAGATAACCAAGGCTGAGGTCCTGACTGATACTATTAGCGACCATTCACCTGTACTCTGTGAATGATCCTACAGAAAACCTATGATTCCCCCCAAAACCATCAGCTACAGATTCATTCTGAATGAGTCAATGACAGCATTCACATTCTACTTGTCCTAAGTGAACTAGAGCTTCCTTGATGCCATCCCAGATGTCAGCTCTGCACTGGACTTCTTCATTTATCAGTTTAATATGGCCTGCAACCAGTTTGCACCCCTAAAAAAGCATAAAATTAAAGGGACAACATCAGAATGGATCTCCATTGAGTTACTTGTTCAGTTTCAGGCCAGGGATAATCTATGGTCCCATGCAAAGAAGAAAAAGAAGAATCAGCATTTATATAGTGCTTTTCATACACAGTATCCCAAAGTGCTTTACAAGCAATGCTAGACTGGTAGTGAAGTGACTGAATGTGTGGTGGCGGCCATATCGCACATCGTCACCCATACATAGCCTGGATAATTGCATGAACCGGTTTATGGGAAGGAGAATGTTGGCCAGGACACCGGAAATGTTCCCTGCTCTTTGCGAAGAGTGCCCTGGGTTCTTTTACTTCCACCTGGACACCCACCAGGATGGACAGAAGAGACCTTGGTTTAACATCTCATCCAAAGGATGGCACACCCCAGCAGTACAGCACCCCCCAATACTGCACTTGGATGCCAGCGATTTTAAGTGCAAGTCCAATCCCGGTGTGGGACGAGAACCCATGACCTTCTGGTCCAGAGGCGGATGTGCTACCAACTGAGCCACGCTGACACCTGGCAAAGGCTTCTGGCCTGCAGTTCTATGATGCTGGTTTGACAACCATGGTGTCAACTGACATCACAGCAACAGATTTATGTCGACTGCAGGTTGTGGTTGACATACATCTGGAAGAAACTCCAGTTGTTTTTCTGTCGGGGGGCTCTGCCTACCGCACCCCCCGAACTTAAGAATTATCAACTCCAAGTCAGAGTTGATTCAGGGAGGGGGTGCAGTTTCAGGCGGACCATTACAGCAAACTGTTGATGTTGTTGGCATCGACATGTTCACTGTAATGGTGTTGCTGCACAGGAGGAATACCCTAGCATGCCAGCAGACATGCAGAAGTACAAAGCAGGCCCACCGCAGATGCACCCATGATGTCAGGGAAGTGAAAGCGGATTTCTTTAAATAAAAACAAGTTTAAACTTCATCCAACAGGAAGAAATTTTGGGACAGCCTAAAAGACCTCCTAGGCAGCAACACCAAAGCATCTCCTTCCATGCTAAACTCCAAGGGAGAAAGCACAGTCAAGCTCTCCAAAGTATCAGATATCTTCAGTGAGGCCTTCGCTGACCTGACCACATTCCTCCCCCCAAGACCAGGCCCCAAGCAACAGCTAAGAAGAAGACGTAGGACAAAGCACTTCAACTGACACTGATGTGGATCCCCCAAAGTTCTATTTCAAGCACGTCACAGTGAAGGACACCGTTAACTATATTAAAAAGGTCCTAGGCAAAACAAGAATTGGTGGAGACATGGTAGATATGAAGCCACTAGCCCAAGCTCTGGATGTATTAACAATTCCCTTGTCCAAAATCTTCAATATGTCCTTACAACTCTCCCAGTTCTCCAAAACCTGGAAAGCCGCCATTGTCACACCAGTTCTCAAAAGTGGAGAAGGCACCAATGTAGCCAACTGTAGACCAATCTCATCCTCTCCCCTTTGTCCAAGGCTCTAGAGAAAATTGCTTCTGACCAACTAGTCTCCTATCTAAACAAATATAACCTGCACTGTAAGCAACAACACAGTTTCCGAAAACTCCATGGCACCAGCACTGCACTGGTTGAGTACACTAACAATTGCCACACGGCTCTTGTCAAAGGCCAGTTGGTAGGTGCTACATATGTAGACTTGACAAAGGCATTTCACCTTATAAATCACCAGCTGTTACTGGATAAGCTAGCTGTGCTTTGCTTCTCAACCAAGGGCACCATTTCAGATTTCAATGGGGGGGGGACAACAACCAGTCAGAGAGGCTGAGTGGGGGTGGCGCCAGGGGCTGAGTGAAGGTGGGGCCAGGAGCATGTAGGCCACCACAAGCTAAACTGGACTGGAACAGTCCCTCCCTCAGGCTTCTTATCTCATTCAGCCCCCCTCTATTTTCCATTATTTTAAATTTCAGAACAACTACTAGTTTACCACCAAGGTCCATCATATCAGTGACTCACACTCACTCAAGAGTAGGGCTATCACTATAGAGGGAGAAGTAAACAGCAGAGCTGGCTGGGCTGTGACAACTGGGGCAAGGGCCTGATGGGCATCACTAGCAGTAGCAGCCAGTCACTGTCAGCCAGAGCCAAGTTAAGTTCCAGGACCTAGAGCTATTGTATTGCAGACCTCAGACTGAGGAGGGCTATAGTTATCAGATTTATTTTACTTTGAAACAGAAGATGCACATTATATATACTCCTGCAGTCAGCTCTCAAGCCTCTCCTCCCCATTTACACAGGCCAGAGCTCCAACCCAACTGGGCTCTTTGCAAGCCAGCATCAGCAATCCTAGGGGTTACTCTGTACAAATCCCTCCAAATAAGTCAGTTGGGGCAGGCTCTCTCAGTTGTCTCCCTCACTCTTTAAACCCTTTGATGCATAGCAGGCAGTGCAGACTTGAAGTGCAGCAGCAGAAACTAGAGAGAGAGCCCCCCCATCCAGCTACACAAAGTAAAGACGATTAGTACAGGTCCTGACTTACCTCAGAGAGACTGAGACAGTGGCACTCGATCCAGGCAAGCAAAGTGGCAAGCCAACTTCTTTCTGGCTTTCTCTGACTTGTACAGTGGAGTGACTCCATCGACCAGTCTGTCCACCTTGTTTGGTTCATCATTGAGGGCTCAGGCAGGCTAGCTCCTTTGGGCCAGTGGTGGGCGGTGCCATGACCATGAGAATCCAATTCCCTTCCAACCGATGACCCTGCTAATTATAACTTATTTTAGCTCCGTGCTAGTAGCTCGGGCTAGAGGTCACAAACAAGGCAACTCCACTACTCGACTCCATCTCCTTCTGTCTCCAGACTGTCCACAGAAAATAAAAAAATCCTCTTCACGTATTTCTGCTGGCAGTCCGACTCTCGCTCCAACTCTGTCCTCACTTCTCTGTGCTCGCCAGGCGTGTCCATACAATAGTAGATGCGCCAGCGCTTTCAGCACCAAGCCACCAACTAAGCTGTGCACCATGCCTCTCATTGGCTGGTGATGAGAGAGGAGGAGGAGTGGAGTTGCGAACTTGAACCAGAGGACCATCCTTTCATTTGCCAATCAGTGCTGCTGCAGTCTAGTGCCAGCCTTCGTCCTTATCCTCATGCCACAGACTGCGCATGCTGTTCACTCGCTCCCAGCCATTAAAATCCAGCCAGGGCATTTAAGGGCCCACGCTGACATCAGCTGCAATGCGGTGGGGGGGTAACTGCCCCTCTAAATGGTGCCCCTGCTCTCAACTGAAACCCTCTCTTGGTTGAGATGTTACCTTTCAGGAAGATCACAGAGGGTCAAGATCGATGGGGTACTCTCAAATGTCAAAAGGATCCCACAGGGGTCAATACTTGGCCCTGTCCTCTTTTGCCTCTTCATCAACAGACTTCCTGAAGCCTGCTCCCATTCCAGAATGATACTATACACCGATGATGCAGTAATCTACAACAGTAACTCCCAAATGGCTACTCTTACTGGAGATCTTCAAACCAATTTCAAGGCCCTTGAAGAATGGTTTGAAGGGAACAGACTTGTTCTAAACTACAAAAAAACTAAAACTATGTTGTTTGCAGGCCAGGATAGTAAGAAAGCACCCCCTATGGCCATCCTCAATACGTGCAGCGCTGGAACAAGTTGAAACCTTCAGGTATCTGGGTAGCACCCTAGATGACACTCTCTCATTTGCTACCCTTATTGACTACGTAACAAACCAGACTGATCAATAACTTGGAGCACTCTACAGGCAAAAACTGAACCTTACCCTGAAAGCAAAATGTCTGGCAGTCTTTGCAACAATATTCCCCATCATAGACTATGGGCTCCCCATATATGGTGTGATCTAGGAGACATTCCTAAATAGGATACACCTGGTCCTCAATAAAGCATGCCACTTTGTTTGCAATGCAGACTGACTAACACAAACATGCTGTCTGTACTCCCAAACTAGATGGCTCCCACACCATAAAAGATTAAAATACCAGACATACCTCCTGGCGAGAAAAGCCCAGCTGGGCCTCACCCCATAAGTGACCTTCTTTGCCCAGTTACTAATAACTACTCAACCAGTAGTATGACTAGACAAGCCCTTAACGTCCGCTACTGTAAAGCATGCCTACGGAAAAACTCATTTGCTACCTGAGCTGCGTACTGGATGAACAAGCTCCACGAACCCATACAGGGCCTACCCAAGATTTCGCAATTGAAGTCGTTCCTGAAAAAAGAACTCATAAAGATGGCAGCATGCTGCTGCTACGCCTGATAACTATGGCAACTGTCAATTGCTTGCTAACCGCTGTCATCACCAGAGGGCTACCCCAAAACAGTAAAGCTTTAAAAGCCCTGCTGCCCCATAGACCAAGCCCCACTCAGGTTAATAATGTATCCCCATAATGTATCAGTTGTCAGAGTTTCTATTAACTGCAATAGCACATGTACCAGACTAGGTCCTATCTGGGCCAGCACTGAAACTGTCCTTGTCTCTTGAATGTTATCATTTGACCAAGCTCCCCTGAGCTAGACTATGTGCCTAAATGTAATGTAATGTAATTGATGTGGAACCTTCGGAAAAGAGCACTTGCTGCTCAAAGTGTATCTCCGAAAATCAAATAAATAAATAAATAAATAAAAAATAGAACCCTGTTCACAAGACAGTCATGTTTGTTTCCTGTAAGTTGCACTAAAATACAAATACCATATAATGAACTAAATACACACAATTAACAAGACTAGTATACATAGACACATTGACAACAATGTACACATTTAACAGGACAATGTCCAATCATCGCATCTAATTACAGTTACATATGAGTGGGTATTGTTCATTCACTGCATTAACAAAAGTGCTGCGAGAAGACAGTGTGCATACTGTACTGGGTAAAATGTTCCATGCCTTTGTGGCTTGAGTTCGCAAAGCTTTATCCCCAAATTTAGTTTTTGTTTTTGCAAGGTGAATTTTATTAATGTGTCCCAATCTCTTTAGGTCTCAAAGAGGTTTGCTGTCTCTACCAAATACTATTCATGAAGTATAATGATTGGGGTAGCATGCCTGATATTTGTGTAGAAATTTTAATCAAGTTTTGGTATTATCAACTTTTATAGATTGCCAGTTTAATCTCAGGAACACAGTGCAGTGGTGAGTGTTGAAGTTACAATGCAGGAGAGACCTGGCAGTTTTGTGCTGCACTCTGTCCAGTTTGTTTAATAAGTTTTTGTTAGTCATTCAGTAAATCCAATTTCCATATTCCAAAGTTGGCATAATAAGTTATTTAGCTAGTTTTTTTCTAGCCATCATATTCAGACATTTTGTAGCATGTCTTAAGGCTCCAATTATTTTATTAGCCTTCCCTATTATTGATGTTATGTGATCAGCAAAGGTTAACTGAGCGTCGAAAGTTACACCCAAATAGCTATAACTGTTAACTTGTTCACGTTTTTCTTTTTCATTTGTTAATGTTTGACTCTGGGGTGTATGCTTTTTTGGTGCAAAATGAAGCAGTTTCGTCTTTTTGATGTTCATTATAAGCTTTGACCTGGTGAACCACTCCCCCACTCTGTCAAAGTCTGCTTGTAATTTACTTTGAAATTTTTGAATGTTGTTCCCAGAAGTGACCAATGCAGTATCATCTGTATACAGTCTTATGGCTGAATGCTGCACTGCTTGGGGTATATCATTATTAATTATACAATAGCAAGAAAGAATCTTGGACTGTGATTGGTCAGTTTGGGGCTGGACCCATGGCGTTATTCCAGCATAATGCACAGGTCTAGTCTCAGCACTGTGAACCAATGTATGTGACCTCTTGGATCACTAGGATATACTCTTTTTTTTGCATCTCCTTTTAAGAAACAAAAATATTTTCCACACTAATAAAAACATTCTTTAACATTCTTTTTTTTAAATTTTATATATAACAACAAGCCATTGTATAATAGGAATAATACACTCCAGGGTGTGTGAGTCATGCTGGGATAATACCATGCCTGGGGCATTGGACGCATTCAGCCTGCGGCTTGTGCCCAACCCCCCAGGTATAGCGTTATCCCAACACGACACACACCCTGTCATGCATTATTCCTTTAATAACAAAAACAATAGGGATCCAAAAATGGACCCTTGGGTCACACCTGGGTTTATACTTAGGGAGGTGGAAAGGCATTGAGAAACCTATGACATCTGGGTATGTCCTGTCAAGTAAGATTTTAACCAATTTCAAGGTCTTTCCATTATACCCATGCCCCTTGCTTTATTGAGTAGGAGGGAGTGGTCCACCAGGTTGAAAGCTTTAGAAACATCCATGAAGACGACTGCTGTTTCCAGTCTGGAGTCCAGAGATGAGCACACTTAATCATTAAATTCCAATAAAGCTGAAGTAGTTGAGTGCCCCTTTCTGAATCCAGACTGGAAAGGTGTCAGGAGGTTGCGTTTGTCCAAGTACTCAGACAGTTAAGCATGGACATGTTTCTCCAAACACTCGGACAATACAGGCAGTAACGCTATAGGTCTGTAATTGTTCAAGTCTGAGACATCCCCCCCTCCCCTTTGTGTATGGGAATGATTTTACTTTCTTTCCAAGTTAGAGGAAAATATTCTAACCTCAGATGGCAATTAAAAAAAAAATTCACTGTGGAAGTTCTGATTTGCTGTTATTTTTATAAATTTGCCTTCTATCTCATCAGGCCCTGTAGATTTGTGGATACTAATATTTTTTAATCCTTTACAGACCTCATATACACTTAACACCTTGAAATGGAATGGTGGAAATTGATTCATATGCTCTTTAACTTCTTTATTTTCATACCGTTCTCTAAAACAAACTTCCCATTGAAAATCTGGCACATCCATAAAAGTAATTATTTAAAGCATCTGAAGCTATTTTGGCGTCATCTGTCAATTTGTCCCCAGTCCATAAATTCATACTTGTTTGTGAATCTGCTCCACCTGGGTTGGTTAAGTAATTAATTGTTTGCCAGAATTTCTGAGGGTCTTTGTTACTATCCAGTTTGTTCCTGTAGTATAGAGCATTTTTAATGAACTTTCTACACTTGTTTAATTTTTTTTTTTAAATACCCAATTGCTAGTCTTTTGCCATAATCTGTTTTTAACTAATTTCTTTTGTAATCTTCTAATTTATCCAGGGAAGTCTGATTGTTCTTCTGGAGGTTTTACATTTAGGAGCGTGCAAATCACATATATTTCGAAAAGTTTCTAAAAAATAATTGACTGTCAGGTCTAAGTCTTGTATCAATTTACATTGTTCCCAGTTTTCTTTCTCTATACTTATCAGAAAATTTTCTATGGAAAAGTTACACATGCCCCTAGCCCAATGATAATTAGGATAGTTTTGTAAGCTCTGAACTTGCATTTTAGGAATTTTTAACCAAACTGGATTATGGTCCCCTAGATAGGGAAGGAGGCTTCCAGAATCCATTACTTCGATTTGAGGTGATGCAAATAATAAATCAAGGATTGCTCCTTGGGTTAAGGTGTTTGTGTATCTTGCAGGTCTTGTTATATGCTGTTTTAGCCCGAGAACTGAAATAATTTCTTTAAGTTGCGTTTCCTCTTGGTTTATACCAGTCACAGTTCATGTCCCTCATTAATACTACTAACTTATCCCCTATGCAATCATAAATTTTATTTACTACTGCTTCAGTCATTGCAAAATTTGCCTTAGAGGATGAATAAACAACTCTGAAAACCATTTTAAGTTTTTCTACTTTTACCACTAGGTATTCTATACTGTTATCACTTCCCCTAGGCAGGATATCCACATGGCCCAAGACATGTTTTATGTAAATCATTACCCTCCTCCCCATTTAGTTCTATGTGATCTGAGAAGTTGGTATCCAGGGAGGGTGATTTCTTTATCTTCCACGGTCCTAGATAACCAAGTTTCAGTCAATCTAAGAATACTTGGATCCTGTTCGGTTACCACTACAGCCAGTAAATTCATTTTTGGAGCCAGACTACGTGTGTTGTCATGCAGTATTTTTAAATCATGATTGAAAACCGGGCTGGGTTAAGTTCAATATCCCCCCCTCCCCCCATGGTCAATTAGTACATAAAACAAGCACCATGTTGTCCCTGCGAGAAGTTATGTAAAACGTAAGGACTAAGAACATTTATTTTGCCGTGTGAGCAGTACCTCCTCCACATCCTGGAAAACTCATTTCTTCCTGTTTTGTTCAGGCTCATAATTTGGTCTTGACTTTCTGATACACAGGGGATGGCCAGTAAGCCCTATTTTGTTCTGTTTTCCATCTTTAGGGGAGAAAGTGCTCACTAGGCAACACATGAACAATAATGTCATCATCCTGTACAGATACATTTTGTAACAGATGCAGTGAGTTAAAAAATTAATTTGGGTTCTCCAGTATTGCCAGATAAAGTTCAAGTGAACACTAGCATTAAGTTAAATATTTTAATAATATAAGTATTGTTACAAAATTACATTGAATAAAAGCAATATTAGTTGCAAGTAATTATAATATTCCTACTTTGCAAGTTTAACTAAGTTGAAAACAAGATAAGATTGTCCATTGAACAACAAATATACAAGCTGATTAACTAAGCATCTTGTGCTTTTCTCTGCCGCCACCCCATCTCCTCTGCAAGCACTTCCCCAACTCCTCCTTCAATGGGCTGTCCATTGTTACAACTGCCGGTACACCGGGGCTCCGGGTAACTGGAGGCAAGGTCGAGACAACACAGTCAAAGTGGAAATGTAAAGTGTCCGGCTGAAGTGTTGCCTGTTGCAGGGTCATGGGTTATTTGTTGCAGCTTCTGCTGTTCTGGTGGCATTCAGACTAACATGTGCAGCTCGTGCTTTTATCTGCCACCACCCCTGCTCCTCTGCAGGCACTCCCCTGACTCCTCCTTCAATAGGCTGTCCATTTTTTCAACTGCCTGTACACCAGGGTACTGGGTAACTGCAGGCAAGGGAGGGACGACACATTCAAAGTGCTAATTTTAAGTGTCCTGATGAAGTGTAGCCTGTCGCAGGGTCGTGGGATAGTTGTTGCAGCTACTGCTATTCTGGTGGTGTTCAGGCTAACTAACCAGATGTTTGCTGACAGTTTTGGTCCTTCAGGGCTTCCTGACAATATTTCAGTGCTGGATGATCTTAATTGAACCCATCATCACCCTGAGGACCGACCACCTGCCGACTTTCTCCATGACAAAGTCCAGTTTAGAGTCCTTTACTGGAAGAGTTCCCCAATATCATTTGATTTTGGCATCCATGGTCTTCATGGTTGCCAGCATGGATTGCCAGGGCAGCTCCATTCCCACTTCCTTTGGCCTGCTCCCCACTGCGGTCCCAGCAACATGAGGTTGCTGCTGCAGTGCCTTCAATCCTCGTGTTGCTCTTGTGCTGTTCAATCACAGACCCATTTTGGTCTAGAGTCTTTATTTAGAGGATAAACTCTGATCATCCGCATCAGAAAAATAAAGATTGACATAGCAGTTCAAAAGTTTTTTTGCTCATAGCCTCAGCAAGACATGTCTGCTTCAGTAGCTGGCTCTCTAGCACCCCAAATTTTTTTTTTTTAGTTTTTGTTGATCGGGTAAGTGCACTAGACAAATCCTGCCGATTTTCAGGCACGACCCGGGGGAGGGGGGAAACGAGATGAATACCAACTGACCTTGAACCAGATTAAGCTGTTGGTGGTATTTTTAGTGAATGAGGGAAATTTTGGCCAGGACACCGGGGAAATTCCCCTACTCTTTTCGATAAATGCCATGGGATCTTTAACATCCACCTGAACTACCACCAATCCAGGCAGATGGGACCTCGGTTTAACGTCTCATCTGAAAGACGGCATCTCAGGAGTGCAGCACCCCTCTAATGCTGCACTACAGTGTCAGTACTGGGATATTAACCCAAGTGCCAGATGTGGGAACTGAACCCACAGCCCTCTGATCTCCTGGCCACAGAGGCGAGTGTGCTACCTACTGTGCCACTGACACTGATACGATTCTCAGTCTTAAACTGGATTCCTCAGATTACAATCCCCCTCAAAAAACAATCCGAAGTGCATGTGCATCATAAGAATTAACTGTAGTTATTAGGTATAGTTGTTGCTTGGCAATACCTTTATCTCCGAGTGAGGAACTCAACCCACTGTTTCTCTCCCTGTGATGTTTACGGACTAATATTTGGCAAAAACAGATGATGTCGCCCATCTTCACTCTTGTGACATAGATCTGATTCAATTATCTGATCAGACCCCTGTTAAGGTTGGGATGAACATGGGTTTAGAACCCTGTAAGACGTTTTGGCTACTGAACACCATGATTTTTGAGGACCCCTGGCCAATGGAAAAAGTAAGAAAAAAAATTAAGGAATACTTAGAATTAAATAAGACTGGAAAGGCAGCCACCCAATGCTGTGGGGTGCCTTAAAGGTGGTTATTAGGGGCACACTTACAGAATTTGCTTATGCCTCTGGTAAAGCACCGTAGAGAGCACAAAGGGATCCGGAAGCAGATCTCAAAGCAGTAAACAAGTCTACACAAAGGGGGAACTAGGACTTGGGAACCCAGGTTAGTATGAGTTAAGTTGAATTATATGACCTAATCCATGTCAATGCTGAGATATCCCTTTGATACTTTTAGCAACAGTATTGTGAAGAGGATGCCATAGTGGCAAAAGGTGGATCATCTAAGGGATTAGAGGCTCAAAGTGATGACATTTAAACACCGCTCTGTCTAATTACATTTCCATCACCAGAATGAAAATAGAGGAATTGTTTTAAACTATTATATCTCTACAATATTCTCATCCCTCTCTCCCAGGATTCCCGGTAGTTTCAGACTATTTGAAATACAGAAACAGAATTTCATGGCAGATAAGGAGCTCTTGGTCCACCCAGTCTGCCCATTTTTCCCTGCCTACCCTATTTGTCACCACCGGCTTTACTTGATCTCCAGTCCCAACCCCCTTCCCAGCTAAGATTCCCTTGTGCTTATCCCATTCACACTTGAAGCCCACCACTGTTTTTGCCCCCACCATCTCTGCTGGAAGACTGTTCCAGGCATCCACCACACTTTCAATCAAGTACTTTCTCACATCTCTTCTAAGTTTTCCGCTTTACAGCTTCATTGCATGTCCCCTTGTTTTTATGCATATTTTCCTCTGAAAATAGTCCCCTCCTGTACCTTGTTCAACCCAGTGAGGTATTTATAGTTCTCTATCATGTCCCCCCTTTCCTTTTTCTCTTCCAGGGTGTACATAATCAGGTCCTTTAGTCCCTCCTTGTAGAGCTTCTGATGCAGCCCCTGCACCATTTTAGTTGCCCTCCTCTGGACAGACTCCACCCTGTCTATGTCCTTCCTGAGATGGTCTACAGAAGAGAACACAGTACTCTAAGTTGGGGCTCACCAGCCATCTAGACAGTGGCGACACCACCTCCCTCTTTCTGCTGGCAGTACCCCCACCCTATGCACCCCAGCATCCCACTGGCCCTACCCACTGCCTTGTAGCACTGTCTTGAGATCATTAGATATGATTACCCCCAGTTCCTTTTCCTGTTTAATGACTGTCAGTACCTCTTTTTCCATTGTGTGCTCTGCCTCTAGGTTTCTGTGCCCTAGTTGCATGATTTTGCACATTTTCACATTGAAACCCAGCTGCCATGTCCTTGATTGCTTCTCATGTTTTCTCAGGTCTCTGCACATTATTTCCACCCCCTCTGGAGTGTCTGCCCAGTTGCAGACTTTAGTGTCATCTGCAAAGAAGCATGCCTTCCCTTCCAGTTCATCTGTATTGTCACTTATAGAGACATTAAAGAGGACTGGTCCAAGTATTGATTCCTAAGGCACACTGGTCACACTCTCTTCCCTGGAGTGAATTCCGTTTACCACCACCCTCTGTGACCTAGCCATTAACCAATTTCTTACCCAGTTTACTACCTTAGGACCCACCCCTAAACTGCCCAGTTTCCTTATGAGTCTTCATCGTGGAATGGTGCTGAATGCCTTACTAAAATTTAAGTAAGTCATGTCCATCACCCCATCCCAATCTAGTTCCTTGTCACCCAGTCAAATACCTCTAACAGATTTGTCTGACGTGACCTCTCCCCTCTGAGCCCATGCTGCCTTGATCCTGTAACTCACTGGATTCAAAATACTCCCTGTCACAAACCCACTCAGCAGGTCAGGCCCTCTACTCCCAAAGTGCCAACCTCTGAGCGCAGTCTTGAGAACAGTTTAACAGAACAAGGTAACCCTCTTGTCTGTTTTGTGAGTTTGGATCAACCTTTGGTCTCAAGTCTTGGAGGGATTCAAACTGTTAACCTCTTGCTAGCGTACCCAATGTACAGGCTCAGATACTGTATATCTGTCTTTGGGGGGCCAGATATCTTTGCCTATGGGCACCTAACCAGGTATACAGAGATGAACCCTTAAAAACTTTAATAAAGACCTCAGATTTAAAATGCTTCTCTTTCCAGTTTGGTACCACCATGCAAACTTATGTTTAGTATCTGCAATAAACATGTACTTTTCTTACAACAAAGAAGATGTCAAAGACAGACCTAGTAAGTTCTAAAAAGAATTTTACTAAAATAGTTAAAAATATGTAAAACACAAAATACAGAACTCTTATGTCCTAAGACATACAATCACTTAAACAAAACAGGTTTAAACAGTGCAAATTCCTACTTACAGTACATAGATTTTGACTTTCTTTCTAATATCTGCTTAAAGTGCTCCAAAAAGATGTTTTCTTAGTCAGAGTCTAGGTAACAATGTGTCTCTGTGTAGTAAAACAGAATATTCCTTAAGCATACTGTATTGGCCAACCCCTTTTTGATGTGATGTCAGCTAGCTCCTCCTCTGTCAGAATATCTGTAAAAAAAAATATGTCTATCTTATACAAAAGTATTACATTCTGCAACTTCAGCATAATTCATGTCCTTCAAATTACACTTCTTTTGATCTATGCTGTATCCTCCCTCACACAGGCTTCATAGGAGCATTTACATCCTTGCACCCCTTTGTAATAACCTGGGTTTTTCCTCCAACATCATAAAATGTATATAATAGACTCAGACAAACAGCATCCTTGATTAAAGCCTTCCATGTAACACATTGTCTCTAAAACTTGGGTGTGTGTGAACTCACATGCTGTCAGCATTTTCTCATGGCTTCCATCCTTCAGCTGAAACCCGGGGGCGGGGGCGAGGTCACTCCTAGAGCATTAGACCTTCAGCAGTGACAGTCAGTAATACATTTTATATAAAAAAAAGAATGATACAGCACTCATAACTGTCTGTCTATGTCACACTCCTCCCCAGTAGACTGAATTTGGGGGATCTATCCCCTACATGGGATGAGCTTCCCAAATCAGTTCACTCCTCATAGACCCTGGACAGCCCATCTGAGTTCTGGTTCTTCGCTCCAGCCCTATGTACGATTTTTAGATCATACCCTTGTAAAGCAAGACTCCATCTTAGTAGTCTGCCATTGTTTTTCCCCATCTGCGTCAGCCAAACCAGGAGGCCGTGGTCAGTCTGCACCACAAAATGCTGCCCATACAAGTATGGCTCTAGCTTCTTTAGGGCCCACACTATGGCAAGACACTCCTTTTCCACCATGGAGTAAGCTTGCTCCCTGGGAAGTAGCTTCTGGCTCAGGTACACTACTGGGTGATCTGTCCCTTGGCTGGACATCTGGTTCAGTACTGCCCCAATACCCACGTCTGAGACATCTGTCTGAACCATAAAGTTTTTGCTAGAGTCCGGACTTGTCAAAACAGAAGCACTGCACAGTACCTCCTTCAGTCTGGTAAAGGCTTCCTCACAGGCCGGGCCCCAGGTAATTTTTTTTGGCATCTTTTTCTTATTCAGGTCAGATAGGGGAGCAGCCAGGCACTGTAATTGGGTACAAATTTTCTGTAGTACCCTGCTGTCCTTAGAAAGCTCCTGATCTGCTTCTGGGTTTCTGGTCTGGGCTACGCCTGGATCACCTCTATCTTTATTTGGTTAGGACGGAGCTGTCCCCAGCCTACCACATGCCCAACATATGCCACTTCTCCCATGGCCACCTGGCACTTCTCGGATTTGACAGTGAGCCCGGCCCTCTGTATCCTACCCAGCACTTCCCTAACGTGGTATGGGTGTTCCTCCCAGCTGGTACTAAAGATGGCAATGTCATCCAGGTACGTCACAGCGTACTTCTCAGCACCAATTAACACCTGGTTCACCAACCTTTGGAAAGTGGCCAGGGCATTCTTCATTCCGAAAGGCATTACTTTAAACTCAAATAAGCCTATCATAGTGATGAAGACCGACCTCTTCCTAGCACTGTCTGTCAATTCTACCTGCCAATACCCCTTGGTCAGGTCAATAGTCATAAGGTAGGTCGCCCCTCCCAACTTGTCCAGGAGTTCATCCGTCCAGGGCATCGGGTGGGCGTCAGACTTCATGACTGCATTCAGTCCACGATAGTCCACACAGAAACAAGTAGAGCCATCTGGCTTAGGTACAAGAACTAAATCCAGCATCTCCTGCACTTCCCTCCTAATGTCCTTTTGGACAGCCTCTGACACCCGATATGCTGTCAGCCGTATGGGCGTCTGTGTCCCTGTCTCCACATCATGTGTAGCTAAGGGTGTTTGTCCAGGGTGGCGCTAAACAAGGGGGCAAAGTCTGCTAAAACCTCCCTTACTTTCTGAACCTGGTCCGGCGTCAGCTGGGGGAGACAATTTTATTGCCTCCACAGAGGATTCCCACTTACTTTCCTCCAGCAAGTCCAGAAGGGGGTCTCCTTCATCCGTCCCTTCCCCATGACTACACACTGCAAACACCATGTCGGCCCTATTGGCATATGGCTTCATGATGTTGACATCATACATCCATTCTGTCTGCCTTCTGTCAGGTAACTCCACAATGTAGTTCACATCATTTACCTTTCTAACCACTTTGTACGGTCCTGCCCACTCAACTTGCAGCTTGTCCTTCCAGACTGGAATAAGGACCATGACTTCCTGACCCACCATGTGTGAGCGAGCTCTGTCTCTGTGGTCATACCACACTTTTTGTTTCTGTTGGGCAGCTGCCAGGTTGCTCTGGGCTGTCCCCATAAGCTCCTTTAGCCGTTCCCTAAACCTAAGGACATAATCCACAATGGGAGTTCCCTGGGTGGCATGCTTGCCTTCCCAGGCCTCCTGGATCAAGTCTAGGGGCCCACGTACCCAGCGTCCATATAAGAGTTTGAAGGGGGAAAATCCTGTCGACTCTTGGGGCACCTCCCTGTATGCAAACAACAGGTGGGGAAGGTATTTCTCCCAGTCCCTCCCATGCTGTTCAGCAATCACCTGGAGCATTGACTTTAGGGTACCATTGAATTGATCCACAAGCCCCATTGGCTTGTGGGTGATACGGTGTCGTGCATCTCTGCACCACCCCACACTTCTCCCATAAATATTTCATCAGGTCTGACAAGAAGGAACCCTCTCGATTGGTGAGTACCTCTTGTGGAGACCCAACACAGGAGAAAATCCCAAGTAACGCGTCTGCCACTTTGTCTGTCCTCAGTGAGGATAGGGCGACTGCCTCTGGGTACCGGGTGGCATAATCCACCACAGTCAGGATGAATCTCTTCCCTGAAGAGCTAGGGTTATTTAAAGGCCCCACAATATCCATTCCCCCCTCTGGAATGGCTCCTCCACTATGGGCAAAGGGATCCGGGCTGCTTGGGTTTTCTTGCCCACCTTCCCTATTTCTTGGCACCGGTGATAAGACCTGCAATACTCCTTCACCTGCTGGGTGAAGTTAGGCCAGTAGAAATTCTGGGCTAACCGCTGCATAGTGTGCATGATTCCCAGATAACCAGACAAGGGAATATCATGTGCAATTTTGAGCAACTGCTCACGATACCCCTGGGGAATGACAAGCTGCCTGCCTACCATCCCTCCCTCAGTCTGTACTGCCTGAGTATACATAAGTCCATTTTCCCAATAAACCTTATGTCTGCTGTCACCGCCCTGCATACCGTCTGAGTCTGCCCAAAACCTCAGTTTTTATAAACTAGGGTCACCCCTCTGAGCAGCTGCAAACCACTCTCACATTCCCATGGTATGGGACAGGTCCCCTTCAGTCACTAAACTAGGGTCCCTAGTACTAGCATCAGGGAAATCAGGATTACTGTCAGTCCCAACCCACTGATAATTGGTCACCCCTCCCTCTTTAGAGTAACCTTCCGTAGCTTTGTGGTCACTTGCTACTGGGGAAATTTCTACCCCTTTTTATCAGTCTCCCCATCTGGAGACACAGGCTGGGGAACCAGCCTCTCAGTGGTTTCCACTCTGGTTTCTGTGGGGTTCAGGGAACTACAATTTTTCTTTGCCACTTGGCAATGGGTAACTGCACATACCATCCTCTGTTGGAGATTGTTACCCAGGATCACATCCACTGCTAATGTTTTGGCTACAGCCACCTGTTGCACAGTTCCCCCTGTTTCACCCCAGTCTAAGAGAACACTAGCCAGTGGCAATGTTTTCACTTCACCAGTAAACCCTTGTACAGTGACATGTTTATTGGGTATAAGTTGACTAGGCTGTACCAGATCCCCCTTCACTAACATCAGGGATGCCCCGTGTCCCTTAACCCTTGCGTCTGCACACCATTTACCATGACTGGGTGCATGTGTTCCCTCATGTTCACTGGCATGCTCCCAGGGACACACAAACAACCCACTTCTTTTCTAGCACCCTGTTGTGTATTATTGCTTGCCTTTTGGGACATTGTCTGGCAATATGCCCAGTTTCTTTACACAACCAACATGCATTTCTTCCTTCGAGAAATCCTTTCTCTGAAACCTGGGGCTAACTGGTTTTGGTGGTGGCAGTGAGGTGTTAAGCTGCCCTGAGTGCGCTTTTCCCTTTCTGCTGCACGCCCACCCATTCACTCTCAAGCTGGGTCTGCTCTTGGCATAGCCAGTCCGAGGTTCAGCAGCCTCTTGCACTGTTTTTGGATCTCGGTCCTCTAGCCAGGTTTTAGCTTGGCTGGGCAAGCCAATAAAACTGTTCTAATAAAATCACATTTTCAATTTTATCAACAGAGTTTGCCTCAATTCCTTCTCACCAATGTTTTAAAACTGATGTTTCATGGCTAGCTCCTTGTAGCTCATATCAGGGCTTTTCCGAGCTTAGGAATTTAGCTCTGTATGATTCAGCAGTTAATTCAAACTTTTTAACAGTGCAGTTTTTAGCTTGCTGTAATCATTGCTGTCCTCATTGTCCATTTGACCCAATGCATCCCGAGCTTTCCCGGTAAGTAGCGGGATAGCTGGAAGCTTCAGGACTCTCTAGAATTTTAGCCTGAATACAAACTTTTTCAAAAGAATTTAAAAAGGCATCCATGTCCTCCCCTTCCTTAAATTTGGCTATTAATTTGGAGTTCAATTTGTAACCCAGTCCTGCAGTCCCAGTTAAACCCAAGCCACTTACCTGCTCTGGTGCTGCTGGTCGGAGTCGTATCTTCTCCAGTTCATGTTGCCTCTGGTGCTCCTGCTCTTCACGGTTTGCGTCTCGGTGTTCTCGTTCTCTCTCTTCTCCTCTGCAGCTCTCTGGCACGCACACTCCTAATGGTCTGCCTCACGGCATTCTCATTCTCTCCTCTCCTCTGCAGCTTGCTGGCACTCACGCTCCTTACGGCCTGCCTCCCTCTGTTGTCACTCTGTCTCCAGTTCCATCCTGCGCAACTCAATTTGCAGCCTGAGTACCTCTGGATTCAGGATACTGGTGACCCTCCCCTGCTGCGTTGGCCCTTCATAGACAGTAACCCTGCTGTCCTCCTCATCGGCTCTGGACCCTTCACTGGCCGCTAGCCCTTCTACACTTGAGGTTTGGTCCTTTCCAGTCACGGTTGGTGACTTGCTGCTCTGGGTATTTTCTACCATCAGGGCATCTATGAGGTTGTGCTTGCTTGCTTTCACCTTGAACGGGACTCCTCTGTCCCCGTACAACTGCCTTAAATAATCTACAGTGTGCCTGCTGTAGTTGGAAGTCATCGTTCTTAACTACTGCTACTCTGATTGCACTTTAGAAAAAAAAATAAAACAGGTAGAAACTTGACTGTACACCAAGTGATATATAGTTCTGTTTCCTTTTTAAAATAAAACTCAGTGTTTTTCTTTCTTTGCAAGAGAGCTTACGGTCTCAGCTGACACAGAACAATAAAAGCTTGTGATACCAAAATTATGCCACCGCTGCCAACCAATCTGTCACAAACCCACTCAGCAGGTCAGGCCCTATACTCCCAAAGTGCCAACCTCTGAGCGCAGTCTTGTGAACAGTTTAACAGAACAAGGTAACCCTCTTGTCTGTTTTATGAGTTCGGATCAACCTTTGGTCTCAAGTCTTGGAGGGATTCAAACTGTTAACCTCTTGCTAGTGTACCCAATGTACAGGCTCAGATAAATCTGTCTTTGGGGGGCCAGATATCTTTGCCTATGGGCACCTAACCAGGTATACAGACATGAACCCTTAAAAACTTTAATAAAGGCCTCAGATTTAAAAAGCTTCTCTTTCCAGTTTGGTACCACCATGGAAGCTTATGTTTAGTATCTGCAATAACCATGTACTTTTCTTACAACAAAGAAGAAGTCAAAGACAGACCAAATAAGTTCTAAAAAGAAGTTTACTAAAATAGTTACAAATATGTAAAACACAAAATACATAACTCTTATATCCTAAGACATACAATCACTTAAACAAAACAGGTTTAAACAGTGCAAATTCCTACTTACAGTACTTAGATTTTGACTCTCTTTCTAATATCTGCTTAAAGTGCTCCAAAAAGATGTTTTCTTAGTCAGAGTCTAGGTAACAATGTGTCTCTGTGTAGTAAAACAGAATATTCCTTAAGCATACTGTGTTGGCCAACCCCTTTTTGGTGTGATGTCAGCTAGCTCCTCCTCTGTCAGAATATATGTAAAAAATATATATATATCTTATACAAAAGTATTACATTCTGCAACTTCAGCATAATTCATGTCCTTCAAATTACACTTCTTTTGATCTATGCTGTATCCTCCCTCACACAGGCTTCACAGGAGCATTTACATCCTTGCACCCCGTGTAACAACCTGGGTTTTTCCCCCAACGTCATAAAATGTATATAATAGACTCAGAAAAACAGGATCCTTGATTAAAGCCTTCCATGTAACTCATTGTCTCTAAAACCTGGGTGTGTGTGAACTCACATGCTGTCAGCATTTTCTCATGGCTTCCATCTTTCAGCTGAAACCTTGGGGGGGGTGAGGTCGCTCCTTGAGCATCAGACCTTCAGCAGTGACAGTCAGTAATACATTTTATATTAAAAAAATGATACAGCACTCAGAACTGGCTGTCTACGTCACACTCCCCAATCTTTTCTTTAACAGGGACTCCATTAACTCCCAGCACTGATGCCAAACTGACCAGCCTGTGCTTGCCAGCCTCCTCCTTGATACTGCTTTTATGAAGTGGGACTACATCTGCCCTCCTACAGTCCTCTGGGACCACTCCTGTTTCCAGTGAGTTGCTGAACAGGGCTGTCAGAGGTGCAGCCAGCACCTCTCTGAGGTCCCTCAATACCCTTGGGTGTACCTTCTCTGGCTCCAAACCTTTGTTCACTTTCAAATTTGCGAGTCACTTCAGGGCTGTCTCACCTGTTAATGGACTTGAATCTGCCTCACTCCCCCCAGTGCTCCTGCTGCTTTTATGTGGCCTGTCCCTTCCTCTTCCTCTATGAAGACTAAATAAAAGTACCGGTATTTGTTCAGGATATCTGATTTTCCTGATCCCCTTCTGCACAGTACTCCCTTCCCCTTCACAATCTTGCAATCCCTCCCCTTGTCTTCCTTTTTTCACTTATGTACCTAAAAATTGTCATGTCCCCTTTATTTATCTCTTGGGCTATTCTTTCCTCAGTCTGTACCTTTGAATTCCTCACCACTTCCCCTGCTTCCCTCTGCCTCTATTGATACACCTCCCTGTCTTCTTCCTTCTGCATCTCTGTGTATCTCCTGAGTGTCACACTGTTAGCCTTTACCTTTTCAGCCACATCCTTTGAGAACCATAGTCTCTTTTTTTCTCTTGATTTTGCTTACTTCCTTTGCACAAAGGCTTGTTACTTTCACTATGTCTTCCTTTAACTTAGCCTACTGTTCCTCCACCCCACGCAGGTCACCTCCCCCACAACTAGATCATCACTGAGGCAGTCACCCATTTTTTTAAAAGTTCACCCTCCTGACGTCCTGGACCCTCATCTTTGTGTGATTTGCTTCCGCTGCGGTCATTGTGTTGAACCACACTGTAAAGTGATCATTGGTCCCCAAGTGGTCTCCCTCCTTGACGTCTGCAACTCTGTCCCTGTTTATGAGCATCAGGACCAGTACTGCCCCATCAACATTGGGTTTCCTGACTAGCTTCCCAAGAAACGCCCTCTGCTGGGAGTCTAGGATGTCCCTGCTTCTAGCTGAAGCTGCAGCTGGGAGTCTCCTATCTATATCTGACAGAGTGAAGTCCTCCACCTGCAACACCTCTCCTTTTTCTGCCATTGTGCTAGTGGCTTCCAGCAGTACTCTGTCCAGTTTCTCCCCCTGTGCTGGAGGTCTATAGATCACACCAGTGCGCATAGTGGCTCTGGTTCTTGTCTCCTGGGTAACTCACAGTATCTCGAACCCCTTCATCCCCCCCCCGATTCCTTGTGTCTCCATTGCCTTGATACCCTCCTTTACATATAGCTCTGCCCCCTTCCTTTCCACCCCATCTTTCCTAAATTTAGTATAGCCTGATATGGGCATATCCCAGTCATGGTTTTCTGTGCACCACGACTCAGTAGTGCCCACAATATCCAGGTCTGCCTACACCATAATGACCTCTAGGTCTGGAATTTTGTTTCTTAGACTTCTTGCATTTGCATGTATGTCCTTCCACATTTTGTTCCCACTGTGCCAGATACCCTTGTTTTTTTCCCTTTTGCCGTGCCTCCTTTTTTCCCTCTCTTTATAATTCATGTTCCCATCCCCTGTATTTATTTGTTTATTTATTTCAAAAGTTTCACCAGGAAAGACATACTGAGTTGTCAACAGTTCATTTCAGATGGGTCCTGGGGGTAGGGGAGGTGGAAAATTGTATACAACAAATACAATATATCAAGGAGCATAATCAAAAATTGAAGACAAATCAGTATAACAGATACTTGCAATAGAAAAAAATGAAATAATTTAGGTGATGGAACTACTCTTACAGAACAGTGAACAGGTAATGAAGGAAACAAATTGCCAGGGCGTGGGGAGCAATGGACAATTACAGGAGGGAGAAGAATAGTCATGAAGGAGAGTCTTTAAGGAGAAAGCAGAAGAGGCAGAGCAAACTGACAAGGCAAGAGAGGACCAGAGTTTCGGACTGCAGTATGAGAAAGCAGATTGACTAACACTGGATTTTCTAGAAGGAATAGTGAGGGAATGGGAAGCATTATTGTGTAGAGGGTAGTAGGAAGCTGAGGGAGAGGATAAGAGGGATGTAAGGTAGGAGGAAGGTAACCAAACCAGAATTTAGATATAAAGGAGGCACAGTAGGAAAGGCACCTGACTTCAAGAGAGGGCAGTGAAAGGGCAGAGTAGAATGATGGTGGTCTCGAGGGGAACAATCTAAAGCAAAATGACAAAAAGAAGGGAAGGGAGATCTAGTCTGGCAAGGAAGAATTTGGGAGCTCCACTACAGACTATGTCACCATAATCAAAAATAGGGGGAATCATCTTTAAAACAGTCTCCCATCCCACATACCTTTGTTAGCAGTGGCAGGAGTCCAGGGCTGCTTTCAGTAATATTTTCTAATTAATCCTCTCGTTTTAAAATACTGCCGAAACTTTTTGGCAAATCCGGAAGTTTCAGCCAGTTCCTGACTGAATAGGCGCAAGTGTACCTGGGTAGTCTTCCCAGTTTTGTGACATTGCAAACATCATAGCTCTCTGTGGAGAAGCAGGGGAGGGGGGCTTAAAATGCTTATCGTATTACTGTTGCAGGGGTCTTGATGCTTAAATTTATATCTACAGCAATGGCCCAGTCTGGTGTTGCTGTAGATATTAATTTAAGCATCAAGACCCCGCAGAAGTAATACAAAAAGCATTTAAAGCCCCCCTCCCCTGCTGCTCCATAGAGAGCTATGGTGTTTGCAACATCACAAAACTGGGAAGACTACATAGGTACACTTCGCCTGCTCAGTCGAGAACTGACTGAAACTTCCATATTTGCTGAAAAGTTTCGGCAGTATTTTAAAACGTGAAGATTAATTAGAAAATATTACTGAAAGTAGTCCCGGACTCCTGCCGCCGCTAACAAAGGTATGTGGGACAGGAGCGGGCTGCAGGAATCATTTTGCAGGTCACCTTTAAGCTTGTCCAAAAGGAGGGGATGTGCCACTGTGTCACAAGCTTTAGTGAGAGCGACAAAATGGTGGACAAGATTAAACGATCAGACCCTGATTCATACCTGTGAGAATGGAGTCAGTGAGCTGAAGGAGGGAAGTAGAAGTGGAGTGGGATTTCCTAAAACCAGACTGAAAGGGGGTGAAGAAGGAGGTGGTGTCAAGGAAGGGAGCTGTGATAGTACAAGGTGTTCCTGTAATTTAGCTAGGGTAGGAAGGAGAGAGATAGGACTGTAGTTACCATGACAGTAAGGATCACCAGCTTTAGGGATAGGAATGACAGTAGCTTGCTTCCAGGAGCAGTAGCAGACAGAAAAGAAAGGTTTAGAAGCAGGGTATTAGGCAGTACAATGGCAGGGGCTGAAAGAAATAGAAGTTTGGGATCAAGGTCATCAGGGCTACCACATTTGTGAGGATTAAGAGCAAGCAAGGAGTTCAGGGAAGCAGAGGTGGTGGTAGGAGAGAAGGCAAAAGAGATTTAAAGGAGGAAAAGGTAGAGAGAGAGGGAAGAAAGAGGGGAGGAGGAGAACGTGATGAGAGAGAGTGCACGGGTAGTAAAGTAGGAGTTGAAGGAAGAGGCAACAGTAGAAGGGTAAGAGTTGAGGGAGTCATGAAACCTGAGAACAGGAGAGAGACTGGGTTGGAGGGGAGAACAGGGAATGGATAACCTTCCAGTACCTAGAGGGAGTCTTTGTTTTCTATTATACTTCTTTTTTGTTTATTTTGCACCCTGGGGAATATTCCTCATGTACTCCCTTCTCTCTGTTTCAGTCTGTTGGGGGGGGCAATTTATGCCTCCTTTTTTCCTCCGCCACCCCCCAACTAATTGAAATGTTCGTCAAAGTAACATTCGAACCATCCACTGAGGACTATGTTTTCTCCTCCTTGATGGGTACAGGCCATCACCCCTGCATAGTCCAGATCCATGACAGGTTGGTCCTCAGTTCCTACTGTAGGGAACCCCTCTTCTCTGCAGCATTCCTTCAATGGTGAGTTAAAGCTTCTGTTGTGGAGAACCTCCCCCCCCCGGTCACAGACAGGGAGTACCTCAGTGAAAGCCACTGAGCACACTATCTGCTTAAGACCCCTCCCTAGCTCCCTAAAAGCCCCCTGCACAATCCAGCCCTGTCTCTAGCCAGGTCATTAGTCCCCTGGTGGCCAGTGACATCCAGATCCCCTTCCAACCCCACCACCCTAGTGATTATGAGGATCTGCTTTCCACCCCTCCGAGCCAGGATGCCAGGTAGGCACCTTATCTCCCTCTTTCCCTCCCTTTCTGTTCCAAAATCTACCCCTCTAATAATTGAGTCCCCCACCAGAAGTTGCTTCTTCCTCTGCTGGGGGCCTACCTCCCACCTTGGGGCCTCCCCGCCGAAGGACCCACACGTTCCCCTTGACCACTACTATGGGTGCATATTCCTGCCAGTCCTGCCCTGCTAGAGTGGTGAATGGGTTCCATATTGATACAGGCTGAGAAATGTGCCCATGACCTGCCACCCCAATCTTTCTGGAGCCCACTACAGTCCAGCCAGCCCTCTTCCTCTTGGGCATCCTTTGGGACATTGATGGTAGATCTGGTGGTATCCCTGGGTGGGTGAAGAAGTCCCCTGAATCTTAGGCCAACTTGGTAGTGGCTTCCTCCCTCAGTCCATAGAGGTGCATTCAGATGGGGCAGCACCTTAGTCTCCAGAAAGTCTCTCTGAAAACTGCAGCTCCACATTCACTGCACTGCACTGCACTGCACTGCACCATTCCCGCTTCTTCACTTTCTACCTTTTGCTGGAATTTGCCTTGTACCTTTGCCCTAGATAGGGTGTTTCTAGTTATCCTCCTGTTTGCTTTACTTAACCCATTTGTACGCTTACCCTAGATAGGGTGTTTCTAGTTAAACTTCTTCTTGCTTTACTTAACCCCTTTGTACCCATACCCTAGATAGGGTGTTTCTAGTTTTCCCCTTTTTAGCTTTACTTTAACCTCTTTGTACCCTTTCCCTAGATAGTGCGTTTTCCCCTCTCAACAGATAGCATGCACAGCCTGTTTCCTCTCTTCTGCCACCCCCTTACCTTCTTTCAGTACTCCCATACTCAGGCAGCAACAAGTAAACATGTACTTCAACCTTATCTTTTTGGACTAGCAGAGGTCCCTGCATGCCTGCTGTAGCCTGCCGATGCCCAAGGCACCAATCCTGTTCCACTCCTATGCTATTCCACTTACATGCTGGGATATGAACGTGAATGGGACATGTTAGGATGGAGCCCTTTCATAGTGCATGTACACATACACCTTCCATGCACATCTTTCCAACATAGCAAGACACTAACCATACCTATTTCAAAGGAGGAAATTCAAAGAGCCTTCACTAGACTTAAGGAATGCAAGTGTCCTGGGTTTTTATTTTTTATTTATTGAGTATTCAGATATACCTTTGAGTCACAGACTTATTTACAAAGGTTCCACATCACACAGAAAAACAACAGAACAGACAATTAGAAAATAATTCAACAAGCAATACAGTCCAGCATAATTTGCAAAGAGCAGTGAAGGCTAACAGATGGCTGACAGGTACTTTGTGCAAATCTTTAGGAATGCATATATCATCGTCAGCAACTCGGTAAGGGTCAAGGGGTAAGCAGGCCAGAGGCCGTAGCCTTGGACGAGATAGGCAAAATAAAGGGGGGGTAATGCAGGATCAGTGACAGTCACAGGTATTAGTGGACTGAAGGTGGGCCCTAAGGTGGGTTTTGAAAGGGTCAATTCTGTTTTCATTCACTAGTAACAGGGGCAGGTTGTTCAACCAAGAAGGGGCCCTATAGCTGAAAGACCTTTGGAACTGGGAAGTTCGGCAGTGGGGGACAGAGAGGAGTTGCTTGCCAGAGCTACGGGTATGCTTGAGAACTGGGGCAGGGTGGACTAAAGAGGTGATCCCGGGGGGAGAGGCCGAGGGCAGTCTTTTTAGCCATGAGGTAAGTATGGAACCTAATTCTATTGTCAAGATTTAGCCAGTTAGTATCATTATAGAGTGAGCAAGTGTGGGTAAGACGGTCACATCCCAGTATGAGGTGGCAGGCTTTATTCAGGGAGAGATGGAGTCTATCCAGGGCAGAGGTGTTTGCTGCACTATAGATCAGTAGACCATAGTCAAGCAGGAAGAGGACCACAGAGGAGACATCAAGCCTAACGGCATCAGGGGTAAGGCAGTGTTTGAAACGATACAATAACCCTAGCCTAACATTGAGGGTGGTGGACAGGAGATGGATATGCTGATGGAAATTATGGGTTGGGTCTAGAGTGATGCCAAGGTATTTAAAGGAGTTCACTCGCTCCAGAGGGGTAAAGTTGGTAGTATTTGGGGGAATAGCTCTTTCAGTGAGTCCTGAGGGTGAGAGAATAGCATATCTTTAGTCTTCTCATGGTTGAGAATAAGGCACTGAGAGGAGAACCAGTTTTCAGCGCAACTAAAGGAGGATTGCAGGGAATGGTGGAGTACAATGGGGTCGGAGTTGGAGGAATAAAGGACAGCGTCATCCACGTATAGTAGTAGGTTGCCAGGGCAGGATTTGGGGAGGGAGTTAACTCATTGCCTCCACAGGCTTACTCTGAGATTACACCACTTGTCTCCTGAACCTCCTGTATACTTTTAACAGTGAATCCTGGGTCTTTCTAGCAAATCAAATATATAATCAGCATGATATGACAAATGCTAATAGCTCAATAACCATGCTAGTGTAACCCTGGGGCGCCATCCTGATGGGCTACTACCCCTGCCTGCCCTAGCTGTGACAGATTAAGGCCCAGATCCGTTGGCAGGTGCCTCCACCCAGAGGTCGGGTCAGAACAGTCGAGATTGACTCGGTCACTGCCCTCTGGGCTGCTGCAACCCCCTTTTCTTCCCACTAGTGGCCCACACAGTTCAATTTCACTGTCCTTACCATATACACTTACTCCCCGGCTCGAACTAATCAGCTCACTCCGGGGATCCCCTGAAAAGCAAGGTACAGTTACATCACATTTTCTGTGCAATATTTCCCCATTAATACACAGACTAGCCAGTGTACTTTTGCAGAATAAGCAATCTGATTTATTCAAGGGGAGACGATAAGGATGGGGGGAAATCAGGGTGAATGGCTTACCACTATAATATATGTTAACTACCTAGGGCTCTGTGCACAGGCCTAACCTATTAATTACTGTCTATGGGTACCCAAGCCCTAACGGCTAGTTCCTCGATGCAGCTGGTTGGGGCCCTGACACAAACGAGCATTTAATCCCTGAGCAGAGCAGATGGAGCCAGAAACCTCAATTAGTACAATCAGCAATACCACAAGACAATTTTGCCTTTAATTGTAACTTTTTAACAGGGAGCTACCCTAATTCAGTACTCACAGCTCCAACAGAGAACCACTCTTTCACCACTCGCAGGGCTGAACCTGAACTTCAAAGGCCTCTTCACACATTTATATGGAAAACCACAGAGGGGTACCATACCAGGCAGCTGCTTCTAGGACCCAACCGAACTCACAGCTATCCGGGCGTCTCACTGCAGCTTCACTGTCCTGACAGACCGAGCGCAATTTAGCAGATTCTCCAGTCCTCTACAGGGTGAGCCTGGTAGGTAGCTGAGCTTTTACACAGCCTCCTCCGATCGCCACCTCACAGATGCAGTCCGAAGCTCGCTGGCTATTCAAACCAGCTGACTCAGGCCTTTCACGTGCTTCCCGCGCGAACACTCAGTGGCGCAGGAGAACAGAGCTCCTTCCTCATTCACAGCTACAACGTCTCTCACTCCGGACAGCAAGGCACGACCCGACTCTATAGGTGGGCTGCAGATGCCAATCATTCATTATTGCCCTCATTGGTGCGAAAAGGTGCCATGGCCCAGAATGCCACTTCCCAGAATTATAAGCTGCATCCCCATTTGTCAGCCGGCTCCATGTAGAGTCCTGATTTCTGGTTGGTCACTTCCACACCATTTTAGATGCCTCTTAGCTACTATTGGACCCCTGCAGCATAGTCCGGGTCCAAAATGGAGGGTCACAGCACTAAGTCCCAGCTGTAAATAAAACGAGTTAGACAAACTGCAATTTTACCAACACTATATATGTTCTCCAGGGAACAATTACATCCTTTAGATGGGCTCCCTCAGCGCTCCTAGCGACCGCAGAAACAGAGCGATCAGACCGCGGTCCAAGGCGGGATTCGAGCAGGGAAACCCTAGTCCCCCTATTTATACCATTAAAGCCTGTAAGCAGGCAGCTCTTAAAGAGGCAGCACTGGAGGCTTCAACAACACTCACAACGCCCGAAATTAATGGCCTTACGCCGAACACCAGTCAGGCATGGAGCATTTAGGCAAGCTCCAGGAAAGCTGTTAAGAACCCCCCCATTTGTAGGGGGGTTACACTAGACAAAAAGTATGAGTGGCAGAGTTATTCAGCACAAAATTGCCTTTCCAATGGTGGTATGCATGTAATAATAAGTAATTTTGTTTTTTTCTATGCTGGTCGAAACTGGAAAAAAATATATATTTTTCACTAAAAAAAGGCAACATAAGCCATTTTTTATTGGAAAATATGTCAAATATCAACACCAAATTAAGCATACAGACATTAGATGGTGTTTTACTATTATGTTTGTTAAAAAAAAGATATCTTTTTACTATGAAACATAATTTTTCCCCATTTTAGTCAAGGTGCTTTGGTGAGATTTGAGGGATGAATCTCAACCACACACATACCATATCATAAACACATGCATATAACTCCAAAAGTATGTATACATGATACACACAAAGTATCAGCATGAAAGATGATCAGCACAACATTGCCTTTCCAACGATGCTATGCGATCAATTGTAATCAATACTTTTTTTTTTTATGCCTGCTGAAGTGTCAAAAAAGTGCATTTTATTCAAGCTGCTTAGGTGAGTCTTGATGGAAAAAATGTCAGCCATATACACCATACCATAAACAAATGCATATAACTCCTAAAGTATACATGGCACTCTCAACGTATCAGTGGCATAGTTGTTCCACACAAAATTGCCTTTCCAACGGTTCTATGCAATCAGCTGTACTCAATTTGGTTTTTGTTTTATACTGACTAAGATACCCAGAATGTGTGTTTTTTTCAAAGTGCTTAGGTGGTTCTAGATTGACAAAATGTCATAAACAAATATGAATAACTCCTAAAGTGAACATGATACACACAAAGTGTCAGTGGCAAGGTTTTTCAGCACAACATTGCCTTTCTAATGGTACTATGCAGTCAATTCTAATCAATTCTGGCTGGCAAGTAATATTAAAATATGTGAGTGACTTCTCCAGACGTTTCTAGGGCACACAGGAAGTCTGTAGGTGACTTCTGTAGGCGTTCTGGGACACACTGTAGTTAGATTTGCTGACGTCTACAGATGTTTCTAGGAGGCAATGAGTTAGGAAGAGGCCAAATAGAAGTGGTCCTAGTATAGACCCCTGTGGAACACCGGAGAAGACAGGCATTCTAGGGGAGAGGGTGTTACCCATTTTGACCTACTGATAGCGGTTTGAGAAGTAATCAGAGAACCAGCTGAGGGCGTCTCGAGAGAGACCAAAGTTGGAGAGTGTGGTAAATAAGAGGGAGTGACTGATGGCGTCAAATACTTTAGTGAGATCAATGAAGACCGCACCAGTGATATCGCCTCCATCCAAGGCAGAGTGGATGTGTGCTGTTAACTCCAGAAGAGCAGTAGTAGTACTGTGACCATTCTGAAAGCTGTGCTGTTGTTTGCAGAGTAGGTTGTATTTGTTAAGATGGTCCATGAGCTGATCAGAGATGATCTGCTCTAGGGCCTTGGTCACGGGAGGGAGAATAGAGATGGGGCGGTAGTTATTGGTGATGGTATGGTTCCCACTTTTGAAAATAGGGGTGATGGAGGCAGATTTCCACCTAGAGGGGAATTTTCCTAGACATAAGGAGTGGTTAAGAATGTGGGTGAAGGGATAGAGTATCTCATGAAGGGTGAGCCAGAGAAGTTTCATGTCTAAGGTGTCACTACTGAAACAGGAATGGCTTAGAGCTTTTTTAAGATGTGGCTCAGCTGCCTTAGGTGAAATGCAATGTAGGCAAAAAGGGGGCATCAGTGGAGGAAGAGGAGAAGCTGGCTGGGGATGGGTCAAAGAAATTAGGAGGGATGATGTGGCTGAGGTTAATGAAGGTGTTGTTGAAGGCTGTCGCTATACTGGATGGATCTGAGGACAGGCAACTGTCTATCATTATCTGATTCAGGACAGGGTTAGGAACTTTGCCACAGATATCTTTAATGTTCTTCCAGAATTTGCGTCCAGAGCCCCAGGTAGATGTTAAGGAGGATTTATAGTACTCTGCTTTGGCCCTGCGCAGGGCCCACGTACATTTGTTCCTGGCTTCTCTGTACTTTTGCCTGTCAGAAGGTAGGCCAGATTCATTAGAGAGGTGCCGTAGTGAGTCCCTGGACCGAATCTGGGCCAGGAGGTGGTCAGTGATCCAAGGCACCGGATTGCTTTGACAACCCTTTTAGTAATTGGGGCAAACTTGTCACATATGGTGTTGAAGGAGAGGATGAAGAGGTCGAGGGCTCTGTCAGGGTTGGGGGTGTTAGTTATGAAGGACCAGTCCATAGTGGTGAGATGTGATTTAAGTTGGGCAGGTTTGCCAGGGCCAAGTTTGCATTGTAGGATTATTTTGGGAGGCGATTTAGGTGCCTTGCCTGACCAATGGCAGAGAACTGGGGAGTGTTCACTAAAGGCGTTCATGAGAACTGATGCACTTTTGATTTTGTGGGGGGCGATTGGTGAAGACGAGGTCAAGCAATGAGGATGACCCTGTGTGCTGATTCAAATGATTGGGGGATGTGACTACTTGTGTCAGGTCATGGGCAGAGGCTACATTGATAAATGGAGCAGCTGCCTTGCTTAACCAATTGATGTTGAAATCCCCGAGAGCGATTTGTTCAGTGTGAGACAGGAGGGTGGCCAGGTAGGATAGTACTGAGGGGAAGGCCGCCTTCTGGTCTCTGGGTGGAATGTATACTGCAGTGATGAGTAGGAGGGTATGGGAACGTCCTAAGGTAAGTTTTAGAGTGAAGGCCTGGGGTCCAGGCACCAGCTGGGGGGTAGGGAGTAACTGTCCGTGTAGTGTGTCCTTAATATAAATGGCATAGCCACCCCCATGCTTACTTAGCCGGTCTACTCGGTATAAGTTATAACCAGAGAGGGTTATCTGGGATCCGGGGGGAGAGCCAGGTTTCCCCCACAGCAATAACATCAGGCCGGTGTTGTAGTACCCAATACTGGAAGGAGTCCCACTTCTTTAACAAACTGCAAGTGTTTAGGGTGGCGATGCGCAGCCCATAGTGAGCCCATAGTGAGGGAAGTGGGTCGGCACAGGGAGTATGAGAGGTCCAGGGTTAAGGTGGATGTTCCCAGACATGAGAAGAAGAAGAAGGAGAAGGAGGACTCTGAGAGCTGGAGTCCAGCACAATTTTTTTGGGAAGGAGAGATTTACGAGCTAAGGGCCCTTTCTAGGGCAGAGAATGTAGGGATGGGGAGGATTAGTATATGGGGGTAGCCAGAAAGGAGAGCCAAAGTGTGGGGGGTGTGGATTGCAGTAGGGGATCCAGGTGGCATGGCTGCAATGGGCAGCAGGGAGAACCTAGGGTGATACGCCTGGGGTGGTAGTCATTAGGAGTGATGAGTGGGGAAAAGACCGTGGGGGTGTATCCATCAGCATCATCATATGGTGTCAGGGAGACTTGACATATTATCCACACTGGTGCTGCTATGGAGCAATGCTGCCAGGCAGCAGGATGATAGTAAATAGCATGGTGGGGATATGTGTGCAAGGGGAGCAGCTTGTGGGGGGTCAAAGCCAGGGTTAGCAGGGTGGCCATCGAGAGTAACAGAATCATAGTATAAATTGGGTGGGTAGTTGTCAAAAGAGAAATGCAAGATGAGAGGTTAGTAAGCTAGAGAAGAGTGGCCCCTAGTGGCGAGAGGATATAGCCTGCTAATGGCAAAGTAGGCTGATTAGTTGAACAGCCTACAACAGCCCCTATATAAGGGCGAGTTGAGCAAGGGTGGTGATGGGGTCAGTGGGGAGCAGACACAAAGTGTCGGCGGGCCAAAAACAAACATAAATGCAGGGGAGCAAATGCTGGCGTGCAACTGAACGGTATTCCTCTGCTAACTGATCCGTACCTTGTGGCTTCGGGGGGTGGGGGAGGGCGAACTTGCTGGCCCTCACGACCTCCAGGGGACCCTCACAGGAATCCCGGTGAGTCGTGCTGTGGAGAAAGAAAAAGGTGAGCTATTTAACTAAGGTAGCAGGTTGGGGGAGGTGAGTGAGTAGGGGACAGACTGCAGAAAGAAATTAAGCCTCCCAGTTGGGGTGAGGGGGGGTGAGAGGGGGACAGACTAAAGGACTAGGAGAGAATTAAGCCTTCCAGTTAGTGAGCAGGGCACGTGCTGGAGTGAGACAAATTTAAGCACAGAAACCTGCCTGCTCAAACGAACTTGCGTTTTTAAGTCAGAGCCCAATATAAATTAAGGGTGAAAGTGGAGCTGGTCCAAAGAAAGTGGACTAGTGCATAACAGTCCTGCTCTATTTGAAATTCAAGCAGTACAGGTAATTAAAGTAAGGATACACAGCAAGCTACAGTAACTTCCTTAAGCAAGTAACTAATACAATAAAGAATTTAAAGGTTCCCGGTTCACTTTAAGGTACAGCAGTAGATATTGCAGGATAATAAAGAACAGCACAATATTTAATGAAAAGGCTCCCGGGTTCCTTAAGGTACAAGAGCAGTTATTCCAGGATTATAAAAGAGCAGCACTAAAATTAATTAAAAGCTTCTGGTATCCTAAGGTAGAAATGCAGTAATTAAATGCTTAAAAGTAGAAAAAAAAAACTATCTTCACATGCATGCCAATTCAAAATTCAAAATAAAAAAGGCGCCAAAAACACAAACGCTGGGGAGAAAATGCTGGCGTGCAACTGAGCAGTGTTCCTCTGTTAATTGATCCATACCTTGTGGCTTCAGGGTGTGGGGGAGGGCAAACTTGCTGGCCCTCCAGGGGACCCTCATAGGAATCCCGTCGAGTGAGGGATTCCTGGGGGAATTTTTAAAACCCTTCTGCTTTCATTTGCTAGGCTTCTTAAATAAATCTTTTAGCCCCTCTTTGACAGAAAGTGTAAAGCCAGGCTTCTGGCATCACACAAGGATTTCAGTGTGGAGTAAACCTGACAAGGATCCATCTTTGTTTAATTCTTACAGCCAATCTCAGTACTAAACACGGATTACAAACAATTTACATCAATAACAGTGCACTGCCTGGATCAGAGTTTGCTCACTTCCATTAATATCACAGAATCATAGAAATGTGACAGCAGAAAAGGACCCTTTTGGGCCATCAAATCTGCCCCTAACCCCCTCTCCCTACTCCCCCCCCCTCGTCCAGAGGTCCCCCCCTTTGCCCTGTGGTCAACCCCTTGTGTCTGTCCCATTACCTCTTGAATCCCTCCACCGTTTCAACCCCCACCACCTCCTCTGGCAGACTCTTCCAGGGCTTCGCCACCCTCTCAGTGAAGTAGCATCCCCTCACATTGCCCCTAAACCATTCACCTTCTAACCTTAGACTATGGCCCCTAATTCTAGCACCTACTTTTCTTGTAAATAAGCTCCCCCCTACCTTGTTATTCCCCCTTCACATACTTAAATGTTTCTATCATGCCCCCTTCTGGTCTCCAGCGGGCATATCCAACTCCCTCAGCCTCTATTGTAGGGCTTCCCATTCAACCCATGCACCATCTTAGTGGCCCTTCTCTGAACCCTTTGGATGTGATGGAATTTACCTTCCGAATGCAAATGAAGGATATGTCCTTCGATCCCTGTATGTTATCCATATGGTTCAAACAACTAAATCCCTGGCAGTGTTGCTTGGCATTGATGCCAGGAAGGCATTTAATAGAATGAGTGGGGCTTTCTCCACTTGACCCTGGAGAGGATGGGCTTCCCCTTAATAATCCAGCAATTAATTATCACCCTGTATACCAACCTGGAAGCTGCTGTTCATGTGAATGGGATGTTAAAGGGACACTGTCAGCCCTTTTTGCATCATATTATTTCTGAATGAAACCCCATATTCTGTGATCGCTTACCTTCTTTAAAGTTCATTGATGTTGCTGGTGTGTCGTATATGCTTTCTTTCTTAGTAGAACTGAAATGCATGCTAGCAGAGTAATTATGCCTGATCTTGTTTTGTTTCAAATCCTTGATCTACTCTTATTTCATACTTTCTGAACAATTGAAACATCTTCAAACAGTGCAGCCAATCATGATGCAATAGTTTCCTCATCTCCCAAAGTACCATGAGTGTCTAGACTGTGTTGGGAGTGTTCCCAAGTCCAGTAAAGCTGCAGTGAAAATTGATCGAGGACTGTAAACAAACATGTTTTTGTGTGGTAACTCCAGTATGGTGGACAGTCTGTTTTTCACTTTCACAAAGAAAAAGGGAATCAAAATCAAACAACCAGCTACATCAGCAATCACTACAGAATGTGACCAGTCATGACATATGTTTCTTAAACTACAGACGCCTTCAGCCTTGAGGCCTACATGGGTTGATCATGTCCCTTTAACCTTGTATTTTGATATTCCTAGGGGCACTGTGTAGCATGTCCTTGATCTCCTACCCTTCTTTTTGCACTATATATTGAGCCCTACGTAGTTCAAGCTGAGAAAACAAGAACGTTTCTAGTTGTGGAGGAAGAACACAGAGTAGCTCTTTAGATGGATAACATGCTCCTCATATTCATCTTGGGGCCGGAACATTTGCCTCGTGGAATCATAGTGGTTACGGAGACCTTTGGGGCCCTGTCAGGGTATACAATTAATACCACAAAAATAGAAGTGGGGAACTGGTTCGGCAAAAATCAGAACCACCCTGAACAAGTCGAAGTAAGGGGAAGCGAACTGCTTCTGAACAGTTTTGGCTGTTTGGAATGGTTTGGAGGGTGGCTTCATTATGGGAATGATGCGCGCGAGAAGTGCGAGAGTGCAGGAGGGACCAGAGACAAGATCCTAGTTCCTCATTGGATGGATGCACTGTCCATCTTCCTAAGGTGGCACCTGACTGGGTTTTTGGCTAGAAACCCACTTGGTCTGCCTTAGGAGCTGGCTGCAGAGGAACAGAGACATGGAGAAGGAGCAGCAGCTGTTATGCTGCTCCATTCTGCTTTGTGCCTTATTGTCGCTGGGACTCGGAGAAGAAGTTTTAAAACAGAAGCAACTGATTGTCAGCAGCAGCAAGCAGAGTAAAATAAAAAAAAAACCTTATTGAGCAAACAATAGCCAATATAGAAAAAAAAGTTAATTTTTTGGAAAAAGGAAAACTTCGGAGGGTGAGGGTGGGGACTGGGAGTTGGGGAGTGAGGAGTCAGGGGCTTGGGGAGGGGAGGAGTAGGGGGAAAATTACTTTTGAGCCTGTTTTTAATTTTTTGGCAACAGGCAGCACAGTCAGTGAAAAACAAAGGAGAAAGGACTCAGGAGGATAAATAATAATTTTTCTTTTTCTGTCCTACAGGGCACTGCAAAGTACTTTTCACACACACACACACACACACACACACACACACACACACACACACACACACACACAAAAGAAAAGAAAAGCACTGAAAACTATATGAGGCAAAAACTACAAGTTGGGGGTGAATAGTTGTGTCTGAAAAATATAATTTGTTTATACAGTAACCCAGCCAGTCAACAGTGCCACTTCTTGCATATTGTCTGTGTGACCCTCTCCAACAAGTCAGTCAGCTCTCATCTCCTCCCTATGCTATGTGGGTAAATCTACAAGCTTTGACTCAGTGGGCATTCCATCATGTGGAATATGTAAAAAATTAATAATCCTTGAAGGATAAGTAAAGTACTGTGTCAGAAAGGGTTATGCCAGGTCCCTGAATCTCTGTGGGTAGCAGCACTTCAGCATTAGCCCTTATAGACTAGGTCCAGTGTGTTAACTTGTGTGTGAAATAAAATCTGACAGCCAACCACCAGTGCCACTTCTTGCATACTGTCTGTGTGACAGCCCTGTGGCAGGATGACCCCTGTCATACTGGACACTGCTGGGATAAATTGAAACCCCTTCCCCAAGCAGTTTATATCTTTTGTATAATGTCCAACATGCTGGTTGGCTGGTTATAAATTAAGTGCTGAAGTGCATATAATGCTTTTTGTGCATATAACCTACAAACAAAACTAAGAGGGCAGTTTTAATAGAAGAATAACAAAAACTTATGTCTGCTTTTTTCTAGATGTTAGCAGCCCTCTTCAAAGATATATTTTACAGCAAACAGCATGAGGTAATTTGACCCTGCAGGAGAGTTCAAGAGAGCACAGAATGTTCTGACCTTGGCTCTGACCTTTAACAATGCTGTAAACAAGTTATGTAATGTTCTCCAGGTGCCAAATAACTGTTCTCTGTTGTACAACAGTGGCCCCTAGTGGCTAGTTTTATGTTATGTCTGTTGTTAATCAAAAGACAGGGGAAATTATTTTCCAACTTCTAGTGAGCTTATAAAAAATCCTACCTCAGTGCTGAGATAGGGAGGTCAGTTGAATACTGACTGAGGAAGGTGAAAGACCTCCTGCTAGTGTGTGCTTTCACACTGTTAGGCTGAAGAAAAAGCCTTGGAAACTATTGAAGCTAAGCAGTTGTCTGACTTACCATTTTGCTTTCTATATATTTTACTTTATGAAAATAAAATGATAAATGCAGCCTTGGGTTTTTTATGCACCTGATTTGTGGTCTGCCTGAAATTGTGTTATCCTAAACCCATGCCTGGTGACTTATGGTGTTCAATGTAGGATCTGTTTTGATGTCCGAGGAAACAAGGGGAGTCCAATCAGTTCATGACAGACCTGGTACCAAGGATACATGGCAGAGATCCATGGCGCCAGGTGAGATGAGGACAGCGCCTGATGGAGATGGTGACCTGGGCGATGTACCAGGGATGGGACAAGATGGACCCAATGGCCAAATGGAGACCCAGATATGGCTTCTTCACTGGATGAGTGGGAGATGGCTGGAGGCTGATCAACTCTGGAGAGAGGTGTAGCACAGATGCCAGGAGCTACTTGAGAGGTCCCACTCGGAGGATGTCGAGGAAGAATTGGTGGAGCAGGATCCATGGGCTGTGGAGGAGGAGGACCCACTGATGGAGCATTTGCAACCACCGTTTGTGGAGATCCCATTGTTGCACATTTTTCCGGGCTGCTATTTGGCGGAGGATGGTGAACGAGAAGAGGAGATCCCAGGTAAGACTTTGACTGCCAATGTGATACTGGGGGAGAAGACTTCAAGCAAGATGGAAGAAGCCATTTTGGCTGAAGGGACTTTTACATGTTTTAAACCTCCTGCTGTGAAAAATGGTTGTTCTCCTGATGTTGACTGGGGAAAGTTGCAAGTGGGGGATCCTGACGTTACCCAGTTAAGGGAGTATGTAAAAATCAAGGATGGGAGACAGGTTAATGGTGGTGTGGGGGACAAGTTATGGTGGTATGAACTCTGGAAGGGAGTACGATATCACATGAGGCCCAACCCTCGGATGAAGGAGGGGATGCCCAGGTAGTCGTGCCTGTGGCATATAGGAAAAAGGTGATAATAATAATAATAAACTTTATTTGTAAAGTGCCTTTCAGGCACCAACGTGCTGAACAATAAATAAACATATAAAAGCAATAAAATACATAATAATGTAACCAAACAGCAGAATAAATAGCAAGATAAAATAGTCTGGATAGGCTTTCAGCCATAGATGTGTCTTTAAGGCCTTGTTGAAGCCCTCCACAGTCTTACACTCACGTATCTGACGGGTTAGAGAATTCCACAGGGCTGGGACCACATACATAAATGCACAGGCCCCAGATGACTTAAGGCTCACCCTGGGAATCTCTAGCAACCCCTCGTCAGCTGAGCGGGGTGGATGCCTGGGGCAGTAGGGAAACAGAAGCTCTTGCAGATAGTCCAGGCCTAGTCTGTGTAGGGCCTTATAGGTCAGAAGCCCGACCTTGAAGGTGATCCGCCACTGAATAGGCAGCCAGTGCAGTTTGCGCAGCACCAGTGTGATGTGACTCACATGAGGAGTTCCCATCAACAGCCGGGCCTCAGCGTTCTGCACTAGCTGCAAGCGCAATATATCAACCCCCGGAAGCCCTAGATAAATGGAGTTGCAGTAGTGAAGGCACGAGGTCACAAAGGCGTGGATCAACGTTGGAAAATCACCAGATGGAGCAAGGTGTTTAACCCTGGTGATGTTCCTCAGATGGTAAAAAGAGGACTTGACGAGTGCCAACACCTGTGAATGCAGTGTCAGCCCATAATCAAGAATCACCCCCAGGTCACGCACCCATTCAGAGGAAGAAATCTGGATACCCCCTAGACAAAGTCTGGTGGGTTGACCAGCCCTCAACCCCTCTGTCCAATGACTGGGATCCACTACCATCACCTCAGTCTTTCCAGAGTTCAACTTCAACCAGCTGGAGCTCATCCAGTCCTGGATTTCAGCGAGGCAGTTGTCAAATACCAAGCATGCACTAACCTGGTCAGGTGCAAAAGACAGGTAGAGCTGGGTGTCATCAGCATAGCAGTAAAACTCAGCCCATACCATCTTACAATGTCTCCGAGGGGCAGCATGTACACCACGAACAAGATGGGGGACAACACCGAGCCCTGAGGAACCCCACCTGGCAGAGAGAATGGATCAGAGGAAAAAATCCCCAACACCGCCCTCTGAGTTCTGCTAGTGAGGAAGGACTTAAACCATCTGAGAACTGTACCAGACAGGCCACAGATGAAGCTCAGGCACTCGAGAAGTACCCCATGGTCCACGGTGTCAAAAGCTGAAGAGAGATCAAGAAGTACCAAGATAGAATGGCGCTTCTGATCTCTTGCCATCAAGAGATCATTAAGCACCCGAACCAGAGTGGTTTCAGTACTATGCCTCTTACGAAAACTGGATTGGAGAGGTTTGTAGATGTCATGGATGGTCAAGTGGTTCTCTAGTTGCAGCACCACAACTTTCTCAATTACCTTCTCAACAAAGGGAAGGTTTGAGATCGGTCTGTAGTTAGCAAAGCAGCTTGGGTCTAGAGCAGCTTTCTTCAGGAGAGGTGTCACCACTGCCTCCTTCAGGAAGCTAGGAAACTCACCAGACTGTAAGGAGCACCAAACTATCTTTGCTAGGACCGGGCCTATGATGTCACAACAACCCATTATTAGGGAAGTTGGGCCCGGGTCCAAACTACAGCATGTTAGGTGCATACCATGGGCAATCCGTACAACATCCACGATTTCCAGCCGGTCAAAGGAACTCCAGGTAAACTGAGGAGAAGTGACCATACACCAACCACTATCAGCTCCCATAGAGTGTGCCGGTTGGATCTCCGCCCTGATGCGGTCACCTTATCCGCAAAGAACTGAGCGAGCTCATCACACTCAATCTGTGAAAAGGCTCTTCAAACCTGAAGACAGGTTGGGTTGCACAACCTGTCCATGGTTAAAAAGAGTGGAGCCGGTCAATTCTGAGCAGCAGCAATCTCCCTGGACAGGAGCTCTGCCTTCTTATGGATGATTGCTGATTGATAGGCTTGATAATGTTTCATTAATCTAAGGTGGTCAGCAACCAGGGTGAATTTCCACCAGCGATGCTCTAACCTTTGTCCAAGTCACCGCAGCTTCCTCCAAGTCCCATCAAACCATGGGGACCAAGGGCGAAGAGAGAGTGGACGAACGTGGATGGGACTGATAGAGTCCAGGGCCACAGTAACAGCCTTGTTATAGGCCTGAACCAGGCTCTCTGGACTCCCACTTGCCTCCGGAATTGCCAATAGGTCTAATACCGCCACTAGACCATTGGGACTCACATCCTGTAAAGGGCGGTATCTGACCATTTCCACAGGGGCAGGCCTATATGGGGGGGCATAAAAACTGAACCCCACAGTGTGATCATCCAACCATCTGACCAGTTCTACCACCAGGTCAGAGGTTTTGATCCCCAGGAGGAAAACCAGGTCAAGAGCGTGACCGAACTTATGGATAGCTGAGGCAACCGCCTGTGTAAAGCCCAGTGATGTCATCAACTGAAGGAAGTCCTGTCCAAATTACGAGAGTTCATTATTGACCCAGGCATTAAAGTCACCCAGGACCGTCAACCTGGACAATTCAAATGCCATGTCGATCATGAAGTCCGCTACTTCCTGAAGGAACCGCTTCTCATCCCCGGGAGGACGATAGATGAGAGCAATCCTACAGCCTACACCTGCAACCACGGTACTCAAATGTGTTGGTCTCCTCAACTGGCACACTTGTAAGGTTCAGTTCCATCTTGAAATAGATAGCTACCCCCAATGGTCCAATCTCGAGCTGTGTATCACCTAGTACCCAGCCGGAACAGCAGCCTCCGATATGGGGCCAGCGTTATCATCCAGCCAGATCTTGGTGATGCAAACCAGATCTGCTGTCCCAACAAGATCTGCAATTATTGCAGTCTTGTTCTTAATGGATCTGGCATTGCATAACACTGCTCGAGTTGGATAAGATTCCGGGGCCACCCGTGCTAGCTGCCCACCAATAGTGGAACCCTTGGGTTTGGAGACCAGGCATGGAGAACCACATTCTAGAATCCATTTCACCCCAGGGTGTCTCCTGGGCCTCACTACCCCGATACAAGAACGCCACTCATTCACCCTCTGACGTTCGCAACCTCCTGTGCAGCCCCGACCCCCACGAGCAATTCCCAGTGCTCTACAGCATTTATATACAGTAAACTGTAAAGGGGGGGCAGTAAATGGATGGAGGTCACGTAGTTTGGAGGGTGAATAGCGCACGACCAAGAAAGCAGTCCACCAACACATCTAAGCACCCCAAATCTCCCATCACGCACCCAAAACCTCAGAACACTCAAAATCACAAATGCAGCAAGTAACAAAAATAAATCAAATTCTCAACATCAAAATAAGTCAATCCTCCACGCTCTCTCACAGAGTTGGGGGGGGGGAACTAAAACAAAACAAAACCCCAAAATTTAAATAATTCAAATTCCACCCCACAAAAAACATCCCAAAATACAGTCCTCCACTCTGTCTCACAGGGTGGTGGACAAAATAAAACAGAGCAAAATAAGGCTTAACCTTTCTTGGGTGTCCAGTACTTCACTCCTCCACTCTCTCTCTCTCTCTCTCTCTCTCTCTCACACAGAGCAGTGGGTGATGGACAAAATAAAATAAATAAAATAAACAAAGTAAAGGCCTACCCCCTCCCAAATAACTTGAGTGTCCAAATAATTAACTCCTCCACTCTCTCTCTCTCTCACAGAGCAGGGGGTGAAGGACAAAATAACATAAAAATAAAATAAATTAAATAAACAAAATAACGGCCTATCCCCTCTCAAATAACCAGAAATTCACTCCTCCACTCTCTCTCTCTCTCTCACAGAATAGGGAGGAGGGGTTTCCAAATAAATAACCAAGTAAAATAAAGTCCCCCAAACAAAACAATTATAGCCCCACTAAAATACACAGAAATTAGCCTAATATCCAACAGCCCACTAACCCAAATAAATACAACAATAAATGCAAATGAAGTTCAGGCTCAGGTAACAGTAGTGACTAGGATTGTCCAAGTTAGAGTTTTGTGCCAACATACTAAGGTGAAGTTCATAAATTTAATGTCTAAAGAGCCTCGCCACACCACAGCTCTCAAAAAGCTTTGAAGACAAAAAGGAGGGCTCTCACCACCCCCAACCATCGGAATTAGTCCAAAGGAAGCAGCCCTCTCACAGTTGCATCCAGAAAACTGATAAAAAGTAAAAAGCTCCAAAAAGAGGCCCTCTTACTGCTTCTCCAAATCGATCAAAAGTAATAAAATATGTGATTGTTCAGCTCCAACAGAAACTCTCAGGAGACCAACTAGTAGTCCACAGCTTGCTGAGCTAACTGAACAGGGACAGAGCTTTAGAGCACGGATATCCAAGAGTCTATAGATAACCAGTTCCCAGCCCAACACTGAGGTAGGCACCAGGGCACAGGCCGCTTTCCCCCACTTGAACCACCGGAGAAGTCCAACCTCTGCCAGGCCACCCTGCAGCCCTAGGAATTTGATAAAATGCCCACCTTCTGACTAGCACTCCTGACCCCTTAGGGGAAAACAGCCGCGTCCTGCACCCACCTCTAGGCAAATCAGTCTGGCTAGCTCTCCTCCTCTCCTTGTAGGCTCCCTCTCAGCAGATGCTCTCCTCGGTAATAGGACCTCCTTCACCATGACAGGCTGGAATCCAGGCACCGGACAATGCTCAAGCTTGCTCCACAGCAGCTGCTCATAACTTCCCAGGGCTCCCAGTAGTCTCATTCACCATGATCAGGATAAACAGTCCCTGCCAGTAAATGACTGGAGAGAAATTACTCAGTACTAAATGCCAGCACTGATAAGATCAGTGGATGATAAAGGATGCGCACTTCAGTCACTCGGAGCTGAGCCATGGGAAGGTATTGGCTAAACTCACAGCATATTTCTGTTGGCCCGGCATGTATAGGCAGGTAGCAGCACACTATAAACCTGTTATAGGGGCAGACAGATAGCGACCCCTGATAGTGATGTGGGAGGAGTAACCCAGAGGGTGAAGGGCAAGAGATGGCACCCTTGGAGGAGGGGGAGACTCCCACATAGAACAGGAGAGACTAGGTGGTAGCCAACACCACTAGTGGTGTACAAGATTTGATTTGAAAACCCAGAGGTTAGGGACAGGCTATTAGGAATGCAGTGTGGTATGTTACTAGCCTACTTTTAAATGTCTAAGTGGGGATGGAGCAAGGTAGTTCTCTCCCCGAAGGCAGTTCTACTGGGTGCTGGATTGTCCAGCTGTTTGAATGTATCTGGTCAGGGAAAGTCAGTAGATGGCATAAAACTGCCATTAGTAGTTCTTTCTCCTGGTGTATGTAATGCTTTGTAGTTTACTAATGTAGAAAACTTGTAAAATGTCTCATGGTATTTGTATAATGATGGAAAAGATAATTGTGAATGGGACCCTGAGACGGGACTTCTGGTGAGAGTGGGCTGAAGCTCCACACCCTTCCAGGGTGTTAGTTTGGATTTGGACAACCATAGGATGGTTGCCCTCTTATGTGGGGGGATGTGTGACAGGGTTACCCCTGTCACAGTGGACATCCCTGGGATAAATTGAAGCCCCTTCTCCAAGCAGCTTATATGTTTTGTATAATGTCCAACATGTTGGTCGGCTGGTTATAAATTAAATGCTGAAGTGTTTATAATGCTTTCTGTGCATATTAACCTAAAAACAAAACTAAGAGGGCAGTTTTAATAGAAGAATAACAAAAATGTCCAACTTCTAATGAACTTATAAAAAGCCCTACGTCAGTACTGAAAGAGGATAGATAGGGAGGTCAGTTGAATACTGACTGAGGAAGGTGAATGACCCCCTGGTAGTGTGTACTTTCACACTGTTAGGTTGAAGAAAAAGCCTTGGAAACTGTTGAAGTTAAGCAGTTGTCTGATTTACCATTTTGCTTTCTGTATATTTTACTTAATGAAAATAAAATGATAAACTCAACCACACGTTATTTATGCACCTAATTTGTGGTCTGCATGAAACTGTGTTATCCTAAACCCATGCCTGGTGACAAGCCCCCCTTCCCCAACAACTCAGTCAGCTCTCATCTTCTCCCTGTGCTCCATGTGGTAAAGCTACAAGCTTTGTCTCAGTGGGCATTCCTTCACGTGGAATAAATAATAAAAATAAATAATCTTTGAAGGAAAAGTAAGGTACTGTGTCTGAGAGGGTTAGGCCAGGTCCCTGAATCTCAATGGGTAGCAGCTGCAGCACCAGCCCTTATAGCCTACTGTAGGTCCAGTGTTGAACTACTCTGTGTGTAAGTGTGACAGACCTGTGCGTGAATTAATCTTACAGTCACCACCACTTGCATTTTTGACCCTGAACAAGCTACAGACTGGCATTATGAGTACTCCAAAAAATTGTAAATCAAAAGCTGGGGGGCAAAGGAAGTAATCGTAAAAATGTATTCAAGAGCCCAGAAAGGAGTGGCCCAAAAAGTAAGGTGCAAGCACCACAGTCTATTGAAGAGGCTGAACTAAATGCTACTGCTATCAATGTGCTGGCTAACTCTCAAATACTGAAAACTTAGCAACGGGGGAAGGGGGTGGACTGTCTATGTCAGAAGGGCTCAGTACAGTGAACACAGTTTTGAAGGAATCTAAGGCATCTTCTAGCAAGTTGTTTGAGAAAATTACAAAAACAAAGAATATTCCAATTATATATAAAGTTAAAGCACTTATAGGCACAACTCACAATGGAGTTACTCAATTTGCAACACATGCATATCGAATAACTCAATCTGTGACTGCAAATGTTAGCTCTACTGAATCAGATGATGATGATGATGATGACCAGGGTCATGTGAGACTGATGACGAGCTTGTGACTTTACCTTTAGCTATGTCTCATTCTGGTTCTGACAGTGGCATTGTGGATAAAGATAAAGAGAGTAATAGAGTGTCAAAAAGGAAAAGGTCAAAGGCACAAGCCACACAAAGTGAAACAAAGTCTGACAGTAGGAGTGATGGCAATGGTGCTGCAGAGGATTCAATGATTGTCTTACCCGATGAACCTGCATTATCTGCCAGTATGTCTTCCCCACTTAAACCCAGCCACTTGACCCCTACTGAGCTTGCTGCTAGACATAGACAGTCCACCTCTACTGTTTGGAATAATTTTTACATAAACCCTAAGGATGCTTGCCAAGCAATATGTGTGCACTGCAACACATGTGTTAGTAGGGGAAAAATAAAGGGCATCTTGGAACCACAGCAATGATGTAACACCTTACGTGAATTCACCCTATTGTTCTATATGGTTCAAATAAACAGTCTAACATTTGTGCCTGAAAATGTAGCAGGGTCTTGGTGAACAGGAACATTCTGCTGAAACAGTGGGAGACGATCACCAGCCAAGATCCAAAAGCCCACTTTTGCCTCAAGATAATTCTGTAAGATCCTCTATCTTACCAGGCAGGGCATGTAGTCATACAACACTCCCAGCCAAATCTAACTTGGTATACCGACAGCACAGCGAGGGGAATACCACAAAGACCATCACAGCGACATTTTCGGCAGTTCGCTATGATGGTTTCCATGTGTTCCAACACTGTTGCTGCTGGGGTGTTTGTCCCCTTCCCTGAACTAACTCCGACTGGAGTTAGTGATCCTCAGTGCGGGGAGTGTGGGGGGCAGAGGGGTGTGGAGGGCAAAGCCCCGCACAGAAAACACTTGTTCCCCCAGCAACAGCACAACACCAGTTGGCGGTGTTGTACTATCATTGTGCCGATGGTCGACAAATTTCTTGTCGCTGCTGCATAGTGGAACCATCTAACTTTACCCCGATAAGAGGCAATTGAAATTAAAAGAAGTTTTTGAAAGAAAGTCTAAATATTCATGAAACCATCCTATAGCAGTGGCAATAAATTGGAAAAATAATAGAAATGATTGTACTTGATTTGCAGCCATACTCTGTTGTGGAAGACGTGGATTTCAGAAGGCTTATAGAATACTTAGAGCCATGATATTTAATGCCAAGTAGAAAATACTTCTTGGTAACTGCTGTGTCCAGGATGTATGACAGCTTAGTACTTCAAGTAAGGCATGCTGTCAGAGAGGCTAAGGACAAGGTAGTTTACTTTACTATTGATATGTGGACCAGCACCAAAACCATTGCCTATCTCTCTTATTGCACACTGGGTCAGTTTTGTGGGTAACTCATCATCCTCACACACACGTCTCCCTGCTAACCCCACCATTTCAACCAGTACTACTACTATTACTACCACCACTACTGTCTCTCAGAACTCAAAAAAACCCATCACGTTTCAGAAAATGACAGTTCTCCATGTATCTTACTTTCAAGATACACATACCATAGTACATTCAGCAAGAACTGGAAAGACTAATTAGTGCTTAGGTCACGTCACAGGGTTTGAAAGTTGTTTTTTGTTGTTGCTGACAATGGTTCAGATATTAAACAAGCACTTTATGATGGCAATTATGTACATATACGCTGTTTTGCACATTGTCGTAACCTAAACATTGGAAGCTTCCTGGATAATGTATCAACCACTGTGGGAACAGTGCGCAAAGTGTGTGGCCACTTCAACCATTCAGTAAAAGTCTGTGACATCCTTGCTGATAACCAGAAGGACAAAAGTCTTCCTCATCTTCAGCTTGTTCAGGATGTACCAACAAGGTAGAATTCAACTTAATTTATGATTGAACGTATCCTTGAACAAAAAGTAGCTATCATTGAGTATTTCATGTACACTAATATCGGAGAGGGCATTTTACTCCATTCTACTCAATGGTCTCTGCTGGAACACTTGTGTCTCGTTCTGAAACCATTCATGAATGCTACAAAAGAGGTCAGTGCAGAAAAGACATCCCTTAGCCAAGTTATTCCACTCATTCTACTTCTCAAAAAAATGGTTGGAGAAAATGAGGAGCAACTTAGATAAGCACCAATCTATAGTGAATAATATGCTTACTAGACTTAGCAATGATGACAAATTATCAGCCATAACATGGAGCAAAGAGTATATATTAGCAACATTGCCAGATCCACATTTCCAGAAAAGACACCTTCCTGATATTGTTTCTGAGGATATGGAGGAGTTGAACTACAGGCAACTTTTGATTTATGCAGATGAGGTTTTATGAAGCAGTACTGCAATGACACCACTTCAAATGCAAAAGACTTCTCTAAAAAACAGTACAGAACAAGCAGACAATGAGGAGGATGATATTTGGTGCCAGCTGCAGGACATTGAAATTCAACAAGGAGAAGATGCATGCTCAGTAGTAAGCATGGTAGATGCTTATCTGTCTGAGCCTTACATTAGTATTAAGGATGACCCTTTTGCTTACTGGAAACAGAAAAAAATCATGCTGGCCAAAGCTCGCTACCCTGGCTTGTAAGTATATTGGATGTCCACCCTCCAGTGTCTGTTCTGAATGTTTATTTAGCTCTGCTGCGGATGTTATAACTGATAAAGGAACAAGATTAACTAACACCAGACAATGTAGAGAATCTAACATTCTTGAAGGTTAACTTGCTAAACTTTGGCTACATATGTGATGCTAATCTTGAAGAAGATGACACTGACAGTAGTACCTGTGCTGCATCTGTGGATTGACACATCGGCTTTCAATTTTCAGACTGCACTGTAAAAGTAGAGATCTGGGACTTGACTGCCTTTGGACCACATCATTGTTATCCTGGGGTTGGGTGTGATGTGCAGCCAGTACATAATATGATTGTACTGGTAGCAACTTTGTCAGACAAGTCCCTGTTCTTATATACACAGTCGCTTTGTCATTCTGAGGAGATCATTTAGCTAAATGCACCTGAAAGCCACCTCATTTTGAGGGGGCTTATTGCTCACCTTTAGGGGCCCCCTCCTCCTTCCACTGGTGCTTAGGGACAATTTTGTGGTGCACTGGGGGATGTGCTGGCCTGCCACTTGAGGGGCAGCAGAGACCCTTTCTATATAAGGGGAGAGTTAGGCGAGAATCAGGGTCTTCCAGGAGAGGAGACCACTCGGGCACTGCATTAGAGCAGTATGAGGGGGGCCTCCCCCTTAAGGCAGGTCGGCAGCTTCAGCAGCGATGCGCTGGGTCCCTTGGTGGGGCATCTGAGGGAGAGTCTCAGAAAGGCAGTTTTTAGTCATTATGGGTTGTGGGTTCCTGGGGATTGGCTGGTGAGAGCATCCAGGGAGCAAGTTTGTGGGCAGGCAAAGTAGGTCTCTGGGGACGTTTTGGGCCCAGTTTGGTGGTGTGGTTTCTTGGGCCATCGGGGCCGTGGAGGCTGTGGCAGGGCCTCTGCAGGGAGTCAGTGCTGGTGTGAGCGGTCTTGATTCTTTCCCTGCATGGCAGGGTGGCTCGAGAAGTATGAAGGTGGGACTGGGTGTGGCTTTTACTCAAGGCAGGGCTTGCTTGGAGGGGCAGATCCCGAGGTCCTGGAATGAGTCCTGGGGTGGGTCCTCATGCATGGGGTAAAGAGACCTACCTTGAGGCCTTTTAGGCCGTGGCCCAGCTTGTTGCACTAATCGGGCAACACAGAAGACATCTAAAGAAAGGGTGCCACTGTGACTGGAAAAATGAATCAGAAGCCAGCTAAGAGGGAGAGTACCTTAGGGGACCAGGCCAGTCCAAGGCAAAGGGGTTAGAGTGAGGCAGAGATCAATATTTAGGAAGAGGCAGCTGAGGAACTAGCAGGCTGCAGGAGAGGCAATGTTACAGTGTGGGAGTGATTGGGATGAGGCTCTAAAATCTGCATAAAGAGAGGTGATGGTAGAGGCAGAAAAGTCAGGTACTTAACAATGCCAGCGAGAAATGGGAGCTTCACGCTTCTGGTCCAGAAGAGTAATATGGGTCCTGAGAAAAGGTCTTGCTGCTTTAGTCTGTATTGGTAGCAGAAAATCTCCTTGCCTAAGTAAGCCCGAGAAAGTTTTACTCTTGAAGAACAGTTTGTAGAAAGGTTAGCCCCATGGAGCTGTGTACAGCATTTTTTTTTTCTTTTATGGAATTGGGACCCCTGAGCCCTGTTCAGTCATTTATGGGCTCAGGACAATAAACCTGATTTGTTTGGAAGAATTCGGAGTCCATTGTAATTGATTTAATAATAAAGATGTTAATTAATTTATTTATTTGAATTTTAGTAACCAGGTAGGCCCACTGACTAGGACTAGGACTAGGACCCATGCAGTCCCTTTTTCAGTGATGATCCGGGGGACTCGTACAGCAAATACAAACTATAACAAACATCAGATATGATAAAGTGCCAAGGTTAGAACAGGAATAACATGGTAATGCAGAGTCTTCTGCAGTTAATTGAACTAGAAAACAATGACAATAACTGAAGAAGAATACAGATACATATTTACAGGTCCAGAAATGGGCATATTTACAGACATTAACACCATGATAGCTTCATGAGTAATATATTATAGCAGCAGAGCAGTATAGTGTAATAGGTGTTCATGAAAGCAGGAGCAAAGTGGGGGTTTCAGGAGGAAAAAGGTAAGTTCTTGTTTGAAGAGAGACAGGGTATGGCAGGAGAGTATAATTCATGGGAGGGAGTTCCAGGCTAAGTTCGCAGAGTAGGCAAACGGATGCTTACCCACGAGTCGGTGCAGTTTCAGAGTTGCCAATAATGGAAAGGGAGTTGATCTGAGTGGGTGAGCACTTGTTTTGTGGTATACAATACCCCTTAGGCTTGGGGATTAAAGAGATTCACTAGTTTATAAGCAAAGTAAAGTGTGAGGTACTGTAGCCTAGAGTCGTAATCTGGCCAATTTAGAGAAGCCAGGATGTCACAATGGTGTCTTCTAGAGCCAGCCCCTAAGGCAAAATGCCCAATCCTAAAATACATTTGTCACAGCCTTGTGAGAGAAGATGGTTGAGCAGATAGAAGGAGTGGAGCACCATAGAATAAAATAGAGAGGAGGGATGTGGAGGCAATTGTTTGGTACGTGGAGGACGATAGGAGGGGGCAGAGTCAGTACAGGAGAACTAGCTTCTGGTTTATGGTTTTAGTTAGATGGGTAATGAGATTCTAGTGAGAATGAGGCATCAAGATGCAATCCAAGATATTTAGAAGTTTTGACTACCTCTATGGTGTCACCTGACTGTGCGCAGATTTGGAGAGAATGCAGAGAGACAGAGTTGGATAGTTTAGGGAAGGGATTGTGGAATATCATGGTCTTCATTTTCTTCATATTCAGTATTAGGTGACTGGTTGAGAACCAAGTTTCCAGCATTCTGAAAATGGAGTTAAGACGTTTGTTAAGCCAGCCCACATCCCCAGAAGAACGGTAAAGGATTGCGTCATCCGCATAGAGTTGCACTGATGCACCCCCACAGAAGTTTGGAAGCTCATTAATAAAGAGCGAGAACAGCAACAGACCAAGAACTGAGCCATGAGGTATGCTGTGCATAATAGGCCTGAGTGATGAGAGAGATCCATACCATTTTTCCCTTTGCAATCTACCCATAAGATAGCCCTTGAACCATGTTAGCACAAGGCTGTCGAGGCCTGTATGGTGCAGTTTAATGAGCAGAAGGTGGTGACTGACAAGATCAAAGGCCTTCATTAGATCTATGAACACTGCACCAGTAACTAGGCCTGTGTCACTAGCTTTAAGGATGTCAGCTAAGACCGTGACCAGGGCAGGGGTAGTGCTATGGCCTTTCCTAAAGCCATGCTGGCAGTCCATGAGAAGCTGATGAGTGTCTAAATAAGATTGCAACTGGTTATACAGGATCCTGTCTTGGATCTTTGCCAAGGGACATAAAATTGAGATAGGTCTAAAGTTTTCAACAGCAAGTGAGCCACCCGTGTGGAGGGGGACTACAACAGCCACTCAGTCCTTAGTTTTTTAGGGGTTCGGTGGATTTCTCTGGGCCCTTGAAAGAATTCAGTTATCCTGTGCCCTTTCACTCCTGGGTCCAGTGGGAAAGAATCCGAGAAGCGGAAAATGAATTGTGCTATCCTCCGCTGGCAAGCTGCTGGGAGAAGAACCATCACTTGGAGCCCTTGAGACAGGTATCAGAAGATGTCTCAAGGTAAGAGAATCTGTTTCAATATGGTTATGGTTGGAGAAATGCTTGGTGAGAGTCTATTGTTTGGGACCCCCTTCCTTGGAAGATCTGTCCCCTAGACATTTGGGAATGGGGGTGGTTACAGAACGGGGGCTCATCTGGGATTTGCTCACACCCCAGCAGCAAAAGTAGCCCCAAAACCCAGAGTGGAGGAGCTGGTGGGACTGACCGCTGTAGGTCAAGGCCATGTGATGCAGTTAAAATTGGGTGGTGGCATAGTGTTAGGCCTAAACAGATGGCTAGGCCTCAACCCTCTCCCTGGTGTGGCGCTAGCTCATGACTTGTAGGTCATGTGCTCAGTTTCCAGCCTCCTGATTGGCTGGTGGCAAGTGAGAAGAAAAGGGACCTGTGAGCTGAGTGCCATTTTGTGGAAACAATTCGGAGAGAGTGGTAGTTGTTGGAAAACCTTTTGGAGATTGGAGACGCAGAGGCCTGTTTACAGAAAAAAAAAGAAAGAACTGTTTGTTGCTCCCCTCTACTGAAGAACTGATGAAAGAGGTTGGGAGGCACTGTATGGATCAAAGCTGTAGGATGGCAGGCAGGGGTTTTAAGTCAGAAGAGGTGCCTCCCCCAGAGGATCTGTTAACCACGGTTTCTGACAAGGCTTTGGAACTCAGAAGGAAGAGGTCAAGTAGACGAAAGGTGTATTAGATGTGGATACAGGGGAGATGATGTGATAAAACTGCCTATGTGCTTGATCTGCTCCAGCTCTGCCCCTGGAGGAATCTTTGATCGCGCTTCACCAGTTTTCCACTGGGAATATCCCCCTAGTGTTTCGGAGGGGCCACCATTTATGTGGTCACAGGGAAGTGCTAAGGCCAGGGCCATGGAAAAGCTCTCTTTGCAGGATTGCAAGCCAGAAGGGAAAAAGACAAGAGACCCTTCTCCTGATGTGGTGGTGGAGGCTGTAGAAGAGGAGACAAAAAAGAGGGGTGGTAAGGAGCACCCACATCTGCCCCACTCCTCACCACCCACTGCCCCTATCCCCATGGTAGAGGGAGGGGCAGGGGCCTGAGAAGTACATTGGGTGACCCACCAGGGTCCAGGGGCTCCCCACCAGCATCTTTGTCCAGCGGCAGCCCTTCGGCCCTGTCTTTAAAGTCAGAAGCCTCTGCAGCTGTGAAGACTTGACCTGTAATTAAGCTGCGAGTGTCTGGTGCAGTGCCTGGTGTAACTATTGAAAGACAGGAGCTTCTGGAAGAACCAAACTTTGATGAGGAGAAGCTGACCCTTATGAGATTCCAATTTGCAGACTATGAGATTTACAGAGTCATTCCCAGGCCTTTTCATTGCCCTGTGATTACCCTGGCCAATAGAACCCCACGTTTGCTAATCCGTGCCAAAGCCCTTCGGGGCAGGATGAATGGTCTTTGTGGTTAGCAGCTGGCACCTGGCCACAACAGAAAATGGTACTGCCAGTAGTACAAGGGGCATAAACACTGTGTTAAAACTCCAAGTTTTGTGCAGTCCTTATTTTGTAATTTATGTATCTAGTTTTTTTCTCCTCTTGTCAACCCTGAATAAAATGTTAACTTGTTAATTACTTCTTGCATTATATAAAATGCCCATCGTCAAAATGATTAAATAAGTGTCCCCACCGAAAAAAATAGATTCTGCACCCTTTAAATATTTTAATTGCTCTGTTAAGCTTGAGAGATGCTGCACTTTAACTAAAGTGTTTCCAAACGAAATGATTTCCTCTATAGCAGTAGCAGTGAATTCTGTGTGATGCTGTTTTCACATGGTACAGTTTTTCCCATGTTTTTAAATATTTTATCACAATTGTTTTCATGTACTTTGACTTAGCTGTCTTAATTTAGTTGTCAGCATAGCTTGCCTTGTCTTGGTCTGTCCTCAGTACAGCTTTCCTTGTCTGAGTCAGTCCTTTGTCATTTTCAGAATCATTTGAAGATAGAGGGGATATGGCTCAGAAGTAATATGAAGAAGTTTTTTTCATAGAGAGGGTTGTGAATATATGGAACAGCCTTCATGAGAAGGTCATGGAGTCAAAAACAGTAGGGGAATTCAAGAATGCATTGAACAGACATAACGCAATTCTAGTGGGGGGTAGGAGGAAGTAGACTGCTGGTTAACTAGGATCTGCAGCTTATCCATTAGGTAGGGAAATGGGCAGACTAGGTGGGCCAAGTGATCCTTATCTGCCATCAAATTCTATGTTTCTGTATAGACTCAGCCAGGCATCACTAGTCAGTAGGCTACAGTGGTTGCATTCCATATATTTCATGCAAGCACAAACACAGCAGCTCACGGTGCAGTGGGACCACAGAAAATTTATAACAGCAACAACAAACCTGGGCATGCTCACTGCACCCCAATCCCAGAACAGACAACACCATCAGTTAAGATGCATTTTCATTTTATTCAAGTCACAGTATTTAACAAGCATTTGTCAATGCCGAATGTTGTCTTGCTGGCATTGGCATTGGCAGTGCAGGAGTCAGATGCATAATAGGAATGGCAGTGAAGTAGTGAACTGACGCCAACCCCACCCACACCCTGCAAAGACTGACAGGCATTGGGGTGTGCCTTTCGGTCATCGGCCATAATGCTCACACCATTTCACCTCTCCCTACCCTGCAGACATCAAGTGTTGCGGTGTGCCTTGGGGTCTTCGTGCCTTACGCTCACCCCATTCCATAAGGAAATACACTGAGATGGGTGCAGCATAGGAGAATGGGGTGAACTTTGGGGCCAAAGAGTCCAAGGCAGACCTCTATGCCTATCACTGGCTGCAGGGTGAAGGTGGGGGTGGAATAGCGTGAACATTACAGCCGACAATCCCAAGTCATGTCCCTGATGCCTGTCAGTCTCTACAGGGTGCGGCGTTACAGTTGGAAACCCATATCACCCTGGGTGTTTGCTGGTATTTTCACTCCAGATTTTTAACATGGGCTTTTATGACCCCATCTCATGAACAGTGGTACTATCAGATTGTTAGCCGAAAGGTGATTTTGCACAGTGACTGCACCATTTGGCACCACAGGTGCGAAAACACATTATGGGTAGGATATGAAAAATGACAGCTGTACTGTTCATGAGGAGGTGTAAAAAAATGGCAATGTTGAAAATCTGGAGTGAAAATATGAAAAATTGGTGAAGTCACTAGTGTGCGTAGAAACTGCAACGCACACCCAAATGCAATTATTTTGGGGAATTTGTAAATCACATTTTCAACATAGGCATTTTGGGACCTCTGCTCATGAACAGTGGCACTGTGATTTTGTTGATCTTTCCTGAATGAATTTCCCACAGCGAGTGCACCATTGTGTGCCAGATGTGTGAAAACAAATTTTTGGGCAGGATGTGAAAAATGACATCTGTACTGTTCGTAAGGAGGTGTGAAAAAATGACAATGTTGAAAATCTGGAGTGAAAATATTAAAATTGTCAAGTTATGAGCGGTGCATGGAAACTGCAATGCACCTATAATAAAATATTTTTGAATTTTTCACCAAATGTGCAACATAGGCTTTTTGGGACCCCACCTCATGATTAGCGGCACTGTCATTTCATTAATTGGTCCCAAAAGGTGATTCCACGCAGTGACAGCAAAATGATCTTTCAGGACCGAATAACAAGATGACAGCGCATGTGTTCATGAGGTTGGGTCCAAAGAACCCCATGTTGAAAATTTGGAGCCAAAATTCAAAAAAATAGCTGAGATATCCCATTAAGTTGAACCCACCCATTGATGCCATTATACAGCTTACCGGCATTTCTTAATTTTGCATATCAGCTTTGGAGGGTCCAGACGTGTTCCCGCTCCACCAAAGATTGCAGTGCCACACCTCCAGAGGTAAGTATGGGGTGAAGGGGGAGTGGGGAGGTGGGGTGCGCAGAAGGTGGGTGCGGGTTGGGGAAGGGGGGTGCTGCAGACAAGTCAAGGGAACGTTTTCTTTTTTTCAGGTACAGGAAAAAAAAACGAACATTGCAGGACCATTTTCCTTCTTTACAGGTGAAATAAAACAAATGTTGGGCACACTGGAGTGGGCTCTCAGTGTGCCACACAATGAGCATGGGGAGGAACATGCCGTCGGCTGGCTTTGTGTGAGTGGCAGCCCACTGGGGTAGGTTTCTGCGGTGCCACACAATGTGGGGGAGGTAGATGCTGACACAGGATTGCACCCTAATGTCGCTCTTTCTTGGGGATTGTGTGGTGGTGGCTCCTTCCATCTCCATCTTTATTGAAATGTTTCACCAGGAAAGGCACGTACAGGAAGCATGTCATCTGAGCCGCTGCATGACAAGCTTATCTCTGATTGCAGTGGCGCATTTCTTTCAAGTTGGTGGCACTTTATGTAATTCTTGTGTCAGCGCTAGCATGCTGGCTAATTGGGGTATGAGGGACGCATCTACTAAAGCATGCCCTGCATTCGCAAACACTGACATACCTCTGCATTTCTTCTACTACCACAAGATGTTGCTTGCGCATGCGCAAGACAACATAAAACGGAGGTACTTACAAAACAGCCTTGCTGTGTCCCACTATTGCTGCTTTGTCAATTTTGTAGGTGCCTCCTTTTTACATATTGTAACTTGAATAAAGTGTTTTATGCACCTTAATTGATGGCATTGTCTGTTCTGGGATAGGAGTGAAGTGAGCGTGCCCAGGTTTAAGGTTGTGTGTCCATAGATATCGCCTCATAGAGAACAACGTAATTCCTCAGCAGCTCAGCTGTTTGCTTTCCTTTAAGATGTCCTAATGTGAAACAATGGATGGATCGGGGGCTGTTGTGCTAACTAGACAGCTCCTGGCAAAGTAGCAAGAGGTACTCTGCAGCAGGCAGCAGAATGACAGACCTCCTCTTACATGATGGGTGAAACCCTCCTTGTCCCTTACCATGCTTCATGACCATAATATGCTGCCACACTGATACCCCTCATGTTGTCCTGCCCCATTTCTCCCTATGACTCGTTCATCATCACCAGGCCCATAGTGCACAAAATCTCAAGAGATGAGGTGGGCAGTACATTGCAGTGGGCTGAGTTTGGTGTCTTTGGCACTGTCTTAGGATAAGAGACTGCCCAGTACCTTAAGCCTTTATCCAGCTAGATGCATACCTAGTTTAAAATTGGGACAGTGTCATATGCCATAACAGGCAATGCAAGCCACAGGATAAATTCCCACAGTTGGGACAATTTTATACATTTTCGGACCCCCACAATTGGGGCAATCCCATACATTTTAAGACTGGGTGACAACCCTTTCTACATGAGGGTTCGTCTCTTGTACTGTTGAAGCTGGGAAAACTCATTTAAGACAGAACTGTCACAGACGCATGAATTTTTTGTGTTTTATAATATACAGATTCAGTCTTTGCCATATTGGTGATTGTAAGAACAGATCCAGAAGCAAATGATTTGATATCTTTTATTGGACCAACATAGATGTAACAAAAAGAACAAAGTGCTTAAGCTTTTGGACCAACCCAGTCCTTCCTCAGAAGCATAATGACAGTTATTTAGAAAATCCCATATGTTTAACACCCAGATCATGCAGAACAAAATGGAAAAAAATTCCCATTGGTTTAAAATACTCATTTAAAAAAAAAAAATCAGAGAAGCTGAAAAATACCAGTTCAGCTTCAGCTGAAAAAGCCAGAAGGTCAGATGTGCTTAGAGCCTAGCATCATGTGAGGAGTGCACTGCACATAAATTAAAGTGACTTAGAGATATCTTCAGATTAAGATAAGGACATCTAGAGCATAGATGTGTATAGCTCAATTATGAGTGCAGTTCATGAAAACAAACCCCACTCAGATTGTCATAATTGTAAGTTAATAATAAGCCACACAAAATAGAACTACAAAAACTAAATATACATGGCATACAAAGGGTTTAAAGTCGTTCACTTAAAGTGAGCAATAGTTGGAAACATTACCCAACTATACTGTCAAACTGGTTATTATGACCCATAAACCTTAAGTCATTTAGTGTTGTAACAGGAGTTTATACATGATGATATAAATTGGCAGTATAAGAGCCAAACAAAAAGCTGCTTGTCAAGGACCACCAAGAAACTAAGACCATGCAATCTTATATGTACAGATTTCAACTTGATGTACTAAAAATGTCTAAGGAATCTGAATAAGAAATCATAGGAATTAAATTAACCCCCCCCCAGGAGAAGATAATTAGTTATAAGGAGACACACACACACACACACACACACACACACACACACACACACACACACACACACGAGTCATAATGAACCATCATTTACATCAATCAATTCAAATGGTTATCCAAAGGAATTAAACTTGTCCTGAAACTCCAACTAAAAGAGAATGTACATTATATGTATGTGAGACATGAGTCCTAACATACCTTCATTTCCACAGATCACTACAATATTAGCCCAATGCAATTTAATCTGTCAAGGACTCCCATGCAAATGAGATCCTGCACTTCAATATGTTTAGAATACAAAAATGTGACAGTATAGAATAAAACTACTGTATGAACAGTAACAGGAAAGGAATCTGAATAAGACCCAATGGATTTAACCCTACCCCCACCCCCCGGGGAAGATAGCTATTAAAGGAAATAATATTCATTATGGGTGTAAACTAAGAGTCATAACACACTGTAACACCATTATGTCAAGTGCGTGAATATAAGCCCACCTCAATGTAACAGCAACCCTCATACCCACCACACTCACATAACCCCCCACACACACACCCAAGGAAACGCTGAAGTCCTATAATATGTCTATCCTTTGAAGAAAAGGTCTGTGTATGTTTAAGTCCTATAATGTGCCATAAATCCCAAATCTGTGTTCATGCCATCATTTACCATATTGAGAAGTAATATAAGTTTGATCTCAAAAGCCCATCTCTGTCGTGTACTTTTGAGATTTCCTTTTAAGACCATTACTGACATATCTAAGATTGAGTGGTCCAGCCGAGAGAAGTGTTGCCCCACTGGTTTTTCAGTTATCTTGAGATTGATATTATGTCTGTGTGAGTTCATTCTAGTGTGGAGCGGTTGGCTTGTCTCCAACATAACCTGTTTGTGGGCATCTCTTGCATTGAATGAAATAAACAACATGCTGTGATGCACATGTATTAATCTCCTGTACCCTGAATTATCTGTTTTGTGATGTAACCACGCAGTCCAAAGTGGAAATGAGCTCACAAGTCTTACATCTGAGTTGATTACAAGGTTGTGTACCATTAAGTGTCATGGCTTTCTGTTGTGGTGAAAGTTTACGCCTAATAATTAGTTTGGTTAAGTTTGGTGGTTGTTTAAAAGATAGTAGTGGTAGGTCCTTAAAAATACAATTAAGGGTCTCATCCTCACTGAATATTGGGTGGAGGTCCTTAATAATCTTGCGCAGAAGTTCAAGGTCAGGATGAAATGTGACTACTAAGTGTATTCTGCTGGTAGCTGTCCTTTCCTTATACTGAAGTAGTTGTTGCCTTGGTACTTGTGTTGCACGTTCTATTGTCCTGTCAATTTTTCTGGAGGAATGTCCCTGCTCAATAAAGTTATTTTTCAACATAGCCAAATGTGTATCTCTGTCTTCCTCATTTGAACATGTATGCTGATACCAAAGTGCTTGACTGTACATGACAGATTTCTTAGTGTGGCTTGGGTGATTACTGTTCCTGTGTAAGTATCTCTGCCTGTCAGCTTCTTGTAAATATGTGTATGTAAGGTTTCATCCTTGATGGTGACAGTGGTGTCCAGAAAATTAACACCTGTGGAGGACTATTCCAGGGAAAACTTTATAGTTGGGTGGAAGTTATCAAGTTCCTGATAAAAATCGGTAAGTGTGTTAGTACTCTCCGTCCAAATTATAAATAAATCATCAATGTAACGGAAATAAGCAAGTGGTTTGTGTGTACAGTGCCTTAAAAAGTCCTCCTCCAAATTTGCCATAAAAAGATTAGCATACTGTGGAGCCTGTGGAAGATTAGTGCAGGTAGCAACAACACAGACACAGAGAGTTTCAGCTTTAGAACACACTAGCAGGGTAGTATGAAGTTTATTTTCAAACAAACTGTTCTCTAAAGCTTTGCATAAAGCAAAACAAGAAAATAACAAAATAAATAAAATAATGCACTCAAAATAAATTTAAAGAAAGCTATTCAGTTTCCACACAACCCCCAACCTTGGTTGTGTTGCCACAGAGTGGAAGATAACACTTTCAAACATCAGTGTCCCCACTATCTTCTGTGCTACAGGTATGCAGTACTTTCCCTGCTGCTACCTAAGACTCATCTGCTGAGGAAAACATTCAGAGAGATTATGTACCAGTTACTTGTGATGTCACACAGTCAGCTGTTCTGCCCCTATTCTAATAACATCAAAGTCTCCTTTCTAATACATTATGTTGGGGGATCAGACAGACCAAAACATACAAAATATGAATATCATCAGTTCTTATATATTCTCCACAATGCTATAGATTGGGATTTATAGCCAAAATAACCTTAATTGGGTCTCTGGGAACCATGACTACATCCCCTGGAAAGTAATATGGACTGTCCATGGCCTCTTTCTAGGACTGAAATTAGCCTCCATCTGGTTCCTATTTCCCCTAAGGTGCAGTCCCATTTCAAATCATCTGCAGGTAAGCAGCAACAAACAGTACAATAATGTTTTTAGTTGTTTTAATTCAAAGGACACTGTTCTAAGAAAACCTGCAGCTCTTTTCATGCTTGTAAACTTTTTTATCTCTTGAGAACACAGTGTGAGAGGACCTTGTAGAAATGTACTTGCTAACAGCAAGTTATTTAATTTGGGCATAACCAGAACACACTCATTTGTTTCCTCCAAATTCAGCCATGTCATGTATGCCTTAGGAGCTCATTTTAAGAGCTCTTTTTGTGCAGCCTAACTCCTTGTTCCCCCAAGAGAGCTGTGTCTGCTCACACACTTGCAGGGACTTGCAAAGTGAACGGCTGTGCAGAGCATGAAGGAGTGAGCGCTTCTTTATTTACCATTTATTATCTGGGCATTTTCTAACATATTTAGCCCTCTTTTAAAACACTTATGGTGCCTGTGCAGCTTCTATATTAAATCCTGCACACTTGCTGGTATATATACAAACCAACAGCTGCGAAGTGCATACAAGAACAAGGATTTGTTTTACCCCTTGTCTTTTAGGAGTTGAACCTTCCTGCACCTTACTTAAAAATAATAGGCATTTTATTTACCAGATAGTCCTATCTATACAGGCATCCCTGTACACTAGGACATTTATATTCTTACTATCTCCATTCCGAGGTATATAAAAATAGAATCTAAGTCCCTCAGCATAGCTTTATTTATACCCATTGCCAAACACATTGCCAAGGGCAGTGAAAACACATTTTGGGTAGGATGTAAAAAATGACAGCTGTACTGTTAGTGAGGAGGTATAAAAAAAATGGCAATGTTGAAAATCTGGAGTGAAAATATGAAAAATTGGTGAAGTCACTAGTGTGTGTAGAAACTGCGCAATGCGCGCCCATAACGCAATTATTTTGGGGATTTTATAAATCACATTTTCAACATAGGCATTTTGGGACCTCTGCTCATGAACAGTGGCACTGTGATTTTGTTAATCTTTCCTGAATAAATTTTCCACAGCGAGTGCACCATTGTGTGCCAGATGTGTGAAAACACGTTTTTGGGCAGGATGTGAAAAATGACAGCTGTACTGTTCATAAGGAGGTGTGAAAAAATGGCAAATGTTGAAAATCTGGAGTGAAAATATTAAAAATTGTCGAAGTTATGAGCGTGTGTGGAAACTGCGCAATGCTCGCTCATAACACAGTCATTTTTTTGAATTTTTCACCAAATGTGTAACATAGGCTTTTTGGGACCCCACCTCATGATTAATGGCACTGTCATTTCATTAATTGGTCCTGAAAGGTGATTCTGCGCTGTGACCGCGAATGATCTTTCAGGACCGAATAACAAGATGACATCGCATGTGTTCATGAGATTGGGTCCCAAGAACCCCATGTTGAAAATTTGGAGCCAAAATTCAAAAAAATAGCTGAGCTAGCCCATTAAGTTGAACCCCCCATTGATGCCATTATACTGCTTACTGACATTTCCTCATTTTGCAGATCAGCTTTGGGAGTCCAGACGTTCCCGCCTCCACCAAGATCGCGAGTGCCAGACTCCAGAGGTAAGTATGGGGTGAGGTGGGTGTGGGGAGGAGTGAAGTGCGCCAGGGTGGAGTGCGGGTTGGGGGAGGGCTGCTGCGGACAAGTCAAGGGACCGCTTTCATTTTTTCAGGTACAGAAAAAAAACGAACATTGCAGGACTGTTTTCTTTCTTTACAGGTGAAATAAAACCAATGTTGGGCACACTGGGGTGGGCTCCCAGTGTGCCACACAGTGGGCGTGGGGGGGAGAAACATGCCGATATGGTTGGCTTTGATGGTGGTGGCACACTGGGGTGGGTCTCAGTGTGCCACACAATGTGGGTGGGGACATGCCGACAGGGATTGCGCCCATTGTCGGGCTTTCTTTGGTGATTGGTGGTGGCTCCTTCCACCTCCATCTTTATTGAAATGTTTCACCAGGAAAGGCACGTACAAGAGGCATGTCATCTGAGCCGCTGCATGACAAGCTTGTTTCTGATTGCAGTGGAGCATTTCTTTCAAGTTGGAGGCACTTTACATAATTCTTGTGTCAGCACTAGCATGCTGGCTAATTGGGGAATGAGGAACGCATCTACTAAAGCATGCCCTGCATTTGCAAACACTGACATACCTCTGCATTTCTCCTACTACCACAAAATGTTGCTTGCGCGTGCGCAAGACAACATAAAAAGGAGGTACTTACAAAACAGCCTTGCTGTGTCGCTATTGCTGCTTTGTCAGTTTTGTAGGTGCCTCCTTTTTAAATATTGTAACTTGAATAAAGTGTTTTATGCACCTTAATTGATGGCATTGTCTGTTCTGGGATAGGAGTGAAGTGAGCGTGCCCAGGTTTAAGGTTACGTGTCCATAGATATCGCCTCATAGAGAACGACGTAATACCTCAGCAGCTCAGCTGTTTGCTTTCCTTTAAGATGTCCTATTGTGAAACAATGGATGGATCTCGGCTGTTGTGCTAACTAGACAGCTACTGGCAAAGTAGCCAGAGGTACTCTGCAGCAGGCAGCAGAATGACAGACCTCCTCTTACATGACTGGTGAAACCCTCCTTGACCCTTACCATGCTTCATGACCATAATATGCTGCCACGCTGATACCCCTCATGTTGTCCTGCCCCATTTCTCCCTATGACTCTTTCATCATCACCCAGGCCCATAGTGCACAAAATCTCAAGAGATGAGGTGGGCAGTACATTGCAGTGGGCTGAGTTCAGTGTCTTTGGCACCAGGGCCAGTTTTAGGACTTTGGGGGCCTCCAGCAAACTCTATGACTGGGGCTCCACAGACAGGGCCGGGCCCCCCCCCAGTAATCCTTAACTGCTCCTGCAACTTACTGCACAATTTGTCACACAGACTAGCAACTAAAGAGCAAGCAACAGTAATCTAGAAACACCATTTATAATATATTTGCAATAAATCCTCCTCTAGTTCTCACCAATTTACTGCTGCTGCTCTATAAAATCAGTTGCAAAAGGTCCACACTCACTGTTTAGCTAAAGACTATTTGATTAAAAGGCTGTGCTGCTGCTGCTCTCTGCAGTCTCCTCTCGAGTAGTATATTAACATACTATATTATATGTAACTTGACATGATTTGGACTGAAAAGAAATAAATGTTTAGAATTAAGCCTCTGACTACAGATACTCATGACACAGTCAGTGAGTGAGTGTCTTATGTGTATGTCACTGTCAGTCATGAAACATGAGGCTATGCTTAAACAAACATTCATTTTCAGTCCAAATTATGGCCCAGTCAAGACTACCTCATCCTTAGCCCATCTCAGTACCTAAAAAATCAAAAACAAAAAGCAAAACCCTGATCTCTGTTGGCACACAGTACCTCATCCTCACCTAAAGCAAGCATAATATACTTTTTCCAGTTGCTGCTCTGTCTATGCAGTCCCCCTCGAGTCTTGACAGTCACAGACTTTAACAGTAGCAGCCATCTCATCTCCCAACTATCCTTAAATTAAACATCTTAATTGTATTATTTTTAGTATTTTGTACAAGCAAATACAAATACAAAACATACCTAAGAAAACTTGGTCTCTGGGTGGGGGTGTAATCTCCTCTTCTCTTCAGTCTCCGAGATCCGGGCACCAGTAGTTACAGTGTGCTGATCTGGATTTGCAGGCTTCTGGGGAAGTTCTGACCAGCTGCTGCTGCTGCTGCTGCTGAGAGTTATTTCTTAAAAGAAATAAATGAGTTACCAATTTTCTCAGCAGTCTTTCAACAAGCAGCACTAGTAGGGCTGTATCGGCGGCGGCAACGACAGCAGCAGTTAGACCAGGTGGAAAGGTCATCTCTCTGGTGGCTGGCTTCTAGACGCAGTGGGCAGGGCAGAGCACACGTCTTTTCTCTCCTCCAAGCTAGCGGCTTCAAGTTCACCAAAATTCTCTCCGACGCTCTGGAACTGGTCCTCGGCTGAATGGTTCCAGAGTACTGGAGGGATAATCTTTATGGAACAGTTATGGACTGGAGTGGGGACCAAATGTTTCAGGTCCAAGGGGGAGGAGGTGCAAATTATAGCAAGGGACTTAGTGGAGCCCTGTGATTGGCTCCAACAGTCACCAGGATGTGCAGCACAATAGGGGAACGTGTCGGAGCTGCTTAGATAAGTTTTGCAGTCTGTGGACACTGCAGCGTGGTTCGGTGTTTGGGGGATTAGAAAACTGGGCAGGTGGCAGCGGCACAAGCAAGCGGGCAGACTCAGCAGCCAGCACCCGGCAGAACAGAACAGCTGATATCGGCGCTGTGCTAGCGGGGCCCCTGTTTGATGGTGTAGAGCTGGATAATAACTTGCGGTTGCCTTTTTAGGGAAAGGAATTAGGTGGCGGCAGGCAGCATGAGTAGTGAAACAGCGAAATTTACAAAAGGAAGGATTCGGAACTTAGGTATGTACCGTATGTAATGCTGTGGCTTGCTGCCTGCTGGTTTTGTAAAACTGTGTGTATTTTTTATACAATGGGACTCAGGAGTGCAGCTGGGATTTAGGAGATAAAGCCAGAGTCAGTAGACCCACTTCAAGTGCTAACCACTGTCTGCCCATACATTTGGGGGTCGGCGGGGGCCTCCCGCAGTCGCGGGGTTCGCGGGTGCCTAATGCCGGCCCTGTTTGGCACTGTCTTAGGATGAGAGACTGCCCAGTACCTTAAGCCTTTATCCACCTAGATGCATCCCTAGTTTAAAATTGGGACAGTGTCATGTGCCATAACAGGCAATGCAAGCCACAGGATAAATTCCCACAGTTGGGACAATTTCATACATTTTTGAACCCCCACAATTGGGGCAATCCCATACATTTTAAGACTGGGTGACAACCCTTTCTACATGAGGGTTAGTCTCTTGTACTGTTGAAGCTGGGAAAACTCATTTAAGACAGAACTGTCACAGACGCAGGAATTTTCTGTATTTTATAATATACAGATTTAGTCTTTGCCATATTGGTGATTGTAAGAACAGATCCAGAAGCAACTGATTTGATATCTTTTATTGGACCAACATAGATGTAACAAAAAGAACAAAGTGCTTAAGCTTTTGGACCAACCCAGTCCTTCCTCAGAAGCATAATGACAGTTATTTAGAAAATCCCATACTTTTAACACCCAGATCATGCAGAAAAAAACAGAAAAAATTCCCATTTGGTTTAAAATACTCATTTAAAAAAAAAAATCAGAGAAGCTGAAAAATACCACTTCAGCTTCAGCTGAAAAAGCCAGAAGATCAGATGTGCGTAGAGCCTAGCATCATGCGAGGAGTGCACTGCACATAAATTAAAGTGACTTAGTGATATCTTCAGAGTAAGATAAGGACATCTGGAGCAGAGATGTGTATAGCTCAACTATGAGTGCAGTTCATGAAAAACAAACCCTACTCAGATTGTCATAATTGTAAGTTAATAATAAGCCACACAAAATAGCGAAATAGAGGGAAATAGCGATCTAGAGGTGCAGACAAGATTCAGGGAGCTTGCCTGGGTCTGTCATGACATAGGATGCACAATTTCCTTCTCAGAAATCCTGAAAGTCAAGGGCTAGTGGGGAACACAAAATGAAGATTTGGGAGGAGAGTCTGGTGGCAGATGTTGGGAGACACTGCAGACTGGGCAGAGGAATGGTGGTGGTGTTGGGGGACTTAAACAAGCCGGGAACAGACTGGGAGACTATGACATCTTCTGTGACCAGGGAACAGAGGTTGTTGGATGTCTTTCAAGACGTGTTCCTAACTCAGCAGGTGGGGGAACTGACCAGGGAGGTGCGGGTATTGGATGTGGTCCTGGCAGACAGTGACCAGATTAGGGGCCTGGAGGTAAGGGACCAGTTGGCGGGGAGTGACCATGCTATGGTCTGGTTCTGCCCTGACCTAGGAGGGCTAGAAAGCTGCACAAAGACGGAGGTAACTGACTTCAGGGGAATGGATTTTAAGGAAATGGGAAGGATCCTTAAGAAGCATTTGGATGGGATTGGGTCAGACATGGACGCTGATAGTAGGTGGGAAATCATCAGGAGAGGGGTGCAAGATGGTACCAGCACCTGTGCAAGAGTAAGACAAAAATGCGGTAGGGCCTGAAAACCCTGCTGGTGGACCAGGGAGGTCCAGGAGGTGGTGCAGGGAAAGAAGGCAGCCTATAGGCAACTCAAGTGCTCAAGGAGTGAAAGGAATTGAGGGGAAAATGAGCTGATGGCTAGAAGGGCCACTAGGGTGGTGAGGTCGGTGAAGGCAAGGAAGGAGCAGAACCCAGGCAGGGAAACCAGGAGAGGGAACAAGGGGTTCTTTAGATACATTGGGGAAAAATGAAGGGCGAAGGGGCAGATTAGCAGGATTAAAACAGGGGAGAGATGGGCACAAGACTCGGGGGAGCAGGCTGAGGTACTAAGTGAGTACTTCACCTCAGTTTTCACCAAGGAAAATGGGGGAGCTGCATCATACGTGGGAGGAGACAGTGATACTGAGAGGGGGGGGACCCTTACCGATCGGCGGGTCTGGGGAGAGGGGGAGGCATCACTGGCAGGAGGGGGGAAGGCTAAGCAAGGAGAAGAGGTAGCGGAAGTGGAAATCACAGCAGAGAGAGTGAGGGAAGCCCTCAGGTCCCTTAAGATGGAGAAAGCACCAGGGCTGGATAAATTACATCCCAGAGTGCTGAAGGAACTTGCGGATGTCCTGGCGAAACCCCTGGCGGAGCTTTTCAGCATCTCTCTGAGGACAGGGTGGGTGTCCCAGGACTGGAAGGTGGTGCATATAGTGCTGATCCACAAGGGGGGATCAAGGGAGGTGGCAGGGAACTACAGGCCTGTCAGCCTGACATCGGTGGTGGGCAAGGTGATGGAGGGCATTGTCAAGGAGAGGCTAGGGGGGACCTGGAAAAGTCAGGGTGCCTGGACGATAGATAGCATAGATTTGTCCCGGGGAAATCGTGTCAGACAAACCTTGTGGAGTTCTATGACTGGGTGACGAGTGCCTTGGACATGGGTAGACCAGTGGAAATCCTCTTTCTAGACTTCAGCAAGGCATTTGACTCTGTTCCTCACATGGGCCTGTTGGATAAGCTGGGAGAAATGGGGGTGGGGAACCAGATGATCAGATGGATAGGCAACTGGCTCCAGGACCGGACCCAGAGGGTCGTAGTTGGCGGGATAGTCTCATCCTCAAGGAGGGTCATTAGTGGGGTCCCACAGGGATCAGTCCTTGGGCCCCTCCTGTTCAACACCTACGTCTCTGACATAAGGACAGGAATCAGGAGTGAGATGAGTCTCTTTGTGGATGACTCAAAACTGGGGGCAGTGGTGGATGGGGAGGAGGGAAGGGTGGCCCTACAGGGGGACCTGGAGGCTCTGGAAAGATGGTCTAGAAAGTGGAAGCTGAGGTTCAATGCAGGGAAATGCAAGGTACTGCACCTGGGGGCCAGAAATCCGGGCCAAGTGTACACTCTCTGGGGGGAATGCTACAAGTCTCGATGGCTGAGAGGGACCTGGGGGTGGTGGTGGATGTCAAGATGAACAACTCGGAGATTTGTAGGAGGGCAGCAGCCAAGGCCAACAGGATGCTGGGTGCATCGCTAGGGGGATCACTTCCAGAAAGAGGGAAGTGATACTCCCTCTGTATAACTGCTTGGTGAGGCCGCACCTCGAGTACTGAGTGCAGTTTTGGAGGCCACACTTAAAGAGGGACATTAAACTACTGAAGAGGGTCAAGAGGAGGGTAACCAAAATGATTTGGGGCTTGGGGGACAGGACCTATAAGGAGAGGCTCGAAGAGCTAAGTATGTACACATTGGAAGAGAGGAGGGACTGGGGGACATGATTGAGGTCTTCAGGTACATGAAGGGGGTAAATGGGGGAGGAACAGTCAGGGTGCTTCGAAGGAAGGAGGAGGGGGCCACTAGAGGGCATGGGTGGAAGCTGGAGGGGGAAGATTCAGGGAAGAAAGGAGGAGGTGCTACGTCCACTGAGAGGGTGGTAGAGCCATGGAATGTGCTGCCTAGGGGCTGGTGGAGGCAGAGACAGTGGAGGGGTTCAAGAGGGGTGGGACAGGTACAGGGAAGGGTTCTGGAAGCAAATCAAGTACAAGAATATCTGGAACTGGGAAGGAGAAGCCAGAAGGCGGGGGGAAGCAAGGTTAGCTCCCAGGGTGGGGGCTGACCAAACGAGCAGACGCTAAAGACCGTTAGGCCTATTCTGCTGGCATTTTAGTATGTTAGTAAAATAGAACTACAAAAACTAAATATACATGGCATACAAAGGGTTAAAAGTAGTTTACTTAATGTGAGCAATAGTTGGAAACATTACCCAACTATACTCTCAGACTGGTTATTATGATCCAAAAACCTTAAGTCATTTAGTGCTGTAACAGGAGTTTATACATGATGATATAAATAGGCAGTGTAAGAGCCAAACAGAAAGCTGCTTGTCAAGGACCACCAAGAAACTAAGACCATGCAATCTGATATGTACAGATTTCAACTTGATGTACTAAAAATATCTAAGGAATCTGAATAAGAAATCATAGGAATTAAATTAAATCCCCCCCTGGAGAAGATAATTAGTTGTAAGGAGACACAAACACACACACACACACACACACGAGCCATAATGCACCATCCTTCACATCAATCAATACAAATGGTTATCCAAAGGAATTAAACTTGTCCTGAAACTCCAACTAAAAGAGAATGTACATTATATGTATGTGAGACACGTGTCCTAACATACCCTCATTTCCACAGATCACTACAATATTAGCCCAATATAATTTAATCTGTCAAGGACCCCCATGCAAATGAGATCCTGCACTCCAATATGTGCAGGATACAAAAATGTGACAATATATAATAAAACTACTGTATGAAGAGTAACAGGCAAGGAATCTGAATAAGACCCAATGGATTTAACCCTACCCCCACCCCCGGGGAAGATAGCTATTAAAGGAAATAATATTCATTATGGGTGTAAACTAAGAGTCATAACACACTGTAACACTATTATGTCATGTGCTTGAATATAAGCCCACCTCAATGTAACAGCAATCCGCATACCCACCACACTCACATAACTTCCCCCCCCCACACTCACACACCCAAGGAGACGCTGAAGTCCTATAATATGTCTATCCTTTGAAGAAAAGGTCTGTGTATGTTTAAGTCCTATAATGTGCCATAAATCCCAAATCTGTGTTCATGCCATCATTTACCATAATGAGAAGTAATATAAGTTTGATCTCAAAAGCCCGTCTCTGTCATGTACTTTTGAGATTTCCTTATAAGACCGTTACTGACATATCTAAGATTGAGTGGTTCAGCTGAGAGAAGTGTTGCCCCACTGGTTTTTCAGTTATTTTGAGATTAATATTGTGTCTGTGTGAGTTCATTCTAGTGCGGAGCGGTTGGCTTGTCTCCAACACAACCTGTTTGTGGGCATCTCTTGCATTGAATGAAATAAACAACATGCTGTGATGCACATGTATTATTCCCCTGTACCCTGAATTATCTGTTTTGTGATGTAACCACACAGTCCGAAGTGGAAATGAGCTCACAAGTCTTACATCTGAGTTGATTACAGGATCATGTACCATTAAGTGTCATGGCTTTCTGTTGTGGTGAAAGTTTATGCCTAATAATTAGTTTGGTTAAGTTTGATGGTTGTTTAAAAGGTAGTAGTGGTAGGTCCTTAAAAATACAAGTAAGGGTCTCATCCTCACTGAATATTGGGTGGAGGTCCTTAATAATCTTGCGCAGAAGTTCAAGGTCAGGATGAAATGTGACTACTAAGTGTATTCTGTTGGTAGCTGTCCTTTCCTTATACTGAAGTAGTTGTTGCCTTGTCACTTGTGTTGCACGTTCTATTGTCCTGTCAATTTTTCTGGAGGAATGTTCCTGCTCAATAAAGGTATTTTTCAACATAGCCAAATGTGTATCTGGCTCTTCCTCATTTGAACAGATACACTGATACCAAAGTGCTTGACTGTACATGACAGATTTCTTAGTGTGGCTTGGGTGATTACTGTTCCTGTGTAATTATCTCTGTCTGTCAGCTTCCTGTAAATATGTGTATGTAAGGTTCCATCCTTGATGGTGACAGTGGTGTTCAGAAAATTAACACCTGTGGCAGACTATTCCAGGGAAAACTTTATGGTTGGGTGGAAGTTATTAAGTTCCTTATGAAAATCATTAAGTGTGTTAGTACCCTCTGTCCAAATTATAGATAAATCATCAATGTAACGGAAATAAGCGAGTGGTTTTTGTGTACAGTGCCTTAAAAAGTCCTCCTCGAAATTTGCCATAAAAAGATTAGCATACTGTGGAGCCTGTGGAAGATTAGTGTGGGTAGCAACAACACAGACACAGAGAGTTTCAGCTTTAGAACACACTAGCAGGGTAGTGTGAATTTTATTTTCAAACAAACTGTTCTCTAAAGCTTTGCATAAAGCAAAACAAGAAAATAACAAAATAAACAAAATAATGCACTCAAAATAAATTTAAAGAAAGCTATTCAGCTTCAACACAACCCCCAACCTTGGTTGTGTTGCCACAGAGTGGAAGATAACACTTTCAAACATCAGTGTCTCCACTATCTTCTCTGCTACAGGTATGCAGTAGTTTCCCTGCTGCTACCTAAAACTCATCTACTTAAGAAAACATTCAGAGAGATTATATACAAGTTACTTGTGATGTCACACAGTCAGCTGTTCTGCCCCTATTCTAATATCATCAAAGTCTCCTTTCTAATGCATTATGTTGGGGGATCAGACAGACCAAAACATACAAAAACATTATATGAATATCATCAGTTCTTATATATTCTCCACAGTACTATAGATTGGAATTTATAGCCAAAATAACCTTAATTGGGTCTCTGGGAACCATGACTACATCCCCTGGACAGTAATATGGAAAGACCATGACCTCTTTCTAGGACTGAAATTAGCCTCCATCTGGTCCCGATTTCCCCTAAGGTGCAGTCCCATTTCAAATCATTTGCGGGTTAGCAGCAACAAACAGTACAAGAATGTGTTTAGTTGTTTTAATTCAAAGGACACTGTTCTAAGAAAACCTGCAGCTCTTTTCATGCTTGTAAACTTTTTTTTCTCTCTTAGGAACACAGTGTGAGAGGACCTTGTAGAAATGTACTTGCTAACAGCAAGTTATTTTATTTGGGCCTAACCAGAACACACTCATTTGTTTCCCCCAAATTCAGCCATGTCATGTATGCCTTAGGAGCTCATTTTAAGAGCTCTTTTTGTGGAGCCTAACTCCTTGTTCCCCCAATACAGCTGTGTCTGCTCGCACACTTGCAGGGACTTGCAAAGTGAACGGCTGTACAGAGCATGAAGGAGCAAGCGCTTCTTTATTTACCATTTATTATCTGGGCATTTTCTAACATATTTAGTACTCTTTTAAAACACTTATGGTGCCTGTGCAGCTTCTACATTAAATCCTGCACACTTGCTGGTATATATACAAACCAACAGCCGCGAAGTGAGTACAAGAACAAGGGGCTCTTAACCTAGGATTTGTTTTACCCCTTGTCTTTTAGGAGTTGAACCTTCCTGCTCCTTACTTAAAAATAATAGGCATTTTATTTATCAGATAGTCCTATCTATATAGGCATCCCTGTACACTAGGACATTTTATATTCTTACTACCTCTATTCAGAGGTATACAAAAATGGAATCTAAGTCCCTCAACATAGCTTTATTTATACCCATTACCAAACACATTGCCAAGGACCGTGAAAAGGATATACATAGCAGGAAAAGAATAGCTTTAAGAAATTATGCTGGGAGGCCACCCCCTCGTAATGGGAGAAAGTGAAAAAGGGCAAGGGAGACCCATAGCAAAGTAAGAGGAGCTACTGCAGTAGACTTAAAGATGGGGTTAAGATAAGAGGAGTAGTCCTGGCAAAAACTTCCCATTTATAGGGAGGGGCAACTCTGCCACAGAGCCATCCTGGTGTCCATTGCTGTTCCCATAGTTTGAACATAATGTTTATCATCGATGCTGAAGTTATTATGTGTCAGAATGAATTCAGTAAGTTTCTCCACCACCTCAAGGTTGATGTTTTGGTCCAGTCCTTTCTCCTGTATATATTTATGGCAGGCTGAAATGCCATCTGTGTGTGGAATATTAGTAAAGAGTGATGTTACATCCATTGTGGCTAAAATGATGTCAGGTCGTAAGTCCATATAACCAGAAAGTTTACACAGGAAGAGTGTAGTGTCCTGGATATAACTCTCTCTTTCCCTAACCAGTAGTTCTCAAAATGGTTTCTACAAACCCTGAAATCCTCTCAGTCAGGGTACCATTACAAGAGACTATGGGTCTCCCTGGATTGCCAGGTTTATGTATTTTAGGCAGCATGTATAATTTCCCTGGCTTGGGTTTAGCAGGGATGAGGTCAGCTAGTCTGTTTCGGACATGGTTTGGAAAGATCTAATTAAGTCCTGCAGTTCTTTATTATAGGCTGTAGTGGGGTCACTCTCCAGGTCTATGTAGTAGGTAAGGTCAGTTAGCTGTCTGTTGGCTTCATTAATATAGTCATCTCAGTTTAATATCACCACTGCAGATCCTTCATCAGTTTTTTTGATGACAATGCTGTGGTTTGATTTCAGTGTTTGTATAGTCTCTGTTCCAATGGAGAGAGAGGTTGTAACAAGCCTGTTTTTGCCTAGTGAGGATCTGACCATTAACTCGCTGTTGGAAACAATGAATGTAATTGTCTAGTTTTTTGTTATGCCCACTTTGGGGGGGGGGGTAAATTCTGATTTCTTTTTCTTAGCCATTAAATTGTTACTGATTGTGATGTCTTCACTACCTGTAATTTCTTCCTTGCCGTGAAACAATTCTTTAAGTCTCAATCTACAGAAGTATTCCTCCAGTTCACCACAAAGCTATATTTTGTCCAGTGGTTTTGTTGGACAGAAAGTGAGGCCATTTGAAAGTATATTTAATTCACCAGTAGTCAGTGTGTGGTTGGACAAATTAACACCTGAAAGATGCCCATCTGCGTGGTGTTGTTGTTGTTCAATCACACTGTTATGTTCTTCATGGTTGTTAGGAAGTATGGTTATGTTGTAGGGCATCCTGTTTTTGATAAGCATGGCTTTTCTTAAGGTTCTTTGGTAGTTAATGTGTATCTCTTGCAAGATGTCTGGAATAGGTTCACCAGACATCCTCTTGGTAACAATTTCATCAAACTGTTTGTTCAAATACACTTTCTTGGCATATGACATATGGATTCTGTGATTTCTCAGTTTTTCAGAGGTCATACAACAGAGTTGCTCACCATACATAGAATTATCTGTGGTTTTTAATGGATTCCAAATAGTAAGACCTTTAGGGATTATGTTGCTCCTCTTGCACTGGGTTAAAAATAGATGTCACTGTCTAGCTGTGCCAGTTTCTTCTTGATGTTATCTAACTACCATTTTCTATGGCAAATTCCGGTATCTTCCATACTGACATACAGATTTAATCTTTGCCAAATTGGTCCTTGTAAAAACAGATTCAGAAGCAAATGATTTGATGCCTTTTATTAGACCAACATAGATGTAACAAAAAGAACAAAGTGCTGTAGCTTTTGGACCAACCCAGTCTTCTTGGATGCATAATGACAGTTATTTAGAAAATCCCATACTTTTAACACCCAGATCATACAGAAAAAAACAGAAAAAATTCCCATTGGTTTAAAATACTCATTTAAAAAAACAAGACACAGCAGAGAAGCTGAAAAATACCAGTTTAGCTTCAGCTGAAAAAGCCTAAAGATCAGATGTGCTTAGAGCCTAGCATCATGCGAGGAGTGCCCTGCACATAAATTAAAGTGACTTAGAGATATCTTCAGAGTAAGATAAGGACATCTGGAGCAGAGATGTGTATAGCTCAATTATGAGTGCAGTTCATGAAAAACAAACCCTACTCAAATTGTCATAATTGTAAGTTAAAAATAAGCCACACAGAATAGAACTACAAAAAATAAATATACATGGCATACAAAGGGTTTAAAATAAAGTTTACCTAATGTATTACCTGTATTTTATAAGAAATTACACTACAGAGAAATTATTACCATAGAGTTGTATTATGTGGGAAAACAGACCAGGCCACAGGGCCAGTTCTCAGCTGCAGTAACGGGTGGTGAAAAAGACTGTTTGTATCCACGAGATGCTAAAAGGGAAAGAGAAAAATTGTTTAACACAGAAAGGCACACTAAACCAAAGTTTGTTTCCAGGTACAACCTGGGAGCACAAAGAAGTTAAGTGACTTACTCAGGGTCACATAGTATGCAAGTGGGGACTGTGGAATTCAAACCCAGGTCTTCAGGTTTACAACTCAGTGCCCTAAACCACAGCACTATACTGCCTCCAACGCTACTGCTGTGGAGGAATGACCTGCAAGGCCCTTGGTGCAGATATCATAATTGCCAGATATTTTACCATATTTACCATAACAAAGGACTGGGCCACAAAATAAATACTTCCACCATATACAACATCAGGAAGCCTTACACTGGATCATGCATTGACTGAATTCTCACCAGCAGGCCTGTCAGAATAGCAAGTTCTGGAACCTACTCTGATCCTTATGGGTATCACTGCCCTACATACTGCATATGAAGCTATAATGTAGGCAAGCCACCACCTCATCTCATAAAAGTCTCCTCTTACAAAACCCTTGATGTAAGCCATCTTCCCTCTGAGCTCAGCAAACTAAACTGGGAAAGTGTCTCCTATATCCTGAATGTTTAAGAAGCATGGCCCTACTTTGTCTCAGAACTGAAAAACATCTTTGACAAGTTTCTTCCAACCAGGTTTGTGAGAGTGCAGGGTGGGTATGTGGAGGGGTTGTGGGATAACAGATGGACCAGACACTGAACTTCAAGTTCAGCACACAACCTCAGTGTGATGTTTATTCAAAATACAGCAGATAACCTTAAGCAATGGCATATCCCTTCTTCAGTACACCAGTTTGCAGCAACAGACTATATGTGTCCTTTCTCTGCACTTAGCCAGCACCTACTGACACTGACCTCTGATCTAACTTAGCAGTTGAGATTCAGCATCCACCCCTATGTGGGCCCTGTTTGCTTGGGTAGCAGGGGTCCAAAAGGAAAAAAAAACAAAACAAGCTATAGACAAAGAACCTCAATGCAGAATCACTGAAAGAAAGGTTACCTCAAAGGGCATTGGCAACCAATCAAGTTTCAAAAAATACATCATCATGCCTACTTCCATAATGCATAGCAACATGGGATATATGCAAATCACCATGACATTTAGACTTGTTCAGTTTACAGCAATTTACATGCATTTTAAACAGCACAACTAACTTAATTTCTGTAATAGTCACCCAGTACTTTTTACCATTATCAAAAACATCTAGTACCATGGTATTTTCAACATTTACAGGTTTCATAAACATAAGGTATATACATCAAGGTATTTTATGACATAGTGGTATTACATACTAAATCCAACACTAATACACCCAACCTGTTTTAAATACACTTGGAGGACACCACAATAACCTCCCTGTACGAGAACCTGAGAGGGAAAAGGAGAGGACACCATAGCATAGTCAAGAAAGGGGAGGAGGTGCCCATAGGTGGCCAACCTTATGGACTAGAAATAGTAAAGGGTAGATTAGGCTTAGAAATAAAAGAACTGTTGCAACAGATTTAAGAAAAGGTTAGTCCTCAAGAGTGGTAGGAGCTCCCTGTCACATATCCCCCACCTCAAGAGGGAAGCAGTTACTGCAGACTGCTTACCACCTTCCTGTCCCAAGAAGGGATGGAGCTTCCACCCATCCATCTTCAGAAGGTCTGTCTCAGGGTCCCTATTAATAAACATTCTATCATAAACATAGTGGATATCATCATTCTTTACCCTGGGGCATTAACACATTTCTGAACAGAGACAAACATTACCTTCCCATCTCCTTTTAGGGAAAGTCTGTCATATTTAACCAAAAATCTAGACATCTGTAAAGTCCAGTACCATAGAGGAACTTTCTCTGGGGTGAGTAATTACCTGCTCCAACCCCACCAGGTATGTCAGTTTTAAACAGGGGCCCAGACCTAGGTTCAACCCTTCTACATAAACCCACTATGACTCTTGATTCATTTCACTTGTTACAGATATAGACACCTGAGGGTAGACATTCAAGGTGTTACCCCCAGCACAGGCTCCAATCCATTTTCCACCCACTTCTCCTTTGTAGGTTTTCACTCAGAAAAGAATAAAACACATGTACCATCTCAGACTCCTTGTCTGCCCTTGGGTACCTCTTTCTTTGACATAAGGCCCGCCCCCTGACCAAACATGCTACACTTTTGAATACAGAAAGGGGCCATTGTGAGCCACCTCTGGCCTTGCCTGCAACTAACTTGACCCCTCTGTCTTACACAAAGTGTCTTCGGGAATATGGAAGGAGCAATAGTAGTTTCTACTCTCCTATTTCAACCTTTTATAACCTATGACCCCAAATCCTTGGTCATCTTATCCCCAGACAGGTCTCTACAGAAATCTGCAGGAAGCCAAGGAACCTCCCATGCTGAATACTCTACAATGTTAAACAGCAGGTTCCTAAACCTTTTTAACTCTGGGGTGTCTTAGTAAATATCTTTCTAATTACTGCAATTTTCAGCCATCTGTTACCATCTAATACCTTGTAACCTATGTGAGAGTTTCCCTTTTGTCAAGGGTGACATTTTTTTAAAATGACCTCTACCCTCCTTAACTTTAACATACTGGAACAGTTTGGCAACATTAGCATTTTCAGCATGCAGTATACCTCAGCCAATACTGTTAATAGATTTAGCTGCATCAATACAAGAAAAGTCCCTTCAGCCTCATAGGCTTCTTCTTACTTGCTTGGAGTCTTCAACCCCAGAACAATATCACTAGGCACGTCTTACCTGGGGTTTCACGTTTAAGTTCCATGCTTACATCTCCGACCTCCAACAGGTAACATCTTGGGAACAAAGGAATATCCTGCTCAGTCAGGGGGTCCTCCTCAAACTGAGCCCATGAAAAATCCTCTGATTCTTTGTCCAAACTCTCTGGCAGGAACCTCTCAAGCACCTGGCACCAGAGTTCCACCTCTCTGCATAGTCAGTCTGCCTCCAGCCATTGCCCGCTCATCCAGTGGAACATCCTCATCAGGGTCTCCACCTCTCAGGTGTTGTCTCTCACACTTCCAGTCTGCCTTGGCCTGCATCTCTTTGTCATCTTCAGGCTTGGCCTTCCTCTAAGCTCCCAGGTCCTGTCCAGGTAGCAGCTTCTCTCTGTCTGTTGGCCATGGTACTGGTTAGAACCCCACAGACTTTCTTCTCTGGGAACTCCTGGTGCATCAATCCACCTGGGATAGCTGGGCAATATCTACCAGAAAACGTCCCTCTTCGGCCAGTCCAAACACTTCCAGTAGCTATCCCACTTCTGACACCAAGTCTGTGGAGGGGTTGTGGGATAACAGATGGACCAGACACTGAACTTCAAGTTCAGTACACAATCTCTGTGTGATGTTTATTCAAAATACAGCAGATAACCTTAAGCAATGGCATATCTCTTCTTTAGCACATCAGTTTGCAGCAACAGACTATGTATGTCCTTTCTCTGCACTTAGCCAGTACCTACTGACACTGACCTCTGATCTAACTTAGCAGTTGAGATTCAGCCCCACCCCTGTACGGGCCCCATTTGCTTTGGTAGTGGGGGCCCAAAAAGAAAAAAAAAACATAACAAGCTATAGACAAAGAACCTCAATGCAGAATCACTGAAAGAAAGGTTACCCCAAAGGGCATTGCCAACCAATCAAGTTTCAAAGAAATACAACATCATACCTATTTCCATAATGCAAAGCATCATGGGATATATGCAAATCACCATGACATTTAGACTTGTTCAGTTTACAGCAATTTAGATGCATTTTAAACAGCACAACTAACTTAATTTCTGTAATAGTCACCTAGTACTTTTTACCATTATCAAAAACACCTAGTGCCATGGTATTTTCAACATTTACAGGTTTCATAAACATAAGATATATACATCAAGGTATTTTATGACATAGTGGTATTACATACTAAATCCAACAACAATAAACCCAATCTGTTTTACATACACTTGGAGGCCACCACAATAACCTCCCTGTATGAGGACCTGAGAGGGAAAAGGAGAGGACACCATAGCATAGTCAAGAAAAGGGAGGGGGGTGCCCATAGGTGACCAACCTTATGGACTAGAAATAGTAAAGGGTAGATTAGGCTTAGAAATAGAAGAAATGTTGCAACAGATTTAAGAAAAGGTCAGTCCTCAAGAGTGGCAAGAACTCCTTGTCACAGGGTGACATTGGATCATGCCTGAGCTGCTTGACTGCTGTTGATAGTGGGTCAAAGCATGGAACAAATATAAAGCAACCCTCATGACAAAGACTAGGAGTCATATCAGTGCCTCAGGAAGCTATCTGTAGTTCAAAGAGTCCCAAATCAGTTTTTACACCAGATTCTGGGAAGCAAACAGCACTAACTCAAAAAATATCTGGGCAGGAATCAATTCTCTCCTTTGGAAGAATCAGGGGCTTCCCATGACACACCTTACTGATGGCACCAATTTAATAGTGGGAAGCTCAGACATCACGTGCACCCTAAACTGGCACTTCACAAATCTTAACCTGACTCTCCCTTTGCAGCTTCAGCCTGCCCTGATATGCTTTCCTCCCAATTTAGCAACCAAAGTCAAGCAACCACTACCTTACCAACAATTTTCAGATTTTCTAAGGTTAATCATTTGGAGATCTTAAAGCTACCAATTGGAATGGATGTCACCAAAAGTGCTGGTGCTGTTGGATTCAACTCTATATTACTATGGGTTGCTGTGGAACAATTAGCCAAGCCCATTACACCTCTATTCAACCTCTCTCTCTCTCAGCACCAGTTAAGTACCAAATATTTATGTTGGCCTGGTGGCGCTGAGGGTTGAGGTGCTGGATGCGACACCACACACCATGTGGGTGACCCAGTTTTGGGAACAGACTTGGGACACTGAGGATCGGCAGGGGAGGGAGAGGATCGAGTGTCTGGATGACTGCTCTCCCAGGTTGGGTTGCGGGTGCTCATTACTCCTTAGTGGTGCCTGGTGGAGACCGGGTGACCTACATGGAGTGATGCAGTTCTGGAGCAGAGTGGTGGTGGACGTCAGCACTTAAAGTGTGCAGATGTCATTGCACATCAGCACTCCGGGGGAAACCACAACAAGAAAAGCCCCGGCTACAGGGATAGGTGACAGCAACTTCTAAAGCCCAGTGCCACACACCTGATGTCAGGCTTGGCTCTCTGGCTCTACCAATCCCTTGCCCAGCTTCAGGTCCAGTGCACTGAATTACAGATAGAGTTCCAGGGTGGACAGCGGCCCTGACTGGGGGGGCTCAGAGCCAGGGCATCTGCTGGGCTGGGTTGAGGAGGAGTATCTGTCCCTGATTTCCCAAAGCAGTCCGAGCTTCAGGCAGGGCAGTAAAGCAGTGATCGGTGAGGGGTATACCTGAGAGAGTTCCCTGGCAGCTGAATATAAACAAAGTTTAAAAAAAAGTACCAAATATCTGTAAGACTGCCATGGTGACTCCTCTACTCTTGGTGGTTCCCCCCTTCACACCCAAATAATTGACACCCAATGCCTTACTATCTGTGTTAAGAAAACTACTTTAAAAAGTAGTGCACACACAACTAATGGATTACATCCTGCAAAATGATATACACACCGATAATCAGGTTTCTACCCAACTCATGCTACTTGTATGTCATTACTAAGGATAACGAATGACTTAACATCTGCTGTTGATGCCAACTTTCACACTGGGGCTGTTTTTATTGACCTTATGAAGGCATTCAATACTGCGAGAGAGTGCTGTGGGGACAGTAGGGGAAAAACAGAAGGCATTTATTATGTATAAAAGGAGTCCAACAAAGGAAGACAGGCATACCAGGAACAAAATGAGTGTCAAACAGGGCAGTGAGGCAGGCAGAGGCAGAACTGAGGCTTGTAGATGTTGCTAGTGAGTGTGACAAGGCATTTGTTTGCTGTGTACAAGAGTAGTGCAATACCAAGGGAGAAGTGATCATGCCAAATAAAGGAAGGAATGGGTACAGGATAAGAAGGGTAAGGCAAAACTACTGAATGATTATTTCCATTCAGTATTCATGATGGAGAGCAGGGACCCTCTACAAGACTGCTTCATGGCAGTGTGCAGGTGTTAATAAGGAGCCCATAATGGAGGAGAGAGTGCTGAAGGGACTTCAAGCACTGGTTGTGAATAAATCAGTTGTACCTGAGGGTTTTAAGGGCGATGGTGCAGAACCACTAACAGATCTCTTCCACTGCTCTTTGTAAACAGGAGAAGTGGAGGAGGATTGGAGGACTTGAATATGGTCTCCCTACAGTAAAGTGGGAGTTGCGAGGAGCCAGGCAACTATAGACCAGTCAGTCTGATATCTATAGGGGAGAAACTACTGGAGTCTATAATAAAGGAAAGGATAGTGGAGTTTCTGGAGGTCACTGACCTGCATGATTCCAGACAGCATGGATTTACCACTGAATTTGTGTCAAACACAACTTATTTAATTCTTCAGTTGGGTGACAAAGGCAATGGCTAGGGTTAGAGGTCTGGTAGTTGATATCTTATACCTAGATTTCAGCAAAGCCTTCGACTCAGTCCCACATGGGAGACTGATAAAGAAATTGGGTGACCTGGTAGTGGGGGACAAGATTACAGAGTGGGTGAAAAATTGACCAATTGGGAGAACCCAGAGGATGGTCTGAAATGGAGAACCCTCAGGGAAAGGAAGTCACAAGCGGGGTGTGCCAAAGATCAGTTGTAGGAATGTCTTTCTTTAACATATTTATTTGTGATATAGGGAAGGGTGTTAAGGGGAAGATATGCCTCTTAACAAATGACACCATGTTCTCTGAAAGAGTGGACACTAAGGAGGAGATAAGGGCCATAAAGAAATACCTGGAAACTTTGGAGAGATTGTTGAGAGTGTGGCAGCTGAAATTTAACATGAGAAGTGCAAGGAAGTACTGTATACACGGGGGCAAAGAACAGAGTATGGGATGGATAGGGTGGCGATGGAGATCTCATCAGAGGACAAGGACTGGGGAGTGTTAATAACAGAGAATGTGAAGGCAACACACAATGTAGTAGGGCTGTGGGCAAGGCAAATTGAATGCTGGGGTGCACAGATGAAAGGAACATTAGCATAAGGAGAGAGGTAATACAGCCCCTGTATAGAACTCTTGTTTGTCTTCACTTGAAGTACTGTGTGCAGTTTTGAAGCTCACAATTGATGAAGGATAGGGATAGGTTAGAGGTGATGCAGAGACTAGCTACAAAATAAAACAAGGGCAAAATGATAGGTCCTGTGAGACGCACTTGGAGGATCTAAACATGTGCACGCTGGAGGACAGGAGAAAGGGGAGACATGATTAAGGCATTGGCTATATGGAAGTACTTTTTATACAGAAAGTGTGGGATGGAGTGGGGGATGGGTCAGACACATGTGAATAGTACATAAAGGTGCAGACTGGAGAGCAGTGAAGACTGGCAGGGGCACAGTTCCACATTTAAACTGGGTGGCATGGATGGGCCACTAGGCCTTGATCTACCCTCAGTTTCAATGTTTGTATATTCCAGCGGCTCTCACCTTTCAACCTGTGATTGTCCTAGTCTTGACTGGTCCTGTTGCATATGTATGTATATTTTTAAAATGTGCCATTTATTTATTTTGCTGATGCTAATTTGTGTTATGTATGTGTGTAGTCTTTCATCACATGACCCAGCTGTGTACTCTGCTGCTGTAACTAGCCCCCAAAGACCCTTTTGAAAAAGAGGCTAACCATCTAAATGTGGATTTCCTGGTGCATAAAATTTCACATAAAAATTGAGCAGTCACGAAAGACTGCAATACAGAAATGTCAGCACTGGTCAAGTCCACTGAACAATGTACTGTGCTGCAGTGGTGGCACTGGGCAAACAGTACTGGTCAGAAGTGTTCTCCGTCCCTCCTTAATTGGCAGTTCCCTTAAGGTCCAGTCATTTCCTTGCCCATACCTTTTAGGTAGACTCTGTGGTAGTTGCATGGACCCCCCCCCATGTTGTGATTTTCCATGAAGGTCCAGTCATGTCACACACCCTGATCTTGGTATCCACCTGTTTCACTGATCCAGCATCCCCTGCCAACATGGCCCAATTCTGGGGCTGTCAAGAGCAAGGTGGACCCACATCACTGCATGCACATTGTTGCCTGTTTTTAGCAGCTGATTCACACAGGAGTTAGCAGCAGGTGGTGAGTGGCCATATGAGTGCTGTCACGATTAAGAGAATGACCCTCTAGACAATTTGCATGGTGGTCCCCATCCCCTTTCTTGACCTCCTGCAATGATGTGGTGGTAGTTTTAGCACTGTCTTGTTGTTCTCCCTGCTCCAGCATATGGACAGAGACTGTTACAGCAGTCAGGAGTCCATTGGTACATGAGTGCTCATGTGGGTTCATCCCACCATGCTGCCACCTCTTTTATCCCTTTTATAGTCATTGCTAAATATATGTCTTTATCCATCCATCCATCTATCTATCTATCTATCTATCTATCTATCTATCTATCTATCTATCCATCCATCCATCTATCTCTCTCACTCTCTCTATCTAGCTATATTTATATAATAGTGGCAAATTAGCACCACTATAGTTAGGTTTTAGTAGGCTGTTTAATGTTAAACCCCTAACTTTGCACCTTAATGGCTTCACCCTGTTCAACAGAATTGCACAAAATTTTGCATTTGTGGTGTTGGGGGCAGGACCTCTTGATTTGCCAAGTTTTGTTCTGGTCAGATGTGTGGATTCCAAGATCCAGATAGTAAATTTTTAGGGGGAAAAATGGGTGTTTTTGCTATTTTTTTTGTCATCACCTACAGCCCAGATGGTTTGGAATTTTGTTTTGACATTTTCAGGGTACAAAAGATTTGCCCCAAAATGGCGCTTTTCATTGGTTTGGTGAAAAAATATTGATCCATTCCCAAGTTATAAGGGTTTGAAATGTCAGTTCTGAGCATGCTTAGTAGGGCCTTTTGGATAGGTGTTTGATACGAAAGAAGAGTTTGGCTATATGAAAGAGGATTTTTCTTTCTTGAGGGGTAATCCTCTTTCATGAAAGAAAATTCTTCTTTTGTATTGTGGCCATCTTGTTTCTGTTTTTTTTTTTCCCCAAAAACATTTTTTGAAAACCCATAGGAATTATGCCCTGTAGAGACACCAACATATGAATCTAGCAGAACAGGACCCATTTAGCTGGATTTTGCAGTTAATGTTTCAAAAAACGACCCCTAAATGTGTTTTTGGAACATTTTAAAAATCCTCTTTCATGAGACAATTTTCTTTTGTATGGCTCACAAAAGAGGAATAGGGCCATACAAAAGAAGAATTCAGCCTCACGAAAGAAGACTTTTTTTTTCTGAATCTTTTTTCATGAGAAGGCATCTTCTTTTGTGAGCTCATGAAAATTTCATGAAAGAAAATCCATGCTCACACAAGAAGAATTTGGATTTAGTTTTTTTCACATTCCTCTTTTGTGAGGCCCAATCTACTTTCGTGAGCTCATGAAAATCTCACGGAAGAGGATTTTGGACTTATTTTTTTTTCCACATTGGAACTTTAAGCCATAACTCTATCAGTCTTTGGAGTTTAGGGACAATATATATTTCAAAAGAAAGGTCACAATGACTACTACAAGAGTAATACATAATACCCCCACACAAATGCATTGGGTACACACAGCACCTCAAAATAACCTCCCAACTTCACCATGGTGCCAAATCCACAACTATAGTCCAATAGTCAACAACAGTTCCTCAAATGTGTATCTCCTCTTGGACTACAAGTATACCAAGTTTCAGCCAAACTGTGAAAAACTGACAGAGTTATGCCTAAATAACCTAAGACACATTTTGCCCATATACAATCAAACGCCGGGAGTTAAGAGGAACACATAATATACTTTTTCTTTGAATCAAGCCCAACAAATAACAATTAGAATGAAGCAGATAAATCGCTTTCCAAATTGCCTGAATTCCCTTAGAAAAAACATAAAATTTAAAAACGAAACTTCCCATAGGATAACACTGCAGCTTCAACAAGTCATAACTCTATCAATCTTTGGAGTTAATGAGCACCTTTCATGGTCCTTTTGACTTTCATGCATAAATTACCCCTTCTTGCATTGATTCTGGAACTGTATTTCATTACTGTCCGCTGCAGTTAGTTTTTGCATTCTGAGCTGCTAAAAACTGCAGGGTGTACCAGAGCTTCTGTCGGAAGCCTGGTGTTACTGTGGGTCCAGGGTTGTGTTGCTGACATCACTATAGCGCAGAGTCAATTTAACAAAACAAAAAAAAACTGACAAGGCATTTGGATTTTGGCATAATGCATTGCTAACAAGGTGTCTTGGGGAAGGGGGAACACAGTATGTACACTGAGTACTGGTAGTTTTACCTTACAACAATGCTGCAACTGCACAGCATGAGTCACTCATCTGCCGTATAGTGATGTCATCAGGAGCCAGCAGCCCAGCAGCTGAACAGCAAAGGCAAGTGCAGCAGGGCTCCAAAACAAATCTAAATTATGGAAGGCAGCGTAAACCTTGGCCAAAAATAACAAATGCATACACCATTTCAGGCCTAGTACTGCATATAATGATTACAAGCTGTAACTATCCGAACCATCATGAAAGATGCTCTTTAAGGGACACACAGTATGTGTGTATATATATATATATATATATAAATATACACTGTATATACAGTATATAATATATATATACAGTATATATATAAAAAGGTCTCGATGAATATGACAACATCGATACATAATACCCCGTCAGATTTATGGGATATGCACAGCACCCCAAAATTACATCCCAGTTTTACCATGGCGCCAAATCCACAGCTGAAGTCTGATAATTATCAGAAGTGCACCAAATGTGTATCCCCTCTTGGACTATAAGCATACCAAGTTTCAGTTTCAGAGTAGGGGAATTTCCCCGGTGCCCTGGCCAAATTTCCCCCCACTCTCTAGAAATACCACCAACAACTTAATCTGGTTCAAGGTTAGTTGGCATTCATCTGTATCTCCTTCCCCCTGGTCGTGCCTGAAAATAGGCAGAATGTGTCTAGTGCATTTATCCAGTCAACAAAAATGAAATAAATAAATTAAAAAAAGGTCTCAATTAATACTATAAGACTGACAGACTGCGGGAGGCTGTATAGTGCAGTGATTTAAGGCTCTGAGCTGCAAACCTAGAGCCCTGGGTTTGAATCCCACATCCCCCCACTTGCATACTGTGTGACCCTGAACAAGTCACTTAACTTCCCTGTGCTCCCAGGTCACACCTGGAAACAAGTTTCGACTTAGTGTGCCTCTCCTGGTTTAAAACAAAAAATGGATGTCTGCATCTATGGAGGCATGGAAGTGAAGGAGTCAGAGGATCCTGTGCTTCCACAGCCAGATGGATGTGTTCCTGCAGATCCCAAAGGGACCTGCATAAATGAGGATACAATTCTACTATCTCAAAAAGAAAGGAAATTCATTGCAAAACAACTGTGTTTATGCACCAGTTAGGGTTTGGATTAAAATGACAAAGGCAGGGAAATGTGGTATCAGGGTTTCCAACCTTAACTCCCCACCCCAACCCCCAAGCAGCAAAAGGAAAAAAACATTACGTTTTGTTCTATCCTGAGTCTTGGCGAATCAGTGGTGGGGTCTTCCATAAGCACCGGAACTGCAGGGTGAGGGGGTGCGATCGAACCTGCACTTTTTTGGGCTGAAGGAGATTGCCTTTTCAGTTGCTGCAGGGAGTGAATTTAAGAGCAAACAAGCCTTACAAATGTTAATGCCCCTATGAATCTCTGCTGTACTCTACCTGCCCTGCCACAAAAAAACAAAACAAAGAGCTGCATTGCTGTCTCTGGAATTGTTAAGTGCCTCCTGAGCCACACATTAAGCAGCTTGCAACAGTAACAGGTCTTTGGTGGGAGTAAAGTCATTAACATAATGACTCTACTTCCAACTCCCTTGTGTTAAATTAAGCAGCCTAACATCTCTTTGTGTTGGGGGGACTTAGCTGTTACTTTGACATGTCCTGCACTGGTGCCTCCACGTCTGCTGAACACGAGAAGCCGGGCTAGAAAGGAAGGTATAAAAGTAGGACTACGCACAGCCCATTTCTCCTTCCTTGTGTAACCCCTAGGCGGCGCTATTCCAAGGGCTACTACCCCTGCCTGTATTGCTATAATGATATGCCCACACCCTTCACATTTACCACCAGGGTTAGATTTGCAGCAGCTTCCTTGGAGAGCCCTGTAAAGTAAGGTTAGCGATACAATAGCACACTCTTAACACTGTAACCCAACTAATAATATGCACACTAGCCAGGTTAAACATGAAAAAAGACAATCAGGTTTATTTAGGGGCAGTGAACAAGGAAGGGGTGTAAATCTAGTCAAACTATTTGAAATCTGACTTTGGTCAGTGATTGCATGCACCTTTTTTCCCAATCTAATAGTGACACAACACTGGGTACCCAGGATGGTAAGTCTGGCTAGCCAGAGGCGCTGCCGAGGGGTGGCCAGAGTTGCAGCTGATGTTGGGGCCCTTGGTGGAAAGAAAGGCAGTTAACATGCAAAACAACCAAATTATTTGTAATCTGAGCCAGTTGGCTCAGTCCTTTGTAGACCAAAGAAATTGAAACAATTAGATGGTACCACAGAAGATTTATACACTTGCTGCAGGGAGCTACCCTGATTGTACTCACGCTACCAGGAATCTCCTGCAAGGCAGGTGATATGGAGATCTTGTGATGATGTCCGATGGGCATGAGGAAACAGGGCTGAGATGACATACCTCCTCTTCATGGCCTTTCCTCCAGGTGGCTGCAATATGCGTGTTGTTGCTGCGCAGGGGCTGGATCCCCGAGCCTGTCTCTTGCGGAAACAGTCTTTGGTGCAGGAGTAGTGGCCTGGGCCGAAGTGGCAAGGCCTAAGCAGGATAAGCAGTCTGGCAAAGTTCGTGATCTTCTGCTGGTGAAGCCTCCAGTTGATGTAACAGGGTTGCTGCATGGGTAAGCAAGTCTCAACCCACGTAACACATTCAAAATAAACAGCTACCTCAGGATACAGTTCGGATATTGTCCAGTTGTAATTCAGCAACTTTACTGAGCAAACCTTTCGATCCGAGTATGTCTCGCACACAGGCTGGGCTGATTGCTTCAGGAGCAAGTCTTCAGTCCAGATCATAAGTAGCACTGATAAACTTCTTCTTTTCTTCTGCCGCAGCCCCAGGCTGGAATTGTACAAGTCCAACTTCTGCTATAGGCAGTCTCAAACAGGAGAAAGGTGAAAGGAAGGCAAGTTGTACCTCTTCCCGCCAATTCCCCTATGCTCATTCTGGGAGCAGCTGCTCGAAAGCTCGAGCTGTTCACACTTCAACCTCCAGCTGTAACTGATCCACTGCCTCTTGGCACACTGGAGATGTCCCTTGTAAATCCAGGAGTTCAGTTGGCTGAAGGAGCTGTCAGTTACAGTTGGGGCTCCCCCTCCAGGTTAATTTGGTGCCAACACAAAAACTACAGAACTCCAGAATTTCCTTTCCACAGAATACTGGGGTTCAGGTCTATTTTAGGTCCGCACTTGAACCCAGCACAGACCATTTACTTAGCACAGATTAGCTAGTCTCTTAAAGGGACAGGCATGGAGACTTAATATGGCACTCACACGTAAATAAACAAGATCACACAATGACAGGACACCAGCCTGACAGTGGGCATTAAGGAGCCCAGGAAGACATTTAGGTAAACCCCCAAACTGGAGGGAGGGGTTACACTCTTCCCTGCCTGGAAAAACTTGGCATCTGCATCAAGTCTACACACGCTACTTAATTTCTGTATAGAGAACATTATACATAAATACATGTATGTTTCATTGGTATACCATAAAAGAAATGCTGATTCATCAGTGAACATAAACTGGCTATAACAACAGAATTACTATACTTTTCCATTTGGTAATGAATACTGCATAAGAACACCTTACTTTTCCTAAACAGGTTAACAGGTTCAAGTAGTTGAATACATTATTTGTACAACCCTTGTTTGTACTATCTCCTGCACACTAACCCACATGACTTGGGGCCTGTCCCTATCAGCTACACTGGGGCTGCATGGGAAAAGGGCATTAGTATGCTGACTGGAGGGCTTCACTATTAGTTTTGAGGCAGCAGAGTAGCCTAGTTTTGGAAGAGAGTTTTCAGAAATGTACACCCCATTGTGAACTATATTCATTGGGAGGTCTACAGGCCTTCCTGGGAAGTCATAACTAAGGCGCACTACAGGCTTTGTGGCTCTTCCAAATTTTCGGGGGGGGAGGGGGCAGGCACAGGCTCAGTCCTTTCAACATTTCCACTTGGGTTGATCTGTCCTGGCCCATTGATTATCGATAAGTCAGCTTCTGATGAAAGGGGTACCTCTGCACTGGCTGTCTGTTTTGAAAAAAGAAAACTTTCATTTACTTGCCCCGTTAGTTTTGGTTCAGCAGAAATACTTCCATTAACTTGTTTTGAAATTCGAGGTTCATCATCAAGAGGAAATTCCATGGAATTTAAATCACATAACACTTTACTGTGGTTTGCAGCTTCATCTCCTCAAAAAGATCTAATATAAATTTCATATAATGACTGACCTAATCCTACAGTGAAAAGAACCTTTTTGATCATTAGAATAGTTGATGGTACAAACCCCCTTTGACTGTAGTCTAATTCCTCTTCCAAGCACATTCGTGGCAGTCGATATGTGTGTAGAAGAAATAGTTTTAAAATAAATATTAATCTCCTTTCTAGAACCTGATTTTTAAAGGATTTTTGTCCTAGCTCATGTCTCAAAACTTCTGCTGGTACTGATTGTGGGAATCCTTAATAAATATTTATATGTCTGGTTTATAACTGTTTCCAAGGTTTTTACATTAGCCATAGCCCATATTTCGGAGGCATATAATACACTTGTTTTAACTGTGGTATTCAAATTTCTCAGTTTGCCTTCAACTGATCCTTGTTCATAATTAGTATTAAACCTTTTAAATGCCTTGGTTGTTACTTTAAGTTTTTTAGTTTGCTTAGTTATATATTGATTCCATCTAAAACTTTGTGAAAATGTGACACCTAGGTATTCGTAGCTACTAACTGTTTTTAGTTTTCCCCCCTCTAGGAAGATAGAAGGTAATCATTTGTTCTTAATACCATTAACAACCATATTCATTTTATCTCTATTAATTTGAAGTTTGTTAATTTTACAGAGTTTAGAAAAATGTGTTAATTTACGTTGCAACCCAAGTTTAGATGTGGATATTAAAACTACATTGTCCGCGTATGTTAGACAGGAAACCTTCTTGTTTAGTATAGCTGGGGAGTGAAACTCCAAATTATCCAGTGCTGATAACATTGAGTTAATATAAAGATTAAAGAGTAAAGGGGCAAGAAGGCAACCTTGCCTCACTCCTAAATTAGTTTTTATTTGTGTAGTTAGATTTTCTGTTTGGTCACACATCACCTTCAATCATGTGTTTTGATGTAATGCACTAATAATTCTCAATAGGGTTGGATCTATATTGTATGACTGTAATTTTTCCCATAAAAGGACTCTACTTATTGAATCAAACACTGTTCAAAGATCTACAAAACAGCAATATAATTTTGTCTTTTTAATGGTAATGTATTTCCATAAAAGATGATTGATAACATAACAATCAGCAGCTGAAGTGTGGAATGTCCTGATCTAAATCCATTTTGTGTTTCTGTTAAAAGGTTATTCTCCTCTACCCATTTCTGTAAACGTTTCAGAATTATTCTTGTGAATGTTTTCTGTGCTGAGTCTAATAGATTTATTGATCTGTATATCACCTGGTTATTTACATCACCCTTTTTAAAAATTGGAGAAATTATACTTCCTGACCAAGATTCAGGAAATATAGCATACTGACAGCCCATATTGAATAGGGGATGCAAAATTGGTATCCACCATTCACTGAATGTTCTATACATTTCTGATAGGACTTTATTGGGGCCTGGAGCCTTATTTGAAGAAGTGTTTTCAATAGCTTCCATAATTTCTTCTTTTGTAATGAAAAAAGGAGGAGGAGAGCTTGTTGGCTGATAGTAAACTAGCCTTTCTTTATATTGCTCATCACGAGAAAAATATAATTTGCTGAAATGTTCTTCCCATTTACTTGGGGTAATTGTAGCTATTACTTTATTTGTATATTGCCCAATGCCTTGTGAAACCATTAGCCAGAATTGTTTAATGTCTTTCTTGATTATAGTGTTCCTTAAGTTTTCCCACATCTTTTTTATGATGTTTTCTTTTTTCATTTTCAAATATTAATTTATAATTGGTCCTTCCATTATTTAATGCCTTTTTATTAATTACATTAGGGTTCTTCCTGTAAATATATACAAACTTTTAAGTTTTTTCTTTTCTGTCTTACAAGTATTATTAAACCATATTAACAAGAACTGGAAGGGAACAGGATCAGTTGTGTTCCAGGACAGTAGCTGCTGCTTGTTGTTTTCACAGGGTTCTTGTGGATTTTACTTGGTAGAAGGTTAGTTCTTTTCTTTCTTACTTCTAAGGGGCTAGCAGGGTATTGTTTTGGGGGGCTGCTGGAGGTTTGAAAACTGATTTGGTGGCTGTAAGTGGGCTCATTTTGTGGATGTTTCACTGTGTAACAGGCTGCGCTGGTGGAGGCCTATTTCTTCTGATTTAAAACCTATTTGGTGGGATTTGCTTGGAGATGGTTATTTGAATTGGAGACCTATATCTGTTAATTTCAAGCCTATTTTGATGTGTTGTTAGTGAAGCTGATTAAATTGGAGACCTGTTTCCTTTGGCAGCAAACATATTTTGGGGGCTTTGAGTTGAATTTTGATTCCTTTTTGCTGACTCCACTAGCTGCAAAGGTTAGTGCATAGTGGGGGAAGGGTGTTTATGGTCTGGCCAGGTCTCACTCAGTCAATTGACTGGAGGCAGAGCTGAATCAGGTTTGAGGCGTTAGCTGCTTTGTCTTCTCAGAAAGAACTGGAAGGGGACAGGGTCAGTTGTGTTCCAGGACAGTAGCTGCTGCTTGTTGTTTTCACAGGGTTCTTGTGGATTTTACTTGGTAGAAGGTTAGTTCTTTTCTTTCTTACTTCTAAGGGGCTAGCAGGATATTGTTTTGGGGGCTGCTAGAAGTTTGAAAACTGGTTTGGTGGCTGTAAGTGGGCTCATTTTGTGGATGTTTCACTGTGTAACAGGCTGCACTGGTGGAGGCCTATTTCTTCTGATTTAAAACTTATTTAGTGGGATTTGCTTGGGCCTGGTTCTTTGGCTGCTGGGTTTGGAGGGGAGACACAGGGCTGTTACACTCTCTCTCGAGTCAGGTGTCTGCCCAAGACCTGCCCTCCCCACCCTCCTCCCCAGAATTCTGCTAATTTATAGGGAACACCTGCTGCAATTGAGGAAAAAGGCTGCAGGTGCAGCTCCATGTAGTCTAGCCACTGGGGGTTGGATTTAAAGGCTGGGAGAGAGGAGCTTAGGAGTTGTTCATTTCCCTTATAAGTTTAATTGTTGTACTGCACCTAGTAACAGGGTTACTGGTGTACAGTGGGACTGTCTCTAAGATTAGGGGTGACCTGATTAGCAGTAGGGTGTATCTTGGACTAGGGGAACCTGATGGCTCACCAAGGAAACCTATTTGGAAGGATGGAACCACACGTCATTAGGGCCGGCATCTTTGGGAGGGTGGTGGGGTGCAGAGGTGTGGAGCAGCCATGATACTGGACTGGGCTTGGAAGTTGGGTGGTTGCCCAGTGTGCTACCAGCTGGCACAGCTTAGGGAGGAGGTTGCGGGGATTAGGAGACAGCTGGGGGAAGGGGGGCGGTATGGTTGGGGAAGGGAGCTGGGGATCTCCCACGGGGTTGCACCAAGCACTGGGGGTGGGGGCATAGGAAAAGGAGTGCAGGAGAATACTCAGGAGTCACATAGGGATCCTGGCAGAGGGGGTCCAAATGGACACTACCAAGGAAGCAGGCAGGTAACTGGGGACCCTCACAAAGGAGAGATGGAGGACAACATTCTCAGGGAAGTAGGCAGATGGCAGGGCTGGACAGAAGGAAGCAAGGCGGGAGGTGGATCAGACCTACACTCAGTAACTGCTTCAAATCTCTTCTTCTGCTCAAGGATGAGGGGTGATGTAGCCATGACAGGGGTGGTTAGAGATGAAAAGAGGTGGGCAGGAGGCAGGGGTAAGATAGCAGGAAGAACGGGGGGACCTGGAATGCAGGAAAATGGGGGGAGCAGTGAATCAGAGCAGGAGGGGCAGGGGGAAGAGGGAGGGAAGCACAAGGAGAAGGACCAGTTGGGAGGAAAGGTAAAGGAGAAGGACCAGAAGTACAAGGAGGATTCAGTAAAGGGAGCTGAGGGTTTAGGCCAGGGGAGCACAATGAGCAAGGAGGAACTAAATGGAGACAGGAAGGAAGGAGGAGAGCCAGGCTAGTTTAGCAGATGGGGAGAAGGACCAGTTGTGAGCAGTGAGGGGGAATTAGCAAGGTACAGAAGGATACTCAGGAGGAGGAGGCATAGGATTGGAAGGGAGGGGTGGCCATGGTAAATAAGGAGGGAGTGGCATGTGGCACCCAGATAGGGGAGGAACAGAGAGCCGGCTGGGTGGAGGGCCGGTAGAAAGGATGAGGGACATGGAAGGGGAATGGAGGAAAGGAGCGTCAGAGTGCTCCTGTTGGGGATTCTATGATCAGGGGTATCAAATGGGATAGGGAGGGAGAAGCCTGGCCAGTTAGAACAAGATGCTTCCCTGGACTAACGGTGCACAGGGCTAAGCACAAAGGTATATCAGCTGGCAAGGATTGTGGGGGGTTCCCCGGACATACTGGTCCACCTGGGTACAAATGACATTGAGGGAAATAGCGAGCTAGAGATACAGGCAAGATTCAGGGAGCTTGCCAGGGTCTGTCATGACATAGGATGCACAGTTTCCTTCTCAGAAATCCTGCTGGTGCCAAGGGCTAGTGGGGAACACAAAGGAAGATTAGGAGATAAACCAGTGGCTCAGGAGTGGTGTGAGGCCAGAGGTATGGGTTGATGGGAGATTGGGGAGACCTGGGAGGATAAGGAGCTGTATGCTAGAGATAGACTCCATCTCAATTTGGAAGGGAGGGGAATCCTTAAGTTGAAAATAGAGGGGTTCATTGGTGAAAAGTGGGGTTTAAACTTGTGAAGGGGGGAGGGATGGGAGAAAAGGCTGTCAAAGGGGTGCCGATAAAGGAAGGACTCTGTCTCCACCCCCCTGGGGAGCTGGAGGATTGAGGGAAAAGGCCAACTGGCAAAGTGCAGACCAGGGGAAAACAGAATCCCCATGGGAACACGAGCAGGGGAAATGGAACTATAGGGAAAGGGTGGAAGGTAGTCCTGCTAAATGCCAGGAGCTTGGGCAATAAAATTCCTGAGCTCCAGGCGATGCTAACTGAGGGAGCAGTGGATGTGGCAGCAGTCACTGAGACTTGGGCCACTGCAGGACATGACTGGGACCTGAACCTGGAGGGTTACACTATGTTCGGGAAGGACAGGGGTGAGGGAAGGGGAGGAGGGGTAGCAATGATAGTCAAAAACTGCATTGGCATAGGGGGAGTAGAGGAGGTGGAGGGAACCATGGAGGCGATTTGGGTCACCTTGATAACAAGGGGGGGCAAGGGAGTAAAAATAGGAGTGGTGTATAGACCCCCTGCCCTGGCGGAGGAGCTGGAGGACAATCTGGTGGCAGATGTTGGGAGACACTGCAGACTGGGCAGAGGAACGGTGGCGGTGTTGGGGGACTTAAACATGCCAGGAACAGACTGGGATACTATGACATCCTCTGTGACCAGGGAACAGAGGTTGTTGGATGTCTTTCAAGACACGTTCCTAACTCAGCAGGTGAGGGAACCGACCAGGGAGGTGCGGGTACTGGATGTGGTCCTGGCAGACAGTGACCAGATTGGGGGCCTGGAGGTAAGGGACCCATTGGCGGGGAGTGACCATGCCACAGTCTGGTTCTGCCTGGACCTAGGAGGGGTAGAAGGCTGCACAAAGACGGAAGTAACCGACTTCAGGGGGGCGGATTTAAAGGAAATGGGAAGGATCCTTAAGGAGCATTTGGATGGGATTGGGTCAGACATGGATGCTGATAGTAGGTGGAAATCATCAGGAGAGGGGTGCAGGATGCTACCAGCACCTGCAAAAGAGTAAGACTAAAATGCGGTAGGGCCCAAAATCCTGTTGGTGGACCCGGGAGGTCCAGGGAGGTGGCAGGAAAGAAGGCATCCTATAAGCAATTCAAGTGCTCAAGGAGTGAAAGGATCGAGGGGGTAAGAGCTGATGGCTAGAAGGGCCACTAGGGTGGTGAGGGCGCTAAGGCAAGGAAGGAGCAGAACCTGGCCAGGGAAATTAGGAGAGGTAACAAGGGGTTCTTTAGATACATTGGGGAAAAACGAAGGGTGAAGGGGCAGATTAGCAGGATTAAATCAGGGGAGAGATGGGCACAAGACCTGGGGGAGCAGGCTGAGGTACTAAATGAGTACTTCACCTCAGTTTTCACCAAGGAAAATGGGGGTGCTGCATCATACTTGGGAGGAGACAGAGATACTGAGGAGGGGGACCCTTACCGATCGGCGGGTCTGGGGAGAGGGGGAGGCATCACTGGCAGGAGGGGAGGGCTACAGGAAGAGGCACCGGAAGGGAAATCACAGCAGAGAGAGGAGGAAGCCCTCAGCTCCTTTAAGATGGAGAAAGCACCGGGTCGGATAAATTACATCCCAGAGTGCTGAAGGAACTTGCGGATGTCCTGGCGAAACCTCTGGCGGAGCTTTTCACCATCTCTCTGAGGACAGGGTGGGTGCCCCAGGACTGGAAGGTGGCGCATATAGTGCCTATCCACAAGGGGGATCAAGGGAGGTGGCAGGGAACTACAGGCCTGTCAGCCTGACATCAGTGGTGGGCAAGGTGATGGAGGGCATTGTCAAGGAGAGGCTGGGGGGACCTGGATATGTCAGGGTGCCTGGACGATAGACAGCATGGATTCATCCTGGGAAATTGTGTCAGACAAACCTGGTGGAGTTCTATGACTGGGTGATGAGTGCCTTGGACCTGGGTAGACCAGTGGATGTCCTCTTTCTAGACTTCAGCAAGGCATTTGACTCTGTTCCTCACGTGGCCTGTTGGATAAGCTGGGAGAAATGGGGTGAGGAACCAGATGATCAGATGGATAGGCAATTGGCTCCAGGACCGGACCCAGAGGGTCGAGTTGGTGGGATAGTCTCATCCCAAGGAGGGTCATTAGTAGGGTCCCACAGGATCAGTCCTTGGGCCCCTTCTGTTCAACGCCTACGTCTCTGACATAAGGACAGGAATCAGGAGTGAGATGAGTCTGTTTGTGGATGACGCGAAACTGGGGGCGGTGGTGGATGGGGAGGAGGGGAGGGTAGCCCTACAGGGGGACCTGGAGGCTCTGGAAAGATGGTCTAGAAAGTGGAAGCTGAGGTTCAATGCAGGGAAATGCAAGATACTCCACCTGGGGGCCAGAAACCCGGAATGCTACAAGTCTCGATGGCTGAGAGGGACCTGGGGGTGGTGGTGGATGTTGAGATGAACAACTCTGAGACTTGTAGGAGGGCAGCAGCCAAGGCCAACAGGATGCTGGGATGCATCACTAGGGGGATCACCTCCAGAAGGAGGGAAGTGATACTTCCTCTGTATAACTGCTTGGTGAGGCTGCACCTTGAGTACTGCGTGCAGTTTTGGAGGCCACACTTATAGAGGGACATTAACCTTCTGGAGAGGGTCCAGAGGAGGGCAGTCAAAATGATTTGGGGCTTGGGGGACAGGACCTATGAGGAGAGGCTCGAAGAGCTAAATATGTACACATCGGAAGAGAGAAGAGACCGGGGAGACATGATAGAGGTCTTCAGGTACATGAAGAGCGTAAATAGGGGAGGAACAGTCAGGGTGCTTCGAAGGAAGGAAGGAAGGAGGAGGGGGCCACTAGAGGGCATGGATGGAAGCTGGAGGGGGGAAGATTCAGGGGAGAAAGGAGGAGGTGCTACTTCACTGAGAGGGTGGTGGAGTCATGGCATGCGCTGCCTAGGGGGCTGGTGGAGGCAGAGACAGTGGAGGGGTTCAAGAGGGGGTGGAACAGGTACAGGGGAAGGGTTCTGGAAGCAAAATCCAATGCAGCAAGAATATCCGGAACTGGGAAGGGAGAAGCCAGAGAAGGCAAGGGGGCAGCAAGGTCAGCACCCAGGGTGGGGGCTGACCAAGCGAGCAGACACGAAAGACCGTTAGGCCTATTCTGCTGGCATTTTAGTATGTTAGTATTATTTTAACTCTTTTCTCTGTAGATTTTCTAGAGAAGGGCCAAATAAAATACCATATCTCTTCATATATCCACCATATCTTTATTATCAACTGTATCTATTATTTTAAATTTCAGATCAGTCAAATAATCTGATCTTAATATTTCTTCAAATTAATTTATTACTGAACTATTCCACTTTATATGTCGGGAATTTACATTTATTATTTATGTTTTCTCGATAATTTTTGTTGCTTCATCTGTCAAGTTCTCCATTTGCCATAATGTATGAATAGGCAAATGTGATGATTCTGAGTGAGATAATACAGCTAGAGCTTTACATATTCTAGCTGCTTCCAGATTTACCCAGGCTAAATCTATTACTGATGATCCATTCGGACCTATATAGGTAAACTCTCCTTCCAAATCTCATTCAGTTCTCCCATTCAACAGATTAAAATGAAATGCCTCCATTATTTGATGTAATATTTTTCCTCTTTTATTTGTAATATTGTCCTTAGATTTCCTCTCATACCGTAATTTTTGATTAATTATATTCATCCCCTGAGTACCAGCTGTTTGAGTACATGTTATATGAGTATTATAATCTCCCATAAAAATAATGGGGATATTTTCAAAATCTTCTACTAATTTATGGATTTTTTCTTTGAATAAATCCCATATATTTCTACTCAACAATTTATTAATTGGGGGGTAAATATACATTTATTAATATAGCTTCTTTCCCTTTCTTGGTTAATTTTTAAATCTGCATTTCTTTCACTGTCATATCCATTTGAATAACTGAGAAATGTAATGTTGTCCTGATATAAGTTATCAGACTAGCACTAGGTCTACCATTTTTCTTTTTCTTGGAAGCTGGTACAATATAACCTGTAAAATCTGGAAATACTGGAGGGATATCTTCTATAATCCATGTTTCTTGTAGTCATATAATGTCCATTGATGGCAAAAATATGTGACACTCTAAATCAGCCAGTTTGGAACTTAGTCCTTCTATATGCCATGAAAGAATAGATACTCTATCCTTTGTCTCATTGTCCAAGTTACCAGTTTCCAACATTTGTCAATCTTGTTCTAAGGCTGCCAACACTGTATATGAACTTTCAGCATATTTTATAACAACCTTCTCTTTGGCAAGACCATTTACATATTCACTATCCTCTGTCCTATAATGTGTTATGTAAATGCCATGAGTATCCAATGAAAGAGCATTTTTTAAAACGAGGTCAGTGAGCTTTGCCGATCTAAATGTAATATCTATCTGGAAACAATTTGGGTAGGTCCTAATTCTTTCAATTACATTTTTGGTGATGTTCATTTTTAAGAAACAAGATAAAAAGGTACCAATTTCTGCCTTTAATCTTGTTATAGATTGTGTTTTATCTTTTTCCCATCCAAAAAGTGAGAGTGTTTTATTCTCCCATTTTAGGGTATTTGAGTTATCATAGTCTGAAATTATTTTCAAAGCTTGATGCCTCCATTCCAAATCATCCTTCACAGGATGAATATTGTCTACTGTTAGTGTCAGTGGCTCAGTAGGTAGCACACTCTCCTCTGAGGCTGGGCGATCAGAGGGCTGTGGGTTCAGTTCCCACATCTGGCACTTGGGTTAATATCCCAATACTGACACTGTAGTGCAGCATGAGGGGGGTGCTGCACTTCTGAGGTGCTGTCTTTCAGATAAAGATGTTAAACCGAGGTCCCATCTGCCTGGATTGATGGTAGTTAGGTGGATGCTAAAGATCCCATGGCACTTATCGAAAAAGAGTAGGGGAATTATTTATTGAAAAACCACAACATCAATACAGAAAACAAAAAAATCCAACAGAAATACAGAAGAAAAATGCATGAATTCACAGTATAAACATTTGTTAACAAAACAAATTAATATATAGCCTCAAAATCCTCTCTATTAACTAAAAAGAAACTGCTTAAAAAATTCCCTTAAAATAAGATTGTGAATCACATGCTAAAGTTTATATTCTGCCATAGATTTTCATATCCATGGTACATTTCTCCATGTATACTGAAACTTTCCGGGTTCTAAAAGTAGCCTTTCTTTCTCTTTCTGTCTAAATAATGCACCTTCTATCTGCCTGATTAAAATTATTGTGGATGTATTAATATGCTGTAGAAAACTTACATCTTGCCTGACATAGATAATATTTTATACAAGAAAAAATTTAATTCAGAGTACTAAAATAATACCATTTAGCTAACCCGGAGTGATCTCCTAATACTAATCTTTCATAAGTTATAGGCTGTACTGGCCCCCACTGCCATCTAGTGCCTGCATCTGCCCAGAATGATTTTGCATATATGCAATCAAAGAAGACATGCTCTATTGTTTCTTCTACTCCCAGACACTCTATTCTAAGACACTGTCTTTCTGATACTGGTTTGTGCTTTAAATTTCCCTTGACCCCTAACTTCCCATGACAGCTTAACCATGATACATCCCACCAAGCTGCTGAAATTCTTTTGTCGGTCAATATTTTGAGGGCCATGTCCACTCTTGTAGGTAGACATTTTGGAAAGTCTACAATAACTGCAACATTTTTGGCCATTATTTCACCATACAAGGCTTTCCTTGTCACTTTCCATTGCCTAATTTTCTTTATCGCTGGAGTAGCAAATGCTGGTATTTGGAGTGCAGCAGTGACTCTAGGGAATTCCGCCTCCCATTTTGTCATAAAGGGATGAAATAATTACTCTGACCAGAGTTCCCAAGGGTGTTTTTCCTACCCATTCTGTATCCCAAATATAGAATGGGGAAAAAAAGATATATAAAACACTAAAGGGTATATCATTCCCAACCCCCGCTTAAGTTTAAGAGAAGTATAGTTCTTTTAATAGGATTCAGGCGGCTTCCCCAGACCATCTGGAAGAAACAGCTCAATATTCTTGTTTCTAAGGTTGTTGGGATAGGAAAGATAGAACTGATATGAAGAAAAATTGGCAATAACAACTTTTTAATTATCAGAACTCTCTTTTGTTTTGACAAAGACCATGATTTCCATTGATGTACTTTATTTACCCTGTTTCCAATTTTTATGTCCAGTTCTGAAGGGCTAAATCTCCATTTCCAAAATGGCATCCTAGAATTTTAATAGCCCTATTGGATATTTAAATCTGCCCTATGCTAGAGCAAAAGGGATCCTCCCCTAGACATACCCCTATACTTTTATTAAAATGTACCTCTGCCCAGGAAGTTTAGCAAATAATTCTAGAACCTGTATGGTTTTAAGAATTGATTCCTTATTTTGAAGCGTCAGACAAATATCATCTACATATGCAGAAATTTTGGGGGGAATCATTCTTACTCCTGGCATGATTCCCCAAATGTCACTATCATGTATGATCAGATGAAAACTGGGTCTAGTATGAATGTATATAACAAAGGGCTTAAAGGGCACCCTTGACGCACCCCCCGCTTACTATATAAGCCTTGTACAACCAGGCCATTTACCATGGGGTACATCAAGGCATTTTGATATAATATAGTAATCCATGCCCGAAACTGTTTTGGGATCCCTTACTTCTCTAAAACTAAATGTAAAAATTCATGTGAAACTCTGTCAAAAGCCTTGGTTCTGTCCAGGGCAATCAAGTAACCAGAAATGTTGTTTTGTCTTCCCAAATCACAGACATCCCTTAGAAGAGCTAAGTTCTGCTATATGGCCCTATTTGGTACTGACCATATCTGTACAGGATGAATTACTGATGGGGCTACTTTCTGCAATCTGCAGCACAATACAGATGCCAGTATTTTATAGTCAGTGTTGAGGAGACTAATTGGTCTTCAGTTCCCTAAATCCTGCCTTGGGCCTTTCTTATGCAAAAAAATAACCAATGCAGTTGAAAACTGTTCAGCAGTATTACCTGTGTCTAGAATTTTGTTGTACACACTACACAACATTTCACTTAAATCTTCTGACAGATATTTATAAAATTAATTTGTGAGGCCATCCTCCCCAGGAGATACTCCTAATTTAAGAGATGATATAGCACCTCTAACCTCTTCTATTGTGATTGGATTCTCTAATGCAGCAGATTGGCTACTTGTGATTCCTGGAGCTGCAAATGACATAACCATATCCCATTGAACACTTGAGGTAAAACCAGACCCATGTTGTGCCTGTAAAAAATGTTGCACAATGTCCAACATTTCAACATCATTCTGTTTTAACTGCTTTGATTCATCCCATAATCCTTCCATTCATTTTTTTCCAGGTTCTGTTTGCAGGCTGAAAAAGGGTTAGAAGAAGGGGTCTTTTGCAGACCAAATTGCATCTCTGCCTGCAGAGACACTGCCCTATCGTACTGATACTGCTTCATTTTAGCTTTAATAGTTACCATTTGGTCTTGTATATTAATATCCGAAACATTTGGTAGAGACATTAACCTGTAGTACTGGTTCCTGTACCCCAGATACTGTATTTTAAATACTCATTTTTACTTTTAGTTTTCCAAGATAAGATAAAAAAGTGCTTAATTTCTTTTTTGTGTCTTCCCACCAGGAAACCCAATCATCATACATCTCTGCCACCAATTTTTTCCTTATTAGAACCTGTGATAATGAAGTCTGTATTTCAGATTGGTCTAACAAGGATGAGTTAAACGTCCATCTAGTATTCACTGTAGGAAACCGAGGTGGAACTGAAGAAAGGCCTAGTTAACAGGATAAAGCCATATGATCTGATATTGCACAGAATTTTAAATCAAAACTGATAGGAACTAAAATTTAGACAGAAAAAAATAATCTGTACGGGAAGAATAAATACCTCTCTGATAAGTAGCCCCTGCTGCAGTATGTAACACAATATATGCGTCTTTTAAAGTAGAAGTTGTTAATACTTCTTGTACAGCATGAGTATCACAGTATACTTTTCTCTGCACTTGACCCTTGATTTTAAGATCCAGGCTACAATTGAAGTCCCTTCCCCATATTATGTGCTTTTTGGTAAACAGAAAGGGCTTTATTTCATTAAATAGGTCTATCCGTGCTGTTTTAACCTGTTGTGCATAGATGTTTATTAGCCTCAGAGAGAACCCTTTGTATAAGCAATCTATAATTAAAGCTCTCCCAGGTAGCAAATCCACTATCCTTAGAACTTGTAGCTGCATATGTCCAAATAAAATTCCTAAGCCATCTGCCGGGTCAGTGCCATGTGACCAGAATGAGGGTTCCTGTATCCAATTCTTTTTAGCCTAGGCCACATCCTTCAAACTATTAAACCTAGTCTCCTGCAAAAAGATGATATCTGCTCCCAAATCCCTGCAAAAGTTTAGATATGCTAATCTCTTCTTATGATATTTCATGCTGCAGGCATTGGGAGAGACTAGGTTTAAGGTTGCCATACTGAATTACTTTAGTTGTCTTTTTTCCTTTTTCTCCCTGTCTTTTTCTTGGTACCCAGAACTTCTGCACACCCTTCTTCTTCCAACTCCATTTCAGAGATGACACCAGATTTGGAGGAAACATCTGACTCTGAACCCCCTTCCTGATCCTGTAAGACCTGAAAAGTGTTATGTACTGCCACAGAAATGGGGGGTCTGTTTGCTGGATGCCCTGGTGACCTGTTTAGGTGCTTGAAAGTCCATTTTGGGGGGGGGGCATGACATTACATTCTGTAATGATTGAGATACCTGGTAAATCTGTATGTACTGATGCCTGGGGATCCTGGGGTGTTTCTTCAGTAGGAGGGCTAACATTAGAGTTTGGCTGGTTAGTGCCAGTGTCAAAAGTAGTAGGCCCTGTTTAGGGAGTGTCCTGGTCAGTAGAATGAGGCCTATGCCTCTCATGGGCCCGGTTGATTAAATCCTCCTTGTCTAACCCTCCCTGCCTATTTTGTCCTGCCCAGGAACACTGATGCTACACGTGTCCCTGTTCGTCACACAAATTACAGTGAAACACATTTCTACATGTCCCACTATCATGGTCAAAGTCCCCACATAGAGCACATTTTATTTTCTTGTAGACACTACTGAGGTGCCGTCTACTCCCACACTTATAACGTGCTTTGGACTGTCCTGGGTAAAAGCATACACCACGGTCTTTACCTAAAAAAAAAGCTGTTTGGTATGTGTGCTACCTTATTTCCTAAAACATGTAACTTAACCTTAAATCACCAGCTACCTGTCCAAATGCCTTCTTCATCAATTATTGCTTCAGGAGGCCCCAACACATTACATTTTTGTTCGAGCCAAAATTGTATGTCGCCCACATTTACCCCTTCATTGCAAAACGTAATGTGCACATGCGAATGCAGGGTCAGTCCTTCATCAAAAATTACCCCCAGGTTACTCACCCATTCAGAGGTCAGGAGTGAGACGCCACTGAGAAATAATCCTGAAGGTGAACCAGCCCCCAACCCCCCTATCCGGCGACCTGGGTCCACAACCAATACCTCAGTCTTTTCAGAGTTCAACTTCAGCCAGCTGGAATCCATCCACTCCTGGATTTCTTTCAGACAGTTATTAAAGACTGAGAGAGCTCCATCCTGGTCAGGTGTGAAAGAAAGGTAGAGCTTGGTATCATCAGCATAGCAGTGAAACCTCAGCCCGTACCTTCTTACAATGTCTCTGAGGGGTAGCATGTACACTGCAAACAGCATGGGTGATAGCACTGACCCCTGAGGGACCCCACACGACAGAGAAATGGGGTCTGAGAAAAAAATCCCAGACACCACTCTCTGAGTTCTACCCATGAGGAAAGATGTAAACTACCTGAGGACCGTACCAGACAGTCCACAGATGTACCTCAGGCAATCAAGCAACACTCCATGGTCCACAGTGTCACATGCTGAAGAGAGATCTAGAAGAACCAAGATGGAATGCTTCTTCTGATCTCTAGCCATCAGGAGATCATTGAGCATCCGAACCAGCACTGTCTCGGTACTGTGTCTCTTTTTGAAAACCAGACTGGAGCGGTTCATAGGTGTCATGGATGGTCAAAGGGTCCTCCAGTTGTGCTGCCACTACTTTCTCAATCACCTCCCTAAAAAGGGGAGGTTAGAGATAGGTCTGTTGTTTGCATGGCAGTCTGCGTCTAAGGTAGGTGTCTTCAGAAATGGTGTAATCACCGTCTCTTTCAGGGAGCTAGGAAACTCTCCAGTTCCAAGGAGCACCAAACCATCTGTGCAAGGACTGGACCGATGACATCGATACAACCCAAAATTAGGGAAGTTGGTCCCGGATCCAAACTACAGCACATAGGGTGCACACCCTGGATAATCCGCATGACATCCATGAACTCCAGTTGGCTGAAGGTACTCCAAGAAGGCCGAGGTGCAGCGACCATGCACTGATCAAAAGCAGCACCCATAGAGTGTGTTGATTGGAGTACTGCCCAGATATCGGCCACCTTATTAGCAAAGAATCAAGCAAGTTCCTCACACTCTAATTGCAAAAAAGCTTTCTGGACTTGTAGACAGGCTGCATTGCACAGTCTGTCTACAGTACAAAAAAGCTGAGCTGGTCGATTCTGAGCAGCCACAATCTCCCCGGACAGGAATTCTGCCTTCTTATGGGTGATTGCAGATTGATAGACTTGATAATGGTCCATCAATCTAAGGCGGTCGGTATCAAGGGTGGACTTCTGCCAGCAATGCTCCAACCTTTGTCCTCGTCTCCACATCTCCCTCAGAGTCCCATCAAACCAAGGGGGTTGAGGGCGAAGGGAGAGAGGATGAACACAGACAGGAGCAATGGAATCCAGAGCCGCTGCGACGGCTGGATTATAGACCATCACAAAGGTCTCTGGATCACTGCTTGCAAATGAGAGGGATGATAGATCAAGTACTGCTGCCAGGCTATGAGAACTTATATCTCATAAAGGACGGTACCTAACCATCTCCACTGGGGTAGACCTATGAAGGAGGGTGCTAAAACTGAACCCCACGATGTAGTGCTTGGCATTTCCCCGGTGTTCTGGCCAAATTTCTCCCATTCACTAAAATAAATACCACCAACAGCTTAATCCGGTTCAATTTTTGTTGCTTACCATCTGTGTCTCCTCTCCTCCCGTGCGCCCCTGAAAAAGGGACTTCTAGGCCCAGTGGGCTTACCGGGTCAACAAAATTCAATAAATAAATACTGGTACTTTTCCATTGTCCATCTGCTCTTTTGGGGGGACCCAGTATGGTAGTTGAATATAAATTCCTTTATTTCTTAACTCTCTCTCTCTCTCTCTCTCTCTCTTCAGCCTATACCTTATTTGGCAAAAACTGGGTGTTACAATAAAGTAACACACAGTTTACATGTGTTTGAGAAGGTGGTCTCATTATGTAATATTCATCCAACAAATAATTTGATAACTGTAATAACTATGTTACCCATTCTGATAATTTCTGTGTTTCTTCAAATAATTTGTGTATTCCATAAAGTTATATTAAATATTCTCCTTTACAATTTTCCATGTCCTTGTTGATCTCAATTTCCTCATTACTTACTGGCAAATCATGAGACCCCTGAACACCTGGACTTATACCCTCGGTCTTCCCTCTTGATACATTACAAAAAACATCAATTTTAACAACAAACTCCTCTGTTAACATCATCTCAATTGAGTGTGTTTCATTTCTCTGTTCCCTTTGTTTTGTTTCTACCATTTCTTCTTTGTTCGCTTTATTTTTATCTATTGCATCAACCCATTTTCCTTTTTTCTTTGCCCTGTAACTTCTTTTCTTTTCCTGTATCTTTATTTTTCTCTTATAGTCCCTTTTGTATCAGCACTTTTCCCAACCCTTTCTTTTCTTTCTTCCATATCATCATTATCTTAAAAAGGGGTTGAAAGGTTAACCTGAATTGCTTTATTCATAAATTCTGTTACTTCTAGTATTTTACAGTCATTTCTCAATTGTGTTTCTTCATTTGTATTTTTTATACTATTTTTTTAAAATAATTTAAAAGCACGTGATTATGAAAAATATCTGTTCTAAGTGTGGCAAGTTCTTCATTCAGTACCCATAAATTTTCCAATATAACCACATTTACATAATATGGATTTTGAATAGTTTCCAGCATCTGTTTAGATAATGTTGATAAATCAACAAAGTTTCCTCTGTCAACAACATGTTCTTTGTCATACTTAATTTTATAACCCTTCTCTGACTTTTCAAAAAATAATGCTGGCTCACTACCATTGGGAGTTAAGGTACAAGGGTTCACGCTCCCTGAATGATTCAAGGAGGAAAAGAGTGGGGGAGAAATTGACTCTTCCAGCTCCAGATGTAACACTTGTTTACATACCAACTGTTTTAGCCCTAAGATGGTATAATTCAAATCCTGCATCACTTGAGCTACACTGTCTGTCTGGACTAGAATCTTACTTTCTGGCATTTTGGGATTATACCCAGACTCATTTATTTTTCCTTTATTTTCTGGTGTAGGTGAAGAATTTCCCTCATAGAGAGATTCATAATTGAATTCTGGAGTAGCCTGTCCCTCTATATTTAATAAATCAGATACAGGACTATCATGATAAGATTCATTAATGGTAACTATAGGATCTTGAAAATAGCTCAAGCTTAGCTCTGTAGAGTCCCAGCTGTAGCTATTAAAGAGTTCAAATTCATCAGCACAATCTGAATTTGAATCTATCAAGATGATGTTTTCATTATAAGAATTAGTAGCATCTTTTAGTGGAAGTTGATGTTTATCCCATTAATGTTCTTATCCAAAGTTGTTGAGGCAACATTGTGTCTCCAAAGTACCAGAAATAAAATGTGTAATCTTCAATTGTTTTATTTCTTTTATTCCTGTTTGATCATTACCCTGAGGTTGTGATACCTTTTCCTCAGTCTTTGTACTTTGTTTTTTCCTTCCTGTTTTTTTATTATTCTCTACACTTGGTTTTGTCATTTTGGGAGAACAAGTCAACCCACTTGTAATATTTGCCATCGTATATCAGTACTGTCTAAAAATACCATATAGTATTTGTGCTAGTCTAGATTACGATCCAATAAATATCTAATTTAATAACTAGGATCCAGTATACTTCTCTGTCTAGCATAGTATTGTTATGGTTAAATGACAATACCAGTTTACAACTTACTAAGACTATTATACAATAACACCCTATTAAAAGGCAATTAACAATTGTCACAATTAACAAGTGTTAAAGCAATAAAGCAATATTATAGTGTCTTGATGGTACCTTATCACTAATCATACAAAAGACTAATCATACAATGGGATGGTAATACAAGTAATACAAGAAGTAAAAAGCCAAAAGAAATCCCTGGTGCAAGAAGAGTTCTTTGTGCAAACCAAAGCCTTTATTGGGGGGGGGGGGAGGTTACTTAACTCAGTCATACGTCCGTGGCTCTGATGATTCCTTATAGCTCATTTTAACTCTTCTCATATATTCTCTAGTCCAATCAACAGTGTAAGTTTTCAGAAAGTTCATGAGGACTCCTAAAATTCAATTTGGATCGTTTACATGTCAAATGTTCGATTGCTCGCTATGTTTTTAATCCACTCAGGTTGTCATGAATAAAATCCAATAACCAGTATTTCAGTTCCATTATACCCTTGTAAAACTTAGGCCAATAAATGACTGTATCCAGTCCTTCAATTCCTTTGATTCCATGCACTAGAACATAGACAAAAATATAGTAATAATCACAAAAATCAACCCCAATTGAAGCAATATAGTGTTATGACTGTAGTGGCTTATATTAACTCAAGAGGAAAACACTGTGTAACGTAACTAAATAGTAACTACAAGGGCCCTCCAAAGCTATGTGCTGATGCTATTGCATCACCTTACAAAACAGAAACTAGTCAGCTAATCAGTTAGTCAGCTAAAAGCAGTGATTTTAAACTTAATTTTTAAATATCAACTTACTTTTAAAGTAGAATATCTAGTGTCCAAATCACACTCGGAACAGCCCCCACAGCACTACAGGTGGGTTCCTCCCTTTGTATGTTTAGGCCCTTGTTATCTCATACACTCAGGCATTCCTGCATTCGTGCATTCTTTTAATTTTTCCTCATCTTCAGCTCACAGCTTTCTGGAAATATGCCGAAAGACACCGAACGCCAAACATGGAATTCAAGGGCTGCTAAGATTTTACTAAAAATCTACTCATCTATTCAAATGAACTTTTAGAACCTGTGTTTGTTTCAGCTGCTATTGGCTGCTGCTGCTGGCTGTGGCTGCTACAGTAGCTGTATGTGACTGGATCTGACCTCTCTCACCCACTCCTCAGCTCGACTGAATGTTAAGGCTAAAGGGCTGTGGTGCATGCATTTTTATGCTTGCAGACCTCATCATCTAATTTACATATGACAGGGACACTATTGCAAACTTAAAACTTTAAACTTATACTCTTTAAAATGCCTAAAACACTATCTAAACACTGTGATGCTTGGCCAGCAGGTTATGATTGTTGTATGATATTTGTAATATAAAAATATAGTATGTGATTGTCTCGCATAAGACATCCTGTGCTTCCATGGTTGGTCCCCCCAACCAGGTTTTAGTGAAGCTACAGGATATATCACACTGACCAGGAGATCTCTGTAATGTAATTAACTTCCTTGAGAAATTACATTTTATGGCCTTTTAATGACCTGTTGCTGCTTTGAAGTTGAGAAGCTAAATATATATTTTATTACAGGACAGGACAGGACATAATTTAACTGATTCCTGTTGGCTATATTGCACTTAGGTGATGGATTGCAGGGTTGTACACCTCAAAAGGAACTGGGGGATCAAAGACTCATAATTTGGGAAATGAGTTTTTGCTGACGTCACCTTATTTAATATACCTCCTGATAGGACATCATGTTTGTATTTTTTATATTCTAAAAGGAGGAGCTAAATGACTCACCAAGGGGGTGGAGATGGAGTTGAAATGTATCCTTGTAACTGGGGAATACGTGATATTATTTTGGAACTCTAGAGAGACACAGTTCTCTAACTGCACTTAAAGAGGTATTACATTAGACAGAAAAGATCTAACTGTATGTTGGTAGGAGTTTGTTCTGTAGTTTTCCCTACTTTTTCTTTTATATGATTGTGATGCTCTTTGATATAGTGTTCTGTGTTTACATTTTTCATATTTTAATCATCTTTTAGTAAAGTATCTTTTTTCAAAAGACTGCCTGGGTGTCTGCCAGTTCTTTTTGCATGTGACGTATAGATGGTTAAGTCTGACATTTGTTCAAACAGTTTGATGGTGTTACTAAACAGGGAAAAGGTAAGAATATACCTAAGGTCTCTTATAAAGTTTTAAGGGTTCATTTTTGGAAGCCTGGCTGGGTGCCCCTGGTGAAAGGTTGTACCACAATCCCTGAAGAGGGTATGTATCTGAGCCTGTACATTGGGTATGCTAGCATAAGGTTCACAGTTTGAATCCCCCCCCAGAATTTGAGACTAAAGGTGATTTGGACCCAGAAGCAGACAGGAGGGTTACCCTGTCTGTTACCTGTTCATACTATTGTGCTCTGAGGTTGGCATTGTGGGAGCAGAGGGCCTGACCTGCTGAGTGCGTTTGTGACAAACACTACCTAAAAACTTAATCTTAAAACAAGTACATACAGTACACGTGCATATAATACTTAATAAAAATGAGTAATAAAATGGAGAACACTTCCGATAATTTGTCTGCGGTCTCTGGTTCTCAATAGGCACAAAGAACGAAGAACACAGAATAAAGATTTTTAAAATACATTTAAAGTTTTTAGGGCTTAAAGAAAGCTAGTCCTGCAAGTCAATATTTAAATCATCTCTTCTCCCTACTGAGGTGAGAAAAAAAAAATCTCAAGGATAGGTGCATCCTTTTTCCCGGTGTTTCTGCCGTCCTGACCGGCCTTCTAGTCTCTTTCAGGTTCTGCTCTGCTACGAAGCTCCACTACTCAACTCCAACTAGGAGATCCTGGTTTCTGGCTCTGAATCAACCAAAAGCAAGGCCTTCCTCCACCTGAAATGGAACAAAAACACACCGGAAGAAGACAGCACGACTGGGTCTCACATTAAGGTATCCTGGAAAGGGAGCAAGCAGTTTGGTAATGGTGGAATACCTTTTAAAAATAGTTTTGAAGCTTTACTCCCCTACTTCTCTGTTTTACTCCACAGAGCAGAGAGCTTGTAGTGTAGGTCCTGTCTCTTGTCTGTACCTCTGGCCTCATTTACCTAGTTGCCAGATTGTTTTTATACAAACATTGCTCCCTATTCTGTCCATCAGCAAATTGTTTCACAACAGCAATAGTTTGATAACTGTAACCCCTCTTTTCAAACCTTCGGCCCAGATCAGTGCATTGCTCTTCATATTTATCTCCTGTAGTTATGCGTGGCTCACAAACATTGGTCTTAAGTATACTGTTAACAGGATGCCTTGGGTGCCCAGCTCAGGTTACAGGCCTGGGAGGGGCAGTTTTTTTGGGTGCAGAATCGACGACGATTTGCCCGGTTAGTAACAGATGATTTCTGTGCATTGTTTTCACAGCTTGTGGGTCATTTTCTGGACACACCTTGTAAACTGGCAGCTCTTCCAGCTTTCTGACAACAATGTATGGGATGTGATGTCACCTGTTGGCTATCTTGTGTTTGCTGTGTAGTCCTAAGGGAACCTTGGATACATGATAATTTACTAAAAAGTATTAAGATTAAGAATAGACTGTGGAAATTGGCTAAAAAATCAAAAACAAATAGGGACTGGGGCATTTATAAAAATAAAAGGAATTACTGCAAACAACAGATAAGGAAAGCAAGATCAAATTATTATAGAACAAAAATAGATAGGAATAATGACCCAAAAAGATTTTGGCAAGCAGTTAACGATATTGTTAGTCCGGGTAATAAAATAAACAAAGTATAACCAATTGATTCATGAAGGGAAGGTAGTAAAGGAACCAAAAGAAATAGCAAACTTGTTAAATGATTTTTTCGTAAATCTCCCAGGTCTGGATGTAAGAGTTCCATTAGATAAGACTCAAGAATAACTAGGGTTCAATGGGTCATATCCACCTTTTTATTTTAGAATATGAAATATAAAGGAGGCAAAAACATGTTTAAAGCATATGCAAATTCATAAATTTCCTGGTATAGACGGGCTGGAAGGAAGTTTTGTTGCAACTGGCTCCTGATTATGTTGCACCAACAATAGCATATGTGTTTAATTGGAGTTTAAGTTTGGGTCTTTTTCTTACTACTTGGAAATAAAGTAAAACTATTACAATATATAAAGGGGAGATCAAAGTGACCCAGGTAATTATCAAACCTATAGCCCTGCTTTCAGTTCTATCCAAATGTCTAGAGAAGTTAGTACATACACAATTAATGGACTATTTAGAACCAAACAATATCTTTACACCATATCAGACAGGTTTTAGATGAGGACTTTCCACTAATTTGGCTTTAATTGAATTTAATGATCTTGTGGCAACCTCCTTGGATGCAGGAAAGGAGACAGCAGTCTTGTTTGCAGATTTATCTAAGGCCTTCGACCTGGTGGATCGCTCCCTGCTGCTGAGGAAACTCTGGGTTATGGGCATTACTGATGGGCCATGGGCTTGGATTAAATCATACTTAACAGGAAGATCTCAAAGAGTATGTGTGTCCCAGGTCCTGTCAACAACTAAACCAGTGGTAAGAGGAGTTCCCAAGGATCTATATTGGGGCCATTGTTATTCTTGGTTTTCTGCAATGATCTTCTCCAAGCAGCTCCAACATCTTGTATTCGGCTGCATGCCAATGATGCAGCTCTTGTTGCCACTGGGGTGGACTTTGCAGACCTGAGAGTCAAATTGCAGAGGGACTTCAGTAGCTCGGGGGAGTGGTTCACCAGGTCAGGGTTGGTGATGAATATGAAGAAGACAAAAGTCCTTTATTTTAGGAATAGAAATAAACCAGCTTTGGGCTTAACATCCCTATATGACGTACCAATAGACCAGGTAACAGAATACCAATATTTGGGTGTAATATTTGATGCCGAGTTAAATTTCCAAGAACATATTAAGGAATTGTTGAATACAGTTAGTAAAAAATTAGGAGCACTTAGATGAAGATCAAGATGCCTGGATTTAAAGACTAGGAAAACTGTAGTGGAACAGATGGTGATGGCAACCATTGATTATGGAAGTGTTATATATAGGGTCGCACCTAAGTTGATGCGTGACAAATTGGATAAAATTCAGTATAGATTTGCAAGGTTCATATTGGGTTGTCATTACAGAACACATCTTTGTACATTATTAACTACTGTTGTGAGTATCTGACTATTTAAACCCACACAGCTCTACTGTTGACCCTTACTAACTGGTCTCATATCATACTCTTATAGCCACATATGTTTGTTTATTTATTTATTAGCTTTTGATTACCAGGTAAGTGTGTTAGGCAGAAGACCTGCCTATTTTCAAGTATGGCCCGGGAGTGTACAACAATACAGTAGTCAAAATACAAAGGACAAGTCAGGTATTAGCATAGAAACACAGGACCACCATACAGGGTGGACTTACAAGGGTACAGAGTAAAAAACACCCATGTGTGGATGGGTAACAACAAAACATCCAGAAGATTACATAGAGATAAGTATAAGTACATAACAACATTAGACATAGGGTGAGCAGAGGAACCCAAATGGAAATTAGGGACAATTATGAGCAACTGCAGACACCAGGAGAGTTCAAGTAAGAAAAAAGTGCTTTTTGGAAAGCGTGGTGAGATGGGGAATGCTTAATGTCGTTAGGAAGAGAATTCCAGTATTTGGGAGCGAAGTATGAGAAAGCTTGCTCACCCATTTTTGTAGAGCAGGGAGGAACGGCGAGCAGGGGAGCAGTCGAAGACATAAGGAGACCAGCTGGGGTAATGGGTTGAAGCATAGCATGACCATAGGAGCGCATGCCACAAGGAGACAACCAGTTCAATGTAGAGTAGAGACGGCAGTGATGGGTGAGCTGGGGAGCAGCCAGGGCGAATCTGCAAATGTTGTTGTATGTGGTGTCCCATTTATGTAAGTCTACTACTTTGGCCTGAGAGAAGACAGGAAGAGCATATGTCAGCCCCGGAAGTAAGACCCCCTGGGCTACAGAGACATGGGCAGAAGCAGTAAGTGAGTGACAAACCCTATAAGCAGCTCCAATCTTCAAGCTGATGTGTTGACAAATCCCATTGATATGTGAGGTGAAGTGGAGTTGAGGGTCAAGAGTCACCCCTAAATATTTAAAGGTCTTTGTGTTGGTTAGTACAGATCCATCCGGGCATTGGACCCTCAGGTGATGGGATTCTGCATTGACCTTCCTTTGGGACCCAAAGAGCATAGATGAGTTTTGGGTTGATTAAGAATTAGTTGGTTAGAAGAGAGCCAGGCCTGGATCTGACTAAAGGAGGATGATAAGTGGTCATTGATATCACTGATAGATGCAGAGGTGGTATAAAGTAGCAGGTCATCGGCATACAAGATAGACTTACAGTGGGTAGTGGAGGTCGGAATAGAATTGACAAAGGTGGAGAATAGCAATGGGCCTAGTATTGAACCCTGAGGAACACCGTGGGAGATGGCAGATGGAGATGATTGGGCTTTGCAGAAGGAGGTAGTTTGGGATCGACAGTCGAGATAGCTTTTGAACCAGGACAAGGTAGGATGGGTAGCGCCAAGGTCTTGTAGTTTGCACAGCAGAAGGGGATGGCTCACCAGGTCAAATGCTTTTGTAAGATCAATAAATACAGCCCCGGTGAGTTACCCATTATCCATGTTAGTCTTAACATCAATGGTAAATAGGGTAAGAGCTGTGGTGGTACTGTATCCAGGCTGAAAACCATGCTGGATTGGAGACAGAAGACTGAACTTGGTTAGTTGAGAGATGAACTGGCCATGGATTGATTTTTCGAGCAGTTTGCTTAGGGTAGGTAGTATAGCAATAGGCCTGTAATTAGTTAGTCTACTAGGGTCGCCTTTTTTGAACACAGGAATAATCCTGGCTGATTTCCATATGCGGGGAACAGCTGAGGTGGAGATATAGAGGTTGAATAGTCCAGTTACTGGGGTTGCTAATAGAGTGGCCGCCAGTCGAAGGATCCTGTGTTTGAGACCATCAGTACCAGTGCTACCATGGGGAGAGATGGAACTGAGGAGTTTTAAGACTTCAGCTCTAGTGACAGGAGCAAGCTTCAGAGGTGCTGATGCATAAGAGGGATCACAGGGGGAAGTAGGAGAGCTAGGAGGATAGGCATGGGGAAGGTAGGGAGCGCTGTGAAAATAGAGTTAAAAGCTTCAGCAATGGTAGCAGGGTGGTTACAGCTGACCTCATTTACCAGCATTTCCCTTGGAGTCTGCAGCTTGTTGTTTCCAATAATTTCGTTTATACGTGCCCAATATTGTTTAGGGTTAGATGAGGAAGAGCGAAGTAACTCTCGGTAGTAGCTACTTTTGGCCAACCTAATGTCCTTCTTGCAGGCATTTCTTAGGGCGTGATATTCCTCATAGTCAGTAGGCAAGGCTGAGGATTTCCATTTCACCCATAGCCTATCCCTTAGTTTTAGGCGCTGGAGTAGAGGGCACCTAAGCCACTTAGTGGGTTTGCCCCTGACCTTACGGGTAGAGGTGGGGATGTGTCGCTGCTGTAGTGATAGTAACCCATTGGTGAAGTGTTCAGTAGCTCTGTTGACATCGTTGGTGATAAAAATGGGGGACCAGTCAACCAGACTGAGTTCCCGAAGAAAGGCTGCAGTGTCCAGATGGGCAAAATTTGAGAAGGTTAGAATTTTGGGAGGATAAGTAGGGGTAGAGGCCTGCCACATGCAGTAGATAGGACAGTGATCAGTGATAGAGTCCACAAGGACACCAGAGGAGTTAATATGGTCCACTTTGTTGGTAAGTATCCAGTCGATGAGTGTGCGACTGGAGCCATTTGAGGAAACTCTGGTAGGAGATACGATAAGTTGAGCAAGGTTAACTTTACTAAGGGTGTATGCTAGGAAGGAGACATTCGAGCCCAGCCAGTCCAGGTTGAAATCCCTGAGGCAGGTAATATCACTTCTGGAGGGTACCATAGCTGTTAGGTCAATGAGGTAATCTCCTGTATTTCATGTTTTCTATTGCTGTGTATGGCCCTATTTTATACTGCGTGTCTGGCCATTGCCTACCCTATGTCCATTGTACTATTACTTTATTTTTTTCCACACCACCTCATGCCTAAGGTGTGAATTTACTGCATGGATTGTATTTACCTGTATGTGCTGCTGTGTTCTCTGTATTTTCTGCCACACTGTGGCCCGGGTCGTGACTGAAAATGGTCCTCTGGATCAGTGCACTTACCTGGTAAACAAAGACATAAATAAATACGTTGGAATGGACTACTTTAGAACAAAGAAACGGAGAGATATGGTTGAAATTACTGCATTGTTTTTTTTACAAAGCAACCTGCTCATTATATATCAGTTAATGCACTGACGAATATGCTAATAAAATAAAGGAAAATTATAATAAAACAAAATTTGGGGTAAAAACTTTAAAACATCAAGTGGCAAAATGGTGGAATATACTTCCTTATTCAATGAGGGTGGCATCTCCGAATTTATTTAGAACAGGTTTGAAATCAATGTTTCAGGTTGTGTGTAACTGTTAAAATTTTGGTCCATTGCTACGTTTAGTAGTTTTTAGATCACTTAACATAATGTACTCCACTTTAATCTATTTGTTTTCATTGAAATTGCTGTAAATCATTGCATCTGGGTCAGTTTGTACATTTGTGATTTTTTATTGGTTGTTTATTGTATTTCATCATGTATTTTGTGTAGAGTGAGATGTGTTTTGATGTGTTTAAATAATTTTATAACATTTTTTGTAATTGCAAAATTACATGAACTTTTACTCTTGCAACACCTAACAGGACTTGTCTTGTAAACAGGGACTTATCCTTAATGACAGTTGCTATCCTGTATAAAAATAAAACATTTTACCTAACTAAATGTCTTAGTAAGACTCGATCTCCAGGTTGCAGTTCTTGGGCCTTGACACGTTTGTCATCTCTTTCTTTGTTTACTAAGTTTCTTTTGGCCGCCATGGTATAGGCTAACTGATAGGCATAGTTTAACTGAGCTTTTAGTTTCTGGACATACTGGAGGTAGTTCTCTGCTTTGACTCCATCAGGGGACAATCCAAAACAGATGTCTACTGGCAACATTGCTTCTCGACTGAACATCAAGTGATAAGGGGAGAACCCAGTGGCATCACGTCTGGCGCAGTTATAGGCATGAACTAACGTGCTTATTTGCTGACTCCATCTCAGCTTATCTCTAGAATGAAGTGTGCCCAGCATGTCTAGCAATGTGCCATTGAATCGTTCAGGCTGTGGATCCCCCTTGAGAGTGATAGGGAGTAGTTCAAGACTTTTGCACCCCCCAGAGTGAGAGCATCTCTTTAATCAGATGGCTTTCAAAGTCTCTCCCCGATCAGAGTGAATCCTCTGGGGGCACTGTAATGGACAAAGAACTTTTCTATTAAAACTTTGGCCACGGTGGATGCCTTTTGGTCCTTGGTTGGATAGGCCTGGGTGTAGCAAGTAAAATGATCAGTCACTACCAGCACGTTACCAATATTCTTTTGATCTGGCTCTAAACACATGAAATCAATATACACAAGCTCCATGGGCGCACTGGTGGAAGTGTTAACTAAAGGTGGAGCCATCTGGGACTGAACTTTTCTCTGCAGACAACGGCTACAAGTTCTAATGTGAATCTCGATGCCAGCTCCTATTTTTGGCCAGTAGAAATGAGCATGGACCAGGTCAGCAGTTCTGTCACAACCTAAATGTCCCATCTGGTCATGGAGGGCATGTAGAACTACCTGTTTAAAAGCTGTAGGTAATACTAGCTGTTGTTTGGCCACTTGACCTAGTCTATTGGTAGTCTGTCTGTAGAGCAGTTTATTGTGCAACTTTAACCTGGGCCCTTCCCTAAACAGCAGAGCAGTTCTGGGATCTTGAGAACAAAGTTTGGACACATTTTTCCCAGCATGAATGGTGTCCAACACAAGTTTAATCATAGGATCTTGGGATTGGGCCCACTGAATATTGTCAGGAGTAAGTTGAAACAGAGTGCTGAGGTCCAAGGCTGCAAGATGGCAATAGGCTGCAGGAACACAAGTGTCAGGAGGGCCCAGACAGTCCACCAAGCAATCAACGGTTTCAAAGGATGTGTGTTTATCTTTATTGAACTTCTGACAAAGCTTTAACAGATTGTTCAGACATTCTCACCCACTCAGAGTTGGTGTCAGGTCTTCTTGAGAGGGCGTCAGCGTCAATGTGATTCAGGCCTGGTCGATACTTTACTGAATAGTCATAGGTGGAGAGGGCCAATAACCAATGGTGCCCAGTGGCATCCAACTTTGTTGAGGTTTGAACATACGTGAGGGCGTTGTTGTCAGTTTTCACTAGAATTTTTGCACACTAAAGATATTCATGAAATTGATCCATGATGGCCCATTTTGGTGCAAGGAACTCAGGTTTGTGTACAGGGTAGTTCTTTTCAGATGGTGTCTGGCTCCTGCAGGCAAACGCCACGGGACGTAATCCTTCCTCATACTCCTGGTACAGTACATCGCCAAGTCCCTTTAAGCTGGCATTGGTATGTAACACATAAGGCTTGTTGGGATCTGCATAAGCAAGGACAGGGGCATGGGTAAGTTGGTGAATGATGTCATAAAAGGCCACCTCACACTCTTGAGTCCACCCGGGCTTGAAAAGTTAATTTGTTTGAAAATAAACCTTCTCCTTCTCTTTAACAGCATTCCTTTTGTATTTTTGGTTTGTTGGTGAATTACCTGGAGTTAAATTAAGCAAAGGGTGGATGACTTTATTATAATCTTTCACAAATTGGTGGTAGTAGCCACAGAACCTCAAGAATCATTGCAGTTCCTTAAGATTGTTAGGCAGTGCCCAGGTGGTCAAGGCTTCTACTTTGCTTCGGTCTGTTTGAATCTCTTAGAGTGACACAAATGTGGCCGACATATTTTACAGATTGCTGGAAGAATTGACACTTGTTGATAGATAGTTTTAAACCCAAATCCTCCAACGGGTCTAGAACCTTAAACAAACGGGTCTCATGCTCCTCGAGGGTCCAGTCAAACACAACAACTTTTGTAAAAACCCAGACAGCAGATGAATGCCACTTTTTCTCTATCTTCGGGGGCCATTGGGATCTGGTAATACCCACTCCGGAGGTCTAGCATAGAGAACCACTGGCTCCCGTTAAGGTAGTCAAGGGCATCCTGGATGCGTGGCATAGTTTATTGGTCATGTATAGTTCTGCGATTCAGAGTCTGGTAGTCCACACAAATCCTCACTGACCCATTTTTCTTCTGGACTACCACGATAGGAGAGGTGTACGGACTGTGACACTCCTGTATAATTCCAGCTGCTAGCATCTCCTTGAGATGGCATCTGGCATCGTCAATGTTGACTGGTGCCAGGTGGCGAGATCTCTCATGGAAAGGCCTTTAGTCATGAAGTCTAATGTAATGTTCAGCCCCAGTTACATATCCTACATCCCATTCCTTCAAAGAAAATACCTTGCTCTGCTGGAACAGCTTTTGGCTGATCTTTGCTCTCCATTCTTCAGGAATGGGGGATTATCCAAAGTCAAACAGATCAGGGGTTACCTTGTCATCCTCCCCAGTGCATTTCTTGCTAGGCAACACAGCAGTATCTGCACAGTACACAGTAGCCAGAGTGCAGCCTCTATTTACTCTGATATCTCTGTCAGACGTGTTTTGGACTTGCACCACTACTCGCCGAACGTAGGTGTGAGCTCAGGCCGGCAGGATGCTAGGCTTACCAATAGTCCCTCAGGCAAGTTTCCCTCCTCTGGAGAATCTTATTCTTAACATCTTTCCTAATCTGTACCTCACCACTGATGGTACACTGAGCATTGGGTGGCAATACAAGTGATTCAAGATCTTTCTTCCACACTACTCCCACTGGTTCATCTTTCTAACCTCTTTGGCTTGCATCTGTAAATCATACGCTTGCCGCACCATGGCAGGGATGTGCAAAGCCCACCCCGTCCTTTTGACTGGTTTCTCTTGACAAAGCTGGGCTAGCCAGCTGAACATATGGGCATTAGTGCCGATTAACAAAGGGATATTGTCATACATTCCAGTCGGTGGGCGTACCAGGGCAAGGATCTCTACTAGTTCATCCACGCCAGCAACGGCAGTAGGGAAAGATAATCACAGTCATACATAACCCTGGTAAGGGTAGGATTTGTCACTCAACCTCCACACATGAAGTCCTTCAAGGGGTAGGAGCGGGAGGTCAGACAAGTATTGGTTGTACCAGTCTGAACACAATAGTGACCTATGAGCCACTGTCCAGCACAACTCGAGTTGAGATACCGTTGACTGTTACTGTTGTTTCCATGGAGGGACCCACCATCTCAGACCAATCAGGAGATGCTGGTTTGGTGGACTGTCCCTCAGCAGTTTTGGAGGAAAAGGATTTTCATGGTAGGCCAGGATGCGGATTTATATTGCTTTGCTGGACCAGGTTGAGTAGCTTGGTAGTGACCCGCTGTAGATCTTCTGGAGGATTGCAAACTCATCTGGTGTTCCCATCTTCTTCACACCAGCAACAGAACACCTTGCCTCTGGAGTCAACAGGATGGGCCGGATCTTCATGAGGTTTGTAGTGATCAGGGGGTGAAGCCCTACTCTCTTCTTTTGGTTTAGTTTCAGACTTAGCTCCCCTGTAGCCCTTCCAAGAGGCGGAGGATTGCATGACATAAATGAGATCCCTCACCATAGCTCGCAATTCCCTCATTTCTTCTACCATGGTGGTGTCAGCTCAAGGCTCAGCAGCAAGGGCACTAGCTCCTACACCCACAGGTGGGGTCTCACAACTAGGCTCAGTCTTGGTAGAGCAAAGGCTAGGATTTTTAGTTGGCTCAGCTGCAGCTTGCTGGCTGACTTTTAGGTCTTTCGATTTCTTTAATAGTTCACTGACTTGTTGCGACTCAGAGTGGTCCTCTTTCTCAGTAGGTCTGTCGGGGGTCGTGGCAGTTCTCGCCACCCCCGCATATGGCTCCCAACCATCATCGTCATTCTCTGCTTCCCGAATTTCCTTCATTAGCCAACAGTATTCAGGAGAGTTAGCTTTATGGTCTTGGAATTTCAACTTCAGCATGAGCACACTCGAATAATGGGAATTAAAGAATGTGTTCCAGCCTGACATGATTTAGTTTACTAGCTGAGATGCCCCTTTTACAATGTGCCCTTTGCAAGGCCCATTCTACCCGGGTCACGAAAGCAGACAATTTCTCATTCTTCCACTGTTTAGTAGACTTGAATTTCCACATTAAATCCTCTCCGGATTCTGTACTGCCAAATACCCTTTCTAAAGTGGATAAGTACTCAGCTGCAGAGGCCTCTGGGTTGGTGAACCGAAGAAACCGGATGGCTTCCAGTGCAGGGCCCCTCAAACTTTTCCTAAGTCTCTTGCATTTTTCCCCTTCAGAACACTGCCACGATTGTACCAGCAGGGTGGCATAGTCCATCCAAGTTCCCAGGTCATCTTCCCCCACAGGCACAGGAACAGCATCTGAAAACAGCCTGAGTCTGCGATAAGAGTCCAGGTGCACTGAGGGTATCACAATGGGGGATGTTACAATGATAGATGCCCTAGGGGAAGCCAAGAGGCCAAAGGAGACTGAATGTGTGTGGCCTCCTCAGAGTCCTCCAAAGCCTTCCACAAGTCCTTAACTGTCTGCCCTCGGCAACTAAAAGTCACAATAGTTTGTCTTTAAATCCTTCCACCCTTGGGGACTCCCCAGGGGAAGATGGATCACTGTATAGGTGAATGACCCTCCACCCCTTCTGTGACCCCCTCCAGCATGATAAGAGGGGATACTGTCTCAGAGTCTGTGGGGAGACTACATGAAATGAGGACCACTAGGGTCTGTGCAAACAAGTTTGAGTCCCTCTCTCACACTTCAGCCTTCCCCAGACACTTAGCCTTCCCCATGGTTTCCTCTATAGTGTCATTAGTAGTCCCCACGTGGGATATCTAGTAGCAATAAAGCATGGTGGGGGTCAACCCATTTGGCCTCACTCCATCCCATTATGCGGTGCACAACCAGGCTGTGGGGGGAAATTTTCCACTTGGGCAGAGCAACAGCCTCCATTTCAGATTCTTCTTCAAATTTAAACTTGACTGAATTCTACCATTTGGCCACTAGGGGCGCGAATCCCAGAAGTGCCTCCAAGATGTAACCTCTAGGCAGCACTATTTCAAGGGCTACTACCCCTGCCTGTATGGCTATACACAGGTTGTGGGGCCTGGATTCACTAACAAGGTGCCTCCACCCAGAGTAACAGTATTGGGGATGTTTATCTATTCTGCTATAGCCCTCTGGGAAGCTATAACCACCCACCAACCCACCAAGTAGCCTAGGACCTGATGCAGTAGTAAATTCACAGACAGTATGGAACAGTAATGACACACCCTTCACACCACCAGGGTTAGATTTGCAGCAGCTTCCCTTGAGACCCCTTATAAAGTAAGGTTAGCGATACAGTAGCACACTCTTAACTCTGTAACCCAACCAATAATATGCACAGTGGCCAAGTTAAACATGAAAAAAGACAATCAGGTTTATTTAGGGGCAGTGAACAAGGAAGGGGCGTAAATCTAGTCAAACGATTTGAAATCTTACTTCGGTCAGTGACTGCATGTACCTTTTGGCCCAGATATTCAAACTGCGCCAGGCTGTGGCACAAGCCCAGGCGCAGCTCATTTTGGCTTCGCAGGGGCGTGGACTGGGCGATATTCAATGGAGCTGCTCCATGGCTCAGTAGCATTGAATATCGCACCCTGGCCACTCGCAGTGCACATGGCACAGTGGCATTGCACCAGTGCCAGTGGCCAGAGTGGAGCATGGGGATGCGCTAGCACAAGTTCAATTGAGCAAGGCGCAGCAACCGCGATATTCAAAAGTTGACATGCAAATGGGGCCATAATGTATGCAAGGCGCAAATGGGGCCATTTGCATGTCATTATGGCCCCATTTGCATGCAGGTGTGCCAATCCCCGACGACCTGCACCTGGCGCCCTGCCAGGTAGCAGCCGTCGGGGACCGACGCCCCCTGCTGCGTGGCAATGTGCCCCGCAGCCTGATCGCGGGCTGCAGTAAAAAAAGAGATAAATCCCATATCCCTGGTGGTCCAGTGGACCGCTGCCCGCCCGATCGTGGGCTGATTGTAAAATAAAAGAACACTATTCTCCCTGGTGGTCCAGTGGACCACTGCCCGCCTGATTGTGGGCTGAATGTAAAATAAAAGAACACTATTCTCCCTGGTGGTCCAGTGGACCTGTCCCCCTGATCGCGGGCTGAGTTAATAATAAAATAACACTATTCTCCCTGGTGGTCCAGTGGACCGCTGCCCGCCTGATCACGGGCTGAGTTAATAATAAAAGAATACTATTCTCCCTGGTGGTCCAGTGGACCTGTCCCCCTGATCACAGACTGAGTTAATAATAAAATAACACTATTATCCCTGGTGGTCCAGTGGACCTGTCCCCCCTGATCGTGGGCTGAGTTATTAATAAAATAACTCTATTATCCTTGGTGGTCCAGTGGACCCCACTCCCCACTCCCCACCAGCCCACTGATCCCCACCGCCTCCGCAGTCGCCCGGTGCGGCGGCACCTGCCTGCCGCCCCACGACACCTGCTACGACACGACGAATGCATGCCCATTGGTCCACAGCTGGCCAATGGGCATGCAACCCTCCGTACTACACATTGCAGATATGTGAATGGATCCATTCACATATCTGGAAGATAATATCACAATAAGCTTCTACGCCCGATTAGCTCCGCTGCCAGGACCAATGGGCGTGCAGCTCTGATAGCATCAGTCGGCGGGCGGTGGGGCGGCAGGTGAGTGGTGCTGCTGCCCAGCTGACCGGGGGCGGGTGGTGGGGATCAGTGGGCGGGTGGGAGGGGGTCCACTGGACCACCAGGGATAAGTGTTATTTTATTATTAACTCAGCCCACGATCGGGGGGGGGGACAGGTCCACTGGACCACCAGGGAGAATAGTGTTCTTTTATTATTAACTCAGCCCGCGATCGGGGGGACAGGTCCACTGGACCACCTGGGAGAATAGTGTTCTTTTATTATTAACTCAGCCTGTGATTGGGGGGACAGGTCCACTGGACCACCAGGGAGAACAGTGTTCTTTTATTATTAACTCAGCCCGCAATCGGGCGGGCAGCGGTCCACTGGACCATCAGGGAGAACAGTGTTCTTTTATTATTAACTCAGCCTGCGATCGGTGGGACAGGTCCACTGGACCACCAGGGATTTTGGATTAATCACTTATTTTACTGATGCCCACAGTCAGGCATGGGGGGGGGCTGCCACCAATACAGCAGCTCACCTGTGGGTGGCCAGCCCTTGCTTTTTTTTTTTTTGGCTTAACTTTGTGCTGGTGCAGGTAGGGGTTGCGCATGCATGGCTCCGCACATCCCGGGCTGAATATTAGGCTGTGCAGAGTATGCATGGGCATGTCCCCCCTACCTGCACCTGCATACATTACTGATGCGCTCCGGCGCATCGGGATTTGTGCGCGACTTTCCTTTTGAATATCGCTACCGGGTTATTGACAACGTGAGAGGCAACACCACTGTTGCGCTAATCACGCAACCCTTTGAAAATTTGGGCCTTTGTCTAGATCTGATAGTCACACAACACTGGGTATCCAGGATGGTAAGTCTGGCTAGCCAGAGGCATTGCCCGGGGGTGGCCGACGTTGCAGCCAATGTTGGGGCCCTTGGTGGAAAGAAAGGCAGTTAACATGCAAAACAACCAAATTATTTGTAATCTGAGCTGGTTGGCTCCATCCTCTGTAAACCCAAGAAATTGAAACAATTAGATGGTACACCAGATGATTTATACACTCACTGCAGGGAGCTACCCTGATTGTACTCCCACTACCAGAAATCTCCTGCAAGTCAGGCGATATGAAGACCTCATGATGATGTCTGATGGTCATGGGGAAGCAGGGCCAACACAACATGCCTCATCTTCACGGCCTTTCCTCCAGTTGGCTGCAACCTGTGTGGGGCTGTGGTTGGTGTTGCTGGGGTTTTCTGGTGAGGGAGGCAACTGCATCAGTGGTCAGAGGAGAGGAGGTGACCGCCTTGGCGCTCGGGACCGGGAGGGGGGACAGCAGCACACCTGAAACTGCATCAGCGGTAAGGGCTTCAGGAAGCATTGTGCTCCCACTGGAGCCATAGAGGGCCGCATCGGCAGCAAGGAGAGGATGCTCTGGAGTTCGGGTGGCTCCTGGAGGAACCACCAATCAGGGGAGCCAGCGCTAAGGGCATGAGATTAGAATCGCGGCTGGGCTATTTAAGGGCAAGCCCAGCCACGTATCAGTAGTGTGGGGCTGTGATTGGTGTTGGCGGGGTTTTTCTCCCTCTCATCCACCCCGCACCTCCTCCTTATTAAATAGTTTTGGGACCACTCCCAGTGGTGGTTTGAAGTGAATCAGGATGGACTGGGGGGAGTGAAGAAGAGGTGGACACCTGAGGAGCTGTGCATCAGGGGAGTCTTCGACTGGAGGAACAGAACCAGAAGAGGGCAGGAGGAGGAGGAGCACATCGGAAGGAGTGGCCCCTGGGCTTGGACTACAAGCTGATGGTATGACTGTTCTTGGGCGTTACTGTCTGTGAGGGGGGTGAGAAAAAAGGGCAGCATCTCAAGCTGTAGCAGGTAAAAAAAAAAAGATATAGATGGTACTGTTTTAGGCTTCTTGCAGTATACAGTTGGTATGGTATTTTTCGTTTGGTACTACATTTTTAGTTAGGCTCTGGGCTAGTAGGTAATCAGGTAGGTAACCTAAGTTAGGACTGTATTTTCCAGGTCTGTGTTTTCGAGTTAAACTGTATTTCCTAAATAGTACAGCTGAACAATGGGTAGAATAGTGGGTTGCAATGGATGAGGGACAGTGGTTTGGATGAACATATTGTGGAAGCTAGGAGGCTGTCCCATCTGTCACAGGCTAAGGAGTCTTGTGGAAGAAGTGCTGTGGCTTGGGAGGGAGTTGAAGAGGATGGTGGGTGGGGGGAGAGAACCTAGGGCAGGAAGGGCCCTCCCAGGAAGAATCATGAGGACACAACATGGGAGGTACATTGGACCAAGGGAGGGGGTTGGAAGGGGGAGTGGGAGTGGGAGCAAACCGAACAAAGGGCCTAGCACTGGAGGGAAGACTCAGTTGGGGGGGGACCAAGGCACAGCAATGCAGAGGTGCAGGCAAAAGGTTTGTGGTGCTAGCAACATTGGTGGAGGAGGAGGAGGAGGGGCGGGATACCAGGAAGGGCAAGAGAGGAAGGGAGGAACTGCACAAGGATGGTAGCCAGTCTAAGGGGGGTAGCAGGGGTAAAGGGGAGAGGGGCACAGAAGGAGGGACGGTCGAGTGGAGCAGGGATGCGGGGGAGTGGAGCAAGGTGGATAGAGAAGGCAGCAGGGGCATAGCAACTGTGGCAGGGGAGAACACTGATGGGGGAAAGGCAACAGGAACAGACGGGGGAATTGTGTGCAGGAGGAGGAGTTGGGCAGGAGAGGAACAGGGACAGACGGGGGAATTATGTGCAGGTGGAGGAGTCAGGCAAGAGAGGAACGGTGGCAGGGACAGATGGGGGGAAATATGTGCTAAAAGGGGTGGCAGGCAGGAGAGAAAAGGCTACAGGTACAGATGGGGGAAATTATATGCTGGAGGAGGAGGAAGAGTCAGACAGAAGAAGAACGGGGAAGGGGAAGCAGGCAGATGGAAACATGAGGGGAATACCAGTACTGGGGGATTCAATACTAAGAAGGGTAAGGTGGGGTAGCAAGGGGGAAGGACGTAACCATAATTGGGTGGAGGCCATGCCAGGGATGACAGCTGAAAGACTGGAACAATTGCTTGTATAATATGGCCTAATTCGCACTGCCTTGCTTACTGTATCATTGTCACCATGTTTGTTGCCATTTTTTTTTTTACCATACCATGCTTTTTTCTTGCTGGCACCCCTAGCCCTGTGAACGGGCTTGCCCTGAGCTCGGTGACCCGTACCCTCATCCAGGGATGTCTCCCCCTGAGTGGGGCCACCGAGGCGGAACTGAAGGTGGCTGGAGGGTCGGGCACCAAGCCCCTGCTCATACACAGGGGCCGGCAGTGTTTTTTCAATGAAGACCCCTTGGAACTCGGAGCATGCAATGACGCTGACACCAAGGCAAGCGTCCGCCCCAGCTCCACCCATGTTCTGGCACGGTGCCATGTCCTCCGGACTCCACCAGGGGGCGAGCGACACTGGGACCAGCTCCCTAGCCCTCCCAAGAGAAGGAGAGCAGTCCTCCAGATGCTCAATCCTTCTCTTCCCCTGCCGACCCCCAGTGACCTGTGTTCATTCCCGAACACGGGTCACCAGCATGGCGCGAGGTGTGGCATCCAGCGCCTCAACCCTCAGTGCCACCGGGCCGAGCTTGTTGCCATTTTGTACTATTGTATCTTTATTGTTGTCATGTACTGTCCACAGGACACATCTGGAATCGAGCGGTACTCTGCTCAGCATGGCTTCCTGGTAAAACTCTTAAATAAATAAATAAATAAATCAGTCCTGAAATATGTTAGAAGGGGAAGGGAGAGACCTCATTTAATTCTACATCTGGGGACAAACAACCTGGCTGATAGTACATTGGTGGCAGTCCAAAAGAGGTTTGAGGAGCTGGGAACATTATGTGAGGGGGAGGGTAGATCAGTAACCTTTTATGAGGTATTACCAGTGCCCAAGGTGTGCACAGCTAGAAAACAAAGGATCAAGGAGTTTAATGAATGGTTAGGCAATTGGTGTCACACCAAAGGGTATGGGTTGGTGGGAGGGTGGGGACAGATCTGGGTGGACAGTGGTCTATATGCTAAGGATAGACTTCAACTAAATGAAGAGGGCAAGAAGGTGCTAAGATGGTAGCTTGCGGGGTATATGAGGTAGCTGGATTTTTAAACTAGGAGAGGGGGGTGGCAGGTGGAGGGAGGGCATACAGTGGCCATGAGATGGGAAGCAGAGCAGGCTTACCCCCCAGAACAAGGGCAATGTACTAGGTAGAAGCAATAGAGGGGGTGCTGGAAGGGGAGGGCATAGGGATGGGAAAGGTAAAGGGATGGAAGGTGGTCCCATGAATGCAAGGAGCCTGGGGGATAAAATGAATGACCTACAGGCCCTTATGGTGGAAAGGGAGGTGGACATGGCAGCAATCACGGAAACATGGGCCACCACATTCCATGACAGGGACCTGATGGTCCCAGGGTACAGAATATTCCACAGGGATAGGGAAAACAGAAGAGGGGAGAGTGGCTTTATATGTGAGGGAGGGGTTAAGTGCATTAGGGAGGAGGAGGAGACAGAGTAATTATGGCTGCTAATCCAGGATTCCAGGAATAGGACTCTCCGGATGGGAGTGGTGTACAGGCCACCCTCCCAGACAGAGGAGCTGGACAAGGAACTTGTGAGGCAGATTAAAAAGGCATGAAGGAAGGGGAGTGCGGTGGTTATGGGAGACTTCAACCTGCCGGGGGTAGACTGGGGAACCCCAGCCACCAGCAATAAAAGGGAGCAGGTACTCCTGGACGGCTTTCAGGAAAGCTTCCTGACACAGGTGGTCAGCGAGCCAACCGGGGGGGGACACAAATGGGGAATTTGTGAGGGATATCAAGGTGGATGAACCATTAGCAGGGAGTGACCATCACTCAGTATGGTTCAGGCTGGTGATGGGCAAAGATGGGGTGGCATCCAACACGAAGGTGCTGGTTTTCAGGCCGGCAGATTTTGCAAAGATGGGGGAGGTAGTGAGGGGGTACCTGGTCAGGATCCAGCCTAGTATGTGCATGGACCAGAGATGGGAGGGATACTAGAGGCTACCAATTCCTGTAGCAGGACTCAGAGAAAAAAGGCCAGGCAAAAAAGTCAAGCTGGATGTGCAGGAGGGTTGTGGAAAAGGTGAGGAGAAAGGGTGGCCTTTAGGAGATACAGGAAATCAGGGAGGGGGGAAGATTGGGAGGAGTACCTGGAGGAGGCAAGAGAGGTGACAAGGGCAGTAAGAAGAGCAAAAGCCACCAAAGAGCTTAGGCTGGTGCAAGGCTTAAAGGAGAGGGAGATAGGCTTCTTCAGGTACATCAGGGAGAAAAGGAGCTGTAAAGAACAGATAGTAAGGATTAAGAAGACGGGGATGGGTGGGGAGAGAAAGACAGAAGCAGTCAATGACTACTTCTGCTTAGAATTTACGAAGTTGAGAGGTGGAGTGCTACCCAAGGGGGGTAGGGGGCAGAAAAGGCTGGGAAGGGAGTAACGGATGGAGAGATCACGGAAGCTAGAGTCCTGGAGGGCTTGAGAGTGCTGAGGGTGGACAAGGCACCAGGGTCAGATGGCATTCACCCCAGGGTATTGAAGGAGCTAGCAGAGATCCTGGTGGGGCCCTTGGCAGGTCTATTCAATGCTTCACTAAATTCAGGATGTGTACCCAAGGATTGGAGGGTGGCTCACATGGTTCCCCTGCATAAGAGCGGCCCCAAAGATGAACCAGGGAACTATAGCCTCACGTCCATTGTGGGGAAGCTAATGGAAAAGATCCTTAAGGAGAGGCTGTTGTCCCTGCTGGAGTACAGTGGGCTGCAGGTCAGTAGATAGCAAGGCATTGTTGCGGGCAGATCCTGCCAAACCAGCCTGGTAGAGTACTATGATTGGGCATCACATCTATAATCGACTCCTCCCTCTCTCCTTTTTCTACCCCCATATCTGTCCCTTCCACATTCCTTTGACCCTGGTTCCAGCTCTAAATTCTCCATACCGTATCACTATATATCTTTTTATATTAGGTTTTATTTGTGTTCGGTGCACCTGATATGTATATTTCTTTACTTTTATGAAAAATTGTGTCCTACCCAAAACTAGCTGTATCTTCTGTTCCAAACATATACTACTGTCAATGCTACCTGCTGATACTTTGTATATACTGTGAACCCCAGGTGGCACTATCCCAAGGGATACTACCCCTGCCTGCTTGACTACTGACAGGTTGAAGGGCCTAGGTTCTAGGTGGTGCCTCCACCCAGAGGTCAGGGTTTGTGGTGGTTAGACAAGCTTGGTCACAGCCCTCTGGGACAGTGAGCGCCTTTTATTCCCTCTAGTTGGCTCACAGTACACAGGAGTTACAGCCCCAATACCCCACGTATACACACTGTTCACTCATAAAGTACCACTTACCCTCGAGACTGATTCTGCAGCACGTCTCTGAGGACCCCCTGTAAAATAAGGTTAAACAACATACACAGCGAAATACCATACTGTTTCCATAAGTAACAACACCACAGACAGTATATATAGGGTTTCCGGTTTTAGGTTATAACTGATAAACACCGGTAAAACACCACCGTGGTGAAAATCGGGAAATCAGTTATAACCGAAAAACACTGAATTTCATTGTGTCCCCACTCTTCCAGCTGACCAACTGTGAGCTGGATATGTGGGTGGATAGTGCTTTTTTTTGTATTACACCTTTCACTTATATGGTGGAACAGAGCTCTAATACTGTGCTGCTCCTAGCTCACCATCACCCTCTACATATTTATATATGTATAGTTCTACAGTTATGGTGCACAATTTTGTAAAACTAATGCAATATTAATATAGTGCAATATCTATGGTGCTAACATGCAATAGTCATGGTACACAGTTTGAAAAAGTGTAATATCTATTTTTTAACTTGAGTGAATAAACACTGATTTATAAAGATTTTTATTGTCCGAGAAATTGATTACACCTAAAATAACAGATTTTTGGTACTTCTGAAAGGGGGAGAAAAATGCAGAAAATAAACACCTTTTTTTACAAAAAATAAACACCTAAAACCGGAAACCCTAAGTATATAGTATAACAACAACAAATCTGATTTATTTAGGGGACAGTAACACGGGAGGGGGCAATCAGGTTGATTGGTTTTGGCAAAGTTCAAATCACAATACTGTGCACATGTATATATAGGGTCCAAAATGTCACTCTCTGGGTACCCAGGATGGGGGGGAGGGCTAGCCAGGTCCGTTGCCCGGGGTTGGCCGGCAGGTGCAGATGGATGGGGCCCTGTAGGAAGAAGATATATGCACAATACCCATTTGTAATCCGGAGCGGGATGGCTCAGTCCATGAAGAAGTGAAACAACAATAATTAGATGACACACTTGTAATTGATAACAGGCTGCAGGGGAATACCCTGATTTGTACTCTCAATACCCAAACTGAGAACCGAATGGTGAATGTTCTTCTGGATTGTCAGAAACAACAGGGCATGGAGACAAGGTCCTTGTGACTGGACCCCACTGCAGTTAATAGCAAACGGATTTAGTCCGAGACATGCTGGGGTTTGCTTCCAGCTTCAACACACAGCACGGGGGATTGGAAATAGTGATTCCCCACAAGCACTATGCACATTTATATGTAAAAGGAAAGTACTATACCAGGCAGGCTGCTCCTCGATCCCGAGCAGTAACTGCAAGATACCGGGTACACACAGCAGCTTCAGTTCCTCACAGACCGGTAGCGATTCAGCAATTTCTCCAGTCTTCTAGGGTGAACCTGGTTTCCACACTTCTGGTGCTTCTTTCTCCTCACAACTCAGTTCAGTCAAACTGGCACTCCCTAGCGACTGCAGGCGAAACTCAGGGCCTTACACGCGCTTCCCGCGCTAAACTACACTCCGCAGAAGCACATAGCTCCTTCGCTCTTCACTGTCACAACTGATCTGATCTCCCAGTAACAGAGCAGGGCATTTCCTTTGAGTTCCTCCCAGTTCAGTTGGCTGATTTGGCTGTCACTCACAAAAGAACTCCCTCTGTTGGTGAAAAAAGGCGCCAAGGTCAAAACTATGTTTTCCAGAGTCACTGCCCACACAATCCCCTTGTGGCTGGCTCAAAATTGAGAGTCCAAGTTCTGATTCATCCACAGGCTCCATTTTAAGTTCTCTCTATCATCCTGATTGGTCCAAGTCAGCAATTCAGGACCAAAATGAAAGAGCTACACTGAAACAGTTCGTGCTGAAATGAAGACAGGTTAGCTGCATTTTCTCAGTCACTCTAAACGATTTCTGGCAAACAGTTATATCTTTCAAGAAGGCTCCCTTAGTGCTTCCAGCGACCACAAAATGGAGTGATTACTCCGCAGTTCAGGCGGGATTTGAGCATTAAATACACAGTCCCCCTATACAAACTAATTAAGTCTGCAAGCAGACAGCTCTTAAAGAGACAGTACGTGAAGGCTCAAATAGCACTCACTTGGAACCATATTTTAAACAGCTCAGACTCCGAACACCGCCAAGACTTGGAGCATTCAGGCAAGCTCCTGGAAGACTTTTGTGAACCCCCATTTGCAGGGGATTACACCCTTCCTGGCCTGGAAAAACTTGGCGTCCGCGTCAAGTAAGTACCCCCATAAGTTTCAATACAACCATATACATTTACATCAGTATCACATTAGGCTTATACATGTAATCATCAGTCAACATATCACCTTACCAGAAACACATTTCTGAAACTTTTCAGTACATCATTTTTTACACAGTATTATACACACATTGTACTGAAACTCAGGTTATTGCCTCCTGTACTTGAACCCTGAAGAGAGGGAGCCCTTCCCTATCAGCTACCTTGGGGCTGGATGGGGCAGGGCACCATATCTAGAGGGTGAAACAAGTAACCTGGAGTTAGCACTTATGCTCAGTTTGGGCAGTGAGCTCGGGGACACATACACTCCTTTGTGGACCACATTGAGAGGCAAATCCACAGGCCTCCCAGGAAAATCGTAACTGAGGCGTACTACAGGCTTTACAGCTCTACTAGTCTTTCTAGGGGGAACTGTTACAGTCTCTGCATTTTGGCCCTCACTTTCAGCATGATCTTTACTTGCTAGGGGGGCTTCTTTCGGGGTAGTAGGGTTAGAACTCGGGGCACTGTCAGCTCCAGTATTTGCAATTTCAGGGATCACAACACTTGTTTCACAGCGAGAGCTGTCTGGCACTGGCAGTGGACCATCAGGGCACTCAAAATACTCTTCTTGTTCTGGTATATCACCAGTCTGTTCCAGTTCATCATTTTCCTCCTCTGAAAGCTGATACAGTTCCACCATGCACAGTGATTCCATGTCATCCGACTTGATACTTTGCACTTCACTTTCTGGGAGCATTGGCTCCAGGAACAAAGCTGGGGGCTTAGACAGTCCAGAAGGACCAGCTTCCTCTCCATAATTGACTAGGGGGTTGCCCTGAAACAGCTGACTCAGTTTGTAAGAGGGGGTAGTACCCAAAGTTGCACTCACTTTCCTCTGACATGGATTGACAGTCATTTTCAACTGGAACCTGCTGTAGAGAACAATTTAACTCAGCATCTATAGGTGCAGACTTTATTTGTCTTTGCTTAGCAGCAGCTCTAGTCACTGGTCCAGAGGGAGCACTTTCTGGGGGCTCAGACTCGATCAAGATTTGTCCAATGGGCAATAAGTGATTTCTATGAATTGTTTTCACATCTTTTGAATTATTCTCAGGCCTTACTCTGTACACAGGCAGATCATCTAGTTTGCCTGCCACAATGTGGGGGAGATGGTGCCATCTATCAGCAATCTTGTGTTTGCCATGCAGTCCCAGATTTCTTAGCCACACCGGATCTCCCTCCTGGAGTTCCAGTGCTTTCACTTTTTATCATACCTTTCCTTGTTGGTCAGATTTCTTTTGGCAGCCATGGTTTGAGCCAATTGGTACGCATGATTTAGTTGGGCTTTTAACTTTTGCACATATTGTAAATGGTTATCAGCTCAAACCCCATCAGGAGAAACTCCAAAACAAACATCTACCAGTAGTTGGGCTTCTCTTCCAAACATCAGCCGGTAGGGGGAGAACCCAGTGGCATCACTTTTGGTGCAGTTCTAGGCATGTACCAGGGTGCTAATTTGTTGGCTTCATCTAGGCTTGTCCTTTGGGTGGAGGGTGCCTAGCATATCTAGCAAAATGTGGTTGAAACATTCAGGCTGTGGTTCCCCCTGGGGGTGGTAAGGGGTGGTTCTGGACTTTCGCACTCCCCACAGAGAAAGCATCTCTTTGATCAGGCGACTCTCAAAGTCCCACCCTTGATCAGAATGGATTCTTTGTGGAGCCCGATAGTGAACAAAAAAGTTTTCTATAAGTACTTTGGCCACAGTGGATGCCTTCTGAATCTTGGTGGGGAAAACTTGGGCATATCTCGTAAAATGGTCAGTAACCACCAGCACATTACTAATATTTCTTTGATCTGGCTCCAAACTCAGAAAGTCAATACAGACCAGCTCCATGGGGGCGCTGGTGGTGATGTTAACAAGGGGGGCAGCCCTGTGGGTCAAAGCTTTCCTCTACAAGCAGCGACTACAAGTTTTAATGTGTTGTTCAACATCAGCCCCCATCTTAGGCCAATAGAATCTGGATCTCACCAAGTCAAGTGTTCTGTCTATGCCAAGGTGCCCCACATGGTTGTGTAGGGACCTCAGCACCAAATCTCGAAAGGCAGTGGGCAAAACTAGCTGTTGTTTGTCTATTTGTCCCCCTCTGTCTACTGTTTCCCTGTATAACAGTCGATTAATCAGCTTCAACTTAGGATCTTCCTTGTATAACAATGCAGTTCTTAAATCAGTGGAACAAAACTTGGATACATCTTTCCCTGCGTAGAGGGCTTCTAAAGCTGGTTTAATCATAGGATCTCGGGATTGAGCCCGCTGAAGACTGTCATTGTCTAGCTGAGGCAGTGCACCAATGTCTATTGCAGAACAGTGGCAATAAGCAGCAGGTATGCAATTCTCAGAGGGTCCCAAACAATTCACCAAACAGTCCACTGTGTCCGTGGACATTTGTTCCTCCCTGTCAAACTTCTGGCAGAGTGCTCGAATATCAGGTTCTGACAGTCTGACCCAGCCATTCTGGGGAACAGGCCTCTATGAGACAGCATCAGCATCTATGTGGTTCAGGCCTGCTCTGTATTCAACAGCATAGTCGTATGTAGATAATGCAGAAAGCCACCTATGGCCAGTAGCATCCAGCTTAGCTGAAGTCTGCACATAAGTCAAAGGATTATTGTCAGTTTTTACTAGTATCTGAGCCCCATACAAGTACTCGTGGAATTGGTCAACAATGGCCCACTTCAAAGCTAGGAACTCTAACTTATGTACAGGATAGTTCTTTTTGGATGGGGTCAGGCTTCTACTGGCAAAGGCCACTGGTCTCAGTCCATTCTCATGCTCCTGGTATAACACAGCCCCCAAACCTTGCAGGCTAACATCAGTGTGTAGGACATAGGGTTTTGCTGGATCTGCATAGGCCAGGACAGGAGCATGGGTAAGTTGATATATAATCTCATGAAAAGCAGCTTCACAATCAGGTGTCCATTGTGCCCCAAAAACTTCATTAGGACGGAAATACACTCTATCAGTCTCAGGTGGAGTTGACCTCTTGTATTTTTTGTGGGTAGGAGTGTAACCGTGAGTAAGATTAAGTAAAGGACGGATCACTCTTGAATGGTCCTTGATGAAACGGCGATAGTAGCCACAGAATCCCAGGAATCTCTGTAGTTCTTTTAGATTGTGGGGCTGTGGCCAGGTGGTCAAGGCCTCAACTTTACTTGGGTCGGTCTCTATTCCCTCGGTGGAGACTATATGCCCCACATACTTTACCGAGGTTTGGAAGAACTGACATTTATCGATGGACAGTTTCAGGCCAAAGTCTTCCAGTCAGTCCAACACCTTGAATAATCTGCTCTCATGTTCCTCCAGTGAGAGGCCAAACACAATAATATCATCTAGGTATACCAGGCACTCTAATTAAAGTTCATGTCCCCCACTGCACGCTCCATCAGTCGTTGAAAAGTAGCTGGGGCACCTGAAATCCCTTGAGACATCCTCATGAACTCATAGAAACCAAGTGGGAAGATAAAGGCTGTCTTCTCACGGTCTTCCAGGGCCATCGGGATCTGGTAGTACCCAATGCAAAGATCCAGCACGGAGAACCACTTGCTACCATTCAAGCAGTCTAAAGCATCCTGGATGCGGGGCATTGTATACTGATCAGGAATAGTCCGCCGGTTCAAAGTGCGATAATCCACACACATCCTTACTGTCCCATTCTTTTTTCTCACTAACACGATGGGGGAAGCATAGGGGCTTCTGGATTCTAGTATTACACCAGCAGCTAGCATCTCTTGCAGATGCCGTCTCACATCATCTATGTCAGCAGGTGCCAGGCGTCGAGACCTCTCATGAAATGGCCTGTCATCATGCAGCCGGATATGGTGCTCAGCTCCCTGCATGCATCCAATGTTCCATTCCTTTAAAGAAAACACCTGGTCTCTCTGGGCAAGCTTCTCACTGATCCTCACTTTCCATTCAGCTGGCAATGGGGAGTCACCGAAATCAAACAAGTCAGGTGTTACTCTATCATTCTTCCCTGAACTCTTGTTACTGGGTACTACTGCAGTGTCTGCACAAAGCACATTAGCCAGGGTGCAGCCTGTATTCACTCGAATCTCTCTGTCAGACACATTATGAACTTGAACCATTAACCTTCTGGCATAAGCATGGGCTCTAGCAGGCAAAATACTAGGCTTGACCAGCAGTCCCTCTGGCAATTTTCCATCTCCTGGTGCATCCAGCATTAATATTTTATTCTTGACATCCTTTCTGATACGGACCTCTCCCTGTAAGGTGCACTGGGCATTTGGCACCAGGATCAGAGACTCAGGATCCTTTTTCCAGACAACTCCAACTGGTTCCTCTGGTTCCACTTTGTCAGCATCTCTGAAGGCATCATAGGCCTTCTTGATCAATGCCGGAATTCTTAAAGCTCTACCAGCCTGTGACCCCTGTTTCTCATAACACAACTGTTCCAACCATCCAAACATATGTGCATTCATCCCAATTAGTAGCGGAACCCCATCATACAGTCCGGTAGGGGTACACACTAAGGCCAGGGTCTCTACTTGCTTGGTCACTCCAGCCACGGAGGTGGGAAAAGACAGCCAAATTCGGATATATCCGAGTAGGGGTAGGCCTTCTCACTTAACCCCCAGACATGCAGTCCTTCCAACAGTTGTAAGGGTACATCAGACAGGTGCTTCTGATACCAGTCCTGAAACATAATTGTCACTTGGGAGCCACTGTCCAATACAGCTCTTGTAGACACTCCATTCACCTTCACAGTGGTCTCCATGGAGGGACCCACAATTCTGGACCAGTCTGGAGAGGCAGTAGCATGGGTCTGAGCAGATGATCTAGCCACAAAGTGGCATGAGTTAGCATTTCTGGGACCTTAACTGTGGTCATTTTGTGCACCTCTTGACCACTGTTTTGTGCTCCAAAGCTCTCCTTGTAGCCGGCTCACCACTCTCTCTGTCTTTCCGAAACCGGCATTCCCTCTTTATGTGCCCATCCTTCCCACAATTATGGCAAAATATGTCTGCTGAAGTTTGGGGTGACCGAGGCATCACACTGGGGGCTGCGGCATTGGTACTATCAATAGAAAACCTTGGTGCCACCTCAGCCAACGGTGGGTTGGACATCTGGAGACATCTCTTCAGTTCCCTCACCTCCATAGCCAAGACATCAAGTTTTGAACTGTCATCAACATGAGGTGCCTGGGTGGGCACCCCCACCCCCATAGCAGAAGCAGTCGGGCAAGTGTCAGTGCCCGTACTTGTAGGAGCGGCCTTCATGATGAGACTGTGTGTTGCTTTCCTAATCTCCCTCAGCACCTCATCCCAGGACAGGGTATTTACAGCCATCCCCGTTTGGCAGGCACTTAATCCTCGACTTTCATCATGGGCTTTCGGTGATTCCTGGCCATCAGCAGCCAACCCGGCCCTTGGAGCAGAGGTTGTAGCAGCTACAACTGCTCGAGGCTCTGAGAAATCCTCCTCCTCCTCAACTTCCTGGATTTCTTTTATCAAATCACAATGATGCGACGGGTTACCCCTCCTATCTTGAAGCCTCAACTGAAGGAGCTGCAATTTTGAGTGCTTTGCATGTTGCAGTATGTGCCCCAACCTCACACGGTTTAAGTCACTGGCGGCCACCCCACCTTTCCGGTAGGCCCTCTGCAGCACTCTTTCCAGATGAGTAACATATGCAGATAAACTTTCCCCTAGCCATTGTTTTGTACCTTGAAACTTCCACATCAAACTCTCCCCTGACTCAATGCTCTCAAAATTGCCTTCAATTGTAGTTAGGTACTTTTGGGCAGATGCCTCAGGGTTTGTGGACCTCAAAGACTTAATGGCTTCCAGAGCAGGACCTCTCAAACTCTCTAGGATTTTTTTCCATTTCTCAGCCTCTGCACACTGCCACTCAGATACCAAAGGGGCAACACAGTCTATCCAGGTCTCCCAATCATCCTCCCCTTGTGGAGTGGGGAGGGTGCTGGAGAAAATTCTAAACCTGCGGTAAGAATCATGACTAATGGCAGATACAGACACAGGAGCTAGCACTGGCACAGAAGGAGGGGCAATAATGGGTGCTGGAGGGGGAGAGGGTGTTGGGGAAGGAACGTTCTCAGGTGGCAATAATAGTTTCTTTAAATCCTTCATAGTTTTCCCTTCCTCCAGCAACAATTTAGCAAATTTCTCCTCAAAAGTTTCAGATAGTTGGGGGGGCTCATTCTCGCCGGGGTCTTTACTGTCTTTAGTTATCACTCTCCAGGCAGTGAGGGCCTCTTCTGGGGTAATGGTCTGTGGCACTTTAGAACTGTCTATATGGTCCTTATACTCTGTTAGAGCCATGAAAGTTTGGGAGAGCAGATCAGCCAGCCATCCCACCACCACAGGATTTCGTAAACATTCGACCTTGGAAAGTACTCCCTCTACAGTGTCCGTACTGGTACCCAGCGGGATATCCAAGATAAGTATAGCATTCTGGGGGTCGATCTCCTGCCAGGTACACCACCTCACTAACTGGTGTACAGCCGCTTCTGTAGGGGTATCCATTTATTTTTAACAATAATTCGTAAATGTGGCCACTAGAGGACACAAAATCCCAGTGGTGCCTCTGAGATGTAACCCCCAGGGTGGTGCTATCCCAAGGGCTACTACCCCTGCCTGCTTGACTACTGACAGGTTGAGGGGCCTAGGTTCTATGTCGGGTGCCTCCACCCAGAGGTCAGGGTTTGTGGTGGTTAGACTAGCTTGGTCACAGCCCTCTGGGACAGTGAGACCCCCTTTTATTCCCTCTAGTGGTTCACACAATACACAGGAGTTACAGCCCCAATACCCCACGTATACACACTGTTCACTCATAAAGTACCACTTACCCTCGAGACTGATTCTGCAGCACGTCTCTGAGGACCCCCTGTAAAATAAGGTTAAACAACATACACAGCGAAATACAATACTGTTTCCATAAGTAACAACACCACAGACAGTATATAGTAAAACAACAACAAATCTGATTTATTTAGGGGACAGTAACACGGGAGGGGGCAATCAGGTTGATTAGTTTTGGCAAAGTTCAAATCACAGTACTGTGCACATGTGTATATATAGGGTCCAAAATGTCACTCTCTGGGTACCCAGGATGGGGGGGGCTAGCCAGGTCCATTGCCCAGGGTTGGCCGGCAGGTGCAGATGGATGGGGCCCTGTAGGAAGACGATATATGCACAACACCCATTTGTAATCCGGAGCCGGATGGCTCAGTTCATGAAGAAGTGAAACAACAATAATTAGATGACACACTTGTAATTGATAACAGGCTGCAGGGAATACCCTGATTTGTACTCACAATACCCAAGCTGAGAACCGAATGGTGAATGTTCTTCTGGATTGTCAGAAACAACAGGGCATGGAGACAAGGTCCTTGTGACTGGACCCCACTGCAGTTGATAGCAAACGGATTTAGTCCAAGACAAGCTGGGGTTTTCTTCCAGCTTCAATACACAGCACACAGTACAGGGGATTGGAAATAGTGATTCCCCACAAGCACTATGCACATTTATATGTAAAAGGGAAGTACTATACCAGGCAGGTTGCTCCTTGATCCCGATCGCAATTACTGCAAGATACCCGGGAGTACGCACAGCAGCTTCAGTTCCTGACAGACCAAGTGCAATTCAGCAATTTCTCCAGACTTCTACAGGGTGAGCCTGGTTTCCACACTTCTGGTGCTTCTTTCTCCTCACAACTCAGATTCAGTCCAAACTGGCACTCACAATGACTGCAGGCCGAAACTCAGGGCCTCACACGCACTTCCTGCGCTAAACTACACATCGCAGAAGCACATAGCTCCTTCTCTCTTCACTGTCACAACTGATCTGATCTCCCAGTAACAGAGCAGAGCATTTCCTTTGAGTTTCTCTCAGTTCGGTTGGCTGATTTGGCTGTCACTCACAATAGAATTCCCTCTGTTGGTGAAAAAAGGCGCCAATGTCAAAACTACATTTCCCAGAGTCACTGCCCATACAATCCCCTTGTGGCTGACTCAAAATTGAGAGTCCAAGTTCTGATTCGTCCACAAGCTCCATTTTAAGGTCTCCCTATTATCCTGACTGGTCCAAGTCAGCAATTCAGGACCAAAATGAAAGAGCTACACTGAAACAGTTCGTGCTGAAATGAAGACAGGTTAGACAAACTACATTTTCTCAGTCACTCTAAATGATTTCTGGCAAACAGTTATATCTTTCAAGAAGGCTCCCTTAGTGCTTCCAGTGACTGCAAAATGGAGCGATTACTCCACAGCTCAGGCGGGATTCGAGCATTAAATACACAGTCCCCCCATACAAACTAATTAAGTCTGCAAGCAGACAGCTCTTAAAGAGACAGTACATGGAGGCTCAAATAGCACTCACTTGGAACCACATTTAAACAGCTCAGACGCTGAACACCGCCCAGACTTGGAGCATTCAGGCAAGCTCCTGGAAGACTTTTGGGAACATCCATTTGCAGGGGGGTTACACTGTATTATTGTATCTCACTTTATTTGTATTATTACTATTTTCTTGTGTGTTGCATCCCATGTATATTGTCCCTTGTTCCTTGTTAACAAACCCAGGTCCACCTCAAAAATGAGCTTGCTCAACGGTGTTCGCCTGGTTAAATAAAGACTTTGATTGATTGATTGATTGATTGAGATGGACAAAGGCCATGCAGTGGATGTCCTGTACCTGGACTTCAGCAAGGCATTCAATTCAGTGCCACATGGGAGACTTGGAATAAAACTAGAAGGAACAGGGGCAGGACCAAAAATGGTGGGATGGGTGACAAACTGGCTGAAGGGAAGGCAGCAGAGGGTGGTGGTGGAAGGGAAACTCTCATCCCCAAGAGCAGTAACGAGTGGGGTTCCACAGATCTCGGTGCTAGGACCAGTGTTATTTAGGATATTTATTGCAGATATTTCCATGGGCATCAAGAACAGGATCAGCCTCTTTGCTGACGACACCAAGATAGGGTGGTGGTGGATGACATATGGTGGGGTCTGCAGGAAGATCTGAATAAGCTGGAGACCTGGTCAGACACTTGGCAGCTGGGGTTCAATGCCAAAAAAATCCAAAGAGGAACTACCAACTGGGGAGGGGGGGTGCAGCTGGTGGAGACTGAGGAGGAGAAGGATCTAGGGGTGGTCATCACAGGATCAATGAACAACTTGGCACAATGTAGGAAGGCAGCAGCAATGGCCAACAAAATGCTGGGCTGCATAGCAAGGGGAATAACGTCAAGGAGGGGGAAGGTGATTCTGCCACTGTACAGATCACTGGTTAGATCTCACGTTGAATACTGCATGCAGTACTGGGGCCCATACCTGAAAAGGGACATCAGATTCCTGAAATGGGTGCAGAGCAGAGCAACCAAGATGATCTAGCGGCTGTGAGACTTACCGTATGAAAGTAGGCTAAAGGAGTTAAACATGTACTCACTGGAGGAGAGGAGGGACAGAGGGGATATGATTGAGACGTTTAAGTACAAGAGGGATAAACAAGCCTGGTACGGAGGGGCTATTCAGGGCAAGGGTGGGGAGGGACGCTCAAGGCCATGACATGAGACTGAGGAGACACTTTTTTATGGAGAGTATGGTGGCAGGGTGGAACGCATTACCAGTGGAGGTAGTAGCCTGTAAAATGGTGGGCTGCTTCAAAAGGGTCTGGGACAGAGCAAGAGGGAGGATAAAGGGAAGGGGAGTGAGGAGGGAGGGGTAGCTGCAGAACAGGGCTGCTAGCTGCATAATCAAGCAGACTCGATAGACCGAAAGGCCTTTTTTTGCTGAAAATTTCATATGTTCGTAACCTGCATGTTGTTAGTGCACAGGGGCTGGATCTGGTGCAGAAGTAGAAGCCTGGGCCGAATTGGCAAGGCCCAAGTGGGATAAGCAGTCTGGCAAGGTTCGTGATCTTCTGCTGGTGAAGCCTCCAGCTGGCGTAAGAGGTTTGCTGCATAGGTAAGCAGGTCTCAACCCATGTCACACATTCAGCAGATTCAAAATAAACAGCTACCTCAGGATACAGTTCAGATATAGTCCGGTTGCAATTCAGCAGCTTTTCTGAGCAAACCTTTCGATCTGAGTATGTCTCGCACACAAGCTGGGCAGATCGCTTCAGGAGCAAGTCTTTGGTCCAAATCACAAGTAGCACCGATAAACTTCTTTTCTTCTGCCGCAGCCCCAGGCTGGAATCAGACAAATCTGACTTCTGCTATAGGCAGTCTCAAGCAGGAGAAAGGTGGCAGGGAGGCAAGTTGGACCTCTTCCAGCCGATTCCCCTATGCTCTTTTTGGGAGGAGCTGCTCGAATGCTAGAGTTGTTCAGACTTCAGCCTCCAACTCTAACTGATCCACTATCTCTTAGCACACTGGGGATTTCCCTTGTAACTCCAGGTGTTCGATTGATTGAAGGAGCTATCAGTTATAGTTAGGGCTCCCCCTTCAGGTTAATTTGGCGCCAACACAAAAACTACAAAACTACAGAATTTCCTTCCCACAGAACACTGGCGTTCAAATCCATTTTTGGTCCCCAATGGTTCTATTGGTCCAATTACTGGAAGTCCCAGACCCAACATGGTGGCTCCCATCGAAATGAACGCGCTGCCAATAAAACAGGTTAGACAAACTTCTCTGTTTCAAATATAGCAAGGTACAAACAGTAAATAAGCACAGTTCTTACATAGGCTCCCTCTGCGCAAGTAGCGGCTGCAGAGTGAAGCAAAACAGAGCACTGTCTGGCCAGACGCAAGCCCTAAATCACTTGAACCCAGCACAGACCATTTACTTAGCACAGATTAGCTAGTCTCTTAAAGGGGCAGGCGCGGAGGCTTAATATGGCACTCACACGTAAATAAACAAGATCACACAATGACAGGACACCAGCCTGACAGTATTTATTTATTTATTTTATTTATTTAAGAATCAGTTTACAACCTTTGAGCCAGAGGCTCGTTTCCAAAGGTACTTCATCACATAAAGACATACATTGCGTTTCGGTTACATAGCAAAGATTTGCAAAAAATCAATAGGCATTCACCAGAGGTGCCACGTCACATTGTGGTCAGACAAATACAATTGGGTACAGGGTACATGTAATTGATAACAGGTATTACACAAGTCGGTATCAAGTTAGCATTCTGGTAGATAAACATTGAAAACAGCTGGCACTGGCCAGGTTAAACCTAGGCATGGTGTACAGGGAAGTGGTGGAGGGGATGGTTGGGTGGAGAGCTGCCCGGGGGGCATTGTCAAGAGAAAAGAGGTGGAGGCTATGTTCAGAGACAGGAGCAGTTACGAGTGCTGAAGATGTGGTTCCGAAGTGCGGTTTTGAATGTGGAGATGGTGATGGCATTGGTGATGGTGGCAGGGAGAGAGTTAAACCAGGTTGGGGCTCTATAGCTGAAGGACCTCTGGCCACGGCTGGTTCTTGTTCTGGGGACCTTTAGAGTGGTCTTGTAGGAAGACCGTGTTGCAATGGTGGGAGGGCTCTGGTGGATGGATGCGTTACCCCAGGGGAGAGCCAGTAGGAGTTTTTTGGTGAGGAGACAGGTCTGGTACCAGACCGTTCATCCAGGGTAAGCAGGTTAGCATCGACATATAGCTGACAGGTGTGTGTGAGCCTGGGGCACCAGTAATCAATCTGCACGCTTTATTCAGGGTTAGGTGAATTTTGTTGAGTGCAGTGGTGTCGGCAGCACGATACTGTAGACCATAGTCTACAAGGACAGAACGACGATGTAACAGCTAGCCGAGAGCATTTGGGGGAAGGCAGGTTTTGCGTGAATAGGATGCCAAGCCGCGGTGTTGGTGGCGGATGTTAGGGCGATGTGGTTGTGAAATGTGAGGGCTGAATCAAGGTAACCCCAAGGTATTTGTAGGAGCAGACTTGTTCCAGTGGTTGGTTGGTGGTTGGAAGGATATAGAGTGGGTGGTTGCTAGCTTTGTTTTGGGGTGTGAAAAGAGCATAGTTTGGTTTCTTAAGATTGATGGCGAGTCTCGCTCCTTAAACCAAGCCTAGCATTGTTGAAAGACTGCTGTAGGGAGTCCTGTAGGGAGATGGGATTACGGTGGGTGGCAAAAGGACAGCGTCGTCTGCATACAGCAGAATTATGCCAGAGCATGCACTGGGCAGGGTGTTCAGATACAGCGAGAAGAAGGGGCCCAGGATGGAGCCTTGGGGACCCCAGAGAGAATGGGACGGGTATCGGAGAGTGTGTATTAATCTTGACACACTGGGATCGAGTGTCAAGATAGCTAGCACACCATGCCAGGGGCCAGCCGAGACACAGTGAGGCAGAGTGCATCAGCAGCAGTGGATGGGAGACAGTGTCGAAAGCCTTTGAGAGGTCAATGAACACTGCACCAGCTAGGAAGCTGGTATCCAAGGAGGAGTGTAGGAAGTTGGAGAATTCAATAAGGGCAGTGCTGGTACTGTGACCCGCACGGAAGCCATGTTGCTCTGGGCATAAGATGCTATGCTTAGCCAGATAATCAGTGATTTGAATGGCCACCACTTTCTCCAGGGCTTTAGAGAGGGGAGGGAGGATGGAGATTGGCCGGTAGTTGTTGGCCGATGACCTGTCACCTCCTTTATGAATAGGCGTGATAATGGCTGTTTTCCAAGCTGTGGGGAATTGTCCCAGGCAGAGTGACTGGTTAATTAGGCTTGTGAGAGGTGCAAGGACTTCATCTAGCACCAGCCTGAGGATGCTGGGGTCCAGTGAGTCACTGCCGGGATTGTTACCATTGAGAGCTTTGATTAGGATGGGTCTGGCTTCCTGGGTGGAAATCTTTCGCAGGAGGAAGCTGGGGTGCTGGAGGACAGGGGGAGTTTGGCTGGGGGGAGGGTCAAAGAAATTACTAGGGAGGACTGAGCTAAGGTCAGTGAAAGTGGTGTTGAACCAGTTAGCTATGGTGGCAGGCTCGGTGGAGGTTGTGCCATTTCTAGTGAGCTGGGATGGGACAGGGAGCAAGCTTTACCATTGAGTTGCTTAATATTATCCCAGAAGGTCCGGGCTGAGCCCCAGGAGGAGGTAAGGGAGGCCTGGTAATGGTCTGCCTTGGCTTTCCTGATGGCCCATGAGCATTTATTTCGGGCTGCATTGTATGCTTGCCTATCAGACAGACGACCTGTTTCAGTGGCAAGGTGCCAGAGGTTATCCCGGTTTCTAAGTAATTGTAGGAGGGCCGGGCTAACCCAGGGTGCGCTCTGGTTTTGGACGGGTTTGGTTAAGGGTGCAAAGAGATCACAGGCCATGTTGAAGGTGTGAGTGAAAAGGTGAGGGCAGTATCAATGTTGGTTGCCTGCTGAATGGGGGACCAGTCTATCTGGGTGAGGAGTGCCTAAGTTTCTTCAGCCCACCAGGCGAGGCGCTCTTGGAGGGTGGTCTGGGCTTTGGGTTTGGGATTGGGGGCTACTTAGTGGAATAGGATAGGGGAGTGGTCACTCAGGGAGTCTGGGAGGACCTGGATGTTTTGGATTTTATGGGTTGGTTAGTTATAATAACATCCAGCAGGGTGCTGGTACCACTCTTAGGGTTAAGTCTCGTGGGCTGGGTGACGAGTTGTGTCAGATCTTGGGCGGCAAATGAGACTCTGGTGGTGGATGAGGAGGTGCTGAGCCAATTTACATTAAGGTCCCCTACTAGGATTTGTTCTGCCTTATGGTGGAGGGTGGCCAGGTAGTCCGTTAAAGATATCAGGGCTGGGTGCTGGTTCTTTGGGGGAACGTAGGCTGTGGTGAGATAGAGAGGGCTCCTAGAGGGGTCTGGGGTGAGTCTGAGGGTAAGGGCCTGGGCCCCATTTATGAGGGCAGGGGTGGGGAGTGCGTGTCCAGGTATTGTGTCCCTGGTGTAGATTGCACAGCCTCCCCCTCGTTTGCCTACTCGGTCCTCCCGGTATAAGGTATAGCCTGGGAGGGAGACAAATGAGTCCGGAGTTGATTTGGACAGCCAGGTTTCAACCAGGGCTATGATGTCTGGTTGGTGAGCCAAGGCCCAGCACTGTAGGGCATCAAATTTCTTCAGCAGGCTGCATATGTTCATGGAGGCTACTCAAGACCAGTGGGCTGAGTGGTGGATGGGAGGGCAGGGCCTGGGTTGGGGTGTATGTTCCTGTTAGGAGTAGAAGGAGGAGGAGTGCTCTGGTCAGAGGGAGGCAGATGGAGAGTTCTGCAGGGAGCGATAGAATAAGGAATGGGGTTTGGTTGCACAAGGGGTGGGTAGGGTAGCACAGGCAGAGAAGGCCTGAGTGATCAGAAGTGTAAGGGGCTGTGGAGGGAGGACAGGTGATGTCTGGAAGGGGGGTGAGGTGGAGAGGAGCATATGGGATGTGTGGAGGAGGAGGGAGGGTAGGAGCAGTGGTAAGGAGGAGGGGAGGACAGGAGGTAGGTAGGAACACTGGAGTAGTGAGGCTGAGGGTTCATAGGGACAGTAGGGTATGTGGAAGGCAAGGGAGGAGGAGGAGGAGGAGAGATAGACTGGCGAGCAGGGGATGCATGTGCATAGTTGGGAAGGCTGGTGGAGCTGAAGTGAGGAAAGAATGGGGGGACTAGGATGAAAGAGGGGAGATAGTAGTGAGAGATCACCTCAGAGTCTAGTTGCTGCTATGGTGTGGTGGTAGTGTATGTGCCTGAAGTGCATAGAGTACCAGGTTCAAGTCTTGATCAGGGTAATAGGAGAGAGCTAGACTAGTGGCTGTAGCAGCAGGGAGTTGGGTTCAGGTTTGTAGAGGCACTTAGATAACACTTTAGTTGTGTCACAGGGTTAGTGTGTTCTTTATAGTTATGAAATCCTGCAGTAAAAATATGCAGGTGTTCTAGGTGAGTGGTGGAACTGTGGACAGTAGGCATTAAGGAGCCCAGGAAGACATTAAGATAAACCCCCAAATTGGAGGGGGGGGTTTACACTTGATAACCTGACTTTTGTTTGGTTGCTGACGACCGACTCTGTGTACATACAGTACCCCAATAACTGTAAACCATGCTCTCGCTTGCCTTTTCAGTCCATGTGGAACTGTTGCATTGCGTGAGCTGTTGCCTGGCTGCTGGACCATCAACTTGCCTATGCTTTCCAAGTCAGAGTGGGGATATCAAAACAAGAAAAGTTTGTGCTACTGCTGTGAAATCACTTTGCTTGCTGGCTGCTACTACTAAGGTAAATAGTGATTAATTCTGAAATTTATCTGGGCTCATGGCTGGGTGCTTGAGTAGACAATTAACAACAGACTGGCCCTGGTTGGACTGGAAGCTCCCCCAGCCTCGAACTGCAGTTTCGGAGAGGGCCGAGCTGCGGAAGTGGACTAGAATAAAAATGCACCTTTTTTCTTATTTGTACTGAATTGCTGCTCCGGAGGTGCCCAGGGTGCTTCCTGGCCCCAATGTGCAAGTTTGAGGGGACCAGTAGAGCAGTTAAAATAGCAGAGCTTTTTTTGTCACCTGTAGAGACAGGCCACAGACAGACAGTCCTTCAGTTTAAGATATGCGGGAAATGCAGTCACCAGTACCGTACATGGCCTGACAACTATGCCTGTGTGAGAGGAGACAGTTTTGGAGAAATCAGCTTGGAAGTACAATGTAATCTTTGTTTTCAATTGAGTGCGAGGGTTCTCAGTGATACAGTAGATGGATCAATCAGGGCAGGAAGATGCTGTAGAGTGAGGCAGAATGTGAAAGGGATTGCATAAAATTGTAAAAAAATTTGTAATTAGGTAAGGATTCCAATTAAATTGTAAGGGCAGCAACTGCAGTTGAAACATTCCATAATAGCAGCATAAACCTGATATTGGTATGGCAAGCTTACAAGCTTGGGGGGTTGGGGGGGTGATAAGCAGCAGAGGCAAAAGGCTAGAAATGAACTGTTTGCTATTTTCTCTAATAGAGCAGGTCAGAGACTAGAGCAGAATGACAGGAGGGGGCTGTGGAGTGAGGCACAACTTGAAGGGGATTGCTTGATACCGTGAATTGCTGGAAGTAGGTAATTAAGGGGGCACAGAAAGCAAATGCAGCTGAAATACACCATACTAAAAGCTTGCACCTGAGGATAGAAACAGTTGTTTTGGACAGGACTCCAGAAAAAGTCAGAGCCAACTGCCTGGGCTTCAGTGTCCTTTATTTCTGAGTGGAGGTTGGAGGATGGGCCAGTTCCAAGTTCTAGCTTTCAAAGTGCTGAGCCTCCAAAACTTTAAACTTATTTTAAGCAGAGAAATGAATTGACTGCAACCCTGCACTTCTCAGGTACAGTGGCAAAGACTGTCTCTGTGTTTATGTCATAGTTATCCATCCTGAATGTGAAAATAATTTAAATAATCGAGTTACTATTGCAATTCTATGAACCTGCATTGTATTGCTGTGGAAAAACTAAATGCTAATTCCCTGAGTCCAGACCAGAAACAATAGCTTCATTATTTTCGATGGTGCCTGGTGAAAAAGCATTTCTGCAAACTGTAGAACACTTTTAAAAATATTACAAGACATATAGTTTTGCTTTTACCATTGGATGGTTATTTAATTATACAGGAATTAACTCACTGTAAACGTTACTTCCTGCCCCCCCCACCCCCACTACTGTTGGTGGAGTAGGTTTTGAAGCGCCCTCCACCCATTCCTAAGAATGAATCATCCCATGCTGTAATGGCTGCAGTCTGTCTGCATTCCAATCTGACACACGAAAAAATAATACAGCTGGAAAGAGCGGGAGCAGTGACCTAGCTTTCTGAATGCTCATGCTGCTGACCTGCTGGGGTACAGTGGAACCATAATTAGTTTGCTTATAAATATTTGGAACACCATTAACCCAGTGAATACTGCCACAATTCACCTCCATGCACTGCTAGGAGGGCACTGCTTGGCATTTTATCGACTGCAGTTCCTTAATTCTCTGTACGAATGGGTTGGCATGCAAATTCATCTCTGTTCCATAGGCTACCTAGTTTTATTATATATAGGGCTTTATAAAATGCATTGGCTTGCACAGTTTCTTGCAAGAGCAAATAGGGATCGTAGTAGCCTCGAGAAAGGAGAGGGAAGCACAGAGAAGTACAGCGAATTAGGTTAAGGTCAGCATAGGAGGTCACAGTGCATTCTATAAGAAGTTTTCTCAGAGTCCTATTAGGTGTACTATTACTGTATCCGATTCCTGGTCTAGACCAAGACTATCCCATTGTTTTTTGCCATTATTATTTGAAAGTTACTGTGTCTAGTAAAAGCACATGCATCCCACTGACCGATCTTTATTCCACAGTGCTCTACAGTCATAGAAACATAGACTTTGATGGCAGATAAGGAACACTTGGGGCCCATCCAGTCTGCCCATTTCCCTACCTATTGGATAAGCTGCAGATCTTAGTTAACCAACAGCCTACTTCTTCCTACCTCCCAACAGAATTGCCTTATGTCTGTCCCATGCATTCTTGAATTCCCCCACTGTTTTTGACCCCACAACCTCCTCAGGAAGGCTGCTCCATGTGTCCACCACCCTCTCTGTGAAAAAATACTTCCTCATGTTGCCCCTAATCTGTCCCCACTCTATCTTCAAATTGTTCTTGCACATCTCTTTTTCTGAAATATGCTACCCTCTTGGACTTTGTTGATTCCCTTGAGGTACTTGAAGGTTTCTATTATCCCCCCCCCCTTTTCTCGAGTGTATACAGTAGTACTTGAACAAAAGTTTACCAGGTACTGAGGTATTGTTGAGGTATGCTGTGGTGGAATCACATTACAGGCACTGCAAATTGTAACTTGAGTGCCTCAGTATACCTTAGCATTGCCACAATACTGGTCAACGTTTGTACGACTACCATTGTACATATTAAGCTCCTTTAGTCTATCTTTGTATGGCTTCTGGTGCAGATCCTGCACCATTTTAGTTGCCCTCCTCTGGACTTCCTCCATCCTGTCTATGTCCTTGCGGAGATGGGGTCTCCAGAACTGCACACAGTGCTCCAGATGGGATTTCACCAACTGTCTGTACAGAGGGATAACAGCCTTCTGTTTTCTACTGGTGATGCCTCTCCCTATGCATCCCAGTATCCCCCAGCCCTCCTTATTGCCTTCTCACATTGCTTGCCTACCTTTAGGTCATCTGATATTACTACCCTCAGGTCTCTTTCCATTTTTGTTTTTGTTAGTACCTCCTCCCCCATTGTGTACTCTTCCCCTGGGTTTTTGCTTCCCAGGTGTATTACTTTGCACTTCTTTGCACTGAATCTAAGCTGCCATACTTTTGACCATTCCTCCAGCCTTGCCAAGTCCCTTCTCATCCTTTCCACCCTCCCCATCCTGTGTATCAATTGTGTTGTAGATTTCTGTGCCATCTGCAAAGAGGCATACTTTTCCTTCTTGTCCCTCTGCAGTGTCACTTATAAAGACATTAAAGAGGACTGGTCCCAGTACTGAACCCAGTGGTACCCCATTAGTAACCCCCCTTTCTTCGGAGTGGACTCCATTTACTATTACCCTCTGTGTCCTGTTGTCCAGCCAGTTTTTTTCCCAGGCTACCACCCTGGGACCCACTCCTAGACTGGCTAACTTGTTTATTAATCTTTTGTGTGGGACTGTGTCAAATGTCTTGCTGAAGTCTAGGTAGGCCATGTCCACAGCCCCTCCCTGGTCTACTATTGTGGTCACCCAGTCAAAGAAATCTATGAGATTCGTCTGACATGACCTTCCCCCTGTGAATCCATGCTGCCTTGTGTCCTGTGCCCCACTGGCCTCTAGGTACTCAACAATTCTTTCTTTCAGAAGTGAATCCATCATTTTCCCTACCACTGAGGTCAAACTAACAGGTCTTTAATTTCCTGCCTCTGCCTTGCTCCCATTTTTGTGAAGGGAAATCACTTCCGCCCTCCTCTAGTCCTCAGGTACCATGCCATCCTCCCATGATTTGTTAAAAAGAGTAGTCAGTGGTGTCACTAGTTCTCCCCTTAGTTCTTTTAGAATTCTGGGGTGAATCCCATCAGGCCCCATTGCCTTGTCCACTTTCAGTTTTAGGAGTTCTTTCATGACCCTTTCTTCTGTGAATGGGCTGGTATCGACCCCCCTATCCAGAGTGCTTCTATTGATTGGTTTAGGTACCTCCCCGTCCTCTTCTTTGTGATGGCATTTAGAAATCTGAGAGCCAGAGGCAGCTGCAGTGTGAAATAATGCAGGTGAGGTACCAACCCTAGTTTCAGTTTGTTTTTTTACAAGACTAAAGGAGTTAGAACACTGTATTAGGATCCACTCCTAAGCCCCTGGAACTAAGCATATATTTAATAATCAGTATTCAAAATCAGAATATTATGGTTGGGGGTGGGCAGATTGGATGCTGGACGGTGCTACTGAATCATGAAACTGACATTAATTTTATGATACAGTAGCCCCACCCGGCATCTGATCAGTCCCCATGGCCAGAGCACTCTGATATTTAATATTGATTATATATTTGGACACTACCGGCCAGCTAGGCTGTTAGGACAGGACAGTTGGGGTGTCCCGGGACCCAGGCTGAGATTCTGTCTGGCTATTTGAACTAATGATTAAGAGCTTTAGTGGTCTCTGCTGTTGTCAGTTAAAGGATGTTTACTGATACTATTGTGTGTTATATTATTGCATACTGACACTAGTCTTCTCTTATATGATATCACAGACCCGGTGAATCCCAAAAACTTAGGTTATGTGTGAGACTGGATCTGGAATGCACAACTGGAAGCCTAAATAATCAAAAGCCTTGATTTGGGGGTAGTTTGGTTGCTCTTAATATATTCTTGCAAATGTTTCCATTCATATTTCTGGTGCTTTATAATTGTGCTTAAAAAAAAATTTTGATGTCACTGTTTTCAGGCAGACTTCAAAGCATACCTAAATTCCAATAGGGGATAGGAGACAGAGGGTAATGGTAAACAGAGGCCTCCCTGAGGAAAGGAGGGTGACCAGCGGAGTACCTCAGGTTGCAGTGCTGGGACCGGTCCTCTTTAATGTCTTTATAAGTTACATTGCATAGGATCCTCTTTGCAGATGACACCAAGCTCTGCAACAGGGTGGACACTCTGGGGGTGGGGTGGGGTGGAGTGGAAAGAATGATCAGAGACCTGAGAAAACTGGAGGAATGGTCAAGGGTAAGGCAGCTGAGTTTTAATGCATAGAAGTGCAAAATAATGCACTTAGGGCACATCCAGGGTGGAGTACAAAATGTGTGGTGTGTTAATAATAACAACAAAGCAGGAAAGAGACCTGGGGGTAGTCATATTGGATGACCTAAATGTGGCCAGACAGTGCGACAAGGCAGTTAGGAGGGCAAGTGGGATGGTGAGGTGCATAGGAAGGGGTATCACAAGTAGAAAGAGAGAGGTGGTGTTGCCCCAGTATAAATTGCTGATAAGTCCCTACCTTGAGTACTGTGTCCAGTTCTGGAGACCACTTTTCCAGAAGGACATAGACAGTGTGGAGGCAGTCCAAAAGAGGGAAACAAAAATGGTACAGGGTATTCATTAGAGGCCCTTTGAGGAAATGCTACAGGACCTCAGTTTGTACACCCTAGAAGAGAGGAAGCAGAGGGGGCTATGATTGTAGCCTTTAAATACCTGTCAGGGGTAACTAAGGTGCAGGAGGGGAGTATCTTTCAGAAGAAAGGTGCTCTAGAACAATGGGGGCATGCTATGAAGCTGAAACGGGTAGATTCAGGAGCAATGTGAGGAAGTACTTTACAGAATGGATGATGGAATCCTGGAACAGCCTTCCAGTGGAAGTGGTGGGAGCAAAAACAGTGGCGTGGTACAAAAATGCCTGGGATAGATACAAGGGAGTCATAGTGGTAAGGGGGGGGGAGAGCTGTAGATCAAATAGGGTCTGTGGTAAGAATGCTCTCCTCCAGGGTGGGGCAAGGGTGCCATGTCCCACTGCACTACTGCCACCTGTACACATACAGGTGGCAGAGTATGTGGGACACAGGGAGGGAGGGAGGGACATGCTGCACTGCCCATGGTGGAGCACTCACATCAGGGACTGTGTCCTAATGCTGGCATCCCTACAGGGTAATGGGGATATGGCACAGAAAGAGAACAGGGGGAAACTAAATAAAATAAAAAAAAATTCCTCCGCCTACAGCTCCACGAAGTCTGGTAATTCCACCAAGCTGGAGCACAGGAGACGAGGAAAAACTATGAATTAAAAAACAAATGTGTGTTTATAGACTGAATCACTGGCAAGGGGTAGAAGGGTGAGGGGTAAGTGTCAGCACTGTTTACTCCTCCAGTGATGAGGAGACAAAAATACTTTAGATAATGTTTCTTCCAATACAAACCCAGTGTATGTTTAGTTAATCTTTTACATCCATTATACTGACACAGTTTTTTTTTCAGTGTATGAGATTTTGTGCATATTAGTTGTACCTGTGCCCTTTTGAAATGTTGGCAAGTTAAAGTTTACCTTTTAAGTGTATACTTACTTCCTCAAGGAGAAAATAAGACTGTCTCAACAGTGATGATCATATTCAAAAATAAAGTTTTGTCCAAAGGGAGAATTCCTCCACCTCGAACATAAAGAGGAGACTACTCACGACTCTATTGGGGGAATTACATTTTTAGTGGAAAGGTTTGTATGTAGCATCAGAATAAAAAAAGTTTAATTATTGGTATAATTTCTTTCTTATGTGAAGTAGATGGTCCCCACCAGCGGGTTCTGGAAAATGGGGAATAATCGTAGTCTGAATTCAGATTCAGATATTTTTGGGGTCATTTATTGGATCAGTGGATTGATCTTTTTGGAGCAAATCACCTGCAACTGCTTTGTATATATTTTGTAAATAAATATAATTGCCGATGCGATTGTACTGTACTTGGAGCTACCTGTTTGGTTTACTGCTGCTGTCCTCCCTTGGACCCCTGTGATGAGGTGCTGTATCTCATGTGGTCATCCCAGAGGTTAAATGGAAGCTAAGTTATGATTCTAGGTTGCCACCAGGTCCCCTAAAGGGAGGAAACTTTTTAGGGTAGTCAGAGAAGCTCCTGTGGTGCTGGCACCCATTTTCAAATCAAAAGCATGCAATCAGAAGGCCCGACTCTTATTTAGTTGAACGATTTCTTAGGTTGTTGCAGAAAATAACCAAGTTTGATAACAAAGGCCATGGGCTTTTAAATTACCCTGGTAGCTGCATTTTTATTGAAGAATGCCCTTTTGTGGGTTTTGTGTTTGTAAAGTGGAAAAATAATTTATTTTAATGAAAAAAGGTTTTATTTGAGCATTAGGGTGAGCATTAGGGTTGACAGCCCCAAGGGAGACTCCACCACTGATTCGCCATGTCTCCGGAGGCCCAAAACCTTAATGTTTTTTCCTTTTGCCGGTGGGGGGGGGAGTTAGGGTTGGAAACCCTAACACCACATTTTCCTACTTTTGTGGCATTAGTTGAACTATATATATATATATATATATATATATATATATATATATATAGAGAGAGAGAGATAGATAGATACAGTATATGTATGTATGTGTACATATACGATATATATGCATATAAATGTAGTGTGTGTGTATATATAATATATATATATATATATATATATATATATACACACCTACCTACATATATATATAAATATATCTATCTATATATATATATATATATAAATATATCTATCTATATATATATATATATATATATATATATATATATATATATATAATGCATTAGGAGGATGTTAAACGAGAATTTTATACATACCCGAGGTGTGGGATATACATAAATACCCAAGAGTGAAGCTCGAGGGGTTTTAAAAGCATCCCACATCAAGGGTGTGTATAAAATTTGAGTTTTACACCCCTCCCCATTTTTTACTTTATGTAATTGCTGGGGTTAATTTTTTGGCCCTGAGGATTTGATTATTGTATGCTGAAAAGTGTCTGGTTTGACCACTAGATGGTGCTGCTTTGTGTATTGTTACTGTTAGGATACCTTGCATTCTGTTGCAGTGTGCTGTGTGTTATTTATTTATTTATTTTCCTTATTTTATTCTGTGCCTTTTTAATTGTGGCAGCCAGAGCAGATGAGGTTAGTTGTGGCAGCTGGAGTGGATGGGGCAGTGGAGGGCAGAGCCCTGCAATAGTGTGGTCAGGCTGAGGCACCACTCGGCTTGAGGCACTTTCACATTAATTTTTTCCCCCTGCAATGAGGAACTGGAGTTTGCTGTTACTGGTTGCAGGGTGTGAGATGAGTTGACTGAGATCTGGCTGCTCTTATGAGAATGTGAAGGCAAAACTGATGCGGTCAAAGACCTGGTGGTGCTGAGGGTTGAGGCGCTGGATGCCACACCTCATGCCACGCTGGCAACCCGGGTTCGGGAACAGACTTGGGCCTCCAGGGGTTGGCAGAGGAGGGGAGGGGAGGGAAGGGATTGTATTGAGCAACTAGTGGACTGCTCTCCCTTCCTGGGGAGGGATACGGGCCTAGCACCATTCCTTAGCAGCCCCTGGTGGAGACCAGGAGCAGCATTAGGAACTTGCAGTGCCACGATCAGGGGGAGGAGCACTGTCGAACATTGGCACAGCAGTGCCTGGACGTCATTGCACATCCAAGCTCCTGGGGGCAACCATTATGAGGAAAACCCCTCATTGGATTAGGGAGGCAATGAGGGCTCCAGGGACTTAGCTCACATCCCCAGTACCAGACCATCTCTCCACTGATCCCCCCAGGCTCTCCACCAAGGACCGACCCTCTAATTGCAGACAGGACACCCGGTAGGTGGGGCATGTCCTCCCTTGGGGGGTGATCTGGGGGCTGGAAGGTCTTGGTGGGGGGTCCCACCTGGGGAGAGAGGTCTCAGGTGGGGAGTAGAGGCAATGGTTGAGCCGGTGCCTTCGAGAGATGCCCTGGCCATGAGTGAAAAATAGAATAAAAAAACAAAATCTGATGCTGTTTGTTGCTTTCCAATTCTGACTGAGTAACTGATTTTTATGAGGTGAAGTGTGGCATGTGGCTTTTTCATAGGAAAAGTCGGTGCGTGTTCGCTATTATGATGGTGAATTATAACCATATTTCTGCATGGAGAAAAGGGACCTCAGTTATTATATACATGTATATGTATCTCTGTATATAAGGAATATGCCATGCCCCTCTCAGAAATATCTGTGTTATTTCTCCCAAATGTAGTTTGACCATATGACATCACTAGTGGTGAGGCCACAAGTGATGTCAAAGGTCAAACTACATTCGGGAGAAATAGTACAGATATTTTTAATAGAAGCATGGCATATTTTATTTATCCATCACTTGTTAGTATTTTTAGTTCTTGTTTGTTTATTAAGCTATTTTGAAAAAGTTTTAATGTATTTGGATGGCCGAGCAGTGCTTCAGAAAGTGCAAGTGGCATAGAGTGGTGTTGTTTACATGACGTTCATGACAAATTTGCATGTTGCGTCATAGTGTCAATGCATATGCAGCCATCTAGGAATGGGAGTGGTGGCCTAGTGAACAGTGTGGCTGCTGGGATACAGGGCAGTGGTTTGTAGATCATCTGGGGGAAGAGGTGGTGCTGCTGGGGAGCTTGTGGGGATAGGACCGGTCAGGTGAAAGCTGCAGAGAGAATGCCAGTTGGGCAAAAAGCAAGATTACTAGTAGAAATCTTCAAGTGCTGAGCATGGTAAGGGGGAAGGGGGCTGAATTAAAAAAAAAAAAAGGAATAGGCAGAGGTTTGAATGTTTATGCCTGAGTATGTTTCACTGTGAGTGACTGTCTGACACCGAGACAAGGAGAGCTAGAACTGGCACGTGAGTCAGTTGAAAGTGAAAATGTGCTACTTGTGCTTCTGTCTATAATCAATCAGCACCTTCAGTGAGAATATTTTTGGTCCTGGGGACCTACAGTGAAAATATTTCAGTATTCTCACTGCAGGTCTGGAGGGAGCAAAAATATTGCTAATTGCTAAACAAAATATCCTCACAAGCATTGGATAAATGTGTGTGTGTGTGTGTGTGTGTGTGTGTGTGTGTGTGTGTGTGTGTGTGTGTGTGTGTGTATTATAGTGGTGCAGTAGCCCCAGTATAGTTAGGGTTGAGTAGGGGTTTCTATATTAAATCTCAAACTTTGCACTTTAATATCTTCGCAACTGTTCAATGGATTTGCACAAAGGTTTGCATGCATGGTCGGGGGGGGGGGGGTTTAGATCTCTTGACCTAAGTTTTGTTCCAGTCGAATGTGCGGATTCTGAGATGCAGATAGCGAAAAAAGTAACAAAATTGCCATCATTTTTGCAGTTTTATTGTCATCATCTAACGTCCAGACAGTTTGGAATTTGTTCTAAAGTTTTCAGGGTAGAAAGGGCTTTGCCCACAAATGTGTCTTTCGCTGGTTTGGTGAAAAAATATTAATCCTTTCCAAAGTTATTAGATTTTTAAGTTTTGGTTCTGAGCATGCTCAGTACAGTCTTTTGGATAGCTGCTTGGAATGAAAAAATAATTTGATCCATACGAAAAGGGATCCTTTTTCATGTGGTGGCTAATCCTTTTTCATGAGGAAAAAATCCTTTTTTGTATGGATGCCATCTTGTTTCTGTTTTTTTCAAGTAAAAATTTCAAAGCCCACAAAAATGACATCCTGTACACACACCAACACATGTGTCTTGCTAATCAGGACCCTTTTAGGTGAATTCTGCACTTAGTTTCTGGAAAAATGACCCAGAAATTTATTTTTTTGACATTTAAAAATCCTTCTTTTATGAGCCAATTTTTTTTTTTTTTTGTATGGGCATACGAAAACAGAATTGGCTCATACAAAATAAGAATTTGGACTTGGTTTTTTTTTCCCAGATTCTTGTTTTTTTCCAGTTCTTGTTTGAATGAAAAAGCATACAAAAAAGGATACCGTCATGTGAAAAAAGATTTTGGACATAGTTTTTTCCCATTCTTTTTTCATATGAAGGCATCCTTTTTTGAATGCTTTTTCATTCATTTGAAAAAAGAATGCCCTCATACAAAAAGAGAATTTGGACTTAGGTTTTTTCCCATTCTTTTTTCGTATGAAGTCATCCATCTTCATATGGCTTTTTTCCTTCATACAAAAAAAGAATGCCCTCATACGAAACAAGATTTTGAACTTAGTTTTTTCCCCCACATTTGAACTTCAACAAGCAAAAAACTCCCTCAATATTTGGGGCTAAAGAACAATCTGTATATCAAAACAAAGGTCTTAATGAGCACTATAAGAATGATACATACCTCCCCTCTAAAAAAGCTAGGGCCAACTGAAAAATAAAAACATAAAAATAAAAACTAAAAATTGTCATAGGGCAACAATAGAATATTAACAAGCCACAACTCCCTCAATATTTGGAATTAAGGGACAATCTGTGTATCAAAACAAAGGTCATAATGAGTAGTGCAAGAATAACACATACCCCCCCTCCCAAAAAAAAAAACACATTTACGGGCAATATAAAAAAAAAATGACAGTTCCTATAGTACAGCATTGGAATTTCAACAACCCATAACTTCTTTAATATCTAGATTTAAGGGGCAATCCATATATTGAAACAAAAGTCTTAATGAGTACTACAAGAATAACACATATCCCCCCAATTAACATTTAGGGACAATATAAAAAAGCATGCGAAAAACAAAATGCAAATTCCCATAGGATAACATTGGAACTTTAACAAGCCATACAGTGAAGGAAAGAAATTGCTGTTTTGGAAGAAATGGAAGTGCAGGACAGGGCCTGGAGGGCCCTGTGCTTCCTTAGCAACATACATGTATGCATCTATGGAGGGATGCCACAGGCAAATGAGGATATGATTATACTATTTCATAAAGTCAGGAAACTCATTGCAAGAAACTTTGTTAATGCACTAGTTAGGGTTAAACTGACAAAAGTAGGGAAATGTGGCGTAAGGGTTCCTAACCCAATGTCCCATCCCCACCTTGTAGGCAGCAACAGGAAAAAACATTTCTATTTGACCTCTCCTGTGTCTTCGCATATCAGTCGTGGGGTATGCCTTGAGGTTGTCAGCACTAGCAATCATCCCATTCTCATCTATTGTACACATCTCAGCTTATTAAGTGATAAAATAGAGCAAGCGTTAGGGTTGACAACCCCAAGGCACACCTCATGCCTGATTTGCAAAGTCACAGGAGTGGTCCAATAGCAATGGTTTTTCCTGTTGCTGCATGCAGGGTAGGCATGGGACATTATGGCTGGGAGCCCTAATGCCACATTTCCCTACTTTTGTTGGTTTAACCCTAACTAGTGCATTAACAAAGTTTTTTACAATGAATATATATAATATAATGCTTGTGTGTGTGTGTGTGTCTGTCTATCTAGCACCACTATAGTTAGGGTTGAGTAGCATGTTTAATGTTAAATCTTAAATTGTACACTTTTTTTTGCTCCTTCTTGCTCCCCAGCCGGCCACTCCTTTGGGTCACCACAGACCCCACCGGCACTCATCCTCGCTGCCAGTCACCACGTCACATTGCAGCCTTCCCCGGGTAACCTGGCATAGCCCTTCGCCGGATGGGCCCCCCCTTCTGAGGGGGAAGGCACCAATGGGGAACTGGCCAGTGCACTCTACTATTGGCCCAGGGTTCTGCTGAGGTGGTCCGGCTGTCCGCTGCTTTTTACAGTGGTGAGGGCTGGCAACCATCATCCGGTCAGCCAGAGAACGTGTTTTCCTCTTTTCTCCCTGTGGAAGCGTGATGTGCCACTGACATCGGGGCATACACTGATGTCCATCATGCTCCCCTAGGCAATGGGGCCTGGCACAGTGCTGTTTTCCCAGCCTCCGCGAGGAGTCAACAGGGGCTGGGCCATAGACCCTCCCTCTCCCCAAGAGAATAAGAGCAGTTGTTGGACGCTCAAGCCTTCTCCCCCCAGCTGGCCCTTCGATGCCCGAGTCCATTCCCAAACCTCGGTCACCGGCATCGCAGTGGTGAATCATTCCACTGCACTGGTGGGCCAATTTTATACTTTAATAACTTTGCAACCGATCAATGGATTTGCACAAGATTTGGTATGTGCTGTCCCATGGGGTAGATCTCTTGACTTGGTATGTTTTGTTCCAGTTGGATGTAGGGATTCTGAGATCCGGATAGTGTGAAAACCTTAAAAGTCACCATTTTTTGCAGTTTTTTCCTCATCACCTTGTGTCCAGACTGTGTGGAATTTTAGTGTGATTTTTTACTGGTAGAAACAGCTTCATAACAGAACTGCCATGTGTTTGTTTGGTTAAAAAATATTAATCTGTTGCAAAGTTATTAAATGTTTAAGTTCCCATTGTTTTCAATGGGAAGATCACTTTCCAGGATACAGGGATAAAGTTTGAAAAAGAATTTGGCCTCAGGAAAAAAATATTATTTTTTGTGAGGGGCCAATCTGTTTTCACCAGAAAAATTCCTTTTTCATGAGTCACCTTCTTCTTTTCTTTTTTCTATGAATTACAAAGCATGGAAAATACATAAAAATGTTGTCATTTTAAAAATTAAACACCAGAACCTAGCAACCTAGTTAAACAGGCCCTGTTTAGCTAGATTCTTTTTCACAATTAGGGCAAGAAATACTTTTTTCTGGACAATTGAAATCCCGGGTGCCCAGTTTAGTGAGAGTATTGCTTTCTCTATGTTCTCTGTATGAGAACACAAGGAATTTCTTGACATCTGCAGCCACAGCTGAACTCCTGCTGCTGGCTGTATGGTGTGCTGTGAAGCGCCCTTACCCTGGTGTCTAGTGGCATGCCCCACCCACCAATCACCATTCCCAATGTCTTTATTTCCTGGTGGGCTAGTGATCCCTTACTCATTCTCTGATCACCATTCCCCTATGTATTTATTAATGTCCTGGTGTCAAATGGCACCGCCCACCCTCTGCTCTCTGTTCCTGATGTATTTTTATTTCCTGGTGGCCCAGTGGTTCCTCCCTGGTTCTCTGATTGCCATCCCTGTGTATTTATTAATTCTCTGTTTTCTAGTGGCACCCCCACCCTCTGATCACTGTCACCAATGTATTTTTGTTTATTTCCTGGTGGTCCCTCCCCCTCCCCCATTCTCTGATCACCATCTCCTATGTATTTATTAATTCTCTGGTGTCTAGTGGCACCCTCCAACCTCCAGTCTCCATCCCCAATGTATTTGTGTTTATTTCCTGGTGGTCCAGTGGTCCCTCCTCCTCCTTCGATCGCCGTCCCCTGTGTGCTTATTATTTCCCTAGTTTCTAGTGGCACCCCCGACCCTTCGATCACCATCCCCAATGTATTTTTATTTCCTGGTGGTCCACTGGTCCTTCCCCTCCCCATTCTTCAATCACCATCCCCTATGTATTTATTAATTCCCTGGTGTCTAGTGGCACCCCCCACCATCTGATCACCATTCCCATAGTTCAGGTTTAATTCCCTAGTGTCTAGTGGCACTTCCCACCCTCCAATCAAAGAAAAACCCGGAAATAAAGGAAACAGTCCCTCGATTTTTTTTAAAAACCTGTAAAAAAAAAATGGTCCCTAGCCAATCAGGCCCCCCCACTCAACATCCACCACCCCACAGCCCTCAGTACACCCCTACCCACCCTCACTCACCTGAACAGGCCCCAGGTTTGAGATCTGCTCTTCGATCGAAGACATGTCTTACTGCTGGAACCAGCGACTACAATATGAGAAACTAAGGCAAATGCAGTTCAGTGTATTTCAATGGGGGGGGGTCAATTTTTATGCATAACTTCACCATTTTTTGAGATTTTGACTTCAAATTTTCAAGATGGCCTTTTGGGGGCCCCATCTCATGAACAACAGGACTGTCGTTATGCAACTCCTGCCCAAAAGGTGATTGTTGCGGTCGCTTGGCGAATTCACCTTTTGGGTGGGATTTGGAAGCTTTTTCTGCCCTTGTTCATGTGATGGGGTCATAAGAAGGATGTGTTGAAACTTTGGGGTCAAAGTATGAAAAAATGTGAACGTTATGACCATCCATTGCAATTTCACTCTGCATGCTCGTAGCTTTGGAAAATTTAAACATTTCGACCCCAGATTTTCAACATAGCCCTCTTATTTCCCCACCCCATGTACAGTATGTCACAGCTGTCATTTTTCAAATCTTGCCCAAGATGTGTTTTCACACCTGTGGCGTGGAATGACATTGCAGTTGCACAGAATTATGTTTTGACGGGGATTCAAAAATGTTCTGTACTGGGTGCATGAGGTGGGGTAATAAGGTGGCTATGCTGACAATTTGGCCACTGTTGTCCTATAAATGAAAGTGCAGGGCCCAGATGGCCCTGTGCTTCCACAGCTACACATATACATCTTCCAGGGATGGGACCACAAGGTACAGTAAAATAAGGATACTATTATACTGTCTCAAAAAGTAAGGAAATAAGTTGTAAAAAGCTTTCGTAATGCACCAGTTAGGGTCAAAGCAATAAAAGTTGGGAAATGAGGCATTAGGGAAACACCCTACCCTCCCAAATCAGGCCAGAATGCAGGTGTGGAGTGTGCTTTGGGCTTCTTAAACCTAATGCTCACCTCATGTTCATAAAGTCTACATATCTGACCTTATTTACAGATGGAATGTGGTGAGTGTTAGGCTTGAGAAGCCCAAGGCACACCCTACACCTGCTCTCCTATCTGGTTTGGGATGGTGGGGTGTTAGGGAAACTCTAACACCTCATTTCTCAACCTTTGTCACTTTGACCCTAACTGGAGCATCAACAAAGTTTTTTGCAACATATATATATATAGATTTATAAAAACCCTCGCTATAACGAATGCCTTCGGAGCCATGTTCATCGTTCGTTATAGCTCCTTGCTTGTAATAGCGAGGGACACTCAGATAAGTGCATCCCTAATACAGGATGCAGGCAGAGGGAGGCTTCAGGGACAGAGTTACACTGTACTTTTTAGTTTGATTGGTAATTTTTTTTTTTGTTGTTTTTCTTTACAAATAAGCTACTTCCAACATCCTTGGTTTTAATGATAGTTTCTTTAAATCCCACCCAGTTTGTTAGACACTGTACTAGATTTTCCTCCTCATTGCCGGACATCTGCTTGCAAGCACTTCTGATTTTGAAGAGCATGCCAGAAATTGATTTCCCTACCCTCTTAGACAGCAAAAGTCAAAATAACCCTCCCACAAACTCTAGTGCATTTCAGGCCGGGCTTCTAAAATCATCTGTTTACTAAGCAGCCAATGCCCTACCACCAACTCTGACGCATTTCAGCAATCAGCTGTTCCCTTCGTGGTTGCAAACTCTCCTTGAATTCAGCAACACAGAGTATTGTACCTCCAAGTTCAAGCCTAGTGTGCTTCAGACTGCTGCTCCCCATTCGACTGCTGCTTTGTCACACTACAGCCAGTGCTAGCTAACCCGAAGCATCCACCCTAGTTTTGCAAACTTTTAAAGTCTGCTGCTAATCCCCAAACCATCCTCTCGTTGGTCAGTGCCCCTCATGTGAACTCATGTGACCTCCTCTCCTGCTCAGCATCCTCTGTCTTCTGTAAATCTCCCCTTCCAAGCTAGTTGTATAATGTATTGGCATTTTATGCATTTATAAATATCAGGAGCTTTTTTACTATACATATGCCGAGGACGTTGATTTATGGCACCAGTACAACAGCTGACTGAAAGACTGGAGCCAAATGGGCCATTCGCTATAGCCGAGAATTCACTATAGTGAGATTCGTTATAGCAAAAGGTTACTGTGTGTGTGTGTGTGTGTGTATATATATATATATATATATATATATATATTATATATATCTATATATATACACACATGTGTGTGTACGACTGTGCCTCAGCAGTTTGCACACTCTACTCTGAGGCCAGATAATCAGAAGGTTGTCGGTTCTAGCTCCACATCAGGAACCTGGGAGAATCCTAATAGTGACACTGTAGTACAGCATGAGGGGGTTACTGCACTCCTTAGGTGCTGTGTTTCAGATGGAATGTGAAACCGAGGTCCTGCCTGCCTCTTCTGGTGGTTGTTCAGGTGGATGTAAAAAGTCCTATGGCACTTTTAAAAAAAGAGTAGGAGAATTTTATTTAAGAAAAAAAAAATCATACAAACTCAAAAGACTAACAAAAGACAAAACCCTATCTTGATCTAACAAAAGACAGTATCAAAAACTAAGCAAAAAAACCCCAACAAAATCCTTATACAAATAAAATTAGAAAAAGGAAAGAAAAAAGGGCAAAGACTCAAACAAATAAAGGACACCAAAAACTCACTATCTAAGAAATGCTCTCTAAAAGAGTAAGGACGTTCCCTTAGTGTCCTGGCCAAATGTTCCACATTCATGAAAAATACCACCAACAGCTTAACCTGATTCAATATGTCAATTTGCATTTGTATCCCCCCAAGACGAGGCTGAAAATTACCTATTCCTGCTTTCCTAGTAAACAAAAACTCAGTAAATATACCACAGAAAACCTCATCTGACCTGGGCCAGGCCTGTGCTATGGAGGACATGACAATGTGTGGTTTTCCACAACATCTAGTCCAAACTCAGTTAAAGGAAGTGCTTGAGTGATGGAGTGAACACAACACTTACCTTACAGCTTTCTGCCTCAACAAAGCTCTCCAGAGTGTTCTGGTTCAGGGATGGGAGTTGGGTTCATAATGCAAACCTGGGTTTCCTACATGGCAGCAAGAAGCACTGCCTCCAGTATCATTGGACAGACAAATTGAAGCACTAAAGCACAGCAGAATATGGGTTTTTGTGGGGATTACCCTCTGCTTGGGTGATGTGGCACAAGACAAAGCCATGTGCCATAACCCCACATGAATCCTAGTTGTAATGTTTAAAAAAGCAGACAATATTGGGATATGCAATAAGGCAGTGTTGGATAAACATATCCATACGTGTTGTGCTGATCTCGGATAACCTCATGAGTAGCAGAGCAAAACAAGCATAACCACAAGTTAAGTGTCTCCAAGGTCATCACAATGAGTGTGGAGGGTAAATGTATCCAAACACTGCCCTTGTTGCATATTCAGTGTATGCCATGTAGTCTGTTTAGGTATTGTTTGATTGATTTAATTATATGTACTATAAATGATTTTAAACAACATCCGTGGAACTATTTTGTTTTTTTGACGGTATTGAGCTGCTGTTTACATACTGATTGGGAGGAATATACAGTTTCCAACTGGCCCACTTAAAGTTGAAATCTGTCTGTGATCTGACAACTGCTTCAGGAAAAGGAGGGTAGTGAGTTGTATTGTGTACATAAAACTACAATGAAAGAATAAACTATTTGCTCTCATTTAGAATGGAGAACGAGACCAAATACATTATTTATCCTGCATTTTTCTCTCACATACTTTGCATAAATCATTTTATTAGAAACAACTGAACACAATGTAGGAACAAGATTCTGGACAATTAGTCGATGAGACTTGCTCAAAGCAAGGGTTCTAATCCTCATTGCCCAATCAGATTGAGTGAACCATTTTATAAGTATAATTTTAACACCATGTAAACTTAGTGGTTCAGTGAGTTATTCTGACAGTTACTGTTCGATAGTAGCGCTCAGCCAAAGAAACATGGAGTTACTCCACACAGGCCATTTTAAACAAGTATATATGGTGACAGTTGATTAGGCAACAATAGAACAATTCTAGTATTTGAAATAAATGAGTTGAGAATACTAGTATTTTAAATAGTTCCAAAAGTTTATTTATAACCAATACATTGTTCACATAGCATGAAAATGTGCACTAGTCTCCATTCAAGTTTTCCTGTACAAAGCTAACAAAGGTTTACATCCAGAAACAAAAACACAGTTTGTACAATTTACTCCATGTAGGAAAATCTGCAGGACCCTGTTGCTTTCAATGTATGGTCAATTTCTAGTAGATCAGTAGAGGTGCAAACACTCACTGTTGTCATGAACACAGATTACAGAGCAAGATTTGGCTCCTGCTAATCATTTGTCTAAGATGGCTTTAATGACTTTTATGTAGAAGTAATAGGAGTATGTAATTATGCTGTAATGATGTAAGAACCTTTCTTATCTTACAGGCATTCATAGTTAGAAAGAGTTCCACTTTCTGCACATGTCACTCGCCACAACATCAGCAAAGTTTTCTGCATTAGTAATATATTTCTAGGTATTTAAAACTGGCTCATTATAACAGACCCAAAAAGGCCAATGAAAAGAAAAAAAAAAAAGAAAGGTAAAGACTTGCAAAAATAGTTCTGTAAATTCTTAAGGGTAAATTTGGCATTGTATAGGTTTACCATGCAGCGACTTATCTCAAACAGTCTCTCATATTTTAAATATATACTAAGTCATTAGAAAAGTATTACAAATAATTTGATGATAGAGTTTCTACAGTGTCCTAACATTAGTGAGGCAGTAGGGCCTTGAATAAATTTGCTGTGCTTTATCTTAACTTACAGTAAACTAAACATTAAAAACACTATACATAATTTACAGTCTCATATGTTAACCCTAGCAAAAAAGCTGTAATGTCAACTAGCCAATAACTGCTTAAAGAAGTTAAAGCTGCTTGAATTTTTTGTAATTAAACTGAAACATTTAAAGTTTCAAATATGTCAAATAAATCCCAGATTTGTTGGTGAAAGACAGATTTACGGTTTGTAGTGTACCCAGTCCCCAAAAAAAAAAAACTTACTGAGAAGCTAGGAGCAAACTAATAAACTCTCTCCCCACCTAAAGGTATATTTTCCCTTGTGTCTTTGATCATCCCTGCCTCTAAATCTTGGAGTCTGCTACTGACACAGTGTGATGATGAGACTGCAGTACTGCAGCGAACTGCCTCACAACTGTGCCTCACTAATGCCAATTCTGGTTCCAATGATGCAAACCAGCTGGAATGTGTGTTAATACTCTAACTATACTTCTACATTTTCCCTGATTTCCCTTGTACCTCTACCACACTTCCTCTCCCCCACCCCCCGCCCTAGCCAGGTACATCAGGAGTTTGACCTTTGCTGCATTATTCTGATTTGAAATCTAAACCTGTCTACCAACTCCTGGATTGAGATTTATGGTTTGGGAGTGCAGGATGGCTAGTATAATAATGCACTATGCTTGGTCTAAAGAAATATTGTCATACCTTACAGATGCCTATAGGATCAATATTTGTCCTCAACGCCTGTATGGCTAAGGCATTCAGATAACCTAAGGCTCTGCACTAATATCCTTAATTGCACTGTTTGAGTGTTGCGTCTAATGAACTGTGTATTGTCTATATTTATAGGCAAGCCAGAGAGAGTACAGTACGTGTATATATTGACAGGACACTTTCATTTTCTACAGCTTCTTCCACCAGGGTTTGGAATAAAACAAAAGAAGGGGAAAGAGGTGAGACATTTTCATGCATAATTCCTTAAAATAGTTACAAATGTTCAAAGCACTAAGCACAATACAATTTACTTTTTACTTTTATTATTTTATAAGCTACGATATACAAATGTTAGAAGGATTGGTATTTTTTTTCTAGGAAACCAAACAGATAGACAGCATTTATAACGCAAATGATTTCTCATTGGCCAATTCTTGATATGCTGTTCAGCATTTTTTGCTTCATGGCATCCACTGTCAAAGCAAATTCCTGCCTATCATTGTGCTACTCTAATGCAAAAAAGCACATAACCAAATATTTAGTAACAATACCACGGTAATCTATTGTGTTGCTATATCTGACCAATTAACTTAAATAAAAATTATATTTGAAGGACATTGATAATCATTCCAAGAAGATTATACATAACCTCAGTATTTTTCTTGCTCAGCACAACTGTCAGACTTTTGTTTTACATTAAACTATCAAACATAATATTTTTGCGAGAGCAAAACATTACACATATTTTATCGCTACGTATTTTCTTCCTAGGCAATTTTGTTATAGACTTCAGATCTTTAGTTTCATGGAGTAAACCTCCCTCTTCCATTCCTGATAAAGTGTCAAGTCTCTTTAAACATGCACATCCCTGTAGCTCCCAGGCTTGTTTGTAAATTCTGCAGATTAGAAATGTATCCACATCTCTAAGCATCTACGCCAGTGTTCAGGGACGCCCGACTGGTTTTCAGGCTCTACTGGAATTTACAGGATAGCACAGAAGAACTTTTTCTCTCGGAAGGGATTTTCTGAGGCAGGGACCGGAGTCAGTAGTGGGTCTTCTTTAGCATGGGCTTCACAGTAAGTCATCAAGTCAGCTGCTGCTTTGGATACCTGAAACATACAAGTGGGAATCCTTTCAAACAGATAGTATAGGTAAAGATTTTTCTTTTCATATTCTTTTCCTCCTTTACCAATGCTGCCCACCTCCATGGGGCTACCTCCTAGCTCCATCTGCCACCTATCTCTGTTGCTTACCTGATCCCTTAGGGGGTCCACATAGGGTATTTAATCACAAAGGTAATTTAATCTGTGGTGGGCTGCATTGTGGTTGTCAACAGCAGTGTGCTTCCTCGGGCCAGCCTGATGTGAATAGAGACCAGTGGGCAGTCAGGAGCTGTAGGGCCTGAGTGTACCAGTGTCATGCAGCAGCTGCACATCAGGGATTTTCCACTTTGTTACAGTCCCAACCCTTGGATCACTGCCTGCAAGTCCACCTAGTACATATGGACATGCAGAGGTGTGCTCACACATGGTGCCAGCCAGCGTCCTCCATCCCACTTGCAGCTATGACTGCACTATCACCTCTAGTCCCCTAGGTGGCAGTCTAGCAGCAGAGCCTACATCTCACCCTCTCCTGAGGAGGAAAGCATCCTCTGAGATGCTCGCTCCTCCTCCTAATGGCTGGGCCATGGCAATCTAGGCTAATTTCCAAACAGGGGTCCTGGGTGGCAATGCTACCATTGAGCCAGCGGGCCAGCTTTAGGTAAAGACTTTTATGGCAGAAATGTTTCTACAGTGACCTTTTTATTTTTTCTCAAAGACCAAATGATCTGATAGTACCAAAAGTATCTGAACACATCATCTATCTGATGGCTTCAAAATAATTGGATGGGGCTAATTAGTTCATAAAAATAAAATTTCTAATATCGGACATGGTTCCATTTTTTCCCCAAATGCTTTTGTTTACCCTGCAGAGACCATTCCAGCTCTAAAAGGGGTTACAGGAAAGATTCCCAAATGAACTACTGCAACCTAAGGTGTTGTTGAAGCTTTTGATTAATTTACATTAATATTTGTAAATTACCTAAATCTTTTCCATGAATAGATCCATAGCTTAGCAACAGTTGATTGTTTTTAAATATAGCACAAGCGTATTCATTGAATTGTATTTAGCACAGAAAGGGGCATTTGGTTGTTGTCATTGTTAATGAATGTTGTGTAATAACAGTGTTTCCCCCAGAAATAAAATTGAAAGGAAGGGGCATTTTTCAAGCAACATAAGCATGACAGGTACAGTACTGTCCCTTTCACTGGTCTTTGATTTTTCTCTAGATTTCTTTCTCTGAATATTTATACTTTTTCTCTCTGCACTTTTCATTGTCTCTCTGTATCTTTCCCTTCTTTTGTCATTTTTATGTTTGAGTGCACATGTGTGCACAGCAAACATTTAGTTACAAAGAATCGTATTTCAGGGGTGTGTTCCTGTCAGGTCCAATGCAGCTCAAGTTGCAGTGGGCTTGACAGTGACAGGCCAATGGCCAGCCTGGCTGATCATGACACTGGTCCATGCTTGCAGAGCAAAAACGTCTTGTAGCTGAAAGTACCGAAGTACTCCTATGAGAGAGTGCCTCAATGGTTTAATCTGCATTAAGCTGCCCAGCAAGCAGCTGAATGGCATCATGCTCAGTCTGCTGCTTTTCTCCCCCCCACATCCATTTGCAGATTCCAGCCTCACTGTTACCCACCACCAGCCACACTTTCCCATTACAGGTATGGTCCGAGTTGAAAGGTATGGTTACACGCTACCAATCTGTAAATTGCCTGTCTGTGGCTGCCTCCTCATCTCACACCCATCATATTTCCCTGATCCCTCTCCAACTGCCATTGCCCCACCTCCTGCCCAACTCAGTTAATTATCCCCCAACCAGACCCAACAATAAAATAATTAATGTAAGCCAGTTTCAGCTAAGCCGCTCTGCTGCACTTGATCCTACCCTCCCCCAGTCAATGATCCACTTCTGATGTCAGGTCTCCGCCATCATGCCAAGGAAGACAGTCTCAATTTTTCACCAGTTTGTGCTTTAAAATTAAGATGTTGATGCAGTTTCTAAATTATTGTTCAGTGTCTCTAACTGAGTACTGGGGTTCGTGCGTTCTCTCTATTTGGTCATATAGTCACAGATCTTTAGTTGCTCTTGTGTACTGCAATCAATTTTCAACTAACTCTTACCCGACTCAGCTGATCATCCCCCAACCCAATGATAAAAATATTCTTGCAGATATGCCCCTCTGCGGCAACAGATTCCTCCCTCATTCCCACCAATGATCCGCTCATAATGTCAGGTCTTTGCCATCATGCAGAGGAAAATAGTCTCATTTTTTCTGTTTTCTGCTTTAAATTTAAGAAGTTGATGCAGTTTCTAAAAGTTATACACCTATGGTAATCCAGTTAATACTGTGTACTTGTGTGCCCTTTAGGAGAAGCAAACTGCGAGCTGCACACTTGGACAGACTTGATAGACCTATGGGCCTTTTTATGCCGGTGCTTTCGTATGTTTGTATGTTCATATGCCCTCTACTCTTGCTTGTCTGAGGAGATTGCTCTGCCACCTGCTAGAAGTGGCGATGTTTAGGTACCCCTGTTGAAAACATTTTCATTATATATAAACTGTGCAGAGAAATGCATGCACACCTTTGAAAACACTCAAGTTTAGTTTTGTGAAGAGGAGTGAGATGAAGAAAGGGGTTTGTATTTGTTTATAACAAGAAACAACCATGCAATAAGGTGAAGAATTGTTAATGTTGTAACCAATTTGATAATTTTATATTAATCACTTAATGGCTGTAATATTAACTCTGTATCAGTCTTACTTTGTTAGATGTAAAACAGGCCCCAAATTCAACAGAACATTTTAGAGGAATGCTTTGCATCACTTCTGGCACAAGATTTTGATTTTGAATTTGAACATAACAGAAAACACTGAAATACTAAATAATAATGTATTTATAGAAAAAAATCACAGGGTCACAATAAGCTTCCCTTTCTTTCATTTGCAACGTTCTCAATCTTTGTTAGATGAAAAGCCATGAATAATTGTAATTATGTCTGATTAACATTCGGAATAGCATGCATCTCTTTTTTCAGTTATATCCTATAGATGTCAACTGACAAAGAATAAATTGAAAGTTTTGCTGCGATTTAAACAAATTAAACATTCTTCTTTATCACAGCCTGAAAAAGCAATACTCTATCATAGGCCTTGACATATAGTACTTGGAATATTCCTTCCAACACATGGAAATATGGACTATTTAAAGCTACAATGGCCTTAGGCGAATTTTCAAGGTAGACGTCACATTTCCCACAAACTCAGTTTAATCATTTTGACATGCTTACTTTTTTCGATTGTCTCTGATGAAGCACAGAATCAAAGAAGCAGTCAGATAACTTAGGAGACATTATTTATAGTGTAAAACCTGCACCAAAGGCAAATCCTAAAACCAAAAAGAGCTAACCTTGCATGCATTTCATTTTTATTTCATTTCATTTTATTGGTTATACTGGAAAGGCATGTGAGCATTGCTGCTTGTTTACACAAGCATCCAGTTATATACAACAATCATGAGACGTTACATGAGCCATGGAACATTCAACATTCAGCGAGGATTAAAACAATGGTACAATAAAATCAGGACAGTATAGACTTTGGGGGACTCTAGAAACAAGCCTATGTAAATTAACAATATAGCAGGTGACATAAAGCATACAGTGAGGGTTTTAGCAAATTACAATATAACATTGGGACATATGGAGTTATGTGCAATTAGGACTAGCCTAGGTGACTAAGCAATTCCACAAGTGCTAGGCAAGAGGGAGGGTAAGTGCCGAAGGAGGAAAACCAGAGGATGGGGGGAAGAGAGGGCAGGAGGGCAGCCAGTTTAGGGCTGCATGCAGGTGCAGGAGAAAAGTCTCCTGATGTTGTGTCTGAAGGCATTCGTGGAGGGACAGAGTTTTAGATCTGGAGGGAGAGAGTTGAAGAGCTTGGGTCCCATAAAGAAGAGTGCAAATCCAACTTATCTGTTCTATTCTTTTTTACTTTATCCAACATCTTTTTCTATAATGTCTGCAGTTCAAATTGCTGTACCTTGAAATAAAACTTTAGGTACAAAAAATGCGATGTCTAAGCAAAAGGCAAGCATGACACTTTAACGGAAGGTACTAAATTAGTGTGGGGTGCTGGCACAGTTTGAATGGTGGAGGATGTGTTTTGCTTCTGTTACTGGACATTTAATTAGCTTCTCACAACTTACAGAGGAGAGAGAAACTAAATTAAATCACCCTCCCTGTTTACAGAACGCCATGGATTGTGTCTTGCATCTCAGACATGCTCTAAAATTAACACATCCTAATCATATTTATAGAAGGATCCTAGTGATGTTTCCATTATAATCATCTGAAGAAAGTCCTGTGAATAAAATTCTGTCACATGTGCATCTGCTGGATAGCCTTGCATCAGAGAGAGTAAATAAATAACTAACACCTTAATCACTTCTCCCCACCATTGAATACTGCAGCTGTATTTAAAACATGACTATGGCAGGCATTCTCTGTTTATACTTCCATTTTTCAGAATTGTAAGTGAACCAGACTTTGCATGTAGTATGTGCATCACATTGTTACCTTTAACTATATATATTATAGGGACACAGTAGCACCCTGTAGTTAGGGTTGAGTAGGCAGTCCAGTGTTAACCCCCAATTTTTGCACTTTAATAACTTTGATGTTTGACAAAATAGCACAAAATTTGGCATGCACTGTCAGAGTCTCAAGACGTGAAAAGTTTTGTGATGGCATCTTGTACGGTTTTCAAATTATGAAGGGCCAAAAAATGAAAAGAAAATGCTATACTTAACACTGCAATTTTGTACTGCCTTCCACAGCCTAGAGGGTGTGGAATGTTTTCATGAAATTTTCAGGTTTGCCAAGGGTGTGCATTTGAAAGGTTTAATGAAAAAATATTATACAGTTTTAGAGTTATAATGCTTTTTGAGTTAATGTTCAAGTTTGAGCAGTAAAAAAAAAAAAAACCTTTCACAAGTGCTTATTTTCAAGATTTACCGCTCGTGCCAAACAAAATTTCTGATAGATTCAGATTCAGTTTTTCCTTTTTTTGAAATTCACAAACATTGAAAATGCATTAAAATTGTCTATTTAATAACAAACACCTGAACCTAGCTAAATGGGACTCATTTAGCAAAATTTTGCTGTTTGTTTTTGAAAAACAAAAATACCACAGATACCTTTTCTGGATATCCCAAAATCCAGGGTGCCCAGCTTAGTGAGTAGAGCTGTTCACCTGCATTCTCTGTATGAGAACAGCGGGACTTTCTTGAGTTCTGCAGCTGCAGCTGGCAGCTATGCTGCAGACTACAGTGAGAGCAGTGAGCCACTGATCCCCTGTTCCATCTGTCTTTGTTTCTCTCTTTCTCTGTCTGTCTGTCTATCTATCTATTTCTTTTATTAAGTGGACCGGGGTTCCCATCCCTGGTAACACTTCTTTCTCTGCCCTCCACTCCAGGTAGCCCACCCTTCCAAATGTTTATTATTCTTTTTCTTTAATATTTAAGCAGAATGGGATGCCCACCCCAGTACTGGTACCACTTCTGTGGGCTCCTTCCCCTCCAGGTTGTCTGCCCCCATTTGCCTAGCCTGTCAGCTGAAATGAAAAAAAAAATCCTCTATTTTTTAACCTGCAAAAAGGAAAGTGGTCCCTCACTGATCTGACCTCCCACCCCAACCTTCCACCCAGCACCCACCACCCCACCCCACTCCCACACACCCTCACTCACTTGAACATGTCCCACAGCGAAGATCCACTCTCTCATTGAAGACAAGTCTTGCTGTTGGAACTGCTGACTGCGGTATGAGAAACTAAGGTAAGTGTGGTCCAGTGTATTTCAATGGGGTTTTTAACTTTGATACATAACTTTGTTTTTTTTTTTATATTTTGACCCCAAATTTTCAATATGACCTTTTTGGGACCTCACCTCATGACCAGTGGTGGTGGAATTATGCAAATCAGGCCCAATAGGTGATTTTGTGGTCACTTGGCAAAAATCACTTTTCAGTGGGATTTGAACATTTTCACTGCCGTTTTCATGAGGTGGTGTCATAATAAAGATATGTTGAAAATTTGGGCTCAACATATGGTAAAAATGGTAAAGTTATGTGCACACATTGAAATTGTTCTATGCTCACTCATAACTGGTAATTTTAAATATTTTGACTCCAAGTTTTCAACATAGCAATTTTTTCACATCACCTAATGAATGTGACAGTTGTCATTTTTCAAATCCTGGTCAAAATGTGTTTTAGCACCTGTGGTGCGGAATGACATTTTGGTGGCATGGAATGACATTTCGGTGGGGATTTGAAAGCTTTCCCCTACCAGATTAATGAGGTGGGGTAATAATAAGGCTATGCTGAAACTTTTGTGTACAAATATGGTAAAATGACCAGGTTTTTTATTTATTTATTGAAATGTTTCACCAGGAAGGTACACTGAACAAGTTACTCGTCTCCTGGTGTGACCTGGGGGGCGGGTACAACTGGATGAAGAATTAGACATACAGTTTTACCTGTTATACACTTTAACAAAGTTATGTGTGAACCTTGCAGAATTTCAATGTGTACTCATAACTTCACTTATTTTCAATATTTTGACTCCATACATTCAACACAGCCATTTTCCACATCACCTCATAAACGTGTCATGTGTCATTTTTTTAAATCCTGGATGAGTCCTGTTTTTGCACTTCTGATGTGAAATTACATTTTGTCCAATATACTATAAATGGTACATGTCATGTTTATAAAGCAAATCATAAAATGAGTATCTTGAAAGTTTGGGGTCAAAATTAAAAAAATATATATGATTGTTAACAAACATAGTGTGTAATACCAGTCTTGACCTCAGTGGGTACGCTTTGTGATCCTGTGCCAGTGAGCTGAGTTTGATAGTGAGTTCAGTGACCCAGCTGGATGGGGTGAGGGTTGAGGGATGACGCTGTTATGCGACACACACCCAGCCAGGGAATGAAAGATGCAGGCTTGTCTGTACGGGCCCAGATACCATATAGTGAAGACAGATGGCACAGGGCTCTGAATCTCTCCGCTCATGGATGGCAGGGGGTCCTATACATTGACTGACAGATGCACTGTTAGCCCTGTAAATCTGTATCAGTGGCCACATAGAAGTGCAGGGACCACAGGCCCTGCACTTCTACAGCCCACCAGACAGCCTCATGAATTGTTCACATCCATCGCTGCACTACTGTAGATGGACAGAGCGTTCCCTTTGTGCAAGTCATTTGCATCTGTTTACACAGGTTCTGAAGGGATCTAAGTGAATGAGGATATGATTCCACTATCTGAAAAAGAAAGGAAATTCTTTGAAGAAAACTTTGTTAATGCAACAGTTAGGGTAACTTAATGCCACAAAAGTAGGGAAATGTGGCATTAGGGTCCCCGCCCCACCTCCCAGACAGCAAAAGGAATGAGTCTTGGTGAATCAGTGGTAGGGTCTTCCTTGGGGTTGTCAACCCTAATGTCCACCCGGTTCCCTGAGAAACAATGTCACAAGTGATCTCCTTTCTTCATGCAGAGCACTGCAGGCCCCGCATGAAGAAAGCTACAACAAATTGTGTTGGCAACATATGGTGAGATATACTTCTCTACCTCTGAAGAGTGTTTCACTATGTAGCACTAGCCTGGAGCTGTACACTGTGCTTCAGACTAGAGGCTATGGGCTGGGAGGGAGGGAGCATTAGGGCTGACAACCCTAAGGAAGACCCCAACACTGATTCACCAAGACTCTGGAGACCCCAAACCCTAATGCTTTTTTCCTTTTGCTGCTTGGGGTTGGGGGTGGGGAGTTAGGGTTGGCAACCCTAACACCACATTTCCCTACTTTTGTGGCATTAAGTTACCCTAACTGGTGCATGTGGCAGGGTTGAATATGGCCCTGTCCTAGTTGTTATGGAGAAAGAGTTTAAATGCAAGGATCTGTTCTATTCTCTCCTTTTCTGTCTCTTCTCTGTCTGATTGCACAACCAAATTTTCTTGTGAGACCTAGGACTTGATCACCCTGATGGTCTTGCAATTTTCTGCATCTCACTATCTCTCTGCCCTCACTTGCTGTTCTGTCTTTTCTCCCCCCTTGCATATCTGCTGGTATAAAAATATATGTAAATCATTCTGTGGAAATGAAATGTATGGAATCCCTTTGTTTACAACTGTATATATTTATACTGTTGAAATGATTGCAAAGCTATTTGGAACTCAAGGGGTTAACCTGAGATGCAATTTTTAAGCCTTGTGCAGAAGATGTAAACAAGAGGTCAGTTCTGGGTCACAATGTTCTTTTTGCTGCACCTGCTAAAATTGACCAGAACATTAGAAACTTACAAGAACACTGTGTGAGAAGCATGCTGTTTTTTTATGTTGGCTTATGCGTGCGCAAGCAGCATCTTGCGGTAGTAGCACATTTCAGAGGTGTGTCAGTGTTGCGGCCAATGCAGGGCATGCTTTAGTGGGTGCGTCCCTCAGCTGCCAATCAGTGAGCATGCTGGCGATGACAGCAATTTCAAAGAGAGCCAAATCCTTGAAAGAAATCTGCCACTCCAATGAGGTACAGTTTCCTTATTGCAGCGGCAGATGACAAGACTCCAGCCATGTGCATTACAGCGCACAGTAATGGGCATGGGCAGAGTTACCAGCGGAGTTTCAGTATGCTTTTCCTGGTGAAACATTTCATTAAGTAAAATAGCCGCAGCTCGGCTTCCCACAATGACAACTCCTGCCGCCCGACACACATTCCCCAGAAAGCCAACATTGGGGTGCCCAATGCCCGTGTCAACATGTCTCCCCCATTATGTGGCACACTGGGATCCCAACCCAGTGTGCCAAAACATGGCAGCTTCTGCCACCTGCCACACAGTCCCGCAAAGCTGACATCGGGGGTGCCCAGTCCCTATGTCGGCATGTATCCCTCTCCATTAATATGGCACACAGGGAGCCCACCCCAGTGTGCCAAAATAATTGTTTCCGACATTGGGATGCCCACTGCCAGGGTCAGATGCACCGCCCCCAACCCGTCTATGTTCTCTGCCTACAACGGGGTGCCCAATCCCCATGTCAGCAATGGCATTCGCCACTATTGTGGCACACTGGGAGCCCACTCCAGTGTGCCTAAATGTTTTTTTTTAAATAGAAAAACCATCCCCCATAGCCTTTTTATTTTGTTTAACCTGTAAAACAGAAAACAGTCCCTCATGGTCTCCCCTGTCCCCCTCCCCCAACCCACGCCTCCTCTATGAGATCCACCTCCCCACACCCCCTATCCCATACTTACCTCCAGAGGTTGGGAGCAGCGATCTTCTGTGGAGCGGGACACATCTGCACTCTCCAAAGGCCAACTGCAAACTGAAGAAATGACGGTAAGCTTTGTAATGGAGTAAATGGGGGGTTTCACTTAAGGTTCATATCTCAGCCATTTTTTGGAATTTTGGCCCCAAATTTTCAACATGGGGTACTTGGGACACCATCTCATGAACATGTCACTGACATTTCATTACTTGGTCCTGAAAGGTGATTTCACAGTCACTGCACGGAATCATCTTTCAGGACCAATGTGAAAATGACAGTGCCACTATTCATGAAGGCCTCACAAAAGCCCATGTTGCAAATTTAGTGAAAAACTTCCAAACAATGACTGTGTTGCACAGTTTCTATGCACGCTCGTAATGTCACCAATTTTTTTATATTTTCACTATAGATTTTCAACATTGCCATCTTTTCACACCTCCTTATGAACAGTACAGCTGTCATTTTTCACTTCCTGCCCGAAACATGTTTTTACACCTGTGGTGCAGAATGGCACGGACGCTGTGGGAAATCAAGTTTTGGGACAGAGTAACAAAATCACAGTGTCACTGTTCATGAGGAGAGGTCCAAAAATGCCCATGTTGTAAATCTGGTGATAAAATTCCCCAAAATGATTACGTTACAGGTGTGGGTTGCTCAGTTTCTATGCACGCTCGTAACTTTGCCAATTTTTCATATTTTCATTCCAGATTTTCAACGTTGCCATATTTTCACGCCACCTCATGAACAGTACTGCTGTCATTTTTCACATCCTGCCTGAAATGTGTTTTTGCATCTGTGGAGCCAAATGGAGTGGTCGCTGTGCAAAATCACCTTCCGGGTAATGAACTGATAGTGCCACTGTTCATGAGGTGGGGTCACAAAAAGCCCATGTTGAAAATTTTGAGTGAAAATACCAACAAACACCCAGGGCATTAGGGTTTCCAACCATAATGCCCCACCCCGTAGAGACTGACAGGCGTCAGAAATGTGACTTGGGATCATCGGCTGTAATGCTCACACCCACCCTGCAGCCAGTGACAGGCTTCAAGGTGTGCCTTGGCATCTTTGGCCCCAAAGTTCACCCCATTCTCCTATACTGCACCCATCTCAGTATATTTCCTTAAGGCCCAAAGACCCCAAGGCTCACTGCAATACCTGTCAGTGTCTGCAGGGCAGGGTGAGGTGAAATGGCATGAGCGCTATGGCCATCGACCCAAAGGCACACCCCAATGCTTGTCAGTCTCTGCAGGGTGGGGGTGGGGTTGGCATCAGTTCATTACTTCACTGCCATTCCAATTATGCATCTCTATAACTCCTGCACTACCAATGCCAGCAAGCCAACATTCAACACTGACAAATGTTTGTTTAACAAACTCTTGCACAGACTTATAAAAAAAAAGCTGCAATGTTTTGCAAAAGAGAGACAGAGACTGAGATTGGAAGTTGAGAAGAAAAACTCAGAAGGACTTAGTTCATTTTCTGTGTTTCTACTGCCATTGTAAATAGTTATTCTGAGCAATTTAATTTTTTAAATTTTTTTATTTTATTGTTATTCATATATGTGACAGGGTTGAATATGGCCCTGTCCGAGTTGTTATGGAGAGAGATTTATGGAGAGAGAGAGAGAGAGAGAGAGAGAGAGAGAGTTTAAATGCAAGGATCTGTTCTATTTTCTCCTTTTCTGTCTCTTCTCTGTCTGGTTGCACAATCAGATTTTCTTGCGAGACCTAGGACTTGATCGCCCTGATGGTCTTGCAATTCTCTGCATCTCACTGTCTCTCTACCCTCACTTGCTGTTCTGTCTTTTCTCCCCCTTGCATATCTGCTGGTTTAAAAGTATATATGAATCATTTTGTGGAAATGAAATGTAATTGATACTGGGGTTCCCTTTGTTTAAAACTGTACATATATAGTTATACTGTTGAAATGATTGCAAAGTTAAAACTGTATATATACTTTTGCAATGATTGCAAAGCTATTTGGAACTCAAGGGGTTAACCTGAGATGCACTTTTTAAGCCTTTTGCAGAAGATGTAAACAAGAGGTCAGTTCTGTGTCACAATGTTCTTTTTGCTGCACCTGCCGAAACTGACCTGAACACTAGAAACTTACAAGAACACTGTGTGAGAAGCATGCTGTTTTTCTTAATGAGCTCCTGCATAGATTTATAAAAAAGAGCTGCAATGTTTAGCAAAAGAGAGAGACAGAGACTGAGATTGGAAGTTGAGAAGAAAAACTCAGAAGGGATCTGTTTTCTATGTTTCTACTGCCATTATAAATAGTTATTAATAAAAAAACTCTTGTTGCAAATTTTACAACCGCTCCTGGTTTTCCTATGCTTCCTGACCTGTGCCTGGATGACAGATGGTGTCAGCCTAAGTGTGATGTACACCATGCATACTCTAAGCTAGGAGTTTTGTGCATGGGTACTAAACCTGGTACCAGGGAAGCATAGAAGAAAAGTATGTATTTTGCAGCAGCAAGACCAGGAGTGGTTACCAGGAGAATGGCAGCCAAACGAGCAGAGACAGAAGTCCAAGCTGAGATTGTACAGCTACCACCAGTTATGGAAAAAGAACAGGCAGTGACAGAACCTGAAAGCCTGACTTCATTTTTCAAATGGTGGGCTGTACAATAAAAAGAGACAGAGAAACAGAGAAGAGAGAAGATGCAGCAGAGAGAAAAAGAAATTCAACATTTAGAAGCACAGAGACAAGAAGAAATGCAACAACTCAAGCAGCAGAGGAAAGAAGAGATGCAGCGACAGGAGCAGCAGAGGAGAGAAGAGATGCAGCAACAGGAGCACCGGTGGCTGGATGCCTTGCAGGCTATCAAAGGCAGAGGATCTGGCACAGATCCAGATGAACAACAGGACACAGGCAACTTGAAATACATTAAGCTTACAAAGTTGTGTTCTTCCAATGATATTGAAGCATACCTGACAACTTTTTAAAGGGTTGCCGCAGCCTGTCAGTGGCCAAAGCAGCAGTGGGTAATCAGACTGGTACCTTACCTGACAGGGAAAGCCCAACTTGCCTACAGCAATATGAACACTGCACAGTCAGAAAACTATGACCTGTCAAAAAGCAAAATCCTGAAAAGGTATGACATCCCAGGAGAGACCTACAGGCAGAGATTTCAGTCTCTGAAGTATAACTCAGTGAACAATCCTCGAGAAGCCTTCACCTGACTCAGAGAACTCCTGATAAAATGGCTCCCACCAGAGGGCAAAACAGTCCCACAGATCATCGACACATTTGCAATGGAGCAAGTCATCAACATCCTGTCTACAGATGTGCCACTTTGGGTGAAAGTACACCAACCCAAAAGTGGGGAAAAGCCTGTTTTTTTGGCTGAAGACTACCAAATGGCCCGACAGACACCACAGCAGTGAGGTAGCAGCCAAGCACTGGTAAGACATTCTTTTTCCAATTTAAACTCCAAGTCTGATAAGAACTCTGGTGGGGGTAACAAATCTGTGTCCAAAGACTTTATTTGCTATAACTGTAATAAGCCAGGTCAGATTGCAAGAAATTGCCATAGTAAGAAGAATGACACTGGAGTAGATTTGTACTTAGTAAATTGGGGCAAGTACTTAACAGATGTGAAGGTGGGAGCTAGAACTGTAAAAGGACTTATAGACTCGGGAAGCAGACAGACCCTAGTACATATTGACGTGCTAGGAAAACAATGTCCAAAAGGACCAGGTACTGGTGTCATCTGCTTGCATGGGGACACTCGATACTATCCCACCACCAGTGTTGGGTGAGTTACTTTTTCTATTACTTTCTATTTCTTTTAGAAACTTGATCTAGAAAGCTCTCTGCAGTCGCTAGCAAGGATGGAGAAGTACTAGAAAAGTAATACACCTGACAGTTACAGTTACTTATTTCTTTTTATATGAAAACAATGCAAAAATAATAAATAACTATAACAGATGATTTATTTGAAAGTAACAGGTTACTAGTTACTTTCAAATAAATGTAATCAGTTACAGTTACATATTACTTTTGTATAAAAAGACATAAGTAATTGTATCAATAAGGTGTATTAATTTTTCCAGTGATTCTCCATCCTTGCTAGTGACTGCACAGAGCTTTTTGAAACAAGTTTCTAAAAGTAAAAGAAAGTAATAGAAAAAGTAACTTTTCCAACACTGCCCACCACCCAAGTGACTCGGACTATTAATGGGGTGTCGCACCAAATGAAAGTGGGGGTAGTACCTAAGTTACCTGTACCTGTGATTATTAGAAACGACTTTCCAGGATTTACTGAGTTAATCAAAAAGGGAGTAAATCTTGATGTTTTGGCAGCTGTGGTGACAAGAGCTCAGGCAAAGAAAATCTCAGATGGTGGGGACTCTTTTCCTTTTGCTGATTTTGATTCAGACTTGTTTGAGCACAGCTCCAAGATCCGGAAGTCCAGAAAAGAAAAATGATACCTGAAGAAACAGTGGCAACAAAAGACTGATGGACATAAGGGGTTAACATATGAAAATGCTGAAATGAAACTGATCATTGACTGTGATTTTCTTTCAGAACAAGCTAACAATGTTTCTCTCCAGGGTTATTTTAAGCAGCAGGGGGTTAAACCAAAAGAGGGTGAACCTATGTTTAAAAAATGTAATGGGTTACTATACAGAATATGGGTTAAACCTCAGACACAGGACCAGACAGGACAATTGGTTATACCACAAAAGTATAGATCTGAGTTGTTACAGATAGCACATGATAGTCCTATAGCTGGTCACTCAGGAAGGGATCGCACCTTTGCAAGATTTCTGTACAGATTTTACTGGCCTGGAATTCATGAAGATGTTGTGACCTATTGCAGTTCCTGTGCCGAGTGTCAGAAAGTAGCCCCAGTGACTAAAAAAGGCAAGGTGTCCCTTGTTCCCCTACCCTTGATAGCTGCACATTTTGAGAGAATTGCAATAGATGTGGTTGGCCCCTTAGACAAAAGTAAAAAGGGAAGTTGATTTATTTTGTTAGTATGTGACTATGCTACTCGATACCCAGAGGCTGTTCCTATGCGTACTGTCACAGCCCCAAAAGTTGCACTAGAGCTTGCCAAAATTTTCAGCAGGGTGGGCATACCAAAAAAGATTATTACTGATCAGGGTAAGAATTTTGATGCTGCATTACTGAGGGAGCTGTACCGACTACTAGGTATCACTGCCATAAGAACACCACCTTATCACCCTCAGACGGTCTTGTTGAGCATTTTAATCAAACCCTAAAAAGCATATTAAAAAGGTTTGTAAAAGGGGAAGGGAAAGACTGGGACCATTACTTGCTGTACCTGCTTTTTGCTTAGAGAGAAGTGCCACAGGCTTCAACAGGTTTTTCACCATGTGAAATGCTGTATGGTAGACAACCTAGAGTGCCACTAGATGTAACAAAAGAAACATGGGAAGATAACCCTCATCAGAAGCAATCTATAACATCTTATATGTGTGCCCTGATAAAGAAGCTGGCAAAATATGTTGAAATCGCCCATAGTAATCAGGAAGAGGCCCAAAACCAGCAGAAGGTGTATTATGACCATGGGGTAAAAGAAAACGTTTTTGAGCCTGGTGAAAAGGTCTTGCTACAGAAAATAAACTGTTAATGAAGTGGCAAGGGGCTTATAAAGTGCTTAGACTTACTGGAACAGTTAACTATGAGATTGAGACCCACCTCCAAACAAACCGTAGAAATCTGTAACTTGCTAAAGGCATTTAACAGTACTTTTACCATAGTACCAGGCCGAGCAAAATGGGTTGAACATGTAATAGTAAAAAGGAATGCTCACCCTATTAGACAAAAGACATACAGATTACCAGAATGGTTAAGAAAATACAAAAAATGAAAGAATTGAGTATCATAGAAGAGTCAAGAAGTACTTGGTTGTCATCAATGGTGACTGTAAAAAAAAAAGAATGGGGGAATAAGAATCTGCCTTGATTTTAGAAAAACTTAATCAAGTGTCAGAATTTGACAGTTATCCTATGCCCAGAACAGATGATTTGGTGGACAGACTCGGGAGTGCCAAATATATCAGTACCCTCAATCTCACCAAGGGTTACTGGCAAATCCCCCTAGCTAAAGCATCCAGAGACAAAATTGCATTTGCCACTCCTATAGGATTCTATCAGTTCACCACCATGCCATTTGGTTTACATGGTGCTCCCACTATATTCCAGTGGTACATGGATATAATTCTGTCCCCTCACACTGGTTATTGTGCTGTGTACCTGGATGATGTTATAGTGTACAGTCCAGACTGGAAAAGCCACCTGGAACACCTACAAGCAGTTATTCAATCAATCAAAAAAGCAGGTCTGACAATTAATCCTACCAAGTGTGCATTGTGTATGCAGAAAACCAGATATTTGGGCTATGTTTTGGGAAATGGAGAAGTCAAGCCAGAGGTTTCCAAGATAGAAGCTGTAGCTAACAGCCCTGTCCCCCAAACCAAGAAACTTGTCTGGTCATTTTTAGGGCTGGCTGGTTATTATTGGAGATTTGTTTCCAGCTTTGCCGAGTTAGCTACTCCCTTCACTGAACTTATGAACAAAAGGTACCCGAATAATGTGAAATTGACCCCAGAGTGTGACAAGGCTTTTTGAGCCATTAAGGCTGCATTATGTTCAGCCCCTGTTTTAAGAAGCCCAGACTTTAAGAAACAGTTTTTGTTACAGACAGATACATTGGAGGTAGGCCTAGGTGCAGTCTTGAGTCAACATATAGATGGGAAAGAACATCCTATCCTGTATATCAGTAGGAAATTGCACGACAGAGAGAAAAGGTACTCCACCATTGAAACGGAATGCCTTGTGGCAAAGTGGGCCATGGAGTCCCTTAAGTTTTACTTACTAGAAGCTGACTTTGTACTTGTAACAGATTACAGTCCTCTCTGTTGGCTTAACTAAATGAAGGATAAAAATTCTAGAATCACACGGTGATATCTGGCACTACAGCCATTTAAATTTAAAGTGATGCACAAATCTGGGAAAGAGAATGTCTTTGCTGATTTTCTGTCAAGATATGGATCAGGAATTGAGAATTCTGAAGGTTGAAAAAATGTGAGTTGAAACTTCTCTGTTTGCTATGCTGCATTTGCATAGAACTGTAAAGGTTATATGCTTATGTCAGATGAGAATTATTAAAAAGTTTTGGAAACCTGTTTTTGTAAAACAGATTCCCTGTTAAGGAGGGGGGGTATGTGACATGATTGAATACGGCCCTGTCCCAGTTGTTATGGAGAAAGAGTTTAAATGCAAGGATCCGTTCTATTCTCTCCTTTTCTGTCTCTTCTCTGTCTGATTGTACAACCAAATTTTCTCATGAGACCTAGGAATTGATCACCTCGATGGTCTTGCAGTTCTCTGCATCTCGCTATCCTCACTAGCTGTTTTCTCCCCACTTGCATATCTGCTGGTATAAAAATATGTGTAAATCATTTTGTGGAAATAAAATGTAATTGCTACCAGGATCCCTTTGTTAAAAACTGTATATAGTTATACGGTTGAAATGATTGCAAAGCTAAAACTGTATATAGTTATACTGTTGAAATGATTGCAAAGCCATTTGGAACTCAAGAGGTTAACCTGAGATGCAATTTTTAAGCCTTTTTCAGAAGATGTAAACAAGAGGTTGGTTCTGGGTCACAGTGTTCTTTTTGCTGTACCTGCTGAAATTGACCAGAACATTGGAAACTTACAAGAACACTGTGTGAGAAACATGCTGTTTTTCTTAACAAGTTCCTGCACAGACTTATAAAAAAGAGCTGCAAAGTGTTGCTAAAGAGACAAATAGAGACTGAGATTCGAAGTTGAGAAGAAAAACTCAGAAGGACTCTGTTTGTTTTCTGTGTTTCTACTACCATTGTAAATCGTTATTCTGAACAATTTTATTTTTTTTATTTTACTGTTATTAATAATAAAACTTTTGTTGCAAATTTACAACTGCTCCTGGTTTTCCTATGCTTCCTGATCTGTGTCTCGACAAAAGTGCATTAACAAAGTTTTTGGCAAAGAGTGCGTGTGTGTGTGTGTGTGTGTGTGTGTGTGTATTATAGAGGTGCAGTTGCACCCCTATAGTAAGGGTTGAGTAGGCAGTTTAATGTTAAACCCCAATGTCTGCACTTTAATAACATTGCAACCATTCAACAGATTTGCATGAGATTTTGCATGTGTGGTCTTGTATGGTAGGTCGGTTGATGTGCCAAGGTTCGTTTTGGTTGGATGTGCAGATTCCGAGTTCTGGATAGTGCAAAAAAGTGAATTTTCACCAATTGGTTTTGCTGTTTTTTTTCTTTGAACTTGCCTGCAGCCCAGACAGTTTGGAATTTTGGTCTGGAAGTTTCAGGGTAGAAAGGGGCTGGCCCACAGATGTGCCTTTTGCTTGTCTGATGAAAAAAAATATTAATCTGTTCCAAAGTTATTTAATTTTGAATTTTTTTAAAATTTGGTTATGAGCATGCTCAATAAGCACTTCAGGATAGCTGTATGAAACAAAAAAGGAATTATTTTTCATACTGAAATAATCCTTTTTTGTTTGCCCCATCTTGTTTCCTTTTTTTCTGGAAAAAAATTTTCAAAAGCCACAGAAATGACATCCTGGAGAGAGAGACCAACACATCTATCTGGCTGATCAGGACCCCATTAGGTATATCTGCACTTTGCTGTTGGAGACATGCCCTTGAAATTTTATTTTTTAAAATTACAAATTGTTTTTTGTGATGCATGATATGAGAAAAGAATACTTTTTTGTATCATGACTCACGGAAAAAGATCCTTTTCATGAAGGGAAAGTCCTTCTCCATTAGAAAACCTGAAAAGGTTAGGTGGCCTGTGTATGACAATCGAGGACTGTGAACTGATACGACATGACTTAGATAAAGTAGCAACCTGGGTAGTGGAGTGGCAAATGAAACTTAACATGAGTAACTGCAAGGTTATACACTTGGGGAAGGGAAACCATTGGTATAACTACACAATTAATGGCATATGACTTGTGGAAGTAAGTAGTGAGAATGACTTGGGTATACTCATATCAAATGACCTAAGCTTCTCAAAACATACTGCTGAAGCTTCATTAAAAGCAAATAAAATTATTTGGGCAATAAAGCAGAACATTATATCCAGAGACAGAGAGGTATTTGTACCTCCTTATAGAGCCTACGTAAGACCACACCTCGAGTATGCTTGCCCAGTGTGGAATCCAAAAAAACAGGGTGACAGAGACAACATAGAAAAAATTCAAAGGAGATTTGCCAAAATCATAAACGGTCCTGAAAATACGAATAATGAAGCCCGACTGGTATCTTGGCTTAATGTCACAGGAGGTTAGAAGAATTAGGGGAGATATCCTGCTTATGTATGATATCATGCAGGACTCATTTCTGATGGTTGAACTGAATATAGACTATAAACCAGGGAATATACCCACACATGGACACCCGCTTCAAATTAGGGTTAGACAATTCAGGACAGAAAAAAGGAAATAATTCTTTACATCAAGAGTGGTTAAAGCATGGAACTGCATACCTCTCAAAATTATTATTAGTACAACCAAGTCGGAATTCAAGACAAAACTTAATAATTATGTCCTTTGTGGTGTTAAATCAAAGTATTATTAAACACATTGGTTATGGAGCTAATATGAGCACCCGCCTTTAAGCTCCTGACATTCCTAGTATGAATCCTAATATGAAAATGCAGCAAGAAAAAACAGTCTATGATGTCAGCCATGCTGGGCTGACCATTGTGGGGGGGGGGGTGTAGTGGAAAATCCGTCTGCTTGCCTTGAAATTTGTTACACTTAGCTACTGTTTCGCTAGTTCTCACTTTTTTTGCTGACTTCTAACTGTTTCTCCATTATACTACATGTTTTATCCCTCCATTGTTCTGTTTAGGCTGCAACCTCTGCTGTAGTTGCAGCTATCATTTTATTTTAGGTAGTGCATAGGCTTAGGTTTTGGATAGCACTAGTTCAGGGCCTTAAGTGAGCTAGTGTCAGGAGGTAGCTTTTTTTCTATTTTTAGTTAGGGTTTTCTTAGTGTCTGCACTTTTGGTACACTTCTCTGCTTATCCTTGCGAGTTTGAAACAATCTGGTCATTTGCTCATGGCTCACGGTTTACCTCAGTAGTTTTCCAAGTTGCCTGGAAGCTGGCAGCTGGCAGGAGTCCATGCTGCAACAGAATCTGGAGTCCATGCTGTAACAGAATCAGGATTGGGGTTTTGTGGAGAGCATGCTTTTTTACAACAGCTGACATAGCCACTCATGCCGACTTTTCATCTCCGTAAACCAAAAATGAAAAAATTAAAAAGTCACTCGACAAGGAGATCTCAGGCTACCAGATTCACCTTCAACTTACTGCAGCTGTGCGGATAGTTCAAACAGATCAGCGGCACTCTGTGCAGGTGGTACAGCTGACAGTCACTCTAAACAGATTTTATAAACAGGCTGCCATTCTCTGTCTGTAAATTAACTCAACCCGATTGTGGATAGATTCAGGTAACTAAGAATATGTCACTTCTCACTCTTATCCTGGCTGAAACGGCTTTTTATTTATTTTTTGGGAGGAGGGGCGGAAGTTGTTGTGTTATGGTGATGCAATTCTCAACTGTAGATGTTCCTAATATACTGTATGTACAGAGTGTTGTTTCACAGATTTGGTAACGTCAGTGGTTATAACAACTACCTCACTTTTCTGTTACACTAATATATGTACAGAGTGTTGTTTCACAGATTTGGTAATGTCAGTGGTTATAATAACTATCTCACATTTCTGTTACACTATGCACTTCATAAGTTTTGTAAGCTGGGTTACAAGTCTATAGCTTTCACCAAGGAGACTCACCATTATTCAATAGAGACTATGTAACCTAAATGCATGTCTAATTTCTTTTGTAAAAGTAGTGATTGTATTGTTTATTACTATGTCTTCTGGTGATCTATTCTATGGGGCCACCACTCTTTGGTTTATCTAGGATTCTCCCTTATTTGTCCTGTAGTTTTCCCCTTTAAGTTGATAGCTATGATGACAAAATTTTTCTATTACGTGTGAGATAGGGATTACATTTTTTTTCTGGTTACATAGTTTCACCCTCATAATATCGCTTCACTCCTCAAATTTCTAGATTAAAAAAATATAGAAGAAATAAAGGTACTTTCATTAAATTCAGTTATTCAGAAATCAGCACAGAATGTGCTCCTCCTGACAGTTGCACAAAGAACGAAGAGTTTGTCTGTATCCGTGTGGGAGTCTGTCTTCAGGATGATGGCAGCACCACACTAAGCTCTGTGGTACTGTAGATTGTCCTAATATGTGTACAGAGTGTTGTTTCACAGATTTAGTAATGTGGCCATTGTGCCACAGAGCTTAGTGCTGATTCAATGTGATTGGCATTTAATTTACAATCAGATGCATCATGACAGAATGCTAAAACAACAAACAGGGAATAGGACCTGCACTCTAGGACCCCAAAGACTGTTGCGTTAAATGGGAGAAACAAACAGAGGCTTACTCCAAGCACCTGGATTGCAGTCAGAGGCTGATTTTATGTAATACAGAGCGTAACTGGTTATTTATCTTTGAGACACTGCAAATAATTAAAAATCACTTGGATCGAGATTTGGAGTAAGCCTCCGTTTATTTCTTGCATTTAGTGCAACCCTCCGTGGGATCCTGGAGTGCAGGTCCTATTCTCTGTTTGTTGTTTTAGCACTTCGGTGGTGGCTAATATCCGTGGACCTGCACTATGTCCTGCTACAGTGAGCTCTGCACTTCCTGTTTTGGTTTGGACCATCAAGACAGAGACCCCTTCCCTCATGAAAAAACGGCAATAATGAATAATTAAGTAGATGTGTACAGAGTGTTGTTTCACAGATTTGATAATGTTAGTGATTGTAATAACTATCTCACATTTCTGTTGCACTATGCACTTGACGATGTCTTTCTTTTACTTGTGAGATAGGGATTACATTTTTTTTTCTGGTTACATATTTTCACCCTCATAATATCGCTTCACTTCAAATTTCTAGATTAAAAAATATAGAAGAAATAACAATGCTTTTGTTAAATTTAATTCTTCAGAAATCAGCAGGAAATGTACTCCTCCTGACAGTTGCAAACAGAGAGGAGAGTTTGTGTATATCTGCTTGTGAGTGTGTCTGCAGGAAGACGGTAACACTGCCATTGTGCCACAGAGCTTAGTGCTGATTCACTGTGATTGGCATTTAATTTACAATCGGATGCATCATGACAGAGACACTAAAACAACAAACAGAGAATAGGACCTGCACTCCAGGACCCCACAGAGTGTTGCACTAAATAGGAGAAATAAACAGAGGCTTACTCCAAGCACCTGGTTTGCAGTCAGAGGTTGATTTTGTGTAATACAGAGTGTAACTGGTTATTTGTTATCGAGACACTGCAAATAATTAAAATTGCTTGGATCGAGACTTGGAGTAAGCCTACGTATATTTCTCCCATTTATTTATTATTATTGTGATTACTGTTTAGCTTTATCTGTCTGTATCCACTCGTTGTTTCAGAAGGAAAACATTTTATGAATTTTTTTTGTTCTGCAGAAGTACTTCTTTGCAAACTGCTTGTGGGTTTTACAAGACCGAGGCAGAGGGACTGCTGTCAGGGCTGTCTGAAAGATGACTCGACACAGTTGCAAGTCTCTCTCACTCTCTGCAGTTAGTTTCCCTTCTTTGTTCCCCTCCTCTTCCTCCTCCTCTGGGCTACATGCCAGCAGCAGCAGTAGCTGTAGCTGGAAATCACCAGGGCCTCCAACATCCGGAGGCAGGCAGATTTATATATTGCTGGCTTTGACTATGACCCTTGTGCAGAAAACTTGTTAAACTTCTTTTAACAGAATTTGATGAGTGGCTGACACCACATTCCTTAACACCAGTTTTTATAGTATCAGACAATGCAAAGAACATTGTAAAGGCAGTTGACAATGGGGATTATATGCGTTCCATGTTTTGCTCACTGTATAAATCTGGTAGTTCATGGATTCCTAGATGAGGAAGGCACCACTGTGCAGACATGTGTCGCCTAGGTCTGGCTGGTTTTAGCCATTCTGTAAAGGCATGAAAGCTGTTAAAAAACATTCAACAGTGGAACCACCTTCCCCTCCACCATCTCAAATGTGGTATGGCAACAAGGTGGAATTTCATCTACTACATGATAGAATAGCTACTAGAACAACAGATGTCTATCAACCAGTATGCCACTGAGCATTGTATTGGCAAGGGAGAGAGAGATACATCTGCCCAAATCAGTGGCGCCTAATGGAGACCCTCTGCATTTGTGCTGAAGACCTTTGAGGAGGCCACAAGGGTGGTAAGTGCTGAATCAGCTGGTCTAAACCAGGTACTCCCCTCATTGCCCTCACTAACCTGCGACTTCTTCATATGAAGACTCAATATGAGGAAAAGGAGGATACCACTACTCCCAGTCTAGTACAAAGAATGAGATCATGATTCTGGAATGACACATTTAAAAACACATACAGATGGCCACTGCAAGACAGCCACTCTGTTGGACCCTCAGTTCAAAGACATATTTGAGATATTCTTTGATGCACAAGAATGTGGTAAGAATCAGCAGTCCTATAAAACGTGGCTTATCCCTCTGGGCTCTGCACGTATTGCTCAAAACAATACCAGGAGCACAAACAGAGCAGAACAGCACTGATCATCATCCCTTGCAATCGCACTGACAGGCCAGGTGGAGAAGAGGGAAGAAAGAGGACCCCAATGTGTTTCCACTGCTACTGCTGAACATCACAGGAGTCTGTCATTTTTTGTCTCCAAGTCAACCTGCTACTACTGCTGCTGCTGTTACTGGACCCAACAGAAAGACAGTCACTGATGACAAACAGCTGTGGGAACAACTGTCTGACTATAGCTTGATAAAAAAGCATGGCAGGTCACTTTCTGACACAGTGGTGCTCGAGATGCCAGCAAGCAAAATGGTGCAGGATTATCTGGAAGAGAATATGCCATTAACAGAAGGAGATGAGCCTCTATTGCACTAGTACCAAAAAAAAAGACCATTTGCCCATCTTTGACACAGGTAGCAGTTGAACACCTCAGTTTCCCACTAGCAAGTACATACTCAGAATTTTCAGTGCTGCAGGCAATATTGCCACCAATAGGAGAACATGCCTTTTGACCCAAAATGTAGAGATGCTCACTTTTTAAAAAACTAACCTGCCCCCTTTTCCAAAGCCTTTTTTACAATGGTTTATGGATGATGAATCTCCTACACTTCCAGCTGAGCTAAAGACAAAGGAGGATGATGAGGTGGATGGGGAGGGCTTCTGTGTCCATTCATTTTTTTTTTCTTTTTGGAACCAGTAGCCTACACACACTGTGGGATGCTGCACTGTTATTTCACTCAGTCTTCTACAGATTAATGTTTTGTGAATTTCTGCCAGGTCCGTACAGGCCAAATAAATAATATTTGGACAACATTGCCCATGAAGCCAGTGTGTACAACACTTACCCATGGCATAATGGGAAGCCTTGTCCATGTGTGGCACTATCCCAATGGGTACATCATTTCTGGAACCAGTGGTTCACACTGTGGGATGCTGTACTGTTATCTTCTCTCATTCTGCTTTAGATTAATGTTTTGTGAATTTTTAACAGGTCTACACAGGCCAAATAAATAAGTTAGTGGGCAACACTGCCCATGAAACTAGTGTGTACAACACTTATCCATGACATAACAAGAAGTCTTGTCCATGTGTGGAACTGTCCCAATGGGCACACAATATGTGGAACCAGCAGTCCACACTGTGGGATTCTGCACTGGTGGCTTCACTCAGTCTTCTTCAGATTGTTTCGTGAATGTCTGGCATGTCTACAGAGGCCAGCTAAACAATTTTTCAGGCAACATTGCTCATGAAACCAGCAAGTATAACATTTATCCATGGCATAATGGTAAGCCTTGTCCATGTGTGGCCCTGTCTCACATTAATGGGTACACAATTTCTGGAACCAGTAGCTAGCCCACACTATGGGATACTGCAGTGTTGTCTTCACTCAGTCTTCTTCAGATGAATGTTTTGTGAATTTTTGCCAGGCCTACACATGCCCAATAAATTTTTGGGGCATTGCCCATGAAACCAATGTGTGCAACACTTATCCATGGCATACCAAGAAGCCTTGTCCATGTGTGGCACTATTCCAAATTAATGGGCATACAATTTTTGGAACCAGTAGGCCAGACTGTGGGATGCTGCACTGCTTTCTTCACTCAGTCTTCTTCAGATTGTTTTGTGAATTTTTGGCAGGTGTATACAGGCCAGATAAATAATTTTTGGGGCAATATTGCCCATGAAACAAGTGTGTGCAACACTTATCCATGCCATAACGGGAAGTCTTGTTCAATGTCCATGTGTGACACTGTCCCAATGGGCACACAATTTTTGGAACCAGTAGGTTACGTTTTGAGATTCTGTACTGATATTTTGTGGACATACACAGGTCTTGAGTTACACTAATTTTATTTTGATCATTGTTAGCCACATACTCTTGTTTACTACTAGCATTACCCATGTTTGGCACTGACTGAATCGACACAGTGTTTGGAACCAGTACTCCTCAATGTGGCTGTCTGCATCATCCTGCTTTTTCATGGCTTCATCAGCCCAGTACATTAGGTTTTTTCATTTTATCTCATTTTGTAATGCTTTTTAATGGTTGAACCAGTGCTAACCAGTCCCCTCTTAAGAGAACTTTGGCAAACTGTACACAGTTCAACAGTCAACATTTGTGTGCTTGAACTCTGGGAGGTTTGCACAGCTCTAGTTTAGACTCCATACCCATTCAGTCCTTGACCTGTCATGTGAGATTACCAACAAAGGTACCAATTAGTGTCAGTTGTGTTGATGGTTTTGTGCTGTTGACACCTGCCCACTGGGACTTGGACTGAGACAACCACAACTTTCACACAGAGCTCTGAACAGCCCTCAGATGATATTGTCTTTGAGACACTACTGACCTGGACTAGATCTGAACCAGTGACCTAGAACAAAAAGGCTCCTTTACTCACTACCACTGAGCCATCCAGTTTCCCAGTTCTTCTTATTTTTAGCAGTTTTATAGATTTCAACTCAGACCCCTTTGTTTTCAGGAATTGATAGTTTTTCCCCCGGCCATTGCTTGAAAAGACCAAAGGCTATGCTGACAAATGCAGTTTAAAGGAGGAAGGTTAATGGAGTCAGTGAATATAACCTTTCCTAATTTTGTATTAGGTCTGTTTGGTATTTGTGAGCATTTTTTAATGCTTTGATTTTTCATTGACATTAAATTATATTTTATAGATTCACAGTCAAATTAGTATTTATTGTAGAGCAAGTTTAAAAACTATACTCTCATTTACAGTTGTATCTATCACACAAGACAGTATTTCAGTTTAATAAAGTCACATGACCACTCACACAACTCTGTATTCAAGCCCAACTCTGAAAAGGCTTTAGTGTGAGGAAGTGGTGTGATAGTGTCAGAGGTGCCAGTTGCAAATGCATTATTTGTATTAAGTAAAGATTCATTCTTTAAGTTTTTTTCTCCAGCTTCTTGTCAGTTTTGTTCTGGATAAAAAAAGAAACTAAGGTAATTTATTTCCACTCTTTCCCTAAAAACCTCTCCTTACTGCCTCCCATCAAAACCTACTCGGTGACAACCTAGAAGTTGTTAACAAATTTAAGTACTTTAGGTGTTTGGACCACCACCTGTCCTTCTCTGCTCATATCAATTCACTTGCTAAAAAGCTGAAGCAAAGGCTTGATTTATTCATTAGGAATAGGCCCCTTTTCCTGTGGAAGCCAGATTGAGACTGGTTCAGACCACGTTCATCCCTCTACTGGACTAAGCAGAGGTGAAAAATGGCCATTGTTCAGATACCCTGCTGCAGTCACTTGACACACTCTACCACAGGGCAGTACGCTTCATCACAAATGCCCACCCTTGCACTCGTCATTGCGATTTGTATGCTTCCTTGGGCTGGGCTTCTCTATCCACCGGATGGCTTCTCCACTCACTCTTATGGCTTTAAAAAAGCCCTCCTATTAAAACTTCCTTCATACATATCAGGTCTCTTCCATCGCACTGTCTGCCTCTATACACTATGGAGTAGCTCCTATATCATGCTGGTTGATCCTAAATTTCACTCCCACTTCGGCAAAATGGCCATCAGCCATGCTGTTCCTGATGCTTGAAACAAAGCACAACCTACCCTCAAATTACAAAGTTTGGTACCTATAAATATCTTCAAACATTTAGTCACCAGCAAATTACATGATTCTTGCACATGTCACCCCACCTATGACCTCGCTCTTACCCCTCCTAGTTCCTCTCTGCTCTGATTATGTTTGTTGGAATAAAACGGTCATTCTGTGTAGTGGTCCTCACCTTCCTCACCCTCCACCTCAACCCTTCTGTGCTCTCTCCCCTGCTTCCCATCCATCCCACTCCTTCTGTACTTCACCCTTGTTACCCCTCTATTTTTCCTTGTCTCATGTTCTTAACTGTCTGTCCCACGTTCCACCCCTGTGAGCTTCTACTGCTGAAATGCTTCCACTATTCTAGAGCAGGCAATTTATTTGTAAATATCATGCACTTTGGCCTTAACACATGTACCTACATTTTATGGGACTGTATATATCATACCAATACTACATGTTTTGTCCTTTTGCACTGATGCTCCTCATCCACTATATTGTATGCTCTGTCTGTGTCTCTTTTTGATTGCTACGGTGTTACTATCCATCTCTGTACTGTATTGCTCTTCCTGTTTGTTGTTGTACCAATGTATGCCATATGCTGTATGTATTTTAAGTGTCTCTCGCAGGTCCTCCTTGTAAATGAGCGTGCTCAATGGAGTTCTCCTGCTTAATAAACTTGAACTTGGATTACAATTTCCTTCTTAATCTTTTTGACACAATTCATTTTCCTCCCTCCCTGGCTGGCTTCCCTCCTTTCAGACCTTTCCAGCCTAATGACCCAGCATCTCCCAGACTTACCAGCTTCAGCTTTTCCCACTGCTTACCCGGCCCCCCCTTGGTGGGATGGCGGAGAACTGATCTCAGCCCCCCCTTCCCCATGGTGTGGAGGAGCTATTGTGCAATGATGTCAATGACTGAGCCATGCATGCTACTGTATGCAGTACACTGCATGTCTGCCATGCCTCCACCCCCTGTGTGTGGTCATGGCAGTCTGACCCCCAGCCACTGCTAGGCACCAGGATAATGCTGGGAACCACTCTCAGTTTACCCCCGGAGGAGAGCAGTTCATCAGATGCTCAATCCTTTTCCCCCTTCACTGACCCCTAGCAACACCATGCTCTTTTCCAAATATGAATTGGCAGCATAGCGGGAGGTGAGGCATTCAGTGCTTCAGTCCTCTACACCACTGGGCAGGCCCCCTTAATCTTTTTGAGTTAATATTACATATAAACTGGATAAAAAGATTGAAAGTGATCTATCTTCTTCTACAGCTGGTCCAGAAGTGAGAAGAAAATACTGGCATCCTGGATGCCACAGTCCTTAACGGTTTGCTGTTTTGGTTCCTCTCCACTCCAATAAGTTCTGTTCATATTTGCCTTTAGGGTGTTAGCTTCTGCATCTGCAGAGGCTACTGCCAGCAGATAGCCACCTGATGCCATCTTACCAGCAGACAAGGTGGTTGTGCCTCGCGGGCTCAGGTTCAAAATGGACACAAATGTGTCTAAAGGATCTTTTCTAGCTTCTTTCAATTCTGGAAACTCAGCCTCTGATCAAGCAAGCTGCTTCTTTTTTCTTTTCACCTGTCTTAGTAATCTCAAGAAGCCTTAGTCATTCTTTTTGAAAATCAATTTGCTAGTCAGGTCTGGCACTGCAAAGTAACACTGCAGCCTACCCAGCGCAATCTTGGATTCATAGAGGAATTTTTCAACTATTCCATCTGCATAATGCAGATAGTATTATTCTGCGGCCACATTGCGAATGAGAAATATGTGAGAGGTGTGTTATGTTAATTGTTTTGTAGTTGTATAAAAGTCAAACATTATAAGAAAATATACATTTATTAATAACGAAGTTTCTGACAACAGCATATTACAATACCTCTTCAGGACACCAGTTTACACAGTATTCCAATAGACAGCATGTAATTTCCCCAGTCAGGATTATGTGATGGGTTTTCATGCCTACTGTTGGAACCAAAATTACATTTTACATTAAAGTATAATCTGTTTCCCTTTTTTATGAGACCTCTAATAAAGACATCATTTGCAATTAAAAATACTCTTCATTATGCTAACACATTTGTTTCACAGTTGGAGCCACCTAAAAAGTTCCCTTGTCATTTCATTTTTTATGTCTGCTTGAGTGAATGTGCAAGAAACATGTGGCAGCTTAGGAGAGAAGTGGGTTGTGGAGGTGCGGAACTGTTGCGGCCAATGCCACCACTACTTTTGTGGCCTTGGCTGTGTGTCACCAGTGAAAGCACATGCTGGTGGTGACACTAGTTTGTAAGTGTGCCACCAACTTGAAATGATTTGGCCACCGCAATCAGGGAGTGCCTCGTCATTGCAGCGTCAGCCATCCACCTCTCCTTTAGATCTGAATAGTTTCCATGCAGATGAGAAAATGATGCTGCGATGCCAGGCAGTCCCTGATTGTTGCAGCTGCCCAGTGCCTTAGTCTTGCAGTATTGTGTGGCATAATGAAATTCTGCCCTTGTGCACACAGTAAGGAAAGAGTGCAGTTTGTGGCACAGAAAATGTCCCATCCTATCGCAGAACCAGTTACACCCCCTTCTGATATTAATATCTGCGCATATGGTGTCGTAACAACAGTCCACAACAATACAAAATGTATTTATTAGAATAATGGCAGAACAAGCGTAAAGCAGGCAAAAATGAGCTCATTTCGTGTTTTCATGCATGATTGGTTTCAGGCAGCTTCTTTTTACCTGATTTTTTCTTCATCTTGTTGCCGAGGCTGTTGAACTGCTCTGGGTTGATCAGATCTTTGCTCAGAGCCAGCAGCAGCTTCTCTGGGTTTCGGTTCTCATCCATCGCAGGATAACAAATATCTTTATAAGGGTTACTTTTGAACACCCCCAATAAAACTCACACTAGTTTTTTTTTTTTTTTTAAAGGAGATCTCTTCCAGGTATCCTGTTTTTAAATGTTCTTGCTTGCAGTTTATTTTTGGAAGGACAACTTTTGCAGCTGGTAACTCACACTCCTTTCCCATTTCTAGCTCTCTTTCTGGATAGTTTCGGCTCAAAGTTCAATACTCAGTGCAGCAGAAAGGAGAAATATATATAAAAACAACTATCCAGACAACGCTTTTGCTGATGACAGAGGCAGCGTAGGTAAACCCGCCTACCGGCTCCAAGGCTGCGGCAGATTCGACACACGTACACTAGTGAAGACTAAGCAAGAGTCTAATTTTTTTTTTAATTTTAAAGGGCGTTGGAGACCTCTGCTGGGAGAAGGGGAGAATGGAAGGGGAAAATTGTCAAAACTGGCAGTGGTAAAACTGCAAGAGGAAGTCAGTTCCGGGGAGGGGGTAGGGTCAGAAAGGGTGCTGCAGCCTGCAGGATAAAATGTGACCCCTCCCCAAGAAAAAAACATTAAGAAAAACACTGCTGCAGCATCTGGAAATAATTTATATTGACAGACACTGTTGCACCATCATCTGCAATAGTCCTGAGAATCTAGTCACTGGGGGTTATCTAAAGTGAGTTTACCAGCTTCCTGCAGACAAATTGCAGTTGGCATCTGTGGGGCTCATATCTCATGACATTCAAAAATAAATGGAGAGGCTCCTTGTGGGACTTCAGGAATTAGCCTAGGTCAGCAGGGTGTGGGGTCCATGGGTCACACACAGCCACCATGGAGAATGCCATATTTTCCATTGTTCTTCCCCCGTCACATGGCTGACAGGCATGCCTTACACAAGTCATATGCCCCCATCCCACCCTCCTCTGTACCCCCTCCCACACCACCTCCTTACCCCATACTTACCTCCGGAAGTCTGGCCTGTGATCTTCTGTGGACAGGGAACACTTCTGAACTCTTCAAAAGCTGACCGCAAAATGAAGAAAATCACGGTCAGCTTTATAATGGCATCAATGAGGGGTTTCAACTTAGGTTGATATCTCAGCCATTTGGGAGAGTTTTTGCCCCAAATTTTCAACATGGGGTTCTTGGGACCCCACCTCGTGAACGCTTGAATTGTCATTTTATTTCTCGGTCCTGAAAGATGATTTCACGGTCGCTGTGCAGAATCATCTTTCAGGACCAGTTAATGAAACAACAGTGCCACTGTTCATGAGATGGGGTTCCAAAAAAGGCCATGTTGCAAATTTGGTGAAATAAAATCCCCAAAATGACTGTGTTATGAGCGAATCTTGATTTAGTAGTTGCCGTATTGGTCCTTGCAAGAATAGATCCAGAAGCAAATGATTCGATACCTTTTAATGGACCAACATAGATGTAACAACAAGAACAAAGTGCTCTAGCTTTCGGACCAACCAGTCCTTCTTCAGAAGCTCATGGCAGTTGTTTAGAAAATACAATACTTATAACAGCTAGATAATGCAGAGAAAACAGAAAAAAATCCCCATTGGTTTAAAATACTCATTTAAAAAAAAAAAAAAAAAAAAAACAGAAGATGATGTCAGAGAAGTTAAACAGTACAATACTGCCTCAGTCGAAGGAACCTTGGGTTAAGATGTGCTTAGTGCAACAAACATAAAGAATCCTACTACATAAATTTAATTGACATAAGATAACACTGCTGAAGCAGATAACTCCCAAATCAAGCCATGAGTGTCACAGTCAGTATAAGGATGTGATTACTGAAAAGCAACCCCACCAAGCTTAAAGACAAACTAAGATAGTTATAGGGCTCATGAAATTACAATGTATGCATTAAAGACAAGAATACCAGTAAAGTTGTCTAAAAACATCAGTGCACACTGTGTGATGTGTAAAACCTAGCTAGACATGTTACCCAGCTGTATTCTCAAGCTAAATAAAAGGCCCAAGAAATTACAAAAACCTCAGGACTATATAAATGATAATATAAATATAAATTGATAATATTAGTGTTAAACAAAAAACTCTAGTAGAGGAACCTCAAGGAATTCAGACCATGCATCCTGATATGTACTGATGTCAATATATACTGAGAATGTAGCAACTACATGTACCACAAGTGTCTAGGGAATCTGAAAAAGAGATAAAAAAGTAATTTATCTCCTCCTGCTCATACAAACAGTACAACCTAACCCACCCCACATCACAATAATGTGGGTGGGGGAGATACATAGCTTAAACGAGATGTTGTCTCTCTCTCTCTCCCCCCTCTTTTCTCTCTCTCTCTCTCTGTCCCCCACAGACACACACACACACACACACACACACACATACACTCTCAATCTCTCTCCTAGTGAACCTATATTAACTTCAGTCACTGTAATTGTTCCCCAAAGGAATACAACTTGTAATGAAATTCTGAGTAAATTACTACAATATTAGCCTAATGTAAAAAGATATGTGCAGGACCCCCAAGCAAATGAGATCACACATCCCAATATGTACAGAGTTACAAAATTATATATAACAGTATAAGATAACACTCCTGTATGTACACTAGCAGGCTGGGTAAACTGAATATGGTGCAATGGAATCAATCCCCACACAGGCAAAGATAAAAAGTAAGGAGAAATTTGTTGTGTGTGAAATGAAAATAGTAACACATTATACCTCCATATAGCTAAATAGAGACTTACCTCAATGTGACAGCAAGCCCCACATCTATTATATCACATACCTCACAGCACATACCCACACACATACATACACACATGCATCCACATCTCATACATGCTGAAATCCTATAATATGTCAGCTTGAAGAAGAAAAGGTCTGTGGATGTTAATTTCTGTAGTGTCCCATAAAGCCAATATCCAAGTTCATCCCATCTGCTACCATATTGAGATGTAAAATAAGTTTAATCTCAAAAGCTCGTCTCTGTTGTGTGTTTTTGAGATTTCCTTTTAAAACCATTACTGACATATCTGAGACTGAGTGGTCAGGCTGGGAGAAGTGAAGCCCCACTGGTTTTTCAGTCTTCCTTGCTGTAATAGTATGCCTGTGTGAGTTCATCCTAGTGCGGAGCTGTTGGCGTGTTTTCTCTGCATTATCTAGCTGTTATAAGTATTGTATTTTCTAAACAACTGCCATGAGCTTCTGAAGAAGGACTGGTTGGTCCGAAAGCTAGAGCACTTTGTTCTTGTTGTTACATCTATGTTGGTCCATTAAAAGGTATCAAATCATTTGCTTCTGGATCTATTCTTGCAAGGACCAATACGGCAACTACTAAATCAAGATTTCAACATGGAAGATACCGAATCCGTAGAATATGGCAGTTACATAACATCAAGAAGAAATTGGCACGGCTAGACAGTGACATCTATTTTCTAACCCAGTGCAAGAGGAGAAACATTATCCCTAAAGGTCTTACTATTTGGAATCCATTAAAATACAAACAATTCTACTTATGCAGAACAACTTTGTCATGGACCTCTGAGAAACTAGAAATCACAGGATTAGCATGTCATATGCCCAAAGTTGTTCTTAACAAAAGTTTGCTGGAATTGTAACCACTCTGGAAAGGGTGTCTGGGGAACCTATTCAAGACATCTTGAGAGATACACATAACTACAAAGGACCTTAAGAAAAGCCATGCTTGTGAAAATAGGAAATTAGATGCCCTTCAACATACCATACTTCCTAACAACCATGAAGCACATAATGGAGTCACTGAACAACAACACAATACTGATGGGCACCTTTCAGTTGTTAATTTGTCCAACCACACACTGACTACTGGAGAACTGAATGTACTTTCAAAGGGCCTCACTTTCTGCCCAACAAAACCACTGGATAACATACTGTTTTGTGGTGAACTAGAGGAGTACTTCCGTAGATTGAGACTTAAAGAATTCTTTCATGGCAGGAAGAAATCACTGGTAGTGAAGACAGTGCAAACAGCAATAATGTAATGGATAAGAAAGGAATCTGATTTTACCCCTCAAGTGGGCGTAACAAAACTAGACAATTATATTAATTGTTTCCGCCAACAAGTCAGTGGTCAGATCCTTACCAGGCAAAAACAAACCCATTATAACCTCTCTCCACTGGAGCGAGGCTATAGGGACACTGAAATCAAACCACAACATTGTCATCAAAAAGCTGATAAAGGTTCTGCAGTGGTGATTTTAAACAGAGAAGACTATATTACTGAAGCTAATAGACAGCTAACAGATCTTACATACTACAGAGAACTGAAGTGACCCACTGCAAGATATAAAGATGAACTATGTGACTTAACTAAAACTTTTCCTGACCATGTCCGAAAGAAACTAGCTCACCTCATTCCTGCTGAACCAAAGCCAGGGACATTCTACATGCTGCCTAAAATACATAAACCTGGCAATCCAGGAGACCCATAGTCTCTGGTAATGGTACCTTGACTGAGGGGATCTCAGGGTTTATAGAGACCATTTGAAACCGCTGGTTATGGAAAGAGACAGTTATATCCAGGACACTACGCACTTGTTGCGTGTACTTTCTGGTTATAAGGATTTACCACCTGATACCATTTAGTGACAATGGATGTAACATCCCTCTACACTAATATTCCACACACAGATGGCATTGCAGCATGCCTTAAATACATACGTGAGAAAGGACCTGACCAAAACATCAACCCTGGAGTGGTGGGGAACTTATGGAATTCATTTTTGACACATAACAACTTCAACTTCAATGGTAAACATTATGTTCAAACTATAGGAACAGCAATGGGCACCAAAATGGCTCCAAGTATACTAACCTCTTTATGGCTGACTTGGAGGAGGATTTTTTAAGGCAGTATTCACAAACCACTGGCTTATTTCCGTTACATTGATGATTTGTTTATCATCTGGACGAAGGCACAGATGCACTCAAAGATTTTCATCACAAACTTAACAATCTCCACCCTACTATAAGCTTACCTTGGAGTACTCTACCACCAAAGTTAACTTTCTGGACACCACAGTCATCATTAAGGATGGAACCTTACATACATGTATTTACAGGAAGCCAACAGACAGACAGAGATACCTGCACAGGAAAAGTAACCACTCTAATCATACAAAAAATCTGTCATATGCAGTCAAACGCCGTTGTCAGCGTATTTGTTCAAATGAGGATGACAGAGATACACATTGGCTATGTTGAAAACACCTTTATGGAGCAGGGACACTCTTCCAGGGAAATTGACAGGATAACAGAGCAGACAGCGCTAAGTACCAAGACAACAACTACTTCAATATAAAGAAAAGACAGCTACAGAAAGAATACCCTTGGTAGTCACATATCATCCAGACCTTGAGCGTCTCGTAAGATTATTAAAGATCTCCACCCAATATTTAGTGAGGATGACACCCTTAATTATATTTTTAAGGAACTCCACTACTATCTTTTAAACAACCGCCAAATTTATCCAGTCTAATTATTAGGAGCAAACTTTCACGGAACAGAATACCATGTCACACAATGGCAACGACCCTGCAATAGCGCCCTGCGAGACTTGTGGGCTAATTTCTACCTCAGACTGTGTGGTTACATCACAAAACAGACAATTCCAGGTGCATGGGAGTTATACATGCATGTCACGATATGTTGTTTATTTCATTCAGTGCGAAGAGATGTCCACAAACAGGTTATGTAGGAGACCAGCAACAGCTCCACACTAGGATGAACTCACACAGGCATACTATTACAGCAAGGAAGACTGAAAAACCAGTGGGGCATCACTTCTCCCATGACCACTCAGTCTCAGATATGTCAGTAATGGTCTTAAAAATCTCAAAACACACAACAGAGGCAGGCTTTTGAGATTAAACTTATTTACATCTCAATATGGTAGCAGATGGGATGAACTTGGATATTGGCTTTATGGGACACTACAGAAATTAACATCCACAGACCTTTTCTTCTTCAAGCTGACATATTATAGGACTTCAGCATGTGTGAGATGTGGATGCGTGTGTATGTATGTGTGTGGGTATGTGCTGTGAGGTATGTGATATAATAGATGTGGGGCTTGCTGTCACATTGAGGTAAGTCTCTATTTAGCTATATGGGGGTATAATGTGTTACTATTTTCATTTCACACACAACAAATTTCTCCTTACTTTTATCTTTGCCTGTGTGGGGGGGGGGATTGATTCCATTGCACCATATTCAGTTTACCCAGCCTGCTAGTGTACATACAGGGTGTTATCTTATACTGTTATATATAATTTTTGTAACTCTGTACATATTGGGATGTGTGATCTCATTGCTTGGGGATCCTGCACATATCTTTTACATTAGGCTAATATTGTAGTAATTTACTCAGAATTTCATTACAAGTTGTATTCCTTTGGGAACAATTACAGTGACTGAAGTTAATATAGGTTCACTAGGAGAGAGATTGAGAGTGTGTGTGAGTGTGTGTGTGTGTGTGTGTGTCTGTGGGGGACAGAGAGAGAGAGAGAGAGAAAGGAGGGGGGAGAGAGAGAGAGACAACATCTCGTTTAAGCTATGTATCTCCCCCACCCACGTTATTGTGATGTGGGGTGGGTTAGGTTGTACTGTTTGTATGAGCAGGAGGAGATAAATTACTTTTGTATCTCTTTTTCAGATTCCCTAGACACTTGTGGTACATGTAGTTGCTACATTCTCAGTATATATTGACATCAGTACATATCAGGATGCATGGTCTGAATTCCTTGAGGTTCCTCTACTAGAGTTTTTGTTTAACACTAATATTATCAATTTATATTTATATTATCATTTATATAGTCCTGAGGTTTTGTAATTTCTTGGGCCTTTTATTTAGCTTGAGAATACAGCTGGGTAACATGTCTAGCTAGGTTTTACACATCACACAGTGTGCACTGATGTTTTTAGACAACTTTACTGGTATTCTTGTCTTTAATGCATACATTGTAATTTCATGAGCCCTATAACTATCTTAGTTTGTCTTTAAGCTGGGTGGGGTTGCCTTTCAGTAATCACATCCTTATACTGACTATGACACTCATGGCTTGATTTGGGAGTTATCTGCTTCAGCAGTGTTATTTTATATCAATTAAATTTATGTGCAGTAGGATTCTTTATGTTTGTTATAGCTTTTATCTTAACCCAAGGTTCATTCGGACTGAGGGCAGTATTGTACTGTTTAACTTCTCTGACATCATCTTCTGTTTTTTTTTAAATGAGTATTTTAAACCAATGGGGATTTTTTTCTGTTTTTCTCTGCATAATCTAGCTGCTATAAGTATTGTATTTTCTAAACAACTGCCATGAGCTTCTGAAGAAGGACTGGTTGGTCCGAAAGCTAGAGCACTTTGTTCTTGTTGTTACATCTATGTTGGTCCATTAAAAGGTATCAAATCATTTGCTTCTGGATGTGTTATTAGTGTGCATTGCGCAGTTTCTACGTACATTTGTAACTTTGTCAGTTTTCAATATTTTCACTCCAAATTTCCAACATTGCCATTTTTTCACACTTTCTTATAAACAGTACAGCTGCCATTTTTTGCATCCTGCCGAAAATGTGTTTTAGCACCTGTATCACAGAATGGTGCAGTCACTGTGCAAAATCAACTTTTGGGACAGATTAACGAAATCACAGTGCCACTGTTCATTAGGGGATGCCCCAAAAAGTCCATGCTGAAAAATTGGTAAAAAAAATTCCAAAAAAATGACTGCGTTATGAGCATGCGTTACGCAGTTTCTATGCATGCTCGTAACGTCACCGATTTTTCATATTTTCACTCCAGGTTTTCAACATTGCCATTTTTCACACCTCCTCTTGAACAGTACAGCTGTCTTTTTTTACATCCTACCCAAAATGTATTTTCACACCTGTTGTGCCGAATGCTGTGCGAAATCACCTTTGGGGATTGAGTATCGAAATAATAGTGCCACTGTTCATGAGGTGCGGTCCCAAAAAGCCCATGTTGAAAATTTGTAGTGAAAATACCAACAAATGCCCAGGGCGTTAGGGTTTTCAACCGTAATGCCGCACCCTGTAGAGACTGACAGGAATCGGGGGTGTGACTTGGGGTTGTCGGCTGTAATGCTCATGCCATTGCACTCCCATCCCCACCCTGCAGCCAGTGACAGGCATCGAGGTGTGCTTTGGGGTCTTCAACCCTAACATTCACTCCATTCTCCTATACTGCACCTATCTCAGTTTATTTCCTTATGGAATGGGGTGAGCATAAGGGCCGAAGACCCCAAGGCACATGACACCTGTCTCTGTCTGCAGGGTGGGGTGGGGTGAGGTGGAATGGTGTGAGCTTTATGCCCGAAGACCCAAAGCCACACCCCCAATGCCTCTCACTTTCTGCAAGGTGGGGGTGGGGGTTGCCATTAGTTCAATACTTCACTGCCATTCCTATTATGCAGCTCTATAACTCTTGCAGTACCAATGCCAGTACCAGCAAGCAAACATTCGGCATTGACAAATGCTTAATTCTATGTTCTGGAACTCTCACCTGAAGGAGAGGGACAGACTTGAATCTGTGCAGCAAAGTGTGACTAAGAAGATTCTGGGGCAGCTTGGGATATCTTATGAGGAGCACCTGCATAGCATCAATATGTGACAACTGGAGATTAGGAGGGAGGGAGATTACATAATAGAACAGACACATTCAGGTTTTTTGGGAATCAACAGGGTCTTCAGCCAGCAACTTCTCAAGAGTTGTGAGGGGTCTACTACAAGGAGGCACATGTACCAATTGATGGGAGGGGTCAGAAAAGATGTGAGGAAGCATTTCTTCATGGATCGCATGGTGGGCAAGTGAAATGGGTTACCTATGGAGTTGGTGGAATTAGAAATTGTGGAGGGCTTCAAAAAAATGTGGGACAATCATATGAGGCTGATAAATGTAGAGAACATTTTAAGGGAAGGGGGAACTGAGCTACTATGAGGGAGTGCAATAGTGCATGCACAGCATTATCTGGTGGGACATGAGTTAGCTTGGAACAAAGCAGACTAGATGGACTTCGGTCTTTTTCTACCTGGAACATTTTCTGTTCTTCTAATCTGAAGCATCATATCTCAATATAAATAGAACGGAAGACAGAATAAGGTCAACAAGTTCTTGTGGCAGTTAACCTGAATGTAATATCTTACTAGGCCACAACTAAACAAAATGACATATGTCTGCCCAGTGTTCAAGAGGACGCATGTTGAGAGTCAGCCTGGGTTCAGAAGCAAACTCAGGAGTCTGCACCTGAGCAGCCAACGTTGGGAGGAACATTGAAGACTGTAGCATATTCCAGCTTGTGGAAGGTTGGTATCATTGCCCAGTGCCACAGAGACCCCCTTTCTGTGAGCTGGGGAATCTGCTGCCTCGGGAGGGAGAGTCATAACATCATGTCATGATGTATCATCTGCAGCATACAGGGCTCGACAGGAAGCACTGCATGACAGCAGGTGAGGTGAGAGGGGCCAGAGAACTCATTCACACAGCCTAACTCCTACAGTTGATATCACTAATACAATTATGATGACATCACTTTGTGGACTCAAGAACATTTTGCCCCTTGGCATGGACTCTGTCTATACCTGAACTCTCTTAGAAATGACTCATACGTGCATTGTTATGTTAAGATGTTGAGTGGTAATGAGGCTCATGACTGTGTGCATGTTATTAACTGATAGAAAATGGCATCTTCCCACCACATAGCAGATGTCTTTCGTTTATCTGTCACGGTATGTGTGGGTGGGAATAACGTGTACCTTGATGGATCAATTTGGGAAAAATAAGGGGGCATACAGATGTAGTTCTGCTATAGCATGGGGAGCAGACTAAGCTTCATCTGGCAGGAACTGAATCCCACATGTGATCATTTCTGCTCCTTTCTTTTTCTTTTCATGTAAAGATAGTAGTTTCCCATTTGCCTTCTGTCGAAGGGTATAACTGTTTGGTCCCACTGTGTTATTTCAAGGTCACAGGCTGGATTTGTTTTTCTTATCTGTGCCCATTTAACTCAGGTGAAATGGACTGCTATAATGTTTTGTTTCCATTCTCTTAGTTGTAGATAATTCCCTTTAGTTTCTGCTACCTGAGTGACCATATGAGTGAAGCCATAAAGGTTCAAGATGTTGGGCTTTATTTGGATACTATGGTGGTTCTAGGGGGGGTGGGGTTCTTAGGTTTTCAAAAGAAATGCTGTAATGTGTAATAATTGGTCCGCTATCTATTCTGCAGCTGATGTCGATGCTGCCTTGGAATTCTTTATAAAAACTTTAAACGCTGCCTGCGATATCTTTGCACCTATTACCAAAAGGAAGGTTGAAGGATCCCACAAGGCATGGATAACTCCCTCCCTCTCTCCTTGCCCAACTGCATGCCAGGGATAACCTCTGGGGAAAAGGCTAAAAGCTCAGGCTCACTCAGTGACCTACAAAACTATAAGGTGGCTCATAACAACTGTACCCAGGCCATTCACCAGGCAAAGAGACAATACTTTTGGTCCGAACTTGACAACTCATGGGGGGATAGTCGCACATTCTGGGCAAATATAAAGGCCCCAACAGGCGAACCAACTCATCACCTACTATGCTTAACCTAAATGGGGATCTAACGCAGGATCCTAAGTTCATTACAAATATGTTTAATAAGGCCTTCACAAACCTCAGTGGGGTCTTCCACCCGACTACCTGAACCCAATCAGTAATTTCCAAAGCAGTAACAAGTCCATCTCCCCAAAACATCCCCCCCTTCTATCTTCGAATAATCTCAAAATCCGAAGGAAAAAAGTATCTACCAAAAGCTCTAGGCAAATCTAGGCATAGTGAGGACAGCCTAGATCTGAAACTCATAACCCTTACTATTGATGTAATTTTGGCTTCCTTAACAAGAATACTCAACTTCTCCCTAATCTCCGGACAATTCCCCAAAGTTTGGAAAGCAGCAGTCATTACCCGTTTTCAGAACGGTGAAAAGACAATCCACACCAATTGTTGGCCGACTTCAATACTACCCCCTATTTTCAAGGCCCTAGAACGAATTGTCTACAATCAGCTAATCGATCACCTTGACAAATATAATCTACAATGTAGGGACCAACATGGGTTCAGAAAACAGCATAGCACCACAACAGCACTGGTACAATTCACTGGGTTCATACATGATTCCCTCGATTGGGGGCTACTTTTGTTGACCTCACTAAGGCCTTTGATACAGTGAATCACAAACTCCTACTTGCTCAACTAGGTGCAACCACAGTATCTGAGACATCACTTTGCTGGTTTTGGAGCTATCTATCTGGACGAGCTGAACAAGTGAAAATTGGCAACACTGTCTCTGAAAGCCTGTGTGTTAGTGCAGGGGCCCCTCAGGGGTCCATCCTAGGCCCACTCTTGTTTAGTCTCTTCCTAAATCACCTCCTGCAAGTAAGCCAAGGCCAGATCCTCCTCTATGCGGATGATGCCATGCTATACACAAGTCATCCGGACATCAAAATCCTGGAACAAAGTATGTAAAGTGACTTCAGGCTAGTAGAAAACTGGTTCATCAACTCATGTTTATTGCTCAATTATAAAAAAAACAAAACAAAAAAAAAGCATGTTATTTGCCTCAACGCACAGCAAATACAAATCAGCTGAGTTAGTCTTTCGTAACAAACAAAACAATATTCTTGAAATGGCCAATAATTTCAAATATCTAGGAGTTACGCTGGATAGCTCCCTATCATACTCACTCCATATCGGCATAGTCTCCAAGTCTGCTAACAGGAAGATCAGTTAGCTATATTGGCACAGGCACTGCCTTACAGAAAATGCCCTGAAACTCACCTTAACAAGTTCAGTTTACTCTGTTATAGACTATGGCCTTGTTGTATACCGTGGGGCCTCCAACATGGCCTTGAAAAGGTTAGCCCTCACACTTAAAGCCTGTAGACTACTCTTGGGAATTCCTTGCCTTACCCACACTTGTGATTTATACTCAGTCTCGGGTTGTTTGGACCTAGATAGCAGAATTAGTAGCCAGCTATGTCTCCTGGCCAAAAAGGCCACCTTAGGTATGACCTGCCCCCCGGGGTCCAGATCATGCTAACACCTGCTACTCCTACTAGACAGACTCGTGGAACACAGAACAATCCCTATAAGGTACCATTCTGCTGCACCTACCAAGGCCAGCGGTCTTTTGAATACCGAACACCAAACCTGCTAAATTCCCTACCAAGAGACATTCTTACGGAAAATAAAATAGGCCCCTTCAAATCAAAACTTCGCTCCCATCTCTCTAGTCACATGAAGTGTAACTGCTCTTCTTAGCAATATCTAGTGACTGAGGCCTGGCTCTGTCCTATCTAGCACTTCTAACCCCATGTATTCTTCATATTCAGAACTCTCTGCAGTCTGCTTGCTCAGTAGAACTGCCCGGAGCAGATGGAACTGTATGCTAATGATGGAATCATCATTGGCTTGTGACACGCATTCAAACTGCTACCCTCATCTGCTGCGCATTCTATCAATGTCTCAGATTTCTTACTCCGCCTCACAAGTCAAGATGCCCAGGAGACTTCCTTAGGTCGTTCTTTGGCTCTTTATAAAGCATAATCTTTATACTTAAATATTCTTACTGCTGCCATCATTTATTGTATTTTTTATTCTAACATTTAACTTAGTTTAGTTTTAGCGTAATTTCCTTGGTTCCTCACGGTTCGGGATAGCCATTGAGGAATCGGGTAGTTTATCCTTAGTTGCGGAACATTTCCACTATATTTTAATGCATATTTTGCTGTTGAAAATTGTTTATAACTATATTTTGAAACCACTGACCCGGTTTCTTTTCAACCGCTAACCCGGTTGCTGTGAACCGTTAACCTGGTTCCGAGTTTAAAAACTCTTGGTTCACTTTCAGAACCTGATTGGTTCCTGAACTGACCGCAAAAAAAAAAAAAAAAAAAAATAGTTTTTCTGTTTGCAGTTGTGGTTTTTCTCCTGTAAATGGAGCTGTCAGAAAAACCTAAGAAAAAGACTGGTCCCCCAGGGTTTAAAAACTATATTAAATGTAGGGATGTGTTTGCCAGAGCAGACAGGCATGGACATTGTGTAGTCTGTCTGGGAACCGAATATTTGTCTTCTAATTGTGAAATTTGCAAATCTTTTCCACAAAAGACAGTGGAAAAAAGATTGGAAAGGTTGCAAAAGAGACTGGAAAAAGGTGATTTGGGCTCTGACTAGCCAACACCTTCGAAATCTGCGGGTGAAACCGCTGCCTCTTCACTACACACCCCTGAAAAGGGAGATTCAGGCATCTTGAAAAGGATGAGTGGGCCGGCTGACTCTCCGGTCCCCTCCAAGAAAACCAAACAGTCCAAGCACATCGAACCCCAGGAAAAACCAAAAGGGGATTCTTCTGTGCCTCACAGTCTGCCAACTGCTGAGGAGATTGATAAGGCCATGAAGGTCATTCAGGCAATACAGGGTTTTATACCTTCTCCAACCCTCCCTCCCTCCTCCAGGGGTTCAGAAGCATACTCCTTCCTCTGATTTCCCCTCCCAGGATATGGATTATGGGGATTATGATGCACCAGAGGCTAATGATGGTGAGCCTATTGAGCCGGAGATCTCACCAGAGCAGGAATTTGGCTCTCCTCCTAGACCTGAGGATCTTTCCTTACATTTTTTCCTTTGCAAGGAAAATAGTGGATGCCCTTGATCTGGCTACCACTGAAGTTATAGAAGATGAGGAGGAGGCCGAATACATGGAAATGATGGGGTTAACACCCACTAAGAAAATTCTTCTCCCCATAAATACATTCTTTAAAAAAAGATTTATTTACTATCCTGCAGAACCCAAATTCTGTCTCGCCTCTGGATAAGAAAGCGAACAAGAAGTATCAGCTGGACAGATAAGGGGCTGAATTCCTTTACTCTCACCCTGACCATCAGGGTATAGTCCAGCAGGCAGCCTGAGAGAAGGCAAGGGTTCCTCTATCCTCTCATCCACCTGAGAAGGATTCCAGGAAAATAGTATGTCTAAGAAGGGGTATTTAGCTGCCTCTCTGGCTAATTACCAGGCTTATGCTGCGCAGTATCAGAAACACTGTGGCAGTCAGTACTAGCAATGTCAGAGAAGGTTCCCTCCACTATCTCTGATGATCTAGCAGAAACAGCAAGATCTGGACTGGAAGCATCCAAATACCAGTTCCAAATGGCAGCAGATGCCAGTGATAATGCTGCTAGGTGGATGGCTCTGACTGTAGCTCTGAGAAGGCTGGCATGGCTAAAGGCTACTAATTTGACACAGGACACCCAGACTAAGGCCATGGATTTTCTTGTGCAAGACCATTCACTTTTCGGTAAGCATACTGAAGAGTACATGAAAAAAGTGGATGAATTCAAAGCCACCTATAAGAGTAATTCCTTCAAGGAAAAGCTTTGCACTTCATACAGGCCTTATGGAAGGGTAGGCAGAGGAAGGTCCCCATATGGTAGCCCCTTCTATCAGGCTCAAGCTGCCTCACAATCACAGCCCTACCCACAGCAGACTGGGTATTACAGGGCCAGAGGTAGGGGGGGTTCCAGGAGAGGTTCCCACTCCATTCAGGCTCAGGCACAATCTAAACAAAATCCCTGACTTCATTGTCAAGGCCACCTCCCTGGTACCAGTTGGGGACAGACTGGCTCACTTTTTCTAGGCCTGGCAGGTCATTACCACAGACAAGTGGGTTTTGGAACTAGTGAGTCAGGGACTGTCCCTGAGCTTCAAGTCTCTTCCTCCTCCTCTAAATCAAGGCTGTTCAGACCAGTTTCTTTTCTGGAGAAGCAGCTTTTGGAAAAGGAGGTTCAAACCTTGCTCCACATAAAAGCAATGGAGCCTGTACCAAAGCTTCAGAGAGGAAGAGGCTTTTATTCCTGGTACTTCCTCGCCTAAAAGAAAAACGAGGAGTAGCGGCCTATTCTAGACCTCAGGCATCTGAACAAGTATCTTGTAAAACCAAGATTCAAAATGATTGCACTGTCTCTGATCTTGCTAGTTATTCAAAAAGGAGACTGGCTGGCATCTCTGGATTTAAAGGATGCCTGTTTCCACATACCTATAAGGGAGTCTCACAGAAAGTATCTCAGGTTCAGACTCCCTTCAGGTCACTACTAATTTTCAGCCCTGCCCTTCGGTCTCACCTCAGCACCAAGGGTGTTTACAAATGTCTGGCAGTGGTGGTGGCATACCTACGAAGGTTGGGAATTTCAGTTTTTCCATATCTTGACAACTGGCTAGTCATGGGAAAGTTATCATAGCAGGTGGAAGAGCACCTGGCAATAACAAAAAAACTGTTGCAATCTCTGTGATTCCTGTTAAACCAGGAAAATCCATTCTCACACCAGTACAAGTCCTGCACTTCATTGGAGCAGAACTGGATACTTTGAAGGGAAGAGCCTTTCTTCCATAAGGCAGGGTTAATGTATCCTGCAACTGATTACCTCATTCAAGTTGTGCAAGCCATATCCAGCAAGGAGATACTTGCAGATTCTGGAGCACATGGCTGCAGCAACAGGAGTTGTCTTGGGAGCAAGATTTCGAATGAGGGATATTCTGTTTCATCTCAGGGCACGTTGGTGCCAAAGAAAAGACAACAGTCTACAGTGGTGGATGGATGCACACAATCTAAGAGCAGATGTTCCCTTGGGAAAATCCTTCAGTTATCCTTACAACAGATGTTTCTTTGTTAGGATGGGGTGCTCATCTAGGAGAGCACAATACCCATGGCACTTAGTCAAGTGTGGAGTCTCTCCTTTACATAAATCTGCTGAAGCTCAGAGCAGTATTTCTGGCCCTAAAAAGTTTCTCTCAACTGATACAGGGCAAAGTGGTGCAGGTCAGAACAGACAACACCACTACAATGTATTACATAAACAAGCAAGGGGGAACAAGGTCAGATCCTCTGTGCACAGAGGTCATAAGAAAATGAGAATTGGCCTACTCACTAAAAGCTTCCCTACAGACCATTCATGTCCCAGGCAAGGACAATACCCTGGCAGATCCCGTAAGCAGGATCAACCAGGCACATCACGAATGGTCTCTAAACAGACAGATACTGTACTCAGTGTTCAGAAGATGGGCCACTCCAGAGGTAAATCTCTTTGCCTCCCACGAGAATCACCTATTGCTTCTATTTTGTTGCAGGCCACTGGCTAAGGGTACAATTCCACTGGATGCCCTGGCTTTGAACTGGTCAGGAAGACATCTGTATGCCTTCCCCTCCATTCCCTCTCATCTTCAGAGTCCTGATCAAACTCAGGTCACAGCCTGCATCAATGATTCTGATAGCACCAGACTGGGCCAGATAGCCATTGTATTCCCTTCTACTGTCCATGTCAGAGTCCAAACCAATACACCTCCCCAGGAGGCACAATCTCCTAACGTTCTATCAAGGGAAAATCTTGTATCCGAACCTTAAGTCTCTCAGGCTTAAGGCCTGGCTCTTGAGGACTTAAGAGTTTTCAAATCTAAAACTTTCTCAAGCTGTTTTGGATATTCTGAAAGGTTATAGGAAGCCTTCTACTAAGAAAATCTACAACACAAAATGGAAAAGGTTTTGAATTTGGTGTGATGCCCAAACAGATTTCTCCTTCTCTGGCAGAAATTCCAGTCTTACTGGAGTATGGAGTACCTCACTTATTTGCATTCACAAGGATTGAAATATACATCCTTAAATGTACCTTTGGCATCAGTCTCAGCTTTTATTTCTGCTGGAAAAAATGTTTCCATTGCATCTAATCCCATTTTCAAAAGGTTTTTTAAAGGTTTATGACACTTGCATCCTCCTGTTAAATAACCAGTCCCGGTGTGGGACCTAAACATTTGCATTGCTCAGCTTATGAAACCTCCCTTTGAGCCCATGTCTTCTGCCCATTACAATATGTCACATGGAAAACTGTGTTTTTAATTGCAATTACTTTTGCAAGGAGGATAAGTGAATTGCAAGCACTATGTGTAGAAAAGGATTATCCTTTCATAATGATAAGGTAGTGCTTCGGAAAAATAGAAGGTTTCTTCCTAAGGTGGTTTCTGATTTCTATTTAAATCAATCCATATCATTGCCAGTCTTCTTTACAGAACATGCCAGTTCAGGGGAGCGCAGGCTCCATAGTCTGAATGTGAAAAGGGCAATGAGTTGCTATTTGACCCACACCAAGGATCATAGAGGTGACAAACAACAACTTTTTCTCACTTATGGGGAGGTGGGAAAAGGCACTCCAGCTTCCAAGAGATCTATCTCTCGCTGGATAGTTCAATGCATTCAGTTTTGCTATTCAAAATCTGGAAAACAGGCCCCAGTAGGCCTCAGGGTCCATTTGACTAGGGGCACAGCTGCTTCTATAGCAGCTTCAAGGAGTATTCGTTTAGTGAAAATCTGTAAAGCAGCTACCTGGATAACAGTACACACCTTTACCAAACATTGCAGCTTGGACATACAATCCAGAAGTGATGCCAGGTTTGGCACAGCAGTTCTTCAGAGCCTCTTCCCTAAGTAGGTTCTCTGCCCACCTCCAAAGGTACTGCTTTGAAGTCTGCAGAGAGTTATGAATATGAAGAATACATGGGGTTAGATGAAAAAATTACTCACCTTAGTAATATTGTTTCTTCCAATATGTTCTTCCATATTCATAACTCTCCCTCCCTGTCTCCCCTTCCAGAACCAGAGCCTTTGCATTGTTATATTGATTTTTTTGGTTGCTAGTCCCAAACACAGGCATACCTATTTTCATCTTGTGGGGTTTTAAGTATCCTTTCTTTTTCCAGGTGATTCTGGCACTTCAGAAAGGTTTTTTTTTTTTGCCATAATCTTTGTTATTACTATTATTACTGATGTTGCTGTCAGCTTTAGTGTACAGATGTGTAGTTATGCTGTCTTAGACAGCTTTGGTTTTACTATAGAAAGTATAGTTAAGTAGTGTAGTATAGATTGCCTTTTAGGCATCTTAGAAATCTGAGACGTTGATAGAACGTGCAGCAGATGAGGGCAGCAGTTTGAATGTGTGTCACAAGCCAATGATGATTTCATCATTAGCATATAGTTCCACTTGCTCTGGGCAGTTGTACTGAGCAGGCAGACTGCAGAGAGTTATGAATATGGAAGAATAAATTGGAAGAAACAATATTACTAAGGTGAGTATTTTTTCTTATGTTCCTCTAAGTTCTGCAAACTGCACATTAACCCCTCCTTATGGGTTTGCTGGGCATACCAATTTCTCTAATCCTTTCTGCCACCTCCCCCTAATCCTCAGCTCCCATGACCACCCTTCTCCACTCAACTCTAATCCCCATTTTTATTTCACTCACCCATATCTCCCCCTGCTTCTCCACCCTCCCTCTTCAAGCATTTGGGAACCTATTCTCTTTATAGCGATATACCTTACACTTTCCTCTTCCATGGCAATGGGTACCAGCTCTACTAGTTCACTGCCCTCTCTCACTGTAACTCCTCATCTTATTCTCTGCTAACCTCCTGCTAATGCTTCATCAAACTGTTACTATAAGTTTTACTTAAATAATCCCTTCCACCCATATGTTCACTGTCCGTTTTATGTACTCATGTTTAATTCCCAAAAAATTACTTGAATTATTCTGTATGAGTTTTGTACTGACTGTATCGACATGGAACCTTTGTAAAGGAGCTCAAAGCTCAAAGGTTGTAATCCGAGACTTGAATAAATAAATAAATATGGAACTAATGTAACCAAAAAAGACTCGGTGGTAATATATTTTGTGGTGATGATCCAATCAATAACCATAGCTCCTTCGAGTTCCTTGAGATGGTTGCTTAATGCAATTTCATATGGAAACTGTGTGTTAATTATTGTACTTCCCTATATATTTAACAAAGAAAAGGGTCTAACTATTCTATGTAAGAGAAGAGTCATGTTATGTTGTGTTTTCTTTCAAAAACAAACAAAAAAAATTTAAATACGGTGTATTTTTTCTTTGTATTATATCTGTTCATGTTGTTCATCCCTGCTGTGAAATCCTGTTTTTGACATCATAGCCTGTTGCCACAGACATGATGCTGACATCACAAGCAGAGGGTTATGACTTTAAAGCAGGAAAAGCATCAGGAACATATGCTGCCTGATATTCAAAACTTTGCCTGGTGGGCAACATGATTGTGCACTGTTTGCCTGGGGTTTGTGCCCGAGCACAAAATTCAAAGGGGGCAGTGGCATTTGCTAAAATGGTTAGCATGTGCACAAAAAATAATGTACGTGGTGGGCAAAGGAAGGGGCGGGAACAGAAATCTCGGTGCAGTGCAATATTCAGTGCAGTAGTGCTTCTCAAAGGGAATAGCACAAGCCACTTTGCCCTGTGCTGTTCAGTTACCACTGAGAAGAAGCCTGACTTACTCCAGGCAACCCTTCCGGCTGGTGGAGCCACTGCAGCCAACAACCATGTTGGCAGTGGGGGGGAGCACACCTGCTCCCTGGTGGATAGTGCCACCCCCACCCTCCAATCCTTATCCCTAGTAAAAGTATCAAATTCTCTGGTGCCTCGTGCCCCCCTGATCACCAGCCCCATGTCAAGAAAATAAATCGCTGGTGCCTAGTAGTCTCCCTGCCCCCGCATTGCCAGCCCCGTGCCAAGAGAAGGAACCCTTGGTGCCTAGTGGCCCCCCCACCCTCTGATCACCAACCCCATGTCAAGAAAATAAATCTCTGGTGCTGAGTGGTCCTCCCACCCTCTGTTCACCAGCCCTGTGTCAGGAAAAAACATCCCCTGTGCATAGTGGTCTCCCTCAATGATCACTGGCCCCATATTCAGTCACATATTCCCTTGCATCTAGTAGCATTCCCCAACCCACTGATCCTGTCCCTGTACTAGCGTAATTCTTCTCTGGCATCTAGTGCCCCCGCTGCACTACAGGCACTGGCCAGCCCACCCTGCACCCCCTTACACCTTACTGGTGTTGCTGGTGCTGCGGGAGCTCATACGGTGACCAGCACAGTGCTCCTCTCACCTCTTTGGCTGGATGCCATTTGCAATGACAGGGAGTGTGTGTCCTCTACAGTATGCAGGCACCTCCCTGTCATTGCATGATATTTAGCCAGGTGGTCAGAGAGAGCTGTGCCAGGTTGCTGTATGGGCTCCTGCAACACCTGAAGGTGGAAGAGGGTGGCAGGGTGGGTTGACCAGTGCCTGCAATGCAGGTTGCCACTAAACACCAGGGAAGGATTATGCTAGTATGAGGATAGGGATTGGTGGGTGAGGGGGTGCCACTAGATGCCAGGGAATACGTGATTGAAAATGGGACCAGCAATCAGAGGACAGGGGGAGACCACTAGGCACCAGGGATTTCTTTTCTTGACACGGGGCTGGTGATTGGAGGGTGGGGTGACTACTAGGCACCAAAGACTACCTTTTTTTGACAAGGGGCTGGCGATTGCAGTGAGGAAACCAGTAGACACCAGGGACATGCTTTAGTCTACCAAGACTGGCGATCAGAAGGCAGGTGGGACCTCTGGACACCAGGGACATACTTCAGTCTACTGGGGCTGGTGAGCGGAAGGTGGCAGGGACCACAGGACACCAGGGTAGTTCTTTAATACAACCATGGCCTGTGATTGGAGGGTGGGAGGGGGCAGCTGAACACCAGGGCAGGATGTATGTTTATTGAGGATGGGGTTCAGAGGGTGGGGGATGCCACTAGACACCAGGGAATACTTGATTTTTACAGGACTGGGAAATCAGGGTGGGGGTGGAGCCGGTCACAGGGGCACAAATCAACCGCCACTTCCAATGCAGATGTGCCCATAATGGGCATGCAAGTGACCCCTTAGCTCCTTGTATGCCCAGTGGGCTTATTTGCATGATGCCATCTGAATATCACACTGGGAGCTACTGGCGCTATTGGGTATGGGGATGCTGCTCCCTGCACTGCCAGGGTCTATGTCAAGGTGGCACTACTTGGCTTGGCGCTATGCTGACATGCCCTTCTATTAAGTCAGGTAGCGCCAATGCACTGTCTGACTGAATATAGCATCCTCAGGGTTGTAGACAATGGGCAAGCACAGTGCAATCTTTTGCATTCAGCATTGCCCATTTTTGAATATCTGGCCTATGAAGTTTAAAGGGGTAAATAGCCTGTTTTCAGGCAGATATCTTCACTAATAAAGAATGGAATGTTCAGAACTTCTGGTTGTTTGGGAATCTTATGAGATTATGATATTTCACTCATAACAATGCTAACAGTAATGTTTTTGCAAAAACCTAGAAAATCACTTTAAGGTCAGACTTCAAATATTTCTTATAGAGAAAGGTATCACTGGTAATTCAATTTACAAGTTACAAAATACAGTCTAAAACACAGCATGGCAGGGAGGAACAACTGGAATTGTTGCCTTTAATTCCTGAATATTTCCACTGTTGTTCATGTTTTCTTCCCTTTGCATTACCATTGTAGGTAAACACTAAGCATAATTACTAAAACTGAAATCTAACTGGGGTATAGCCACCACCGGGTAGTAAGAGGGCGAGACCAGATGGACATTAATTAAATTCCTTTAATTTTTATCTTACTAGACTGCTATATCTCAGCTGCTGGGGTTACCTTGACATACAGTACTTGAACATTTAATTACATTTTAATACATAGGACCAAAGACTCCTTAACTGACTTTTTACTTTCGTTTTTGTGGGTAGGTGTAATGCAATGTTTCTCTTTGGCTGTCACACAGTGGCACCATTTCAGAGCTGCAGAACACACACTGCTTCCCAAAATGTTTATAATCAAACCTTGAAGAAATATTCAAGAGATTCAGTGTTCCCAGATACACAGCGAATCCTGTATTTTACAGGAAAAGGAAGCAGTCAACAGAAAAATTGCTCCCATAGACCTGTATAGGTTATTGGGAAAAAGAGCAATATAATATGGACAAATCATTGGGAATCTAAGTGCCAAACTACTCAGAGGTGGGTATAATTAAGCAACACAATTTGAGGGTTAGTATTTTACCAGATAAAGAAATTAAAGAACAGATGTACAGTGGAGCCCTCTTAAATGGACACCCATTTTGCAAGTAAATTCTGTGCATTTATCTAGGATGTGCATTTAAATGGATTTTCATTTTTGGCTGTAAAAAATAAACATCACCTAGACACTAATGATGTTTAATGGCTATATGCTTTAGTCATCTTAGAAACAAGCATAACTTCATAATAGCACAATCCTGTATTAAAAATTCCCATTCAGTCAGGTTTCTCTTTAGATGCCCAAAGTCAAACGATGGTAGATATGTCAATGTTATACATACATATATGTCAGTGTACGGGGCTTATGGGCAGACTGGATGGACCTAGCATCCTTATCTGCTGACAATTTCTATGTTTCTAATGTCATACAGTATGCTGCATCTGAACGTTTTACATCTGAAATTGACAGTCACTGAATTAGATCCATCTTACCACCAACAGAGAGTGTAACTTTTCATCTTTTCATGATTGTCACCCTAAGGAACAGCCCTTTTAGTCTGCAGAGCACTATGGACTTTTATACCATTGATGGCAGGACTGTAATTAACACCTGTTACGAGGTGTGAATGTGCACCTAAGCAGATGGATGGACAAAACTAGCCATAACAATCTGTACACCTAGCCGAAATTTGCATTTAACCAATTTGCACTTTTATCAGAATAATTTAAAACATGAAAGATAAGGGAAAAATTGGAAAAACAAACTCTGCATTGAAGCAAAATCTGGATATATCTCGTGTGAATTAAAATGGGCTCTACTGTATTTGCTACAACTACAGATTTGTGTATTATTACTGTTAAATAGTTTAATATAAAAGAAGAAATTTAGGAAATGGTAGTGCAAGTAAAAAGTCACAAATATCAAGGCAGTTTTTTTTTGTTTGGTTTTTTTGCTTGTCCAGCATGTGAATATCATAGCATTCTCATGCTAGGGGGATGACAAAGCAAATATTCTCACTGTTGATCCTTCCAAATAGAAGCCTGACTGCATTTTGTTCCAGGACTTGATTATTTTCAGAAATATCTATTTACAGAACTACAACTGTAACTTCTTTGAGACAACAGCACAACATTTTACCACAAAACCCCATGCTGTTGCATAAATCAGATAAGACGTGGTCCCACTACAAATATGCCTGATATTTTACTTGTGACCTGTGACCCCTGTGACATCACTCGTTGTTTCACCACTTGTGATGCCATAAAGTCTGGTTCCACTCATTAAAAATATCAGGCATATTTTGAATTGGCCCATGCCATATCCCATATTTAACTTGGCTACAAGCTGTGTGATTGTTCAATTTTTAGGAAGCAGTTATAAATTACCGGTATACTAAAAAAGATCCCTCTCAGCCAATTAGAACACAGAGGTACTGTCCTGTTATTATGTGATAACTAGACAGTACACTCAATAATTGACGTGTATGTTAATCCCTGTGTTGTGTTCTGCTTGGCTAAGACTAGCAGTACCCTGTTTGATAGAAACTGGCAAAACAGTTTGTTTTTTACAGATATGCTATAGTGCTAGTGAGAGCGATTTTGGAGCCCAGTTTTAAAACATTTCCTGTTTTTCTCCCCTCAGTATAATAGCCATAATGGAATTGTGGTCATGGGTTTACTTGGTAATAACCATACCAGTGTGTTAGTAAACACTTTGGACTATGGCCTCATTGTTTACTTACCTTGGTCCGGTTATTTATTAGCTCATAAACTCTGACTACTACCCCATAATCACGTTAGTGATGCCCCACTAGAAGTCATTTATACTCAAATTCCAACCACTAGAAACACAATTCAGTGAAAGGTGTTGAGGCATACAGTATGTTCCAAATTGAAACGTGTCAGAGCAAAATTCCAGAAAATTCTACAACAGTAATACTCCATCAAAGGTAACCATAGAATTGTGATAGATGTATCTCCAGCATGACTTTTGTAACAAGGCTTTTTATTTATTGAAATTATTTAAAACATACAGAGATAAACAGGAATCCCATTTACAGATGTATCCTGGTGGTTGTCTGCCACATTGGCATATTCACATACGACAATGGTATCCACTTTCATTTGTCTTAAAAGTTCAGTTTTTTTCTATTCGGCCGAGTAGCCTAAACACCTATATCATATCTAGAGGATGTGGTGTAGGGGTTTTCTGGTTAACATATATCCTTTTTAAAAGAACATAACATGTTATCTGTTGCAAAAATCGGGACCACACTGTAAGCAAGATCATGCATCTTAATTTAGTTATCTCTATATAAATAAACTGTAACATAAAAACAGTCAGGCTTTATTTGTTGTAATATCTCATGTTCCAACAGTTTTTACTGTAAGGAAATTACTGCTGGAAAATGATTCTGTGTGGCTGTTAGAAATGGCCACTTTTCTAATCAGGAAGATTCACTCTTCTGTCTGCTCACCTATAATTTAGCAGTGAGCCCAATATACAGAGAAGATTAATGGCTGCTACAGTCTTCTTTGCTTCACCAAGGACCCTACTATTTCCAAGCCAGTCTCTAACAACCATTAATACCCATTTGTGCAGAGCCTTCCTACTTTTATACTTCAAGTATTTTGCAAGTCGACTGAAGTTAACAGTAATTAACTGTAATTTGTTTAAACTAAAAACATTCATTAATTTGGACTGTCAGTACAAAGGATGGGACCAAGTCCAGTCTGCACATTGGTTTGGTTGGCCAAATGAAATTAATAGGGTTGGTCAGATCAGTCCCAGAAGAGAACTTCTCAGCTGGTTGGCTGCATGAGATAAAATGGCATCTCCATAAGTACCTCGAGATGTGATGATATACAAGATGCCACACCCTGAGATGTAATGAGATACAAGATGCCACACCCTGAGATGTGATGAGATTCAAGATGCCACACCCTGAGATGTAATTAGATACAAGATGCCACACCCTGAGATGTGATGAGATACAAGATGCCACACCCTGAGATGTGATGAGATACAAGATGCCACATCCTGAGATGTGATGAGATACAAGATGCCACACCCTGAGATGTGATGAGATACAAGATGCCACACCCTGAGATGTGATGTTATCTAGCACAATCCAATCCTTCAGATGTGACTATATCCAGAACAACACATACCCCAAGATGTGATATTCAGTGCAACTGGCTCATGTCCTTGGATATAATGATATTCACATGACACATCCTGAGACATGGGGATATTCAGCAAGTAACATGCCCAGAGGCATGATGACATGCAGCATGACAGCACACTGTGAGACATGCTTATTGTCTGTACAACACATAGACCAAGACATGATGATCTCCAGCACAACACATGCCCTGATACATGATGATCTCCAGATCAACACATGCCCTGATACTGTGCATATGAACATACGAATCTGCCAGAAGAAACAGGCCTTACAGTCTATCAAGTTAGTCTGCTTGAACATGCAGCTAGCACCCTTATATTGCAGCTACCCCTCCGTCCTCCCCCCTCACCTTTACCCCCCACTTGCACCCTTTCCTACGGCCTTTTAAAACTGCCTACTGTGCTACAGGATGCCACCTCCTTGGATAGAGTGTTCCATTTCTCCACCACCCTCTCTGTGAAAAAATGCCTCCACATCTCTCTTTGATATCTTCCACCCTCCAACCTGAGACCATGCCCTCTGGTGTCCTATCCTCTCCACAGCTTAACTATCCCTTCTGTGCCCTTTTTGTTAATCCCCTTCAAATATTTGAAGGTCTCAATCATATCCCCCTGATCCATCCTCTCCTCCAGGGTGCACATATTCAACTCAGTCAGCCTGTCCTCATAGGTTTTGTCCTCCAGCCCCTGAATCATCTTAGCTGCCCTACACTGCATGCCCTCCAGCAATCTGATATCCTTCTTCAGAAAGGGATGCCAGAACTGCACGCAGTACACCAAATGTGGCCTGACAAGTGATCTGTACAGCGGTTGGATCACATCCCTATTTCTGGATGAGATTCCTCTCGCAGTACACCCCAGCACCTTGTTGGCCTTAGCTGCCACCTTCCTGCACTGAGCTGAGTTGTTCATGTTACCCGTTATGATCACCCCTAGGTCTTCCTCCTCCTCTATGACCTCTATCTGAACCCCTACCAACTGGTAGCTCCTCCCTGAGTTCCTTGCTCCAAAGTGCATAACCTTGCACCTCTTCACATTGAAGCTCAATAGCCACTTTTCCGACCACTCCTCCAGTTTGATCAGGTCCTCCTGTAGCCCTTGCCACCCCTCTATGTCACCCGCCATCGCCCCTGTCTTGGTATCATCTGCAAACAGACTAATCTTGCTTCTAATGCAGTGTGAGATATCTGATATGAATAACCCAAAAACACCGGACCTAGGACTGAGCCCTGCGGTACCACGCTTGTCACCGCCCTTGGGGAAGAGAGTGCCCCCCCACACCACCACTTGTTGATGCCTCCCCTTCAGCCAGTTCACAGTCCTGTTTATCATCTTTGTCCCTGCCCCGACATACTGCAGCTTACCCCCCAGCCTCCCGTGAGGCACTGAATCAAAGGCCTTGCTGAAGTCTAAATACAACAAATCCACTGCATGGCCTTTATCCAGTTCCCTAGTTACCCAGTCATAGTGTTCAATTACCAACAGAGAGTGTAACTTTTCATCTTTTCATGACTGTCACCCTAAGGAACAGCCCTTTTAGTCTGAAGAGCACTATGGACTTTTATACCATTGATGGCAGGACTGTAATTAACACCTGTTACGAGGTGTGAATGTGCACCTAAGCAGATGGATGGACAAAACTAGCCATAGCAATCTGTACACTTAGCCGGTTGGTCTGGCAGGAACTTCCAGAGATGAATCCATGCTGCTGACTGTCCTAGAATCCGATTTCCTCCAAAAAGGTCACCAGCCTCTCTTTCAGGATTGTTTCCATAAGTTTTTCTACAATGGATGTGAGGATACATGATGATCTCCAGCACATGTGCCCTGATACATGATGATATCCAGGAAGATACACGCCAACACGCATGATGATATACAGCAAGACACATGACCTCAGATGTGATGATATCCAGCATAAAATGCACCCTGAAATGTGATGATATCCAGCTTGACAGTTGTATCCAGAGATGTGATAATATCCAGCACAACAAATTTCCTAAAACATGATCATATTCAGGCTGACACAGTCCCTAAGGCTTATATCCAGCATGCCAAATGCTTTGAAATGTGATATCTGGCACAACACCCATCATGAGGCATAATATTCAGCACGACACAATGTCCTGAGACTTGTTAACCTTTTGGCTGCTGCTGACAGGTATACTTGTCCTAAAAACCTGTATGTTCTAAATCTTCTGGCAGCCTCCTAAGGGCTATTATCCAGCATGACACAAACCATGAGACATGATAATTATGGTAAGCATTAATGCACAATAGGATGTGCATTGTGCTGGGATAATGTCACACCTTGGGTGGTTGGTCACAAGGCCACAGGCTAGGTGCTTCCAACACCCAAGTGATGTTATCCCAGCATGACATACACCAGTGGAGTGCATTATCATTATTATAGAATTGCTCACTTATAAAAATAAAATTAAAAATGCATGTTTAAAATGTATTTTTATCCTTATTTTTGCATGGGGAAATTATACATATAAAAAAGGCCTGCGGTGCTATGTTTTGGCCATTAGATGCTGCTAGCTTACAGTTCCCTTCTAACATGTCTCCTTTGTATCTGTTCACCCCCTAGTCACTCTGTTTTTATGTTGTATTTCCTACTGTTCCCCCTTGCTCATGGTTGCTCTCTCACTACAGTTTTAGTTTTTTTTTCTAATTTATTTAAAACAGAGGAACTGTTTGCTTGCGGGAGGAGATATTTGCCACAGTCGGTGGCTGTTGCCACCAGTTGGAGAAGGGAAAACAGCCACATCGATGGCGGGGAACAGCAACATCAGTGGCGGGTTTCACCGCAGACCATAGCCGCACTGGAGGTGGGCTGCATCAGCGGCAGTAAGCAGCACCCAATCAAGGACCAGGGCACCAAATTCAAACATCATGGCTGGGTTATTTAAAGCCTGGGCCCAGCCACAGACTTCTACCAAAGGAACTGTTTGCCGAAGTTGGTGGTGGGGATCATCGGTGGCCATTGCCACCAGTTGGAGGAGGGAAAACAGCCACATCGATGGCGGGGAACAGCAACATCAGTGGCGGGTTTCACCGCAGACCATAGCCGCACTGGAGGTGGGCTGCATCAGCGGCAATAAGCAGCACCCAATCAAGGACCAGGGCACCAAATTCAAACATCATGGCTGGGTTATTTAAAGCCTGGGCCCAGCCACAGACTTCTACCAAAGGAACTGTTTGCCGAAGTTGGTGGTGGGGATCATCGGTGGCCATTGCCACCAGTTGGAGGAGGGACAACAGCTGCATTAGCAGTGAGGGACACTAGCCGCGTCAGTGGCAAGGAACAGCAACATCGGCAGCGGGTCTCACCGGAGACCGTAGCCGCACAGGAGGTGGGCTGCATCAGCGGCAGTAAGCAGCATCCAATCAAGGACCAGGGTGCCAAATTCAAGCATTGTGACTGGGCTATTTAAAGCCTGGGCCCAGCCATAGACTTCTATCAGAGGAGCTGTTTGCCACAGTCGGCCAGTGGGGATTGTCGTCGGCCATTGCCGCCAGTCGGAGGAGGGACAACAGCCGCATCGGTGGCGGGGAACAGCAACATTGGTGGCGGATCTCATCAGAGACCGTAGCCGCACAGAAGCTAGGTCACATCGGCAGCAGTAAGCACCATCTAATCAAGCACCAGGGCACCACATTCAAGCACTGTATCTGGGCTATTTAAAGCCTGGGCTCAGCTGCAGACTTCTACTAGAGGAGCTGTTTGCTTGGGTTTTTTCTCCCACGCGCCCTCCCTGCACCACCTCCAAATTAAATAGCCTAGTGTTCCAAGCCCAGTGGTGGATGCACCAATTAAGTCGGGACAGGAGATGGGGTAAATCAAGGGGGTGGAGACAGGAGTGTGGTGGGGCAGAGACTCCTCGGCTGAAAAGGGTGAAGGCTTTGGCTACAGATGAAACCTGGATGGCAACACCCACAAGGGAACGAGGATTCTGGGGCTATATCCTCCTGATCTAAGGTACTGTGCTAATTACTACACAACACCCCCACAAAGGAACCATGACACTTGGGCTAAATACTTTAGATCTGAGGTGCTGTGCTAATTACTAGGGGACTGTGGCATACGGGGCATCTGTGACTATTTATGGTACTGTGGATCTGGGGTGCAACTACAGTGTATCCTGTGGAAGCATGGGGCACTCAATGCATGTGCAGTCAATTGTCATTCTCCTAAAAAGGGGCTAGTTTCACTTAATGTACAGAAATGGTTATGTTTTAAAATTGGGAATCTAGTTTATTTAAAAAAAAAAAAAAGAAGAGGAATCTAGTTAAATGGTGGTACAGAGAGGGCTGTGATTATAGACTTAATATAAGGTACAAGAGTCTGGCACAGTGAAGCTACACTGGAGCTAGAAGTTTTATGCCTTAGGTAAATGGCTTCCAAGGTATTCTTTAAGGGCATTAGGCAACAGGCAGTGGAGGGTAAATCCCATATAGCAGCTGCTGTGCTGAAACATCTGGGACTCTGGGTGTGTTAGAAAAATGGAGGGGCAAATGGAGCGGAAAGGGTACAGGGCTGAGGCATGGTCCCCAGACTGCAAGGGCAGGGGGCATCTTTGGAAGGGTGGTAGGGTGTACTGGTTGTGGGTTGGCCATTGTGCTAGCTATGGCATGGAAGATGGGGGGCTGCATGGTATGTAGGCAGCTGGCACAACTAAGAGAGGAGGTGAGATGGTTGGGAAGGATGCTACAATGGGCAGGGGTGAGGGGTAGAGGGGAGGACAGGTGGGCATCCACTGAGAGAGTAGGATGGGAAAGGGGCAGAAGAGTGAGCAAAAGTGGAGCTGTAGGGGATCTAGGAGCAAATGCAGCAACAGGCAGGTGAAGTCAGATGGATTGGAAGAGCGCAAAGGAGTATGCGTGAAGGGAAGGAGGAGTTGGGGTGGGTATAAGGGGGGCTTAGGTAGAGGCAGTACAGGACATGAGAAAGACCAAGGGAAATGGCAGGAGATAAGGTCCAAAGCCTGCTCGTAAGGAAAGGGATGGGGGAGAAGCCCCAGTCAGAGGGATACAGGCAGTGGACATAGAGCACAAAAACAGATTTGCACAACTAGTGCCACAAAATGGGGGTGCGAATATGGAAATTGGAGTTGAGGAAGATTCAGGGGGAACAGGTGAAGCAAACATGAAGGAAGGCATAGTAGAAAGGGGAAGGCGGACATCTCTTCATGAGTGAACAAAGAAGATAGCAAAGTAAAGATAAGGGTGCAGGAGTGAACTCACCCCAGAAAGGGCAACCCCTCAAGAGAGGGGAGACAGTGAGCGTAGGTTTAGGGGGGCTGAAACAAGACGGAAATGGGGAAGCAAACTAAGCACTGGTAATTTCAGTCAAGGCATGGAAAAGGGAAGGTAAAAGGGGGGAGATAGAGCTCATGGATAGTGGGGCAGGGGAGGGCAGTCTCGCAGAAAAGGCCTGCAGGGGGCTGGAAGCACATAGAGAGAAGGGAGAAATCAGTATTCAGCGAGATACAATGGGTAAAAAGGGGAGAGAAACTAGGATAGATAATGGAATGCAAGGGGCTGGGAGAATGACAGAAGAGCATTATAAGCAGAAGGTAATGGAAAGAAGGCTCTTGCTTGTTGGGGACTCAGTTAAAAAAGGAATTAATTGGGGGGCATGGGGGACAAAAGCAATACAGTACGTGTCGAGAGCCTGCCAGGTATGATGGCGGTGGAGGTCATTCACTATATCCCCTCCAAGGGGAAACAGCAAGATAGGAAAACACACCTGATGTTCCACCCGGGAACAAATGATCTGGCAGGGAATAGCTTGTTGGAGGTGCAGGCAAGATTTAGAGCACTTGCTAGGTACTGCACAGCCTGGGGTCAAATCTGTGGCTTTTTCAGAGGTGCTGCCCATACCAAAGGCAAGTACCGAGAGGAGATTGAGGACTGAGAAGTTGAACAAATGGCTGATGGGATGGTGTGAACAAATGGGGTATGGGTTAGTAGGCGACTGGGGAATGACGTGAGGGGATGAGAGCCTATTTGTGCCAGATATGCTGCATCTGAATAGGGAGGGTGTGGCAGCGCTAAAGAGCAAGTTAGGAGAGTTTATGGAACAAAACTGTAGTTTAAACTAAATTGGGGGGGGTTGGGAACAATTCCACACCACAGGACAGGAGAAACTGGGGTCTACCAACCTCCCCTCCAGAATGGAAAAAAAATACAGGGTAGAGGAGAGAGAATGGGAACATGCACCGGGGGACAGAAATGTGTGTCCAGCAAATGGAGAGCCATGTGCACCAATGCCAGGAGCCTAGGAAACAAGATCCCAGACTTAGCAATGGTCATGGCTGAGGCAGACCTGGACATCGTGGGAATTAAGGAGACGTGGGGTCATGATGGCCAGGATTGGGACATGGCAATACCGAGGTGTGTACTATTTAGGAAGGACAGAGTGAGAAGGAGAAGGGGGTGGCACTATATGTGAAAGAACACATTAAGGCCATGGAATTGCAGGGAAGATGGGGGGGGGGGGACTGAGACTATATAGGTATCATTACACACAGTGAAGGGAGAAGTTATACGCACCGGGTATAATACCTTTGTCACCCCTGCCTTCCCCACCTCACTCACTTTCACTTGCTCATGCAAACACATCGTCAGCCCTGTGTTCCCCACCTCCCACTATCTGTCCAACTGGACATCCCCCCATTCTATTTCCACCTAATCTGTTCTGCAACTAAATCCTCCTCACCACTCCTTACAAGTCTCTTCTGCCACTCTTGCCCCATATCAGTCTGGACTTGTGCTTAGTATGTATTCACTGTATGATGTGAAAGTACCCAGCAAATACCTATTGTAAGCCCTGACAAACCCTAGACTAGCACTTACTATGTAGTCACTGTTTGCACTTTACTGATGTACTCCATTGTCAAAACTGCTTTCACTTTTGTATACCAATTTACTGTTGTACTCCTTTGGCTAAAATGTATTCATAGTTGTATACGTATCCCATGTTATGTATATATACATGTTTCTCTTGGGTTTTTTTTGTTTATAATTGTATGATCTTTGTTAACCTGCAGAGGTCCACCTTCTAAATGAGTTTACTCAGTGGTGTTTCACCTGGTTAAATAAAGACTGATTGATTGATTGACTGATTGATATTAGCTGCCAGCGCAGCAGGATGAGGGGGATAAGGCAGTGATGGAGGAGATCCAGAGTATGGCTAACAGGGGGGAGGTGCTTCTAATGGGGGACTTCATCCTGCCGGACATGGAGTGGGGCACCTCATCAGCAGCATCCACCAGTAGCAGGGAAATCATAGACTGCCTACAGGGAGCTCTCATGAAGCAGCTGGTAAGGGAACTGACCAGGAAGGGGGTGATCCTAGACTTGATTCTTACAAATGGGGAATGGGTGGGAAAGGTATCCATAGGGAAGAACCTTGGCATCAGTGACCATAATACCATTTGGTTCATGGTAGAAACAACTGTGGACGTTCATCAGACCAAAGCAAAGATGCTAGATTTCAGGCATGCAGACTTTAAGAAAATGGGGGAATGCATTCAACAAGCATTGGCAGGGGTGGGGGGATTTGGGGTGGTGGAAGAAATGTGGGACACAATAAAGGGGGCACAGTGGAAGCTACTAGCCTCTGTGTTAGGAGGGTAAATAAAAATAGGAAGAAAAGAAAGCCACTTTGGTTTAATAGAGAAGTGGCTGAGAAGGTCAGGGCAAAGAGAAAGGTATCTAGGAGGTATAAAATGACAGAGAGGGAGGAGGGTAGGGCTATATACCAGGAGAAGCAGAAGGAAGCAGGACTGGAGGTCAGTAAAGCGAAGGCAAGAACAGAAAAAAGAATAGCCAACTCAGTCAAGAAAGGGGATAAAGCCTTCTTCCACTTTGTGAGTGAGAGGAGAAAGTCAAAAGAGGGGATAGTCAGGCTGAAAAATAAAGAAGGGGGGGTTGGTGGAAGATGACCGGGAGAAGGCGGAAATACTTAACAGCTATTTCTGCTCAGTGTTCATGGTAGAGAAGGATGGGGAGGTTAGGAAAATCTGGGAAAATGAGGCAGTGGAGGAGGGGGGTTGACTACAATCCGTTCCAGGTAGAGGAGGTCCTGAGGGATCTAGAGGGGCTGAAGGTGGACAAGGCAATGGGGCCAGATGAGGTGCACCCCAGGGTACTAAGGGAGCTTAGTAAGGTACTTGCAGTACCTCTGACCAGCCTCTTCAACAAATCTTTGGAAACAGGGGAGGTCCCGGATGACTGGAGAAGGGTGGATGAGATCCCCCTTCATAAGGGGGAGGACAAGGAGGAGACAGGCAATTATAGACCAGTGAGTTTAATATTGGTGGTGGGCAAGCTGATGGAGAAACTGTTAAAAAAAACAATCACCAGCTACCTCGAAGCCAATGGCCTACAGGACCAATGGCAACACGGGTTCACTGAGGGAAGGTCATATCAAACAAACTTGATTGAGTTCTTTGACCGGGTCACCAAGGTAGTGGATTGGGGGGTCTGTAGATGTTGCATACCTAGACTTTAAGAAGGCGTTTGATACTGTGCCGCACATGAGACTACTGCACAGACTGAGATGTCTTGGGCTGGGGCCAGTAGTAGTTAGGTGGGTATAGAACTGGCTGGGGGGGCAGAAGGCAGAGGGTAATTGTTAATGGGGTACCTTCAAAGGAGGGTGTGGTCACCAGTGGGGTACCTCAGGAGTCGGTGCTGGGGCCACTCCTTTTTATGTTGGCATGCTTGCGCAGCCAACATCATGGGACAGTGCAGCTTTGGAGGTGGGGTCACTGTTGGGCGATTGCAGGGCATGCACCGGTAGGTGCATCCCTCATTCCCTAATCAGCCTGCATGCTGGCACCACACCATGCATATATAATGTGGCACGCACATCTAAGAAAAGGTCCGCTGCAAACCAAGCAAAGCTTGTCATACGCAGTGTACCCTTCCTACATGCTGACCGACATTATGAGCATGGTCGGCGAGCGGACGTCTGCCCAACTACTGCTGACTTTGGGGTGCCCAATCTCCCTGTCGGTTAACCCCCTCACTTTCTTTGTGTGCCAATGGGGGAGCCCACTCCCCATCGGCATAAACCTCCCCCAATTGTTGAATGCCGAGGGGGGTGCCCAATCCTCCTCGGCATTACTTCCTCATCCCCCACCCATGTTGTGTGCCGACGAGGTGCCCAACTCCCCATCAGCCATAGACCCCCCAAACAGCCCCGTCGGCTATAGACCCCCCAAACAGTTAGGTGGCATGCTGGGAGCCCACCCCAGCTTGCCAAAGCCCCTGCAAAACAAAAACTGTCCCACAATGTTTTTTTTTCTCCTGTAAAATGAAAACGGTCCCTCGTAGTCTCGATGCCCCTTCCCCCACCTGCACCCACCCTCTGCGCACCCTGCCTCCCCTCATCCCCCCTAACCCCATACTTACCTGGGGAGTCTGGTGCGATGATCTTCAGTGGACCAGAAACACGTCTGTACTCTTCAAAGCCGACCGTGAACTGAAGAAATGCCGGTAAACTGTATAATGGAATGAATAGGGGTTTTTCAACTTTAATGCATATCTCGGGCATTTTTGCAAATTTTGGCCCCAAATTTTCAACATGGGGTTTTGGGACCCTTTCTCATGAATTCTTGCACTGTCATGGCATTATTCAGTCCTGAAAGGTGATTTCAGTCACTGCATGGAATCACCTTTCGACCGAGTAACGAAATGACAGTGCCACTGTTCGCGAGAGGCCTCAAAAGCCTATGTTGTAAGTTTGTGGGAAAATCAAACAAATGACTGTTTTACGACGCCAGAAGTTAGCGATTCGCACTATTTTCATGCCAGATTCTCAACTTTGGCATTTTACCACACCTTCTTGTGAAACGTACAGCTGTCATTTTTCACATCCTGGCCGAAATGTGTTTTCGCACTTCCGGCACAGAATAGCGTGGTCACTGTGCGAAATCAGTGTTCAGGACACATTACAAAAATGACAGTGACACTGTTCATGAGCAGAGGTCCTAAAATGCCTGCGCTGAAAATTGGGTGACAATACTACATAAAATGACTATTTTACGAGCGTGCATAGCAACTGCGCAACGCACGCTCGTAAGTTAGCACATTTGCAATATTTTCATGCCACATTCTCAACATTGGCATTTTACCACACCTTTTTGTGAACCATACAGCTGTCATTTTTCACATCTTTGCCGAAATGTGTTTGCACTTCCAGCACAGAATAGGCGGTCACTATATACGAAATCACTGTTTGGGACACATTATGAAAATAACAGTGACACTGTTCATGAACAGAGGTCTAAAATGCCTGTGTTGAAAATTTGAGCAATACTCCATAAAATGGCTGTTATTAACAGGCGTTGTGCAGTTTGCACATCGTGAAGTTCAAGAACATAATATTTTCACTCCACATTTCAACAGTGCCATTGTTCTACACCTCCTAATGAACATTACAGCTGTCATTTTTCACATCCTGACCAAAATCTGTTTTTGCAGTTCCGGCACACAATAGCGCGGTTGCCGTGGAAAGCCCGTGTTCGAGACACATTATGAAAATGGCAGTGACACTGTTCATTAGCTGATGTCCTAAAATGCCTATGTTGAAAATTTAGGGATGAAAGTCAATAAAATGAGTGTTTTATGAGCGTGCATTGTGCAATTTGCACGCACGCTTGTGACTTTGTGAATTTGTAATACTTTCACTCCAGCTATTCATCATTGGCATTTTTCCATACCTCCTTATGAACAGTACAGCTGGCTGAAATGTGTTTTCACACATCCGGTGCAGAATTGCATGATCACTGTGCGAAATCACTTTTCGGGACACTTAGAGGAAATGACGGTGACACTATTCATCAGCAGAGGTCCTAAAATGCCTATGTTGAGAATTTGGTGGCGAAAGTCCAGACAATGACTGTGTTGCAAGCGTGCATTGCGCAGTTTCCACACACCCTTGTAACTTCGTCAATCTGCAATATTTTCATGCCACATTTTCACCACTGGCATTTGTGCACACCTCATTATCAACAGTCCAGCTGCCATTTTCCACAGCCTGCCCAAAACGTGTTTCCGCAGCTCTGCCGCACAGTGGCGTGCTCGCTGTGCAAAATCACCTTTTGGGACACGTTAAACTCACAGCGCTATGCCTCTCCACCTCCGCCACTGCCAATGCCAGCGTGACAACATTCGGCATTGACAAATGCTTGTTAATATATTTATAGGGGACATAGCGGAAGGGCTAGAGGGAAGAGTATGTCTAGTCACGGATGACACGAAGGTCTGAAATAGAGTGGATACACCTGAGGGGGTTGAGAGTATGTGCAGAGATCTGGAGAAACTGGAAGAGTGGTCCATGGAGTGGGAATTATCCTTCAATACAAAAAAGTGCAGGATCATGCACTTAGGCAGGAAAAACCAGGGAGTAGAATACCGGATGGGGGGCACGCCCTAGAGGTAACCAAGCTGGAAAGGGACCTTGGTATACTCATTTCACAGGACCTGAAGGTGTCAAAGCAATGCGGGAAAGTGGTGGCAAGGGTCAATAGGATGCTGGGTTTTATCAGTAGGGGAATCACTAGCAGGAAGAGGGAGGTCATAATGCCCTTGTACAGGTAACTGATAAGTAACTTGTGGCAACTTGATAAGTAATTTTTGTAACATCTTTTTTACTCTTGACTATTGTTGGAATAGTCTTGGGTCGCATATGGAAAAAGGGCCTTGGCTCATATGTTTACCTGGTGAACAAAAGATAAATAAATAAACTGGTTAGGCCACATGTTGAGTATGGAGTCCAGTTCTGGAGGCCATACCTCAAGAAGGATGTGGATAGAGTGGTTACCATCCAGAGGAGGGCAACAAAAATGGTGAAGGGACTCATTTGTCATATGAGGAACTGCTGAAGGACCTAAGAATGTACTCCCTAGAACGAAGAAGGGAAAGGGGGAGGATATGATTGAGACCTTCAGATATGTCAATGGTATTAACAGGGTGCCAGTGGGGGACATCTTCCAGCTAAAGGGGCATGGGAAAACAAGGGGGCATGATATGCAGATAGTAGGGGGGGAGGTTCAGAGGAAACATTAGAAAATTCTACTTCATGGAGAGGGTAGTAGATAACTGGAACAAACTCCCAGAGGAGGTAGTGGGGCCAAAAACTGTGGGGGGATTCAAGGGAGTGTGGGATAGACACAAGGGTCTTTTGGATCTGTGGCAGGGGGGTGTTAGGAAATAGCAAAACCTTAGCAGCTAACTAGGCACACTGAGCAGACTGGGTGGGCCTGGTGGTCCTTTTCTCCCGACACATTCTATGTTTCATATGATAGTCGGGTAGCCCCAAGAGCATCAAATGCCCAGTTTCCAGCAGAACCATCCCCCCAAAAGAAAACCCACAGAACATAATGTAATATAAATATTATCAGACAAAACATAATTACAAATAACATTTACAGAGTTATCAGTACATAAAATCTTCCTAACCCTTTTCAACAAACCATGTGGTAGAATACCACGGAAAGAGGAAGTGAAACATTTTCCATGACTTAATTGATCTATATGAAAATGATTGTTGCTCAAGTGCGGTTTTAAACAGTGGCAATTTGAATAAATGGCCACTGGACAACCTTGTAGAGTAAACCAAAGAAAAACCAGTAGTTAAGGCATGAAATAAAAATTTCTCTGCTGTAGAAGCAAACATTATGCCAATTTATAAAAAGGGCTCTAGACAAAATGTTGCAAACTACAGGCCAATTAGTCTGATGTTGGTCCTGGGAAAGGTTTTAGACATTTTTGTTAAGGGAATCATGGATAATCATATAAAGAAAATGGATTGGGAGACTTAACCAAACATGGTTTCACAACACATACTGTAGAGCCTGTCAAACTAATCTTTTCCATTTTTTTGAGCCCATCAGCAGCGCACTGGACAATAACCTCTCTGTTGATGTTATTTATTTATTTAGAATTAATAAAATGTAACTTTTGCCCAAACATTATTAGATGGATCTGCTCATGGCTAGATAACAGAAAACAACAGGTTACAACAAGAGGGCACAGCTCGGATTGGGGAACTGTCACTAGAGGAGTTCAACAGGGTTCAGTGCTGGGACCAACCCTCTTTAATATATTGGTGTCTGCCATGTCTGTATCTACTGTGACTTGGATATGTAAGTTCATATGTGACACAAAACTTAGCACTATCGTAGAAAATGAAGACGCTAATGACCAACTGCAGGCAGACCTGAATAAAATCAGAGCATGGGCAAAGGAACATAAATTGTCCTTTAATGAAAAGAAATGCAAAGTTATGCATCTAGGTAGGAACAATTGAATACACAAGTATTTTATGAATGGTGCTGAACTTGATACATCTGACAGTGAAGAGGATTTAGGCATCATTATTAACAACACACTAACATCTAGTGATCACACCAGGGAGGTGGTGAGCCAGGCTAATAGAATGCTGGGATGTACATAGAAACATAGAATCTGACAGCAGATAAGGACTGCTTGGCCCACCCAGTCTGCTCATTTCCCTACCTGATGGATAAGCTGCAGATTCTAGTTAATCAACAGCTTACTTCTTCCTGCCCCCCACTAGAATTGCCTTATGCCTGTCCCATGCATTCTTGAATCCTCCCACTGTTCCTGACTCCACAACCTCCTCAGGAAGGCTGTTCCATGCATCCACAACTCTCTGTGAAAAATACTTTCTAACATTACCTCTGAGCCGTCCCCCCTCTATCTTCAAATTGTGCCCCCTTGTTCTTGCACATCTGTTCTTCTGAAAGATACTACCTCTTGTACCTTGTTAATTCCTTGAGATACTTGAAAGTTTCTATCATGCCCCCCCCCCTCCTTTCCTCAAGGGTATACATATTAAGCTACTTTAGTCTCTCCTCGTATGTCTTCCAGTTCAGACCTTGCACCATTTTGATTGCCCTCCTCTGAACAGCCTCCACTCTGTCTATGTCTTTGCGGAGATGGGGTCTCCGGAATTGCGTGCAGTACTCCAGATGGGGTCTCATTGACTGTAGAGAGGGATAACAACTTCCAGTTTTCTACTGTTGATGCCTCTCCCTATGCATCCCAGTATCCCCCCAGCCCTCCTTTCTGCCTTCTCACATTGCTTGTCCAACTTTAGGTCATCTGATATAATTACTCCTAGGTCTCTTTCAATTTTTGTTGTTGTTATTAACTCACCCCCCATTGTGTACTCATCCCCTGGGTTTTTGTTTCCCAGATGCATTACCTTGCACTTCTTTGCATTGAATCTGAGCTGCCACGTATTTGACCATTCCTCCAACCTTGCCAAGTCCTTTTCATTCTTTCCACCCCACCTTGTGTATCAACCCTGTTGCAGATCTTTGTGTCATCTGCAAAGAGGCATATCTTTCCTTCCAGGTGCTCTCCAATGTTACTTATAAAGATATTAAAGAGGACCGGTCCCAGTTCCGAACCCTGTGGTACCCCGCTAGTTACCCTCCTTTCTTCACTGTGGACTCTGTTTACTATTACCCTTTGCGTCCTGTTGTCCAGCCAGTTTTTTATCCAGGCTACCACCTTGGGACCCACTCCAAGGCTGGCTAACTTATATATTAATCTTTTCTGTGAGACTGTGTCGAATGCCTTGCTAAAATCTAGGTAGGCCATATCCACAGCCCCTCCCTGGTCTACTACTTTGGTCACCCAGTCAAAGAAATCTATTAGGTTCATCTGACATGACCTTCCTGATGTGAAACCATGCTGCCTTGGGTCCTGTGCCCCACTGGCCTCTAGGTACTCAACAATTGTTTCCTTCAGAAGTGATTCCATCATTTTCCCTACCACTGAAGTCAAACTAATTAGTCTGTAGTTTCCTGCCTCTGCCCTGCTCCCACTTTTGTGAAGTGGAATCTCGTTTGCCCTCCTCCAGTCCTCGGGTACCACTCCATCCTCCCATGATTTGTTAAAGAGAGTAGTCAGTGGTGTTATTAGTTCTACCCTTAGTTCTTTTAGTATTCTTGGGTGAATCCCATCAGGCCCCAATGCTTTGTCCACCCTCAGTTTCAAGAGTTCTTTCAAAACCCTTTCTTCTGTGAATGGACTGGTATCGACCCCTTATTCAGAGTTTCTCCCCTTGTTTGGTTTAGGCACCTCCCCCCACCTCATCTGTTGTGAATACTGAGCAGAAATATTTGTTCAGTATCCCTGCTTTTTCACTGTCACCCTCTGCCCACATTCCTTCCCCTTTATTAAGTCTCTGTATCCCTCCCTTGGTCTTTCTTCGCTCCCTAATGTACCTATAAAAGATTTTATCCCCCTTCTTATTCTTCTTCTGTATTTTCAGGCATGTAAAAAGTAGGGATAAAAGTGTGATAATGCCCTTGTATGGTGTGTTGGTCAGGCCCCACCTGGAGTATTGCAGCCAGTTCTGGGCACCATACAAACAAAGAGATGTATCCCTTTTGGAAGCAATCCAATGAAGAACAACAACAAGGATAACTAACCTGAAGCATTTGTCATATGGTGAAAGACTAAGAGAACTGGATCTTTACTTGTTTAAGTACAGATGCACTAGGGGTGATCTCTGGTATAGAAGTCCTTTAAAAATGAGGATTTAATGGAATGTACAGGATTACAGAAGAAATATACTAACAAAGATTTAAGACGACGTGAGTACCAGCTTAAGGGAGAGGATTTCAGAACTCTTCTAAAAGAGGACGTTGGTTAAATCAAAGGGTGGTAACAATGTGGCACTCATTACCTGAGTATATTGTAAAGAGTCAAATGATGGAGAAATTTAAATCATCTCTTGATAGGTACATTTGTGGGTACGATGTCCAATGAAAATTGGTGAGTCAAATATGGCTAACACTTGAAGACTCAATATTATTCCTATGATTCCTATGACACAAAATGGCAAAAACAAATTAAAACAAAAACAGTGCTGATGAAATGAAAGTCAACCAATCTTAGAATACAGTGAACAGTGGTGTGTGCGCTGAGGACTAGCCATGGCATAGCGACACACATCACTGTACAATGTATTAACTCTTTTTCAAAGATTGGTCAGTGCATGTGGCGTACAAGGGGAGACCATAATCAATGGCAGATAACAATAGTGACTGAGCATGAACAGTTTTAGAAAGCAAAGTCAGGTAACTTTTTATATAAGAGTCCCAATCTTTTATGAACATTTTTTATTAACGTATATGTAAGTGAATTAAAAGAAAGTGTCTGATCAAGCCATTGGCCTAAATATTTGAAACATCGACCTGCTTTGATAGCAGTGCCATCAACCCCACAAATCTGTGGGCTGTGGGAGAATTTGTCAGTTTATATCTAGAACCAAACATCATATACTTGGTCTTGGGTATGTTGAGGGCCCCTAGATCTCTGTGGCACTCACTTCCAATTTCTGCGGCAGGGGTCCTAAGCCTCTGTGGCAGCATTTTGTGATTTCTGCAGCATGATTTATTCATTTCTGTGGCAGAATGCAGCCATGCTGTTGGCTACAATATGATGTGAGATCATCCATGACATCACATGTGAAGCATGGAGAAGGGGCTTCAGGATCAATGAGATGGAAATGGGAGTCAGGCATTATGAAAAAATGTTGCATTTGAATGTAAATTCTCCAAGAGCAATGAATTCTATGACATGATGCTAATTCTGCAGACAATTCCATGGCTGTGGAATTGCAGAATTTCAGGGCCTTGGGTATTTTTAATAGCAAGCCATTACTACACAACAGCTTTTGAGTGATGGCAAAAATCGCTCTGAACAACAGCCACTTCTGAAGGGAGTACAAGGGGTGAGAATGGTGCAGAAATGGACACAAGTCCCTTTACATGAGAAAGGGTCCTGAAGGAACTGGAAGTAATAAGAGTTGATAAAGCAATGGGGCCAGATGGGGTGCACCCAAGGGTCCTTAAAGAACTAAGAGAGGTTGTGGCTGAACCTCTGGCTATCCTGTTTAGCCGATCACTGGAAACAGGGGAGGTACCCAAAGACTGGAGGACAGCAGATGTAGTCCCCTTATACAAAAGCGGAACAAAGAGGAAGCAGGGAACTACAGACCAGTCAGCCTCACCTCGGTAGTGGGGAAGATCATGGAAGCACTACTGAAGGAGAAATTGGTAGAACATCTGGTTGTCAATGGACTACAGGACCCAAGGCAGCATGGTTTCACCAGGGGGAGGTCATGTCAGACCAACCTCGTTGAATTATTTGACTGGGTGACTAGGGAGGTGGATCAGGGGAGGGCAGTAGACATGGCCTATCTGGACTTCAGCAAGGCCTTTGACACTGTGCCACATAGAAGACTACTACACAAACTGGGGAATATGGGTGTGGGTAGGACAATAGTGTGGTGGGTAGGTAACTGGTTGGGTGGCAGGACACAGAGGGTGGTGGTAAATGGCTGTCACTCACCAGAGGGAAGAGTGACCAGTGGGGTACCACAGGGATCAGTGCTGGGACCGGTCCTATTCAACATCTTCATCACTGACATTGCGCAGGACCTAGAAGGCAGAATTTCACTGTTCGCTGATGACACAAAGCTCTGTAACAGAGTAGACACACCAGAGGGTGTAGACAGAATGAGAAGGGACCTGCAGAAACTTGAAGAATGGTCAGGGTTTGTCAGTTGAAATTCAATGCAAAGAAGTGCAAGATAATGCATATGGGGTACAAAAACCCTGGCACAATATATCAGTTGGGGTGAGGATATAGCATGCACCAAACAGGAAAGGATCTTGGGTTATCATCTCTGATGACCTCAAGGTATGAAACAGTGTGACAAGGCAGCAGTAAAGCAAATAGGATGCTGGGATGCATAGGCAGGGGCATCACCAGCAGGAAAAGGAGGTCATAATTCCGCTATACAAAACACTAGTGAGGCCCCACCTGGAGTACAGTGTACAGTTCTGGAGACCATACCTGCGTAAGGACATAGACAGGGTAGAGAAGGTTCAGAGGAGGCAACAAAGATGGTGCATGGATTGCATCACAAGTCCTCGAAGACAGATTGAAGGAACTGAACATGTACTCCCTGGAGGAGGAGGAGGGAGAGAGGGATATGATAGAGACATACAAGTATCTCACAGGGAGGAACAGGGTGCAGGATCCACACTATTTTAATGAAAAAGATGTTCCAGGACTAGAGGCATGGGATGAAGTTGGAGGGAGGACGATTCAGAGGAAACATGAGGAAGAATTTCTTCACAGAACGGTGGTGGACAAGTGGAACACCTGCCAGAGGAAGTGGTGAGGGCTGAAACAATCAGGATTTAAGAATGCATGGGATAGACATAAGGAATTCTGCAGGTCAGGGGTAAGGGGCAACAGACTTCTAGGAAAACTTAAACTGAACTTACAAGCTCAAATGGGCAGACTGGGTGGGCCATAGGCCCTTATCTGCCGACACTGTCTATGTATCTATGTACTTCATCAAATGAAGATCCAGTACTGGAGAGGATGATATTGTCAACATACATAAGTATTTTGGAAGTAGAGCTAAAGTTGGGTAAATCATTTAAGAACATGCTGAACAATATCAGCCCAAGGATGGAACCCTGAGGGACTCCATTTCCAATATCCAGCAGAGAACAGGAGACTCCATCAAGTAATACATTCTGCCATCTGTCAGAGAGGTAGCTGTTGAACCAGAGCACTGTAGATCAGAAACACCAAGGCCTCTGAGCTTGGACGGCAGGTGACTACGGTTAACCAAGTTAAAAGCTTTTGACAAATCACGAAAAAGTGCACTGGCCACAACCCCATAGTCCAAGGCTCAATGGCGAGAATCAGTAATCTTAGACAAGGCAGACATAGGGTTCTGGTCCTCACGAAACCCATGTTAGTAAGCAGTTACAACACCAGTCTGATCCAAGTATGTCTTAACCTGATTATACTCAACTCTGTCCATAGTCTTGGACAATAGGGTCAAAAGTGAACTTGGTCTACAGTTCTTGGCCACAGTGCGGTCGCCAGACTTAAAGATGGGAACCATAGTCACCTGTTTCCACAGCTCAGGCACCTCTCCTATTGTTTAAGAAAAATTAAATAAAACTGTAAGAGACTGAGCTGCATACTGGGAAACGTTTGTGAACTGAAGCCGGTGACTGGTGCATGGCACATTGTCTGCTTTTGAAAAGCAGATGTGCTCAAAGGAGACATGCTGTTACGAATGAAGCTGATCGCAAAAGCTAGAGACTGGTAAGAGGCACATAATGTGCTTTCAAAAAGCAGATGTACTGAAAGGAGTCAGCGACCAAAGCTGATCAGAATGATGGCATAGTTTACTTTCAACAAATGAAATACAGTGTTCTAGTTTGGGGAGGGGGCAGGGGCTGAGGAGCAAGGTACAGTGAAGCCATGATAGCTTCTATATTCGGGGGATGGAGTGATTTTGTTTTTATGTTACTGCAGTTATGTTTGTGGCAGACCTTCATACAGTGATGTTATTCTCAGATAACATCACTGTTGAAGGTAGGCACTGACCAGTCAAAGCCTGGCATTTCTTGCCATTGTATAATATCCAGCATGACACATGCCCTGAAGCATGGTGATATCCAACACAACACATGTCTTGTGACATTATATCTAACAAGACACAAGCCCTGAGAGGAGTTGATGACCAACATAACATATGCCCTGGAATGAACTAATTGTTTTGTCTATCTTCTCCACCTGGGCACCTGCACCTCCATTTCTTGATGAAGAGGTTTTAGACTTCAAACACTGGGGTGTTTTGCCTGGTCCCTCTGGTAATCATCTGATACCCTTATAAAGCTTGTATTTCCGAGCTCAAAATTATTTGGGCATTAAAATATCTACTGCACAATAAGCCATCGTTGCTTGTGAGTGCTCATTTCTTTGTTGCCTCTGTGTGTGGAATCTTTCTGGGTGAGTACCCAAACTTGTTGTTTGCATGCCCTTCATCTTCTCCAGTACCTCCAGCCCTTACTGGCAATCAAATCTGGGACTCTGTGCTCCAAGGGCAGCAGCTCTAACCATTCAACTAAAATGACAATCCCTTTTAAGGGGAGGCTAAAATGTTCCATTTACTTTCATGCATGCTATCCCATGGACCACCACTAGAGGCCTCTAGTTGACGATACAATTAATCAGCACTGTTCTGGCTGTTATTCACTGCCTTCACAACCAGATGGCAGTGTTTTACACAGAATGACTTTTCTAATATATTACAATGATTTTCCATGTCATATGCCCTGAGACATGATGATGCCCACTTTAACACATGACATGAACTGTGACAAACTCACTGTTCAACTTTTATCAATCTCTGTCCTCTCCCTGTTATGGAATGTGCTTGAAAAGGTTGGAGTACCTAACCATCCTTGCTTTTTTCTGTCATGTTTAACTGATAGTTTTTCATTGTCATTGGAGGTGGCTGCTTTCTGTCTGAAACCTGTAGAGTGTTCCTCAGGATACTATTCGATTCCATTTTTTTCTCCAGCTCCTTCCTTTTGGTCTTCTGGTTTCACAGTCGACCTTGTTTACCACTTCTGTACTTCTGACATTCACCTCTGCATCTTCTTTAAATCTCTCCCTCTCTTTCCTGCGTCAGACGTATTGATACCTGATTGAAAGCTAACTTCCTCCAGCTCAGTGTTCCATGTCTGAAGTTATTTACCTCAGCAAAGAAATTCCTTGTGCTGGATCTTCAAAGGGTTGTTACACCGATGCAAGGTGCATCAAACAACCACCTTGCATCAAATCCAGGTGCACCAAACACTGTGCGTCGTATTTTGCAAGAAAAACATTCCCTGTAGCAAAGTCCTCCAACATGACACAAGAGGTCTGCTGCATCAGAAATATAACACATGAGGGAAGAATAACGCAAGCTGAGTCAAAAAATGCATGGGGCGAGACTAAGGCTGGGTCAAAAAGACGATGCAGGAGATCACGTGATGCAGGGTCCCTGGTAGCAGCACTGAATCGGAGCTCCCGCTGCCTCGCACCTATTTCACTTATTTTGTGATTATTATTAAAGTAATCACTACTTAAAAGAGTACCAGGAAGACCTGTTCACCATTGGGCCTGTTTTACATAGGTTCTCAGTCTCGAGATTTGCTATATCTGTCTTTTATGGAGGCTGATATGAAGCAGGCCTTGCCAAGGCATACTACGCCAGCCACACCAGAAAAAATGCCTAAGAAGCAACGTGCCCAAGAAGCCGGTTCTGATAAACTGAACCATTCATCCACGGCTGCAACTCCGTTATCCGAGGATCGTTTCCTCCAAGAAATGCTTCCCTTTAAAGAAATGCTCTCTGATATCTCAGCGGAGCTGAAATCCCTTTGCAGCGACTTAAACGGTCTCACAAGAAGGGTGGGGGATACTGAGGCCCGGTCGGTCTCATTAGAGAAATGGAGAGAAAAGACTGAACCTGAAATATCTCATTTGTGTCAACAGATTCACAAACTGCAATTGAAGATGGAAGATTTGGAGGGCAGGAGTGGACGGAATAACATCTTGATTCTTGGCCTACCAGAATCAGAGGAAGGAACTAATATTATTCTCTTTGTCCAGAAACTTTTACAAAAGGTGGTAGGCCCTTCCCCTCTCAGTCCCATCTACCAAATTGAGAGGGCACATCGTTCCCTTCGACCTCGACCCCCTACAGAAGCCCCCCCAGGCCACTTATTGTGAAGTTTTTAAGTTATGTGGAGAGACAACATGTTCTCAGTAAAGTAAAAGATCTGCAGAAAATCACATGGGAGAATGCAACCCTCAGGTTTACTCAAGATTTACCTCGGGAAACATGCCAGAAATAGGCTGCCTTCCATTCTACAGTTAGTAAATTAATTCCCGCTGGAATCCCTTTCAGGATGCAGTACCCAGCTAAATTATGGGTTTCGGTGCACGGATCCTGCTTGGCGTATGATACTCCCGAGCAAGTAGCTTCAGACCTGGCTACATGGCTGCCAGATCTCTTCAAATAGGACTGAACCTTTATAATGATATTTTGCTGCCTTAGGTTGTTAAATGATAAGATGTGACTGATTTGCTTTACCTGTTGATGTGATGAGGAGGGGTCTTGCCAGATGGGTTTTTTGTGGGGGATCTCTGATCTCTGGCTGGGTTGGCTCGGGGGGATCTTTTGTCTCACTGGGGGAACCCGTTTTCATGGTGGGCAGTTGCCTGGGGGGAAGGACCGTCTGGTGTGCTCTTATTTCCTTTCCCCAATTCATTCCCCATGAGTGGAATGTCGTAATATCAGGTCAGTCTTCTTGGGCAGAGTTGTGATTTGTAGGGGGAGGGGGGGACTCACCTGCAGGTGCGGGTAAGTAATATGTTTTTCATTGCTAAGGTCAGAGGCACCTCTATTTGCCGTCGATCATGGTTTCTAATTGTTACACTGATCCTGTATGTGGCAAGCTGCTTTCTGGGCAGGATAATTCTGTTCAAGTCCTGCATAGATTTTCAGCCATACTGGATTAAATCGGAAGAAGGGCTAGTTGATGGCATATTATGGTGGTCACAGCAGATGGGTGTACAGTATGTGCCTCTAGTTCTTCTCAGGGTACCTTTCCGATTCGGCCTGGATTTATGGTAGCTGGGCTTGAGGCTTTAGGCCTTTCCCTATGGTGTGAGGTTCCCTGGTATAGACTCAGGAATATCGTGAGCTAATTCCCGGTTTTAATTTGGGTAGGTTGGGGAGGGCCTTTCGCTGCATAAAGGGAATCAATTTTATGGGGGAAGTTCCCTGGTGGGAAACACGCCGGGCCTGACGGGGGTGCCCTTATTTCCTTCTTCCAATCTGCTCTTAGAACAGTGAGTGTTGTGGGATTGAGTCGGTCAATTTGGGCACTTCTACCATTCTGTAAGGTGGATTTCTGCTGTCTAGGGGTTGCTAAGCGAAACAGTTTGTTAACAGGGTCAGGGCTACTTTTATTTGTTGCAGTACTTGGGCCCTGGTTAACTGTGTGGCTTCTGGTGTGGCCGGTTATTCACACGTCAGGGTAGTTTTGATCAGGGTCTGTTCCCTTTTTTAGGTGTGCTGCTTTTGATCGGGTGACAGAGCAGACTAGGGTGGCCTTGATGGATTTGATGGGCGGGTGATCCATCCGTGCCTCTCGTTCTTTGGGTGTGCCCTCCTCGGGTCAACCAGATTCAGGGCAGTTTGGCTTATAGTCGATAGGACTTCCTTATCTGGGAGTGGCTTCTAACTTAGCAGTGTCGAGAAGGAGAGATGGGAGGGGGCGCGGGGCTTTGGGTTGGAGCAGGACCGGTAGGCTGCATAGCGTACTAGCTGGGGGGGGGGGGATGGCATCTCAGTATTCCTTTGTATTGCTGTTTTCAGTATTAGATGTTCCTTAGCTCAAGGGATCATTATCATGATATGGATGTTCTTAGTGCTGATAGGTTATTTTCTCAGGTTTTTTTGTATTAGGGGTACAAATAGCGCCATCAAAGGTTGGCTAATTGGTTCGTTATTAAATAAATATAGATATTTACCTTTTTGGATCGATAAGCCTAATGTAAATAGTTTTGGGGTTTTACTGGGGGGGGGGAGGTAGGGTCTTTTCGGTTCTCAGGACTGTTGACATTTCGAGTAAATACCACAATTATCGGTAGTACTTTGTACCTAGGTTTAAACAGGGTGTGGGATATGGTATTTCTTATTTACATATTGATTGTGTTATTGTATAATTATGTTGTTACAGGGGAGATTAGGTTGGGGGGGTGGGATGGAGTGTGCCTTAGGGGATCAGTTTATGTAAGGACGGGTATATTATTTTGGATGTTTTGTAGGGACAAATATGGCTTATAGCCCTGTGAAAATTGTTACATGGAATGTCAGAGGAGCTAGAGACGTATTGAAAAGATACCAGATTCTTAAGCACTGTGCCCTTTTGAATGCGGGTATTATTTTGCTTCAAGAAACACATTTGGTAAGTGCAGAAGCACTTTGGCTATGTAGGCAAGGAACCTCTCAGGTGTTTGTAGCTGGAGATTCATCCTTGAGTCGGGGAGTAGCTATATTAATTAAGAGGAATATTTCTTTTCAAGTGGAGATGATCTTTGCTGACTCCAAGGGGAGATATGTTTTAGTTAAAAGGATTTTGAATAGTAGTACAGTGGTTTTGGGTTCGGTATATGGTCCGCCGGGAGGGGACCTAGATTTCTTAATGGAGCTGTCTAATAAAATAGCACCATGTTTACCCTCCCCTTTGATTTTAGGGGGGGATTGGAATATCCCGCCTACCCAGGACTTGGATAGGACATATAGGCCGTTGAAACCACTCTTGCCTTCATAGAACGCTCTGAAGGATTTAATGGTGTTGTTGGGCCTGTGTGACCCATGGCGGACAGTGAATCCTTCACAGCAGCTCTACACATTTTACTCAAGTATTCATCAATCGTGGTCAAGATTAGATTACTTCTTAATTAGCTGTTCTATTATGCATGGACTCTGTCAATCTGGTATTGAGCCCACAGTCATCTCTGACAATTCAGTAGCCTGGATAGTCATCTCTCTGGATGCTAAGGCCCAGCGGGATACGGCCTTGAAGCTGAATACACAGATATTAAAGGAAAACACCTCGGTTTCCCTCATTAAAACTCTGATTTCTACTTTTATGGAACATAATGGAGATTTCAATATAAGAGGTGACCTTCTCTGGTGTACTCTAAAATGTTATCTCCGGGGAGAGTTTATTAAAATAGCTTCTAGGAGGAAAAGGGCTAGAGAGGCTAGGGCTTTATCTTTACTAACTCAGATTAAGGAGAGAGAAAATTCCTTGGCCTCCAATACATCTCTGGCTACCCTGGAAGAGTTGCTGGCGCTGCGTAATGAATATGCTGATCTGATAAAGGAGAAGGTGGAATATACCCTTTTTAAGACTCAGGCCAAATATGTCGACCAAGGTGAAAAGGCCGGCAGGATGCTAGCCTTACGGCTGCGCCAATTAGAGAGCTCCAGTTTAATTCCCTCTATTCGGTCCTCAGATGGTTCTATTAAAACGGAACCCCGAGAGGTCACCCAGGTTTTTGAGGTATTTTATAAAACACTTTATGGGAAAAGTCCTCTTCAAGTACCGCCCCAGGAGATAGAGGCCTATCTGGATTCTCTGGATCTTCCCGTCTTAGACGACATATCTCAGGCATCTTTGCTTTCCCCAATAACTGTGGATGAAATCGCAAAGGCTATTAACAGCCTCGCCCCGGATAAAGCGCCCGGTCCCGATGGGTTTCCTTTGAATTTTTATAAAACATTTTCTAAGGAGTTATCCCCTCTCTTGCTTAGCTTATATAACTATATGTTTAAGGCAGACAAGCTGGACCCAACCCTTCTGGAGGCAACAATTGTCCTTTTGCTCAAACCAAATAAACCCCATTTAGATCCAACTAGCTATCGGCCGATTCCCTTTTGAATTGTGACATTAAAATTTTAGCCAAAGTACTCTCGCTTCGGATAAAGGCCTTATGGACTCAACTGTTAAGTCTGGAACAAGTTGGGTTTGTGCCCGGCCGCTCTTCGGTAGACCACTTGAGAACCCTCATACATATTTTTCAAGTGGCCCAAGCCTCTCAGTCCCCAATGGCCCTAATTTCTCTAGATGCTGAGAAGGCTTTCGATAGAGTGTATTGGGAATTGTTATGGATAACCTTGAAGAAATTAGGCTTTCCTTCCTCCTTCGTTGCAATGATTCAGTCAATATATTCTTCTCCCTCAGCCAGGATCTACTGTAATGGGTTTTCTCGGCTAGATTCCTATAATTTACTGGTACTAGGCAGGGGTGTTCCCTCTCACCCTTTCTTTTTAATCTTTATTTGGAACCCCTCCTTCGTCAGTTAAAACAGTTCCCTCAAATTAAGGGTATCCCAATCTCCAACCAGACCTTAACACTCTCGGCATATGCAGATGACATTCTTCTTCATCTGGAGCATCCGGCACATTCCCTGGAGCATGCGTTAGCAGTTATTGGCCAATATGGCAGGTTATCTAATTACAAATTGAATATTTATAAAACGGAAATTTTTCCGCTCAACAGCTACACGGTGAAATCGGATTTTGCTGATTTGGGCATTAAATGGTCTTCGCAGACAATTAAATATCTCGGCATATACCTAGCTAGGGACCCCACTTACACCAAGAAACTCAATCTGGATGATTTAGTGGTGACCATTCAGCATGATCTCCAAAGGTGGCAGAAATTGCCCTTATCTTTATGGGCTCGGATTAATGTGATTCAGATGAATGTTTTGCCTTGTTTCTTTTATCCTATAAACCTGTTGAATTTGTGGCTTCTGATATCTTTTTTTAAACGATTACATTCCATGATTTCTAGGTTCATTTGGGGTGGCAAACATCCCCGCTGTGCTTACTGTAAACTCAGTTTACCTAAGGTTTTGGGGGGCCTTCGTCTTCCTAATTTTTTATATTATTACTGGGCTAGTCACTTAACCAAGTTGGGGAGATGGTTTTCTCAAAGGGAGATGACTTATACTCCTATTTGGCTCCAAATAGAGAATAATCTTTTACGCTCTAATTTCATAAATGCCTCCACGTTTTTTTATATGTCAAAAAACTCACTGCCTGCGACATTGCGCGATTCGGTAATTGCTACCTCACTCAAAGTTTTGTTTCAATGCTGTGCATATTTCAAGATATTCCTTAAATATGACATGGCGCAGCCGATTCTGGTAAATCCTAATATTAGAATAGGTGGTTTCTGGCTTCGATTCAATGGCTCCTCAATTAATGGAGGCGCCGGGGGGAGGACCTGTTTTCACAGGACAATCTCCTTTCTTCGCCTGAAATTCTTTCTAAATTTGATATCCCAAGGAATCAGATATTTAAGGTCTTCCGATTAAGACATTTTATAGGTGCTCTTTTGGGTTTTAAGCCTAAGATAGCAAGTGCTAGACCCCTATTGGCTCGAATATCTGACTACGCTTCGAAACGACATTGCGTTTCTACAATATATTCCCTCCTTCTGACTACTGCCAGCTCCAATCCCTTCCCTGGTTCACCAAGCTGGAGTACTCTGCTGCCTGATCTGTACCTTGATTGGGCTCAGATCTGGAAGGATCTCTACTTATACCATTCCCAAGACAGACTCAGACTTACTCAATACCATATATTGAATAATATGTACTATACGCCTACTAGATTAGCCAAAATGGGTAGGCTACCGGACTCTAACTGTACTCGATGTGGTAAAGCGGAGGGCAATATGGTACATATATTCTGGTATTGTGAAAAGGTATTCCCAGTTTGGCAGGAAATCCATTCTAAATTAGACCCCTGGTTAGGTTTGGAAGACCTTTTCACAACTGAAGTCTGTCTGTTAGGTAAATATTCAGGTATCCAAGTTAAAGAGCGTAGATTCCACATAGCGTTAATATCTATTATTATTAAAAAGCTAGTTCTTAAACATTGGATGGATCAATTAACCATTTCCAATAGCGAATGGTTAAATGACATTTCAGTTTTCTTTAGAACAGAACGACTAATTGTAGGATTTCGCAATAATATGTTAGGTTTCGACAGTAAATGGGGTAAACTATATGCTATATATTTAAAATAAGGGTGCCGTAAATTAGATGTAGTTAGGCTAAGGGGTTGTCTTGATTATCAAAGTGACTGGGTCTCTTTCTCCTCTGTCACTTTTAGTTTCGGCACACTCCTAGGGGTGGGAGTGGGTGGAACTGGGAGGGGGATAGGGGGGTGGGAGGGGGCTGTGACTTACTTGTTGTACTCGACAAGACTTTTGTTGTTGTTCTACTGATGTATTCATGTATGCTACTTTTCATGTACTTGTAATATGTCCCTTCCTTGGAAAAATTAATAAAACTTTAAATTTCAAAAAAAAAAAGATGATGCAGGGGGTGAGAATGACTTAAGCTGAGTCAAAAAGATTATGCAAGGGGCAAGAATGACTCAAGCTGAGTCAAACAGATGATTGATGCATGGGGTGAGAATGATGCAAGCTGAGTCAAAAGACGATGCATGAGGTGAAAATGACTCAAGTGGACTCAAAAAATACAGTGGATGAAATAGCCTAGACCATGACATTTTCAGCCCCAAAATGCTCTGCACTAGCCCTGCAGGTGAATATTGGCTCTGCAACTAAACCTCTAAAGGATATACCCTCTGCTTTATATGCTTCGGTGTCAGTTAGACCAGCTCTAGCTGGTCTAACAGCAGTATGTATCACCGGCACAAGTCCAAGACCTACATTCTTTGAAGCTCCCAAATAAGGGGATGGTGCATCATTTCTGTGGTGCAGGTATCCCATCCAACATGGTGCAGGTGTTTTTTCAATGCAACCATGGCACAAGCCATTCTGGCAGATGCAGACCTGGTTTTGACACAAGCACAGTTGGAAAATCGAAACCCGACACAAGTTTTGATGCATCCTGCTCCTTGTGTCATTTCTTTTTGAACGTTAGCACCGTATGTCATTCTCTGACCTTTGAAAATTCGTCCCCTTCTTGTGTGAAGCACATTTTCCTTTTTAAGCTCCTAGACTCCTTCACAATCTTAGAAGCTTCAGCAGAAATATCTGTGTCTACCTTCATCCCCGACTCTCAATTGCACAACGTCATGCTTCCACCTCCATAGGTGTTCCCATATTACTACCTACTGTGCCTTAATGTCTGGGCCCATACTTTAGGCCTGTTTATACTACTTGATCTGCTCCATTGAGAGAGATGTAGATGAGCTGCAGTGGTGCAGATCAGGCAGTGTAAACAGCAAGGGGAGCATTGCAGACAGCTCCGTTGCAATGCGGGATGATCCCTGTTTTCGTGGGATCATGTAGCGTTGCAGGTGTTTTGACTAATGTGTAAACATGCCACTCCACCTGCAACAATGCCGTGTGTGTAAATGGCTGGTTGGCAAGGAGTAGCAGGTGAGCAGCACACAGTGCAGCAGAAAAAGAAGGTAAGTGTAAACGTGCTTTTTAATTCATGACTGTGTCATATCCTACTTCATCTGTTTTAACTCTGTCCCCATCAGCCAACCTAGCTCCTGTTTTTTTAACTTCAGTGACTTCAAATTGTCACAACTCATTTTCTTGCCCAGATGTGTGGTTAGGACCACTTCACCTCATCCTGAACGAACATCACTGACTTCAAACAACATGACGTCTTGCTGTATTCTGACATTATGCAGTTAGCCCCAGCACTTGAACTGCTCCAGAGAGGAAAGAATTAACTCTGTGCCAGAGCACAGAATGTTGAGCTCGAGCTCGGTTCAAACTTCTGTCTGCTGCACTTTCAGGTATAACAGATTCTTTACTCCTCCTAACTGAACAGTTGCTCCGGAGATCTCTCCATCGCTTTCGGTTCGGTATCAGTAAAACGTCGGTTTTATACTGCATTTTCTTTATTTTATTTCAGTTCAAATCCCTGTCTGCGGTACAGTAAGTGCTTAGGTAGTGGACTGAGTGTTGTTTCTGTGTGTGGAAATTGGGAAAAAAAAAAGTTTTCAATTGGTTCGGTAGGAACCGATTGTCTGATTTTGTTTAATTTTATTTACAGTTTAGTGTGAGGTACCGGTCCTTATCGGTTCTAAAAAAAGCGTGTTTTGACATTTTTTTCCAACACCCGTAACACGGTTAGGAACCGATAAGGGGGTCTTGCCTGGCTTAAGCTGAATAAAGTGTAAGAGTTAGGATGGCTATGTCTGAGAAACCCAAAAGAAAAACTGGGCCCCTTGGGTTTCAACACTGCAGTGAGTGTGGGGAGGCCTTTGCTAAGGCTGATCCCCACACCACCTGTGTTTACCATCTGGGGTTTGACCACCTCGATTCAGACTGCCAAATTTGTAGGAATTTTCCTAAAGCCACCTTAGAGAAGAGATTGGGCAGGCTTAGGGAAACAGAGGCCGAGAACTCTGCTGACCCGGATGGTCATCCCGGTTCGGTTCCGACTGAACCTGAGGGAGTGCCCTCTCACCAGGGTGATTCTCCCTCAGGCAAAAGGACAGCCGATCCTGAGGGGTCAGTTCCGCCTAAGAAAACAGAAAGGAGAAATTGGCCAGTTCGGATCCAGAACCGCATCGTCCAATCACCGAAGAAATTGCCAGGGCAATTAGTATTGTTGAATCGCTCCATCCGGTTACTACTAATCCGGCACCTCTCGGTAGGTGGTCGGTTCCTCTAGTTCCAGATTATTTTACAGAAGAATATTATGAACTGGATCTGGAGGGGGATGAAGACTGACGACAATGATGATGATGATGGTATAGAATGTCTGGATGAGCCCATAGAACCAGACATCTCCGCAGACAGGCCTTCTAGTGCTTCCCCTCCTAGGCTTTCTGAGTCCCCATCCCACTTTTTGTTTTACAAAAAAGTGGCAGAAACCCTCCAGCTCCCTCTGGTTGTAGCTGCTGAGGAACAAGAGGAGCCTGACTTTGTGGAAATGATGGATATCCCAGAGTCAAAAAGATTGTCTATTCCCCTCCATAAATCCCTGGGCAAACAAACATAAAAACTTCTTAAAACACCAAATTCTTTACCTCCTGTGGACAGACGAATGGACAGGAGGTACATGCTGTCAGGCTCAGGTATGGAGTTCTTGTACCAGCAATGCAGCCATGTTGGGGTTGAGCAGGCTGCAGCCTGTGATAAGGCTAGCATACCCTTGGCTTCACACCCCCCAGATAAAGACTCTGGGAAGTTGGATGCCATGGCTAAAAAACAGTACTTGGCATCCTCCTTGGGACTCAGGCAGGCTAAGTACATGGCCTACATAGCCAGATACCAGAAGTCCAGATGGGATACTGTTCTGGAACTGGCTAAACAGGCTTCCCCCCAGCTAGCCAAGGAGCTGGAGAAGGTGGCTGCTGATGGGATAAAGGCATCTAAGATTCAATTTCATGCTACTGTGGACTCTAATGATGTATCATCACAAGTCATGGCTACATCTGTGTCTCTTCGGAGATTGGCTTGGCTTAGATGTACTAGCCTTTCACAGGACACCCAGGGTAATGCCATGGATTTCCCGGTGGTGGATAATTCTCTGTTTGGGGAGCAGACAGAGAATTATATGAAAAAAATGGATGAGTACAGGACCACCTATAAGAGTGCACAGGCCAAGGAAAGGCAGGCAACTCCTCAAACGCAGCAGTCTAGGGGCAGGGGCAGGCCTTTTCACAGGCCTTTCTACCAGGCACAGGCCTCCTCTCCTTTTCCTCAGAGGGTTTTTTTCAGAGGGAGAGGCAGAAGGGGAATGAGCAGGGCTGCATCCTCCTCCTCTCAGCCCAAGGCTCCTGCCAAGCAGACACCCTGATGTGTCAGCCCAAGTCGACTCCCCTTTCCCAGTAGGAGGCAGGCTGGCTTACTACTTCCAGGCCTGGACGTCTGTTACCTTAGACAAGTGGGTCCTGGAGGTAGTAAGCCAGGAACTGGCTCTCAGCTTCCAAAAATTTCCAAAGCAGAGAGCCAGGTCATTTCCACCTGCAAACATCTCCGAAACCATTGCCCTAGAGGCAGAGGTTTCCTCTCTGCTGGCTCTCTGAGCCATAGAGAGAGTTCCTATTATACACAGGGGCAAAGGTCTGTACTCCAGGTATTTCCTTACCCCAAAAAAGACAGGGGAGTGGCGGTCCATCCTAGACCTAAGATATTTAAACAAGCACCTAGTCAAACCAGAGTTCAGAATGGTGACTCTGGGAATAATTCTTCCCTCTCTGAGGCCAGGAGATTGGTTAGCATCCCTGGCTGGACCTCAAGGATGCCTACTTTCACATTCCCATCAGGTGCTCCCACAGAGTGTACCTCAGATTCGAACTGCCTTCAGGCCATTATCAGTTCAGAGCAATGCCCTTTGGACTAACATCAGCACCAAGGGTGTTCACAAAGCACCTAGCAGTAGTAGTGGCCTTTCTAAGGAGACAAAACATCTCCATATTTCCATACCTGGGTGACTGGCTCATCGTGGGGCAGTCTCCAGACCAAGTCAAGTCAAACCTTCAAGTGACCCAACAATTGCTCACTTCTCTGGGTTTCCTTCTCAATCTTTCAAAGTCAGTTCTCAAACCAGTGCAACTCCTGACCTTTATAGGGGTAGAGTTGGACACTGTCCAAGCAAAGGCTTTTCTTCCCATGGCAAGGGTAAACGCCCTTACAGATCTGGCTTCTTCTTTTCACCTTCTGGTGACTCGCCCAGCAAGACATTTTCTTCAACTCCTGGGCCACATGACAGTTTCCACTGCAGTGGTTCAAGGGGCCAGATTTCAGATGAGGGACATCCAGTTCCACTTGAGGGTTTTTTGGTCTCAGAAGAAAGATCCTCTAACCAAATTGATTCCAGTGACTCAGACTCTGATCCAGGCTCTCCAATGGTGGTTGGATCAGGACAACCTCAGACAAGGAGTCCCATTCATCACCCAGACACATTCTGTGGTACTGACCACAGATGCTTCTCTCCTGGGGTGGGGAGCTCACTTGGGAGCCCTCATGGCACAAGGAGTATGGTCCCCCAGGAGTCTCTACTTATATCAGTCTTCTGGAGCTCAGGGCAGTGTACCTGGCTCTGCAAGCTTTCTCGGACTCGGTACAGAGCAAGGTGGTTTAGGTCAGGACAGACAACATCAACAAGCAGGGAGGCACTCAGTCTACAGCCTTGTGTATGGAAGCCATGAAATTATGGTCCCTGTCTTATTCCCTACAGACATCTCTGGTAGCAGTCCACCTCCCAGGGAAGGACAATGTGCTAGCAGATGCCCTGAGCAAGATATCTCAGGGCCATCACAAATGGTCCCTGGATCCCCTAGTGCTAAAAGTGATTTTTTTCAAGGTGGGGCACTCCAGAGATAGATCTCTTTGCAGCTCCAGACAATCACCAACTACCTCTCTTCTGTTGCAGACCCCCAATCTTGGACTCAGTCCCCCTGGATGCTCTACTTCTGGATTGGGAGGGGAAATTTCTGTATGCCTTTCCCCTCTTTCCTCTATTATTCAAAGTTCTTGTCAAGATAAGGTCACAGTCTTGCAAAGTGATTCTGATTGCTACAGACTGGGCCAGACAGCCTTGGTATCCTCTATTGCTGTCCCTAGCAGTCCATCTTCCCCTATCTGTTCCCAGGAATCACAATCTGTTAACCTCCTCTCAGGGAGGATTTCGTACCCCAACCTTCGGTCTCTCAACCTCAAGGCATGGCTCTTGAAGAGTTAGAATATGCAAGCCTGCATCTGTCTCAAGGGGTTCTGGATATTCTCAAAGCCTCTCAAAAACCTACCACCAGAAAAACTTATAATTTCAATGGAAAAGATTCAGTATGTGGTGTTCCAATAAGCAGATATCTCCAGATGCTGCTGATTTAGCTACAGTTCTGGATTATATGGTTCATCTTAATGGCTTAGGCCTCAGACCAGCTATTCTGAAAGTACACTTGGCAGCTGTTTCTGCATTTTTGTCAGTGGGGAAGGCTTCCTCATTGGCATCTCATCCTGTTTTCTGTAAATTCTTTAAAGGATTGCTCCATGCCAATCCTCCTTTTAAGAATCCTACTCCTGCTTGGGATCTTAATATTTGCATTGCTCAGCTTATGCAACCCCCCTTTGAGCCTTTGGCCTCAGCAGAACTTAAGTACTTGACTTGGAAGGCTGTGTTCCTGGTAGCTATTACCTCTGCCAGGCGTATCAGTGAATTGCAAGCTCTGTCAGTGAAGCCTGATTTTCTCTCATTCCATAGAGATAAGGTGGTCCTTAGAACTAACAGGAGGTTCTTACCTAAAGCGGTTTCAGATTTTCATGTGAACCAGTCCATGTCTCTTCCTATCTTCTTCACTAATCATTCTTCTTCAGGGGAGAGAAGGTTACACAGCTTGGATGTTAAGAGTGCACTTAGCTACTATATTGAGTGCACTAATGCACTTAGGTTTGACTATCCTCAGTTGTTTCTCACTTATGGTGAAGTGGGAAAGGGTAAGCTTGCTACCAAGAGAACTATTGCCAGGTGGATTGTCTCTTGTATACAATTCTGTTATGAAAAGCTAGGCAAAATAACCCCCTCAGGTCTGAGGGCTCATTCGACTAGAGGTACAGCTGCTTCTCTGGCTGCTGCCAGAGATATACCACTGTTAGAGATATGCAAAGCAGCCACCTGGAAAACAGTCCATACATTCACCAAGCATTGCTCTCTGGATATCCAGGCTAGGAGTGATGCTAGGTTTGGTACAGCAGTACTGCAGAGCCTATTACCAAAATAGGTTTGTCCCTCCTCCATGGAGGTACTGCTTGGTAGTCTGCATAATGTCAGAATACAGTAAGACTTCATGTTGTTTGAAGAAAAAATTACTCACCTTAGTAACTGTGTTTCTTCTAATGGAGTCTTGCTTTATTCTGACCTCCCCCTGCCTCCCCTCTCTGAGTTATTTTATATTGTTTTTTATAGTTATGTTTGTTTACTACCTAGTTTTTGTTTTGGAGTTCTCAACTTGAGTCTTTTGGGGGACCCAAAACATTTGGTTGCCTTTTTGGCTAGTAATTTTACAATTCCCACCTAGCAGGTGTACTTAGGATTAGCTCATAAGAATCTGACGGTTACACTTGAAAGTGCAGCAGACAGAGGTTTGAACTGAGCTCGAGCTCAACGTTTTATGTGCTGGCATAGAGTTAACTCTTTCCTCTCCGGAGCAGTTCGAGTGCTGGGGCTAACTGCATAATGTCAGAATACAGCAAGACTCCATTAGAAGAAACACAATTACTAAGGTGAATAATTTTTTCTTCCTGCTCCTCATTATATTCAGTACAGTAAAATTAACAACTGTCTAAGTTTTGTTGACAACCGGTACCACACCCGGAGTATGACTAGAAATAAATTAATGAAACCCTGTTTCAGGACAAAACAGGGTCAGTACTCCTTTTCTGTAAGGGCTTTCGATTGGCTGAATAATCAAGCTGATATGCTATTTAACATGTCTGTTTTAGGTCAGTTCGAAAGAGCATTCAAACCCAAGGAAATCTTACTGTATTCTGACATATGCAGTATGGTCTCACCATAAGACTGCCCCAGAATCAAAATGGCTAATAGAACCCATGCTAATGATGGAATGCTAGGCTCGAGCTCAGTTTTCAAACCACTGTCCCTGGAATACATCCTGCAACAGTCAGATTCTTTACTCCGCTTGCCTAAGTCAGACGCCTCGGAGAGCTCTCCATCTTTCCTGATGATTTTAATTTCTCGTTTTTTTCAAATACTTTTTATTTCTGTTCATTTTTAAAGCACCGTCCTTGGTTTTACAGGTAGATTAATCTAGATTTAGTGTTATTCTGGTAAGTTTTTCAGTTCCTTGTTGGTTCTTTCAACCAGGAGGAAACCGAACCTTTCTATATATTTTTTAAGGTAAATTTCTGTTAAAAACTACTTCCCTGGGCTGGTTGTTTGAATTACTTGATTTAGAAAGAAACCAGGGCAACACTCGGTTCTTTCGTTGGTCGCTGAACCGACCGTGGAAAAACCCAAACTTTGTTTACTAGTGTGGATATCTGACTCACAGAAAACCCAGTTTTAAGGATTTTGGTTATGTTGTCACTGCCCAAGAAAAGAACTGGCCCAATGGGTTCTCAGCATTGTACAGAGCATGATGAACTATTTGCTCAAGCAGATCCTCATTTGATTTGTGTTTTTTGCCTAGGGTATGACCACCTAAAGGCAGACTGTGAAATTTGTAAAAATGTTCCTCAGTCGACACTTGATAGGCGATTGAACCGACTGAAGAAAAAATGTCCGATAAGGCTGCTGACCCAGCTTTGGATAAACCATCTCCTTCTTAGAAAGAAAAACTCGAGGAACTGGTTGAACAGCCCTCTGACCAGGGTGATGATTGCTTGGTTAAAAAGAGAACCGCAGACACTGCCTCTGAACCGGCAAGTTCTGCTAAAAAGAAAAGAAAGGAGAAACTCTCGGGTAAGGAATTGCAACCGACAAGTCTGTCGGTTCCTACCACTGAGGAAATATCTAGCACTATTAGAATTATCCAGATGCTGCAAACTGGTAGCGCAGTTCCGGTTCAGTGGCCTGGTTCACAGACCTTGGTTCAGGATCTGGGTTCTTCCTCAGTTCCTGGTTCCTTTGAACAGTTTGCTGAGGGTTATGCTGAGGGTGAAGATGATGATGAAGAGGACTTTGGGGAGCCTCCTGAGCTGGATGTATCTCCAGCGCCCTGACTCCCCTGATAAGGGAGCTGAGAATTTTTCTACTCATTTTGCTTTTATGAAGCAAGTGGCACAAACTCTGGACCTCTCCACCCAGTAATCCACAGAGGAGGAGGAGGAGGAGCCAAACTACATGGAGATGATGGAAGTGCCAGCAACTAAAAGGCTGCTGTTGCCCATCCACACATCTCTAAAGAGATAGGCCTCTAGGATCTTGCAGACCCCTGCTTCCATTCCCCCAGTGGGTAAGAGGATGGACAGGAAGTACTGGGTTGCCAAGTCAGAGCAGAATTCCTCTTTGGACACCCCAGTCATGAAGGGGTGGTGCAGGCTGCTGTATGTGATAAAGCAGGTATTCCCCTGGCATCACACCCACCTGATAAGGATTCCAGAAAGATGGATTCTATGGCTAAGAAATCCTATCTGGGTGCTTCTTTGGCCATTAGACATGCCACTTATATGGCGTATGTTTCCAGATATCAAAAAAGCCTCTGGAACACAGTTTCAGAGATTGCCAAGGTGTACCCTGGACCCATGGCATCAGACCTGGCTGAAGCTGCAAAAAGGGTCATAGAGGCTTCAAAATGCCAGTTTCTGATGGCAGTTGATGCCAATGACATTGCAGCCAGGCAAATGGCAACTTCAGTGTCCCTGCGGAGATTTGCTTGGCTAAGGGCCATCAGGACACCCAGACAAAGGCTTTGGATTTCTGCTTACATGAAGAATATGGACAAGTACAAGGTGGCCTATAAGAGTGCTGCTGCTAAGGAGAAAGCAGCAACACCTCAGAAGTACCAAAGCAAAGGGGGTAGGGGTAGAACCCATCACAGACCTTTCTTCCAGGCTCAGGCACTACCAGCCTATCAACCTCAGAGAGGGTATTTTGGAAGCAGAGGCAGAAGGGGCAGCAGCCGTGCTGGCCCCAGCACTCAGTCAAGTGCAAAAACAAAGCAGACCCCCTGATGGGTCTGCCAGGGGCTCCTCCCCACTTCCAGTAGAATGCAAGCTGGCTCACTATCTCCAGGCTTGGGAATTCATTACCACAGACAAGTGGGTCCTGAAGGTAGTGAGCCAGGGCCTTGCCCTCAGTTTCAGGGTCTACCCAAACTGAGAGCAAGATTTTTCAAACCTGCCACCCTATCAGAAGCAGCTCTGTTGCAAGAGGAAGTAGGAACACTCCTTCAGGACAAGGCAGTAGAGCCTGTTCCCTTGGCTCAATAGGGAAGGGGTCTCTACTCGAGGTACTTCCTCATTGTAAAGAAAACAGGGTAGTGGCGAGCCATACTGGATCTCAGACATTTAAACAGGCATTTGACAAAGTCAGAGTTCAAAATGGTCACTCTGGCTACCATTCTTCCTACACTCAGGAAGGGAGATTGGCTGGCATCTCTGGACTTAAAAGATGCTTAATTCCACATTCCCATCAGGCAAACTCACTGAAAGTACCTCAGGTTCAGATTGCCATCAGGCCATTACCAGTTCAAAGCTATGCCTTTCGGCCTGAATTCTGCTCCAAGGGTGTTTACCAAGTGCCTATCAGTAGTGGTAGCACACCTAAGGAGGCAAGGGGTTGCAGTCTTCCCATACTTGGATGACTGGCTAGTGATAGGCCAGCCTCCTCAGCAAGTCAAAGATGCACTGACCACTACTCAGGATACCCTGTTGGCATTAGGCTTCCTGGCAAACCAGAAAAAATCAGTACTGACACTAGTTCAGCTCCTGGAGTTCATAAGGGTGGAGTTGGACACTCTAAGAAGAAAAGTCTTCCTCCTTCATGGAAGAGTGGACAGCCTGGTACAGTTGACAAGCTCCTTCCAACTGTATATCCCCAGACCAGCAAGGCATTTCCTTCAGCTGTTAGGACACATGGCTGAGTCAACAGCAGCAGTGTCAGGTTCCAGATTCCAGATGAGGGACATCCAGTTCCACCCCAGATCTCACTGGTCTCAGAAAAGAGATTCCTTGTCAAAAATAGTATCAGTCACAGGAACCCTTCTCCAAGCACTACGGTGGTGGCAAGAAAAGGACAACCTCAGGGAAGGCACACCTTTCATTCAGCTGCCACCACCAGCAGTCTTAACAACAGATGCCTCCCTTCTAGGATGGGGTGCCCACCTTGGGGAGCACACCGCACATGGTACCTGGCTCCAGCAGGAGTCTCCGTTTCACATAAACCTGCTGGAACGCAGGGCAGTGTACCTGGGCATTCAGTCCTTTGCTTCAATGTTTCAAGGCAAGGTGGTTCAAGTCATAATAGACAATACAGCCATAGTGCACTACTTAAACAAGCAAGGGGACACAAGGTTGTCTCCCCTGTGCATAGAGGCCATGACAGTATGTAATTTGGCTTACTTCCTGGGGATCTCCCTCTCAGCAGTTCATCTCCCAGGTAAGGACAACGTCCTAGCAGATGCCCTCAGCAGGATCAACCAGAATCACCATGAGTGGTTACTAAACAGGCAGATCCTGCAAGTGGTGTTCAGAAGGTGGGGCACTCCAGAGGTGGACCTCTTCGCAGCCCCAGACAATCACCAGTTGACACAATTCTGTTGCAGGCCTACTGCAGTGGGCACAGTCTCTCTGGATGCACTGCTGTTGGATTGGGCAGGGAAGTTCCCGTACGCCTTTCCTCCATTTCCTCTGTTGCTCAGAGTACTGAACAAGCTTTGGGTTCAACCAGTGACAATGATCCTCATTGCTCCAGGCAGCCCTGGTATTCTCTGCTGCTGACCCTTTCAATATCCAAACCAATCTTCCTACCCAGGAGGCACAACTTATTGACCTCCTCTCAGGGCAGGGTCCTTTACCCCAATCTCCAGTCCCTCAGACTCGGGGCTTGGCTCTTGAGGACTTAAGAGTATGCTGACTTGCACCTCTCCGAAGGGGTGCTAGAGGTCCTTAGGGTTTCTAGAAAACCCTCTACCAGAATGACTTACACCTCTAAATGGAAGAGGTTTTCCATTTGGTGCCAACAGAAACAGTTAGATTATATTGCCAGGCTGGTTTACCAGTCATTCTGGACTATCTGGCACACCTGCACTCTCTTGGCCTTAGGCCTTCCACCCTTAAGGTACATCTAGCAGCTGTCTCTGCATACCTGTCAGCTGGAAAGGGGGCATCCCTGGCTGCTAACTAGGTATTCAGAAAGTTCTTCAAGGGCCTACTGCACTTGCATCCCCCTCATAGGGAACCCACTCCTGCATGGGATCTCAATATATGCATTGGCCAGCTAATGCAACCACCATTTGAACCTATGTCCTCAGCAGAGTTTAAGTATATAACATGGAAAACAGTGTTCCTGGTAGCCATCACCTCAGCCAGGAGGATCAGTGAGCTCCAGGCCTTGTCCACAGAGCCAAATTACATAGCAGTTCATAAAGACAAGGTGGTCCTTAGAACTAACAGGAAGTTTCTCCCTAAGGTGGTCTAGGACTTTCACCTGAATTATTCCATCACTTTGCCAGTATTTTTCACTGAACACTCCAGTTCAGAGGAGTGTAGACTGCATAGCCTTGATGTCAAGAGAGCGATAAGCTACTACTTGGATCACACAAAGGGCCACAGGCAAGATAGCACTCAGTTCTTCCTAACCTATGGAGAAGTGGGGAAGGGCAAACCTACCTTGAAGAGGGTCATAGCCTGCTGGATTGTTGCATGTATTCAGTTCTGCTACAGCAAAGTGGGCAAAGAGCCCCCTGTAGGCCTTAGGGCCCACTCTACAAGGGGTACAGCTCCTTCAATAGCAACTGCAAGAGATATCCCTTTGCTGGAAATGTGTAAAGCAGCAACCTGGAAAACAGTTCATACCTTTACCAAACACTACAGCCTGGATACCCAGGCCAAGAGCGATGCCAGGTATGGCACAGCAGTACTGCAGAACCTGTTTCCTAAATAGGTTCTGTACCCTCCTCCAAAGGTACTGCTTGGGTAGTCTGCATATGTCAGAATACAGTAAGATTTCCTGGGGTCTGAAGAAAAAATTACTTACCATAGTAATCTTGTTTCTTCCAAAGGAATCTTACTGTATTCTGAGCTCCCACCCTACCTCCCGTACTAGAACAATGAGCACTGCAGCACAGCTGTCCATGCTGTTTGAAACCTGTGAGTGTTTCTTTATTGGGCTTAATGACTCGAGTCTTAGTGTTGCCCGCATTTTTAAATAAAGGGGATTGTTTGTTTTTGGGTGTTGTTAATTAGTTAATTAGTATAGTTTAGATAGCTTGTTATTATGCATGCTGTATAAGAATCTAATGGTTGCAGGATGTATTCCAGGGACAGTGGTTTGAAAACCAAGCTCAAGCCTAGCATTCCCTCATTAGCATAAGTTCTATTAACCATTTCAGCTCCGGTGCAGTCTTATGGTGAGACCATACTGCATATGTCAGAATACGGTAAGATTCCGTTGGAAGAAACAAGATTACTATGGTAATTTCTTCTTTCATGCAATTACTTCTTGAACAAGCTTGCTGTAATTTTACATAAGTAATCAGTAATGTGTATGTTCCTGTATTATGTGCTCTGTATTGTTTTGATGTAATCACATTTTTGATATGGAACTTCTGAGAAACAGCACTTGTTCTCAAAAGTATTTCCTAAAGATAAATAAATAAATTAAATAAATACATACATACATACATGAAACACAGATCTGACCCTCAACCTGTAAGCATGATATTCTTCCCTGTCACTTGGCTATTGCCAGCTCTACACCCCTCATTCCATTCTCATGTTTATGGCTCATGTATTTTCTACCTCTGATTCACTCAGTACTGTCACCCAGGATAACACATCCCATATTTCCTCATGAATTACCACTCATAATGGGGCTCTGTGGGCTAGGCAATGAGAAGGAGATGGGTCTGGTGTTGGGGATGACAAGCAGTGGCCTTTATCATTTCTGTGTTTAGCAATGCTCTGTATTTTTCCTGGGAATCAAGAGTCTCATGGTCACTTACAGCACTGATGCAGTATGCTTTCATTACCCTGCCATCTCAGTCATCAGCATGTCTTGCATTCTGTGTGAAATGCAGCCACCTGTGACAGAGGTTCTGATAAACTCATCAAGGATCATTCATTGGCCCAGCCACGGGGGTTTGCAGCAGGGGCAGCCCGGTATAGCTCCCCTCTACCAACAGTGCCACTGTTTCTGGGTGCCCAATATGTAGGGATTTAAACATGTTCCTAAACTTGGGTTGCCTCTGTGGCACTGCCTCACAGTTACATTGTTACCACTAGGCCATCTGAGTCCGTCCCCCAGCCATCTATTTTCTGTCCTAGCTTCTGCTTTCTCCACTCTTAGTTGCAGGACTTCATTTCTCTCTGCTTCCATTCTCTGGATCAGTCACCCATCTGAAATTTGCATACTTCAGCCACTCAACTAATTTCAGATTTCAGAGATGGAAAGGTGCCGGCATAGAATGGCCACAAGGCCAACAGAGTGGGCTGCGTGGGTGGGATCTGAGCAGAGTGGAAATGATCCTGACAACTGTTTTTAACAGTACAGGTTACCTGGGAGTCAGGAAGTGCATTTGTAACACTTTCTGAGCTGTGGGATGTACACCATCTTGCCTGCAGAGTAAGGGTGAATGTAACGCAACAAATGCAGTGTGCAGTCAGAGACTGGTACATTAAGATTGTCAGCAATTGATACAATTCTGGGTTCAATGCTGTTTTTATTGTCCATTTCATCACAGAAAAGTCATCGGGTACAAGAAAATGCTGCTTTGCTCTTGCTGGCAGCCAACCAACTGGGATTGGTAAAATGGTATAAATTAATGTTTTTTGATGTACTGGAGAAGCTCTTTATAAGCACCAAATGCACAACATGCTATAAAGCAGAACAGTATTCTCTTGTACCAAAATTATTTTTTTTGTGATAAAATGGAAAACAAATTTGTCAAGGAGCATTGAACCCAGATTTGTATTATGAACATACGAATGTGCCAGCAGATCTAGGCCTGACGGTCTATTGTGTCTGCTCAAACTCAGATCACAGCTGAGACACTGCTACTATCCCGCAACTCACCCCCACCCCCCCATTCCTCCATAGGTCACCTTTGTGGGCCCCCCCCACCATCTGTACTTTGCCCATGAACCTGTCCCATTCTTTCTGAAAACTCCCCACAGAATCCAGCGAAATCACCTCCACAGGTAGTGCGTTCCATAGTGCCACCAACATTTCTGTGAAGTAGTGCCTTCTCAGTTCCCTTCTGTATTGCCCCACTGCCAGTTTCATGCTATGTCCCCTCATGGTACTCTTCCCCTTCATCTTAAACAAACCCTCAGTTCCTACTCTGTTGATGCCCTTTATACACTTGAAGGTCTCAATCCCCCCAATCCCATCCCCCCATCTCTCCTGTCCTCCAGGAAGTACATGTTGAGCCCCCTAAGTCTTTCCTCATAGGTCTTATCCCCATGCCTTGGATCATCTTTGTCACCGTCCTCTGGACTCGCTCCAGTAGCATGATGTCTTGCTTCAAGTATGGGCACCAGAACTGCACATAGTACTGCAAATGAGGCCGTACCAGGGATTTGTACAGTGGCAAGATAACCTCCTCCCTCCTTGATGTGACCCTCCTAGCAATGCAACCCAGCATTCTGTTTGCTTTTGCCACTGCCTTCCTACATTGCTCTGAGTGGTTCATTTTATCTGTAATCTCCACCCCCAGATCCCTCTCCTCCTCCAAGGTGGATAACTGCTCACCCCAAGGTGATAACTGTACTCTGGATTCCTAGCCCCTAAATGCAGTGCACTACACTTCTTGGCATTGAAGTTCAGCTACCATGTTTTGACCACTGTTCCAAGCATTCCAAATCATCCTGGAGTGCCCTCCTTCCCTCCTTGCTGTCCACAACCACTCCCAGTTTGGAGTCATTGGTGAACAAGCACATTTTACTGGCAACCCCTCCGCAATGTCCACTATGTATGCATTGAACAATATGGGACCTAAAACAGATCCCTGAGGGACCCCACTAGTGACCCAGCTAGGTGATGAGAGCTTCCCCCCTGCCACCACCCTCTGTTGCCTGCTACTCAACCAGTTCCCGACCCATCTAACCAACTTCTCCCCAACCCCTGGTAACTCAGCTTGTCCATCAGACCTCTATGGGGCACTGAACTGAATGTCTTGCTGAAGTCCAGATACAGGACATCAACCTGCCTACCACCATCCCGAGATCTTGTCATCCAGTCATAAAACTTGACCAGATTAGCCTGACAAGATCTTCCCTTGACGAATCCATGTTGATGGGCATCTTGATGGCCTCTTACTTCCAGGAACCCCACCAGCCTTTCCTTCAAGATGGTCTCAAGCAGTTTCCCCACAATTGACTTGAGACTTACCGGTCTCTAATTGCCCGGCTCTTCCCTAGGGCCTCCCTTATGGAGGGGCACTACATGTGCCAGCCTCCAATCCAGTGGCACACACCCTGAATTGATGGACCAGTTAAACAACTCTGTCAAGAGTGCTGCTAGAGTCCGTGCCAGCTCTCTGAAGACCTGGGCTGGACTCCATCCAGACCCAGTGCCCTGTCCATTCTCAAGGTATTCAGTCCTTCATACCCTCTGCTCAGTGATTTTGCCATCTGTTAGTGTACCCCCATCCAGGCCTCAACCTTCCAGCCCCTGGTGGAATAGGCCCACCTCTTCCCTCTTAAATAATACTGAGGAAAAGTACTCATTCAACACCTCTGCCTGTTCCACCCTGTTCTCTGCCCACCTGCCCTCCTTCTTAATCCTGGTTATCTGGTCTCTACACTTCCTTCTCTCTCTAATGTACTTAAAATATTGCTGAATATTTCAATGTACAAATCTCTGAGTCCACATTGCATTTGTTGCATTGTAATTTATTTTGGGGGTTTAGTTGACCTCAAAAACATGCACTGGCCCTTCTACAGTAAGTTAGTGCCCATACTGATACACTGGAACTCTGCTAAGGGGGAGTATATCTGCAGCTACTGCAAGCCAGTTGCTACTCTAAAGAGGCACGTTGACAAACATGAATGGCAGCTGTCTTCACCATGGGGGCAAGAGGAGGAGGGCTGTCAGCCATGTGGGACTCTGAGGGGGGAGGCTAGAGTTCAGGAAACTGGGAGGAAAGCACACCTGGTGCACTGCCAGGGTTGTACAGTATCCTACCTATGAAGGGCAGTGGGGGAATACATCTGTGGCCACTGCAGGGTGGTCAGTGATTTCAAAAGGTACACACTGCCAGGCTTGAGTGTCAGTTGGAGGCACCATGGGGGTGCAAGGAGGTGAAATGTCATTTCTGCAAGATGGAGAAGAAAAGTTAGGGACTTAGACACTAGGTTGAGGTGGTTGGTACAGTAGTTATACTGTAAGTATGGTAGTGAAGAAGTAGCAGGAACTGTGATCTCTAGTGGCAGGGATGGGGATCGATCCAAGTGGACAAGAGAGTTAGAAAGCATGGTCATAAGGGACCACCATTATGTATAGACACCAGCAGCAAGTATTGGCATTTTTCTGGCCAGGTTGAGGAGGTAAACAGGCAACTGGGCTAGTGGCAGATTTCAGATGCAAGGACACCTGACCTGCCAAGGAAAAGGAAACAAAAGGGTGGATGGAGGGATAGGAAATTCTGGTCATCGGGGACTCCACAGTTAGGATAGTGGCTGAGGTGGAAAGGCATGCTGGCCCAGGATGGTAGCTGAAGTGAGGTGGTTTGTGTGCCTGCCTTCAGAACAGAACAATCAAGTGTTATCTGGGGCTAAGCAATGCAGCTGGGGATGGAGTCAACCATCATCATTCATGTTAGAATGAGCGATATAAGAAGCAGAAGTCTCAAGGGCATGAGAGGTCATTCATGGAACTAAATGTGCTCTTGAAGGGAAAGGCATCCAGAGTGATTTTTTTCCCCACTGGCTATGGGGGTTAATGAGGAGCAGGAGCAGAAGCAGACCATTAGGCAGGCTAACATGTGACTAAGGGTCTGGTGCAAGAGGGAGGGTTTTCTTTTCTGACCAACTGGAGCACCTTCTGGGGCAAAAGATATCTGTACTACAAGGATGGGCTGAACTTGTGGCAGGAAGAAGTGGGGTACTGTCCAGGAGAATAGACAGGGCAATCTGGGAATTTAAACTGGAGGATGGGGGAAGGGAGCTAGTGCAGGGATCAACAAAGGCAGGAGGCAGATACAGGGGGTCACTAAAAGAAGGGCAGCAGAGCAGAGGAGCACTAGGAGCAAGGAAACATAGAAGCGACTGTCCTCACTTGCATGCAAGTCAACATGAGGAGTGTACCCAGCAAAATGAGTGAAATTGAGGGCCTGCACGTTAAAGGCCAGGACAAAGAGGCACTCACAGAGACATGGTCGTGGGGGGGGGGAGAGAAAATGACTGGTGCAGCAGGTTACAGACTAATACAAAGGACAGGCCTGCCAGGAAAGGGGTGGGTCTTTTTGTAAACAAGGAACTTACTGTGGAAATCAAAGAGGACATTGAAAGTGGGTAAACAGAGGCACAGTGCTTCTCTGTGTCAAGCAAGTGGAAAGGAGGCAAAAGAGTCACCCTGAGGATGCACTACATGCCCCTAAACATCTCAGTGGAGCATGATATCCAGTGCTCAGAGAAGTTAGAAGAGCAGCCCAATCAGATGCAGTGGTGATCCTGGGGAACTTTAGCCTCCCGGGCACCAACTGGAGTCTTGAGAGGGCTAACAGCAGGGTTAAAACTGAGTTCCTGTTAACCTTCAAGAACTGCTTCCTGAGCAGCATGTCCATCAGTGGTCAAGGTTTAAGGCCACCCTTGATGACTCTTTAGCAGTGGGCATTGGGTCATCTCCACTGTAAATGTCAAAGAACCGGTGGGAGGCAATGACCATAACTGGGTAACCTTCTCCCTGGTGACATGGAAGACTAGCTGGGCCTCAGCCACTAGGACTCAGGAGATCCCGATTTCTTTTTTTGCAGTTAGTCTTTTTATTGGAAGATTTCAGACTTTGTTTCAGAACTTTAACCATTAAATCAAATGGCTGCCAAATAGGTTTACAACATTACCACTCACTACACACAGCCAAAGCTCCAGGACTACATCACAGGACAGGCATATCTATAAGTAATACATCTAGTTATTCAAACATCTTCTACAGGATGACTATACACCTAGTTAATCGTACAACGGAGGTAATAAGAGGCAACATAAGAGACAATTACGTACTCATTGTTCAAAAGGATGGAAACAATAGTAGTTGAGCTTCTTCCCATACAGTGAGAAACTGATAGTGGGAGGGGGGACCACAGATTGATCATCCGGAAATGGAGCACTTATGATAGCTATATAAAGAGAAGCAATAACAGTGTTTAATAACCAAGCAACCATTTTACTAGGAAGTCAGGGGGGTTTCAGTTTGTCCTTCAGATATCTGGAGGGCAAGGCTCACTTATTAAAGTCAATATACAGCATGTAGGGGGCCCATATGTCAGCAAATGTCTTTAGACACTGGTTTCTATAGCACGATATCCTAGTCAAAGTGGTCATCCTTTCCAAAGCACTAAGCCATTCTGAAATGGAGGGGACCTCTGCAGTTCTCCGTCATATAATAAGTCGTTTACATTGTATCGAGGCCTGTATGAGCCATAATAAAGAAGCTTTGGGCAGGGTAAGACTTTCAGGGGTTAGGCCCAGTACCCATAGACCTGGATCTGCTGGGAGGGTCATCATTAGGGTGGTAGAGCAGTGTTGTATTGCTGCCTCCCAATAGGGCTTCAGAGGTGTACATGACCACAGGATGTGGAGCAGATCTGCCTCTGGGGCCTCACACCTCCAGCAATAGTCACTGGAAAGAAGACCCAACCTTTTTAGTTGGGACGGAGTGTAGTACCAAAGGTGCAGTATTTTGTTCTGTAGAAGGAGGCTTTGGGGGATGCAGCAGGCCTGGTGAGTTCTCAGCCAGCACTGTCGCCATTGTAAATCTGTAATGGCAGTGTCCAATGCGTTAGCCCACTTGACCTTGGCCGGCAGAAAGGGATTAGGAGCACTATCTCTTAGGAACCTCTGTACAAGACCAGCCCCACCTTTGGAATGCGTAAGCCGTTTTGTAAGAGGAAGTGGAGGAGATTTAGCAGTTTTGCAAAGAAACACAGGTGCATCTCCTCCTGACCCAAGATTGGTAGAGGCTTCTCATTTGAAGGTATTTCCAAAAGTCATTATAGGGCAGGTCGTACCTGACTTGTAAACTTTGGAATGAGTCCATATCGGAGTGTCCCGGGGATTCTAGATCCCCAATATTCCTTATCCATTCAGAAGTTCATCCCATCCAGTTCAAGGGGGAGTTGTTAATACAGAGGTAGGGATTCTGCGAGAGTGGAATGTAATTCCCCAAATCAAGACAGTGGGAGGATCTAAGTCCCAGTTTTTGCCATGCCAAATGAGCCTGTTGGATGGAAAGCCAACTCTTATGTTGTTTGGGTAGGGGATATGGCACAAGAGCGGACATCGAGGGGCCCTTCATAAGGTCTCTTTCTATTTGGATTCAGGCTGGAGGGTGGTCGGTGTGTTGGAAGCCTTCATCTTTTAATTTCTTTGCTACGATAAACGCAATGGAGAACTGATAAAAATCTGGTAAATTCCACCCCCCTCTTAGATTTTGAGCCCTTAGCTTGGCCCTACTATATCTGGGCCTGGTAGAACCCCAGAGAAAGGAACTAATCAGCGTGTTTAGCTTTTGGTTCCATATATCGGGCAAGAGGAAGGGAAGGGAATGTGAGATATTAAGTGATATACTCTAGGAGCAAGCAGCATTTTAATCGTGGCGATCTTGCCTGCTATAGAAAGATGCAGATGTGCCCATCTGTTCGTGGCAGTTCGAAGTTTGGCCAGAAGCGTTTTAAATTAATGTCCATTAGGGTTGAAACTTTGGAAGTAAGCAGGATGCCCAAATATTTTATGTCCTATTTAGCCCAGGCTAATCCCTGAGTTCCCACACTAACCGACAAGGAAAGATCATTAAGAGGCAGGATTTCCGACTTTGCCACATTAATGTGTAAGTCAGAGAGTTCACCGAAAGTTTTTAGTGTAGACAGGATGTGTGGGAGACTGTGTGGTAGGTCACGGGTCAGAATCAGGCAATCATTGGCATACAACTTGGTGGTGTAGCATTTGTCTTTAACCGGAATTCCACAAATGTGTGGATGATTCCTCAGGGCAGCTGCAAGAGGTTCAATAGCAATCACAAAAAGTAAAGAGGACAGTGGACAGCCTTGTCTGGTGCCTCTGTGCAGGTGAAACGGATCAGATATGGCATTGTTAGTAAGAACCCTGGTGGTAGGGCATGCATAGAGTATTTTTATCCAAGTGGAAAAATAAGGGCCAATGTTAAGAGTGTACAGGACAGCATGTAAATATTCCCAGCTAACCGAATCAAATGCCTTCTCGAAATCAATGGTAATTGCTGCCACCAGGGTAGAAAGTAAAGCCGCCACCTGTATTAATGATACTAGGGCCCAAATATGGTCTGAACTGATTCTGCCTTTAACAAAACCCACCTGTGATGGATGAATACTCTCTGGAAGAAATTCCTCCAGTCTGATAGCGAGGACTTTGGCCAGAATTTTTGCATCAGCTTTAATTAATGAAATGGGCCTATAGCTAGCCGGAAGGGAGAGATCTTTACCCTCTTTCGGAAGTATGGTAATTAAGGCCTCAGATAGGATGGGAGGAAGTTGCCCACAGGATTACGTTTCGTTCAACATATTTGCCAGGGGGTTATAATCAAGGGCTTTGTGGGGAGCCATCTTATTAATGGCTCTTCAGATTTCCTCCTCTGTGATGGGTTGGTCCAGTATATCTCTCTGTGAAGCAGAGAGCTTAGGGAGGGGTAAGGGCTCGATAAATTGAGCGCAAGAGTTTTCGTTCCAGCACCCATGTGAGGAGTAAAGTGTTTTTAAAGGGTGGTGGTAAATGGCTGTCACTCCACAGAGGGAAGAGTGACCAGTGGGGTACCACAGGGATCAGTGCTGGGACCGGTCCTATTCAACATCTTCATCAGTGACATGGCGCAGGACCTAGAAGGCAGAATTTCACTGTTCGCTGATGACACAAAGCTCTGTAACAGAGTAGACACACCAGAGGGTGTAGACAGAATGAGAAGTGACCTGCAGAAACTTGAAGAATGGTCAGAGGTTTGGCAGTTGAAATTCAATGCAAGAAGTGCAAGAGAATGCATATGAGCACAAAAACCCTGGCACAATATATCAGTTGGGGGTGAGGATATAGCATGCACCAAGCAGGAAAGGGATCTTGGGGTTATCATCTCTGATGACCTCAAGGTAGGAAACAGTGTGACAAGGCAGCAGGTAAAGCAAATAGGATGCTGGGATGTATAGGCAGGGCATTACCAGCAGGAAAAGGAGGTCATAATTCCACTATACAAGACACTAGTGAGGCCCCACCTGGAGTACAGTGTACAGTTCTGGAGACCATACCTACGTAGGACATAGACAGGGTAGAGAAGGTTCAGAGGAGGGCAACAAAGATGGTGCATGGATTGCATCACAAGTCCTATGAAGTCAGGTTGAAGGAACTGAACATGTACTCCTGGAGGAGAGGAGGAGAGAGGGATATGATAGAGACATACAAGTATCTTCAGGGAGGAACAGGGTGCAGGAAAACACTATTTTTAAGCCGAAAAGATGTTCCAGGACTAGAGGGCATGGGATGAAGTTGGAGGGAGGACTTCAGAGGAAACATGAGAAAGAATTTCTTCACGGAACGGGTGGTGGACAAGTGGAACACCCTGCCAGAGGAAGTGGTGGAGGCTGAAACAATCACGGGATTTAAGAATGCATGGGATAGACATAAAGGAATTCTGGAGTTCAGGGGTAAGGTGCAACACACTTCTAGGAAAACAAACTGAACTTACAAGCTCAAATGGGCAGACTGGGTGGGCCATAGGCCCTTATCTGCCGACACTGTCTATGAATCTATGTATGTATCTATGTTTTATAGAAGTTGGTCATAATATTGTTAATTGAAGAGGGGTTTAAGGAGAGCTTCCCTGACTGGTCCAGTAGGCTGATAATAGTTCTTTCAGCTTGTCTTTGTTTTAATCAAAAAGCTAACAACTTGCTAGCCTTTTCACCCTCAGTCTGGTATCGGTGTTGGGCTCTTTGAATATAGAGCTCAGCCTTCCTACTTACTAGCGTGTTAATTTTTATTTGTATGGAAGACAGGGTGGATATAACCGATGGTGACTGAAGCAATGAGGGCTTCTCTTTGTATTTAGCCTCTATACTTTTTAAAGTGTTCTCTAACTGCTGAAGTTCCTGGTCCCTCATCTTCCATCTGTGTGAGGCTAAGCTAATATTTCCTCCCCTAATGGTGGCCTTGTAGACCTCCCATATGCTTGCTGCAGAGGCAGAGGAAGGGGAATTGTGCTGAAAGAATTCTTCTGTGGCTATTCGAAGCCACTAAGCAAAGTCTGTCCGACAATAGGAGGGGGTCGAGCCTCCATAATAATGATTTGGAGGTTTGGATGGCAGGTAAGAGGGTAAGGGAGGTGGGCATGATTGGAAATATAGACTTGGAAGATCTCTACCCCAGAGGTAGCCGTAGATAGATTAGGGGAAGTGAGCCAAAAATCTAACCTACTTGCCATTTGGCATGGAGCAGAGAAAAAGGTGAAGTCCTTTGCTGAGGGATTCAAAACCCGCCACATGTCTGACAGCTGGTGTAGAGACATAAGCTCCTGCAGTGCCTGCAGGGCTCTACAATGGGGCTCTGGTCTGTCATTGGATCTGTCCAGAAGGCTATCCAACACCAGATTAAAGTCCCCTCCTAATAGCAAATCCGGATTGTCATAAGAAATGTCCATGAGGTTTTGAGAAATGGCATGGAAACATTCTGGAGAATCCTCACTGGAGCCGTATATATTTGCCAGAATCAGGGGACCTGAGGGGGTAGCAACCTTCTTCATGATCCTCCTACCATCATCCCCCCTATAAACCTCTTTAGATAGCCATTGCAGTGATTTATGCAACAAAATGGATACACCCCTTTTGGCTGATTTGGCTGTACAGTGTACTTCGGTGCCCACCCAATCCCTCACCAGTTTCGAAGCTTCTTTGGAACTTAATTTAGTCTCCTGCAAAAAGGCAACTTGGGTACCCAGCTTCTTCAGCTGAGCCAGAACCGATTTCCTTTTTATGGGAGAGTTCAAACCCCTAACATTCCAAGTAGTGGTTGTGATATTCGGAAAGTTAGCCATTATCATGATGGATCCATTTTACGTGTCAACAACTATAAACAAACACTGAAACCATCCTAAGAGATAGTTGAATTTTAGCATAGATACTCAAATATATAACTAAGGGTCCCCACCCTAGAATAAGTAGTGTAGCAACCATGAATACGTCCACAAAATGCCCAACATAAGTCTTAGCAACTCCTGAAATCATTTTTGCAGCTGATGTTATCTCTAGTAAGAAGCCAAAGGAACAAGGAAACTGATATACCACCTTGGTATAGGCCAGATGTGTCCAGAATTAAATCTTACCCCAAGGGGTTAAGATATGTAAGGTGGAGAGGGAAACCTCAACTGAAAGGCAAGACATTGGAATAACTACTTGGGCTACTCCAAAGAAATGTTGAGAGGTCTCCCTGAGATTCTCATAGAGGTTGTAGTCTATTATCGGCCAGGGAGGGGGAAAGAAGTCCAGCACCTCCCAACGGCCCAAAACTCTCCCCGGGGGGGGGGGTTGCAAATAGAGTATGGGTTCCAAGCCCCACATCTTGGTCAGCATGTTACATGCCACTCTGACCATCGAAAACGTTGTATGGAGGTTACCAGCTATCCATATCCTGAAATAAAGGCACCCATAATCACCCTAGGCTGCCCTATGCCCGTAGAGATACTCGAAAAAGGGGGGCCATAATGCAATTGGTATTAAGTGAAATGTGACAAAGTTCCTTCACTATATCGTAAAGGATTATACCTGTACCTAAAAGGTGAAACTAAGAGTCGCCTATAGTTGCTCATTTTCCCTGTGTCAGGCATTATAGTGCTAACCCTCTTAAATCAGTGCCCCTAGGTGAGTCTGATGGCATGCATGAATGTCGCTAGACATCAAAGGCTAGGGGCACTGTGAATATAAACTAAATGCCATTAACTATGATTATGTATAGTGTGTCCATAATCATTATTGTAACCAAAACTGTAGCGTATTAAACACTTAATATACTCAGCTAAATAACAGCTTAATATGAAATAACCTTATCCCCAGAGGTATAAATCTGCCTACAAATCTGCCTTCTCAGGCCCTATTTCAATACCAACCATAGGAGCTATCCCCTGGTTACCCAGACACCTTGTTTGTACAAGGCAGCAGCCCCAAATTACTGACATGACGTCAGGTACCAGCAAACAAGCTGGGTCAAGGTATTGTGTCTGGGGCTGATAAATCTCAAACCTGAAATACAACTCCTCATTCAGACATTTAAGTTTACAATGTTTAGATACAAAATCCTAACAGAGTGGGGTCAAGCAAGTAAGTTCTAAAGTAATACAGCAATACCACTTTCTCACTTGTCCCTGTTAACGATAACATCCCCTCACCAGAGGGGAATTAAAGACACTAACACATTAACAATTACGGAGACTGAACTGCCCAAAAGCAAAAGAAAAACAAACCAGCACAGATTCCCCGGGTCCTGGACTGTATTATTAGTCAATACTGAGAAAGTTGTGTGACTGAGGTGTCCTGAAGAATCGGGGTGAACTCAACCCCGAGAGGAGACAGAAAAGTTTGGTGAACATTCGCCACAGTGGCCACTGGGCCTCACAGTTGTTAAAGAAGCACCTCACACAGGGAAAGCTAAACTAAAAAGATCCCAATCAGTATAAGCGGGGGAGGCCCAAAGATTACAACCACACCACTTACTTCAGCAAACCATGTGTGTATTTTAATCCTGGGTCTTTTACCCTTCCGAAGCGGTCAGCAACATGCTCCTGGCACTTTTGTGTTCGTGAGGGCTCCTCGGTTCAGCTGACCAGTCCTTGTCAAAGGGAGCCCAGTCGGTCACCACATCCACTTGGACCGGGCAAACGGCTTCTTCATGGCTACCGCTATTCTCGGGCAAAGCCAGGACTCCCGGTATCAGCTCCCCAAGTGGCTCATAGCAATTGGACAATTTAATAGGTATAGAGTAAGCGGAGGAGCCGTCGCTTCCTGAGAACTGTTGAACCCATTGCTGGCTCCTCGAGCGGCTTCTCTGCCACCGGTGGAAGGGACCTTCCTGATTTACCGGGCATTTTCTTCCATTGTCTGTTCTTGTGGTGCAACTGCCATTCAGACCTTTCAGCTGGTGCTGGGGGGTGGCGTACAAACACGGCCAGGAGAGCAGTCAGATGGAATTGAAGTATCCATGGGTGGCACAGTTTCACCACGAGGATGTGGAGCAAGGTCTTAATGTGTCCTACAATCACCTCCAATATCCTCCAAGAAAAGTTCCACCTCAGCAGGGGAGTTGAAGGTAAGATATTCTCCTTTGTATAATACTTGGAGCTGTGAGTGATATCTTAGAGATGTAGATAGGTTGAGTTTGTAGAGGGACTGCTTTACTGGCCCATAGGCTCTCCATCTCTGGGACAAATCGTAAGAATAATCCTGGAAAATCTGAACGGATGACCAATACCATCTGAGCATTCTAATGTCCCGTGCAGCCTTCAGGCACTGTTCTTTAATTGAATACCTTAAGAATTTACAGAGTATTGGCCTTGTCAAACTCCAGGCTGTGGTTTTGGGGCTAGTGACCTATGGGCCGTTTCCAGCTCCAAGGGAGAAAGATGATCCAACTTGAGAAAAAGGGGAAGGGCTTTTTGTAAAAAGGAAATCATATTGGGGCCCTCAGCCCCCTCTGGTAGTCCCACAATCCGAATGTTCTTCCTTCTCCCCCGATTTTCAAGGTCATCGCCATGGCCAGTAAGTACTGTATTTGGCTATGATGGTCCCGAACTTGTAGAAATTGGTCATGTAAAATCTGATCCTGTCGCTTGATTTGAAGTTGGGGAGGCAGTATAGCACAGTGGTTTAAGGCTCTGAGCTGCAAATCTGGTGACATCCAGCAGACTAGACCTGGGTTTGAATCCCACAGCTTCCACTTACATACTGTGTGACCGTGAGCAAGTCACTTAACTTCCCTATGCTCCCAGGATGCTCCTGTAAAAAAGCTTTCAGCTTAGTGTGCTACTCCTGGTTAAACAACTAAAAAAAAAAAAAAAAGGTCAGTATCCCCCACTCTGGAAGTGAGTTTTTCCACATCCTTTTTGGTAGTAGATGTAGTAGAAATAAGTGCAGTAACAGTAAATCAAGTAACACTTTGTTTAGCATGGAAGTAATGTTGCCCAGTTGTTGTTCCACTGTTTGAGTAAGGGGGATCTGAGGAACGTTGGAATGAGCCATCTTCAGTCTGCAAGGATGCTTAACAGCTAGAGCCTGGAGGCCTGTGAGTGTCTTACAGGCCTGAAATGGCAATGAGGTGGAAACTTCAAAGTCCAATATAATTGCAATCCTTTGTTCGATTTGTTCACTATAGAGGCTTTAGACTTCAGCTCGATGTGCAGAATGCAAATCTGAAGAGATATCCTGTAGAAATAGGTGCTGAAATTCCAGATGTGATAGGATGGATGAAGCTGGAACTGCAGCAGATTAGCTATACACCTTCCATCTTCAGGAGATCCTGATTTCTAAGGGCACTGGAGCAACAGCATGGTGCTGGTAATGTGGAGAACATGTGGTGTTCATTGAAAAGGTGCGTGCACAGCTGGCCCGGTGGCGCTGAGGCTTGAGGCTCTGGAAAAGGTGCATGCACCAAAACTAAAACTAAAATAAAATAAGTAAAATCTATGACCACTGGAAAGAGACCGGGTGACTCTAGGCCAGAGAGGAGCAGAGTGCAGAGAAGCACTGAGGGACCACCAGACTAGAATTCAATCAATCAGTCAATCAATATTTATATTTTTTTACAGTTAGTTATTTTATCCGCCTGGTCCCTGGCAGCGATGCATCCTTTCAGATCTCCCAGCCCAGTCCCCCGCTTGCAGCCTACCCTTCCAGCTGCCCCATGGCTTACCCCCCGTGGTGGGGCAGTGGGGATCCCTCGACCCACCTAACTATGAATCCAGTGCTGGAAGGATTACTGCTCATCGTGAGGTGGCGCCTGCAGGGACTGACCATCATTAGTGCAGCGCCAGTACCCTTTTTCCTCCTGTAAGTTTTGGTCCCTAAGCTGCAGCATGCAAAGATGCTGCAAGGAGCGAGCACGCATGCTCCCATACATGCTCCTCCGAGCGCCTGCCTCGTCTCCCCCATTCTGTAGCTTTCAGTGCGCCAGACCCTAGCACCTCTGCCAGGGGCCAGACGTGCACTGAATGCTGGTATTCCCCCTCCCTGGAGAAGGAGAGCAGCCCTATGGACGTGCAATCCCTCTCCTCCCCTGCCGACCCCCGGTGGCCCGTGCTGTTTCCCGAACATGGGTCGCCGGCATAGCATGATGTAAGGCAACCAGCACCTCAGCCCTCAGCACCACCAGGTCAAATCAATCTTTATTTTACCAGGCGGAACACCCTTGAGAAAAACTCATTTGCATGGTGGACCTGGACAAAGATATGTGACAACTGACAATAAAAAGAATACAGTGCATACAAAATAAGGAGCGAGAGAAAAAGGCAAAAGCAAAGTTTATGAGAAAGAGGGGTAGTATATAACAAAAGCGACGATAAGATGCAGGATCCAAATAAGTTTTGGAAAAATATTTCTGAATTGAGAAATTAGATAAGACCTAAAAATCCAATTAATCTATTAAATGGGGGATAAATTGGTTGATGACCCGTTAGAGGTGGCTAATTTATTGAATGATTATTTTAAGGAACTACCTGATTTGAAAATACCTAAATTGAACCATAAAGTAACTTGTTTTAAACAACAGAATCCGGTTGCCTCCATGACCAATACCAGAGGATTTAAATTTAGGAAGGTTGAAGTAAAAGAAACAGTGAAAGAATTAAAAAGTTTGAAAGTTTCTAAAAGTGGTGGAATGGATGGCATTGAAGCTAGGTTTTCGAAGATTAGTGCGCCCTAATAATTACATATTTTTATAACTAGAGTATAAATTCTTCTTTGGTGCCTGAAATTTGGAAAATGGGGGAAATTATTTCTATACATACAGGGTGGAGACACTACACTCCCCTCTAATTATAGACCAATAACTTTACTCCCTATTCTTTCGAAGGTGCTGGAGAAGCTGGTTAATTACCAGCTTGGCCAGTACCTTGAACAAGAAGGGATCATAACAAAGTTCCAATATGGGTTTAGGGAGGGGAGGTCCATGAAAACCGCCCTAATTGACTTTAACAACATGGTGGTAACATCATTATACCAGGGTAGAAGCACTGGGGTGGTATTCATGGACCTCGGCAAGGCCTTCGATTTGGTAAAGCATGAGATCTTGCTACAGAGGCTGTTTGATATAGGGTACAGCAAGAAACCCTGATGTGGTCTGAGTCCTATTTTTCAGAACATAAGCAACGTGTACTGTGTGGGGCTACTGTCTCGGGTCTGGTGGATATAGAAAGAGGTGTTCCACAGGGCTCAGTTTTGGGCCCTGTATTGTTTAACATCTATGTAAATAGTTTTGTAATCCAGATGACAAGTACTGAGATTAGGCTTTACGCAGATGATACAGTTCTTGTAGCATCTGCAAATAATCCCAAGGACCTGAGACAGTGGCTCCAGACAGATTTCTCCCATATGGGGACATGGATGAGGGACTCTAGCCTATTAATAAGTATAAAAAAAGACACAGTGTATGACATTCTCTGTAGGCACTCAAGTAAATAAGAACACTTTAGACTTGCAGATAAGATTTTCCGATGGGACAATGGTCCAGAATGTGATTACCTACAAATATTTAGGAGTCCTTGTTGACTTTCGGTTGATTTTTTCAGAACATATTCAGTCACAAACTAAGAAAGTTAGTCAAAGGTTGGGAGCCCTCCAAAGGATATCTGGGTGTTTGTCTGGCGTTACTAGAACTAGATTGGTAAAGCAATTATTATTACCCCTATTGGAATATGGATCTTCACTTTACATGTATTCAAATCGGAAGTGTTTGATCAAAATGGACCAATTGTATTACAGGATGGGGAACTACATATTAAGAAAAGGATATGGGGTGCATCATTGTTTACTTTTTCAGGAACTTGATTGGCTGCAACCAGTGGCACGGAGGAATTTTTTGCAGTCTGTGGTTTGTCATGGACTAATCCATCCAAACAATAAATTGCATCCATTGACATATTTAGTACAATTGGAAATAGACCCATTATACACATCTAAATTAAGGAAATCATCTGTGAAGGTACCTATGAATAGAATTTTGAATACAATGGGGGATATGACACTCCAGAATAGCTTGGCTAAAAATTGGAACAAATTACCTCTTAAACTAACGAAATTGTTGATTTGCACAAGTTTAAACTCGAGTTACATAATTTCTTGAAGGTTCGATGTCAATGTTTTAGATAATTTGTTTAGTTTACTAGACTTTGTATGTTTGATGTATGTAATAATTATGTATTTCGTCTATTTTTATTTTCATTTTTGAGTCATGTTATGATTTTGTATTGTCTTCTTGTTGCACAATTTGCAACCTTTAAAAAAAAAATAAAACACAGGAATTTGTTGTAAATGGTTTTTTTTCCCCCAACAAAATTGCCTGTATGAAAATACAGTTTTTATCAATCAATCAGTAAGGGAATATGGTGAACTCGAGGACAGAAATCCTGTATCAATGGTTGCATTTACAGGTCTCGTGAAGGATTGGTTAAACAATGTCTTAAAGGAGGACATCTGTACAGGGATAACCAGTTTCAGAGTTTTTTGTAGTTTGTTCCACAGGGTGGGCAGAGCATAACCTATGGATGTATGGCCAAACCGGGTTCTGATTTTGGGGATAGCAAGTAAAATATAAGATAGGCTTCTCAGGGCGTACTTTCCAGGTACACAGGTAGGCAGGCAGTCAGAAATATATTGGGGTAGCCTTTGTGTGATCGCTTTTGCATGTCAAGATGGATGCATGTTTTTGCCGCCTGAATGTGAGGTCCAGCCAACAAGGGACTAGAGGGTATAATGGTGAGTAGAGTAGGGTGCACCAGTAATAAATTATAGTGTGCAATGGTAGAGGATGTCTAATTTAGATAGGGAAGCGCTAGTACTTTGTGCATACAGGATGTCTGTGTAGTCTAACAGTGGCAGAAATGTGGATTGTACTAATCTGGTTTTCGCTTCCTTGGTAAGTAAGTGCCTGATCCTAAAGAAGAGCCCAAGTCTTTGAGCCTTTTTGTAAGCTCCTCGATATGGTCTGTAAAGGTTAGCCTATGGTCGACCCACACACCCAAATATTTAAATTTCACCACAAATTCTAATGGTTCACCTAAGTGGGTAGTGATTATGGGTAAGGTAACAATGATGGGGGGGGGGGTTGGGCTGCTATGGCTGAATACGAGAGGAACATTTCTTTTTCTGGTGTTCAGGAGCAGTTTGAGGTACAGGAGGTTCATCTGAAGTTGGTCAGTGTCTCGTTGTAGGTCCAAAAAATTCAAAATTCATGTTGAAAAACAGTGCCACTGAGGTTGGTGCTCCCGATGTTGAAGCCCATATCAGGACCCAGGAACGGAGCTCTGGAGCATGGCTGAGAGCTGTGGCAGGACCCTATGAGAGCCAGGGCCAATCAGGTGGCAGTAGCAGCAGTACCAGCCAATTGAAGTCAGACTGGGAAGGGCTGCGGCCAATAATATTTAGGGCATAGAAGTCTGTTTCTGAAGTTGTAGCATACCTGGTCTGGCTTCTAGGTGGCTGAAGATGCATGAATGTGCGGCCAGCAGCAGGTCTCTGAGCCTCTGGTCACTGAGGCAGGGAAGAGCCCAATCAGGGCTTGCCTGGTCTGACTTCTAGGCAGCCGGGGATGGATGAAATTACAGCTGGCGGCAGGTCTCTGAGCCACTGATTGCCGAAGCAGAGAAGAGCCTGATCAGGGCTTGCCTGGTCTGGCTTCTAGGCGGCCAGGGATGGATGAAAGCATGGCCTGCAGCAGGTCTCTTAGCCACTGGTCACTGAAGCAGAGAAGAGCCCGATCAGGGTTTGCCTGTTTTGGCTGCTAGGTGGCTGGGGATGGGTGTAAGTATGGCCGTCAGCAGGTTTCTGAGCCACTGGTCGCTGAGGCAGAGAAGAATTAATAAAGCCAAGAAGGGACTGGGAGTCTGGGTAGCAGTTTGAGCTGTGGATAACACCAAGGCATTCTTCCAGGACAAACAGTAAACAGAAGAGGAAAGCAAAGGAGGAGTTAGGCCCCTGAAGATGGGAAGAGAGAAGAACTTGCAAGAAATCCAGGAGTAATGACTGAGATGCTGAATGAATACTGCACTTTGGTATTCACCAATGGGTCCCCAGTGTAGGTAGGGTGCTCACTTGGATCGCCCATGGTATCAGACATAGTCACGATGCAGACTGCAGACATCACATCCACTGATAGCCTGGTGAAGACAAGCCAGGTAAGACCCAAGGGATGGGTGAGTGTGTAGCATAAACTTCAAGATCATAGTGGTGCTAGGGGGAAAAATTAGCAGGGTTGCTTGTAGTATTCTGTCCAGACAAGTGCTGATGGACTGGCAGTGACCAAGGTGGTCCCCATCTTCAAGACGGAGGGGAAAGACTAGAAATGGGAATCTACAGTACAGTCAGCTTGACCATCAGTGCTAAGCAGGATCATGGAAACTATTATTAAGGACAGAATAATGGAGCATGTGGTTGAGGTCAAGGTGCCTTTCCCCTCTAAGCAACACATTTTGAGGGGAAGATGGCACCAAATCAAACTAATCACCTTCATTTAGGGGTTGACTAGGGAGGTGGGCAGAGCTGTAGATGTAGTCTTACTGGACTTCAGTAAGACCTTTGACATTGGCACATGACAGATTTCTGGGTAAAGTAAACCAGTGCAGGGTACACGAGGCATGCACAACGTGGATTGCTAATTGACTTGGGGGGCAAGAATCAGAGATTTGTAGTGGACAGGCACTACCCCAAGTGGTCAGCCATATCCCTCAAGGGCTGTTGCTGAGGCCACTGTTTTTTTAACATTTTTATCAATTATCTGGGAAGCTGGGGTCTCCAGTGGGCTGCTTAAAGTGGCGGTATTTCTTAGCCACCGTATGTTTTTTTTTCAGCAATAATGTTTTTCTAGCAAAAAATAGTAAGATACCCATTTTTATGTTTCCTTGCACTTGCACAAGAAACATCTTGTGGTAGAACGACATTTGAGAGGTGTGTCAGGGACAAGTCCAATGCAGAGCACTTTACAGTGGGCTTGACCCTGACAGACCAATGACCACACAAGCAGAGCGTTACGGTGGTTGAAATTTCACAGCAGGGAAGCGTCTGCACTTGAAAGGAATGAAGCACTCCATTCCTTTCAATCACATAATGCTGTCCATCCCGCTCCCTCCATTCCCTGTCCCTGCACTTGGCATCATGCAGTGAAACCCTCCCACTCCCTCCCACTGTGTGATGCCTGCCCCGCACCCTCTGTTCCTCCACTGGAGTGGCACTCATCTAATAAAACCCACCCAATCCCTCACATTGTGTGCTGCCCATCCTGCACCCTCTGTTACCCCAGCCAGCATTCAGTTGAGCCCTCCTGCTCCCTCCCACTATGTGCTGCCCACCCAGCACCCTCTGTTCCCCTGGCATTCAAATGATCCCTCCTGCTCACTTCCACTGCATGCTGCCTGCCCTGCACCCTCTGTTCCCCCGGCATCCAAATTATCCCTCCCATTGTGTGCTGTCCACTCCGCTACCTCCATTCCCTGTGCTGACATTGGGGTGCCCAATCCCTGTGTTGGCATTATCTAAACTCCTCCCCAGACACTGGGGAGTCCACACCCAGTGTCCTGAAATAAACATTTTTTTCCCTGATAAAAAAAGAAAACTGTTTCTTAATGTTTTTTTTTTTAAACCTGTAAAGATGAAAACGGTCCCTTATTGTCTCCCCATACCCCTCCCCCATACCAACTCTCCCTCTGCGTACCTGCTCCCTGCACCCCGCCTTACCCCATACTTACCCTCCGAGGTCAGCAGCTGTGATCTTCTAAAGACTGGGATACATCTGCTTTCTTCAAAGTCGAACAGTGAACTGAGGAATCAAGGTAAGTGCTGTATAATGGCTGTCAATGGGGGTTTCAACTTATGTTGATAGCTCAGCCATTTTTAGGAATTTTGACCCCAAATTTTCAACATGGGGTTCCTGGGACCCCACCTCATAAACATTGTCACTGTAATTTCGATACTCAGTCCAGAAAGGTGATTTTGCAGTTACTGTGTGGAATCACCTTTTGGAACTGATTAATGAAATGACAGTGCCAGTGTTCATGAGGAGAGGTCCCAAAAGGCCCATGTTGAAAATCTGGTGCAAAAAATCCCCAAAATGACTGCATTATGAGTGTGCATTGTGCAGTTTCTACACACGCTCGTAACTTTGCCAATTTTCAATATTTTCACTCCAGATTTTCAATATTGCCAGTTTTTCACACATCCTCATCAACAGTACAGATGTCATTTTTCCCATCCTGCCCAAAAGGTGTTTTCACACCTGTGGCTCAGAATGGCGTGGTCGCTGTGTGAAATCACCTTTCCAGATGAGTGAACGAAATGACAGTGGCACTCTTCATGAGGTGGTGTCCCAAAAAGGCCATGTTGAACATCTGGTGAAACAACTCCAAAAAAATGGCAGAGTTACACCCAGACGTTCAAAATTTTCTACACAAGCATGTAACTTTGGTCATTTTCAATATTTTCACTCCATTTTCAATATACTGTAGCTATTTTATCACACCACCTCATGAACAGTACAGTTGTCATGTTTCACATCCTGCCCATAATGTGTTTTCAAATCTGTGGCGTGGAATGCCGTTTTCCCACGAATTTGAGAATTTTCACCTACAGGGTTCATGAGGTGGGTTGATAAGAAGACTATGTTCAACATTTGGGGTCAAAATATAAAAACATGACAAAGTTATGGCCATTCATTGCAGTTTCAGTGCACATGCTCATAACTGCAGAGATCTTAAATATTTGCATCCCACATTATTTTTTTATTTATACCCCTGCTCCATGGCCCTCTCTATCTGGAGGGAGCCCCAGCCCCATCCCCCAATGTCCACCAGCCAATGCCGATCAGCTGCCCCCAGGGCTTACCTCCCTGGTGGAGTCAGTGGGGGGGCTCACCCCCACCAAGATCAGATCCAGTACAGGGGTCAGCACTGTGGCTATTCGGGGGTGGAACCTGAAAGTTCCCTCCATCATCCGCTGTGAGCTTTTTTTCCTCCTGGTCTCTCCCCTTCAGGGGCGGAGCATACAACAATGCCAGCGATGGTGCCGTGCATGCTCCCATGTGTGTACCCCATCAGGCATCTGCCCCGCCTCTGACCCTATGTCTACAGTGTCGGTGTGCCAGCCCCAGGAGAAGGAGATCTGTCCCTGGAATGCTTGATCCTTCTCCTCCCCTGCTGACCCCCAGCAGCCCACACTCACTCCCAAACACAGGTCACTCGCGTGGCGCGAGGTATGGCATCCAGTGCCTCAACCCTCAGTGCCACTGGGCCAGCAATGTACCCCACATTTTCAACATAGCCTTCTTATTAACTGAGCTTCTGCATCCAAATGCTGTCCAAAATATGACAGCTTGTCAAAACATATTTCAGGCAGGCTTTTCCTCCCACCAGAAGTTCAACTAACACAATACACCCCTGCCACATACAGTAAACCATGCAAGGAAGCATTGAGCATTGACAAATGCTTGTTCTTTTCCTTATCGTTCATTCCTGACGCAAGATATGAGATTTAAAAGTTTCTGAAAGTTTCCAGATCAGGCCATGCCCAACACACAAAAATTAAATACATTGGTACACAGTAGTAAGCTATCATTTGCATTCGACAGGTAACTTCAACAGAAGAGATTTTTAAGAATTGTGCATGACAACTATCTTTAATGACATGAGTCATTAATTAAAACGATAGCTATAAAAATTGTTTTAAAAATACCTGAGAAAATTAAAAATACACTGAGGGTGAATCTGAGGATTTCAGAAATAAATTACTGCTAAAAAAGTATGACTTATTTTGCTTTCTAACAAATACTACTGCTTTAGTTCATGGATGACAGTCGGCTAGCTAGGATCATGGGCTTCCTTGATAATGGGGAAGATCTTCAGGAGGCCCTGCAAAAGCTGATCAGTTGGTCAGGCTTCTGGATTCTCAGATTCAGTGTAGCCAAATGCATAGAGCTACAACTGATGAAGAAAAGAAGAAGTAGGAACTACACACTGTGTGAGGCTGCTCTTGCTGCTTTTGGGGAGGAAAGGGACCTGGGGAACATAACAGATAAAGGGCTGAAGCAGTCCCTCCCAAAGGGGAGCAGCATGAGAGGGCATAGACTGAGACTGGAGGGGGAGGATTCAGGAGGGAGATGAGGGGACATTTTTTCACTGAAAGAGTAGTGGACAAATGGAACACCATACCAGATGAGATAGTGTCCTGTAAGATGGTGGGCAGTTTCAAGAGGGATTGGGACAGGGTAAGGGATACTGGGAAGAGGGGGATAGAAGGGGCAGCTATGAGATGAGGTGCTAGCTGCACACTCGAGCAGACTTGATACACCATGAATCCTGTTTCTGCTGGCAATTTTGTATGTTCATATGTATGTTCATAGAGCATTGTCCCCATCAAGACAGTTAACAGAGTGTTGTGGTGCATCAAAATTGGGGTGACTTAGCAGGGCAGGAGAAGTAATTGGTGCCACTTTACAAAGCCCTAGTCAGGTCTCACCTGGAGCCTGTATGCATTTCTGGGCTTCTCAGTACTTAAGGACATTGAAGCAGTCACATGACATATGTGACAATATGTGGAAAAAATGGGGTCCATAAGGTCACAGCATGTGGCTTGGAACACGTTCAAGCAAATGTGAGAGGGGGAGACATTGAGCCCATTGTAAATGAGAAAGAACAGGAATGGATTTATAAGTTGGGTGCGACAAGACACCAAGGATTAAATGATAAATTTGAACTTAAACCATTTCTGAAAAAGAGACGAAAATAGTAGGATGTATGTGATACTGAAGTTTAGACTTATAGTCCCCCGTGGTTAGTTGCAGCTAATGTCCACTTCCTTTTAAATCTTTCTTTGGGTGTGATATGACACCAAGGATTAAATGTTAAATTTGAACTTAAACCATTTCTAAAAAGATATGGAAATAGTGGGGTGTATGTGGGACTGAAGTTCTTACTTACAGCTCTTCTCCCCACACTGGTGTTTAGTTGCAGCTAATGCTCAAACGCTTTCAAATTAAACCTTTTATTCCTGCCTAGGGTTTTGTCCATGTGCTGTCTGTTTATTGTGATGAACTGGCATTTTGAGAACATTTGATAGAAGTAGACAGAGATGGTTCAGCATCTAATTTCACTTCTGTAATGTTTCTCTTTATTTAGGTCCATCGGGACTTGATGAAGGGATATGAACAAATAAATGGAACCTGAATATGAAGTTCAAGATTCAAGTCTGATATCACATTTTAAAGTCACTAAGGGCTACCTCTTGGATATTTAGTTACACTCTTTTCTGAATGATAAAAGAGACCCTGATTGGCGAATTAATTAGTTGAACAGTGAAATGACTGATTTTCATTAAAACGGGTGTTAGGAGTATATATATATACTCAGTTTGTAAATAGATTCACTATCTCTGAAGAAGCCTGAAATGTCGGGCAAAAGGTATGATTTTCCTGTAACACTGTGATGCTTTGAGAGTAAAGAAGAAGCTGAACAAACACTGACTGTGTGAATCGCTTTATTTTAGCTGCTCTTGCATGGGTGAGTTGCTTTCCACTACAGCCTTAATCAGTTACCTTAACTGGAGAAGCACCACCGCCCTTGTGATCACCACTACTCTGAACTGAATGTTAACACATTCTTATAATCCTTAAATTATTACCTAAAGAAATCATTTCCAACATTACACCAACCATTTATAATCTAAAAGGTATATTAAAAAGATGCTGTCACCTCCCCCCACCAAGCCAACTCACTGAAATGGGAAGGGGGGGTTCGGTTCTAAGCACAGAGTAAAATTATAGCATATGGTCACTCCTTGTTATTCATGGATTTCCATCCTAACGAAAAAGCTGTTGTATTGCAGTTCAAAGTTCCTAGAATGCAGTTGTACCCTCCTGTGGTACAACAGATTTTTATAGTTAGAATGGAAATACATGCCACCTGCCATTTCACTTTCATTCCCTACCCCCACACAAACCCCAAAAAGTTCTCTAACAGACAATCTTTTGCTGTTTCATCATAAAAAAAACAAAAAAAAACAAACAGAAACCGACCCCTCACTAAGGTGGATTTCTAGCAGCTGGGTGAGGTGGGCTTTTGTAGGCAATAAGACATGACAAGGTGTTGGTTGGGCTGGGATAAATGCACGCCCGGGGCATAATAAGGCACGAGGCAGCAGGCCTAGTGCCTTTAGCCCAGAAGTGCATTTATCCCAGCCCAGCCGACATCCTGTTGTGCCTTACTGTGCCTATAAAATAGATCTTGGGTTGAAGCTTTCAGAAAATAAATAAATAAAAACAAATGTTAAAACCTTTAAAATTAGTATTTTTTTAGATAAATTTTAGATAAATAATTCCTCTGCTGGTGGGTTGACACTAGGGGGCACTGGAGTAGGCTGGAGTGGCAGGCTCAATGTAGAGTATGCCCTTAACTATTCTGTTGTTGACTGCTTCATTATTTTTATCCTGTCTAGTAGCAGAAATGGGCTTATTTGCTGGCTGGGTCAGGGTTGTGGTTCTCCGATATTGAGAAGATGAGGCTAGTTAATCTGCATTTTCATGCTCACGCTGATGGCTGTACACGGCTGCAGCAATGGATGCAGTGCTGCCATGTCAACAGTTTAGTGAGTTAGTGAGGGAGCAGATGGAGAGGCGAGTGAATGGTGAGGCCATGTTAGATGTGCACCAAAGTGGGATGTAATTTTATGAAGCTTCATTGGGAGTAAGACGAGCTGCGAGAAAGCAGGAGGTTGTACCTGGCTGCAGAGTATGTGAGATATTAAGTGAGAGAGTGACAGAGAGCATGAGGACAGCAAGCGGAATGGTAGTGGCACAATGATATGTCAATGTTATGTGCCTACAGTGCCAGGATTTCTTCATACCCCCTGGATGCGCTGTCCCAGTCCAGTGGGTACGAACAAGTTTTGGCAAATCAGAAAGCAGCATTTTTGCTGACCATTTTATAAAGTTTTCATAAAATTGTAAAAAATTAAACCAAAGATTTCTTGGGAAGAAATACACTATAAAAAATAACATATGGGCAATCATGCACAACTTGGCAGTGTTACTGTTTCAGGGTTCTGATGACACTGTGGACCTTTAGAGCTTTGCTCTTGAGGTCCCTATATCATCAGAATCCCTCAGTGAAAACTCAGTCTTGTTGTGCATGGTTGCCCATGCATTATTCTGTATGTATTCTTATTCCCCAATTTTTTACTTTAGCAAACCTAATAAAAGAGCACAGCTGCATGATTGGATTGCTGTATTTAGCACATAGATACACTGATAAGAGTTCCTAAAGGGACACTGTCAACCCCATTTAACCTCAAAGTGTCCCTAGTTTATGCAGTGTCAGTGGCTCAGTAGGTAGCACACTCGCCTCTGAGGCCGGGAGATCAGAGGGCTGTGGGTTCAGTTCCCACATCTGGCACTTGGGTTAATATCCCAGTACTGACACTGTAATGCAGCATGGAGGGGTGCTGCATTTCTGAGGTGCCGTCTTTCGGATGAGACGTTAAACCGAGGTCCCATCTACTTGGATTGGTGGTAGTTCAGGTGGATGTTAAAGATCCCATGGCACTTATCGAAAAGAGTAGGGGAATTTCCCGTGTCCTGGCCAAATTTCCTCATTCACTAAAAAATACCACCAACAGCTTAATCTGGTTCAAGGTCAGTTGGCATTCATCTGTATCCTCCGGTCGTGCCTGAAAATAGGCAGAATTTGTCTAGTGCACTTACCCGGTCAACAAAAGCTAAAATAAATAAAATAAATAAAGAACACATTTTATGATTGTTCTCATTCTGTAGAGACTGCTGACGTAGCTGGTTGTTTGATTCAGACATAGAAACATAGAATTTGACGGCAGATAAGGACCGCTTGGCCCACCCAGTCTGCCCATTTCCCTACCTAATGGATAAGCTGCAGATCCTAGTTGACCAGCAGCCTACTTCTTTCTACCCCTACCCCCTAGAATTGCCTTATGACTGTCCCATACATGCTTGAATTCAACCACTGTTTCTGACTCCACAACCTCCTCCTGAAGGCTGTTCCATACATCCACAACTCTCTCTGTGAAAAAATGTTTCCTTACATTACCTCTGACCCACCCCATCTTCAATGGTCTCTTGTTCCTGCACACCTCTTTTTTGAAAGATGCTACCCTCTTGGACTTTGTTGATTCCCTTGAGGTACTTGAAAGTTTATATCACGCCCCTCTCCCTCCTTTCCTCGAGGCTATACATATTTAGCTCCTTTAGTCTCTCTTCATATGTCTTCCGGTGCAGACCCTGCACCATTTTAGTTGCCCTCCTCTGGACAACTTCCATCCTGTCTATGTCCTTGCGGAGATTGGGTCTCCAGAACTGTACACAATACTCCAGATGGGGTCTCACCAGCTGTCTGTACAGAGGGATAACAACTTCCTGTTTTCTACTGGTGATGCCTCTCCCTATGCATCCCAGTATCCCCCCAGCCCTCCTTACTACCTTCTCACATTGCTGGTCCACCTTTAAGTCATCTGATATGACTACCCCAGGTCCCTTTCCATTTTTGTTGTTGTTAGTATCTCACCCCCATTGTGTACTCTTCCCTGGGTTTTGTTTCCCAGGTGCATTACCTTGCAATTTTAGCATTGAATCTAAGCTGCCATACATTTGACCATTCCTCTAACTTCTTGTCAAGTCCTTCTATCCTTTCCACCCCACTTTGTGCATCAACTCTGTTGCAGATCTTTGTGTCATCTGCAAAGAGACATACTTTTCCTTCCAGTCCCTCTGCAATGTCGCTTATAAAGACATTGAAGAGGACCAGTCCTAATACTGAACCCTGCAGTACCCCACTAGTAACCCCCCTTTCTTCAGAGTGGACTCCATTTACTATTACCCTCTGTGTCCTATTCTCCAGCCAATTCTTTACCCAGGCTATCATCTTGGGACCCACTCCCAAGCTGGTTAACTTGTAAATTAATCTTTTGTGTGGGACTGTTTCAAATGCCTTGCTAAAGTCTAGATAGGCCCTTTCTTCTGTGAATGGACTGGTATCGACCCCCCTATTCAGAGTTTCTCCCTTGTTTGGTTTAGGTACCTCCCCTTCCTCTTCAGTTGTGAATACTGAGCAGAAATATTCGTTCAGTATCCCTGCTTTTCACTGTCACCCTCTACCCACATTCCTTCCCCTTTATTAAGTCTCTGTATCCCTCCCTTGGTCTTTCTTCGCTCCCTAATGTGCCTATAAAAGGTTTTATCCCCCTTATTAACAGAGTTGGCTATCTTTTCCTCAGTTTGTGCCTTTGCTATTCTGACTGCCTTCCCTGCCTCTTTCTGCTTTAACTGATAAAGTTCTCTGTCCTGCTCCTTCTGTGTTTCCTTATATTTCCTGAATGCTATCCTTTTCTCCTTAACCATCCCTGCCACCTCTTTTGAGAACCATAGTGTTTTTTTCCTTCATTTTGTTTTGCTGATTTGCTTCACACAAAGGCTTGTTGCCGCTACGATGGCTGTTTTGATTATTCCCCATTGTTCCTCCACCTCTCCTTCTTGCCTGTTTGCTAGTGCTTTTCTGAGTCACTCTCTCATTTTCCCCAAAGTCAGCCATCCTAAAGTCCAATACTCTTGTTTTTGTATGGCTTGACTCTATGGCTGTGTTTACTGTGAACTACACTGTTTGGTGGTCACTTGTTCCCAAATGGCTACCCACTTCTAAATCTGAGATCCTTTCTCCTTCCCCATTTGAGAGTACCAGGTCTAAGATTGCTCCTTCCCGAGTGGGTTCCAACACTAGCTGTCTAAGGCATGCCCCCTGTAGGGCATCAAGAATGACCCTGCTCTTGGATGTGCCTACAGCAAAGGTACTCCAGTTAACATCTGGCATATTCAGGTCCCCATCAACAATATCTCCCTTTTCTGCCATTTTAAGGATGCTTTCTATCATTTCTTATCCATTTCCTCCCCTGAGATGGGTTTGTACACAATCCCTATGTGGATTGTGGTGCCATTTCCTGTCTCCAGGGTGACCCATAGTGACTCATCAACTTCCTGTTTACTCTTTAGTTCTGTTGCTTTAATCCCTTCCCTTATATAGAGAGCTATTCCTCCTCCTCTTTTACCCACCCTGTCACTCCTGTAGACTGTGTCCTGGTATGTTGACATCCCAGTCATGGTTCTCTGTGTACCATGTTTCACTGATTGCCACAATATCCAGGCACCCCTCTTCCATCAAGGCCACTAGTTCAAGGAGCTTGTTGCACAGACTGCGGGCATTGGTACTCATCAGCTTCCATTTATTTATTCTGGCCTTACCCATTTTAACCCCATCCCTGTCCTTTCTGCCTTTTTCTGCATTTATCCCTGTCCTGTTCCCTACTGACTTCTTTACCTTGGTGTTTACCTCTCTAACTACTGTGTTTTGTGGGGGGAGGCTGGCATTTGCCTGCTCCTTTTCAGTGCCTTCCCCCTTGACTAGTTTAAATGCTTGCCAATAAAGCATTTAAACCTGTCACCTAGGATCCTGGTCCCCCCCCCGGACAGATGCAGACCATCATGCCAGTATAAGCCTGCATCCCTCCAGGTGGCTCCCCAGTCCCCAGTGAAGCCAAAACCCTGAGCTCCACATCAGTTTTTCAACCATTCATTGAATCCCATTTTGCGGAATACCCTAGCATCATCCTTGCCATAGACAGGCAGCACCTCCGAGAAGGTTACTGTACATGCTACTTGTCTAAGACCCCTCCCCAGCTCCACAAACTCCTCTTGCACTGCTCTGATCCCATTTACAGCCAGATCATTTGTCCCTAGGTGGACAATGACATTCAGCTCCCTCCCTCATGCTGCTGCTCCCATGATCCTGAGGATTCGCTTCCTGTCCCTCCGAGCCATGGTGCCAGGCAGGCACCTTACCCCCCATCCCTTCCTCCCCACTTCTACCCCCCTAATGATTGAGTCCCCCACCAGGAGTTGTTTCCTTCCCTGTGGGGCCCCATGCCACCCTCCCGTGGGCGTCCTTTATGAAGGTTCCCAGCATCCTCCTTGGTCTCCACTGCAGGTGCCTCCATAGAGGAACCACTCTTTGCCAGAACAGCATATAAATTGTGGAGAGGTACAACTAGAGGGATGCATCTCTGTTCCACCACCCTCATCATCCCTGAGGCCACCTTGGTCCAACCACTCCTCTTTCTTGGCAACCTCTGAGGTAATGGTGATGGCCCTAGTGGTCCCTGGGTGGGGGAAGAGGTTTCACGAATCCTAGCCTGGTCAGGCTCATTTACCTTTTAAAAATAAAACACTGTGTGTCAACCATACTGGTGTTACCACACCAGAACATGTTTGTTTACATTTCTTGACCAACTACAACTATGACCGCATCTTTCCTGGACTCAGGAACACCCCAACACTATCTAGCTGCTCATTATGCAGTGGGAGCAGATGACACTATTGTATCATGAGTGGCTGCACTGTTTGAGGGTGTTTCTAATGTTCAGGAAGTATGCAGTAAGCGTAGGTAAACAATTTGGAGCAAAACAACGCTGGGTATAATTATACATTCCTATGCATTTCAGTTCTAATGGGCAAGGAGGCAGATTAAACAACCAGCATAATCAGCAACATCAATGAATTTAAGAGAAGGTAAGCAATCATGAAATGTGGGTTTTTACCTGAAATAATATGATGCCAAAAAGGTTGACAGTGTCCCTTAAGCTATTTTGTAAACTAGCTTTGCTTCTGAAAACCAGGAATGCATACTGCCCGATGGACTAATCATAAGCAGGGCAACTTACCATTTTGATGCCTGAGGTTTGAGACTTGATCCCAGACTGTCACACATCAGGTGGCAGAGGCAGTGCAAAGTATTTCTCAGATATCTCATGCATCAAGAAGGGATGGTGGTTTCTTTCTTTCATTTTTACTTTCTATTTTTGCCCCAATTTATTTTCTTGCCAGCTGCCAGCATCCACCTGCCCAACCTCTTCTGCCCACTGTGTAGGCTGACATAAGGCCATTCCAGAGGTATCACTGGCCTCTTCCTGCATGCAGGCCCCTCTTTCTGGGCCACCAGGGAGCAGTCATGTAGTGGAGGAAGGTGTCTCCCTCACCAAGGTGGGAGATATCAGAAAGGGACACCAGAACCCCACCTCGCCAGATTGCATCTGGTGTCCCAGTCTTGGGGCACAAACCCAGTTCACCTGGATGGCATATGGTAACACTAACACTGTGCTTGCTGGCTGGCTGTGTAGCTTCTGCTGTTGCACAACTGCCCATGGTGGCACAGGAGGTGAGAGTCATATGAGCAGCATTATGTGGCTTCAGAGCAGGGTAATCTGCCACTGGCGTGATGCAGAATACCAACATATAATGCAGTTGTGTCATATATCAAGTCCTGGGCCAGCAAGTGTCAGGAGGGGAGTCGGCCAGATCCGAACACACTTCTGATTGCCTTTGAAAGTTTTCCCATCTCATGCCTTGTCCCAGTAAGGTAGGGGTGGGACATGTTGGATTTTAAATGCAGGCTGCAGCAATGATTTTGCTCAGGTAAAATTATGCCGCCTCACTTCTTGCCCAGTTGTGGCATCCAGACCTCTGCCCTGCCCCCCCCCCCATGGTTAGAAAAGTTTTAACCATCTCTACTCCGAGTTGGCTAGCTCCACTCTGAAGGGTGTGGAATGCTACATGAGAAGACAGGCAGTAGGTATGTGGGGGCCAGTGGTGATTTCTCCCTTAGGTGTAGGATCACAAGCATGAGGACTCCCTACACACACACACACACACACACATGCACACAATTTAGTTTAAAAGGACCAAAACCAGCCCATGTGGTGAATGGCTTACAGTGTCAATGCAATGCAAAAAACTTTCTAACACTATCTATTACAAACCACAAGGTGGTGCTAAAACAGCAATATTTTTTTACATTTTTTACTTGTTTTTTCCCCCATTGCTCTCTGCATTTATTAAAATCCTTGTTCAGTAAAGAGAAACTATGTTTGATCACACGCATGTATAAATACCGTTCTATATTTATAACAAACTATTTTGTGAGTGAAACGTCATCAAATAGAGAAAACAGCCACCAACATGATCTTATTAGATAGAATATGAAATAAAAAAGTGTCTGCTTTACAACAGCGGTAATTTACTTTCAGCAGAGCTCAGTTTGTTCAGTATTGTACTGTTAGTTCAGTTATGCACACTTGCTTTTCCAATTAAATGCATGACCTCACCAGTTGTCCAGTCTAACAGTATGGTGGGGTGTTACCACTTAATTTGCTTCTTGTAACATTTTATCTGTTAAAAAAAGAGAATTCACTAGCCCATCAAACAGTACAATGTACTGATAATTAATTATGTGACACATTACTTACCTTTATTCTGTCAATATTGGCCTCCATTTTAAGCTGTTCCACTAGCTTCCTGGCTTGTGCTATGCTTGCAGTATTGTTGCTAGCCATTGGAATTCTAGTTGTTGGTTCTTGACAAGCTACAAACAGAACAAAGATAATGTATGGGTTAAGCTCCTAAAATAGCTCCCCTAAGTTACACACTCCAAGAGCACAGTATTTATTAAGTATGGTATTAGTCGATACAGCATAGGTAGAACAATAGCTAATAGCAGATAGCAAGTAAATGTACTTCCTCTGCTATGGTGTGGTTTACTAATTTGCTCTATCTGTCATTGTTAAAGCTAAATATAACCTTTAATCAGAAATGTGGTGGAACTATAGTAGATATTTTTAGCCACCTCTTGAGTCTGCTCTGACTAGCTGTTGCAAACCTAATGATCACCCTACATATACTTAGCTCTTTGTTCAGTCATCTTCTGTATTCCCGTTTCCTTATATAGATAGATAGCTAGATAGATAGATAGATAGATAGATATGCAATAGGAGTGTTTGTGAAAGCTAACAAATAAATGCATTTATGCTAGCAACTATGTGAATATGAGGCCACAGATTTATCTATATAGTTCTGACATCATTACAGATTTTTTTCACATAGTTCTGTTATCATAAAAGAAGTGCAGCCAATCTATTTCTGTGCTTCAGATGATTAAAGGTCGCATGCAACTGTAACAACAAACAGTTCCACAGCGCGTGTAGTTTCTAAACAAACTACAGCATAAGAGTAAACTGGCACACATCCCTGACAATGGTCACAAAGACATAGGAAGCTCTTGCACAGCATTGTGTCCATAAAGGGTATCAATCAAGAGTGACTTCATTTCTGAAAGAGTAAGGTCTAATAGTATATAAACCACAGAAATGTCCAGTGACACCTGTAACAATAGTTTGGACATAGAAATGGAGCAAATTCTGATGCAAATTGAAGAAGATGGAGAGTCTTTAGAAGATCCAGCAGAAAACAATCACAACCGAGGGCAGTCGACCAATGAAAGTTACAAACCATCAACAAGTTCTGCTGCAAGAGTGAACGAGGACACTATAGCCAATTTAATTGAATCAGAAAAGAACTGTAACACTAACAGAAAAACAAAGCTGGATATACAGAGCCTATAAAGGTACATAAAGGAAACTTTCCACATAGAAACCCCACTACATGCATTGCAGCCAGAAGATCTATAAAATATGTTATCCCAGTACTTCATAATATGTGAAAAAAAAAGATGGAGATAACTATGAGCCACTCAGTCTCAAAAGAACTTTTCAAAGTATTGAAAGGCATCTAAAAGTTAAAAAATACCTAGCTTCTCTGTCCACGTCCCCCTTGTTTGAATGTACCAGACAAGTCATGATAGCAAAGCAAAAGTGCCACGTGCCTGAAAACTAGTGGTAAAGGTAACAAACCCAAAGCAGCTGACAAGCTTAGACAGCCTAATTGACACACTGTACGAGTGCCACCAACTGGGCCCACACCGCCCAGAATCGCTGTTGAACACCATGTGGTTAACCGTCTTATGTACCTTGGTATAAGAGGAACTACAGAGATGCAAAATATTTATTGGGATGACATAGAATTAAAGGAAGATGAAAATGGAAACAGATACCTTCAGTAAAACAGTGAAAGGCAGATTAAGACAAGAACTGGTAAAAACCCCAAAGACACTAGAAAACTAAAGCTTATGTCATGCAAGAGTCAAGCCTCAAATGCCCTATTCAGAACTACTGCCTCTACTCTAAAACAAGCATTTGTCAATACCGAATGTTTGCTTGCTGGCACTGACATTGGTAGTGTAGAAGTTACAGAGCTGCATAATAGGAATGGCAGTGAAGTACTGAACTGAAGCCAACCCCACCACCACCCTGCAGAGACTGGCAGGCATTGGGGTGTGCCTTTGGGTTGTCGGCATAATGACCATGCCATTTCACCACACCCTACCCTGCAGACACTGATAAGTGTCACGGTGCTTGGGGTCTTTGGTCTTATGCATCCCATTCCATCAGCAAACGGTGAGATGGGTGCGTATAGAGAATGGGGTGAAGTTTGGGTCCGAAGAGTCCGAGGCACACCTTGATGCCTCTCACTGGCTGCAGGGTGTGGGTGGGGTGGAATGGTATGAGCATGACAGGCAAGAATCCCAAGTCACACCCCTGATGCCTGTCATACTCTACAGGGTGGGGCATTATGGTCAGAAACCCTAACGCCTCAGGCATTCGTTGGTATTTTCACTCCAAATTTTCAACATGGTTTTTTTGTGACCCCCACCTCATGAACAGTGGCAATATCAGTTTGTTAGCCGAAAACTGCTTTTGCACAGTGACTATAGGATTTGGCACCACAGATGCAAACACACATTCCGAACAGGATGTAAAAAATGACAGCGGTACTGTTCATGGGGAGGTGTAAAAAATGGCAAAGTTGAAAATCTGCTGTGAAAATCTTAAAAAAACTGGTGAAGTCACAAGCGTGCGTAGAAACTGTGCAACGCACACCCGTAACGTAACTAGTTTGTTTGTTTTTTTACAGTGGATTGTTAACACAGGCATTTTGGGACCTCCGATCATGAACAGTGTCAGTGTGATTTTCTTTATCTGTCCTGAACAATGATTTCCCACAGTGACCACGCATCTCTGCACTGAAAGTGTGAAAACATATTTCGGCCATGTTGTGGAAAATGACAGCTGTACTGCTCATAAGGAGGTGTGGAAAAATGCCACTGGTAAAAATCTGGACTGAAAATATTACAAATTCATGAACTTACAAGGTACGTGGAAACTGCGCAATGCTCACTGAACACAGTCATTTTATGGAGTTTTGTCACCAAATTTTCAACATAGCTATTTTAAGACCTCTGCTCATGACCAGTGTCACTGTGATTTTCTTAATCTGTCCCAAACATTGTTTTCGCAAACCGACTGTACCATTGTGCGCTCATTGTGGAAACACATTTTGGGTGAGATGTGAAAAATGGTAGCTGCACAGCTCATAAGGAAGTGTGGTAAAAGCGGCACTGTTGAAAATCTGGTGTGCAAATATTACAAATTCGCAAACTTGCTAGTAGCAGAACTGCTAGCGTGCACTCCTAAAACAGTCGTTTTTGAATTTTTCACCAAATTTTCAACATAGCCATTTTAACACCTCTACTCATGACCAGTGCCACTGTGATTTTCTTAACGTGTCCAATACATTGATTTCAAGACTGACTATCATGTCATTGCGCCTATTATGCTAGAAACATGTTGTGGGCAAGATGTGAAGAATGACAACTGTATGCTCAAGGAGGTGTGGTAAAATGGCAATGTTGAAAATCTGGAGGAAAATATTGAAAATTTGGAACTCTCACAGCGTGCATAGGAACTCTGCAACGCACGCTCGTAAAACAGTCATTTTTAGGAATTTTTTCACCAAATTTTCAAAATAGCCATTTTAAGACCTCTGCTCATGAACAGTATCACTGTGATTTTCTTAATGTGTCCCATATATTGATTTCACACACCAACTGCGCCATTGTGCACTACATGGGCGGAAACACGTTTTGGGTGAGATGTGAAAAATGACAGCTGTACTGCTCACAAGGAGGTGTGGTAAAATGGCAATGTTGAAAATCTGGAGTGAAAATATTGAAATTTCACAAACTTACGAGCGTGCGTAGGAACTGCGCAATGCATGCTCGTAAAACAGTCATTTTTAGGAATTTTTTCACCAAATTTTTAAAATAGGCCTTTGAGTGCCCACCTTATGAACACTGGCAGTGTTGTTTCATTAATCATTCCGGAAAGGTGATTTCGCACAATGGCTGTGAAATCACCCTTCGGGCCCGAGTAACGCCATGGCAGTGCAAGAATTCATGAGGAGGGGTCCCAAAACTCCATGTTGAAAATTTGGTGCAAAAATTCCAAAAAATGCCTGAGATATGCAACAAAGTTGAAAAAACCCTATCTATCCCATTATGCAGCTTACTGGCATTTCCTCAGTTCACGGTCAAATTTGAAGAGTGCAGACATGTTCCGGTCCACTGAAGATCATCGCTACGGACTCCGGAGGTAAGTATGGGGTGGGAGGGTGGGAGGTAGGGTGCGCAGTGGGTGGGTGCGGTTGTGGGAGGGTGCATGGAGACTGCAAGGGACAGTTTTTCTTTACAGGGTTTTTTTTTTTTTTTAAAAAAGACATCGGACATTTGCCACGCTTGGGTGGGCCCCAGCATGGCAGAAGGATGGCTGGGGGCGTGGAGCCAATGGGGATTGGGCACCCCGTCCAGCCATGGTATCTGTTGCCACGCAGGGGTGGGCTCCCAGAGTGGCACCCTGAACTGGGGAGGGGAAGACAGTGAAGCCGACGGGGGATTGGGCACCCTCGTCGGCCATTACATCATTTTACCACGCTAGGGTGGGCTCCCAGCATGGCACCTGGATGCTTTGGGGGGGCATGGAGCCGACGGGGGATTGGGCACCCCTGTCGGCCGTACAGTGTGGGGGAGGGGGAAGGCGCAAGAGCACGCAGTGTGCGTGCGTGCGGACGTGTGTGTTGGGGGAGACCTCTGCTCACTCAAGCGGAGCTCTCCCTTTCAACTGTATGCCACTGCATTTTCCTGCTGTCATAGACAGCTGGAGCAGTGATTGGCACTCTGCGACCGCGCCTGCAAATACACTGACTGAATTGGAAGAGGCTGACACACCTCTGGAAAACTCGGATGATGGCACTATGTTTCTTGCACATGCGTGCAAGCAAACATAAAAAGGCACCCAAGTGCAACAAGCTAGAAGCACCATTTTTTTTTCTAGCAGTTAACAACATTGCCAAGAAGCCACTGCAGGGAAACTGGTTCAAAAACCCAACCTGTGGGGGTCAATAATCTTGTACACATGGTAAAAAACATGATTGAAAAGATGAACATACAGAGTGACAAAAGACTGATGAATCAGTCAGTGAGGAAGCACCTTATTCAGAAACTTACAGATTCTGGAATACCCACAACAGACATAATACAAGTAACTGGTCACAAGCAAGTTCATCGCATCAGTGATTATTCAAAAATGAGTGAACAAAAGCAACTCCATGTAAGCTCCCTGCTAAGTGATGAAAAGCCATCCCCGGTTCCCACAAAAATTGAGAAACAGCACCCTCTAAAAACCATTGCCATAAACTACAAGGAATTAATTGGCAGCTGCCTGAGCAACCCAAAAATGAACGCAAAACAAATAACCTTCAACATTATTCAAGGTAAGTGGCAGTCATGGGCATAATCCTAGCCCCCCCCCCACAAAACCTCTGCTTCCACCCAATGAATCACTTGCCTCCTCACCCAAGCCAATATAGCACATGAAAAATTTAAATTATAACATGTTTTTTCTACTGTTAACTTGGCAGGGAAGCAGTATTGTGCAGTGGTTTAAGGCTCTGAGCTGCAAATCTGGTGACATCCAGCAAATCCACCATAGAAGCATGCCATTGCCGCCAGCTTCGACACTAGGTCCTCCCTCGACCATGTCCGCTAGCATACTAAATTAAAACTGTACCACAGAGGTACACCCCGACCACTACTCACAAGTCCCACCACTTGACCAATCAGAACAGTGTTTCCACAGTCTTCCAACCAATCAGGATAGTCCCATTCATAACCCAGCAACCTCTTAGCAACCATACACATACTCACTAGACTCACCTACTGGCTTGAAAAATAAAGCGTGCAGTGACAAAATGCTGAAAGACATATAGTCCACAACTTGAACAATCATTTATGGCAATAGCTAGAAGTTCAGAAAATTCCACTACCCCACCAGTACACAAATACTTCTATTGCATAAGTTAAATATGTACTGCTGGTCTGTCAGATAAACTATTTGTTTTTACTGGTACACAGTGAACTCATCAACCCCATCACTCATGCCTGCGCTACACTCTGCCACTCATAAGGTTTACTGAGTTCACTGTGAACTCATAAAAATAAATAGTTTATCTGACACACCACCAGCACATATCCTATATACAGTATGTATGTGTGATGCACTTCCACTACTGTATAGATTTTACTGGCCAAAAGGCACACATCCCAGAAACAAATGGGGTGCTGTTAAGGAACTACAGGGAGATATTTTACATATTTACATCAGTTTAAAGCAGATGAGTAATGATTGTTGTCACACCACTTGCTAGATCAAAATAAAAACATGCTGGTTAAATTCCCTTTTTATACTGATTCCAACTATAAACCTTATATGCCGTTTCCTTTACTGTATTAATGCTGCTCATTACCACGTCCACTTGGAAACAGGGAAAGAATTATAGAAAATACATGACATATAAACTGAATTGTAACATCATGCTCTTTATCCTTCTCAGCCAGATGCCCCCGCTAAGGTTACTTTTAGTAGCATTCCATCCCCAACAACTACTGTCTCTGTACCTGGTCCTCTGTTGTCCTTCCTCTATGAAGAGGTCATTCAATGGGGCCGCCTTGCTCCATGAACAGTGGGGACACATGGGTGTTATTGAGACCATCACCTTGGTGGCTATATATCTCAACCTTTTGTCACTGAAATGTGGGACACTGAAGCTCAGAATGTGGGACAATGTCTTTCGAAATGTGGGACACATCCTCAAATATGGAAGTACAAGCTTCGAACAGTGTAGAAACCAATGCCTTCATCTGTTCAAAGTTTAATTTTGGTCTAGAATCTTAGAATATCATGAATTTCTGGTTTAAAGTCTGAGGTTACAGCACATTCTGTTTGTGGGCAGCACCTTTTTGATGTGGGACAGATCACTTTTCAGGGGCTAAATGAGGGACATCCCTTGTAATGAGGGACAGCCGAGAAGTATGCTGATGGCTGCAGTTTTTCCTCCATTTTGCCATTAGTCCTCATCCCTCCTGCTTTTCCTGGCATTATGCACAGCCCATGGATATCCTTTGCATACATAATGATGTTCCTGTGAGGAAGCATGCCCCATTGTCCATCACAGAATATTGCTATCTGAACTCCCCCCCCCCCCCACTTTGGGCTAGGACGTGCAACCATAGTCACTGCTTCCCAAGCCCTGCTGCATTACACAAGTGCATCACTTAATATCCCAATACTGACACAGTAATGCAGCATGAGGGGGGTGCTGCACTTCTGAGGTGCCGCCTTTCAGATGAGATGTTAAACCAAGGTCCCATCTGCCTGTTCTGGTGGTAGTTCATGTGGATGTTAAAGATCCCATGGCACTTCTCGAAAAAAAGAGTAAGGGAATTTCCCCGGTGCCCTGGCCAAATTTCCCTCATTCACTAAAATACCACCAACAGCTTAATCTGGTTCCCCCGGGTCATGCCTGAAAATAGGCAAAATCTGCCTAGTGCACGTACCTGGTCAACAAAAACTAAATAAATAAAATAAATTACTGCTAATTCATTAGGCTGCTCTAACCAGGAAACATTTAAGCCAGTTAGGGCTGGTTTTAGCTGTACTGATGTCTGACTAGAGCCGCCCTAATATGGATATTGTGTGGAAAGTGTAGAAACTAGGCTGGCCTGGTGGCACTGAGGGTTGAGGCGCTGGACGCAACACACCTCATGCCATGCTAGTGACCCAGGTTCAGGAATGAGCCTGGGCTTCTGGGGGTCAGCGGGGGGGGGGGAGAGGACTGAGCATCTGGAGGACTGCTCTCCTCTTTCAGGGGAGGTGGAACTAGTTGTCCCACTCACTGACTGTCCTCTGGCAGTGGCTGGAGGGCAGTATGGGTCAGGAGGCTCAAAGTCAATGTCCTTGCATCAGCGGGGGGGGCTGGTGAAAATAGGAAAAGCAAGCCTGGCAGGCTCGATTATGGTCCGCAACTCCTGGGAGCATTCCCTTGGATTCTGGATTGGGTCTCCTGGAGAGAGAGAAGCTGGTAACCTCCTCCTGGCCCCGCCACGGGTAGCAATCCATGGGAGAACTACCGGGGGCCACCTATCACGAGAGCGTTGGGATTGGAGAGAGAATCCCTTCCAATCGAAGGGCCATAGCTGCCTGCCAGGGCTCAGAAGGAAAAATTACAAATAAAAAAAAAAAGAAAGTGTAGAAACTAATTCCACCAGCTGAGAGGGTCGTGGGGCAGAGAAAGGTAAACAAGACAAGGAACAGCCGGATTATTGCTTTAGAAATTCAAATAATGAATAAAAATACTTCTAGAGCCCTGATGCTGTTGTGATAACTTTGAAGAAAATGTAATATTTGGATGCAATTCAGCTTATATTTAATGTTTTTTTTCTGTTAATTTTCGCCCTTCTTTTTTACTAAGGACATTTGCATGTAAACAGGAAAGCTGCCAAATCTGTTCTGGCTGCTTGCTTATACCAGACATCACAGTTCTGTTAATTATATCACTGTCTGTTGCTGTGGAGATAATTATATAAAGGATAAAGTATGGGGAGAAGTGTGTTACGAGAATTTAACACACACCCGAGTTGTTGGATGGCACATAAACCCCGAGGGCGCGCCCTCGGGGTTTATGAATGCCATCCAACAACGAGGGTGTGTGTTAAATTCGAGTTTTACACACTTGTTCCCATATTTTATTTTATATAATTGAAGGGATCTGAAAAAAAAAAAAGGTTGCTGTGCTTAACTTGCAGATAAAAGGTTTTATTTGTGTGAGGAGAACAGAATTGTGGTTAAACGTTTCACCTAAACATTAAGATAACATTTAATTTCATTAAACGATAAAAGGAACTGGCCACAAGTCCGGTATGGAGATCCTTCGTTTTATTTCCTGGTTGAATGGTATTATCGTTTGACCCCTGGAAAGGTTAGAGTTGAAAGGAGAGAGTTAGGATCATCGCTTAAGTGTTAACTGGATAAGTTTCATCCGCTGTTTAGAATCGGCTTAACATTTTTTTAAACTTATCGGTGATGTGAGGCTGCTGCTGGCTATCTGGGATGGAGGTAATTCTGTTTTTCTTAGTGGCAGTTGAAGTTAGAGGGACAGTTTGAATGTGCTATCTTTAGTTTCCTCGAGCGCTTTGTTGTGGAACGGAGCGCGTGAATGCCGTAACACCTACTCAGGTGTTACGGCATTTAACACACGGTTTTCGCAATACAAGAAAACGGAAACCATTAATTATAATGGCATAAACAGAGGATTATGATGTCAGGTGTAGGCAAGCAGAAAAAGCAGATAAAGTCTAAGGAACAGTAATCCTCTTTCATACAACTGTCCCCAATAATGAAGAAAAAAGGGAAAGAAATATAGAATATATATGAAATATAAACTGAATTGTGTCTAAATCTCTCATTTTTTTTCAAGTTTTTCTAATGGTGTCAGGGCCTCTTTAAAGGAATAACAGAGCCAAAACAGCAGACAGAAAAGGCCATTCATTTTTAATGCAGCCAATTGCACTTCTTTTTATTTCTTAAGCTTTGTTTGTTATACTTTTGTCAGTTAGAAAAAGAGCTGTACAGAACTGTCACATTCCACGATTTACTTTCCAAAATGTCACCTAATTCTACAGAATTTAATCAAAAGTGTTTTTCCAAAATTCTGAAAGCTGAAATTATTTGTTTCTTATAAACTGCGAACCACTAAATCACAATTTGCATAATCAGTGGACTATTGTTCCATTGTGTACAGAGAAATGCTTTTCGGAATTCTGCAGCATTTTGGAAGTGCATTTGCCATTCTGCGCAAATTTCCCCTGGCAGAATTCTGTGTGCCACACAGCTCTAATTAGGCTTCTACTAGATAGTATTAGTTGTGTTGTGTAGAATGGTACTCTGCCTGGAAACCAACATATTTATTTACCTTTTTTATTTTATTCACAAGTGATGTCCAAGAGGACACACCGAGCAGAAGCTCATTTACAGATATGACCTGGATGTGGTGCAGGAATTGCATTAAATATGCAATAACGCATGACAGGGTGTGTGATTAAGGGTCAATAATCATACACCTCTCAAGGGAGTTAGGCAGGATGTGCTTGCGCCAAATGCCTTTAAAAACCTGAAAGAGAAGTGTGATTATTGGCCATAAGCACACATTTCTGAAGTGCTTTATTACACTTAAGATATGTTCAAAATGTATGAATTATAAAACATAGGTAATGACTTACAGATTGCTGAATGATGAACATTTTATCATTTATGTGCATATGTAGTCCCTTCTCTCTCAGGACCACGCTGTGCACTGGATTGCTGGGGTGGGGTGGGGAGTCACCTCATTCTTGTGCCTAGTTGTTGCAGGAAACAGCGGTCATGGGCCGCGAGTTGCTGCTTATAAACAAAACCTTTTTTCTGTGGTGGACGTAGTAGTTTGGAAGGAGCCTGCTGGTGTTAGGAGAGGATTCTGTCAATACGGTGTCAGTGCTCGGTCTTTCCATTTTTACTTTTGCACAGAATTAATGGGGAGCATTTATGCATGAATCTACTGTCTTTTTTGCAGGGAGGTTCATATGACTAAAAGTAGTTCAGGCTTGTAATTACGGGTCAATAATTACATGGCACTGAGCTGCTTTCAACCAATGAAATCATTGCAATTTTTGTACATGTTAAAATTTAGCTGATTACACACCCAGCAGAATGTTGTTGCATTTACAAAATGCCTGTTTTGGCAGATTTAGGTTTATTGGCTATTGAAAAACTACATAGCGCATTAAATGTATTGAAACGTCATGTGACTGGATGGATTTCTTTTACCCATTTTATAAATAAAAGTAGAGTAAATAAATAAGGAAATCATACGGTCAAATTGTAAGCAATATAGAAAATTAATAATGGTATATGGTTCACTGGCACCAAGCTAGTGACACAGCCCGCAGAACAGTTTAGAGGCAAGAAACAAGACAGTCAAGATAACAGGGTCAGAGAGGAGGGACAGGCTAATTATGAGAACAGGAGTGGAAAGTGAGTTCCTGGAGCAGGAGTCTGAAAGCAAAAGGAGAGGAGGTGGAGCAGAGCAGAGAGTGTGTGTGTCAGGGTGGGAGTTGAGAGGTAGGGAAGATACAGGAGGAAAATGTAGTTGGTCAGCCAGCAGAAGCATTACAACGAGAAGTATGGAGGAAATCAAAAGATCTGAGGGAGCAGGAGGAGGAAAGTTTTGGAAAGAGGAGGAAGAGGAACAGCAGGAGAGGTATCTGAACCAGAACTTAGAAATTAAAGTGGCATGGTGTGACATCTACTTATCATCCAGAGAAGGGAGCAGACTGATATAAAGGGAGCTGTTATGAATGCAGGTAGGGTAGCTTGGAGCAAAATGACAAGGGTCTGGCTATGGTGGACTTCAGAGGCAGCACTGTAGACCACATCAACATCCACAGAGTCAAACACAGAAGTAATATTTTACATATATACATACATACATACATAAAAACAGAGAAACAGAATTTGCTGGTAGATAGGGACTGCATGGCCAACCTTGTTATACATACTTAGGGAAAAAGAAGGCCATCGGCCCACTGACCTCTTCCCACCCACTAGCTCAGCAGGATCTCCCTGTTAGTTTTCTTCAAAGTACTTGTCTAAGCTTGAAGATTATTACAGTATCAGCTTTTACCACATGCTCTTGCAGCCTACTTCAAGTGTTTACCACTAGTTCTGTGAAGTAGTTATTTTGATGACACTGAGTGTTTCCTTGACCGTTCATCCTTGTACATCTTACAGATCTGCACTTGTTCTGATAGTGTTATATTTTTAGATACTCAAATACTGTAGTCATGTCTCCCAGGAGTCTTCTTTTTTCCATGGAAAACAGTTCTGCCAGTCCATCCTCATAGTACCCGATTTACAAGCCGTCTGCTGTCTTGGTCCTCTCTTCTGCACATTTCCATCATGCTAATATTCATCCTCAGATAAAGGAACCGGAAATGCACAACACTTTGGGAGGGGGCCTATGCGAGGATCTCTATAAAAGCAATATAATGTCTTTACTTATGAAGTTTCTCTTAGTGTATGCCATGATTTTATTTGTGGTGCTTTCTGCTGCCTCACACTGTTGATCCCATTTAAGTTGATGCTCATGTCGCTTTCCTATTTGAATTTGGTAATCTCCATGCTTGGTAGCATTTTGCAGTTATGTTCTTTTTTTGCCTAGATGCATCCCTTTGCATTTCTCAGTGTTGAAGTCCATCTGCCATTTGCAGCTCATTTACAAAATTTGTCCAGATCCTTCAGCATTTCATTTATCTCCTGCTGTGATGTAACTACTCTTTTAGTCTTGGTGTCATCAGAAAACGTGATGATCCAGTTGGTGGCACCATCCATCATCAGGTCACTTATCTATGTATTGAACAATGTAGATCCCGGAACAGACCCCTGTGGAATTCCACTGGTCACTTGTTAAAATGGGCATTGGTTGCCATTCTTATGACTCTGTCACCTGTTCTACAACCAGTTTTGAATTCATTTGATCACGTCCCCCAGTTACTGCATACCTAAGTTCTCTCATTTATAAACTAGCCTCCTGTATGGTACAGTATTATATGCAGTACCGAAGTCCAGATATGAACCATCCACATGACTTCCCACATCTAGTTCTTTGGTGATATTCTCAAAAATGCACTGAAGTTTGTTTAACATGATTTCCCCTTACAAAATCCATGCTGGACCACAGAGTCCAAGTTGTTGTTTTGTAAGTGTTCAGTAATTTCATTTCTTATGACAGTCTCTGGCTTCTTCCGTAGTATTGCTGTTAAGCTGACTGGCTTATAGGTCCTGAATTCTGACCTAGAGCCTTTTTTAAATATTGGCACCACATTGGCCAGTTTCCTGTCATCAGCCATGTACTGTACATAGTTCTGACAGACTCACTGAATATAACTGCCAGTGGTGTGGCTAGTTCATTTGCTAGATCCTTAGGGATTTTTGGATGCATTATATCAGGTCCCATTTCAATACCTACATTTAGCATCTTTCTTGTTGTAGCCATGCCTTCTGGTGTTACATACATGTCCTGTAGCATATCCATTAACTTGCCTAGAACAATATTTCACCGTTAGACACCACGCCATCCTTAAACTTGGTGAATATGAAGCAAAGTATGAATTCCTGCAGTCTGCCATCTGTTCATCGCCACTTGCAATGATTACTCAACACATTGACCATGTCGTCAAAGCTGCCAACTCACGGATTGGGCAACTGTACAGGCATAGGCACTGTCTTACTGATGAAGCCCTCAAACTCACTGTCACTAGCTCTGTCCTGTCAGTTATTGACTATGGGAAAGTAGTCTATGGGGCAGGTATAAATACAGCCCAAAAGAGAATCGGTATGGCCCTAAACAAAGCCTGCAGGCTTATATTAGGTGTGTATCGATTAACCCATACCTGCGAGTTCTACAACTGTTCAGTATGGCTTAATCTACAAGGTAGGATACAGAACCAGGTATGCCTGCTTGGAAAGAAGGCCACCCTAGGCCTCACACCACCTGGGATTCAAAACCTTCTGTGCTCTCCACCCACACTAGGGAAACTTGGGGAAATTGTGGTAAAACACTTCAAGTCCCCTTCCATCATACGTCACTAGGGCAACGGTCTTTTGCATACAGGGCCCCCAACTGGCTCAACTCTTTTAAAGCTGACCTTCAAACTGAACCCCAAATTGGCCAGTTCAAAGTAAAACTTCGAGCTCACTTTTCCACTACCAGTACGTGTGACTGTAACACCTAATGCCTACTCTACTTCTGTTAGGGCCTATCTTTTAACAGGAGTACTTAATTCCTACCCTCCTTTCTTATCCTTTCTGCCATCTCTCACCTCCCCCCAACTCCTGCCCCACCACCACCCTGTGGCTTCTGTCAAACACCCTGCACAGCGCTTATCTCTTAACACTTACCACATCCTACTCTTTCCTTGATCACCCCTTTGACTACTCCTCCTCCTCCTCTGCTCCATGTGCTGACAATGTCCTCATGGGCTGATCCTCCCCATCTCTGCCTCACCCCTTTAACTCCACATATGAATCTTAACACTACCTAATTACCTGCAACTATCCCACTATAGCTTGCCTGCCCTACTTAACCCTGTTTCTTCATTTCCTCTACTCACTCCCCACTCCCCTATTCTCCTCTCTACTACTGAGGTTAATATCGCGGACTGCTATGACCACCTCTCCTGTCACACCTAGAATTAGTATTTAATCCTTAATCAGTTGTAATGTCTTTTTTACTGAACTGATTGTACTGTACGTTATCAACTGTAATGTCTCTTTATGTTTACTGTATGTACATTTTCTTTACATGACATGGAACCTCTGTAAATGAGTTTTTAGCTGAAAGGTTTTAATCTGAGATGTTAATAAATAAATACATAAATAGATTTGTGATTGCCACTTTTTTTCTGATCCTTTACAGGCCAACAGTACTTTTTTCTCTGTTTGTTCAGATAGTAGAATAAAGTTATTATTTGATTTGACTGTAAGTGCTATCCCTTTCTCTACTGCTTGTTTTGCCCCTCTGAGTTTGTGTTTGTTCTCACTGTTTGTTTCTGTAAAGGTGTCTGTCTTGACTGGCTCCTTGTACTTTGCTGTTCATATTTGCTTTCTTTTTCTCCCTAATTGCTTCAAGGACTTCATTTACCATCCACAATGGCCTACATATTTTGCTGTTGTATATTTGTCTCTGAGGGATACAGTCTTGCCTAATCTGTATGTGGGTAGTTGAAGTGTCTGATCATAGTGAACTGGATGGTGGAAACAGGATTTGCTGTGACGCTGTTCACCAAGTTTAGAGAGGGCCTTAACAGAACTAGTGAAAGCAAAGTGATGATCCAGCTGCATCCAAGATATTTGAAAGAGAGGAGTTCGGGGAGGGGGAGCCTCCAGAGCTAGTAGGCAGGTGTTCCATGGCACCTGGTCAGTCTCTGTTTGCTGCCAAAGGTAATAAAAACTTATTGTTTCATGTTTATCCTGAGTTGATTGGTACAGAACCAGGGTGGTTAATAAAATCACACTGAAAAAATACTAATGACTCAGTGGGTAAGGAAGCAGATGTGAAAAGGACCATGTCATCCACATGCATGTGAATGCGCAAGGCAACAAAGGCCATGAGGAGGTTGTTTAGAAAGCTAGAAAGATACTGAACATGACAGAATCCAGGATCAACCAATATGGAACACCAGATCTTGTTGGGAAGGGGGAAGAGGGAGTCAATTACTAAAACCAGTTGTTGCCAGTCAGACAGGTAGAAGCGGAAACTACTGAGAGGTCAGATAGTCTGGTACCTGCTGGTTTTTCAAGTACTGTAGGATAGGGTGTGCAACAGTGCTGAAAGCCTTAGCAAGGTTGTCAGAGAAAGAAGTGATATACAGGCACTGATCCATCCCCTTCTGGACATTGTCAGTAGTCTTGAGGATTCAGAATACTGGAATGAGTTTCATGGGAGTCAGGCTGGAAAGGGCAAAAAAAGAGTAGTCTAGAAAGGAGAACAGTTGGGAAAGCACACATTTTTCTTGAACTTTAGCCGATGTGAGGAGGAGGAAGATAGTGTAACGGAGAGGAAAGAGAGGTTTAAATGGCAGAGGTGGGGCAGCGATGACAGAAGCAGAGATGGTGGTACTTGAAGTCAAGGCCATTGGGGCTGTTGCCTGTGAATGGGTTGAAAGCATGAAGGGCAGAGAGTACCAGCTGGGGTGATGGGTGAGAAGGTGATGGATGAGGTAGGGAAATGTAGGAGGAGTTAGTGGGTGTGTTGGGAGGAGAGGTCTAGGAAGGCAAGGAGGAGGAATCAAAGCAATGGTTAAAAAATTCATTTATGGTAGAGGTTAGGAGAGCTTGCCAGGTTGCACATTGGTAGCATCACCACTTGATATGTCAGTAACCTGGGTTCAAGAATGGACTTAAGTCACTTGGGGGTCTGCTGGGAAGGGAGAATCTTCTCCCACAGGGAGGGTGATACTGCATTCTGCTACTTGTCTGCTACCTAACAGAGGCTAGGTGGTAGCACAGTGGGAGCACAACAGCAAGGAAGGGGTGGACACCAGCACACATGCACACCACTATGCATGGGTGTATGTGGCATTGCATGCAGGCAGCCCCATGAAAATCTGGAAGGAAAACCCTTAGCCAGCAGGATGACACCAGTACCCTTACAGGCTCCACACCACTGACTGTGGCACCCATCCACCAGATATTGGTCCAGGACCAGTGGTGGAGGTAAGTCCCAGGGAAGGAGGGTAATGTGGCTTAGGAGTGCCAGCAGAAGGGGCAGACAGGGCAGACCAGGAGATAAAACCTATATGGAAAAAAGAAGTTAGAGGATACCTCTTCAGATTTGGAGATGGATGAACATGCCAGTTTGGGGACGAGGATTATTGATTGGGAAGGGGGATCAAAGAGGGAGTTCATTACCTTTCAAAACTTTCAAGGACAATTGCGGTTATTCTGAAGGATAGACACAAAAAGGTCTGTTTTAGCCTCCCTTCCCATTTTAGCTTTTGTGCTGGCATTATGGAGTTGCTTGTACCATAACAAGTTTACTGGCGAGCCAAAGGTTGTGTGTCAGTGCCAAGCTGAGTCCTGAGGTTTAAAGCAGGCAATTAGCTCTGCTAACTTTGAGATGTAGGGTAGGTGGGTTCTTTTTATAAGTGCCCCCCTTCCAAAATGTGTATGTCTGTTTCAGATAGCCATGCCATTTAGGGTGGAAATATGCAATGGTATCCTTTATGTCAGCAGACAATATAATGGAGGACCAGCTTGCGTGCTTTATGTCATCCAGCAGGGAAGCCAGGTGGAGGGACTTGAACAATCTGAGACAGATAACCTGGGCAGGGGCTTTAGGGCAGCAGAACTTAATGTGCATAGTATAACTTCATGTGGCCACTGAGAGCATCAGGGAGGACAAGCGGGTTGAGTATAGGGACTAAGCTCCAGATATTGAGGTGCAAAAGACCCTGAAGCCCCAGGGGAGATAAGTAAAAGGAAGAGTTGGGGGGCAGAGTTAAGCTTAACATCACCTGTGAGCAAAAATGAAAAGGGTAATGATGAGATCAAAGTGTACTGCTTCCTCTGGCTGTGAGGACGTGGTGAAGGAGGTAGTGAAATAAGGCAGGGGGTGGGTAAGCAACCTCCAGAGAGCATCAAGATGAAGGAAGGGTGCAGGCAGGAGGTAGCTGCTGATAAGCTAGGAGTTAGAGTGAGGTGCAGATGGCAGGGGGAAAGGGAGAAATTTGGGAGCTGGAAGGAGGGAGAAGAGAAGAGAAGAAAGGAGATAATCACAGTACTAGTATGAGGTGGGAGGGAGGGGGAAGAAGGAGTGCTAGAGTAGGAAGTGCTAGGAGGAAAAGCAGTGGGAGATGTGTAATGTGGAGTTGGAGAAATAAGAAAAGAGGTTAATGGAGTGCGATTAGAGATTTGGGCAAGCACTGGAGGAAGAGAGTAGGGAGGAAAGAGGACAGTGAGGAAGGCAAAATATAGGGATTCAAACTATCTGTCACTGTATAGCAGAATCCTGGAGGAGCTCCCAATTCTGCCCTTTAAAACCACTTTTTTAAGAGGAGGAGGTGAGAAGGGGCTCACAAAAGTCCACACACAAAATGCAAGTAGAAATCTTTGAGTTTCATCTATTGCCAAGATGGGCAAACCAGCTAAAGTGCCATTAGAATGATTTGCCCTGCTAAATACTGGCACAGGGATGGCAGGGCCACCTAAATTACCTTTCATGGAATACAAGCAACACGTTATTCAGTCTAGTACTCCCCCTGCCTTCCACCTCATTCTTGCAATATGATTATCATAACCCTTCTTGCTCCCGCTCTCCAATTCCTCCCATCTTCCCTCCTCCCTTTCTGCTCCCCCTTTCCCACCCCTCCCTTTCTAACCCCTGGGCTATCAGCACTGTGTAAAGGCATACAAATACCCCTCTGAGAACATACCTTTCATTGTTAAAGCTTTTGGGGATTTCTGATGTTTTAAGAAAAAAAGTAGTCAAAAATGTTGCAACAGTGACTGCAGTCACTGATGAGCAAATTCAGGCTCCTGTGAAGAATATGTCTATATCTGCTATTTTTGCCTTCATGACTGATCACAGAACTATTATCAGGATGGCTAGGAAGAATGCTTCTTTTGACTTTTGGGAGAATAAAATACCAGTTTATCATAATGTTTGTCATGAAACTAAGGAGTGCAGGGATAATTTTTTACTTTCCAAATCTGACACAGTAGAACTCTAGAGGAAGATAAGAATTAAACTTCATTACCCCTGAAGGTTTGGCATGGCATTTTTCATTTTTGTTGACAGGGATTGGCTCCATAATATGATTAAAAGGTGACAAATTTGGCTTCTCTTCCCACTTTAGAACATGCTGATTGTAATACCCTGCAGATGGCTACCTCTAGTAATTCTAAAATATTTGTAGCCTCTATGGAAGAAGAAATCTGAATGATGACCACTAAGAAATCTGAACACCAATAGTAAGATACAGTGCTGTAGGTATATAAAGCCCTTGTCACCAGGTCCTGATAGGCTACATCCAAGGGTGCCAGAGAAAATAGGGTAGACACAGGCAGCACATCTGGTGGATCTGTTTAGGTGCTTCCTGAAGATGGGGATGTTCCAGTGGACTTAGGAACAGCAAATGTGGTGCCACTCCACAAGAGCAGCGACAAGGATGACCCTGGAAACTGCAGGCCAGTTATTCTTACCTTGGCTGTGGGTAAACTGCTGGAGACTGGAATCAAAGATCAAATTGTGAAATACCTGGAGAGTAACTAGACAAAAGAAAATATGAGTTTGTAGCAGAAATATCTTGCTAGCCAGCCTGATTATCTTCTTTGATTGGGTCACTAGGGTGGTAAGCAGGAGCCAGGCAGTAGATGTGTTATATCTTGACTTCAGCAAGACCTTTGATTCTGTACTATACAGGAGGCTCTTGAAAACCTGTAGAACTTGATGGTAGGAGATAAGCTATGAAGGTGGATAGGGAAGTGGCTGGGAGGGAGGAAACTAAGGGTGTTAATAAATTGGATATGATCAGAAGCTAAGATAGTCATGAGTAGAGTACTGCTGGGGTCTGTCCTGGGACCTGTTCTATTCAATATATTCATCAGTGACACAGGGGAGGATAGGCATTTGTTTGCAAGCCCATACACATATTTTACTCCCAGATCTAATACTTTGAAATCACATCATTATATAATTTTAGAAAAGGGGAACATTAATGCTGCATTGAAAAGTCCATCAGATACTAACACAGAAACATAGATAGCGACTGCAGAAAAAGATACAGAAATCCATCCAGACTCCTATATTTTAGTATTGAAAGGTTTTGGTGTGATCTTTTTCTTAAAGATAGTATAGTCAGAATTTTCACTTGGAAACAGTACAGATAGGAAAGCGATTTTTGTAGCACTGCAGTTACATTCTCTCTTATATTTTCAATGATTTTCTTAACCACCTCCAGAGATCATTGGACCATCAATCTAAATGAAATAGTCATCCATATACTTGCTGTTAGCAGGGTATTTAGTTTGACAATGTGGTCTTTTTAAATGATCACATATGAGTTTAATTTTCTCACTAAGCTTGAAACTCCATCTTTTTGTTAGGCCTTGCACTGGGAGATTAAAGACATTTCATCCTTACTTTTTTCAGTGTGTGTTAAAATCATTATAAGATTTGATGCATTGTTCATTTTCAATCTAAAAATTAATAAAAACATTTAAAAATGAAATGGGAAGAGTAGGGGGGATGGATCTGTAAAAGGGAAGGGTGGGGCAAATGTGGAAGATGGATAGGGAGCATTGTATAGCAACTACTAATGGGGAAAAATAAAGAAAAACAAATAACCTAGAGGTAACCAAGTAACAGTTTGCAGAGCAAGTACTAACAGAATATACTGTCGATCCAAGAACTAACTGATAACAATGTTGTGGTAATACAAGTTATGCAGTTATTCAGATAATTTAGGAGTAACCAAATAAAGGTATGCAGAGCAGGTTGGCAGCAAAAATACAGATCAAAATAATGAGCACCCAATTACACAATACATAGCTCAAATTAGAGTAGCAAAGCAGACTCAGTGGGGATGAGACTAAATAAGTAATAATGTACTATGCTGGCAAAGGGGCTAATGTGGACCAACTCGGAAGAGCAGACCAGTTAGGCACAAGGTCTATGTGGAGTTGTGGGAGGGAGAACTGGTTAAGGTGATATGACTTCTCCAAAAGAATAAGAGCTAACACAATATAAAAAGGGGCATTTGAAGGTTAAAATTTGTGACAGCTAAAATAGGGAAAATTGGGAAGAAGGTTAAAACTAAGGGCAGGGGGTTACGCAAATGTGTGAGTATAACATTCTGATAGGGTTCCTCACGAGGGAGAGGTTGATGGTGTAACCTAGGGAAGGGAGGGTAATGAAGAAACTGTTTCAAAGGTCACATTGCGGGTCCTGTAACAGGAACCGATTAATTAAGTTGAAAGGGCACAGACAGAAAAAGAAGTGAAAACACTACATTCTCTGTAAATAGGATAGCTACAAACAGTAAACCACTAAAATTAGCCAAAGGGGACATGGTTTACTAGTCAAAGTAGCTGAAAACAATATCGGTAGCCAAGTAGGATATTCTTCAGTTCCTGTGAATCAAATGGGAACCGGAGAAACTGCATTTTACAGAACAACCCTAGCTAAACACACAGTTATCAAAAAACTGACTAAAACACGTTTTTTGATAAACTACAAAATAAAAACCTGACTGGAGAACCAACCATTACCAGAGTTCAGTACAGGGTGACTGCTGTCTTCAGGTGGAGGAACAGATCTGAGCAATGGCCAGAGTGGAGCGTGGATGCAGAGTTTTAACCTACATTCCAAATTCAAAAATTTGCATAGGTTCTATCTCTGGGATGTCACTCTCGGCTGAGAGAGCTGCATAAAGTGTAAACATTTAAGTGAGGGATACCTGGGGTTAGACTATATGAATAAGGATTATTTCTCTGTCAAAAACCTCTCCTAGTTTTTTAATAATCAAAGTTCCTCCCAAAGTGATTATATTAACCTGCCTACTCAAAGAGTTATACTAAGCTGTCTGCATCATACCATAAGTGATAATGCTAACCTGCCTACGTCACACACTGATTATACTATCTTGTTCATGTCATACCAAAAGTGATAATACTGCCCTACCTACCTCACAGTCTAACCTTAGCTGCATTCCTTGTCACTGATCTAGTATGGATGTCCATGTATAGAAATACCAGCACTCTCGGTCTGCCCATCTTAGGTTGCTTCAAAATTGAAACCTGTATATTAAAAATAATATTTGTTCAAAGATGTATTACCTGGCAAAAGTTTGTGTCTCTGGGGGGTTTTAATGATGTTTCGTAAACCCCATGAGCTGCGCCCTTAATGTTTACATATGTCATCAGAACCCTTCAGTACAAAATACAGTACTGTCCAGTAATACACCATGGACTATACATTATATTCTAGGTATTGCTCTAGAGAGCTATTCTTTTTTATTCCTCAGTGGTGCTGTGACGGCGACTTTTTGCGGAGTATGTCCTCTCTTGGACTGACGCAGGTCGTTGCCGCACCCACCCACCAGGATGGCCACATGCTGGACCTGGTGTTCTCACTGGGGCTCGAGATCGCTGATCTCGGGATTGATCGGGTTTTTTGGTCCGATCACTGCATGGTGAAGTTCACATTTGGGGCTCCCGCCATAAGCCCTTCACCTGCCGAGATGATTAGCTGTCGCCTTCGCGGGTTTTACCCCTGAGGGTTTTTGCTGCAGCTAAATTATCTAGTGTGGGTGATGCATGCGCCGGAGGAGTTGGCGCCAGCGCTGACACCTATAATAAGGTGCTCTCTGACGCCATCAACTCCCTCAACCTGTCCGTATCGACCCAGAACCGATACCGGAGGTCCCCATGGCACTGGTGGGGACCTCAGGAGATGAAGAGGATGGGCAGAGATTGGAGCGCTGCTGAGGATCCCGCCTGGAGGTGGATAGACTGGTCTCTGGCGACGCACTCATCGTGTATCAGGAGGCAATCAATCGTAAGAAGGCAGTGTTCCTGTCCAGGAGATTGCTGCCGGGAAGAATCGACCAGCTTCACTCTTCCGGACTGTAGACAGACTTCTTCATCCTCTCTGCCTGCAGCCTAGGAGGGTTTTTTCCACTGAAGACTGTGAGGAGTTTGCTCGGTTCTTCTCGGACAGGGTGTCCACGATCCGGTGGGATGCCTCTTCAGCTAGCAATACCATAGCTAACAGCGGTCGCCAGATGTGTTCTGAGTGCACTCCGCCAAGTTGGGGGGAGTTTAGGCCAGTGGAGGCAAGTGAGGTTATTGAGGTAGCAACCAATTTGAGGCATACCTTTTGTGAACTGGACCCAGTGCCAACGCGTTTCTTAATGAGATGCGTTGGCTCTGTTGGCCCGGTGTTCGCCATGATCGTACGGTGCTCCTTATCTGAGGGAGTCTTTCCGGATGCCTTGAAGGAGGCTCTGGTAAGACCCCTTTTAAAGAAACCATCTTTGGACCCGAGATCATGGCGATTACTGCCCGATCTCCAACCTCCCATTCTTGGGGAAGATGGTGGAGAAGGTTGTAGGCCAATTGGAAGAGCACCTCGTGACTCATGAGTTGTAATGATCCCTCCAGTTTGCCAGCCAGACATAGTGACAGAAACTGTTTTGTACGGGTGCAGAATGATCTCTCAGGGCTAGAGATCGGGGACAGGACAATTCTTGTTCTTCTCGATCTCTTCGGCATTTGACACTGTGGACCATAGTGTGTTGCTAGTTCATTTTAGATTTATGTGGACTCACCAGTATTGTCATCAACTGGTTTGAGTCCTTTCACAAACAGGAGGCAACGGTTATGATGGGTAATTTCATCTACACCCAATCTCCTTTCTTGTGGAGTCCCTCAGGGTTCGGTACTGGCCCCAATGTTGTTCACAGTGTACATGCTGCCCCTGGGCGGGATCATTAGGAGGTATGGTCTGAGTTTTCATTGCTATGCTGATGATACTCAGCTATACTTTTCCTTTGCCCCAGGAACATCCAATGCAGTGGATGTGCTAAACATCTGTCTGACCGAGATAAGTGACTGGATGGCCTCCAGCTGGTTGCTACTGAACCCTAACAAGACGGAGGTATTGGTAGTGGAGTCGAACAGAGTTCGTGATATGGAGGTCTCTGATTCAGCAACTGGACTTGTTCTTGGGACTGTCTCATTGAAAGCCTCCTCTAGGGTGCGTAGTCTTGAGTGATTCTGGACAGGAACTTGACCATGGAGACTCAAGTATCTTCCGTGGTTCGTACCTGTTTTTTCCATCTCAGAAACATTGCCAGGATTAGGCCCCTTGTTCCGTCTCTGGACCTCCCTACCTTGATACATGCCTTAGTCACATCTAGGCTGGACTACTGTAATGTGCTCTATCTTGGGGTCACAGGAGGGCTTCTCCGCAGACTGCAGTTGGTGCAGAATGCAGCTGCCCGCTTACTGACTGGGCAGTATAAATTTTGCCATATTACACCGGTACTGCGTGAATTGCACTGGCTGCCGGTCAGGTGGAGAGTCCCCTTTAAGGTGGGTCTTCTCACCTTTAAGGCCCTACACGGGCAGGGCCCTGGTTACCTGTCAGTCCTCCTGACACCTGTTCCATCGGTCCGCCTCCTTGCGATCCTCCAGTAGTGGCCTCCTGACCGCTCCTAGGCGAGGCTGAAGTCAGCCAGTGACCGAGCTTTAGCGCTGGGTGCTCCCCGCCTATGGAACCTACTACCAGCTACGGTCAGAGAGGCCTCAACTGTAAATATCTTTAAGATCCGCCTGAAAACTTTTTTATTCTCTCAGGCTTTTGATGTTTAGACTACATGAGACCATAATGTATTTATTATCTGTTATTTCATTTATTTTATGTATTATGCTCTTTTTAAAATTTGTACGGTGCCCAGAGCTTCCGGGATTGGGCGTCTTTTAAATAAATTTGACTTGACTTGACTTGACTTTATTGTAATACTATAAGTGACCAATCTATCAGAAAATTTGAAATTTTTTTTCTTGATATCAGAATCAGTGCGTTCATAATACTGATGAGGTATGAATGGGAATAGAACTATGTCAGCCTCCAGATAGAGCACTGTCCCACAACTCACAAGATACTGTCAGGGGAAAAATCTTGCAATTAAATAAATGAAAAACTACTTCATACATAGGAAGTAAAAGCCAGCTAAAAATTAATAGTATTTTTTGAGGGCATACTAGCTACTTAAATGCAAGTGGAACAGGAGAATTATGCTCATAAATTGGAAGCTGTCTGAAGTATAAGACAGTTAAGATCAGGCTTTCTTCTGCATTGTGCTTACATTGCTGTTTTAAACCACATAACATTTTTTACTGTTAAGAATTTTTGTAGTGAGTTCACTTGACTTGGCTATGATCTAGTTCTTCACATGTGAACATTTTCAAGTGAAGCAAGTTTGGCAACACCAGTTGTCTGAGGCCCCAGAACTGTACTTGGATGCAATAGCAGCATCACGAGGCACTATAACTTTTAATTCAGTACTGAATCCTCAGGGATAAATTTGGAAAACATAATATTTTGACAGCAGCTTATATTTCATATATTTCCTTATTTCTCTTCCCCTTGCAGTTTATTACTGTGGACATTGACGTGAAAACTGGATTATTTTTCATGAGAATGGTTATTCTCCTGTTGCTTGTTCCTAACTTAGGGCTGGCTTTTCCAGTTACAGTGCATGGCTAGGGATTCCAGTTGAAGCTCTGGCTCAGTTAGAGACAGGACTTTAGTGAAAGGGACATTGTCAATCTCTCACAAGTCAAGTTTGAGCATTTGATAGGAAGGTTCCTTCAAACTGCCAGCCTTGTCACTAAGGTGAGCAACTAGGACAGTTTTCTATAAACTGAGCTGGAAACTGGGCTCCAGTCTCCCATATCAGTGTGCCATTTTCTATGTTATATTTACATCCCTAAGATTCCAGGGGGCTGCACTTCAGGACAGGATGGTGCAGAGTCATCCCCTGGTTCCATTGTCTTCAGGGGGACCCAAGGATGACCCTATAAGAGAGCACAAGTAAGCAAATTCAAAGGAAAGGTTCCTATTTTCATTCTGTTTTTTAATGATTAGTTTTACTCATGATAGCCTAGCTGAAATGCAAAAACCAGTGTCAGTGGCTCAGTAGCTAGCAAGCTAGTATCAGGGTCCGGAAGATCAAATAGTCTTGAGTTCTAGCCGCACAGCAGGTATTTGTGGCAATACCCACAGCTGCACTGTTGAGGAGCTAGCTGTCTTTGGGATGAGACATTAAACCAAGGTCCCTTCTGCCCTTCTCTGACCACTGACCAGGTGGAAGTAAAAGATACCATGGTACTTACTGAAGAAAAGTAGGGGTGTTTTTATTGAAAAAATGTTGAAAGACCATATAAACCATATATACATATAAATATTTAAAACTGAACAAAATGACATACTTACAGAAAAAACTGAAATCTTAACTCAAAAAATAAAGAAAAAAATGAAATAAATAAAAAGCAGAATAACCAAAAAGCTATAATTTAAACCATGTTGTAAATTTGCATATCCCCTTGTCGTCAACATATAAAAGAAAGAAAATAAACACTAGGGGGTATCTGTCACATAACCTCAACCTAGAGAAGATCCAGGTTGGATTTTTCCAAAGTTGTGGATGCAAGCCCACAAACAAGCTGGCACTGTTTTCCAGTGCTGCCCATAGATTCCCATGAGGGCTTTCCTAATCAAGAGCAGTGGAATTTTATTAGGAAAATATGCAAAAAAAAATTAATAAATAATACACACACAAACTCAGCTATTACATAAACTCCATCAAAACCAAATAATTCTCTTCATGCAGGGGAAATAATACATTCAGAAGTAATAGAGAAACAAAAATGTGTTCACCAGGAATTATGGATTATCTCTACTCCAAAAAGCAGTCAAAGGAAAGAAAACAAAATCAAAAAAGAGCTATAACAAAGGAACAAATGAAGGCATGAAAGAAACACTGCCTTACCCCCTCTCGCCATTCCTCTTTAATCTATACCTGGAGCCTCTTATTTGCTCCCTGCATATCAGCCCGGAGGTCAAGGGTATACAAGTCAGCAATACAAGCTACAAACTGTCGGCTTATGCCGACGATCTTTTGTTGCACCTAGAAAACCCCCACTTGTCCATACCAGCTGCGGTGAACATTATTAATAAATTCTCTCAGGTGGCAGGGTACAAGCTCAGTCTTGAAAAGTACATGGTCATGCTCCTTAACATTCATGTTAGGAGGCACTGGATTGAGAATCTGGGTCTTTTCTGGGAACCCAAAGTCCTTACCTATCTGGGAATTAAACTCTCTTGTTCTCTATCCTCTCTGATCAGATTCAATTTCTCTCTCATTCGCCATGCTATTCAGGCAGACGTTCACAGATGGAAGTCTCTACCGCTCTTGTTGTGGGGAGGGGTGAATGTGATAAAGATGAATGTCTTGCCCAGAATACTTTACCCTGTGAATACGGTGAGCCCTTTTCTCCCAAAGTGTTGGTTTATGTGCTTGCAAGCCATCATTTTGGACTTCCTCTGGAACGACAAGGCCGTCAGGAGGGCGTATTCTAAGCTCACCCACCAAAAGGACTTTGGGGGGGGTTGCGTCTTCCTCACTTCTTTCTCTATTACTGTGCTTTACACTGTTATAAAATTGTTTTTTATTTTATTTATTTATTTATTTGAGATCTTGGATTAATACCTTTGAGGGCAAGCTCATTAAATAGGTTCCACATCAGTGCAAACAAGAATAAGAACATTAAACAAATAAGCAGTTAGCAACACAATTGTACAGGGAATGGTAATAAGTAGTAAAGTCACAGTCTTAGTACAAGGATGTAGGCTATGTACAAGTAGCCAGAGTCAGTTACAGTAGCTTAGGCAATTATAGAAAGGCTATGTTGTATAGCCAGAGTCTGGTACAATAACTTGGACTTTGTTTCAAAGGATATATGAATAAAAGAAAGAGAGAGACAGTAACTTGGGGTGGAAAGATGGCAGGAAATAGTCCAGAGGCAAGGAGTGAATGGAAGGAGCAGAACAGAGTCAGAAGGGGATGGCAGAGGGCAGAGTACAGGTTACAGGGTCTGCTGGAGGGAGGGGGGAAGGATGAACAGAGGAGTTAGAAGTGGAAGGGTGGAATGGTTTGAGGCTGGGTAGGAGGATGGCAGGTGAGGAAAGAGTGCTGATGGTAAATATGAGCAGAAGTGAGTACATACCAGGCAGTGTGGCACCCGATAGGAGACAGGAAAGGTTCGATAGAAGGCAATGTAGGAGTGGACTGGCATAAGGTCTGGGTGGAGGCTGGAAGAACGCTCATAAGAAGTTATTGGAAGCAGTCACAGCTGGCATTCGCTATTAGCTGTTGTCTCAGTTTTCTTTTAAAGGGACCGATCAAAGTTTGTGAAGAAATATCAGTGTATAGAGAGTTTAGCCATCCAGGGGCATGGAAGACGAAGGACCTTTGCCCCAGGGAGGTGCGACAGTGGAAATTTTAAATATCCGGCTATCCGAACTTCAAGTGAAGTGATGGTTATTGTTAGGGGAGAGAAGATTCTGAACCCCGGTGGGTACCAGGCCTAGACTAACTTTTTTTGCCAGTAAACAGGACTGGTAGAGAAGTCTGCCAGAGAACTGGAGCCAGTTAGTCTGGGCATACAGGTCACATGTGTGTGTCATTTGTGTGGCTCCTGTAACAAGTCGACAGGCTTTATTTAATGTTACTTTTATGTGGTGAAGGGCAGTATCTGTAGCTAAACCATATATTACCAGCCTGTAGTCAATGAGGGTCACCAGGGAACTTTGCAGAGCTAGTTTGAGGGCCTCGGGGGTTAGACTGTGTTTGTGCCTGTGCAGCAGTCCAATGTGTGTATTAACGGCCTTAGTGACTTTGTTGATGTGATGGTCGAAGGACATTGTGCTATCCAATGTGATCCCCAGGTATTTGAAATTTTGTACAAGCTCCAGTGGAGAGCCAACCGCGTTAGTGGTTAGAAGAGGGTGAGTTTTGTCCCGATTTTGGGCGGTGGAGAACATCATTATTTCAGTCTTTGTGTAATTCATCACAAGTTTCTGATCATTAAACCATCTTTCTACAGCAGAAAAGTTAGTCTGGAGTTTGCATTCGAGGGTGAGGGGGTTAACAGAACAGCATTGTCTGCATATAATAGTAGTCAACAATGGCTGGCGGATGGGAGTTGGTTTAGAAAAATGCTGAATAAAAGCGGGCCCAAAATGGATCATTGTGGTGTACCTGAGCTGACTTGTCGACTATCAGATTGGGTATTGTCAATCTCAACCTGTTGGGACCTATTCAGCAGGTAGCTGGAGAACCATGCCACAGTGTCAGGGGAGAGACCAATGATATCAAGCTGTTTGATCAGTAGTGCATGGCTGACGGTGTCAAACACCTTTGATAAGTCGATGTAGGCTGCACCTACTAGGAGACCTCGGTCAAGGGAGTTGTTTACATAGCCTGTAGATTCAAGCAGTACTGTGGTGGTGCTGTGGTCCTTTCCAAATCCATGTTGCTCCAGACATTGCAGTTGATACTTTTCTAAGTATTCTTCAAGCTGGTCTGCAACTATTCTCTCAAGGGCTTTTGAGAGTGGCGGTAGAATAGAAATTGGGCGACAGTTCCCAGTAAGTGCCTGGTCACCACTCTTGAAGACTGGTGTCACTATCGTGCAGACTTCCACCTTTCAGGGAAATGCAAGTACCCGAGAGAAATGTTGAGAATATAAATAAGTGGAGTCAGTATTTCATCCTGGGTCATTTCAACGAATTTCAGGTCCAGGGTGTCGCTGCTGTACCTAGATTTGCCCAGAACCTTTAGAAGGTATTTTCAGGCTTCCTTATAGTGATGGTTTTGAAATAGAAAGGTGGGAAGGAGGGGGTTGTGGTACTTTTCACTCTAGCGACAGCAGAGCTGGGCGGGCAGAAGAAGTCAGGGGGGAGTACCCCACTCAAGTCCGTGAAGGCGTTATTGAATGAGGTTGCAACTGTTCTGGGATCAAGAGTGGGTGCGCCGTTGACACTGAGCATTGTGGGGACAGATCTGCAGTTTTTACCAGTTACTTCCATTAAGTTGTTCTAGAATTTTCTGCCATCACTCCAGGTTTTGGAGAGGGTTTCCTTACAGTATTGATTTTTGGCAGCATGTACTACCCGAGTGCAATCATTCCATGCTTTTTTATAGCTTTGCATGTGTGCCTGCTTGCCAGAGGCACCTGCCCTCAGCCAAAGGCAGTCCCTTGCTTTCAGCAGGTTGAGAAGGCCAGGGGAGAACCAACGGTTGCAATGGCCCTTGACTTTCTCTGTTTTCAAAGGGGCATGCCGATCACAGATTTCATTAAAGTGGCAAATGAAGTGGTCTAGGGCAGAGTCAGCATTGTGAGAATTAAAGACTAGGGTCCAATCGTGAAGACAAAGATCCACCTTTAATGCTTCTAGGTGGCTGTGTGTGAGCACTCTGTTAGTAATTATTCTCACAGGGGGCTTGGTGTAATTGTTGGACCACTTGAACAGAATAGATGAATGGTCACTGAGTGTGTCAGGGAAGACAGTGATCCCCGATAAACGACTGGGGTGGTTAGACAGTACCCAGTCCAGTAGGGTGCTGGTGCCAGTAGAGTAGTTAACCCTAGTAGGTGTGTCAACCATTTGAGTGAGGTGAATTGCTGTGAAAGCATCTTTGAAGACCTTGGCCTCTGGGGAGAGCAAAGTTGATATGATATTAAAGTCCCCGAGGATTATAGTTTCCGAGTTGAGGTTCACAGAATCTAAGCACTCCATTACTCCATCAAAGCCAATAGACTTATGCTTTTGGAGGAATATACACTGACAGGACTGTGAGGGTTTTATTATGCATACCAAGGAGCACTTTTAATGCCAGTGTTTGTGTGTGGTCTCCTAGTATGGGCACTGGCATGACTAAACCCTGTAGATTGTCTCTGAGGTAGATTGCACACCCTCCTCCACGCTTCGATAAATGGTCTTTTCTGAAGACCGTATAGTCTGGGAGTGAAATGGAGGCGTCTGCGATGTTGGGGGAGAGCCATGTCTTGACCACAGAGAGCATGTCTGGATTGTGATGCTGGGTCCATGCATTCAGAATGTCAAGCTTATGGAGGAGGCTGCATATATTAATTGAGGCAATCGTGAGAGACCAAGTCGTGCTTGGAGAAGTGGGGCCTAGTTGGGGGCCAGGGTTGGGATGGATGTTCCCAGAAAGCAGCAGGAGCAAGAGTGCAAGCCTACAGAGGTACTCTCTTAATTGCATATTGCATCGTTTTGATTGCCTTCTCTGTGGTTGGTACATGGAGATTTTTTTTTTATATTGAAGAAGTGTGGAAAGAGTGCTAGTGGTGGCAACCAGCTGAGGTCATTCCTACATGTATCACAGTCAAGATAAGGTGGCAGGGGCCAGTGAGAGTAAGGTAAGTTTTTATATATGGGGATGTAGTGGTACCATAAATGTGCAGGCAGCAACATTCCAAGGGGACAGGTATGGAGAGGTCCCAAGGACAGCAGGGAGGTCAGAGAGAGGAAGGAGTATTAGCAACAGCAGCCATCTAGCAAATGACACTACAGGAGAGGCCATTCTGGGGTTTGAGCTATTAACAGCTGGGAAGGGAGTAGGGAGGTGGAGAGAGCAAAGCAAATCCTAACCGGGGGATAGGTTAGATATTAATTTTTTTTTTGATTGATAGTGCAGTGGAGGATGGGAAACAACTATGCAGGGGGCAGAGGGTTTCTAGACTGAATGTGGGGGTGGTCACTACGAGAAAGGAATAAGGGGAAAGGGAGATTAGTCTCTTTAAGAGGGAAGCAGGAAGTTGGACCTGCAAAGGGGGGTGGGATTTAGGTGTGCTTAGTGGGGGAGGAGGTGTATTTAATAGAGGTCAGGGTCGGGGCCGGGGTTGGTTGGCGGGACAAATTATAGAGCGTGGTGAGCAGAGTAGGGACAAGCTGTGCAGTACAATTTCCATCAGCAGAGATTAGATCACGTTTTAAATCTGAGTGCTAAGGAAGCAAATCTGTTTGGGCACAGACAGTACAGGCAGCCAAGTTAGCCGAAGAATTATTGTGGCTAAATGAAGGCAGAAAGTGCTTTAAATAAAACTAGATTTAAAGTACTTCAGGCTATACTCTGACTCGGTGTAAAATAAAAAGATTCCGGTTACACAAAATGAATTGTGGCTCTAGTTGATGTACTATATTATTGTCTAAAGGAAAAAGATCTTCAGGTGGAGTGTAGATATCGAAGGCTCCATGGGCGACTACACCCCCAATAGATCCTTTTGGAAAGGTTTTTATGCCGGTCGCAAGGCATCAACTTAGGTAGTTTAATTTACTCCAAGACCTCGGCGCTCCCATCCTCCTTCAGAAGTTCACCGGTTTGGTGGTCTCTTAAAGCCCTCCATCAGTTTTGCTCCCACTTGAACATCTCTCTGCATAAAGATTGGTCCCAACCTCTGGTTAACAACCCGCATTTCAAAACTGCCAACTGAACTATTCTGACTAATTTTTGTCTGGCCCTAGGTAGAACACCCATCTCATCCTTGATTTCGGAGGGTAAAGTTAGTCCTGCGAGTGTAGTGCAGGCCAAATTTTCTATTTCCACGTACCACCCCTTCAAACATTTACAATTACAGGGTGCAATTTCTCCTTTCTTAGTCTCCCCTTCCCCCCGTGGCAAAAATGCTCCAATCCTCTACTTCAAGATCTCATAGATACAGCCACCCAACCCCACCCGATTTTGAAGTGCTATGATATGTTACAGTCTCTCAACCCCAATAGACTGTGGGGCATATGTTTTTATTGGAAGCAGGAGCTAGATATAAAAGTGGATGATGGGGCATGGTGACAACTCTGGATCAACTTATATAAATATCTGAAACAGGACCGGCTGCATTTTCTACAATTTCGGGTCCTGCATAACTTGTGTTTTTCTCCCTCTAGATTGCACAGGATGGGTAAAGCAAAATCCCCATTATGTATTAGATGTGGGAAGTCAGAAAGCACCCTAAGACATATTCTCTGGGACTGTACTCTTGTGGCCCCCTTGTGGCAATCTATTAGGAAGGTGCTGGACCCCATGTTAGGCCTGGACTCTTTTTTTTTTCAGTCCTCAGGTCTGCTTGGTTGCCTTGTTTCCCAATGACATGACTGACTGTCGGAAAGTCTTCATGTCTCTGATTTCTGCTGTAGCTAAACTTATCATCAACCACCACTGGCTTGACTAACCCCTCCCTAAGGCAATGGCATGTGGAAATTCTTCAGGCTTTGGAGCTTGAAAAACACATAGCTTCCCAGCAGAATCGCTTGGAAGCCTTTAATAAGAGGTGGAATCCGTTGCTGGCCCTCTTACCCATTATGAACTGCACCCCTTTGACTTAAACTTGAGATGGGATTGGTGACTCCCTAGATCTTCCCTGATGGGGGCTCTACAGAGAATATGTTCTAGTCTTCACCTGTATGGCCTGTGCCATATATATTGGGGTGAGTCATGTAGTTTTGGTAAGCAAATTGGTAGAGGCTCCAGGGAGTTTGAAGGGGGGTAGGGTTTTGGGGTTTAGAGAGGGGTGGGGGGTATGGCAGGGTTTGGTTTTGTTTTCTGACTAGGCCTGTTCACTGTGAAGCTTGTGTGGTCAACTATCTGGCCTATTTAAACCATGATTGGTGGCCTCCCTAGGTGACTGCTATGTACTTAATGAGTGTATGTAATGGGGGGAAATTGCTGTTATTTGGTGTTTTACACTGTTCAGTTGATGTACTATATTATTGTCTAAAGGAAAAAGTTAAAAAAGTATACCAATTTGCAAAAAAAAAAAAAGAAACACTGCCTTAAATCATACAAAGTCAAGGAAGATCTTTCAACCGATGACAGCAGTTTTGTCCAGTCACAGTTGTTCCAAAAAACCTGCAACACATGAGAATGGACACGGCTATGCTCCTTAGTGTAAATTCTAATTAAAGCAGTGGTCACTAAGAATATAACCTTTGGTGCCTCCATATTCTTCTGCTGTATGGTTCAGTCACATCTGGCTTCCCACAAATAATACCTGCAAGCAGCAAAACTTATTCTTAGCATACTGTGGTGTACAACTAAAAGATTTATGGGGTAGAGCCCCAGAACTATGATTTCATAAGACAAATTGATCCCTTTAAGTATTGGCCATGCAGCAGTCAAATGTGCCTAGAATTCTTTTGATGCCGGGCAGTCTAATAAAAAGTGAGCCTGTCATTCAGGGCATGTAGTGTTGGGGCACATCCTGTCTTCTACAGTTTTATGCATTAGGGAGTTCTTGACCCCCAGTCTCCCATGACATGCTAACTATGTCTAGTTCCACAACTCAGTCGATAGTCTTTTTTTTTTTTTTTTACAATTCTTTTTCCCTCCAGTTCACAGTCTGAGGAGCCTCTCTCGGGCATCCAGCCGGATCCTGCCCAGCCCAAAGTCCGCTCATCTGATTCTCCTCTCTCCTTCCCCCTCACCTCGCAAATAGCACCCCCAGCTTGACCCCACTGGGGTAGGGCCGCCCTCCCTCTTTGGTCGCACTTACATACTCAGACTTCAGCTGCGGGTGCTGGTTCCAGGCGGAGAAACATGAGAGGCCAGACAGGACGAGCTCGGCTGTGGGCATGGGGATGGTGCCGTTGCCTACCGCAAGGACTGGGTTTTTCCTTTGTTCGGCAGTCTCCCCTCTTGCGTGGTGCATGCCCTGATGCACTGGCGCATGGCAACCCTGCCTGTGTCAGCCACATGATCATGTGCTGCCTGGCATGCTGCAGTGTCCCCTGGTCTCCACCGGGGACTGCTGGCACACTGGGCTGCCCCCCCCTCCATCCCGGGAAGGAGAGCACCACAAGGGCATTTGATCCTCAACTGTCCCCTGCCGGCACCCAAGCTTGCTCCCGAACCCGGGTCACCGGCGCAGCGAGAGCTGTAGTGTCCAGCACCTCAACCCTCAGCACCACCAGGCCGGCAGTCGTTAGTCTTTTGTCAGTCAGTTGCAAAAAAAGCTCTGTTTCTCTCCCAGGGGGACAAAAAGGTAACTATACCGAGGGAGTAAATTTCCCCTGAATTATTGTTTGTTATAACTGTTTTCTTGTGTTAAAATTTGGTGTGTGGTGATTTGCCATTGTCTAATTTTCTGAAAGCCAGCACTGTGAATGCTGGACTGTGGTGTGGAGGTAACATGGAAGGTAATCTAGAATTTCCCCATCCCATCTTATTTTAATGGGTAGAAACTATTCTTATATTACACTAGTCCATAGTTTTACTTTATTTGAGATTAATGGGTGGGAACTGGTGTAAAAAATATACAGTGCATGAAAACTATTGGGTTAAGCATTCTAATTCCTCTTTTATCATAGTTTTGAAAGGTAACTTTTTAAGTGAGTCCCTGAAGAACCTGGAAAAACACTGTATAATCTGGCCTCTACATCTGTAGGTGGGGTAAGCTCGTTGGCCAGATGAAAAAACTAAGGCAGAATTAATGCTTTTATCAAGAAAACCTGTTTTTCTTCTAGATATACTCCTATTTTTCCAATAAGCAACTTTCTGGGTGGCAGCAGTGAAGGTGATCTCCCAGTTATGTCCTGCATCATTTTGCTCACCAAGGAAAATCCCTAAGATGTTTAGGAGGTCAGACACTCTCCAAAAGTGCTACAAAGGGTCATTCACGACCTGTTGTGCCATATTAATTTGTTTTCCATGGCTTTTGCTATAGTTTTTCTTAGCTCCTCACACAGCCTCCTAGCCAGCTAAGGTTTGTACAACAGCTTTTTCAGATACGCTACTTTGCAGAAGCAGGCACATGTCATCCACGTGGGCTGTTGTTTTAGGTGAATTTTGTCCTGACATCTGGATACTTTTGATATTTGGATTCTGGTTGTTTCAGTAAAACAGGAGATATATATATATATATATATATTATATATATATTAAGATGGCATCCTCGTCTAACTCCTGTGAGTATGCTTGTTACTTTGCCCATTCATTCACATAAGGTATACTGGTTGCCTGTTCATTCAAGATACTAACCCACCTTAGGAATAATGGAGGTATCCCATAATGCCTGAGGGTTTCAAAAAGGCAAGTGTGGGAAACCTTATCATGTCCCTTCTGAGGGAATTCAAATGCAAGTACCCACCAGGACACAGCACCAGTTTTTCCAGTGTCAAACAAGTCATGTAGGTAAATTAAATTATCAAACATAGTTGAGTTGGAATTGTGCATGTCTGCGTTGGGGATAACACTAAATTAGACACTTTCACTAACCTGTTGGATAATATTCATGCGAGAATTTTAACACTGGTGTTTAATAAACGTATCAGGCATCAATTAGATAGTTTACTTCTTTCCACCCTTTTGAATAATACTGCCTTTGTCATGGACTGTGGCAAAGTACTTTCACTAAGGAGATTGCTAAATAATTCTGCCAAAACTGGGCACAGTTGTTTTGAATTTTCTTTGTAAAATTCTGAAGGTAAACTGTCTGAACCTGGGTCAGAATTATTATTCCGTTTTTTTAATAGCTTACTTGACTTCAGATGCTGTAATGGGAGATTCTAAGTCCCTCTGTGTATGAGCTGGAATTTGGGGGACAGAAACATCTGAAAGAAAGGCATCATCTTGAGAACGTGTGGGTCTGGTACCAGATGTGTTGTTCACATGTTCCTATACTATCTGCATGATTTTTGCAGAGTGGTGTAAACAGTGTTGTCATGAGACATGGCCTACCTAGACTTCAGCATGGCAGTTGACACAGTCCCACACAAAAGATTAATAAACAGATTAGCCAGCCTGGGAGTGGGTCCCAGGGTCATAGCCTGGGTAAAGAGAATTGGCTGGACAATAGGACGCAGAGGATAATAGTAAACAGAGTCCATTCCGAAGAAAGGGGGGTTACTAGTGGGGTACCGCAGGGTTCAGTACTGGGTCCGGTCCTTTTTAATGTCTTTATAAATGACATTGCGGAGGGACTGGAAGGAAAAGTATGCCTCTTTGCAGATGACACACAGATCTACAACAGGGTTGATGCACAAGTCGGGGGGGTGGAAAGAATGAGAAGGGACTTGGCAAGGTTGGAGAAATGGTCAAATGTATGTCAGCTTAGATTCAATGCAAATAAGTGCAAGGGAAACAAAAATCCAGGGGAAGAGTACACAATGGGGGGGGGGGTACTAGCAACAACAAAAATGGAAAGAAATCTGGGGGTAGGCATATCAGATTCCCTAAAGGTAGGCAAGCAATGTGAGAAGGCAGTAAGGAGGGCTGGGGGATACTGGGATGTATATATAGAGAGAGGCATCACCAGTAGAAAACAAGAAGTTATTATCCCTCTGTACAAGCAGTTGTTGAAACTCCATCTGGAGTACTGCGTGCAGTTCTGGACACCCCATCTCCACAAGGGCATAGACAGGATGGAGGCAGTCCAGAGGAGGGCAACTAAAATGATGCAGGGTCTGCACCAGAAGCCATACGAAGAGAGACTAAATGAGCTTAATATGTATACCCTTGAGGAAAGGAGGGAGAGAGGGACATGATAGAAACTTTCAAGTACCTCAAGGGAATCAACAAAGTCCAGGAGGGTAGCATCTTTCAGAAAAAGACATGTACAGTACAAGAACAAGGAGGCACAGTTTGAAGATAGACGGGGGATGGCTCAAGGGCAACGTAAATAAGTATTTTTTTATGGAGAGGGTGGTGGACACATGCAATGGCCTTTCTGAGGAGGTCGTGGGGTCAAAAACAGTGGGGCAATTCAAGAATGCATGGGACAGACATAAAGCAATTCTGGTGGGGGGTAGGAAGAAGTAGGCTGTTGGTTAACTAGGATCTGCAGCTTATCCAATAGGTGGGGGAAATGGGCAGACTGGGTGGGCCAAGCGGTTCTTATCTTTTGTTCCAATTGTTTAACCAGGAGAGACACACAAAGCTGAAAGCTGGTTTACAGGTGCAACCTGGGAGCACAGGGAAGTTAAGTGACTTGCTCAGGGTCACACAGTATGCAAGTGGGGACTGTGGGATTCAAACCCAGGTCTTCAGATTTGCAGCTCAGAGCCTTAAACCACTGCGCTATACTGCCTCAAAGTTTATGTTTCTCTCAAACCATGCCGGCGACCCATGTTCGGGAACAAGCACAGGCTACCGGGGGTCGGAGAAGGATTGAGCACCCGATGGCTGATTTCCTTCTTCGGGGTGGGAGATCTGCCAGCCTCGCTGCTTTACTGCCACCTGGGGGAACTCGGGTGGAAGGTGCAGTACAGAGGTAGCAGCATTGTTGGAGGGTGGACATCAGCTGAGGACTGGAGCAGAGGGCATGTCTCAGCATGCCTTTGACTCCTTGCCCTCCCAGCATGCTGACGCCCAACGGGTTGGGGAGAAAAACACAAGGAGGAAAACTGTCTGCATTGGCGCTGGTAGATGGGCTTCAGGAGCCGGCAATCGGGAAAGTCCGTGGGCTAATGCGCAGGGTGCACACTCATCATAGGTCTAGGTGAGTTAGGGAGACTCCTCCACCCTGACTGGGGGGGTCATCCGATATCAAGGGCACCCATGTGCGCTGACGACCCTTGGAAGAGCTCCAGCGCAGGGTACCATAGAAGCTCTGAAGAGTGGGGCTAATGCAGACATAGGTAGGAGGATAAATACAGAGATAATAAAAAGTCTATGTTTCTATGTGGGAATGACAAACCAGTGTTAACCTTTCTTGACACTCTGTCAAAACAGTCCTTGAACATGTCCAATTCTTATTTTTTACCTTGTATGGCCAAACTGCATGCCATTTAGGAGGATGCTCTGTCATATTGAAAGCGAAACATCTCAGCTGTTAGGTATTTTATTTTTGATATCATCTATTAATTTTTCTGTGTGCATTTGTAAGATTAAATGATGATGTTTTTTACTGAGTTGTAAATACTTTGTCTGATGAGAGTGTGCTGCTTGATCTTGAGAAGAGATTCTGAAATCCTGCTTTGATTTTTCTCACCACTGTGCAAGAGTATTACACACACCGGCTATTGACAATGTGGCAGTCAGGAGAGTTTTTCACCTTTTGCAGATATGTTTGTCTGACAATGTTTGTGAGTTTAGTCTCCTCAATGGGGTAATCTTTTTTCCTAGACAGGTTACTTTGGGTAACAGTTGCATGATACCACCAGGCGGTCAGATGTGGAGTTGTGCCTGCACAGTTGCAGTCATGCAGACACCATGAATTGTGATATTCTGTGAAAAAAAAAAAAACAGGAAGTCGATTCTTGCAGCCAACGTACCTCTAATATAATTTTGTTTCCCATCTCATGTAGCACCCTGAAGTCATCCTGCAATTGTGCTGTCTGAACAATATTATTGAGGAAGTTTATGTTACTGTATAACTTAATGGTTTGTCCACCTCTGTTTTGCAAGGATGATCTACATTTAAAATCTCCTTCATAAACCAGGTGTCTATTAGTGTGAAAAAAATGTTGAATTGTGCAAAATAAGAGAAAAGATTGGAAGTACAAGTCTGCTCACCAAATATTTTTAAAATATTATTTTATTTTAATATAGATCACATCCAGAACACATTTCTTATGTTTTGGGGATACATCTCCTTTGTGAGGTTGGCTGAGTCAGGTTTTCATAGATTGTGCAAAATAACTCTACACTTTCAGAGATGTCTTGCAGGGTGTAGATATTAATAAGTCTGTATCTATTGCTGTATTCCAAATCTACTAGTAAAGCTCGACCAAGTTCAATTTCTACAACCTTATAGATAGAAAATCCAAAACCGTTCAGCAATATGGCAGACATCTGTGCCCAGGGACCAATATGAAATCTCTGCCAAGTTCCAACCAGAGCTGTTTTGCCTGCACAATCTCATGGCTAGTTGTGACCCTTGTGTCCCAAATCAATACAATATTACTGGGTAACACAGAGAGTGTAGCTAAGGTGGTTAATCTTTTTTTTTTGTAGCTCTTAATACTGCTTACACTGAGGGTCAAGGGATTTTTTTATTGGCCCCTGGCACATGAGTTGATTAGGTTAAGTGTGTCTTGCCTGTGATCTTGTTCTGCTTTTTGGTATTTTGGCCTTGGACTATTTAGACTGTGAATTAGATTAATAGTATGGAATGGAGGTTGTGATGGAGGATGTGTCTGAATTGCCGTCTTCTTCCTCAGTATTCCCCATTGTTTTGTATTACTCAGGACAGTGAATCTGTTCTGCGTGGGAATGGGGGGCTGTGGATGTCATTTTGGCTTTACACCCTCTCCTCCTCCTGGGCTTAGAAATTATTTGCATGCCTTAGTCCATGTAAGGGGGGGGAGGTGGCATGTCCTCCTTTTCCAATGTTTGAGAGGGGTGATGCTTGGCAGTGGTAGACTGGGAAGCCCGTTCCAAAACTGGTATGGGAAGAGGATTTAATTCCACCACTGATTCAGGAGTTACAATGTCTGGCTCCTTAGTGCTTTGGGAAGCCAAGACGGGTGCATCCAGTATCACCAGTTTTTGTATACTGCCATTTAATTGTTTTGCTGTGGGGGGTGCCTTTTTTTTGTTTACTGCCATCTAAACATTTCGGGGAGGGGGGTGCAATGACCACATTTTCTTGGTCAAAGTTGAGGTTACTTTGGTTCATGACCAAGATGGGGCTCTTTTAACACTTGGGGTTTGGCCTGATTTTCAGTGATAATTTCCTCCTGGTCCCAGGTGACCCTGTCCAGGCAGTTATGGGCAGCAGATGGGCACTGCCTGTAGGCATGCCCTGCCTAATTACAAAACAAATTATTTACATGCCTTGGTCAATGTGAGGGGGGAGGTGGCATGTCCTTTTTCTCCAGTGTTTCAGTGGGACGATGCTCAACAGTGGTAGACTGGGGAACCTGTTCCAAAATAGGTATGGGGGGAGGATTTGATTTCACCACTGATTCAGGAGTTACAGTGTCTGGATCCTCAATGTTTTGGGAAGTCAGGACAGGTACAGCCAGTATCACCAGTTTTTGTGTACTGCCATCTAAGCATTTTGCTGGAGGAGGGTGCAGTTTTTTTGTATACTGCCATGTAAGAGTTTCACTGGGGGAGGTGCAGTGACCACATTTTCTTGGTTGGAGCTGGGGTCAGGTTGGTTCCTGGATTCAGGACCAAGAGGAGGCGCTTGCAGTACTTGGGCCTTGGCCTGATTTTCAGTGATAATTTCCTCCCGGTCCCAGGTGATCATCTCTAGGCAATTATGGGCAACATATGGGCATTGCCTGTAGGTATGCCCTACCTCATCACAAAGACTGCAGCGTAGTGGGTTGGGACATTGCTCACTTATGTGCCCATCATCCATCCAAAGGTGACTTTTTGGCTGGTCACACACATAGCTTAAGTGGGTTTTGTGGCCCACATTTGTGGCATGTCCTGGGCTGACCAGGATAAAAACAAAAACGCCTGTCCCCTCCAATGTAAAAACTAGCAGGTAAATGGAGTAGTCCATTATTAGACTGCCTCAGTTAAACATTTTGACTCTTCATCTCCCTGTCTACAGACTATTGGGGTCCAGAATAGGTGTGGCTCTGTCTAGTACATCACACCACAGAACATCTGCTGTGTTAACGCCCTCACTTTGGAAAAGCAGGGAAATAGTTTTGATAGTGGGTTTCATCAGAGGTATTACTGGAAAAGGAACCCACAATGGTGAATTTTTCACATTCTCACACCTTTGCCAAAGATGCTGTAAGAAAACCACAGTTTTAAAACTGGGGTTGAAAAAAGTTTTGCCTGGTACATGTATTAGGCTACACAAATCCCCGCCAACAAATCCCATAGAGTCTTTGAGCATAGATCTGATGAAATGAGTTCTATTAAGCAACTGTTCAGAGTTCCATCTAAATTTCAGTCTTGCTGCATTCCTGTGCTCTGCCGATTTGCCATGCACAGCGAAATGTTCAGCCATTTTAAACCTTAGCAACTTAGTGTCCTCATTTGCTTAGTTATCTGTAGCTTCCTCAGAACTCAAGGAGGTACCCTCTTCCCTTTCACTTATTTATTTATTTATGGTTTTGGTAACCAGGGAAGTGCACTGATCCAGAGGACCATTTTCAGTCACGATCTGGGCCACAAAGTGGTGAAACAGCAAACAACAGCAGAACACTTTACATACGGTATAAGGCATTTCTTCAAAATTACATTATAGTAAGGATACAGGCAATAGTAAAAGGAAGATGTACTGCATTTGTACAACTCAACAAGTAAGCAGTTAAACATCCACATTTGTAGACAATTAGTCTATGCAATAAAACCTGTGCTGGTGTAAGGGGAGCGCTGGCCAGCCTGAAAAGTGTTAAGTTAAACAGAGCGTGGTCCACAGACACAGCACCATACAGAGACAGCAAAGAATGTAGGCTGTAGTGCAGGAATCAAGAAAGGATATGTCCTAATGAGTCAAAGTGTGTGCTGAGTCTTGGCCTACATAGGGTACCAGTTGTGGGAAGGGCCAGACAGGTAGGCTAAGTGGGTTGCAAAAGGTCAATAGGCCAAAGTGTGGGTGCATGCAAACTAGGGAGTATATGGGCATGATAGGATGAGGAAGGAGGGGGCAAGGACCAAGGGGGCACAGTAATCACTGACTGGGGTAGGTTATGGTGGTTTACGGGCTCCTGCATGGTCTAGGGAGCAGTTTCTTGTAGACTCTGCCAGGAGCCAGGCCTTCAGGTTAGATTTGAAGGACACGTGGGAAGGGGATGTGCGAATGGATGGGGGGAGTCGGTTCCAAAGGGAGGGGGCAGAGACAGAGAAGGCCTTACTACTCATCACTGTAGTGACACGAAGAACCTCCAGGAGAGGGACAGAGGAGGCCCTATGAGCCCTAGTGGTGGCCCTACTAGTGAGTAGAGGAGCGTAGGGAGATAACGGGTTGTCTGTGGCATAGTCAAAGTGGGCCTGGAGGGGGAGCCATCCTAGGGACTGGTAGAGTGTGCAGTGGTGGGTAGAAAAGGGGGCTTTAAGAACAAAGCGACAGATGGCATTTTATGTAGTGTTAAGGTGGGAGTGTTGATTAGCCGATATGGTGGAGTAAATGGGGGGGAGCAGTAATCTAGGAGTGGCAGAAGGTTACCTTGCGTGATGGCTAGGTGAGCTTCTGGTGATAGTAGGTGATTAGTGCAGTATGCAACACCTAGCTTTTGGTGAATTTTTCTTACAGTCAGAGTTATATGATCTTTGTAGGTAAGGCAGGGGTCAAGAGTAATGCCTAGATATTTGAAAGAGGTGACCAGCTCGAGGTGGGGAGGCCTGCAGGTGTACATACTGTGAGGGAGGCGTTTGATTTGGTGAGGAGGCAAAGAGCATGGCCTTCATCATTTTTTCATTGACAAGGAGTTTTCTGGATAAGAACCAGCTCTGTGCAGCACCACGGTTGTCAATGAGGGTGGAAGAGATGGATTAAAGGGATTTGTCGCTGTGGTACAGGACTAAATTGTCTGCGTAAAGGAGTGCATTGCAGTTTACACTATCAGCTGGAAGGTCACTGATAAATATGGAAAAGAAAAGGGGACCAAGAATTGATCCCTGTGGAACTCCAGTGCCAGTGGGAAGGGAAGCTGAGGCAATGTTGCCTATGAGCACAGATTGGGACCGGTTAGTGAGGTGTGGAACCAGGCAGCAGGTCCAGGGGAGCAGACAAGTTGTAGAAGTGTGGTGTGGAGAAGGTGATGGTCAATGAGGTCGAATGCCTTTGACAGATCAGCAAAAACTGCGCCAGTGGCCTTACCCATGTCCATGTTTCTAAGTACATGGCTGGAGAAAACTGCCAGGGCAGAGGAGGTGTTATGGTGTTTACGGAAGCCACGCTGAAGGGGACACAGCAGGTTATACTTGTCGAGGTGTTCAGATAGCTGGAAATGAATGACTTTCTCCATTAGTTTGCCTAGGTGTGGGAGCAGGGAAATTGGTCTGTAGTTCTCTGGGGCGAGGGGGTCTCCCTTTTTAAAAATGGGAACCACATTAGCGTGTTTCCAGGTGTCAGGCACTGTAGATATAGACAGTGTGAGATTGAAAACGTGGGTTGATGGTCTGACAATAACTGGGGAGATGATCCTCAGAAAAGTCGGGTAGAGTCCATTACTTCTGGGACTACCTCTGATAGGAAGTGTTTTCAAGAGTTTTATGATGACATTTGGACCAATTGCCCTAAAATAGAAGGGGGGAGGGGTAGGGGCATTAGAGTTTGGAGGAGTGGAGTGGCTACCATTTCTGTCTTGGCCTGAGGGGGGTGGGAAGGAAGTTTACTAAGGTAAGGGGTTAGATCAGTAAACATGGAATTGAAAATACCTGCAACACCAGCAGGGTCATTGATGGTGCCTGACGGGGATGTAAGTTGTGTAATTTGCTTATCGGGCTTCAGATTTAGTATGGACCTAATTGAGGCCCAGAAACTGTGAGGATTCCCAAGGGTGTTTTTTTTTTGGAGGTCAATGAAATACTTCCATTTTAGCGACTTGGCTGACTGCTTGCAAGCATTGCACTGCTGTCTGTAGTCATTCCATAGTTGGGGGGATGGGGATGCTTTGAATGTTCTCCATTTGGAGTCACTGTCTTTCATTTGTGTTAGCAGCTCTTTTGATATCCAGCGCATACAGCCACCTCTAACCCTTCTGGTTTTGACAGGAAAGTGCTTGTCTTGGAGCTTCTGAAGGGTGTTAGTAAAGAATGTGACAGCCAAGGAAACAGTATCTAGCAGCTAGAGGGGGGACCAGTCTATGTACACTGCATCCCCAATCACAAGGTCATGGTTTTGGCTATTAAATTTCCTGACGAACAGAAGTCTGGGTGGGGGGCAGACTGTTTTGGTGTTCATGACAGTGTAAGTGGGGGCGTGGTCACTAATCGCGTCAGACATGGTGCCTGCTTGGAGGACTAGGTTGGTTCAGTTAGTGATAATCCAGTCAAGGATTGAGTGGTTTTGGGTACGGGAGTTATGTCTGTTAGTGGCGGAAATAACTTGCTCCAGGTTATAGGATTTTAGCAAGGTGGCACAGTCAGGGTTGGGATTAGCTTGACACACCTGATGGGCCCTCACTTGCTTCCAAGTCCAGAGGTGGGTCCTCCCCCAAGTCTTTTGGAGACATTAGTCTTGGTAGATGTGGCTGTATTCAAATTCATGTACCTTTTTTTGTAGACACAGAAACTAGTGATGCAGAGACAGTGTGTTGTCCTAGTAGAAGAGAGGAGGATGGGAACAACACATGGGATCAAAGGAATCTCTTGCTTATTGTCCATGGGGTAAATCTGAGGCACAATAAGATCATTTATTTGCAGCACATTCTATTATACCACATATCACATTAAGAGTTGACTGAATTTCAGTGGAGATACAAGAATCAGAGATATTTTGTGAATGTGAGTGGGGAGCAGGCGTAATGGACATGTTGCAATGGAGCTCAATTTCGATTGTGTAGCCGGGGTTTCAGTCGCACTTGTGATATTTGTTACCACAGAATCTGTGCCCACCAGTGACTGTGCCTCCTGTTCATGGGCTGCTGTGACTCCTTGGTTTAGTGCAGCAACAGAGGAATTCCAAAGTCAAGGCTTTTGTACAGTACCCGTCTTTGTGGTGAGCTTGTCTGGAGCATGGGTATTAGCTTGTAGCATGGTGGTGGGTTTGGGTGTGCAGAGTGAGGATGGCGGGGAAATCAAAGCTGCTTGAGTTCTGGGCTGCTGCGGTGTTGCATTAGAAGTCTCACCAGGATGGGATCCTGGGACTATATGGGTAGCTGTTGGGTTTTGCAGAGCAGGCTCCTTTGCTGGAGATTGCAAGCTTTTCAGCTTTGGTGCCTTTATTGCCATATGCTTCCCAGCATCAGCCATTATGTCCACGGCACATGGGGCTGTACTGGGATCCTAACTATGAACATCTGGAGAGCTCATCTAGTCAGCTTGGTAACAGCAACTTCAAAAGACCAAGACAATACAGGGAGTTACAACAGGAGGAGTGGGTTTGAGGCACCCTTTGCATAGTCTCAGCTGTGCTGCAGCTGTCTGATCTTTGGATTCTTTCAGGACTCCCTGACAGCATCTTTGGGGAAACGGCAGACTTTGGTGCATGAATTCCACTAGGACCAGTTCTTTTTCCTTTTCTTGAGCAGTTTTGTCATCTTCTTCAGCACGAAGTTCCAGCAAGTACACTTTCCTGGTAGTCATTCTGGTCATGAGTAAAGATTCAGTGTCCTAGACTTGAAGTCCACTGGCAGTATCGACTGCAGACTCTTTACTACTGAGGTGCTCACCAGGCTGTGGAACACTCAGCATCTAGGACTCAAGTAAGGCTTCAAATTCCATGTTTTCTTCTACAATAGTTTGCTGGCTGAAAGTTGAGTCAAAATCAGGTTCCGAAGTGCTTTGGGTTACCCTGGGAGGTTGTTCTCCTTCCTCCATGCCAACTAGATTGGCCATCTTCCTGGCAATCAAGATGACCAGAAGTTCCCTATAGGAAGGGTAGGGGAGTTTCCTGGTATCATAGTCAACATTTCCCCAGTCAATAAAACAGGTCCATGCAACCCACCCCCAAGGACGTACATGAAAACAAGCTATCATAGCTTAGTGTGCCTTTCCTGGTCAAAAATTATAAATAAATAAATAAATAAATAAATAATCATGTTTGCAGTGGGGTTCTGCTTGTAACCCTAGTGTACAACTTACAGCTGGGAGGAATGAAGCACCAGGAGACCAAATGACTTGCTTAGGGTCACACAGTGAGCCAACAGTGGTGGTGAGATTTGAACCTATGTCTCTGAAGGGGCAACCAAGGTTATTTAGGGACAGGAGGGGACCTGGTGGAGTTGAAAACTGGAAGGATTTAAATGTGAGTGGGTGGAACAGATATAAGGAGGGAATATGGTTCTCACAGAGTATTGTGACTATATGGAATAGTCACCCTCTAGAAATTATTGGAAGCAGAAATATAGAAGAATTTAAGAGTAAATTACAGTAGGTAAATATTGTTTAGGAAATAACAGGAAGGGCTACAGCTAAAAGGATGAGGAGAGCAGCAAAAGGCAAATTGCATGTCTGTGCTTGAAAATAACATATGAAACCTATGATCAATGTGAAAATGATCATGAGGGGGAAGAGAGGAACTACCTGTAACCAGTGTCACTGTGCACTCACAGCAATAGACTGACATTCCGGGGTAGGTAGCAACAAATCAACCTGGATGATCCTCAGTCATTTTCTGCCAGAAAATGTCAATGTTTCTCCTCTTTTTACAGTTTAGTACCCCAACCAGAAGATTGCATTCCCATCCAGGTGTTCTTAAACAGGAGGTGGCTTCTTAAATAAGAATACTCAAAATGATTATATTTACAACACATGTTTACCTTTCTGTGTTTATGCTGCAGTGCTTTCTCCTGTTATTGGTCTTCTGTATATTTAATGAAATGCAGTACAAAATTGATTGCATCTTCCAGAATGCATCTGGCTGTCCCTAACTGACATCCCAATTGCTTTGTTTGTGGCATCACATTCTACTGCAGTGGAAAATATTAAACACTGGTACTCACAATATGGCCCTCGTGCCAGCTGTGTTCCCCAACAAGGTTTGCTTGGCTACCATGTAGGGCCAAGCTCTGGTAATCTTTGTGCAGCTGCAGTAAGAAAATTGTGTTAACATTTTTCCACAATTCAGCACTGCTACCCATTTTTCCTACAACTGAGGTACAAAGTGCTGAATTGCAGTATTGTTTTCTGCGATTAAGATACATTTTACTGCAAGTGCACACTCCTGTACTAAGAAAACAGAGAAATGGGAGGGGCTAAAAACATTGACAATGGAACAAAATCATGAAAAATATTATTTTTGTGGCTGTAGTCATCAGACGAGTACCTACCCATGGGCTTTGGATCGTACCAGCATGTTGATCAGTGCTCCTACACTACTGATATCATAAGTCAGAGCATCATGAGGTCAGTTGGTGATAATCAAACACTTCAAATGCAGACCTTTTGGACAGGCTACTTAAATGTTTTATACCTGGCAATGAAAACCTAGAATTATAAACAGAATTCTCCAGTAAATCATACTAGCAGAACTATAGAGAATAACGTATGGGCAGCCATGCACAATAAGGCTGTGTTTCCACTGAAGGGTTGAGAGCACAGCAAATAGACATCAAGAGTGAAGTTTAAGAGGTTCATGCTGACATCTCATCCCTAAGTATAACATGCAACATATCCCATAATATATGCAGCGGGCTGTGTAACCATGCACGACAAGGCTGTGTTTCCTTTGAGGAGTTGAGGTAACAGCATATGGACATCGAGAGTGAAGTTTAAGAAGTCGGTGCTGATTTCTCATCCCTCAAGTATAATATGTAATATATCCCATAATATATGTTGCAGGCTGAGTGTTAACAAAAGGTGGATCCTCTTTTTTAAAGCACCACTGTCCCACAACTTGAGGAGCACATAGTATCACAGTAACATATGTAAGGTAGGAAGGTACTCCAGCCGACCTTGTCCATGCCTCCATTTTATATGCTGGGATGAAAAAACTATGCTGTGCAAACACGCACCCATTTATAATCTCACCTGCAAGAAACTCCGTCTGTGCACCCTGAAGATCCTCCTCTTTCTGATATCAGGAGATGTGCACCCTAACCCAGGCCCTTCTACTACCACCAATACCGGCTGTACAAAATCTACTGGGGGCCTGACCATCACCACTATTAACATCTGTAGCCTGATCCCTAAGCTTGACACCATCCAAGTCTTCGTAAACCAGCACAGACCTGATATTCTAGCAATTGTTGAAACATGGCTGTCACCAAAAATCCCAGACTCAGCGATTGCATTGCCAGGATATAACGTCTATAGATTGGACCGTGTGTCCAAAAGAGGTGGAGGTTGTGCAATCTACACCAAAGACTATCTCATAGGTTGCCCCATCTCTACTCCTCTCCATGATTCCACTGCTCGGATCTTACCTATTAAGCTACTTTTAGGAGCACACAACAAAACCCTCACAGTAATCACCGTCTACATCCCCCCCAAAGACCAAGGGATGAGCCTCACAACTGTTCTGGACTTCATCAAATCCCAACCAGTAGGTGCAGAGACAATTACACTAGGTGATTTCAATATTAATTGGCTCTCATCAGATGCTGCTATATCTCGGGATGCCATATCATCAGAAAACCCCTCACAAATGGTTCTCTCTGCCACCAGAAAGAACTATAAAACAGGCACTAGTACCTTACTGGACTGGGTCCTTACCAGTCATTCCTCTCATATCGCCAGCACCTCTGTCCTTCCTGACTCACTAAACGACCACTCACCCATTATATGTGAATGGTCAAATAAATTCCATAAGCCCCCACCCAAAGTCATCACTAGCAGAGTGCTCCCACGTGGACAGCTAAGACACCTTAAATCCTACCTCAGTCGGTTTATTGGTCTCCCATTTTCCTCTCAACAGATGTTAACACAGCTCTTGACTTCATTATCTCCTCCTTCAATGCGGCCTGTGACACTTATGCCCCGCTTAAAAAATGAAAAGTCAAAGCACTCTGCAACCCATGGCTAACTAGAGAGTTATTTGCCTAACTAAAGGCTCGGGACCACCTTTGGGCCCTGGCTACAGACTCTGGCGCCCAGCATGACTTACAGAACTACAAATGTGCCCGCAATAACTGCACTAAATCCATACGACTACTGAAAAATGCCTACTACAAAGAAGCTCTCTCAAACTCCTGGGGAAAGGGGTCAGATTTCTGGAAGACTATCAAAGAAGTTACAGGGAAACAAACTAAATCCTCCTCAACCATGCTAAAGGTTGATGAGGCCATCACCCTGGATCCTCTGGTCATTGCGAACACCTTTAATGATGCATTTACTGATCTCAGCAGCATCCTTCCCCCAGATGTTTTCCTTGACACTACCCATGCTATCCTTAATGATCCTCCTACCTCTCTCCCACCCTTCCACTTGAAAGAAATAAACCTGCACGATGCCTGAACACACATCACCAAAGCAATTTCAAAGTCAAGATCAAGTGGAGACACGCTGGATCTAAAACTCCTAACTCTCACTATGGATGAGGTTCTAGTCCCATTAACACACATTCTCAATCTCTCCCTTAGCACTGGTCAGTTCCCTGACAAATAGAAAGGGGCTACAGTTACTCCAGTCCACAAAAGCATGGATAAGACTTGCCATGTGAACTATCGATTGATTTCGATACTACCACCTCTCTCCAAGGTACTCAAATGCATAGTATCCAACCAACTCACGGACTACCTGGACAAACACAATCTCTTATGCCCACAACAACATGGCTTCAGAAAAGGTCATAGCACCTCTTCTGCATTACTGGAGTTCACGGGAGCACTGCACAGCACATTGGATATGGGTCACTTAACCGGGACAGTATTTGTTGATCTGACCAAGGCCTTCGACACAGTCCACCGTCGTCTACTGATTCAACAAATCCATCATTTAGGACTCTCTCCTGACACTGTCTCATGGTTAAACAGCTATCTGCAAAACAGATCTCGATGAGTCAAAATTGCTGGGACACTCTCGGACCTCAGACCGGTCCGATCTGGAGTCCCTTAGGAATCCATCCTGGGTGCGTTACTCTTCAGCCTTTTTCTTAATACGCTCCCGAAATCTTGCACTGAACAGATTATCCTCTATGCTGATGACACTGTTATCTTCTCCTCCCACAAGAACCCTGTGCTCCTGCAGACCAATCTTCAGCAAGGCTTTGCCGCAGTGGAAAACTGATTCATTCATCATAAGCTTGTCCTCAATCATAAAAAAAAACAACAAAGTAATACTCTTTAACAACTCTCAAAACAGGCATAGATCTCACCCCCTAGCTATCTTTACTTGCAATGGCAACACTGTTGAGCAAGTGCAGTCATTCAAATACCTAGGGTTACCCCTGGACTCAAATCTCTCCTATGGGGCACACATAGACAATGTTGTCAAATCAGCTAATATGCACCTAGGCCTACTTTACCGACATAGACAACACCTTACTGCAGAAGCACTGAAGATTGCCATTCAAAGCTCGGTGGTCTCCATCATTGATTATGGTCTTATAATCTATGGCTCTGCCTCTGCCACTGCCCTGAGATGAATTTCAGCATCACTTAACAAGGCCTGCTGGCTTATCTCTAGTGCTCATCGTCTCACTCATACATGTGACCTGTTTGCCCGATCTGGCTGGCTTCAACTTTCAAATTGCATAAAATACCAAACCTACATTATGGCAAAGAAAGCAACCATGTGCCTCACTCAGCTGGGAGTCCAAGCACTGCTTAGTTCTAGACTAAAGCCACGTAACACCAGGGGCTCTGAATACCAGCTCCTTCAGGTCCCCCCCGCCGTCGCACCTCTCAGGGCCAAAGATCCTTTGCTTTCAGAGCGCCTAGCTGGTTAAATGCTCTCAATCCTGACATCCCCTTCACTACCACCCTTGGCTCATTCAAACATAAACTCCACCTCCACCTTACTAACTCTAGCTCCTGGGAATGCTACCTATAATCTCCTCAGCCCTCATTTTTGTTCCCTCCAACTATCACCTACCACATCTCCACCCCCTCCTTTTCCACTATGTTACTTTTTTATTTCTTCTTTCTTTTCACCACTCCTGACTCTCCCCCTTCACCCCCCCGAACCTTCAATGATCTTTCCCTTTTTGTTGACTAGTTTCAGCCTGCTCCCAGTTGATGTCCATGCTCTTTGGCTGCAATTCCTGCCCTCTCCAACTTTACTCCTCACGTTTATCTTCATCTTCCACCCTCCCTCCTACTTATCCCTCTGTTACTCTGTGTTTCCATGTATACATTCTACTTATTCTAGCTATTGTATTGATCTACCATTGTAACCTAATATGCTGACCTAGTTATTGTTTCGTTCCTATTTCTGTAACTTGTATTGTATTTGTTCTCTGACGTGGAACCTTTGTAAAAGAGCCGGGCTCAAAGGTACTTGTAATCCTAGTTGCAATAAAATAAAAAATAAAAAAATACGGGGATTCTCCACTCACTCTACTACCCAGGGTACCCAGTGGATCCCTTGGTAAGCAGAAATCTGTCCAGGCTTCCCTTGAAGGCCAGTAATGTTTTGGTGTCAACTGTCTCCACTGGTAGGCTGTTGCATAGGCTCACCACCATCTGGGAGAAAAAGTGGGCCTAATGTTAACCCTGAATTTACCACCTTGAGCTTCAGGGCATGTCCATGCATTGTGCTGCAGGATCAGTAACAAAGAATTACCGGCACCAAGTTAGCAGTATAAAATCAATGTAACACACCTATGCTCCACTCTTGTGGGCCACTTTACATTGATTTCTATTTAATTCAGGTGTGAAGGGGTTGAAACACAGTCACAAGTGCAAAATACATCACAGTACCTTGGTGGTAAAATAGGAAAAAGGACACACTGATTTTATTTTACCACCAAGGTACTGTGATGTATTTTGCACTTGTGATTGTGTTTCATTTAAGTTTACACTGATTTTGTACTGCTAACCTAGTGCGGGTAATTCTTTGTTAATGATACTGAACTTCGTACCTGTTACAGGTTGCTGGAGTGGAGCGGCATACTTGCCTTGTTAAGTGTACTGCAGGACACTAGTTCGAACATCTCCAACTGTTTGAGCTTATTGATATCCTTGAGTACATAAAAAAAAAACTGAGATCACATCCTATCTAACCTACTAACATACTAAAATGCCAGCAGAATAGGCCTAATGGTCTTTCGTGTCTGCTCGTTTGGTCAGCCCCCACCCTGGGAGCTGACCTTGCTATCTCAGCCTGTTCAATGTCATTTTTGTATTAAGGAGACCAGAAATAAACATTGTGATCCAGGTAGGGCCTGGTCTGGGACCAACCAGAAGAAAATCAGCAACAATTTACCTGTAGCAATTTAAAGGAGTAGTATAGTCAAAATCAGCAAAAACATATGTTGTGCAGAGTGTTTTAATTTGTTTGTGTAGTCCTGGTGTGTCCTTACCTTTGTTTGCCATTAAGACTTTTTTTTTTCAAAATTAGCCTGCTAGTTAGATGGCAATTTTATGGCTTCTGGGGATTTCCATCTTAGCATCTCCATCTTGCTCTTCTTTGTGACAGTGATGTGTCTGGGACCACTGATTCAGCAGGTACTGGAGGTAGGAGCCTGATGTTCTGGCCTCCACTAACTAGCTCTAAATCAATATTTTTGTTTCCTATGTGTGTGTCAGGTCTAGCCAGCAGGAGCAAATGTCTTGCTTTTGATACTTTTCATTGAATCAAACTACACACAGTGATAAAAAGCACACAAATTACCCCAGATCATCAATGCTATAATTAGCATAGACTCTGTTTCCTTGCAGAATAACCCACTCAATTAGCCCTCAAGGATTTGCTAAACTGTAAATGTAGCCATTAGTGCTCACTGGATAAGGAAAGCTACTTAATATCACAGCTCTGCTGTTGCAAATTGACTGAACCAGTGCTTGCTGAATCGATGGTCCCGGATACATCACTGTCACATGGAACAGGAGGCATTGTAGGAACAAGAAGAGCAATAAAGCATGCTAAGATGGAGATCCCCAGGGACCATAAAACTACTGTAAAACTAGAAGGCTAATTTAGAAAAAAATCCTAATAGAAGACAAAGGGAAGGACACACTAGGACTACACACACAAATTAAAACACTTTGTACAACATGTGTTTTTGCAAACTCTTACTGTACCACTCATTTAAAAAGAAAAGCAATAAGTTATGTACAAAAATGCGATGTGCTGTATATGTTCATTCAGTCTCTCTAAGGAAGTGCTATTGGTATGATACCAGTTGGAGTCATGAGACATGAATCACACTGCTTCCCCTATACTCAGAACAGCACTAAATGAACTTATACAGCACACTGCATTTTTGTATACAAGTTATTGCATTTCTTTTTAAATCGCTACAGATAAATTGCTGCTAATCTGTAGACTACTGGTGGTGACTTCCTTCTAGATAGTGTCTGTTCTGCTTTTGAGATTAGCAAACCATGTAATGGAGCTGCCTTTATTGTTTTGTCAGGGCCTTAAAATGTGGCAGGATTACGCTGGCCCGGTGGCACTGAGGGTTGAGGCACTGGACGCCACACCTCACTCTACGCTGGTGATCCGGGTTTGGGAATGACCTTGGGTCACCAGGGTGCTGGCCGGGGGGGGGCTGGAGTGGGATTTCCCTTCCGGGTGGATGCCTGCTCCTCTGTATTCCCGCACCCATCGGGTGGAGGTCTGATGGGTGCACAGGTGGCAGGAGGCGTAGCGTAAGTGTGGGGTGGGGAGGGAGGGAGGGGGGCACTGGATCCTGGCATGCACATGCACCTCCATGGGCATGTACGCATGTGAATGCTGTGACCCCAGGAAGAGAGAAAGGAAAAATGTAAAATTGTATATATATATATATATATATATATATATATATATATAAAAAAAAATGTGTCAGGATTACTTCCAGTGTTCTGCTGGTCATTCCCTTTTGGATGCACCCCAGCATTCTGATGGCCATCATGATAGTGGCCATGCATTGCTTGTCCTGCTTCAGACCAGTCTCTGTTATGATTCCCCATGTCCTTTCCCTCTCTCATTGCAGCAAGAGGAGCCATGCAATGTGTGTAGGGGCTGCCTCTGTTTTTCCTTCCCAAGTGTAGCACCGTGCATTTGACTACATTTAATCTGAGGCTACAGGAGTCAGATCAGTCACCTAGCTTGCTCAGTTCCTACTACAGTTTGTCCCCATCCTCAAGGGAGTCCACCACCCTGGCCAGCTCGTGATCCACAGACTTAAGCTGCCTGCTAGAGACCCCAACTTCCAAATTGTTAATGCAGATGTTGAAGAGCAGTGGCCCCAGCACCAATCCCTGAAGGGTGCCACTGAATACTTCTCTCCACTTGTAATGCCCATCCACCAACACCCTCTGCTTCCTGCCCCAATCAGTTATCAGTCCACCTGGTGTGTGCCTCATGTATATTGTTACTAGTTTACTTTGCCCAGTAGCTTGTCATTTGCTACAGTATGAAAGGTCTTCCTGAAGTCCAGATAGACTACATCCAACCAAGACTATGCCCCATTCACTTCCTAGTGGCATAAGCAATACTAAAATAGGTGATTTGTTTTGGAGTCATAGCTTAAGACTCTACCTGCCAACTTGGGAAAACCCATAATATTTACATGTTGTGTACATACTGAACAGTCTGGTGTACAGTAACATTTCAGTGTTTGCCTGCATGAGAATGCTATGGTGTCTAATGTGTAGTGAATCCCCTTTTATATCAAGTCTGATAAATACTGCAAAAATGGATTTCAGTGGGCAAAAGAAAGCTTCATTACTTAACAGTAAGAGTAGATCTTGGAGATGATTTCCTCTATAGAGCCATAATACATTGTATTGTAACTGTCAAGCACTAGGACTCTGCAGAAATTGTTCCATAGCTGTGGCTACCTTATGCTGGCTGGATCCACCCCCCCCCCGTGACTCTGCCTATTTATTTATTTGTAATTTTTGACCAGGAAAGGCACACTGAGCTGCGATAGCTCATTTCCATGTGTGTCTTCTGGGGTTACATGGTCCTGTTTATAAGGTGGGCTGGCCCTTTTACCTTTACTTCAGGATAGTCTGATTGGTGACACATCAGACCCACCAGAATGTTGCTGGACAGCAAAGTAGAGCTGCAGATTCCCCCCACAGATAGCAGGGGAAAAACTTAGGAGGACCAGCCAGACCCAGCGGATGATCCCAGGAGGCAATAGCTGCACGAAGTGGAGGTCTGAACCAGGCACAGCTGACAGAGACCAGGAAACCAGCCCCTGCCAATCACCCAGGAGAGGCAGAGATGCACAGAGATTGCCCAGACCGCCAAGTGTGCTGCCCAAAGTAGACTGTGGTGTGAATAAACTATCCCAAGAGGGGGACAGAGCATGGTAAGAAAGTATGGCTCTATGGAGGAGGTCTTCTTGAAGATCTGCTGTTACAGGTAAGTTACAAACCTACAGTATCTTCTTCAAGGGCATCTCCTCCATAGAACCATACTACATCGGAAAATTCCCAAACCAGTACAAAACTCCATCATAGGAGTCTGGGAAATAGATAAACCACATACTAAGGAAGTAGACCTTGTGAAACAGAGAGGCCATATCCAGTCCACATTGGAAAGGAAGACCAGGGTGTAGCAAAAATATGGTCCTTTCTTCAGGTAGCAGCAGCACAGAAAGTGGACTTGAGATGAACCTCTGAAGTGACCACAACCCTGGTGGTATTGCAAGGACAGTGCCAGAAAAATGTCAGCTTGCTGGCAGCAGACAGCACAAAGAAAGAAAAACCCTCAGGGAGATGCTGTGTAGAGACTGGGGTACCCAATTTGCCTCGGGCAACTGGGACAAACAGCTGAGATAACTGACTAAAGTCCATGGTGGGGTTCAAAACTACAGGTCATTGCACCAAAAATCTGTAGCTTTGATACCCCTCAGGTAACGGCCACAGTAAACAAGGGTTACTGGAACAAGAATGGGAAGCTGCTGAAAAGGTGCTGGTGCAAAGGGAGCCCAGAACAGGGATTAAGTATCAGCGGCAACTCCCAGACCAGGACAGATATGTGGACTGCTTGCAACATGTGGGGTCTAACTACAATTCACATCCAACCATAACACAGGAAAAACCTTCTGAGGTGAATCTGTCATCAATGAATAGTGAAGGACTGCCTTGGACAGGAAACACAGGTCACTCAGGATATGCTGAGCTATGTCCAGGGTACAAGTGAAATAGTAACAAAGCTACTATAGCCCAAATACCACAGCATCCAAATTGCATAGAAGAAGTGTATTAGTTAAAGGATTTGCAGGCTGCCCAGAGAACAGCTGAATTGAAGCATGTGCTGCAAAGATGGCACGTCTTGTAGTCACTGGCCAGTGTCCAAGGACAGATGTCCCAGATGGATGGCAGAGGAAACAGAGGCTTTTACTATCAATTCTCAGAGCAGAAAAACAAAAACACCCCAGTGCACTGAGGAAAGTCTGTAAAGGAAGCATGCCAGAGCAAGCCATGTCACTAAAATAAGCAACACATAGGTCTATTAAAATGAGAACAACAGCTAAAACAGTTAGCAACCCGTAACTTTAGCTCACTTTCCTTAATTAAGAAGAGTTGGACAGCACAGGTGAAAAGCAATTAGCAATGTGCTGCTCAGGTGCAAGTTTCAAAATTCACAAACAGAGCTGAGCCCACTGCAAAAAAAAAATGTCTGGAGACCTAGCAACACTGTTACATTTAAACAGGAAAAATAAGTGTAGCAACAAAGAAAATGCTGTAAAGCAGCCAAAAGAGTGGTTGTCCTGGGTGAGGGGGCAGTCATAACAATTGTACCAATAGGCCTCATGCTGCGGGTGGGGTGGGGGCAGATGAGAGAAATGAGTATTAAAAAAGGCGCAGAATGGTTACTAAAGGAACAAAAGGTTTTGAAAGAAAATAAAAATGAATGCCAACCAAAAATAAGAAAAAATTTAATAAAACTGGTGAAAACCCACAGGGAACATCTGACAGAGACCTGACGTCTACACTCAATGGCAGGAAAAAGAGATTTGAAGGTAATGGGGGCTAGCCTGCCTTACACAGGTGGAAACACAGAGGAGCGAGTCCAGGCAGCATATGATGGGTGGCCACAGATACTGAAAAGTTCCTCAGAGAGAGTCCTAGTACCTGCCAGCTCAAGCCCACTGCATTATGACTCTGTGGAGGAGATACCTTTGGAGAAGCTGCAACCGGAGGGCAGTTCCTGCCAAATCTAGCCACTATTACCAGCTCTGGAACCTATACTATTATCAGTTTTAATAGTGAACATTATTTTGCAATCATGTGCCTTGGCTTTTTTTAAGATGAACTAGGACCTGTTTTAGTTACACTGCTTTAGCTGACAACAAAGTTGTTCCTTAATATAGACGCTCACTTTGGCAGAGTACAGGATATTGGGGCTTTCCTGTTTACTGTAGATTTTTCTGTAAGAATGCACGTGCGTTTCATACATCACTGTTTTAGCAGTTTCTACCAGGCTGCTTTAAAACGTGTGCTAGCCCACAAAAATGCTATTAGCCTGAATGACTGTGAAACATGATGGAAAGAGGGAACCAAGGAATACAAAAAAGAATGTAAAAACAAAAACTACAAAATTATGAAAAAGTGCATGAGGAACAGAAGGATGAGCTGGATAAGGCAGTCCACTAATCTGAATCCTAAATATCCATCTTTCTGAAAGAACCACAAGCAATAATCATAATAAAAGATTATTAAAGAAATGTATGGGAATGCATTTATATATAGTATAGTATCTACCACAATACCGGGCTGTGTCATGGCCTCTCCTGTTGCAGTGTTATCATAAGGGTGACTGCACTAACTAAAATATTTCTTCTTATGAAGTTGTAATAATTTAGTATTACAAAATGTAAATATATAGTGAAGAAGTAAGAATGCCTTATTTCAAAAAATCAAACTACGGAGGCACAAGAATTCGATCAGCTCAACTCTGTAATAATATTTGCAGGTATGCAACATTTTTGACATTCTGATTACTCTTTTTAATGCTGCCATGCACACAGAATGTACGCACACAGAATGTACACACATACACACACACTGGATGATTTTATAAATTAGCTGCTTTTGCAACAGGCTCACTAAATAGAAAGAGACAGAATTCAGAGGGAACAATATAATGTAGGTTACTGTCAAACTGCATTGCCAAAAAAGGATTCTCTTATTTGAAATATGTTGCTTTCAAATGAATACATTTCAGCTGCTCCTTGTTTCAGAAATGGGATGCCATGGGGAGGGCTGGGTTTGCTCACGTAGTATCTGAATAGAGTTATAATTATTTTCAGCATAAAAATGCAGTTCAGACAAAGAGCAATGTCACCTCAGCAGGACTACAGTTACTAAAACATTTAAGTAGTGCCTTGGCTGGACTGTCCTCAGAGGTCATTATTATGGGTGACCTTAACCTCAATTGGTTTTTCAGCACCTCAAACCCTCTCGAAGACATCTGTGATTCCTTCAGATTATCCCAACTTGTCTCCGAAGCAATGCGCCCAAACAAAAAAAACCCAAGCAATAGCGCCCTATTATACTTTATTTTAGTAAAGAGAGCTCACCTATTTAATCTGGCACATGTCAATATGCTCCCAACAATTCGGTCCCGTGGTTTACACTTAGCACCACTTCATACCACTACTCCTACGCAATGTTTCTCCTGTAAAATTCGGCCTCGCTATTTCTGATTATGATTATGACTGTTCTACTTACTGTCAGCTCTTAGCCAGTCAGTCAGCTTGCTTTGATTACCTATATTCTGACAGCTCTGCTGAATGTCAACATGCAGCTATTTTATTGGGCACTGAATTCAGGGTAGCCATACAATCAGAATTGTTAGCCATCAAGTCATTAGTTTAAATTCTGCTGGTCAGTGGTCATGGCTCTGTTTGTAAGTGCCTCACCTGCACATTGGCTTGCTGCTTTATCTTGTCAGAATGCCAGAAATGAATGTTAGTGGATGAAAGAAACTTAATTTACACCTTCCACAAACATGGTGTAGATGGTAAAGGCATATGGCAGTGTCAGCTAGCTGTGCAGAAAGTGAAGCTCTGCAATGCATGAGCGCACACTGCTTCCTGTGATGACCCTAGCATTATCTACCAGTTTTCCACACACACACACACACACACACACACACACACACACACACACAGACACCAGATCCTTGTGCTGTGGAAACTGTGGTAGCTGTCAATGTGGTAAAGGAAAGAGCTGTTGCAATGCAGGATACCACCATGCAGGTTCTACTGCATGTGAAGCAACACATGTCTCTGGCAGCTAATGGCAAGCTGAAGGACAGCAATTTAAAACGGACTATTCAGACAGTCAGGGTACATGGGGTACCCCCAAACCCAAAAGATCTAGTGGAGTTGGTCATTCCTGACAAGTACAAAACCTAGGATCAGGACTGCGGCAATGACACTGTCACATTTCTTCTATTTGACAGTAGGCCAGGCAATAACCGCATTTTAATTTTTGGCACAGATAGAAACCTTCAGTTTCTGGAGCGAGCTAAGGTTTGGCATGCCGACGGAACATTCAGTGTGGCCCCCCCACTCTCTCCCAACAACTGCATGTACTAATGGGCGAACGGTTTGGAAAAGTCCAGCCTGCTATATATGCGCTGCTGCCAAATAAGCGCTGTGACACCTATGACTGGATGCTAGCAGCATTAAAAGACTTAAACCCAAACCTGTCACCAGACATTGTAATGACAGATTTTGAAAGGGCCACAATAAACGCCTTTAAAACAGCCTTTCCAGAAAGTAAACAGTTGGGGTGCTTTTTCCACTTTAGTCAATGTGTGTGTATCAAAAGATACAGATGGTGGGGTTAGCAGTACAGTATTCCCAGGACCCAGAATTTGCTTTAAAATGTAAATACCTGCCCACCCTCACATTCTATCCAACTGAGCAGATGATTAAATGCTTTGAAGACATAACAGACAATATTCAAGATGTGTTCCCAGAGGCTTTAACACCAGTGATCGATTATTTCAAGGATGTATGGATAGGGCGCCCTAACAGAAGAAGAACAGGCAGAAGACATCCACATTATGAGTTAAAGCTGTGGAATCACCAGAAAGTGTGAGCGATGGCAGAGCTAAGACAAAGAATGTTGTTGAAGCTTTCCACAGAGGGATGCAAAGCATCCTGTGCATGTCACATCCAACTCTGTGGAAATTCACTGATGGACTCAGAGGGGTACGGAAGAAAAGGGATGGGGAGCTTAAGCAGCTGATAGCCGGGATAGCACCCAGTACATCACGGAAGGTATACCGGGACAATGTTGAGTGGCTTCCCTGTATCATCAGTAAGAGTGTGGAGCGCACAACTGAGGAGTTCCTTTGCGGTGTTGCACATAGCTTTGAGCACTAATGCAGGAAGACTGGATTGGATTTTAACATTTTTAACAATAAAGGATGTGTTTTTAACTTTTATATCGATTGCAATTAAAACTGACAATGGGATTACGTTCATTTACGTTCGTTGACGTGCATCATCACTTCCGGGTTCCTGACCTGATCGACCTGAAATGGTAAGTCACTCTAATAAGTCTCTGCTTAATATAGTACATGTACTATCATGATTTAGTTACTGTAATCTGTTTACTGACAAAGGAGCGAGGGAGCGAATTAGTAAACAGGAGCGAGCGAGGGAGCGAATTGTCGCTGATGCTAGTTCTACCAGGAGCGAGTTGTCTTCGGATCGTGTTGTCTGGAGTGAAAATGTGTGGAGAGAATAGACGGGAGCGAATTGTCATGCTCCCTATTTACTCATGCTAGTGTCTTCTTCAATGACACCGGCGACCACTGTTACATTGCCTATATGCGAGCGATAACAAAACCAGTCTCCAGCTCCAAATATACCTTCAAGAGGACTCACTGAAATCTGGACCCCTGTTCATTTCTTTTTGACCTGCAGAACTCATTTAAGCAGCAGCACTTCTATTTAGCCAAAATGGTGTATGCTGCATATGATATCTTCCAGGAAATTGTCCTCGGGGTAACTGATAAGCATGCACCCCTGGTTAAAAGCCGAACAAAGAAAAAGCCCTGTACTTGGTTTACAGCACAGTTGAAGGCTGCACTGCTTTATGGAGATTCACTATGGAAAAAGCTCAGAGAACCAAAACTTCGGCAGACTGGACAGCATTTAGGACAGTTAGGAACCACTGTACGAAGATGGTATGGGAGGTTAAAACAAATTATTTGCACACAGAACTAGACTCTTCCCTCAGATGCTCTGCACAATTCTGGAAAACGCTCAAGTATATATAAGGTCATGCATGTTCTAACTCTCTGCCTGGTAAAATTACTTCTGGTTCCACCATGGTGACTAATAAACATACAGTCCTTGACCTTCTCAATAACCACTTCGCCACTGCAGGCCTTGCATTTGATACTTCCTTTGGTCTACAGAATCCAGCAAAACTGGACACTAATGTCTCAGGGAATGCCTTTGCCTTTCAGCCTATACAATATCTCTGAAAGAAGTGGATGATTTAATTTTACAGCTGGACTGTTGGAAGAGTGAATTCACAGACTTAATTGACCCATACTTACTAAAACTTAATCATCACATCCTGACTGTGCCAATTATGCACCTCTTCAACCTATCACTTATGCAAGGTGAAATCCCACATATTTGGAAAACTGCCCATGTAATCCCTCTCTACAAATCTGATGATCCAGGTGATCTGAATAACTATGGACCCATTTCCCTACTCCTTATACATTCTAAAATGTTGGAGAAAATAATTGATACACATCTTAGGACGTTTCTGGACTCCTTTAATCTGCTTAATCCTCTGCAATCAGGATTTAGGCTATGTCATAGTACAATTTTGGCCGTTGCAAAAGTGACTAATGATTGGCGGGCACCCTTGATAACAAAAACTTTGTATGTGCAGTATTCCTGGACTTAAGCAAGGTGTTTGACACTGTTGATCACGACCTACTTTTACATACTCTCCATACGATTGGCCTTGACCCCCCTTCCATGAGATGGTTCTCAAACTACCTCGTAGGTCATCTTCAGCAGGTAAAAGCAGAAGGAGAATTCTCACCGCTGAAACCCTTGCTCAGGAGTGTTCCACAAGGCTCCATATTGGGACCATTGCTCTCCATACTCTACATTAATAGTATCAACTCAGGATTAAAATCCGCAAATATTCATCTTTTCACAGACGATACAGTCCTTTTCATCAGCAGACCTACCCCTGAAGCAGCCTGCTCTGACTTACAGCAGGAGTTCAAACAGCTCCAATTAAATCTACTGAACAGGAAGCTTCTTTTGAAATCTAAAAAAAACTAAGGCTATGCTTCTCTATCCCCTAATCTATACCCCTAATCCTGCTACCTTAGGATTCGTACTGAAGCTTATTACTCTACTAAGTGAATCATTAGACTTCATACCCAATTTTAAGTATCTGGAGGTCTGGATTGACCATAATATCTCCTTCCTTCCTCACATTGAGGAACTAATACAAAAGCTTAAGCAGAGACTTGGCCTATTTTATAGGATCAAACACCTGCTGACTCAGGATGCTAAAAAAAAAGGCTGGTCCAATCCACCTTCCTATCGATTTTGGACTATGGTGACTTCCTTTTTGGCCAAGCTCCTGCATCTACATTAGCCAAACTTGATGTGCTGTACCATAGAGCCATAAGATTTATCTCTGGTGCGATATAGTCTATGCATCACTGCTCGCTCTACACCTTAGTTGGCTGGTCATCTCTCACTTTCAGAAGGCAAAGAAAAGCTGCCTTTTGGATTTATAGAGTAATCACAAAGAAGTTGCCTATGTACATAGCTGACTGTCTACCCCTATGTACAATAAGCAAGTATGCATTGAGAAGCTCCACTTATATCACCTTATCCATACTTATGGTCAAATCAAGATTTGGCAGGTCCTCTGTAAGGTTCTCTCTACCCCGACTGTGGAATAAATTACAAAAAAACTCTTAAGGTGGCCCACCCTATCTCCCTGGCCTCATTCAAGACACTTTATTCACGATCTGTCAAGGAGGCATGTAAATGCTTCCCCTGATTGTGGCCTGGTATTACCTGTCTGCAGTTGCCTCCCTTGGAGCACTTGACACCATCCTCGCTAAGTAAAATTGTTGCCTCCCATTGCTTTGTATCTCCTCCTTCCTTCTGTCTCCTCTGCATCCTATTCTTTCCTCCTCCCTCCTACTATGTATAATGCTCCCACTTCCTCTTCCCTCCCCATATGTGAGGCGCTCAATGGGTTTCCTAGTATTTATGTATATGTTGCCTCAAGGATACTCTTATAGTACTGCTTGCAGGCATTTGTATATATTGTGAACTACAAGTTACTTGCACATATTGTTTTATGGACTTTTTTGCCTTCTCAGACTATTGTTCTCCAGATTTTTCTATTGTATAAGTCTCACATCGTTATGTATTCATCCTGTGTACCCATATTCTGCATTATGTATACTGTTTTTTTTTTTGTACCTTATACTTATCTTAACTTCCCAGGACCACCTTGAAAATGAGTTCACTCAATGGTGTTTTGCCTGGTAAAATAAAGATTGATTGAACCTGCTAAGCAAAAGCTGATATGCCCCCAGAAGGCCGCATACAGCCTGTTGCATGTAAGATAGTTGTCCCTTATTATACAGCATCCCCATAGCAACTACACTGCCCAGAATAACCCACCACCACAAGGATGACCTGGACAGAGCAAGGATTTTCATTGGTTCTGCTGCATGTAGGTGGCTACAGCAACAAACACTCCCCTCCAGTGGCTTATAAGTAGCTTGACTGTGAGCTAAAAGAGTGAAGGGGAGTCAATAAAAGGGTGGGAGGCAGTTCCTGATTGTAGGGAGCAGCAATACTAAAGGACTGCCTACCAGTGATTGAGAAGAAGATATGAGGGACAAAAAGAAGTCTAGAGGGGAGCAATGGAGAATACGGGTAGACAGTAGGTAGTGATGATGTCAGAAAGCTAGATAGGGACAAGGCCATATCAAATGCTGAAAACAAATAAGGTAATTTTATAATGGATGCAGCACCAGGGGTCAATGTCAACTCGCTCCCGTCTCTTCGCTCCGCATCAACTTGCTCCCGACAACTCGCTCCGGACTCAATTAGCTCCTGCACTATACGCTCCTTGCAGTTTCACTCCCATTACATACAAAAATGATCGCTTTTACCTTGTACCCTTTACATCTGATCCCTAAATGGCCAGGGTTCTAGTCAGTATCACCACACACAGTGCTGTATTTCATATGTTGCAGCTATGGAATACACAGCCGATGTCTTCATCTTCTTTTTTTATTTCCTTTCACTTTGGATCCGCATCTACATCGGCGAGTGAAAATCAGTTTCATAGAGTTCACAAAGAAACACTCCTTGTATCTCTAAATATTACAGGATCAAAACACTGCACTGATACTTTAATAATGCTGCCAATAAAAATGTGGGTCTCTGTCATACATTCACACAACATTACAGTATGATGTGTACAGTGCACTTAGAAGGTCCAGCATGACTGCATCGGGGATAAAACAGGCTGCCCACCACTTTGACAGATCAGCCAGGCAGTTTGCGATTAACTCCTGCCACAGTACAGTGAGAGCTCCACCTCTAGAGTGACTCGCTAGTATGCCGTCACTTCTGAGCAGAAACTGGAGCTCATGAACAAGCCTGGCATGAGCGTGCACAATGACAACACGGAAGAAATATGTAAAAACCCGCGGGATAAAAAAATGGAATAAAAAATGGCACACTGTGCAGAACTGGATGAAAATGGGCAGGTAGGCAAATCGGGGACTACTGATCAGGGAAACATGGTCAAAACAATGCTATAGGCAACAGAAAATAAGGGTCCTCATCCACAAAATCTTCAATTTGATTCCCCTTTCTTTAACTGAACCTCTGTAGTATAATCATATATTATAATAATAAGCACAAGCACATGATCGCATGGGAGTGAAAAGACGCAGAGCGAAAGGTGGTAGGGAGTGAAAATGACAGGAGCGTACTGTCGGGAGCGGATTTTCGGGGGACGAATTGTCGGGAGCGAATTGATGCGCTCCCCAGCACCAGATAGGGAGTCAAAGAAGGTGACGGGATGGAGTTAATGTGATTCCATTCCTTCCATTCCTGAGAGTGATAGAGCAGACAAATTGCTGCATTTTAAAAACAAGTTAAAGTCTATGAAAAAAGATGATTAGGGAGCACATAGAGGAGAAAATTACAGTAGAAGGCAAAAGAAGATAAAGAAGGTATAGAAGTTTCAGCAAAGGTGGGATCGATTAAGTGGTTGATTGCATCAGCATTGTGGAGGTGACAGTAGGTGGACCATAAAGATGTTGGGAGTAAAGCACCTCAACTTAAAAGCATGGCCTGTATTAGAGGTCCACACAGTATGTTTGTGGACTACAGCTGAAGCACACACAGCATTCCATATCAGGACAGGCCCATGAAATAAGACTTGTGGCTAATATACGTGAAGGACCTTGAGCTGAGGTTTGGAGTCACTGAGGAATCCAGGAGTCTGTGTATACTGTCCAAGAATTTATCTGGAAGAGCAGAATAAGATCCACTGCATGGAGAAGATACTCGCTATGACCAAAAGCCATATACACAGCTGCCAAAGCAGGTCCATTCAATAATGATGGAAGCCAAGGGCCTGAGATGAGTCAGCCAGCAATGCCGTGCAGTATAATCCAATTCCTGGAGGTCACGATTCCATGCATAGCAGAGCTGATCCACTTCTCTTGAGTCATGATGACTAAACAGCACAGGAGTGGTTCTACAGCACAGTCTACTTCCTAGTTTTGATAGGTACAATTTACTGTACTGTGGCACTATCCTGGCACCCAGTAGCACTGAGAAGGAAAAGGAAGTGCTTCCACAGTGTGAACTACTAAATGGTATGCTATGCAAACAAATTCACCACCAATGTGGTGGCTTGCTTCTCTGGCTCCTCTCATGGTGCCCTAATGTTCAAGGGCAGTGGTGTGTGGCATGTCAAGGAAAGCTGACTGGTTACTTGCGGGAAATATGTTTGTATACTAGTTTGTGTGTGCTATATGCATTTGCCAACCATTCTTTTATTGTACTTGCAGGGGACAATGGTTATCCCTTGAGGAGCTACATCCCGACCTCCTTCCTGAATCCAAGCAATCCAGTGGAGGTGAGGTACACTGTAATGTACCATTTAACCACATCACTGATTAAGCAGATCTTTGAAGTTCTCAAGATGTATTTTTGGTGATTGGATAAGATGGAGGATGGAGGATGGGAGGTACCATAATGTTAATACCAGCAATGGAGTGCAGGACCTTTGTCACCTGATACATGCTTCACAATCTCCTGATTAAGACAACCACTGTCAGTGGACATCATGAAACAACATGTGGAAAGAGTGGGGGAGAGGTAGAAGTAGAGAAAGCTAGTGAAAGGGAGGGCACCATATTTGATCTACCAAACAGGCAACTCATATTGCTAACATACTAACATACTAGATGCCAGCAGAGAAGGCCTTTTGGTCTGTCAAGTCTGCTCGTGCTTCAGCACCCTGATCGAGTATGTAGCCCTCTATGTGTCTCCTTCCATTGTTACTCCATCCCCCAGTCTTGCCCCCCCCCGGGCAAACCAGCCTCTGCTTCACCCCTTGCCTATATCTGTCCCACCCTTTCTTGAATCCCTTCACCGCAGCTGCCTGTACCAACTCCCCGGGCAGTGCATTCTACGGTTCCCCAACTCTCTCTCGGTGAAGTACCTCCTCCTTCCTCCCCCCCCCAATCCTACCACCCTCAATCTTCCAACTGTGTCCTCTGGTGATTCCACCCTCCTTCAGTCAAAAGATCCTATCTTGGCTTACCTTATTTACTTCCCTGAGGTACCTGAAGACCTCAATCATGTCCCCCCGGTCCCTCTTCTCCTCCAGCGAGAACAGGTTGAGCTTCCCTAGTCTTTCTTCATATGTCATATCCCCCAAGCCCTGGATCATTCTGGTTTCTCTCCTCTGAACCCTCTCCAGGAGTTGGATGTCCCTCCTTAGGTGCGGCCTCCAGAACTGCACACAGTACTCAAGATGTGGTCTAACCAGGCTGTTGTACAGTGGCAAAATCACCTCCCTGTACCTTGAGGTAATCCCTCTAGCAATGCATCCCAACATCCTATTTGCCCGGACTGCAGCCCTCCTGCACTGCTCTGAATTATTCATGTTAACATCAACCAAGACTCCTAGTTCTCTTTCCCGTGCCATGGCCTGTAACTCATCCCCCACAGGGTGTACACATAGTTGGGGTTTTCCCGCCCTAGGTGTAGCACCTTGCACTTGGAGGAGTTAAGTTTCAATTTCCAGGTGCAGGACCACCTATCCAGAGTATCCAGGTCCTCTTGCAGGGCCAATCTCCCCTCCTCCTCCACCACCGCCCCCAGCTTAGAGTCGTCAGCAAAAAGACTAATTTCACACCTGATACCTTCCTGATATCGGAGATGTAGGCATTAAACAGGAGTGGCCCCAGGACTGATCCCTGTGGGACCCCACTTATGACCTCCCTAGGAGACGAGACCTCCCCTCCAACCACTACCCGATGAGTGTGACCTGAAAGCCAATTTCCAGTCCACTTAACCATCAATGGGCCTACCCCCATTCCCCCAGCTTCTCCCTTAGGCCACTGTGAGGGACCGAATCAAATGCTTTGCTGAAATCCAGGAACAGTACATCCACTGATCTCCCCCTGCCAATTGCTGAGGTCACCCATTCATAGAACTCTACAGGGTTTGTTTGACACGATCTACCTGGCACAAAACCATGCTGCTGGTCATCCAGGTAACCCATCTCCCCCAAGAAACCTCCCAGCTTTTCCTTAAGTATGCTCTCCATTATCTTCCCCACCACTGACATCAAACTGTAGGGTCTATAATTTCCTGGTTCTTCTCTCGATCTCCCTTTATGGATGGGCACAACATGCGCCTGCTTCCAATCCTTTGGCACCCTCCCTGTCTGGAACAAGGAAGGTTTGCCTGAGAAACCCTAGGGGACAGGTTCTTTCAGTGACTGTCTCAAGGAGCAGGGGGTCTTAATGCAAGGGACAGTCTACAGACTCAAAATGATAACTGCTATGGTACATCACACCAACACAGTAGTCCTCTATACTACTGCCCTGGTATTGGCATGTGAATCTTGGAGCCAGTTTATGAGCCAACAGTTGGGAAAGGTATCCCAGATTGTGTATTCTGAGTGAGCCTTGACTGTCCCTAGCTGAGGCCACTGTACTCTGTGTGCCAAATGTTGAACTCCATTGCTGTCGGTTCCAGGCTTTGCATCTGAGGGAGCAATAGTGAGTACAGATGACTTTACTCCACTGTTAGTTGTCAGGGGGCAGGTGATCAGGTATTAGTGCTTTACCTCAATTCCACTTTGGGAGGGGAGTGCTGTTTTGCTACATTGTGGTTACACTGACAGGGGTGAAACTGGGGAGGGGTGGGGTAGGTACAACACTATGAAAAAGGGCAGCCACAGGTTCTAGGCTGGTGCTCAGTTGCCAGTGCCTTATGTGGGTCACCTAGGGTTTAGATGATGGTTTTTTTTGTGTTTCTGAGGAAAAGCACAACTTAGAATGGAAAGTTAAGTAAGCTTTTAGAACTTCTGATAGGAAATGGACCGATGTCCTGCCTGCTGTTCTTCTCAGAACTGACAAGGGGAGGAGCAGGAGTTAGATCCTCCATATTGATTGGCAGCATCATCATCCAGAGGAAGAGCTCAGCATCTGACTGACTACGGTGGAGGAGATGCAGGAGGTGGAACATCATCAAAGGTTGAACAGAACGTCAGGGCATCCCATCATTGCTCAAGAATGGATGGAATCATGCTGGAAGAGCAGTGATCCAGTGCATCATAGCCAGGTAGGGGCTTGAAATTGGCAGAGCAGCATGGATTGTCCCTGAATCAATTAGCGACCACAGTCTAGTCTTCTGTGAATGGTCCACCAAGCTCACCCATCTCTCCCGCACCACCAATTTGCATAAATTCCTGACATCTCAAGGATTTAAACCTAGAGGCCTTCACCTCTACTCTCCATGGACTGGTATTTGCTCTCTGTGAATCGGCATTTCCTAGACAATATAGAGGACATTGACATGGCCTGTGATGGTTTCTTTAAGATCTTGACTATGATCTGTGATAATCTCTGTCCTATGAAGCAACTCAGAATTCAAGGCAACAAGCAGGAATGTGTCTCCGGGTACCTCCTATGGCTCATTAAAGCCAAGGACAAAATGGTGGCCCTATATAAGAAAATAAAACACCCACCCCACTTGTAGGAATACAAATCTTTGCAAAATAACTACAAATCTGCTGTTTGCAAAGCTAAAATTAGCTATATAAAATCTGGCCTGATCTCCAATCTTGGGAATCCTAAAAGATTGTGGAACAACATAAACAATTTCATGGGAAGCTCAAAGGGTACCCAATCCTGGACCATAGAGGGTAAGGCTGGGATGACCTGTGACCACAAGACTATTACCTTCCTTTTTAATGATTTCTTTAGAGACCTTGATAAATACTGTAATCTATCTCAAAACTCTTCCCCATTCACAGGTTTTACCTGTCTCATTACACGGAACCTCCCCATCAAAATTCTACTTCAAACACAGGACCGGGGGGCAGGTAGCCAAATACCTGAGATGCTCCAAAGCTAAACCTGTTTGTGGCCCTGATGGGATTGACTACTGCCTTGTTAAACTGGCAAATGAGTCACTGGTGTACATCAGGGAGAAAAGGAGCTGTAAGGACCACATAGTAAGGATTAGGAAGGAGGGGGTTGGGTGGAAGCAGGGTGTGATAAGGCAGAAGCACTAAATGATTACTTCTGCTCGGTATTTACTAAGGAGAAGAGGGGGTTGACATCCAAGGGGGGAGGAATGGCAGAAACAGTGGGGGAGGGGGTGACAGATGGGGAAATCATGGAGGGCAGAGTTCGGGAGGGTTTGAAGGCACTGAGGGTGGACAAGACACCAGGCCCAGATGGCATCCACCCCAGGGTACTGAAGGAGCTGGCGGAAGTCCTTGCCGGACCTTTGGCAGCCCTATTTAATGCCTCACTACTCTCGGGGGGGGGTGTACCTAAGGACTGGAGGATGGCTCATGTAGTGCCCCTCCACAAGAGTGGCCCCAAGGATGAACCAGGGAACTATAGACCGGTGAGCCTCACATCCATCGTGGGTAAGCTAATGGAGACTATCCTGAAGGAGAGGCTGGTGGCCTTCCTAGAGGCCAAAGGACTACAGGACAGCAGACAGCATGGCTTCATACGTGGCAGATCCTGTCAAACCAACCTGGTGGAGTTCTATGTCTGGGTAACTAGACAACTGGACAGGGGCTATGCAGTGGATGTCCTGTATCTGGACTTCAGTAAGGCATTCGACTTGGTGCTGCATGGAAGGCTGGGAAGTAAGTTAAAAGGCACAGGGACGGGTGCAAAGCTGGTGAGATGAGTAGGGAACTGGCTTCAGGGAAGGCAACAGAGAGTGGTGGTGGGTGGGGAGCTCTCACACCCAAGGGTAGTGACGAGCGATGTTCCACAGGGCTCGATGTTGCGACCAGTGTTGTTTGGGATATTCATTGCAGACATATCATTGGACATCAAGAGCAAGATCAGTCTGTTTGCTGATGATACCACGGTAGGAGCGGTGGTGGATGACCTATGGGGATGGCAGGAGTTGCAGGATGAACTGGCAAAGCTTGAAACCTGGTCAGACACCTGGCAACTGGGGTTTAATGTCAAAAAGTGCAATGTACTGCATTTTGGGATGAAGAACCCAAGGAGGAGTTACCTGCTGGGGGAAGTGCAGCTGGCCCAGACAGAGGAGGAGAAGGATCTGGGAGTGCTCATTACAGGGTCAATGAACAACTCGGCACAATGTAGGAAGGCAGCTGCAAAGGCCAACAAAATGTTGGGTTGCATTGCAAGGGGTATATCCTCGAGGAGGAAGGAGGTGTTTCTGCCACTGTATAGGTCATTAGTTAGACCGCACCTGGAGTACTGCATGCAGCACTGGCGCCTGTATCTGAAGAGAGACATTACGTTACTGGAGGGGGTGCAATGCAGGGTGACAAAGATGATCAAGGGGCTGGGGGACTTATCATATGACAGGAGGCTGAGGGAGTTGAACATGTACTCGCTGGAGGAGAGGAGGGACAGGGGGGACATGATTGAAACCTTTAAGTACATGAAAGGAATAAACAAGACAGGTACAGAGGGGCTGTTCAAAGTAAGGGAGGGGAGGGACACCAGGGGCCATGATATGAGACTGGAGGGAGAAAGGTTCAGGAGGGAGATGAGGAGACACTTTTTACAGAGAGGGTGGTGGCTGAGTGGAAGGCGTTACCTGCAGAAGTGGTATCCAGTAGAACAGTGGACTGCTTCAAAAGGCGATGGGACAGGACAAGGGGGAGGGCCAATGGAGGGGAAGGGTGGAAGGGGGGCAGCTGTAGAATAAGGGGTGCTAGCTGCACATTCGAGCAGACTTGATAGACCTCTAGGCCTTTATCTGCTGGCAAATTTTGTATATTCATATGTACCCAATGTCACATTTTTAGGTGCTTCATTTGCAATGGTTGCTTTCCCAAAATTTGTGAAGGATGGCCACTGTTATATCCATCCACAAATCCGGGCCTAAACATTTCATCTCCAACTACCATCACATCTTTCTCCTTGCTCTGCTCTAGAAAGTCTTTGAAAGGACTGTTTTTGACCAGACATCTGCCTACATTCAGCAGTACGACTTGCTTGCTACCAGTGCCCAACACAGATTCTGGTCTAAGCACAATACTGAAACTGCCCTGGTAACCTTCATTGACAATGTACATCAAACTATGGACTCGGGGGTAAATATATGGCTGCAATATTTATGGACCTTACCAAAGCCTCTGATCTCGTGGATCATGACCTGCTGATATGTGCCCCTTCCTCAAGAAAGTGACAGTGAGGAACAGGAGTAGAGCTCTCCAGTTGGAAGTGCAACAACTGATTTTGGTGTTGATTGAAGAAGTTTCTAGTTGTCAGGCTACAAAAATATCACTAAGGAGTGCAGTATTGCACTGACTTTGGAGTCCACTACTTGAAATAAATGTGCTGTTCAGATTAAAAGCAAGTGGCATTGTCATTCGCACAAGCAGGGCAGAACCTGAATGAACATTAAAAAAATTTAAAAACAGTAGAAATACATAGAAAAAAGGATATGCCAATGTATGAAGGAGTTAAGAAGCATAGAAAACATCTGACAAGGTGGATGATATATGCAATCTGTTTATTACACAGACCTACGCACGCCCTTACTCAACACCCTTGAACAATTTAAACTTACTAGATCACAGGTGCACATTCTTTCAAGGCTGTGTCCTTTATTGTATTTTAAAATTGCTCCAGCCAGGATAATCACATGAGATGCAACATCTCATTTTCATGGGGGACCCGGGAGGGAGGTGCAGCAGCAGCACAGATAGGAATTACAGTTACTGACAGTTTTGGAAAACACACATCGTACAGCATAACTTAATACATAACAGTGAACAATATAAATAATAAAGATGGAAGTACTTAGGAACCCCAAGTGTGTGAATTAGGAGTTAGAGACATTCTCACAGCTCTTTAAAGAGCTAGTGTACTGCCTAAAATTAACATAAGTTTTTTTTTTTCAGAGCAATCACTTATTAGCTTTTATATCTCAGGTACATTTTATTTCTCTTTAGGAGATTAGAAGATTTTTTACATGATGTCAGAAGGTGTGAACTGTGGAACAACACTCTGCCTGGCAGCCAACATATCTACTTCTGTTCCTGCCACTACATCATCAGTATTGTGACCTCACTGACTGTGACATCACAGCTGCTCAGAAACAGCCACTCAGTAGCTGCCAAGTCAATCACCTGTGATGTCACAGTGAGGTTACAGTGCTGATGACATAGTGGAGGACTAGAATTAGATAGGTCAGCTGCCAGGCAGAGTACTGTTCCACACATCCATCATAATAATACCACATAAAAATCTTTCTAATGAGCAAACAGAAAAGGAAAAATACTTCAGAAATAAAAAGTTACTACTGACTACCTCTTAAAATTTGTAACATTTTCCTGTTTGATAGTTTTGGTTCTACTAACTCTTTAAAGTACACATAAATACTAGATATGAAATTAGAAAGGTTCAGAGAAAAGTCTTGAGACTTTCAGGTAGTTTATGCCATGAAATAGGCATAGAGTAAAAGCGAAGACCGGTTTACATTTTTCTCTCTTCATACTAGGAATATTAAAATCCAAAGGTGACAAAAACATATACAAACATTATTTTTTTAAATTCTTTTTTCCTCTGGTCACCGGTCGCTTGGGCATATCTCCAGCTAGCCTCTATATTGCCTCTACAGCCCGCAGTGCTCTTCACCCAGCCTAGGAATCGGGTGCTGGGTCCTCCCCCTGCAACCCCTTGAATGGGAAGCAGGACCACGGAGAGTCAAACCGTTATCTGAGCTGGCATTGGGCGCATGGGCTTAGCCTACTCACCCTGCCTTTGCCTCCCAAGTGGCCGGGGTTTTCCACCTTGGTTTTCTGACTCTCGGAGTGCGAACGTGCAATGACATCTGGGCACTACGTGCCGATGTCCGCTACAGCTCCACCCCCACATTCGTGTGCGCTGCTACATTTCTGTGCACCCCTAACTGCTGCCAGAGGCTGCACTTGAGCGGCGCAACCCATGAAGTCCTCCCCGGGAAGGGAGAGCAGTCCTCCAGACGCTCAATCCCTTCCCTCCCCTGCTGACCCCAATGGCTCAAGTCCGTTTCCGAACCCAGGTTGCCGGCGTGGCGTGAGGTGTGGCATCCAGCACCTCAACCCTCAGCACCACTGGGCCTGTGCCAACATATGCAATTAAACATTGCAGGGGTGAGTAGACAGAAGAGGTACTCGGGGAGTATTTATGTGGGCACAACTGAATAAACTGGAGAGCCAATTGAAATCTTTGCAATTTTAAGGGCTTAGCCAGTTTTATCGGAAGAGAGCTGGAGTGTGTGGAAGCTACAAGAGTGGACATCTACATCTATTGCAAAGAGGGCAAGCAGAAGCAGAACATGTTTACTGGCTGTACAATATATGATAGCCACATAGTCCAGGGATGACAGAAGGAAGTAGGAGACCAACTACAGCGAAGCATGCCAGGAGGCAAAGCAGTGTCATACATTCCTGCACAACAAAAAGGATCAACTGTCACTGATGTTGCACGTCCTGTAGTAACTCGGCCAAATTCTGCAGTATTCTGCATTGCATCTTGGTGGGCTGCTGGTCTGTGCACTAATGCAGCTTTTGGACCTTTAGCCTCCTCCACCCACCCAGTCCTTTCTGCAGTCTAACTCTCCCCCTTGGATTTGTTCTTCTCCCCAGTGTAGCAGAAGAATGCATTATCCCATTTTTTTACCTCCACGCCATCCTCTCCTCTGCTTCCAACTTTGTCCTCCTCTGGTTGGCATCTCTCATCTGTCTGGTTGGCTTTGTATATTTTGAAGGTCTTCCTTTTCTTCCTTACTGCCTTCTCCACCTTAGCCCTATTGGTTTTCTTCCACTACTGTTTTTTTGCTACTGCCTAATACAGAGACTCATTTCTAACAACCCTTTTTATCCATCGCCATTTACGCCACCCCACTGCCACCCACCCCAGCTAGCTTCTCATTAACCAGTTCCCACATTCTACCAAAATTCACCTTTCTAAACTCTAAAACCTTAGTTTGTGAGTTCTTACTTTCTGGCTTTGTTTTTATGTCACACCACATGGTCAGGTGATCATTGGTTCCCAGGGTTCCCTTACTGTGACTGCTCCATCACTGTCCCTATTTGTGAGCTCCACATCCAGAATGGCCCACTCCCTTGTGGGTTCCTCCACTTTCTGTACCAGGAATGTATCCTGCGGGGTCTTGATCAGCTTCTGATTTCTTGCATTTGCTGCTACTGGGACACTCCAGCCTATGCCTGCAATGCTGAAATTCCCCACGTGCAGCTCCTGACTCATTTTTTCCACCACACTCTTTATTACCCCTCCCAATTCCTTGTCTGTTTCTTCCTTTTGAGGTGGCAGTCTACATGCCACTCCCGCTCTGAAAATCCTCTCCACATATTTTACTACCTGTACCCACAAGGCTTCTGTATTGGTGTCCCCATTCCATGATTTTCTCCTCTGTAGCCCCGATTCCCCCCTTCACAGACAAATCCATGCCTCCCTTTTCCCCTGCCTCCTGTGCCTCCCGAAATCTGTGTATCCTGGCATAAGTAGCTTCCAGTCATGGTGCTGTGCAGGCCCTGTGTCAGTCACAGCTAAGTCTACCCTAAGTACACACCCAGGAATGTATAGCTGTGCCTATAAAATGGGTAAGGGTACATTTTAACTGACCTTTGTGGTAATGCTGTACTAACTGTGCATGCACGTGATTGGATTCCTCCAATCACAGTACAGGACTTCTCTTTTCCCATTTTGTAACATTAAACATTTAACACGTTCAAAATTCCCCAAGACCATACTTTTCAGGATACAAGTTCTGGAACAAGGTACTGAATAGGTGTAATAAATATTGATTTGTTACATTATGCAGCTTGAAATCCCTGGCTTCTAAATGTTATTTGCTTTTCTGCTAGGAAACAAAACCAAACAATAGAACCACAGGATCCTACCCTCAACCAGAGGATCCTACTTCAAACAGCATACTAAAGTCTGGTAGCAGGGATCCTGTGAAGGTATACAGTGGCAATAAATTGGTAAAAGGTTAACTCCGATAGTAAAAGGCTTATATCTTTTTAAAAATGAAATGTTTCTCTTGCAGAAACAGCATCCTTAATTGCGCAAATAAATTCTCAACAGTGTGTCCCACATTTGTTTTACTTTGCAACATTGAGGAATCCAGTGTGGGATCAGCTGCCTGACTAAAAGCAGATGGTTTTGTCAGTATGTAGTGAGTGGGTGAGCCACTAACATAATAGTTACTACTACATCTATTAAAAGAAGTCCTTCAATGTTAACATTTAAAATGAGCAACCATTTTGAAACACTGTATGCTCTGAATAATAACCCCCCAGCCTCTTTTACACAACAGCTCCTGACCATTTTAATAGTATTGCATGAGGCTGTAACATCATCAGTGGCTCATCCACTATGGGCCAGATATTCAAAACTCAGCCCTGGGGCAAAATTAGTACTGCACGGCATGCTAAATTAGCCTGGAACCATTAGCACGCTATATTCAAAGGAATAGCCCCGGGGCTAAAGCAGCTGAATATAGCGTGCAGATGAAGCCATGCAAACAGGGCTGGGAGCGCAGTGCAAAAATAGCCCAGCAAATAAGACAGCTCTGAATATAGCAACCGGGAAGGTAAAACTGCAACAGCATCCCAATGCACACAGAGGTGGAGTAAGGCATTGTTGTAGCAGGTGGCCAATGTAAGTCACAGCATTGAAGTGGTGCACAACTGCAAACAACATTGCAGGCCACACACTGCAGAACTGTGCTGTGGTTTTGAGAGGTTTGCCCAGGGCTAACTCAATTGCACAGTGCTAACACATTAGCCCGGTGGAAACAAATTAGCCTGGGGCAAAAATTTGCTATATTCAAAGTTCCTATGCAAATGAGCCTACAGTACTTGGGCAATCCGTGGGCAAACAGCCACATTAGTATCTCATTATGGCCTGCTTTGCATGCACACTCATGTACTTTGTCCAGCACTATTGCATGGAGCACACAGCTCCACCTGTAGGTCAGAATAGAACTACAGGTCGGAAGCAGCAGGCTGGGTTGTATACACAGCTCTACCTGTATGTCAGATCAAGCAACAGTTTGGTAACTGCAGGCCATGGGTGTCGGCAGGCTTACTCAGTAGGGTACCCTGCCAAACAGAGTAAACCCTGGGATGTCCAGGAGCAACATGAGCCCCAGACCAGGGAACATACAGAAGCAGAGCCTGATGTACTGGAAGAACTGCTGTCCCATCCTTGGATGCCCTAGTGTGGGTTCATGGATGGTCTCTGGAAGATGTGTGGGTGCTACACTAAGAGGCCATGACTGCATGAGTGACCTGATCTAGCCTGCATGCATGAATGCAGTTGTGCATGGACATTTGTATGGTGGTCCCGTGCCCCCCCCAACCCTGATCCTATATACAGGGTGTGATATATATATATATATATATATATACACAATACATACATACAGTGGCACGGTAGTGCCACTATAGATTAGGTTGAGTACCCCATTTAAGGTTAAAGTGTGAAATTTTGCACCTTAATAACTTTACCACCATATGACAGATTTGCCTGCAATTTGGCAGACGCAGAGCGGTAGCATAGACCTTGGGATCTGCCAAGTTTTGTACTGGTCAGATTTACGGTTGTGGAGTTATTAAGCACCATTCTGTAGCGCATTTACGCTTTTTAGCGCATTCTTTGCTCGCACCTACAGGTCGCACGGTTTATGTGACCAGTCCAAAAACTTCAAGAAACATGGAGCAAGGGTCCCTGATTTGCCTTTTGAAGATTTCGTGAAAAAATATTGAACAGTTCAAAAGTTATTCAAAAAACAAGTTTCCCATTATAGTCAATGGGAAAAGCTAACAAAAAGTTTGACAGTGTCGCAAATGCGGATTTTAGTATCGCAAATGACCCCAGTAGTGTCACAAATCTGCCATTTTGTTTTCAGTTACTGATCAGAGAAATGCTTGGCGTTTAAAATTGAGACCCTCTAGGGACACAAATATTTTTGTGTTTACCTAGTTGAGCCCTGAGGATGCTAGGCACGTTTTTATTTTGGGGTTAAACACCCCAGAAATATGTTTTTGAAATTTTTGGTAAAAGTAGTGTGGCACATGTGACACTTTTATGATTTTTTTTGCGAAAGTGTCGTGATTTAGGACTTAGGACCGATGACCCCAATGCACACCCGATGCCGGTTGGGCGGGGCGAGATGGGGGAGTTTTTTTTTTTTAACCCCAACATTTCCTTGCTTTTGTCGCTGTGGAACAACCCTAACTGATGCATTAAATTGAGTTTTTTGCTGTGAATATATATATATAGATATACTGTAGATATATATACATATATACACATACATACATGCATACATATACAGATACATGCACATATATCTATATCTATATATACATAAGTACATACATACATATCAATATCTATGCATCTATATACATGTATAGTATCTCTGGTAGTCCAGTGGCTCCCCCACCCAGCCCCGCTCTCCTGAATATACATGTAAAGTTTCCCTGTGGTCCCATGTACAACTGCAGCCCCGATCTCAATATATATAATATTTCACTTTACCGGTGGTCCCCTGTACAGCTGCAGCCCCAATCTCAATACAGATATTATTGCAATTCCCCTATGGTCCCATGTACAACTGCAGCCCCAATCTCAATATGTATATACTGTATATTATTACAATTCCCCTGTGGTCCAGTGTACAGCTGCAGCCTCAGTCTCAATATATATCTTATTACAATTCCCCTGTGGTACAGTGTACAAATGCAGCCCCAGTCTCAATGTATATAATATTTCACTTCCCTGTGGTCCCATGTACAACTGCAGCCCCGATCTCAATATATATAATATTTCACTTTACCGGTGGTCCCCTGTACAGCTGCAGCCCCAATCTCAATATAGATATTATTGCAATTCCTCTGTGGTCCAGTGTACAGCTGCAGCCCCAATCTCAATATATATCTTATTACAATTCCACTGTGGTCCCCTGTACAGCTGCAGCCACGATCCCCCGTAATTGCCATATCCATAATACCTGGTCGTCTAGTGGACCCCCCATCCTGCAGTGCCTACCACCCTACCCCACCAATCAAGCTGGTGACTAGCTCAGCCCACCGCTCACCTCCACAGTCAGCTGCTGACTGAGCTTTGAATGAGCACATACTGTATACAGTACGCGCCTCATTCAGAGATCAGTTGGTGGTTGGCCATAGAGGCAAGCGTGGGTTTAGCCAGTCACCAGGTTGATTACGGATTGGGGGATTGGGGTGGTAGGCAATCGTGGGTCCATCACTAGTTATGCGTGACTTGTGATTATGGGGGGATTGGGGTTGGAGCCATCCACTGACCGCCAGGGCAAAGTGACATATTCTCATGTGGGATCAGGGTTGCGGGGGCACATTGAGTACTGGGAGGGAATGTTGTGTACTTTACATGTTCTGGATCGTGCCAGGGAAGGTGGGCACTGGACTACCAGGGAAGAGACCTGTATATTACTTACATGATACAGCATTTGGTGATTGGGGCTGCCGGGGGCACTAGACTACAAGGGACTGTGTGCTGTTTGCAGGTGCATCAGGGATTGGGGAGGGTCACTTGAACTTGTTTGTCCCAAGTTACCGCAAGACTTTCAGCGGCAGTCCGTAGCACCATGCTACATGTCATGCAAAAGACTGTAACGCAGTACTATTAATGTGAATATCCTGCTGCACTGGTATTTCCATCCCCGCCGCTCTGTCAGTCCCCTGCATACATTATTTGTTAGCACTGGTGTTAACACATTGCACCACCGCTAACTGCACCTTTGAATATTGCAGCTGGGTGCAAATGTGATGCAATTTTGATGCTATTGCTTTATGCCTGGTGCAGTGCTTTGAATATCTGGCCTATATGTTTTATTGGTGCTTTTAATAGGATCCCACTAATTGAATTTTGGATTTCTTGGTGACAGTTTAAAAGAGGGACTTCTAATGGCTCAAGATGGTGCAACACCTGGTCAGTGCTTTAAGATCATACTGATTTACTTTGTCGCTTAAATTCTTCATTAAACATCCCTTGCATAAAAGCATGGAAATGCTGATGCAGTCTCTCCTGCCCCTAAGCTATAGTGATTTATAAAATGGCAAGAAGAAATCCAGTAATTTCACTGGCTAAAACCAGTCATGTGACTGTGTGGTTATGTTGCACACTGCAAGGTCATCCTGATATGTAGCCCTCTTCACATATCCCTACACTACTGAAGTTTTAGAAAACATGTGGCAGCCAAGAACAAGGAGCACTTGGATGACAGTGGGCTCAGGGAGGGTTAGGGTGGTCAGGCAGAGGCACATCCCAGATCCTATTCCACTCAAGAACTCATATGCCTCACTGGCAAATGGGGACAACCAAATAGAGGTACCCAGAGAAGTGGAAGGAAAGGATGTGGAGGTTAACCAAGGAGGTGACCTCAGTGGGGAGTGCAGTGGACCGCAGAGGAGGAGGAAGCAAATCCTGGTGGAGGACTCCATCATAAGAGGGATCCAGCTAGGAACACAGGAGGGGGAGGACAGGGAGGTGAGGTGCCTACCAGATGCCATGGCATGGAGGGATGGAAGGAAGATCCTGGGAGTTGCTGGGAAAGCAAGATGGGAGGGTGAGCTTGATGTAATTATCCACCTAGGTACTAATGACCTGGCAAATGGGGAGCCAAAGGAAGTTCAGGAAGAGTTTCGGAAATTGGGGAGGGGTCTCAAACAAGTAGCTACTTCTGTCACTTTCTCAGAAGTACTACCTGCGAGAGGCAAGGGAGAGCCTAAGGGTGCATGCACCAGGAACTTTAACTCATGGTTGAAGAACTGGTGCTGTGAGGAAGGGTTTGGATTCATTGGTGACTGGGGACCCTCCTGGAGGGATGGAGGCTTGTTCAAGCCTGACAGCCTGCATCCATCCTGGAGGGGAATCCAAGCATCAATGATAAGTTTAAATGCCACATTGACAAGCATTTAAACTAGCTAAGGGGGGTGGCAGGCCAGCAAGGAGGGTACCTAATTGCCCACCCCCTACAGCTAGCAGTGGAACCAGTGAACCAGAGGAGTGGATATCTCTACAAAGCAGTGTGCAAAAGATGGAGATAAGTGCCCAAGAGGTGGATAGGCAGAAAAGGGGCAAAATTCAACAGAAGGGCAGACTGCAAGGAGAACCAGGGATAAAGGACAACCAGGGAAGGGGCTGGAGTAGAACAGCTAAACAGTCTAGGGAGGTCAAATCATGGAAAGCCATGTGTGCCAATGCCAGGAACCTTAGCAACAAGATGGAGGATCTGGAGGCTGTCATGTGCAGTCAAACCTGGTGCAATGATAACCATGACTGGGAGATGGCCATACCTGGCTACAACATATTCAGAAGAGACAGGGCACCCCTTACACGAAAAGCCTCTTCAAACAGGAGATTATTGAATTAGGCCTAGGGTGGAAATCCGAATCTTTTAAGTATCTGGGTCTTACCCTGATGAAGAGTATGACGTGGGTGCGCCAAGTAAACCTGGACTCTCTTGTACATAATATTGAGCTGGACCTCAAAAGGTGGGCACAACTTCCTCTCTCCCTCTGGGGCAGGATAAATATAGTCAAGATGAATGTATTTCCTCGACTGTTTTATCCCCTGAGCATTTTTAATATTTGGCTGCCACTTTCTTGGTTTAAGAAGCTTCATGGGTCTATAGCTAACTTTGTATGGGGATACAAGAAAGCTAGGATGGCCTATCATAAGTTGGCCGCACCCAAAGCATCAGGAGGGTTAAGAATGCCACACTTTGCCCTTTACTTCTGGGTGGGCCATGTCAATAAATATCTGAGGTGGGTCCAGAACACAGACACTCTTACACAGTTAGCCTACGTGCCCTTATGGATACAACTGGAGGTTGCCCTCATTAAGAAATATGGTCTTGTTCCGGAGGCCTTACTCTATATCAATCCCAAATTACTCCCTTCCTCCCTTAGGAATTCCCCGATAGGGATCTCCCTAAAGATCCACACACAGCTCTGTAACTTTTTAAAATATGATAATACCAGGGACTGGTCTCAACCTATCTGGAGCAACCCGCGTTTTCAGATTTGCCAGAAACCTATTAACCCCACGTGGTTGACTCTACCAGTTGACTGTCATCTAAAAGACTTCCTTAACGAAGAGGGTTGCATGTATCCTTCAAGGGAGATCCTGTACAAATTCAATATTTCCAATAGAGGAATTTTCAAGGTATATCAACTTCATCACCTCTTGATTAGTAAAATAGGTACAACTCCAATACAGACCCCGAAAGTTGACTTCCAGGAGAACCTGAGAGCTTCTGTGGGACTCCCTCATGCAATCTCCAAGATATACAATATTTTATTTAATTGGGCCTACTCTCCAAATCCAATCCCAGGGACCTACTGGGCCATGGTGTTCCTGGAGGAAGAATTTAATTGGACAGCCCTCTGGCAGAGCTGCCATAAATTCATTCTGCAGGACCAGTTGAGGCTCATTCAGTTTCAAATTCTGCATAACATCTACTACTCCCCACAAAAGCTTGGGAGCCTAAAGCTGATCTCGGACCCAAAATGCAAATAGGTGCCATTCCGAAATGGGATTTGATCCATATTTTCTGGAACTGCTCCGAAGTAGTCCCAGCTATGGACAGACATTAAAATAAAGTTGATCCCTGCTTGGCCTTGAGGATCTTTTACTCCCAAATATGCCTGCTGGGGATATGTCCAGTATCTCAGTTAGAACAGAAAGTTCTATATGGCTCTGATTTCTATTACCCTTAAAAAGGTGGTTCTTAGACACTGGAAAGACCCTGTAGTGATCAGGTACTCTGAATGTCTTGAGGAATTACTCTATAATTTGAGGACTGAGAGGATGATAGCCTCTTTCAAAATAAGTTTCCCAGGTTCGAGAAGATCTGGGCCCCCTTTTATATTGCCTATTCACTTTAAGATATATGGGCGCCCCCTCGTACACAAATAAATAAAGTGGTCTTGTGAGGGGAGGGTAGTGGGGGAGAGTGGGGGTGGAAGGAGGGTTTTTTTTTTTACTCTTTGGGGTGGGGTGTTTTTTTTTTTGTCTTTGTCTTTGGGTGGTTATGTTTTGGAAGGAATGTCACAGAGAATGTCTCCTGTCACTAGCTGGTTCAAAAATCAAGGTACACCTTCACGATTGTATCATGTTTACTGGAAGCATTCTTTGTGAATAAATCTCAAATAAAGATTTAATGGCAAAAAAAAAAAAAGAAGAGACAGGGCAGGTAGGAAGGGAGGAGGAGTGGCACTGTATGTAAAAAATGACATAAGGGCTGCAGAGATCCAGGAGGAACAAAATGGGGGAGAGATACTGTGGGTTAAGCTGGAAAGGAAAATGGGGCCAGCCATCCGCACAGGTGTGGTCTTTAGACCACCAGCCCAGGAGGAAGAAACAGATAGGGAGCTGATGCTAACCATCCAAAGGATGGCAGACAAGGGTGAGATAGTGCTGGTTGAGACCTCAATATTCCAGACGTGGACTGGAGCATCCCAGCAGCAGCAGCAGCAGCTAGGAGCAGATTTATCCTGGACTCCCTTCAGGGTGCTTTCCTCAAGCAACTGGTCATGGAACCAACTCGGCAGAAGGCAGTACTAGACCTTGTGCTCACAAACAGGGACAGTGTGATGGGGGTAACAGTGGGAGAGCACCTGGGGAACAGTGACTACCAGTCACTGTGGTTTGAAATCACAGAAGGAGCAGACCCAAACCACACAAAAAGACGTATCCTGGATTTTAGGGGGACAGACTTTGGGAAAATGGGGAGGTGTTTGAAAGAGGCATTAAGGGGAATGGGGCAGGAATCAGGGATTGAGGAACAGTGGTCAGTATTTCAAATGGGGATTACAAGAACAACAGAATTATGCATTAAGCAGGTTAGCAAGGGGAAAAGGAAGAGGGGGCCATTATGGTTTTCCAATGAGGTAGCGGAGAAAGTGAAAGCCAATAAGATTGCATTCAGGCAATACAAAAAGACACAGGCAGAAGGGGATAGGGAGAAGTACCAGGAGAAGCAAGGGGTGGCAGGGAGGTCAGTAAGAGAAGCCAAAGCTCAGATGGAAGAGGACATTGCAAAATCAGGGGGTAGAGGGGACAAAACCTTTTACAGGTACATAAGTGAAAAAATAAAGGCAAAGGGAGGGATAGTGAGACTGAAGTGGGAGATGGGGGCCACATGGAGGATGACAACAGTAAAGTTGACATATTGAACAGGTATTTCTGCTCAGTCTTTACTGAGGAAGAGGAGGGTAATGGGTCTGAAGGGAGTACAAGGGGTGGGAATGGTGCAGAAATGGACACAAGTCCCTTTACACAAGAAAGGGTTCTGAAGGAACTGGAAGAATTAAGAGTTGATAAAGCAATGGGGCTAGATGGGGTGCACCCCAGGGTCCTTAAAGAACTAAGACAGGTGGTGACTGAACCTCTGGCAATTCTGTTTAGCCAATCACTGGAAACAGGAGAGGTACCCAAAGATTGGAGGACAGCAGATGTAGTCCCATTATACAAAAGTGGGAACAAAGAGGAAGTGGGGAACTACAGACCAGTCAGCCTCACTTCAGTAGTGGGGAAGATCGTGGAAGCACTATTGAAGGAGAGATTGATGGAACATCTGGTTGTCAATGGACTACAGGACCCAAGGCAGCATGGTTTCACCAGCGGGAGGTCATGTCAGACCAACCTCATTCAATTTTTTGACTGGGTGACTAGGGAGGTGGATCAGAGGAGGGCAGTGGACATGGCCTATCTGGACTTCAGCAAGGACTTTGACACTGTGCCACATAGAAGACTATTACACAAACTAGGGAATATGGGTGTGGGCAGGACAGTAGTGCAGTGGGTAGGTAACTGGCTGGGCGGCAGGACACAGAGGGTGATGGTAAATGGCTGTCACTCCACAGAGGGAAGAGTGACCAGTGGGGTACCACAGGGATCAGTGCTGGGACCGGTCCTATTCAATATCTTCATCAGTGACATTGCGAGGACCTAGAAGGCAGAATTTCCCTGTTTGCTGATGACACAAAGCTCTGTAACAGAGTAGACACACCAGAGGGTGTAGACAGAATGAGAAGGACCTGCAGAAACTTGAAGAATAGTCAGGGGTTTGGCAGTTGAAATTCAATGCCAAGAAGTGCAAGATAATGCATACGGGGCACAATATATCAGTTGGGGGGGTGAGGATATAGCATGCACGAAGCAGGAAAGGGGTCTTGGGGTTATCATCTCCGATGACCTCAAGGTAGGGAAACAGTGTGACAAGGCAGCAGGTAAAGCAAATATGATGCTAGGATGCATAGGCAGGAGCATCACCAGCAGGAAAAGGGAGGTCATAATTCCACTATACAAGACACTAGTGAGGCCCCACCTGGAGTACAGTGTGCAGTTCTGGAGACCTTACTTACGTAAGGACATAGACAGGGTAGAGAAGGTTGTTAGAGAACCAGTCACAGATGGAATTGAAGTCAGACTGGAAAGAATGTTGGATGAGTGCTGGGTTGCGATGAATAGCAGTAACGATGCGTCATCAGCATACAGGAGAAGTTTTGTGGAGGAGCTGACTTTAGAAAGTGCTCGTTAGCAAATAGACTGATGTTTTCTCTGTACCTTTCAATGTTTCCCAACATATTGTGACTGCTTCCTGCTCAGAGGAAGACGCGATTAGTAAACTTAAATAATTTTTCCTTCAAACTAACACAGCAAAAGCTTTTTTTTTATTTATTAGTTTATTAATTATGTTAATTTTGCATCCTCTCCAAAGCTCAGTAGAGCATTACAAAGTTGAAGTTGGTTAGCCAAGTAGATACAAATATATGAATCGATCAGTCTTCACAAAGTGCCCATTTAAAATAGAACATTTATAACATTTAGCATAAAACAATATGTGATTGGGAAAATCCAATATTTACTGGCTGCAAATTCCATAGACCAGGGACTGCTACTCCAAAAGTACAGTCTACTATCAATATCAATCTGGATTGTCTGGAGTGTGACATCTCATTGGTGGACAGCCCCAGTGTAGCTGTGCACTAAATCCCCTTTTTAATGCATGGTTCCATGGAGTGACCTAGGGGATGAGTCGCTGGGTCTTGTTAACAGTACAGTTAGTGAAAAGGCAGTGAAAGCCACTATCAGGTCCAAGCAAGCGAAACAGAGTGCAAAGTGCAGCAGTCGGGATAAGTGGAATGGCAAGTCTGCCAGCTGTACTGTGTAGAGTGTTTACACTGAGTCCCAGAAGCACAGATCATCACACAACCAGTTGGCAGGACAGGTGTGTGCTGTGTGCGGAGGTGTTGCTGCAAGTGCCCCAGATGAGCGCTGCTGACAGTGTGTGACAGAAAGCATGAGAAAGAAAGAGAGAGAGAGAGAGGACACCAGCACATCTGTGGATGGTGTACAGTTAGTAGCAAGGGGAGGTGACATGAAACCCTGATTGTAGTTATCTGTGTGTTCACATAGGTTTCCTCTGATTGCTGCCAATGAGCCCTCTTGACAGCATCCTCAGAGCAGAGTTATGGTGTCAGACAGACGTAGGAGAGACACATCGCAAGTCATATTCTGAGTATTGCAGACACAGTGTAGTCCCATCAGCATGAGTAAGTTGCAAACAGTCTTAAAAAGCTGTTTTCAGTATCCTGCAGACCTGAGCAGTCATGCAGATCCCCTGATATATGCAGAGAGCAAGAGAGGCATCACAGTGCCTCCTGGACACAGAGTGAACAGCCCTGGTGAACCATGTGCCCACAGGGAGAGCAATTGGCACTGAGAGGCACATCACAGATCAGGACAGTGTTGTACAGGCACAACAATATTGATGACATCTGCGGTTATGGCATGGTAATGTATTTGGGTGATTTCTTGTACAGCGGTTCTCGGCATTCTGTGCTGTACTGCTACTGAGCACAGTCAAACAGTGACATGCACAGTACTCGAGGTTCCATGGTAGCCTGATGTTCAGAAAGCTCTGATCAGTCTCCCACAGAGTGGAGCAGTCCTCTACATCTCTCCTATATGTGGCTGGAGAGAGAGAGAGGCATCACAGCACCTCCTGCAGAGAGAGCAAGCAGCCATGGTGAACCATGTGCTGAGAGGCAGAACGAGTGACAGTCAGAGGCACATCATCGATCGGGATGCTGGTTTGTGATTCTGTCACGATCACCATTCCAAGTACAGTGGGTACAGTGGGGCTGTATCCCTTTCACCTTGGTGATGTGTCTGTGTTGTAGGTGGGGTGGTGGGAACTACCTAAATGTCATAGGAAGTGTAGCACACATATATGTGTGTTGGCAGGGTGTTGGAGGGGTTGCCTCAGGCACATCCCATTAGCACAGTAGAAAGCAGTGTGAGAGGGACCAGTGGTGCTGAGGGCTGAGGCGCTGGATGCCTTATCTCTCACTATGCCAGTGAACCATGTTCGGGAACGAGCAGAGACCGCTGGGAGTCAGCAGGGGAGGAGAAGGATCGAGTGTCCGATGGACTGCTCTCCTTCTCCGGGGAGAGGGGTCACCAGCAGTTGGTGTCTGAATGGCCCTTAGTGGTGGCTGTGGGAGCAGTGCGCAGATGCTGCAGAAAAGGGACGAGATGAGGCAAACACTTGGAGGAGCTCATGCATATGCATGCACGCTCTCTCCGTGGGTGTCATTGCATGCCTCTCCTCCTTAAGTGAGAAAACCAGGAAAAGGTCCTGGCTCTGCAGCATGATACTGTCCCCCATGGGCGGTCCTCCTGAGAAGGCACCTCCCTAGCTGGATCCATTTTGGGTGGGTTGAGATGCTCCCCACCACCCTGCTATGAATGTTAAGTCATGGGAGCACAAGGGAGGGGGCCTGATCTTTGGGGGATGGCACTGGGGGGACAGCAGAAGGTGGAAGGAGTGCCGGCCAGGATGAAGAAATATCATATTAAAAAAAGGAAAAAAAAAAGAAAACAGTGTGAGACACAGGAAATGTGACATCACTTCAATAATGTATATGTGACATTTCTCTGTGCAAAACAGGCATGCAGTGTGCTTTCCTTTTCAGGGACTACTTTGGGAGGTGGCAGGACAGAGTCCCTTTTTTTGGTCTTTTAACAGGGGAAACACCCCTTTCTGTACCAGTTTCAGTAATTTTTAAATAACCCATGTTATAAGTGCAAGAACCCACTCCAGGGTATGGGATTATAGGCATTGAATGCAAGCCTGGGGTGCTGTGAGGACACGCTGCCTTTGGCCTCATGTCTCATAATGCACCCCAGGCATGCATTAAATGCCTGTAACCCCATACCCTGTCATGGGTTATTGCTAACTAAATTACCAGACCTCAGTCAGCAAGATGTAGTATAAGGAGTAAGGAGGCACTGAAGGTAAAAAGGACCTAAGCTATACAGGGCTTTGTAATTTTATATGTCAACATAAGGATTTTAAAAACAACCTACCACCTGACCAGCAACTAGTGTAGTTCACACCACACAGGTGAGGTGTGATCTCCTGATTGAGTGGACATCAGGGCTAGATTTTCAAAGGGCCTGGAAGAATGTGCACCAGCATGTAGAAATGGTGCGTGGGGGGTACTTGCACAACCACAAGTCCTTCCGCTTGCACACTATGTTTGTAGCCAAAACTGTTTCACAGCCATTTCCACAGTTTACAGCAGCTTGCTCACAGATTCCATGTGCACTTGCACCAAACTGCCGTGCCTGGTATAACCAGGTGTAGCATTCTTCCACTGCTGCGTCCACCATGAGATTGCTGCCCATGTACACAAAATGCTGAAAATAGTATTTCTGCTGGTACTGGGATTTTATCGCCACACTGGCAAGTTGTACGCAGGGTCTTTGGGCAATGTCAAGGCCTTTGAAAATCGGGCCCCAGGCACCTAGCTGCTGCATTCTGAAACAGTTGAAGCCTGTGAAGCAACACTGCAGGTCGGCCTCATAGAGTGCATTTATATAGAATGGTGTATGAGTGACTATACAAAACAAGGCTGTGTTTCCATCAATGGTATTTGATGACGTCAAAGAGATTTCGAGAGTGAAGCTCGAGAGGTATCCATGATGTCATCACATGCACAAGAAGGAAACACAGCTTTAGTTGTGTATGTGCACCCACACACAGTTTTATATCGTATATGGTTTACCCCTCTTGAAAAGTTAAGTTTTATATACTTTGTCCATACTGTCTGTAACTTGCATCATTGCTCCCGCTCAGTCCAGCCCCTAACTCTCTGACAGCATCATGCCAGACCATCCTTCACTCCCACTCCCGACCCTCAATCGCTTTAAACATCAACAATCCACAGCCGCACTGTTTAAAAAAAAAAGTGATACATAAGTACAGTTTATCACCATGCAGCCATTTATGGGTGTTCATGTCTACAATGACTGGGTCATGAGTTCGCTAAATGGCTCCACCATTTTCCCCTGACTTTTTCTTGAAAGCCACATCTTCAGCCAATCAGTTGGAACATCAAGGCTGAAATATTGTTATGGTATCACTGTGACATCACAAAGATACCACAACAACTTTTCATGATCTTTGAACTGTACTACAACACGCAAATTGTCAGGCTTTAAATCCATACACAACAGGGCAAACCATACAGTATATATAGAATAGTAGATGGGTGACCATCCACAACAAGTCTGTTTCCATCGAGGGAGTTGATGATGTCATAGAGACCTTGAGCGCGAAGCTCAAGAGGTCTCCATGGCATCAACACCTGAGATGGAAATACAGACTTAGTTGTGGATGGTCACCCATCCACTATTTTTTATAGTATATGGTTCCCTGAAATGGACACTAGGTTCATACCTTGTGTTCATATTCCTGCACTAGTCTGTGCTCAAGTTCCATCCTCAAAGATACTGGTCCTCCTCACTGCAGTTACACTCTGCTGCAGTCACTTCCCCAGTCCCAAATATACCAGTACTTCTCACTGTGGTTCCACTCTGCTTTTCCCCATAACTGTGCCAGAGATTCTGAAAAAAAAAAAAAAAAAGAAAACCTGCAAATTGATAGTTTGGACACACACAGAGCTGAAAATGGCAGTCCATGTCCAAACTGTCTGCTCGCCTGACCACTCGCTAAGTGAGTCTGCCATTTTAGAGTATTTTTTGAATCACCACCTGTTTCCACGAATCAGGTAGGAGCTCAAGGTGGAAAAGTTGTTGTACTATTGATGTGACATCGGAACAATAGTACAACAACTTTTTTGACCCTTGAACTGCCCTACAACAAGATTTGGAAAACCTTCATTTTCCATATACAGTAAACCCTAACCATATACTATAGTAATCTAGTTGGGGTGTGATAAAAGCCTTAATAAGTGTTGTGAGATCACCACATTTCTGGAGGCTGGGAGTATTTTAATCTTATGGGACCCTTTTCTCAAATTGCAGTGAGTGGCAGCGCAAAATAGGGTGGTGATGGAAAACCTTCACCCCATTATGCAGCCACAGACGTACGCTATATGCAAAGCTTCTTTATAGCTGCTGTGTAAGCTAGTTAGTAACTGCCATGGATATGCAGCAGGATATAACACCAATCACATGGTGGTATGCCATATTATGAAGCCATGGGTGTGGCAGTGCTTTCTGGAAGTATCCACCCAACACCTTTAGGCTCAGATTTGGGCTGATTGCCACCTCCATGATGTGTTCAGTGGATCTCCATTTCTTTGTTGATTCCCTTGAGGCACTTGAAAGTTTCTATCATGTCCCCCCTCTCCCTCCTTTCCTCGAGGCTATACATATTAAGCTCCTTAAGTCTCTCTTCATATGTCTTCCAGTGCAGACCCTGCACCATTTTAGTTGCCCTCCTCTGGACAGCTTCCATCCTGTCTATGTCTTTGCAGAGATTGGGTCTCCAGAACTGCATGCAGTACTCCAGATGGGGTCTCACCAGCTGTCTGTACAGATGGATAATAACTTCCTGTTTTCTACTGGTGATGCTTCTCCCTATGCATCACAGTATCCCCCAGCCCTCCTTGCTGCCCTCTCACATTGCTTGCCCACCTTTAGGTCATCTGATATGACTACCCCAGGTCCCTTTCCATTTTTGTTGTTGTTAGTATCTCACCCCCCATTGTGTACTCTTCCCCTGAGTTTTTGTTTCCCAGGTGCATTACCTTGCACTTCTTAGCATTGAATCTAAGCTGCCATGCATTTGACCATTCCTTTAACCTTGCCAAGCCCCTTCTCATCCTTTCCACCCCACCTTGTGCATCAACTCTGTTGCAGATCTTTGTGTCATCTGCAAAGAGACATACTTTTCCTTCCAGTCCCTCTGCAATGTCGCTTATAAAGACATTGAAGAGGACCGGTCCTGATACTGAACCCTGCCGTACCCCACTAGTTACCCCCCTTTCTTCAGAGTGGGCTCCATTTACTGTTACTCTCTGTGTCCTATTCTCCAGCCAATTCTTTACCCAGGCTGTCATCTTGGGACCCACTCCCAGGCTGGCTAACTTGTGTATTAATCTTTTGTGGGGGGACTGTGTCAAATGCCTTGCTAAAGTCTAGGTAGGCCATGTCCACAGCCCCTCCCTGATCTACTACTTTGGTCACCCAGTCAAAGAAATCTATCAGATTTGTCTGGCATGACCTTCCCGCTGTGAATCCATGCTGCCTTGGGTCCTGTGCCCCTCTGGCCTCTAGATACTTGACAATTCTTTCCTTCAGAAGTGATTCCATCATTTTTCCTACCACTGAGGTTAAACTAACAGGTCTGTAGTTTCCTGCTTCTGCCTTGCTCCCACTTTTGTGAAGGGAATCACATCTGCCCTCCTCCAGTCCTCGGGTACCACCCCATCCTCCCACGATTTGTTAAAGAGGGTAGTCAGTGGTGTCACTAGTTCTACCCTTAGTTCTTTTAAATATATAGTGCAAAGGAGGCTATGATGCCCATAACTGCACTTTTTTTAAATTATAATAACCCAAATTTGTTTTATTTAGAAAAAAGTTGTCAAGACGATATTTAAAGGTATTTTTGTTATTACTAGTAACAATTTCAGATGGTAGATTGTTCCAAGGATTAATAACTCTTTGAGTATAATAATGTTTCCTTGGAACACGGAAAAATGTTGCTCTATTAATCTGCAGTGAATGACCTCTAGTGTTACGTATTTTATTTTTAAATTCAAAACCCATTTGAGCAAATAGATATGGGTCATTAACAATATCAAACATATAAATTAAATCTCCACGAAGCCGACTGAAAGATAGGGGCATGAGATGTAATTTTTCTAAACGTTGTTCATAAGGAACATTAGAGAATCCTATTACAGGTACAGAGGCTCTGTTCCAGTAGTACAACTTTAAGCCCTTTTTTAAACCCCCCCAAAGGTAGTGCAGTCTTGGAGGGCAGGAGGTAGGGAGTTCCAGACAGTTGGTGCTGAGGTGGCAAAATACCTCTTTCCCATACAGGATCTAAGTTTAGGTATCTGTAGCAGAAGATTGCGGGAGGACTGCAGTACCCTCCTTGGGGGCTTGATTTTTAGTGTCAAGCAGGATAAGGGAAGGGGAGGGACCCTTAACAAGTTTAAAGGCCAGGCAGAGGAAGGGGTACTCAAGCTGACCTTCAAGTGAAGGCCAGTTCAGTCAGCACAGTACATTACAGTGTGGTCCTAATCATATATTGGATTCTGGGGAAAGAGGGGAGCATGCAACATTTCACATGTAAAGCATTGAAAAAGTGTCTTTTCGACGTGAAACGTACGTCTGCGTACGAGGCAGGAGTGCTTGCTGCTGTTCTTAAGTTTGGAACATAAAATTATTTTTTTATTGAGACCTAGCTTACAGGTCCCTTTTCTGATCACTTTTCTGTGATATCCAACTGCTTATTTGTAAACTTGTTTTTTTTTGTCGTGGCTCCAGTTGGGGTTTGCCAGTTGCTGTCTTTTTTGTTTTTTCAACATTTCACATGTGTTTCTGATGTATTAATGCATACTAGACACAATGTCTAATTAGCTGAACATGTTATTATATCATTCTAGCTAGCTTTTGATAAATACGTATTAAGGGTGTGGTTAAACAAGCTGTCATATATAGAGCTGTTTATATGTACAGTTGTATTTTATTCACTTCTACAGCCCATACCTTTGATCTATATGGGCTGTATGATAGTAATGCACTAATTCTGAATTTACACCCCCCTGCATAACAGACAGACACATGCAGTGTATCTTTGTTAGGAAAATTCAAAGTTATTTGGCAACAAAAAGGGAATAATTTTTATTTATTTTGTTTAAACATGAGGAACTATAAGATACATGGGAATGGAGATGGGCCTCTGGGGACAAAACAGAATATTGGGAGTAGTAAAGGATCCAAAAATGATAGCTAAAGAATAAAACCCTTATTTTGAAATAGTTTGTAGAAAATATATGAATGGTAATAAGATACAGATCACTGGGAAAAGGGAACTAAATTTGAAATAAGGAGAGTACGGATATAGATCAGACAAGGGTACATCATTACGGCTGCGTGGGCATAGCCCACAGCCGTTTGGCCATTGGTGCCTCAAAAAATGGCCAATCATGGCACCTTTCATTTTGGAGTGTCAGAAGTGTAGCCTTCCAACACTCCAAAACAATGAAAACAATCTGCAATGCCAATCACAATGCATTCAGCAGGACTGCACTATTTGTTGTGCCATCCACAACTTCCACATTACAAAAGGAACTGCGCATGCATGAGCATCACACATGTGCAGTTCAGCCAGTGCCACTATCTTCAGAATGGCATATTACCATTCAACGAACTGCGCATGCTTACTGATGGCATTCTATGGCATTCCTTCCACGGCACTGGAACAAGCACACCACAGCCGTATCGGCTCTGGCTAGAATTGTTGCCTGAAGGAATAAATGCTAAGAAATCACCATGGCCAGATGGTATACACCTGACAGTATTAAAATAACTGGCTTATGAACTGATTTTGTCACTAATGATAATGTTTAGTTCTTCAGTCAGGACTATAGAGGTATTAAGAGGACTAAAATGGATAAACATGGTCCTAGTTCACAGGAGTGGCAAGAGAAAAACTAGAGAACTACAAACCTATGAGCCTGGCATCAGTGGCATAACACTGGGAAAAGTAATCAGTGAACATCTAAATGCTTTCATTAAGAAGGCTAGGCTAATCGGAGATAGCTAACACAGGTGCAGGCAGAGTAGGTCCTGTCAGACACCTCTACTGACATTTTTGGAATAGTATAAAAAGAATAGACATGGGTAAGTCTGTGGAAGTGGTATGTTTAAATTTGAATTTCAGTAAAACATTTGGCAAGGTAACACATGAGTTCATAAGAAAACTGGAAAATGCAGGGCACTGATGCACGTAATGAGATGGGGGCATGCACAGTTGTTTGGGAGGGAGCAGAGGATGTGTGTGGAGGGTAAAACATCTGAATGGATTGAGGTGGGCACTACGGTACCATAGGGTCAGTGCTAGGACCTACTCTATTCAACCTTAACATTGTTGACCTGGACAGGGGACTTGGGAACCGAATGTCAATGTTTGTAGATGACTCTTGGATAGGGTAAATGGTTGACACATAGGTAGAGCAAAGGAATTGCAGAAGATACAGTATGTATAAATTACACAGATGAGTAAATACAGTCGATGTCAGATGAATTCAACATCTGCAAGTGTAAGGCTATGCACTTTGGAGACAGCAACCGGGGAAGACAAGTTGGGAAATTATATATTGTAACAGTCGACAGTGATAGAGAGTTGGGAAAGATTGTATCAAAGGAACTATAAAGCCCTGTATTGGAAACATTAGTAAGGATGCTGTGAGTAGATCAAAGGAAGTGATACTGTTACTTTATTTGACAAATAGTAGGTAAGGCTACACCTTGAGTATTGCACCTGGTTTTGGTCTCCACACTAGATTAAGGAAGTGGATGGATAGGAAAGATTGCAAAGAAGGGCAACAAAAATGATTACAGGACAGGTAATAAACTGTACCAGGACAAATTAACAGAACTGAACTTTTATTTTTTATGCTGAAGACTAATGGGGGATATAACAGATTCTAAAATAATGCAAGAATTAAATAAATGCCAACGAGAGAGAGAGAGTTTTGTGGACAGTAGTTGACAGTAATAGGCCCCATGGACATATAATGAAACAAGGAAGGGTTTAGTTTGGAGATTGTAATCAAGGCGGAAATCATAGCTAATTTTAAGAAGGGACTTGTTGCTTTTTTTGGTTATAAAGGGAATGAAAGGAAAGACTGTTGAAGGAACAAGGGTCGGGTAATTGGGTAAGGGAAGACATGATAAATGATGCCTCTGTCTGTCCTAACAAATGTAATGTTTTAATGTTTCTTTTTTTATATGTGTTGCATCTTCATTTGTTATAATGTTCCCATGTGGAACTATGTTAATTGACATAAAAAATCATTTTAAAATGGGTAAGGAAAATCTTGCATCCCAATTGGTGGAGAAGGTTCCAAAGCAGTGTGATTCAGGAATAAACCACACTGCCAAACTTCTCTTAATCTTTTTTTATGGTGGACAAAATTGTATAAGCTCAATAGAACAGTGCAGGGTGTGGGTAACTATACCACAGCCACACTTCCAGGTGGTAGAATGCACTCAGTGCAAGCACCTCATGCCTCTCAACACACCTGGGACTGCACCCTGTCATGTCTTATTGCTTACATAAATGAAGTTTAAAAAAGAATGTCTCTTGTGTTTTTTGACGCTCTTACAGGTATCAGCTATACACCATTTATGGAGGGAGCTGATGAATGGAAACCTAGCACTGAATTGGGAACTATCAGTTACGATAACAGTTACAGCCATAAATGTCCACACCATCTGCAGAGTCTCGATGTTCCTTTATTACACATAATGTACTGTACAGATGACAGTAGGTGTAAAACGTTAGAGATGTTCAAATCCAAATTAGGAGCTTTCAGTGGCAAACTCCCAAACAGTAATATTTTAATTATCACTCTAAGACAAGGTTGACTGTGCAGCTGGTATGCAAGTTGTAACTTTCAAGGGAAATAACATTTCTGTAAAAGGAACTTTAGTAATCCATTTGGATCTCTCTCTCTCTCTCTCTCTCTTACATCCCTCTAGATACCTGATTTAGCAGCGTGCACATTGGGTCTTCCGATGAATAACTGAGGTACTCACATATAGCAAAGACAGTAACAATGGTAAAATTGTTGCTTGACTGGATGGTTTAAGCCCACCCGGGCACCAACATTTATTACCTTAATCTTCTATCCCCCACATGAGAAATTGAACCTGTGGGCACTAACCTAATTGGAGAGTGAGCATTAGACCCAACCAGGAAAGAAGACAACCCTCCTGACACCATCCATGGCAGTAGCCTGGGACCTCCACAGAGGTGACCATACCACATCATAACAACCCATTTAGGCTGGAGTTAAATGGCAAAACACATACAGTACATTACAGCTTGTGGTGAGAAAGATTAAATGACAGTTTCAAACAGCTTCAGACAGCAGTAACATCAATAATATAACTTTATTCCCATTCTAGTAGAACACCATTATCAAGCATGGATTACAATAAATGTTTCCTTTGTTTTGCAGTGACAAACCTAGGAAGAACTTAAACATTACACTAGCAGCAGAAAAGGTGTTACTCTCTGGTGATAGAGGATGATAAAATCCAACAGCAGCTAACAGTCTCATGTCATATAAGGTAGTCCATGATTGTGACAGCAAGCTCGACAGACCCCAGCAGACAAAGTTCAAATTTGACCCTACAGGGCAGACACTCAATAACTGAGTGAAATGCCAGTGACCTCCTCCACTTCACTGAAGCTTGGAGAGAAACATGGGTAAGCATTAAAAGAACAAAATGAGGGAACCTTCCTCATAACTCTGGCAAAGACTCTTTTCCAAACTCCAACTCCAAACCCATACTTAAACTGAAGAAAATGACTGATGTTCCCTTGAGTGAAAGGGATACAGCTCATCAAGCCTCTCCCTCTGCAACATGCATTGGAGCACAATGTAGTGGGAACTCTCAACATTAATCCCTGAGGTGCCAGTGAACAAATTTTAGGAACCCTTCGGGATACCCGAAGGCTACATTGAGGTGCAGTGTGCTGAGTTTGGGAAAGAGCTTTTGATGGATGTCATCATGTGTGAAGAGAAATAAAGGTTTTAATCCAGCCACATATGGAAGTACTAGAACTGGGGGACTTCTTTAAGGGGTTAGCCACCCGATGTTGTGAAACCAGGAGTATTATGGAGCCTGACAAGGCTCTGCTTAGTGTCCAAGATCAAAGTGTTGGATACTGACAAAGTCTTGCTACAAAATCACTTCCAACTGTGGGGCCAAGACTCCTGAGACAAAAAGCACAGTGTCATCCACATACATGTGCATGTGTGAAGAGACACAAACTGATAGGAGGCCATTAGGGAAAACAGAGAACAGAAATTGGGTCCAGGATGGAGCCTTGGTGAACCGTATTACCTCTCATGGACACCTCATTCCTCAGGTTAGGCCTATGCTATTACCTTTGTGCATATACTATATTTTTTAACTCCTTCAGTGGAAGTCACATTTCTTTTAATCTACATGCATTAACCTTTTCAACTCCTGACTCATAGCATACTTCCTAGAACCCAATGTTTTGAAATCCAACTTCTACTGCAAGACAAGGTCATTTTCTGAAATGGATGCCCTTATCCTCCGCAAGCCTGCTAGCATGTAAAACCATTTTTGATCTTTGGACAGCGTTAGAGGTCTTAAAATCTTGCCTAAATCTGAAATACCCTTTGCTTCCAAGTCAAAAACAGCTGCAGAAAATCCCAACTATCCATGGAGTAATTGCTTAAATCACAATCGTTATCTTGACTCTTCTGCTTAAACTCTCATTCGTGCTTTTGTAGCTTCTTGTATCAACTACTAGTGCATCCAAACTTCTGCTAGGTGCTTGCTCATCATAAAAGATGAACGTGACTCCATTACCTCAACCTCAAAACACATATTGACTTTCAGTACTCCACGTAACTTATGGCAACTCTTTTCCTGCAAAATCTTATGAAGTCTGACACCCATTCTTCCTTTCTACTGTCATTTCATCCTAGTCTTTTTCCCATCCCCATGTTCTTCTGGATCTTGTCTGCTTATTAGTCGCTTTCATCTACCTGAGCTCCTTTACCAGCAGAGCCCGTAGCCACTTGGCTTTGGTCCTCTGATAATCTCCTTAGTAAACTGCAGTCCACTAATATATCCATTATAATTCTCATCTTGAAACCATCCTTATTTTTTTTATTTATTTAAAAGTTTTACCAGGAAGGCATACTGAGCAGACTACTGCTCAATTCCAGATGTGTCCTGGGGGTGGGGTTGGGGAGAGAACAAATTGAGCTGTGGTAAAAATTTACAAAACTTCAATACAAGGTAAAAAATACAAAGTATAAAATACAGAATACATTCAAAATACAAAATACAGTGTGAAATACAGTACAGCAGCAGGTAGCAGTGCAAGGCAAATTAAGACAGTATAAGTTAAGATACACGCATACTTCAAAACACATCTTATTTCAATCACAAAAGGAGGAAATAGCCCTAGTGCAGAGCAGTATATTTAGTCGCATGTGCAGGTTGAGGAGAAATGTGCTTTGAGGAGGGAGTTGAGGTGCTGGGTGGGGGGAGGCATGCCGAACATCTGCAGGGAAGGAGTTCCACAGTTTAAGCATGTGATATTTGAAGGCTGCCTGGCCTGCAGCGGTGGACATGTGTGGGACGGATAGGAGCCTGGCATAATTTTTCCTCAGTGAGTATGCTGGAAGCGTGGGGGCAGATAGTTCAGAGGAGAGGTAAATGGGCAGGGACTGGGTCCAGAACTTGGCCGTGGTCCGAGCGCAGTGGATCAGTCTTCGTTCCTCAAGGATAGCTTTATAAGCTACTCATTTTCCCTAAAGTTCCTCTCATAGTATCTTACTAATTTATTTGGTAACTGGTGTGTCTGCCTTGCTTTTACTTCTATAGTTTACATAATGTCTTCCTTCCTGTGAACCAAATTGTGTCACCCTATATGAAGGTTGGTATCTAAGATTATATGATGTAGTGAAGTGAACCTATATGGTTGACATGATGTTTGGATGAGTCAGAGACTTTACTGCCCTGTTATATCCAAGGACAATAAAACACATCTCTGGTTGTTACACTCAGTCATGGTGGACCAAGTGTACGTGACAGCTTCAGGGAACTTTTAGCCTTGCTGAAACCTTCTCAGCTCTCCCCAGTAATTTGCATACTGTTCCCTTCAATGTTTTGGACTGGAGAGTTCCTGTACCAGATATACACTGAAGAGACATATTTTGGGCTGTAGCTTACTGATTATTATACAATGGCAAGAACATTTCCTGGACTCTGATTGGTCAGTGTGTGCCTGAGACAGTGATGATATTACACAATAACATCGCTGCGTTGATTTTATGGAGCATGCCTTTTTTTTCAGAAACAAAGATATACTGCCTCACTAAAAATCTACTAAAACATTTTTATTTTTATTTTTATTTTCTATAACATCAAACCATTGTATAATTGCAATAAGGCACTCCAAGGTGTGTGTTATTGTGTAATAACATCACTCCTGGGGTGGTGGAAGCACTCGGCTTCACTTTGTGTTTCAACCCACCCCAGGAGTAACGTTATTACACGATAACACACACCTTGTCATGCCTTATTGTTTAATTCTTTCCTTGTAGCAGGAGTTCCACTGATGTCGTCAGCTGTACCATTATCTTAACATTGCATCATTAGCTGCATCACCTAGCTGGTTACAAGTGTCAATGACTGTGTAGGTTACTCATTTGCCTCTGAGGTCAAAAGATTGGACAGTTGTGGGTTTCAGCCCCAAACCAGGAGCATCGGCTAATACTCCATACAGACGCTGTAGTGCAGCACTAGGTGGTGCTGCACTGTTGAGGTGCCATCCTTCAGATGAGACATTAAACCGAGGTCCCATTTGCTTATTTGTGGTGGCTGTCCAGGAGGAAGTTAGAGTTCCTATGACACCTGTCAGAAGAGTAGGGGATTTCCCTGGTGTCCTGGCCAGCATTCTCCCATTAGTAAAACAGGTCCATGTAACCCTCCCCCAGTCAGTAAAACAGGTCCAGGTAAACCCCGCCCAAGCATACCAGCAAATGAGCTGTCACAACTTGGTGTGCCTTTTCTGGTCAAAATTTACAAATAAAAACAACAATTACTTCCATCACCAAAGTCTGCCACTTTCACTTGTTTTTTTAAAGTAGTAGTGCAACTAAACATGTTTTTCCAAAAAGCCAGTTTCCACCTTCAGTTTTCAAAATATTAGCACACGTTATATTTGAAAGGCTATGCCTGCAGTTCAGTGGGTGAGCAACCGCAGCCATGCCTACTTCCTGAGCTATATAAGCAGTTCCTCCCAGCCTCTCTGTGAAGTACATTCTGTTTGCTAGCTCGAGGCACTGTTGGTTTGTTCTTTCCCTTGGGGCCTGCTTGGGCCTTGTACCCCCCCCCCCAGCTTTGCTTGTTCTGGACTCTGGTTCTGCTGGATTCTTTTGTGTCTGTCTCCTGCCTTAGTTTGTATTGGTTTTTGTTTCTGGCTGCTGCTGCGTGCTTCCCTGTGTTCTTGTTTTCCTCTTCTCCTGTTTGTGTTTTTTCTTTTGTGTTTTCTTTTGGGGCTTTATACTTTTTCTAGCATTTGTATGCCCTTGTTTGCACTGTGTTTATTTTAGCCTGTGCATCTGGCTCCTGCCTGCCCTCAGTTTTCCTACAGCTGCTATTTGCACGTTTCAACTCACTCTGCTCTTGCTGCCTCCTCAGTTTCTCCTTTAATTGATTGCAGCTGGTCTTGGCTCTGCTGTTCAGCTAGCAGCTGATTAAGCAATTTATCCCTCCAGGGTGTGGTTACACTGGAGGAAACCACACCAGTCGTGTTAAGTCCTCCAGTGTACCCACACCCTGGAGGGATAAATTTATATTATACAATGGCAAATGTTGTTTCTTTAATGTTTTTTTAACTATTTTCTAACTCACTGAGGTCCCTACACTTCGAAAGAGGATGTCATTTTGTAAACAATTTACCGCTGTGTTTTAGCGAAGCGGCGACAGGACAAATCGCAGCAGTTTCGTTTGAAGTGAAAGCAACCAGATTAGCACGATATAAGGTTGGCTGGCACTTTTTCCAGTGGGTACACTGGAGGATTTATCACGGTGGTAATTGTGCCAGCCAACCAATCAGGATGCAGTATTTGGGACATTGGATTTACCACATTGTATAATCCCTGTTTTCCTGTCCTGCTCATGCTCTACTCAATGTTAGCTCAGTTCATTCAGTATTGGAGTTTAGAGTGCACTGCTCTATTTATTCTGTGTTTGCTCAGCTAGGCCCAAATGCTGCATTGCTCTTCTTTAACTTTCAGCTATTCTTCTAGCTGCCTAGTCTCAGCTTCCAGCTGCAGGCCTTTTAGTAGTATGTTTCTGACTTTACCTATTTTGGCCTTTGAGTCATTATTTTGCTTCACTGTCACCATTGTTGTTTGGTCCATGGTGCTTAGCTTGCATATAGTCTTCTGGGGTTTTCAATCTGCTCAACCACATTTATTTGTACTCAGTGGGGGGAGAGGGGACTCACACCAGAGTCTAATGCAGCTTTATATTACTTTCACCATATAATTCAAACCTGCTTAAATGCAATTGTACCAAGCAATGATTATTGTTGTTTCAGTTCATTACTGCCTACAAATTCCTATGCTTGTTCAGCTCAACTACTGCTGGAAGCTATATAATTCATTACTGCTGGAAACTGTTAACTATTTTTACAATGCTTCATTATGCTCTGGAGGTCAGCTCAGCTATAGCTGATGCTGTAAACTATTTTTACTATCCACTTGTGGATCACGGCACTTTACCGTGGCTTGTTTTTCTACAGTGGAAGACGGGGTTGTAGTGGAGAGTCATGGCCCTGTGTGGTTCAATTACCTCATGTTCATATACTGCCTTCGCTGCTAAAATCCTCTGGGTATTTATGTCACCTTTAATTGGCACTCATTCATGGACTGCTTGGCTAGCCTAGCACTGACCAAAGGACCAGGTTACCCTGAGCTGTTTGTGCAATTCCTATTGCTATCATGCTTCTGCATACTATTTGTTTACCATGCTGCCAGAGGTACAGTTAAGGGGCATACCGGCATATTTTATGCCCATTTTTCCTGTCTTTAAGCCCTGTGGGAGAGTCCTGGGCATCCCGTCATGACTGGGTTGTTCCCACGGAGTTCGCACATGCACAGTTGCGCACATTAAGTTCTGAGGTGAAAATCATGTGCTTGCTGTATAAAAAAAAAGAAAAAGGAGCAGCTCAATGTGAAAATGACTAGGAGCCTATAGCCTGTACTGTAGGCAAGCAGCACTCAGTGGGGGCAACAGCAACCACAGAAGGAACTTGCGTCTTCCTGGGCAGCTGGTCTTCCTGACTGAGTGTCACACACACTTTAGTGAATGGTAGTGTTTTTGTTGCCATGCCAAAATAAGACTCCTTCCCTAATCCCTGTTCTGTACTAGCAATGCTCAGTGTTCCTTTGTTGACTTCTGCCACCACCACCACACCAATGCTGCAGTGCAGGTTTGCAAGTTTACTGCCCTGGAAATGTCCATGTGCTGCTCTGGCTGCTGCTAAGCTTAGCTAACCACGATGTAGAGTGGCTGTCCTGGGCTGCTGTGGTCCAATTCTCTTCTCCCAGTCCAACTGCAGTCCACAACCAGAGAAGAGTGAGTGTGGTGAGCAGCAGCCAGCAGTAGCATTGGACAGCTGGAGCAGAGCCTGAAGCATTCTGTGTATGGTAATTTGAAGCATAGTCAAAGCAGGCACAGCAGGCTGTTAGCAAGTTTGCACTGACACAGGTTGGCAAACTTGGCACTGCCATGAGGCGGTTTTGTTTTAGTGTCCTTCAGAAAGAGACAACGGGTAACATCTCCTGGCTAGTAGTACCCCTGATCTGATGCAGTTTTGCAGAAGGGAATATGGAGAAGAGGGCAGGTTTACCATTACTTTTGTTTCCTAGATGGTGTCTTGGGGATGGGGAGGAAATTAGAAGGGCAAGGGGCGGGTGGGGAAACAGTGGATTGTGCAGTCAACTTGTCTTGTTCCCTTGCATCTGCTCCACCCCTCAGTTACAACAGGTGAGAATGCTTGTTGTCTCGCTCCTTGAATTTTTTTTTTTGTGTAAAGCGCTTGCAGGCGCAGCATCTTCTTTTACTTTTAAACTGTGTGGACAGCTCGGGCAGAAGAACACTGGGTAACTGAAGTGGTATGAATAGGGGCTGTCAGGAATGCTGGATGGAATTGGAGGATTATCCTTGAGCACACGTCACTTCCTGTTCGGCGACCAGTACGAAATGGCGGCAGTCAGTTGGTAAACAGAGCACAGTGGGCACCCGAGTGAAAGATAAGGATTACTGTCTGGCAGCACTGCAACAGAAAGGAGCTCCGAACAGCAGCATTGACATCTGCAACAAGGTAGAGATAAAAATTCTGCATATCATGTTATTATTACCTCAGGCAACATGCTATGTGAAAGGCAATGCAACTGGCTGACTACACTTATGGAAATCGTGCCAAACATGTCAGCCTGCATGATGGGGGGGGGGGGATCAGAATGGTGAATGACAAGGCTGCAGGCAGCTCAAGTCAAGAATGAGTGAGAACTGTGAGACAGTGTATGCTAGGCAGGTTGCACTTGCATTCATGATGTAATGTCTTCAAGTCAAATGTGTCTTTTTTTTTTTTCAGAACGTGGTCTGTCTGAATGTGTTTGTAGCAGAGCTGTCTGTGGCCCTCACAGTAAAAAGTATGGACCAATTGTCTGTCTTGGGGGGGGGGGAGGTCTGATCTGACTGTCTTGATTTACATCTTCATCTTTCTAAAAAAGAAAAAATGAAAATGAGAAATAAAAATAATCTAGCTGGCTGCTAAGCTACAAATAAAAGCAAATCATCTTAATCTATTACTAGTGTGTGTGATGTCTGTTTGTATTTCATCATTGCATAGAAATTTATTGTTCATCATAGCTTTTTCAAATGCATAAACTTGAATGTCTGTCGAACAGTGCGACTCCGACCACGTTGCAAAATACTACCTGGCATACCGAAATACTACCAGCTTGGAAAACTAGGAAGCTTTTGCTTCTTGGCCTAAAAACTCATCTGGAGCATGGCATGCTGCACATTGCCTGTTACTCCCTGCATTACCATGTATGGCATGTACTGTTTCTAAAGGTGTTTACTATGCAGCATATTACCTGCTATTCCATGCATTACCATGTATGGCCTGCTCCACTGCTAGAAGAGACTAGTTGACTATGCCCATCAATTTACTGGCTCTGAACATGCTGTCAGCTATTGGTCTCGCTGTACACCATAGTCCACATCCTGAGTGTGTGATGCCTTGAGAGGGGTCCTTCCTTTCTGGCCAATAGTAGGGGTGTCCTTGCTCCAGGTGGAGCTTTAGCCATTTGTGCACAGCGGTGCCTCTTGATGTAGAATTTATGATTAGCTGCGAAGGGTGGTTATGTGCATTCCCCCTTTGGCTGTAGGATTAATTTACTACCACTGCATCCTCAGTGCTTCTTCCTACAACTGGCTGTGGTTCACCTGGTTTGCATTTTAGATTGGTAAGCCAGCTGAGTGCTTCAGCGGTCATTGCTCTCCTCCTTCTGCCTTGGATGTGGTTGTTGCAGAGAACCCTTGCAACCCTTCATGACATTCCCGTTACAGTGATAGAGTGAGAGCCCTCCACCAAACTGGAATATTTTCCACCCCCTTGAATTGAATTTCAAATGTAGCAGCTGAGCCGTCACTAAATAAAATAGCCCAAGCCTGGAGGGAAGGCAATCTCAGCCTTGGATCCCCAGAGATTTCCTCCTCCAATAGGGTTTTGTTCTCTCCTCCATGCCGCAGATCACAATACTTAGCTAGTTTAGTAATATTCTTAGCTTACTTAGGTAGGTTCCGCTGTTAATAATTATAACTGTATTTATAAAGCGCCTTTCAAGCCAAGGTGCTGTACATAAAATATACACATATAAATACAAACATTAATATTCCATAAAATCCACTTAAAATGACATTAATCCATAACAACATTTTTCAAACAGCAGCATAGACTTTATGGCTAAAACTATCAGTTAACACTTTCTGGGAATGCCTGCCTAAATAAATAGGTTTTAAGGGCTGACTTGAAACTTTGAATGGTCAGGCACTCTCTCACCTGGTGAGGTAGAGAATTCCGTAGTGTAGGGGCTACATAAGAAAAGGACCGAGCCCCAGATGTCTTCAAATGCAACCTGGGGCTCCCTAGCAATCTCTCACGGGTGGATCGATGTGTGTGGGAGGGGCAGTAGGGATGAAGGAGATCTTTCAGGTAGCAGGGTCCCTGTTCATGTTGGGCTTTATAGGTCAGCAAACTGACCTTGAAGGTGATCCGCCACTGTACAGGCAGTCAGTACAGTCCACGGAGCACAGGCATAATGTGACTGGTCCTAGATGTCCCAGTCACAAGCCTGGCTGCCGCATTCTGCACCAGCTGCAAGCAGCAGATATCAGCCCCCAGAAGCCCTAGGTAGAGGGCATTGCAATAGTCAAGGTGGGTAGTTACAATGGCGTGGACCAGGGTGCTTCACCCGGGCGATATTCCTCAGATGGAAAAATGAGGTCTTGACAACTGCCGACACCTGATAATTCAGGGTCAGCTCATTGTCAAAAATAATGCCCAGGTTACGCACATGATGTGAGGCAGCTAGTGGAACATCCCTGAGCCAAAGCCCAGGTGACTGTCCAACCAGCATACCTGTTGCCCGACGATCTGGGTCCACCATCATCACCGCAGTCTTATCTGGATTTAGTCAGCCAGCTGGCACTCATCCAGTCCTGAATCTCAGAGAGACAGTTGTTAAATTCCAAGATTGCATCCTCCTGCCTGGGTACAAAGGACAGGTACAGCTGAGTATCATATGCATAGCAGTGAAAACTCAAGCCATACGGCCTAATAATGTTTCCCAGTGGCAGCATGTACACTGCAAACAACATGGGTGCTAAAATGGAACCCTGTGGAACCCCACAGAGCAGAGAGAGCGAGCCAGAGGAATAAATCCCAGTGACCACTCTCTGAGTCCTACCCTGGAGGAAAGATCTAAACCACCTGAGGAATGTGCCCGAAAGTCCACAGATGGACCGCAGGTGATCCAATAGCACTCCATGGTCCACAGTATCAAATGTCGCACAGAGATCAAGGAAGACCAAGATGGAATGAGACCTCCAATCCCTCGCTATTAGGAGATCATTCAGCACCCGACAAGAGCCATCTCAGTACTATGTCTTTTCCTAAATCCAGACTGGACAGAATCATAGATATCATGGATGGTAAGATGGTCATCCAGCTGCAGTGCAATCACCTTCTCAATAACCTTACCCACAAATGGCAGGTTTACAACTGGTCTGTAGTTAGCAGGACAGTCCGGGTCAAGGGAGGGTTTTTTCAGGAGCGGTCACACAACCACCTCCTTTAGGGGATCAGGAAAGATCCCCCTCTCCAATGAACTCCAGACTATCTCTGCAAGGATCAGGCCAATCTCATCTACACAACCCACCAGGAGCCACATAGGGCCCGGATCCAAACTACAGCAGGTTGGCCACAAAGTCTGGATGACTCTCACGATGTCAGTGAGTTCTGGCCGACTGAAATCCATCCAAACAGACTGGGCACTTGTGATGTCCCACCGACCATCGCAGCACCCACTGGAGATAAACTGTATGATCTCGGATCTGATGGTGGCAACCTTATCTGCAAAAAGTTCAGCAAGCATCACACTTCTCTTGTGAAAAGGCTCCTGCAGACTGAAGACAGATTGGATTGCACAATCTGTCCACAGTCAGGAAGATCTGAGCTGGTCGATTTTGTCCAGCAGCAATCTCCCTAGACAGAAACTCTGTCTTCTTATGGGTGATCATCAATTGATAGAAAGTATAATTTTCCATCAACCTAAGCCTGTCACCCTCAAGACTAGATTTCCACCAGGCTCTCTCCAGCCTTTGCCCCACTCTCCTCAACTCCTTCAAGGTTCCATCAAAATATGGAGACCTTGGATGGAGGGTGAGGGGACAAACACGAACAGGAGCAAAAGAAGGCCCCATTACCACTGCATTATAGGCAAGCACCAGGTCCCCTGGATCCATGCATTCCTTCGGCATGTTTGATAGATCCAGCACCACCATTAGGCCATCAGGGGTCACACCCCGTAAAGAGCGATACTGGACCATCTCCTTAGGGTCAAGCCCATTGGGGGAGCCCCAAAACTGAACCTTATTGTGTGATGGTCAGACCATCTGACTGGTGCCACCACCAAATTGGATATTCTCCAACACCAGGAGGAATACCAGGTCCAATAAGTGACCCCTAATGTGGGTGGCAGAGGTAACAACCTGTATGAGGCCCAACAAAGTCATTAGTTGGAAGAAGTTACATCCAAATTGCGAGAGTTCATCGTCCACCCAGGCATTGAAATCCCCCAGAATCATCCATCTGGGGGATCCCAATACCACGTTGACAATGAAGTCCGCAACTTCCTACAGGAATTTTTTTCCCATCTCTTGGTGAATGGTAGATGAGAAGTATCCTGCACCCATGATGCACTCAAATGATCTGGTGCACCCCACTGGTACCTCACTAAGGCCCAGTTTGGATCTAAAACAGATGACTACACCCCCACCCCTATGATCCGTTTTTGGATAGTGTATCACCGAGTAACCTGCTGGTACAGCCAAGGCCAATACTGGACCTGCATTCTCATCCAGCCAGGTCTCAGTGATGCATGCCAGGTCTGCTGTCCCAACAAGATCTGCTATAACAGCAGTCTTGTTACAAATAGACCTGGCATTGCATAACACCATCCGAGCAGGATGAACAGTCAAGGAAGACTGCACCACTTGCCTGCATTCAGCAGTGCCCTTGGGTATGGGAATCAGTGAGGACCCCTGTTTCAATCTCATTTCACCCAGGGTGTCTCCTTGTCCCCACAACCCCTATCCAACCGCTCCTCTCCATTCCCTCCCAGGCCCAGTCCCCCTTCTTCCTGGCTATTCCCAGGGCACGACATCTAACATATGCCTCAGATTACAAGGGAGGACAAATGAAGGAGTGGAGGTCCCGGAGTCTGGAGGGGGAATAGCACCTGACTGTCTTATAGCCCTCCCAACACATTTCATATAGCAGAAACAATACTGCAATAAAACAAAATCAACTCCACTCAAACACTCACTTAAACAAAGCTCCCACACTATAACCACCCACCCATAAACAAAATCAGCTCCACTCAAACTCACTTAAACAAAGCTCCCACACTATAACCACTCACCCATACAATCCTTAAAACATAAAACAACAATTCATAATGCACAATATAAATTAACATTAACTTAAAATAAAATAATACTAATCCCTCCCCCCCAAAGAAAATAGCCAATATATCCAGCAGCAGATTAAAAAAATGACTGAGAATGAGCAGTCACTAATGCATTCAAAATATCACTATTTTGAAACTTGAAGATCTCCCACCTCTTCAGAATATTGATTCACAAAGGTTTTCTAAGTGCTACCTCTCAAGTAGACTAAGAGAAACCAGCAAAATTGCAATAAGGTAATTGAGTTAAAGGGCACTCTCACTGCCCTATACAATTTAGGCCCAATATGTGAAAACCAAGGAAAAGTCTGACCGTTCAGCTATGATCCAAGCCAAAGCCTCCTCGATGAATAAAGAGAAATTCAGGCAGTTGAGTCATTCTGGATTTAGGGCTGGCAGTACTTTTCGCCACAAAAATGCCAGTGGCACATCCCAGTATCACCGCCAAGGACCCCGCTAAAAATATTGTGCATCCCCTCTTTGGCCACTATCACCACCAGCTCACCATCCAGCCTTCAAATGACCTAGGAGAAGTAGGGACCCTGCACCGCTCTTCAGCAGGCCTAATCCTCACCTCCTGAGGGGCACATGAATCCAGCCAAGATCCCCACAATCAACCAGAAAGGCCCCCATTCCACAGCCCCAGAACAAGACCACCAGTCAAATTCCCCAACACTGGGAGTTTACAATCTTTACAAGGACAAAGTTCGAACAGACCAAATGGAGACCGGACACAAAATCCCAGCGACAATCAGTCAGCCAAGCGTGCCTCAACAAACTCACAGTTCCCCACAAAACAGTTCCACGTGCAGCAGAACATGACTCCAACTCCACAGTAGAACCCTGTTGAATGGAGAGGATGGTGATGGATGGTGGCCCTACTACCTGTTCCCTCTCTCCTTAGGAAGCCCCCTTGCTATCATCAGTGTAAGCCATATATTAGCGCTATCCTGCTAACTTGTATGTCTCATTTATGTTTCATTAAGCTGCCTGTTGCTGTCAGTCTGCTTTTCTACCTCCTAGTCATCGATCACTGCTACAATTCTTTTGGGGTTCTTTCCTAAGGTACCTTTAGCCAACGGACTCTTCCCATGACGCCTATAGGGGTGGAACCCTTTGACAGGGTTCCTTGCCTTCAGTACCCCTACAGGGTGTTAATTCCTAATGTAACAGAGAATGTGAATGGCCACAACATTGTAATACAGTTGCAGAAGCATAACATTATTCTGGTTGCGAGGCTTTTGATTCAAAGCTTACACCTGCAGTTCAGTGGGTGAGCAACCAGCCATGCCTACTTTCTAAGCAGCACAAGCAGTTCATCCCAGCCTCTCTCTGAAGCACATTCATTTTGCCCCACCATCCTCCCCTCCTTCTCAAATGGCTCATCTCTCTACTCCCAGGGGGTTCTTTCCTAAGGTACTTTTAGCCAAGGGACTCTTCCCGCAGCACCTCTAGGAGATGAACTCTCTTACAGGGTTCCTTGCCTTCCATATCCCCTGTATACTCTTAGCACAGCGAAAGTGAAAACAGTGAATCCATAACAGCGACAGCTGCAATGACTGGGATTTCAGTCCAATAGGTGTGTTACCTCAATATGTCTCCAGTACCACATTGCGCAATGTCAGGGCAGAGGAAGAGTTGATGGGACAGCGAACCGACCATGTCAGGGTGTCACAATCATGTCTCAGACAGAACCCGTGTCGGTGGTCGGAAGGTTTGATTTGTGCGAGGAGGGTGTTCGCCCTTGTCTCATGTGATAGTGTGGCTCAGAGGTTGTTCTTTTTAGGTTGGGGGTGTGGGAGCAGAGCCCCACAGTGTGGGTGGTGTGGGGAGCACAGCCCCCCGCATTGTTGTATTTGTCTTGCTGTTTGTCATTGTGGTGGTTGTTCGCCATGGGATCATGCCATTGTTTTGGTTGTCACTCTGGTGCTGTCACTGTATTGATGGTCAATACATTTCCCATCACTGCGTCTTGGTGGAACCGGTACCCCTACAAGTGGTAATTTCTAATGGAATAGCGAGTGCGAACGGCCACAACATTGTAATACAGTTGCACAAGCATAACATTATTCTGGTTACATAGGCCATTGAACTGTTTTCATGGTGCTTTTGTATGTTGTGCACTATATTTTATTTCATTTTTCTGATCTGAAACATTATCCAGTTTACAGTGCTGTCTGTGAGCCTGTATGCTTTGGAATACCTCTTCTGCTCCTCCTGGCAGAATCATTTGGAGGTTCCTCATGCCAGCCTGAAGTACTCTACTTGGCTGTTGAACTCTCTTACTCATTCACTGCATTGTATCTCCTTAGAGGAGGATTTAAAAAAAAATACTGAAGTCATACCAGTTTTTCACTTGGATTTCCCTGACACTGGATGAATTGCCTATGATAGTTCAGGGTCTTAATATTTATATAGCAGATGTATACTGTAGGGTAACTTTTTTCTAACATTTTATACTATTTCTATTTGTTTTATTACATGCAGTGCCTTGGGCCTCAGAAAAAGGCACTTAATACACAAAAAGTGTTTGGTTAAGGCGGCACTCCTGGGTGTGTAAAACTGTATGATAACAGTACTTCTTGTGTGCATGAGGCACTCAACCTTTCCTTGTGCCTCACTTATTAAAGTGTGCCATTATCTCACAGTAGCACATCCCTGTCATGCCTTACTGCTTAAGTAAAGCACACATCATCATGAAATATTCCAACCAGGAATACTGGAAGCATGATTCTGCCCTTTCTTTTTTATAAAGATTATAATGTAGTAGTAAGACTATCATCAAACTGAAGGGGCTTATAGTGGGAGAATATCAGTTCCCCTCCTAAAAATGAAATTAATTCACTGTTGTGACTCTGTTTGTTTGAAAGTTTCACAAAGTTAGCTTTGATGGATTTAGCTAAAGATTTGTAATGACAAGTATAACTAACTTATTAAAATAGGGGTTACCAAGTGACCTTTCTTTTTTGTATGAATTCAACTAAAGGGTTAGCTGTTTAGCCAGTTCTGAAATGTAACTGTTTGTTTCCTGCCACTGCATATTTCTGCCCAAGCAACAGGGAGCCACTCCCTGTGCTGGGTACAGCATATTCTCATTCACTCAGCACTTTCCCACATTTCCTGCATGCCTGCCTGTAGTGTATAAATGGGGCCTCGGTCCCACCCAGAGTAGCTCTAGCTTGGTTTTGAGTTGGCCCATGAGATGGGAGCCCATTTGGCTTAGACACCCATGGGCACATGTTTCAGCTGCAACAGTCTAGAGGGGGGCTTGTGTGACCTGGATAGTGGCAGGGTCCCTGTTCTGGTGTGGCACTGGATCACTCCAGTTGGGTCTCTGGAGGCTTGGATCTGGGTTGAGGTCCAGCTTTGGGGACAGCAAGGGCCTGTTGGCAGTCTAACCTCACTGAGGGCTGCCTAATGGTTTCTGAACCCATATGTCCACAGCATCAAAAGGCAGCCTGCAGTTTTTGTCATCCTGGCTGCCCTGTAAAGGGGAAGAGTCCAAAATGAGCAAACATAATCTGCAGAAGATCAGAAGAGGTGGTGCAGTGACATTGAAACCCAAAACAGGGGTAAGATGCAGCAAGCCCTGTTAAGTCTTACAGCTGTGACCACTATGGCACTGTAACATCAAGACCCAGTGTAGGGGTCATTGTGGGTTGCTAAATATAAAGGCTCACAATATGCGAGTTGCTGGCAGACGTGGTGAATTTCTTGCTAATCAGACACACATTTTCTGGAGGTACCCTAAGTTGACATCATATTGGCAAAGGGTTCAAGGAGACTTGCAAAAGAGGTTCATGGGGCGATTAACAATGACCTCAAAATTGGTAATGGTTTTGATTCCTCACGAGAATTTTAGGCTCCCAAGGTGGCCGATTCGATTATTACTGCTATTGATTTTGTGTGCGAAAAAGCTTTGACCAGCATTTGGTTACTGACTCGGGTACCATCTCTAGATAGGTGCTATAAAGTGGTTAATTCTGTGTATGGAGTGGAAAAACTATTATAAAGTTTTGGATAAAGAAAGTTTATGTTTGGATCTCTGGCACCCTTGGGTTAACTCTCAATTCGAGGTTGATCCTGCCTGTGTTCCATGAAGATCATATAGTATTTTTTTTTCTTATTTGAACCTGGAGTGCTTCCCAGCCTACTTCCTGCATCTAATATTGCATGATAATTCCTATATATACATAATAATTCAGTACTTAGCCTCATATATTTTTTAGTAGGTGTTAATAATTTGATAAGCAATAGACTTTTAAAGGGTTTGTGATGTTAATCATTTGTATTGTAAGTCATTCTTACTGAAAATGCTTTGATTTTTAATGTCTGGTGCTAGATGTATGCTGATATTTCTGTATGTCATCTTGGTTGGACAACAAAATATACTTAAAAAAAAAAGACCCACTGTAAGGGTAAGGTGCAGGAATTCCGTTTCTACCAGAGGTTTCTTGGTGCCCATGCCTGGGTACTGGTGGGTTGCTAGAAGGGTATACTCCTCACCCAGGTAATTGTAGAGCACTGTATTCTACATCTGTGTCTGTGTCTTCAAGGAACTGGGTACAACCTGTGCGAGAGGACAAGTGGGAACTGAACTGTAATTATGGTTAATAAATAGTAAAGGTATTGCTGAACGTGGTATCCCATTGCCTGTGGGCTCAGAGTTTGTAATTGTTAATTCTGATTAGGACCTTTGTGTGGTTGCAGTCAGGGCTCCAGCCATGTAATTCCTTGTCATTTTAATAGTGTTGTGCACAATGCCACGTAAATAAATTGTTGGCATTTTGCAGGCAAGTTATGCCTGAAAGCATCTTGCCCTGTGTCACATCGTATCACCCCACCACAGCGACAATTTAATGTTGAACACCACTACAGCGACAAATCTCGCCAGGTCGAGATTGGTCACTGTGGTGATCTGCCATCTGCCGATGCGGCGATTCCCGGTGTTGTGCCCCCACCCTGAACCAACTCTGACTCGGAGTTGGTTATCTAGAGATGGGAAGATGTGGGGGACACAGTCCCCCACAGAAAATACACTTTGAACTGTCAGGAACAATGCAGACTGTCTGTATTGTTCCTGTCGCTGTTGGGGGTGTTGATGTTGACACCCTCGATGTATTGACATGGAACCGTTTCCATCTAACAATACTGAATTTGGAGCTAAGAGGGAACAGAATGAATCAGAACTGACCCATGTCTAATTTAAAGCTTGCTGTTTCCTGAGTTGCCTTGTTAGGACTTGCATACGGTCTGTACCAAATGAAATGTTTTTTGGCCAACCAAGTGTGGCTTCAAGGAACCAATGTGGGGGTGTTCTCCAGTGCTAAGGGAAGACTAATGCAACTGAGATGGGATCCCCTTGTTGGTCAGGCAGCTGAAATGGTAGAGGCCAAGAAGAAGAAGGCCACTGGCGGCCTCCTTGTGAGGGGCACAATCATTATGTGGAGAGTGGTGCTACTGGGTGACACAGGAACTTTCATAGGCAGTACCCCAGTGGACATGCATGGGAAAAGTAGGCAGTCAGATTTGTAACCGTTTGAAAGGTGTGACTCCTGGGAAGCTATCACCATCCAGATACCCCTAGACACAGGAGTGGCCCTTGGGTTAAGGTCTGCCCCCCCCCCCAGGCATGGTTCAGGCAGGCAAAGGTTCCTGAGTGGTGGGGAAGATTGTCACACATGTCTGTTATAATCTTCATTAGAGTTGCAAAGCATATCTCCAATGTCAAAACAAACTCAAATTTACATTATCTAATGTTAAGAATGACAATATATGTATTGTTTTAAACTGTGTGTACTGTTCACAGTTGAACCCTGACTTTGAGAAATATAACAAGCATATGTCAATGCCGAATGTTCGCTTGCAGGTATTTGCAGTGGTATTTGGCACTTGGACATGGCTTAAAAAAATCAGTGACAAAGAAGTACAAGCATTTGTCAATGCCAAATGTTGCTTGCTTCTATGTGCTGTTTAGGTATCTGGAAGTCATTGGAGTGCAAATATTGAAAATTCGCGAACTTGGCGTCTCGTAGGAACTGCATAGCCATGCAGAAACAGTCATTTTAGGAATTTTTCACCAAATTCTCAACATAGCCATTTTAAGACCTCTGCTCATGAACAGTGTCACTGTGATTTTCTTAATGTGTCCCATACATTGAGTTCGCTTACACCGACCCGCCATTGTGAGCTACATGGTAGGAAACACATTTTGGGCAGGATGTGAAAAAATGACAGCTGTACACCTCATGAGGAGGTGTGGCAAAATAATATTGAGAAAATCTGGAGTGAAAATATTGAAAATTCGCAAACTTCTGAGAGTTATTGAAGGAACTGCACAACGCATGCTCAGAAACAGTCATTTTTAGAATTTTTTCACCAAATTCTTGACATAGCCATTTTAAGACCTCTGCTCATGAACAGTGTCACTGTGATTTTCTTAATGTGTTCCATACATTGATTTCACACAACCGACTGCCATTGTGCACTACATGGGCGAAAGCACATTTTGGGTGAGATGTGAAAAATGACAGCTATACTACTCATAAGAAGGTGTGGTAAATGGTAATGTTGAAAATCTGGAGTGAAAATATTGAAAATTCACCGAACTTCAGAGCCTGCGTAGGAACTGCACAACGCATACTACATGTGAAAGCGGTCATTTTAGAATTTTGCACCAAATTTTCAAAATAGGCTTTTGAGAGCCCACCTTTGAACACTGGCACTGTCATTTCATTAATCAGACCCAAAAGGTGATTTCGCAGTGCAAAATCACCTTCTCGGGCCCGAATAACGCCAAGGACAGTGACAGAATTCATGAGAAGGGGTCCCAAAATCCCATGTTGAAAATTTGGTGCAATTCCAAAATGCCTAAGATATGCAACAAAGTTGAAAACCCCATCTAGCCCATTATACAGCTTACCGGCATTTCCTCAGTTCAGCGGGTCGGCTTTGAAGAGTGCAGCGTGTTCCCGGTCCAGCGATGATCATCGCCCACTCAGCGCAGTAGGCATGGGTGGGGAGTGTGGGGGAGGCAGGGTGCGAGTGGGTGGGTGCGGTTGTGGGAGGGGCGGGAGACCGCGGGGACCGCTTTTATTAATTTACAGGGTTTTTTTCTATAATTGACGACGGACATTTGCCACGCTTGGGGTGGCCTCAGCGGCACAAGGATGGCTGGGGCGAAGCCGACGGGGATTGGGCACCCCTCGCGGCAGACGACGCTGGACGCTTATACGCCGGGGCGGCTCCCAGCGTGACAACAAATATTTGGGGCTGACACGCTGTAAGCACACAGTGGTGGTTTTCTTTGAAGAGAAGACCACCGCTGTCATACACAGCACCGCAGTGATTGGTGCAGGACCGCCACGCCTGCTCAATGGAGCAGGGGATTGCACAGGGCAGGCACACCTCCAAAGTGTCCCATTCTCCCAAGACGCTCCTTGCGCATGCGTGCAAGCGAACGTAAAAATGAACTATTTATTCTGCAGTGTATTTGCAGTGATTTATTAAACAAGTTAACTCCAAAAAGACTTTCAGACTCTTATTTTAAGACTGGACTTCTCATTTATTTAAGAATATTTTAAAAAGCTAGTTCAATTACACTAGTATAATGAAAGTCCCTGTTTTTGGTTTTTTAATAATGGGCTACCTCCCTTATTATTAATGACACTAAAGTATATCAATACACATGTATTGTGCATGGAGAAACCCATTTATTTATTTATTGGAATTTTGGGATCAACACCTTTGAGCTCAAGCTCTTTTACAAAGGTTCCACATCATGTTAACACACACAGATACAAACAGGAACAGAGCAGCAGGTACAACAGAGCATATGCAAGGACAAAAGTAAGAGTACAGTTATGCAGCCAGTGGCATTGTCAGGGTAAGACTTAAACAGGCAAACAAAGCAGAAAAAGTGAGCACAGATAATGCACATAGTATGCTGGGGTACCAAAAGATTATGGTAATTACAGCAGAATACTATTTATCTACATTTGAATGTCCCAGGACAAGAAGGGGGTAGAGTAGAGGGGAGAGAAAGAATGTAACAAGAGGCAGATGACAAGGTTATGGGGGAGGTGATTGGGGAGTCGAGGTAATGCTGGGCCAATGGGGGGAGAGAGGGAGAGGGAGAGAGAGGGAGAGATTGTGAAGAAATTGCTACAACTGGGGGTTTGAAAGACTGGGTGAGACAGATTAGTTGGCACTAGAAAGAAGGAAAAATATGGGAAGGGGAGGGGTAGAATAGAGGGACAGTGGGATAGCAGTGGACTAGTGGTAAAGGGGGTGGGCAAGCGGAGGAAGGGAGGTGAGGTGAGGAATGAATAAGGAGCGGGAGAGAAACAAGGACAGAGGTGTGGGGCAGGAAGTTGCCGGAGGTAGAGATAAGAGACCGGCAAATTATGCAAAAGTCGCAAGTGGTTCTGGTAAGAAAGAATTGCCACATCATTTTTTTTCTCCCTTGCACTTCATTTCTCCTCCTGCATTGCCTACCTCTGCCTCTAATTCCTTAGATCAGGCAGCAACCATCTCATTGGTCTAACAGGTCAGCCCTGAGTTCTGACCCAGACTAGCAGTGGTGGGAGGTATCCTGTGGAGAAATCCCCCTCACCCACCCACTCATAGCAGCTCCAAAGAGGGTCTGGATCTTTCTCCCTGAGCTAATATGTAATTCACCTCCACAGTGCTGGGAGGAGTCAAGGGTTGTACCAGGGGTTGGTAACATGGGGTAGTGCTGACATCATCCACTTAAGTAGTGATTATTCCCTTCTGTACCATCCCACCCACCACATATGTCTTTATGCTAGCCCCTTGGAGGGAGGTGTAGCATGCTGTGTGGTTACCCACAACATCCAGTGCTGCTCTTAACTTAGTACAGGTGGCACAGATGTAGTAAGAATGTTACCCATCTCCCTCCCTCCCACTGGGCTCAGAGAATGCTGGCTTCACAGCAGCTGCTTGACTCAACTGGTCCAGAGTGAGATGGTGGTGGTGGTGGTGGGGGGCTGCGATGCAAACCTGGGTAACTCACGTGGGAATGCACTGCATTCAACCAGTACCACTGTGCCAGACAACTATATAACATTTTAACAGCAGACACAGAACACAGGAAAGTAAACAAATATATATTTAAATAAATAAAATAAAAATACAATTGTTCAAAAAGTACTTGAACAGTTTAGTCTTCCAATAACGCTGAAAGTGGTTGCATTGATATTTCTATTGCTGGTGTGTAGCTGATCTGACTTCTGTGTATTACATTTTTAAAATTAAAAAATGATAATTAAATGCTTCATTTATTGAGGGATAAATACCATTGAGGAGAGCTCACTTACAGTGGTATCCCATTTTACACAGACATATGCAAATAGTTACACTTTCCCAGGTTATAAGATTAGTATCATCCAAAGTACAACACAAATATCACATGATTAAAAATCTTACTTGAGTAATGTCACTATTCCATCAGCGTTCAAGTGATGTCACTTATTTCAAGATAGCATCTAGCATATACTGGAATGGAGTTTATAAACCAGATTATATTGTATGCATTATTAATATGCATGTTTATTTGCCTCCAAAGATTACATAACCTCAACACAAATTTGGACTAGCCATGTTTATTCTGAATCACTGGAATAACAAAATGATTCCTTGTGCATGGTATGGTATTAGGAGAGTGAATATCTTAAAAGTAACAATCTGTATTAGTCTTTATGCAACAGGTGTTAGGATAAAAATTGGCACATAAATCCGTTTATCTGAGTTACTGTGTGGATAAATGGGGTATGATGTAATCCCTATGGGAATAACTTCATGTTATTCCCATAGTGATTACATCATCCCCCATTTATCCAGACAGTGACTACATCACTCCCCTTCCCCGCTGCCAGCACTACTTCTCTTTCTTCCTCTATCTCTCCCCATTTCTGCAGCACTGCCATCAACCCTCCCTCCAAAACCGGCCCACCTGCCCTCCTTGGCAGCTCCAACCAAGCTCCTAAACCTTTAACCCCCCCAAAAATTGTAGCAGAAAACAGGGAAGTACCCATTTGAAACAGTACCTTTTTTAAATAAACATTCTGCCTCAAAACTACCCAGCAGTTCTTATGCTGATGAGCCCACAGCCCTTGCTTGTTCCCCATGTCACTTCATCTGGCCAGTCGAGTCTTCTGCTCTGCTCTCTTTCCACCGCATGTCCCCCAGCACCAGCAAATACTTCTTTCACAATAAACTTGTACATGCCATATTAAAAAGAAAACTCTCTGTTTTTTTTTTCAACACGCTTGATGCTCATAGCCGCCGGTATCGTTCATTCACTATCAGCATCCGCTACATTCCTTCATCTCACTCATGGTCCACTAATCACTGCTGCACCACATAAAATAAATTTAAATGATTTAATCATTTTTCTGTCAAAAAAGCAGTTCAGCTGAAAACTGTCCTTAATCTCCGCTCGCTAAACTCTGCTGCCATAAACATAGGAGCACAGTACAGAAGCAATCTCGCTCACTCGATAAGTGAAAACAGAGCTGCTATATTTTTTTAAACTGTCCAACCTGCCCATGTGCTACATAACAGCCAATCACAACTACTGTTTGCTCCATCAATCAGTGGATGCGGTATGCTGTAAAAGTGGAAAGTAATCATATCACAAAAAAGACCCCTACACATTAAAAAAAACAAACAGAGAATACATACAGAATAAATTACTTGAATTGCCACAAAATGCAATATGTGGGGGGGATGCCTGTGGGATAACCAAGTTATTTGCATAGTTGCCTGTGACCTCTTGTGAATTTCACTCATGGCTTTGCCACTTGTGAGGTTACTCGAGGCCACAGGCAACTGTACATTTAACTTAGTTATCTCACAGGCGCCCCCCTCATATCCCTTACACATCCCCTGGTTATCAATAACAAATATTTGTAATATGAAAATCCTGAATATTCTTAAGCTGTCTAAAGTACCTTTGACCCCCACCTCCCACACTCACACCTACTAAATTTCTACAAAATATAGACTGTTTTACCAGAAAGGGAGAAGACTTCGCTCCTTTCAAAGATACTCTTCTCTGGTCTTGTTTCCTTTTGACTTCTTCTGCTTTCTACTTAAAAACCTGTAAAAAAAAAAAGAAATAAGTCTATTATATTTTTGTGTACTTAAACTGTCCCCACATTTTGAAAGATCATATAGCCTAAGTCTTGTAAAATTAGTTCAAAGTCTTATAAAATAATTGTTTGTGTAATGCAGATGTTATTGCGTAACATCACAGTTTTTCCATTGGTGAGAATCAGAGGTACTGCACAACAGAGTTTTAAGGATAAGCCAAGAAAGGCTATTTTGCGTGTTTGGTATGTAGAGTTCAACTTACGGAAAAACTATAAAGTGATAAAATATGATTGAATTACTTTATACTCCATTAATTCTAGCAAAGACTTTTAAAATCCATACTATAAGGCTGGCCCAGGGGTGCTGAGGTGCTTTAAAGTGCCTTACCTCACGCCACACCAATGACCAGAGTTTGTGCACGGGTTTGGGTTGCTGGGGGTTGGCTGGGGTGGAGGGATGGCAGCGGATTGAGCAGCCACCAGGAAGCTCTCCTCTTCTGGATTGGGGAGGTTGGCCTTCCCTGCTCTTGGCTGCCACTGAGTGGAGGCTTGGTGGTAGTGTCGAGCAAATAGAGGACTGGGGCTAGGCTGGGTGGGTGGAGTGGGGCTGCAGGATCTGCTGCGCATGCATGCATCCATGCGTATGTGCGACCATGTTTGCTGAGGCCCTGGGGAGTTAAGGGGAGGAAACCCTGTGGGAAAAACAGCATGTGCCCCCATTGTTGTATATGATGACCCTCAGGACTCTTGGGTCCAGCACTGCATAGATCCCCACCAGTATCACAGTGGGGGGAGTGGCAGACGGGACTGAGAGTAATTGAGTTCAGGCTCAAAGATAGGCACAAGGTGGCAATGGGGGGGGGCAAAATGTTCTATGAAAAAAAAAATTCATACCACAATATAAATCATGATGATGCCACAGCTACTGCAAATAATGTGAAGTTGTGTTCTCGACTCTAATAGCAACATTGGTGGCTCAAACTGCCATTATTATTTTGTGATGCATTTGAATAAGTGGAGCTGCTACTCCAGCCTTGGTGTTTCAGAACTGCTGAATATTGATGAATGGGTTACCTGCTGTGCTTCCAGTAAGTTACACATTCAGAAATGATGATTGCTTCCTTTTCTTAAAGATTTTTATTAACCTGATCTTCCCAGGTTATAAAGAGTTTTTTTGTCTTTCAGTCCTTTTAAAAGTAATTTTATTTATCCCACAAGATGCTGCTATTTAGCAACTGCTTTTAGTAGTATATTTGACATATATATTTTCAACAGTTAAGTTTATAGTCTCAACACTTAAGTTATTTATTTATCTCTACTCTGGCTTTTTACAGTGCAAATGGTCTCATCCACCAGATTATCATATTTTAAATTGTTACTCTGTTCTGTAGTTCTGTGGAGTCTTTGCATTAATTGCGAAAATTTTATTCATTCATGCTTCCTTTGCCAGTTTGTTTTCCTGATACTTTTGCAGGTGAAGCCTGCAAAACTGAGGAAGAGTAAGGGTTACTAGAGGGAAAGTATAATTTTTGAAATGCCATTAAGGGCAGATAATGACTGAAAATTAAATTACAAACTATACAGTTTCTAAATAAGTAATGTTTAGCATCATCAAAACTCAGAAAAAAATAAAATAAACTTTTTTAAAAAAAAAAATACCATTTTATGTGCCAAAACAAAAAATAGCATTAGTATTGATATGATGTGTTTGCTGTTTTATAAATGTCATAACTAAAAAACATCAATAATTCACTTAAAAAACAGTTTCAATATAGTACTGCTACACATAGAATACTATTGACAAATACAAACGGTATTGATATGACTGCTTCCAAATGACCTGACTGCATGCTCATATGGGCTATAAAAATAAAAACTCAGTTGAAATATCAATATTTGATGTTGTTATATCTTCCATATATTGATATATAAAAACATAAAACGGTAAAAAAAATTTCAAAATCTTATTTTTAACCCTTAGGCTGCCAACAGAATTAGAATGTATAGGAATTTTGGACTGATGTATCAGTCCACAGCCATGCAAGGGTTAACAACATATTATATTGACATGTATTGATACATGAGAACTGTATTGTTATAATCTCTTACTGTTGTTAGTGTTGGTGCACATGCAGTACACAAATTCCAGAACTTAGAAAATTCTCTGCAACGATTTTGGAGTTTTTTTTTCTCAAGTCCTGAAATGTCCATACTTTGCATGTTCCTGGACTTACAAATGTTTTCCACTTTTTTTCTTTTACTGTCTTGACCAATTTTTGCCATATTTAGCTCAAATGTTCAAGGTATCCAGGTTGTCACACTACCTCATGACCACATAAGTGGTACCTTTTAAATTCATTAGCACTCCAAAACACATTTTGGGGTTTGATTGACAAGGTCCCACTTATGTGGTTGTGAGATGGTCTGGTGACCTGGCTACCCTAAAAACATGGGCTCAAAATGGTTAACATTGGACAAGATATGACTAAAAGTAAAAAAGGTGGAACACATTTCTATGTCCAAGAGCATGCACAGTACACACATTTCAGGACTTAGAAAAAATTCAAATATACAATTTCTGGAGGTCCAACAGGATCAAAACCCAATGGAAATCATCACAAAAATGTTTCTAAGTCCAGTGTGAACAAATGCTTGCAGCACAAAATGTTCGTGAGAGATCTACGTAGTCCATTTTAGGGCCCTGGGCCCTGCGTAAAGCAAGTTATGACTCATGTTGTGTTTGTAAAGGGCCCTGAATGAAACAAGTTACAGCAACTCAGCTCCTGTTTGTCAACCCTAATGTACCTCCCCCCCAATTAGTCCCTAGCCTCATGACCCAAAGCCAAGCTACAGGTCCGGGGCTAAGGCCCATGGCATCTTCTGTTTCAAGCTATAGGCCTGCGACCCTGTGTGAAGAAAGTTATGAGTGATGTGCTTCTCACAAGTCCCCATGTGAAGAAAGTTATGAGTGATCTCCAACTTCATGCAAGATCTTGCATGCAGACAGTTATGAATGATCTCCTGCTTTGCACAAGGCCCACAGAGCCCTAAGCAAAGAAATTTATGAGACTGGTCTCATGTTTCTTGCAAGGCCTAGGTGACTTAGAACGAAGAAAGTTAGGACTGATCCTATGGGTCCAAAGGGGATTTGTGTGACACACATCCAGATCTGTAGTTAAAGCAACAGACCTGTGGGGCATGACCCAGACATGTAGCTTGGCCTTGGGTCATGAGGCTAGGTGCTGGAGGGAGGAGGATGGGCCTTATGGCTGAAAAAAGCCTAACACCACATTTCCCTCCATTTGTGGCCATGGGACCTTAACAATTAATTAATATAATTTTCTTTTTATAATGAAGCTATATATATATATATATATATATATATATATATATATATATATATACATGGGTGGGGGCATTTCCCTATACAAAGGCCATCATTTGTTTCCCTGTATGCCTGTCAGTAAATTATCAATTAGAAGTATATACCTGCACTAATAAAACAATTAAAAGTATATACCTACACTAATTAAAACTGTATACCCACACTACATTAAACTATATAGGACCACTGTAAATACAATTAATTAACAACCCAGTTAAGCAGTTATCCTACAAATTACCATACCTACCAAATGAAATACACACTCAACATCCCTCCAAATAAAAAAACACACAAAAACCCCCACTGGAACCAAATAAAAAAGTACCATAAAAACTCTCAGTAAAGTTCAAAATTCCCCACACTCCTAACAAGCAGCCAGATCCCTTGAAGCATTCTCCACAGTGCTGCCACCATCAACCTACATGTTGAAGCCTGCCATACTGCTACCTCTTTAGCCTCTTCTGACTTCATGCCTCACTCCAGACTGCACACCCAGCTCCTGAACACATGGTCGACTCCTCACCACATGCCCAAGTCCTGACTGCACACCTGACTCCCGACCGCACATCATAACACTGCCTAATAAAGAACATAACCTGGATTCCAAGATGGCCATTGGCTAAATAATAGCCAACAGCTGGAACTCCATGTCTGCTAAATATAACAGCCACTTTAAAGGGATTACTAAGCTACAAAAACTGGCTACTAAAAGAAAAAAGACCACGGCAAAACGAAAGAGAGCAAAAGAGGGCACAAAAGAAATAGTAGAATACCTGGAAAAGACTTTAAATATGCCTCCTAAGGCACAGCATCTGTAGGCAGACAAGGCAATGGCCATAAACCACAACATACCAGACAGAGAAAGGGATATCAGAGAGGTTCGTTTACCAGAACAAAACATTATGCTGCATGAAATGAGGCAAGGATTCTCTGCAATAAATGAGAAATTAAGCTCAATACAAACTAACATACAACAAGTTAACTCCAAACTCACCGAAAGGGACAGAAGAGTCGAGCAGCTAGAACAAAAGGTTAGCGCCACTGAGTACTCGCTAGCCGCACTCCAACAGCTGGTAGCCAAACACAAAAAAAACTTTCAGCTGTTACAACAAACAATTGACCACCTGGAAAACTACAGCAACCGGGAAACAATAAAAGTGGTAGGTCTCCTCAAAAATGCAAAGGGGAGCCAACCGGAGAAGTTCTTCAGCAAACTGTTCCAGGAATTCCTAGCACCGAATGGTTGCCATTCAGAAATGAGGATAGATTGCGTGCAAAGAGCACCAAGGAACAAGCCTGCACCAAGGGAGCCTCTGAGATTCATCCTGGTCAAACTGCATAATTATGGGACCAAAGAGATGATCATGCAGACAGCCAGGAAGGAACAGGGGCTCAAATACCAACATCAGACACTCCAGCTCTTCCCCAACATTAACGCTGACCTGTTTGCCTGTCAAATGGAATTTGCAGTGATGAAAGATATTTTAGAAAAGAAAAATGCCTAGTTAGCCTTACTGATGCCTGTGAAGTTACGGATCACAGTGGCAGAAAAAAATGGTTTTCTTCATGGACCCACACAAAGCCCGGGAGTATGCGGAGCAAATCTAATAATGCACAGGGACAGACACAGGAGAATAGGGACTTTATACTGGACACAACACAGGACAGCATGAAATCTCCTGGTATATCAGCTGGGGGAGGAAGAAAAAGACATTGGCAAAATAGCCCTCTAATTCATCATTGATCTGCCTTAAAGAACTCGAACGCCAACTAAAGAAGATTATGGACACACTAATGGCAAATACTATTCAGACTGTGGGGCAAGGGAGCTGTGCGAAGATGGGGAGGGAGAGAACTGGGGAAGTAGGGGTTGTAGGGTGTTAAAAGATCTCAGCCGAACATCTCTTCATCCCAAACTTGTTACTTGAGGGGTGCTGGGTGGTGTGGCAACAGGGGCTGGGGCTGGGGATAGGGGATGCCCAGACAATGAGCTCCATAAAAGTTAAAACACTGGGGATGACAAGCAGGATAGGGCGGGGAGGAACCATGGGGAGATAGGGGACAATAAAGGGAGGCAAAATCATGAGGAAAAGAGTGGGGGAACAAATGGATGAAGAATGTAGTTGCTCAGGACCACAGGAGGGGAGCTGGGCAGGGAACAGGAGAAAGAGGGAGGGGGATTCGGCACACATCTCAGGAAGAATCTGGTGAAATGCTTGACAATACAGATGAGGAATGCATCCTCGGCTGCTGTGAGTTTTGGTAATTTTTAATAGGTTCCTTCTTGGTTCCTCCGGGCACATGGATAGCACAAGCACAAACTAATGACCTCAGGGCTGGTATGTGGGAGAACCCAGGACAAATATTTTCACTATAGGTGGGAGGGGCTAGGGGAACCCTGGCACTAATGCAGGCATTGGCAGGACATGGTTGGGTGGGAGGTTGAGATTTAAAAACCTGAAGCGAAGGCAGCACAGGTTTGCAAGAATGCCACTCAACTGTCCCTGTTTTTCTTTCTTTGGGGATGTCCTTGACTCTGCCTGGGAAGTCTTTTCTGCCCTCCTAAGAGCTGTAGCATATGGGAAATTTCCCCTGATCCTTTTTTTAAAAATTAAAAAAACACAAAAAACAAAAAACCCTGACCTGATATGGAGGGCAGGAGATTGAGAGGCATGTGCACGAGGGCCGGGAAGATGGAGAGATACAGCGGCACCCCTGAGGTAACACAAAGGAATAACATTCTCAGCAAATAATGAATAAGGAAAGGGAGAGGGGGAGGAGATGGACATCATAAAAGAAATCAGGAATAGGATCAGAAGCAAAGCAAACAGCATAACAGTAGGAGAAGTAGTGTGGGCGGGGGGTACAACAAATGGCAGGGATAGGCAAAAATGCATGGGTGCCAGGCTTAGAAACTAATTGTATGACTGGCCCAATGGAGATTACACACATGAGCGGAATCTTGAGTGGTGGGGTAACACATTGTTTTAACGTTGTTTTGATTTGTGTTCAAGGGGAGGGAGGGCTGCAGCTCAGTCAAATCCCTAATGTAAATTTACAAACTTGGATACATCCCTGGAGGGTTGCAAACTTACCGAAAGGAACATCTCTTTAAAAGACTCCCACTCCCTATAAAATATAAGCTCTTTTCGCGGATCTGAGAGCCTTGCATCCTCTTCATGGGCTCTCTCCTCAAAAGTATAAAGGAGCATACAGCTATAGGAGCCACAACCACAAATCTAGTGCGAAACTAGCAGAACTAAGAATAATTAGCCTATACTAAACCAGGGCTAACTCTACAAGGGGATAGGGTGGAGAGCAACAGGGTACCCTGTGGGACCTGTTCTGGAGCCCACACACCCCATACCTTACAGACTATGAAAAAACACAGACTAGACCAAGATGAATGTATTTTGTCTTTTTTATTTCTATACTTTCTTGAAGGTAAATTTCTACTGTTATTCTCTATGATCTCAGCTATGTTATATTTCTAACAGGTGACACCATGAATACTACGAACTTGTAATGAATGTGAACACTGAAATGCTTAATTTGTATGTACAGGATGGCATGTGCTGGACTGATGACACTTGAGTCGGGGGACTGCCACCGAGGGGAATAATGGGTCCCAGGGAGTAGCTACTGCTAGCACAGTACCAAAGGGAACACACATGCGAAAGCCATTATTGGCAATAATAGCCCGAAACAGAGTAAATGTATAAGCCAATAAAAATCACAATGTGGAATATTAAGGGGTTTAACTACCCCATTAAGAGGAAAAAAGTACTGGGGTACTTGGGGGAAAAAAAAAACACCACACCGCCATAGCATCACTGCAAGAAATGCAGCTCACAGATGCAGAACATACTAAACTGAAAAGGGACTGGGTAGGGCAAATATAATACTCATCTTATACCTCACATGCTAGAGGAGTGGCTATTCTAATATACAAACAGTTGGCATTCAAACACACCTTCACCCAGACAGACTCGCAAGGCAGATGGGTGCTGGTGCAGGGAGAAATGTATAGACAGAAGGTAATACTGCTAAATGTCTATGGCCCAAATTTTGACTACCAACAATTAGTTCAGGACTTAACACTTACACTCTCAACCCTACAGGGAGTACTTTTATGGGGAGGAGATTTTTGAATTTCATACTAGACCCCTGTTTAGATGGATCATCCACGCGCTCATACCAACTCACCAAATCAGCTAACCTGCTACTCAACCAAATGATCTCTCTGGGCCTAGTGGATGTCTGGGGAAGGGGGGGGCAATACACCTGACCACATGGGATTACTCCTACTACTCACCTGTACACCAATCCCACACCCGCATAGATATGCTACCACTGTCAGCAGAAGCTATGTGCACGGTGGTGTCAGTGGAGTACCTCCCGATATTGATTTCTGACCGTGCCCTGCTTACTGTGAGCTGGGTCCTGGACTGAGCAGAAACAGGTGGAACCGGTGTCTGGTGGATGAACCTCATTCTCCTTAACAACCAAGAAATTATTGCACAGCTTGGGGAGGAGATCACTGAATTTTGGTCAAACAATACTGGTTCAATCGAAAACATGGGGATGGTCTGGGACTCCCTAAAGGCATTTATCAGGGGCCACACAATGGCATATGCCAGTTACTCCAAAAAACATACGGGAAAGCAAATGCAGGACATTCACAAACAAATCATTGAAATAGAATGAAAGCATAGGGCCACTAGGGACACAAAAACCTATAGAACTCTGGTAAATCTATGGGAACAGCGTAACGAACTTTATACTAAAATGACAGAACGGGCCCTCACTTATCAGAAAGCTAGAATATACATATAAGGTGACAAATGTGGTAAACTCCTGGTATATCAACTAAAACAAGAACAAACCCATTGCCACATAAGTAAGATAATCCCTACCTCAGGGGAACACATCTGCTCTCAAAAAGGAATAAACCACCAATTTGTAGAGTATTACTCAAATATATACACTAAAGGGAGAGACAACCCCATGAACAAAACAGCCCCAGACGTACATAAGTTCTATAGAGACTTGGCACAAATAAAAGAGGGAGACAAAGCAATACTGGAAGCCGACATCCGCAAAGCAGAGGGTCAGCTAACCCCCGGAAAATCACCCAGACCGGACGGCATACTAGTGGAGCTATATAGAAGGCTTAGTGCCACCATAGCAGGCCCCCTATATGACACCTTGAAATACACAGTAGAGAAACGTCAGCCATGACCATCATTCCACCAGGCATGAATTTCAGTCCTCCCAAAACCGGGCAAGCCCCTGACTGAAATGGCATCCTATAAACTAATATCCCTCCTAAACTCAGACTATAAAATATACACCAAACTCCTGGCAAACAGACTAGAGGAGACCCTGCCCAAGATTATACATGAGGACCATACGGGTTTCGTGAAGGGCAGGGGAGTGGCATCTAACATGCGGAGACTCATCCAGGACATAGCCAGGGGACAGAGAGACTCCAGGGACTGCCCAATGGTGGTCTCACTAGGTATGGAAAAAGCATTTGACAGGATGGAATGGGACCACCTGTGGCCCATGATGGAGAATATGGGGTTTGGCAACAAAGTTCTAGAAATGGTCCAAGTGATATACCCAATCCAACCGCCACTGTACAAATGAACGATTGGATCTTGCCTCTCTTCCCACTCTCTAGGGGAACAAGGCAGAAGTGCCCCTTGTCACCTCTCCTATTTGACCTAGCTCTGGAGCCCCTGGCACAAGCATTGAGGCTCCAGCAAAACATACATGGCATCGCACTGGGGGACGTGACCGCCAAAGTGTCCCTTTACACAGATGACCTTCTAATGTGTATCACATGGCTGAACACATCTCTTCCCAGCTATGATTGAGATCCTACAGGATTTGGGTCTGTCTCTGGATATAAAATAAACCTGGGGAAGACAATGATATTACCCGTATGTGGATGCGAACATGCCAAACTCAGACAGCAATTGCCCTTTACATGGTTAGAGGAAGGGGCTCAGATATCTGGGGATCAACATTAAAGCAAAATAAAAGAATTATACAAGGTCACTTACCCACAGCTCCTCCAAACAACCAAAGACCTCTGCTCCAGGTGGCAAGATCTGCCACTATCCCTCCTGGGACGGGCCAACATCCTGAAAATGGCCATCCTGCCCGAAATTCCTATACCCATTTCAAACCCTACCAATCCCCCTCCCAGATAGCTTTTTTAAACAACTCCGGGCACAGGCCACAGCTTGGTTATGGAAATCAAAGACCCCTAGAATAAAATATGAGCAACTAACACAAGACCCGGGGAAGAGGGGGAATAGGAACACCACACTTTAAAAATTACTATGACACAACCCAATTAGCGGCAGTCAGAGAATGGTTTAAGCCAGACACTCGAAATGCAGGAATTGGACTTGAAAAAGAATGGACCAGTGGGGGTGGGGGGGGGCACAAAGGACCTCATAAACACAACTATATAAATACTAATGCAACCAGTGGTAACCAACACAGACTATCATAGACGACACTGGGAGAATGCCCTGGCAGAGCCAATAACAGAAGATTAATGGCAGAAGCTACTAGACAAAGCAAATACAAACACATACATTAAATGACCACCCACACGGCCTATTACACCCTGGTCAGACTTGCTAAATTTGACCCCTGCTCAAATGGAAGGTACCCCCGATGTGAGGCACCAGCAGCAGATTTGGTGCACATGATGTACAGCTGCCCAAAACTGGGTCCCCTATGGGGAAAAAATCAACCAAACTGTTAACAGCTAGCATAGGGAAACCAACAGCCCTCTCAGCCAGGCAGGTCCGCCTGGGCAACCTAGGAGAAGAGGAGTGGGAAAATAAGAAATTCCTACTAAATGCAATAAACACAGTGAAGGTGGAAATCCTGAGGGAGTGGAAGCAGTCTGTGCCACCCTCCTTCGGCAGCTGGACTGCCACAATGGAGAGCTGCTGGATGCTGGAGAAACTTGTAAACCAATCCAGACAGAGAAACCATGAGTACGCCAGAGTGTGGGACAGGTTTGCCCTGGGCTAGCAGGAGGTTCCTACCATGTGAGGAAGGCCTGGTGTGATGAACAGCAAACTAGGGCAAGAGCCCTAGCTTGGAGCACCCCAAGGGGCCTGAGACAGACATACCCAGTAGGGGGGAACCTCTCCCGGGGAGGCCCACTGACCCGATGCAGCCGGTATGGAAAACATGAACCCATGCATAGTGGAAACACTGTGAAGTGTGTTAAACTGTTGTTGTTGCTATGTAAATTAGTTGATGGAAACAATTGCAAGACTGATATGCAATATGTTTGAATTGTACAAGCCACAATGTGTCTCATTATATCTTGTATACTTTTTATACCTCCTGTACTTTCAATATACTTCCAATAAAAAATATTTGAAAAAAAAAAAAAATGGAACCCACAACCACAGCTAATTATATAAGGGTCCACCACACTATGGAAACACTAATGGGCCACAACTCTGGAGACCCAAGCAAAACCCATTGCACTACAAAAAACCTTAAAGGGCAGCTGACAACTTCAGGAGAACTTCAACAAAACATAACATGTAGCTACAGTTCAGCTTGTATTTCACATTATTTATGTATTTCTCGTCCTCATTATTTATAACAGATAATTTGCATGAAAACAGAGTCTTTGCTATTGAAGGGTTCATCCACTCCCATTTGTTACTCCCTACCTGAGGTCATAATGAACTGCTTGTAACATCACAGTTACTCCCATGGCAACAGATTGTGATTTCACAACAGAGGATCATGACTTGAAGTACAGTAGGAAGAAAACTATAAAGGCAGATATGCTCTAAGGGAACTCTACGGAACAAAGATCATATATTAATGCAAATTTACTCAGTAATAAACAATGGAGAGGAGAAATATATAGAATATACATGAAATACAAATAGAATTGTGCCAAATTAGTATGTTTTTCAAAGTTTTCTTTGAGGCATCGGCAGTTCTTTAAGGACAAAAAACAAACAAACCACAAAACCCAGAAGTGATCGCAATTGTGATCTTAAACAATAACTGACCATACTAATGTATTATATTAAACAAAGAAAGGGTTAGGGTGGCACACTCAGACATATACCCATCTTGGGGGCTAATTAGGGCAATAAAGCCACTCACTCTTTGGGCTCCTGGCCTTATAACCCTACATACCTGTAGTCCCCTTGATGGTTATACATCCTTGTATACCATCCTTAACCATTATTTTTGTGATATCTATATATGTTATATACATACACATGCACACTGTATATGCGATACACAATGATCTGACACAGAATATGCTATTTATCTGTAAGAGTGAGGTTCTTTTCTTTTTTTTTTAATGAAGATTTAAGTGTTTGTTTGATTTTACTGCTTTGCTGTGAGGGCAGCAGTGGACATTGTGATGTCATCGGGCATTGTACAAGCTGTTCTTTCATTGGTTAAGGGCTCCTTTGTGAACCAACCCAATGTGGAAGTAAATGCTAATAATCCAACTAATATGAAATAAATGATTTATCTTAATTTAGAATGCTTCTGTGGCTAAAAAAAATCATTTATCTGTAAGGTTTGATTCTCACCTACATTGTGTTTTTCTGTCTGTCCGTCAGTCTGTCTAGCTGTTATTTCCACTTATAATTTAGAAATAGAACACAGAGAAGAATCTTTCACCATTCCTCATCCCATATTCTCTGCTGGGCAATCAGCCTTTTCCTGTTATCTCCATTCACTCTGGAACCTACAACCATCCTCCCACCATTCCACTACTCCCCGTTTCCCTCAAGTGCCAGCTGAAACTCCTCCCTTCCCCATTCCTGTTTCCCCCTACCTGACTGCCCACCCTTACATTTGTCTCCTGCCCTGGTGCAGATGTGGCTGAATTGCCTGATTTTTGCTGCTTGCTGTTATTGTACTTATTTCTGTTTTAATCATGTCTGTATTCCACTTTACTGTAACTGCAAACTGTGTCAATGCTGTCTAACTGCATACTGTGTCCATAATATTTAATGCATTTAACTGTGTACTGTGTCCATGCTGTGTAATTGCACTTAACTGTGTACTGTGTCAATGCTGTGTAATTGCATTTAACTGTGTACTGTGTTGATGCTGCGTAATTGCATTTAACTGTGTACTGTGTCAGTGCTATGTATTTACCTCCCCTGTTCCCTTCCCCAAGTCGCACCAGGAGATGAGCCTTGACTCACTGTGCTTTTCCTGATCACCAATTTTCAAATAAAGAAAATGGACTAGATAGAGCGTGTACAACAGAAAGAAAGGTAGTTTTAAGCTAAAACAAGGCAACATACTAATAGAAACATAATGGTTAGTAGTGAAATTACACATTTTTCCCTACACAAGTAGTAAGACCTCCATAACTAACTTGTGGCTTCGACACTTGGGTGTTACAGGTCATTCTGCTCACTACTGAAGGCAAATGCACTATTCCACTGTAACCCAACCCATATTAGATACATAGACAGACTGACTGATTGATTGATTGATTCAAATACATGGATGGGACTTTTTCCTCATGGAAGTGGTGATTTTTCCCTGTATACATACGACTGTGATCACAACTAACAGTAACCATTCAAATGTACTATATAAAATAAAAGATGGGTAAGTTCCCTATACTTGCAAGCAAATACATTGAAGGCCCTAACCCAAACATGAAATTTTGTGGTATTATGATCTAGTTAGCCCCCTCTATGGGTTTATTTCCTTGTATACCACACTTACCCATCATTTATTCTATATCTCTATCTACCTATCTACTCAAGAACCTACCTACCTCCCTACATCAGGAGTGGGGGTAAATGACAGGATAAAAAGATGTCTTGGCTAGTGACATCAATAACAGCAGCAAATCAAAACTATGTTGTTGTTACTGTTGTCACAGTGGATATATTTAAGCAATAAAGTATGATCAGGGGTTAGATTAAAAGTCTGTTAATCACCCTCTTGGGGCATAGTATGGCATGAGGCACAGCAGAGTGCCATATTTTGTCCCACAGCAGTGATTAACAAACTGTTGATGTTTCTCCTGGTCATATCTTATTGCTATTATTACAATTAGGAATTTTTAAAGTAATTTGGGTGTCATCACTCTTAAAATAGTATTACACAATGGCAAGAAAGAATCTGACTTCCAATTTGTCAGTTAGTCATCACAGCAGGGATGTTATCCTGGCATAACATCCCAGCTGATTTGTCACATTATCTTTAGAGATGGGTGAAGTGGCCCCAATTCGCACCACAAAGTGATTCATGGAGGAAGGAGAAGTGCAGTGCTCGCATAGCAGTGAGTGCCAGCGTTATGATGGGTAACGCAAATCCATTGAAAACAATGACTTCTACATTCGCCTCCCCAAACCACTACTACACCATTCTTAAGGTGAAGTGCATTGAAACAATGTACTTCGCCTCACTTTGCCTTGTTTTTAAGCTCCAAAGGTGAAGTTTGCAGTGATTCATGGGATTTCAGGTCACATGGGCTCTAGATTGTTCTGCACAGCCTCAGTTCGGGGTAGTCTGTGTAGGAAGCTGTAGGAGACAGTCTGCTCTGAGAGTTCTCTGCAATTCAAACCTTCTAAAAGCTGTTAATAAAGCCTTTTTGAGTCTTTTTTTTGCTGAAACTTAAGTTCATTGATTGTAGAAAACCTTCCTGTGCTCATATCATCGAGCGTTTATTGTTTGTGTGTGGATTTTGAATGTTAATGTACAACATTCAGTCTGTGTGCTGAGAGACAGTGGAAGTGTGCTTTGGGGAGGGGCATCTTTGTGGTGTAGGTAGAGTAACTTGGAGAAAAAGACAGTTATTTCTGTTTTGGTGATATTTTTCTTATAGCTGTGTTAATGTACACGTAGTAGTATTTTCAATAATTCTTGCCATTTTTTTGCTGATTGTAGTGGTGCATCAGTACATAATTTTAGTTTGTTTAAAATATGTGGTTATATTACTGAAGTTTTCAATTTGCTATGCATTACTTAGTGTGTGTGAGTGTGTGTGTGTGATGCGTGTCATCAAATCAGACACCTTTTATTGTGCCACATAGTAATTTCAGCAATGTGACCCTGCTATCCACTGCAGCTGTGCAATTTTTTTACTTCTTTGTGGTATCTTTACTGGTACTTGTAATACTGACTGTTACTGCAGCAGTGCAGTACACTGCCCACCCCTCGGTCCACCCCAACCAGCAAAGGTATTCTTTCCCAGATTTGAATTTCTGATGGTGAGCACTGGTTTGGTGTTGTGCCTTTGTGTCTGTATCTCTTCAGTGCACAGTGCAATCTTAATCTGTCTGTGCATTTGCATTTCTTTAAGGCCCAATCGCCATCTGTAACTTAAGTCACAACTGTTTCTTTGGCTTCCCTTCAGAGTACTGGACAGGTGTAGTGCATAATTTTGCATGAACATTGTACTCATTATATGCGTTTTTAAGTCAGGACCATCATTACGAGTCACTCGTGATACAAATCATGTTCTTCATCATCACGGTCACAAATGCAGTCACAAATCACGATTCACAATCACGTCATGAATCACAACATTAATTTTTTTACTAGTTACTTGGATGTATTGTAAGCCTGTTTTGTATTTTCTCTCCAGGCTTCACCAACCCACCATTGTACTTATTGATATGTGTTTTTAAGTCAGGGAGTTTTAAGCTACAGCTCATCGGGGAACTACAGCTGTAGGCATTTGCGTTCCCAATACAGTTTCATATTGGTTATCTCACACCATCAGCACCGAATCACGTTCTTCATTATCACAGTCACAAATGCAGTCACAAATCATGATTCATGATGACGTCATGAATCACATACATTTTTTTTTTTTAGTTACTTGAATGGTAAGGTTATTTTGTAGTATCTCTCCAGGCTTCATCACCCCACCATTGTACTTATTAATACGTGTTTTTAAGTCAGGCAGTTTTGTGCTGCAGCTCATCGGGAAAGTACAGCCATAGGCATTCGTGTTCTGTACAGCATGTGAGTTACAATACTACAAGTAGTGGTGGGCGAAGTGGCCCTAAGTCACTCCACAAAGTGATTCACGGAGTAAGCAGAACCCTCGGAGTACTCCACAATGTGAAGCGGAGTACTTCACTTCATAATGAGGAACGTGAAGTCCATTGAAACCAATGACTGCGTTATTCTGCCTTCCCCAAACCACTTCACCAATTTTAGGGTGAAGTACATTGAAATCAATGTAGTTCACCTCACTTCACCTTGTAATTGAGCTCCAAATGAAATTCTGCAGTGATTAATGGGATTGCAGGTCACATGGGCTCTAGGTTGTTCTGCACAGCCTCAGTTGTGGCCTGGGTAGTGTGTGTGTAGTGGTAGCTGGAGACAGTTTGCTCTCAGAGTTCTGCAATTCAAATTACCTCTAAAAGCTGTTTAAAATGCCTTTCTGAGTCATTCATTTTGCTCATAATTTACTAGGAAACCCTTCTGTGCTCATATCATCGAGTGATTATTGTTGTGTGTGGATTTTGAATATTAATTTAGGACAGTCAGTCGGTGTACTGTGAAGTATGCTTTGGGGGAGGGGTATATTTGTGGTGTAGGTACATTAACTGGGAGAAAAAGGAGGTCTTTCTGTTTTGGTTATATTTTTCTTGTATAACTGCTAATGTGCACACAGTAATATTTTCAGTAATTGTTGACCTTTTTTTGCTAATTGTTGTGGTGCAGCAGTGTATAATTTGTCTGTTTAAAACATCTGGTTATATTACTAAAGGTTTTCAATTTGCTATGCATTACTTGTAGTGTGTGTGTGTGTGTGTATGTGTGTGATGTGTGCCATTAAATCGGACACCTTTTATTGTGCCATAGAGTAATTGCAGCAGTGTGAACCTGCTATCCACCGCACCTGCATGAATTTTTTATACTGCTTTGTGGTATCTTTACTGCTGGTGGATTGTTACTGCCGTGCACTAATCCCCCAACTGGCAAAATGTATTCCTTTCTAGATTTGGATTTGTGACTTGTGTGCACTAGTTAGGTGTTGTGGTGCCTTTTTGTATGCAACCCTTGAGTGTGCAGCGTAGTCTTGATCTGTCTGTGCATTTGCAGTGCACCATTAATTCTGGGAGATTGTATTTCTTGTTATAGAAACATAGAAACATAGAATTTGACGGCAGATAAGGACCGCTTGACCCACCCAGTCTGCCCATTTCCCTACCTACTGGATAAGCTGCAGATCCTAGTTAACCAGCAGCCTACTTCTTTCTACCCCAACCCCCCAGAATTGCCTTATGACTATCCCATGCATGCTTGAATTCCAGCACTGATTTTGACTCCACAACCTCCTCCGGAAGGCCATTCCATGCATCCACAACCTCTCTGTGAAAAATACTTCCTTAAATTACCTCTGAGCCCTCTATCTTCAAATTGTGCCCTCTTGTTCTTGCACACCTCTTTTTTTGAAAGATGCTACCCTCTTGGACTTTGTTGATTCCCTTGAGGTACTTGAAAGTTTCTATCATGTCCCCCCTCTCCCTCCTTTCCTCGAGGCTATACGAGGTTACGCTCTCATTTCACTTTGTCAGCACTCAGGGAATTTTCTGAACACAAGACAGTAGCATTTCATCAGCACTGGGGAATTTTCTGGACACAAGTCAGTAGCATTTTGGGGATGCACTTTAATTCTGTTGACTGTGTGTGTGACCACTGTACGTATGACTTGAGTGCGCCATTAATTCTGGGAGACTTTGCATTTCTTGTTATGCTCTCATTTCACTTCATCAGCACTGGGGAGTTTTCTGGACACTAGACAGTAGAACTTTGGGGATGCACATTAATTACATATTAACATACTAAAATGCCAGCAGAATAGGCCTAACGGTCTTTCATATCTGCTCGTTTGGTCAGTCCCCACCCTGGGAGCGGACCTTACTGTCCCCCTCGCCCTCTCTGGCTTCTTCCTTCCCAGTCCCGGATATTCCTGCTGCACAGGACTTTGCTTCCAGAACCCTTCCCCTGTACTTGTCCCACCCCCTCTTGAACCCCTCCACCATCTCTGCTTCCACCAGCCCCTTAGGGAGCGCATTCCATGGCTCCACCACCCTCTTAGTGAAGTAGCACCTCCTCCTTTCTCCCCTGAATCTCCCCCCCTCCAGCTTCCACCCATGCCTTCTAGTTGCCCCTCCCTCCTTCCTTCGGAGCACCCTGACTGCTCCTCCCCTATTCAAACCCTTTATGTACCTGAAGACCTCTATCATGTCCCCCCCAGTCCCTTCTCTCTTGCAATGTGTACATATTTAGCTCTTTGAGCCTCTCCCCATAGGACCTGTCCCCCAGGACCCAGATCATTTTGGTTGCCCTCCTCTGGACCCTCTCCAGCAGTTCAATGTCCCTCTTTAAGTGTGACCTCCAAAACTGCACGCAGTACTCGAGGTGCGGCCTCACCAAGCAGTTATACAGAAGGAGTATCGCTTCCCTCCTTTTGGACATGATCCCCCTAGTGATGCACCCCAGCATCCTGTTGGCTTTGGCCACTGTCCTCCTACAAGTCTTAGAGTTGTTTATCTTGACATCCACCACCACCTCCATGTCCCTCTCAGCCATCGAGACTTGTAGCATTCTCCCACCCCAGGGTGTACACTTGGCCCAGATTTCTGGCTCCCAGATGCAGTACCTTGCATTTCCCTGCATTGAACCTCAGCTTGCACTTTCTAGACCACCTTTCCAGAGCCTCCAAGTCCCCCTGTAGGACCACCCTCCCCTCCTTTCCATCCACCATTGCCCCCCAGTTTTGAGTCATCCGCAAAGATACCCTTCCTTATGTCAGAGACATAAGCGTTGAACAGGAGGGGCCCAAGGACCAATTCCTGAGGGACCCCACTAATGACCCTCCTTGGAGATGAGACTATCCCGCCAACCACAACACTCTGGATCTGGTCCTTGAGCCAATTGCCTATCCATCTGATCATCTGGTTCTCCACCCCCATTTCTCCCAGCTTATTCAACAGGTCCCCATGAGAAACAGAGTCAAACGCTTTGCTGAAGTCAAGATAGAGGAGGCCCACCGGTCTAACCATGTCCAAGACATTCATCACCCAGTCATAGAATTCCATAAGGTTTGTCTGACACAATTTCCCCCGGATGAATCCATGCTGACTATCATCCAGGCACCCTGAATTTTCCAGGTCCCCCCAGCCTCTCCTTGACAATGCCTTCCATCACCTTGCCCACCACTGATGTCAGACTGATGGGCCTGTAGTTCCCTGCCACCTCCGGTGATCCCCCCCTTGTGGATAGGCACTATATTCACCACCTTCCAGTCCTGGGGCACCCACCCTGTCCTCAGAGAGATGCTGAAAAGCTCCGCCAGGGGTTTGCCAGGACATCCGCCAGTTCCTTCAGCACTCTGGGATGTAATTTATCTGGCCCTGGTGCTTTCTCAATCTTAAGGGACCTGAGGCCTTTCCTCACTCTCTCTGCCATGATTTTCACCTCTGCTACCTCATCCCCCTTCTTTGCCTCCCCTCCTGCCAGTGATGGCCCCCCCTCTCCCCAGACCCACCGATCGGCAAGGGTCCCCCTCCTCAGTTTCACCATCATCTCCCAGGTATGATGCAGCCCCCATTTTCTTCGGTGAAAACTGAGGTGAAGTACTCATTTAGTACCTCAGACTGCTCCCACGGTACTTGTGCCCATCCCTTCCCTGTTTTAATCCTGCTAATCTGCCCCCTTCACCCTTCATTTTTTCCCAGTGTATCTAAAGAACCCCTTGTTCCCTTTCCAAATTTCCCTGGCCAGGTTCTGCTCCTTCCTTGCCTTAGCTGCCCTCACCACCCTAGTGGCCCTTCTGGCCATCAGCTCATACTCCTCTAATTCTGGTGACTGTGTGGGTGGGGTGCTGCTAATATTATCGTCACTCCACCTTGCAACACGTTTAAAGAGGAATGACAATGTGAAGTAATAATAACAAGGTGAAGTGAGCCTTTCCTATGGGGCACTCTGCATAGCGAAGTGCCAACGTGAAATGGTCACTTTGCATTCACTTCGCAGGTGGATTTTAAATTCACTGCATCTCTAATTAGCATTTGTCACTTTATCATTGTTAGCATCTTCTCTTAAGAAACAAAAATAATTTTTAAACACTAACAAAAACATTCTTTAAAATAATTTTTTTATTCTGTATAAAACCACTAGCCATTGTATAATTGGAATAATGCCCTTCAGGGTGGGTGTTATGCTGGGATAACATCCCTTCTTGGTTGTTGGATGCCCTCAGCCTGCAGCCTCGTGACCAACTACCTGAGGCGGGATGTTATCCCAGCATAATGCCCACCCTGTCGGGCATTATTCCTTTAATGAAAAACTTGTGTTTTATACTAAAACAGTCCTTCTACAGTTGTACAGCAGATGGTAGAATGCTGCGCTATCCTAACAATGCAGGCAGCGGACTGGTATCTATTGCAACCCTCCCTCTGCCCTCCCGATTGCTATCATGCGTTGCTGAGTTGGTAGTACAACTGTGGCTCTCATTATCATTGAGGAATTTTTTTGTATAAAGCAGTATATGTTGATCATGTGTTCTGAAACTGCATGCTCACCTGCAATGCTGTAAGTAATTTGATTTACAACGCAAGCACTCTGTTTTAAATATGTTATGCTCATGTTCCCGTCAATGTCCAGATTTCTAAAACATTAAAAATTTACACTTAAGAGTGCTCATTTTGTAAATCAAATGACATACAGCAGTACAGGTGATCATTCAGTTTCAGAACACAAAGTACAAACTGAGTTATAAAATCAGAACTTGTAAATTAAGCAGTTTTATAGTGGCTTTCATTGTTTAAAAATTCGTATCCATCATTGCAACAGCAGCTTTCTCACAATCACTGTTTAGGTTATTTGTGCTGGCTGGTCCCTGTGAGGTGATTATTGAATGGGACAAACTTTACTAGTGTTCATTATAGAGGATGTGATCATTGAACAGTACAGCCATTTTTCTGAATGAAAAGTGAAAAGTTTTAGTAGACTAACCGGGACTTTATTCATAAATACAGATGAAAACCTACACTATGAGCCTGCTGTACATGGCAGGATAACATGTGTTAATGTAACCCTACTTGAACCTTAGTGTTTCATTCTAGTAATTAAGGTTATTGTCATTCCAGTGGAATACTTGACCAATTAGAGAGGAGCTTGAAGAATGCTGATGACATTACAGTGCCTAGTGCAGCACTGAATCCAACTGTTAAATTCAAAGAAAAACAGCAAAATCTTCAAACCACAGATTTAAAAGCTATAACTTGTAACCTGATGTTGACTATATCGAACATACAATAGCCTGACTCAAAACAGGCATTTTATCATCATTTGTGAGTGGGCAGGACTTTCACAATTCACTCATGGCTCTGCCACTTGTGAGTTATGGTCCTGTCCCCACCCACTTAAAGATAAATAGCATAGTTTGAGTCAGCCCATCTCATATCTATCTATCTATCTATCTATCTAAACCTTTCCCCCAGGGCACATCTGGAAAACAGCATGTCTGCTCAGTATGTCTTTCCTGGTAAAAGGTTTAACTAAATAAATAAATACACATACCCATAATGCAAATCACCATGAAAATTTAGATTGGTTCTGCTGTAAGCAGGAGTGCATGGTGCCAAAGGACCTCTCATACAATCTGCAAAGGGTGAGAACAGAAGACACAGACATGTGTTTCATCCTATAAATGATTCAGTGTACCTTTATCATACTCCAGGGGAAAATAAACCAGCCTTAATGAGGTCTTATGGGTTTGGGTTATGGTGGGTCCACAATAAGAAAGCAAGCTAAAAAGAAAAAAAAAGAGACACCGTGTGATTTTGTATTTGTTTGAAACCTGGCTTTGTTACCAGTGTCCTTTTTTTGGGTAACCCTTGCCTCAGTGGTTTTGTGCTGAGGTTCTTTGTCTTTTTAGTTTGTTTCTTATTCTGGGTGACCCCACCTTGTGAACACGGGTGGAGACAATTTTCAACTTCTGCCCAAAAGGTGATTTTTCGCAGTGACCATGAAATCACCTTTCAGGACAGATTTACATAATTTCACCACCCTTGTTCATGAAGTGGGGTCCCAAAAAAGTTCTCTGGTGTTGCACAATGAAAATGGGTGCGGTGGTGGGCACTAGCTGGCACCGGGGATCGGGCACCCCATGTCAGGAAATTATGAAAGAGGAAGCAATGGGAGGTGGGAGGGATACCTGGTAGAGGGTGGGAGGGATTGCTTTTATGTTGTTGGGGAGGACCACAGGACTCTGATCAGCTCTGCTTACTGGGCAGCTTATGCAGATTAAAGTAAAATGCTCCCCTTATGATTTAGACTTCTTTTTTATTTGAACTACTCAAAGTTTACACCCAGCAAGAGTAGAAAAGTGTCACGATCAGCCTGGCTGATGACTGATCTGACACTGTTGAGCCCCTTACAGACTGCCCTGCATTGGACCAACAGTAACACACCTCTTAAAATCCACTATTAAACGAATATGTTTGCTTTGCACAAGTGCAAGGGTAAACATAAAAACACATTATTGCCGGATCTGCGGGACCGGGGGTGATAGGGGATCACCTGGTATGCTAGCAACCCGGATTCGTGCCTGAGCCCCGGACGACAGGAGTGGAGGCCAGCAGGGAGGGTTCAGAGCATTCAGTGGATGCTGTCTCCGGGGGTGTGAGCTGGCATCACAGTAGAGTGGCTGTTTTTGGCCCATTGGGGTGATGCATGTTGCAGCATGAGTGACCATGCGCTGCTGTGCATCCATCCAGGACACTGCATGAGTACCACCGCATTGTGGGTGGAGGCTGAGCAGATGGGAGAAAAGGGAAAAACACCCTTTGGTAGACCGGATGATCGCCGCCAGTTCCCCCACATACCACGACAGCCTGGATGTTAATGCTGACCCCTTGCTGTGCAGGGGATATGTGAAAGCCCTGAGGGGTAAATCTTCTCCCCGGTTGTCCCCACAGGGGTAGAGGCCCTCCTGACAAAGGGTTACATTGGGTTACCCAAGAAAAGACACGGCATTAGTAGGGGGTGCTGGATGGCATACAGGGATCAGTGGTGCTGTTAGGCACCTTGGTGACCCGACTGAGAAGCCAGCTGAGGGGGTCAGAGGAAGAGTATAGAAAAAAATAAATGAAAAAAAATATAAATAAAAATCCATTATGATTGGCCACATTTTGTAGAGAATGTTGATGAAGCTGATAGTTTGATTCAGATTCCTTTTTTTCTTTTTAAAAATGGAACACAGACTGCCCACCATACTGGTGTTGCCACACAAAAACATGTTTGTTTACATTCCTTGATCGACTCCTATTTGATCATTCCTGGACTTGGGAGCACCCCAACACAGTCTAACCACTCATGATATAGTGGAAGGAGAGGAGTCTATTGCATCTCGAGTGGCTGTACTGTTTGGGAGTGCTTCCAATGTTCAGGAAGTATGCACTAAGAGTAGAGCAAGGACTTGAAACAAAACCAGGTCAGCTATAATTACACCATTAGCAGGCTTGTCAGTTCTACTAAGAAAGGAGGCAGATAAAACAGCCAGCAACATCCATGAATTTTAGAGAAGGGGAGCAATCGTAACATGAGCATGTTCAACTAGAAATAATATAATGCAAAAAGGGTTGACAGTGTCCCTTTAATTTTGGTTATAGTGTATGCAAACAAAATATATAGTAAAGCATCTTAAGCTATTTAATGTGACATCCTAGTTACATTTTTTTTTCTTACATTTGAATGATGAATTGATGATGTAAGATAAGTGAGTTGTAAAAAGGGTTTCGTAAATCCTGCCTACTGCTATAATGGTATCCAGTCACGTGCACACTGCCATTGAGGATCTGTATGAATTTGTTTTAAATTTCTTTGTAATTAAAATTTCTTAATTAAAATGCCATAAAACTTCATAAAAGTGGAAAGACAATGTATTTTGTGTATGGCTAATATGAAGTTATCCCACCCCCATGGGGGACCATGCTAACTTTTTGCTTGTGTAGATATGCACACCAGAGAGGGAGTGTTATCTCATATTATAAAAATGGAATTGGAAAAATAATGGGAGCAGATTGGTTGAAGCAGTCTTTGACCCATGATAATATCCAGTATATCATTACAGTTCAAAACTGAAAGGATGTGGTATATCATGAGATATTGTCACTTCTTGGGTGGTTAAAGACACTTGGCCTTGCGTCAGGTCTCACAGTGCACCCAAGGTGTGATCATCATGCCTCTCAACTGTCCTTGATTTTCAGGGATGTCCCAGATTTTAACTCAGAATTTTACTCCTAATAGTGTATTTCTGTGACCAAATAGTTGGGGTTGTAAGCAGAAAATAATGTCAAACATTAAAGTTACAGATTTGTTTTTCTTTGGAAAATGCATTTTACACTAAGCCCCTTATTCAACCAGGTTCCTGAGTAGATATTATCAATTTTGAAGATGTGTCCCTGATTTTTTTAAACCTTGTCCCTGATTTTTGAGGCAGGAGGTTGAGAGGTTTGGTGATGATATGTAAGCAGTAAGACATGACAGGGTGTGTATTGTGCTGGCATAATGCACAGGGGCATACTGAGGCATGATTCTGCAAGTGGTATACTTTTGGCCCCTGGAAGTGCAGTGTGTCAGCGCAATGCTCACCTCAAAATGTCTGACTGCACTTATAAAATGGGTAAACTGAGACTATTAAAAAACAAACACAAATGCAAACTTTTTTATTAAAACCAGATATATTCATTTGTTAAAAGTAACTAGTAAAAAGTAGTCCCTCCTCAGCTGTTGAGCATCTGTCTAGCCACACATTTAGTAGACAGAATATTTGTTTATCTTGGAGTACAGGAATGCAGACTTGTGCAGAATTCTACTGGCTGAAAGTTCACCTTTCCCCACACGAACACATACAACAGAAGGCCTCTATAAAACCAGGGATTCAGTCCTATCTGAAGAAGGTCAAGTAGTAATGACTCCCCTGATGGGCAGGTAAGGATTGGGGGGGAGGGGGAGGGAGAGTATGGTGAGAATAGGGCTCAAAAATAAACTGTGAGTAGTACTTCATTTTAGTGTGTGTGTGTGTGTGCGCATGTGTGGTGCGCGTGCACATGTGTATAAAGAGGGGAATATAAAGGAAAAGAACATTTATTCTATTTGTTCTTTTTATTTTGAGGGAGTTTTTAGGGCATAGGTGCTTTTTGTAGTGAGTAAAGGTGGCAGCTGTGTTTGTAATGTCAGTCAGGAATTGGGAAAAAAAAAAGCCATTGTTAATGTGAGTGTGCTGCGTTCTGACTGACCGTACTTTTTTTTACCCATGCGTTGTGGTCTGTCAATGCACAGGCCCTAGCCAATCAGGATGCAATATTTTCACTCCCCTTTTTATAACTCATAATATACCACACCCTGTTGTGCATTATGGCTTCAATAACTCACTCCATTTGTGCTTTACTGCTTAAATAATATTGAGGTCTGATCACTGTATCTGTTTTTATCTGACAGATATTTTGTGGCTCTGAGAACAGAATGCTGTATACCCTATTGAACTGAAACCCTAGTAAAGAGCAGGGATCCAATACTCAAAGGATTTTTCGCAATACTGTTGCACATAGATAGAGCCATTCTTGTTATATCTATCTCTCTCTCTCTCTCTCTCTCTGTCTATCTATCGTACCTATGCACAGTATCTAGCTATCCCTCATTGCCGCAGGGGAGGAGGAATCCCTGTCCTCAGCAGGCAAAATAATCAATCCGGCTATGATGAGTTTTCAGTATCACAAGAAGGTTACATTTACCCACTCCAGTCCCTGTACTGGCAAATTAAAATGAATAATAGAAGCATCACAATTCAGTAAAAAAAAATGAAAAGAAGGACAATTTGCATTTATATTGCCATTTGCCTACATATTGTATCAGAACGTGCTTTACAAGAGAGAGGCTGGAGTGAAGTGTAAGTAGATTTCACTCATCAACATGCACAGCCATGGATAATTTCATGAAATCCTTTTTTGAAAAGGGAATTTTGACCAAGACAGTGGGAAAGATTCCTTAATATGAAAAGTGCCATAGTTCTTCAGTTTCCACCTTGATACTCAGCAGGACAGCGCCAGAGATATGTAGATGGGACCTCGGTTTAATGTTTCAGCCAAAGGATGGCACACCTGAACCATACAGCATCCCTTAGTGCTGCACAGAAGGGCCAGCATTTGGGTTATGAACCCCAGTCATGGTGTGAGACTACAACCTATCACTTTCTGGCCCAGAGGCAGCTATGCTTGCAAATGAACCATGCAGACACACTCAGTAACAAAGAAAGGAAGGATGTGAGGAATTACTTCTTCACAGAAAGGGTGGTGAGTACTTGGAACAACCTTCCAGCAGAGGTAGTGGTAATATTCAGAAATGCCTGAGACTGGCAGAAGGGAATCATAGAGATAAGGAAGGGGAGGGGGGAAGAGACTGTGCTGTAGATCAAGAAGGGTCTGCAGCACAAAATGAAGGGTAACAAAATTGGGCACACTGGGTGGGTCCAGTGGTCCTTATCTGCTGTCACATTCTATGTTTCTAATGGTTATCTTTACTGCCAGTTGGCCTGATGCCCAGTTGTAGCCCCAGTACTTTTGCATGGAGTTTCTTGTTTAAAAATTATTTAATTTTTTGGCTTCACCATAACCCAAGATTTAATTGGGGTCTATGCTCGAACCATGGATTGCCTCCATGCCATTTATCTGCAGCATGTAGACAACCTTAAGTCGGCATGCTGCAAACTTGGGGGTGCAGCGGATCCCAGTGACATTCACAGAAGGGGTGCATGCCCCTTGCACACTTGATCCCCCTACCGATCAAGCAGCTATGTGTTGCAGGCAGTCTGGGGTGTGTCTGTGGGTGTGCCCATACTACGCACCATTCACAAAGGAGACCCTGCCCTTATATTTTGCATGCTTCCACATGACACTGACTGGCTGCAATGGTACAGGTGACAGGGATGGGGACAGCCATTTGGGCACTCATCTGTACTTTCCAAATTTACCAGTCTCACACCTTTACAGATTCTCCTGCTTGGGCAGGGGATCCACCTCGGGACCCAGACTGGGCATCTGATTGGATGCCCACTTGTGTCCCTTGATCAGCCCCTCCATGCAGCTGCACATTGGGGGGGGTGGGGCCATGGACTGGCACCCTGTGGAAGCATGCAGTTGTGCATACCATGCACTGTACATCTGTCTTCAGGTGTGGTGTTACACAGACCAGGTACATGTGAATTGTGTGTACTTGGCCCCCAATGGTGCATAGCCCCCATTGGTATTAGCTTACTTACAACCTGTGCTAACATGAGACAGTGGCCACAGTACATCATGTCAATGGGTCTCATGCAAGGTGAAGCATGTATCCATTGAGCTCTTTGGCACCTTACAGTCCTATATCTTACCCATGATTCAGTACATCACAGTCTCGTGTGTATTTCTGTGCTTCATTTTCTCATGTTCAGAAATCTGAATGTTCAGGTAAAATTAGAGCATTTCCAAAAGATGCTCAGCTGATTAAGTCTTTATTGAAACACAAAATACACGACAACATAATACTCAGGACCTGTTTCGAGCAGACTGAACCGATCCATGGCTAAGCTTGTGGTGAAGGACGAGTTCCAGTCCACTATTAAAGATGAGACCAGACCACCAACTGCATTACATATGTGAGTGATCACAATTTAAATTGAAATTTCTAGTAATTCAAAACAGATGCCTATAATGGTGTCATTCCCTCCCTTGGAACTCTCATCTGAGATGAGTACGTCTGGCCGGAACTCTCCCCATGTCAGTCCACATTTTACTCGCACCACTTACAAATACAAAACAGCTACTAGCAGTGTTCAGCCTTTTTCCACCTACACAATTTTTCCATTGTTTTCTCAGTCGCCATCAGAATAATTTATCACAAATGATAGGTTGTTGTTTCAGAATGCTTTTGTATTCCTTGCCAGGGACTTGCCTACAATGATAGCAGTTTTACATGTTGAAGTGACCATAGTGTTTAAAGATCCATACCACAGCTGGGACTGCTCAGCTATAAAAACATATACATTTTGAGAGCCTATTATATATGGTTCATGCATAGGATTGTTTTTCTGGCAAGATATTTTTTATTAGAATCATCAGTAAATAATGCATGTGAAAAAAGTAAACGATTATTGAAGCAACGATTCCTGTTAGGGTTGTCTGTTTTAGTTACCTGACTGATAGAAGGCATTCTCCTCTTGTAATCCTCCAAGCAGGTTTTTAGGTTAATTAAGCAGTGCTTTCTTCATTCCCAGTGAGTCAGGCCCATACCAGAGGCAGGTAAACCAGCTATGCTAGTCACTGGTGAAAGATGGACCTGAAGTCAATTCACATGTGACTGGGAACTGGGGCATGGAAAAGGGAACAAAGATGTGTGGCAGGGAAGAGGACAGAGAGGAGAGCACAGAAATAATTAAAGGTACGCAGAATAAATTGGAGACCATGAAACTGGTAGCCTCAGATGGTCGATGTCCTAGAGTGCTGAGGAAACTGGCTACAGAAATAAAATCCTGACTGTCTGGTTGTGCAAGATAACGGACTAACCACATGATGGGTTCTCAGCTAATCAGATTGCCGTGTAGTACGGTGTGCACATGTCCCTTTGTTGTGTGCCATGCAGGTATCTATATGGTATTGGGTGAGCTATAGTACAGTGTGCACTTGTCTACATCTGAGTAGAAGGGTTGTGGGCATTTGTGTGTGCAACCGTGTGTACCTGTAAGTGTGTGTGCATCTATGTATGTATGAGTGCATGTCACTGTGTGTGTGTGTGTGTTGGTCTATGTGTCAAGAGGCAGCAATGGCTGCTTCTGCAGTAGCTTGTTGTATAAGATTTTACATTTTTTTTGTTTTATTATTGTGATATAAGTGTGGGACTGAACATGTAACACACAGTAATACAACCAGTAAATTACAGTCTAAGCCACACATTAATTCTGTATCCCTTATCAGGGAAATTCACTAGATGTCATGTTGGCTCTCACCCACCCGAGCTTGCTAGTTTAGAACAAGGGAGACTGAAGAAGATGTCATTGAGAGTATGGCTACAATGAATGCATACCATGTATTACAACGTAAAATCTTGAATGTGCCACCAATGAAGTGGAGTTTTAAAAAAAGAACAAGGGAGCTGGCCTGGTGGCACAGAGGGTTGTGGTGCTGGATGTCTTACCTTGCGCTACGCCAGTGACCTGGGTTCAGGAATGACCTTGAGTCATCGGGGTGCTGGCATGGGGGAATGGAGCAGGATTGAGCATACCGGGCAGCTCTCCTCTCCTGAGGGTGGTTAGGGAGAGTTGGTGCTCCCCCATACTTCTGCTCCCACTGAGTGGAAGTCCAGTGGGTAGCGTAGGTGGAGAGGGGGAGGCAAAAGTATTGGGAGGTGGAAGGGGCTGAGCTAGCACCATGGGGTGTGAAGCGTGCCTCCACATGTTTGCATGGCCGTGTGCTAGGTCCTCTGGGGGGGGGTGAGGGGGGAAAAAAAACAAATACATATGTGTCCCCATCGCCAGTTGGCAGGAGGAGGCAACGGGGACCAAATAGCTGAATAAAAAGAAAAAAACCAACAAGGGAGACTAATGGCCCAGTCTGCAACACCCTGTGCACCCCTATGTGGATGGACAGTGTGGCCCTTGATGCCTGTTGGCCACCCTTCACACATACAGAGGCCTTGCCAGCCAGAGCCACAGTGAAGTGTAGACCCTCTCTACAGAGGGTGAGCCTGTTCTGCAGAGATGGCAGGAGGTTGGCTCAGGGGTTGCTGGCAAAGGGCGTGGCTGCACCATACCACAATCTCCTGCAGTAGGAAGGAAGAGTAAGCTATGTGACCCCTGGAATAAGCCCAATGTACCCCTTGCTGCTACACACAGTGGGTGCAAAGGGACCATCTAGCAAATACCCTGTGTCTTCTGACATGGCATGGCGGCCTGGGAGGCACACACACATCACCCTGTTTTGTGGTGGCTAAAAACATATGGTGCCATATGGGGATATGGCCATCTCAGGCTTGTCTGGCTCAGGACTGCCCCCTGCCTCCACATGAACATTCACACTTATGGACAGGGGCACATGGATGCTAAGGATTCTACTGAGTGGGGAGGTGGCTCCCAAAGTGGAGCTCCATGGCTGAGATATACATCATTTGCACATATATCAGGTGGATTGGCCCTAAGAGGGGACCTAACCCAAGTGTAGAAGCCAATTAAGCAGAGAACTCTAATTCAAAGCCTAAATATTAAATTAAAGGTGACAATAAGAAGTTTTATTGGATTTTAAAATGCCTGCATTTTGTTGTCCAAGTTATTGACTTTGTTACATGTTAGGAAGAAACTAGACATGGAATCGTATTTTTGATATGGACTGTAATTAGTGACTTTAATCAGATAACCACATAGTAAAGTTAGTTTCACAAAACAAAAGTATGATGGATTTTAAATGGCAATACATGAACCCTGTTGCTGTTCAAGTACTTGGAGGCGAACACACTCTGACGAAGTGTTTTAGAAGTACTGTTTATTGACACTCCATCGTGTCTGCTCCTGAAATGTTTGAAATCTCCTAGTGTTTTGTCTGTAAGAAAAAGTTCAATAAAAACTTGTTTACAAAAAAATAAAATCCAATAAAGGGCATGGTAAACAGCTTGTGGGGGATGTTTAACAGCAATCCTCCTATCTTCCCTACATCTGGAACAACCTTACCACCCCCCCCCCCCACTCACGTGGCCTGTCCTCTTCCTAGCTCTCCCTCAAACATCAGATGTGACTCCATTTTGTTCCCACCTGTTCTTGCTCTGGTTAGGTTGGTTTGGTTCTTCTTTTGCTATACTTACTCCACCCTTCCCGAGCCATGGGTTACACCAGTGCTTACCTTTTAGTGATTAATACTTTTAGCCTTCCAGTCTATACGTTTTCATTTGTTCATGGTGTACTGAATTTTGCTATATATATTGCCTGTATCATTTTCACTGTATTTTTAATTCCTGTATCCCTCCTCCTGGGTCACACCTGGAAATGGGCCATGTCGCAGAGTATCACTCTTGGTTACCAATTTAAAAATAAATAAATAAATAAATCTGTGAGCACATTTTTTCACACAGTGACAAGAGCTAGCAGGTGTTTTGAATAATCTGGCAGGAAAGTTTGTGGAGCCAGGAACACAGAATTCTTTTAAAGCTAACTTAAACAATATGAGTGAGGTTGGCCTTGGTTGTTATGAATACTGAGTAGTGGCCAGATTATATGGGCTACTTGGCATGCTTCCATCTTGAATTCTTATTATAGTGTACAGTTGTCCGTAGTTCTGAATGGTTTTCCATACTTGCTGAAGTATTGTTGTACCACAGTCCAAAGGTCTTAGCATGTCACTGTACTCATCTGTGGTAGAACAACATTACAGCTGATCTGAAGTCCTTGGGCCAACTATTTTATTTCACAGTAATGTTGCATGCACAACAGTCAGTTCAGGTGAACTGAAAGCATGGCTGCAGCAGCCCCAAGGCAAAGGACACCCAATAACTGAACAAGCATTCTGTATAAAATTTTAGAGAGCTAGTAAAGCCAAAACAGGCTGATATGAAAATAATACAAATTTTAAGATGCCAGTTGTAACACTTTATTCCTGAAGTATTTTTCTTTTTTATTTTGCACATTAGAAAGTCATCTATTTGACAATATTGTGCTGGATGTGTGGAACAGCACTTAGCCTGGCAGCTGACATGTCTATCTCTATCCCCCAACTTCATCATCAGCACTGTGATCTCACTGACAGTGGCATCACAGGTGACAGACCCAGCAGCCACTGAGTGGCAGTTCTTAAGCAGCAGTGATGTCACAGTTTGTGAAATCACAATGCTGATGATGTAGTTGGGGGGAAAGGAGATTGATATGTCAGTTGCCAGGCAGAGTGCTGTCCCACACATCACAACTACTAACGTAAGTAAACAATATTCTAATTAACCAAAGGGAAAAGAAAAAGTACCTCAGATATAAAAGGTAATGGTCGACTGCTTTTAAAAACTAATATGAGTTTTAGGCAGTACACAACTCTTTAATTTCACCCTTTTCTTGGTGGTGAGCCTTCTTCACAGGTGTTCTTTCTGACTGATGCTGATGGTGCCCTTGCTGCTGCTGAGGTTTACCGAGACTCCTTTCACTTTTATGCACTATAAAAATACAATATAAAAAATATTTGGATGGGCAACAACATGTCCAACAAGCCTGTGCTGCCACCATGGGGTTCTTATGGAATCATAGAATGTGACGGCAGATAAAGACCATGGGCTCATCCAGCCTGCCCATTTTTTTGTACTATCTGGACCTATAGTCCATTATAGTCTATGTTAATGAGACCTTTCATTCTCGAGATCTGATGTAATCAGGACTCCTCTGTGCCAGCACAGGCTTGCTGTGCATGGTTACCCATCTGGTATCCTCCATTTCCTCCACAGCACCAGGGATTGGGAAGTGAGCACTATATGTTCTCTATTAATAAAACAAATTGAATGAATATGTCAGAGAGAACCAAAGTAAAAGTTTCTCAAGGTGGTAAGTATAGAAATAGGAGTTTCCTAAAATGAGAGTATTGAGAAAAGAACATTCCTGAAATGAAGGTTACCCCAATTACAGATTCCTTTGGGGTGGGGGTGGTATTGCTATATGAGCTGTTCTGAAGTAAGGGGTGCTGAACTAAGAATTTGATCTAAGGGGTGGGGAGTAGATACTGAAATAAGAGCCTTCAAAAATGAGGAGTACTGAAATAGGAGCCACCCCCCTGACGGTAGTGGTGCTCGTGGGGTGGGGGGGTATTGAAATAAGAGCTTCCTCCAAGGTGTAAGTATTGAAATGAGAGTTGCTCCAATGTAGGGTACACAGAAATAAGAGTGACCTGAAAGTGAGAGATTTTGAAATAGAAGTGTCAAGCTGAGGGATACTGAAAAAAAATAAAAAGATTACCCCCCCAATTGGGGATATTTAAGTAAGAGTGTATCCATGGTGGGATACTGAAATTAGAGTACTCTTAAAGTGAGGAGTGTTTAAATAAGACTGTCTCCAATGTAGGAAATACTGAAATATGAATGCACTGAAAGTGGGGGATATTGAAATAAAAGGTCTTTTAGGTAGGAGATAAGAAAATATGAGTGCCCTAAAAGTGGGGGGTATTGGAATGGGTGTCTCTAAGATAAGAGTGAATAAGAGTTCCCCGAATGTGGGGGAGATTGAATTACGAGCGTTTCTAAGGTAAGGGACATGGAAATCAGAGTACACTGAAAGAGGGGGTTATTCAATTTAGAGTGTCTCTCCGAGGTAAGGACTATAGAAATCAGAGTACACTGAAAGACGGGGATATTGTTTGTAAGAATGCCTATGAGGTCAGGGATACTAAAATAAGACTTCGCTTAAAATTGGGGAAGTTGAAAAAAAAAGTGCCTCCCTAGCTGGCTCCATGAGGGGTGGAATCTTAGTGCTGGGGGACTCAATACTAAGAGGAGTCAGGTGGGGTAGCAAGGGTGAGAGGCATATTGGGCAGAGCCATGCCAGGAATGACAGCGGAAAGGGTGGGACAATCTGTTCTGAAATATACTAGAAGGGTTAGGGACAGGCCTCATTTAATTATACATCTTGGGACGAATGACCTGGCTGACAAGAGAGTAGATATAGTCCAGAGGAGGTTTGAGGAACTAGGACAATTATGTTAGCGGGCAGGAAGATCGGTAACCTTTTCAGAGATACTTCCATTGTCCAAGGCAAGCACAACAAGAAAGCTAAGAAGAGAGGAATTTTACAGATGTCTAAGAACTTGGTGTCATGTTAAAGGGTATGGGCTGTTGGGGGCGGGGAGGGACATGGGAGGACAGTAGTCTCTATGCCAAGGACAGACTACACTTGAGTGAGGAGGGAAAGAAAGTGTTAAAACAGAGGATGGACAAATACATAGAGGAAGTTGGGAATTTAAACTAGGAGCAGGGGGGTGGTAAGTGGGCAAGAGACATGCAGAGACCACAGGTTGGGAAACCATATGAGCTCACCCCTCATAACAGTGACAAGGGACAAATGGCAAGTACTATTGGTGATGCTAGTAAAGGAGGGCAGGATGGGGGGAAGGTGGAAGGTGGTTACCCTTAATGCTAGGAGCCTTGGGAGGAAAATTGTAGAGTTACAGGTGCTCATGGCAGAGGGAAAGGTGGACATTGCAGCCATCACAGAAACATGGGCCACCCAATACAATGACTGGGACCTGTCTGTACTAGGGTACATGCTATTTCATAGGGACAGGGTGACTGGGAAAGGAGGGAGGGTGGCACTATATGTGAAGGAAGGACTGAAGTGTGTAAGGGAGGAAGGGGAGGAGGGTACGGAGTCACTTTGGATGCAAATCCAGGATTCCAAGAATAGGATTCTCATAATGGGAATGGTGTACAGGCTGCCCTCTCAGATGGAGGAGTTAGACAGGGAACTAGCGGGACAGATCAGGAGGACCTGAGAGAAGGGTAGTGTGGTGATTGTGGGGGACTTCAACATGCCAGGAGTGGACTCAAATATCCCAACAACCAGGAACAGAAGGATGCAGGTACTGCTGGATGCCTTCCAATACAGCTTCCTGCTGCAAATGGTCAGTGAACCAACCAGGTTAGGGAATACCCTTGACCTTGTGCTGGCAAATGGGGACTTTGTTAGAGAACTAACGGTGGAAGAATTGCTGTCAGGAAGTGACCACCACTCAGTATGGCTCACATTGGATATGGGCAAGGAAGGAGTGGAATCCAGCACGAGAGTGCTGGACTTCAGGAGGGCCAAGTTTGGGAGGATGAGGGAAGTAACAAAAGGGTATCAGGCCAGAATTCAACTTAGTATGGGCACTAACCAGAGGTGGGAGCTCATAAAGCTGGGGATAGTGGAGGCAACTGTAACCCCTCACCCCTGCCTTTTTAGCAAAACGACAGGTGGCATGCTGTTGAAGCTGACAGCAGTACCTGGTGGGGACTCGGTTCAGGGAGGATGAGGTTACTCAGCACAGGGGACCTAGGTTTGACTACTCTGCACAGGGGCACCCAAGTAAATCCGAACACCGGAAGCAATAACTGTAATGTCCAGAACCAGGAATGGGATTCTTCAGTGTGGCTTTTATTTACATCCAAGCAGAACAAACAAAGCATAGACAGACCCCCATGGGGCTACATTTCCTGGTAATGCAGATTAGAGACTACAGAACACTTTATCACTATTTCCAGCCCTCAGGCTCTAAACCCACCAGGCACACAGCCCGGACTTGCACACAGCTTTGGGTACACAGCCCGACTTGTACACTACTTGGGTTTTCCCCACTGGCCCAGCTCCCCCGCCGGCCACTTGATCCGCGGTCCATTTGAGGAGTGAAACAATTATCCTGTTGTGGCTTCCCAAACCACACTAGAGTCTTCAACTCCTAGAGAGAATTTTCCTTACAATCCCACATCTGGGTACTTCCCTCATCACTGGCCAAGTGCCTGAGGTAAAGTAGAAATCCACAGAAGAAATCCGTAGAGGTGGACCTGGTCACTAAAGATGGGGGGCCACCCACCTCCAGCTCCCACTGCCCATACCCAGCCATTTCTCTGGAAACTGAACAATTCCTTTACTGAAAACTTTCAAATGTAGATTATGGGTAGACGTCTGTCACATCTCTACATATCATTTTCATCCCAACAAGCTCTGGACTTGAACCTACTTTTACTTTGCTTAGCCCATTTCTCTAGGCTTCCACTATTGTAGTAGTTCAATCCCCACATTGTCACACAAGTCCCAGGGTGAAAAACATAGGCCCTTTTAGCAAGAGCAGACACTCACCCTCATGTTGCAGGTGCCCCACAGGCGACTCACAAATCTCCTTGTTCTCTCAAATAAACTCTGGAACACATAGGCAGCTTTTCTTCTACAAGCAGTACTAGGGGGTTGCCCCAGGAATCTGCAGGGAACCCTTTCCTGCCCCCCATCCACAAAGGGAGGGGGTACTGAGACCCGAAAACAGTGGTCTCCACCACTTCAATTATCTTCTGTGTCTCTCTTTAAGGTGGAGACACACACCCTTTTTACTTAAAAGTAGCCCTCTGTCAGGGCTGAGGGTCATAGAGCCTTACTGAGCTGCTGAGCTGCTTTCTCAGCAAGCTCCCAACACCAACTCCACTCTGAACTGACTGACTCTGTTTAAAACTCCCAACGTTCTATACCAACTCCCTTGCTGCAGATTCCAATGTGGCTCATGCAGTTGCGATAGTTCTATTGGTGATATCATCCCTCAGTCTCAGCTGAGACTGAGAACAGAGTGAGACAGTGTGAAACCCATTTAACTGGAGTTTCATAAGCTGCCTTCCCTGCCTACCACTAGGTCTTACTGGGATTCTAGTAACCCCAGGTAACAAGGAGGTTACACAACCAAAACCTGCTGCAAGGTCCAGAGCAAGAAGTCCAGGGCTGAGAAATGGAGCTGGTTGAGCATGGAGGTCATGGAAAAGGTAAGGAGGAAAACAGCTGCCTTTAGGAGATGCGAGAAAACAGGGAGGGGGGAGGACAGGGAGGAGTACCTGATGGAATCGAAGGAGGTGACATGTGCAGTAAGGGGAGCCAAGGCATCTACGGAGCTCAGGCTGGCAGAAGGCATTAAGAAAGGGGAGAAGGACTTCTTTAGGTACATCAGGGAGAAAAGGAGCTGTAAGGACCACATAGTAAGAATTAGGAAGGAAGGGGGTTGGGTGGAAGCAGGGTGCGATAAGGCAGAAGCACTAAGTGATTACTTCTGCTCAGTATTTACTAAGGAGAAGAGGTGGGTGATACCCAAGGGGAGAGGAATGGCAGAAACAGGGAGGGAGGGGGTGACAGATGGGAAATCATGGAGGGCAGAGTTCGGGAGGGTTTGAAGGCACTGAGGGTGGACAAGGCGCCAGGTCCAGATGGCATCCACTAAAAGGTACTGAAGGAGCTGGCAGAGGTCCTTGCAGGACCTTTGGCAGACCTATTTAATGCCTCATTACACTCAGGGTGTGTACCTCAAGACTGGAGGATGGCTCATGTGGTGCCCCTCCACAAGAGTGGCCTGCCCCAAGGATGAACTGGGGAACTACAGACTGGTGAGCCTCACATCCATCATGGATAAGCTGATGGAGACTATCCTGAAGGAGAGCTTGGTGGCTCTCCTAGAGGCCAAAGGACTACAGGACAACAGACAGCATGGCTTCATATGTGGCAGATCCTGCCAAACCAATCTGGTGGAGTTCTATGACTGGATAACTAGGCAACTGGACAGGTGCCATGCAGTGGATGTCCTGTATCTGGACTTCAGTAAGGCATTCGACTTGGTGCCACATGGGAGGCTGGGAAGTAAGTTAGAAGGCACAGGGGTGGGTGCAAAGCTGGTGAGATGGGTAGGGAAGGCAACAGAGGGTGGTGGTGGGTGGGGAGCTCTCACGCCCAAGGGTAGTGATGAGCAGTGTTCCACAAGGCTCGGTGTTGGGACCAGTGTTGTTTGGGATATTCATCGAAGACATATCATTGGACATCAAGAGCAAGATCAGTCTGTTTGCTGATGATACCAAGATGGGAGTGGTGGTGGATGACCTGGGGGATGGCAGGGGTTGCAGGATGATCTGGCAAAGCTTGAAACCTGGTCAGACACCTGGCAACTGGGGTTTAATGCCAAAAAGTGCAATGTCCTGCAGTTTGGAGTGAAGAACCCAAGGAGGAGTTACCAGCTGGGGGGAGTGCAGCTAGCCCAGAGAGAAGAAGAGAAGGATCTGGGGGTGCTCATTATAGGGTCAATGAACAACTCGGCACAATGTAGGAAGGCAGCTGCAAAGGCCAACAAAATGCTGGGTTGCATTGCAAGGGGTGTATCCTCGAGCAGAGAGGAGGTGATTCTGCCACAGTATAGGTCATTAGTTAGACCCCACCTGGATTACTATGTGCAGTACTGGAGCCCGTATCTGAAGAGGAACATTAAGTTACTGGAGGGGGTGCAGCGCAGGGTAACAAAGATGATCAAGGGGCTGGGGGACTTATTATATGAGAGGAGGCTGAGGGAGTTGAACATGTACTTACTGGAGGAGAGGAGGGACAGGGGGGACATGACTAAAACCTTTAAGTACAGGACAGGAATAAACAAGACAGGTACAGAGGGGCTGTTCAAAGTAAGGAAGGGGAGGGACACCAGGGGCCATGATATGAGACTGGAGGGAGGAAGGTCCAGGAGGGAGATGAGCAGACACTTTTTTATAGAGAGGGTGGTGGCTGGGTGGAAGGCGTTACCTGCAGAAGTGGTATCCAGTAGAACAGTGGACTGCTTCAAAAGAGGATGGGACACAACAAGGGGGAGGGTCAATAGAGGGGAAGGGTGGAAGGAAGGGGCAGCTGCAGAATAAGGGCTGCTAGCTGCACATTCGAGCAGACTTGATAGACCTCTAGGCCTTTATCTGCTGGCAAATTTCATATGTTTGTATGATGCTGAATGGTGGAGAACTGATATGGCATGCTGGTGACTCAGGTTTGTGCCCCGAGCCTGCAACATCAGTAGTGAAGGCTGGCAGGGCAGATTCAGAGCATTTGCTCAGATGGTCTCCTCCCGGGGGGGCTCAGTGCAGCACTGCTCTCAGAGCAACAGTGGTAGAGCTTGGTGGAGGTGTCATTGGCAGTGTGGGTGACCATATCCTGCTGGGCACCCCCCAGGACCATTGTGAACATGTGCACTCATGCTGAGGGAGGTGGATGACGAAGAATGTGGAAAATACCATTAGTAGCAGGATGATAAGTAGATCACCCCTCATGCCCACTAGCACTCCAAAAGGACCGACTATGGGGGACCGTGCTGCTGTGCTCTGTGTTTTTGCAGAGTATACCATAATGGGAGGCAGGTAGAAATGGGAGCCTGACCCCCAGGGGGTAAGTCTGTGAGGCAAGGCACTGTGGTCAATTGGAGCACCTATTCGACTGAAAGGAGACCCTAGATGGGAGCTGGAGGCAAAGTACTACCTATAGATAAGCACAACGGTAATAAACAGATAAAAAAGTAAGTACCCACAAGGTGGCAAACACTGAAATAAGAGTGACCTAAAAGTAGGGGGTACTGAAAAAGAGTGCTGTGATGGATACTGAAATAGGAATGCTATCAAAGTGGGGGATATTGAATAAAGAGCTTTTCTACAGTCAGAGATATTGATATAATAGACTCCATTAAAGTTGAGGGTATTGAAATAAAAGCTCCCCTGAAGTGGATGTGGAGGGTATTGAAATAAGAATCTAGATAGGTGGTCATCTTGAAATAAGAGCACCCTAAAAGTTGAAGCTACTGACACTGGAGAAGGAGTGTGCAAAGATTTATATGAGAGAACCACAAAACCTAGAACTAGGGATGGAGTTCTGTTTGGAAGATGCAAACATCATAGAGTTCCCTAACAGTTCAGCGCAAGCATCCACACAGTACCACGTCATTTGAGCTAATCAATTTGGGTGACAGCAATCTGAGCATCTGGCAGATTACAGCTCCTGCACATATTGGGTGACATCACATATTCAGCGACCATGACTGACAACGTGTGGTGTGGTGTTAGAATCCTAGAAATGGGGGGGTAGGTGGGGGTCACAGCCACTCCCCCTGTGGGGGGTGAAGCCCCTTGCATAAACACAGATGTGGACTGTTGCTGGGATGCACCTGTTGTCATTGCTAGGAGCAACAGGTACATTTGGTTGACAAATGACATAGAACCATTCTTGTACCCTTCCAAAAGTAGGCTTCAATGTATGGGTGTGCAGCCTAGAGAGACTGAGAGGTCAAAATGTTTAGATGTCAAATTTATTAATGTGAAGTCAAGCTAATGCACTTGAGTCACATCCTACTGCGCATGTGCTGCCTAGGTGCATGTATGGGGTCATGTGTGTGCATGTGTCCCATGTCATTTGGGCTAATCACCTAGGCAGCACATGTGCAGAGGAAGTGACTCAAGTGCATTAGCTTGACTTCAGATTAAAGAATTTGACATCTAAATATTCTGACCTGTCAGTCTCTTTAGGCTGCACATCCATACATTGAAGCCCACTTTGGAAGGGTACAAGAATTGGCTGGGAACCAGCAACTGGCTGAGTATGTTGGAAGGTTAATAAATGGGGGCCCAATATTGGTAATAGTTGGGTTCTAAATGCTTAAAGTATCCCTGTTTGGGGTAATTTGGGACGGTCTCCATACACAACCTTTATTTACTGCACAGCTGTAGGCTTTCTACTACTGGTGGCATCAAAAGTCAGATCTCAGGAGATGCAGCTAACAGCAGCATGTTGGTTGTTTTACATGAGCTGTCTGCACCAGGTGAACACATATACTGACATGCAATGAGTATACTCGGAAGTAACATGCCAAAGAGTTTGCTTGCAAACAGAGCAGGGTATGGGATCCATAGAAAGATGCAAGGAGTGAAGAAATATCCATCTTGTTAGACTTCTGTACATCTCTCCAAACCATACACATACATGCTAAAGCCGCAAACCCAGTGCAAGACATCAAGGGCATGCAACTCCATGTGTCGAGCAGACTGACAGATCAGGGGTGCGACTTTCAAATAACTGGGAGGAGTTGTGGAGTGTGCAGCTTAACAGTGTAGAAAACAAAGTTCCCCACCAGTGACCTGCAGCCAAACTACTAACGTCAGCAGTTTCTCTGCTGGTGTGCCGATTTCTCCTGTTCTGTGCATATGCTATGTCTAGTCATGTCAGATGTGGCATGTGAGCTAAAAAACTGCCCTCAAGCTGCTGTAAAGCAGGCAAGAGGTGATGCAGTGGCACCCTCTTTGAAAATGTCATGCATGCAGCAGCAGTTGTGGGAGTGCAATGGGACTCCCTGTTCTGCATCTTTTCCAGCAACATGTGTGATTTTTGGTACACTGAAACTCAGTTCCCAGGAGTTTAATAATATTTATAAACTGGGTAATGGAAATCCTGCATCCTGATTGGTCAGGACCCATGTCCTTATAGGACAACAACCCTGTGGCTGGCACTTTTTGGACACCAGTGGCACAGTGCCACTGATATCACTGTGCCACCCAGTAGAGTCTTAAAAACATATTAGCAGCCATGTGCCTCATGCCTCACTATGCACCTGGGATCCTTTTATCAGACAACAACAACACACTCTGTCGTGTCTTATTGCTTATGTATTACTTGAAAGTTTCACTTTGTTCCAGTGGTTCATTAAACACAACTTATAATACTGCCTTTTCCAGAATACTGATTATTCAATTAAGTTAAAAGTGAATTTAGATGTTTGTATGTTAAGCATTGTGTGTGTGTGTGTGTGTGTGTGTGTATGTATATATATATAGCTATAGGTATATGTGTGTGTGTATATATATATATATATATATATATATATATATATATATATATACTGTATATATATATATATATATATATATACACTGTATATATATATATGTATATTTTTTATACATGTGTACTAATAAATAACAAAATAAAAAGTGTTGTCTTAACCCAACATAGCAAGATATTATCTTGCAAATTAGAGCACGTCACAATGACCTAACATAGCAAGATAACATATTATCTTACAAATTAGGGCACATCACAATGACTCAACATAGCAAGATAATATTATCTCACACAGTAGGATATGTCACAGTGCATACTGAACCAATCAGAGTGTGTATTTCATAATGCTGATGACATCACAATAGCCAAGTGCAGCACTGAAGCTAGGAGTTGAAATCAAACAGAAATTGTTATTTCTTCATACAAAGAGCACATCTGAAAGGCATAACTAGTAAACTGATGTAGAAATCGAAAGTACAATGTTCTGACTCAAAATATACAGTTTCTTATCACTTGTGCGGGGGTAGGACTTTCATAACTTACTTGTAGCTCCGCCACTCGTGAGTTATGGTCATGGCCCCTCACATGTGAGATAGATTGCATATTTTGAGTCAGCCTATTGCATACCTCCTATTTATATAACACATGTTTTGAGATAACTGGGCAGATAAAAAAACTTATCTTAGGCATTGTGAAAATATATTAATATAGTATATGGGTAAGAGCCATTATGTATAGAATTAAGTGAATTCAGACTGTTGTGTACCATCCCAAGTATGTCACTAATAGTGTACAACAAGAAAGAATCCCCACGCACTACACTTTACCTTTCAGAATCACTGATTGCTCATTTGTTTCTTGTCGGGTTCCTCTGTCAGTGATACATACAAGAACGAGTGATCAGTGATGTCTTCAGCAGTACTTTAGAAACCAGCTACAACTGTAAAAAATTCTGTGGTTCTTTATTTATATACTAAAATTTAATTTGTTTGAAATTATGAGTGGTGCTGTTCTTTGAATACGTCTGGCGAGGCCCCAGTTACGTTAAGTGAGGACATGGCGTGGAAATGGGACACAGTGAAAGCCTCATAAGTCTGAATTAATGAGTGCTGTTTAAACAGTTTTGAAACACTGTTGAATACTGTGCAAATGGGACACAGGGCACAACAATGCTGAGTTCACTTCTTGAGGTTTTTGTGACAACCAGAGACCTCTCAAGCTTCACTCTTGAGGTCAATGGTTGTCATGACAACCTCTCGAAGCAGACACAGCGTTGTGCACCGCTGCCCATATATTATCCTTTATATGTTTTCATCATGCATTATGTCATGCTGATATCTTTCCTTGTTGCACTATGTCATAGTGCATTCTTAAATAGAAGTAGTAGTAGATCTGAAAACTAGCTAGTCCTAAATAAGCGCAAATAGAACACTGCGATTGGCTAGCTTTTGAATTCTACTCAGCTGCCAGCTCTGCAGCAGCTGTAAAAGAAGCAGAATGTTGGTCACACATTGCAGAGTCACAAGCACACACATTCACAATCATGTTTATCCCAAAACATGTCTGAACAAACAGAATATAACGTGGCCTGACTGGAGATATCCTATTTCTCTTTATTTGGGGTCACTTGTTAGATATCATAATATCTTTGGCCACTCATGAAAATAAATATAATATCTTCAGTCAGGCCATGTCTAATCCCCTGTATATATTTATACGTCACACTAGAATGTACGTTGTATATCCTTTCTAACAGCCTATCAGTAAGTTCTTATCATTTTTTACACTTCTGTATAATTTTACATTCAATTTACCTAGTATAGCCCAGCTGAGATATAGGATCTCCTATTCAGTTTAGTCCTGTTCCTACCCATTTTACGTCAAGGTGTCCTAAAGCACAGGGCAGTTATTGTAAAGCAACTGATGCAATGAAGAAATCTTTGAGAAACATAATATTAAGATGAAACATAGCTTATAATGTAGCTCATTTCAATATTTATCTTCCCATGGTTATTTATTATTATATTGGAAAATATATCTTTCTCAGCCAATTAGAATGCAGGGTAAATATCCAATTTTTCTGTGATAACAGAACAGTAGACTGTAGGACAGGACAGTAGTACAGTAGACTAGAGAATTGGATAGCAGCTCTGAATTCTGATTGGCTTGTACACACCATCACAGCTCCAGGAAAATCTACTGCCGCTTCTCCTCAGGCTGCTACCAGAACATGGAGGAAACTCAGACCTGGGTTTTGCTTAATTGAAATGATGGTAGAAATGGAAAAGAAAATGTTTTCTAGTTCTGTGATCAACACTCCTCAGGAATGATGCACCACCGCCATCTTGTGGGTATCAGAACCCAGAAGTAGCATGGACCCAGTTCAATAATGCAACTCATTGTAAGAATTTAAAAATCATGGCACTTTTCCCAGTATACTAGTATTAACAGCACAGTGGTCACGGGGTTCCTCAGTAATAACCAAAGGGTTATTACCTCATAAACCATGACCACTATATTATTTATCACTGCATTAAGGATATTTCCATACAAACTGAGTCATTGCATCTTAGAATTAATCTATGGCTGTAGCTTCTTCACTGCTTGAAATTATAATCCTGTACTTGTTGCATCAAATGCTCCTACCACAGAAATGCCTGTGATGTCACAAGCAAAGGATTATAACTAGAGGTGGAGAATAAGCAGCCACAATGGGACAAAGGTCCTGCTGACCTGCAGATATATGTTTTAAGGACGAGCAAGGGACAGGAAATATAGATGGGCTGCAGGTCTTTTTCTGCCTGTAAATTTCTCTTCTAATACAGAAATATATGACATACAAACTGTGTTATGTCTAAATAATGTGAACTGAAAGGTTTTTCAGAGGTGTCAGCTGCTCTTTAAGTAACTTGCTCAAAGTCACACAATCAATAAGTGTCTTTGAGGGGACTTTAACCTGTATCACCTGATTCAAAATTCTGTGTTGTGACAGCTAGGCTGTACTCCCTTGCTGTTTCTTACAACTAGGGATCCATATATAGAAGTGCTGACAAACATAGGAGAGCAAACACTTACTACATACAAGTAGAAAACTGTGCTAGTCACAAGATAAAGTGGCAAAAAAGCTGCAGGCAAGTCTGGCAAGCAACACCCTAAATGCTGCCGCATTTTAAGTCAATTTGTTCATGAACAGAGTCCTAGAGGAAGTGCACGTGGTCATGCACAAAACATTAAACTGTTAGAATGCTACAGTAACACTTGCTAGACATGCATGCTTGCTATTTGTTCCTGTATTCTCCTGGGTGGTGCCTGAAAATAGTCATTTCTATGGCTAGTGCACCTTACTGGGTTAACAAAAACTAAATAAATAAATAAATCTGGAACTAACATAAAGTCTTTTGTCACTTTATTTTGTGCAGAGTGCAATTTTTTAAGTTTGCCCTCTTTTACGTTTATAAATTTGTTAAAAGTGTGCCTTGCCACTTCACTGTACCTTAGAGGTGGCCCTTCAGTTTCAGGGTACATAAATAGCAATAAACATCTACACACAAACACATCTTCTATGATAAACAATAACTTTTTAAAAATGCTGCACATCACCACTGTACACTGACAAAGGCTTCTAAATGGAGTTATGACCACTCCAAGGAACTGCAACTTATTTAAATAATCAGCAATGGTAGTTTATACTGGGAGTCCCTGCTGCAGTCTTAACCAACTAAAAATGTTGGTATGCATTTGTAAACAAGACAACCAAGATGTAAACACTGAAGCAGGCTTTTAGTCACTGAAAAATATCAGAGTTAGAAGAACTACTCTGCATATAAAAAACATTGACAGTTGAATTCCAAAAGCACTTCTGTGTATAACATGGGCCTGTGCCACATTCAGTAAGGATTTTCCATTTACAAAGTTCTAGGACCATGCGTTACAATTTTCCTATGACATGGATTATGCAGCACTTGTCAATCAATAAACACCCCTCCTCCCCCAAGGTAACAGTACATTTTCAGTAGCAGCTTCAGAAATGATTAACTGGGACCCAGCCAGCACACGAAACTCACCATCGGCATAAATGTTTTTGAAACTGGGCACACTGGTATATTTTAATGATGTACCCTGTAATAAGAATACCGGAGCATGGCATATTTTTACCAGGGTGCTGGGTCCTCATGCTCCCATCTAGAGAACCCACTGAACATTTTGTTTACATTTTAGAGTCATTGTTTAATTTAAAAGAAAACAGGTAACACAGCAATATTTTCTTGAAAATCACAGTAGGTAAGTATTCTCAGCAAAGTGCATTGATTTGAATAGTATTCTCAGCAAAGTGAATTGACTTGAATAGTATATGTTGATTTTGTAAAGGATTTGCTTCACTTCCTAAGAACAAAATGCAGACATAAGGTATTTGTAGTGGTATAACACACAGTGTCGTACCGGTTTTATTACACACACTATGGGAATATGAATTACTCCTTGAGCTTTGATTTGCATTTCCTTAAAATGACTACAAAAAAGGGCATAGTGCAAAATTTGGTAGCTGAAGGATTCCAATATATGTACACATCCTACCTATACAGTGGTACCCACCATGATGCCTCCTGTGATGGAGTAAATCACGCTGCTGCTTTTTCAGAGTGTCACAGATCCCACAACTAACCATCTGGCATGTCCATTCATCTGTGATAATGATGTTATATCCTGAGATTCTGAAGCAGTTCATTAGTGTTCCTTATTCACCAAGAGATTGGTTTTAAAATAAGAAAATACCAGATAACAGGATTATATATGTGTTATGACTGGACAATAGTGCACTATAGGGGTCTGATGGGCACTGGTGGGCACATTACAAAGTCCTTGTCTGCACATGCTTCTAAAACCATAGGTTATAAAAAGAGTTGCATACTCAAGAAATCAGCAATAAGTCTCAATGAATCAACTGGGATTTTGATTGAAATAGAGTGAGATTGACATATTTGTGCTCACAGCGTGACTTCACTGCCTGTCAACACAGTTTTGTTACAAGAAGGTTTTAGGCTCTGTCAGTACCATCATGTGCAAGATTCAAGTGTGGAAAATGAAACTTCGCATTCTATAGTAAACATCTATAGGGCCATTCAACAATTAATCTTTAGTTAGAAACTGAATTCTGATTCAAGCCATGGCAAAGCTTTGTTGAGCTCTTTTCTCACTCCCTACCCATAGCCAAAAGATCACATACTGTTGTGAGCATCTAAAAGAAATTAATCTTAAAACTAAGGACCAATGTTTCCTGCAGTTCCATGGCCATGGGAATTTCCACAGTTGTTGGAACAGAAAGAAGACAAAATATATAGAAGAGACAGAAAGAAACAGATGAAAATGACGTAAAACTACGACTGGGAGAGGAGCAGATGGATAAGCAGAACTATGAGAGAGAGAGAGACTATGTGTATGTATGTGTGTCAATATGTTAATAAAACACCTATATGAACTAAAGTGCTAAACAAAGGTCTTCTAATACAATACAAAAACACATTCTGTTTAGCAGTCACAGCTACATGAAATTATTTTAAGTCAAATATCCATGCCTGTTGACATGCCGGTTCAGGATGGCACCCACAGTTCTGTCTTACAGCCCATAGCTGCATTCTTAAAGTAGCACCCACTCATGATGTTTTTCTGTGGCAATGCCCTTTTTTCTGTTGTCTTGTATGTGCAGTGCAAGTGACATTTTGTGGCAGCTTGCTGGAGTAGCTGGTTGTGGAGGTGCAGCAGTGTTGTGGCCAATGCCACCATTGCTTTTTTGGGCTTGTCTCTGTGGCACCAATGAATGAGTACGCTGTCTACGACAGCAGTTGAGAAGTGTGCCACCAACTTGAAAGAAATTCACCACCGCAATGAGGGAGCACCCTGGCATTGCAGGGCATGCCTTGCCTGCTGAAACATTTCAATTAACATAGCGGCGGCTGTCAACATCCGCCTCTCACAATCCTTAGAAAACCAACTATGGAGGTGCCCAATCCCCCTGTCAGCATGTTTGTAACCCCCCCTCAAAATTGTGTGGCACACTGGGAGTTCACCCCAGTGTGCTTTGTGTGTTCCAAAGCCAACCGTGTCTGCATGTTCCTGCCCCTGCTCCACCCCACCCCCATTGTGTGCCACACTGGGAGCCCACTTTAGTGTGGCCAACATAACCCCCCCAAAGTCATGGGGTGCATTGGAAGCCCACCCCAGTGTGCCCAACAGTTGTTTTATTTCACCTGTAAGTAAACAAAACCTTCCCGCGATGTCCGTTCCTGAAAAAGAAAACAGTGCGTTGTCGGTCAGAGCACTCCCCACCCCAACCTCGCCCACCACTGCACACCCCACATCACCCCACCCCCATCTTACCTCTGGAGGGTCCTGCACCCACGATCTTCGCTAGAGCAGGAACACGTCTGCATTCTGCAAAGCCGACCGCGAACTGAAGAAATGCCGATATGCTGTATAATGGCATCAATGGAGGGGAATCAACGTGTTCATGAGGTGGGCTCCCAAAAAGCCTATGTTGTAAATTTGGTGAAAAAATTCCCAAAATGACTGTGTCATGAGCGTGCGCTGCACAGTTTCCATGAATGCTTGTAATTTCGAGAATTTTTAACATTTTCACTCCAGATTTTCAACATTGCCATTTTTTCACACCTCCTTATGAACAGTACAGTTGTTATTTTTCACATCCTGCCCAAAATGTGTTTTCTCACATCTGGCGCACAATGGCGCAGTTGCTGTGGGAAATCAATGTTTGGGACAGATTAAGAAAATCACAGTTGACACTGTTTATGAGCAAAGGTTCCAAAATGTCTATGTTGAAAATTTGCTGAAAAAATTCCAAAAAAAGGACTGTTATGAGCGTGCATTGCGCAGTTTCCATGCACACTCATAAACATACATACTAAAATGCCAGCAGAGGAGGCCTATTGGTCTTTCGTGTCTGCTCGATAGTCAGCACCCATACTGGGTGCAGATTTTGCTGTCCCCCATATTTCTCTGTCCCTAGTCCAAGATGTTCCCCTTGTACTGGACTTTGTCAGCGTCACCCTCCCCCTATACCTGTCCCAGCCCCTCTTGAACCCCTCCACAGTCTCTGCCTCCACCAGTCCCTTGGGCAGTGCATTCTATGGTTTCACCACCCTCTCTTTGAAGTAACTCCTCCTCTGCCCCCTTGAGCCTCCCCACCTCCAGCTTCCACCCATGCCTTCTAGTTGCCCCCCCTTTCCTTTGGAGCACCTCGACTGAGCCTCCCTTATTGATCTCCTTCATGTACTTGAAGACCTCCATCACAACCCCCCGTCCCTCCTCTCTGCCAGGGTGTACATGTTGAGCTCCTTGAGCCTCTTCCTGTAGGTCCTTTTCCCCCCAGATCACAGATCATTTTGGTTGCCCTCTTTTGTACCCTCTCTAGGAGTGCAATGTCCCTCCTTAAGTGCGGTCTCCAAAACTGCACACAGTACTTGAGATGCGGCCTAACCAAGAAGTTATACAGAGGAAGGATCACTTTTGCCCTTCTAGAGGTAATCCCCCTAGCGATGCATCCCAGCATCCTAGTGGCTTTTGCCACTGCCCTCCTACAATTCTTAGAGTTGTTCATCCTGTCATCCACCACCACCCCCAGGTCTCTTTCACTCTCTGAGACTTGTAGTGTGTCTCCCCCAGGGTATACCCTAGGCCCAGATTTCTGGACCCCAAATTTCACTCCAGATTTTCAACGTTGCCATTTCTTCATACCTCCTTATGAATGGTACAGCTGTCATTTTTCACATCCTGCCCGAAATGTGTTTTCTCATATCTGGCTCAGAATGGCGTGGTTGCTGTGGGAAAGCAACGTTTGGGACAGATTAACAAAATCACAGTGCCACTGTTCATGACCGGAGGTCCCAAATGCTTTCATGAGGTGGGGGTCACAAAAAAGCCCATGTTGAAAATTTGGAGTGCAAATACCAACAAACACCTGGGGCATTAGGGTTTCTAACCATAACGTCCCACCCTGTAGAGACTGACAGGCGTCAGGGGTGTGACTCTGGATTGTCAGTTGTAATGCTCATGCCATTCCACCCCCACCCTTATCCTTATGAAATGGGGTGAGTGTAAGGCCCGATGACCCCAAGGCACTACACGACACTTGTCAGAGTCTGCAGGGTAGGGTGAGGTGAAATGGCATGAGCATTATGGCCGGTGACCCAAAGGCACACTTCAATGCCTGTCAGTCTCTGCAGGGTGGGGTGGGGTTGGCATCAGTTCCATACTTCACTGCTATTCCTATTATGCAACTCTCTAACTCCTGCACTACCAGTGTCAATGCCAGCAAGACAACATTCAGTATTGACAAATTCTTGTTTTAAATCACATCCACTGGTTCAGGATGGTGTCCATATTTCAATGACCTGTGCTGCACAGATTCAACTATATAGTGGTGTCTGACCATGGTGCTGTCCATCAGCAAGCAGTTGCTTCTTTAAAATCACCTACTATCCACAGGTTCAGGATGGCACGCATGGTTGTATGTCTAGTGGTACACAGCCACATCTATACAGTGGTACCTGACTATGACACTGTCCCGGGAGTAAGCAGCCACTTTTTCAAGATCACCACTAGTTGTCAGCGCAGGATGGCACCTGTGGTTCTGTGACTTGGAATTCACAGCTGCATTAACATTTAATAGCAACCACCAGTGTTGCCATCCTGTGGCAAGCAGCCATACCATGGAAATGTTGCCACCAAAGGCATCCTGACCATCCAACCAAAGTGAACGATTAGCCACAGCACAGTGCCACACAGAACCCCCACCCCATCATTCACCCACCCTACAGCACAGACTATTAAATGGAGAATGTTGTTCCCACACCCAAACAGTCCATAATGCTGGAAGTTAATTTCTACTGACCCAGTGATTTGTCTTTTCCCTTTGGCCCCCAAAAATCCATGATATATGAGCACAAGAAAAAGCAAACGTCTTAAGCCTTTACTCCACAGGGGTGAAATGTATAGATCTCTTTATTAATGTACTACAACACTTTATCCACTGTGGAAGATGGACAAATGAATCCATAGAAGTTCTAAGTCTCTGACATGGAAGTTAGGTCTACAGTGCCACAGAGAATTGGGGCCTTGCCTATTACTGAGCAGTTCATGGTAATGAATGCAATTTTATCAGCATTTTTATTTGTGGCTAGAAGTATGCTCCGCAACTCAAAAAAGTAGCTAAGGTCAGAAAATCTACTCCGTACATACAGTATCTCTCAGATAGTAAGTGCTTCTACCCAGACAGTACCCTTTTGTGCTCTGCCACTTACCTATGGTTCCCCCATTCAGAACATGTATTTGATATTCAGTCCAACTACATGGGATGCCCCCTTTCTGAACCTCTGAATTCCCACCTCTTTTAGTTCCCTAGGGATATAACTTGTAAGGGACAGAAATTATATTCTTACTTTTGCAGAAGTGTTTAGTTCCCTTTCCAACCGGAATGAGTGGGCAGGTAGCCGATGGACTGGCAGCCTCCACCAGTCCATTTTGGGTGGTGCTATGCAGTGCTATATCGAGGAGAAACAAGATGGCTATTATGGCTGACTTGATTTCTTTGGTTGACCTGGCTTGCATCACAAAGACCTGGTTGGGGGGATGAAGCAAGTTCAGTTTTAGAAGCATCCATCCCACCAGAGTACTCTGTAGTGCACTGTCCGAGGAGGGAATGCAGGGGTGGGGGTGTGGCCATCTGTTTTAGATCTGACTTGAAATTCTCCATGCACTCAGTGGAGTCTACTTCATCAATTGAATGTGTGGTGGTGTATGGGGCTCCAGGTACAGGTTGCAGGATCCTCCTCGTTTATCACCCTCCAGGGCATGAGGGGGATTTCCTGCAGGAGGTCTTGGACTTCATCGCTGACAGGATGTTGGAGTCACCTAGATGGTTGATTCTGGGGGACTTCAATGCATGTATCGACGAAGAACTCTCGTATTTTGGGAAAGACGTCTTCCATATGATGACATCACTGGGCCTCGCACAAGCAGTTGTTTCTGTGACCCATTGCCATGGCCACACCTTGGACTTAGTATTCTCACTGGGGCTTGAGATCACCAACCTCAAGATTGATCCGATCTCTTGGTCAGACCATTGCATGATAGAATTCTTGTTCAGGGCCCCTGCCTCATTAGTCCCTCCCCTGTTGAGATGGTCTGTTACCACCCTTTGAGGGGTCTATCCCCAAAGGGACTGTTGGCAGTAGTGGATCTTTCTGGTGTGAGTGTGCCCTAAGTATTTGCTTGTTCTCCCCACTACCCCTCGGCACTGGCAGGATTTCTGAGAAGGAGATCGAGCATCCTGTGGAATGGCAAACCCTGGTTAACTCCTGAAACCTTGCCTGTATCTCTAATTCACTATTTCCCTCTGTCATTTGTACCCCAGTGCACCAGTATGCCTGGGGAACCTCCACATTCCCTTGCCAGTGAATATAGCTCATGCTTGGCCCTGTACGCCATCAGGCCAGGGGGACATTTGGTTCTTATGGACAGGCTTTACCCTCCACCTGCCCTCCCTAAAAGAAAAAGGAATCCATGGTTCTCCCATTGGGTTGGTGGGAGAAAGAATATGAGTTGGTGGCGGAAGGAATTCACTGGATTAATGGTCTTCTGTTTTTTTTTATGCTAGTATTTATGTCATGAATGTGATGCTACAGGCAGAAGATTATGATCTTAGTTAGAGGGAAATTATTGGGACTTAAAAGAGGAAAGTGACTAGTCTAGCAGTCAGCAAGTGGCCCGTCTTATAGGAAGTAGCATGGGGGAAACAGTAACATAAATAGCAAGCCCAGTGGCACTTCTGTTCAATAACCCATCGAGGGTCAAGGAAGGGAGGTACCAAGGCAGGGAGATGGTAGTAATACCAATACATAAGAAGCGATTATAGGAGAAAACAAAAAACTACCACCTGGTGAGTTTGAGCAATGTCTTCAACATCTTTCCTACCACAGCAGAGATAGTATAGAACACCATTTGGTGACTACAATTTCAGGGGTTAAAAAACCCCAGCAAGCAGTCAAAAAGCAAACATCAGATAATGTGACAAATCTCATTCATTTTTTCAAACCAGTTAGTGAAAAATTGGATGAAAGAGTACCTGTGGATGTAGTTTTACTCAGCTTCAGTAAGACATTTGAGGTGGTATTACACATAGAACATATAGGATATGTTTGTTTTACAATCAGTTTTTTCACTTATTTTACAATGTTGTAACTCTGGATAACCCATCTAAGATATCACATCTCATTTCCAGTGGGGTCCTGCTGCTACCCATTTCCACAGTAGGGTGGAATGGAGCACTGGGAGGTAAGTTAAAGGGACACATTCAAGCCCAGTGGCCATCATAGTCTGAAACCCATGAAAACCCCATTCAAACAAGGCAGTGGGACTTACCTGTAGCTCGAAGCACTCTGGAGATATAGTTGACTAAGTCTGTTTAATATTAGTACTACATTGCAGTTATCTGTAGAACACATTAATATCATTGAGGAACAAACTTTTTTTTTTATTCTTTGGTAACCGGGTATGGCCCACTAGGCACAGGAGCCTGTTTTCAGGGGTGACCAGGGAACACTGGGGAGGTTAAGTGACTTGCCAAGTGTCACATAGTATGCAAGTGGAGGTTGTGGGAATCAAACCCAGGTCTCTCTGCTAGATGTACCAAGCTCATTCACAGCTCATTACTCTACCCTCTAGGCTATACTGCCAGCTGCAAACTGGGTCTAATTACACTGAGTCAAGCAAAGCTTGTTTGTCAGTGACATCACAAGGTTCTAAAAATGGCTGCAATGTAGTGTTTATATTGAACAGATTCAGTTTTCTATATTTCTGGACTGCCTTTAGCTACATGTGAGCCCAGTACCTCATTTGACAGAGCTGTTAACGAGCTTTCAAACTATGTAAGCGACTGTACGTGACTATTTCCCTTTAAGTGACTTGCCTTAGGTCACACAGTTGGTATTTGCTCTGGTCTAACCACTAGTCTGCACTGCTTATATTGAGAGCACCACTTTAAGATAGGCAAAAAATTAACTGAAAGAGAGAAAATGGAGAGTAAGGATAAATGGCTTGATATCAGAAGAGAGGGACATGATGAGCAGTGTGCCACAGCGGTCCATACTGGCATGGACATTGTTCAGTGCCTTTATAGGGGATCTGCATGTGGGAATTGAAAACTGGGTAATGACATTTTTGGATGAAACATAGAAACACAGAAGGAGATGGCAGATAAGGACCATGTGGCCCACCTAGTCTGTCCCTTTTTCCTACCTAATTCAATACTGCAGACCCTAGTTGCTCTACGGCTTACCCTCTCTTTCCTACTGTGAGAGTACTCTTATGTCTATCCCATGCATTCTTGAATTGCCCTGCTGTTTTTTCCCCCACCACCTCCACAGGGAAGCTGTTCCAAGCATCCACTACTCTTTCTGTGGAAAAAGTACTTCCTCACGTTGCCCCTGAGCCTACAACCCCTCTAGCCTCATATCATGCCTCCTTGTTCTTGTACACCTTCTTTTCTGAAAGATGCTACCTTCTTGTACCTTGTTTATAACCCTGAGGTACCTAAATGTCTCTATTATATCCCCCCTCCCTCTCCTCTCTTCCAGGGGATACATACTGAGGTACTCTACTCTTTCCTCATATGACTTTTGATGCAGTCCTTGCATCATTTTTGTTGCCCTTCTCTGGACTGCCTCTATTTTGTTTATTTCCTTCCAGAGATGTGGCATTCAAAACTGGACACAGTACTCCAGATGAGGTCTCACTAGTTCTGTGCAGCGGCATAACCACCTCCTTTTTTCTGCTGGTTATACCTCTCCCTATGCACCCTAGCATCCCACTGGCTCTCCCCACAGCCCTCTCACATTGTTTGGTTACCTTTAGGTCATCAGATATACAGTAATTACCCTCAAGTCCCTTTCTTGATTGGTGGCCATCAGTACCTCTCTCCCATCTTGTACTCCTCTTTTGAATTTCTGTGCCCCAAATGCATGATTTTGCACTTCTTTGCACTGAATCTTAGCTGCTACACTCTCGACTACTCCTCAAGCATGTTTAGGTCCTTCCTCATTTTTTCCACCACCAGAGTGTCAACCCTGTTGCAGATCTTAGTATCATCTGCAAAGAGGTGTACCTTCCCCTCCAGCCCCTCTGCAGTGTGGCTTATGAAAATATTAAAGAGGACTGGTCCCAGCACAGATCCCTGTGGCACCCCACTGGTCACCCTCCTCTCCTTGTACTGAATGCCATTTACCACCACCCTGTGTGCCCTTTCACTCAACCAGTTTCTGACCCAGATTACCACCTTGGGGCCCACTCCCAGGCTTCCCAACATATTTATCAATGTCCTATGTGGGACTGTGTCGAAGGTCTTGCTGAAACATACATAGAAACATAGAATCTGACAGCAGATAAGGACTGCTTGGCCCACCCAGTCTGCCAATTTCCCTACCTAATGGATAAGCTGCAGATCCTAGTTAACCAGCAGCCTTCTTCTTTCTACCCCCACCCCCTAGAATTACCTTATGGCTGTCCCATGCATGCTTGAATTCAATCACTGTTTTTGACTCCACAACCTCCTCCGGAAGGCCGTTCAATGCATCCACAACCCTCTCTGTGAAAAAATATTTCCTTACATTACCTCTGAGCTGCCCCCTCTATCTTCAAATTGTGCCCTCTTGTTCTTGCACACCTCTTTTTTTGAAAGATGCTACCCTCTTGGACTTTGTTGATTCCCTTGAGGTACTTGAACGCTTCTATCATGTCCCCCCCTCCTCCTTTCTCGAGGCTATACATATTAAGCTCCTTTAGTCTCTCTTCATATAGTCTTCCGGTGCAGACTCTGCACCATTTAGTTGCCCTCTTCTGGACAGCTTCCATCTTGTCTATGTCCTTGCAGAATTGGGTCTCCAGAACTGCACACAGTACTCAGATGGGGTCTCACCAGCTGTCTGTACAGAGGCATAACAACTTCCTGTTTTCTACTGGTGATGCCTGTCCCTATGCATCCCAGTATCCCCCAACCCTCCTTACTGCCTTCACACATTGCTTGCTCACCTTTAAGTCATCTGATATGACTACCCCAGGTCCCTTTCCATTTTTGTTGTTGTTAATATCTCACCCCCATTGTGTACACTTCCCTGGGTTTTGTTTCCCAGGTGCATTACTTGCACTTCTTAGCATTAAATCTAAGCTGCCATACATTTGACCATTCCTCTAACCTTGCCAAGTCCCTTCTCATCCTTTCCACCCACCTTGTGCATCAACTCTGTTGCAGATCTTTGTGTCATCTGCAAAGAGACATACTTTCCTTCAGTCCCTCTGCAATGTCGCTTAAAACATTGAAGAGGACCGGTCCTAATACTGAACCCTGAGGCACCCCACTAGTAACCCCCCTTTCTTCAGAGTGGACTCCATTTACTATTACTCACTGTGTCCTATTCTCCAGCCAATTCTTTACCCAGGCTGTCATCTTGGGACCCACTCCCAGACTGGCGAACTTGTATATTAATCTTTTGTGTGGGACTGAGTCAAATGCCTTGCTAAAGTCTAGGTAGCCCATGTCCACAGCCCCTCCCTGCTCTACTACTTTGGTCACCTAGTCAAAGAAATCTATTAGATTCATCTGGCATGACCTTCCTGCTGTGAATCCATGCTGCCTTGGGTCCTGTGCCCCTCTGGCCTCTAGGTATTCGACAATTCTTTCCTTCAGAAGTGATTCCATCATTTTCCCTATCACTGAGGTTAAACTAACTGGTCTGTAGTTTCCAGCTTCTGCCGTGCTCCCACTTTTGTGAAGGGGAATCACATCGGCCCTCCTCCAGTCCTCAGGCACCACCCCATTCTCCCATGATTTGTTAAAGAGGGTAGACAGTGGTGTCACTAGTTCTACCCTTAGTTCTTTTAGAATTCTGGAATGAATCCCATCAGGCCCCATTGCTTTGTCCACCTTCAGTTTTAAGAGTTATTTCAGAACCCTTTCTTCTGGTAAATGGGCTGGTATCAACTTCTGTATCCAGAGTGTTTCTATTGTTTGTTTTAGGTACCTCCCCCTCTTCATTTGTAAATACTGAGCAAAAATATTTGTTTAGTATCTCTGCCTTTTCACAGTCACCCTCTGCCCACCCCCTTCCCCTTTATTAAGCCTCACTATCCCTCCCTTAGTCTTCCTGATGTACCTAAAAAAGGTTTTATCCCCCTTCTTAACTGAGTGGGCTATCTTTTCCTCAGTTCGGGCCTTTGCTGTTCTGACTGCCTTCCCAGCTTCCTTTTGCTTTAACTGATGCAATTTCTGTCCTGCTTCTTCTGTGATTCCTTGTACTTTCTGAATGCTTTCTTTTTCTCTTGAACCTTCATTGCCACCTCCTTTGAGAACCATAGTGGTTTCTTACATCGTTTTGTTTTGTTTATTTGCTTCACACAAAGGCTTGTTTTTTTTATTTATTTATTTATTGGAAACAATCGGAATTACAAACCTTTGAGTCACAGACTCTTTTGCAAAGGCTCCACATCGGTTACAAAGGGTGGAGGGAAGACAGATACAGTAGAGAACATACTTGAAACAGATAGAATATACATAACAAAATCACAGGAGTATTCCAGGCAAAACTTAATGACTGATAAGGAAGTTAGGCTGCAATCTTGGGTTACCCAGGCAGGGAATTGGTGAGTTACGTGGGGCCTTGTGAGACCCTGAGTCAAGAGTAGGGGAAGGGAGGGCGTTCATCTGGGTGAGCAGAGTTAGCCGCAGTCACATATGGCTCTTTCAAGGAGGTGAGCTTTGAGGTCTGTTTTAAATTGAGAGATGCTGTGGGTCTGTGCAAGTGAGTGAGAGTAGCATTGAGCCAGAGGGCGCTCGGTATCGGAAGGATCTTTGCCCTAGAGAGGTTCTACATTGAGGTACAAGGAAAGGGAGCTTGCGGAGAGTCTCGTGTTGCATCCGTGAGGTGCAGAACTGATTAAGGAGAAAGTCCGGCTGGGGCTAGGTGAAGGTGTATTTTTGCGAGGATGCAGGTGTGGAACTGTAATCGATGCTGGAAGTTTAGCCAGCCAGATAAAGCATAAAGATCACAGGTGTGGGTTAGCCTCTCACAACCAGTGACTAGGCGGCAGGCTTTGTTCAGGACAATGTTTATCCTATTCAGGGAGGTGGGTTCAGCTGGGCCGTATATAGTGATCCCATAGTCCACCAGGAGAGGATGGAGGAGGTGACTCAGAGCTGCATAGCCTTGGGGGGAGTAGCAGTGCTTGAGCTGCACAGGAGGCCTACCCTAGAGCTGATAGAGGAGGAGAATTTGGGTATGCCTCTGGTAAGAGAGGGAGGTGTCTAAAGTGACACCTAGATATTTGAAATCGGAAACTTGTTCCAGAGGGGCACCTATTGCGTTGTTGATGAGGAGAGCAGACTGACTATAAGGACTTTGGCGGTGGGCAAAAATCATGGACTTAGTTTTTTTATAGTTGATAATTAGGCGGTGTTCAGAGAACCAGGTCTCTAGTTCCCGGAATTGCCTTTGAAGGGTCTGCTGGGGCAGTAGGGTGAGGCGTGTTTCCTAACAGAACGCATCATCGGCATAGAGGAGCAACTGACCGCTGCAAGCCTTAGGGAGGAGTTTAGGAAGAGGGTGAACAGCAGTGGGCCTAGGATAGACCCCGAGGGACCCCAGAGGAAACTGTTTTAGGGGTGGAGAGGGTAGAGCATATCCTGACTTGTTGCGCACGGCCTCGAGGTAATCCTTGAACCAGGTCAATGTCTCGGGACCACATTTAGTGTGGAGGACCTGAAGCAGAAGCTCGTGATTGACCGTGTCGAAGGCCCTTGGTTAGGTCCACGTGATATGGCCCCGGCAATTGAGCCATGGTGAGGAGGCTTCATGTAGGAAAGAGGTGAGCTCTGTGAGAGCGGTGATGGTACTATGACCTGAGGGAAGCCATGCTGCTCCTGGCTGAGGAGCATATGCTTAGTTAGGTGTTCGGTTAGCTGGTCAGAGACTATTCTTTCTAGGGCTTTGGAGAGGGGTGGCAGTATAGAGATGGGTCTGTAGTTACTGGTGTCAGTGGGGTCCCGCCTTCAGGATGGGAGTGATTATGGCTGTCTTCCAGGTAGAGGGAACTGGCCTAGGCAGAGTGAGAGGTTAAGAATTTTAGTGAGGTGGGTAGCGTGGCATCAAGGGAGAGCCTCAGGAGTTTAAGATCAAGGTGTCATTGCTATAGCGGGTATTAGAGATAGCCCTGGTAATATAGCATTTTGCCTCGTGGTAGGTGATGACCAAGCGGAAGGGGGGTGTTGGAAGAACTCTGAGTTGGGGGAGTGAGGAGGAGGGTGTGGAGAGATCAGAGAAGGCTGAGCTAAGGGCTTCAGCGATAGTGGGATGATCCTGAGTGATCTCACCATTAATAGTGAGTTCGTGGGGTGGGGAGCGAGTTTGCCACTGAGCTCCCTTTATGTTGTCCCAGAATTTTTTCCCAGCACCCCAGGTAGAGGTTAGTGTGTTGGTAGTAGAGGGCTTTTGCCTGCCGCAGCCCATGTACATTTATTACGAGCCTCCCTGTAAAGTTGTCTATCCAGGGTGCTTTGGGAGTCCTAAGGCTTTGTGCCAGAGGTTATCTCTTTGCTGAAGCAGGCTAAGTAGTGGGGTGTGATCCAAGGGTGGATCTGGATTCGCAACTTGCTTAGAAAAGGGGCGGATAAGTCACAGGCTTTGTTGAAAGTGGTTATGAAGTAAGCCAGGGAAGTCAACTGACTGGGCAGTGTAAATGGGTAGCCAGTTGTTGTTGGTTAGGTGGGCTTTAAGGTTCTTTTAGACCGCCCTTTTTAAGTCGTTGCTAGGAGATTTTAGGAGTGGGGGCAGCACGCGACCTGCAGCAGAGATTACTGGGGGGGTCGCTGATAGCATCGGGAGTACTGTAGCTGGAGAGGTTACCTGGCCGGTTGGTGAAGATGAGGTCCAGGAGGGTGGAGGTCCCGGATCTGGGGTCCCTTCTGGTGGGGAGGTGACTAGTTGGGTGAGATCAAAGGCCAGGCGGCATCTTTGTAGCTGGAAGAGGCCAGGGATAACCAGTTTACATTGAAATCCCCCATAACGATGACTTCGCTTAGTGTTGGGTAGATGGGAGATGACTTGAAGAATAGGTCGAATCGCGAGTTTTTGATTTCTCGGGGATGTAGGCCGAGATGATGTGGAGTGTTTTTGTTACCCAGGCTGAGCTTTTTATTGAGAACCTGGGCACCGTGTTGTGACGCTGGTGTATGGACTTCAGTGGCATTGAGAGAGGATTTGACATACATTGCACAGCCCCACCTCTCTTGCTGTGCCTATCTGCCCGGAAGAGAGCATAATTAGGGAGGGAGACCGCTTCACTGGGAATCTTGTCAGTGAGCCAGGTCTCAGAGAGTCTTGAGTATGTCAGGAGCATGCTGAGCGATCCAGCCTTGGAGTGGTGTGTGTTTTGGGTAGGCTGCATATATTTAGGGTAGCAAGCCGCAGCCGCCCTCGGGTTTTAGGAGGGCAAACTTGCGAGGTGGACCTGGGTTGGGGTGGATGTTACCAGATAAAGGAGGAGTAAGAAGGTGTGCCGTGGGAGGGCCAGCATGCTGAGTTTTGGTGAGAGACACTGTAACTGGTAGGGTGTGAGCGCTTGCGTTGGTGGTGGGGATGGGGAGGCTGGGAGTAATACAGGAAAGTAGCTTAGGGAGAGAGAGGGGGGCAGTAGAGAGGAAAGGGAGGGTGGTGGGGGCCGGGGGTCTGGGGGGGACACTAGAGGTGCAGCGTATGCCTGGTGTGTGAGTGAGTGTTAAGTTGAGCAAGTGAAAAGTAATGGCCACAGGTTCAGTGTGTTTGGTATAGAGGCTGGTGGTGGTACAGAATCTGTGTGTACCTTTGAATGCAGAAGGGATGGAGCAAAGGTTATAGTGGGAGGGGTTGGGTGCCTCTAGGGGGGGTAGTGGGGCAAGCTGTGGGGTCCAGGCAAGTAAGAGGATAGCTAGTAGTGGAGTGTTCATAGCAACGACAGTGAGAGGAAATAGGTGCTGCAGCGGCCACTAGTGTACAGTTTGTATAACCTGCTGCTGGGAAAGTTGGCTGATAGGTTAATTCAGCCTCACCTGACCTCACTTCCCTATAAATTGGAGAGCCGAGCAAGGGTGGTGGTGGGGGGCGGTGGGGCGAGCGCGCATAGTTGGCGGGGATTCTCGTTGCCCTGGGGCAGAAAGGCACTGCGGTACCTAGCCCTGCCGAAGCGTGTCCTGGTCCAGGCTCCAAGCGTCTGCAGTTTTGTAAGTTTTTTTAAAATTAGCCGCCCTGCCATTGCGCTTAGCCACAGGAGGGATTCCAAAGACAATTCTGAGCGGACGCTGGAAGGAGAAAAGAGGCCAACAAGTTTACAAGCATGGTCCTTCTTCAAAGCGGTGGCAGTTACCTTGGTTGGGGGTTCGGGGCTGGCTCGCTCCTTCGGTGTGGGGGAGGGCTCCGATTCGCCCTCGCGACCTCCGCTCCTCGGTGGCGTGTGCAAGCCTGAAAGGACAACAGAGACAGGAATTAAGTAGGGCTGGGGAGGTGGGAGGAGGGCAGATCAAATCAGTGGGTGGAGGACAGCTGGGAGGCGAGAGGAGGAGAAGGGAGGCGCTGGGAATCTCCAATGCTGGTAAAATTAAGCCAGGAGATGCTGGAGCGTGGAAATGGCTGTTAGCTAACTTCACATAGAATTAAACAAGGCAATGGGGAATAAAGTGAACTCAGCATATGCAGAGTTACAGCAAACACATTTTCCTTCAAACAACTGCTCTAAGTATAGCTGCCCTGGGGCAGAAAGGCACTATGTACCAGCCCTGCCCGAGCGTGTCCTGGTCCAGGCTCCAAGCGTCCTGCAGTTTTGTAAGTTTTTTTTAAATTAGCCGCCCTGCCATTGCGCTTAGCCACAGGAGGGATTCAAAGACAATTCTGAGCGGACACGCTGGAAGGAAAAGAGGCGGCAACAAGTTTACAAGCGTGGTCCTTCTTCAAAGCGGTGGCAATTACGTGGTTGGGGGTTCGGGGCTGGCTCGCTCCCTCGATGTGGGGGAGGCTCCGATTCGCCTACGCGACCTCCGCTCTCGGTGGCGTGTGCAAGCCTTGGTTGAGGGTTCGGGGGCTGGCTCGCTCCTTGGTGTGGGGAGGCTCGGTCGCCCCTCGCCGACCTCCGCTCCTCGGTGGCGTGTGCAAGCCTTGGTTGGGGGTTCGAGGCTGGCTGTTCGCCTTCGGTGTGGGGAGGCTCCGATTAAGCCCTCGCGACCTCCCGCTCTCGGTGGCGATAGTGCAGAGAAGCCTTGGTTGGGGGTTGGGGGCTGGCTCGCTCCGGGTGTGGGAGGGGCTCCGATTCGCCCTCGCGACCTCCGCCCTCGGTGGCGCAAAGCCTTGGTTGGGGGTTGGGCTGGCTCGCCTCCCGGTGTGGGGGAGGGCTCCGATTCGCCCTCGCGACCTCCGCTCCTCGGTGGCGTGTTACCTCTGTGATGGCAGTTTTTATTATTACCCATTGTTCTTCCACCCCTCCTTCCTGCCCATTTGCTAGTGCATTCCTTAGGCACTCGCCCATTTTGGCAAAGTCAGCCCTCCTGAAGTCCAGTACTTTTGCCTTTGTATGGCTTGACTCTATTGCGTGTTTATTGTGAACCATACTGTTCGATGGTCGCTAGTTCCCAGATGGCTACCCACTTCTGCATCTGTGATCCTCTCTCCATCTCCATTTGAGAGGACCAGGTCTAAGACTGCTCCCTCTCGAGTGGGTTCCAATACTAGTTGTCTAAGGCATGCCCCCTGTAGGGCATCTAGAATAACCCCACTCTTAGAAATGGCTGCTGCAACTGCACTCCAGTTAACATCTGGCATATTCAGATCACCGATCAGCAATATCTCCCCTTTATCTGCCATTCCAAGTATACTTTCTATCATTTCCTTGTCCATTTCCTCACCCTGAGAGGGGGGTCTGTATACAACCCCTGTGTGGATGGTGGTGCCATTGCCTGCCTCCAAATTGACCCACAGTGCTTCTTCTCCTCCCTGTTTACCCTTTTGTTCTGTTGCTTTGATTCTTTCTCTTATGTAGAGAGCTACTCCTCCTCCTCCTCTTTTACCCTCTCTGTCCCTCCTGTAGATAGTGTATCCTGGTATGTTTACATCCCAGTCATGGTTCTGTGTGTACCTGAAATCTAGGTGGGCCACATCCACTGCCCCTCCTGATCTGCTTCCCTGGTCACCCAATCAAAGAAATCTATCAGATTTGTTTGACAAGACCTTCCTGCTGTGAATCCATTCTGCCTCAGATCCTGTGCTCCGCTGGATTCAAGAAATATCACAACCCTTTCCTTTAGCAGTGAATCCATTAATTTCCCCACCACAGAGGTCAAACTGAATGGCCTATAGTTGCCAGCCTTTTCCCTGATTACACTTTTGTGGAGAGGGACTACATTTGCCCTCCTTCAGTCCTCTGAAACCACCCCTGTTCTTTTAATATTCTAGGATGTATCCCATCAGGCCTCATAGCTTTGTCCCCTTTCAGATTCTCGAGTTCCTTTAGGACCCTTTCCTCCATAAATGGGCTGGTATCCATCTCTCTCCAGTTACTGCCCCTATCACCCAATAGTGGTCCTTCTCCTTCCCTATCTTGTGTAAATATTGAACAAAAATATTTGTTCAGGATTATTGCTTTTTCCTAGGTCCCCCTCTGCACACACACCTCCCTTTCTAGGTCATCCTCTGCATACACCCCTCCCTCCCTTTTTAACCAAACAATCCCACCCCTGGTCTTCTTTCTTTCACTAATGTATCTGAAAAAGGTTTTGGCTCCTTTCCTTCATTGCCTGTGCTATTTTTTTCCTCCATTTGCGCCTTTGCACTCCGGACTGCTTTCCCCACCTCTCTCTGCTTTTCCAGATACAGTTCTTTGATTTCCCCCTCTCTGTGTTTCCTTGTACCTCCTGAAAGCTAGCTTTTTCTCTCTTACCTTTCTAGCCATGCCTTTTGAGAACCATGGTGTTTTTTTTTTCTTTCTCTCTGTTTTGCTTAATTGCCTATCACAAAGGCTTGTTGCCTCTGCTATGGTTCCCTTAAGGTTAGCCCATTATTTCTCTACACCCCCCACTTCTTCTCCTGCCAGGGCTTCCTTGAGACATTCTCCCAGTTTTGCAAAATCAACCTGTCAAAAATCCAGGACCATAGCTTTCATGTGTATTGACTCCTCCACTGTTCTCACATTGAACCACACCATATGATGACACCAAATTAGGTGTGCCAGTAGAAAACAAGAAACGGACGGAATACCTTTATTGAAAAACTGATAGGGTGGCAGATTGAGCAGAAAACTAGATGAGTTTTAATGCTAAGAAATTTATGGTTATGTACTTGGGGAAAAAAATGAGGAGGGAATGAATACTTCCTAAATTAGAAGAGGGCAAGGGAGCTGAAGAGAAAATGGATGTGGGGGTCATAATTAATAGTGACCGAAAGGTAAAATAATACAGATTGCTGGATAAATTAGGAAACATTTTATGAGCATTGCTAGGGATGTTATGATACCATTAGAAAAGGGCAACAAGGATGACAGTGGGAATGGAAGGCATGACGTATGAGGAAAGAGTGAGGGAACGGAGACTGTTTAGCCTGGAGAATAGGAGGATATGAGGGGATATAATTATGATGCATAGGGTTATGAAGGACAAGGAATTGTGGGAAGGTTTAAACATCATGATAAAAAGCAGTAAAAGACTGACAAGGGGAAACAACTTGCAGATACGGGGGAAATTCACGAAGGGATGTGAAAAAGTATTTGTTCACACAGAAGGTGGTTGGTATCTGAAACAGATTACCAGAGCAGATTTTTAGGGCAGAATCAATAACCTTTTAAGAATGTACTTGATAAACATATCAGAGAAACCAAATTGGAATACTGTGTTCACCGAGAAGTAGTGACGGTCACAATAGGCCTTGGCCTACTTCTCCCTCAGACCCTTATGTCCTTATGTTCAGCGTGATGTCATATCCATGAGACTACCATACTGATGAAGTATTGAGGGTAATAGAATGAGATATGCCAGCATCCAGATGAAGTGCCATTCCACCACTTAACTCACTTAGTACAGGTATTACCTGGAGGCAGATCTAATTGGTAAAAGTTAAAAGAATGCTTCTAATATCAAAAGCAGCAGCTACTGCTGGTACTTTTAAAAAATATTATTTTGAGAGGGGGTAAGAGCTCTTTTAGTGACAAAGATCCTGTTTTCATGCAGATATCCTATCAATAAAGAATAGAATGGCTTGGAATGTAATTATTTTTTAGAATGTTGTTTAACAGAGTTCTCCTGATGCCAGCTGGTATTTTTTAAGTGTTGGTTGCTGTATCCCCTTTTCTTACTGGTGAGCGGGAGAACCAAAGGTAAGTCCCTGAAAGAGGAACTGTGATTGCTTTGACCTTTTTTCTTTGATCTTTTCCCATCTCTGCTTGGTAGTGGTGGTGGTGGGGGGGGTGCTGACTCACCCAGCTGGTGACACCAACCCACATCCCTCTGTGTGGTCCTTGCCCTGAAGGAGGACGTCGCTGTATCTTAAATTCTCCTCTGTTTGCATGTGTGTGAGACTTACACCACAGTGCTCTCCTGTTGTTGCCCTGAACTATTGCTCAGAAAGAGGACAATCTGGTATCTAACAGAGTATCAACTATGCAGTTTGGTTGGGGTGATCTGGTATCCGGTAAAGAGCACGTGGTTTATACTGCAGGGTACAAAACCACGCAATCAAAATAGCAGCTGTGAAAACAGCCACAGGAAATATATGGAACAGACCTAACAGCGCTATCCCTGTGGCTCTTTTCACCTTCCAAGTGACAACTTGGAAGCGTACTCTTGCCGTGGAACAGCAACAGGCTGCAGAAGGCGAGGGTGCTTACGGCCAACCCAGGTTTAGCTCCCATCTCCCCACACTTCTGTTTTTATTTATTTTTTGCCTGAGTTTGCTACGCAGCCACCCCCTCTTGCCTTCCCTCCTGTGTCTAGTGGATTATATCCCCCCCTTCCTCAAGCTGTTTTGCTCCCCCAGCTTACCCCCTGTCCCTCTTTCTCCCCCCAAGTGGAATGCACCACATAGTTACGCCTGTGACTCTGCCCACCCACCGGGATTATCCCCATTCCCCCACATGTGACACCTCAGAGGTGATTAAGCCCCCTGCAAAGAGGGAGGTTGTGGGTGCAGCCCCCTGCAGAAAATCACTTTTTCCTGCTGCAGACTGTTGGTGCTATTTTCCATGCATGGTTTTGCTCCCTGCTAGTTTGTCACCATGCTTATCACAGTAAACCAGGTAATCCTGATGGTTGCAGAGCTGGTAGGCCCATATCTGGGCTGTCCTGCTGTGAGGTAAAAACTAGACTATTGAAAAGTACTTGGTGACTGTCTGAAAGTATTTGCCTGTCTCTAGATAAAACCCAGTACAGTAATCTGTCCCAATAATGCAGTAGCAGTGCTACCCCTTGCCACACCAACAACTCATGTTTTGGGAACAGACTCAGGCTGCATGGGTACAAGTTGGGGTGGAGGATCGATCATCCTAAGGACAGTCCTCTCCCTTGGAGAGAGGAGATGCTGCATTCTGCTGCTCAACTGCCACAAATGAAGACCCGGAGACAGTCACCAGATGCCAGGTACGCAGTCAAGCATACATGCATGCACATCAATGCATGCCATCACCATTGGGGAGAAAACCAGGAGCTGAAGGAAAAAGCCGTGTTTCGTTATTGCACCAGCACTTCCCCCCGCAAGCCCACCACTAGGATCATTATCCTAGATAAGTGGTGGATAACTAATAAGTCCACGAGAAGGACAGCGATGGGGCTGGGACATGCCATCAGGTGAGTTGGGGTGACAAGAAGCTTAATTAAAACAAAAAGAAACACAATACAATGTATTTAAAAGTGACTATCAAAGCAGGTACCCAGGACAGTTATGCTATCTAGAAGCAAGGACTGACCTTTAGAAAGTTAGCATGCATTGTTTTTCTATAAGTTACAGACCATACAGTGCAGAGCACTTGATGTGTAGTATCTATTATATTTAAAAGAAAAAAAAAAACTCAGTGCACGAGCACAGGGGAAAAGGTTGCGCAAAGATTATACTAGCAGCAAAGTTAAAATTTGAAGTAGAACATAACTGCACATATACCTCTTTTACAATGCGTCATGGACCACATATGCAATTAGCAAAAAGAAATATAGACCTTCTGGGCTAGAAGTAGGACTATAGAATACTGCAAGGCCTCACAAACAATCAGATGAGACAGAAGCAGCAAGCCACAAACAAGTGCTTGATGCTAAGAAGGATCCATCAGTGTGTTATAGCTGCTGTTTCAACCCAGCACAGGAGGTCAGGCCAGTAGTAATGATGTACTGTAGGGAGGCAGCCATGTTATACTTTAAGTGCAAAGAACTAGTGTGATCTATAAGAACAAGACTGAACTACAGTAATTTACGAGTTGATGTAGTAAGGATACCACAGCTACCCCCAAAAAAAAAAAATTAGAGCCTTTTGTGCTTGACCATGGTGGTGCTTCTTTCATTTTGCCCCACTCCCCACCAACAAACTTGAAATAGTACCTTTGTTCTCAGTGAATTAAACAAGAAGTAGCCCACAACAGGACCTGCTTTTCTAGTGAATTAATGCACATGTTGGGTGAACTGGAAGACACTAGGCCAGTGGCCAAGTGTCTTTCAATGCACCCAGGAAGTGCATTAATTCTCAAGATGCCAATGCCATGGAGTGGGTTATTGTGCTTATAAAATTGATTTTTTTTTAAATAATGGAAAATGGTTTTATTTTCCTTTAGTTAGGTTGTTGCTAGGTAGAACATGTGAGTTTGGTAACAAAGGCCATGTGCCTTTGAATGAACCTGGGAACTGCATTTATTTTGAAGAAACTGATGCCCTGTTATGGGATTTTTGTGTTTAAAAAAGTTGGAAAAAAGTATTTTAATGGAAGAAAGGTTTTACTTTTATTTAGTAAGGTAGTTGCTAGGTAGATTATGGCAGGTTAGTTAAGAACCATGCAGTTTCTTGGTAATAATCAAAGGTCGGGTGCTGTGTTTTAACCTATGAAGTTACTTGATTTTGTCAGTTTAACCCCATTTAATAAACTTCCACAGCCGCTCTTGTTTTTTGGAATACTCTAGCATTTCAGTAGTCTGTCTCCTTTGTGGAAGATCACCACGAACAGACTCCCAAGTTGCTACAGTGCATGAAACAGATGTCAATTAAATCCAGATTTTTAACCTTTTAACTGATGCAGCTTCTTTTTTACACATATGGTATTAATCAGTTATGAGGCAGCCAACAGTTTATTCCATACTCTTCCAGTGAAATGAGGCCTCACAAGGGCAGATACGTTACAAACAAATGCAGAATGAGAAATGTTAATGACTGCTAAAGAAGCAGCCCTTGCAAGTAGTTAAATTATTAATGATTTGAAGCTCTATGTTCATTTTTGTACTGCAGGTTTGTGTGGATTGCCAGCAACAGCAAAGCTTTTCAGTGATATTCTCTGGGATACTGCAACCTTGTTGTGGTTTTCTCTACTACAGTGTAACACCCTATTCTCCATCCTCCTCCATCCCCCTTCATGTGTACACAGTGGTTCCCGAGGTGGCAATACTGGTCCATATACTTCTTCCCCTTCCCCCTCTTGGCCTGGGTTGCCTGCAGTCTTCTGGGGTGCACCCATGTGCCCTCAGTTCTGGATTATTCTACCAGTCTGTTCATCGCCCTCTACTTATCTCTGCCCTTAACCACATAGTCTCATCCATGAGCTGTTTAAGTTGCCTGCACACCAGGCATCCCCTTGCTCTCCATGCAACCCCTAAAAAGATAGCTGCCCTACAGTTGTTGCAGCCTGCTACCCTTCCCATGCCCCTACATGATCCCCTACTATGCTTCCAGCTTGCCTCCACTTCATACTGCCTGCCCCAGCCCCTGGGATGATCCCTCTTACTAGGGCTGACCATGTTATCTTCTTTCCTGTGCCCTTGCTTTTGAACTGTCAACAGTGATCAATCCGTCTCGAGGTTGCACCAGTGTGCACCAATGCAGTCCTAGCACCTCCCCTATAAAGGCCGATAAGCTCGGGGAGGGAGGGTTGGGTCTATCTGCTTCTCTGTCTCTCTCTCTCGTTAAATAGTCCTGTTTTGCTCCTGCTGCACTTCCCAGCTCGCTCTGTGCTCTTACACCTCCCCATACCAACAAGTACAACAGAAAAAGAATAGTTATTTCAAAGCTTTGTTTTGTTTAAAACAGTTGGCAAAGGCATGAAATAAAACAACTTCCCTCAGGGCGTCCCTTCCTCGCTCCTTATTGGTCTACCCCCAGTATCACCAGGACTCCTGTCACTCCATTCTTCTTGCACTAGCTGCTCCTCATGTCTGATGCTTTCCCTTTCGGGAGCTGATTTTCCCTGTCGGCAACTGATTTAGCTCCCGTGCTGCTTAGGTGCCATTCTCCACATAACCCCCCTTCACCCTAGGCTCTACTTGGTCAGACAGAGCTAGATATGTCAGCTACCAGGCAGAGTGCTGTCGCGCACATCACACTTATTACCATCAGGTAAACAATGTTTTAGTTAAACAAAGGCAAGAGAAAAAGTACCTCAGATATAAAAGGGAATGGTTGACTGTTTTTAAAAAACTAATATTAGTTTTAGGTAGTTTACTAGCTCTTTAAAGAGGTCATTTGGAAAAAGATTTTTGTTTCTGAAGAACAGTGAAATAATTTTTGGGGGTGTTGAGATTTCTTAACTACTGCCCAAAAAGTAACTGAAGTATTTAATTTTATTTATTTAATTTTTTTTCTTCAAAATATATGTAGTTCTGCCCCTCTGCTTCCCCAATTTTTGTTTGCCCCATCCTTGTTCAGGGCCCCCAAGGCTGCATCGTTCCTCAGGCTGGAAGGACTGGGGAATGGCTACCTCAGCAACCGCTGCCAGTAGTGCTCCCTCAGCTGCCCATGAAGGAGCATTTGAGTGCCAAGTTGCTTGTGCTCGCTCCTCTAGCCAATGAGTCTTTTTTTTCCACGCCATGTTCAGATCGCACTGACCCTGGGACTGAGATACTGAGCTCAGCTATGAATCCGGTTGCTGTGCTACTGAGCGAGCCCTGAAATCTAAATTTAACCTGCAAGGACACTTCTGCAACTCAAAAGCTTTCCTTGTATCTATTTAGGTGTCATTCTCAGCATAATTTTGCCCGAGATACAAACTTTTGACAGTGTTGCAGAACTGAAGGGCAAATAGTTGGAGAAAAGTGCTTTCATGGCCAGCAAAAAATATGGGGGGAAATAACAATACTGGCCATCCAGAGCACTTGTCCTTTTCATGCTCGGGGTAATACATTAGCACAAAGGGGAAGATTTTCCCAGTCTCTACTGGTGAGACCTCCAGTGTAGTGCTATATCTGTCAAACAACAGTCTTAAACCCACAAATAAGGTACTCCGTGAGTACATTAAGGGGAGGGCACCGGGTTGTAGCAAGTGATCATTAATGGACAGAAATGTTCATTTGGCCTGCCTTTTTCTGCAGGCTTTCTTTGCTGATTGTTACTGTAGTCCAGATAAAATGCAAAAGTGATTCTAATGGAAACTACGCAACTGGCAAATGAAGAAAACCAGCAGAGAAAGGCAGGCCAAAATGAACATTTCTGTCTATGAATGAACACATGCAACAAGCCAGTACCCTTCCCTTATGTACTCACTTGGTACCTTTGTGGATTTAATCCATACTTTACTTACCCATACCTCTAATGGTCTGCTACCTACCTCCTCAAGCCTCCTTGACTCTCCCTCCATGGCACTGTAGAGCAGATAGCAGGGCAGAGGATCTGGTGAGGATGCTGGTAGTGTGGCCTGAAAGATGGTGGGTGAGCCCTGGCAAACGTGATGGCATTATCTGACCATGGTCCTCCCCCTATTTACCCTGAAACTGCACCCCACTGCACTGAAGTGTGCATACTCAGCTGCATCCACATCTGTGGTCACCCTGATCTCAATAAAACAATGGCCGCCAACCCCCCCAAACCCGTACTCAAAGGAGAAAGGCATCCTCTGCAGTTCTGAATCCTCCCTCCTGTGAGCCCATAGTGATATCCTGGGGCTCACTGAGTTGGTTGCATAGTTTTAACATTCCATTGCACAATATACCAATCCAGTACTACTTCCTGTACCCCCCCCAACACACACACGACTGAAAACAGGACACAGTGCTTAGCTCTCTTCTTTCCTGGGTAATGCCCCCCCCCAAAAAAACTAATAAATATCATAAATTATGATGAAATGCTAAAAACTGCAAATGCAGCATTTCCACTGATTGGCTAGAGGTCCTTTCACATATAAGGACCACTGGTATAAACAAATAATATGGTAAGTAACAGCAAAAGGTTGCTTTATGTCTTTTGTTGAGGTAAATATTAGTTCATGAACTTGTTTCCCCAGAGAAGAATAAAAAACAAACATCAAACAGTTCAAAATGGGTTTTGTTATGGTGTATAATAGCAGTTAAGGATCACTTGCATCATTAGGCGCCCACCCTCAGTTTGTGCTCCAGCATTCCAGCCATGCTGTTGTTTTCATCCTACTAGTTTCTACAAATATTGCTTAAGGGAAACATACATCTTATGTGTTTTTTTTTTTTTAATATAATTGCAAATTTAGGCAAGTGTAAAGTCTGTTCTATCTCCATACAGTTTCATGTGGTTGTTTTGAAGTAGTCTTATTTTAAGGTTGGTCTACAGAGCAGATGAGTTCTATTGGGATCAAAGTCAGGAAGTATTTTTGGCCCATCGGCATGGCGGTAATGTTACCACTCCCGATGCCAGTGACCCGAGTTCAGGAATGAGTGTGGGTCATTGGTGGCTGGACAGGGGGAGGAGGAGGAGGACTGAGCATCTCAGGGGACACTTTAATCTTCTGCTTCTTGGGTGGGAGGGTCACTGCCCTTGCTGCAGTACTGCCACCTGGGTGACCGCAGGTGGCAGTGCAGTTAAATAATAATAAATAATAATACTTTATTTAACGCGTGCCTTTCAAAAAATCAAGGCACCTTAACAATAAGATAACACATAGTGCAGTAAAAGACAATTAAATACAGACTCTCATAAAATTCAGACTTTAAATAAAATTACGCAGGGGAGGCTAGATGCCACAGTTGAGGGTGCTGTGGGAGGGAGGGACACAGTTTGAGATCTGGTGCTGTGGCATACCTATGCGTACACATGCACCTTTGATCTCCTGTGCATGCCTGTGTCCTAGGGGAGTGAATAAACTTGGAAAGACCCCACAGCTGGCCTCACAATGACCTCTGGTGAAATGAAGACAGACTGACCCCAGAACCCTCAGCTGGCAGCCTGATGAAGACTGGTCAGGTAGGGGGGTCCTCCCCCACTCCCTGGCTGGGGTGGGGGGTCTGTTACTGTGGCAGTATGGAGGTGGGTAGCTGGAGGGGACTGGAGTTCAGCTGAACCAAGCACCTTGGGGGACCCTGAGAGATAGGACTGACTGTGGCACAGAAGTGGGTATGAAAAAGAGAATTAAAAAATGAATTGGAGAACTAGGATATGCCTTTTTATAACTGTCAATGAGTGAGTGTTGTGCCCTGCTATTGCTCTTTGCAGCTGTTTGTGACACTTTGCTGACTTTCTTTTGGCTGTGAGCAGAAGAGTGCATGAGAACCTGCTGAGCAAGTGGGGCTACTTTTTTGAATGTGTGGTTGATCTAGTTGATACACTGAAGAAGTCTTCTGGTTGTTTAGTCTACCGCCCCCACCACGTGATGACAAGAATAACAATGAATGAGCTCAGAGAGAAAGTACTAATAAACACTCTGTCTGCACAACTTTGTGACTGGAAAACTAACCTTTATTTTTTCTGAAAAAAAAAATCACCAATATAAATCTGAGAGTTTTTTTGTTGCAAAATTATTGCAATGAAAAAGGACATAGAATAGCATAGCCATAGCATCATTTGATGCTTGTGGGAACTAGGAAGTAGTTCTTCAACCTCTCTGTGTAATGAAAAAACAGCTGAGTTCCTAGTCAGGCCGAGTAGCCTGGACGTGTACTGGAAAAACTAAGAACAGAGAATCACATGCTGAAGCAAGATGGGGGTGTTAGGGTGAGGCAATCTGCAAAACAATACTTAATCAGCATCACTTTTATACCTACTGTATCTCAAAGTGTTTCACGAGACACAGGAATTCCACACTGGTAGTGCAGGGAATGTGGAATAGAACAGAATTTCCAATGCTTTACCTTGCCTGACAGGGAATAAAACAGAATGTGTTCACCTCTCCCAACTACTTGATGGGTCCGGTGAGCAGCACAGCCCATCAGGGAATTAAAAAAAAATCTTTCCCCCTCTACCAACAGCCTGACAGATCCAGTGCCTAATCTGACCCATCAGTGAATAAAACACAAACATGGCCATCTTTCCCCTCTAATTACCTAAGTGGTCCAATACTCAAGGCAGCCCATTGGGAATAAAATATGTCCCTTTCACCCAAACCACCTGATGGGTCTGTAACCCAGCCTGTCAGGGAATAAAACAATAAGGAGGAGCAGCATAACAGTGGTCTGTGGAAGGTGGAATAGGCAGGGTAGTAAAACACCCTTTTTCCCCATGCTCATCCACTCAGGTAACAGTGAGGGGCTCAAACATGGCATGGGAGGCTTGGGGTTGCTGCTGCACTACTGTTGCTACCAGCATTTTTAGACTTCTCCAGTTCCCAGAACACTAGCACATTAGACTGGACCGAGGAGGACTGATGGTGCGCACTTCTGAGATTGTAACCCACAGTGCCAGTGATCCACGCTACAATGCTCAGCTCTCCCTCTCTTGCCCTTTGCTTCTCTTGGACCTCAGTCTCAGCTTTGCACTCTTCCCAATACACACAAAGGGAGCACATTTCTATGAATGCTCCAACGCAGCCTCTTGTGTAGCAGAATGGTTTGGTGCCCAACCAGGCCCATTGGGGATTAAAACAGAATTTGTTACCCTTCTGCAAACTACCCGATAGGTCCAGTACCCAACCCAGCAGGTAATAAAAAAAATCTGGCCTCCTCCCCCAACTGCCTAAGGGGGTCCAGTGCCTAACACGATCTATTAGAGAATAACAAAAATCTGTCTCTTCTCCTCCTCCTCCTCCACCACCCAACTATCTGAAGAGTCCAGGGCCAAACTGAGACCAACAGGGAATAAATAAAAATATGTCTCCATCCCCCAAACTATCCATCAGGGAATAAAACACATCTGTGCTTCTCCTCCCAACTATCTGATAGATCCAGTGCACAGCCTGGCCTATCAGAGAAGTTATTTATTTGTTTATTGCAATCATCGGAAACAATCTTTGAGCAAGCATCTTTTTTACAAAGGTTCCACGTCATGCAAGCAGGACAAGTACCAGTATACAGAGATAAATAACATACTTCATTGCTCTCAGAGAGGGCTGGGTTACGATATAGTTACTACCGTAGTTTTTAAGGAACAACTTAAGGTAAAAAGGAAATTAGTGAGCAGCCCAAACACGGGCCTTGTTCATTAAAAAAAAAAATAATGCTCCAGCTGTTTAGCAAAGAGACAGATGGAGAGAGTGTAGCGGGTAGCACGGAGGGCAGCAGGTGGGGAGAGTTGGCCCAAATAATGGTCTAGCTGTAGCTGTGGTGGGCAGTTGCAACTAAAGTCGCAGATGTGCACAGTTAAGGGGGGATTGACAGTGGGAAAGGAGAAGCCAGTTTCAGACTGTCTGGGTCAAAGCGAAATTCAGGAGAGGGATGCAGGGTGTTGGTGGGGCACATGGAGGTTGGAGGTGAAGTGGTAGAGGGGAGTAATGTGCTTAGCTGATTTTGTGTAGAACAGATGAAAAATAATTTAAGGTAAGATTACGTCTTAAAGGGATGGACTAGGTCCAGTGGAGAAGTTTCGGAGAGGGGAGGCCATGAACCTACAAACATGGACACGTACCTCTGCTGACTAGATACGTTCTCACTTCTGTCTTCAAGGCCCGTACATTTGCTGTATTATGAATATCAGCTGGAATCTCATTCATCCAATGGGGGCCCTGAATGTGCGTTGGTCAAGAGCTGTTCTGCGGAAAGAGATGCTGAGTGAACACTGTGCTTTCCCTCTAGATGCAAATGGATAGTGCGCTGCTAATAGTATTTCAGAGATGCACTGGGGAGGTAGGCCTAGCAGTGCTTTTTTCCCCCCAAGGAGGCAAGTGTGAAACTTTATTCTGTTGGTCAGGTTTAGCCAGTTAGTTTGCTCATGCAACATGCATGTATGTGTGTATTTATTGGCGCCAAGGTTAAGTCTGCATGCCTTGTTAAGGGCTACCCCTACCCGCTTAAGTGCTATGACAGTGCAGCCCCATAAACTACCAATCTGTCATCCACAACAGACAGGATTGAACTGGAGGCAGAGAGCAGTTGGTGTCAGATATTGCCTGTGCCTGTAAAGAATTCCTAGTTTGATGTTGACTGCCTTCACCACCATGTCTATGTGCTCTGTGAAAGAGAGGGTGTCGTCTATAATATTCCCAAGATACTTGAATGAATTCCCCTGCTTAAGTGGAACAGCCTTGTTGTTGTAAATTGGCAATGTCAGGTTGTTCTTCTTGAATTCTTTGCTAGAGATGAACATAGAAACATAGACTTTGACGGTAGATAAGGACCGCTTGGCCCACCTAGCCTGCCCATTTCCCTACCTACAGGATAAGCCGCAGATCCTAGTTAACCAACAGCCTACTTCTTCCTACCCACCACAAGAATTGCCTTATGTCTGTCCCATGCATTCTTGAATTCCCCCACTGTTTTAGACCCCACAACCTCCTCAGGAAGGCTGTTCCATGCATCCACCACCCTCTCTGTGAAAAAATACTTCCTCACATTACCCCTGAGCCACCAGCCCATCTTTAATTGTGTCTCCTTGTTCTTGCAAGTCTCTAACATTTTTTTTTTATAATTGAGAAACAGCTTTTGTGTGCTGAATCAATGCTCTAGCATATGGAAGTTAGACTGCAGTTCTTTCTGGAGTGTCTCAATGCGAGGGTTGCTGCTGAGGATGACAGCGTCGCCTGTGTATAGAATTATTTTGCTGTTGCTGGGAAGAGCTCTCAGGAACAAACTGAAGAGTAGTGGTCCCAGGATTGACCCCTGGGGGACCCCAAGTGTAACTTCTTTTGAACCCGACACAGCTGAACCAACCTTGACTCTCTGTTCTGTGCGACAGGTAGTCTTGGAACCAGTGTACCGGGTTGGAGGCCGCTCCTAGTATCTGTAATTGCTCCAGGAGGAGGGGGTGGTTGACCAGAATAAAAAACATCTGTCCCTGCCTCCCCCAGCTACCTGAAGGGTCCAGTGTCCAAACTGGACCATAAGAAAATAAAAGAAAATGGTGATATGGGGAGGGGCTGTAAACGAGTTTGGTTCTGGGGGGATAAAACTAACTGCCTTGTATTTGGTGGAATTGAACCACTGTGCACAGTGTAGGGAACATAACTTGAAAAGCAGTGCCACTGTGTCAAAGCCCTCCCTGTGGCCACTGCATACAAAAAATGTGTACAACTGCTGCTGGATGTGGTCCTCCTAGAAATACAATTATAACAGGAAGACTGGTGAGACAGTAAGGCCTGCTGCAAAAAAAAATAAATAAATATAGCAACATAAAAAAGGCCAGACCAGCTTTGTTGGCCCCAGAGAACACCTGTTTACTTATTTGGGGTCCCTTGTTACTGTTGCCTTTTTCCCCACCCAATAATAATTTTTAATTATTTATAAGTTCTGGAACCCGGTGACATCAGTTGAACTGAAACCTGGAATGAAACTTTCCTATAGGCTTCCACTCAACTAACGTTACCACTGTCTGGATCTAATAAGTAATTAAAAATTAATACTGGGTAGAAAAAAGGCAACATTAACAAGTGAGTCCCCGATTAAGGAGCTGTGATGTGTTTTTCCCCACACGTGTACATCAAATTATTTTTCTGAAACTGTTCTTTATTTTTCTGCTACAGTGTGTTAAGAGCATGTGCACCAATTTTTATTAGCCAGTGCAGTAAGTACGTGATAAGACTTGACAGGGTAGGGAGTGTTGGGGGGATATAACCACCTGATCAACCAAAAAATGGGTTCCCATGTCCAGAGGTCTGGTACTGAGTGCATAAGAGCATAAAGTGGGTTGAGAAGGGAACAGCCTAGTGATGAATTCACAACAGGCTGGTAGCAGCACTGGTAAAGTGTGCTAAGCTAGTTGTCGGCTGGTGGCTCCATGAAAAGAACAAACAGGACCAGTTCAAAAAAATACTGGGGAGTTTAAAAACAATATAAAAAATAAGGTTTATGTTCCATTTAACTGAGATGTTCTTTAATGGTCCCCCACAAGGGTCTTCTGAAATAGCAGACTATGGAAAAGTACAGAAATGTCTGATAATCATATCCCAAGTCTTAATCAACACCAGTAAAGCAAACTGCTCATTAACCTGTGTGGGTCTTAATTATTGGGAAATAGTGATAAACCTAACTGGTGCGTTTAACTGAATTTCAAAAGGTGTTCAATTATAATGCTCAGCATTTCTAATTTGGGAGTTGTTGTTAGGAAATTAGCTAGCTGACTTCCCCTTACAATAATGAGCTTCCTTTCAGGGTGCCGTCATCGGTGCAGAATCCAGGATGTCCTGCCTGGCAGGAATGAGGTCACTTTGCAGGATACTCACAGCACAAAATGTGGACCTGTGATTTGCCAAGTAGTTGTTAACAACTCATACTACACTTCACAGTTTCAAATGAAGTTCACAGACTGACTGTTGTTGGAACTGTCAAACTGAGATCTAGCTCGTTTCACAATGGAACAGAGGCATGAGATGCAGCACCTCCAGCAGTACCTTTTTGTGCTGTATTTTCTTGTCACAGATTCAGACTTGAGATATACTTTTCCTGAAGCTCTCTTGAATAAAGTAGCAGATGTTCTATTTATCTTTTTGCTCACTGATCAGATCCAGTCTGCATGTGCTATTCAGAAGACAGTATGCATTGTAGTAAATTTATTTTATGTATTTATTTAGTGGTAGCTGTATAAGGCGAACTGTGGCATACAACCTCTTTTGCATCCTCGATCCGGTGTAGGACATTACAGTAGAAAAGGTACCCACAAGTGTACAATAAACACCTTACACAGGATTAGAATGACAAGAAGAATAAAACAGATACAGTAAATCAATATACACTGCAGTTACATGTAGCGTTTGACTCAAGGTGATGTGCAACATCAGTCTCGGAAGTGTGTATAGTTTGATGCAATTTGTATGGACGTTGGCAGCTTAGTGCTGTGGATGGTGTACTGAGCAAAACCACCCTGGTTGTGGGAACTGTGTGGTCAAGTGGTTAGAGAAGCACAGGCCTGGGAAGCAGGAGAGACAGATTCAGATTGAGATCCCATTAGAGCCACTTACATCCCACGTGACCCTGAGCAAGTCAGCCTCATTGAGCAAGTCAACCTTGTGCCTGAACTCGCCCTCAGGAATATTGGGTCTTGTATTTAATCCTAACTGTCCATTGCCTACTTTTGTATCCTCCTGGGCCGTAACTGAAAATGGGCATAAATGTGCCTAGTGTACCTACCTGGTTAACAAAAAAAAACAAACAAATAAATAAATAAACTAACCTGCTTCCTGTGCAGCAGTGCTATTAGGCACACAAGATAGGGTCTGCACTCTGTGGTGCAAGGAAACCAGGTGCTGCCTTGAAATGAGTCACCTTAGAGGAAAACTAGACAAACAAGATGAGGCGCGCACTGAAAGAACTAGGAGACTTAGATGAGCTGTTGTGAAAAATGTATTGGAAATTCCAAAATTAACACAAGACTCCACCACCAGTGTAATGATTAGCAGAGACACCTATGTGCACCTCATCTTGTTTGCCATCAGTGCTATTAGCTGTGAAATTATTGGGTTAAATGAGGACCCCTCGGAGGATGACTATTATCTCAGTTGTGCTATCCTGGGTAAATAAATTATAAACAAAAAAAAATGGTTCTGGTAGTGGCAGATTGTAAAACAAACATTTTATTATGTGACATTCCTGCTAAGTGCTAGAAATGTAAGACAATTTGTAGGAATATAGAATGTATGAGATGAAATCAGATCAATGTTATTTTTGTCTTCTGCCCTGATGACAGAACAGATTCGTTTTTACCAGTAACACTAGTTCTTTCACATAATCTTCTCCACAGAGCCACAGCTTTGGAACTGTAAGCCACTGGACTCTGGACCACTTGAAAATATTTGTCAAGATAGGGCCATTCATGTTGATGTATGTCAGTTCTGCCTGCAGAATGTGAATGCCCCCCACCTCCTCAGTTTTCCTGCCAATGACAAGCTCAGAGTTGTACCATAGTGAAAGGAAATGGGAGGCAAGAGCCCCATCTAGGCCAACGAGAGGTAGAGATTCCTGAAAGAAAAGCCCACAGAATGGCACAAACAAAAAAGGAGATGACCTAGTGCGCGTAACGTGCACATCTTCCAGAGTTTGCCAACTAACAATACAGAAAGGGGCAAGTGGGAAAGTGATATGTGGCTCTATGCAGGAGATTTTATTGAAGACCAGCTGTTACTGCTGAGTTATTAACCTCTCTTGTTTGAGGAAATCTCCCTCCATAGAGCCACACTTTTGGAATGATTCCCATGCAGTACCAGTCTGCAGAATTGGAGGAATGCCAGACAGGAGGGACATAAAGTCTCAGAAGACATCATGCCATGGGGCACCAGATTCAAACCACAGTAATAAGGAAAAGGATGGACTGTAGTCTGCTGGGTGGCACAGAATACATTAGCTGCTAAAATGGAATGAAGCTATAGGAGAGACCATGCCATGGGTGGTATACTCCATACAGAACCAGGAAGCACCTTACTAGGCTGCTGGAAATGAAATGTAAGATGCCCACCATGTTGGAAAGGTAGTGCTCAGAAACATGGGCACTCATCATCCTGGGGACAAATGAAACAAAAAGCAAAGAGGACTGTAAGCCAAATAGAAGCATAAAGTGCTATGGGAATTCAGAAAATGCAGGATAACTACACTCACATTCAGAGAAAGAGGAAATAAATACAGGGAGGTGGAGAGCCTGATAAAGTACAAAAGCAGGCAGCACCTTGTGAATGAACTTAGGATCGGTATAAAGTAAAACCCCTCTCTCATAAGACAATAAAGAACAGGGATCTACAACCAATGTCTACAGGCCTCAGTCCTTGGGGAGCTAAGGGGACGGCAGCCAGACAAAGTGCCAGACAGGCAAGGAAATGCATATCGTAAGAGACAGTAGGTACTAATGGAGCCTTTGCAAGTGACTAAAGCCAAGTGGAGGTCCCATACCAGAACCAGTCTATGGCCTGGAGGATACCAACGTATGAGCAGTGTAAGGAACCTGTGGGATACCACCAACTGATCTACAGCCATAACTGTGGAGAAGGCATCAAAGGTGGAAAAGGCTGAAGAGTGCATCTGCACTGAAGAGCATCTGAGGCTGTAATCTAAGATGGACAAGAGGTATACAAAGCACTCCCGACTGGAGAGTAGAAGGGTCCATGCAGTAAGGCACACAAAATACTGAAACATGGCCAAAACAGGGAACCCTGGTGCTGAGGAAATGGCGACCAAGCCAACAAGAGAACATCCAAGACAACTGGGGAAGCCCCAAGTGGAACAGAGCCATGTTGCATGGACGTAAGGTCCAGATGCAACAAGAAGCCTATGGCATAGGAAACACCTCACTCATGGCGGTGAGAAGGAGGCCCATCTGGAAGAGGCCACAGCCAGGGCAACCAAAATAGACAAGACCAGTAGGGGCCACCAGAATGAAAGAGGTCAATGACACTTGGAGTGGCAGTAAACCCTCAAGGAGCAGAGGATGAAAGACCCAGCCAGAATAGAAAGATGATATGTCCCTGAGCCCAGGAAACATCAGATCAGGATGGGGACCAGTGGCCTAGGAATGTTGGAATGGGAACCAGAAAGTCCTGCAGAGTGAACATCTGTGAAAACAAGCAACAGATGCACAGTGTATAAGAAGACCAGAGAAAAGAAACTCATATCAGTTGCATCCGGACCCATAGGAAAAATACAGAGCAGGGCCAGTGGCTGTGTGTTAATATGCTTAAGTTGAGTGCCCCCAATCTCTCCACATAGCTTAGCCTCACAACCCCCTAATCATGTTTGTATCCCTATGCTGTTCCCCTTACCTCTGTAATATATTTCTGGCCTATGGGTCCAAAACTTTACACAGTATTCTAGAAGTGGCCTCACTAGAGCTTTGTACAGTGATAATATCACTTCCCTTCCCCTACCACTCTGCTCCTTATTAGGTAGTCCTGCATATGCTTAGCTTTGCTTTCTGCAGCCCCGCATTTGTAAAATACTTCCATTTCCATCTCCAGTCTCTGTTCTTATCTGTTACTGCTTGCTCCATACTTTTTGTTTCAGATGCAAGCACAGTTTACATACTGGTTGTGAAAATTCCCTGCATCCCTGGCCTTCAGACATGAAAATATTGATAGTAGCGTTTGGAAATTCAGTACTAAAGTGCTAAAACCTCAGTCATGTAAGCATTAAGCCATGATGAAGGTGGCATCTAATGGGGAATTAATGCATTCTCCATTAGATGCCACCTTCGGAGTGGCTTAATGTGCTTGTAACATGGTGTGTGTACATGAGTGTCAGAAATAATTCTATCGTTTTTTAATAAATCATTCACTGACGCTATTTCAGGTACAATCAAACGTTTACTGTACTTTTGGAACATACACCCAATAGTTTCTCACATACAGATGTGTCCTTTTAGTACTTTAGCATACAACAACAAAAACATTTGATTAAAGGAAACATCATTTGTCTACTGTTTCACACAGCTATTATTGTTGTATCATAGTTAGGAGGACTCTGCTATGCGGGTTTTCTTGTGTCGGCGAGTCACTGTGTGTGCATAATTTTCATATCATGTGACCCTTACTTCGTTTCTTATCTGACAAACATCAGTGAAGTTAACATTGCTGTTTTTTGCAACTTACTTTTTTGCTGCTCTATCGGTTCCGAGACCAATTTTTTCTGCTGGCTTGCATTTTGTGCTCCATTGTAATTGAAGTGCACAGCTCCTTGCACTGTGAAAGACTATAAATGATACAGATTTACTATTTCCTCCTGCCTCGCGGCATGCCACTCTATTTAGTCTGGAGGCACATTTCCTTCTGCTAGACAAGCTTCTACAGGTATCTCAGTGTGAGAGAGTACTGTGACCATTTGGGTGAGTGGCACAGACAAGATACTGGAGATGTTCTGGCTCTGCGATGTCAAAACACTGCTCTTTTGTGCTCCGTGGCTTATTTCAGTACTTCACTATCAACACAGCATTATTAGTGGAATTATGCCATGTTGCCTTGGTGTCACCTGACGCACTTCAACCAATTGTCTTACTTGTTTCTACTAGTATTAGTTTTGCCATGTTACAAGTAAGCTTGTAACACGGCATCATGGACAGCCGTGCCAGGGAGCCCTGCGATAGGCACTACGCCGTCACGTGGTGCAGGAGCAACACGGCATTGTGAGCCGATAATGCCGTGTTGGTGTTGCGGAAAGCGACAGAGCCCAACTCGCATTATTTCTCATAATGCCGTGTTGCTCTTGCGCGTTCCCGAGCCCAACACAGCATTATTTCTCATAATGCCGTGTTGCTGCTGTAGTGGGTACTATAGCCACTGGGTGGCAAGTAGTGCTGTGGGTGGTCGGCGCTTACGGATCCCAAACGGGGGATAGAGCCTGCAAGGAGGAAGACTGGTACGTGCGGATGCAGGGGGTAGAGTTAGACAGCACATACATAGGGAGACACAGGTAGAGAGCCACAGGTAGCGTAGGCAGCAAGAATTAGATGGCTGTGGAGTTTAGGTTTGTCTTATGTCGAGGTTGTCGTGTTACAAGATTGCATTAATCACACGGCGGCGCTTCGGGCTCTACGGTGATTAATGCCGCTGGGGTTGAACCCTGCCGCCTCCTGCAACAACGCCTTCAGTGGGCATTAATCACCGTAGAGCCCTCCTCTGCCGGTGATTAATGCTTACATATTCACCACCCCCACTCTACATTCCAGTCATGATTGCTGCACCAGATAAGCATGCAGGCAACAACCAGTGAGGCCAACACAAAAGCAGGCCTGCAGTCCCCTGGAAATTTGATTAATGACACTTTGTCAATTTCACTTTAGTTACACTTGTGCACACATTTGTGTGCATCCTGCTAAACCTACAGATGGTACGGCTTTTTTAATCCTTTGCACTCCCACATGTGATTAGGCACCTACAGTATGCTTCAGTGCATCTGGGGCATACGATGGAACTGAATGGCACTCACATACAGTACTTACACATGCAAAAGGTTTGTACAAATACAGTACCCTTGCTCAGAGGCTCACGATAATACTTACACAGTTTCAGAGTCTGCACTCCTGCAGTGTTTCTTGAAAAGGTTTGTAATATATCGGGGCTATCAACTTTTTTTTTCCCCGTCATGCTGAATCTCTCCATGCCTGTTTGTAAAGTTCTTATCCTTACAGTCTGTGGGTCAGGAATAGTTTGGAAAGATAAACAAAATAATTTGGCAGCCACAAGCTGCTTCATATGGCCATCTGACTCGCTATGCTTTCTGGCAACGAAACAGGCCGCGTGCTTGGCTGAGACACCACCAGTAAAAATCCTGCTCAGTTATTTTTTTTTTTTTATTTATTCAATTCTTTTATCCATGCACATATTTTAATACATAAGTTTCTTTACATGTGAAAGAAATATACATTTTGTCATGGTAGTAAAGAAGGGAAGTAACAGTCTATGTATGTCCTCTCATCTCAGACCAGTAGAAGGTAAAATCAGTAGAAACAGAATTAGCAAATGGCTGATTAGTCAAACAACTAGTATATCAGTGTGTTGCTCATCTTGGAATGCTGGCTAGTATGATTATGATGTACAGTGCAGACTGTATTTTGTATAATTTTTTACTTACATAACACAGTGTTATAAATAATTGAATGCTTTTACTTGATTGTTATATGTTTCTTGTTAAATGTATTGAATTTTGTAACTGTACCTATTACGCTAAAAGGATGTCATTGAAAATGAGCTTTGCTCAGTTGAGTTTTCCTGTTCATATGAAATCTGAATAAAAAAAATTACCATACCATACCATATGTAAACAGAAGCCTCCGACATGTTACTGTTGACATAGCACACAACCTGACATGTAATTTAGGACAGAATAAAAAATGATTTTATGTAGCACCTTTCATACACACTGCATCCTACAGTAATTTAAATGCATGAGTTACACACTGGTAGTACAGGTACTGCACAGTGTATGCAAGAAGTAACACACACACACACACACACACACACACACACGCACGCGCAAGCATGCACACACACAAAAATGACAGCACATTTGGAAAATTAAAGGGAAACTACTATAACGCCAGTATGTGCAGCAGCTGCTGCAGAAATGCCCAGTTAGGGCTTTTAGCATCAAACAAAATTTTTTATTGACCTGCTGCCTGGCGATTTTAATTGGAAAGACCCACTCCATCCATAATGGCTGCAGAGCCACAGACTTACATCTCGCGCACTCCGGGCAGCTTCCACTGTGAAGATTATGCTAATGAGGGCTACCAACTCTGCCATTTATTGGTAACCATCATTAGCATAACCTCTGCAATGGAAGCTGCCCGAAGTGCGTGAGACGTCCACCCATGGCTCTGCAGCCATTATGGATGGAGTGGGTCTTTTCAATTAAAATCGCCAGGCAGCATATCAGTAAAAAAATTCTTCTGATGCTAAAAGCCCTAATCAGGCATTTCTGCAGCAGCAGCTGCACTTACTGGCGTTATAGGTGTGTCCTTTTAAGAATTTAACTCAAGTGAATTTAGTAGCCATAGACACACTGGTATCAAACACCTGGCACTGGGATGCACTCTGCCTCTTCATCAGGGAGTAAAGAGTACTGCCAGGCAAAATTAGAAAAATCTGTTTCATGCACGTTCAGGAAATTCTGCAAATTACTGTAATTTCACATAATTTTTGCAAACTAGAACAGTATGTCTAAAATTAGCAATTTGGACAGATTGGGATGAAATTGTACATTTTTAATAAAAATCACATTCTTACAATACGCAGTTTTGAAAACAATGATGATATTTGTTAAAATTAATTGAATAAAAAGTGTTAGCAAAGTTAAACTAGATTTTGGCTCAATTTTATAAAAACTGTGCAAATGTGAATTGCAGTCTTGCAGGTTGCCCAGCACTAGTTATTTATTTATTTATTTATTTATTGAAATGTTTCACCAGTAAGGCACACTGAGCAACAGGTTGCTCATCTCACAATGCGACCGGGGGGGGGTGAGTACAAGTGAAATTATATCAGAGGTTAAGCATACAAATAAAGTGAACATCAGAGGATAAGCGACAACGAATAAGCATACAAATACATATACAGTGAACATACAGCTTGAACCAACAATATCATGATATCACAGTGCTGGATTGACATTACAGTTGCAGACAGTCAGAATAGTACAAGTTTAGACATAAAGTGCAAGGTCTAGGAGCAGGGGTTGTGGGGGACTGGGCACGGCATAAAGATAGCCAGTTTACCTGAGTGGGACTTGGTGCCGTCTTGGGAGAATCAGTAGCAGCAGTGAGCCAGTACAAAAGGATTGGGCAAAAGTGGGGAGGGTAAGTTGCAATTAGTGGTAGAAGTTAAGGGGGCTATCTATTAAGTGCTATCTAGTGAGGTAAAGTGGAAATGAAGGGGTGAGAGGTTAGCAGAGAAGGAGGAGGCATGCCTCGGTCTGAACCCTCCAGGATGCTGGGGAACCCTGCCAGGGACAGATCTAGGTGAGGACAAAGTAGTGAGAAAAAAAGAGGGTGGGGTCAGGTGTGGAAAAGGATTTTTTTTAGATTGGGAAGATGGCAGAGGAAGGGGAGACATGAAGAGAGGGTGGCCGTGAGACTAAACCCCTCCAGGATGTTGTGAACTCTGCCAGGGGACAGCACCAGGCAGAGGTGTAGGATGGAGAGTAGGTAGGGAGCAATGGGGGTGGGAGAGAGGTATATCCTAGTACTGACCCTTCCAGGATGTAGAGAAAACTGCCAGGGGAGAGGACAAGGTGGGGGTGTTGATGGAGGAAGGTGGGGATGGGGAAAAGGTGCTGGACAGAGTTAAAATGCATGCAAAAGGAAGGGATGAGGATAGGTGAGGAGATAGGGAGACAGCTCTTATGTGCACTTGTCAGGAAGTTAAGGTGGGTTAAAGCAGGAGCAGTTAGAGGAGAGATAATTATGTAGGGAAAAGGCAAGAGAAGAAGTTTTTGAGGAGTGCAGAATTTGAGGGTGGAGAGAGAGTTCCAGAGTTTTGGGAAGCAATAGGGGAAGCTAGTCTGACCGATAAGAATTGATCGGTGTGGAACCAGCAGCATATGAGTGTTTGAGGATCTGAGGGAGTGGGAGGGAGGCGAAGGGGTAGAAAGGGTGCTTGAGAGGTAGGAGGGACGTTTGCCAAGCCAGAATTTGGAAATGAGTTTTGCACAGTGGGCGAGATGCCTGTTGGTGGGGGAGGACAGGGCATGGTAGAGGTCACAGTGATGAGTATGGGGTGAAGCATCAAGAGTGAAATGACAGAAGGGATTGAAGATACATAGATACATAGACAGTGTCGGCAGATAAGGGCCTATGGCCCACCCGGTCTGCCCATTTGAGCTTGTAAGTTCAGTTTATGTTTTCCTAGAAGTCTGTTGCCCCTTACCCCGATCTCCAGAATTCCTTTATGTCTATCCCATGCATTCTGAAAACCTGTGATTGTTTCAGCCCCCACCACTTCCTCTGGCAGGGTGTTCCACTTGTCCACCGCCCATTCTGTGAAGAAATTCTTCCTCACGTTTCCTCTGAATCATCCTCCCTCCAACTTCATCCCATGCCCTCTAGTCCTGGAACATCTTTTTCACTTAAAAATAGTGTATTCCTGCACCCTGTTCCTCCTTTTAAGATATTTGTATGTCTTTATCATATCCCCTCTCTCCCTCCTCTCCTCCAGGGAGTACATGTTCAGTTCCTTCAACCTGTCCTCATAGGACTTGTGATGCAATCCATGCACCATCTTTGTTGCCCTTCTCTGAACCTTCTCTACCCTGTCTATGTCCTTACGTAGGTATGGTCTCCAGAACTGTACACTGTACTCCAGGTGGGGCCTCACTAGTGTCTTGTATAGTGGAATTATGACCTCCCTTTTCCTGCTGGTGATGCCCCTGCCTATGCATCCCAACATCCTATTTGCTTTACCTGCTGCCTTGTCACACTGTTTCCCTACCGTGAGGTCATCAGAGATGATAACCCCAAGATCCCTTTCCTGCTTGGTGCATGCTATATCCTCACCCCCCAACTGATATATTGTGCCAGGGTTTTTGTGCCCCATATGCATTATCTTGCACTTCTTGGCATTGAATTTCAACTGCCAAACCCCTGACCATTCTTCAAGTTTCTGCAGGTCCCTTCTCATTCTGTCTACACCCTCTGGTGTGTCTACTCTGTTACAGAGCTTTGTGTCTTCAGCAAACAGTGAAATTCTGCCTTCTAGGTCCTGCGCAATGTCACTGATGAAGATGTTGAATGGGACCAGTCCCAGCACTGATCCCTGTGGTACCCCACTGGTCACTCTTCCCTCTGTGGAGTGACAGCCATTTACCACCACCCTCTGTGTCCTGCCACCCAGCCAGTTACCTACCCACCACACTACTGTCCTGCCCACACCCATATTCCCCAGTTTGTGTAATAGTCTTCTATGTGGCACAGTGTCAAAGGCCTTGCTGAAGTCCAGATAGGCCATGTCCACTGCCCTCCCTGATCCACCTCCCTAGTCACCCAGTCAAAAAATTAAATGAGGTTGGTCTGACATGACCTCCCCCTGGTGAAACCATGCTGCCTTGGGTCCTGTAGTCCATTGAAAACCAGATGTTCCACCAACCTCTCTTCAGTAGTGCTTCCATGATCTTCCCCACTACCGAGGTGAGGCTGACTGGTCTGTAGTTCCCCGCTTCCTCTTTGTTCCCACTTTTGTATAAGGGGACTACATCTGCTGTCCTCCAGACTTTGGGTACCTCCCCTGTTTCCAGTGATCAGCTAAACAGGATAGCCAGAGGTTCAGCCACCACCTCTCTTAGTTCTTTAAGGACCCTGGGGTATACCCCATCTGGCCCCATTGCTTTATCAAGAGAGTCCAATCTAGTCAAGGAAGATTTGGAAGTGGCACCATATACTGCATCGCAGTAGTCGAAAATAGGGAGTTTCATCTTCTGGACAAGTTCACATCTGGCCGTAGGAAGGATGCAACTACGATTCCTGTATAAGACACTAAGCTTGGGGCAGTTTTTTCAGGATGGCATCAATGTGGCCAGAGAAGTTGAGGTGACGTGGAAGAGTGCTTCAAAGTTCTGGGGTGTTCAGTACCAGTGTGTCCTTTATTTTTAGTGCATTGTCATGTTCTTCTGTTTGTGTTCTCTCCAATCAGAAGTTTTCTGGGTCTGCTATTCTCCAGGGGCTAAGTATAGTCCTCTGTGACAGTGCTTAGCCTAGGGAGGACAGCAGGACCAGTAAACAAAAGATCAGAGCTTATATAAACTCTTAACATGCACTGCAGGATACTGAATGTTCCACTGCTGCCTACTGCTCTGATGTCAGGTATAGGGGATTCTAGGATTTGTAGTAACAGAAGATGTCAGCCTAGAACTAAGCAAAATTAGTCTAGTACAATATACTATACTACGGGAAATGGCCAGTAAGCCAACATTTTTTGTACCCAAAGTTCACAGGGGGTCATTTTAACACAGAATGTTCTGTCGGATAAGGATCTCTTGGCCTGCCTAGTGTGACCATTTTTCCCTACCTAAAGTATCACTGCAGATCCTGTTTGATCTTCTGTTGGCAGAATCTCTTGCAGCAGGCCATCACAGCTAGAACTTCACCATCAGACACTAGGATTACACAGAAACTTTCTAGCTATCAGTCTACCAGAGGAGGCCGCCCACCTCCGATGTCACTCTCTGACGCCAGTCACCCTATATAGGTGGGCAGCTCCCTGTGTCCTCTCCAGTTCTTTCCTGCCATCAACCTAGTCACTTTGGATCTGCAAGGAAACCACCACTGCTTCAGTTGCCATTTTCACACCTTTTTTAATTTTTGTCACCTTTGTTTTCCCCATCTTTCGACGTTTTTCCTTTTTCATTTATGTCTTCTTCTCCTTCATTGTCGACACTGGAGCATTAAAACAAGTGTGCCTGCGGCCAGCAAATTCCTAAAAAGGATGGCCACTCAGCTTGTCTTTTTCGCCTAGGCCTGGACCATGACTTCTCCTCCTGCGAGCTCTGCCAGAGGTTCGGTGTCACTACCCGGCACCGCCGTCAGCAGGCCCTCGAAGGGCACTTGCTCAAGATGAAGGTTGCCCCAATGGCACAAGAACTGCAGGAACTATCTCCTCTGGCCTTCCAGACCCAACCTCCAGCTGCTCAGGCCTAATCCTCGGCCTCCCAGGCCCAGTCTTTGTGTTTGGCTCTGGTCAAACCCCGGGAAAAATTTACAGGGCAGCACAAGCACTGGGACAAAGAGAAACACTGGTCCCAGTCTTTGTCTTCCTGCTCGCAGTCGATGCACTGTCACAGGGCTGCATCGGGGTCCACCTCCTCCAGGTGGTTGGCCCCACATGCCACCAATGCCACCCCTTACGGCAGGGTAAATGGTGGTTCCTCCTCCCACCACTATTTCAGTCACTGGCAGAGGAGCTGCAGGTAAGGGATCTCCCAGCCCACCAGGCCCCTGCTGCTTAGGCCCATATCCTTCTCAGGTAGACAGCAGAGCTGCCCTGTCAGTGGTCCTCCTGCTGATGTGGGTTCCACAGACAGAGGGGCTCCTTCGTCACCCCTCCCATCACCTGCCTCACCTACATTGGACACCACTCGCAGGTCCGCACCCCGCTCTGGAGATAGGCTTTTCATCGGCTCCTAGCCCTTGCTCTACCCCACGCATGGCTTACCCTTCACTGGCACCAATATCACCTGCTCCACTGTAGGATACACCTGAGGACCCATACTACCCTCACCCGGCTCCCACGGGGCCTTATCTTTGCCTCCCTCTACCTACACCGGGGGCTCCACCGGGTTCTCCTTATCCAACCCCATCAGGCCCTATGCTGGTCATAGTGGATATTCAAGGGCTGGTGTCCTCTCTTTGGGGGGTACCACTTTCTTAGGCACTGACACAGGCCCCTCTGCTCCTCTGATGGACCCACGGCAGGGGCCAATGTTGCTCACCCTCCAGCGTCCCCCTCAAACACCACAGCGGGCATTTTCTCCTTCCCTGCCAGCCGACGAAGGAGATGAATACCACCCTGACTTGGTTCTCCCAGTTCTGGGGATGACTGTGCCCCCAGATGAAGGGGATGGGGACTTGGGCTCCCTCTCTCCCTCCTCCAGATCTTTCGAAGGGGTCTCTGCTCCCACGGACATTCCACAGTCCCTCCCAGATGATCCATACTTTCCGTGGTCATGTGCTGTATCCAGGAGGTGATGAGCTTCAGCTTGAAGGAGGAGAACCCCAAATGTAGGTGCTTAGCCATATACCTACATAAGCCTGATGCTACACTGTTGGTGGATCCCCCACTATAGATGCTTATGAGAATGTAACGATGATGGCCTGGCATTGGCCCCATCTCCTCCCTGCCATGTCTCGTAAGGCAGATCAGCTTTATCATGTCTGGGCAGGCCCTTTTTGGGGGAACAAGCACAGGCAGATGTGGTAGTCATTAATGCCATCCATGACCATTCCAAATGGCTGAAACACCTGTTCCCTGCCCCCAGACCGGGAATGCCACCATTTGGACCTTTTGGGCAAAAGGATGTTTGCTTCCTCCACTCTTGCCATTTGGGCCCTTAATTACTTTGGCCACATGCTGCAATATCAAAATTCCCCAAGGGACAAGGTCCAGGAGGTTGTCCTCTCTCTCCCTGAATGGGCTCAGGACCACTTAAAAGCAGTCTCCAACATCGGTGACCACTTTCTCAGGACCACCTATGATGCTGTGGATGCATTGGCTAGGGCTGCAGCCACTGGCATCTGCCTTTGCCTGTAAAATTGGCTCAGAGTCTCAGGGTTCGCTCAGGAAGTGCAGCAGTCTATGTTGAATGCTCCTTTCAGGGGTTCCCTGATGTTTTGGGGGAGATGTGGAGGACACCCTAGCCAAGCTTCAGGTCTCAGGGAAGGCCATAAGATCAGTCTACTACCTTTGTCATACCCAATCTAGGCCTGCCCAGAAGCAACCCTTTTGTCGCCAGCCTCCCTGCCAAGCCAGGCAACTGACTTGAACCCCAGGCAAACATGTGCCTTACCTACCCCATCCACCTTCACTAGCAAAATCCCCAGAGGTGGAGCAGCACCCCCCCCGTCTGCCATCCCCCTTGACTCCTTGCCTGACCCCCTCCCTTGGGCGGAGCGGGAGGTGGTGGTAGGGGGTCATTTCTCCCTCCACTTGCCCAAGTTAAGGGAGATCACAACAGACAGCTGGGTGCTTCAAATAATCGAACAAGGTCACTCTCTGGAGTTCCTGGAATGGCCTCCACACAACCCCCCCCCCCCCATCTCTGTCCCACTACCCTCCTCCTCATCATGTCCCCCTGATATGGGAGGAAATCCACGTCCTTCTGTGAAAGCAGGCTATAGATCCAGTACCTGTACCCCAACAAGGACAGGGGTACTACTCTCATTTCTTCCTACTTTCCAAGTGCAAGGGAGACCTCAGGCCCATCCTGGACCTCAGCGAACTAAATCTCTCCATTCAGTACAAAACATTCAGAATGGTCATGCTGCAAGGCCTTCTCCCATTACATCTGGAGGACTGGATCTGTTCTCTGGACATGCAGGATGCGTACCTTCATATCAAAATATGCGCTTCTCATAAGCGCTTCCTATGCTTCCAATTCTAGGGAGCTCACTTCCAGTTTTGGGCACTCCTTTTGGCTTGTCCTCAGCACCCAGGGTTTTTACCTACTGCCTGGTAGTGGTAGCAGCTGCCCTCCATCACCAGGGATTCTAGGTCTTTCTCTACCTGGATGATTGGCTCCTAGTGGACCCATCCAGGGAGAGCCTCCAGCTAACTCTGGAGCACACCCGCAGCCTTTTTCAGTACCTTGGGGGTGACCATCAATCTGGCCAAGCCCTTCCTTTCTCCCTTCCAGCACCTTTAGTATATTGAGGCCATCCTGGACATGGCTCAGGACATGGGATTCATCCCGCAGGACAGAGCAGACCACTTGATGGAGCTGGCCAAACTTCTGTACTCCTTTCATAATGTCCTGGCCCACTTGTTCCTGTGTCTTCTGGGTCACATGGCAGCCACCATAGCAACTGTCCCTCTGGCCAGGCTGCACATGAGAGTTCCACAGTGGACATTCAAAGTTCAGTGGGATCAGCGCACAGATTATCTTGACCAGATGGTCATGGTCTCAGACCCTGTAAAGAAGGTTCTATTGTAGTGGTAGGAGCCCAGCAACCTCCTCTGGTGGGGGGGGGGTCCACTTCCTTATTCCCCTTCCTCAGCAAATCCTGACCATGGACGCATCTAACCCAGGATGAGGGAGCTCATCTGGGGGCTCTTCAGACCCAAGGGCTATGGTCAGCAGCTGAGGGTCATTTGCACATAAATGTTCTGGAGATGAGGGCCTTTCTATATGCCCTTCAGGCCTTCCAGACTCATCTGTCTCTGGGCCTGCTGCTGGTCAAGACAGACAACACCAGTATGGTTCTCTACATCAGCAAGTGGGGGGGGACCTACTCATATCCCCTGTGTCGGGAAGTGATGCAAGTGTGGTATTGGGCACTGGACCACGGCCTTTGTCTTTCAGTTGTGCATGTGCTAGGCATGCAGAACATCTTAGTGGACAGCTTAAGTTGGTCTCAGTCTTGGGCACACGAGTGGGAGCTTCTGCGCTCTGTAGTGGAAGATCTGTTCAACTGATGGATTCACCCAGAGTTGGAACTTTTTGCGTCCCCTCGCAACGCAAAACTACCACTTTTCTGCTTGCTTGCTCCAAGGCCTGGAGTTTTCTGGTGAGACATGTTGTGCCTCTCCTGGAAAGGGAGGTTTCTGTTTGCCTTTCCTTCCTTCTCTTTCCTTAAGCTAGTTCTCATCAAGATGCAGATGGAGGGGGTGACTACTGATTCCCGTTGCCCCATTTTGGCCTCACCTGCTCTGGTTCCCTCTGCTTTAGCAACTGGTGGTGAAACCTTTGGTACCTCTTCCACTGTGCACAGGCTTGCTCTCCCAGGAATAGGAGGTATACCGTCAAGTGGGTGCAGGACTTACAGTGAAGAAATGTGGGAAAAGCCATTAGGGTGAATGTGATCTGGGTGGTCGGGACCTCAGTGCGGTGGTGATTGTAGGTGGATGGGAACATGGGGACCTAATGGAAGTCCACCACCATCCCCCTTGTGTACAGGGTGGGGGATGTTCATATTTATTTAAGGGGGGTGAAGCTCCCCCTCCCCCGCAATGGAGCCAACATGTGGTTTGACCAGCAATGTGCGTGAAGCAATTGCCGGTTGCACATCATACTGTCACACGTTTTCCGGGTTCACCAATCATCAGCCAATTTGTTTTCACCCTATTGAGGGGGGCCCGGAACAGAGCACCCTGGTCCATTTGGATCTAAGGTCACTCTGTCTTCATGCATGGTGCCTGAAGACAGCCATTTCTTGCTTTGGGGCATCCCCCGAGTTGGCAGAGGTCTTGGTGGTGGCTTGCAAGCCTTCCACCAGAGCCACTTACTCCATGAAGTGGAAATGATTTTCCATTTGGGCTGCTTTGCACCACCTGGATCCCTTCACATGTCCAGTCAATCAGATCCTGGAGTATCTGCTGTCCCTTTCAGATGCAAGCCTGAAATATTCATCCATTAAGGTCCATTTGCCTGCCATCTCTGCGTATCACGTACCTGCTGATGGGCGATCTGTGGCCTAGCTTGATGTGGCCCATACCTTCTTAAGAGGTATTCTTAATCTAAAAACCCCCAGTCTGTAATCCTGTCCTGGCTTGGGACCTCAATTTTGTGTTAGAAAAGTTCACCCTGCCTCCTTTTGAATCGGCGGCGAGTTGTGAGCTACGCTATCTGTCATGGAAAGTGTTTTTTTCAGTTGCTGTTACTTCTGCACGGAGGATTTCTGAGCTTCAGGCCCTTATGTGTAAGGAGCCTTATTTGTTTTTTCACAAAGACAGGGTGTCTTTACATACTTATCCTCAGTTTCTCCCAAAAGTGGTATCTGAGTTTACTTTGAACCAATCTATTCATCTTCCTGTGTATTTTCCGGAGCATGCCAATCCAGCAGAAGCACTGCTCCACAATCTGAATGTGCATAGCATGTTGCATTATTATATGCACAGGACTAAAGAGGTAAGGAAACTCTCTCAGTTGTTTGTTTCGTTCATCCCAGGCAAAGAGGGTGCACCCATTTCTAAGCAGTGATTGTCCAAATGGTTGGTGAACTGCATTATTTATTTATTTTTTTTACCGGAAGTATGGCAAGGAGCTTCTGGGTGTTGTTCATGGCCATTCCACCAGGGGGATGGCTGCCTTAGTAGCCTGTTTCTGCAATGTGTCAGCTGCAGAAATCTGCACAGCAGCCCCTTGGAGTTCAGTCCACACTTTCCCTAAGAACTACAGCTTGGATATCACCTCTAGGCGTAGAACCAATTTTGACCTAGCTGTGTCACAGGGCCTTCTTTCTTTGGTGATTTCACCTCTGCACGGTTTTATGGTTCTGACAGGTTTGGAACTGCTTGCTACTCATCCTACCTGTGATGGCCTGCTACAAGAGATTCCCCTGAGGTAAGATAGTACAGTTACATAAGAACTTACTGTAACAGTAGATCTTCAAGGGGATCTCTTGCAGCAGACCTTGCTTTTCCCACCCTCCTTCCCCCTGAGCCTTTTCTCCTGTTATGCTTCCTCTCCTAGAGAAGACCTTCAGCCTTCCCTTTTCCTGTCTTTTTCCCTGAACCTCGGGTTTCTCCTCGGTTCCCTCAGCTGGATATTCTGGGGTTTCTGGAAGGAGAACTGAGGAGGATGTGGGGGGCTGCCCAACTATATAGGGTAGCTGATGTCAGAAAGTGACATTGTAGGTGGATGGCCCCTCTGGTAGACTGCTAACTAGAATGTTTCCATGTGGTCCTAGTGTCTGACGGTGAAGTCCTACCTGTGATGGTCTGCTGCAAGAGATCCCCTTGAAGCTCTACTGTTACAGCAGGTTCTTACATAACTGTACTATCTCCAGCCCTTTTTAACCCCCTTCCTTTCCCGAGGATTCTGTTATGCCCGTCGCATGTAGTCGTGAACCACCTCCACTGGGAAGCTGTTCCATGAATCCACCATGCTTCCTGTGAAGAAGTACTTCCTTGCATTGCTCCTGAATCTACCCCCTCCAGCTTCATAACATGTCCCCGTTTCCTTGAACACCATTTTTCTGAAAAATTGTTCCTTCCTGTACCTTATTTATCTGAGTGAGGTATTTAAAGATCTCTATCATATCCCCCCTCTTCCCTGTCTCTTCCAGAACATGCATATTTAGGTCCATTAATCTGTCCTCGTAGGGCTTCAGATGTAGATCCTGCACCATTTTAGTTGCCCTCCTCTGGACCACTTCCGCTCTGCCTGTGTCTTTCCAGAAATGTGGTTTCCAGAACTGGACACAGTACTCTAGGTGGGGTTTTACCAGCGATCTGTACAGAGGCAACACCACCTCCTCTTTCTGCTTATGATAACCCTCCCTTGTGTGCCCCAGCATTCCACTAGCCCTACAAACAGCCTTGTCGCACTGCCTGGCCACCTTTAGATTATCAAATAGGATCACCTCCAGATCTCTTTCCTGCTTGGTGATTGTCAATACCACTCCGCATTTTGTACTCTACCTGAGTTTCTGTGCTCCAAGTGCATTATTTTGCATTTTTTCACATTGAAACCCAGTTGCTATAGCCTTGATGACTCCTCAAGTTCTCTCAGGTTGCTGCTCATCCTTTCCATACCTTGTGACATGTCCACCTTTTTTGCAGAGTTCAGTGCCTTCTTCAAAGAGGCAGACCTTCCCTTCCAGCTCCTCCATAATGTCACTGATAAAGACATTAAAGAGGTTTGGTTCCAGACCTGATCCCTGAGGCATGCTGCTGGTCATCCTCCCTTCCTCGGAGTGAACTTCATTTACCACCACCCTCTGCCACCTGTCTCCTAACCAGTTTCTTACCCAGTTTACCACCTTTGGATCCACTTCTAAGCTACACAGCTTGCTTACTGGTCTGTTATGTGGAATGGTAGGCTACGTCCACTGTTCCACCCTGCTTAGTTCCTTGGTCACCCAATCAAAGAAATGAATCACATTCATTTGACATGACCCCCCAGGAATCCATGCAGCCTTGGGTCTTGTAACCCACTGGATTCAAGATATTCCACAGTTCTTACTTTCAGCAGTGATTCCATTAACGTTCCCACCACCCAAGTGAAGCTAAATGGCCTATAATTGCCAGCCTCTTCCCTGCTACCACTTTTGTGAAATAGGACTACATCTGCCCTCCATCAGTCCTTCAGGACCACTCCTGTTTCCATAAGCTGTTGCACAGGCCCATCGGAAGTGCAGCCAGTACCTCCCTGAGCTCCCTCAATGCCCTTGGGTGGAGCCTGTCTGGCTCCATTGCTTTGTTTACTTTTAGATTTGGAAGTCACTTCAGGACTCTAAATAGTTTTGTTCAATATTTACACAAGAAAGGGAAGCAGAAGGACCACTATTGGGTGATAGGGGCAGTAACTGGAGAGAGATGGATACCAGCCCATTTATGGAGGAAAGGGTCCTAAAGGAACTCGAGAATCTGAAAGGGGACAAAGCTATGAGGCCTGATGGGATACATCCTAGAATATTAAAAGAACAGGGGTGGTTCCAGAGGACTGAAGGAGGGCAAATGTAGTCCCTCTCCACAAAAGTGTAATCAGGGAAAAGGCTGGCAACTATAGGCCATTCAGTTTGACCTCTGTGGTGGGGAAATTAATGGATTCACTGCTAAAGGAAAGGGTTGTGATATTTCTTGAATCCAGCGGAGCACAGGATCTGAGGCAGAATGGATTCACAGCAGGAAGGTCTTGTCAAACAAATCTGATAGATTTCTTTGATTGGGTGACCAGGGAAGTAGATCAGGAAGGGGCAGTGGATGTGGCCCACCTAGATTTCAGATACACACAGAACCATGACTGGGATGTAAACATACCAGGATACACTATCTACAGGAGGGACAGAGAGGGTAAAAGAGGAGGAGGAGGAGTAGCTCTCTACATAAGAGAAGGAATCAAAGCAACAGAACAAAAGGGTAAACAGGGAGGAGAAGAAGCACTGTGGGTCAATTTGGAGGCAGGCAATGGCACCACCATCCACACAGGGGTTGTATACAGACCCCCCTCTCAGGGAGAGGAAATGGACAAGGAAATGATAGAAAGTATACTTGGAATGGCAGATAAAGGGGAGATATTGCTGACCGGTGATCTGAATATGCCAGATGTTAACTGGAGTGCAGTTGCAGCAGCCATTTCTAAGAGTGGGGTTATTCTAGATGCCCTACAGGGGGCATGCCTTAGACAACTAGTATTGGAACCCACTCGAGAGGGAGCAGTCTTAGACCTGGTCCTCTCAAATGGAGATGGAGAGAGGATCACAGATGTAGAAGTGGGTAGCCATCTGGGAACTAGCGACCATCGAACAGTATGGTTCACAATAAACACGACAGAGTCAAGCCATACAAAGGCAAAAGTACTGACTTCAGGAGGGCTGACTTTGCTAAAATGGGTGAGTGCCTAAGGAATGCACTAGCAAATGGGCAGGAAGAGGGTGGAAGAACAATGGGTAATAATAAAACTCCCATCACAGAGGTAACAAGCCTTTGTGTGAAGCAAATAAACAAAACAAAACGATGTAAGAAACCACTATGGTTCTCAAAGGAGGTGGCAATGAAGGTTCAAGAGAAAAAGAAAGCATTCAGAAAGTACAAGGAATCACAGAAGAAGCAGGACAGAGAATTGTATCAGTTAAAGCAAAATGAAGCTGGGAAGGCAGTCAGAACAGCAAAGGCCCGAACTGAGGAAAAGATAGCCCACTCAGTTAAGAAGGGGGATAAAACCTTTTTTAGGTACATCAGGAAGACTAAGGGAGGGATAGTGAGGCTTAATAAAGGGAGGGGTGGGCAGAGGGTGACTGTGAAAAGGCAGAGATACTAAACAAATATTTTTGCTCAGTATTTACAAATGAAGAGGGGAGTACCTAAAACAAACAATAGAAACACTCTGGATACAGAGTTGATACCAGCCCATTTACCAGAAGAAAGGGTTCTGAAATAACTCTTAAAACTGAAGGTGGACAAAGCAATGGGGCCTGATGGATTCATTCCAGAATTCTAAAAGAACTAAGGGTAGAACTAGTGACACCACTGTCTACCCTCTTTAACAAATCATGGGAGAATGGGGTGGTACCTGAGGACTGGAGGAGGGCCGATGTGATTCCCCTTCACAAAAGTGGGAGCACGGCAGAAGCTGGAAACTACAGACCAGTTAGTTTAACCTCAGTGATAGGGAAAATGATGGAATCACTTCTGAAGGAAAGAATTGTCGAGTACCTAGAGGCCAGAGGGGCACAGGACCCAAGGCAGCATGGATTCACAGCAGGAAGGTCATACCAGACGAATCTAATAGATTTCTTTGACTAGGTGACCAAAGTAGTAGATCAGGGAGGGGCTGTGGACATGGCCTACCTAGACTTTAGCAAGGCATTTGACTCAGTCCCACACAAAAGATTAATATACAAGTTCGCCAGTCTGGGAGTGGGTCCCAAGATGATAGCCTGGGTAAAGAATTGGCTGGAGAATAGGACACAGTGGGTAATAGTAAATGGAGTCCACTCTGAAGAAAGGGGTTACGTGGGTGCCGCAGGGTTCAGTATTAGCACCCGGTCCTCTTCAATGTTTTTTGTGTTACATTGCAGAGGGACTGGAAGGAAAAGTATGTCTCTTTGCAGATGACACAAAGATCTGCAACAGGTGGGGTGGAAAGGATGAGAAGGGACTTGGCAAGGTTAGAGGAATGGTCAAATGTATGGCAGCTTAGATTTAATGCTAAGAAGTGCAAGGTAATGCACCTGGGAAACAAAAACCCAGGAAGTGTACACAATGTGGGGTGAGATACTAACAACAACAAAAATGGAAAGGGACCTGGGGGTAGTCATATCAGATGACTTAAAGGTGGGCAAGCAATGTGTGAAGGCAGTAAGGAGGGCTAGGGGATACTGGGATGCATAGGGACAGGCATCACCAGTAGAAAACAGGAAGTTGTTATCCTCTGTACAGACAGCTGGTGAGACCCCATCTGAGTACTGTGTGCAGTTCTGGACCAATCTCTGCAAGGACATAGACAAGATGGAAGCTGTCCAGAGGAGGGCACTAAAATGGTGCAGAGTCTGCACCGGAAGACATATGAAGAGAGACTAAAGGAGCTTAATATGTATAGCCTCAGAGGAAAGGAGGGGGGGGACATGATAGAAACGCTCAAGTATCTCAAGGAATCAACAAAGTCCAAGAGGGTAGCATCTTTCAAAAAAAGAGGTGTGCAAGAACAAGAGGGCACAATTTGAAGATAGAGGGGGCTCAGAGGTAATGTAAGGAAATATTTTTTCACAGAGAGGGTTGTGGATGCATTGAACGGCCTTCCGGAGGAGGTTGTGGAGTCAAAAACAGTGATTGAATTCAAGCATGCATGGGACAGCCATAAGGTAATTCTAGGGGGTGGGGGTAGAAAGAAGAAGGCTGCTGGTTAACTAGGATCTGCAGCTTATCCATTAGGTAGGGAAATGGGCAGACTGGGTGGGCCAAGCGGTCCTTATCTGCAGTCAAATTCTATGTTTCTATGTTTCTATGAGAGTAGACTTGTGTCCACTTCCTTCCCTCCAATGCTCTTGTTACATTTTTGTGGCCAATCCCTATCTCTCTCTCTCTCCTCTGTGAATATTGAGCAGAAGTATTTGTTCCCCCTATATACAGTCCCCTCATCCCTTTTTAACCTTACAGTCCTACCCCTGGTCTTCCTCTTTTCACTTACTTACATAAAACAATCTTGTCCCCATTTGTTACTGGCTTTGCCATTCTGTCTTCAGTTTGTGCCTTTGCGGTCTTTTCTGCTTTCCCTGTTTCCTTCAGTTTCCCCCGATAATGCCTCCCTATCTTTCTCCCTCTGTATCTCCTTGCACCTTGTAAGCAAACAAGTAAGCACTTGAGTGTGGGACCCTTGGTGCTGACTGCTCCCCTTTAAACACTCCACTGCATTATTCAACGCTAGTATCTATTCTGCACAGTCATGGTAACAAGCTGAAAATTCTATCAAGGCTTTATAATATACTATTACAAGGCAAATATCAGGACTTATTTGTTTTAAAAGCCAGATGGGAATTGGACCATGGCTTCACCCTTCAGGTTACAGAATGGTATGTCATTATTCAAAGTTTTTGCAGTAGGGTCAAAGCAACAAAGCTCCAACAGATTCAGTTTCATTTTTTTTCACCCAACAAAACTCAGTAAAATCAATCCAGATATTGCAGACACATGTCCACAATGTTCTTCTATCACTGGGACATTAATCCACCTATTTCAGCAATGCCCATGTCTTTCTAACTTCTGGAACAAAATACTAGACATCTGATAATCAATCTAACAAGGCTCAAAGTTAAATTAATTTTAATTGCACTTATCTTAGCAAGAAAGTATATTATAATTAAATGGAAAGTTTATGACCCACCAGTCATACAAACATGGATAAACTTCCTTGTGGATATACCGTATATCAAGTACAACCAGATGCATTTAATAAAATATGGGAACAATTCAATCAGTTTATCATGTGGGGGCAAGCTTGTTAACCCCCCCCCATAGCCTTTATACATTTTATGACTGTCTTGTGCTTGTACAGCTTCTTTGTATATATGATGAATTTAATCTCTGTACAGATGTATGATTTCTCTTGCCCCACTAGAAATGATTTATAAATTGTTTTATATCATTCTGTACGGTGCCTCTGTGTGTACACTGGCTTGCTTTCTTTATCCCATCAATAAAAATATAAAAAAAAGGACCGAAGTGGCTTTTTGCTGCCACCTAGAAAATCCGAGTTTGCAATCGGACCAGGTCTTATGCAAGGAAGAATGGATTTTGATATTTCAGATTTGATGCATTGGATCTGATCCAAAAGTCATGATTTAGGATTTTCTGATTTAGTTGCCAAAACCCCTAAATCCTTATCATTCTGATTCTGATTAGATGCAATCCGATTCTGAAATCTGAAATCCGATTCTGAAATCTGAAATCCAGTTCTGAAATCTAAAATTAAAAATGGAAGTTGATGGTCTTCTATACATGGATTGGTATTGAATTTGGGCTCAATATTGTGACAATAGAAAAAGGGCTAACTGATTGGATTTTAAGATATCCAATCACCTCTAGTCTTACGCCATGTGACCAACATGGTACAGGGTGCATTGCAGAGGTCAGGTACCCAGCTCCTGGCAAAGGCATACAAAACCTGGCTACGGAGCTCCACTAGTGTTAGTTGAGAAATCAGTTACCTGCCCACCTGTCCTCCCTCAAAGCCGGTGGGGGCGACTTTTGGATAGCAAAAAAATTATTTTCAAACTATTTTAGGTTATTGTAACACTGATGTGCATCCAGGACAGAAAACACTGTGTCATGATAAATGGTATTTTCCCTGCTGGTTACCTTGCCCATCTCTGAAGCTTAGGGTCGATGATTAATATTATAAAATGCCACGGGGAAATACTGCTCTGTGATTTGTGAATTCCAGTCACATGACAGTGCAGTGATTTAACTCACCACATGGCTGCGTAAACAAACTTCTTTATCTTAGCGATGCAAAACATAAAAATCAAAGCTTTCTATAAAACTCTATAGTAACAGTGTACTCACATAGAAATAGGATGAACAAAACAACCTTACTAAATGTAAACTAGTCAATTCCCTTTTTAAACTAATTTCATAGTGCTCTGCTTTTTGTCTGAAGTTGTCACAACATGACCATTTTATAAAATTATAAACATAGAATTTGATGGCCCATTCAATCAGCCTATTTCTCCCCATTTGCCACAGATCGTGCCTAATCTGCAACTCTTTCTCCTCCCCCCTTCCTTTCCACTGTGATTCCGTTATGCTTACCCCATGCATTCTTGCACCCCACCACTGCTTTTGTCCCCATCACCTCTGTTGGAAGGCTGTTCTAGGAATCCACCACTCTTTCTGTGAAGAAGTACTTCCTCACATCTCACCTGAATCTACCCCCCCCCCAGCTTCACAGCATGTCCTCTTGTTCTTGAGCACCTTAGATTTCTATCATATTCTCCCTCTTCCTCCTCTATTCCAGGGTGTACATATTGAGGTCCTTTAGTCTCTCCTCATAGGGTTTTTGATGCATGCTGTGCTCCATTTTAGTTGCCCTCTTCTGGACTGCCTCCACTCTGTCTATTTCCTTCCAGAGATGTGGTCTCCAGAACTGGACATAGTACATTAGGTGGTGTCTTACCAGTGACCTATGCAGAGGCAACACCACCTCCCTCTTTCCACTAAATATACCCCTCCCTATGTACCCCAGCATCCTACTCACTGTCCCTACTGCCTTGTAACACAGCCTGGCTACCTTTAGGTCATCTGATATGATTACCCCAGATTTCCTTTCTGCTTGGTGGCTGTCAATACCACTCCACCCATTTTGTACTCCACCTTTAGGTTTCTGTGCCCTAAGTGGATCCAAGTCAGTGTGGATTCACAGCGGGAAGGTCTTGTCAAATAAATCCGATCGCTTTCTTTGACTGGGTGACCAGGGAGGTAGATAGGGGAGGGCCAGTGGATGTGGCCTACCTAGATTTCAGCAAGACCTTTGACATTGTCCCACATAGGAAGTTGATAAATAAGTTGGGCAGCCTGGGAGTTGGCTGCAAGGTGGTAAACAGGGTCAGAAACTGGTTGAGTGACAGGGCACAAAGGGTGGTGGTAAATGACATTCAATCCGAGGAGAGGGGGTGACCAGTGAGGTGCCACAGGGATCCACGCTGGGGCCAGTCATCTTTAATGTCTTCATAAGTGACACTGCAGATGGACTGAAGGGGAAGGTATGCCTCTTTGCAGATGACATTAAGGTCTGCAACAGGGTTAACACTCTGGGAGGGAGCGGAAAACATCAGAAAGGACCTAAACATGCTTGAAGAGTGGTCAAGAGTGTGGCAGCTAAGATTCAATGCAAAGAAGTGCAAAATCATGCACTTGGGGCACATAGATTCAAGGGAGGAGTTCAAGATGGGGGTGGGAGGTACTGACAACCATCAGTCAAGAAAGGGACCTGAGGGTAACCATATCTGATGACCTAAAGGTAACCAAACAATGTGAGAAGGCTGTGGGGAGAGCCAGTGGGATGCTAGGGTACATAGGGAGAAGTATCACCAGCAGAAAAAAGGAAGAAGTTATGCTACTGTACAGATCACTAGTGAGACCTTATCTGGAGTACTGTGTCCAGTTCTGGAGGCTGCATCTCTGAAAGGACACAGACAAAATAGAGGCAGTCCAGAGAAGGGCAACAAAAATGGTGCAAGGAAACCTAAAGGAACTCAGTATTTATGCCCTAGAGGAGAGGAGAGGAGAAAGAGGGGGGATTTTGAAGAATATCTATTGGGTGCTAGCCCCTGCACTTGTTTTAACCCTACCTGATGGATTGATGCAATGCTTATCCTTACAACACTTGCCACTTGTTATAATTGCTATAATTGTTTGATTCTGATGTTTTACTGTTATTATTTTGCCTGGTTCCTTATACTTTTGCCATTTGTTAATTGTTTCACAAATAGGTAATTGTTCATTTTTTGCCATGCACCTTCTGTTTTGTTCCTATTTCTATCTACTGATTACTGCATCACTGTACAATGCTGTCTACCATGTAAAGTGTATGTTCATCTATGTACCTCATTGTAATGTTCCTGTACTTATTCATTATGTCATGTACTCTCGTGCCTGTAAATAGTCATACTGTTTGGCTAGTGCACTTACCCGGTAAACAAAAACTAAATAAAATAAATAAATATGATAGAGACATTCAAGTACATCAGGGTATAAACAAGGTACAGGAGGGTAGCATCTTTCGGAAAAGAAGGTGTACAAGAACAAGGGGGCATGATATGAGGCTAGAGGGTGGTAGGCTCAGGGGCAACATGAGGAAGTACTTTTTTAAAGAGAGAGTAGTGGATGCTTGGAACAGCTTTCCTGCAGAGGTGGTGGGGCCAAAAAGAGTAGGTGAATTCAAGAATGCATGGGATAGACATAATAGTACTCTAGCAATAGAGAAGAGAAGGATAAGCCACAAATCAAATAGGGTCTGTGATAATGCATTAGGTAGGGAAAAGGGGCACACTAGGTGGGCCACACGGTCCTTATCTGCCGTCACCATCTGTGTGTAAGTGCATTATTTTGCACTTTTTTGCACTGAAACCCAACTGCCATACCCTTGACCACCCCTCTATTTTCTCAGGTATCTGCTTATCCTTTCCACCCCCCCACCCCCCGAAGGTCCATCCTATTGCAGATTTTGGTGAAAAAAGGCAGACGTTCACTTACAGCTCCTCTGCAATGTCACTAATAAAGGCATTAGGATTGGTCCCAGCACTGACCTCTGAGGCACCCTGCTGTTCAACCTCCCTTCCTTGGAGTGAGCTCCTTTTACCACCACCCTCTGTCCCCTAGCCCCTAACCAATTTCTTATTCAGTTTACCACCTTTGGACCAAGCTACCCAGCTTGCTTATTCATCTCCTATGTGGAATGGTTTTTGAACACCTTACTGAAATCTAGGCAGGCCACATGCTGTACTCCACCCTAATCTAGTTCCTCGGGTTCCCAGTTAAAGAAGTCTACCCAAATTTGTTTGACAAGACCTCCGCTCTTTGAAACCACACTGCCTCAGGTCTTGTAACCCACTGGATTCAAAATATTCCACAATACTTTCCTTCAGCAGTGATTTCATTAACTTTCCTACCACTGATGCCAGGCTGACTGGCCTATAAGTGCCAGTCTCCTCCTTGCTACCACTTTTGCATAGTGGGACTACATCTGCCCTCCTCCAGTCCTCCGGAATCACTCCCGTTTCCAGTGAGCTGTTAAACAGAGCCATCAGAGATGCAGCTAGAATTTCCCTGAGCTCCCTCTGTATCCTTGGATGCACCCCATCTGGCCCCATTGCATTGTCCATCTTCAGATTAGCAAGTCCCTTCAGGACTCTCACCTCCAAAAAAGGACTAGTGTCTCCCTCCCTCCCTCTGAAGCTTTTGTTAATTTTTTGTGGCCCCTTCCCTTCTCCTTCCTCTGTGAACATCGAACAAAAGCATTTGTTCAGACTGTCTACCTTTTCCTGGTCCCCCTCTTCACATTCCCCCACCTTACCTTTTTAACTTTACAATACTACCCCTGGTCTTTCACTTTCACTTATATACCTAAAAAGTATCTTGTTCCCTTTCATTACCTCCTGGGCTATTCTCTCTTCAGTATGCCCCTTTGGGCTCCTTAGTGCTTTCCCTGCTTCCCTCTGTTTCCCCCAATACACTTCCTTTCCCTCCTCCCTCTGCGTGTCATTTTCAGACACCTCTTTTGAGAACCATAGCAGCTTCTTCTTCTTCCTCCTGCTTTTGCTCTCTTGTTTGATGCAGAGTTGTGTTGCCTTTACTATACTCCCTTTTACCTTTTCCAATTGTTCCTCCACCCCACCCAGGTCATCCCTCCCCCCACTAGGTTGTCCCTGTGACATTCACCCATCTTTTAAAAGTCTGCTGTTCTGAAGTCCAGGACCCTTACCACTGTGTGGTTCAATTCTGCAGGCATCCTTATTTTGAACTACAACGTACTGTGATCACTGGTTCCCAAGTGGCCTCTCACCTTGATGACAGCCACACTCCAGGGTGCAGAATGAGCTGTATCATCACCTTGATGTCTAACACACTCCAGGGTGCACAATCAGTTGTTTCATCACCTTGATGTCTAACACACTCCAGTGTGCAGAATGAGCTGTATCATCACCTTGATGACAGCCACACTCCAGTGTGCAGAATGAGCTGTATCATCACCTTGATGTCTAACACACTCCAGTGTGCAGAATGAGCTGTATCATCACCTTGATGACAGCCACACTCCAGTGTGCAGAATGAGCTGCATCATCACCTTGATGTCTAACATACTCCAGGGTGCACAATCAGTTGTATCATCACATTGATGTCTAACACACTCTAGGGCACACAATAAGCTGTATAATTGCCCTTCTGGAGTGGTTCAAGGCACTCTGTGGTGCCCCATGCCTTACAATGCACTCAGGGCATGTGATACTATAGCTGAATGCACAGCTCATCATATGCTATGGTTTATCATATGCTATGCCTGACATACTCACCTCTTAAATACTTAACAAAACAGATCAGTCTTTAGAAACTTAGTGGAGACCAGCACCAATTTTGATAATCAGTGTCCCATTTTCATTGCTGTTTTTATTATTGTGACCCCAGGTCACCATGTCTGGGTTCCCACTCTCTGCCTGGTGACTGTACAGGGCCCACATGGTTATGGGGTTGGACTTGTTCATTCTCCTGTGGTTGAGGGGCCTCCTAGAACAAATAATAAATAGCTTGGTTCCTCCACCCAGAGAGACTGACTGGGCCACCATAAACCCCTCCTCCTCCTCCTCCAGTGGCTCACTTCTCTCCTTCGTTTCCTTTCTACAGTACCTATAGCCAAATGAATCATGTTCCCATGGTATTTGTAGGGGTGGAACACTCCTCAAGAGGGTTTCTTAGCCTTCCTGGTACCCCGACAGGGTTGTAGTATCTCAAGGGACAGATACTACAAATGGCTTAGGTACATGCAAATAACAGCATCCAAGAATACAACTAGCTGTCAACTGCCAACAAGTTGCATAAGCATTACGCCACACTTGTGTTGTGTATGCCCATTAAACCATTCAGTTAAAGGGAAAATACCCATTACCTGGGAGGTCAGAGTGAGCTTTTGACTTTGTACACTATAATCTGAACACCCACCAGGATGGCTCTCTCTGCTGTTACTATTTCTACTAACTGTCTATATCTAGATATTTCTATCTATCTATCTATATTCTATGCAAAAAGACTTTGTTAATGCATCAGTTAGGGTTATTCTACAGCGACAAAAGCGAGGAAATTCTACATTAGGGTTCCCACCCTTTCACCCACCAACAGGCAGTCGGGGTATGTGTTGGAGTTGTTGGCTAACTCTCACCCCATCCATGTGTAAGCAAGCTGAGTACTTCAGTGTAGGAGAATGGGGTGAGAGTTAGGACGAACGACAATGCACACCCCAATGCCTGTTACGGGTAAGGTAAGGGTGGAACCCTAATGTCAAATCTCCCTTGCTTTTGTCACTGTAGAATAACCCTAACTGATGCATTAACAAAGTTTTTTTTGCATAGAATTTCCTTACTTTTTAAGAAAGAATAGAAAAATAGAAAGTTGCACAAGTTGGTGGGAGAATGGGGCCACACCAACTTGTAAGTGTCAGGCCACATTACACACCTAATGACTAAAAAGTGCATTGACAACACCACGGTCAGCCATCAAGCAAATGTTAATGTAGTAGAACAATAGAAAACGGTGTCCGCAAAACAAACTGTGCCACACAACATCTCCATAAAAAATATATATTGTCCAACACGTAAACACTGCAATTCACACCTACAGGACACGCCGTCAACACCCTCCAAATTTCAAGTAAAAAGACCAAACCGTGTCCAAGATATAACATGTCAAAATTTTAAATTTTCATTCGGCAGAGTAGCACAGTTCCGAACCTATTGACATTTAACACACACAAGTACTGTAAACTACATCCATGAAAGTAAGGCTAGCTATCCTATCAATTTCAAGCCACCACCACAAGCAAAACACTGTCCGCAGAACGTAAACTGTGCCATGCCATATCTCTGCAAAAAAAATATTTTCCGACATGTAAACACTAATTAACATCCACAGGACATGCTGTAAACACCTTCCAAATTTCAAGTAAAAAGACCAAATCATTTCTGAGATATTCAATGTCAAAAACTAGTAAAATTTCCCTATCCATTATAAAAAATCTGGCCATCTTGTCCCTATTTTGCGATCAAATATCGTGATCAAAGAATCTCATGATCAAAGAATTTGCAGGCTCACGAACAAAGAATTAAAAATCTTATAAATCAAAAAAATGAAGGAATTGCTGTAAACCACCACCATGGCTCGACAGAACGAAGCCCCCTGAGTAAAACCCACCTTCATTTGACTTCCTGGGGCACTCCTGGGATGAGAAAATTGATTTTTTAATCCGGCCATCTCGTCCCTCACTCACAATGCATGATCGCGATCAAAGAATCTCACGCTCAAAGAATTTACAGGCTCACGATCAAAGAAACTGCATGCTCATGATCAAAGAATAAAAAATGGTGAAACGTGATTTGTTCACTGATTTGAAGCAAACCAATGCCATGCCCCGATAGAACGAAGCCTCCTGAGCATAACCCACCCTCATTTGTGACCCTAGCCAAACCCTGAGCCGAGATATTAGTGTTTTTAGGATGCGATGCAAGATCGTGATCAAAGAATCTCACAATCAAAGAATTTGCAGGCTCATGATCAAAGATCGTTAGCGAGCTGTAAAATTAAGATTTTAAAAGCTTATAGCTCTATTTTTTGACTGATTTGGATGAAACCAAAGGCATGGCTCGATAGATCAGCGCCCTCTGAGTAAAACCCATCCAAGTTTTACTTCAGAAGTGACTCCTGAAGCGAGATATTTGTATTTTTCCGATTGGAAATGAAAAAACAAGATGCTGGACCTCACGATCAAAGAATTTTGAAAATTCTCGGACTTCCGGTGACGTCAGCGATCTAATGGCAGCATAGAACAGTGGCTCCATCCCCTCCTCGAATGAAATCAAACTACATCACTCGTGGAAAGCATGTCTTCGCCGGCAAAATCAAAAAAAATCAAAGCGGGTAAGCCCCCTTCGACTCCGATGCAGAAATTAAGGGTGATGATACAGGAGGAAAGCAGATGTGGCATCCAGGGGGAAGAGATACGGGAGGGCCTACAACAACCGGAGACCGCTTCGGATGAACCCCCTGCGACTCTGAAAGAAATAATAATTCAAACGGCACACACAGTTGCTAAGATAGATCAAATTCTAAACGATCTCAAGTCGGATTTAAGTAAAATTGATCATAAAACTGAACACCTTGAGCTGTGCATGGCCCGTACTTGGAACAAACAGACCATCACGACAGACTCCTACTGTACCTCATGGCCAGGGATCGCGAACTCACTCATAAGCTCGATGGCCTGGAGAGTAGAAGCCGAAGACACAACATAAGAATCTATGGCATTACGGAGGGGTCGGAGGACAGTTTCCAAAATGTCACGGCTTTTCTTCAAGCAACCCTCAAACAAATGCTCCCGCTGCCACAAGATTTGGACCTAACTATGGACCGGGCACATAGATCATTGGTCCCACGGCCTAACAATCCAGAGGCGAGGCCTCGTTCCATTGTGGCAAGGCTGACTAGCTACCAGGCAAAAGAGGAGATCGTTAGAATAGCCTGGAAGCAAGGAGCACTTTTCTTCAAAGGCCACTGAATAAACATCGACAATGACCACCACGACACGAGTCAGGAGGCTAGGAAAACCCTGGCCGATAGTGAAGCAATTGAGGCCCGGAACATCAAAGCATGAGATTTGTACCCAGCTCGCCTCAAAATCTCTACAGATAAAGGTTCAAAACCTTTCAAGATCTTTTAGCTGCCTCGGCCTTCCTGGAGCCGTTAGGGATTGCTGTCCCACCCCTGCTGAAGGAGAAGCTGGAAAAGGATTTACTCCACGTCGGCTTGGGCATCGCTCAGAAGGAGCTCCTCGGTAGCTCGGTCCGGAAACCAGCAGACAACCCTCAGGCAGACATTGCATCGTTGGTGAAACAATTTGGAGATCCTTCTAAAGTGGATAAGAAGGCCCCACATCTACACGAGGCAGGCGAGGGATCATCCCAAAATAGCGACTTGGATCAGGGCGCAGAGACCTGAATGTGCATTGTCGGACTGAGAGGCACTGATTCTCTGGTATCCCTAACTGGATCCACTGGGACTTTGGACCATCTCTGGTGATTACATTTGCGGAGTTCTCCAAGTAAACGCAGATCCTCCCCCACTCCCACCTTTTTTCTGGTTTTCTCTTCTGGTTACCCATCGAGGTACTTTTCATATTTCTGGTAATTTAGGGATGCTCCCTGGTGGTTCTGGACCTCGGAGCTCCACACTGCATCCCTGCTCGAGGTGAGACGAGCGCGTTGCCCCCCTGGTAGCTGAAGTCAGTGATTTCCTTTGGAGGGCTCAGGAATCCTGCTCGGGTCTCAGTTAAGCTCTCTTGAGCAGGAGGATGCAATGGAGGCGGCCACGTTTCATTGATGAGGTGGGAGAGAGGAGACTGAGCAGCTACCCGAGGTATTGTAAATTAATGTGCAGGGCTTGGCTCCAACGCACTCTGGGACTATCCCTGATGGACTCGTCTGGATGTGCCCTGCACTAACTGTACCGGTCTGGACATAGCTGAAATGATGGATGTCATCTATTAAGACATATTGGTGGGGTGATTCGGAGTGGAGCTGGTAGTTGCCCTGAACACCTGAGACTTTGGATAACTAATCCACAATCTCCTCACGGGACATCATGGACTGGGTGGGGAGGAGGTGGGGAGGGTATGTGGGTTTTTTTTTTCTCTTTCTCTTCTTACGGCTGTTCAACCCTGCAGATGTACACTGTGCATCACTCTGTGCCGGTCATTCTGGAGATACATAGAGTGATGATAAATGTTATAGTGTGGATCTCTTAGGATCCCGGACTGAGGAGGGAGCCTACGGAGCCTGCAGATCGCTGACTGTAGGGTGTCCCATATAGGGGTTTTCCCCCCGGGAAGGAAGGGTGAAATCCTCCTAGATTGGAGTCCCCTTCGGAATATTGGCTGCGCAATTGCCCTACGGCTGGAGACATTCTGCCAGCCCTCCCTTGGAAGTACACCAATTATTTCTTCTAGCAGGTGCAGGAGAGGGTTAAAAAACTCACCTGCCTTGCCATCATTTTTCCGCAGGCCCTCAGTTGAGGAATGTCCTGTGCAGGTTTTTTGTTCCCACGGTTGGGGGTTATTGATACTCCTGTTCTCTGGTTGTAATGTTTTCTGGTTAGGAAAGTTAAATGGGTACATATGCAGTTGGGATAAGATACGCCTACCAGACATGTCTGGATCAGTTTGCCTTCGCTTAAGTATGCTAGTAATGCCGACTATAAATGAGTAGTGGAAATGTGAAAGTGCTCTCCTACAACATCAACGGCTGCTCCAGCCCAGTTAAAAGAAAACAAATTCAGAAGTACATTGCCAGGCAAAACTGTGAGGTGGTATTCTTACAGGAAACCCACCTGTCCCCATCCGAAACACTGAAATTGAAGTCCAGGGCATATTCCCACATGTTCTCTTCGTCCCTTGATGCGGGCCGCAAGAGGGGGGTAGCCATTATGCTGGCGGCTACGTTCCCATTCGAGCATGAAGAGACTGTAGTAGACCCTGGTGCCAGGTATATCATGGTGGTGGGCAAAGTACAGGATACTCCCGTAACCTTAGTTAATGTTTACACCCCACCGGGCTCTCCTGCAGCATTCTATGTCGATTGCCCGATTGGTTGCGGAAAAGTCTAGGGGCACGCTGATTATGGGGGGAGATTGGAACTTGATATGGGACAGAAAACTAGACACCACTTCCACGGCTAAGGTCAATGACCAGCAGAAGGTCAAGAAGATTAAACAAGCCCTGCACCAGGTGGGACTAGTAGATATCTGGCGAGAGAAATACCCAAGAGGGAGAGATTACACCTGTTACTCCCCTCGCTATAAAGTCTATTCCCGAATTGATACATTTTTTTACCTTTAGAGACGGAGTGGATGGCTTCCCCTCGATGTGGGTGGGCACTGCCACTCTGTCGGATCATAGTCCCATCTTTTTGGAGGTGGCTCTCTCCCTGCCTAAGAAAATAATTCACTGGAGGCTTAATACTTCCTTACTTAGGGATAAAGAAACCCTGGATAAAATTAAATGGGTGTTTGCGGATACACTTCAGGAAAATACTACCGCTGGGATGTCTCCTCAGATTATCTGGGATACACTGAAAGCCGTAGTTAGGGGGCAATTTATACGCATAGCCGCCCAGAAAAAGAAGGAACGCCTTCTCAGGCAACAAAACCTGCTGACGGACATAAGGGAGCTAGAGGCTAGACAAAAAATGGGTTGGGACATGCAGAGAGACCGAGAACTTAAAGCTCTGAGGACAGAACATCAGAAGCTGCAAAGGGAGGAGATAGAGAGAAGTCTCTTTTTCCTCAAACAAAAATACTACGAGGGAGGCCCTAGGGGTACTAGATTACTAGCGGCTCGCTTGAGACAGTATAGAGACAGGGCCACAATAACTAAAGTTGTCTCTCCAACCACAGGCCAGATGACCAATAAGACGAAGGAGATCACAGAGGCTTTTGTCACCTACTTTACTAAACTGTACACCCCACAGACGCAGCCACCCACCCAGGCAATCATGGACTACCTGGGGACCATCCCCCTCCCTAAACTCACAAGGGAAGAAGGCCAGGCGCTAACCAGGCCAATCACACAGGCGGAGATCCTAAATACCATTAAGGGCCTGAAGAATGGGAAGTGCCCAGGGCCTGATGGCTTTGGGGCCAAATTCTATAAGACCTTTGCCACAGAAATGGCCCCCATACTGGCAGGCGTCTTCTCGGAGATATGGCGGGAGGCGTGACCAATTCCCCCATCATGGCAATACGCCACAATCTCACTCATACCAAAAGAAAATAAAGATCCCTCTCGTTGCGAATCGTATCGTCCAATTTCTCTCTTGAACTCTGATTATAAAATCTTTACCTCAATTCTCGCTTCGAGATTAAACCCAATTCTCCAAGAACTCATTAATCTGGACCAGTCGGGGTTTGTCCAGGGCCGTCAGGCCCCAGACGGGGTTAGGTCAGCGATCAATATAATTGACACCATCCACTGCACGCGCCTTCCCGCATGTCTCATGAGTTTAGACGGAGAAGGCCTTCGATAAGGTCTCCTGGTCATTTTATTCGCGGTTTTGGAACGGATGGGATTCCCACAATCCTTTATTAATAGTCTAAAGTCTCTGTACTCTGGTCCACAAGTGTGTGTCAGGGTTAACGGGGGTCTCTCAGACAGATTTACACTTAGCAGGGGCACCCGACAGGGCTGTCCTCTGTCCCCATTGTTGTTCGCCCTCTACATAGAGCCACTAGCTGAGGCCATTCGTACCTCCCCTGGAGTACAGGGAATTGAGGTGGGGGGGCAGCAGTGAAGGATATCGTTGTACACAGACGATGTTTACTCTGCATGTCCCATCCGGAAATGTATATATCCTCAGGTGTGGGTCAGTTTTGCCGTCAGAGTTTGCTTAATATTCGGGGTATGTCCTCAATAGGACCAAAACGGAGGTGCTTTGTTTCTACTACTCCCCTTCCCATAGACTAAGGGAACTCCTGCCACTTAATTGGCAGGCGGACAAAATGAAATATCTAGGGGCTATCCTGACTAAACATAACTCCCAGCTTTTTAAGGAAAACTATGCCCCACTCGCTACCCAAGTACAAAGAGACCTGGACAAATGGTCCTTGCTGTATTTTCCCCTCTACTCGAGAATCCACTCCATTTCCATTAATATCCTGCCCAAATTTCTATACCTGTTTCAATGCCTCCCGACCTTTATACCTAAAATCCATTTTTTTGACTGGCACAGAATGATCGCAAAGTTTATTTGGAACAATAAAAAACCTAGAATAAATGCCCAGATCCTCCAACTGGCCAAGATAAAAGGGGGTAGATCCTTACCAGACCTTGAAGATTATTACCTTGCCACACAGGTTAAGAGGGCATTACAATGGTCTGTTCCTTCATATACAGCCAATTGGAAGGAGATGGAGACACTGGACGAGGAGGAACGGGGCCCAATGTTAGGACCTCGTTCCTTACAGTTTAGTACGGACAGAGCTCATCCCCCACTAATGACGGTCAGGGACACTCTGAGGGCCACCCATAGGACTTGGCAGAAGTACAAACTAAGAACCTCCTTATGGCCGTTGCATAGGTTATCATGGGACGTTGAATTTGCACCATCCCTCCTTGACCATACCTTTAGGACCTGGGAGAAGGGGGGCTTAATCTATATTAGGCAGTTTATGCTGGGAGGAGAGGTGGTGGATTTTGGAACCCTAAGCAGAGAATATGGATTGCATAGTACGGATCATTTCAGATACTTGCAGGCGAGGGATTATATCCTCTCCTGCCGAAAAGGGATCTTTCAGGGTGAAAGGCGGCTCCCCTTATAGAGAGTCTCCACATAATACTAACCTCAGAAATCAACGGATCTCATTTCCATGCTTTATAAAGCTCTGATGGGATTAAGAAAGGATCCTCTGATTAAAGTCAAAGGAGGTGGCTGGAAGAGGGGCAGGTGGGCTCACAGGAATTAACTGGGAGTTGGTATTTAAGCTGGCCTCCAGAACTACTTGTTCACCCTTCTGGCAGGAATTCAGTTGGAAGGTGAGGATACGTTATTTTTTTTCACCTATGTCTCTGAGCAAAAGATCCTCTGATCGGGATCCGGTTTGCTGGAGGCTGTGTGGGAGACCAGGCGAACTATCTGCATGTCTTGTGGTCCTGTCCCGGCTTGGGCCCTTTGGGGAGTGGTGACTCAAGCACTGGCGGAGTGTTTGGCCTGGACCTTCCCTGGACTGGACAAATCTCATTCTAGGAAGCCTCTCAGAACCTGGCATGGAGCAGATGTGTTATATCTCTGGTCCCTCCTCTTGGCGGCAGCCCATAAGTCAATCACTAGGCTGTGGTTGAAAAAAGATCCCCCTAACCTGGCTGATTGGATTGGGGTAGTGCAGGAGGTGGCAGATATGGAGGAAATAACCTATAAGATGATTTGTAGGTTACCGGTTTATGTCCGTAGATGGGCGAAATGGGAGATATGGCGGGGATCAGAAGGTACAGCTCTCCCGGTACGGCCCTCTTGTGGCTCTGCCCAAGGATCTCTGCCGGTCTAGGGTGAGGCTAAGTGGAAGCACCCCCTAAAACAACCTCAGATTGGGGTAGCCGCCGGGGGGATGGCCCAATTAGTTGTGGTGAGAGCCTGACGGGGCTTGTCCCCCTAATGACCCTGAAGATGTTCTCTTGCCACCTGAAGTATATTGATGTGGGTCACTTCCTTTCTACTAAATTTCCCACTGGCTGCTTCTCTAAATGGTTTGTATCTTTGTAAATGGAACTGACTCTGTCTGACTGGTTCATTTTAAATGTACCCAATGAATACCAATAAACTTAAATTAAAAAAAAAAAGAATTTTGAAAATTCTCAGGGACATAGATTCTTGAACCACGAGGCTGCAAATTCTTTGATTGCAAGGTGGGACAAGATGACCAGAACCCCATTCTTTGATCGTAAAACATACATAGAAATTTTCCCATTGACTTATAATGGGAACTTAAAACTGGCATAACTTTTAAATGTCTTAATATTTTTTCACCAAACGAAAAGCGGCATGTTTGGCCATGAAGGCTGTTTCAAACGAGCCATCTTGCAGAGCAGCACACCACACAACGGCTGTGCAGGTCCACGTCCAAAATCCCAAAAGCTGCCTCCAAAAACAGATAATTTTGCATTTTTCAGCACTTTCATATGCAAAGACCGTAAGTCCAACTGAAAGGCAATTTATCAAATCAAGAGATCTACCATGCCCCACTGTGCATTCCAAATTTCAGGCAAATCCATAGCCTGGGTCCAAAGTTATTAACGCCCAAACTTTTGATTTTAGTTTATAAGTGACCGCTGAACCATAACTATAGTGGCGTGACCACACTATATATATATATATATATATATATATATATATATATATATATATCTCTATATAAAAACATACTAACATACTAAAAGGCCAGCAGAATAGGCCTAATGGTCTTTTGTCTGCTCATTTGGTCAGCCCCCACCCTGGGAGCTGACCTTGCTGCCCTCCTTGCCCTATCTGGCTTCTCCCTTCCCAGTGCTGGATATTCTCGCTGCACTTGGCTTTGCTTCCAGAACCCTTCCCTTGTACCTGTCCCACATCCTCTAGAACCCTCCACCATCTCTGCCTCCACCAGCCCCCTGGGCAGCGATTCCATTTCTCCACCACTTATATATATATATATATATATATATATATATATGCAATAAGCTGCAACATGGTGTGCATTAATGGATTGTAATGCACACTTGAGGGAGTTAGGCATGAGGAAAGGCTGAGTACCCTTTGCCCTGAGAAGTGCAATCAGATCCTTTAATGAAAACCCTGGTGTGGCTTATTACGCTTATAAAATAGCTTGCAGTTCTTCTGTATTATACGTAAAAAGTGAAGCATTTTAACATGATTCTTTAAATAACTCAATCGTTTTATAACAAAATGCATACATGAAATAGTCGCTGATTTTGTTGGTATTGAGTCTTTGCTGCCTTAGCAATCAGATCCTGCACTTGATTATGTGGTGCTAGAAACTGAATGCACAGTCAGATGATGTCTTTCAGCCAATGAAGTTTCTAGATTTTTTCTTACCATTTTATGTATAGAGGATATGTAATGAGCTGACTCAGAATACGTAATTTAAGTGTGAGGGTGCAGGACCATAACCTTCATGATTTTGCTCTAGGCACACGTGATGTAATGCAACAGTTTGTATAGCTATGAAGTCATATATTGGACTTGTACCCTACCTTTTATGCTGTTATATTATGTATGCCTTGTAACCTGTCATGCATTGACCTGTACACTCTACTTACCTGTCGGAATAATCCTAACTTTTTTTTACTGGTTACTGTCCTAACCAGGACCTCCTTGCAAGTGAGCATTGCTCAATGGAGTTTTTTTTCCTGGTGAAAAAAATGAATACAAAATAAATACAAATAACTCAGGAGACACTGAGCCACAAGTGAGTTATGACAGTCCCCCACTCACAAGTGATGATAAATTGTTTATTTTGAGTCAGGCTACCTTATATTCGATATGTGCAACAGTAGTTTACAAGTTATCACTTTTAAATCTGTAGTTTTATTTGGAGATTTTGCTGTTGTTATTTGATTCTAACAGCTGGCGTCAGTGCCGCCCTAGGCATTGTGTTGTCATCAGCACTGTGAAAGCTGCTCTCTGATTGGTTCAGCATTTCACTCTTTTTAGAGTTACCTTAAAAATATCTACTGTGACAACAGTAGCAACAACATATTTCAATATGTTTCGGTTACTGATGTCACTAGCCAAGACATGATAGGACAAGAGTGAGAGTGAGAGTGAGTGTGAGATAGTAGAATTATCTTCACAAGCTGTAATTGACCTCATGAGTGGTGAAGCCAAGAGTTAGGTCAAAAGATGTCAAATATAGCTTTCTGAGCCTTCTGGAAAGGGTGGTTTAGAAATTAATTCTTACCTCGTGTTCATGTGCACTGTCTCTGCTGGTAGCCTACTCGGTTTTTGCTTCTTGCCAAGCCCCTGGCTGTTCCACTCCTTTGGGAGGCCAAGGTCCACCGCCGCCATACTGTGCCCCACTGCCATCTGCCGCCCCTCCAGTGCCATGACTCCTGGGTAACCCGACGTAACCCTTTGCCGGGTGGCTCCCTGTGGCTTGGAACCGAGGGAGGAGAAACGTCCGCAGGCATCTAGTGTATATCTCGGGGCATGGCGGGGTTGGCACAGACACTTCCATGCTACCATGACGGTGGGGACTGGTGGCTGTCTTCTGGCTGGCTGAACGCAGATTTTCTACTTTTTCTCCCATTCCTTCCACCCCCTCTCATAATGGGCCCACTGTGGTGGCATTCTGGGGGAAGGGGCATTCAGCAGTGTGTGAAGACTATTCGTTTCCAAGAACATAACTCCAAGCCACCTTCAGGAGCCAACAAACAGCTGTCCAAAGCCCACCCACCCATCTGGGAGGAAAGCATCCAAAGGACACTCTATGCTCCTTCCCTGCCGGATACTCCGCTCCTGACACCTGGGCTTGGGGCTCGAACCTGAGTCACCAGCATGCTAAACATACCCCTTTGCTCAGCGCGCTACAGAGCTGACATGATACAAATGTTTTGTGGATGTGAGGCACTTGGCTTAGTCTGGGGGTTGGAGGGTGGCACTGCCCAGCATTTGCACCTTCCCCCCCTTGACTGCCTACCAAAGAACTGTACTGGTGCCAGCTGTGAAGGAAGGTAGCTTCTTGGCAGCCCTCCCAAGCCAGAGGGCATCTGCAGTGGTGGTCACCCCAATTGTTGGGAAATGATTTGCAGATGCAGAAATTGGGTAGATGTAACACTTCCTGCTTGGAAACCTGGCTTGTCTGGGAACAAACCATTAATCAATAGATCCAGGTACAGAAGTGGAACTGGAAATGCTTTAGCCCAACTTGGAACATCTTCTGAAAAGAGGCATTGCTAGGGTAACAAAAGATCCCATGCCCAAGCCCTGAAAGATTGGGGGTAGGCCATAGATGGTTTTAAAAGAAGGATTTATTCCAGAAGTTCTATTAAGAGAAGGTTCAGAGCATGAAAAAGTCCGCTTCTGAATAAAAGTAGTTAATTTCAATTTAGGGGGAAGGAGAAAAGATGGATCTTGGCTTTACAGGGTAAGGATATATAACAGATTGTAACAGAAGTATTTGGGAGATAAATGGTGCCCAGTCAGTTGTTTTTTAATGTTATTTACGCTGTGTACTGTTCACGTCCTTTTACACTGATTCAAAGACCCGAGAGTGCAGTAGACTTATCAGTGTTCAGAGCCATGTCTGCAGCAGCACTCTCAAATGTTGCAGTTTTATTGCACCCAACTGTAAACAACTCAATTTACTGCTAATGCATCTTTGGAGTGATCTTGAATAAAGAGGAGTTTAAAAAAAAAAAAACTTCCTGGTTAAGTAGTCCTGCTGCTTTAACAGCTGGGAAGAATGATACACAGGAGGGGGCTTGAAGTGATTTTCTAGGTTTCTGGAAAAAAAGATTACTGAATTGGAAGGACTCCGATCTCCCACAAATGTCAATTTCTGGACATTCCATTTTTTTTTGATTACTAAACATAAGATGAAAGTGGGGTTTTTCTCCATTACACCATTGGTTTCTGGCTGCTGCTTTACCTGCTCTGAAGTCATAATCCTCTGTTTGTTAAATCAGAATAATTTCCATGGCAACAGGTTGTGATGTCACACAGCAGAAGATTATGACTTTTTGGCAGGAATAAGCTACTGTAACATTAATGTAACTTGTCGCTACATTGGGACAAGTGTCCTGCTCCCTACCCTGACCTATGCAGCCCCGATTATACAGGGCATGGCAAAGCAAGAGGTAACCAGGATGCAAATCCTGTGCAACAAAATAGCTCGGTTCGCTACCCAAGACCACCCGCGACATCACCACTGTGACACTGGCCCAGCTCCAGTGGCCCACATTGGCCGCTCGCTTCCAATACCCATTGCTTGTCCAGGCCTACAAGCTACTCAAACCCTCCACTCCACCAAGCATAGCCAGAACCATAGCCATTAAACACAACCCTAGGGATTTAAGGACATCAGAACGAACACCACTAGAAGCCCCCAGAGTAAAGACCAATGCTTGCGGCAGATCCTTTTCTTGCCAAGCCCCCAGCCTATGGAACAAGCTCCCCCCCGGTCCAGGACGCCTCCTCACTCACGAACTTCTGCACCAGACTCAAGTCCCGTATACTGGCTACAAGTGCATGCCACTGCCACGGCTCTTAAGGTATCCCCTTTTTCTGCATCAAACCTTCCCAAAAATGAGCCGACCATGTACCTCCCTCTAGTATCTGGACACGTAGGGACCAATGCTACCTCATGTATATCACTATGCCAAGTAGTACCAAGGCAAAACTGTGTCATGATGATAACACTGTCTGTAACCACCTTATGCTTGAACAACCTATGTAATCAAAAGTTTTCTCCACTGTATTTTATCTTGTATTGTTATCCCGGGTCGCCCCTGAAAAAGGGACCTTCGGCGCTCAGTGGGCCTACTCAGTCACCAAAATTTAATAAATAAACAAATAATGAAAATGCCTTCCTTAATAAGAATGGAAGGTTCTGGAATTTAAATATTAGGGGAATTTCATGCAACTGAGCTGTGATGATGCCAAATTTGAATTATTTACTGGAAATCGGTAAATCTCCTTAAGGTCACGTGGTGATCCTGTTACAGTGCTGAATTCAAACCATTGACTTGCTTCATATTTTAACCATTTACCAGCTGGCCATATGACTTACCTAAAATTTAATTTTTAGAGTCTATTTAAAACATTTGTATGCATTTAAGGGGATGGTTAAACATCATATATCTCTCCCCCACTCGTTTTCTGGAATCATGTCAGACTTTTCATTTAATTCCTGCAACTGATTTCCTGAAGGCCTGCTGCCTGCTTCCAACACTTGAATTTATGCAAATAGACTGGGTACCAAATGTAACTGTTAACCAGCTTCAAAGACTTGCTTCTTGGTTTAATGTTATAAGAAAAATGATCTTTGCTCCTAGCACACACACTGAACATTTTTAGGAAACATGTTATTGGGAAATTGCCAAAAGTCCAATCCCAATTTTAAGAATCTCCAAGCCCAAATTCAGAGGCTGTGGACTTAGCATTCATTTGGTGACAGATTTTAAGGAAGCAGGAGATTCCTGGGCATGTGGCAGGACATGCACTGGGGAGTCCCCGATACGCTTCTTCAGTTCTTTTTTCATTCCTTTGGCAGCTGGGTAAGGCCCACTAAAGGAGCACTGGGGAGGTTAAATGACTTGCTCAGAGTCCCACAGTATGCACGTGGAGGTTGTGGGAATCAAACCCAGGTCTGCTACAGATGTACCAGACTCATTCACAGCTCATTTTTCTAACCTCTAGGCTATACTGCCAGACTACTTTAGACACAGGATTTTTTTTACAGGTTGCCATTTTGCACCAGTTTTATTTGCTTTACAGTCACTTGCATAGTGAAGTGCAATCAGCTGTTTATCTGTTCTTCCTTGCTATGTCTGGTATAACCAGATGTCGTATGAATACAGACTGGGAACTTTTAAATAACCATATAAGCTCCCTCCTTGTCTCCTCTCATTCAGATCACTCCTGCTGTCTTACTACAAAACACATCCACCTGAAGCTAACCATTGTCCTGCTTGCTCATTCATTTGCCCTTACACCTATCACCCAGTTTCTGAGTAACCTCTGCAAATTATATTATTTACTTATATGCTCGATGTAAGCTTGTTTTTCATACCACCACTGTTTCTTTAAGTTGCACATTGCCTGTTCATTTAGTTTCTTGGCTGACACTCTCCTAGTTTCTGCCATGTTTACCAGTATACTGTAATATTTCTGCACACCTTTACACACTTCATGTTCTACAACTTTTTCACACAGTAGTATTATTAACTAATGTTTATGCTTTCTTAGTTTGTATTTCTGTGATTAGTTGCTTGAATTTCCCAGTTTTACTGCTCTATACATGCACTTGTTGTAGCCTGTAAATTGCTTTGCTGTTTTTACTCCCTCTTGTAACTCTTCCCTGTGTTGCACCTGCAAATGTGTTCTCTCTCTCTCTCTCTATGTGCCTAGGCTGGTCACCAAATTTTACATTAATAGCAGTCAATAAATAAACTGTTAAAAAAGAAACAAAACAAAACAAAAAAAACATGCAGTTTATTTGCAGGCACTTGTGTGGAGATTTGAGTTCCACCCTCACTCCTGGCAGTCTAAAACTGAGCTTCTGATTTCTAAGTATTACAGTTACAGGAGAACTGCACTGAACTTGTAAGTCATTTTTTTCCAGTAGAAGCTGTTTTTTTATGTACTTATTGAAGTTCTCTTATTTTTCCATCTGTACAGACCTTTTAGCAACCTCTGTGGGTATTTCTGCTTTACAAACAGGTGGTAAGTACCATTTTAGAACTGTATAATATAGTTTATGTCCCAAACAACCTCAGAGTTCCATAGTGTAGAACAGGGACATAAACTACATCATACAGTTCTAAAATGGTTCTTACCAGTAGTAAGTAAATCAGAAACACCCACTAAGACAACTAAAAAGCCCGACTAGCTAGAGCAATAACAGAATTTGAACCAGTACTAAAAAAACAGCTTCTATGGGGCAAACGCACATACAGATTCAGCGCAGTTCTCCTTTAATAACAAAACAGAGTCCCTTATTCAGATTTCCTTAACAAAACTCTAATAATATTTTCCTTACATCCCAGTATTTGGACATGTTTATCCCAGGTGTACAGGCAAGTCTGAACATGCAGCTCAAGTGGGGGCCTCCTATAGCAAGTAACTTCATAGCATATTAGAGTAGATCAAACATTAAACCCATGGCCAATTTGTGCATGCCACTTGGAATAAAAAATACAAAGCTAATTGGCTGATTCTTTTCACTCCCTTGTTTGCAAGTTGTTTACCAAGTAGGTCGTGTACAAAAAAAACCCAGAATGAACTCCTGTTATTACATTGTATTAGCTAAAACTGGTAATCTCCTATATTGCTCAAAATAATGTTATAAGGCAACACATTATCAGCCAGACAGTGCAAGATATTGGGGTCAACCTATGCAGAATGGATATTTCCAGTACTCACTCAGGCAAGATATGAAATTACAGAAACTCCATTGTGTGATGTGTTAGTAATATAGTTCCATTTGATGCTACTGTAGAATAGAGCTGTCCTCAAAATGAATAAATGGCCTGTGCTCCAGGTGCTTTCAATTAATTAATTACTTAGTGCAGACGGCTCACCAATTAAGAGGAATATAAACATTCTGTATTGGGTTTAAATGGAATGTTTGGCCAATAGGGGATTTCTCCTGGCTGAGTTTAATTGTTAGAACCCCATAAGGGTAAATGTTTGCCTCATGTACTGTAGTAGCTTCACTGCCCTCCCCAGGATGTGGTTGTAAACAGATCACAAGATCTAACCTACCATTCAGGGCAACTAATAGATAGTTATTTAAAAAAAAAAAATGGTAACTTGCATTCTGTCGTGATTAAACTTTTCTAGAATCTACGCATTCTGTCATGATGAAACTTTTCTAGAATCTACACATTCTTGTTAAAGTTTATGTTTTTTGTTTATATGCATTTTCTGAATGCTGATCCTTCACCTGCAGATTTAAAAGTAGCATAAAGTAGATGTTTTTTTTTTTGGCAAGGAGGGGTAAACACTCTGAATACAAATGAACATCAATATTTTTGTCTGTTGCCAGCACTCTATTCTATTCTTTCAGATTTACTTGCAATTATTACAACCAACAAAAAAATGTAGTTGAGTTATGAACACAAAAGAGAGGGAAAAGGAGCAAAAGAATTCTAAACAAGCATTTGTCAATGCCGAATGTTTGCTTGCTGTTATTAGCATTAGAAGTGCAGGAGTTAGAAGACAGATGCAGAGTCTGAATGGCAGTGAAGCACTGAACTTCACGCCAACCCCACCTCCACCCTGCAGAGATGGACAGGCATTGAGTTGTCACCCATAACACATGCCATTTCACCTCACCCTATCCTGCAGACACTGACAAGGGGCGAGGTATGCCTTGGGGTGTTCGGCTTTACAGTTACCCCATTCAATAAGGGCATACGCTGAAATGGGTGCAGTATAGGAGAATGGGGTAAACTTTGGGGCCGAAGAGTCCAAGGCACACCTCCATGCCTGTCACTGGCTGCAGGGTGGGGATGGAATGGCATGAGCATTATAGCCAGCAATCCAAAGGCACACCCCTGACACCTGTCAGTCTGTACAGGGTGGGACGTTATGGTTAGAAACCCTAACGCTCCGGACGTTTGTTGGTATTTGCACTACAAATTTTCAACATGGCCTTTTTGTGACCCTCACCTCATGAAAGCATTTGGGACCTCTGCTCATGAACAGCAGCACTGTGATTTTGTTAATCTGTCCTGAATTTTGATTTCTCACAGCGACCGCGCCATTCTGCGCCAGATGTGCAAAAACACAGTTCAGGTAGGATGTGAAAAAATGACAGCTATAACACCCATAGGGAGGTGTGAAGAGATGACAATGTTGAAAATCTGTAGTGAAAATATTAAAAATTCACAAACTTACGAACGTATGTGGAAGCTGTGCAATGCACGCTTGTAGCAGTCATTTTGTGGAATTATTTCTCCAAATTTTCAACATAGGCATTTTGTGACCTGTGCTTAGGAGCAGTGTCACTGTGATTTTGTTAATCTGTCCTGAACATTAATTTCCCACAGCGACAATGCCATTGTGCGCTAGATGTGCGAAAACACATTTCGGGCAGGATGTGAAAAATGACAGCTGTACTGTTCCTAAGGAGGTGTGAAAAAATGCCAATGTTGAAATTTGGAGTGAAAATATTACAAATTCTCAAAGTTACAAGTGTGCATGGAAACTGCGCAATGCATGCTCATAACACAGTCATTTTTTGGAATTTTTTCACCAAATTTGCAACATAGACTTTTTGGGAGCTCACCTCATGAACAGTGACACTGTGGTTTTGTTAATCAGTCCCAAAAGATGATTCCACACAGTGACTGCAAAATCACCTTTCGGGACTGAATAACCAGATGACAGTAACTGAATTTGTGAGGTGGGGTTCCAAGAACCCAGTGTTGAAAATTTGGTGCCAAAATTCACAAAAATGGCCAAGACATCCACCTAGGCTGAAAAAAACCCATTTATGACATTATACATCTTACTGGCATTTCTTCAGATTGCAGTCGGCTTTGAAGAGTGCAGATGTGTTCCTGCTCCATCGAAGATCGTTGCACTGGTCTCCAGAGCTAAGTATGGGGTGAGGGGTGTGTGGGGATGTGGGGTGCACAGAGGGTGGGTGCGGGTTGGGGAGGGGGTACCAGAGCCAACGAGGGACGGTTTTCTGTTTTTTACAGGTAAAAAAAAAAAAAAGACATTGGGATGATTTTGCATGCCACCTGTGTGTTTTTTTGGGGGGGCCCGGAGCAGATGGGGATTGGGCACCCTACCGGTACATGCAATGTATCTGTGTTTGGGTGGCGCATGAGCCGAGGGGGATTGGGCACCCTCCTCGGCACACTACGAATGGGGGGGGACATTATGCCGATGGGGATTGGGGTTCCCCATCGGCAAATGAACTGGGGAGGGGCATGCTGACAGGGGGATTGGGCACCCCTGTCAGCTTTCATGGGGACTGTGAGAGGTGGATAGCGACAGCCACTGCCATGCTTATTGAAATGTTACACCAGGCAAGGAACTGCCCTGCAATGACGGGTCGCTCCCTCATTGCAGCAGCTAATTCATTTCAAGTTGGTGGCACACTTGCTGAACTAGTGTCGGCAGCAGTGTGCCACCGCATTGGGTAAAGAGGGCCAAACCCAAAAATGCAGTGACAGCACTGGCCACAACAGTGCCGCACCTCCAAAACACGCTTCTCTGCTAAGCTGCCACATAATGTTTCTTGCGTATGCGCGCAAGCAAACATAAAAACGCAATGAAGACCACCACATAAACACATCACTTATATATTTTCAAAAAGGGCACACTCATAATAATAAGACTACTGATTAAGATATCTAAACATCTCTAAAAATGTGCTCATCCCACACGCACCCTTGGGGAAAAAACATATTACCTAGTACAGCATTTCTTCACTGCCCCGCTGAGTTTCATCTACAATAATACTCTGTACAGTATATGGTCTACATTCTGTATCTCTAAAAATATTAACCTCTAGGAGTACTAATCAACTGGAAGGTACTGTAGGTGACCTTTCCGACATGGATTGGGTGATTGCCTAAAGCAATCTTTAATGCTCTTTTTGGAAAACCCTTTTCCAGACATTTAAGTGCCACTTTTGGTCTGTCCACTGCATGCAGCACATGTATCCCAAGACCAGTCTAACCACTGTTTTTATAACATCGATTACGTCACCCAAAGGGAGAACTGCTCTCTTCAGGATAATAAATCTAAAACTGACCATGTAGGGTGACTCCTCATTGTCAGTTCCAACACTACTCTCTGCGGCAAGTTTGCCACTTTACCACCTAACACCAAAGTCTGTAATGACTAAACTGTCTAACATTGACCAAAGTGAATTTGCTTGGTTATCTTTGGATTCAGTACTTCATCAGCCTATTTTTTGGTTTCTTTTTCCACAAGACAAATCATTATTTCAACAGTTTTCGCCTTGTTCTCCAAAGGAATCGATCAACATTGTATCATCCACTTACAGTATCGCAAACATTCTGATTTAACTTCTAAACTCTGGTTGTCTTCTGCGTCTTCAGACAAAAAAAAAGCAGAAGACAGGACACACAAGAAGCTGATTAAATGTGAATTTATTCCCAAATACTGAGTCTGAGTGGAAAACCTGCATCCTGTGTTAGCCAGCTAGCAAAGCTTGAGGTTTTCCCCATTGTATTGATATCTTGGTTCACTGGCTTAAAAAACGACTATGTGTGTAAGATGCTTGTGCAACATGGTAGTACTTCTGCCATAATGGAAGAGGTTATGGTCGGATATGTGTGTAGCCTTTCATGCTCGCCACCCTTTCAGGATACGATGGCACAGAACCCTCTTGAGGAGGGTTCTACCCCTAGAGGTGTTGCAGGAGCAAGGTCCCTTGGCTAAAGGTACCTTAGTTTGTACTGTTGCTGTATTAATTCTCGACCCCGGGTCAACCCTGAAAAAGGGACTATAACTGTCTCAGTGGACTTACCCGGTCACCAACACTCAAATAAATAAATAAATAACAGAGAAGATGCCCAAAAACTAAGAGCCTAAGGTGTAGAGAATGTTGGGACAGCATTTCGCTGAAAAGCAAGAGAAGACCACAGTCGTACCAAATGAAGGAGTCACCATCTGAATATCCAACTCAACCGGTGGAGTAAACTAAAAATGTAAACTACCTATCTAATGTGTATGCTCTTCAGCATGGAGGAGAGGAAAAAAACTTAGGAGGAAACCTCTGATGATTCAAGGCTTTAGGTCACTATTCTTCAAGGACAGGCAATTGTTTTTTAAGCCTAGGTGTATAGGGAAGCACTAAAAACTGACTGCACAGAAGATGAGGAAAATTGAGCAACTTGAATAGATAGAAACATAGAAACATAGAAGTTGACGGCAGATAAGGACCGCAAGGCCCATCCAGTCTGCCCATTTCTTTTTCTACCTTATAAATGTGCCATCAGCCTTTGCGATGTCAGTGACCTATCTATTCATAGTCATTTGTATTGCTCCCTTATGCCTATCCCATGCCTGTTTGAAGCCCTGCACTGTATTCATAGCTACTACTTCTTGTGGTAAGCCATTCCATGCATCTACCACCCTTTCTGTGAAAGAGAATTTCCTCACATTCCCCTTAATCGGCCTCCCTCTAATCTCATGCTGTGTCCTCTTGTCCTGCTATTTTCTTATATTTAAACATGTTAGACTCTTTCACCTTGTTTATGCCCTTAAGGTGTTTAAATGTCTCGATCATACCTCTCTCCCTCCTTTGCTCAAGGGTATACATATTGAGCTCCGTTAATCTGTCCTCATATGTCTTCTGATGCAGTCCCTGCACCATTTTGTTGCCCTTCTCTGGACTGCCTCAATTTGGTTAATGTCCTTGTGAAGGTGTGGCCTCCAATACTGCACGCAGTACTCCAGATGGGGCCTAACCAATGTCTTGTACAGAGGGATTATTACCTCCCTCTTACGACTTGTGATACCCCTACTAATACACCCTAACACCCCCCTAGCCTTACCTACTGCTTGAGCTTTTGTGTAATCAAGGAAGGAGAAGGGGACTGGCATACTTTGGAGGAAGTATAGGGACTTGCTCTGTCCACCTAAGGGGATGATCATATGAACATATGAAGAAGCCAGCAGAGGAAGGCCATTTGGTCTATCAAGTCTGCTCGTATTGCAGCGTCCACAGCTTCAGCTAATGTCCCTGCCCTCCATCCCCCACTCCTCCCATCCTCCCTACCCATCCTTACCTTCCCCCTATGTACCTATCACAGCCTTTCTTAAAGCTGCCCACTGTCTTCAATGAGATGACCTCTTCTGGCAGTGCATTCCAAGTGTCCACCACCCTCTCTGTGAAGAAGTACTTCCTGACCTCCCTCCTAAACCTCCCACCCTCCAGCTTAAGACTGTGCCCCCTCGTGTTATGGTTGTCAAAGGTGTCACAGAGCTGATACATTATGACTAAAAGGACCTAGAGAGAAGGCCGCATCCCTGAAGGAAGGAGGCTCAGTTCCCATAAAAAGGAAGATTAACCTCCAGTGAAGAGCTAAACTCTGCTATGGAGGAATTCCCAATCATTGCACCCGTAGGAATCCTAAACCTAGGTGGGTGTTACGGGGTTGCAGTCACATGACTAAAGGAGTCCTAAGTGCTGTTGCTGTAACCTGTAGTAAGGTAGCAAGGGCCCTGTGAGCAAGGTCCTATTAAAGGAAGGGGCATGGGTAGAGAATGGGCTTGTACAAAGCAGGTGCAGTGGACAAACCATTGCCAAGCAAACTAGCTGCTAAGACACCATCTGTGATCGATAGGTTGATGATGTCACAGAGTTGCAGTCATGACTAAAGGAACCCTTGCAGAGAGTTTCACCCCTACACTATGCGCGAACTACAAGACACCTAAACTACCACTCTGACTACAGAACAGCTTCGGCTAGACCTATGATCTACTGCACAGAAAAGAAATCTTACTACCACTTGTCTCTATTAAGCTGGGCCCTCAAGTTACCTTAGTAGAACTAGGCCCTAACTGATCTCTGGAAGAGTGGTAATAGCGATACGAGGAAAGAGAGATGACAGAGACAACCAGGTGTAGGTCAGTTGGCCGGTACAGAGCCATGTGGGCAAGCATAGTATGCCTTGAAGGGGCTCAGTTAGTTGCAGTACAGTGCCAGGAGAGGTGATGCATATTGAGTCTTGATGCTATTGTTGTGGCGAAGCTCGCGTGTTATTCGGCATGAGTTTGGTAGCATAGGAAAGGAGCCCAGTGGTAACTGAGACATAAGCCTGGGGGAAACCTGTTTGTTGAAGGGGTGTGAACCCAAGAGGAAAGGGGCATAAATCCCAGTAATGTGTTGGGGTGTGAGCTCAGAGTCTTTGAGGTCTGAGCCCAGTTGTCAAGGGTGGGAGCCCGGTAATCATGGAGCAAGAGCCTGATGTGCATAGGGCATGAGTACAGTAACTGTTGGGGTGTGAGCCCTGCAAAGAAGAGGCAGAAAAAGGCTGCAGCAATAGGAAGGAAGGTCCAAAGAGCCAGAGAAAAGCATATCCACAGCAACAGTCATGCAACGCAAGAGCCCAGTGGCAGACAGGGCAAAGCAAGGCAGTGCACAAGATAGAAAGGAGACCTGGCCCCAGCAGCCCCTCCCCTCAGAAAACAAGCAGGTACACGGTGAGGTGGTGGTGGCTGCAGAAGGAGGTGGAGAAAGAACCCCCCTGAGGGGGAAGCCAGTGGCAACAGAACAAGACAAGTGGGAGCAGGCAAGTGGGGCAGCAGCAAAAAGGAACAGCTCCCTTCAATGGCAGCTGGAGCAGCAGCACAGGGGAGGGTGGCAGACCACTCTGAATACAAGGAGCAGGAGGAAGCCACCCAGACAAACTGAAGTAACAGCAGCACTGGGAGACTGAAGGGCAGTAGAGTGAACCCAGAGGCAGCGAGGAATCCTGGGGCACAGAGTGCCGGAAGCAGGGGTCACAGTTAAGGAGGGCCTGCCAGAGGTGAGCAGAAGCTGGGACAGTAAAAGCTACAGCCATGCATTAATAGGGAGGAGGAGGATGGAAGGGTGAAACAAGCAGCTGCAGGCAATGAAATTAATGTCCTGGGGATGCCTGGACATGAACGCTTCTTATAGTGCTCGGTGGGGGATGTGGTGAGTCATCCACTGCCCCACTGAACCCCAGGCAAGCCTGCCAGAATAAATCTTCAGTTAATCATCCATCTCCTTTTGTGTGTGGTCTTCTTTTTTTTTTTGTTTGTTTGTGCGTGGATTAGCACAGTTGTGCTCTTTGGTGGCACTAAGTGTCAAGGAGTGTCCATTTTTGAATCTTTTTGTGTTACAACATGTTCAGCTGGGAGGAATGTCATGATGCTTTTGCTGTAGTTTTGCCTGTCAAGTCATTACCTACAAGCATATTGCTTGCCAAGAAGTTGGATCATCCATCGGTAATGGTGCTGAATCAGAATGGAGTGCTTCAAATGGTTGCTTACAGGAGCTACTGAAATGTCTCAGCCTGCCAGTGGGTAGTGAGTGTGCCTTTATATTAATTAAAAGTCACCTCTTCAAAAAAAAAAAAAAAATACGTTACAGATAAAGAATGCACTTTATTAAAAGATATGCTTTTCCTATAACCAAAGTAAGCTAGAACAGATCCCCCTAAACAAGCACGTTTTGCTCTCAGTCTTGCAGACTTCAGCTTTGGCTGCCCCCCCCCACCTGCTTCCACATCCTACCCGGTGAATATGTTTCCAGGATTACAGTACAGGGAAATGTGTGCTGTAAAAACAGTGACTAGTAATACAGCTACAAGGATAGCATAGCGAAAGTAAAGTCAGCGCTATCCCTGTAGCTGTTGGTTATTGGAAGGAAAAGGATAAAGCTTCGACTGTGTGGTGTGCTGCCAAGCAGCTGCTGTAGTGCAGAGGACAAGGCCACAGGCAGCAGAGGTTGGCAGAACATCGGTGGAGTGGGGTGTGACTCCCGGTCCTGGGACATTTGCTTCTTTCTGTCCCCCCCCACTTACGTTTTTAATGTGTCTGCCCCTCACCCTGCACTTTTTGCCTACCACCCCTCGGTTGTCCTGCTGCATTCTTCCATCTCCTCCTCCTCAAGGATTCCCCCCCAAGGTTCTTCCCCATCCCTGAGTTGCCTCCCCCCCAGAGGTGATTATTAATAGTTGGGGGGGAGTAGTCGGCAGGTAAAGGGGGTGCGGTGGTTGGAGCCCCTCTCAAACTCACAATGTAGCTTTTGGTTTTTTTTTCTCTATGGTAGCACTCAGTGTTTTTTTATTGAGTGCTACCATTGATTTCACCATTTTTCGTCCACGTTTTTTGACCGTACTGAAGATGTTTTCAATTTCTTCACCTAGTGCCCTTGCACATTCATTACATACATTGGAAATTCTTACCTTTTTTCTTCAGACTCTTACTATATACATTTGCAATGCTCCTCATGACTCAAACATACTGTTCACACCAACAGCATGTCTGTCACCTTTTCAACTGTCATCATGCACTTGCACTCCCAGAGAACTCCACCCCCCCACACACACACATACACATTAAAGGGGAATTATGGTTCTGTCTGGTATTAGTAAGCTTGGATTAGTTACTTTTCAAATATTCATCTTATTTTATCTGAAAACTCAGTATGCAACTGTCAATGCACCCAGTAACTTACCTTTTCCCTGTCATGATTCCCCTTACTGGCAAGACCCCAAAATAAGCACTATAGCTTCTCACATAAGCTGTATGCTGCTCCCGACCAGCCTCAAAAGAAGTATAATTACACTATCAGTGCATCATTAAACTCGCATTAAGACACTGTAAATGCTCATCTTATTTTATCACAAAACTAACTATACACATCAACGGGCAAGATTTACTACCTCTTCCAAACCTGCAGCTTGTATATCAGGAAATAAAACCTCTCCTTACCTGATCAAAAGCAGACACTCCTGCATTACTTTCGTATCACCTGTATAGAATGGGTCAACGTAAAGCTTTTGGGACAGATTTTCACACCCAGTGGATGCTGATGCACAGACTAGTTTTAGGTCTGTCAGCATCTGTCCGGTTATACAAAAACTTGGGAGCTGTATTTTCAAAGATTCCAGAGTTTTTTCGACAGTTGACATGTTTTGTGGTAAAAAGTACCTAACATGTCAACAAGTGATGCATGCAGCTCTTGCAGACCACCTCTAAAGTGGTCTAGCTGTGTCCAAACAGCTGATGTCATGGGGGAGGGGGGTAATCTCTGACAGCACTTTTAAAATCCCCTTTATTTTTATTATCCAAGGTACTGTAAGTAACAAAAGTTATCCGGAAACATATTACCCTCCCGTGTAACGTCAGCATAGAGCTATTATCTCAGGGTGAGGGTTGCTATGTGATAACCACATTTCCAAATACTGAAGGTACTTGGTGAACATGCCTCATGCCTCACAGTGCACCTGTATATTCAGTTATCACATAGCAACCTTCACACTGTTGTGTATTATTGCTTACATTCACCAGGGACTTGCGTTATACCCAAAATGCTAAAAAGTGACATTGACCATGGCTGACTCCTGATCCTCACAGGTCACTCAGGTTAGTGATGGAATTTCTTGATCCCTGTCATTGTATGGAAAAGAGAATATATATATATATATATATATATATATATATATATAAAACATTTATCATTTTGTATTTATTCATTTGTTAACTGGGTAAGGACACTGGACCATTGGCCCTTTTTCAGGCCCGACTTGGAACGACAGTGACTGAACATACATTACTTAAACCCACTTACAAAAATCACACAATAACAATAAATTACAGAAAACAGTTACATAAATATTTCAATAATAAATGTTCTTTCAATTTTTCTTTAAAACTTTCATAGATGAAGCCTGACATATCACCAAAGGTAATGCATTCCAATACACCGGACCAGTGATAGAAAAAGCACAAAAGAAACTTTACGTTAAGGCAATACAATATCCAGTAAGATGCCATTTGAAGAACATAAGTTTAGGAGGACATCTCGTGAACTTACAAGATTATAAAATGGAAATTGAGATTTTAAGAAAATGCTTTTAAAAATTATGTAACCAAAAAAATGCTCTATTCTTGCCATTGGAGCAAGCCAACTCAATTGAGAATACAAAGCACAGTGGTGAGTATGCATAGGCACCAAAAGGATGAATTGACAGATATTGCTGTAAACAGTTTAACAATTGCAATTCCTTACTCCCAAGATTCCAATAAATGTACGAAACATAATCAAATTATGGTAATAAAGAGTCTACAGCAATAGATTTTCTAACCTGTAGGGAAAGATAATTTTTAAATTTATACAGAAGTCCCAACCTTTGATTAATAGTGCGAGCAACTGAAAGAACCTGAGATGAAAAAGAAAATCCTGGGTCCAATAGGACACCAAGATACTTAAATAAATGTACCTGTTCAATGACCAAACCATTCAAATCATGAAGACATAAAGAAAGATTATCTCTAAGCATGAATTTAGTGCCAAATATCATTGATTTAGTCTTTTTTGAATTCAAAACTATTGAATTATGCATGAACCAATTACAAATACTCTCAAAATCATGTTTCAAGACTGCTGTTAATTCAGTAGAAGAATCACCTTCAGAAAAAACAATCAAGTCATCTGCATAAAGGATGGTATTGCAACTTTTGCAGACTGAGGGAAGTTCATTTACAAAGATTGAAAACAATAAGGAGCCCCAAATGGACCCCTGAGGAACTCCACAACTGATCAATGATGTTTCAGAAGTACAAGAACCAATACTAACATATTATGAGCGATTTGTTAAATGATTTGTGATCCAAGAAACTGTTTTTTTCAGAAAAACCCAAAACACTCAACTTTGAGCATGCTAAATCATGCTCAATTAAGTCAAATGCTTTGGTCAGGCCCACAAACACCGTCCCAGTCAAGAGCCCCTTTTCAAAGCCCCTTAGGACGGAGTTTGTGAACCCAACCAAGGCAGTTCCTGTTCCATAATTTTTATGGAAACCATGTTGGTGTGGTGAGAGTAGATCATGACTAGCAAGATAATCATTAATTTGATTGGCTACTTCCTTCTCAAGCATCTTACTTAGAGGATTGAGACTCAAAATTTGTCTAAAATCCTCCAATAAGACTGCCTGTGATTTTTTAAGGGATTGGTACAACTCTTGCCAACTTCCAATCCAATGGAAACTGGCTGAATTCTACAGAAAAAGTAAGAAGACAACAAAGGGGTTTGATTATAAATGGAATAGCCAACCTTATGAATCTTCCACCAAGCCCATCTCAACAGTTACTATAATGATCAGGAAGAGTATTTAATAGTTTTAAGACATCGACTTCAGAGATCTTCTTAAACCTGAAACATGATCCATCAGGCATGAGAGGAACTGCTTTTAAGCTTTCATTTCCCATCTGAATTCCAGCACTTCTATAGTTAGATAAATCTGAAAACTTCTGATTTAAGAGATTAGCTATTTTAACAGGATCAATAACATCAACATCATCTACCAACAAATGTCGAACAGTAGATGCAGATTTTGGAGAGAGTAAGGAATTAATATTTTCCCAAAATTGTTTGGGATTAGCCCAATTTGTTTGAAATGTGTTTCTATAAAAATCCTTTTTTGTTTTACGCACCAGATTTGAAACCTTATTTCTAACATGATGATAATTATTAAGAAGTCGAGCTGTTGGGTTCATTTTATAAGTCACTCACACTGCATTTCACTCTTTAATCAAGGTGTTAATGGTAGGGGTAAACCAAAAATTAGGAACCCCTCTAAATCTCTTTGTATGCAATGGAAATAATAAATTCTGAATCGGAAGAAGTTGATTATAGAAATAATCCACTGCAGAATCTATGTCAGGGATACAGTCAAGGTAGGACTAATAAATTTGAGATAAGTAAGCATAAAGAGTATTTAAGTTGACTTTTTTAAATGAATGAACTTTGACCAATTGAGGGGAAAGCCTTTTATAGCCAAAACTAAGCACTGCAAAAAATGGCCATGTGGTCGCTCACTGCAGCAGATAAAACACCTGAGGCAGTTAAGCAACTTATCCTGTTTGTATGACCCAATCCAGGACAGAATGGTTTAATGTATGAGAATTTAACCAGGTTGGTTCAACAATGCATTGAGATAACTCATAATTAGTCAATAAGTGCTCTCGTCATAATTCAGATCTATGGAACCAGTTCAAATTAATGTCCCCTATTAAAACAAAATCATGTTGTTGAGTATAGGGAACAGTAACATCTAGGAATTGCATTAACCCATTTACACCACAGTTTGGTGGATTATAAAGACATCCTACAATTAGGTGCCTAACGCCAGCCAACAATACCCGAAGCAATAGCCAAGCCGATTCAGACAAACCATAATTAGAAGATTTTACAATAACTGACTGAAAAGTATTTTTATAGTAAACGGCTGCTCCACCCCTTTTCTTTTTACCCTTCCTGTCAGCTCTAAGAAGGTTGTACCCCAAAGCAGCACACAAATTATCTGGCACCACCAGCTTTAGCCAGGTCTCAGATAAGGCCAACATGTCAGGCTTATAATGATCCACTACTTGTTCTATTTCAGCTAACTTGGGGACCAAGCTTCTCACATTTAAGTGTACTATTTTAAAGCTGTGTACAGCTGAACAAAGAGAAGCAGAACAATTTAAAGATACACCACCTGCATCACTATGCTTTGCTGGTCCAGGATTACTCTCAATATCACCAGCCTGTAATAATAATATAGGCATAAAATTAACTAGAAAACAGAAAGACTGTGGTTCTTCTTAACTGACTACACAGAAAAGTGACAGACAGAAAACAACCTGAACAGTCCCTCAAGTCTGTCCCAAGATTCCCTCCTCTGAGGTGCTGTATTCTCCAGAACCCCACTCAGTCTCCCCTATGCTTCCATCATCTTTCTATCTGATATAATGAATAACGTGTGGGTTCTCATACACAACAACCCTGTGTTTCCATCGAGGAGTTGAGATACCAGCGTATGGAGCTCGAGAGTAAAACTGGAGAGGTTCATGCTCGTATCTCAACCATGAGATGGAAACACGGGGCAAGTTGTGTATGGGCACTCGTATTTTATTTGTTATAGTGTATGATCCAAAAAAAAAAAGTGGCTGACATGTCTTTTTTTTTTTAAAACCACGGTTACCCTAATGCTGTGGTACAGTGAGCAGAGAAGTGAAATGAGGCAGCAGGAGTCAGCATGAGGGAATTGCAGCTGCAGTTAATAATAGAACATGCACAATAAGGTTTTTGGAATGTGAACAACAACTGTAGAATGTGCACAACAAGGTTTTTGAGCTGCTTGCATTCTGTGCACAATAAGCCCTAACCATACACTTTAACTTCTTTATATGTGCCCTACTTCTTCTTGAACCCTGCTCTTGTCTTTGCATTGTCAAGAAGTAGGTTCCACTCATTCACCTCCCTTTCTGTGAAATAGTGCTTCCTAGTGTTCTTTTTGAACCTTCTCCCCCACCCCTCCCAGCCTGAGAGCATGCCATTAAATTTCAACTGCAAATACTGGGCTGAACTGCTTTAGTCTCTTCTCATCCTGTCTATAAAGTCATCCTGTCCCATCCTATTTATATGTTAATCACTTCTTCACTGTCTTGCCTCCAGCAGAGTTTGGTAGCATCTGCAGATAGACTCACCATGCCCTAGATACCCTCTTCTTTGTCACAGATATATATGTAAAACTACAGTGGGTACAGGACAGACCCCTGCAGTACACCAGTAGTCATTGTCCTGTCCTCAGAAATGTATCATTTAGGACCACCCTCTGCATTCTGTCCATTAGCCAGGTTTTGATCCAACCAGTCTCCTATGTGGTACTGAGTCAAAGGCTTTGCTAAAATCCAGGTATAGTACATCCACTGTCCTATACATGTCTGCCATTTGTGTCACTATAGGTGCTTTTACACACATGCTGCTGTGCGCCGAAACGAGCATTACCTGTGTAGCACTGATACAGCTGGTTCCGCTTCACATACTGATTACACGAGTGCCATAAAAGCGCCCAGCCATCCTTACTGGTGCAGTCCTCCTTGCGAGATTACCTGGGGTGGGTGCGAGAGGTGGCGCGACCTGCACTAGTGGCCATCACGCGAGAGTTAGAGCTAGGGTTGTAGTGCCGGAATGGACTCTTTACACTGCACCCTGCAACGAAACATTTCGGGACAAACCATCTACACCATGGAGTGTGGTTCAGGCGACCGTTCATTTTTTAGAATGGAACAAATGGCATTTACACAGCATTGGATAGAACGGTAAGGTCCTTCCGTAATGCTTATTCCGTTGCAAGACTGCCAGTGTAAAAGTGCCTTATGCTGAAATGTCTGTTAGGTTGGTTTGACATGACTGGCATCTGGTGAGCCCATGATGGTTGTCATCCATTAAGCCCTTTTCATCTCCGAATGTGACTTTGTCCTCCTTAACAACAGTCTCCAGAAGTTTTCCCACTATTGACATCAAGCTCACCGGCCTGTACTTCCCTGGATTTTTTCTGTTGCCTTCTTTGTGTAAGGGAACCACATTTACCACCTGCCAGTCCTCAGGTGCTACATCTGTTGCTACCGATTCACCACAAAGGACTACTAGCAGCTCCGTTAGCACCCTTTCATTCAGCACTCTAGCATGAATTCCATCTGACCCTAATGTTTTATTGTTTTTTAAGTTCTTCAGTCCCTTTTAATACCTGTTCCTGAATAATCCTCCTCATCTCTGTCCCCTGCATCCCTTGAATTGCCTCCTGCTGTCTGGGAATGGCCCTGCCTCCTCAACCGTGAACACAGAACTAACAATCATTTAGTATAACTGCCATCTCCCCAGCATCCCCTGTACTCTCCCCATCCTTTCTCCTTTCTGTTATCCCTTGCCTTTTTCCTTTCACTAATGTATCAAAAAAAGGATTTGTCATTCTCCTTGTACCTGTCTGCCAACCTTAATTCTGCCTTTGCCTCCGTGGTAAGTTTTTTTACTTATACCCAGTTTCTAGTTATGCCTTTCTCTGTCTGCATCTCTTTGCCCCTTCTTGCAAGTCCTAAAGACTCCCCTTTTGTCCCTAATAGAATGCTTTACCTGCCTCTCTTACCATCTAGTTGTCCTATACATTTTAGACTTTTTATGGTCCTGCCTTGGTCTTGTGTAGGTAAGAGCCTCCTTTAATGCTACCCACATCCCCTCCACCCCTTTGCTCTAATGATATTCCTAGAGGTTTTTTTCTATATTTTCTTCTCTGTTATTCTGAAATCAGTATTTTTAATTCAGACTCCTAGTGTCAGTGGTCACCTGCTGTAACACTGGCCTCATGCTGAATACCAATGTTTAATGTTCACTCTGACCAACTGGGACCTCCACCCTACAATCCTTATTAAATGTTCTGACTGCACAACATCAGGTCATGCACCACCATTTCCTTTATCTTACCACTGTGTAAGTAAGCTTTGCAGTGTGACATACAAAAATCCATGCCTCGTTTGGCTCCTAGCCCCCTGTATCCCCCCCAATCTATGTCTGAAAGGTTGAAGTTTCCCACTAACACTGTTCCTCCAAACTGTGCTGATTGTGTCGACTGAGCTGGTGGCCATCATTACCCTTATCCTGCATTTCCTTCTACCTCCTTCCATCACCTGAAACCACAGTGATTCTACCTGTAACCCTCATACAAATTGGGGCTTACTAAGATGTCTTCCTGGGCTGCCTAATGCCCACTGTCAGGATGGTGTCCTGTGTCTGCAATAGCTGTGTGTGTCAGCATGAGAGTGCTATAGAAAGCCTCCATGCTTGTCTCTTTAAGAAAGTCATTATGCTGTGTTAGAAATTAGTCTGGGCTGGGTTCGAGTAGTTTAGGGCTTGTGACCAGCCAGGAGAGTGGAAGCTCCAGAAGTGATCAGCCTGCTAGGTACTGAAGTGAGTCATGGATTGAGAGGTTTGCGCAGAACTTCTGCTAAATTGCAGCCGGATTTTACCCGAACTGTGACTAAGAGTTGTGTTGCTTATAAGTGTGCTGAATGTGCTGTGCGAGACGTGATTTGGTTCCCCACTTTCAAGTGTGTTATGCTAGCTGGAAGCTGCTCTAGCACTCGCATGGACTAAATCTGAACTGCTTGCTCTGATCTGGGCCCTGCAATCTCAGCCTGGACTGCTGCTCCCATCGCAGAGACATTTCCGATGAAAGGCCCACTCGGGGATTCAGCTCCCTGCTCAACACCATTGAACAGGTAGTGACCACCTTGATGAGTCATGTGGGCCCTGCTTCCTCTGGCTAACCAGAACACCATCCAGAGGTCTTCATCTCATCAATCCTGCCTCCTGGTCTGGGTAGCATGAGTACCAAACAGGGTAGCTCCCTGCAACAAAGCTGCAATCACTGTGTGTCCTCTGATTTAATTGTTTGGGTTTATTACAATGAACTGAACCATCTGGCTCCGGATTACAAAGTCTGTGTTGATGTACATGCTAATTGTTTTCTTTCCTAAGGGCTCCAATAACAGCTGCAAAGCCGGCCTACCCTGGACATTGCTTCAGGCTGGCCTGCTTAACAACTGGGTACCCAGGGTTGTGTGACTGTATACAAGGGACTCACTGTGCATTCATGTTTAGCCTGAATTAATCAGATCTGTCAATCATCCGCTAGATTCATGCCCCACCCCTGTTCACTTTCCCTTGAATAAATCTGATTTTGTTCTTTTTGTATTTAACCTGGCTAGTGTGTACCTTTTTGGTGAGGGTATTGTACTGCCATTGAACTATTGCTTTACAGGTCTTACTTTACAGGGGGTCTCCAGGGCAGCTGCAGATGATCCAGCCCTGGTGGTAAGTGCAAGGGGTGTGAGCTTGTCATTATTACCATATGGTACATGTGAATGTTTTGCTGCTATACTGTTTAGGCCACTAGAGGGGTTGGTGGAGGATTATAGCATCCTGGAGGGCTACACCAACAGCAGTTACGCTACCCCAGAACCATTCCTCCAGGTGGAGGCACCCGTTCAACGAGCTCAGGCCCCTCAACCTGCGCCTAGTCACACAGGCAGGGGAAGTAGCCCTTAGTATGGCACCACCTGAGGGTTACATAACCCTTTCCCCTCCTTGATTCCTGTATCTTCCAACACCCTAATATCTTCCCTCTTATACATTGCCACCCCATTTGTTTCCTATGTCCTTCCTGAAGTGCTTGTACCCTGGAACGTTTAGGTTCCAGCAGTTATTTGGAGTAGTCCAAGTTTTGGTAATGGAAACTTTGACTATTTCCTCGGCAGCCAGCACCACCTGCACTTCATTCATTTTGTTGCCCAGACTTCTGGTGTTAGCGAACAACACCTTCCATTTGTTCTCTGTCACCTCCTAGATTTCCTTTCTTTTGCTCCCTCTGCAGTATTCCTTGCCTTTCCCCTTTCCCCCATTCTGTAGTAGTCCTTACCATCTTGCTTGCTTTTTTTGGGGGGGACAACTAGCCCCCCCCCAGAGTGACACTGTTTTGGTCACTGTGCCTTATTGTAGCCCTCCCCATTATCTAGTTTAAACTGTCTCTAATGAACACAAGTTCTGCCCCAGTAAGCTAATGCTCCATCAGCTCAGCTGCAGATGGTCCCTCACAAACAGTCTGTCATCATTCCAAAAGGAGAACCTGTTCCCCACCCGAACCCCTCCTCTCTCCACCAACTCTTTAGCTATGCACTAAACTCAAGAATCCTGTTTTCTTACTGTTTTCTGTGTGGTGCATTGGAAGCACCTCCAAGAAGGCCACCATACCTGAAACTATCTTAGCTCACTACCTAGCTCTCTGACCTTTTCTTTAAACTGATTCACACTGCAGTGTTTCAGATAATGGGTTAACTAGGTGAATCTCAACATCTGGCTTACCCCCTCCACCCTGGTCAGACTCTCCAAATGTCATGGCCAGACTGATAGCGCAGTAGTAGACCTACCGCTGGCCACTCTGGCAATCTCGTTTTGGGAATGGAAACAGGTCACTCGGGGGACAACGCTGGGAAGGGGATGGAGCATCCTAATGAGAGCTCGCCTCCCTTGTGGAGGGAAGGTGCTGCATTCTGCTGCTTGACTGCCTCCTGGTGGAGGCCAGGGGACAGAACAGTGGGTGCACATAGAAGGGGAGAGGGGCAGCCAACAGACACCAGGCATGCATCTTTGCATGTCACCGAATGCACCCCTTGGGGAGAAAACCAGGAGCTAAGGGAAAAAGCTTTGGTCCGCCATTGCTCTGGCACCCCCCGCCCCGCAGCCCCATGTATGACTGACATGGCTGACCACCCGCCACTACCATGGGCCTGGGTAAGTGGTGTATAACCAATAAGTACATCAGAAGGTTGGTGATGTGGCTGGGAGGTACTACTGCATGAGCCGGGGCCCAGAAAAAAACCAAAAAACTGAATTAAAATAATAAAAATACAACTTTTCTGCTGTGGGACTGTCTTCATGATGTCACTCATGAGAAGCATATGATGGATCCTATACACAGTGTTGAGCCATGGGCCAGACAACCCATCCCTCTGACTATAGAGCCCCTAATCACTATCACCTTCTTAACGGCCTTGATTTCTGCCTTCCTGCCTGACTCATCTCTACTGGATTGAGCTTCTTCACTAGAAGTACTGACTGCACCCCCAACTCCTTCCATTCTCAGTCTCTCTTCCATGTTCCGCCAGACACAGTCTCGTGGCACTTATTTGAGTGGCATGATCACTACCACATGACTCGCTGTCACATGTAGGAAGTGTTCTTTTATGCTGCTTCCTGGCCTTGGAGCTCAGGTAAAGACAAGTTTCATCTATCCTCCCCTGATTTCTGGGCAACACATCACTCAGTATTAACACTCTTTAACTACAATCAGTTTGGGCTGGTCCCAACTGAGTATTAGTAATTCTTAACTACAATTGTCTTGGTTGCTCCCAATTCAACTTGGGAACCCAGGGCCCAATTTATGGCTGATATGGGACTAAGTCCCATGCCACATGCACTGCCGCATTACAACATCTCTGCACCTACAGACATTTGCATCTTCAACCTGTGTTCAGCATGGGCAGCAGGTATAGCTGCGGGGGAATATTATGACTGGATTTTGGCATGGCTGCACCAAAAAGTGGCCGCCAGCTGCTGCAAATCATGGAGCTGATCATAAACTAGCTCCAGCTTTGAAAATCCAGTGCCTGTAGGAAAAAGTCCCGCTCCGCAAGTGGAGACCCACTTAAGCCAGTTTTTCCTCCACCTGCACCAATTTCTGGGGGTGTTGAAAATATGGCCCCCTCTCTTTACTGATTTCTTCTCCAAATCACATTTCAAATTAAATCTTCAATCTGCCTCCTTGTCGGGTAACCTCTGGACCTCTCTGTGCTGACAGCTCTTCTGTTTACCAGTACTATAACTTCTGATGCAGTGTCAATGGCATATCAAGCATGTTCTACCTCCATTTCAACAGAAACTTAGGCACTGTTTGTAGAAAAAGACCACTGGTCTATTCAGTCTGCCCTATTTTGTTTGCCTACCTCATCCCATGACCTAATATCTAGGTGGGGTTCTCACTCCTTGCCCGCTCCCCCAGACACTAGTTCCCTTTGGTGCAACTGTGTATTGCTGTTATTTTGTCTCAACCGTTCTTGAACCTACCACCTCTCCTGATATGCTATTCCATGGCTCAGCCACTCTCTCCTTGATGTATAATACTGTATCTCTACATCCTTTCTGAACCTCCCTCCTACCAGTATCCATTCATGCTCCCTTGTTACTGACTCTGAGTTCCTATTGAATAGCTCCTCACAGTTCACCTTGTTTATTGCTCTCAGGAACATGAAGGTCTCTAGCATGTCACTTCTCACCCTCCTGGCCTTGAGTGAGTACATGTTCACTGCCTCTAGCCATTTCTCATAGAATCTGCCCTGCTGGCCCTAAATAATTTTGGAGACCCTTCACTGAACTGATTCCATTCTACCCCTATCTTTTACAATTGAATTAATGTGCACTGGTGCATGAAAACTGTATCAACATGACACAGTCACGTCAACTTCACTCCAAGTCATCATAAAAAAAAAAAGGTATGTTCCTAGCACAAACAGCTCTTGTACAATCTGTATAATTCTTGTTGCACATATCTAGTTCCATTTCCATTCGTATCTCGTCAGTGACATCATTGAGGCATCAATGATAATGACATCATAACCTACGAAGACAAGCCACTCATCTTCCACCTGATTGGTCTCATGCTATTTCACAATGAGTGCTGTCACACTGTTGATGAGGTATAAAGAGGAAGAGAACTAGATATATCAGCTACTGGGTAAAGTACTTCTCTTCGCATCACACCTACTATCAAGTAAAAAACCTAACCAGAAAAACAGGAAAAAAATACTTGAGTAATAAAAACTAACAACTAAAAGAAACTACACAAAATATTACGTATTTGTTATTTTTGGCTTTTAATAGGCAACTGCCTGTTTTATTTACTGTGTTTTAATGTGTTCGTAAAACGTTCTACTTTCATAATTGCTTTGTTAATGCAATTAAACTAGTGAATTTTACTGTTAATTTTCAAACTACTAGTAAAAAGAAATAAAATCAAAGCCGAACCACAGCTCAGGGTTGCACAGGGGAGCTGTAGTACAAGTAGTCAGGAACCAAATTAAAGCGGAAACCCTCACCTCAGACCCCAGTCAGTAAGAAAATGGCCGTAAGCTGGTCGTTTATTCAAAAGGACATATATTTATAAAATGTAAAAAGTAGCAGCACCCCTCCAACAGTCTACTTTTTAAATTTAATAAATACATGTCCTTTTGAATATACGACCAGCTTATAGCCATTTTCTTACTGACTGGGGTCTGAGCCAAGGTTTTCTACTTTAATTTAGTAAAAAGAAATAGAATTCTAAAATGGGTAGGGGAAAATCCTGGCATCTGATTGGCTGAGGCAGGCAGCACCCATACATTTATCTCAGTATAATGCCCAAGTATGAAAAAGTATCAGAGCCAGCCTCTCGACAACACAGGCAATTCAATTGGCAAAGGTCTGGAATCGTATTTTTTTCAACTGTCTGCCATACTTTCCCTCGCTGAGCACCTAACACAACCGCAAAGTGCCCAACCTAACAAAAAGTTTCTTGCTCACTTACATGTCGATGTACAGTATTTGGTGAGCAGGAATCATTGTTTTTCTCTGTGACTCCTACTCGAGTGCTGTCCAACTCCAGACAGAAGAGGAAAAATTAACTCCTCACCAGTTGTCCCCTCCAGGTCTACTTGGCCAAGTATTCAAAACTCATGCCACCAGTCGAATCAGTGCATGGGCAGTGAAGACCAGAAAACAGTGCTTGTGAGTTATGACATGCACAACCTCACTCCTGGTTCTCAGAGCAAAATGGCTGGGAACCAGAACACAGCAAGGAAGAATGGCCAGAAGCCACAACGAGGGACACATTTATAAAACATTAAAGAAAAAAAGCATCATGCACATTCACTCTTGGTCCTCAGAGCAGGCAGAGGTGACTGGGAAGCAACGACAGAAGATGACTGGAAGCTGCAATGAGGGACAAGCTATTTAGAGAACTTAAAAAAGTTAAAATGAACTCACAAAGTCTGTCACTCCCTCACAGTCCTCTGAGCAGGCAACGAGGACCAGGAAACAGCACAGCAAACAAATGAAGCCCATTGTTTAAATAAAAATCCCTACTACCCATTTTATAGTTGCAGTAAGACACTCAAGGGTGGGATTTGTGCTTGAGAGAACTGCCCTTCCAAGGGTTGTAAGTAAATAAGTATTTTTTTTTTTTTGCCCAATCCCAGAGGCTCTGGGCACTTTACAGAGAGGTGCAACAGTTTAAAAAACTTTACAATAATTTAAAATAATTTAAGTCAGAGTCAGTTAAGTTAAAATACATAATAAATAATACATACTAAAACTCTAAAACCCATTTTAAAAAGTCAGTGGACATTGAATGCCTACTTAAATAGGTGTGTCAGGAGGCCCTGCTTAAATCTGTCTACAGAGGAAACCTCCCTAAATGATCTTGGCAAGGAGTTCCAGAGGACGGGCCCCGCAACCTCAAATGTGCAGTCTCCAGAAGTCTTGAGCCACACCTTTGGAACCATCAGTAGGCCCTCTGTGGAGGAACAGAGTGAGCGCAGCGGGTGGGCAGGTGTCAAAAGGTCCATCAGATAGCCAGGACCCAAACTGTATAGGGCCTTATAGGTGAGCAAGCCCACCTTGAAGGCAATCCTTTACCTGACTGGCAGCCAGTGCATCTCACACAAGACCGGGGTTATATGACCGGACCTCAGAAGGCCCGTCAACAACCTGGCTGCCGCTTTCTGATTTAGCTGCAGTTGATGGAGGCTACCCCCACTGACCCCGAAGTAAAGAGTGTTACAGTAATTGAGTCTGGATGTGACAATAGCATGCACCAGTGAGGGCAGATCATTAGGCGGGATTAAGGGTTTAATCCAGGTGACATTCCTTAGATGGTAAAAATCATTCCAGACGATGGCAGACACCCGAGCATCAAATGTCAAACCATCATCAAGGATAATGCCCAGATTTCAGAAGGCAGTAAGGAAGGCTGGGGGGATACGGGGATGCATAGGGAGAGGCATCAATAGTAGAAAACAGGAAGTTGTTATCCCTCTGTGAAAACAGTTGGTGAGACCCCATCTGGAGTACTGTGTGCACTTCTGGAGACCCCATCTCCTCAAAGACATAGACAGAGTGGAGGCTGTCCAGAAGAGGGCAACCAAAATGGTGCAGGGTCTGCACCAGATGACATATGAAGAAAGACTAAAGGAGCTTAATATGTATACCCTTGAGGAAAGAAGGGAGAGAGGGGATGTGATAGAAACTTTCAAGTACCTCAAGGGAATCAATAAAGTCCAAAAGGGTAGCATCTTTCAGAAAAAGAGATGTGCAAGAACAAGGGGGCACAATTTGAAGATAGAGGAGGGACGGCTCAGAGGTAATGTGAGGAAGTATTTTTTCATGGACGGTTGTGAATGCATGGAACAGCCTCCCTGAGGAGGTTGTGGAGTCAAGAATAGTGGGGGAATTCAAGAATGCATGGGACAGACATAAGGCAGTCCTAGTGGGGGGGGGTAGGAGGAAGTATGCTGTTGGTTAACTAGGATCTGCAGCTTATCTGTTAGGTAGGAAAATGGGCAGACTAGGTGGGCTAAGCGGTCCTTATCTGTCATCAAATTCTATGTTTATTGGCTGCCACCAGTGAGGTGGCACCCCGGAAACAACCCTGTACCTGCTCTGGTGGCGACCGCGTCCCACCGATGACCCAGCTCAGACCAGTACCTTTGTGTTTTCTGTGTTGAGCCTCAGCCAGTTAGAGGACATCCAGTCCTGGATCTCAGATAGGCATTTATTTAGCATGTCCACAGTGTCTGATGTCCCAGAGGCAAAGGACATATACATAGAAACACAGAAAGTGTCGGCAGATGGGGATCACATGCTCCATCTAGTCTACTCATGATACCTACCCACCCCATCAGATTTTATTTGCCACTATTCCCTTGTGATTATCCCATGCTGTTTTAAATTCCTTCACTGTTTTGGCCCTTATGACCTCCATGGGCAGGCTGTTCCATAGGTCAATCACCTTTTGGTGAAGAAAAACTTTCGCATGTTGCTCTTGAATATTCTGCCTCTCAGCCTCATATCATGCCCTCTTGTTCTTTTGGAGTTATTTACCTGAAAGAGGTCCTGAGTCGGAACTCTGTTTGTACCCTTTCAGTATTTGAAGGTCTCAATCATATCACCCCTCCCTCTACGGTGCGCGAGGGAGTAAATATTGAGTTCCTTTAACCTGTTCTCATAGGACATCTCATGGAGACAGTGGATCATTTTTGTTGCCCTCCTCTGTACCATCTCCAACCTATTGATGTCCCTGCTGAGATGAGGTCTCCAGAACTAGACACAATACTCAGATTGGGGCCTCACCAAAGACCTGAACAGCAGCAGGACTACCTCCCTTTTTCTGCTCATGATGCCCCTTCCTATGCACCCCAGCATCCTGTTGGCTTTTAGTGCTGCCTCCTCGTATTGATTGCCCACTTTCAGATCATCTGATATGATGACCCCCAGATCACGCTCTTGCCGGGTGGCAATTAGCTTCTCTTCCCCTAGGTAGTAGTCCGGCCCACTATTTCCTTTGCCCAGATGTATGACCTTGCACTTTTTTAGCATTGAATTTCAACTGCCACATGCTGAACCATTCCTCTAGTTTGTGCAGGTCAGATCCCATTTGTTCTACCCCCTCAGTGGTGTCCACTCTATTGCAGATCTTTGTGTCATCTGCAAATATACACACCTTCCCACTCAGCCCCTCCGCAATGTTGCTGATGAAGACATTAAAGAGTATTGGTCCCAGTACAGACCGTTGTGGTATGCCACTGGTCACCTCCCTTTCTTCTGATAGTACCCTGCTTACCATCACCTTCTGAGTTCTCTAATTTAACCAGCTACTGACTCGTGATATCACTTCTTTCCCCACTTCTGTGTGTTTGAGCTTTTTCAGCAGCCTTCTGTATGGCATAGAGTCAAAGGCCTTACTGCAGTCAAGGCAGATCACATCCATGGCTCCCCCCGGTCCACTACTCTAGTGACCCAATCAAACAATTCAGTCAGATTTATCTGGCATGATCTCCCCATCATGAAGCCATAGTGCCTGTGGTCTTGCTGTCCAACTTCTTCCAGAAATGCTAGTATTTGTTCCTTGAGCAGAGATTCCATAATCTAACCCACCACGGAGGTCAGACTGACTGGACGGTAATTTCCTGCCTCGTATTTGTTACCTCCCTCATGGAGAGGGATCACTGTGGCCATTCTCCAGTCACCTGGGACTATCCCCTCTCTTAGGGATCTAGTAAAGAGATCCACCAGAGGTGATGCCAGTTTGTCCCTAAGCTCCTTCTATATACATGGATGTATTCCATCTGGACCCGTGGATTTATCCACTTTGAGTTTTTTTAATTCTTCCATTACTCTCTCTGCCGTAAAAGGGCTTGCGTCTACCCCAATAGTCCGTGTGTTCCTTCCTTTTGGGGTAAGCCTATTCCCCTCTGCCTCTATTGTAAATACTGAGCAAAAATACTCGTTTAGAGCTTCCACTTTTTCCTGGTCTCCTTCCACCTTTTCCCCATCTCTATTTACAATTCTGACTATTACTCCTTTGTTTTTCCTTTTTTCCTCAATGTACCTAAAGAAGGTCTTCTTTCCTCTTTGGACTCCCTGCACTATTCTCTCCTCCATTTGTGCCTTTGCTGCCCTGATCACCCTGCTTGCTTTCTTTAATTTTCTCTTGTATAGCGCTTCGTCCTTGTCACCGTTTGAGCTCTTATATTTTCTGAATGCAATTTTCTTTTCCTTTTCTACAGTTGCCTCTTCTTTTTTTTTTGCATATGTATTTTATGCATTTTTCTCCCCGTAGGTCCTAGGACCCTGGCAAACATGGCAGTGCATGCACGTGGAGGCGCATGCACACACACACACACACACACACACACACACACACACACACATACCGGGCGCTGGCTCAGCCCCTTCTGACCCACCCCTGGCTATCACTGGGCGCCCCCGTAGCCCAGACTGCCATCTGTCCTCCACCAGCTGACAGCCAAGGACTGGGAAAACTCTCATCCCTCCCTGGGAGAGGAGAGACACCTCATGGCACCTCAATCCTGCTCCTCGCCCCTCGCACTGACCTCCAACAGCCCGAGTTCATCCCCGGAGCCAGGTCACTGGTGTAGTATTAGTTGTGGCATCCAGCACCTCAACCCTCAGTGCCACTGGACCAGCTAAGTTGCCACTTCTTTAGTGAACCATATTGGGTTTCTTTTCCTCTTTGCCTTGCTGACCAGTTTGGTAAATTTCTTGTTTACTTCTGTTAGTGCTTCTTTTATGCTTGTCCAGCTTTCTTCACCCTTCCCTTTGCTTTTTTTTCCAGGATGTCCCTGAAACAGATTTTCATTTGTGCAAAATCTGCTCTTTTAAAATAAAAGACCCTTGTCTTCGAGTGGCTAGAGTCTTCAACCGCTGGGTGTTATCTGCATAGCAGCTGGGTATCATTTGCATAGCAGTGAAAACCTGGACTGCAATGCCTAATGATGTCACCAAGGGGCAGCATGTACACTGCAAACAGTATAGGCGGCAAGATTGAACCTTGAGGAACTCCACAGGTCAGGGGCTTCGGGCAGGAGGAGAAATTTCCCATCACTACCTGTTGCTTCCTGCCTGTCAAGAAGGACTCAAACCAGCTGATGACTTTGCTGGTGAGTCCATAGAGCTCTCTAAGGTGATCAAGCAGCACCATGTGGTCTACAGTGTCAAATGCTGAGGAGAGATCAAGGAGAACGAGAATTGACCACTTGCCTCTATCTCTCGCTCTGAGTAGATCATTTTGCACCCTGACTAATGCTGTTTCAGTGCTATGCTTTCTCCTAAATTCAGACTGGAGTGAGTCGTAGATGTCAAAGGTCATCAGGTGAGCCTTGAGCTGCAAAACCACCACTTTCTTCACTACCTTCCCCAAGAATGGAAGATTGGAGACTGGTTGATGATTTGCTAAGATGTCAGGGTCAAGAGATGGTTTATTCAGTAGGGGCCTCACCAATGCCTCCTTCAAGGAATCGGGGAACAGCCCCTCCAAGAATGAACACTAGACAATTTCAGCAAACACTGGACCACTGGACTCAACACATACCACTAGGAGACATGTCGGGCCTGAGTCCAGTTCACAAAAAGTGGGTCGCAGCTTCAAAATTACCTCATTGACCTCAGTCACCTCCACCTGCCAAAACTTGTCCCAGACAACTGGAGTGCCTCTGTGCACACCAGACTCCATACTGCAGAACTGGTCTTGTCCCAAGAGATCCTGGTCCTAATGGAGGACACCCTGTCAGAAAAGAACTGAGTGAACTCCTTGCACTGTGCAGTTGAAACTGCTCTTTTCGGCGGTAGACAGACTGGGTGTAATAGCCTGTCTACAGTCCAAAAGAGCAAAGCCGGTCTGTTCCTTCCTGCAGCAATCTCCCTGGACAGGAACTCTGCCTTCTTGTGGTTGATTGCCCTTTGATATTCATCATAGTGAATTCTCAAAGCCAGTTTGTCATCCAAGGACCCGGTCCTTCTCCAGCAATGCTCCAGCCTCCGACCCTTTGTCTTCATCTCCTTGAGAGTCCCATAAAAACAATGTGGATCTCAAGTGAGAATACCTGTGTCATATACAGATCAGTGCAATGGCATTGAGAGTCTTGGTGACAGCATTATTATATGCTGCCACCGCCTCATCCAACCCCACCACACATTCAACATTCACCACAGAAAAAAGCCACTATAGCCAACAGTCCCTCTGGGGACAATCCCCTCAAAGGGTGGTAGCAGACCATCTTGACAGGGGAGGGACTAACGGGGGGGCCCCGAACAAAAACTCTACCGTGCAGTGATCTGACCAGGCGACTGGATCAATCCTGAAATCTGTGATCTCAAGCACCAGTGAGAATACTAAGTCCAAGGCGTGGCCTCTGCCTGTGGTGTTGACCTCATTACGCCTGTGAGTGGGTGGTTATCTCAGCATATGGCCCACCCTGGAGTGCCTTAGTGCTTGACTCTGATATTGTGATGTCAGAATATCCCACTTACTAAGCAGCCCAAAGTATTTCAATGAGAAACTGTAGACATATTTCTCTCTTTTAAAATAATCAGACACTTCTTTCTATAATACATTGAACATTTTAATGTTTGATACGGGATTCTTCAATAAATTAAAGAATAATTATGTTCTGGTTTCTTCTTCCCAAGCAAAATATAGTTAAGAAGACAATGCCATCTACTAAATCATAGAAAAAGCACATACCATTGTAAAAAAAAATTCCACATTTCATGCAACTGCTGGGTTTGCACATTTGAGACTGAATACTTCCTCAGTCAGCTGAATGGTGGGGGTAATCCCAACTTGAGTTCCAGCAGTCTTCTCTGCAAATAACCGTATGCATTAGAGTGCAGATGGAGAGGTCCATCTACAACTTAAAAAAGAACAGTTAAATAGTTCCTTGCAGATGCAATGATGGTGGAGAGATGGTTGAATTCAACATCATCTTCTCCACACCCTGATAGTAAGCCAAGGGTTTATGAAGGGAAAATTCAGTTGAGAGCCTCATCCACTTACACAAACCCATGTCACTGTCTTTTAAGGCCCACATATTTTTTAACTGTAGAGCCCAACAAGGGACAGAGACCAAACGGATACTATCTAGTTATGTGTAGTCATTGAACTGCAGTTGTAAACAAAACTGTTCACTAAGGAACTGCTGTGTGATAAGCAACTCATGTTTGAGCTTCAGAAATTGTTGCTTCTTGCCGTTAATCTTTGTGCTTAAAGCTGCTGACACCTTCCTTTGGTGGGGCAGGCAACTCATGTCCACTAGCTGCCTGCCCCAGGACCTAAACCAACCATATTTTAAATGTTTTGCTACAGAGAATAATTAGTCATTAAACTTACTAATAGTGCAATACTGCTGCCCTGTTGGGAAGAAGCTGTCAAGTGCCCGCTGCAGTCCTTCCCAGAAAACAGTTTTTTGGGTGGGGACTGGGGCGGGCACTCAGTGGCTTCAGCTTAACAAGGAAGTAGGATGATGCTATAAGTAATTTAAGTGACAAATTATTCCCAGAACCAAAAAGTTAAAAATATGGCTAATTTAGGTCTTGTGGCAGGCAGTTGCTGGAAATGAGTTCTCTGCCCCAAAGGTGTAAGCTGTTCTTTAAGATATGCAAATATATCTGAGCTGAAAAAGGTTAGTGACGTTTTGCCTGTAGTTTACAACAGACATTAGTCATAGCTGATTTTGTTATGTGCAGAGCTGACAAATAAAAATGTGTATGTACTAAAGTAATGGGACTAACACAGATACTTTGTCTTTGTTGGGTAGAGAATGTGATACCAGTACCACACTGTTTCCATAGGAATGAGGAAGGATCCTTCACTTTCTGTATTACTAACAGATGATCTGTCTAAGAAGACTGTCCTTTTTATCTAGATTTGCTTGATGTAGTTTAGTTAATTTTATAGAGGGCATATCTAGAGTATACAAAAAGCTGACACACAAAGAAATTTCAGTTATGCAAAAGTATATTTAAAAAGCAGACGTACACAAGTGTTTTAAATGTATATTTGTCTTAAAAGGCCAAATTCACTTTGAGAAAACTCCCCTGTGACAATATTTATAAGGAAGTACTTTAACATTTCCATCTATAAGTTGTGCAACTTGGGTTGTAGCAACATCACTTTGTGCAATAAACAAATGGCTAACGGCATTACAACTTGGACAACAATTTGTGGTGGTGTAGCATAGGGCACTAAGCTTGGACTGGTACCTATCTACCGCTAGACTAATTTGCTAATCATGTCTGTATTTAGCTTAGCGAGGCAGTATAGTGCTGTGGTTTAGGTCACTGAGCTACAAACCTGGAGACCTGAGTTTGAATCCCACAGCCCCCACTAGCATAATGTGTGACCCTAAGCAAGTCACTTAACTTCCTTGTGCTACCAGGTCACACCTGGAAACAAACTTTGGCTTAGTGTACCTTTCCTGGTTACATGGTCTCCCCTTCCAGCTAGCTACAAATAGCATCATTCAAGTGGCTAAATAAGCTAAAAAAGATAGCTGGCAGTATAGCCTAGCGAATAGAATAAGATGTGAATAAGCTTGGTACATCCAGAAGACATGGTTTTGACTCCAACAATCTCCACTTGCATATTCTATGACTCTAAGCAAGTCACTTAACCTCACTAATGCTCGTGGGTCACCCCAGAAAACAGGCCTTGTGCCTAGTGGGCCTTACCTGGTTACTAAAGAATAAAAAGAAAAAGCTGCTTCTGCAAGTCCGCATAATGCAGATCTAAGATCAGTATAACCTAATGGTTAGAGCATCAAGCTCTGACCCTGGAGACCCAGCAGCCTGGGTTAGAATCCTACAAGCACAACTTGCATACTTGGCCTGCAGTTTGAAGCTAGAGTACATCTTCCTGGTAGATACAATTTCCCCCTACCATTCATCTTTTAAATACCTCTTAAAAACTTAAATATCTGATATGTCTCTGTTTTTGTCCGATTCTGGGTAGAGGCTACAATATCTTCTGGGAGGATGGAATTGGCAAGTGAGGTGGGGGCTGCCTTATCTACCTCAGATCTGATCGGCAAGCCTGTTTAATCATGATTGAAGACCTCGCCAGGGACTGTGAATGCCTAACAGTAAAGTTTTTGATAGGGTGAGGGCACAAATCTCTTGTCATCCTGTCTGTTTTTATCCCACTGGGTACACAGAATCTGGGCATTGAGGCACTTACTCATTACTTCATGCAACTCAAGTCAAAACTGGGAATACGTTGTTAATGGTGACTTTAACATCAATTGGAATGCTAAGTCCGACACAGGTCATAGGGATAAGATGTCCAGCCTGTTTCTCACACAAATGGTCACTGAGCACACCAGGGCCAATTATAAAACAGGCACCATGATGCTACCCCAACAGGGTACTAGTTACACACATGATAGGGTTGAAGTTGTCACAATTCTGCTAGATAACCTAAGTAACCACTCTCTGGTGCAATATCTATGGACAATTAAACAGACAATGCCCCCCCCCCCATCACTGTCAGCTGAGTCCTAAACAAATTAAAGGTACCTGAATTCAAATCTTACTTCGCCCAAATTAGCTGGAGCTTCTTAGATGCCATTCCTGATATTGACTTGGCTTTAGAAGTCTTTGTCTCCAAGTTCACATATGCTTCTGATAAATTTACACCCTTTAAAAAATGCATGGCAAGAGGAGCACCATCCAGATGGATCTCCTCTGAACTCCTTGTCTGCATGAGGGAGAGGGACAGTTTCTGGACAGTGGCCAGGGGAAACAAGGTCCCCTGCCCACCTGTACAGGTACAAGGAAGCCTGCAATAAGTGCACCAGTATGATTAGAAAGGCCTGCTCTGACTTCTATAAGGACCAGCAGACCCAGAGCTAGAGCAATGGCAAAGGATTCTGGGACAACATCTCAGAGCTCCTTGGCAAGAGAGTTAAAACCACTTTTCAAAAGTTCATGGTGGAGGGTGAAGAGGTACTTGATCCCACTGAAATTGCCCAGTATGTCAACACAGCTTTTATTGAACACAGTTCCGTCATCCCCACTGAGCCTGCCCAGACCCTCTGCAGGAAACTAGGTCCTGAAGCCTCCCAGATGGTGGACTCTGAACCAGGTGACCCTACTTCTACATTAAGGCTGTTTCAGTCAGACATCTCGAAACACATCAGTAGGGTACTTGGCAAAACTAGGTGTGGGAGAAATTTGGTTGAAATATGAAACTTCTTGCCCTTGTGGCAGAGGAAATTTCACACCCCATCTCTAGAATTTGTATATTTTCTTTGTGCTACTCGTGGTTCCCCAAGAAGTGCAACTCTGCACTGGTTACAACAGTTTTCAGAAGCAGAGACCACACTAGCCTTGCCAATAACAGACCCATTTCTATTCTCTCCCCCGTCCAAGTGAGAGAATAGTCTCTGACCAACTTGTTACATACCTTGAACAACACAGCGTCCAGTGTGTATAGCAGCATGACTTCTCGAAGCTCCACAGCTGCTATACAATGAGATGCTGCTGGAATACATCAACTATGCTCACGAGGCACTTGACAATGGTAATCTCATCTGAGCTATATATATATCAACCTTACTAAAGCCATAGGCCTGGTCAACCATATGCTCTTACTGAACAAACTCCATGGCATGGGTTCGTCACAGAACACAGTCAACTGGTTCCACAACTACCTCACCAATCAATCCGAGTGAGTGAAAACTGATACATCTTTGCCTGACATTAGGGAAGTATGGCCTCTTCATAAATCAACTAACCAATGCCTGTCAGCCAATGTGTTCCTCTATGCTGATGAAGTAGTCATCTGTTCCAAAACCCCTGACCTTGACAGCCTTACCGCTGCTCCCCAAAGTAACTTTAGGTCACTAGAAAGCTGGTTCTTTAACAACAAACTGGTCCTCAATTACAAACAAAAAAAAGACCATGCTCTTCTCTATCCTCCCACAGAAGAGGAATGTTCTGTTCTTTGTCATCCGAAACAGCCAATGACAAAACCTTAAAGAGATGGAGATCTGCAAATACCTGGAGTAACTCAGGATGACAACTTATCTGTTGCCCTTCATGTTGACAGTGTTGGTGGCCATAGTTACCAGATGACTAGGTATCCTGTACTGTAACTGAAACAATCTCACAGGAGATGCTACATGCCTTATTGAGGCCAGCTACATCCTGTCACTTATAAACTATGGGTGCCATGTCTATCCAGCTGCCTGTGATGTGGTGCTAAACAGAATAAAGCTGATCTGTAATAAGGCATGCCACTTTGTACTTGGTGCAGATAACCACACTCACTAACTGGTTACCTTTACCCAGCAGAATAAAGTTCCAGGCTTGTTTGCTAGCCAAAAAGATACCCTTGGGCCTAACACACCTGCTTTTAACAAGTTGCTTCTGTACTGTTTCCCACCAATACAACACCAGGAACATAGCCAAGAATGCCTTTGTGGTGTACTCAGCTGAGCAAACAGTCATTTGCTGTCAGGGTCACCAACTGGTCATACAAACTGCCTGATACACTGGTGAATCTCCTCAAGTTGAATCCGCTTAAAATATCTTTGCAGTCTGCCTTTGCAGTCTAATGCAATCGTAACTGTTAACAAGTTTTATTCAGTTCCTCTCTATACATAACCTGTGACTTTTTATATAACAATGTATGTATTTTTTTCCAAAACTGTATGCAATTGCTCTGTCTTAAGTGCTTTGAGCCTGACTTGACTGAATTTCCTCTGGAACTGCTTATCATACTTGTTTTTTTGTGTGTGACCATATATTTGATGTGGAACCTCTGTAAATGAGCACTTGTGCTCAAAGGTGATCTCCAAAGTTTTCAATAACTAACTATATAAATAAAGAGTGGTTTCCTTGTTTTTTGAATGAAAATCCTTGTTTAGCATGATTTTAGTACTGCACAGTGTTTTTAGATAACTGCATTATACACTAAGTGAAGTTCCCCCAGAATGGCACTCAACAAATTAATGTGGAGTGGATTAGATAGACCACTAGGCAGTAAATGACAGATAATGCCCATACATTCTGGCTCAATAGTGCAGTGGTAATGCTACTGCTCACTGTGCCGGCCACTGGCGTTCAGGAACATACTCGTGTCAATCAGGGACTGGCTGAGGGAGAGGGAGGGTCATGCATTCCTGAGAGGGGGACATAGTGTTCCGCTGTTTCTTTAACTTAGCAGAGGCCAGGAAATAACACAGTGGCATCATAGTGAAGTGATGGAGCAGCCACCAGATGCTGTGTGTGTGTGTGTGTGCATATCATTGCACAACAGCCCTCCGGGGAGAAAACCAGGAACTACAGGAAAAAGGTCATGGATCACCATTACACTAGTACCCACCAGCAGGCCCACATATGACCAAAATGGCAGGCAACCCACCACTACTGTGGTCTTGGATAACTGATGGAAAGCAGGCAAATCCATGAGAATGGCAGTGAAGGGATGTCATTTAGTAAGTCAAGGAATGAGAAAAAAAACTTAGAAAAAACAAACAACAAAACAGGTTCTGTACACGTGTCGAGTATTGCAGATTTCAGAAAAACTGTGGTAAGAAACAGACAAACCTTGTGGAGTTCTATGACTGGGTGACAAGTGCCTTGGACCTGGGTAGACCAGTGGACATCCTCTTTCTAGACTTCAGCAAGGCATTTGACTCTGTTCCTCACATGGGTCTGTTGGATAAGCTGGGAGAAATGGGGGTGGGGAACCAGATGATCAGATGGATAGGCAATTGTCTCCAGGATCAGACCCAGAGGGTCGTAGTTGGTGGGATAGTCTCATCCCCAAGGACCGTCATTAGTTGGGTCCCACAGGGATCAGTCCTTGGGTCCCTCCTGTTCAATGCCTACTTCTCTGACATAAGGACAGGTATCAGGAGTGAGATGAGTCTCTTTGCAGATGACTCAAAACTGGGGCCGGTGGTGGATGGGGAGGAGGGGAGGGTGACCCTACAGGGGGACCTGGAGGCTCTGGAAAGATGGTCTAGAAAGTGGAAGCTGAGGTTCAATGCAGGGAAATGCAAGGTACTGCACCTGGGGACCAGAAACCCGGGCCAAGTGTACACCCTGGGCGGGGGAATGCTACAAGTCTCGATGGCTGAGAGGGACCTGGGGGTGGTGGTGGATGTCAAGATGAACAACTCAGAGACTTGTAGGAGGGCAGCAGCCAAGGCCAACAGGATGCTGGGATGCATCGCTAGAGGGATCACCTCCAGAAAGAGGAAAGTGATTCTCCCTCTGTATAACTGCTTGGTGAGGCCGCACCTCGAGTACTGCGTGCAGTTTTGGAGGCCACACTTAAAGAGGGACATTAAACTCCTGGAGAGGGTCCAGAAGAGGGCAACCAAAATGATTTGGGGCTTGGGGGACAGGACTTATGAGGAGAGGCTCGAAGAGCTAAATATGTACACACTGGAAGAGAAAAGAGACTGTGGGGACATGATAGAGGTCTTCAGGTACATGAAGGGGATAAATAGGGGAGGAACAGTCAGGGTGCTTCGAAGGAAGGAGGAGGGGGCCACTAGAGGGCATGGGTGGAAGCTGGAAGGGGGAAGATTCAGGGGAGAAAGGAGGAGGTGCTACTTCACTGAGAGGGTGGTGGAGCCATGGAATGCGCTGCCTAGGGGGCTGGTGGAAGCAGAGACGGTGGAGGGGTTCAAGAGGGGGTGGGACAGGTACAGGGAAAGGGTTCTGGAAGCAAAATCCAATGCAGCGAGAATATCTGGAACTGGGAAGGGAGAAGCCAGAGAAGGCGAGGGGGCCAGCAAGGTCAGCTCCCAGGGTGGGGGCTGACCAAATGAGCAGACGCGAAAGACCATTAGGCCTATTCTGCTGGCATTTTAGTATGTTAGTAATGCAATAATGGGTTGCAGTGGAATAACACATGTATCTCTACTAGTGAGTAGTAAGACCCAGGCCGTAACTCATGAGTGGTGAAGCCACGAGTTAGTTATAAAGGTCTTACCACTCGTGTGGCGATAAATGTGTTATTTTGCTACAACCCTTTATGTATTTGATATATACCACACCATCTGAAATGCTTTTACTAAATTGTACCTTGTTTTAGCTTAAAACTACCTTCCTTTACATTGTAGGTTCTCTGTCTGGCCTATTGTTCTTTGTGTCCTATTTCAAGAGTCTAAGTGGAAATAACATGCTCTAAGCTATTGTTCTAAGTGAAATAAATGGTGTTCTAAGGGAAAATCAATATCTATTCCAAAATAATGTTACTTATTTACCCAATTTATTTACCAATGGCATGGTATATAACAAGCTATACATTTTTGGAACAAGTTTAAACAAAAAGTAGTGACTTTCTACAAACTGGCATTTAGAGTCACATGTAGTTTTTCTGAACTATAACAATTTACATGAATAAATTTTAATTCAAAATGACAACCCTTTGTTGTAGCTAAGCCACTTATTTAAAGAACTGACTACACTTGGGGAATAGGTAACACTGTGGCGATTTTCTGTCTCCAGGATATCGCGTAAGATGTTGCATCAATGAGGCCAACATGAGGCTCTGCATCTATCCATTGTTATAGCTGTGAGGACCAAAATATGAGGAAGTCAAGTGACTTGCTCAGGGTCACTCAGTGAGCCTCTGGATGTGGTAAGATGTATATCTGTAAACTGGGTGGAGAGCCATGCTACAGTCATTTATAATCATTAAAGGAAAAATTCAGCCACCCGAATCGATGTGGCACCCCTACAACATAGATTAAAAAACAAAGGTTTTAGTGTCTCAGACCTAGGACCCAAATTGGAACAAATATCATGAGAGTAAGAGTAAAATTAAATAATTGTTATTAGTGTTAGAAAACTTGATCTGTAGAACATGTTTATGTCAGGAGCAGAACAGAGTATAGAGTCAGAGTCCATAAAGGTCCTGCATGTAGCAGGATGAAATTCAAATACTGAGTGTGGAAACAAAACACAAAGGAAAATATTCATACCCAATATCTCTTCAGTCAGAAAAACCTATAAAGCACCTTATACCACATATACTTTTTAACAGAAACCACCAAAAAAAGACCCAGTACCACACTAATCCATAACCAAAATTATACAATGGCAAGAATAAATCCTGAAACCTTGACCCATTAGGTTATTCCAGCACAATATCTCGGATCAAGTCACAGCACACAACAAACTGCATGACATCCTACAGAAATCACTCCATATGCCATCTCCAAGTGACCCTCAATTGGCATGGCTACTCTGCATTTTGCCACTACTTACACCAATTAACAAAGCTACTTAATTGACCACAGACACAGACTGACCATAGAAATGTAGAACTTGTTGACAGATAAGCACCAGTTAGCCCAGCCAATCTGATCATTTTTCCCTACCTATATTGTCACTGCAGACCCTGCTTGATTCCCGGCTACCTCCCCCCTGCTTTCCTACCAAGATTCCTTTGTGCCCATCCCATGGAGTACTTTTATTTATTTATTTATTTCAGTTTGGGATTAATATCTTTAAATCAAGGACTCATTTTCAAAGGTTCCACGTCAGTGTTGAACAAACATTACAAAAACACATGGTTAACAGAGAAAGAAAGAAAAAAAAACTTTGACGCATATACACAGGCAGTAATAGTAAGATTTTAACTTATACACATCAAATTAGTAAATATTAACATATAGACTGATTAGATAAGAGGGGATTGGGGGGGGGATCAGCCGAAGGTGGCATCGTCTAAGGTGGGAGGGAGGTGGAACTTTCAGTCAAGTGAAGCCATCGTCAGGTAATTAAGGTAGGGGAGTGGGCTAAGAAAAAAGTGGTATATAGCTGAAAGATGTAGAGGGGGTAGGTCAATGGAAAACTGGGGGCAAGGTACTGTCACATTAGTGCAGGCAGGTACAATTAATTTTAGAGTCAAGGAGAGATTTCAGCCCATCTTTGAAGGTACTAATCTTGGTAGTATCAGTGAGGATAGCAAGTAGTTCAATGTACCATTTCGGACCTTGATACAGCATGGAATTCTTGGCAAGTTTCATCCTTTTGAAGGGAATCACCATCTTGTCAGCGATTGCACTACGGGTAGATTTCATTGGGACAGCCAACTTAAAGTGTCCGCCCAGTGTGGGGGATGTCAGTCCAAGTAGTGCTTTGTTTAGAAGTAGGCATGTTTGGTATTGTCCTCTAAGATAGAGTGGGAGCCACCCAGTTTGTGTACAGTGAGCAGGTGTGGGTGTCAAGAGTAGCCCCCAAAGTAAGATGACAGGCCTTATTGAGGAGTGTGTTGATCCTGTTAAGGGCAGTTTTTGTGCCCACCCCACATATAGGCAACCCATAGTCAATGGTAGACAGTATTGAGCTACTGGTGGCTAGTTTGAGTGCATCCAGTGTCATTGAATGTCTGTGACGATAAAGTACACCAAGTTTTATATTTGCAGTCTTGATGGCAGAGTCAATGTGGTTTGAAAAGGTGAGCATGTCATCAAAGGTAATGCCGATATTTTTGAAGTTAGATACTTGGTCTAGGATTTCACCCTTTTGTTTATGAATACGCAGGGACAGGTATTTCTTTTTGCTTTGGGAGGTGGTGAAGAGCATACTCTGTTTTTTTGATGTTTAGTAGTAGCTTGTTTTCCATAAACCAAGATTCAAGTTTATGGAAGCTGCTTTGGAGTTCAGTTGTGATGGATTGTTGGTCTTTTGCCAGTGACTGAGATCACTGCATCATCAGCATACAGAACTGTGCTTGCTGAGCAAGCCATTGGGGCAGAGTTGATGAAGTGACTAAAGAGTAGAGGACTGAGGACTGACCCCTGTAGAACCCCGAGGTGCACCTCCTTAGCAGTGGATAGGGTATCACCAATTTTAACTCATTGTGATCTGTTAGAGAGGTAGCTTCCAAACCATAGTACCGTGTCTGGGGATAGACCTGTAGACAGAAGACAGCTTAGGAGGAGGTTGTGATTAACAGAGTCAAAAGCCTTCGTGAGGTCGATGAAGACTGATCCAACTGCCTGACCACTATCTAAGGTGTTATATAGTTGGGATGAATAATCAACTAGAGTGGTGAGTGTGGTGTGCTTTTTATGGAAGCCATGCTGTTGTGGGCAGAGTAGGTTATGGTTATCAAGGTATTCAGTAAGCTGCTGTGAGACCATTCTTTCGAGTAGTTTCGAAAGGGGAGGAAGGATGGATATAGGCCTGTAGTTGGATGTTTGGGTTTTATCCCCTGCTTTAAAGACAGGCGTTATGTTAGCTGACTTCCATGCATTTGGAAATGCTCCTGATTTTAGAGAGGCATTAACCACCATGGTAAGAGGACCAGCAAGTTCGTGAAGGAGTAGATCAACCAGCTTCATATCAAGCAGATCTGCCCCCCATCCTGGTCTTGCCAAGCACCCTTTAATATGCTTGATGGTTTTGACTTTGGTGACATGTCTGTAGTAAAAGGGTGGTACATCTTTCCTTGGGGGATCTTGAGGGGCAGTTGGGCATTGCTGAACATGCATATCTTTGAAGTAGTCACCAGGGAGTACACTTGGAAGGTCAGTGAACTCGTTGTTGAGCTAATTGGCAACTTCCTCACATCCCTCCTAAATTTCTCCCCTTCCAGCATCATTGCATCCCCCCCCCATTCTCATGCACCTTCTCCACTGAAACATACTCTCCTGCTGTACCTTATTCATTCTTGGGAGGTATTTATATTTGTCTATCATGTCAGCCCACCCCTCACTTCCAGGGGTACCTATTCAGATCCCTCAGACTCTTCTCAAAGCTTTCAATGACACCCCCACACCATTCAAACTGCCCTCCTCTGGACAGCCTCCACCCTATGTCCTTCCTGAGATGTGGTCTCCAGGACAGGACACAGTATCCCAGATGGGGTTTCACCAATGATCTATACAGTGGCAACACCACCTCTCTCTTTCTGCTGGTGATAACTCTCCCTATGCACCCTAACATCCTGCTGGCCCTATCCATTGCCTTGTCACACTGCCTCACTACCTTGAGGACATCTGATATAATTACCCTAAGGACCATTTCCTGTTTAGTGACCATCGATACCTCTTCTCTCATTTTATACTCCGCCTCTTAGTTCCTGTGCCCTAGGTGCATGCTTTTGCACTTTTTTGCATTGAAACCCAGTTGCCATACGCTTGACCACTCTATGAGTTTTCTCAGGTCTCTACACATTCTCTCCATCCTCTCTGGAGTGTCTACCCTGTTGCAAATTTTGGTGTCACCTGCAAAGAGGTATACCTTTTTTCCAGTTCTTCTGCAGTGCCACTTATAAAGACATTAAAGAGGACTGGTCCTAATACTGAGTCCTGAAGCACCCGGCTGGTCACTCACCCCACCACACTAAAGTGAATGCCATTTACCATCACACTCTGTCACCTATACTAAAATGCCAGCAGAATAGGCCTAGCAGTCTTTGGTGTATGCTCGTTTGGTCAGCCCCACCCTGGGAGCTGACCTTGCTGCCCCCCCCACCCTCTTGGGCTTCTCCCTTTCCAGCCTATGTCTCTGACATAAGGACAGGTATCAGGAGTGAGATGATTCTCTTTGTGGATGACTCAAAACTGGGGGCGGTGGTGGATGGGGAGGAGGGGAGGGTGGCTCTACAGGGGGACCTGGAGGCTCTGGAAAGATGGTCTAGAAAGTGGAAGCTGAGGTTCAATGCAGGGAAATGCAAGGTACTGCACCTGGGGGCTAGAAACCCAGGCCAAGTGTACACCCTGGGGGGGGGGAAATGCTACAAGTTTCGATGGCTGAGATGGACCTGGGGGTGGTGGTGGATGTCAAAATGAACAACTTAACAGACTTGTAGGAGGGCAGCAGCCAAGGCCAACAGGATGCTGGGATGCATCACTAGGGGGTTCACCTCCAGAAGGAGGGAAGTGATACTCCCTTTGTATAACTGCTTGGTGAGGCCACACCTCGAGTACTGTGTGCAGTTTTGGAGGCCACACTTAAAGAGGGACATTAAACTCCTGGAGAGGGTCCAGAGGAGGGCAACCAAAATGATTTGGGGCTTGGGGGACAGGACCTATGGTGAGAGGCTCAAGAGCTAAATATGTACACATTGGAAGAGAGAAGGGACCGGGGAGACATGATAGAGGTCTTCAGGTACATGAAGGGGGTAAATAGGGGAGGAGCAGTCAGGGTGCTTCGAAGGAAGGAGGAGGGGGCAACTAGAGGGCATGGGTGGAAGCTGAAGGGGGGAAGATTCAGGGGAGAAAGGAGGAGGTGCTACTTCACTGAGAGGGTGGTGGAGCCATGGAATGCACTGCCTAGGGGGCTGGTGGAAGCAGAGACGGTGGAGGGGTTCAAGAGGGGGTGGGACAGGTGCAGAGGAAGGGTTCTGGAAGCAAAATCCAGTGCAGCAAGAATATCCAGAACTGGGAAGGGAGAAGCCAGAGAAGGCGAAGGGGGCAGCAAGGTCAGCTCCCAGGGTGGGGGCTGACCAAATGAGCAGACACGAAAGACCATTAGGCCTATTCTGCTGGCATTTTAGTATGTTAGTATCCCCCCAACCACGACCCTCTGGGCTGGTCTTGAAGCCAGTTCCCTATCCATCTGATCATCTGTTTCCTTATCCCTATTTCCCCCAGCTTATCCAACAGGCCCCCATGAGGAATTGAATGAAACACCTTGCTAAAGTCAAGACTGAGGACGTCCACTGGCCTACCCAGGTCCAAGGCACTCATCACCCAATCATAGAACTCCACAAGGTTTGTGTGACATGATTTCCCCGGGACGAAGCCATGCTGTCTATCATCCAGGCATCATCCATCAACCAATTTTTTACCCAGTTTACCACATTGGGATCCACTCCCAAAATGCCAAGTTACCTGATCACTTCAGTAAAAAAAAAGTTGTACATTTTATGGAATACTCTTTCATTGGAGTGGCATCCTACCAAGTGAAGTGGAAAATCGCCATGCCATATAGAGGTCAACTTTTTTGTAATAATCTTGCAGCACACTAACCTTCACAATATGGCCACGGAAAGCAGAAAAAGGTTGTAATCATGTTTTGTCTCAATGCAGGACCACTATTTTAGTTATTTTTGCTTTTCCTGTCCTTTTAATGTTGAAAAAGCATATTTTACTCTTAACAGAATCTCAAAACTACTCATACTTCTTAAGTGCTCCACATATGGAACAGTCTACCTTTCCACTACAACACTCAGTCAGAATATGTCATTTCTGTAAATATGGAAAGTGTTTAAATACATTATTAGTATGATATAATATTGTAAAGAACAAAGAAACCTCAAGACAGCATTCTTTCAGGAGTGGCTGTTTCACATTTTTGTCATTTTTTACACATTTGCTGGCTAGGAGGCTGAGAGGTATGAAATCACATTTTAACAGGGAAGATAATGATTTAGCACAACCCACCACAAGCAGAGCCAGATGTGCAGGAAAGCAAAACCGCTATCTGAGCTAAATCTCAAGGGCCCTTCTACATTTTTCTGGGGAAAATTCAGCCCCTTAATAGAATCACTACACAAGAATCAAATGATGGCTCCAAACCCACTATTTACTCCATACAATACAGTATATTCTGTGTATGTGTGTGTGCGTGTTGACACGGTAGCACCAGTATAGTTAAGGTTGAGCAGGGGTTTCTATGTTAAACCTCAAACTTTGCACTATATGTATATATATCCTTTAGGTAGTAGTTTAGCTCCGGGCTTTCAGGTTAGATACTCTGTAGGACAATGACATCACTGACTGCTCCTGTTGCCTTGCCTATACTGTTTTATATGGCCAGCTACAGTATTTTAACTGTGATGTAAAACACTAACAGTTCTTGTTGAGGCATACAAACTATTTAGCCATTGATTTTATACCATCCAGTTTTGTTACTCCTATGGAAACACACAGTAATCATTTGAGGTGACCTTTGCTTGCAGTTTTTAAATGAAGAAAGTCATCTTTGCTGAATACAGATCAATAACAACATTTGTGTAAACCATATAAATATCAAACCACATCAGTAAGTTATATCACCCTTGAGTATTGTTAAACTGCTCAAATGATTGCTAAAAGTAGTCATTGTTCCACCATTACAGTGCAATAACATGAGTTGAACAATAATTACTGGGCTGTTTATTTATCAGATGTTGCTAGTACACCTGGTGCATGTTTAACAGGTGACTGAGGTGCTTAATTAAATGGCATAATGTTACTTAATGATGTATTTGACTTGATGCAATAAACTGTTTGATAATACCTGATAGCCAAGGCAGCTTCCCATTTGTTTGAAAAGACATGAAAGTAAAGAAATGTTCATGCCTTTACTCCAAAATCTGAACCCATTTTATATGAAGGATAGAGCATTTATATTCAACTTAAGATGTCAGGAAGATTAATTTATGTTCCATTCTTAAACAAGTAAAGTCACATATGGCAATTTCTAATAAATACCCCAAACATCAGTATTCATGGTCCTGGTGGGTGCAAACAAGACTCATTTTTCCCCCAATATTACATAGTCTAACAGGAAAATTGCTATGTATTGAGGATATTCGTACCTACCAAATTTGGAAGGAACATTTCTTGGCTTGTGAGCAGACTGATTCCCAAAATAGCAGGGTAGGAGCAGGAGCTATTACAAAATAAATAGGGTTGGTCTGCTCACAGGCACTGTATGCTGCTGGTTAACTTACTGTAAAAAATCCAACTGTGCAGAAATCCATTACAGTTACTGACATTTTTTTATTCATTTATATATTTATCATGCCTATTCATTTGTTAGTATCAGATACTGAGTTGTCCATACATACCATAGCTAGGGCAAAAATATTAAAATGTTCAGTTCCAAAGTTTAGTATCAGTGAAGACCCTAAAGAGAAATCGTCTGCGCCCCTTGGACATTTTTTAATTAGTGTTTTTCATACACTGAATTAAAACGTTTTGTGGGGAAGAGGAAACAAATGGAAACAGGGATGAAAATGGATAGTAAGTAAAATCATGTGGTTATGAAGAAGCAAATCAAAATAACAGTTGCAGTATAGCTAGTTACAATAGCAGGTGCAACTGGTTATGAGATACATAATGATTCAAGCACAGTGCTTTAGATAATGTTTTCCATTGGGCATACATTCATTCCACAGGTTCCAGATGAATAATTATCAATTAGAAGGATTAAAAGGGTTATACATCTCATATTTCACGATAAAATGGAAATGAATTCAACTTCACCAGGTCAGTTTGAGAGATTTTTTCATAACACTACTTAAAGAACCACAAAAGTAATGCGAAATGAAGCCATGTTCAAACTTCTATTTGCAGAGATGATATGGCATATGGACTGCCATTAAGTCATCTAGAACTGGACATAGGTTTTGGTTCGAGAGTTTGAATCAATCGTAGCAGGAGTCCACAGTTCACAACTATTTGGGAAAGGAGCAGCAGTCTCTTTGCCAATAGAGGAAACCAATGTGCACGAACAAGAAAAGGCCAAAGGTAACCAATCAAAGGGAACAGAAGGGAGAATGGGAAGTATTGATAAGCAGAAAAAAAATAGTTGTGGGGCTCACATAGCTATGTGTGGATATGTTGGTGAGCACAACTGCCTTAAACTGAATCCTTTGATAGACTGGGAACTGGCAGTGATCTTTCTGGACTGGGGTAATGGGATCATATTGTTACCTTGGAATCAGGAAACAGTTCTGAACTTGAAGTTGGACTAGTGGAGAGCTGGAAGGTCCAAAAAGAAGAGAATCATAGTAGTTAGGGTGTTAGGAAAGCAAACTATTAACAAGAACATGGGTGTGGTCCTTTATGGAACACCAGTCCCATCCCCGCAGTAGCAGCCAGTATTATCTCAAGTGTTGTCCTCCTCAATGGAGAAATTTAGAAATGTTCAAAACACTGAAACACTATTCCATTCCTATTTGTTTATGCTAAATGTGAAATAGAAATTTGAAGGTTCTAACAAACTTACTTAAAAAAAGTTTTTAAACTAACCATTTGGGGAAAAAGTAGTTTAATGTATATTAATGAGGATCAACACATGGACAAGTTGAAAAGTTTTAATAGCAACATTCACAACAGTGATTCCCCTTACATGATAAAGAACAGATTTTCCTCAAATGTAATATATTGTTAGAAAGGCTGCATACTTAGCTTTAAAATGTAGGAATTGAGTGGTCCCCAGTTTAACATCTGGGAGACAAGGGGGTCCAAGGGAGAGTTGTTGAGGGCCAGGAAAAGAAATCACAGGATGTGGTGTAGAGATCTGGGGCCTTAACTGAGCTAAACACTGACTTTGATCTCCAATATGACAAATACCTGAAAATCTATCTAATGGGGCTTCTTTCATTCAAGTTGATATTTTTAACATTTAGTGCATTTTATTCTGGGAGTCCCAGCACCCCTTACCCATGAGATAATGTGTTTTTCATTTAGGGTCTGGGAAATGATGGGGCCCAAAGGGGACTAGGACAGAGCCTGGGATGGCAATTATGGGTCGTATTGGTGAGATATTGTAAAAGCACAAGGTTCTTGGCTAGTGGTCCCTGGTAATCCAATAAAGCCACCTGACACCAAATGTTGTTTTAAATCAGTTACAATTTATTAATACCAAATAAGCCCTAACAATTTTACCTCTAACATGATCAAATCTAAATAGCTGATGGTATTTTACCACCAGGGCTACAGGTACAGAAAAGTGGAGTGAACCGCTCCCTTTTCTGGGTGTTTTAGCATCTATAGCAGCCATAGCTATTCCTCTAAAAACACACTGGCCATGACATTTAGGTCCTGTATTTATACCCCAAAAATGCATGGTGGAAATTTCCAAAGCCTACTACAGCACATTTTAGCCTAGACACTAGGTCATTTGATACATCCTGAGGTTTGGGTTCGAAAAATAGAGTGGCCATGAGATACCTTGGTCATAAGATATATTTGACACTTTGGCGAGACATGTGGTCATTCTTAGATGGAAAAACAAGTGATCAGGGGATTTTATATTTATCAAAAATAACTCACTTTAGGATACAGAAAACATATGAGGGGACTTCACATTCACTTTAAATAACTTGCTGACTAGACAGTGTCCAAAACAAGGATATAATTGTTTCTTTTAAACTCTATGTTACACGTTTTTTTTTAAACACAAGAAATTATAAAATGAGGAACTATATCTAAGCTGCAGTGGGTTGAAGTAGCTGTACCTTATCTTTGGCTATGACCTTGGGTTGAAGGAAGGTTTTCTACAAAATATCTCTGCTGAGCAAAGCAAAGCTAATTTTCTTTAAAACATTTATTTTTTTAAACACGGTTTATGCTCTTCACGTATTTTCTACAGTTATTTAAAGGGCCCCAACACCTTTTGAACCTGGGCATCTACATAGACATCAGTTTGCACAGTGGTATCATTATTTGCATGGTTTCAACAATTACTCTCCAAACACCTCTGCACTTACAAGGCACATCAATCTACATGTTGGTATCAAGTAGTCATCTACTAGCCACCTTCACCTTTTACTAGCCCTTTGCAGCCTCTACACTAGCCATTTTACACCTTTCTATCTCCTCAACCTTTTGGTTAGCCAGTTACATATTGTTGATGAAAGTTTGGTCACTGGTCACTAAACTTTGGCCACTGGCCACTTTCAACAATATGGTGCACTGATTGTGCCAAATACTAGATCCAACTGACTAATGTAATACATTCTTAACAAGCTATCTAATGGGGCTATTTCCAGTTGAAGCCCTTTTGAACATGGATGGATTCACACAGGGACAAGGGGCCCTAAAATTAAAATCAAGTTGAAAAATGGTAACATTTTATGCATTCAAAGTAACATAGTAATTTAAGGACAGAAGGAACTCTAAGATCATCAGATCCATCTCCCTCCATCATCAGAAGGGATTAGTAAATATGCTATTGAAATATATATTAATTTATAGGGCTACCCCACCCTTTTTACTACAGGAGCCAAGGTTCCCTGTAATTCGCTGCAGTGGCTTCCAGGTCTCCCTTCCTTGCCTGACAAACACAATATTTTCTCCAAACGTGTTAGAAAGGACAACTGATAGGGGCCACCCAGTGTCCCATTGGAAGTTCACTGCACTTCTGTGCAGGCATCCCGAGTTTGAGAGTGAACCCAGAGAGCTGAGATATGAGCAGCTAGGGCAGCCTCAGAAAGGATGACATTGTGGTCCTCTGACACAGCAGCCCCACACAAGGGGACAGGGAGCTTGCTCTCTTGTGAGGGGTGGCAATTGTGCAAAAGAGTGGTGCATTTATGTAAGGATGACAGAGGTATAACCGTATGACAGGGAGGTGGGAAGAAGAAACAAGAGGGAGACATACCATGACAGTCAGTGGTGCCCTGAGGCCCTGCTCTGTGGACTCCCCCCAACTGGAGGGGGTTAGCAAGGGTCAGGGATGGGGAGCTTTTGTGAGGGTATGCCCCCAGGCTTGAGGACTGGGTAGGCGACATCAGAGGAGAAACGGCTACATGGAAGACGACAAGTAAGAAAAAGATGTCTAATCATCTATAAAATGGTACGGGTTGAGGGGTCCCTCATTTATGGTCTGGGAGATAAGTGTTCTCAGTCTGGATTAGGAAGGGCCCACAGTGGAAATTGTAAGATCTGGTGGTGAGATACGTAAATGGCACTAAATGCTAAACCCAACACGCCAATGTAATACATACCTGAAAATCATCTACCCGGGTTACTTCTCCTAACAGGTGAGCTCCCCAGTGGTCACCTGTGAGCCTCTTATGGGCCAGAGGACACTAGATAAAAGATGAAGTCAGAGAGTGATTTCCGCACAAGAAAGAGAGAACATAATGGGGCCTCAGCTCGTGGTATGTTAAAATTTAAAGTTAAAAGATAAAGTCAGAGAGTGGTTTCCACACATGAAATAGAGGGAGCAGTGGGGCCTCAGCTCATATTAGTATGTTCAAATTTAAAGTGTAGATTCCTGACAAGAAGGAGGTCATCTTGCCATCTGTGGTTAGGTCGATTGTGATTTGACTGAATGATGAGACCAAGAACCCCTCTAAATGCTAAAATGATGGCATGAAAACCAAGTAAGAAAATTGAATTAACTTGAATTAACTGCAGGCTTCCAAGCAGCTATGGGTGAGGGGAGCAATGGTACTATAATTATGTGATTTTGAGTTTGACCACACACCTGGTGATCCCCTGTAAACATTTAAAAAATGGAAGAAAAATGTATAAGAAATGTCATAAAATATCTTTGTATTAGCCAGAGTGTAATAGCAAGGGTTGAGCTTGCTAAACCTTTAACATTGGATTGCAGACAGGAGAGGTGTGGCCGTCTCTTAATTGGTGGGCTTCCAAATGGTCACCTGTGAACCTCCTGTGGGCTGGAGTGCACTATATAAAAGATGCAGGGTGTTAAATAATTGATTAGCAGTTTTTTTCTTGGGACAATGCTAACTGTACAGAAAATATTTATATAGGTTTTCTAGAAGTGTTACATTTATTAAACACAGTGAGGCAAGTGCTATGCATTTTCACAATGTTTTAGCACTTTTATGAGCAAAACGCTAATCAAATTTTGGAGTTAAATAAATCCCTGAGATGAAATCAGAAAGTGGTTTCCACACAAGAAAGAGAGAAAGCAGTAGGATCTCAGCTCATATTAGCATATTAAAATGTAAAGTTAAAAGTTGAAGCCAGACAGTGGTTTCCACACATGTCCTTCTGGTGAATGGCTTACTGGTCTCTGACCATCCCTTTATTACTGCTAATTTTAATGAATTCTTCACCACCTGTGCACGCCCCTCTGCCCCATCTCCTGGTCACTCCTCCCTTCTGTCCTTGGCTGCTTTTTCCCAGTCCTACTCACCTGAGGGCTTCCATTTCCCTTCTGTTTCCCCCCAGAAATCTTCCTCACCCTTACTCCACTTAACCATTCTAAGATAAGACCAGCCCTACTGGGCTGGACCACAACCATCTGTGTTTCTTGGCTCGAACCATTTCCTTTCCACACTCTCACCTTCTTAACCTCTCCTACTCCCACAGTGCTGTCTCTGAGGCCTGGAAGGTTCCAAAGGTTCTGCCTCTGCACAAAGGGGTGACTCCTCCTCCCCTGCCAACTTCTGGCTGATCTCACTCCTCCCCTCTCTTGCAGGCTACAAGAGACCATTCTCTACTCCAGGCTTACAGATTTCCTTCATGCCTCACATTTCCTTTCTCTCTACCAGTCTGGTTTTAGGAAGTACCACTCCACTGTCTCCTCCTTGCTGTGAGTAACTGGCTCTGTCCTCACTGGGAAGAATGAGGGACATATCACCACAGCTATATTCATCGATCTGGCCAAAGCCTTTGACTTGGAGTTCTATCTGCTCCTCCTGGACAAGCTGAGCTCTGCTGGCCTCTCAACTCACACTGTTGACTGGTTCCATTCATACTTCATGGCTGTCAACAGTCAGTACAGGTGGGAGGTGACCTGTCCCCTTCCCTCCTGGCAGGGGTCCTACAGGGATGCATTCTGGGCTCTGTTCTGTTCTCTGTTTTCCTCAATGACTTGCCCTCTGCTTGTGTCTCCTCACATATCCATATGTATGCAGATGACATGGTCATTTGCACCTCCAGCTCATGAGCTTCAGCTGTGACAGGTCCACTCCAGCTTGACTTCCACAACGTACTGTGCTGGTTCCACACAAACCAACTCAGGGTCAACACCATGAAGACAGTGTCCATGACCATGTCTATGGGGTTATATACCAGGGGTAGGATACATCTCAACCTAGAGGGGAGGGAGAGGTTAAAACTAAAACTCGCTGGATTCATAGTCGAGAAGTGGGGTTTAAACTTGTAAAGGGGGAGGGATAAGTGAAGAAGTGAAATCCGGAGGGCTGCTCCAGGTTCTAGGTCTAGCGCACAAGAAGAAGGCAGGTGACTGCAATGTTAATAAAGTCAGAGCTGTGCAGGAAAGGGCAACTAGGGATTGCTCAGGGCCGAGACAATTGGGTAGGGAAGGGGGGATGGGGTGGAGGACGGTCCTGATCAGTGCCAGGAGCATGGGCAACAAAATGCCCAAGCTCCAGGCGATGCTGGTAGAGGGATCAGCGGATGTGGTGGTGATTACAGAGACATGGGCTACCCAGAAGAATGATTGGGACCTAAACTTGGAGGGCTACACAATATTCAGGAGGGATAGAGAAGAGAGTTGAGGAGGGGGTGTAGTGCTGATAGTAAAGAATGGCATAGTGGTTAGTGGAGTGGAGGAGGCTGATGGGGGAGAGTGGAAGCAATTTTTGTAACCCTGCAAATGAGGAGAGGCAAAAGACTGAAAATAGGGGTGGTGTACAGACCCCCTGCAATGGATGAGGCCCTGGAGGAAAAATTAGTTGAGAACATCAAGAGACACTGTGACCATGGAAAGGGTAGGGTGGTGGTCATGGGGGACCTAAATATGCCGGGGGTGGACTGGGACACTATGACATCAGCGGTGGTCAGGGAGCAGAGACTGATGGATGTGTTTCAGGATGCCTTCCTGGTCCAACAGATGGGGGAACCTACCAGGAAGGGGAGAATACTGGACATTGTCCTTGCAGACAGTGACAAGATAAGGGGTCTGAAGGCATGTAGTTCACTGGCAGGTGGAGACCATGCCACGGTCTGGTTTCTGCTGTGTCTGGGGGGGGGGGAGGATAACTGCTCAAATACAGTAGTAGTGGACTTCAGGGGGGCAGACTTCGTGGGTATGGGCAGGGTTCTAAGGGGGAGCTTGAACAAGATTAGGCCAGACATGGATGTTGATAACTTGTGGGAGACCATTAAGAAAAGGGGTGCAGGAGGCTACTAGCTCATGTACAAGGGTAAGGCGTAAAAATGGTAGCGCCAACAAGCCATGTTAGTGGACCAGAGAGATGCAAGAGGCAGTGAGGGATAAAAAGGCTGCCTATGCATGTTTTAAGTGCTCCAGGGGGACAAGGGAGAGAGGAGGTTATGAAATGACAGCAAGGAGAGTCACCAGAATGGTGAGGGGAGCCAAGGCAAGGATGGAGCAAAACCTGGCTAGGGATATCTGGAGGAGTGGAAAGAGATTTTATAGATACATAGGGGAGAAGAGAAGGGAAAAGGGAGAGCACAGATCTCCAGGATTAGGACTGGGGAGGGATGGGCTCAGGAGGCGAGGAAGCAGGCAGAGGTACTAAATGAGTACTTTGCCTCGATACTCATGGAAGGGGACAGGGGATCCATTCAGCTGGAAGGATGGAAGGGGGAGACAGCTGAGCGGAGAGGTCATGTGGAGTTGAGAGGATTGGAAGAGACTGGGGCACCGGGTGGGCCAGGCCTAGAAGGCGAAGGGTGTTTAGTTGAAGGGGGAGGTTTGGAAGGGAGAAATTACAGAGGACAGCATGAGGAAGGCCCTTCAGGTGCTGAAAACTAATAAGGCACCAGGACCAGATGGGCTACATTCGAGGGTTCTGAAGGAACTTGCAGATGAACTAGCAGCTCTGCTAGCTGCACTTTTCAACACCTCTCTACAGACAGCATGGGTGCCTCAAGATTGGAGGGTGGCTCATGTGGTGCCTATCCACAAAGAGGGGTGGTCTAGTGAGGAGATGGGAAATTATAGGCCTGTCAGCCTAACTTCTGTGGTAGGCAAACTAATGGAGAGCTTAATCAAGGAGAAGCTCGGGAGACAACTGGAAAGGTTGGGGCACATGGATGACAAACTGTATGGTTTTGTCCCGGAGAGATCGTGTCAGACCAACCTCATAGATTTTTACGACTGGGTGATGGGGACCCTGGACCGACAAAGACAGTGGATGTCCTATATCTGGATTTCAGTAAGGAGTTTGACTCAGTAACCCACATCGGGTTGTTGACAAAGTTGGGGGTGATCAGGGTGGGAGGACAGTTGCTTAGATGGGTAGAAAATTGGCTAACGGAAAGAACACAGAGGGTAGTGGTTGGTGGGATAGTCTCCACCCCTAGGAAGGTCTTCAGTGGGGTTCCCCAAGGTTCGGTACTGGGGCCACTCCTGTTCAATGCCTATGTCTCTGATATAGGGAGGGGGGTTAGGAGTAGGATGAGCCTCTTTGCATATGACTCAAAACTGGGAGCACTGGCAGATGGGGAGGAAGTAAGAGAGACAGTCCAGAGGGATCTGGATACACTGGAGGGTTGGTCAAGAAGGTGGGGACTGAGGTTTAATCCAGGGAAGTGTACGGTGCTGCATCTGGGGGTCAGAAACCCAGGTCATATATACACTCTGGGAGGGGTCTCACTGCAAGCCACAATGATTGAAAGGGACTTGGGGGTGGTGGTAGACACCAAAATGAATTACACTGAAAACTGCAGAAGATCTGCGGCAAAGGCAAACAGGATTCTGGGCTGCATAGCCCGGGGAATTACGTCCAGGAGGAGGGAGGGAGGTGATCCTCCCTCTGTATAATGCCTTGGTCAGGCCGCATCTTGAGTACTGTGTGCAGTTCTGGAGACCTCACCTTAGGAAGGAAATAGCATTGCTGTAGATGGTTCAGAGGAGGGCAACCAGGATGATTTGGGGCATGAGTGAAAGGACCTATGAGGAAAGGCTGGAAGTCCTTGGGCTGTACTCACTGGAGGAGAGGAGAGACAGGGGGACATGATAGAGGTCTTCAGATATGTGAAAGGGATTAACAGAGGCAGAACCAAAGAAATGTTCAGGCTAAAGAAAGGGGGCACAACCAAGGGGCATGAGGGGAAGCTGGAGGGGGGAACTACAGGGGAGAACGTAGAAGGCATTATTTCACTGAGAGGGTGGTGGGGCCATGGAATGCACTGCCTGGGACTCTAGTGGAGGAGGGCACAGTGGAGGGCTTTAAGAGGGTGTGGGACAGGTGCATGGGTATACAGAAGTCGAAGATGACCCTCTCGGGGGCTGGGGGGTGGAGGAGCAAGCGCCCCATAGGGGCTGGCTACCAAGCAGACATGAAAGACCATTAGGCCTATTCTGCTGGCTTTTAGTATATTAGTATGTTAGTATGACCATTGGCATCAGCCAGAAACTGGCCTAGCTCTTGCCCTCACCTGTCTTCTCCATGCTGGATGGCATCTCTCTGGATGTTGTGCTCACCTTTAAATGCCTTTGAATGTGGCTTGATTGTAAGTGCAACTATTCTGCCCACTTCGATGCCATCCATGCCAAACTTTGCCTTAAATTCTGTACTGTGTACAGCAGCAAGAACTGCCTCTCCTTCCAGGTCCACCGTGAGCTGGTCACCAAAATGATTGTCCCGGTCTTTGACTATGCAGATGTGGTTTATGGCACCATCTGTTCCCCTTCCCTTGCCAGATTGCATACCCTCTGCAATGCCTACTGTTATTTTGCTACATACATTCCCCTCCATACTATCACTGCTCCTTTGAATCCTCACTATCCATCCTCCCCTCTACCTTTACATTGCCTATCCCACTGTGCCTCTTTCATTTCTAAGTACTTGTTTGGATCTCTTTCCCGTTACTTTTCCTCACTCCTCTTCCCCTCCCCCTCCCCTTCTCTTCCTACTCTCTCTGCTCCAGGGATTCTCATACTTTCTCCAGTCCCCCACCCTCACTCCTCTGCAGGGCAAGTTGCCTTCTCCTACTGCCTCCCTTCCCTCTGGAACCTGCTCCCCTCTCCTGTACACCTCTCCCTTCACTCCCACCCACAAATGCCAGATAGGACACTTTCTTGGTCCCTTCTGTCCCTGTCAACCCCCCTCTTGACTTCTCTTCCTCTCTTTTCTGATCCCTCCCTCCTGCTCAAGACCCCCCCTTTAATCTAGGCTAATTGTGCCTATGCTCAAGGTCTGATTCTGTACCCCATAGCACTGTCACCTTCCCCAGTAGGCACTGCATACTTTTTTTGTGAGCTTATACAACTGTTCACACATCATTTCAATGTGCCATGCTGTTGCTTACCTACTTGTGCACCACAGTGCTACCATTTCTTACATCGGAAGCTGAGTAGAAACTTGGCAAATCACTTTAAATGTTAAAGTAATGGAATGGAAATCAGGCAAAAAACTTGAATAAACTTGAATGAATTGCAGGCTTTCAAGCAGCTTTGGGGGAGCAGTGGTACTATACCCATTTGATTTTTACAGTAAATGCCATGCAACCTTTAATGTCCACCTGGACAGGAGCATTGGAGATGGTCAGAAGGGACCTTGGTTCAATTCATTAAAAAAAATACCACCAACAGCTTAATCTGATTCAGTATGTCAGTCTAAATCTATATCCCCTCCTCATGCCCTGAGACAAAGCTTAAAATAGGCATAGCTGTCTAGCCCTCCTTTCCCAGTCAACAAAAACTAACTAAATAAATAAAATGTGTCATGTAAACAGGGTTGGACTGGGGTACAGGGGTCCACCTGGAAAGTGGATACAGAGGCCTTCCTGGAAAATCAACAGGGGAGTGCCCAGGGTAACACATTCTTACCAATATTCCACCTAAACATAATGCACTAGCTCTGTGTTTGCATCTTACATTCATTTGCAATGCCCCAAATACCCCATTTAATTATAAAAATAGATAACAAATGCAAAGATTTTCAGAGTTCAGAAGGTGGGCAGATATCCAACAGGTGGGCTCACCTGGAAATTTCCAGGTAACCAGGTGGGTCAGTCCAACTCAGTATCCAAAGTACCACACCTTAACAGTGCAGCAGCCCCCCCCCCCCCAATGCTGCAGCGCTGTACCAACAGTAGCCCAAGTTCCTGATGTGGAATTAGAACACTCAAACTAGCCCAAAGGCAAGTATACTACCAGCTGAGTCACTGACATTGTAACTCTGTCTAAGAATGCTTTCTTGTTGAGAAGAAAGATCTCAAATTTAGAAACTTATACTTGAAGGCAGTCAACTTTAAGATAAGTAGTAATATGGTAGCAGGAGGAAGGGCAGCTTATGAAGGGTCACTTGGAGAGCTGTTGGAGACATAGGACTGAATATTAAAATCACAGCAGCAGTAAATGATTTTAAACTTTGAGCTCAGGGGGTTAAGGGGAGAATCCAAATGAGAGACATAGTGAAGATCCTTGAAGAACACCACAGCATACATCCACAGGAGAGAAATAGTCAGTATTGCCTGTGACAGTCCCAGAGATTCATCTGACTAACAGTTTATAGTGGTCAGGGAAGGTAGCATTGGAGAGGGTGAGAACATTAGGCTGATAGTGGGCATATAAGGTATAAAAGTAGAGAGACAGTCAGGGATGAAGAAGAGGAGAGGGCAGATGATGCAGTTGCCAAGTGAATTGGGAGCCAGGATTACACACATGGTGTCATTACAAATGTAGAATGAGGTGGTGTAGCTGTGGATATCAACAATATTCAGTTAAAGAAATTGGCTATGTCTTCACATTTTCACGTAGAGAAAGAAATGGAAGTTACATGGCACGTTGGTCAACAATTATATTTTTCTAGGCTGAAAATTTTATATACTGTATATATAAAAGGGAAAAGTTAACAGATTGATATAGTATTATATGGCATTCAAACCTGAGTTTGATAGGTATCTGGGTGGCCACAAAATAAATTATTAGTATTGTTAGAACTGCTAGGATAGTGGGTGGGGTGAGGAGGCTAAGAGTTGTTTATAAAATTATCAGAAGTGCTGAGTCACTGTTGGGGAAGAAGTTTATTGTGGTGAGAGTTGTGAGTCATAGCCATCTACTAGACAGGGACTTAATGGAAGCCAGGATATATTTTCAATTATTTTTAACTCATACTATTTTGATGCCATTTATAACCATTAACCCACGTTATATGTGCAATAAGACACTCTAGGGTGTGGGTTGCACTGTAAAACTGCACTCCTAAATTCCTCCTGATGACGCATATTTCTGTGCTAAACCAGTAGAGGGTTGCAGTTACATACCTAAAGTACTTTAGTACTATTGCGGTGATAATTATGTATTAAAAGTATTGCTTTGTATTAAGATTCTCCGAGTGGTGCGGTTTTCTTGCTGCTTTACTACTCCTAAATTCTTGAAGGCACTCAATTATGCCTTGTGCCTCACACAACACACCTGGGCATGTGGTATTATAGTACAACTTACACCCTGTTGTGTCTTGCTGCTTCCTTACCCCAGCACAGCTCCAGGTTCAGCCTTCTGTGCTTAAGGTCTCATCACCTTAAATAAGGAGTAAATTCTTATGGTCAGTCATATCACAAAAACATACAAATGCAGAAACATAGGTAATGCCTGCAGAAAAAGACCAAAGGTCCATCCAGTTTACCGGAGGTTCCCCATCAATCCCCAGGACCTAAATGTCATCCAGGATACTAGCCTTCGCTATACCCACAGTCTTTTCCCTACTACTATTGCCCTGAGTAGCCACTATAGCCTTCACTCTGTCCCAACCATGCTTGAAACAATTTTCAGTTTTGACTCTTATTACCTCAGCCTGCAGACTGTTCCAAGGCTCCAGCATCACCACTCTCCATAAAATAATACTTCCTCATGTCCCTCTTGAACCTTCCTCTGGTCAGTTTCCAGTCACGCCCCTGTGACCTCAGATTTGTACTTTTGCTGAATTACTCCTCACAGTTCACCTTATTTATTCCTTTCTGGAATTTATAATGATGATAATATTTTTTATTTATATAGCGCAATTCAGATTATCAAAGCGCTCTACATAAAACATATTACACAAATTACATAAATCAACTTCCAGTTAAAATTACATTTCTCATAAATACAACCAGATCAATTTAACATTTTCAGAAACATCAAGTATTAAACGCTAGACTGAATAAATACGTTTTTAAAACAATCTTAAAGCTTTCCACGGTCCTGCAATCTCTGATCTGATGAGGTAGAGAGTTCCACAGGGATGGCGCCATGAACATGAAGGCCCTGGCACCAGATGTCTTCAACCGCACCCTGGGAACCTCTAACAACCCCTTGTCAGTTAAGCGGAGAGGTCGTCCGGTGCTGTATGGAACCAGAAGCTCTTGTAGCTAGCTCGGTCCCTGTCCATGCAGGGCTTTATAGGTCAGAAGTCCGACCTTGAAGGTGGTCCGCCACTGTATAGGCAGCCAGTGTAGATTCTGCAGCACAGGGGTAATATGACTGGAATGAGAAATTTGAAGGTCTCTGTCATATCACCCATCTCCCGTCTGGTCTCATGCGAGTACATGTTTAGTGCCTTGAGCTGTTCCTTGTAGGATCTGCCCTGCTGGCCCTGTGTCATCCTGGTCACCCTTCATTGTACTGCCTTCAGCCTGCCCTTATCCTTTCTGAGGTGAGGACTCCGGAACTGGGCACAGCCCTCCAGGTGTGGCCTCACCACTGAGCTATGAAGAGTCAATATTACCCCTTTCCTTGTACTGTCAATACCCCTCCCAATACATCTTAACATCCTATTTGCATTACTAAATGCCTTTTTCCATTGGCTTGATTGTGTGAGGGTGTTGTTTGCCATATAAACTATGCTGCTTTGTGAGGATTTCCACCTACGGATGCATGGGTCCACTAAATACCTAACTAGAAGTCTTCTTGAACATTGAATCATCAGCAGTGTGATCAGATTTGTCACTCTAGTAGTGAGTTATAGTTAGTAAATGTCCAGTAGAGTAGCTCACCATTTTTCAGACAGGACACCATTTTTCAGAAAAAGAGATGTGCAGGAACAAGGGGGCACAATTTAAAGATAGAGGGGGGATGGCTCAGAGGTAATATGAGGAAGTATTATTTCACAGAGAGGGTAGTGGATACTTAGAACAGCCTTTGTGAGGAGGTGGTGTAGTCAAAAACAGTGGGAGAATTCAAGAATGCATGGGACAGACATAAGGCAGTTCTAATGGGGGGTAGGAGGAAGTAGGCTGTTGGTCAACTAGGATCTGCAGCTTATCCATTAGGTAGGAAAATGGGCAGACTAGGTGGGCCAAGCGGTCCTTATCTGCCGTCAAATTCTATGTTTCTGTGACTTCTGAACAGCCCTCATAGCAGATCCAGTTTTGTTTAAATAAAAATGTTTTAATTAATTATTGGCTTATAATACCAGTATTTGATGTTCTCTAGTGAGGAAATTTCCTGGCTGGCAGTAACCACCAAAGTAACTCACCAGTATGAGTATAACTTCAAGCAAGCCATTTAACCTCTCAGTGCTTCAATGTACCATGATGTAAAATTACTCAGAAGCAGAATTCCATGGAAAATAAGACACTGTCTTGTATTCAGGAACATCACCCCCCGTGTTAGCACCACTTTTCTCTGCCTTTATGTATCTGACTTAACAGTGCGTCATTAAACACATGGTGTGTGTGTGTATGTGTGTGTGTGCATTGAGTTAATAAAGGCAAAGTAACATGGAGTTGTGTTAGTGAACACAGGCCATTGTATCTTGGCTGAACTGCCCCGACTAACTACATTGTAAATTACAAATGCTTGGAAATGCTATTTTGCCTGCCTGCTTAGATAACAGTCTATCATTATTATTCAGTCACAAAAACAAACAGAAATAAGGCTCACCCAATGACCCAGTGCAGGGGACATCTGCCCGTCATACGGGGATCAGGGCTCACAATCCCATACCCAGGTCCCAGTTGGGCTGGCACTGCATGGAGGAGGCTAAGTGCATTAAGAAAGCAAAAGGCGTGGCAGCCAGTCACTTTGCAGCCAAGTATCACTACTTACAAAAAAGCATCACTACATAAACAGTACTCTCCGATGCTCTCAGTGACCATAACCCAATATTCATAGTTAGGAAAGTCCACAAAACTAAATCACCACACAAAACCATACAACTACACTCTTTCAAGTCTCTTGACCTTAAACCTCCCCTGAGTAACCTTGCCAATTCTGACTGGTCCCCTCAACCTCCTTCCCCTCGGTTGATAAGGCCCTTACCTACTTCAAAGAAATCTTTCTAGTGAACTGGAACACGTTTGCCCCACTAAAACAAACCAAAGTCAGAGGTAACCACTTACCTTGATAACCCTGAACTCTGGCCTGTCTCAGGGCTACAGGATCAGCCTGGAAGCACCATAAAGCCACCCAACATCCTAGTGACCTCGCAAACTACCTTCATGCTCCAAAACGCTGTACAAAAGGCTACAAGGTTAGCCAAGTCCGAATTTTTCAAATCTGCCTTCATCACCAACATAAATTCCTTCTAAGTTCTAGAAGGTGGTCAATGCCCTCTTACCCCATCATCCCACCCACCCTCCGCACCTAAAGTAAATAGCTCACCAGTGTCTGACCCACCAGCCATAGCAGCGGCATTTAACTTCTACTACACCTCCTGCACCACTGAGCTACTGAAATCCCTTCCTTCTTACCCATCACCCTTTCTACCCTCTACTGTTGTGCCCCCTCCACCGCCCTCTCACCTCCCCTTCTCTTTCACTTCTGTAACCCCAAATGATGCCCTAAGTGCCCTCCTCATCATCAACCCCTCTAAAAGTGCCTCTCCCGATGGTCTCGACCCAAAACTCCTCTCCCTTTCCACTCTGGCCATTGCCTACCCCCTCTCATTAATCCTAAATCTCTCATTCTCTACTGCCTCAGTCCCCTCTTCATGTAAACATTCAGTGGTCCTCCCTCTACCCAAAGGGGGTGACCCCCTCATCCCCTGGCAACTATCACCCCGTTTCTCTCCTCCCTGCCCTTGCCAAGCTTCAAGAACACATTGTCCTCTCCCAACTCACCTCTTTTCTGTCCAACACCTCCTTTTTCACCCCTTTCCAGTCTGGTTTCAGGAAAAAACACTCAACCACTACATCTCTCCTGCAGCTCACAGACCCCATCCTGACCGAGATGGACAATGGCCAAATTACCTCTGCCATTTTTGTTGACCTTGCCAAGGCCTTTGACACTGTCTCTCACTCCCTTCTCCTTGACTCAATCCCAGCAGCTGGCCTATCTCCCTCTGCCACAAACTGGTTCAATGCCTGCCTTATTGGCAGAACCCAATCAGTTAAGATCCTGGATGCCACTCAACCACCCCTCCCAATTAGCACTGGCATCCCCCAGGGCTCTGTATTAGGGCTCCTCCTATTCTCCATCTTCTTAAATGACCTTCCCTCTGTTTGCTCCTCTTCCACCACTATACATATGTATGCCGATGATACAGACCTGAAAGCTTCTAACTCCTGTCTTGCTGAGGTTACAACCAGCTTACAGCGAGACTTTGACAAGGTTTAGCTCTGGTTTGCTAATCATCAACTTTTCCTCAATGCCAAGAAGACGGTCTCCATGACTTTTAGCACAAGGCAGAGACTGTCTAGGCTTCCTTCCCTACCAACTTTACACACCCTTGATGGGACTTTACTTGAGGACACGTCTTCCTTCTGGTACTTAGGTGTTTGGTTGGACCAGCACCTAAACTTCTCTGGACATATTGATGCCCTCCAGAAAAAACTGCGCCCCAAGCTTGGTGCCCTTTTCAGGAACCATAGTTGCATCCCTCCTATGGCTAGGTGTGATCTTGTTCAGAAGATGATACTGCCAATTTCTGACTATTGTGACATAGTCTATGGTGCTGCCCACAAGTCCTCCCTAGCCAGACTGGACACCCTCTTCAATTCCTTCTGCCGCTTTGCCCTGGATACCCTCCCTCGCACTCACCACTGTGATCCTTATCGTGCCCTATCCTTCCCCTCTCTTACAAATAGGTGCCTCTCCCACTGTGCTAAATTCACCTCCAAGCAATGGTTAGGTTAGCTCCCTTCCTACCTAACCTCTTCTTTTATAACAACACCCACATCCTCCCATTCCCTTAGATAAACCGACTCCTGAACCCTGGTAGTTCCCTGCAAATCCACCCTAATCGGCCAATCCGCTTACTCTCACCACCTCCCGACAATTTGAAATTCACCCCCCCCCAAATCCGGCACTCATCCTCTGCTTACTCCATCAGCTCTGCACTCAAGAATTTCCTTGCACCTAGCTGTTTGTGCCATGTCACTCCCTAATTCCCTACCATATGTCCTAGATAAACCCTACCCCCCCTTACTATCACCTAACTAGTTTCTAGCTCTCTTCCCCTTCCTCCAAACTGCTCCCTCTTACTGGCCTCCCTTGATCTTTCACAGAATGTAAGAGACGTGAAATGTTCTCAATTAGTCCCTCTCCTACCCCCCCCAGGGGCTTGTATCTCTCATCTATTCCCCTCCCCCTACATCCCTTCACCTCACCCCTCCCTCTCCTTTTGCCCTTTTCTTACATGTAAGCACTTGTTACTTACTAACCCGGCACTTACTATCGATTCCCCTTTTCCACATGTTACGCACAACTCTGTTTTAACACTGTTTGTAACACCTGCCTTGCAACTGTATGTTAATGTTGATCTTGTAACTTGAGTGTACCTTGAACATGACTCTTCCTCCTCCCCCGCCTTCCTGACCCCCTTTTTCTTTACTTTTACATAAGCACATGTTTACTTATTTACCCGGCACTTACTATAGACCACTCTTTCCATCTATTGTGCTCAACACTATTGTACCGCTGCTTGTAACACTTGCCTTAGAACTGTATATAAATGTTGATCTTGTAACTTGAATGTTTAATGTTTCAGTCCTATTGTACCCCTTTTCCCCCAGGTCACACTGGGAGATGAGCGACTTGTCGCTCAGTGTGCCTTCCTGGTAAAACATTTCAATAAATAAAAATAAACAGATTTCAAGTGTGCTTACTTTATTAATATGTGAAAGGTGAAAGAACACCAAATCTAGAAGGGTAGTTCCCAGAAACACCCAATATTTCATGTCATAGTCTAGATGCTTTCTCAAGGGCCCTTTCTTTTTTCTTTTTCTTACTTTCTTTATGCTCCTGCATGCCTGGCCCCCTTCCGTCCAGCCCTCCCAGCCCCCTCACCCCGGCGTTCGCTGGTCTCACCTCACACGCTAACGAGGTGCCAGCTAGCCGGGTGTGGAGCCTGTGAGGGGCCATCTTCACCCTACCAGCCTGTGATTTTTCTTCCTCCATTTTCTCCCTATTCCCAGAGAATGGTGCGTATGCAGCATGCTGGGTGTCTGCCTTGCATCGGCCCCCCTAGGTGTGGGTCCCCCTGTGCCAGCCCCAGCCACTGCAAGGGGCCAGGAAGGCAGCGGACTCTGTCCCTGCCCCTCCCCAGGTGAGGAGAGCTGTCCTTCGGATGCTCAGTCCTCTCCTTCCCCAGCTGACCCCCGGTGGCCCACTCACGCCACGAACATGGGTCACTGGCATGGCAGGAGGTAAGGCATGATGCCTCAGCCCTCCACACCACTGGGCCAGCTAAGGGCCCTTGCTTCCTTACATGACATCTACTGTGTTGCATGGTCTCCCTTCGAGCAGCCATTCTTGCAACTGTATTACACCAAAAGCAGTTCCCAAGGGTCATGCTCACCTGTGGAGTGGGAGGATAGTGCTCTGCTACTGCTGCCTATTCCCTGGTAGCCCAAGACAAGGAGAGGGTAGCAGCTCAGAACCTCCTATAAACATTCCCACCCCCAGCAAAGTGGGGGGGCCTGAGGCCAGTTGCAGAAGTATCTGCAGGAACAAAGAGGAAGCAGGGAACTACAGACCAGTCAGCCTGACCTCGGTAGTGGGGAAGATCATGGAAGCACTACTGAAGGAGAGATTGGTGGAACATCTGGTTGCCAACAGACTACAGGACCCAAGGCAGCATGGTTTCACTGGGGGGAGGTCATGCCAGAGCAACCTCATTGAATTTTTTGACTGGGTGACAAGGGAGGTGGATCGGGAAGGGAAGTGGATGTGGCCTATCTGGACTTCAGCAAGGCCTTTGACACTATTCCACATAGAAGGCTATTAAACAAACTGGGGAATGTGAGAGTGGGCAGGACAGTAGTGCACTGGGTGGGTAATTGGCTAGGTGGCAGGACACAGGGTGGTGGTGGTAAATGGCTGTCACCCCACAGAGGGAAGAGTGACCAGTGGGGCACCATAGGGATCAGTGCTGGGACCGGTTCTATTCAATGTCTTCATTAGTGACATTGCACAGGACCTAGAAGGCAGAATTTCCCGGTTTGTTGATGACACAAAGGTCTGTAACAGAGTGGACATACCAGAGGGTGTAGACAGAATGCTGAGGGACCTGCAGAAGCTTGAAGAATGGTCAAGGATTTGGCAGTTGAAATTCAATGCAAAGACGCAAAGAAGTGCAAGATAATGCGAAGGGGGCACAAAAACCCTGGAACAACATATCAATTGGGGGGTGAGGATATAGCATGCACCAAGCATAAAAAGGACCTTGGGGTTACTATCTCGGATGACCTCAACGTAGGGAAACAGTGCGACAAGGCAGCAGGTAAAGCAAATAGGATTCTGGGATGCATAGGCAGGGGCATCACCAGCAGGAAAAAGGAAGTCATAATTCCACTATACAAAAACACTAGTGAGGCCCCACCTGGAGTACAGTGTACAGTTCTGGAGATGTTACCTACATATGGACATAGACAGGATAGAGAAGATTCATAGGAGGGCAACAAATATGGCACAAGGATTGCATCACAAGTCCTATGAGGACAGGCTGAAGGACTTGAATATGTACTCCCTGGAGGACAGGAGGTAGGGAGAGAGGGGATATGATAGTGACATACAAGTACCTTACAAGGTGGAACAGGGTGCAGCAATACACTATTTTCCAACAAAAAAGATGTCCCAGGACTAGAGAGCATGGGATGAAGTTGGAGGGAGGGCAATTCAGAGGAAACGTGAGGATGAATTTCTTCACAGAAAGGGTCATGGACAAGTGGAACACCATGCCAAAGGAAGTGGTGTGGGCTGAAACAATCTCAGGATTTAAGAATGCATGGGATAGACATAAGGGAATTCTGGAGGTCAGGGGTAAGGGGCAATAGACTTCTAGAAAAACATAAAGGGAACTTACAAACTCAAATGGGCAGACTGGGTGGGCCATAGGCCCTTGTCTGTTGACAGTGTCGATGTATCTATGATGACCAAACCTTAGCTAATGTCGTGTTCCACCTGGCTTGTGTCTTCTCCCTGACCACTTAACTTTGCTTGATCTTAGTCTCTCTGAGGGCACACACAGCAGACAGAGCATGGCCAACCTGAGCTGATGCCATGCTCTGTCTGCTATGGGTCTCTTCCCTGACCATCCAAGTTTACTGGATCATAGTCTGTCTGAGGGCAAGGCTTACCCCTTGGGGAAACACCACCTCATTGTGAGTGATGAATGGAGGCACAGTAACTGTTGGGGGGGAGAGAGAGACCCCAAAGGGAATAAAAGAAAGGGAATGATATGGGGAAAGCAGGAGGCAAGGGGGAAAAAAAAGAGAACAACTAAATAAAAAAAACCCCGCAAAAATATACTTATATACTAACATACTAAGAAGCTAGCAGATTGGGCCCTATGGTCTACCGAGTCTGCTTGATGATTGGTGCCTTCCCAGGGCACCGTTTTAGCCTCCCTCCTCCCTCCTTACAAGGTTCCCCATTCCCCACCAGGGCTCTGGGATGCACTCTCTCCCATACCTATCCCAGCCTTTCTTGAACCCCTCCACAGTTGTAGCAGCCACCAACTTTCCAGGCAGCGCATTTCAGGGCTCCACTACCCTCTCAGTGATGTAGCATCTCGTTTGCCCCCCTCAGGCTCCCCATCCAGCTTCATTGAGTGTCCCCTGGTGGCCCCTGCTTCCCGCAGCTGAAGCACCCCCCCTGAGGCTTACCCTATTCATTCCTTTGAGATACCTGAAGAACTCTATCATATCCCCCCTGTTCCTTCTCTCCTCCAGTGAGTACAGGTTGAGCTCATCCAGTCTCTCCGCATAGGGCCTAGCACCAGTATCATCCTGGTCACCCTCCTCTGTACCCTCTCCAGTAGAGCAATGTCCCTCTTTAAGTAGGGATGCCAAAACTGCACACAGTATTCAAGGTGTGGTCTAACCAGACAATTGTTCAGCAGAAGGAGCACCCCTCGACTCCTTGAGGTTATCCTCCTGGCTATGCACCCCAGCATTTTATTTTCTTGGGCTACGGCCCTTCTACACTGCTCTGAGTTATTCATTTTGGCATCCACCACCACCCCAAGGTCCTTCTGCCCCCTAGAAACCTGCAGTGCCCCCCCCCCCAAGGTGTATACATGAGTCAAATTTTTGGCCCCCAGGTGCAGAACCCTACATTTCACAGCATTAAACTTTAGCTTCCAGGCTCGTGACCACCTTCCCAGAGTCTCCTGGTCCACCTGTAAAGGGAGCTTCCCCTCCTTCCCTTCCACCACAGCCCACATCATTGAGTCATCGGCAAAGAGGCTCATTCCACTTCTGATGTCCGAAATGAAGGCATTAAACAGGAGTGGGCCCAGTACTGACCCCTGTGGGACCCTGCTAATGACTCTCCTGGAGGATGAGACCCCCCCCACCCTCACCCTCTGCACATGCCCTGCTAGCCAGTTTCCTATCCACCTGACCATCTGCCTTCCCACAGCCATATCCTCCAGCTTCCCCAGTAGCCTGGGATGTGGCACAGAGTCAAATGCCCTGCTGAAGACCAGAAAGAGGACATTCACTGGCCTGCCCTGATCCAGCGTACTGGTCATCCCCTCATAAAACTTCACCAGATTGGTCTGACACGATCTGCCCTTAACAAAGCCATGCTGACAATCATCTTGGTGACCCCGTGCCTTCAGAACTCCCTCCAGCCTCTCCTTCAGGATGACCTCCATCACTTTGTCCACTACCGCCGTCAGGCTAACTGGCCTGTAGTTTCCCGGCTCCTCTCACAGGCCACCCTTGTGTATAGGCACAATATGGGCCATCCTTCTGTCTTGAGGCACCCACCCCAACTGCAAGGAGGAGTTACAAAGGTCCACCAGGGGTGCAGCCAGGGTATCAGCCAGCTCCTTAAGCACCCTGGGATGGATCCCGTCTGGATCCAGTGCTTTATCCCCTCTTAGGGCCTGGAGGGCTTCCCATACCCTCTCACTGGGGATCTCAGCATCCATTTCCCCCACTTTATCTGCCGCCCCCCATCCTCCTTGGTAAAGACTGAGGCAAAAAAGTCATTTAGTACCTCCGCCTTCTCCTCCACTCACCCACTTTCCATCCTCAGCCTACTAATCTGTCCCTTCCTTTTTCTTCTTTCCCTGATACACCTGACGAACCCTTTTCCCCCCTTCTAAGGCAGTATAGCGCAGTGGTCTAAGGCTCTGAGCTGCAAATTTGGTGACATCCAGCAGACTAGACCTGGGTTTGAATCCCACAGCTTCCACTTGCATACTGTGTGACCCTGAGCAAGTCACTTAACCTCCTTGTGCTCCCAGGTCGCTCCTGTAAAAAAGCTTTCAGCTTAGTGTGCTATACCTGGTTAAACAACTAAATAAAAAAAAAAAATATAATAATAATCCCCTATGCCAATCTCAGCTCCACTCCCACCTTGGCTGACCTCACCACCCTGGTGACCCTCCTGGCTACCTTATCATACACCCCTTGGATATAGCCCACCAAAGAACATTTGTATTGGCTATAAGCAGTCTTTTTCTCTCACCGCATTCTGGACTTCCCTTGTCCACCAGCAGAGCCTCTTAGCTTTGCCCCATTTGTGCCTCTCCCTTGTGCAGGTCTTGGTAGCCTCCAGGAGACACTTTTTAATAATTTCCCACTGTGCCTCCATGCCCATGCTTGGCCTCATCTCATCTAGGTAGCCCCTAAGGATCCACTCCATCCCCCCGAAGTCCACCCCTCTAAAATCAACCACTGTCGTTTTTGTGTGTTCTACCCTTCCCCCTAGGTCAAGGGAGAACCAAACCATGACTTGATCACTTCTCGCCAGTGGGTCCCAAACAACTAATTCCCTGATAATCTCACCATCTGACAGGACCACATCCAGGACTCTCCCCTCCCTCATCAGATCAGTCACCAGCTGGGCAAAGAACACATCCTGGAAGACGTCCAGCAGATGCTGCTCCCTGCCTGATGAGGATGCCATGGTTCCCCAGTCTGCTCCTGACATATTCAGGTCCCCCAGAACCACAGTATTGCCCTCTCCCCTACCACAGTGGTCCCTAAAGTTAGCCACCAGCCCTTCCTCCTGTTCCTCCCCCTGCCCGGGTGGTCTATGTACTACTCCGTCTTCACCCATTTACCCCCTGGAGCCTGCAGAGTGACCCAAATAGCCTTCACCTAATCCCCCACTTCCTCAACCTTGCTTATCCCAATGTCATCCCTAATGATAAATGCTACCCCCCTCCCCTTCTCTCCACCCTATCCCTTCTGCACGTGGTGTACCCTAGTAGGTTTAGGCCCCAATTGTGTCTGGAAGTGACCCAGGTCTCTGTGGCAGCTGCCACACCCCCCCTCCACCATCAGCACCTGAAGCCCTGGCATCTTGTCTTCCATGCTCCTGGTGAAGGCACGGCAAATTTTATTTATATAGCGCTCTATCCAGGGCCTCGGAGCACTGTACAAAGCATAATAAAAACCCAAATCACAATAAAACATCCCAAAAGATAAAAACAGGTTTTCAGATAAAATTAAAAGCCTGTAAAACTGATTCTTTTCTTCCAGATGTGGTTGAATCTGCTATGATACCACACTGTCATCCTCAAAGCAGCATAGTGTCCTGTAATTAAAACCTGACATCTACGATCCAATTATATTGCATATTTAAATGAAGTGTGATTATGTTTGCTCATTTACACATGAAATGCAAACAACCTGATAGCTGCTAAAACAGTAATGCCTAGTAGGATAAGTTGCCACTTAAAAAGTAATTTGTGCAGCCAGAGAGGTGTATTGGAGTGTTTATATTACATGTCTGCAGCAATGTCCAGTATTATTGATACCTCTACCTGCTTTCTTGTTTCAGGGTTTTAAAGCAGTTAGATTTGTTAACAAAACATGTATACTTTTCTAGCAAGACAAGTGTTCCAGATAACCATTTGGATTTTTGTCTCAGACATTTTTAAAACAGTTTTATTACTAGTTTTATAATTAATAACTCATCAGTAAGTATGGCCACCACCAGCAGTCTTTAGAAATCTCAGCTCTGAGGCTGTCTTTTGACTCTATGTACTAGATTCATTTTTTGAATGTATGAGGATAATGCTAACACATGTTTCTGACGGTAGACAGCACAGCACCTCTCCAAGACTACCTATATAAGCACTTGTTCTGTTATGTATATTGTTGCTGTGTTTGACGTAGAACCTTAGTAAATGAGCTATCTTGCTCAAAGGTGATTATCTGAACAAATAAATAAATAAAATAATGTGCACTAAAGCTATGCTTAGCTTCACATATGTTAATGAGTACTCAGAAGCCCCAAGTTTTGTAGATATTACCATCATGATAGAAACATGTTGCACCTATAGTAAGAAGACCGAAGTAAAGCCAAAGAAAGCCCCAACTTTAAATTCTGGGTCCAGATGTCTGTCCAACATCTGGCTGACAGTAATATGACAGTAATAACCCTTCTACTTAGCTAATTGTAAAAACAGAACTGTTATGAATGACTTGGGCTAACCATTCCTAACAACATATAACAGATTCATCCTCACCAAACTAGACTCTAAAAATTTCACCAAGAGCTATCTTCCAGTGTAACCCCCCACAGAAGGGGGCTTACCTGGATGCTGTTGTGCTGCTCCAGGACATGGCTAGCCATTTTTCTGCTCTTTCTTACCCCACCACTGCAGCTGAGAAGGGGACTGGAGGAGCCGCACAGAGATCACTCCAGTCACACAGAAAATGTTTGCATATTCAAGCAGTCACCTGCTTGAAAGTGAGAGCTGACTGCAGCTCAAATGTTTTCGGCACTAGGAGCACCCACCAGCCAAGGATGTTAAAGTCACATTGGCAGCCAGACACAGCACCTCCCTATTGTGCTCTGGTCCCAGGGACACCAGTGGGCTTCAAAGAGCTCAGAGATACTAGGAGGGGAATAGAAGGAAAAAGGGAACAATATGACTTTGGTGCACTGTGCCTTTAAGAAACAGTGCAACCACCAGCTGTACACAGACTGCCTGCAGAGAAGGGGGTAGCAGAAATAAAAGCTCCCAACTGGGAGCACAAGGCCTCAAAGGTTTCCACTCCACCATTGGAATATAGGGCACTTGAGTACCTACCAAACTATGGGAGCAGTCTTAATAGCAAAGCAAACCAGTAGCACATAAAATAAACTTTAACATACAGCACTGTTTACTTTGAGGACATGCACCATTTTGTTGATCCCTGACCTTGCTGCCAGCCAATCAGAGACTAGGGATCTTGGCAGCTAGCACCCCAAGGGATTGTGGGAGGGATGATACAATAGTACCCTCCTAAATGTACAGGTGGGCTTTTTGAGCCAATCAGTGGGCGGGACAGGGTAGAAGGACTGATGAACAGCCCTGCCTGCCCAATTAAAGAATGAATAGAAGGAAAGAAGTGGAGGGCAGCTCGGCTGGGACACTGAGCAGTGCAGATCTGAAGTGCTGCTAGGGAGCTAGGGCCTATTCAGGTCTGCTCCATGTAGGTTCTCCACTGGGCCTACTCCTCAGAAGTTCTGTGAGCCCTCTCCTGGGCTCAGACATCTAAAAGAGAAGCTGAAGAGAGTTCCAGAAGGGCACCGAATGAGATAGAAGCTGAGATTGTGTCAGAAGGGCACAGTAGTGAGAGAAGAAAAGAGGTAGTGCCAGAAGGGCACCATCTGAAAGAGAAGTTGCAAAACTGTGACAGAATGGTACTGCTGGTGATGACAGCAAGAGGCCTATCCAGGCCAAATGTCCTTTAAGTCCTCTCTAGGGCTCATCTAGAAAAATCCAATGCGAACCTATCCTTGGTTTTACCCATTTTCCAGAGATTGTTCCAGACAAGCCTTGTGGGGAAGAAAATCTGCTGAGAGTGTAAGCTTGTGGGCCACGTCACCTGCTAAAGCCACCGAGATGTACCAAGTGTGGAGACAGAGATCTGAATTTCTGCCTAACCTGCTTCGGAGCCACATAAGGGGCCTGCTAGCCTTTACCCAGTGGGGTGGATTGGGAAACAGGGAATCGTGGACACAACAGAGTATGGGTGTACTCTTGATCCACTGTGGAGTCAGACCATGGCATTACTCCTGGGGTCTGGGCTCCTAGGGAACCTGGAAGCCACTGCATAGTATTCTAGCATCCTGGAAGTTGAGCCAGAAGGGCTGTATCCAGAGAGATGCAAGCCAGAAAAGACTGCATCCAGAGAGGTGTAAGCCAGAAGTACTGGACTGTTGCAATACCATTTGAGAGAATCTGAAGGTCCTGACTGCTGTTTACCTGCTACTGCGTGCTGTTCCATGCCTTGCCTGAACTGCTGCATCTGTGCGTCACAGGAGTGCTGGCACTGCTGGCTGGCTGTTTTGTGTGTGTAACCCCCAGGGGGCGCTACCCTTAAGGCTACTACCCCTGCCTGTCTCCACGAAGACAAGGTAAGGGGCCCAGATCCGTTGGCGGGTGCCTCCACCCAGAGGTCAGGGTTAAGACTGGCAAATTTACCTCGGTCACAGCCCTCTGGGTTACTGCGACCCCCCTCTTGATCCACTAGTGGCTCACACAGGGTTCCAACAATACTTCTCCCACATGCACTTACCCCCCGGATGGTATCTCTCAGCTCGCACCAGGGATCCCCTGTAAAGTACGGTACGGTTATGTCACAATCACTATGCAGTAGTTCACCAGAGATGCACAGACTCAGCAGGGTGTAGTTGCAACACATCAATCTGATTTATTACAAGGAGGCCAATAACAGGGGGCAGGGGAATCAAGGCAATTGGCTTACCCTATAATTATCTACCTAGGGCACTGTGCACAGGCCTGAACCTAATAGTTACTGTCCCAGAATACCCAAGCCCTAATGGCTAGTCCAACATGGCAGCTGGTTGGGGCCCTGGCACCAATACCCTTTGCAATCCTGAGAAAGTCAAAATAAGAAGAAAGTTCCACTAGGGCAGTCAGCAGTGTAACAAAACACTTAAGACCACTGTCTGCAAACTTGGCAGGAAGCTACCCAGATTTAGTACTCACGGATCCAGCAGATACCGATTCGGTCACCGCCAGCAGGGCTGAGCCTGAATTTCACCAGCCTCCTCACACATTTATGTGGCAATTAGCAGAGGGGTACCATACCAGGCAGCTGCTTCTAGACCCCATACACACTTGCAGTAGACTCGGGCAATAAATGGCAACTTCAACTTCACGGTTGGACCGAGCACGATTCAGCGATTTTCTCCAGTCCTTTCAGGTTGAGCCTGGTAGGTAGCTGGGCTGGCACCAGCCTCCTTGACCCGCTGCATGTGGTTTTTGTCCATGAACTCCAGCAGGAAAAGCGGCCGTCTCAGGCCTTTCCACGCTTCCCCGTGCGAACACTCCACCAACGCAGAAGCAAAGAGCTCCTCTCTTCTCACCAGTCACAACGCATCTGCCCTGGGCAGCACTAAGCACTCCTTACAGGTCGGGCGCCACCCGTTTCCATTGGCTGGCTGAACATGCCAGTCATTTCCGCCTGCTCTCAGTGGTGCGAAAAAGCGCCATAGCCCATAAGAAAAAATTACTCACCTTAGTAATGTTGTTTCTTCTAATGGAGTCTTGCTATATTATGACAATTGCAGTTTGTCCCACCATTAGAACTGCTCCGGAGGTGAAAGAGTTAACTCCCATTCAAAGAATGGAACTTGGAGCGCGAGCTCGGTTAGAGAAGCTCTGTCTGGGTTATTTCAAACCTAAACTGTCAGATCTTTATGAGCAAAACTCACTAAGGTCTGTGTGGAAGCTGTAACCTACACTAGCCAACTGGCTACCTGACTATTAAGACATACTCCTGGTCCCAACACAAAGACTCAAGTCAGGGGACCAGAAGTAATAATATAATATAAGTAATAATATGACATAAAATAAAACCATCACACCCCAAAACCCCAAGAAGGGGTGGAAAACATATAATGGGCATAACTAGCGCCCACACTAGGCTTCCCACCCCATACCCAAGTAGACGTTCTGAGAGGGGCAGGCTGGGGGGGAGGTCATAATATAGCAAGACTCCATTAGAAGAAAGAACATTACTAAGGTGAGTAATTTTTCTTCAAACAACATGAAGTCTTGCTATATTATGACAATTGCAGAATACACAGCAGTACCTCCATGGAGGAGGGACAGAACCTACTTTAGGAATAGGCTCTGAGCTACAGTTGTGCCAAACTGAGCATCCTCCTGGCCTGGACATCCAGGGAGTAATGCTTGGTGAAAGTATGTACCATTTTCCAGACAGCTGCTTGACATATCTCTAAGATAGGGATGTCTCTGGCAGCAGCTAGAGACGCAGCAGTACCTCTGGTAGAATGAGCCCTCAGGCCTGAAGGGGAACTTTCCCCAGTTTTTGATAACAAAATTGATACAAGAGACAATCCACCTGGCAATGGATCTCTTAGTGGCAGGTTTCCTTCCTCACCATAAGTGAGAAAAAGTTGGAGGATTCAACCTGTGACCCTTGGTACTCCTATATAGTAACTTAGGGCCCTCTTAACATCTAAACTGTGCAATCTCCTCTCACCAGAGGAAGAATGGTCAGTGAAAAACACTGGAAGGGAGATAGATTGATTAAGATGGAAATCTGAAACCACCTTAGGCAAAACTTCCTGTTAGTCCTGAGGACTACCTTATCCCTGTGAAAGAAATAAAGTCAGTTTCTACTGACAGGGCTTGCAACTCACTTATGCGCCTGGCAGAAGTGATAGCCACTAGGAAAACAGTTTTCCAAGTTATACTTAAGCTCTGCAGAAGACAGAGGTTCAAAGGAGGTTGCATTAACTGGGCAATGCAAACATTAAGGTCCCAGGCAGGGCGGATCCCTAAAAGGTGGATTAGAATGAAGTAATCCTTTAAAAACTTGAAAATACAGGGTGAGCGGAAAGAGAGGAGGGCTTTCCTGCTGAAACAAAAGTAGAGACAGCTGCCAAATGTACTTTCAGGGTAGCTGGTCTCAGTCCCAAGGAATTAAGGTGGACCATATAGTCCAAAACAATGGGCAAATCAGCAGATTCCGGGGAAATATGTTTCCAGAACACCAAATGGAAAACCTTTTCCACTTAGAATTGTAAGTAGTTCTAGTGGAAGGCTTCCTAGAAGCCTTTAGATTTCAAGAACACCCTGAGAAAGGTGCAGGTCAGCAAATTCTAACTCCTCAAGAGCCAGGCCTTGAGGTTGAGGGATTTGAGGTTCGGATACCAAACTCTCCCCTGTGCACAGGTTAACAGGTTGTGATTCCTGGGGAGGCACAGGGGAAGATGGACTGCTAGTGACAGAAGGAGTGGGTACCAGGGCTGCCTGGCCCAATCTGGGGCAATGAGAATCATCCTGCAAGGCTGGGATCTGATTTTGACTAGCACCTTGAATAGGAGAGGGAAGGGGGGGAAGGCATAAAGAAACTTCCCTTCCCAATCTAGGAGAAAGGCATCCAGGGGGATTGAGCCCAACACTTGGGGCCTGCAACAGAACAGTGGAAGTTGGTGATTGTCTGGGGCTGAAAAAAGATCTATCTGAGGGGTGCCCCATCTGGCAAAAACTATCCCCAGTACTTGAGGATCCAGAGACCATTCGTGATGGCCCTGGGAAATCCTGCTGAGAGCATCTGCTAAGACATTGTCCTTTCCTGGAAGGTGAACTGCTATGAGGGAAGTGTTCAGGGAATAGGCCAGAGACCACAACTTCATTGCCTCGTGCGCAAGGCCAAGACCGAGTGCCCTCCTGCTTGTTGATGTACCACATTATTGTGGTGTTGTCTGTTCTGACTTGCACCACTTTGTTCTGAACAGACACAGAAAACACTTGAAGTGCTAAAAGACAGCTCTGAGTTCCAGCAAATTGATGTGGGAGCAGAGATTCCTGAGGGGACCACACTCCTGAGCGGAGAGGTCGCTCATGTGGGCTCCCCACCCCAGGAGGGAAGCATCCGTAGTGAGGGTCAAGAGTGAGACAGAGGAATGAAGGGGACCCTCAGTCTTAAATTGCTCTGATCCTGCCACCACTAGAGGGCCTGGATCAGGTTCGGTCACTGGGACCAACTTGGAAAGGGGGTCTTCTCTGAGACCAAAAGGCTCTCAAGTGAAACTGAATGTCCTCATCTGAAATCTTGCCCTTGCACCACGGCTGTGGACGCAGCCATGTGCCCCAGGAGCTGCAAAAGTGTCTTGCTGGTCGAGAGACCTGCAGAGTGAAGGAGGAGGCCAGAGCCACCAAGTTCCTTACCCTCTCTAAGGGTAGGAAGGCTCTAGCCTGCTTTGTGTCCAATTCTGCACCTATGAAGGTGAGCACCTGAACTGGTTCCAGAACTGATTTTGGAAGATTGAGCAAGAAGCCCAGGGAGGAGAGCAGCTGCTGGGTAACATCTGTAGCCTCCTGAAAAAACTGGACTCTCTACACTGCTGGGTGACGCTTCATAAACCTGATGTTGTTGCCCTGGTTGAAACCTGGCTGTCTCCCTCCACTCCTAACTCTCATGTCTCTCTCCCCGGCTACACTCTCCACCGGTTGGACCATGTCGGCAGGAGAGGTGGGGCTGTGTCTTCTATTTGAAGGATTCTCTCATGGGCTACCACTCCCGCCTGACCTCAACCATAAGGCCCAGGCACTTACTCTAAAGCTGTCCCCTGACCCAGCTAGAGGCCCATTATTCCTAAACCGAGCTACATACCCCCAAGAACCAATCCCAGGCCCTGGGCCCACTAATTGACTACCTCACCTCCCTACCCAACCTGTTGGACCAAATCTTGTGGGCGATTTGAATATAAACTGGCTCTGCCCCTCGTCCTCCCACCGTGAAGCTTTTGATTCAATTGACCTAACTCAACTGGTCACACAGCCTACTAGAAAAACCCTGGGGGGACACACCTCCTGGATGTGGTCCTCACCAACAGGCCAATCCGCATCCACAACATCCAAATCCTCCCTGACTGCCCCAGTGACCACTCCCCTGTGCTTTTCAACTGGGAAACCCTCGCCCTCATCCCCGGTCAAAACCATTCTCCTCGAAGGCCAGCCTGGGGACTCCAGAGGCCTTAAGCGCTTCCTTGCCCACACTGATTGGTCCTTCTGACGCAGGGCAACCAACATTGACTTGGCCCTGGCCTTCTTTGTAGCACTTTCAACTTTGCCTGTGATATCTTTGCTTCTATAACTGCTAGGAGGTCCAAAGTGAAACATGTCCCTTGGATCACCCCTGCCCTACTGTGGCAACTTAAGCAATGTGACAATCTTTGGCACCTTGCTGTTGCTACTGGCCGTTCATCTGACAGGCAGTCCTATGCTGCCGCCCGCAACCAGTGCACCTGGGCCATCCACAAAGCAAACGCGGAATACTACCAAGCCTCTCTTACCTCCTCCTGGGGGAACCCCAGGTGCTTCTGGGACAACGTCAAGCAACTGAATGGTCACTCCCAGTCCCTCTCTCCTTCTCTTCTCAACATCAATGGTACCGTCTCTGACCCTGCCCTCATTGCCACCCACCTCAATAACTCCTTTACTGACCTTAGCTCAGTACTTCCTGGTAACTTTTTCAGTCCACCCCTCCATCTGTACCACCACCCATTGCCCGCCCCTCTTTACACCCATGTCAGTGTCACCATGCAAGAAGCTAGGCCTTACTTGCTAAAGCCCTAAAAGGTAACACCATCGTAATGACTCACTTGATCCCTGCATTTTACATCAGGTCCTGGATCAGGTCCTCTCACCTATTACGCAGTTTTTCAACAAATCACTCTGTCTCAGACAATTCCCTCTGCCTGGAAGATTGCCACAGTTACCCCTGTCCATAAAGGTGGTGACAGGACTCTTCCGGTAACTACTGACCCATCTCAATCCTCTCCCCTCTCTAGTGCTAGAGAAAATTGTGGCTCCCAAGTCTCTGACTACCTGTAAGTATAATGTTCTGCCCTGAACAACACGGGTTCAGAGCAGGTCATAGTACCAATACAGCACTCCTGGAATTTTCCAACTTCCTCCATGCCTCCTTGGACTCTGGTGCCCTGGCTGGTGCTATATTCATTGACCTGTCTAAAGCATTCGATACTGTTTCACATCCTCTTTTGCTCTCCACCCTCGACCTAATAAGCTTTGCCTCAGGACCTGTTTCCTGGAGCACCAGCTATCTCCTCCGCCGCTCCCAATGTGTGAAAGTCAACGGTACTCTCTCTGAAACATGCCCCATTCGCTTGGGGTGCCGTGAGGCTCAATTCTTGACCCCTACTATTCTCACTCTTTCTTAACTCCCTACCCAGCAGTTGTAATGGGTAAGATGCTTTCTATGCTGATGATGCTGTTCTCGTTGCCTCCACAATGACCCCATGCTGCTGCAGAACTCCCTCCAACTAGTCTTTGACTCTGCAGCTACCTGGTTCACTGAGCACCGACTTGTTATCAACCTTAAGAAAACAAAAATGATGCTCTTCTCCCACCCCCAAAATAAGTACGGCAAGTTTCCCTTAGCTGTCCACTCCACACCCAATCTCATCATTGACCAGGTGCAGTCCTATAAATATCTTGGTATAACCTTTGACCCTGCACTTTCATTCCATGGACATATATCTGCCCTAAATTCGGTCGCCAACTCACGGCTAGGCATTCTTTACCGGCACAAGAAATGCCTCCCTCCTGATGCCCTCCGCCTGGCTGTCACCTCCTCTGTCATGTCTATGGCTCAGCAGATCAGACTGCCCTCAACAAGGTTCACCTCATAGTTAATAAGGCCTGCAGACTTATCACTGGTGCTCCCAGACTCATTCACACATGTGAGCTGTACACCCTGGCTACCCTACTCAACCTGGAAGAGCGACTCATGTATCAGACATGCCAGCTCACCTTTAAAGCCCTGCGTGGCCTATCCCCATAGGCCTATCCAACTCCATTTGCCGTACTGCACCAACCCTGATCACGCTGGGTGCACAAGAGCTACTCCTAGTTATTCTTGAGCCAGGACCTCTCAAGGTCAGAGGGCATTCCCCACCGTGGCGCCCACTGGTATAACTCCTCCCTGCCAGTGTCTCAAACTCACTAACCTTAGCTTGCTTTAAGCCCAGGCTCAGAAACTTCCTGCTTAGCTCTCGCAAATGCAACTGCCGCTAGCCTAGTGTAAAAAAAAAAAAAATATATATACTCTGTTTGACAATGCTCACTGAGCTGCTCCCCCCCTTCCTTTCCCTACTAATTCCTCCTCCCCTATCTCCCTCCCTTCTACCCCACCAGCTCTCCCCCGACCATAAGTTTTGCACCTTTTGTTATCTTTTGCTTCGTTGGAGATTGTATTCTATTGTAACAAAATTGTAATTGAACTGTAACTTTTTGTTTGTAAGTACTGTGTCCCTTGTACTACTGTTCTGATGTCCTCTTTGTGACGAGGTACCTTTGTAAATGAGCCTCTGGCTCAAAGGTTTCTAAACTGATGTTTAACTAAATAAATAAATAAATAAATAAACTTGCAGGTGAGATCTTACCTGTTCTGGGGACTGGCCTACAATGAGCCAGTCGTCCAGATAGGGAAAGACAGCAATCCTTTGCCTTCTTAAATGAGCCACTGCTACTGCCAGACATTTTGTGAATACCCTTGGGGCAGAGGTGAGGCCGAAGGGCATTGCTCTGAACTGGTAGTGACCTGAGGGCAGTTCGAATCTGAGGTACTCGGTGGGAGCTTCTGATTAGGATGTGAAATAGGCATCCTGAGGTCCAGGAGGCTAGCCAGTCCCTGACCTTAGAGAGGTAAAATCATTGCCAGAGTTACCATTTTGAACTTTGGTTTCAAAGGTGTTTGTTCAGATATCTCAGGTCTAAAATGGGCCGCCATTCTCCTGTCTTTTTGGGGTAAGGAATATCTGGAGTACAGACCCTTGCCCTGGTGTAGGGGAGAAACCCTTTCTACAGCTCTGAGAGCCAGGAGGGTTGAGACCTCTGTTTCTAAAGTAAAGGTCTCTAAAGAGTTTTGCAGGGAAAGACCTGATTCTCATCTTTGGGAACTTTTGAAGCTGAGAACCAGACCCTGGCTTACTACTTCCAGGACCCACTTGTCTGAAGTTAGAGACACCAGTTCTGAACGGGTAAGCCAGCCTGCCCCTACAGGTAAGGAGAATCGCCCTGGGCACCCCATCAGGGTGTCTGTTTGGCAGGTGCTTTAGGCTGAGGGGTGGGAGCAGGCCTGCCCACACCCGTCTGCCTCTCCCTCTGAAGAACCCTCTGAGCATAAGCAGAGGAGGCCTGGGTTTGTTAAAGGCCTACCCTACCCCTGGGGCTTGCCTCTGAGGAGTGGCTGCCACTCCTTAGCTTGAGCACTCTTATAGGTAGTCCTATATTCATCCATTTTTCATATAATTCTCTGTCTGCTCCCCAAACAGAGAATTTCCAACCACAGAAAATCCATAGCCTTAGTCTGGGTATCCTGTGACAAGCTAGTACACCTGAGCCAGGCCAACTCAGCGAAAAGCTACAGACGTAGCCATGACTCTAGAGGATACATCATTAAAATCCACAGCAGCATGAAACTGCACCTTAGATGCCTCAATGCCATCAGCAGCCACCTGTTACAGCTCACTAGCAAGCTGGCCAGAGGCCTGTTTGGCCAAGGCCATGACAGTCTCCCATCAAGATTTCTGATACCTTGCTACATAGGCCATGTAATTTGCTTGCCTGAGTCCCAAGGATGCTGCCATGTATTGTTTTTTAGCCATGGCATCAATCTTCCTGGAATCCTTGTCGGGAGGATGTGAAGCCAAAGGAATATTAGCTTTATCACAGGCTGCAACTTGAACCACACCAACGTGGCTGCATTGCTGTGAAAGGAATTCTGTATCAGGACCTGACAGAGTGTACCTCCTGTCCATCTTTTTGTCCACAGGAGGCACAGAATTAGGAGTTTTAAAATCTTTATTGTCTGTTTCAAATGATTTATGCAAGGGAATAGACAATCTCCTAGACTCTGGAATATCCATCATTTCTACAAAATCAGGTTCCTCTTGTTCATCCACAGCTTCCTCCAATGGAAGCTGGAGGGTTTCAGCAACTTTTTTGTAAAACATAAAGTGAGAGGGGGACTCAGAAAGCAAAGGGGGAGATTCTAAAGGTCTGTCTGGGGAGATGTCCGGTTCAGTGGGCACACCCAGACCCTTAAAGTCACATTCATACTGTTCATAATCATCCTCCCCCTCCTCTGGTTCATAAAATTCTTCAACAACATAATCCTGAACCGGTGGAACTGACCGAACCGACCTTTTATCAGACAGTGGCGGTTCGGACGGAACCGGGAAAGTGACTGGACAATCTGAATAGCTTGCTTATCTCTGCAGCAGTTGGAGAAGGAATTTTGGGCTCCACACCTGCTGATTTTCTTGTTTTTACTGGAACTGGCTCCTCCGAGCCAGCTTTACGCTGCCAGGAGGAAGTCTGCCCTGGTCAGAGGGTATTCTCCTCCGTTCGTTGGCACCGAACCGGCTGGCCATCCGGTCAGCTGACTTTTGGCCTCTCGCTCCTGAGCCTGCCAACTCCTCTTATCCAGGGTGGCTGCAGGAAATTTTATAAATCTGGCAGTCTGAACTGAGGTGGTCAAACCCCAGACAATATATTATGTGGTGTGTGGGTCAGCCTTGGCAAAGACTTCCCCACAGGCATCACAGTGTTGAAACCCAGTGGGCCCGGTTTTTCTTTGGGTTTTTCAGACATAATGCCAGCCTAACCAAAACTTGCCCTTTTAAACGGGTAGTACAGGCAAGACACCTTTATCAGTTCCTAACCGTGTTCACGGTCTTGGAAAAACGTAATGAAATCTGTTTTTTAGAACCGATAAGAACCGGGAACCGCACTCAAAACCTTCAATTCAAGTTTTAAATAGCTGATCGGTTCAAAATGAACCGATAACATTTATAAGTTCCACACAGAAAATAAACTTAAATTACTTACGATACCACAGACAGAGCTTGAACGACGGTTTTATGGTTAAAATAATAATATTCTCGGTTGATTTGAACCGAGAAACACTGTTTAAACCGAGAAATGAACCGAGCAGTAGGAGAAATCTCGAGCGACTGTTCAGTGAGGCGGAGTAAAGAATCTGACAGTTTAGGTTTGAAATAACCCAGATAGAGCTTCTCTAACCGAGCTCGCGCTCCAAGTTCCATTCTTTGAATGGGAGTTAACTCTTTCACTTCCGGAGCTGTTCTAATGGTGGGACAAACTGCAATTGTCATAATATAGCAAGACTTCATGTTGTTTGAATACCTTTCCTAAAATACAAGCAGTCCCTCTATTGGTCAGCCGAATCTGTAGGGTCCCGAGGTACTGATTGGTCCAATTTAGCAGTTCTGGACCAAAATGGAGGAAACAGTCCTTACTGCAAAGGAAGGCAGGTCAGAACAACTACATTATCATTATCACTCTACGTTTTCTAGCAAGCAATCACACCTCACAGCAGAGCTCCCTCTGCACCACTAGCAATGGCAGAAAGGAGCTATTTTTTCAGCCTCCTGGGAGGGACTCGGGCATACAACCACACAGCCCTTCCCTATTTCAATTAGTTATGACTGCAACAGGCAGCCCCTAAAGAGACAGCATACGAAGGCTTTAAAAGCACTCACTAGCTACCCATTTAAATGGCTTTAATGCCGAACACCAATCAGGTGCGGAGCATTTACCCGAGCTCCGGGGAAGCTTTTAGGAACCCCCATTTATAGGGGGGTTACATGTGTCTCTATCTTTGGATTACAAATTGGTTTTTTCAAGCCTTCACATTGGGAATTTTATATTCATTACCTTGTGGTAGCATGCTATGGCCTGTTGGGGGGTTAAATTGCACGCTTGCTAACTTTTCTGAAGGGCACCACCGAAAAACCTTGGGCAACCTAGCTACCAGACCTGCACTGGGACTTTAGTGTAACTCCTGGGTACCCAGAGTCAAATTCCATTGTGTCATACTTGAAATTTATGGTTTTAATATTGGTACCAGTTAAAGAGTTTATTGCACCCTGTGTAAACCAATTCCTCTCAGTGGGCCTCTTGCTTGGGTGGGTATATCTTCAAACCATGTGGGTTTACAATTCATAGGGAAGTTTATGGTGTATTGATACATGGAGGAAGTGTTTAAGGTGACATATAACTGCATCTCCCCTCTTTTTAAAAGCACTGTTAATTGTTTGAATTTCATTCCTGTCTGTGCCCTCAGTTTGTATGTTCTAATTGAAGTGTTTATTGGTGAAAGTAATAACGGTTGTGGTCCCCAGGGGGTGATCGAGTCCAATGTAGGGAGATGGGTAGATACTGCATCCCAGATGGTGGTACTGCACACAGCATCTGGCCCCTTATTCTCTCTCTCTGGGTGGAGGCACCACACTACTTATTATTTGTTCTGGAATGAACCCCCCCTATTGCAAGAGAAAGAAAGAACCCAAACCCCTCAACCCAGTGTGCTTTGTAGTCATCAGTCAGGGTTGTGAACCTGGTCACTGTACCATGGGGGTCACACCAATAACCTGCTTGCCCACAAAATATAAGACAGATACTGGAATAGATGCAGAGTCACTCAAACTCTTGACAACTTCATAGCAATGAAACAAAAAAGGCAATAAAAGCAAACCATATGCCACCAAAGACTGACATACTGAATAAACTCATTATTAAGATATCTACAAGAACTGCAACCTAAGCATAGAACAGACAGACCATTAAAAGACATGTCATAGTATCCAGTACCCTTATTTATTTATTTTATTTATTTGTATTTCAGATGACACCTTTGAGCCGAGGGCTCTTTTACAAAGGTTCCATGTCAAGGCAATAAGGACAATAAGGTACAAAACATAACATGATCATTGTAATGGAACTTACAAAAAAAAAAAAAAAAGACAAGTACGGTTACAATAATAGCAGCCAAAGGCATTGTCAAGGATTTGTGTTGCGAGTTAATTATACAGTACAAGTCATAGGCAGCTCAGTGAAGCTTTGTTAGGAGTGGGCTAGTGGGAAGAGAAAGAAGAGTGGTGGTGAGGGGTGGTATGGGGGAGAGAGAGAGAGAGGAGGAGGAGAAATGGGGAGGCATTGGTGTTGGGTATGTGGTAGATGGAAAACAGCAAGGGAGGAGGAAAGGGGGGATGAAAAAGAAAAGGAGACAGATTCATCCTATTCCCAGTAATGGGGGGTAGGAGAAGAGGAGGAGGAGAAGGAGGAGCTGAGGCAGTGAGGAGGGATGCTTAAGGGTAGTATGCCTGGAGGAGATTATAAGAAGCAATCACAGAAGGCACTAGCCCTGAGGCATTGACGTAGTTTACACTTAAAAGCATCAATCGTGGCAATGTTGGAGATTTCTGTAGGTAGCAAGTTGAGCCAGGTGGAGGCTCTGACAAGGTAAGAACGCTGAGCTTGAGAGGTCTGACAGCGAGGTATTGTAAAGGTTAGACCGCTCGATCTTCTAGTTAGCGGCGGACACGTAGCCATGGGTCAATATTGATTGACTCCAGGGGCATAAGGCCCAGTGATGTCTTCTTAGCTAGGATGCAGGTCTGGTACTTTAGCCTTGCCAGCTAGCTGGAGCCAGTTAGCCCACTGTAAATGTCACATCGCAGAAAGGTGGGCAGCTGAAATAAGGAGTCCGCATGTTCTTTATTAAGGGCTACAGCTATGCTCGGAGTGCAGTATCAGTAGCGGATCCATAAATAACGAGCCCATAGTCAATAGTTGAGATAACAGAGCTCTGGATAGCGAGGTTCAAGGCTTCAGCCGTTAGGCAATGTTTATGCTTGTATAGTAGCCCTATACGGGAGTTCACAGTTTTAGCGATACTGTCAATGTGTTTGATATATGAGAAGGAGCAGTCAAGGGTCAGACCCAGATATTTAGACATACCCACCTGCTCAAGACCGACGCCTTTGTAGTTGTTAATTATGAGCTCATGGTCCTTGTACTTATGGGTTCCATGGAACAACATTGTTTTAGTTTTTTTGTGGTTAAGGATGAGTTTATGTGAGCAAAACCAGTCTTCCACTTCTGTGAAACTTTTCTGTAGTTGAGACTGAAGGGAGGTGGGGTCAGTGTGGCAAGTGAAGATTACTGCATCATCTGCATACAGTAACATTCTGTCTTGGCAGGAGGCAGGGAGATTGTTCAGGAATATGTTGAATAACAAGGGACCCAGGATAGATCCTTGAGGTACTCTGGAGTAGATTGGTAGGGATGACGAGAGGAATTCACCAATCCTCACCTGTTGGATCCGGTTACTGAGGTAGCTTTGAAACCAGAGGGTAGTTTCACTTGAAAGACCAAGGAGGGATAACTGTTTGAGGAGAATGAAGTGATTGACAGTGTCAAATACCTTAGTCAGGTCAATAAAAAAGGCGCCGACCAACTGGCCCTGATCAAGTGCATGATGGATATGTGTGGTGAATTCGAGGAGTGCCGTGGTAGTGCTGTGCCCTTTGTGGAAGCCATGCTGCTGGGAACATTGCAGGCTGTATTTTACAAGTTACTCGGTGAGCTGATCAGCTACTATCCATTCCAATGCTTTGGCTAGAGGAGGGAGGACGGATATAGGCCTGTAGTTGTTTGTAAGAGTCTTGTTATCACTTTTATGGATTGGAGTCACCACTGCCAGTTTCCTCTTTTGGGGGAACTGGAAGAGCATGAGGGAACGATTGAAGATTTTGGTTAGTGGAAGCAGGACTTCGTCAATGGTGAGGGTGAGAAGTTTCATATCCAGTGAATCGCCACTGACCCTAGACTTTCCAAGCACTTTAAGAATGTGCTTTTTTAGCTAGGCTTTCTGGGATTGCTTTGAAATGGAAAGAAGGGTGCCCTGGTGGCAAACCTGAACTAACAAGAGCTGGGTTCTTGGATTCTTGAATACTCAAAAATATACAGAATTCATCCTACTGAAATCAGCTTCTTAGATCACAAAGGGAATGTGGAAAATCACCCTAAACCTAAGTCAAAATGAAGGCTCGAGCATCATTCCAAGTACTGTATCAACATTCAGCAAGAAGATTCCAGGGAGATTTCTTGTCAAAAGCATACAGATTGCAATGCACTCACAGTGAGTCACAGAGAAAAAAATTGACTGGATGCATTAGTGTAATTCCCAAAGCTTTTACTAAAGCCCCAAAGTCACCAAAACAGAGGTGCAAGTTGAATGTCCAGTGCTTTGCGAGTATCTTCTTCATTGTTAGTGGGGTCCTTGTCACCACTTTAGTTCTGTCACGCCTTCAGTCCACTAGCAGTCTTTTCAACCACTTGGAGTATGGGTTCAGCATAAACTCCAGAGAGATCACGGAATCCCCAAAATAACTAACCTCCTATTTGTATATGACTTGAAGTTATATTACTCGTGATAAACACCTGGAAAAGCATTGCTATGACCTTCTCTGATGACATCAGGATGAGATTTATGTTAGATAAATGTGCCAAAACAGCATTTATAAAAGAGAAGTTAACACTGAAAACATCAAATTTGAAAGAAGGCTGTAGCATAGGGGAACTTGAACATGAGTGAGCATACAACTACTTCAGGACAAAGGAGTAACAATGCAAAATAAAAGAATTAAACAAAATAACAACAGAGGACTATCACAGAAGGCTGAAGCTAGTGTTGAAGATAGCTCTGCCAACACTCAATGAAGGGAAAGCAGTGGACCAGCTGCATTCTTGTAATGGTTTGGCAGATCTCCACTTCTGGAAACATTACGCCATATTAAAACCTTTTAATTGTATTGACCTGGCAAGAGCTTTTCACTGAAAACAGATCGTACTGTACTTGAGTGGTTTCTCACAGACACAGGAAAAACAGAATCACAGTAATACTCTATATTGTTATGGGGCATAGCCACTCTCCAGTTAGTCCGCATGTAGTCAGCCTTGGAGGAGAGATGGCAGGTATCTCTCTGCAGGGTGCTTCTGAACTGTGGCTATGGAACTGGACAAATGAATATGAGCATAGTTACTTTTACAAATATAAGAGACAGGTACTGCAGGGTACTCCAGTTTTCTTCGTGGAGGTGGTGGAAAATAAATATGGGAAGAATTGCAAACAGACCTTGGTGTTCAGGGTGCTATGCCATGTGATAGTTTTTTAAAGCATTTGGGGGGGTGGCATGTCACTTCTATTGTTTATGAGAGGGTTGGGGTGGGAGGCTATCCAATAGTATACTTCAGGTTTCTTAACTAATGATAGTTTAAACAGACAGTGGGTATCTGCTCTGTAAAAACTTACCATGTATTCCATGTTAACCACTCAGGGAACTTTTGAATAGACACATTATATTCCAGGCAGCAAATAGAGGAGACAGTGCATTAACATTTCAAGGTCACTATACTAGCAAATATCCCAAATTTGGAGACATTATCCAGAGAAAAACTTTCAAGTGTACTCTGTAAGGGAAGAGTTTCTCATGCAAATGAGATCACGTTAGCTATGAGTTTATTCACCATACTAAATCTAAATCTCCCCCCCCCAGCATTAATGCTTTGCAACTTTTACCAACATTTTTAAATATAAACAAGCTTCTGGTACAACTGAATGTGGGCCCCAGAGTGGAGGCCTACATGCAGAGCAACCAGAAAATTTTTTTTATCTCCTGCCTTACCCCCTTGGCAGGGGCAGTCCTATGATTCCCCTTGTTATCTGGTCAACCTCAGTGGCACTGCACTGGGTGCCATGTCTGTGCTTACCACCTCACCCTCTCACCCTTCCTGGCCACATCACTTACCCCATCACGAAAGACCCTCAGGGAGTCAGGCTTCAGATGGAGCACCCTGGGAGCACTCAGTGCAGTGCAGGCAGGGGCCGACCATCATGGGCGCCGTAGGATTAGGCTTTTTTCCTTGTTCTGGATCCCTCTTCCCTGCACTGGTGTGCAGTGATGTCAATGATGCTGCAGTGTGTGCTTCCACACACTGCACATCCGACATCGGCCTGTGCCGACCCCACAGTTTTACCATGGCACATACAGACTCCCAGCCACCTCCAGGAGCCAGTGTAACCATGGTTGTCCCTCCCCCCTCCCGGAGGAGAACAGTCCCTGGGATGCTCAATCATCCTCCTGCTGGCTGACCCTCTGATGCTCGAGGTCGCTCCCAACGCCGGGTCATCAGCGTGGCACGAGGTGTGGTGTCCAGCGCCTCAGCCCTCAGTGGCACCAGGCCATCCACCCAACAGAACATTTACTCTCAAAATCTGTGTCCCAGTCCAGGTGGTATGCTGTATAAAAATGCATCCTCTGGAAGCCAACTCCATGTGTTGGGCAGCATGGAAATGCCTAGCATGCTCCAGGCTCAAGCCCTATGCCTCGGATGACAGGAGCAGAAGCCTTATGGGAGGGGAAGGAATGTGACTCTGAAGATGCTTTCCTCCAGGTTTGAGTTGCTTTGTGGTGCCCCTCTTACAATGGTACCTAGTTATTGCTCGATTGTTGTGCCACTGATAGCGAGGGTGACCATGAGCCATCTGGCACCCCAAGGTCATTGCATGCATGTGCATGTTCACTGTGGATGCTGGGAGAGGCCATGAAAAAGTGAGCCATCTCCATTCATTGGGCAGCATATGATGGCATGGGCCCACCTATGACTGCCAACTGTCCTCAGGCATGCAAGTGGCTGTCCTCTCCCATATTACAGAGTCCGACTATTGCGATCTGTTCTCCTACCCTGATTACACCATGGCCAGGCAGAAAGGAACACTCCCAAATAACCAGTAAGCTATCGTTGTATGGCGTACCTGTCCAAGGAGGGACAACAGCTCAGTAGTGGAGACACAGTTGAGCGCCAGGACTGAATGAAAGCACAATTCAGAGGCAAAAAGGTAATTAAAAAAACATCTGTTCTCCCTCATGGCTGTGCAGGACCAATGTAGCTGGGTCTCGCTGTTAGGGGGAATCTGTGTGTGAAGGCTGACTGAACAACAGCTTGAGCCTTTCTTGATTCTTTTGTCATTTTGGTGTGGGTTGAAAGCATCTGCAGCTTTACAGCAATTTGTTCAACAGTGGTGAAGAAGAAGTTACTTAAGATGTTCCAGTGGTATATGACAGTCGTCCAGGTTGTGCTGCCAATATTTGCTGTACCCGGGTATATTAACTTCAGGGTACATTGTGAACTAATAACTGGCATGTATTACTAGAGATCCCCTTCTTAGAGCATGCAGCAAGGGGCCCTATGGCTATCTAACAAAGCACTGAAGGGAGATAAAAAATCCAATGATGTAACACTTTGGCCAGCACTTCCAACAGTCCATGTAAGTGACATCATATGCATGCAGCCCCACTTATTAACTGAGATTCTGGGACTCAGGGAATAACGGAGGCATCATATTGGAGATGGGAAGGTACAAGCCACCTTCTCATGGCCTGGGGTGGTTCTGAGTGAGGTGGCAGTTAAAAGCTGAAGGGGACTAAAGCAATGTGAACTAGATGTAGGAAAAATTTTGGGGGATATGTCCCCCCATCCCCCCAAAAATTGCACCTATGGCAAGAACTTTAAAAAAAGTTCATAATCGCATCTCTCAATTCAAGAATTAAATACAATGAAAAAAAATGGGAATGTTGATATTTTTGTTTATGCAAACTGCTGACTGTATAATCTTAAAAGTGTTTTTTTTCACAATACTGATGCTTTAAGTGTTTCACATATTATTTATTTATGTATGTTTCTGTTTAATGGGTAAGCACACTATGCCAATATTGCCTATTTTCATGAATTATCCTGACAGAGAGACAATTACAAAACAGAAATTTAAAGACATGGGGCCAGATATTCAAAACTTTGCCCTGGGGCTAAATTAGCACTGCCCGGAGGGCAAACTTGGCCCAGAGCACACAGCAAGCTATATTCAAAAGGAATAGCCTGGGGCAAGCAACTTCTGAATATAGCATGGAATGAGGCCGGGCAAACTGGGCTGGGAGTGCAGGGCAAACTTAGCCCTGGAATAAGACAGCTCTGAATACAGCAACCAGGAAGTGCAAACCACAACAGTAACCAGTGCACAGCGACGTGAAGGTAGATAGAGGTGAACTATGTGGCCAATGTGTGTGCCAGCAAATGTGCGGACCCACTACAGCTGCAGGCAGCAGCGCATGTGAAAGTACAGTGTTCAAAATCATATAATATTCCCTGAATTGTTTGCGCAGCGCTATCACGTTTACGTGGGTTTAGCACAGGGTTAACCGCTAGCCCGGTGTAAACACGCTGTTCGCGCCAAATTTGCCATATTCAAAAGATATGCAATGAGCCTACTTGGGTAGTCTCTGGGCAAACATCCAGATTAGCATCTCATTATGCCCTGATTTGCATGCAGTTTGCCCAGCGTTACTGCAGGGTCCCACAGCTCCATCTGTAGGTCAGTCTGGAAGTACAGGGGCTGGCCAGGTCTGACCGCAGCTCCACCTATAGGTCAGTTTGGCAGTGCATGATGATAGCTGTAGGCTGCATGTAAACAATACAGCATAACATAGAATATTGTACCCCAGGAGACAACACAGCATAGGCACAGATGGTGGTGGTACTGCATGCAACTGTCACACTGTAGGTCATGCTACAGTACACAGCAGACACTACAGTAGCAAGGGGGACAGTAGTGTGGGACACAGCACTGCCTATGGTGTGTAGGGCAGTCTGATGACTGCATCTACCATACAGTGACAGGCCCAACATGCAGTGGCTACTGATAGTGGACATTACTGTTACGCTATTGTGTGACCCACAAATGCTGCACCTCTAGCATGGGATGCTCACAGTGACATATACTGTCTGGCTTCGTGTGCTGTGGCAGTTGTACAGCTGTATGGTATGTGGCCGGGGTGGCATATATTATCAGAAAGGCACACTGGTGGTGGGGTATTCCCAATACTGGCCCATGTGCACTGCGTGATGTGTCCCAGCCTTGTGGCCACACCTGGTCTGTGGCACAGCCTGGCCACCCGTACACTCTCCCCTCAACATCCTCCATGCCCACAGTGCTGCATGTGTGTGCTGGCATCTGTTGGTGTCCACAGAAGAGTGGTCCACAGGTGTGTACTATATGGCCACATTGCCTTGTTGTACACTGGTGGCAGGGTCGTCACTTACTGCCTAGCATGGCTGGAACTGGTGGCAGATGATGGCATCATTGTGATGCCATCAGTGAACAGCATGTTTTCTCTATGTCTGGCTTTGTCTATGTGTCATATTTATTTGTTAGGGTCATACAAAGCTGAGCAAAAACCACGCAAAGTCAAAATGTCAAGCAAAGCTGATTGCCCAGGGTTAAGACTACTTTTTCCTGGGCAGTAATGTGCACTGCACTAAGTCGCACAAAACCACTTTGCATGGCGTTAGTTGCTGAATATAGCATTGCGCCTGTATTCATGTACACACACCCTCAGTTTGCCCCTTGCATACATTATGATTTTGCCTGGCGCTAATGCAGTTTGCGTGCGCTATTTGGCCTTTTGAATATAGCAAACCCATGCTAATCCCACGCTAAACATGCGCAAACGTTTTTTGCCCAGCGCAAAGTTTTGAATATCTGGCCCAAGTACAAATAACATGATACAATCTGTTAAAAACAAATGCAATTCTGAAATTACACACAGGACAGTATATACATCACCTGGAAATAATTGAACATGGGGATTCGTTAGAAGAAAGGTTCTGAAAAGTGAGACTCTTCTGTTGTGGTGCTGATGGGGTTTTTTGAATGTAAAACTGTAGGGTGAATACTGAATCCCCTTCCCCAAGATACAACTGGAAATGAACTGATATCAGCTCAATGTGTCTTTCATGGTAAAACATTTGAAATAAATAAATATTATTGCATTTATGGATACTTAAGCATTTTATTACCTCCAATTTAAATTGATTATGACTAGTAATGTTTCTCAAAGATAAGAATCTGGATATGAATTCTAGAATTTAGGTGAGTAAGAAGCAAAATACTTCTGCTGCATATTGGTGGCTACACTACGGAGTTAAAACTGTTCTCAAATGAGGAAGCTTGCTGGATAAGGTACCATCCACATTTACCATACATTATACTTATAACAAGCATTTAGAATAATGGTTTGTAGGGTTATTTCTCAGTTTCTTTCTGACGTTCTCACTTTGTGGCATCCTCTTTTTTTTTTTGAGAGGAGTTACCTTATTACTGTATATCTGGATCTTTTGCCCAAACTAGGCTTTTGGTGAGGAAATGGTGGAAATGGCATATCTGTGCTTCTCGTTTTAAGTGTGCAATTGTCCTCTCCGCTAAGGAGAGTAACTGAGTACCTCTTACTCTAACCCAGCTGTAAAGCCTTTGATCTTGAACTCAGAAAACTGGATTACATGGAGGTCAGTGCCCAATGTGACTGCCTGGTGCCATTCTGAAACTACAATTTCACTGCCTGCTTAGATGAAATTCTATCTGCAAAACCAAAAAAATATGAGCCAACTATTAGTTGAAACAGCAGTGCATGTTATCCCCCCCAACACACATTTTTTTTTAGAGTAAGGCAGTTACTCGTGTAAATAATGTAGTTCTAGTAATTAACCTGGGTGACTAGCACCATCATTTTATTTTGAAAGTTTTATGTAATCACATGGTTAAACTATACCCGTCATGTGCATGCCGATGTAGTACTGTTTGTTACTTCCTGGTGTAATCTTTAGGTTTAAATATCATGTAATCGAAACTGTTATTTTGTATGGAATTACTGTGCAAGTTCTTAGTAGTAATTTTATTTGTCGATGCCTTATCAACTGCAGGCACAGGGTACCTTACAGAATATAGCAGCATTTCAAAAAAATTTATGTTTGCTTGTGCAAGAAACATTTTGTCACAGCTTAGGAGAGAAGCACGGTTTTGGAGGTGTGGCACTGTGGGGACCAATGCCCCCAGTGCCTTTTGAGGCTTGGGCCGCTTTATCCAATGCAGTGGCATGCTGCTGCTGACACTAGTTCAGCCAGCATGCCAACACCTTGAAACGAATCCGCTGCTGCAATGAGGGTGCAACCCATCATTGCAGGGCAGTACCTTGCCATCCACATGCCTCTGACCCAGTTCATTTGCCGACGGGGGAGCCCATTCCCCTTTGGCATACTGTAACCCCCTCCCCCATTTGTTGTGTGCTGAGGGGGTGCCCAATCCCCCTTGGCATCATGCGCCCCCCCAACAGTCTTTCTTTGCTGATGGGGGCCCCAATCCCATCGGCTTCAGTCCCCCCTTCCCAGTTCAATTTGCCAATGGAGAGCCCCTCCCTTGGCATAATGTCCCCCTCAATTTGTTGTGTTTCGGTGTGCCCAGTCCCCTCAGCTCCCCCTGTATGTGTCGATGGGGTGCCTAACTCTGTCAGCTACAGCCCCCCAAAACACTCAGATGGCACGCTGGGAGCCCACCCCAGTGTGCTAAATGTCCCTGAAAAAAATTCCCACCATGTTTTTTTTTTTTTTTTAAACCTGTAAAACAGAAAACGGTCCCACATTGAGTTTGGTGGCCTCTCCCCCAACCCACGCCCACCCTCTGTGCACCCTGCCTCCCCACACCCCATACTTATCTCTGAAGCCCAGCGTGACAATCTTCGGTAGACCGGGAACACGCCTGCACCTTCAAAGCCGACTGTGAACTGAAGAAATGCCAGTAAGCCATATAAAGGGCCCCTCCTGTTCAACGCCTATGTCTCTGACATAAGGAAGGGTATCAGGAGGAAATGAGTCTCTTTGCGGATGACTCAAAGCTGGGGGTGGTGGTGGATGGGGAGGAGGGGAGGGTGCCCATCCAGGGGGACCTGGAGGCTCTGGAAAGGTGGTCTAGAAAGTGGAAACTGAGGTTCAATGCAGAGAAGTGCAAGGTACTGCACCTGGGAGCCAGAAACCTGGGCCAAGTGTACACCCCGGTGGGGGGGAATGCTACAAGTCTCAATGGCTGAGAGGGACCTGGTGGTGGTGGTGGATGTCAAGATAAACAACTCAGAGACTTGTGAGAGGGCAGCGGCCAAGACCAACAGGATGCTGGGATGCATCACCAGGGGGATCACCTCCAGAAGGAGAGAAGTGATACTCCCTCTGTATAACTGCTTGGTGAGGCCACACCTCGAGTACTGCGTGCAGTTTTGGAGGCTACACTTAAAGAGGGACACTGAACTCCTGGAGAGGGTCCAGAGTAGGGCAACCAAAATAATCTGGGGTTTGGGGGACAGGACCTATGGGGAGAGGCTCGAAGAGCTAAATATGTACACATTGGAAGAGAGAAGGGACCGGGGGGACATGATAGAGGACTTCAGGTACATGAAGGGGTAAATAGGGGAGGCGAGTCAGGGTGCTCGAAGGAAGGAGGGGCCAACTAGAGGGCATGGGTGGAAGCTGGGGGGAAGATTCAGGGAGAAAAGAAGAGTGCTACTTCACTGAGAGGTGGTGGAGCTATGGAATGCCGTGCCTGGGGCTGGTGGGGCGGGAGATGGTGGAGGGATTCAAGAGGAAGTGGACAGGTACAGGGGAAGGGTTCTGGAAGCAAAGTCCAGTGCAGTAAGAATATCCAGGACTGGGAAGGGAGAAGCCCAAGAGGATGAGGGGGCAGCAAGTTCAGCTCCCAGGGTGGGGGGCTGACCAAACAAGCAGACACGAAAGACCGATAGGCCTATTCTGCTGTCATTTTAGTATGTTAGTATAACGGCATAAATAGGGTTTTTTTCAACTTTGGTGCATATCTCAAGCATTTTGGGGAATTTTGGCACCACATTTTCAACATGGGGTTATTGGGACCCCCTCCTCATGAATTCAGCCACTGTCATGGTGTTATTCAGTCCCGGAAGGTGATTTTGTGGTCACTGCACTGAATCACCTTTCGGGACTGATTAATGAAATGACAGTGCCAGTGTTCATGAGGTACGGTCTCAAAAAGCCTATGTTGCAAATTTGGTGGAAAAAATCCCAAATATGGCTTTTACGAGCGTGTGTTGCGCAGTTTCCATGCATGCTCATACCTTTGCGAATTTGTAATATTTTCACGCCAGATTTTCAATATTGGCATTTTTCCACACCTGCGTATGAACAGTATGGTTAGGCCCCATCTGGAGTACTGCATGCAGTACTGGAGGCCACACCTTCACAAGGATATTAACCAAATTGAGGCAGTCCAGAGAAGGATAACCAAAATGGTGCCGGGACTGCATCACAAGACATATGAGGACAGATTAACGGAGCTCAATATGTATACCCTTGAGCAAAGGAGCGAGAGGTGATATGATCGAAACATTCAAACACCTTAAGGGCATTAACAAGGTGAAAGACTCTCAACATGTTTAAATAAAAGAACAATAGCAGGACAAGAGGACACAGCATGCTATTAGAGGGAGGCTGATTAAGGGGGAATGTGAGGAAATTCTTTTTCACAGAAAGAGTGGTGGATGCATGGAACGGCCTACCTCAGGAAGTGGTGGCTATGAATACAGTGTAGGGCTTCAAACAGGCATGGGATAGGCATAATGGAGCAATACAGATGAGTATGAATAGACAGGCCACTGACAGAGCAAAGGCCGATGGCACATTTATAAGGCAGAAAAAGAAATGGGCAGACTGGATGGGCCTTGTGGCCCTTATCTGCCGTCAACTTCTATGTTTCTATGTTAAGTACAGCTGTAATTTCTCACATCCTGGTTGAAATGTGTTTTCACACTTCCGGCGCAGAATAGCGCGGTCACTGTGGGAAATCAGTGGTTGGGACACACATTAAGAAAGTCACAGTGACACTGTTCATGAGCAGAGGACCTAAAATGCATATGTTGAAAATTTGGTGACAAAATTCCATAAAATGACTGTGTTTAAAGCATGTGTTTCGCAGTTTCCACATATGCTCGGAAGTGTGCAAATTTGTAATATTTTCAATCCAGATTTTCAACATTGGCATTTTGCCACACCTCCTTATGAACAGTACCACTGTCATTTTTCATATCCTGCCTGAAATATGTGTTTCCACATCTGGTGCACAATGGCGCGGTCACTGTGGGAAGTTAATGTTTTGGACAGATTAAGAAAATCGTTGTGACAGTGTTCATGAGCAGAGGTCACAAAATGCCTGTGTTGAAAATTTGGTGAAATAATTCCACTAAATGACTGCGGTACAAGCATGTGTTGCGCAGTTTCCAAGTACACTCAGAACTTTGAGCATTTTTTAATATTTTCACTACAGATTTTCAGCATTGCCATCTCTTCACACCTCCCAATGGATGGTACTGTCACAAACTCGTTCAGCCCTCTACTTCCAAAGTGCTAACCTCTGAGCGTATGATTTGTGTACAGTAAACAGACAAGGTAACCCTCTTGTCTGTTTTGTGGGTTCAAGTCACCTTAGTCTCAAGCTCTGGAAGGATTCAAATGGATAGCCGCTTGTTAGTGTACCCAATTATCAGGCTCAGATAATTCTGTCTTCGGGGGGCCAGATATCTCTGCCTACGGGCATCCAACCAGGTCTTTCAAATGAACCCTTAGAACTCAATGCAAGACTTAGAAAACTCTATCCATTTCCCAGTTTGGTATACAATAAGCCCATACACAGTGTACTTGTAACCTTTAAAAGCTCCACTTAAAATAAAAAGAATTGTCAAGGCACTCCAGCAGTTTCATTTGTAAAAAAATATCTTTACTTTGAAAATATCAAAACAGAACAAATATATATATATCTCAACACATACAGCCTTAAAACAAACAGGAAAAAGTACAGTTCCTACAATACATACATTTAGACTGGTCTAATCTTACTCTTTTTCAGTGCTGTGATGATTCTCCCTCAGTCAGATAATATTCTCTTGTGTCAGTCAGAAATATTTTCTTGTGTCCCTCTGTCAGGTTCTTTCAGCACTTAAACACACTTCTGAGCTGGCCTTCTCATGAGGTCACTAACTCCGCCTTGGTGAATCAAACTCTATATTTTACAATACAGGGTCTCCAAATAAAATATTTAAAAAAAACATATGAGATGACCTCACTGACTTTCCTCTCCACAGGTTAACTGGTCAGAACTGGTTTTTACTCTGCTACACACACATCTTTTGATGTAAGTCACTGTATTCAAATCCGAAGTGTATTTGACTTCTAAACCTTGTCTGGGCCCTGGGTATCTATATATCAAAGGGTATTCATGTAATTCAGGGGTTCCCTGGAAATGTATATTGGACCTTCCAGAATTGTCTGGGTCCTCCCTGGCTCAGACATCAAACCTCTTCAATGTCCATTCTGGCCTCTCTTCAACACCCCTCCCTACAAGTTCTTCCCTGTCAACTATACAAGTCAAAGGATCTCCCTGAGGGTTTTATGAATGGCTAATCTTATTTCCTGGGATGAAAGCAAATTGACAAGGTAATTGCACCCCAGATCTCTGCAGTTTAAAATACCTCCTGTCCTTTGAACTTATCCCTGGGGGAATCTTGATGTGTCAGTTCCAGTAAGACAGCCTTTTCCTTGAACTGACCCTTCTATTCACATGTTTTATATGTAATAACAAAAATTAATACAGCACTCGAGCACTCAGAGCTGGCTGACTACGTCACAGGTACAGCTGTCATTCTTCACATCCTGCCCGATCTGTGTTTTCACACATCTGGCACAGTCGCTGTGGGAACTCAAAGTCCGTGACACATTAACAAAATCACATTGCCACTGTTCATGAAAAGAGGTCCCAAATGCTTTCATAAGATGGGGATCACTAAAAGGCCATGTTAAAAAATTTGTAGTGCAAATACCAACACATGCCCAGGGAGTTAGGGTTTCTAACCATAATGTCCCACCCTGCACAGACTGACAGGCATCAGAGGTGTAACTTTGGATCACTGGCTGTAATGCTCATGCCATCCCACCCCCACCCTGAAGCCAGTAACAGGCATTGAGGTGTGCCTTGCACTCTTCAGGCCCAGACTTCACCCCATTCTCCTGTACTGCACCCATTTCAGCGTATGCCCTTATGAAACGGGGTGACTGTGAAGCTGAACACCCCAAGACAGAAGGTCTTGCAGGTAGCTCAGGCCCAGTCAATGTAGGGCTTTGCAGGTTATCAAGCTGACCTTGAAGGATATCCGCCACCTCACCAGCAGCCAGTGCAATTTGTGCAGGACTGGGGTTGTATGACTGGACCTTGTGTGGCCCATCAATAACCTAGCCATAGTGTTCTACACCAACTGCAGGCGATGTAGGGTCCCTCCATTTAGCCCAAGGTAAAGGGTATTACAGTAATCAAGTTTGGACTTAACAAAAGCATGTATCAGTGGGATCTAGGGCTTTATCTGGGTGAAATTTCTAAGATGGTAAAAACCAGTACAGACAATGGATGACACCTTAGCCTCCAGCATAAGTTTGCTGACAAAAATAATGCCCCGATTCTTCACCCTGCTGAGGTGGTTACAGAGGAGGAACCAAGCACTAGTCCGATCTCATCAGTCACATCGGTTCCCTGCTGGCAACCAGGCTTGATCATCAGTACTTCTATCTTATCAGGATTGAGTCTCAGCCAGTTGGAGGACATACAGTCCTGTATCTCAGCCAGACAGGAATTCAGAACCGAGGCTGCACCCTGTGTCGCTGGTACAAACTACATGTACAGTTGGATATCATCTGCATTGCAGTGAAACCCCACACCATAGTATCTAATGATATCACCCAGGGGTAGCATGTACACCATGAATAACATGGGTGAGAGGAGGCAGAATAGCGCAGTGGGTTAAGGCTCTGAGCTGCAGATCTGGATACCTGGATTTGAATCCCACAGCCGCCTAGGTGCATCCTGTGTGATCCTGAGCAAGTCACTTAACTTCCTTGTGCTCTTAGGTCGCATCTGGAAATGCTTCAACTTAGTGTGCTACTCCTGGTTAAACAATGTCCCCCTTTCTGAGCCCTGGTGAACTGCACAGAACAGGGGCATCGGGCAGGAGGATTACATTTCCATCACCACCATTTGTGTCCTACCAGTAAGAAAGGACGTGAACCAGTTCATGACAGTACCGGAAAGTCCACAGCGATTCCAGAGGTGGCCCAACAATACCCCATGATCCATGGTGTCAGACACTGAGGAGAGATCAATAAGGATGAGAACTGACTGTTCACTGCGATCTCTCACCCTGAGAAGATAATTTTTCCATCTTGACTAGTGCTGTCTCCATATTGTGTCCAGACTGGAAACAGCAAGGAGTGGCTCATAAATGTCAAAGGCAGTGAGATGGACCTCGAGCTGAATGGCCACCACTTTCTTAATAACTTTCCCTAAAAACAGAAGTTTAGAGACAGGTCTGTAATTCATGAGACAGTCCGGGTCCAAGGACAGTTTCTTCAAGAGGGGTTCACCAGTGCCTCTGTAAATGCAGCAAGGAACACCCTTCGAGTGGGAGCATCAGACTGTCTCAGTGAATACTGGGCCCAAAGACCCCACACATCCCTTTAAGAGACACGTTGGGCTCAGATCCAGTTCACAACATGTAGACCACAGCTTCGAGATTATTTTGCTAACCTCTTCCACCCCTACAGAGCTAAACTCAGACCAGACAAGAGGATTGCTTCTGTTTGCACGAGATCTGACACTGCAAGCGGTATGAGACCCCACTGTGGAGATACCTATCCTGATGGAAGACACCTTATCAGCAAAGAACAAACTCATTCCATTTGGTAGTGGACAGTGCTCTTACCAGCTGGAGACAGGAAGGATGGATAAGCCTGTCTACCCGCTGGAAAAGCAGAGCTGGTCTGTTCCTTGCTGCAGCAATCTCTCTGGACAGGAACTCTGCCTTCTTATGGGAGACTGCCTTTTGGTACTCAGTATACTAAGTCTTCAAAGCCAATCTGTCATCCTCAGAACGGGACTTCTACCAGTGGCATTCTAACCTACCGACCTATTGTCTTGCTACTTATCTTGTCTAAAACACTGGAAAAGCTTGTACATAGACAGCTTTATCAGTATCTTGAAAAAATATGAGCTGCTATCAATATGGGTTTCATGCAGGGAGGTCCATGGGCACAGCCCCTATGGATTTTAACAGTGTAGTAGCCAAGGCTTTGGATGTTGGATTGTGCATGGGGGCTGTGTTCATGGACCTCAGTAAAGCATTCAGTTATGCGATTCATAAAATTTTATTGAAAAGAATGCTGAAAATGGGCAGGAACGACAGGGGCATAGTTTTTTTTTTTTTTACAGGGGGAGCAAAGTAACAAAAAAGTCCTGGTTTTCGTGTATCATGACAGTGAATAGGCCGGGGGTCTGGGGGCCGCCCAGGCACTCAGAATCCATAGGGTATAAAATATGTTCTGGTTTATTCTCGGTATAATTTTACACCTCACAAGTATTTTTTAAAGTTTGCCATACGTTTGCATAAGTTTCAAACAGAAAGCACAATACACAAATTCTGTATACCAGCAATTTCCTCTCATCAATTTTCTATTGTTAAAGCAGCAGTACAATGCAAAAAAATATACGCACTTTTTCGACCGTTTATTCCCAGTACTCTGCTGAGCATGTACCTGGTACTTTTTCCCACCGGCAATGTACTATCACCCTGTAATCTGCTTGGCTATCCTTTGTGTTTGTTTACATTTCTGCCGCCTGCTGCAATGACAGCAGTAGGACCAGATAGCAGCTGCCATATTTTCTGTGGCGCTACAACGGTCATAACGGATCACCTCCTGGTTAGGTAGTACTGCTGCTTTAACATATGCCGACTTTGAAATTAGTGATGAAAGACCAGTCCTTGGTAGTAAGTGCAAGGAGTGCGTGCATATCATTAATGCTCATTGTTAACTGTGTGGCAACTACTGCAAAGGGTTCTCTCTTCTTGCAATATTTGGTCACTAGGTGGGTTTGTGGGTGTTTATAGCTTCCCATAGGGCTATACCAGGTTAGGTAGATACCCCACCATTATTACTGTGGGTGGAGGCACCATAATATCCAATCCAGGCCCCTCAACCTGTGGTTAGAAGTACTGGCAGGGGTTATAACATTAGATAGTTCCGCGTAGGGTTTATAGTATGATCTGGCAATAATGAAGATTGTGCCCACAGTGGTGCCCCAAACCAAACCCCACAACATAAAACAGAAGGGAAGACTCAAGACTGTGCAAAAATAGTAAATATTAGAAATATCGCCAACAGCAATATGGTGCAATGACAGTTGGCAACCATATGATTTCCCCCTCCCCAGACCCAATCATCCAAACCAAGGGTCAAGGGCTGGCTTAAAATAGGCAGAATGGTCTCGTCCTCCTTTCCCAGGCAACAAAAACAAAATAAAAAACAAGTCGGTAGCCAGCAAATGCTAGACTACATTTCTATTTTATTTATTTATTTATTTCAATCTAGGATTACAATACCTTTGAGCTGAGGCTCTTTTACAAAGGTTCCATGTCAGCATGTGCAACAGTCATCATTTTTAGTTACAAACATATAGTCATTGACTTACAGACATGTAATAGCCAGTACAAAGACTTGAGCTATGAGCAAGACAATGGAAGGAGAGGTGGGTGGTGGGGAAGTGAGGGTAGGAGATCGGGGAGGAGGTGCCAGGGGTAAGGGGAGTATGGGAGGTGGTTGGGGCAGGGGCAGGAGTGTAGATACGGGGGGAGGTGGGCGAGGGTGGGAGACAGTGCAGCCAGGGGGCCTTGTCGAGGGAGATACATAGCGATAGCATACAATAACAGATCACCACCACACCAACTAATGATCAGATCCACATAAGTAATGCTGGAGTGAGCAAGCACCACCTTAATAAAATATTTGCAAAACAAAAACCTGTCAACTGTAAATAACCAAAACCAGCAGTCAAGCACTGTCACTTCAAAACCACAGGACACACAAAAAATGGCAACAGTCACAGTCTACCCCCCCCACCCATATTTAGCACTTGGGCTGGCCATATAACCTAGAAAGCAGAATAACAAGCTGTGAATGAGATTGGTACACCAAGCAGACATAGGTTTGATTACCACAACCTTCACTTTATTTCACCAGGAAAGGCATATTGAGCAACAGAATGTTCGTTTCCAGCTTCCCCTGTATACTGTGTGACTATGAGCAAGGCACTTGACCACCCTAATAAAACTGGTCCCCACAAAAATCTGACACTTGTGTCTTACACTGCTCTCCCAACTTTCTTTTTGAACAGGTTCTCTTTACCTTAGCTCATGGTTTCATCTGTCTGTGTGAATGTTTGTTTTTGTGTTCTGATATAGCATATTTGAACAGCTAATCAGTGTGGCAAAATATTTTGTGCAAACTTCCCATTTGTTAATTATGTGGGTGCAAAATATATTTAGCCAGTTGGTCTGTGTCATGATTTATAGACGTGCAAACAGTAACATGTATGGGGGGGCATGTTATTTAGTTAGTTTTATTGACTGGGTAAGATGCACTTCAGCACTAGGCAGACTAGCACTTGAAAAATTTTCATATTAACAGTATATTTCATTAAATGTATATGTCAACTCAGACAGATTGCTGAACCTGGGGTGTGTTTGACTGCAGTGTGTGTCTGTGTGTGTGGGGGGGGGAGATACGGCCAGATAGGAATGAACAGGCAGCAGCAATTTTATCTGTTTTCTTTAATAAATAGTGGTCTAAACACACTCATTTTACTGTCCTGATGTATTCACTGTGTTTTATGAATGTTAAGGGATCGCCTATGATTGCTGCATTATTGTTTAAAGAACAAAAAACAAATACCAATTCATAAAATTGCAGCTATGTGTTCCTTCCTACATACCCTCTGGCCATGGCCATCATCACTCCCCACACACACACCCTGGCCTGCACCTGCCTGTGGCCTCGACTGCCTCCTGGTCTGCATTTACTTGATTCCCTCCCAGTCCCACTCCCATCCACTTCAAGAATCTGCTGACCAGAGTCCAGATCGTAACACACTAGTCCAACCCTACCAGCACCTTTAGTCTGCTCCATCATCTTATGGGCTGCCAGGCCTGGACAGGCTAGCCCTGACTGGAGTCAGACTCTCAGTCTCATCTGGAGCCTGCTGCCCAGATTATGGCTAAAAATAAAATCAAGGCTGAGGCTCAGGCCAAGAAAAGTGAGACGGCAAATGGGACCCACCACCCGGCATGGGCGTGTGTGGACTGTGTCAAGTTTGAGAACTGAAGGCTTGGTTGGAGTCACTCAATTTTGAAGTACTGTATATAACACCTCCGCCCCGCACTATCCACTAGTGCAACACTTCTCAAACTTTGTCATAGTGAGCCTCCCCTAAGCCATGGGAAAGATCTTGAGCCTCCCCCAAAATACTGAAATATTTTTGGGCCTCCCCATAGAAAAATAGCCTACTTTTCACAGTACATCAGGAATAAATTGAAACCTCTTTGCATAGCTGGCTCTCATGTTATTAAGCTTATTGTACCCCCAAACAGGACAACCTACTTGCTCCAATATTTTGACTCTCGAACCATTGTTTCCCTTACTGCCATATCTTCATGGGTCAGACTGCTTTTTCTGTTTCCCCTCTAACTGGAATAACCTTCCTGCTGACCTCTGCCTCTCCCCCGCTCACCCTGCTCTTAAGCAACTTCTCAGGGATCATTTTGCTCCCTCCTGCTCTTATTCCTAGTACCTGTATGGTTAACTCTTGTATTTAGACAGTTCTGCTGCCAGTCTAATTGATCAACTGTTCCTCACATTGTTAGTTTATTGTTCTGAATTTGTTTGTACTTTTATTCATTTTGTATTTTCTTGAGTGTTTTGCAGTTACATTTTGAATTGTATTCTCTCACTACCCTTTCATGGGTACACCTGAAATAAGCCATTGCTCAGTGTACAGTACCTTCCCTGGTCACAGACTTGTGACTAAATACATAACTTCACCTACTATTATCCTCTTTCAGTTTGCCTAATCCCTTCACGCAAAATCTATACAGTTCAAAATTGAAATATAATACTTTTTCAAGACTTCCTTGAGTCTCCCCTGGAACAGGTTAGGGCCTCCCAAGGGAGGCTGGCCTCACCATTTGAGAACCCCTGCACTAGTGACTACAGTGAGTATACCACTACCCACCCTACCAAACAGAACCCCACCAGAAGTCCCACTGCATAACCAATGAACGCGTAAGAAGCACAACCTTGAAAACTGAAAAGCCTTTTTTTTATTTTGCGGTAGGGATTGACAACTCAGGCGGAGAGAAGACAATCATCAAATAACCTTTTTTTTTTTCTAATCATGATGAAGTCCTCCCAGTCCTCTCATCTCAGGGCTGGAGTTCAAGAGGCTCCAGAGTCATGCTCTCTCCAGTCTCCACACTGGGCTGCCTGGCTCTCCAAAAGAGACTTCCTGAGGAGGTCGAGTCCCCTCCTGACTCCGGTCCTGTGGTAACGGATCCTGAATTGTCCTACACTGCCGCCCGGTACAAACTCAAGTCAAATTCTCTCCACCATTACAGTCTGCTGTGCTCCTTCTTCCCATGGCAAGCCACACTTGAGTTTGTCATCTAATCGGGGAATTCTACGAGGCGGCAGCCGTGGTGAGCCGGCAATGACGACTTGAGGATATAAATCCTCAAAATGGAGTGAATGAGGCTGGAGGGGTGGTGGCGGACCTCGCTCCAACCGACCAGTCACACTACCTGCTGCAGCAGACCATAAACAAGCATTCACTTCGCCCAACGTGCCCTGGCTCCTCGATGACAGGCAGTGGCACGCTGTCTCTAACTGTTCAGTTGGTCCCCTCGTGCAGGTACACACGCGCGACTGTGGCTGCAGTGCTCTTCAATTGGCTGCAAAATGGAGGTAGCTATGGTTATTGCAGCCAATCAGAACCAGAGAAATTCGGGACCCTATGAAATTTAAAAAATACCAGATTGCTATATTCAAGTTGACCTTCCCCTGCTAAAACTCTTCTCGGTACAGGCCCAACACGAAGAAACAAAAAAAAAGCAGGAAAACAGCAGAGAAAAGTCCCAGTCTCTTGTCGGGGTGGCAGCTTGTCCTCCCATAATCTTCACCACTGGTGAATGAGGAACTCCTGAAATGGTTTCATTCCTATTTGTCTAATATAAGGCAATGTGTTTCTCAAGGTTCCATTATGTTAGCACCAAAAGATGTTAAAAGAGGGGTCCAACAAGGCTCAATTGGGGGCTCATTGCACTTTAATATTTATATTAATCATTTTCCAGATGTTCTGGGTAACAGCAAAGTCTGGCTGTACGTGGACGGCGCTGTGCTGGTGGTATCCGTGTGCAGTCAGTTTGAGCTGGAATACAAACTCCAGAATGATCTCCAAACAATGGAGACATGGTTTACTAGAACAGGATTTTTATTAAATGGTAAAAAAAAAGCAATGTATCTATTTTTCTTCAGGGGTAAAAAATTTACCAAATCAGATCTTGGATATACAGTTCAATAATGGACAAAAAGTGATTAATATAAACAACTATAGATACTGGAGTGTCGTTGATAACAAGTTGACATTTGCAGAACATATTGATTTGCTGGCTAAAAGGAAAAATGTGGTAGCCGTGTTAGTCCAGTCAACAATGTAGAGAGAAAAAACAAACAAATATGTTGTAGGTGATACCTTTTATTGTACTAACAAAATTATTTCTAAGACTAGCTTTCGAGAGATAAAACCCTCTTCCTCAGGTCAAAGTGGAAACCTCACTCACAGGCTTCCACTTTGACTTGAGGCAGAGGATTTTATCTCTTGAAAGCTAGTCTTACAAATAATTTTGTTAGTCCAATAAAAGGTATCACCTACAACATATTTGTTGTATTTTTTTCTCTACACTGGCTAAAAGGACAAATCAAAAACTTGATGCATTACGCAGGGCATCTACTTGCTTGTCAAAGGAGTCTATAGTGAAATTGGTTAAACGACTGTTAATTCCAGTTTCAGAATAGAGCAGTATTAATACTAATACTAGCCCCATACATGTAGAACTACTAGTAAAGAAAATCGTAATACATACAAACAGCCCCCCTCCCCAATCCTAATAGTAAATTCATAAGGAACTACACTGAGAGCCTACAGCCCTGTTCCCCTACTGAACATCATCAAAGTGCTGTATTTCAGGGTGGGGCAGCAGCACTCGGTGATTGGTGGGCTGATTTACCAGAGTTATGAGTGGAATTCATAGATTAATGCCTTTCTACTATGTAAAAATGTTTCTTACTGGCTCAGTTTGCTAATCGGGCAGGCAACTCACTGGAATGAGTTGCCTACCTGAATCAAGAAACCTGTCAGGGGCTCTTTAAATATTTGTTGTATGATGATTGTATTTGTATTGTGTGAATCATTGTTGAATGTTGTCAGATGTATATTACTGTACAGGGCATTTGTCGAATATAGGTCTTGTTTCCTAATGAGTTGTTCCTGTATAAAAATACAAACTTTATCTGTCTGTCTGTCTCTATATCTATCTACTATCTGTCTATCATTTTTATTTCAGGCATGGCACAGGAACAGAAACTTTTTAAAACTTTAAAGTCCTGTATCTCTGTTCAGGAATTTAAAAAAATTTAAGAAAAGAAAAATAGGTATATTGAGGTTTTTGCCAGAAAAACATTATTGCTGAACAAAACAGAATGATGACTGTACACCATACTGCTTCATCTTCTATTCTCAGCCAATCCCCTTGTGCAGTTTACATTCCAGAGGGGTGAAGGTTCTCCTAACTTTCAACTATCTGTGCTGAAGTATTTTGGGTGTATGTATATGATTACGTACATGAGCTTATAAGTATGAGTGTGTGTGTGGGTATATATGTATAAAAATTATAGTGCCACGGTAGTGGCGCTATAGTTAGGGTTGCACGGCCACTTCTATGTTAAACCCTAAATTTTGCATTTTAATACCTTTGTAACCATTTGTCCGAGTTGCCTGAAAGTTTGCATGTGCTGTCTGGCACAATAGATCTCTAGGTCTGGCAAGTTTCATTCCAGTCAGATGTGCGGTTGCAGAGCTGCGGAGTGCCAAAAAGTGTAAAAACAATCCTCACTTTTTGGCAAATTCTTTGCTCATCTCTACAGCCCAAATGGTTTGTGTTTCTGGTCCAAAATTTTTAGGGTATATGCAGAATGAGCCACTGAGGTGCCTTTTGAAGGTTTGGTGAAAAAATATTAATGTGTTCAAAAGTTATTAAACTTTTAAGTTTCCCATTCTAGCCTATGGGAAAAAATATATGCCAGGCATGAAAACATTCATGAAAGCACTTTTTACTGCTTTGTTGGGGGGTGAGGATATAGCATGCACCAAGCAGGAAAGGGATCTTGGGGTTATCATCGCTGATGACCTCAAGGTAGGGAAACAGTGTGACAAGGCAGCAGGTAAAGCAAATAGGATGCTAGGATGTATAGGCAGGGGCATTACCAGCAGGAAAAGGAGGTCATAATTCCGCCATACAAGACACTAGTGAGGCCCCACCTGGAGTACAGTGTACAGTTCTGGAGACCATACTCACGTAAGGACATAGACAGGGTAGAGAAGGTTCAGAGGAGGGCAACAAAGATGGTGCATGGATTGCATCACAAGTCCTATGAAGACAGGTTGAAGGAACTGAACATGTACTCCCTGGAGGAGAGGAGGGAGAGAGGGGGTATGATAGAGACATACAAGTATCTTACAGGGAGGAACAGGGTGCAGGAAAACACTATTTTAAGTGAAAAAGATGTTCCAGGACTAGAGGGCATGGGATGAAGTTGGAGGGAGGGCGATTCAGAGGAAACATGAGAAAGAATTTCTTCACAGAAAGGGTGGTGGACAAGGGAACACCCTGCCAGAGGAAGTGGTGGGGGCTGAAACAATCACGGGATTTAAGAATGCATGGGATAGACATAAAGGAATTCTGGAGGTCAGGGGTAAGGTGCAACAGACTTCTAGGAAAACAAACTGAACTTACAAGCTCAAATGGGCAGACTGGGTGGGCCATAGGCCCTTATCTGCCGACACTGTCTATGTATCTATGTAAATGGGTTTTGTACTTTCATGCTGCCACCATCTTGTTTTCAGTTAGCGACGCTGAAAAAATGCTGTAATTAAAAAATACTGCCCCTTGGTAAACACCAACTGTTGTGTTTACCTAACTGGAGCCCGAGGAACACAATTCTGGCATTAGTTTTTCAAAATAATATCTAGAAATATGTTTTCTAAAGTTTTCCGCCATTTTACCAGTTCTGCAGAATTTCATGAAAGTTTTCACGAAACTTTCACAAAAGTTTGTGAAAGTTTCACAAATCTGCGAAAGTACGCCTCCAAGAAAACAGTTTCTTTGCCACTTCATAGCAAAAAAATGGTTAAGTCTTTTGGGCTGAAATTTTCAGGGCAGCAATGGCTTGCACCACAGATGTGCCTTTTACTGGTTTGGTGAAAAAATATGCAATGGTTCCATAGTTAAATATTCCAAAGTTTTGAAATTTCCCTTAGGATAACATTGTGGCATTTGTGCCACCTATCAGCCGCTATACCTTGAAAATGGTTCGAGATCCACATTTTTTTGCTAAGCACTAAGCATGCGTGCAGGTTGCCAGGTGATGATTACAACTGTGGTGGAATTTTTTCAAATGTTCCTATGGTTACTGAGATATTGACACATTTGCAGCACAGGAGTTACTTACACTGGCTCTAGGCCTGTGCTATCTCACTATACTTATGGATAGATGGGAGTGCAGGACCCCTCCCACATATGGATACCATTATGCAATACTGGGAGCACAGGACACGCCATTATGCAGTAGTGGGGCCCTGCGCTCCCACGGGGAGATGCGAGAACATTAAAATATCTCTGCACTTATGTATAGATGCTCCCACATGAAAATCAGAGACAATTACAAAATGCATGCATGATGGGAGCACAGGGCAGGGCCCAGTGCTTCCACAACCACATAAGAGTAACATTACACTTTCTCAAAAAGAAGAGAAGTTTGCTGCAAAAAACTCAGTTGATGCATCAGTTAGGGTTTCTATTATTATTTTTTTTATTAAATTCTCGGATTACAAATACCTTTGAGCAGAAACTGCTCGTTTACAAAGGTTCCACGTCAAAGGATGAGGGTCAACATACATACAGAGGTAGTAAAAGAATGCACAATAAACAACCACAAAACAACTAAAAGAAAAAATAAAGATACTCAAGTTATAACATACTTTGAGATAATAGTCATAAAACGAGCAGCTTGAGTAGGCAGCTGTCTGCGGTAACAATAAGAGATAGAGGGCACCATAGGCAGTTAGTATTGCAGGCATGCGACCGGGAGAGGAAGTTGGCAGGCTAATGGGCCACTGTCTGATGGTGGTGGAAAATGTCTTGTACCAGTGGAGATGTGAAGCAGGAAAGGAGTCACAAGGAAGGCCCAGTGCCAGAGGGAATGAGATTGGGAAAGGGCGGGCTGTGAGACATGAGTGAGCTGGGAGATATTTAGAGAGATCTCTGTTCAGAGAAGCAGTCACATTGAGTGGTAGAGGTGAGGTAAAGTTTGAGATTCCTTTTTGAAGGGTCCAAGTGTAGTAGAGGAAAGTGCTTCTTTATTGAGGGAATTGAACCATTGAGCAGCTCTATAGATAAAGAACCGCTGACCCATGGAGGTACAACATCTGGGAACCTGAAAGGTTAGAGATCGGGCACCATGTGTTTGTTGAGTGCCACTGTAGGTAGTAAGGAGTGAGCTAACACCAGGTGGCATGAGACCAAGGAGAATCTTTTTTGGTAAGTAAGCAGGTCTGGTATTGTATTCTGCTGCGTAGGGGTAGCCAGCTGGCCTGTGCATAGAGGTCACAGGTGTGAGTTTGTCAGGCTGCACCAGTCAGTAGTCTACAGGCTTCGTTGAGAGCAACTGAGATCCTGCAGAGGGCACTTGTTGAGGCAGAGCCATAGATGGCAAGGCCGTAGTCAATGATAGAGGTGACAGAGCTGTAGATGGCTAGTTTAAGGGCATCCACAGGCATACAGTGTTTGTGTATGTGTAGTAGTCCAATCCGTATGTTGGCGGCCTTGGCAACAATGTCAATATGCCGAGTGTAGGAGAGGGTACTATCCAGGGTAATACCAAGGTACTTGAACTCCTTGACATGTTTGAGTGGGTTCCCAGCGTGGTTCTTGATGGTGAGGGACAGAGAGTTGTGCCTGCTCTGTCGGTTACAGAAGGACATGGCTTTAGTCTTGCTGTGGTTCAGGACAAGTTTATGAGAATTGAACCAGTCTTGATGCGATTGAAGTCGAGCTGCAGCTGGGATTCAAGGACTGTAATGTCATGGTGGCTGGAAACAGGACTGCATCGTCTCGTGTAGTAATATTTTTTGGTGGCAGGCACTGGGGAGATTGTTGATGAAGAGGGAGAAGAGTAGAGGGCCCAGAATAGACCCTTGGGGGACTCCAGAGTGGACCGGTTTCTCATCCGAAGAGATCCCTGCAATCCTTACACATTGGATCCGATTATCAAGGTAGCTGGTGAACCATGGAAGGACATCGCTGGAGATCCCAATGGAGGACAGCTGCTTGAGCAGTAGGGGATGGTTAACTGTGTCGAATGCCTTGGTAGGGTCTATAAACACTGCCCCTCCACAATTCCCTTTGTCAAGCGTGGCACGGATGAAGGCTGTAGATTCCAGTAGTGCAGTGGTGGTGCTGTGCCTTTTTCTGAAGCCATGCTGCTCTGGGCACTGTACATTATACTTATCCAGGAATTCAACTAGTTGGTCCTACACCATTCGCCTCCAGCGCTTGGATAGTGGGGAGGGAGGAGATAGGTCTGTAATTGGTGTGCAGTGTCCTATCTCCGCTTTTGTGAACCGTGTGACAGTGGCTTCTTCCAGAGAGAGGGAAATGGCCCAATCTAAGCAGAGATTAAAGATCTTTGTAAGTGGTTCTAAGATTTCATCGAGGACTTGTGCCAGCAGTTTTAGGTCAAGGGAGTCACCACTGTACCCTTGTTTACTGATGGCCTTTTGAATGTATTTTCTAGCTACTTGTGGTGGGACCTCCTTAAAAAAAAACTTTGGGGTTGTACATTCTAGTTGGGGGGTAACTTGGGAGGAGTTGGAGGGGAGGTCGTCGAAAAAATTTGGTGGAAGGACACTGTCCAGGTTTGTAAATGCATTATTAAAAGTGCTGGTGATGATACCTAGGTCAAGTGTAGGAGTGCCATGAAGGTTGAGCATAGTGGGTGGTGCTTTAGGATCCTTGCCTGTGAGTTCTTTCATGTTGTTCCAGAATTTGTTTCCCTGGCCCCAAGAGTTGGTCAGAGCCTCTTAAATGTTTGGAAATTTGGTGTTAGGGTTACTAACTCTACCACCCCCCCCACCCTTCACACACCAACAGGCATTGTGGTGTGCCTTGGGGTCATCGGGCCAAACTCTCACCCCCCTCTCCTATACTGTACCACCTCAGCTTGTTTACACTTGAAGACCCCAAGGCACACCCCAATACCTGCTGGTGTGTGGAGGGTGGGGGTGTGTGAGTGGGGTGGTATTGTTGGTAATCCTAACATTGAATTTACAAAAGTTTGTCACTGTAACCTAACTGATGCATTAACATAGTTTTTTTTTTGTAATGAATATATATATATATATATATATATATATATATATATACATACATATATATGTGTATGCGTGTGTGTGTGTATATGTATTATTGCTATATGTACATAACTATATCTCAATGACTAGTGCTGCCTGCCCATTCCCACACAATGTTTGACTTTGCTTTATATGTATTCAACTGTATGAACTGGCTTAGCTCGATATATAGTTTATCTGGATCTCATATTCAAATATGCAAAAATGTATCTCCTTTTTCCCTTTCCCCCAGGACGCATCTGGAAATGAGCTATTGTAGCTCAGTATGCCTTTCCTGGTGAAACTTTTCAAAATAAAGTAATTAATTTAAGAATCAAGGTTCAAACCCCACTCTGTACTACAAATCCCCAAACTACAACTATTGTGTATGACTCCCAGAATTCCATCATACCAAGAACAGGGATTTCTCTTTGCACAGTTGTTTTCTTCTGACTGAAAGTCAAAGTGTAAAAGGTCGGCTGCTTTTTGCAGCCTAAACATTAAGTTACAGAACATACCACAGACTCCTGACAGGCACCGACAACGTGCTAGTCTGAGGAATTTAGCAGTAGTGTCTCTGGTTAACATTGCTGTGCTTCAAAGCTGTGAGCCATAACAGCTCTGGAAACTCATGTGACATCATCCACATTGCCGGTTTCAGTATGTGCAGTCCTCCTTCCTTTTCTGGATGAAATGTGATGATGTGCTCATAGTTGTTGTAATGGTACAGACTATGTCGGGGGTGCCAGTCTTCTCCATGTCGTTTAGGGTGGGAGGGGGCTGTACTTGTCCTCGCAGTTTTATCTAGTAGCAGATGAAATGTACAGTATGACTGTATGTTTCTGACCTTTAGTTATCTAGGTTCTGAATTACCCAATAGGGGTTGAATTAGTCATACAGGAGTTATGTTTTTGTAACATAAATATTATGACATTGCTTTAAGCTGATACAAGGTTGGACTCATTCTGCACACTGTTTCATGTTATGAGCCCTGGTTTGCTCCTTTTCTAGGTCTCCAGTTGCCTATAATTTGTGGGGGTGGTTACTACTGTCCCTACCATGGAAGAACTGGAAGCCACCTCTCCTATGTTCAGGAGGGGCCGGCAGGTTGGTTTTACGACACTAATAATTATGATACTGGCCCTGGGGCTAGTTCTCCTTTATTGTGCTACCTCGACTCCTAGCCTATTTATTGACCCAGGGTTGTGGCCCTCCTCCCATGACGATACTGATTTCTTCTTTTCCAACCTACTTGTAACTAAGGTAATGCACTACAGTACTGTCCTTAGCCTTGACACTAGATGCCTTATGTGTACGGTCAGGGTGAAGAAAGTCCTAAGCATGCACAGGCCTGGAGGTAGGTCAGCAAGATTGTTCCTCCTGGCTAGCCCTTATTTTCACTTCTCATGGCTGGAGATATTGAGCTCAATCCTGGGCCATCTAAGCTGATCTCTAATATTCCCACCACCTGGAATGGGAATAAGGGACTAAAATAGTGCATATGAATATTAGGAGCTTGCTTCCTAACCGAGATGATCTCCTAGCGTGGACTGAGCTATACAAGCCAGACATCCTAGGGATAACTGAGACTTGGCTCAAACCCCCATTCCTGACTCTGCCTGCTTCCTAACAGGATATGAGTTCATTCTGCCTAGACAGGACTGGGGGTAGGAAGGGGGGAAGGCACCCTCATCTACTACAGATCCCATCTGAAAATCTCCCTGGTGGCACAGAGTAAACCTGATCATCCACCTTGTGAGTTTCTTCATGTGCTCCTGTTGCTGGACGATGCTAAGAAGCTGCACTTGGTGTGTGCCTATAACCCCCTTGGGGGGGTCTGACAGGACTCACTTACCTCTTAGATGCAGTCAGGCCCAGTATAGGTGACAATGAACTCATTATTATGGGTGATATCAACATGAACTGGGAGTGGCAATATTAGGAAATGCGAATCACAACTTGCCTGCCTATCACTTAACCAACTAATCCATGACCCGATGAGACAGGCAGCCAATGGTTCCTCAGGTTTCTGCTGGACTGGATCCTGACCAACCGGCCGGAGAGGATTGCCTCATCAGGCACGCTATCAGACTCCATATCTGACACTCCCGTATACTGTGTCTGGAAAATCCTCCCCAGAATTCCACACAAAATCATTCAAGTCAGAAAATACTCCTGCTTTGACCCTGAGGCTTTCCTGGCCAATCTAGGATGTACTGACTGGACCAGGGTGCTTAAGCCTCTGACCCCTCAGTGGCAGCCTCCTGCTTCATACATTCCTTTGGTGTTCTCCAAGATAGACACGCCTCAGGGTCACCCGGAGGGTGAGGGAACAGCCACCTTCTGGCTGAATGGGAGACTCTACTTGCCCAGATGCGGAGAGAGACAAATGCTGGCAAGTACTAAGGGTTCCAGATCCTACTAATCTCCTGAGATATCGGCAACTCAGGAATCGGTGTAAAAAGCCATTAGGGCTGCCAAAAGTAACTTCTGTAAATCGGCACTACTTAGCTCTGTCAGAGATCCTAGGAGGTTCTGGAGGAACATTAAATCCCTCGTCAGTGGGCCCTCTCACTGGGTGTCGTGGACATGATTATTGATGGAGTCTCATGCAATAATCCCACACTATAGCCGACCACCTCAATCTCCACTTCTCCGACCTTTCGCCCTCACCTCTCGCTTCACGACCGATGGGGTCGCTTGACATCCCTCCGATGCAGAGTGAACATCCTCCTCGGAGAGCATTTACTCTTAAGGCCGTTCTCGTCCTTGATGTTCGAACCGCTTAGCTGCCCTCTCCCAGCACTCCAGTGCAGGGCCTGACAACCTTGAGCCCAGGCTTCTCAAGCTGGGAGCAGCTTACATTGCACCTCTGATTGCCCATATCTTTAACCTATCCCTTAGCTCAGGGATAATCCTGACATCTGGAAGGAGGCAAGGATAGTCCTTGTTCTGAAGCAGGAAATCCAAACTCCTGACAACTATCGCCTATTGCCATTCTCCCATCCCTTGGTAAACTCCTGAAAAGGTTGTATGGAGCAACTCTCAGAGTACGTGGATACCCATGAGCTGCTTTCTGGGGCCCAACATGGTTTCCGGAAGGGTCATAGTGCCACTACTGCCCTGATTACTGTAACCTCTAGTATTAGATCCGCCATGGATCAGGGCAAACTGTCAGGTGCTATATTTATTGACTTGTCAAAAGCTTTTGACCTTGTCAACCATGACCTACTGGGGGAGCAGCTCAGGGCTCTCGGGTTCTCTCCGCATGCCATGAGTTGGATGATGGGCTACCTAATGGGTAGAAAGCAGCGCACCTGCTTTAACAAGGTTCTCTTGGAGCCTAGGGCTGTGACCATGGGAGTTCCCCAGGGATCAGTACTTGGACCTCTCCTATTCTCACTTTTTATTAATCAACTCCCACAGGTGACCTCTCGTTGCCAAGTCACGCTTTATGCAGATGACCTTGTGCTAGTGGCCCATGCTCGTAATGCTGCTGACTTTGGCAGTGCCTATCTAGGGCTTCCAGCAGAGTCTCGGCCTGGATTACCAACCATAGACTGGTATTGATTCCTAACAAAACTCAGGCCATGCTCTTTGGTTCCACGGCCAAGTTAAAAGCCCGATCAGCTATACTTAAAATAGCTTGTGATGGAGGCCCCCTGTTGCCAACAGCAAGTTCAATTAAATATCTTGGGGTCACCCTCGACCCACAACTTGACATGGGAAGCCATATCCAAAACATCTGCAGAGCCACCAGGTGTAAGCTTGGCCTTGCCTACAGGGCCAAATACAACCTGACTCCGGGAGCAAGGCTGGCACTTGCGAGGGGAGTGCTTCTCCCCTCCCTTAGTTATGGATACATCCTATTTGCCAGGTCACCCCAAATCCATCTTAATCGGTGGAACATGGCATATAATGATATCTGTCGGTTTGCACTTGCTGCTCCCAAACTCACCCACCGATGTGAGCTCTATGACAAACTCAACTGGTTCCCCCCTTCGGAATTCCTGATCCTTGGTGTAGGAAACTTCACCAGGAAAGTGCTTGCCATGGGCATACCGTCGGGACTGGCATCTCCTCCCAAAACTGGACGCCATCCCCTACCAGTTCAGGTCACAGACCTTGAGGTTGCTTAAGTTCCCTACCGGACCCTTATGGGGATCGTGACTTTGCCGCTTTTGTGCCTAGGCTCTGGAACTCCATTCCGACTCTGTTCGGCTCTGTCCCTTCCCATGGGACCTTCTGCTCCTCCCTGTGGTCCCACCTAAAACAAACAACAAGATGTGACTGCTCCTAGTCTCTGTAATGTAATACTCTGCAGTCCACTATTGTCCACTCTGAGTCCATGATGGTCTATGAAATATGTATTCAGTGATTCTAATGTCTATCTATGTCCTGTAACAATTTGTACTATGTGTGGCAGTATCTCTGCTCTTATACAAGCATTGTTATAGCTGTTTTTTACTGTATCATGCTGTTTCTCCAATGTTGCCATGTATGTATACTGTATGTTTTGTGCTCTCCCGGGTCGTTCCTGAAAATAGGCATACTACTTGTCTAGTGTACTTACCCGGTAAACAAAAGCTAAATAAATAAATGAATCAGCTACACTGTGCAGGAGAGGTCTCTGCGCTTGTATCAAAAGTGAGCGAGCGAGAGAAAGACAGATTATCCTACATGCTGCCACAAAGCCCTTGCTGGGACCAACATCTCACAGTTTACAGTAGCCACAACCTCACTTTCTGTAGGTGGTATACACAGGGACTCTATATCATTATGTCTAATCTCTATGTCAATAAATCTCTTCTTCATTGATGACAAATTTCTTTCAAACCAAATCTGGACATAGCAATCAGAAGGGGTCACAGATTCCCTACAAATTCTTGCATAAATACAGATGTCATGAAGAAAAAGGAATTAAATGATAAATAGTCTTAAGGTAGATTCAAAAACTTGCAGCTCGTTTTTCCAGCAGTTGCGTTTTCTGCACACAATGTGTTCACCTAAAGGATTCGTCATTTTTCTTTTGGTTGCATAGCAACAGTTCTGTTGCAGACCCTTAGTGTGCAGAATCAGTTCTCCTTCCCTAATATGCAGAAAGAAAGGAGATCCTATAAATGCCTACAGTATAGCAAAGCTAAACAAATGTCTAAGGGTGCATGAGTAAGTGCCCTTCACGAAAACTAAATGGTTCATATCCTGTACTGTGCAGGCTGAAAAACTGAATTTATTTAAACCTTTACATGCAACATTAATATACCTCTAAGTGACACAGCTAAACTAATTTGACTGTCTGAAAGCACAGATGTTATGAAAAAAAATAACCATAGTACGTGAGCAGACATTTTGGGAATTGTTAAAAAAAACAGGCCTTGGGCTATAAAAAATGTGAATCTCAGAAGACTTTTCCATCATCAGCACAGAGTTTTGTAAGAATTCATGTACGACTATAATTACCTGCCATTCAGCTATTCATATGGTTTCAGTAAAATCATTCAAATAACCCGTTTTTAAACTGGAAATGTTTAGGTGGGGAAGTATCTCTACAGTAGATGGTGGAACTTTCCTAAAGCAGTCAATGAAGAAAGCTGAAGGCAGTGCAAGAACTGTCATGCAGTTGTGTTAGAGGTGGGGGAACGGAGTTCCTGTGGGTTCCTGCCCAATTTAACCACTGTAACCCTAATTTTACACATGCACACACACACACATTACATCTCCATTTCTCCAGAAAGACAGATACAGGGTATGAAATATGCATAGTAACTTAACATTTAGAAAGAGGAAAATGTACAATGATTTTTTGTTACAGTAATTATATTTAAATGTTCTGACAGGTTTCTTGATGCAATGCAAACCCACTGTATACATATGCATTACTGATAGGCTTCACCTGAGAACGGGCTTGATTCATACGCTACGCTAAGCAGCATCAGTTCTTCACCAATGTTCCTGCTGTCTGCAAGGGAAGGAGTGTGGTAAAATAACACTGTGAACTTGAACACTGCTTTTGCACATGTTTAACTTGTGATGGCGAAAACTCTTTCTGGGACTTTGCTTAAAATTAAAGTAGAATATCTTCAGTTTCAGATGTTTGCAATAATTGCATATAAGAATGGCGAACAATTAAAGGTGGCCTCAGCACCTGTAGTTTACTCACTCTATATTGTGTTTTTTTTGCTTGTATTTTTTTTTTTCCACCTCAGCTGGTGCCTATCCTCCCTGACCACTCCCCCACACCATCACTCAACATCTCCCAGACTTACCGACTCCTTCCACACATGACTTAAAGAGCCCCTGACACCATAGTGACAACTTTGAGAAAATGTGATGTTTAGTACAAGTGAGTTTATATTTTATTGTTATTTCTGTATTTCTCATTCTTCTTTATCACTAAGGACATCTGCATGTAAACAGGATCACTACCCTATCTGTTCTGGCTGTTTGTCTACATATGACATCACAGTTCTGTTTATTACATCACAGTCTGTTGTTGTGGGGATAATTATGATGCCATAAACAGGGGATTCTTTATTGTATTTATTTCTTTATTTAAAAGTTGTTAACCGGGAGAAGCATCATGACCAGAAGCTTGTTTCCAGGTGCAACCTGGATTATGATGTCATATGTAGGATAGTGGAAAGAGCAGATAAAGTCTAAGGGACAGTAAGCCTCTTTCATACAGCTGTCTTTGGTAATAAAGAGAAAAGTAAATAATTATAGAAAATACATGAAATACAAACTGAACTGTCTAACTCTCACATTTTTTTCTAAGTTTTTATAACAGTGTCAGGGGCTCTTTAAGTCCCGTAGCAGGGTGGTGGACAGCCTCACTCGATCCACCTTTTCAAGGATCCGGTGGAACTGTAACATGGTTGCCAATGCAGGCCTGTGAGGGGTCGGGGAAATATCTTGACAACCAGGGTCAATTTTCCCCAATTTCCTCCCTTGCAGTGGGGTGGCATGCAGTGTTATCAGTATGCACACTCCTGTACATAGCACACAGGATGGCTGCTCCTCCTCTACTCCCCCCCCCCCCCAAGTTGCAGTCCTGATACTCTGCCTCCAGGCACCGCCAAAGGCCAGGCTAACACCAGGTGCTGCCCCACCCACCGCACTCCCCTCCCCCACTCCGGAGAAGAGAAATCCCTTGGATGCTCTATCCTCCCCCCGACCCACCCTTTGACAACCTGGGCTTGGGGCACCAACCCAGGTTACTGGCACAGGGTTTTAAATAACTGCAAAATTTATTAGGATTTTCATGAGTAAAACTGCTAATCAGTTGGGATAATACATAGCTCATGTCTCAATTTGTTTAGCAACGTAAACTGCTAGGAAATGCATATACATGCGTTTTCGCAATTGATTACAATGAAAGTGTTAATCAGTTTGCAGTTATTTAAAACCCTGCGGCATCACTGCGTCTCTGACATAAGGACAGGTATCAGGAGTGAGATGAGTCTCTTTGCGGATGACTCAAAACTGGGGGCGGTGGTGGATGGGGAGGAGGGGAGGGTGGCCCTACAGGGGGACCTGGAGGCTCTGGAAAGATGATCTAGAAAGTGGAAGCTGAGGTTCAATGCATGGAAATGCAAAAGGTACTGCACCTGGGGGCCAGAAACCCAGGCCAAGTGTACACCCTGGAGGGGGGATGCTACAAGTCTCGATGGCTGAGAGGGACCTGGTGGTGGTGGTGGATGTCAAGATGAACAACTCGGAGACTTGTAGGAGGGCAGCAGCCAAGGCAACAGGATGCTGGGATGCATCATTAGGGGGATCACCTCCAGAAGGAGGGAAGTGATACTCACTCTGTATAACTGCTTGGTGAGGCCACACCTTGGTACTGCGTGCAGTTTTGGAAGCCACACTTAAAGAGGGACATTAAACTCCTGGAGAGGGGTCCAGAGGAGGAGCCACCAAATGATTTGGGGCTTGGGGACAGGACCTATGGGGAGAGGCTTGAAGAGCTGAATATGTACACATTGGAAGAGAGAGAGGACTGGGGGACATGTAATAGGTCTTCAGGTACATGAAGGGGTAAATAGGGAGGAGCAGTCAGGGTGCTTCAAGAATGGAGGAGGGGCAACTAGAGGACATGGGTGGAAGCTGGAGGGGGAAGATTCAGGGGAGAAAGGAGGAGGTGCTACTTCACTGAGAGGGTGGTGGAGTCATGGAATTGCTGCCCAGGGGCTGGTGGAGGCAGAGACGGTGGAGGGGTTCAAGAGGGGTGTGACAGATACAGGGGAAGGGTTCTGGAAGCAAAATCCAGTGCAGCGAGAATATCCAGAACTGGGAAGGGAGAAGCCAGAGAAGGCGAGGGGGCAGCAAGGTCAGCTTCCAGGGTGGGGGCTGACCAAACGAGCAGACATGAAAGACCATTAGGCCTATTCTGCTGGCATTTTAGTATGTTAGTATCACATGCGGGAGCTCTACCACTGCACCACTGATCTGGCTACCCACTCTGTACTGTTGTTTTTAGCTGCACTCAATCATACCACTGGTGGAAAGGAAATGTTACCATATATATATACACATAGATACATACACACACACACATATATATATATATATATATATATATATATATATATATATATATATATATACACACATATATATATATAGTCCAATTGTCTGTGCTCTGTACCTAAAAATTATCAAAAAATGTCATCATTCATTTTAGTAGTAATTTATTTACACACATCCTTATATTCAGCATCAGTAATTCCTTTAGGCATTTAAAAAATACTACTACTTTTGTAATTAATGACTAATATTAAATTGATAATCTAGCAGTTTTAAAAAACTCTCTTTCTTGACGGTTACTCTTTGAATATACACACTGGAGTCATGCTCTGAATGGATCAGGGTGAGGTTATCCCATAATGTGATGGTGTCAGCACTTCCCAGGATGCCCTAGTCAGTTATTATGAACTACTGTAGCTTGCTGCCAACAACTTGGTCACAAGTCACTAGAGGCTACTTCCCTTAAGTCCCACCACAGGCTCTTGTTTACGCAGAACAAGTCAGGCTCTTGCTTACACAGTACAAGGCCACTCGGACATAGGAATTCCCCTCTAGTCACTCCAGCTACACTTTACCCTTGTTGTGTAAAACATGCAGGTTTACTTTTAACTTTGTAGTGCTCTTTGGAGGGTGGATCACAGAACTGACCAGACAACAGATTACCTTATTAACACACTGCAATTAGAGATATTAAATATGGAAATATTCAATATTCACACCATATTTACACTGTATGCAGTAACTAAAGTAATATGAATACGTACTAACATACTAAAATGCCAGCAGAATAGGCCTAATGATCTTTCGTGTCTGCTCATTTGGTCAGCCCCCACCCTGGGAGCTGATCTTGCTTCCCCCCTCGCCCTCTCTGGCTTCCCCTTCCCCAGTCCCAGATATTCTCGCTGCACTGGATTTTGCTTCCAGAACCCTTCCCCTGTACCTGTCCCACCCCCTCTTGAACCCCTCCACCGTCTCTGCCTCCACCAGCCCCCTGGGCAGCACATTCCATGGCTCCACCACTCTCTCAGTGAAGTAGCACCTCCTCCTTTCTACCCTGAATCTCCCCTCCAGCTTCCACCCATGTCCTCTAGTTGTGCCCCCTTCCTTCAGAGCACCCTGTCTGCTCCTCCCCTATTTACCCCCTTCATGTACCTGAAGACCTCTATCATGTCCCCCCGGTCCCTTCTCTCTTCCAATGTGTACATATTGAGCTCTTTGAGCCTCTCCCCATAGGTCCTGTTCCCCAAGCCCCAAATAATTTTGGTTGCCCTCCTCTGGACCCTCTCCAGGAGTTCAATGTCCCTCTTTAAGTGTGGCCTCCAAACCTGCATGCCGTACTCGAGGTGCGGCCTCACCAAGCAGTTATACAGAGGGAGTATCACTTCCCTCCTTCTGGAGGTGATCCCCCTAGCGATGCATCCCAACATCCTGTTGGCCTTGGCCGCTGCCCTCCTACAAGTCTCTGAGTTGTTCATCTTGACATCCACGATCACCCCCAGGTCCCTCTCAGCCATCGAGACTTGCAGCATTTCCCCCCCAGGGTGTACACTTGGCCCGGGTTTCTGGCTCCCAGGTGCAGTAACTTGCATTTCCCTACATTGAACCTCAGCTTCTACTTTCTAGACCACCTTTCCATAGCCTCCAGGTCCTCCTGTAGGGCCACCCTCCAACACCGCCCTCAGTTTTGAGTCATCCACAAAGAGACTCTTCTCACTCCTGATACCCTTCCTTACGTCAGAGACATAGGCGTTAAACAGGAGGGGCCCAAGGACCGATCCCTGAGGGACCCCACTAATGACCCTCCTTGGGGATGAGACTATCCCGCCAACCATGACCCTCTGGGTCCGGTCCTGGAGCCAATTGCCTATCCATCTGATCATCTGGTTCCCCACCCCCATTTCTCCCAGCTTATCCAACAGGCCCCCGTGAGGAACAGAGTTAAATGCCTTGCTGAAGTCAAGAAAGAGGACGTCCACCGGTCTACCCAGGTCCAAGGAACTTATCACCCAGTCATAGAACTCCACAAGGTTTGTCTGACACAATTTCCCTGGGACAAATCCATGCTGTCTATCATCCAGGCACCCCAACTTTTCCAGGTCCCCCCAGCCTCTCCTTGACAATGCCCTCCATCACCTTGCCCACCACTGATGTCAGGCTGACGGGCCTGTAGTTCCCTGCCACCTCCCTTGATCCCCCCTTGTGGATAGGCACTATATGCACCACCTTCCAGTACTGGGGCACCCACCCTGTCCTCAGAGAGATGCTGAAAAGCTCCGCCAAGGGTTTCACCAGGACAACCACCAGTTCCTTCAGCACTCTGGGATGTAATTTATCTGGCCCTGGTGCTTCTCCGTCTTAAGGGACCTGAGGGCTTCCCTCACTCTCTCTCTCTCTCTGCTGTGATTTCCACCCCACTACCTCGTCCCCCTGCTTTACCTTCCCCCCTCCTGCCAGTGATGGCTCCCCACTCTCCTCAGACCCACCGATCGGTAAGGGTCCCACCCCCTTCAGGTTCACTGTCTCCTCCCATGTATGATGCAGCCCCCCATTTTCCTTGCTGAAAACTGAGGAGAAGTACTCATTTAGTACCTCAGCCTGTTCCCCAGGTCTTGTGCCCATCCCTCCCCTGTTTTAATCCTGCTAATCTGCCCCTTCACCCTTCGTTTTCCCCCAGTGTATCTAAAGAACCCCTTGTTCCCTCTCCTAATTTCCCTGTCCAGGTTCTGCTTCTTCCTTGCCTTAGCCACTCTCACCACCCTAGTGGCCCTTCTGGCCATCAGCTCATACTCCCCTCGATCCCTTTCACTCCTTGAGCACTTGAAATGCCTATAGGCCGCCTTCTTTCCCCTCACCACCTCCTGAACCTCCCTGGTCCACCAGCAGGGTTTTTGGGCCCTACCGCATTTTCGTCTTACTCTTGCCCAGGTGCTGGACTGCACTCCCCTTCTGATGATTTCCCACCTACTATCAGCGTCCATGTCTGACCCAATCCCATCCAAATGCTCCTTAAGGATCCTTCCCATTTCTGTGAAATCAGCCCCCCTGAAGTCAGTTACCTCCGTTTTTGTCCAGCCTTCTACCTCTCCTAGGTCCAGGCAGAACCAGACCGTGGCATGGTCGCTCCCCGCCAACGAGTCCCTTACCTCCATGCCCCCAATCTGGTCTCTGTCAGACAGGACCACATCCTGTATCCATGCCTCCCTGGTCAGTTCCCCCACCTGCTGAGTTAGGAACGCATCCTGAAAGACATCCAACAACCTCTGTTCCCTGGCCACCGAGGATGTCATAGTCTCTCAGTCCATTCCTGGCATGTTTAAGTCCCCCTACACCACCACCCTTCCCCTGCCCAATCTGCAGTGTCTCCTAACATCTGCCACCAGACTCTCCTCCAGCTCCTCCGCCGGTGCAGGGGGTCTATACACCACTCCTATTTTTACTCTCTTGCCCCCCCCCGTTAACAAGGTGACCCAAATCACCTCCACAGTTCCCTCCGCCTCCTCCACTCCTCCTATGCCATTGCAGTTTTTGACTATTATTGCTCCCTCCCCTCCTCCCTCCCCCCGTCCTTCTTGAACATGGTGTAACCCTCCAGGTTCAGGTCCCAGTCATGTCTTGCAGTTGCCCAGGTCTCAGTGACCACTGCCACATCCACCTCTCCCTCAGTTAGCATCGCCTGGAGCTCAGACATTTTATTGCCCAAGCTCCTGGCACACACTTATAAAATGTTGCATAAACAGGTTTAAACACAGAAGTTCAGAATAGGAACACTAACAAAACTGACTAAAATGCTAAGTCTCCCTGCGTGAGTCAATAAGAGATTCGATATCCCTTGTGTGTCCATTACTGCTATTATCTGTCTCTTCTGTTTCAAAAGATGTTGCTATATACTGAACAAAGCTGCATGTAGTTTGACCACAGCAGATGTTGACATATTCTTGTAGGTGGACTTCATATGTTTCCATAATGGGGATTTTGCACTATTGAGGGGTTGGGTATGCGCAATTTGCGTCTACCCAGCCCGCATAGCTCCGCACCTGTGGACTGGTGCATGGTGCGCAGTGCATGGTATGCACTACTGTGTGTCTCTGCAGGATGCTTGTTTGCGGCCCTGCCCCTGGTACACTGCTGTGTGGGAGGTGGATCAAGGGACATAGGCGGGCAGCCAATCGATGCCCATCCTTGGTCACACAGTAGATCCCCTGCTCCCTGCAAGCAGGGGATTCTGGGAAACTGTAGAAGACTACAGTGTTAAAAAGACAGGTGAATGCCTGAAAGGCTGCCCTCAGCCTTCCCTTGCTAATTAGAGAGCTGGGGCAGCAAAGTAGGGGGCTATGTGTTGTCCCACGGCCCGTGGGGTTTCTCCAGGGGGGGTGTACAAAAGGGTTCCCACTGACATATCCCGTGCCCCCCATGCCCAGCAGCATGTCTTCATGAATGGCATAGAGTGCAGGCATGCCTCCAGATAAGCCTCACACCAGTCACGCATGTAGCTGTGTGATTGGCTGAGGGATCATGTGCACAAGGGGTACACATATGCCTGGGGGTTTGCAGCATTCCATCTTAGGGTTGCCTATGTGCCGCAGATGCATGCGGACAGGCAGTCTGCGTTTTTGTGAATAGACCCCTATGTTCTTAAAAGAGTAGCTGGCACTTTACTGCTTTGGTGCTGGCAACTTTAGAAACACCAAGGAGCTGCCTGCCCTGAGAATCTAAAGCACAATAAAAATATTTTTTTTTTTCAAATGGTTTTCCAACAGTTTGTAAGTTATTTAGCTTACTGCCTCCTAATTGTAACTACCTTGTCCTGCACCACTCAGATGCTGACCTGTGCAGTCCCACCCACTACACAGTGTTTTGATGATGCTAAGTGGAGAACAGGACTGCAGTTCATTGCACTGAAAGTGATCAGGAAGGAAGTGAGCTATGCAGAGTATATAAATTATTCAACTTTGCTGGCTGCATTTCATGTTTTGTTTGGGGGCGATTATATAAACATAATACTCCCCCCAAAATTAAATGTGCCCAGCAAAGTTAAATATTTATGGGCTGTATCTGTGTCAGAGGGAACTGGGTGTCCTGCCCAGGAGAATAGAGAGTGAAGTCAGAAAGGATTAAAACTAGGAGGGAGAGACCTGGAGCAGGGTTTACCAAGTGCAGAGGACATATGCAGGGAATCCCTGAGGAAAGGGCAATACAGCAGAGGAGCAACAAGTGTGGAACCCCCAAAGGGGAATGAGTTAGCTCAGACTGACAAATATTCTCACTTGCATGATGGTCAATATGAGGAGTACACCCAGCAAAATGGAAGAGCATGATGATCTGATGCACTTTGATGGCCAGGACTATATGGTTCTCACAGAGACTCGGTGGAGGAAGAAAATGACTGGGACACCAGGATAGAGGGCTACAGGCTATTCTGGAGGGATAGGACTCTCAAGAAAGGCAGCAAGGTGGCTCTCTTCATAAGTGAGGTAGGCACTGTGAAGGACAGGAAGGGCATCAGGGAAAAACAGTGCCACAGAGTCTGTGTGGGCCAAATGAGCAGAACCTGGGGAGAAAGAATCACCCTGGGGTGTGTTTCAGGCCTCCAAACCATTTGGTGGAATATGATCTCCAGCTGATCAGAGAAATTATGAGTCAGATTGGACTCAGTAGTGATTTTGTGGGACTTCAGTCTCCCTACCATGGATTGCAATCTTGAGAGGGCTAATTGCAGGGATGAGACCACTTTCCTGTACACTTTCAAATACGGCATCCTAGAACATCATGTCCATCAAGGGGCTAGGTTTGAAGTCATTTTGAATGTCAGTTAGTTTGAATGTTGTTATCAGCAATGGGGATGGGGTAATCTCCAGTGTGAACATCAACAAACTGGTAAGAAGCAGTGACCACAGCAAAGTAAACTTCACCTGGTGGCAGGGATGGGTAATTAGGTCTCAGCCACCAGGACCCACATCTTCAGAAAGTCAGCCATTTCCAAGATTAGGCCAAAGGTCTGGTGAAACTGCATGAGACTGGAAATTTAAAACACATGTGGGGTTTGCTGAAGAATGTGCTTGAAGCAGCCATGGAGATCTGCATCTGTGTAAGCAATAATGGAAAAGGGGGCAAAATATGGGGCGTCCTCCTGGCTCAGCAGGGACCTAAGGCAATTAATCCTGCACAGTAAGCTGATTTACAACTTCTGGAAAGAGATGGGTTGCCTCCAGGCAAAAAAGTACAGAGCAGCATTTAGGGACTGCAAACTAGAATTAAGAACACCAAGGAGGGGCTGGAAACTAGGACAGCAGTAAGAGTTTTGGAAAACGGGATGAGGAAAGCAAAAGAGGTGATTGGGCCCCTGAAAACACGGGATGGGATTGGGGAGAAACCTGTGAGAGATCTGGAGGCCATGGCTAAGATGTTGAATGAATACTTTGCATTGTTGTTTACCTGAGGGCCCCCAGGATGGGGGAAGGGTGAAAACTGGGAAGGCCAATGGCAGCAAGGGTACTCATGATGTAACCTATGAACATCACACCTGCCCTGGTAGTTAACTACCTCACAAAGATCAAGTCAGGTAAATCACAGGGGGTGGATGGAAAATACCAAAGATAGGATCATGGTGAAGCTAAAGGAAAAACTGGCATGCAGCTAGTTATATTTCATGAGTCAGTCTTTACAGGCGTGGTACTGGAGGACTGGAAACTGACCAGTGTGGTCCCTGCCTTCAGGAAAGGGGCAAGGTCCAACCCAAGCAACTGCAGCCGGGCATCACTGCTGGACAAGGTCCTGGAATCCCCTATCAAAGACAAAATAATGGACCATTTGATTGAGGCCAAGGTTGTCACATCCTCTTAGCATGGATTTATGGGGCAGATTATGCCAAACCAACCTGATTGCCTTCTTTGAGATGGTAACCAGGGAGGTTGACAGGGACAGGGCCATAGACAGTCTATTTGGAGTATAGTAAGGCCTTTGACACTATGGTGCATGATAAGCTTCTGGTAAAACTACAGCAGTGTCCAATACATGAGGCATATACAAAGTGGATTGCTGACTGGCTTGGGGAAGGAAGCAGTTGGTTATGGTGGAAGACTTGCACTATTCCAATTGAAGAGGGGTATTCAGTGGCAGCCCCTCAGGGATAGTAGGTGTTAAGAGTCACTGCTGTTCAACATTTTTATCAAAGATCTGAAATCTGAACTCTCCAGCAGGCTGCTTAAGTTTGCTGATGACACACAGCTGATCAAAGGAAGTGGACTCCCTTGAGGATGGTGACAAACTTCAAGAGGGTCTAAGCAAGCTGAGGAACTGGTTAGACTTCTAGGGCTAGATATTCAAAAAAGTGCAAAAGCAGGGCAAAAAGGTTTTTCACACCCCCAGGCCAGATAACACCAGGAGCCACAGCACGATACTCAGCCACATAATGCAAATGAGCCCACAGGGCATGCAAGGCACTAAGGGGCCATATGCATGCCCATTATGGGCTAATTTGGATGGGAAGCAGCCACAGGTTTGCACCCGTTCTGTGGTCACCAGCAGTGGCAGACCTGTTGATGACTGGCACCTCCCAAACACCAGCCCCCAAGATGAGAATGTAGTGGCGCTCTGTGAGTTTATTTGCAGGCAGCGGGATGGGTGATTAGGGGGTTGGGGGTGCCACTAGTCACCAGTGACCTCTGACATAGAGATATTGCATTTCACATCTAGCCCTGCTTTTGACGATTTACAGCCTATAGTATTCTTTATGTTTTTCGTGCAAGCCATTACTTCATTTGCCACATCTATATTATGTTAATTGACATAACATCCATAGCATGTGCTTCCTTCCATTGCCAAGTCTTGATAAGCTGAACAAATATTTACTCAAGTCCCATACCTGTACACATTATGAGGTATTGTTTTGAGTTTATTGGTCAGAGCTGGTCAACGTGGGTACAATCCACCCCTGCAGAATGCCAATTAGTGTCAGTTTTAGCCTTCTAGTTAGTAGGTTATTTTACAAAAAGTGCAATAGTGTGCCTCTACATTCCCCTCTTGGGGATGGGCATTGGGTGAGGTGCTGCTAGACATCAGGGTCTTTGTGCAGGCATCAGAATGGGTGCTTGGCAGTGGGGGTTGCCAGTAGACACCAGGGCAATACTGGACCACACCGGGACGGGGGCTCAGAGGGTTGGAGGGGTGCCACTGGACACTAGGGCATCCATGTTGCACCTGACCAGGGATTTGGATGGTGGGTGGCAGGCAGCTGCATTGTAGCTGTCCTGCCATCAGGGCATTGTGCCCTGTTAAGACTAGGTTTGCAAAGGAAGGCAGTAAATTGGCAAAGGATTGTGGGGGTTCCCCAGACATACTGGTCCACCTGGGTACAAATGACATTGAGGGAAATAGCGAGCTAGAGATACAGGCAAGATTCAGGGAGCTCGCCAGGGTCTGTCATGACATAGGATGCACAGTTTCCTTCTCAGAAATCCTGCTGGTGCCAAGGGCTAGTGGGGAACACAAAAGGAAGATTAGGGAGATAAACCAGTGGCTCAGGGTGTGGTGTGAGGCCAGAGGGTATGGGTTGATGGGGGATTGGGGGGAGACCTGGGAGGATAAGGAGCTGTTGCTAGAGATAGACTACATCTCAATTTGAGGGAGGGGAATCCTTGTTGAAAATAGAGGGGTTCATTGGTGAAAAGTGGGTTTAAACTTGTGAAGGGGGGCGGATGGGAGAAAAGGCTGTCAAGGGGTGCCGATAAAGGAGGGACTCTGTCTCCACCTCCTGGGGACCAGGAGGATTGCAGGAAAAGGCCAACTGGCAAAGTGCAGACCAGGGAAAACAGAATCCCCATGGGAACACGAGCAGGGAAATGGAACTATAGGAAAGGGTGGAAGGTAGTCTCCATAAATGCCAGGAGCTTGGGCAATAAAATGCCTGAGCTCCAGGCGATGCTAACTGAGGGAGCAGTGGATGTGGCAGCGGTCACTGAGACTTGGGCCACTGCAGGACATGACTGGGACCTGAACCTGGAGGGTTACACTATGTTCAGGAAGGACAGGGGAGGGGAGGAGGGGTAGCAATGATAGTCAAAAACTGCATTGGCATAGGGGAGTAGAGGAGGCGGAGGGAACCGTGGAGGCGACTGGGCTCACCTTGATAACAAGGGGGTAAGAGAGAAAATAGGAGTGGTGTAAGACCCCCTGCCCTGGCAGGAGGAGCTGGAGGACAGTCTGGTGGCAGATGTTAGGAGGCACTGCAGACTGGGCAGAGGAACGGTGGTGGTGTTGGGGACCTAAAACATGCCAGGAACAGACTGGGAGACTATGACATCCTCTGTGACCAGGAACAGAGGTTGTTGGATGTCTTAAGACGCTGCTCCTAACTCAGCAGGTGAGGGAACCGACCAGGAGGCGCGGGTACTGGATGTGGTCCTGCAGACAGTGACCAGATTGGGGCCTGGAGGTAGGGACCCATTGGCGGGAGGACCATGCCACGGTCTGGTTCTGCCTGGACCTAGGAGGGGTAGAAGACTGCACAAAGATGGAAGTAACCGACTTCAGGGGGGCGGATTTTAAGGAAATGGGAAGGATCCTTAAGGAGCATTTGGATGGGATTGGGTCAGACATGGACGCTGATAGTAGGTGGGAAATCATCAGGAGAGGGGTGCAGGATGCTACCAGCACCTGTGCAAGAGTAAGACGAAAATGCAGTAGGGCCCAAAAACCCTGCTGGTGGACCAGGGAGGTCCAGGAGGTGGTGCGAGGAAAGAAAGCAGCCTATAAGCAATTCAAGTGCTCAAGGAGTGAAAGGATCGAGAGCACGAGCTGATGGCTAGAAGGGCCACTAGAGTGGTGAGGGTGGCTAAGGCAAGGAAGGAGCAGAACCTGGCCAGGGAAATTAGGAGAGGAACAAGGGTTCTTTAGATACACTGGCAAAAAAACGAAGGGGCAGATTAGCAGGATTAAATCAGGGAGAGATGGGCACAAGACCGGGGAGCAGGCTGAGGTACTAAATGAGTACTTCACCTCAGTTTTCACCAAGGAAAATGGGGTGCTGCATCATACATGGGAGAGACAGAGATACTGAGGAGGGGGACCCTTACGATCGGCAGGTGTGGGAGAGGGGAGGCATCACTGGCAGGTGGGGAGGGCTAAGCAGGAGAAGAGGCACCGGAAGTGAAATCACAGCAGAGAGAGTGAAGGGGCCCTCAGCCCCTTAAGATGGAGAAAGCACCGGGCCGGATAAATTACATCCCAGAGTGCTGAAGGAACTTGCAGATGTCCTGGCAAAACCCCTGGTGGAGCTTTTCACCATCTCTCTGAGGACAGGGTGGCTGCCCCAAGACTGGAAGGTGGCGCATATAGTGCCTATCCACAAGGGGGGATCAAAGGAGGTGGCAGGGAACTACAGGCCTGTCAGCCTGACATCGGTGGTGGGCAAGGTGATGGAGGGCATTGTCAAGGAGAGACTAGGGGGGCACCTGGATAAGTCAGGGTGCCTGGACGATAGACAGCATGGATTCATCCCAGGGAAATCGTGTCAGACAAACCTGGTGGAGTTCTATGACTGGGTGATAAGTGCCTTGGACCTGGGTAGACCAGTGGACGCCCTCTTCTAGACTTCAGCAAGGCATTTGACTCTGTTCCTCACGTGCCTGTTGGATAAGCTGGGAGAAATGGGGTGGGGAACCAGATGATCAGATGGATAGGCAATTGGTTCCAGGACCGGACCCAGAGGGTCATGGTTGGTGGGATAGTCTCATCCCAAGGAGGGTCATTAGTGGGGTCCCTCAGGGATCGGTCCTTGGGCCCCTTCTGTTCAACGCCCATGAATCTGACATAAGGACAGGAATCAGGAGTGAGATGAGTCTCTTTGCAGATGACTCAAACTGGGGGCGTGTGGTGGATGGGGAGGAGGGAGGTGGACCTACAGGGGACCTGGAGGCTCTGGAAAGATGGTCTAGAAAGTGGAAGCTGAGGTTCAATGCAGGAAATGCAAGGTACTCCACCTGAAGCCAGAAACCCAGGCCAAGTGTACACCCTGGGGAATGCTACAAGTCTCGATGGCTGGGAGGGACCTGGGGTGGTGGTGGATGTCAAGATGAACAACTCTGAGACTTGTAGGAGGGCAGCAGCCAAGGCCAAAGGATGCTGGGATGCATCGCTGGGGATCACCTCCAGAAGGAGGAAGTGATACCCCTCTGTATAACTGCTTGGTGAGGCTGGACTTGAGTACTGCAGTGCAGTTTGGAGGCCACACTTAAAGAGGGACATTAACCTCCTGGAGAGGGTCCAGAGGAGGGCAACCAAAATGATTTGGGGCTTGGGGGACAGGACCTATGAGGAAAGGCTCGAAGAGCTAAATATGTACACATTGGAAGAGAGAAGGGACCGGGGGGACATGATAGAGGTCTTCAGATACATGAAGAGGGTAAATAGGGGAGGAACAGTCAGGGTGCTTTGAAGGAAGCAGAAGAGGGCCACTAGAGGGCATGGGTGGAAGCTGGAGGGGGGAAGATTCAGGGGAGAAAGGAGGAGGTGCTACTTCACTGAGAGGGTGGTGGAGCCATGGAATGCACTGCCTAGGGGGCTGGTGGAGGCAGAGACAGTGGAGGGGTTCAAGAGGGGGTGGGACAGGTACAGGGGAAGGGTTTTGGAAGCAAAATCCAATGCAGCAAGAATATCCGGAACTGGGAAGGGAGAAGCCAGAGATGGCGAACGGGACAGCAAGGTCAGCACCCAGGTGGGGGCTGACCAAACGAGCAGACACGAAAGACCGTTAGGCCTATTCTGTTGGCATTTTAGTATGTTAGTATGTAAATAGGGCGCCATTTGAAAACAGCTAAGTAAAAAAAGGGACCAGCAAAAACAGCTAATACAAAACAGCTTGGTCAAATACAGAAAGTTTTGTTTTTGCAGAGGGCAAGCCTCCAGCACTCCCATCCCTCTTCTTACATATATATATCAACTCCGGGGGGGGGATGCATCTCGAGGAGGGGGGCAATTCTTGATTGCTGTATTTGACTTAGCTGTTTTTACTTAGCTGTTTCACTGGCCACCATAACATAGAAACAATGAAATACAGACTGACGGCAGATAAGGACCACTTGGCCCACCTAGTCTGCCCATTCCCTACATATTGGATAAGCTGCAGATTCTAGTTAACCAACAACATACTTGCTCCTACCCTTCTCTATAATTGCCTTGCATCTGTCCCATGCATTCTTGAATTCCCCTACTGTTTTTGACCCCACAACCTCCCATGAAAAAGTACTTTCTGATGTTGCCCCTGAGCCATCTCCCCTCTATCTTCAAACTGTGCCCCTTTGTTCTTGCACATCTTTTTCTCTCTCAAGGATGCTCCCACCTTGGACTTTGTTGATTCCCTTGAGGTACTTGAAAGTTTCTATCATGTACCACCCCCCCTTTTCCTCAAGTGTATACATATTAAGCTCTTTCAGACTCTCTTCATATGGCTTCTGTTGCAGACCTTACACCATTTTAGTTGCCCTCTCCTGGACCGCCTCCATCCTGTCTATGTCCTTGCGAAGATGGGGTTTCCAGAACAGCAAGCAGTATTCCAAATGGGGTCTCACAAATTGCCTATACAGAGGGATAACAACTTCCTGTTTTCTACTGTGGTGCCTCTCCCTACGCATCCCAGTATCCCCCCAGCCCTCCCTACTGCCTTTTCACATTGCTTGCCAACCTTAAGGTCATCTGATATGATTACCCCCAGGTCCCTTTCCATTTTTGTTGTTGTTACTACCTCCCCCTCCATTGTCTACTCTTCCCCCGGGTTTTTGTTTCCCAGGTGCATTATTTTGTACTTCTTTGCATTGAATCTAAGCTGCCATATTTCTGACCATTCCCCCAACCATGCCAAGTCCCTTCTCATCCTTTTCATGCCTCCTTTGGTATCAACACTGTTGCAGATCTTTGTGTCATCTGCAAAGAGGCATACTTTTCCTTCCAGCCCTTGGTTCTATGTGATAACGGTGACTGCCAAAGGGATATCGCCATTATGGCGAAGTCAGAGCGCCAAAAATCAGTTTTGGCACTCTGACTCCTTGGCGCACAACAAAACGGTGCCGGGGACTTATATTTTACATTTATGCAGGGGGCTTCACCTGCCACACCCCCTCCACTGAAGGATTCTCAACTCCAGGGGTGTGCATTGGGGCAAAACATACAAAACAAAAATTAAATTTGGGCCGGGCAGCAAAAACGAACCCATGCCAGGACCTGGACCTTGCATCCTAACCACCAAAGCTGTGAGCTGACCCGCTACACCATGGGGCCAGCACGGCAGCCTAATGCAACACTGCCCCTCACATCCCCTCCCACCCCTTGCCATGCATGCTCACTCACTCCAACCCCCCGTGTGCATGTACATGTAGCAACTTCCTGTCACTACAGGTCACCCACCCCCCATCCGGTTACTCTCCCTCATCGGTAACCCCTGTGACAGGCACCACAATTGAGTCGCCTTTTTGTGGGTCACTCAATTGCGGTCACCCACATCACAGGCTACCCAGCCCCTCTGCAATGTATCCTATAAAGACATTAAAGAGGACCAGTCCCAGTACTGAACCCTGCTGTACCCCACTAGTAACCACCCTTTCTTCAGAGTGGACTCCGTTTACTATTACCTTCTGCGTCCTGTTGGTCAGCCAATCTGTTACCCAGGCTATCACCCTGGGACCCACTCCCAGGGTGGCCTACTTGTTTTTTAATCTTTTGTGTGGGACTGTGTCAAATGCCTTGCTAAAGTCTATGTAGGCCATATTTACATCCCTTCCCTGGTCTACTACTTTGGTCACCCAGTCAAAGAAATCTATTAGATTTGTCTGATATGACCTTCTCGCAGTGAATCCATGCTGTCTCAGGTCCTGTCCCCTGCTGGCCTCTAGGTACTCAACAATTCTTTCTTTCAGAAGTGATTTAATCATTTTCCCTACCACTGAGGTTAAACTAACAGGTCTGTAGTTCCCTGCCTCTGCCTTGCTCCCACTTTTGTGAAGAGGAATCACATCTGCCATCCTGCAATCCTCAGATACCACTACCACCCCATCGTCCCATGATTTGTTAAAAAGGGTGGTCAGCGACGTCACTAGGTCTCTCCTTAGTTGTTTTAGAATTCTGGGGTGAATCCCATTATGCCCCATTGCTTTGTCCACCCTGAGTTTTAGGAGTTCTCTCAGGACCCTTTCTTCTGTGAATGGACTGTTATCAACTTCCCTGTCCAGAGTGCTTCTATTTCTTGGTTTGGGTACCTCCCCCTCTTTTTTTGTAAATACTGAGCAAAGGTATTCGTTCAGTATCTCTGCTTTTCTACTGTCATCCTCTGCCCACCTCCCTTCCCCTCCCATTTGTCAAGCCTCACTATCCCTTCCTTGGTCTTCCTACGCTCCCTAATGTACCTATAAAAGGTGTTATCCCCCTTCTTAGCAGAGTTGGCTATCTTTTCATCTGTTTGGGCCTTTGCTATTCTGACTGCCTTCCCCACTTCCTTCTGCTTTAACTGGAAAAGTTCTCTGTCCTGCTCATTTTGTGATTCCTTATACTGTACTTCCTGAATGCTAGCGTTTTCTCCCTAACCTTTCCCACCACCTCTTTTGAGAACCATAGTGGGTTTTTACTTTGTTTTGTTTTATTTGTTTCACACAAAGACTTATAAATAGTGCCCTTTTGGGTGCCATAGAAACATAGACTGACGGCAGATAAGGACCACTTGGCCCACCCAGTCTGCCCATTTCCCTACCTACTGGATAAGCTGCAGATTCTAGTTAACCAACAGCCTACTTCCTGCCACCCACCACTACAATTGCCTTATGTCTGTCCCATGCATGTTTGAATTCCCCCACTGTTTTAGACCAAACAACCTCCCCAGGAAGGCAGTTCCATGCATCCACCACTCTCTCCATGAAAAACAATTTGCTCACATTACCCCTGAGCTGTCCCCCCTCTATCTTTAAATTGTGCCCTCTTGTTCTTATACATCTCTTTTTCTGAAAGATGCTACCCTCCTGGACTTTGTTGATTCCCTTGAAGTACTTGAAAGTTTCTATCATGTCTCCCTGTCCCTCCTTTAGTCAAGGGTATGCATATTAAACTCTCTCAGTCTCTCTTCATATGGTTTCTGATGCAGACCCGGCACCATTTTTGTTGCCCTCCTCTGGACTGCTTCCATTCTGTCTATGTCTTTGTGCAGATGAAGTCTCCAAAACTGCACACAGTACTCCAGATGAGGTCTCACCAACTGTCTGTATAGAGGGATAACCACTTCCCTTTTTCTACTTGTGATGCCCCTCCCTATGCATCCCAGTATCCCCCTGGCTCTCCTTATTGACTTCTCACATTGCTTACCCACCTTTAGATCATCTGATATGACTACCCCCAGGTCCCTTTCCATTTTTGTTGTTAGTATCTCCCCTGCTATTGTGTACTCTTCTCCTGGGTGTTTGTTTCCCAGGTGCATTACTTTGTACTTCTTTGCATTGAACCTAAGTTGCCATATGTCTGACCATTCCATAAACCTTGCCAAGTCCCTTCTCATCCTTTGTACCCCCCCTTGTGTATCAACTCTGTTACAGATCTTTGTGTCATCTGCAAAGAGGCATACCTTTCCCTCCAGACCCACTGCAATGTCACCTGTAAAGATGTTAAAGAGAACTGGACCCAGTACTGAGCCCTGAGGCACTCCACTAGTGACCACCCCTTTTCTTCGGAATGTGTTCCATTCACTATTACCTTCTGTGTCCTGTTGTGCAGCCAGTTTGCTACCCAGGCTACCACCCTTGGACCCACTCCTAGGCTGGCTAATCTGATTATTAATCTTTTGTGCGGGACTGTGTCAAATGCCTTGCTAAAGTCTAGGTAGGCCATATCCACAGCCCCTCCCTGGTCTATTACTTTGGTCACTCAGTCAAATAAATCAATTAGATTCATGTGACATGACCTTCCTACTATAAATCCATTTATCATCGACACAAACCACAGAATTTTCTGCCGCACCTGTATGCAGGGGGACCTCCTTATTTGCTTAGGTGCAGCGTTATTGTAGGACTCAGGTGCTAACAGGTTTTTTCCCATGTTGTGGGGGTCTCTGAATATACAGCCCACACACAATCTGGGCACAAAACCCAGTTAACACCAGCAAGCACCCCTTCATGCCCTTTCTATCTTTTGAATATTAGGGCTTTGAAGTCTTAGACTCCATGTAACAAAATGCAAGGTACTACATTTAAGGAGGAAAAATAAAGGTAGGACATGCACACTGGGTGGGGATCCAGAGTGAGAAAGGGAATTGAGGGGTCATAATAGACAAGAGGTTAAAGCATGGCAGTGCAGAGCTGCTGTCCAGAAGGCAGGAAAAATACTGAGTGCATCAAAAGGGGTGGACCCAGCAAAATAGGGGAAGTAATCCTGCCAGTGTGCAAATCACTAGCCAGATCCCACCTGGACTACTGTGTGCAGTACTTGGCTGCCCAATACAAAAGGGACGTTGAGGTAGAGGCAGGTGTGTAATGCAGGATAATCAACATGATCATTGTTACGGAGGACAAAAACTAGAAGGAGTAGCTGGAGGTTGTTAACATATTTTTTTTTTTTTTTTTTATTTACAATGGCTAAGATGTGCATATGTTCGATATACATATCCCCGGGTCGCACTTGGAAACAAGCCTTGGTTCAGCGTGCCTTTCCCAGTTACCAACTTTTAAATGAATAAATACAATTTAAAAATGAGAAAGACATTATCTGTAAACCAACAGTATTTGTTAGTCATTATGTTGCTTTAGCAGTAATGTGTTTCTGGCAAAAACATCAATGTACCATTTTTCTTTTCATTTTCCTTTATTTCTGAAATAAGATAGTGTGTGCAGTTTTGGAGTTTTGAAAAGCTCCTTTTCCCTTGCAATGCCCATCATGTAGAACAACGACACATCTTAGTGTGGTGTGGTGCAGTGCCATTTAGCATCAGAAGCATGTACGAGCACCAGCATGGTGAAGCCATAGTATAAATCAGCGTGCATAGTCAAAGGGTACCCTAAATGGACCAGATTTTTAAATACTGCGAGTGTGGGCATCTTTTTTTTTTTTTTTTTTTTTTTAAACACATACTAACAGAAGAGAAAAAGAAATAAGTCCCTCCGCTTTTTGGATTTTTGATTATCCCCACTTCCGTCTGGCTCCTCATCAGTCCCTCCTTCCCCTCCAGCCCCATCACCTGCCATCCCCGGGACTTATTTGCTGCCACAGATCCTCCCTGGATTGTCCCCAAGGGTGGGGCTACCAAAGGGGATCCCAATTCCTGTTGCGGCATTAACGTTTGGTTGTTGGCAATGGTACCATGGTCAGTAGAGCAAGGCCTGCAAGGAGGGGTTGAAGGCATTCTGTAGCAGCCTGCAAGAAGGGGTTGAAGGCATTCCATAGCAGCCAGCATTGTTCTACTTTTCTCCCACTCTGGATGTTGATAGAGGCCCTGCCCAGCATGTTCATGCAGAGTATGTGCAGTGCTGGAGTTCAGCAACATCCCCCTTCCTCTTCCAGCATCCTCGCTTGCAGCCACCACCTAGGAGCGCCAGGTGGTGGCAACACAGTGGGGAATGGTAGATCTCCCTCTCCCTGAGAAGGTGAACAGCCCTGGAACTCTCCACCCTCTTGCCCAGGCTGATCCTCCAGCAACCCAAGCTTGTTACCTTGGCACCGGCTGTCCGACCAACTGTGGACTTGACTGTGGACTTAAGTCATTAGGTACAGAACTATTTATAAAAGGTGTTTTTTTGCAACATCTGAGAGAGTAAATATATGGATTATGAATCTAACAATATCAGAAATAAAGTTTTGCTAAAAAACATTATATGGTGAAAATGTTTGCAAATTAACAAATACTGCTGCTTTACTAGGGCACTTAGGCTCTTTCTCATTTCCACATTGCCAACCATTATTATTTTCCCCCTGGAGTAAAAGAGGCTGAAGAGGGGCATGATGCCTGTCTTTCACATACTAAAGAGTATCAACAAGGTTCAACAAGCAGATGTTTGATCTAGTGTGAGCTAGCAGGATGTGAGGACACACCCTGTAGTTCATAAGTGCTTAAATTAAGAACAATATTAGAAGGCACTTCTCCCAGACAGTGATGAACCTCTGGAAAAGCCTACCACTAGAGACAGGGGACATGAAGACAGTAAAGGCCTTTAAGGTAAGCCTGGACACATTTCTGCTTACCAAGAGAATCGCAGGGCACCCTGGGTAGTAAGGGGGGGGGTGCTGAATCCCTATATTTTTATTTTTAGTTTACAATTGTTGGCCAGGAAAGGCACACTAAGCTGAGGCTTGTTTCCAGGTGTGCCGTGGGAGCACAGGGAAGTTAAGTGACTTGTGTATGGTCACACAGTATACAAGTGGTGGCTGTAGGAATCAAACCCAGTTCTCCAGGTTTGCAGCTCTCTGCTCTTAACAGCTACTCTATACTGTTTCCCCCAGTGCTTCCCCTGCTTCCAATAAATTAGTTCTCGCTTTTAAATCTTACAAGTTGGTCCCTGCTTATGAAGTGGGGATGGGGATTAAGTGGACCTAGAGTATTTCTGACCATAAATTACTAACTTACTCTGAATTTACTTGTTCAGGCTATAATGTAAACAGAACTGTCAGATGCTAGGTTGCCTCATGTGAAATGTGCAAAGTCTGAAACCATAAAGAATTGACATATTTCAACATGTTTAGGACTCCTCTGTGTGGTACAGCCATAGAGACCCTATATATGTAAACCTAGAGGGTACACCAATCCTCCTTGGTGTGCACAGTCTGGGCTTCTTTCTCCACTGAGGCAGCTTCTCTCCTTGTTCGCTCTGCTCAGACAAAGCCAGTGGCTGCCTGCTCAGCATAAGGAGCTGTTGGAACATTCACTCCACAACCCCTTAACATGAAAACAAGTTTCCTTTCCATCCTATCAGTCCTGCGTGTACTTTAGTTTTATGTGCAGTTGATGTTAACAAGGTTTTGGTACATCTAAAAGGAGGAACATCACTGATTGTTTTTACAGGTAGCAGAAACAAAGATTCTGCCCTCCTACCCCCTCGGGTTATGATCCTTTATAGGGTCTACATTGCTCCACCCCCTTCCTGCCTCTCCTAATTACAAAGCCGGGGCATACATACATACATACAGCTCAAACACAAAGTTCTCCCCTCGGAAGCATATGCCAAGAGCAGTCCAGCCCCTAGCTTTAGTATCTACTGAGCTTCACTGATCTCCATCGACTGAGGTACCCACTACTGAAATACTGAAATAGTGGTTGGCTAATAGAAAACTCTCAGCCAGAAGTCGCATCTACTTCTCTTTCATCCAAATATTGCTATAAAGCAATCAACTATTCTCACCTAAAAGCCCATACAGATTAATACAGCAACTTTGGATCTTGTAAACTGCAATTGCTGTGGCACACTGTTCAGCAAGGCTTTTATCCTTAAGAGTGGGGCACTGTCCAACATGCTTAACTTTCAAGGACCTTAAATCTTAGCTGCATGCAGCCTGGGCTGAGATACAATACCTCCATGCAATCATACATCAGCTACCGTTAAGCAACGTCAGAGAACCTACAGGTCCTAGACATGCTGCATGAGCACCCCTACCTTAGAGGACAAACAGGCTAGGGGGCTAGCAGATGGTCAGAAACCATAGAACAACCAAAAAATCCCACTGCTAAGGGGACTTCCAATCCTATTTTGATATTGAACAGATACGGTCCACTATCTCCCAGGGCGACTTGCTTAGACGGCGTAGATGATTCTCCAACTTGTGTAATAAGCATCAGACGTTCTCCACATCCAAACCAGCACAAGGTGGTGCACCCCACCACTAAACATGCTAAATCAGAAAAGAAGAAACCTGTTCTTATAATAGGGGACTCCATGATTAGGGGTATAGAACCTCACCTCCAGCAGGAACATGCTTCAGTTGCAGTCAGGTGCCTCCCGGGGACATCAGCATGGAGGGACACAACTTGCTTCAAGGGGATTGTATGCTCAGTGGACCACAACACTCGTGTCATTCTCCACATAGGTACAAATGACCTAGCCAGTAGGTAAGTGGAGGAAACTAAACAAAATATCTCCTGGCTGGGCGACAAATTTTCTTCTCTTTTAACTGGTCTCACCTTCTCAGAGATTCTGCCTGTCTGGAATAAGGGAGACAGCAGGCAGAAGATTAGGGAAAAGAACATTACCGAATTTAACACCTGGCTGAGGAACGGTGCCAGGAAAAAGATCACCAGTATATTGGTAATTGGCAGGACTTCTGGGAATAGGAGTTTTTTTAAATTCGATGGCTTGCAACTCTCTAAAGAAGGTACATGAGTGGTTGGCCAAAAGAAAGACATCCATATTGGTCAGTTAAACTAGATGACGGAGGGGTGGCACAGGCACCCCTTACACCACAAGGGTTGCCTTGTGCCCTTCCCCCATCACCAACTAGTTCAGCACGCATATGCTCCTATCATACACACAAGCAACACAAAACACATACGCAACAGAGCCAGGGTAAGCCTTCAACTAACCAGAATAAACAGTGTTGGAAGGCAATGTGCATCAATGCTCGTAGCCTGACGAGCAAAAGTCCCGATCTCATGGCCACGATGGCAGAAGCGCAGTTAGACTTGGTCGCTGTTACGGAAACAAGGTTCACCAGAAACCACACATGGGATGTCACCATCCCGGGGTACATACTATTCTGGAAGGATCAAGAAGGTAAAAAGGAAGGGGGTGTAGCACTGTGTGTAAAAGAAGACATCAATACAACAGAAATCCAAAGGAAGCAAAGCAAGGCAGAGGCATTTTGGATCACCCGCGGGACTGGAGAGAAGGCCCCAATCTGGATCACAGTTATCTACAGAACCCCACCCCAGGAAGCTGATACAGATAAAGAGCTCATGGAGACCATCTTGATGATGGCAGACAGGGGAGAGTTGCTGCTGGTAGGGGACTTCAATCTGCCAGATGTGGACTGGTCCTCATACACAGCATCCTCTGAAAGAAGCAAACATTTCCTGTTTGCACTGCAAGGAGCAGGTTTACAATAGCTGGTGAATTCCCCCACCCTAGAGACAAAGCAATACTAGACTTGGTGCTCACAAACAGCACAAAAATCTCAGATGTACAAGTAGGGGTCAATCTGGGGACCAGTGATTACAGGACAATCCTGCTAACTGTGAACAAGGTAGAAGATACCAGTCACATTAAAACCAAGGTTCTAGATTTCAGGAGAGCTAACTTTCCTGAAATGAAATGTATAGTCACATCCATGCTAGATAGCAGAAACTCAGAAGATGTAGAAGGCTGTTGGGAGGCCTTAAAAAATGCTTTAAATACAGCTACAGCTACATGCACTAGGCAGATCACCAAATCCAAAAGAAAGAAAAATCCACTCTGGTTCACCAAGGAAGTTGTAGCCAAAATCAAGGAAAAAGGGAGGGCTTTTGAAAAATATAAACATACTAGAAAGAGAAGAATACAAAAAAACAAGCTGAGTGAGGCAGGAAAGGCAGTTAGGAGATCAAAAGCACAGATGGAGGAAAAAATAGCACAGGGGGTCAAGAAGGGAGACAAAACCTTCTTTAGATATAAGGGAAAAAAAGAAAAAGTAAGGGGGACTAGTCAGGTTAGCAACAAAGGAAGGCAAGATGGCAGAGACAGACGAAGACAAAGCAGTTACTAAATGATTTCTTTTGCTCGGTCTTCACCATAGAAGGCAGCAGGAAGGGTCCTACACTAAGTAGGTCAGTACACAACAGCACAGGAGCAGACACAACACCCTTCACAAGGGAAAGGGTCCTAGAAGAGCTGAACAGGATCAAGGTAGATAAAGCAATGGGACCAGATGGCATCCACTCTAGGGTACTGAAGGAGCTCCGGGAAGAACTCACCACACCACTGGCTGAGCTTTTCAGCAAGTCACTGGAAAGTGGAATGATACCTCAGGACTGGAAAAGGGCAACAGTAGTACTTCTACACAAGAGTGGAAGCAGGGAAGAGACAGGAAACTACCGACTGATCAGTTTGACCTCAGTGGTAGGAAACAATTATGGAGTCATTGCTAAAGGAGAGGATAGTGAAGTACCTGGAGGATAGCACAACCCCAGGCAACATGGCTTCACAGCAGGATGCTCTTATCAAACCAATATGATCGACTTTTTCGACTGGGTCACCAGAGCAGTCAACCAGGGAGGAGCAGTGGACATTGTGTACCTGGACTTCAGCAAAGCCTTTGACGCTGTTCCGCCACAGAAGGCTAGCTAACAAATTAGAGCATACAGGAGTCAGTCACAAGATAGTGAGCTGGATCACCAACTGGCTGCAAGATAGGACACAAAGAGTGCTTGTCAATGGATCATTATAAAGGGAAGGCAAAGTGACTAGTGGCATTTCACAGGGGTCTGTGCTGGGACCTATCCTCTTTAACATATTTATCAGGGATATTGCAAATGACTTGAAGGGGAAGGTTTTCCTGTTTGTAGGTGACACAAAACTCTACAACAGAGTAGACATGCAGGAGAGAGCGAAAGGTATGGAAGCAGACCTGAAAAACTTGAGGAATGGTACAGGGATTGGCAGTTGAAGTTTAATGCCAAGAAGTGGAAGGTTATGCATATAGGAAAAAGAAACCCAGGGATACAGTACACACTGGGAGGGCATCAGTTAGAGGAGCCAAAGACAGAAAGAGACCTCGGAGTAGTCATCACGGATGACTTAAAGGTTGGAAAACAGTATGAAAAAGCAGCACAGAGTGCGAGTGGCATCCTTGGATGCATTGGCAGGGGAATTAGGGAAATGTTCAATGCCTACGTCTCTGACATAAGGAAGGGTATCAGGATTAAGCTGAGTCTCTTTACGGATGACTCAAAACTGGGGGCGGTGGTGGTTGGGGAGGAGGGGGGTGGCCCTACAGGGGGACCTGAAGGCTCTGGAAAGGTGGCCTAGAAAGCAGAAGTTGAGGCTCAGTGCAGGGAAATGCAAGGTACTACACCTGGGAGCCAGAAACCCAGGTCAAGTGTACACCGGGGATGCTACAGGTCTCGATAGCAGAGAGGGACCTGAGGGTGGTGGTGGATGTCAAGATGAACAACTCAGAGACTTGTAGGAGAGCAGCGGCAAAGGCCAACAGGATGCTTGGATGCATCGCTAGGGGGATCACCTCCAGAAGGAGGGAAGTGATGGGAGGCCGCACCTCAAGTACTGCATGCAGTTTTGGAGGCCACATTTAAAGAGGGACATTGAACTCCTGGAGAAGGTCCAGAGGAGGGCAACCAAAATGATTTGGGGCTTGGGGTATAGGACCTATGGGGAGAGGCTCAAAGAGCTAAATATGTACACTTTGGAAGGGAGAAGGGATCAGGGGCACATGATAGAGGTCTTCAGGTGCATGAAGAGGATAAATAGGGGAGCAATTAGGTGCTCTGAAGAAAGGAGGGGGCAACTAGAGGGCATGGGTGAAACCTGGGGGGGGAGATTCAGGGCCAAAAGGAGGTGCTACTTCACTGAGAGGGTGGTGGAGCCATGGAATGCACTGCCCAGGGGGCTGATGGAGGCAGAAATGGTGGGAGGGTTCAAAAGGGGGTGGGACAGGTACAGGGGAAGGGTTCTGGAAGCAAAAACCAATGCAGCGAGAATATCTGGGACTGGGAAGGGAGAAGCTAGAGAGGGAGATGGGGGCAGCAAGGTCAGCTCTCAGGGTGGGGGCTGACCAAACGAGCAGACACGAAAGACCGTTGGCCTATTCTGCTGGCATTTTAGTACATTAGTATGTTAGTAATTACAAGTAGAAAGGCCAAGATTATCATTCCTCTCTACAGGTCCTTCGTGAGGCCACATTTAGAGTACTACGGTCAGTTTTGGAGGCTCCACCTCAAAAAAAAAGACATAGACTGCCTGGAGTCAGTACAGAGAAGGGCCAAAAAGATGCTGCATGGACTGCATCGTCAGCTGTACGAAGCAAGACTCAGGGAATTAAATCTGTAGACCCTTGAACAGAGAAGAAACAGAGGGGACATGATAAAAACTTTTAAGTATGTGTTAAGGGAATCAACATAACACAAGCAGGAAACCTCTCCCAGCAAAACAGGGATGCGTGTACAAGGGGGCACAACTTGCAGCTGATGGGAGGCAGGTTCAACAACAGCCTCAGGAAGTACTTCTTTACAGAAAAGGTCATAGACCCATGGAACAGCCTACCTCAGGAGGTGGTGGAATCCAAGACAGTACGCAAGTTCAAACTTGCATGGGACAGACATGGTGGACACGTCAGGGTGCAGTCTGAATAGAGAGGGGGCAGAAACACAAGCAGACTAGATGGATCATGTGGTCCCCATCTGCCAACACAATCCCGATGTTCCTATGTTCCACCACATAGTATTTCTGGGGCTCTTGGTCATCATATGCAAGTTATTCCCCATCTTTAACATTAGAGAAGTGGAAGACAGAAAACAACGAAGTCACATGATGTCACCAGTAGTCTCTATGGGTATAGCCCAAAACAAGTAGTTAGCTAGCCAGTTAGCCAGTGATGAAAATTTTTTAGGTCACGGGTGAGCCTAAAGCACTAAATTTTGTTCAACCAAAACTTGAATGCAAAAATACTGGGTGGAATTGTTATACAAAAGCATAGTGCCAAACTACATGAAGATATTGCTGGGAGGTGGGAAGGGCACTGAAAAATAGTCAAGAAATGTAAAGTTTGGGTTAACAAATCATACAGTTTTCACTCTCCCTAGCATAGTGACAAAACCTTATACCACTGCAAGTTCATTTCAAATTATATTGGTAAAATGTGATAAGATTTCATTAAAATATTATTGCAAAAAAGACAAAAATGACTACGATGCTGGGAAAGGCCACCCAGTGTATAAAATACAGGATAAAGTATGTATCTCGGTGTTTAACGTGAATTTACACACACCCAAGGAGTTTGATGCTACGTAAACCCCGAGAGCGAAGCTCGAGGGGTTTATGCATAGCATCAAACCCCGCGGGTGTGTGTAAATTCGAGTTACACACCGAGACCCATATTTTATTTTATATATTTGCCAGGATTTCCTTTTTTCCCCACAGCAAGTATATAAAATAAGAAAGGCGGTCTGCTTTGGTGTGAGCGCGCACTCTATCGGTCGCTCGCTTGCTTTTGTGCAGTTTTTTTTTTTTGAATTATACTTTAGTTGGAGCCAACATTTTGAGGGTATTTTCCTCATTTCTATTACTGTCTGCCTGCCAGCACTTACCGCAGAGTTCGTGCGGCGGTCCAGAGAGGAAAAGACGACATGGACAGAAGTTAGCAGAAACAGCTTCAGAGGCTGGGGCGCCTGCGCAGTGTGAGGAAAACCGAAAGCGTGTTCGCCGTTATAAACGTTACTTTATAACGGCAAATTACGCCACGGTTTCCCTATGGGAAAAAGGTTGTCCCGGTTATTATATCATGTTAATATGCTTAGGGGCAGTGTGTGCTGTTACTTATAACTTGTAAACCTTAACTTAGAATTTGCATGCTTTTCTGCAATTGTTTACACGCATCTGTTCACTAACCCAAAAAGTATAGTACTGAAACTTTTGTATAGCAATGTACAGCCATCTCTCTCTCTCTCTCACTCTCTTGACTGTCTGTCTATCGACCCTAATGTATGAAATGGTTGTTTCTAACAGTGTGGGAATAATCTGCTCACAGCACACCTCCAGCAGCAAAGGAAGCCAGCAACACAAATGAATCAGATCAACGTAATCTGTCTCTGTCCTCTAAACAGGGTAAGAATGAAAACCAACACTAGACCAGACCACAGTTAGATGTCTTCCTTATTAAAATATATTTAAAATATTTGTTCTTGACAAATGGACCCACTGCCTGTGTCTTAGGGTTCCAGGAGTGCAGGAAGGCTTGAAGAAGTCCCATGGCATTACAGACAGGTCCAGCTGTAAGTAATTTGTGGCAACAATCAAGCTGTAAAAGGAGGGTGTGGCACAAGGCCCAGTCTGTATATTTTCCAAGAGGTTGAATCATTACTGAAATATTTTGAAACTCCTTAACATACTGCAGCTTTTAGCTATTTATCAAGTTCATAAATAATACAGAGAGCCATAAATTTTACTGTTGGCTATAAGTTGTCATGTTATTTTCTTCTGTATCCCCCTTCACCGTGTTAAGCCTGCCTTTCTTGGCATTCATCTGATTGCACTTTTCCTATGGCCAGGATGTTGAGTGAGCAGCTGTCCCCACAGTGGAGGACAGTGTTACTTCTTGGTTGTACAGCACAAGGTGCTCATGTGCTAGGGGACAGGGATGCTTCACTCACCGTGACATTCCTAACCTCCACTAACCAAAGGGCTAGGACAGCAAACTGTAAGCAAATGCTGGCAATTCCATTGTTGCTGCTGCTATTGTATGAACATACGAAATTTGCCAGCAGATAAAGGGCTAGAGGTCTATCAAGTCTGCTCGAATGTGCAGCTAGCACCTGTTCTGCAGCTGCCTCCCTCCCACCCTTCCCTCCATTGACCCTCCCCTGCCCTGTCCCAGCCCCTTTAGAAGCAGTCCACTGTTCTACTGGATACCACTTCTGCCGGTAATGCATTCCACCCAGCTACCACCCTCTCTGTAAAAAAGTGTCTCCTCATCTCCCTCCTGAACCTTCCTCCCTCCAGTCTCATATCATGGCTCCGGGTGTCCCTCCCCTCCCTTATTTTGAACAGCTCATCTGTACCTGTCTTGTTTATTCCTTTCATATACTTAAAGGTTTCAATTATGTCCCCCCTGTCTCTCCTCTCCTCTCCTCTCCTCTCCTCCCCTCCATCGAGTACATGTTCAGCTCCCTCAGCCTCCTCTCGTATGGTAAGTCCCCCAGCCCCCTGATCATCTTTGGCCCCCTGCACTGTACTCCCTCCAGTAACTTAACGTCCCTCCTCAGACACAGGCGCCAGTCCTGTACTCCAGGTGCGGTCTAACTAATGACCTATACAGTGGCAGAATCACCTCCTCCCTCCTCGAGAAGATACCCCTTGCAATGCAACCCAGCATTTTGATGGCCTTTGCAGCTGCCTTCCAACATTATGCTGAGTTGTTTATTGACCCTGTAATGAGCACCCCCAGATCCTTTTCCTCCTCTGTCTTAGGCTTGGCTAGGTGCACTCCCCCCAGCTGGTAACTCCTGCTTGGGTTCTTTAACCCAAAATGCAGCATCATGCACTTTTTGGCATTAAACCCCAGTTGCCAGGTGTCTGACCAGGTTTCCAGATCATCCTGCAACCCCTGCCACCTCCCCCAGGTTGTCCACCACCGCTCACATCTTGGTGTCATCAGCAAACAGACTTATCTTGCTCTTGATGTCCAATGATATGTCTGCAATGAATATCCCAAACAACACTGTTCCCAATACCAAGCCCTGTGGAATACTGCTCATCACTACCCTTAGGAATGAGAGCATCCCACCCACCACCCTCTGTTGCCTTCCCTGAAGCCAGTTCCCTACCCATCTCACCAGCTTTGCACCTTCCCCTGTGCCTTCTAACTTACTACCCAGCCTCCCATGTGGCACTGAGTTGAATGCCTTACTGAAGTCCAGGTACAGGACACCCACTGCATGGCTTCTGTTCAATTGCATAATTACCCAGACATAGAACTTCACCAAGTTGGTTTGGCAGGATCTGCCACGTATGAAGCCATGCTGTCTGATGTCCTGTAGTCCTTTGGCCTCCAGGAGGGCCACCAGCCTCTCCTTCAGGATAGTCTCCATCAGCTTACCCACAGTATTGTAGATTTGTTCCAGCCATTTTTAACATGCTATATGCAAAAAAAAACAAACATTTGGACTCTTTCACTTTTGAGTGTCTATGTGGGGAGGCATTTGAGCTTGGGTGTTTTGCGCACTGTTGCCTGAGGCATATCCCAGGGCTCCCCCACTACTCTGAGCAGCTTCTTTGGGCACAGTAACACACAAAACCAGTTATTGAACCAGGGTTTCCTTGTGGACAGAATGTAACTCTGCTGCTCTACCAGCAACTCCATTTGGCACTGGATTAGAATCAAATTCATTTTGTAGCATTTTCTTTGCAGTGACAGGCAAGCTGAGGTGAAACACCTCATTTACAGGGGTATCCTAGAGGCAGCAGCAGCAAGAATAATAAACTTACATAACACAATATGACATGTACACATATTTTGGAAAAAAGTTCATAACATTGACAAACACACTAGAGGCAACATGGTCACAAATTGTGCCACAATGCAATATTCAGACACTTGTGGCATGTGTACTGTACATATCACCATGGACAAACAGAAATGACTGACTGCTTACAGTACTGAGACAACTTTTATTTTTTAAAGCACAACAACGTTGCTTACACATTGAAATAACTGATTTTACGTACAGTATTTATTTAATATGCAGAACTGCTGGCTGCTGAACTGCCTATCAGTAAGTCATCCTGACATCTACCGTAGTGTCGCTGACGTACATTTTTGAAACATGAAAAAGGATAAGCTGCACACCTTTTATACTGCTCCCCAGTGAACTAATTGACATCACTAGTTGGTATGCCTCTACACTAGAGTTATAAGTCACTAGAAACATGTTTTTATTTACTGAAACCTAACAGATTACACCACGCTACCTTTCAGAAAAGCAAATCTAATTTTCCAAAACATTGCTATTGGTTTAATTATAGTTGTCCCATGGTATAGAATAAAAATTGAAAGTCAAACATTTTATCTGTAGGGAGGACTCAGAGTTCCTAACAGCAAAAGAGATGAGGTGCGTCTGGAGCCTGACGTTAAATCAGAAACTTAGAAATAGTTTTGTTAATCCAATAAAAGGCATCACTTGCAACATATTTGTTGCTTTTTTCTCTACATTGTTGACTGGACTAACATGGCTACCACATTTCTTTTTTTCAATCAGAAACTTATAAACTTTGACCACACAGGCTGCTTTTTAGCCATAAGCAAAAACATGCATGCCATATTAAGGTTGTTCCTTACCAATGACAGTAGATTTTCAAGAGACTCTTCTCAATAGAGCTACACATTCGGACTATAGCTGACAGATGCAAGGATTCAGTGTGCAGTTTTTCCATAAACAGGTCTGCATATGTTATGCTGGCTGGCACTGCCCCCTTCCTGCTCTGCTTGCATAAGGTGGACTGGCTCACATAACTTCACATTAGTATAGTCTTGCCAGTGAAAATGTTGGAACCGCCATGACATTGCTAAACATGAAACCATCTCTGCTGCTCATCCCAGGAAGGTAACCAGGAGGTACCACTCAAACCCGCTTATAGCCGGGGAAGGCCCTCAGATGCCTCAGCACTAGCAGCTATAAACAAGGTCAAAATATGTTTTTTCTTCATATAGATGTGTATCCTCCTACATCTAGGGGTTGGCGGCGTCAGCTCAATCCCCAGCTTCCCCAGGCTGGCTCTCCACCTCTCCTGGTAAGCACCTGGGCAGAAGTCTGTGCACAAGTTCCCCTCTTGTGGCAGGGCTGGGGGGGTAGTCCTCCCCAAGTACATCAATTCTGAGGTGGACCAGGTCGCTCACTGAGCAGCGGCATGGGGTAGAGACAGCTGGGCCTGGCTTCATGTAGCCCCCCCCCCGACATCTATTTTCTGCTTTTCTGTCCCAAAGCTCCTGAGGAGTGTAAGACTCATGGGTGGAGGCACACCTATCCTACGTTCCTCCACAGTGCCCTCCCTTACTTTGCCTCCCTGATCTGCTCCACCTCCAGGCCTCCACCTGGGGGCAGCTAAAGCTGGAATAACAAGCCACCCCTTCCCAGGAGAGGGGAGCAGTCCCTGAGATGCTCAATACTCTCTCCCCAGCTGAGCTCAATGACCTGAATCTGTTTCTGAACTCAGGCTGACGGCATGGCAGGAGGTAAGGTGCTTTGCAGCACCCCAGCCCTTTGCAACACTAGGCTGGCTATGGCTCAAATATCTCTTGACCAACAGAAGCCAGGAAACAACCCCACCAGTTGTACAGGAGAAGCAGGAGAAGTAAAACACACAAAACCCACCTAGAAATGCAAGCACTCAACCAAAAGGCAGACTGTTCAGGGACCGTAAGAAACTGTAGTAGTCTCCAAACAGGGGATGGAGGTGGGAAAGTATGTGGCTCTTGGAAGAGATTCTCTCAACAATCTACTGTTAATGGTAAGTAATGAATCAATTTTCTTCAGGGATATCTCCTCCATAGAGCCACACATGCAGGATGATTCCCAAAGCATTGCAAAACACCCAGTAAAGGAGGCATGTTAGAAGAAAGGACTACACTCCCGATGACAACAGGTCCAGTGAAATATAAGGGCTGAAATCAGCTCTCTAAAAACAGACAGAGCCAACCTGCAATGGGTAGAGAAGAAGTGGAGCTGCCTCAAAGGAGTGGCAGTACAGAGGACTGAAGTCGAGATGAGCAGAAATGGGTCAAGAAGCTCATGGTCTAATGGGATGATATAACATGGAAGCCCTGAGCAAGGGCAGAGTGAACACCAAGAGTCGGGCGCCATGAGAGAAAAGCACCCATAGGATATGATAGTACTGGCATAGAAGAAATGGTTAACAATGATGCACAAGAGAGAATAAAAATAAATGACATAACATAGAGGACCTAGCATGAATAAGCCTGTATAGGCAAAGTGTTGCATAAAGGCTTGTCAATGGAATACAAAGCTGGTACTGAGCCGGAGTCTCATTTGTGATTTCTTTGGAACTGGGTTCAAGGTTGCAGCATTGGCAGACTTTCTCAAACAAAGAACATTATTATTGTTTCAAGTTAGTAATGGGGTATACCAAGTACACTGGAGAAAGAAGCAGATCAAGGAAGCTGCCAAGGCCCAAGCAGTATGCGCTGTGATAGAACAGCACATACCCAGCCTGCAGGTAACAAAATGCAATGCATGAAGACAACCCTGTGGACTGGCAGCAATAGGAAACAGACCTGCACAGCAATCTGGGAGAATTGGAAACAGGCCATCAAGGTCATTGCAAGCTATTGATAAGATAACCTTCAGGCTGGGGCATGAATCAAGTGGAAACAAAAGTGCCCTGCTGAAGATTATAGAAAGTAACAGCCAACTCCAAAATGTTACAGGTTCAAGAGCCCATCCAATCAGCAGAGAAACTCATCAAACCCTATTGTCTAGAGAGGAGAAAACACATACAGTATCTCCCAAGGAGGGGCTGCAGCCACCACTGTAAACCCCACAGAACTCCAAAAACCAGGCAATTGGGGGAGTGTGATTCAAGGACTCCTGGTAGGGCAGGCCTCTCAGAGACCCCTCCCACAGGAGAAAGACTCTGAAGCCACAGTGCACAACAGCGTGCATGACTTATTTCTATAGCAGAACTATAAGTCACACAGGACTACTGGAACAAGGCAGTGGAAGACGTCTGGTCCATTGGCACGCAATGGAAAGACCCCTTCTGCAGGAGGAGGATTCAGAGGGCATCAACGCACTAGAGGTCACAGGACACAGTGTAGGAACAATCCCCAGGACAGGGCAAAGGGGAAGGGACTCACAGGTGAAGGTCTCCTGCTAGAAGACTCTGCCAGGCTAAACATTCCAATCCCCAAGAGAGCAAGATGCTGCAGTCTTGGTGTTCCTCAGCCCCCACAGCAACAAAGAGGACAAAGATGTCTGCGGGGGGAGGGGACTAAATCAAGGAGCTGACCAGTTCATGAAGAAAGGGCCTGGACCCACAATGATAGCAATTTAACACAGAGGACAAATGGGACAGAGAAATATCTCCATGCAGTCAGAGCAAACAGAAGCCTTTGAGAAAGCAGGGAAGCCAGAAGCAAAACCCCTGTCCTGGAAGGACATGTGGCACTGGCCATCAGAAATGTGGACAGCCTAGACTAACCAGCAACCAAAGCTGCAACAGTGGAGGTCCTGGTTCCAGAAGCAGGGGGGCACAGAGTAAGCCTCGCTGAACAGTCAGCAGCCATGACCACAGGCACATCAAGTAGAAGTACAGTTGCAGAAGCCATAAGGAAATCAGCTGAAAGCCCCCCCCCCCATGGATGTGCCAGCACAGCAAAAAAAACCAAAAAACGCTGGAACAGAACTATTACAACCATTCAAAAACACCATTGAGCAAAGCAGGGAGTGCAAGATCTAGGACTGGGGAACAAGGGGAGTGCACACAACTGCTTATAGGTAAGTCACATCATAGTAGAGATAGACAAGGGAGCCTAGTTTTAGTATAGGTTTGAGGGATCAGAGGAATTGGTCAGCAGGCAGGCAGAAAAATGCCTGAGACTGCAGCTGAAAACCTCTAAAATGCACATAAGGCAAATACAGGCAAGATGTTCCACAGAAATAGGAGGTGGAAGGTTGCCATACCAACTGCGCCTAGACGGGTCCCCCACAGCAGAACTTTAGAAACATAGCAACTTAGAGCATGTCAGCAGATAAGGACTGCTTGGTCCACCTAGTCTGACCATTTTACCCTGCCTATACTGTTACCACAGACCCTACCTGATCTTCAGCACAGAATGGGCAGAGGAGAAAATCCCACTCAGGGTTTCCAAGGCAAAAGGAACAAAAGCCTAAAAAATAAGGCAACAAAAAGGAAAGATGGTTAGAGGACACCTGGCCGAGATCCAGTATCAAGCTATGATGGTGGGAGGAAAAAGTGCTGAGATATTGTTGGTTATACCACATTATGTAGGCAGAGCTGCAGGTGAACTGTGCCAACCAGAATAAGGTGTGTGCCATGGCTATAGAAAAGTTCACATGGAGTACTAGAGCCTAGAGTTGGCTATAGTCCTATATTATGGTATTATGGAGGAAATATCCTTAGACAATCAACAGACAATGGCAGAAACCAGACAAAACAAGCACAAAGGAACATCAGTGTCTAATCAGTCTGTCCTTATATGCTCTTTTGTTTCTGGATTGATCATGGTTGGCTAAGCAAGAGTATAACCATTTTTCAGAGCTCCCGTCACCTGTAATGTGAGATTCAATTAGATTGCACCACCATAATTCGACACAGAGGTCAATAACTGAACCTGAATGGAGATGAGCAGCTTTGTTGAACTGAACATTTTTTTTAGTAGAAACACATTTTCATATAAAACTGTCTGCTAGCTACTGGCACAGAGCATTTCACAAAAAAAGCTGTTTTCACTGGCTCACACTTTGATCTGGCCACATTATTTAGTCCAAGGTTTTGAAGATCCAACTGGCAGCTTTGGTGACAAATGTCAAATTCTTACAGACATTCATCCACAGATGACATTGTTAGGAACAATATCAAGTGCACAGACTCCAGCTATCACAAGAAAATGATTCCGACGAAGCACAGCCAACAGGTGGCAGTGGCAGACATGATGGTGCTGTTGGAACATCACTTTTACATAACGCCTGTTCTTAAGCCCAACCCTGAGCATCAGTAATGGCACCAGCACAGCCTTTTCCACTGGAGCCACCACCTGCACCTGCCCCTCGCAAGCCCTAGCAATGATACTGTGTCTTCTCTGGATTCACGTGAAGCAAGTAGTAGCATTATTAGACTAGAAGCTCAAGCGAGGAAACTACTGCTGTTACCTGTGATGAGCACACTGCCTGATATTTTCCTTTTAGCACCACTTTCTCCACTAAAGTCATCACCTGCAGCAACGGTTTGCCGGGACATTCATATGCCCTTCCATTTAAAGCTTTTAGTAATGGGCCTTTACCCCCCCCCCATTAATACAGACATTTTGAGCTGAAAATGTGACACAGGGCTGAGCACACCATTACTAAAAATGCTTGGATGAGGAGCAATGCAGAGCACCATTTTCTTATTTTAAGTTGAGGAGCACAAAAAAAAAAGGCACTAGAGCTTAGCGGAATGTGGAATTTTCGTTGGCAGAATTCATGTGAAATGACAATTCCACTTTCAGAATGTTTTTCGGAATTTCATTTTTAATTCTGTGGAATTTGAAAAAGCATTTCCATGCAAACCGTGAAATATATTCCACAGATTATGTAATCTGTGGAGACTTTTTCATGGTTTGTGGAAACTGGTTCCACAGTTTACGTAAAAACTGCTGAATACTATTCAATTGGTCACATTATGTAAACTGCAGAATACTAATCTGCAAATTAAGAAACAACATTCCGCTTTTAGAATTTTGGAAATCTGCTGATGGAATTCTAATAAGACAGAATTTCCAAAATTCTGCACATTTCTAGCAGAAGTAAAATTTAACATTATTAGAGCACACACCTCTTAAATAAATGCTGGGATTCAGGGTTGAAATAGGGTAACTGTTATATGTTTTTTAGTAAAGGAACACAAGACAGAGTACACCTGTAGTTAACATTTTGGGAGGTTCAAGACCAGCCTGAGCACTTCTTTGTTAAATATTTTTAACTTCTGTAACACAGGATAGAGCACAGCTTTAATGAATATTTTTGGATTAAGCACTGGAGCACATATGAACATACATACATATGAAGAAGCCCACAGAAGAAGGCCATTTGGTCTATCTAGTCTGTTCATATGGCAGGGTCCAAAGCTTGAGCTACTGTCCCTGCCCCCTCCCACTCCTCCAATCCTCCCTACCCATGATCATTACCTTCCCCTATGCCTATCCCAGCCTCTCTTAAAGCTACCCACTGTCTTCAATGAGATCACCTCTTCTGGTAGCGCATTCCAAGTATCCACCACCCTTTCTGTGAAGAAGTGCTTCCTGACCTCCTAATAAACTTTCCACCCTCCAGCTTAAGACTGTGCCCCCTCGTGTTATGGTTGCCACTCAGCTTAAAGAGACTCTCCTTAGCCTCCTTATTTATCCCTTTCAAATACTTTAAGGTCCCAATCATGTTCCTCTCCCCCTCCCTGCCCCTAGATTGTAATTTGTATGAATCCTGAAACAGGCAAGTGCATCCTACTTCCTGAATGTTATTTTTTAGATTGTTGAATGTAGACTACACAACTGAAATGTACTTAACATAGCCACAAGTGAACTGCACATTACTAAACAAAGGATAGACCAAAATAAAGTCTAAATGCCAAAAAAAACACATAAAAAGAAAAACTAGGTCTGAAAAATCAAGATACTGACTTATAATGATCATTCAGTAGCTGGCTTAGAACACAGAATGACAGTTGTTTGCTTGGACATATAGTAAAGGAAAAACAATAGGAGTCCGTGACCAGTTTATGGGGACAAAGGGTTTGAAGGTGGTTTTTATATGAATAAATGGTGCTAAAAAAAATGGGCTTGGCAACCCTCTCAAAAATATGGGCAATTGCCACTAGGTGGCCAAATTCAAGATAGCCACCAACAATCTCTAAAATGGCATATATCAGTTCGTAGTTGTCATATAAAGCTATATTTGATATCTAAATTGGGGTTTTGATGGTCAAGGAATTCACTTTTGATAATAAAAATGTTCTTTCATGAAGCCAAATGTGTGTGTGTGTGTGTGTGTATATATATATATATATATATATATCTATATCTATATACATATACACACACACATACATATATATATACAGTATATATTTATATAAACATATATATTTATTTTAAATCTTTTCACAGGAGTGTCCAAATGAAGTTCCGTAAATGGTGATTGGAAAGATGTTGACAACCTTGATAAAACTAGTACAACAGTCAAGAGGAAAGAAAAGGAGTCAAGCTGAGATGATTGAAGAACTGTGTATATTATGTGATAAAGAGTGTTATGAAGACAAAAGTGACTATCCAATTTATTCATGGAATAAACTGAAGAGTAGAGCTCTAGAATGGGGCGGGTTGGATAAATATGGAAGTGTTTTTGAGGAAGTAAACTGGGATGATGGTCCAACTGGCATGTTTTTTCACAAATTGTGTAAGACTTGATTGACAAGTTATTTTTTTTTTTGTTTTTTACCAGGAGAGACACACTAAGCTGAAAGTTTGTTTACAGGTGCGACCTGGGAGCACAAGGAAGTTAAGTGACTTGCTCAGGGTCACACAGTATGCAAGGGGGGGCTGTGGGATTCAAACCCAGGTCTCCAGGTTTACAGCTCAGAGCCTTAAACCACTGTGCTATACTGTGAAACAAAGCTTCAACAAGCCAAAACTTGGAAATAGAAACAGCAGATGCAAGAAATCCTTGTATCCCAATCTGAGCATGACAGATCCCCTGAAAATGCTCCTGGCCTTTCTGGTAGACTTTCATGGAGTGGTCCTCTACAGGACAAGTTAAGTTTAAAGCAGCAGTACTACAAAATCAGGAAGTGACATATCAAAATTCTGTTTTTTGGCTGTAAGCATGCGCCAAAGTTCCAGTTTCCATACCTGTAAATGTTTTTTTCCAGTCATCTCTAGTTTTTTAGATATTTGCAATTTATTTGAAGTGTTGTAGCACTACAACAAATATGGCGGCTGACTAATTTCAGCTGCGCTTTTTCTTCAGGTCGCATCACATCTTTAGACAACAGCAGAGGGACCCTCTGCTGACCATTCCCGATGTCCTTGCAAGTCATAAACATGTGCAGTTGGCAGCAGAGGGGGTTCCAGCGCAATATGCTTAATGGCAGAAATGTAAACAAAAGCAGAGAATAACTGAGCAAATTATTCAGTGATAGTACAATGCCGGCGAGAAAGAGTACCAGGTATATGATTAGCAGGGCACAGGGAATAAACTGTCAAAAAAGCACAATTTTTTTTTTCGTAGTACTGCTGCTTTAAGTTTATTATTTCAGTAAGATGTATAAAATAACATTTTGTTACATCACCATACCATTTTGACAATAAATACGAATATCACATTACACTGTCTCTATACTTAAAAACAGATTGTTCTAAGTTTAAAAACATGTTTCAACCTATCTTTGTTCTATTTATAAACATTGCAACAGGACAAGGATCTCTGCATCTGGTGCATGATGCCAGAAGACAAAAAACATGCTGGCTGAGACAAGTGGTGTCTACTCCAACAAATGGATGCATGGCACACATTCAAGGCTCACACAGTGTATCTAGAAGATGCTACGAGTGACTGTATCTTAACTGCAATTGATTATACAACAGATCCTTTTGCCACGGAGATTCAGTATCATTGTTCCTGTTGGAAACAATATGTCTCTCAAATATACCACCAGGACAAAAACATTAATTCAGGTCTCCACTTACAACAGGTTCATCTTCCAGAAGTTTGAGAAATGTTTCTCAAACATGTACGGACAGTTGTATTGGATATGAATGAGCCAAGAACATTACAAGGACTACTGATGGACTGCAATAACCTGCTGAGGAATTTCAGTTATGATACAAGTACAACAAAATCAAGGACAATTAAGCAGATGATTTAAAATGAATTTGCAAACAGGTTTGGATTTCATGATCGTTTCCACAAAACAAGGGTACCATAGTGTATGTCATATCTGCAGGTGGAAGTTATGTAGAAGCAGCAATCTACTCGTGGGGAGTGAGGGACGAACGATTACTGAATACCTTTGCCAGGTGCTTGAAAGATAAGTTACTGCATGATAGTGGCATGAGCTGGCCTCCACATATTGATGAGCTGGAGAACATTGAAGAACCTAATCCTGAGTTACAAAAATTTCTCACCTGGCTAAAGAACCCTGCTGCTAGTGACTTCAGTGATGCCTGTGAGGATCCAGAGACTGGACCCTTGTCATCACTGTTATTTTCATTCATCTGGGAAACACATTCCTAAAGATCAAGTTATCAATGATCATCCATGGCCTGACTAGAAGTCGGAGATTATAGACATGATGAAGAAATTATCACTTGAAGCAAGCATGTTCTTTGTATGCTACAGAAGCTAAGTTTGAGCTTGAGAAGAATGACAGCTGTCCTGAAGTGCTTGCCAATAATTTTTCTGGAACTGCTTATTCTAGACAATGACGACTTTCAGGATGACACACTGACTGGAGCAGATACATCTCACCGCACAGAGCATCGTGTGACATGGGAATGTCTCTCAATATTCAATCCTAATGGAACTATAGTCAAAGTGCAAAAATCTAAGTTAGTTGGAAAGTTGAACCTGGTTCCACTACACCCCACCAATAGTTATACTGCCCTGGTAGACATGGGATTCATTTGGAGGCTTGCCACTCCTTTTGCAGAGAATAGAGAATAGCATGTTGAGACTGACTTCACATGGGCAGATTATGCTCGTAAGTTATTTGCACTTGTTCTGGCTCGACATCCCAAAGCTTCCGAGATTGTCAATGTGAATGATCGATATGACTTGGACAGAGCATCAAAGACAGTGAGCATGAATGTAGACAACATGCACATCATACACAGGAGGACACGGAATATATATAGTAAGAGAGAAGATAAGCTACCTGCTTCAAATGAGTTCCATAACATGTTCAAAACCTATGGGGTCATAATGTTGTATGCTTAATAGCATACAATATCATAGCTAACCCGAAAGAGCGCTGTCCAGGACAGCGAATGGTGCTATACCGCGTATACTGCCATACGTGGTATTGCACCATTCAAACACTCCCAGGCAGAGGATAAGACCTCTGCTGGGAGTGGGTTCTGCCAAGCAGCTGCCGTGGCTCACTGGTCTGAGACACAGCATCAGGAACCCAGGCGCTGTGTCTGGGACAGGGTTTGAGTCCCAATCCCAGACATTTTATTTTTTTACACTATTTGTGCATTCCCTGAGTTGGCCCCCCCCAAAGTTGAGAATCTTTGGAGAGGGGATCTGGAGGGTGCAACCCCCTGTAATGGAGGAGTGGGGGGAAGAGCTCCCACAGAAAGAAGACATATGCCACATGGCAATATTGCGCTGTATTGGCAGTGCTATTTTGCCTTGCGGCATAATGTCTTGCGACATTATGACCCCATGCCTGTTCAAAATCCCAAGCAAAAAAATATGTATCCAGCAATTCCTGAAGGCCGAATTCAGGTTGTTTGCACATCAACATCCAGACATCCGATTTCTATATTTGGTGAGAAGCAAATGTTGGGATCTGTCCTCTGAGGATGAACATGTGCAAATTAAAGAGTTCCAGCATCACCACATAGAAGGAGGCATGATACTTCTGTATATATATTCACAACAGAGGAAGAATGGAGTAAAGGATGTTGTACTTGATGCAGAAGACACTGACATAGTAGTCCTAGCTGCATATGTATCACACCAGTCTGACTGTGTTTTTGGCTTGAAGAGGAAGAAGGACATATTTGACTGCAAGGCACTGTGTTCAAACAAATTTGCTCAAGTCATTGCACCTCTTCATATACACACTGGAGCAGATGCATTCTCGCTGTTCTTTGGACATGGAAAAAAGTCAGTATTTCAAAGTGCACTGAAATCTGAAGCAGCGCATAGGTTGTTGTCAGGTGCTAGAAAGAGTCTCTGAGTGACACCAAATATTCTGGACAACATGGCGAAGTTCACTATCAGGTTTGTCTAGTGAGATAGTATCAGCAAGACTCGGGCATCAAAGTGGAACAAAATGAAAAGAAAGTCAATCTAGAGAATATCTCCTGACCATGACTCACATGATTTGAAGGTGAAGCGAGTTAGCTGCCAGTTGTACATCCTGTTCAGCTACAACAAGCCTGATGCCATCATCACCACTGGACCATGGCTGGACTATGATTGACTGGAAATGTCAACCCCTCTGATACACAAAGACACCTCTACCAAAGAGCCTCAGGGATATTGAAGCACAAGAGAATGTCTCAACAGCTGGAAAAGATGATGCAGAATCTGATTCAGAATTTGATACAGACTAGGATTCTGATACTGACTCTGAGAATAACATGGAAGAAGAAAATGAGATTTTGGGCATGCTCAAATGAGGACAGCACTTCAAACATTAATTGGAGAATGTTTAACAGGAAAAACGCAGGTCTGCACCTGGGGACCATGCTTCGGCAAACAACAAGTAGAATAAAAAGTACAGATAAGCCAGCACTGGTCTTATGGCAAGTGTCTCCAACTGCACCCGATCGAGGTTTGAATCAGACCAAGGAAGCAATTCTCTGGGTTGCTAAAAGTGCTTCATTTTATTAAAGGATAAAAACAAGTGAATGCACCCTGCTTCCACAAAGAGCTATCAAATCCACAAAAACACTCCAACGCGTTTCCGCCCTGGCGCTTAATCATGGAATAACAAATCATACCACAAATGCAACACTTATATTTAAAATTTTAAAGTGACAGTATCATAGTGAAATGGCTTTGCAAATTAAACCATTAAACACAAGTTATGCAAACCTATTAAATGCACAACAATAAGCATTTTAACTTTAAATATTACTTTTTACTTTTTACCACTATAATCAGTGTCCTCCTCAATTTCTTGGGGATCCACTTTCCATGCAAGTGATAAATGATGATCTCTATAAAGTAAAAAAAGGGGATACAAATTAATACATGTTATTAACAATAAAATATTTTTATCCATCAACTAATACTAGCACAATAATTCAAACTACTTCTTTAAAAATGGTTTGATATCAATTCTTTCATTTAGTCCTGGTATTTCTGAGCCACCCATAGCAAAAATCCAATACTGTTCTCTTTTCAGCAAAATATTATTATAATCACCACCCTTGGGCTTTTATGGGTTTTTCAACCCCTACAAAAGACCATACATGTTCTTACATTGTTTACTTTATCCATATGAATCGCTAATGCATTTTTACTATCATCATTCTTTATCGCTCTTAAATGCTCGCCCACCCTCTCTTTAAATTTCCTTTTAGTTTTTCCTATATAGAAACAACCACAAGTGCATGAGGCCAAATAAATGACCCCCTCTGTTGCACAGGTGATAAAACCTCTAACCTTTATAGTTCTTTTGGTCTTTGGGTTAATAAAAGCCTTAGTTTGTGTGATGGTTTTACAAAATTTACAATTTCCACATCTAAAACATCCATCATGACATGCAGGTAACCACATCTTTTTATTTTCATATTTTGGTTGTGCTGAATGTACTAAACTATCTTTTAAACTTTTTCCCTTTCTATGCACAAAACTTGGCTTCACATCTCTAAGATCCTTTAAACCAGGGTCTAAACTCACTAAGTGCCAATGTTTATTAATAATTCATCCAATTTCCCTAGATTGTGCACTATATGTATTCACAAAATTAACTCTTGAATCACATTTTTTTTCCGGTTTTTGCATGACCTCTGACCTTGCCAACTTGTCCACTTCTTCCCTAGCCCTGGTAACAACAGCGGCTGAATATTTCCTTTCATATAACTGCTCTTCTAACTCATCAGCTCTCTTCTTGTACATAGATACAGTGCTACAGTTCCTTTTAATTCTAAGGAATTGTCCCTTAGGTATACCTGCTATGGTGTGGAAAGGGTGACTACTATCTGCTTGTAATAAAGTATTTCTATCTGTACTTTTTCTGTACAGATCTGTTGCAATACCACCTCCACCATCCTTTTTAATAATCAGATCAAGAAAATTAATATGTGCAGAACTGAAAGATAGAGAAAAATGCAGATTTTCATTACTATGCTCCAAAAATTTAACAAATTCAAATAATTCATCCTCAGTTCCAGTCCAAATAATCAATATATCATCTATAAAGCGTCTATATAAATCTATTTTATCCCTAAATGGGTTTTTCTCTCCATCTCTAATATATTCCTCTTCCTCTTTCCAAGATATAGATTTGCAAAATTAGGGGCAAAAGTTGCTCCCATTGCTGTTCCTTTAATTTGCACATATTGTTCATCTATAAAAAGAAAGTGTTAGATTTTAACACAAATTCCGACCTGGGGGGTTTATAAGACATTTATGTATTTTAGGAAGTATATACAAACATGCTTTCATAGGGTTTTGTACTTTCAAAAAGGAATAAGTTTCACCTTTAAAATCTGGATTACAAGCTTTTGTTCTGATTATTAAAAAGGATGGTGGAGGTGGTATTGCAACAGATCTGTACAGAAAAGTACAGATAGACATACTTTATTACAAGCAGATAGTAGTCACCTTTTCCACACCATAGCAGGTATACTTATGGACAATTCTTTAGAATTAAAAGGAACTGTAGCACTGTATCTATGTACAAGAAGAGAGCTGATGAGTTAGAAGAGCAGTTATATGAAAGAAAATATTCAGCCGCTGTTGTTACCAGGGCTAGGGAAGAAGTGGACAAGTTGGCAAGGTCAGAGGTCATGCAAAAACCGGAAAAAAACAAAAAAAACAAAAATGTGATTCAAGAGTTAATTTTGTGAATACATATAGTGCACAATCTAGGGAAATTGGAGGAATTATTAATAAACATTGGCACTTAGTGAGTTTAGACCCTGGTTTAAAGGATCTTAGAGATGTGAAGCCAAGTTTTGTGCACAGAAAGGGAAAAAGTTTAAAAGATAGTTTAGTACATTCAGTACAACCAAAATATGAAAATAAAAAGATGTGGTTAACTGCATGTCATGATGGATATTTTAGATGTGGAAATTGTAAATTTTGTAAAACCATCACACAAACTAAGGCTTTTATTAACCCAAAGACCAAAAGAACTATAAAGGTTAGAGGTTTTATCACCTGTGCAACAGAGGGGGTCATTTATTTGGCCTCATGCACTTGTGGTTGTTTCTATATAGGAAAAACTAAAAGGAAATTTAAAGAGAGGGTGGGCGAGCATTTAAGAGCGATAAAGAATGGTGATAGTAAAAATGCATTAGCAATTCATATGGGTAAAGTAAACAATGTAAAAGATCATGTATGGTCTTTTGTAGGGGTTGAAAAACCCATAAAAAGCCCAAGGGGTGGTGATTATAATAATATTTTGCTGAAAAGAGAACAGTATTGGATTTTTGCTATGGATGGATCAGAAATACCAGGACTAAATGAAAGAATTGATATCAAACCATTTTTAAAGAAGTAGTTTGAATTATTGTGTTAGTATTAGTTGATGGATAAAAATATTTTATTGTTAATAACATGTATTAATTTGTATCCCCTTTTTTTACTTTATAGAGATCATCATTTATCACTTGCATGGAAAGTGGATCCCCAAGAAATTGAGGAGGACACTGATTATAGTGGTAAAAAGTAAAAGTAATATTTAAAGTTAAATGTTTATTGTTGTGCATTTAATAGGTTTGCATAACTTGTGTTTAATGGTTTAATTTGCAAAGCCATTTCACTATGATACTGTCACTTTAAGAATTTTAAATGTAAGTGTTGTATTTTGTGGTATGGTTTGTTATTCTATGATTAAGCGTCAGGGGCGGAAACACGTTGGGAGTGTTTTTGTGGATTTGACAGCTCTTGTGGGAAGCAGGGTGCATTCACTTGTTTTATCCTTTAATAAAATGAAGCACTTTTAGCACCCAGAGAATTGCTTCCTTGGTCTGATTCAAACCTCGACGGTGCAGTTGGAGACACTTGCCATAAGACCAGTGCTGGCTTATCTGTACTTTTTATTAATTGGAGAATGTTACTCAGCAATAAGGCTTCAACATTATGGATATTAGAATAACTGTACAATCTAACTAATGTTACCAAACTAGAACTTTTTTTTTTTTTGCACTCTCCTTATGTCTTGCCGAGCTCTTCCAGCGACCGCCCAACACCATGGACTCTACCTCCTCATGGCCTGAGCTCTCCCGGCCGACCCGGGCATCCCTGGGTCTACCCTCTGGGGAAGGCCCCCCCCCGCCCAGGGCACTCTTTCTATAGGGTTGAGCACTGGACTGGGGAGGAGACAGGACGAGGAGAGCTGTGTCCGACTACGGGAGTGTGGTTTGTGGGTAGGAGGCACTTTCTCCTACCGGAGACAGGAGGGGGGATTCTCACTTAGTTATGCCCCTGTGGAGCCTGGTTGCCAAGGCAACGTACTACTGCGGCTCCACCCCCCTGGCGTATGCCATGACGCTACTTTTGGCCACCTCCAGCCTCTGCCAGAGGTTGCTCCTTGAGCGGTCATCTCCCCAACCCTCCCCAGGGAAGAGAGAGCAGTCCTCTGGATGCTCAATCTCTTCCCTTCCCGCCAACCCCTGCCTGCCCAGGCTTATTCCTGAACCCTTGTCACCAGTGTGGTGCAAGGTGTGGTATCCAGCGCCTCAACCTTCAGCACCACCAGGCCGGCCACCAAGCTTGAACTTGTCAATTAAAAATGTTACTAACTGTGCAAAACCAGATTTTGTAAAAATAAAAGTTGGCTATTTTTCTGACGCTGAAAAATGACATGCATTATATACTTAGATTTAGAAACACAAATTTCAAGTTTTGGGGTTGGGGGGAACTTGGAATTAAACAACCATTATTGTGTAAATTTGAGAACATGTTGTCATGGTATCTTTGGCTTCAAGAAAGAACATTTTTATTATAAGAAATTATAAGAAATTAATTCCTTGACCCTCAAAACCCCCATTTAGTCATGGACTCCTATTATTTTGGCACTTGGTTAATATCCCAGTATTGACACTGTAGTGCAGCATGAGAGGGTGCTGCACTCTGAGGTGCCGCTCTTTGGATGAGAAGTTAAACCGAGGTCCCATCTGCTGGATTGGTGGTAGTTCAGGTGGATGTTAAAGATCCCATGGCACTTATCGAAAAGAGTAAGGAATTTCCTGTCCTGGCCAAATTTCCTCATTCGCTAAAAATACTACCAACAGCTTAATCTGGTTCAAGGCCGGTTGGCATTCATCTGTATCCCCCTCCCCCGGGTCGTGCCTGAAAATAGGCAGGATTTGTCTAGTGCACTTACCCGGTCAACAAAAACAAAATAAATAAATAAATACATTTTTCCTTTACCATATAGTCGATTTTGAGTTGCTGGCAAAATGTTAGCATCATTTAATCTCCCCCATTTTACACTTGAAATTAACATTCTGTTGCTGCAGTAGTCAAAAGAAGGAAACATGATTTTTTTTTTTCACAGAATGTAACATTTTCTAGCCAGTTTGGGGGTTCCGAGAACACTGATGTGATGTTCTTGTTTTGAACAATGTCAGCAAGTGATATACCACCTGTTTGGGCACAGGCTCAAAACAGAAAGACAACGGGAAAAAAAGAATTGTGGAAACGGTACTTATTAGTAGTTAAGGAATGTAAAATTTTGATTAGGAAAACAAAAAAAGGAGAATGGAGTATATTGCCAGAAATGCTAAAAGTAATTCAAAGTTTGTTTTGGGCATATGTTAATAAAAAGAAAGGAGGGTGTAAGGCAGTGGGACCTTTAATTGAAGGGAAAAAACAGGATCAGTAACAACAACGAAACAGCAAATGTATTACATTAGTGTTTTGGGTCTGTATATTAGCCACCTGATTTAAATATGGTGGAAACTGAGAATCAGGACATTGCGCCATTGATTACAGAATAAGTGATGTATAAGGCTTTGAATATTCTAAATACAAAACAATATCAGGGGCCAAATGGGATAGACCCAAGATTATTAAAGGAACTAGCCCATACATTAAAGGGACCAGTTGCTTGACTATTTAATAGGTCAATTGAAACAGGTGAAACACCAGAGGCATGGAGATTGGCTATTACTGTCCCCCTGTATAAGAAGGGGAGAAGGGCTGATAAAGGAAATTGCAGGTCGGTGAGCCTTACGTCTGTATTGGGGAAAACTATGAAGACTATTATAAGAAGCATCATAGAGGAACTTCTGAATATTAATTACTTGTGGGATGAAATGCAACATGGTTTCAGGAAAGGAAGGTCTTGCCTAACTAATTTGACTTTTTTGAGTTTATCTTTTTCTTGCCTAACTAATTTGACTTTTTTGAGTTTATCTTTTTCTTGCCTAACTAATTTGACTTTTTTGAGTTTATCTTTTTATTAATTTTAAGTATATAAAGACGTACAGGCATACATAATGAAAGGGAAACCTCATATAGATGACAAGAGTGTATCACTTAACAAAACACATAGTTTAGGTTAAATATAATGAGGATGCCTAAAATATACATATATAAAATAAGAGTTTGTCTTATTTATATCATAAGTAGTGAACAAAGAGTTACAGTTATTAAAGTATTATGAATTCAGAGAGATCAGTTAAGTGCAAGATGAGTATGAGAACAAGTTATAGCAGGCTTTCAAACCATTACATGAAGTGATACCTATAAGAATACAAACATTATACAGTAGAGGAGGAATATAAATAAAAGAGAGATGTATGTTGAAGGTAGAAAATAGTGCAGGGTAGAAAAAGGAAGAAAGAAGTAGGGTGGGAAAGAAAAAGAGGGGAGATATCTGTGCACAGAGTGTTAGAGAGACCCAGATCTAATTAACAGAGTAAAGATATACCAAAAGGAAAGCTAAATAAGTCTTGAGGATTAGGGTCTTAAGAACCAGCCGTTTCAATGAATTTAAAGTAATCCTGCCAGCACCGATCATATACGGGTGAGTCGGTCATGACTAACATGGCATAGACGGGTCTAGTGAGGCGATTGAGAGGCTTTGAAGAAATCAAGAAGGAGGAACAAGGGTAGATTTCCATTTAATAAGAATCAGACATTTAACCAAAAGAAAAAGTATATTTAGCCATCTAAAATGTGCATGTGAAAGGGAAGAGTTACTCGGAGTATAGAGGCCTAGGAGGAATAGTTTTGGATCAAAGGAAAACTTTTGTCCTATTACTTTGGAAGCAAATGAATGAATTTTATGCCAAAGCTTATTAATGGGAGTGCAGGACCAAAGAATATGAAGCAGATCACTGTTAGCTTGGTTGCAGCACCAACAGTTATTGTTATTTAACAGGCCCATCTGGTGAAGTGCTGAAGGAGTTCTGTACCAAAGATGCAGGATCTTGATTTGTATTAGGGAGCTGCAGGTATCTTTAAATGTGCTGTGTGCCAAACGCCAACATTTACACCACTGTGTATCTGAGATATTGTAGTTAAAGGTAGTTCTCCATTTATTTTTAGCTTGTATAGATGGATCGGGAAGATTGTCAATAATGTTTTTGTAAATGATGCTGCTTAATTTTGTAAAGATATTAGCCCAGTACGAGATGTGTGATTCTAGAAAAGTGTGTTTGTATACATAATTAGAAATGGAGTTGAAAGCTGCTCGAATTTGTAAAAACTTCCAGAAGTCCTGTTTAGGAAGTTTCCATTTGACCTGTAAGTCTGGGAACGTTCTAAGGATGAGGGAGTTCGAGTCCAAGATATCGCCAAGAAAAAAAATGCCATTATTCCTCCATGAATGACAGAAAATTGGATGATTTTCCATGTGAACAGTGGGTTGCCCCATAAAGGGGCATAAAACCAAGGTTTGGGGTTAGATTTCAAACATTTATGGGTTAACTTGCAATATAGAATAGAAGCTGATATGATTGGAGTTTTAATTTTGAGGAAAGGGGTTAAAATAAAGGAAGTAAGAACCCTCCATTGCTCAGTGTGGATTCCATAGCAATCCAAAGTGGGAGGAGGAGAAGGCTTCTGAAATCATTTAATGGTTTGTGCCGCCTGGAAGGCCCATAGATAACCTTTGAACCAAGGGAGTCCAAATCACTTTTTTTCCAATGAGATTGAAGTTTGTTATGATTAACTCTTTGAATTTTCCTCCCATATAAAGTTACCTATCAGTTTATCAGTTTTAGCAAGGAAAAGGATGGAAGAGTTAAAGGATGTTAACAAAGAGGTAGAAAATTTTGGGGATATGGACATTTTAATGGTCGCTAATTTTACCCATAAAGGAAAGATTAAGAAGCTTCCATCTGTCTAGAATTGTTTTGATATTATCTAGTAAAGGATTAAGATTACTATCCCATATTTGCTTAAGATTATTAGTTATTTTGATTCCTAGATATGTTATGCCATGCGCACCATCAGAAATCAAAGGGTGGTTCATAAAACTTTGCAATGGTCATTAAGAGGTAGAGTTTCTGACTTACCATAGTTTAAAGCAAGGCCTGAAATACTTTTTAAATTTGCTAAGTAAATCAACCAATAGGGTCCTGCCTCGTCCAGATTCTCAAGTAGAATCAGGAGGTCATCGGCATAAGAAAGGGAAACATATCTTGAGCTTCCCACTGGGATGCCATTAATACCAGCAGATTGGCGTAAACAGGCAATTAGAGGTTCCATGGCTAAAATGAAAAGGGAAGGCGATAGGGGACAGCCTTGCCTGGTTCCTTTTTCCAGTTGAAAGCAGGAGGAAAGGGTGGAATTAGTAAGTACCTTAGCAACAGGGGAGTTATATAATAATTTAATCCAAGAGCAGAAGGTGTGTGGAAGGCCAAAGTGAGATAGCACTTGATACAGATAATCCCAGTTTAAAGAGTCAAAAGCCTTTTCGGAAATCAATAGCTATGGCTGCCGCTGGAGAATTGAGAAATTTGGCTTTGTGAATTAGATTGAATAGAGAATGTAGGTGATCTGATCCAGACCTATGTTTAATAAAACCAGCTTGTGAGTGGTGAATCAATTTGGGGATCAAATGTTCAAGTCAGGAGGTTAATAATTTAGCAAATATCTTCCCATCCATGTTTAACAGGGAAATTGTCCTATAGCTTATTGGTGTATGGGATCTTTGTCCTTCTTAGGAAGTAGGGTAATAACTGCTTCAGTACAAGAGGGAGGAAGCTTGCCAGTAGTGGAAGCTTCTTGATAAATGTCAAGAAGGAGGGGCATAAAGTATGAGAAAATATTTTGTAAAAATCAACAGGAAAACCATCATTTCCAGGGGATTTACTTGATTTCAGTGAGGACAAAGCTTTCTGAACTTCTTGTAATGAAAAGGGTTTGTCTAAGAGATTCGCTTCATGAGAAGAAAGATGGGGGGAAGGTGTAAAGTTTTAAGGAATTGTTGAATTAGTATGGTTGAAGAAGGATTTGTATTAGAATATAGTTTTTGATAAAAGGTAGACATGATATGATTTATGGAAGAGTTATCAAAATGAATTTTGCCTTGTTCATCTTTAAGACTTAGAATATGCATGCCCATTTGTTGCGCTTAAGCTGGTAAGAAAGAGTTTCCATTTTATCACCATGTTCCCAAAATGTATGCTTAAGTTTAAAAGGGCCAATTCAGTTTTACCAGAAATTAATTTGTTTATTTTGACTCTGAGTTGAAGAATTTCAAAATGTAGATGAGAATCAGGAAGATGTTTGTTAGAGGAGAAGTAGAGATTTTCTTTGGCTTTAAGAGATTTTCCATATCAGCCAATTGCTTCTCTTATCCTTTTCTATATGCAGCATAGCTAATTATTTTCCACTAATTGTGGCTTTAAGAGCTTCCCATACATTAGACATAGAAGATTCAATGGGTATTACTAAAGAGGAAGTCCTGAATTTGAGTTTTAATCATGGATAAAAATCTGGGTCTTTAAGAAGGAGAGGATCTAACCACCAGAAGGTAGATTTGGATATTGATGGTCCCACAAGAGATGCAGTTTAACCAAAGCGTGATCCGAAATTATGATGGGAGAAATGGATGAATCAATTGTTTTTTCTATTATGATAGGAGAGGCTAACCAATAGTCAATTCTGCTATATGTTTTATGTAGAGAGGAATAAAAGGTAAAGTCTCGATCTCTGGGGTGCAAAAGGTGCCAAACATCGGCTAATCCAATGTCCTGCATAAACAGAGAGAGGGCTTTAATACTTCTGGGGTGGACATCAGTAGTAGGGCTACTTCTGTCAATACTAGCTTCTAATGCTAAGTTAAGATCACCTCCCAGAATAAGTGGTGTATTGTCCGTATTAAAAGGTAAAATCTGTTGAGCTAAGTTATGAAAACAATTCGGGGGAGTCAGAATTAGGTGCGTATACATTGGCAAGTAGAAGAGGACCAGAATTTGTATTTAATTTGACCATCACCCATCTGCCTTCATTATCTGAAAGGGATTTTATTAGAGACCATTTAAGGCTCTTACCTATAAGAATGGTAACTCCTCTCTTTTTAGCAGTATAAGATGAATCATAAATTTGACTGACCCAGTGTTTCTTGAGCCTGTGAACATCCTCTGCTAATAATTTAGTTTCTTGAAGGAAAGCGATTTGTGTTTTATGTTTTTGGAGATGTGTGAGGATTTGCTTTCGCTTTCAAGGAGAATTAAGTCCCTTCACATTCCATGTGTAAAAAAGCATGTCACTCATACTGTCAATATCAAAAAAGAACTATCACTGGAATGGGAAGGGACCGATAGGTAGGGATGTAAGTTTGTCATTGATGAGGTTTTAATGACTCATTGTTTGTTCATGAAATCATCAGTAAACAGTAGTAAATGTTGTGGCACTGTCATCATTGCTACATTCTGATGACACTAGAGAAAGTCATGGAAGTCCTGAATAAAGATCAAAAGTCATGGAATCAATGACGTGTATGACTACCATGACAAAGTTACATCCCTACCGATAGGTAAAGCAGAGGATGAACAGAATAGAAGTAAAGAAAAAAGTATATACAGGTGGTGGCAGCATTTAAACCATAAAATATTGAATATGTCAAACATAAAAGGCACAGATATCTTTCTGAGCATAGAGTAGAATGGGAAAGAAAGAAAGATCATTAATAACAACAACATCACTATGTTAACATCAACTAGAATATCAATATCATAACCATGAAAAATAACAAGGACTTTTTGTAGATGTGAGGAGGTATGAGTCAGTAAACAATACTTAGAGATTCTCTCATACACATCTTGGCGTAAGTAATGGAAGTAGATTTTGAGAACTTGCATAGTTATATGCTCCCAGGTCTAAATCTTATAAACAACAATAGGTGTAAATTCTCAATATAAACTCAAGCAGGAGATAGTATATCATAGAACAGGAAAGGAACCAGATAGTTAACCTCAACAAGATACAAAATGAGCAACAATCTTTTATATATATATATATATATATATATATATATATATGATAGTGAACAATGAAATAACCAGACCATCTGGTAATAACTTGCATATATATATATATATATATATATATATATATATAGGTAGTAGGTATGTCAACCTATAGCATATATGTACTTATGTAGCATATAGTCGAGACCAGTCTTGCCACAAAAAGAAACATGAAAGTAAGTAGTGTCTGGTCATGCAAAAAGGAAAAAAAAATTAAAAGAGGTTGACATAGCATGCAAGCCTAGCAACGTCCTCCATGAAGGTGATATCCACTGTTGTTAAGGCATCAATATATCAGAATGAGAAAAAAAAGGTATTTATACTAAATTGTACGATTTGAAGCAGAATGATTTATTCAGAATTTCTGTGCCCGAGGGCCAGGGAGTATAATAGGGTGCAAAAAGAACCAGCTTCGGTGCGATAAAGATAGCGATAATAGCAATTAATAATGCTTATACTATACTCGAACAATGCCTTCATATGGTTAAAGAGGGAGTGATTAGGTCCAAAATTGAACAAAGTAAGCTCTCTCTTAAAAAAACGGCCAAACTAGAGGACTCCTATATGTTACAAGGCTTTGAGTATGTGTGCTATGCAGGGTGGAGTGTATCAGGAGTATTATATATCTAAACACCAAAAACTACTGGCAGTATGTACAAATTAGAACTTAAAATGCATTTAAATGTAATGCTGTGCCTAAATTGGTAGTTCCAGAATACCAGAAAGGTAGATAATTAAAGTTAGATTTAGAATTGAGTATCTTTTTAAATATTATAATATGCCAAAAGGATAATACTGATTATTTAAAGAAAACCTTTATAGGTGAGCCATAGGTTTATTAAGTTACAAAAATATCTTGACAGCATTGCATCAACTTGAGTAACATTGCACAAAATTCCTTAAATCGCTGCATTTCAGTGAAGGTACCCAATTGGAATGGTTGCTAGGCATATTGCTGCACGTAATTGGGGCATATGTAAAAAACAAACCATGCATCAGAGTGCCAAAAGTGCCATAACAAGTACTTAACTCTCAGTAGATAAAGGTAAATTGAAACTGCAATCGATTGTGATGTACAGCCTTCCAAAAGCAATGCTGCAGAGAGGGATAGTAATAAGGTAGGGAGAGCAGTACAGCGTGATATGTGGCAAATAAAACAGCTGGTCTCAAACTACACAATGCTCTGGGGAAATAACCCCAGAGGTAAATATAAGAGCTAAAAGTATTTTAAAATCACTCAGGTTACCATTGATGCGTGACAGCTAGAAGTACTGGAAGCTTTATTTTTAGATTTTGCTTTGCGTCTTTTTTTGGGGGGGGGGTAGTTCGAGTGTTTTAAGAGGTGAGCTTGCAACAACTTCCACCCAAGAAGAGTCAGCTGAGAGATTACCCTGAAGTGTTTCTCCTGTATCGACATTTTGATCTTTGATGATCTGCCCCTCCAAATCAGCCTGTAGAGATGTAAGTTCTTCAGATAACAGGGCAAAGTTATTATGGAGGGGAAGGAGGATTAATCTGCACTCGAGAGGACATACCAGGTAGAGATTTAGAAAAATCTTAGGGTGGACAGCATGAATGATTAGAGGAGTGAGAGCCAACAGACAGCTTATCTTTAGCCTGTTAGAGTGCCTTGGAATGGAACTATGCTCTCCAGGAGCCAGGGACAGTCAGTTGGGTTAAGCTTCCTGCACTGGGCTGTCGGCTGCAATGGAACTCTGGGTAGATTGCAGTGGAGTGAAGCAAATGGACCTCGGCCATGGAGACCTCAGAGGTAGGAGCATTCAGGTTCGATTTTAGGTAATAATCAAGAGCTTAGGGTGTTAAAGTCTTTATAGGATGATCCCAGAAATAATCTCATCGTGGCAGGATATCGCAAGGCAAACCTGATTCCCCTTTGATGCAACGTAGGTTTAAGATGATTGTAAGCCTTCCTTTTCAATGACAATTCCTTAGAAAATCCAAAAAAATGGAAACTTTAAAGTCTTGCCACATTAAATTGCCTATTACTCCTGCTTGTTTTAAAATAAGCTCCGTGAGTGCAAAATTGAGAAAACGAGCAGTTATCGGTCTGGGCCTCTGATCTTTACTGGGCCTGGGACCTAAGGAACGATTTGAATGCTCAATTGTTAGCTGCAGGTCAGGGGGTAATTTTAACATCACAGGAGAACATGAAGCATCAGTTCAGTTGTGTCCCCAAGTTCTGACCCTTCTGGAAGCCAAAAAGCACAAATTGTTTCTCAGATTGTGATTTTCATAATCATCTAGTTTGTCCTGCATAGATTTTATAATGTAATCTTGTTCTCTCATGGCAGCTCGGAGTTCTTGAATATAATTCTCATTAGTGGCAGATTTGTTCCAGTCAGGGTAATACTAGTTTCAAACGATTGCAATGAAGCTGCATTTTGCTGGGTTGTAGTTTTTAGATAATTAATGTCCACAATTAGCTTTGAAAACATTGCCTCAATTCTGTCCAAAGAGTTTGTTTGTAGATTGGAGTCAGCCATGGTGAAACCTAAAGGCCCAGTTCGGGGTTGAGACAAACAGCCAAGTTAAGTTACAAAAAAGCTCCAGGAAAGCTCCAAATAACTTGCAAAAAAGCTTCAAAATGTTGTAATCTATTAAATCTTCAGAGGTGACATCAAAGAGATGGTCTGTAAACGGATAGGCTAGGTTGGATTCTGAAGTTCCTCTAGAGAGACAGATTTAAGCAGCCATTTTCTGCCTGGGCAAGCCACACCCCCTCTCTAATTTGACTTTTTTGAGAGGGTAAGTCTAGCACTGGATGAAGAAAAATCAGTGGATGTGGGCTATCTGGATTTTTCAAAAGGCATTTGACACAATGTGCTATGCAGAACTAATTAATTGCCTGAATAAAGTTGGAAAAATAGCAAGATTATAGCATGGGTAAGATCTTGACTGAGTAATAGATCACAGAGGGTGAGAGTGAACGGGCAAGATTCTTGGAAAATAGAGGTGACTAATGGAGTACCACAGGGGTCAGTGCTGGGACCAATTCTGTTCAAGATTTATGTATCCAGTATGAAAACAAATAAAGGGGATTGGCTATAAAAATTTGCCGATGACACCAAGCTAGGCCATATAGTAGATATGGTGGTACAGGTTAGGTCATTGCAAGCCAAACTGGATGAGCTACACGAATGGCCAATTAAGTATAAAATGAGTTTCAATCTGGATAAGTGTATGATAATGCACTTAGACCATACAAATATTAGAGCAGAATACAGACTAGGGTATACAGTCCTAAAAGTCTTTGAAAGTGAAGGGGACCTTGGAATAACTATAACAGACAATCTAAAATTTAGTCAACATTGTAATGAGGCTGTCATAAAATGTAACAAGATAAGGGATGCATTAGGAAGAATATAGCGAGTAGGAGTAGAAATGTAGTCTTGCCTACATATAGGGCACTGGTGAGACCACATTTGGAGTAGTATGGTCAGTTCTGGTCACCACAAGATGTGGGGGACATCAATAGACTCAAAAGGATCCAGAAGGAAGCAAAAAATAATTAAAGGTTTGGAAAAGCAGTCATATGAACAATTAAGCAGCCTAGGACTATATTAGTTGAAGAAGAGAGCATTACGGTGGGGGTTGGGATTTGATCTTATTACAGTATATAAAGCTTTGAAATATGATTCAGGGATTTATTTAACTCCAAAATTTGATTAGCGCTTTGCTCATAAAAGTGCTAAAACATTGTGAAAATGCATAGCACTTGCCTCACTGTGTTTAACAAACATAACACTTCTAGAAAACCTATATAAATACTTTCTGTAAAGTTAGCATTGTCCCAAGAAAAACTGCTAATCAATTATTTAAAATAATGTGATGACATAAGGAGTTGTTTGCATTTGAAACTTAGGACTTTCAGTAGGAAAAACAGAGTGTAAATCCCAGCTGCAGGCCAAACACTTTAAAACTGTAAAGAGAAGACATTGGTTCACTGAAGGCGGTCCATTTTGGAACAGTTTACCTGAGGCAGTAGTTACTAGTGAAAATCTGAATATCTCTAAATACAAGTTGGACCATTTCTTTAAAGAGAGAGAGTTGGTGGTCATATCGTTGAGAAATCACTGGACAGTCTAGATGGGCACTAAGCTCTCTCCTGTCTGTATTACCCATGTTCCTATGTTCTTAGAATGCAGAAAAAATGTTTGCTGAATTTATTTTGCATACAAATAATGCCATTTTATTTTATAGTGTTTTTAATACCAAAGTATCATGAAAAGCTTTATAAAGTATGGAATGACAAAATAAAAATAGAAAACAGGTTGATTAAATTACCACTCAAGGTATCAAAGTAACAGAGAATCACAAATCTGATAATAACGTGTGACCCACATGGCATAGTTACTGGGTTCACACCCCTGCCTGGTGACTGTACAGGGCACACCTAGTTGAGGGGTTTGGGTTTATTCTTTCTCCTGCAGTAGGGTGATTAGTCCCAGAACAAATCAGTAGTGTGGTGACTCCACCCAGAGAATAAATGGGCCAGATGTTGTGTGCAGAGAGAATAAATGGGCCAGATGTTGTGTACAGTACCACAGTCTAGAATACAGTACCTATACACCTCCCTACTCTGGACTGGACCACTCTCTGGGGACCACAAACAGTTTTTTCCTTCACCAATAAGGACTTCATATAGACTGTACAAACTGAGTGATCACACATGGATAAGATTCAAGCAATAAACAGTGTTTTTATTACAGACCTGGCAGCTGAGGAGGAAATGAAGGTTATACCATTGCGATTCTCTTTGAACTCTTCCACTCTATAGAGAGGTACCCTCAGAGCCACTGCAATGTGGGTCCCTATACCCCCTCAGACCCCACACAGTATAAGGAAGCACCCGCCAAAATAAGGGGCTCAGCAAGATTAGTTATTTTACACAGGGTACAGTAACTTTCTAACTGGTACCTGATATAAACTACTGCTTTACATATATGACATAATTGACATTTATTCTGGGTACCCAGGTATTACACTAGAGTGCTGGTGCAGATCTGGCAGCTACGTTGCCCCAGTTCTTTTGGTGGTCACTTGGTGAAAGTTAGCAAGCTTGCAGTTTAACCCCTCAACATGCCATAATGTTCTAGCTAAACTCCGAGAACTTAAAATTCCAAATAAGAAGGCTTGAAACCCTCAAAACTGTAATCCAAAGGCTCAGTCAGCAGTACCAGCACTCACGTCACCCACGGATGTAATGAGACAGGGAACAACGCACAGCAACAGGTTAAACAGCAATTGGAGCTTCAGATTATCTGGACTGTGCAACAGCAGCTCAGCCCTTCTGGCTCACACCTCTCTGGATACATCACTTCTGGCTCACACCTCTCTAGATACAGCCTTTCTGGCTCACACTTCTCTGAATACAGCCCTCCCAGCTTGTATCTCTCCGAATACATCCCTTCTGGCTCAACTCTCAGGATGCAGGACCACTATGCAGCAGCTTCCTGATGCCCAAGGAGCCCAGACCCCAGGAGCGACTCCACGGTCTGACTCCCCAATGGATCGAGAGTACACCCATACTCAGGCATGCACCCATGACTCCCTGTCCCCAATTCACCCCACTTTGTAAGGGTATCAGGTCTCCTACCTGGCTCTGAGGCAGTCTGGGCAGGATGCAGGTCTCTGTCTCCACTTGGTCCAGCTCAGCAGCTTTGGCATGCAGATGCGGCTCACACTCTCAGTAATTTATTCCACACAAGGGCTAGTCTGAAACAGTCACTGGATAGGGTGAACACAGGGAAAAGTTCAGAAGGGATTTTTCTGATTTAACCCTGGACGGGGATTGCAAGAAGTTTGGCCTGGCTATAGCCTCTCACTTTCTCTCTGTAGCAATAGGTCTGAACATGGAGAAATACAAAAAAAGAGCACAGCGCACATCAACAAATAAATTGGAACTGTTTTATTGAAGTCACTTGATAAAGAGGCAGTGAGTCCTCGAAGCACCGGAGTAACCTTCTCGGTATGTGACTTCAGTAAGCATGACATGGGTGGGTGGAGATGGAAAGGGGGGGCAGGAGGAGGAGGAGGAGGCTTGAAAGCAGAAAAAATAGGGGGAACTTGGAATGCGGGAAAACAGGGGGAGCAGGGGATCAGAGCACGTGGAGGAGAGGGTAGAGGGAGGAAAGCACAAGGAGAAAGACCGGTTGGGAGGAAAGGGCAAGGAGAAGGACCAGAAGTACAAGGAGGACACAATAAAGGGTGCTGAAGGTTTGGGTCAGGGGGGCACGACAGGCATGGAGGGGCTGAATGGAGACATGAAGAAAGGGAGGATGAGGCAGGCTAGTTTAGCAGAGGGGGGGAGGACCAGTCGCGAGCAGTCACGGGGAGGGTAGCGGGGCACAGAAGGATACATGGGAGGAGGAGGAGAGGCATAGGAACGGAGGGGAGGAGGTAGCCAGGGCAAACAAGGAGGGGCAGCAGGTGGCACCCAGAAAGAGAGAGGAGCAAGGAGCCAGCTGGGAGGAGGGTCCGGTAGAAAGGATGAGGGACAATGGGGGCGGGATGGAGGAAAAGGGGCGGTCAGAGTGCTCCTGTTGGGGGATTCCATGATCAGTGGGATCAAATGGGATAGGGAGGGGGAAGCCTGCCCGGTTAGAACAAAATGTTTCCATAGACTAACAGTGCACAGGGCCAAACATGAGGTATATCAGCTGGCAAAGGATTGTGGAGGTTCCCCGGACATACTAGTTCACTTGGGTACAAATGACATTGAGGGAAATAGTGAGCTAGAGATACAGGTAAGGTTCAGGAAGCTAGCCAGGGTTTGTCATGATATAGGATGCATGATTTCCTTCTCGGAAATCCTTCCAGTGCCGAGGGCTAGTGGGGAACACAAGAAGAAGATTAGGGAGATAAACAAGTGGCTCAGGGAGTGGTGTGAGACTAGAGGGTATGGGTTGATGGGGGATTGGGGGGAGACCTGGGAGGATAAGGGGCTGTATGCTAGGGATAGGCTCCATCTCAACTTGGAGGGAAGGTAAATCCTTAAGTTGAAAATAGAGGGGTTCATTGGTGAAAGGTGGGGTTTAAACTTGTTAAGGGGGGGGATGGGAGAAGAGGCTGTTGAGGGGGGTCCAATAAAGGAGGGACTCAGCCCTCACCCCCAAGGGGAGCTGGTGGAATGCAGGAAAAGGCCATCTGATAAGGTGCAGACAGGGAGAAGACAGAATCCCCATGGGAACACGAGCAGGGGAAATGAGAGTATAGAGAAGGGATGGAAGGTAGTCCTGCTAAATGCCAGGAGCTTGGTCAATAAAATGCCTGAGCCCCAGGTGATGCTAACTGAGGGAGAGGTGGATGTGGCAGCTGTCACTGAGACCTGGGCCACCACAGGGCATGACTGGGACCAGAACCTGGAGGGTTAAACCATGTTCAGGAAGGACAGGGGGGAGGGAAGGGGAGGAGGGGTGGCAATAATAGACAAAAATTGCATTGGTATAGGAGGAGTGGAGGAGGCAGAGGGAACTGTGGAGGTGATTTGGGTCACCTTGATAACAAGGGAGGGGGCAAGAGAGTAAAAATAGGAGTGGTGTACAGACCCCCTGTGCTGGCGGAGAAACTGGAGGAGAGTCTGGTGGCATATGTTGGGAGCACTGCAGATTACGTAAGGGAAGGGTGGTGGTGTTGGGGGACTTAAACATGCCAGGAACAGACTGGGGGACTATGACATCCTCGGTAGCCAGGGAACAGAGGTTGCTGGATGTCTTTCAGGACGTGTTCTTAACCCAGCAGGTGTGGGAACCAACCAGGGAGGAGCGGATACTGGATGTGATCCTGGCAGACAGTGACCAGATTGGAGATCTGGAGGTAAGGGACCCGTTGACAGGGAGCGACCATGCCACGGTCTGATTCTGTCTGGACCTAGGAGAATTAGAAGGCTGCACAAAGACAAAGGTAATTGACTTTGGGGGGGTGGATTTCAAAGAAATGAGAAAGATCCTTAAGGAGCATTTGGATGGGATTGGGCCAGACATGAACCCTGACAGTAGGTGGGAAATTATCAGGAAGCAGGTGCAGGATGCTACCAGCACCTGTGCAAGAGTGAGATGCAAATGCGGTAGGGCCCAAAAACCCTGCTGGTGGACCAGGAAGGTTCAGGAGGTGGTGAGGGGAAAGAAGGCGGCCTATAAGCATTTCAAATGCTCAAGGAGAGAAAGGGATCGAGGGGAGTATGAGCTGATGGCCAGAAGGGCCACTAGAGTGGTGAAGGCGGCTAAGGCAAGGAAGGTGCAGAACCTGACCAGGGAAATTAGGAGAGAGAACAAGGGGTTCTTCAGCTACGTTGGGGAAAAACAAAGGGTGAAGGGGCAGATTAGCAGGATTAAAACAGGGGAGGGATAGGCACAATACCCGGGGGAGCAGGCTGAGGTACTAAATGAGTACTTCGCCTCAGTTTTCACCAAGAAAATTGGGGGGGCTGCCTCATACATGGGAGGAGATGGTGAAACTGAGGGGGGCCCTTACCGATCTGAGGGTCTGGGGAGTGGGGGCATCACTGGCAGAAGGGGGAAGGTAAAGCAGGGAGACGAGGTAGCGGAGGTGGAAATCATGGCAGACAGAGTGAGGGAAGCCCTCAGGTCCCTTAAGACGGAGAAAGCACCAGGGCCAGATAAAATACATCCCAGAGTGCTGAAGGAACTGGCGGATGTCCTGGCAAAACCCCTGGTGGAGATTTTCAGCATCTCCCTGAGGACAGAGTGGGTGCCCCAGGACTGGAAGGTGGCACATATAGTGCCTATCCACAAGAGTGGATCAAGGGAGGTGGCAGGGAACTACAGGCCCATCAGCCTGACCTCAGTGGTGGGCAAGGTGATGGAGGGCATTGTAAAGTAGAGGCTGGGAGGGACCTGGAAAAGTTGGGGTGCCAGGATGATAGACAGCATGGCTTTGTCCTGGGGAAATCATGTCAGACAAACCTTGTGGAGTTCTGTGATTGGGTGACGAGTGCCTTGGACCTGGATAGGCTGATGGATGTCCTCTTTCTTGACTTCAGCAAGGCATTTGACTCTCTTCCCCACAGGGGCCTGTTGGATAAGCTGGGGGAAATGGGGGTGGGAAATAAGATGATCAGATGGATAGGGAATTGGGTATCAGGAGTGAGATGAGTCTTTTAGCGGATGACTCAAAGCTGAGGGTGGTGGTGGATGGGGACGAGGAGAGGGTGGCCCTTCAGGGGGACCTGAAGGCTCTGGAAAGGTGGTCTAGAAAGTGGAAACCTAGGTTCAATGCAGGGAAATGTGAGGTACTGCACCTGGGAGCCAGAAACCCAGGCCAAGTGTACACCCTGGGGGGGGCTGGAATGCTACAAGTCTCGATGGCTGAGAGGGACCTGGGGGTGGTGGTGGATGTCAAGATGAACAACTTGGAGACTTGTATGAGGGCATCGGCCAAGGCCAACAGGATGCTTGGATGTATTGCTAGGGGGATCACCTCCAGAAGGAGGGAAGTGATACTACCTCTGTACAACTGCTTGATAAGGACGCACCTCGAGTACTGCATGCAGTTCTGGAGGCCACACTTAAACAGGGACATTGAACTCCTGAAGAGGGTCCAGAGGAGGGCAACCAAAATGATCTGTGGCTTGGGGGACAGGACCTATGGGGAGAGGCTTGAGGAGCTAAATATGTACACATTGGAAGAGAGAAGAGACCAGGGGGACATGATAGAGGTCTTCAGATACATGAGGGGTACCTACGTAAATAGGGAAGGTGAAGTCAGGGTGCTCCAAAGGAAGGATGGGGGGCAAATAGAGGGCATGGGTGGAAGCTGGAGGGGGAGGGAGATTCAGGGGAGAAAGGAGGAGGTGCTACTTCACTGAGAGGGTGGTGGAGCCATGGAATGCGCAGCCCGGGGAGCTGGTGGAGGCAGAGACAGTGCAGGAGTTTAAGAGGGGGGTGGGACAGGTACAAGGGAAGGGTTCTGGAAGCAAAGTGCTGTGTAACGAGAATATCCGGAACTGGGAAGGGAGAAGCCCGAGAGGGCGAGGGAGGCAGCAAGGTCAGTTCCCAGGATGGGAGCTGACCAAACGAGCAGATGTGAAAGACCGATAGGCCTATTCTGCTGGCATTTTAGTATGTAGGTAGCGAGGTACAGAAGGATACTCAGGAGGATGAGAGGCATAGGATCGGAGGGGAGGGGGTGGCCAGGATAAATAAGGAGGGGATGGCAGGTGGCACCCAGATAGGGGGAGGAGCAAGGAGCCAGCTGGGGAAGGGGCCAGTAGAAAGGATAAGGGACATGGAAGAGGAGGAAATGGAGGAAAAGAGATGGCCAGAGTGCTCCTGTTGGGTGATTCCATGATCAGGGGGAACAAATGGGATAGGGAGGGAGAAGCCTGCCCGGTTAGAACAAAATGCTTCCCTGGACTAACGGTGCACAGGGCCAAGCATGAGGTATATCAGCTGGCAGAGGATTGTGGAGGTTTCCCGGACATGCTGGTCCACCTGGGTACGAATGACATTGAGGGAAATAGTGAGCTAGAGATATAGGCAAGGTTCAGGGAGCTTGCCAGGGTCTTTATACAGGTCCATCTTGAAAATGGGATTCTTTCCCAATGATGTGTTACTATTACTACCCGTTTAAAAATAAACTTTTCTACTTTCATGATATAGGATGCACAATTTCCTTCTTGGAAATCCTGCCGGTGCCAAGGGCTAGTGGGGAACACAAGAGAAAGATTAGGGTGAAAAACCAGTGGCTCAGGGAGTGGTGTGGCACCAGAGGGTATGGGTTGAATGGGGTTTGGGGGGAGACCTGGGAGGATAAGGGGCTGTATGCTAGAGATAGGCTCCATCTCAATTCAGAGGGGAAGGAAATCCTTAAGTTAAAAATAGAAGGGTTCATTGGTGAAAGGTGGGGTTTAAACTTGTGAAGGGGGGAGGGATGGGAAAAAAGGCTGTCGAGGGGTCTGATAAAGGAGGGACTCTGTCTCCACCCCCCCGGGGAGCTGGAGGAATGCAGGAAAAGGCAGACTGGTAAGGTACTGGACCAGAGGAAGACAGAATCCCCATGGGAACATGAGCAGGGGAAATGAAAGTATAGGGAAAGGGTGGAAGGTAGTCCTGCTAAATGCCAGGAGCTTGGTCAATAAAATGCCTGAGCTCCAGGCGATGCTAACTGAGGGAGAGGTGGATGTGGCAGTGGTCACTGAGACCTGGGCCACCGCAGGGCACTACTGGGACCTGAACCTGGAGGGTTACACCATGTTCAGGAAGGACAGGGGGGAGGGAAGGGGAGGAGGGGTATCAATAATAGTTAAAAACTGCATTGCCATAGGAGGAGTGGAGGAGGCAGAGGGAACTGTGGAGGCAATTTGGGTCACCTTGATAACAAGGGGGGCCAAGAGAGTAAAAATAGGAGTGGTGTATGGACCCCCTGCGCTGGCGGAGGAGCTGGAGGAGAGTCTGGTGGCAGATGTTGGGAGACACTGCAGATTGGGAAGGGGAAGGGTGGTGGTGTTGGGGGACTTAAACATGCCAGAAACAGACTGGGAGACTATGACATCCTCGGTGGCCAGGGAACAGAGGTTGCATATTTATTTATTTATTTGAGATATTCAGAAAGACCTTGGCATCATAGACTCATTTACAAAGGTTCCACATCATACATTTAGGTACAGAGTAACAATTGTTGAAGTTGTCGGTACAGTACAGCACGTTAGGATACAATACATTAACATTACATTACAGTAAATGGTAAGATTTAGTGGCAGAGCTGGCGGTAACAGCACAGTACAGAATTGGAAACGTTTATTATGTTAGTGCACGTGGCAGTCCCAGAAAGAAACAGCAGGAAGCAATCAGACAGGAGACAGTAAAGAGGGGCATTATAGCACAGCCACAAAGTTGCAGGAGAAACTGAAACAGACTGATAGTCATTTAGTGAATGGGGGGGAATTATGAGATAAGTATGGGGGTATAGGACCTCATGCTGTAGGAAAGTGTCAGAGGCAGTCACAAACGTTTGAGTCCTGGAGGAGCTCCCTTAATCTAGATTTAAAGGGTCCTAGCTTTGTTTCCTTGGCTAGTGGGATGGGGAGTGAGTTAGCCCAGCATGGGGCTAGGTAGGAAAAGGATCTTTGAAAGTGAGAGGTATGAGGGTGGGGTACCCATAGTAACGGCATGTCCGAGTTTCGTGTGGATCTGGCAGGGGTAGCTGGGCGAATGATTGTGGTGAGGGAGGGGGCGGCTATACCTAAGAGTATCTTTTTTGCCAGAAGGCAGGTATGATACTTGATTCTGCTAACTAGGTTTAGCCAGTTTGTGGAGTTATAGAGTGAACAGGTGTGCGTGAGACAATCACACCTGAGGATGAGGCGACAGGCTTTGTTGAGTACAAGGCGGAGACTGTTTAGTGTGGAGGTAGGGGCTGTACTGTATATGGTGATATCATAGTCCAGTAGGGAAGGGACAGAGGAATTTACAGCGAGCAGTGGGGCCTCAGGAGTGAGGCAGTGCTTGTGTCGATAGAGCACACCTAGTCTTGAGTTCAGGGCAGAGGCTAGGTGTAGAATATGTTCCTTGAAGTTAGGGCTGGGTCTAGCATGATCCCTAGGTATTTAAAGCTGCTAACGTGTTCCAGAGGTGTGTGGTTGACAGTGAGAAATGAGGGGCATAGGTATCTGCGGGGGTTTTGGGGATGTAAGAAGACCATGACTTTGGTTTTCTTGTAGTTGATTACTAGCCGCTGGGTGGACAGCCAATGTTCAGCTTCTTGGAAACTGTGTTGGAGTGATTGCTGGAGTTTAAGTGGGTCAGAGTTGGAGGTGTACAGGACTGCGTCGTCTGCATAGAGGAACAGGTTACCGGAGACGGCCGTTGGAAGGGAGTTCAGATATAGGCTGAAGAGTAGGGGGCCCAGAATTGATCCCTGTGGAACACCAGAGTGGACAGGGAGGCAGGGGAATAGGACAGAGCCTACTTTTACCTGCTGTGTTCTATCTGACAGGTAGCTGGTAAACCAGTTTAAAGTGTCTTCGGAGAAGCCAATGGAGGAGAGTGAGTTTAGGAGTATGGTGTGCTTGACAGTATCGAAAGCTTTGGAGAGGTCCACGCGGATGGCTCCTGTGAGGTGTTCTTGGTCAAGGGTGGAGTGGGTATGGGAGGTGAAAGTGAGGAGGGCAGTGGTGGTGCTATGTCCCTTACGGAAGCCATATTGTTGGCTGCAGAGAAGATTGTATTTTGTGAGGTGGTCAGTGATTTGGTCGGCAACTCTATGCTCTAAGGCTTTAGATAGGAGGGGGGAGAACGGATATAGGGCGATAGTTGTTAGAAGAGGTGCGGTTCCCACTCTTATAGATAGGGGTAATAGTGGCCCGTTTCCATCGGGAGGGGAAATGGCCTTGACAGAGGGAGCGATTTATAATGTGGGTGAGAGGAAAAAGGACTTCTGAGAGAGTAAGGCGAAGAAGTCTCGGGTCTAGGGCATCACTGCAGTTATGAGAGTGGCTAAGGGCTTTGGTCAGGTAGGGTTTGGCAGCCGTGGGGGAGAGAGTGCGTAGGAGTAGTGGAGGAGCAAGGGGGGTGGGCCTGGGCCGGCGGGGGGTTAAAGAAATTAGGAGGGAGGACATGGTTGAGATTAGTGAAGGCGGAGTTTAGGGCTGAGGCTATGCTGAGGGGATCGGTGGAGATGTTGTCGTCAATGACTAATAGGCCCAGTGGTTGGTTAGGTGCTTTACCACAGAGTTCCTTAATATTATTCCAGAACTTGAGCCCATCACCCCAGGTTGATGTTAAGGACGCTTTGTAGTAGTCTGCCTTGGCAATGCGGAGGGCACGAGTACATAGGCTACGAAATTCCCTGTAATGTTGTCTGTCAGCTGGCCACTTGGTGTCGTTAGCAATATGCCAAAGGGAGTCACGTTGACGCAATAGGCCCAGGAGGTGATCAGAGAACCAGGGGGCCTGGTTACCTTTGGTCATTTTCTTGGTGAGAGGGGAGAAATTATCACATATATTATTGAAAGAGGAGATAAATAGGTCAAGCGCAAGGTTTGGGTCTAGGGTGTTTACTAGGGGTGTCCAGTCCAATTTTCTAAGGTGGTCCTTGAGTTGAGATAGTTTGCCAGGGCTGAGCTTGTGCAGTAGCGTTACTTTGGGGAGGAGTTTGCGGGTTCTTCTAGCCCAAGTGAAAAGGACAGGAGAATGATCACTGAGAGCGTTTGGAAGTACCTGGGTGTTTGTTATTCTATGGGGGCGGTTTGTGAAGACCAGATCCAGGAGGGAGGATGTCCCTGTACGGTCATTTACCCGGGTGTGGGAGGTGACAACTTGGGTGAGGTTAAGTGTGGTGGCATCATCAATATATGGGGCAGCTGTCTTTGCCAGCCAGTTTATGTTGAAGTCACCCATGACTATTTTTTCATAGTGGGGCGGTAGAGTGGAGAGATAATTTAGGATGGTCTGGAAGGCAAGTTTGTGTTCCTTAGGAGGGATGTAAACAATGGTGAGTAGGAGAGGGGAGGTAGACCTACCTAGTGTTAATTTAAGCATTAGAACTTGTACCCTTGCTGCTAGCTGTGGCGTAGGGAGTATTTGGCCCGACAGTGAGTCCTTGAGATAGAGAGTGCAGCCATCACCTCGCTTACCCACTCTATCAGAGCAATAGAGGCGGTAACCAGGGAGAGTAACAGCAGAGTCTGGTACAGAGGTGGAGAGCCATGTTTCACCAAGCCCAATGATGTCAGGACGGCATTGGAGAACCAACCCTTGGAAGGTGTCCCATTTTTTTTGTAGGCTACAGAGGTTAAATGAGGCAATGCGCAGCCCACTGATAGGGGCAAGGATGGGCTGATGGGTAGTCTGTGGGCCAGGGTTGGGATGGACATTGCCCGAGAGGAATAGTAGCAGTACAACGGTCCTGAGGCAGGTGTTTTTTGTTTGTGTGCATAGTTGGTGACCCTTTCGCAGCACATACCCTGTGGTTGGTTGGAAGGTGGGTACAGGGAGTTTCAGGGTCTGAGGGGAGGCTAGGAGGAGGACCAAGTTGGGCCGGGGGAGGACCAGAGGGGGAGCAATACCAGGGGTGTGCAGGAGAAAGTGGGGCTACATAGGGTCCATCTCCCATATTGATGCTCATTTATAGGCAGGTAGAATATGGGGAAATGTAAGGTTGCATTTTTTATGTTGGCGGGGGGTGCGGGCAGATGTTTAACTCCGAGCCATAGTGCTAATTCGCGGTAAGGTAGTGAACAGGGGAGAGGAGAGCGGGGGTGGGGTGGCAGACTGCTTGTAGATGCATGTCAGATGAGAAATTCCACTTCATCTGAGATGGAAAGGAGATCAGCAGGGTGGTAGTGAGGAGAGCATGCAGGAATATGGTAGCAGGGGTGGAGGAGATAATTGCCCAGTCAAAATAGGGAGTAAGAGATTTAGCTTGAATCGCGCTGGACGTGAGATCTTAGTAGTGGGTAGGACCTCTGGTGGTGGAAAAAGATAACCTGCGAATGGTAAAGTAGGCTGATAGAAAAAAACACAGGGGGTGAAAACACAGGGGTGGAGTCACACAGCACTATATAGTGCACAGCCCACCAAGGGTGGTGGTGAGGGCGGTTGGCAGGCGACGCCTGCTCTCGTCGGGAGACCTAGCTCTGCGTTCCTCCTGGAGAGAAGCCGGGCGGTGCACTGTCTCTACCTGTTGTCCAGGTTCGGGGGTAGGGAGGTTGTTGATGTCTTTCAGGACACTCCCTAACACAGCAGGTGGGGGAACCGACCAGGGAGGAACGGATACTGGATGTGATCCTTGCAGAGAGTGACCAGATTGGGGGCCTGAAGGTAAGGGACCCGTTGGAAGGGAGCGACCATGCCATGGTCTGGTTCTGCCTGAATCTAGGAGGGGTACAAGGCTGCACAAAGACGGAGATAACTGACTTCAGGGGGGCGGATTTCAAGGAAATGGAAAGGATCCTTAAGGAGCACTTGGATGGGATTGGGCCAGACATGGACGCTGACAGTAGGTGGGAAATCATCAGGAAGGGGGTGCAGGATGCTACCAGCACCTGTGCAAGAGTAAGACAAAAATGCAGTAGGGCCTGAAAACGCTGCTGGTGGAACAGGGAGGTTCAGGAAGTGGTGAGGGGAAAGAAGGTGGCCTATAGGCAATTCAAGTGCTCAAGGAGTGAAAGGGACTGAGGGGAGTATGAGGTGATGGCCAGAAGGGCCACTAGGGTGGTGAGGGTGGCTAAGGCAACGAAGGAGCAGAACCTGGCCAGAGAAATTAGGAGAGGGAATAAGGGGTTCTTTAGATACACTGGGGAAAAACAAAGGGTGAAGGAGCAGATTAACAGGATTAAAACAGGGGAGGGATGGGCACAAGACCCAGGAGAGCAAATGGGGTACTAAATAAATACTTCGCCTCAGTTTTCACCAAGAAAAATGGGGGCTGCATCATACATGGGAGGAGATGGTGAAACAGAGGAGGGGGGACCCTTACCGATCGGCGGGTCTGGGAAGGGGGGCATCATTGGCAGGTGGGGGGAAGGCAAAGCAGGGAGACAAGGTATCGGAGGTGGAAATTATGGCAGAGAGAGAGTGAGGGAAGCCCTCAAGTCCCTTAAGATGGAGAAAGCACCAGGGCCAGATAAACTACATCCCAGAGTGCTGAAGAAACTGGTAGATGTCCTGGCGAAACCCCTGGCGGAGCTCTTCAGCATCTCTCTGAGGACATGGTGGGTGCCCCAGGACTGGAAGGTAGATATAGTGCCTGTCTGCCAAGGGGGGATCAAGGAGGTGGCAGGGAACCACAGGCCTGTCAGCCTGACGCCGGTGGTAGGCAAGGTGATGGAGGGCATTGTCAAGGAGAGACTGGGGAGACCTGAAAAGTTGGGGTGCCTGGACGAAGACAGCATGGATTCATCCGGGAAATCATGTCAGACAAACCTTGTGGAGTTCTATGACTGGGTGACAAATGCCTTGGACCTGGGTAGACCAGGGGACGTCCTCTTTCTTGACTTCAGCAAGGCGTTTGACTCTGTTCCTCACAGGGGTCTGTTGGATAATGTGGGAGAAATGGGGGTGGGGAACCAGATGATCAGATGGATAGGAAATTGGCTCCAGAACCAGACTCAGACGGTCATGGTTGGTGGGATAGTCTCATCTCCAAGGAAGGTCATTAGCGGAGTCCCTCCGGGATCGGTCCTTGGCCCCTCCTGTTCAACGCCTATGTCTCGGGCATAAGGAAGGGTATCAGGATTGAGATGAGTCCCTTTGCAGATGACTCAAAACTGGGGGTGGTGGTGGATGGGGAGGAGGGAGGGTGGCCTACAGGGGACCTTGAGGCTCTGGAAAGGTGGTCTAAAGCAGAAGCTGAGGTTCAATGCAGGGAAATGCAAGGTATTGCACCTGGGAGCCAGAAACCCGGGCCAAGTGTACACCCTGGGGGATGCTACAAGTCTCGATGGCTGAGAGGGACCTGGGGGTGGTGGTGGATGTCAAGAACAACAACTCGTAGACTTGTAGGAGGGCAGCGGCAAAGGCCAACAGGATGCTTGGATGCGTTGCTAGGGGGCTCACCTCCAGAATGAGGGAAGTGATACTCCCACTGTATAACTGCTTGGTGAGGCCACACCTTAAGTACTGCGTGCAGTTTTGGAAGTCACATTTAAAGAGGGACATTGAACTCCTGGAGAGGGTCCAGAGGACAGCAACCAAAATGATTTGGGGCTTGGGGGATAGGACCTATGGGGAGAGGCTCGAAGAGCTAAATATGTACACATTGGAAGAGAGAAGGGACATGATAAAAGGTCTTCAGGTACATGAAGGGGTAAATGGGAGGAGCAGTCAGGAAGTTCAAGGAAGGAGGGGGCAACTAGAGAGCATGGGTGGAAGCTGGAAGGGGGGAGATTCAGGGAGAAAGGAGAAGGTGCTACTTCACTGAGAGGTGGTGGAGCCATGGAATGTCCTGCTCAGGGGGCTGATGGAGGCAGAACCGGTGGAGGGTTCAAGAGGGGGTGGGACAGGTACAGGTGCAGTGAGAATATCCGGGACTGGGAAGAGAGAAGCCGGGGGGGGAGCAGCAAGGTCAGCTTCCAGGGTGGGGGCTGACCAAACAAGCAGACACGAAAGACCGTTAGGCCTATTCTGCTGGCATTTTAGTATGTTAGTATGTAAAACAGTTACAATTTATCTGTTGGTGTGCACTGTGCTCCTTTTTGTGTTTCTCCATGTTAATTGCCAGTTGCATAGTGGCACTTCTCCCAACCGTGTAGTGCATGGTTTTGTTTGTTCAGCAGGTCTGAACACCTCTGGGTCGTTCTCCGACTGCCTCCTGCTTCTTGATTGCCTAGCAACATCTTTTCCTACATTCAGTGTCTCATTAGACAGGCAGGGCTGTCCATCAGTCCTTCTGCCCCGTTCTGCCCTCCGATTGGTTCAAAAAGCCTGCTAGTCCATTTGGGAGGGTCCTTATGGCATCATTCCCTCACAGTCCTGTGGGGTGCTATCTACCAAAATCCCTGACTTCCAGTTGACTGGCAGTGAGGTCAGAGGTTGACAAGATGGTGGCCATATTTCTGTACACACAGTGCTTTCAACTTAAAGTTTATTCAAAAGACAACCGCCAGGCTTTTTATGTAACTTGTCCCTTGGAGTTGTTTCAGTTGTGGCACTGAGGTTATTGGGCTTTGTGCTCCCAGTCAGGAGCTCTGTTATCCTCTCCCTCCCCCCATTTACAGGCAGTCCCTCAATCTGGATGAGGGTCTTTTATTTTCTTAAAGGTGCAGTGCACTGAAATCATACTGTCCACTTTTCCCTTCCCTCCTAGTTTTCTCCAAGTCCTCTGATGCCCACTGGTGTTTCTGGGGCTGGAGCACACTAAAGGAGGTGCTACAGCTGGCCAATGATGTGACTTTAAAGTCCCAGGGTTGCAGTCATTCCTAGCACAGAAGAAAACAACATTCGAGCTGCCTTAGCTTGCACTATCGAGCAGGCAGCTGCTCAAACATGCAAACATTGACTGTGCGATAGTGTGATTTATGAGACAGCTCCTCTGGTCCCCTTCAAAGTTTCAGTCCAGGAGCTAGAGCGAGCAGGACTGTAGAAGGCAGGGTTCCATGGGCAGCACAACGAGAGTCCAGGTAAGCCCCCTCCTGAGGAGGGAGTTACAAAAGTACAGAACAGCATTTGCTACTGTACACTAAATTGTGAAGAACTCCAAACCAATCTCCTTTTGCAGACTACCGAGCAGTAGTCCTTGTTGCTATGTAATCAGACTTGAACCCCCCTCCAGCTGTCCTCATAGGGTATTAAAAGGCACTACAGGAACAGATGACTGAGCAGTAGGACTGGACAAGTTCAAACCCCCTCTCAGACTATGGTTGATTAGGGTTGAGATTATTTATTTTTGGGCAGTGGTGAGGATTGGCTGATGAAGACAATGATCCTCACCACTGGTGCCAATGCTGTCCAACATGACTCAGTGTGCCAGCAACACATACATGCTCTTTCTCCCATCACCAGGAAGCGTAGAACCAGGAAGTGCTTCCTCTCCATCCTCCATGCTCCCACGCCACCAACACCCAAGTGATGCACATGCTCTTTCTCCCCCCACATCACCAGCAAGCATTGGAGAACTGCTCTCTGTCTGCTCCCATCATGCAGCCAGCACAAAAACCAGGAAGTAACACTCAAGGACTTGGAACCAGACTCGACTGCTCAAGGCTTTGTTTATTTGAGTCAATGAGTGAATGACAGATCCGGGGATTTTCAGCAGAACCATACGCCCAGCCCTAGTCTGAATATGGGTGTTCAGTGAAGATTAACTAGAAGGCATTGTCTCACTGCTAAGGGAAAGACTTATCTGACATGTAAAAAAAAAAAAAAATACAAAAATGCTAATTGCTTAGTAAGTGGCTTGACAGAAGCATGATGCCCTGCCATGCAGGAGGTTCTGTTTTAGGAACAGCCTCAGTTCTCTCACTCACTGGGCTGGTGTATTGTATAGGTGATGTGCTCACTCTTCAGAAAGGGAGACCTAGAATGCATAGCTTTCCTAAATAAATATATATACATTTTTATTTACAATTTATTTAGCAAGATAGTCCAGCTGAAATGCAACATTTCATTTTCAGTGGGGTTCTGCTTCTACCCATTTCTATTGCTAAGTGAACTGGAACACTGAGAGGTTAAGTGACTTGCCCAAGGTCACACTGTGAGTATTTGGCTCTAGTGGGGTTTGAATCTATGATCTCCCAGTTCTTAAGTCAGTGCTCTCTCTCCATGAGATCACACACCCTCCTCCTATAAATATATAAGGAGAATGGTAGATCTCTGATGTTATAACTGCTGAGAAGTGTGTGTGTGTGTGTGTGTGGGTGAGGAGTGCTAGTTGGGATGCTTCCATCACCAAATTCTTACTTTCTTGTGTTCTTATTCTGTAGCATCACCTGCAGCCATTATATTAGCAGGAACTTGGTGAGATCTTTGTAACTGTTGCCCACACCCTTCACAGTCAAGGTTGGGTGCGATAATGTCCCCTATTTGTAGTCAAGACAGTGGAGAACAAGAAAATAGGAGGAAACAAGCCATTTATTTGGAGGAAAAAAGTTATGGAAGATCAGGATTTACAGCAGTCATAGCATACAGGTTCTTAGGTGTAGCAAGATGCAGTAAGGCCATGCAGCACATTAGCTTTGCCTTCCTGTCTTAGGAACAATAAGCAGAAAAGCCTTTTCCCTTCACGTATCAGTTGAGTTCAATCTTGAAACTTGGTTCACTGTTTGCACTTATTGCCTCCGCTGACAGTCTCTTTCACAACCATAATACTCTCTAGGTGAAAAATGTCTCCTGAGTGACTGTCTCCCTCCCCCCACCTTAACTTGTACTTGGAGACCTCTGAATCCTACTAAAAAGTCTGCCCTTGTCTAGTTTTGTATAACCTGTTATAATTTTCAGTCTCACAGTGTTGGTAGAGGACTGTGGACCAGTGTAACTAGCATAGCATAGTACACTATGCCACTTGTGATACTTAGGACAGCTATTGTGGATGTGATGAACACTGAAAACTGCAGAAGATCTGCAGCAAAAGCTAACAGGATTCTGGGCTGCATAGCCCAGGGAATTACATACAGGAGGAGGGAGGTGATCCTCCCTCTGTATAATGCCCTGGTCAGGCCACATCTTGAGTACTGCATGCAATTCTGGAGACCTCACCTCAAGAAGGACATAGCACTGCTGGAGAGGGTCCAGAGGAGGGCAACCAGGATGATTCAGGGCATGAGAGAAAGGACCTATGAGGAAAGGCTAAAATAACTTGGGCTGTACTCACTGGAGGAGAGGAGAGACGGGGGGACATGATAGGGGTCTTCAAATATGTGAAAGGGATAAACAGGGGCGGAGCCAAAGAAATGTTCAGGCTAAAGAAAGGCACAACCGGGGGCATGAGTGGAAGCTGGAGGGGGGATATTACAGGGGAGAACGTAGAAGACATTACTTCACTGAGAGGGTGGTGGGGCCATGGAATGCACTGCCTGGTAGTCTGGTGGAGAAGGGCACAGCGGAAGACTTCAAGAAGGTGTGGGATAGGGGCATGGGTAAACTGAAGCTGAAGATGACTCTCTCAGGGGCTGAGGGAGGTGGAAGAGCGAGCACCCAGTAGGGGCTGGCTACCGAGCAGACACGAAAGACCGTCAGGCCTATTCTGCTGGCTTTTAGTATCTTAGTATGTCAGTATTGTCAATTTATTTGTTTCTTTAAAATGGGATGTATGGGGATGGAGCACCCAATGCAAAGAAATGTGTGAAAGAAACAATGTAACCATCCTAGCTAACCCCAAGTAGCGCAAATAACACAGTGTGCTGCTATGCTACACCGCACTAGCATTGCTGACCATAGTCCTCCACTGTCACCAATGCCTTGGCCACCTTTTACCAGGAAGAAAAAAAACAGGTGCCCTTATATCCCATGTGTCACGTTCTGTAGACTCTTAACCATCTTTGCACCTCTGTGCTGTATTTTTACAAGTTCCCCTATGTCCTTCTAAAATTGTGATCCTGAATTAAGCACCATGGGGTCTGGATCGTTTCTTTTACAGTGACATTATACCCTATTTTTCTGTAGCGTGCATCACCTTTTCAGTCAAATTATGTTATTGCTTTGAAAGGAAGATGTGCGGGGTTGGGAAAAGAAGGCAGAGGATAAAAGACATGTTTTGGGAAAGAAAATAAACTGTGGACCAAGTTTGCAAATCAGAATGCCATGGAAGGCTATTAAGAAGGTGAGTGGTGGAAAGCTGAAGGCTCTGCCAGCAGCAGTGCTGAGGAGAGTGGATGGGGCAATGAGAAGGAAGGTAATACAAAAGCAGAGAGGGCAGTGAAACATGGAATAAGCTGTATATATAAGCTGGGACAAGCCTTTCTTGGTTTTGACTTTGAACTGAATATGTAGAAGCCAGTAAGGATCTTTTTTTTTTTTTTTTAGTTGGTGTTGTTTCTCGGGAGCCTTTGTCTAGCCATCTGATGTCCCATCTCTGTGCTGACCGGGTATTAGACCATCTCCCCTTCAGCCCCCACAACTTACCCCTCATGGCAGGGGGTGGGGAGACCCTCACCCCCCAATCCTGATTAAGTTCGGGGGAGGTGCCCTCCCAGCAACGCTGTAAGGGGGAACCATCGTCATCCATGGCAAGGGCTCCATTTTCCTGCTTTTTTCTCCCTGCAGAGAGGGGCATGCAAGGACGTCAGTGGAGAGAGTGCGCACATGTCCACGTGCACTTCTCCAGATGTTGGCCCCATCTCCGCCCCTGTATTACAGCATTAGCGCACTGCACCCCAGCCACTGCTAGGGGCCAGTTGAGCGCCGACCACTGGTGGCCCCCCTCCCTGGAGAAGGAGAGCAGTCTCTCGGATGCTCAATCCTTCTCCAACCCTGCCAACCCCTGGTTACCCGTGTTCCGAACATGGGTCGCTGGCGTAGCATGAGGTAAGGCATCCAGCGCCTCAGCCCTCATCACCACTGGGCCAGCCAGTAAAGATCTTTTAATGTTAGGGTGATGTTTTCTTTTCTGCCTCTATGAAGGCAGATGCAGGCTGCAGAATTGTTGACCCTGTTTGGTTTTGGCCACTGATATGATGGAGAGGCCACTGAGAAGGGGCTGACAGTAATCAAGCTGGGATTAATGAAGGCATCCATAAAGGTTTTGGTAGAGGCAAAATTAAGGTAAGTTTTTAGACAAGCAATGTTGCAGTGGTAAAATGTACTGGGCCGCTGTAGATGTCAGAACACAATCCCTGCCTTATGAACTCAAATAAGGTTGAGCGGCCTGGGTCAGATAACTCCTATGGGGGTTCGTTACTCAAAGATGTTATGATGAAGTCCAGATGTTAAGTTACACAGTACCTCTATTCAGGGGAAATTAGGTTGTCTAGGTTTCAAACTAGTACTACTTTCTGGGAAACAGTGCCAACCCACTATATTCTCATTGACAACCCACCAACATCACACACAATGCAATCCACACTTGCTGGAAAAGCAATACTTTGGCAAATTACAAATGATTTACTCGATTAGAAGTCTAATTAATTATTCATGAGCCCAGCGAGGCTCATGATTCACTACTGAATTGGTCATTAACATCTTAGAAATGACTGATCCAGCTGCAAACTGATGCATGTGGCACGCACTGATCACATCATACAACTAAAATCTAAATAAAATGAAGTAAACCTTGCAAAAATGAAAGTTATTATTGCAATTAGACTTATAATTGCAATAACAACCTCAAAACTAGTCATATCCTTGGATTAATGATGACTGGAGAGAGGTGGCCCTTGGCTGCACCTCAGGCCACCCATCCCCCCAACCAGACATCAATCTCTCGGCAATGACCAGCTTCCTGATCGTTATTGCTTAAATAATATACAAGCTGTCAGGAAATTCAAACAATAAAACAGTTGACTTTATTGGGGGACATGAACTAGGCTATAGGGAAAGAAAAGAGGTTAGCAGGTTATGAAGCCTGATTGGATGAACTGCCACCCTCTGACTGTGATAACACGTGCACCACAACCGCTTTGCTCCTGGCTAACTAGGCCTCTGCCCTCCCTGAGCACAGTGCTCAGCCCAACTGTACTGCTGGGCCACAACCCCATTCCCCATTAGTACCAGTGCTCCATCAGTCTCCTAGAGACTTCTGTTGGTTATTCGGTACCCAGGTGCTAAATCAAAGTAGGCACACTAGTCACACTGCAGGGGATGACAAGCTGAAATACTTAAATAATAACTGGTAACTAAAATTATAATCCTGTCTGGATGGCCTAGTCACTTTAAGGACTAGTAGCCCCAGTCTGTGTGTTGCAGAACCTGCAGTCCTGGATTGGTTACTCACGGTTACCCTCCGTCTGAAAGGGATTCGTCTCCCACTGCATTTATGGTTGAATACACCAGCTGCCATCCTGCAGTCTTTGCACCCTGAAGAAAGCACCCTCAGCTTTCCTCTACTAGTCGCTCTTCTCGGGCACCTCTTGCAAATCAGCTGGTTTGCTCTTTATTGGTCTCTTGTGTGTTTGGGTGAATCCTGATCTTGTTGGTGTACCTCTCACAGTGCTTCCCCAAGGCAGTTCCCACTGTGGTTAATAACCTGACTGTGGTGCTTGAGCACTACCTCTCAGGCCTCTCTCACTGTGGCGCAGCTGTAGACCCTTAGGTCTGATTAGGAAATGTCTTTGTGTGTCTGCACTGAAGTTCAGAAGTAGGGCAGCTTCCCTGACAGCCTGTTGCCTTCAGCTGTAGTTTAAAGTATCTCTTCTGCAATTTGCAGTCTCTGCCTTCTTGACTGAAAAGCAGTCTTCCTTTCAACACTGTTGGGCAGTGCTGGCTAACATTCAGAGACAGTGAGCCTGCTCTTTGACTCTGTCTCTGGCATACTCCAGCTGACTGAGCTGTTTCTGGAAAAAATCCTTCCATTTGCCACAAGTAGGCAGCCTCCTGATTAGTAGAATCCCTCTGTTGAGAGCCAGGGAGGTTCTGTCTGTCTGTGGCTTGTTGCTGGATTGGCTCCTGAGTCCTGGGTGAATCATTGAAGTCTGTCCATGTCCCTGGAATCTACGTGGCTCCCTGACAGGCTTATGAAGCCTGTTTGGCTGAACTGCCACCCTCTGACTGTGACTGCCGATCACCATGTCTACAGGGTCACAGGTGGCTGAGATGACTACTACCTTGTACTGCAGTTCACAAGTGAACTGTTCCTCAGAGTTCTTTTTTCTAAAGGGCCCCTGCTGCAAACCCATATATATTGCCCCATTGTCCTGAAGTGTGTGGTCACACCAGTGTTCTAGTTGGGTAGGGAGGGACATCAGTTCAGATGAATCCCCCCTCATCATATGCACTGGTCACACTCCTCTGTAGGTAGCATGGAAAAGCTGTATGATAATGGCGCAGGAGGCACTGCAGAAATCCTCCTGCTCAACCTCTCATACCCTCCGAGTCTCCCACTTCCATGGCAGCAGTCCATGGGGTCAAAGGAGAGCACCAAGGTGCCATGCTGGATTTGGTGGAGTTCTGTGGAGCCAAAGTAAGCCCCAGCAAATTGGTGGTGGGGGTGTTACAAAAAGGCCCTTTTGCACATTTTTTTTTTTCATTGAAAACTTGGGAGATTGCCTTTGAGTGCAAGTGCTTATTTAAAAAGTTTCCACATCAAATACGTAGTAAGAAAAAACATTACAAGTACAATAAGAAGTTCCAGAGGAAATGCAGTTTAGTCAGGCTCAAGGCACTTAAGGCAGAACAGTTACATACAGTTTTGAGAAAAATCCATATGTAACCCCCCTGCAAATGGGGGTTCCCAAAAGACTTCCAGGAGCTTGCTTGAATGCTCCAAGCCTGAATGGTGTTTGGCATTTAAGCCATTTATCAGTGAGTGTTTTAGAGCCTCTGGTACTGTCTCTTAAGAGCTGTCTGCTTGCAGACATAATTAGTTTGTATGGGGGACTTGTGCTTCTCTGAGTACCACTCGAGCTGCTGCAATTCACTTAATTTTTGCAGTCACTAGGAGTGCAAAGGGAACCTATCTGAAAGATGTAACTGTTTACCAGAAATTATTTAGAGTAATAATGAAATTACAGTTTGTCTAACCTGCTTTCTTTGCAGTCAGAACTGTGTCTGCTAGTTCCCCATTCTGGTTTTGAACTGCTGAACTGGACCAATCAGTGTGGGGTAGGCTGGCTCTGAAGTGGTGCCTTGGACGAGTCGGAACTTGGACTCATGATCTGGGCCGGCCACAGGAGGATTGTGTGGGCGGTGACTCTGGGAGATGTAGTTTGGACTTCGGTGCCTTTTTGGACCAACAGCAGCAGTCTATTGTGAGTGACAGCCAATCCAGTCAAGAACTGGGAGGAACTCAAAGGAAGTGCCCGGTTTTTTCGGTTGGAGTTCTGTTGAGCTTTGGCAGTGAAGAAGGAAGGAGCCCTGTACTTTTTCAGTGTGCAGTTTTAGTCAAAAACGTGTAAGGCCCAGAGTTCCGTCTGCAGCTTGTTAGGACTGAATCCGTCCTGTGAAAAGAATCAAAGGATCTCTGAAGAGTAGAAACCAGGCTCACCCTGTAGAAGACTGGAGGAATTGCTGAAAATTACACTCGGTCTGTCAGGAACTGAATCTGCTGTGTGTTCTCCTGGCATGTGCAGTAATTAGATCGGATACAGATGCAGCCTGCCTATAGTGCTTTCTTTTATATGGATGTGTGAAGAGGTTTGTGTACCTCAAGTGAGCCCTGCTGACATTGAAGGACCCTATCTTATTTGGAGGTCGTGAGTACTAATTCAGGGTCGCTTCCCTGTTGAATTGCCACATTAAATCCAAATGGAATTACTGTACTGCTGACTGTTTAATTCTCCTTTTCTCGTGTGAAAGGGCCCCTACCAGCTGCCACGGTTTGGACTAGCCACTAGGCTTGGGTACCCAGGGACAGTAACTGATAGGGATAGGCCTGTGCACAGAGCCATAGGTAGATTATTATTAGAGTGATAAGCTAATTAACCTGATTTCCCTGTCCTTGTTATATCCCCTAAATAAATCAGAGCTGCTTGTTTCAGCAAAGTTATACTGCCTGAGGTATTTGTCTATGTTAAAGTACTGTACTGTGATTGTTGCACTGTATCTCATTTCACAGGAGGTCCCAGTGCCGAACCAGACCTGGGGTAAGTGTATACTTGAAGGTAATTTGATATATTGTGTGGGCCACTAGTGGGAAGAAAGGGGGTTGCAGTGTCCCAGAGGGCTGTGACCAAGTTAGTTTAACTATTGCAAACCCTGACCTCTGGGTGGAGGCACCCGCCATTGGATCCAGGCCCCTCAACCTGTTAGTGGCAAATCAGGCAGGGGTAGTAGCCCCTGGGATAGCGCCATCTAGGGGTTACACATATATATACACACAGTATATAATAAATATATGTTTCAAAAAACTTTGTTAGTGCTCCAGTTATGCTTCGTTTATGCATTAGGCTCAGTGCCTGCCCCCTTCAATCTCCCGGTGCTTAGCCTAGCGAGTCCATCCCCATCGCCCAGTATCAGGTTCTGGTTCTGCCCTCTCCAGTTGCCTGGTACCTGTCCCATTTCCAGCACATTTGATCACCCAGTATCAGGCTTAGTTCTTTAACGCTCTGACCTCCCGGTGCCCGGTTTAAGCCACCCTGATTGCTGGTTATCAGGTTTGGGTTCAGCCCGCTGCAATCTGACTAATACTCAGAGGACATTACATTTTCTGGATCAGGTGAGCATGATAGAAGTTTGTGTTTTAAAGAAGAAAAACATGATTTTTCAACTACAAAAGTGTAGGGGATATGGATTGATTACAAGCAGTATTATGGACTTGAATTGGTGTTACTAATCCAACAGTGTCACTGCTGATAGTGATAGAGTAATAGGGAATAAAATTCCTATATTGACAGGAAAGGTATGGATTAAAATTCCTACCGATATTGACTGAGTAGTAAGGAATAAGATTCCTACTGATGCTGATATAGTATGGAGTCAAATTCCTACTGATATTGATCTATGGGGATGGTGCTCGTAGAGTGGGGTGCCACTAGATACCAGAGATTATATATTAAACCATGGGGATGGATATCGGAGGGTGGGAGAGTTGCTACTAGACACCAGAGAAATACTTAACAATACCAGGAAGGGCAATCAGAATCATGGGGAAAGATACTGCCCTCATGAAAAAGGATCCTTTCTATGGCTTGTGATAGGAAAAAGGATTCTTTTTCGTATCACGCAGTCACGAAAAAGGATTCTTAATAGTAAAAAAAAAAATTCCAGGACATGTCTGCAACTGTAAAGTGCAGATTACACCTAAGGGGGTCCGGATGAGCAGGCAGATGTGCTGTGCTCTCTCCAGGATGTCATTTTTGTGGCTTTTTAATTTTTTTTTTTTTTAAAAATGGAAACAAGATGGTGGCTCAGGAAAAAGGATTTTTTCCCAAGAAAAAGGATTTCATCTTCACAAAAAAGGAATGGATCTCGTGAGACTGAATCCTTTCTCGCAAGATCAAATCCTTTGTCAAACCTTTTACCTCTATTCTGAAAGTGAACTTCCCATAGGAAACAATGGTACTTAAAAAGTGAATAACTTTGCAACAGGTTAATATTTTTGCACCAAACAAACACTGGCAGATTTGCTATCCAAGTTCTTTCTACCAGAAAAAAATCATACCAAAACTCTGCACCATCTGGGTGCAAGATGATGAGGAAAAAAGTGCAGACAGTGGTGACTTTTTACTTTTTGGCATATCCGGATCTTAGAATCCATACATCCAACCAGAACAAAACTCATCATGTCAAGAGACCTACCTCACAGGACATCGCATACCAAATTTTGTGCAAATCCATTGAATGGTTGCAAAGTTATTAAAGTGCAAAATTTGAGGTTTAACATTAAATAGGCTATTCAACCATAACTATAGGGACACGACCGCGCCCCTGTAAGTTACTGCAAAAAACTTTGTTAATGCATCAGTTAGGGTTGTTAGTAAAGTGACAAAAGTAGGGAAATATGGCGTTAGGGTTTCCAATCCTAATGACTCACCCCCACCCTGCAGACATTGACAGTCATTGGGAGTGTGCCTTGGGGTCCGGAGTAAGAGCCAAGCTAGGCCACCAGATAGGGCGGAAGGACCAGTCAAGGGCGGGGACAGGGGGATAGGGATGCAGGAAAGGATACTCAGGTGGGGGTGGATGGCTAGTACCGGATTAGAAGGGGTGGCCAGGGACAAGAGGGAGAGGGCTACATATGACACCCAGATTGTGGGGAAGGGGGGCAAGGAGCAAACTGGGGGCAGAGACCAGAAAAAGGGATCAGGATGGGCATGAAAGGAGTGGAAACTTGGGAGTGAATGTGGAGGCAAGAGGGAGGTTAGAGCACTCCTGTTGGGGGATTCCATGATCAGGGGTATCCAGTGGGAGGGGCAGGCTGAGGGTAAAACCTGTCCGGTAAGGACCAAATGTAACCCTGGTCTGACGGTGCACAAGGCCAAACACCTGGTATATTCACTGGCAAAGGAATGTGGAGGTTCCCCGGACATACTGGTGCACCTGGGCACAAACGACATAGAGGGGAATGGTGAATTAGAGATACAGGCAAGGTTTCAGGAGCTAGCCAGGGTTTGCCATACGATAGGATGCTCAATCTCCTTCTCGGAAATTCTGTTGGTGCCGAGGGCTAGTGGGGAGAACAAGCAAAAAATTAGAGTGGTAAATCAGTGGCTCAGGGAGTGGTGTGAGGCTAGGGGATATGGGCTTGTGGGGGACTGGGGTGCATCCTAGGAGAATAAGAGGCTATACGCTAACGGCAGGCTCCACCTCAGTTTGGAAGGGAGGGAAATTCTCAAACAGAAATAGCTGGATTCATCCATGAAAGGTGGGGTTTAAACTTGTGAAGGGGGAGGGATGGAAGGAGGGGCTGATCAAGGAGCTCCGATAAAAAAGGGACTCAGACACTGCTCCCCTAAGGGGATGGAGGGATACGGAAAAAGGCCAACAGGTAGGGTGCGGGGGGGAGGGCATGCAACCACGTAGGGTACGAGGGTGGGAGATGGGAGGAGGGAAAGGGTGGAGGATGGTCCTGATTAATGACAGGTGCTTAGGAAACAAGATGTCTGAGCTCCAGGCAATGCTAGTTGAGGGGCAATGGAAGTGGCAGCTGTCACCAGACCTGGGCCATCCAAGGGCATGAATTGAGACCTAAACCTGGAGGCCACACTACATTCAGAAAGGATAGGGGGGAGGAAGGGGGGGTAGCACTGATAGTCAAAAATGGCATTGGTATAGGCAGGGTGGAGGAGGCAGAGGGGAGAGTGGAGGTGATTGGGTCACCCTGCAAACGCAGGGAGGTAAGAGAGTAAAAATAGGGGTGGTATACAGACCCCCCATGCTGGCAGAGGATCTGGAGAAGAGGCTGGTGGCAAATGTTATGGGCCACTGTGGATTGGGCAATGGGGGACCTAAACGTGCCAGGGGCAGACTGGGGGACTATGATGTCCCCAGTGGCCAAGGAGCAGAGATTGCTGGATGTCTTCTAGGATGTGTTCCTAACCCAGCAGGTGGGGGAGCCGACTAGGGAGGCCCAACTACTGGACGTGGTCCTGGTGTACAGTGACCAGATTGGTGGCCTGGAGGTGAGGGACCCACTTGCGGGGAGTGATCATGCCACAGTCTTGTTTTTCCTGGACCTGGGGGGGTATGAAATCCACACAAAGATGGTGGTTATTGACTTTAGGGGTGCAGATTTCAGGAGTATTGGAAGGATCCTTAAGGGTTATTTGGACAAGATAAGATAAGGCCTGACATGGATGCTGACAGTAGGTGGGCGCTACTAAGTCCTGTGCAAGGGTGAGGCGCAAATTCAGTAGGGCCAGAAAACCGTGTTGGTGGACCTGGGAGGTTCAGGAGGTGGTGAGGAAAAAGAAGGCTGCCTGTAGGCACTTCAAGCGCTCAAGTTGCGAAAGGGAACGGGGGGAGTATGAAATGATGTCCAGGAGGGTCACCAGGGTGGTGAGATTAGCTAAACTGAGGAAGGAACCTGGCCAAGGAAATCAGGAGTGGGAACAAGGGGTTCTTTAGATATATAGGGGGAAAAAGGAAAGTGAGGGGGCAGATTAGTAGGATTAGGACAGGGAAGGGATGGGCACAGGATGCGGGGGAGCAGGCCGAGGTACTAAACGAGTACTTTGCCTCAGTTTTTACCAGGGAGGATGAAGGGGCCACGCCATTTGGGGGGGAGAGATGATGATCCTGTGGAGGTGGTGGGACCCTTAGAGACTGGGAGACCTGCCGGGTCTAGACAGGAGGCTGAGCCAGCACTGTCAGGTGGTGGGAAGGCAGAACAGGAGGCAAAGGGGAGGATGGGGAGGTTGAAATCCCAGTAGAGAGAGTGAGAGAAGCCCTCAGGTCCCTTAGGATGGAGAAAGCACCAGGGCTGGATGAAATACATCCCAGGGTGCTGAGGGAATTGGTGGATATCCTGGCAGCACCCCTGGCAGAGCTTTTCAACATCTCTCTGAAGATGGGATGGGTACCCCAAGACTGGAGGGTGGCCCACATCGTGCCTATCCACAAGGGCGGATCAAGACAGGAGGCAGGGAACTACAGGCCCATTAGCCTGACGTCAGTGGTGGGCAAGGTGATGGAGGGTATTATCAAGGAGAAGCTAGGGGGGTACTGGAGCAAATGGGGTACCTGGACAACAGACAGCATGGCTTCATCCCAGGAAGATTGTGTCAGATGAACCTGATGGAGTTCTACAACTGGGTGACCAGTACCCTGGACCAGGGTAGGCTGGTGGATGACCTCTTTCTAGACTTCAGCAAGGCGTTTGATTTGGTACCTCACGGTGGCCTGCTGGCTAAGCTGGGGAAATGGGGGTGGGGATGCAGATGATCAGATGGATAGGAAATTGGCTTTCGGAGCGTACTCAGAGGATGGTGTTTGGGGGGATAGTCTCATCTCCAAGGAGGGTCATTAGTGGGGTCCCCCCGGGATTGATCATGGGGCCACTCCTGTTTAATGCCTATGTCTCTGATATAAGAAAGGGTATCAGGAGTGTAATGAGTCTCTTTGCAGATGACTTGAAGCTGGGAGCGGTGATGGATGGAGAGGAGGGGAGAGTGGCCCTGAGGGAGGACCTGGAGGCTCTGGAGAGGAGGTCAAGAGAGGGGAAGCTGCAGTTCAATGTAGGAAAATGCAGGATTCTGCACCTGGGGGCCAGAAATCCTGGCAAAGTGTACACCCTGGGGGAAGCCACACTGCAAGGCTCGGAGGCAGAGATTGACCTCGGGGTGGTGGTGGTGGACATCAGAATGAACAACTCTGAGACTTGTAGGAGGGCAGCGGCCAAAGCCAATAGGATGCTGGGATGCACTGCTAGGGGGATTACCTCCAGAAGGAGGGAAGTGATCCTCCTTCTGTATAACTGCTTAGTTAGGCCGCACTTCGAATACTGTGTGCAGTTTTGGAGACTGCACTTAAAAAGGGATGCTGCACTCATGGAAAGGGTCCAAAGGAGGGAAACGAAAATTATCTGGGGTTTGGGGGGGAAAGGACCTATGGGGAGAGGCTCGAGGAGCTCAACATGTACACCCTGGAGGAGAGGAGGGATATGGGACATGATAGATGTCTTCAAGTACATAAAGGGGATTAATAAGGGAGGCTCAGTTGAGGTGCTCCAAAGGAAAGAGGGGGGTAACTAGAGGATGCGGTGGAAGCTAGGGGGGAGACTCGGGGAGAGGAGGAGGAGGTGTTACTTCACCAAGAGGGTGGTGGAACCATGGAATGTGTTGCCTAAGGGACTGGTGGAGGCAGAGACTATGGAGGGGTTTAAGAGGGTCTGTAACAGGTATAGGGGAAGGGTGAAGCTGATGAAGTCCAATACAAGGGGTACATCTTGGACTGGGGACAGAGAAACCCAAGGGGTGGGGGAGGACAGCAAAGTCGGTGCCCAGTATGGGTGCTGACTATCGAACAGACACAAAAGACCAATAGGCCTTCTCTGCTGGCATTTTAGTATGTTAGTATGAATAACTCCATCAGTGGTGCTGCCAGGATGTCCGCCAACTCTTTTAGGACTCTGGGGTGGATCCCATTCGGACCTGAGGCCTTGCCTGCCTTAATGACCCAAGGCAATCCCACACTCTCTCCACTGGTATATCACCACGTTAGTGACCTCTCTCCCCACTCTTTACCTAAACAACCCCCTGTGGAATTGGGCCATCCATTTCCCTCGTAAAGATAGGCAGAAGTACTCGTTTAGTACCTCAGCCTGCTGCAGTCTCTCTTCTGCTCACCCACCCTCTTTTTTAACCTGGTGATCTGTCCCCTACACTTCCTCTTCTTCCTGATATATCTAAAAAAAGGTTCTGATGATTGTTTTTCCAGTTCCATTCATTTTCATGCGTTTTCCTTATTTTCTTTCTCTTGCTAACTGAAAAACAAGATGGTGGACACAGGAGCTCTTTGCAACATTGTATGACCCTGTCTTTCAAAAATAGAGTAGCTCCTGTGAAAACAAAAGTATTTTCATGCCTGACATCTATTTTTTTCCCATAGGAAATAATGGGAATTTTCAAAATTTAATAACTTTTGAATGGATTAAAATTTTTTTCACCAAACCTAGGGTCGCGAGGGCCCTTGGAGGAAGCCAGCCTCCCCAGCTGAATCGAGTCCGACCCCCCAAACAGACGCTATCCAGATTTCAGGTTTCTAGGGTCATGAGGGCCCTTGGAGGAAGCCAGCCTCCCAGCTGAATCGAGTCCGACCCCGCCTCAACAGACGCTATCCAGATTTTGGGTTTCTAGGGTCACGAGGGCCCTTGGAGGAAGCCAGCCCTCCCCAGCTGAATCAAGTCCGACCCCCAACAGATGCTATCCAGGTACGCAGTCTCACACAGGAGAATTTCGGCAGCCGGGTGCAGACCTGGCGCCATTTTTGAATTCAAGCTGCTGCAAACAATCAAGCCTGCTCTCTTCAACTGCTTGTGTGCTTTTTACTAGTCGGCACACAAATGCTGATAGTTTATTTAACTGTTTGTTACTGCCAGCAGAATCCCCTCAGTGGTTGCTTTATTTTTTGGTTGCCTTAAGAGGTGCTTAATCCCAGTATTGTCCTCGTTACCTGAGTTATAATTTTGCTGTTTATTTTTACCAGCAACATCCCCTCTGTGGTCGCTTTAATTTAGGTTCTTTAAGAGTAGTGTTGTCCTCGTGTACTTGCAATTAAGACTAAATTTTTACCAACTGCATTTGCTCTAGCGACTGATCACAACTGCCTATCGTGTAGCGTTATATTACCTTGTAAAATAACTACAGTATAAGGATTCTGCTAAATGATCAGAAATTTGTTCATACTGCCAGTTGCTTTAGTCCTTCTGCACACTCTCCCAGTCGAATCCCAAAACGGGGGTAATTTTTCTGCTCTCCCCTGTGCCTGGAAACTGTACTGCCTAAATTTTCGTACCTCCAGAGCCTGCTGATTCAAAGTCTGTCCCTTCAATACCACAGCCACTTTCCCCTACGTTGTCAACGAGCCCGCTGGCTTAGCGTAGCCAAGTGGCAAGTTACCCTGCTTCAGCCAGACTCCCCTTAAGGGAAACGGAACCGGAGCCTATTTCCCTGCTAGCAGCACTTCCCACAACACAGAAACACCAACTGAAGTGAGGCTCGTTTTACTTGCTTATTGGGAACGTATTTTGATTTACCTGCTCTGCTACAAACATTCTAGAAGGGTCTCTCCCTCACGATTCCACTGCCCACAGCCACTACACCAGGTCCACGCAGTCTAAATTCAAACTCCTCATTCTTGCACCTTGACCAATTGAAAGGCCACCTGTTTTGAGCTGCACTTACTCCTCCCACAAAAAACGAATAAATAATCTTCTTTTCCCTGCAGATTTCGGGTTTCTAGGGTCGCGAGGGCCTTTGGAGGAAGCCAGCCCTCCCCAGCTGAATCGAGTCCAGACACCCCTCAACAGACGCTATCCAGGTACGCAGTCTCACACAGGAGAATTTTGGCAGCCGGGCGCGGTCCTGGCGCCATTTTTGAATTCAAGCTGCTGCAAACAATCAAGCCTGCTCTCTTCAACTGCTTGTGTGCTTCAACCCCGCCGGCACTCCGCGCTGGCTCCCCACCGCCCTTGGTGAGCTCCTCCTTTTATAGGATGAGGTCACATGACTTCCAAAACCTATCAGCCTATTTTGCCATTTGCAGCTTATCAGCTGCTACCACCAGAGGGCACCAAAACAAACTCTCAGCTTCCCAAGTATAATTTTCAGTACAAAATGCTGCTGCCCACAGCTCTTATTCTCCTCTCCCTGGCCTCTCTATCCTCCTTGCCCCCAACCGCCCTCCCAAGCCCCGAACCACCACCGTCACTACCCCCATGGCAAACTCCCCACCCTTACTACCCTACCCACTCATACTCACCTGCCCATGACCTGTCTCCCAGCTACTACGGTCACATTAGCGCCTCCATCCTACCTCCCTCCTTTCATCCGGGACTTGTGGCCCTACACCCCAGCCCGCCGCTATCCTCCTACTCCTCTCATGCTACAAACACCTGCCCTAACCCTCTGCGGTCAAAATTAAAACATATTTTCTGCCTACTTTTGCTCCTGGCTGGGGACATTGAGGCGAACTCTGGCCCTGCCCTCTCAAATTCTAATTCCCACCCCCCCTTTCTCCTACCCCAAAGGCCTCCGAATCCTACACCTAAACATTTGTAGCTTGCTAGCTAAACTCTCGCTGCTGCAACCAATCGCTCTAACTCAGCGCCCTAACATTCTTGTCATCTCTGAAATCTGGCTAAAACCTCATCACACTGATGCCGAAGTATCCATACCAGGGTACACAATAATTAGACATGACCAGCCTGGCAAAAAGAGAGGCGGAGGCTCAGCTATGTACATCGTCAATACTCGACAGTTCTCAATAGTAGACATCCCTTCACTCCCTGGAAACATAGACGCCACACTCATAAAACTTTCACTCCCATGTTCCACCCCCATATATGTGGCAGGCTCCTACTGCCCTCCCCGCACATCCCCCGAGGACATTCTTTCCCACTTAAACTCCTTACAGTCCCTGTCTGTGGAGGGCGAGCTCCATGCCACAGGTGATTATAACACAAACTGGCTAGGGCCTGACAAAGCCCACCTAAAGACCAAAATAACGGCCCTTAACCTCACCCAGCTCATTGCCGATCCCACCAGACTAAACCACAAATCACAAAATCACTCATTATTGGATTGGGCTTTCAGATCCCATCCCCACAGGATTATAAACGCAGGCCTACTACCCGACTCTATAAGTGATCATCACATGATTTACCTGATCGGGAAAGTGCACGGCCCCACCCCCCAAAAACACTACACACCGGGTCCCATAATTCCCTAAACGTCTCATCCCTCCTGCTGGACCTAGGATGAGTAAATTGGTCCTTTATCTCTGGAGCTTCCTCCATTGACACTGCTTTCGGGGGCTTCAAAACCAGCTTCCTAAAAGTATGGGACAAACATGCCCCCCTACGCACGAAAAGAGTTAGAGATGCACACCTCCCTTGGATTACGGCAGACTTAATCAAATTATGCCACACCAGGGACCACGCCTGGAAAGCCTACAAAAAGTTGGGCTCACAGGAGTCCCTCACTAACTATAGATCCCTACGTAATGCTTGCACTAACAGCATCCGCCTAGCCGAGAAAAACTACTTCCTCTCGGCTTTTAGCAAAAACATAAATCATCCAACTGATTTTTGGAAATCACTTAAAACCCTCATCTCCCTCCACCAATCCCCCCCCCTACACTATATGTTCAGGGCTCCTCATCTCTGATCCCATCGTGAGCTGAAGCTTTTAACACCCATTTCTCCAGCTGTGCAGAAAATCTCTGTCCTCCCTCCACTCCACTTCCCCTCGACCCCCCATCCACCCATGTCCTCCAAAACCTACCAGCCCAGTCCATCCATTCTCATTCCACCCTGTAACCCGAGAAGAAGTCCTCCGATCTTGACGGGCCCTGAACCCTAACAAAGGCAAATGCCCGACATCCATGGATGCAAAGATGCTCTTTCTATCTGCCCCAGCCATTGCCACTCCTCTAGCCACCCTTTTAAACCTCTCCTTCTCCTTGGGCAAGCTCCCTATAGCCTGGAAGGAGGCCACCGTTATCCCACTACCAAAAGGAGGCGATCCTTCCTCCCCAGGAAACTACAGACCCATCTCTCTACTCCCTATCCTGGCCAAATTACAGGAATTACTGGTCCTGTCCCAACTCACTCCATACCTGGAAGCTTCTTCTTTCTTCACCATTCCAATCGGCTTCGTAAATCCCACTCCACCATCACTCCCTGCTACGCGTCACCGGAGACATTCTCGCGTATGGACAAAGGCACATCACCACGGCCATCTTTATTGACCTAGCTAAGGCTTTTGACACAGTCTCTCACTCCCAACTCCTCCAAACTCACTGATGCAGGGCTCTCTAAACCAGCCACAAACTAGTTCCAAGACTATCTAGCGGCAGGACCCAAACTGTCAAATTGCCACACACACCTCAAACCTCTACCAGTCTCTGCCGGTGTCCCCAAGGATCTAGCCTACCTTGAGAGTAAGCCCCAACTGGAGAAAATCTGTTCCACCAGGATTTTGGCAATGGTGTTTGCAGTGCATGTCTTAGTGGGGAAAGCTTCAACCCACTTAGAAAAGAGATCAGTTACCACAAGAGCATACTTATTATTTCTGTGGTAAGAGTTTGGCATTTTGTTTGGTAGGGATGAGGGTGTTTTGTGCACAAACAAGACAATTGTCTATGTACTGTTAACATCTTTGATGACACCAGGCCACCATGCGGTGGTCTTAAGCCTTTGGAGGGTGTTTTCCACTCCCTGGTGTCCACCAGTGGGTGTATCATGCACTTGGTGCAAGAATTCAGACCTCAGGTGTCTGGGAACTACCCTCAACTTGGTGGTGGAATCATCTGGTTGGTACCAGATGAGCTTGTCATCTGGTGACAAGTGTAACTTACCTTCATGCCACCTATAGGGGTTATGTGTCGGGAGCCTCTCTTCAGTACTCTTGTCAAGGAATCTGAATTCTTCTTTGAGTTCAGTGTCAACATGTTGAGCTGCTGAAAGGTCCAAGAGGGAAAAGGGTTCAGGTTTCTTCCTGAATGCTGCAATTTGTACGGCCGCATTGGCCTCTGGATGGTCCATCATCCAGATGTCCCCCCCTCAGGCCCCTTCCTTGGCAAGGGTGTCTGCTGTGTCAGTGAAGGCATGATAGCGGTCATGGAGAGAATGAGCTTTGCCTTTATGTACATAGAATTTGTGTGCAAATTTTTGTGCCAGTGAATGTATGTATATTACAAGTTCCTTGTACTTCATTGGGCTGCCATCAGAGGAGAGGAAGGAGTTCTTCTGCCAGAAAGGAAGAAATTCTGTAGAGAGACAACAAACTCAGTTAGAGTCTGTAAAAATGATAGTATCTTTGGTCCCATGCTGGATGAACTTGAGGGCACAGGCCACCGCTGCCATCTCTGCATAATGTGATGATGCTACACTGCAGCACTTAGATATTTTAACGGTATTCCCATAAGGGTAAAGCACTAAAATACCCATCCCTGCGATTTGTTCTCCCTGATAGTAGGATGCTGAACCATCAGTAAAGATGTGACACAAAAAGGTGTTATCAAGTATTTGTGGTGTGGCAGGGAGGAAAGGACCTGGATCTGGAAGATCAGGTGATTGCAATGTACAGTCTTGGGGCTCTCCTTGGAAAAGGAGTCCATGAGCCAGCATAGATGGAAGTTTTGTTGGGTGGACCTGTATGTCTCTATCCTGGAGAAGAAGTGACCAGTGTGTCAGTCTGGTGTTGGAGACTGACCCATCCTTCACTCTGTCTGAGAGCAGAAAGGTAGTTGGGGTGTGATTGGTGCTGATGATCAGTGAAGAGTACCCAATGATATACAGGAAGTGCTTGACAGCCCAGTAGGTGGCCAGAAGGTTCCTTTCACAAAGGCTGTACTTCTGTTCCACTGGGGTCAAGAGCTGTAATGCATATGCAATGGGTCTCAGGGTGCCATGAACCTTCTGGGCCAACACTGCTAACATGGGAATGTCAGAGGTGGCACATTCCAGATGGAATGGTAGTGCTGGATTGGGGTTGACCAGAGCTGGGGCAGAGGAACAGGCCTGCTTCAATGACATCACAGCCTGGGTGTGTATAGGGCTCCAAGTCCATGGGATGTCCTTTATGAGTAGCTCATACAGAGGAGCAGCTTTCTGAGCAAAATCACAAATAAAATCTCTTGAATAATTCACCATACCAAGAAACCTTCGAAGAGTTGCCATGCTGGTATGCAATGGCAAGTCCTGCAATCCTGTACATTCTTCCAGGTAGGGCTTCAACCTTGGTCAGTTATTTTCAGACCTAGAAGAGTACTTCTTTCTGACATAGTTGTGCTTTTGCTGGATTGCATTTCAGGCCTGCTTTCTGGATGAGAGTCAGTAGTTCATCCAAGAGATACAGATGTTGTTCCTGTGTGGCTGTTGCCCACAACAGGTCATCCACATATTGCAAAGAGACATTGGGAGTAGAGAAACTCGAGGGCGTCCATCATATGCAGATAGAACAGGGATGGGCTATTATGGAATGCTTGCAGCAAGCAAGTCCACTGTACTGTCTTCCTTCAAGGTGAAGGCAAACTTATATTGACTCTTAAGGGCCAATGGTAATGACCAAAAACATTGGTAATGTCAGGGCACTGAACTATTTCAGGTCAGGGTCAAGAGTCGTAGCATGTCAGGTGCTGATGCCACAGTTGGGGAACAACTGGGGGTGACCTGATTCAGTTTCCTGTAGTCAACAGTAAGTCTCCAGACACCTGTGGGTTTTTCCACAGGCCACACTGGGGAGTTAGCAGTGGAAATGCAAGTTCTGATTACTCCTTGCTTGAAGAGTGACTTGATTGTTTCTCTAAGGGAAGGCAAAGCCTCAGTTGGAAAAGAGTATTGTCTTTGCCTCTCATGTGCTGGGTCTGGCACTTCGTTGACAGTGTGCATTCTGCCACAGTCATGTTTGTTAATTGCAAATGCCTCAAAATATCATTGTAAAATATGGAGAAGCTTTGGGAAGAGTCCATGAGCTTTGAACAAATCTATGACGTCATACTCCTTGTCATTGGCAGATATTGTTGCCACAATGTGTGAATCAGGGATCAAAATGGTGTGATATTGACCCTGAATCTGTATCAGTAGCATGTTAGCTAGATCCACCACACAGCCGTGTGGTGCAAGGAAGTCAATTCCTATAATACTAGGATGGTCATGCATTACCATTAGTTGGAAAGTGTGTGAGGCCTTTAGATGGCCTAGCTCTACCGGTAGGGGTAGAGAACGGTATGCAGGTAGCCTAGTACCATCAACTCCTGACATGTTGGTCCTCCGTCCGGTGGACCAAGGGGATGTGTTTGGATGTTCATCGTGTAATACAGATACAGCTGCACCTGTATCTAGCAAGACTACTAGTAGATGGCCCCCAACCTCAGCCTTGGTGCATTGCCTTCTATTTGTATCCAAGACTAGCTTGTTTACAATCTGGACTGGGGCCTGTAATTGTCAATCTGTACTGCTGGGAGCATAGAGAGGTTGGGCCTGACTCCTGTGAATCACTTCACCATGCTGCACTGATGTTATATAGGGAAGAGCTTCTGGGTTTAGGCCTGTATTGCCTGAAGGCCTGCACTTCCAGTATCGCCCTGACCTGTTGGGGTCTGGGTCGCTGGGTGTACTGCCACAAGGGCCTGTGCAGGAACAGCATCCACTACAGAGCGCACTTGTCCCAGGAGCTCGAATTTCTGATTCTCTTGGCTATCTCCCTATGAAGGGCCTGTTCTTTGTTGTTGTGGTTTACCCTTACCCTTATGCTTTTATTCTTATGCCAATTCCAGTTCCCACCCCATTGTTGCTGTTGGTTATTGTTGATGGGTCTGTTGGGGTGTTGGTTATCAGCTGGAGGGGCCTGCTGATGTTGGGCCTGTTGGTGTTGGGCCTGCCCTTCCACAGTGTAGTGCATCGTGGTCTCTGAAGCAGGCTCCACGGTGACTACTTTCTTGGGACCGGAGCCCAGATCACGGATATAGAGTTGGTAAACTCTCTCGGTTTTCCGAAGGATGTCGGCAAACCTACCCGTATTGGGGTAGGTGGTTGGTGCTACCTTTTCTTCTACTGCCGGAATCATGTTCCTAAGGAAGAGGGACTTATATTCAATAAGATCTACATCTGCATCTTCTTGTGCCAAGTGCTTTCCTGCTCAGTAGGCCATCCAAACTCTCTGGTGGTAAGTCACTGGACTTTCCTATGCATTCTGTTTTACAGGGTATGCAAGCATCACTCCTACTACACCTAGACTGTGAGCAGAAATGAGCTCAGCTGCAACCTCATCAAAGGTGGCATTCCCATCCTAGCGGATGGCATCGGGGAGTTTGGCCCACAAACTAGGATCGATGGTTTGGCGTAGTATTTGGACCTGGTATTCTGCAGCGAGGCTAATCATCTCGCATTTAGAATGCACATTTTCTAAGTCACAGCTGAGGTTGTCGGATGGATTCATCTGACCGATACTGTCAGCTATTTGCTGAACAGAGTAGGCCATTTGTAGGGGATTACTTGGTCGATCAGGCAGAGGTAGATTATCTCAGGCGCCATCTAGTGTGGCCCGAGCTGCAGCCTCAGCCACAGTACAAACAATACCTCCTGAGTGCCAGCCTCCTACAGAAGCTGCCTAATCTGGATTTTAATAGCCTGTTTACTTCTCTCAGGAAGAGGTACATTGCCTATTGCAGTTTCAATCATCGTTTCTATCTCTTGCCTATCTTCCACATTAATAACGGCTATCGGTGGTGCCGTCAGGACCAGGCCTGGGCCTGCTCCCCCCCCTATCATGGGGGCCTCCATGTTAGCGTCTTCCATGATGGGTGTCATGACATTGATGACGTATGACATGGTGAGGGTGTAGCGGAGACCCGCCATGTTGTGGATGGCTGGGTGGGTTCTCTGGGCCATAGTAGGGGTGTGACTGTGCATTGTATTGAGAGATGTCATCATCTGATACCTCCCCTTCAGATGATGTGTGTAAGGCAGGGGCTACGCCTCCCATCGCCTTAACATGTCCAGCCAGAACCTCCCACTGATAGCGCAGTTTCGCCATCTTGGTTTTACATTCAGCATGACTCACAGTTGCAACATCAATATCAATCTCATCTTGCATTTGCTTCTGCAACACTCTATATGTGGCGCTCAATTCACGATTGTCCCTAGTTGCCACTTCTAAGTCATTACATACCTGGTTTATCTCGTTCTATAGCTCTACCATATCCTCACTCAACTGAGCATTTGCACCACTTAGCAAATCATTCATATGCAATGCCTGTCCCTTATCCTGTCTCAAGCTTTCACACTCCTGCTTCAACATACAAAGTTCCTGTTCTCCAGCTGGAGCTGAATGATGCAAAAGTGAATCCTTTTCATTCCTCAGAGTTTGGAGTTCAGACTCCAAGTTCTGCTGTAGTCTAACACATTCTGTTTCCTACAAACCGATCTGTTGCTTAAGAGATGAAATTTGCAGATCAAGAGTTCGAAACCTCACTTCAGAGGCTTCCAGAGCAGCATAGAAAGCTGCAACCATCAACTCTTTAGCCTGATGTTTATTGGTTGATTGTCTCATTTCTGTGTACTGGGTTGAAATCCCCAGTATAGGGTTTTTGGATTGACTTGTGTCCCTGGAAGTCTGCCATCCTTCATGGGAGGTAAGGAAGTTTGAGACATTGAGTCTCAGTTCTGTGCAGATATTTGATACAGTGGCCATTGTGTGGGAGGGAACAAAAAAATCAAACTGTGAAAAAGGCACCCTGCTATGTATCAATCCACAGCAGGAGCACTTTATACACAGCCGGGCTACTGCAGAAGTTGTAGGCTTACAAATCAAAGCTGTAATGGAGTGAGTCGAGTCAGCATTGACCACACCCGAAAGGATGACAGCCAGACTTTGTAAGTGATTACAACTGGTTTTAAAATGGGAGAGGTGATACCGGAATGTACACCTACTGTCCACGTGGGAAGGGGAAAAGTTATAGCAACAAGTGAAAACTTACAAACACCAAATATTGCCTGCACACGGTCGCCAATTGTCAGGAGGTCTAAACCTCCCTTTCAGGTTCTTGTCTATATTGGGAATGCAAGTAATCACAGACACGTTGCATAAGAATAATAAACTTGCTTATTACTACCAAAAAGGAAAAAATCACAGTTGCTCTAAACAGGTCTTACCATTACAAACCGGGAGCCAGTGCTAAGCATTCCCTATACCTCGAGGTTTCTCTTTTTCTCTTGGGATCTCTGAGGTACAAGCCTAGTGTATCACATTATATACCTATGATAATTACTATGGTTACTGTAAGATAGAAACATTTCTAGTTACAGAGATGAGCCCTATTGGCTAAATTAGAGGTGGCTTCACGGTCCAAGATAACATTATACAATTTTGTAATAGTCATCAGTTTGTGAACAAAAGAGTTCTTATACAGAGTCTTACATAACTCAATGTAGTAGTACAAATCACTAAAAAGTGGCAATGCCAACTTACATATCATAATTATTCCAAGAACACAGGTGCCTTGGCATCTTACAAGTAAGAAATACACAGAAAATACATAAAAGAATATATGTATTAGCAAGCAAAGTGTATTACAAAAATATGCGTACATATCCTGACATCTACTCTTGTATGGTAGATGAACTTAGCCCTACGTGTTAGTATAACATGTGCTTAAGTGCTAGCTGTCTACATGTACCTCTGAGGGTACCAATTAGGGTGCAGGTACCTCGTGTAATGGGGAAACATCAAAACTGCCATCACAGAGGCAATAAGCCTTTGTGTGAAGCAAATAAACAAATCAAAATGAAAGAAAAAAAACACTATGGTTCTCAAACGAGGTGGCAGGGACGGTTAGGGAGAAAAAGATAGCATTCAGGAAGTATAAGGAAACACAGGATGAGCAGGACAGAGAGAGAGTTAAAGCAGAAGGAGGTGGGGAAGGCAGTCAGAACAGCAAAGGCCCAAACCGAGGAAAAGATAGCCAACTCAGTTAAGAAGGGAGATAAAACCTTTTATGGGTATATTAGTGAGCAAAGAAAGACAAAGGGAGGATACTGAGGCAGAATAAAGAGGAGGGTGGTTGGGCAGAGAGGGACAGTGAAAAAGCAGGGATACTGAACAAATACTTCTGCTCAGTATTCACAAAGGAAGAAGAGGGGGGAAGTGCCTAATCCAGTCGATAGAAGCACTCTGGATAGGGGGGTGGATATCAGTCCTTTCACAGAAGAAAGGGTTCTGAAAGAACTCCTAAAACTGAAGTTGGACAAAGCAATGGGGCCTGATGGGATTCACCCCAGAATTCTAAAAGAACTAAGGTGAGAACTAGTAACACCATTGACTACCCTTTTAACAAATCATGGGAGGATGGTGTGGTACCTGAGGACTGGAGGAGGGTGGATGTGATTCCCCTTCACAAAAGTGGGAGCAAGACAGAGGCAGGAAACTACAGACCTGTCAGTTTGACCTCAGTCATAGGGAAAATGATGGAATCACTTCTGAAGGAAAGAATTGTTGAGTACCTAGAGGCCAGTGGGGCACAAGACCCAAAGCAGCATGGATTAACAGTGGGAAGGTCATGCCAGATGAATCTAATTGATTTCTTTGACTGAGTGACCAAAGTAGTAGACCAGGGAGGGGCTGTGGACATGACCTACCTAGACTTTAGCAGAGCATTTGACACAGTCCCTCACAAAAGATTAATAAACAAATTAGCAAGCCTGGGAGTGGGTCCCAGGGTGGTAGCCTTGGTAAAATATTGGCTAGACAACAGGATGCAGAGGGTAATAGTAAATGGAGTCCACAGTGAAGAAAGGAGGGTTAATAGTGGGGTACCACAGGGTTCAGTACTGGGTCTGGTCCTTTTTAATGTCTTTATAAGTAACATTGCAGATGGACTGAAAAGAAAAGTATGTCTCTTTGCAGACGACACAAAGATCTGCAACAGGGTTCATACACAGTACCTTTGGAAACGAGCCTGTGGCTCAAAGGTTGTAAACTGATTCTTAAATAAATAAATAAATAAATAAACAAGGTAGGGTAGAAAGGATGAGACTTGGCAAGGTTGGAGCAATGGTCAAATGTATGGTAGCTTATAAGTTATATTCATTGCAAAGAAGTGCAAAGTAATGCACCTGGGAAATAAAAACCCAGGGGAAGAGTACACAATGGGGGGTGAGATACTGACAACAACAAAAATTGAAAGGGACCTGGGGGTTGTTATATCAGATGACCTAAATCTGGGCAAGCAAAGCAATGTAATAAGGCAGTAAGGAGGTTGGGGGGATACTGGGATGCATAGGCAGAGGCATCATCAGTAGAAAGCAGGAAGTTGTTATTCATCTGTACAGACAGTTGGTGAGACCACATCTGGAGTACTACATGCAGTTCTGGAGACCCCGTCTCCCAAAGACATAGACAGGGTGGAGGCTGTCCAGAGGAGGGCAATCAAAATGGTGCAGGGTCTACACAAGAAGACATATGAAGAGAGACTAAAGGAGTTTAATATGTATACCCTCGAAGAAAGGAGGAGAGGGGCACATGACAGAAAACTTTCAAGTACCTCAAGGAATCAACAAAGTCCAAGAGGGTATCATCTTTCAGAAAAAGAGAAGTGCAAGAACAAGGGGGCACAATTTGAAGATAGAGGGAAGACGGCTTAGAGGTAATGTGAGGAAGTATTTTTTCCTGGAGAGGGTTGTGGATGCATGGAGCAGCCTTCCTGAGGAGCTTGTGGAGTCAAAAACAGTGGGGGAATTCAAGAATGCATGGGACAGACATAAGGCCATTCTACCAGTGGGTAGGAGGAAGTAGGCTGTTGGTTAACTAGGATCTGCAGCTTATCCATTACGTAGGGAACTTGACAGACTAGGTGGGCCAAGCGGTCCTTATCTGCCATCAAATTCTATGTTTCTATCTTTCTATGTAAGCTAATTTTATTTAGTTCCTTATGTATACACTAACACATTCACTCATGCACAGTTCAGAATGAAACTCAATTATGTTTTATGTGTTCTTTCAGGAATGGTGTTATCTGTTCTGCTAAGATTTGACCTTGAAATGACTCTCCTGGATAACAGTCAGGCTGTGTGCTTTCCATATGGTTCTCAGTTGTTTTTTTTTAATGGAGTTTAAGCCAATGGGATTTTTGCATTTTTTTTTCTCTGTTTTTTATGTATGATCTGGGTGTTAATAGAATGTATTCTTCCAAAACAACCGACATTAGTTTCTGATGAAGGACTGGGTGTAGTTCTAAAGCTAAAGCACCTGTTTTCTTTTGTAAGTTCTATGTTGGTCCAATAAAGGTATCAAATCATCTTTTTCTGGATCTTTGTTTAATAGACATGCCAATTCCACATGCTGTAGAAAAGATAATGGACCACAATTTAGTGGTAGAGACTTCAAAGAATTCAGTGAGAAATAAGAATTTCAGCACCACATCCAGCCCAGAATATCCACAGTTAATCAGCGTAGTAGAGTGTAGAGTTACAATTGGCAATATTCTACTAAGAAAAGTACAAGATGTGGGATTAGACCCTTATTAACCTAATGAACTACAGAGCTACACCTTTGGAATGTGGGATATCATTGTCTGAACTATTCTTTGGTAGGCAAATATCAGCAAGGATGCCTGTTATGGATGCACTGAAACCAATGGGAAATCTTGGTATCCTGAAGGCAACGCATAAATCAATATCAGAACAAGTTTAAATTTTAATAGAGGTGCAAAGAAACCATCAGATTTGATGGATAATTCTACTGTTCATATCACAGAAAATAACAAGTGGAGAGAAACTGCAAAGGTGGCACTTGCAGTCACTCCATTGTCCTGTGAGATACAAATCTGGGCAAAGTTTTGAGGAGAAATCGAAGACTGTTGTTAGAACTGAAATTAAAATTGATCCAGAAGATGTAAACATGTTGTGCAAATGGTGTACATGACAAACCAGTCACCTGAAGAGCTGATCACCACACATATTAATGAAAATAGCATTGTGAATACTGAAAATGTTAACACTAGGACTGCTGAGGCAGCAACTGGTAACACAGAGACAGAAAGGGACTTACTTGTTCAGGGCATAATGTTAAGCATCCTTAAAGATACAGAGACATGATAATTTCACTGGTGACTCAAGAAGCTGGCTTATGGAAAATGTGGAAAACTAAAACTGATAATCATTATAGAAACATAGAAATGAAAACTTTGATGGTAGATAAGGACCACTTGGCCCACCAGTCTGCTCATTTCCCTACCTATTGAATAAGCTGCAGATCCTAGTTAACCAACAGCCTACTTCCTCCTATCCCCCACTATTATTGTCTTATATCTGTCCCATGCATTCTTGAATTCCTCCACTGTTTTTGACCCACAACCTCCTCAGGGAGGCCATTCCATGCATCCACCACCCTCTCTGTGAAAAAAATACTCCCTCACATTGCACCTGAGCCGTCCCCCTCTATCTTCAAATTGTACTCCCTGCATACTGTAAGAATGTGATGAGTGCTTTGACAGCTAACTTTTTCTTGACAAGGGGATATGCTAAGTTATAGAATTTACAGAATGTAAACATGAAACAATGTACTTTGAAGGACAGGCTATGTGACCTCAGGAGGGTCAAGCGAGCAGCTGCAAATGTAGCAAAAGTTGTTGTGTCACAGTTGAATAAACAATGAAATTAAGCACTGTTACTGTGTCTGCATTACGTTTTGGATCTTTCCCATTGTCTGGCTAAGATCAACAACACAAATGCCATCAACAAAATCTGTCAACTCTGAAAGAGCGCTTACTGCCAAATGCATCCAGCATCTTGTTTTCTCCTGCACCAATTTTAAAATCACCTTGGCGACTTAATTAAGTCTACAATTCACAATATCATTGTGTGGAGCACTTGTTTTGGGTGAGTGAGTGCTTATATTTATTTGAAGGGTTCTTCTCTTTCTACCGTGAGCACCACATTCCCTGTGGTGACCATTTTTTTCTGTATGTTTTCCAGCATCAATGCCTGGGAGGTCAAGGTAAAGGAGGTTCTTACCCTGTGGCAAGTCAGCCACAGAATACACATGCACTGCATGGTCTATGCCATCCCTGAGGGGTACCACACCTCGTAACAATGAGAACACTGGTCCAGTGACTCCATGTTGGTCAGGATTCCCTCCACCCAGTAGAGGAACTCAGGCAATGCATGATTGTGTGTGATTTGTCTCTGTAAAGGACTGATTTGCAATGCTGGAACTGGGGAAAAGTGCAGGTCCAAGGTCCATTAATGAACTGTTGCCCAGCTGGCATCAGTTGAAATTATTGTGCAAGTGCAGGACATTTTTCCCATCATTGACAGTATGGACATAAACGTTAATTAATGCATATTTCCTGAATAGGTTGCAGGAGATATGGTAGCAGCAGAAGATGCTCATTCCTCCATTTGGCTTGCCATGTAAGAGATCTAAGCTGGCCCCATGCAGACTGAAACATTGGGGACCAACTGTTTATGTAGTACCATAGTTGTTAGTCAATAATGCTACTAGTCAAACGTTGTGGATCTGACGAATGTATATATGACAAAATGCCTGCAGAAATGTTTTGTGTCATTATTTTCTCATTAAAATACCTTTTTTTTATCTATGTTCTGTGTGTGCGACTCTCTGTTCCTGGGAGGAGGGGAAAGAGCTGTAGGGTATATCCTAGGAGGGGGCCTTGAGTTAGTGGGATGTTGCCATGTAGGTAGGTAGGTAATAGACCCTGAGGGTTAGCAGGTTTGTTACAGGGTATTAGACCTCCTAAGTACAGTCTGTGTGTCCGTTGGAAAGGAAGGCTCCATCTCTTGTTTGAATGGTTGGGACATGTTGCTCTACCCTTCAAGATGAGGGGCATAGTTTTTGCTAGGATGCTGCAGGGCAGCGAGTGGTTCATGGTGTGTGCTAAATGGGGTCAAGTGGGAGGGATTGTAAGGATACCACACCCAGTTGTTATGACTGGGAGGCAAGATTGCAGCATCCATTGTGCCAGTCAGAGTATGTGTGTGCATGTGTGTATGGATACCCATGGCACTTGTGACTGGCAGGGGTGTATCACCTATGGAGGTCCCTGGTAGAACTACAGTACAAATCACATTAAACTGTCACTCCAGTGAGTTGGTTTAGCATTGTTTTTTACAGCTGGCAATGCACTGGCAATTTATACTGCATTGTTTTTTAACACACAACCAGCTCAAGAGCAATGGTTATAAAATGTTTTTGTTACTCAGTTGGAATTCAGCTTAAGTTTCATAAGTGAATTCAAACTAAGTGACTTGCATCCATGATGCTTGCCAAACCCACGACGTTCAAAATGTAGTAGTTTTGTCACAACAAAAGTTATCTAATCTTACTTTAAACATATCCATGTTTGTGCTTTTGACCACAGTAAATGGTAATTGATTCCATAAAGTAACAACCCTTTGCGTAAACCAGTGTTTCCTCAAATTAGTATTCTATATGGGCAATTCCAGTTGCATGTTATGTCTTCTACAGCTAGTCCATCCCAATCTAAAGATTAGTACCAGGTCTTCCCGCAGTGTGGTGTCACCAATGATTTTATACATCATGCACAAATCACCCCTAAGTCTTCTATAATGTAGTGAATATAGATTTAGTTTCTCCAACCTTTTATCATAAAGGATAGATTTCAGGCCAGATACATATTTTGTGGCCCTGTGCTGCACCCCTTCAACCTTTACCACAGCTTCCCTGTTTTGAGGTGACCACACTTGGGCACAGTACTCCAAGTGTGGTCTAACCAGGGCTTGATATAGAATCATAAGGATGCTCTCGCTCCTACTGGTGATATGCCTTAGAATGTAATTTAAAGTTTGATTAGTCTTTTTGGCTTGTTCCCTACAGTGCATACTAAACTTAAGGTTGGATGTTATTTTGACTCCCAAATCCCTCTCATCATTGGTAACCGATAAAGTATTTATTGCTATGGTATATGTATAGTTGTTGTTATGGAGGCCCAAGTACATAATCTTACACTTGGCAGTGTTAAGTTCTAATTTACTAGTAATGGACCACTGGTGAATTTCATCAATAGCATGCTGCAGGGAGAGGGCCTCAGATGTATTGGTCACAGTTCTACCTATTCTGTAATCATCAGCGAATTTAGAAATTCATATACTAGGGTCATTAAGTTTAAGCATGGAAATATAAATTTTAAATAAATATGGACCCAACATGGTTCCCTGCAGCACCCCTCTTGAGACTGGTGACCAATCCGACATCATACCTCTCACCGTAACCCTCTGTTTTCTACCAGTTAGCCATACTGTTATCCACCTTAAAATGTTCCTTTCTAGTCCTACAATTACTAGTGTGTCTATTAACTCTGCATGGGGTAATTTGTCAAATGCCTTGGCAAAGTCCATAAAAACCACATCCACTGCATTTTCTCTATCCAACTCAAAGTTAACTTTTTCATAAAAAGTAAGCAGATTTGTCTGGCATGACCTCGACTTAGCAAACCCATGCTGAACAGAGTCAGTCAAGCTATTTTCTGCTAAATAATCCACAATCATGGTTCTTAGAATTCCTTCCAATATTTTCCCTATTAGTGATGTTAGGCTTATCGGCCTAAAATTAGCTGGCTCAGACCTAGGCCCCTTTTTATGAAGTGGGACCACAGTAGCAACCTTCCAATCCTATGGGACTTCACCTCTATCAAGTGAAGTTTGAAACAGGTAAGTAAGTGGGAGTGTCAAAGGATCTGCCAATTCACGTCAGACTCTGGGATGAATATTGTCAGGTCCTGGGGATTTATTAATCTCTAATTTGTTCAGTTTTATTCTAACTTCCTCAGGTTTAATAATAATTTGCCCAGGAATAGGCGCTAGTTCAGCATTTGTGGAAGGGATAGTTCCAGCATTAAATACTGAACTAAAATAATTGTTTTGAATGTCAACGGTCTCTTTTTCTGATGCCAAATCACCAGAAGAGTTTTTAAAGGGCCATAATGTTACTGTGTTGCTCTTGATGCCATTTATGTATGAGAAAAAGGACTTTTTATTGTCTTTAACCTTGGTAGCTAAAATAACTTCCCGCTGAGCTTGTGCCTTTTTTATAGATTCTTTGACCTCCTTGGTGCACTTTTTATACACTTGGTAGTTAGCTAATGTTTTGCCATTTTTATATATTTTTTTAAACATTCTATTTTTTGTGTTTATTAGATGCTTAATGTTTTTGTTTAGCCAACTGGGGGTACATTTCTTGCTACCATTATTATTATGCAGTCTTGGGATATGTGTACTGATCAGTTCATTTAATTTTACAAGAAGTATATTCCACATATCCTCTATTTTGTTCCCTTTGAAGTCCATAAACCAATCCCATGAGGCTAGTTCCTTTCTTAGTTGAGGAAAATTTGCTCTAGCAAAATTGAGCTTATTGGCCCCCCCCTAAATTGGTAGGTAATTCCAACCTTTTTAGCCTAAATGATACCATGGAGTGATCACTATTTCCCAAGGGGGTGAAGACTTCAACCATATCAAGTAAATCCCCAAGATTAGTTAATACAATAACCAGTATATTGTTTCCACTGGTATTGTCGTACACCTTTTGGTCCAATTCAGATCTGGTCAAATGCCTCTAGGTACATATCATCAATTTTATTCTCCCCTTTAGTTAACTTCCAGTCAATATTGGGAAGATTAAAATCCCCCAATAATAAGATTTTATCTGCAGGGTTCAAGTTACTAAGCTGATTAAGAAAAGCTAGGTCATTGGCTGAGGTAATAGAGGGTGGTCTCTAAAAAAGTCCAGTTATTATTTTTGGTCCAGTCTGTGGCAGTAACTTAACCCAGATAATTTACAGCTCAGGGTCTTCTTGAAGTATTTAAATGCTTTTAATGGAGTCATGTACATACATTGCTATTCCCCCTTCCTTCCTATAAACTCGTGATTTATGATATAAATCATATCCATGAATAGTTTTTTCCCATGTGTCATTATTGTCCCACCAGGTTTTTGTAGTACAGGTTATATGTTTTGTGATGCCAGTTGAAATTTAAGTTCATCAAACTTGTTTCCTAAACTTCTGACATTAATTAACACAACTCTCTAGTTCAGTTCCTGTTTGTTGTCCCCACCCATAGTTGTAACTGGGCTGCTGTCATTCATATACTGCCTCACCCCCCCATGCCAGTTTAAATGAAACTCGATAATTTTGTTCAGCTTCTTGCCCAGGACCCTAGTGCCTGCTCGACTGAGATGAAGACCATCTGGTTTGAATAACAATTTATTTTTAAATGTAACTGCATTGTCCATGAAACCTATATTGTTATTCACACAAAATGATCTTAGCAAGTTGTTAGTAGATTTTATGGTCCCATTTTTATACTTGAGATACCCATGGGTTGGTAGTAAACCTGAAATAATTATTTCCCCTACTTTTTCTTTTACTCTTTTTGTTATGTCAGTTAATTTGGTCTGGAAATCAGTTTCACTGGTTTTATTAACATCATTAGTACCTATATGCATAACAACCAGGGGTTTGGATGTATTTTCCATACGTCCATCCAGTAAATCATAAACATCACCAACTTTAGCCCCAGGCAAGGTATTAACAGTAGTATTTGCCTTCCTACCATTACATAGTGCTGAGTCCACTCCCCTAATTATAGAATCCCCAATTACCAAAATATCCTTGGCCCTGGCCTCAAGAACTAATGATGTGTCCTGATCATACCTCTCAACCTTTTAACACCTAAATGTGTGACAAGATGTGTGACAACTGGACAAAATGTGTGACACATCATCAAACATGACATTGCAAGCTCAGAATACTGTGGAAATAAGTGCGCTAATATTTATAATGTTTGCTGATAACCTAACATCTTATATTATTATATATTTCTGCTTAAAAGACTCAAGTTCAAGTTCAAGTTTATTGCAGGAAAGACTCCGTTGAGCAAGCTCATTCACAAGGAGGTCCTGAGGCACATACACATGCAGTTCACAGTTACATAGACAGGAGATATAAAATGTAGAACAACAAAGAAAAACATATATAATACAAGAGGTATACACAATAGAAGTCCTTATGCTATATATGCAGTACGTTCCAGCTTTAACCTTGCCCTAAATTATGCAACACATTTCAGCTTAATAAGTAGAGGGCCAGTTGGTACCTAGGAATTTGACTTGGCATTGGGGGCCTAGTAGCACCTACATATGTCTTTTAATTTAGAGATAGCTAGTGTTTAGTAGGAGTTAATTGATATGATGCTGGTTAGCTTCAGCATGGCTTGTAGTTGGTTCCAAATGTTTGGGAGGGCATATGAGACAGCTCTTTGGCCAGCTGTGGTACGTGTCCTGGGAACATCTAGTAGGATAAGGTCGAATTTCCTTAGGGAGTAGGCGCTGTGCGAGATGTGTGTGAGAGACGTTAAATAGACAGGCAGTTTGTGCAGTAGTAATTTGAGGGTCCAAATGCCAGCATGCAGGAGGCATCTGCTGGCAAGAGAGGTCCACCTAACTGCTGCATAAAGATCACAGTGGTGGGTCCTGTATGCAGAGTTAGTAATGAAGTGAAAAGCACGGTGATGGAGTAGTTCCAGTTTAGATAGGCTCAAGGTTGGGGAGGAGATAAAGATAATGTCTCCGTAGTCAAGCAAGGGAAGGAATGTTGCTTGGACAAGTCTTTTGAGGGTCGCAAGAGAAAAGAGGGTCCTATTTCTAAAGAAGAAACCCAAGCGTGCTTTAAGCATCTTTGATAGATCCTCAATGTGGTCATTGAAGGAAAACTTGTTGTCTATCCACATACCTAGATATTTAAATTTGGATACGACTTCAAGGGTTCACCTAGGGAGGTAACTATGAAGTTTTAGGTGGGGTAGGTAGGGCACCAGACGAGGCAAGTCTCGAGAAAATCATTGTCTTGGTTTTTTTGGCATTTAACAGAAGCTTGGCATTGATAAGGTTGCTTTCTAACTGGATAAAGTCAGCTTGGAGTGCTTCCCTGACTTCAGTTAAGGATGAGCCTGATGCGTACAAAACCGTATCGTCCGCAAAGAAATGTATGCTAGAGTTCTTTATGTGGGAGTCAAGGTTGTTGATGTACAGGGAAAAAAGGATTGATCCTAGGATGGAGCCTTGAGGGACTCCTCTGGCAATTGGAAGGGGGACAGATAGTAGGCCATCAGCTTTGACTCTTTGTATCCTTCCTGTGAGATAACTGTTAAACCACTGTAAGGTAAGTGGAGTGGCACCTATGTAGGCAAGACAGGTGATTATGAGGTGATGGTCTGAAAGACTGCACCAGTAACCTTCTTGGTGTCCATAGCATGGATCCAGTCATTAGAGACTTTAGCCAAGGCTGAGATGGTACTATGCTTCGACCTGAAGCCAGATTGGGCTGGGTTTAGGAGTGAGTGCGCTTTGAGGTGATTTTTTAGTTGGTTGTATATAAGTTTTTCCAGCACTTTGGAGAGAACGGGCAAGATAGAGATAGGATGGGAGTTGTTTAAGTCACAAGGATCTCCTGATTTGAAGAGAGGAAGAATATGGCCAGATTTCCAGCAGGATGGAACAGTGGCTGTGGTAATAGAGAGGTTGAAGATGTGAAGGATGGGGGCTGTGAGCTGGGCATAGCCTAACCGCAAGAAAAATGATTCAAGGCCATCATCCCCTGCACTTTTCTTGGTGTCAAGGCTAAGAATTATGTCTTTGACTTCTTTGTAGCTAAACAGGCACAACTGGAAGGGATGAGGTGGAGTAGCATGTGTAGTATCTGGGCTAGTGTTGCTATTTACTTGGCTAGCGTATGGGGAGGAGTCGAATGCCAACCCAGCAGTGGCAAAGTGAAGGTTAAGTTCTTCGAGGATTCGCAGTTTATTTTCAACCATCCCGTCCTTGGCCAGAATCTTGGTGGGAAGGGAGGAAACAGCAGGATGGCCTTCAATGGATCTCAGTGTCTTCCAGATTTTTTGGGAGTTCACTTTGGCCTGCTCCAGAGTGGAGATGTAGAAGTTTGCTTTAGTAGCATGTACACTTTTAACACAGGCATTTCTGACAGTTCTAAATGCCTGCTAGTCTGCCAGGTCCTTTGTGTGCCTGGCCCTAGCCAATAGCTTGTCTCCATTGGTAAGTGCAGATTTGAGCTCTTGGGTGAACCATGGATGCGAGATTTTCCGCACCCTCATTTTAATAAGAGGAGCATGCTTGTTAATTAGGGTGGTGAGGTTGTCATTTAGGACAGAGACGGCGGCATCAGCAGATTTGGAAAGATATAGGTCTTGCCACCTTATCGTAGCTAGATCGGTTAGGAAGTTTACTGAGTCGAATTTACGGAACGAGTGTTTGATTCTGAATTTAGGGTGCTGCTGGGTTTTAGATTGGAATCTTGTACATACAACAATACTGTGGTCGCTCATGTCATTATGGAAAACTGCAGAATGTGAGATTTTACGGGGATGCGAAGTTAAGATGACATCTAAGACTGAGCTGTTGGCAGAGTTAGAAGCATTGATTCTTGTGGGTTCAGTTACCATATGTGTAAGACCCAGCTCATCACAGATGGCTTTTAGGGAGTGGGATTTAGTAGTGAGCCAATCCATGTTGAAGTCCCCTAAGATTATTGTTTCCATGTTAGCAGCCAAAGTTATGGATTTCAACACGTTAAGAATTTCTATGCCTCCTGACGGGGGTCTATAGCCATCAATGATTGTGATGCACTCTGAGGATGGAAGGTGAAGTTTAAGCGAGACAATCTCGTCTTCCTTGGGCTTAGTTTTACAGAAAATGCTGCTAACATCAAATTTTGATTTGGCGTATACAACCACTCCCCCCCCTCTCGAATCCCTATCAGCCCTAAAGAGCTTGAAGCCCGGTATAGTAATTTGCGGATCAGTGTTAGTCTTTTTTAGCCATGACTCGGTAATTATAATCAGATCTGGGTCAGTGTGGGCTGCCCAAACTTGAAGATGATCAAGTTTTTTGAGCAGGCTTAGAATATTGACCATTATCAGTTTCATCCCAGGAGCAACTGCAAACTCCAACAGAGAAGTATTTGAGTTGGGGGACCTGGATTTAGTTCGACATTGCCTGAACAGAAAAGGAGAATTAGAAACATTTTCTTGAGGGCATTTATCAGGTAGAAGTGGGCTCTTTTCGTATGGGATCTTGTGTGGTGTTCAGTCATTGAGGTACGCCTAGCCAGGGCATAGGAGATGCAGACATGGCCGTTCAAGGCTAGCAGGGGAAGTGCATGGAAAGACATTGGTGAAGGGAAGAGGGCCAGAGGAGAGGGATGAGAATTAAAATGAAAACCTGACAGATTAAGAGTAGGGAAGCAATATGAAGATGCAGCAGGAACTATGATTGTGGGTTCCCAGGCTGGGATGACTTCTGACTTAGCATGGATCAGTGCTTTATGAGTCATAATTTTTGCCAGGATTAGAAGTAGAATAATAATGAAGGCCATATTGCCCACGATTGAGTACAGTGATTTGTGTAGAAAGACCAAGAATCCCTCTAGTGACAGGTCTGTATAACCTGCTAATGGAAAACTAGCCACTTAAAAAAAAAAAAAAAAAAAAACAACTCAGTGGTCAGTGTGGAATGTCACTTTCTCAATGTGGTACAGAGGGTTTCTGAGGGATAAAATGAGTGACGTACCTCGCAATGTGTGACAGTTGAGAGGTATGGTCCTGATCAATAGAAGGGTTAGGGTTAATATGGCTAGTGTGGGAGTCATACCCAGGGGTGTCCTCAGAAACGATTTGATCCCTAAGACACTTAACTCTATTATGTAATGGTAAGGATGATATCACACTTTGAGTAGTACATGGTGCTTTTGTATAACTTTTTGGTTGCTCCCACAGTGTTCTGCTGGGAGCCTGGATGTCCCCTGTTTCTGTTTCTACTAACTTATCCTGCTCCTGAGCCCTGTAGCTTCACCTGCTGCTAAAGGGGCTTCATCTGGAATAATGTTTGGGCAGCAGCATCTATAAACTTTTCCAGTATCTCAATTTCTTTATGAGTTTCTAGTCTTCATAATAATACTTCAATTTCATCCTTGAAGGTGCTACTCAGTATACAATTATCACATATAAACTCTTTAAAAGCTGGTTCATCTGTGAACAGTTTGCAGTAAGTGCATACCCTTTTTGTTTTACTACCCCTTTTTCCCTTGACTTGTGACATATTGGCTACCTGCTATTTATTAAAAGATGCAGTAACTTACTGATAATATGATGACTTTAGCACTTGGTGTGTTGTAAGCAGAAGATTGTGCCCTACTATCCCGCTGACCAGTGGACAGAGCTGACACGTGCTGACACGCATGTCTCTGTGCGCATCTCCGCTCATGGCAACGTGCACCCTGCTTGCCGCAGGGTCGAGTTTTAAAGCCCTGACGTACCTGGAAGTGCTATGCGGGGAGTCATTGGACCCTCACAACTGAAGTTACAAAAATAAAGTTATTTACCAGTGGTAACTAGCTGTGTATCACCCACTCATGCGTGGATAAGGCACTAGATCATCTAAAAACACACAATAATGTTTTTTAAATTATGCAGTGGTAATTGTAGTTCTCCCTGCTCTTGGGGACTACACCACTCTCTTCCTGTTTACCTGAGTGAATCAGATGAAAGGGCTTCAAGACATTCACTGGCTTAAAACAATGTTAAACAATAACGTGCTTCAACGCACACAGGTTAGTTTCCCACTCTTGACCCAGCTGCAATGGTCTCCCTTGCAGGGTTTGTCAGCTTTACTCATCTGCTTACCACATGGCTGAGTTTTATAGCCCTGATGTACTCGAACGTGCTATGCAAGGGGTCACTGGACCCTCATAACTGAAGTTGCAGCTTAATTCCAATCACAATGCAATGCAAAACTGAGATATAACTCTTAAGAAACAGTTTGTGTGAGGCTTTGTACCGAATCCAGCAACACTTATGCAACTCAGTCAGACATGCTAAAGCAGCTTATTGGTGGGACAGTTTAATGTGACTTGTACTGTAGTGTTGTGGGGTTGTTTTGTGATATTTATGCTGATTAAGTAGGGTTTCTCTCCAAGGTAGAGAAACGATGTTGCAAGAGCCATGCTGGACATTGAGCAAAAGGTTGGTCTGAGGAACCCCTTTTGCTGAAATGTGAGTTCATGCAATCAGCCCCAACCTTGCTGTTTTCAAGGGCAGAAACATTTAACAGTGAGAAGAGTGTAACAATGCCCTCACCCCGGTAGAGGGCACAGTTGTTACCAGCAGTGCTTTTGGCACCGTTATTCTGTCCTTAGCTGTTGGGAAGGGAACTAGGGACTGGAATATAACTAGGAGTTTGTGTGGAACTAGTATGGTGGAAAGCATCTAAGTCTTCATGTAGTTCCCCAGATGGCTGGAAGGGCCCTGTCAAACCTAGAGTGGTAGCAGGGTTCCAAGTCTGGAGTGGCACAGAACCCTCCAGCACCCATCTGCCCATAGTAAAGAGAGGGGGGGTGCTCAGAGCTTTGTCTTAAGATGTCCGCCAAGTTCTGGTTTAAGGGGACTTAGTTTCCATGCATTTTGTTGGGCCATGCTGGTTCAGCACCTTGTGGATAAGGGGCAGTGAGCAAGCAATCCCAGCACAGACACAGTCCATCAGCATAGTGCCAGGGAGCCAGTTGGTATAGGCTCCCACTGTGCAGGGTCCTCACCTTTGGTCTTAGCCTAAGGGTTTTCAGCAGATGCAGGCTAAAGTGCTCAGACATCCAGGCAGTCCAGATATTAGAAAGAGGGGTTGCAGAAGCAGAGTGGGTTCCCCAGCCAGGCACACCCTAAAGAAATATGTACCAATGGCTTTCTGGCCTGAAGGTGTTCCCTGAAGATCAAATACCTGAAGTTGGCAGCTGAGATATTGGGCTCCAGAAAGGTGGTAACTACGCATGAATCTCATCAACAAGGTTAAAAGTAGAACACTAAAATGTAAGATTCTCCCTGTCAAGGACTGGCTGCCAGCACTGTTCATCTTAATGAGAGACCCATGGAAGATGGGTCTGCGGTACTGGTGCTCCACTCCAGTGGGTTGGCTGTGGTGCCCTACAGGGAAAGTAAGGTGCCAGGACCACTAGGGTGCTATAGCTAAGTAGGGAAAGATCCATTTGGTGAAGACACATGCTGAGTGAAGCTTCTAATACTTTGTTATTGCTATAAGCACAGTTACTTGCAAGCAAGCTTATGCTCGCGCTGTATCCAAAAGTGTGAAAGTATTGAATAGCAGGATGAGGGAGCGCTTCCGACTTTGTCTAGTAAAGCCAGACTAAGGACCAGGAGAGTCCATAAATATAGTATGTGTGTGTGGTCAGGGGCTCCAAGGTGACTTCCATGTTACTGTAATTATTGATGTACTGTATTTGAGCCTGAAAGCTCTGTGTATTGCAAGGTGAATTAACTGCTTGAATGAACTTGTATGACTGAATCATCCCCCAGTAAAGGGAACAAATATAAACTGTCTCTCTGGGTTTAAGTATTCATTTACACTAAAGTGTTCCAATCACTGCATCAGGAGGGTGCATAAAAGAATGGCAGGTGTGTTGTGACTGTTTGCAAGGGGACTCCTGGGAGCCATAACATCTTAGCCCTAGACACAGGTATTACACTGTGCCATGCTCACCCCCATCAAGACATATTCAAAATCATCTTGCAGGCTGAAGGGAGGGTTGCATATGTAAAAATTCACCTGATCCTTAGAGATTTTGGGGTTGTGTGTTCCAGTTGTGTGAATGATTGCTTCAAGCAGCATTGGTGTTACCCTAATGTTGGCACTGCCTAAATAAGAGGAACTATACTTGCACACCAAAAAAATCCTTTTCTTATGCTTTGGGAGAGGGTGCCAACATTAGGGTAATGGCAATAGTGTATTTAAAAATTGTTCATACCCTTGAAAGTTGGAACACCACATCACATAATAACAAACATTTAGTATAAGTTTTAGACAAACATCACAGCTGTGGCTTTGTGCTGAAACCCTAACTGATACTAGATGGCTGAGAGTAGCTTTTCCTGTGCAGTCAGTGGCACTCCAGCTATTTGGCTATCTGTTAATCAGTCCAATAAAGAAACTAAAATAATAAAAACCCTCTAGCCATCCCTAAGTGGCTGGGGCTAGAGCAATGGCCCCCTCCCACCATGCCCTGCCCTCCTCTTCACTCCCCCCCATTTTCCCATATAATCACACTAAAAAAGTAAATATTCACCTGGCATAATTCAGGGGACTGACACCCTAATATTAGCGAACCACTCTCCTGAGACTTTCCTCTTCCCCCTGCTGGACCCAAGGGTTCATTTATCACAAGTGGGCTTCCTCTTCTGACTTCCAATTCATGATTTGCAGGCCAAGAGTAATCCTGGTCCAGGCTAGTCAGTGGCACTCACTCCCTAAACTCCAGTTGCTGTTCATAAATCAGATTATAATCTGTCAGAGGCAGTGCTTAACCTGGGTGGAGGAAGAGGAGCAGTCTCACATCATTCACGATGCTAGGAAGACCAGTCAGCCTGCATAGCATCACAAATGATGTAAGAACCCTTCCTCCTCAGGTGAGAACACTGCTGATGTCTGCTTTACAAACTGGGTTGTAGGTTAGGGTGAGGATCACCATTAACTAGCATGGAATTGGACTACTATTGACTTCCCAAAAGCATGGAAGTCACTGAGGGACCTTCTTGTGAAAAATGGCCCTTTGATGCATGGCAGGTTGGACTAGGTAGTTGGTAATTACTAAGGATGCTTGGGTTTGGTGGAATCCATTCTGTTTGCATCTATTGGATTATCCTAAATTCCAAATTCAGCTCTGCGTCTGTTCTAATGCCAATAAAGGCAATGGAATCAGACTCAGAATTGGAATCAGAATTTATGATTACGCATTCGTATCCCTAGGTAAGTTTCTCCAATCCCAGATACTCACATATTAGAAAAAGCCAAGTTGAAAATCGTCAACCCCTCACCCACCTTTATCCTCCCCTACTCTTTTACTTTTAGTGACTGTGGCTAGACTGGATACAGGAGGCATAGGTACTGGTTGTTGCTGTTCAGGTGGACTTCTCAGTCCAGAGACCAGGGCATCAAATTTCTTCAATTCTATCCAAGGTCCCCTTCAAAAATCCTTCAGTAACATCCCTCCCCCAGCTGACAGCAGTGCAACCAGTGCAGCCCCTGTGACTGCCTGGCAGCAACCACATAAACACGGGCCACAGCAGAGTTGCTGAACTTTCCCCCTGCCAGCCCAGTCCTTCTAGCCAGCCCAGTCCCTCTACATAACCACTGCAGCAGCACAGCCTTTTAGCCAGAATGACCCACTCTCCTGCTGAGTCCAACTTTCTCCTGACCATGGCCAGGCATGAAACAGAATGCTCCCCTCTCTGACATATACAGTAAAAACTGTAAACAATCACCCTGATCTATCCAGGCAAACACTTCCCCTCTGTGACCTTGGAAAACTGATGTGGCTAACATTAACAAAACTCTGGGTAAATCGCTATGTCAGGCAATGTTCTAATTAAGGCATCTGATCTTGCTTAACCATGGTTACATTTTGGTCAGCCACCTCAATTTTCCCAGCTCCCACGGAGAAAATTATGGCCCGGCTGGACAGGGGTGGTTGCTTTACTTTTGCTGAATAAATCACCAAAGGGAATGTTTTGTTTCCTGTCCAGTGACTTAGGATGGAGCTGGTCTTGGGAGGGGAAGGGACCATGCTGGCTAAGGGACCTTGCTGCAGTGTACTGTCTACATAAAGGGACTGGCCTGGCTAGAGGAACTAGGATGGCAATGGGCGGGAAGGAAAAGTTGAGCAACTTTTGTCAATATATAGCTGTTGTTTACACTACCTACCCCCTTGCACTGTATTTTACTTCAACACCCCTGAGTAACTCTTAAGTCCATAACTCTTTCCCAACCGTGTTTAAAGCCATTAATCATTTTAGCACCCATCACCTCCACTGGCAGCCTGTTCACACAAAGATACGCACAAAGGAGTAAGGAGCAAAAAGGCTATGTGCCTATAATTGCTCCTGTTTATAAGCAGTATGCCAGGCTACCACCCTTTTCAAAAAACTTACTAAAACTATGCTGAAAACTTTTTTCGCTCTTACACTCAACCACTTGCCTCGGTAGATTATTCTATGGGTTTATAACTCGCATGGAGTAAAAGTACTTTCTTTAGTCTGATTTAAATCTAGTTGACTTTAATTGTAATGGATGACCTATTGTATTTGCTCCACTATCCTTAAAGGGCAAATGCAATTGAATAAATAAGAGTTGTTAACAATATCAAACAATAACAACATGTCACCTCAGTCTCCTGTGTTCCAGTGAATATAGTTCCAAATGTTGTCTTTCCTGATATGACATATTGTGCATTTCCCCTAACAGTTTTAATCACTCTCCTCTGTACACTTTCAAATCTGGATATGTCACTTTCCCTGTATGGACACCAAACATGGCAGCCTTATTCCAAGACTGGATGGATATAAGCACGTACAGTGGCATATTCACTTCTGCTCTTCTACTTACAATGTTTGTCATAATCTCTCCCACTACTCTGTTTGCTTTAGACACCACTATAGAGCAGTGACCTTTTGGGTCAGAGAACTATTAATTATTATGCCCAGATCCTTGTCACTATGTACAGATTTTAAGATAGTGTTACATAATGTGGATATATGAGGCATGCTCTTTCTGCCCAGATGAATCACACTGCTTTTAGAGATGTTAAACTTCATGTCCCTTGTATATGCCCATGTAGACATTTTTCCAGGTCTTCTTGTAAACTGTGAATGCAGCTTGCTCTATCACTGAGGCTGCCTAATTTAGTGTTGTCTGCATATTTAATAATCCAATTCGATACATTGGGTGGGATATTCAAAGGGGTTGCACTGGTGCAACCCCGCATTGCACCCTAGCGGGATATTGAAAAGGCTGAACGATGCAGCGCAAGTCCTGATGTGCCAGGGAGCAATGCAATCTTATGTGGTGCAGATGCAGGGGGTGTGCCCATGCATATGCAGCACATCCTGATATTCAGCCTAGGATGTGCTGCGCATATGCTGGTGTAACCCCTACTTGTGCCGTACACAGGTGCTTAAAGTTGAGCCGAAAAATATAGGCTCAAAAGCTGGCCACCCACAGGTGGGCAGCTGTATTGCAAGGCACAACACAACAGCCACCAGCTGTGGGTAGCCACCCACCAGCGGGAACACCATCCACAAGCACCCAGTCCCCCCTGGTTGTCCAGTGCCCCCTCCCGTATGCCGATTGTGGGAAGTCATCAGCATCTGAATAATCCTATACCCGATAGTGGGCTATAGAGTCCAGTAGTAGATCCCTGGTGGACTAATGGACTCCCCTCCCGTGTGCCCAATTGTGTGCTGTAGTGTAATGAAATAGATTCCTGATGATCTAGTGGAACCCACCCTGAAAGCCCAATCCCGGGCCACAGTAATAACCAATGTCTACCTGGTGGTCCAGTGGTACCCCCCTTCCCAGTCACCCACAGAGGCCTCTGGCCACCCAGCAGCACCCCTGTCATTGGCTGGTGGCAGCACCCTGCCCACATACTGCCCGGTCACCTGACGAATGACAGCGTACAGTTTGAACTGTACACCCATTGGGCCACAGTGTGGACCAATGGGCATGCAGACCATACTGTACTGCACAAGTCCAGATCCATGAATGAACGCATTCATTCACAGATCTGGACCTGTGTAGTACAGTATGGTCTGCACGCCCATTGGTTCACACTGTGGCACAATGAGCGTACAGATCAAACTGTACGCTGTCATTTGGCGGGTGGCTGGGCAGTATGCTGGTGAGGTGCTGCCACCCACCAATGATGTGGGGGTGCTGGGTGGCCAGGGTCCTCTGTGGGTGGGTGGAGAGGGGGGTACCATTGGAAAACCAGGTAGACGTTAGTTATTACTATGGCCCGCGATCAGGCTTTCGGGTGGGGGTTCCACTAGACCATCAGGAATCTACTTCATTACACTATAGCCCACGTTCAGGCATACAGGAGGGAGGTCCACTAGTCTACCAGGGATCTATTACTGGACTCTACAGCCCATGATCGGGCATAGGATTACTCAGTTGCTGACGACTGCCAGCGATCGGGCATATGGGAGGGGGGGGTCCACTAGTCCACCAGGGTTCTATTACTGGACTCTAGAGCCTGCGATTGGGCATAGAGTTATGTGTTTCACTACTACTGCACATGATCGGGCATACGGGGAGGGATGCGGGTCCACTTAGACCACCAGGATTATGACTATTCCTGCTACCACCCACAATCAGGCATGGGGTTATGTGTTTCACTACTACTGCCTGCAATCGGACATATGGGAGGGGGGCTGCAAAAGCCCACCAGGGAGCCAACCCCCAACATTAGCAGCTTGGCTGGGTACCAGGCCCAATTCACCGGGACACCCATCGCATCGCATGCAAATTGGGCCATAATGACATGCAAATGGCCCCTTTGTGCCTTGCATAGCTTAGGTCCTCATTTGCATACCCCCAGCTGAATACTACTAGGATTTGTAAATACATATGGGAGCCAATAGGCCCATATTATATGTCTCCCACATATGTGGGTTAATTATACCAATCTGTGTGTTATAATATGTTCTGTCAAGATAGTTTTTGAAAGAAACAAGGCTATTACATTTGACCACAGACTGGGGCAGTTTATTCCATAAGAGAAGTGCTCTAATTGTAAAATAATGATCCCTCTTTACTGTTTCTAAAGGTTTAGCTACAATTGTTTTATTGTGTGACTGTAGGCTATTGCTTGTGTTGCTATATCACAAATCAAATTCCTTAATGCCAAAATCACTGTGGGATAGCCTATATAGTAACAACAAGTCTCCCCATTTGTCTTCGTGCCTCTAATGAGTGTAATCCAGACTCTTAATCTTGTATGATAATCCAGTGTTTTCAGTCGAGAGATATACCTAGTTATAGTTTTCTGGACCTCTTCCAGAATCGTGATGTCTTTTTTTTAAATAAGGTGTCCAAAACTGAAAGCCATAATCTAAAATAGGTCAGACATAAGTTTTATATAGGGGTAGAATAAGTTGTTCTGTTTTATTGACAAATGTAGGCCTAATCCTAGTTAAGAAGGACTGTGCTGTTTTTACAATTTTCATACGACTATCAGAGGAAAAAGAGTCATTAACAGCTACACCCAAGTCTTTAACACATGTTACTGATTTCAAAATAGTTTGATCCAGGATATAAGTATATCCAGAATTGTTTTTCCCAACATGGAGCACTACACATTTTTCAGTGTTAAACTTCATATCATTTTCCTTAGCCCAGATTTTGATTTTGGCCAAATCTGAGTTCAACTGAAAGTGTTTGTGAATGGTGTCAGCTTCACCACTCAGCTTGGTATCATCCGCAAACTTACTTATACAAGTTTGGATATCATTGTTCATATCTTAAACATAGATACTAAACAAGATAGGTCCAAGCACAGAGCCCTGTGGAACTCCACTACCCACTAACCCTTCTTTAGATGTAATACCATTAATACACACTTTTTGTTTTCTGTCTAATAACCAATTGAAAATCATTCTAATGAGTAAACTATTAACCTGTAAATTAATAAGCTTGGTAATCAGTTTTTCATTAACCACTCTATCAAAAGCTGTGGAGAAATCAAGCAGTATTACATCTGAAGGATAGCCTTTATCAAGACTCTTACTGACGTTATCATAAAATGCAATCAAATTAGTGGTACACGACCGTCCCGTGATAAAACCATGTTGTTTTCTATCAGTTTGTTCTGTACTTTCTAAATGTAATGCTAACTTATTTTTAATGAGGCGCTCCATTAACTTGGAACAATGGGATGTGATGCTAATAGGCCTATAATTGTCCACCCTTACCCTACTACCTGTTTTATGAATAGACACTACCAATGCACTTTTCCAGTCATCAGGGACATATCCTTCCCTTAATGAATAGTTAAAGAGTAGAGAAAGTGGATAAGCCAATGGCCTACCCACTTTTTTTAACATAATGGTATTAATACCATCTGGCCCTGGACTTGAAGTACTATCTAGTTGGTCTACAAGACTGGTTATTTCTTCCTCAGAAAAAAAGATATCTCCAGATTTTGGAAGTTTTGGCAAGAATGATACAGATGGATGGGAAAACACAGAACAGACATACTTATTACATTTATTGACAATAATGTTATCATCATATATCTCTTGTTTAGCCTCAATAATTTGTCCTACAGTTTTTACTCTATTACAACAGTTGGTATTCATGTAAGAATATAGCAACTTCCTATTTTTAGTATGAGCTATCACAAATTCTAATTGAGCTTTTGCAAGTCTAATTGATTTTTTAAGTGTTTTTTTTTTTTACATTTAATAAGCTTTATTGTGGTATTAAAGTCACAAATACAGTTATGGTATTGTATGTACTTCGACTTGTACAGACAGTTATGTAAACAGCAGTGGAACATAACAAGTCATTGTAAGTCTTTGAAAGTATGAAGGAAAAATCACCTACATGTAGTGTCATCCAACATTAAAATCCAGGACTGACTATCAGGAGTAATGTTAGATTTATCTAGCCAAAATAATTAAATACCAAAACAGAATTATAATACGGAAAATTTGTAAGTGCTTTTTGTGCTAAAAGATATTTATTTCTACTCTCATCCATTGAATTTTTCTTAAATTTATTATATAATCTCTGTTTATGTTTAATCAATTTCTTGATCTTTGTATTAATCCACACAGGGATTTTACCCTTCTTATTATATTTTTCCCTAGATGGGACATAAAGGTCTTTAACCTCAAATAAAATCTCCTTGAACCTGTCCCATGCATTTTGTGTTGACCCCAAACCAAGACCCAAATCCCAATCTATGTCAGAGATGGTTTGACAATATCATGGGTGATGCGCCTAGTGCAACTACACTTGTGCTGGTGCATCCCCCTGCTCCCTCTCTGTGGCCTGCACTGGTGCAGTGCCACTGCACCATGCTCAGTCTGTGCACTGACCATGCCAATTCAATGTTGCTGAGCCATGGCGCATCACCGTTGAATATCGCCTGGTCCTGGCCCCAGTGCAGCCCTGTTGTGCTGAACCCAGGCTTGTGCCACTGCTGGGTGCAGTCTGACTATCCAGCCCATTGTTGTTTAAATCTGCTATAAAGATTTAAAAGCATGTGGGACCCAAACCTGATCACTGGGGGACACCACTACCTGCATAGGATAGGTAACCATTTATAGAGACTTTCTGTGTTTGGTCAGATAGACAGTTTTTAACCAGTTTAATTAAAATAGGGTTTATGTTAATTTTCTGCATTTTTAAAATGATTGTCCAGTGTGGTATACAATCTTTATCGAAGTCAAGCAAGGACCTGGGGGTAGTCATCTCTGATGATCTGAAGTTAACAAAGCAGTGTGACTAGGCAGCAGGGAAGGCTAGCAGGATGCTGGGATGCAAGGCAGGGGAATCACCAGCAGAAGAAAGGAGGTAATAATTCTCCTATATAGATCATTTGTGAGGCCACACCTCGAGTACTGAGTCCAGTTCTGGAGACCCCATCTCTGAAAGGTCATATACAGCCCAGAGGTGGTTCAGAGGGGGACAACCAAAATGGAGAGGAGCTTGCATCAAATACCCTATGAGGACAGGCTGAAGGAGTTAAATATGTACTCCCTGGAGGACAGGAGGGAAAGGGGGGATATGACTGAAACATTCAAATACCTCACAGGGAGGAATGAGGTACAGAAGGATATAATTGTCAATAGAAAAAGATGCTCTAGGATTAGAGAGCACAATATGAAGTTGGAGGGTTCAGAGGTAATGTGAGGAAGTACTTCTTCACAGAGATGGTGGTGGACAAATGGAACAGCCTACTGGCAGAGGTGGTGCAGGCTGAAACAGTTACAAGATTCAAGAATGCATGGGATAGACATAAAGGGATTTTAAATGTTAATGGGAGGAGGACCTTAGGCTGATTAGGACCTGAAGATTCATTATAGGTAGGGGAAATAGGGAAGACTGTGTGGGCCTTTAGGCCGTTATCTGCCATCAACTTCTATGTTTCTATGTGTCTATGTAATATGACATCTGTACTGCCCCTGCTCTCAAGATGACTACTTATCTTCTCGTAAAAACATAAGGGGCTTGTTACACAAGACCTTCCTGAGGTGAACCCGTGCTGCTCCATATTCACAGTATTAATAATTTTCAAATGTACTAGCAATTGATCCTTGATAGTAGGCTCCAGTATTTTGCTTACTATGGATGTTAAACTAATGGATCTATAGTTAGAAACCTCTTGCCTATTATACCTCTTGTGGATGGGGGTCAAAAGAGCACATCTCCAACCTGTAGGTACCTCTCCACTATTTAATGATTTTTCAAATAGAATTTTGAGAGGTGAGACAATGGGTTCTTTCAAAATTTTTAGCACCCTAATGGCGATACTATCAGGGCACGGCACTCCATGGGATTTTAAATTTGTGATTTTATCTCAAACGCACTCTTCAGTAATTTCAATCTTCTCATTAAAATTAACCATTACTTGGGATATGGTCTAAGAGTTATCAGGGAATACAGAGCAAAAATATTTGTTAAAAGTATCTGCTGTTTCAGTTGGTTAAGTGATATTAATTTAACTACTGTATCAGTTATTCTTGGGGAAGATTTTGATAAAGAATTAAAGTACCTATAGAACATTTTTGGGTTATTTTTGTTAGCACCTTTGGCTAATTCCAATTATTATATTGCTTTTGCTTTTCAAATCTCTTTCTTACAGTTTTTCTGCACTAAACTTATTCCACTTAGTGTCGGACCTGGCTATTTTGTATATGCCTTATTTTTCTTTTTTATGAGCTTAATAATCCTTTTACTTAACCATTTTGGTTTTAGGCCCATATTTGTTTAACTTTTGTTATATACTTATTACAAGTGGTTATTATAATATGTTGCAGGAATTGACATGCTTCCTCTGTATTTTTTCTTTCAGGATTTCGTTCCACTTTATTTCTCTGATCGTTGAGTTAATACTGACAGTGTCTGCAGAATGATATGCATAAACCTCCATGCATCCTTGAGTTTTTTCACATTTGCCTTCTACTGTGAGGCACTCCATTACATATCTGATCTTTAAAAATGAGCTCTGTCAATGGCCGGGTGGCGCTGAGGGTTGAGGTGCTGGACACCACACCTTGCACCATGCTGGTGACCGGGATCAGGAATGAGCCTGGGTCATTGGGGGTCAGCAGGGGAGGAGAAGAATCGAGCATCTGTAGGACTACTTTCCTTCTCCAGGGAGGGGGGCGGGATGCCTCGGTGGCCTAGCAGCCTCTATGGTGGCTGGGGGCAATGGCAGGTCATGGGCATACTGGAGGGACGTGCTGTGGCAGACGCTGAGATGGGGTGCATGCGGTAGCATGTGCGCTCCTGTCCCTTGGCATCATTGCACACCACAGATGTATGGGGGGAAAAGGGAAAAAGAAACCTCGGCATGCTACCAGATGACTAGCCAAGCAGTGCTGCCTGGCTTCAACCCTGGATGCTCCTCCTGATCTGGACCCCTCCAGATCCCATGGCAGTGGTTACGTACCCACCATGGCAGATCGCTGTGCAGGACCAGAGGTAAGGAGTAGAGCTTGTGGATGTGGGGGCTGAGCAGGGGCTGGGAGGTCGGGCCAGACTGGGGGGGAACCATAGGTAACACCCTCTCCAGCCGCAGAGGAGATAAAGTATACAACAACAACAAAAATAAATAAATAAAAAATGAGCTCCATGCCTGCCTCCTGACCCCTGACAGAAGCAACTGTGACTTGACCCCTAGGGAGGACACCTAGTTAGGGTTCCTTTGCATGTCCCTTCAGCACATATTTAGGCACTTATCACTCTCACCTACTTTTAAATAGCAGGCAAGGACGGGCTGTGAGGTATCCCACTGCGAGACTGTCTGGAATAGTTTCTTTATTTACTTATACTGAATGGTCTATCTCCTTGAAACTGTATTCTGTATTCCCCTGTATCTATGGATAGACTAGTGTAATGTCTAATTTCTCCTGTACAGTAAGTATCAATGTGCCTGTTTATACTGTAATGGGTCTGATTCAAATCTCTATTATGTTATAGTAACCATTGTGATATGATGTGCTTTTACCTGTGGGCTGGATTCAGAGAAGCCAATGCAGGACGCAAGGCAACTTGCAACAGAAAATATGGTGCAAGTCACACTTGCATCCTGTGTTGAGTCCCCACAGGATTCACATAGGTAGCCTGCCACGTGCGGCAGGCTGCCTGTGCCTAACAGCACCTATGCACCTGAAACCCCCTTGCAACATGGTGGAAGGGGGTGTATGGCAGCATGTGCACCCTATTCAGGTAGGGTGGCTACTATGTCCTCTGATGGGATTCAGAGACAACCACCAGTGAACATCTGTCAAAGACCAGTTATGCCAACACAAAGGTGGTCTACCTGGTCTTTGCTGTTCACTGGAGGTTGCCATTGTGCCCCAGCCCCACAACCCCTGTGGGTTATGGACCCTCCATGGGCTCTGGGTCCCAGGCATGGCATGCAAAGTGCTAGGCAGGGTGAGTGGCACACCCCCAATACCAAGACCCCTACACACATACATTGCAAGCCACCCCATGCCCTGGGGCATGATCACCCCACCATCCCCATAACACCTTGGTAGTCTAGTGGCCCTCACCTCACAGTGTGAGCCCTCCGACAACCCCAATACCTCAGCAACTGGCACAGCCCTCCCTCACCACCTGGGCCAGTCATCAATGCACCCACAGGGTGTGTGGGTTTGGGGGTTGGGGACCACTGGGCCACCAGGGCAGGTAAGTGTCCATGTTCTGGGGAGTCCATGGCAAGGAGGATTGGGGCTGGTGCCCACACCATAAGGGGTCTTGGAGGTGAGCATGGGGGTGTCAAGGTGGCCCTCACCCATCAGAACTGCTGTCCTGCGACCTGCGACATTCCCGGTGCTGCACCCTACCTTGTGCAGCTACCGCAAGTCGCAGGATGCAAACCGCTACACTGGATCTGATCCTAAATCAGGTGCAGGAGCCAGGGCACAGGGCAGGTCACCACGAGCTGCCATTGCTGCAGCTTGCAGCGGACCTCTCTGAATCCAGCCCTTTGTCTGTAACTGTCCCGGATCGTGATTGAGAATAGATAATTTCTTTGTCTAGAGCACTTACCTGGTAATCAAAAACTACATAAATATCACACCTTCTCATCTGGACTCAATCAAGTACATGTTTATTGTCCTATTGCCTTGTCTCCAGTCTATCCTTGTCTTCCTTTGGTGAGGACTCCTGAACTGGACACAGTACTCTATGTATGGTCTCATCAGTGATCTACAGAGAGATAGCAATAGCTCTTTCCTCCTGCTGACAAGACCCCTCCCAAAACAGTCTAGTATAATGTTTGCTTTACAGTAGGCATTGTTACATTGGGTATATTGTTTAAGAAAGTCATTTACGATGTCACTTATGGTAGGTCCCTTTACTCAAAAGTGATGTCTAGCTTAACACCTCCCAACCAGTACTCTGTTCTGGGTTTCCTGTTCCCTATGTGCATCATTTTACACTTTTTAGCATTGAATATTAGCAGCAAAACTGTGGACTGCATCTTCAGCCTTTGAAGGTCCCTCTACATTTTTCTTACCCCCTCCTTACTGTCTACCCTACCACAGAGCTTAGTGACATCTGCAAACGACTCATTCTGTATTCTTTTTCCTATGTCACTGTTTAATATATTGAAAACACCGGACCCAGGACTGATCCCCCTGGCACTCTACTGGTGACCTCCCGCTCCTCAGATCTGATTCTGTTTAACACTACTCTCTGTTGTCTTCCTTCCAACCAACTTCCCACCCATCTAACAGTGTCCTTTCCTGCACCTTGATCCAGTAGCTTCTTCAGCAACCTTCTATGTGACACTGAGTCTGAAGTCAAAGTAGAGTAAATCCACTGCATGACCCTTATGATCTGTCCTAGTTACCAATCAAAGAATACTGTCAGGCTGGTCTGACAAGACCTCCCTGCCATGAACCAGTGCTGTTCACTTTCCTGGAGCCCATTGTTCTTCATATAGTTCAATTGGCCCTTCTGAACTAGTATCTCCCTCAGTTTACAAACAAGAGAGGCAAGACTGACAGGTCTGTAGTTATCTGGTTGCTCTTTGTCCCCACACTTGTGTAGCAGAACTATGTCTGCTACACTTCAATATTTAGGAAGCACCCCTGTCTGAATACAGCTATTGAATAGCCATAATGGGGTTCAGCTTATTCCGATGCCAGTCACTGAGCACCCTTGGGTGAATTGCACATCAACAAAATTGTGCACTTACCACCTCAGTAAAAAAAATTTTAAGGTGCCAATGACAGATTCATATACAATGACCTAGCGTGTTTTGGATCTAAAATGATCCTTTGCCAAAGGTGCAAACAGTCGCCGACAAATGTAATTTATCCAGGAGCACTTTGATAACATCAGATGACATAATTCTGAGAATCAGTCCTATGTCTGCTCATAACATTTTACAGCATTACATAATCACACATGTGCATTTGCAAATAGTCAAAAAGTGCATATTAAGCATATATTCCTATCACAAAACAATTAGATCAAAAAGTCTCTCAGAATGGTAGCAAGACTGCACTGCTCTAACAATGTGTTAAAGTCAAATTTGCAAATCTGCCTACTACAGTAGGAACTGATGAACTTGATATGCTACTTTAGCTATATTGCACTAAAGTCCATATATTGTAAATTATTTACACTTATAATTTTCTTTTTTTATTTCTATTTTATTGTTTTTTCCATATAATAAAACATACAGACACATCTTAGACAAGACAGTTGCATAGTCTATGAATATAAGCAGTCCACATTTTAAATCTATTATAGATATGGTAAAGTATATAGAGCAAACCATTCTGTCCCTATCCCCCCTACACCATTCCTGTGGTCTTATATTTTCATGGACTAAAGTCTAAATCCACCTCCATTTGATATAGCATTCACCTTTGCCATGTTGTCTGTAGTTGCTGCTCCTTATGCTTTATCTTGGCTAATAAGCATTCCATTCTGTAAATGTTAATTACTAACCCTCTCCAGTCCCGTATAGTGGGAATGTTAGAGGTCATCCATCTTCTTGTAATGGCATTTTTGGCCACAATTAAGAATACTGGAAGCAGTGTTTTAATCCAGGACGGGGAGTGGTCTGGGTAGATCTCCAGCAAAAACATTTATACAGTAAGTTCAATAGGTTCCCCATTACATTCTGAGATATCTTTTTGTAAATATATCCAAAACAGCATAAGAAAGGGACATTCTCATCTAATATGCTCTATATCTGGCAAGAGGCACCACACCCCCTCCAGCAGCTCCCATAGCTGGCTGGCATGTATTTAGTAAGTCTTGCCAGGGATATGAAGTATCTATTTCGACACTTCCACGAAAATTCCCTCTACAAATTCAAGGAGGTAATATTCACCACTGCCAGGGCTGCTACAGACCATTGTTCACTGGAGACCTCCAAATTTAGGTTCCTGTTCCAACTCAGTAGGACCAAGTTGATCGACTCAGGTGATAGGTTCCTTAAAATTTTGTACAAGGATCCTATTAGGTGATCTCAATGGTTACCCTGGATATGGTCCATGTATAGTTTAAGTAGGGGAGGGACTGGATGTGACATCTTAGCTTGGATTACTCTGTTCTGTAAAATGTAGTTTCTGACCTTGAAATACCTGAACAAATCAGAACTCGGGATGTCATATTTGAGACAAAGATCTTCAAATGTTAAGACACCAGACTGTCCCAGAAATTGAAATATATGTTCTAGACCCTGGTGTCTCTATCTGGAAAATGTCAAATCTGATTTAGGTGGGAGAAAAAGTTCCTCTTCCAAAATAATTTTACAGTACTCATATGTAGGTAGAAAAGCTTTCCTCTTTCTGGCCCTGAACCAGATTTTTAAGACCTGTGCCATTATATTTGAGAAATATCTAAGGGATAATGTTTTCCCTGGAGAGGAGAGGAGAGTAGTATATTTTTAATATCATGTAGGTCATTTAAATGAAACTCTAGGGTCTTCCACTAAGCATCATAATTATGGGATAGCCATTACAAATAGAAGCACAAAAATGCTGTTTCAGCATTCAGTTTTAGGTCTGGTAAATTTGTTCCCCCTTGTTTCAATGATAATTTTAAAAGGCTTAGTCTTCTTCTGGGATGACCATGTCCCCACATAAATCCAGATATCATGTTATCCCAGGACATGAAGAAATAGTCTGATGGAAAGAAAGGGATAGTTTGAAATAGATATAATAGACAGGGAAGAACATTCATACGTATTGATTCTATTCTTTGAAAACAGTCAGTGGTAGCCTCCCCCATTTCTTCAGATCCTTTTGGATAGCCCTTGACGATGGTTCATAATTTAGGATTTCCTTCACCCCCAAATTCAAGGGCATTTGCACTCCCAAATATTCTATATTGTTTGACCTCCATTTTAAGGATAGGGCTTGCTTCAGAGGGGAGGAGTATAGTTAAACAAGAACACTATGGTTTTATTTATATTTAACCTAAACCCTGCTATTACTTCAAAATGGGATACACTTCTAATTTTCAATGTCAGGCTGATGTGCAAGCTTTTCATTTTGTATTCTAAGGTGCAGCAGCATTAAAATTAAGGAGTGAACTGCTGACTAGGAGAATGCAAGAAAACAAGAGGCTCATGTATTTTGCTGGACTGCAGTTCAGAGGGTAAGAAACACAGACTTAGAATCTTAAGTGATGTTCAGAATGCACATTACCATTTTAAAGACAGAGCTAACCAAATAACACATTTAATAGCAAGGGTGGTAGATGCCTAGCACAGCCTTCCAGCGAGGTGGTGGGTGCCAAAATGGTGACAGGATTCAAGCATGCATGGAAAAGACAGAAGGGGACCTTGGTAGTAAGGCAAGGGGAGGAGATGGCTGGAGATCGAGTAGGCTCTGCAGTAGCACAGTAGGCAGGGAAAACTGGTCAGACTACAGTAGGTGGGCCAAGAGGTTCTTATCTGTCAACAACCTCTATGTTTTGCATTTAACCCTAGAAATGTAGTGGCATTTAAGTTGTAGATCTAGGAAGCTTCTCTTTTGAGGACAAATTGTTAAAGAGCACCTTTCTTGGTCTATTATTAAATCCCCCTAAAAGGCACCAATGACCCTTACCCACACAGAAGTTCCTTTTACTTGCCCCAAAGACTAGAAGTTCAGTTTCTAAACTACGTTTTTAATACTTTAGAGGCTAATTCCAACAAATCAAAGCCAGCACTCAACTAGCAAGGTCCTTCTTAGTTCTCAACAGGCCAGGATTTTCCAATATGAGCCCCCTAAAGTATTATAAAAAGCAGTTTACAAACCAGACCCATGGAAATACAGTATATAGTGCGTGCCCCCACACTCTCCCAACAATTTCATCAGAAAATGAGACAAGTTATGCTCTTGGCTCCACTTAGCTAAATATGATCAGTTCCATGTCATGAGAGCGATCACAATACAGTGATTGCTATCATAGTGAATAGATATTGGCAAAAAGCATTTTGGCGATATACAAACCCAAGCGACCTGACTTCCTGCTATTTTAAGTATTTTTGCAGGGGGTTGCACCCCCATGCCCCTCCCGACAAAGATTGTTAACTCCAGGTGGGTACATGTTGAGGAGGGGGCAAACTACAGATGAAAAAAAAAACAGAGAACCACATGCAGTAGCAAAACAATCACCCCAGCAGGTCCCAAGCCCTGTGCCTGCTGCACCGTAGCCAGCCACACTCACTACCACACCACAGAACTGGCTCAGTTGCAGCAGGATCCCCTACCCATGCAAACCCTCCCTTCTATCCCTCCCATACACCTCCCTATCCCTCCCCTTCCAGTCACTTTCCTCGCTATAGCATCAATGCCTTTGAAGGGTAGCTGATGATGACAGTGCTATAAATGAGTCGTTGTTTCTACAGTCACTCATTTATAATCACTATCATCACTGGTTACCCATATGAACCCTTCCCTCCTCAAAACCGTACATTAAAATTTGTATTTTTTAAGCATCCCTGGACTTTAGGGCATGTAAGGGTCCTTGGTGCCTTTTGTATTTTTTTACCAGGAAAGGTGCTCTTTTAAGTCTCCCCCTATTGTAGGCAAACAACACTAGAAATAAAGCATATGCCACTGCTCAATGTGGAAGCAGGGGATCTGGAAAGGGATTATGTTCAAGGCCATTGATAAAGTTTGTCAACACATGGAGTGGGGGGCACTTAACAATTTGGTCCTTAAAAGTTAGGCTTTCTGCATCTGCAGCTTATATCCAGGGTTTCATGTGGCATTTGGTTTAGCTCCATTTTTAAAATGTTAACATGTGTTCTGAACACTACATATGATTCTTATTCTGTGTCTCTTTCCTTCTAGACCACAGTCCAGCAATATACATGAACCACTTGTTTTCTTTACCCCGTACTTTTGATTCTCTGCACATGAGAATAAAAAAATGGAAAGCTTGCACATCATCCTGATATTGAAAATATATCTATAAATTAGAATATATGGGATTTAGTGCAATATAACTATTGTAGCATATGCATTTCATTAATTTCTACAACAGTAGAAGATTTACAAGTTTGTTTTTAACATGTTCTGCTATAATAGTGTAGTCTTGTCAGCATTCTCCATTCCCATGCTTCTCTTTATACTTGATGAAGGTGTTTTTTGTACCTCTTTGCTTCCCTGGCCTTTTCAGAGAATCATATTGGTTTATTGTACCTGTTTCTCTTGATAACCATTCTCATGCATGTCATTGCTGCCTTGAGAAAAAACCCTTTTATTTCTTCACATGTTTACTCCACAATAACTCTGGTTGATTTTTGAAAAGTTTGATATGAATTTTCCAGTCACGGTGTTGTCTGTGCTATTTAAATACTGTCTGAACCACTGGCTCTGCCCCCTGACAAAGACTTAATGCAAAGCGATACCTAGGAGCAGTGTGACTCAATGTTTCCATGCATGTTTAGGACCGCAATAAATAATATATGTAGTGAGACCTGGTGTGTAGCACTTTTTTTTTTTACAATTTGTTTTATAATGATCCTCTTCTCTGGCCTGAGTCTAGAGCTGGGTGAAAGTTGAGAATTCCACTTAAGTGAAACTTCCATGCAAAATTCACAACTTTCATGGAAGTGTTCAAACTTCCACCATTGGTGAAATCAGAAATCTTCTGAATGTCTAGTGGCTGTGATACCCAAAGAAATGTTTCCCGGGTGTCTAGCAGGACCCCCCATCCCTAATCACTTGTATAGTCATACAATCAAAGATCTGTTAATTGCCTGGTGACTAGCAGAACCCCCCATCCCCTAGCATGCCCATGTATTAATTTCCCTGCTGTCTAGCAGACCCCCACCATCCCTGAGAACATCTGTATAATAATTTCCCTGGTGTCTAGTGGATCCCCCTCCCTATCCCCGAGAATGCCCATACATTAATTTTCCTGGTATCTAGAGGACTCACCCATCCCTGAAAGTGTCTGTATATTAATTTTTCTGGCGTTTAGCGGATCCTCCTCCCTATCCACAAGAGCACCTGTATATTAATTTCCCTGGTGTCTAGCGGTCCCCCATCCCCAAGCACCCCCATTAAAATCAAATAGGTTTTCCCTGCTGTCTAGCTGACCCCCCCAAACTGGCAAGCAGTCACCCACCACCCCGCTCCCCCTTCTCCATTCCAAGCCTGCGACCAGCACAGCCCTACACTCTCTACCATGGCCAGTCATTGGACAGAGCTCAGTCAATGAATAACAACATACTTGTACAAGTACATGCTCATTTATTAACAGAGGTCAGTCTGGTAGCTGATGGTGGTGGAGAGCCAAGAGATTTGGCGGTCACCAGTTCAGGGATGGGGAGGGGGAGACTGGGGTGGTGCCCACTGCCTGCTGGGATGGGGAGTCTGCTGGACACCAGGGAAAACCTATTTGATTTTAATGGGGGTATTTGGGAAGAGGGGGTGCCACTAGACATCAGGGAAATTAATATTTGGATGCTGTTGGGGATAGGGAGGGAAACACCAGGGAAATTAAAATGCAGGTGCTCTCTGGGATGGGATCTGTTACAGACCAGGGAAATTAATATAATGGTGCTCTCAGGGATAGAGGGGGGGTCAGCTAGACCAGGGAATTATTATATGTAATATGTCTTTGTCTGTACTGTACAATGAATATGTTAATGTGTTAATGTCTTATGTCAGATGCAATTGTAAAGGAAAGAACACTCTCAATTTGCTTTCCAATAAATGAATTGAATTGAAAAAAAATTAAAAGATCTTTGATTTTATGACTATACCAGTGACTGGGGATGGAGGGGTCTACTAGACACCAGATGGGGACAATTGAATTCAATTCATACATTCATGTTGCAGTTCAGTGACTCACTGAGCTGTGCAATGAATTTATGAATTGCCCACTGTTCTAAATCAGAATTTCTACAAAAATTGGCAAAATGATTTCCAAGCTTTTGTAGAAGTAAAGTCCAACTTTCATGCACATTCCACCAGCAGAGATTTTTTTTGGCAGAGCAGTGCCTCATTCTTCAACTTTTCAGAGACTCATGCCTTATTGCTTCCCCCACAATGCTTATAGACCCCACTTTAGGGGAAATCCTAGCTAGGATCCCCACTTCCTGACTCTTCTCAGAGGTATCCAAAGCCTAAGTCTCCCCCACAGTCAGTTTAACTATCCACCAAAGTAGTTGGCAAACTTTGTCAATGCTGCTTGGTCTATAACTGTGTACTGGGTGTTGGGAGGCATGTTAGTAGTCACATGTGAAATTGGAATTGGATTCCAATTCTGAAATCTGCACCTGTCACAGTGTGTTTAGGATTTCAGGTTTTCAACTTGATTTCTGAAAATCTAAAATCCTAAAAGTGGAGCAGAATCCAGTAATTCTAATGTTAACATCCCAAATCCAAGCAACCCTAGTACTTACTGAAATGGCAGTGTTGGCTTCCAGTGAACCAGAGCATAGGAACCATCCTGTGAGGAGCCTCTTCAATTCTGCCAGCACCTCCTGATGGCAAGAGGTATACATTGTTGGGAGGGTACAGAGGCATTGACAACTGGCCCAGTTCCTTGCTCATTTCAGACTTGGGGTGCACAACCAGTTCTTATCTATGGCAGCATCCAACCCTTTCCAGGGTGGTTGACAGGTGAGGATGGCAGGATGTGGGAGGTTTTCAGGGAAGAAAATGAAATACCACAGAGTAATAACAATGACAACAACAACAACGAACAAGAAGAATTGCTGTGTGGGAAGATGGGGGAGGGAGTGGAGTACAGGAGGTAACTACAGATGAGGAATTTGTGGTCATGGGACTAGTTCTGGTAACCATGGGAAGGCTACAGGTGAGTATAAATTTTTTAAACTTTTTAAATGGTTTTAGTTGTGGAAGCAAAATACACTAAATAGAAACAATTACTCAGCATTTCACCCCAAGTACCCAGTATTCAATTATTTATTTATTTTATTTAGTTTTTGTTGACCGGGTAAGTGCACTAGGCAAATCTTGTCTATTTTCAGGCACAGCCCGAGGGAGGGGGATACAGATGAATGCCAACTGACCTTGGACCAGATTAAGCTTTTGGTGGTATTTTTAGTGAATGAGGGAAATTTGGCCAGGACACCGGGGAAATTCCCCTACTCTTTTCAATAAATGCCATGGGATCTTTAACATCCACTTGAACTACCACCAATCCAGGCAGATGGGACCTCGATTTTAATGTCTTATCCAAAAGACGGCACCTCAGAAGTGCAGCACCCCTCTCATGCTGCACTACAGTGTCAGTACTGGGATATTAACCCAAGTGCCAGATGTGGGAACTGAACCCACAGCCCTCTGATCTCCCAGCCTCAGAGGTGAGTGTGCTACCTACTGAGACACTCAAATTGCATTCATGGTAATCTGGCATTAATATTTGATACTCACACAGCCCTTTTTTCAATTCAATACATTTTTATTGTTCAGCTTATTAAGCCTTTACAAAATCTAAAAACATACATAAAATAATTTGTAGAAAAAGAGTACACATTAGCGGTGTCAAGTACAAAAAGGTCACATAGCATACATTATTTCTTCACATATTTCATAGTTAGAGCAATATTGCACTATTCATACAGTCCCATATCACTCTAATAAATAGGGATGTCCTACATAAATATAACCTACTAAACTCATCAGAAAAGTGAGATTAAATCAATTACTTGGCCATATTATTCTGTTTAAGAATTATATCAAATATCCTTTTTAATTGCACAATCATTCCCCCTGACAGCATCTTGACTTTGAGGATGCATTGGAAGTATCAGATGTTTTTCTCTTGTGAAATCTTCAGATAATTAGGGCATTATCTGGTTCGAGAAATCCCTAAACAAAGGGCAATATAGCATAATATGCACTAATGTCTCATAATCTCCTGAGCCACAGTCACAACAGAGATCATCCATTTGATCTTTATTCTTTGCAAAAATAAAGTTTAGATATTTAGAAGGATATAATTCCAATCAGAATTTTGTAAAGATTTGTCTTTCTTTGTTATTGTTAATAATTGTTAAATAGGGTTCTAATACATGATTTATTTTATGTGATGAAAACCATTTATGTAGTTTTGATTTTTTTACTGCATCCAAGTCATCTGCAATTGATAAAAGCTTAATTTTATTTTTCACCACTTTTGCATAATCTTGTGAGATTTTAATACCTCTTAATGAGTCAGTCCAAAGATGTATAGTATTAGTTCCATTCAAAACATCTAGAAGATGAACAAACCAGGATGAAATGTATCCCTTATTATACAATGACAAGAAAGAATCTTGGACTGTGATTGGTCAGTTTGGGGCTGGACCCATGGCATTATCCCAGCACAATGCCACAGGTCTAGTCTTAGCACTGTGAATCCATGTAGATGAGCATTTATTGATTGTTTTATGGAGCTTCTAATTGATTGTTTCATCTTCTTTTAAAAACAAAAATATTTTTCCACACAAAAACATCTTTACAATTATTTTTTTTTATTCTGTATAACAACGAGCCATTGCATAATAGGAATAATGTACTCCAGGGTGTGTGTCATTTGTAATAATGCTACACCTGGTGTATTGGATGCACTCGGCCACCCCTCCAGGCGTGGCATTATCCCAGCATGACACACACCCTGTCGTGCATTATTTCTTTATTATACCACTCTATTTTTTTCTTTTAAAACCATGGTTGTCAATTTTAAATAGTTTTTCCTAGTAATTTAATCCAATATGTGACTTTAGCTGCCCTTGTGAAATAATCAATTTGCATTCTTCCCAGTTCTGATCTAAAAATATTGACCGATATATTTTTGGGGACTTGTAATGCAGTTCTATATAAATATGAAAAATGTCTCTTGAGAGTTTCACATTTTTTTATTATACCAGATTTCACTTCCATATAATGCAATTGAGGACATTTTTGCTTCAATAGTTCTTCACATAGGTAATACAGAAGACCTGCCATACTGGGAATTGAACCTCAGTAGAGCATTGTTAGATTGTGCCATTTTTTTCCAACATACATTAAATGAGTATTGCTTTTAGTATTATATGAGAAATGATATCCTAAATAGCAGAATGTCTTTACTACTTCAATAATATTATTATCTATTTTCCTGATTATCTTATTTGTTCGTTTACCAATTACCATTTGATTCTTTATAGAATATTCTTGAAACACCTGCAGATATTTTTTTAAGGAAATAGATGAGATTGAAATTAAGGCTAAATCATCTGCATAAAGCAGTAAGGGGACAGACACATCATTAACTGTTGGGGAATGTGTATTAATTTTTATAAACTGGTCCAGTAAGTCATTTATAAATAAATTAAACAATAATGGTGCTAAGATACAACCTTGTTGAACTTCTAAATTAGAACTGAAGGGCTTGGTTAAGTTCCCTTGCAAATTATATCTAATTTTAGTCCAATTATCGGTATATAGATTCATTATTATTCTTAAAATCATTGGATGCATACAGTATGTAACATAATTTTTCCCACAAGAGATTTCTATTAGTTTTGTCAAAGGCCCCTTTAAAATTGATAAAGGTGATATAAATGGGGATCTTTTTCTTAATGTAATATTTCTCAATGATTTGATGTAAAACAAATATCTGATCAATGACTGAGAAATCTCTTCTGAAACCAGCTTGAAATCTATTTAATAAATCTGTATCTTCCAACCAATAATCCAGTCTATGTAACATAGTTTTAGTGAAAATGTTACTTATGCAATCAGTTAGGCTAATTGGCCAATAATTTTCTGGGGTTGTTAATCTACATTTTTTATGCATTGGCATAATGATATTGCCATTCCAGCTTTCTGGAATATAATTTTCCATAATCAGTTTGTTAAACAAAATAGCCAACAGGTTATACCACCAAGTAATTTCCACCTTGTATATTCCTGGAGGAATCATATCTGGACCGTGCACCTTATTGGATTTCATACTTTTAATTGCTTTTTCACTTTCTAATGGTGTTATATTTATAGGAAGATTTTTTTTTCTGGTAAAGAGAATCTTGAATGTTCTGAATCCTCATTAAAAAATGTTTTTGATAATCAATCCAGTTTAAGGGATATATATATACATATATATATATATATATATATATATATATATATATATATATGCATCAATATCGGACTATAACCACTTACTCCTTTTGCAACAAATTGCCAGATTTTTTTGCCCTCTCTTTAGCTAATTACCTCCTACATCCTTTCCCAATTCTTCATTTTATACCTGTATTGTTTATTTTTTTATACATTTTTGTATTCTCTTAATTTTTTTAATGTATTTATGCCTTCTGTAGTTGTGTTATTCCTTACCTTCCTAATTATTTTATATAAATGTGATTTAATTTTTTTGCATTCTTTGCCAAAACATGATTCTGGAGAAAGGTTTTTATATGAGGTATAAATTAGCAGAATTATCTGTTGGCCTATCTTATAGATTTTATTAAATACTTCACTAGCTTGATGCTGTTAAGAAAACATATATAAGCTTAACTGAGTTTCCCAATGTAAGATATTTTTACTTATTTCATCTTCTACCTTACTAGATACTATTATACTTTTTTGGTTGCATACTTCAATATTAAGCAAATAAATCAATTATTTTCTTACTACTGCTTGTGTTTTTATATCTTTGTTTAAGAGAAGCTGAATAGGATAATGATCCCTCTCTGATCTCAAGATAACATTACATTCTTTACAGTTTACTAATTGCCATGGAAGAATGCAAATAATGTCTACAGTACTAGTACCTGTCCCTATCATGAATGTAAAGTAATTGGAGTTATTCCCTTCTAAAGTACCATTAAGGAGTTTTAGGTCACATTTTTCCAGTAAATTTAGAACATTTTTACCATGTGTATTTGTTACTTTATCCATAGACATCTGAAGAACTCAATGTTCTGGATCGATACATGATCTATTTTTACCAATGTGAACATTAAAGTCACCCAATAATAAAATCCCCATGTTAGGTTTTTTTTCATGCATCCTCAATTACAGGTTCTAGGTCAGAAAAAACTTCAGATAAATAATAATTGGAGTTAGTATGTGGGATATAACAATTTACTATTCCCAGTTCCATGACTCTGGTGAACTACTAGGCTCAATCTACATTGACTTAACTAAAGCCTTCGACACCATCAATCATCGCCTCCTGCTAGTCCAGCTTCAGAACACTGGGCTGTCAACCGACTCCATTGGCTGGTTTAAGAGCTACCTTGAAGAACGGTCCCAAACAGTAAGAATCGCTGATACACTCTCAGACCCTAGACCGATCTTCTCGGGAGTCCCCCAGGGCTCCATTCCGGGAACCCTCCTCTTCAGCCTATTCTTAAACTCACTACCGGACAGTTGCCCAGAACAAATAATTCTCTATGCCGATAATGCTGTGATCCTCACCTTGGACCTTGATCCAATCAAATTACAAAATAAACTTCAGCAGGCCTTCTCCTCCATCAAATCCTGATTTCTAAATCATAAACTGCTTCTCAATCAGAAAAAAAAAACAAGTCTATGGTCTTCTGCAGCCCCCACAACAAAAACAAACAACTCCACCTCTCCATTGCAACCAAACAAGGAGCCATCCTAGAGCAAACACAATCGTTCAAGTACCTCGGCATCACCCTTGATGCCCACCTCTCATACGCTGTCCTTATCAGCAATGTTGCAAAGTCTGCCAATGTGAGGTTAGGCATATTATTCCAGCAGAGGAAACACCTAACCCTAGAAGCACTGGCAATGGCCGTCCAAAGCTCCATCGTCAGCATCATAGACTATGGTCTTATCATATATGGGTCTGCAACAACCTCTGCTCTCAAACATATTGCAACCTCCCTGAATAAGGCCTGTCATCTCATCACTGGCTCACATCACTGTACTCACACATGCGACCTTTATTCCCAATCTGGATGGCTTCAATTGAACAAACGCATAAAATACCAAACCTGCATCATAGCCAAGAAAATTATAATTGGTCTGGCCCCACCTGGTGTCTGTGCCCTCCTTAAGCCTAGACATAGGAACATCACTACAAGGAGACCCAGTTCTCATCTATTACATAGCCCACAATGTCGCACGACCCAAAGACAAAGATCATTCACCTATCAGGCATCCAACTCGCTCAACTCTCTTGGCTGTGACATAGCAACCACTCTAACACTTGGCCTCTTCAAGTCCAAGCTGTGCCTCTCACTGCTTGTATTCTGTGATTGCCCATCTTAACATATCCACTGTTCCATCTGCAAATGCCCCAGCACCCAGCACTTACAATCAGTCTTTGCACCTCTCGTACCTTACCTGTCATATTCCCTCAACAAGGCCCCCTGGCTGCACTGTCTCTCACCCTCACCCACCTCCCCCCATCTCCACTCCTGCCCCTGCCCCAGCCACCTTCCATACTCCCCCTTACCCCTGCACCTCCTTCCTCCCGATCTCCTACCCTCACTTCCCCAACCACCCACCCCACCTTCCCTTCTCTTGCTCATAGCTCAAGTTGTTGTACTGGTTATTACATGCCTGTAAGTCAAAGACTATATGGTTGTAACTAAAAATGATGACTGTTGCATACGCTGACGTGGAACCTTTGTAAAAGAGCCTTGGCTCAAAGGTATTGTAATCCTAGATTGAAATAAATAAATAAAATGGTGATACAGATAAAAAAATGGGAATAATAGAGGGACATTTACCACACTAATATCATGTCTAACTTTTGTAAGTGTTGCAATACCAGCCTGAGCACTCCCCATTTTAGGACATCTACTTGCACATGAAGTGAAGCGTATGCACCCTTCTAAAACTCAGAGCATCTCTTGCCCAGGTTTCTTGTAGGCATATGATATCATGTTGTAATAAAATGGTTCTCACTTGTGTATCAGCGATATTTTTACCCAAACCTGCAATATTCCAAAAGATTATACTATCATTCATATCACCAATTTTTTCATCATCCTGATCTATTTGAGTGTTCGGGTGTTTAACATCACAAATAATACTCTCATCACTCTTATCACTTTTCTGATTGGTAGGAGTAGTAATATTGCATGATAGTCAGTAATCAGTACTGTCCAAGCATTGAAATCTATTAGATAATGGAACATTAGGAACAAAGGTTACTTGACTATTCAGTCCATTTTTCTGTACAGTTGCACCATGCCAAAGCTCATTCTCATATGGGGTATCCAACGCAGTAGCAACTGGAAGTAGCTCAGGGAGGACAGACCACTCGCACAGCAATATTCCTAAGTCATCCAGTTTATGCACCTCTTACAAGATCCATTTGTATAAAACATCATCTCTCACTTCTAATGATATCTGACCTTTGTAAGTAACACCATATTCCCTTTTTATCCATTTTACACCATTTTACCCAAGTTTTAAGCCAAGGTATTTTGAGAGTATAACTTACCAATTGCATCAAAGATTCTTAGGTTTTCTATGGGCACTGTCTAATCCCATGCGTGGTAAGCAAGTATCTGTTGGATTGTCTGAGCTTTGGCATGGTATTCCTTGAGGTGTTAACTAAACACATATCTAAAACATCAGCTGGAAAAAATGTCCCTTGTGGAAAATTCATCTCTGGTTCATTCAGATAGACTGGAAGAGAAATTGGAAATTCAGCATACAGTCCTAAATCAGATTAATTATGATTTATTTCCATACCTCTTTTGCAAATTCCATATTATTTGCTATGAAATGGACTGCACCCTGGACATATTTTGTGTTCCTAGACATGTGAATAACATTATTCCTGCATCTAAAAGTTCCATATCTACTCTCAAGAAATAATTAGTCTTTCATAGTATGTTCTCATCTATTTCAATTTCGCTCTGATTTATGCTAGTTATGGTAATGATAACTTCATTGCCTGTTAATCAATGGCCTTTATCAGTTTTTTTTTTCTTGAAGTGGTGAATCCGTATAAGGGACCAACTTCACATAGTTAGAGCCACTAATGCTGTGAGGTGGTAAGTTAATATTAAAACTAGGTAGGCCAGCCCAGTGGCGCAGAGGGTTGAGGTGCTGGATGCCACACCTTACTCCACGCTGGTGACCTGGGTTTGAGAATGAGCCCGGGTCTTGGGGGGTCGGCAGGGGGAAGAGATTGAGCATCTGTAGGACTGCTCTCTCTTCCCTGGGGAGGGGGAGGGATGCGATTGCTCTTGGAGCGGCCTCTGGTGGCCATCAGCGGCACCCAATGTAGTGATGCTGCAAATGTTGGGAGGCGGAGTTGCGGCATGATGTTGCCTTGATGATGAACCGCACTCCATGGGGACTCATACACCAAAGAAAGAAAAATCCCAATTCCTGGGGATAGATGAAGGCAACATGACCTTCCAAGCCCACACCTCCAATCCTGGGCTGATTTCCTCTCCATGAGCTACCTCGTGTGCTGGGCACTTTACCCTATAGATAGAGTGCCCAGGTAGGATAGGGCGGCCCTACCTCCAGAGGCTTCAGACCCAGAGGTGGTGCTTGGTGGCGGAGGGGAGAGGAGCAGTCACAGGGGAGGGTAGAGGCAGGGAGCCAGTAGATGCTGGAAGGAGTTCTCCAGGAGCTGGAGATAAAAAAAACCAAAAAAACTAGGCACCTTCCGATTATTATCTGTTCCTAATATCATCCCCAAGGTTTTAGTATTAGAGTCCAACACTATGGGGCTATTAATTTTTTTGTCATCCCAATAATAGGTGTTGTTTTCACTTGCCCTTTAGAAACAGAGACATCATGGGGTATCTTTTGAATCTGAATCTGTTTCTGATCCTGATTAGTAACCCTATGAGTAGATTTTTGTTTCTGTTGTAGTTTTAACCTCTTTTTGTTTATTAGTTTGATCGTTTTTTTTGTTTACTATTTTTATTAACATCCTGATTTAAAGTTTTGTCAACTTTTTCATTGGTTTTCTTATTGTATTTCTTTTAAGCATCCTTCTTTTTCATTCTTTTTTCCTTAATTTTGGAGCCCAATTTAGGCAAGATTGAGTCCTCTTTTCGTGTCTGTACTTGTAAATTAGGTACAGTTACATCTAATGACTTTTCAACAGGTACCAAATTTCTAGAGTCCAATTCTATACTTAATTCCTCTTTTGTGGAATCTTTGAAGAGTTTCCTAATTAAATTTTCCTGATATGCCATATTTGTTTTCATACTTGTTAATTCATCTCTAATGATACAGAGCTGTTCAAATAATAAGACAATTGCCATATGTGGTTCATTGAGGGCATCTATTAAGCGAGGTGGCAGGATAATTTTTAACTCTTTCTGACCATTCACCCTCTCTAATAAATTCCTTTTCCTGCTCTTTGATGGATTCTTGGGCTGCTAATATATCTGGAGTTTTCTCAAGAGAATAAGCAGAGGATTTCTCATAAGAGTTTTCCAGGAAAGTCATATCTACATCAGCTCTAGTAACTGACTCTGGGTATGGTTCCCATTCAAATTATTTTGGTGTAGGAGGGGATAATGGATTTTGTTTGGTTAGCACCTAAAAATCATTGTTACCACTAATCAGTACAGGTAATGATACTGAGGCTTGTACTGACCCCTTTAACATTGTCTAATTCATCAGCCTGAATCATAGGATTATTTTTCTGTAAATGGGGTGTAGAAATATGAATAAATTGTTTTAGTGATATTTGCTTATGCGTTTTGGTGCCATCCTTTAATAATTTATCTTTTATTTCATTATTTGTCATTTTTTAAGGTTCTTTGGAGTGGCCTGCCTTTCCATTCCTTTATTTTTACTTTCATTCTTTTTTAGCTTTTTTTGGCTGCCTTCCTGTTGTAGCTTGCAGAGCCATTAGTTTTTCACTCCTTGTAGCAACACCCATTATCAATGAAAAATCAATAAATGAAAATGCTGGTTAGATTAGTACACTACTGATGCACAAATATCAAATATCAGAACAATGAAGAGAAAATAAGACAGTAAAAAAGTGCAATAAGCACAGGACCCAAAACACACAACTAAAAATCTTCTGGAGCAATGTTTACAGGGGCCCACAAATACTTTTTAAAATGCATTGACACCTTAAAGAGATAGAGAAGTATAAAAAAATATATATATATATCCAAGAACAAAAAGTGCATATAGTGCTTGTATATTTTACTGAGCCTTCTTGTTGTGCAATCTTGTTTCAGGATTTAAAATATCTTCCCCACAACTTCTATGGAAGGTACTGTTCAAGAATGGCAATATTAGCAATTGCCTCAAAGCCAATATTTTCCCTGATGTGATGATTATAGGTTTCCACTGAAAAAGTAATTAAATAAATATACTTAAAAGCAAGAACAAAGCAAATTTATAGTTTGAGACAGAACTAGAAAGAATTGTCAAAAATCTATTTCTCCATGGTAAAGAGTTAGTAGTCTATTACTTGCAATAAGTTATAAGTCATTAAAGGATTTAGTTACAATATGCACTAATGGAGGTTGCTTACTATCACAATTTTTCTAAAAAGTTATATTGCCCTGACTACTTAGTAGCTAAGGATTCATTTACTTACTTTAAAATTATTAGAAGAAAAACAACACTCTCAGAAGTGTATATATATTAAAACTTTTCTGACACTGAAATGCTATTCCTGGCTTGTGATAGACCTTTATGGTGCTGTTTCAGGGCCGTTAAAAGAACCAAATCAGGAGCTGTCCCTCGCATACAACTTTGTAGGCCACGACAAATCTGCCAGCTGAGATAAATTATTTCAGAGTTTTTTAATTTCCTTTGCATGTAAAAAAAGAGCCTAAAACAGCCTAAATGCTAAAAAAAGCTCCTTCAGCTGATCTCTGGTCTCTTGGTCTGCGTGTCTGACTGATGTCTAGATGGCAATCTAAGGAGCAGGAATACCGGGCATGCTCTATATAGTAGTGATATTCAGGTAACAATCAGGTGAACAAGTGAGCAGGTACACCTGTTTAGTTGCTAAGCAACACAAACTAGATAACATAGCCACTATACCAAATACCTTATGAATCGGGTTAATCAAGTTAATTTAAAACAAAGCAACCTCTGTCTCTGGCTATGTTAGATTTACCTATGTTAAATGCTATACATCTTAGTAAAACAGAGTTCACTAATCTAGCAACAAACAAACAAACAAAAGAGGGGAGATGAAAATAATCTGAAGACCATGCACAGCACGGTAGTCAATTATACGCTAGTGTTGGGTGACTATGATAACTCTCACAAACCTTATCTTTTGAGTCCCCTTTTTTCTCTTCTCTTCTCTTTAAAATGAATTCAACATAAAACATAAAACTCCAGTAAAGATACAAACTGTTACAACAATGAATCATCCTGCAAGAGGGTTTAAACACCCCAAGTCCAAACAGTTGTAAACCCTAAGTTATGGGCTATAGATTGTGGATTGAAAGTCTATAATTCTCCACTTGAGTCCAAGTGCAACTCCTGATTTTTTGAAGGATTCCTGGTAGACAGCTTCCTAGCTTCCTAGCCAGGCAGTAAGGGTTTGGGCCTTTCTGAAGGGCTTCTCGGCATCTTCCAATCTGACCGCCACCACCAGTGTTCCTCCTGGAAGACACAAAGAACTCCTGAACTGGGGAGGCTGCAAGTGCTTTGCACAAGTAAATCCAGTAAGCTCAGTTTCAAAACATAGGTGGCATACCTGTTATAGGCAGTAAAAAAGCCTTGAAAAGAGTCTGCTTTCTTCACTTCTCCACATTGAAACAGCATGTTGCTCAACATAGTGCAACACATCACAGCATCTGGGAATCTCCTGCCAAGAGAACCTCAGCAAAAATCCACACAGCCCTAGCTAGTGCTTAAATGTATGTTTTTGCCATTCATTTCTATCACCTTTAAAAATAGTTGTTCTTTTACTTTTTATTTATAAATATTTGCATTAGGCAAGGTAAGGCAAATTTTATTTAAAAAGATGCCCTTCCCAGAGGCTCAGGACGCTGTACACATTCAAATCAATTACAAAAATAAAACCATCAGTATAATAACAAGATAATAAATATACTAAGTTACAACTCATTATTATAAAATGTTTTAAATAATTTACTCAAAAAAGTAACTAAAAATCTGAATATATAACCAGGGACAGAATTTGAAGAACAGAAGTCAGGCATGGGGTAGGATTATAAAACAAAGTCCGGGAAGGCCTGCCTGATTATACTGGAAGGCCTTGAGGTGGGCTTTGAAAACCTCAACTGAAAGGGCCTCTCTTACGTCTGGAGTTAGCAAATTCCACAGGATGGGGCCAGCAACACTAAACACTCTGTCACCTGCCATTTTTAACCTCATCCTGGGAATTGTGAGGATTATGCAGTACAAAACTGATACATTAGCATGGATCATACATTTACATTTTATGGATCTGCCTCTCGATTTTCAAAGGTCAGAGAATGGGAGATTTGGGGGGGATGTTGTGTGGGGGGTTGTATGGGGGGTTTGGGGTTTTTTTTTTTGTTGTTTTTTTTTTTCTTTTCTTTCTCCCAGAAATTGTTATTTGGTCTGTTTATACACAGTTTTTCTTGTTCATGATTTTTGCTAAAATTAATAAACTCGAATTTCAAAAAAAAAAAGGTCAGAGAATGATGCTGGCGCATGTGCCAGGAAGGAATGGTGCAAGAAGCAAGCTCATCAAAACTTGCATCAGTTTCAATTTTCAAACACAGCTTGCATCAAAATCAGAACTACTTGTGCCAAAGTGGCATGCATCATGTTTGCATCAAAGAAATGGGTGTGCCATGTCACAAGAGGGCTTGCATCAGAAAAATGATGCAACATCCCTTTTTTCATTTTCTAAGATGGAAAGTGTCAACACTGCATCAAAGATGCATGCTGCTGTTAGACCAAAGGCCATGGCCAACAGCAGGAGGTAGACCTGACTATGATACTATACATGGCATTCTGCTGCAACAGTCCTGCTTTGTAGACATTATGATGCTTGCTCCAGATGACATTTTATCTACTGTAATTTTTCACTCAGCTTGCATAATTCTTCACTGCATGCATCATATTTGTGACTCAACTTGCATAATCTTTGCTCCATCTCACTCATGCACTGTATTTTTAACTCAACTTGCACCATTTTTGCTCTATCTCACTAATGAATCATATTTTTGACTCAGCTTACACCATTTTCCCTATCTCACTCCATGCATCATATTTTTGACTCAACTTATGTAATTCTCAGTTCGTGTCATTCTCACACCATGCATCATATTTTTGATGCAGCAGCCCTCTTGCATAATTTTTGTGGACTTTGCCACAGAGAATGCTTTTCTTGCAAAACAGGGTGCACAGCATTTCATGCACATGGATTTAATGCAAGATGGATGTTTGATGCACTTTGCATTGGTCCAAGGGCCCTTTGAAAATCCAGCCCATGGTTCTCAATTATTGTAATGAATGTACTCTATCTGTAATTCAGTTGACCTTTAAACACTATGTCATAACCTAATGTATTATGTTTCTGTATTGCAACTGTGTAATCCTCCTTGAGTAATTAACCTGACAGTGTGCTTTCCTCTCCTACAATGGACTTATGTGCAATTTTATCCACTGAATGTATGCAGTATGTGTGTAATGTGCAATCTCTGCTACTGTCTTCATACTGAATGTAATTAACTCGGTGTTGCCCCGAAAAGGGGACATGCTGACAAAGTGGACCCACCCAATTATCAAAATTCAAATCAATCAGTCAAAATTCAAATCAGTTGGCCAATAAGTCAATAAAATGGTACAACAGTAATAATGACATTTTGTTTGTCACATCCTGCATTTTTACACCCTCAGGATGCACTTTGATTTGAACTTGATATACAATATGTAAACAACATTGATTATATGCACAATTCCTACTGGTAGTTATCGAGTAGTTTCTCTCATGAGTTAGCAACATCCCTATGGCTTTATAATGTCAAAATTTTATCATGTTAGCATTCATGGGTAATTATAAGAACAGGGAATGCACCAGGCTCTGCTACAGTGTGAAGATTATAATGAATCAAAAACTGGAAAAAAACATACCCAAAGCAAGGAGACCCAGGACAAACTGCTGTATATAAAATCTTTGCTCACAGTTTATTTATTTAGATAAAGTGCCAAGAGTGAACTAATAGAAAAATGCACAAGTCCATGTGCACACTACTAGCTGGATATACTGGGCTTAATTATCAAAGGCCCCAACACAGCGCAAGGGGTATACGTTACAAAGAATGGTGCAAGGTGCCCCTTGTGTCAAATGATACACCGACAATGATTCATAATGGCAGCCTGCATCAACCACAGGCTGCCAGCCACAAGGGACTTGCACCACACCTGCACCTAAAAATGGGCTGTGACCTGGTGCTGGGAGCATGTAGGAGATGCAGGCTGCCATGTCCCTGAAAAAGGTATTCACAGATATCTCTTAGAGAGAGAGAAATTCCAATTACCCTTAGACCAGCCAGGGCTGGTCTAAGAGCATGTATTTATTTATTTATTGAATTTTGTTGATTGGGTAGGCCCACTGAGACTAGAAGTCCCTTTTTCAGGGGTGACCCGGGGGAGGGGGGATGCAGATGGTAATCTACTGAAATTGAATCAGATTAAGCTGTTGTTGGTGTTTTTCTTGAATGGGAGGAATTTAGCCAGGACACCAGGGAAATTCCTATACTGTGACAGTAGGGGGAACTGCTGGCAGTTTCCATGGAGGAGCTAGATGAGGATCGGATACTGACCAGGATAGCTGGGATGCAATCTGCTGAGAGTAGCCAGCAAAACATCAAAAGATACATCTGAATAACAAACTAATAAGGAAAAAAAACAGGCACCTACTACTGACAAAACAAATATTTCAATGGACACAATGGAGGCTGTTGAAAGTGTCAAAGAAGAAGTATTTTTGTCTGAAATTACAACTAAACAAAGAGAGGCTTTACTAACACAAATTTCAGCAATAGAGCAGGCATACCAGAAGGAAGGGCCATCTAGCCAAAAAAGAAACAAACAAAGTGCTTGGCAAACAATTCTCCAGAAACAAGGGTTGGCAAGACCTCTAAATTGTTGTGTTTGGTACCAGGATAACCTGGATGCAGATACAATAAGCGTTTGCACATCCTGGCACTGTGAGCAGTAACCGCTTCCTGAATGGTCCACTGATATTGCCCTGAAAAATGGGATGGACAAAAACAGGCTTGAGAAGCTGGATTCCTGACCAGAAAATCCCACGGGATTTACACAACAAATGCAGCAACCGTCAACAGAGGAGCATTGAACCAATATAAGAGAAATAAACAGTCAGGATTTACAACATCAAGGAGGCTGGGGCATGTGCCGGACAGGGTGCTGGATGGGGAAATATACAGACAGGGCAGGTGGTAGGAAGACTTTACAGTGAAGTGCAATTGCTCAAAACCTTCTGCAAAGATGTACAGGGCAGGAATAGTGGAGGGGATCAAGAACAGTTGGCACGATCTCACACAGTGATGCAGGCGAGGAAGGCCAGAAGCAGTTGAGGGAGGGTCAGTTGAAGTGGATCATGCTCAAGCAGTGATGCAGGAGGGGTCTGCAGGGATGAAGGAAGCCATGGTAGTACAAGGGATGAAGAGGTACAGGAGGGGGAGTCTTATGAGAGGCTAAGAGACAGGGTGAAGAGGTACAGATGCTGGGTGTGGGTAAAAATCAGGATAGGCTGGGTGATAGAGACAAAAGATGAGCAGGGCAGAAACCAAGTCAGGATGGAACATGAGGAGGAGTCCAAAGGGAGCCAAACCCCGCAACACAAAGCTAGAGGCCAAAAGGACACCCAGGAAGCAAGGGGCAGTAGAGTGGCACTCTTGTGGGACTCAGTAATTTTGGGGCTAAAATGGGGAAGGAAGGGAGCAAAAAAACAATGCAGTATGGGTGCAGTGCATGCCAGGGATAATGGTGCTGGAGGTGAGGCATCATATTCTTTCCTGGAGTAAGCAGCAGGATGAAAGGACACATCTGGTGTTTCACCTGGACACAAATGACTTCAAAGGAACAGTCTGATGGAGGTACAGGCAAGGTTGAGGAACTTGCTAGATTCTGTAGCAGCAACACTGTTTTACTTCATTTCCTTTTCTGAGGTGTTGCCAGTACCAAGAGTGAGCACACCCAGAAAGGAGAAGATAAGGCATTCAACAATTGGCTACAAGGTTGGTGCAGTCAGATAGGGTTCAGCTGGATAGGTGACTGGGGCTCTACATGGGAGGAGGAGGGGCTGCATGCCCAAGACAGGCTGCACCTGAGTTCTTCGGGGGCAGCTGCACTAAAGAGTAAACTGGGGGACTTCATGGCAAGGAAGTTCAATTTAAACTAAATATGGGGGGGTGGCTAAGGACAGGGCCAGCCTTATATGAGGCAGAGCAGAGAGGCTATCAGCCTCCCCCCCCCCCGAGTCACAACACTCATCAAGGGAATACTTAGCAGCAGGGAAGGATGGGATGGGGCTACATGTTGGAGGACTTTGGTTGCAAATGCCAGGAGCCTGGGAAACAAAATGGGAGAACTGGAGGCCACCATGATGGTTGAGAACCTAGACATTGTAGCAGTGAGTGAGACTTGGTGGAATGAGTACTACACCTGGGAGACAGTGATCTCAGGGTATCGGTTGTTTAGGAAAGCTCGGGAGCGGAAGAGGGGGAAGGGTGGCATTATATATCAAAGAAGTGATTGAGGCCATGGAAGGGCAGGATGAGGAGGGGGAAACAGAGATAATGTGGGTCACCCTAGACAGGGGACGGGGAAAATCTGCTTGTTGGGGTAGTCTATAGGCCTCCTATGCAGGGGGAGGAAGGGGATAGACACTTTGTAGAATCAGTAGCGAGGATGGCATGGAAAGGGGAAAATTGTGCTAGTTGGGGACTTAAACCTTCTGGACATCAACAGGGAGGTCCAGACAGCAATCTCTGCAAGGAGTAGTGGCATCTTAGAGGCTCTTCAGGGCATATTCCTGCAACAAAGGGTCAGTGAGCCGACTAGTGGTGTAAACCTGTTGGATGTGGTCCTCACAAATGGGGGGCAGTGTGGAGGAGCTGGAAGTTGGGGAACAGCTTGGCACCAGTGACCACAGGGCTGTCAGGTTCAGGGTGAGAGCAGGCAGGGAGAGGTTAGGACAAGAACCAAGGTAATGGACTTCAGAAAGGCTGACTTTCATGGAATGAGAAAGGTAGTTGGGGAAGAAATGTTGAGGATAGGGGATGTGCAGGAGGTGGAGGAATTGCAGGCAGCCATCAAGAGAGGGTATTTAAAGCCATGGACTCATGTGAGAAGGGTAAGAAAGAATAGAAGACAGAAAAGACCACTATGGTTCACTAGAGAGGTGGCGTTAGGGGTGAAGGAGAAGACTAGAGCATTCAAGAAGTACAGGAGGACACAAAAGGATGAGGACAGGGAAACCTACAGGGAAAAAAGAAAGGAGGCTGGCCAAAAGATAAGGAGGGCTAAGGAGTCCACTGAGGAGAGGATAGCGAAGCAGGCAAGGAGGGGGGACAAAACCTTCTTTAAGTACGTTGGAGAAAGGAGAGGGCACAGCATGGGATTAGAAGGATAAGGGGGAAAATGGAACAATACTGGGAGAGGACTTTGAAAAAGCAGAGGCATTAAACAGCTATTTCACCTCAATCTTCACAGAGGAAAGGGAAGGTAGGGGACCAGGATGGGTGGGGAGGTTGACAGCCACAGGCAGGTGGCTGTGGCAGAATTCACTGCTGAAGGAATAAGGGAAGAGCTGGGTAGACTTAGGGTAGACAAGGCAATGGGGTCTGATGGAATACACCCAAGGGTTCTCAAAGAGGTGAAGGATGAACTGGCGCCACATCTAGCGAGGCTGTTTAACTTGTCCTTGGCCACAGGGGTGGTGCCAATGGACTGGAAGAGGGCAGGGGTGGTTGCACTACATAAGGGGGGGCAGAAGGATGAAGGATGAAGTCAAAAACCTAAACAGGTTTTCAGAAATCCTCTGTACTGCAAGGTACTAGCCCTGACTTTTGGATTTGGTACCAGTGGAAGCTGATTTCCAAGTGGACCACACTATCTCCTGCTGAACACACCTCTAACTACTGTATCTCCCTCTGTGTCTCTAGTTGAATTTATGTGCTAGGGTTTAATAATTTGTTTAATCCTTACAGTCATTTTAAGTTCTGAGTTGATATTAGAAGTGAATTTAGAGCTTTTTTTTGTTTTACTGTTGACTTTTCCATTAGCAGATTATATCCTCTCACCACTAGAGGGCTATATCTCTATCTCTTTATCTAGTACGTAAGCCATGTGGGCTCTCTCTGTCTTTCTCTCGCATCTCCTCCTTCTCCTTGCCCTGGCCCCTCTCTTCTCTCTCCCTGGTCCTAGCCACCCCCACCCCACCCCCGCCACCCTCTACTCTAGTTTCCACCACTACTCCAAGGGAACTCTCCACTTCCACTCGAGACTTGTGCTTGGTGCACCGTTTGAATATTCCTGGTTACTTAACCCGACCACTACTCTCAACAAGTGTGGCCACCTCTCTACACTGTATCACCTTGCAGTCCATATGGGACACCGCCTGGAACTTTGCAACTTCTACTCCAGGAAACAACAATCAAAACTATCTCTCAAAGAGCTGTGACTCTGCTCCTTAAAACTCCTACTCCTCCTACTTCTCATCTCAGGCAGCATCCATCCCAATCCTGGCCCTAGAAGCCCAGGCCACACACAAACTCCAGGTGCCCTTATCCTTGCAACCATTAATATCTGCAGCCTACTACCAAAGCTGGATGCACTCCAAGCCTTCATATGCCAACACAACCCTGACATCCTTGCAGTGGTGGAAACTTGGCTGACACCTAAAGTTCCTGACTCAGCAGTAACAATACAGGGCTACAATGTTCACAGGCTGGACCGGATATCCAAAAAAGGCGGTGGTTGTGCAATCTATATCAAAGACTCCCTATCTTGGCACCCTGTAGCAACTCCATCACTTTCTGCCTCAGCCCAGATTCTGCCAATAAAAATCATCCTAGGTCCCATCCATAAAGCTCTGACTATTGTCTCCGTATACATCCCACCCAGAGACCCTAAACATGGATTCAATGAACATCCTAAACTTTATCAACTCATATCCTCCTGAAGCTGAACTTATTCTACTAGGGGATTTCAACATAAACTGGTTAGCATCAGTGCCAGTGCCTATAAAGACTCCATCTCAGCTGCTAACCTCACACAAATGGTAAACTCCCCTACTAGGAATAACTACAAGACTGGCACCAGTACCCTCTTGGATTGGGTCCTCACCACTCACTCCACAAGGATTTCTCGTACGACCATTCTCCCAGACTCACTCAGTGACCACTCCCCAGTCATGTGTGCATGGTCTAACAAATTTCTTAAGCCCCTTCCCAAAATTATCGCTAGCAGAGTCCTTCCTCATGGAAAACTTCCACGTCTCAAACAACACCTGCTTCTACAAGACTGGCTACCCATCTATGAAGCAACAGATGTTAACTTGACTCTTGATCAGTTCATCTCAATTTTCAACAAAGCCTGTGACCTCTTTGCCCCTGCTAAAGGTGCAAAACAAAATCTGTCTCTAACCCATGGGTCACGCAGCTCTTCTCTCACAGCTGAAACTAAGGGATCACCTCTGGGCAGTTGCCAGGGCCACTGGCAAACAACTGGACATCCAAAATTACAAACAAGCACAAAATGCCTGCACAAAAGCCAAGCGGCTAATGAAATCCACCTATTACAAAGATGCTTTCAGCAATACATTTGAATATGGTCGTGCTTTCTGGGACAATATCAAGGATGTCTATGGAGCCAGCCAAAACCTCTCCGGCCATGTTAATAGTTGATGGATCCTCAACCCTTGACCCCAAGGTGATCGCGAATATCTTTAATACACGGCTTTTCAGACCTTAGTGCTGTTCTGCCCATGACTTTTTGAAAACAGGGCCTACACCCCAAATACCTCAGCGCTCAGTCTAACCATCCCTCTTCTACTTCAGGAAGGTAAGGCTGAATGAAGCTACCGCTATATTACTGCAGCTATCTCTAAATCTAGATCTAGTAGCGACACCCTGGACCTTAAGCTTCTGTTGCTCACCCTCGATGAGGTAATTCATCCATTAACAAAAATCCTAAACCTCTCTCTAGCTGTGGAAAATTCCCAGACCTATGGAAAACAGCCACCGTGACACCCATCCATAAAAGTGGGACAAGGCGATTCACTCAAATTAGCCTATCTCCATACTGCCCCATTCTCTAAGGCACTTGGCGCATTGTGGCTGATCAACTTACCGACCACTTGGACAAATACAATATACCTTGTCCACAACAACACAGCTTCGGAAAGGTCACAGCACCACCACAGCCCTTCTTGAGTTCACTGGAGCTTTGCACAAATCCCTTGACAGCGGCCTTCTCACAGGGCCGTTTGTTAACCTCTCCAAGGCCTTTGATACAGTACACCATGGTCTATTAATACACCAACTACTGAATGCCGGGCTATCACCTGACTCTTCTTTCTGGTTTAAAAGCTACTTAGAAAACCGGTCACAGAGAGTAAAAATTGCGGACGATCTTTCTAACACCCTGCCTGTTCGCTCGGGTGTCCCACAGGGATCCATACTGGGACCCCTCCTTTTTAGCCTTTTCTTAAACTCCCTCCCTTACCACTGCTCTGAGCAGATCATACTATATGCTGATGATGCTGTTGTATTCTCCACTCACAAAGATCCTGCAACTCTTCAACACAACCTTCAACTTGGTTTCAGTTCTGTAGAGACATGGTTTCTTAATCATAAACTGGTCCTCAATGACAAGAAAACCAAACCTATGCTCTTCTGCAGCTCTCACAAGCTACACAAGCTACACCACTTGGCTATCTCCACAACCCAGGGAACACTCTAGATCAGGTGGGGTCCTTCAAATACTTAGGGATACAGCTTGACACTAATCTCTCCTATGGACTTCATGTAGATAATGTAGCTAGAGCTGCTAATACACGGCTTGGTCTCCTCTACAAACACAGACCACATCTCACGCCAGAAGCTTTGAAGGTTGCAGTCCTGAGCTCTGTGATCTCTGTAATAGACTATGGTCTCATCATTTATGACTCGGCCACAACCACAACCCTTAGATGCCTCTCAACTACCTTAAATAAAGCATGTCGGCTCATCACTGGTGCTCACCGTCTCACCCACACACATGACCTGTACACTCAGACAGGCTGGCTCCAACTATCAAACCACATAAAGTTTGTCACCTGCTCCATGGTGAAAAAATCTACCTTGGCCTTGCACCTTCTGGGGTCTCAACTCTGTTACAACACCGAATTAACAAATGGTGCCTTAGGAGATCCACGCTACAGCTACTGAAAGTCCCCCACTGTCACACTTTACAGGGACAACGCTCTTTTGCTTATAGAGCGCCACTCTGGTTCAATGGCCTCAGCCCAACCATCTCCTCTGCCCCAACTATTGGTATGTTTAAAACTAGGCTCCAGGACTATCTCACTACCAACAGCTCCTGTGACTGCCCAACTTAACCTTGTTTCTCCACTTCCCTTTCTCCTCTAGTTGTCCCCCACACTGGATTCTACTCTCATCTTGGTATACCAATGCTGCACTTTCACCCTCTTGCCACCCTTCCTACATTCCTTCTACCCTACCCTCTTCCCTCTCCCTATGACTCTGGCACTTCTTATCTGTTGTCTATTTTCTCTGACAAATGCCGCTGGCTGCCTTGTTACAATGCTACCCTTGAACTGTATTAATCTGTACTCTGTTTGCAATGTCCACATTGTTGTAATGCCTGTCTTGATGTTCCCCATAATTTGTATTTCTCTGATGTGGAACCTTTGTAAAAGAGCCATGGTTCAAAGGTATTTGTAATCCTAGACTTGATAAATAGATAAATAAATAAATAAAAATTACCATCCTATTAATCTTACCTCGGTGGTGGGGAAGGTAATGGAAACACTACTTAAGATCAGGTTGATAGAATACTTGGAGATGAATGGCATGCAGGATGACAGGCAGCATGACTTCACCAGGAAGGTCCTGTCAGACTAACCTGATAGAGTTTTTGATGGAATGACACAGATATTGGACCAGGGAGGAGGCGGGACGTGGCCTATCTGGATTTCAATAAGGCCTTGACACTGTTCTGCATGATGGAATGGTACATAAGCTGGACAGACTGGGGTGGACAACAGGATCACCAGGTGGGTGGAAAACTGGTTGAAGGAAGGAGTCAGATGATGGTGGTAAATGGGACACATTCAGGGAATGGGCGGTGATCAGTGGGTGCCACAAGGGTCAGTGCTAGGACCAATACTCTTTAACATCTATGTTAGTGACCAAGTGGAGGGTCTGGAGGGATGGGTGTGCCTGTCTGCAGATGATACAAGGTCTGCAGTAGGTGTAGATTCACCTAGTGGGGTGCAGGCCATGAGGTGGGACCTGGAGAGCTGGAGAGGTGGTCTGATACCTGGAGTGAAGTTTAATACACAAAGTGCTCGTTGATGCACCTGGGGAGGAAGAAGAGGAAAACTTACTTCCTTGGGGTTGGTGATAAAGAAGAAACAGAAAGGGACCTGGGGATTATGGTACGCATGACCTCAAGGTGGGCAGCCAATGTAGCAAGGCGGTGGGAAAGGCAGATAGAATGTTGGCCTGCATTGTGAGGGGTTTTAATAGCAGGAAGAGGAGGTGCTAATGCCATTATCACGGAACCATGGTTAGCCACATCTGGAGTATGGGGTGCAGTTTTGGAGCCTCACTATGAGAGATGTTGAGCTGATGGAGAGGGTGCAGAGAAGCAACCAAAATGGTATGAGGCATGCAGGATGTACCTATGAGAGAAAGATTGAGAGGGCTAAATTTGTACCCTCTGGAGACTAGGAAGGAGAGGGGGACATGATTGAGACCTTTGAGTATCTGAACGGAATAAATAAGGTAGAGGGTAACAGCTTGTTCAAATTGAAGAAGGGAGTGAACATGAGGGACATAGTCTCAAACTGGAAGGTGGGCAATACAGAGGTAATGTCAGGGGGCAGTTTTTCACAGAGAGGGTGGTGGAGGCCTGGAACAAGCTGTCAGAGGAGGTAGAGGCAGCTGAAATAGTGGAGGGGTTCAAGAGGGCTTGGGATAGATTTAAGGGGTTGGAAAAAGAGGGTGGAAGCATAACAGATTGGGGAGGTAGGTGTTGAGCAGACTAGATGGGCCGTGGTGCCTATCTCTGCCGTCACATTTCTGTGTATCTGTGTAAGAACCTGAGGCCTCCAACGAACAGCTGCAAACATCAAACACTCAAATGCTGGCAAGTATTCCTTTTCTCCAGTTGAAAGTAACACTGAATAATTATTTGAAGCTTTAATGGCGGTGGCACCAACCAACCCAACAACAGCCCATCTGATATTACTTCTGCTCAAACAGAACTTACAAACCCAGATGACTGCACTACCCCTGGGCTTACGCAAGCCTTCTAAAAAGCCTTTGGAGCAGGCTAAGAAGGCATGCAATATGGCTGCGCTACATGGGTAACCTGGAATTACCACCGGACCACTTTTATGTTGGTAAGCAGCTTTTAAAGCAGGACATGAGCTGTACGCCCACTGAAGTATATGCCCTCATCCATGCTTCAGGGGAAGTGACTTTTGACATAAGTTTTCACTCTATGACACTGTTATATTCTGGACCTTGTATACCGCAAACAAAAACTCACCTCTTTGGTCCCCTTTCTAAGCTATTCCCCTAACTAAACCAACTTTTTAACTCATTACTATTTTATCTAGAAATGAAGGTATTATCATCTCTGATATTCTGTTTTGGTTGGGAAAAAAGTGTGACATTCAGGGGGTACCAGACCCCATTGTTGACATGGATGGTGTTTGGACAGGTGGGTGGAAGATTCAAGTTAAGCTGAGACAGGATGATACAGGAATTAAACATCTCCCCAACTGCTTTTATTTGGGGAGGAATAAAGGGATATTATTTTATCATGGTCTACCAAGGTCATGCTACAAGTGTCAGTCCCACAGGCATATTAGTAAGAATTGTGAAAATATCTAAAAAACTGGAGACCTATTTCACTTTTAAGTTCTGATTTTAAAATTCTTACAAAATTGCTTAGTAATAGATTAACTGCAGTCCTTCTAGCAATTATACATCCTACACAATCTTGTTCACTTCAAAGGTTTCATAAGTTTCATAGGTTGATTAAGAGCAAAGAAGACCTAAGTCCATATAGCTCGCAATTTGATTTAACCGTACCCCTTAATCCTACTCTGTATCAAATACTCGTCCAATTTTTGCCTAAATTCCCCCATAGTGTTACTTGCCACCACCTCTGTTGGCAAGCCATTCCAGATCTTCTGCACTCTAATAGAAAACCAATGTTTTCTGTTGTTGGTCCTGAACCTTCCTCTGAATATTTGTAAAGAATGTGCCTTGTACAATACATCTGTTCCCTGAAAACAAGGCCCAGCTGTCCCCATAGATCTACATCTGAAAGTGCTTTATAAATCAAGCACACATCCCCATAATCTCGGAACTCAAGCGGGGCGTTCCAATACGGTCAACCTATCCTCATAGACCCTGTTTTTAACTTTATTGACTTAGTTGCCCTCCTCTGTACCCTCTCAAGTGCCTTAATTTCAGTTTTACCTCCTGGGGACCAAAACTGAGCACAGTACTCCATGTGAGGCCTCACCAATTTGCCATACAATGGTATAATCACTGCACTCTCCTGACTCATAATATGTTTTTGATACAGTGTAATATGCTGGCCTTATTCACTATTTGGTTACAATGTAATCTAAAATCAGGTAATTTGTTATTCTAATCCGAGGACTCCTTCGTCTGTTACTTCCTTAGGAAATCCCATTTAGTCTGTAGCTATGTTTCATGTTTTTGCTTCCAGATGCATTACAGTATACTTGTCTGTGTTGAATGTCAGTTTATATTTAACTGCCCACTCCTCCAATTTGTAAAATGCTGTCTGCAATCTATTTGCATCTCCAGTGTTGTTAACTGTTAAATCTACATTTGTATTATCCACAAATTTGGATTCCCAAACCCTCCTATTTATCCTCATAGAGGGTATATACATGTTAAATAAACAGAGCCCTAAGATAGAACCCTGTGGCACTCTGCTTGTAACCTCAGACCACTCTGAGACTGTCCCCCTGATGCAAATCCTCTGTTTTCTATTCAACAGCCATGAAGTGATCCATTTAGAGATGTTACCCTGAATCCTCTGATCAATTAATGCATCAATGAGTTCACCATGCAGAATCTTGTTGAATGCTTTTGAAAAATCCAAAAAAATAACATCCACTGCTTCCACCCTGTCCAGAGCTTCACTGTCCCTGCCATAAAAAGCCAAAAGGTTAGTTTGACAGGATCAACCTTTTGTGGAGCCATGTTGTGTATGATCTGCTTCACCCTGTTGCAGCATATGGAGTGTAATATGATCTTTTATGATGCCTTCCAGAATTTTACCCAAGATTGGTGTCATGCTGACTGGCCTGTAACTTCCTACCTCTTGTTTTGAACCCTTTTTGTGTATTAGCACCACATCCACCTGTCTCCTCCTCTAGCTACTTCTCCCTGGTCCAGGGATTTCTGAAAATGACTGTCAGAGGACCTGCTAATTCATATGCAAGTTTCTTAATGACTCGTGGGTGTAGTCCGTCTAGACACTTTGCCTTATTCTGGTCCAGTCTTAATAACCTTTCCCTAATATTACTGGCATCTAGTATCAGGCAGTTTTCACTGGACATGTGAAAATGTTTTTTAGTGCCCTGGGTTTAAGGGTTAAATAACGACATGAAAAATGTATTATATAGTTCTGCCATTTGGTTATTATCAGTGGCAAGTGCCCCTTCATTATCTTTTAATGGTCCTATGGTTTTTGCTCCCCCTTTTTTTTGTTTATATATGAGTAGAAGGATTTGTAATTGTTCTTAACTTTAGCTGCCAGTCTTAATTTGTGGGATCTTTACATCTAAGCTAATGTTCTTTTGAGACCTTTAGGGCTTACTTGTATGATGCCCAAGATGACTGATGCCCACTTTCTTTGCCTTGCTTAGGCTTTATTTTTCTTGTTTATGTATTTTGGACTTTAACTGTCATTCATGCCTGTGTAAACCCAGAACTAGTGTACTTTTCCTACCTGGCACATACTTCTACACAAGGGTGGAGATTTTTTCAAGCATTTTGCCCATTTGATGTAGAGTCTTGTGCTTAAAGGCATCCTCCCAAGCCCATTTTGCCACATCCTTTCTCATGATATTAAAATCTGCTCTATCATAGTTCATGATAATGGTATCCCTAAACTCACACACTCATATCCTATTATAAGAAAACCTACCATACAATGGTCACTAGATCTTAGTGGTAATAATACCTGACACTCCATTATGGTATTAGACGTGTTGCAGAGGACTAGGTCAACACATGTTCCCTTAGTGCCCTCCCCTACATACTGATCCAAACCTGACAGACTGAATGTCTCTAAATATTTTAATTCGATGGACTGATCTGGCCTCTTGGGTCATCCAGTTAATTCCTGGCAGGTTAAAATCCCTAAGAGTATACAGCTTTTAGCTGCTAGTAGTGTGTTTAAACTGTCCAAAAGAGTCTCATCTTCAGAAATTGTAGATGAGGGGGACCTGTATACTACACAGATATCAGTTTTGGATATATGCAGGGGCATAAGTTTAACCCAGATCAGTTCTAGATCCTGTCACAGTGTTATATCAATTTGTTTGGAAACTATCGCATCTGATACATAAAGGGCTACCCCTTCCCCTCTAGCCCCCATCCTGTCCCTAAAATATAATGTAAACCCAGGGATCTGCCAATCCCATGAATCTTCATTATTCCACCACATTTCTGTCATTGAACAAATGTGGATACTGTCCTTGGATAAAATATATCTAAGCTCCTCGAATTTATGAATAAGACATCTAGCATTAAGTGACAAATATTTCCATTGGGAAGTGTTTTGGGGCACAAAGTGCATAGCTTTAGTGGGGAGACCTCCAGCTGAAGATAGTTTTCCTCCCACCCCACCCCATATGGAGTTTAAACGTTTCTCTAGCTCATGCCTTATTTTGCGTGCCATGATTCCTTTGCCCTTTTATTTGTGTGTAACCCATCCATTGCAAATAAATCACTGTCCTGAAATTGGTCCCAATGTTGTATAAAAGTATGCTCCTCTTAAAAGCACCATCTTCTGAGCCACACATTCACTTGTTATATCTCTGTTTCTAGTAACTGTTGAGCTAGGGACTGGGAGTATTTCAGAAATTAGAAGGTCACATCCCTTTGCCTTTAGTGCTTCTCCCACCTGCTCAAAGTCTCTCTGGTTGTCTACTTGATTTCTTTTCCTATGTCATTTACTCCTATATGCAGTACAGTAATTGGTCTCTCGGTGTTAGACAGCAGTCCTGGAAGAAGTTCTCTAAATGTCACCAATCCCTGCCCTGGTAAAACACTTACTGTGGTATTTTCATTTCTATTTTTACACAAAATTTGGTCTGTGTAATGAAATATTGAGTTTCCAACTACTAGAACATCTCATACTCCTGACTGGGTTTCATTTTCCTTCCCCCTGTGTATTACTCGCAGTCCATGTTCCTTAACCTCTGTGTTTGTGCTTAGTGACTTTGGGAAATGGTAGATTTCACTTTCTAAACTTTGTGAATCTCTATTTCCTACATGCTCATCAGCAAGTGCTTGATATTTATTTTGTGTACATATATTCCCTGAGCCTCCAATTTTCTGCCTGTCCTTTTTAATAGATTTTTGTACTGTACACCATGCCTCTGTTTCATCACCTCTAAATAATTCCCCATTCTGACCTATATCTTCCTGATTCTGTGCTCCAATCACCCCTGGTGTAAGGGTGCAGTTGCATGCCCTGTTGTCCAGCAGCTATGTTGATAAACTGTTCTTCCTGGAAGGACAATTTCAGATGTTTTAATTTTAATCAGAGAACTTCTAGAAAGAGGCAATAATGAGGAGCTTATAGGTTATTTACTGAATGTGGATCAAACTAAAGCTTTTGTCAAAGTCTCACATCAATACCTTTGGACCTGTTTAGAGAGCTATGGCTCTCCTCAGCCCTTGTAAGATGGATCAAGCTTTGCTACAAACATGCAGAAGTTTCCCCATACATAAATGGCTGGATAGGTCACCTTACAAAATTAGCAGAGGAGTCAGACAGGGCTGCCCCGCAGCCCTATTCTATATCTATATCTACTCACACTAGATCCCCTTATTAAGAAAATTAACTCAAGCCCAGACATACAAGACCTCTCAGTCTTCAGTCAGGATATGGAGATATAGACGTTAGCATATGCAGACGATATATGTATAGTCTTAGCAGATTTACAACCTGGGTCATGAATTGTACCTTTATTTAAAGAATTTTCTGAAGTGTCAAGGTCTCAAATCAATGTAACAAAAAGTAAATGCACACCTATAGGGCCAGTAGCAACTTCCTCAACAGAAATCATAGGTATTCCACTGATACAAACAGGATGTAATATTTTGGGACTCCATTATGGGCATGCAGATTCAGCATATTACAGTTTGCACTATACCATAAACATAGCTTTAGATAGGGTAGTATAGTGGAATAGATGATGACTGTGCAAAAAGAAAAGGATCTTTATGGTTAACACCTTTTCAATTCCAATGTTCTTATTTTTGAGCTCTGTTTTTCCCTCTACCCAAGATTTTGGAAACAAGACTTCTCAGTTGTTGTTTTTTCAATGTATATGGGGCAGTTTCCTTAATCCTATAAAAAGGGGTACACTGCATCAAGATATTGGATCTGGAGGTTTAAAAATGTCAAATCCCATCACATTTGTTTACAGTATCTTTATGTATTCTATCATTTTTTCCCTTATTACAGGGCCTCTTTCTATATGGCACCCATGGGTGGCAGGCCATATCTCCCCTATATTACAATCATGCCAGAGAACTGGTCTTATTCTGAATCAGACTAGAATGGGAGATCTTCCATGATATCTATGAGACTGCATTAGTAAGCTAAAACTGTGGAAAGTCCAGTACATCAGTTTTAGGTCCAACTTTAGTAAACAATTTTACAATATGATACAAAACACAAATTTCTTATCATTCCCAACATACTCAGACTACTCCAAGACTGATCTGAAAGCAATAACAGACATGATCACAAATAAGACTACACCCCCACATCTATGGGACATTATATGGCAATGTGCTCATGGTAAACTTCAAGTCAAGGACAATTTAAAACACAAAGACAGGACAGAAAGGTTCTGCCCTAGAATCACATGCTTTGTGCAACTTGAAACAATAGACCATCTTTTCTTCCAGTGTCCCTTTGTACAAGTCTTTTGTGATATATTTACTTACACGTGGGTTCACTTTCTGAAGAACTCATTTCCTCTGTTGCTTTATACTTAGGTATTTTCCCTAATGTTTCTACCTAATTTAGTAATAGCACACTTAGACTGGTTTTGACCTGTATTAAATATGGGCTATGGCAAGTAAGATGTAAGTTAACTTTGCGACAAATCATTTGGACTCTAACCCAACTTCTGAAATCTATTTAAAAAAACTTACAGAATGTAAAGCGAAGGGAACAGTGCCAAATTTCTCAAACCCTGCACTCAGAAATATGAAAAAATATGAAATGGACATAAGAATTTTCCTTTGTTTTTCATATTTTTATTTACATTTTGTTTTGAACCTTTACACGTATTTTAACATTATAGCAATATGTAAAGGGAAGTATGAGATAATTGTCAGACAAAGTATATTTTGGAATGTTTCCATAAATAAACCTTTTACTTTTCTTTTCCTTAAAAGTAGCTATAACAGATTTATAAATGTTTTTGAAGGTATCAGCTTTTATTTTGAAACTAGGGTTTGAAGTTTCCTTTATTTCTTCTTTCAGGAAAATTTGAAAATTGTATATGTAATTTCTTGTCAAGATTGTTATGCTATGTAAATAACAATGTTTTGATCTTTTCTGTATGTAGATACATATATTTTTGAATAAAACACCGCTACTCTTTTCCAGAAATTCCATGGGATCTTTAACGTCCACCTGAACAACCACACGAACAGGCAGAAGGGATCTCAATTTAATGTCTCATCCAAAAGACATCACTTCAGAAGTGCAGCATCCCCCTAATGATGCACTACAGTGTCAATATTGGGATTTACCCCAAGTGGCTGGTGTGGGTCTAGAACGCACAGCCTTTCAATCTTCTGGCCTCAAAGGTGAGTGTGCAACCTGCTAAGCCACTGACACTGATACTGGTTACTTAGCAAATTCCCCTTCGGGAGAGTTGCCTGTTTTCGGCAATGTGCCACAGTCCACCCTCCCCAATGTGACCCCTTATTATAATCATCAAAGCCCCCATCACTAATGGTCTAGTGGCCCCCCCGATCCCCGAGTGTGACTGATAAAAATAAAACTGGATGTTGCAGTCCCCTGTCTTGAGTGGTCCAGTGGCCCCCACCCAGTGATCCTGAAAGCCTGCCCATTACTGTACAATATATATATTACCCATGCTTGGTGATCTATTGGACTCCCCCCAACCCAGTTGGTAGTGCCCTCCACACCACCACCCCCACACCCTGAGCCAGCAACCAGCACAGCCCTCCTCTCACTACCACACCGGCTGCTGACTGACCTGTCAGTGAGCATGTATTGCATTGTACTGTAATGGGTGGGCAGCATTTGGGATCAGAAAGGGAGGGGGGCCACTGGACCACTCAAGATAGGAGATTACAACATCTTAATTATTGTTATTGGGCTCACATCTATTTTTATTTTTATTGGGCACACTACGCAATAGGGGAATGTGATCCCTTGAAGTTTTGCGTACCCTTATTACAAGTATTACACATTTAGCTTTATTAAAACATTATTATTATTTTTTAATTTATTGTCAGTGATTGGAATTACAATCCTTTGAGTCAGGAACTCATTCCCAAAGGCTCCACATCATATTACAAAGAGAGGACAGGTAAATACAGCAGATATACAATCAGTTATTGAACAACAGTCATGAAAACAGTACCATTACTTAAGTACAATTAATGTATCCTCATTAGCTCATAAACTATAACCATTTTGTTCACGATACAGCTTGTAAATGGATACATATTCTAGATGTACAGCTCTTAATCCATGTACATATTAGGGGAATCAATGATGGACCCCAAAATATTGTATCCATCATTTCATATAGGAAATGTCAATATTTTTCCTTCTTATCATATTGTATTCAATGTGTTCCCTTTAGCTACATATTTTGTAACAATAGCCAGTTGCTGTGACACTCTTCATTCTTTTCTCTCAGACACAACCATTCTGTGCTTCAAATCAGAAAAACTTTATCATTACATCAATGTTCTAGACCAAGCATGAAATTAATCAAGCAAGACAGCCAAATCAATATTACCATTTAAGTCATATCCTGCCCTGGCCCCTAATCTAAAGATCTGGAAGCCCTCAGAGTGTCCTATTAGACTTTTAAGGTCTCCACTACATGGTCCCATTACTACTTTTTCTGTTTTTCAATGGCTATAAATGTCACAACATGACCCCCCCCCCCCCACATCTCTAACATGTTGCATGATGGCATCATTTAAAATTATTCATCTTAGATCCTTTAGGACACTAGACTTGCACTGTCTCCTTGCTGATTTAGGAGCAACTGATTGGTCCTGCTCTGTATAAATCTGGCTCTCAATTACTTTAATTCTAAATTCATGGCTGTTTGGGATTGTTATCTCCCTGAGAAAAAACATAATCCAGGGCTGTCAGATTCCATGGATTACAGTTGAGGTTATGGCATGTTTACATGCCAGAGATCTTGCCTGGCATTTTTAAAGATCACTGGCTCTGTGGCTGCTTTAACAAACTATCATTGACTTTGTAATACCTGTATCAAAATCATAATACTTGCAAAGTTGGATTATTTTGCTTCTACACTCCAGAACAATATTAATCATCCTCTAAGTTCTGGAAGGTTATCCACTCCTTATTTTCCCATCCAAATTAATCTTCCTCTCCTGTTCTCAAGATTGATGACTCCCTCATCTCTAACCCTTCTATTATTGCTTCTTCTTTTAACTCCTAATTTACTACTTGTGCTTGTTCTCTTATCACTTCTTCCTCCTCCCCCGTCCTTCCCTCCCTCTATTTTCTTCTCTTGCTAATCTTTTTACTTGTCTGCAACCACTGCCATGGCTATACTTAAGACATTGCTTGCTCACAATCCTCACAAATGTGGTGGCCCTGATGGCCTTGACCTGAAGCTTCTATTTCTCTCTGTTCCTGCCTTTGCACTGGCAATTACTCTGTTCTTTAACCTTTCTTTCTCCTCTGCAACTGTTTCAGATGCATGGAAACAGGCCACAGTCATTCCTATCCCCAAAGGTGGTGTTCCATCCTCTCCATGTAACTATCATCCCATATATTAAAACCTATTTGGTGGGGTTTGCTTGGAGATGGTTATTTGAATTGGAGACCTATATCTGTTAATTTCAAGCCTATTTTGATGTGTTAGTGAAGCTGATTAAATTGAGTCCTGTTTCCTTTGGCAAACATATTTTGGGGGCTTTGACTTGAATTTTGATTCCTTGTGCTGACTCCATTAGCTGTAAAGGTTACTGCATAGTGGGGAGGGTGTTAATGGTCTGGCCAGGTCTCACTCAGCCAATTGACTGGAGGCAGAACTGAATCAGATTGAGGTGTTAGCTGCTTTGTCTTCTCAGAAAGAACTGGAAGGGGACAGGATCAGTTGTGTTCCAGGACAGTAGCTGCTGCTGTTGTTTTCACAGGGTTCTTGTGGATTTTATTTGGTAGGTTAGTTATTTTCTTTCTTACTTCTAAGGGGCTAGCAGGGTAGTGTTTTGGGTGATGCTGGATGTTTGTAAACTGATTTGGTGGCTGTAAGTGGGGCTCATTTGTGGATGTTTCACTGTGTAACAGGCTGCGCTGGTAAGGCCTATTTCTTCTGATTTAAAACCTATTTGGTGGGATTTGCTTGGGCCTGGTTCTTTGGCTGCTGGGCTTGAGGGGACACAGGGCTGATACACTCTCTCTCGAGTCAGTGTCTTGCCCAAGACCCGCCCTCCCCACTCCTCCCTCCCCAGAAGTCTCTGGTTATAGGGGAACACCTGCCCTGCAATTGGAGGAAAAGGCTGCAGGTGCAGCTCATGTAGTTCTAGCCACTGGGGGTAGGATTTAAAGGCTGGGACAGAGGAGCTTTGGGAGTTGTTCATTTCCCTTATAAGTCTAATGTGTTGTACTGCACCTAGTAACAGGGTAACTGGTGTACAGTGGGACTGTCTCTAAGATTAGTGGGTGACCTGATTAGGCAGTAGGGGTATCTTGAACTAGGGGGCAACCTGGTGGCTCACCCAAGGAAACCTATTTGGAAGGGGATGGAACCACACATCATTAGGGCGGCATCTTTGGGAGTGCTGGGGTGCACAGGGTGTGGAGCAGCCATGATACTGGACTGGGCTTGGAAGTTCAGTGGTTGCCCAGTGTGCTACCAGCTAGCATAGCTTAGGGAGGAGGTTGCGGGGATTAGGAGAAAGCTGGGGGAAGCGGGGTGGTATGGTTGGGGAAGGGGTCTGGGAATCTCCCACAGGGTTGCACCAAGCACTGGGGGTGGGGGCATAAGGAAAGGAGTGCAGGAGAATACTCAGGGGTCACAAAGGGAACCTGGCAGAGGGGGTACAAAAGGACACTACCAAGGAAGCAGGCAGGTAACTGGGGGCCCTCACAAAGGGGGGACGGAGGGACAACATTCTCAGAGAAGTAGGCAGATGGCCAGGGCTGGACAGAAGGAAGCAAGGCAGGGAGGTGGATCAGACCTTACACTCAGTAACACGCAATTCTCTTCTTCTGCTCAAGGATGAGGGGATGATGTAGCCACGACAGGGTAGTTAGAGATGGAAAGAGTGGGAGTGGAGGCAGAAGGCAGGGGCCAGATAGCAGGAAGAACAGGGGGACCTGGAATGAAGGAGAATGGGGAAGCAGTGAATCAGAGCAGGAGGGGCAGGGGAAGAGGGAGGAAAGCACAAGGAGAAGGACCAGTTGGGAGGAAGGTAAGGAGAAGGACCAGAAGTACAAGGAGGATTCAGTAAGGGGCTGAGGATTTGGGCCAGGGGAGCACGACTAGCAAGGAGGAACTAAATGGAGGCGGAAGGAAGGGAGGATGAGCCAGGCTAGTTTAGCAGATGGGGAGAAGGACCAGTTGTGAGCAATGAGGAAGTGTAAGGAACAGAAGGATACTCAGGAGGAGGAGGCATAGGATTGGAGGGAGGGGTGGCCATGGTAAATAGGAGGGTGGCATGTAGCACCCAGAAAGGGGAGGAACACAGAGCCAGCTGGGTGAAGGGGCCTGTAGAAAGGATGAGGGACATGGAAGGGGAGGAATGGAGGAAAAGGAGTGGTCAGAGTGCTCCTGCTGGGGAGTTCTATGATCAGGGGTATCAAATGGGATAGGGAGGAGAAGCCTGGCCAGTTAGAACAAGATGCTTCCCTGGACTAATGGTTACAGGGCTAAGCACAGGTATACCAGCTGGCAAAGGATTGTGGGGGTTCCCCAGACATACTGGTCCACCTGGGTACAAATGACATTGAGGGAAATAGCGAGCTAGAGATACAGGCAGATGGAGAGCTCATAGGGTCTGTCATGACATAGGATGCACAGTTTCCTTCTCAGAATCCTGCCAGTGCCAAGGGCTAGTGGGGAACACAAAAGGAAAATTAGGAGATAAACCAGTGGCTCAGGGGTGGTGTGAGGCCAGAGGGTATGGGTTGATGGGGATTGGGGGAGACCTGGGAGGATAAGGAGCTGTATGCTGAGATAGACTACATCTCAATTTGGAGGGAGGAATCCTTAAGTTGAAAATAGAGGGGTTCATTGGTGAAAAGTGGGGTTTAAACTTGTGAAGGGGTGGGATGGGAGAAAAGGCTGTCAATGGGGTGCCGATAAGGAGGACTCTGTCTCCATCCCCTGGGACCAGGAGGATTGCAGGAAAGGCCAACTGGCAAAGTGCAGACCAGGGAAAACAGAATCCCATGGGAACATGAGCAGGAAATGGAACTATAGGGAAAGGGTGGAAGGTAGTCCTGCTAAATGCCAGGCTTGGGCAATAAAATGCCTGAGCTCCAGGCGATGCTAACTGAGGGAGCAGTGGATGTGGCAGCGGTCACTGAGACTTGGGCCACTGCAAGACATGACTGAGACCTGAACCTGGAGGGATACATTATGTTCAGGAAGGACAGGGGGAGGAAGGGAGGAGGGTAGCAATGATAGTCAAAACTGCATTGGCATAGGGGAGTAGATGAGGCGGAGGGAACCGTAGGCAATTTGGGTCACCTTGATAACAAGGGGGCAAGAGAGTAAAAATAGGAGTGGTGTATAGACCCCTGCCTCATGGAGGAGCTGGAGGACAGTCTGGTGGCAGATGTTGAGATACTGCAGACTGGGCAGAGGAATGGTGGTGGTTTGGGGACTTAAACTGCCAGGAACAGACTGGGAGACTATGACATCCTCTGTGACCAGGAAACAGAGGTTGTTGGATGTCTTTCAAGATGCGTTCCCTAACTCAGCAGGTGAGGGAACCGACCAGGGAGAGCCGCGGGTACTGGATGTGGTCCTGGCAGACGGTGACCAGATTGGGGTCTGGAGGTAGGGACCCATTGGCGGAGTGACCATGCCATGGTCTGGTTCTGCCTGGACCTAGGAGGGTAGAAGGCTGCACAAAGACGGAAGTAACCGACTTCAGGGGCGGATTTTAAGGAAATGGAAGGATCCTTAAGGAGCATTTGGATGGATTGGGTCAGACATGGATGCTGATAGTAGGTGAGAAATCATCAGAAGAGGGTGCGGATGCTACCAGCACCTGTGCAAAAGGAAGCGAAATCCGGTGAGGGCCCAAAAACCCTGTTGGTGGACCAGGGAGGTCCAGGAGGTGGTGGGGAAAGAAAGCAGCCTATAAGCAATTCAAGTGCTCAAGGAGTGAAGGGATCGAGGGAGTACGAGCTGATGGCTAGAAGGACCACTAGAGTGGTGAGGCGGCTAAGGCAAGGAAGGAGCAGAACCTGGCCAGGAAATTAGGAGAGGAACAAGGGTTCTTTAGATACATTGGGGAAAAACGAAGGGTGAAGGGGCAGATTAGCAGGATTAAATCAGGAGAGATGGGCACAAGACCAGGGAGCAGGCTGAGGTACTAAATGAGTACTTCACCTCAGTTTTCACCAGGAAAATGTGGGTGCTGCATCATACATGGGAGGAGACAGAGATACTGAGGAGGGGGGGACCCTTACTGATCGGCAGGTCTGGGGAGAGGGGGAGGCATCACTGGCAGGTGGGGGGAAGGCTAAGCAGGGAGAAGGGGTACCGGAAGTGGAAATCACAGCAGAGTAAGTGAGGGAAGCCCTCAGCTCCCTTAAGACGGAGAAAGCACCGGGGCCGGACAAATTACATCCCAGAGTGCTGAAGGAACTTGCAGATGTCCTGGCAAAACCCCTGGCAGAGCTTTTCACCATCTCTGAGGACAGGGTGGGTGCCCCAAGACTGGAATGTGGCGCATATAGTGCCTATCCACAAGGGGGGATCAAGGGAGGTGGCAGGGAACTACAGGCCTGTCAGCCTGACATCGGTGGTGGGCAAGGTGATGGAGGGCATTGTCAAGGAGAGGCTAGAGGGGACCTGGATAAGTCAGGGTGCCTGGATGATAGACAGCATGGGTTCATCCGGAAATCGTGTCAGACAAACCTGGTGGAGTTCTGTGACTGGGTGACAAGTGCCTTGGACCTGGGTAGACCAGTGGATGTCCTCTTCTTGACTTCAGCAAGGCATTTGACTCTGTTCCTCACGTGGGTCTGTTGGATAAGCTGGGAGAAATGGGGTGGGGAACCAGATGATCAGATGGATAGGCAATTGGCTCCAGGACCGGACCAGAGGGTCGTAGTTGGTGGGATAGTCTCATCCCCAAGGAGGGTCATTAGTGGGGTCCCACAGGATCAGTCCTGGGCCCCTTCTGTTCAACGCCCACTATCTGACATAAGGACAGGAATCAGGAGTGAGATGAGTCTCTTTGCAGATGACTCGAAACTGGGGGCGGTGGTGGATGGGGAGGAGGGAGGTGTCCCTACAGGGGACCTGGAGGCTCTGGAAAGATGGTCTAGAAGTGGAAGCTGAGGTTCAATGCAGGGAAGTAAGGGTACTCCACCTGGGGCTAGAAACCCAGGCCAAGTGTACACCTTGGGGGAATGCTACAAGTCTCGATGGCTGAGAGGGACCTGGGGTGGTGGTGAATGTCAAGATGAACAACTCTGAGACTTGTGGGAGGGCAGCAGCCAAGGCCAACAGGATGCTGGGATGCATCGCTAGGGGATCACCTCCAGAAGGAAGGAAGTGATACTCCTCTGTATAACTGCTTGGTGAGGCCGCACCTTGAGTACTGCATGCAGTTTTGAGGCCACACTTAAAAGTGGGACATTAACCTCCTGAGAGGGTCCAGAGGAGGGCAACCAAAATGATTTGGGGCTTGGGGACAGGACCTATGAGGAGAGGCTCAAGAGCTAAATATGTACACATTGGAAGAGAGAAGGACCAGGGGACATGATAGAGGTCTTTAGGTACATGAAGAGGATAAATAGGGAGGAACAGTCGGGGTGCTTCGAAGGAAGGAGGAAGGGCCACTAGGGGCATGGGTGGAAGCTGGAGGGAAGATTCAGGGAGAAAGGAGGTGCTACTTCACTGGGAGGTGGTGGAGCCATGGAATGCACTGCCTAGGGGCTAGTGGAGGCAGAGAACAGTGGAGGGGTTCAAGAGGGGTGGGACAGGTACAGGGAAGGTTCTGGAAGCAAAATCCAATGCAGCAAGAATATCCGGAACTGGGAAGGAGAAGCCAGAGAAGGCGAGAGGGACAGCAAGGTCAGCACCCAGGCTGGGGACTGACCAAACGAGCAGACACAAAAGACTGTTAGGCCTATTCTGCTGGCATTTTAGTATGTTAGTATGTTAGTATATCTCCTTCCCACCCATGCTAACTTAAAGTAACATATTGTATTATTGCAACTTTCTTCCTTCCTTGACTCTTCCACCTTCTTCACTCCTTTTCAGTCTGATTTCAGAAAATTACACTCCACCTCTGCTTCCCTCCTATGGCGTAGTGATGCTATCCTTACTGGGTGGGATTAGGGATTTATTAAATCTGCCATTTTGATGATCTTACTAAAGCTTTTGACACAGAGTAACACCCTGTCTTTCTTGATAAGCTAAAAGCAGCAGGTCTTTCTGACTCTGCAGTCAACTGATTTAGCTCTTACCCTGGGGTAGATCACAATCTGCCCAGACAGACAGCTCTACTTCAACTCCACTCCCTATCTGCTCTGAAGTCCCTCAAGGGTCTTTCCTGGGTCCTATTCTTTTTCCATATTCTTGGTGACCTTCCTCTGTCAGTTCTTATGCATTCATTCATATGTATGCTAATGATATAAATATTTTGCAGATGGCCTCTTCTCATGACCTTACTTCACAATTTAAGCTGGACTTCATCAAGTCTAACCAACTATCCTCAATGCTAAAAAGTCTCATGACTTTTGATACTCATCAGAGCTCTCTAGACTTGTCTGTCTCCCATCTTTGCACACCCCTGATGGTGCTATTATTGATGATTTTTCCTTTTTTAAGTACCTTGGCATCTGGCTCGACTGTCATCTTGACTTCTCCATTCATATTGATGCCATTCAACAAAAGCTTCACCATAAGTTTGGTGCACTTTGCAGAAGTAATGCTGTCATTCTTTTTAGGAGCACTGTTGAAGCACCTGACCATGCCGCTCTGTAGCGTGCTTCCACAGTGCTCAGGCACAGTTCCACTAATTGTGTTTATGCAGCCCTTCCCCTCTGCTGGCCACATAAACACTTCCCATTCCCTGAGCACTACTTTTTGTTCCACAACTGCGGAGGTGATGTCTGCCATGCACAAGATGGCCACAGATGATAACTACGCATGCACAAGTATCATGCTTGCACAGTTCTGTCATCCCTGCCATCTTGTGCATGGTGGCCACGGTGCCACCAGTGTGACAATAGTGAGTAAAAAGCTACAGATCTCCTCACAAGTGACTGGAACACAATCTCTGGCCACCACCGTACACCATGCCTTAGGCTACAATACAACGGCTCTTATTCCATCGACTGTGTGATAATACATTTGGGACTTCATCAGACCTGATCAGGTAAGCCCCGATTTCATGGGCTAGATCTGCACATTTATTTACTGACCCACATGAATGAAATTACTGTTCACTCTTTGCAGTTGCAGTTAGAGCTCAGAGTATTCATTTACTCGGTCTCGCCACTCTGCACAGCCAAATTGGGTCTGACCAGAGTTTGTTTAAATAAGTGTACTTAGAGCTCAGTAACTCACAAAGAAGCTCGCCTTGTCTCCCACAAACTCCTTTTGGTTTAACTCTCCCTTCTGGCTTCACTCCCACTCTTCCTAAGTGTGCTCTATGCCTCTCCCCACCTATCCTGTGACTCCCTCATCACCATCCTTACCACCCTGCCCAACCTAGCATCCAGAGGTGAACTGGTCGTTGTAGGCAATTTCAGCTTGGACTGGCTAGCCCCCTCCACAAAAGCTCACACCTCCAAAATCAAGTCCCTTTATCTCACCCAATTGATCAATGAACCCATGCACTACAACCCCCGCTCCCAAAATCATTCTTTATTAGACTGGATCCTTACCTCCCACCATCACAGAATAACCTCCTCTGGTGTCCTCTCTAATACACTAAGTGACCATTGTATTTCATACTGTATCAGGAAAACACATCTGCCCAAATCTGTCCCCAAGTACATCAACAGTCACTCTCTAAACAAGTTGGACATCGATGCCCTCCTTACCAATCTATACAAAGCCAACTGGCAACCTGTCTACTCAGTCCCTGATGTTGGCATGGCCCTCTCTAGATTCCTGCAGACTTTTACAAACATCTGGGCCGTCCATACCCCTCTGAAAAAGTCCAGGGTCAAGAAGTGGCACCATCCCTGGATCACCACACCTGTCCTCGTCAAATGCAAGGAAAGAGACAAGGCTTGGTCGTACTTTAAATTCAACCCCAACCCTCAGAAAAGGCAAGCTTTTAACACACTATGTAATGCCTGCACCAAGACCATAAGAAAAGCAAAGGCAGACTACTTTAGGTTGCAACTCTCACATGCTGAGCCCCCTCAATTCTGGAAAGTTGTGCACACTCTCCTTGACTCACCAGCTGAACCCTGCACTCCCGCTTTCAAACTTCACAGCCAACCAGTCACTGACCCAACCTGTGCCTCTGAAATCCTGAACCAGTTTTTCACTTCCTGTGCCATACCACTGGGCTCCCCTTCCTTCCCCAGTCAGACCACCACCTCCCCTAAGCAAAGACTTCAAGTTCACTTCCCTTACTGTACGTGAGGTATGGGAAGCCCTGCACTCACGTAACCCTGCAAAGACCAGCCTGGACGGGATTCACCCCAAGATCCTGCAGATCTTGGCTCCTGTGATCGCCAAACCCCTTACACATCTCCTTAACCTCTGTTTTCACAGGAACAGTTTGCCAAACCTGGAAATTGGCCTGTGTGTATTTCCCACAACAGGGGACCCCCCGCCAGGCAGAGTAGTCCCTCTCGCTCCTCCCAGCCCTAGCCAAACTACAAGAATCTTGGCCACACCCAACTAGCTGACTAACTTGCAACAAACATCCTCTCACCCCATCAGTCTGGCTTCAGGAAATACCATTCCACAATTTCCTCCCTCCTGCGCTTCACCAACCATATCCAAACTGCCTCTGGCAAAGGCTTCCTTACAGCAGCTGTATTTGTTGATTTAGCAAAGGGATCTAACTCCGTATCCCACCTCTCTTCTCCTGCAGAAGCTTGAGGCAGCTGGACATGCCCCCATCACTGCAAGGTGGCTCCAATCTTATCTATCCACCAGATTTCAGTCTGTTTGAATCACTGATGCCACATCCCCCCTCTCCCTATTCTGGCGGGCGTCCCTCAAGGCTCTGTTCTCGGTCCCATCCTCTTCTATCTCTTCATTAATGACCTTCCTTCCTCCTGCACCAGTTCATCAATACACATGTATGCAGATGACAACATCCACTTTACCTCCGGTCCAACCTGCCTGATGTCCAAAGTGCCCTACAAAGTGACTTCAACAACATTCAGCACTGGTTCACTCAAAACCAACTGAAATTAAACACCACCAAAACTGTTTCCATGGTTTTTGAATCCACCCAGAAACTTAGCCATACTACCCTTCCCCCATCACCTCTCTCGATGGCTCCCCACTTGACCAAGTCACCAGATACAAGTACGTGGGTGTTTGGCTTTACTCCAACCTCTCTTTTTCAGCTCACATTGAATCTATCACCTCCAAGCTGCACCCCAAACTTGCTATGCTATACCAGAACAGGGACTATCTCCTGCTACCTGCCAGACCTGAAATTGTCTCTAAAATGATCCTCCCCATACTAGATTATGCAGATGTGGTTTACAGCTCTGACACTGTAACCACCCTTTCCAGGCTGGATCCCCTTCTAAACTCATTTTGTCACTTCGCTACAAACTCCACCCTACGCATCCACCACTGCAATCTTTACTCCCTCCTCGGACTAAGCCCCTTATCTCATAGGCACTATATACATGCCCTCAACCTTATATCTAAGTACTGGTTTAACTTGCTCCCCTCTTACCTTGAGGACTGTCTATCCTCAGACTCTCTATCCCTCTGAACTCAGGCACAGAAATGAAATATCCTTCACCCTGCCCTGACCCTCTTCAACAGCTGGAGAGCTTTTCTCCTACCAGCTTCCTCACTTGTGGAACAAACTTACCCCTGCTATCGTTAATTCATTCTCTCACTCTAGCTGAAAGCAACAGCTACATCTCCTTCCTCCACCTTTATGTCACTGCCATAACTGAGCTAAACCCAGAACTTCTGACTTTATCTTCCCACAGTTCCTCTCCAGCCCTTATTAAAGATTCGTTATGCAGAGCACTTACTATTGTATAGTTCACCTCTCGAGATTCATCACATCATGTTTTTGCTCTCACTGCTGTATTATATTGATTATAATTAGCTGCCATTGTTCTGTTGACTAATTCTCTGCACTTATTGCCTGTATTTCCCTGCTCCTTCCCCGGCTGCACCTGGAATCGAGCCTCAGCTCAGCGTGCCTTTCCCAGTTACCAAATGTTTAAATAAAAGAAATAAATAAATAAAAATAATGTTGCATTATTGCAGCAGTATATTACAGTCATAGAAACATCAGTTACTCACTAAAAGCAATTTACTGTACTTTATTGGGTCCCCTGGGTTGCTATATATGGGTTCACACTCCTGCCTGGTAACTACAGGTCCTGCCTCGTCGAGGGAAAAGATTCAGTCTTTCTTCTGCATGGGGGGGTCATCCCAGAAAAGTTAAGAAATAGGCAGCTGCCTTTCCCCAGAGAGAATGAGTGGCCCAGATGTGTGCAGTACCATCCCTCTGTGATGCGGTACCTACCCACCTCCATGCACTTGACTGGATCACCCCCATGGGACAAATGAGATGGTTGTTACCTTCATCAATACACAATGAAAGCAAGTTATGGAAAATGGAAGCAAAAAAGTGAAGTTCAACACATTAACAATGTCTTTATAGGACAACACAGGTCTGGAAGCTGGAATGAAAGACAGGCAATTGCAAGTCACCTGATACTAATACTCTCTGGGAGCCACTGTAGTGTGAGTCACTACCTCCCCCCCGATCTCACACATAATCGCTGTAGGCACCTACATAATGAAGGGCACAATAGGATGGAGTCAAGACTGCACAACACTGTGAGTTGTAACATTTTATAAAATGTTTATCACTTACTGTACTGTGTTGCTGCTTCAAAATAAGTTTGTCAGCTGGCCCATCGGTGCAGTGGTTAGAATTTCCGCTTGTGGCATGTGACCGGGTTTGGGAATGGACTTGGGATGCCAGAGGGCCAGCCAGGGAGAGAAGGCTTGGCGTCGGAAGACTGCTTGTCTTCTGCCAGGGGAGAGTGGGTCTGGAGCCCAGTGCCTGCTGACTCCTAGTGGAAGCTGGGAGCACAGCAGCTGCTGGGTTCATTGACTGGGGGTGTGGTGGATGTCAGCATGTGCCTTGACATTTGTGGCACACCATGCCCCCAGGGAGAAAAGGTAGGAGAAAAGCTTCTGGGCTGACTGGATGAAGGCTTCCAGCCCCTACTGACACAGAAGCCTCATTGCCAGCCATACCTGCCTCAACATCAGCACCCAGGGCCAATTGGAGAGTGAACTAGCCACCCTACCAGTGCCTCCCCCCTTGGAGGAGAAGGACTCACCCAGCAAGGCTTGCCGGGTTACCTGGGGTGTTGGCTTCAATATGAGGTCGGGACTGGGGATAGGGGTGTCAAGGTGGGTGCCCAGGAGACATAAAGAAGTGACCAGACCGGGGCAGGAGGAGCACAAAAAAAAAGTTTGTCCATGTTTAGCACAGATAAAACATCCATGCTGCAGTGTTTATATTGCTGCTCAATCATGTTAATAAGGCTTGCTGAAAATGCTTTCAGAGAGGATTGAAGCAGATTGAACCGTGTCTGCATTCCAGACTTGCAATCCATTTAAAAAAGAAACATGTTAATGCCTAGGTCCTTTCAAAGCTTTAACATGGTTTTTGAACCCATGTTAAATCCTCTCATAGTGCAGATGTGATCCGTGTTAGACTTAAAACAGTTTAAAGGACAAACTGTTTTAAGTTGTCTAGTCTGCTCAGGACCTTGCACTTCACTGGGTAGGGTATACTTTTTAACTGGTACTAAAACTATGCTTGCAAGTATAAAATGGCAATGATTGACTATGTGTATACAAGAGTTACACTAAGTTCCATTACAGGCCTGCTAGCTATGTTGCCTGGGTTCTTTCTGTGATGCACGTATTGACAGTTATAAAGCTTTCAGTTTAACCACCCTCACCCCACAGGCTATGGTGTGTAAGTACAATTAATGAAACTTGAGATCTGAAAGGGAAAATGCTGCAAAACAACCTTTGCGATCCAAAGGAGGCTATTGTAATCCAAACAGGTAAACTACTAAAGAGTCAAGCCAACAAAGTGAGCACTCACATGCCCACAGACACAGCAGTTCAGCTGAGGCTGGATCCAACACAGCAGAAGGTTAGCAGCATTCAGTATTAGGCCTGGAGATGAAGCATTTTGGTCTCTCTCTCTCTCAAACAACCTCAGCAGCACAACCCTCTTGCTCAGCTCTCACAGAACAATCATAATAGCACTAGGCAGTGGCTTCATGGTTCCTGAGGTGCCCAAACACAAGGAGTAACCCCCATGGTCCAACGCCCCTCTGGTGACACCCATTTCTGAATTCACCCCGCTTGATAATGGCTAGCAGCCTCCTCCACTTGGCTCCTCAGCAGCCCAATGTGGATGCAGGTCTCTGTCTCTGATTTCACAGCTCTGCAGTTTTCTAGGAGTGAGTGTCAGGATGTCTCTCTTCTCACACAGCAGCTTCAGTCTGCAGAAATTCCCTGAGAGCACAGACTCTGGATCCCTTTGATCAATATGTGCCACTCAAGCACAGTTTACAGAAAGTCAGAGTTTTGATGAAATGAACTCACATTATAATACCTGGCTAGGCTTCTAGCTGTCTCCCAGCAGCAGGTCTGCTCACTTCAGTGTCTCTTTCTATACTGCAGGCACTCTTCTGGCACAGTTTCACAACATTTCATTTCAGTCTATGCCCCCCCTGACCCAGTCTCCCAACTATTCACTTATTTGGTGCCCTTTCTTGCACAGTCTCTCAGCGATTCACTTCAACTAGTGAAATCAGGAGAAGGCTGACAGGATCAGCAAGTTAAACATATGGGAGGACTCAAAGCTTTCCAGAAGAGTAGGCCCTAGGGCCCTTCAGGAGCAGGCCTAGCTAGGCAACTGCTCTGAGGCAGTAACTGCAGGTCAGCCTACTCAGCATCCCTCACTGTACTGCTTGAACTTAGAGTGAAACCAGAAAGTTATCTTACAGATTAGTCTGCACAGGGCTACCCATTTGTCCTGTTGCCTGCACAGCTTTCAGATTAGCCCAGCAGCCTTCCTGTACATTCTGGCGGGTGCCTCTGATGTCATGCTTCCATACGGTTCCGTACTGTCCATGTCTGTCTTTTTGTCCTCTCATTGGTTGATTGCTAGGGTCAAAGTTCACTAACATGGTGCAGTCATTTTTTGCAGAAGGCCTGTGCCCCAAAGTCTTATTTTAAAGGATGTTCTGTGCCACCTTTCTTAGTACATTTTTCCTGGAATTGTTAATAGCTCTCCTGGGCTATCATCTGATTTGTCCAGTGTGGTCACAGGGGCAGCAGGTTGGTTGTCACTGCCATCATCAGGATCACTGTAGCTGGCAGCACTAGAGAGTAGACCCTTGCAGATGCACTCCCACTCATACTCTCATGGCACAGAGCAGGAGGCAGCAGAATAAATAGTTTCCTTGTTTTTCTTGGTCCCCTCTGCCAGGATCGGTGAACCAGCACTAAAAAGGATGGCCACAACTGCTGAAACAGAGAGTGGCAGGAGACATCAACATCCACAACACAACACAGCTTTCTCACCACACCACAAATGTGGTCGAGCAAGGAGCTGTCCTGTAACAATCCAGCTGTCATCCAACAATCCAGTAGAATTCAAGAGGGTGGCAGCAAGCAGTTAGGTAAGCTCCCCATGAAAGGGGGATTTGCATTAATAACACTTACACATTTACAGTATTACAAGTTTCTTTTAAGAGAGTCTAGGTTTTAATTTGTAATGAAAAGCTTTAGATAAGCTCTGTGAAACATTTTTACATGCACTGTTATATACATCATGTAGTAACTGCATATTTAAGGGGAAAAATTACCCCATCTATAAATCATGTTACTACAGCCTGTGTAAAATTGCATATATGTTACCATTTGTCTTTGTATTAGCCCAAATACTAATGCATGTTTTGATCTCCTCTTGCATTGACTAACAGATTTCCCTCAGTTCCAGTCTTTAGCTATAACATGCTGAAACCATTGCTGTCAATACCTTCTGACAGTCATGGGCACGTAACTACAATACTTGTTGACCTTGACTGGCTCCTTTCTCTTGAGAATTCAGCTCAGTTTTCCTTTTATCTAGAAAATTAATCAAGGTCTTGCCATGTCCTCCCTTCTTGACCATACCCCCCTCCCATTTCTCCACCTACATTCCCACTACAGGTCTACTGCTCAACCATCAGTCAATTCTTCTCTGCCTCTGGAACAGACTTTCCTCAGAGTGCTGCCTTTCTACTCTTCTAACCTTTTCAAGTTTCATCTAGAAATATTTCTTTCCCATCCTCTATAAAGGTCACCTGCTCACTAAACTATCTAACAGCATTCCTCATACCGGTTTCTTCCCTTTCTTATTCTATTACTGCCTGTGTTGTCTTTATTTATATACTTATTTACATACTTAATGCTTTCCTTACTCAAACTGTAAAGCATTCTGTGTTGCATCTGTATGACAGATGATGTCAAAATAGAATGCAATTTATAATTTCAATTTAGAATTATGTAACATTCTCAGTGGAATGCTTTTTCCTTTTCTGTGCTTTTTAATAATGCCATGTTTCATGAGTAGTCTGTTTAAATGTTTCATTTTCTCAGGTTTGCTAAATCTAATAGAAGTAAGAGTTCTCTGAGTGAAGGAATGTCTTGCTGAATGACAGCTAAAGTAGCTCTGTGTCTCTTATCTATGCCTTGGGCTTTTAAATACCTTCAGGCTCTTATGTTCAGTGTTAATTGCACCTTAGTATGTGACAGGAGGATAATTAACAAGTTGCTTGCAGAAGATCAAAGCTGGCAAAGCCAATTATTCTTTAGCCATCATTTTAAAAATGGCAATTTATGGATGATGTTAAGATCAGGTAAAAATCTGAGAACTTCTTTTTTACATTTGGTAGGGGGTAATTGATCTGGAAAATAAAATTAATTTTCTGCCTTACATTTCCAGAATCAGTTATTGCTTGTGGTTAGCCAATATCACCTCTTTAACAATGCACCGTTAACTGTTAAACTGATATTAAAAAAGAAACCCAAGAACCTCAGAACAGGCCTACAGTATATAGCCTCAGTGGGACAAATCTGACACTGATCACCATGCATGCTGTTTTGGGCATATTTGGTCATATCATCAAGTTTTTCTTTTGCCATGGAAAGTGGTAACCTGTACTCAAGGCTGTTTTGGGGGAGGGGCAGGTCTTGTTTGTCAGTGTCTGTGGCTTAGTAGGTTACATGCTCGCCTCTTGGGCCATTGTTATTGGAAGGTCATGGCTTGTAGCCCCACAATAAAATTTTGTGCTAATACCTAATCCTGGCACTGTAGTACAGCACTAGAGGGGTGCTGTACTTTTTAGATTCCATCCTATGGATGAGTTTGTTAAACTGAGGTGCAATCTGATCACCTTGATTTTCTGATTGTAGTCTGGTTTTGGCTTGTTATATAATACTCACTCCTGCATTTGCTGCCTTAAGTAGAGTTTGTTTGAATTTTTCACAGGCATGGAAAAGGCTTTTTTTTTGAGACAGCATACTGTAGGTGGGGTAAGTTGTGGAGAAACATGTTTGAATTGATGGATTTAATATTGTCTGAAAGGTTAATGTTAGACCAACCATAGTAGTCCAAATTTTAGGGCCTTATTAAAGAATTGTGTCTTGCCCTGTAGTTTGGGTGAAGGGGTGGTAAATGTCTGCAACAATTTCTACTAGAGCAAGCATGAGTTGCAAAAAATTTGGGGCACTGTAGACAAAACATGAATGGCTAGCTGCCACTAACTTAATAACCATCTCCTCTATACAAATCTCTGCATTCACAGGAGAATGGTAACATTCGCTAAAGTTTAGAGAAAAAGCCCTTTTTGGAACCTTAACCATTAACTACACATTAAAATGCTGCAAATGAAAGTGCCTTGATGTAGTAGATCACTTCTACTTTTTTACGTTTAATTTTTTTTTTTTTGCTTTTGTTTTTCATAGCATCAACAGAAAAAGAGAACTGAATAATACAAGCACTGTGATGTTCAGTAGCAGGTTAACATCATAATGCAAAGTGTTAAGGTAATATCGTTTTCACAGATCAATCCATATGCAGGTGAAAAGTGCAGACATAGGTATGAGTGCAAAACTTCACCACTGGACTAATATAAAGTGCTCTGACTGCTAAAATGCTCAATATATGTTACCAATTTTCCAGGTCCACTGTCACCTTATAACCCTGGGGCTTCATTCCTCTTGAGCTTCATCAGGGGGTGTGGTTTAGTAACAGCCCATTCATTTAAATAGTGAGTCAGTTTCTAATGGTTACCAGGAATTCCTAAAGGTAACCAATAATTGTGTCCAGTTAATTAATAGCCACATCACATGTATGCCACATCATTTACTTGTATATGATTCCCCATAAGGTAAAGTGCACACAAGCATTCCTTACAATTCTTGTGAATTAAAAACTGAGTCCACTAATCTTACACACTTTACAAAATGGACTCAGTAAGTGACCCTACTTAACATTCTATGAAGAGCTCCATGACAGAGGTCTTAAACATGCAAAGTCAAAGAAGTAAAGGCAGCTAACTCATGGAATGCTTGTTGATTCCAAATGAACAGAATTCCACATAATATTCCAATAACATCTTTGCAGGAGCTATAGCCCACAGAAGATATTTCTTTACTTGTCAGGAGCTTCATTTAACTGTGCTCTGGAGTTCCTCTACCAGCCAATCCTGGCTTAGCAAAGACGCTCCCACACTTAGCTTCTGTTACAGTGCATATTTCTAAATAGAGGCATAAACAGACAGCAGAATGTAGCTCAAAAGAATTAGTATGCTGCATCATACTCAAAAGAAACAGGCAGGGCTGTATTTTTATTATAAAACATTGTCTTCATTTGCTATATTATTAGTTATAAACCTGTTATCACACTGAAATAGAAACACTATTTATTTATTTGGTCATATCATCTATTGGAGAATGGTCATTAAGCAGCAATTGTCACCATTTTGCTTTTGATAGTTCAAATCCCAGCTATAGTACACTAAAGCCAACATTCATAATATCCAACATGATGATTATCTGGACAAGTAAAAAACATGAAAAACATTTACTGCTAAGGATATGAAAATCTATTTTGGAACATAGGAATCATGTCAGCAGATGGGGACTGCATGATCCATCTAGTCTGCCCATGTTTCTGCCCACCTCCATATTTAGACTGCACCCTGATGTGTCCACAATGTCTGTCCCATGCGAGTTTGAACTGCATACTGTCTGGATTCCACTACCTCCTGAGGTAGGCTGCTCCATGGGTCTATGACCCTTTCTGTAAAAGTACTTCCTGAGGTTGCTTTTGAACCTGCCTCCCACCAGACACAAGTTGTGCCCCCTTGTCCGCACATCCCTGTTTTGCTGGAAGAGGTTTCCTGCATCCATTGTGTTGATTCCCTTAACATACTTAAAAGTTTCGATCATGTCCCCTCTGTTTCTTCTCTGCTTAAGGGTGTACAGATTTAGTTCCCTGAGTCTTGCCTCGTATAACTCACTATGCAGTCCATGTACCATCTTTGTATCCCTTCTCTGTACCGTCTCCAGGTGGTCTATGTCTTTTTTGAGGTTGGGCCTCCAAACCTGACCACAGTACTGTAAATGTGGCCTCACCAAGGACCTGTAGAGAGGAATGATGACCTCACTCTTTCTACTTGTAATTCCCCTACCAATGCAGCCAAGTATGCCACTTGCTCTATGTGCTGCCTTTTCACACTGTTTTCCAGCCTTTAAATCATCCATGATGACTACTCTGAGGTCTCTTTCTGTCTTTCTCCTCTAACTGATGCCCTCCTAGTGTGCACTTTATCCCTGGGTATCTTTTTCCTATGTACATAAACTTGCACTTCTTGGAATTAAACTTCAACTGCCAGTCCCTGGACAATTCCTCAAGTTTTTTTCAGGTTTGCTTCCATACCTTTTGATCCCTCCTGCATGTGTACTCTGTTGTAGAGTTTTGTGTCATCTGCAAACAGGCAAACCTTCCCCTTCAAGTCATTTGCAATATCCCCAATAAATATGTTAAAGAGGATAGGTCCCAGCACAGACCCCCATGGAACACCACTGGTCACTTTGCCTTCCCTTGATAATACTCCATTGACAAGCACTGTCTGCATCCTATCTTGCAGCCAGTTGGTGATCCAGTTCACTATCTTATGACCAAATCCTGTACGCTCGAATTTGTTACCTAGCCTTCGTGGGGGACGGTGTCAAAAGCTTTGCTGAAGTCCAGGTACACAATGTCCACTGCTCCTTCCTGGTCAACTGCTCAGGTGACCCAGTCAAAAAAGTTGATCATATTGGTTTGACAAGAGCATCCTGCTGTGAAGCCATGTTGCCTTTGGTCACTCTTTCTGCTATCCTCCAGGTACTTCACTATCCTCTCCTTTAGAAATGATGCCATAATTTGTCCTACCACTGAGGTCAAACTGACCGGTCAGTAGTTTCCTGCCTCCTCCCTACTCCTGCTCTTGTGTAAAGGTACTACTGTTGCCCTATTCCAGTCCTGAGGTATTATTCTGCTTTACAGTTACTTGCTGAAAAGCTCAGCCAATGGTGTGGTGAGTTCTTCCCGAAGTTCTTTAAGTTTCCTTGGGTGGATGCCATCTGGCCACATTGCTTTATCTACATTGAGCTTATTCAGATCTTCTAGGACCCTTTCATTTGTGAAGGGTCTTGTGTCTCTTCTGTGGTGTTGTGTACTGATCTACTTAGTGTAGAACTCTTCCCTCTGTCTTCTATGGTGAAGACAGAGCAAAAAGTATTTAGTAACTCTGCTTTGTCTTTGTCTGTCTCTGCCATCTTGGCTTCCTTTGTTGCTAACCTGACTATTCCCCCTTGCTCTTTCTTTTGTCCCTCATATATCTAAAGAAGGTTTTGTCTCCTTCTTGACCCCTGTACTATTTTCTCCTTGGTCTGTCGTTTGATCTCCTAACTGCCTTTTCTGCCTCACTCAGCTTGTTTTTGTATTCTTCTCTATCTAATTCACTTTTAGTTTGTTTATAATTAGCAAAAGCTCTCCTTTTTGATTTTGGTTGCAACTTTGGTGAACCGGAGTGAATTTTCTTTTTTTGTGTGTTGGTGATCTGCCTAGTGCATGTAGCCGTGGTTGTATTTAAAAGCAGTTTTAAGGCCTCCCAACAGTCTTCTACATCTTCTGAGTTTCTGGAATCTAGCATGGATGTGACTATACATTTCATTTCAGGAAAGTTAGCTCTCCTTAAATCTAGAACCTTGGTTTTAGTGTGACTGGTATCTTCTACCTTGTTCATGTTCACAGTTAGGAATGTTGTGGTCTTCCCCCAGATCGACCCCTCTTGCACATCTGAACCACAGAAACATGTTTTTTTATTTGCTGAAACCTAACAGATTACACCACGCTACCTTTCAGAAAAGCAAATCTAATTTTCCAAAACATTGCTATTGGTTTAATTATAGTTGTCCCATGGTATAGAATAAAATTGAAAGTCAAACATTTTATCTGTAGGGAGGACTCAGAGTTCCTAACAGCAAAAGAGATGAGAGGTGCGTCTGGAGCCTGACGTTAAATCAGAAACTTAGAAATAGTTTTGTTAATCCAATAAAAGGCATCACTTGCAACATATTTGTTGCTTTTTTCTCTACATTGTTGACTGGACTAACATGGCTACCACATTTCTTTTTTTCAATCAGAAACTTATAAACTTTGACCACACAGGCTGCTTTTTTAGCCATAAGCAAAAACATGCATGCCATATTAAGGTTTGTTCCTTACCAATGACAGTAGATTTTCAAGAGACTCTTCTCAATAGAGCTACACATTCGGACTATAGCTGACAGATGCAAGGATTCAGTGTGCAGTTTTTCCATAAACAGGTCTGCATATGTTATGCTGGCTGGCACTGCCCCCTTCCTGCTCTGCTTGCATAAGGTGGACTGGCTCACATAACTTCACATTAGTATAGTCTTGCCAGTGAAAATGTTGGAACCGCCATGACATTGCTAAACATGAAACCATCTCTGCTGCTCATCCCAGGAAGGTAACCAGGAGGTACCACTCAAACCCGCTTATAGCCGGGGAAGGCCCTCAGATGCCTCAGCACTAGCAGCTATAAACAAAGGTCAAAATATGTTTTTTCTTCATATAGATGTGTATCCTCCTACATCTAGGGGGTGGCGGCGTCAGCTCAATCCCCAGCTTCCCCAGGCTGGCTCTCCACCTCTCCTGGTAAGCACCTGGGCAGAAGTCTGTGCACAAGTTCCCCTCTTGTGGCAGGGCTGGGGGTAGTCCTCCCCAAGTACATCAATTCTGAGGGTGGACAGGTCGGCTCACTGAGCAGCGGCATGGGAGTGAGAGACAGCTGAGCCTGGCTTCATGTAGCCCCGACATCTATTTTCTGCTTTTCTGTCCCAAAGCTCTGAGGAGTGTAAGACTCATGGGTGGAGGCACACCTATCCTACGTTCCTCCACAGTGCCCTCCCTTACTTTGCCTCCCTGATCTGCTCCACCTCCAGGCCTCCACCTGGGGGCAGCTAAAGCTGGAATAACAAGCCACCCCTTCCCAGGAGAGGGGAGCAGTCCCTGAGATGCTCAATACTCTCTCCCCAGCTGAGCTCCAATGACCTGAATCTGTTTCTGAACTCAGGCTGACGGCATGGCAGGAGGTAAGGTGCTTTGCAGCACCCCAGCCCTTTGCAACACTAGGCTGGCTATGGCTCAAATATCTCTTGACCAACAGAAGCCAGGGAAACAACCCCCACCAGTTGTACAGGAGAAGCAGGAGAAGTAAAACACACAAAACCCACCTAGAAATGCAAGCACTCAACCAAAAGGCAGACTGTTCAGGGACCTGTAAGAAACTGTAGTAGTCTCCAAACAGGGGGATGGAGGGTGGGAAAGTATGTGGCTCTTGGAAGAGATTCTCTCAACAATCTACTGTTAATGGTAAGTAATGAATCAATTTTCTTCAGGGATATCTCCTCCATAGAGCCACACATGCAGGATGATTCCCAAAGCATTGCAAAACACCCAGTAAGGGAGGCATGTTAGAAGAAAGAGGACTACACTCCCGATGACAACAGGTCCAGTGAAATATAAGGGCTGAAATCAGCTCTCTAAAAACAGACAGAGCCAACCTGCAATGGGTAGAGAAGAAGTGGAGCTGCCTCAAAGGAGTGGCAGTACAGAGGACTGAAGTCGAGATGAGCAGAAATGGGTCAAGAAGCTCATGGTCTAATGGGATGATATAACATGGAAGCCCTGAGCAAGGGCAGAGTGAATCACCAAGAGTCGGGCGCCAAGAGAGAGAAAAGCACCCATAGGATATGATAGTACTGGCATAGAAGAAATGGTTAACAATGATGCACAAGAGAGAATAAAAATAAATGACATAACATAGAGGACCTAGCATGAATAAGCCTGTATAGGCAAAGTGTTGCATAAAGGCTTGTCAATGGAATAAAAGCTGGTACTGAGCGGTCTCATTTGTGATTTCTTTGGAACTGGGTTCAAGGTTGCAGCATTGGAGCACTTTCTCAAACAAAGAACATTATTATTGTTTCAAGTTAGTAATGGGGTATACCAAGTACACTGGAGAAAAGAAGCAGATCAAGGAAGCTGCCAAAGGCCCAAGCAGTATCGCTGTGATAGAACAGCACATACCCAGCCTGCAGGTAACAAAATGCAATGCATGAAGACAACCCTGTGGACTGGCAGCAATAGGAAACAGACCTGCACAGCAATCTGGGAGGAGTGGAAACAGGCCATCAAGGTCATTGCAAGCTATTGATAAGATAACCTTCAGGCTGGGGCATGAATCAAGTGGAAACAAAGTGCCTGCTGAAGATTATAGAAAGTAACAGCCAACTCCAAAATGTTACAGGTTCAAGAGCCCATCCAATCAGCAGAGAAACTCATCAAACCCTATTGTCTAGAGAGGAGAAAACACATACAGTATCTCCCAAGGAGGGGCTGCAGCCACCACTGTAAACCCCACAGAACTCCAAAAACCAGGCAATTGGGGGAGTGTGATTCAAGGACTCCTGGTAGGGCAGGCCTCTCAGAGACCCCTCCCACAGGAGAAAGACTCTGAAGCCACAGTGCACAACAGCGTGCATGACTTATTTCTATAGCAGAACTATAAGTCACACAGGACTACTGGAACAAGGCAGTGGAAGACGTCTGGTCCATTGGCACGCAATGGAAAGACCCCTTCTGCAGGAGGAGGATTCAGAGGGCATCAACGCACTAGAGGTCACAGGACACAGTGTAGGAACAATCCCCAGGACAGGGCAAAGGGGAAGGGACTCACAGGTGAAGGTCTCCTGCTAGAAGACTCTGCCAGGCTAAACATTCCAATCCCAAGAGAGCAAGATGCTGCAGTCTTGGTGTTCCTCAGCCCCACAGCAACAAAGAGGACAAAGATGTCTGGGGGAGGGACTAAATCAAGGAGCTGACCAGTTCATGAAGAAAGGGCCTGGACCCACAATGATAGCAATTTAACACAGAGGACAAATGGGACAGAGAAATATCTCCATGCAGTCAGAGCAAACAGAAGCCTTTGAGAAAGCAGGGAAGCCAGAAGCAAAACCCCTGTCCTGGAAGGACATGTGGCACTGGCCATCAGAAATGTGGACAGCCTAGACTAACCAGCAACCAAAGCTGCAACAGTGGAGGTCCTGGTTCCAGAAGCAGGGGGGCACAGAGTAAGCCTCGCTGAACAGTCAGCAGCCATGACCACAGGCACATCAAGTAGAGTACAGTTGCAGAAGCCATAGAAATCAGCTGAAAGCCCCCATGGATGTGCCAGCACAGCAAAAAAAACAAAAACGCTGGAACAGAACTATTAAACCATTCAAAAACACCATTGAGCAAAGCAGGGTGCAAGATCTAGGACTGGGGAACAAGGGAGTGCACACAACTGCTTATAGGTAAAGTCACATCATAGTAGAGATAGACAAGGGAGCCTAGTTTTAGTATAGGTTTGAGGGATCAGAGGAATTGGTCAGCAGGCAGGCAGAAAAATGCCTGAGACTGCAGCTGAAAACCTCTAAAATGCACATAAGGCAAATACAGGCAAGATGTTCCACAGAAATAGGAGGTGGAAGGTTGCCATACCAACTGCGCCTAAACGGGTTCCCCACAGCAGAACTTTAGAAACATAGCAACTTAGAGCATGTCAGCAGATAAGGACTGCTTGGTCCACCTAGTCTGACCATTTTACCCTGCCTATACTGTTACCACAGACCCTACCTGATCTTCAGCTACAGAATGGGCAGAGGAGAAAATCCCACTCAGGGTTTCCAAGGCAAAAGGAACAAAAGCCTAAAAAAAATAAGGCAACAAAAAGGAAAGATGGTTAGAGGGAACACCTGACCGAGATCCAGTATCAAGCTATGATGGTGGGAGGAAAAAGTGCTGAGATATTGTTGGTTATACCACATTATGTAGGCAGAGCTGCAGGTGAACTGTGCCAACCAGAATAAGGTGTGTGGCCATGGCTATAGAAAAAGTTCACATGGAGTACTAGAGCCTAGAGTTGGCTATAGTCCTATATTATGGTATTATGGAGGAAATATCCTTAGACAATCAACAGACAATGGCAGAAACCAGACAAAACAAGCACAAAGGAACATCAGTGTCTAATCAGTCTGTCCTTATATGCTCTTTTGTTTCTGGATTGATCATGGTTGGCTAAGCAAGAGTATAACCATTTTTCAGAGCTCCGTCACCTGTAATGTGAGATTCAATTAGATTGCACCACCATAATTCGACAGAGGTCAATAACTGAACCTGAATGGAGATGAGCAGCTTTGTTGAACTGAACATTTTTTAGTAGAAACACATTTTCATATAAAACTGTCTGCTAGCTACTGGCACAGAGCATTTCACAAAAAAAGCTGTTTTCACTGGCTCACACTTTGATCTGGCCACATTATTTAGTCCAAGGTTTTGAAGATCCAACTGGCAGCTTTGGTGACAAATGTCAAATTCTTACAGACATTCATCCACAGATGACATTGTTAGGAACAATATCAAGTGCACAGACTCCAGCTATCACAAGAAAATGATTCCGACGAAGCACAGCCAACAGGTGGCAGTGGCAGACATGATGGTGCTGTTGGAACATCACTTTTACATAACGCCTGTTCTTAAGCCCAACCCTGAGCATCAGTAATGGCACCAGCACAGCCTTTTCCACTGGAGCCACCACCTGCACCTGCCCTCTCGAAGCCCTAGCAATGATACTGTGTCTTCTCTGGATTCACGTGAAGCAAGTAGTAGCATTATTAGACTAGAAGCTCAAGCGAGAAACTACTGCTGTTACCTGTGATGAGCACACTGCCTGATATTTTCCTTTTAGCACCACTTTCTCCACTAAAGTCATCACCTGCAGCAACGGTTTGCGGGACATTCATATGCCCTTCCATTTAAAGCTTTTAGTAATGGGCCTTTACCCCCATTAATACAGACATTTTGAGCTGAAAATGTGACACAGGGCTGAGCACACCATTACTAAAAATGCTTGGATGAGGAGCAATGCAGAGCACCATTTTCTTATTTTAAGTTGAGGAGCACAAAAAAAGGCACTAGAGCTTAGCGGAATGTGGAATTTTAGTTGCAGAATTCATGTGAAATGACAATTCCACTTTCAGAATTTTTTGAATTTCATTTTAATTCTGTGGAATTTGAAAAAGCATTTCCATGCAAACCGTGAAATATATTCCACAGATTATGTAATCTGTGGAGACTTTTCATGGTTTGTGGAAACTGGTTCCACAGTTTACGTAAAACTGCTGAATACTATTCAATTGGTCACATTATGTAAACTGCAGAATACTAATCTGCAAATTAAGAAACAACATTCCGCTTTTAGAATTTTGGAAATCTGCTGATGGAATTCTAATAAGACAAATTTCAAAATTCTGCACATTTCTAGCAGAAGTAAAATTTAACATTATTAGAGCACACCTCTTAAATAAATGCTGGGATTCAGGGTTGAAATAGGGTAACTGTTATATGTTTTTTAGTAAAGGAACACAAGACAGAGTACACCTGTAGTTAACATTTTGGGAGGTTCAAGACCAGCCTGAGCACTTCTTTGTTAAATATTTTTAACTTCTGTAACACAGGATAGAGCACAGCTTTAATGAATATTTTTGGATTAAGCACTGGAGCACATATGAACATACATACATATGAAGAAGCCCACAGAAGAAGGCCATTTGGTCTATCTAGTCTGTTCATATGGCAGGGTCCAAAGCTTGAGCTACTGTCCCTGCCCCCCCTTCCCACTCCTCCAATCCTCCCTACCCATGATCATTACCTTCCCCCTATGCCTATCCCAGCCTCTCTTAAAGCTACCCACTGTCTTCAATGAGATCACCTCTTCTGGTAGCGCATTCCAAGTATCCACCACCCTTTCTGTGAAGAAGTGCTTCCTGACCTCCCTAATAAACTTTCCACCCTCCAGCTTAAGACTGTGCCCCCTCGTGTTATGGTTGCCACTCAGCTTAAAGAGACTCTCCTTAGCCTCCTTATTTATCCCTTTCAAATACTTTAAGGTCCCAATCATGTTCCCTCCCCTCCCTGCCCCTAGATTGTAATTTGTATGAATCCTGAAACAGGCAAGTCATCCTACTTCCTGAATGTTATTTTTAGATTGTTGAATGTAGACTACACAACTGAAATGTACTTAACATAGCCACAAGTGAACTGCACATTACTAAACAAAGGATAGACCAAAATAAAGTCTAAATGCCAAAAAAAACACATAAAAAGAAAAACTAGGTCTGAAAAATCAAGATACTGACTTATAATGATCATTCAGTAGCTGGCTTAGAACACAGAATGACAGTTGTTTGCTTGGACATATAGTAAAGGAAAAACAATAGGAGTCCGTGACCAGTTTATGGGGACAAAGGGTTTGAAGGTGGTTTTATATGAATAAATGGTGCTAAAAAAATGGGCTTGGCAACCCTCTCAAAAATATGGGCAATTGCCACTAGGTGGCCAAATTCAAGATATACCAACAATCTCTAAAATGGCATATATCAGTTCGTAGTTGTCATATAAAGCTATATTTGATATCTAAATTGGGGTTTTGATGGTCAAGGAATTCACTTTTGATAATAAAATGTTCTTTCATGAAGCCAAATGTGTGTGTGTGTGTGTTATATATATATATATATATATATATCTATATCTATATACATATACACACACACACATATATATATACAGTATATATTTATATAAACATATATATTTATTTTAAATCTTTTCACAGGAGTGTCCAAATGAAGTTCGTAAATGGTGATTGGAAAGATGTTGACAACCTTGATAAAACTAGTACAACAGTCAAGAGGAAAGAAAAGGAGTCAAGCTGAGATGATTGAAGAACTGTGTATATTATGTGATAAAGAGTGTTATGAAGACAAAGTGACTATCAATTTATTCATGGAATAAACTGAAGAGTAGAGCTCTAGAATGGGGCGGGTTGGATAAATATGGAAGTGTTTTTGAGGAAGTAAACTGGGATGATGGTCCAACTGGCATGTTTTTACAAATTGTGTAAGACTTGATTGACAAGTTATTTTTTTTTTTGTTTTACCGGAGAGACACACTAAGCTGAAAGTTTGTTTACAGGTGCGACCTGGGAGCACAAGAAGTTAAGTGACTTGCTCAGGGTCACACAGTATGCAAGGGGGCTGTGGGATTCAAACCCAGGTCTCCAGGTTTACAGCTCAGAGCCTTAAACCACTGTGCTATACTGAAACAAAGCTTCAACAAGCCAAAACTTGGAAATAGAAACAGCAGATGCAAGAAATCCTTGTATCCCAATCTGAGCATGACAGATCCCCTGAAAATGCTCCTGGCCTTTCTGGTAGACTTTCATGGAGTGGTCCTCTACAGGACAAGTTAAGTTTAAAGCAACAGTACTACAAAATCAGAAGTGACATATCAAAATTCTGTTTTTTGGCTGTAAGCATGCGCCAAAGTTCCAGTTTCCATACCTGTAAATGTTTTTCCAGTCATCTCTAGTTTTTTAGATATTTGCAATTTATTTGAAGTGTTGTAGCACTACAACAAATATGAGCTGACTAATTTCAGCTGCGCTTTTTCTTCAGGTCGCATCACATCTTTAGACAACAGCAGAGGGACCCTCTGCTGACCATTCCCGATGTCCTTGCAAGTCATAAACATGTGCAGTTGGCAGCAGAGGGGGTTCCAGCGCAATATGCTTAATGGCAGAAATGTAAACAAAAGCAGAGAATAACTGAGCAAATTATTCAGTGATAGTACAATGCCGGCGAGAAAGAGTACCAGGTATATGATTAGCAGGGCACAGGGAATAAACTGTCAAAAAAGCACAATTTTTTTTTTCGTAGTACTGCTGCTTTAAGTTTATTATTTCAGTAAGATGTATAAAATAACATTTTGTTACATCACCATACCATTTTGACAATAAATACGAATATCACATTACACTGTCTCTATACTTAAAACAGATTGTTCTAAGTTTAAAACATGTTTCAACCTATCTTTGTTCTATTTATAAACATTGCAGCAGGACAAGGATCTCTGCATCTGGTGCATGATGCCAGAAGACAAAAACATGCTGGCTGAGACAAGTGGTGTCTACTCCAACAAATGGATGCATGGCACATTCAAGGCTCACACAGTGTATCTAGAAGATGCTACGAGTGACTGTATCTTAACTGCAATTGATTATACAACAGATCCTTTTGCCACGGAGATTCAGTATCATTGTTCCTGTTGGAAACAATATGTCTCTCAAATATACCACCAGGACAAAAACATTAATTCAGGTCTCCACTTACAACAGGTTCATCTTCCAGAAGTTTGAGAAATGTTTCTCAAACATGTACGGACAGTTGTATTGGATATGAATGAGCCAAGAACATTACAAGGACTACTGATGGACTGCAATAACCTGCTGAGGAATTTCAGTTATGATACAAGTACAACAAAATCAAGGACAATTAAGCAGATGATTTAAAATGAATTTGCAAACAGGTTTGGATTTCATGATCGTTTCCACAAAACAAGGGTACCATAGTGTATGTCATATCTGCAGGTGGAAGTTAGTAGAAGCAGCAATCTACTCGTGGGGAGTGAGGGATTAACGACATTGAATACCCTTGCCAGGTGCTTGAAAGATAAGTTACTGCATGATAGTGGCATGAGCTGGCCTCCACATATTGATGAGCTGGAGAACATTGAAGAACCTAATCCTGAGTTACAAAAATTTCTCACCTGGCTAAAGAACCCTGCTGCTAGTGACTTCAGTGATGCCTGTGAGGATCCAGAGACTGGACCCTTGTCATCACTGTTATTTTCATTCATCGCTGGGAAACACATTTCCTTAAAGATCAAGTTATCAATGATCATCCATGGCCTGACTAGAAGTCGTGAGATTATAGACATGATGAAGAAATTATCACTTGAAGCAAGCATGTTCTTTGTATGCTACAGAAGCTAAGTTTGAGCTTGAGAAGAATGACAGCTGTCCTGAAGTGCTTGCCAATAATTTTTCTGGAACTGCTTATTCTAGACAATGACGACTTTCAGGATGACACACTGACTGGAGCAGATACATCTCACCGCACAGAGCATCGTGTGACATGGGAATGTCTCTCAATATTCAATCCTAATGGAACTATAGTCAAAGTGCAAAAATCTAAGTTAGTTGGAAAGTTGAACCTGGTTCCACTACACCCCACCAATAGTTATACTGCCCTGGTAGACATGGGATTCATTTGGAGGCTTGCCACTCCTTTTGCAGAGAATAGAGAATAGCATGTTGAGACTGACTTCACATGGGCAGATTATGCTCGTAAGTTATTTGCACTTGTTCTGGCTCGACATCCCAAAGCTTCCGAGATTGTCAATGTGAATGATCGATATGACTTGGACATGAGCATCAAAGACAGTGAGCATGAATGTAGGACAACATGCACATCATACACAGGAGGGACACGGAATATATATAGTAAGAGAGAAGATAAGCTACCTGCTTCAAATGAGTTCCATAACATGTTCAAAACCTATGGGGTCATAATGTTGTATGCTTAATAGCATACAATATCATAGCGAACCCGAAAGAGCGCTGTCCAGGACAGCGAATGGTGCTATACGGCATTACTGCCATCATTGGTATTGCCATTCAAGCCTCCAGGCAGAGGATAAGACCTCTGCTGGGAGGGGTTCTGCCAAGCAGCTGCCGTGGCTCACTGGTCTGAGACACAGCATCAGGAACCCAGGCGCTGTGTCTGGGACAGGGTTTGAGTCCCAATCCCAGACATTTTATTTTTTTACACTATTTGTGCATTCCCTGAGTTGGCCCCCCCCAAAGTTGAGAATCTTTGGAGAGGGGATCTGGAGGGTGCAACCCCCTGTAATGGAGGAGTGGGGGGAAGAGCTCCCACAGAAAGAAGACATATGCCACATGGCAATATTGCGCTGTATTGGCAGTGCTATTTTGCTTTGCGGCATAATGTCTTGCGACATTATGACCCCATGCCTGTTCAAAATCCCAAGCAAAAAAATATGTATCCAGCAATTCCTGAAGGGCGAATTCAGGTTGTTTGCACATCAACATCCAGACATCCGATTTCTATATTTGGTGAGAAGCAAATGTTGGGATCTGTCCTCTGAGGATGAACATGTGCAAATTAAAGAGTTCCAGCATCACCACATAGAAGGAGGCATGATACTTCTGTATATATATTCACAACAGAGGAAGAATGGAGTAAAGGATGTTGTACTTGATGCAGAAGACACTGACATAGTAGTCCTAGCTGCATATGTATCACACCAGTCTGACTGTGTTTTTGGCTTGAAGAGGAAGAAGGACATATTTGACTGCAAGGCACTGTGTTCAAACAAATTTGCTCAAGTCATTGCACCTCTTCATATACACACTGGAGCAGATGCATTCTCGCTGTTCTTTGGACATGGAAAAAAGTCAGTATTTCAAAGTGCACTGAAATCTGAAGCAGCGCATAGGTTGTTGTCAGGTGCTAGAAAGAGTCTCTGAGTGACACCAAATATTCTGGACAACATGGCGGAAGTTCACTATCAGGTTTGTCTAGTGAGATAGTATCAGCAAGACGGGCATCAAAGTGGAACAAAATGAAAAGAAAGTCAATCTAGAGAATATCTCCTGACCATGACTCACATGATTTGAAGGTGAGCGAGTTAGCTGCCAGTTGTACATCCTGTTCAGCTACAACAAGCCTGATGCCATCATCACCACTGGACCATGGCTGGACTATGATTGACTGGAAATGTCAACCCCTCTGATACACAAAGAACACCTCTACCAAAGAGCCTCAGGGATATTGAAGCACAAGAGAATGTCTCAACAGCTGGAAAAGATGATGCAGAATCTGATTCAGAATTTGATACAGACTAGATTCTGATACTGACTCTGAGAATAACATGGAAGAAGAAAATGAGATTTTGGGCATGCTCAAATGAGGACAGCACTTCAAACATTAATTGGAGAATGTTTAACAGGAAAAACGCAGGTCTGCACCTGGGGACCATGCTTCGGCAAACAACAAGTAGAATAAAAAGTACAGATAAGCCAGCACTGGTCTTATGGCAAGTGTCTCCAACTGCACCGATCGAGGTTTGAATCAGACCAAGGAAGCAATTCTCTGGGTGCTAAAAGTGCTTCATTTTATTAAAGGATAAAAACAAGTGAATGCACCCTGCTTCCACAAAGAGCTATCAAATCCACAAAAACACTCCCAACGCGTTTCGCCCCTGGCGCTTAATCATGAATAACAAATCATACCACAAATGCAACACTTATATTTAAAATTCTTAAGTGACAGTATCATAGTGAAATGGCTTTTGCAAATTAAACCATTAAACACAAGTTATGCAAACCTATTAAATGCACAACAATAAGCATTTTAACTTTAAATATTACTTTTTACTTTTACCACTATAATCAGTGTCCTCCTCAATTTCTTGGGGATCCACTTTCCATGCAAGTGATAAATGATGACTCTATAAAAAGTAAAAAAGGGATACAAATTAATACATGTTATTAACAATAAAATATTTTTATCCATCAACTAATACTAGCACAATAATTCAAACTACTTCTTTAAAAATGGTTTGATATCAATTCTTTCATTTAGTCCTGGTATTTCTGAGCCACCCATAGCAAAAATCCAATACTGTTCTCTTTTCAGCAAAATATTATTATAATCACCACCCCTTGGGCTTTTTATGGGTTTTTCAACCCCTACAAAAGACCATACATGTTCTTTTACATTGTTTACTTTATCCATATGAATCGCTAATGCATTTTTACTATCATCATTCTTTATCGCTCTTAAATGCTCGCCCACCCTCTCTTTAAATTTCCTTTTAGTTTTTCCTATATAGAAACAACCACAAGTGCATGAGGCCAAATAAATGACCCTCTGTTGCACAGGTGATAAAACCTCTAACCTTTATAGTTCTTTGGTCTTTGGGTTAATAAAAGCCTTAGTTTGTGTGATGGTTTTACAAAATTTACAATTTCCACATCTAAAACATCCATCATGACATGCAGGTAACCACATCTTTTTATTTTCATATTTTGGTTGTGCTGAATGTACTAAACTATCTTTTAAACTTTTTCCCTTTCTATGCACAAAACTTGGCTTCACATCTCTAAGATCCTTTAAACCAGGGTCTAAACTCACTAAGTGCCAATGTTTATTAATAATTCCTCCAATTTCCCTAGATTGTGCACTATATGTATTCACAAAATTAACTCTTGAATCACATTTTTTTTTCCGGTTTTTGCATGACCTCTGACCTTGCCAACTTGTCCACTTCTTCCCTAGCCCTGGTAACAACAGCGGCTGAATATTTCCTTTCATATAACTGCTCTTCTAACTCATCAGCTCTCTTCTTGTACATAGATACAGTGCTACAGTTCCTTTTAATTCTAAGGAATTGTCCCTTAGGTATACCTGCTATGGTGTGGAAAGGGTGACTACTATCTGCTTGTAATAAAGTATTTCTATCTGTACTTTTTCTGTACAGATCTGTTGCAACTCCCCACCATCCTTTTAATAATCAGATCAAGAAAATTAATATGTGCAGAACTGAAAGATAGAGAAAAATGCAGATTTTCATTACTATGCTCCAAAAATTTAACAAATTCAAATAATTCATCCTCAGTTCCAGTCCAAATAATCAATATATCATCTATAAAGCGTCTATATAAATCTATTTTATCCCTAAATGGGTTTTTCTCTCCATCTCTAATATATTCCTCTTCCCTCTTTCCAAGATATAGATTTGCAAAATTAGGGGCAAAAGTTGCTCCCATTGCTGTTCCTTTAATTTGCACATATTGTTCATCTATAAAAAAGAAAGTGTTAGATTTTAACACAAATTCCGACCTGGGGGGTTTATAAGACATTTATGTATTTTAGGAAGTATATACAAACATGCTTTCATAGGGTTTTGTACTTTCAAAAAGGAATAAGTTTCACCTTTAAAATCTGGATTACAAGCTTTTGTTCTGATTATTAAAAAGGATGGTGGAGGTGGTATTGCAACAGATCTGTACAGAAAAAGTACAGATAGACATACTTTATTACAAGCAGATAGTAGTCACCCTTTCCACACCATAGCAGGTATACCTAAGGGACAATTCCTTAGAATTAAAAGGAACTGTAGCACTGTATCTATGTACAAGAAGAGAGCTGATGAGTTAGAAGAGCAGTTATATGAAAGAAAATATTCAGCCGCTGTTGTTACCAGGGCTAGGGAAGAAGTGGACAAGTTGGCAAGGTCAGAGGTCATGGAAAAACCGGAAAAAAACAAAAAAAACAAAAATGTGATTCAAGAGTTAATTTTGTGAATACATATAGTGCACAATCTAGGGAAATTGGAGGAATTATTAATAAACATTGGCACTTAGTGAGTTTAGACCCTGGTTTAAAGGATCTTAGAGATGTGAAGCCAAGTTTTGTGCACAGAAAGGGAAAAAGTTTAAAAGATAGTTTAGTACATTCAGTACAACCAAAATATGAAAATAAAAAGATGTGGTTAACTGCATGTCATGATGGATATTTTAGATGTGAAATTGTAAATTTTGTAAACCATCACACAAACTAAGGCTTTTATTAACCCAAAGACCAAAAGAACTATAAAGGTTAGAGGTTTTATCACCTGTGCAACAGAGGGGGTCATTTATTTGGCCTCATGCACTTGTGGTTGTTTCTATATAGGAAAAACTAAAAGGAAATTTAAAGAGAGGGTGGCAGGCATTTAAGAGATAAAGAATGGTGATAGTAAAATGCATTAGCAATTCATATGGGTAAAGTAAACAATGTAAAAGATCATGTATGGTCTTTTAGAGGTTGAAAAACCCATAAAAGCCCAAGGGTGGTGATTTAATAATAATATTTTGCTGAAAGAGAACAGTATTGGATTTTTGCTATGGATGGATCAGAAATACCAGGACTAAATGAAAGAATTGATATCAAACCATTTTTAAAGAAGTAGTTTGAATTATTGTGTTAGTATTAGTTGATGGATAAAAATATTTTATTGTTAATAACATGTATTAATTTGTATCCCCTTTTTTTACTTTATAGAGATCATCATTTATCACTTGCATGGAAAGTGGATCCCCAAGAAATTGAGGAGGACACTGATTATAGTGGTAAAAAGTAAAAAGTAATATTTAAAGTTAAAATGTTTATTGTTGTGCATTTAATAGGTTTGCATAACTTGTGTTTAATGGTTTAATTTGCAAAGCCATTTCACTATGATACTGTCACTTTAAGAATTTTAAATGTAAGTGTTGTATTTTGTGGTATGGTTTGTTATTCCCATGATTAAGCGCCAGGGGGCGTGAAACACGTTGGGAGTGTTTTTGTGGATTTGACAGCTCTTTGTGGAAGCAGGGTGCATTCACTTGTTTTTATCCTTTAATAAAATGAAGCACTTTTAGCACCCAGAGAATTGCTTCCTTGGTCTGATTCAAACCTCGATCGGTGCAGTTGGAGACACTTGCCATAAGACCAGTGCTGGCTTATCTGTACTTTTTATTAATTGGAGAATGTTACGACAGCAATAAGGCTTCGAACATTATGGATATTAGAATAACTGTACAATCTAACTAATGTTACCAAACTAGAACTTTTTTTTTCCTTTTTGCACCCTCTCCTTATGTCTTGCCGAGCTCTCTCCAGCGACCGCCCAACACCATGGACTCTACCTCCTTGCGTGGCCTGAGCTCTCCCGCCCGACGCCGGGCATCCCCTGGGTCTACCCTCTGGGGAAGGCCCCCCCCCGCCCAGGGCACTCTTTCTATAGGGTTGAGCACTGGACTGGGGAGGAGACAGGACGAGGAGAGCTGTGTCCGATCCGGGAGTGTGGTTTGTGGGTAGGAGGCACTTTCTCCTACCGGAGACAGGAGGGGGATTCTCACTTATGCCCTGTGGGAGCCTGGCTGCCAAGGCAACGTGACTACTCAGCGGCTCCACCTCTGGCGTGACATGCCATGACGCTACTTTGGCCACCTCCAGCCTCTGCCAGAGGTTGCTCCTTGAGCGGTCATCTCCCCAACCCTCCCCAGGGAAGAGAGAGCAGTCCTCTGGATGCTCAATCTCTTCCCCTCCCGCCAACCCCTGCCTGCCCAGGCTTATTCCTGAACCCTTGTCACCAGTGTGGTGCAAGGTGTGGTATCCAGCGCCTCAACCTTCAGCACCACCAGGCCGGCCACCAAGCTTGAACTTGTCAATTAAAAATGTTACTAACTGTGCAAAACCAGATTTTGTAAAAATAAAAGTTGGCTATTTTTCTGACGCTGAAAAATGACATGCATTATATACTTAGATTTAGAAACACAAATTTCAAGTTTTGGGGGTGGGGGGAACTTGGAATTAAACAACCATTATTGTGTAAATTTGAGAACATGTTGTCATGGTATCTTTGGCTTCAAGAAAGAACATTTTTATTATAAGAAATTATAAGAAATTAATTCCTTGACCCTCAAAACCCCCATTTAGTCATGGACTCCTATTATTTTGGCACTTGGGTTAATATCCCAGTACTGACACTGTAGTGCAGCATGAGAGGGGTGCTGCACTTCTGAGGTGCCGTCTTTTGGATGAGAAGTTAAACCGAGGTCCCATCTGCCTGGATTGGTGGTAGTTCAGGTGGATGTTAAAGATCCCATGGCACTTATCGAAAAGAGTAAGGGAATTTCCCCCGTGTCCTGGCCAAATTTCCCTCATTCGCTAAAAAATACTACCAACAGCTTAATCTGGTTCAAGGCCGGTTGGCATTCATCTGTATCCCCCTCCCCCGGGTCGTGCCTGAAAATAGGCAGGATTTGTCTAGTGCACTTACCCGGTCAACAAAAACAAAATAAATAAATAAATACATTTTTCCTTTACCATATAGTCGATTTTGAGTTGCTGGCAAAATGTTAGCATCATTTAATCTCCCCATTTTACACTTGAAATTAACATTCTGTTGCTGCAGTAGTCAAAAGAAGGAAACATGATTTTTTTTTTTTCACAGAATGTAACATTTTCTAGCCAGTTTGGGGTTCCGAGAACACTGATGTGATGTTCTTGTTTTGAACAATGTCAGCAAGTGATATACCACCTGTTTGGGCACAGGCTCAAAACAGAAAGACAACGGGAAAAAAAGAATTGTGGAAACGGTACTTATTAGTAGTTAAGGAATGTAAAATTTTGATTAGGAAAACAAAAAAAGGAGAATGGAGTATATTGCCAGAAATGCTAAAAGTAATTCAAAGTTTGTTTTGGGCATATGTTAATAAAAAGAAAGGAGGGTGTAAGGCAGTGGGACCTTTAATTGAAGGGAAAAAACAGGATCAGTAACAACAACGAAACAGCAAATGTATTACATTAGTGTTTTGGGTCTGTATATTAGCCACCTGATTTAAATATGGTGGAAACTGAGAATCAGGACATTGCGCCATTGATTACAGAATAAGTGATGTATAAGGCTTTGAATATTCTAAATACAAAACAATATCAGGGGCCAAATGGGATAGACCCAAGATTATTAAAGGAACTAGCCCATACATTAAAGGGACCAGTTGCTTGACTATTTAATAGGTCAATTGAAACAGGTGAAACACCAGAGGCATGGAGATTGGCTATTACTGTCCCCTGTATAAGAAGGGAGAAGGGCTGATAAAGGAAAATTGCAGGTCGGGTGAGCTTACGTCTGTATTGGGGAAAACTATGAAGACTATTATAAGAAGCATCATAGAGGAACTTCTGAATATTAATTACTTGTGGGATGAAATGCAACATGGTTTCAGGAAAGGAAGGTCTTGCCTAACTAATTTGACTTTTTTGAGTTTATCTTTTTCTTGCCTAACTAATTTGACTTTTTTGAGTTTATCTTTTTCTTGCCTAACTAATTTGACTTTTTTGAGTTTATCTTTTTATTAATTTTAAGTATATAAAGACGTACAGGCATACATAATGAAAGGGAAACCTCATATAGATGACAAGAGTGTATCACTTAACAAAACACATAGTTTAGGTTAAATATAATGAGGATGCCTAAAATATACATATATAAAATAAGAGTTTGTCTTATTTATATCATAAGTAGTGAACAAAGAGTTACAGTTATTAAAGTATTATGAATTCAGAGAGATCAGTTAAGTGCAAGATGAGTATGAGAACAAGTTATAGCAGGCTTTCAAACCATTACATGAAGTGATACCTATAAGAATACAAACATTATACAGTAGAGGAGGAATATAAATAAAAGAGAGATGTATGTTGAAGGTAGAAAATAGTGCAGGGTAGAAAAAGGAAGAAAGAAGTAGGGTGGGAAAGAAAAAAAGGGGAGATATCTGTGCACAGAGTGTTAGAGAGACCCAGATCTAATTAACAGAGTAAAGATATACCAAAAGGAAAGCTAAATAAGTCTTGAGGATTAGGGTCTTAAGAACCAGTCGTTTCAATGAATTTAAAGTAATCCTGCCAGCACCGATCATATACGGTGAGTCGGTCATGACTAACATGGCATAGACGGTCTAGTGAGGCGTATTGAGAGAGGCTTTGAAGAACATCAAAAAGGGAGGGAACAAGGGTAGATTTCCATTTAATAAGAATCAGACATTTAACCAAAAGAAAAAGTATATTTAGCCATCTAAAATGTGCATGTGAAAGGGAAGAGTTACTCAGAGTATAGAGGCCTAGGAGGAATAGTTTTGGATCAAAGGAAAACTTTTGTCCTATTACTTTGGAAGCAAATGAATGAATTTTATGCCAAAGCTTATTAATGGGGAGTGCAGGACCAAAGAATATGAAGCAGATCACTGTTAGCTTGGTTGCAGCACCAACAGTTATTGTTATTTAACAGGCCCATCTGGTGAAGTGCTGAAGGAGTTCTGTACCAAAGATGCAGGATCTTGATTTGTATTAGGGAGCTGCAGGTATCTTTAAATGTGCTGTGTGCCAAACGCAAACATTTACACCACTGTGTATCTGAGATATTGTAGTTAAAGGTAGTTCTCCATTTATTTTTAGCTTGTATAGATGGATCGGAAGATTGTCAATAATGTTTTTGTAAATGATGCTGCTTAATTTTGTAAAGATATTAGCCCAGTACGAGATGTGTGATTCTAGAAAAGTGTGTTTGTATACATAATTAGAAATGGAGTTGAAAGCTGCTCGAATTTGTAAAAACTTCCAGAAGTCCTGTTTAGGAAGTTTCCATTTGACCTGTAAGTCTGGGAACGCTTCTAAGGATGAGGAGTTCGAAGTCCAAGATATCGCCAAGAAAAAATGCCATTATTCCTCCATGAATGACAGAAAATTGGATGATTTTCCATGTGAACAGTGGGTTGCCCCATAAAGGGGCATAAAACCAAGGTTTGGGGTTAGATTTCAAACATTTATGGGTTAACTTGCAATATAGAATAGAAGCTGATATGATTGGAGTTTTTAATTTTGAGGAAAGGGGGTTAAAAATAAAGGAAGTAAGAACCCCTCCATTGCTCAGTGTGGATTCCATAGCAATCCAAAGTGGGGAGTGAGGAGAAGGCTTCTGAAATCATTTAATGGTTTGTGCCGCCCGGAAGGCCCATAGATAACCTTTGAACCAAGGGAGTCCAAATCCACCTTTTTTCCAATGAGATTGAAGTTTGTTATGATTAACTCTTTGAATTTTCCCCTCCCATATAAAGTTACCTATCAGTTTATCAGTTTTAGCAAGGAAAAAGGATGGAAGAGTTAAAGGGATGTTAACAAAGAGGTAGAAAATTTTTGGGGATATGGACATTTTAATGGCCGTAATTTTACCCATAAAGGAAAGATTAAGAAGCTTCCATCTGTCTAGAATTGTTTTGATATTATCTAGTAAAGGATTAAGATTACTATCCCATATTTGCTTAAGATTATTAGTTATTTTGATTCCTAGATATGTTATGCCATGCGGCGACCATCGAAATCCAAAAGGGTGGTTCATAAAAACTTTGCAATGGTCATTAAGAGGTAGAGTTTCTGACTTACCATAGTTTAAAGCAAGGCCTGAAATACTTTTTAAATTTGCTAAGTAAATCAACCAATAGGGGTCCTGCCTCGTCCAGATTCTCAAGTAGAATCAGGAGGTCATCGGCATAAGAAAGGGAAACATATCTTGAGCTTCCCACTGGGATGCCATTAATACCAGCAGATTGGCGTAAACAGGCAATTAGAGGTTCCATGGCTAAAATGAAAAGGGAAGGCGATAGGGGACAGCCTTGCCTGGTTCCTTTTTCCAGTTGAAAGCAGGAGGAAAGGGTGGAATTAGTAAGTACCTTAGCAACAGGGGAGTTATATAATAATTTAATCCAAGAGCAGAAGGTGTGTGGAAGGCCAAAGTGAGATAGCACTTGATACAGATAATCCCAGTTTAAAGAGTCAAAAGCCTTTTCGAAATCAATAGCTATGGCTGCCGCTGGAGAATTGAGAAATTTGGCTTTGTGAATTAGATTGAATAGAGAATGTAGGTGATCTGATCCAGACCTATGTTTAATAAAACCAGCTTGTGAGTGGTGAATCAATTTGGGGATCAAATGTTCAAGTCAGGAGGTTAATAATTTAGCAAATATCTTCCCATCCATGTTTAACAAGGAAATTGTCCTATAGCTTATTGGTGTATGGGATCTTGTCCTTCTTAGGAAGTAAGGTAATAACTGCTTCAGTACAAGAGGGAGGAAGCTTGCTAGTAGTGAAGCTTCTTGATAAATGTCAAGAAGGAGGGGCATAAAGTATGAGAAAATATTTTGTAAAAATCAACAGGAAAACCATCATTTCCAGGGGATTTACTTGATTTCAGTGAGGACAAAGCTTTCTGAACTTCTTGTAATGAAAAGGGTTTGTCTAAGAGATTCGCTTCATGAGAAGAAAGATGGGGGAAGGTGTAAAGTTTTAAGGAATTGTTGAATTAGTATGGTTGAAGAAGGATTTGTATTAGAATATAGTTTTTGATAAAAGGTAGACATGATATGATTTATGGAAGAGTTATCAAAATGAATTTTGCCTTGTTCATCTTTAAGACTTAGAATATGGCGTTCCATTTGTTGCGCTTTAAGCTGGTAAGAAAGGAGTTTCCCAATTTTATCACCATGTTCCCAAAATGTATGCTTAAGTTTAAAAAGGGCCAATTCAGTTTTACGAGAAATTAATTTGTTTATTTTGACTCTGAGTTGAAGAATTTCAAAATGTAGATGAGAATCAGGAAGATGTTTGTTAGAGGAGAAGTAGAGATTTTCTTTGGCTTTAAGAGATTTTTCCATATCAGCCAATTGCTTCTCTCTTATCCTTTTTCTATATGCAGCATAGCTAATTATTTTCCCACGAATTGTGGCTTTAAGAGCTTCCCATACATTAGACATAGAAGATTCAATGGGGTATTACTAAAGAGGAAGTCCTGAATTTGAGTTTTAATCATGGATAAAAAATCTGGGTCTTTAAGAAGGAGAGGATCTAACCACCAGAAGGTAGATTTGGATATTGATGGGCCCCACAAGAGATGCAGTTTAACCAAAGCGTGATCCGAAATTATGATGGGAGAAATGGATGAATCAATTGTTTTTTCTATTATGATAGGAGAGGCTAACCAATAGTCAATTCTGCTATATGTTTTATGTAGAGAGGAATAAAAGGTAAAGTCTCGATCTCTGGGGTGCAAAAGGTGCCAAACATCGGCTAATCCAATGTCCTGCATAAACAGAGAGAGGGCTTTAATACTTCTGGGGTGGACATCAGTAGTAGGGCTACTTCTGTCAATACTAGCTTCTAATGCTAAGTTAAGATCACCTCCCAGAATAAGTGGTGTATTGTCCGTATTAAAAGGTAAAATCTGTTGAGCTAAGTTATGAAAACAATTCGGGGGAGTCAGAATTAGGTGCGTATACATTGGCAAGTAGAAGAGGACCAGAATTTGTATTTAATTTGACCATCACCCATCTGCCTTCATTATCTGAAAGGGATTTTATTAGAGACCATTTAAGGCTCTTACCTATAAGAATGGTAACTCCTCTCTTTTTAGCAGTATAAGATGAATCATAAATTTGACTGACCCAGTGTTTCTTGAGCCTGTGAACATCCTCTGCTAATAATTTAGTTTCTTGAAGGAAAGCGATTTGTGTTTTATGTTTTTGGAGATGTGTGAGGATTTGCTTTCGCTTTCAAGGAGAATTAAGTCCCTTCACATTCCATGTGTAAAAAAGCATGTCACTCATACTGTCAATATCAAAAGAACTATCACTGGAATGGGAAGGGACCGATAGGTAGGGATGTAAGTTTGTCATTGATGAGGTTTTAATGACTCATTGTTTGTTCATGAAATCATCAGTAAACAGTAGTAAATGTTGTGGCACTGTCATCATTGCTACATTCTGATGACACTAGAGAAAGTCATGGAAGTCCTGAATAAAGATCAAAAGTCATGGAATCAATGACGTGTATGACTACCATGACAAAGTTACATCCCTACCGATAGGTAAAGCAGAGGATGAACAGAATAGAAGTAAAGAAAAAAAAGTATATACAGGTGGTGGCAGGTGCATTTAAACCATAAAATATTGAATATGTCAAACATAAAAGGCACAGATATCTTTCTGAGCATAGAGTAGAATGGGAAAGAAAGAAAGATCATTAATAACAACAACATCACTATGTTAACATCAACTAGAATATCAATATCATAACCATGAAAAATAACAAGGACTTTTTGTAGATGTGAGGAGGTATGAGTCAGTAAACAATACTTAGAGATTCTCTCATACACATCTTGGCGTAAGTAATGGAAGTAGAATTTGAGAACTTGCATAGTTATATGCTCCCAGGTCTAAATCTTATAAACAACAATAGGTGTAAATTCTCAATATAAACTCAAGCAGGAGATAGTATATCATAGAACAGGAAAGGAACCAGATAGTTAACCTCAACAAGATACAAAATGAGCAACAATCTTTATATATATATATATATATATATATATATATATATGATAGTGAACAATGAAATAACCAGACCATCTGGTAATAACTTGCATATATATATATATATATATATATATATATATAGGTAGTAGGTATGTCAACCTATAGCATATATGTACTTATATAGCATATAGTCGAGACCAGTCTTGCCACAAAAGAAACATGAAAGTAAGTAGTGTCTGGTCATGCAAAAAGAAAAAATTAAAAGAGGTTGACATAGCATGCAAGCCTAGCAACGTCCTCCATGAAGGTGATATCCACTGTTGTTAAGGCATCAATATATCAGAATGAGAAAAAAAAGGTATTTATACTAAATTGTACGATTTGAAGCAGAATGATTTATTCAGAATTTCTGTGCCCGAGGGCCAAGGGAGTATAATAGGGGTGCAAAAAGAACCAGCTTCGGTGCGATAAAGATAGCGATAATAGCAATTAATAATGCTTATACTATACTCGAACAATGCCTTCATATGGTTAAAGAGGGAGTGATTAGGTCCAAAATTGAACAAAGTAAGCTCTCTCTTAAAAAAACGGCCAAACTAGAGGACTCCTATATGTTACAAGGCTTTGAGTATGTGTGCTATGCAGGGTGGAGTGTATCAGGAGTATTATATATCTAAACACCAAAAACTACTGGCAGTATGTACAAATTAGAACTTAAAAATGCATTTAAATGTAATGCTGTGCCTAAATTGGTAGTTCCAGAATACCAGAAAGGTAGATAATTAAAGTTAGATTTAGAATTGAGTATCTTTTTTTAAATATTATAATATGCCAAAAAAGGATAATACTGATTATTTAAAGAAAACCTTTATAGGTGAGCCATAGGTTTAATAAGTTACAAAAATATCTTGACAGCATTGCATCAACTTGAGTAACATTGCACAAAATTCCTTAAATCGCTGCATTTCAGTGAAGGGTACCCAATTGGAATGGTTGCTAGGCATATTGCTGCACGTAATTGGGGCATATGTAAAAAACAAACCATGCATCAGAGTGCCAAAAGTGCCATAACAAGTACTTAACTCTCAGTAGATAAAGGTAAATTGAAACTGCAATCGATTGTGATGTACAGCCTTCCAAAAGCAATGCTGCAGAGAGGATAGTAATAAGGTAGGAGAGCAGTACAGCGTGATATGTGGCAAATAAAACAGCTGGTCTCAAACTACACAATGCTCTGGGAAATAACCCCAGAGGTAAATATAAAACTAAAAGTATTTTAAAATCACTCAGGTTACCATTGATCGTGACAGCTAGAAGTACTGGAAGCTTTATTTTTAGATTTTGCTTTGCGTCTTTTTTTGGGGGGGGGGTAGTTCGAGTGTTTTAAGAGGTGAGCTTGCAACAACTTCCACCCAAGAAGAGTCAGCTGAGAGATTACCCTGAAGTGTTTCTCCTGTATCGACATTTTGATCTTTGGTGATCTGCCCCTCCAAATCAGCCTGTAGAGATGTAAGTTCTTCAGATAACAGGGCAAAGTTATTATGGAGGGGGAAGGAGGGATTAATCTGCACTCGAGAGGACATACCAGGTAGAGATTTAGAAAAATCTTAGGGTGGACAGCATGAATGATTAGAGGAGTGAGAGCCAACAGACAGCTTATCTTTAAGCCTGTTAGAGTGCCTTGGAATGGAAGCTATGCTCTCCGGGGAGCCAGGGACAGTCAGTTGGGTTAAGCTTCCTGCACTGGGCTGTGCGGCTGCAATGGAACTCTGGGTAGATTGCAGTGGAGTAGGCAAATGGACCTCGGCCATGGAGACCTCAGAGGTAGGAGCATTCAGGTTCGATTTTAGGTAATAATCAAGAGCTTCAGGGGTGTTAAAGTCTTTATAGGATGATCCCAGAAATAATCTCATCGTGGCAGGATATCGCAAGGCAAACCTGATTCCCCTTTGATGCAACGTAGGTTTAAGATGATTGTAAGCCTTCCTTTTCAATGACAATTCCTTAGAAAATCCAAAAAAATGGAAACTTTAAAGTCTTGCCACATTAAATTGCCTATTACTCCTGCTTGTTTTAAAATAAGCTCCGTGAGTGCAAAATTGAGAAAACGAGCAGTTATCGGTCTGGGCCTCTGATCTTTACTGGGCCTGGGACCTAAGGAACGATTTGAATGCTCAATTGTTAGCTGCAGGTCAGGGGGTAATTTTAACATCACAGGGAGAACATGAAGCATCAGTTCAGTTGTGTCCCCAAGTTCTGACCCTTCTGGAAAGCCAAAAAAGCACAAATTGTTTCTGCGATTGTGATTTTCATAATCATCTAGTTTGTCCTGCATAGATTTTATAATGTAATCTTGTTCTCTCATGGCAGCTCGGAGTTCTTGAATATAATTCTCATTAGTGGCAGATTTGTTCCCAGTCAGGGTAATACGAGTTTCAAACGATTGCAATGAAGCTGCATTTTGCTGGGTTGTAGTTTTTAGATAATTAATGTCCACAATTAGCTTTGAAAACATTGCCTCAATTCTGTCCAAAGAGTTTGTTTGTAGATTGGAGTCAGCCATGGTGAAACCTAAAGGCCCAGTTCGGGGTTGAGACAAACAGCCAAGTTAAGTTACAAAAAAGCTCCAGGAAAGCTCCAAATAACTTGCAAAAAAGCTTCAAAATGTTGTAATCTATTAAATCTTCAGAGGTGACATCAAAGAGATGGTCTGTAAACGGATAGGCTAGGTTGGATTCTGAAGTTCCTCTAGAGAGACAGATTTAAGCAGCCATTTTCTGCCTGGGCAAGCCACACCCCCTCTCTAATTTGACTTTTTTGAGAGGGTAAGTCTAGCACTGGATGAAGAAAAATCAGTGGATGTGGGCTATCTGGATTTTTCAAAAAGGCATTTGACACAATGTCGCATGCAGAACTAATTAATTGCCTGAATAAAGTTGGAAAAATAGCAAGATTATAGCATGGGTAAGATCTTGACTGAGTAATAGATCACAGAGGGTGAGAGTGAACGGGCAAGATTCTTGGAAAATAGAGGTGACTAATGGAGTACCACAGGGGTCAGTGCTGGGACCAATTCTGTTCAAGATTTATGTATCCAGTATGAAAACAAATAAAGGGGATTGGCTATAAAAGTTTACCGATGACACCAAGCTAGGCCATATAGTAGATATGGTGGGCTAGAGTTAGGTCATTGCAAGCCAAACTGGATGAGCTACACGAATGGCCAATTAAGTATAAAATGAGTTTCAATCTGGATAAGTGTATGATAATGCACTTAGACCATACAAATATTAGACAGAATACAGACTAGGTATACAGTCCTAAAAGTCTTTGAAAGTGAAGGGGACCTTGGAATAACTATAACAGACAATCTAAAATTTAGTCAACATTGTAATGAGGCTGTCATAAAATGTAACAAGATAAGGGATGCATTAGGAAGAATATAGCGAGTAGGAGTAGAAATGTAGTCTTGCCTACATATAGGGCACTGGTGAGACCACATTTGGAGTAGTATGGTCAGTTCTGGTCACCACAAGATGTGGGGGACATCAATAGACTCAAAAGGATCCAGAAGGAAGCAACAAAAATAATTAAAGGTTTGGAAAAGCAGTCATATGAACAATTAAGCAGCCTAGGACTATATTAGTTGAAGAAGAGAGCATTACGGTGGGGGTTGGGGACGGATCTTATTACAGTATATAAAGCTTTGAAATATGATTCAGGGATTTATTTAACTCCAAAATTTGATTAGCGTTTTGCTCATAAAAGTGCTAAAACATTGTGAAAATGCATAGCACTTGCCTCACTGTGTTTAACAAACATAACACTTCTAGAAAACCTATATAAATACTTTCTGTAAAGTTAGCATTGTCCCAAGAAAAAAACTGCTAATCAATTATTTAAAATAATGTGATGACATAAGGAGTTGTTTGCATTTGAAACTTAGGACTTTCAGTAGGAAAAACAGAGTGTAAATCCCAGCTGCAGGCCAAACACTTTAAAACTGTAAAGAGAAGACATTGGTTCACTGAAGGGGCGGTCCATTTTTGGAACAGTTTACCTGAGGCAGTAGTTACTAGTGAAAATCTGAATATCTCTAAATACAAGTTGGACCATTTCTTTAAAGAGAGAGAGTTTGGTGGTCTATATCGTTGAGAAATCACTGGACAGTCTAGATGGGCACTAAGCTCTCTCCTGTCTGTATTACCCATGTTCCTATGTTCTTAGAATGCAGAAAAAATGTTTGCTGAATTTATTTGCATACAAATAATGCCATTTTATTTTATAGTGTTTTAATACCAAAGTATCATGAAAATTTATAAAGTATGGAATGACAAAATAAAAATAGAAAACAGGTTGATTAAATTACCACTCAAGGTATCAAAGTAACAGAGAATCACAAATCTGATAATAACGTGTGACCCACATGGCATAGTTACTGGGTTCACACCCCTGCCTGGTGACTGTACAGGGCACACCTAGTTGAGGGGTTTGGGTTTATTCTTTCTCCTGCAGTAGGGTGATTAGTCCCAGAACAAATCAGTAGTGTGGTGACTCCACCCAGAGAGAATAAATGGGCCAGATGTTGTGTGCAGAGAGAATAAATGGGCCAGATGTTGTGTACAGTACCACAGTCTAGAATACAGTACCTATACACCTCCCTACTCTGGACTGGACCACTCTCTGGGGACCACAAACAGTTTTTTCCTTCACCAATAAGGACTTCATATAGACTGTACAAACTGAGTGATCACACATGGATAAGATTCAAGCAATAAACAGTGTTTTTATTACAGACCTGGCAGCTGAGGAGGAAATGAAGGTTATACCATTGCGATTCTCTTTGAACTCTTCCACTCTATAGAGAGGTACCCTCAGAGCCACTGCAATGTGGGTCCCTATACCCCCTCAGACCCCACACAGTATAAGGAAGCACCCGCCAAAATAAGGGGCTCAGCAAGATTAGTTATTTTACACAGGGTACAGTAACTTTCTAACTGGTACCTGATATAAACTACTGCTTTACATATGACATAATTGACATTTATTCTGGGTACCCAGGTATTACACTAGAGTGCTGGTGCAGATCTGGCAGCTACGTTGCCCCAGTTCTTTTGGTGGTCACTTGGTGAAAGTTAGCAAGCTTGCAGTTTAACCCCTCAACATGCCATAATGTTCTAGCTAAACTCCGAGAACTTAAAATTCCAAATAAGAAGGCTTGAAACCCTCAAAACTGTAATCCAAAGGCTCAGTCAGCAGTACCAGCACTCACGTCACCCACGGATGTAATGAGACAGGGAACAACGCACAGCAACAGGTTAAACAGCAATTGGAGCTTCAGATTATCTGGACTGTGCAACAGCAGCTCAGCCCTTCTGGCTCACACCTCTCTGGATACATCACTTCTGGCTCACACCTCTCTAGATACAGCCTTTCTGGCTCACACTTCTCTGAATACAGCCCTCCCAGCTTGTATCTCTCCGAATACATCCCTTCTGGCTCAACTCTCAGGATGCAGGACCACTATGCAGCAGCTTCCTGATGCCCAAGGAGCCCAGACCCCAGGAGCGACTCCACGGTCTGACTCCCCAATGGATCGAGAGTACACCCATACTCAGGCATGCACCCATGACTCCCTGTCCCCAATTCACCCCACTTTGTAAGGGTATCAGGTCTCCTACCTGGCTCTGAGGCAGTCTGGGCAGGATGCAGGTCTCTGTCTCCACTTGGTCCAGCTCAGCAGCTTTGGCATGCAGATGCGGCTCACACTCTCAGTAATTTATTCCACACAAGGGCTAGTCTGAAACAGTCACTGGATAGGGTGAACACAGGGAAAAGTTCAGAAGGGATTTTTCTGATTTAACCCTGGACGGGGATTGCAAGAAGTTTGGCCTGGCTATAGCCTCTCACTTTCTCTCTGTAGCAATAGGTCTGAACATGGAGAAATACAAAAAAAGAGCACAGCGCACATCAACAAATAAATTGGAACTGTTTTATTGAAGTCACTTGATAAAGAGGCAGTGAGTCCTCGAAGCACCGGAGTAACCTTCTCGGTATGTGACTTCAGTAAGCATGACATGGGTGGGTGGAGATGGAAAGAGGGGGGCAGGAGGAGGAGGAGGAGGCTTGAAAGCAGAAAAATAGGGGGGAACTTGGAATGCGGGAAAACAGGGGGAGCAGGGGATCAGAGCACGTGGAGGAGAGGGTAGAGGGAGGAAAGCACAAGGAGAAAGACCGGTTGGGAGGAAAGGGCAAGGAGAAGGACCAGAAGTACAAGGAGGACACAATAAAGGGTGCTGAAGGTTTGGGTCAGGGGGGCACGACAGGCATGGAGGGGCTGAATGGAGACATGAAGAAAGGAGGATGAGGCAGGCTAGTTTAGCAGAGGGGGGGAGGACCAGTCGCGAGCAGTCACGGGGAGGGTAGCGGGGCACAGAAGGATACATGGGAGGAGGAGGAGAGGCATAGGAACGGAGGGGAGGAGGTAGCCAGGGCAAACAAGGAGGGGCAGCAGGTGGCACCCAGAAAGAGAGAGGAGCAAGGAGCCAGCTGGGAGGAGGGTCCGGTAGAAAGGATGAGGGACAATGGGGGCGGGATGGAGGAAAAGGGGCGGTCAGAGTGCTCCTGTTGGGGGATTCCATGATCAGTGGGATCAAATGGGATAGGGAGGGGGAAGCCTGCCCGGTTAGAACAAAATGTTTCCATAGACTAACAGTGCACAGGGCCAAACATGAGGTATATCAGCTGGCAAAGGATTGTGGAGGTTCCCCGGACATACTAGTTCACTTGGGTACAAATGACATTGAGGGAAATAGTGAGCTAGAGATACAGGTAAGGTTCAGGAAGCTAGCCAGGGTTTGTCATGATATAGGATGCATGATTTCCTTCTCGGAAATCCTTCCAGTGCCGAGGGCTAGTGGGGAACACAAGAAGAAGATTAGGGAGATAAACAAGTGGCTCAGGGAGTGGTGTGAGACTAGAGGGTATGGGTTGATGGGGGATTGGGGGGAGACCTGGGAGGATAAGGGGCTGTATGCTAGGGATAGGCTCCATCTCAACTTGGAGGGAAGGTAAATCCTTAAGTTGAAAATAGAGGGGTTCATTGGTGAAAGGTGGGGTTTAAACTTGTTAAGGGGGGAAGGATGGGAGAAGAGGCTGTTGAGGGGGGTCCAATAAAGGAGGGACTCAGCCCTCACCCCCCAGAGGAGCTGGTGGAATGCAGGAAAAGGCCATCTGATAAGGTGCAGACAGGGAGAAGACAGAATCCCCATGGGAACACGAGCAGGGGAAATGAGAGTATAGAGAAGGGATGGAAGGTAGTCCTGCTAAATGCCAGGAGCTTGGTCAATAAAATGCCTGAGCCCCAGGTGATGCTAACTGAGGGAGAGGTGGATGTGGCAGCTGTCACTGAGACCTGGGCCACCACAGGGCATGACTGGGACCAGAACCTGGAGGGTTAAACCATGTTCAGGAAGGACAGGGGGGAGGGAAGGGGAGGAGGGGTGGCAATAATAGACAAAAATTGCATTGGTATAGGAGGAGTGGAGGAGGCAGAGGGAACTGTGGAGGTGATTTGGGTCACCTTGATAACAAGGGAGGGGGCAAGAGAGTAAAAATAGGAGTGGTGTACAGACCCCCTGTGCTGGCGGAGAAACTGGAGGAGAGTCTGGTGGCATATGTTGGGAGCACTGCAGATTACGTAAGGGAAGGGTGGTGGTGTTGGGGGACTTAAACATGCCAGGAACAGACTGGGGGACTATGACATCCTCGGTAGCCAGGGAACAGAGGTTGCTGGATGTCTTTCAGGACGCTTTCTTAACCCAGCAGGTGTGGGAACCAACCAGGGAGGAGCGGATACTGGATGTGATCCTGGCAGACAGTGACCAGATTGGAGATCTGGAGGTAAGGGACCCGTTGACAGGGAGCGACCATGCCACGGTCTGATTCTGTCTGGACCTAGGAGAATTAGAAGGCTGCACAAAGACAAAGGTAATTGACTTTGGGGGGGTGGATTTCAAAGAAATGAGAAAGATCCTTAAGGAGCATTTGGATGGGATTGGGCCAGACATGAACCCTGACAGTAGGTGGGAAATTATCAGGAAGCAGGTGCAGGATGCTACCAGCACCTGTGCAAGAGTGAGATGCAAATGCGGTAGGGCCCAAAAACCCTGCTGGTGGACCAGGAAGGTTCAGGAGGTGGTGAGGGGAAAGAAGGCGGCCTATAAGCATTTCAAATGCTCAAGGAGAGAAAGGGATCGAGGGGAGTATGAGCTGATGGCCAGAAGGGCCACTAGAGTGGTGAAGGCGGCTAAGGCAAGGAAGGTGCAGAACCTGACCAGGGAAATTAGGAGAGAGAACAAGGGGTTCTTCAGCTACGTTGGGGAAAACAAAGGGTGAAGGGGCAGATTAGCAGGATTAAAACAGGGGAGGATAGGCACAATACCCGGGGGAGCAGGCTGAGGTACTAATGCGTACTTCGCCTCAGTTTTCACCAAGAAAAGGGGGCTGCCTCATACATGGGAGGAGATGGTGAAACTGAGGGGGGCCCTTACCGATCTGAGGGTCTGGGGAGTGGGGCATCACTGGCAGAAGGGGAAGGTAAAGCAGGGAGACGAGGTAGCGGAGGTGGAAATCATGGCAGACAGAGTGAGGGAAGCCCTCAGGTCCCTTAAGACGGAGAAAGCACCAGGGCCAGATAAAATACATCCCAGAGTGCTGAAGGAACTGGCGGATGTCCTGGCAAAACCCCTGGTGGAGATTTTCAGCATCTCCCTGAGGACAGAGTGGGTGCCCCAGGACTGGAAGGTGGCACATATAGTGCCTATCCACAAGAGTGGATCAAGGGAGGTGGCAGGGAACTACAGGCCCATCAGCCTGACCTCAGTGGTGGGCAAGGTGATGGAGGGCATTGTAAAGTAGAGGCTGGGAGGGACCTGGAAAAGTTGGGGTGCCAGGATGATAGACAGCATGGCTTTGTCCTGGGGAAATCATGTCAGACAAACCTTGTGGAGTTCTGTGATTGGGTGACGAGTGCCTTGGACCTGGATAGGCTGATGGATGTCCTCTTTCTTGACTTCAGCAAGGCATTTGACTCTCTTCCCCACAGGGGCCTGTTGGATAAGCTGGGGGAAATGGGGGTGGGAAATAAGATGATCAGATGGATAGGGAATTGGGTATCAGGAGTGAGATGAGTCTTTTTGCGGATGACTCAAAGCTGAGGGTGGTGGTGGATGGGGACGAGGAGAGGGTGGCCCTTCAGGGGGACCTGAAGGCTCTGGAAAGGTGGTCTAGAAAGTGGAAACCTAGGTTCAATGCAGGGAAATGTGAGGTACTGCACCTGGGAGCCAGAAACCCAGGCCAAGTGTACACCCTGGGGGGGGCTGGAATGCTACAAGTCTCGATGGCTGAGAGGGACCTGGGGGTGGTGGTGGATGTCAAGATGAACAACTTGGAGACTTGTATGAGGGCATCGGCCAAGGCCAACAGGATGCTTGGATGTATTGCTAGGGGGATCACCTCCAGAAGGAGGGAAGTGATACTACCTCTGTACAACTGCTTGATAAGGACGCACCTCGAGTACTGCATGCAGTTCTGGAGGCCACACTTAAACAGGGACATTGAACTCCTGAAGAGGGTCCAGAGGAGGGCAACCAAAATGATCTGTGGCTTGGGGGACAGGACCTATGGGGAGAGGCTTGAGGAGCTAAATATGTACACATTGGAAGAGAGAAGAGACCAGGGGGACATGATAGAGGTCTTCAGATACATGAGGGGTACCTACGTAAATAGGGAAGGTGAAGTCAGGGTGCTCCAAAGGAAGGATGGGGGGCAAATAGAGGGCATGGGTGGAAGCTGGAGGGGGAGGGAGATTCAGGGGAGAAAGGAGGAGGTGCTACTTCACTGAGAGGGTGGTGGAGCCATGGAATGCGCAGCCCGGGGAGCTGGTGGAGGCAGAGACAGTGCAGGAGTTTAAGAGGGGGGTGGGACAGGTACAAGGGAAGGGTTCTGGAAGCAAAGTGCTGTGTAACGAGAATATCCGGAACTGGGAAGGGAGAAGCCCGAGAGGGCGAGGGAGGCAGCAAGGTCAGTTCCCAGGATGGGAGCTGACCAAACGAGCAGATGTGAAAGACCGATAGGCCTATTCTGCTGGCATTTTAGTATGTAGGTAGCGAGGTACAGAAGGATACTCAGGAGGATGAGAGGCATAGGATCGGAGGGGAGGGGGTGGCCAGGATAAATAAGGAGGGGATGGCAGGTGGCACCCAGATAGGGGGAGGAGCAAGGAGCCAGCTGGGGGAAGGGCCAGTAGAAAGGATAAGGGACATGGAAGAGGAGGAAATGGAGGAAAAGAGATGGCCAGAGTGCTCCTGTTGGGTGATTCCATGATCAGGGGGAACAAATGGGATAGGGAGGGAGAAGCCTGCCCGGTTAGAACAAAATGCTTCCCTGGACTAACGGTGCACAGGGCCAAGCATGAGGTATATCAGCTGGCAGAGGATTGTGGAGGTTTCCCGGACATGCTGGTCCACCTGGGTACGAATGACATTGAGGGAAATAGTGAGCTAGAGATATAGGCAAGGTTCAGGGAGCTTGCCAGGGTCTTTATACAGGTCCATCTTGAAAATGGGATTCTTTCCCAATGATGTGTTACTATTACTACCCGTTTAAAAATAAACTTTTCTACTTTCATGATATAGGATGCACAATTTCCTTCTTGGAAATCCTGCCGGTGCCAAGGGCTAGTGGGGAACACAAGAGAAAGATTAGGGTGAAAAACCAGTGGCTCAGGGAGTGGTGTGGCACCAGAGGGTATGGGTTGAATGGGGTTTGGGGGGAGACCTGGGAGGATAAGGGGCTGTATGCTAGAGATAGGCTCCATCTCAATTCAGAGGGGAAGGAAATCCTTAAGTTAAAAATAGAAGGGTTCATTGGTGAAAGGTGGGGTTTAAACTTGTGAAGGGGGGAGGGATGGGAAAAAGGCTGTCGAGGGGTCTGATAAAGGAGGGACTTGTCTCCACTCCCGGGAGCTGGAGGAATGCAGGAAAAGGCAGACTGGTAAGGTACTGGACCAGAGGAAGACAGAATCCCCATGGGAACATGAGCAGGGGAAATGAAAGTATAGGGAAAGGGTGGAAGGTAGTCCTGCTAAATGCCAGGAGCTTGGTCAATAAAATGCCTGAGCTCCAGGCGATGCTAACTGAGGGAGAGGTGGATGTGGCAGTGGTCACTGAGACCTGGGCCACCGCAGGGCACTACTGGGACCTGAACCTGGAGGGTTACACCATGTTCAGGAAGGACAGGGGGGAGGGAAGGGGAGGAGGGGTATCAATAATAGTCTAAAACTGCATTGCCATAGGAGGAGTGGAGGAGGCAGAGGGAACTGTGGAGGCAATTTGGGTCACCTTGATAACAAGGGGGGGCCAGAGAGTAAAAATAGGAGTGGTGTATGGACCCCCTGCGCTGGCGGAGGAGCTGGAGGAGAGTCTGGTGGCAGATGTTGGGAGACACTGCAGATTGGGAAGGGGAAGGGTGGTGGTGTTGGGGGACTTAAACATGCCAGAAACAGACTGGGAGACTATGACATCCTCGGTGGCCAGGGAACAGAGGTTGCATATTTATTTATTTATTTGAGATATTCAGAAAGACCTTGGCATCATAGACTCATTTACAAAGGTTCCACATCATACATTTAGGTACAGAGTAACAATTGTTGAAGTTGTCGGTACAGTACAGCACGTTAGGATACAATACATTAACATTACATTACAGTAAATGGTAAGATTTAGTGGCAGAGCTGGCGGTAACAGCACAGTACAGAATTGGAAACGTTTATTATGTTAGTGCACGTGGCAGTCCCAGAAAGAAACAGCAGGAAGCAATCAGACAGGAGACAGTAAAGAGGGGCATTATAGCACAGCCACAAAGTTGCAGGAGAAACTGAAACAGACTGATAGTCATTTAGTGAATGGGGGGGAATTATGAGATAAGTATGGGGGTATAGGACCTCATGCTGTAGGAAAGTGTCAGAGGCAGTCACAAACGTTTGAGTCCTGGAGGAGCTCCCTTAATCTAGATTTAAAGGGTCCTAGCTTTGTTTCCTTGGCTAGTGGGATGGGGAGTGAGTTAGCCCAGCATGGGGCTAGGTAGGAAAAGGATCTTTGAAAGTGAGAGGTACGAGGGTGGGGTACCCATAGTAACGGCATGTCCGAGTTTCGTGTGGATCTGGCAGGGGTAGCTGGGCGAATGATTGTGGTGAGGGAGGGGGCGGCTATACCTAAGAGTATCTTTTTTGCCAGAAGGCAGGTATGATACTTGATTCTGCTAACTAGGTTTAGCCAGTTTGTGGAGTTATAGAGTGAACAGGTGTGCGTGAGACAATCACACCTGAGGATGAGGCGACAGGCTTTGTTGAGTACAAGGCGGAGACTGTTTAGTGTGGAGGTAGGGGCTGTACTGTATATGGTGATATCATAGTCCAGTAGGGAGAGGACAGAGGAATTTACAGCGAGCCGTGGGGCCTCAGGAGTGAGGCAGTGCTTGTGTCGATAGAGCACACCTAGTCTTGAGTTCAGGGCAGAGGCTAGGTGTAGAATATGTTCCTTGAAGTTAGGGCTGGGTCTAGCATGATCCCTAGGTATTTAAAGCTGCTAACGTGTTCCAGAGGTGTGTGGTTGACAGTGAGAAATGAGGGGCATAGGTATCTGCGGGGGTTTTGGGGATGTAAGAAGACCATGACTTTGGTTTTCTTGTAGTTGATTACTAGCCGCTGGGTGGACAGCCAATGTTCAGCTTCTTGGAAACTGTGTTGGAGTGATTGCTGGAGTTTAAGTGGGTCAGAGTTGGAGGTGTACAGGACTGCGTCGTCTGCATAGAGGAACAGGTTACCGGAGACGGCCGTTGGAAGGGAGTTCAGATATAGGCTGAAGAGTAGGGGGCCCAGAATTGATCCCTGTGGAACACCAGAGTGGACAGGGAGGCAGGGGAATAGGACAGAGCCTACTTTTACCTGCTGTGTTCTATCTGACAGGTAGCTGGTAAACCAGTTTAAAGTGTCTTCGGAGAAGCCAATGGAGGAGAGTGAGTTTAGGAGTATGGTGTGCTTGACAGTATCGAAAGCTTTGGAGAGGTCCACGCGGATGGCTCCTGTGAGGTGTTCTTGGTCAAGGGTGGAGTGGGTATGGGAGGTGAAAGTGAGGAGGGCAGTGGTGGTGCTATGTCCCTTACGGAAGCCATATTGTTGGCTGCAGAGAAGATTGTATTTTGTGAGGTGGTCAGTGATTTGGTCGGCAACTCTATGCTCTAAGGCTTTAGATAGGAGGGGGGAGAACGGATATAGGGCGATAGTTGTTAGAAGAGGTGCGGTTCCCACTCTTATAGATAGGGGTAATAGTGGCCCGTTTCCATCGGGAGGGGAAATGGCCTTGACAGAGGGAGCGATTTATAATGTGGGTGAGAGGAAAAAGGACTTCTGAGAGAGTAAGGCGAAGAAGTCTCGGGTCTAGGGCATCACTGCAGTTATGAGAGTAGCTAAGGGCTTTGGTCAGGTAGGGTTTGGCAGCCGTGGGGGAGAGAGTGCGTAGGAGTAGTGGAGGAGCAAGGGGGGTGGGCCTGGGCCGGCGGGGGGTTAAAGAAATTAGGAGGGAGGACATGGTTGAGATTAGTGAAGGCGGAGTTTAGGGCTGAGGCTATGCTGAGGGGATCGGTGGAGATGTTGTCGTCAATGACTAATAGGCCCAGTGGTTGGTTAGGTGCTTTACCACAGAGTTCCTTAATATTATTCCAGAACTTGAGCCCATCACCCCAGGTTGATGTTAAGGACGCTTTGTAGTAGTCTGCCTTGGCAATGCGGAGGGCACGAGTACATAGGCTACGAAATTCCCTGTAATGTTGTCTGTCAGCTGGCCACTTGGTGTCGTTAGCAATATGCCAAAGGGAGTCACGTTGACGCAATAGGCCCAGGAGGTGATCAGAGAACCAGGGGGCCTGGTTACCTTTGGTCATTTTCTTGGTGAGAGGGGAGAAATTATCACATATATTATTGAAAGAGGAGATAAATAGGTCAAGCGCAAGGTTTGGGTCTAGGGTGTTTACTAGGGGTGTCCAGTCCAATTTTCTAAGGTGGTCCTTGAGTTGAGATAGTTTGCCAGGGCTGAGCTTGTGCAGTAGCGTTACTTTGGGGAGGAGTTTGCGGGTTCTTCTAGCCCAAGTGAAAAGGACAGGAGAATGATCACTGAGAGCGTTTGGAAGTACCTGGGTGTTTGTTATTCTATGGGGGCGGTTTGTGAAGACCAGATCCAGGAGGGAGGATGTCCCTGTACGGTCATTTACCCGGGTGTGGGAGGTGACAACTTGGGTGAGGTTAAGTGTGGTGGCATCATCAATATACGGGGCAGCTGTCTTTGCCAGCCAGTTTATGTTGAAGTCACCCATGACTATTTTTTCATAGTGGGGCGGTAGAGTGGAGAGATAATTTAGGATGGTCTGGAAGGCAAGTTTGTGTTCCTTAGGAGGGATGTAAACAATGGTGAGTAGGAGAGGGGAGGTAGACCTACCTAGTGTTAATTTAAGCATTAGAACTTGTACCCTTGCTGCTAGCTGTGGCGTAGGGAGTATTTGGCCCGACAGTGAGTCCTTGAGATAGAGAGTGCAGCCATCACCTCGCTTACCCACTCTATCAGAGCAATAGAGGCGGTAACCAGGGAGAGTAACAGCAGAGTCTGGTACAGAGGTGGAGAGCCATGTTTCACCAAGCCCAATGATGTCAGGACGGCATTGGAGAACCCAACCTTGGAAGGTGTCCCATTTTTTTTGTAGGCTACAGAGGTTAAATGAGGCAATGCGCAGCCCACTGATAGGGGCAAGGATGGGCTGATGGGTAGTCTGTGGGCCAGGGTTGGGATGGACATTGCCCGAGAGGAATAGTAGCAGTACAACGGTCCTGAGGCAGGTGTTTTTTGTTTGTGTGCATAGTTGGTGACCCTTTCGCAGCACATACCCTGTGGTTGGTTGGAAGGTGGGTACAGGGAGTTTCAGGGTCTGAGGGGAGGCTAGGAGGAGGACCAAGTTGGGCCGGGGGAGGACCAGAGGGGGAGCAATACCAGGGGTGTGCAGGAGAAAGTGGGGCTACATAGGGTCCATCTCCCATATTGATGCTCATTTATAGGCAGGTAGAATATGGGGAAATGTAAGGTTGCATTTTTTATGTTGGCGGGGGGTGCGGGCAGATGTTTAACTCCGAGCCATAGTGCTAATTCGCGGTAAGGTAGTGAACAGGGGAGAGGAGAGCGGGGGTGGGGTGGCAGACTGCTTGTAGATGCATGTCAGATGAGAAATTCCACTTCATCTGAGATGGAAAGGAGATCAGCAGGGTGGTAGTGAGGAGAGCATGCAGGAATATGGTAGCAGGGGTGGAGGAGATAATTGCCCAGTCAAAATAGGGAGTAAGAGATTTAGCTTGAATCGCGCTGGACGTGAGATCTTAGTAGTGGGTAGGACCTCTGGTGGTGGAAAAAGATAACCTGCGAATGGTAAAGTAGGCTGATAGAAAAAAACACAGGGGGTGAAAACACAGGGGGTGGAGTCACACAGCACTATATAGTGCACAGCCCACCAAGGGTGGTGGTGAGGGCGGTTGGCAGACGACGCTCTGCGTCGGCGGGGCCTAGTACGGCGTTCCTCCTGGAGAGAGGCCGGGCGGTGCACTGTCTCTACCTGTTGTCCAGGTTCGGGGGTAGGGAGGTTGTTGATGTCTTTCAGGACACTCCCTAACACAGCAGGTGGGGGAACCGACCAGGGAGGAACGGATACTGGATGTGATCCTTGCAGAGAGTGACCAGATTGGGGGCCTGAAGGTAAGGGACCCGTTGGCAAGGAGCGACCATGCCATGGTCTGGTTCTGCCTGAATCTAGGAGGGGTAGAAGGCTGCACAAAGACGGAGATAACTGACTTCAGGGGGGATTTCAAGGAAATGGGAAGGATCCTTAAGGAGCACTTGGATGGGATTGGGCCAGACATGGACGCTGACAGTAGGTGGGAAATCATCAGGAAGGGGGTGCAGGATGCTACCAGCACCTGTGCAAGAGTAAGACAAAAATGCAGTAGGGCCTGAAAACGCTGCTGGTGGAACAGGGAGGTTCAGGAAGTGGTGAGGGGAAAGAAGGTGGCCTATAGGCAATTCAAGTGCTCAAGGAGTGAAAGGGACTGAGGGGAGTATGAGGTGATGGCCAGAAGGGCCACTAGGGTGGTGAGGGTGGCTAAGGCAACGAAGGAGCAGAACCTGGCCAGAGAAATTAGGAGAGGGAATAAGGGGTTCTTTAGATACACTGGGGAAAAACAAAGGGTGAAGGAGCAGATTAACAGGATTAAAACAGGGGAGGGATGGGCACAAGACCCAGGAGAGCAAATGGGGTACTAAATAAATACTTCGCCTCAGTTTTCACCAAGAAAAATGGGGGCTGCATCATACATGGGAGGAGATGGTGAAACAGAGGAGGGGGGACCCTTACCGTCAGCCGGGTCTGGGAGGGGGCATCATTGGCAGGTGGGGAAGGCAAAGCAGGAGACAAGGTAGTGGAGGTGGAAATTATGGCAGAGAGAGAGTGAGGGAAGCCCTCAAGTCCCTTAAGATGGAGAAAGCACCAGGGCCAGATAAACTACATCCCAGAGTGCTGAAGAAACTGGTAGATGTCCTGGCGAAACCCCTGGCGGAGCTCTTCAGCATCTCTCTGAGGACATGGTGGGTGCCCCAGGACTGGAAGGTGGCGCATATAGTGCCTATTCACAAGGGGGGATCAAGGGAGGTGGCAGGGAACTACAGGCCTGTCAGCCTGACGCCGGTGGTAGGCAAGGTGATGGAGGGCATTGTCAAGGAGAGACTGGGGAGACCTGAAAAGTTGGGGTGCCTGGACGATAGACAGCATGGATTCATCCCGGGGAAATCATGTCAGACAAACCTTGTGGAGTTCTATGACTGGGTGACAAATGCCTTGGACCTGGGTAGACCAGGGGACGTCCTCTTTCTTGACTTCAGCAAGGCGTTTGACTCTGTTCCTCACAGGGGTCTGTTGGATAATGTGGGAGAAATGGGGGTGGGGAACCAGATGATCAGATGGATAGGAAATTGGCTCCAGAACCAGACTCAGACGGTCATGGTTGGTGGGATAGTCTCATCTCCAAGGAAGGTCATTAGCGGAGTCCCTCCGGGATCGGTCCTTGGCCCCTCCTGTTCAACGCCTATGTCTCGGGCATAAGGAAGGGTATCAGGATTGAGATGAGTCCCTTTGCAGATGACTCAAAACTGGGGTGGTGGTGGATGGGGAGGAGGGAGGGTGGCCTACAGGGGACCTTGAGGCTCTGGAAAGGTGGTCTAAAGCAGAAGCTGAGGTTCAATGCAGGAAATGCAAGGTATTGCACCTGGGAGCCAGAAACCCGGGCCAAGTGTACACCCTGGGGGATGCTACAAGTCTCGATGGCTGAGAGGGACCTGGGGGTGGTGGTGGATGTCAAGAACAACAACTCGGAGACTTGTAGGAGGGCAGCGGCAAAGGCCAACAGGATGCTTGGATGCGTTGCTAGGGGGCTCACCTCCAGAATGAGGGAAGTGATACTCCCACTGTATAACTGCTTGGTGAGGCCACACCTTAAGTACTGCGTGCAGTTTTGGAAGTCACATTTAAAGAGGGACATTGAACTCCTGGAGAGGGTCCAGAGGACAGCAACCAAAATGATTTGGGGCTTGGGGGATAGGACCTATGGGGAGAGGCTCGAAGAGCTAAATATGTACACATTGGAAGAGAGAAGGGACATGATAAAAGGTCTTCAGGTACATGAAGGGGGTAAATGGGGAGGAGCAGTCAGGGTGCTCAAGGAAGGAGGGGGCAACTAGAGAGCATGGGTGGAAGCTGGAAGGGGGGAGATTCAGGGAGAAAGGAGAAGGTGCTACTTCACTGAGAGGTGGTGGAGCCATGGAATGTCCTGCTCAGGGGGCTGATGGAGGCAGAACCGGTGGAGGGTTCAAGAGGGGGTGGGACAGGTACAGGTGCAGTGAGAATATCCGGGACTGGGAAGAGAGAAGCCGGGGGGGGGGCAGAAAGGTCAGCTTCCAGGGTGGGGGCTGACCAAACAAGCAGACACGAAAGACCGTTAGGCCTATTCTGCTGGCATTTTAGTATGTTAGTATGTAAAACAGTTACAATTTATCTGTTGGTGTGCACTGTGCTCCTTTTTGTGTTTCTCCATGTTAATTGCCAGTTGCATAGTGGCACTTCTCCCAACCGTGTAGTGCATGGTTTTGTTTGTTCAGCAGGTCTGAACACCTCTGGGTCGTTCTCCGACTGCCTCCTGCTTCTTGATTGCCTAGCAACATCTTTTCCTACATTCAGTGTCTCATTAGACAGGCAGGGCTGTCCATCAGTCCTTCTGCCCCGTTCTGCCCTCCGATTGGTTCAAAAAGCCTGCTAGTCCATTTGGGAGGGTCCTTATGGCATCATTCCCTCACAGTCCTGTGGGGTGCTATCTACCAAAATCCCTGACTTCCAGTTGACTGGCAGTGAGGTCAGAGGTTGACAAGATGGTGGCCATATTTCTGTACACACAGTGCTTTCAACTTAAAGTTTATTCAAAAGACAACCGCCAGGCTTTTTATGTAACTTGTCCCCTTGAGTTGTTTCAGTTGTGGCACTGAGGTTATTGGGCTTTGTGCTCCCAGTCAGGAGCTCTGTTATCCTCTCCCTCCCCCCATTTACAGGCAGTCCCTCAATCTGGATGAGGGTCTTTTATTTTCTTAAAGGTGCAGTGCACAGAAATCATACTGTCCACTTTTCCCTTCCCTCCTAGTTTTCTCCAAGTCCTCTGATGCCCACTGGTGTTTCTGGGGCTGGAGCACACTAAAGGAGGTGCTACAGCTGGCCAATGATGTGACTTTAAAGTCCCAGGGTTGCAGTCATTCCTAGCACAGAAGAAAACAACATTCGAGCTGCCTTAGCTTGCACTATCGAGCAGGCAGCTGCTCAAACATGCAAACATTGACTGTGCGATAGTGTGATTTGAGAGACAGCTCCTCTGGTCCCCTTCAAAGTTTCAGTCCAGGAGCTAGAGCGAGCAGGACTGTAGAAGGCAGGGTTCCATGGGCAGCACAACGAGAGTCCAGGTAAGCCCCCTCCTGAGGAGGGAGTTACAAAAGTACAGAACAGCATTTGCTACTGTACACTAAATTGTGAAGAACTCCAAACCAATCTCCTTTTGCAGACTACCGAGCAGTAGTCCTTGTTGCTATGTAATCAGACTTGCACACCCCTCCAGCTGTCCTCATAGGGTATTAAAAGGCACTACAGGAACAGATGACTGAGCAGTAGGACTGGACAAGTTCAAACCCCCTCTCAGACTATGGTTGATTAGGGTTGAGATTATTTATTTTTGGGCAGTGGTGAGGATTGGCTGATGAAGACAATGATCCTCACCACTGGTGCCAATGCTGTCCAACATGACTCAGTGTGCCAGCAACACATACATGCTCTTTCTCCCATCACCAGGAAGCGTAGAACCAGGAAGTGCTTCCTCTCCATCCTCCATGCTCCCACGCCACCAACACCCAAGTGATGCACATGCTCTTTCTCCCCCCACATCACCAGCAAGCATTGGAGAACTGCTCTCTGTCTGCTCCCATCATGCAGCCAGCACAAAAACCAGGAAGTAACACTCAAGGACTTGGAACCAGACTCGACTGCTCAAGGCTTTGTTTATTTGAGTCAATGAGTGAATGACAGATCCGGGGATTTTCAGCAGAACCATACGCCCAGCCCTAGTCTGAATATGGGTGTTCAGTGAAGATTAACTAGAAGGCATTGTCTCACTGCTAAGGGAAAGACTTATCTGACATGTAAAAAAAAAAAAAAATACAAAAATGCTAATTGCTTAGTAAGTGGCTTGACAGAAGCATGATGCCCTGCCATGCAGGAGGTTCTGTTTTAGAACAGCCTCAGTTCTCTCACTCACTGGGCTGGTGTATTGTATAGGTGATGTGCTCACTCTTCAGAAAGGGAGACCTAGAATGCATAGCTTTCCTAAATAAATATATATACATTTTTATTTACAATTTATTTAGCAAGATAGTCCAGCTGAAATGCAACATTTCATTTTCAGTGGGGTTCTGCTTCTACCCATTTCTATTGCTAAGTGAACTGGAACACTGAGAGGTTAAGTGACTTGCCCAAGGTCACACTGTGAGTATTTGGCTCTAGTGGGGTTTGAATCTATGATCTCCCAGTTCTTAAGTCAGTGCTCTCTCTCCATGAGATCACACACCCTCCTCCTATAAATATATAAGGAGAATGGTAGATCTCTGATGTTATAACTGCTGAGAAGTGTGTGTGTGTGTGTGTGTGGGTGAGGAGTGCTAGTTGGGATGCTTCCATCACCAAATTCTTACTTTCTTGTGTTCTTATTCTGTAGCATCACCTGCAGCCATTATATTAGCAGGAACTTGGTGAGATCTTTGTAACTGTTGCCCACACCCTTCACAGTCAAGGTTGGGTGCGATAATGTCCCCTATTTGTAGTCAAGACAGTGGAGAACAAGAAAATAGGAGGAAACAAGCCATTTATTTGGAGGAAAAAAGTTATGGAAGATCAGGATTTACAGCAGTCATAGCATACAGGTTCTTAGGTGTAGCAAGATGCAGTAAGGCCATGCAGCACATTAGCTTTGCCTTCCTGTCTTAGGAACAATAAGCAGAAAAGCCTTTTCCCTTCACGTATCAGTTGAGTTCAATCTTGAAACTTGGTTCACTGTTTGCACTTATTGCCTCCGCTGACAGTCTCTTTCACAACCATAATACTCTCTAGGTGAAAAATGTCTCCTGAGTGACTGTCTCCCTCCCCCCACCTTAACTTGTACTTGGAGACCTCTGAATCCTACTAAAAAGTCTGCCCTTGTCTAGTTTTGTATAACCTGTTATAATTTTCAGTCTCACAGTGTTGGTAGAGGACTGTGGACCAGTGTAACTAGCATAGCATAGTACACTATGCCACTTGTGATACTTAGGACAGCTATTGTGGATGTGATGAACACTGAAAACTGCAGAAGATCTGCAGCAAAAGCTAACAGGATTCTGGGCTGCATAGCCCAGGGAATTACATACAGGAGGAGGGAGGTGATCCTCCCTCTGTATAATGCCCTGGTCAGGCCACATCTTGAGTACTGCATGCAATTCTGGAGACCTCACCTCAAGAAGGACATAGCACTGCTGGAGAGGGTCCAGAGGAGGGCAACCAGGATGATTCAGGGCATGAGAGAAAGGACCTATGAGGAAAGGCTAAAATAACTTGGGCTGTACTCACTGGAGGAGAGGAGAGACGGGGGGACATGATAGGGGTCTTCAAATATGTGAAAGGGATAAACAGGGGCGGAGCCAAAGAAATGTTCAGGCTAAAGAAAGGCACAACCGGGGGCATGAGTGGAAGCTGGAGGGGGGATATTACAGGGGAGAACGTAGAAGACATTACTTCACTGAGAGGGTGGTGGGGCCATGGAATGCACTGCCTGGTAGTCTGGTGGAGAAGGGCACAGCGGAAGACTTCAAGAAGGTGTGGGATAGGGGCATGGGTAAACTGAAGCTGAAGATGACTCTCTCAGGGGCTGAGGGAGGTGGAAGAGCGAGCACCCAGTAGGGGCTGGCTACCGAGCAGACACGAAAGACCGTCAGGCCTATTCTGCTGGCTTTTAGTATCTTAGTATGTCAGTATTGTCAATTTATTTGTTTCTTTAAAATGGGATGTATGGGGATGGAGCACCCAATGCAAAGAAATGTGTGAAAGAAACAATGTAACCATCCTAGCTAACCCCAAGTAGCGCAAATAACACAGTGTGCTGCTATGCTACACCGCACTAGCATTGCTGACCATAGTCCTCCACTGTCACCAATGCCTTGGCCACCTTTTACCAGGAAGAAAAAAAACAGGTGCCCTTATATCCCATGTGTCACGTTCTGTAGACTCTTAACCATCTTTGCACCTCTGTGCTGTATTTTTACAAGTTCCCTATGTCCTTCTAAAATTGTGATCCTGAATTAAGCACCATGGGGTCTGGATCGTTTCTTTTACAGTGACATTATACCCTATTTTTCTGTAGCGTGCATCACCTTTTCAGTCAAATTATGTTATTGCTTTGAAAGGAAGATGTGTGCGGGGTTGGGAAAAGAAGGCAGAGGATAAAAGACATGTTTTGGGAAAGAAAATAAACTGTGGACCAAGTTTGCAAATCAGAATGCCATGGAAGGCTATTAAGAAGGTGAGTGGTGGAAAGCTGAAGGCTCTGCCAGCAGCAGTGCTGAGGAGAGTGGATGGGGCAATGAGAAGGAAGGTAATACAAAAGCAGAGAGGGCAGTGAAACATGGAATAAGCTGTATATATAAGCTGGGACAAGCCTTTCTTGGTTTTGACTTTGAACTGAATATGTAGAAGCCAGTAAGGATCTTTTTTTTTTTTTTTTAGTTGGTGTTGTTTCTCGGGAGCCTTTGTCTAGCCATCTGATGTCCCATCTCTGTGCTGACCGGGTATTAGACCATCTCCCCTTCAGCCCCCACAACTTACCCCTCATGGCAGGGGGTGGGGAGACCCTCACCCCCCAATCCTGATCAAGTTCGGGGGAGGTGCCCTCCCAGCAACGCTGTAAGGGGGGGAACCATCGTCATCCATGGCAAGGGCTCCATTTTCCTGCTTTTTTCTCCCTGCAGAGAGGGGCATGCAAGGACGTCAGTGGAGAGAGTGCGCACATGTCCACGTGCACTTCTCCAGATGTTGGCCCCATCTCCGCCCCTGTATTACAGCATTGGCGCACTGCACCCCAGCCACTGCTAGGGGCCAGTTGAGCGCCGACCACTGGTGGCCCCCCTCCCTGGAGAAGGAGAGCAGTCTCTCGGATGCTCAATCCTTCTCCAACCCTGCCAACCCCCTGGTTACCCGTGTTCCGAACATGGGTCGCTGGCGTAGCATGAGGTAAGGCATCCAGCGCCTCAGCCCTCATCACCACTGGGCCAGCCAGTAAAGATCTTTTAATGTTAGGGTGATGTTTTCTTTTCTGCCTCTATGAAGGCAGATGCAGGCTGCAGAATTGTGACCCTGTTTGGTTTTGGCCACTGATATGATGGAGAGGCCACTGAGAAGGGGCTGACAGTAATCAAGCTGGGATTAATGAAGGCATCCATAAAGGTTTTGGTAGAGGCAAAATTAAGGTAAGTTTTTAGACAAGCAATGTTGCAGTGGTAAAATGTACTGGGCCGCTGTAGATGTCAGAACACAATCCCTGCCTTATGAACTCAAATAAGGTTGAGCGGCCTGGGTCAGATAACTCCTATGGGGGTTCGATACTCAAAGATGTTATGATGAAGTCCAGATGTTAAGTTACACAGTACCTCTATTCAGGGAAATTAGGTTGTCTAGGTTTCAAACTAGTACTACTTTCTGGGAAACAGTGCCAACCCACTATATTCTCATTGACAACCCACCAACATCACACACAATGCAATCCACACTTGCTGGAAAAGCAATACTTTGGCAAATTACAAATGATTTACTCGATTAGAAGTCTAATTAATTATTCATGAGCCCAGCGAGGCTCATGATTCACTACTGAATTGGTCATTAACATCTTAGAAATGACTGATCCAGCTGCAAACTGATGCATGTGGCACGCACTGATCACATCATACAACTAAAATCTAAATAAAATGAAGTAAACCTTGCAAAAATGAAAGTTATTATTGCAATTAGACTTATAATTGCAATAACAACCTCAAAACTAGTCATATCCTTGGATTAATGATGACTGGAGAGAGGTGGCCCTTGGCTGCACCTCAGGCCACCCATCCCCCCAACCAGACATCAATCTCTCGGCAATGACCAGCTTCCTGATCGTTATTGCTTAAATAATATACAAGCTGTCAGGAAATTCAAACAATAAAACAGTTGACTTTATTGGGGGACATGAACTAGGCTATAGGGAAAGAAAAGAGGTTAGCAGGTTATGAAGCCTGATTGGATGAACTGCCACCCTCTGACTGTGATAACACGTGCACCACAACCGCTTTGCTCCTGGCTAACTAGGCCTCTGCCCTCCCTGAGCACAGTGCTCAGCCCAACTGTACTGCTGGGCCACAACCCCATTCCCCATTAGTACCAGTGCTCCATCAGTCTCCTAGAGACTTCTGTTGGTTATTCGGTACCCAGGTGCTAAATCAAAGTAGGCACACTAGTCACACTGCAGGGGATGACAAGCTGAAATACTTAAATAATAACTGGTAACTAAAATTATAATCCTGTCTGGATGGCCTAGTCACTTTAAGGACTAGTAGCCCCAGTCTGTGTGTTGCAGAACCTGCAGTCCTGGATTGGTTACTCACGGTTACCCTCCGTCTGAAAGGGATTCGTCTCCCACTGCATTTATGGTTGAATACACCAGCTGCCATCCTGCAGTCTTTGCACCCTGAAGAAAGCACCCTCAGCTTTCCTCTACTAGTCGCTCTTCTCGGGCACCTCTTGCAAATCAGCTGGTTTGCTCTTTATTGGTCTCTTGTGTGTTTGGGTGAATCCTGATCTTGTTGGTGTACCTCTCACAGTGCTTCCCCAAGGCAGTTCCCACTGTGGTTAATAACCTGACTGTGGTGCTTGAGCACTACCTCTCAGGCCTCTCTCACTGTGGCGCAGCTGTAGACCCTTAGGTCTGATTAGGAAATGTCTTTGTGTGTCTGCACTGAAGTTCAGAAGTAGGGCAGCTTCCCTGACAGCCTGTTGCCTTCAGCTGTAGTTTAAAGTATCTCTTCTGCAATTTGCAGTCTCTGCCTTCTTGACTGAAAAGCAGTCTTCCTTTCAACACTGTTGGGCAGTGCTGGCTAACATTCAGAGACAGTGAGCCTGCTCTTTGACTCTGTCTCTGGCATACTCCAGCTGACTGAGCTGTTTCTGGAAAAAATCCTTCCATTTGCCACAAGTAGGCAGCCTCCTGATTAGTAGAATCCCTCTGTTGAGAGCCAGGGAGGTTCTGTCTGTCTGTGGCTTGTTGCTGGATTGGCTCCTGAGTCCTGGGTGAATCATTGAAGTCTGTCCATGTCCCTGGAATCTACGTGGCTCCCTGACAGGCTTATGAAGCCTGTTTGGCTGAACTGCCACCCTCTGACTGTGACTGCCGATCACCATGTCTACAGGGTCACAGGTGGCTGAGATGACTACTACCTTGTACTGCAGTTCACAAGTGAACTGTTCCTCAGAGTTCTTTTTTCTAAAGGGCCCCTGCTGCAAACCCATATATATTGCCCCATTGTCCTGAAGTGTGTGGTCACACCAGTGTTCTAGTTGGGTAGGGAGGGACATCAGTTCAGATGAATCCCCCCTCATCATATGCACTGGTCACACTCCTCTGTAGGTAGCATGGAAAAGCTGTATGATAATGGCGCAGGAGGCACTGCAGAAATCCTCCTGCTCAACCTCTCATACCCTCCGAGTCTCCCACTTCCATGGCAGCAGTCCATGGGGTCAAAGGAGAGCACCAAGGTGCCATGCTGGATTTGGTGGAGTTCTGTGGAGCCAAAGTAAGCCCCAGCAAATTGGTGGTGGGGGTGTTACAAAAAGGCCCTTTTGCACATTTTTTTTTTCATTGAAAACTTGGGAGATTGCCTTTGAGTGCAAGTGCTTATTTAAAAAGTTTCCACATCAAATACGTAGTAAGAAAAAACATTACAAGTACAATAAGAAGTTCCAGAGGAAATGCAGTTTAGTCAGGCTCAAGGCACTTAAGGCAGAACAGTTACATACAGTTTTGAGAAAAATCCATATGTAACCCCCCTGCAAATGGGGGTTCCCAAAAGACTTCCAGGAGCTTGCTCTGAATGCTCCAAGCCTGAATGGTGTTTGGCATTTAAGCCATTTATCAGTGAGTGTTTTAGAGCCTCTGGTACTGTCTCTTAAGAGCTGTCTGCTTGCAGACATAATTAGTTTGTATGGGGGACTTGTGCTTCTCTGAGTACCACTCGAGCTGCTGCAATTCACTTAATTTTGCAGTCACTAGGAGTGCAAAGGGAACCTATCTGAAAGATGTAACTGTTTACCAGAAATTATTTAGAGTAATAATGAAATTACAGTTTGTCTAACCTGCTTTCTTTGCAGTCAGAACTGTGTCTGCTAGTTCCCCATTCTGGTTTTGAACTGCTGAACTGGACCAATCAGTGTGGGGTAGGCTGGCTCTGAAGTGGTGCCTTGGACGAGTCGGAACTTGGACTCATGATCTGGGCCGGCCACAGGAGGATTGTGTGGGCGGTGACTCTGGGAGATGTAGTTTGGACTTCGGTGCCTTTTTGGACCAACAGCAGCAGTCTATTGTGAGTGACAGCCAATCCAGTCAAGAACTGGGAGGAACTCAAAGGAAGTGCCCGGTTTTTTCGGTTGGAGTTCTGTTGAGCTTTGGCAGTGAAGAAGGAAGGAGCCCTGTACTTTTTCAGTGTGCAGTTTTAGTCAAAAACGTGTAAGGCCCAGAGTTCCGTCTGCAGCTTGTTAGGACTGAATCCGTCCTGTGAAAAGAATCAAAGGATCTCTGAAGAGTAGAAACCAGGCTCACCCTGTAGAAGACTGGAGGAATTGCTGAAAATTACACTCGGTCTGTCAGGAACTGAATCTGCTGTGTGTTCTCCTGGCATGTGCAGTAATTAGATCGGATACAGATGCAGCCTGCCTATAGTGCTTTCTTTTATATGGATGTGTGAAGAGGTTTGTGTACCTCAAGTGAGCCCTGCTGACATTGAAGGACCCTATCTTATTTGGAGGTCGTGAGTACTAATTCAGGGTCGCTTCCCTGTTGAATTGCCACATTAAATCCAAATGGAATTACTGTACTGCTGACTGTTTAATTCTCCTTTTCTCGTGTGAAAGGGCCCCTACCAGCTGCCACGGTTTGGACTAGCCACTAGGCTTGGGTACCCAGGGACAGTAACTGATAGGGATAGGCCTGTGCACAGAGCCATAGGTAGATTATTATTAGAGTGATAAGCTAATTAACCTGATTTCCCTGTCCTTGTTATATCCCCTAAATAAATCAGAGCTGCTTGTTTCAGCAAAGTTATACTGCCTGAGGTATTTGTCTATGTTAAAGTACTGTACTGTGATTGTTGCACTGTATCTCATTTCACAGGAGGTCCCAGTGCCGAACCAGACCTGGGGTAAGTGTATACTTGAAGGTAATTTGATATATTGTGTGGGCCACTAGTGGGAAGAAAGGGGGGTTGCAGTGTCCCAGAGGGCTGTGACCAAGTTAGTTTAACTATTGCAAACCCTGACCTCTGGGTGGAGGCACCCGCCATTGGATCCAGGCCCCTCAACCTGTTAGTGGCAAATCAGGCAGGGGTAGTAGCCCCTGGGATAGCGCCATCTAGGGGTTACACATATATATACACACAGTATATAATAAATATATGTTTCAAAAAACTTTGTTAGTGCTCCAGTTATGCTTCGTTTATGCATTAGGCTCAGTGCCTGCCCCCTTCAATCTCCCGGTGCTTAGCCTAGCGAGTCCATCCCCATCGCCCAGTATCAGGTTCTGGTTCTGCCCTCTCCAGTTGCCTGGTACCTGTCCCATTTCCAGCACATTTGATCACCCAGTATCAGGCTTAGTTCTTTAACGCTCTGACCTCCCGGTGCCCGGTTTAAGCCACCCTGATTGCTGGTTATCAGGTTTGGGTTCAGCCCGCTGCAATCTGACTAATACTCAGAGGACATTACATTTTCTGGATCAGGTGAGCATGATAGAAGTTTGTGTTTTAAAGAAGAAAAACATGATTTTTCAACTACAAAAGTGTAGGGATATGGATTGATTACAAGCAGTATTATGGACTTGAATTGGTGTTACTAATCCAACAGTGTCACTGCTGATAGTGATAGAGTAATAGGGAATAAAATTCCTATATTGACAGGAAAGGTATGGATTAAAATTCCTACCGATATTGACTGAGTAGTAAGGAATAAGATTCCTACTGATGCTGATATAGTATGGAGTCAAATTCCTACTGATATTGATCTATGGGGATGGTGCTCGTAGAGTGGGGTGCCACTAGATACCAGAGATTATATATTAAACCATGGGGATGGATATCGGAGGGTGGGAGAGTTGCTACTAGACACCAGAGAAATACTTAACAATACCAGGGAAGGCAATCAGAATCATGGGGAAAGATACTGCCCTCATGAAAAAGGATCCTTTCTATGGCTTGTGATAGGAAAAAGGATTCTTTTTCGTATCACGCAGTCACGAAAAAGGATTCTTAATAGTAAAAAAAAAAATTCCAGGACATGTCTGCAACTGTAAAGTGCAGATTACACCTAAGGGGGTCCGGATGAGCAGGCAGATGTGCTGTGCTCTCTCCAGGATGTCATTTTTGTGGCTTTTTAATTTTTTTTTTTTTTGGAAAAATGGAAACAAGATGGTGGCTCAGGAAAAAGGATTTTTTCCCAAGAAAAAGGATTTCATCTTCACAAAAAAGGAATGGATCTCGTGAGACTGAATCCTTTCTCGCAAGATCAAATCCTTTGTCAAACCTTTTACCTCTATTCTGAAAGTGAACTTCCCATAGGAAACAATGGTACTTAAAAAGTGAATAACTTTGCAACAGGTTAATATTTTTGCACCAAACAAACACTGGCAGATTTGCTATCCAAGTTCTTTCTACCAGAAAAAAATCATACCAAAACTCTGCACCATCTGGGTGCAAGATGATGAGGAAAAAAGTGCAGACAGTGGTGACTTTTTACTTTTTGGCATATCCGGATCTTAGAATCCATACATCCAACCAGAACAAAACTCATCATGTCAAGAGACCTACCTCACAGGACATCGCATACCAAATTTTGTGCAAATCCATTGAATGGTTGCAAAGTTATTAAAGTGCAAAATTTGAGGTTTAACATTAAATAGGCTATTCAACCATAACTATAGGGACACGACCGCGCCCCTGTAAGTTACTGCAAAAAACTTTGTTAATGCATCAGTTAGGGTTGTTAGTAAAGTGACAAAAGTAGGGAAATATGGCGTTAGGGTTTCCAATCCTAATGACTCACCCCCACCCTGCAGACATTGACAGTCATTGGGAGTGTGCCTTGGGGTCCGGAGTAAGAGCCAAGCTAGGCCACCAGATAGGGCGGAAGGACCAGTCAAGGGCGGGGACAGGGGGATAGGGATGCAGGAAAGGATACTCAGGTGGGGGTGGATGGCTAGTACCGGATTAGAAGGGGTGGCCAGGGACAAGAGGGAGAGGGCTACATATGACACCCAGATTGTGGGGGAGGGGGGCAAGGAGCAAACTGGGGGCAGAGACCAGAAAAAGGGATCAGGATGGGCATGAAAGGAGTGGAAACTTGGGAGTGAATGTGGAGGCAAGAGGGAGGTTAGAGCACTCCTGTTGGGGGATTCCATGATCAGGGGTATCCAGTGGGAGGGGCAGGCTGAGGGTAAAACCTGTCCGGTAAGGACCAAATGTAACCCTGGTCTGACGGTGCACAAGGCCAAACACCTGGTATATTCACTGGCAAAGGAATGTGGAGGTTCCCCGGACATACTGGTGCACCTGGGCACAAACGACATAGAGGGGAATGGTGAATTAGAGATACAGGCAAGGTTTCAGGAGCTAGCCAGGGTTTGCCATACGATAGGATGCTCAATCTCCTTCTCGGAAATTCTGTTGGTGCCGAGGGCTAGTGGGGAGAACAAGCAAAAAATTAGAGTGGTAAATCAGTGGCTCAGGGAGTGGTGTGAGGCTAGGGGATATGGGCTTGTGGGGGACTGGGGTGCATCCTAGGAGAATAAGAGGCTATACGCTAACGGCAGGCTCCACCTCAGTTTGGAAGGGAGGGAAATTCTCAAACAGAAATAGCTGGATTCATCCATGAAAGGTGGGGTTTAAACTTGTGAAGGGGGAGGGATGGAAGGAGGGGCTGATCAAGGAGCTCCGATAAAAAAGGGACTCAGACACTGCTCCCTAAGGGGATGGAGGGATACGGAAAAAGGCCAACAGGTAGGGTGCGGGGGGGAGGGCATGCAACCACGTAGGGTACGAGGGTGGGAGATGGGAGGAGGGGAAAGGGTGGAGGATGGTCCTGATTAATGACAGGTGCTTAGGAAACAAGATGTCTGAGCTCCAGGCAATGCTAGTTGAGGGGGCAATGGAAGTGGCAGCTGTCACCAGACCTGGGCCATCCAAGGGCATGAATTGAGACCTAAACCTGGAGGGCTACACTACATTCAGAAAGGATAGGGGGGAGGAAGAGGGGGTAGCACTGATAGTCAAAAATGGCATTGGTATAGGCAGGGTGGAGGAGGCAGAGGGGAGAGTGGAGGTGATTTGGGTCACCCTGCAAACGCAGGGAGGTAAGAGAGTAAAAATAGGGGTGGTATACAGACCCCCCATGCTGGCAGAGGATCTGGAGAAGAGGCTGGTGGCAAATGTTATGGGCCACTGTGGATTGGGCAATGGGGGACCTAAACGTGCCAGGGGCAGACTGGGGGACTATGATGTCCCCAGTGGCCAAGGAGCAGAGATTGCTGGATGTCTTCTAGGATGTGTTCCTAACCCAGCAGGTGGGGGAGCCGACTAGGGAGGCCCAAATACTGGACGTGGTCCTGGTGTACAGTGACCAGATTGGTGGCCTGGAGGTGAGGGACCCACTTGCGGGGAGTGATCATGCCACAGTCTTGTTTTTCCTGGACCTGGGGGGGTATGAAATCCACACAAAGATGGTGGTTATTGACTTTAGGGGTGCAGATTTCAGGAGTATTGGAAGGATCCTTAAGGGTTATTTGGACAAGATAAGATAAGGCCTGACATGGATGCTGACAGTAGGTGGGCGGCTACTAAGTCCTGTGCAAGGGTGAGGCGCAAATTCAGTAGGGCCAGAAAACCGTGTTGGTGGACCTGGGAGGTTCAGGAGGTGGTGAGGAAAAAGAAGGCTGCCTGTAGGCACTTCAAGCGCTCAAGTTGCGAAAGGGAACGGGGGGAGTATGAAATGATGTCCAGGAGGGTCACCAGGGTGGTGAGATTGACTAAACTGAGGAAGGAACCTGGCCAAGGAAATCAGGAGTGGGAACAAGGGGTTCTTTAGATATATAGGGGGAAAAAGGAAAGTGAGGGGCAGATTAGTAGGATTAGGACAGGGGAAGGATGGGCACAGGATGCGGGGGAGCAGGCCGAGGTACTAAACGAGTACTTTGCCTCAGTTTTTACCAGGGAGGATGAAGGGCCACGCCATTTGGGGGGGAGAGATGATGATCCTGTGGAGGTGGTGGGACCCTTAGAGACTGGGAGACCTGCCGGGTCTAGACAGGAGGCTGAGCCAGCACTGTCAGGTGGTGGGAAGGCAGAACAGGAGGCAAAGGGGAGGATGGGGAGGTTGAAATCCCAGTAGAGAGAGTGAGAGAAGCCCTCAGGTCCCTTAGGATGGAGAAAGCACCAGGGCTGGATGAAATACATCCCAGGGTGCTGAGGGAATTGGTGGATATCCTGGCAGCACCCCTGGCAGAGCTTTTCAACATCTCTCTGAAGATGGGATGGGTACCCCAAGACTGGAGGGTGGCCCACATCGTGCCTATCCACAAGGGCGGATCAAGACAGGAGGCAGGGAACTACAGGCCCATTAGCCTGACGTCAGTGGTGGGCAAGGTGATGGAGGGTATTATCAAGGAGAAGCTAGGGGGGTACTGGAGCAAATGGGGTACCTGGACAACAGACAGCATGGCTTCATCCCAGGAAGATTGTGTCAGATGAACCTGATGGAGTTCTACAACTGGGTGACCAGTACCCTGGACCAGGGTAGGCTGGTGGATGACCTCTTTCTAGACTTCAGCAAGGCGTTTGATTTGGTACCTCACGGTGGCCTGCTGGCTAAGCTGGGGAAATGGGGGTGGGATGCAGATGATCAGATGGATAGGAAATTGGCTTTCGGAGCGTACTCAGAGGATGGTGTTTGGGGGGATAGTCTCATCTCCAAGGAGGGTCATTAGTGGGGTCCCCCCGGGATTGATCATGGGGCCACTCCTGTTTAATGCCTATGTCTCTGATATAAGAAAGGGTATCAGGAGTGTAATGAGTCTCTTTGCAGATGACTTGAAGCTGGGAGCGGTGATGGATGGAGAGGAGGGGAGAGTGGCCCTGAGGGAGGACCTGGAGGCTCTGGAGAGGAGGTCAAGAGAGGGGAAGCTGCAGTTCAATGTAGGAAAATGCAGGATTCTGCACCTGGGAGCCAGAAATCCTGGCAAAGTGTACACCCTGGGGGAAGCCACACTGCAAGGCTCGGAGGCAGAGATTGACCTCGGGGTGGTGGTGGTGGACATCAGAATGAACAACTCTGAGACTTGTAGGAGGGCAGCGGCCAAAGCCAATAGGATGCTGGGATGCACTGCTAGGGGGATTACCTCCAGAAGGAGGGAAGTGATCCTCCTTCTGTATAACTGCTTAGTTAGGCCGCACCTTGAATACTGTGTGCAGTTTTGGAGACTGCACTTAAAAAGGGATGCTGCACTCATGGAAAGGGTCCAAAGGAGGGAAACGAAAATTATCTGGGGTTTGGGGGGGAAAGGACCTATGGGGAGAGGCTCGAGGAGCTCAACATGTACACCCTGGAGGAGAGGAGGGATATGGGACATGATAGATGTCTTCAAGTACATAAAGGGGATTAATAAGGGAGGCTCAGTTGAGGTGCTCCAAAGGAAAGAGGGGGGTAACTAGAGGATGCGGGTGGAAGCTAGGGGGGGGAGACTCGGGGGAGAGGAGGAGGAGGTGTTACTTCACCAAGAGGGTGGTGGAACCATGGAATGTGTTGCCTAAGGGACTGGTGGAGGCAGAGACTATGGAGGGGTTTAAGAGGGTCTGTAACAGGTATAGGGGAAGGGTGAAGCTGATGAAGTCCAATACAAGGGGTACATCTTGGACTGGGGACAGAGAAACCCAAGGGGTGGGGGAGGACAGCAAAGTCGGTGCCCAGTATGGGTGCTGACTATCGAACAGACACAAAAGACCAATAGGCCTTCTCTGCTGGCATTTTAGTATGTTAGTATGAATAACTCCATCAGTGGTGCTGCCAGGATGTCCGCCAACTCTTTTAGGACTCTGGGGTGGATCCCATTCGGACCTGAGGCCTTGCCTGCCTTAATGACCCAAGGCAATCCCACACTCTCTCCACTGGTATATCACCACGTTAGTGACCTCTCTCCCCACTCTTTACCTAAACAACCCCCTGTGGAATTGGGCCATCCATTTCCCTCGTAAAGATAGGCAGAAGTACTGTTTAGTACCTCAGCCTGCTGCAGTCTCTCTTCTGCTCACCCACCCTCTTTTTTAACCTGGTGATCTGTCCCCTACACTTCCTCTTCTTCCTGATATATCTAAAAAAAGGTTCTGATGATTGTTTTTCCAGTTCCATTCATTTTCATGCGTTTTCCTTATTTTCTTTCTCTTGCTAACTGAAAAACAAGATGGTGGACACAGGAGCTCTTTGCAACATTGTATGACCCTGTCTTTCAAAAATAGAGTAGCTCCTGTGAAAACAAAAGTATTTTCATGCCTGACATCTATTTTTTTCCCATAGGAAATAATGGGAATTTTCAAAATTTAATAACTTTTGAATGGATTAAAATTTTTTTCACCAAACCTAGGGTCGCGAGGGCCCTTGGAGGAAGCCAGCCTCCCCAGCTGAATCGAGTCCGACCCCCCAAACAGACGCTATCCAGATTTCAGGTTTCTAGGGTCATGAGGGCCCTTGGAGGAAGCCAGCCTCCCAGCTGAATCGAGTCCGACCCCGCCTCAACAGACGCTATCCAGATTTTGGGTTTCTAGGGTCACGAGGGCCCTTGGAGGAAGCCAGCCCTCCCCAGCTGAATCAAGTCCGACCCCCAACAGATGCTATCCAGGTACGCAGTCTCACACAGGAGAATTTCGCAGCCGGTGCAGACCTGGCCATTTTTGAATTCAAGCTGCTGCAAACAATCAAGCCTGCTCTCTTCAACTGCTTGTGTGCTTTTTACTAGTCGGCACACAAATGCTGATAGTTTATTTAACTGTTTGTTACTGCCAGCAGAATCCCCTCAGTGGTTGCTTTATTTTTTGGTTGCCTTAAGAGGTGCTTAATCCCAGTATTGTCCTCGTTACCTGAGTTATAATTTTGCTGTTTATTTTTACCAGCAACATCCCCTCTGTGGTCGCTTTAATTTAGGTTCTTTAAGAGTAGTGTTGTCCTCGTGTACTTGCAATTAAGACTAAATTTTTACCAACTGCATTTGCTCTAGCGACTGATCACAACTGCCTATCGTGTAGCGTTATATTACCTTGTAAAATAACTACAGTATAAGGATTCTGCTAAATGATCAGAAATTTGTTCATACTGCCAGTTGCTTTAGTCCTTCTGCACACTCTCCCAGTCGAATCCCAAAACGGGGGTAATTTTTCTGCTCTCCCCTGTGCCTGGAAACTGTACTGCCTAAATTTTCGTACCTCCAGAGCCTGCTGATTCAAAGTCTGTCCCTTCAATACCACAGCCACTTTCCCCTACGTTGTCAACGAGCCCGCTGGCTTAGCGTAGCCAAGTGGCAAGTTACCCTGCTTCAGCCAGACTCCCCTTAAGGGAAACGGAACCGGAGCCTATTTCCCTGCTAGCAGCACTTCCCACAACACAGAAACACCAACTGAAGTGAGGCTCGTTTTACTTGCTTATTGGGAACGTATTTTGATTTACCTGCTCTGCTACAAACATTCTAGAAGGGTCTCTCCCTCACGATTCCACTGCCCACAGCCACTACACCAGGTCCACGCAGTCTAAATTCAAACTCCTCATTCTTGCACCTTGACCAATTGAAAGGCCACCTGTTTTGAGCTGCACTTACTCCTCCCACAAAAAACGAATAAATAATCTTCTTTTCCCTGCAGATTTCGGGTTTCTAGGGTCGCGAGGGCCTTTGGAGGAAGCCAGCCCTCCCCAGCTGAATCGAGTCCAGACACCCCCTCAACAGACGCTATCCAGGTACGCAGTCTCACACAGGAGAATTTTGGCAGCCGGGCGCGGTCCTGGCGCCATTTTTGAATTCAAGCTGCTGCAAACAATCAAGCCTGCTCTCTTCAACTGCTTGTGTGCTTCAACCCCGCCGGCACTCCGCGCTGGCTCCCCACCGCCCTTGGTGAGCTCCTCCTTTTATAGGATGAGGTCACATGACTTCCAAAACCTATCAGCCTATTTTGCCATTTGCAGCTTATCAGCTGCTACCACCAGAGGGCACCAAAACAAACTCTCAGCTTCCCAAGTATAATTTTCAGTACAAAATGCTGCTGCCCACAGCTCTTATTCTCCTCTCCCTGGCCTCTCTATCCTCCTTGCCCCCAACCGCCCTCCCAAGCCCCGAACCACCACCGTCACTACCCCCATGGCAAACTCCCCACCCTTACTACCCTACCCACTCATACTCACCTGCCCATGACCTGTCTCCCAGCTACTACGGTCACATTAGCGCCTCCATCCTACCTCCCTCCTTTCATCCGGGACTTGTGGCCCTACACCCCAGCCCGCCGCTATCCTCCTACTCCTCTCATGCTACAAACACCTGCCCTAACCCTCTGCGGTCAAAATTAAAACATATTTTCTGCCTACTTTTGCTCCTGGCTGGGGACATTGAGGCGAACTCTGGCCCTGCCCTCTCAAATTCTAATTCCCACCCCCCCTTTCTCCTACCCCAAAGGCCTCCGAATCCTACACCTAAACATTTGTAGCTTGCTAGCTAAACTCTCGCTGCTGCAACCAATCGCTCTAACTCAGCGCCCTAACATTCTTGTCATCTCTGAAATCTGGCTAAAACCTCATCACACTGATGCCGAAGTATCCATACCAGGGTACACAATAATTAGACATGACCAGCCTGGCAAAAAGAGAGGCGGAGGCTCAGCTATGTACATCGTCAATACTCGACAGTTCTCAATAGTAGACATCCCTTCACTCCCTGGAAACATAGACGCCACACTCATAAAACTTTCACTCCCATGTTCCACCCCCATATATGTGGCAGGCTCCTACTGCCCTCCCCGCACATCCCCCGAGGACATTCTTTCCCACTTAAACTCCTTACAGTCCCTGTCTGTGGAGGGCGAGCTCCATGCCACAGGTGATTATAACACAAACTGGCTAGGGCCTGACAAAGCCCACCTAAAGACCAAAATAACGGCCCTTAACCTCACCCAGCTCATTGCCGATCCCACCAGACTAAACCACAAATCACAAAATCACTCATTATTGGATTGGGCTTTCAGATCCCATCCCCACAGGATTATAAACGCAGGCCTACTACCCGACTCTATAAGTGATCATCACATGATTTACCTGATCGGGAAAGTGCACGCCCCACCCCCAAAAAACACTACACACCGGGTCCCATAATTCCCTAAACGTCTCATCCCTCCTGCTGGACCTAGGATGAGTAAATTGGTCCTTTATCTCTGGAGCTTCCTCCATTGACACTGCTTTCGGGGGCTTCAAAACCAGCTTCCTAAAAGTATGGGACAAACATGCCCCCCTACGCACGAAAAGAGTTAGAGATGCACACCTCCCTTGGATTACGGCAGACTTAATCAAATTATGCCACACCAGGGACCACGCCTGGAAAGCCTACAAAAAGTTGGGCTCACAGGAGTCCCTCACTAACTATAGATCCCTACGTAATGCTTGCACTAACAGCATCCGCCTAGCCGAGAAAAACTACTTCCTCTCGGCTTTTAGCAAAAACATAAATCATCCAACTGATTTTTGGAAATCACTTAAAACCCTCATCTCCCCCTCCACCAATCCCCCACCCCCTACACTATATGTTCAGGGCTCCTCATCTCTGATCCCATCGGCTTAGCTGAAGCTTTTAACACCCATTTCTCCAGCTGTGCAGAAAATCTCCTGTCCTCCCTCCACTCCACTTCCCCCTCGACCCCCCCCATCCACCCATGTCCTCCAAAACCTACCAGCCCAGTCCATCCATTCTCATTCCACCCTGTAACCCGAGAAGAAGTCCTCCGATCTTGACGGGCCCTGAACCCTAACAAAGGCAAATGCCCGACATCCATGGATGCAAAGATGCTCTTTCTATCTGCCCCAGCCATTGCCACTCCTCTAGCCACCCTTTTAAACCTCTCCTTCTCCTTGGGCAAGCTCCCTATAGCCTGGAAGGAGGCCACCGTTATCCCACTACCAAAAGGAGGCGATCCTTCCTCCCCAGGAAACTACAGACCCATCTCTCTACTCCCTATCCTGGCCAAATTACAGGAATTACTGGTCCTGTCCCAACTCACTCCATACCTGGAAGCTTCTTCTTTCTCACCATTCCAATCGGGCTTCCGTAAATCCCACTCCACCATCACCTCCCTGCTACGCGTCACCGGAGACATTCTCGCGTGTATGGACAAAGGGCACATCACCACGGCCATCTTTATTGACCTAGCTAAGGCTTTTGACACAGTCTCTCACTCCCAACTCCTCTCCAAACTCACTGATGCAGGGCTCTCTAAACCAGCCACAAACTAGTTCCAAGACTATCTAGCGGGCAGGACCCAAACTGTCAAAATTGCCACACACACCTCAAACCCTCTACCAGTCTCTGCCGGTGTCCCCCAAGGATCTGTCCTAGGTCCCCTACTCTTTTCCGTTTTTCTAAACGACCTCCCATCAACCTGCCAACACTCAGCCATCCAGATGTACATGGATGACACTGCTTTTTACGCGTCAGGCTCAAAAACATCAAGCGTAGCAACCCTCCTACAGGAAGATTTTTTACGCCATCCAGCACTGGTTTAGGTCCAACCATTTATTCCTAAACCCCCCAAAAACTGTATTCCTAACATACAGCACCCAACAAAGACTCTCCCGTCAATCCCACTGCACCCCATTCAAAACTTTGGACGGGACCCCTTTGGAGAATTGCACTAGTTTCAGGTATTTAGGGGTCTGGCTTGACCAACACCTAGACTTCTCCTCTCACATAGAATTCCTGCACAAAAAGCTGCTCCCATAACTCGGTGCTTTATACCATAACAAAAGCAGCCTCCCCACACAGTCAAGGCATGCCATTGTCCAAAAAATGATACTGCCTGTACTCGATTACGGAGATATAGTATATACCATAGCCCCTGCATCTGCCCTGGCCAGCCTCGACACTCTGTTCCACTCATTCTGTCGCTTTATCCTCGATTGACCACTTTCTACACACCACTGCAACCTTTACAATGCTCTAACCCTGCTGTCCCTTCATGTCCGGAGACTAACAAACTGCCAGGTTTGCAGCCAAGTACTGGTCCCTCTCCCTCCCACCCTACCTGTCATCCTCCCTCTCCAAACAACCTTCACCTGCGTACTCCCTCATGAGTACAGACTCTAGGCTGCTACATGTCCCGTCCAGGCATACTACTAAAGGCCAGGCCGCCTTTAACTACCGAATATCACTAATCTGGAACGCCCTACCTGCCCCCATAAGACATGCTCCTAACCCCTACCATCGCAACCGCCTACTCAGAGCACATTTCTCCTCCAGCTGCTCCTGTTTCAATTAAACTAACCCTACACTTTTGTTGTAATTTTAACTGCTTTTACAACTTTTTCTACTCAAGTGTATGTTCTACCACTGTCTATAATGTCTATAATCTCTCTCAAAATGTTGGAGCACGCTGATTATTGTTCCTCTTTGTACCATGTATGTGAAAAACTGTTTTGTTGTAAATCTCATGTTGTAATTGGGTCTCGGCCCCCAGGTCGCATCTGGAATCAAGCATGTTGCTCAGTATGCTTTCCTGGTAAAACTCGTAAATAAATAAATAAAAAGGCACATCTGTGAGGCAAAGGCTTCCTACCCTGAAAATTTCAGACCACAACCTAAAACAGTTTCTGAGATACAAGTGGGCAAAGAAATAGCAAAAAACATGTAAATTTAGGGATTTTTGACACTCTGTATCTCAGAAACTACACAACAGATTCACATAAAATTTACCATGTCAAGAGACCTACACCCAAGAGATGATTCATGCAAACCCGTTGAACAGTTGCAAAGTTATTAAGCTTCAAAAATGTGGATTTAACATAGAAGTTTGCACTCAGCCCTAACTATACTGGTGCTACCCTGCCAGTATTTTATATATATATATATATATACACACACACACACACACACACACACACACACACACACACACACACATATATATATACACCACACATATACATATATATATATATATATATATATATATATATACAAATATGGTTGATGTGTTGATATAGTCGACGTGTTGGTTCAATGCAAAACCGGGATTTCTGATATGATTTAACAAACTGGAGACTGGAATCCATGAGATCAGTTATGGTGATGGGGTTTTGTTGAAGGATGCATTTTTTACTTCCATGGAAAGCTTTTAATTTACTTATTTTCAACTGGACAGAATTTGTGCTGAGTTGGTATTAATGATGGGAGGGACACTGTGAATGTTTCATGGAAGAGAGAAGTGTTGTTATGAAACGTCAAAGAGGAAGTAGAGTTGTCATCACAGTGTATAAATAATAACAAGGTTGAAATAAGACAGGAGTTGACTAAGGGGGAGAAGATAATATTTACTTAAGAATAAAAGTTTGGAAATAGGACAGTAGTTGTATGGCATGTCTGGATCCGATTACCCCCTCTGCTTATTTAGCTATGCCTGCTGCCATCCATCGATCCATTGTACACCACCAAACTCCTCCATCTACTGCAGCCGCTAAAGGATCCAGGGGAAAGACCTCTCTCCACAATCCAAGACAGCCTGTACCCTGTGTTCCTCCCCCTGCCGCAGGACTTGCTAAAGTTGCTCCCCATGACACACAGGAACAAGCACCTTAGTGGTTCCTTAATGGCCAAGCTGGAGTGGAACTCAAGTGGGATGCCAGTAACATTCCTGTCCTAGGGGGCACATCAGGTGACATCAGCAGTGACAGTTCAGCTTGACTCTCCATTCCCTGTATAACCATGTGGCAGACAAACTGCATTATCCAAGGCCCTATTAACCTGCATGTACCGCAGAGGTCACACAATCACACCTCCTGCTGTCCAGTGGAACTTGGGCTCGGGAATTGAACCTAGATGCCCTGCTTGGCAAGTACATCTTCTTCAGGCAGTCCCTGCTAGGGAGTTGTACTGTTAACTGTGACTGGCACACATAGGTCGCTTCTGTATAAAATGTATTTATTTCATTACAAATTGGTGACTGGGAGAGACACGATAAGCCGAGGCTCATTTCCAGGTGCTACCCAGGGAGAGATGATTACAGAGAGGGCAGTTCAACAAAACTCAACAAAAAACATCAAAAGAAAAATTAAAAATAGATGGATGGCACAATTGACCATATTGTGACACAGAGCAAACAGGAATACAAGAAATAAGTTAAATTAACAGTGTCCAAAAGGTACAAAGATAACAGCGGAACAAATCTAGTGGCAGTACAATTGCTGCAAGGGAGCACGCAGAAGTGATAGAGCAGGTTGTCAGAGTTAGGCTCTAGGGAGCCATCAATGTCACCAAAAAAGCAGGGGACAGATGTGATTTGATTGAACACAGTAGAAGTCACTGGGCACAAAGGAGCAGCCACTAAAAGTACAAAGGGAAAGAATGCAGTCAGAAGGAGTAACAACACTGTAGCAATGCCTCCATCTGTCCTTTAAAGAGTCTGTGACATTTCCAGAAACACTTCGAAAAGCATACGTACACAGAGTTCCACTCATTTTTCACATATTATCTATATTTAGCTGCCCTTTTTATTTATTACGCAGGACAGCTGCCTGAAAAAGGATCCTTGTCTCAGATATCACCAGTTCCAGCTGTCTTGGTTACATATGATATCAAAATTCTGTTCATCAATTACAGTTGGTTGCCGCAGAAACTATTATGATGTCACAATCAAGAGATAATGACATCATGTGTAGACAAGCAGTAAGGGCAGGTGAAGTCAAAAGAATGAGGACCCTGTTTCTATATAAATTTCCTTACTTATATTCAATAAGGGGATGATAAAACAGGATATACTGTATGGGCAGTACAAGTATAAGTATTTAATATCCAGGTCTTTCCTCTTGCATCCCAGACCCTTTAATATTAGGCACCGCTGTAAGCACTGTGCAGTAGCGCTACATACAGGCGATGAATTCTGGGACTAGAAAGGTAGATTCTTAAGAAAGACTATAACTTTAATCATACTTGAAAAGTCTACTTCATTTAGTTCAAATTCTTTTTTTATCTTATCTGGCAGTAATGAACTATTTGTTGAAGCACTTTAAAATTTCTCATTGGTGAAGTCATTGTTAACTATTTTGACAAAGTGTTAATTTTTGTTAATTTGTTTCAGGCAAATGCCTTCAAAATCCCTTATGCAATATTTATAATGATGATATCAAGAGGCTAAAAAAGATAAAAGAGTTAAAAACATTGAGTAGTGGAGTCAGCCAATGACTATATGCTGCCATGTTGGTGACCAAGATTAAGGAGCGAACCTGGGACACTGGTGATGGAGTGGCTGGCTGGAGCAAGCACTGCCGATGCCAGTGTGGCCCAGCTTAGAAAAGTTGTGGCATATTCTGCAGTCACAGTGACACCTGAAAGTGAGCCTAGAAGCTAGGTCCTCCACTTAGGACATTGGTGTGTGCGGGTGAGGGAAGCCTAAGTCTTCACATGCCACCTGAGGAGGTGAGAGGAATCATGGACAAGGATTACAGCAGGGCCTGATTATGCTTCACTTGGGTAGAAGACCCCCTGGTGATGGGGGACCCTGGAACAGGTACTTGAGAGAATTTTGGAGTTGGGAGGTTGCCAAATAGTCACAAAGCAGGGCATCTGGCTGAATGATAAAAATCTTTAAGAAAAAAACAAACATTGAGCAGTTATGCATTGCACTGCCCTGACACATACAACAATAACAACACTGGGTGTGTAGGACGTTAAGTGACTGGTTTTGCCTGCCCGCCAGTACAATGGTAACACTATCACTTGCAATGTTGGTACCCAAGTATGGGAGTGAAGCTAGGTGTCTGAGGGCTGGGGGAGGATTCAGCCTCTGAAGGACAGCTCTCTTCCTATGAGGGTGGGGGGACAAAGAACCCAGCGTTAGACTGATACCTGGTAGAGACCAGGGGAAAGGCAGTCCAGGGCTGTCAAGATGCATTGGAGGTGTGATGGCCATCGATGCGTGTCATGCAGGAGCATGTGGCATTTGTCATGAAGGCGTTGCATGTCTGCAGCTCCTGGGGAGGAAATCAGGAGGAGAAAATGGATCCTTGACCAGCAGAATGACACTGGTCTCCCGTAGGCCCTGCATCTGGCTATCCAGGTACAGTCTAAGCATACTGGATCCTGTTTGACAGTGGAGTTTGGGGGATCCCGCTGACCCCAATGGAAGAGGAAGCCCTGGGAGAAGCTTCCAGACTAAGGTAAGCCCTAGAGGATGCCGAGGTGTCAGGAATGGGGAAAGCAGGGATGTGGGCTGGTCGGGGGCAGGAGAGAAAAAGAATAATAAAAAAAAAAAGTTACTTGTTTTAGCTCTTGGGGTCTCCTCAAGCTTTGACTAAGGATGTACAGATTGTATCTATGCCATTTAGGATAGTTAAAGATAGTGCACTCTCCTAACCTTTTGATATTATCATAGATTGTCTAGTGCATTATGCACCCAGCCCTAACCATATCAAGTGATCCAAAGCTGATATTATAACATGGGTAAGAGAAACAAAACCAGTCAGATGCAATCAAGAGATTGTGCATTTTTTCAGAAACATAACCAGTCTGAACCAAACATAACCAGACTGATTCTAATTACTCAGGCTCAGATATTCAAAGGAGATGCACCCGGTGCAACTGAGTTGTGCCGGTGCATCTCTGAAATGCACCCCTGGGCTATATTCAAAGGGCAGGGATGCGCTGCACAATCTCGGATGCACCGCAGCGCAAAGATAATGTATGCGGCGCATCCGGGGGCCATTCCCTTGCATACGCGGCATATCTCCATATTCAGTTGAGATGTGTGGTGCAGCTGCCCGCACATCTCAGAGATGTGCTACACAAAGATAGGCATGGAAAAACAATGTCTAAGTCATAGCCACCCACAGGTGGGCCCCTGTACTGCACAGCACAACATAGCAGCCTCCAGCCCCTGGATGGCTACCCCCCCAAGCCACGAACGTAAAATGAACAATTGTACCCCTCACATCCCTGGCAGTCTAGTGTCCCCCCCCCACTCCCAGCCCCGATCATAAAATATAAAACATTACCCACACATCCTCGGTAGTCCAGTGTCCCCCCTCCTTCCCAAACCCTGACCATATATTACAATACTTTCCCAGTCATTCCCGGTAGTCTAGTGGCAACCCTCTCCCTTCCTAAACCCCATCCGTACATGTAAAGAATACCCCTTTCACCCCTGTTAGTCTAGTGGCCCCCCTCCCAGCCCTGATCTCAACATAGAAAGTAATCTCAATATTTCCAAGGTAGTCCAGTGGACCCCCCCCACCTTCTGAGGCACCCACAGCCCACCCCGCTCCCCCTGCCCCAGCATGGCTAATGCAGCTGGCGGGCAGCAAAATCCACCTGCACACCTCCACAGCTGCCCACCAACTAAGCTGTCACTGAATGACAGCTTACAGTAAGCACTGCAATACCATTGGGGGGTGTTGGGGTCCACTGGACTACCAGGGAAATTTGGGATTACTTTCTATGTTGTGCTCATGGCTGGGAGGGGGGACACTTGACTACCAGGGATGAATGGGGTATTCTTTACATGTATGGATGGGGTTTGGGAAGGGGAGGGATGGTGCCACTAGACTACTAGGGAGCTATGGGATGTGATGCTTTTACACAGCAGCACTGGGCGCATCCCTGTACCAGGCATGCAAATAGGGCCATAATGACATGTAAATGGCCCCATTTGCATGTCACGGTCCGAATATCTGGAACTAGCATCTGGGGCATCCCCAAGATGCACCACACATCCCCAGTCCAGGTATTCAGACCTCGCAGGGGGATGCGCCAGTGCATCTTCGGCAGCCCCCATGTGCGCCGCCCACATCTGTTGCTATATTCAGATGGGATCAGCATTGCACATCTCGTTTGAATATAGCATTTTTGTGCTCTGGCGCAACTCAGTGGAGCACACACTTGTGCCCTTTCTGGGCACAGTTTGAAAATCCTGGCCTCAGTTTTTAAAATAAAAATTAGAGGTACTACCTGACGTCGGTGGTGGGCAAGGTGATGGAGGGTATTGTCAAGGAAAGGCTAGCCAGGGGTACTAGAGCAAATGGGGTATCTGGATGAAAGCATGGCTTCATCCCAGGAAAATTACATCAGACAAACCTTATAAAATTCTACAACTGGGTGACGAGTGCCCTAGACCGGGGTAGGCCGGTGGACATCCTCTTTCTAGACTTCAGCAAGGTGTTTGATTCGGTACCTCACGATGGCCTGCTGGCTAAGCTGGAGGAAATGGAGGTGGGGATGCAGATGATCAGATGGATAGGTAATTGGCTCTTGGAGTGTACTCAAAGGGCGGTAGTTGGGGGGCTAGTCTCATCTCCAAGGAGAGTCATTAGTGGGGTTCCCCAGAGATCGGTACTAGAGCCACTCCTGTTTAATGCCTATGTCTCAGACATAAGGAAGGATATCAGGAGTGAAATGAGTCTCTTTGCGGATGACCCAAAGCTGGGTGTGGTGGTGTATGAGGAGGAGGGGGGGAGAGTGGCCCTGCAGGAGGACCTGGAGGCTCTGGAAAGGTGGTCGGGCAAGTAGAAACTGAAGTTCAATGCAGGGAAATGCAGGGTTCTGCACCTGGGGGCCAGAAATCTGGGCCAAGGGTATACCATGGTGGGGAGACACACTACAAGTCTCAAAGGGTGAGAGGGACCTGGGGGTGGTAGTAAATGTTAGAATGAACAACTCGGAGACCTGTAGGAGGGCAGCGGCAAAAGCCAATAGGATGTTGGGATGCATCGCTAGGGGTTTACCTCCAGAAGGGCGGAAATGATCCTTCCTCTGTATAACTGCTTGGTTAGGCCACACCTCGAGTATTGTGTGCAGTTTTGGAGACTGCACTTTAAAAGGGACATTGCACTCCTGCAGAGGATCCAAAGAAGGGCAACCAAAATGATCTGGGACCTGGCGGAAAAGACCTATGGGGAGAGGCTCGAAGAGCTCAACATTTACACCCTGGAGGAGAGGAGGGATGGGGGGGACATGAAAGTGGTCTTCAAGAACATAAAAGGGATTAATAAGGGAGGCTCAGTTGGGGTGCTCCAAAGGAAAGGGAGGGCAATTAGAGGACACGAGTGGAAAGCTAGAGGGGGAGACTCAGGGGCGAGAGGAAGAAGTGTTACTTTACTGAGAGGGTGGTGGAACCGTGGAATGCACTGCCCAAGGGACTGGCAGAGGCAGAGACTGTGGAGGGGTTTAAGAGGGGATGGGACAGGTATAGGGGGAGGGTGAAGCTGACGAAGTCCAATACAAGGGACCATCTTGGACTGGGGACAGAGAAACCCAAGGGGGTGGGAGGGGACAACAAAGTCGGCACCCAGTATGGGTACTGACTATCGAGCAGACACGAAAGACCATTAGGCCTCCTCTGCTGTCATTTTAGTATGTTAGTATGTTAGGTGCTATTTTATTAACACAATAAGGCACTCCAGGGTGTGCATAACTGTGGGTCATGGCACTTCTCGGGTGCCTAAGGCACTTGGCATTGGCTCATGCTTCATTTCCCAAGGTGTGCTGTTATCCTACAATAATGCAGAACTGAAATAAATAGACAATATCAGAGACATAGATCAGGTTGTCACAACAGAGGACCTTCCAGTGTTTTGAAAAGCCTCTTTAAAGAGGAATGTTTTTAGATCTCTTTAAATGCCTTCACTGAGACGGCCTTTCTCAGGACCCTGGGCAAAGAATCCCACAGCAATGAATCAGCCCTTGCAAATGCACAAAATCTCCAAGGGATACTAAATTTGCCCTATGTACCATCAAGAGGCCTTCCTTGGCACAGCAGAGAGGGAGTAAAGACTGATAAAGAGTCAGAAACTCAGACAGATAGCCCAGGCCCAATCTGTGTAGGGCCTTAAAGGTTAGCAAACAACCTTAAAGGTAACACACCACTTCACAAGCAGCCAGTGCAGTTCACACAAAATGGGGTTACATGGCTCTACTTTAAAAGGCCTGTCAGCATAGACACATAAAATTAGTCAGTAGAAAAGAACCACTTGACTCACCTAGTCTACCAAGATGGTCCCTGCCTTCTCGATCTCTGTAGACCCTAACTAACCTCTGGCAACCCTCCTTCCTCCCTGCCTGCCTACTAATATTCCCCTATGTCTATCCTACACATGCTTGAACCCCTTACTCTTTTGGCCTCCAACACTTCTGCTGGCACTTTATTCCAGGTGTCTACTAATCTTTAGTGAAGTAGTCTTCCTCATATCCCTCTTAAACATCCCCTCTTCCAGTTTCATCTCATGCCCTTTATTCCTGGTGCTCTTCCTCTTTTGAATGCATCCCCCTTCCTGCACCCTGTTCACCCCCATGAGGTACTTGTAGGTGTCTGTCATGCCCCTCTCACTCTTTCTCCTCCTCCAGGGTGTACACGTTGAGATCCCTCAGGCTCTCCACATAGGGCTTTTGGTGCAACCCTTGCATCATTTTAATTGCCCTTGTCTGGACTGCCTCCACCCTGTCTATGTCCTATCTGAGGTATGGCCTCCAGAACTGGACACAGTACTCCAGGTGTGGTCTCACTAGTTAACAATACAGTGGCAACACCACCCTCCTCCTGCTGGAGATACCTCTCCCAATGAATCCCAGCATCCCACTGCTTTGTCACACTGGCTTGCCACTTTGAGGTTGTCAGTTATAATAAACCCAAGGTCCTTTTCCTGCTTAGTGACTGAAAGTACCTCCATCCCACCTTATACTCAGCTTCTGAGTATAAGGTGGGGGTATAAGAAGCTTAGGAAACATTATTTCACAGAAAGGGTTGTAGAACCATGGAATAAGCTGCCTGTTGAGGTGGTGGAAGCAAAGACCATGACATGACCATGGAGGGCAGCAGCAAGGGCAAATAGGATGCTGGGATGCATCGCCAGGGGGATTACCTCCAGAATTGTGGAAGTGATCCTACCCCTGTACAACAGCTTGGTTAGGCCATACCTCGAGCATTGTATGCAGTTCTGGAGACCACATTTAAAGAGGGACATTACACTCCTAGAGAGGGTCCAAAGGAGGGCAACCACAATGATCTGGGGTCTGGGGGAGAGGACTTATGAGGAGAGACTCAGGAAGCTCAACATGTACACCCTGGAGGAGAGAGGGACATGATAGAGGTCTTTAAGTACATAAAATGGATCAATAAGGGGGGGCCCAGTCAGGGTGCTTCAAAGGAAAGAGGAGGGGGTAACGGGAGGGAATGGGTGTGAGATGGAAGGGGGCAGGCTCAGAGGGGAGAGGAGGAAGTGTTATTTCACTGAAAGGGTGGTGGAGCCGTGGAATGTGCTGCCCAGGGAGGTGGTAGAGGCGGAGACTGTGGACGAGTTTAAGAGGTAATGGGACAGGTACAGGGGGACGGTAAATTTGACCAGGTCCAATGCAGGTGGCACATCTGGGACTGTGGACAGTATAACCCAAGGGGGAAGGGAGGACACAAAAATCAGCCCTCAGTGCGGATGCTGAAAATCGAGCAGACTCCAAAGACCATTAGGCCTATTCTACTGGCATTTTAGTATGTTAGTATGACATTCAAACTGGGATGGGGCAGAGGTAATGCGTGAAGAAAAGCCGTGCCAACAGTTGTGAGTATAAATCAGAAGGGGGGAAGGGTTAGTTGACATCAGAGTAGTTGGAACTCTTGGGCAGACTAGATGGACCCTTGGTCTCCTTCTGACATCATTTTTCCTGTGTTTCTGGGTTCCTGTGCCCTAGTTGCATGATTTTGCACTTTCTGGCATTGAATCCCAGCTGCCATGTTCTTGACCACTCCTTAAGTTTCTCAAGCTCTTTATTCATTTTTTCCACCCCCTCCTGACTGTCCACGCTATTACAGTACACCCTATTACAGATGTTGGTATCATCTGCAACAAGACATGCTTTCCCTTCCAGTTCATCTGCAATGTCACTTATGAAGACATTGAAGAGGACTGATCCCAGTACTGAGCCCCGCAGCACCTGCTGATCACTCTTCCATTATTAGAATGAGTGTCATTAACCACCGCCCTCTGTCGCATATCTGTTAACCGGTTTCTAGCCCAATCCACCACTTTGGAGCCCGCCCCAACGCTGCTCAATTTCTTAATCAATCTCCTTTGTGGCACAGTGTTGAAGGCCTTGATAACGTCCAGATAGGCCTCGTCCCTCATTCACTGCCCCCCACCATCTATTTCCCTGATCACCCAGTCAAAGAACTCAGTTTGGTTTGTCTGGCATCCCCCATGAATCCATGCTGCATTTGGTCATCATACAGCCCATTGGATTCAAGATACTGTGCCAACCTTTCTTTTGTTAGTGCTTCCATTAATTTCCCCATCACAGAGGTGAGGCTCAAGGGCCTATAGCTGCTAGCCTCTCCCCTGCTGCTGCTGCTGCTGCTGCTGCTGTTATGTAGAGGGACTACATCTGCTGTCCTTCAGTCCTCCAGAACCATGTCCGATTTCAATGAATGTTGAATAAGGCCATCAGTGGGGCAGCCATCACCTCCCTGAGTTCTTTTAATACCCTTGGGTGTATCCTGTCCAGTCCCATAGCATTGTGCAGTTTCAGAGCTGCAAGTCCCTTCAGGACTCTCTCCTTTGAAAATGGACTTGAGTCTGCCTCCCTCCCTTTGTTCTTCATGCTCCCTGGTGGTCAGTCCCCTCCTCTCCACATTCAGGATGTCTGTTTTTTCATGGTCCCTTGCGTGCTGCCTCCCTCTTCCACCCTTCTTCTCCTCACAGTCCCTCCCCTTGATTTCCTTTTCTCATTTATGTACCTGAAAAAAGTCTTATTCCCATTTGCTACCCCTTTGGCTGTCTTTTCCCACTGTCTGTGCCTTTGCCCCTTCACTACCTTACTTGTGTCCCTTTGTTTTACCTGGTACACCTATCTGTCTTCCTCCCTCTGCATTTCCTTATACGTTCTCAATACCACCTTTTTTTCCTTTACCATCATGGCCTCTTCCGCAGAGTACCATAATAGTCTCTTTTTCCTTTTGCCTTTATTCACTTCCTACCCTCCCTTATTTTACCCCACTATTCCTCTCTCCCTCCTTGGCAATCCCTCCCTACTAGGCAGCTGCTGAGGCAGTCTCCCATTTCTTTAAAATATTCCCTCCTAAAGTCCAGGACCATCATCCTCATGTGGTTTGCCTCTGCTTCTGTCTTAATGTTAAACCACATTGAATGGTGATCACTGGTACATAGGGGACTGCCCACTGTGATGTCTGCAGTGCTGTCCCTGTTTTGTTAGCTCCAGGTCCAGCACTGCCCTATACCTAGTGGGTTTGTTAACTAGCTGACTGAAAAGTCCCTTCTAGGGAGTCAAGGATGGTCCTGCTCCTTGCTGAATCTGCAGCTAGAAGATTCCAATCCACATCTGTCAGATTGAAGTCATCAACTAGCAGCACCTCCCCCTTATTTGCCATTCCAATGATATCTTCTCAAGCACCTTATCCAACTCTTCTCCTTGTGCTGGACATCTGTATAGCACCACTGTACAGTTAGTGGACACAGATTCTGTCTCCAGGATGACCCACACCACTTCCATTCCTTCATTTTACTCCGGGTGCCCCTGTACTTCTATAGCCTTTATTCCCTCCCTCACATATAATACAACCCTTCCTTCCACCCATCGCTGTCTCTCCTGAACAAAGCTTGTTATGGCCATATCTCAGTCATGGCTGTAAGTGCACCATGACTCCAATATTACCAAGAAATCCAGGCTAGTGTCCTCCATGATCACCTCCAGGTTTGGAATTTTATTACCCAGACTTGTTGCATTGGAGCACATGGCTTTCCATGCCTTACACCCTCTCTGCATGCCTCCTTACTTTATTCCCCCCTTCTACCTGTATTGTTCCATGAAGCTCACCCTGACCCCCCTCTTCCCTTGTTACCCTGTCCATTACCTGTCTCCTTCACTCCCGATTTATACCCCCCCTTGTCCCTCTCGCCTTGTTTCCACTTCTGTCTCTTCATGTGCCCCTGCCCTGGGAAGCTTCCTTCTGTCAGGCCTCCCTCCTTGTTACTTCAGCATCTTTGGGGGGAGCAATGTTTGCCTCCTTTGGTATTACAGCCCCCCCTGACTAGTTTAAATGCTCATCCAAGTAGCATTTAAACCTTTCACTAAGGCATATGTTTCTCCTCCTGGAAGGATGCTGACTGTCTCTCCTACAGAAGCCCATATGATCCCTGGCTGGCCTCCAGTTCCCAATGCAACTGAAACCCTCCTTTATGCACCATGACTTCAATCAACTGTTAAAAGCCCTGGTGCAGAGTGCTCTTTCCTCTCCCTGGCTGTACAGGTAACACCTCAGCAAACACCACCACCATCACTATCACTATGCATGCTATCTCTTACAGCTCCCTGAAGTTACCCTGCACTTCCACTACCCTATCCCTTGCCAGGTCATTTGTTCCTAGGTGGACAATGACATTTAGCTCCCTCCCATCTCCTGCCACCCTAGCGATCTTCTAGATCCACTCTCCAGCCCTCCAAGTCTTAGCACCAGGAAGTCATATCACCTCTCTCCCTTCCACTTGCTGCTCCCAAGTCTTTCTGCCTAATGACAGAGTCCCCCACCAGCAGCTGCTTCCTTCTTGGCTGGGGGCCTCTTCCTCCGTCCTTGGGGCCTCCCTTCAGAGGAACCCCATATCCTCACTTCCCACTGCTAAAGGTGTCTCCTCCTGGCGGTCCCATCTGCCCAGTACAGCAAATGAATAGTGCAGTGCTACATGCTAAGGAATGTGTACCCTTCCCACCATCCCCACCCTTCTGTAGCTCACCAAGGTTCAACTACTCTGCCTAGGCATACTCTGGAGGAGCAGCAGAAGACTTTGTGGCCCCTGGGTGGGGCAAAAGATTCCCTCCACTCTTGCCAGTTCAGCCGAGAATCCACAACCTCTGGCCTCAACTCAACCCAGAGAGGTGAGTGCAAATGAGGCAGCACCCGAGTCTCCAAAATCCTTAAAGACGGAGGCTCCACCACCATTACACTTCAAAACTCCCATGCTCTTTCCTTTTTTAACCTTTTTGCCTTTTGAACCTTCCCTGTACCTTCCAGTCTCCTTTCCATGTCTATTGACTTTCCGTTTTGTTTACTTGTCTGCAGCGTATTTGTTACCCTACCCTAGATAGGGTGTCTTCCAATTTCCCTTTTTTTCCCCCGCCCCCCATGCTCGCTGGTCCCCATTCCTTCAGGCCCCTACATGTCCCTCCTCACCCCACTGTCCTTGTCCAGCCCTCCTCTGGACCTCGTATCACAGCCGATCCCGGAATATCCTGGCATATCCCTTCACTGGGCAGGTCCCCCTCCTTCGAGGGGGAAGGCACTGGGAAGGGGGATGACCCCAGCACATATTTCTAGGGCCCAGGATGCTGCCAAGAAACAGGAGGCCCTGGAGGCACTCAGAGAACAGAGTGACATCATTCGGCTGCCAGCAAGCAATCTTTCCTGATTTTCTTGTGGTGCATGATGTCTGGACATCAAGGCAAGAGCAGACGTCTGCCACGCACCTCCCAGCAATGACCCGACGTGTTGCCCTACCCCTGGTCTCCACCATCGGTCGCCCATCACCGGGATGCAGTCCTCCCTTTCTTCCTGAAGACAATGAGCAGTCATGGGCCGCTCAAGCTGTCTCCCCCTGGCCTGCCCTCCAGCGTCCCGAGCTCGTTCCTGAACCCAGGTCACTGGTATCACAAGCGGAAAATCCAACCGCTGCACCGGCAGGACCTAATTTCCCTTTTTAACCCTCCTACCAGTAGTTACCTTTGATGTCTGCTACCTCTTACCCCTTAGCTGCTACCCCACTTCTGTAGCTACTTAAAGAGCAACTCTGTATTATAATAAATAACATAAAACACTAGATTTTCACCAGTTATGTTTTGACTTTATTGTTTTCTAGTTGTTGTTTTTTTTTTTTTTTTATACTTTCCCCTGCTGTTGGTCTACTAAATATTGTAGCTAATGCAGTACTTATTTTACCAAGTCTTTCAAAAAGTCTCTGACTCTCAGCTGCTAACCACGCAATTGCTCTTTTGTGATATCTCACTCCGTTGTCATAGTGAGCACTATGATATCATAAACAAAGGCACTGTGACGTAAATAGGGTACAGGCAAATGTTTTCAAATGTTTTCAATATTGACATTTTAGATGGACTACCTAAATGTTCTGTAAATCTTGGAAAAGAACATTGAAAATGAAAAAAATGTATTCTCTAATAAATTGTAACAGCTGAAACATCTTATTTATGAAAGCACATGCTGAAGAGCACAGCTGCTCATTATCTTAAGCTGTCTCTTTCAGTACATCTGCGCAGTAGTAAGTTATCTCGTATTTGGGTCTGGTTTCTCTGCAGCAGACTATCTGTGGATGCCTGCAGACATCTAAGGCAGATATGCCTCTCCTGTGCTGTTCCAGCAACCTGGCTGCAGTGTTCTGCACCAGCTGTGGGTGTCACAGGGTACAACCCCAGTATCCAGTGAGAAAAGCGACTGAATAAGAGTGACCATCAAAATGGCGACTCATAAACAGAGCTATCCTCATTGGCTACCCTGCAAGAGTAGCATCCCTATGCAAAGGCAACCATAAGGGAGGGTGACCATAAGGGGAGAATAGTGAGAGGATAGGGAAGAGGGTTTTTAAGGGGTTAGTGTGCCTGTTGCAGCCGAACCTGCCATACAGTGTGTGGTGGTGGTGGCTAGCTCGGTGCAGCAGGTGGGTTTTGGGGCAAACAGTTTCTACTGGCTGGCCTGCTTTTTTTGTTCATTTTTTTAATCCAGAGTGTCGCCCTCCTCCCGACAGCACCGGAGTTAGTAATCTTAAGCAGAGGGGTGCAGGTGGGTGTGGGGGTGCATAAATACTTGGATTGGTTGCTGGATGTCTGTTCCCTGGCATGTGTATATCATTGATTTTCTTTTTGATGATATACACTTGTCATAATAGCTATTATGACATGGAACCATTAACCCCAAAGTATACAGCATACAGTAACGCAAACCTGGACGTCACAAACACATGTATCAGTGTTGCCAGTTCATCAGAGGGAAAAAGAGATTTAATCTGGTGGATGTTGCTGAAATGGTAAAAGCATCTCCAGACTATGGCAGACATCTGAGTCTCAAGTGTCTAATCTTCATTTAGATTGACTCCCATATTTTTCACCTTAGTGGAGGCCTCCAGCCTAGAGAACCTAAGCTGAAACCCCACTATTCCGGTGGCAGTCCCCACACTTCTCTCATGGCCCAAATCAATCACTAATATCTCAGTCTTAGCTGGATTTAGTCTTAGCCAGCTAGATGCCATCCAGTTCTTGATCTTGGCCAGGCAACAATTTGGCACATCAGCTGTGTCTGGCATCCTAGGTGCCAAAAAAAAAAAAAAGATACAGCTGGGTATCAACTGCATAGCAATGAAAACCCACACTGTATTATCTGTTGATCCCCTCAGGGGCAGCATGTACACTGCAAACAGCATGGGTGATAGGATTGACCCCCAGGGCATATCGCAAGGAAGGGGCATGGGGAAGAGGAGAAATTCCCAATCACAACCCTGTTAAACCAGCAGATGACCTTGTTAGTGAGTCCAAGGTCTTTCTTCAGCCAATCTAGCAACAACCCAGGGTATACAGTTTCAAAAGCTGATGAGAGATCTAGGAGGATGAGAACTGGCCAGTCTTCTTTATCCCTCATCCTGAAGAGTTAATTCTGCACCCTGAAGAATTTGGTCTCAATGCTGTGCCTTAACCTACAGCCAGACTGAAGGGGCTTATAGATATCAAAGGCTGCAAAGTGCACCTTAAAAGGAAAGGTTAGAGATGGTCTGAAACTTTGCAAGGTTGTCCGGGTCCAAAGATGCTTTCTTAAAAGGGCCTAACCAATGCATCTTTCAGTGCAGCTGGGAAGATCCCCTCCGACAGGAAGCACCAAACAGTTCCCATGAACACCAGACCCAAAAGCTCCACAGAGCTCAGTAGCCAAGTTGGACCAGGTCCAGTTCACAGCAGATGGGCTACAGCTCCAAGATTACCCCCCAGACTTCTTCCACTGTAACTGGCATAAACTCTCCCCAAAAAAGAGGAAGGTGTCCATGATGCACAGGCTCAACTCTGCTGGGGGAGGGGCTGGCAACAGCCCACTTGGGGATATGCCAGGACTTATTGAGGACACCATGTCTGAGACAAATCAAGTAACTCTTTATACTTAGCTGATGAACATACCCTAGCAAGCCGCAGACAGGCCCAGCGAAGTAGCCTGTCCACAGTGTGAAAGAGCTGAGCAGGTTGATTTCTTCTGCAGCAATCTCCATAGACAAAAAAGCTACTTTTTTCTGGGGGCTCGCCCTCTGGTATTCACAATTTTGAATACTGAAAGCCAGTTTGTCCTCTGGAGCCCTGGATCTCCTCCAACAATGTTCCAGCCTCCACCCTCTGGCCTTCAACTCCCAATACAGATAGTGGTAGTAGTAGTACTGACATGCACTACAGTGAAAAACTTCACCGTGAAACAAAATACACAACTGCAATACAAGTGTTGCTCCGGGGATCTGTTCATATTCTAAAGTTACCCTCATGAACAAATTAATTAATTGTAACGACATTCCGATTACTGCTGGCAACTAGAATAAAGTCACAATCTGCTAAGAATGATGTCACTATTTGCAATAAGTAAGTTTCAAACTATATTGATTTGTGTGTATGGCACATGTCAATCCAAGTGACACCATTCTAGTCTTTCTGTACATACACTTATTTAGCTAGGCCAGTTTTACATAAAATGACATTGTGCAATAATTAGGTTTATGTTTGCTTCTTATTTTAGCAGTCACCACAACAAAGTAAGAGACAATCAGGCCTTGTTCTGTACGTATAATCTTTAGTGCTCTCATGAGCCTCAGCTGTAATGAGCAATGTTACTGTGAACAACAGGGATGAGCGGAGAAAGCACCAACCCTAGAAGTCTGCTGATCCCCCTCACACTACTATCTGTATACAATGGCTTTTTGCAGCAGTCACAAATAGTCATTTATGATCTCCTGGACCAGTGCCCGAGCACCTGGAGTTGATTTTTTTCAGTACTGAATATTGTTGTTGCTGGTGGCAGTGGTGGTCGTGGTGGAGGTGGGGGGTTGTGGTGGTGGGGTTACTGGTGAAGCTTTGCAGGACTGTTCAATGCAATTTGTATTGGTGGCAATAGCATACTGACCCCATTTATAATAACCAGGTCATTTAAAGCTGTTGTGATAATCATTTCATGGGCATGGTCCCTTTGGACTAATTCATCTGTTCATAGGTCAGTCCAGTCAAGGGCCATACCGCAGATAGAAGTTCTGAATTAATACCCAGTCAAAACAAGAATATTTCTCAAGCTATACACAGAATGATTGCTCTTATAAAAGTTTATTGTGACTACAGGATCCACATTTGTACCATGTGCTGTACAGTGAAAGAGGCTAGGTTAAACTCCTTTCATTTTTAAGTGCCCTTGGCTGCTACACAACAGAAACTATTTTTCTCTTATTTTACTCATGATCTGAAGAGCAGGTGGGAACCCCAAGGAGTTCCTAAGCTACCCAGGAGCCCTTAAGGACAACTGAAGGAAAGTTCCCAAATGATTTTCATTTTTGTGCCAGTTCCTGTCTCTTATGCATACTGCGCACGTGCATGAAAATGGTCAAGTCTCAGATGAAAAATTATCCCAGACCATTGATACAGTGTATAGCTGTAGTGTCTTCCCATTTGAGCAACTGAATTCAATTGCACACTTAATGCTTTATGAGTTGGCTTCATAAGAAATGCACAAATGTTTGCTACTTTGACAGATACATTACTATACTCCAAATCATAAAGCACAACACTACTTGGTTGTGCACATACTTATGCAGGTGAACATATATGGAATTTTAAAAACACAAATCAGGCCTTCTGTAGCTAATAAACAGCGTTGTACGTGTACTACTGAGACAAGATAAGTAAGCTATATACTGGAGCCTCAACACAGTGATAATCAGCGTGGAGCACACCGCTGGATTTTTTTGCCTTGGATTCTAAAGGGGTTTTCTTGCCACTGTCTTTAATGCATACTGTTTCATACCAAATGATTGTTCTAAACTTCTTCAAATAATCTTTTAAATTGACAGGACAGTTTAATACTGGAAGGAACTTATTGAATAGAGGCCTCTGAAAGCCTAAGCAAAGGCTTAATTTCCACATGAGTATGGGCTGCATTTTCAAGTACAAGGTTCATTTTAATTTACTAAGGCAATGAAGTATAAGTAGGGATTTGAAATCCCAAGTAATGCATTGACTAATTATCCCATTTATATGTTGATATTTTCATTTCTTTATTTTAGTTTACTTATTTGATAACTGGGTAAGTACACTTGGCCAGATGCCCATTCTCAGGTGCAACAATGTAATAAACACAGCACGTACTTCATTGGTAGACACAAACATAGTAATACAGAGGCAGGCGATTATTTAGATTAGGGGACACATAGTGCCCCTGTTTTGGAATTCAGCGGATTACGGTACTAGGTCCTCCAAACAGCATCAGTTAGCTCCGCCCCATTCACACGTCAGTTCTCCCCAACCCCAAACATATGTCTTGCAATCAGACAAATCCGATTTCTCCATGCCCATTAAATTTATTTTTTATGGTTTGAATGCGTTATTGAACTGACTCAATTGCAAAAGCAGTCATTTAAACACAGTTTTCTCTGTGCCAACCAACTACAACCTCTGGGAAAGTAGAGGGATAGCGTCACTGCCAAGGCTCTGATGCAAAGGAAAGGGCTATATTTCATTTTCGGGTAGCAACTGCCTTATGTTTGTTCTGTGGGGGCGCTCCACCCCACACACACCCCCCGGGTCCAGGAATGTATTATTATGAGAGCGGTAAATTATGCTGTTATTAGTAAAATGATTAAATAACTACACATTTCGTTTTCGAGTAGTGACTGCCTTATGTTTGTTCTGTGGGGCCCCCCACACCCCCCGGGTCCAGGAATGTATTATTATGAGAGCGGTAAATTATGCTGTTACTAGTAAAATTATTAAATAACTACACATTTCGTTTTTGAGTAGCGACTGCCTTATGTTTGTTGTGTGGGGGCGTGACATATCAGGGACTGCAATGCGCATGCGGCCATATTTCTCACTCGGCGCACTCACTTCCCAGGTGTGTCTCCTAAAGTAAATAAATGCCCAGAGGCATTGGATACGGTGACATTTCAAAATTATGGGCAGAAAAAAATAAATCAGTATGTAAAACAAACATATTGAGCAATAGAGAAGCACCCTAAGCATGGTACTATAATTTCAAAAATAGCCATTTTGAAATCAGACATAAAAGTGAAATGCCCAACGTGTCTTAAAATATCTTATTACACACAAACGTCATGCAAAACGGAATGTGTAACTGGAAATTATTAAAATTTAGAGCTGCCACTAATATCTGATGCTCAGCTTTGCCTTGCATGACAGCACAACAGCAAGAACAAATCAAGCAAGAGTTCATAAATGTAAACAGTGCCACAATGTTTGTTTTAAATAAAAAGGGAGTTAACCCCCCCCCCCAAATGTTGTCTTTACTGACTGATTTTTCATACCACCCAGCTAATGGCATCATGATTACCACCACAGCAGACGTATTTGAAGAAGCTAAGTGTTTTTTAGCCCATGCAATGAATGGTGCAGTTTCCAAACACATTTTCACTGCACAAGTACACAGAAAAAGACTGTGAATGTAAAACCATCACTTCCAGTGGTGGGTTCTGTGGTCTTTTAAAGGCAGCTGCCTCCTCAAATGAATGCTTGCAGACCGTTAAATAAAGGCGGTGTTTTTTTTTTTCTTCATACTGTTCAAAAGCTCACTTTTCACTGGCCCAGAACACTACTGCCTCACTTGCCTTCTAAATCATTGGATTTATAATAAAATCTCCTATGTTCTTCTATGAATGTCAACTGCTTATAACTGGCACTGGTTAGAACTGCTGTTAAAAATCAGACAATATTCTTTTGTGCTATAAAAATGAAGTGAAGCCATGCCATGCCTAAAGTGAAAAAGATATGCCTAAACAGTACTCAAAGGGTTAAATCAGCCCAATTTAAAAACATACACATTTATATATTCCTCACCTTTACTAAAGAAGGGATGTTACAAAAAAAAAAACAGTTAGGTATCACTCCACTACCTTGCACACTTTAATCAAATGCTGTTTGACTACTGACTTTTACTGCCAATAAAGACAGAATCGTTTAAAAGACTCTTGAACTGTCAACATTTACACTGGTTTACCCCAATACAACATGCCAGATGTTTCAGACATATGCATTATTTGCTGTATGGGTCTCATTACAATCTGCTTGGCATCAATGCCTGCATTTCAAGTATTCACTGAGGAGGATGGAACCCTTCTTGAATCATAGCAATTATGAGAATAAAGGCACAGAGAAAGAAAACAGTTCATTTTTTACCTTTTATGGCTGGTACTAAGGTAAATATCCTTCTTCTCTTCTCAGATTGTTAACATATGCAGGAGAACCCAAGCCCAGCAGCTTATGTGCAGCAGCCCTGAGAGACGAGTCCCCACCCAGCTTTGTCTTCAATCATCATTCTGTCTACAGGAAGCAGCAGATCTCCTACTTCCTCCAGTTTCCAGCTCTTCAGACTTCCCCCATCTACAATTCACACTTTTCTCCTGCCTTTTCTTTCAGTGTCTCTCTTCTTGCCTTCTGTGCATTGCCCCCCAACCCCATCAGATTTTTTTTTTTTTACTTTGTTGTACTGAGCTCACAATTACCTCAGTGTGACTGCTTTGCCAGCCCTGAGCCCCTGCATGCAGCATGCTGAAGTAATCAGTGGGTTTAATCCTTTCTCAGGCTGACATATTAAACAAAAGATTAAATATTCTGAGGACGTACTCCTTCAACATTCCCCCTCCACACACACACAGCACACCACAGCAGAATGAAGAGCATACTTTAATAGCCTCACAGCTGTTACACTTATAGGGGGTTCTCCACTATCAGCAGTGCAGAGAGGTGCCAAGGGCAAACATGCAGCATCAATGAACTCCAACTGACAATTACATGTGGGCTGTGTTAATGGATGCACTAAATGGCTTCCACAAATGTTGCGGTCAGAGTCCCAGGACTTGTCATAATAGGCTTCCAAGTGCACATAACCATCACTACTACCAAGACAGGATGGCATTTCAACTTGGAAAGGGGCTGGCCATGCATGCGATGAAGACTGGCCCACAGACAGGCTGCTGGCAGGACCAGGGACTAAGCCAGAGGCACCAGCATAACAAAGCAGGCTATGATAATAACTGCACTTATGATGCTAATGCCATTCATAATATAGTGAGTCTGATGAAAAAAAAATCTCATCTGTTAACACTGCTTAAAGTATTGCTTAGCATTTCGAAAAGTCTCAATGTATCTCTGCTGGTGCGGAAGATCACTGAATATATTATTCATTTTGTAGTAAATGTTTTTATATTGCTTTTATATAGCACTAATGTACTTTTTTACTTCATCATGCTGGAACTGATGTTCTGCTTTATAAATCCTGTGTAGCATCCTGGGATACAATTTATCTGAATGACATGATACAAAATAAAAATTGCCCTGCTTGTATTGTGGGGTCACCTGGATTATACAGCATGATGGCTTCAGAAGCACGATAACGAAATATTTCTCAGGTTGACTAAGATTTGTTTATACTATATCACGTTAGTTCTACTAACTGTATTTCTGTGGCCCTCTTAAGAAACACCTGTTGCACCTAAATGTGGTAATCCCACTGGGGGCATTTTTCCAAATGTAAGCCATCCTCCTTTTGGTTCCACAAGGCATGTGGCTTAATTCTCCAATAAGTGGAATGAGGCTTGGGCCTTTTATCCATTGAGGGGAGGGCCCTAGATTCGAGTTATTTAGCTGGGCAATTAATTATTGACATAGTGGCTCCACCTTGGAAAGCCCTTGCAACACCTACTGGCAGTCAGGATGTTATCCCCAGAAACAGCATATTTCACAGTCCCATTCAGTTCCCACCCCACAATGCAATAACATGGTAACCATGCTATAAAACAATAGTACACAGACATAAAAGGATACTGTTCATTAGGGAAGGCAGGAAGAAGGACTGGGGGAAAGGCAAAGGTTAAGGTTAAGAAAAACTTGTAATCCCACTACGAGAGCCACCCAACGTCAGTTCCCACAAAGTCTTTCAGACTGAACTAGTGTAACAGAGTTACCACTGCTATATCCCTTAAATGTTACTGGGTACCACAGCAATTGAATTGTTGCAGGCTTTAACCTCCTAATGCAAGAGATGTATTGCATGCACAGTTACTAAGTTCTAAATTCAAATTGATCACTGTCTATTTGTGATCCCCAAGCAAGGCCTGATGGCCTAAATGCAGATTTTCTGCCTGGGCACACCACTCATAAAGCAAACACAACCCTGCCCAGGGCTTCCGTGATGCTTTACAATCTCCAGCTAATTACATACAGCGATGTGGCAGCAGGGCCTTAACCCTGTAAAGTTAGTTAAGGTTAACCATCCTCACAGACCCTGGAAGGCCTTGGATATAGGATGCAGGTCTCTGACAGGCAGCAGCTACTGTTTGAAGGTTTTCCCTCTGTCCAATGTCACATGGTCACTGCAGCATGAGGGGCCTGCATGAGTGAGCAGTGGTCAAGTGACCCCACCTTCCTGGTACAACCCCCTGTGGGTCTTATCATAAAGGGGAACAGTCAGCACTGAGAGCCTCACACCTGGGTGTGACGCTGGTCCCAACTTGCACTTTGTGTACAAAAACATTTTTTTTTACTTCCTGTTACTGCAGTGTAGTAGATTGTGTCAGACTGATTCTCTTGACTTGCAAGCTGATATTTTCTGTAACTACAAATTCCAGAATCCCTGGCAGCTGACATCAGAGGAGGGTTGTAGGAGTGGGAGATTCGATAGTCTGCGATACATGTTAGAGCATTTATGAGCTCCAGTCAGATGTTTGCCGCCCTACTGTTCTTCTGGGACTAAACACATTCCTCTGTAACTGTATTTAGCCCAGAGAAGACAGCAGGACCAGCAAATACAAAATCAGAGATTTGTTATTTTAATAGCTGGTTGTTGTTTTAATAGGTGGTAGTGTGATACATGCAGGTTGGGTCCCCTGTCACCTTGCATGGAAATTGCTTAATTTCCTGTGTGGGAGCATCCTAGTAGTTCTGTCAAAGTTATCCCCCCTGGTGGTGGAATCACACTACTACTAAATTTCAAAAGCACCACAAATCTAGGGGCCATCCATCTCAAGGTATAAAGACTCAGCCACTCCCTTCCAACTTGCTCAGCTGTGTCAATCACCTCATGGGTGGGAGTGGTTACAATGGTCTTCACCCCAAGTGGGGATTTTGGTCTCCACCCCTTGATAGGGCCTTTTTTCCTCCCACTCTTCTGCTTTATGAGGAGACTTATCTGATGAAAGGTATGATGACTGGGGTCAGTCCCTTTCACTTGAGCACCAGCTAGAACACACTCTCTGCAGGTATTGAACCCAATCAGAACTGGTATCTGGCTGTTTGGAAAAAAACACCTGGCATGTGGAAAATCTCTAGGGCATACCTGTCTAGTTCCAAACAATCTAGTCTTTTTCACTATATTGGCTTTGGAATAGAGTAGCTTCCCCCAACGGATCAGAATATGCACACTCTGGCTGGCTTACTAGCCTCTCATGAAGCACTGGCATTAAGTTTAGTTCTCCTCAGGCTAGAGTGAGAACAGCCTAGAATTTCTGGACCCCCTAGTTTTAATAGCCCGGCTGGTGGACTCCCAATTGGCTGAAATTTCAAAGCAAACTGTTTATGAGAGTGCATGTCCCATGCATGCTCTGGTGTAGATTATTTCTCTCTCTGTCTCTCTCTCTCTGCTCTCTCTCTCTGTCTCTCTCTCTCTCTCTCTGTCTCTCATCTCCCTCCTCCCTCCCTCCCTCTCTCTCTCTCTCTCCTTTCTCTTTCTTTCTCTCTTCACATTGGCTACCTCCTGACCCCTGACTCTTTTTCCGTAGCAGTAGAGGGACATGATATCTTACCATATTTTTAATAGTTTTTTTTTACTTGAACCCCTTTACACAGAACTGGTGGCATGCCCACAGGTGATCTGAGGTGCTGTTATTTCACATTGTGGCCCCACTACCTGCCCTGGGGCCAGGAACCTCCTTCATCACAGGTTCTTGCCAAGTCAGCTCCCTCATTGCATGCATAGAGACAAACTCCAAATGATCCACTCCCCTCCTAACTCAGGTACCTGTTCCCAATTGCTGGCTTTATTTGGGGATCAGGGAAAGATGACAATCCTTGGCTATGTGTTACTGGCACTCTGGGAGCCACAGGGGGCCCAAAAGGTAAGATCACCTTTGGAGACCTACACAAACAAATAAAAACAAATACACATATATAAGGGGAATATGCATGAGTAACAATCACACACCTTAGCATCAGTGTCCTACACTCGGTGTGTAAGACACAGTTTTTACCTTCATGCTCTTTAGTGAAGTTTGTGTTTATTTAGTTGATCCTGCTGTACCCCTCCCTGACGTTTGTCAGCTGAGCCGCTCCAGTAGCATGCAGAATCCCCATAGTCTAATGTCACAGTCAGGAATGGTTTGCAGCTGTGAAACATAGAAACATAGAATTTGATGGCAGATAAGGACCGCTTGGACCTCCTAGTATGCCCGTTTCCCTACCTAACGGATAAACTGCAGATCCTAGTTAACCAACAGCCTACTTCCTCCTACCCCCCCACTAGAATTGCCTTATGTCTGTCTCATGCATTCTTAAATTCCCCCACTGTTTTTGACTCTACAACCTCTTCGGGAAGGCTGTTCCATGTATCCACAACTCTCTCTGTGAAGAAATACTTCCTCACTTTATCTCTGAGCCATTCCCCCTCTATCTTCAAATTGTGCCCCCTTGTTTTTGCACATCTCTTTTTCTGAAAGACGCTACCGTCTTGGACTTTGTTGATTCCCTTGAGGTATTTGAAAGTTTCTATCATGTCCCTGTCTCCCTCCTTTCCTCGAGGCTATACATCTTGAGTTCCTTTAGTCTTTCTTCATATGTTTTCTGGTGCAGACCCTGCACCATTTTGGTTGCCCTCCTCTTGGCAGCCTCCACCCTGTCTATGTCTTTGCGGAGATGGGGTCTCCAGAACTGTACACAGTACTCCAGATGTGGTGTTACCAACTGTCTGTACAGAGGGCCAGCAACTTCCTGTTTTTTACTGGTGATGCCTCTCCCTATGCATCCCAGTATCCTCCCAGCCCTCCTTACTGCCTTCTGACATTGCTGGCCCACCTTTAGTTTGTCCGATATGACTACCCCCAGGTCCCTTTTCATTTTTGTTGTTGTCAGTATCTCACCCCCCCATTGTGTACTCTTCCCCTGGGTTTTTGTTTCCCAGGTGCATTACTTTACACTTCTTTGCATTGAATCTAAGCTGCCATACATTTGACCATTCCTCCAACCTTGCCAAGTCCCTTTTCATCCTTTCCACCCCACCTTGTGTATCAACCCTGTTGCAGATCTTTGTGTCATCTGCAAAGAGACATACTTTCCCTTCCAGTCCCTCTGCAATGTCACTTATAAAGACATTAAAAAGGACTAGCCCTAGTACTGAACCCTGCGGTACCCCACTAGTAACCCTCCTTTCTTCACTGTGGGCTCCATTTACTATTACCCACTGTGTCCTGTTGTCCAACCAGTGTTTTACCCAGGCTACCACCCTAGGACCCACTCCCAGGCTGGCTAATTTGTTTATTAATCTTTTGTGCAGGACTGTGTCAAATGCCTTGCTAAATCTAGGTAGGCCATGTGGGAGGTTCCATTTGCTCCAATGCATTTTGTGATCTTTTTGAAGGTTTGATATACCAGTTGCTTATTCTGCCATCCTCTTGAGGCTGTTTGTGTAAGTCAGGGGCTTGCCCATGCTTAAGTGTGGAGATTTTACCTGTGTACATTCCACCTTAGATAAATCGCCACACATTAGCTGTTCTTTAGATTGTTTAAGAATCATACGATGTTTCCAACATGATGCTGTGATATTTGTAGATTAACCTTAAGCTTAAAGCAGTCACAGCATCTTGTCTTTAACACAGTCAAATGTAATTAGAATGGTGGTGTGTACTAGTGGTAAGTCCCAGAGAACAGATTAGTGTTCCCTCTGTGTTAATAATGCAACACTTGCTGCATTAAAACCAGCTTTCTAAATAAAGAAAAATGTCACTGCTTACTACAACTGCGTGCATATGATATTCTTCTAGAAATTGGGTAGGTTTCCTGGAAAGGACAGAGTGGGCTGTGATAAAATGGATTTCCCCTTTTGTTGCCATGGCAACTGCAAATGACTGATTTCCTGCGTTGCCATGTACATGCAGCAGGTCCACTGCTTTTGTACAGCAGACAGCAGCATCAGTAAGTTAGTAATCAAAAACCTTAATCCTCACTAGTCTTGGGCTCCAGGCAGGGAAAAACAATCTTTTTCTAAGCTGTGAACTAGTGCTGTTTCCCCTGCTATGGCTTTAGACAAGATAGTGGGACTTCATCACTGGCAGGAACACTTCTGTAGACTGTCGTAGCACTGTCATTCTACCTTAGGACCAAAGGGTCTGATCCTCAAATAGGATCTTGCTGTGTCAACACGTTGTGGGAGTGGTGTCTTTAGCTACATGTGCCTGGTTGGCTGCATATCAGCTAGCATCCACAACAGAGCCAGTCAGGCTGCATGTGCATAAAGGGTGTGTGTGGGGCTGTGCAGACATGCAATGGAATAGACAAGAGGAGCAGGTGATTTGACATGCCCTGCCCCTTGACCATACTAGATGAGGAGATGAAATTCCCCACATGGACCTAACATAGAAACATCAATTGAGAACTCACCTTCATACAGTCAGAGGTGAAGCAGTCACTGGCGCAGGAGTACACTGATGCACTGGCACTATCTGTCAGGCCCGGTGGAAGTAGTTATGTCAAAGGGGCATCAAGGTGGCTACACACTCTGTGTCTTGCACCAGCTGTATTAAACCTGTCAATGGAGTGTGTATGGCATAAGTCAGGGATGCTGCCCAGCCCAGATGACAGCTGTGCATGTTTGCTACACACTGTTAAGCATGTTCTTTTTGTCCTCCTCCATGTTAATGGGCAGCTGGCTAAAGGTGTCTGCAATACATCCTCTATTGGTGTAGAAGAGTGAAATGAACTGCACACTCTTACACCCGATGAGGGTGCCCATAGACCCGGGTTGAGAAGAAGTGGCATGCACACCAGATTTGGCGGTAAGAGAGGTCTTCTAGTTCATAGTTACAGCCTCCTCCTTTCAGCACAACATTGTTACAGATGCTCTTCAACAGGCACCCCTATGTATCACCAGAAGGACTTCATCAGGGAGTGGTGCCTATTTCCTCAGTATAACATTTTATACACATTTTTTAAATCATGTTCACATGATAAACAGTACCCCATACTACAGCCATTAGCCATACAGTTACAGAAACCAAAGAACAAAAACATTATTCTGAAAAAATGTTCATATTCCAAATGTGTGAAAGTATACTAGTAAATTCACTGTAGGGATTTTTTGCAGTGTACAGCTTGAACTGATGGCTATACATACATTACTAAAAATGAGCACTATATTAAGTGATACTTTATTAAGTCATTATTAATCTATATATATTTTTTTTTAGTTAATTTGTTTATTCTCCCCCTGGTCGGGCAGCTATGCATCTTGCCGGCTCCCCCAGCCCCATTCCCTGCTCGCGACTCACCTTGCCAGCTGCCCCACGGCTATACCCCCCATGGTAGGGTGGCGGGGATCTCCTCAGCCTGCCGAACGCACAAATCCAGTGCTGGAGGTGGCTGCTATTCGCTGGGGCAGTGCCTGTGGGGACTGGCTTCACTCTGCTGCACCCTGACCCTTTTCCTCTTTTTCCTGATGCTTCCCCCCCCCCCGAGATGAGCCGTGCAATGACGCCTCAGGGGGCAGTGTATACACATCTGTATGCTCTACCCCAAGCGCCTGCCTCATCTCTTCCCTTCTGAGTATCAGTGCACCAGCCCCCAGCCTCCACTAGGGGCTAGTCGTGCACTGACCACTAGGATCCCCCTTCCTGGAGAAGGAGAGCAGTCTGTCAGACGTGCAATCCTTTTGCATTCCTGCCGACCCCTGGCAGCCCATGCTCGTTCCCGAACACGGGTCGCCGGCGTAGCGCGGGGTAAGGCAACCAGCGCCTCAGCCCTCAGCACCACCGGGCGGACTATTAATCTATATTTTATACATTTGGAATATGAAATTTTTGTCTCAGAACAGCCTCAATTGGTTGAGGTCTGGAATCTCTTCAAAGCCCCATGACCCATGGTCACCTGTTTCTGCCTTCAAACTTTCTTCATTAGATTTTATCATTTCAGTGCCTCGCCCCTGAATCAGGTGCCCTGCTGCCAGCGGCTAGCCCTGCAAGAGCTGCCGGCCTCACCAACCTCAGAAGCTCACAGCCCACCCACCCAGACCTCGGTAAGCCAGATACCACTCCCAGGAACCACGGCTCAATACTGATTGGCTGCCAAAGCTAGGACTTGGCTTGCCATTGGACAACTGCTGCTCCCTGCAGCTCCACTATTGATCTGCCTTTCTCTCCTTTCTGTGCTACAGTTTGAGTGGCTCTCCAGTGCCCATTTTGAATCAGGTGCCCTGCTGCCAGCCCTGCAAGAGCCACTGGCCTCGCCAACCTCAGAAGCCCGCAGCCCACCCGCCCAGACCTCGCACCTCACCCCTGAATTGGGTGCCTTGCTGCCAGTGGCCGGCCCTGCAAGAGCCGCCGGCCTCGCCAAACTCAGAAGCTTACAGCCCACCCACCCAGATCTCGGTAAGCAAGCTACCACTCCCAGGAACCACGGCTCAATACTGATTGGCTGCCAAAGCTAGGACTTTGCTTGCCATTGGACAGCTGCTGCTCTCTGCTGCTTCACTATTGGTCTGCTTTTTACTCCTTTCTGTGCTACTGTTTGAGCAGCGCTCCAGTGCCCGCTTTGAATGCTAGGCTAAATTTTCTCCTGCCCACCCTCCCCCATCCCGGCCTTAATTAAATATGCTTAAGCCCCTCCCTAGCAAGCTCATTGGCTTTTAATCGATCCCTCCCTAGTAAGTTCACTGGCTGCAAACTTTTGAAACAGCCAACTGAGACCTATAAAGACTACCAACACTATCTTTCTCTACTGTGGAAGCATATCTCGTAGACCACATTGATCAGGGCTCACCTGGCTGGAAAGTATTGCCAACCAACAAGACCATGGATTACACTACCAGCCCACAATTCCCAGGGTAGTCCTTTCTCGATCCCAAATCACCAGGATGCAGACCCCCATAAAAATGCTGCTTTTACTGTATTTCCTTATCACCAATTTTGGAGCTGTCAGGCGCACAGAGAATGAAACCTCGCTCCTGCTCCTTTCTGTGCACACAGGAGCCCCCCTGCTTCAAAACTTCACTTCAAGTGTAACAGCTACAGTACCCTACCAGCCTATTGCATCAAAACAACAGCCGCAAACCTTTAAAATGCTGATGCCACACTATCTTCCAATAGCTGCTCTACTCTACAGTCGCACCCACCTACCCCTACCACTGATCCTAAGCAACCTAAAACAAAGACCATGGGCTCTAACTGGGTAACCTGGTCCTGTTTCCTACACAAGATGATCCTGATAATGCTATTAATATCAGGAAATGTGAACCTCAATCCAGGACCCCAGTTTGTAAACACACAGATGAAATTTGGCTAACTTAAGATTGTCTCACTAAACATAGGCAGCCTCCTGCCTAAGCTGCCTCAATTCCAGGCCTGGGTAGAGGTAATCAAACCAGACATTATTGCACTAACCGAGACCTGGCTCTCACTAAAGGTCAGTGATGCGACAGTTGCTCTGGATGGTTATATCACATTCCGCCAAGACTGGCTATCCAAACAGGGTGATAGCTGCTTGGTATACCTCCGAAGCAATATCAGAGGACAACTACTATCAAGCAGCCAGAATACAAAGGAAGCCCAGATACTAACCATTAAGCTCAGCATAGGATGACAAAATAAAGTCCTATTACTCTCTACCATCTACACACCCCCAGGCAAACACACCACCAGGCTTGAGCAGTTCATAAGTAACCAGGAACAGCTCAAGCACAAGTGGGAGAAGTCATCCTAGGGGACTTCAATACAAACTGTCAATCCCAGGATGCCTCTGTGGCCAGGGACCAGATATCTGGCATATACCTAACTCAGATGGTAACACAGGCAACTAGATATAACTATAAAATGGGCACAAGTACACTCATAGATTGGCTTCTCACCTCATGTCCTGAGCACATCACTGAGGTGTCAGTCCTACCCGACTCCCACAGTGATCACTCCATGGTCTTGTGTACCTAGACAAACAAGTTCACAATGTGTCCTCCAATGGTCAAGAGAAATCGCAAGCTCAGAGCAGGGCAGCTTGACACCTTCAAACTACATCTGAGGCTCACTGGCTAGTCACCACTAGAAACTGCTGTGGACAGCAACCAGGTCCTTGAATACTTCCTACAGGCTTTCACTAAGGCCTGCAATATCTTTGCACCCTTTAGGACTAACAAGGTTAGAGGCTCAGCTAGGCCATGGCTCACAGGCTCCCTCATTAAACTCATGCACCTGAGGGGCAACTTATGGCACAAGGCCAAGGCAACAAGGGCTCAGGGAGACATAACTGCTATAGGGCTGCACAAAATAAGTGCACAAAGCTTATTTGGCTTGCCAAGGCACCCTATTACAAAAACTTTCTGTCTAGAAATTGGGGCAGTGGGAAGGAATTTTGGGACTCAAAATCCCTCACTGGAAAGACATCCAGAGCACCACCAGACCTCATTATAACAGGCTCAGAGACCCTCCAGGAGCTGAGGGATATTGCAAATGCTTTCAACTGAGCATTCACCAACCTAAGCTCTGTGCTCCCTTGTGACTACCTCACCCAGGCATCACCAGGTGATCTCCCTGAGGCAACCGAACAAGCTCCCTGTAGCAATGGAACCCCTCCTTTCTATTTCAGGCTGGTCACCCAGTCAGAGGCCATTAGGTACATCAAGTGGGTTCTAGGAAAGACTAGGATGGGGAATGACCAAGTAGACATGAAGATGATCGCCCTCACCCAAAGCTTTCGACTCTGTGCCTCATAGGAATTTGGTCTCTAAAATGATTAAATTAGGCATAAACAATGCCAATTTTAAAATGGGTAATGCATTGGCTAATGGATAGGAATCAAGCAGTGCATATTCATGGCCATATATCCCAGGAGGTGAAGGTTGAAAATGGAGTACCGCAGGGGTCTGTGTTAGGCCCACTGCCGTTTAGTGTGTATATAGGTGATCTTAACATCAAGAGTGAGAATAAATTAATCAAAATTGCAGATGATATAAAACTTGGGGGAGTTTCGTACACTTCTGAAGACAGGTTAAGGTTTGGCCAGGATATTATAACTATTGTAGAATGGGCAGAGAGGAATGGGATGAAATTTAATCTGAATAAATGTACCGGAAGGCACATGGGGAGAAACAATATCCAACAGGATTATTACATTCAGGGGACTAATTTGAGGAAAACTACCTGTGAGAAGGACCTAGGCATGTATATCAGGAATGACCTAAAGAGTGAAGCTCACTAAACTATGTAGCCAACAAAGCACTGTATCTGGTAAACAGTGTGCGGAGAAGTTTTTGCTCCAGAAGTGAGGGTGTTCTGCTTCCTCTGTATAATGCTTATATATGACTGCACTTGGACCATGGCTCTCCAAGTTGGTGTCTTTACTTAAAAAAAGACAGAAAGATGGTAGCAAAATCTCAAAGGGCCCTTACAAAATGAATACCAGGATGTAGGGATAAATCCTATGCAGATAGGCTTAGTCATTTAGGTTTGTGGTCCTTCGAGGTTAGGTGCTAAAGAGGGGTCTTATTATTATTATTATATAGAATTCTCAAAGATGATATGCTAAGGGAGGATTTTGGCATTGTCTTCAGGGATTCCAAATATGACATGAGAGGCCATAAACAACAGATTAATGACAGGACATACAGAACAGAACTAGGGAGACATGATTTTGTGTCTAGGTCTATTAAGTTGTGGAATCAATCGCCAGAGGAAGTGGTAATTGCACCTTCATTCCACTCCTTTAAAGCTAGCTCAGATAGCTACATTGCAGTTGGTAATTTTGTTACCTCCACTGAGTAGTGGGGACAACTTATATGGGCACACGCCTTCTGTTGTCCTACATCTCCAAGTATGACCCTCAACGAACTTGCTGACCCTCTCTTGAAAATCTTTAATGTCTCACTTAGAACTGGTGTGTTCCCTGACAAGTGGAAAGTGACACTTGTCACCCCAGTTTTTAAATCAGGGGATAGAACTAACCACTTTAATTACAGACTTATCTCCATTCTACCCACCCACAAAGCTCTGGAGCAAGTGGTTGCAGATCAATTCACTGAATACCTGGAAAAAAATAATCTTCTCTGTAACCAGCAGCACGGGTTCTGGAAAAAACACTCAACCTACACTGCACTTATAGATTACACCTCTCAGATTTATAATGGCCTTGACAATGGTCTCGCAGTGGGGTCTATCTTTATAGACCTCACAAAGGTATTTGATACCATTAATCACCACCTGCTACTAAACTGCCTCTTATCTACTGGCCCATCCACAGACACTGAGGTCTGGTTCTTCAGTTATCTCTCACACAGAACACAATGTGTGAGAATTAGCGGCCAAATCTCTGAACATAGGGAAGTGAACCTTCGAGTCCCCCAAGGGTCTATCCTTGGGCCATTCCTTTTTAACTTATTCATCAACAACTTACCCTCTAACTGCCCTGCACACTCAGTACTACATACTGATGATGCGATCATCTCTGTATCTGGCAAACAGCTGACCACAATCACTGCTGAGCTGCAAGATAACTTCCATGGACTTGAGCAATGGTTGGCTTAGAACAAATTGCTGCTCAATTATAAAAAGACGAAGAGCATGCTCTTCACTGTCCCTCAGAGCAAAAACAAGTTTGGCCCACTCTTGATTCATAGCTCCAAGGGGGACACTCTGGAATAAGTATCCACTTTCAAATCTCTAGGTGTTCACTTAGACGACACCCTCACTTTCTCTAAGCACATCGACTGCGTAGTCAAAATGACTAACACAAAACTGGGCATCCTATATCACCACAGACAGTCCATGACCCCGGATGCCTTAAAGATAGTTACAAACTGCTCAGTTTTATCCATAATAGATTACGGCCTCATCATCTATGGCACTGGCACTTACACCACGTTAAAGAGGGCCAAGACACTACTCAACAAGGCGTGCCATCTGGTCCTAGGGGCTGACCATCTCACCCATACCCGCACCCTATACAAAGATACTGAATGGCTCCCCCTCAGATTAAGGGCCCAATACCAGACCTGCCTGTTGGTAAATAAATCTTTACTTGGCCAAACTCCTGATTCAGCCTCCTCCCTGTTCAAATATGGGCATTCTAGTGTCAACACTAGAAGCGTGGCTAAAGGTGGGCTCCTAGTGCCTTTCGAGCACACCACACTGGCTTAGAGATCCATCTCATATCGAGGACCCAAATGGTTCAATGACCTGCCTTTTGCACTCTGCGACTGTGGAAAACTCAGTCAATTCAAATCTGGGCTCCGCTCACACCTTGCACTTGAAAATGCATATTCCTGCAATGCTTTACGCAAGATAATCTAAAGTTTTGCTGTTAACATGCCATCAGCTACCTTTGGTCTACCCCCACTCCACCTTTACCACCTCCTCCCACACCTGACCTACCTCCACCTCTTGCCTCCTCCCCTGTCCCTCCCACCCACACTTCTCTGCCCTGCCCATCTGACTATACCATGACAATGCCTTCTCTGGCTGCTCCTGCTCCTCCTCCTACCTCAATACCTGGCACTTATACGAGGGCTGTGTACCTCACTGCTTAAGTGATGATTGCTACATCCTACAAGTTGTAACTCTGCATTCATTTGAAACTGTGAAATACTCTTATTCTTTGTCAACAACTGTATTACTGCAAACATATCTTATCTGATGAGTATCCTCTTACTTGATGTGTAACCTATGTATTGCGTTGTGTTGTACTGTCTCTCTGACTTGGAACCTTTGTAAATGAGCCCTGGCTGAAAGGTATTAATCCGAATCTGAAATAAAAAAAAAAAAATAAACAGAGTAAAGAGTATCAAGTACACACTTATTCAAGTTGTTTCCTATAAATAGCAGCAGTATTAATACAGGTACAACATTTAGTTTATAAGATGTACATGTGGTACTGTGCCTCAAGAGAGGGTTTATCTGAATATTGTATATCAGCATTGGTAATGTAGAATTGCCTGTAAGGCATCAAGGGACCATGGCCACTGTAGAGTTTATCTAATTAACCAACATGGTAAAATGTGCAATTTAGACTAATAAGGTCAAGTAATTCTACTGAGTGGATATGTCAGTAGTGATTTGACGCCATGCTGCTACCACAAACTGATGATGCCATAATCCCGAGGACCCACCACACTAGATGCCAAGGAGCAGAACCCAGCAGTGGGCATATAAACAATAAAATGGGATATAGGGCAGGCATTTGCATACATTTCCTTATCTAGAAAGAAAACTAAACACTAAATGTTATCTAATGAAACAAAAGTTATCATCAGAAATTGGGCCCTCTGCCAGACTGTCGGTGCAGCGGTAGCACTACAGCTGAGTTTAGGAATAAGCTTGGGTCACTGGCGGCCGGCCAGTGGGGGAGGAGGACTGAGCACTCCAGAGGATGCTCTCCTCCTCCATGGATGGATGGCTCTGTTCTCCACCATGATACTGCCATCTGGGTGACCCAAGGTGGCAGTGCAGCTGGAGACAGTGTTGGGCGGGGGGAACGTAGCAGATGCCAGCATGGGAATGCACGCATGGTGTACATGTGCAAGTCTTGGTGTCACTGCATGCAATGCCCCAGGAGGGAGAAACACATGAAAAAAAATGACCCAGCTCCTTTGCGACAAAGACAGCCCCAGTATATCCGGGTCCCCCTAACTTTCCAGCGCCGGCCTCACCTGACACATCCAGATGCCAACCCCACCTGAGGGGCACTGCCAAGATTGCATGGAGGTAGGTGGCCATGACTGTGGGGTAGGAGGAGATCAGGTGGTGCCTGGAGGTCCCAGGAAGCAGAGGGGTTGGTGAGAGAAGGGGCATAAACAATAAGTAAACCCCCCCCCCAAAAAAAACTGAGCCTCGAAAATCAGGGCTTACACATTTGCAAAAAAGAGTCTAAAGTCTTCAATGATCAGTGCGCATGCTGTGGTCTCTTTCTCCTTGATCCCCAAAGACACATCAGCCCTCGTGATGCTTAGTGTAAACTTGTTCCAGGTTGCAGGATAGAAGCACACATCTACGAATAAAGGCTGACTTAAAAAAATGTCAGTCTTTTTGGTTTATGTTTGTCTACTTTAGCATACTGAGAACACTGTGACCACAGTGGGAAGAGGACTGGTGTCCAAGCTGTTTTTTTTTCTCCCTTCCTCACCCCTTGACCCGCCACTCCTTTGAGCTGCACAGTGCCCCTTCTGCCTACCAGTCTCATCCTTCACTGCTGTCTCCTATCTCCTGGCTCCCAGACTATCCCATGGCTTGGAGGGTTTGGCTTATCCCTGCAGCAGGAGGGGAGTAGCATTCTTGGAGGGGTCCTCTGAGACAACAGGGGCTGGGGTACAGGAGTGGTATGGCTGGAGAGACCTGGCAGCCATCATCTGGAAAGCCGAGACAGGTACTTTTCCAGTTTTCTGGGCCCAGCCTACAACTCAGCTGCATGCACCATGACAATGCCGTGGAGTTGGAGCCAACCAGCATGCGGTCACCTACGTTGGCAAGGCTGTGCACACCACCAGATGTTGTTTTCTGAGCTGTGCTGCACAGCACCCCCCTTCCCCTGGAAGAGAGCATCTGCGTGTTGTCCCGGGCTCAGTGCTGGAACCCAGGTCACCAGCAGGCCAAGCAGCTGCCTTTCCGCTTGCCACCATGGAGCCAGACAAGCTTTTGATAGGTGTTGTTTCCGGGTCGCCCCTGAAAAAGGATCTGCATGTCTCAGTGGGCCTACCCAGTCATCAAAATTCAAATAAACAAATAAGACTCCTTGGCGTCTTGATAGGAGCACAACTAAGAACTGAAATTCCAGTACAGTACAAGCCACTTAAGCAGGACATGGTTAGTCAGGATGTCCGCTTAAGTGGGACGTTCTCCTGGCAACCGATTAAACACCCAGTGTATTCAATGTACTGTCCTCACACTTAATTGGGACACACATTTCGCCTAATTGGGATGTTTTCCACAGAAATATCGGATTGCATTTTGGCACTTCTTGATACCTCAGTGCTGTTCTTCTGCTTGTGTTGTTCAGGCATGGTGACAAATCACAAGGAGCTAACGCTTGCTGAGTGAGTCAAAGTGGTGAAGACACTTCAGGGGCCAAAAATATCTCTATCAAAAGTTGCCTCTGCATTTGGGAGTTCCAAAAGTCAGGCCAGGTAGATAACCCCAAACCGCGATGCCATCCTATCTGAATGGACTGCCAGCTCTAACCCTTAGTGTAAGAGAAAGCGTGAGGGAAAGGATTCTGAGGTAGAGGATGCACTTCTTGCTTGGTTCAGCAATGCTGTGTCCCGTGGTGCTAGACTTTCTGGACTGTTGTTAAAAAATAAAACAAATGAGCTGGCTTTGCAGCTTGAACATGACACCTTTAGTGCCTCAGATGGGTGGCTATCCCATTGGAAAAGTCGCCATGGGATTGTATGTAAAAGGGAGCAAGGGGAGCAAGCAGATGCAGACAGTGGTGCGGCTGGCAATTGGGTACACACTGTGCTCCCCACACTTCTCCCAAGACTGCACTGCAGAGAATGTGTACAATGTGGATGAGACTGGGCTCTTCTATTGGGGCTACACCGACTGTGGGCACATACAGAAAGACCAGGAGTTGTTGGGAGGAAATAAGAGAAAAGACAGTTTCCCTTCTTGTGTGTACCAATATGGATGGGTCAGATAAAAGACCACTGCTCATGACTGGAAAAAGCAAATGGCCTCAGTGTTTGACCAAGGACTTAAAAACACTGCCACTGAGCTACATGTCATCCGCCAATGCCTGGATGATGGGCTGGATTTTTGGCGAGTGGCTGGGTTCCTGGGAAGAGCAACTGAAATGCAGGAGGCATAAAATCCTACTGCTGCTCGTTAACTGCTCAGTGCACACCTAAGATCTTATAGGGCGCTTTCTCCACATCCACATTGTGTTTCTCCCACCTAACTCTATGAGTCTTATTCAGCCTATGGATATGGGAGTCATCAGAAATTTAAAAGCCTACTACAGAACTGTCATGGCCAGCCATATTGTTGGAGTCATAGATGAAGGGGGGAATGCTCAAGCATCGGCAATCGCCAAAGCTGTCACAATGCTCGATGCTGTCTATACTGCTGTCTATATAGTTGCCAAAGCCTGGGGCAGTGTAAAAGCAGTCACAATTCTAAGTTGTTTCCGAAAGGCATTCCGCCTGGATATTCCTGACAATGACACTGAAGGGGCTGACAGCTAATGCACTCTAGCACTGGCTGATGTCATCATGCCATCGTTCATAATGGCGAGTGAGTTCACTGATTTCGTGGACATTGATTTGAACAAACAGACAGATGGGGAGCATAGGTTGGAGGAGGTCTGCTTGGCTATAAAACATGCTCACCTGGCCGAAAATGATGAGGATACTACTGAGGACACTGATGAGGAGTCACAGGACACTCAGGATACACCACTGGAGGAGCCCACAAACAGAGAAGCTCTGGAGTACTTGCATTCCCTTATGTTGTGGTGCCAAAAACAAGGCAAGACTGAAGAGTGGAATATGCTTTAGACTGTTGAGTTGACTGTGGCCAGTACGATGTGCACTGATTCACGTCAGCGCACAGTGACTGATTATTTTTTTAACAAAGATTATATTGTTCTTGTCAAAGTGTACAATTACTGTACCAGTTTAAATGAATTAATTGCAGCTGAGGGGTTACAGTTTGCAGCATCTACTTTTTTTTATGTTTTGAGTTCACTACGATAATGCTTTATTGTGAAGTTGTTTGAAATAAAGAGTTTATGCACTGCATATGAATGTTCCATTTGTTTCTAGTCGAAGTAATGGGGTTACACATTATCATGAACATGAGATATGCCCAAAACTGGTACTTCAGATATGTGGGCTGGCCACTTAAACAGGACGTTTGGGATGCCGCAGAGCCATCCCACTTAAGCGGCTTCATCTGTACCTGAATGTTAGTAGTCATTGCATCCCCCTGAAGATGCCTCCATGTCTAGTTGATGCCTCTCTGCCTCCAGTTTTATCAATTAGATTATTAGCATCTTGGGGGTTAGAGTTTATGTAGATTTTTCCCTCCCAACTCCTCCCACAACCACACCACACCAGGAGAATAGGTCAAAGAGGATCTTTAAGACCTACAGTCAATTTTTAGTCCCTTAAATTCCCTTCTTCGGGAGCGGGTGAAGAAATGAAGGTCCAGGAATAAATGTACAATAGCTTCCTTGCCAGAATCTCTCAGATTCGTCAAGAGAAGTTTAACATTTTGTCTCTGAGGCTGGCTCTTGTTATGATAATGAGGACAGTTGGTGGCTGGTATGGGTTTGTAGGTGCTCTCTGTGGGTTGACCCTGTATGTGCTGTCAATGACATCATTAGCTGGAAAGGTCTTCCACTGCAGGGCTTGTAGCGGCCAAGATTCCAAAATCACTGGTAAATCAGTACCTTCATGGCCCTCTGGCAAGCCCACAAGCCACTAATTGTGGTCTGTTAGCATCAGTTCTGCAGTCTCCAGCCATTTACGAAGGATCCTATTTTTCCTGTGCATGCCTGTGCTTGTCACCATGGCATTCTCTGCTTGAGCAGCTGCTATATTGGATTTATCCGTGCAATGTCCAACCGACTGCTCCACTTCCTGCAGTCACGAGGAAAACTCATCAAATTGGTTATTAACTTGCCTGAAGCGATTGACTCATGAACCGAAGGGAATTTCAGTGATATCATTTAGTGGGGCCTGTTCTTCTGCCTGCATTTTAGCTTTTGACCCTTGAATCATCTAAAAGTTCCCAGGCAGCTGCTGTTGATTTCTTGGCTTATCCAACCCATTTAAGCTGCATATTGGGCACCGACCACTGGTAAACGTTTTTCAACGATTGCAAGATTTTTGGTAGCAAAATAATATAGTCAGTCTAAAGCAGTAGCTTCCACTAAAGCATCTTTCTTGGCTGATGGCTATCCACACTCCTGGGATGGCTTCTTCTTGATTGTGACATAGAGGTCGTGCTACTTGTGCCTGAGTGCAGAAAAGCATTCCTAGCAGTAACATGGGGCTCCCCCATCCTTTATACGGTACACTGCGACACAAGCTCCATCTGCATGTTCCATATAGATGTGCTTCAGGCACATGGCATATGCAAACTGTGGTCTGGCATCTGCTTGCACCATAGCAGGATGCAGCATTTGTCACCAGAAAACCAGGACTGGACTTCCTTTATTTTGATCCTGGACCACGTGTTTTCTATCTTTGTGGTACCGCACCCTGAGAGGTATGTTCCTATTGAGATCTCTGGATATGGTACTGGGCATGCTGATTGCTGCATTATCAGTCCTCTGCATCCCAACCCACACCAGCTGTATATGAACTGGCCGGACCTTCAGGGCACGAGCCACAAAGTAGATTCTGTAATAGTAACAAACCTTCATGGGCAAGATTGCTGCCTTTTCTGTGGTAAAATTGGAAGCACGTGGTCACACAGATGCTCCTTTTCTATTTCCACCAGTTATGACAGATGGGGTTGGTATTGGAGGGTACACCTGCGCGAGTTACTGACACACATCCAACTGCATACTGCTCTCTGCGCCATTTCAGCCATGCTGGCTGAGTTTTTAATTGAAATTTCATCATTTGATCCACATAGGACATTTCTTCTTCTTATATGGCAGATTTAAGGGGCAGGGCAGGGGCAAATCACCTGCCCATACTATCCATTCTCTTACCTGTCTGTACAGCTTCACACACCCCTCTGTGTACCTGCAGCATATGCAGCTCTGCTGTGAAGACAAATTGGTGCAAAGCCAGTCAGACAAGTGTGACTCTGAGCACCATGTTCATGCCTTTTAATCATAGGAACACCCTCTTTTGGGGGATTTACAGTTTTGGTCCCGTACCACAGTTTCTGGCAGACAGACTTGATTGGGCCACTACTGCCTCTGTGTTTTACCATCAATACACTGGACGACGTGTATCTTCTTGACCTGACCTTCGGAATCTGGCAAAGCCCTGGAGCTTATGCCATCCAGTGTAGCCCAAGCCAGTTGGCCACTCTAGCCTAGAAGAAAAGTCTTGGGTTTCAAGAGGGAGATGTGGGCTGGACCAGGGCTGGTGTTGTGGTTTGGGGACCAACCATCACTGGTGGCCTGAGCAGTACTTCCTGACTGTTCATGTGGAAAAACTGTCCCACTCACTGGTGTAGCATATTTACTAACTTTATTCAAATGTAATATATGTTAAGCATTTCTTTTGGTGTTTCTAAAAAGTTGTTCTCAAAATCAGGATGTTGAGATCTTTTTTACAATGTCCATCACAATAATTATGAATGCAGCTATGAACTTTGATCAGATACGGCTTGCACTCAAATTGTAGCCTCACAAAATTTCAAAAGAAAACGGAAACTGATATCTCATCTAGACAGAATACTGATATTCCATCTAGACACTTTGTGTTGCTTAACCTTGCCCCTCCAAGACTGCAAACCATTGAAACTGTAGAGTCTATAGAAAGTACAGTATATAACAATCTGGCAAGCTGATCGTTCAGTGCTTAAAAAAGATGTTTAGTTTATATTACCAAAAAAAACACCTGAGTGTGAAGAACAAGCTCGATTCTAACACCTCGCTGTCATACACTATGACAGTACTGTACCTACTCGGTGTAAAAAACAGCTTGTTCTACACATTTGGGGGTTATTTATTCTCTATATCTTATAATGAATGGCATGGTTGTGCCCCTATCGCTAGGGTTAGATCTGCTGTTCTATGTTAAAACCTGATCTTTGCACTTTAATACCACAGTGGTCCCTGGATGGAATAGCCTGAAATTTAGCGTGCATAGAAACACAGAAAATGTTGGCAGAAAAAACATTAGTCCATCCAGTGTGCCCTGTTTTTTTTATCCTATTCTTATTGCCCTTATTGTACTTTTCAGAATAAAAGGTGCTCAAGAACAAGGGGACACGCTGTGAAGCTGGGGGGGCAGATTCAGGAGACATGTGAGGAAGTACTTCTTCACAGAAAGAGTGTTGGATTCCTGGAACAGCCTTCCAGTGGAGGTGGTGGGAGCAAAAACAGTTGTGGGGTTCAAGAATGCATGGGATATGAAGAAGGGAATCATAGTGGAAAGAAAGGGGGGAAGGAGAAAGAGATGTAGATCTGGCATGATCTGCGGTTATAGTGTAGGTAGGGAGAAAGGGCAGACTGGATGGGCCATGCAGTCCTTATCTGCCATCAAATTCTATGTTTTTGTAGCCCAGGCGCCATGTGCCAGTGGGGTATTACCCCTGCCTGTTGACTGTCACACAGGTTAAGGGAATGGGTTCTGTTGCGATGATGTTTGGGAGTTCTATCCCAGAATAGAAATAAAGTAGCGTGGTGCCTCCACCCAGAGTAAAGTAACAGTGGGCCAGGTGTCTGAATGGTACAACCCCCCTAGGATGCTGTACCTACCCACCTCCCCTTCCAATCACCCCACACACTGGATACCATGTTGTGCACCAATACTGTAAAACACATATACCTAGCAGCTAATACCATTAAATTGCCCACAACACAGAAATTACAATAAACAGACTACAGCTTTATTTTAGGGGAAGGGCTAGGAAAGTGGGTACCAGGAACAGGATTGCTGTTGAGAAGAAAAGTTAGTTATTTGGATTAACAAGGCCCATGGGCCAAAACACACACTGTTCCCACCCCAACTAGTACCAGTGAATACTCCCTATGTCCTGACAGTTTTGGTTGGGTACCCAGACTTAATGCAGGCCTGCTAGATGCTGCAGGTTGGCCAATGTTTGGGCCCTTGAAGTACCTTCTTCTAGAATGCAAACTCTCTTAAAATTTTTACTCCCCTTTTGACAGGGAAGCCCCGGGTTACTCGCAGTCCTGCAGCACTGGGATTTGGCTACTGGTGCAGTAGGTTCTGGAAGTCCAGGGATCAATCAATCAGTAGCACCAATGGCAGCAAGCAGATGGGGCAGAAGAATGCTGGTTGACCTTGGACTTGCTTGAAGACTCCTGCAGCTGTCACCTTCTGACTTGCTTGAAGATTCTTGCAACTTGTCCCATTCAGCCTGCTCTGCAGGCCAGGTCACAGAGCCCAGCACCCATGGCTCCCTTCAGCCATGTCTGCCTCACTTGGTAGGGGTTTGCAGGTTCCCTACCTGGCTCCAAGTTGCAGTTGTGACAATTTTCAGCTTTCACCTTTCTTCTGGGCAGGAACAAACAGCTCTGGTGTGCAGCAACATGTTCTCCGAATTTCCACCTTTTTGGTAACTTTTGGCCAGTGACTTGCAGTTTTTGGATCAAACCTCTGCCTTTCCACAGCTGGCTTTCAGCAAAAACAACAGGCTCCTGCACACTGGATACCTGCAGACCTTTTTCACATTAAAAAGTCCTCTGTTTCAGGTACAGTGCCAACCTTTAGCTCTGGCACACACACAGTTCCAACACCACCCTTTTTCACTGGCTCAGGGTTTTTTCCTTCCACACTAATGTAGGCTCGCTGTGACACTTTATCTCCAATAACACCAGGAGATTTCACCAACTCCCATTCAGCTGACACACCACAGTTCTTTCCTTCAAAAATAATACTTTATTCCAGTCCTCAACCAACTCACTGTTCAACCAGTTGAGTTCCGTAAAAGGCCTCCTATATTTCCAACTCACAGCACTGAGCTCCTCTTCACTTGAGCAGAGCCCAAAACAGACTGACCAAAGTCCCTTGGGTTTCAGCCCAAAATCTCGGCTTCTGATTGGTTTATTCCTTCTGACAATCACCAATACTAATAAACATAGCCCTTCTTCGGTTTTTGATTGGTGATAGGTCCTTGGTGCCTAGATTTAGTTCACACCTCTCCCATAAGTCATTTCAGTAAGGTTTTGGGTACCTAAGCTACTGATTGGCTGTCCATAGGGTCATAGTACCACAACACAGCTGCTTAATGCACAGTTTTACTCAGCTCTAGCTGCAGTCCCAACTTTACAGAGTTTTTTGCAGCCAGATAAAGCAGTTTTCATATACAAATGCCCCATTTTTTCAGAGCTGCCCTTACCCCCTTTCAAGCAACTACAGTATTATACCCAAACAGTCTCTGGGTTGTCTGTCGTGGCTGCCGATATACACAGTCCCCCCAAGTAGCTAGACAGCTCATTAATATTTGTTCAGTCCTCATGAATATGTAACCCCCCCGACCAATCCTTAAGTGCTATTGGTGCTTCTAAATAATTCAATGAAGCCACTTTTGGGTTGCCTCTTTCAGGTGTCCGATCCCCAATTAAGATATTCTCGGGGTCAGGATCACCCGGGAGGCATTTGACTAGCCATGACAGTGGTGAGACACCAACCAGCCCTCCAGCGCACATGTGCGGACTCCACAAGCACTTCCAGAGTGCAGACTGCAATGGTGGTCCTGCGACTGACTCCTCTGGCCCCCAAATGGACTGAAAACACTAATGGGGTGGGACGGAGAATTAAAAAGGGAACTGGACCCAGACTGGAGTGGAGGGCACTGGGAGAAAAAACAGGCAGCATAACGGGCTCCTGAACTACTACAGGTAAGTCCCACCTCCACTGCAGTACATACCTCTCTCTTGTACCTCCATTCTTCACCCCACTGCCAGCTATCTCTGTCCCTCTAAACTACTGACAAGGCACTCTGTGGCTGCCCCCCCCCCACTCTCATAAAGTGTTTTTCTTGTCATTTTAACTTGTACCCATGTTTTGAGTTATTCTGTAAGTTCTGAATCCAAGCTGTGTCGTTCATTGTAATGTACCTTTGCTTTCTCCTATTGTTCTTTGTTTTGCAATCTATGATGTGGAACCTTTGTAAAAGAGCTTGCACTCAAAGGTCTTTTCCGAATCACTAAATAAATAAAAAAATAAATAAATGAAGGGGGGTTACATTTTTATGTTTCTCTGTTTCTGTGCTTTTTTATGTTTCTATGTTCCTGTTGCTTTGATCAACATTTAAACTAGCCGAAGGGGGTGGCAGATCAAATCAGGAAGGCATAATCTGCCCCCCATAGAAGGGATGACTCAAGGAGAGGTAAATCACCCAGGGTACAAAATAAAGGGAAAAGCAGAGTGGTTGATATAAAAAGGGGCAGAAACATGAGCTCTAAAAAGAAAAGGGGAAAAACAGAAAGTGCAAAAAGGAAATGGAGGAGTAGGGAGTAGGGAGTAGAATGGTAACAAAATGTGGAAGACCATGTGTGCAAACACAAGAAGTCTAGGAAATAAAACTCCAGACCTAAAGGCCATTGTGGAGGATGCAGATCTGGATATCATGGCCATTACTAAGTTGTGGTGCACAGGAAATCTCAACTGGGACATGGCCATAGCAGGCTATACTCAGTTCAGAAAAGATGGGGTGGGAAGAAAAGGTGGAGGGGTGGTGCTGTATGTAAGGGTGGGTATCAAAGCAACAGTGACACAGGGAATCCAGGGGGGAGTGGAGGGTTCAGGTACTGTGGGTCACCCTGGAGATGGAAAAACTGAGCCACTATTCGCATTGGTGTGATCTACAGACCTCTAGCACAGGGGGAGAATTTAGGTAAGGCACTGGTGGAAGCCACTGGCATAATGGCAGGAAAAGAGGAGATGCTGCTGGTGGATGCTTCAATCTGCCAGATGTAGATTGGAGCCTCCCAGACAAAACTTCATACAGAAGCAGGGACATCCTGGATTCCCTGCTGGGGGTGTTTTGCAGGCAACTAGTCAGGAAGCCCACTTGTAATGGGGCAATACTAGACCTCATACTCACTAACAGACACTATTGCAGACATCATGGTGGGAGGCCACCTGGGGACCAGGGACAACTGTATAGTGTGGTTCAGCACAAAGACGGCATTGGAAGTGAACCACACAAGAACAATGGTCCTGGTCTTCAGGAAGGCAGATTTTAAAAAAATGGTGAATGCCTCAGGGATGACCTAGCAGGGGGAGGATGACCTGCATGTGATGGAGTAACAGTGGGCTAAGCTAAGGGAAGGCATAGTGAAGGTAACAAACCTTTGCACAAAATAAGTGAACAAAAACAAGAGGAAAAAGAGAATGCTATGGTTCTCAAAAGATGTGGCTGAAAAGGTAAAGGGTAGCTTTCATGAGGTATAAAGAGATGCAGAGGGAAGAGCACAAGGAACTGTATCAGGAAAAGCAGAGGGAGGCAGGGAATGTGGTGTGGAGTGTAAAAGTGCAAACTAAGGAAAGAATAGCTCAAAGGGTAGTGAAAGGGGACAAGACATGTGTTTGGTACATAAGTGAAAGAGGAAGATCAAGGGAGGGATTTTAAGCTTAAGAAGGACAGGTGGGAACTGTCCAGAGGAGGATCGGAGAAAAGCAGGTGTCCTGAACAAATACTTTTTCTCAGTTTTCAAAGAGGAAAGTGAAGGGGACGGGCCACATAAAAGCAGCAGGGGCACTGGAGGTGGGAGGTAGACACAAGTCCCTTAACAGAGGAGATAGTCTTGAAGTGACTGCAAATCTGAAAGTGGACAAAGCTATGGGGCCAGACAAGGTACACTCAAAGGTACTAAAGGAGCTCAGGGAGGTACTGACTGCACCTCTGACAGTTCTTTCTTAACAACCCTCTGGAAACAGGAGTGGTTCCAGAGGACTGGAGAAGGGCAGATGTAGTCCCGCTTCACAAAAGTGGTAGCATGGAGGAGGCTGGCAACTATTGCCAGTCAGCCTAACATCAGTGGGGAGGAAACTAATGAAGTCAGAGCTAAAGGAAAGAATTATGGAGTATCTTGAATCCATTGGGTTACAAGACTTGAGACAGCATGGATTCATGGGGGGGGCAGGAGATGTTATGTCAGACAAATCTAATAGATTTCTTTAACTGGGTGACAAGGGAAACAGATTAGGGTGGGGCAGTGGACATGGCCTACTTAGATTTCAGTAAAGCATTCAACACTGTTCCACATAGGATGCTAATAAGGAAATTGGGAAGCTTAGGGTTGGGTCCAAAGATGGTAAAGTTGGTAACAAATTGGTTATAGAATAGACGACAGAGGGCTGTGGTAAACAAAGTTCACACTGGGGAAGGGAGAGGGGGTGACCAGTGGGGTGCCTCAGGGCTCAGTACTGGGACCAGTCCTCTTTAATGTCTTTAAAAGTAACACTGCAGATGAGCTGGAAAGAAGGTCTGGCTCTTTGCACGGTGGAAAGAATGTGCAGAGTCCTGAGAAAACTTGAGGAGTGGCCAAGGGCATGGCAGTTGGGTTTTAATGCAAACAAGTGCAAAATCATGCCTTTAGGGCACAGAAACATAGACATGGAATACAAAATGGGAGAAGAGGCATTGATGGTCACCAAACAAGAAAGTGATCTTGGAGCAATCATATCTGATGATCTCAAGGTAATGAGTCAGTGTGACAAGGCACTGGGTAGGACCAGTGGGATGCTGGAGTGCATAAGGAGGGTTATCACCAGCAGAAGGAGGGAGGTGTAATTGTCACTGTATAGATCAGACAGTTGGTGATCCGGACATTCGTGGGTTCGCCACAGGGACTCGTCCAGCCTACTGTAGTTTAGACCCGGGCCCAACACGCCTCCTGGTGGGGTGTGTTAAAGACATCGGCCTGGCCCTTGCCAGGATAGTCCATTGTTCACTAGAGACAGGGGTCTTTTCAGCTCCCCTAAAGGAGGCGATAGTAGTACCACTCCTAAAGAAATCTTCTTTAGATCCGGACTGCCTGGCTAACTTCACACCAGTCTCTAACCTGCCTTTTTCAGGCAAGGTTATTGAGAAGGTGATGACTGCACAACTGGATAACCATTTAACAGCACACAATGTCTATGAACCTCTCCAGTCCTGTTTCAGGAAGAGGCATAGTACGGAGACCGTCCTTGTTCCCATACTAAATGACCTCCTAATGGCGAGGGATTGAGGGAATCGTTCCATCTTGATTCTCCTCGATCTCTTGGCAGCTTTTGACACTGTAGACCATGGGGTGTTGTTGGAGCACCTGCAGATTCCCTATGGACTGTCAGGTACAGTCCTCAGTTGGTTTAGATCATTCCTCACTGGCAGGATGCAGAGAGTAGTGTCAGGGAGTTATTCCTTGGTACCTCTCCCTCTGCCGTGTGGGGTTCTGCAGGGTTCCATTCTATCCTCCATGTTGTTCACAGTGTATATGCTGCCATTTGGGGACATTATAAGGTGGTATGGACTGAGTTTTCACTGCTATGCAGATGATATTCAGCTCTACATGTCCTTTGTGCCCGAGCAGGGTGGGACGCTCTTGGTTTTTAACAACTGCCTCACCGAGGTTCGGGGTTGGATGAGTGCTAATTGGCTGAAGCCGAACCTAGACAAAACCGAGGTGATGGTTGTAGAACCAGGTTGCCAGAGTCTGAGGTTGGAGGCTGGTCAGTTCTCTGGACTTTAGCTTGGAGATGTCCAGCTGCCTACTTCAAACCAGATGTGAGATCTGGGCATTGTATTTGACAGCGGCCTGACACTAAAACTTCAGGTGTTAGCCGTTGTTAAGACCTCGTTTTACCATCTGAGGAAAGTCACTTGGATTAAGCACCTGATTCCACCTGGCAACATGCCAGCTCTGGTTCATGCCTTTGTAACCTTGCACCTTGATTACTGCAATGCCCTATACCTAGGGCTACTGGGGGTTGATATCTGCTGATTGCAGCTAGTGCAGAATGCAGCGGCCAGGTTGTTGACTGGTTTACCAAGATCTTGCCATGTCACACCTGTGCTCTGCTATCTGCACTGGCTGCCAGTAAATTGGTGGATCACCTTCAAGGTCAGCTTGCTGATCTATAAAGCATTACATGGACAGGGACCCAGCTACTTGCAAGATCTTCTGCACCCTTACTGCCCCCTCCGCCCACTCTGCTCCTCCAATGAGGGATTGCTAGAGGTTCCCAGGGTTCATTTAAAGACATTTGGGGCACGCTTTTTTGCAGCCCCTACCCTGTGGAATGCTCTACCTCATCAGATTAAAGTGTACCAGACCACTGATGGGTTCAAAGCCGAACTTAAAACATACCTCTTTAGCCAAGCTTTCCCTGGGGAGTTTTAAATCAATCAATCTATCAATCAATCGTTTATTTGTAGAAAAGTGCTATTCACAGAAGAGATTGGAGTGCTTGTACAGTTGCTTATAAGATCAAGTTAAAATGTCCATAAATGGTTAAAATACAGATTGACATCAAAACAATTCATCAAAACTCAGAGAAGGCAAAATTAAAAAGATGTGTTTTTAGTTTGGATTTAAGACTCTCCACGATCAGGCACTCCCTTATCCAATGAGGAATAGAGTTCCACAGGATAGGGGCCACAAATGCAAACACACAGGCCCCAGAAGTCTTCAAACAAACCCTGGGAACCTCTAGCAATCCCTCGTCAGAGGAGCAAAGTGGGCGGAGGGGGACATTAGGGGCGAAGAAACTCTTGCAGATAGCATGGTCCCTGTGTTACTCTGTTAGCACCGAATTATATTATTTAACTGTTTGTGTTTGATGGATTAGCTGCATTTTTTTAAATTTAATATGCTCAATTTTAATTTGTTTTAGAGTGTACTGTGCTATGATATTTTGGAATAGCGCATAACAAATAAGGGCTTGATTGATTGATTGATTGATTGATCACTGGTGAGACCCCACCTGGAGCTCTGTGTCCAGTTCTTGAGACCACATGTCAGGAAGGCCATAGACAGGGTGGAGGCAGTCCAGAGGAGGGGAACAAAAATGGTGCAGGGTCTGCATCATAAGTCCTACAAGGAGAGACTGAAGGACCTCAATATGTATACCCTGTAAGAAAGAAGGGAGAGATGGATGCTAGAGACCTATAAATACCACACAGACATAAATTAGGTACAGGAGGGGAGTATTTGTTAGAGGAAAAGATGCAAAAGAACATGGAGACATGCAGCGAAGCTGGAAGAGGGTACGTTCAAGTGAGATGTGAGGAAGTACTTCTTCACTGAAAGAGTGGTGGATCCCTGGAACAGTCTTCCAGTGGAGCTGGTGTGTCAAAAACAGTGGTGAGCTTCAAGCATGCATGAGATAGGCACAAGGGAATCTTACTGGGAAGCAAGAAGGGAGCCAGAGATCAAGTAGGGTCTCCCGTGACAATATAGGCAGGGAAAAATGGGCAGATGATGTGCCAAGCAGTCCTTACAATATCTGCCATCAAATTCTGTTTTTGTGTTAGGTATGCTAAAGGATAATAATCACAACAGTGAAGTACAAATCTTTTTGTACGTCCACAAATCCCATCATCTACAAGTTAAAGTACTGAAACAAAAAATTAAAAATATATATGCTACAAAGATTACTAAAAACCCAAAGAGCATGTAAATTCAATATGTAGTCAGAAAGAAATTAATAATTTACTTCACTGTACATTCTGTATTTATTTCATACTAATGTTCAATACCGGACTAGGTTCCCCAAGCCCCGACTAATGTAGTGCATAGCAAGTAAAATGTTCTACACCAGTCAACATGACAGCTGAACCTACTAGCAGGTTAGTGTTCAGTTGTTCAGCTTCCCCTTCCTCCAGATTATACAGATCCCACCTTGTCCACCGATTAATGAAGGCAGACATCCTGGATTGTGCCAAGAAAGTAATTTGCTCCATTTGTTGAATCTGAGAAACTAAAAGTGACCAGTCTTTCATAGTGTGTGTGTGTGTGTGTGTGTGTGTGTGTGTGTGTGTGTGTGTGTGTGTGTGTGTAGGTTACCTGTAACCACTTCTTTGTAACAGTCTTCAAGCAGCCGCTATTAGTACTTTCTACAGATATATACCCTCCCTGCCCCTCATTGACCTTGGCACCACCCCAAGAACCTAATGAATACCATCAGAGGGCCCATAATGCTCAAGATACCATGGCAGAAATCTTGAATCTTTGGGCAGTGGCAAAATATATGTGTACGGGAGGCCACAAGCTCCCCACACTGCCTTCAACATGAAGAAGGACAATTTTATTCCTATTTGCAACAGAACTGTGGTACCAGGATGTAACATATGCTGATTTTCCAAACAAATTCCCTCCACTTAGGTGAGAAAGAATTATGCCAAACACTTTACCAACCCCTCTCTAAGAAATTTCACAGACTCCAGGGCTGGATTGCTCAGCACCAACCAGATGTCCTGGCACTTGTGGAGACATGGCTTTCTAAATCCACCCCAGACTCCTTCATCGCTCTACCTGGATACACCCTTTTCTGGAAGATAGAGTCGGGAAGCGTGGGGATAGCTGCGCTGTTAACCTCTGTGACTTACTGCAATGGCACACCCTCCCCCCCAATTGGAACACGGTGCACAAGCCCTCTCTCTCAAAGTCACCCTTGGCACCTAGATTGGCCCCATTGATTGTCACCACTGCCTACATTCCACCACGTCACCAGTTCCCTGCCCTCCAATCCCTACTCAATCACCTCTCTAAGCTCATGCCCAAAACTGAGATTATAATGATGGGTGACCTCAATATCAACTGGCTCTCCAGCTTTACCACCCAGGCCAAAGATGCAATTGTGGCCCTTGATTTCACCCAGCTGGTCACCCACCCCACCCAGACCAACCCCGCTAATGGCTCTGCCACCATGTTGGATATAGTCCTAACTAACAGACCCCTCAAAATCTCTGACACCATGGTGCTACCCAATGCACTTAGCGACCATTCCCCAGTCATCTTCTCCTGGTCCTGCAAAGTGCCGAAACCGCCCCCCAGAACTGTCCTTCGGTGACGCCTCAAACTTGGTAAATTGGTCAGCTAATAGACCACCTTGCTCGCTGGGACTGGCCTCCAGTTAAACTAGCTCCTGACATCGACTCTGCCCTCAGTTATTTTATCTACTCCTTCAATTTAGCTTGTGACATCTTCGCTCCCCTTTCCAAAAACCACTATCAAAAACCCAGACACCCCCTGGGTCCCCCAATCTCTAATCACTCAAATGCACCACAGGGGCAACCTCTGGCACAGAGCATTTGACTCAGGCAAGCCCTCTGATAGGCAAGCCTACCGGGCTGCTCGAAACAGTTGTACCTTGGCCATCCATAAAGCTAAAGTGGACTACTACAGGTCTTCCCTTGCCTCCTCCCGGGGATTGGCCCAAAAATTCTGGGATGACATCAAGGAACCCAACAGAAAGCCCATATCTCCCCTCCATCCCAGCTCAACATCAATGGGTACATTTCTACTGGCCCTCTTTGCATAGCAGACACCCTCAACTCCACCTTTTCAGACCTCAGCTCAGTACTCCCCTCTAACTTCTTTTACCCTGTCCCAACTCTCCCCCAACCCCCTTCTACTTCCATACCCTCTCAATGCAAGAAGCCAAGCACTACATTCTCAAGGCCCTAAAAGGCACCAGTCGTAGTAATGACTCGCTGGACCTGAAACTGCTTCGCCTTGCCCTGGATGTTGTACTCTCCCCCCTTACCAATCTCCTTAACCATTCCCTCTGCCTTGGCCAGTTCCCCTCCATCTGGAAAACTGTGATCATTACACTGATTTACAAGAGTCTTGACCACGCCTTCCCTGGAAATTACAGACCGATATTCATCCTCCATTCCCCTCTCTAAAGCCTTAGAGAAGATAGTCTCAGACCAGCTCACTGACTATCTCACCACCTACAACCTCCTCTGCAAGGAGCAGCATGGTTTCCACCAAGGCCACAACATCACCACCCTACTTGAATTTGCCAGCTTCATACACTCTGCTCTTGACAAGGGGTACCTAGCCAGTGCTGTATTCCTTGACCCGTCGAAAGCTTTCAACACCGTGAGCCATCCTCTCCTGCTATCCACCCTTGCACAACTAGGCCTGTCATAGAATGTCCAGGACTGGTTTGCCAACTATCTCTTGTCCCAGTCTCAGTGTGTTAAAATTAATAGCACCACCTCTGGATGCCGCCTTGTCTATTCCGGTGTCCCCCAGGACTCTATCCTTGGACCATTACTTTTTAGTCTATAGCTTAACACCTTCCTCGCCAACTGCTCTGAAAGAGTACTTCTTTATGCCGAAGAAGCAGTCCTTTTTTCTACCCACCCTGACTCTATCTCCCACCAAAATGCCCTCCAGAACTCTTTCAGCCAGGCTGACACCTGGTTCATAGACTGCAAACTAGTGTTGAATGACAAGAAGACAAAGATCATGCTCTTTTCCCACAATCAAAGCAGATACAAAGACTCACCCCTTCTGGTCCAGTCCAATAGTCTTCTCTCCCTTGAACAAGTAAATTCCTTCAAGGACCTTGGCCTAATTTTTTCCCTGCTTTCTCCCTCCATGGCCATAACCATAACCTCTTATCAGCTGTAAACTCTTGAATCAGCCTACTCTACTGCCACAAGGATTGCCTCCCCCTCTGAAGCCCTGAGACTGGTCATTACCTCCTCTGTATGATCCCTCATCAACTATGGGCTCCTGGTCTATGGGGCCATGGACAACACTGCCCTCGACCAAGTAAAAATGTCCCTTAACAAAGCCTGCCTTCTGCTCATGGGTGCTAACAGGCTTACCCACACCCACTCACTCTATTCTTTGGCAAATATGCTCAATTTTGAGGCGAGGCTACTGTACCAGACCTGTCTCTTTACCAGGAAAGTCGTAGCTGGACTGACCCCCTCGGGCTTGTCCACACTTATCCACCTCACTCCCCCTTACTCTCTCCACCTGCAGCTCCTCCAAACCTTCTCTCTTTGTACCCAGAGTCAGGACCTCTCTGGCCCAAAGGTCTTTCCTCTACAGAGTTCCATCCTGGTTTAATTCCCTCCCTGCTGCCATCTCCTCTGAAAGTAGGTTTGGGCCTTTTAAAACTGCCCTCTGCCTCCATGTCTTCTCCTCTTGCAGCTGTCAATGCCCTTATAGGCTGCCCACCCTCCCATATCTAGGCCACCTGTTTGCCTGCATGGCTGCTGCCCCCCCCCAGACAATGAACTCCTGTCCTGCTCTCTTTGCCCTCTATGTTTCACTTCCATACCAAGGCCTACATTTATCTCAACTCCTCACGTTTGTATTGGTGTACTTTTCTATTGTGTTATTAATCAAGTGCTGAAACTGTTACCACTACCTTAGCTACTACCCTGTATAGGAAATAGTAACTTCTCAAATGTATCTCTTCACTTGTTTGTCTACATCTGATGTGGAGCCTTTGTAAATGAGTCTCCGACTCAAAGGTTTGTAATTCTGATATCGTTAATAAATAAAATAAATAAATAATGATTTGTCTGAGATGGTTAAGTTGAGATCCCCACTCCATTTGTTTCTGATATACTCCATGTTGTGAGCTAAAGTGGACTGATATGAAGTATAAAGTTGAGATATAACTCCTTGGCAGAAACAGAATTCCATATAGACTGTGAAATACCACTAGGAAGCCCCCCCCCCCCATGTCTTCTGTGATGCAGAGCCTCAATTGTGTGTGTGTAAGTAATCTCTTATCTGGAAGTAGCGGAAGCAATCAGTATGTCTCCAACCAAACAGAGTGAGACATTCTTCAAAAGACTGCACTGTGTCCCCCAACATTATCTGCCAAGGTGTGTACACTCCTAACCTGACTTGTTGCCAACTTACTTAGAAAATTTCTTATGTCCCTGGCCCCTAGTCCAGGCCTCTAACACAGCTCTAACCCCTTAAGTCCTGATGTATCAGCCTATATACAAAGGGCAGGGCCAAAAATGAATGCTAAAAGGGGGCAGTCCTCATTGTCTGCCAAGTCAATATCTTTCCAGTATACTGAGAATAATATATTACCCCATAAGAGAACAAGCCTTGTTTAAGAAGGAACGCAATATCCTGTTACATTTGTGACCGTCCAGCTGATTAGTTTCTTAGGGAGGAAAAGTGTTGCTTGCCTTGCCTGGGACAACAATCTTTCTAAATAGAAGTTAGAATCTGTTTTTATCACTGTTGAACAATCTGATCTGAAATGGAACATGGGACATACTGGAACATATAGATATCTTAGCAGGGCATTCATTTTCATTGCATGGACCCTAGAATGAAACAGGAAAAGTAACAAACTCCATTTTTGGCAGTCCTCCTTCTGTTCTGTAACCAATGTGAAAAAATTGTCATGAAAGAGAGAGCCCAAGTCTAACACAAACATGATACCTAAACATTTAAGTCGAGACAATTTTCATTTCATAGTGTACTGTTGCTTCAGCAGAGAAGTATGCGGATGATGAAATATCAAAACCTCAGTCTTGGTGGTCTCAGTTTAGAGTATATCCTGACAGGCAAGAAAAACACAGACAGGTGGTTTACATTTGGACTTGTGCTGCCGATCTAATGAGAACGAAAATGAGAAGACTGAAATAACATTGTAACTTGAATAATCATATTAAAATGTGCAAAAAAATGGGAACTCACTCAGAATGTGAACTAGAGCTACTACAGGATAAACCTTGCATTTGTTCTTTGACTCTACACAGTGTACTATGTATGGCAATGCACACAGAAATCTAAACAAAACCAAAATAAAGCATAAATGGCAAACAGAGGTGCATCATGGTATTTGTAACTAGAGATGTGCAAAACTGTTAAGGTTTTGGTTTTATCAAATCACCCCTGGTTTTGGTTCTGGTTTTGTGGTTTTGGATTCACTGCCAATATTCATTTAACATAAAATGTAGCCTGTACCTTCATTTTAAAGTATAATATAAAGTAAAACTGGTTAAATTCTGTAGAAAAACAGTTTAATAGCATGTCAGCTAGCAAGACCGAGCTGCTGTCGTTGAGGCACAGGTCAGGAAGCATAGGAAAAACCAGGAGCAGTTGTAAAATTCACAAAAAGTATTTATTAGTACTAGCAGTAACATAAAAAATAAAATTGTTCAAAATAACTATTTACAAAGGCAGAAAAAACAGAGAAGATTCATCTGAGTTTTCCATCAATCTCTGGGTGTCTCCTACAAGCACGTAATGATTTGCATATATTTTTATACCAGCAAATATGCAAGGGAGGAAAAGACAGAAACAGCAAGGGAAGACTGAGAGATAGTGAGAGGCAAAGAACTGCGAGACTGTCGGGGTGATCAAATCCTAGGTTTCACAGGAAAATTTGGTTGTGCAACGAGACAGACGAGACAGGAAAGGAATTAATAGAATGGATCCCTTCATTCAAACTCTCCATAACAACTGGGACAGGGTCCTATTCAACCCTGTCACAGCTGTTAGTAAGTTCACAGGAAATTATGTATTATTTTGAGCCAGTGCTAAAGTAGGATGAGCACATAGTCTCATTTGCTTGCAGTCTAAAGCCATGTTTACATGACAGTAGCGCTTGAAATTCTGACTGCAACAGCACAGTCCTGATCACCCATGACTCGATGGTCTATCTGTCTGTCTACATGGCCCCTCTTTGAATCACTTCAATCTGTGCTGGTGAGGGGCCATGCGTTGGGGAGGGGTGGACAGCAGCTTGATGAATCATGAGCCACTGAATGGATTGCAGGCTTGCAGCGGCGCACACAGTCCACATGGCAACAGAAGCTACTGTAAACCACTCACTACGCTAGGCATTCCCAGCTTGCAGGGAATTCAGGAGTGTGTTAGCGAGTGGCTTACCATGATTGAGTGTGTATCAACACGGTCACATTTGCACTGGAGCAACCCAAGTGCTTGTGTTACTCCAGTGCAAATGTGACAGTATAAACAGGGCTCAAATTCTTAGCAATAAATGACAGGAGACAAGACACGCTGAATACAGGGACATAGGCTGAGGCAAGATAACAGCTGAGTATAGCAATATAGCCTGTCAGTATAGCCTAGTGGTTAGAGTAACGAGCTGTGACTGAGCTTGGTTCAGCAGATCTGGGTTTGATTTCCCACAACCTCCACTTGCATACTGTGTGATTCTAAGCAAGTCACTACTTAAGTTAACCACCCCAGTGCTCCCGGGTCACCCTTGAAAACTGGCACTTGTACCTAGTGGGCCTTACCTGATTATCAAAGAATCACACACACACACACACACGTAGCCCCTGGCTATCTTGTTTAGTCTGCTAAGCAAGGGGTGCACTGCTAACAGAAGTGACTTGGTTACTGAAGGAAGGGTAACAGGACAGGACGGCACTGTAAATGATAGCTGATGGTCTGAGAGGAGATATTTTTTTTTTAAAAAGGCAGCAGCATGCACACACAGAATATATTGGATCCTCCCACCCACCCTTTTGAACTAATGTTTTTTTTTTTTTTTGCTAAGCCTGTTTTGTTGTTTGTGTTGCCAGTGATGGGCATTCACAGTTTCAACAATTTTTTCTTTTGCTCAATTAGGATGTGCATGCACGCTACAATTTTCTTTTGCAGTACACCATGAAAAATCAGACTGAGGTAGCATTTGTGATTTTTGAAAGAGAATACCCACTTTCATATAGTGTTTGTAATTTTTTTTTCTTTCATATAGGAGTTTTGAGTCAAGAGCAGGAGATCAGTCAGAAGTCAGAATCGGGTTAGATGTTATCCAAGATAAAGATGTGGCGCACATGGTACACAACTGGAAGACATCCACTAGAAATCAATACAGTCATTTACAAATTTCAGTTTACCTGACAAATAAAAGATTGAAGAAAAAATGTGTGAGTGTGAAAATATTTCATATGTTCCATGGAGTCAGAAAGTAGCCCCTAGCTTTTGTAGTCTTGTTAGACAGCAGTTCAATGGAAGAAAAAAAATATGAACATACGAACATATGAAGAAGCCAGCAGAAGAAGGCCATTTGGTTTATCAAGTCTGCTCGTGTTGCAGGGTCCACAGCTTGAGCTAATGTCCCTGCCCTCCCTCCCCACTCCTCCCATCCTCCCTACCCATGATCCTTACCTTCCCCCTATGCCTAGCCTGGCCTCTCTTAAAGCTGCCCACTGTCTTCAAGGAGATAACCTCTTCCGGCAGCGCATTCCAAATGTCCACCACCCTCTCTGTGAAGAAGAGCTTCCTGGCCTCCCTCCTAAACCTCCCACCCTCCAGCTTAAGACTGTGCCCCGTCATGTTGTGTTTGCCACTCAGCTTAAAAGAGACTCTCCTTATCAACCTTATTTATCCCTTTCAAGTACTCGAAGGTTCCAATCATGTCCCCTCTCTCTCTCCTGCCTTCCAGCGAGTACATGTTCAGTGCCCTCAACCTCTTCTCGTGTGCCTTGCCCTGCTGACCAGCTATCATCTTTCTAGCCCTCTTCTGGACCTTCTCCAGCAGGTTAATGTCCTTTTTGAGGTGTGGGCACCAGTACTGAACTCCATACTCTAGATGCGGCCTTAAATGGTAACTGGCATGAGACAGAACACGGATGACATGAGAGACAGGCTGATGCAACATTCCCTTTCCACAATACTGGGCCAGTAGTACTACTGTTCTTCTTCAACATCACTGCCAATAGGCTCATCGTCACTACTGTCCAAACAGTGTTTTGGAAGTGCCCCTGAGTATCTTGCAAATACACCATAATTTAATTTAATAAAAATTTAAATTTCAGTGTTTTCTGGAAGGAGGTTTCTCCTCCAGGTACTAGCAACATAGCTGTCAGTGCTAAACATTCTTTCTGAATAGACACTTGAAAGGGTCAAGCTATGTAACGCTGGACAGACCTTATTCTTCTCATGCCAGTACTGAGGTGGGTTAACTCAAACAGTTATCTTTTTGGGATCCTATAAGAAGTCATCCACGATACTGCTGCTAAGTAGCTTGTGATGGGAGAAGTAACAACACTGTCTTTCTCCATGTCATCCAGTCCTGCCCAAATGTCGTCTGTGGAGGCACCATATAAATTGCCCCTTGGTTCTGACTCATAATGCCAGGGTTTTCTTATTCTTCTGCCTTCACTGGGCTCTGTTTCTTGGAAGGGAGCATGGCTATTTTGGTGATCAGCAGCTGCAGCACTTCTAGTTGGAGTTTCCGTTGCAATTTTTAGAGCAGCTTTATTAATGAGTAGTTCTTTATAATGGTTAAGGTCCACACTACCAGACTGTAGACCTGGCAAACTGGTTTTGAAACATGAATCCAACATTGTTGCTATCACATGATGTTCAGATTCCAAAATCATGGCAATCCTGTAGTCCACCCAAACACAAAGACAGCTTTTCAGCAAGAGTGACACCTGTGCTTGCACCTTGCTCTTCAAATGTTTCTGAGAAACTTTCCAGTCTCTGCATGAGAAGACGTATCAGTGGAATGACTTGACTTATCGTTGCACTGTCAGCACTTGCTGCACATGTGGCTTCCTCAAATGGCTATAGCAACTGACATAAATATGATATAAGATTCCATTGCCCAGCGGTGAGTGTAACATCCCCTTTCCCTACTGCATGATCCATGGTGTACTGGTATACTGCTTTGCTTTCCTGGAGCCTCTGTAATGCACAAAAGGTGGAGTTCCACTTAAGTGGCAACTTCTTGCTTTAGCTGGTGATTCGGTAAGTTATTCTGATTTTGCAGTTCCTGCAAAATTTTACAAGCTGTTGCAGAGTGCCTAAAGTGACCACATATCTTACAAGCAGCACCAGGCATATTCTGCACATTCCTGTCTTCACTGAGGAATGTACCACTACATTGAGTGTATGTGCAAGACATGGTAAATGCAGAAACCCACCATCCATTAATGCTTTCACAATGTTAGCTCCATTGTCTGCAACCACAAATCCTGGGGAATGCCATTCTGAGAACCATTTCTTTAGCTCCTGTAAGGTGTTCATATCAGTGTGATTTTCTTTGTCAAAGCTTGCAGTACAGAGGGTGACCTGTTTGTAAGGATTTTGTTGGTCACTGGTGGTGCTAGAGGATGCTGCAGAGGAAAATGATACCCAGTGGGTGGTGACAGTCATGTAGTCTACTGTCTGACCACTCATCCACATATCGTCCGCATATCTGTTGTTATATGTACTTCTTCAACAGCCGATGACCGCAAGGTACTGATTACCTTTTGGCGCAGTTCCCTATAAAGAGCTGGCACAGCCTTTATGGAGAAATATTTCCATGATTTATTTGTTTATATATTTGTTTACCGGGTAGGCTCACTGATCTTCTGGACCATTTTTGGGTGTGACCCGGGCCACGAAGATGGCACATAAGTACATACAGAGAGGTAATACAAGTAGTAAGTTGTCAACAAGTTACAACAGCAGCAGTGAGGCAAACACAACAAAACAATTACAGCAGCTGATATCGAGGGGCAGCAAGTTTCATCACCTCCCAAAACCCAGCAGAGTCAGCAATAGAAAATGGATACATATCCAGTGCAATCATTGCAGATACTGCTTTATTTAACTGCTGAGCAGCTAGATGGCTTTGGTCATATTTAGTTCTCCATTCAAAAGGCAACTACATTGTTAACTGTTTCTGATGTGTGACTGGCACACTAAAACATGCTGCAGGAGACAGAGAAGAACTCATTCTATTGTCAGTTGGGGAGCTTTCTGTTTCTGATAAAGGCCTAGCAGATAAAGGGGGTGATGCAGTCAAAGTCCTGCTCAGTCTCTGAAGGGTTCGTTGTACATGGAAAAATGTAGCTATACCACCAGTGTGAGTACCAGTGTTAACCTGTACATCCTCTACCATGTCACCTTGTGACTTATTCCTGGCACACGGGAGTGGATGTATGCGCTGTAAGTGTCTTATCAAGGTTGATGTGCAAAGGTTGCTTGCCTGTCTTCCTCTGCTGAAAGAGGCCTTACATAAGCAGCATATTGCATGCATACTGTTCTCTGGGTAAAGGTGAAAAAACTCCAGATGGAAGAGGATATCTTTTTTGTTTTTTTCCCCTGGCATTACAACTTCTGAATCATCATCTGGCATGTGTATGTTAATTTCTATATTTTGATTATTTTCCTCACTGTCCTCACTGGATGATTGGGTGTGAGGCCTGCCCTCAGCAGAGGAAACAGGCAAGCCAGGCATAACTTCCTTTTCAGTTTCACTGGTACCTAATGGCCTTTCCTCTGATGACCTTCCTCCAGGTTGTTTAGTCTGGCATCTCACAAGTTCCTCTGGCTGTAAGCTCTCATCATCAGAGTCCCCATCGTGCACTACCTCTCTTTCCAGAATGTACACACTGCCACTGCTAGCCACACAAGGAATGAGAATGGCAGAATCTTAAGAAAGTGGCACAAAGTATGCATGTGTGCTTATTCTTAACTTTCCACTACATGTAGTGCCTACAACTGCCTTTATTTTTTAATAACTGTACTTTTGGCAAATCTGCTTTTCTTAGTTACTGATTTAGCACCCGAGCTTTTCTTGCTGCCTTTTACTTGGCCTGTATTTGTTAACTGGGTATCACTTGTAGCAGCACACAAACATGATGGGATCTCAGAAGACAAGGGCTCGAAACATAAGGAAGCTTTAATCAGTAAAAAAGAGGTTGCACCTACTGCAGTAGAAGAAGCACTTTTTAGTTTTCTCTTTTTTTCTTCTTCTGAATTGCTGTCTTTGTCTTGTAAACTTGTTTCACAGACCAGCTCCCTTCCATTATTATTTTAATAACAGTTACTGATCGCTAATGAAACCAGCTCCCTTCCAAGAAAAAAAAAACAGTAGCACCTAACCATACTATATTTCCTCAGTCACCTTGGGGAAATAGGTGGCAATGATGATGAGTAGTTAGTGCACGTCTCAAGGCAAGGGATATATGAACTGATTAACTAGCAAGACTACAAGTTGGGGCTACTGTACAACTGTCAAAAGCTGCCCCCTCCCTCCAAAACATTTTACATGTGACACAAGCCTTTATTTGACAGGACTATACAAAACAATAATGTGGTCCTCCTGTCCCAACTCCTTCTTGTGTGGGAAATGGCTGATGACACTGTGCAGACAGAGGCCACTTAACTGCTGGGCAGCCCCCTCCTTCCAAAACATTTCACACATGATGCAAGTGTAACCCCCCCTACAAATGGGGGTTCCTGAAAAGTCTTCCTTGAGCTTGTCTAAATGCTCACTGCCAGGCTGGTGTCCTGCATCTTAGCAGTTTAAATGTGATTGCCAGAGAGTGCCTGCATAGCCTCTGTGTACTGTCTCTTTAAGAGCTGCCTGGATTGCAGTCATAATTAATCTGAGAGGAAGCTCTGTTAGAAGATGTACTTGTTTGCTGATCATTTGTTAGAGTAGTAATGATATTGCAGTTTGTTCTAACCTGCCTTCTTTGCAGCATGGACAGTTCTGTTTGTTTCCATCATCTTGGTTCTGGACTGCAGAATGGGCCAATTAGTACATTTGGGACTCTAAAATGGAGCCTGCCTACAGGGGCTTGGTGGGGCCAAAACTTGTAGGAATTGTAGTTTTGGGCTTTTGGCACCTAAAATAACCTGGAGGGGGAGCCCTTGCTGTGACTGACAGACAGATCAGCCAACCGAACCTTTTGGATCTTGGGGAAAGTCCCACACTGCTTGCAGTTTCAGTTATATCTGAGTTGGGAAGTGAAGAAGTAACAGCTCAAGATAGTTCAAGCAGCAATCCATAGTGGATTCGCGTGTCAGAACTGTGGAAAGGCCTGAGTTTGGCCTGTATGCCTGCCTACTGTCCCTGAGAGGGAACTTGTGCTTTTTTTTCAGACTGAATTCGAACTTGGAGAGCGAATTAAGCCACTGTGTGTCTGAACTGTGTTTTGCTTGCTGGAGGCTGTATCCAGTATTGGGCATCGTGAGTAAACACCAGGGTAACTCCCTGCAACAACAGCTAAATCTAAAAGTGTTGTCATCTGATTGTCTTGTTGCCTTTTCTTTCATGAACTGAGCCCTCCAGTGCCAGATTACAAATAGTGTGTGTTATGCATGTTGCTTTCTTCCATCACAGGGCCCCAACCAGCTGCAACGTTTCTGGCTAGCCCACCATTTTCCTACCTGGGTACCCAGAGTGTGTGACTATGTGGGGACTCTGAACTGCATGCATAACTGTCTGATTAATATAGCTTTTAAGCAAATCAACCTGATTATACCCCTTCCTTGTTCAAGTCCCCTGAATAAATCAGATTTAACTTTGTTTGCATTTAACCTGACTGTGGTTCCAGTTTGTGCCAAGAGTATTGTACTGTTATTATTTGCTGTGTTTAACCTTGTATTACAGGGGGTCCCCAGGGTCAAGCTAGAGGAACCAGCCCTGGTGGTAAGTGCAAACAGTGTGGGTAATTGCCTGGTGAATAAGGGTCATTGTTAAAGTGATTATTGTGTACTGTTCAGGCCACTAGAAGGAGAAAAGGGGGGGTTACAGTGTCCCAGAGGGCTGTGCCCAGGTCAGCTTGACCACTACCAACCCTGACCTTCAGGTGGAGGCACCTATATCAGAACCTAGGCCCCTTAACCTGCAACTAGCCAAGCAGGCAGGGGTAGCAGCCCTTGGGATAGCACCACCTAGGGGTTACACAGGTCTTTATTTGAAAGGGCTACACAAAAAAATAAAAATATGGTCCTCCTGTCCCTGTCCCGACTCCTGCTTGTGTGGGAAATGGCTTGTGACACTGTGCAGACAGAGGCTACTCAACTGTCAGGCTGCCCCCTCCCTCCAAAATGTTTCACACGTGATGCAAGCCTTTATTTGACAGGACTACACAGAAAAATATATGGTCTTCCTGTCTCTGTCCCGACTCCTGCTTGTGTGGGAAATAGCTGGCAACACTGTGCAGACAGAGGCTACTCAACTGCCAGGCTGCTCCCTCCCCAAAATGTTTCACAAGTGACACAAGTTTATTTGACAGGACAACTCAAAAAAAAAAATAAGGTCCTCCTCTCTCAGTCCTGACTCCTGCTTGTATGGGAAATGTCTGGTGACACTGTGTAGACAGAGGCTACTTAACTGCTGGGCTGCCCCCAAAATGTTTCATATGTGATGCAAGCCTTTATTTGACAGGAGTACACAAAAAAAAAAACATGGTTGTCCTGTCCCTGTCCAGACTTCTGCTTGTGTGGGAAATGGCTGGTGACACTGTGCAGACAGAGGCAACTCAGCTGTCAGGCTGCCCCCTCCCTCCAAAATGTTTCACACGTGATGCAAGCCTTTATATGACAGGACTACACAAAAAAATATATGGTCCTCCTGTCCCTGTCCCGACTCCTGCTTGTGTGGGAAATAGCTGATGACACTGTGCAGACAGAGGCTGCTCAACTGCCGGGCTTCCCCCGGCCTCCAAAATGTTTAACATGTGATGCCTTTATTTGACAGGATTACACACATACAAAAAAATGGTCCTCCTGTCCCTGTCCAAATTCCTGCTTGTGTGGGAAATGGCTGTTGACACTGTGCAGACAGAGGCTACTCAACTGCCCAACTGCCACGCTGCCCCCTCCCAAAAGCATTTCACATGTGACTCAAGCCTTGATTTGACAGGACTACACAAAAAAAAATATGGTCTTGTTTGACTCCTGCTTGTGTGAGAAATGACTGGTGACACTGCTCTGACAGAGTTTTGGGGTGGTTATACAAGTGACTTCCTCAACATCTCACGGTATGCCAGTATCTCTGCTGAGCTGAATAAGCTAAGTCACCACTCTACTCTCAGCTTAGGCCCACTAGGCACAGGTGCCTGTTTTCAGGGGTGACCCAGCAGCACTGGGGAGGTTAAGTGACTTGCTCAGAGTCACACAGTATGTAAGTGGAGGTTTTGGGAATAAATATCAAACCCAGGCCTGTCTGCTGGATGTCCAACCAAGCTCATCCACAGCACATTACTTCAACCTCTAGCCTATACTGCTAGGCAGCCATCTTTAAGTGCCAAGACAACAGTGCCAGTGGAGTGGAACTTAACTTGAATTGACCTTAAGTTCTTGCACTGCAGCACTTGTGCTTTCCTGTTTCTGTCTGGTGCTACACTGTGCCACTGCTGTGCTTTGGGGCTAAATAATACAGTCTTCCACTGCCCCCACCCCACACAGTCTCCCTTCAATAGATCCTCGTCCTTTGTTTGGCAGCCAGCTTCTGTCATCGGCATGAGTTGCCCACAGTCCCCCTCCCGCACACACAGTTAGTCACTGGCCCATGTCTCCTCTGAGTTCCGACCCTCTCAGTTTTTTTTCCCTTAGTTTTTCAGTCATTTTTTTCATTGGTGGTGTGAGTGGAGTAAGTAACTGGTCCTCGGAGACCCTCTGTTTCCCTTCCCGACCAGCCTCTCACTCCCCCGTTCTCCAGTCCCTGGCCCACATCCCTCCTGAGTCCCCAACCATTCCAGTAAGGTTTTTTTTTATGATCTGTTTTTTCTTCTGTTTTCGGGTGCCAGGAAGTTAAGTGGTGGTCAGACTCCACACACTCCACGGAGACCCTTCCCTTCACACCTGACTACTCGTTGAATGACTCTGGACAGAGAGCTCCTCACTCCTCAGCGGCTCAGCTCAAATGATGCTGAAGAGAGCTGTGCATCCAGCTATACTATACCGCCGACTCACTAGCTCTCTTCTGAGCTGTCACATGATCAGCAGGAGTTGAAAACAAAACAAAACAAAAACCTCAGAGATCTGATCTGAGCTGGCAAGTTTCGGCTCGGGTCTCATGGAAACCAAGCCATATGTGTTCAGGATGGCTCGGTTTCACCCTCACAGATTCAGCACACCATTATTTGTAACCCCTGGTAATATAACCATGATGCAGACTGTTTAAAGATGACAATCCTGGTGAGATTCTAAACTCATAAGGAGGTTAGTCCGGTCTAAAATGCATAATAAAGACATTTGAAACAACAAAAGTAAGACCATTTATCTTTATTTATTACTGTCAACAACATTACAAGTCAAATTTAAAATCATATAGCACTTCCTTGAATTACTGCTATTGGAACTAAGAACATGACACTTGGTGGCCTGAAACCATTGCAAAATTCTTTCACACAAGTCGCAGGTCTAAGTGCAGGTAGTAACATACTCACTAAGGGTAAAGTATTGTCTTCTTCAGAACTGGGCCTTGGGAACATTAATATAATAAGAGTCACCCAAACTGAATGGCTGGGTAAAGAATTAATGAATGAAACTACGCAGCTAGAAAAAGACCCCGAAGGCTGGCAGTCTTTCGATCTGCAGCCAGAAGTGGCTGTGTATGTCCTGCAGTAGGAATGTGTATCTCTGGCTGCAGAAGCCCTGGCTCCACAGACTGAAATTACAACGGTACTTCTGTAGTGTAGTGTGTCATGCACATGGGAAGTAAGAACCCTAGAGTGAGGTACTAAGAGGGGGAAGGAAAGTCAGTGTGTGCAAAGTAGAAAGACCTGGGGATAACAATTCCAAGCAACCTTAAACCCACTATGCAATGCAGCAGTGCAGTGTTGGGGAATAATAGAATGCTCAAAGCATAAGCAGGGGGTACACCAACAGAAGAAAGGAGGTTATACTGCCATTGTACAAATCCATGGTGCGATCACTCCCAAAGTCGTGCTTACAGAGTTGGAACCCTATCACAAAAAGAGCACTAATCAGCTGGAGGCAGTACAGAGAAGGGTCTCAGATATGATTTAGGGTCCTGGCTCAAGAACAGAAGGGAACATGGGGATATGATAGAAACCTTTAAGTACCTCAGTGGTATTAACAAGATAGACCCCAGTGAACTTTTCAAGAACATCGAGAGCAAGAGCAAGGCAGGGCACAGTTACAACCTGGCTGTGGCAGGTTCTAGAGGAGGTCAGGAGGCAGTTCATCTCAGAGACAGTGATGGCAGGATGGAACAGGCGACTAGATGATGTGACAAACAAGAAGACCACTGAGGGCTTCAGGAGGGAGTGAGATAAAGTTAAAGGAAGGGAAAGAGTGCCTTGGGAGGGGGCAAAGAGACACGTAGAGAAGAATACATGGGTTCCACATTGGGCAGACTCAATAGACCAAAAGGCCTTCAGCTGGCAGATTAACTTGTATACTCAAACAGACTTCACAACATTCCTCAGCTTCACCAAATGTTTTACTCCTTTTATTATAATTACTTGGTTATTCAGGGAAGAAGAGATTGCTTTTTACGTTTGCTAAACATATGCATGCATAGCAAACATTTTGTTACCATGAACTGCTTTTTAGAGGTATGACACTGTCAGGTCCAATGCAGCTCAAGCTGCAGTGGGCTCAGTCCTGACAGACCAATGACCAGGCAAGCTGATCATGGCAATGGTCACTGTCTGCTGGGCAGAAACTTTGCATAGCTGAAAGGACCAAAGAGCTCCTATGAGAGATTGCTTTGGTCTCATCATGTACGAGAAGTTTCTGTCCTTTGCATTTTCTCCCACCTTCCATTCCTGGACCATTTGTACTGGGAACAGCAGTAGCAACAACAGTTAGCCCTTCTCCATTAACACATACCAGCACTTTTTGGTCACTCTCACTCTGTCATTGCCCTCTCTCTCTCTCTCTCTCTCTCTCTCTCTCTCTCTCTGTCTAATCCTACTGTCTCACAGTCCCTCAGTACAGCTTTCACTTTGAACCCCCCGTCACCCGTTGTCACACTGGTATCATAACCCCCATGCCCACTCACTCTTTCTGCAACTCTTCCCACCCTACCCTGTGGCTCCCAGCAGTTTCACCCACCTTTCTGGTTGAGACCTGGCTTGAGCACTGTTGCTGTCCTTTTGTTCTTAAAGAGTTAAGGAGCCTTTACTGCTACCTGTAGTGCCTTTTGAGTAATTGCCCTCAGCCAACCCCTTTCCTGAAACCACCTAGTCTCACTGACCCCGCACACACTGAAGTAATGCCAAAGTAACTCCTGATCACACAAACTCAGATCAGTGCAGCTAATGCAGTGGATGGGCAGTCCAGTTCCTGGTTGCTAGTGCTATCCTATTTTGCTAGTACCATACAGGCTGTACCAGATGGTGGAGGATGTGATGTGGGCGACTTACTTCCCTTAACTTCCAAGTCTGGCTGGGGGTTCTGGGACAGGACAGACAGCGGGTGGTAGCCCAGTGCAATATGCAGCTATTGTGTAGGCAAGCAAAGCAGTAGAAGCAAAGGTAAGCAGAGCCACTGTGCACCGATCCCAGTCTGTTCAGGATAAAGACTCGGTTGAGATGTCATTGAAAATGCAGGAGTGATTTGGGCATGAGGTAGCAGCTAAGAATGATCACAGATTAAATTAAAATCAGAGTTGGGAGACTTGAGACTTGCTCGCTGACTTTTATTTCTTCCTGGCTTGAAAACAAACATTCATTGTAAGGCTTAGACTGCAGCAGCTAAGGTTACACAGTAAATCATGAGACTTGGAACTTACTGACTTTTATATTTTCCTGACCTGTTCTGCTGGTGCCACCTGGCCTGACCGTACCACACTGGCTGCGCAAGCAATCTTTAAGCAAGATTTAATGGGTAAGGCTAGGGGCCAACTGACTAAGAAGTGACTGGAACTACACCCAATAACCTTGTATCACATCCCATTGGACTGCTCACTGCCTGGTCACAACAGTCTCCGAGGGCGGCTGACCTGACCCAGTCCCTTACTAAGACAACAGGATTGTGACTGTGGACTAAGGATCAGAAGGATACTGAAGTTTGCCCACCTGAATTGTTCAGACCTCTGAGGAGAGGACCCTGCCACCAGTCAATGAAAAGACTACCTGCCTACTAGACTTCCCTACTGTACTACCCTTGGCAACTCCAGTCTCCAGTAACTACAGTTTATTTTGCAGTATATCACTGTCTCCAATTAAATCCTATAAGACCAGTTTGATAAGAATAGGCAGCAGGGAAGAATGTTCAAATTCAATAAATAAATAAATAAATAAAAGAGTGACATTTGACCATATGGTATAGTCTCCCACTTAAACAAATTTCTCTCTTTTTTTTGTTTTATGAACAGTCTGCCCTGCCTGTTCTCATTGAATAGGTATCTCAGAATTTATTTCCACATGCCCACTCACTCTCTCTTTTTTTTAATCATGGCCCTGTACTTTTACTGGATTATAGCAGTGTCTCTGGTGATGTCAGTCATCTGCTCCCCCATGCTGGCCATCCACTGCTATTCCGCGCCTGTGTCCTATTCATTATTAGTATTGGCTCCAACCCAGTTCAGCAACCTTGAGCAATGCCTTTGGCAGCTAGAGGGTAACCATTTTGTTGGTGCAGTTCCTGCGCATGTTCCCAGCTGCAGCTGAACTACAGAGCTGAACTGTGCAGCACCCTTGCCATGGAAGTGACTCCTGGGCCCTGAAGTTAATGAAAATCAGGCTGACCCCACAGGCTGCCAAACCCATTAAATCCTCTCTGGTAACCCTTGCTTTAGCCAGGTCCTTGGGAGATGATGCTGATGGGGGTGCCAGGCATTCCAGCTGAGACTTTGGAAAATTGGTACTTGAGGTGTGAAAGTGAATGTGAAGCAGGCCCCAACACTGCCCTCAACCTGCCCTGAAACCACTCCAATCCCGCGCTTCCCCTGAAAGCTCAGCTCTTGGCCCAGACTTGAAGTCCTGTTCTCAGCCCTGGTCTTGGGCCTTCTCTCAGGCAACTCAGCTGGACACTAGTCCCTTCATCTTGGGCTTGGGGGGGGCCCTGCATTGGACCCCTAGACTAAACTGACTCTGGGCCTTGATTGTACCCCCCAGGACTCCCACCAGAATGGTACCTACCTGATCCTGTACCATGAGCCCACACTGCTCACTGCACTGCTCCTAGGCTGGGACACAACCTGGGATGGTAATAGATCAGGGTACAGAAAAATGGGCAGAAAACCCAGCAGGCTGGAGCAAAAGGACCTGGGAGCAAGACACAGGCAGGACATCGTGGGAAGCAGGTAAGATTCAGCCCCCAAGTGGGCCGCAGGGAGAGAGTGTATACATTGTAGAGTGGGAGACAATACCAGGAGAATATGTCACTACTGTGAATGGGCTCATGTTTGTTTCCTGGGTAGACAGTGGTCTTGTTTAGAAAAGCCAGCATCTTATTCTTCACCCTACAAAAAAACACTTAATCCTGCCTCGGAGTATACTTGATTAAAATGATGTGGTTCCTAGATGTATTTTTTATGTTTGCTTGCACACATGCGCAAAGAGAACATATTGTTACTGTAGTGTAGGGTTGTGCAGGTGTGTACTGCAGAAGCCAATGGATGCAGAAATGCAGGAGGCTTGCCTCTCAAAAGTCAAAGCTGAGAAGGCTGATTATGACAGTGTTCGTCTGGATTATACAGTAGATGTAAATGTCTTGTAGTTCAAAGGAGAAAAACCCCACCAGTCACTCTGGTTTTCTGCCCACTAGCTAGCTGGCTAGCTAGCAGACATCATCAGGCATGTGTGTGTGTGTGTGTGTGTGTGTGTGTGTGTGTGTGTGTGTGTGTGCGTGTGTGTGTGTGTGTGTCCCCTAGTTACAGACAGGAAGTGTCTATTTGAAAGCATTAAGAGTTAGGAACAGCATGCAGAGTGCAAAATTAATAGATTTAAATATGTTAACAGCACGTCAATAGTGAACAGAAAACACCAGCAATAGTTGATTTAAATAGTTGCTATATTTTTGTAGTCTGTTTTTTAAATAGCAGTCCTTTTTTCAGATGTGGACTTTATCCTCCTGTCCCGCCATATCTGCCCCCTTCTGCTGTTGAACTCCAGTCCCTTCATCACCCCACCTCCAAAACTTACCCGTCTACATCTTAACTCATTGTGTGAGTGGGTGCCATGGATGATTGTGGTGTGGTGCCTTCTGGGTTGCAGCATCATCCTGCAGACAGTTCTTTTCCACCCATTACTTCCCTTGAGTAAGAGCTGGCGGTCTGCTATGGTGTACATGTAGTCCATAATGACGGCGCATGCTTTCAACACCCGCCTACAACTTTCAGTCTTGTTGGCTCCTGCTGTGCCACCTACTCTTCACTAGGTGGCAGCCAAGCAGCAGTACTCACTGTCCTCCCACCCTGAAGGAGGAGACCTGTCAATGGGCACTAAATCCTGCTTCCCCTCCACCAGCCCCTGAGCAACCTTGGTCCATTCTTGAACCCAGGTCGCTAGTGTGGCAGAAGGTGAGGTGTCCAATGCCTCAGCCCTCCACAGAGCTGCTTGGCTGCGAGTTTGCTGTAGCAGATATTTCCTTAGACAGCAGTGTTTGTGGCCCTGATGAGCCTGAACCTGCAATCCGCTGTTTTACAGTTCTGTGCTTTTATCCTCCGTACCATTCAGCCAGAACTATATTTTTGCAGTTCTTTTCCCTCTTTCTTTATCACTGAGGGAATTGATACAAAAACAAGATTACTGTCCCTTGGACTTTTTTAGCTTTGGCTGCTTATCTACATGTGACATCATCATGCTTTGTTTATAACATCATAATTATCTCCACAGCAACAGACTGAGATGTCATAAACAGAATTGTGACGGTAGAAGTAGAAAAGCAGACAGAGCAAACAGGGCAGAGATCCTGTTTCCATGCAAATGTCTTTAGTAATAGTAGTAGTAAAGTAGTAGTAAAAACTTTTATTCATCTGAGAAGACAATGAATAGGAACATCTCGACTGAGACAAGCTCATTTGCAGTGAGGCCCTTAATACATTGTAAGTTAGTTACAGTATCAAAATGCATCACACACTAATTTACATACATACACACAATACATACATAAATACATCAACCTGTGCAAAAAAAAATATCATAGATAGACACTTCAGCATATATGAGCCAGTATTCCTAAATACTACAGAAAAAAGAAACAAAAATATTCAAAGAGAATCTTCGCTAATTTTCCTTAGTGCTTCTCAGGCAAACCAAGATTTCATCTCCCCTGACTGAATGCTATTATTAGCTGACCTAAGAGAAAGTGGTAAAGTGTTCCAGGTGTGTGGGCCCCTGTAGAAAAAATGTGATCTACCTAATTCTGTCCTCACTCTTGGGAGAACATATTCTATGCCTTCCGTGGAGTGCAATCCATTTTTAATATCTTGAAATTGCAATCCCTTAGAAATGAATTCAGGGACTTCACACTTAAAACACTTAGAGCCAGATATTCAAAACTTTGCGCTGGGCAAAAACTGTTTGCACAGGTTTAGCACGGGATTAGCGCAGGTCTGCTATATTCAAAAGGCTAAATAGCGCACGCAAACTGCATTAGTGCCGGGCAAAATCATAATGTATGCAAGGGGCAAACTGACATGAATACAGGTGCAATGCTATATTCAGCGACTAGCGCCATGCAAAGTGGTTTTGCGTGACTTAGCGCGGTGCACATTACCACCCAGGAAAAGCTTGTCTTAACCATGGGCAATCAGCTTAGCATGACACTTTGGCTTTGCGTGGTGTTTGCGCAGCTTTTGCGTGGCTTTGCGTGACCCAAACAAATAAATATGACACATAGACAAACCCAAACATAGAAGAAACATGCTGCTAACTGATGGCATCACAATGATGCCATAATCTGCGACCAGTCCCAGCCATGCCAGGCAGTAAGTGGTGACCCTGCTGCCAGTGGACAGCATGGCAGTGTGGCCATACAGCACACACCTGTGGACCACTCTTCTGTGGACACCAACAGATGCCAGCACACACATGCAGCACTGTGGGCATGGAGGACATTGAGGGGAGAGTGAATGGGTGGCCAGGCTGTGCCACAGACCAGGTGTAGCCACAAGGCTGGGACACATCATGCAGTGCACACGGGCCAGTATTGGGAATACCCCAACACCAGTGTGCCTTTCTGATAATATATGTCCCTCCGGCCACATACCGCACAGCTGTACAACTGCCACAGCACACAAAGCCAGACACGTATGTGTCACTGTGAGCATCCCCTTGTCAGAGGTGCAGCATCTGTGGGTCACACAACAGCGTAACAGTAATGTCCACTGTCAGTAAACACCTGCAGGTTGGGCCTCTCACTGTGTATAGTGCAGGCAACATCACTGCCCTACACACCATAGCTATTGCTGTGTCCACACACTACTGGCCCCTTGCTACTGTAGTGTCTGCTGTGCACTGTAGCATGACCTACAGTGTGACAGTTGCATGCAGCACCACCACCATCTGTGCCTATGCTGTATTGTCCCAGTACAGCTGCAGGCAGCAGCGCATGTGAAAGTACAGTGTTCAAAACTGTATAATATTCCCTGAACTGTTTGCGCAGCGCTAACATGTTTGCGTGGGTTTAGCACAGGGCTAACCCGTTAGCCCAGTGCAAACTGCATGCAAATCAGGGCATAATGAGATGCTAATCTGGATGTTTTCCCAGAGACTACCTAAGTAGGCTCATTTGCATGTCACTTTTGAATATGGCAAAGTTTAGCGCTGGGCAAACGTGTTTGCACCGTGCTAACGGTTTAGCCCTGCGCTAAACCCGTGCAAACGTGTTAGCGCTGTGCAAATAGTTTGGGGAATATTTTATAGTTTTGCACACTGTACTTTCACATACGCTAAGCTGCCTGCAGCTGTACTGGGTCCACGCAATTGCTGGCACACACATTGGCCACATAGTTCACCTCTACCTACCTTCACATCGCTGTGCACTGTGTTGCTGTTGTGGTTTGCACTTCCTGGTTGCCATATTCAGAGCTGTCTTATTTCAGGGCTAAGTTTGTCCTGCACTCCCAGACCAGTTTGCCTGGCCTCATTCCCATGCTATATTCAGAAGCTGTTTGCCTTGGGCTATTTCTTTTGAATATGGCTTGCTTTGTGCTCTGGGCTAAGTTTGCCTGCCGGGCAGTGCTAATTTAGCCCCGGGGCAAAGTTTTGAATATCTGGCCCTTAACCATATGAGGAAGAACATGGGATAGTCTCCTATCTTTTGGATACAACCAGTTAAGGGATTTATATAAGTAGCATCTACGGGTCCTCTTTGGAGCATTTAAGACAAACCGTGCCAATTTATTAAATAGGACCTCCACCCTAGACAACTTTGAAGAAGTTGTACCCATATATATTATGGCCCTGTAATCTAGAAGGGGTACCACCAAAGTTGTAACCACATGTGTCCTTACATTCTCAGGCATACAGTGTCTAATTCTATATAATGCTCCCAAGCATTTCCCCACTTTTTTTGTCATATAATCTATATGGGTGGTCCATTTAAGTGCCTTGCCCAAGTACAGGCCCAAGTATCTATAGTTCTGAATTTGTTCAAGGGTAATTTTATCCAAGGTGTTTATCCTTAAACAAGGCTCAGGGGGTCCTCACACATCTCTTTAGAGAACAATAATACCTGCTTTTTTTAATTTAAGTCTGGATTCCAGAAAGAAGTTCTGTAGTTCATCAAATGCTTCATGTAAAGTGGACTCTGTTTGTTGTACTGATGAACCCTCTGTATAAATAATGGTGTCATCCACGTATAAGTGCCAGCTTATATCTGGATGAGACAAACTAAGACTATTCATATACAAATTAAATAAAATAGGACCCAAAATGGATCCTTGAGGTACTCTTGAGATAATAGTCCTAAGCCCAGCCATTAATGGTTACCAATTGTTTTCTACCTGACTAGTATGCTTCAAACCAGTTTGCTACCTTTATGGATACACCCAGGGTTTTTAATCTGGACAGGAGGATGTCATGGTTTAAGGTGTCAAATGCTTTAGACAAATCGGTAGAGATTGCCCCCACAGACATCCTCCTGTCCAGAGCCCTGGCAATGTCTCCTGTTACTTTTAATAGGGCAGAAGTGGTACCATGCAGGGGTCTAAAACCTGACTGATGTTTGTTGACAATCTTCCCTTTTTCCAGAAAATCCTGTAGTTGTATGGCTACCAATTTTTCAAATGCCTTAGCAACCATAGGTAACAATGAAATTGGACTATAGTTTTCTAATTGATATTTTGGCCCAGACTTTAAAATAAGTATTACTTTGGCTGTTTTCCACATTTCGGGGATGTCTTCATAGGAAAGTGACATATTGAAGATACCTGCCAGGAGGGGATGAAATAATAGGGGCAGCGTACCTAAGCAGAATATCCGGCATCCCATCTAATCCCCCAGATTTCCTAACATTCATTTTACTGTAAGTAATACGTCTTGAGCCTTCTTTGGTGCTATTGTATTAAACACAAACCCTTCATCCTTTTGGGGCTTAGATTTTGGGCTAGTAATTTTATTTATAGGATTTTTTGGGCAAAGACACTGTACCCATTGTTACAAAATAGTCATTGAAATGATCTACCACTTGAGGGCCTAATGGAGATTTTATATTATTGGTTTCAAACTTTTTGGGGTAATCTATCATTTGTATTCCCTTTACCTTTTTAATAAATTTCCAAAATTCCCTAGGATTATCAGTCAGGTTAGTGGTTAGCTCTATATTATAATAGTCTTGCTTAATTTGCTTAAGTTCCATAGTATATTTATTTAACTGCTTATACTTAACCCAGTCTGTACTCGCCTTGGTAGTTTTAGTTACCTTCCAAGCCTTGTCCCATTGCTTCTTTAATTTAAAAAGATACATATTGTACCATGGGGCATTTTTTGCTATAACTTTCCTAGTTTTTATTGGAGGATGTTTATTACAAATTACTATAAACTCCCCATAAAATAAAGACCATACATCACTTACAGTAGGTACCAAATCCAGCCTATCCCATTATGTGTGTAATAAACAAATAAGGGTGACAATTGTCACAAACACGCTCAGCAGGTCAGGCCCTCTGCTCCCACAGTGCCAACCTCCAAGCGCAGTATTGTGAACAGGTAACAGAACAGGGTAACCCTCCTGTCTGCTTGTGGGTCCGAATCACCTTTAGTCTCAAGTTCTGGGGGGATTCAAACTGTGAACCTTATGCTAGCATACTCAAATGTACAGGCTCAGATAATCTGCTTTTTGGGGGGATGCCAGATATCTTTCACCTAAGGGCATCTAACCAGGTATCCAAAATGAACCCTTAAAACTCTATAAAAGGCCTTAGGTATATTCTTAGCTTTTCCCAGTCTGGTAACACCATCAAGCTTATGAACAGTTGTCAAATGTAACCGTCTATACCTAACACGCAAAACAGAACTTCAAAGACACACTCAGGCAGTCTTTTTAAATGAGAGGTTTACTTAAAAATGGATAAAAATATGTAAAATGTAAACAAAGAACACTATATCACAAAGCATACAATCACTTAAAAGAAAACAAGGAAAAGTACAACAAAAACTCCTGCCAGAATACAATTAGACTTTTTCTATCTAATGTACTGCCTTCTTACAGTGCTTAAATTAGTTCTTGTTTCTTAAGAGTCCACAAAGAAATTGTGTCTGTAAAGACACAGAATACAGGTTAAAAATTCTGGGCCAGATATTCAAAACTTTGAGTCGGGCAAAAACTGTTTGCACAGGTTTAGCGTGGGATTAGCACGGGTTTGCTATATTCAAAAGGCCAAATAGCTCGTGCAAACTGCATTAGCGCCGGACAAAATCATAATGTATGCAAGGGGAAAACTGAGTGGGTATGTACATGAATACAGGTGCAATGCTATATTCAGCGACTAGCGCCGCGCAAAGTGGTTTTGCACGACTTAGCACGTATTACCTTAGCGTGCACATTACCACCCAGGAAAAGGTAGTCTGAACCCCTTGGGCAATCAGCTTTGCATGACATTATGGTTTTGCGCCGGTGTTTGGCGCAGCTTTTGCGTGGCTTTGTGCAACCCTAACAAATAAATATGACACATAGACAAAGCCAGACATAGAGGAAACAGGCTGCTCACTGATGGCATCGCAATGATGCCATCATCTGCCACCAGTCCCAGCCATGCCAGGCAGTAAGTGGTGACCCTGCTGCCAGTGGACAGCATGGTAGTGTGGCCATACAGCACACACCTGCAGACTACTCTTCTGTGGACACCAACAGATGCCAGCATACACATGCAGCATTGTGGGCATGGAGGATGTTGAGGGGAGAGTGTACGGGTGGCCAGGCTGTGCCACAGACCAGGTGTGGCCACAAGGCTGGGACACATCATGCAATGCACATGGGCCAGTATTGGGAATACCCCAACACCAGTGTGCCTTTCTGATTAAATATGCCCCCCCGGCCACATACTGCACAGCTGTACAACTGCCACAGCCCACAAAGCCGGACACGTATTTGTCACTGTGAGCATCCCATGCCAGAGGTGCAGCATCTGTGGGTCACGCAACAGCATAACAGTAATGTCCACTGTCAGTAAACACCTGCATGTTGGGCTTGTCACTGAGTATAGTGCAGTCATCAGCACTGTTCTACACACCATAGGCAGTGCTGTGTCCACACACTACTGGCCCCCTTGCTACTGTAGTGTCTGCTGTGTACTGTAGCATGACCTACAGTGTGACAGTTACATGCAGCACCACCACCATCTGTACCTATGCTGTGTTGTCCCAGTACAGCTGCAGGCAGCAGCGCATGTGCAAGTACAGTGTTCAAAACTGTATAATATTCCCGAACTGTTTGCGCAGCGCTAACACGTTTGTGCAGGTTTAGCGCAGGGCTAAACTGTTAGCCTTGTGCAAACTGCATGCAAATCAGGGCATAATGATATGCTAACCTGGATGTTTTCCCAGAGACTACCTAAGTAGGCTCATTTGCATGTCACTTTTGAATATGGCAAAGTTTAGCGCTGGGCAAACGTGTTTGCACCAGGCTAATGGTTTAGCCCTGCGCTAAACCCGCGCAAACATGTTAGCACTGCACAAACAGTTCAGAGAATATTATACAGTTTTGAACACTGTACTTTCACATGCGTTGCTGCCTGCAGCTGTACTGGGTCCACACATTTGCTGGCACACACATTGGCAACATAGTTCACCTCTACCTACCTTCACGTCACTGTGCACTGTGTTACTGTTGTGGTTTGCACTTTCTGGTTGCTATATTCACAGCTGTCTTATTCCAGGGCTAAGTTTGCCCTGCACTCCCAGCCCAGTTTGCCCAGCTTCATTTCCATGCTATATTCAGAAGCTGTTTGCCCCGGGCTATTCCTTTTGAATATAGCTTGCTTTATGCTTTAAGTTTGCCCGACGGGCAATGCTAACTTAGCTCCGGGGCAAAGTTTTGAATATCTGGCCTTCTGTGTTTCCAACCCCTTCTATGATGTCATCTAGCTCCTCCTGTTAGAATATAAACATTAGACAAACAAGGATTTTCCTGTCAGGAGATATTTTAGATACTGTGACTTCAGCAAAAACTAATTTCCCAATATGACTCCTTAATTAACATCCCCTCTTTGATCTAGCACAGTTCCTGTTTTCTCAAGGAACAAAGGATTTTATAACTTTTTAGCACCATAGTGATATAACATGTTTTTTTCCTCTAAGACGTCATAAAAGTTTACGAGCCCTATATCCTGGTAGCTGGGTCAGTTCTAATTAAGTCAGGAAAACAGGAGACCCTTAATTATGTCTCTCTAGTCTTTAATTACCTCCTGGTTTCAGGTTAACATATCATGTTGCTTCTCTGAAACCTGGGTGGGGGGCATTCATGGAAGCACTGACAATCACACAGTATATTCTATATAACAAAAATCATAGAGCAATCATAACCAGCTGGCCAAGCGTCACAATCCTCCCCACCTAGAATGAATTTGGAGGCTCTATCTCCTACATGGGATGAGCTTCCCAAATCAGTTCACTCCTCATACACACGCAACAAGCCATCTGTGTTCTGATTGGTCACTCCAGCCCTATGTAAGATCATGTCATACCCTTGCAAGACAAGACTCCATCTTAATAGTCTGCCATTAGTTTTTCCCATTTGGGTTAGCCAAACCAGGGGGTTGTGGTCAGTTTGTACCTCAAAATGCTGCCCATATAAGTAGGGCTTTAACTTCTTTAGGGCTCACACTATGGCAAGACACTCTTTTTCACAGTAGGGTATGCCTCCTCCCTTGGAAGTAACTTTTTACTCAGGTACACTACAGAGTGACCTTTCCCTTGGTTGGATGTCTGACTCAGTACTGCCCCAATACCCATGTCTGAGGTGTCAGTCTGAACTATAAAGGGTCTGCTATAGTCAGGACTTGTCAATACAGGAGCACTACACAGTGCCTCCTTCAGTCTGTCAAAAGCTTTTTCACAGGCTGGTTCCCAGGAAATTTTCTTAGGCATCCTTTTCTTTACCAGGTCAGATAGGGGAGCAGCCAGGGCACTATAATTGGGTACAAATTTCCTATAGTACCCTGTTGTCCCTAGAAAATGCCTGATCTGCTTCTGCATTTCTGGTCTGGGCCATGCCTTGATCACCTCTATTTTCACTTGGTTAGGATGGAGCTGTCCCCAGCCTACAACATGCCCAAGGTATGCCACTTCAGCCATGGCCACCTGGCACTTTTCAGCTTTGACAGTGAGCCAGGCCCTCTGTATCCTGCCCAGCACTTCCCTAAGGTGGGACAGATGTTCCTCCCAACTGGCACTAAAGATGGCAATATCATCTAGGTATGCCACGGCATACTCCTCAGCACCATTTAACACCTGGTTCACCAACCTTTGGAAAGTGGCCGGGGTGTTCTTCATTGTGAAAAGCATTACTTTAAATTCAAATAAGCCTATCGGAGTGATGAAGGCCAAACTCTCCCTAGCTCTGTCTGTTAATTCTACCTGCCAATACCCCTTTGTCAGGTCAATAGTCATAAGGTAGGTCGCCCCTTCCAACTTGTCCAGGAGTTCATCTGTCCGGGGCATCAGGTGGGCATCTGACTTCATGAATGCATTCAGCCCACGATAGTCCACACAGAAATGAGTAGAGCCATCTGGCTTGGGCACAAGGACTACGGGTGAGGCCCAGGGGCTGTGTGCTCTCTGGATTACCCCTAAATCCAGCATTTCATCCACCTCCCTCCCTCCCTCCTAATGTCCTTTTGGACAGACTCTGACACCCGATATGCTGTCTGCCATATGGGTGTCTGTGTCCCTGTCTCCACATCATGCATCGCTAAGGGGGTTAATCCAGGCTTGGTGCTAAACAATGAGGCAAAGTCTGCTAAAACCTTCCTTACTTCCTGGATCTTGTCCAGGGCCAGCTGGGGAGACAATTTAACTGCCTCCACAGAGGACTCCCACTTGCTTTCTTCCAGCAAGTCCAGAAGGGGGTCTCCTTTGTCCGTCCCCTCCCCAGGACTACATACTGCGAACACCATGTCAGCCCTATTACCATATGGCTTCATCATATTGACATGGTACATTCTTTCTGTCTGTCTTCTGTCAGGTAACTCTATGACAGAGTTCAAATCATTTACCTTCCTAACTACTTTGTACGGTCCAGCCCACTCAGCCTGCTGCTTGTCTTTCCAGACTGGAATAAGGACCATGATTGCCTGACCCACCGTGTACGAGCGAGCGCTGGCTCTGTGGTTGTGCCACACTTTTTGTTTCTGTTGGGCAGCTGCCAGGTTGCTCTGGGCTGTCCACATAAGCTCCTTCAGCCCTTCCCTAAACCTAAGTACATAATCCACTATGGGAGTTGCCTGGGTGGCGTGCTTGCCTTCCCAGTCCTCCTGGATCAAGTCTAGGGGCCCATGTACCCGGCATCCATATAAAAGCTCAAAGCGGGAAAATCCTGTCGACTCTTGGGGCACCTCCCCGTATGCAAACAACAGGTGGGGAAGATATTTCTCCCAGTCCCTCCCATGCTGTTCAGCAAACACTTGGAGCATTGACTTCAGGGTACCGTTAAATCTTTCCACAGCCCATTGGCTTGTGGGTGATAAGGTGTCGTGCATCTCTGCACCACCCCACACTTCCCCCACAAACATTTCATCAGGTCCAACATGAAGGAACCCCCTTGATCGGTGATAACCTCCTGTGGAAACCCAACACGGGAGAAAATCCCAAGTAAGGCAGTTGCCACTTTGTCTGTCCTCAGTGAGGATAGGGCGACTGCCTCTGGGTACCGGGTGGAGTAATCCACCACAGTCAGGATAAAACTTTTCCTGGAGGAGCTGGGAGTATTTAAAGGCCCCACAATATCCATTCCCACCCTCTGGAATGGCTCCTCCACTATGGGCAGTGGAATTAGGGTGGCTTAGGTTTTCTTACCTGCCTTCCCTATTTCTTGGCACCACTGACAAGACCTGCAATACTCCTTCACCTGCTGGGTGAAGTTGGGCCAATAGAAATTCTGGGCCAACTGCTGCATAGTGTGCATGATTCCCAGATGACCAGACAAGGGAATATCATGTGCAATCTTGAGCAACTGCTCACGATACCCCTGGGGAATGACAAGCTGCCTGCCTATCACCCCTCCCTCTGTCTGCACAGCCTGAGTATACATCAGTCCATTTTCCCAATAAACCTTATATTTACCATCACCTCCCTGTGCTATGTCAGAGTCTGCCCAAGCCCTCAGCTTCTCTAGACTAGGGTCACTTCTCTGAGCAGCTGCAAGCTCCTCATACATTCCCAAGGTATGGGACAGATCCCCTTCAGTCTCTAAACTAGAGTCTCTAGCACTAGCGTCAGGGCACTCAGGATCACTGTCATCCCTAACCCTCTAACAATGGGTCACCCCTCCCTCTTTGGAGTAACCCTCCGTAGCTGTGTGGTTAACTGCTACTGGGGAAATTTCTACCCTCTTTTCCTTAGTCTCCATATCAGGAGACACAGGCTGGGGAACCAGCCTCCCAGTGGTGTCCACAATGGCGTCTGTGGGGTCCAGGGAACTACAATTTTCCCTTGCCGCTTGGCTACGGGTAACTGCACACACCATCTCCTGTTTGAGATTGTTGCCAAGGATGACATCAACTGCTAATGTTTTAGCTACAGCCACCAGTTGCAAAATTCCCCCTGTTTCACCCCAGTCTAGGAGAACACTAACGAGTGGCAATGTGGTCTCCTCACCAGTGAACCCTTGCACAGTTACAAATTCATTGGGCATAAGCTGACCAGGCTCTATTAGATCCCCTTTTACCAATGTTTGGGATGCCCCTGTGTCCCTTAACCCTTGTGTCTGTACACCACTCACTGTGACTGGGTGCATGTGTTCCCTCATGTTCACAGGCATGCTTCCAGGGACACATAAACAACCCACTTCTTTCCTAGCACTATTTTGCATATTGCTTGCCCTTTTGGGGCACTGTCTGTCAATATGCCCAGTTTCTTTACAAACCCAACATTTATTTCTTTTTTCTGAGAAATCTTTTCTTTGAAATCTGGGGCTAACTGGTTTCGGTGGAGGCAATGAGGGTTTTAGCTGCCCTGAAGGTGCGCTTTTCCCTTTCTGCACTGCCACACCTGCCCCATTCACCCTCAGAGCAGGTCTGCTCTTGGCATAGCGGTCCAAGAGTTCAGCAGCCTCTTGCACTGTTTTGGGATCTCGGTCCTCCAGCCAGGTTTTCAGCTCTGCTGGGCATGCCCAAAAAAACTGTTCTAACAAAATAGCATTTTCAATTTCATCTACAGAGTTTGTTTCAATTTCTTCCCACCAATGTTTTCGAAACTGCCGTTGTTTCGTGGCTAGCTCCTCATAGCTCACATCAGGGCTTCTCCTGAGCTTACGGAATTTAGCTCTTTATGCTTCAGCAGTTAAATAAAAAATTTTTTTAAGTACACCTTTAAGTTTGCAGTAATCGTTACTCTTCTCATTGTCCATTTGACCCAATGCATCCTAAGCTTTCCTGGTAAGTAGCGGTGATAGTTGGAAGCTCCAGGACCCTCTAGGAATTTTAGCCTGAATACAAACTTTTTCAAAGGAATTTAAAAATGCATCCATATCCTCCCCCTCTTTAAATTCAGCTATCAGTTTGGAATTCAATTTGTAACCCAGTCCTGTAGTTCCAGTTAAACTCAAGCCACTTACTTGCTCTGGTGCTGGTGGTTGGAATCATAGCTTCTCCAGTTTATGTCACCTCTGGTACTCACACACCTCACGGTCCACCTCTCACTGTTCTCACTCCCTCTTCTCCTCTGCAGCTCACTAACACTCACACTCTTCACGGTTAGCCTCCCGCTGTTCCCGGTCAGCCTCTCGCTGTTCTCGCTCCCTCTTCTCCTGGAACTCCAGCTCCATTCTGCACAACTCAATCTGCAGCCTGATTGCTTCTGGCTCCAGAGTGCTGGTAACCTTCCCCTGCTGCTGTGACCCTTCACTGGCAATGGCCCAGCTGTCATTCTCACTGGATCTGGACACTGCACTGGCTGCTGGCCCCTCCACACTCAAGGTCTGGTCCTTTACAGTCACAGTCTGTGACTCGATGCTCTGGGCATCTGCTGCCATCAGGGCATCCATGAGGTTCTGCTTGGTGGCTCTCCCCTCATACAGGACTCCTCTGTCCTGGCACAACTGCTTCAAGTAGTCTACGGTGTGCCTGCTGTAGTTGGAAGCCATCTTCTTCCCTAAATAAGACTACTCTAACTTGCACTTTAGAAAAAAAATAAAACAGGTAGGAACACGACTGTCAGCAAAATGATATAGTTCTGTTTCCTTTTTTTTTAAAAAAATCACTGCCTTATTTTGCAAGTGAGCTGTGCAGTATTAAGCTGACACACTGAACAGTTAAAGCTTGTGTTACCAATTTTATCGCACCGCTGCTAACCAATCTGTCACAAACGCACTCAGCAGGTCAGGCCCTCTGCTCCCACAGTGCCAACCTCCGAGCGCAGTATTGTGAACAGGTAACAGAACAGGGTAACCCTCCTGTCTGCTTGTGGGTCTGAATCACCTTTAGTCTCAAGTTCTGGGGGGATTCAAATTGTGAACCTTATGCTAGTATACCCAGATGTACAGGCTCAGATAATCTGCTCTTCGGGGGGATACCAGATATCTTTCGCCTAAGGGCACCTAACCAGGTATCCAAAATGAACCCTTAAAACTCTGTAAAAGACCTTAGGTATATTCTTACCTTTTCCCAGTCTGGTAACACCATCAAACTTATGAACAGTTATCAAATTTAACTGACTATACTTCACATGCAAAAGAGAACTTCGAAGACACACCCAGGCAGTCTTTTTAAATGAAAGGTTTACTTAAAAATGGATAAAATATGTAAAATGTAAACACAGAACACTATATCACAAAGCATAAAATCCCTTAAAACAAAACAAGGAAAAGTACATACAAAAACTCCTATCACAATACAATTAGACTGTTTCTATCTAATGTATTACCTTCTTACAGTGCTTAAGTTAGTTCTTGTTTCTTAAGAGCCCACAAAGAAATTGTGTCCGTTAAAAGACAGAATACAGGTTAAAAACTCTGTGTTTCCACCCCCGTTTATGATGTCATCTAGCTCCTCCTGTTGAATATAAAAATTATACAAACAAGGATCTTCCTGTCAGGAGATATATTAAATACTGTGACTTCAGCAAAAGCGAATTTCCCAATATGACTCCTTAATTTACATCCCCTCTTTGATCTAGAGCAGCTCCTGTTTTCCCAAGAATCAATGGATTTTATAACTTTTTAGCACCATAGTAATATAACATGTTTTTTTCCTTCTAAGACGTCATAACATTTACGAGCCCTATATCCTGGTAGCTGGGTCAGCTCTAATTAAGTCAGGGAAAGGGGAAACCCTTAATTTTGTCTCTTTCGTCTTCAATTACTTTCTGGTTTCAGGTTAACATATCTTGTTACTTCTCTGAAACCTGGGGGGGGGGAGCATTCATGGAAGCACTGACAATCACACACTGTATTCTATATTACAAAAATCATAGAGCAATCATCATCAGCTGGCCAAGCGTCACAACAATTACAAAAAAAGAGTGAAATATTAGAAACTGTGTCTAGATGTTATGTTTTTCAGAGCTGTCCTGACACTGCAAGCAAACATTCAGCACTGACAAATGCTTGTTTTGGTTGCTGTAGAAATTGGGTTAGGCCTGGTAACTAGAAAGGTCAGACACCTCACCAGGCCAACATGTAAGGGAGTGTTCCACCTGATCTGTTAAAGTGCTGATGGAAATGCTAACGTAATTCTGTTGCTTCCTGAATGAAATTGTTACAGGCAGATTTCATCTGGCCATCGCTTGGGTTCAAATATCGAGTCTAGCGGTATTAAAGTCACATACACATTTTACAAGTTGCACCAGGAGCATAGAAAAGTGAAATGTAAAAAGTAGCATTCCTATACATGAAAGTGTTAGCTTTCAGGAAATTGTTAACACGAGGAACTGTGTTTATTTGGCTTGTACATCATTATCCTGGTTCCTTTTCAATTCACCATGTTCATTCACAAAGTATTCACATGCTAGTTTTTCAATTATCTGCATAAGGGACAACTTTGAGAAATCTGCGTATAGTTTTTTTTTCTGTTGCTGTGTCTAGCACCCACCCCCCATCCGATCCCTTTTCCAAACCATACAAATAATACACTGACGCAATGGCATAGTTTAGAATCCGGCTGTTTGCTGGATTGAAATGGTGCCTCTCAATAATGACATCAGCTCCATCCTGAGGACAGCTCTTTTCTCCCAGGGAAGGAGGACTGGCAGTCCCACTGAATGACCACCTCCAGGTGGTGGCTTGTGGGTGGTATGGGTCTGTTGGGTGCCTGAAAAGGTAAGGGTGCTGTGGGACTTCCACTGATGTGCATGCGCCTCCACGCATGCATGTCTGGCTGTGTGCACCTCAACGACAGGGAAAAGAAAAAAATGGAGGAACAACCCCAATGGCAGGGTGATGTCCAACCCTCTGCAGGCTGTGCACCTGACCACTGGGCTGAGGTAAGTCCCGGTGATACCAGGGTGACAGAGCTGGGGGTGTCTGACAGAAGGGGGCAGCTGAAGCTGAGGAGATAAATACAAGATGAACAAAAAAATAAATAATGGCATCAGCTCAACTGGTTCATGTCTACAAAATCTGTAATAATAATGTATTAAGTAATGCCATGTGGTTTCTCACTTTTATGCTAAAGTGGGGGTTATAACATAAGTGTCTCCTTGTCTTCACAGTTAAAGGGAGGTTAAAAATTGTTGCAAAAATCAGGTAAGGAGGTATTTGTGAAAATCCCAGAGGATCATGGGTGCCATTTTTAATAGAACGTGCCACAACTCAGTGCTGGCATCACCCCACCTCGCTCTCTCTCATGCCTGCTCGCTCTTCTAATCATTATAATTACTTTTTCAAGGTACATTTTTAAAACTAATTTTAAATCCGGCCTTCCCCAAAGTAGGTGGACCAGTTCTTTTTTTTACCAGTACTATCCACCCTTTCTCCCAGCAACAGAGCAGCCACTCACTCTCAGACTGGCATTGCCTCTCTCTCTCTCTGTTTTGCACACTCCCTCTCATGCCCGCTCGCTTTTTATAGGGTTAGAATTATTTTTGCAAGATAGATTTTTTTAAGCTAATTTAAAATCCAACCTTCTGTGAAGTACTGTAGGTGGACCAGTTCTATCCACCCTCTCCCCAGCAATGGAATGGCAGTTTGCTTTCACATTGGCTCTCTCTCTCTCTCTCTCTCTGTCTCAGTTGCTCCATCTCATGCCTGCTCACTCTTTTCATCTTTGGAATTAATTTTGCAAGGTGGATTTTTTTAAAACTAATTTGACATCCAGCCTTTCCGGAAGTAAGTGAACCAGTTCTAACCACCCATTCCCCCAGCAACTAAGTGGCCACTCACTCTCATATCGGCATCACCCTCTTCTCTCTCTCTCTCTCTCTCTCTCTCTCTCTCTCTATGTCTCTCTCTCTCTCTCTTTTACATTCAACTGCCCATTCACTCTCACACCAGCATCACCCTGTCTCTCTCTCTCTCAGTCTATCTTGCAGCAGGCAGCCTGAAACAGCACCATCAAAAATTGTGTGCAATGCTAAAGAAAAGCAGTCCAGCTCAACTGCAAGCAAACACTGGACCTTTCTGTCACTTTATGGCACTATCTGTTTTTGGAGCCTGCAATGTTGAGGTGAGAGGGTCCCCTAGGATTCTGGTTGTTGATGGGTCTGAGTGGTACTCAGGGCTGATTGAGCCATGGCCGAGGAGATCAGGGGATGAAGAATAAAAAAAAAAAGTTGGGTACTTAAAGACTTTTCAACCCTTATTTGTTATGAAGGAGACTGTACTCATGCTATACGAGGAGCGGAATGCTGCTGGGTCTCAGAGCTCCACTGACAGTTCGAGAAGTCTGACCAATCTGAATGGGGATTCAGGGACCAAGGACACTGGGGATGGCCCAGGGGTGTGGACCAAAATATTAGGCTGTCTGTCAAGTTTAGGGGTAAACATAATAACTTACATCAGGTTAATCAAAGTCATAGCTAAAAATGCCTAGATGGGCCTAAGCAAACCTATGTTTGACTTGAAGAAATGCACCTGGTCTAGTTTTCATATGCCCCAATGATTTTTGTGGTTATATGTCAGTTTCTGTTTCCAGCTGTTTGAGCTAGGGATGTGCACCAAAATATGATGCTGCTGTTAATCTTAGGAGGAACCATGAAAACCTTACATCAGGTTAATTAAAGTCATGGCTAAAAATACTTAACTGGATCCAAGGAGGACCTCAGTAAAATCTTAGATGAGGAGCTGTTGAAGTGGAACAAAGAGGATCTAGCTAGGAGGTTAAGGAAGATCGAGAACAAAAATATGAACTTAATGGTGGAACACAGCAACTTGATGAAGGATATGAATAGACAATTGCAGGTCCATCTTCATGAAATCAGGGGGCTGAAGGAGGTGAGTCAGAAGCTTCAGGATGATAACCACGAACTGAGGGAGCTCTGCTTCTTCTTGGATGATGACCAGCAAAAGGGAAAAAGCTATCAAGAGAAAGGCAGCAGTTCAGGAGGGGCACTGCCAGTGTGATACATGAGGAGGTAGGCATGGAACTGAATGAGCTGGAAGTGAAGCAGGAGGACCTAGTGAGGGAGAACTTGGAGCTGAAGGAGATTGTACCTATGCTAGATGTGGAGAGGAAAGGCACTGGGTCTGGAAGGTCCACTGACAGTCAAACAAGCCTGATAAATTTGAATGGGGGTTCGGGGACTAGGGACATGGGAGATGGAAGCAGTCCTTTCAGCACTGGCAGTGCTGGAAGCCCTGACCATCACTACCAACACAAAGCTGTGGCCATCTGGAGGTCCGTGGATGACCTGTCAACCTCCCTATACTGCAAAATCATCCCTAATGGACTCAGTGGTAAGTGCTGTTTCTTCAAATGCATTTGATGGCCCTGTGTATGTGTTCTGTTATCTAAGTAGAAAGTAACTTAGTTGTCATACTTGTTATCACTTTGTAGCGAGACATGATTGCTGATGTATGGTAAGAGAGATACCAAATGCATCACATTATATTTCCTCCTTGCCTGGTCGCACCCCCCCAGTGGAGTTGAAGCAAATGCAGTACCCATGAATCAGTGCGCTTCTCTCTCTCTCACTTTCTCTCCCTCCCCACTCATGCTTCCACCCCCCCTGTGTAAAAGACCATACAGTGCATCAACTAGAGTGTGATTTAGTAACTCAGTTTCTAGAGTGACTGGGGGCACTATCAGAAACCTGTTTTAAAAATTACTCCTACAAAGTGCATGACTGTTTAGTTTGTTGGCTTTGACCTAGTATTTTAAGAGATGTCTCTATAAATGACAACAGTGGCAATGTGGACCACTGCTAATAACAAAGAATGTTATACCAGGATCTACCAAATTTAAGAAACAAAAACAACTCTGAGAGCCCTTAACTCACTGTACACCTTTCTGCAACTTTACTTTTCTTTCCAGCACTTGTTTCTTCCCAGCTCTAAAATGTTTCCTGGCCTTAGGGGAATTGCTTGTCACTACATATTCTGTAGCAAGCTGTAATACTGAGGGAGGCTAGGAGATCTGCTGTGTGGGCTGGTAGTCAGGCACAATTTGGACTCGGCCCCCATTACAATAGGGTCCTTACCTGCGCTCCCCGCACCTATTAGTGGTGGTCTGGGGGGGACTCGGATCCATTTTGGTTCACCTTCCTTGAACCATTACTGTTTCAGTGTTAGAGGTGCACGATACAGCTGGTGTTCCATAGGATCTGAGGATTGGTCCGGGCCTTCTAATACCGTCTGAGATCCATGCATGTGGAACAGGTCATCAAATACTTTGATACATGTAGGGACATTTGCTTTTCGAATAGACAGTGAAACTTCTTCAAAACAAGTCTATCCATTTGTTTTTATTTAAGACAGAGTCTTGCTAAAAAATTACTGTTTGTGTGTGTGTGTGTGTGTGTGTGTGTGTGTGTGTGTGTGTGTGTGTGTGTGGACACTAGGTAAAGACTGCGAAAGCCAGAACAGTGGGGTGCAGACGCAAAACCAAAATGCCGCAAACAACAATAGCAGCTGGTAAAAACAGCAACTGCAACTACAGCAGCACAGGAAACAATACAGTGCTACTGTGTGTTCATGGGGGTCTCTGCCCACCACACCCCCTGTCATGGGGGGCTTTGCCCCCAACCATCGAACTAAAAATAATCACCTCCTGGGAGAAGGCAACTCAGGGAAGGAAAGAAAATATGGTGGGGGGATCGCTGAGGGGGGTAATGAGTACCCAGCAGATAATCCAGGGATGGGGGTGCAAAACATGCAGGGTGGGCAGACACAGGCACTACACAAGTTGGGTGGGGGGCCCAAAACAGAACCTTATCACCAGACAAAAAGAAATGAAAATGGTATATCTTATCCCTGGACCAAGAATTGAACCCCAGTCCTCCGATGTTTCACTGACATTCACTGCCTGCATCCTGCCCGCCACACCACAGGAACTGCTCGGCAGCATACCCCACATAACACTCTTTCCCCTTGTCCCAGTTCACCCCAACACCCAACAACTACAGGGATAGCGCTAGTGTTGACTTCGCTATTCTACCCCAGTAGCTGTTTTTGGTTTCGCTATTCTGACCACGTGGTTTACAACTGTACTATTCTGGATTCGCTCTTCTGACCATGTATGGTGTGTGTGTGTGTGTGTGTGTGTGTGTATCTCATGTTCAAATAAAAGTCAGAGGAACAATTGTATTTGTCAGTTTAATATTAAATATTACATTTTCAGCATTTAATACAACAAATATAACAATCCAAACTATACCAAAAAATATATTGTGACAATGTTTTCACATTTAAGCCTGTAACAGCATCTCACAGATCCAAGAGCAAACTGAGATTTTATCCTATTTGAGTTTTGTATTTATTGCATTTATTTTGTTACCAGTTTGTTAATTTGAGCCTCTGTCCTATATATGTCAGACAGCTACACAGCAAATACAAGCAAGCAAACATTTGGCACTGACAAATGCTTGTTTTATTTACTTAGCCTTTGTTTACCAGATAAGTGCACTAGACAAAAAATGGCAATTTTCAGGCAGGACCCAGGAGAGTTACAATAGCAGGTAGTAGCAAGTAACAGAGAAATGAACAGTCAAAATATACAGTCAGCAGAAAATGCAGAATGGTACAAAGTGTTTAAACAGCTGCCAAACAATAGGCAGTAGTAAGATACAAATAACTGAAAATACAAACAATAAGATAATATCCATGAATGGGTAATAATAAAAGTAATCAAGACAATTGGTGGTCATACAATTTATTTATTTGATTTTTGGAGATACACCTTTGAGCAGCAAGTGCTCTTTTCCAAAGGTTCTTTTTTAGGAATACTAAGGGGATTCAGGACACAATGAACAGTAGACATGCAACAGCTGTCAGTAAGTGTAGTATGAGACTTAGACCCTAAGGCCCTGTCCACAGTGTCATGGGGTTTTCAAAACGTTTTCTAAAACGTTTTTATTTTTGAATTTGAGCATGGTTGTTGGAGCGTCCACTCTGTGCTCTGACAGCCATGCTTGCCTGCTTGAGTTCCCAGGCATGATTGCGGCAGAACCACAAAGCATACAGTACTGCAATGCATGACGGGATACTTGTAATGGGATGTGGTAATGGATCGGTATGAAAATTGTGCCATACTGTTCAGGGGCTCACCATGGACTCGTTGGTATGTGTAAGTCCTCCCTTTTTCCTCTTGGCAGCATTGTAGGGCTACAGAAAAGTTACAGAAGTTGCCTTGAACCGTGTTACAGCACGGTTTGCATCCACGCTACTGTTAACATGGTTTAAGGCAACTGTTTTGGTCTGAAACCGTGTTTGAAACCTGCTCCAATCAAACACGGTTTGTAGCACGGTTTTACCGTGCTACAGTACGGATGCGAATCGTGTTTCTCTTTCTTGTAACATTACAGACTGCTGGTAACCTTACAAGAATGCAAGTGTGGACAGGGCTTAAGATGAGAGGGTAAGGAGTTCCAGGCTCTAAGGGCAAAGTGAGCAAATGCTTGCTCCCTCATTTTGGGGGATCACTTTGGAACAGTCAGGAGGGCTTGATCTTTGGAGTGCAAAGGGTAGATAGAGTCAGCGGGAGTGAACACAGAGGCCAGTGAGGCTGGTTTAGAGGACCTAATGATATTATCAGTTGTGCAGCATAGAATGTAGGAAAACTGGGATGGGGAGGGGGAAAACCACTTTCAATTAGAATAGAGCGGGCAGTGGTGGGTGAGTAGAGGGGTAGACAGGGCAAATCTACACACATTATTATAAGTGATTTTCCAATACATGTTTTTTTATAAAAAAAAAATCAGAAAGATCACAAAGCAATTATGGCCCACACTGTTAACTCAACTGTACCACAAACGCATCTCATCTCATAGGTTCATCATGAGTTTATGTCCTCAGCACCAATAGTATGACTCTTAATGTTATTAAACAAGAATAGACCTTTTTTTCCTGCCTTTTGATCCACAAATGAGGGTTATTTGTATTGATTGTTTAGAAATGTACTTCACACCCCAGCTTTTGTATATTCTTTTCCTACTGCTATCCTCTTAAAAGGACAAAAAAAAACTGGTTATATCCTTCATGTGTAAATGTTTCCATTCTCATGTAAATGTCAGTTTGAATGAACACTACTGACTGTGCTGTATCCCTGGGCTGAAACCCAGGATGATGTATTTATCGTTCACATTTTCTGAAGTGCGCATGCCTACATGTTATAATCATCAACCATATCCTTCTCTTGCTTTATATCAGTGTGCATGACTTCCTCTCAGCGAGACATCCTGCACGTAGAGCTAAATATATAATAACCACTACTAGCATTGTTACTTGTTTTTTTGCCATCTTAGGTTGCATAATTAAAGCAGTACCTCTTCTATGCAACATTCATAAAAAGCTGTTCTGTCAACATCTTGTAAACCTGCGTCTGATTATAGCCCAGTACACATTCCTCACCCTAGAGCAGAGACAGGAGGGGATGAATGGCTCCAAGCTGCTCCACCGTCTCAGCAGGAACTGCCTTAGGGACGACTGAGTGAACTAACCTGAGGCATGGAAGGGAACAAGAAAAAGAAATTCAAGCAAGTAAGCAGCCAGAGGATGTTTTCAGCTAAACATAAAACAGAAGGGCATACTGTAAGGCAGTGATACTAGAACCAAACAGGAGGGAGAGCTGCAAGATCTGTGTCTTTGTTTTTTAAACCTTTGAGCAACTTTGTTTCTACTTGGCAGGTACTGAACCCGGCTCACATTTAAGTCATACAAACATACATACATGCAAACATATAATGAAGTCAGCAGAATAAGGCCATTTGGTTTATCAAGTCTGCTTGTAATGCAGGGCCCTCAGCATAAGCTACTGACTTTACCCCCCTCAATCCACCCTTCCCCTCTGTTGACCCTTTTCTCTATCCCAGCCTCTCTTGAAGCTGCCTACCATTTTCAACTAAACCACCTCCTCCAAAAGTACATTCCAACCTACCACCACCCTCTCAGTGAAAAAATGCCTCCTAGCCTCTGTTCTAAACCTACTCCCCTCCAACTTAAGACTGTGCCCCCTTGTGTTTCGGTTCCCACTCAGCTTTAAGAGACTCTCTTTGTCCACCCTATTTATTCCTTTCAAATACCTGAAGGTCTCAATCATGTCCCCCCCCTCCAGAGAGTACTGAACATGTTCAGTGCCCTCAACCTCTCCTCATATGTCCTACCCTGTTGGCCCATGATCATTTTTGTTGCCATCCTTTGGACCGTCTCCAGCAGTTTTATGTCCTTTATAAGGAATGGGCACCAGTACTGTACACTGTGCTCCAGATATGGCCTCACTAATGACCTGTACAATGGCAGTACTACCTCATCTCACTCAATGCTGATCCTTCTGGCAAAGCAGCCTAATATTTTATTGGCCTTTGCTGCTGCTTTCCTACATTGCATGAAGTGCTTCAGGTCACTAGTTATCATCACTTGCAGGTCCTTCTCCTCCTCTGCTGCAAATACCCGGACCACTTCCAGGTTGTACTATGTCCTTGTGTTTTGGCTCTGGTGTGCATAATTTGGCATTTCTTTGCATTGAAGCCAAGCTTTTTCAGATCAGCCGTTAGGTCTTGTATCCCTTCTGTGTCCACCCTCTCAAAGAGGATGGTGTCATCTGCAAATACACAAATTTTGCCCTTAATGTCATCCCCAATATAGTTGTTGAAGACAATGAACATCACCATCCCAAGCACCAAACCCTGTGGGATCCCACTGGTGACCTACAGTACCTGGTGCTGGAGAGCACCCCTCCCATCACCAGGCTCTGGGTCCTGCCCCTCAGCCAGTTTTCCAGCCACCTGGTCAACTTCTCACCAACCGCTAGATCCATTAACTTCCTGATCAGCCTCTTGTGGGACACAGAGTCAAATGCCTCGCTGAAGTCCAGGTAAAGTAGTAGTAGTAATAAAACTTTTATTTATTCCATGAACAAATGAATTGGATAACTCAACTGAGCAGACACTCATTTTCAGTGAGGTCCATTAGCAAAATTCCAGTTACGTTTACATCAAACACATTATCTAAGTGCTAATATACATATACATATGAAGCAGTATAGCGCAGTGGTTTAAGGCTCTGAGCTGCAAACCTGGAGAGCTGGGTTTGAATCCCACAGTCCTCACTTGCGTACTACATGACCCTGAGCAAGTCACTTAAACTTTCTTGCGCTCTCAGGTCGCACCTGGAAACAAGCTTCAGCTTAGTGTGTCACTCCTGGTCATGGTTAAAAAAAAATACAATACATATAAGTTCCATGATTAATAATTACATAGACAATGTCAAAGATCATAATATACAATTAGGTAGAGTAATAATTTGTAGAACACTCAACTTTCTTTTTAATTCAGCTTAAAGTAGAATTTAGCTTAAAGGCTTCTGTGGCTGGAGTGACTGTAAAAGCCTTCCACCCACCCCTTCCACCAGCTTTCCTTAAATATTGAAATACCACTGGGGGTTGGGTTTGAAGGCTGAGAGGGAGGAGCTTGGGGAGCTGCAAACTGATCTGAGCCCTCAGAACAGGCCAGGAAGGAGGAAACAAGGAACAGCCATATGAGCTAAGTCTTAAGGACATATACATATACAAAACATGTGAGTAGATCTATAGTCCTTATGAGTAGGATTGTGGTTTCCAGTTAGTACTGCAGTTGACTGTCTTATGCTGCATGCAAGGGTATTTAGGATAACAATTTCTGTTAGAGGCTGGTCTAGGATTAATTAATTCTACTTGCTGTAGGGAGAGTGGTGTAGAGAGGCTGTATAGGTAGTGTGGACCATGAGTAGGATTGTAGGGTGCAATGGTTGTGGGGCAGCAATGCAGATGAATATACTGTGGAGGCTGGGAGGGTGTTCAATATGCCACAGGCTAAGGAGGCTTGAGGAAGAGCTTCAGTGGCTTGGCAGGAAGCTGGGGAGGTTGAAGGAGGAGGGGAGGATTGCGTCGGTAGGAAGGCTGACATCTGAAAGTATTGTGGGGGCACCACAGAGAAGGAACAGTGGGGCAGGGAGAGGTCAGGGGGAGGAGGCACAGTAGACAGGAAGCCAGTTGATGAAGGGTGGACTCTAGTAGGACCTAGAAAAAGAGGAGCAGCAGGAGGGAGGAGGAAAAACACAGTAAGGCAAAGGGGGGAGGAAACATGTTTGCTGTACTAGCAACACATGGGAAAGAGGACACAGGAGAAGAATGCACAAGGGATAGTACTCACAAAGAGAAGGGAGAGAGGGGCATTACTAGTGGAGAGACTGAGTATGGCATGGCAGGGGGAGGGATAATACTCGGAGAGGTGAGGAGGGAGTGGAAGGTTGGCAGTCAAACAGGAGGAAGGGGAAGAGTCTCAATTGAGAAGGGCCGGGGGAAGACACCGGGACACACTGTAAAAGCACCATCTTGAGGGGCCCCAGAAATGAGAATCTGGGTGGGGGGGTGGCGACGGGCACAAGGAAAGAAGAGGGAGGTGTACTAGTGCTGGGGGACTCCATACTCAAAGGGATCAGATGGGGCAGCAAGGGGGAGAGGCACAGTCAGATATGGGTGGAGCCCATACCAGGATTAAAGGCAGACAAGGCAGGACAGGCAATTCTAAGGTGCGTAAGGAGGGGTAGGAGGAAACCACATATTGTGGTACATGTGGGGACAAATGACCTATTGGGGGAAATGGCGGAGGTAACAAAGGAGAGGATTGAGGAAGTGGGAAGATTGTGTGAGGAGACTGGGAAGCCTGTAGCATTCTCTGAAATGCTCTCAGTACGCTGCGCAAGCACAGTGAGAAAGGAGAGGATTAGGGAGTTGAACACATGGTTGGTAGAATGGTGTCAAACTAAGGGGTATGGGGTTGTGGGTGGCTGGGACAGTACCTGAGATAATAACAATCTGTTTGCAAGGGATAGGCTGCATCAGAGTGGGGAGGGGAAGGAGGTATTAAAGCAAAGACTGGGAAGGTATATTGTGACAAAGGTGGATTTAAACTAGATGGGGGATGGTAAGTGGACAGCAGGTAGGCAGGGATCTGACAGAGTGGAGTCACAGCCTGCCCCTAGGCTAGCAGGGAAGGACTCAGGGTGGCCCAAAAAGGAGGGAGTAGAAGGAAGGAAATGGAGGATAATGAAGGGAGGGGGCAGGATGGAGGGTGGTCTCGCTGAGTGGCTTGAGAGCAAGAAGCTTAGGCAACAAATCTGCTGAGCTACAGGCACTCTTAGCAGTGTGGAGGGTGGATATTGCAGCTGTCACAGAGACATTGGCAACTGAGCACTGGGACTGGGATCTGGCAATCCCAGGATACAAAGTATACAGGAAGGACCGTAAGGAAGGGAGGGGCGGTGGTGTGGCAGTCTATGTGAGGGATGGGATCAAATACACTAGGGACGAGGGGAAAGAAAGGAGAACAGAGGCAATCTGGCTGAAGCTCTTAGACTCAAGGGTAGGGCAGCTTGACAGGGAATTAGCAGGACAAATCAGAAAGGTATATAGAAAAAGGAAGGTGGTCATCATGGGGGATTTCAACTTGCCGGGGGTTGACTGGAGCATTCCAGTCACCTCCAGTACTAGGGAGCAAGTGCTTTTGGACGCAATCCAGGAGGGTCTCCTGACACAGTTGGTTAGTGTACCTACTAGGCTAAAGAACACTTTAGATCTGGTGTTGTCGAATGGGGAGGCAGTAAGGGAAATAAAGGTGTTGGACCCACTAGCCGACAGCGATCCCCAAATGGTGTGGTTTAATATCACGATGTTTGGGGAGCCAGAGAAATCAGTTACTCAGGTAGCAAACTTCAGGGGGGCAGACTTTGAGAGGATGCAGGAAGTACTGAAAGGGAAACTAGGGGGCATAAGGCAGGAGATGGATGCAGAGCAGAAATGGGATATTATTAAAAGGGGGATTACAGAGGCAACAGAAGCCTGCACCAAGACACGGAGTAAGAGGAGCAGAGCAAGAAAACCATGCTGGTTGAACAGTGAGGTAGTGGAGGTGGTGAGCAAAATGAGAGGTGCACCAGAGGTATAGAAGGACAGGGAAGGAAGTGGACAGGGAGGAGTATGCAAGATGGTCCAGGGAGGTGACCAGAAAAGTGAGAGAAGCCAAGGCCAGAGGGAGCTGAGATTAGTGCAGGGAATTAACAGGGGGGAGAAAGACTTTTTCAGATACATCAGGGAGAAAAGGAAGTGCAAGGAGACAATAGTGAGGATAAAAAGGGGTGGGGAGTGGACAGAAAAGGGCGAGGAGCAGGCAGAAGAACTGAATGAATACTTCTGCTCAGTGTTCATGAAAGAAAAGGGGGGACCGCTACCACCATGTGCTGGGAGGGTGGGAACAGGGGGAGAGGAGGCAACAGATGGAAGAATTGAGGCAAGTAGAGTCCTAGAGGAACTGAGGGCACTGAAGGTAGACAAGGCACCAGGGCCGGATGGTATCCACCCCAGGGTGCTGAGGGAGATGGCGGAGGTGTTGGGGGAGACACTGGCGGATCTGTACAGCACCTCACTGGAGTCGGGATGTGTGCCACTGGACTGGAGGATGGCACATGTAGTACCATTACACAAGAGTGGACCAAGGGATGAACCGGGTAATTGTTGCCCGATAAGTCTCACCTCCATGGTGTGCAAACTCATGGAGACAATATTAAAGGAAAGACTGGTGTCATACCTGGAGGACAATGGCCTCCAGGATGTGAGACAGCATGGGTTTGTTTCAGGGAAGTCTTGTCAAACCAACCTGATACAATATTATGACTGGGTGACAGGTGAGCTGGATAAGGGTCATGCATTGGATGTTCTTTACTTGGACTTCAGCAAGACCTTCGATTCTGTGCCTCATGGGTGGCTTGGGGGGAAGCTAACTGATGTAGGGGTAGGGGCAAAAATGATGAACTGGATTACAAGCTGACTGAGTGGGAGGCTGCAACAGGTGGTGGTGAGAGGGGAGCTCTCAACTCCAAGGCCAGTGATGGGAGGGGTGCCACAGGGCTCTGTGTTGGGGCCAGTATTGTTCAGGCTCTTCATATCAGACATTGCACATGTGGTGGTGAGCAAGATAAGCTTGTTCATTCACATTTCTGGTCTTGTGTAGTACAGTATGGTCTGCAAACCCATTGGTCCACACTGTGGATCAATAGGCATACAGATCATGCCGTATGCTGTCATTTGGCGGGCGGCCAGGCGGAATGCAGGTGGGGTGCTGCCCCCGATGATGATGTTGAGGGGTGCTGGGTGGGCGGAGGACCTCTGTGGGGAGGGGGGACCACTGGGCCACCAAGTAATTCTTCTTGTCCACAATGGCCCGAGATTGGGCATACGGGGGGTGTTACTGCCAGACCACCAGGGATATTTACAATTTACTACAGCCCGTGATCGGGCATACGGGGGGGGGTTACCACTACACCACCAGGGATATTTACAATTACTACAGCCTGTGATCGGGTGTACGGGGGAAGGAGTTACCACTAGACCACCAGGGTTTACATTGCCATTGCCTACGGCCCGTGAACGAGCATATGGGGGACTGCTAGACCACCAGATATTGTTGTTATTAACACAGATGCCCACGATCAGGCATACGGGGGTCTGCTAGACCACCAGGGATTATTGTGACCTATACTGCTGCCCGCAATTGGGCGTATGGGAGTGGGGGGGGGCTGCAATAGCCCACTGGGGTGTTGTTCCCGACAGCAGTGGCTTGGCTGGGCGCCAGGCGCAATTCGCTGGAGATCAGCGCATCGCATGCAAATGGGACCATAATGACATGCAAATGGCCCCATTTGAGCCATGTATGCATTATGGACTAATTTGCATGCCCCAGGCTGAACATCACGGGTGATGTGCCTAGTGCAACTGCACTTGCGCTGGCGCATCCCCCTGCTCCCTTTCTGTGTCTTGTGCTGGTGCAGTGCCACTGCATAATGCGCAGTGTGTGCGCCCTTTGTGCCATATTCAACAGTGCTGAGCCATGGTGCAGTACCGTTGAATATCGCCTGGTCCTTGCCCCGGCGCAGCCCAGTTGTGCTGCGCCCAGGCTTTCGCCACTGCCCAGCGCAGTCTGAATATCCGGCCCTCTGTCTCCATACTCTAACACTGGTAATACTACCACATTTATTGTATGCTTCCTAACTTCAGTTGTCATACATTGTCTTATTCTATACAATGATCCCAAGTATTTTCCAACCTTCTTTATTATTGCAGCAATATGTATATCCCATTTTAGATGGTAAAGGATGTCTACCACTTGGCACCTGTCCATTGTTTTAGTGACCCAGTCAAATAAGTCAATCAGATTTGTCTGTCTTGACTACCCTCCCATAAACCCATGTTGCCTCTCATCCTGAAGACCATTCTCATCTAGATACTCCACAGACCTTTCCCTGAGCATGGTCTCCATAAGCAATCACATAATTGAGGTCAGACTGACTGGTCTAGTTCCCTGGGTGGTCCCTGGGACAACTCTTGTGGAGGGGCACTACATATGTCTTTCTCCTGTTCTGCGGTATCACACCCTGATTCCAGTGAACTATTGAACAGGTCCGTCAAGGCATCTGCAAGCTCCTCTTCTAGCTCCCTCAGCACCTTTGGTCTAGAGGCCTTGTTGCAATAATCTGGAGAAACGCCCCAAAGAGAACAGTTCTCGTGGGCAGACTCATCCAGCTCCACTGAAATAACTGTTCTCCTAGTTACTGTAGCTTCAGACTGGAATTGCCCCCTTCAAGTATGTCCGTCTTATTTCCAAACTCTGCTTTATTTAGGAAGAAGCGTACAATCATATAAGCATTGATACATCAAAGCAGCTCCAAATGTGTTCTAGTTGGGATCTGAACCTACTGTAAGCTTGCTTGGAATATTGTTCTACTTTACTACCAGTGAGAAAAGATGAGTGCCTTTGGGATCCCCTGGTTTCCAGATGTCCTGGTAACACATTGGTGTTCTGAGCAGACCTGGGTTCAAATCCAAGCTAGGGCACTTTTATTTCTTTCTTACCTCTAAATTAGGGTTACTACCTTTTAAAAAGCCCAAAGTGGGACATTTCTTACCGAAACATGATATTTCGCAGGACAATATGTAGTCTTGACCAATGCAACAGACTTGTTTTCTCTAAATAATCAGAATTAAGACTAAGTGTTTTAGTTTTTTACCTGTTTTAGTGTGTCTTATCATTTTAAGATATTTTAGTTAAGGTATTACATTGTTTTGCAGCATTTAGAGGAAAATCAAAAAATATGTTTTTCTGCTATTATGTCAGGACATGTAGTATTTTTCATGTTTTTTTTGCAGGACACAGCTGCCCATATCAGGACTGTCCTGCGAAAATAGGGACAGGTGGTAACCCTACTCTAAATTGTATTTCAGATAAGAACACCACATACTTTGCAAATAAAAATGCGATTCTAATTTGTGTGGCTCCTGGGTGTGCATTGAAAAAAGATGAGTGCCTTTGGGATCCCAGGTTTCCTGTTGTCTTGGTAGCTCAGTTAGTAGTACAATATAATGGTATTTCAAGCAAACCTGGGTTCAAATACTAGCTAGGGCACTTTTTTTCTTCTTTCCTCTAAATTGTATTTCAAATAAGCACAGCACGTGCTTTGTAAATTAAAATGTAATTCTACTTTGAGTCACTGCAGGGTGTGCACTAAGAAAAGAGGAGTGCCTTTGGGAACGTCAGGTTTCTAGTTGTCCTGGTATTACTGCTGGTAGTGCAGCAGAATGGAATTTTGAGTAGGCCTTGGTTTAATTTCAGCTAGGGCTCTTATTTCTGTTCACTTCTAAATTATATTTCAAATATATGTACACTGCACTCCTTGTAAATAACTATGTAGACTTGCAGGGATTAGATAGATTACTGAGGTAGAATGGCATTGATAGTTAAACAGCATGACTGGGGAAACATTCTGGCTAGTAAGCTGGAATGTGTACCCATACTGAAATTGGGTGTAGTCAGTGCCATGTGGCAGGAGGGGTGGACAAGATGGCTCTTAAGTCAATCCCATCATCACAGCACTTTGCTATGTTACTATGTATACTGTTTTTGCCTAGGCACACTCTGGCCCTGTTTCTAGACCTCCATTAGATCTTATTTTGCACTGCCTTTTAATTTGAATGGCTTCAATGTCATGACTGTTTGTTTTTTTTCCATAGAGATTTTGCTCCCCTAGAGCCTGGCTGGTGGCTATGGCCCTCCCTAGGAGGGACTCATCCTCCGTGCCTGAGTTTCCCCATCCCGACCGATCCCATACATCCCCTGTGACTTGCCCCCCGTGACAGGGCCAGGGAGGGCAGCATTGATTTTCTGCCCCCCCCCAGAGCATAATCCAGAAGTTGGGGTAGCCGCAGGGACTCATTGGGCCTTCATGGAGCCTGCCAGCCCCCTTTTAACGTTTTCTCCCATCCCCCCCACTGATGTAAGGATGCTGGTTACGTGCCTCCCAACCCATACTGCCCTGCGGCCTCTGCAAGAGGGTGGTCAACAAGTGGGATGACAGGACCTTCCTCCCCCAAGAGAGGAGAACAGTCCTCCAGATGCTCAATCCTCTCTTGCCTCTGCTGACCTCCAGAGATCCAGGCTCATTCCTGAACCCAGGTCACCGGCATGGCGCGAGGTATAGTAACCAGCACCTCAACCGCCAGCACCACTGGGACAGTGTCATGACTGTTTCTGTTTATTCATACTGTCACCACTTTTGTACTTTACCAGGAAACACACTGTAACTAAATTAGTTTATGGACATACAGATAGACCCTGCATTCTCTTGTGGCAAATATCCACAACTTCTTAAAGATTTGGGTGAACACTGACAAGGAAATCTGGGATAATGTAACTAAGGTCTTTGTCCTTTATTGCTGAGGTCATAGGTCACATTCCCTTATTGTCATAATATTTCATGCGGATGTAAGGTGCGATCTACTAAGACAAAAAAAACATAATGCAGGAAATATAAAGTTGAGCATTGACCTTTGTACCCAGGTCACATGAGGTATAGATTACTTTTTACTATATGTTGCATACTGACCATATAGCATCTACAGGCAGCAATCTTGAATGCAATTTCATAAATATTATCCACGAAAGGAAAACAGATGAATTAAAACAGTTATAGTCAATCTCTGAGAAAGGTTGCAGTCTAGTGGTATCTTTTGTGTGAAGTCACTTATGAAGGAAGGTGGAATGATGGACCCAGAGTCCCTTTTCACCTTAAATGGAATGCAAATCAAGCATAAGAGGGGGAAAAGGTGACTATAGCATGGGCTGGCAGCAATAACAAAAATAAATAGTAAAGATATGTAAAGATACTGTCAGGAAATATTTAAAATAGGGGTCGGCAGGCTTCAATGGAAAGGAAGGAAAAAGTGGCAAATGAGCTTAACAAATATTTCTGTTTTTGATACTCAAGAGGAGACAACATCAAAACAACAAATTAAGTCCCCTTCCAAGCTGCAGGTCCAGATAAGCTCTAATAAGAAATCTTGTTACCTTCCCAGTTACTTGTTTCAATGAACTCACATACTGGGACAAGTTTTATTACCCTCCTAGCTGCATGTCCTACTGAATTACATAGCAAATCTTATTATGCACTCAACTGCATGTACCAACAAACCTATATAACAAGTCCTGGTACCCTTTTAGTTGCCTGTCCCAATAAACCTGCATAACAAGTCATTATCCTTCAAGCTGCATGTCCCAACAAACTCACATTACACATCTAGCTGCCTTTTCAGCTGCATGTCCCAATAACCCACATAACAAGTCTTATTACCCTCCAAGCTACAAGTCCCATGGGACCATGTGCTAATAAATCTTGGTACACTCTTAGCTGCACATCCCTAGTAACTCCAATAACAAGTCTTTCTACCCTTCCAGCTGCATGTCCCAATAAACCCACATAAAAATGTGTTTTACCCTCCCAGCTGCATGTCCAACTGAACCATGCAATAACAAGTGTTGTTACTCTCTCAGCTACATGTCCCAATAAAGGCAAATAACAAGTCCTGTTATTCTCTGAGCTGCATGTCCCTCTGGGTCATGCAATAACAAGTCTTGTTATCTTTTCAGCTGCCTGTCCTAGTGAACCCAAATAACAAGTCCTGTTGTTCTCTTAGCTACATGTCCCACAGAGTCATGCAATAACAAGTCGTGTTACCTTTTCAGCTGCATGTTCAAGTGAACCCAAATAACAAGTCATGTTGTTCTCTTAGCTGCATGTCCCTCTGAGTCATGCAATAACAAGTCTTGTTACCTTTTCAGCTGCATGTCCTAGTGAACCCAAATAGCAAGTCATGTTGTTCTTTTAGCTACACGTCCCACTGAGTCATGCATTAACAGGTATTGTTACCTTTTCAGCTGCATGTCCTAGTGAACCCAAATAACAAGTCATGTTACCCTCCAAGCTGCATATCCCAACAACCCCACATAACAAATCTTGTTACACTCCCACTGGCATGTCCCACTGAACCACATAATAACAAACCTTGTAAAGACCAGAGGACAGAATAGAAAGAATAGCTACATAGGGCAAACTGTGGCAAGGGGGAAGGAAGAGCTAACTACTTTTAATTTGCTTCAAATACAAACTGATTTACAAGTGTTTTATGTGGGAAAGGTGTTAGGGGCAGACAAAAGAAGGGAGGGTTTTGCTAACAAGTGTGGGTTCTGCTAGAGATGAATCAGTTCCTAGTTGTCCACAATTTAAATCCCATACATTTAAGCAGCACTAAAGATAGAGTGACCCAAAGAGTGATGACCACAATGAAGGAGGATGACACCTGCAGGAGTGTCCACAGATTCACACAGAACTCTGCTCATTTCTTCCTCTAGCCAAAGATAAACAACATCTTGTTCACCCACCAAGGGTGCTCTGCACAATTTGTAGTTGGTTGAACTGGATATCTGCAGTGGTATAGGCAGTATGTGTTACAGTGATGTCACATCAGTTGGTAGGTACTAGGGGAAGCTTGACCTAAAACCTAATTAGGGTTAGGCCCTATAGGGTTTAAGCCTGCAGAATCAGCTCATCAGAGCTGGAGGAGGACAAACTGCAGAATCTTCACTTAATTTAATTGTGCCAGAAAATCTGCAGCAACCGGAGCTCCTCGGGGCTCAATTTGTATTTCCTCTAAGGACTTGTGCCAGTCGGGACTCCCCACTTGAGTTTGGGACTGAATGTGCTATAGCACCTCCCACTTACTTGGTGGGCCTATTGTATTCTGTTTCTGCTGGTTGTTACACCTACCTGTCCCTCCATTCAGCCGACCCCCTTGTGGTGATCACTAAAAACTACTTACTCACATAAAGTGTTACTTGATAAGCCATGCTTTTTACCCTGTGCCAGACTAATCTTACTATCTGCTGACCCCCTCATGGCAGCCACTTGAACTGTTTATTTCTAAGCTAACTAGTGATACTGATTACAGCACCCTAGTTCAGAATTTTACTGATATCTGCATTTTTAGTTGTGAATTAACCTGCCTGCTAAGAATTTTATCTGCTGACCTCGACATTCAAGTCATAGAATTTATTCACCACCACTGCACTTCTGCTAGACTTTAGTTACCTGTGTGGAGCTATATTACCTTGTAACTGTTATATGCTCTATTGTACTTGACTCCCCTTCCTACTGTCTGGCCTTGCTGTTATAGCCAAATACCTGACCCCCCCCCTCATTTCAGCATGCTTCCCACCCAGTGGTAGAATGCTAAGGGCTTAAAGATTGCCCACCTCAACATCTGCAGCCTTCTCGCTAACCTCTCAGACCTAACGGCCTGGGTCACTCACTACAATCCGGACATCCTGGGGATCTCCAAAACCTGGCTTAAACCTGCCCATCCAGACTCTGTCTGTGCCCTTCCTGGCTACCTTGCAATCAGACAGGACAGAGTGGGTAACAAAATGGGGGGGTGGACTGCTGCTCTACTATAAACCTCACCTTAAAGTGACTGTCATATCTCACCCCCTTCCCTTCTTGCAAGTTCCTACATGCTCTTCTTCTACTGGGCAATGCTAAGAAGCTCCACCTGGCCTGTGTGTACAACCCACTAAAGGCGGTGTTTGTGGCCTCTCCCATCTCCTTGACTGCCTCAGTCCCAAGGTGGGGACTAGTGAACTCCTAGTGTTCAGGGATTTTAACCTAAACTGGCTGAGTAGCAATGCTAAATTTATGAACCCCTTCTGTCTGGTCTCGCCCTATGTCAACTTATCATCAAGCCCACTAGACCCTCCTCCTCTGGGGTAAAAGGTACTCTTCTTGACTGGATGCTGAGCAACAGGCCTGACCGTATCACTGCTTCTGGCCTCTTCTCTGATTCCATCTCTGGCCACTCCCCTACATACTGTATCTGGAAGGTCCTTACCCCCAGGGTCCCCCCAAAAGTCATTCAGATGAAGGACTATTCTAAATTTGACTACAACAACTTCCTTACTGACCTCAGCCAGACAGACTGGTCCCCGGTCTATGCTGACTGTGACCCGTCTGCTGCTCTTGACCGCTTCCTAATCATATTCACCCCATTACAAGACAGACATGCCCCACTCATAAAAAGAAGAAGTGAGGGGCACTGTCACTAAATGGGTGCAAGGGGACCTGTTTGCCCTGATGAAGCTTAGGAACAAAAGCTGGCAAAAATGTAAGGCCTTTGGGGACAGATCAGACTTTGAGGTTAACAGACAGCTCAGGAACTCATGTAAGTGGGCGATCTGCTCAGCTAAGAGTGAATTCTGCAAATCTTCCCATGAAGCATCTGCCAAGAACCCTAGGAACTTCTGGCACACCAGCAAACATACTGTTAATGGTCCTGCCTGCCCCCAGGTCTCTGACTTGCAAATCGTGGAGTCAGCTGCAACAATGCCTTTAACATCCTGTTTCACTGACCTCTCTGACTACACCTCCATGCCTTTAGTTACAAATGATCTGGGTCCCACTAGTGGCGCCGTGTCCCATCCTCGCTCCCCTTCTACTTTAAGTCTGTCTCCTGCAAAGAGACAAGGAAGCTCCTAGCTGAACTCTCCCCTCACTCTGGCACTGGGCATGACAACCGTGAGCCCAAATTTCTCAACCTGGGGGCCCCCGAATTGGCGATGCCTATCTCCCACATTCTCAACTCCTATCTCATATCTGGGTCTATCCCAGCCATATGGAAGGTGGCTCGTGTGATCCCAGTCGTCAAGCGTGGGGATCCCAAAATACTTGAAAACTATCGCCACATAGCAATTCTATCTGCAGTAAACAAACTGCTTGAAAAGGTAGTGGCCTCCCAGCTTGCTCTCTTCCTCCAAACCTATGGCCTCCTCTTCTCTGCGCAGCACAGATTCTATAAAGGGCATAGCACCTCCACTGCTCTCGCACAGGTCACCTCCAAAATCAGAACTGCGACTGACCAAGGCAAACTCACGGGGGCCATCTTCATCAACCTGTCTAAGGCCTTTGATCTGGTCGATCACACTCTCCTGGGCTCTGCACTCCAGTCCCTCGGCCTTTCCCCCCTGTCCTGGCTTGGTTTGCCAACTACCTCATGGGAAGGCAACAGTACATGCGGTTCCAAAAAGCCCTCTCTGGGCTAGCACCGGTTACCTGTGGGGTGCCTCAGGGGTCTGTCCTTGGCCCCTTACTGTTCTCCCTCTTTATCAATCTGCCCTCGGTCCCTGCCTCCGGACATGTCACCCTATTTGCTGATGACCTTGTGCTTCTTGTTAGCTCCCAGGATATCAGAGAAATAAACGCTAGACTAAATTCTGATTTCAACCGCATCCAATCCTGGCTCAAGCCAAATAAGCTTGTCATCAACCTCCAGAAGATGCAGGCCATGTTATTTGGCCCCCTTCCGAGGTTAGAGAGTGCCCGGCAGATCTTAAAGTCGTTGGTACTGATGGCATCCTTGTGTCATTGGTCGACTCTTTCAAATACTTAGGGGTAACCCTGGACCCTCAGCTGGACCTCTCCCTGCACATAGGTAACTCCTGCAAGGCCACAAACTGTAAACTGGGTCTGGCGTACAGGGTAAAAATCTGCTTTACCCCAGTTGCCCGACTTGCACTTGCGAAAGGGTTTTTTCTCCCCATTCTCTGCTATAGGCTTGCCTCCTTCGTGAACGTCACAAAATCCTGGGTCACAAAATGGGACTCTGCGTACAACAACATGTGTCGCTTCGCCCTATCAGCCCCCCATCTCACCCACCATTGCCAGCTCTACTGCAGGCTGGGGTGGCTCTCCCCTAGTAATCATCGATCCTTTGTTATGGGCAACTTTACAGACAACATCATCCGTTTGTCCACTCCTCCAGCGCTTGCCGATCTGCTCCAATCTGCCCTCTCTGGCTATCGGCTGAGTTCTAGCAACTCCCAGGGTCTCATGGTCCCTTAAACTCGCTCCCTCGGAGGGGACCGTGCCTTTGTGTCCCTTGCCTCCAGAGACTGGAACTTCCTCCCTGCTCATGTAAGAGCTGCCCCCTCCCACAGCTGTTTTGGGTCCTCCCTCTGGGGCTACTTAAAACAAGCTTCTGTCTGCCTTTGCTTTTAACTGTCCTACCCTCCATGGTGTGCCTGTGCCCATTTTTGATGGCACGTGTACACATGTCTATAGTGCACACTTTAAAAAAAAATGTCCGGTTGGTATTTGTTTGCTTCCCCGACTGCTTCCTGCGGTTGCCATGCCGTAACACTGCATTTCCATTGTATTTGTTCTCTGCCTGTACCTGACTGTAGCTCCCTGCCTATACCTGTCTATACCATGTGGTTGCTGCTACCGTGTCTCTGTAAGTGGTTATTGCCTGAGTTCTCTGCCTGTACCTGACTGTACCTTGTTGTTTGCTGTTACCCTGTCTCTGAATTGTTATTGTCTGTACCTTTGTAATTCTCCCGGGTCGCACCTGAAAATAGGCACTTGACTGTCTAGCATGCTTACCTGTTAAACAAAAGCTACATAAATAAATAAATAAGCCAGAGCCTCATAGTTATTAAACTTGGGTGACAGGGTTGTGTTACTGTAAGGCATGTCAAACATATTAGTAGCATGCGAGTGGCAGAAAAAGAAATGCTGTAGGTGTGTCAGGCTGTAAGCTAATGATGCTCCTAGAAATGAGCCTACAGCCATAGGTTCTGGACCTGACCAACGATGCAGGTCGACATTTGCATACACACTTTTCAAAGGGGTTCTTCACATCTATTACTGTGCATGCTTTGCCATAATGCAGACACTTTGTGTGCACTGGTGTCCCTCACTGATGATGTTTCCCTGTCTCACCGGTTGTCTTTAGTCTGTTCCTTTCTTGTCCCTCCCTCTCCTCTTCCTCCCTCCAATGTTCCTATCTTTTATCCACCTGCCGAGTCCTAGGAAAACTGGCTCCGCTGGTATAGCCACTCTCACAAGTCTCTCTCTCTTTCTCCCCCTCCCACCCACCTCCTCAAATGAACTGCATGGTGATATTTCACTTTCCACTCCTCCCTCTCTAGCAATTATTAGCCACTCAGTGGCACTTTACTTTCCAGTTTCATCTCCACCAAACAATTACTGGCGTGGTCAGTAATCACAAATCCACTTGATGCATTTCATCTGCTCTCTCTGGCAATTATTGGCATGGAGGAGCTTCTGAGGAATCTCTTACAGCTACCCATGGTGGCACTGTGGGGAGCTTCTGAAGAGCTGGAGCTTCGCTCTTGTGCCGCCACCCATGGCCGCAGTACTATGGGAGCTCTCATTGAGTGGGATGGTGGCACTGTAGGGTTCCCATGGAATGTGAGCCCCATAATTCAGTGCCCAGTTTTAAATAAGCCCTTCCACTACCCATGTAGCATCCTGCTTCCCCTTCTCCAACAGATCTTCTACAGCCACCTGCGGCAGCTGGATTATGGATTCTCCTGAGGTGGGAGCAGTGTCCAGTGATATGTGCGAAGCAAACTGAGTGACACAGTGAGGCTTTAGTGAGGGGAGGGAATAGAAAAGGGAGGAGGAAAAGAAGAGTGACCGGGAATGACGGGGGTTTGCCTGGTGCTATGGGCTAAATGGGGAAGTGCAGCCTGTTGCTGCTGAGCTGGCTGCCAGGCATGGTGGGTATGGATGCTGCCTGCGGTGCCAATGGTCCTCTTTTGTATCATTTCTGGTGTTGTATGTTTTGTGTGTTTCAGTTCTGTGGTTCTGGTTCCCAGTCGCGGTACCCCCCATCCAGTTACTGTGGCCCCCCCTCCCATGTAGTCCTCTGTTCCCCAGTGTCTGCCCCCCTGGAGATGATCATTTTGGTATGGGAGTGCGGGGGGCATCGCCCCCCGCATTTAAGATTAATTTTAAGGTCCTGTTTTTAAATATATTTGCGTCGACCTATTGGTGGTTGCTGAGGTGGGTTATGTACCCATTTGACTTTCGGCAATATGTACTTGTTCTTTTGCAAGCCATCATAATATTTTTGCCATTATGACATGGAACCTGTGGCAGTAGCAATCTCTTACAGTCACCTGTGGTTCCAGCATTATGGGGAACTTCTGAGTAGAGGTAGCTGATCTCATACAGCCACCTGCAATGGGGGCACAATGGGGGTCTCTTGTTGAGTCCTGATGTCTCACTGCCACCCTTGGTGGTGCCACTATGGAGAGCTCCCATGGTGTGGGAGCCCTGTAATCCAGTGCCCATTTTTACATAAGTGCTTCCCCATCCTCCCCCAATCCTCCACAACTGCCTGTGGTGTTGACACTATGGAGGAGAGCAGAAGTCCAGATCTCTTCATCTTCTCCTAATGTGATCCATTCTCCTGCGCTCCTAACTGCATGTGAGAGAGAGGGAGAAGGAAAGGGAGAGGAAAAGAGAACAAGAGAACTGCTGCAACATAGCAAAAACAAAACAAAAAATCCCTTAGTGAAGGAGTGGATGTTGAACATCCGAGGATGGAAGGACAGCATCTTGATTTGTGGTAGTTGAATAAATTTGGCTGGTTCAAGACAATCAGAATAATATGAGCTAAGCTCAGTAATCCAACCTCACAATCCCTCTCTTTCTGGCAAAAATTGATGCCTTGAATTATCAGGGGGTTATTATTTTGCAAACCTGTGCTTTTCAGTGCTAACAAAAATATGAACCTCTTGTAAACTCTGTGGTCTGATGTCAGTAACACACACACCTCTGACCATTGTCTTTCTCTCCACATTTTAGATCACGTGTTTATTCTAACATTTTGGACCCCTGGCAGTAAAGGTGAAGAAGTTGGGCACATTTGCCCCATATACTGCAGATTTTTGTTTTGGAGGGGTCATTTTCCTTAGACTGCTGTATGAAGCTTAGTTTCAGTTCAGCTGTTTATGTTCAGTAGACAAGGCAGTTTTTATGCACAGGCTAAGCAGACTGCAGCCTAGGGGCACCGGTTGTTTAGGCGCACCTGGGCACTAAGAAACATTTGGCTGCTAAGGCTGCTTGTTCATTGTCTCTGCTGTGCTGGTGTTACCTGAGTCAACTGAGAGTGCTGCTGTGAGCTTGGCCCTTCGGCACACTGCATACACACACCACATCATAGGTTTAATGAGCATGATAAATCAAAGCCAGAGTCTGCCTCTGGCAAAAAACAAAAAAGCCCTTCCTGTCCTGACTCCCACTGCGACCCTACCCTGCCATTATTTTGCTCCTCTCCCTCCATCCTCCCTTCCTCCCCATTTCCAGAAAAAAATGCTTATGATAATCTGCTGAGTCATCTGTCTCTTGACCCCCCCCACACCTTGAATACAGCAAATGTCCTCGCCTCCTGATCCCCTTCCATCAATGATGTGGTGCTGAACATCCCCAATCTGTGGTGGATTTGGATTTCAAATCCCACTGGTGCCAAATTACTTAGAGTGGCCAGGGAATGCTGGGCTGGGTGTGCGCTTGGTCTATAAGAAGGCCATATTTTAGAGGGCTTTTCTTTCTTTTGGACAGCAACTCCCGGTGTTGATTCAGTTTCGACAGGCTGCAGCACACACATCAGCACTGGGACTCAGTAATGTAACAGCAGTGGCACTGACAACCGGTAGCTGCGTGTTCCTGCTCTTTGGGAGCACTGTTTGAGCAGAACGAAGAAGTTTGCTTTCAGCTGGATTTTCCCTCGGGTAAGTGAAAATATCAGAGTTGACCTAATCTACTCCTTATGTAAATGTCCCAGATCAGGCTTAGCAAATGATTAAGGAACAATTTAAGTTCAAGTCAGAGTCAATGCTGTTCACTGCCCATGCCTTGGCAGGCCAGAAAAAAGGCAGCAGAAATAAGCAGTCCCTATGCAATAATGCAAAGTGTTATAGAGATTCTAAGACGATTTCTATCACTACCTCTGGTTAACCTAGCCCTGCAAATTTGTAAAACTAGTAATCTAGTATGGGTTAGTAAAATCAAAAAAATTAGGTTAAATATTTATACTGAATCTAAACTAAATGCCCTGCTAATGGCACTTCAGGCAAATACTTAGCATTGTGCCATATTACTGCATGTTAAGTTTTGGTGTGAACGAGCTTGGTACATCCAGCAGACGAGACATGAGTTTGATTCTCACAACCCACCACTTGCATACTGTGTGACTCTAAGCAAGTCACTTAACCGCCCAGTACTCCCAGGTCGCCCCTGTAAACAGGCACTTGTGCCTAGTGGGCCTTACCTGGTTACCAAAGACTAAAATAAAAAAAATAAAAAAAATACATTCAAAGCTAACATAGCAACTATGTAGGAAAAAAAACACAGTAATTGAAATGACAGTTAAAACTGTAGTCAAACCTGAGTATGGTTTAGGACAGGAGAGCAGAAATCATGCTTGTAGAGTAGAGGACCAGCATTTTCTCTGTGTAATGGAAAAGGGAGAAGAGATATAGATAATGTATCAGTTTCTGAACCTCCTCTGTAACTTGAAATGTTTCTGGTTTAGAGCTGGGTACAAAAGACAACCCCCTCTTTAACAATCTTTCTTGGGTTTCTGTTAAAAGAGTGCTTAATTAAGAGGTTAATTATTTCTGTGTTTTTGTTTTCTCTCCTTCTGGGATCTTGGTGGCTCTGTTTTGAGGTGTTGCTTGCTTCCTCTTTCTGCCATTTTGTCCTCTTCTTGTTCTTCATCTTCTCTGTTTACCTTAGGTTTTAAAAAGGACCTTCCCCAGCCACTTTGACTTTCATGCATTAATTACCCCTTCTTGCATTGATTCTGCAATTGTATTTCATCAATGTCTGCTTCAGTTAGTTTTTGCATTCTGAGCTGCTAAAAACTGCAGGGCATACCAGAGCTTCTATAGCAAGCCTGGTGTTGCTGTGGGACCATGCTGACATCATTGTAGGGCAGAGTCAATTTCACAAGAAAAAAAAAATACAGATGAGGCATTTAGATTTTGGCATAATGCATTGCTAACAGGGTGTCTTGGGGAAGGGGGAACATAGTACGTACACTGAGTACTGGTAGGTTTCCCTTGCAACATTTATTTATTTATTTATTTGCTTTTGGTAACTGGGTAAGTGCACTAGGCATAAGAATGCCTATTTTCAGACATGACCCGGGAGAAAACAGCTAAACATACATAGTTATACATGTGATGCAGCACATGAAAAGCAACACAGTTCAGAGTGAAATCAAAGCTTCAGGTGTGGGGAGACATATCTTCAACAAGCCAGGAGAAAGTTAACGGTATAATGCAGTTACAATACAGTTTGGACAAGTAAACACAAGATCAATACAATGTGAGAAAACAGGCATTGCAAGAGAGGGTATACATAAAAGCAATATAATAATAAATCCCAATTTAATGGTTAAAGAACGGGGGAGAGGAAGGGAGAGTGGTAGAAAGGATAGAGAGAGAAAGAAAGGGTGGGAATGAGAGAGAGGACATGAAAGAGGGTGTTAAGAGAGGCAGGGAATAGGTGTCAGAGAAGTGGATTATCTAGAGAAAAACAGGACAAGGAGAGGGAAAAAAAACAATAGTCCAAGGTGGATTAAGCAAGTGCAGGGGTTGGTATCATGTAGATGCTCGAGGTGAAGTTTCTTAAAGCTAGCATGGGTGGTCACTCGATGAATAACTTGAGGTATGGAGTTCCAGTATTTTGGAGCCATATGAGAGAAAGCGCGTGCACCCATATTGGTTCTGCATCTGGGAATGTGAAGAAGGGCTTGGTCAGTCGATCGTAGTCCATAGGAGAGAGGTTGTACATCCAGTAGGGAGGCAAAGAATAGGGGGAGGCCTGATCTGGCAACACAGTCAATCAGTGAGCCAAAAGACTGGAGTCGGTGGGCGGAGGGACATGGCCATTTTAAGTCAGCATAGAGCTGGCAGTGGTGTTTGTAACGTGGGGATGCAGAGGCATAGCAGCAGATACTATTATAGGTGGTGTCCCATTTATGGAGGGAGGATTTAGAGGCTGATAGGTAAGTGACTGAACCATATGCTAGGGCTGGGAGAAGAAAGCCTTGTGCCACAGCTAGTCTAGCCGAAGGGGTAAGGGCATAGCTAGTATGGTAGGCACTTCCTATCTTGGCATTGACCAATTTACAGGTGGTTGTAATGTGCAGGTCAAAGTCTAGAGATTCATCAAGAGTAACACCCAGATATTTAAAGGATTTGGTGCTAATCAGTGGGGAGCCATCATTATGATTAGCTTTAAGTGTAGCAGACGAGCCAAAGGGCAAGGAGTATGTCTTGCTAGAGTTGAGAACAAGTTTGTTCTCAGTGAGCCAGGATTGAATACTTGCGAAGTCCAAGGCAAGAGGGTGGTTTAAGTCTGCAACAGTTCTAGCACTGTGGTAGATAACTAGGTCATCAGTGTAGAGCAGAGATGAGCAGTTTGGTGCAAGGAATGGGATGTCGTTAATAAAGATAGAGAAAAGCAAGGGGCCAAGTATAGAGCCCTGGGGCACTCCAACATGAATAGATGAAAGATCTGATATGGCTGAGTTGAAAACTACAGCTTATTTTCTGTCGGACGGGTAGCTTTCGAACCAGGCCACTGCATCAGTGGCAAAACCTAGGGAGCATAGTTTTGTAAGAAGAAGGGTATGGTTGACCAGGTCAAATGCCTTAGTTAAGTCGATGAAAACCACACCTGTCAGGAGGCCTGAGTCCATGGAGGTATATATGTCATTTGTGAGCTTGAGGAGAGCGGTGCAGGTGCTTTGTCCTTTATGGAAGCCATGCTGTGAGCTAGAGAGAAGTTTGTATTTCTGGAGATATTCTATTGATTGGGTGGACACTAGTTTTTCCAAAATTTTTTTTTTGTTTAATAAGCTTTATTGAGTTTCAACAATCCAAATAAAACAATACAAGAATAAAACAATATTACCAGCTATCAGATCCATCAACTCAGGTGTTAAAACATAACACAAAGTCATTCAAACAAAGCCCATACCCCCCCAGAAAAAAAAAGGCATTTAAATAGCTAACCCCCCTTCCCTCCCAAGCCACACACTGTTGTTTGCATTTGGACCAGAGCCCAGAGTGTAGCCAAAGCCGTCAAGGCTTCCATACTGAGAAAAGAGTCTCCAAATTGCCCCAGATCGATAAGTAGGCCTTTATTCTGTCTTGCATAGAGGCTATGTGCTTTTCCAATTACAGCGCTAACATGACCTCCCTATACCATTCCATTGTAGAGGGGAGTTTGTCTTCTGCCCAGTGCTTCATAATAACCAGTTTAGCTACCACAGAGATAAGTAGTATATGTGCTTTTCTGACTCTAGGGGTGCCGGAGGGGAAATAACTTAGCAGGCATACCTCCAGGGTGAACAAAGCCTCTAGTCCCAAAATAGGGTCTAAGGTATTACTAATGGACTGCCAGAGCACTTGCACCCCAGGGCAAGTCCAGAGCATGTGATAAAGTGAGCCCATGCCACCTTTGCACTTGCCACAAAGTGGTGAGGCCAATCTCCCCATTTTAAACAACTTCACTGGCATAAAGTAAACATTGTGACATTGCAGAGGGACTGGAAGGAAAAGTATGCCTTTTTGCAGATCACACAAAAATCTACAACAGGGTTGATACACAAGGAGGCGTGGAAAGGATGAAAAGGGACTTGGCAAGGTTGGAGGAATGGTCAGAAGTATGGCAGCTAGGATTCAATGCAAAGAAGTGCAAAATAATGCACCTGGGAAACAAGAACCCAGAGGAAGAATACACAATGGGTGGGGAGGTAGTAACAACAACAAAAAGGAAAGGGACCTGGGGTGAATCATATCAGATGACCTTAAGGTTAGCAAGCAATGTGAGAAGGCAGTAGGGAGGGCTGGGGTATACTGGGATATAGAGGATCAGCAGCAGAAAACAGAAGTTGTTATCCCTCTGTACAGACAGTTGGTGAGACCCCATCTGGAGTACTGTGTCCAGTTCTGGAGACCCCATCTCTGCAAGGACATAGACAGGATAGAGGCAGTCAGAGGAGGGCAACTAAAATGGTGCAGGGTCTGCAAGAGAAGCCGTATGAGGAGAGACTAAAGGAGCTTAATATGTATACCCTTGAGAAAAGAAGGAGAGGGGACATGATAGAAACTTTAAGTACCTCAGTGGAATCAACAAAGTCCAAGAGGGTAGCATTTTTCAGAAAAAGAGACTTGCAAGAACAAGGGGACACAATTTAAAGACAGAAGGAGGGCGGTTCAGGGGCAATGAGGAAGTATTATTTCACAGAAAGGGTAGTGGATGCATGGAACAGCCTTCCTGAGGAGGTTGTGGGGTCTAAAACTGTGGGAGAATTCAAGAATGCGTGGGACAGACATAATTCAATTCTTGTGGGGGTAGGAAGAAATAGGCTGTTGGTTAACTAGGATCTGCGGCCTATCCTGTAGGTAGGGAAATGGGCAGACTAGATGGGCCTAGTGGTCCTTATCTGTCGTCAAAGTCTATGTTTCTATGTTTCTATATTGTGCATAATATTAAAATGAATTAACCCGAGCCTGTCTTGCTTTATGTATTTATACATTGAGTGCCAAAGATTCACCCATAAAACAGGATCCTCAGGAATTCTCAATTCCTTCGTCCAGTAGTAGCAAATCCCGGTTGGTAGCTTAGAGTCCAAAACTTGTAAAGTTTTATAAAAGGCAGAAACCGAGTGGGGTTGGGAGGCCATCTGGAGGAGTGAGGATACATCCATACCCACTGAGTCTTTCAACGGAACATAGGAAGAAAAGGAGGTAAGGGCCTTGCTGATTTGAACATACAGTATTTGAAGGCGCATTTGTCTGAGACCCCAGTGGAGCTTTGGAAGCGGCTAAAAGGGAGCGGTCTCCCATTCGACCAGAAATAAGAGACCTTACAGTAATTCATCTGAGGCCAGAAAGTGGAGAGTATTGGATAGCCTCCGATCTTAAAGTGTGGGTGACCTATAATAGGCTGGTCCACCGACTGACACCACCTCACTCCAAAATTTTTCTGTATCTGGAGAGAGGCCTTAAGTGACCAACCCATAGGGTTGTTCCTAAGAGGCTTAGGAATATGGGATGGAGAAGTATATAAGAGGGCCCCTAGTGAGCAGTTAACTCCGGCCGCCAGATGTTTCTCTATATTGAGCCATAAGGGGAAATATTCTGACGGTCCAAATTCCTTATTCCAAAAGGTCAGTTTACTAAAGTGAAACGCTATATAATATAGGAAAAAGGACGGCCCCCTCTAAACTTCGGGGTCGTTAATTTAAAATAGGATAGAAACGTTCAAGTACCTCAAGGGAATCAACAAAGTCCAAGAGGGTAGCATCTTTCAAAAAAAGAGGTGTGCAAGAACAAGAGGGCACAATTTGAAAATAGAGGGGGCGGCTCAGAGGTAATGTAAGGAAGTATTTTTTTACAGAGAGGGTTGTGGATGCATGGAACGGCCTTCCGAAGGAGGTTGTGGAGTCAAAATCAGTGGTGGAATTCAAGCATGCATGGGATAGTCATAAGGCAGTTCTGGGGGGTTGGGGTAGGAAGAAGTAGGCTGTTGGTTAACTAGGATCTGCAGCTTATCCAGTAGGTAGGGAAATGGGCAGACTGGGTGGGCCAAGCGGTCCTTATCTGCCGTCAAATTCTATGTTTCTATGTTTCTATGATCTACGAATGCCTTTCCCCCTCCAGAGGAAACCATTCATTAACCTTTGGAGTTTGGAAAACCATGTTTTCGGTAAAAAGCTCCCTAGCATTCCCATTGGATACAAAATCCTCGGTAGAATATTCATTTTAACAATGTTCAGTCTGCCCCACAGGGAGAAGGGGAGCAGGCCCCATCTCTCCATATCCCCGGCTATCGTTTTGATTAAGTCACCGAGATTATCTTTGATCATGGTTCCAATATCTCTAGAAACTTTTATACCCAAATATACTATGGACTTTGCTTCCCATGAAAGACCGTAAGAGGACAGTTCCGCCTTGCTCACTCTACTGTTTAAGGGAAAGACCCTAGTTTTGGCCTGATTCAGCTTATAAAATGATACTTTAGAAAATTATTCGATTTCAGCTAACATGGCTGGGACTGATAGACTAGGCTTCTCTACGTGTAATAAGATATCATCTGCATATGCTGAAAAGGCGAGTCTTGTGGCTCCCATCTGAATCCCTTTAATACTAGTGTTGCTTAGCAGCCTGCAAAGCAAGGGCTCTAGGTATAGGTTAAAGAGCAAGGGAAACAAGGGACACCCTTGCCTTGTGCCCCGAAACAACTGAAAAGGAGGAGATAACACTCCATTGCATTTAACTTTGGCTGATGGGACCCAGTCAATAAGAGTAGTGATGACCCCTGTTGCTCGTTTTGTTAAAAAAAATCTGATTATATAAAGCCAAGTTTCTTTTTTGTTTATCAAGTTATAGCATAAGGGCCCAATCACCAATGGAGCTGGGATATACATGGTTTGCACATCTCTTGGCCATGGAACTCTGCACCCTACCACCAGTCCACAAGCGATGGCGCCCAGAGACCCTCCCACCCCTTACTCAGGGGCTGGAGGAGATCAGAGCCCATCTGTGGACAGCCCCTACTGCTGCTGTGACCCAGAAAGACTAATTATATCAGTGACTGGCTGCTGCCTGACTGCAGACTGGAGTGGGGGGTGTTAAGAGGGAGTACTCAGAGCTGGGAAAATAAATAACACTGTAACAATAGCATGAAGACATCAACAGGTCTGAATGGAAGCTCCTATTATGTCACTCTACTTTCTCTTTCTGAAAATGTTCAATTCTTTTCTGACTTTTTCTCTGAACTAGAATACAGATGGCATGAGGTGTATGGATCACAACAGTGCACATTATTAAATAATGCATCTAAAGTTCAACTTGCATTACCTGAGAGTTATTAACTGTAGAACATTTTATGGTGCTTTCATTTAGTATGCAACATTGTAACAGTAAGTGTGGATGTATTCAGCCTGAATGTATCCATTTACAATTGCACTAAAAAGTTGCATACTAAATGAAGGCAGTGAGTCACCTGTGAGTAGTTCAGCCTTTCTTTTCCTTTGCTTTTCTGGTGCTACCAGCTGTGGCTGGATTCCTGCCTGCCCAGAGGGCTTTAACAAATGCCACTAACATCTGGCAGATACAGACTGCTGAGGTCTGAGTATAGTTTGCAAGTCTCTGCTGGCAAGTTACCAGTTGAAGTGGGTGGAAATGACATCACCAGCCTGGCTGGGATTTTTCCTAATTTCTCCCTTTCCCAGACAAACAAACTGTGTAGTTGCCTTATTGGTCCTAGTAAGAACAGACCCAGAAGCAAATGGTTTGATACCTTTTATTGGACCCACATAGACGTTACAACATGTTCTTTTGCACTTTTGTTGTAACATCTATGTTGGTCCAATAAAAGGTATAAAACCATTTGCTTCTGGATCTCTCCCTTTCCCAGATGCGGGCAGATTGACATTGGCTGTAAAGTAGAGCAGCTCATCAGGGACAATCAATGAGACTCGATCGAGCTGCTCAGATATTCTATATAAGGTTCCAGTGCTAGACTGCATTTGCCAGACTCTTAGTACCAATTCCAAGTGTAGATTTCCAGAACCAGTTCCTGGGTTGTTGACTCCCAGTGGTCATTCCCAGTGTGAAGCTCCAGTTCTCACTCTCCCAGTCCCAGTTCCCAATGTTTATCTCCAAAAAGTGTCTAGTTTCCAGTACCAGGTTCTGAGTGTCAGGATCCCAGAACTGAACTCCTAGTTACACTCACTCCTTACACCAGCCCAACCAGAACAGCCTGGATGAGGGAACCATGAAACAAGCAGTACATCGAAATTGGGAAAAACATTTGACTCTACCTTTGTCCACCATAACAGACTCCAGGCATCTTCCAGTTCTATTTGTGGAAAATTGTGTAGTTTCATCAAAATGTAAATATTTTATAAATGTTTTCATTTTGTTTTTTCTCAAGAAAAAAAAAGATGGCTTACTTCTTGCTTGGGGAAGTGCTTGCTTCCACAGGGAAAGGAAACAACTCCTGGTGGGGGACTCGATCATTAGGGGCAGTAGAAGTGGGGGAGGAAGGGCATAGGGAGGCAATGTGCCTGCCTGGTGCCACGGCTCGGAAGGACAGGAAACGAATCCTCAGGATCGCGGGAGCAGCTGCATGAGGGAGGGAGCTGGATGTCATTGTCCACCTAGGGACAAATGACCTGGCTGTGAATGGAACAGACTGCTTTGTGGAGTTGGGGAAGGGCCTTAGACAAGCAGCATGTATGGTAACCTTCTCGGAGGTGCTGCCTGTCTATGGCAAGGATGATGCTAGGGTTTTCTGCACCATGGGATTCAATGAATGGTTGAAAAACTGGTATGGAGCTCAGGGATTTGGCTTCATTGGGGACTGGGAAGCCACCTTGAGGGATTCAGGCTCATACTGGTGCAATGGTCTGCATCTGTCCCGGGGGGGGGGGACCAGGATCCTAGGTGACAGGTTTAAATGCTTGATTGGCAAGCATTTAAACTAGCCAAGGGGGGAGGCACTGAAAAGGAGCAGGGAAATTCCAGCCTCCCCCCACAAAACACAGTAGTTACAGAGGTAAACACCAAGGTAGAGAAGTCAGTAGGGAGTAGGACAGGGCTAAATGCAGAAAAAGGCAGTAAGGACAGGGATGGGGCTAAAAGGGGTAAGGACATAAAAAATAAATGGAAGGTGATGAGTACTATTGCCCACAGTCTGTGCAACAAGCTCCCTGAACTAGTGGCCTTGATGGAAGAGTAATGCCTGGATATTGTGGTAGTTACTGAAACATGGCACACACAGAACCATGACTGGGATGTCAACATACCAGGATACACAGTCTACAGGAGGGACAGGGTGGGTAAAAGAGGAGGAGGAATAGCTCTCTATATAAGGGAAGGGATTAAAGCAACAGAACTAAAGAGTAAACAGGAAGTTGATGAGTCACTATGGGTCACTCTGGAGACAGGAAATGGCACCACAATCCGCATGGGGTGTGTACACCCCATCTCAGGAGGAAATGGACAAGAAATGATAAAGCATCCTTAAAATGGCAGAAAAAGGGGAGATATTGTTGATGGGGACCCGAATATGCCAGATGTTAACTGGAGTACCTTTGCTGCAGGCATCCAAGAGTAGGGTCATTCTTGATGCCCTACAGGAGCATGCCTCAGACAGCTAGTGTTGGAACCCACTTGGGAGGGAGCAGTCTTAGACCTGGTACTCTCAAATGAGGAAGGAGAAAGGATCTCAGATTTAGAAGTGGGTAGCCCTCTGGGAACAAGTGACCACCAAACAGTGTGGTTCACAATAAACACAGCCATAGAGTCAAGCCATACAAAAACAAGAGTACTGGACTTTAGGAAGGCTGACTTTGGGAAAATGAGAGAGTGCCTCAGAAAAGCACTAGCAAATGGGCAAGAAGGAGGGGTGGAGGAACAATGGGGGAATAATCAAAACAGCCATCTCAGAGACAACAAGCCTTTGTGTGAAGCAAATCAACAAAACAAAACAAAGGAAAAAACACTATGGTTCTCAAAGTGGTGGCAGGGATGGTTAAGGAGAAAAGGATAACATTCAGGAAATATAAGGAAACACAGAAGGAGCAGGACAGAGAACTTTATCAGTTAAAGCAGAAGAAGGCAGGGAAGGTAGTCAGAATAGCAAAGGCACAAACTGAGTAAAAGATAGCCAACTCTGTTAAGAAGGGGGATAAAACCTTTTACTGGTATATTAGGGAGTGAAGAAAGACCAAGGAAGGGATACAGAGACTTAATAAAGGGGAGGGAATATGGGCAGAGGGTGAGGGTGAAAAAGCAGGGATACTGAATGAATATTTCTGCTTAGTATTCACAATGGAAGAGGAAGGGGGAGGTACCTAAATCAAACAAGACAGAAACTTTGAATGGGGGGGGGGGGTCAATACCAGTCCATTCACAGAAGAAAGGGTTTTAAAAGAACTCTTGAAACTGAGGGGTGGACAAAACAATGGGGCCTGATGGGATTCACTCATGAATTCTAAAAGAACTAAGGGTAGAACTAGTAATACCACTGACTACTCTCTTTAACAAATCATGGGAGGATGGGGTGGTACCTGAGGGCTGGAGGAGGACAAATGTGATTCCACTTCACAAAAATGGGAGCAGGGCAAAGGCAGAAAACTACAGATCAGTTAGTTTGACTTCAGTGGTAGGGAAAATGATGGAATCACTTCTGAAGGAAAGAATTGTTGAGTACCTTGAGGCCAGTGGGGCACAGGACCCAAGGCAGCATGGTTTCACAGCATGAAGGTCATGTCAGATGAATCTAATAGACTTCTTTGACTGGGTGACCAAAGTAGTAGACCAGGGAGGGGCTGTGGATATGGCCTACTTAGATTTTAGCAAGGCATTTGACACAGTCTCACACAAAAGATTAATGTACAAGTTAGCCAGCCTTGGAGTGGGTCTCAAGGTGGAAGCCTGGATAAAAAACTGGCTGGACAACAGGACACAAAGGGTAATAGTAAACGGAGTCCACAGTGAAGAAAGGAGGGTAACTAGCAGGATACCGCAGGGTTCGGTACTGGGACTGGTCCTCTTTAATATCTTTATAAGTGACATTGAAGAGCACCTGGAAGGAAAGGTATGTCTCTTTGCAGATGACACAAAGATCTGCAACAGGGTTGATACACAAGGTGGGGTGGAAAGGATGAAAAGGGACTTGGCAAGGTTGGAGGAATGGTCAATTATGTGGCAGCTCAGATTCAATGCAAAGAAGTGCAAGGTGATGCATCAGAGAAACAAAAACCCAGTGGAAGAGTACACAATGGTGGGTGAGTTAATAACAACAACAAAAATTGAAAGAGACCTAGGAGTAATTATAGCAGATGACCTAAAGGTGGGCAAGCAATGTGAGAAGGCAGTAATGAGGGCTGGGGGATACTGGGATGCATAGGGAGAGGCATCAACAGTAGAAAACAGGAAGTTGTAATCCCTCTATACAGACAGTTAGTGAGACCCCATCTAGAGTGCTGCATGCAATTCTGGAGACCCCATCTCCGCAAAGACATAGACAGAGTGGAGGCTGTTCAGAGGAGGGCAACCAAAATGGCGCAGGGTCTGCACCAGAAGACATACGAGGAGAGACTAAAGCAGCTTAATATGTATACCCTTGAGGAAAAGAGGGAGAGGGGGGACATGATAGATACTTTCAAAGTATCTCAAAGGAATTAACAAAGTGGAAGAGGGTATCATCTTTCAGAAGAGATATGCAAGAACAAGGGGGCACAATTTGAAGATAGAGGGGGGACGGCTCAGAGATAATGTTAGAAAATATTTTTTCACAGAGAGGGTTGTGGATGCATGGAACAGCCTTCCTGATGAGGTTGTGGAGTAAAGAACAGTGGGAGAATTCAAGAATGCATGGAACAGGCATAAAAACATTTAGTGGGGGTAGGAGGAAGTAAACTGTTGATTAACTAGAATCTGCAGCTTATCCATCAGGTAGGGAAATGGGCAGACTAGGTGGGCCAAGCGGTCCTTATCTGCTGTCACATTCTATGTTTCTATGAAATAGCATTGTAGGCTTGGCAAGGAATGGGATCCAGAAAATATAAAAATCACATGGCGCACAGCATAGGAGGCACCTAGAAAAGACAGAAAAATTGAATGTTTTAGATAAGGACCACTTATATCACCTAGTGCGTAGGTTTGTAGATCTGGCAGGTAAGCTTATATTGTTATGAAACTAGCTTTTGTTTTTTTTAAATTCATTGCACTGCTGCTTTATTTAACTTCTGGTCCTGTTCTAACTTAATAAACAATTTATGAAATAAAAAAAATAATATATCAAATTATGAATAAAACAACACTGAAAAGCATTCTTATTTATATATACTGTACCTCCCTCTCACAAATATAAAGTTAGAGACAGGAAGAGAATGATTTCCAAAATAGAACATCCCTCAGATTTATGTCTTCCTTTGTTGCTGCTTGTCACCACAGTTTTGTTGGTATCACATCAGGGAAGAACAACACAGGATGTTGTGGTGAGTATACCGGAAGTGCAGTAATAAACATAATAAAATAAAGACCCTCCTCCAGGAGTAGGGGTTACCTGCTCTAAGCAGAGATAAAATCTCTCACTCAGAGAAAACAGGGGCGCCAAGCCCATCTTGGGACACCTGGCACAATGGCTAAGATTCAATTAGATTTATTTATATCAGTGAGTGACTGCCCAGTCACAGAGACATGGAGGGGGAGAGATGGGGTTCTCAGGGTTTAGAAAGTAAATAACATACCACCAACACAAAGTCAAACAGATCTGAATCAAAGCTCCTGCTACTTCACTGTTCCTGTTTTCTCTCTCTCTCTCTCTCTCTCTGCATGTGTTTGGTTATCTAATCTTCTTCCTTTTTAGTTCTAAACTAGAATATAGATGGAAGAGGTGTTTGGCTCACAACAGTGTAAATGGCTAAATGATGCCTCTTTAGTTCAAATTTGTATTAACCGAGAGTTATTAAGTGTAGATCATGTTAAGGTACCCTCATTTAGTGTCTGACTCTTTGAATGTAACTGTAAGTGGGTGTCAAGCCTAGCCATATCCACTCACAATTTATTTGTTTATTAAACGTTTGGTAACCAGGAGAGGCACACTGAGCCTGAACTCATTTCCAGTTATGACCCAGGGAAAGGGGTGAAACAATCAAACAATACAGGATAACATATACATATGGCATACAAATGTTAATGATACAGGTACAGACAATATACATTATATGTTTGCAAAACTAAAGTTAGACATTTGTAGCCTACAGGAAGTATAGGAGGCCTGCTGTCATTTGGGGGATCTAAAAGAGGCAGGTGAGGAGAAAGATGTCACGGGGGATGAGGTAAATATTCTTGTTGAGTTTGGATACAGAGGGGTTAGGTAAAGTGAGGTGCAGACGGAGGAAGTTAAGAGAAAGTAGAGCGAGAGCCACAGAGGGGTTAGGTAAAGTTAGGTGCTGAAGGAAGGAGTTAAGAAACAGTGGAGAGTGAGAGCCTCAACCTGGTTGATGGACTGAGGAAGGACAAGAGCAAGAGGAAGGGATAGATTGCAAAAGGATATGTTTTAGAGAATGCAGGGAAGGAGACAGGCAAAAGGAGCTTACAAGAGAGTTCCAGAGGGAGGGGAGTTGCTAGGAGAGGGCTGCCTGCCCCGAGTTGGAACAGGGACAGAGAAGAGAAAAGATACAGGGGTCTCTGGAGTGTAGCTGGTAAGAGGAGGGGGATGAGGGGGAGAGGAGGTAGGAGGGGAGAGACCCAAACCAGAATTTGGAAATGAGGGTGGTGATGTGGTGCTGGCAGCATAAGTTTAGAGAGGGAAGAGTAAAGGGAGCAGTGGTGAGTGTCAGGTGGTGCGTTGATGGCAAAATGGCAGAAAGCGTTAAAGAGAGTGTCAAGTCTGGAGAGGGACGAGGCAGGGGAAGATCCAAAAACTATGTCAGCGTAATTGAAAACAGGAAGGACTGTTTTGATTAGCAGCTCTCAGAAAGCCACCAGTGATGGGAGTCTTTCTTTCTAAACAAGGCTCTGAGCTTTGGGAGGAGTTTGGAGTGGATGTGGTCTATGTGGGGGGACAAGTCAAGACAACTGTCCAGCCAGACACCAAGATACTTGAACGAGGTGACTACATTGAGGGAGGTGCCATCTAAGGTATTAAATGAAGGGAAGGGCAGAGTTTGGCAAATTTTTGGGTAGTACCCAATGTCATGGATATGGTTTTCTTTGAGCTGATTAGACTGAAACCAGCATAATACACTCAAGAAGTCACACTGTATCCTGGGCTCCACTTCTGAGGCTGAGGGATTGGAAGCATATAAATCCATATCATCAGCGAACATATGTACGTAGGAGGAGTCACAAACAGATTTTTTACATTGAAAAAGCCAGATAATAAATGAAGGCAACAGATGTAAGCAGTTCAGCCTTCATTTTTGTTCTTGTTGTTCTTGATAAAGTTATTATCACCCCTATTTGAAATTCACTTTTTCTTGTATGCATTATAGTCTGTGGCTGTTTTGTTTCAGTATGGTTAGACATGGGACTTCCCCTTCATTCAGAACACACCACAGCAGCTGGTTTCCTGCACACCTAGTGGGCATTACAAATGCTGTCAACAGCAGCTGGTTTCTTCATTAAAGACTGTGTCACCTTCACCCCACTCCACCATATATCCAGTGCTTGACTGGTTCATGTAGTTTAAAAAAAATCACAACTTCTCCTGTTTAACCGCAGCCACTGCAAGTCCCACTGCTTGTCCACACAGAAGTGGAAGTGGTCCCTGCAGTGTTCTAGCCAACCATAGCTCTTCCATGCTGTTGCAATCTCACTCAAGAATTTGGAGCTAGCAACTTTTTTTTCCTGTGACTAGGACTTCTTCAGTCAGTTTGCCTGGGACGACCATGGCAGGACACAGATGAGACTGGTTTCAACAGGTGGAGCTGAAGTTCCAAACCTCCTAGGTAAAAAACATATGGTTCCTGTTAAGATTAGATTAGATTGTTATGACATAAAATGTTTCCCGCTGAGTGGGATTTGTAAAAGCACATTTGCAGAGCTACATATTATTATTACCAAATCATATACAGCACTTATGTAAAAGGCTAACTGCTGTTTGGTTTACTGTTATTGAGATCCCTATTGGGGGGGGGGTGCTGTTCAGAACAGCTAAATGGCTTGAAATTAATGTTTTAAATGTTGCATTTTCTAGGTGGGCAATATCCTGATTTGAATGACTCTGAACCACAGAAATAAACCTACGCAGTAGCAGCAGCATTTGTCTCCTTTGTGATGATGAAGAAACCAGAGGAGTGGTCAGAAACGTGGCAGCTGAAATTCAATGCAGAAAGTGCAAAGTCATGCACCTAGGCAGAAACAATCCCAAAGAGGATTGCTACTTGGGACGAGAGAAGCTAGCCTCCACCAGCCAGGAGAGGGACCTGGGGTCATTATATCAGAAGAGCTGAAAGTGGGTAAACAGTGTGAAAAGGTGGCACTAAAGGCGAATGGCATGCTGGGCTGCATCAGGAGGGGGATCACATGTCACAGGAGGGAGGTGGTGTTACCACTCTGCAGTGCGCTGGTGCACCCCCACTTGGAGTACTGTGTGCAGTACTGGAGACTGCACCTCAAAAGGGACATAGACAGAATCGAGATGGTGCAGAGGAGGGCCACAAAACTGATTCAGGGACTGCACCATATGGCATACCAGGACAGGCTGAGGGAACTCAACATGTACTTCCTGGAACAGAGGGGAGAGAGAGAGAGAGAGAGAGAGAGAGAGAGAGAGAGAGAGAGAGAGAGAGAGAGAGAGAGAGAGAGAGAGAGGGAGAGAGAGAGAGAGAGAGAGAGAGAGAGAGAGAGAGAGAAACATGACTGAGACTTTTAAATGTATGAGAGGTATACATAAGGTCAATGTTTAGGAGCTTTTCCAATTGAAAGAGAGCAGGAGAATGAGAGGCCATGACATGAGACTGAAGGGAGGGATGTTCAGGAGTAATTCAAGGAAGTTCTTCTTTACAGAGAGGGTGGTGGACCCATGGAATAGCCTACCCAAGGAGGTAGTGGGGACCAAAACAGTAAGTGAGTTCAAGAATGCATGGGATAGACATAAAGGTAGCATATGGAAAGGCAAAGGAGGGGAGGAGGAATAGCACCAGGAAGGTTCTTGGTCAGACTAGGTGGACCTTGTGGTCCCCTTCTACCATCACTTTCTATGTTTCTATGCTTTTATGTTTCTGTGCATCTGCCCTTGGTTATTTAGGGGCTTAGAAACCCACTGCCTTGGTGTTGTGTGACAGCATTCCCCTCTTCCACCCTAGTGCAGGCAGCTCTGCGCAGCACCTAGCTACCAGGCTGCTTGCCCTATCTCACACTCTCCGATTTGTCAGAGATGTTATGCAACTATTGTAATGGAAGCAGTGGAACAACAGCCTTTTAAACAAACCTGGCTTCAGATATTTTGTTTCCTCTGTCATTTTGCTGTTACAAAATCTAGAGACCTTGGAGCCTGAGAAGGAAGGCTGCTTTAGCTTTGCTCGCCATGGTCACAGCTTTGACTGCATATTATGACTACATCCTATTGTCCAATATGATCTTAGAGCTGAGGAAACCCATACTGCTGGATACAAGCTTGCAAAGAGCTCAGGACTTGGTAGGGCTCTTATTCTGATACCTTTTAATAACTGGTTTATGATATGCAGTTCACATTAATTCAGTCTGTTATGGTGGTGCTTCATTTTTCAAAAGGCATGATACAGTTCCCAATATTTATAACCCTGCTGTAGCTGTTGCTCTTCGATCAGCAGTTTCCATTTCCTCATTTTTAATTCTTCCTTATGTCTTGCATTGACATTCCAAACAGGGTGCTATTTAGACACGGTACATCAGTGGTACTGTAGTGGATTGTTTTTGTTTATTCTTTGGTAGACAGGTAAAGCCCAGTAGGCACAAGGCCTGTTTATAGGAGCAACCCAGGAGCACTGGGGAGATTACGTGACTTGTTCAAGGTCACACAATTTGCAAGTAGAGTTTGTGGGAGTCAAACCCAGGTCTGCTGGATGTACCAAGCCCATTCACAGCTCATTGCTCTAACCTCTAGGCTATACTGCAAGCCAGTTTATCTCTGGCATTGGAATATATGGTCTCAGATATCATTTTTTCTTACTTGCAGAAACTAGACTGCATTCAATACTTTGTAGGGTTATTGAATATCAAACTCTGCTTGTAATGTCATGAGAGTGACCTGTTTTTATTTATTTATTTGAATTTCAGGATTAACATCTTTGAGCCTGAGAGCTCTTTTACAAAGGTTCCAGGTCATGTTAACAAAGACAGGAACAAACATAGACAAAACAGCAAGTACAGGTAGTACTTTACAAAGGACATAAAATAAAGGTACAAAATGTAGCCAGCGGCATTGTCAGGGTGTGAATTAAACAAAACTAAGAATAATAGTCAGCACAGGCATTGTACAAAGTATGCCAGGATAACACAGTTTAAGGTAATTAATGCTGTATACTGTAATTCTACTTAACATTACGGGGGGGGGGTCAAAGAAATAAAATACTGGGGGGAAAAAAGTATGTTGCAAGAGGCAATTGACAAGGTAAGGGGAGATACAGGGGAGTCGAGGTAACGCTGGTCCAGTGTTCAAAAGAAATAAAATAGAGGGGAGAAAAAAGAGTGTTGCAGGAGTCAAATGATGAGGTAAGGGGAGAGATATTAGGGAGTCAAAGGTCAGGGTGAGGCAGTTAAATAGGGTTAGAAGTTATGTAGAAGTTTGAGTAGGGAAGACTTAATAAAGGTGGAGAGTGGGATAGCGGTGGGATAAGTAGAAATGGAGAAGTGTGGGCAGAGGAGTGGTGGAAGAGGTGAAGGATGGTTAGAGCGGGTGAGAGTTAAGGGCAAGATATGGGGGACTGGAAGTAACTGAAGGTGGAGGAAGAGGACCAGTTTATTACATTAAAGTCAAAAGTGGCTCTAGCAAGAAGGAATTGCTGAAGTTTGTGTTTGAAAGTGCTCAGTGTCGCGGTCTTGATGACATTAGCATGAAGGGAGTTGAACCACTTGGAAGCTCTGACTACAAAGGAGCACTGACCTTGAGTAGTACGATTGTGGGGTTCTTGAAAGGTTAGGCATTCAGAGCTTCTAGTGTGGTGGGAGTTGCAAGATGGGCTAAGAATCCTCTGGACCCCTGGGGGCATAAGACCAAGGGAGGTCTTCTTAGCTAAGAGGCAAGTCTGGTATTTGACTATCCTTTAGCTGGAGCCAGTTAGCCTGCTCATAGATGTCACAGGTGTGTGACAGGTGTGCTGCACCAATGAGGAGCCTACAAGCCTTGTTTAGGGCCAAAGATATGCAGCACAAGGCAATATCTGTAGCTGAACCATAGATCACGAGCCCATAATCAATAACAGAGACTACCGAGCTATGTATTGCCAAATTGAGGGCTTCTGGTCTCAGGCAATGCTTATGCCTGTATAGGAGTCCAAGTCAAATGTTCACAGCCTTGGTGACATTGTCAATATGGGTGGTATATGATAAAGTGCTGTCAAGGGTTACTCTCAGGTACTTAAAGGAGGAAGTCTGCTATAGTGCAACACCAGTCCTGTTAATAATTGTTAGTTGTAGATCTTTCTGCTTGCTATACATACTATGGAATGCCATAATTTAATTTTTTTTGTAATTGAGAATCAGCTTTTGTGAGCTGAACCAGACCTCAGCATCCGAAAAACTTGTCTGAAGATGATTTTCCAGGAGGGAAGGATCAGCGTTACTCGAGCAGATTACTGCATCATCCGCATACAGAAGAATCCTATCTTTGCAGGAGGCAGGAAGCTTGTTCATAAAAATGCTAAACAGACGTGGGCCCAAGATTAAACCTTGTGGTGCTCCAGATCTGACAGGCTGTCTTTTTGAGAGGACATCACCGATCCACACCTCTTAAGAACGGTCCCTGAGGAAGCTTTCAAACCAACATGTAGTATCCTTTGAGAGACGTAAGTGAGATAGCTGTTCTATCAGCAAGGAGCAATAGCTTGTATCGAATGCCGTGGTAAGGTCGATAAATGTGGCATCAATGGGTTGGCCATGGTCCAAGGCATGGTGGATGAAGTTTGTGAATTCAAGAAGGGCAGTGGTGGTACTGTGACCTTTCCTGAAACTGTGTTGTTGTGGACATTGCAAGTTTTATTTTTCCAGATAATCTACAAGCGGGTCAGCCACGATTCATTCAGTTGCTTTGGAAAGAGGAGGGAGGATGGAGATGGGTGTATAATTGCTATGTAAAGTTCTGTCACTGCTTTTATGGATTGAGGTGACCACTGCTGATTTCCATTTACGGGGAATTGAGAAAGCCTGAGGGAGCGATTTATTATCTTAGTAAGGGGGGACAGGACTTCATCCAGAATGAGAGCAACTAGTTTCAAGTCAAGAGAATCCCCACTTAATCTGGACTTCCCCAGAACTTTAAGTAGATATTTTTTGGCTGCACGCTTGGATATTGTTTTAAAATAGAATGGTGAGTGCACCTGTTGCTTACCAGGAGCAATATCAACAGTTGCTGTGGCAGAGGAGGAATCAAAAAGGTTTGGGGTAGCATGTGACTTAGGTCCGTGAATGCAGTATTAAAAGTGTTGGCTATTTTTAAAGGATCAAGGGTGATGGTGCCTTCAATATTAAGCATTATGGGAGAAACACTGGAGTTCTTTCCGGTCACCTCAGACATGTTTCTTCAGAATTTCTTACCATTATTCCAGGCATTTGCTAGGGCACTTTTGTAGTATTTGGGTTTCTCAGACTGAAAAGCTCTGGTACAGGCATTCCTGGCAGTTTTGTATGCCTGTATGTCAGCTTGTGTACCAGTGGCCCTAGCATGATACCAAAGATAGTCCTGGGATTTCATCATTTGTAAGAGGTCTAGTGTAATCCAGGGGTTACTGAGACCCTTAATTTTGTGCTTTTTGAATGGGGCATGGGAATCACAAGGAGCACTAAAATTAGAGATAAAATAGTTCAGGGCAGTGTCCACGTCAGTGGCAGTGTCAATTTGTGACCCGTCTTGTTTTTGCAGCTGTACTTTAAGTGGACCAAGGTGGCCATGGGACACCACTCTGCTATTAATAATTTTAGCCGGTGGTCTCGAGAATCTATTTGTACAGTTGCAGTGGATAGGGGAATGGTGTGAGTAATGTGTGTGTTGTAGGCAAGCAGCAGAATTTGGTATAGCCTAAGGGAGTCATGATTGGTGTGGTCCAGGTTGGTGACAGTAGTACCTGTCCAATAAATGAACAGAGGGTATTCAATACAATGGATTCCACTTAAGTGCACATCGGATAAATGCACATTCCTGATGAGTGCACACTTTTCCTGTTTCCTAATTTGTTTGCTATTCACATAGTACTAAAAAAATCTGTTAAGTGCGGACCCCTTCTGCCATTAATTTCTATGTTTCTATTACAATTTAAAGCAGCAGTGCATTATAGTAGTGAAAATTTTGACCTATATTTTTTATGCCGTTTTAGATTGCCTCTTATCTCCTGACTTGTATGATACGCTTCTTTCTCCATTTTGAGACTGCTTTAGTATTTTTTTTACATTTGAAATAATAAAAGGAGTGATCATTTTAATATGGCTTGCAGCAGGTTTTCATCAGTATTCCCAGTTGTTTTTTTAACACGTACTGTCCCATAAGGTCAAGGAGCAGTGTCTTATTTATTTATTTAAGAGTTTTACCAGGAAAACATACTGAGCAGAGTACCACTCGATTCCTGATGAGCCCGTGGGGGGGGGGGGTTTACAAATGGTAAGGAGTACAGAAGTAACATACATAAATATAATTGTGGTACAAGACAGTTGGTGAGAGCAGTCATACTTACAATATACAGGTATGATTTCAACAAACATAGGATCTGTAAAAAAAAATAAAAAAAAAAATATCCCAGTACTAGCAAGGTGTACCCGGACCGGTGTTAAATGCTGGAAGTTAGGTTGTGAGGGGTACTAGGGGTAGGAGCAGGAAAACAGGAGCAGGATGCAGAGAAGTGAGTATTAAGAAGGGCATTCCGGTGTGGAGTGCTGGTGGCATGCCTAATGTCTGCTGCCAGGGAGTTCCATAATTTGGGCAACTGGAAGCTGAAGGCAGCTTGGCCAGACTGGGTGGATCTATGCGGGATGTGCAGGAGCCAAGAGTCGATGTTTCTGAGAATGTAAGCTGGTGGGGGCTGAGGAGGAGGACGTCAGGTAGGAGGGGAGAGTCTGTGTCCAGAATTTGGCTGCGGTTCTAGAACAGAGAAGTAATCGCCGGTTATGGAGAAAAGGGAGATCCACGGACTGGTAGAGGTCACAGTGATGAGTGTTAGGAGGACGGTCCAAAGCGAACCTGCAGAAGGAGTTGAAGAGGGGGTCAAGCCTGGATAAAGAGGTTTGTGGGGCTGCACAGTAGACTACAGGGCCATAATCCATAATCGGGAGGATCATTTTTTGGACTATTGTTAGTCGTGTTGGTAGAAGGATGCAATTTTTGTTGCGGTAGAGGGCACCCAGCATGGGATGCAGTTTTTTGTGAAGAGCATCTATGTGCACAGAAAAGTCAAAGTACTGATCTAACCAGACACCGAGATATCTATAGGAAGTGCAGGCCTTCAGTGGGGAGCTATCCAGAGTGTAGAACGTGGTGGGGGGGGGGGGCAGGAAGGCGGGTTAATTTGGCCCGAGAGCCGAAGGTGAGGGAGACTGTTTTATCTGAGTTTAAAAATAATTGATTTGAGAGGAACCAATGTTGGACGGAGTTAAAGTCCTTCTGCAGACAGGATGTCACTGCATTGGGGGATGAGCCAGAGGCAAACAAGACCATGTCATCAGCATACATGTGGATGGCGGTATGTGGGCATGCAGCAGGCAAGTCGTTGAGGAAGATGGAGAACAGCAGAGGGCCAAGAACAGACCCTTGGGAGACTCTGCTGGTGACTGGGAGAGAAGTGGAAATAGCTGAGCCAATCCAGACTGATTGCGTCCTACCTGCCAGGTAGGAATGGAACCAGTTAGTTGCAGATACAGACAGTCCAGCATGAGCAAGTTTTGCCAACAACAGGGGATGCGAGACAGTATCAAAGGCTTTGGCCAGGTTGATAAAGATGGCTGCAGTTATTTCCCCCTTTGTCCATACCTGTAAGGATGGAGTTGGTGAGGCGAAGGAGCGAGGTGGTGGTGGAGTGATTCTTCCTGAACCCGGCCTGGAAAGGGGTGAAAAAAGATACAGCATCAAGATAGAGGCGGAGCTGGGATAGTACAAGGCGCTCTTGTATTTTGGCTAGTATGGGGAGCAGTGATATGGGACAGTAGTTGGATGGGGAGGAAGGGTCACCGCCTTTGGCTAGGGGAATGACAGTTGCTTGTTTCCAAGTAGTAGGGACCGAGCCAAGTCTAAAAGACAGGTTATAGAGGGAAGTTAGAGGGTAGGCTATGGCAGGTGCGGAGAGCTGAAGCATTTTGTAGTCAAGGCCTGATGGGCATTTACCTTTGGATGGGTTGAGTGACTGCAGTATTTTTAATACCTGATCAGGTGTGACTGGGCGGAGTGAGAAGGAGGCCGGAGAGGATACTGCCGGGGGAACGAAAGGCGGGGGATGGGGATGGGAGGCGAGTAGAGAAGATGCTGTGGTGGAGAAATGCAAATTAAACTCATAATAGTTCATTTTAAACACAACAAAAGTGATTTTAAACAACTGGTATACAAAAACGGCTTAGAATACTGGTGAAAACCTGGTCCATGCCATATTAAGAGGAGCGCTCCTTTTATTATTTTAGATGTGAAAAAAGTACTAAAGCAGACTCAAATTGTGAAAAGAAGGTATCATACAAGTCAGTAGATAAGGGAAAATTTAAAATAGAATAAAAAAGTACGGGTCAAAATTTTTGCCACATAAACACACTGCTGCTTTAAATCTGCTGATGGGGAAAAATCCTGAGTCTGACTGCAAGTCTTCAACCTCTTTCCATTGTCCTCTTTTCCTTTTTCAGGGACTAATCGTTCAGACAGATGGGAAGTGACAGAAATAGTTGATTATCTGTCCATGTGAACTTTTACCTATTTCTTCCAAGCCCTGTACTTATCATCCCTATAGATGAGGAACAGTTAACCCCCTCTTCATTACATTACATGCATAAGTTATGTTTTTTAATGAAACTGTATTCTTGGGCTATAAAGGAAGTGTCCTCATTGATCAGTGCTAGCATTGTGCTCTTTCGCCACGTGTTAGCAAGTAGCAGAACAATGTATTCGGCTGAAAATGAACAGTGCACGTATACTGTACATGACACATCTTAACCATTAGTTACTCTAATGGGAGGCACTAGCCCTCAGAATCAGTGGCAGAGCTGGGGGAGGCTGGGGGAGCAGTCACCCCTCCTGGCTGCCCCAGTGTGAGTAGTGGTGCCCCACCACCATCTTTATTCAATGTTTAGTGCCCATTGTGGAGCCAATGATTGACTGAATGGCCCCCCTGGCTCCCAAATGCTCCTAAACCTGGCTCCGCCACTGCTCAGAATGTGAAGAAAAAGAGAAACTGCGGTCTCCATCATCAAAGCATGGAGACATGCTCAGAGCTGTTTAGAAGAACATTTAGGAATTTTATTTTAACATCTCAAGCCCCACCAGGGTGGGGCAGCACCATTTACATTCACTCCATATTGGAATTATAAAAACATGCACATAAACATCACTGACAGTGACCAATTTTAGCTTTTACTAGAATCATCTTGATTTATTCAGGTTGATATATTCCTTTGTTTTAGCTGGGTGGGCTGGTTACACGGGAGACGTCATGCGGTTGTGTCATTTGCATAATGACCTTTGAACATGTGATGTTATTTATCAGGTGACAACTCTCTAGCAGGGTGTTGCATATACCCCCAGGTGACCAGGTCTTGACCAGTGAAGAGGCTGACTTGGTCACATCCTAAAAATAAAAATATATGAAGTCATATTCCTCAAAGTCAGAATGTAATGGAGTAACAATGGTCAAAAAATGGCAGAGGCATCAGTAGGAACTTGAAACTTCCGAACCCAGGGTTAGGACATATGACTTACAGTGCTACTGCAATCACAAAAGTAGGTTATTCCTGCAATCCTCCAACACTGCATTCATAGGATTAAGAGCATAGTAAAGCCAGCTCGCCTGTCATGTGACGGGGCTGGTCTATATAAATAGCTGGAGCCATTTTAGAGCAAGGAGTTGGGTGGTGGAGACAGAAATATAAGGAGGGCAGTTAGATTGAGGGAGGTCCCTCCTCAGTTGTGCTGTCCAGGGAGCTACAAGGCCTGTGGCAATCATGCGAAGAATAGAGGTTGTTGATCTGTGGGAAGTGGGGATCACAGATCCTGGATGGGAGGAGGATGGTTCATCCATGAGGTGTATTTGTGCCCGGTATGTCTGTTTCTTGGCCCAGGAATCCCAGGAAAGGATGCCAGTAGTAACCTGGGTATGAGGGTAGGACATACAGGTAAAATGGATTTGCCCATGTACTTACAATACTTTGGTGTGCCCGCAGTTTCCCACTGTAACCTGTCCCACAGAGGCTCAGGAGCAGTGATTCAGGTGAAGAGACACTGGCGCAGACATCTTGCCAGCGAAGAAGCTTGGGGGGGTGCATAGTTTCTAGGATGTATGGGTCCCCTTTAGGGGCCCAAGTGGAGTAATCATATTGCTTGTGAAATAGCACTGTGTGCTGTATAGCCTGCAGTATGAGTGGACTGTGAGTTTTTAAATGTTAAGTGTTCCCCTGTGAGTGCCCAGTATTTTGTATCTGCTTGTGGTTTTGTTGTTGTTGTTGCCACCTTTATTTGCTTTCATGAAATTAAAGCATTTGCATCTATTGCCCCGGATAAGGCTGAAATTAGCCTGTATTGTCTAACTGGCCTTTCTCAGTCAACAGAATAAATAAGTAAGTAAACAAATAAAAGAATGAATCAATGAATGAATAAATAAATAACAGAGTTGACCACCACAGTTATGCATGCCCCTGTGTCTGGCAAACAACTTTTTTTCTGTGAGTAGCACCACTAGATTTTAGTGCAGGAAGGAGCCCCTAGGGTGGAGACACTGAGCACCATGAGAATCGTGACAACAAACCCAGGACCCTCCTCTCAAAGGACAAAGCATGAGAGCTGCGGTTTATTATTGGTACCTTGTGGGAGGGGGTTAGAACTCTTTGACTAAAGCACAGCTGGATGGTATTATAATAATATAATGCACCTTCTATGTTTTGGCAGAAGCATCCTTACGCCCACTCTGCCTACCTCCCCTTTCTTTGATAGTAACCCCCGCTTTTCCCCTCTCCCTCCCATCCCACCTTCAAAGTATGTACACTTCTCTTTATGCTGGCTGCACCTCCCATTACCTCTCCCTCCTAGACACTTTTATCATACCTCCCTCTCTATAGCCTCTCTCGCCTACTATTGCTTATATACATTTTACTTTAGAATCCAACACTGTTATTGATTCCAGGTACTGTTGCTTATGTCATTTCTGCTACTGTTATCATTAACTAATTTGTATTTATCCTCTCATGTTTTATCAATGTATAATTTTTAGTTATAGCCTCTCTCACCCACTATTTATTATATACTTTTTACTTGAGAATCCAACACTGTTATCAATTCCAGGTACTGTTGCTTATGTCATTTCTGCTACTGTTATCATTAACTAATGTGTATTTATCCTCTCATGTTTTATCAATGTATAATTTTTAGTTATAGCCTCTCTCACTCACTATTTATTATATACTGTACTTTTTACTTGAGAATCAAACACTGTTATCAATTCCAGGTACTGTTGCTTATGTCATTTCTGCTACTGTTATCATTAACTAAATTGAATTTTTCCTCTCATGTTTTATCAATGTATACTTTTAGCTATACTGTTGTTTTTTGTTGTTTTAGTTTACAATAATATTCCTGTGTCTGTATGTTACCCTCCCACCACTGACGTGGAACCTTTGTAAATGAGCACCTGCGATCAAAGGTGTTAATCTGAGATCAAATAAATAAATGCAGATTTAAAGAAATGCCTGATTAATTACTATCTAGTCTACCAGGGCATCTGGCAATGCGTGGGTCATTTCCTGACTTAATGGGAAGGGGAGGATGGAGGATGGGTATCACCATACTAAGGGACTGCTTCACTTTTAAGCACATTTTGGCTTGATTAAGAAAAAGTTAAAAATCCATCTGTTAACAAGTACATACAACATTAATTGTAGGCAATGAGGGGCATTTTGCCAAACCACTAACACAGAATTCAAGAATTAATGTGATAACACTTTAAGGCTGAGTCCATATTTTAATCGGATTAAATCAACTACAAATCCTGAGACAGAGCCTGCTGCGCTCATGGCTTTAATAATAAGAACCTTATTGCCCATGAATCTGACACTGTCTATGGTTAATCTGGATCAATGTGACTACACAAGAAGAGTTTATATAGAGGAATACATTATCTGGTATTAGTATCCAAACATGGGATATGGCATTCAGTGTTGCCTGCACAGTAATTTGCAAAAGGGAAATTTCTTCTTTCTTTTTTCTTTCTGTTGTCCTCATCTGGGTCTCTGAGTCTAAATTTAACTGACTTGATTTTTTATTCATTATCCAGTCAGTCTGACTAATTAAAAAGCACTCTTGGCATGCCTTGCCATTTAGATAGCACAGAGGATGGGCTCTTACAACAAAATACAAAAACAACCTAGTGCTAACAAGGCTTGTCAATATTGAACGTGTTATGTGTTACTGTAGATCACATATGGTGGTGGCACTGAGTATATTGTAATGCTATAATATAGGATTGGGATTTCTGCCAAGTCAACCATATTAAAGGGAATGAAAAGCAAACACTGGCTATGAGCTGCAAGTGCCAAATCAATCCTATATGGGCATATGCTATAGGAAGGAAAGAAACAGCTGCAGATGGATATTCCACTTCCTAAAAGCAAAGTCTGTTAACACCTGACAAATAAAAACTGCTGGCACCAGGCATGAGTTTCCTGTTGTTAATTTACATAGAACTGAGCAGTGATGTCACCCTTAGGGATGGTATGGAGGAAGGTAGTTTGCTGATTGTTATGGACATAAAGTGAAGGGATGTGTGTATTCCTATTGTTATTGTTACTGGTGATAGAAACATAGATTTTGATGGCAGATAAGGACCACCTGGCCCACCTAGTCTGCCCATTTCCCTACCTATTGGATAAGCTGCAGATCCTAGTTAACCAACAGCCTACTTCTTCCTACTCCCCCAACAGAATTGCCTTATGTCTATCCCATGCATTTTTGAACTTCCTAATCATTTTAGCCTCTACGACCTTCACTGGGAGGCTGTTCCATGCATACACCACCCTTTCTGTGAAAAAAAATACTTCCTCACATTACCCCTGAGTCTCTTCCCCCCAGCCTCATATTGTGATCCCTTGTTCTTGCACATCTCTTTTTTTGAAAGATGCTGCCCTCCTGGACCTTGTTGATTCCCCTGAGGTACTTGAATGTCTCTATCATATCCCCCTCTCCCTCCTTTCCTCCAAGTATACATATTGAGGACTTTCCCTCTTTCCTCCTATGTTTTCTGGTGCATTCCTTTCACCATTTTTGTTGTCCTTCTCTGAACTGCCTCCATTTTGTCAATGTCCTTCCAGAGATATGGTCTCCAGAACTGAACACAGTATTCCAGATGTGGCCTGACTAACTGTCTGGACAGTGGCATCAACACCTCCTGTTTTTTACTGGTGATGTCCCTCCCTATGTACCCCAGCATCCCTCCAGCCCTCTCCACCACTTTTTCACATTGCTTGGCTACCTTCAGGTGTCTGTTATGTTTACTCCCAGGTCCCTTTTCCAGTTTTGTTGTTGTTAGTATCTCCACCCCTACCGCCTATTTTGTAGTCTTCTCCAGGATTCCTGTGGCCCAAGTGCATGACTTTGTACTTTTTTGTATTGAATTTAAGCTGCCACACTCTTGACCACTTCACCAATTTGCCTAGGTCTCGTCTCATTTTTTCAACCCTATCTGGAGTGTTTACCCTATGGAGGCTTCCCTTCCCTTCCCTTCCAGCACCTCTGCAATGTCATTAAAAAAAATTTGAAGAGGACCGGACCTAGAACCGAGCCCTGTGGCACCCCACTTGTAACCCCCCTCTCCTGGGATTGAACTCCATTCACCACCACCCTCTGTGTCTTGTTGCTCAACCAATTTTGGACCCAGTGTACCACCTTGGGACCTACTCCCAGGCTGCACAACTTGTTTACTAGCCTCCTGTGTGCCAAGCTTTTGGCATTTTGAGATGGAAGAGTGTAAGGAGTTGGGGATCCTGGAACTCTTGGGGGGGATGGGAAAGGAGTGGGTGAATAGGGACAGTGAGAACCAGGAGATGCCCTGGGGCAAAATGGGTGCAGGAACGAGGTCTTCCTTGCCTTGCAGCCATAGCCAAGGGCTCTGATTTTTTCAGGCAGGAAGTGGAGTCATCATTGGACTCTCGATCCTTTCAGGCAGTGTTAAGCAATGCCAGGTCTATCAGGAATAAGACCGCAGTGGTTGCAGATCTTGTTGCTTCTGTTGATCTGGCTTGCATCACTGAGACCTGGCTGGATGAAAATGTGGGCCCTATTCTGGAGTCCGTGGTTCCGGATCGGTTCTCGGTGATTCACCACCTGAGTGGACCATAGGGGCGGGGGTTGCAGTCTGTTTTAGACAGGAACTGGATCTCAGGGAGGTGCCAGCTGGATGTACCAACTCCTTTGAGTGTATAGTGGGTGCAGGTGCAGGCTACAGGATCCTTCTCATTTACCGTCCACCGGATGATGGGAGGGAATTCCTGAGGGAGATTTCGGACTTTATCGCCGAGATGGTATTGGAGTCCCCCAGATGGTTAATTCTGTGGGACTTCAATGCCTGGGTTGACGATGAATTCTCACCTTTTGGACAAAACCTCCTCCAATTGATGGATTCATTGGGCCTGACATGGGTTATTACCTCTGCAACTCACGAGGGGGGGCACTCATTGGACTTGGTATTCCATCTGGGGATGGAAATCTCTGATGTGGAGGTGGAGCCAATCGGTTGGTCGGACCATCACACCCTGAGATTCAGTTTTTCAGCCCCCTGAAAGAGGCCTGCCCCTGAGGAGTTAGTACAGTTCCATCCTTTGAGAGGAGTTACCTCAGAAGGCCTAATGATGGAACTGGACTTCTCGGGATTGTCAATGGATAGCACTGACCCAGGGCCCCTGGTGCTGGCCTATAATAGGGCTGTTGTGGAGGCCTTGGATGTCATTGCTCCAACTCGAGTTCACCCCTTACTCTTTGCCCGGGGGCTCCCTGGTCTACCAGTGAGATCCATGAGCTGAATAGATAGGGGCAAAGATTGGAAAGATGCTGGCGGAAAACTCGCCTGGAGGTGGATAGACTTAGATTGTTAGATCACTATAAGATCTACCAATCAGCAATTTCCCATAAGAAGGCAGAGTTCCTGTCCAGGGAAATTGCTACAGCAAAGAATAGACTAGCCCAGGACTGTGGACAGACTGTGCAATCCAGCCTGTCTTCATGCTGGTCGAGCCTTGTCACAGGTACAGTGTGAGGAGTTTGCGCTATTTTTCACTGATAAGGTGTCCACTATCAGTGATGAGATCAGCCAACACCTTCCCATTGGTCTTGCATGGATCAATTGGGTGGTACTAATGCCCAGTTGACTAGGTTCACCTTTAGCCAACTGGCAGTCATGGATATAGGGAGGATTGTCCAGACTCTGCGACCTACCTACTGTAGTTTGGATCCGGGCCCTTCTTGCCTACTAGTGGGGTGTGTAGAGATCATCGGCCCGATCCTTACTGGGATAGTGGCAGTTTCATTGGAGAGAGGGATCTTTCCAGATCCCTTAAAGGAGACAGTAGTTCACCCCCTTTTGAAAAAACCCTCCCTTGACCCCGACTGCCCAGCAAACTACAGGCTGGTCTCAAACTTATCTTTTTAGGGAAAGTTATCGAGAAGGTGGTTGCTGTGCAGCTGGGGGATCATTTAACCAGCCACAGTATCTGTGACCCTCTCCAGTCTGGCTTCAGGAAATGGCATAGCACTGAGACAGCCCTGGTGTGGGTACTAAATGATCTCCTAATGGCGAAAGATTGGAGAATGTGGTCCATCTTGGTTCTCCTTGATCTCTCAGCACCATTTGACACCGTGGATCATGGGGTGATGCTCGAACACCTGTGGTTTTTCTGTGGACTGAGGGGGACAGTCCATAGTTGGTTTCAGTCTTTCCTTGAGGGCAGGTCGTGGAGAGTGGTGTTGGGAATTTATTCCTCGGCCCCTCACTGCCTGCCCTGTGGGGTTCCACAGGGTTTGGTGTTGTCCCCCATGTTATTCGCGGTGTATATGCTTCCATTGGGGGACATTATAAGATGTTATGGGCTGAGTTTTCATTGCTATGCTGATTATTCTCAGCTCTACATGTCTTTTGTGCCTGAACAGGAATCTGATTCAATCACAGTGTTTAACAACTGCCTGCTGCAGATACAGAACTGGATGAGTACTAGTTTGCTTAGGTTGAACTCAAGTAAAACAGAAGTACTGGTGGTGGACCCTGGGGTGAGGATGTTAGGGGTATGGGCAGGGAAGCCCTCAGATTTAACTGGAGGGGGATCCCGCTTATGGTCTCTGGCCAGGTGCGTAACCTAGGTGTAATATTTGATGAGGGCTTGACCCAGAGGGTACAGGTGTCAGCCATAGTCCAGTCTTCCTTTTTTCACCTAAGGAATATAGCCCGGGTGAAGCACCTGGTTCCGCCTGAAGATCATCCCACCTTGGTCCACGCCTTAGTCATCAGTCATTTTGATTACTGCAATGCCCTCTATCTAGGGATACCAGGGGTGGATATCCATTGCTTGCAGCTAGTGCAGAAAGCGGTGGCAGATTGTTGACTGGAATCTCTAGATCCAGTCATATAACTCCTGTGCTGCGGGAACTGCACTGGCTGCCTTTACAGTGGCGGATCACCTTCAAGGTTGCATTGCTGACCTATAAGGCCCTACATGAGTTGGGACCTCACTACCTGAAAGAACTCCTGTCTCATTACTGTCCTTCCCGCTCACTCTGATCCTCTGACGAGGGATTGTTAGAGATTTCCAGGGTAATCCTGAAAACATCTGGAGGAAGATCTTTTGCCTTTATGGCACCGACCCTGTGGAATTCTCTACCTCGCCAGACATGAGATAGCTTGACTGTAGAAGGATTTTAAAAATTCCTGAAAACCTTTCTGTTTAATCAAGCATTCTTAGAAACTTAATGTATGCTATGTATGTCTTGTTTTTAATATTATGGATTTTAATTTATTATTATTATTATTGTATGGACTATTGTAAGGGCACCCTGAGCTCAGGAAGGGCGCCTTATATAAATACATTTTACCTTACCTTACTTTACAGTGTCAAATGCCTTGCTAAAATCTAGGTAGGCCATGTCCACCGCCTCTCCCTGATCCACCACCCTGGTTAGCCAGTCAAATAAATCTATCAGATTTGTTTGACACAATCTCCCTGCTGTGAATCTATGTTGCCTTGGATCTTGTGTCCCACTAGCCTCCAAATATGCCACAATCCTTTCCTTTAACATGGATTCCATGATTTTCCCCACCACTGAGGTCAAGCTGACTGGCCTGTAATTTTCAGCCTCCACCTTGCTCCCACTTCTGTGTAGTGGTACCACATTCACACTCCTCCAGTCCTTTGGTACCACACCATCCTCTAGTGGTTTGTTAAATAGGGCTGTCAGTGGTGCCCTAGTACTTCCCTGAGTTCTTTCAGTATTCTGGGATGCATCCAATCCGGTCCCAATGCTTTGTCCACTTTTAGTTTCAAGAGTTCCTTTAAGACTCTCTCCTCCATGAATGGACTGGTGTCCAACCCCCCCCCCCCCGTGTGTGTTTCTACCCCTAATTTTAGTCCCTCCTTCCCTTCCTTTGTAAATACTGAGCAGAAGTATTCATTTAAATTTCTGCTTTTCTAGGTCCCCCTCTGCACACACACCCTTCCTTTTATTCAACCTCACAGTCCCTCCATTGGTCTTTTTCCTTTCCCTGATATACCTGAAGAAGGTTTTGTCACCTTATTTTACTGATTTTGCTATCCTTTTTTCTGTTTGTGCCTTTGCGCACCTGGCTGCCTTCCCCACTTCCTTCTGCTTTGCCTGGTACATTTTCCTGTCTCCCTCCCTCTGTGTTTCCTTGTACATTCTGAATGCCTGTTTTTTTCCCTAACCTTCCTTGCTACTTTTTTTGAAAACCATAGTGTTTTTTTCTTTCTTTTTGCTGTGTTGACTAGCTTTACACAGAGGCCTGTTGTCTCTGCTATGGCTCCTTTAAGTTTCTCCCACTGCTCCTCCACTTCCTCCGCCCCCAGTAATGTGGGCTGTCAATAAATAAAATATATGTGTGTGAACATGTGAGAGCTTCTGTGTTTCTTTCTTATATGCACATGCATATGTGGTGGCAGTATTAGCAGATGGAGGAGAAAGGCAGGTGGTAGCAGTAGGTTGAGGAAAGAACACACACACACACACACACACACGCTTATACTTAGTACTGTACATACTGTATGTGGGAAATGGTTGATCATAAACAAATAATGAGAAAGAAGTTAAATCCTTACAGTGCTGCAGGAGTATATATATGTCCAGAATCTATATGTTCAAAACTGTTCTTTAAGTAGATAGAAAATGTTTTTTTGTGCTACTTTGAGGTGTGACATGAATCATTAATTTCAAACTATAGTTTTTTGGTGTCTTTTTATATGGTATAAATGCCCCAAACCATATTTGTTTTCTCTGTTCATTTTCTGACCTGCCTACCAGCCTGACACCATCTAATTGTTGTAGCAGGAGTCAGTGCATGTCAAGGCTTGAAATGCTGACATCACAGACTTCCGATACAATGCTTCTGTAACTGTATATGACAACTCCACTAAAGTCTGAATGGTACAGTACCATTAATTTGAAAGGCAACCAGCAGCCCCTCTCTTTCTTCCACTGCCGGTCACGTTACACATATACCAGTAACTTATCACTGTTAAACTAAAGCAGCTTTTCAGAAAAGATAACGGTTTAATTTTTAAATTAGACATTCTCTTTTATTTCTTATTGAGTGTCCAGTGGGTTACTCCCGACCCTACTCTCTTGCTCCAATTAGACCAGAAATTTAAATACAGTAACAGATAATATTACTTTGCATAAGAAATGCTCAGGGACTGACACAGCCCATCTTCTACTTCTGTGCTGAATGCTGACAAACTAAAGCAAACACTGCAAAGCAGAAAGTGTGCCAATGCCAGTTGGCTGACAGAGGAAAACAATTTAAAAGTTATTTTGGGACCTTGTTAGTTGTGTGCCCCCCCCCCCAAAACACACCATCAGTGCTTACCTCAGGTTCCTTAGTACAATCAGCTTCCCCCGAATTCCTCTCTTTTGCAGGTTGCAGCTACCGGTGGTCTTAATCTTAGCCCCCCTCCAAATTAAATCAGGACCGGGAAGCACTGTAAAAAGAAGCAGCACCCAAAGTTGAAGGAGCCCGTTCTCCTGCCACTCCCTTCTGCTCTGAAAGTGGTGATGGAGAATGGGAACACACCACTTCTATTTGGTGGTCAAAAAGTCTGCAGGTGTTATTACTCCCCCTCCTAAAGGGATATTCCATCAGCACGATGGGGAGCCTTCAATGGCCGTTATTCTGGTGCTTTCTTATCCAGCACTTCCCGGACCTGATTCAGTTTGGTAGTGGGGGTTGGGGGGTAAGGCTAAGACCACTGGCAACTGCAACCTGCAAAAGAGAGGAACTTGGGGGAAGCTGATGGTACCAAGGAACTTGAGGTAAGCACTGATGGTGTGTTTTGGGGGGAGCACATAACTAACTAGGTCCCCAAATAACTTTTAAATTGTTTTCCTCTGTCAGCCAACTGGCATTAGCACACTTTCTGCTTTGCAGTGTTTGCTTTAGTTTGTCAGCAGTTGGCACAGAAGTGGAAGATGGACTGTGTTAGTCCCTGAACACTTCTTATGCAAAGTAATATTGTCTGTTACTGTATTTAAATTTCTGTGTCTAACTGGAACAAGGGAGTAGGGTCGGGAGTAACCCACTGGACACTCGGTAAGAAATAAAAGAGAGTGTATAATTTAAAAATTAAGCAGCTATCTTTTCTGAAGAGCTGCACCAGTTTAACAGTGATAAGCTACCGGAATATGTATAATGTGACCGGTGGTGGAAGAAAGAGAGGGGCTGCTGGTTGCCTCTCAAATTAAATGTACCATTCAGATTTTAGTGGAGTTGCCGTATACAGTTACAGAATCATTGTATCGTGAGTTTGTAATGTCAGCATTTTGAGCCTTGACACACATTGACTCCTGATACAACAATTAGATGGTGTCAGGCTGGTAGGCAGGTTAGAAAATGAACAGAGAAAACAAATATGGTTTGGGGCATTCAAACCATAAAAAAGACACCAAAATGCTATAGTTTGAAATTAATGATTCCTGTAACACCTAAAACTAGTTCAAATAATTTCCTATCTCCTTTAAGGCTTCTGTAGAATCTCTGTAAACAGTGTATAAATGTAGTATGATAACACCAAAATAATAATAATAGTCATTATAAAACTAAAAATAATAATGGCAGAAACAACCATGTAGCATTACATATAGACAGACTATATGTTTTGCATTTGTAAAGTATGGTAACAAGTATGTGCCAAGAGCATCCCTCTAACCAGTCTAACAAGTGTTTCTAGCACTGCTGTATATCATAAATACAGGAAATACTGATGCAGTGGTGCCACTAGTGGTAAATTGTATTTTATTCCAACTAACGGTGGAACTAAATTGTAAATTGCCATGGCACAGGGCATCACAGTACAGTGCAGTACAGCAGTATTTGTTTCATTTTTATTGACTGGGAAAGGAGGGCTAGGCAAGTCTGCCTATTTTCTGCCTTGTCGGGGGTTGGGGGGATAAGGATGGGAACCAACTGAAACTGAACCAGATTAAGCTGTTGGTGGTATTTTTAATGGAGGAAATTTGGCCTGGACATCCAGGAAACTTCCCTGCTCTTCCTGAGGGGGGAGCTGCTGTCAGCAAGATGTCAGAACACAGTGAAGGGTGGGAGGCAGGAGTTCATGCAGTGGAAAGTACCTCCTTTTCTATACAGTGGATTCCACTTAAGTGCACATCGGATAAGTGCACATTCCTGATAAGTGTACGCTTTTCCAGTTTCCCAATTTTTTTGCTATTCGCATAGTTCAAAAAAAATCTGTTAAGTGCACACTGGATAAGTGCACATTTTGGCTAAATGCACAGTTTCGCAATTCACCAACATAGCTCTCCCTAGGTAGTTATCACCTTTTAAGTGCACAGGTGATTCTAAGCAGTTGTGAAGCAATATTTATCACCCTTTATCACTCAGCTGGCACTGAAAAATTGCAAACAGAATAAGATCATTTCCTATTTTGGGTCCATAAGCAAGACAGATAATGAGGGCAGATGATCAGCTTTGATATTTTTTATAGCATTGTGCTTCATTAATTTATTTGCCAATGTTGCACAGCAGCACATTATAACATTTTTAACATTTTAAATATATTGCTAAGATAAATAAGTGTGGAATGCCATTACAGTGTCAGGTCTCAGTTATTTTCTTTATGTTGCATTGTAAACATACAAGTTATGATAAATGCACATTGTGCTTAAATGCACATTTTCTTGCTGCAAAGTGGGTGTGCATTTAAGCAGATTCCACTGTACTGGAATGCCAAACAATGGAGCAGTTTAAAGAAGTGGCAGAAAAAAAATCTGCAAAGTGCTAGTGAACTGGAAATGTGTTTAGGATCCTCAGACAATGAGGATATGAGTGCAGCAGAAGAGAAATTGGCAGCAACAAAGTTGGAAAGAATGAAGTGTTTACTGGCCTAAATGGCAGAAGAGAAGGAGTGGTTTAAGCAGCAAAAATACCTGCTCAGGATGGCTCAGAACAAGCTGACATATCAGGGAGCATGTGATCAGAGACAGATGGAGGAACAAACAGCTCATTTTGAAGCTGATGCTCAAAGACCGACTGGAATCTCAGTGGATCCCATGAATAGCAGAGCTGCTACTGACACGACTGACAAGTCATCAGAATCAGCTGGAGCTTATGATGTGGAGTTATGAAAGGATCCACCAAATTCTGAACCCTTGGGAAATAACTCAGTGCCGGCAAAATGCAGAACATCAGTGCTGCAAGTGGAGACATCTGTAAATAAAAATATAGGTACTGCCTCTTCTTCTTGACCTAAGAGCGAGGCTAGTGCAAGCTGGATGACAGCTAGGACTAAGGCATGGCCAAAGAATGGCCACACTAAAAACAACTGCTGAAGAAGATAGTGCCCGGTCAGTCGAAAAGGCACTAAAGGGTACAGGGTGGGAAAAGAATTCTGCTGGGAAATGGCAGCCAACAGCTGAATATAAAAACACAGGAAAAATGATTTACACAAAGAGGAAATGCAAGACAAGCTGCAATAAACTAATGAAGCAGAAATAAATGTCATAAATATGGTGTGGCTACCACTCTGGGAGTGGGTCTCAGGGGGTACCCGGTCAAGTGAGCGCTACCAGAATAGTGCTGCACTATTCGGTGCTAGTCTGGTAAGTGCTCACAGGGACAGCGAGTAGGGTTTTACAGTGCTAGCTGTAGGCGCTCCCCTGGTTGCTGTCCATGGACCTGTAAAAGGACAAAGGCTGCAAGAAACAGGAGGCTGGCCAAGCTGCTCCTGTGGCATGGAGGGCTGGGGCATGGAATAGCTCAGCTAGTGGCAACTGAGATCAGGATTCTAATCCTGGTCTCCCAACTTTTGCCAACATTGGGACGTTGTTTTTTTCACAAGGGGCCATGGAGCAGTATTCCATATTCGGATATTCTATTGCCCTATGATTCGCTCCCCATGGGTGAGAATCCTTAAGTCCAGGGGTGCAGGGGCTCTGCCCCCTGCAAAAGAAAAAAGGCACCATTATTGCAGTGCACTCCTAGCCAACGCTATTCTTGTCAGCACTCTTCGGAAATCAGTGCCAGTCCCAGGGTGGTAGCATGGGTAAAAAACTGTCTGAACAACAGGATACAGAGGGTAATAGCAAATGGAGTCTACTCCAAAGAAAGGGGGGTTACTAGTGGGGGTACTGCAGGGTTCAGTATTAGGGCCAGTCCTCTTTAATGTCTTTATAAGTGACATTGCAGAGGGACTGGAAGGAAAAGTATGCATCTTTGCAGATAATACAAAGATCTGCAACAGGGTTGATACACAAGGGGGTGGTGGAAAGGATGAAAAGGGACTTGGCAAGGTTGGAGGAATGGTGAAACGTATGGCAGCTTAGATTCTATCCAAAGAAGTGCAATATAATGCATCTGGGAAACAAAAACTCAGGGGAAGGGTACACAATGGGGGGGGGGTACTAACAACAACAAAAATGGAAAGGGACCTGGTAGTAGTCATATCAGATGACCTAAAGGTAGGCAGGCAATGTGAGAAGGCAGTAAGGGGCTGAAGGGATACTGAAATGGATAGGTAGAGGCATCACCAGTAGAAAACAAGATGTTGTCATCCCTCTGTAAAGACAGTTGGTGAGACCCCATCTGGACTACTGTGTGCAGTTCTGGAGACCCCATCTCTGCAAGGGCATAGACAGGATGGAGGCAGTCCAGAGGAGGGCAACTAAAATTGTGCAGGGTCTGCAACATAAACCATATGAAGAGAGATTAAAGAAACTTAATATGTATACCCTCGAGGAAAGGAGGGAGAGGGGGGACATGATAGAAACTTTCAAATACCTCAAAGGAATCAACAAAGTCCAAGAGGGTAGCATCTTTCAGAAAAAGAGATGTGCAAGAACAAGGGGGCACAGTTTGAAGATAGAGGGGGGACAACTCAGGGGCAATGTGAGAAAGTATTTTTTCACAGAGAGGGTGATGAATGCATGGAATGGTCTTCCTGAGGAGGTTATGGGGTCAAAAACAGTAGGGGAATTCAAGAATGCATGGGACAGACATAAGGCAATTATAGTGGGGGGTAGGAGGAAGTTGTCTGTTGGTTAACTAGGATCTGCAGCTTATTCAATAGGTAGGGAAACTGGCAGACTGGGTGAGCCAAGCGGTCCTTATCTGCCATCCAAGTCTATGTTTCTATAGTAATAGAGCAAAATAAAACCTCTGAGTTGAAGTTAATTTTGAACACAGAAACTGTGAAATGGGAAACAACAATAAGGATAAGTCACATGAGGAAAATGAAACAATTGTCCCAAACTTTGAACCAGACATCATAATTTAGGAAAGGAATATTGCTGATATTGTTATTATAGAGAATAATGATGTGTTACTGAAATAATTTGTTCAAACAAAAGGCGATAAGGAGGCTACTCTTGAATCTAACCATAACTCCCCCTTACAAAGAAGAAGAATCAGCATTTATATAGCACTTTTCATACGCAATGTATCCCAAAGCACTTTACAAGCAATGCTAGACTGGTAGGGAAGTGACTGAATGTGTAGTGGCAGCCATATCGCTCATCAACACCCACACACAGCCTGAACAATTGCATGGACCAGTTTTATGGGAAGGGGAATATTGGCCGAGACACCGGGAATGTCTTCTACTCTTTATGAAGAATGCCTTGGGTTCTTTTACTTCCACCTGGACACCCACCAGGACAGCACCAGGACAGGTAGAAAGGACCTTGGTTTAACATCTCATACAAAAGATGGCACACCCCAATGGTACAGAACCCCCTTGATACTGCACTTGTGGGCCAATGTTTTTAGGTATGAGTCCAATTCCAGTGTGGGACGAGAACCCATGACCTTCTGGTCCCAAGGCAGATGTGCTACCAACTGAGCCATGCTGACAATCAGACTCACTTATTGGGAATGAGGGGGTTTTAATGGCAGAAGAGGAACCAACTACCTCACATACTAGTACCTTCTGGGTGGATAGGGTTGAACAAGAAATAGGGTCCAGGATGAGTTTAAAGGATCATGCACCAGAGACTAACCAACATCAAGAAACAACAAGACAGAAGTGGCAACAATTTAGAGCTAGATATGCTTTCTTCACAGTTCCCCCCCACTCAGAGGAGAAGTGCTGTACATCTAAGATATAGTGATGGTCTGGATTGTTTACCAGACAGACAATATGTAGGCAGAGTGTTATCATGAAAATGAAATACACAGATCTACGGATGCCGTTTTAAGCAATATATCACTGATAAAACTGACAAAATAGTTAATACACTTTTCAAAAATTAGAGTGCTAATGTTTTTAGATATCAAACACTGGTTAACACAGAGATGTAAAGTACGAGGTACCCCAAACTCAATAATGGATGTTGAACAACCATGGACAGGTGGTTGGAAGTTTAGAGTAACATTAAAACACACAGAGTCTGGAATAAAGAACCTGCCAAGTTGTTTTTATATTGGAAGAGACAGGGGCCAGTACTTTTATGTAGGGCAACCTAAACATGTTTTAAATGTGGGTCTTTGGATCATCTTAGCAATGTGTATGATAAATAAGATGTAACTTCTATTTGCAGTTTGGACATATTGATATCCACTGCCCAAATGAACTAAGGTATAATCTATGTGAAGAATCAAGACATTCTTTTAGAACTTGCAGATGGGCCACACATAACAGAGAAGACAGACCAAAATAAGAAGACATATTGAATACTGCACAGAAAAATGAGATTGCTCAGAGAACAAAACTAGCAGAACAGAAAAAAACTCAACGCCCAAGACCTACTGACTCACAACAAAATGAGAATATATCAAGATGTGAATCATCCATGCCAAATGAGGAGGTACAGACTGAAAATGTATTAATTATGCAGGAGAGTAATGAGAACCAAACTACAGACCAAGCTGAAGGGAAAAGGCAAGGGAATACACAAGCAGAACAGAATCAGCCTGCCAAATAGCAAATGACCTTAATGAAGAAGAAATTATGGCAGCCCCAGACTTAGAAAAAGATGACTAAAAAGAAACCCACCAAAGCCAAAACTGATAAGAACTGATATCTCAGACTCAGATATTCAGTTAACAAATACATTTGATATGCTGCTATCAGACCAGGAGGAATTGGATGTCACTTTGGACTCAGAATATACCTCACCAAGATCATCTCAACAACTGTTATCTACAGACACAGATGAAGACTCAAATAAACTAAGTGCTAAAAGCAAACAGAAGAAGAATCAACAATCTGGAATTAAAACTAGAAGTGGAAGGCAACTACCAAACAGAATGTGAAACTAATAGTATTATGATGTTCACATCACTACATTTTCTCATATGAATAATTCTTATAAGTGCCAAATCCCCACAGTTAATGTCAACTGTATTAAAAACTCGAAGAGAGGCTACTTTTGTTTGCTACATTGAAAGACCTTCCTTTTGACATATTTTTATTGCAAGAAACTAGACTGAATAGGATTTCAAAAATAAATCAAGTAAAAAATTATGGTATTGGGGTACATCTTTTTGGGCTTTTGGAGAAGATAAGTGTGATAGAGATACTATTTAAAGGATTTAACATAAGAATGACCAGATTAATAGATATTGTTATTGGAAGAGCTATGTTACTGGACATTTTACTTCAGAATGCTAGAATGCATATTATTAATGTATATGCTCCCCAAACAAAGAAGAAAATAGTTAATTTGTTTGGTTTAATCAAATCATATTTGTATACATCCAGAAAACTAATATTGGGGGAGATGTTAATTGTGCAGTGGATATCGGTGATCGAGGAGCAAAAACTGATAAATTATTCTGTGATTCAAACTGTTTAATTCAAAGGATTTCAGATACAGGTTTAAAAGATGCATATAGAGCTTGTCACCAAACAGGGGGGTATACATGTTATAAATAGAAGTTAGCAACTCAAATAGATTTTTTGTTCATTTCAGAAAATATAGGTGTTGAGAAAATGAATTTAATACTGTTAGTGAGATCAGATAATATGCTAGTAGAAGGAAACTTGGGGGAAGATACTATGCCAACAATAGGAAAAAGAGCATGGAGGTTAAATAATACACTTATAAAAGACCCCTTAATTAAAGGTAAAGTACAGAATTTTCTGTTAGCCAGTCAATCTGTAGCATGCTTACATGAAGATTTAGTGGCATGGTGGATGGAGACAAAGAAGGAATTACATCAATGATTTCAGACAGTATCAAAAATGAAAAAAAAAAAGGAATATATGGAATACTCTTAGATCACAGTTTTGAGCTTATTTTCCCTAAATTATTCCACCTTCCGTAACTATTATAATCAAATACAGAATATAAAAAATGAAATAAAAAAATACATTTAACAGAGCATCATCATTAGTCGTGGAACACAGAAGTGGCACACAGGTTAAAATGTGTGCAAAGAATGTGTTTCATAGCTGCAGAGAAAGAGTGGAGAGAAAACAGATACAATCATTGGTGGATAGGAATGGTCATATGGTCACAGATATAGAGGACATTTTAAAAGTGATACAAGATTATGATAGTTCTTCATTTTGAACAATAGATGCAACTTTACTGGATTCTAATGAATTATTAAAAAAAATGGATAAAATGTTATCTAATGAAGAAAAGTGTAATGTACAGAAACCAATTACTATGGTTGAAATCATTGTAGCAATAAAACATTTGTTTAATAATACAGCTCCAGGAATAGAAGGATTGATACCTGATTTTTATAAAACATTTGTGCAAGATATATCACCAATATTGCAGATTATATTTAATTGGATTCTGTTTGAAGGAACTCTGGGGAAGTCCTTTGGGGGTAGTATTACAATTTTTGTTATATGAAAAAGTAGTTACAACTCATATTAGAAATTGGAGACCCTTAGGCTTATTAGATAATGATTTAAAAATCTTAATGAAGATATTATGTGGAAGGATGGCAAAAGTAGCAAAAAACTGATGTCACCTATGCAATCTTGTTTGATACTGAATAGAAGTATAAATGACAACCTGATTCTAATAAGAGAAATTATGGAAAAAGAGGAAAATAACCAGTTAATAGGCTATGTATTGTCATTAGACCAAGAAAAAGCTTTCAACAGGGTTTCACATGCATATTTATTTCAGGTATTAAATGGTACAGTTTCCCACCATTATTCTGTAAATGGTTAAAACAAATATATGAAGTGGCAAAAATAATATCAACAGTAAATGTTTTCTTTAGATACTGAAATCAAAGTAGTTAAAGGAGTCAGACAAGGATGCCTGTTCAGCCAGCCCTTCACTGCATGTATTTCATTTGGATCCAGTATTTCAACTATTGCATAGTCATGCTGCAATCCAAGGTCTAAAAGTAAGGAGACTACAGAAAGAATTACAGTCACTGCATATGCAGATGACATATGTCTATATGTACAAGATGTAGAATCAGGAAAAAAGAGCTATCCAATGTTTACAAGAATATGGACACTGGATCAAGACAATGTACTAAAAAGGAAAGGCAGAAGATTAAGTAGTAAGCTCAACATTGCCCTTCCCCTGCACCGCAAATAAACTTTTTTTTCCTCAACGGCTCAGGAGACCTGCTCCTGAAACATGGACACTGCCGAACCCGACAAACTGCTGAGTTTTGTTCTCCAGGAGCCAATAGCTGAGCGCATAACAAAAAGGCGCCAAATTTCAAACAGAGTGGGCTCCATAAATTTGCAAGGGATTCCAGCATTTCCTTCAGTCACCATCAGAGTTTTATCAACGGGGGACAGAGTGCTCAACAGACTGCTTTAATTGCCCTCCTCCTGCACCACAAATAGACTTTTTTCCCCTCAATGGCTCAGAAGACCTGCTCCTGAAACGTGGACACACCAGATCCAACAGACAAACAGCTGAGTTTTGGCCTCCTTCCACCCCCACCCACCCAATAGCTCTATGGGCTCAAAAGTGATTGATGTCAGGCAACTAGTACTGGGGAGCCTAGGGTGACGCTGGTGAGGATGTGGGATCTGTGAGTCAGAGTGATTGTACTGCTTGAAAGGAGATCGTTATCTGGCTTTGCCCAGTTGGATCAGCCGTTGTTTCTTAGTACAGAAGCCCTCCCTATGTCTAACCTTCACCGATGGAAGCCGCTATTACAAAAGATTGTGACTGATGCATCGCTGGAGCTATTAATACAAACAGCAGGACATCGCACTTATATTGTTGCTTCACTGTAGCCAATATTGTAAACAGTAGGAGTTTGCATAGGGGTGTCATACGTGAGTATGTGAGCCTATATTTCACAGCCTTAGGTTTCTTTTTCTATTGTAAAATGGTTGGACTTTATACAGGGGTGTCATAAATGAGTATGTGGGCCAGTATGTTACAGACTTAAGTTTCTTCCTTCCCAAGTGTCCCCTCACTGCCTATGTGTGTTCAGAACAGACTACTCTTGACATTGCTTGATAGTATTTATCATACCTCAGTAGGCTGTAGCCTTAGCATTGCTTAGATGTAACATGGCTTATTGATTAAGCCTGCTAGGCTGACTTATTAAATTAATGATCAGTCACTACCTCATAGTCTGTCTTCTCCTGCTCCTAACTAATCCATGCATATCTAAATTAGCTGTATTTTAGGTTACTACTGTATTTTGGGTTACTGCTACTAATTAGCCAGTGTATGACTAATTAGTCTATTTTATGCTGCAATAACCTTTTGTAAAATAGCTGTATTTGGGTCACTGTTCTAATTGAGATACTTTTACTAATTAGCCAGTGTATGACTATCTGGATTAATACAATTGTAAGTTATCCTAACTCCTTCCATAATCAGGTAGGGTGATACCTGCCTCTCTCCCATAATTACTACCTGTCTTCATGGCCTCCAGAATGCTGTCCCATTGCTCTACAATAGTCACTGGCCTAACCATTTTATTTCTACTCACTGTTACTGACCTCTGCATCCCTGCTGCTGACTATACCACACAGACTGCCAACAAGTATCATCTGGATTTTCGGTTCTCTAATACCCTAGTTCTCCCAACCCTGATCACGAACCTTTCATAGTATATCAAACCCAGATACATTTTCTATGTCATGCGGTACCTCTCTAAATTCTTCTTCTGCTTGCTTCATTCTGGAATCCCTGGTATACCATTAGAACAGCAACTGAATTTTGTCTCTGTTATTAAGGCACCACAATAAGGGCAGTGATGACAGGGGTGATCTTGATTTGAAATTGCCCCTTGTTTATGTCACCCTTTGCACCCACACAACTTCTGCCCCCTTCAGGGCATGCCTGCCTGGAGGAGGCTATATTTAGTTGAGGGGGGGATGGGTAGTGAAGCCCCTGCAAAACATGACTATTTTCCAGGATGGGGCTTTGTCGCTCTCCATCCCTGGAGTTGCATTGCCTGGTGCAGACATTCCAGGCGGCATATTGCTTGCACCCATATTGGTGTTGACAAAATGACTGTTTATTTATTTATTTATTTGAGATCTTGGATTAAACCTTCTGAGTACAAGCTCATTCAATAGGTTCCACATCAAGAGTGAACAACATGTGATACAATCGGTTGAATACAGACATCAGGCTACACTAATACATGAACAGAGTACACCATAGGCATTAAGTGCAAGTTATAGTACTGAAAAAACAAAGGTGATGTTACCTAAAGATGAGGGTTGGGACACTAGAGGGAAATAGACAACAGCACATTAGACAGTACTAAGGTTAGAAGGTGGGGGGAGTACGGACAGTACAAGGGAGGATCGGTCCAAAGGCTTCATCAAACAGACAGTTGGCTGTGGAGGGGGAGAGGCTGAGAAGTAGGTAAGCAAAGGGTGTCCCAGGCAGGGGGTTAAAAGGTGGGGGGGTGGAGCCAGGGGGAGAAGGAATAGGGAAGAGGGGTGGGCAGGCATCATTAAGTGTGAAGCAAGGAGTGAAAAAGTGCAGGCAGGTGGGATGAATGAGGCTGAGGCAGTGAAGAGCTGTGAAATATGTAAAGCAGTCACAACTAGAACTCGTGACTAGAAGCCGTCTCAGATTCCTTTTAAAAGAACCTAATGATATAACAGTGGAGTCGTCCAGGTGGAGAGAGTTAAGCCAGCGAGGAGCACAATGTGCGAAAGAACATTGACCCACTAATGTCCAACAGTAAGGAATTTTGAAAATTTGACTTTCTGAGCTCCAAGTGCAGCATCTGTTGTCACATGATGAGAGGAGATTTTGTACCCCGAGGGGCAAGAAGTCTAGGCTGATTTTTTTAGCCAGGAGACAGGATTGGTACTTAAGTCTGTTGAGAGGTGTAGCCAATTCACCTGGGCATAGAGATCGCAGGTGTGCGTCAGTCAGGGGACTCCTGTGACAAGTCGGCAAGCTTTGTTTAAGGCAACTTTTAGGTGGTGAAGGGTGGTGTCAGTAGCAGACCCGTAGATTACTAGCCCGTAATCAATGACAGACACTAGTGAGATGTGGACAGCTAGATTGAGCGCCTGAGGTATCAGACAGTGCTTGTGCCTGTGTAACAGACCCAGGCGTGTGTTAACAGCCTTGGCAATATTGTCAATGTGCTGGGTGAATGACATTGTACTATCGACAATGAGTCCCTGGTATTTAAAGTGTTACACAAGTTCAAGAGGAGAGCCAACCTCATTTGTGATTTGAAGGGGATAGGATTTGTGCCAATTGTGGGCAGAGGAGAACATCATTGTTTTTGTCTTTTTATAGTTCATCACCAATTTGTGTTCTTTGAACCAGCTTTCAACGACCATAAAGTTACACTGCAGGTTGCGCTGAATTACATTGGGGTCAGAGTCATTAGAGAATAAAACAGCATCAGCAGCATAAAGTAGTAGTTGACATTGGCAGGCCTTTGGAAGCCAGTTTAGGAATATACTAAATAGGAGCAGCCCCAAAATAGACCCTTGTGGAACACCTGATCTGACAGGTCAGCTGTCTGACAGTTTTTTCCTGATTTTAACTTGTTGGGAACGATTTGACAGGCAACTGTTGTACCAGGCCACTGAGTCAGTAGAGAGGCCAATGTCTGCTGGCTGCTTGATCAGTAAGGTATAGTTTACCATGTCGAACGCTTTGGTTACGTCTATGAAGATTGCGCCGACAAGGATACCTTGATCAAGAGATCTGTAGATGTAGCCTGAGAATTCAAGCAGCACAGTGGTAGTTGCACCAGTATGGGTGAACCTGAATCCCCTTACCCTGTCTAAATACTTTATGGCACCACTCTCTCTCTCACCTGTCTGGGGACATTGAAACCAACCCTGGTCTCCTTCCCTTCCCCACTTCCCCTAATTCCTCCCCATGACTCAACTCCAATGGGCTTAGGATAGCCCATCTCAGTATCAGGAGTATCATGGCAAATGTACCTGATCTGGAAGCCTAGATCTCCTGCTACAACCCAGACATAATCAGGATTACTGAAACCTGGCTAAAACCAGCTCTACCTGACTTGATGTGTAGCCTCACTGGATACAACCTGCTTTGGATCAACGGCCCTTCCACCAAAAGAGATGGAGGGATCATTATCTATTTCAAAAGCCATTTGCAACTGACTGCCATACCAGGTGCTAAGCTTTCCTTCTGTGAGGATTTACACTCACTCCTTATCTTGGGCGGCTCCCAAAAAGTACATATTGTTTGTGTTTACAATCCTCCCAAGAGTGGCACATATGGCCTCACTGACATGATCAATTACCTGTCCACCGCCACTGGGAAAAATGAGATTATTGTTAAGGGAGACATTAACTTTAACTAGCTTGGAAAACATAGCTATGACTCTCTCTTAAAGGGGCACTGCCAGCGTTTGACCGTCATTTCTGGCTAAAATCAAACAGTGTGCCTCTTGACGCAAACCTACTCAACATATGGTGCAGAATACTCCTATGTATAACAAAGGTAATGTCTTTTAACAGATTGGCACATTTTCAAACAAATACCTTGTCACTCGTCCCGATCGCAATGCCCCATGATTCCGGAAGCACATCCAGGTCAGAACCCCCGCCGGGGCCCACGCATCTGCCACGAGCACGGTCCTGAAGTACATTTTTGTCATACACTGTATATGGCATTACATTGTGCCTGTACCCCACATGATTAAAAAATGTTCCGTTTATCAGCACCAGCAAACTGAGCACTGGGAATACTATAATTCATATTTTTATGTCAAGGTCAAAATCCCACGCATGTGCACTGATGGCATGCTTGTGCACATGTGCGAGATCTTTAGTCATGCCATTGGTGCACATGCGCAGGACTTCGGCCACGATTTAAAATAGAATTAAAAAGTGCACAGTGCTCGGTTTACTAGCGCTAAATAACGGGGCATGAATCATGCGGGGTAGTACAGTATAACACCATATGCTGTGTATGAAAAAAAATGCACTTCAGGATCGTGCTCATGACAGATGCATGGTCCCGACCTGGATGTATTTCTGGAATCGTGGGGCATTATGACAGGGACGGGTGAAAAGGTATTTGTTTGAAAATGAGCCAAACTGTTCAAAAACATTATCTTCATTATATATAGGAGTATTCTGCAGCATATGTTGAGTAGGTTTGCATCAAGAGGCACACTGTTTGATTTTTGCCAGAAATGACGGTCAAATGCTGACAGTGCCCCTTTAAATAAACTCCATCTCTTCCAGCTGATCAGTGACCCAACTGTGCTATCTACATTGGGGGAAATCATTTTCTCATTGACTGGGTCCTCTCAAACAGGAAGGACATTATAATGTTTGCTGGAACTCCTGCAGACGCAATAAGTGATAACACTCACATCTACTGTATCTAGAATGCCCATGCTACCACCCTTCCTCCCAAGGAGCTTGTCTTTTGAGACTTTTCTAGGCTCTGTTCCTCAGCCTTCTTGTGTGAACTCAAACAAGTTGACTGGTCCCCACTTTAAAATACTGATGATGTTGATGTTGCCCTTGATTATTTTTCCACCACTTTCCTCCCTCCCTCTCTAAGACAAGCATGTCCCTACGGTCAGAAGTAGGGTAAAGGGGATACTACTAGCAGGCTACTAACCTTTCTAAAAACAAGCGATACATGCTGGAACAAATACAAAGCCTCACTGCAGCACAAAGACTGGACTGACTATCGGGCCTTGAGAAACACCTATAAGAAAGAGATCCGTGCAGCTAAAGCAGATTACCACAGGGAGTTGTTACAAACCTCTGCTAAGGACTCAGAAAGCTTCTGGAGCCACATCAAAGGCCTCATGGGTTCTGGGGAACATTCCAGACAAATGCTGTCAGACATGATGGCTAATGGGGAAATTGTAATAACTTGGCTACAATAGCCAATGCTTTCAACAACTACTCTGTCAACTTACTTCAACTACTTTGCTTTAAGGAGGTAGTATAACGTAGTGGTTAAGCGCACTGAACTGGAGACTTGGGTTTGAATCTCACAACTCCCACTTGCATACTGTGTGACCTTGAGCAAGTCATTTAACTTCCTTGTGCTCCCAGCTTGCACCAGGAAACAGGCTTCGGCTTAGTGTGCCTTTCCTGGGTAAACAATTCCCCCCTTACCCTGCACTGGAACACAACCCCTGACATCTCAAGAGTATAATCATTCACAATCTTGTCCTCCCACCACCCTTTCTACCTCTGTGCTGTCTCATGAAGGGAAGTCCAAAAACTCCTTAACTCCATCTCTTCCAGTGGGAGCATTGGCCCAGATGGGATCAAACCCAGGCTACTCAAGATGGCAACCCCAATTCTAGGGGTCCCAATAACAAGACTATTTAATATGTCACTTGCCTGAGGTACTGTCCCTGAGAACTGGAAAACAGCCAAAATGTTATTTATTTTATTTATTTGTTGAAATGTTTCACCAGGAAAGGCACACTGAACAAGCTGCTTGTCTCACTGTGCATCCAGGGGGAAAGGGTAGTGGAAATACGTACATGCATATAACAGCAAACATTATTACAACAATATTGGCAGTGGTGAATAGCAAATAACAGAAAGAACATATTAAGTGCAGCATAAGAGTACAATTGTATACAGAGGTCACAATGCACAGATCAAGTGCATTACATTTGGATAACACATTAAATTCATGATGATGGCATCATTTACCCTGAAAGGAAGGGGTGGATAGGGAGTAACAGCAGAGGTGGAAAGGTAGCGAGGCTGGGAGGGGAGTAGATGAATAGAAATCAAGGTTATATGTTTACTTTACTAGCAACACATGGGAAAGTGGATGCAGGAGGTAATTGCACAAGGGATAGCACTCACAAAGAATAGGGAGTGAGGGGCATTACTAGTGGAGAGATTGAGCATGGTGTGGCAGGGGGAAGGATAATACTCAGAGAGGTGAGGATGGAGAGGGAGGTTGGCAGTCAAACAGGAAGAGGGGAGGGTCTTAATTGGGAAGGACAGGAAGACACTGGGGCACATGGTAAAAACACAGTCTTGAGTGGCTCCATAAATGAGAACCTGGATGGAGGGGTGGCGACGGGCACAAGGAAAAAGGAGGGGGGTGTACTGGTGTTGGGGGACTCCATACTCAAGGGGATCAGATGGGGCAGCAAGGAGGAGGGGCACAGTCGGATATGGGTGGAGTCCATACCAGGATTAAAGGCAGACATGGCAGGACAGGCAATCCTAAGGTGCGTAAAGAGAGGTAGGAGGAAACCACACATTGTGGTACATGTGGGGACAAATGACCTAGCGGGGAAAACAGTGGAGGTAACAAGGGAGAGGACTGAGGAACTGGGAAGGTTCTGCGAGGAGACTGGGGAGTCTGTGGTCTTCTCCGAAGTGCTCCCAGTATCCTGTGCAAGCACAGTGAGAAAGGAGAGGATTAGAGAGTTGAACACATGGTTGGTAGAATGGTGTAGAACTAAGGGGTATGGGGTTGTGGGTGGCAGGGGCAGTACTTGGGATAATAACAATCTGTTTGCAAGGGACAGGCTGCACTTGAGTGGGCAGGGGAAGAAAGTATTAAAGCAAAGACTGGGGAGGTATATTGCGATGAGGGTGGATTTAAACTAGATAGAGGGGGTAGCAAGTGGACAGCAGGTAGGCAGAGATCCGATAGAGTGGAGTCACAGCCTACCCTCCAGGCTAGCAGGGAAGGACTCAGGGCAGCCAAAAAAGGAGGGAGTAGAAGGGAGGAGATGGAGGATTGTGAAGGGAAGGGGGCATTATGGAGGGTGGTCTCATTGAATGCAAGAAGCCTGGAAACAAATCCGCTGAGCTACAGGAACTCTTAGCAGTGTGGAGGGTGGATATTGCAGCTGTCACAGAAATGTGGGCAACTGAGCACCAGGACTGGGATCTGGCAATCCCAGGATACAAATTATACAGGAAGGACCATGGGGGGGGGTGGCAGTCTATGTGAGGAATGGGATCAAACGCACAAGGGACAAGGGAGAAGAAAGGAAAACAGAGGCAATCTGGCTGCAGCTCCTAGACTCAAGGGGTAGGAAATTGAGGTTTGGGGTGATATAAAGGCCGCCGTCCCAGTCTGAGAAGCTTGACAGGGAGTTAGCGGGACAAATCAAAAAGGTAAGTAGAAAAGGGAAGGTGGTCATCGTGGGGGATTTCAACTTGCTGGGGGTTGACTGGAGCATTCCGGTTACCTCCAGTGCTAGACAGCAAGTGCTCCTGAACGCATTCCAGGAGGGTCTCCTGACACAGTTGGTTACTGTACCTACTAGGCTAAAAAACACTTTAGATCTGGTATTGTCGAATGGGGAGAGTGAGGGAAATAAAGGTAGAGGACCCACTAGCCAACAGCGATTACCAAACAGTGTGGTTTGATATCACGATGTGCAGGGAGCCAGAGAAATCAGTTACTCATGTGGTAAACTTCAGGGGGTTGGACTTTGGGAAGATGCAGGAAGTACTGAAAGGGAAACTGGACAGCATAAGGTAGGAGATGGATGTGGAGCAGAAATGGGATATTATTAAACGGGGGATTACAGAGGCAACAGAAGCCTGCACCAAGACACAGAGTAAGAGGAGCAGAACAAGAAAACCATGCTGGTAGAACAGCAAGGTTGTGGAGGTGGTGAGGGCAAAACGAGTGGCACACCAGAGGTTTAGGAGGATGGGGAAGGAAGTGGATAGGGAAGAATATGCAAGATGGTCCAAGGAGGTGACCAGAAAAGTGAAAGAATCCAAGGGCCAGAGGGAGCTGAGATTAGCACAGGGAAGTTATGGAGGGGGGGGGGAGACTTTTTTCAGATACATCAGGGAGAAAAGGAAGTGCAAGGAGACAACAGTGAGGATAAAAAGGGGTGGGAAGTGGATGGAAAAGGGTGAGGAGCAGGCAGAAGCACTGAATGAATACTTTTGCTCGGTGTTCATGGAAGAAAAGGGGGGACTGCTACCAGCATGGACTGGGAGGGAGGGGACAGGGGGAGAGGAAGTGACAGATGGAAGAATTGAGGCAAATAGAATCCTAGAGGGACTGAGGGCACTGTAGGTAGACAAGGCACCAGGGCCAGATGGTATCCACCCCAGGGTGCTGACGGAGATGGAGAAGGTGTTGGCAGAGCCACTGGAAGATATGTACAGCACTTCACTGGAGTCAGGATGTGTGCCACTGGACTGGAGGATGGCACATGTAGTACCATTACACAACAGTGGCCAAGGGATGAACCAGGTAATTATCATCTGGGAAGTCTCACCTCCATAGTGTGCAAACTCATGGAAATGATACTAAAGGAAAGACTGGTGTCGCACCTGGAGGGCAATGGCCTCCAGGATGTGAGGCAGCATTGGCTTGTTTCAGGGAAGTCTTGTCAAACCAACCTCATACAATATTATGACTCGGTGACAGGTAAGCTGGATAAGGGTCATGCGGTGGATGTTCTTTACTTGGACTTCAGCAAGGCCTTCGATTCTGTGCCTCATGGGCGGCTTGGGGGGAAGCTAACTGGTGTAGGGGTAGGGGCAAAAATGATAAACTGGATTACAAGCTGGCTGAGTGGTAGGCTGCAACAGGTGGTGGTGAGAGGGGAGCTCTCAACTCCAAGGCCAGTGATGAGAGGGGTGTCACAGGGCTCTGTGTTGGGGCCAGTATTGTTTGGGCTCTTCATATCAGACATTGCACACTGGGTGGTGAGCAAGCTAAGTCTATTCACTGACGACACCAAAATCGGAGCAGTGGTGGATGGAGAGAAGGGATGGAAGCAGCTGCAGGGGGACCTACGCAAGCTAGAGGAGTGGTCAGAGAGGTGGCAGCTGGGGTTCAATGCAAAGAAGTGTAAGGTTATGCACTTTGGGGTGAAGAACCCAAGGAGAGAATACTGGCTGGGGGGGGGGGTTAAGCTGGGGATCACTGAGGAGGAGAAGGACTTAGGGATAATGATAACAGGGACCATGAATAACATTGCCCAGTGCAAGAGAGCAGCTGCAAAAGTGAACAAAATGCTGGGGTGCATAATGAGGGGATTTTCATCCAGGCGAAGAGAGGTGATCTTGCCCCTCTACAGGTCGCTGGTAAGGCCGCACTTAGAGTCTTGTGTGCAGTTTTGGAGGCCATACCTAAAGTGTGATATCAGGCTACTGGAGGGGGTGCAGAGGAGGGCAACAAAGATGATATGTGGAATGGAGGGGAGAGACTATGACAGCAGGCTGGGAGACATGAATATGTACACCCTGGAGGATAGAAGGGACAATCAATAAGGATGGGGCAGATGGGGTCTTTAAGTTAAGGAGGGGGAGGGTCACCAGGGGGCCCACAGGATAAGAATAGAGGGGGGAAGATTTAGGAAGGAAATGAGGAGACACTATTTCACAGAGAGGGTGGTAGCAAAATGGAGCAGCCTACCAGAATGGGTGGTATCATGTAAATCTGTGAACAACTTCAAAGGGCATGGAACAGGGAGAGGGAGGGTGGGGGAGGTGGAAGGTGGCAGTGGGATGACAAAGGGGAGCGGGGTAAGGCAGCTGCAAACTAGGGGTGTTGACTGCACACTCGAGCAGGCTTAGATAGACCAGGTGGTTTGCTTCCGCTGGCACATTCGTATGTTCATATGTTCGTATGTTATAGATTTAATGATAGTAGTAGACTGCTAGGAACCTAAAGTCATAGTTATATTGGTAGTTATAGATAACGCGAAGGAATGACCAGGTAGGATTCTCAGCAGGAAAAGAAAGTAGTGGGGCTGGAAGGGAGCTGTAATTCAGAATAGTCACTTAATATATTGATAGAGGCTGGGGAGCAGGTCAAGAATACCAGGTAGGTTAATTGCAGGTACAATTCACAGAGAGGGAATTATGTAGGGCTGAAGTTATTGAGGAGGGGGAGGAGGAGGAGTGGCGAATATGGTGAGGAAGTGAATTCCACAGTTTTGGGAAGCAATATGAGAAAGCAGCCTGGCCTATGGTGGTAGACCAGCGAGAGACAACCAAGGAATGGGAGTCATAAGACCTAAGTGATTGGGCAGAGAGAGGGAGGACTGATAGAGAGAAGGTGAGATAGGATGGGAGCAATCCAAACCAGAATTTAGAGACAAATTTAGCACAATGATAGCGGCGTCTATTTTCTAGTGAGGAAAATGCCAGGGAGTGGTAGAGTTGACAGTGGTGGTTGAGAGGAGGAGAGTCCAGAGCGAAGCAACAGAATGATTAAGAGGGTATCCAACCTGGCTAAGGAGGTCTTGGGAGTGGAACTGTAGACTACATCACAGTAGTCAAAAATAGGAAGGATCATCTTCTGGACAAGCTCACGCCTAGCTGGGAGAGGGAGGCAGTTCTGGCTCCTGTATAGAGTGCCGAACTTGGGGCGCAGCTTTTTCAGGATGGCATCCACATGACCAGAGAAGGTGAGATGTTGGTCAAGCTAAACACCCAGATATCTGAATGAGGAGGAGTCCTCAAGGACTGTCAAAAAATTGTTCCTGTCTTCAAAAAAGGTGACCCAAAGGCTCTTACAAACTGCTGGCCTATTGCCATTCTGCCTGTTCTCAGCAAACTACTTGAGAAAATAATCACCCTCCAGGTCACAGACTATCTCAATAAATACAGTATAACCTACACTCTCCTGCACAACATGGATTCAGACCAGCTCACAGGACCACCACGGCTCTAACCCAACTTACAAATAATATTAAACTAGGATGAACAACAGAAAACTCACTGGTTCTATTTTTATTGATTTAATCGAGGCATTTGATCTCGTCAATCACTCAAAATTGGAATCCAAACTCTCCACTCTAGTCTTTTCCAATACAGTTCTCAAATGGTTCTCCAGCTACCTAAGAAACAGGCAACAATTTGTCAAAATAAACCAGGAAATCTCCACACACACCACTATCAACACTGGAGTGCCTCAAGGCTCAGTTCTTAAACCGCTGCTTTGCTCCATATTCATAAATGATGCTCCCAAAACTCTGTTGTACTGCAGCATACTCCTTTACGCTGAGGACATGGTATTGCATACCAGTTCCAACAATATAGCTGAGTTTAACTCACAACTGAATGTCAATTTTGGAAGACTGCAGACCTCTCTAATACAAAATAGCATCATCCTAAATGCCAGCAAGACCCAGTCAATGCTATTTGGGTCCTCGCCAAAACTCAGGGCCTGCCCCACTGGCCTTACCATCTATTGCTCTGATGGCTCTCTCCACCATCAACTGTTTCAAATACCTTGGTATTACTCTGGACCCTGCCCTTGATTTCAACCAACACATCTCAAACATCTACAAGACTGTTAACACCAAACTTGGGCTGGCCTAAAAAATTAAATATACTCTAACTTCTGCTGCCACACTTGCAATAGCTTGTGGAATCCTACTGCCTAGCCTCATGTATGGACTCACCCTCTACTATTTAATTAGTGCTTTCAACCTGAGCAAATGGAATGTGTCATACAACAACATATGCCAGTTTGCCCTCTCCACTACCAGAATGACTCACCACTGCTCACTGAATGCTAAGCTAGGTTGGCAAGCCCCTTCCTCTCATCACCTACTTGCATTAAGCTGTATAATTGACAACATAATAAGGTCCTCCAAACCAGCTGCCCTCGCAGCCTTGATGACCTCCCAGAAGCAATTGTACCCCTTGAGCTCCTGCAACCAATCTCTCCTGGTAGTCCCTAGACGTTCCACCAAAATGGATAAACAAGCCTTTGCTAGCTTTGCCCCCAGAATCTGGAATGACCTTCCACCAAACCTTCAGAGTTGAGCAGTCCTACTTCTGTTTTAAGCAAGCACTTCACAAGTTCTTAAGCAACTCCACGATCTGCACCTGTAATCGACTCTCAATTCTCTTTGTCCCTTTTGCACCTCTGTCTTTTTCTCTCCCCACGTTTGGTACTCCTTTAGTAATAAGTGTCCCCCCTCTGAACTTCTTCTGGTTGTGTAATTGCACTTAGTTTCTCCTGCACTCTTGTTGCCTAAACTCACTTTCTCTGACTATGCTAGAAATGTCATGTTTTGTACCTATTTCCTCCTGAAATTGTATTGCTCAAAAAAACGAATGTTCTGTATACTGTATTGTTTACTACTGACTGTTGTTCTGCCGTTGTACCAATAGTTCTGGAACCTCCCGGCTCGTTCCTGAAAATAGACAGTGTCTTGTCTAGTGCACGTACCTGTTCAACAAAAACTAAATAAATAAATACTCTTATAGTGACTGAAATTCTAGGAATACCTATAACAGAAGATCCTTGCCAGACTTTAAGAATTGCTTTTGGTGGGTCTGAGGCAGCAAAAAGGAACTGGTCAAAGAAACCAGAAGAATGTGAAGAGAAGGTAAAAGTATGGAAAAACTGGCAGCAATGAAAGAAGTATTTGTAGTAAAAACATTTTTACTACCAGTGCTTACTTAAGTGTAGTTTACCTAATCCCTTAAGAGCTAGAGACCAAGATTTTAAGCTTAGTTTTTCAAACAATATGGGGGCGTAGATTAAACCCTATCAAAAGAAATCTATAATATTTTCCAGTGAAAAATGGATGAGTTAATTTGATAAAGCCGATTGCTTTTCTGCATAGTTTATTTAATTATTTGAATATATTACCCTTGTTAAGGAATGTTGGTAAAATCTGGCAACCGTTAACAAAAGACCGGTTTCAGATTATGATTACTAAATGGAATCAGGGACTTTCCAAATTAAAGGAAAATCCAAATACATCAGAACATATAAAACTGAAACTAAACAGTTTTCAAAACACAACCTCTCAAGAATACAATTATATGATAAGATTCAAAAACAAGGGTATGACATATCAGCAGAATATAGTAGGATGCAGGATGTCACATGGCTATGTTGTTATGGGAAAATAGCTGTAAAGGTAATGCAAAAAGTAAATGTTTAAATGACAAATTGTGTTACTAGGGAAAGTTGTAGAGGACAAATAGAGACAAGGGAGCCTTTTCTAGTATCATGTCCTGTTGTGAAATCTTTTTGGACCATTTTATCAAATAAATGGATGAGAACTGGAAGAAACTGACATACAGTATGAATATATAATCATAGGTACATTTTCATCTGGGTATAAGTATGATCAGAGTACACAGAATCTGATTTTTCTCATTTATTAAATGTTATGTATGTCAGGTAAGATGTAAACTGATTTTCCAGTAGTAATGGATGAGTCAAAAATATATTATACTACTAGGTGAAAAAGAGGAAAAAGAATATATCAGGATTTCCACAGAGGAAATGGAGAAAGAATTTAGAAATATTGTTTGTATAAGATAAACCTGGTTAAAAAGTGTGAATAATCCTTTATGATGTTTTATGAATATATGAAATGTTTTTGTTTGTTTGATAGTGAATAATACAGTTTATAGCAGTTTGGTTATGCACATTTTCCTGTCAATAAAATCACCCTACTCTCCCACAAGGGACACTGTTTGTTTCCTGTTGCAGGGATGGAGAAGTCTGGAGAGGAGGGAGAGATGTCTGCTGGGGTGGAGGAGACAGCTTCCCTTCCCACCCATAACCATTTGAAGGCTACTGCATGGACCACTGAGCAGGGGAGAGAAACTATGCCTGAGGGCACAGCCGGTACTGTACCTGTTGTGGAAAAAGATCCTGAGGTGAGGACACTAGCTGAAAATACAGATAGTAAAAGCAATACAGAGAGTGTCATGGTAGATATCTGTGGCAGTCCCGAAGAACAAAATATATATCCAAGATCATCTGTAGCAATGGCTGAGAAGGAGACTTGACAAACCACTGCAGGAAAAGGATACTTTATTTCTTCTAACTGTGGAGGAAAAAGAGAAATGTAAAAGAGAGGAATCCTGTTTGAGTCAAGGTATTTTCCAACATAACAAAGGACTCGAGGTTTCTACTGGTCAGAAGACTAGTGCTGAGATAGCATACATTAAAGCAAGTCTCGTATGTGAAAGGCCAGAAAGTCTGCTACCTGTTAAAACTGTACCCAGCTTTGAAACTGTCAGTGCAATAGAGAATAATTCAATGTTTCAGAGCAACAGTGGAAAGCAAGATAAATCAATGGCATTTTCAGTCATAGGGCATGGAAAAGAGAATAGAGATGTGCATGATATGAATCGGCAGTGGCCTCAGCAAGAGAGCGGCAAGGATCAAAGAGCAGGAACTAATAGCTTGGGCAGTATGTCAGTTTCACCCGTAATTGAAACTGACAAAGTCCTACAACCTGGGAACTGCCCACAAACTACTACAGGACACAATAAAATAATGGCCAAAAGACATTTGTTTGCCATTTCAGAGGACAGCACTACTAAAACTGAAGCTGCTCTTGAAGCTGCAGCATGGATTCAGTCAGTGGATAGCAAAAGCTGGACTTCCCAACAGCCAGTCAGTGCCAAAGAAATCATGACTGTCTCATCCAAACGTACAGCTCAGTCTACAATTTCAAAGCCTCAGTCAGGGTTGCAGAACTCCAGGGATACAAGCAGGGACATGGAAGTGAAAAAAGATGTGAACAAAATTTGCCAGAAGGGATTTTTAACATTGATTTGCCAGCAAGCTTTGATTTCTCCAAAGTGGCCAAACCACAGTTATTTAAACAAGCACATAAAGGATCTATTTCAGCTTTGGAAGTGCCAGTAAACTTTTCATCAGTACAAACTTTACATAATTCTCCTGGCATTTCTAAAAAGAGTTGTGTTATAGAACAAGAGAAATCAAAGGATGGGCTACTGAATGACGCACCAAACATGAGTGTGGCTATGCATATTTCAAACATAGTAACTACTGGAAGGCTAATTTCCTAAAGTGTTTCTGAAGCTTATGAAATGTTCCTGCTGCTGGCCATTGCTGCAGGGAGTTTTTAGTGAATCAGAGAGGGGTGGTAGGCTATGTCTACCTAGATTTCAGCAAAGCCTTTGATACCATCCCACACAGAAGGCTGGTTAACAAGATGAGTAGTCTGGGCATGGGGCATAAGGTGATACACTGGGTTAGAAACCGGCTGATGGACAGAAGACAGAGGGTGGTGGTAAATGGGATCCAATCTAGGGAGAGAGAGGTAACCAGCGGAGTACCACAGGGATCAGTACTGGGACCAGTTCTGTTCAATGTCTTCATTAGTGACATTGCAGAGGGGTTGGAAGGAAAGGTCTGCCTATCTGCAGATGACACCAAGATCTGCAACAGAGTGGATACTCCAGAAAGGGGTGCAGAAAATGAAGAGGGACCTGGAGAAGCTTGAAAGATGGTCAGAGGTGTGGCAACTGAGGTTCAATTCAAAAAAGTGCAAGATAATGCACCTGCATAGGGGAAACCCTGGGGAGAGCTACAGAATGGGGAAGGGTGGAGGTGCTGACTGTCACCAAAGAGAAAAGGGACCTAGGGGTTATCATATCTGATGACCTTAATGTATCAAAGCAGTGTGCAAAGGCTGCAGGGAGGGCCAGTGGCATGCTGGGGAGCATAGGCAGAGGCATTACTAGCAGGAGAAAGGAGAAGTTTATGCCATTGTATAAAACACTGGTAAGGCCTCACCTGGAGTACTGCATGCAGTACTGTAGACCACACATGCATAAGGACATAGACAGGATGGAGGCTATACAGAGAAGGGCAACAAAGATGGTGCATGGCCTGCATCACAAATCATATGAGGAGAGACTAAGAGTCCTCAATATGTTCTCACTGGAGGAGAGAAGAGGAGAGGAGAGGAGAGGAGAGAAAGGGGGATATGATAGAAACTTTCAAGTACCTCAAGGGCATAAACAATGTGCAGGTGGGGGAGCTTTTCCAGTGTAGAAAAGATATCAGAACAAGGGGACACAATATGAAATTGGAGGGGGGTAGATTATTGTTTATTGATAAATACTGGATAACACCTTTGAGTCAAAGACTCCTTTACAAAGGTTCCACGTCATACATAAGACAGAGACAACCGTGAACAAAGTAACAACTAACATAGTAATTAAAGACAATGATTACAGAATGGTTGCAATTGAATACAGAAAATACAAAATAGCAGCAGGGAATACATGGTAACAGAGAGCTGCTAACAAGGTACAAAGTGCAAAAGGTTACAGGTACAAGCATAACATTTCAGGGCAATGGCGCTAGCCATGCCCAGGAGTTCTTTGTTGGCCAAGGCAGGACATTGGGGTCCATTGTCACGGTATAGAGGTAATGTGAGGAAGTATTTCTACACAGAGAGGGTGGTGAATGCTTGGAACAGTCTGCCACAAGAGGTGGTGGGGGCAAGCAGAGTAGAGGGGTTTAAACATGCCTGGGACAGGCACAAGGGAACATTGGGTGGGGAGGGAGTGATGAAAAGCCATTGATCACTTAGGGTCAGTGACTGCATTCAAGTTTAGGGTTTATGGGCAGACTAGATGGAACTAGCGGTCCTTATCTGCTGACAATTTCTATGTATCTATGTTGCTGCAGGACTTGGGATTCAGCGGCCATAGCCGCAGGACCTGGGATTTGGCGGCCATAGCCACAGGTCTGGGGGAGTTTCAGTGGCCATAGCCATTAGGAGGAGAGTCAGCAGTCGTTGCTACAAGAAAGAAACTAGATGGCTCCAAGAGGACTGGGCTCCCTACTGTAGGGGAGCCAATCAGGGTGCAGGGCACCAACTTTTAAAAATGAAAGCTCTGCTATAAAAGCGGAGCCACTTCTGCTTTTCCAGCTTCTGCTATTCCTGTTGCTGGCTGTTGCCACAGACAGTTTTCGGCGGCTATTGCTGCAGAACTTGGAATTCGGCAGCTGTAGCAACAGGATCTGGGATTTGGCAGCCATAGCCACAGGTCTGGGGAGTTTTAGTGGCCATAACCACTAGGAGGAGAGTCGGCGGCCATTGCCGCAAGAGAGGAACTCAGCGGCCGCAAGAGGACTGGGTTCCCTACTGTAGTGGAGCCAATCAGGCCACAGGGCACCAACTTTTGAAAATGAAAGCTCTGCTATAAAAGTGGAGCCAATTCTGCTTTTCCAGATTCTGCTGTTCCTGCTGCTGGGGAAGAAAAATTCCCACCTCCTCCATTAAATAAACCGACTGCCTGGACTCCTCCCAGAGGAACCTACCAACATCGGAGGAGGAGGAGGAGGAGGAGGAGGAGGGAAGAATTATCATAGACAGGGGGTGAAGAGTGGAAAAGAGACTTGGGCAGGATTCACAAAGCTTTTTGAAGGTGCAAAACCTTCCCTAAATTCCCCAAACTTCCATAGCTATGGAAAAAAGGAGAAATTGCTCCAAGTGCTATTCACAAAACCTCCGCAGCTGCAGAAAAAATACACTACGGACTGAGGAAAAAAATGCAGCTGTGGAAGTTCCTGAGGAAAAAAAGGTAACTGATAAGTATGGCACATCCCCTCAAAGGCTATTCTCAGCTGTTTTTTTTCCACAGTTGCAGAAAAAATGTTACACACATTGGAGTGAGGTGTAACACTCCCTCAGCAAACTGCAGTAGTGCCCCAACAATTGAAATACAATTAAAGTGGAGGTCAGGCACAGGTAATAGCATCCAAGTGGGTATATCAGTGGCTGATGTTACAGCAACACTAGCACACATTGTCATGGAATGGCAACAAAAAACAACCACCAGACCCAGTGCAGCCCATGAAGGAGCCCCACAGGCAGTAGAGCCTGAACAGCCTGCAGTGTATGCTACTCCTGCAGGCAACAGGAACACTCCAGGGAGGGATGACCAGCAGTGACAGACAGCCACTGTGGTGCCATGGTATTGCTGGTACTTGTGGAGCTGCAGTGGTCCTAGTTGAGGGACTGGTTGTTGTTCTCTGTGGGTGCTTTCATCTACATGCTATGGCAGAAATGTTGACGTCTGCTGCACCAGCTAATTAGGCTCACCGTTGTTGTGCCTCCTATGCCATTTTCACATGTGTGGATCCCCAGTTGCAGATTTTCAGCACTTGTGCAATTTCCGCACCAGCTGAATTTCTGTACCTGTGGAGCTTTTTGCGGAATTCTGCACCTGCGCAAGTTTTCTATGTGAATATCGTGCAACTTCATTTCCGCAGTGCTGCAGACCTTTTTCCCGCAGCTGTGGGATTTTTGGCCTTCTTTGAGAATCTCGCCCTTCATTTTTTTGTCTTATGGTGTGACTTTTATACTGCTTTCATTTTATCTTAGAGTGTCTTATTAAATGAATTGATATATCATTTTTTATCTTATAGAGTGACTTGATTTAAAGTGGTAGCAACAGTTGTTTGCAGGAAGGCTGTAGCAAGGGGAAATGAGGGGTGCAGTAAAGGCTAATTATTGTCTTTTATGTTTTAAAGGCACAGTGAATGCTAGTAATTGCAGCAGGGCTGTGGTAAAGGGAACTGTAGGGTACTGCAAAGACTGATTCTGGGTGTTTTTATTTAAGAGGTAGTGACATTTATAAGGTAGAATGTAACAGGAGATCTGTAGGGGCTAAAGACCTTGGTACATACTCAAAAGGGTAATGATTTCATAAGGGCTAAGTAAGGGCACTAAGGGTTCTGTTTCTATCGTGTTATCTTATAACAAGCTGAATTAACAAACTGATTTAAGAGGTAATGGCATTTACAAGGTAGAATGTATTAGACGATCTGTAGGGGTTAGAGGCCTTGGTACATACACAAAAGGGTAATGATTACAAAAGGGCTAAAACTGTAGGGTACAGTACTAGCTAATTCTGTGGCATTTTTTTAGGGGGTCTTCTTTCAGCACTTTTAAGACTAAAGTGATCAAATGGTCGCGCAACTAAGTTGGAGAGGTAGCCTTAAATGGGGTCAGGCAGGTCTTGAGTGTGGTCTCTGGGCCTTTAGGGCACAGGGAATCTTTGGGAAGGTGGTAGGGTGCAGTGAGTGTGGGACGGCCATGATGTTGCATATAGCATGGAGGCTGGGGGGCTGCATGGTGTGCAGACAGCTTACACAGCTAAGTGAGGAGGTGGGGTGATTGAGGAGGGCACTAAGCAGGGGAGAAGACAGGGGAAGGGGAGAGGATTGGAGGAGGTTCAAAGAAAACACCAGTTTGGTGGGGATGAAAGAGTGAACATAGGAGGAGCTGCAGTGGTATCAGGAACAGGTGTAGAGGTAGGCGCAAGAAGAAGGGGAGAGGACTGGAGCAGGTTCAGAGGATGCACCAGAGGGATGAGAGGAGAAAGGGGGAGCACAAGGAAGACCACAGGAGACTTAGGTATAGGAGAAATAGAGGACGAGAGGGGCCAGGGGAAGTGGCAAGTGATAAGATAAAAAAAAAATCACAGCAAGCACCATCAGGGAAGGGTCAGAAATTAGGGAGGGGAGCATCAGGCAGCAGGCTGTGAAGCAAGGAGGCAGAGCAGGAAAACAGATTCACACCCCTAAGGGCACTTGAGGAGGAGAACAGCAAGGAGTGCAGCAGCAAGGAAATTGTAGGAGACGGAGGAGAGGCTAAAGTGTTAGAAGGATCGGGAATGGGGGATGCACCTTTGGAAGGGAACCTGGAGGGAAGTAGCCAAAATGAACAAAAGAAGGGGGTGAAAACAATCTCAAGGGGTACAACACACAGAAGGGACAGGGAGGGAGCATACAGTAAGCTCAGGTGGGAGAAAGATAAAGGGGAAGGAGGTACCTATATACATGGGATTCAGCAGTAGACAGGAAGGAAAGGAGCAAAGGGAGGGGTCAGCGCCAATGAATAGGGAGGTTAGGATGAGGGGGACTGATGGGGACACCAAAAGGGGGGGAATGAAAAATTTAGTCCAGGGGAGAGCAAAACTCTGGAGAAGGAGACGGACAAGGGAGAAGATGAGACCAGGGAGGGAAATGAGAGGCCAGGAAAGGGGTGTAAGCTAGAGAATCAAAAGTACAAGCAGAAGGAAGGGAGTAACAGGGGTGTGCTCATAGGGGATTCAGTACTAAAGGGAATCAGATGGGGGAGAAATGGAGGCAAGAGCAGCACCATTTGGGTTGAGTGTATGCCAGGAATGCTGGCGCTAAACGTGAGGCCCAATATACTCTCATGGGGCAAGCAGCAAGATGAGAGGTCACACTTGGTGTTCCACCTAGGCACCAATGATCTGGAGGGGAGTAGTCTAATGGAGGTGCAGGCTAGATTCAGGGATCTTGCTAGGTTCTGCAGAAGTGCAGGGTTCCATTCGATTGCTTTCTCGGAGGTACTGCATGTGCCAAGAGCAAACACGTTAAGAAAGCAGAGGATTGTAGAATTTAATCAATGGCTGGAGGGTTGGTGCAGGCAGCTGGGGTTTGGGATAGTGGGGGACTGGGGAGCAATGTGGGAGGATGAGAGTCTATTTGCCCTGGACAGGCTACACCTGAGCAGGGAGGGACAAGCAGTGCTAAAGAGAAAGTTAGGGGACTTTATCAAAAGAAAATATAATTTAAACTGATGTTGGGGGGGGTCAAGGAAGGGGCCAGTCAAAGTGGCAGGAGTGATGGGAGGCTATCAGCCTCCCTTCCAGGTTGGAGATAAAATACTGGCAGGAAGCAAGAACAAGCAAAGGTTAGTAGAGGAGAGCAGTGAGGAGAGGGGGCCCTGGTGCAAAGGATTATCAGCCAACACCAGGAGTTTGGGGAACAAAATAGTGGACATGGAGGACATCATGGTGGATGAGGGACTGGACATAGTAGCAGTAAGTGAGACATGGTATACAGAACATCATGCCTGGGAGACAGTTATCCCAGGCTACAGACCGTTTAGGAAGGACAGGGATGGTAAGAGGGGGTGTGGGGTGGCATTATACGTCAAAGACCACATTAAGTCTGCTGCCCCAGTGGCGCTGAGGGTTGAGGCACTGGATGCCACACCTCACATCACACTGGCGACCCAGGTTTGGGAATGGCCCCGGGTGGCCGGGGGTCAGCAGGGGTGGAAGAGATTGAGTGTCTGGAGGACTGCTCTCTCTTTCCGGGGAGGGTTGGGGTAACGATTCACTCAACGAGTGCCCTCTGGCAGAGGCTGGGGGGGTAGCTGAATGTAGCATCACAGGCGTATGCCAGAGATGGAGCCACGGCATGCATTGCCTTGGTAGCCAGGCTCCACAGGGAATGTAGTGCACAAGAAAAAGGGAAAAAAAACTCATCTCTGATAGGCGAAAGCACCTTCTTTCATGGACCACACTCCCAGTTACGGGCTCAGTCCCCAGGCTATCCCCCTCCTCTCCAGACCGGTGTCTCAATACTTGGAGAAAGAGCACCCTGGGTGGGGGCGGCCATTCCCCAGAGGTTAGACCAGGGGGATTCCTGGTGCCGGAGAGGAGCCTGCAACTTCTGAACCACGTTGGGAGGTAGAGACTGTGATCCAGGAGGTTGCCGGAGAGAATTCAGAGGTGAGTGGTGCACAAAAAGAGTTAAAAAAAAAAAGACAACATTAGTGCAATGGAAGGGCAGGAGGAGGTAGGGGAGTCAGAGCTCATGTGAGTCACGCTTGACAAATGGACTGGGGAATCATTGAGGAAAGGGGTGGTTTACAGACCTCTGATGCAGGGAGAGGATGGGGATAGACAGCTGATACAGGCAGTTACAAAGATGGCTCTCAAGGGGGAACTTCCGCTAGTGAGGGACCTAAATCTCCCTGATGTGGGCTGGGGATCCTGGCTGTGGTATCAGCTAGGAGCAGGATGATCCTAGAGGTGCTGCAAGGGGTATTCATGCAGCAGCTGGTCAGGGAGCCCACTAGGGGAGATAACCTACTGGACATGGTCCTCACAAATGGGGAGAGTGAGAAAGAGGTGGTGGTGGTGGGTGAAGGACTAGAGACTAGTGATCATGGAACTGTGAGGTTCAGGGTTAAAATGGGGAGGGAGACAAATCAGACTAGAATGAGTGTGATGGATTTCAGAAAGATGGACTTTAGCAAAATGAGGATATTTGAGGAAGAAATGACAGGTAAGGGGAATATAGGGGATGTTGAGGAGCTATGGGGAGCTATCAAAGGAGGGGTATTGAAGGCCACTGAAATTTGCATTAAGAAGGTAAGGAACAACAAAAAAAGGAGGAGACCACTCTGGTTTACCAGGGAGGTGGCAGGGGCAGTCAGGGAAAGGAAAAGAGCATTCAGGGAATATAAGAAGACACAAAGGGGTGAGGACAGGGAGGCTTATAGAGAGACAAGAGGAGAGTGGCAGGGCAGAAGATAAGAAGGTCTAAAGTGGATACTGAGGAGAAAATAGTTAAGCAGGCAAAAGGGAGGATAAAACTTTTTTTAGGTATGCGGGGAAAAGAAAGAAGGTAAGGCAGGGGATAGTAAGGTTGTGGGGGAGGGAGGACTACAACTGGAAGGGGACTTCGAGAAAGCAGAGATGTTCAATAACTACTTCTGCACGATCTTCATGGATGAAGGGGAGGGAAGGGGCAGGGAAGGCAAAAAGGTGGAGCCTAGTATGTTCAGCATGGACAGGGTAAGGGAGGAACTGGGCAGCTTAAAGGTGGACAAGCAATGGGGCCGGACGCTTGCACCTGAGGGTACTCTGGGAACTGAGGGAGGAGCTGGCAGCCCTATTGATGAGACTGTTTAACTTGTCCATGGATACAGTTTGTGTGCCAAGGGACTAAAGGAGGGTGGATGTGGTGCCACTGCACAAGGGGGGGGCAGTAAGAAGATGTCAGAAAAACATCACCCGGTCAGCCTCACCATGGTGGTGGGCAAGGTGATGGAGGCACTAATAAAAGAAAGGGTGGTGGACTACCTGGTGGACAGAGGACTGCAAGATGAAAGGCAGCATGGATTCAACAAATGGGAGACCCTGCCAGACGAACCCAATAGAGTTCTTCAATTGGGTGATGCAGGTGGTTGACGGGGGGGGGCGGGGGATGAAGCCTATCTGGACTTCAGTAAGGCCTTCAACACCATCCCTAACAGAAGACTAGTAAATAAGCTGGAAAGCTTAGGGGTAAGACAGAAAATAACTAGGTGGGTGGAAAACTGGTTGGCGGGCAGAAGTCAGATAGTGGTGGTAAATGGGGTGCATTCTATGGTGAGGGGGTAATGAGTGGGGTGCCCCAGGGGTCAGTGCTGGGACCCCTCCTTTTTAATATATACATAAGTGATATAGCAGAAGGTCTGGAGGGAAGAGTGTGCCTAGTCATGGATGATACAAAAATCTGCACTAGGGTGGACACCCCAGGGGGTAGATACCATGAAGCATGACTTGAGGACTCTGGAGGGGCGGTTGGAAACTTGCCAACTAAAATTAAATGCCAAAAAGTGTGCTGTGATGCATCTGGGGTGCAAAAACCCACAAACAGCTTACACTCTAGGAGGGGAGGAAATCAAAAAAACAGTGCAGGAAAGGGATCTGGGGATTATAGTGTCAAGCAACCTTAAGGTGGATAGCCAGTGTAGCAAGGTGATGGGAAAGGCAAATGGAATGTTGGCATGCATTTTGAGGGGCATAACTAGCAGAAGAAGGAAGGTGCTGATGCCTCTTTACAAGGCTATGGTGAGACCATACTGGAGTACGGGGGTGGAGAGTTCAGAGAAGAGCTAAGGCTGGAAGTTTAGGTTTGCTGACCAAGGCACCTAGCTTCACCTGAGCTCTTTTCTTCTAGGTTGCTTGAAAGGACAGAGCAAAGAACCTTACCAGAGCAAATATAAGGATTAAGACTTCTTTTGGCTAGGCAGGTTTACTGTGTGTTGTTATTTTTATTTTGTACTCACAGGGATTGCTACTGTTTGTTGCTAACATTTTATTGCTTTATTTTTCTCTGATTCAAATTGTTGTTGCTGGGTATACCTTATGCTGCATTATTACAGGGTGTGCCTACAGGTGTGTGCATACAGATTACTGCTGTATTCTGATTCAAATTGTCTTTTGCAAGGTATATCTTCTGTTACTGCTTTATTTTTCTCTGTAGCAAAGTGTTTCTTACAGGGCATATCTTCTGTGAAATTATTATAGGTGGTGCTTTACAGGTTTCACAGTTTTATCTGTCATTAGGATAAGATTTAGGGCTACTGCATTTGTTGCTGGCTGATTGTTTCTGCTCTTACCTCCTTGTTTCTTTCATCTGTGGTTCTTCTTTTTTGGCAGGGGAAGGGCCCAGCCACCCACCCCCATCCCCAACCACCCCACACTACACTCCTTTTATAGGGTAGCACAGTCGTGACATTTTCCTACAGCAAAGTAGGAAGGGATGGATCAGAGGGGTATCCACACAGTGACCTCATTTACAGGGGCACTAGTAATTTAACTTGTTATAACAAGTTATACAAAAACAAACAAACAAAACACAAAATCAAACTTTTGCTTTCATTTTCTTCCTTCTAATTACGCTGACCAGGTTATAAACCCAGCAACTTACCTAGAATGGATATCATTAACTGCAGGTACTGTGAAACACTTTTCAGAAGGGAAGTTTTACAGGATTTAGGACACTGTCCTACATGCTAGGCCACTGGAGATCTAAGGGCTCAGCTCCAGGTAGCATGGGCAGAGATTGCGCGCGCCTCAAATTGCATATTCAAGAGGAAATATGTTATAAGAACCACCCGCCATTTCCCTAACGTCCAACAGAAGCACCTTGACCGTAGAGGGTAGTTGATCTGGGAGGTTGGCAGGTGGTTAGGAGGGGCAAATCAAGTGCCCTGTGACTCGGTGCTCTCCAACATATCACCTCCACAAACCATATAAAAACTACAAACAGGTATCTGCCTCTATCTCCAAAATCAAACAAAGGGGCAGAGGACACTGCAGAGCAGGACACTGCAGCACAGCAGCTAGCACAACAAAACTCGCCCAAACCAGAAACCAAAACAAAAAAAGCAAAAAGGAAATCCAAAAAAACTTCTGATCGTAGGAGACTCCATGATTCGGGGAGTTGATACGTATCTCCAGCCAGGGGTAATGGTCAGATGTCTCCCAGATACATCAGCATGGAAAGACACTGACCACATTGTTAAAACTGTTCAGGAAGCAGGAGAAAACATTGATGTCCTGGTACACATAGGGACTAACGATCTCGCCAGCTGGTCAGTTGTGGAGACCAAGGAATGCCTAACCAGTCTGAGTGACAAACTATCATCCATTTCGTTTGGCATCTCCTTCTCTGAGGTCCTGCCAGTCTGGGAGAGGGGGACAGATGGAAGGAAGGTCAGAGAAGGGGAGATGGGGAGCTAAACATGTGGCTCAAGGGCTGGTGCCAGGAAAAATGACACAAATTTGTAGGGAACTGGCAACAGTTTTGGGAGTGAAAGTTCTTTAAATTTGATGGACTGCATCTGACTAAGGAGGGAGTCAGTGCATTGGGGCAGAAGTTTGATGTCTTGCAGAATTTTAAACTAGCAAATGGGAGAGGTTGCAACACCAATAAGCGAATGAACACCTCTCCCCTCAGTAGTGATCACACAGGAGTTCAGCATGTTTGTAGTTCATTTGCATCACCAGGTAAAGAAAAAGGTCCGGCTCCCCATATGATGCACAGAGGAAACTCCGGACCTCGCCCAACAACTAGCAAACCGAAATCTGACCAATGTAAAATTATGTACACAAATGCTCGCAGTCTGGGAAACAAGATCCCAGACCTGCAGGCAATAATGACAGAGGCTAAACTTGACATAGTAGCCATTAGCGAGACATGGTTTACCAGTAACCACACTTGGGAGACTTCAGTACCTGGCTATGTACTGTTCAGAAGAGACCGAGGTGCAAAAAGGTTGGGGGTGGATTGGCTCTTTATGTCAATGAAAATATCAAAGCTACAGAAATTCAGAATACACATAAGGAGCCAGAAGAACTGTGGGTCACCCTGGAAACAGGAAATGGGACAGCCATACAAACTGGGGTTGTGTAAAGGCCTCCAGACCAGGGGGAGGACATAGGCATGTTGCTGTTAGAAGATATACAAAACAGGACAGCTAAAGGGGAGGTTCTGATAATGGGAGACTTCAACATGCCAGATATAGATTGGTCAATACAAGCAGGGACATCTGCCAGAACTAGACACATGGTGGATTCCCTGCAGGGGGAGGGCCTCAAACAACTGGTACAACAACCCACAAGAGACAGGGCTATTCTAGATCTAGCATTGACTAACAGGAAAAGGATCACAGATCTCCAGGTACAAGGTCACCTGGGTGCCAGTGACCATCACTTGGTATGGTTCAGTTTGGCCACTAGAACAAAATCATCCCATTCCAAGACAAAAATATGGGACTTAAGAGGAGCGGACTTTGATAAGATGGCCAACAGAGTTAAGCTAGCCCTGGCAAAAAGAAATACAGGTGAGGGGGTACAGGCAAAGTGGGCAAGCATTAGGGATGTAATACTTGAAGCAATATCCCATTGCGTTAGTGAGAAAAGGAAGTGCAAAAGAAGAAGGAAACAACTTTGGTTCTCAAACACAGTAGCAGAAAAGGTCAGAGCCAAAAGGCTGGCCTTCAGGAAATATAAGGGAACACAGCAGGATGAAGATAGGGAGGCATACCAAACTTCCCTAAGGGAAGCAGGGAAGGCAGTAAGGCAGGCAAAGGCCCAAACCGAGGAAACACTAGCACAAACAGTAAAAGAAGGTGACAAGGCTTTCTGGGGTGGGGTGTCAAACAGACAAGGCATACTGATGAGTCCTGGTGGGACGAAACACGTGTCTATGTCTTCTGTTAGCACCCTTTGCAAACTGTGTGAGAGGCCTTTCGGCACCATGCAATTTTGCTTAAAGTTGGACCAGCATAACATTCTGTGGTGATTTGCACATGCTGCCCATGATGCTTTGCATTGTGTGGGCATGTGTGATTTTGTAAGGCTTTCTATAGATACATTAGTGAAAGGAGAAAGTCCAGAGGGGGTATTGCTAAGATCAAAGGGGATAAGAGGGAGTGTGAGGAAGAGGGGGACCATGTAAAAGCATCTATCCTAAATAGATACTTCTGCTCAGTATTTACGGAAGAAAAGGTACTGGTGAAGAGAAGGTAGGGCAGGGCCCACAGCTCTGCACCATGGACAAAGGGGGGAGGGAGGTGTGCACTAGTCCCTTCACAAAAGAAAGGGTCCTACAAGAGCTCGATAAGCTCAAGGTGGACGAGGCAATGGGACCCGATGGCATACATCCCAGGGTACTAAAGGAGCTAAGGGTGGAACTAGCAGAGCCATTATCAGAACTGTTTAGTGAGTCTCTGCGCACATGAGAGATCCCAGAAGACTGAAAAAGGGCTCATGTGATCCTGCTCCACAAGAGTGGTAGCAAGGAGGAGGCAGAGAACTACAGACCAGTCAGTCTTACCTCAGTAGTGGGCAAGATTATGGAGGCACTCCTTAAGGAAAGGATAGTGCAATAACTGGAATCCATAGGAGCACAGGATCCAAGACAGCATGGGTTTACAAAAGGAAGGTCCTGTCAAATTAATCTCATAGACTTCTTTGACTGGGTAACCAGAGTGGTGGACCAAGGGGGAGCAGTTGATGTTGCCTACCTTGACTTCAGCAAAGCTTTCGATACTGTTCCACATAGAAGACTGATTAATAAGCTGGGTAGGCTAGGGGGTGGGTCAGGCGTTGGTCAACTAGGTGGCAAACTGGTTGACGGGCAGAAAACAGAGAGTGGTGGTAAATGGTATACAGTCAGAAGAGATGCAAGTCACAAGTGGGGTACCTCAGGGATCAGTCCTGGGGCCAGTCCTCTTCAATATCTTCATCAGTGACATTGTAGATGGACTGGAAGGTAAGGTTTGTCTGTTTGCAGATGACACCAAGATCTGCAACAGAGTAGATGATCCAGATGGGGTGGACAGAATGAGAAGAGATCTGGATAAACTAGCAAAATGGTTGGAAGAGTGGCAACTGGGGTTTAACGCAAAGAAGTGCAAGATCATGCACAAAGGGAAGAGAAACCCTGAAGCCACCTATAGGCTGAGAGGGGAGTTTCTAGCAGTCACAAGGGAAGAAAGAGACTTGGGCGTCATCATCACCAATGACCTGAAATCATCCAAGCAGACCTCTAAAGGAGTAGGTAAGGCTAGAGGGATGTTGGGGTGTATTAGTAGGGGTATCACATGTTGGAACAGGGACGTAGTAATTCCTCTTTACAAGACACTGGTTAGGCCCCATCTGGAGTACTGCATGCAGTACTGGAGGCCACACCTTCATAAGGACATTAACCAAATTGAGGCAGTCCAGAGAAGGGCTAGCAAAATGGTGTAGGGACTGCATCAGAAAACATATGAGGACAGATTAACTGAGCTCAATATGTATACCCTAGAGCAAAGGATGGAGACAAGTGATATGATTGAAACATTCAAACACCTTAAGAGCTTTAACAAGGTGAAATGGTCTAACATGTTTTAATATAAGAAAAATCGCAGGACAAGAGGACACAGCATGAGATTAGAGGGAGGCCGATTAAGGGGTAATGTGAGGAAGTTCTTTTTCACAGAAAGGGTGGTGGATGGATGGAATGGCCTACCCCAGGAAGTGGTGGATATGAATACAGTGCAGGGCTTCAAACAGGCATGGGATAGGCATAAGGGAGCAATACAGATGAGTATGAATAAATAGGCCATTGACAGAGCGAAAGCCTATGGCACATTCATAAAGTAAAAAAATAAATTGGCAGACTGGATGGGCCTTGTGGTCCTTATCTGCCGTCAACTTCTATGTTTCTATGTTAGCAACCAAGATGGTGCACAGTATACAGGGGAAACCTTATGAACATAGATGTAGGGAATTGGATCTGTACCCACTGGAGATTAGAAGGGAGAGTGGGGACATGATTGAAGCTTTTAAATATGTGAAGGGGATCAATAAGGTGAAGGAGGGGAATTTGTTCAGAAGGAAGAAGGGGGCTAAAACTAGAGGGCATAGCCTAAGATTGGAAGGTGGAAGATATAGAGGCAGTGTGACGGGACAATTATTCATGGAGAGAGAGTGGTGGAGGCCTGGAATAAACTACCGGAGGAGGTGGTGGAGGCAGAAACAGTGGAGGGATTTAAGAGAGCATGGGACAGACATATGGGAGTGGGAAGTGAGGGGAAGGGGAGGGCCCATAAGAGTGGAGATGAGTAGGGGAGGGGAGAAAGGGCAGACTCGATGGACCATTGAGGTCCTTTTCTGCCTTCAGATTTCTGTAATTCTGTGATTGTGTGAACCTTCAACTTCCATAAATAAAGAAGTTAATTCAGATAGACAGGAAGTTGAGGTAGCCCCTCCCCCAAAGGAAGAAATACTCACATTTGTTTTAAAAAACATTCTGTGGAACCAACTAACAGGTGGAATGCTATGTGAATTAAGTATATAGGGGTCTGCCAGAACACCCAGATCATATATATCTGAGCCAGGACTCAATTCAATTCATATTTAATGTTCAGCTTAAAATTAAGCTATTACATAGACAAAACTTAAAACAATATACTGTAAATACAACATGCCATAAAAATACAATCGTATGGTGAATCCCATTTGTCATATTATTATACACTGAATAAATTTCTGCTTATACATGTCCATCATTTAACCCTATTGACAGCAGTGTCCTATAATGAATAAGACAGGATAACGAAGAGAAGATAGCACTTATTAAGATGTTATAACAATATGGCAGTATTCTTGATTAGTAACTACCAAATATCTTTAATACTGTCAATGACCTTTGTTTTCTAAATATAGTTTCTTTTCCTCTATATTTCTAAGGAAGGAGGCTACAGGGAAAAATATATGTTTGCTTTAATATTTCAGGAGATATGTTACTAGGTGGTCTGGCTCACATTCTATTGAGCCCAGAATTTGACCTAGTAACTATTCTTTGTATCTCTCATACAGAAGACACAAAATTACTAGGTGTATCAAATTATCTGGTCCCATCCTGCATTTATGAAAGACATTCTTCTTCCTCTCTTGTTTATTATGCAAGTTTAATTTCCATTGACTGGATATACACTCAAACCTATATCTGGTCACTAATTTCCTATATTCTGGTTTATCAATTTCTGTCAGGTATTTTTTCATACCATGATATATTTTATTTTGAGACATCCATTTACACACTTTAGACTGTTTACACAGTGCTAGATATTTTTGATATATATATATATATATATATATATTATGACCATAGTTAGGGTTGAGTAGCACTTTTACGGTTAAAGGGTCAAGTTTTGCACTTTAATAACTTTGCCACCATTTAACAGATTTGCCTGAAATTTGGTATGCACAATTGGGTATGGTAGTTCTAGGGATCAGCCATGTTTCATACAGGTCGGATATATGGCTGCAGAGTTATTATGCGACAACCAATTGCGCAATTACGATTTTTTTGTGATTTCTTTGCTCTCACCTACAGGTCGCACGGTTTGCACGACTGGTCCAAAAACTTCAGGAAACATGCAGCCAGGGTCTCCAATGTGCCTTTTGAAGATTTCGTGAAAAAATATTGAACGGTTCAAAAGTTATTCAGACAACAAGTTCCCATTATAAGTCAATGGGAAAAGTTAACAAAACGTTCAACACTTTCACAAATGCAGTTTTTACTTTCACAAATGGCCCTTTTACTTTCGCAAATCCACCATTTTGTTTTCAGTTGGTGAACAGAATAATGCTTGGCATTTAAATTTGGGACCCTCTAGCAACACAATTCTTTTTGTGTTTACCTAGTTGGACCCTGAGGATGCTAGGCATGTCTTTATTTTGAGGTTAAACACCCTAGAAATATGTTTTTCAAGTTTCTGGAAAAAGTACTTCCGTAAAGTGAGTGTACTCACAAAAGTGTCGTAAATTTTGTAAGCTTTCACAAATTGCGACACTACTTTTCCAGGCTATGGCAAAATGACAACAATTCTTTGCCACCCTGCTGCAAAAGAACAGGGGAACGCAGCCAACATCTCTCAGATGTGCCTTTCAGTGTTTTGGTGAAAAAATATCACAGGGCGGCCAAGTTATGGCACTCCAAAGTTGACACTTTTTCCCATAGGATAACATTACGCCGTCTGCCGCATTACAGGAATCCTTTGCCGCCCTGCTGCAAAATAACGGTTTGGTCTTTTGGGCTGAAATTTGGAGGGAAGAAAGCCAACATCCCACTGATGTGCCTTTTGGTGGTTTGGTGAATAAATATTATAGGGCGGCACAGTGACAGCACTTCGAATTAACGCTTTTTCCCATTGGATAACATTACGGCACCTGTCTTGTCTTTTGGGGCCCGTATCTCAGAAACAGTGCGAGATACGGACTTTTTGTTGCAAAAATGCTTAGCCCCCTAATAGGAGCTAAGTACAAAACTAGCCAGGAAAGTCATAATTCATATGAAGTTAACATTTTTTTTCTATGCTGTACGGTTCCTGAGATATAAGCAATTTAATATTCCAAGTCCTCATTTTCTGCTCCGAGACCCATTGTTATGTATACATTCTTTGTTTTCACTGTGTTTTCCAATGCATTTTTTGGGGAAAAGAAGGATGTGCCCTTTCGTTACTGTGCCAGTTAGCGTTTCCAGTTGCGTTTCCATTACCGTTTGTGGCACCATTACCGTCTGCGCCACCGTGTGCGTTACGGTTTGCATTTCTGTGTCATTTGGTGTTATTGTTGCTGTTACCATTACCAGTTTCATTTGCAATTGTGGTATCATCCACGTGCGTTTCGGTTTGCGTTTTCATATGTGCTTGCATTTCTGATTCGTTTCTTTTTCCTTTGGCGTTATTTTTGCTGTTACTGTTACCATTTGCGTTTACAATTGCGGTACCATGACCGTGTGCATAATGGTTTGTGTTTCTGTACTTGCTTGCATTTGCATTTCTCTTTCCTTTGGCATTATTGTTGCTGTTACCATTACCATTTCCGTTAACAATTGCGGTTCCTTGACCATGCACGTTACGGTTTGCGTTTCCATATGCGTCCCCATTTCCATTTCTGTTTCCTTTGGCATTATTCTTCATGTTAACTTTACCATTTGCATTTACTATAGTAGTACCATGGCTGTGGCATTACGGTTTACGTTTACGTGTGCGCTCACATTCGCGTTTCCATTTCTGTTCCCTTTCATGTTCTTTTCGCGGTGACACTTAACATTTCCATTTAAAATACTGCTGCCATCACTGGTCACGTTACCAGTTGTGTTTTCGTATGTGCTTCAATGTCTGTTTGTGTCACTGTTCGCTTTGACGTCACTTTGCGCTTGCATTTATATCAACGTTTCCATTACCATTCACATTTCCGTTACCATGTGTGCCACTGTTGGCACTTCTGTTTGTGTTGCTGTTCCTGTTACTATGTCATAAGACATCATGTCGGGCCCCGCACTCCCGACGTTGCATTACTTTCATTATTTGTCGTCATCATTCTCAAAAAGAAGGGAAATTAGAGGCAAAAAACTCTGTTTAATGCATCAGTTAGGGTTGTTCCACAGTGACAAAAGTGAGGAATTTGGTGTTAGGGTTAAAAACCCCCCTTGGACCCCCCCAACTGGCATCGGGGTGCGCGTTGGGGTCGTCGGTCCTAACTCTCACCCCATTCTCCTATACATCTGCTTCACATGTGATGGAGTGAGAGTGTTAGCTGATGACCCAACGCCACCCTCGATGCCGGTTGGGGGGTGAACTGGGGGTCCAAGGGGTTTTCACCCTAACACCGAATTTCCTCACTTTTGTCACTGTGGAACAACCCTGACTGATGCATTAAATGGAGTTTTTTGGCCTAATATATATATATATATATCCTTTACTCTTTATTTGATACTGTCCTTCACTTGATTCAGTGGCAGCCTATGATAATCCATTATACTTGCCAGTAAACCGAATGTTTTAAAGGTTTTCTCCACTGTTTGCATACATGGAAATAAAACATTCTGACCCATATATGAGAAAGCTTCCTCCAGACATAATCTAGATAATTTATTATCTGTCATCCCATAAACTTTTAGCCAATATATGGCCTGTCTTTGTTTCATCTGGCATTCCACTGGGGGTTGCCCAATTTCAGCACTTATATGGCCAATGGCACACTATTTGGGAGGCCCAAAATTCTTTTGTAGAATTTATTCAAAGTTGTTTCCAAGCGTATATTATCTGTTAAACCCCACACCTCTGTTTTGTAAAGTAATTGGCTCCTCACCTTGGCATTCAATACTTTAATGTTTCCCTTAATAGATCCCCCCCCCATTTGTTTGAAAATAAATTTAATATTGGGAGAAATATTTTTGCTTTGTTTTCTGCTTCCTGAATGTGTCTCTTCCATGTTCCTTTTTGAGTAAATGTTATCCCTAGATAGTTAAAATCTTTAACCACCTCCAGTTTTTGATTATTAATTTTGTACAGTATTTGTATGCTATGTTATTTCCCCCACTAATCAGTACTTTAGTTTTTTGGTAATTAAGTTTTAAATCTGCTAAATCACATTCTGCCACTAATTTATTTATCATTCTTTTAATTCCTAGAAAACTTATGGAAAGGAGTGCCACATCATTGGCGTAAGCCAAGTATGGGTGAGGTCTTAGTCCTACATTGGGCATATGATGTTCTGGTGCATACATAGTCTGTAATACTGTTTGGAAATACAGATTAAATAATATTGGGGAGAGCAAGCACCCTTGTTTGACCCCCACATTTGATTTAAACCAGTCCCTTATTTCCCCTTTCTCATTATATCTAACACTAGTGTAGTTGTCTTGATAGAGTATCTTAATTACTTCTAATATTGTTCATTCCACCTCTAATTTCTCCAATCTTTCCCATAGGATGTTTCTATTTACCCTGTCAAATGCTGTTTTCAAATCAATAAAAATACAATATCATTCTTATTGTTTCGCTGTGTTGTATTTATAGATAAGATGGGTCATAATAAAGCATTGATCAATAGTAGATTGTCCTGTTTTAAAGCCCACTTGTGATTCGTCATCCACCCAGTTTGCTAATCTGTTATTTATAATCTACGAGAACCATTCTGCAGTGCAGTCGATCAAACTGATTGGTCTGTAGCACTTGGGTTTGTTCTTATCTCCCTTTTTAAATACTGACACTATGATATTCAGTTTCCAGCTTTCTGGTATAACCCCATGCTTCCAGATCATGTTAAATAGTGCTTCTAAAAATGGGATCCATTGAGTCCCCCATGATGTCCAAAGGTACCCCGTCATGTCCTGGGGCTTTATGTTTTTTAAAAGGATGCCAGTACTTTAATTATTTCTGATGAACTTATATTATGATTAGGTGGGATCCATGGCCCTTGGGCCCTTAATTCCAACATTTTTTCTTGATATCTGGAGTTATCCTGAAAAAATAAAATTGTATAGTATTCTACCCATACATTCGGTTTAATGTGTGTTTTTGTTCCATTTCTAGATTCCTTGGTGCCTTTATTTACTATGCTCCAAAATTCTTTCATATCTTTAGCCTGTACTGCTTCTTCTAAGTCAGTCCATAATGACTGAATTTAATTTTTCTTGGTGGTTTCCAAAATTGTTCTATATTCTTTCCTTAGTTTATTCATTTTCCTGTTGTTTTGTTTACTCTGATCCTGTTTTATATTTCTTATCTGCCCATTTAACTGTTTTTTTTGCCACTTTACATTCTTTGTTATACCATACCTTCCCTTCTCTTTTTTTGATGTTAATGTCTTTTGTTATTGTGTTACGAATACTACCCATGATTCCATCATATTCAGCTGTCATAATCTGGATCTCAGTGCAGTTTGTAAGCTACTACATAGTCAACAGGATCCCTTTTGCTTCTAAGAACTGTATCAGGTCAGTACTGTCTATTATTTTTCACCCTATACAATTTTTTTCTTTGATTCTAGGGGGGGCCATTAACATTTTGTATTATAATAACATTCAATATCTTTGATCTGCATTTCCAATGCTGAATGTTGGCTTTCTGGTTTAATTATTACCTTCAGGTGGACACATTTAGGAAGCATGTTAATGCTGGTCCAAACATAGTCAATTACTGATGAACCATTCCCTCCCATATAGGTAAATTAATCTGATTGGTCTCCTTTTGTTCTGCCATTTAATAATAAAAAGTTTTTCTCCTTCATGGCCTTATGCATGCCTATACCTCTTATATCTTATATATTGGGTTCCTAGTATTCCTGTCCACCGATATTATGTTACTAGATATGTTGGCCAGGTTGTTTTTAATGTCCTTTGATATCCCTTGCAAGTTACCCATGCTTGCATTTAAGTCCCCCATGATTATAATATTTCCCATAGGATTATTCAGCTGCAGTTTGTCCAGTATTAGAAAGTGTGTTAGCCACTCTTTGTCCCCATATTTGCTATTATCCACTTGGGCATAAATGTTAAGAATGATATCCTCATATCGAGGTCTGTAAATTTGTACTATCAAAATACTTCTACTATTGATAGCAATTTGTTTAGTAGTTCTCTTACTGTCCAGTCTGCAAAAAGTGATTAATTCCTCAATATTCTTGCCAAATTTCTTTATTCTTGTTGCTTTTTTGGAATAAGACTTGTAACCATCTAGCAACACATCTCCATTCACCCAAGATTTTTGTATGCATATAAAATCAAATGTACTCAAATATCTCTCTACCTTGGGATCACCTAATTTTTCAACTATACCTGATAAGTTCCAAGAAAGTATACTGGCCTCACCAGTTGTTGAACATGTAGTTTTTTTGTTAATCTTGTTGTATTCAGTTTGATCAGTTTGCTGTCTGACTCCCTGTGGTCTCCTTCCTGACCTTGCATCTGGCAAATGTCATTGTTTCATGTTAGACAAGGCCTCATATCTACTTGAGGTTTCCACCATTATTTCACATACTCTGCCCTTCCCCAGAATTGTGCAATCTTTTTTATCATTTGATGTTTCATCCTCCATGTAAATAAAAATGCAAAGCTTGTCTAGTAATTGTTGTTTTGTCTGTATCAATTCAATCAATCTTTCTTTCTTGGCCCATACAGTTATTTGCCCATCCCTTCTCCATCGTGCTGCCTTTTTTATATCATAGTTGCAGACTTGTGTATTCAGCAGAATATTTAATTTATTCTTCCCTTATATTTTTCTTATCCTCCCTGTGCAATTGTTTTAGTCCAAAAATGGAGATCCTTATGTCCAATTTCTTTTCCAAAATTCCTCTGCTCAAAATGCTCTGGGAATAGGTCATTCAGTATAACAATATCCCCCATTAGTATTCTCATTTTTCTCTAACTCCTACCCTATGTGATGGACTGCTTTTAGAATATAAAATTGATCTGTGACCAATAATACCAGCTCCGCTTCCTTTATAGGTCTGACAATGCTCATGTTGTCTAACACATGTCTGGATCCATTAATTGCAGCTCCTAATAAAATTTTAACCATCCTATTCAGACTTTCAGTTGTCTCATCAGGCATATAAGCCATTTTGTGTAATGGTAATGAAAAGTCTGTCTTGATGGTTTTGGCCAGAACATTTTTAAAATTGTCATTTGTTCTTCTCACTTCCTGATGTTTTTTTCCCTTGTTATGTGAATCTTCCCTTTGAGTTACGTTGTTCTGTGCATTAAAATGTTCCTGCACTGATTCTATTTCTGGTATCTCCTTATCAATACTTTTCATCTCATGAGGGGTTGTTTCTATCTCTCTCCTGATAGCGTTATTGTTTTTATTTATTACTTTTGTTTCTCTTTTTTCCCCTTATTTCTTGCCCCCTTACTCTTGTCTCTTTTCCTATTTCCCTTGTTCTGCTTTAAATTTATTATATTTACTTTATTCTTTTCTGCTGATAAACATTGGTTTGCAGAATTTTCCACCTGTTGAGTTGTTATTGTAAATGTTTTTCCTTTCTCATCCTGGAAGGCTTCATCATATATTCCTGCTGTTATTTCTTGCCTATCCATGTTCCCTTTTTTGTTAGACTTATGCTTCTTGCTTGACTTTTCCTTTCTGTCCTTCTGATCTAATCCCTTTTTCCATAGAGTTGGGAATCTTTTTTCCCATTCTTTGGAATTACTATCTTCCTTTAACACTGTGTCCGGTAACATAACACACTCGGCTTCTTCTTCGGATAAACTTTCCTCAATAAAATTATCCTCCTTTGAATCCATCTCACTCTGGGCTACACTAATTGCAATCTTTTGGTCAGATATCTCACATGGTTCTGATTTTTGCTGTGAAGTGTTATGTACTTGTTCCAGCTTTTTTTTTATTTGCTATGCAAATATCTTTTATAAAGGTTTGATCTTTTTTATTTATATCATTTGTCTATAGAATAAAATATTTGCATTGAATGGGTCCCTCAAAGTGCAGATCACATCCCTTTCCATGCCCTCTATATCAGGGGTCTGTATAATCCCCAAACACCAAGACCATGAGCAATCCTCACTTCCTATATGAGAGCTTTGTGCTTCTATGTGCCTTGATTGCTCATGATCATCTTCTAGTTCCACTGATATCTTATTCTCTGCATCACTGTACTCATTAGGGTCTTCCCTTAATGATTCCCTCATTTTGCTCACCGATTAATTACCAACAAATTGTTATATACATTAGAGAAGTCAGTTTTTCGATTTAAGTTTCTCTACCTCTATTTCCTTTTGTTTAGACCTCTCTTCTGACCTACTTTTACTATCTATCGCTACCTTTGTAGCTTTTTTATATATTACTTCTTGTTCCACTCTGTCTGCCTGAGTTACCATATTTACAGCTTTATATGGTGAATCTATCTTGGTTGTGATAGTTGGAATTAAGTTTTTTTTTGATGGCATTTTAAATATAAATTTTGTAATGTCCTCATTCGGGGTTGAGATATGTAATGTCCCTATACTTTTATTCATAGCTTTCCCTCTATTAACTTTGTTAACTTTCTTCTTCCCCTTTGATGTCACATACTACTTTGTATTAAGGGTTTTTAAAGCCAATGTCTTTAGTGAGGGGTTTTACCCCCCCTTACTTTCTCTTTCCACATATTATTCCCTCCTCTCCTCCAAGTCACCGCCTTTTCCACTGCATGTGACTGCAGGCATTTTTGCTTGTAATAAGTTCTATGTCCTATCACATATATAAATAAATATCTAAGGGGATACACTGAGAAATGTGCAAGGGTATCTGTAAACCTTCAAAATAATCCTGACAGTCAGAACAATCCAAAAATATAAGAATAAAAGTATATACGATTGACTGTTATTTCTAATGTCAATTTAAAAATCACAAATACTGTTTTAAAGTGTTAAGGTATAAATATAATTAGAGCTATGGCCAAAATATTTAAAATGTTGTTAACGCTAAGGCCAAAACTTAAGTATCCCTTTATACCTCCTGACACATTAAATATTCAACTGAGGTTTTTATTGAATACAACCAAGAGTCCAGATTTCATGTACACGGGCCTTTGGGTTCTGTAGTGGTCTTAACCTGTAACAATGTAACAACAGTTCATCTGACTGCCCTTCTGCTTTACTCCTCTCTGACTCAGAAAGTGCTTTAAATATACTTAAAGTGTACTTCACCCGATACTCCAAGACTCCAAGATTCGGTATAGTTCAGATGCACTATCAGCAATGATAAACAGCTAGCATTAGGCTAGCTTTAAACTCCCCCTGAAGGAAAGTTTCAGATTCAATTACTCTTCAGGTAATTCTTCTGAGCTCTTTTGAAAAAGTTACAAAAGTTCAGAAAAAATGTCTGGGAAAATATCCAGATATCAGTCTGAGATGATACAGGGTTAGCTTGCTGCTTTGCCTTTATAAACCGCTCTCCCGGTTTTCCTTCAGAAAGTCCTTGTTTGCAGGAGTGCTTACTCTGCTTCACTTTCTGAATTCCTTGAGTCACTAGGGTGAAACAAATTACCTCTTGATAATAGGAGGAATATATTGGTGTAAAGTATATAAATACAAATCAATGCAAAGTACAATATGCACAAGGAACACAGATACAAAAATGCAAGTACACAGATATCTCTAATAATGTAGATGCTAAACTATTAAAGCAAGGATGTAGAGTCAAAGTGACTCACCATATATACAATGTATACAATGTCCTTTACTAGTGATATTTATCTCCCTTTTTCTAAAGTGAACCCTTCTTGCAGCCCTCGTTTTTTTAATTTTTTATTTATACTACTTCTGTAAAGTCTCTAAGATGTCATATGTAATTTAGAAGAAAGTACTTACTTCTAATCGCTACCCAAGCATACATAAGGTGGTTAAACTGCTTCAAATGCCGCTGTTCCCTCACCCCCAACCAATGAAAACTGAAACAGTGTTTCCAGTCCTCTTACTTTAACTGCTTATTTACTATATACTGTACTATATACTTGTATACTTGAGGCAGCACTTCGCTGTAAGTTTGTAAGTCATTACACCAATCCATATAACACCTTCCAGTTCTAAATGCTAACACAAATACTGCTTGACAGATAGTTACTGGAGCATGACAAACGTTCTTCTGGGTTACAAAAGCTAGTGTAATGTTCTGTCTGCAGACGTGATGTTTTAAGTCTGCAAACCTGCCGCACCTGCTTGCCACACCTATAAAAAGCTTGTACTTATAAATTGATCTATCTAGGTTATTCTACAATTTAATCAGGAGTCAATCTGGTGTTGAAATTAGTTATCTTGTTATCTGGTCGATTAACTATACCACTTTACTGCCTTATCAGATCAGTCCCTGGTAATCCCAAGGGCTGCAGTATTCTATCTGCATTTTCCTGCCACTTACTTGTGACAATTTGATATCAGGGTGCCTATTAATTACCTGCTTAAAATATTTTGCAGGTAAAGAAGGGTGTTAATTGACAAGTGAATACACATGTGTAGGCACTAACACATTCTATCCTGCACGTGGTAGACTTATCTCAATACAGTAAGTGGTGATAGATAGAAATTAATAATAATAAGGTTAACCTCTTCAGTTTGTTCCTCAGTTATGGAGTACTTTATACCCATTAGTTACCCAAATAATTGAATGGTAAATTCAATTTCTTGATAATGATATGGTATAGATGAACTAACATGGGTGATTCTTGATGTAGTATAGTACAAATAAAAGAACATTCTTATATGTTCCAATATAATAAAATTACAGGCATGCACTCAAAAAAGCAACAGCTGTTAAAACTACAAAAGCACTCAAAACACTTTGAACAATTTAAACACCTGAGCACTTGAGCACTGAAAGTGTTTTGCTCTAAAACTCTAATACAAAAAAGCAAAACTCCAAAAAATAAAGCAGGGGATTATCTCTCCCAAATCTTTTGCTTCAGTTCTAAAACATAAGAAAACAGCACTTATCAAATACATCAAAGTGCAGCAAGACGCTGTGTGGGTATGCTGCAATTGTCTGTAATCTAATATTCAGTGCAGTTTTAAAGTTTTACGGCAACCAGCCCTCTGCAGGGCTGCCCTGTGTGCTTCGACTCAGGAGCGGGCTCTGCTACCGTCCAGACTCCTGGCTCCCATGGCCAAGCAACAGTACTGTAACGCTCCCAACTGTGCTTCTGTGACAACACAAGTTGTCCCGGAAAGTCACTGACTTTAAGAAGCTGCCGTCTGCTCTCCTTTTCCTAGATGTTGTGCATTTCTACATGCCTAGCCATGCAGGTAACGGTAGCATACCTGTTCTAGGAAAAGTGTAAGCATGTCAGCATTCCTGATCCTCCAGCTCCTCCTCAGCTGAATAGCGTGCAGTTCCCCAATCTCACTTCCTATGCACCCCAGGACTCTTAAAGATATTATGTAGTTTTTCGCAACTGAACATTATGCCTTAATACATACTCCAGGGGACTTTATTTTTGACATCAGCTTTAAGAAAGTTGAAAGCTTGGAACTAGTTTGGGCACAATATCTTCAGTTAAAGAATACTCCCTTGTGGACACCTTTTATTGCCATACCTCTTACAAAGCATGAGATTAAAATAGTGACTGTTCTTTTCAAAAATGAAGGAGTGAGTGTTGTAGATATGGTACTTTGGTTAAAACAGAGATGCACAGTAACTGGTTCACCAGAGCTAATTATGGATTCTGAGAATATTTGGACAGGGGGAATGGTGTTTCAGAGTAAAACTACTATATACTGAAGCAGGGGTAAAACATTTTCCAAACTGCTTCTATTTGGGTAGAGACAAAAGAACTGTTTTCTGCATTGGTCAGCCAAAGGCTTCTTTCAAACGTGGGTGTAAGGCACATTTAAACAGCACCTGTGACTCAGTATGATGTGGGCTGTATTCAGAAGTTGGTCACACTAGCAAGAGCTGCAAAAATCCCATCTAATGCAACTTATGTGAAGAAGATGGACACTCATTTTCATCCTGCCTGTGGACAGCCCACAACAAGGGAAATGAAATGGACCTGCTGGAGCAAGAATATTCTGTTAACTAAGCTCAAAGAAGAGTCCCAAAGAGGGGTAAAAGTCCAATCTCTTTTTCAAAATCATCTAACACAACACACCCCTCTGACACAGACAGCACATGTGCTTCATCTACCCAGACAGCTCAGGAACAAGAAGATGCTTCAATAGAGATAACAGGCACTGGTATTGTTCTAGAAGCATCTGCAGTGTCTAATGCTACAGGAGCAGATTTCAACATAGAGGACATCATACACCTTAAGTCAGAACCAGAGTTAATGGTCGTGCAGGAACTCCACCCCCCCCCCAAGTTATAAGACCCAGAGAGTCTGCCAATTTTGATGGCCTGAGAAAATACAGAAGACTCACAGAAAATGAACACTATTCTAGCTACCACCACACCCCTCATGCCACCACCTATGATCCCAGAAACTGAATCCTTTTCCATGGAAAAAACAAGGGCAACCAAAATCTATGCTGTTCTGGACAGATCCTGTGGAACTGCACAACTCTTTTGAAGCTCTAGCCTCTAACAGGAACTGGGGTGATGTAGAGGATGATTGAGAAGCATCTTCTGCAGTGCCTTCTATTCTTGTGCCCCCAGCCTCATATTATCTCACCTCTGCTCTCAGTTCCCTTCGCACTCTATCCACCCCACCACCTTCCTACCCATCCTCTTCCATTCCCACCCCCACATCCATTTCTCTGCTCACCCTCACCCACCCCTTCTCTCCAGTTGCCCTATAACCTATACTGCACCCCAGCTTCCACCCCCTGATTTTGTTTCCTTTCTCTCCCTCACTCCTTCCCCTGCACATTCAGCTGTCATCTGTCCTTCAAGGTACTGCCTGTCTCCTCTCCTCTCCTCTCCTCTCTCCTCTCCTCTCCTCTCCTCTCCTCCCTCCCCTCCCCTCCCTCCCCTCTCCTCTCCTCTCCTCTCTCTTCTCCTCTCCTCTCCTCCTCCTCCCTCCCTCCTCTCCTCTCCTCTCCTCTCCTCTCCCCTCTCCTCTCCTCTCCTCTCTCCCTCCCCTCCCCTCCCTCTCCTCCTCCCTCCCTCCCTCTCCTCTCCTCTCCTCTCCTCTCCTCTCTCCTCTCTCCTCCCCTCCCTCCACTCTCCTCTCCTCTCCTCTCCTCTCCTCTCCCTCTCCTCTCCCTCCCCTCCCCTCCCCTCCCTCCCTCCTCTCCTCTCCCTCTCTCTTCTCCTCTCCTCCTCTCCTCTCCCTCCCTCCTCTCCCTCTCCTCTCCTCTCCTCTCCTCTCCTCTCCTCTCCCTCTCCTCTCCTCCCTCCCCTCCCTCCCTCTCCTCCCTCCTCCCTCCCTCTCCTCTCCTCTCTCTCCTCTCCTCTCCTCCTCCTCCCCTCCCTCCACTCTCCTCCTCTCTCTCCTCTCCTCCTCCCCTCCCTCCCCCTCTCCTCTCCTCTCTTCTCCTCTCCTCTCCCTATAACCTTGCAACAATACCTAATTTAGTGTACCGGACTCTGGCTTCCAACACAGCCTTTGTATAAATGCCTACCTAATGTAACTTAACGGACTCTGGCTACTGTGATCAGCCAATGACCTTGTACATGCTGTGATCGCTCTACTTTGTCATTCCAGTACAGTTGTGTTGTAATTTACATATGTTTTACATTTCTTACAGCTTTTTTTGTCTAGACACAGAACCTATTTAATGAGCTTGTACTCAAATGTACTATCCAATATCTCAATAAATAAATAAAATAAATACAATCTTCTCAGCCTGATCTGTCTATGGAGGCTGAAGGCACACTAACAGATGTGGACTTAGTTGCTCAAAAAAAAACATACAAATTCTAGTAGATTGTAAGAATGGAAGGAAGGGAAGAAAACAAAATAATGGTACTCTTCAACCAAATGTCTTTTTTTTTGTGGTTTCTTAGTCTTATGAACATTATGCAACATACTGATATACAGGTATCCACTTTAAATGTTAACAGTATTTGTAATAATATTATCTTTTTAAGGGACTTGAAAGTGAATATTATTTTTATACAGGACATCAGATTACACTCCTTAGCTGACAGTTCTGCTGCAAAAGAGTGTGGCTAAAAGGGCCATCTTTGTGGTCTTTAGGTGAGGACCACCGCATAGGATGAGGAATTTTATTTCCTACTTATGAGGTTGCAGTGATGGTCTTGATTGATTTAGTTCCTTGAAGCGCATTATTGCTAGATATTAAAATGCATGATGTTGACTTTAGGCTAATTAATATTTATGCTCTGCAGTCTAAAGCAAGTAGGGTAGAATTGCTTAAAAGGATACAACCCTATTTGTATACCTCAAAAGGAATCATTTTTGGCAGACACTTCAATTGTGGATATGTACATAATACTCAGGAGAAAACCAACAGGAAACAATATTGTGATCTTAATTTTTTGTCTCAAATGATATCTTCTGCACACCTGTTAGATGCAGCTGCAGACAGACATTGGATCAAGGGTGATACTTTTTAAGGGATCTATATCCATGAGAATAGATTACATATTTGTATCCCTCTGGGTGAAGACTAGTGGAGGCCATCTTCTCCAAGCAGAAGCCTCAGATCAAAGGGCACGTTGTCTTTATGTGGGGAAGTCCTCTAGGCCCTGGGTGAATAAAGGCTTATGGAAACTTAATACATCTCTTTTAAATGATGCACAGGTGAAAGAGTAAGCAAGTCAATTTATACAAGATAGATCAACCCTGGTTGAAATGATTGAAACCCCTCTTGGGTGGTGGGAGGATTTTAAAACAGAACTCAAAGCACTGTTCTTCTTTATAACATAAAAATGCAAACACCAAACATATTTAAAAATATCTGGATTTACATCATCAACTACAAAAATTGTTAACGTTAGCACTAGGATCAACACATAATTATGGCCTTCAAATTGAGGCTATAAAATGCAAAATGTGTAGCTATCAATATCAGAGAATGACATCCCTCATACAAGAACAGAAATTTGGGACACAGGGTTAAAAAAGACAGGTAAGTCATTTTCAGAACTTCTCTGACAGAGTTAAAAGCAGGGTCATGACTCAACTACGCAATCAACAGGGGACTTTATGTAGTGAGTCACAACATATTATGGAAGTAGTGAAACAGTATGTGCTGGACATGTTCGGTACAACTTCCTCTGTTGCTGCTGAAAGGACACAATTCTTGGATCAGGAGATTCCCTGCTTACCCAGGAAAACCCTACAAGCTTTAGAGGCCCCGGCTATTACTAAACAAAAAATTCTTGATGCTGTTAAATTTTTAAGTAATGCAGTAGCACCTGGAGAAGCCAGTTTACCTGAATAGTTTTATAAGATCTACATAAAAGATCCGGGGGATGTGCTGGTTAAAGTATGGAATTCGTACAGACACACAAGACATTTCCAGCCTTCTAAAAGCGATAGTTTTTTTTTATTCAAGAAAGGAGACCAGTCAGATATTAAGAACTGGGGACCTTTGACCCTTCTGAATATAGACATTAAAACTGCTGCTAAAATCTTGAGTAAACAACTGGCTGCAGCTGCATCTTTAGTAATTCATGCTTCTCCAACATGTGCCATACCTCACGAGAATTCAAGACAATCTGTTTATATTGTGAGAGATTTCTGATATAGTCAGATGGCAAAGCCCAGTGGTATTTTGTTAGCTTTAGATTAGGAGAAGGCATTCAATAGGGTTCAACATGATTTTTTATTCTATGTGTTACAACAATATGTGATCCCAGAAAATGTGTCTTTTGGGTTAGAGGGCTATATAAAGCAGCAACCATAATGCCTTTTGTAAATGGTAACCTTGGTATGGTTCACAAGTTTGAAAAGGGGGTCAAACAAGGTTGTCTGCTCAGTCCGATTTTATATATTTTTTGTTTAAATCCAGTTCCAAGCGAAATAGAAGCCATAGGGTCTATAATTCTACTTTCGACAGAAGGAGCCCCAGTCCAAACTAAACTTTTGGCTGATGCAGATGGTATTTGTCTTTTGGTGAGAAAGGTGCATGCCAGTCAAAAAGCAGTAGACATGTCAATAGACTATGTGCAGATCTTTGGGTCTTGATTAAATATTAAGAAAGGTCAGGGGATAGTACTGGGACACGAACGAGGAGTACAAAATCAAGATGCTGCATGCATACAGTGTACAGCTGAGCCTGTTAAAATTCTTGGAGTTTGGTTTTGTCAGGTCAATTTGGCAGAATTGAATAGGAACAAAAAGCTGGATGTGGCTGAAACTAAGGTTACTAAAGGGTGTGCATGGTCTTTATCTAAACAAAAGAGGGCTTATTTAGCTAAACATTCCTGATCCCTGTTTTTTTTTTTATATTTAAGCTTCACCCTCCCAGTCTGTTTAGAGGCCAAAGTGTACAATAGAAAGATAGAATTTGATGGCAGATAAGGACCACTTGGCCCACCTAGTCTGCCCATTTCCCTACATACAGGATATGCTGCAGATCCTAGTTAACCAACAGCCTACTTCCTCCTACGCCCCACTAGAATTGTCTTATGTCTGTCTCATGCATTCTTAAATTCCCCCACTACTTTTGACAACATGACCTTCTCAGGAAGGCTGTTCCATGCATCCACAACCCTCTCTGTGAAAAAATACTTCCTCACATTACCTCTGAGCTGCCCCCCCCCATCTTCAAAATTGTGCCCCCTTGTTCTTGCACATCTCTTTTTCTGATAGATGCTACCCTCTTGGACTTTGTTGATTCCCTGGAGGTACTTAAAGTTTCTATCATGTCCCCCTCTCCCTCCTTTTCTCGAGGGTATACATATTAAGTTGCTTTTTATGTCTTCTGGTGCAGACCCTGCACCATTTTGGTTGCCCTCCTCTGGACAGCTTCCATCCTGTCTATGTCTTTGTGGAGATGGGGCCTCTAGAACTGCATGCAGTACTCCAGGTGGGGTCTCACCAACTGTCTGTACTGAGGGATAACAACTTCTTGTTTTCTACTGGTGATGCCTCCCCCTATGCATTCCAGTATCCCTCCAGCCCTCCTTACTGCCTTATCACATTGCTTGCCAACCTTTAGGTCATCTGATATAACTACCCCCAGATCCCTTTCCATTTTTGTTGTTGTCAGTATCTCACCCCCATTGTATACTCTTCCCCTGGGTTTTTGTTTCCCAGGTGCATTACTTTGCACTTCTTTGCATTGAATCTAAGCTGCCATACATTTGACCATTCCTCCAACCTTGACTTGCCAAGTCCCTTCTCATCCTTTCCACCCCACCTTGTGTATTGACCCTGTTGCAGATCTTTGTGTCATCTGCAAAGAGACATACTTTTCCTTCAAGTCCTTCTGCAATGTCACTTATAAAGACATTAAAAAGGACCAGACCCAGTATTGAATCCTACTGAACTATTGTGTCTTTTAGATTACTATGACGGACTAGGCTAAACCAAATTAAGTGAAGCCAAACATATAGAGATATTATGGAAGATGGCTTGGGCATGGTAAATCCCATTTTTTCTTTTGTGTTTTTTTTTTCAGCTACAATTTTATTTATTTATTTAAAACGTTTCACCAGGAGGGCACACTGAGCCAAGGCTCATTTCCAGGTGCGAGCTGGGGGAAGGGAGAATGGGGAAACAGAGCAATAAATATACATACAGGTAAATACAGTAAATGTATGCTGTATATATATATATATATATATATATATATATATATATATTTAAAATTTAAGACCTATACTATTAAATCAGGCATCTGCAGGCCTGGCATTAATGCAAGAGAAATGCTTGACTCTTTTTAAGCTATATAAAGAGGATAAAATAAAAAATATGAATGGGAAGGGGAGAACAGAATCCAATTATGTATTAGATTGTTTTTTTTAATTAAGATGTTGGAAATTGCAAGCCAATGTAGTTCAGAATAATACCTGAAGAAAAATTTATAAATGGGCACAACAGACTATCTTTTATCTTTTACCTGTATTTTCATCACCACAGCATGGTATCCCGGATTCAGTAATAATTTAACAATTCACAGATGGCCAGATGCCCCCAAAAATGTGGGGAATAGTCTGCCTTTGCACTTATGAAAGGCTAAATGTGAAAGGGAATAAGGGGAATGCCTAACACAAACAAGTTTCGGAAAGATTTTTGCAGTAGGCCAGGTTGCATAGTCAAAGAAGAAAACGTGGAACATGTATTTTTTACATGTAGTTACATCAAGTCTCACTGGGTGCTTCTAGCTCATAGATAGGAAGTAGCAGTGTTATGAAATAGGAACTATGATACTCTTATTCTGGGGAAAGACATGTACCTTGGCACACCTGGAATGTTAGTGCTTTGAATTTAATGTGTGCATGCACTGAATGGTGAATTTGTCAGTATCATTACCAGTCTGTATTGCAGCAGAAACATAATTCTTTGTTAAGCTTAATAATGTATATAGAAAAAGAACTACTGTATTAGCAATGTGAACAGGACTGCTTGCTATAGTCCATTTTTTCTAATATGTAGTTATACTTTAAGTTTTGAAGAATGACTACATAATGGGATACAGAAGTTGCATGCACAAGTAACCAGGGGAGCAGAATGCATAGAGAATGAGTACCATTTCTGTAGTACTGTAAATTAAGTTTGGGAGGCAGTATAGCACAGTGGTTTAAGGCTCTGAGCTACAAATCTGGAGACTTGGGGTTGAGCCCCACAGTCCCCACTTGCATACTGCATGACCCTGAGCAAGTCACTTAACTTCCCTGTGCTCCCAGGTTGTACCTGAAAACAAGCTTTCAGCTTGGTGTGCCACTCCTGGTTAAACAATTACAAAAAAAAAAAATGTGCTTTTCCTTCATATGCTTTATTATACATTTATAGGTGCACTAGGAGGACCTCTTATTTATTATTTATATCAGACATTTCACCAGGGAAGAAATACTGAGCTGAGTATCAGCTTGTTTCCAGATGTATCCTAGGTGGTGGGATAATGGGAGATTTATACATTGTATTTACATGGTATTTACAGGACAACTCAGATACTGAAATTGTACAGTGAAATGGCATAGGGAATTACAATGTGTAATAAATCAGAGCAAATCAACACTATTAATACAGTATGCATACCTAGGTGTGGTATATTCAGTAAACCAACCATCTAAACAGAAAGCAGAAACACTGCACCAGAAATAGCAAAGAGCACTTATAATGCATAATAAGCCTTCGGGTTCTGAATTTGACATTGAGCAGCTCTGTGTGTCAGATGAGGAGGCTGAGTGACAGAGCTAGCTGCAAATACTGATTTTTATGCTCTATTTTACCGATGCTAGTCAGAGCGGTTCCTGTGCATGTGAGCAGGACTGACATGAAGTAGCTTGGAACCTGTAGTCCCAGGGCAGTTCCCCTTGTACTACACAAATCACTCAGTGATTTAGTTTTATTACTACAAGCCTATTTTAGAAATGTTATTGCATTTTAAACTGACTGGCATGGTTGGGAAGTATATTGGACCCATTTGTAGCTTGTACCTAAACAAGTTAATTTTATGACCCCAAGTGATCCCTGTGTAAAGCAATAAAGTGTTTGGAAAGAATGGCAATGGACCAAATGGACTAGGCAATAGAGTCTTGAAGATGCCCTGACTACTTGTTGAGTCAATCTGACCAAAAATTTGGAAGTAGGACATGGGCGGCCTAACATTAGGCATCATATGGAATAAGCACTGTCTCTCTACCATGTCTTCGTTAGTGACATTGCAGAGGGGCTGGAAGGAAAGGTCTGCTTGTTTGCAGATGATACCAATATCTACAACAGGGTGGATACTCCAGAGGGGGTGTAGAAAATGAAAAAGGACCTAGGAGAAGCTTCTGTTCTATTGACAATCCCAGTACAAATTCCCAGTAGCTCTCAAATAATCATCCTTTAAAATCTATTATGTTTTCTTTAGAAGAAATAATGTCAGCTATAAAAAAAATAAATATTAACTCATCCCCGGACCCAGATAACAGAAATTCTAGGGTCATAGTTGAACTGTCATCCAGTCTTCATGCCCCACTGTCTTTAATATTAAATAATTCTATATCCAAAAGGAAGGTACCTTCAGACTGGAAAAAATCAGTAGTCATTCCATTATTTAAAAAGGCATCCAGAGCCAACATATCAAATTATCGTCCCATTAGTTTAATATCCATTTTGTGCAAAACTATGGAACATTTGGTTTAAAACAAAATTGAGGAAGAATTGGATTCATTAGATTTCAAGGATACCAACCAACATGGATTTACTGCAGGAGCTCCTGCAATACAAACATGATTACCTTCTACAATAAGGTGGGGGCAAGTCTAGACAATATTTCCTGCATGTTATACTGCTAGACTTCGGTAAGACATTTGACAAGGTGCCACATCAGGAATTGATTAATAAACTAAATATAGTTTGTCTGAGTTTCACTTTGATTAGACGGATACAAAATTGGCTGTTCAATGGAACCCAAAATGTCAGAATTATCGGTCAACTTTCCACTACTGGGATTGTTAGCAGCAGGGTGCCTCAGGGGTTGGTTCTGGGGTCTACCATATTTAATTTGTTTATAAATGACATCAATCATAACATAAATAATATTCTTTTTTTTTCATATTTAGTAAGCTTTATTAAGTTTACCAAACAACGATCAGTTCATATTCATGTTACATAACATGATACAATACACCACCTTATTACTTTAAACTTCGTAGCTGACCAGGGCCTAGTGGTGTATGAAAATATTCTATCATAATAAAGGTGAAAAAGGAAGTTAAAAAAAAAAGGAAATCAGTAAACAATAGATATATAAATCACCCCCCTTCCCTCCCTCCCCAGCACCTCCCCTTCCCCGCCTCCTAACCCTTGCCATCGGAGAAAGATAATGAAGAAGAGAAGGAGAAGGAGAAAGAAAAAGGGAATATAAATTAGAAGAGAAGCTGGATCAACAGGAAATAGCCATATATTATCGGTTTTATCCAGATATTTTAGGATGAATTCCCAGAGCCAATGCAGGGCATATTAATTACATAATAGGGTATGAAGAGGGGCCCAGGTCTTCTGATATTTTTTACTATTTCCAGAGTAGTTTGCTATACTGTATTCTGCTTGCAGAGCAAAAAAAATTTCCTGAAGCAACTCTACATATGTGGGAGTCGGTTGATCCAGCCAGTGATGCAATATCACTTTCTTAGCACATAAGGAGATTAGCATCATATGTTTCCTTTGGTTACCAATAAGGATATCACTTGAATCTCCCAAAATACAAATTCCTGGTTGAAAGGCATTTTGCAAACCTAATAGTGGGTTAAGTCTAGCACTAATACTCTCCCAGAGGGGTTAAGCTTAGTCACATTCCCATAAAATGTGGAGTAGTGTACCCCGCTGTTTCCCACATCTGGTACATAGATCTGCCTGGAGCTTACCCATTTTAAAAAGTTTTACTGGAGTGTAGTATAGATCCTGTATTATCTGAAATTGTAGCAATCTATAACGGTCCCATCTAACATCCTTATACAACCTTTTCCAGATCTGTGACCACTGGCGGGGATCCTCGGTGGTTGGGGGGAAGGAGCTGTCCCATACATATTGAGGAGTACCGTCTAGGTCTGCAACTTTTTTCTGCAGTTCTTTATAATAATATGAAATTAAATGAGAATTCGGCCTTGTATGTAACGTACTAAGTATGGGCCCAGACAGATGGTGGTCCCACAGCCCACTACCGAAGTGCCTTAAAAGGACCTGGGAAATCTGAAGATACTTAAAACAAAAGGATACAGGTACATTATACTTAGCCATTACCTCTGGAAAGGTTAATAATCTATAGTTTTCTGTTAAGTCTGTGACCTTTTTCCCAGCTCCCTCCGTCCAAAACCTTTGAGTAATAATCTTCCCCCCATTTTAAAATTAGGATTACCCAGAATATATTGGGAAATGTCTTTCTCCATGGTTTCTCTTATGGTATGATTCAACTGTTTATGGATATGAAGGGTTTTCATAATGGGAGTATTTTTAAGCTGTTTTGGTACCTTATTAAGCGAAAGGTATGGTAATGCCCTTATGTCTAATTCGGCTGAGATACAGAGTGATTCTTCTATCTGCAGCCACAAAGGGACATAGATTTCCGATCTGGGAGGTGAGAGAGAAGTCAGCCATTGTGAGATAACTAAGCAATTAGCAGCAAGATAGTAAAGATATATATTAGGGATTTGTAATCCCCCTAATTCTTTTGGTCTCTGTAGCTTGGATATCGATCTACGAAGAGGTTTATGCTTCCAGATGAAGTTGGAAATGATACCATGAACATAAGTAAACCATTCTTAGGTAAATATAGGTGGCATAGTTGAAGGGGGTATAACAGCCGAGAACAGGATATTCATTTTAATAATGTTAATTAGCCCCCAAAGAGAAATAGGGAGCATAGCCCATCGGTGGAGGTCAATTTTAATCACGAGTTATTAATTGATCTATATTATACTGCTTCATTTTGAAAGTAGAAAGGGATAAATAGATACCCAGGTATTTCAACTTATCTTTAACCCAAGTAAGCCCAAGATGTTGGATATCAGCCTTTAGGGTCCAGTTATTTAGAGGCATAACCTCAGTCTTAGACAAGTTTAATTTATAGTTAGATAAACAACCAAATTCCTGGATAATATCTAATGAAGCCGGTATAGATTTTGTTGGATATGTTATATGAAGTAAGATATCATCCGCATATACTGATATTTTGTATTGGAGATGGTTGATAGTAATTCCTGTAACCAAGGCCGAAATGTTCAACTTTCTGATGAGGGGTTCTAAAAATAAATTAAACAAATAAGGAGAGAGCAGGCAACCTTGGCGGGTGCCCTGGTGTAATGTAAAGGGGGAAGAGAACACACCATTAAAAAAAACACGAGCTGATGGAGAGGAATAAAGAACCTTAACCCACCTTACAAATTGTGCCGGAATTTGATACTTCGGGAGCAAATGGAATAAGTAGTCCCATGACACCTGATCGAAAGCTTTCTCTGTGTCCAGTGACATCAAGACTGATGGTATATTAGAGTCCCTGGACGCAGAGATAAGATGGGAGATTTTCCTCATGTGATCTGCCGACAGGCATCCAGCCACAAAACCCACTTGCTCCGGACTAAGTAATGTTTGCCACACTTGGGCTAAGTGGGTAGCTAAAATTTTTGCTAAGATCTTCAAATCTACATTTTTGAGGGAAATTGGGTGGTAGCTAGACATCATATTGGGATCTTTATCTGGTTTTAATATGACCACAATGGTAGCCGAAGCGAAGCTGTGATCTGAAAGGCCATTCCTGTAAATGTAGTCATAAAAATCGAGGAGTTTAGGACCTATTTAGACTTTGAATGCTTTATAAAAATTAGATGTATAGCCATCAGGGCCTGGGGCCTTATCTGGCAATAGGGCATCGATGGCCTGGTAGACCTTGTTTAAAGTTAAAGGGGCTTGCAGAATTGAAGCTTGATTTTGAGATAGTTGTGGGAGCTCTATGTCTTGCAGAAAATGATCCATTGAGGTGCAGCTAAAAGTCATAGGGGAGCAAGAGTAAAGTTTCTGATAATAGTCCTTAAAGGAAGAGGCAATGTCCCTGGGGGACGTACATAGAGTGGCGGAGGTATCTCGCGCGGCTACAATAAATCTGTCCACCATCTGAGCTCTAAGTTTCATGGCGAGTAATTTCCTAGCCTTATCCCCTTGGTCACAGTATGTAATTTTAGAACATAGAAGAAGATGTTCAACTTTATCACTAAGAAGGATATTATATTGAAAGCGAAGGCATTCTAACTTTTCTAAATGCTCAGGCTTAGGATGAGACATAAGGCCTCGCTCCAAAGCCCTGATCTGTTGCAGGAGTAGGGAGGACTCATAGGATATTTTCTTTTTTCTTATTGATGCTATACGAATAACCTCTCCCCTTAATGAACATTTCAAAGCTCCCCATAATATATCCAATCTCGGCATGGTAGAGGAGTTGAACTGGTAAAATTTGTCTATAAAATCTCCCAAATGGCCCCTTAATTGTTCCGATTTTAAAAGCTGAGAATTAAACCTCCATGTTTTGTCGTGAATCGTTGAGTTAGGTAGCATCCATTGTAATAAAATTGGGTGATGATCTGCTAAATATTCACAAACTTGGACTCCTGATAGGTGCTCAGTCCCCAACAAAAAGTAGTCAATTCTTGAAAAAGTATTGTGTGGTTGGGAATGAAATGAGAAATCTTTTAGTGAGGGGTGGAGGGTTCTCCATGGGTCAACAAGACCAAGTGAGTCCATCAATTCCCTCAATGCAAACTGAGCAGGGGTGAGGGGGGAGCTTTTAGAGTTAGATCTGTCTAACTGATTATTAAAAACTAGATTCCAGTCTCCTCCAATAAGCATAGGAGATTTAGACCAGGGAGCTAGTTTAGTTGCTAAATTGGTAAAGAAATGTGGGTCATCTCCTACTGGCCCGTAAATTGAGCCCATAATCATTTCTGTATGGAACAGAATCGCCTTAATAATTATATGTCTACCATAAGGATCAATAATCGAGTCTAGTAACTTGAAGGGTATCCGGCATGCAATCAAAACACTATGCCCCGCTTACGACTATCAAACCCAGCCCCCAGGACATTACCTACCCATGAACGTTTAAAAATCCCAATCTGTGCAGTGGGTAAGTGGGTTTCTTGAAGGAAGGCTATATCAATATTGATCCTCGAGAGGTGCAAAAGAATTTTAGCTCTTTTAGTGGAAGACTAGGCACCTTTAACATTCCATGAGCAAAACTTTAAAGGCATGGCCATGAGTAAGAAAAGTCTTAATGTGTCCTTTAAGAGTAACTCTCCAGCATCTGTTGGTATCTCCAGCTCTGCAAGCCACAACACCCTTACCCTGTGGTAAGTGGAATTTATCCCTTTTCCCATATCCTTCCCTTAATACAGGCTCCCAGTTCCCGATGGCAATAATACCCTCTACCCAACTGACCCATTTGACTAATTCTCCCTATACTATAAAAAGTAACCTAACATATGTATATGTGAACAAAGAGGGGACGCAGCATATTATAAATAGGTACTTAAAGCCGTAGAACCTTTTCCCCTTCACTCTTACCCATATCCCTAGTTCCATAGCAAGGTCACCAACATATTTATTGTCCCATTTAAATACCTGGTTCATAAGGTGGCATCTTCCCCAGATCGTATTACCTACAAACCTAAAACACCAGATTATAACCCCCACTATGGCAACTATCCCCCACCAGTACCAGAACATGATGCACTGAGTGGATTGCAGTTGTCTCCCGACCTTGCTCCCCGCCCCAGCTCCCTCTATGAACTACCTAATAATTATATTTGTATCTTATCTTATTTTAACTATTCAATCTAAACATCAACTCACTGGATTATCATGCTCATCTATCAGCAGCTGAATTAAATAAAAGGAGAAAAAAAGAAAAAAGGGGGAAGGAGGGGGGAAAAAGGGATAGCCTTAAAAATAGAGACCCTAGTATTTGGGGGCCCGAATTCAAGAGCATAGTTTCTCCACAGTGAGAACCAAGCCTGATGGTAAATGAAGCCGTTCTCCTTCCTGCAGACGGCATATAATAAGCGAAGATATCACACTGCCTCTTCAAGGGGAGATGGGAGAAGACAGTCTGGGCTGTATCAAATGTCTTCTAATCAGGCCAGTAACAAGGGATAGGGAAGAAAGAAAGAAAAAAAACCCAGGGGGACATATAGCCTCCAGATTTGAGTTTAGTTGTAATCAAAGCAAAATAGAGTTATGCATCTTTCCTCAGGCAAGCACCAGATGACTGATCCATGTTTTAAAGATGATCTTCTTATCTTCAGTTCAAACAAAAGAAATCTCAGTCTTTGGCGACCTCTTGTGGTCGGATGGCAGAAATGAACTGCTTTAACCAGTGAGAAATTCCTCGTTGCGACAAAAACAACATGGAGCTAGGAAAGAAATGGGATATCATCAAGGCCCTCAGCCAACATCCTCATCAAGAGGCAAAGAGGTCAGGGAATAAGGATTTTATTTCTGTACTGGCTTGTTGAGCAGATTCATAGGAAACCCATTTTCCTACATGTTGTACCGATAGGCGTGCTGGGTATTGCATCTTAAACTTGATCCCTGCAGGTATTAGCCGTGAAACCAGGGAATGGTACTCCGATCTCTTCTGCCTTACTGTGACCAGGAGATCTTGAGTAAATCTTAGCGGGTGATCCTCCCATAATATTTTTTGTAGGCTTCTGACTTGCCCCAGGATATACGATTTGTCCAGAAAGTTCAGGAATTTAATGATTAATGGCCTTGGGGGTTTATCAGCGGCCGGCTTGGGACGTAATGAGCGATGTGCCCTTTCTATAATATAAGTTGTATAATTTTCGTGAAGAGTTTCTGAAGAAACAGAATGGGTGTAGAGCCCTCCGCATCTTCCGGTAAACCAAAGATGATCAAATTGTTTCTGTGGCTACGGCCCTCTAAATCCTCCAGTTTTGTTTCAGCTTTATGTAGATGCTGTCTGATAGCTATTATATCTGGTTCCATCCTTTTCTTCCAGCCTTCAATGGATACAGTGCGGGCTGCTAAGTCTGAGATGGCTCGATTGGTTTCAGTAAGTTCACTCCTGGTTATCTTTACTTCGTTCACAATTTCTTTCAGAGCTTCTTTAAAGGACTGAATCTCATCCATGAATTTTTGCTCAGAGAGAGGTGTCTGTCCTAACTCAGTAGTATTGGGGGCAGTTAACTTGGAAGAAATGCCTGCTGTGCCTTTCGAGCGCTTTGAACCCTTCTCCGGGGTTTGTGGGGGTGTGTGCTTAGGTAAGGCCTGGCACATCTCCGCCTCCATTTCGCAGTAGGCCCCAAGTCAAAATCAGGCCGTGTTGTAATGTTGACCGAGATCGCGGATAAGCAGCAGATCCTCGTCTCTCTTGGCACCTTCACGGTCACTTCACCCAGCAATTGGCCCGAAAGCAGCGATGAACAGGTAAGCAAAAACGTTAATTAATGGAGCTGAGGCGGGAGCGCAATCAGATTGCTGCACTTCCTACAGGAGCATCACGTGATCTCCATAAATAATATTCTTATTAAGTTAGCCAATACACTAAGATAGGAGGTGAGGTGGACACCTTTGAAAAACATTTATCTTTATCCAAAGATCTTAAAAGCGTCGAACAATGGACAATTGATAACAATATGGTGCTTAACATCGATAAATGTGTAGTAATTTACTTAGGAAGAAATAATCCAAAATACTCTTATCTACTAAATAATATACCCATAAAAAAACTCAACAAAGGAAAGAGACCTTGGAGTAATCATTAATAACACTTTGTCAGCCTCAGACCATTGTAAAAAGATCACTCAAACTGTAAATACATTACTTAACAATATTAAACAGTCCTTTATGAATAAATTAGAACAGCTCATAATCCCATTATATCGTACTTATATTAGGCCCCAGCAAGATTTCTGCTCCCCATTCTGGAACCCATATCTTAAACAAGATATAAGTTTGTTAGAATAAGTTCAACATAGAGCCACAAAGATGATACCTAACATTAGTCATCTACCTTACAATCACAGATTATTGAAAACTGGATTGGTTATCCTTGAAAACAGAAGATTTGGGGGAGATTTATTGTTGCTTTTTAAGATTTTACATAACCCAAACTTAATATCCCAGTACAGAGTTCAGCTAACACAAAGCAAAGCAAACACAAGGAGCCGTTGTCAACAACTTGTGATCCCGAAGGCTACTACTAAAAAAAGGACAATTGCTTTACTATAAGGACAAGTTAGGCCTGGTATAAACTTCCATGGGAAGTCATAGAAGTCAGTGAATTTGTAACTTTTGAATATCAGTTAGACAAATATCTAAACTGGCAAACAGTCACTAATTAATCACTAATTAATTAATATGCCCACACAGCTGTGGGAGACATTGCAGATGGGCGCACATGTCTGCACAAACCTAGTAAACCTAGTAAACAGAGCAAACAACAGCAGTAATACAGTATCAAACCTAGCTGGAGCATCAACATCAACATCAACCTACCAGCTAAGTAGAAGCACCACAGTGACATGCAGTGGAGGAGAGCAGAAAAGATCAGGTAGGGATTGAGGTAATGTATACGAGGAGGAGTCAGTGGTTGAGTTAAATGGAAGAAGAGGAGGTGGATGGGAGAGGTAGGGAGTAGGTAGAGTAGGGGTGGAGAGTTCAGGGGTATGTGCAGGAGAGAGCGGTGAAGTCTTGGAGAAGATAAGAGAGGGAGCAGATGGAGGCCACAGAGTGGATTGGGAGGGAGAGGCATTCAGAGCTTAGGGAGACAGAAGAAGACACAACAGCGAAGAAATGACCTAGGCTGAGAGTGCTAAGGTCCAGTGGCCAGATCTATGAAGGGAATAGGAGGACTGAGGAGGAGAGGAGAGTAGCAATGTGAGGTAGGAGGGGAAGGAGTCCAGCCAGCACTGGGCAAAAAGGGAGGAGCCACATGCAAGCCATCTGACTTTAAGAGAGGGAAGATGGAGTGAGGTATAGAGGGAGCAGTGGTGAGTTAGAGGTAGGATACATATTATGGATACAAGAGTGTTGCCTGGTGTGTTCTTAGAGCAAGAAAACTGTGAACTGAAGGTGAGCAGTTCTGGTGCCCTACGGACGCAAGACACAACACTCTCATATCCATAAGAGGCCCACCTAATACCCCTATAAACTTCTTCTAGCTTGTGCCATTATTTAAAAAAATACATTTTTTGCAGTTCATTTCTGCAGCCCCAGTGGCAGTCATCGAGAAGCCCATTACAGTGTGAGTGTGTGAGGTCTTCTTATAGCAATAAGAATACCTCACGCACAACTGGAGGAAGTGCCGTGATTGGTCAGGGAGCATCACATGACACTCCCACGATCTATAATTTGTATACTGACATTGGCCTGGAACTTAGTTTTGATATTTATTTTAATAAAAAATTCCCCTACTCTTTTTGAACTGGAATGCATAATTAGGGGGTCTATACTAGGGGTATACAGCAGAGAATGGAGCTCCTTACCCAGGTCGGCATGGGACAAATATATAAGCAATAATCAACAGGATGGGTAGTATTGGGCTATACCAGACCACCCAGGGATGTAATGAGGCCCAATACCACAGGTAGAGGGCCTTATAGCCCCTGGAATGTCCAGTAAAGCCTAATACTGCCTACCCTGAAGGGTATTATTGTGCTTTGAAAAAGGTTTTTTTCACACTTTACATTAACTGTTTAAAACAATGTAAAAAAATAAAGAAGTAAAAAAACACATTTCTGTAAAGTAGTTCCTCCACTGCTACATCTGGCATTAGAGGGCACTGTGGCATGTCTACAACTACATGAATGTTTGATTTTCACTCATTTCTTCTCCATCACCTGTACGGTTTAAATTCCCTTGGTTTTTATTTATTTTATTTTTTTTACATTTTTTTCAAGAAGTATGGCAGTTAAGCACTTCATGATTGGAAGATAAGGCACTGTAACTGGCGTTGGGATGGATGGCAGAACTAAGGTTAGACTGGTAGTAATGCTGTTGGTTTCGCTGACTCCTGAGTTGAGTTGACGATGCTGACCATGCGAACCAGAAGGATGTAGGTGCAGGTGGTACAGCAGTGACTGTCCCCCCTCCATGAATAGAGTAGCAGTACTTTTTTTTATTTTCGCTGTACTGCGACTGGAAGATGGTATAGTGCTCACTGCTCAGAACGGCAGTGCAACAGCAGCTGTACTGCGATGGGGCCCCAGGATCAGGAGAAGGAAACTGGTGAGATTAAAGCTGATGATTTGGCAGGCGACTGTGCTAGTCTTGAGAGGTAGGTACCTCTGTGCTAGTGCTACCACTTATGATATAAAAAAAAAAAAACAGTTTAGGAGGAGCGTGGTGTCTGTGCAGGTGCATTTATGAAAGCATGGCAGAGTTCAGTCGGCAGCAGCATAGCTAGGGCAGAAGGGATTTTTTTTAACTGTCACAAGAAATGAGAAAAGCAGGGGTGGCTCTGCTGTTTTGTCTGGCAGTTGGCACTCACTTTTTAAGGAGCATTGGGGGGCTGTATCTCTCATTATGCAAAAATTCCATGGGCACAGTAATATTGGAAGATAGTCAGGCAGCCAGAGACTGGGACATATTAGTGGCACCACCCCACCCTCCCATCACTGTCCCCACAGTATTGTTATTTTTCCTGGTGTCTAGTTGCACCCCCACCCTCCGATTGCCATTGTTGTCTAAATTTATTGTTTTCCTGGTGTGTTGTGGCACCCCCCCACCCTTGGATAGTAGCTGCCTGCAATAAAGAAAATGGTCCCTCGATGTCTTTTTTTAACCTGTAAAAAAGAAAATGGTGCCTCGCCGATCTGACCACTCCACACCCCAACCTTCCACTGAGAATTCACCAGCCCCTCACTCACCTGAACAGGTTACAGGACAAAGATCCCCTTTCCAATGGAAGACAAGTCTAGCTACAGTAACCACTGACTGCAATATGAGAAACTAAGGTAAATGCGGTTATATGTATTTCGATGGGTTTTTAACTTTGTGCAAAAGTTTGCTATTTTTGCGTATTTTGAGCTCAAATGTTCAACATGGCCTTTCTTGGACCCCACCTCATAAACAATGTCACTGGAATTATACAAATCCAGCTGGAAAAGCGATTTTGCAGTAGCTTGGAAAAATCGTTCTTTGGGTGGGATTTGAAAATTTCTACTGCCCTTGTTCATCAGGCGGGGTCCTAAGAAGGCTATGTTAAAATTTTGGGGTTAAAATATATAAAAATGTCAAAATCATGTGCATATGTTGAAATTTTGCTACACGTCCTTGTAACTTTGGCAATTTTAAATATTTTGATTTGAAATTTTCAACATAACCATCTTTTTTCACCACCACAAGAACATGACAGCTGTCATTTTTCAAACCCTGGTCAAACTGTGTTTTTGCACCTGCGGCATGCAATGGCATTGCAGTGGTACAGAATCATGTTTTGGTGGGGTTTTCAAAATGTTCATTACTGGGTACGTGAGGAGGGGTAATAAGAAGGCTATGCTGATAATTTGGTTTCTGTTTTAATACAAATGGAAGTGCAGGGCCCAAAACAGGTGTGGGGGTGTGCCTTGGGGTAGTGAACCCTAATGATCACCCCATTCTCCTATTCTTTACCCATTTCAGCTTACTTACTCATGGAATGGGGCAAGCATTAGGGTTCACAACCCCAAGATGCCACCCCCCATGCCTGCTCCTCTGCATGTAGGATAGGGGTGGGGTGTTAGGGTTGGAAACCTAGAGTGGAGGTGGGGTCTTAGGGTTGGGAGCCCTAAAACCACATTTCCCTACTTTTGTCACAGTAACCCTAATGGTGCATTAACAAAGTGTTTTGCAGAGAATAATATATTATCTGCAAAAAACCTCATTAATGCCATTAGGGTTCCAATGTTAGAAATGTGATCTTAGAACTCAACCCAAAACCCACCCCCACCCCTTGGTTTCCAATTGTAACATCCACCCCACCCTGCATGCAGGAAACAGGTATGGGGGATGTGCCTTGGGGTTAGAACCTTAACGTTCACCCCATTCCATGAGTAAGTAAGCTGAGATGGGTACAGAATAGGAGAATGAGCTGAGAATTACAGTTCACAGCCCCAAGACACCCCCCCCCACATCTGTTCCTGCATGCAGGGTGGGGGTGGGATGTTACGGTTGGAAACCAAGGGTGATGATGGGGCTTAGGGTTGGAAACCTTAAGACCACATTTCCCAACTTTTGTCACTGGTATCCTAATGGTGCATTAACAAAGTTTTATTGCAGAGAATTTCCTTACTTTTTGAGAAAGTATAATCAAAGGCTTATTTGCTTGTGGAAGCACAGGGCCTGCTCCCAACCATCTAAAATTTTTGAGAGATTGTAATTGTATTCCTTATTTCCCTGTCAATCACTCCATACTCTTCTGCATATTTGTGTGTGGGGAGCACAGTGCCCAGAGGGCCCCGTGCTTCCATGTATGGATAAGGCCTGCACTCTTAGCTCTCCATAATGGTATTCATATTTGCATCTGGGAGTGTACATGCGCCAAACACATAATATTTGCGATATTGTAATCATATAACTATTTCTGTTTGGGAATGCAGGGCTCTCTGGGCCCTGCACTCCTTTCAGTCCTTACTAATATCTGTATTTGCACTCCCATTCATGCATCATTTCTGAGATAGCGTAGTGTCCTGCCCACCAGTGCCATAGTGTGCAGACCCAAAGAAACACTTGACATTGCAATGTTCTCCTATGGAATGCACAGGAAAATGAAACCTGTGTAACTCAACAGCAGAGTAATACATTTTCATGGAACCAGCAAAAGGCACATTGGTGGGGCAAGCTGTCTGTACCCTGGACATTTCAGAAGAAAATTGCAAACCATTTCTTCACAGCAGAGTGACAAAGAAATGACTCTGTACACATCTCATTACAATGTTATCTTACGAGAAACAAAGCAAAATGTAACCCTGCAGAACTCCACACCAAATTAATATATTTTCACGAAACCAGCAAAAAACACATTGGTGGGGCAGGTCATCTGCACCCTGGACATTTCAGAAGAAAGTTACGAACCATTTCTTCACAGCGCAGTGACAAAGAAATGACTGGCTAAACCTCCCATTACAATATTATCCTATGGAAAACAAAGCAAAATGTAACCTTGCAAAACTCCACAGCAAAGTGATATATTTTCACCAAACCAGCAAAAGGCACATCTGTTGAGCAAGCCCTTTGTACCCTGAACATTTCAGCCCAAAAGAACAAGTCGTTTTGTAACTGTGCAATGACAAAGAAACTGCTATCTAAAAAAATCCTTTGCTGCAGTTCCTTTTTTCGCAATTTGCGGTAAAAGAAAATCCTTTTTTGCAAATTGTGAAAAAGGATTCTGTTTTGCTGCATAAGTTTTCTGAGATTTGTGGCAAAGGATTTCAGCAGATAAAAAAAAAACACATTTCTGAACAAATTATCAAAAAACCTGACCACAGAATTCAATTCTATGGGCCCCGATTAGGTAAACACAGCTGTTGGTGTTTACCAAAGCCCTGTATTTTTTTTGCAATTTAACTTTGTTTCCCATGCTAACTGAAAACAAGATGGCTGCAGCACAAAAAGTTCTGCATTTGTGGCAAAAAATCTCACGTTTGCAAAACAGGATTCTGCATTTGTGATAAGGAATCCTTTTCTGAGTGGGACATCTAATTGGTCCCATAGGAAATAATGGGAAACTTTAACATTTAATAACTTTGGAATGGATTAATATGGTTTTATCAAACCTTCAAAAGGCACATCTGTGACCCAAGACTTCTATATACTCTAAACATTTCAGACCAAAATTCCACACTGTTTTTGCACAGTGGCATGACAAAGAATTTCACCTAAAGTGATAATTTTCAGATTTTTTGACAATCCAAATCTCCACACCCACAAATCTAACCAGAACGAAACTAACCACATCAAGAGATCTTTGGTCCCCAATGGGGCATGCAAAAGTTCATGCAAATCGGTCAAATGGTTGCAAAGTTGTTAAAGTTAAATTTTTGGGTTTAGCACAGAAGTGAAGACTGAACCCTAAATTAGGGGCATGACTGTGCCCCTATAATACATTTTTTTGTTGCTGGGAAGAGGGCTATGAGGACCCTCGTCCCATTTTGTCTTTAATTTGAAGGACAGAAAAAGATACATTCTGCCCTTGAAATGAAGAGGGGAAAATGTCTCCCAAGGGGAAATGGCAAGACAAAATACCAATATGCTGTAGCACAACAGGCTGAGCTGCCCATAGGTCCTGGTCTTACCTGAGTGGGGATGGAGGATGGGCACATGAATGAATGAAGAAATTCTGGAAGATCAGCAATTATGGTGAGTGCATATTTTCATATCTTCCAAGAATTAATCTTGACCATTCATTCCCAATTATGGGTCAGAGTACCAAGCTTTCCCAAATAGGGAGGAGCTGGCTCACCCTGAGGGAAGATATCCCTCAGCCCTCTGCATGGTACAGAACCACCTGAGGGCAGGGGCTCCTCACAGTCCGGCAGGAACCAAGACTGGTCAGTGGCAGATGGAGGATCCTGTGGCCCAGAAGGGAGCAGGAAGGTGCCCCAACAACTCAGACCTGATACATATTAAGCACTTTATGCCAAGCCAGAGGTGCTAACCTGGAAAGGTGAAGGCAAGCTATGCTGTCTGCCAAATTCAGATTGCTGTTTCTACCAGCCTGGAGGCAACTCATTGGCATTGTACAATGCCTGTGATTAGTACACCACCAGCTCCAGGCCCTGAGTAGAAAGGCAAATGGCTTTCTAGGTTAATTTGTGGTCAGACATTGCAGCAAGGACCTGATCTAGCTGTGACCATAGGCACTTATTATAGGTTCCCTGATGGGCCTGATGTGCAGCAATGCAGATATGGGTGTGTGCCAATGTACAAACTCCCCTACCCATGCATCTACCTGTGTAGAGGCAGCCTCTGGAGCTTGGTCACACACAGGGCATTTATACCCAGTCAGGGTCTGCAGCACCTGAATCTCTAAAGTGGGATGAGGTATGGTTCCTGCAGATCCCATGGGAGCACAATACCTGTTCTAGACATCCATTCAGGCTGGAGCAAGGGAAAAAAGATGGAGTCAGACAGTCCTGAAGGCCTCCTTGAAGGCCCAAGGCCAAGAAGGGATGAAAAATCTGTCATCACTGAAATTCCCATGGAATCTCAGTGACAAGAGCCCAGGACTGTGACCTACAAAAGGATCTTATGCCCAGCTCCTTCAGCATCTCTGTAAGGAACTGCTGGTACATGAGTACTCAGCATCCGCAGATAGGTGGAGGGAGAAGTCCTCTTCCTCAGAAGAGGAAGCTTTAAAGGAGGAGCTGGACTCAGGAAGAGGTGGTGCTGGGGTCTTGGACCAGAACCAGACCTGTTCAGTCTGGACATTGAAATGGTATAGGGCACCAGACGTTCTCCTGTAATGAGTCCAGGTAAGAGTACTGTGAGGATCCATGATACCTGACAACTTGGGGGAGGTGACAGAGGCCTAGGAGGGATGAAGAGGTTTAAAGCTCCAGGCTCTCTGCCAGGGCTGCAGAAATGTTCAGGGGACCTCTCTGGGGGGAGGAGCTGGAAAATCCACCTAAGTAGAGTTGACAAACATCAGTGGCATGACTCAGTTGGTGCCATTGGGGGGAGCTCCCAGGTGAGGAGAGCAGAGCTATACAGATCCCATGAAGTAGCTCTGATGTTCAACAGAGACAATGTCTGCCACCATTCTGGGGAGAAACTGACCACTGGCCCCCTGCCAGAATCCTGGCTAGTACTGCCTACATCACTAGTCTCAAGGTTAGCAGCAGGGTTAGTGGTGGATTCCAACCTCTCACTATGGCCGGTGTCCAGGGGTCAATCTTAACATTGTTTTACTAGCCCAAACACTAGTGCAAATTGACCAGGGCTAGTGAAGCTAACTCTCTACTGGCCCGCCTTGACTAGTGCAGATTTTCATGGCTGTTAGTGAAGTTAAAAATGTCTCTACTTTAGCATTCTCTAGTCTTCATGCTAATCTCTCTCAATGTTCCAGATGGCCATGTGTGATTAACAGCTCATTAAGAGCTGCAATTATCTGGCAGTTCAAGACAGGGATCCCACAAAAGACTCAATGTGAGTCATTATCACTCCACTGTTAAGACTTTCAGCTAGTGTTCAGGGTGTGATCAAGGGTAGAGTGCTGTTAAGTCACTATCACTAGGTTCCAGTTTTCTGAATGTGTCTATGTCTAACAATTTGTCCAATATTATTAAGACCAGTGCCCCTCATTTCTCTACATTTTGAGTGTTTGTATCCAACATTTCAGTGACAAAATGCAAAGAGGTATACAGGATCGGCCCTGTAGGTGGTGGGTTTTATCCCAGCCTCATCATAACTTCCCTCTCCCCTCCAAATCTCTTAACTCTGTTCTTTCCCTGGACACCACTGCAGACCAGACTATGAAGTGACCATCCATAGATCCATTGCTGCCATTACTGGCAAGTGTAGGGGGTCCACAGCTCTTCTAAATGGACCATGCCAGTCATCACCATCCATACAGTTCCACCCTTATCCCACTCAGCATGTCCTTTCAGCCTAAAAACAAAGCTTTGGATCATGTATAGTACAGAAATAAACCTTGATAAAATACATAATTTGAAACCTTGAAATAGGCATTCCTGGGGTGCATAGATCATCCTATACAGAAATAGAAATAGTATAGTGTTATGCCTGTGTACTGTTTCCCCTGGGCTGATGAAAGGACAATGTTTAAGAAAAATCTGTTATTGTTGGGGCAGAGCATATTAAAATCAATGCTTTTACAAATAAAAATCTCATAGTTTTCTATTTCCCAAGCCCCTTAGGTTTGTCTAGACCCCACCCCAAAGAAATCTTAGATGTGCTCCTGGCTCACTTGAGACTGTACAAAAACTTTCAAAAGTGCAGGTCTCTAGTTGACTATAGCGTGGGGACCAAGATTGTCTTTCTCTGCCTGACTCTGTTCATTGCCCTGTGGGTGGCAGTGACAGTGTGGTGAGGTGCATGATGATGTCAGCTATTGTGTGCACAGAGCTAGGACTGCTTGATTGAACATTTACTGTTGTGATATCCTCTCTCTGTTTGGTGTGGGGGGGTAGAAAGAGGAAGAGAGGAGGCTATGGTACAAAACAATGGGGGGGCTCACTGTGATGGCATTGCAGTCTTTTTTTTCTGCTAGGGAGCTGGAAGCAATGTGGGAGCAGGATAAATGTGAAATAATCAGAGTATTTCTTGGCTTTGCTTGCATTGTTTCCTGCATAAGTGATCACAATTTACCATAATAATTAAGGGCTAATGCAATCATCTGTGGGCTAGTGCAATTTTGAATCAACTTGCCCTGCTGGCTAGTGCAAAAAAAAGTTAAGGTTGACCCCTGCCGGTGTCATTCTTGGAATGTGAACAACACCAGCATCGGTACTGCCTCAAGACCCATCCCCAGCACCGCAAATGGCACAGAGAACTGACCTGGCACTGCAAATGGTACTGAGCCCCCAACCAGCACCCTGGACAGCACTGGGACCTGAAACAACACTGCAGATGGCAGCAGAATGGGTCCTGGCACTATCCCTGGCACCAAGCTCAGTGATGGCTCCAGGGGTGACACCATCACTGGAATCATGTTTGGAACTGGATCCAGGGTTAGTACCATCATCACTGCCTCTATTTCCATTACCAAGAGTGGTGTCATTATCTTCCTCAAAGCCATAAGGGCACTAAGAGAAAGAGATAACAACCACCTCAGACACCAGATTGGGGCATCTCTGGAACTGACCCGTCTTCCAGCACTGCAGACGGTACCAGAAGGAGACTTGGCCTCATGACTGGCACCATCCCACTCACAGATGCCACAGGTTGGTACCAGGAGCTGAGGCAGCACCAGGCCATGACACAGAGGTGTTCACCAATGTAGATTGAGCATATAGCTTTGGCCTCACTACAGGGAACATCCACTGTCCAGGACAGATGGACTGGAGGGGTGCTCAGCCAGCCTCTCAGGAGCTGGCTGTCCACCAGACCCCCCCCAGGGCCTCTGATGTCTCCAAGAGGCAAGTGTGGGGAGGACCCTGTACTTGCTCATCACCAGATGCACTGGGAAGTCGCCCAGGAGAAAGGCCCAGTCTCCTGATCTTGGCATCATGAGTGTGATGCCTACTCCAGAAAGTAGGAGGCAAAGACCCCTACTTTAGCACATGGATTTCAAGGGTGCTTTTGTCCATGGAGAAATAGTTGTTGTATCAGTCCTTGTTTCCCCATTTGTCAGGACTACTTGGGGGTCTTTGCCTCCTACATTCTGGGGTATGCATCACACTCATGATGCCAAGATCAGGAGACTGGGCCTTTCTCCTGGGCCTCTTACCAGTGCATCTGGTGATGAGCAAGTACAGGGTCCTCCCCACAGTTGCAAATGTTGATGGCACATTCATAAGGTAGAAAAAGAAATGGGCAGACTGGATGGGACTTGCGGTCCTTATCTACTGTCAACTTTTATGTTTCTATGTTGTAATTGAGGATGAGGTAGGATTGTTATTTCTGATGCTAGTCCATCACTGCTATAGGGCCCCCACAGGAACACTGATGCATTAGGGGGTTGCAGCCTTTCTTCTTAGCCCCTTTAGCTAAACTCAATGTTGTATTACACGACAAAACAAACAAGTTTGTTTGTAAACAAACGAGAAAGTTGAGTGAGTTCATTGAAAGAGAGTACAATTTAATATGAACTCGGGGGGGTTACAACGAGGTCAACTCAGAGAGACAGGACATTTGGGAGGCAGTCAGCTCCCCCCCCCCCAGAATGAAGATTTAGGGCCCCAAACCAGCAAGACTTGGGCAAGGACGAGCAGGACGGCAGGGAGTGGAAGGGACACGGTGGAAAGGATTAGTAGCAAATGTCAGAAGTCTAGGGAACAAAATGGTGGACTTGGAGGCCATCACGGTGGACGAGGATCTTGCTATAGTAGTGGTAAGAGAGACCTGGTGGTCAGACAGTCATACATGGGAGACTATTATACCGGGCTACAGACTGTTTAGTAAGGACAGGACTGGTAAAAAGGGAGGAGGGGTGGAATTGTACATTAAGGACAACATAAGAGCAATGAAGGGAGGGAGGAGACAGGGGAGACTGAGGTCCTATGGGTCACGTTAGATAAAGGGAATGGGAAATCACTGAGGCTTGGAGTATTATACAGATCTCCAACGCAGGTGGAGGGAGGAAACAAGCAACTGATAAAGGCAATTTCACAAATGGCTTGCAAGGGGAAGCTTCTACTAGTGGGAGATCTAAACCTCTGTGATGTGGATTGGGGGATAACAGCAGCAGTAACAGCTAAAAGCAAGGGGATCCTTGAGGCACTAGAAGGAGTTCTCATGCAACAACTGGTATGGGAACCTACTTGGGGGACAACTTACTGGACATAGTCCTGACAAATGGGGAAAGTGTGGTGAGGTGGTGATAGGGGAGGGTCTAGGTACAAGTGACCACAAAATGATAAGTTTCAAGGTGAAAGTGAGGAGGGAGACAAATCGGACCAGCACAAGAGTTTTGGACTTCAGGAAAGTTGACTTTAGCAAAATGAGGAGGGTATTTAGGGAGGCGATAAAGGGGGAAGATGAATATAGAGGGAGTAGAAGAGCTATGGGAAGCTATAAAGGAAGGGATACTGAAGGCCACAGAAAATTATATAAGAAAAGTAAGCAAAAACAAAAAAAGAAGACCACTTTGGTTTACAAGGGAGGTGGCAGGGGCAATCAGGGAAAGGAAAATGGCATTCAGGAAGTGCAAGATGACACAGAGAAAAGAGGATAGAGAAGCTTACAGAGGAAAGCTGAAAGTAGCTGAATGGAAGAAAAGGACAGCCAAAGCTGACACGGATAAAAATAATTGCAAGGCAGGCCAAAAGGGGGGATAAAACTTTTTTTAAGAATGTAGGGGAAAAGAGGAGGACAAAGCAGGGGATAGTTTTATTGAAGGAGGAAGGGGGTAAGATACTACAGGGAGACTTTGAGAAAGTAGAGGTAGTAAACAATTACTTCTGCTAGGTATTCACGGAGGAAGGGGTGGGTAGAGGATCTAAACTAAAAGCGAGGGTAAGGCAAAGTCAAAATGATAGAGCCTGTTCTGTTCAGTGAGGACAGCAAGAAAATCCAAATGCCAGCACAAGCTACTTACAGCCACTTCACAGAACGTCCACAAGCTGCAGTCATTAATTTGCCAAAATTCAAAAGGAAGGAAGCGAGACCTTACTTAAAGGAGCTATCAGTGTTTAATTTTATTTAAATTGCACAACGCTTCCAAAATAAGGTAAATGTGGTTGTAAATAATAATGAACATGATTTTGCACTGTCACTTTAAATCACATTGTATTTATTGGCATTAGTTGGTTGGCATGTTATTCCTATGATTAAGCACCAGGGTGCGTAAAATGCATTAGGGACCTCACTTGTTTGCTGTTTGCTGTAGGAGGGGGCAGCATACATCGAAGTGTTGTGCAATTTAAATAAAATTAAGCACTGATAGCACCTTTAAGTAAGGTCTCGCTTCCTTCCTTTTGAATTTTGGCAAATTAATGACTCAGCCACTTGTGGAAGTTCTGTGAAGTGGCTGTAAGTAGCTTGTGCTGGCATTTGGATTTTCTTTCTGTTCTACGTGTGTACAGCCAAGCACAGCTCCTAGGTGCAGGCCTTAAAACTTGTTCTGTCTATTACGTGTCACAGAGGCCATTGCTGAACAGGTAATGATGTAAAAGGAACAGCCACAATAAATAGCTAATATCTTCAGCATGTAAATATATTTACACATTAGCTAGTGAACCTGATTTGTGGACAGACGAACGCTGTAAAGAGCAAATGGAGGAGCGAGTGAGTAAGCTGAATGTCATCTGGAACTGAAAAGGATGCGAATGGGGGAGCTGAAAATGCTCTCGGTCTGGACAAAGGGGAAAACCCCTCCTTTAAGGATTTAATCTTTACTAATGCTGAAACAGGAATGAATACCTTTGCAGAACTACTGAAGAAGATTCAGAATACTGAGGTAAGACCAACAAATATTAAACAAGTATTTCAACAATTCGAAAGGGTAGCGTTTAGAGCAAAGAGACTATACTGGGAAAAAAAATCTCTGAAAAGGCTTATTTGGAAGTACAGCGTGCACCATGAGGGTTAAGAGTACTAAAGAAACCCTCATTTGGTTTGCAGCGGGAAGGTTTTTTAGAGAACTGGAGAAGATCAGCCATGATGCTAGTAAACAGTATAAGGAATTAAAAAGAAAATACAGTAATACAGTTGGAAACAGAAGAAGAAATAAAAATAAAAGAAATAGCTTTAGACAAGTACAGTGATCATCCACAATATGAAGAATTTTGCCAGAATTTCAAACTGAATTTAGCAAGATATGATAAGAAAATTCAAGGTATAAAACAATCTAAGTTTGAATGAGATGCTAATGGTTATTTGACTGGCACTATTTTTGAACGGGACAAAAAAGTGAGATTTAGCCCAAACTCAAGAACACAAGGGAATACACCTACTAGACCTATTCTAAGAAATATTAATAAACAAGATGAAAGACAAAGGGAAGAATTAAGCAGTGTGGAAGAGACTTATCTAGGAGAAGAGGAATATACTGTGGAGCCAGACCAAGGGAGAACACTGGAAGGCCCGAGACGGAGCCAACGAATGAATCATAATCAGACCACAAAAAACGGACTAGGAGGGTGGGTCGGAAGAGGAGGAGGAGGGAGCTATCGAAACAGAGGGAGACAAGGTTGGAACTCGAGAGGCAATATGAGAGGAGGAGAGCAACAGACAATGTGGTCGATATTTCATCCAGAAGTCTATCTAAGGCAGAAATAGGACTTCTCAACAAGGATCTAGCTTTTGCCCCACAGCAGAGATTCAACTTGTCTGAAACAATAGTGGATTGTTATAAATTTACAAGGAACCTTGGGCTGCATTCTTTTTTTAAAAGGAGAGGAGGAAAAATGGATACTGCTGATTTAGGGGTAAGTGATACCATGGTGCCTGGGAACACTGGCAAAGCTGGTGAGATGGGTTGGAAACTGGCTGCAGGGAAGGCAACAGAGGGTGGTGGTGGGTGGGGAGCTCTCACACCCAAGGGCAGTGATGAGCGGTGTTCCACAGGGCTCAGTGTTGGGACCAGTGTTGTTTGGGATATTCATTGCAGACATATCATGGGACATCAAGAGCAAGCTCAGTCTGTTTGCTGATGATACCAAGGTAGGCGCGTGGTGGATGACCTAGGGGATGGCAGGGTTGCAGGATGATCTGGCAAAGCTTGAAACCTGGTCAGACACCTGGCAACTAGGCTTTAATGCCAAAAAGTGCAAGGTGCTGCATTTTGGGATGAAGAACCCAAGGAGGAGTTACCAGCTAGGGGGAGTGCAGCTAGCCCAGACAGAGGAGGAGAAGGATCTGGGTGTGCTCATTACAGGGTCAATGAACAACTCAGCACAATGTAGGAAGGCAGCTGCAAAGGCCAACAAAATGCTGGGTTGTATTGCAAGGGGTATATCCTCGAGGAGGGAGGAGGTGATTCTGCCACTGTATAGGTCATTAGTTAGACCACACCTGGAGTACTGCATGCAGTACTGGCATCCGTATCTGAAGAGGGACATTAAGTTACTGGAGGGGGTGCAGCGCAGAGTGACAAAGATGATCAAGGGGCTGGGGGACTTATCATATGAGAGGAGGTTGAAGGAGTTGAACATGTACTCACTGGAGGAGAGGAGAGACCGGGGTGACATGATTGAAACCTTTAAATACATGAAAGGAATAAACAAGATGGGTACAGAGGGGCTGTTCAAAGTAAGGGTGGGGAGGGCCACCAGGGCCATGATATGAGGCTGGAGTGAGGAAGGTTCAGGAGGGAGATGAGGAGACACTTTTTTACAGAGAGGGTGGTGACTGGGTGGAATGCGTTACCTGCTGAAGTGGTATGCAGTAGAACAGTGGACTGCTTCAAACGAGGATGGGACAGGACAAGGGGGAGGGTTAATGAAGGGGAAGGGTGGAAGGGAGGGGCAGCTGCAGAATAAGGGGTGCTAGCTGCACATTCGAGCAGACTTGATAGACCTCTAGGCCTTTATCTGCTGGCAAATTTTGTATGTTCGTGAAATGAATATTCAGAAGTTTAAACCTCCATCTACATTTTGCCCACCACTTACCCCAGTTCTACAGACTTTTGTAAAAAGCTGTGAAAGAGACTTGTTAGATCTGGACAGAAGTCTGCATAATAGGGTAATAATGTTCTAAATAATAATCTGAATGCAGCCAAAAGATTTGCTATTAATGAACCGGGCAAAGATAAGAATATAACCATAAAGAAAGTAGATACGGGTGGTTCTGTTGTTGTGATGGATACAGACAAATACCAGTTGGAGCTATATAGACAGCTGAGGAGTAAAACATTTCATAAGAAGGTACCTACAGATTATACACCCGTGTATAAAACAGATATTGATAAATATCTTATAGAAATAAAAGAAAAAGGGTGGATCAATGAAGATACCTTTTCATTTTTGACTGTACAGAACCCTAAGAGAGCCTGTTTCTACATTCTCCCTAAAATACATAAGTGCCTCATAAACCCTCCAGGCTGCTCTATTATGTCGGGCAATGGATCTTTAACTGAGCCACTGTCACAGTATAGTGATCATTACATAAAACCTATAGCTCAGAAGGTACTCTCTTATAGAAGGGATACAGGAGACATACTTTCAGTGTTGGAAGAAATTGCAATTGAGGAAAAGAGTTTGTTTGTTACTTTGGATGTTGAGTCTTTATACTCTAACGTACCTCATGAAGGGGGCATTGAGGCTTTAGAATATTATTTGAATAAAAGAGATGAGAAGGATACACCAACAGAAATGTTAGTAAAACTGGCTAGATATGTGCTGTTTAACACTTTTTTCTTTACAGATGAGCAGTATATACAAACTAAAGGGACAGCTATGGGGGCAACTTTTCCCCCCAACTTTGCCAATTTATATCTAGGCAAATGGAAAGAAGAGTCCATTAGAAATAGGGGAGAAAAATCCCTACAGAGATAAGATAGACATCTATAGACATTTTATAGATGACATCTTTATTATCTGGACAGGTACAGAGAATGAACTCTTCGATTTTGTTAAATTCCTGGAACAAAGTAATCCAAACTTGTGTTTCTCGTTGTCTTTCAGTTCCATACAGATTAATTTCTTGGATTTGACTATAAAAAAGGATGGGTCAGGAGGAATAAAAACAGATTTGTACAGGAAAAGCACTGATAGGAACACACTCTAACAAGTGAACAGTAGTCACCCATATCACACTATAGCAGGCATCCCTAAAGGGCAGTTCTTAAGAATAAAAAGAAACTGCAGTACCAAGGAAACATATGACAAAAGAGCAAATGAACTTGGAAGTAGGCTGTATGAGAGAGATTATCCTTCAAGTATTATTGCTAGAGCTAGAAAAGTAGATAATACGGAAAAGTCAGAGGTCATGCAGAAAAAGACAGAAAAAAGAGAAAAAGATCTTAGAATAAATTTAGTGAGTACACATAATGTACAATCACATGAGATTGGTAATATAATTAAAAAAACATTGGCATCTGGTGAGTTTGGACCCAGGCCTGAGGGACCTCAATAACACAGGGCCTAGAATGGTGCACAGGAAAGGCAGGAGTTTAAAAGATATATTGGTAAACTCAGTACAGCCTAAACGAGAACAGATAAGGATGTGGTTACTGAGAAAATAAGATGGTTGTTTTAGATGTGGGAACTGTAAGTTTTGTAAGTCCCTGACACAGACTAGGAGCTTTACTAACCCCAAAACAAAGAGGGAGACAAAAGTAAGAGGATTTATAACTTGTGCAACAGAAGTGGTCATTTATATGGCCACCTGCACATGTGGATGTTTCTATATAGGAAAAACAAAAAGAAAGCTAAAGGAAAGAGTGTGGGAACATCTAAGAGCAATAAATACAGTGACCAAAAAAATGCACTTGCAAGCTGTATGGGGAAAGTCATTAATCCAAAGGAACATACATGGTCATTTTTGGGCATAGAGACATCCTTAGAAAACTAGAGCGGGGGTGACTATGACAATGTTCTTTTGAAAAGAGAAAAATTTTGGATATTTGCTACAGGAGGGTCAGAGAGACCGAGGTTAAAGGAAAGAATTGATCTTAAAACATTTTTAAAGAAATGATTATCCCCCCCAATTTTCAACCTGTTTTTGCAACCTGTTTTTCTATCTGTTTTCCACCTGTTGTTATCTTGAGTATGATTTGTGATTACTGTACAAAAGAAAGCAAAAAAAGACCAATAGAATGATGCATGTGTTAATCTGTATTTCTTGTTTATTTTTTATAGATACTTCTTCTAAAACTTGAATGCAAAGTGGATCCCAATGTTAAAATTGGAGGAGGACACTGGTGTACATAACAATAGTGGTAAAACTAAAGCTAATATGGTTAACAGCAACATTTTAAAATTTGGTAGCATAGTAATAACTATGAGAAATGTTTGGATGAACGGGTCAGTTAAAAGTCAATTTGTAGAAAAAACTGTTATATGCAAATGTATTAAAGGTAAAATGATGTGGTAAATTTTAAAAATAAGTTAAAAAATAAGGTAAATGTGGTTGTAAATAATAATGAACATGATTTTGCACTATCACTTTAAATCACATGCCATAGTATTTATTGGCATTAGTTAGTTGGCATGTTGTTCCTATGATTAAGCGCCAGGGGGCGTGAAACGTGTTAGGGACCTCACTTGTTTGCTGTTTGCTTTAGAAGGGGGCAGCATATATGGAAGCATTGTGCAAGTTAAATAAAATTAAGCACTGATAGCACCTTTAAGTAAGGTCTCGCGTCCTTCCTTTTGAATTTTGGCAAATTAATGACTCTGCAGCTTGTGGAAGTTCTGCGAAGTGGCTGTAAGTAGCTTGTGCTGGCATTTGGATTTTCTTTCTGTTCTATGTGTGTATAGCCAAGCACAGTTCCCAGGTGCAGGCTTTAAAACATTTTCTGGCAGTGAGGATAGGGTACTGAAAGAGCTGGAAAGGTTGAAGGTGGACAAGGCAATGGGGCCAGATGGTTTGCACCCAAAGGTACTCAGGGAACTATGGGAGGAGCTAACGGCACCTGTGACAAGGTTATTTAACCTATCCCTGTCATGGATTGCACATGGGGTGGGCACTGTGAGCTCAGTGATCTGACTCTCATGAGTGGGTTTGTGAAAGATCTGTCACAAACCCACCATCAAAGTCAGTCACTGAGCTCATGGTGCCCACCCCTAAGTGCAATCCTGACAGGGAAGGGGAAAACAGGGATACCTTTCTCATGTGCGTCCAGAGTGCTCGCTGGGTTTACAACTGAACACTTGCCACCAGGTCCCAGCGTATCCCTCTATACTTTGAATCAGGGCACAATATAAGTCTCGAGTCTTGTGGCCAAATATGAACCCTTTTCCATGGCTGTTACACATAGGAGAAAGACCCAAGTGTTATGCCCTCTTTGGGTAACAGTACAACACCTGATTTGGTCTTCACCTTACAGGACATGCAATAGCCCAGTTCACACCCCTTTCAGACTCATATGAGACTCTGATATTCTCCCCAAAATCCATCTGGATGTCCCCACAGACCCCTTTCAATTTGGTTGCAATTGGTGACCCTTCTAAGCAAGTAACAGTTGTCACAGATTATTAATAAGACCTACTACAGTCACACATACAATATAAAAACTTTCACTCAGGCAGAATTTTCTTAAGGAAACAAAAGTTACAAAAAAATCACAAAATGCAGTACAACTAAAAGAGAACATATATTAATTTAGGTTACAGTATGATAAACACATTTTGGAAAGTATACAGTTCAATCGCCTTAAAACTGTTTTAACTACTTCTGTACCTTAAAGATGAAAATGTTCAAAGTCCCTTTTCTGTGTAACAGCTTGACAGTGTTCTGTTGTGCTCAGGAGAATGTCCAAAACCAAAATAACTTACTTGCATTGTGCTGGAGAGCTTAACTATATTTTCTGAAATTTGCAGTGTCATCATATTTACAGTCATCAGGAAACCAGTGTATTTTCCCACCTGTGAACCACAACATGGTTTATAACAGTTCAGAATTAACCTCTTTGAAGTCTCAGGTTTTTACAGTATCACTCTGGAAGTGACTTTTACACAGTAGTGTTAGAAAGATGCGTACCTTTTTTTATAGCACCTCACACAGGCCTGTTAGGAAGGTTTTTCCTTGCAAAAACATTCTTGGGCCTCATAAAATGTGATATGCTATCATAGTTCCTGAGATCATAAAGCACTCTGCTTCTGTAGTGCATGGTTATGGCAGGTAAATGGCTTTTGGCACATCTCTGTTAAACAAACAGAAAAAAAACCTGAGAATGAAATCTCCCTGGCAAACAGGAGGCCTTCGAATCTAAAGGTCACCCCTTTAAAAAAAAATCTAGGCTTTTCCCTATGCCTTGAATTAACACTGGCATGTGCATACACAAAAATCATATGATACAATATATAACATAAATATTTGTTGCAAATAATGATTGGCAGATGGCTAGCTTGCAACACTCTTCCCACCTAAACTGAATTTGTGGGAATTCATCCCTAGCATGGTATGAGTCTCACAAATTCTGTTCATTGCTCTAACTGTCGAGATAGCCCATCTACATTGGCATTTGCTGACCCTGCCCTGTGGGTAATGGAATGGTCATATCGTAGCCCTGTAAGGCAATATTCCATCTTAAAAGACAACCATTTGTCTTCCCCATTTGTGTCAGCCACACCAGGTGGTTATGATCCGTCTGAACCTCAAAGTGCCTCTCATAGAGGTATGGCTCTAACTTCTTCAGGGCCCATACCAGTGCAAGACACTCCTTCTCGACTGTAGAATGTGAGATGTAGCAGACCAGACCTGGGTTTGAATCCCACAGCTTCCACTTGCATACTGTGTGACCCTGAGCAAGTCACTTAACCTCCTTGTGCTCCCAGGTCGCTCCTGTAAAAAAGCTTTCAGCTTAGTGTGCCATACCTGGTTAAACAACTAAATAAAAAAAAAAAAGAATAGGCCTGCTCCTGAAGACGCAACTTTTTACTAAGGTACACTATTGGGTGATCTTTCCCTTGGTTAGAGGTCTGACTAAGGACTGCTCTAATCCCCACATCTGAGGCATCTGTCTGGACTACAAATGGCTTACTGTAGTCTGGACTGACCAACACAGGAGTACCGCACAGTGCCTCCTTTAGTTGTGTAAAGGCTCACTCACAGGCTGGTTCACATTTTACCTTTTTAGGCATTCCTTTCTTTAACAGGCCAGATTGGGGATTGGCCTGGGTACTGTACTTTTGTATAAATTTATGATAGTACCCAGTGGTCCCTAGGAAACTCTGAACCTGCTTCTGCATTTCCAGCCTGGGCCACACCTCAATTGCCTCAACCTTGGCCTGATTAGGGTGAATCTGCCCCCACCCTACTACATGTCCTAGGTATGCTACCTCCACCCTGGCCACTTGGCACTTTTCAGCCTTGACAGTGAGCCCTGCCCTCTTATCCTGCCTAACACTTCCCTCAAGTGGGACAGGTGCTTCTTCAAGCTGGCACTGAAGATGGCAATATTATCCAGGTACACCACTGCGTACTCTTCAGTACCATGTAACACCTAGTTCACCAACCTTTGGAAGGTGGCAGGGACAGTTCTTCATTCCAAAAGGCATTACTCTGAACTTGAATAATCCTATTGGGGTGATGAAGGCTGACCTCTCCCTGGCTCTGTCAGTTAACTCCACCTGCCAATGCCCTTTTGTAAGGTCAATGGTGGTGAGATATGTCCCCCCTCCCAACTTGTCCAGTAGTTTGTCCGTCCTTGACATTGGGTGGGTATCAGACTTCGTGACTGCATTGAGTCCCTGATAATCTACACAGAAGTGAGTAGAGCCATCTGGCTTTGGATCAAGGACTACGGGTGAGGCCCAGGGACTGTGGGATTTCTGGATTACCCCTAAATCCAGCATTTCCTACACCTCCCTCCTAATGTCCTTTAGGATGGCCTCGGACACCCAGTAGACTGTCCATTGGATGGGTGCTTGCATTCCTGTGTCTACGTTGTGTGTCACTAAGGGGGTACATTCCAGTCTGGCCATAAACAAAGGGGAAAAGTCCTCTAAAACCTCCCTCACTTCCTGGGACTGTTCTGGGGTCAACTGGGGTGAGAGTTTAATTGGCTCTGCAGAGGACTCCTGCTCCTGCTTGCTTTCCACCAGCAAGTCCAGTAAGGGGCCTTCTTCATCCGCCCCTCCCCAGGACTATACACTGCAAATACCATGTCAGCCAGATTTGCATACGGCTTCATCATGTTGACATGGTACATTCTATGGGTATGTCTCTTGTCAGGCAGTTCTACAGTGTAGTTTATGTCATTCATTTGTCTGACTACTTTGTATGGTCCTGCCCACTCAGCCTGCAGCTTATCCTTCCGGACCTGGATTAAGACCATTAGGACCTTGACTTCCTGACCTACACTGTATGAGTGAGCTCTGGCTCTGCGATCATACCAGACCTTTTGCTTCTGCTGAGCAGTTCAGAAGTTGCTCTGGGCTGCTCCCATAAGCTTCTTCAGCTTTTCCCTAAATGCCAGAACATATTCCACTATGGGAGTTCCCTGGGCGGCATGCTTGCCTTCCCAATCTTCCCAGACTAAGTCTTGGGGCCCATGCACCCTGAGTCCATATAACAGTTTGAAGGGGGAAAACCCTGTTGACTCTTGGGGCACCTGTCTGTATGCGAACAACAGGTGGGGAAGGTATGTCTCCCAGTCCCTCCCATGCTGTTCAGCAAACTCTTGGAGCATCAATTTTTGGGTACATTAAACCTTTCCACAAGCCCAATGGTTTGTGGGTGATAAGGTGTGTGTCTCTGCACTACCCCACTTTTCTCCCACAAACACTTCATCAGGTCCGACATGAAGGAATCCCCTCGATCGGTGATAACCTCCTGCGGAAACCTGACACGGGAGAAAATCCCTAGCAAGACATTGGCCACTTTGTCTGTCCTAAGTGAGGAAAGGGCGACTGCCTCTTGGTATCTGGTAGCGTAATCGATCACCGTCAGGATAAACCTCTTCACAGAGGAGCTAGGGTTCTCAAAGTTCCCACAATATCCATTCCTACCCTCTGAAATGGTTTCCTCACAATGAGCAAGAGAAGTAGGGCAGCTTGGGTTTTACTACCCACCTTCCCCATTTGTTGGCACCGGTGACAAGACCTGCAATATTCCTTCACCTACTGGGTGAAGTTGGGCCAATAGAAATTCTGGACCAATTGCTGCATGGTGTGCATGCAATTCCCAGATGTCCAGACATGGGGATATCATGAATGATCTTGAGCAATCACTTACGGTACCCCTTGGGAACGACAAGCTGCCTGCCAATCAACTCTCCCTCTGTCCTTACATCCTGCATCTATAACAGTCCATTGTCCCAAAATACCCTATGTCTCCTGTCACCTCCCTGTTTCCCATCAGATTCTGCACAAATCCTCAGCCTCTCTTAACTAGGGTATGTTCTCTGAGCAGCTGCAAAATCTGTACATTTTCCCAAGGCATGAGACCTGTCCTCCTTGGTTTCTAAACTAGGGTCCACAGCTCTTGCATCAGGACATTAAGGGTCACTGCCATCCCTAACTGTTTGATGACTGGTGACCCCTCCCTCCTTACAGTAACCTTCTGTAGCTGTTTTGTGAACTGCTATGTGGGGAAGTCCTACCCCCTTTTCAATATTCTCCATGTCAGGGGACACAGACTGGGGAACCATCCTCCCATTGTTTTCCACAGGGGCTTCTATGGGGTCCAGGGAACTACAGCTGGCCTTTGCCATCTGATTGCGGGTAACCAGACATACCACCTCTTCTGGAGATTGTTCCCTATTATCACATCCAGGGCACGATTGTCTGCAACTGCCACCTTTTGTACCCTCTCTCCTGTCTCACCCCAGTCCAGGAGAACACTAGCAAGTGACAAAGTTTTCTCCTCCTCAGTGAATCCCCTTACTGTTATGAACTGATTAGGTATAAGCTGTTCAGGCTCAACCAAATCCCCTTTTACTAAAGTAAGAAATGCCTTTGTGTCCCTTAACTTATGGGTGTGCACCCCATTTACAGTAACTGGGTGTATGTGTTCCCTCATGTTTGTAGGCATGCTTTCAGGGATACACAGTGCGCCCAACTCTGTTCAAACACCAGTTTGTCCGCTCTGTGCCTTTTTAGGACACTGTCTTGCAAGATGCCCTGGCTGTTTGCAAAACCAACAATCATTTCTTTTGTCTGAGAAATCCCTTTTATGTAGCCTGGGGATTCCCCCTTTCTGTGGAGGTAGTGAGGGTTTTTAGCTGCCCTGAAGGTGTGCTTTTCCCCTTCTGGGATGCCACACCTGCACCACTCCTTTTTTTTAATTTAACATACTTTATTCAACAAGAACAAGAGGTACATACATGACATCAGTAGGAAAAACAGGAATGGACTGTTGGTAGATTACAAGGGTTACAGGAGATATACTTTCCCCATAAGAAACCTACAAAAAAGACAAAACAACCCCATCCCATCCCCCCACTCCCTCACCCTCCAATACCATCAACATTACCAACACCTCCCCACCCAACCCACCCTGAGCCAATGAGAGCGGAAACTGAAGGGGTGCTCACAGCTAAGCCTAAGACTGGGCTTCCCCCACTGAAGAAGGGGAAAGAGGGAGACCCATAGCCAACTACCTGACCTTTAGCCTGTGGAGGAAGTCCATAATAGACTGCAGGAGTAGGAGATAACCATCCAACCTGATCATCCTTTAAGGGGGAGTGAGAGACCAAAGGGTGTGGAGTTTCTCCCATCTGGTCTGATATAACACAGACTTACCTCGAAGCCTAGATATCATTTTTATGTTGGCTCACGCATGCACAGCCAACATATTGCAGTAGTAGCAGATTTGGAGGCGTGGTCACTGTTGGGCGAATGCAGGGCACGCATCAGTAGGTGCGTCCCTCATTCCCCAATCAGCCTGCATGCTGGTGCCACACCATGCATAGTTAATGTGGCGATCACTTCAAAGAAAAGATCCGCTGCAATGAGAGCAAAGCTCTCATGCAGCAGGACCGCAACAGGCCTCGACATCCCGCAACATGGCGGCAGTGACTCCCGCCGCCTCCTGTGACAATGCCGATGGGGATCCTCCCCTTTGGCATAATGACCTCCATTAAAAATGTATGCCGGGGGGTACTAATCCCTAAACATCATGCACCCCCCTCAATGGTTTTCTTTGCTGGTAGGTGGCCCAATCCCCTTTGGCGTTTATCCCCATCCTGTTTATTTTGCTAATGGGGATCCCACTCCCCATTGGCATGTCTCTCCCCCGGCTTTTGTTGTGTGCCGAGGGGGGTGCCCAATCCCCCTCAGCTTGTGTCTCCACCCCTTCAGCATGTGCTGATAGGGTGCCAATCCCCTGTTGGCTTCAGCATCCCCCCCCAAAAAAGGCTAAGGTGGCACTCTGGGAGCCCACTTCAGTGTGCCAAATCCCTTACAAGAAAAAAATCATCCCTGATGTTTTTTTTTTTAACCTGTAAAAATGAAAACGATCCCTTGCGGTCTCCCTGCCCCCCTCCCACAACCCACACCCACCCACTGTGCACCCTACCTTCCCACACCCCCTTCACTGCATACTTACCTGTGGAGCTTGGTGAAATGATCTTCAGTGGACTGAGAACACGTCTGCACTCTTCAAAGCCGACCGCAAACTGAGGAAATGCCGGTAAGCTACATAATGGAATAAATAGGGTTTTTTTTCAACTTTGATGCATATCTTATGCATTTTGGGGAATTTTGGCACCAAATTTTCAACATGGGGTTTCACGACCCCTCCTCATAATTCTGCCACTGTCCGCAGCGTTAATCGGCCCCAAGGTGATTTGGTATTGCCACTGTAGCGGAATCACCTTTTGGGACTGATTAATGAAACGACAGTGCCACTGTTCATGGGGGCTCAAAAAGCCTATGTTGCAAATTTGTGGAAAAATCCAAAAGATGGCCTTTTTATGAGCGTGCATTGTGCAGTTTCCACGCACGCTCATAACTTCGTGAATTTGTAATATTTTCACTCCAGATTTTCAACACTGGCATTTTTCCACACCTCCTTATGAACAGTACAGCTGTCATTTTGCATATCTTGGATGAAATGTGTTTTCGCATGTCTGGCACAGAATAGCGCAGTCGCTGTGCGAAATCAGTTTTCGGGACAATTTGAAGAAATGACAGTGATGTTCATGAGCAGAAGTCCTAAAATGACTATGTTGAAAATTTGATGAAATTCCGTAAAATGTGTTACAAGTGTGCGTTGTGCAGTTTCCATGCACCCTTGTAACTTTGCAAATTTGCAATATTTTCATGCCAGATTTTCAACACTGACATTTTTTCACACCTCCTTATGAACAGTACAGCTGTCATTTTTAACATCCCGCCCAAAATATGTTTCCACACCTGTGGCACACAATGGCGTGGTCACTGTGGGAAATCAACTTTTGGGACAGATTAACAAAATCACAGCGCCATTGTTCATGAGGGAGATCTAAAATACTATGTTACAAATGTGGCTAACAAACTCCCAAAAATAATTGGGTTATGGTCGTGTGTTGTGCAGTTTCTATGCATGCTCATGACTTCACCAATTTTTCATATTTTACTCCAGATTTTCAACGTTGCCATTTTTATGCCTCCTCATGAACAATACATTTGTCATTTTTCACATCCTGCCCAAAATGTGTTTTTGTCCCTGTGTTGCCAAATGGCATAGCTGCTGTGCAAAACCACTTTCTAGCTAACAATCTAATAGTGCCACTTTTCATGAGGTGGGCTCACAAATAGCCCATGTTGAAAATTTGGAGTGAAAATACCAACACACGCCTATGGTGTTAGGGTTTCCAACTGTAGCACCCCACCCTCTAGAGACTTACAGGTGTTAGGAGTGTGACTTGGGATCATTGGCTTTAATGCTCATGCCCTTCCACCCCTACCCCCACCCTGCAACCAGTGACAGGCATCGTGGTGTGCCTTGCAGTGATCAGCCACAAAGTTCACTCCAATCTTCTATGCTGCACCCACCTCAGCATATTTCCTTATGGAATGGGGTAAGCATAATGCCCAAAGACCCCAAAGCCCACCACGACACTTGCCAGTGTCTACAGGGTGGGGGGTGGGGTTAGCGTCACTTCAATACTTCACTGCCATTCCTATTATGCATCTCTAACTCCGGCATTACCAATGCCAATGCCAGCGTGACAACATTCAGCAATGACAAATGCTTGTTTGAATCTTGAGGTTATGAAGAAACTCATTCACCCCCTCCAAATATGAAATAGAATCTTGATCCTTCCAATGGCAGAAGACAAGTTTTTTAACTGTTAAAGATACCAGGGCCATATGGAAACACTTCTCTTTGACCGAAATAGACAAATAACCACCTAATACACAAATGAGAGGTGAAATAGTTCCTGCAGACCTAATAGCGGGTCTGCCTTATTTTGGATAAGGTACCAAGGGGGGCTACCTTGGGGCGTTCCCAAAATATATAGAGTAGTGTGCTTGGTTCATGGCCACACCTAAAACAGGCTCGGCTTGGGAGCCTGCCCATTGCAAACATTTTGACAGGGATAAAATAAATGTCATGCAAAACATGAAATTGTATCAACCGTAACCCATCGTTAGTTGTTTATGAACTAACACCTTGCCAAACTGTTTCCTAGTGGAAATTCTCATTGGGGAAGGACTTGGAACAGTAACAGGAGGTACCCGACACGTTGGGATTAAACTTGGAAAATAAAGCGGAGACCAGATGAGAAACAGGATGAGGTTGATTAACGAGTTTGAGAAATTCCTGGAGATGGGCTACCTAAGAAACATTCCAGACACCAGGCCCACACCTTTGATTAGCATGTGCCTGATCTGATACACAAATGAGTATTTCTTGGGTAGGTGATAAAAAACCAATAACTTGGAAGTAGTTTCTAATTTATTGTGTACTAAGAGGTCACTAACTAGTGCCTGTGGGGTAGTGCAATCCTTCTGGGCTATTATCATATGGTCACCCAACTGTAAGTTCAGATTGTCAAATATCGGTTGTGCTAATTCCCACAGATTATCATATTTTAAAGATTTACATAGTGGTTTATGAACCTTCATTGAAACCTGTACAACCAGTTTACAAAAGGAAGCCAGCAGTATTTTAAATGTTGTATACAATGGGCTAGCAGGGGGCACCACTTCCTTTCAGAGCAGGCCTGCTCCTGTCATAGCGATCCGAGAGCTCAGCAGCCTGCTGTGCTGTTTTCCGGTCTCAGTCCTCCAGCCAGGTTTTTAGCTTTGCTGCGCAAGCCCAAATAAATTGCTCCAAGAGTACAACCTCCTCAATTTTCTCTGCAGATCTTGCTTCCACTCCCTCCCACCAACGTTTCAAAAACTGATGTTGCTTTGTGGTGAGTTCTTCATAGCTCATGTCAGGGCTTCTTCAGAGCTTATGGAAATTAACCCTGTATTTTTTTCAGGAGTTAACTCATGCTTTTTAAGCAATGCAGCTTTATGTTTCTCATAATCACTACAGTCCTGATTGTCTATTTGACCAAACGCTTCACGACCCTGCTCAGTAAGTAGTGGGGATAGCTGCAAGCTCCAGGAGTCCCAGGGTATTTTTTGCCTGAATACAGACTTTTTTAAATGAATTCAAAAATGCATCAAAATTCTCCCCCTCTTTAAATTCAGCTATTAATTTTGAATTTAACTTATACCCCAGTCCTGGAGCTCCAGGTTCACCCCTGCCACTTACCTCCTCTGGCATTGATCATTGGAGTTTTAGCTTCTGCAGTTCGAATTCTCTCTGTCACTCTCTTTCCTCTCTCTCTCTCGGCCTCTCACTAAAGCTGTTTTTTCTTTCCTCCGACTCTCTCTGAAGCTTTTTGTCTTTCCTTGGCCTCTCTCCGATGCTGGTTTTCTTTTCTTTGCATCTCCAGCTCAAACCTTCTCTGCTCAAATTCACTTTGCTGCTGGGCTTCAGATCTTTTCTGCTCGAATTCCAGCTCCATTCTCCTCAACTCTGTCTGCAGCCTGATTCCTTCTGGATCCAGCATTGTGGTGACCTTCCCCTGCTGCTGTGGTTATGGGTTCTCTTTGGTCTCACCGTTCTCCTCCCTGGGACTGGACACTGTGATGTCCCTCGGCATCCCCATGCCCAAGGTCTGGTCCTCTTCAGTCACCAGCTGTGACTCAAGGTCCTGGTCAGCCGCTAGCTCACTGGCTGTCACAAAAGCCTCCACAAGGTTCTTTTTGGATAGACCCTAGTAGTAGACCCCTCTGTTCTGACACAGCTGCCTAAGGTAGTCTGCAGTGTATGCATTAAAGTTGGAAGCCATCTTCTTCCATAATTATTACTACACTATCTTGCACCAAAAAAAACAAAACAGGTAGGGAACTTGATACTGTAACCAAATTATGTATATTTTAAATCTCTGCCTTGATTGTGTGTGGAATGTTTTCAGTTTAACAATCTGATGCACTGGACTTGGAATCGAGCCCAATTGTTATGCCTGTGGCCTCCAATCTCTTGAATCACACTGCAACCAAATCTATCGGATCCCAACGCTGCGTACCACATCTGTTACAAACCCACCTGTAAGGGTCAGATCACTGAGCTCACAGTGCCCTCCCGTAAGTGCAATCCATGACAGGGAGGGGGAAAACAGGGATACCCTCCTCGTGTGCTTTCAAAGTGCTCGTTGAGTTTGCAACTGAACACTCACCACCAGGTCCCAGAGTATCCCTCTATACTTTGAATCAGGGCAAAATACAAGTCTCGAGTCTTGTGTGACAAATATGAACCCTTTTCCATGGCTCTTACACACAGGAGGAAGACCCAAGTGTTACGCCCTCTTCAAGTAGCAGCGCAACACCTGATTTGGTCTTCACCTTACAGGACATGCAATAACCCAGTTCACACCCTCGCAGACTCATAGAAGACTCTGGTATCCTCTCCAAAATCTGTCTGGATGTCCCCACAGACCCCTTTCAATTTGGTTACAATTGGTGACCTTCTAAGCAAGTAACAGTTGTCATAGGTTATTAATAAAACCTTCAACAGTCACACATACTACATAAAAATTATCATGCAGGCAGAATTTTCTTTAGGAAACAAGCATTTTACAAAAAATATTTAAATAAATGCAGTACAACTAAAAGAGAACGTATATTAATTTAGGTTACAGTATGATGAACACATTTTGGAAAGTATACAGTTTAATCGCCTTAAAACTGTTTTAACTACTTCTGTACATTAAAGATGAAAATGTTCAAAGTCCTTTTTCTGTATAGCAGCTTGGCAGTGTTCTCAGGAGAATGTCCAACACCAGAATGGCTTGCTTGCTCTGTGCTGGAGAGCTTAACTATCTTTTCTGAAATTTGCACTGTCATCAGATTTCCAGTCATCAGGAAACCAGTGTATTTTTTCACCTGTGACCTACAGCATGGTTTATGACAGTTCAGAATTAATCTCTTTGAAGTCTCAGGTTTTTACATTATCACTCTGGAAGTGATTTTTACACAGTACTGTTAGAAGGATGTGTACCTTTTTTATAGTACCTTACACAGGCCTGTTAGGAAGGTATTTCCTTGCAAAAACATTCTTGGGCCTCATAAAATGTGATATGCTATCATAGTTCCTGAGATCATAAAGCACTCTGCTTCTGTAGTGCATGTTTATGGCAGGTAAATGGCTTTTGGCACATCTCTGTTAAACAAACAAAAAAAAAACTGAGAATGAAATCTCCCTGGCAAACAGGAGGCCTTCAAGTCAAAAGGTCACCCCTTTTAAAAATATCTAGGCTTTTCCCTATGCCTTGAATTAACATTAGCATGGGCATACACATGTATCCCCTAGGTGGCTCTATCCAAAGGGCTACTACCCCTGCCTGATTTGCCACTAACAGGTTGAGAGGCCTGGATCCGATAGCAGGTGCCTCCACCAAGAGGTTGGGGTTAAGACAGTCTGATATAACTTGGTCACAGCCCTCTGGATCACTGCAACCCCCCTTTCTTCCCACTAGTGGCCCACACAAATCAATCACAGTACCCTTTCAATAGACACTTACCCCCAGGATTGGTTCAATCAGCTTGACTCTGGGGACCCCCTGTAAAGTAAGATGCAGTTATACAATAACCACTGTACAGTAATTCAACATAGACACACAGTTCAAGCAGTGTAACTTTGCTAAACAACCAAATCTGATTTATTTAGGGGATAGTAACAAGGACAGGGGGAAATCAGGTTAATTGATTCAGTCACATTAATAATCACAGTATTGTGCACATATTTCAGAGTCCCAAATGTCACTCTTACTGGGTACCCAGACAATAAGAGGCTAGCCTATTTGGTGCAGCTGGTTGGGGCCCTGAGGTTGGAAAATGCATGCACAATACCCACTTTGTAATCTGGAGCTGGTAGGCTCAGTTTGTGAAGAAAGAAAGGAAAAGTAATTAGATGGAACACTTGCAATTAGATGATGGCAGAGAGTTACCCTGATTTGTACTCACAAATTCAATGCTGAAACTGAATGGAAGGCAGATTGTCCTGGATTGCCAGGAGGAGCAGACCATGTGGACAAGGTCCTTGTGACTGGACCCCACTGCAGTTTAAAGCAAATGGATGTAGTCTGGATTAAGTTGGGGTTTACTTCCAGCTTCATGCACTCTATTCACTGTACAGGGGATTTGAAATGCGATTCCTCACAAGCACTACACACATTTATATGTAAAAGGAAAGTACTATACCAGGCGGGCTGCTTCTCTAGCCCGATCACAATTATTGCACAATACCCGGGAGAACACACAGCAGATTCAGTTCCTGACTGACCGAGCGCGATTCAGCAATTTCTCCAGTCTTCTACAAGGTGAGCCTGGTTTCCTCACTTCTGGTGCTTCTTTCTCCTTACAACTCTGATTCAGTCCACACTGGCACTCACAAACAGTTGTAGGCCGAACTTCAGGGCCCCATATGAGCTTCCCGTGTGAAATCTCAACAGAGCAGGAGCCCGGAGCTCCTTCCCTCTTCACAGTCACAACTCATCTGATCTTTCCAGTAGACAGAGCCGGGCATTTCCTTTGAGTTCCTCCCGGTCAGTTGGCTGGTTTTGCTGTCACTCACAATAAACTCCCCCTGTTGGTGGAAAAAGCGCCAATGTCTAAACTACAATTCCCAGAAGCATTGGCCATACAGTACATAGGTGACTGGCTCCACAATGAGAGTCCAAGTTCTGATTTGCCAGCAGCAGGCTCCATTTCAAAGGTCCTCCCACACTGATTGGTCCAGTTCAGCAGTTCAAAACTAGAATGGGGGACTAGGCAAAGACAGTTCTGATTGCAAAGAAAAGCAGGTTAGACTAACTGTATTTTCGTTATTACTCTAAATGATGTCTGGCAAACAGTTATATCTTTGAAAAGTGCTCACTCTGCCCACTTAGTGATGGCAGAAACAGAGCGATTTGGCAGCAGCTCGAGTGGGACTCAAGCAGGGAAACATACAGACCCCCATCCAAATTAATTATGTCTGCAGGCAGACAGCTCTTAAAGAGACAGTACCAGAGGCTCTAAAAGCACTCACAGATAAACGGCTTAGACGTCGAACACCATCCAGGCTTGGAACATTCAAGCAAGCTCCTGAAAGACTTTTGGGAACACCCATTTGCAGGGGGGTTACACCCTTCCTGGCCTGGAAAAAGCTTGGCATCCGTGTCAAGCAAGTACCCCCATAAGTTTCAATTGCAACCATATACATTTGCATCAGGATCACATTAGGCTCATACATGTAATCATCAGTCAATATATCACTTTACCAGGAACACATTTCTGAAACTTTGCAGCACGTCACTCTTTACACAGTATTACACACACATTGTACCATAACTCAGGCTATTACCTCTTGTATATGAAACCTGAAGAGAGGTGGCCCTCCCTATCAGCTACCTTGGGGCTGGATGGGGCGGGGGCACCATACCTAGAGGGCAACACAAGTAACTTGGAGTTAGCACTGATGTTCAGTTTGAGCAAAGAGCTCGGGGACACGTACACTCCTTTATGGACAACATTGAGAGGCAAGTCCACCAACCTCCCAGGGGAATCATAACTGAGGTGCACCACAGGCTTTACAGCTCGACCAGTCTTTCTATGGGGAACTGTTACAGTGTCTGCTCTCTGAGCCTCATTTTCAGCATTGTCTTCACTTGTCAGGGGAGTCTCCATTGGGGTAGAGAGGCTAGAACTTGGGGCACTTACAGCTCCAGAAGTTACAAGCTCTGAGTCCACAACACTTGGCTCACATGGAGAGCTTTCGGGCACTGGTAGTGGACTGTCAGGCACTCAAAATACTCTTCTTGTTCTGGTGTATCACCAGTCTGTTCCAGTCCATCATTTTCTTCCCCTGAAAGCTCAAACAGTTCAGCCATACATAACGATTCCATATAATCTGACTTGATGCTTTGCACTTCACTTTCTGGAAGCATTGGCTCCAGGGACAAAGCTGGAGGCTTAGACAGTCCAGAAGGCCCAGCTTCATCTCTAGTATTGACTAGGGGATTGCCCCAAAACAATTGACTCAGTTCATAAGGAAGGTAGTATTCAAAGTCACACTCACTTTCCTCTGATATGGACTGACAGTCATGCTCAACTGGGATTTGTGGAGGGGAACACTTTAACTCAGCTTCTGTAGGTGCAGACTTTCTTGATTTTTTTCTTAGCAGCAGCTCTAGTCACTGGTCCAGAGGGGACATTTTCTGGGGGCTCAGACTCAATCAAGATTTGTCCAATGGGCAGTAAATGATTTCTATGCATTGTTTTTACATCTTTTGAATTATTCTCAGTCCTTACTTTGTACACAGGCAGATCATCTAGTTTGCCCACTATAATGTGAGGGAGATTGTGCCATCTGTCTGCAATCTTGTGTTTGCCATGCAATCCCAGATTTCTTAGCAATACCCGATCTCCCTCCTGGAGTTCCTGTGCTTTCACCTTTTTATCACACCTTTCTTTGTTGGCCAGATTTCTTTTGGCAGCCATGGTTTGAGCCAGTTGGTCACATGATTTAGCTGGGCCTTTAACTTTTGCACATACTGTAAATAGTTGTCAGCATGAACCCCATCAGGAGAGACCCAAAGCACACATCTACCGGCAGTCAAGCTTCTCTTAAACATCAGGCAGTAGGGGAGAACCCAGTGGCATCACTTTGGTGCAGTTGTAGGCATGTACCAGGGTGCTAATTTGTTGGCTCCATCTAGGCTTGTCTTTTGGGTGGAGGTCGTAGCATATATAGCAAAGTGCTGTTAGAAGCATTCCCAGGCTGTGGGTCCCCTGGGGGTAGTGAGGTGGTTCTGACTTTCGCACTCCCCACAGGAAAGCATCTCTTTGATCAAATGACTCTCAAAGTCTCTCCTTGATCAGAATGGATTCTTTATGGAGCCCCATAGTGAACAAAAAAGTTTTCTACAAGTACTTTTGCCACAGTGGACGCCTTCTGGTCCTTGGTGGGGAAAGCTTGGGCGTATCTTGTAAAATGGTCAGTGACCACCAGCACATCACTAATATTTCTTTGATCTGACTCCAAACTCAGAAAATCAATACAGACCAGTTCCATGGGTGCACTGGTGGTGATGTTAACAAGGGAGGCAGCCCTCTGGGGCAAAGCTTTTCTCTGTAAGCAGTGACTACAAGTTTGAATGTGTTGCTCCACATCAGCCCCCATCTTAGGCCAATAGAGTCTGGATCTCACCAAGTCAAGTGTTCTGTCTATACCAAGGTGCCCCATGTGGTTGTGTAAGGACCTCAGCACTGAGTCTCGAAAAGCAGTGGGCAGCACTAGTTGTTGTTTGTCTACTTGTCCCCCTCTGTCTACTGTTTCTCAGTATAACAGTCTATTGATCAGTTTCAACTTAGGACCTTCTTTGTATAACAATGCAGGTTTCAAATCAGTGGAACGTAATTTGGACACATCTTTCCCTCCATAGAGGGCTTATAAAGCTGATTTGATCATGGGATCTCGGGATTAAGCCCGCCGAATACTGTCTTTGTCCAGCTGAGGCAGTGCACCAATGTCTATTGCAGAAAAGTGGCAATAAGCAGCAGGTATGCAATTCTCAGACGGTCCCAAACAATCCACCATACAGTCCACTGCGACCGTGGACATTTGTTCCTCCCTGTCAAAGTTCTGGCAGAGTGCTCGAATAACAGGTTCTGACAGTCTGACCCAGTCATTCTGGGGAACAGGCCTCCGGGAGACAGCATCAGCATTTATGTGGTTCAGGCCTGCTCTGTATTCAACAGTGTAGTCATATGTAGATAATGCAGAAAGCCACCTATGGCCAGTGCATCCAACTTAGCTGAAGTTTGCACATAGGTCAAATGATTATTGTCAGTTTTTATTAGTATCTTAGCCCCATACAAGTACTTGTGGAATTGGTCAACAATAGCCCACTTCAAAGCTAGGAACTCTAACTTATGTACAGGATAGTTCTTTTCGGATGGGGTCAGGCTTCTACTGGCAAGGCCTCTGGTCTCAGGCCATTCTTGTGCTCTTGGTACAACATAGCCCCCAACCCTTGCAAGCTAGCATCAGTGTGCAGGACATAAGGTTTTGTTGGATCGGCATAGGCCAACACTGGAGTGTGGGTAAGTTGATATATGATCTCATGAAAAGCAGTCTCACAATCAGGAGTCCAGCGGGCCCCAAATACTTCACTTGGATGAAAATACACTCTTTCAGTCTCGGGGGATGCTGACTTTTTGTATCTTTTGTGGGTTGGTGGGTGAGTAAGGTTAAGTAAAAGGTGGATCACTCTTGAATAGTTCTTGATGAAATGCCAATAATAACCACAAAATCCCAGGAATCTTTGCAGTTCTTTTAGATTTTTGGGCTGTGGCCAGGTGATCAAGGCCTCAACTTTACTTGGGTCAGTCTCTATTCCCTCGGTGGATACTATGTGTCCCACATACCTTACTGATGTTTGAAAGAATTGACATTTATCAATGGACAGTTTAAGGCCAAAGTCTTCCAGTCGGTCCCGCACCTTGAATAATCTGCTCTTGTGTTCCTCCAGTGAGCTGCCAAGCACAATTACATCATCTAGGTATATCAGGCACTCTAGTAAGTTCATGTCCCCCACTGCATGCTCCATCAATCGTTGAAAAGTGGCTGGGGTGCCTGAAATCCCTTGAGGCATCCTCATGAATTCATAGAAGCCAAGCGGACAGATAAAAGCTGTCTTCTCACGGTCCTCAGTGGCCATCAGGATCTGGTAGTACCCACTGCGGAGATCCAGCACAGAGAACCACTTGCTCCAGTTTAGACAGTCCAAAGCATCCTGAATGCGGGGCATAGTGTACTGATCAGGGATAGTCTGCCGGTTTAAAGTGCGATAATCCACACACATCCTTACTGTACCATTCTTTTTTCTCACTACCACAATGGGGGAAGCATAGGGGCGTCTGGATTCCTGTATTACACCAGCAGCTAGCATCTCTTGCAGATGCCGTCTCACATCGTCTATGTCAGCAGGTGCCAGGCGTTGAGACCTCTCATGAAATGGCCTTTCATCATGCAGCCAGATATGGTGCTCATCTCTTTGCATGCATCTTACTTCCCATTCCTTTAAAGAAAACACCTGGTCTCTCTGGGCAAGCTTTTCACTGATCCTCACTTTCCATTCAGCTGGTAACGGGGAGTCACCGAAATCAAACAAGTCAGGCTTTACTCTGTCATTCTTCCCCGAACTCTGTCCACTGGGTAGCACTGCAGTGTCTGCACAATGCACATTAGCCAGGGTGCAATCTCTATTTACTCGAATCTCTCTGTCAGACACATTACGAACTTGAACCATTACCCTTCTGGCGTAAGCATGGGCTCTAGCAGGCAAAATACTAGGCTTGACCAGCAGTCCCTCCAGCAATTTTCCATCGCCTGGTGCATCCAACATTAATATTTTATTCTTGACATCCTTTCTGACATGGACATCTCCCTGTAAGGTACACTGGACATTTGGCGCCAGGATCAGAGACTCAGGATCCTTCTTCCAGACAATTCCAACCAGTTTCTCTGGTTCTACTTTTTCAACATCTCTGTGTGCCTCACAGGCCTTCTTAATCAATACCAGAATTCTTAAAGCTCTACCAGCCCTTGACCCCTGTTTTTCATAACACAACTGTGCCAGCCATCCAAACATATGTGCATTAGTCCCAGTTAGTAGGGGAACCCCATCATACAGTCTGGTAGGGGGACACACTAAGGCCAGGGTCTCTACTTGCTCAGCTACTCCAGCCACAGAGGTGGGAAAAGACAACCAAATTCAAATATATCCAGAGTAGGGGTAGGCCTTCTCACTTAACCCCCAGACATGCAGCCCCTCCAACAGTTGTAAGGGTATGTCAGACAAATGCTTCTGATACCAGTCTTGAAACATAATTGTCACTTGGGAGCCACTGTCTAACACAGCTCTTGTAGACACTCCATTCACCTCTACAGTGGTCTCCATGGAAGGACCCACCATTCTGGACCATTCTGGAGAGGCAGTAGCGGGGGCCTGGGCAACCGACCTTGCAGCAAAGGGACGTCAGTTAGCATTTTTGGGGCCCTCACTGGGATCATTGCATGCACCCCTTAACCACTGATTTGTTCTCCGAAGCACTCCTTGTAGCCTATATGCAACTTTGTCTGTGTCTTTTGGGGACTGGCATTCTCTCTTCATGTGCCCATCCTTCCCACAATTATAACAAAACATACTTCCTGGAGTTTAAGCTGGCCGAGGCATCACACTGGGAGCCAGGGCGGGGGTACTACTAACTGGAAACCTTGGTGCCATCTCTGTCTGCGGCGTGATAAGCATTTGGAGACATCTCGTCAATTTTCCCACTTCCATGGTCAAGACATTGAGTTTTGAGCTGTTGTCAACAGGAGATGCATGGGTGGGTACCCCCACCCCCATAGTAGATGCAGTCGGATGAGGGTTGGGGCCTGTACTTGCAGGAGCGACCTTCATAAAGGGACTGTTTTTTATTTCCCCGAAGTCTCTCAACAGTTCGCCCTATTGTGACATATCTTTTTCCTTCTCAGAGCACTCATTAACTGCCAACCTCTGCCCCTGAACTTCACTTGATGGGTCACCCTCAGTCACTCAGGTCATAGCCACAGCTATTGGTGCAAGTCCCTCCCGAGGTCACCTTTTGTCAACTCCTCAAATTTCTCTCATTAGCTCATCATAGGATGGTGGGGATTCCAGTAGATTTGCCAGGCCTAACTGAAGCAACAGCAGTTCTGAGAAGGGGCAGACTTAAGGATCCTGTCCAGCCAGGTTCGGTCCAGTTCAATCGCTGGCAAACTACCCTTTCTGAGGCATTCTTGCAACAATTTTTCCAGCCGAGATACATACACAGACAACAACTCCCTTTGGTACTGTTGTGCATTTCTTACTCTCCACCACAGGTCCTCATCAGAATCTGGCCTCCCATACACACTCTCCAAGGCCTCAAGATAATCCTGTGCAGTTGCTTAAGGGTTACTGGCCCGTTTAGCATGGATGGTAGCCAGGGCAGGACCTTGGAGGCTCTCACTAACCCTCCTTCACTTTTCGGCTTCTGAGCATTGCCATTCTAGCACTTGGGGGGCAACATAGTCTATCCAGGTCTCCCGGTCATCCTCCCCTTGGGGGGTTGGGAGGGTGCCAGAGAAGATCCTCAACCTTCAGTAAGAGTCATGACTAATGGCAGGTGCAGTAATAGGAGCCTGCATTGGTTCAGCTACCATTATGGGTACTGGAGCAGGAGAGGGTGTTGGGGGAGGAACACCCCCAGGTGGCAAGAATAGCTTCTTCAAGTCCTCCAAAGTTTTCCCTTCCCCCAGCAACCATTTAGCAAATTTCTCCTCAAAAGTTTCAGATAGTGGTGGGGGCTCATTCCCCCCGGGTCTTTGCTGTCCTTAGTTATCACTCTCCAGGCAGTGAGGGCTCCCTCTGGGGTAATAGTCTGTGGCACTTTGGAGCTATCTATGGGATCCTTAAACTCTACTAGGGCCAGGAAAGTGTGGATGAGCAGATTAGCATGCCGACCCACCACCACAGGGTTTGTAAACCTTCCACCTTGGAAAGTACTCCCTGTACAGCGTCCGTATTGATACTCAGGGGGATGTCCAGGATAAGCATAGCATTTTGGGGGTCGATCTCCTCCCCAGTACGCCACTCCACCAGCCGGTGCACAGCCACTTCTGTCGGGGTACCCAGTTATTTATTTATTTTTTTCTTAACAGTGGTTCGTAAATATGGCCACTAGAGGACACACAATCCCAGCGGTGAGCCTCCAAGATGTAACCCCTAGGTGGCGCTATCCCAAGGGCTACTACCCCTGCCTGATTTGCCACTAACAGGTTGAGGGGCCAGGATCCGATGGTGGGTGCCTGCACCCAGAGATCGGGGTTAAGACAGTCTGATATGACTTGGTCACAGCCCTCTGGGTCACTGCAACCCCCCTTTCTTCCCACTAGTGGCCCACACAAATCAATCACAGTATCCTTGCAATATACACTTACCCCCAGGATTAGTTCAATCAGCTTGACTCTTGGAACCCCCTGTAAAGTAAGATGCAGTTATACAATAACCACTGTACAGTAATTCAACATAGACACACAGTTCAAGCAGTGTAACTTTGCTAAACAACCAAATCTGAATTATTTAGGGGATAGTAACAAGGACAGGGGGAAATCAGGTTAATTGATTCAGTCACATTAATAATCACAGTATTGTGCACATATTTCAGAGTCCCAAATGTCACTCTTACTGGGTACCCAGACAATAAGAGGCTAGCCTATTTGGTGCAGCCGGTTGGGGCCCTGAGGATGGAAAATGCATGCAGAATACTCACTTTGTAATCCGGAGCCGGTAGGCTCAGTTCATGAAGAAAGAAAGGAAAAGTAATCAGATGGAACACTTGCAATTAGATGATGGCAGGTAGCTACCCTGATTTGTACTCACAAATTCAATGCAAAAACTGAATGGAAGGCAGATTGTCCTGGATTGCCAGGAGGAGCAGACCATGTGGACAAGGTCCTTATGACTGGACCCCACTGCAGTTTAGAGCAAATGGATGTAGTCTGGATTAAGTTGGGGTTTACTTCCAGCTTCATGCACTCTATTCACTGTACAGGGGATTTGAAATGCGATTTCCCACAAGCACTACACACATTTATATGTAAAAGGAAAGTACTATACCAGGCATGCTGCTTCTCTATCCCGATTGCAATTACTGCACAATACCCGGGAGAACACACAACAGATTCAGTTCCTGACAAACCGAGCGCGATTCAGCAATTTCTCCAGTCTTCTACAGGGTGAGCCTGGTTTTCTCACTTCTGGTGCTTCTTTCTCCTTACAACTCTGATTCAGTCCACACTGGCACTCACAAACAGTTGTAGACCGAACTTCAGGGCCCCATACGAGCTTCCCATGTGAAAACTCAACAGCGCAGATGCCCGGAGCTCCTTCCCTCTTCACAGTCACAACTCATCTGATCTTTCCAGTAGACAGAGCCGGGCATTTCCTTTGAGTTCCTCCAAGTCAGTTGGCTGGTTTTGCTGTAATTTTGCTGTTACTCACAGTAAACTCCCCCTGTTGGTGGAAAAAAGCGCCAAAGTCCAAACTACAATTCCCAGAAGCATTGGCCATACAGTACATAGGTGGCTGGCTCCACAATGAGAGTCCAAGTTCTGATTTGCCAGCAGCAGGCTCCATTTCAAAGGTCCCCCCACATTGATTGGTCCAGTTCAGCAGTTCAAAACTAGAATGGGGGACTAGGCAAAGACAGTTCTGATTGCAAAGAAAAGCAGGTTAGACTAACTGTATTTTCGTTATTACTCTAAATGATGTCTGGCAAACAGTTATATCTTTGAAAAGTGCTCACTCTGCCCACTTAGTGATGGCAGAAATGGAGAGATTTGGCAGCAGCTCGAGTGGGACTCAAGCAGGGAAACACACAGACCCCCCCATCCAAATTAATTATGTCTGCAGGCAGACAGCTCTTAAAGAGACAGTACCAGAGGCTCTAAAAGCACTCACAGATAAACGGCTTAGACGCCGAACACCATCCAGGCTTGGAGCATTCAAGCAAGCTCCTGGAAGACTTTTGGGAACCCCCATTTTCAGGGGGGTTACACCCAGAAAACACATAATACAATGTATAACATAAATATATGTTGTAAATAATGATTTGCAGATGGCTAGCTTGTGACAATCCCTAGATACAGGGAGTGTGCCAAGGGATTTGAAAAGAGTGGATGTGGTGCCCTTGTACAAGAGGGATAGCAGGGAGGAGGCAGAAAATTATTGCCTGGTCAGCCTCACCTCAATAGTAGGGAAAGTGAAGGAGGTACTAATAAAAGAAAGGGTGGTGGACTACTTGGAAAGCAGAGGCTTGATAGATGATAGGCAACATGGCATCACAAAAGGGAAGTCATGTCAGGTGAACCTGATTGAGTTCTTCAGTTGGTTGACGCAGGTAGTCGACCAAGGAGGGGCAGTGGACGTGGCCTATCTGGACTTCAAAAACGCCTTTGACACCGTTCCTCATGGAAGGCAGGTAAACAAACTCGAAAGCTTAGGGATGGGTCAGAAAATAACTAGGTGGGTGGAAAACTGGCTGACTGGCAGAGGCCAGAGAGTGGTGGTAAATGGAGTGTGCTCCGGGGTGCGGAAGGTGCTGAGCGGGGTGCCTCAGGAATCGGTCCTAGGACTCCTCCTTTTTAATGTGTAAATTAGTGACATAGCAGAAGGTCTAGAGGGTAGGGTGTGCTTATTTGTGGATGATACAAAGATCTGCAGTAGGGTGGATACCCCAAGGGGGGGGGTGGAGGCCATGAGGCACGACATGAAGACACTGGAAGGGTGGTCAGACATGTGGCAGCTAGATTTCAATGCCAAGAAGTGTGTGGTAATGCACATGGGATGTAAAAACTCACATGCCACTTACACATGTGGGGAGGAAATGAAGACGACAGAGCAGGAGAGGGATCTGGGGATGTTAATAACAAAATACCTGAAGGTAGGAAACCAGTGCAACAAGGCAGTGGGGAAGGCAAACAAAATGTTGGCATGCATGTGGAGGGGCAGAACAAGCAGAAGAAAGGAGATTATCATACCTCTTTATAAGGCAATGGTGAGGCTGCACCTGGAATATGAGGTCCAGTTCTGGAGATCACATCTGTGAAAGGACATTGCTGGGATTGAGAGGGTACAGCACAGGGCAACCAAGATGGTGCATGGCATGCAAGAGAAGTCATATGAGCAGAGGAGGAGGGAATTGAATCTATACTCATTGGAAACAAGAAGTGAGAGGGGAGACATGATCGAAACATTTAAGTATGTCAAAGGGATTAACAAGGTGAAGGGGGCGCTTATTCAAAAGAAAGGAGGAGACTAGAACAAGAGAGCATGGTCTAAGATTAGAAGGGGGAAGACACAAAGGGAATGTGAGGGGGCATTTCTTCACAGAGAGGGGAGTGGTGGAGGCCTGAAACAGACTGTTGGAGGAGGTGGTGGGGGAGAAAATGGTGGAGGCATTCAAGACGGCATGGGACAGACACGTGTGGTTGGTAAAGGGGCAAAGAGGAGGGCTCGTGAGAAAGGAGATGGGTAAATAGGGGGAATAGAGCAGAGTAGATTGGCCACTTGAGTCCTTTTCTACCATCAGATTTCTATGATTCTATGATTCTATGAACAAACAAACAAATAAACAAACAAAAAAGACAGAAAAAATCAGTTTGACAGTGAAAATGTAAAGTGGAGTTGAAAGTGGTAACAGGGCTGAGTCAGTGTGGAAAAATGAGGACTTGGCATTGAAAAGAGTTAAAAATGTAGCAGCGAACTGAGGATACAAGTGCCGAGGCAGTAGACTTCTATCACTCCTACAGTGCACCTTTGATGGTGGGAAAAACAGAACTGAGGAAGGGAGGGAGGAGGCCGGTGTCAGTTATGGGCTAGCTCATGTGCACAACATCGTATATTGGCTATGTGGACAGAGCCACTAGCCAACGTTGATCCCCTTCTAGCTGAAAAAGACTTTGCTCCCCAGGGGTCTTTGCATCTCTGGGTTGGACCTGTAAGTCAGAATGCATGGTGAAGACTGATTCCTGAAAAAACTCGTCCCAGAGGACTTCAAACTGCTGCGTGTTCCCAGCTATCATACCCACCTTTGTACCTAGGGACTAGTTTATTTTTTATATTTCAGTCAAGTTGCACTGAGCAGACTTTTCTGACTGTGACCTTCTACCAGTCAGCACCACAAAGCTGGCCCTGCTAAAATTATTTTAAACATCTACAGCACATCAAAACCAGTGTATGGTAATTACAGTATCATGCAAGACACAGAAGCATCTGCAAAATGCTGTGAAACTGAATCACTCTGTTCTGTTTAATAAGAAGCACAGTGCTTACCAGTCCAGGCTTGGTATTGCAACAGTTTATCTGGGGGCCTAATTTCTCTGATAATTATTGAAGGCCCTGCGTGCCTTACATATGGGGAGGGAATAACAAATAAGAGGTTTGTTGGAGGCCATGCACCACAGATCTTTAGTCCCAGGGGCATGTTGTTCTCTGCTAGGTCTCCCAGATCTACAGGGATTCCTGTATTTTACAGTGATTTGGAGCCAACTACAGGGAAATTTTTCCCATAGACTTGCATTGGTTATACAGGAAAACAGGGTAATTTGGCTTCCATAGGAACTAATGTAAAGCTACAGGAAAACACAGGAAAATTGCCCTGGAGTTACAAGGAAAATGCCAACTCAGTCTGAGAGCCCTGCTCTGCACCATGGCATCTGTATTGCTAGGGTTCCTGCCAATGGGTAGGCTCCCTCTTCCACTCTCTACAGTGTTTTTCTCATCAGGACTTTTCCTACCTGGAAGTCTCCTCGAAAAACACAGGGTCAGGCTGAGGAAGGGAGTTAGGGTGAAATATGGCACTGGGAGTGAAAGGGGCGAACACACCCCTTGTTTGGCAGTAGACACCCCTTACATGGACCCCCACTGCAGTTTAGCTTGAGACATTACCATCCCCCACCCTTGTTTTGCAGGATACAGTCCCCCACCATTCCCACCATCACTTGCAAAGGAAATATATTGTCCTCCCTTCCAGCCTGGGCCCTGTTCAGCATTTTACCTCTGGCCTAAACTCACCTAAGCCTGCCCAGAGAACCCACTGCTGCTTATGCCACCCTCTTCATTGTCTCCTTGTTGGGGATCATGTTAGAGGGGAGGCCCCTCCTGCCAACCTAGTGGCATACTGGAACAAAGAAGAAACAGCTTGACTCTGGAGATACCGGGGTGCCAGGAAAGGGCAGCCAACCCAAATACGGAAGTCAAAGTGCATGTAATCTGTGCTCCAAGGATCATAGCTGGAAATGGTGTATTTATAAAGATAAAGAATTGTATAATTTCAAAGAGCTAAGTACGACCTCTCTTTATTCTCCAGGTCTTGCCTGGCTGTTTCTTTGTAAATACACTGTTTCCAGCTGTGAACCTTGGAGTGTAGGTTACATGCATTGACAACCTGGTGGCATAGCCAGAATTTAGAAATAGTGGGAGTCACTAAAACAATCCTATGTTTTAGTCTGGATGTACAGTGTTTTTGTATGAAAATATAATGAAAGCAAGATGGGAGTGGATTTCTGAGTACCCAGGACCCCCCCCCCACTAAGTTATTCCTATATAACCTACATTCTACCTTCATTGCTGAGGCTCCCACTAGCAGCTGGGCTAGCATGTGCAAGCTGAAGTTTAGCCACATGACAAAAAGGGATCCGCAATGACAGGATGGGGTGCAGGTACAAAGTGGCAGTGACATAAAACAGCACTCAAGCAGCAAAGAAAGTATCACAAAGATAATATCATGCAAAATGCAGTTTATTACAGTTGCTAGGGCCAAATAACCCTTACCCCAGCGCTTCGGCATTGAAGCCTTCCTAAGGGGTATGGCCAACAGATCAACAGCTTACAAATATACAGATTAAAAAAAAAGACATCACAAGTCATGTGCTTTGGTGTAACAAATAAGAAACAACCAATTAATTTCAAAATACAAAAATTAAATTCTAAAGTCTGGTTCAAAGCATCAATCACTATTTAAGTAATTTATATAAACAATAATGTTTCTCTCATTATATGTATCAGCAATGAACTTTGGAAAAGAATACTGGAGTCAGTTGCAGCATATAACAGAGATAACAAAGCTAGAAAAAGCCATAGCAAGAAATTTTCTGATCACCCTCATCAGCTTCAAACACTCTGTGCCACTTCTTCGGGATCTGCATAACAACTGATGGTAGCCATACAGAATGATAGACAGATATTTTCTGTAAGGAAAAAAGATATATAAGAAGAAAGATAGTTATCACACTTAATTTTAAATTTTTAAACAAAAACTTTTATAATAGATAACTTTGCATATTAATTTCTAGTGTCTACATTAACAGGTACAGAGGATACTGGGAACCAAATACTGCAAAACCCCAGCAGTGGTGCAATGGGTTTGTGTCATTTAAAATTTACGCAAATGGCGACTTACGTCAATACTTACACCAGTTGCTATTCAGAAAAGCAGCCTGTGTCAGTGTTCTGTGGTGCTGTGCCAATGTGCCCTGCATCAAGGATGTGTCAGAAATGTTGGTATGCCATGGCACAATGTGATTTGTGTCATAAAAAAGCTGTAATATTCCCCTTTTTGGGGATTCTAGAAGCCAGCAACCTTGAAATTGGGCGAATCTAAGTCCCCACCCCTTAGACCAATGTGGGGCTGCTAACCACACTAGAATATATCAACAGGCCCAAGCAAACAGACAGAGCAGAGTTTTGGAATGGACTCAGGACATTGGAGGGCTGGCTGGGAGAAGAAGGGCTGAGGTTCCTAATGACAGCTCTACTTCTCCAGGGGGAGGGGGAGAATGTGTGAATGGCACATTGCTGACCTCTGGCGGAGGCTGGATGATCAGCAGTGATCAGAACCTCTACTGCTGGGAGGTGGGACAGACGTTGGTGTTCCTGCCTTGGACATTATTGCACATCCTGCCTCCTTGCGGCTTACGGCAAACAAAAAAAAAAAACAGCCGGCCCTCCAATGCAGTGGTAGCGCAACTGCTAGCGACGCCAGCGACCTGGGTTCAGTAGTGAGCCTGGGTTGCTGGAGGGCCAGCCGGGGGGAGAAGGATTGAGCACCCACAGGGTTGCTCTCCTTCTCCGGGGAGGGTGGGTTACAGCCCTCGCTGCTATACCACCACCTGGGTGACCACAGATGGAGGTGCAATTGAGGATGCAGCAGCATAGGGGAGGGGTGAGCATTGGCTGACAGCCTGAAGCAAAGGCACATCTCTGTGTGCCTTCATCTCATTGGTTCATCTCACATGCCAGAGCTTGCAGGGGTGGGGCCAAGAAAACAGGAAAATACCCCATGTCTGTGCCAGGAGACGGGCCTCGGCATCGGTGACTGCAGGGGATTAAAGGAGCAGCTCCAGGTGTCTGCTTCTCACTGAAGTTCAGAGGGATTGGGAAGCACCCTCTGCCCCACCTCTGAGGGGTCATCCAGGGGCTCTAGAAGAAGGATTCAAAGAAGCTGGGTACTCTGAAACTTGACATCTATGGTCCTCCAGCACAGCCTGTGGCGGAGCAATGTGGACGAGGAAGGGGCAGACATGGAGAGATATGGGGCATAAAAATAGTAAGTAAAAAAAAAAAAAAAAACCTGTCAGCTGACTAGGCGGTGTCAGCAACCAGACCGCCCACCGGACGCAAATCCTCACCACCTAGTACCATTGAAGGCCCATCCGAGCCAGTGGCCGCACCTTAGGGGTAAGCCAGGTACCTTGAACCTCTCCTTCCCCTGTACCATTAAAGAACAGTCGGAAAGCTGATGGCCATGCCCCAGGTTGAAGCCCGGGTGCTGGGGGGGGTGGAGCTGGTGGAGGTGCATCCCAGGAAGAGGTGGTGAGGTGGAGCTGCAGACTGATAGGGTCAGTCGGACCCCTAAAAGCATAATAAATGAAAAAAAAAGACAGACAAAGCAGAGTCACTTGGGAGCTAGCATTTTGCAAGCCAGCTGCCTGAAAGTGACAGAGAAGAATATCTGAACCATTAAAATTACTGTGCATCATCATGGCAGTGGAAAGGTGATGGAGGCATGTGAGGCATCGAGATGACAGGGGGCAGGGGGCAGGGGAATGGCACGCCACATTAGCAATGACGAGCTGTCAAGAAATATGCGCCACGTTTGGTCCATGTAAGAACATCATATGAGGATCTCATGGAGGAGCAGTGCATAGCACGTTATCGCCTGACCAAGGCTGCCAACAGAAAGCTGTGCCAGGAGTTGCAGGAGGACCTGAGGAGTGCAACTAGGAAGGGACATGCTCTACCTGTGGACGTCAAAGTAAGTGCCTCAATCTGCTGCCTTGCTATGGGAACCTTCCAGACTCTGACCGGTGATATAGTGGGCATATTCCAGTCAGCTCTTTCCAGGTGCCTGAGGCAGTTTGTGGACACCCTGCTATTATGGTCACACAGGTACATATGCTTCCCAGTGGGGGCACAGCAACAGGCAGTGAAGCAGGCCTTCTACACACTAGCATGGTTCCCCCACATACTAGTTGCCATCAGTTGTGCACATGTGGCTATTAAAACACCACCTGTAGAGGGGGACACCTACGTGTACCACAAGGACTTCCACTTGATGAACATCCAGGTGGTGTGTGATAGCAATTGCCACACACTGGATATGGTAGCCAAGTATCCTGGATCCTGCCATAATGCATACATCTTCTGCCACAGTGGCCTGCATGAGGCATTTGAAAGTGGAGATATTGAAGGAGGATGGCTCATAGGTAGGTGGTAGCGGGAGTCAAAGGTGCAATAAGGATAGGCTTCTGCCTGTGGGAAGAGACACGCACATATAGACTGTCCAGGAATGGATGCACATGGGTGAGCAGCACCCAACAACATAGGCTTGTGACACAGCCTGACAGTGTGGATGGCAGACTGTGAACACAGCATATGTGTGGGAGGATAATGCATGGGGGCGGAGTGACAAGGAGGCCTCGGGCAAGGTGTGACATGAGGCAGACAGGTGGAAGAGTAGGTGGCGTGTCCCACTGGTAGTGTGTTGTGCAGGCTGCACTGACCTGTGAGAATAGTATGAGTGCCACTGTGCTGTGGATGGAACATTACTGTGTAGGTGTTGGGGGGCATTGCATACAGGCCATGGGAACATTAACATTTGCTACCCAACCCACGGGTGACAATGGATACCCAGAGCTGCCCTGGCTGATGACACCAGTGTGACATCCCCAGAGTGAGGCAGAGGAACAATATAATGATTACCTGTCATCAACAAGGTCCGTTGTAGACAGGACATTCAGACTGCTGAAGTCACATTTCTAATTTCTGGACCAGTCTGGAGGGGCATTGCAATACACCCCTGAGATGGCCTGCAGGATCTTTATGGCCTGCTGCATCTTACATAACATAGCCCTGGCAGAGTAAGTGTCACTGCCAGATGCAGATGTCATCATTGCAGAAAGGGATGGAGAAGAACAGATCCTTAAGGTATATATGGTCCAACCCCCACAAAGCAGTAGGAGCCAGGGCTGTAGGACAAGGAGAGCAGACCTCATCACAACCCCTTTCACCTGAGGGACACCATCACCCTAAAGTGGCACCGGCAGAAGTACGTAACACCCACAAGGAAGAGCAGTGAGAGGCCCATGATAATGGGAGTGGAAGCGTGACCATGCTATGGCAACAAACATGACTGCCTAGTGCATCCCACAGGACATGGTAGCACTGTGTCAAAACCAGTGGCCATTGCCGGTGAGTTGCACCTAGTGGACATAGCAGCCTGCAAGGGAGTCACGAAAGGCAGGCACTGACTACACATCACATGAGGTATGTGGGGATTGATACAAGGGGACAGATTGGGTTGTGGGAAGTGGCAGATACCCATAATTGCCACTGAAGTAAGGTTTATTGTGCCACACATGCCTAACAATGATTGAATGACACCAGGGAAGGCTACTGGAGAGATGCCATGCCTGCAGCATTGGTGGGTAGTCGCATGATGTTGTGGTGCTTGAATGACACAAGGAATATCTCTAGTCATGATGGGCCACACATCCAGAGGCATGTCTGTGCACAATGTGACCTATGTGAGGACATAACGGTGCTGGTCATGACACGACAGGTACCTTACAGGGTCCTGTGTTATGTGCACAAGAAACTGCACCAAGTTGTATGCGTAGGATGGATGGCCCCAGAGGAAGGTGTGGGTTGATGACATTGTTGGTTCCCCTCTGGTGGCTACAGTGCTCAGATTACAGGGGACATCTGAAGGGGCCAGGCCCCCTTACTTTTTTTGAGGGCCCCCTGAGTTCTGTGTAATTGAAAGGTGCTGGGGGGGGGGCCATGTCTTGGCCTCTTTACTTCTCACTGCTGAAGCTGCCAATCTCCATTCAGTCAGGAACACAAACTGCAGCAGCCCTGCCTGAGTGAAAAATAATAATTAACACCATGTTTTCCCTTTTAACAGCCATCCAGGAAAACAATAGCCTCCCCCAACCTATAGCCACACAACTGGCATCAAAGTGAGTTAAGTGATACTTGAGACAGATACTTATCTAAAGCCGTGATTACATGGCTGCAGCACTCTTGCATTTTCACTGCTTCCTTCCCTCTGTGTTGGCTACTCCTCCATCAATTTAGTGTTTACACTGCCCACCCTCGCAGCGCTGCTGGTCGCTCCAAGAAGGGGCTGTAAATTCAGCAGAGGATGCTGGGAGACACTGAGACTGAAGGCTTCCCATCGGAGTGAGCGCATCAAAGGAAACTTCTTGTTTGGTAGCAGGAAGGGAGTGACCACAGAGGCACAAAAGACTCACCATCCCAGAAGGAAAAGAGTAGCTCTCCATTCCCCCCAGCTGCTGGAGGTCTGACTCTTAGCAAGTAAGAAGGAGACTATTGAGGAATATAGGAACTTACTGTCCCAGAACAGAAGGATCAGGAGATTTAAGGGCATGGGGAAGTAGGAAAGTAGGGAGAAAAAAATAAAATAGAGAGAGAGAGAGGAAACAGTAAGTATACAAAACAACAGTTAAGGGGCCACAAATAAGACATGATGGGAGTGGTACAGTGCAGTGGCTGTGGAGCCTCACTCTTCCGGGAGACGTTCTGGAGGATGCAGTGTTGTCCCATCAGCAGGCACCTCTCTGGGCTGAGGGAGGAGGTTGCTCATCTCCAGGCTGAGTTGGCCAGAATTCTGGGACCTTCCTTTCCCACCCAGGGACCACCAGAACCACCGCTGCTGCCTCAGAAGTTTCCAAGAAAGAGGAGCAGTTGGACCACAGTGGGCTCAGGGAAGGTGAGGGTGGTGGAACAGAGGTGCATCCCTCCAGTTGTACCTCTCCACAATTCATATGCCATTCTGGAAGAGTCTAGTTCCTCTATGGAGGCTTCCACAGTGGAGACCAAGGAGGATGCTGGGAATCTCTGCAAAGGAGACCCACAGGAGAGTGGCATTGGATCTCACTGGGAAGGAAACAACTCCTGGTGGGGGACTTCATTGTTAGGAGGGTAGAACTGGGGGAGGGAGGGGAGAGGGAGGTAAGGTGCCTGCCTGGCGCTATGGCTTGGAGGACAGGCAGCAAATCTTCAGGATTGTGGGAGCAGCTGCTTGGGAGGGAGCTGGATGTCATTGTCCACCTAGGGACAAATGACCTGGCTGGGAAAGGGATCAGAGCAGTGCAGGAGGAGTTTGTGGAGTTGGGGAGGGGCCTTAGATAAGTAATACCCACGGTAACTTTCTCAGAGGTGCTGCCTGTCTATGGTATGGATGAGGCTAGGATGCTCCATACCATGGGATTCAATCAGTAGTTGAAAAACTGGTGCAGACCTCAGGGTTTTGGCTTCATTGGGGACTGGGGGTCCACCTAGAGGGATGCAGACCTATATTGGAACGATGGTCTGCATCTGTCCAGGAGGGAAACCAGGATCCTAGGTGATGGGTTTAAATGCTTCACTGGCAAGCATTTAAACTAGCCAAGGGGTAGGCACTGAAAAGGAGTAGGGAAATCTTAGCCCCCCCAAAAAATCAGGGTCGTTAGTGAGGTAAACACCAAGATACAGAAGTCGATAGGGAGAAGGGTAGGGGTAAATGGAGAAAAAGACAAAGGCAGTAAGGGCAGGGATGGGTCAAAAAGGTGTAAGGCCATCAAAAGATGGAGGATAATGAGTACTAATGGCCGTAGTCTAGGTAACAAGCTCCCTGAACTGGTGTCCTTGATGGAAGAGGGATGCCTGGATATCGTGGCAGTCACAGAAACATGGTACACAGAGAACCATGACTGAGATGTCAACATACCAGGGTACACAATCTACAGGAGGAACAGGGAGGGTAGACGATGAGGAGGAGTAGCTCTCTATGTAAGGGAAGAGATCAAAGCAACTGAACTAAAGGGTAAACAAGGAGGAGAGGAGGCACTGTGGGTCATCCTGGAGGCTGGAAATGACACCACAATCTGCACAAGGGTTGTATACAGACCCCTGTCTCAGGGGGAAGAAATGGACAAGGAAATGCTAGAAGGCATCCTTAGGATGGCAGAGAAAGAGCAGATATTGCTGATGGGGGACCTGAATATGCCAGATGTTAACTAGAGCACCTTTGCTGGAGCTACATCCAAGAGCAGGTCCATTATTGATGCCCTACAAGGGGCATGCCTCAGACAGTTAGTGTTGGAACCCACTCAGGATGGAGCAATCTTAGACCTGGTACTCTCAAATGGGGATGGAGAGAGGATCTCAGATCTAGAAGTGGGTAGCCATCTGGGAACAAGTGACCACCAAACAGTGTGGTTCACGATAAACTCAGCTGTAGAGTTAAGCCATACAAAAGTGAAGGTACTTGACTTCGGGAAGGCTGATTTTGTCAAAATGGGAGAGTGCCTCAGAAAAGCACTAGCAAACAGGCAATAAGAAAGGGTGGAGCAACAATGGGGAAACATCAAAACTGCCTCCACAGAGGCAACAAGCCTTTGTGTGAAGCAAATAAACAAATCAAAATGAAAGAAAAAAACACTATGGTTCTCAAAAGAGGTGGTGGGGAAGGTTAGGAAGAAAAATATAGCATTCAGGAAGTATAAGGAAACACAGAAGGAGTGGGACAGAGAACTGTGCCAGTTAAAGCTGAAGGAAGCGGGGCAGGCAGTCAGAATAGCAAAGGCCCAAACTGAGAAAAAGATAGCCAACTCGGTTAAGAAGGGGAATAAAACCTTTTATAGGTACATTAGGGAGCGAAGAAAGACAAAGGGTCTGGAGGAATACTGAGGCAGAATAAAGAGGAGGGTGGGTGGGCAGAGAGGGACAGTGAAAAAGCAGGGATACTGAATGAATACTTCTGCCCAGTATTCACAAAGGAAGAGGAGGGGGAGGTACCTAATCCAGTTAATAGAAGCACTCTGGATAGAGGGGGTCGATATCAGTCCTTTCACAGAAGAAAGAGTTCTGAAAGAACTCCTAAAACTGAAGGTGAACAAAGCAATGGGGCCTGATGGGATTCCTCCAGAATTCTAAAAGAACTAAGGAGAGAACTAATAACACTATTGACTACCCTTTTTAACAAATCATGGGAAGATGGTGTGGTACCTGAGGACTGGGGGAAGGCGGATGTGATTCCCCTTCACAAAAGTGGGAGCAAGACAGAGGCAGAAAACTACAGACCTGTTGTTTTGACTTCAGTGGTAGGGAAAATGATGGAATCACTTCTGAAGGAATGAGTTGCTGAGTACCTAGAGGCCAGTGGGGCATAGAACCCAAGGCAGCATGGATTCACAGCAGCGAGTTCATGTCAGATGAATCTAATCGATTTCTTTGACTGGGTGACCAAAGTAGTAGACCAGGGAGGGACGGTCTACCTAGACTTTAGCAAGGCATTTGACACAGTTCCACACAAAAGATTGATAAACAAATTAGCCAACCTGGGGGTGGGTCCCAGGGTGGTAGCCTGGGTAAAACAGGATGCAGAGGGTAATAGTAAATGGAGTCCACAGCAAAGGGGGGGTTACTAGTGGCGTACCGCAGAGCTCAGTACGGGGTCCAGTCCTTTTTAATGTCTTTATAAGTGACATTGCAGAGGGACTGGAAGGCAAAGTATGTCTCTTTACAGACGACACAAAGATCTGCAACAGGGTTGATACACAAGGTGGGGTGGAAAGAATAAGAAGGGACTTGGCAAGGTTGGAGGAATGGTCAAATGTGGCAGCTTAGATTTAATGCAAAAGAAGTGCAAAGTAATGCACCTGGAAACAAAAGCCCAGAGGAAGAGTACACAATAGGGGGTGAGATACTGACAACAACAAAAATGGAAAGGGACCTGGGGGTAATTATATCAGATGACTTAAAGGTGGGCAAGCAATGTGAGAAGGCAGTAAGAAGGGCTGGGGGGATGCTAGGATGCATAGGGAGAGGCATCACCAGTAGAAAACAGGAAGTTGTTATCCCTCTGTACAGACAGTTAGTTGGTGAGACCCCATCTGGAATACTGCATGCAGTTCTGGAGACCCATCTCCGCAAAGACGTAGACAGAGTGGAGGCTGTCCAGAGGAGAGCAACCAAAATGATGCAGGATCTGCACTAGAAGACATATGAAGAGAGACTAAAGGAGCTTTATATGTATACCCTTGAGGAAAGGAGGGAGAGGGGGGACATGATAGAAACTTTCAAGTACCTCAAGGGAATAAACAAAATCCAGAGGGTAGCATCTTTCAGAAAAAGATGTGCAAGAACAAGGGGCACAATTTGAAGATAGAGGAGTGGCTCAGAGGTAATATGAGGAAGTATTTTTCACAGAGAGGTTATGGATGCATGGAACAGCCTTCCTGAGGAGGTCATAGAGTCAAAAACAGTGGGGGAATTCAAGAATGCATGGGACAGACATATGGCAATTCTAGTTGGGGGGGTAGGAGGAAGTAGGCTGTTGGTTAACTAGGATCTGCAGCTTAGCCATTAGGTAGGGAGATGGGCAGACTAGGTGGGTCAAGCGGTCCTTGTCTGCCATCAAATTCTATGTTACTATGTTTCTATGTTTTCAATGTTGGTTAACGCGCTTGCGCTAATACGGGTACCCACAATTGAGCTATAGCAGAAAAGGGATCTGAAGCTCCGTTTGGCACTCCAGAAAGTGTCTACAAAGCCAACTTTGCAGCGCATCAACCTGTGTGCGTGTGTTGATGCGCTGCAAAGTCAGTGATGTAAACAAGCCTTAAGTGATAGCATGCCATTGCTTGACTGCTTTGATGGCCGCCTTCCTGGAAAACAAATAATCAAAAGTCTCCCACAGCTATAAGTAGTATCCACAGCTGGCACCAAAGTTAGTCCTTCACAGATACTTTAAAAAGGCAATAGTCAGAGATCCTTATCTTTATTCTTATTTATTGTAAAAGAAATGCTGCTGTGCTTGCCTTCTTTGATGTCCGGTATGACACCTCCTCGAATAAGCACAGTTGGGGTGTTCATTTCAGTTCAGACTATAAACGACTTAAACCAGAGGTAAAAGTAGTAGCCAGTAGCCCCCACACTGAGCCCTTGGGAACAACTAATTTGTTCACTGTCGCTGAGTTGTCGGGGGGGGGGGAGAAGAAAACAAGCGCTGTTTCAGGAGCCCAAAGGACTAGTGCAGCATCGCTGCTGTACTGCCTGTTGAAATCAGATTACTGCTGGCTGTCCTACTGGAGGAGTCTTGTTATTTTAGACAAGATAAGGTAATCAGGAGCACACAACTCCAGCTGGGGTTGGAGTGCGGGGTAGGGTCAGATGCGAAGCTGTACCAGATCCTGGACCCTCTGGCAGTGTCAGTACAAGCTGCCACCATAGAGAGAGCTGAGAGAGAGAGACCTTCAATGGGCCAGGGCTACACTCTTTTGGCCTCCTCAGCCTGACCTCGCATACATTGGATGCTTTAGTCTCCAGAGCCCATGTGCAGTAAGGCAAGCTAAGGGACAGGGTACTTGTCTCCAGTGCCAATGTAAAGTAAGGTAAGGAGGCTAGAGAGAGGGGGTTGTTTTTGGTTTCAAGAGCCCATGAAAAGTAAGGTAAGGCTGGTGGGGGGGGGGCATGTTTTGTGTCTCTGGGCCCCAAGTGAAGTAAGGCTAGGTTGAAGAAGGGGTGTTTGTCTCCAGACCCCATGTAAAGTGAGGCAAGGCTGGTGGGGGGGTTCCAGAGCCCATGTGAAGTATGGTAAGGCAAGGCAAGGCAGGGAGGTGTTTGCTTTGTATCTCTGGAGCCCATGTGAAGTAAGGCAAGACTAGTGGTGGGTATTGTGCGTCTTCAGAGCCTATGTAAAGTGGGGCAAGGCTATGGGGTGCTTTGTGTCTCCAGAGTACTTGTAAAATAAGGCATGGTGGGGGGGCACTCTGTGTCTCTGGAACCCATATCAATAAGGCAAGACTGGGGGGTGTCATGTGTCTCCAGAGTTCATGTGATGCAAGACTGTGGGTGCTTTGTGTCTCCAGAGCCCAGGTGAAATATGTATATTATAGAAAATAGACAGTATGTTGCTTTCTCATACTTGAGTAAAATGCATCCCAAGTAATTTGCATATTGCAACAGAGGCATATCTGCAACATTCTCAGATTTTTGGCCAGTAAATCAAGGGGAGCTATCCTACATGTGTATAACATGACAGAAGGTCAGTGCTAAACCCAGTAAAAGAAAAGATCCTATGAATTACTGATATTTTGGATAGTGGTGTGACTGTGTGAGATGTGTGTCAGGGGTGTGGGGTTGGCCAAAATAAGGGGACTCCTGGTAGGAAATATTGCATGTGTTAGGAAAGTCATGTTAATCTCATCATGTCCTGAACCTGCCAGCAGTGACCACTAAGAAGGTGGGACAACATGCCATCAGCCAGGGGCTTCATTTAATTATTTAAGGGGGATGTATTTGACTCCTAATAGTGAAAAATGTAGGCGACTTTGAATTTTGCAGGCATGGAAGTCAAACAATGGTGTGATATTTTTCTGAATGAATGGGGGGCCATGTCATTATCTGTAATGTGTATATTGCAGAATTGTCTCTGACAGCATTACATTGGCTTCCAAAGTCGTAATCTGGGAAGTATTTTGACTTCCCCAAAACTGGAATGACTTTCAGAGTTTGACAACTGAAGTTTTTAACATCAATCATCCAAAATTAACTGAACCTCAGAGACCATAATATATAGCAGTCTTATTTAGGAAATACAATGGTTGGCATATGTGTGTGTGTGGGGTGGGGGGGAGTCCCATTGTTAACTGGTGCAGGATTCATCTATAAGTTTAATTTAATCTTTTTTTAATACTCTGCCTATCATCATAATGCACAAATCACCCTCTGTTTTCATTGCCTGCTGATCTAGTGTTCTGCTGCTGTGTCTTTTTATGTTTGTTTGCACGCATGTGCAAGAAACATTATGCGGCAGCTTAGGAGAGAAGCGGGTTGTGGAGGTGTGGCACTGTGGCAGCCAATGGCAGCACTGCATTTGGGGGCTTGGCACTGGTGGACCAATGCAGACACACTGTGCTGATGACATTGGTTTCCAAAAGTGCCACCAAGTTGAAACGATTTGGCCGCTGCAATGAGGGCCACCTCGTCGTGCAGCGTCAGCCATTCTGCTGCAATGAAGGAGGCGACCTGTCACTGCGGGCGGTGCCTTGCCTAGTGTAACATTGCCGACCGGGGAGCCCACTCCGTGGCGCCATGCACCATTTGTTGTTGAGTGCGGTGCCCAATCCCCCTCATCATCAGTGCACCCCCAAAACAGTCTTTCTTTGCCGATGGGGGCCCAATCCCCGTCAGCTTCAGTCCCCCACTTCCCAGTTTAATTTGCCAACAGGGGAGCCAAATCCCTGTCAGCATAATGACCCCACAGTCATGTTTTGCCTGTGCCAATGGGGTACCCAATCTCCCTTGGCATCATGCGGCCCCCTGCCCATTTCTGTGCCAATGGGGGGCCCAAACCCCATCACCTTAAGTCCCCCCCTTCCCACTTCCAGTTGCCGAGGGGGTGCCCAATCCCCCTTGGCATCATGTGTCCCCAATCATTTCTGTGTACCAACGGGCCCAATCTCCATCGACATCATCGCCCCAATCATTTGTTGTGTGCCAATGGGGGGCCCCAATCCCGTCGACCGGTCCCCTCACAAATGCAGGTGGTGCACTGGAGCCCACCCCAGTGTACCAAACAACACCTAAAAAAACCAACCCTTGTCTTTGCTTCCTGTAAAACAAGAAAATGGTCCCTCAGCGGTCTCTCCTACCCCTCCCCAAACTCGCCACCCTCTGCATTTTATATATACAAGAAAAGGCACTCAGGCAGTATTAAATCTTTTAAGAAACATTTTATTTTTCATATTTGCCTCTATGCACCCTACCTCCCCACCCCCACCCCATACATACATACATCCAGAACCCTGTGCAACAATCTTCAGTAGACCAGGAGCGTCTACACTCTTCAAAGCTGAGCACTAACTGAAGAAATGCCGGTAAGCTGTGTAATGGCATAAATAGGTTTTTTTCAACTTTGGTGCATATCTCAGGCATTTTGGGGAATTGTGGCACCAAATTTTCAACATGGGATTATTGGGACCCCTCCTCATCAATTCAGTCACTGTCATGGCGTTATTCGGTCCTAAAAGGTGAATTCACGGTCACTGCACAGAATCACCTTTCCGGACTAATTAACAAAATGACAGTGCCACTGTTCATGAGGTGGGCTCTCAAAAAGCCTATGTTGCAAATTTGGTGAAAAAAATCCAAAAAAATGACTGTTTTATGATCGTGCATTGTGCAGTTTCCACGCATGCAACTTCACGAATTTGTAATATTTTCACTCTAGATTTTCAACATTGCCATTTTCTCCACGTCATATGAACAGTACAGATGTCATTTTCACATTCTGGCCAAAATGTGTTTTCTCACTTCCGGCGCAGAATAGCGTGGTCGCTGTGGGAAATCAGCTTTTGGGACAGATTAAGAAAATGACAGTGACACTGTTCATGAGCAGAGGTCCTAAAATGCCTATGTTGAAAATTTGGTGATGAAAGTCCGTAAAATGACTGTGTTACAAGTGTGAAATGCGCAGTTTCCACGCACCCTTGTAACTTCACAAATTTGTAATATTTTCATGACAGATTTTCAACACTGGTATTTTTTCACACCTCCTTATGAACAATACAGCTGTCATTTTTCGCATCCTGGCCGAAATGTGTTTTCGCACCTCTGGCGCAGAACTGCGCGATCGCTGTGGAAATCAGTGTTTGGGACAGATTAAGATCAAGCAGTGAGAGAGGGGGAGTGAGCAAGCTCAACTGAGCTCTGTTGGGACTGCTGCAGATTTCTTTGTGGGCAGGAAAAGGTGCCAATGCAGGCAGGAGCCCAGTACAAAAGGGCAGCCTGCAGCGCCGGGAGAAACAGAATGAGCAAGTGAGTGAGGGGAAGTGAGCGAGCTCAACGGAGCTCTGTTGGGACTGCTGTGGATTTCTTTGTAGGCAGAAAAGGGCACCAAGGTAGGGGCCCAGTACAAAGGTCAGCCTGCAGTGCTGGGAGAAACAGAACGAGCGAGTGAGAGAGGGGGAGTGAGCAAGCTCAACGGAGCTCTGTTGAGACTGCTGCAGATTTCTTTATGGGCAGAAAAAGGCACCAACCTAGGCAGAAGCCCAGTACAAAAGGGCATCCTGTAGCACAGGGAGAAACAAAATGAGCGAGTGAGAGAGGGGGAGTGAGTGAGCTCAACGGAGTTCTGTCGGGACTGCTGCAGATTTGTTTGTGGGCAGATAAAGAGAGCACCAATGCAGGCTGGGCCCAGTACAAGGAGCAGCCTGCAGCGCTGGGAGAAAGCGGAATGAGCAAGTGAGAGAGAACGAGCAAGCTCAACAGAGCTCTGTCAGGACAGCTGTGAACCTCTTTGTGGGCAGAAAAAGGTGCCAGCATGAGACACAGAGCCAGTAAAAAGGGCAGACTGCAGCGGGAAACAGAGCAGCGAGAGAGGGTGAGTGGAGCACAGAACTCTGTTGGGACTGCTACGGTTTCTTTGTGGGCAGAAAAGGCGCGCAGGCGCAGGAGCCCAGTACAAAGGACCAGCCTGCAGCACCGGAGAAATAGAATGGACGTGAGAGAGGGGGGAGTAAGCAAGCTCAATAGAGCTCTGCCAGGACACTAGAGGTTGTCACCCTCCTGCCTAGGGTCCACTCTGTGGTCCTATATTACAACAGGGTCTCTAGGGCGGAGACAAAGCAGTGATTGGATACTGTTAGGATTGCTGTAATAATACATATTTATTTGTTCTGTTTATTTCTCTAACAGAGCTGAGTAATACTTGGAGTGCAATAGGATTTCTAACTGGGCTAAGTGAAACTATGTGAGCTGAGAACACAAAGTATGAGTAGAGAGGGTGAAAACCAGACAAGGAGGCTTTAGGATTGCTACAGTAATACAGTATCTAGCAGGTTGAGATTTGAGACTGGATTATCCAGGTCGGCAAGGGGGCAGAAGGAGGACTGATGTGGGGGGGTTGGGGGACCAGGAATTTGAGTAAATAGGGGCATAACAGTTGTAGTAGGGTACAGAAACTGGGAGTAAGAGCTTGTAACATAAGATGAGGGCCAAATGGGGCAGGTGCCACATGTCAATAGGGTGGGCATTTTTGGAAGGGTGGTGGGCTCTACAGGCTGTGGGTCCACCATGATCCTGGACTGGGCTTGGAGGATGGGGAAATGTATGGTCTGTAAATGACTGGATAGTTTGAGGGAGGAACTGTGGAGGTTAGGGAGGAGTCTAAGTGGCAGGGCAGATGAGTATGGTAGGCATCCTGGCTGGGGGAAGGAATAGGCGATGGCAAGGGGGGACGGAGGAAGAAAAACTAGGGACTGAAACCAACACCAGTATCAGAGGTACTAGCAGAAAAGAGAGCAGAAGGGAGGGGGTGCCCGAGGTGAGGGGGAGGGCCTCCTGATGTGGGAGGAAGAGACCATGAGGAGTACCAGGGGAGAGAGCAGATGGCTGTGGGTAGGGAAGGACCAGGGGTGGGACCAGGGGTGGCATGGAGGAGCAGTGGGAGGGAGGGAACCGATAGGGGGAAGAGATGTAGGAGGGGTATCAACTAGTAATAGATTCAAGTCTCTGCTATGGGACAGAGAGAGAGAGAGGAGGGGAGCAGGAACATACTGAAGGAGGGGAGGACAAGTGGGGCATGGTGGGATGACAACAGGTAGGAGAAGAGACAGCAAGGATAAAAGGGTAGAAGGGGGGCTAGTAAGGAAGGAGGGGTAGTGACTGGAAGAGAGAAGGCTATGGGAGGGGGAAGGATGGGAGGGGCATCACTATCAGGGTAGAAGGGAATGGGGGCTGTAAATCGACAACAGCGGGGATAGGAGAAGGGTTGGAAATCAGCAGGGAGAGGAGGAGATCGACATAGGAAGCCCAATAGGAAGTAGTCAGGCTGGGAAGAGAGTTCAAGGGGATGGGAGGAATAAGGTGAGAGAACAGGGAATTGGAAACTGAAAGTAGGGGCCTGCTGATACAGAAGTCACAGGGTGCAGCTGGCGGGGGAGTAAGGGCAGGGAAGAGCAGAGATACTACTGGGGTGGTGGAAGGGGCATTAGAAGGGAAAGGGGTAAGGGATGGGGGTACTCATCTTGGGGGATTCTATTTTGAAAGGGGTGAGATGGGGTGGAAGGGAGGAAAGGCACAGCCTTATTTGGGTTGAAGCTATCCCCAGGTTGCCTGCAGGAGGGGCAGGGCAGGCACTGCTCAAGTGTGCAGCAAGGGGCAGGAAGAACCCTCATTTAGTGTTGCATGTGGGTACAAACGACTTGGCGGGGGAGACTGTGGAAGTAGTGAAGGGGAGGTTCGAGTAGTTGGGCAGCCAGTGTGAGGGGTGGGGGAGTCAGTGGCATTCTCAGAGGTACTCCCAGTACCATGTGCAAGCATGGGGAGGAAGGGTAGGATTGAGGAGTTCAACAAGTGGCTGAGGGATTGGTGCCACACCAAAAATTATGGGTTAGTGACTAACTGGGGTAGGGTCTGGGGGAATAGTGACTTGTATGCGGGAGACAGGCTACACTTGAGCAGGAAGGGGAAGGGAGTATTAAAGGCAGGATTAGAGGGTTATAACTCTACTAAGGTGGATTTAAACTAGTGGGGAGGGTGGCCAAAAGACTGAGGTTGGTAGAAAGGTCCGTACAGGGAAGCCTAATGAGCTCATCTCCCTAGATATAGGTAAAGGTGGAGGCATAATAACCCTGGGAGGGGGTGGTCAGAGTGGTCTGAGTGTAATACAGAAGGCACCACCACTCAGTCAGAATAAGGAGGAGAAAAGGTGCGGACTACTAGGAGGAGGGACACAGGCCAAGGAGGAGAAGAGTGAGGAGAAGGAGGGGTATGGATGGAAGTGGTCTCTCTCAATGCAAGAAGCATGGGGAACAAAATTGCAGAGCTTCAAGCGCTCCTTTAAGAGGGGAAGATGGACATTGCTGCAGTGACAGACACTTGGGCCACAGAGTACCATGATTGGGACTTGGCAATACAGGATATACAGGAGGGACTGAGTGGTTGGAAGGGGGGGTGCACTCCATGTGAGGGAAGGGATTAAATGCATAAGGGACGAGGAAGAAGAGGAGAGGACAGAGGCACTGTGGGTGCAGTTCCTGGACTCCAAGGGCAAAAAGCTGAGGCTGGGAGTGGTGTACAGACCACCAGCCCAATCCAGGGAACTGGATGGGATGTTGGCAGAGCAGATAAGGAGAGTGTGTAGAAGGGGGAGTGTGGTGATATTGGGGGATTTTAACCTACCATGGGTTGACTGGAGCACCCCGGGCACTAGCAGTACTAGGGAGCAGGTGCTCCTTGATGCATTCCAGGACAGCCTTCTGACGCAATTGGTAAGTGGGTCTACAAGGCTTGGTAGCACTCTGGACCTAGTACTGGCAAGTGGGGAGGCATGAGGGAGGTAAGGGTGGAGGACCCACTAGCAGGTAGCAACCACCAAACAGTGTGGCTCGTTGTCACACTGGGCAGGGAGACAGGAGGCATGGGCACTAAGGTGGTGGACTTTATTGGGGTGGACTTTGGGAGGAGGGGAGCAATACTGCAAGGGAGACTTCAGGATATAAGGCCGGGGATGGATGCAGAACAAAAGTGGGGAGTCATAAAGACTGGGCTAACAGAGGCCACAGTAGCCTGCACTAGGGCCAGGAGTAAGAAGAGCAGAGCCAAGAAACCATGCTGGCTGAACAAGGAAGTGCTGCAAGGGGTGAGGGCAAAGATGGCTGCATACTGGAAGTACAGGAGAACAGGGAAAAGAGAGGATAAGGAGGCTTTCGGGAATTGGTCAAGGGAGGTTGCCAGGAGGGTGAAAAAAGCTAAGGCCTCCAGGCAATTAAGGTCCACACAGGGCATAAAGGGAGGGAAAAAGGACTTTTTTAGGTATGTCAGGGAAAAGAAGAAGTGCAAGAAACATATTGTGACGATAAAGTGGGGAAGGGATTGGGTGGAAAAGGGGAGGACCAGGTGGATATTCTAAATGAGTACTTCTGCTCTGTTTTCACTAAGGAGAGGGATGGTCCACTACCAGAATGGGCTGGGGGGGGTGATGGACAAAGTGATCACAGGGAGTAGGGTGCTAGAGGGGATGAGGGCAGTAAGGGTGGACAAGGCACCAAGTCCCAATGGCATCCACCCCAGGGTGCTGAGGGAAATGGAGCTGTTGGCTGAGCCACTGGCAGATCTGTTCAACACCTCCCTGGAAATGGGGTGTGTGCCCCAGAACTGGAGGATGGCCCATGTGGTTCCCATACACAATAGTGGGCCTAGGGAGGAGCCAGGAAATTGTCGGCTGGAGAGTCTCACGTCCATACTGAAGGAGAGGCTTGTGGCATTCCTTGAGAGTAATGGCCTCCAAGATGGCGGCAACATGGGTTCGTCTCAGAGAAGTCTTGTCAAACCAGTCTAATAGAGTATTATGACTGGGTGACAAGGGAGTTGGAGAGGGGCCATGCGGTACATGTCCTGTACTTGGACTTCAGTAAGGCCTTCGATACAGTGCCTCATGGGAGACCGGGGGGGGGGGAGCTGACAGCAATGGGGGTGGGAAAACGCTGACTAAATGGATAGAGAACTGGTTACAGGGGAGGGTGCAGAGGGTGGTGGGGGAGCTCTCGGCACCCAGAGCAGTGACAAGCGGGGTGCCACAGGGGTCATTGCTGGGCCCGGTGCTATTTGGGCTCTTTATCTCCGATATAGCACACAGAGTGGAGAGCAGGGTTAATCTGTTAGCAGATTGTACAAAATTGGGGCGGTGGTGGATGAAGAGGATGGATGGGAAAAACTGCAGGGGGACCTAACCAAACTAGAGACATGGTCAGTGGAGCGGCAGCTAGGATTCAATGCAAAGAAGTGTAAGGTGATGCACTTCGGGGCTAAGAACAAGAAGAGGGACTATTGGTTGGGGATTACAGAGGAGCAGAAGGACCTAGGGGTGTTGGTAACTAGGAGCATGAACAACTCGGCCCAGTGCAGGAGAGCAGCAGTGAAGGCAAACTGGATGCTGGGGTGCATTGCAAGGGGGTTCTCATCCAGACACAGGGATGTGATCCTAACTCTCTACAGATCATTGGTCAGACCGCACCTAGAGTACTGTGTGTAATACTGGAAGCCATACCTGAGGAGAGATGTAAAGTTACTGGAGCAGGTGCAAAGGAGGGCAACAAAATGCTAAAGGGGATGGAAGGAAAGGAATATGAAGTTAGGCTGATGGAGCTGAATATGTACACACTGGAGGAGAGAAGGGATGGGGGGATATGATTGAAGCGTTTAAATACCTGAGGGGGTAAATAAACCTAGCACCGAGGGAGTGTTTAAACTGAGGAGTGGAAGAGAGACGAGGGGGCATGGACTAAAGTTGGAAGGGGGACATTTCAAGAGGGAAATGAGGAGGCACTACTTCTCTGAGGAATGGTGTCTAGTTGCAATGCACTGCCAGAGGGGGTGGTAACATGTAAGACAGTCAATAGTTTTAAGAAGGAGTGGGATAAAGCAAGAGGAAGAGTCAGGGGGGCAGGGGCTGGGCCAAGCGGGGGAGGAACTGAGGGGGGAGGAGGCTGGGGCAGCTGCAATCTAGGGTGCTAGCTGCACACTCGGGCAGACTTACTTACTTACACCAATTGGTGTGTTCTGCTGGTGGATTCGTATGTTCATATGTTCATATGTTTGTATGTAAAATCACAGTGATTCTGTTTATGAGCAGAGGTCCTTCAATGCCTATGTTGAAAATTTGGTTACAAATGTCCATAAAATGACTGTGTTACAAGCGTGCATTGTGCAGTTTCCACGCACCCTCGTAATTTCGCAAATTTGCAGTATTTTCACTCCAGATTTTCAATACTGGCATTGTTTCATACCTCCTTATGAACAGTGCAGCAGTTATTTTTCACATCATGCTCCAAATATGCATTTACACATCTGGCGCAGAATTGCGTGGTTGCTGTGGGAAATCAATGTTCGGGACGGATTAAGAAAATCATAGCGACAGTCTTCATGAGCAGAGGTTACAAAATGCCTATGTTGAAAATTTGGTAAAATAATTCCATTAAATGACTGTGTTACATGCATGCGTTGCGCAGTTTCCATGTACGTTCGGAAGTTTGAGCATTTTTAATATTTTCACTACAGATTTTCAACATTGACATCTCTTCACACTTCCTTATGAATGGTACAGCTGTCATTCTTCACATCCTACCTAATCTGTGTTTTGACAAAATCACAGTGCCACTATTATGAGAAGAGGTCCCAAATGCTTTCATGAGGTGGGGGTCACAAAATGGCCATGTTGAAAATTTGTAGTGCAAATACCAACAAATGCCCAGGGCATTAGGGTTTCTAACCATAACATCCCACCCTGTACAGACTGACAGGCATCAGGGGTGTGCCTTTGGATTGCCGACTGTAATGCTCATGCCATTTCATCCCCACCCTACCACCCTGCAGCCAGTGACAGGCATCAAGGTGTGCCTTGGACTCTTCAGCCCCAGAGTTCACCCCATTCTCCTATACTGCACCCATTTCAGCGTATGTCCTTATGGAGTGGGGTGACTGTAAAGCCGAACACCCCAAGACACACCTCAACACATATTAGTGTTTGATGGATAGGGTGAAGTGAAATGGCATGAACGTTATGGGCGACATCCCAAATGCATACCCCAATGCCTGTCTGTCTCTGCAGGGTGAAGGTGGGGTTGGCGTGAAGTTCAATACTTCACTGCCATTCCTATTCTGCATCTCTCTAACTCCTGTATTTCCAGTGCTAATACTAGCAAGCAAACATTCAGCATTGACAAATGCTTGTTTATTCTTGTGCTCATATCAGAATGGGAGCTTGTATGATAAGAATCCTTTGCATAAAGCTGCCTTGCTTGTCCACTTCTTGCGAGTGGGGTGTGGTGCATAACTTGCAGACAGTGGGCTGGCAAAAAGTCCTGGGGTGTTGGTGTTGGTGGAAGAAAAGGGTAATTAACAAAGGAGGTAAGTGTGATCTGGGGGATCTGTTTCACAGACTGTGAGAGAACTAGGAAGTGAGAAGCAATCCACTTTACAAATAAAGCCAAGAATTCAATTTCATAAACAGTTTAATTTTTAAAACATTCTTGCAGGAAACAGTAGCATTCTCATCACATAATGTTTAATCCTGGTGGGCTTTAATGTACCTTACTTAACTCCAAAATGCAGAAAATGCACCATTTACAGGAATGTTTTAAAAAATTCCCTGGGGGGGGGCAAACCCCCAGACCCCCCTAGCTTTGTGAGGATTTTTGCACCCTCTTTTCACTGACTCTGCATGCACCTCTGAACATGGGCCATTGGGCCCCCTACTTTTTTCATCAGAATTCGAGCATTGGGTGGCTACATGCAGAGTCTGAACCCCAAACATGCACAGTAGTATGTAAGAGTAAGGCACAATACGACAGTGCAGGGCAACTATAGGCAGGTGAAAATGGTAACAGGCGTAGTTGACACTGGAGTGGGGGGGACCCCCAACAGGCCCAGTACCACAGCTTCCACACACAGCACACACTGGCCAAAGGGTGTAATGGCACCCTGTTCTGGACCCAGTGGCATGGCCTATCTATGGAAGGACATTGCATGGCCAAGGTAACACCACAGGGTGAGCGCCACAGATGATGGGTGATGATATGGCATTGCACAGGGTAAGGGGAGTGTTAAAAGTAGTGTGGCATGTGGCCATCAAAGATTAAAGGTCCACCATACAGAAGTGGCAGTGTGTGCAGCGTGGACACATATGCCCAGCCATTGGCCCAAAGTGTGGTGGCTGCCTGAGGTGAGACATCAGGACATTGTCATCAGGGACCACCAAGCAGACTCTGTGCCACCAGGGTGGAATGTGTCTGAAATATACCCTGCTGTAGTGGGAGTAGTGACTGTGCATGGGTACAGTGACAGCTGACGTGTTGAAGCAATGCGTTCTCCACTGTCTGCAGCCATCTCCTGCACCATGATCTGCAGTTGCAGTTTGTGTTATTCTGGCAGGTTGCACCCTTTTATGTGGTGCAGGCTGTGTCTTGTGTCATTTCTGGAAAGATCGACGCATTTCGGAAATCTTCCTGAATAGGGCACATCGACAATGTCACACATTTCTTTGATGCAATTTGGGCCAAGGCACAAATTGTGTCGATCCATGGAGCCTTTGAAGATCTGGCCTCAAACATTGACCTTACTATTGGCAATGTGCTGCAGCCTTATCCCTTTCCACTCCCAGTCACACAATACAGCCATTGGCATCATGTTCATCAACTGATGATGCTGCCCTAGGAAAAGTAAACTTTTTTAACACATCAAGTTCCCACGCCTGAGAAATGTTCTTAAAATAAATAAATATTATATGAGGTAATGAAAATGAAGGGTTCTGGGGAATATTGTTGTAAATTATGGGGAACAAAGATGTGCCTGGCCTGGTAGTGGCAGGGGTGAGTGTCAGATATCTGTGTAGTCAGATTACCAGATTAAAAGTACCTTATTCCTCAGGTTCAACATCTGAGTGTCTGTGCCCATCGACAATGTCCAAGTGTTCCTGCTCTGGTTTTAGTTTCTGTAACAACACACTCACTTCTTGTGGGGTCTAAGACACGCAAGTCTTCCCACCTGCTTCGATCCTCAGTCTGGCTGGATATAGAAGGGCAAACAGTAACTTCAGGTCCTGAGGTTGTCTCTTCGCCCCTTCAAACTCTTTCCATCTGAAACAGATGGCATAAGGAAGATCTGAAAAGTATATCCATCTTTAAATGCCTCTGGAGTATCTTTAAGCAAAATTATTGTGCATACCTTAGTTTTGAGCCATATCCTAAATTCTTCCATGTAAAACAGATGTGTCCAAGTGACAGGGGTTTTGGGTACTTTCATTTTAGCAATAGACTGAGGCGCACACATGTGTGATCAGTGAGGATTATTGGGCCTATGTGAGTATTCTGTAGTTTTGGCATGTTGGATGTGGCATGGAGAAAATGTAAATTCAGCTGCTACTGTGGTGTGAAGCTGAGTGTAAAGAGTAGTCCCTGCTCAATGGGTCAAGTGTCTTCCAAGGACCAGTGAAGCTCCATTCATGAGTGAGGTGATGCAGTCCTGCTCTGACCTGTGTTTTTTGGGTGTACAAGTTCCATCTGTGCGATCCACAAATGTGTCCTATAAAGAGATGTCATGCCATAAGAATTTCTTGTGGGGTACATAATTAAAAAAAAACAAGGGAGCGCATGAATTTATACTTTTGTGGCCCTTCCTCTACACAGAATGTAATACTGGGATTAGAATTTGGGGGGACACATGCCCCTAAACTCCATGGGTATAACGGCCCTGGTCCTACACCTCATTATAGTCACAGAAACATAGAAACAGAGAATCTGATGGCAGATAAGGACTGCTTGGCCCATCCAGTCTGCCCATTTCTCACTACCTACCCTATTACCACAGACTATGATCTACAGTTCTTCCCCCCCTTCTTTCCACTATGATTTCCTTGCACCTATCCCATGCATTCTTGAACTCCACCACTAGTTTTTGCCCCCACCACCTCCACTGAAAGGCTGTTCCAGGAATCCATCACCCTTTCTGTGAAGAAATACATCCTCACATATCTCCTGAATCTATCCCCTCCAGTTTAATAGCAGGTCCACTTGTTCCCAGCACTTTTTCTTCTGCAAAATACTCTCCTCCACTCCCTTATTTACTCCTGTGAGGTATTTAAAGATCTCTATCATATCTCCCTTCTCCATCCTCTGTTCCAGGAAGTACACATTGATCTCCTTTAGACTCTCCTCATTGGGCTTTTGGTGCAGACACTGCACAATTTTAGTTGCCCTCCTCTGGACTGCCTCCACTCCATGTCCTTCTGGAGATATAGGGCTCAATTCTCAAAAGGCAGCACATGCTGTGCCAACAGCAGCTTGTGCCGACTGCCAGTGCACCATGAACCCTGTGCCTGATTCTCTATCTGGTAGGATCCCTGTGGCAAAGTCCTGCAGCTTGCGGCTACTGGGGCCATGCGCCAAAAAGACGGCACATTTGGAATGTTTGCTGCAAGCTGCTGGCACAGTCAGGTGGCACTCTTGGAAGGGCAGAATTAGGTATTGGATATACACATGTAAAATATACAGCTTTCCTTGGTGGCAAGCAGATGCCCCCCAACCCCGATCTGCTCATATAATAATATAACTTTCCCTGGTGGTCTAGTAGATTCCCCACCCCCCACCCGCAGGCAGTGCTACATCATCCTGCCCCCTTGCTATCCGAGGCTGGCAACTGGCACAGCCCTCTGCTCTTCACCACGGCTGGCCACCAGCTCAGGGATGGGATGGGGGAGCAGGGTGGTGGGGCACTGCCTGCTGGGGTTGGGGGGCCCACTAGACCACCAGGGAAAGCTATATTATTATAAGGGCAGATCAGGTCAGGGGGGTCAGATAGATCACCATGGAAAACTAATACTGTACATGGGCAAATCAGGACTGGGGAGGGGGCCAGCTAGATCACCGGGAAATTATTTTATTATATGGGTAGATCAGGGATGGGGGGTCTGCTAGACCACCAGGGAAAGTTATATTATTATATGGGCAGAATAAGAGGATAGGGAGGGGTCCTCTAGACCACCAGGGAAAGATATATCTTTTATTTCAAGGGGAGATTGGGGATGGGGGGGACTGCGGAACATGTTCCCTACAGCCCAGGATGGGCTCTGGGGGTGGCACAAGTTTTGCAAATCCTCCCAGAGGAGACACTTCTAAGTACCCTTAGACCAGCTCTGTCTGGTCTAATGGTACTTAGAAGTGTGCCCTCTGGGAGGGTTTAGAGAATCCTGAATTAGGGGATATGGCAGCCTGCATCTGCTGCAAGCCCCATCACACCATATCACAATCCATTTTGTGCCACAAGGACAGTGCAAGCCCCCTTCAGTGCACGCAGCCTGCATTTGATGCAGTCTACTTTAGAGAATTGCTCCCAGCACATCTTTTGGTGCAAGCCCCTTGCAGCAGTCAGGAAGGATTTGATAATCGAGCCTGTGGTCTCCAGAACTGGACACAATACTGTAGGTGGGGTCTTACCAACAATCTATAAAGAGGCAACCCCACCTCCCTCTTTCTGTTGGCGATACCCCTCTATATGCACCCCAGCATCCCACTACCCCACCACAGTGCCTTGTCACACTGCCTGGTCACCTTTAGGTCATCAAATATAATTACCCCCAGATTGCTTTCTTGTTTGGTGGTCATCAATACCACTTCTCCCATTTTGTACTCCGCCTCAGGCTTCTGTGCCCTAAGTGCTTTATTTTGCACTTTATCACACTGAAACCCAGCTGCCATACCCTTGACCATTCTTCTGGTTTCCTCAGGTCTCTGCTCATTATTTCCACCCTCCCAGAGTGTCCACCCTATTGCAGATATAGGTGTCATCTGCAAAGAGGCAAACCTTCCTTTCCAGCTCTGAAGTGTCACTTATAAAGACATTAAGGAAGACTGGTCCCAGCACTGATCCCTGAGGCCCCCCGCTGGTCACCCTCCCTTCCTTGGAGTGAAATCCGTTTACCACCACCCTCCATCACCTATCCCGTAACCAATTTCTTATCCAGTTTACCTCCTTTGGACCCACTCCTAAGCTACCCAGCATGCTTACTAGTCTCCTATGTGGAGCAGTGTTGAATGCCTTACTGAAATCTAGGTAGGTCATGCCCACTGCTCCACCCTGATCTAGTTCCTTTGCCAACCAGTCAAAGAAATCTATCAGATTAATTTGCCATGATCTCTCCCCTGTGAAACCATGCTGTCTTGGGTCTTGTAAGTCTCCCTCCATTAGTACTATGTCCCCTTTCTGATAGTCTCCAAGCATCTCTCTGTTTGTTTTTTTTTTGCCCACAAGGCAGAATATCAGTTTTCAGGGACAACCTTGGAGAACTAGGACGGTTAAGTGACTTGCTCAGGGTCACACAGTATGGAAATGGAAGTTGTGGGAATCAAACCAAGGTCTGCTAGATATACCAAGATCATTCACTGCTCATTATTCTAACATTGAGGTTGTACAGCCAGTGAGCAAGTATTGGGAAATTTATTTTATTTATTTATTTAGAATTTTACCAGGACGGCATACTGAGTGGTGCAATACTCGATTCCAGATGCGTCCTGGGGGAGGGGGAATTAGGATAGACAGTATGCAAAATACATTACATAATGTAGCACATTACATTATTGAGAGAATGACATTGTACAAGAACACACCTGCCTTTTGGCAGGGGAATACATAATAGTGCAGTAAGAGAGTTAGAGCTCACAATGAGACTAAGTGCTGTAGCAATAGAGGATTGTTAAATGTAATAACAAACAGGCAGTCAAACATACAGACATTCAAGCATTCGGCTGCCTTACGGGGCTAGCTGCATGTGCAGGCAGTGGTGAAATGCTGTTTGAGGAGATGGTTGAGCTGCTGAGTGGAGGTGGAGTGTCTGAGCTCAGCAGGGAGGGAGTTCCATACGTAAGGCGTTCGGTATTTGAAGGCATGCTGACCTTTGGCGGAGGACATACATGGAAGGGAGAGGAGCCTGGAGTCAGTGTTATGGAGGGTGTAAGTTGAAGGAGTTTGGGCAACTAGAGTAGTTGCAAGGTAAGGGGGGGAGGGACTGGGTCCAGTATTTTGCTGTTATCCTAGCGCAATGCGCCATTCCCCGATCCTGTAAGGAAGGTAGATCTAAGGATCTGTAGAGGTCACAGTGGTGAGTTGTTGGCGGGCGGTCCAGGGCAAAATGGCAGAAAGAATGGAAGAGAGGGTCCAGCCTGGCAAGGGAGGACTTAGGGCCATGCTATACAATATGTCCCCATAATCAAAAAGCAGGAGTATCATTTTCTGAACAATTTCTTTGCAGGTTGGCAGGGGAATGCAACCTCTGTTCCAATATAGGGCTCCCAGTTTCGGGTGAAGTTTTTTGTGGATAGCATCAATGTGGACTGAGAAGTCGAGGTGCTGATTGAGCCAGACCCTGAGGTATCTGAACGAGGTGCAGGTCTCCAAGAGGGTCCCATCTAAAGTGTGGAAAGTAGGGGATGGGAGGACCCAGGAGAACCTTTGTCTGGTCCCGAAGGTGAGTGAGACAGTTTTCTTTGGGTTGAGAAATAGCTGGTTAGAGTGGAACCAGAGCTGGACTGCATTAAAATTCTCCTGGAGTCTGGATGACACTTCAGTGGGGGAGGGACCTGTGGCATATAGTACAGTGTCATCGGCATACATGTGTATGGACAAGAGAGGGCACACTGAGGGCAGGTAATTTAGAAAGATAGAGAAGAGTAGCGGGACAAGGACCAAGCCTTGTGGCACACCCATTGTGACAGGTAAGGGGACAGAGGTGTGTGATCCAATTCTAACTGATTGTTGCCTACCTTCCAGGTAATAGTGGAACCAGCTGGTGGCTTCTCCTGAGAGGCCGGCGAGGGTGAGTTTAGATAACAGGAGTGAGTGGGAGACCATGACGAAAGCCTTAGCTAGGTTGATGAAGATAGCTGAGGTGACATGCCCTTTATCCATGCCAGTGAGGATGTCGTTTGTTAGCCTTAGTAGGGAGGTGATTGTGCAGTGTGATTTCCAGAAGCCAGACTGGTAGTGTGAGAGAAAGGAGGAGGAGTCGAGGAAGGCGGATAGTTGGGAGAGAAGAAGTTGTTCCTGGACATTGGCTAGAATAGGGAGCAGGGGAGATAGGGCAGTAATTGCCCGGTGAGGAGGGGTCACCACCTTTAGGGAGAGGGATGACTGTGGCATGTTTCCATTCAGCTGGGATTTTGGCAAGAGAGAAAGAGAGGTTGTAGAGGGAGGCCAGTGGGGTGGCGATGGCTGGGGCAGATAGGTATAGCATCTTGGAGTCGAGGCTGGAGAGCATTTACCTTTGGAAGTATTGAGTGACCATAGGACTGTTTGTACTTCGGCTGGGGAGACCAGGTGAAACGAGAAGCGGGAGGACAGGTGCGGGGGTGGCAAGGGTGGTAGTGGGATCGTGGGGGGGGTGTGGGTTTGTGGATAGAAGGGAGGAAGCACAGTTAGTAAAAAATGTGTTGAAAGCAGAGGCCACATCGCCTGAGTCAGTGACCATGGAGCCAGCTACATTTAGGGCAGGGGTGAGTGGCTGGGAAGGGGGGAGAGAGCAGTGATTTCATTGTCTTCCAGAATTTCGCTGGGTGGTTGAGGTTTGAGTGGAAAGAGACCTTAAAGTAGTTTGCTTTGGCCTGACAAATTATCCTAGTGCATACATTGCAGAGTGTGTGGTAATGTTGGAGAGCTGCCTGTGTGCCAGTTACCTTTTAAGATTTCCAGGCCATGTCCCTAGTGTGGAGTTGTTAGATAATGTTTGCGTTTACCCAGGGTAGGTGGGTACCCCTTACACGGGCTCTTCTGAGAGAAGCGTAGTAGTCCCAGATTGCGAGAAAATTGGATCTGAAAAATTCCAGGGCTGAGTCAATGGAGGAAGCGTGTTGAATGAATGACCAATCAGTGTTAGAAAGATCGTTTAGGAGTGCAGCAAGGTCTAGTGATTTGTACAACCTAGTGAGTGGTGTTCGTGGAGGCGGCACCTGGGGCTTGAATATTTTCCTTACTACGTAAATTATGTGGTGGTCACTTAGGGAATCGGGTAGGATACCACTTCTAGAACCCAATGGGGGTGTGTGGTGAGGGCCCAGTCAAGGAGAGAGTGGTTAAGAGATTTATGATTCAAGCGAGTGGGTGCCATGATTTGTTGGGATAGGTTTAGTGCAGTCACCTGGTTTTTGAGCTTAGTGTTTGTATTAGACAGCCAGTTAATGTTGAAATCCCCAAGGATGTGTTGTTCGCCCCTCGAGGCGAGTGATTTTAGGGTGGCTAGGTGTTCTAGGATGGCGTGCAGGAGGGTGTCCGGAGAGCAGTGGCACTCTGCTACATATAATGGGATAGAGTGAGGGAGTGATATTTTGAATAGGAGGCAGTCTATAGGATGCGTAGGGTTGGGGAGTTGGACTGGTGCGAATTGTAGCTTGGAGGAGATGAACATGGCTATGCCCTCACCCTTCTTACTGGGGTGTATCCCGATTTGCTGCATATGCATTACAGAGCAGCATCACGGTTCAGAATAATATTACCCAGACTATGACCCATCTGCCTTCTTTATCTTTTGCCTGATGTTTAATATTGACTTGGAAACATCTACTAAACAGTATTGCAGCCCCTCTCTTTCATTTTGAGTAAGAGCTGAATACTACCTCACCTATCTATTCTCTTTTCAGTTTTGCAGCTTCTCTGGGAAGGTTGTGTGTTTCTTGAAGTAATTCCATATTACCTTTTTCCTTTACAAGATGCATCAAATTTCTTTTCCTTTTGCTGGGAGTATTAATCCCCTGCACATTACAAGATATAAATGCCATGATTTCAGCCAGTTTTCTACATGCTTTCAGGCCGTTGAGGAGAGATTAGGTTCAGATTGCATGGGTAGTAGTTAACAGAGGTGAGGGTAGGTTAAGTATTGCCATCTAGTGGTACACTTGTGTTTCTAACCAGAGTAAGACTGTTGTGTACCACATTGCTTGCATACTTATTATTAAGTGCTGAGTATTTTTGAACGTGTATTGATTCAGGACATGTATTTACTTCTGCAGTACTGTAAGGGTTAATAAGACATTTCTGGTCTTCTGAATAAGAAGAAGAGACAGCGACCTTTGTGACAGAAAACATTGCTGTATTGTCAAACCAAAAAGTGTGCACATAACTTATTTCGTACACCTAAACATCAGGAAAATTAAGAAAACACTTAGAAACTTTTTGTGGGGATATAGAGAATGCCATCTTGTTGGGGGTGGGGAGGCTTTATGTTCCCCATATGGGTCTTCTCTAGTCCCAGCTTACAAAACTGATGGTCCGACCACCTTTGGGCATCTCAGCAGCTTGAACACAATTGTGGAGAGAGGGAGGGAAGGAAAGGGTGAGGCCTAGAAGACCACCTCTCCACGTCATGGAAATATTGGTGAAACTTTAGCTCCAAGTACATCTCTTAACTGTCCCTAACTTTTAGGGACCTCTGATTTTGCCTCAATATTTTCCACGGTCCTCCTAAAACTGGTATTTTTGTGACTGAACAGCGGGGATTGTAAATAAAACTAATGTTAAAGATTAGAGTTACAGATTTTTTCTTCTTCAGAAAATGCATTTTACACTAATCCCCTTATTCTGCCACCTTCCCAAGTGGATATCACCAATTTGTAAGATGTGTCCCTGATTTTGATCCTTTGTCCCTGATTTTTTTTAACACTTGAGAGGTATGACTCTGGGCGCAAGTCATTGATCTGAGCAGTTTATAGTGTTTGTGCCCATGATATTAATTATTCTGAGACCTTTTTACTGGATATACCAGACACAGGCATAAGGCATTTAGCCCTCTTAGGTCCTGTTACCCATGACTGGGTCCTGTGCTCCACCAGCCATGCAAGCTCCCCTGTACTCCGGAGGGAGGGGGAGAACCAGCACTCTGTTCCAGGCCTTGTCAGATTGCCATACAAAATTTACTATTTTACCTGAATAAATTGTCCACGAGTGATCAAGCCCAATTATTGCAACATCAATTATACTACTTTCAGGGGAATGTGGTGTTGGTAAGAGGGCATGATTCTGAACTATACGGGGCCCATACATTCCACAATTGGCATATTAACTAATATTAAATAGTAAGGCATTCAATGGTGTCAAAACCTATAACAACTGAATAACTTGACAGTCCTTGGCATCATCTTCTGTCTGTGATGATGAAGGTGCTGATCAGCGTTTAACACCATTGACCCTGGACTTTTATTAGATTGATTCAGGGAGTACATGGGACTCACTGGCAAAGTTATTAGCTGGTTTGAGTCCTACCTCAGGGGCAGGTCTCAGAGGGTTGTGATGAGTAATTTCTAGAGCCACATGAAATTCTTTTTATTTTTTTATAATTTTTCTTTTTCTTTTTTTTTTTAATTTTGTGCTATTTCTTTTTAGTCATTGAAAATATAGTTTTATTTCTTATCACATTTACATTCATAAAATACCTCAATATGACCTTACACACACTAGAAATCCCATTCCTAGTATACTATATTGTATTAAGCAGCATTATGCTATGGTCTTGAAATATTTTGTGAATCAGACAATTCCATTGATGCTTCCTTGCATACTATCTCTGTGGTAACAATGGAGCCTAAACAACTACTGCAAGCATTTATTTAGTTTTTGCCAAAAAACAAGCACATTTTATAACTTTTTCATGTGTTTGTTTTCATTTTATTTCTTTTCATACCTTAAATTTCCTGTTATTTCGTATTTAAGAAAATCATGGGTCTCTAGTAATCTCTCATTGTGCCCAATGGACCTGTACTGTGGTGTACCTCAAGGGTTGATCCTTTTGCCCATGTTTTTTTTCGGTATACATGCTGCCCCTGGGCAGGATCATCAGGCAGTATGGCACTGGGTTTCATTGCTATGTTGATGATTTCCAGCTCTATCTGTCTGTCTTTTGCACATCAGGATCATGAAGTGGTGGCTGTGATAAATCAGTGTCTGGATGAGATGCACAGCTGGATGTCATTGAGCTGGCTGAGACTCAACCCAGACAAAACTGAAGTACTGGTGATTGAGCCAGGTTGGGGGAAGGGTCTGGCAGTTTTGGGGAGGGAAACGGGGCTCTGCCTTGGTACCTCAAGCCTTGATGCTACCAAAAGGTGAACAATCTGGGTGTCATCCTGGACGAAGGCCTGAAATGTGAGGCTCAGGTGTCGGCAATCATCCAGAATGGCTTCTTTCATTTGATGAATATAAGATGGATTCTTCCCCTTCCCTCCCCCCGAAGGCTTGCCCTCTCTAGTACATGCCTTTGTGACATCTCGGCTCGATTACTGTAATGCCCTCAACCTAGGGATCAGTGGAGGTATGTTGTGGTGTCTGCAGCTATTGCAGAACATGGTTCTGGGATTGCTGACCGGCTTCCCAAGGATGAATCACATTATCCCAGCGCTGCAGAAACTGCATTGTCTTCTGGTTAAGTGGTGTATCTCGTACAAGGTTGGTTTGTTAACCTATAAGGCTCTACATGGTCTGGGTCTGGGCTACCTGTGTGAGCTGCTTCATTCCTATCTTCCCGTTCGACCCCTTTGTTCTGCTGAGGAGGGCCTCCCAGTTGACCCCAGGACCACACTTAAAATGTCTGGGGACAGGGCCTTTGAAGTAGCTGGACCGCTGCTATGGACATTAGTGCCAAGAGCCCTGAGAGAGGCCCCCTTAGTGGAAGTCTTTAAAAAATGCCTTAAAACCTTTCTTTGGCTCAGGCTTTTGGTGTCTGAATGATATTACTTATGGGGAGCTTATTTATGTGGGTGCAATCCTGCTTTTGGTTATTTTTGGGTTAGGGTTTTAATCTTTATTTATACATATTGATTTTCCATTACTATGTTTGGGGTATTCATGTATTTGCTATTTCCTCTTTGTTCTGGTGACCTGGGCCTCCAGGGAAGGGCGCCATAAACAAATAAAGCTACTATTGCTTTCATTTGTATTTGAGGAAGCTTTCTCTTCTGATGTACTTGAGGGCTGAGTCTGTGTCTGGCTCCCCTCTTGGCACAATATTTGCCTTGCTCAGGGGTATTCTTGGTCCGTGATGGGGGTTCTCCTCTGTTCATGTGGACTAGCTGAATCACTCAGGTGGTGGTGTTAATGGGCTCTCAGCTGCTGCTGCCAGTTTTGATTTGGGTGTCTCAAGCAATGGGGAGCTGGGTGTGGATGGCTTTGTGCCGTAGTTTTTGCTGCAGTGCTGCTTTGGTTTGTGGTGCCAGGACTGGGCCTTTCTCTTAAGTCAGCTCCTGCAATATTGCCACTATGCATTATGAGAGGTTGGTAGTAATCAGTCAGAGATTATTTCTGCATCCCTTACTGGCAGCATTCTTAGAGGAACATGGTTTCAGGTTTCCCACTCGAGCTAGGCTTCGTTAACTGGGGCAGGGGGTTCAACACTGTCTGAGTCAGGCTCAGCAAGGATCAGCCAGGATCTTCGTGCAGCTGTAACTGCTTGCATTGACAGGACTATGTACATTATACTGTTCCACTCTATCTTGAAGATTGCCAGGTCCCCCATTTGCTATTGTGCTCCCAAGCCCTGTAGTTTGTGACAATGCAGTAAAGCCCTGCCTCTGGACCCTGACGGAGGTGTGGGTGAAAACCAGACTTTCGGACTGCTGGACCCAGACTAGACCAGACTTAAAAAGAGTAAATGTGTTTCCTTCATGCTGTAAGTTGTCTAGTGTACAATTCTAAGCTATGTACTTCAAAGAAAAAGATATTTATATACCTCATTAGTAATAGGTGTAGTAAAATAAGTTTATTCAGAAAAAAAAAACACTGAGATATGGCTCATTTTTCAAAGGTGTCCTGAACAGATTACAAAAGATTACACAATATTGTATATACAAAAAGCAATAATAAATTGTTTTATTATTAATACATTTTACAAAAGGCTAATTATACATTATTGAAAACACTTGTTAAGTTAATAAACAACATATCTGATGAGAGCTTGCTTGAGCAAAACAAAAAAATTAAGTTTTCCAAAGGAAGGAAGACCAGTACATGGATAAAAATTTGTGGGCAAAGAATTCCAAACTTTTGGACCTCTATACACACAGGCATGCTTACCATACTTTAGCCTACAACAGGGTTCAACATAGGATATTAACTAAACAAATCTAAGATTTGACCGATAAATCTTTACAGACAGATCTTAAATATAGCCTAGCATGTTACACTGCCTAGATTATATAGAAGATGCGCAACATGGAGTTCAAGATCAAATTTTATTGATGGACAGATTCTGTCATTGCAAAATTAAGGCAGCAGGTAAAGCAAATAGGATGCTGGGATGCATAGGCAGGGGCATCACCAGCAGGAAAAGGGAGGTCATAATTCCAATATACAAGACACTAGTGAGGCCCCACCTGGATTACAGTGTCCAGTTCTGGAGACCTTACCTACGTAAGGACACAGACAGGGTAGAGAAGGTTCGGAGGAGGGCAACAAAGATGGTACAGAGATTGCATCACAAGTCCTACAAGGACAGGCTGAAGGACTTGAATATGTACTCCCTGGAGGAGAGAAGGGAGAGAGGGGATATGATTGAGACATACAGGTACCTTATGGTGAGAACAGGGTGTGGGAAAACACTATTTTCCAGTGAAAAAGATGTTCTAGGACAAGAGGGCATGGGATGAAGTTGGGAGGGAGGGTGATTCAGAGGAAACATGAGGAAGACTTTCTTCACAGAAAGGGTGGTGGACAAATGGAACACCCTGCCCGAGGAAGTGGTGGGGACTGAAACAATCATGGGATTTAAGAATGCATGAGATAGACATAAGGGAATCCTAGAGGTCAGGGGTAAGGGGCAACAGATTTCTAGAAAAACAAAGTGATCTCACGAGCTCAAATGGGCAGATCGGGTGGGCCATAGGCCTTTAACTGCTGACAGTATCTACTGTATGTATCTATTATTAAAATGTAATAGTAAATATAAAATCAAGATTAATACAACAGGCTGTATCTTTCATCTGATATCATATTACATTCAATCATATAATAAGATCATATCCCTTTATAATTCCCTGGCTAAGCACAAAATAAACTATCTTGTGATTTTTTTCCCTTGTTTTCTTTAATCCTAATCATTTTTATAGATTTTCATTTAATATAACATTAAGGAGGAGAATTTTCTGTCATATACATTTGTTTTTCCTCAGTGTCTTGCTTAATATGCAGTCTTTTGGTATCAATAACTGCACATAGAAATACTCTTTCCAATACATATACCATATTTGATTTAAGCAGATAAGTTGTTATACATTTTGATTCTAAATGTAATGAGGCTAAAATTTCCCCCCAAAATAGTTTCACAGTATGGAGATCACTCATTGCTTGTAAGGACAACCAATGGGAAGGCTATGCTTGAGGTTCAATTTGCAGAGCGACAATGTCACTCCCCCATCAGGCCTTAAAAGGCCACTCCTCCTGGACTGTTCCAGGATTCATTTCTTCTTTGTGGCTGGAGGCGCCACTATTCCTTGCTCCCCATGTTTGCTAGAGTTTCTGCCTGTTTCCGTGTTTGCCTCTGGCTGCTGGTTCCCTCTGCCCCTGGCTCATTTTGCGGCGTTTTTGACACTTGTCCCCTGCATCCGCCTTGGCTTTTGTCTGTTCTCCCAGTGCATTCTTGTCAGAGCCATAGCTTTTCCTCAGCTCCTCTGCCATTTCTTCTCCTTCTGGTGGCTTGCCCCTCCAGTCTGCCACTTCTGCGGCCTGTCCCCCACCTTGCTATTTTTCCCTTTCCCTGCCGCCACCATGTTCTTGGTCCCTGCTCTTCTCTCTCTGCCTGCTCCCTGTAGCAGTGCTTCATCTGCCTAGTCCATTCCTTGTTGTTTGGGTTGGAGCTTTGCCATTAGCCCCAGCCAGTCTTACGGTGTTTCCCTCAATGAGCACTCTTTCAGGTGAGCTTTTAAATTCCTTTTTCCCTGGCAGGCCAGTGTCCCCGGTTTCCTTTCCTTCCCCTGCCACCTCTTCTACGGTGCCCCTTGAAGGGGAACCCCTCTTAACCCATTTCTGTTGCCCCTCCCATGACCTTGAGTCATGCCTCCTCACTCCCCCCCCACCTGCAACTTCTTGCAGCCCTGTTTCCTGCTTCTGTCCCTTGGTTGCTCTGGCAGCCCTGGCTGCACCTCTTCTCTTTCCCCACTACGTTTTTCATGGCACTGTTCACGCAGTGCCTAGATTCCTTTCTGGCACCACCCTCGCTTATTAGTTTCCCCAGTCATACCTCGCCCTGTTTTACATTTTGCATTTGTGCTATGATTTTGTTCGATTTTAACCTTGCTCCGCATCGTTTTCCTGCTGTTCGTTCCTCAAATGTTTCAGCTATTTATGGGCATGCCAACGGTTATATCATTGAACTCAGTTGATGGACGCATTCCTTATCACTTCCTGCATGGAGCCCTCTCTCTGTTGACTTTTTATTGTTTACCCTGGAACTGCGCTACACATTCTGGCCCAGTGGTCATAATATTAGATAGGGCTGGAGTTTCCTTAGGTTCTGTAGTCTTGTTCCGCTGCTGGATGGAGTTGGATGGTGGCCCCGGCAGTTCCCTCTCTCCTTTGGAATTCTGTCCCTTTGCATCTTGTCTGCTTTCATTTCATTCATCGTCCTTGTCATATCTCATTCTTCTCCTGTCTTTCCCATCTACGTCTATCACCTTAATTTACGGTCTCAATATATTCTGATTTCTCACCCCTTCGATGCTCAGTACCCATTTTGGGTATTCTTTTTGGGCTTCTTCCTAAGCTACCTTTAGCCAAGGGAATTATTCCCATGGCACCTATGGGGGGGGGAATCCTCCTCTAGGGTTCCTTGCATTGTACCCCTACAGGGTGGTATATTCCATGGATAGAGAGGCAAACAGCCACAATGTATCAAAGTCATACAAGCATACATCTCATTCAGTTGCGTAAGCACAATGGAACCTAATTAACTATAGAGTAAACCATGAAGAGTGTGTCTAAGTACATTCAGGACAAATCTTGCTAAACAGTTATAGAAAACTTACAACTTATTTAGCAAAGAGTGAGGAGCATATCTAAAAATCATTTTGGCATAATCAAAATGTGACAATACCACACCTGAAACAATGTGGCCTTCTAAAAGATATCTCCTTCATTAGGCCAGCATTAGAAGATACTACATTTGCTGCATGGTACAGACCAAACTCACTGCCTGAAGTTTCTACAAAAGTTGATAAGCAGTATCCCACACCATCTGCTTATTATGCTAACCAGTCAGGAACTGAGTTTGCAGTCATCATGGCTGCTCTTGATAGGTCTAGAGCACCTAAACACATGAATACTTTGCTTCCTGATAAAGAATCTAGGAGAATGGATGTGATGGGCAAATGTACTTATGCCTCTGCCTCACTGAGGCCTTAGGATAGCAAACTACCAGGCCCACATGATAAAATATCAGAACAGCCTGTGGGAAAGCTGCTCGTACTGCTGCTCAGGCTTTGCCTGATGTTCCTGCCAAGAATGATTTGCTTAAAACATTGTCTTCTGGTGCTGAGGTTGGCAAACATTTGCTGTGCACAGCTTATGATGTCTCTGATGCTTCTGCCAGAGCTGCTGCTTCAGGCATTTCTATGAGGAGATATTCTTGGGTCAGAGTTGCTGGCTTTGCCAATGATGTGGGCAGTAAGCAGTTTTGAATGCCCCTTTCAGAGGGAAAAACTGTTTGGCCACGATGCCGAAGAGGGCCTAGGCAGCCTTCAGATTGCAAAAATAACTCTAAGGTTTGTAAAGTCCATGTATATTAATCCTGCTAGGGGTCATGGTGGGGGCTCCTTTTGTTAGCCTGCTGTCAGAGGTAGCTATGCCTACCATCAGCAAGGTTGAGGGTAGTGACGTGGTCCCCTGCCAGGTGACCTCCCACCTAGATACCTATACAAAAGCACCAAAAGCAATCAGTACTGGTGCCACTGCCACTTCTAATTTTGCCTGACTGTCTTCCAGACACACCCCACCCCACTACTATGAACAGGTGGGTCCTGAAGCTAATTGCAAAGAGGCATACTCTGGAGCTGTTAGACACCCCTCCAGATCTTTCTCCACCTCCTTCCTGTTATCATCTGGGCTATTTGTCCCTTCCGAAGGAAGAAGTTCAGTCATTATTCTAAAAACATGCTATAGAACCAGTTTGTCTTTGACAGAGAAACAAAGGATTCTATTCCAGATATTTCCTGGTCCCAAAATGGACAGGTGATCTGTATCCTCTGTTGGATCTCAGGGATCTCAATTTCTGTATCAAATACAAAATGTTTAGAATGGTTTCCCTGCAAGCTCTGATTCCTCTTCTGAAAACAGGGGACTGGCTCAGTGTACTGACCATTGAGAAACACCGCCACAACGAAGACCATCACAGTGACAGAATTTGACTGAAAGCATCGGGTCACTGTAATGGTCCCCGCTGACACTGCCACTGCATCTCCCGGTGTTTTACCCCCTTCCTGAGACAACTCCAACTCAGAGTTGTACATTTAGAAACCAGGGGCATGGGGGGGTTGGGGTACACCGACATCCCTGACAGTACAACGCCGACACTCGGCATTGTGTCTGTCGCTGTTGTGGATGTCGGCAAAGTACATGTCGCCGCACGATAGGTAATCTGACTGGCTCTGTTCTCGGGGCATGAAGGATGCATATCTTCATGAAAAGATCAGGAAATCCCACAGGCAATATCTCCACTTTGTGCTGGAGGGAGAATATTACCAGTTCAGAGTATTGCCCTTTGGCTTGTCTTCTGCACCATGGGTCTTTACCAAATGCTTGGCACTAGTGGCAGCAGCCCTTCGCAGGGAGTGCCTGTATGTGTTCCCTGTATGGATGACTGACTTCTAAAGGCCAGGTCCAGGAAAGTTCTACTACATATTCTGTCTAGGACACAGCAACTGCTCAAAGATGTTGGGGTCACAGTGAATGTGCCAAAGTCTGTGTTGACTCCCTGCCAAAGACTGCCGTACATAGGGCAGTCCTGAACACAGAGAAGGGATGTGCATTCTGGCCACAGGAAAGAGGAGACAATCTGATTGCTCAAGCATGGTTGGCATGCAGGAGTCATTATGTCTCTGTGAGAACAATGTTATGCTTTCTGGGCCTCGTGACTGTGGCCATAGTGACTGTGCTACTGGCCTGCCTCTATATGAAAATCCCTTAGTGGACACTCAGGGTCCAGTGGGATCAGTTGATGGATGAGCTGTACCAAATGGTTCTTATCATGTCTGTGCTTCGCAGAGCACTGGTATGCTACGGTAGATGGATCGTGAAAACCTATTGAAGGGTGTTCCATTCCTTGTTCCAGCTCCTGTACAGTTCCTCACCATGGATGCCTTAGGCTCTGGTTGGGGTGCTAATCTTGGCCCTTACCAGATGCAGGGGTCATGGACCAAGATGAAGGCTGAGCTGCATATAAATGTCCTGAAAATGAGGAAAGTCTTGCACAGCCTCCATGCATTTCAGGTTCAGCTTTGCCCCAGTCCTCTACTAATCGAGATGCACAATGCCAGTGTGATGCATTACATCAACAAACAAGGAGGCACTCACTCCTATCTCCTATGCAGGGAAGCAATGAAAGAATGGCACTGGTCTTTCTCCTGGATAGGGAAATTCCAATATACATTTTCCTAGTTCCTCTAATACAGAGGGTTCTGCTCAAGCTGTGGATGGAGAGTGCCACTCTTATCCTCATTGCTCCATTATGGCCTCCAGTTCTACAACAGATGGCAGTGGGGCTTCCTGTCTCTCTGCCTCTGTGTTGAGGTCTTTTGTCACAGAACAAGGGCTCCCTGGTTCATCTGGACCTGAAGTCCCTACATGTGCATGCATGGCTCCTGAAGACGTAGTCATTGCACATTTTGGGTATCCCCTAAGGTTGTTGATGCACTGACTGCAGCTAGAAAGCCTTCTACCAGACATTACTTGAAATGGAAGTGGTTCGCTTTGTGTGCTTCTTCCAGGAATTTGAACCCATTTACATGTCCTATAAATGCTGTGTTGGAATACTTGCTGTCCTTGTCAGAATCTGGCCTACAGCATTCCTCACTTAAGGTGCATTTGGCCATTATATCAGCTTTCCATGCACCTACTGATGGTTGTATAGCTGCCCAATAGTGTCCCACATGTTTCTGAGAGGTATTCTCCATATGAAACCTCCTATCCCTAATCCAGTTCTGCCTTGGTACTTGAATTTTATGTTTGAAAAACAGATGCTGGCTCCTTTGAGCCGGCTGTGAGTTGTGGCTTACATTTCCTATCATGGAAAATATTATTTTTAGTTGCAGTCACTTCTGCTCAAAGTATTTCTGAGCTTCGGGCTCTATTGTGTGAGACTTGTTATTTAATTTTTCACAAACAACAGTTTGTATTGTGATTGTTGTTAATTATATGAGGTTTTAGTGATTTGATGTCATGACTTTTTGATGTGGAATCTTATTTTATTTTATTTGTGATATGGAACTTCATTGAAAATGAGCTGTGCTCAATTGAATGTATACTTTTATTCATTATGAATAAAAAATGATTTACTACTACTACTACTACTACTACTACTACTACAAAGAGAGTCTTTTTGTGTATGAATCCCAAGTTTCTACCGAAGGTGGTATCTGAAGTTATACTGAATCAAATAATACACCTGACTGATAATTACTCTGAGCATGCAAATCATGGTGAGGCATTGCTCCACACTTTGGATAGACATAGAATACTCAGATACTATGTTGCTCACACCAAGGATTGCAGAAAGTCCTCTCAGCTTTTTGTTTCATTTGCCCCTGTGAAAGAGGCTGCCCCATGTCTAAACAGTGCATATCCAAATGGCTGGCACATTGTATTACATTCTGTTATAGGAAGTACAGTAAGGAACTTCCTGGTGCTGTTCATGGTCACTCCACAAAAGGTATGGCCACTTCTGTTGCCTGTTTCAAAAATGTTTCTGCTGCTGACATTTGTGCTGCAACCACATGAAGCACTGTTCACACTTTCACTGAACATTACAGTCTAGACATGTTGGCTTTGGGCTTGCTGTTGTGCAAGGCCTTCTGTCCTGAATATATATCAGACTGTACCATCCTCCCAGTTTTACTTGGGACTCCTTGGAATCATTCCAAAGGTATGGCCTAATAGAGGAGATGTCATTGAAGAAGATAGAACAGTTACATAAGAATTTATTGAAACAGTAGATCTTTGAGAGAATCTCCTCCATTAGGCCATGCTGTCCCTCCATCCTTACCCTTCTGCTTCAGTTAGGGATGTATTAGATGCTGTGCCTCAAACAGTATCCTATATACAAAGGTGATCGCGACTTGAGTGCTTTCAAAAAGGGCGACTCACTCATGGCACCTGTGCACAGGGCTACCTGGCAGGGTAGTGACCGTATCCGGGGAGGTGGGTGAATATAGCAACGGGATGTCACTATGTATACACGTGCGTGGGGGGAGAGGGACAATGCTGTGCAGCGGGTGGAAGGGGAGCTAGGATTTGTGGGGTGTATTGTGGCAGTGGGCTGCTGAGCTGGCCGTGTTGTATGGTGGGTTGGTGGCAGGCTGGGGTTGGGAGGGTGAGGGATTCTGTTCTGGGTGCAATCATATTTTTGCACCTGGTCATTTTTTTTTTTTAAGTTTTGCACCTCAACATACCCCAGGAGTTAGAATCCTTTAGTAGGGGTGCAGGGGTGAAGATCCCAGTGGGGGGTACAGTGGGCACAGCCCCCTGCATAAAAACAGAGAACTGTAGCTCATGGGTGCCCTCTTGTAGTTCACTGTGAGTGTACATCACCGAAATACATTTTCGGCAATGTACACTCACCCAAACGGCGATCGCAGAAATCACATTGAACCCCCTCAGACCTACTCTACACATCCTATATCCAGCTCCGTGCCTCTCCTTGCATGCCTGGAGCTAGTCTTATCTTCTGGTTCCCCATGGTTGGAGGCCCTCTGAGGCTAATCTCTGGTGGGGAACTGAGGAATGATGGGACCACCCATACTTATTTACAAGTAGATGTGGTACATCATTGTGGGCAGCCCCCAGCTAGCAAAAGTTTCTGTGTGGTCCTAGCACTGATGGCTATAGTTCCAAAGGTGTGGCTTAATGGAGGAGATTCTCTCGAAGATCTACCGTCACAGTAAGTTCTTATGTAATTGTTTTTTTTTCTTCACTTCAAATGAAAGGCATTGGCAATTCTGAAAAAGGTAACCAGTCTTAGGACCAATCCTCTTTACCAAATAATTTACATGAACTTCCCATGACAAGAGACAACTGAGCCACAAGCCTAAACATATATATTGGCTCACAAGATTTAATGAATTGTTATCCAAAATAGTTATACATAAAATCATTTTAGAATGACTGGATTTTTTTTCTTTTATGCAAATAACATAAACTGGGTTTTAGCTACATTTAAAGAAAGGTCATTGTGAACAAAATAATTATTCCACACATTTCTCAAATTCTGTTTCTTATGAAGGAAGATAAAAGAAAAAGCAAACACAAATGAAACAATACTCATCTGTCAAAAGCACCCACAGAGGAAAATATGTAGTAGGTCTCATTCATGAATTTAGACTACTCAGTTACATGTGTGCGTGGGGGTCAGTTAGAATTTCAACATGTAGGTGGGGAATAGAGAGCTAAAAATTGCTAAGTACAATTCACCAGGGGATGGGAACCCATCCAGTGCTTTGCTGATAATATTTCCAGCAACTGAAGTAACAAAAGAATGGTCTTCCAATACAAATCGGAGTGCTAAAGCTATGTTAATGAAATCAGCTTAGGATTATATGCTATAGCACAGCAACAAGAAAACAAGGTACCACAAATAAACAAACATGAAGCCGTTGAGAAGAGAAATTAGATAAGCAGAATACCCACCTCCCTTGTGATCCACATATTGTAATACAGCAGGGTATGTAATCAATAAATTATAGAATATAGGAACATAGATGTTTTCTGCAAACCAATGCCTTGCAGGCCATCAGGTCGGCCCAGCTCTACCTAATTTTGATTGTGAGGGCCCTAGTGGCCCTTGACGTCTCCTCACCTCCTCCCCTTTTGCCACCATCTTTGCCATCCTTATACAGTATGTCTGTCACACCCATGTTTGAAGCCCCTACTGATTTCACACAGATCACCTCCCTTAGTAGTCTGTTCCACTCAATGCTGGAATTACACTTTGTGAGTTTTGTGAGCTGGCGGCCTACAAGGGCTCTATTTATTTATTTTATATAGTTTGTTTTTTGACCGGGAAAGGAGGACTAGACAATTCTGCCTATTTTCAGCCTTGTCCCGGGGGAGAGGGGAAAATACAGATGCAAACTGACATACAGAACCAGACTAAGCTGTTGGTGGTATTTTTAGTGAATGGGAGGAAATTTGGCCAGAACACCGGGGAAATTCCCCTACTGTCTGTGAGGGGGCGCTGTCCTGGAGGTGTGCATGGTCAGTCGTTTCGGTGCTTGGCAAGGATGTGGTCGCATGCGACAAGGTCTCCTCGGTAGGCGTACTGTTCGCTGATAGTGGGGAGCGGCTGCCCAGTTCTCAAGTAATTTGTGCAGCTATGGAGCCTGTCTCGGAGGATGCTACTTTGGCTCTCATTTTGCAACAGCAATTTGATGAGAAAATTAAGAGTGCTCACCAGGATTACCCGCAGGCTTCAGCGCCGTTGCAAGATGAAAAAAAGAGAAAACGGATGCAGGGGTCTGTTCACTCGCCCGAAACTTCTGCGCCCAAAGTTTTGTGGCAGAAGTTCGAGAATCCATGGCACTGAACCCGGAAGTTCCTACTACAGTGTGTGAGCAACCGCCTCAGCTCCCTGACATACAGCCTGGCGATGTTGGGTGGACAGCTGAGGAGGCCCTGTTATGATCCGACTGGAAACACCGTGAGGATGGCACGTGGGCAGTAGCGATGAATGTTCCAGTGGTAGTAGGTGCAGTACCATTGCAAGATACAGCTAGTTCGCATACGGACTTGGAGGTGGATTTATCGAACCCAGCTCTCAATTTGCCTCAGTGTGCCTCCAGGACTTCTACTTCAGGTACCCCCTTCTTATTCCCCCCTTATTTCTACTCCTGATCCGGGGCCTACACTTCAGACTATGGTGGGGATTGAAGGGGAGGATTTAGTACATTCTAAGATGGCTCCTTCTACTGAGAGAGCTCCGAAAAAGACTTATGCTGAATTATTCCACAAGCCAGTCGAAATGGCTAAGAGGAGACATGCAATTTGTTTGCGTTATCTAGGAGGCATGGACGAACTACCAGACCATTTTTTTGTAGGCCATATACTTTTGAAACAGTCATTGGGTTTTACCCCTACTGAGGTATATGCCCTTATTCATGCCCCAGAAGAGCATCATTTTGATGTTAGTTTCAGGACAGCTACATTCCTTGAACGTTTTTGGACTAAATATGCTGTTTTAAAGACTAACCCTTTATGGGTATGTTTTCGAGTTATTCCCCTTATAAGCAGCCTTTTCACATTATCACTGTTTTGTTTAGGAATGAAGGGGTGAATATTACTGATATTTTACAATGGTTAGAGAAGAAGTGTGATGTTCAGGGCACTTCTGACCCTATTTTGGATTCTGAGGGATTTTGGAATGGGGGATGGAGGATTAAGGTGAAACTGGTTCAAGTTGATAATGATTTTCAACATCTTCCGAACTGTTTATTTTTGGGTCAAGACAAAGGTTTTGTTTTCTATGTGGGTCAACCTAGGAGTTGCCACAAATGTGGGTCTTTACGGCACATTAGTACCACTTGTGATAAGATTCAATGTTTTCATTGTGGGGAATTGGGGCATGCAGGTTTGGACTGTGTCAATACCCCTAATTGTAATTTTTGTGAGGAACCTGGACATAATTTTGCTGAATGCCCCTTGGCCTCCCTCAACACTGATGTTGTGGATTTTGCCATGCAAGATTTTTATTTTAATACAGCTAGATCGGGCAGAGGGCCTATATACCCTAGACCCCTCTGGGCAACCCAGGCCTGTAGTTCCTTCTGACATCATAGTTACTCCCCTTGTGGTTCCTACACCTCCTGACCCTGTTCGGTCTGAGAAGGATGTCACTGTTTCTATTCCTGTGACTTCTAGCCCTCTACCCCTTGGAGTTGTTGTTCCCCCTGTTAGAGACCAGTCTGCTGTGGGTGCTATGGCACCTCCCCCAACCCCTTTATCTGATTGTCACCGAAGTGGCTTGTGGGTTACTGCTGAACCACCAAGAGACATTGAACTCTCAGATAGCCCAGTACACATTTTGCTTCTCTCTAATAAATTTGATTCTCTTCTGGTGGACGACAACTTGGAGTATTTAGACTCTGAAACTGTTTCTCGAACTTCCTCACAAAGAGATCCTGCTTCTGATGTGGAACAAGGCCTTAAGCCTCCTTGTGCTGCCAAGGTAAAAAAGAAATTAGTGGGGAGCAGACTGGGTACCCGGAAAAGTGCCTGGAAAAAATGAATGCTTTTGCCCTTTTTTTTTGATTTATGGGGTATGAATCGAATATTGCCTCCTTTAATGTGAATAGTACCCGGTCTGAGAAGAAACATTTTGCTACGTTTGATTTCTTCACAAACTTAGATCTTGACTTAATTTTTTTTCAAGACACAAGACTCTATTCTTTGGAGGATTTTGATATTGCCTTTCAGGCCTGGTTATGAGGGGATTGTTATTGTTCAGGAGATGGGGGGAGGTTGCTTGCTCTGGTGTAGGCATTTGTTTTTTCCGCCCTGATGTCCTTGTGACCAGTGTTGTAGATATTGAACCAGATAAAGCGCTTTTGTTGGATGCTACTATTCAGAACTCTAATTTTCATCTTGTTAATATTTATGGGCCTCAAGTAAAGTCAGAGCGTATAGCTCTTTTGACTAAAATACAGCCATTTTTATTTACTCACAGGAATACATTATTTGGAGGTGACTTTGATATTAATAGGTCCTTTAAAGAGAGAGGAATGCAAGGAACAAAATTATATTGTGATACACACTATTTAAATGATTTATTACGTCTTACTGGTCTACGGGATGCCTGGGAGTTTTCTGGAGCTCAGCCAGCATACACATATTTTTCTGGTTCAAGGAGGTCCAGGATTGATTATTATTTTTTATCTCCTCATTTACGCTGTTGTGCTCATAAACTAATACCTATGGCCACTTCAGATCATGTGTTGCTCCAAATTACATTGTCTGATTTTCCTGCTTTTTCTAAAGGGCCAGGCTATTGGAAGCTTAATTTATCTTTATTGGATATACCTGAAGTAAGAGAGGGCTTTGATGCTTTGTTGGCTGCATGCAGTTTGGTTTATTTTCTCTATGACTCTCCACAACTGTGGCGGTCTGATACAAAATCAGATATTACTGATTATTTTCAAAGTATTGGGAAACTTTTAGGTCGACATAAACAAACAACCTATAATGCCCTGAGACAACAATTACTTCAGGTTTATTTTCAACTTAATAAGGGTGAATTTGTGTCTCATGAAGCTATTAACACTTTAAAGGACAAATTGGTTCAGACTCAGTATAACAGATGAAAATCTCTTGAGGTAGAACAAAGATTTGGTATTTCCAATTCACAAGGTTCTTGTAACCCTTTTGAACACTGTGCATCTCATAGAAACAAAAAGAAATTAGGAAACTGGAAACAAAGTCGGGAGAATTTGTAGATAACTCAAAAAGATATTTTATTAGAACTAGATCAGTATTTGCAGCAACTTTTTAGGGCAGATTCAACATTATCTGTTGCTAAGATAGAAGAGTGGTTGGGATCCTGTGTACTTCCATATCTTCCTGCTTTTCTTAGCACCTCTCTTTGTGGCCCAATCACAGAATGTGAACTTACCACTGTCATTTTTGCACTTCTACATAAAAAATCCCCAGGCTGTTATGGCATTATTAACAAACTATACCCCATTTTATATAAATCATTGCAACAAGAACTTTTGCTTCTCCTTAATAATATTTTGGACACTGGTTCTGTGCCACTTCACTTTAATTGTGGATTGGTTATTTTTTTTACATAAATCCAGATCAATTTGGACCTTAGGAATTGGAGGCCAATACCATTATTGAATTCTGATAATAAAATCTTGTCAAAACTATTGTGTAATAGATTGGCAGCTGTGTTGCTTTTTATTGTTATTGTCTCTCAGTTGGTAGACATTACATCTGATATACTGTTGCTTGGCATATTGCCATCAGGTTGGCAATGTTATGATGTCTCTTCTGTTCATGGCATATTAGGTCATATCAAATATTTTATTTGGCAAGCTAGATGTAGATGGTCTCTGCAACAATGTTTTATATCTCCATAACAACTTTTTCAAACTATTCACTTAGCTATCAGGGATTATAAGACACATGACAAGTGTCATTTACATGCTCCACTGTACAATGCTTGATGGAAGTTGTTACATTGGTTGGACACGGGGTGACCTATCCTAAACTTTTTTTACAACCTGGTTGGGAGTCATGTATTATTCTGACTTATTTTATTTTTGACATTTTATGCTGCAATACTACCTTTGGTTTGTTTTGGATTTTATTCTGGTTTTGTATACTGCACTACAGTATTGTATGTTTTATTTCTGAGTTTTGTTTACAACTTTCCCTGCTCCTTTAGTAGGGCATAGACTGGAGGTTTGTTTTCCTATCCTTTTTTTGTATACAATGCATATATGCCGTCGTTAATGCCTTACATGTTCCCATTATTTTATTAAGCTTTCTTCTCATTTTGTATGATGTTAATACTGTGTTGCTTATATGTTTTTTTCAGTTTTGAATGACACAAAAAAAATTCCACTACTCCTTTAGTAGGATGTGGGGAAGGGGAATGTTTCCTATAATTTTCTTTATGTATAAGATTGCATGTATGATGTAATACTGCTTTTTGATTTCATCTTATTCTGTTTTTTTCTTATGATTTTGTATGATGTCAAAACTGTTTTATTTATATGTTCTTTTAAGTTATGAATAAAAAATTCCCCTTCTCTTTTCGAGAAGTGCAATGGGATCTTTAACATCCACCTGAATAACCATGAGAACAGGCACATGGGACCTCAGTTTAATGTCCCATCTGAAAGACGACACCTCAGAACTACAGCACCCATTGTAAGTCAATGGCTGTGATGTGGGAACTACCAGGGCTGACATCAGCACGGGGGCTGAGCCTTGGCAAGCCCCTCTGTAATTCCAACACTAATTTCACCCTCTCTACCACCCCTCCATGAAGAAATATGCTTCCTGGCTTCCCTATTAAAAGGGAACTGTCAGCAATAAGAGCATCACACCCAAGTGTGAGGCTGATCCCAAATAACACTTTGTGTGAAAAAGCACTTTTTTCCTCTTATTGTTTTCTGCAGTGTATTAGATTGTGTCAGGCTAATTTCACTGATGTCTAAGATGACATTTCCTGTAACCAGAAATGCCAGACTTACCTGCAGCTGATATCAGAGGAGGGCTGCAGCAGTGGGAGATTCAATAGACTACAATGAATGTTAGAGTTTTAATGATCTGTAATCTTCTGTTTGCTGGTCTGCTGTTCTTCTGGGGCTAGGTACAGTCACAGCAGACTGTACCAAGCCCAGTGAGCACAGCGGGACCAGCAAACATCTGATTTCAACTTACAAAATATTTAACTTGTATACTGCAGGCTACTGAATCTGCCAGTTCTGCAGCCCTCCTCTGGTGTCAGTTGCAGGGGGATTCTGGGATTTCTGGTTAAAGGAAATTACCTTACAAGGCAGCAACATTAGTCTCCACCTAAGCTGAAGGGGGAGTACCCTTTTGGGTAAATCATTTGCATCTGCAATTAACATTCTGTTCTCATTGAATCATTTAAACTAAATAACTTGGGGGAGAAAGGGAATGTTCCTGATCTCTTACTTCAGGCAGTAATAACCACCACAGTTCTATATGTAACATTCTTACTTTCAATGCCAGATCATTAAATAACCTCAAAATGTCCGAACTTGAGGCCCACTGCATTCTTTTCAATCTGGGTATAATAGCAGTAACCGAAACTTGGTGGGATACATCTTCAACCAGGAACAGGGAAATTCCTAACTTTAAACTCTATCATAAGGATAAAGATATAAAAACCAGCGGGGCATCTGTCTCTACATTTGTGATGACATCCCATCACAGGAGATCTCTTTTACCACTAACACTGAATCTATATAGGTCTCCATTCAATTAAAGGGTCATTTTAAACTTTCCATCGGCGTATGTTACAGACCTCCATCAGCTGATTCACAATATACCTGTAACTTAATTGATATAATTTCCCAAATGGCTGATAAGGGAGACACCCTAATAGTGGGTGATTTTAATATGTTTACATCAATTGGGAAACCTCACTGGCAAATCTGAGCAAGAAAAGGCATTTATTTCACTTATTACTGGTACAGGTCTTGAACAATTTGTTCATTCTCCCACTAGGGGGAAAAAACATACTTGACCTAGTAATCACTAACTCTGAGCATAAATTTTCTGATACCCAAATTAAGGATCCTATAGGAAACAATGACCACAATTCCATTTTCTTTAATATTACCATCAAACCAACCGCTTTAACCAATAACGTAATGTACAAGGACTATAGCAAAGCTAACTTTATGAAGGTCAATGAGTCACTTAATAAATGTAACTGGGAGAAACTCTTTAATAACACATTCATAAATACTGCCTGGGAAAAACTAAAAAACATAATTTTCTCTGGAAGAGCAGTATGTCCCAACTAAAATCAAATACAATAAAAAGGGTAAGATCCCTATTTGGTTTATCAAATACATACACAAACTAATTCAACTTAAAGAAAAAAGGTTTAAAAAACTTAAAATACACCTCAGTCCTACCACCTTGTCTAACTACAAAACTACAGTCAAAACTTTATTAAAAATTATTAAACAGTCCAAACTAAAGCTAGAATTTAATTTGGCACACTCTAAAAATAATAAAAAGTCATTATTCATATGGAGAAGATCAGTATTGGCTGGAAGATTTATAGGGAAGCTGAGATGTATGAAGGGGAGAAGCGGGGGGGTTACTGACAGGGTGGAGGGTGGGGCACAGAGGGAAGTTGTTAAAATTGTTGTTCTTGCTGTTAGAATTACTACTTTTGTTATTACTGTTATTCTGTTTATAGATGCAATCAAGGGAGTGAATAGTAATGATGCTTTGCAGTACAGTATAGTACACAGACATATCCAAATGTTGGGAAGGGACACCCAGCTTAAGAGAGCAGAGGGGAACTGGAAGCTGTATTATATGAACTGTGGCTAATGTCTTGAGTTTAAATGTCATTTCATGGAATGTTAAAGGAATAGCAAGCCCAGTAAAGAGGACATCTTTGTTGGAGGCACTCAAAAGGGCAGGAGCGCAGGTGGCCTTGTTGCAGGAAACCCACCTGACAGATTTAGAACATGCGAAGTTGGTTCGAAACTGGGTGGGGAAATGTTATGCGGCCTCCTTTTCTTCCCACAAATGAGAAGTCACGATACTCTTGCACAAGAATCTCCCCTTTGAGGTTAAGAGAGTGGTGTGAGACCCCAAGGAGGGCAGGTATATTTTTATTACAGGAATCTTAAAGGGAGAAACTATTACATTTAGATGCATTTATGCCCTGTGGTGTATGAACTGCAATATTATACCTCTTTGCTGGACTTGCTAGTCAGGAGCAATTCCCGGGCTGATTTTGGGGGACTTCAACTGGACCATGGATGCTGGTATGGACTACTCTGAGGGCAGAGAGTGAACAGCAGAAGTTATGAGCCAATGGCAGCTGGGGGTGGTGGATTTGGACTTAGTAGACGGGTGGCAATCAGCCAATGCAGGGGCAAGGGAATACACGTTCTGTTCCAATCCTCTTAAGACATGGTCCCGCCCGGATTATATTTACCTCCCCAGAAGTTGAGTGAGCAGGATGCAGGATATTTCCCACGGCCCTATTCATATATCAGACCATGCCATGGTGATATTGAAATTGACGGGTAGTGTACCCAGATGGGCACCCCCACAACGGAAATTCCCCACATACTTGATAAAAAGTAAGACCTTTAGAGAATATCTAGTAGAGCAATGGCAACTCTATGAGGATACTAACTCCACACCAGATATATCTAGAACCACTTTCTGGGAGGCCGGAAAGGCTTTTATAAGGGGGGCTATAATAGCCAATGTGGCAAAAATGTAAAAACAGAACAGGTGTAAGCAGGAGAAGCTGGAGCTTCAGGTTAAAGATTAAGAGAAAAGGGTTGCAAAGGGAGAATGGGGAGAAACACCCAGGCTACTGATAACAGCTAGAGAGGCTCTTAATGCATTGCTACAAGAGGAGGCTGGTAAGACTTGGTTTTACTGCCAGCGACAGGTCTTTGAATGGGGAAACAAACCGGTACCCTTATTGGTGAAACTAATGAAGGGGTGGTAGATGCCCAACACATATATTAGGGATATGAACTAGAGAGGGGAGGATCTGTACAAATTCTGGGGACATAGGAGACTGCTTTCGAATGTTCTATGAGTATTTGTATAGGGCTGAGTATAAAGGAAAAGAGGCCCAAATACACAGATTTCTGGATGGCTTGCAGCTGCCTGCTGCTTCGGCGATGCAAAGGGATATGTTGGGGCAGCCTATTACAAGATTAGAAATTTTAGGGGCTATCCAGAAACTGCAGCAGGAGAAGGCGAGTGGCCCAGACAGTTTCCCTATTGAATATTACAGGATCCTGGGGGGTCAGATAGCCGGGGTGTTGTGTGATGTGTTTAAGAAAGATAAGGGTAGGGAGCTCCCTGAGATGCCAGATTCCTGCTATGAGGCAACTATATGCTTGATACTCAAACCTAGTAAAGATGGGCTCAACTGTGCAGCTTACAGGCCCATTTCGTTGCTTAATGTAGATCTTAAAATCTTAGCAAAGGTGCTGGCTACTAGGTTGGAGAATATTCTCCTGTGCCTGATTCACCCAGACCAGAACAGGTTCATTAAAGGCTGTCAGTCATATCATATGCGCAAGCTACTTAATGTAATATGGCGGGCTAGCCGAGAGCAAGAGAAAGTGGGTGTGATCTCAATGGACGCTGAAAAAGCATTTGATAGGGTGGAATGGGAATACCTGTTTGAAGTGATGGCTTGGTTTGGTCTGGGTGACTCTTTTGTGGGTTGGGTGAGAGCTATGTATGTCAAAACTAATGCACGAATCCTGATTAATGGAAATCTGTCAGAGCAGCTTGGTTTGGGGAGATGTACAAGGCAGGGATGCCCACTGTCCCCTTTTCTATTTGCCTTGGCGATCGAACCTCTGGCAGTGGCAGTGTGTCAGCATGAAAAGGCGGAAGGGACTAGTGGGGCCCGGAGTACTGTGCACAAAGTGACATTATATGCCAATGATATGCTCTTATCTGTTGGAAACCCACAGAGGTCCTTGATACCACTGTTGTCCCTTATTGATGAATTTGCAAGCATCTCTGGTTACAAGATCAACTTGGACAAATCTGTAATTATGTGTTTTCCAGAGGGGGGCACAGAATTAAAGCAGATGAGGCTCAAAATTGTGCAAAATTACTTTAAATATCTGGGGGTGCAGATGGGACGGAGATAGGGAGACCTATATAATTTGAACTACTCCCGGTTGATCAAGGCGATTTTAGCAGATCTCAGAAGATGGGTGAAACTCCCTATCTCTTGGTTGGGGAGGATTAATTTGATTAAAATGAATATCCTCCCCCACATTCTGTATCCTATGCAAATGTTCCATTTGAGATTAACTAAGGGGAACATTAAGCAGATAGAAAAGGGGTTTTCGGAATTCATATGGAAGGGGAGAAAGCCATGAATTAGTCTGAAGAGACTAAAAGCTGAGAGGTGTAAGGGAGGGCTCAATTTCCTGGACTTGGGTAATTACTATCTGGCAGTACAGCAGAGAGGGATTGCAGATTGGGTGTACCAGCCACTGGTCGCCAGTTGGCTGGAGATGGAACAATGGGGGGTCCCAGGGTGACTCACTACATACTTGCATAGCAGGGGACCACGGGCATATAGAGGGCTGGAGAGTTTTAACCCGCTGGTGAGGGAGGTGCTTGAGGCATGGGAACAGCTGAGGAGATGAAAGATGTTGGGGCAGGGGGAAATGCTACTGTTGCCGGTGGCTAAGAATCCCTTTTTTTTTGCCAGGAATGGAGGATAAGGGTTTTCAGGAGTGGGAAAGATGAGGGATAGATAGTGTGGGTAATTTGCTAGTGAAGGGGGTGCTCTCTACTTATGAGGTGATAAGGCAGCAGTTGCAGTTGGAGACACCCCATATATATAGATATTTACAGGTCCGGGCTTTTGAGGGAAGGCTAGATAAGAGTGATAGGGAAGGGTTAGAGCCAAACCCAGTGGAACAGTTGGTGTAGTATTCCAAAAAAGATCCGAAAGGTTTCCTGGGGAAAGCGGCTAAACAAGGTAAGCAAAGACTGCCTGCCCTGACTGGGAACACAAAAACTCTATGGGAAAGGGACTTAGGGCAAGGCATCTCTGAGGATAATTGGAAAGTAGTCCTACATATGCCGGAGGGCATAATGGCATGCAATAAGTTTAAGAAGGCCTTCTTTAAGTTTCTGCACAGGCTGTATTGCCCCCCGGGCGTAGTGAATAAGGCCCACTCCTCGATTTCCCTACAGTGTGGTAGGTGCAGAAGGGATAATGGTACCTATATCCATTGCTTTTGGATATGTCCAGTTTTGGTAAAGTTCTGGGAGGAGGTGGTAGTTGAGGTGACTCAGATAGCTAGTTGCCCATTGGCTCGGGATCCTCTAACATGTCTATTTGGGGTAGAGGTGAAGGAGGGAGAGGATTGGTCCCCCACTACCCAGATGGATGAGAGTCATGTTTTATTGGCATGCCATTGCATTCAAAACACTTGGGTCTTGGGTAATAAGCCTACAGTTCAACTGTGGCATCAGATGGTTCTACACTCCCTAGCGCTGGAAAGGCTAATGCAGGTCATTAGAGATAGAAAAGAAGCCTTCATGAGAGAGTGGTCCCCTTTCCTCTCTTCTTTGAGCGTGATGGAGAATATGATGCTGAGGACGGGATTAAGTGTATAAATCGATGGGAGGGTGGGAAGGCATTTTTAGGAAGACCACGACTGAAGAACAGCCCTTGGAGGTATTGGGAGCTTGAGGAAGAGACATTTATATGATAATGTTTATGTGTGACCAAAATGTACTGGAATGATGACAACTGATTTTGTTGTGAACATCAAGTTACACACCTGATTGCATCTGTATGTTTGTCTATTGTCTGTTCTTGTATGTTTGACTATGTTCATACTTAAAATTGTAATAAACAGATTATTTAAAAAAAAAGTCATTATTTTCATATATTAATAGCAAAAAAGGCAATGTTAGATTAATGGGACTGATATGCATCAATGGATTTACTTCACACTTTGATCTTGAAACAGCTAACCGTTTCTTTCTTTTTTTTTTTTAATTCTCTTTCTCACTCCCTGATCCGGAACTCTCTCGGGCTATCCCCACTGGCCTAACCGCTCTACCATCCGCCATCCCTCCCGTCTTCTTCAAGGTAGCTGTGACCTCTCTGGGGCTGCAGGAGGCTAACACCCCCAGAGAGATTGAGGGGACAGTGACGGGAGACTGGCATTGGACGTGTGGCGGTGGCGCTGGAGGAAGCCATCACCTATCTGGCCAGGAAGGGATTTTTCCCTTTTTTTTTTATGCCCCTTAGTCCCCTTCCTCCCTACCATGCATGGTGCACACTCCCGACTATGGTGCACAGCAACCCTGCCAGCGTTGGGTCATGCTGTTGTGCATGCTGCTCAGTACTCTGCGCTGCCCCCGATCTCCACCGGGGGTCACCAGAGCTCTGAGCCACCCTCCACCCTCGCCCCATGACAGGACAGCAGCCCAGCGGGTGCTGCATCCTATCCCTTCCCTGCCGACCCCCGGCACCCGAGCTCGCTCCCAAACCCGGGTCGTCGGCGTGATGCGAGTTGTGGCGTCCGGTGCCTCAACCCTCAGCACCACCGGGCCAGATTAGCTAACTGTTTCAACAAGTATTTTCTTTCTGTCTTCTGCACAAACGATCTTCCCCGCATATAAGTAATCTCCCACCAATTCAGTTTTTGCAGCAGGAAGTTAGTAAAGCTCTGTCCTTTATTAATAAATCTACTAATCCAGGTCCAGATGGCATCCAGTCTAAATTCCTTAAAGAAACCACCAACACTTTGATTTTTCCTCTAACATTACTTTTTAATAAATCCATATCTGAATGCGATATACCGGAAGATTGGCGTCAAGCCATTGTGACACCAATTCATAAAAAGAACAATAAGTCTGACATCCAAAACTATAAACCCATCAGCCTTACATCTATTATAGGGAAAGTTATGGAGCGTCTAATTAAAGAACAGTTAGAACAAGAAATTTGCAAGCTTGGTATCCACGACAACTCACATCATGGTTTCAAATATGGTCACTCATGCACTACCAATCTCATTTCTTTTTACAACACCATTAGTATATTCCTAGACAACAATATTTCTACTGATGTCATGCTACTTGACTACAGCAAAGTGTTTGATGAAGTATCCCTTTCTAAATTAATAAACAAACTTTACTCCCTTGCTTTCACTACTAGCTTAGTTAATTGGATATCTAAGTGGCTCACAAACAGAACTCCAACTGTAAGAGTAAATCGTTCAAAGTCAAAAATTGGTCGTTTAACAAGTGGTGTACCTCAGGGGTCTGTGCTTGAGCCCACTCTTTTCAATATTTTCATTAGCGACATGACAGTTAGCACCAGTGATTACATTTCAAAATTTGCAGATAATACTAAACTTGGTGACAGAGTAGACAATCCTTCCAGTATATTATCACTTGAACAAGACTTAAGATCTATTGAACTACGGGCAACATCCAACTCCATGACTTTCAATACTGGGAAGTGCACAGTACTTCACCTAGGAAAAAATAATCCACTAAATAAGTATTATCTTAACAAATCATTGCTTAAGGCTTCCACTTGTGAACGTGACTTAGGTATTCTAATTAATAATAAATTGTTTCCCTCCAATCATTGCAATAAAGTAGCATGTACATCCAACAATATCCTTAAACAAATCAAAAAAACATTCATTAGTAAATCTGAGCACTGCCTTGTACCCTTGTATAGGGCATACATACATCCATCCTCACCTCGATTATGGCTCCCCTTTATGGAATCCCCACCTTAAGAGTGACATTAATAGACTAGAACAGATCCAGAGGAGACTCACAAAAATGATTCACAAACTCTCTCTTCTAAACTATAATTTTTTTTTTAGTTGTTTAACCAGGAGTAGCACACTAAGTTGAAATTTTTTTTACAGGTGCGACCTGGGAGCACAGGGAAGTTAAGTGACTTGCTCAGGGTCACACAGTATGCAAGTAATAATAATTGCAATAATATAATAATATTGTAATAATAATAATATGCAAGTAACAATTCCAGGTTTAAGGCAATGGGTTTTTTCCTTCTGCACTTAGGAAGACACAGAGTAGACATTTATTCACATTCAAACTCATAAAATCACCGATCTTAATGGAGCAAGGTGGTTTATCATTTGCTACCAAATGCATAATTGGTTGGTTGCACAACAAGCAACTGGTCATCTACTGGGCTAACACCAACAAGTGGGATAATTTTTCAGCATTAGAGCAGCCAAAAACTGGAATGCACTACTTCAAGAATTAATAAATTCTTCTAATTTTGACACCTTTAAGCTAAACCTTGATAACTGGCTATGACAATATTATCCCCTAAGCTAATGTCCCACATTTGTGGGAGACAATCGTGATGGGCCAAGAGCCTTCTTTTGTCCAACAAAATCCAGTAAATCCAGTAAAATCTACTACACTGCAGTAAACAGTAAGTAAAAAAAAAGTTTTTTTTACACAAAGTGCAAACTGGGATCTGCCTCACACTTGGGTGTGAGGCTCTTGGTGCTGACAGTTCCCCTTTAACACCCTGTCCACACTATTGCTCTTTTTTAAAACATTTTGAAAAATGTTTTGGGTTCTGTGCTGCAGCACAGTTGTCGGTGCATCCACACTGCAATCTGACACCATGCTTGCCGTTCCAAGTTCCTGGGCACTGTAATGCATGCCAGAATACTCTCAAACAGGCATGGAAACAGATCAGGATTAAAATTACATCACTGGGTGCAGAAACACATTGTGAGGTTGGGGATGTAAGTAAATTATTCCCTTTTCCTTTTGGCAGCAAAATAAAAACCACAGAAGTCGGCGGAGGTTGCCTTAAACCATGTTACAGCATGGTTTGCATCCACTCTACTATTAACACAGTTTAAGGCAACTGTTTTGGTCTGAAACCGTGCTTGAAACCTGCTCTGATCAGGTTTCGAGCACAGTTTTTGAACACAGTTTGCAGCACGGTTTTACCGTGCTACAGTGTGGACGTGACCCATGTTTACTGTTCTTGTAACATTGCCAACTGCCAGTAACATTACAAGAACTCCAGTGTGGACAGGACCTAAATCTCCCACCTGCCAGTTTCATTGAGTGCCTCTGGTACTTGTGTTCCCGCTCAACATGGACAGTTATCTAGTCTCCATCCCATGGAGATGTTTGTACATCTCAGTCATGCCCCCCAACTCTTCTTGTCTCCAGTGTGCACATGTTGCAATTCTGTGAACCCAGTGCTGTCTGATTTCCCCAGATCTGCTTGCCTCTAGAAAACCCACTAGTTTCTCCTGTATTAACCCTTGCTATGCCACTGACTGATATATCAGTCCAAAATTCCTATACGCTCTGATTCTTTTGGCAGACTATGGGTTACAGAGCAACTCTGCACTTCAGCATGTGTTTTCATAAATAAAATACTGCAGCTGTTACAATTTACTAGAGAATATATTTATTCATTTTCAAAATTCCTTTCCAAGACTTACAGCACATCTTGGTAGTCCAGCTAAAATGTCTTCATTGAAAACATCCTCCTTTCCCCTGTTACTCTCACAGTGCCTTTGTTTATGACATCTTAGTGCTCACCATGATAAAAGACTGTAATGCCATAAATAGCAATTGTGTGGTTAGCAGGGGAGAGTCAGATTCATTTTGAAAGACTCTGTGAAATAATTTATTTATTTATTTGTAAAATCAGTTTACAACCTTTGAGCCAGAGGCTAGTTTCCAAAGGTACTTCGTCACATAAAGACATACATAGTGTTTTTGGTTACATAGCATAGGTTTGCAAAACAATAGGTGTTCAATAGAGGCGCCAACGTCACACTGTGGTCAGACAAATACATTTAGGTTACAGGGTACATGTAATTGAGAACAGGTGTTACACAAGTTGGTATCAATAGTGAGCAATCTAATAGGTAAACACTGTAATGTATAATTGTTGCATTACTTACAATATTTAATACACCAGCAGCAGGGGAAGTTAAAAACAATAATGTTGCAACATAATTGGTGCAAATCTTGTGTTTTTAAGCTTTTTATTATAATAGAGAGTTGCTTTTTAAGGTCTCTAGTAACATCCTCACTGTGGACGTCAGACTGACAGGCCTGCAGTCTCCTGGTGCATCCCTACTTCCACTCCTGTGCAGGGGAGCTACATCCACTGTCCTCTGGTCCCTAGATATTACCCCCCTCTCCAGCGAGCTGCTGAAGAGTTCAGCCAGTGGGGAGGGGAAGGTCTGTCTATTACCATTAATACACATGGATGCAGCCCATCTGGACTTTTTGACTTGTCCACTTTCAATGTATTTTCCCTTTCACACACTTGTCTCTGAATTTGGATCCTCACTGACACTCTCCCCCTCACATTGATGACACAGTCTGGCAATGGACATGTATCCTCCACAGTGAATACCCAAGAGAAAAACAGATGCAGTATGCCCACCTTTCCCTCTGATCACCTCCTCCCATACTGTCCCCTTCTTTTAGTCTGACTATCCACTCTTTTGTTTTGTATTTCTCTTGGATGTAAAAAATACTTTGACCCCCTTTTTTGTTCCTTCCACTATCCCCAAATTAGCATCAGACTTTGCCTTCCTCACAACTTTGTTGGCCTCCCTTGTTCTGTTTAGAAACTCTACCCTATATCACTCCACCTCTCTGTTTTTTGTTCGGAAGCCTTCTCTTTTTTTCCAACCCCCTCCCCACCTACCTTGTGAACTACAGTGATTTTCTGTCCTTCCTGTTTTTCCCTACCACCCTTAGATAGACACGCATGGCTTTCAATATCCCATTCTTAATCCTCCCCTATTTTGCACCTTCTTTACTGTCCTTACCCCTTTCAGTTTCTCCTGCAACACCCTGCCAAGATCTACCTTATTAAGTCCTGGACTTTTGTCTGACTGTTTCCTCTCTGCTTTTATTTTGATATAAACCATGTGTCTGTGTGATCACTGGTTCCCAGTACATTCTGTACTGTGAAAGCATAAAAAGCCTGCACTTGTGAGCCTCAAAAAAACACACTTCACTACAGTTCACACTTCAAAGGCTTTTAATGCCATTTAATGAGAAGTGTGAGCACAGGCAAAAGCGCAGGCTTTTTGTGCTTTTGCAATATTTGGGATAGCTGCCTCTTTCCTGCACTGGCCCTGTACTGACAATTTGTGGTCATATCCCTTGGAGCATCCTGCACTGTGATCTCTCCTCTACTGTCCCTTTTTATGATGATGAAGTCTAGGTTAAATCCCTCCCTTGTAGACTCCTCAATGCTCTGTATTAGGAATGCTTCTTGGAATGCCTGTACAAGCAGCTAATTTATTATGCTGGCTTGAGCAAATGTGCAAGCAACATATTGGGGTAGTAGCACTTTCAGAGGTATGTCAGTGCAGTGGCGAACGCAGGACACGCTTTAGTAGGTGCGTCCTCATTCTCCAATTAGCTAGCATGCTAGCGTTGACACAAGTATTATGCAAAGTGCCACCAACTTGAGAGGAATGTGCCACTGCAATCAGAGACTAGCTTGTCATGCAGCGGCACAGATGACACGCCTCCATACGTGCCTTTCCTGGTGAAACATTTCAATAAACATGGCGGTGGCTCCTGCCACTGCCACACAATCCCAAAAGAAGGCCAACATCGGGGGTACAATCCCTGTGTCGGCATGTCCGCCCCCCCCCCCACATTGTGTGGCACACTGGGAGCCCACTCCAGTGTGCCTCCACTAACAGAAAGCTGACCACTTCGGCATGTTCTTCCCCCTGCCCCACCCCCATTGTGTGGCTAGCATCACCCCCAAAAGTCATGGGGCATACTGGGAGCCCACCCCAGTGTGTCTATTTGTTTTATTTCACCTGTAAAGAAAGAAAACTGTCCTGTGGTGCAGTGTCTGCTTTTTTTTTGTACCTGAAAAAAAGAAAACCATCCATTGTCCATAGCACCTCCCTCCCCAAACCTGCACCCACCCTCTGCGCACCCCACTTCCCCACCCCCCTCACCCCATACTTACCTCCAGAGGTCCAGTGTTGCGATCTTCGGTGGAGTGGGAACACGTTTGAGCTCTTCAAAGCCGAACTACAAAATGAAGAAAGCTGTATAATGGCATAAATGGTGGTTGGGGGGGGGGATCAACTTAGATAGATATCTCATCCACTTTTTTGAATTTTGGCTCCAAATTTTCAACATGGGGTTCTTGGGACCCCACCTCATGAACACATGCTCTGTCATCTTATTATTGGGTCCCAAAAAGTCATTTCGCGATCACTACACAGAATCACCTTTCAGGACCAATTAACAAAATGACAGTGCCACTGTTCATAAGGTGGGGTCCCAAAAAGCATATGTTGCAAATTTGGTGAAAACATTCCAAACAACTATTGTGTTACGAGTGTGTGTTGTACAGTTTCCACGCATGCTCGTAACTTCAACAATGTTTAATATTTTCACTCCAGATTTTCAACATTGTCATTTTTTCACACCTCCTTTTCTCATTTAGTCTTTGGTAACTGGGCAAGGCCCACTAGGCACAAGTGCCTGTTTTCAGGGGTGACCTGGGAGCACTTGGCGGTTAAGTGACTTGCTCAGAGTCACACAGTATGCAAGTGGAGGTTGTGAGAATCAAACCCAGGTCTGGTCTGCTGGATGTATCAAGCTCATTCACACATCATTCCTCTAACCTCTAGGCTATACTGCCAGCCTTCATTGTGAACAGTATAGCTGTCATTTTTCACATGCTGCCTAAAATGTGTTTTCGCATATGTGGCACACAATGGCGTGGTCACTGTGGGAAATCAACATTCGGGACAGATTAATAAAATCACAGTGACACTGTTCATGAGCAGAGGTCTCAAAAATGCATATGGTGAAAATTTGGTTAAAAAAATCCACCAAATAATTGCATTACAGGTGTGCATTGCACAGTTCCTACACACGCTCGTGACTTCATTAGTTTTTCATATTTTCACTCCAGATTTTCAACATTGCCATTTTTTTACACCTCTTTATGAACAGTACAGCTGTAATTTTTCATATCCTACCCAAAATGTGTTTTTGCACCTGTGGCACACAATGGTGTAGTCGCTGTGGGAAATCAGTGTTCAGGACAGATTAACAAAATCACAGTGACACTGTTTATGAGCGGAGGTCCCAAAATGCCTATGTTGAAAATCTGGCTAAAAGAAATCTCCCAAATAATTCTGTTACGGGCGTGCATTGCGCAGTTTCTGTGCACGCTCGGGATGTCACCAATTTTTTATATTTTCACCCCAGATTTTCAACAGTGCCATTTTTTACACCACCTCATGAACAGTGCAGTTGTCATTTTTCAGATCCTACCCGAAATGTGTTTTTGCACCTGTGGTGCCAAATGGCGCAGTCGCTGTACAAAATCACCATTTGGCTAACTCACTGATAGTGCTATTGTTCATGAGGTGTGGTCACAAAAAGCCCATGCTGAAAATTTGGAGTGAAAATACCAAAAACGCCGTGGGCGTTAGGGTTTCCAACCATAACACCCCACCCTGTAGAGACTGACAGGCATCAGGGGTGTGACTTGGGATTTTCAGCTGTAATGCTCGCACCATTCCACCCCCACTTCCACCCTGCAGTTAGTGACAGGCATCGAAGTGTGCCTTGGACTCTTCAGCCCCAAAGTTCACCCCATTCTCCTATACTGCACCCATCTCAGTGTATTTCCTTATGGAATGGGGTGAGCATAAGGCCTGAAGACCCCAAGGCACAATGTGACAGTTGTCGGTGTCTGCAGGGTAGGGTGAGATGAAATGGCATGAATACTATGGCCAACGACCCAGAGGCACACCCCAATGCCTGTCAGTCTCTGCAGGGTGGGGGTGGGGTTGGTGTCAGTTCAATACTTCACTGCCATTCCTATTATGCATCTCTCTAACTCCTGCACTACCAATGCCAATGCCAGCAAGACAACATTCGGCATTGACAAATGCTTGTTTCTCTTGCTGCTTCTGGGATCCTCCAGTTCACACCTGGCTTACTGAAGCCACCCTAGGAGCCGCTACCCTTGTTTTACTGTCCTTCTGATTGTGTCTCCAGTTCCCTACCACATTCCTCATTCTGAGATGGTGGTCTATATACTATGCCAGTCCTGGTGTTTCTCCCCCATCTGTGTCTGCCTGTACCTCCACTGTCTCTATGCGCTTGGCCTCCCTACTATCTTTGATCTCTGTGTTTTTAATGTTCTCTTATGTATAACACTATCCCACCCCACTTCTTTGCTGCCTGTTCCTCATTAAAACTGCATACCCCAGAATGGTTAGATCCCAGTCATGGTACTGTGTTGCCCATGGCTTCGGTCACCATCAGGTCCAACAGTGCACATGTTACTACTGCCTCTAGGTCACTGCATTTAGAAAGCCACATGCAGTACAAGTGCATAAAGAATACTATTCCACAAAAGCAAACTAAATATGAGGTTCAGTAGAAGAATTTTTCTCATCTTACAAAAGATGTTTTTGTTCATCAATACTTCATTAAATGAATCTAGATTTCAAATAATATTAGACTCCAAAAGTGAACAAACCAAAAAAAGCAGATTAATACTATTTTTTTATTTCATTTCTAAGTGGTTGCCTATGTGTGACCACTCTACCAGTGACTGAACACACTAAACATGCTTGAGATGAAAGCAAAGCTGAGGCTCATGAGCTCATTTGCTCATGGCAAAAATACAGGAGAAACTAGTACATACCCAACTTAGGGAATACCTTGAGACGTACATGGTGATGTCCCCGACACAACACGGCTTTAGAGCCAAACACGGGACTGATACAGCCCTAATAAAATTCTCTGCTGATGTACTTAGAGAATTAGACTCTGGATCCAACATAGGGGCGGTCTTTGTGGACCTCTCCAAGGCCTTCGACCTTGTGGATCATAGACTTCTACTCCATAAACCCCACATAGGCCTGGATACCCATACCCTTAAATGGGTGGAAAGCTACCTGTCAGGTCGCACCTCAAAGAGTCAGGTGGCAAGATAAGCTTTCCAAACCACAATCCCTAAAGGAGGGCGTCCCTCAAGGGTCGATACTAGGGCCTTTAATGTTCTCACTATTTATTAATGACATGCACAACCACTGTGGGAACAGCAAGGTAATCCAATATGCGGACAACGCTGTTATTTATAAAGCCTCCGACAACCTGAACGACCTAGGCCCATCTGTCCAAAAGGATATCCGTGTCATGGAGGAATGGCTCACTATGAACAAAATGGTCCTGAATACCAATAAGACTAAGGCCATGCTGTTTGGCCCAAAAACCCTTGGACTAGACAGATCACAATCACTCCAAATCATGTCCCTGGAGGGCAACAAACTGGAAGTAGTCTCCTCAACAAAGTACCTTGGCCTTACCCTCGACCAAGGTCTCACTTCAAGCAACATGTAGACCAAGTGACCAAAGCAATCCACACCAAACTCGGATTACTGTATCAGCTCAAGGGACAGCTGACCCCTGAAACTAGAACTGCAATAGCTACTAGTGTCCTGCTCCCCATGCTAACGTATGCTGCCCTGGTCCTGCAGGGAGTCTCTAAACTGGAATATGGTAAACTACAGACTCTATACCATAAGGTAGTCCACTTTGCCTCCTCATCCCACTCAAGGAGCCACCACTGTGAGGTCCTAGCGAGGCTCAACTGGCCATCCTTTGAAGCTCGGCTCAGGTACCCTGTACTCTGCCTGGCTTAAAACTAATCAGCCTAATGCCCCCCAAGCCCTCGATGGACTCCTCACAGAAAAACAAAGTGTGCGGAACCTCAGGTCCTCTGGTCAGAAGCTACTAGAGGTCCCTAAGGTCAGGACCAAGGCAGGTTGTAAATCCTGTGCACATGCTGCCCCTCCCTTGGAACAATCTTCTGAGGTGCGGAGACCCTTCTGCACCGAGCTCCAGACTAGACTCAAGACCTACCTGCTGTCAATGAGTAACTGCCTATGCTACGGTACCCAACTCTAAATAATGACCTGCATCAGCGTTCTCTACCATACTTAAACTCTACCCACTGCACAGTCTGCACTTACCCCAACTCACTCTCATAGAAAAATACTCTATGTATCTTAGAGGAATGTAACCTATCGAACTCTCTGTACTGTCTCATCAATTGTATGTCACTGGAGCATGAGCAAATGCACATAAGGAGAAGCAGTTAGATACTTATGACATCCATGACCCATAAATACGAAAGTGATACCTCATGGATTGAAAGCAGTTGCTTACTGTAAACCTCATGGATTGAAAGCTGTGGCTTACTATAAACCTCAGCCTGTATTTTGTTGTATATTGCTGTATATTGCTCCATTGTCCTTCATGTCATGTACTGTTCCACCCGGGTCGCCCCTGAAAAAGGGACCTCCGGGGCCCAGTGGGCCTACCTGGTCACCAAAATTCAATAAATAAATTGTAGGACAGAAATCAAAGCTTTTAGAAATATCTGAAATATACAGGAACGACAAGGGAACGGAGTTGACTTTACAGGACAGCAGAACCACTTCACAAACCAATCATTAAAAGAAAAATAAAATAAACTATGATGCAACACTAATTTTCCTATATTGTTTTATCAGGAAAATGAACACTCTGTAAGGGTGTTTCTCACTCAATATTTATTTTACGGTGTCTGTTTGTCAATCTGTCTATCTAACTATCTATTTCCAGGATATTGTAGTCTCTCACTCATGCTGCCTGGTGTGTTAGGATGTTCTGCTGCTTTGGAAAGCTGACTGAGAATAAAGGTTGGAACCCCATACCTTTTTTGTTTATTACAGGCAAGTTTAAAGGTCTGCATTTCTGTCCCACAGTTCTCGGTGTGAAACTTACCTTAATTTTGGTAACAAGCTTCCTAAGTCAACTCGGCCCCTGGTAATTCCTTGTTAATGAGATGTTGTACACACCATGACATTCAATAACTTGGCAGCTTAGCAGACATCAAACAACTGTCACCATGCTTACTCTGCAGTAGATCCTACCCCCCTCCTTGGTAGGCATCGTGCAGAAGATGTACTATTTCTGCACACAGAGGTCTTTATATTTTTGCAGGCATGATACACGACATGCACATTACAACTGTGTGCACATTACAAATGTGTGGCTGGAAGTGTGCAGAACTGTTGTATCATCCCCATTATTTCATCTACAACAAGCTCTTTCTCAGAAACCATTTTAATTAGCTAACACCCTGTAGTGGCCTAGAAACATCTGTTTGGGCAGTTTCTGTTTAGAGGAAATTAGGGATTTCTATTTGTTTAAACAGATTTCTAGACAGGTAAACTGGAGCTGCTCTGAAAAGCTGGCACTGAGTTTCAACCATTTTATTTAGTATTTGAAATTACGGGACCAAACAGGGGAGTCACCAAGCCACAGCCTGAAGTCCTGGACCATTATCTGCATTTTTAAAGTGAGAGCATTGTGTCTTAACTCATCAATGATCAGGCCACCCACTCCACCCAGAAGCAGAATTATTAAAATCTACAAAAATGTTGCAATGCCTATTCTGTATGTATCAATCCAATATTCTGTATGTAGGCAGAGGGACTGCTCACAAACAATTAAGCCTGAATTTATGTTTTTTCAGCTAACTTAGCATTTGTGCATTTTTAGGTGCCAGTGGGGGTTGTCAGTGTTTGCCCTTTTTGTGCATCCTCACGATTATAATAATGATTGGACCTTCAATTTCATTTTCAAAATTCTGCCAAATCACCTCCCACAAACCGTTGCTCTTTAAGTGACTTTTACATTTGTTTTTGTTTTTTTTTATTTATGAAAAATTCAGATAACACCTTTGAGTAAACAGTGCTGTTTTACAAAGGTTCCACATCATGGACAATGGACAAGTATAGACAAGAACAGGCAGGTAGATAACAGTTAATACAGTTACAGTACATGAGCTGCTAGTGGCTTCATCCAGATAAGACAAGACAATAGAATTAATAACAGGTAAAACATTACAGATTACATGAGCTGTCAAAGGCTTTGTCAGGATCAACGTGGATGGAAGCAATGGTGCAGTATCACCAGACATTATACAAAGAGAGCCTGGGATGGTTACAATTGAAATAGTGATCTGACAAGTGCATGAGAGGACCAGAGGTAGTTGGTGAGAGGACAAGGTAGTGGGGGACAGGCAAGAACCGAGGGGTGGGGGATTGGAGGGATAAGGTAGGTGATGAAGGAGAGGAGTAGGTGGTGATGGAGAGGAGGGGAGAATGGTTGAGAGATGTAAGGAGGGTAATAGGATGGGTGGGGGAAGGAGAGAAGAGTTAGGATGGGCAACGAGGAGAAACGAGAGAGAAATGAGGACTAGAAGGGAGTTAAGGAGGACTAGGGGAGAAAGGAGAGAGAGAGAATATGAGAGCTAGGAGGTGCAAGGGGTAATAGGTGAGGGGAGGGACAAAGATGTGAGAGGGAATGGATAGAAGGAGGAGTGAAATCTGGGGAGGGGCAAAGGAGGAGGCTGAGGTGACTGATGTGAGATACTGGAAAGAGTCAATGGGGAGGGACCGGGGTGTGGGGAGAGTGCATAAGTAATGGAGAGGCCAGGAGGGTGAGTAGGGAATTTAGGTGTAGCAGTTACAGTAGGCACTGGCCACCAAGTGCTGTCATAGTTTGTGCTTAATGGAGCTGAGATTCTGTGCACTGATAATATCCACTGGGAGTGTGTTGAACCAGTTAGAGGCCCTAACTTTGTAGGAGCACTACCCTTGAGTGGTCTGACAATGGGGAACTGCAAAGAACAGTGTTCCAGAACTCCTGGTAAGGCGGGTGGCACAGTGAGGGGAAAGTATAGACTGAACCCCTGATGGAAGGAGGCCTAGCGTTGTCTTCTTTGTAAGTAAGCAGGTCTGATACTTAATTCTGCATTGAAGCTGTAGCCAGCTAGCCTGTTTGTAGAGATCACATGTGTGTGAGTCTAGAGGCCGTAGTGAGGAGCCGGCAGGTCATGTTTAGGGCTATGACTATACGCCGGAGGGCAGTGTCAACAGCTGATCCATAAACTACAAGGCCATAGTCAATTAAAGATTAAAGTTTATTAATAATCATGTTACAATATTTCTCTTGTGTTTGTACTTTGTGTGTAAACATATCTCTGTCTAGGAGCTAAAGGCTGAAAAATCTATGTTGAATCATGTTTCAAAAACTCACTTAACTGGGTTCTACAGTAATTTATTTGAATCTGGTTATTTTAGTCACCACACTTTAAAAATCTCTATAATGCAATCTTTTTTAGTATATTTTATCACTGCATCATGTAAGAGCTTTGGGGGAATTTTCCAGTGTCTGATGGGCCTAGTTTGACTATATGGTCTATACTTTTTTTTTTTGCATTATTTCTTTTTGCTCCCCCATGCCTCCTGACTGGCCACTCCTTCAGGCATGCCTAGGATGCCTGTCACCCACCAAGCCATCCCTCTCAGCCAACCTCACTATCCCCTATTTGCCATGCCATGGCCGCCTGACATATCCCTTTTGCTATGGGGAGCCCCTGGGAAGGGAGATTTGAAATTCTGCTACACCGGGCACACTGCAGGGGATCAGCTGTAGAGATGCTCGTCCAAGCTACATGGTGCAAGGGGACCTGACGGCCATCATCCGGTCAGCCTAGTGGGTGAATTTTTTCATTTTGTCTCTCAACCCACCCACCTCCCATATTATAGCCGCACACAGGCTGGCCTGGGGAGATGCACCTGCAGCATGTAGTTACCCATGCTGCAAAGTGCACTGCCATTACAGGCCACCAGGAGCCACTTGTAAGGTAGTGCAGTCTTGCTCCCTCCCCCCAGTGAGGAGAGAATACGACAGTCGCTCCTAACCCTCCCCATTGGTCTACGCTCATGCCATCCTGGGTACAGGCACGAACCCTGATCGCCAATGTGCCGAGCAATCCCCTATCGCTCAGTACCATGGAGCCAACATAATTTCTTAATGGTCCTCCATGAAGTCAGTTGGGATTATTACAGTAATAGCTGGAGGGAGCCTGGCAGCCCTATTTATGCAGCTGATATTTGGAGAAATGTATCTGTGGATTTTTATTTGAGCAGATATGGGTAGTTAGATCTCAGTTGCTGGAGTTGCCATGATGTGGCCTGGCTTGCTCATTTGATTGAATATGAATCCATGGGACCAAAGACTCATTAAATTACTTTCATATTTGCTTTTGCAGACAATTGCAATACGGTATATGTGCTCCATAAAATGTTTATAACTTAAACTCATGCTAATATTGCAAATTGAAACTGTTTAATCCATATCCATTGTTTTATCTGCCAAGTCAACCTTTTAGAAAGCCAAGAACTTCAGTGCAAAAACACAAAAACAGGGGTTATCTTATAAGGGCACTGGCACTTAGGCAAAGTTTCAAAGAAATATCAATCTGCAATCACTCGTAAGAAGGCAGAGTTCCTGTCTGGGGAGATTGTGGCTGCTCAGAATCGACCAGCTCAGCTTTTTATACTGTGGAAAGACTGTCCAACCCAGCCTGTCTAGAGGTTCAAAAAGCCTTTTCACAAATAAAGCTTGCTCAATTTTTTGCAACTGATGTGGCTGACATCAGGGCGGTGCTCCAGCCAGCACACTCTAGGGGCATTGCTTTGGACCAGCTCTTGGCCATTGCCCCTCAGTCTTCCTGGAGTACGTTCAGCCAGCCGGAGTTCACGGATGTCATGTGGATTATCCAGGGTATGCACCCTATGTGCTGTAGTTTGGATCTGGGACCAGCTTCCCTGATTATGGGCTGTATTGACATCATTGCTTCCGTCCTTGCACGGATAGTCTGGTGCCCCTTGGAAACAGGTGAGTTTCCTAGCTCCCTGAAGGAGGCAGTGGTAGCACCCCTCCTGAAGAAAGCTTCTATGGACCCAGACTGCCATGCGAACTACAGACCAATCTCAAACCTCCCCTTTTTAGGGAAGGTGATTGAGAAAGTATTGGCTGTACAACTGGAGAACCATTTGACCATCCATGACATCTATGAACCTCTCCAATCCAGTTTTCGAAAGAGGCATAGTACTGAGACGGTGCTGGTTCGGGTGCTCAATGATCTCCTGAAGGCAAGAGATTGGAAAAAATGTTCTATCTTGGTTCTTCTAGATCTCTCATCAGCATTTGACACTGTGGACCATGGGTTCCTGCACAGTCACCTGAGGTACATCTGTGGCCTGTCGGGTAGAGTCCTCAGGTGGTTTACATCTTTCCTCACCGGAAGAACTCAGAGGGTGATGTCAGGGGTTTATTCCTCAGATCCAGTCCCTCTGTCATGTGGGGTTCCTCAGGGATTGGTGTTGTCCCCCATGTTTTTCACAGTGTACATGCTGCCCCTCGGAGACATTGTAAGAAGGTATGGGCTGAGGTTGCACTGTTATGCTGATGATACCCAGCTCTACCTTTCTTTTGCACCTGACCAGGATAGAGCTTGCTCAGTCTTTAGCTACTGCCTCGCAGAAATCCAGGATTGGATGTATTCAAGCTGGTTGAAGTTGAACTTAGAAAAGACTGAGGTGCTGGTTGTGGACCCGGGGCACTGGATAGGGGGGTTGGGAGCAGGTTCTCCCTGGGGACTTTTTCTCAGGGGCTTATCACTCCTGACCTCTGAACAGGTGCAAAACCTGGGGTAATTTTTGATGAAGGGCTGACACTACATTCACAGGTGTCAGCCATTGTCAAGTCCTCTTTTTACCATCTGAGGAATATCTCCAGGGTTAAGCATCTTGTTCCATCTGGCAATCTTCCCACACTGGTCCACGCATTTGTGTCCTCATGCCTGGACTACTGCAACTCCCTTTATCTAGGGCTTCCTGGGGTAGAAATCCACCACTTGTAGCCAGCTCTTGATGGAACCTTTCAGTCCTGTCATATTTCACTGGTGCTGCACGGACTGCACTGGCTGCCGGTACAGTGGTGGATCACCTTTAAAGTTGATCTTATGACTTATAAAGCCCTACATGGACAGGGCCTGGATACCTGAAAGAGCTTCTGGTACCTTACTGCCCTGGGCGATTGCTCCGCTTGGCTGACGAGGGGCTGCTGGAGATTCCAAGGGTGTGTCTAAAATCTTCTGGGGCCCAGGCATTTATGTATGTGGCCCCTACCCTTTGGAATTCTCTACCCCATCAGTTACTGGAGTGCGTGACTGTGGAGGGATTTAAACAGGCTCTAAAACGCATCTGTGGCATCAAGCTTTTGGTGACTGATGTAAACCTTATTAGAGTTGGATTACTTGTTTTTATACTATTTATGATGGTGTGAATTTTAATATGTTATTTTAAATGATTGTTAGGCACCTTGATCGCTGAAAGGCACCATATAAATAAGGATTTATAATTATTACTAAATTACACATAACCCACTAATGCATCATGGGAAGTACTGTATATGCAAATCACCACGAAATGGCTAAGACTGATTCTCTTTCTAAGCAGGTTAAATGGTGCAGAAGGCCTCATAAATAACCTGCAAAGGTTGAAAACAGCAGATGCAGACAAATGTTTTTCCTTGTCTGGACTCATCTGTGCACCACATGTGTAGCACAACCCCAGGAGCGTGGGAACAAACCATGTAATCTCAGTTGTTTAGGCTGTGGTGAGTCCTAAATAAGAAAGCAAGTTAAAAGACAGGAACTTCATAGCAAAAGCACAGAAGCAGGGGTTACTCTGGCAGGGCTGTGGAGGCATTGTGGGATAACAGATGGACCAGACACAGAACTTCAGGTTCAACACACATTCTCTGTGAGATGTTTATTTAAAACACAGGGAATAACCTTAAGCAATGGCATATCCCTTCTTCAATACATCAGTTTGCAGCAACAGGCTATGCCTGTCCTTCCTTTGCACCTAGTCAGCACCTACTGGCCCACTGATATACTGATCTTTCTCTTCAGCGGAAATTAATTCATTCCCTATGTTGGTCTTGTGTGTTTGGGTGATGGGGAGCTCAAAAAAAGGAAAACCCCAAAACAAGCTAAAGACAAAAAACCTCAGTGCAGAAGCACTGAAGTAAGGGGTTACCCCAAAGGGCATTGGCAATAAAGCCAAGTTTCAAAGAAACAACATCACACATACTCCCATAACACAAAGCATCATGGGATGTATATGCAAATCACCATGACATTTTAGGCTGGTTCAGCTTAAAGCAGGAATGCATGGTGCCAAAGGGCCTCTCAAACAATCTGTAATTTACATGCATTTTAAATAACACAGTGGGGGTGGGGGTGTTCTGATATCTCTACCCCGGTAACTTAATTTTTATAATACAGTCACCTAGTAACTTTTTATCTTTATCAAAAACACCTAGTGCTGTGGTATTTTCTACATTTACAGGTTTCATACACATAAGGCATATACATCAAGGTATTTTATGGCATAGTGCTATTGCATACTAAATCCAACAATGAGGAACACAGCCTGTTGTTTTATATCAGCTTGGAGGTCACCACAATAATCTCCCTGTAAGAGGACCTGAGAAGGAAAAGGAAAAATTAAAGAGGACACTATAGCATAGTCAAGAAAGGGGAGGGGGGGTGACCATAGGTGGTCAACGTTACGAACTAGAAATTGTAAAGGATTGGTTAGGCTAAGAAATAGAAGAACTGTTGTAACAGATTTAAGAAAAGGTCAGTCCTCAAGAGTGGTAGGATCTCTCTGTCACAAGGGCCTCAAAGAAAAAAGACAAGTTTCAATGAATTACACAGTTACACATACTCCACTAACATAAAGCATCGTGGGAAATACAGTTTATGCAAATCAACATTTCTAGAGAATCTAGAAGTAAAGAAAAAACACTGCTTCGAGATTCTAGACAGCAGTTGCAGGAACAGTAGATGAAGCATTGGATATAGAGGAAACTGAGTTTTATAACATAGCATCAATGTAATTGATACCTTCAGTCCTCTACTTTACACCAGCTGTTTTATACCATTTTATCACACAGTTCAACCAATATTAATCCTTTTATGCTGATGGTACCAAACTTTACGTGTCTCTCACTCAAAGAATACTTCTATGTCCTGTCTCTTCTCTTGTTTGAATGTAATCCAGGCCTTTCTTAAAATCAGTATGCCGTCTCTGAAACACGCAGTATGCCATATGCCTGCTATCATCAACTTAAGGCACATATGGTGCTGTGGCTCTCTCCACTCACTTTCATTTCTTTCTGGTATTTCTTTTGTTCTCATCACTAGGTTAGTTTGGCAGCCAACCACATTTCTCTAATTCAGCCTCCCCCCCTGCCACCAGTTGGTTCATCATCTTTATCCCAGACAGGTGGCACGTGACTCTAAATCTGTCTGCTTCCAATCCTGCCTCTCCCCTTTTACTCCTATGTCTTTTCTCTTTTGCCTCTCTACGTCTGTGTCTTCTTCTGTCTCTCTTTCCCCTTCTGTCTCCTGTCTCTCTCTTTTTCTAACCCCTCACTCACCACTTCGCCCCTCTATGTCCCTTTCCTTCCACCCATCTGTTGCAACTCTCTTCCCTTCTGCCTCTGTCTCTTATTTTTTCCTCTGCCTCTCCCCTTCAGTCTGTCTCTAGCTGTCTCTCCTTTAGCCCCTCTCTCTCTCTTTCTCTCCTTCTGCCCATCTCTCTCTCTCTTTCCTCCTCTCTGTCTCTTACCTTTAGCCTCTGTCTCTTTATCTCTCCCCCCTTTTGTACCTCTTTCTCTCTCCTTTTAGACCTTAACCATTTCACTGTATGCTCTCTTTATCTTTTGTTTCCCCTTTTGCTTTCATCTTACCCTATCAGCCTCATTTTGGGCATACATGGTAAAAAACAGATAAGAATTGGAATACTTAATTTATTTGTTTTTTGACTTGTATGCCTGGGGATGTGTGTCTGATTAGAAGGTGTTTGGTAATTATTGTGTGATTGGGGTGGGTGACCACTGGGGTTGGGAAGAGTGTCTTTTTGGGGTTGGTGGGTTTTAGTTTTATGCATCTATTTTTGTTTTAGAGTTCAGTAGGTAACATGTGTTTAGGTTAGGCATGCCCATTCCCTGGACCACCTGTGGTAGCTCAGTCCCTATAGAGGGCTCCCATTTGCTCTTTCATCATGGGTCATCAGCCGCTGTGCAGAGCTGGGAATCCTCCAAGTGTGGGGCAATAGCTGTAGGTGGGGTCGGAGGGTAGATGGGGGAAAGGTAGGATTAGGGGTATGAAGACACAGAGTTGCTCTGTGAGAAACTGGAACCATGACAGAGGATCTCCCTGTCTAGTTCTGATACTCAGGGTTATGCCAAATGTCAGCAGGTAGATGGTAACTAGACCAGCTGACTCTCCTCCTCCCCTTCAGGATGTTGTTTGCAGCTAAAGGTTGTTGAGGAATAAAACCACAGTGATAGAGGGCTTCATCACGGACTCCTGAGCCAAACTTATATGCATTACGGAGACCTGACTAGGTTACAATGCCAGCCCTCTGCTGGAGATGTCAATGCTAGCGGGTTACTCTGTGATGCATTACCTGAGATGAGAGCACAGGGAGGATGGTGTAGCCATCTGTGTTAGATCCACATTAGTACTCATGGGGACCAATTCCATAAGTGGCTGCAATCATCACAGGGGACTTGAGGCAGACTATTTGACACAAGTGCCGACTTGTGTCAAACTCGGTATTCCAGAAGCTGATGCCGCAAGTCCCTGGTGCTGCAAAGTTAGACCATTTCCCCAATGGTCTAACTTTGCATCCATGGGGATACCCCCTTACTATGGGGCTTGTGCCATGCCTTTGGTGCAAGCTGCCATAAAACGTGAAAACTGTTGCAACTGCACCAACACTTCTGGAATAGCACAGAGCTGCATCTGAGGGCTTTGGTGCAGTTGTGGCTAACTTTGTGGCAGATGCAGGGTGTGGCACAATCCCTTCGTCCACCTTCTGTTGGGCCCATGGTGTACGACCGGTCATTTGAATGTGGGGCCATTAGAGGTGGGCTGAGCGCAGGATCATTCACATGTACTGGCCTCCAGGGCATGGGAATGAATTTCTGTAGGAACTGGCAGACATTATGGCTGACCTGCTTGGGTTGAAGTGGAAGCCTTGCTTTTTTAGACAATAGTTCCTTCAGTAGATGTCATCCCTGGCCCTTCAACATGTTGTTACCTCTGGCACCCACCAGCATGGTCATGCCTTGGACCTGGTTTTATCATTGGTTCTTCTTGTTTGTGAGGTCAAGGTTGATCCAGTCATTTGGTTGGATCATCATGCCATGTTGTTCCTCTGCAGGGCCCCCATCTTACCCCTCATGTGGAGGCAGTCTGATAGTACCCTAAGCACAACTTGGAGTCTAACAAGCACTGGCAGTACCGGACATCTCTAGTATGATGACAATGTGGGTTGAAGGTGCCGAGAAGGCCATGGAGAGCTATAATATGGCTCTCATGATGCCTTGGATTCCCTTTCACCTTTCCATGTTTGACCCTTGACATCCCACCACATCTCACCATGGTATTTCGATGAGCTGAGGTGGTTGAAGACCAAGGACAGAGGTTAGAGCATTCTTGGTAGAGGTCCCAAACAGAGGAGGACATGTTGTTGCTAAAGACTCACTAGTCACTACAGTTAATATCAGCTGACAATCACCCTGAAAAAAAACAAAGTTCACATCAAGAGTGATTGCTGAGTGCAAATATTGTCTAGCTCAAAACTTTCACATTGTAGATGGGTTGATTACCCTTCCTTGTGGTCTAAAAGAGTGTTTACACAGTAGAGTGTCAGGAGTTTAATCAATTTTTCCTTAACAAAATATCTTCTCAAGTGATCATGGACAGGCTGGACACTTTTGGTGATAGGTTCTGGTGATCTGCCATCTTGGGGGTAACCCAGTTTTGGAGGAGTAGGTGCTCTGGGTGTTCTATGGGCTGTGTCTCACCTGTTGCACTTTGGACTGTGGGCCTACCTGGTTGCTTGTTAGCTTCCAGGAATCTCTGGGTTCGATTATCACAGACATTGTCGAGTGTTACTTGAAAGAGGGGTTCTAGGGATGTGTATATGGTGCACTATCCACACTTCTGGCTGTTTTCCTTTCCCTTTAAATCTTACTGGAAGGTCTTCAAGCTAAGCTCATTCCACCCACCTGGTTGGTATCCTCTTCGGCTCGCCCCTTGACATCAGGTCTTGCTTTCCGCTGGAAGCATCAGGTCTCCTCCTTCGGAACTCCTGCATGTGGTGTAGGCCCATTTGATCTGAGTTTTTCAGGCAACTCTTTTGCTACTTCATTATCAGTATGGAGTGGGATGACCAGAAAGCTGGTCCTGGGTTCAAGTGGTGTGTTGCTTGCAACTAAAAAATGTTGCGCGACATCCCTCATGCCTCGTGCATGTATTGCCTCGGGGCTCAGCATGATCCACAGGTTTACAGCCTGTGCCATTCCCTGCAGCCCTCTGTGTCAGAAGATCATTATGCCTGCCTCCTCTTAGGTCACCTGGATGAATGGGACCTGCCAGTTCAATCCAAAGGTGCCCACAGGGCTGTTTCAGGCGGCAGCAGGCTCGGTTGCGCAGCTTGCTGCATTTGAAGAGGTGGCAGCCCAGGCTGTGGTTGGTGCCACTTCAATGTTTGCGCTGCTTCCAGTGGACCTGGATGCTTCATTCACTGAAGCATTCCAGAACTTATGCCAGTCCCTTCAGACACCTCATGGAGGGCCCTTCCCATGGGTCCAAATTGTCCCAGTTTTCAAAGTCCAAGAGGACCCATCACAGGTTGTGGGACTGGGTGCAGGCTCACTCTTCCCCCCCCCTTTAAAATCCTGCTCTTGGCTCAATGGCTGTTGGGCCGTCAGTTTAGGAAAACTCTGCTGTTCCAGTTCAGGCTGCTGGCCCCTTAGTATCCCCATCAGGCTTGCTGGATGAGATGCGGGCAGACCAGCTGGTCGATATCTTTCTCAACCCCGTCGACCCACTGTCAGGGGATGGCGAGGATGACTCATTCTTGAGAAACCCAGTCCTCTCAGCCTTCTCTCAGGAAGGTCTGGATAAGCCAGCCTACCCAGCTGTCTCCCATCAGGAGATTAACTCCTTTGGGGTTCTGTGGGTTGTTCCATGTCAAACACATGGACCCTTCCCCTGTGTCTCCATCCCAGTGACCTGATTGGCATCGGTCAATGTCCCAGTCAAGTTCTTGGTCCCATTCCAGATTGAGATTGTGGGAATCTCGGCATTCCCATTCTCAGCCATTGACTAAGAAGCGCTGTCATCGCTCCTTGTCTTCCTTATCTTCAGACGAGAACAGGCTTCCTGAGACATCATTATGAGAAGTTGGTGTGGCAGCAGAGGGTCCTCGGCTCTGGCCATGCACTGCAGCAGCCTCCAGTGCTCCCCTGGCCACCTTTACCATGGCCGGTTCTGGTTCCCCCGGTTGAGCCGACATTGGCTTCTCCTGCCATTCGGGTGGAACCTCCACCTCCGCAGCCCTTGCACAAGGCCCTGTTCAAGGCTGACTGACCCATTTCTAGTCTCCCTGGTTGGCTGTCTGAAAAGATTACTCATTTGGATGAACCCTGGGTGGTCCCTGGGGAGCCCGGGTTGAGGGCAGTGTTTGAGGAATCTATGGACTTGGAGGATTCCTCTATGCATTCTATCCAGACTCTGGACTTTGACTGGGAGTCCACCGAGGAGCTCTCCACCGAGCATGGGACAGCCTTCTTTGGAGACTTGCTCTATTTTCTATCCGAATCTCTGGTGAGTCCATTGAAGCTGGTTCAAAAGCAGGCCAAATACCCCCTGATGGAGATACTTGATAGGGATGACTCCTCAGCGGAGGTCTTCCTGGTCAGGGAAACCATTCTTGGTCCCACTCTAGAGCCTTGGCAATGTCCAGCCTCTTGTCTGGTGCCTTCAGTCTGCATGGTATGCAAGTATGCAGTGCCCACAGGGTCTCTTCTCAGCTTCACCATCCATCCTTCGGCCGAAGGGTTGGTGGCAGACTCAGTTTTCTGATGCAAGGGCAATGTCAGGGATGTTGACAAGCCCCCTGACAAGGAATCTAAGAAATTGGATCATGAGGCAAAGAACATCTATGGCACTTCCTCCCTGGGCCTTCGGCGGGTGAACTCTGCTGTCATGATGGCCAACTTCACCTATACTCTTGTGGGTGTCCTGGATCAGATTCTTTCCCGCATTCCTATGGATCTTCAGTTGGTGGTTAAACTAGTCTGGGACCAGGGATATTCAGTTGCCAAGCAACAGCTGCAGATGGCCTTGGACACTGATGATTCCTGCATCCAGTCGATGGCTGCTGTGGTTGCCCTGGAGCTTTGGGCTAGGATGCAGATATCCACCTTCACAGTGGATTCCCAACATAAGCTGGCAGATGTCCCTTTCTTGGGTGCCAATCTGTTTGGTCTGAGGGTGGCCAGACACCTCACCAGGATCGAGAAATACCAACACTATTTTGGATTCCATCATGTCCTCCCAGTAGGACCCTAAAGGCCAGAAACAGAAAAAGAAGCTCTTTCAGTTTCAGCCCTATCCGGCACCTCAGTCCAAGCCACCACAGCCCCAGTCGGGGCAGTCTCAGGTCTGGTGGCCTAAGCCTAAACCTGCTGTCTCTGGCACAAAAAAGTCAGGAAGTTAAGGAGGCAGTGCTCCTCTGGTGGCTGGTGCTGGATCCTCCATCAAACCTACCCAGTGACGGGTCAGGGGCTGTCACTCTCCCTCCCATCCCACATCAGCCTGGGGCTCCCCTAGGGGTCAGATTTGCCATTTCTGGCATGCCTGGCCCCACATCATATCAGACAAATGGATGCTCAACATGGTGGGTCACAGACTGTCTCTAGACATGGAGGCTCTCCTGCCCTACCGGGCCCATGCCCCATGAGAGGCCGTGATGTCCGCAGACATACTGTCCACCCTTCTGGAGGACATCACTCAGCTCCTTCAGAAAGGCACTGTAGCCCATGTCCCAGACTCCATAGCTGGTCAGAGTTTGTTTCCAGATACTGTACTCTCTGGTTCCCAACTGGATGGGGGGATGGCACCCCATATTGGATCTCCATGATCTCAACCAGTTCCTGAGGAAGCACAAGTTCTGGATGGTCAGTCTGAACCAAATCATTCCATCCCTGGAGCAGGGCAAATGATTCTGTTCTCTGAACCTCCAGGATGCCTTCTTCCATATTCCAGTCCATCTGTCCCACTGGTGGTTCTTATGGTTCCATACAGATGGGGTGCTTTATGAGTTCTGAGTGATCCCATTCTGCCTCTCCTTGGCCCCCAAGGTCTTCACCAAGTGAATTGCAGTGGTGGCAACATTCCTGAGGTGCCAAGGAGTTCAGGTATACTCCTACCTGGATGACTGGCTGATTGCCAGTTCCTCTCAGGAGGAAATGGAGCAGTTCAGGGAACTGGGGCCCTCCATACTTGTTCAACCTTGGGCCTTCTGATCAACCCGGCCAAGTCAGAACTCCACCCCTCACGGTCATCCACTTTGACTGAGCAGAGCTCAACTTCCTTCAGGCCAAGGCCCGACACCCAGCGGACCAAGCGGCAGATCTTACCTCCTTTGCTGAATCCTTCACCCCAGAAGCAATCAGAACCTCTGTCTCCAGCTCCTTTCTGTCTACGATTGACTACAGGCTTATGGTTTATGGTGCAGCCTCTGATACTGCACTCAAAAGGGTCCAAATGGCATTGAATAAGGCATGTTGCCTCACCCTGTCCATGGATAAATACACTCACACTTGTGCCTTGTATGAGCGCACAAAGTGGCTCAACCTAAAAGACAGGATCAAATACCAAACCTGCCTCTTGGCAAAGAAAGCATTCCTCTGTAAAAACCCCACCCTGCATAGGTAATCTGCTTCCGGGCTTCTCCTATACCTCACCTCACCAGAGGAAAGAAGAATGGAGCACTGACTGTCCCATTCTGCTGCACCTCACTAGGGCAGCGCACCTTCGCCTACCGGGCCCCCTACTGGCTAAATGAACTCCCTAAGACTTTGCAAACAGACAGAGTATCTCAGTTCAAGGCGGGCCTCAAGCAGCATCTCATGTCATGTGCAAAGTGCACCTGCAGCTCAGGTGTCACTTGATAATCTAGGCTTCCAACCTAGGTCTCACCCAAGTGGGGCTACCTAAAGAACCCGCCCCTCTCCAGCCCAGCCAAGTGTGTAAGTAAGTTACTCAATTCAGCTCTTATCTGTATGCCGTTAGGCCTCTCCACATTCTCCCCTCCCCACCCCCAAACAGACAAGGCATTTTGTACTACTACCACCACCACCTCCACCCCATTGCACCCCATCCCACTGCCCTCCTCCCACCCTCCACGAGTGATTTCAAACCCACCCTCTGGTTTATTTAAAACTAGCCCACTACCTTCGGAGTAATCTTGTACCGCTTCTCAGTAGAATCAACTTTAGTCTAACAACTCATCCTGGAGGTCACTGCGAATAGGGGGCAGGGGGGTTTAAAACTGGTTTAAAATTAGTGCATTTAATCCTGTTACTAAAACCCTTCAAGTTCTGTTATAATTCTTGTACATAATTTATCCAGCTATGATGTAATTGCTCCTGTATGCCAACTGAGCAGGCTTTCTGTAAAAACTGTATGAGTATTGTCCTATTTGTTCACCATGATGTGGAACCTTTGTAAAAGAGCTCACACTCAAAGGTCTCTCTGAAAGTATAAATAAATAAATAAAAAAAAACAAAAAAAAAAAACAAAGGATATTTAGTGTTTTGAACGTGAGAGAATCTAACCCAAGAGTGGCAGTTGCTCTCCTGAAATCATCCAGCTACGTAAGTGACCAGTCCAACATTTGCCTGTGGCAGTAAATATTACAGAGTATGGACAGGTGCGTCAACATCTAGGGTCAACTTGTACAGAGTTAGAAGGAATATATTTTACCCCCATCTCCTGCAAAACTAGCTGGCTAGTATAGGTAAAAATACACAAGAGTTTCTTGTAGAAATCTGAGAAAAACTTGAAAACTCGTCACATCTGATGCCACAATCCATCAAAGTGGCATAACACGTAGTGAGTTTCCAAGGAGCTGTAGTCTAACAGTAGGACCTTATTTTATTTTTAGACTTGGTCATCCTTATTTTAAATCTACTTGTGTGACAGAATACTTAACATGGGGAAACCCCCCTTTCTTTAGGGCAACATTTTCTCTAAAGCAAAGCGGATCATAAGATTGATCAACTTCATTCTTAGAAAGCACAGTTTAATCCCCACATGCATTACCACACATTAAACAAGCATTTGTCAATGCTGAATATTGTCACGCTGGCATTGGCAGTGCCGGAGCTAGAGACACATAATAGGAATGGCACTGAAGTATTGAAGTGATGCCAACCCCACCCCCACCCTGTAGAGAGCGACAGGCATTGGGGTGTGCCTTTGGTTCATCAGCTATAACGCTCATGCCATTGTACCTCACCCTACCCTGTAGATACTGACAAGTGTTGGGGTGTGCTTTGGGGTATTTGGGTGTTATACTTACCCCATTCCATAATGAAATACGCTGACATGGGTGCAGCATAGGAGTGTGGGGTGAACTTTGTGGCTGAACAGTGCAGTGATTCCCTGCAGTGACCGCGAAATCACCTTTTGGGACTGAATAATGCCATGACAGTGCCAGAATTCATGAGGAGGGGTCCCAAAAACCCCATGTTGAAAATTTGGTGCCAAAATTCCAAAAAATGCCTGAGATATGCATCAAGGTTGAAAAACCCTATTTATTCCATTATACAGCTTACCAGCATTTCCTCAGTTCGCAGTCGGCTTTGAAGAGTGCAGACGTGTTCCCGGTCCACCAAAGATCATCGCGCTGGATTCGTGAGGCAAGTATGGGGTGAGGGGTGGGGAGGGTGCACAGGTGGGCGTGGTTGTGGAGGGGCAGGAGACTGCCGAGGACAATTTCCTTTTCCTCAGGTACAAATACAAAAAAAAAACATTGCGGGACCTTTTTTCTGTTTACAGGGGCATGTGTCACACTGGGGTGGGCTCCCAGCATGCTAACGGAGCCTTGTTTTTTTGTGGGGGAAGCTGTAACTGACAGGGGATTGGGTACCCCCATCAGCACACAACAAAAGGGGGGGTTCCTTTATGCCGATAGGGATTGGGCACCTGTCGGCACACAAGGAAAGTGGGGGGCAAGAGCCAAGGGGTTGAGCACCTCGGCATATAACAAATGGGGGAGGTTCTTTATGCAAAGGGAAGTGGGCTCCCTGTCGGCTGTATACATTGGGGCGGAGGTAAGCCAACAGGGGGATTGGGCACCCCCGAAGTCGACAGTTAGGTGGGCAGTGTGCCGCCATGTTTGTGTATCCAGGTAAGCACGTCAGGAGGTCCGCTGTGTGTGATGAGCTTTGCTCGCATTGCAGCAGACCTTTCCTTAGATGTGCTCGCCCAGGTGGTGTGGCGCCAGCATGCAGGCTGATTGGGGAATGAGGGACGCACCTACTGATGCATGCCCTGTATTCGGCCAACAGTGACTGCGCCTCCAAATCTGCACTACCGCAAGATGTTGGCTGCTCAAGCGCGCCAACATAAAAACGGAAAATACAGTAGACTTGATTGGGAGCTGAAAAGTGTGAAGAGTAAAATACCAGACATTTTATCATTTATCTTTAATGAGAAAGCTAAGCAGCACATGGAGCTACTAATTCCTTTCCAACCCCCCCCAATCCTGCGTATAATAGAACTGGTGAACGTTGCCCTGATGATTATAAAGGCTCATCTATAGGAAACGTCATGAGTTCTAGAAGAGATTTCATTCATTTGGAACCCATTGGGGGATTCTTGGTTGTCACAGAATTGCAATTGTTGTGATTTGTGTAAAAACTATTATTTTTGTACCAGCATGTCTAACTTTTAATATTAAATGTTAACGTACGTTTCTCTCTAGTTATTGCTTCCTAGTGTACTTTTCTAGCGAAAAATACTAAGTACAGATTGCATGTTTATTTTTATTGGTCTTCCGTTGGGTTTTTGTACAGTATGAACAATTATAATAATAAAAAAACAACACTAGATTGGACATAACTTTAACATCCAATCCCCCCCCCCAGCACAGCATCGATGTACATTTTCAGCACATACCAGTGATAAATTGGGACTGTCCTTCCTCCGCTCAATCCTCCACACAGTCAACGGGTTATGGCCACTGCTGTAGTCAGTGTCAGTCACAGCAGTCTTAGGATTGGTTTGCTCGGGGGGGGTCCGGTCCAGGACTCTCGGGATCAGGAGTGGTAAGGGTTTGATAACTACTAGCTTCTGGCAACAGATACAACTTGGTTCCACCACATTCTGCACTGTCAAATCCCATGTGCAGGTGAAAACTGAATGCTCTGTCATGCACAGATAGCAAGGCTGGACCATGCATGCCATCTTTTTTTTTTTTACCAGCAGCTACGCGGTGCGGGACTTGCATGTTTGGATGGTTGCTTGGCAACAAACAACTAGTTAGTGTGAATATGAGTGCCAAGCCCAAAACCTGGACAATGGGGTCTCAGAATCATGCATTCTGATTGGCTGACTGGCACCTTTTACCAGTGGTAAATCCTGGCATAACCCATGGGAAAAGGTGCCAGTCAGCCGCATCTGCTCAAATCAATCTGACCACCTAAGAAAACAAAAATGCCGCCATATTAATTCTTCTTTAAAGTGGGAGAAAATGGGAACTGCGACCTCACCAACACAAAAGTATAGTGGCTTCAACAGCTGTAGATTCCCCCAACACACACACACACACACACACAATTTGGCGGTAACCTTGCCCAAACTTTTTTTCTAACGAACCGCCCTCCGTTACAGCTCTCAATTGCCTCTGTCCCACGCTCAGCACAAGACAATTACCTGCTGCGATCACCATTTTAGTACTCTTACCTCCCACCCTATCCCAAGACTTGCTCCATCAGTTTCCTGATCCATCTCTGACCAGCACTTTATCACACTAGACACCAGCAACCCACACTCACAACCCGGTCTCCTCCCTAAGCTGCACCAGATTGCTCCACTTGCTCGAACCACTGCTTTCTTGTACAACAGCACAATGTATTTGATGCCCAGATGTACTCGATAGCGTCAGCTTGCGTAAAAAAAAATACTCATTCATCGAGAAATCACTTCGTTATCTGCAGTCAGCAAAAATGGTTATTAAAGTGGAGAAAGTAACTGAGCAAACTCAATTAATTTGCCAGTCACCCCGGAACAATGTGCTGATTGATGGCAGCCCCTCAATGCTGGAAGCAGGCTGTGTCCATCGCATAACAGGAGTCCCTGCCACCTACAGAATCAGAACAGTAGGGGAAAAAAAACCTGAGGTCTTCACCAAACTGTACAATTGCGTCCCCTTCTGTGGTTCACTCCCCTAATACTTGCACTGTCACTGTGCTAGCCTGTACACACTCATCCACTAGCCAGCACAATCTGCAGCCATAATCAAGTAGTCCACCTAGCAACAGGGGACTATTTTACATCATGACGAAGGACAATTAAACAAATATCAATAAATAAAGTTTAAAAAATAAATATCAGCTTGTAATTATATTATTTTTTTAAAACTTAACCTTCTACCCATTGTATAATTGCAGTAAACCACTCCAGGGTGTGGGTTATGCTGGGATGTACCCACGGCCAACCTTGTTTGACCACTTGGCCTGCGGCCTCATGGCCAAACCATGCCAGCCATGGGTAAATCCCAGCATAACCCACACCCTGTCGTGATTTATTGCTTAAATACAGGAAATGAAATCTACAGAACACTAGAGCATGTGTTAAGGTTTTGCAGATGAGCCTTCATTTTGAGTGCAAAAGCCTTGGGAGATGAGGGCAATCTAATGTGAGTGGGTATGCATGACGCCAATTGGCATCCATTTACACTCCTCCAGTGGGTGCTAAATAGCACAATTGCACTGTAAATGTTTCAATACATTTGTGAATTGAAAAATCAAAGTGTTATGAAAATGTGTACTTGTATGACTTTTATTATGTTTTTAGAAAATACTGTTGCTTTTTTGATTTGCATGTACAGTTAAGATGGTATGCAATTTTTTAAGACCGTAAATTAGGTAAAAGGTAAAGTGGTATTCCTATGAATTTTTATGTTCACCCTTACGCTTGCACAAGGCAAACATATTGGTATAATAGTGGATTTTGAAAGGTGTGTCATGTCGGTCCAGTGCAGGGCAGTCTGCAAAGGGGCTCTTCAGTGCTAGATCAATCATCGGCCAGGATGATCATGACACTCTTCTGGTCTTGCTGAGTGGAAACTTTGTGTAGTTCAAACAGCCTCCCGAATCATAGGGTGACTCTTTCTTTTGATCTGCATAACCCCACCCAGCAAATGGAGCTGATCAGCGTCATGATCAGCCTGCTGTGGTCCTCTCCCAATGTAAAAGCAATCCCTCCTGCCCTCTGCCAAATACCTGTCTCACCTCCCATTACTTCCCCTTCCTTCTTAATTTTCTGACACTGGGATTCCTAATCCCTGGTGCTGGCTAGTACCCCCAGCCTGCCTGTTTTCACCATATGACACTGGGGAGACCATCTCTAGTGCCACTAAAACAGAACACCAACACTGGGGTGCCAGTCCCCAGTGTCGGTACCTGAAATAAAGAAAACCATCCCTCATAGTCTTTTGCTATGTTTTTTAAAGCCCTGTAATTTTACCCTCTGCCAAGTATCCCTTCCACCTCCCAATCACCTCCCATACCACAAGAGATTAAACTGCTACTGGGGTACCCAATCTTCAGTGTCGGTACTGTCGGTACCTAAAATAAAGAAAAATGTCCCTCATAGTCTTTTTTTTATTTTTATACAGTGCAAACAAGAAAACCATCCATCAATATCTGTTGCCACCGCCAGACCAACTCTGCTGTTACCCTCCCCATGCCAGACCCTCCCACTCAGCTCACACCACCCCACATCCCCATCCCACCCCTTATTGACTGTGGGTCCAATGCCATAATCCTCTCTGGACCTGAGACATGTCTTCTCTCTTCAACACCAGACCAGGAACTGAGGAAATCAGGTATGCAGCTCCATGCATTTCAATGTGTTTTGAACGTGTGCTCATAACTTGGTCGTTTTTTTTTTCAGTCTTTTCCCCACATTTTTAGCATGGCCTTTTTGGGACCCCACCTTATGAACAAGGGTTTTGGAATTATTCAAATCCATCTCGAAAGGTGATGTCACAGACTCTGTGTGAAATTACCTTTCGGGCAGGATTTATTCTCCACCCTTCACGAGGAGGAGTCATAAGAAGGCTATGTCGAAAATTTAGGGTAAAAATATTAAAACACAACAAATTTATTTATTTCACTGTTCAGAAAAAAAAACTTTGAGTGAAAGCTCTTTTTCAAAGGTTTCACGTCAAGTACATGGCACATACAGTACTACAGAAGGGGAATTGCCAATTCTGCGGTTCACACTTCACGGGAAGGAGTGTATACAATAAGAACAACTCAAGGAACATTTAAACAAACAGTGCAATGGTAATGCAAACAGAGAGACATAATGTGGAATATAAGTACAGAATAACAAGTAACCAGCTACTGAAGCTACTGCCAAAAACTTTAAACAGAGTACGACTATGAGCTTATGGGGGAACACAGAGACAAGGACCTCAGCAGCCCACAGTACCGGCTTTGTCCTGGTAACAAGGATGGGGACTGAAAATAGCCAACATGGGGTGGAGGGGGGTGGCTATGGGGGCGGGAGTCAACTAGTACCATGCATGTCCTCCAGTAGGACAGTAAGTGTTAAAACAGAGCAGAGTGCAAGCCTGTAGAGGAGAGATCCAAGCCAGGCCCACCTAATTGCAGGGGCAGTTAGTATGGAGGGCAGGTGAGGAAACTCTGCCCACTGCTAAGGTGAGCTACGACACTTATGATATGGGGCAGCTGAGGGAGGGGGCTGGGTATAAAATTATGAGCATACATTGAAATTTTTCAACACACGCTCGTAACTTTGGTAATTTTCAATATTGTGATCCCAAATTAACAACACAGCCATGTTTTTCACACCACTCAATGAATATGACAGCTGTCATTTTTCAAATGCTGGCCAAAATTTTTTTCACACTTGTGGCACGAAATGACATTTTAGCTAGTATTTTCTGAATGACACCTGTCTTTTTCAGAAGCAGGGATCTTAAAAAAGACTATTATGAAAATTGTGGGTTAAAATGTGAAAAAACAGCTAAGTTATGAAGAGACATTGAAATGTTCCAATATTTACTCCTAACTATTTTTGCTGATTTTCACCCCTAATGTTCTACGTATCCCTTGTGTTACCCCACCTCTTGAACATGACATGTTTCACAGATGTCATTTTTCAAATCCCTCTGAAACATGTTTTTGCAGTCACACTGCAAAATCCCCTTTTGGATGGGATTTAAAAAATTACACCTGTCTTGATTATAACATCAGGTCATAAAAACACTTGGAAATTTGGGGTCTAAATGTGGGAGCTCAATGAAAATTAGATATCGCCTATCAGCTGGCCTATCCTGGATAAATACAGTCTAAAAATGTGTAAAAGCATAACACCACTGATAATGAGACATTGCATCTCATCTGGTCTGTCCTGGGCAGATATTTAGTAAAAATGTGTAAAAGCAGGACCCCAGTACAGCAGAGCCCCCATTGAACTGTGCTTCTATGCTGCTCTGTCCTGGGAAAAATACACTGTAAAAGTTGGATCCCACTGAAAATGAAACTTGCCTTTCAGCTGTGCTATCCTGTGTAAATACATTATAAAACTGGGTAAAAGAAGGGCCCCATCGAAATGAGATATTGCATCTTAGCTGTGCTATCCTGGGTAAATACAGGACAAATATGTGTTAAAGCAGGACCCCACTGAAAATGAGACATTGTATCTCACCTGGGTTATCCTGGGTGAATATATTGCCAAACTATGCAGAAACAGGGCCCTACAACAGAACCCCATGGAAAAGGAGATGGTGCATCTGAAATTATCTGTCCTAGAAAAATACATTATAAAAGCAGGACCACACTAAAAATGAGATATTGTATCTCACCATTACTATCCTGGGTAAATGCAGTGTAAAACTGTGCAAAATCAGGACCCCATTGCAAATGACATATTACATCTCATTTGGTCTACCTTAGGTAAATGTATCGTAAACATGTGTACAAGCAAGACCTGGTACAACAGCAATGCAAGCAGTGAACATTTGGCATTGAGAAATGCTTGTTTTTGGTAGCTCCTTGAGAAAAAGCAAATGACCAAAGCTCATGACAGGCTGACCTCAGACTGACTCTGAAATCGGCTTGTCAACAGGACGGTCTGCTGGAGGTTAGAGATTTTGAATGGTAGCTTTAGCTTGAAAAGAAGTATATAAAGCAGCCTTTGGAGTTATGATCTACACAGTTGTGTCTGCATTTTTTTTTTGGAGGGTAATTTGTGGACCATAAGAAAGCAAGAGGTGGCTTGTGCCACTGTGCTGTGCTGCCCATGACCTTTATTTATTTATTTATTGAGAAATCAGAATTACAACCTTTGAGCTAAAAGCTCATTTACAAAGGATCCTCGTCAAGCATAGAAAAATAAACAAACACCAAGTTCATGAGTAAGACATCAAATACTTGAGTGAAACATAAAATACATAAGTAATAGGAGACATTGGCAGCTTACAGGCATGTCAAGGAGACATTAGCAGCTAACGGGCATTGTCGCAGATACAACCAACAAGGGAACATAGGACTAATCCACATCACATTAGGACAGGCGGAGGACATTGAGTAGTCTAAGTCATAGGTACAACAGACTCAGGGGGAACAATCACAAGGGCTGGGAGTGATAGATTGAAGGGCATATATGTTCAAGGTAGGCGGTTTGTTCCTTAAGGGTAATAATGGGTAGATACATCCATTAAAGCCAGTTAAATCATTAGGAGTATTAGGATAAGGGGGTTCAAAGAAGGAAGCAGCAGTGGGTAGCAGAAGAGAGTGCCATGGGGGGAATAAGCAGGGGGAGCGTGATCCAGGGGATGGGAAGTAGGGAGGTGAGGGTATAAAAGGTAGGAGGGAGATGCAGTGGGGGAGGGAGGGAAGGGGAGTGGTGCAAGGGTCTGGGGTAGGGTGGTGAGGTGGGAGCATCAAAGGAGCATCTAGATGGTCTCAGATGAGTCAGTGTGTGGTCGAGGGGCAGGAGAAGGAGTAGTTTCAGCTGGGATTAAGTGTGGCAGAAGCAGCGTTCACGAGGGGAGATGGCATTCTGTAGTTCAGATTTGAACTGTCTGAGGCTCATGAGGCTTGTGGTGGTGTGGGGGAGTTCATTTAACCAGATGGGGACCCTTACTGTGAAGGCTTACCTTCCCAGGGCAGTTCTTCTGTAAGGCACTGCTAGGGTATGCTTTGTTACACTTCTTGTGGCATGTTCAGCTGGAGCAGGTTAGACAAAGCCTGTAAGGATGGGGGGTGCAAGTCCTAGGAGGGCCTTCTTTCCTATCAGGCAGGACTGGGACTTGATTCAATCTATGAGCAGTAGCCATTTAGTCCAAATGTATAGTTTGCAAGTGTGCGTAAGGTGATCGGCATCCAGAACAAATCTGCAGGCTTGAATCAGAGGCACCATGCTATTCTTTATTTTTATTGTAAACTGCTACATATTTCAACAGAACACAACTGTGGCTGTACCTATTGCAAACACTGAATTCGATGCCATTGCATTTTTTAAATTTGCACCAATACACTGAAATACACTGACCTCATGTTTAAGAACTCTGACACATGTGAGGACTTAAACGTGAGCAGCAGGCCTGTACTGTTAATGCCCAAACCTGGCATTGTTAAAGCATGACTTTATCTTTTAGTATGTCTTATGCATACTGTCCCATCTATGTGTTGCTTTAGTGTTCTTGCCTGGGGGTGCATTTGACAACAGTAATATCATCCCAATTTACCTTCCTGGTAATCAATCAATCAATCGATTGATCTATCAATCAGTCAATCAAATTCTCCAACTGTCCCTACCTCAGTTTCATCATGATATCCCTACTACTGCTTTTCTACAAGTGGAGCACTTTGTATATTTTCCCCACAGCTTCCAGCTACTTTAATTCTGTTTCCGACTGTACAACCTGTCATTGGCTTGGATTAAACGGTTACGCACATACACAATCTCAATGAAGCAGAGCTTTGTGGCACAAGCTGCCTTGTTTATTTTTGTAAACACTGATTAGTCAAGTATACTTGTCTGATCAGAGCGTCATGGTTTTGTTAGTTCCATTTCATGAAGTTTCTCATGCTTTAGTTTACGTTTCTTTTCCACAATCCCAAATTCAGAATTAGGGATTTTGCTCATATTTTTTAAAAAATTCAGTGTATTACTTCACTAGCTGTTGTGGTATGGACTGCATTCTATTTTGCATTCTGTGAAATTGATTTTCTTGATTTTATGTTCTGAAAAAGAAATTGAGGGAAACATGTCGTACTTCATCAGCTATATCAGGTTGCATGAATTCTCGCTTATTCCATTTGAAAGTGCGAAATGATCCTGCAAGTTCTACACTGAATTCCTAATGAACCATAGGTGTAAAAGTCACCTGGCAACAACACAAACAAGCTCAGAAGTCTATAAAAATGTGTGTGGCACTTTTAGGAACATGTTACACCTGTGTATTTTGAGGGGTATTTTCAAAAGGCATGACACAGGCGCAATTCCTGATTTCAGGTGCAGTCTGTGTCACATGATATAGTCTAGCAGTATAGCCTAGAGGTTAGAGGAACGAGGTGTGAACAAGCTTGATTCATCCAGCAGACCAGACCTGAGTTTGATTCTCACACCCTCCACTTGCATGCTGTGTGACTCTGAGCAAGTCACTTAACTGCCCAGTGCTCCCAGGTCACCACTGAAAACAGGCACTTGTGCCTAGTGGGCCTTACCCGGTTACCAAAGGCTTAAAAAAACAAAAACATATCTGCCAAAATGTTTGGATGTCATTCTTGGATGTTTTGACACATTTGCAGTAGTTTTACTTGCTTTATGGTAAACAAAACAAATGCATGCATCAGCTGTTGATACCAGTGCCCACTTTAATGCTGCAAGTTGTGCCAAATGTGCCCAGTAGAGAGACCACTGTGTAGGTGGTCTAACTCAATAGTGCAAGCACTGGGGATGCATGACCATCATGATGCATGTCCCTGACATAGCTCTGAAAAGCCCCATCTGGAAGTTCAGTTTAAACCCTTCCTGGTTCACTGTTCCCTCAGCCTTCAAAATGGAGCAAATCAACACTCATGTGAAGCTGAGGTTCTTGACCTTTTAAGACCAGTGATCACAATTTTTATAAGTAATCCTTGGAATCAATATTTGTAATTCAAACAACAGCTTTGGTGTATAGAATTGCTTACAGTATATAACAGTAATAGTAGCAGTAGCATTTTGTGCCCTTCCATAGGCTCAGAGAGTGCTCCAACACAATAACACAAGGTAGGGTAAATGGCAGACACATACTGTATATATAGTACTACAAGCCATGTGACCACATTACAGATATACCTGTACACTTCTAACATATAAATACATATAAATAGATTGCACCTTAAGTCCAAGTGATCTTTTCCAGGTTGGGAATGCCTATGTTCAGAAGTGCCTAGGAAGTCTGATTTTAAATATCATGACCTATTGAGCTAATTGAATGTCCTTTGGCAATGCATTCCGCCAAACAGGGCCAGTGACCACAAAAGCCCTATCCTCAGCTGACTTCAGTCATGGAGGCAGTACTTAATAGCCCACCAGGGGTGGAGGTGAGGGTGTGGAAAGTCCAACATTTAAACAATTTAAGTATTTGTTGCTGAACTTTTGTGTTTGAGGCATGGGACAAGGGAGCCTGGGAGGAGTGAGTAATATGTGGGAAGTTGCAGAGTGGGAAACGTGGTGGCGGAATTTAGCACCAACGTGATCGGGGTCAGGAGTCACATGACTGCCTAGTACAAATCAGGCACTAGCAGTCTCTTTGCCTTATAAAGCAAGTGCTCACTGTTGAAAGCAATCAGACTCAAGAGCCAGACAGGAGCAGTGGTGAGAGAGCCAAAAGCCCAGGTTTTAAACAATTCAGTCATTTTTTGCTGAACTTCTTTGTTTGGGGCAGGAGATAAGGGAGGCTAGGAGGAGTTAGGGATTTGTGGGAGGCTGCAGGTACGTAACTCAGCAGCTAAATTTGGCATACTTTTTGTCACAAACAGGAGTCATGTGACTGCCTAGCACCAATGGAGGCAAGAAGTCTTACTGCTTTATAAAGTAAGCTCTCATTGGTGCAAGCAGGAGTCTCAAGATCCAGCCAGGAGGGGTGGTGAGAGGGTGCAAAGCCCAGGTTTTAAACAATTTAATAATTTTTTGTTGAATTTAAGTTTTTGGGGCAGGGGGGTAAGGTGGGCTGGGAGGAGGAGGAGATTTGTGGGAGGTTCTGGGGCAGGGTAACTCGTCAGCCAAATTTGGCACCAACTTTGCCAGGGCAGGAGTTACATGACTGCCTAGTGCCAGTCAGGCACTAACAGTGCTGAATTTCAATCACACAGGGCCAAGCATCCCTCATGTAAGTGATTCTGAAGCAGGAAGACCGCAAAGCAGAAGGATGGCATCTGCAGGATGTTCTCAGGGTTGTCCTCAGGGCTGGCTGATACTGCCCATTTTTACTTAGCTGGTCAAAGATGAGATATATCTGGGCTCACCCACTGTAGGTAATGAACTCTGGCCATTCTTACTGCACCTGTAATTCAGTGAGTAGATTCTAACTAGGCCTGTATGAGAAGGTCCATAAATGCAGACAGATTTTAAAGTGTGAGTAGGTTCTAAAGACTAGGAACAAATGTGTTTGCTTTGTAATTTGGGGAAATTAGCAAACCCTATCTGTGGTTTGTGTAAGTAGACTTATAAAAGCGGTCAGGTTCAAGACTGTGAGTAAGCTATCAAACTAAGAAGAAATGTATTTGCTCTAAAACATGGGTGAAATTAGCAAAATTCTATCTAGGGTGATGCTGAGTAAGGGTTATTAAATAGTAGTCAAACAATAATAGAGCATTAAGTATGTTTTCCTGAAATGCACTGAGTCTCAAAAGAAAGGGATACAGCCCACACCCTCTCTGAGGTACCTCCAACTAAAGGTATCGAGGCAGGGTATAAGTGTGAAAAATCTCTTTCTCACAGCATTTGACCTACAAGCATTAAAAAGGGATCTGAAGTAACCATGCACAGTGTAAGTATGAGGGGCCTGTGGGAAAGACTTGCAGGACCTGTGGTGCCAAACACCTGAAGGGTATGCTGTAACAATGAAGAGAATGCCCTGCCAGCTGGTAGTTTGTGGCACCCACTCTGAGCTGTCAAAAGCATGGGTTATACTTCATCAGCTGCAGAGCATACTGGAGTGGGGGCCCAGGGTGTTTACTGCTGCTCCTCTCAGCATCTCCCAGGGTTTGCAATGAGGCTGGAAAGTAGTGGGTGGGGGGGCAGAGTGAGGCATCTCCTGGGAAGAAAGGGCTCTAGAATAACAACAAACAATTGCTTTACCCTTATGAGTGTAGCAGTGCATGCTAGTCCCCCTGCCAGGAAAGATCACCCTGTTGCCCTGAGAGCCCAAACAACAGCAAAACCTACTAAGGAAGGCTGCATTCTGAAAAGAACATCTCAAAAGAGGATACTCATCAATCAATCAATCAATTAATCAATCAAAAACTTTATTTAACCAGATGGGACACCATTGAGTAGAACTCATTTTCAAGGTGGACCTGGACAATATACATATTCAGTACACAGATATACATACGTACATAGCTATACATAAGCATATATTTAAAAAGTTTTATATATACAGTAAATACATATTCAAATTCAGTACATAGTGTAAATTGTGCACACAGTAAACATGAGAATACACAGAGAAAAATGATACTCACATCAGTATACAGAGGAAACAGGATCCAAATGGGGAAAGTGACATGGGTTATTATAAAGCTGGACTAACACTGCTGGAGAACACAGGCAGGTACCTAGAGTGGCATAAACTTTGATAAAGAATTTGGTGAGGCCTTGTGAGTGAGGAACAGAGGGTAAGAACAGAGGAAGACGATGAGGGGGTAGAAATGGGGCATACATAACGGGGAAAGGAAGGGCAAAAACAAGGATACTTGAAAGAAAGGGGTCCTGCATAAAGTGCCTCTGAAGGTAAAAGACAAGTGCGACCATCAGAGAAGTATTTACTGGCTCCAAAATTAAGCACCTGTGGTACAATATGGGTACCTATAAGGAGGGAGGAATAAAGAAAAGGGGTGTGGATGATATCAGATAGCAGGGGAACTCAGTGGCACAGAGACATGGTGTCATAGTGAGTGGAATCTATACTAAGGGGTACCAAGACTGAGGTCTGTGCCACAGACTAGCTGGGGAGGGTAGTGTGCAGTTTTCCAGTGCTAGGTAGGTCGGGTCGGCCGGAGGGGGCAGATGTTACTATTCATGTTGGGATGAATGATTGGCAGGAAAGTTGCTATGAGCAGTGAAGGATAGTTTCAGGGCACTGGGTTCCAGGCTTAAAGGATTAGCTGGTACTGGGACCTTTTCAGAGGTCCTCACAGCACACTGGAGGGGAGGCAAGGAAGCTGAAAATCCTTTAGTTCAACAATTGGTTGAAGGAGCGGTGTGCAGAATAGGTGTTCAATGTCCTGGAGGACTGGGGTGCCATTTGGTGTGATAACAGCCTATTTAAACTAAATGGCTTTCATCCTATTTTGAACAGAACTAAGGCAATTGGTCAGAGCTCTGAGGCTTGCATTTTTTTTCCCTATAGGTTTTTATCACTCCTTGGCAGGATGTGCGACTGGCTTAGCCCTGTACTGTTGTCTGTGGCTGTCCCATGTCTCCTCTGGTCCCCGAGGGCTTGTATCTCCCTTGGATTGCCCCCCATGGCAGGGCCTGGAAGGGAGGGCCATCTTCCCCCCACACAGAACATGTATCCAAATGTTCCTGGGAGCCAGTGAGACTGGGCAGGCCGTTGGCATGAGCGGGCAGGGCTTCATTAAGCCCATCCTCCATTCTTCCTCCTCATTTTTTTTCTCACACTGTGCTGCACAGACATGCAATGAGCACAGCGCTGGTACTCTGAATGTATTCCCCTCCCACTTATTGGGCCCCACATGTGATACTATCTGGATTCCTCCACATGGCAATCAAGTGGTGAGCCACAGGATCCCCTCCTCAAGGGAGGACAGCAGTCCTTTGGACGCTCAATACTCCCTCCCTCCCCAGCCGACCCCTGAGCAACCTGAGTCCATTCCTGAATCTGGGTCACTGGCATGGGCAGCAGTAAGGCACCCATGACACTTCAGCCCTCTACACCACTGGGCTGGCCCTGAGGCTTGCATTTTTAAGACATTTAAATGAGTTGGGCGAAGACTGGAGGTACAGTTGTCTATGAAGTAAAAGTTAAGTTGAGGTGGACCTAGCTAGCACTTCTCCAGATTGCAGGGGTTAAAAGGGGCAGGAGTTGACATATATGGGGAACAGGAAGTAGGTATGTACCTAAGAACAAAAACCACAGCAGGTGGGAGGTGAGTAAGCAATAAAACATAGGGGATGGACAAAATAGGTCTGGCTAGAGGACAGCAAAAGGGCAGAAGGCAAGGTTCCTGGAGGGTGGTCTGTTTAAAAAACAGAAACCTCTGGAATAAGATGAGTGCTCTCTAGGCTGTGGTAGCAGATGGCTGCCCTGACATAATGGCCATAAATGAAATGTGGTTAACACGTAATATAGAATGGGACCTCACTGTCACAGGATGAATACCGTTCACACGAGACAGGGAAAGGGAGCGAGGGTAGAGTGAGCTGTACACCAAGGAGGACATCAAGGTGTTGGAGGACAGGGAGGCAAGGAAAGAGATGATGTGGAATCATTACAGGTTCTGCTGAGGGCAGGGTGGGCAGTATTATCTGCATGGACATGGTCTGTATGCCTCTGAGTCAGTCAGAGGATGTGAACAGTGCAATTACTAAAGAGATTAGGAGGAAAACAGCTAGAGGGACAAATCTTGTATTAGCAGATCAACCCATGTGCATTCACACACTTTAAAGTGCTTTTCTCATTGGGGTGCAACCTGTTGTGGCACAAATATGTTAAAGCAAGAGACTCAGTGCACCCCCCCATCAGAACTGGTAAATCATGAACTTATTGCAATGTGCTTACTGCCTCAAATGGCTACTCACTTATTTCATCCCAAAAGGGGAATGGAGGTCTCTTAATGTTCAATTCAGAACTCTGATGTGAAATATCAGCTAAGCTACCAGGTGTCAAGGTAGATCTCCCATCGGTTAAGGATCTATTCCAAAATGCAACTGACAGAGTTGACTCCCTTTTAAAATATGGTGCATAAGTGAGCCAATTAGGCAGTGCACCATATCTTAAAAGGAGCCAACTCTGGCAGTTGCATTGTAGAATAGGGCCTCAGCTGAACGGAGGTCCACCTTGATGGCTGGTGGCTGAGGTGATGTGACAGCTAAAGTGGCAGTCATTCTGCTGGGACTTTGACATGCCCAGTGTAGACTGGAGCATTCCTGGGACACAAAGCACCAGGAATCCGGCACTGATGAAAACCTTCCAGGACTGTTTCCAATCACAGCACAAGGAAGTGCAGACTGGAGAAGGGAACATGCTCAACCTAGTTCAGTCCAGCCAAGACAGCACAGGGATAAAGTGAATGATTCACTCGGGTTTAGTGACCACAGCACAGTGTGGTTTGACATAGTGCTCCTTTTTCTCAGAGCTTTCCTCAGCCAAGGATTTATGCTGTTTTGTATGTTTCCTTGCAGACTCTGCTTATTTATTTATTTATTGAGTCAATCGGATTTACAACCTTGGAGTTAAAGACTCATTTACAAAAGCTCCTCGTTAGAGCACAATACATCAGTATGCATGCAGTATACAATAATACAAAAGTGGCCAAAAGAAACACAGTACATGACCAGTACATACAAAGAAGGGGGTGAGGCCTGTACAATTGGCTAGCTATAAAAGTCCATCTAAGGAGTTTGTACATGACAGCAGACAGTTCAAAGAGATAAGGAGGGAGGTCTGAGCATTTAGTTGCAATACAGGCCCGGCTAAGGGGCTTGTATGTGCCGTAATGCAAGCAGTCGGGATAACGACTTTGTCATAACACAGTCTATCTTTTTTTTTTTTTAGCATAGACAACAGTGGGATACAGAGCACTATGGCCCAAACTTGCTCCATGTAGTAAGGGTGATACTGATGGTTTATGTGCACCTGCTGGCATCTACATCCCACCTCTAATTCAGCAACAGGATTGGGCAGGGCTGGCCAGTGCCAGATTGCCAAGTATTGGAGGTGCTGCGCAGCAACCAAGCTTAGTCGGAGCACTGGCAGCGGTGGGTGGCAAGTATATGGTTTTTAAACATTAAACAAGTCTTACGTGAAAGCTATATTATGAGAAATTTTTAAAGAGATGTTCTCAGTCTTTATAATAGGGGATTACACTTTGGATCTAGACAGAGAGGCTGGACCTGATAGCTGTATGTTGACCCTAGCTTACCGACGCCCTAGTTCTGAAGGCCTGATCTAGGCTACTACATGTGAAAGGGCAAAGGCAACCTTTTCCACTCTTCCTGCTGATATAGCCCTGGAAGCCCAAAGTCAGACTTCAGGAAGATAGAGGAGGAGGAGTGAAGAGAAAGACTTAGGGAGTCTTGTCAAATATTTCGGGCAGAGGATAAGTGGGAATCCACTAAGCAAGGGATCCTTGAGATATTAAAGACATGCATCAGGCAGGTAGTGAAAGAGAGGAGGCGTAAGAGGCCTATATAGTTTTCTATGGTGGTTAGGGAACTAGTGGGAGCCAAAAGGTTGCTGTTCAGCGTGTATAAGACTGATCAGTCAGAAGCAAGCAGGAATCTTTGCTTCAAGACAGAGGAGGGGCTGTACTATATGGGAGAGATGGAATCAAAGCTGTGGAAGTACCGGGGTACATGGAGAAACAAAAAGGGCTGGAGGTGTTGTGGGTCATTCTGGAGACAGGTACTGGCTCCACTATCCATACAAGGGTGTTATACAGACCTTTAGTGCAGGGAGAGGAGCCACATAAGGCACTTGGGGAAGTCATCAACACGATGGCAAGTAAGGGGGAGGTGCTGCTAGTTGGGGATTTTAATCTACCAGATGTGAATTGGAGCCTTTCAGCTGCAGCTTTGGCAAGGAGTAGGGCCATCCTTGACTCCCTACAAGGTGCTTTTCTCAGCTAGCTAGTCAAGGAGCCCATTAGGGATGGGGCAGTGCTGGAACTGGTGCTTATAAACCTGGACAGCATTGCAGACATCACAGTGGGCTGTCCCCTAGGTACCAGTGATCACAGTACAGTGTGGCTTAACATTAAATTGGGAAAGAGACAAACCTCATGAGAAAGAGGGTCCTGGACTTTAGGAGGACAGATTTTAAATAAATGGGAGACTGCCTCAGAAACTGTCTTATAGAGGGGATTGCCAAGGAGGGGTAGAGGCACAGTGAGGAAAAATAAAATGGCAGACTGACTCAGAAACTGCCTTGTAGGGTTGACTGCCAAGGAGGTTTAGAGGCACAATGAGGAAAAATAAGGGAGGACTTAATTAAGGTAATCAACCTCTGCATAAAAGAAGCGAGTGAAAGCAGAAGGGAAAAAGGGACTGTTTTAGTTCCCTAAGGAAGTGGCCGAGGTGGTGAGGAAAAAAAGGATTGGCAATCAGGAGATATAAGGAAATGCAGCAGGAAGAAGAAGACAGGGAGGTATACAGGTAAAACAGAGAGACGCAGGAAAGGCAGTAAGGGGAGAACATGTGCAGACAGAGGAAAGGATAGCCAAAGCGATAGCTAAAGAGGATAAGACTTTCTTAACTCATTGCCTCCACAGGAGTGCTCTGAAGTTGCAGCACTTGTCTACTGTATACTGTTAACAGTGAATCCTGGACTTTTTTCAGCAAAATCAAACCACAATCAGCATGCCACAAACAAAAGCTAATAGCACAAAAACCATAAGTGCTAAACATAAAGTATAAGTAGCAAACTTGTTCAGCATAGAATTATCTTTCCAACGGTGGTATGCAAGTAATAATAGGTCATTTCGTTTTTTTCTGTGCTTGTTGAAACAGCAAAATAATATATTTTTTCCACTAAAAAAATGCACCATAACCCTTTTTTTGTTGGGAAATATGTAACATATCAACACCAATTTAAGCATCCCGACATTACATGTAGTTTTAATAAAATGTTTGTAAAAAAAAAAATACTAGTTCTGTAGCATTAAACATAATTTTTCCCCATTTTAGTCAAGATGCGTTGGTGAGGTTTGGGGGATGAATCTGAATCATACACACCATACCATAAACAAATTCATTTAACTCCTAAAGTATACATGATACACACAACATATCAGTGGCAAAGTTGTTCCACACAAAATTGTCTTTCTGCCGGTGCTATGCAATCAATTGTGCTTAATTCGGTTTTTGTTTTATACTGGCTGAGATACTCAAAATGTGTGTTTCTTCAAAGTGCTTAGGTGGTTCTTGATAGACAAAATGTCTGCCATACACACCATGTCATAAACAAACATGGATAACTCTTAAAGTGAACATGTTACAAAGTGTCAGTGGCTAAGTTGTTCAACACAGCATTACCTTTCTAATGGTGCTATGCAGTCAATTCTACTCAATTCTGGCTGGCAAGTAATATTAAAACATGTGAGTGACTTCTCCAGACATCACTAGGGCACACAGGAGTTCTGTAGGTGAATTCTGTAGTCGTTCTGGGACACACAGTGGTACATTTGCTGCCGCCTACAGGCATATTCTAGGAGGCAATGAGTTAAGGTGCATAAGTGAGAAGAGGAAAACAAGGGGAGGGATAGTGAGGATAAGGATGATGGCAGGAGAGACTACACAGAAGAGGATAAAAAAAGCAGACATCCTAAACAGGTACTTCTCCCCAGTCTTTGTGGTGGATGGAGGTGGGATGCACCACCAAGGAGCAATGGCAACAAAGGGGGGGTTGGGAGGTGGACACAAATTAATCTTCAGAGGAAAGAGTCCTGAAGGGACTTGCAGCTCTGAAAGTAGACAAGGCTATGGGGCTAGATCGGATACACCCAAGGGTACTAGAGGAACTCAGGGAGGTGCTAGCTTCCCCAGTGATGGCCTTATTCAACATCTAACTAGAAACAGGCATAGTTCTGGAGGACTGGAAGAGAACAGATGTGGTCTTTCTCTATAAGAGCAGCAGAAGGGAGGAGGCTAGCAGCTGTAGGTTGGTCTGACTCAGACCGGGGTGGGGAAATTAATGGAATTACTTTTTAAAGAAAGGTTGGTAGAGTATTTTGAACCCAATGGGCTATAAGATCAAAGGCATCATGGATTTGGGGTGGGGGCATGCCAGATGAATCTGATTGATTTCTTCAAGTGGTTGACCAGTGAAAAAGATTAGGGAAGGCAGTGGACATGGCCTATCTGAACGTTAGCAAGGGCTTCGATACTGCCACACAGGAGACTGATAAAGAAGTTGAGCAGTGTAGGGGTGCGACCTAAAGCAGTGAAAGGGGTAAGGAACTGGTTAATGGACAGGTAACAGATGGTGGTGGTTAATGGCACTCAATCTTATGATGGGAGAGTGACCAGCAGGGGTGCTGCAGGGCTCAATATTCCTCTTCAATGTGTTCATAAAAGACATTGTGGAAGAACTGGAAAGGGAAGGTATATATTTTGGCAGATGACACCAAAATCTGTAATTGATTGTACACTCAGGATGGGGTAGTGAGAATGTGTAGGGATCTTGGGAAACATGAGGAGTGGTCAAGAGCATGGCAGTGGGGGTTCAATGCCAAAAAGTGCAAAGTCATGCACCTAGGGCATGGGAACCCAGGAGCTGAGTATAGGATGGGGAGGATGTCCTGGCAGTCACTAAGCAGAAAAGGGACCTTGGAGTTATCATATCTGATTACCTCAAAGTGGCAGGGCAGTGTGACAAAGAAGTGGGTAGGGCCAGTGGGATTTTGGGATGCATAGGGAAAGGTATCTCTAGCTAGGGGAGGGAGGTGTTTCCACTGTATTGCTCACTTGTGAGACCCCACCTGGAGTACTGTGTTTAGTTACGAGGCTTCACCACAGAAAGGACATAGACAGGGTGGAGGCAATCCAGAGGAGGGCAACTAAAATGGTGCAGAGGTTGCATCAAAAAACCTATGAAGAGAGACTGCTGGAGCTTAACATGTACTGTACACCTGTGAAGACAGGAGAGCAAAAGGGGATATGATAGAGACCTACAATGGTGCAGGAGAGGAGTCTATTTCAAATGAGAAAGAGCACTAGGACCAGAGGGCATGCAATGAAGCTGTGGGTAGAGTTTAAGAGGGATATGAGAAAGTACTGCTTCACTGAAAGAGTGGTAGATGCCTGGAACAGACTGCTGGTGGAAGTGGTGAAGGTGAAAACAGTAAGGGGCTTCAAGTATGTGTGGGATAGTCATGGGGGAATACTGTATTAATAAATAGGCAGAGAGTAGGGAAGGTCACTGGAGACCAGTTAGGGTCTGTGGAAATAGACAGGCACAGACCATCTGGACAGATTGGGTGGGCCAAGAAGTCCTTTTCTGTTGACAAATTCTTATGTTTCTATGTTTCAACAAAGCAAAGGAGGCCAGTAAGGTAATGAGGAGAGCCAGAGTGGAGGCGGAACTTAAGACAGTTGAAGGGGTGAGAAACAATAAAGCTTTCTTTCAGCATATTGGGGACAGGAGGAAGAACAGGTAGAGCAATTGAGAGGCTGAGGAAGGAGCATGGGAGGAAGAAGATGGGCTAATGGAAATCCTCAGTGCCTTGTCCCAGGCACTGGACATCTTCTACTTACACTTCAGCAAGACCTCCGACTCAGTGCCCCACAAAAAACTAGTGAAGAAACTGGGGGCTTGGGGGTGGAGAGAAAGTCACATGGTGGGTAGTGAACTAGCTGTGGGGGTACTCAAAGGGTGGTACTAAATGATACACAGTCAGAGGCTGGGGTGCAACTAGTGGGGTGCCACAGGGGTTGGTCCTGGGCCCAGTACTCTTCAGTATATCTATTTATAATATTGGAGAGGGGATCCAAAGCAATACATGCCTCTTTTTTTTTTTTAAATGTATTGTCTATTTTTCCATCTTGTCTTGGCCCCTTCAAATAGGATGGATCCAGCTTCACCACCCCACATCCCTGATGCTTACCTGCTCTCTGCTTTCAACCCGTATGGGTTTACCACCCATAGCAGAGTCTGGTAATGCCTCATCCATCTTTCTGTCTCCTCCTGAGTGCAGATGCAGGATCTCAGGGTAGAGAGAAGGGCAGACAGTGATGGGGATCATGGTCTGCGTGTGCCCAGGATCACCCCGGTTGATACATGACTTTTCCTTGTTCTCTGGTTCCCACCCTGGGATGTCAGCACTGTGAGCCCAAGCATCATGTGTGCAGAGTATTCAGAGCAGAGCTCGGCTAGCATTCCCCTCTCTCAGCTATGTTGCTGCCATACTGTAATCTGTGGTCACCCAGGTGTCAGTATTGTAGCAGCCACAGCTGCCATCCCTCCCAGAGGAAGAGAGTATCCTCTGGGATGCTTGATCACCCTTCCCTCGGCCGGCCCCCAATCACTTGAGTTAATTCCTGAACTCAGGTTGCCAGCAACACAAATAATAGCTCTACTGCTACACTGAATGGCTGGTCCAAGGATGTGTCTATATAGGGATGACACAAATATATGTGGCTGGGTGTATGATGAGGAAGGCATTAGGGAAATGAAAAGGAATCTGGAAAAATTGGCAAGGTGGTCTCAGATCTGGCATCTGAAAGTTAATATCAGAAAGTGCTAGGTTATGCACTTGGGGGAAGGGAACCAGAGAACTAAATATTGGAAGAAGGTTGGGTTAAGCTAATGTTGACCTCAGTAGAGAGGGACCTGGGAGATAAAATAAGCAGCCTCAGCACCTAAACCCAGTGTGGCAGGGCATAAGGGAAGAAAAGCAGGATGCTGGGCTGCATAGATAGGGCCTTCTCAAGTAGAAGGAAGGAACTGATCTTGCCCCCTCCCCCCGTACAGCACCTGGAGTACTGTGAACAGTTCTGGAATCCTCACCTAAAAATGACAAGGACCACATGGAGATGATTCAAAGGAGGGTGACCAAAATAATTTACAGTCAACAGGGGAGAACAGGAGGAACATGTACTTCCTGGAAGCTAGGAGAAAGAGGAAGACATGATTTAAACCTTAAAGTATTGGAAGGGAAGCAGCAGGGTGGAGAGCCAGCAGCTGTTTAAACTTAATGAGGGGTCCATTACAAAGGGCTATAACTATAACATTAGTAGGATGGAAATCTAGAAGGGGTACAAGCATAGGCAGAGGAGCAGTTCAAAAACTGGGGGTCAGAATGAATTATATCATGATAAGACAGTTTCACAGTCTCAGAAGTCATGTTATCAGTACTGTGGGAAGGTGATACTACCATAAATGGTTCATGGTATATCACTGTTTTCTGGCTTTTAACCAGTTCAGAGAGGTGTTTTTTCATCTGTGCCATCTCTATCTAAATATAGGAATAATAAATGTGTACCTTAATTTGCCAGGCTTGTAACTTCTGTGTGTGAGCCGAGCAGCTATAGAGTGCTGCAGCTGCAGCCTCACCCCTGAAATATGTTTAATGATTACACAAACTAGGGAAGGGGGTTGCAGGTGCACTATGTAGAAACAGTATTAACAGGACTGGAGGCGGTGGGTTCTGTGTCATAATAGTGAATGGGAAACAGTAATCACTATTATGGCGAATGTATATCGCAGAAAAGCAAATTGGCGATATACACTTGCTGGTGACCCGACATCCGGCAAACAAACAAGTGTTTTTGAGGGGATCGTGCCTCACCCCCATGATTTAGATTCTACCGGGGTGCAGTCTGGAGGGGCGCAGTCCATTTAAAAAATTCAAGTCCTGCAACCACAGGCAGTGGCAACATTTCTACCCTCCCAGTCCCCAGCCCTGAACCCGGTACCTGCTGGGCCGGAGCTAGCCTCCCTCACCACCACACAACATGGCTGACTCAGCTGCAGCAGGCCCACTACATGAAAATAACTCACTTCCTTATCCCTCCCCTTCCCCTCACTATCCTCCCTTTCTGGTTGTCCTCCCCTACCCTCATGGTAGCAGTGCATCACTATTCTTACGGGTCGCCCATAATAATAGCGTTGAATATGAGTCACCGTTTTGATGGTCGTCCATAATCAGTCGCTGTTATCGCAGGATACTGAGGGGATGGAGGGCTCTCTAAACCTAGCTGCATTATTTTTGCTGGCAGTTCTTATTGATGTACTTAAGAATGCAGCACAGAAAGAAGAAATGGTTGTGGTTGGCGACCCTTAACCTTCCAGGAATAGACTGGCAAAATTTAACTTGCAACTCACGTACAGTCATTGTATCTGGACTCGTTCATAATGGTTGGGTTTGAGCAATTAGTTATGACACCCACTAGCGAGAAAAACATTTTAGATGTTGTTTTATCCAACATACTTGAAGTAATTAATAATTTAACTGTATCAACCCCAATTGATAAAAGTGATCAAAATACCATATATTTTGATATTGAAAGTAAGAATACATACATGGGAAACACAAACTACAGATGTAATTATGCTAAAGGAGATTATGACAAAATAAACAAAGCTGTTGGCGCGGTGGTGCTGAGGGCTGAGGTGCTGGATGCCTTACCTCATGCTGTGCTGGCGACCCATGTTTGGGAAAGAGCACGGGCCACCAGAGGTCAGCAGGGGAGGAGAAGGATTGAGTGTCCGATGGACTGCTCTCCTTCTCTGGGGAGGGGGGTCCTCAGTGGTTGGTGCTCGCCTGCCCCCTAGTGGAGGCTGGGGGACAAGGGTGCAGGGCTGCAGTAGGGGGAGGAGTTGGGACAGACACTTGGGGGGAGCATGTGTGGATGCATGCACGCTCCTCTCTGCGGGCGTCATTGCACATCCCAGCTTCTAGGAGTACACCAGGAAAAAAGTGAAGCCACAGCACAATGGTGGAGGGCGTCTCGCAGGCTCCACTCCCAGCCAGACATGATGCTGTCCCATTGAATCTGGTCTCCAGTGGGGGTTGGGGAACCCCGCTGGCCACATCAGAGGGGTAAGCCCTGAGAGTTCGGGTCAGTGCCAGATGGTGGATGCCAGGGAGTGGGGCTGGGGGCGCCTTCTGGAGGTCAGCTGGCTCAAGGAGGAAAAAGTAATAACTAAAAAAAAAAATGAACACAGCTATAAAAACATTCAGTCGGGAGAAAGCCTAATCTGAATTATGCACTAACAATAGTTGGTTACTATTTAGAAAAATTATTAGTGACTTGGAAAGTTTATATATACCCTTAAAGAAATCATACAACAACAAAGGCAGTAATGGTTAACTTATAACGATAAAGTACAGATTAATATAAAAGAATGAGCCTTTAAAAAATTCAAAACACATCCGACTGAGCAGAATAAGAATGTATATAAATATGAACAAAAATGAACAAAACAACTTATAAAAAAAGAAAGATGTAACATTGAATACAAATTATCAGTATGTAAGGAATCAAAAGCAGTTTTTGCATATATCAACTCAAATAAACATAGAAATAACAGTATTAGGAGAAGGAGAAAAGAAGAAAAATTGTTTAACCAGGAAAGGCATACTAAACCAAAGCTTGTTTCCAGGTGTGACCTGGGAGCACAAGGAAGTTAAATGACTTGCTTAGGGTCACACAGTATGTAAGGGGGCTGTGGGATTCAAACTTAGGTCTCCAGGTTTGCAACTCAGAGTCCTAAACCTCTGCACTATACTGCCTCCTATTATTAATAAAATAATGGAGAATGGTGTGGAAATTCTAAACCAAACAGAGATTGCTAATACATTTAACAAATACGTTGGATCAATCTTTACTGATAGACAATACAAGAATTGAAACAGATTCACGAGATATTGATATGGAAATTACAGAAAATGAGATAAATACTGCCTTAAGTTCTTTAAAAATAAACTCACCAGGGCCAGATGGCATTAACACGTTTCTTAAAAAATACTATGAGCAAGATAACATACTGGCTTAAAATAAATTTTAATTCATATGAAGAGGGAACAGTGCTGGACGAATGGAGAGAGGCAATTGTGATTCCAATTCACAAAAAGGGGAGCAAAAACTAAACTGAGAACTATAGGACCATAAGTTTAACGTCCATCATATGCAGAACTATGGAAAAGATACTAAAGTCTAGAATTCAAGAAGAATTAGAGACTAAAAGGTTACAGGGCTTATAACAACACGGATTCATAGTTGGAAGAGCATGCGTGATGAACATAATAAGCTTTTATGACAAAGTTAACTTATGTATAGACAGGGAAATTCCAGTTGATGTCATATTCCTAAATTTCAAAAAAGCTTTTGATTTGGTACCTCATAACATTTTGTTAGAGAAAATAATCACATTAGGGCTAAATATAAAACTATTAGGTGGGTCAAATCATGGCTACTAAACAGAAGCCAGAGAGTAAAAAATCTGTTTCAATCTCAGATAAAATCAACGTTACAAGTGGTGTCCCACAGGGGTCAGTATTGGGACCAATACTATTCGGGATTTTCAAATCTGACCTGCAGAAAGGAATTGGATGTCAGATCTGAAGATCTGCAGATGATACTAAACTCTGTGCAGAAGTGGATTCTGAAAGCAAGATCAATAACTTTATAAGAGATCTGAAGCAAATTGACAACTGGGCTCAATTAAACAAAATGTCCTTTAATGTGGATAAATGTGTGGTAATTTATTTTGGGTCAAAAAACCCTCAAAAGAATATCTATTAAATAATACACCCATTAAAACTGTGACATCATAGAAAGATTTAGGAATAGTTGTCAGCAATTTACAGGCACCAGGAGAACATTGTCGACAGGTAGCTAAAGTTCCAATAGCATTTTAGGAGTTGTTAAAAGATCGTTCATATGTAGGAATGAAACTGTACATGTATAATTCCCTTAAATAGATCATTCATTAGGCCCCACTTGGATTATGCTGCCTCCTTTTGGGCTCCTTACTTATCCAAGGATGTGAAAATAATTGAGAGTATACAAAGAAGGGCTACACAAATTATACCTAGATTACGTAATCTATAGTACCGGGAGAGATTAAAGTCACTTCACCTATATGACCTTAAATTAAGAAGGGACAGGGGAGACCTTTTATTACTGTATAACATTCTTAATGATAAACATCTCATGAATGACTGTGGCAAAACCTATACCATGAAACCAAGCAGTGTTAAATGTCATAATCGACAACCAAGTATACCTAGAGCTGAAAAAAATAGAAAGTTTTTCTTCACAGTATGAGCATGTACATTGTGGAATTCACTACCACAGAATACAGTGAATGCTACAAACTTCAACATGTTTAAACATAATCTTGAAATATACCGTTTGGGAGATGACAACTAAAAATACCTCCCACAAGGAGTGGGGAGGATAGTCTCACTGGGCCTAACACCTTCTTATGCCCTTTAAGCACCGAGTAATACCAAGTAGTTCTACATGTATGGGGTTTATTACAGACCCATACATAAAGAAAACATCCAGCAAAAGTTATACAACTACATTTAGAGAGCCCCCCCCTCCCCATATATCTTATTAATAGCTACATAGAACACCTGCAGCCTGTTCCTTACTTTGTATCCTCATTAAGCTTATTTTCGGGGCAGGGCTGCTGCAATTCTCAGCAGCCACTTGGCCCATGAACGGAAGTTGCAAGTCAGGCAACTTAAGGTACATATTTTGTTTAAAGCTAGCTCTTTGGGCAGTCTTCTCCTTTGTATGAGTTGCCTGCCTGGAGTTAATATACACACATGATCCCCCCCACCCACAACACAGAATCCCAGAACATCTGCAGATTATATCCCCCCTGCATTTACTACTGGACTCTGCGTTCTGACTGACCAGATCAAATCTAAAGTGTGGATTTAGTGAAATCAATGGTCATACCAGAAATATATATAAAGGATTCTAAGCAATAAAACAGTCTTTCAAGTGTCTAGCCTTTTCTACAGAGTACACTCTGCCCCTTGTTTCCTAATAAAGATGGTTTAAAAACAAATTTAGTTGGCTTTATCCACACCATCCCCCTCACACACAAAAATATCTGACCTACAGTATCCAATCTCTTGGTGTAAATAGAGAATCGTGGGTCCAATAAATAGCTTGGAGTGTGGTGCTCATGCTTCTCTGTAAACATAACAACTACTTATCATTAGGTTAAGTTTTCCCATTTTATTTTCTTTCTTTATAGCCCTGATCCTCACTACTACATTAGTATATACAGGGTTGCAAAAGCCATACAGCTGGTTACTTCCAGACCTGATTGTTCTTCCCAGTTACTCCAATAGTCAGGAAGCCTCACTCCAGATGCCATTACCTCTGTACCCACCACAGTTCACCAGTTATGCTGCAACCAACATGGTCATAATGCTATAGTTATGCTATGCATTAACAAGCATAACATTTTATTTGGGTGAAAGCTGAAAACTGTGTGGCACTTGTCCCAGTCCCCAACTCTGAAATGAACTCTGCAGTCTTTCTTTTTAATTTTGAGTCTGCTTTACACTTCCAGCACTGAGCTGGCGGTATAGTCTAGAGATTACAGTAAGGAGCTGTGAATATGTTTGATACATCTGCCGAGCAAAGGGGTTCACTTGGCATGCTGGTGACCCGGGTTCGTGCCCCAAGTCCAGGTGCCAGGAGCGTAGACCGGCAGGGAGGGAGTCCAGAGCATCCATTGGATGCTTCATTCCTGGGGGAGGTCAGGCCTTGGCTCCTGGAAGTGGATTGGGAGATGAGCTAGGGGGACATGGAGCCTTGACACCCCCCCTCATGTCCCTGCCTAAGGATGCCACTCCCACACAGGCCAATTTGGTGGCATGGGCAGGCCAAGAAAGACTGAAAAAGTGCCTTCTGGCTGGCCAGATGACGGCTGCTGGTTCCTGGTGCCACGGTAGCCCAGGATAGTCCCAAGCTGACCCTTTCTGGTCCCAGGATATGAAGTTAAAGGCAAGGCAAGGCAAATTTTATTTAGAAAGATGCCCATCCCAGAGGCTCTGGGTGCCAAACAGTGAAAATCACATATAAGTAACACCAACAATATGAAAATAAGCAATATGACATATATAATATGAAAAATAAAACTACAATAAAATCTAATAATAAATATTCTACCCTAAAGCACATTATTATAAAATATTTATATAATATACTCAGCAATAAATACCCAGACTAATTACATAGCCAGGGACAGATATAAGCACAAAAGTCAGGTATAAAAAAAAGTTATAGATCAAAGTCTGGGAAGGCCTGATTATACAGGAAGGCCTTGAGGTGGGGCTTTAAAAACTTCAAGAGAAGGGGCCTCCCTTATTGCTGGAGACAGTGAATTCCACAGGATGGGGGCGGTGACACTAAATGCTCTGTCACCTGCTGTTGTTAGCCTCGTCCTGGGAATCGCAAGGAGGCCCCTAGAGGTGGAGAGGAGGGAGTGGACCGAGACAGCAGATGACTAAAGGCACTTCTCCCTTGGAGGAGGGGGACCCAGCCATTGATGGGTTATGTCAGTTTACCCGGAGTTTACTGGTGATGATGAGGGCAACAGATCGTGACCAGGGTATGGTGGTGGCTGGGGCCCTAGGTGACCTGAAGGAGTTGCTGATCAGAGGACTGGGGGAGGTGCATAAAGAAATAAGACCAAAAAAAGTTTGGCACATCCAACAGACCTAGGTTTGATTTCTACATGCTTCAAGATGCATACTGTGTGACCCTGAGCAATGTTCGCAGGTAGCACCTGAAAACAGGCCTTGGGCCTAACCCAGTTACCAAAGAATAAAAATAAATAACAAAATAAAAGGAGCATCCCATAGGCTTTCATCGGTATTCTCAATATGTTGTTTGTGAGCGCTCATTATCATGATTTCTGGTGACTAAAACAAACTATCATGTAGCAGACAGTGCTCCATGACTTTGTAGGACAGTGGTTGTACTAAAACCAGGACCACCTTGTAAATAAGCATCGCTCAATGGAATATTTTCTAGGTAAAATACACACACACACTTACTTTAGTGTCTATTTTCAGGGAGACAATTAAGCACTTGACAATTTCTAGCCCTTGTCACATTCCATTCCTAGGGAAAGGCTAAAAAAAATGTGTGTGCCAGTGGGGGAAGGGTACGTAGCAGTTAGTTTGTAATCTCTGTTGGTCCAATAAGATATCAAATTACCTAATTTGTGCATCTTGTCAGTAAACCTCCATGAGCTCATCTGATCTTGCTCTCACTGACTTCCAGTGAATGCATGTGGTGTGTGCCACAGACATAAGACAAAATGCAGAATTAAGATAACAGGCTAGTAAATCTTGTATCAGAAGAGGGGGGGGTCAAAATGTACATCACAACCCTTACTTTTGAAAGTGAGGGGTCAGTTGACCCCTTTGACCCCCTGGGTCTGCTGCCTATGGATGCAAGGGAGTACTTCTTTACAGAACAGATGGTGGAGAAGTTAAACCATCTACCAGAGGAGCTGGTCATGTCAAAATGGTTTCAACTTTCAAGAGAGGATGGGACTGACACATGGGATTGGTAAAATGATGGGGGGAGGACCAAATAGAGCCAAATAAGTGTAGCTATGGGATAGGAGCTCTGCCTAAGACCTGCTAGTGTTAGACAGGTGGGGACTTTGATAGGAACTGGCCGGACCAAAGATGGATCGTGAGTCTTTTTCTGTCGATAAGCTTTTTTGGTTTTATGACCTTAAATAGCATAGCCCCTACTTTGAAGAACTAGTTCTATGGGTCAGAAGGTGTAAAAAAACTCACAGAGGTAAAGGAATCCTGGTTCATTTGGGACTTTGAATGTTAAACCCAGAATCTTGTAGTTAACTCACCATCTAATTGGCAGTAAGCTTATAGAGCATAGGAAAGGAGTAATATCTGACCCCCCAAATTGAGATGACAAGCCCAGCCACAGACAATGTAGTTGACTATAAGATAAGCCTTTGTAGAGCAAATTACAGTGTTACAGCCTAGATGAGACAAGGCTTACACTACGGTCCTATGATCTGCAGGATCAAGTAAGTGGCATAATCTGGAGGTATTCCTCAGGTGGTAAAGGCTACTCTTGATGGCTGCCATCACCTTAGATTCAGGTGAGAGGTGTTGTGCAAGAACTGTTCCCAGAGTATGCACTTACTGTAGTAACTCCCATTAATCTGTTCTGAAGTGGTCATCCTAAAGCCATCTTTGACAGCTGATATCTGTTTCCCTGAGCCCATGACTAGCACTAATCATGTAAAATAGTAAGCCTGATCTCCTCCAGACAGTTCACTAAGCTATGCATGAGATCTACCTTGTCAGGGCAAATGATAGGTACAGCTGGGAATCATCTGCACTATACCATATTATGATCCATCTCAGCAGAAGTAAGTACACTGCAAACAATGTTGAAGGTATAACAGACCCTTGAGGTGCACCATATTCCACTTCAAGAAGCACTGATTGGCAAGAGCCAAACGTAACAAATTTAGAATGTTACCCCCTTCCTGCGATCAACAGTATTTAAAGCTGATGTAAGGTCCAGCAGAAAAAGGATGTAATCTTCTCTTTGATCCCTCATGAGAAAGAGGTCATTTCATATCCTGACAAGGGTGGTCTCCATGTTGTGGCACCAACAGAAATCAGATTGCAGTGGCTGAATGATATAATTGGACTCAAGATGTTCAGCCACCTTTGCCAAAATTGGTAGGTTGGAGCTGGGTCTATACTTTGTTTCCCTGAGCCCATGAATAGTACTAATCTAGTAATACAGTAAATCTGATCTCCTTCAGACATTGCTCAAACCTATGTATGAGATCTACCTTGTCTGGGGCAAATGATAGGTAAAGCCGGATATCCTTTGCACTATACTATCTAGTGATCTCTCTAAACAGAAGTGAATACACTGCAAACAATGTGGAAGATAGAACGAATCCTTGAGGTGCTTCACATTCCACTTCAACCAGCCTGATTGCCAAGAGACAACCACAACAGATTTAGTCTGCTCCCCCCTCTCCCCCACTCATGATCAACAGTATCAAAAGCTAATGTAAGGTCCTGGAGAAAAAGGATGTAATCTTCTCCTTGATCCCTCACAAGAAAGAGATCATTTCATATCCTGACAAGGGTGGTCTCCATATTCTGGCACTGACAGAAACCAGACTACGGTGACTGAAAGATGTCATTGGATTCAAGATGTTCAATCACCTGTGCCAAAATTGGTAGGTTGGAGCTGGTTCTATAATTTGTTAGAGGCTGCCTAGATCTGAGTTACGTGATGCTCCTGATTGAATAGCTGCTCTCCTGTTTGGCTCCTGCTTCTTCTCTTTAAAACTGGCTTTCTATTTTAATTACCTGTAAGTTTTTTGGTTTTCTTTCGCTGGGCAGCCCTTTCCTGTGTTCCTAGGCTTGGGACTGCTGTGTTAAGCATTTTACAATGGATTCTGAGATGCATGCAGCTTCTCCCAAACATACCCCTCCACCCACGCCAGACAAATCTAGCAAAAGACCCAAGGCCCAGGTGTCGGGTCCTGATTGGGTCTCTAATTCAACTTCGGTGATGTCTCCACTGACAGAAGAGTGCTTCTCAATGGAATTTCAACCCTTTAAAGAATCGCTTCAAGATTTAACTATGGAGCTTAAATCCTCGCGAATGGCTTTAACTGATCTCGGCCGTAGATTGGGGGATGTAGAAGCGAGAACGTATTCTGTGGAGCAATGGAAATATAAAATGGACCTCATCCTTACTGCTCTTAAGCAGAAGACAGCCCAGTTGGAAGCCAAATTAGAAAATTTGGAGGGTCAGAGCCAGACTTGCTTGTAGTTTATGCTGCAGGTGTCATGGTGGACACCTGGCAGCAGAAGTGACGTGACGGATAAGAGTCTCGTGCTACTCGAGAGTAGTGCTTGGGACGACTCGTGTACCGCTTGGTGTGGAAAACTATAAAACTGTGAGGCAAAATGGACCTGGCAGTGCTGATTGATTGGCATAGTGGTTAGGGTGATAGACCATAAAGTAGGGAATAGGGTAGGAGACAGGAGTTTGAGTCCAGTAGACCGCAAATGGGATGCGCGCTATGGAAAGAAAAATCACTGAGAATGAATGTCCGAAGTCGGACACTAAGTAACAGTAAAAAAAAAAATTTTCTTCAATATTGTGCAACCTCAGAGTTAATTATTTTTATTTACTTGGGTTCTGGGGGCACAGCCCCCCACTAAAAAAATATTTTGACATGTTTGTATGACGGATAGACATATAGTTATGGCACTGATGGTATTCCCGTCAGCCATACTTTTCTGTCCACAATGACACTTGCAGCAGAAACTACAACTGCCCCCCCCAGAAACTCACTGCTAAAATAGCTGGTCCATCCCCCAATGGGCCCTCATATATAATTGAATGGGTGCATCGTTCACTACGTGCCATGCCATCCAAGGGCTCCCCCTCAAGATCTTTTATTTTTAAGTTTTTGAACTTTCTCGATGAACAGTACCTCTTGAAGAAAGTTTGTAAACTTAATGAAGTTATCTGGGATGGGGTAAGATTAAGGGTGGTTCAAGATCTACCAGGTACTGTGCACCAAAACTGAGCCGCATATCACCCGACAGTATCCAAATTAATTGCCTCAGGTATTTGTTTCAAAATGTTGTACCCCACTAAGCTACAAGTATTAGTACATAGAGTATGGAAATCTTTTGACTCCACTGAATGGGCTGCAACTAACTTAAAGCACTATTCTCTGATCTATTCATGGAATGCTGACCTGATTAAGCTGCTTTTCATGCCAGTACACCTGCCCTGAAGACTTTGCTAGTTTGGTTCTTTTCCTGCTGATAAAAACTTCTCAGCAATGAGCTAGTTTATGTATACTGCCTGTTTGGCTGTACTCAAGGAGATGATGTGTTATTTTTCTCTACAGAGGTTTTTTTGTTATTTACTACTTTGATCGTAAAACACAACAATGGGCTTTAAAGATGTCATTGGACTCTATGGGGACTATCAATGAGGGTGCCTCTGATTTGAAGTTGGTGCCTCCGAACATTTGCTTATATGTGTTTGTTTATTCTCCATTCCTTCCATTTGCTTGTTTAATAGCTGTGAAGTTCTGAGTTCCTGCACTGGAACAGGATAGTATTTTTGATAATGGAGCAGTTATGCTGTTTTTTCTTAGACATTGCTAGCTGTATGGTTATTGCTTTTACCTTATTGGTCAGGATCAGCACCTGCTTGCAGCAATGGGATATTATATTGTTTTTACAGAGCCTAAATTGCCATTTTTATGTTGGCTTGTGTGCACATGCAAGCAACATCTTGTGGTAGTAGTACATTTCAGAGGAGTGTCAGTGTTTTGGCGAATGCAGGGGATGCTTTAGTTGCTGCGTCCCTCAGCTGCTAACCAGTGAGCATGCTGCCAATGACAGCAGTTTCAAAGACAGCCACAGAGTTGAAACGAATCTGCTGCTGCAATCAGAGACAGGCTCGTCATTGCAGCGGCAGACGATATGCCTCCATTACGTGCCTTTCCTGGTGAAACCTTTAAATAAATATAGCGACTCCTGCTGTCCACCACACACTCCTGAAAAGCCGATATCGGGGTGCCCAATCCCCATGTCGGCATCCCCCCAGAATTGTGACACACTGGGAGCCCACCCCAGTGTGCCTAATTTTTTTTTTTGTGTAACCTGTAAATTAAGAAAACCTTCCCTCGCAGTCTTTTTTTTTTCTTCCCATGCAAACAAGAAAATTGTCCACAGTTGTCTCCCTTGTCCCTTGTCCCTCCCCATCCCCACCCTCCCTCTGCACACCCATTTCCCACACCCTCCCTCACCCATACTTACCCTCTGAGGTCGAGAGCCACAATCTTCTCTGAATAGGACACGTCTGTGCTATTCAAAGCTAAACTGCGAACTGAAGAAATAATGCTAAGCTTTATAAATGAGAGCAAGGGTGTAGGAAGGCATACTCACTGCACACATTTGAGTACAATTTTGTTGAGTGCCTGTCACAAACCATATGTCTTTCTGTTAACATTTTCATTCTAATCTGTAGTATTTGGGTTAGTTTAGGCCACTGAGGAGTGTCTCTGTTCAAACTTCTGTTGTTTAGGAGACATATACATGTATAAGCCTCTTTAAAGATTAGAAGAATCATCTGACAACAATCTGACTTGTTTGGAAGGGGGTACCATTTGAAGAGGATATGTACTTTTTTTAATTGGGGGGGTGCAACTGTTGGAGACTGTGTACAAAATGGAAATTTCTGGCTACACCCCTGAATGGGAGGCAATGGGGGGTTTCAACTTAGGTTGCTATCTCAGCCATTTTTTGGAATTTTGGCCCCATATTTTCAACATGGGGTTCTTGGGACCCCACCTCATGAACATGTCACTGTCATTAAGTTTCTCAGTTCCGAAAGGTGATTTTGTGGTTGCTGCACAGAATCACCTTTTGAGATTGATTAATGAAACAACAGTGCCACTGTTCATGAGGGGAGGTCCCAAAAAGCCCATGTTGCAAATTTGGTGAGAAATTCCCAAAAATGACTGTGTTGTGAGTGTGCATTGTACAGTTTCTACACACACTCGTAACTTCACCAATTTTTAATATTTTCGCTCCAGATTTTCAACATTGCCATCTTTCACACCTCCTTATGAACAGTATAACTTTTATTTTTCACATCCTTCCTGAAACATGTTTTCATACCTGTGGCCAGAATGGCACGGTCACTGTGGGAAATCAACTTTTGGGACAGATTAACAAAATCGCAGTGCCACTGTTCATGAGGAGAGGTTAAAAAATGCCCATGTTGAAAATTAGGTGAAAAAATTCCAAAAAATGATTGCATTACAGGTGTGCATTGTGCAGTTTCTACTAACATTCACAACTTCACCAATTTTTCATATTTTCACTCCAGATTTTCAAAATTGTCATTTTTTCACACCACCTCATGAACAGTATAGCTGTCATTTTTCACATCCTGACAGAAACGTGTATTCACACCTGTGGCACCAAATGGTGCAGTTGCTGTGCAAAACCACCTTTTGGGATTGAGTAACGTAATAATAGTGCCACTGTTCATGAGGTGGGGTCACAAAAATCCCATTTTGAAAATTTGGAGTGAAAATATCAACAAACGGCTGGGACGTTAGGGTTTTCAACCATAACTCCTTACTCTGTAGAGACTGACAGGCATCGAGGGTGTGACTTGGAATCTTCGGCCGGAATGCTCACGCCATTCCACCCCCACCCTGCAACCAGTGACAGGCATCGAGGTGTGCCTTGGGGTCTTCGGCCCCAGCATTTACCCCATTCTCCTGTACCACACCCATCTCATCATATTTCCTTATGGAAGGAGGTGTGTGTAAGGCTTGAAGACCCAAGGCACACTGCGACACCTGTCAGTGTCTGTAGGGTAGGGTGAGGTGAAATGGCATGAGCGTTATGGCCAATGACCCAAAGGCAGACCCCCAACACCTGTCAGTCTCTGCAGGGTAGAGGTGGGGTTGGTGTCAGTTCAATACTTCACTGCCATTCCTATCATGCATCTGTCTAACTCCTGCACTATCAATGCCAATGCCAGCAAGCCAACATTCGGCATTGACAAATGCTTGTTATGTTTAATTATGTATGAAGTCCCGGGCTATCTCTATATGCCGGATGTTGACTTATCTTTATTTCTTTTGGCATGAAAGGAGGTTACAGAACACCTGATATTTCTGCTCATGGTTTTGAATCCTTTGGGCACGCGGCAGGAAGTTTTATGTTTTTTTATTTCTCTGCATTATTTTCGGTGGCTCTTGCTCTGATTAGACTGCTTCTCTGGGGTCTGGATTATTTTATTTTCATCTGGCTGTTAGACACTGACTTGACACAATTGTTTAAATTTAAGGGTGTGACTACAAGATAAACTTATCTGTAGCAATGAGAATAGTTGCTTTTATCACAGTGTGACATGATTTAATACACTGTTGTTTATGAAAGTAGAATATATATATTTGTTTCCTATCTTTTGAGTAGTGTTACATTTGTTTCAACACTGCCATCCCAGTATGCACCTCCTGATACTATGAGATGGCACATTTAATTTCCTTAAGGCTACAGTGGATATATTTGGGTTATGGGATACTCAAACATAATGATTAATAAGGGTATATGGCTATTTTTTCCTTTTTGTTATTTTTTCAAAATGCAGGGAGACATTTGTATTTCTGACAGGGTATTATAATAGTATATACTCTGTATCCCTAGTCAGGTTTAGTAATAAGATTATTGGATTATTGTCCTTTATTCCCTGTTGATTAAAGGACTGTTTTTTTGAGGGAGGGTCTTAAGGAGGTGCGGTTTTAAAGTGCTGGGGATCATCACACATCATGCGATTTATTTTGCTGCTCCAGCTGGCCTTTGTGTTTAATATGGTCTGATACATGGTTTTGGTACAAAGCATTAGCTATGCCCACTTGCTGTGTGTCCCCTGGGGCAGCCTTTACTATGATATGGAAAACAAGGGGGGGAGGGTGGATGGGTTGGTTGGAGGAAGTTGTTGTGGGGATATGAGATGTTTAAGTGACTGACCTTTAGAGGATTAGGGATGGGGGAAGGGAGTGGGGAGGAGTGGGATGTTGCTCCAGACGAAGTCCTTCTTATCTTTTTGTTGTCTGGGAGCTATAGTACCTTACACAGTTGAGAAGGCCATGCCCGGTTCGGGATTCATACAAAATCCCAACAACCAAATGCCCGACACTGCAATCCTGATATGGTTGAAATCCCACTCAAAAATTGACTGACCAACCTAATCCCGACAACCGGAATCCCATTTGATAAACTCCCAAAGGTCTGCAAAACAACACATCACATGGCAAACCGGAGAACTGTGGAAAAAGCATTGCAAACTACAGTTACTCTTGTTGATAAAAATAAAGATTGGGTAACAAGTGTCTCTCTCTCTCTCTCTCTCTCTCTCGCATGAATAATCTAACTGGCCTCACCTTTGAACAGAAGTACTGCACGTGTATTTTCTTCTTTTAACTTCCTTTGATTGTGCATGATTGGTGTTTCAACAGACTATATCTGAATCAGATGAGCGATCATTTTGTACAGTGTAATTTACAAAAGTAATTGGGTCATTCTTAATAGATAGGGCTGGTTACCAGATCTTGATATTTTTCAACAGGTGCTAACTACGAGAGCAAGTGCAATGCAATGCGAGAGCTAGTACAGTGATGCGAGAACAGCATGTTCTTTTATTTTTAATAAACTACACTAGCCCACTACAGATAATTATGTTTGTTAATTACCTTGCAAAAAATGACTGCTCATCCAATTCATCCAACAGTCTGTTGAAACCCCAATCCAGTGACAGTATTCTGTCTACAAATGGCCAAGGGAGTAGAGCAGGACATGCTTTTATGATGTATGCCTTTTCTTCATACTGTCTGAGCTTAAAAAAAGTTAAAAGTAAATGAAAACAGAGCAAACAGATACTCAGGATTTAATCACAAATTGTCGGGATTTCGACAAGTCGGCATTTTATCGGTGTTGGGATTTTAATAATCGGGATTTTGGTATCGGGCAATAGTATGTCGGGATTGCATGTGTCGGGCTTTCGTACCTAGCTCATTTGGTTCTGCAGTGTAACAGTAAAATAAACTGTCACAAGGGTATTATTTTTGTTCATGGAATGTTAAGGGTGCTCAATCCCCGGTTAAACGTTCCAGGCTTCTGATCCATCTCAACAGATTGCAAGCCAATATTGTTATGCTGCAGGAGACCCACCTATCACATACTCAATTATTATTACTAAGTAGATCTTGGGTGGGTCAATTCTTTGGTGTGGGCATGGACACCAGTAAGTGTGGGGTGGCCATCTCGGTTGCCCGTAGAGTCCCCTTCCAATTATTGCAAGAAATTTATGATCCCCAAGGAAGATATATTTTAATCAGAGCTTTGTTAGGACCCAAATAAGCAGTTCTGGGATCTGGTCCTACAATTGATGATCCCAATATTTTTTATTTCTGTAATGTACCTTTTGGCACCTTGGGTGACTCTCCCTATTCTTCTTGTAGGAGATTAGAATATAGTTTTTTGCAATGAATTGGATCACATCTGCAGGGCTTGTCTCCAAGTCAGCGAGCTCTTCATGACTTTATGGACTCTACAGGGCTTGTAAACCCTTGGAGAATTTTGCACCCTTCTCAACATGATTACTCTTTTCATTCGGTCCTACATAATTTTTTTTCTAGGATTTACTTTTTCTCCTGGGGGTTGAGCATCTTTCTGAACTTCATTTCTGTCATTATAGTGCTAAGGTTATTTCTGATCATCACCCTGTTATTCTTCATCTGGGTTAACTACCATTTAATGATGTAGATAAATCATGAAGGTTAAACAATCAGTTATTGAAGTCTCAGGAAATTTTACATATTACAAATTTCATTACTTCTTTTTTGGAGATAAGCTCCCCTTCCATGCTATGTCAAGGTATGTTGTGGGGGGCTTTGAAATGTGGGCTCCATGGGGAGTTAATTCGTATAGCCACCAAACATAAAAACAAAGATCCCAGGAAGTGCCAACTCTCCTGGACCAGATAAGAGGGTTGGAGCATGATCTTTCACCTTCATCCCCAGAGGAGGTTTGGGTACTCCTAGAGTCCTTAATAGCTCGTTACAACACTCTCTTGAGGGAACAGGTGGAACACCTCTTTTTCAGAACTAGAACTAAGTATTTTGATTGGGGGAGAAGGTGGGCAAATTGCTCACCTTGTGTTTAAGGTCCAAAGTTGCTGATATAATTATTCGATCCATTCGTTCCAATTCGGGTCAACTGGTTACTACCCCTTGAGACATTGCAACCCAGTTTCATGATTATTATCATCCTCTTTATGACTCTGGCACCAATGCCTTGTCTAGTTTACAATTTTATGAGTTCTTCACAGATCTTGAGTTGCCCCAACTTCCAGAAGTCCATCCTGACCTCCTGAAATCTCTTTTAGTTCTGTCAGAAGTTTTGGAAGCCATTACTTCTCTTGCCCCAGACAAGGCACCAGGGCCAGATGGTTATACACCAAATTTCTATAAAACGCCTAAGTCACATTTGGACCCCATTTTATTGTATACTTATAACTACATTTATTCTTATGGCACCACAGATCCCTTCCTAACAGAAGTCCTTATTGTAGTTTTGTTAAAATTGGGGAAGGATCCATATAAAGTTAATAGTTACAGGCCCATCTCCCTAATTAACCTTGATTACAAAATCCTTTCTAAAATCTTGGCAGACTGGCTGAATAAAGTATGGGGCTCACTAATTAGTAGAGAACAGGCAGTTTTTTTTCCAGGACAGCTTTCAGCGGATCATCTCAGGAAACTGGCCCACCTTCTCTCCACATCCAGGGATTCCTACATTCCTGCTGTGCTGGCTTCCCTGGATGCAGAGAAGGCATTTGAGCTGGTTTCGTGGGACTATATTTTTAAGATTTTACCCTGGTATAATATCCCAGTGGAGTTTATTAGTTGGATTCGGGTCCTTTACTGCTACCCCTCGGCCAAGGTCCTCTGCAATGGTGTTGGCTTGGAATGGATTCATCTTAAGCAGGGCACCAGACAAGGGTGTCCTTTATCACCATTTCTTTTTAATCTTTCTTTAGAAACATTAATCAGGAAAATAAATCATTCTCCTTAGAGTCAGGGTATTTTTGTTGTCACCCAGCAATATAAATTGTCCGTTTATGCGAATGACATCCTTTTATATTTAACTCATCCTTCTCAGGCCCTGTCTGTGGCCCTAGAGACAGTACATCAGTTTGGTAAGACTTCCAATTATAAACTGAGTTTGGACAAAACGGAAGCGATGCCACTGAATGCCTTGACAACAAGAGTTGATTTAGCTCGCTTAGGGTTGGTATAGGTAAAGGACAAATTCAAATATTTAGGCGTACATATCAGTGTTTCTTCTACTAAAATGAAGTATTATAATTTAGACCGGTTGCTTGAACAAATTAAACAGGACCTAGAGCTGCTGGGTTTTGCTCCCAATTTCCCTCTGGGGCTGAGTCAATATAGTTAAAATGAATATGCTTTCCCGGATCCTCTACCCCCTGTCAATGCTCATTCAGGTTGCCCCACAATCCTGGTTTGTTAAATTACATTGTATTTTATCCATCTTTCTGTGGAAAGGGAAACAGCTCAGAAGGGCTTTTGCCAAACTTATTGCATCTAAATTATCGGGGGGCCTTCGCCTCCCCAACGTTTATTTATATTATCTGGCCATACATAGTACTCATTTTTTCCAATGGTGTAGATATCCCTTGGAGAACTCTTTGTCAGGTTATGTACCCCAATGGTTAGAGATTGAGAGGTCTCAGTGTGACCAGTTCAATATTAATATCATCACTTTATTGCATGTCCTGCCCTCCCATCTCCCTCGTGCCATACGGGAGACTCCTTTAGCAGTTTCAGTTCATGCCTATAAGCAATTACTGAACCGAATCCTACAAAAAGATATTGCTAAACCTATTCTGGGAAACCCAAATTTTAAAATAGCTGTCCAACCTATTAATTCAGTATTTTGGCCAGATCAGGCAATTAAATCAGTAGAACAGCTTACTAACAATGAAAAATTATTATCCTTTATGGCTTTTCAGTATAAGTATCAGGTGTCTACCGCATTCTGTTTTAGGTATTTACAGCTTTCTCATGCATTGTTTCATCAGTTTGGTTTGGGTATCTGGAGTAATGTTTCTGGGCTGAAGCTTCTTAGTTTGACTTCCAGAGCATCTTCTCCCCATGCAATTTCTTTCTTTTATTACACAATTTGATGATTTGCTTCCTTCTGCAGGTGTGGGTAACCTGATTTACTGCAGGATTGGGTTGCTTTAAATTCTGATGCCCAGGTTGACTGGCCCCATAAATGGAAAAACTTATATAAATATTCAAAATGGGACAGTTACCATTGTATGCAATTCCAATTATTACATAATCTATATTATACACCTGCCAAGCTGTTTAAAAATGGGTAAATATCATCTGATGTATGTACTCATTGTGGTAAAGTAACGAGCACTCTGTTTCACATATTGTGGGAATGTGAAAAGGTTGTTCCTTTTTGGGACTCCATACACAACCACCTAAACCCTCTTTTGGGCCTTGAAGTGGCCTTTATACCTGAAGTCTGCCTACTGGGTTTGCATACAGATGTGTTGCTTGGAAGGCAATTTAATCATATGGCCCTTATATCAGCTTGTGCTAAAAAAGTAATCTTATGTCATAGGTGTGACCAGTCTGTCTTTAGTTACTTGGAATAGTACAGGGAAATCCTGTTCACTCTCCAAGCTGAAAAAAATTATAGCAAGCATGGCTGACTGTTTTCCTGTTTTTCAGGAGATCTGGGACCCATTACTTGCATTGCTTTCCCTGCATCCTGGTTAGTCTATCTTCTTTTCCTCCAACTGGGTCTGGGTTATGGCGTGGAGTTTCCCTTTTATCTGGAAGTTTCTTCCCACTCAGGAATACAGTTATTTATGGAAATATTTTATGCTTTCCCCTATTCCCTTGATGGATTTAATTCTCTTACTGCTCCATAGGAATATTCTGATCTTCCTATAGAGGGTACTCCTTCTGAAGGTTTGAGGGGTTAGGGTTGGGTCGGAGTAATTTTTGTTTTCTGTTGCTGTTTATTTATTGAAGAGTTTCACCAGGAAAGGCACACTGAGCAAATACAATTGCTCATATCCCAGTGCATCCTGGAGGGAGGGGGTACAGGAGGAGCAACAACATAGCAGTGTATAACAGTGCAATACAACATATGCAATATTAAATTATACAACAATATATGGAATGGGTACAAGGACAAGAGTATAGAAAACAAATAAAATGAGTAATATACATTGTTGAAAAGTGCTGGCAAAAATTAACTGTTAGAGCTGAGAAGGATACCCAGTTAAGTTAGATGATGAGGAAAAGGGAAGGGATAGGACAAGATAGCACCAAAGATGAACTGGAATGGGAGGAACTGTATGGTTGATTAACAATTGTTGTTGTAATTGCTTGTCTTTATTTTTTTTTTAATTCCATTAAAGTTTACTTAATTAAAAAAAGGATGCCTAGATCTAATGATGGTTTCTTCAGTTAAGGCCTCCCCACTGCCCACTTGATGGAAGCCAGGAGAATACCCTCACCTAAAGAAGCCCTGAAAATCCTCACAAAAATTGGAACTCAAGATCTGACTCAGCCTTGAGAAGCCAAGACAAAGCTGGATTCAGACTAGAAGTGGTGCATCTCAGACTTCAGGGACCTTTTTTTTTTAAATTCAATATACTTTATTAAGATCCAATAATACCATCCCATACATAAGGCAACAGGATATCCGTACAGTTGGTATATTCCAGATAGCCAAATAAATAACATTTTTTGATATTTTAAAAAGACACTTCATTAATCCCCATAACCCTCTCACCCACCACCCCCATGGTACCCACCCTCCCTCCTTGAGAGCTATTGTTTACACAAAGCATACCATGCAAAGATAACCCACAGTTTAAGCGCCTGTTGGTTCAAATCTAAACACTCTAACTAAGGATAAACGATTGAGTGTTCACTATATAGAAACAAAACAACAGATTCAGTGGTAAAGACATGTAATGCTAGGACGCAGAAAACAACTGGAGCAGAACAAATTAAGGGGAAGAGGTGATGGACCATAGGGTATAAAGCTTTTCCCGCCTTGCATGGTATTGGGGCATCGAGCCTCTGATACTAGCTATTTACTTTTCTAACCGTAAGTTATACAAAAGTTCTTTGACCCATTCCAGATAGAAAAGGACTTGCTGGTCCTTCCAGTGCCTCAACACTAATTTTTTCACAGAGAGGGATATAAGGGTAATGTGATACTGCCTCTCCTTCATCACAATTGAGGAATAAGCCCCCAACACGCAAATGCGTGGTGTAAATAAATCTTGCAGTCCCAAAAGAGGACCCACCTTAGACTCGATAAGAGACCAAAAGGGAGCAACCTTGGGATACTCCCAAAATACATGCAAAAGTGATCCCTGATTCTGACCACACCTAAAACATAACTGTTCAGGCAACTCACCCATCCCATACATTTTGACTGGTGTAAAATAAATATTATATAAAATATAAAACTGTACTAACCTCAACCTATCATTTGCAGTGTATTGATATACGCCCTGCCAGATCTTGTCCCACCTAAGTGAGTCAGAGGGAAGAGCATCTCCCCAATAAGAGAATTGACCTCCAGCAGTAGGATTAAGCTTATTAAACAGGGTTGATACTTGGCGGGACACCGAATGGGGCTGCCAAGCGAAACTTGGAAATCATGAAAGACGTCAACCTGATTAATCGTCCATAGGCCAGAGCCAAACCACTGTGTTAGCATATGTCTAATTTGATAAACAAAAAAAGAATGTTTTTTTGGTAGATGAAACTGCTCCAGTAACTCTGAGACTGTACCCACTTTACCTTGGTTAACTAGGTTGCTGACCCTAGCCTGTGCAAGTGGAGCTAAGCCCCTCAGGGTTGGAATGCATCCCCCTATAACTAAATTGGGATTACCAAAAATCAGCTGGGAAATATCCTTCTGGTTGTCATACTTAAGGGATTTGCAAAGTTGAGTATGAACTTTGATGGAAGTATACATAACTGTAGCTCGCAACAGAGCCTGCAGTTTCTGAAGAGGGATATGCCGTAGGCTAGTGGACATAATCCCCAGGGCCCCAATCAGATGGCATTCAATCTGTAACCATTAGGGAGTGTACAGAGAGTCTCTAATGTCAGGGAAGGGAATGGCCCAACATAAATACTTGGACATGTGACTGGCCAAATAATATACATAAAAATTTGGTTTAGTTTAAGTTTAAGTCCCCCTGAGTTTTTGGGAGCACAAAGTTGCGCATACGACTGCCAAGGAGGTTTATTTTGCCATAGAAACCTGGAGATAATGCCATGGAGCTTATTAAACCAGTTTAGAGGAAGGTGAATGTTTAACTTATTAAGCGGGTAGAATAACCTGGGCAAAATATTCATTTTGATAACACTAACCCGGCCCTGAAGGGACAGATAAAGGGAAGACCAACTGTCCAAATCTTGCTGGATAGTGAGAATAAGGTTATCCAAACTGAGTTTTTTCAAGAGAAGTTTTGAGGTAGACAATATAATTCCCAAATACTTAAGCTGGGTAGTCCAATTCATGGTGAGGCTGTCAATGTCTAACTTGTTTACATGGGCATTAAGGGGCATTACCTCAGTTTTACTCAAATTCAATTTATAATTAGATTACTGACTAAAACCTTTAATTATATCCAAGGAAGCTAGGACAGATTTGTCTTCGTTAGTAACGTGAAGGAGAATATTATCTGCATATGCAGATAATTTGAGATCGAAGGGGCCTATCAAAATACCAGTTAAAGAGGGGAGGCATTCAGTTGTCGAAGTAAAGGCTCTAAATATAAGTTAAATAGCAACGGGGACAATGGGCACCCTTGCCTGGTTCTGGAACGCAAAGGAAAGGTAGAGGAAAAAATCCCATTACAGTAAACCTTGGCACTAGGCCTAGAATATAAGATACTAACCCAAGCAATAAATGTGGAGGGAAAACCTAATTTAGCTGAAGTCCCAAAAAGAAAGGATCAACTCACCCTGTCAAAGGCTTTTTCTGCATCCAGGGAGACCAGCACCATTTGCTGTGCTGCCTCCCTGGATATGGAAAAAATATGAGACAGTTTCCTGATATAGACTTCAGCGACCTTAGCAACACATTCCTCATCCACCTGATGGACTTCAGCTCAGGAACCAATGGCCTCCAAATTATCTTTGCTGTGCTACTGTCACTTCCATTATTAGCAGTGTAGTAAACTTGGTCCCTTACGCCAGCATCTTTAGATTTAAAGAACTGGTTAAACTGGTCACACCTCTCAATAGAGAAAAGTTCCCAACCCTGTGGACAGATAGGATATCAAATGCTGTCCACATTGTGGAACAGTGTGGATGGTCTGTTCCTGCTGCTACAATAAACCCCAAAAGGAATAGTTTCCTTTTGGCTTGTGTAGCTTCCAGGTTGCTCACAGTGAACTTCTAGGACAAGCTTGTCGGCATGCACCCCAGATTTCCTCCATCTGCGCTCTGACACCTTCCTAGTACCTTCAGGCTCTGAAGCTCAACAGAAAACCACAGACTCCCTTGGCCCAAGGTCATGAGGCAAGATCAAACCAGCCCCAGCTTGTCCATGGACTCACAAACCACTTTTTTTTTAAATTCACTGATTTGGTATGCAGTTGCTAAATTCACTACATAAATTAGTAGATGTGGCATTTAAGTGGTCCTTTGCTTTAGTGGGTTAAAATGAGTGTGATCAGACCCTGTCCTTATATTACAGGGTATGTAATACACCATAAATAACATTTAGAAAAAGTAAATGATTTCATCCTGCATATAAAAGGCAAAATTAGAAATGCACACTGGTTTAGTTTTCAGAGGATAAAAGGTCAGTACCAAAAGACAACTCATAAAAATGCAAATTACCATTGTTTTACCCTGAAACTGCTCCTTGTAATGACAGAGCACTATTGGCTGATTGGTTGTGGCATAGACTGTCTCACTATTATTACAATGCTCCTTCTATCCTAGATGTTAGCATGGCTCAGTTGGTAGCACACCCGCCTCTGAACCAGAAGGTCCTGGGTTCTCATCCCACACTGGGATTGGACCTGTACCTGAAACAATGGCACCCGAGTGCATTATTGGGGGGTGCTGTACTGCTGGGGTGTGCCGTCCTTCAGATAAGATGTTAAATCGAGGTCTCTTCTACCCATCCTGGTGCTGTCCTGGCGGGTGTCCAGGTGGAAGTAAAAGAAACCAAGGCACTCTTCGCAAAGAGTAGGGGACATTCCCAGTGTCCTGGCCAATATTCCCCTTTCCATAAAAAAACAAAACAAAAAAAAACAGTTCATGCAATTGTCCAAGCTGTGTGGGTGCTGATGTGCGATATGGCTGCCACTACACATTCAGTCACTTCACTACCAGTCTAGCATTGCTTGTAAAGCACTTTGGGATACATTGTTATGAAAAGCACTATATAAATGCTGATTCTTCTTCTTCTTCTTCTTCTTCTTCTTCTGTCTAGTACTGGGCAAGAAGCCCCTCACAACTTGGCATGTCAAGAGCTGGCAACTTATCACAAATGTTGCATGTATTAATCCATACCTAAACAGCAGTGTCATTATTCAAACTCTGGACCCATAGATGACCAACAGGAATCTAGATAAGTGTTTCTCAAATGTGGCTTCTGCGACATGCAACCACTTTGTGTGGTCACAGACTTCTTCAGAGCCCCCAAATAAAAATGTTATGGAACTGGTTAGTTCATATCTTAATAAAAAGGGAGATAAAGTTTATTTATTTGTTTTGTCAACCAAGAAAGGAGGGCTAGAAAATATTTGATGATATCAGCCTTGTCCGGGGTTGGGTGGGGATGGTGGGACAGGACATACTGTCTGATATTAAACCAGGTTAATCTGCTGATGGAGTCTTAAAAGGGGGAGAAATTTGACCAGGACACCATGGAAGTTCCCCTGCTCCTTTTGAGAAGAACCATGGAATCATTAACATGCACCTGAAAAAAAAAACACCACCAGACCAGGCAGATGGAACCTCAGTATAAGAACTCATCCAAAAGATGGCACTTCACAACAGTACAGTGTCCATCAAAGAATGTGTCGGGACATCAGTATAGTTACTTACAACTAAGAGAAGGGTGCACCTTGCAGAGCTACCAACACCAGGATGTTTAGCACATGGTGATTGCTGGAGGTCTCTGATCCAACTGTAGTCCAGGACTGACCCTGCTTGGCTTCTGAGAACTGAAAGGATAAGGCTCTAAGGTAGTAAGACAGCAGGAAAGGTTACGAGATTAAGCAACAGTAACCTTAATTACTGTATAGCATGTAGAAAAAGATTTGTTATGTAAGGGGGTTATAATGGGTGCAGTTGCTTTGTAATATACCACTCATCCTAACACTGGTAATTGTAAACAAAATATTAACTGTCCTGCTCCAGAGGAATTGGATTATCCTTGGGACATGGTTGGGGTAATCCAGTAGGATCCTGAAAAACAAGCTAGATTCCAGATAAGGGACTAGGGATATTAGAATTAAAATACATTTTACTTGTCTGACAGACAAGAGGTAGAAATCTGGTCAGACCTGTAAAATAAAAAAAAACAAATAAGTTAGCTTAGAATGAAGTATGGTGGTGGGAGAAGAGCCAGAGTAGACTAGTGTTGCAAAATTTAGGGGGCAAGAATAGATATAAAGTGAAAGGGATGCCAGGGGTGAAGAAAACACTTGTAGCAATGAAAGTGAAAGTAAAATAGCAAGAGTAGAAAAATAAAGCTAAAAGAGGAGAAGGGAGATGGGAAGTAAAGGGAAGAATGGGAGGTGAATGAGCATGTGCAGTTGGGTGGGTGCACACTTTGGACCACTCAGACCCTAGGGTGCAAGGTTAAAAAACAGACAGCCCTTGAGGTCCAGCAGACTTTGTGTAGGAGGCTGGAAGGGCCAAATAAATAAATATAGTTGTACCTGGGTAGCAGGGCAGAACTCCTAGCAGAGACAAACTCACTCTTTTTCTTCCCAATGTGGCTCTACCATTCTTTCGACATGCAAAAGTCTGAAGCTATTCCATGTAAAGATCAGAAGTCTGGTATCTAAACTGGATGAGCGGAGAGCCTGGGTCACTACTGAAAAGCCCCAAATCATTGCATTGTTGGAAACGTGGCTTAGTTCAAGAATCCCTGATTCACGCATTCTTCTACAAGATACTCAGTGTACAGACAAGATAGAGACACGCATGGAGGGGATGTTGCTCTCTATACCATGCATGATCTTATATTATCTGAGACAGAGGGGGGCACACCTTATAATATGGAAGCTCTTTACAAGAAAGTACATCTTAATACCACAAAGACTATACTTTTGAGCTGTGTTTTTAGACCACTGTAAGGGTCTTATGACTTTGATTCCTTTATAGGTGGAATTAGTTCTACCCTTGGTATGTACAACTTTAAAACATTCCTGCTCAGGGACCTTAACCTCGCCTGGTTGAGAAGGACTCATCCAAATAAAACATGCTCTTGTCAATTTAAACCTCTCCCAAATTATCATACTACTCACAAGACTCAGCTATGCCACCAGCCATCACAGCCTTCTAGACTGGATTCTTGTTTACTGCCCAATAGAATTTCAACTGCTACTAATACTTTCAGACTGCTTCAGTAATCATTTCATCACTTTCTGTCTCTGGAAAATTTGTAGCAAAAAATCCCCCTGAAAGGGATCACAGTTGGCTCATATAGATATTTCATGTTGAAGGACTTCTTGGCAAACTTGTCTGTCTTAAGATGGACCACATCAACCTTATTCCCTCAGTAGCTGATGCCAGGGAATTCATTGCCAGTGAATTGCTCTATATCTGCAACACACATACACCAGTCAGTACATGCATTGTCAAAGGGCACTGACTGGGATGTTTTAGCTTTGAATGAATAACCTGACTACACTCTTAATCATTATAGTTATGAATTTGAATGATATGTGGGTCTTGTAAAATAAATAGATGCTTTACAAACAAGTCATTGGTAGTGGTACTGTCACAATTCCAATATGCTGTACAGACAATGGACAGATGTTTTTGAGCAGATCAGAAGGGACGCCTTGCTAGGAAAGCATTGTCAATAGTCAGTACTGCATCTCCGACTGTATCTCACTCTATGTTTGATTTGCTGAACTCTGTACTCGTTCTGTCAACCTGAGACATGTAAGTAAGCAATCATACCCGCCAGGGTGGGCTTTATTGGGAAATACTGGACCGCCCAGGGGCGTGATGAGGCCCGACGCCACAGGCGGAGGGCCTTACAGCCCCTGAAGGTCTGGTATTTCCCAATAAAGCCCACCCTGGAGGGTATTATTGCACTTAGAAAATGGACATTGTAAAAAAAAAAAAAAGATTAAAAATTGTTAATAAAAATCATTTGGATTGAGTTTTTGTAATTAAATAGTTCCTCCACCTCTATAGGAATGAAGGACTTTTGTCCGTCTGGAGAGTCCGTAGTTAAGAAGAAAAAAAAGCCAATGGAATGCTGTTACTGCTCCCCCACAGCAGCCTGCTTGTTTCTTCATTCGGACCCCGCACCAAAACAGTCTTGTAGCCCCATCCTACTCATTTATTTACACAGTAGCTCTTGTCTTTTTTTTGTACTGGTTGCTGGAGCCAGGAGCTGTTTGTATCAAAGAAAACATGGTCTAAAAGAATGAATGAGCATGCAAGGCAGGGCCTCACATTACTTCGTCGTGAAGGTAATTATGCTGCTAGGATGATGTGTACAAGTAACTGCTACAGTTAAACTGACAGCCACCAGGTAAATACAGAAGCAGCTTCAGTAACTGTGGGGGCAGTGGTGTGATGGAGTCGCTTGCTGCATTTTAATAGATCCACTTCTTACTGTGATGCTGAATGCAGCAACGGCTTTTAGTTTCTTTTTAACGTAGAAGCGCGAGACCGCGATCGGGAGAATGGAGCCATAGTAAAAGACTATGGCAGTGAGGAATACTCATTTCTTCACTGTTCACAAGTGCAAAATCAGCATGTTTTCTTTTTTTTATTAATAGGGAGGCGAGGCAGTCAAGACTGAAGGAAGTAGTGTTTGCGGCAGCTGCAGTTCTCGCTAAGCGAGAGAAAAAAACATGGCAGGCTTCTAAATTTTTCTAGTGTGCTTTCAGCCAATTAGAAAGCAGGCTGGGCACCACTGGAAAATGCTACACTGTGAGGTGGCACTTGGACTGGCTCTTATTTTTAGCTGGGCATCTATTGAAAAATAAATGCCCAGCTTGGAGCCTGTGTCAGCCAATCAAGTTTGAGAATCCATTCAGGCCATTTTCTAATTGTTTATGACTTAGTAGTACTGTGTTTTGTTTGAATGTAAAAAAACCAAAACCCTGGGTATGAATCAGTTTTCAAAAAACAAAGGGTCCAATGTAGTAAGCTGATTTTGTTTCTCGTCAAACATGTGATTGCTCCATTTTGTGTTACTGAGTCAACTTTTTCCCTTTTTAAGAATTCCTGCTTCTGTAATCCTTACCTAATAGTAGCCTAATCATCTCAAGATTTGCGAACCTTGCTTTCCAAGCCATCAATCACTCTGGCCCCTCTACTCTTAACATTTTCAAAGCATGTCACAGTAGGGTTTTTGAATGGTATTTTTTCTTCTTGTCCCTGAACGGCCTAATTTGCCGGTGTGTTCTCGGCAATTAGTGGGCAATGGACATACATTTGATTACGTTCGGTAACATGTTTATTTTTCTTTTATCATGTTGTCTATGAAATAACATGCTAGTAAATCTATACTGACAATTGTTTATGAACAACTGTTTGGGCACTGTCACAATCTATGAAATCCTTGTCACTTAACAGTAAAAACAGTATGTTCATTTTTTTTTTTTTTTGAAATTTCTATTTTTCCTCCCACTGCCCCACAGAGCCATTCCATCTGGAGCACTCATGAAGCCTGCCCCTGCCAGCACCTACCTGCACCCTCCAGTCCCTTCATCGAGCCACAGAACCCCCCAGGTGGGGTCGGGCAACCCCCAAATCTTGTAATCTTGTCAGGGTCCTGGGTTGCAGGCAGGTGCTGGCACATCGGGACCTAGCTCGGTGCTCTGTCATCCTGGCTCCATGGGGGGTTTTCCCATGTTCCTCATGGGACGCTATGTGCCTGAGCATCAAGGCATCCGCTGGCATCCTCAATGTCCCCCCCTCCTTCCACGAAGGAGCAGCCTTCGAGGCTGATTGGCTGCTAGCCTATGCCTGCAACCAATCATGCCCCTGAGACTCTAGCTTGCCGTCGCTTGCCCCAGCCTCCACCAGGGGTTGCCACTTATTGGTATGGAAGTCTCCCCTCCCCCCGGAGAAGGCGAGCTGTCCCCGGATGCTCCAGCCTGTCTCCCCCCAGTCAACCCCCGATGATCCGAGCTCGGTCCTGAACCCGGGTTGCCGGTGTGGTGCGAGGTGTGGTGTCCAGTGCCTCAAGCCTCAGCACCACCAGGCCAGCTTAGTATGTTCATTTTTATGAGGAGAAAACAGATTATTCAGTCAGGTTAGAAACAAAAAAGGTGATCAGTCCAGGAGAGCCTCACACACGAAGATAGCTGTGCTATAAAAACATTTAATATAGCTACTAGCCACATAAATATACTGTGCAATACAATAACACTAATTATAAAATGGAGAGGAGAAATCCCGGAAGCTGATTGGCTGAAGCAGATTTTGACCTGTGACGATATCTCACAATATTGTCACGATCCAAAACTGATTACCAAGATCAGCCATTTACAGACACTTTAGGGCCATTTTATAATCACAATAATACACCCCAAGGTGTGTCATATCATGAGATATTGTCACTTCTTGGGTGCATGAGACTCTCGGCCTGTGGCTTTGTGCCTCACAATGCACCCTAGGCGTGACAGTGTCTCATAATATGCCACACCCTGTCATGTATTATTGCTTAATCATCTGACTGCTAACGCATAAGGCCGATGTGCTACTGGTCGGACCTTTAGCACTATTGTATTGCACAGAATGTTTATGTGGCTAATAGGCTGTACTAAATTTTTATAGCACAGCTGTCTTCATGTACTAGGCTTCCTTTGACCGCTCAACTTTTTTTGTTTCCAGGAGGTGTTGCTTTGTTAGCACAAGGTAGTCAGGGCAGTTTGGTGAGTACACGCAGCTGTAGTCCTACCTCTGTTCAGTCAGTTTGCACTGTTTTATTTAGTTTCTGTAAACAATATATTCAAAGCATTTTTTCTTATCTTTTTTTAATTTTTTCACACATGAACCTAATATCCATGCACTCTGTTCCCTGTCCACTTGCCTTTTTAATTTTTTAGAAGGATATCAAATAAAAAATGTAATGAGTATCACCCTATCTACACAATAGCCATAAGCAACAATATAGAATTCTGATTTGTAATAATCACTGGTGGATTTAAAAATGAGATAGCATGTACCAAAATGAACTATTGAACTTATACAGCTAAGGTGTTGTTGACTAAACTTGTGAATATAACAGCAATGAAGAGAATTACACTGAAGGGGATAGATGAGATAAAATACAAAAATAAGTATAATTTACACACAGAACAAGACAGTGATAGCAATCTGATTTGAAAGTCAGCTTCAAGAGTCACTCCAGCAATATGTCAAATTCAGTCAGAACTGAGAATGACAACAGTCAGTTGATACACACTTCAATCACTCAATCAATCAATCAAAATCTTTTTTTATCCAGGTGAGCACCATTGAGCAAGGCTCATTTGCAAGGTGGACCTGGTCATGAATACATCAAAGTACAGTACAGAAGCAGGTATACCAAAAGCAATAATATACAAGGAAGAAAAAGTATATACAGTGTATATGGTACAGTGCAAGGTTGAAATAAAAAAAAAAAAACAGCATTATTTTACAATTGAAGAAGTCAGCAGATGTACAATCAACCAAAGGCAGACAGGGGTTATAAGCAGAGATCTTTGGAGTGAGGCAGCCGGCAACTACACATATAGGGGAAAGAGGCCATGTATAGGGTGGCAGGTTAGACAGGTAAAGAAGAGGAGGGATATATTACCGACGACTGGGGGAAATATTGAGCTAAAACCACAGAAAGTGACGATGGCTATCGTGTACTTGTTTTTTATGATAGTGATGGAGGAGGGGTAGATAATTGGGACACTACTATGGATGGGGTGGGACTTTAGCCAGGCTGGAGTGGACAGGGAAGGGTGGGTGCAGCAGGAAGAGTTAATAGGGAAAGAGTGAGAGCCAGGGGTAGAAACATGATGAGCGTCAGGATGGAAAGGGGGAGTTGTGGAATTAGGTGGCTAACGGTGAGGAAAACATTTACAAGGTGCTTTCATGTAGTGATCGTAGAGCACCTTGAAGATATTCAGGCTAACAGGGCAGCTCAGCTTCAAGTTCCTTTGTAAATCTTCAAAAGTTTGATTTCATCCCTTGGTCTTACTTGTGGTCCAGCTGGCACAGGATGGCCACGCATGTATCTCGAGGCAGATGAAATTTGAAAAAGTTAAAGAAAAAACAAATGCATAAATCTGAATGCCTATATTCTAATTTGACAAAAGAATATGAAATACTGATATCATGTAACATATAATGGACTTAGTGTGTTCATTCCACTAGCTCTTTAAATTGTTCCCGTAAAGAGATGCTGCTTGTGACAGGTTTGGAAAGACCAGATTCCTCAATGACAGACAGTATTAAACAAAACCTTAGAATATAAGCAACTCAACAGTGGCTAAAGCAAAAGTGGATTGCTACTACAACTACTGAGAGGAAAACAAACATCATTCTGGCAAATGCTAGGATGGGGCTTGAAACCTACAGTATTTTAAATGGATCTTCAAGAACAAATTGATTAAATCCAGAATCCCTCTGGAGACCTTGCTGCCTCTGTTCCAGAGTTGTAAATGCCTTTAATACCAAGTTCAAAAGCCTCAGCATCTCTGCCAAGCTCCAGAACTCCTTGGTTTCATCCATGGTTGGTCCTTCATCAAGCAGCCTAGATCCTGACCCTCATTTTCTCCCAAACTTTAACTTCAGACAAATAATTACTGCAGAGATCCTTGGAGCACTAATGGGCCTCAGCCCAAACAAAAGTGGTGCTGATTCCCTTGACCCAAAGCTTCTCCATCTGATGGCATGTGATATCAGTGTGCCAGTTGCCATGCTGTTGAACTTCTCCCTCACTTCTGGTGATATACCTATTGTCTGGAAATGCACCAGAGTTGTGCCCATCCACATAAGAGGGGCTAAACAGGAATTAAATCAATACAGTATAACCTTGATTATGAACTGGGGATCATAAATGGAGAAACCTGATTGGCTGAGAGGTCTTTGAAGTCATGATGATAAAGGGTTACATCATCATGGCTTCAAAAAACCTCTGGCAACCAGCCTCCTCACTCACAAAAATGTCCTCCATCAGCAGCATTCCCCAGGACCCTCGCCACGCTTCACAAAACTCTGCCCACACAGAACATACCCTCTTATATACTGCAACCACAGATTTAAACATCGAAATAAAAAAAAAAAAAAAACAAATCAATTCGATCGCATGGGGCAGCTGCACAGAAATTGTGATCAGTAACTCATCACTCACAGTTTCAATACCTGCAGCACGCGACTGGCAGTAACGGGTGAGTCTTTTTTTTTTTTGTCCATAGCAAATAAAAACAAAGCAAGGCTGGAATAACACAACAGCTGCAACTCCCCCTTGCAGTTCCTTACCACTATACTGTCTGTTGTCTCACCCCAGCCACATTCCTGAACTGTCTTCTCCACGCTGACTCATGGCATCGGCACACCATTTCAGTGTGTGGCTTTTTACTCATTACAAAAAACCAGTAAGCTCCAACCAAAAACAAACTCCTTACACGTCGCTCGCTACCAGAAATAAACAGTAACCTCTTTAAAATAGCTACAGTTCACATCCAGGTGAGATGTAGTGGGGAAGGATGAGTTCACACTGACACAACAGCCCCGCCTCTATCAATTGCCAGTATAATAGCGCCACCTACTGTCTTAAGAACTATTTTATCAAAATGGCAGGGATCTGGGGCAGGTCTAGTGGATGCTAGGTAATGGGCAGACTAGGTGGGCCTGGAGGTCCTTTTCTGCCATCACTTTCCTATGTTCCTATGTTCCTATGTAAAATGTGACCCTACACCACCCAAAAACTCATTTATAAAATGTTTTAAAACCTGTTTATTTTATTTTTATTTTTAAACTTTAAACCTACTTCATAATAGCAATAAGGCACTCCAGGGTGTGGTATATCATGGGAGAGATGCAGTGAGATGCAGTCGGAGATTCTCAGATGGTTGGATGCACTCGGCCTGCGGCCTTATGCCCAACCACTTGATGTGTGACAATACCCCATGATGTACACACACCCTGTCGTGCCTTCTTTACTTAATTATGAACTTGGTACAACAAATGGAGGAAGCTGAAGGACCAAGATTGACCGAGATGTCTTTGAGGCTGTGATGATATCGGGCTACATCATCATGGCTTCAAAAAACGTACAGCCTTCAGCCTCCTCACTCTCCAAAAATTCCTCCGACATTAACATTCCCTCGTCCCTCACAACTCTTTGCACAACTGTACCCCTCACACAGGACAAAGTGTCATAACATGAGTTCTGTACACTGAATTCTCACTGCAGCAAAAGAACTTTACTCTTCCCACCAGAATAATACATTAATGACCCTCCCCAACAAATTGCACCACACATTTAAACAGCTGCACCAAATAGATTCAGGCACATGGCCGTGTACACATCATCAGTTCCCTGACTTCTGTTCACCCTACCAGTCCTCCCAAGTGCCATCCTCAATAAGTGCTCTGCTGCTCTCCAATACAAATTGAAGTGTTTCAGGAGAGCCAGAGGGCGCTGTGCTGAAGATGGCTGCTTGATTCTTCATCTCCCTGGATTCACCAAATATCATCATCCATCCTACAGATTCCAGACTTCCTACCTTCACCAACATCTGAGATCTTACTATATGTACATCGCAGAACAGCTCTGGTACAGTACTTTTATTGCCTCATAATTACTGAACGAGTTATCTACAGCTTTTCAATTTCTCTATTAAGGCCTACAATAATGGCAGACCAATCTCCACATACAGTTCTCTTAATAGAGTGGAGGCAATGTTTCAGCAACTAATAAGTGAAATCAATGTATTAAAAATTGCATCTCAACAAAATATCAATAATATGCAGGCACTTGATCAAAATCAGCGCTACTGATGTTAAAGCATCTCAAAATGAAGATTCCATTAACACATTACAGGCTACCATCAGGGAGCAGGACAGAGTTATTAGGAACCTTCAGGACAAAATAGATGATATGGAAAATAGAAACAGGCGTATAACCTTAGATTTCTCGGATTTCTGAAGGTGTTGAACTAGGAGACACCAGTGCTCTTCTAACCCATGTACTTCCTTCTTTGCTTAAATTACCAGCCGGCCAAGACCTAATCATTTAGAGATCTCACCGCACCTTAAATCCGAGGCCTGGACCTGACCAGAAACCCAGGCCCATCATTGCCAGATTTCTAAACCACGACATACTGAACTGATTCTTCAAAAGCTAGGCAATTAGGTGCACTTACTTGGCAAGAAAACAGAATCCTAATTTTCAGAGACTATTCTAAAGAATTATCTAACAAACGAAAAGCTTACAACCCCATTAAAACAATCCTTCATCAGCGTGGAATTAAGTTTGCACTCGTTACCCTGCAACAATGCGACTTTTTTTTGAATGATTCTACCTGAAGTTTCAGTACCCCAGAATCTCTCTCTAGATTTCTGAATTGGACACAGCTCGCACTTACATTTGCCTTCGATGCTAATGCAGCTCGTTCCTGCTCCAGCACAAGCACTTGTAGTGCAATGTCTTGCCCTTCCTGCTGAAACTGTCCTTCAGGTCCCTAGAAATCTGCAGCCATCATATCTGCCACTGTAGTTCCTGCCAGAAGCTCCGCACGCATACAAGAAAAAAAAGCATTTGGTTCTTCTCTAAATAATAATACCTGCTGTTTAAATAATATTCCACCTCTCCAGCTTCCCATGTGGAACGTCACATCAGTTTTTCTACTCCTCTTACCTTGTCTAACAAATTCTCCCCACTCCAAGAAGATCTGCTCCAAGAAGATCTGCACTCATCTATGGAGGATCTGAGACAGACTGTATCCAACCCCTTTACTCAAGACCATAAGAAATTCTCAATGGGTAATGACTCTCCCGATTCTTCCTGGGCTGATCTTGTGTCCAGCTCTCCCTTTAAATCATCTGAACCACCCAAAAAGAAAAGGAGAAGAAAATCGAAGAGCAAGACTACCTGAGGCTTTTCCCACTAAAAAAAAAAAAAATTTGTAATAAATACTATGGCCCATAATTAGATGTGATATAGCAGTTTCTCACCAGAATCCTTCCTCTTCACACACCTCACTGATTCCTTCAGTACATTTACCTAAAGTGCAGTCTCTATCGCACCCAACAGGTTTGGAGCACTTAAATGCAGTAAATCACTATCGCTGAGAAATCTGTATCTGTCTGTGGGAGGTGAGCCAATTGACACTGGAGGTATTTAATCCATGTGGGAGTTACTCTCAATGTATTCAATGGAAAAAATAAATAAATGAGAGAAAGAATAAATATTACAATGTTTGTAAGATCTCTTCTAATTAATCCTTGTGTGGTGCCAGACATATATATATAATTGCTATTTACACTCTAATTTTTCATATGCTTTGGTACCATGTGGTCAGATGCATATATACATATACAGAGTTCTGTATTTCATATCAGTGTGCCCTTAACCCCTACTATTATAGCATTTTTCCACATAAATCCTATCATTTGGAGTGTGGAGGATGATTAGACAAATACTCTAAAATCATTTACTTATTTAATATTTATTTTGCATCACTTCTGGTATGTAGTGCATCAGGTGCATTCCCATTATATCTCACAGATTTTGCACCAAAGTATGCTTCCAATTGTATTTCTATACATTGAGTTTTTCCACCTTTTCACATTATTCTTCATCCCATTTTCTTCCAAATCATTGGAACTTATAAAAATGATTCCACAATACACTGATGCACTATGAACCTATAGTATATACTGCATTCCCTAACCTAGCTTATGTGGATTAATACACATCGGGCATCCTTTATCTAGCTCACACTGTTTCAGCATTATCTGCCATCATGTTGGTATACTTTATTTAATATTGGACTTATTGCTAGGTCAAGCTAATTCATTATGTTTGGAATTTAACACTATTACATAATTATCCTTTTTATTTGGTAGAATGATGTTTTGTTTTTCAGGGTAATGCTTTAATTACCTCAGCACAAATCTCAATTACACTTCATTAATATACTGTTATATAAGTTTAGTATCTTAAGATTATAGGGTAAACGTATCTTGAGATTCACTAATTACTCTACTCGCCTAGTAGTGTAGAGTGAGAGTCCTGGTATATTACCGACTCTTATTGCTCTGCATTTCATAAAAGTTTCAAATTAATATTCTTGTTACTGAGTTTATACTAACGTTTGTTGGTTCTAATGTTTAATTACTTGATATTCTTATCTCTATACTCTCCTCTGCAGAGACAAAATGAATACAAATACTCAATCATCTCGAACCCATACAAGTTAAGGGCCCTGCATACATTTGTTTATTATATATATTTACCTTTTGAATCTGTGACATCCTCCAAATTAATGGTATTGAGTCCCTCATTCCTATTTGTAACTAATTACCTTATATCCTAGTACCATGGTGATCTAATCTTACATTCATGGAATGTCAAGGACTCAACTCGCCTTGTAAATGTAAGCAAGTACTTACCTATCTTAAAAGCATAAAACACATATTGCTTTCTTACAAGAAACTAAACTTTATCAGAGGATGTCAACAGACTTAAAAGGGACTGGGTTGGTCAAACATGTCGTCATCTTCTCCATCCAAAAACATGGGGTTGCTATCTTAATACATAAATCTCTTAATTGGCCCCCATAAAATCATTAGAGACCCGGATGGTGGGTGGATTATAACCCTATTAAACACCACAGCAGGTCTGCTTATGTTTGTGAATGTATATGCACCAAATTTGATTCACCCATTTTCTTCCATAATCTATCCCAACAAATTATGATTAATAATAAAAATAATTCACCTATTCTTATTGGTGGTGACTTTAACTTAGTACTACAAGCATATTTAGATAGAAGTAACTCATCACATGATGCCCACTCGTAGTATTAATGCTCTATCAATGCTTATGAAGGATTTAGGTCTTCTGACATTTGGAGACTACATCATCCCAGACAATGAGATTACACCTTTATTCCTCTTTACATAAATCATATAGTAGGATTGATTATTGGTTCTCTTCTCCCTCATTACTGAAAAATTATTGATACATCGATTCTCCCTATTGTTATATCTGATCATTCCCTATCAGTTTGCATTTACTCTGGGTCCACCTTCTTCTAAATCCCCATCTTGGTGTTTAGACCCACTTTTACTCAGAGACCCTGAATTCACTCCTTGGATTAAAACCCAGATTCAAGATTTTCTTTCTATTAACGATACTCCAGATATGTCTCAAGGTACTATCTGGGAAGCATTAAAAGCCACTATTAGAGGTAAAATTATTAGTTATGCAGCGCATAGAAAGAAATTAAGAGAACAACAATTAGCTAATTTAGAAAAATTCCTTAAAGAAAAAGAAACCCAATACTATAAATTAAATAAACCCAATCATAATTCACAGCTTCATCTGGAAATTCTACAATTAAAATTAAAATTGACAGTTGATATCCAGGAAAGCTGAACTTGCCCTTTTAGGATTAAACACGGTTGTGGGAACAAGGGATAAATGCGGAAAGTTGCTCTCTTACCAGTTAAAAAATCAACAGATGCAGAGACATATAGCAGGTCTAAAAGATCCATCAGGTCAGACACACAGACAACCTTTCAATCAATCGTATTATGCAATCCTTTACCATCAACTATACTGCAACCTAATACTACAAATCCCAACCTAATACAACATTTTCTGGAAAAATTGAATCTACCCACCTATCCCCTCAGAACAAAGCTGTGCTTGATAAACCAATCACTTTACAGGAAATCCAAACTGCTTTATCATCATTAAAACAGTAAAGCACCTGGCAGTGATGGGTTCCTATTGATTTTATAAAACCCTATCTGACACTCTTTGTCCTGTATTAGTCAATGTATTCCAAGAAGCAACCTTAATAAAGAAACTCCCATGCACAATGACCGAAGCCATCATAACAGTCTTACCAAAGAAAGACAAAGACCCTACTTCCTTCAAACTATAGACCGATCTCACTTCTTAATACTGATGGAAAATCTTGCCAAATTATTAACTCTCACTTAGAATCTTTAATGACTAAACTCATCCATACTTCTCAATCAGGATTTATCAAAAATAGAAACAGTTCGATCATCTTAGCTCATTACTCAATTTAATTCACAAAGCAAAACTCTTAAAACCCTGCAGCTGCAATAGCATTGACTTTGAAAGCATTTGACTCTCAATTGGGATATCTATATCAGGTGCTATCTCATTTGGCTTTACAAATAATTTTGTGCTTGGATTCAATTGTATACCTCTCTTCAGCTCGAGTTCTCACGAACTCTATTTGTCCCCTCCCTTTTACTTAGCGAGAGGCACCAGACAAGGATGCCCCTTATCGCCTTCATTGTTTATACTTGCCATGGAACCTCTTTCTGTGTCCCTACATCAATCCGGTACAATTAAAGGCATTACTATTGGTAACTCTCACTATACTTCACTCTCATATGCAGATGATCTCCTTATTTTACTTGAAAACCTTGAAAGTTCTGGGCAACCTTTAGTTAAACTACTGAATGACTTCACCTCCCACTCCAGACTAGCTCTAAACCTTAACAAATCGAACGCTACCACTGAATACCCTTTGTAGTCCCCTCATGAACAACTCATTAGGCTGTCATTGGGCCCCAAGGTATATCTTATCTTGGCATCGGATCACCCGACATTGAATAAATTATGGGATGCTAATCTTTCCCTCTGTTAACCAGTATCCAAACAACACTTGATAGATGGAAGCTACTTAAACTTTCTTTAATGGTAAAATTTCCGCCATTAAAATGTCAATAACTCTAAAATATTATACCTATTTTCCAATATCCCTTGATACTTCCTCTAGTTTTCTTACCAAAATAGACAAAATTATCGGCAGCTTCATTTGGGAAGGCAAAATACCTAGATTTAGTCGTAATAAACTTAGATCCCATTGGTCAAAAGGTGGCTTTGGCCTTCCTTGGTTCAAGCCCTACTTATGGGCTTTCCGTACATCTCAAACAATTAAATGGTTTAACAAACCCAACATCCAGTCTCCTTTATGGGTCAATATGGAAACATCCTTATGTCCTGGTAATGTGGCGACTTCTTTCCTTTATAACACCCTTACCTCTTCTTTAAAGTCTCACCCTACCATAGCTGCTTCAATATTCTATTGGAAAATCATTCACAAGCATATTAAATCTAACCCCAAACCCTTAGCTTACACCCCCATCTGGGGTAACCACTATATTTCTCTTGATAATCACCCCAATTTTTGTCGTACCTGGAAAATAAGGGTATTCTCTTTTGCAGATATACTTGATCCCAAGTCATTAAAGTTAAAATCTTACACCGACCTACGAGGCATATGGAATCTTCCCCATCAGGATTTTTGGAAATATCTACAGCTTCGTACCGCATGCAACTCTTAACTCACACCCTTCTCTATCAGTTCTCTGTATGATAAGCACATCTCTAAATGGATAAAAACAACATACAATTTAAATAGCACTGTTTACAATGATATTTGTGATATCCTTCCTGACTATTCTGTCAATGCTAAAAACAGATGGAGTACTTTGCTACAATATAATATCACCAATGCACAATGGTCCAGATGTTGGCTCTCCTGTCACAAATCTTTTAATGATAAACGCAGTTCCCTCATTCAAACCAAGATCCTTCATTTGTGGTACAGAACTCCTGTTGTATTACAAAAAATGGGTTTACTGAACAATAACAATTGCTGGCGCTGCAGTTCCCCCAATGTGGATTTATTGCATATCTTATGGCACTGTCCCCTCATACAAACGATTTGGCACTGTACTCACAGATTTGCAATGAAAGTGGTAGGTCAACCTTTTACACTAGACCCTAAACATTGCATTCTTGGTATTTTTAATCACCATTCTTATAAAATTCCATATTCGCAGAGCAGATGGTTAAATATATTCTTCCTTCAAGTTAAACGCACAATCCTCATGCATTGGAGATCCAACATAATCCCTACCCTTCCAGTATCATTAACCAACTATTGCAATATGCCTCTCTGGACATTATGACATATATCTTGTCTGACCGACTCATGTTATATAACAATTGTTGGCAGGGCTTTTTTAATTTTTTGGAATCAACTAAATCTTCCAACACCAATGTATGGACTTCATATATATGGATTTTCCCCTTTTACTGATACATCATTGTAGTCTCAGCTTTTTCCCCCTTTTTTATAGTTTCCCTCTCTCTCTCTTCTTAACTTTCTTATATATCTTTTCTTTCCTATACTCTGTTCTCAATCATTCTTTATTACTCCACAATCCTTTTACTAATGTACTTTTTTCCCTTTTGCAGCATCATATATAATTATGTAACATTTTAATATAAACCGTATCTAATCATACTATCCGCTTTAAGTTCACTACAAATGTCAAATATATGCTAATTACATGACCTGTATTGTTTACTATATTTTAAACCAAAAGCTCCTTGTATTATTGTAGCAATGTTCTTATTATATGCTGCCTCAATTTCTTTAAAAAAAATCCTCACATTGTACTGTACTGTAAGAGGTTTGTCTGTATATCTTATGAAAAATTAATAAATAAGTTTAACTGCAAAAAAAATTGAAGTGTTGCAAACCACCAGGAGAACGTAAAAACAACTTGGACTAAAAGCACTTCCCTCAACTGAAACCATAACAGAAAGACTGAATGTCAGTGTCGGATGACCTGTACTACTGGCATCTCTGATGAAAAGCAAGGCATTGAGTATTTTCTCCTGGTAAGAAGGAAAAAAAGTAAAACTCAGTGTGCAGGGAGAACTCTGTACAAAACAAAAACAAATTAAATAAAAATAAAGCAAAGTGTGCAAGAACTATGTAGAAAACTAAAATTGGAAGAAGAGGGTCATGCAGTCACAAGATCTCCACTTCCACTGCCAACAGCGCCACCTGCTGCCCAAAGCCCTGCAAGAACTATTTTGTTGAAAGATACTCCTCCAACAAGCCAAAGACATTTTCAAAACATTTAAAAATGAGTTTTTTTGTATTTTTTATTGAATAAAATGTTTAAGCCAGTTCATAATAGCAATAATGCACTCCATGGTGTGGTATTTCATGGAATATCATCACTTCTCGAGTGCATGAGGCACTCGGCTTCACCTTGTGCCTCACAACTCACCCGAGGCGTGACGATATCTCATGATATACCACACCCTGTTGTATACTATTGCTTAGTTATCTGACCCCCCATTGTCCGAACCTCTGGATTATCTGAACTTTTACTATGTCCCCTGAGCTAATAGGAACAAGGTGAAAGGGACCCTAGATTTTATGACCCCCTCAATTATCCAAACTACTCTTATGTCCCCAGTAAGTCTGGATAATCGAGGTTGTACTGTACATGCTTATTTTGGCCCTTGCTGTCTTCTCTAAGGTTCTCAAAAAGAGCATTCACCCACATCTGACTGAAGATTTCAGTCTACTCAATCTGCTCTCTCCCATGCAATCTGACTTCAGAGAGGAGAATTCCACCATATCTGCACTGCTGAAAGTCACCAATGATATCCACATAGCCATGGATAATGGTCTTCTACCAGGAGTCCTTCTCATGGACCTCTCCAAAGCTTTACACTTATTGGATTATGCAGTAATCCTGCTGAAATTCAAGACCCTAGGCAACCAGTCATCAAATGGTTTGAAAGCTACCTTAGTAACTGAACCCAGCTAATGTCCATACAAGGCATTAATTCAGACCTTGATGTTCTAAATCCTGAGGTTCCTCAAGGCTCTATCCTCCTTCCTCGCTATTCTCCATTTTTGTTCATGACCTTCTTAAGAACAGTGGGAGGTGTCATCGATATATGTATGCAGATGACACCATATTCTACTACAGAGCAACAAAAATGTCCAAGGTTAATTCAGTACTCCAATCTCATTTCAACACAGTCCCCTCCTAGTTCATTAACAATTGCCTGATTCTTAATGCAATCAAAACAAAATCTATGGTGTTTGTGTCCCAGAACTTGCTAACATGTTCAACTGATCCACTTGCAATCATAACATCTGATAACAACACTACTGAGCAAGACAACATATTCAAATGTGCAGGAATCTGGCTTGATGTATCACTAACATACAGTAAGTACATTATTCACATCTCAACAACCACAGGGCCCTAGCTCAACTTTCTCTACAGATCCAAATGTCTCAGTACTGAGGTAAGAAAGCAGGTAGTCTCCCCTTCCTGCTTCTATCCATTGACTATGGAGACATAATACAGTATATTGCTGTATGAGCAAAACCAATCTGCTGCTCCTAGATTGTTTATACAACATGTGCAAGTTTATTCTCTCCTGTGGATTGTCTGCCCATCATTATCTGCTAAATAACCAACCTAACTAGCCAAATCCCTTAAACCGGCATGGCTACAACAGACTATTTCTGCCAGACTATGTTAACATGTTAGCTGCTGCTGCTATCCTCTCTGGGACCCCATGAAAATGAAAAGCTGCATTTCCTTGGGTTATTCCAGTTGGAGTAATTTCAAATAAATGTACAGGCAGTCAGGGACAGAGTAGGAAAGGATGTTCTTGGCCTGACAAGGCAGACTTTTAATGAGGTGTGAGATGTCACTCAGAAGGGTGATTAAGAGCAGAGTAGGCGCGAGGCATTTCTGCCTTGTGGGGTTGGAGGGCTGCACACATGAACTTTGAAAGTAAGGGAGGGTAATCCATTCACCTGCTGATCAGAAAATTGGAACAAAGAAGAGGAATGCAGTGATCAGAGGACCCAGAGGGCATCACAAGTCTGATCACCAACTGACCAGGGCAGCACAGTTGACACCAGTTTCATCACTGGCACAGATATCACTATCCCTGTGTGGAAAAAGAGGGACAGTGCTCAAAAAAAGGCTTTACTGAATTGGAGTCATTTTGCAAGTTTGGGAATGGCGGTTAAAAAGCTGAATGTCTATAATGTAATTGCAAATAAAGAAAACTATCATTAATGTTTGTAAACAGCACTCTGGAAAAGTCCAGAGATGATGGACATTGCCATCCTTTTAAATGGAAGGACCACTAAAAAGAAACAAGTATTTCTGTGTAAACACCCCCATCCCAATGTCTAGGGGTATCCAGGTGGCAATGCAGGTCGGGGGGGGGGCACAACAGTAGAAATTAGCACAGTCCAGAGACAAAGAGTCCTTACTGGTTAGATGGCTTCAGAGATACAGCCAGATCTTCCTTATAGTATGGTACCACACAGGCTGCTGTACTGTGGGAGTAAAAGGAGATTAGCAGCAACAAATGAGATAAACTGAATGTCCACACCAGGAAAGTCACTGGAAGGGGTCTCCCATTTAATAAACGTTAAACTGGCCAGTTCACAACATATTTACAAAAGTAATCCCTGGGCCCAAGATCCCACAGTAGAGTTGAGACAGTTCATTGGTGGTTCTACAGTGGTCATGAAGACCCCCACCCTTTTCTCAGATAATCCTTGGACCGGGTGGCAACACAATGGATAATGGCAGCAGCAATTCAAGGCCATTACCTCATTACAGCAGCAACATTTTTCCTCGCCTTCTCCAACACCATACAGAGCTCTTCTTCTCCTTGATAAAAGTCCCAAATGTCAACCAGAGGGGTCCATACTGGTGGAGGCTCTGCCTCAACTTTCCTCAGCATCAGTTTTCCTGTGGGCAGTTTCCCCTCAAAGCCATCAGGGTGGATGTCCCCATCAGCTCCCACTGTGGACATAGCAGTCCTCTTCTTTCCCTTCAGGTCGCAACAACCTCCCAAAGTAAGCACTGCATCTTCAGATCTGGGGGAAGGATGGCTAAACCCACCTGATGATTTAGCTCTGACTGGTATCTCCTCCCTGTGGTAGCTGGCAACAGGGGCAGACTGGACAGTCTTCCCGAACTGCATGCTGACAGAACTATGGGTTCAAATCTCGGTCACCACACTATACCACCTGCACGCTGAGTTCACATCTGGGAACCAGAGCAGGAATAGACCAAGGCCCTGCTCCCATCAACAACCCACTGAAACCTTGGTGTGGAAAGGCTCCAAAGATCAATATTTATAACGCCTCTGAAGCAGTGACCTCCAAGCTGCAGAGACCTCACCCCAGGGCTGGGACCATCTCTACTGCCCAAAGGTTCCAGGGGAGGGAAAAAATGGTAGACCCACCCATGGGTGGGTTACACTCACCCCCTTCAAATGCTCATCACCGTAGTGAGCACCTACCAGGCCCTGCAGCTCCAAGGGGTATGCACACTTCCCCACAGAGCTACCAGACACTGGCCCACTGGGACACCATGGAAATGGTGGAATTCACACTTCACTGGCCAAAGCTATAACCTAACCAGGGGTGTGCCCCCCCGAGAACATGTATGGGACTAAACTGGGGGCATCACAGCCCCAACCCACTGGTGACCTGCCAACTGAGGAGCACAGGATGGATTGCCGGACCCTAGGGTGATGGTGCACCAGACCTACGTCCACTTAAAATAGATCAACTCAAAACCCTTGCTGCTACCTGCTGCCGAACTGCTGCCAAAAAGCGACACTCTCCTGATACATTTCCCTTCAAACACCCACACATTTATGAACATGCAAATGTTTTTATAACATTTAACCAATACTAAATAGTGGCTGTATAAGGTAGCTCACTCTAATCATTTTAAACATTACAGGTGCATGACTGCAAATACAGAAGACTGTGGAAACACAAACAGTGCAAAGTCCTGGACTGTGCAGAAACAAAGAAAAGAAAGTATGAGCAGTCTAAATTCAAGTCCAAGTCTGTATGGTGGATATTAAGTCCTCAAGTACAAGCTAGTACAAAAGTATTAAGTCCAGACTGTGCAACCAAAATTAACTGTGCAACACACACTGGCTGCTTTAAACTATAATGACAGTGTAGCTAAAACAAACACAAAAAGGGTTGATCTCATGCATAGCAGTCACAGTCCCAACAGTCTCTCGTCCAACATCTTCAAGGGATAGATGGCTCAGAATGGATCACAGCTGTCTTCAGCTCCAGGCTGAAGAGGTGGAGGCTTGTTGTAGCTTGACCGAAGAAGTCCATACCGGGTACATAGGTCTTGATCCATCTCCCCATCAGATCTTGAACCAAGGCATAGGTCTTGAACAGAGTTAAGCCTTCCTAGACATAGTTGGCGCACTTGGACTTCACCATGTTCTGGATACGTTGTAGGGCATAGCTGGTACTGTCCAGACTTAGACGATGCTTTTTGTACAGTTTATCTACAGTGCCCCAATAAACCCAATCTTGCCAGTTCTCTTCAATAATATCCCAGAGTCTCTCAGGGAAGTAGGGATACTAGTAACAAGGCTAATCACAGAGGATTTTCTTCCAGATGATCTGCTCCGCTTGGGTCCATTCAGGCAGCTGTCTCATTTTGTGCTGTGGGGCTTGTCCATCCAGCTTGTCCATCCAACAACTGTGCTATACTTGAGGCAGTATAGCACAGTGGTCTAAGGCTCTGAGCTACAAATCTGGTGACAAATAGCAGACAAGACCTGGGTTTGAATCCCACAGCTTCCACTTGCATACTGTGTGACCCTGAGCAAGTCACTTAACCTCCTTGTGCTCCCAGGTCACTCCTGTAAAAAAGCTTTCAGCTTAGTGTGCTATACCTGGTTAAACAACTAAAAAAAAAAATACTCCTTCTCTACACCTCCTTATATTGGGATCACCATCGGTCACACTCTTGTACTTCTCTTGCCAACATCTGCACTTGTCAGTAAGGCTAGGCCTATCCTTCCACAGCATAACATATAGGGTCTCCTGCTCAGTGGGAATGTCCCTTTCCAAGTCTCCCATCATGCACATGGCTGTACCCTTCTAACAGCACCAAACCACTTGCCCCTTCTTTGGACTTCTCCAGGGTGGATGGAGGTTTGGCACATTGGGATTCTCCTCCCAGCTCTCCACAGGTGCTGATACTGTATTGGCAGGGCTACTGGGTCCTGGCCGGACTGACTGTTCAAAGTCCCTAGGGGACATTAGCTTCATAGAGACCCCACACCCATGGCCTCATCCACAGCTGGGGGTCAGGAAATTTACATTGCAGTGCTGGCTTTTCCTGTAGCCTCCCCTCTGGGTCCCTCCACCTCACTCACTGACTTTTCTGCTGCAGGCTGGGTAGCCGTCACAGATTGCTCTGCATCCATGGTGTGACTTTACCTGCAGCTTCACTTCAGGAGATTTTAGAGCGTCACCAGCAGGCCTTACTTTTGATGATGGAGGGACTTCAGCAGCAGATACGGAGGCAGAACTGGACATTAATTCATCCCACTCATCCAAGGCAAAGTCCATGGAGGTGATGGACCCACTGAGACCACTCAGCCATGGAAAATATTGGGGAATGTAGACCACAGGGTGTTTCTGGTGGCAGGAGGCACACACAGGCTGAAGAGTCACCCCCGGGCCTTCCATCTGGCAAAGAAATGAATTTCTTCCCCATGGAGGGCTCCACCATACCCCAAAGCCATCTCATCATACCCATGGGGACAGTGACCTCAGGGCCTTCTGGTGCATTTGCCATGGCATTGCTTCTAGTGATACCTGGAACTCCAAACTAGATACGTGGTCTGGTGCAGACCAACTCCAAACCAACAACTCCACTCCTGATCTTCCTCCATTGTTCCTGTGCACACAGTCCATAGACCCCAGAATGCCAGCCTTACAGCCACTGTCCAATGAGATTCTGCCACCAGGGCAATTTGCATACCATCCACGTGTCATGGCCATGCCACTAGCAGAAATTCTGGACAGTGAGGTGCCTCCATGATCCAAAAGGTGCAAATTTGTCACTTTTCCATTTTCCATCTTCAAAATCCCAAGATAATAAAACTTCCAATGGGACACAAACATTGCATCCAGCACCTGCAATGTTAGTTCATAGGCATGGCACCCATAATACTAATTTCTGGATGAGCTCCCACATTTGTAAACCCCTCATCCCAATGCCTAGGGGTATCCATGTTGTAATGCAGGGAGGAGAGGGGGGCACAACATAGAAACAAGCACAGTCCAGAGACAAAAAGAGTCCTTTCTAGTCAGATGGCTTCAGAGATCCAGCTGGGTCTTCCTTATGGGAGGATGCCACATAGGGTGCTGCACTGTGGGACTAAAAGGAGGTTATCAGCAACAATTGCGATAAACTGAATGCCCACACCAGGAAAGTCACTAGAACATGGGGGTCCCATTTAATAAACATTGAACTGGCCAGTTCAAAACATATTTACAAAACTAATCCTTGGGCTCCAGAGCCCACAATAGGGTTGAGACAGTTCCTTGGCAGATCTACCATGGTCATGAAGACCCTCACCCTTTTCGCAGTTAATCCTTGGACCGGGTGGCCACATAGTGGGTAATGGTAGCAGCAATTTGAGTCCAGGACCTCATTCCAGCAGCAACATTTTCCTCATTTTTCCCAACACCATACAGGCCTCTGCTTCTTGCCAAAAACTCCAAAGATCAACCAGAGGGGTCCATACTGGCGGGGCTCTGCCTGACCCCACCTCGTGGCTGGTTTTCCTATAGGAAATGTCCCCAAAAGCCATTGGGGCAGACATCCCCACCAGCTCCCACTGCGGAAATAGTGGTCCTCTTCTTTCCCTCCTGGTCATGACAGTCTCCCAGAGTAAGCATTGCGTCTTCAGATTGGGGAAGGATGGCTTAACTCACCCGATACTATAACTCTGACAGATATTTCCTCCCTATAGTGGTCGGTAACAGGGGAAGACCAGATGTTCTTCCCAAATCTCATGCGCACAGAGCTACGGGTTCAAATCCCAGCTGTTACACTATCTCACCTGTGCACTACGTTCACCAGAGCAGGAGCAGGCCAAGGCCCTGTTCCCATTGACTGCATGCTGAAACCTTTGTGAAGGAAAGGCCTCAAAAGGTGACAAAGGTCCCTATTTATAACCAACCCCTTGAAGCAGTGGCATCTGACCTGCAGAGACCCCACCCCAGGGTGGGGACCATAAATAATAAAATTGCTACTGTCCAAAAGGTTCCAGGAGAGGGAAAAATAGTAGACCCACCCACGGGTGGGTTACATCTGGAAACAGTAGTTTCTTGGGAGGAAGTGATTCACAAACTGCTAATAAGTGACTGAAGCAGCAGCACAGACTGTTAGAGAGAGCCTACTGAACTCTACTAAATGTTGCTTAATAAGTAGGAATATATCTGATTGCCTAAGAGGGCCAGTAATCATTGTAGTGCATAAGTTATGTGTTATATCAAATATAAAAGACTTAAACAGACTACTGCAAAACCCATATGTCAAAGAGGAAAATGAATCAAATAGGTTATCCATAAGGGCCGTGCAAACCTCCCAAAGTTCGTCCATGTGAACTTTTAATGTTGAACCAGGTACAGTTCACCACATTTCTCTTACTGACAAACTATTTCACTCTGGTTTGACCATTAAAAAGCATGACCTCAAGATATGAATGAGTGACTCCCATGACATTCAGTGGTAACAGTAGTAGCATTGCTTTGGGATCCTCCTTCATCCCTCTCCTCTACCTGGCCTGTTAGTGGGATTACATGAAATAATGTGTGCTCTTTCTGAGCTGTACCTGGCCTCCTGGTCTTGTTTTCTCCACAATACAGAGACTAGATGGATAATTCAATCTTCATAAAACTGCCGATCCTCACCAAATTCTTGTGCATAAAAGAATGTCTTGAATATGTCCTTGAAGCGAGGGTTTAAGAGAGTGGCCAGGATGCAGTAGTCAGCTCTAAGCATCTCTGAAATGAGTATGGTATTCCAGAAAGATGTTTTTCATTCTACTAAACAGACAGCAGTGGAATCCTCCTTGTCCTTGTAATGAACTTTGATACCAGCAAGTCACAGGTAAATTAGGACAATGATGGGGAGTACCAGGCTTAGACCAGTTGCAACAGCACTTACTACCCTTGTGGCCTCCTCAAAGGACTTCAACACACTGCAGAGGGGCTCCATCAGGTGCCACTAATTTGGGCTGATGTTTTCCTCTCCCTTGCCAATGTCATGCTCATCTGCATACTGGCAGAAAGCCTTCTGTTGTTCTAGCAGCTGTTGCATCATGTGATAGGTGGAATCCCACCTTGTTCAGACACAATATGGTTCAGGTGGCGGTGGGAGATGTGGTTCTGCTGCTGAATGTGTCCTAATAGCTTCTGCACAGTCACAGAATGCCTAAAATGACCATAGACCTTTAGGGGCCAAACTTACATAGGTCTGCACAATGTAACCTCCCTCATCTAGGGATCCCTGAACTACTAGATTCACACAGTGAGCAAAACATAGAACGTGTGTATTATCACCACCTTCAGCTGCCTTTGCAATGTTCTTTGCTTTATCTGACACTGTAAACTGTGATGTCAGCCACTCATCAAACTTCTGCTGAAGGAAGTCTTACAGATCTTCCACATGTTGGTCATTGTCAAAGCCATTAATACATAAAGCTTCCTGCTTGCAGAGTTTGAAGGGCCCTAGTGACTTGTGGCTACTACTTCTGCTGTTTTTGGCACTTAACCTAGAGGATAAGGAAGAAGGAAGAGGGTAACAGATTCAATGGAAAATGATTGCTATGTAATCAGTAGTGTGACCACTGGTCCTCATGTCAGTAGTGATGTGAACTGCTGGCACAAACAGTGCTTTCATGGTATGAGACACCGTCTTGTAAAATCTGTGAAAATCTGGAAGAGCCACTGTAGACAAGTAGGTATGGCAGGGCACTTGACGCCTTGCCACTGCAACTTGACTTAGTGATAGAAAATCTACATTGCTTAGAAAGCAGAATGGCAGCACGTCAATGGCTAGTATTTCCCTTATTGCTCTTGTTAACCTTTTCACCTTGTGTCTGTTGTTTCTGGTCCATTTCCAGGGACTCAGCCAGTGACATTAGGGTGATTTTTTCCCTGAATTTGACTGATGGCACCTACTTTTGCTGCTTTTGGGGTCAGAAGTGACGGGATTTGAGGCCCCTCAGAGGTGAGGGAGTCATTAGGTTCAAGAACTTATGAATGGAAGATGTTCGAGTTGTGCTTTGGCTACCACTTGAAGGACTTTCTTACTCTTCCTCTCTACATAGTACCTTGACCCTTGCATGGCCATGGACTGATATATCATCCAGAATTCCTATACGTTCTAATTCTGTTGGCAGCCTAAGGGTTATCATCTCTCATTGCCCATTAGCAGCAGCAGCAGCAGCAACTTTGTTATCTGTTAGTACTGCTGCTGATGCCATGTGTTGGCATGCCTTCTCATACTGAGATCTGTGGGACTTCGGCAAATTACTTTGCATGGTTGATGTTACCAGACGTGTTCTCTCCTTGCCCCAACTCAGCTTGTCCTTACATGGATGGTACAATACATATGTCTGTGATTCTTTGTCCACTAGAAAGAAATCCCATACCACTGGCATCACCGGCTTAATAGTTCCTGTGGCACTTTCTCCTATTGCCTACAGGGTGAGCTATCATGTCATTCCTCCACATCACCCTTCTTCTCCTCCTCCACCAGTTCTTCAGGGTCAGAGAACAGTTCTTCTGCTGCTATCATGTGTCTTTCATACCCTGGTATACTACTTGTCTTTTCCGTGTCTTTCTCTGATACTTTCTCGGGCACTTGTTTTGCCCCTTGTCATTTTGGGGTTTCTTTTATTTTTTTGTGACCACCACTTTCTGTATTTTTGTATCTTTCATGCATCTGCCATAAGTCTGAATCACCCCTGTTCTGCCTCCTCCTCCTCCTCCTCCTCCTTCCAAGAACTGCTGCTGCTACCAGTTTTATAATCATGATCTGTGTCTGTTCCCAAACTCTGCCAAATCATTTTGCTCCTCCACCCCAGTGCCTGTGTCACTATCTGCTGCATCCTTGTTTTTCCTTTTCTTTACAATGATTATGCAGGTTGCAAACCATACAGTGCCACTGTGAGAAGTTCCTACAATTTGTGATAGTTTACAGACTGTCCAATTACAGTTCCCACTAAGCAGAGGGTGTCTGACCAACCCCAAACCACTTTGGTTTTTCCTTGTTAAGACCAGATGATACCATCATACCACTGTCTCCTTATGCTCTCTGCTGCTGTATTTCCTAATACAATGTACCTACAAATTGCACTTTTATTTATTTATTTTTTTGCTTTTGTTAATTGTAATGTTTTATTAGTTTTAAATTTTAATTTGGCAACTTAGGAACAGAATGATTAGGAGAAGAAAAGATGTTGGTATTTTTTTGTATTTCTTATAGGATGCCACAAATGTGCCAGCTAGCAGTGTACAGGCACTGGCAGGCTACCAGCTGGCACACATTTGCTGCCTACTGCCCAGATCACACTGCAACAGTACAGCTCAGGACTACACACAGACAGACTGCTTCAGGACTCAGGAGGGATTTTAACCAGTTGGGGGAATGTGAAGACTGGCAGGAAAATAATTTGCATTTTTTATAGTCATTTTTAATTTATTTATAGGATGCCATGAAGGTGCCAACTGGCAGAGACTCAGCACATGCAGGCTACTAGCTGGCATACACTTGGTACTCACTGCCAAAAACCATAATGCAACAGTACAGCTCAGGGTAACACACAGACTGCTTCAGGATGCAGGAGAAACTTCAGCAGCTTGGGGAATGCTATGACTGGCAGCAGAAAAAAGCTTCACATTTTTATTTTAATTACAATTTTTTTATAGGATGCCACGAAGTATTATTTTTCATTTCTTTCATAGGATGCCACAAAGATGCCAATTGGCAGCAACAGGGCACTGGTAGGCTACCAATTGGCAATACTTTTTTGCCAGCTGCACAGATCACACTGAAGCAACACGCTTAGGATAGAAACATAGACAATAATGGCAGAAAAGGACCAAAGGTCCATCCAGTCTGCCCAAGTTCCCTGTGATCCCTAGAACTTACTGTTCCTCTAGGGTAATAACCCTCCCCATCCTCTCCCCATTCTCCTCCTTGGTACTGTCACCCAGGCAACCACTGTTCCCATTATTCTGTTCCAGCCCTGCTTGAATCCCCTTATTGTTTCGCACCCCTCACCTCAGCCAACAGACTGTTCCAAGGTTCCACCACCATTTCCCTAAAGTAGTACTTACATCCCTCCCTCCTTTAAATTTCCATTCATGTCCATGTAACCATGAGCTGATATTCAGGCTAAATAGTTCCCTGCAGTTTAGTTCACCTAAAGGAGCAAGCACAAGGATGTAGTGCATCAATGCCCAAACTCGAAACAAAACAACCAAAAAAGGCAGAGCACACATAACCACATTTAACAAGGGCACTGGTCAATAAAACATTTATTTAAAATACATACATAGCAGAGGAAACATATGCCTGACACATTTCAGATGCTCTCACATCCTTTCTCGAAGGCTAAAATAACAATCAGGTGTGACCCTTTAATACACAAATCACAAACAGCATCATCACAACATCATTAATAAATAAAACAAATGATTGGTTCATACTTAATTGCATAATCACTTAATCACTTAATATTATCCATTCATATCCATCATTACAACAATGGTTTTACATAAAAGGAATGAAGGGAACAGGAGGAATGATTTTTGGTAATGCAATGGTAAACAGTATCTCCTACAATGGACAAAAATGTGGTTTATTATGCTTTCTTTTTCAAAAATGGCTTGAGCTCAAATCCAGAATTCAGGCCTCTTCCCTTTGTGGCATTTAAATTAATGATCCAGAAGGTCTTCCGGATCAGTAACAAATCATTAAAATTGCCACCACGAGGTTTGGTGCAAACTTTGTCAATACCCATGAAAACAAATTTATGTTCATCCTGATTTGTACTGTACATATCATAATATGTGCAGCCGTGGCATACGTTAGATCTTTCTTTTCTATTGCCCTGATATGTTCTCTCATTTAAATTTTCACAGTTCTAGTAGTTTTTCCAATATAAGATGCACCACAAGTGCATTGTGCCAAATAAATTATTCCCTCAGAGTCACAAGTTACAAGTTGTCTAATTTCATATGTTCGTCCATCTTCATGCAATTTGAAATCCTTACCCTGTTTAATATGGACACAAACATTACATTTCTTGCAAGGATAGCATCCAACTGAGCCTTTTTCTAGCCATATCTGTCTGTTATTTTGGTTAACAAAGTGGTTATGGGTTACTTTATCCCTAAAGTGGGTGCTCTTTTATATGCCATATGAGGAGGTACTGACACAATCTGTTGCAGGCCTGGATTGCTACTCAGTACGTTCCAATGTTTTTTTTTTGAAATTCAGGTTTATTCATTTTTCAGCAATATAAGGCAGGTACACAGTGATACAATACACCAGAAAATAAAAGGCACATTTTCTATGTACAACCTGCCCCCTTGCCCCCTCCCTCCCCCATACATTACCTTCCCCCACCCCTCGCCTTGCTATATCGACACCTTGTATATTATAAGGGGATATCATCTAGCTTCATACAGAGGTCATTAACAAAGTTAGAGGACTTCTACCCTTGAGTAGGCACCATCATGATGAAGGGGCTCCTACCTGGGCCAAATACAAAGTGTGCAACTTCTCCCATGTCTTTAAATATCTAGAAAGGTTATTCCTCAGACTAGCCCCCATTTGCTACATCCTCAGATTAAAGAACAATTCCCTCAACCACTCTGTATAACTCAGTGGGAGGTTGTCTAACCAATGCCTCAGAACCACTTTTTTAAGGGAGGAAGAGATTAAGGCCATATAATATCTCCTTTGTTGTACTCTCACTCCCTTAAAGTTCTCGAGTAGACAGATTTCTGGGGTAAAAATATCCTCTATCCCCAGTAAAGGATCTGCCTTAGATTTGATTGATTCCCAGAGATCCTTTGCCATTGGACAGTCCCAGAAAATGTGTCTTAAGGAGCCTTCATCTTGATGGCATCTATTACATGTAGGGTAGAGGACCTTTCAAATCCTATGCAATCTCTCTGGGGTCCAATACATATTATTTAGCAAGTGATATTGCATCAATCTGAGTCTGTCTTGGGTAATGTATTTATAAGTTTCTTGCCAAATTTTAGTCCACAACTTCCGCATCTCAGGAAATTGATCAGCCAAGTAGTTGGGTGCTCCTTGTATCTCTGGATAGGCCCAGTCAAACAGGGAGCCATAAAGACTGGAGACTGCATGTGACCCCCAAACTCCCTGTGCCATTGTCTCAAACACCCCTTCAGATTCTCCACCACTGATCAGACTCCCCTGGACCTGCAGTACCATATGTCGTATCTGGAAGACTTTGAACACCTGGCTTCCGTTTATTTGGTATTTATTCAGAATATTATCCATGAGGAGACACCCCCCCATCTGATACCAGGTCTTTAACTTTCACTCCCTTCCATTGAGGGATCCAAGGATCTGTAATCAGTTTCTCTCCTATTTTCAAATTGGGATTTCTAGTGAGGGGTTGACTAGGGTGTCTCCTTCCATCATATTTAAGGAAGGAGCAGAGCAGTGAGTATATTCTGAGAGAGATGGCTATTGGGGACTTATCTAACTCTTTGGGGAGGCATTTATGCATACTATACAATATAGCAGTTGGGGAGAGGCCCGCTTTGTTAATTAAATCCAATTCCAGCCTAACCCAAGAGAGAATATACTGCAAGGATTCTAATTCCTCAAGGGCTGCCAACCATTTCAGGTACCTACTAGCACTACTTGCCCAGTAATATAGACCAAAGTGTGGTAGTCTCAACCCTTCCCTATTCCCGGGGAAGCCAGCTTGTGACAGGCCCTTCTAGGGGCCTTACCCTTCCAAATGAACTCCGAGATCATAGCATGGATCTTTTTAAACCACTTCAAGGGTATCCAAGTATTCAACATGTTAAGAGGCTAGAACACCATGGGCAGCACATTTATTTTAATTGTATTTATGCATTCCCAGAGCGATAGCGGGAGGCCCCTCCACCTTGACAGGTCCTGCCTGATTGTGTGAAGAAGGGATTCTAAATTTAGTTGAATCAGTTTAGGAATGCTTCTCGACAACACTATACCCAGGTATTTCATTGTTTGTGGGCTCCATTGTAGCCCTAATTCGGTGACCTCCCTTTTCTGTTATTTGCTATTGAGTGGAAACACTGTGGTCTTGTCCACCTTTATTTTATAGTTGGACAGTGACCTATATACCTTAATAGTGTCCAGCACCTCTGTAAAGCAGTTCCGGGGATGCACTAGGTGGAGGAGGATGTCATCGGCATATGCTGATAGCTTAAATTCTTGTGAGTCGAGAACCACCCCGTTCAACTGACGGTTGCTCCTTAGTCTCATAAAAAGGGGCTCCAGATAGATATTAAAGAGAGGGGTGATAATGGAAAACCTTGTCTGGTGCCCAAGTACAGTGGGAATAAAGAGGAGAAAACACCATTACAGTAGAGTTTTACGCTTGGGCAACCATATAGGGAGGAGACCCATTTAATAAAATCGGTGTGGGGGGGGCCAAACCTCTCCATGGTGCAAAATAGAAATTGCCAGTCCACTCTGTCAAAGGCTTTCTCTGCATCCAGGGATAGCAACCCTGCCGGATTGTCTGAGTCCCTGGACGCAGAGAAAATATGAGCCAGTTTGAGCAGGTGGTCCGATGACATCCTACCTGCCATGAAACCCACTTGATCTTGATGCATAATGTAAGGAAGGACTTTTGCCAACCTAGTGGCCAATAACTTGGCAAGAATTTTAACATCATAATTAAGTAGTGAGATGAGACGGTAACTGGTTACTCTGTCTGCTTCCTTGTCTGGTTTTTGAATAACTATTATAAGTGCTTCAAGTAAATATCTATATATCACTTCCAGCTCTGTTACTTCCCTGAATAGTCTCTTCAACCAAGGGACTAATTGTTTGGTGAAACATTTATAACAGTTCGAGGAGAACCTGTCCTGCCCCAGTGATTTATCCAGGGGTAGTGATTTGATAATCGCCAGGATTTTCTCCTATGTAAAGGGGGAAACTAGTCCTTCTTTAAGGCCCTCTGGTACCTCCATTAGCAGAGTTTCTGCCAGATAGGCCTCCACTACCTCCTTAGTCAGTGGTTGAGGCATAGCACTGTACAATTCCCTGTCCCTGTAGTATTCCTTGAATTCCTTAACAATATCCTGGGGTTGCACTTTAATCGAGTTGTCTCTTCTGGCTCTAATGCTACAGATAATTCTAGAGGCTTCTTCTTTTCTCAATCTCAGGGCTAACAGCTTGCCAGCTTTCTCACCCTGGTCTATATACTTCCCACTGGTCTTAAAAATGGCATATTCTGCTTTCTCACTCAGTTGCTCATTATATTGATGTCTCAAGTATTGTACTTCAGCTTCTCCTTGACCGCATCCGACGTGGTTGGAGAAAGATTCTTCTCAAATCCCTGATGTCGGTCAGTAATTTTAAAGCCTTCTGAACTCTCATTTTTTTCCTTCTGGCAGCAATTTTGATCAGTTCCCCCCTCAGGATGCATTTTAGTGCTCCCCATTCAACATCAACCCTCCCCATTGAGTACAAATTACTCTCTTGGTATTGCTTAATAACTTGTTCAACCTCCTCTATAACTTTCTTCTCTTTGATTAATTGATTGTTAATTTTCCAAAAAGTTTGTCTAGGTGTACTGGGGGAAGGGGTTAAACTACAGTAGACCAGAGGATGATCCAAAATAATCCCCAGATCTATTCTGCACTCCCTTAACCCTGGAATGAGGGATTGACTCACCAGGAAATAGTCAATCCTGGACATGGAGCCATGCACCTCTGATCTAAAGGCAGTATGTTTCTTCCCAGATTTATCCAAATTTGGGGAGAAAGGTATGTTCCAGTCACCCCCTAACACAATAGGTAAATGAGCGAAAGGTGCCAAGATGTTTATTGGTCAATGAAAAAACCCAGGGAGTCTGCATTGGGCCCGTATACATTACCCAATATTATTTCAGTTCGATCCAGTAGGCCCCTGAGCAAAATGTATCTCCCAGCCGATCTTGTATGCAGTGTTTACACAAAAAAGATGTTGACCTGGAAAATAATACTGCTACTTCTTTACTAGCCATACTGTCCCCTGCTGTAAACATCTGCCCCACAAATTGCCACCTAAATAAATTGGCTTCTGAGTCAAGCAGGTCTCCTGCTAAAATAAGATATTGCCCCCCAGAAGCTGTAGGTGCTTTAGTATTTTATAATGCTTAGGTTTGTTATGAGCCCCTTTAACATTCTACAGTATAAACCTTTCATGATGTGCCATTTCTTTTTAAAAAAGCCCAGGACCCAATATTCCTCTATATAATAACATGTCTTCTAGAAGTTCCCCTCTGTAGATCCACCACTTGTTTATAATAGAATACTCCTTTAGTCTTCCCAGCAAGGCCCCCTCGACCCCCTCCCCACTTCCTACACATCCCCTTCCCTCCTCCTAATCTCTCTCCATCCACCTTTCCACCCTCTTACTCCCCTGCTACCCTTAATCTCACTTCCCCTATACACCCCACAATTGCAGTATGCTCCCACCCACCCAACAGAACCAATCTCCAGTGCATTATGCATTCCTACTGGTATGTGCTCACTTTATGCTCCCACTCCCCATTGCCATTTATAATTGTCCCCTTTTGAGGTCTTTTCCCTTCTGATCCTCTAGGATAATCCACTCAGTTACACTTTTCACTCACTCCGGGGTTCTAACCACACCAGCAACTCACTTTTTAAGTTGGGTTAAACTGTAAAAATACTCTTTATTTAGCGAGGGAAGTGAGAGCACAGCTAGTGAGCATCCTATACCACTGGCTGCATCACGTGATCTCCCCATGTTCCAATGTTTTTTAATAATGTGTGTTACAGCATCTGCTTGGGCAGAATATGAAATAACAAAATTAAATCTATTATGTTCCTGTGATTCCTTACTTTTAATATAGCCATTCAAAAGATTTTCTCTATCCTGGTCGGCTGCAAATCTTCTTTCTTACAGAATAAACTTATTGTTGTACCCCCTTTCTTGTAACCTCATGCTCAAGTTCTCGGCCCCATTATTAAAACATGCTTTACTGCTGCAATTATGTTGGACTCTTAAAAATTACCCCTTCGATATATTCCAGATGATATGTCTCGGGTGGCAACTCTCAGCACATAATAAAGTATTGCCATCCATGGGTTTTCTATAAATATTAGTTGAAACCCTTCTTTCATTTTCCTTATAATAACAATATCCGGGAAATCAATCTGAGTCTTTGATGCCTCAAAGGAGAACCTCAAATTACTATTCGTACATTCTAGATGCCTAATGAAATCTGTAAGCTCAGCCATGCTCCCCTCCCATAAAAAAAAAAATAATTGATATAATGTTTCCGTGATTTCATTTTCTCAAAAAATGGGTTCTGATTTCTGTCCAACACGAATGTATTTTCCAAAACTCCCATATACAAATTCGCTGTGGATGGGGCACATGTTGCTCCCATTGCTGTCCCTTTAATTTGTAAGAAGAATTCAAGATTAAACAAAAACGCATTAAAACATTTGAGGACAAATTCCAACATTTTCAATAAAAATGTGGTGCTAGGGAGATTGGCTCCCTCTCTTGTGTTTAGAAAATGTGTGGCCACATCAAGTGCCCCATCATGCAGGATATTGCAATACAGAGCTTCTATATCCATTGTAACTAGAAAGCTATCCTTGCCAAGTTCCAAATTTTCTAATATTTTTAGGACGTCAGTTGTGTCCTGTAAGTAAGATGGCAGGGAAGTTACAAATGGACGCAGATGCGAGTCAACAAACTGTAATAGTCTCTCAGTCAGAGAGCCTATCCCACTAACTATCGGGTGTCCCGGGCTGGGGGTTGACCATTGTTTTGTGTATTTTTGGCAATAAATAAAAGGTAGCTCTGACAGGGTACACTGTAATCAGAAAATCTCTTTCATTCTTACTGATTTCTCCCTTTTGAAATGTTTCCTTTATATATTCATCAATACTATATTTGAAATCCATTGTAGGATCTTCTCTCAATATCACATAGTAATCACAAATTCCTAGTTGCCGTTCAACTTCTATCAAATACTCACTTTTATTTAACACAACAACAGGGCCCCCCCTTGTCTGCCTTTTTAATCAAAATCTCTGATTTTTCCTGCAAGGTAATAACTTCCAGTCTCTCGTGTTCAGTTAGATTCTTAAACTTGATCTTCGGTGGGTTGTCAAATAAAATGTCCAAATCTGTCTCTACTAGATGTTTAAACACTTTCAACACCACACTTTGTGGTGGGCAAAATGTTGAGACAGGTTTGAAAATGTTTCCACTGGTTGTCCTCTTTTGGTTACAGTCACTTTTCTGTTCCTTATCAAAGAAGAATGACTTCAGGCCAAGATTTCTAATGGCCAAGTTAATGTCAATCATAGAATCTAACTGAACATGACAGACTGGCTATTATTACCTTGCAGGAAAAATCAGAAATTGTGATTAAAAAGGCGGACAAGGAGGGCTGTGTTGTGTTAAATAAAAGGGATTATTTGATAGAAGTTGAACGCCAACTAGGAAATTGTGATTACTATGTGAAATTGAGGGAAGATCCTACAATGGATTTCAAATATAGTATTGATGAATATATAAAGGAAACATTTCAAAAGGAAGAAATCAGTAAGAATGAAAGGGATTTTCTGATACAATGTACTCTGTCAGAGTTACCTTTTGTTTATTGCCAAAAATACACAAAACAATGGTCAACCCCCCCGGGATGCCCAATAGTTAGTGGGATAGGCTCTCTGACTGAAAGCCTATCACAGTTTGTTGACTCGCATCTGCGTCCATTTGTAACTTCCCTGCCATCTTACTTACAGGACACAACTGATGTCCTAAAAATATTAGAAAATTTAGAACCTGGCATGGGTAGCTTTCTAGTTACAATGGATGTAGAAGCTCTGTATTGCAATATCTCACATGATGGGGCACTTGATGCGGCCACACATTTTCTTAACACAAGAGAGGGAGCCAATTTCCCTAGCACTACATTTTTATTGAAAATGTTGGCATTTGTCCTTAAATGTAATGTGTTTTTGTTTAATCATGAATTCTTCTTGGAAATTAAAGGAACAGCGATGGGAGCGATGTGCCCCATCCATAGCAAATTTCTATATGGGAATTTGGAAAATTACATTTGTGTTGGACAGAAATCAGAACCCATTTTTTGAAAAAAAATTAAATCATGGAGATGTTATATCGATAATTTATTCTTCGTATGGGAGGGGAGCATGGCTGAGCTTACAGATTTCATTAGACATCTAGAAAGTACGAATAGTAATTTGAGGTTCTCCTTTAAAGCATCAAAGACTCAGATTAATTTCCTGGATATTGGTATTATAAAGGAAAATGAGAGAAGGGTTTCAACTAATATTTATAGAAAACCCATGGATAGCAATACATTATTATGTGCTCAGAGTTGCTACCAGAGACACATCATCTGGAATATACCACAGGGGCAATTTTTAAGAGTCCGATGTAATTGCAGCAGTACAGCATGTTTTAATAATGGGGCTGACAACTTGAGCATGAGGTTACAAGAAAGGGGGTACAACAATAAGTTTATTATGGAAGGAAGAAGATTTGCAGCAGACCAGGATAGAGAAAATCTTTTGAATGGCTATACTAAAAGTAATGAATCTCAGGAACAGAACAGATTTACTGTTGTTATTTCATATTCTGCCCAGGCAGATGCTGTAACACATAATTAAAAAACATTGGAACGTACTGAGTAGCAATCCAGGCTTGTAACAGATTGCATCAGTACCTCCTCGTATGGCATATAAAAGAACACCTACTTTAGGGGATAAAGTAACACATTGCCACTACATTAACCAAAATAACAGACAGACATGGCTAGAAAAAGGCTCAGTTGGATGTTATCCATGCAAGAAATATAATGTTTGTGTCCATATTAAACAGGGTAATGATTTCAAATTGCATGAAGATGGATGAACATATGAAATTAGACAACCTGTAACTTGTGACTTTGAGAGAATAATTTATTTGGCACAATGCACCTGCGGTGCATTTTATATTGGAAAAACTATTAGAACTATGAAAATTTGAGTGAGAGAACATATCAGGGCAACAGAAAAGAAAAATCTAACATGTGCCACAGCTGCACATATTATGAAACGTACTAATCAGGATGAACATAAATTTGTTTTCATGGGTATTGACAAAGTTTGCCCCAAACCTCGTGGTGGCAATTTTAATGCCTTGTTACTGATCCAGGAGGCCTTCTGGATCATTAATTTAAATGCACCAAGGGAAGAGGCCTGAATTCTGGATTTGAGCTCAAGCCATTTTTGGAAAAGAAAGCATAATAAACTGCATCTTTGTCCATTGTAGGAGATACTGTTTACCATTGCATTACTAAAAATTCTTCCCCCTTCCCTTCATTCCTTTCATGTAAAACCACTGTTGTAGTGATGGATAGAAATGGATAATATTAAGTGATTAAGTGATTATGCAATTAAGTATGAACCAATCATTTGTTTTTTTTATTAGTGATGTCATGATGATGCTGTTTGTGATTTGTGTATTTAAGAATCACACCTGGTTGTTATTTTGGCCTTTGAGAAAGGATGTGAGAGTGTCCAAAACATGTCAGGTGTATATTTCCTTCGCTATGTAAGAATTTTAAATAAATGTTTTATTGACCAGTGCCCTTGTGAAATGTGATTGTGTGTGCTCTGCCTTTTTGGGTTGTTTTCCTGCAGTTCACTTTGTTAATTTCTTTAAAGAACTTGAAGGGCTCTGCCATATCTTCCCTCTCCTTTCTGGTCTCCGGTGAGTACATATTTAATGTCTTGAGGTGCTCCCCATAGGATCTGCCCTGCTGGCCCTGAATTAATTTTGTTACTTTGCACTGCAGTATCTCCAGTATATCCTTATCTTTTCTGGGGAGAAGACTCAAGAGCTGGGCACAGTACTCTAGGTGAGGCCTCCCCAGGGATCTGTAGAGGGGAAGTTTTACCTATTTTCTTCTGCTATCAATACCCCTCCTGATACATCCCTGCATCCTGTTAGCCTTTCTATAGGCCTTGTTACACTGACTTGATTGCTTAAGTGAGTTACGGATGATAGTTCCCAGGTGATACAAAGACAGATTGCTTCAGGAGGAACTTCAGTATCTTGAGGGAACATGAAGACTGGCAGAAGAAAAACACATTTGTTATTGAAAATTTTTTTCTAGCATGCCACAAAAGTTCAAACTAGCATTGGCCAGGCAACAGCAGGCTGCCGGCTGGCAAGTATTTGCTTCCCACTGCTCAGTAACTCTCTAATAATTGGCTTCAGAGGACTCACTATGTCTGTCTGTGTATATCTTCACCTAAAAAATGTGGCACAGAATCACACAAGTAACATAGAATACTGTTACTTTTTTTATTCAGCAATTGCCATAAAAGTCTAACAGCTTCCTTTTTTCAGTGCAAGACAGTGCAGAGAAACAGTGCAAAACACAGACAGGTAAATAGTTCAGTTTGTTTAGTTCATTCAGTTCATTAAGCTCAGTTCATCTTAATTAATTTCAGTTCATTCATCATTTCTTTCAGTTTCAAAAGATCTTCGGTTAATCACAACAAGAACAAACCTGCTGTGATTTAAAGTGTAGACAGTGGACAAAAACCCAGCACTTTGTGATCAAACCATCACGTCATCTGAGGCAACATACTAATAAGGGGGCAGTCTTTAAATATCCCAAAGTCCTAGTCAATTTGAATAAATTAGAATATTTTTAAATACTCTATGATTAAAGAGGGACTATGGTCAAAATTACTGGCATCAATAAATTCAGAATATGGATCGACATAGCCCCAATCAGCCTCTGCCAAAAATGAGATCTCTAAGTTACTTTGTTTAAGAATTGCAAATCATTTTACATGCCTAAAATCACTGCCTGTTCAAAAAAGCCAGGTTCAGTGAAGAGTTGCTGATGATGTCATCTCCGAACTCACAGCCTAGTCCTCCCTGTCAGCAAACTTATGGGACCTGTTTCTCCAAAATTTAAAGACCATTGTGCAGTGGTTTTCACCAGTAAAACAGGTAGCACCACTCAATAAACATTGCTTTAAAAACTAAGTGTAGTTGAGATTTTGTAACAAAGTTGACAAATTTGTATTTTTTTTTTGTTTTTGGTACTTATTTGTTGTGGTCCTTTTCTCCAGGGTTTCTGGATGCTGAGTCATAGCATACTTCTGTGAGATTTGCAGACTGGATATCTCTTATGTGGCGAAAGGCTGTGGTCATTCACACATCATTCAATGGAGGTAATTTTTCAAGATGGCACTTTAAAACAATTATTCCATCACCCTGTAAATGGGGGTGGGAGAGGTAATGCTGTTTGAATCCTTACTATGCATTTCTATGCAGTAGCCAACTCAATGTTCAATCAATCAATCAATCACTGTTTAATTCATCATCAAAGTATGAATGAATGAATGAGATACTCAGTTGAGCAGAGCTGATTTTCTGTTTTCTCCCTGGCAGGCTGTTACTTGACCTATGTTCAGGCTCATCTGTGCTGTACTCCACCTTAAAATGACTGCTTTACCAGGACTAACATTTTCATCCCTAGTAGGAATTAACACATATAAGGCCCCTATTAAAACTTATTATAAAGCAGACACTGACAAACAGCAATGAAGTTGCCAACATTACAACACTTGTAGCAATACAACTTCCTAACAAACACTGTAGAGTAACACCCCATGTGGTATCAACAGCCTGGTGCAAGCTGGCTCAGCATCCTGCAACTTTGGAGAAATAAACCACACCAAAAAGTATTAAAAAATACAAATTTGTCAACTCTGTTACAAAACCTGAAACCCAAAGATTTTATAGCAATGGTTTTAGAATGGTGCTGCCTGTTTTACTTGTGAAAACTATTGCACAATGATCTTTAAACTTTAAAGAAACAGGTCCTATAAGCTTGCTGACAGGGAGGACTAGACTGTGAGTTCAGGCGATGACATCAGCAGAAGCTCTTCACTGAAACTGGCTTGTTTGAACAGGTAGTGAAGTCAGGGTTACAAAATAGCTCTTAACTTTAAAATGAAGTAATATAGAAACCTAATTTTTGGTATGAGGTTTACTGGGGGTATGCTTATTCTAATTCTGCAATGTAGTATTTTTGACCAGAGTCCCTCTTTAAGTTTTTAAAGAGCCATTGTTACATTTTACACAATCTGTGCCCCTTATAATGAACATCAACAAATGACATTCATTTCAACATTTATTTTAATTTAATTCATAGAAAATCTTATAGAAAAATAATTACTAGTGCTACAAAATTAAATCACTCCTACATAAATAAACATACACATCTCACAAATACAACACAATTTAAGAGCCCTTTTCTACTAGATCATAAAAACACAGTGTAGGCAATCTCATTATCTAGAACTTGTGGGGCTAAAGAATTTAATAACATACATCCAGCATGCTTCTAGTTGTTTGAGCTCCCCCCCCCCATGTCAACCTCTTGCCAGTGGTTGTACCCCATCAAATACAACATATCTAAATGATGATGTACCCCCTTTATGTATATTTCTAAAATGTTGACCTACAGCACTATCAGATTTTGTTTGATGGACTGATCTCAAGTGTTCAAAAATTCTGGTTCTAGACTCTCTAACTCTGTCTGTGTATACCCTACCAGTTCTGCAGTGCAATTACTGAAAAAAAAAAGTTCATCCAGTCTGACCAGTGGCAGAGGAGTGTACCAAAAAGTCTGTGTGTGGGGGGAGGGGGGCAGAATTATATGGAACACCTCAGCCCCAGACACTGCTCAATTCCATGTCTGACCCTTCAGCTACAAAAATGAGGGGTCACTTGACCCCCTGGATCCACCACCTATGAGTCTGACAAAACAAAACTGTGTTCTGATTAGGCAATTGGGCACTGGCAGACTAACGCTGCATGCCCCTTCTATCCACTGCTGATAAACATTCCAGTCTCACCCCTCCCAGTTCCCTTTAGGCACGCCCCTGGTCCCAGAGACCTGCTGCTTTGCAATGCACTGCTCAGCCAGAGTTTTAAACAGACCCAGTCAACCCCCTTAGACCTCAAAGTATCTCTTATTTTTTAAAAAAATGTTATGATTCATCACATTTTGTAGAGATTGCTGATACAGCTGGTAGTTGGAATCTGATTACTTTTTCTTTTTAAAAATGAAAAACAGACTGCCCACCATATAGGTGTTACCACACAAAAACATTGTTTTATTTACAGTCCTTGATCAACTCTCTCTCTGCAGCTTTCCTTGATTTGGGTACACCACAAGACAGTCTAGCCACTCATGGTGCAGTGGGAAGAGAGGAGACTATTACATCATGAGCTTCAGCACAGTCTGGGGATGTCTCTGATGTTCAGGAAGTATACGATAAGAACAGATTGTGGATTTGAAGCACAGCAAGGTTGCATATAATTACACCTTTAGCATGTATTTCATTTCTACTAAGAAAGGAGGCAGATAAAACAACCAACATCACCAATGAATTTAAGAGAAAGTAAGCAATTTTAAAATGTGGGTTTCCAACTAGAAATATGTGATGCAAAAGGGTTGACAGTGTCCCTTTAATTTTATTTTGTTCTCTTGTTTTTCCTCCTAAGAAAAAAAAATGTTCGTCTTCAGCGGCCCTGCTGTTTCTCCTTTTGGAATGGGAAGTAAGTGTCCCATTGTATGACTGCCCCAGAGCAGGAATGTGACATCTGACTGAGGGACATCTGCAGGGTAACCATAGTAGAGTCTGCTGTTCTGCTGGGAACGCTACCAGAGCAGGTATACGGTCCATCTAGCTGTAAACAGAACAGCAGGTAGAATAAGGGATCCTGGAGATTCCTTATCTGGGGTAGCTTATCATAGCACATAATGAGTAAGTAATGATACAATAGTTTAATTTAGTAGTTGTAACTCCCTGTCTATGTTAAGGTGTATTTGGTGATAAACTAAGAGACATCAAACAGATAGACTGCAATTGTATAAATCAGCATCTTTAGGGCAAAAAGTGCATACCCCTTCTCTGTACTGGGCTAGGAATAGCAGAGTACCCTATCTCTTCTAATTATCAGCATAGGTGGAGAACATCAGACCCACCGTGGACCTATGCTATTAGCATAGCATACCAATGCCACTTTACAGTTACATGTTATGCTGTGGCATAACATCTTGATGCTTTACAGTTACATGTTTCGTTTTTGTTTTTCTTTATTAGTTTATTTGAGTTGGGGGCTTTACTCCCCACACCCACTGTGTTAAAAAGACAAGGGCAGAGCCCCCCTACTCAAACAAACTGACAAACCCTAACTCAACACCAAACATGTTACAAAAGTAGCCTATCGCAACTACAGTACAACGCTGCAAGCACGCAATGCTGTAGCTTTATGCTACACTAGTTGTGTGGTCCAATGTTCTCCACCTATGCCTAATTATCTACCAACTGAGACACCTTGGGGCTGCCTGGTGTTGGTATTGGATTGCCGTTCCCCTGCCTGAATTCAATCAACCAGTGCTACCACCAAGGATATCGTCCCCGCCTGGAATGCCTACCATCTTGAGTCTGCTTGCTGACCAGCACTGGTTCTTCAGTCCACTAATAAGGACTAAACACTTTGTGAGTCACACCAATCAGGGACCAGGAGCCCCTTCCAATTGGGCACCTCCTTTATTGACTGTTCTGCTCCAATTCGGTGTGACAGAGGTATAGCTGGGCCTAGTTTAAAGGGCCTCTCTCCACCACATGGGTCAGTGTGCATGGATTCAGATTAAGTGGAGCAGATAGAGTGGATGGCTTGGGCTGAGTCTACTGGAGTCAGCAGGACAGAAGGGACTGGGCAGGTCATGCTTGCAGACTAAATCATACTGTTTGTAAGTACTCTGTAACCACTTACAGAAAGAGCTTACTCATTGCTAATCTAGAAACAGAGTATGGGTTGAAAAACTAGTATTGCTTTATCAGCTATCACCATGTTAGCTTGTAGTGTAGTCCTACAGCTTATTAGTGAGCCCTAAGCAATCTGCTCTTATCCATGGCCACCCAATGCTGATGCATGCTCTTATGTGAAAATGCCACTGAAGTGCCAGTAGGTTCATCCCTGGAGGAGTGTGCTCAATTTCACGCCAGGTCAGGTAAACACTCTTTTCAAAACTAGAAAGCATGCTGAACTTAGTAATGTAACTGTTTTCCAGAAATGAGCACTGTATCACATGTAAACTGGTGTTTGAAAGTCAAGCTGTGACACCGGGCATGTGCATCAATGCTCGATGTCCACGGACGAGCCTACTGATGCTTCAGCACCTTCGGCATTTTCATATATGAGTGTACTTCAGTATCGGTTGACCGCAAGTAAGGGCAAGTTGCCACGGTTACTATTTTAATTAAATTTTAGCAAACACTTGTTTATTTGTGACACCCATTGAGTAGCACTGATGGAAGCAGGGACTACAGTTACCTTTGTGAATAAGGGAGAAAAAGTCTGTCACAAGCTGATAGCATCCCTTTAACCTGCACTAGTGTTTGCCACAGTCCTTTAAAAACCTAGCAGTATGTGTAATGTCAGGATCCTTGCAGATATCACTACTTCTTCAGAGCAGTGTTTTTGCAGTTTCTCAGTGCTACTGCTTATGCTGGTATACATCTCTGAGCTGCTCACGAAGGAAATATTTAGAAATGAAAAAATAAGAATTTGGATAAGTTTTTTCTGTCCATGCAGTGCTGTATTTGTGGATAAGATATTGTAGAATATATCTCTATGAGAAAGGAAGGAGTCTATCAAAATGGGGAATACCCCCCTGCTGATGTCCATAACAAAGTTAAATGGGATGAGTTCTTAGTACTGGAAATATTGAAGAAGAGGGAGTTTATATTCATGCCCGTTATATTTAGCAATCCAAGCACACCCCCACATATTCACTTCCTCTTATTTTCACTGGTGGAACACTACTGCTGCTATGTATAGTGATCTACCTAATATTCACTGTCTTTTTATTTTCACTGGTGGAACACTACTGCTGCTATGTACTGTATAGTGATCTACCTAATATTCACTGTCTTTTTATTTTCACTGGTGGAACACTATTGCTGCTATGTACTGTATAGTGATCTACCTAATATTCACTGTCTTTTTATTTTCACTGGTGGAACACTACTGAGTGCTGCTATGTACTGTATAGCGATCTACCTAATATTCACTGTCTTTTTATTTTCACTGGTGGAACACTACTGCTGCTATGTACTGTATAGTGATCTACCTAATATTCACTGTCTTTTTATTTTCACTGGTGGAACACTATTGCTGCTATGTACTGTATAGTGATCTACCTAATATTCACTGTCTTTTTATTTTCACTGGTGGAACACTACTGAGTGCTGCTATGTACTGTATAGCGATCTACCTAATATTCACTGTCTTTTTATTTTCACTGGTGGAACACTACTGCTGCTATGTACTGTATAGTGATCTACCTAATATTCACTGTCTTTTTATTTTCAGTCTAATATGGAACCAGCAAATATAGTGAAAATAAAAAGACAGTGAATATTTCCTGTTATACAGTACATGAGATAGGATACCATGTAAAGAGACTATCACATTTGTTAACTGTTAGCAGCTTCCTCAGTATCAAATTACTGTTATCCGATAGCATAGAGAAATATCCAGACCTCACAAATGCCCAGACAAAGCTTACGTTGATTTTTGCACTAACTGTCACCAACTGAAGGGGCTGAAAGTAGGTCACTTTAATATCTTTAGCATGATATCCAAAATGCATGAACCAGAGGCCTGGCTTAATGTTTGTGCTTCTGATGTACTCGTCTTGAGCAAATCACATTTATCAAATAAGCTAATTGACAATATTACCTGAATCGAGGGTTACATGTGTTACAGGAGGGACCAAAAGAATAAAAAAGGGGGAAGTATTCTATTTTACATGACCCCCTGAGGAAGACCCAGTTGTTGGGTTGATACATATTGCCTCAGTTGTTTTGCCATGCTGCAAGTTTAATAAAACAGTTTCTAGGTGATGTTCAATGGGGTTCCACCAAGCCGCAACAACAGGAATTACAACGAAGTCCAATACATCGACAACACCACAGTGACATCCGCAACAATGGCATGTTGAAACAGTGACAAGCCACCATACCAACGAACAGCACTACACAAGTTGAAATGCAGGACTCCGCACCCCTGACCTAAAAATAATAACATTCATGATGCACCATCACTGGAGAATAGAGTGAACACCACCTTTGCCCAGACACCCATGAAGAGCACCATGACACAGGAGTGCATGCATTAGTACATAGTGTCAGGCAAACATATTTCCCACCCCAACCCCATACAGTGCAGTATATAGCAGCTGAGTATCATATCACAGCACTTCCCACCAGTATGTTTACACCTGCAACTCGATATTTAAGGCAATCCCCATGAGACAGTCCTTAACACACCATACCCCATACTGATCCACAATGTCCATCAACCATTGTGTACTGTCCCTGTACCTCCTCCATGATCTGGTGACCTCTCTGCCAGAGACACTGGCAGCCACTTTCCCCTAGCATTCAGCACATACTCGGCTGACATCCTTCCACATGAGCAAACATCAACACCGCCAAGCTGCCTATCTATCTGCCTAATCTGAGCCTGATCCAATACACCCAACAATGGAACACACCTATCAATGGAACACACCTGTTGGCCTTAAGTCCCTCTCGCTGCACTTGCCATCGTTGTGCAGCTGTTGATGTCATGGCTTGGATGTTGTGACTTCGATGTTCTAATAGTATACCGTTAAATGCTATGTGCCCAGCATTTGGTTTCTTCTAATATTGGTGATATGTTTGTGGGCTGGAGCACCTCTAGGAGAGTGGATGTGTGATTCTTTTTTGCCTTTTTGTATGGAATACTATTTTATATAAAATATGTTATAGAGGTAAAGGAAGTGGACCAAAACACAGCTGTCTCGGGATGCGAAAGTCTGTTCCTAGAAATTACATGGTGTAAAATGAAACAATTTCTGGTAGGATGTGAGTACTCTCCACCTAGAAGTAAATTTGATGGACGGGAAGATATTATTGAACTATTTCATAAGGTAACAAACAAGGAAATGTTTGTCTTAGGTGACTGAAACTTAAACTGGAACGACTATAACAATATGAAAATTAAAAACACACTAAAGAAGATAAATCTGACCCAAATGAGGTTCTTGGCTCAAAGTATAAACAGCTATTGAAAATCATTTAAACTAAAAACTAGGGGGGAATGGGAGAAGAGATAATCTAAACAAACAAAAAGGAAAAAATGAGAATACGGAGACAAGGAACATCCTGTTAATTAATGCAAGGAGTTTAAGGAACAAAACTGAAGAACTAGATTATATCCTCCATGCTGAAAACATCACCATATATGCAGTCACTGAAACTTGGTGGGAAGCAAATACCTGGGGCACCTCACCCAAAGGATACCAGTTGTTCCATAACTTCAGGAGTGATAGGAGGGGCAATGAGGCTGCAATATTTATTAAAAAGGGTATCAGAGCTCATTAAATAAAAACACTGATTTGGTTAAAGATGATGAACAAATCTGGATAAGGGTGGCACCAGAATCAAACAATAAGAACATCCTTGGAGTTTGTTGTAGACCCCCCAGCTCAACAGTTAAATGCTGCTCATCATTTCCTAAATATAATTAAAAAATCAAGAAATAGGGAATAAAGTAATTTTATTGGGAGACTTTAATTTCCCTGTATTTTGATTGGAACCCTAAAATGGGTAGTACCCCCTTAGAGATTCACTTTCTAGATATTCTAGACACTCTTTCTCTAGAAGACTATGTAAAGACCTATACAAGAGGTGAGCACATCCTCGACTTGGTCCTTACTAATAAGGAGGATGACTTATTTAATTGTTCAGTAAGGGAGCCCCTGTCTAGAAGTGATCACTGTATGATCAGGGCCCCTGGTGTTCTGCGGCATAATTTTCTGATTTCTGCGGCGTGATTTATTCATTTCTCTGGCAGAATGCAGTCCTGTCATTGGCTAAATATGATGTGATGTCATCGATGACATCATATGCTGAGCATAGAGGAGGGGCTTCAGGATAAACGAGGTGGGAAAGAAAGCCTGACACTATGGAAAAACAGTATATTTATATGAAAATTCACCAAAAGCAATGAATTCTGAGGCACTATATATATTCTGGGGCATGATGCAAATTCTGTGGCAAATTCTGCAACCGCAGAACCACAGAATTCCAGGGGTCTTGTGTATGATACAGTTTTTTATAACAACCAAAATATCAAATCAGGGGGGTATTACAACTGTCAGTGACTGTAATAGTGTGAATTATGAGGTCATCTGCCAGTATACCTGGGACTGGCAAGCAGAATTGTCAGGAACACCTATAGAAACAAAATGGGAACTCTAAAAGCAAATTATTGAACTTGTGAGACCACTTTTATTTCTCAAAAAAGCAAATACAACTGCAGCGGTAAGATTCCAGTCTAGTTCACTAAGGCTGGGATATTCTGAGCTGTGCTGGTGCAAGTATGGAAATGCACCAAGGAGTGATATTCAGCGGGAGCCAATGCACAGCACAAATCCCAGTGCGCCAATGCGCAACTATAATGAATGCATACGCAAGAGCAAGGGGCGTGTCCATGAATATGCAGCGCACTGTGATATTCAACCGCTGAACCATAGCGCAAGTGCAGAGCAAGTCCCAGATGTGCCGAGCAGACCTGAGCCTATAAATACAGGGTGCAAGCACACCAACAGCAGATGCACCGGGGTGAGGGAGAGAGAGATAGACAGTGGAACAGGACGGTGGAGGAAAAAGACTGAGAAGTGCAAGGTAGACAGAGCGTGAAAGGACAGGGTGACCTGCACAGGCAGCCACAGGGGTGTGGGAGTGAGGTGGCAGTGGAGAGTGTGCCAGGGGTAGAGCGAGTGAGAGGGAGAGGCAGTCAGGGTGCCAGGCACTGCACCAGGGAGCCAGACAGTGCACAGCAGCCGACTGCCCAGGGGGTGACAGGACAGCAGAGGCCACGGCCAGTGCACCCTTTCAGATGGAGGCTGTAATGAGGGGTGTAAGGAGGCAGGAGGAACAGTGACGTGGCCATGGAAGGGCCCATCGGCGGTATGCCCGGAACAGATGGTACTCTGCCCACACCACCTTCGAGAATTTCAGCGATACAGAGATTGTGGGATGGTATCATCTGAACCAGGCTATTCTGAGGCAGCTCTGTGAGCTGTGCAGTGAGGAGATGCAGGCACCCAATAGACGGAGCTATGCCATGTCAGTGGAGACAAAGGTAACAACTGTCATGTGCCTGCTTGCCATGGGCTCCATCCAGAGACCAACAGGGGACACAACAGGCATAACCCAGTCAGCCATGTCCTGGCTCCTCACACAATTCCTCAATGCCCTGCTGCCACATGCTTTGGAATATATCCATTTCCCCAGCACACAGGCAGAGCGTACAACAACCATGCAGACAAATAGTGGTGTCTGGATTAGCAAATATGCAGATGACTGCAAAATTGGATGCAATGTAAACAATAATGAATCAATTAACAACTTACAAAATACTTTAAATAAATTATGTAACTGGGCAAATCATAACAAAATGAGTTTTAATGAACAGAAGTGCAAAGTGATGCACATGGGCAAAAATAATGTTAAAGCACACTACACAATGAATAATATACAATTATCAACAACAACCGAAGAAAAGGATCTAGGTGTCATAATCTCAGATGACCTTAAATTGGATACACACATAAAGGTAACAATTAAAAAATGTTTTGGTATCCGTAGGTGTATTCTGGGGCACATAAGAAGTAGATCAGCAGAAGTCTTACTCCCATTATACACTAGTCTTATTCGCCCTCATCTGGAGTACTGTGCTCCGTTCTGTACCCTCACGACCATGGGAAATAAAAAAGTGTATGAGAGAGTCCAGAGGAGGGTTACGAAAAAAATAAGCAGTGTTAAAAATAAGGATTATAGTTGTAGATTAAGAACCCTGAATCTGTATTCCCTAGAATACAGATCACTAAGAGGAGACCTCATATACCTATTTAAAGCATTTTTAAATACCTCATTGCTTGATACAATTTGCCTTGAAAAACAACTGATGCAAAACAGTACTAGGTCCCATAGGCATTAGTTAAAAACTATAGTAAGTAAAAACAGTAGAAGAAAAAAAAAAATTTCACACAAAGAGCTCCTGCTGTATGGAACGTATTACCAAAACAAGTGGTTATGAGTGAAACAGTAGATCAGTTAAAAAAAAAACTTGGACCACTATATCGAAAAACAAAAGTACAACTACCTCCACTGATCAGTGGTGGTGGGTTCGTTATGGGCCTCGGCCTTAGAAACCTGTAAACAACTATGAAACTATGAAACTATGACTTCCACAGGGTAGCACACATGCCTGGCATGCTTGGGGCCATTGACTGCACCCACGTGGGCATCAGCATGCCACCTGGCCCTGAGGGAGTGGCATACATCAACAGGAAGGGGGTCCACAGTATCAACTACCAGGTATTGTGCGATGCCAAGGGGTGCATCACCAATGTCTGTGCCACACACCCTGGGAGGGCACATGATGCATTCATCTTGCACAGCAGTGTGCTGTGCCACAGGTTCGAGTGTGGGGATATCCCCTCAGGCCACCTAGTGGGTGAGTATGGGATGGGCAAGGGGACCAGGCAGAGCAAGATATAGGGGAAGGCAGGGTGGATGCAGTGCAAGTGTGCCAGGGATGGGCACAGGGCACAGAAACACAGGACACAGAGCTAACCATGTCATTCTCCACACAGGTGACAGTGGATATCCACTCAGGCCATGGCTGCTTACCCCCTACTGGTGCCCATCGTCTCCAGCAGAAGAACGGTACAATGAGGCACACGCCCAGCATGCGGAACATCATTGAGTGTATGTTTGGGATGCTGAAGGCATGGTTCCATTGCCTAGACAGATCTGGTGGTGCCCTACAGTACAGCCCCTTGAAAGCCCATGGCCTATTCCTGGCTTGTTACATACTGCACAACATGGCCATTGACCGTGGGATAGCTGTTGAGGCTGTGGAGGGGGACAGTAGTGGGGAGAATGAGGGCAATTGGCCGGAGGGAGGAGGGCAGCCCCGGGAGGAAGGAACCCAGGCTCCAGCACATGGCATGCCAGCACAGAGACACCATGGCATGGGAGCACTTTGGTGCAGGTAGGTAGTGCCACACCCACACACTGACCACACACACAGGGACAGCACACAGGCAGGGGCATGCATAGCAATGGGCATGCACACACAGGTGTGTGGAGCAGGGGTTGGGGGTGACAGTGGCACATAGCCACACACAGCAGCAACCAGCAGGGACTGGCAACACGCACACACACACACACACACACACACCCAGGCACTGGCAAGTGGCGGGGATCAGAAGCAGTGCACTGGTGCACAGGCGCAACCAGTGCTGATCCGCGCTCATCACACCTGTGCCACAAGGCTCAGTGGTCGGGCAGGCACTGGCACAGGCAGTGTGCGGCATGACACACAGGAGCCACACCTGTGGTATGTGCACACACACACACACACACACACACACACACACACACTGCCCATGTGTGTACAGGAGAGCGGCAGCAGACTGCAGGCAGGGCCACATGCACCTCAGGTCCGCCGCACGGTACCATGGCCACCACGGCCACGGGGGCAGCTGCACCGAGGCTGATCAGCAACCACAGGCTGCACATCGGCCACAGGGGTGTCTGCAACAGCACCCCAAGGGTTGAACCATGGGACCATGACCGGGTCTCCGCAGGTGTGTGTAGGCACCCGAACAGGCCTGCACCAGGCATGCCAGAGATGCCGACAGCAGAGACCGGTGTTGACAGGAAGGGCGTTGAACGATGCTGGGTCCATGGGGTGGACAGTGCACTACATGGTGTGTGAGGTGGCCAGCCATGCCTGGTGACAGCCAGTGGTGCAAGGCCATCCCTGATTGCACTGACAGAGTGATCCTGGGATGTGGTCGTGTCCTCCCGCAAGCGCTGAATAGCCTCCAGGAGCTGTGCAGTGCCTATCTCATGCTGCTTGGCTGCCTGATGCACGTCCGTGTGCAGTGCACACACCCCAGCAACCAGCAGCACCTGTTGCTCCACGGAGGCCCTCAGCAATCGGGTGTGCTCTGACAATGGGTCGGCGACCAGGGGAACCTGGGCGGGGTGCCGCCCACTGGTGGTGTACTACCACACTGCACAGCCCTCATTTAGGTGGACGCTGCACAGTGGGGTCCGCTCATGGTTGGTCCCTGTCTGGCACCCCGGTGGTGGATACCGTGTCCAGCTGCCTCCTGTACCCTGCTGCCTGCTGCCCCTCCGGCCCCTGTACACTGCCCAGTGGCTGCGCGTCCACACCACCACCACATGGCACTGCTGTGGTGGTGCACACGGCAGCACCTGCAGTGGTGGCAGGCAGCTGTCCCACTGCTGGCAGGCCACTGGGCATGCTGCACAAGGTGGTACTTGGTATGGGTGTCTCCCCCACGACACCACCACTGCTGTCCAGGCTCATGGTCATGTCATCATCAGTGTCGGACCCCACCCTGATCTGTGTCTCCATGCAGAGGATGCCAAGGCTGGCATCCTGCTGGAACACAGCCAGGGCCTCGTCCAACCCCATGCCCAGGACATCCAGCTGGACAGCAGTGGTGTGCTGCAGTCGAGCAGGCCCCCAGATGCCCATGGAAGTGGATGGCTGGTTCTCCAGGGCTGGACCCACGTCCACGGCTGCTGCTGACACCCCTTCCACTGCATGCTGGCATGCTGGTGCTGTAAGAGAAAACAGAAGTGTCAGTGATGCATGTCCCCAGGCCCAACCCCCTCCCCCCCATTGCCTGCTGTGTGTGTCCATCATAGATACCATGCAATGATGGGCATCCACCAGTCTGGAAACCACCACCCGGCACACCCTCGACCATGCTACATCGCATGGTGGCCACCACCAGCTCCTCCTGTGGCGTGACCTGTGCCACAGCTGCTGGCCCCCCTCCGGTGGCTGTCCAGGCTGCACGTATGGACACCACCTTTTCCTTAATGCGGTGTTTATTGGTGGCCACCTTCTCCAGGCATTCCTGCACAGACTGCTGGTGGCTGCCCTGCTGGTTCACAATTGCCACCACCTATACCCAGGAGGTAGCCCTGGCCTGTGGTGTGCCTGTGGTACCACTCAGCAGTGGCTCCCTGTCCAGGTATGCCTTGAACAGGGCATCAGCCTCCACCTTGGTGAAGTTGGGCCTGCGATTGTGTGCAGGCCCACACTCCTCAGCCTCATCGCGTTGCAACATTGTGCTACCTGTGGACATGGACATGTGTGTCTGTGGCAGCAGCAGCCTACACCATCCCCCCTACTGTGCTGTCTGGGTCCAGCAGCATGCGCAACTACTCAGAAGGCTGCAATACTGGTCCATGTCCTGTGCCGATCCGCGGTGCTTTTATAGCGCAACACATGCAAATGAGCAGGTGCGCAATGGTAATGACATGCTAATGTCCACAGTGCGCCACACATTGGCTGATGAACTCATTAGCATGTGGTGGCTGAATATCATGCCATTGTGCCTTGCGCAATGGGGTTGCTCCAGAGCAACTTGTGGCACACTTCGAACGCACATGCGCAGGTCAACATGTTGCTGCTATTGTACACAGTGTGCACTGTGCACAATAGGGCATGTGGTGCACTGTGCACCATGCCTGCTATTGCACACATGTGCACCGTGCGCTGGTTGGTCCCTGACCCCTGCAGTGATCTCTGTCCCTGGGTGACCCCTGCACCTGTGACCCTGTTAGGCCACACGCAGTACGCACATCTCCATGCCTGCGCAATAGCATATCACAGCGCATTGCCTCTTGGCCCACGCATTGGGTGCATGCACAGTCCATGTGCACTTCATGCTGCAATTTTGTACCACAGTTGAATGTGAATGAGGATGGTGCAGCAGCAGCGACGCTGTGCATGCACAGCGAACTGGAGCCAGGTTGAGCTGATGATTCTCATTGCATATTTCCTGCCACATGCCCACATGCACCCCGGCTCTTTGGGCAGGCACCACTGCAACAGCCCAGGGTGACCGTGTGGCAGGCAATCGCTGCCACGCTGTCACAGCACACAGGGGTGTGCAGGAGTAGTGAGAAGTGTCACCACTGATTTGGGGACCTGCAGCCGAGGGAACCAGAGTGCCTCCAGTGCATGGAGGCGTGCGCCCGGCGTGGGGCTGTTCCACAACCAGGTGAGTAGACCCACCATGCATGTGTGTCCTGGTGTTGTGCTGTGGTGTCAGCAATGCTGCCTGGTGTGTCCTGAAGGGTGGCATGCTGCGATCATGTGCAGTGCACCGTGGCATCATCCTCTGCCACTTGCATTGCGCTGTCACCCTGTGGGCCGTGTCAGGCAGGGGCTCGCCCTCTGCATAGGGATGGGGGTGGTGGGCGGCTGCTGTGCTTGGTTACTGATGTGTGTCTGTTTCTGTTTCATTCCCAGGGCCTGAGAATAGGCATCGGGTGGCACTGGAGGGTCGCCAGGCCACAGCAGCCCAGGGAGGTGGAGGTGGACGTGGCAGTGGAGGATGAGGAGGCAGTGTTGGATGAGGTGGAGGCGGAGGAGCAGTGGCACCACCACCTGTGGGGCCACAGAGGGCAGGTAGGCACTTACATGGTTCTGTTCACCATCTGTAGGGGGTGGCAGGGTTGTGGGTGTGGGCGTGGCAGCTATCTGTGTGGCACTGTGGGTGGTGCCTGCCACTGTGGTGCATCCACCGGTCATGTGTGTCTGCTGCTGGTGGGGTGGGTGTGCACACGGCCACCACTGATGTTGCTGTGGTGTGGGTGGGGTAATATGTCATGTGACTGCCAGGTTGCGGTCAGACGGCCACTGTGCAGCATGGACCACCACTGAGCACTGCTGTGGTGGGCTGCCTTGTCAGCAGGTGTTGGCCTACAACCCTGTGAGTGGCCTGTTTGGGCCCTCCAGGGGTGTGTGTTCCTCTTGCTCGGTCAGCGCTCTGGTTGGACCGTGTTTCTTGGGACGTTACACTGATCACCTGTTCTGTCCCTTGTCCTAGGTGTCCATAGGCGATCTCAGCTGCCACTCTACTGCAGGCTCCTGCGTCAGATAATCCTGGTGGCATCGACGATCATGGAGACTGTGTTCCAGGTCCGGAGACAGGTCCTGGCACTCTGGAGGCAACTGCTGCAGCTGTGGGTGACTGGGTGTGGATGCCGCTAGCCCTATTCCTTTTCCCCTGTTTCCACCACCATACCTCCCCTCCAGTCCCACACCCCATTGTACAGTCCCTGTTCCCTGTCCCCTTCCCTTGCTCTCCTACCCTTTCATACCCCCTTGTTACTGTTCATTGTTTTCTTCTCATTACAAGTCTGTTATGCCTTACCTGCCTGTGTCTGTGTCTGCTTTGCAGCTGGCATGTGGAGCCATGCTTCAGTGGTGTTGTGTGTGTCTGTGTGTTGTGCGTGGCATGCATTGTGGTGCCTTATCCATTGGTCAGTGGCTGTGCCTTGGGGTGCTCTTTGGGTGGTTGTCCAGGTTGTGTGGCATGTGTGTCCTTGACTACATGGTCCTGGGTGTGGCTTGCTGGGGTCTGGGTGGGTGGGTGGGAGCATGGCATGTGGGGGGCTCAACTGTTGGCCCTCCGTTGGCCATTGGTGCCACCTGTCGCCTGCTTTGTGCCATGGGTGTGTTCCAGGGTGGGGGTATCTGGGTGCTTGAGTGTGCTCTGCTGGTGGTGGCCACCTCGGGTGTTGTCCTCTGCCCTGGCCCAGGCCTTTCCATTGCTGCTGTGCTCCCACCATTGCCTGGGGCTTGTCTTTGTGCGCCATGCAGCATGTCCGGTTGCACCCTGGCACATCTCTGGTTGTGCCACGTGTAAGTCTGGTTGCTCCTTGGTGCATCCATGTAATTTTCAGCTGTGTTGCTCTGGTGCATTGCACCATGTGCACTCTTTGAATATTGCACTCGTTGTGCCATGGCGCATCAGAGTTGCGCTGTGTCGGACTTGTGCTGGGCTTTGGCCCATTTCTGAATATCTGGTCCTAACGGTATAAAAAAGGAAATTGAAAATAAAAAGAAAGCTTACAACATGGCTAGACTGAGAGGGGCCCACGAATCATGGGAAAATTACAAGACACAATTAAGGAACTGTAGAAAAACTAATTAAAAAGAAAAAGAAAGAATTTGAAAAAATCTGTCTCAGAAAACAAAGGATAACAAAAACCCATCTATAATACAGAAACAGTCTAAGGAAAACTAAGATAGGAATGGGCCTTCTTACGGAAGGCAACAGTCAAATGTCAGATTAAAGGGGGAATGGCAGAAGCATTTAAAAATTCCTTTGTTAGTATTCGTCAGACGAGGGAAAGCCCCTTGGTATGTCAACATATTGTTGATAAGGACTGTGCCATTAAAATAGACAGCTGTGATCTGCTGAAAAGGCTAAAACAACTGGACATAAATTAGTCAGCAGGTCCGGATGGGCTGCACCCTACACTGTAAAAGGAGATGGCACATCTAATTGTGGAACCAGTAACAGATGCTTTCCAACATTCCTTAAATGAGGGCAGGGCAGTAAATGATTGGAAAATAGCCCATGTAACACCAATCCATAAAAAAGGTAAAAGAACAAAATTAGGAAATTACAGACCCATAAGTATAACTTCTATGTAGGAAAAATTATTAGACTCAATTATAAAGGATCACATAGAAAAATATTTGCAGGAATCTGGACAGATGACCCACCACAACATGAGTTTAAGAAAGGAAGATCTTGCCTTTCTAACCTTATTTGTTTCTTTTAGCCCATAAACTCAGCCTAGGACCAAAATATCCCAGTGGATGCAGTCTACCTGGACTTCTCGAAAGCTTTTGATTCTGTTTCACATCCTGAACTCATTGACTCCCTTAGCCAAATGGGTATAGGTAATTGTATTACAAAGCTGGATCAGCACCTGGTTAGACAACAGGCAGCAGAGGGTTAATTTGAGGGGTTATTACTCAGAATGCAGAAGAGTGACCAGTTGTGTCCCCCAGGGATCTGTGTTGGGACCTCTCATGTTCAATATATTTGTTTCTTCCTTAAAATGCTCTGAAAGGGCTTGGCTGAGTGAATTTGCTGATGATGTAAAACTAGGAGCCATTGTTAGTAATGAAAATGCCTACCGGGTCATAATCTTGTGAAACCGCACACATAAAGGCTGTGCTGTCAGTAGTGCATATGGCTTTACAGCGACAGGGGAATTACAGCGATAAGAAAGTATTGCTACCTCATGTCACTCACCAGAAAGGAGGAAGTGGATATAGCCTCTCCCATGGTGGAGTGGCTAGAGCACCCGACCCTGCAGTGGATGGGATTGGAGAGAAAACATGGTTTGATTCCCTGCCAGGGAATATTTTACTTTTCATATTTATTTTTCTTGCCCCTGTGTCCACACACCCCTCGGAGTTGATTATAATAGTTCCAGGGGTGTGTGGGGTGCATGGGGGGCAAAGGCCCCAGAAAACAAAAGAAAACTTTCGAATATTGCTGCATGCTGTTTGTAGGGGTGCTTTCTTGATGTGTGTGGTTTCATCCGCAACATTATGACCACACCATGAAAATGATGTTTCAAATTTTCAGATGGAATTAAACAGAATTGTAAAATGGGCAGCAGAGAAAAAGTTGAAGTTCAACGTTGAAAAATGTGGGGTCATGCATTTTGGTATAAGAAATCCATGTGCCAAATATTACCTAGAACATTGTGAACTTCAGACTAAAAGTCTGGAAAAAGATCTTGGAATTCTAGTAAATAACAAAATGAAGAGAGAGATTATAAATAAAGCTAGTATGACTCTTGCTTGTATCTCTTGGAACATCAGGAGCAGGGATAGAGAGATTCTGCTTCCTATTTACTGTACACTTGTAGGAACACAGTTGGAGTACTGCACCCAGTTTTGGTCTACACTTGGTAGGAGACTGACTAGAAAGTTGGAGGACTTGCAGAGGAGGGCAATGAAGATGACAGCAAACATTAAGGACCTAAACTATGGGGAGAGACTGAGTGATCTGGGCTTGTTTTCCCTGGAATATAGAAGACTGAGAGGTGATATGTGCCTTGTTTACAGGGTGCATGAGGACAGAGACCTGTGGAATTGCTTGGGCTTAGATGCAAGGCAACAAGTAAGGGACACAAGAGGTCATGTCCATCAATTTTTCTCCATCTGCCCTCTTACTGGCTCCTTTTCCTGCCTAAGCCACCCTAGTGGATGTTTCAGTTTGGTGGTCTGGAACTCTGCAGTCACTGCTAATGCAGCTTAATGAACTGTTCTCTGCCTCTGGCAGATTTTTTGATTTTTTCTAAGTTTGACCCTAGGTTTTGCATTTCTGTTTGCTATAATGTTAGGCACTGTAATTTCATGTGCATGTGTGCTTTGTATTTGACAATTACAGAATTACCAAATTTAGATAATTAATGAAATTTAGCTGCTCAGAAGTGCACAAAGATAATACCTCACCCATCCGCCCTACTCAACGACTTTGTTATATAGTGTCAGTTGTCACATGATCATCCACCCCCACCCCCCAAGTGCTCAAATTTCCACTGGCAGATTATACTGTGTAGCCACTAGAGGGACACATATTCCTGCCTAGTAATCTGGCATTTTTTTTTAAAGCTACATCCCCCTGTTTCTCAAGTATCTTTATACAAGAATTGCAGAGTGTACCTTTACTCAAGCCCACTGCACTACATTATTGCTAGCCACTGTCATGCTGATGTCACTACTTCACCCTTTATCTTGCCAACCTCTTGAAGCCATGTTGTTACACCTACTAAGGTACGCTTCACTTGGTTGTTTTCTTCTAATAATTAATTCCCACACTTCCACATATAATGGCAGTGCCAAAGACCTACCAAACATCTCACTAAGTTTTTTTTACTCTAAAGTCCTTGTACAGCCCCACTGGTCCTGATTCCCAGGGAACAAACATGCCTACTCCTTACCTAAGCTACACTGTCTCCCAACATGTACCGCTAACCATCTCAGTAAAAACAGTATTGCATGCATTGGCAATCTTTAAGCAACTCCCTATGCCCTGCCCACCTTCACCCAAATTACTTCCTACAAAAAGCCACTGACCCTTTATAAGCAAGGGACTTCTAAAGGGACTTAGATAACTTATTTTTCTACTAATTATATGTTCTGGAATGTAGAATTAAACCCAGAGCCTCAGATTCCTATAGATGCCCCCTCAGAATTACCACAATTAAAAGATATCAGTTTTCTGCATTTAAATGTGTACAGTCTACTAAAAAAAAACTGGATACAATTCAAGCGTTGGTACTCCATACCAGACCCGACGTGCTTATGATCTCCGAAACATGGCTCAGAAGTTCCACCCCTGACCATAGTATTAACCTCCCCTCATACAATGTATTTAGAACCTACAGACCCACCCGGGGGGGGGCTGTCGCTGTCTTCATATAGGGCAAATTTATTCTATCAGTCTGGGACTCCTCCTCAGTCCCGAAAGAATTTGAAAGCCTTACATTAAAGATGTCTGTATCTCCTGAGGAGGCTATTTCAATAACTGCCTGCTATAGACCACCTTGAGGAGGCATCGAGATACTATCACATCTTCACAATATACTGCAGAATACTAATTCTGAATGTATTATTATGGGGGATTTTAACCTTGATTAGAACTCTGATAACTCCAAACATCTGAAAGACTTTTGTGATAAGCATGGTCTGTTTCAAATTACACCTGTCACTACCTGTCCTAACATAAAACATCCTATTCATAGCTCTCTTATTGATTTAATACTTGTCAACAAGCCGCATAATATTTCTCACTCTGGGGTGTTCCATAATGATGTAAGTGATCACAGAGCAGTAAGCTTGTATAAGATGCACACATAGGCTTGCTTCTACTTTCACCTTCAGTTTAAAAAGAAACCTCAAATTGTTCAACTGCTCTGCTTTTTGGTCTGAACTAAGCCAGATTAGCTGGCTGGACTTTATTTGGCCCCTTCCATCCCTGAAGCATATAACATTTTCCAGAGCCTCGTCATGAGGGTGGTTGATAAACATGCTCCCCTCATAAAAACTAAGACCAGAAAAAGGTTATGCCCCTGGTTCATTACTGCACTAAAAGATTCTTTAAAAAATAGGGATAGGCTTTGGAAACAGGCCCAAAAATCTAAATCCAAAGCAGACTGGGCAGCCTTTAGAAGTATAAGAAATCTTTGCACCTAACTTGTAAGGGCTGGAAAATCTAGATATTTCCAGACTTCCCTTGAATCATCCCAAAACAATTCTGACAAGTTTTGGAACATTCTCAGGGAAATTCAAGGCCACACACCCTCATCCCCGCTGCTCAAACAAATTATTTCAAGAAACAATACTTTCACTGAAAAAGCTGATATTTTGGAACAACTCAACAACCACTTCACTATGGCAGGGCTAGCCTTCGATGTCTCTCCAGCAAGTAAGCTCCCTACCCAGCCCTCTAGCGAGGATCATTAACCCCCTGATTCAAACAAAGCTTCAGATCATCCTTCCTTCAGTTTCAGTTTGACATCCTACAAGCAGGTCAAGGATTTACTTATTAATTTGGACATCAAGAAAAGTGCCAGCACTGATCACCTAGCCACCATTACACATCTTTTTAACCTCCCTTATCCCTAGATGAGCTTCCAGCATTCTGGAAAATAACTCACATCATACCTCTCTTCAAATCCGGCGACACTTGCAGTCTTAACAATTATAGACCTAATTCCTTGTTATCTGTACTATCTAAACTACTGGAAAAACTAGTCAACTACCAACTAAGGGAATACTTGCAGTCAAATAACCTGTTAAATCCAATTCAATCCAGTTTTAGACCTAAGCACAGCATGGTCTCTGCCCTTAGTAAAGTAACTAATGATTGGCAAATTGCGCTTGACTCAAAAAAACACATCTGCACACTTTTTCTAGACCTAAGCAAGGCCTTTGATACTGTGGATCATGATCTGCTCCTATGCACTCTGTGCTGTCTTGGCCTAGATAATTTTGCCATGAAGTGGTTTACTTACTATCTTATCAGCAGGAAACAAGTTAAAGCACAAGGGGACCGCTCATCTCTAAAATTACTTCCAAGAGGGGTGCCACAAGGGTCTATCATGGGACCCCTTCTCTTTGACGTTTACATAAATAAGACAGTTGCAAAAATCACTATGGCAAACATGCATCTTTTCACAGATGACATGGTACTCTATACAGCTAAGAACACACTTGAGCTTGCTTGTGAAGAGTTACAGAGAGAATTTGATATCCTTCAGCACAACCTTCTACAGTTGAAACTTCTTTTGAACGACAAAAAAAAAAATAAAGTTATGTTCATCTCCACTTCTACACTTTCAATAAAATCTGTACCAAGTATTCAAGTACTGAAGATTTAAACCCTCCTTGGGGAGCCTTTGGAAACAGTAGATAAGTTCAAGTATTTGGGTTTTTGGATTGATAGCAAGCTCAGCTTTTTATACTACTTTGATGAGCTTTCCAAAAAATTACAACAGAGGTTGGGCTTATTCTATCTTATTAAACACCTTCTTAACTGTGAAGCTAAAACAAAATGGGTTCAAACTTCTTTTCTTCCATTATTAGACTATGGGGACATTATTTATAATTATTGCACAAAAGCTGCACTAGCCAAACTTTACACTTTTTATCACTGGCACTTTTTAAAAGAGATTTTGACTCAGTCATGGAAGAAAGAGGGATGGTAGGCTTTAACTGAATTTAAAAGGTAAGTCTGCATGACTTACGCTGCTCAACTTGAAATGTCCTATGTGAAATAAACAAACATTTAGTACAATGCCTGATGCAAAAAGTGACCATACCCCAGTTTATTGCCTGTGGAATAACAAAAGGTTTAGGCGACAACCACAGAACATCAAAGCTAGAAAATTTTCAGATGAAATTTTAAATAGAATTAAAACAGACTAACCTAATGCTGACTGCACTGTCTTGAATAATAACAGGGATATTAACTTAGTACTTAGCTATTTCTTGGAGATATACTTTAAATACTAAACCAACACTTCCATCTAAGACAGAAAACAGCAAGAAATAAAATCAATGAATTTAAGTGAGATTATTGCCTTAAACAGCAAGTTCTTAGTAAGGATGCATAGTATTTTGTCAAAATCTCCCAAACAAAGACAGCGTGGTCAAAATCGCTCCATCATAATTGTGCAGACGGAAAAGTAAAACATAAAAATGACTGACTGCATTTAATCAACAGCCTATAGAATGCATCATTTGGTATGAGTGAGTGTTTTGACATACCCAGTTTTTGTCTCAGACATCTTTTCCTTAACGGGGTTGTAATCCTGTATATGCTCTTCTTTCTTTCATGTTATTTGCAGTGCTGTGGATTGACTTTGAGCGGTATTGACGTGAAACCAGATGCATATCTTAATGAAGGTTTATGGCCTTTAGATGCCTGTGCAATCATTCAGTTTGCTTTTATTTGTTTCTTAACTTACTTTTTCATCATTTTATTTGTATGTTGCCAACTGCTAGTGAAAAAAAGAATCCAATGGACTCCTTGTATTATGAAGTCAGAAACTCTTTACTGGCACAGCTGACAGCGTATTTCAGTGGGAAACTACAAATCTGTTTTCAGATTTTTATGGAGAAATATCACTTCCTACCACCAAAATAATATATATATATATATATATATATATATATATTAGACATATGTGTTTTTTTTTCAGTTAAATATGCTGTACTGTGAATTTTTAAACCAAAACAATCAGAAAAGACGAACACTTACATCACTTCAGTAATAATCATCAATCAACTACAGCAGGAACAGTAAAACCAAAACAATACCTAACAAAAACAAAAAATAAAACCCAACACTAACCCTCCAAACAAAGAAGAAAAAGAAACAAATACCACCCAGGATGCCATCCACAATTCCAAATGAATGGCAACACTTATACAATCCTGCCAAAAAATAAAAAAATAAACAGAAATTGTAAGCATAATGTTGCATACAATTAAGTTGCAAAAGGGCAATGCAAAGTGAGGATTACAGTGAAATAAGCCATGTATAAAGAGGACCCCACTTTGCAAGAAAACCTGACTGATTATATTTGACATTGGCTATATGTAATTCCAAATTTAAGGCACTTAGGAGTTCTTTATGCCATTCAACCCATATTGGAACTGATGAATCTAACCAGTACCTAAGTAATAATACCATCTTAGCGGCTGTGCCATAAGAGCAAATATATAGTTACACAGACGAGGCTACTCAAACAAATCTCAGGAGTGTGAAGAGTTTAACTTAGATCAAAAGAGGGATGCACATGCTTTAATATCCAGCCAAAAAGGTACGGCTTTATCACAATTCCATAAAATATGACATAATGATCCCTCTGATTGCTGACACCTGAGGCAAATAAAGTACGCTTTATGCCCCATCTGACCTAGCCTGACTGGTGTGAAATAGATGTTATGGAGAATCCTAAACTGCAACTGTCTGTATCGGTCCTGTTTTATAATTTTATGAAAATCATCCCAGACATATCCCCATTCCTAAGAGTTCCACTGTAATTATAAAGTATTTTTCCAATAGTATGCAACCCCAGTAGGAGTTACAGGGTGGAGGGACTGATACAGGCAATACAATTTAGAGGTAGCATGTGAAGAAGGGGCCCCAAGCTTCCAGTCATTTAACTGGTGAGAGAAAGAGTCAGGCCAAGGTGGGGACCCCAAATAGACTCGAGCCGACCTAACTAGTTGTAAATATCTAAAGGCAAGCTTAGAGTCCAGATCATACAGTACAAGTCACATTAAACTGTTCCCTCAACTCACTGGTGTAGCATTGTTCAATTAGTTTCCTAATCTGTGCAGGGTTTCATTCAATGAACTAGTAAAAGTTTAGTATTGGTTTGCATCTAGATGTTATGTACTATAAGCTTTATTTTCAGCTGAGTGCTTATGAGTTTCATTTCAGAAGGCAGACTAAACAACTCTTAAGGAATGCTGTGATATTTATAAACAATGCTCTTAAGGAATGCTGTGATATTTAGAAACAATGCCATGAAAATTCAGCTGCTGCCATTTCACTAAACAGTTACATGTGAGCTGAATAGGCAGTGAAGGATTGTTGGAAAATAGTTGAAAGCTTCAGCAGTTTGAGTTGCCATTCCAGAAGCATCACAAAAAAAAAAAAAATCTATACCAGTGAGTTGATAGAACAGTTTAATGCGACTTGTACTGTACCTCCTTTGGAATGCAGAAAATTTGGATAATCGATCAGACTGTAATAACGCAGCTACAGGAGTAGAAGGTGGGAAAGGAAGACAGGAAAAGGGTATAGGACCTCTATCAATGGGAAAATTTGGATTTCCCAGTAAAGGTTGAGATGAACATTTTTAAGGTCAAGCCAGAAATATTGACAAAATTGTGTGTGAACCCTTACCAACCAGTAAAGTGGCGACTACTTTAATAGGCGAGGTATGGCTTTCGGGAGAATAAAAAAAGGGATGAAGAATCCAAATTCTGATGCTGGCATAATGTACATTCTAAGGTAAGCCATACTGAGAAATAACCTAATAAAGAAGGTTCACCTTCTGTGCTCCAGCAAAAGTATTAGGAGTCATGGACAGCCAAATAATACAAAAAGAAATCAGGTAAACAGATACCACCCACCTTTATGGGGAATATAAGTTTAGAATAGGCACGTCTAATTGCACCATTGTTTCATACAAATTTTGAGAGGATGGAAGTAGTCGGTGAAACCAAGCTTATGGAATAAAAATGTTAAGCATACCCAAGAGGTACAGGATGCGGGGAAGGACATTCATTTTTATAGCATTAGCACTAGCCCTGCCACAGAAGGATAAGGGTAATGCAGACCACCTCTTTAAATTTTGAGCTACAGTTTGTAGAAGGGGGTCCAAATTAAACTTACATAGGAGAGACGGACTATGAGATATTAAAATTCCTAAATAGGGAAGGGCTTTGGATTCCCATTGTAATCTGAGGGAGAGAACAAAAGGTTTGTCCACAAAAACACTGAAGGTCAATACTTTCATCTTGTTTAGATTGAGTTTGTAAGCAGATATATTCCTAAATTTAGCAATTTCTTCAAGGGTAGCAGGCAAGGAGGTAGTAGGGGAGGAGAGATGTAAAAGTATGTTATCACCATAGACCGATAGTTTACATTCAATCTCTCCTACAGAAATGCCCTGAATATGGGGATTATTCTTAATTTTTAATACGAGGGGTTCTAAATAAAAATTTAAAAGAAAAGGAGATAGAGGACAGCCTTGATGAGTACCAGATAAAATAGGAAGAGGAGGAGATAGAACTCTGTTGCATAAAATAACAGCCGAAGGGTAAGAGTATAGGAGACAAACCCACTTAATAAAATCATCCAGTATCTTATAGGCCTTTGGAGCAGAAAACAGATAGGGCCAAGACACCCTATCAAATGCTTTCTTTGCATCCAAGAAGACCAGGGCAGCAGGTGCTCTGGACTCCTTGGCCATGGAGAGCAAGTGAAAAATTTTCAGGTGTGATCAGATGAATGCCTGCCGGCTATAGAGCCGACCTGCTCCGGCCCAATAAGGCCAGATCAGATCTGTTCCAGGTGGGCAGCAAGAATTTTGGCAAGAATCTGAAAATCCAAATTAATAAGGGAGATTGGGTGGTAGCTAGATGATAAAGAGTCGTACTTACCCAATTTAGGCAATACAATAATACATGCCCTGTTAAGTGACAGGTCTGTTAGGCCATGTTCAAATAAAAAATTAAAAGTGTCAGCCAGAACCGGAACCAATTTGGATGAAAATGTTTTATAGAAATCAGCCGGAAAAACATCAGGACCCAGCGCTTTATTAGAGGAAAGGGAGGAAATTGCCTTCACTAGCCAAGCTAAACTAGCCAAGGGGGGAGGCACTGAAGAGGAGAAGGGAAATCTTAGCCCCCCCCCAAAAAATCAGGGTAATTAGTGAGGTAAACACCAAAACAGAGCAGTCATTAGGGAGAAGGGCAGGGGTAAATGGGGAAAAAGACAAAGGCAGTAGGGGCAGGGATGGGGCAAAAAGAAATAAAGTCATACAAAAATGGAGGGTAAGGAGTACCAATGCCCATAGTCTAGGTAAAAAGCTCCCTGAAATGGTGGCCTCGATGGAAGAGGGATGCCTGGATATTGTGACAGTCACAGAAACATGGCACACAGAGAACCATGACTGGGATGTCAACATACCAGGGTACACAATCTACAGGAGGGACAGGGAGGGAAGAAGAGGAGGAGGAATAGCTCTCTATGTCAGGGAAGGGATAAAAGCAACAGAACTAAAGGGTAAACAGGGAGGACAGGAGGCACTGTGGGTCACCCTGGAGACTGGAAATGGCTCCACAATCTGCACAGGGGTTGTATACAGACCCCCATCTCAGGGGGAGAAAATAGACAAGGAAATGATAAAAGGCATCCTTGGGATGGCAGAGAAAGGGGAGATATTGCTGATGGGGGACCTGAATATGCCAGATGTTGACTGGAGCACCTTTGCTGTAGCCACATCCAAGAGCAGGGACATTCTCAATGCCGTGCAGGGGGCATGCCTCAGACTGCTAGTTTTGGAACCCACTCGAGAGAAAGCAATCTTAGACCTGGTACTCTCAAATGGGGATGGAGAGAGGATCTCTGATCTTGAAGTGGGTAGCCATCTGGGAACAAGCCAACACCATACAGTGTGGTTCACGATAAACTTAGCTGTATAGGCAAGCCACACAAAAGTGAAGGTACTGGACTTCAGGAGGGCTGATTTTGTCAAAATGGGAGAGTGCCTCAGAAAAGCACTAGCAAACAGGCAAGAAGGTTGGGTGGAGCAACAATGGGGAAACATCAGATCCGCCATCACAGAGGCAACAAGTCTTTGTGTGAAGCAAATGAACAAATCCAAACGAAAGAAAAAACACTGTGGTTCTTAAAAGAAGTAGCAGGGAAGGTAAGGAAAAAAAAGATAGCATTCAGGAGGTATAAGGAAACACAGAAGGAGCAGGACAGAGAAATGTACCAGTTAAAGCAGAAGGAAGCGGGTAAGGCAGTCAGAATAGCAAAGGCCCAAACCGAGGAAAGATAGCCAACTCAGTTAAGAAGGGATAAAACCTTTTATAGGTACATTAGGGAGCAAAGAAAGACTAAGGCAGGGATACTGAGGCTGTGAACAAGAGGAAGGTGGTTGGGCAGACAGCGACAGTGAAAAAGCAGGGATACTGAACGAATACTTCTGTTCAGTATTCACAATGGAAAAGCAGGGGGAAATACCTAATCTGGTCAGTAGAAGCACTCTGGATAGGGGGGTTGATATTAGTCCTTTCACAGAAGAAAGGGTTCTGAAAGAACTCTTAAAACTGAAGGTGGATAAAGCAATGGGGCCTGATGGGATTCACCACAGAATTTTAAAAGAACTAAGGGAAGAACTAGTAACACCACTGACTACCCCTTTTAATAAATCGTGGGAGGATGGGGTGGTACCTGAGGACTGGAGGAGGGTGGATGTCATTCCCCTTCACAAAAGTGGGAGCAAGACAGAGGCAGAAAACTACAGACCTGTCAATTTGACCTCAGTGGTAGGGAAAATGATGGAATCACTTCTGAAGGAAAGAATTGTTGAGTACCTAGAGGCCAGTGGGGCACGGGACCCAAGACAGCATGGATTCACAGTGGGAAGGTCTTGTCAGACAAATCTAATTGATTTCTTTGACTGGGTGACCAAAGCAATAGACCAGGGAGGGGCTGTGGACATGGCCTACCTAGACTTTAGCAAGGCATTTGACACAGTCCTGCACAAAAGATTAATAAACAAATTAGCCAGCCTGGGAGTGGGTCCTAGGGTGGTAGGCTGGGTAAAACACTGGTTGGACGACAGGACACAGAGGGTAATAGTAAATGGAGTCCACAGTGTAGAAAGGAGGGTTACTAGTGGGGTACCGCAGGGTTCAATTCTGGGGCCTGTCCTTTTTGCTGTCTTTATAAGTGACATTGCAGAGGGACTGGAAGGGAAAGTATGTCTCTTTGCAGATGACACAAAGATCTGCAACAGGGTTGATACTCAAGGTGGGGTGGAAAGGATGAAAAGGCACTTGGCAAGGCTGGAGGAATAGTCAAATATATGGCAGCTTAGATTCAATGCAAAAAAGTGCAAAGTAATGCACCTGGGAAACAAAAACCCAGGAGAAGAGTACACAATGGGGGGTGAGATACTGACAACAACAAAAATGGAAAGGTACCTGGGGTAGTCATATCAGACAACCTAAAGGTGGGCCAGCAATGTGAGAAGGTGGTAAGGAGGGCTGGGGAGATACTGGGATGCGAGAGAGGCATCACCAGTAGAAAACAAGAAGTTGTTGGCCCTCTGTACAGACAGTTGGTAAGACCACATCTGGAGTACCGTGTACAGTTCTGGAGACTCCATCTCCGCAAGGACATAGACATAGACAGGGTGGAGGCTGTCCAGAGGAGGACAACCAAAATGAGGCAGGGTCTGCATCAGAAGACATATGAAGAAAGACTAAAGGAACTAAAGATGTATAGCCTCAAGGAAATGAGGAAGAGGGAGGACGTGATAGAAACTTTCAAATACCTCAAGGGAATCAACAAAGTCCAAGAGGGTAGCATCTTTCAGAAAGAGAAATGTGCAAAAACAAGAGGGCACAATTTGAATATAGAGGGGAACAGCTCAGAGGTAATGTGAGGAAGTATTTCTTCACAGAGAGGGTTGTGGATACATGGAACAGCCTTCCTGAGGAGGTTGTAGAGTCAAAAACAGTGGGGGAATTCAAGGATGCATGGGACAGACATAAGGCAATTCTAGTGGGGGGTAGGAGGAAGTAGGCTGTTGGTTAACTAGGATCTGCAGCTTATCCGTTAGGTAGGGAAATGGGCAGACTAGGTGGGCCAAGCAGTCCTTATCTGCCATCAAATTCTATGTTTCTGTGTTTACCACTTCAGATGCTAAAATAGGTCTGCCCAAGCACTGTCCCTGCTCCTCAGATAATTGGAGTAAACTAATGTTATGAAAATAGTTCTCTATATTTACAGAGTCTTGGGATACATTAGGGGAAGGGAAATACAGACCCTCGTAGTACTGGAGGAAAATGTTTACTATATCACGGAGTCGAGTAACTAAAGCATCCATGTCGATTAGTCATAATCCGTGAACTGCTTTGGATCCTGTTTGTTGATGTAGCCAGAGATTGAGCAATTTTCTGTCTCGCTCCCCTTGTTCCAAATATTTAAATTTTGTGCGCAGAATGGTCAGTTCCGCCTTTTCATTCAGAATATTGCAACACTTGGCATGAAGAGAGTTAAGGGACAACCAAGTGGTTTCTGGCATGGTGGGGGATAATGAGGATTCAAGAGTTCAAATCTGCAATAGAAGATCCTGCACTTTCTTATGCCTTTCCTGAACTCTCTTGGTGGCAAGTTTAATGCATTCCCCACAAATGGCTGCTTTTGCAGTGCCCCAAACTGTATCCATGGGAACATCAGAGTTACAGTTGAATTCAAAAAAAGTGACCATGAATTGACGCAGTGTGTCACTCAATACAGAGTCCTGCAATAGTTGCAAGTTCAGCCGCTAGACATAATCCTACTCTGCATCCCTGAGAAGCCCAAGAACAAGGCTAACCGGAACGTGGTCAGAAATAACCAGTTCATTTATATCACAAAGACCCATCCAGTATAACTGCTCCCAGATAAGCAGGAAATAATCAATGCATGAAAAAGAATTCTGGGGGAAGGAATAAAAAGTATATGTGTGATCTGAAGGATGATGTATGCACCAGGAGTCTATTAACCCCAAGGAATCAATGAATTCCTGAAGGCCCCACTGTGCTGGAGATAGGCCTTTTCTAACATGGCTAGATCTATCTAAATCATCCTGAAGAACTAAGTTCCCTCCCGATCACCATTGGAATGTGACTATAAGATGCTAATAGGGTAAGTAAGTGAGTTAAAACACAAGGGGAATCCAAAATGAGGCTGTAAATCAATCCCAACAAAATTTCAGAGGAATCTAATCTCCCGTGTAAAAAGATACATAGACCTTCTGCATGAAGCAATTGAAATGAAAGGTGTTTATGGAGCAGGACACAGACTCCATTTCTCTTGGAGCTATTTCCTGCTCCAAGAACAGACCCCATCAATGTCCTTCATAACAGATTAACCTTGTCTTGAAGCAAGTGGGATTCTTGAATGAAAGCAATATCGGCCAGCCCAGTGGCACTGAGGGTTGAGGTGCTGAATGCCACACCTCATGCCACACTGGCGACCCCGGTTCGGAAATGAGCTCAGGCACCGAGGTTCAGCAGAGGAGGGAGAAGATTGAGTGTCTGATGGACTGCTCTCCTCTCCCTTGAGAGGGATCCAGGGTGTCTTTGGCACAGTAGAGACCCCTAGTGGAGACCGGGAGGGTACAACTAGCATGGAGCCATTAAAGAGAGTAGTGTGGTGGACACCTATGGCACAGCTGTGCTGGCATCATTGCATGCCCACGCTTCTGAGGGAAACCACAAGCACAAAATCTCTGTTCCTGGATAGGTGACAGCTCCCCTCTGGGCCACAAGCCCAATACCGAGCCCAGTCTCTGCCCCCCTGTCCTTTCTACCACCTTGGCGGGCATACTAGATTTAAGATAGAGCACCGGAGTTGAGGCAGCCCTACCTCGGGGGGTTCAGTTAGTGGAGGACAGCTATCTCTGAGGAGGCAGGGGATCAGGTGGGTGGTAGAGCTGTGGTAGATGAGGAGGGGCAGCCAGAGGAGAGTTCCGGGAGCAGTGAATAAGTAAAAGTTACAAAAAAAAAAAAGAAAGAAAGCAATATCAGCTTATAAATGCCTCAGGTGCCTAAGCAACATGTACCTCTTCTTAACATCCTGATCACCTTTAACATTCCAAGATACATAAGTATAGAGTTTAGCCATACCAAGCCTTAATAATAAAATGGAAAGACAGGATCATCCCACAAATTAATATCAGTATTAGTGGCATCCTACCCACTCTCCTGAACCCCTCCATCTTTAGTCACCAAACAAACACAGAATAGTAGCACAAACCTTATAACATTCCCACACCCCCTTCCCCTCCTGCCCCAACCAGAAACACAAACCCCAACAAATGCAAATCCAAAGGTACATATATATATATATATATATATATATATATATATATATATATATATATATATATATATACATCAGGCTCCTATTCCATCTCCCATCCTCTTGGCTTATGACACTTCTCCACCAGCAACCCCATTGTCGAGCACCCCACTCCCCAGTACACCATTTAGCAAATAAAGGAGACCGGAGAAAGAAAAAGAAAAAAAGACAAAAAAAACAACCCCAACCCTCTGAGAAATAAATGAAATCCAGTGGACCATAAAAACTTACCCTCGAAATAGGGTCATGTGAATAGTATAATTCAAACCCAGTAGACCTGTGAAATACAAAAGAAAAGATAAACCAAACAAATAGCAAAAGGGGGAAGAAGACAGATAGAAAGGGAAAAATAATAAATAAAAAGGAAAACAAAATAACATATAAATAATATTTGAACTAGGAAAATAAATAAGCTGAGGGGAGAAAGGATGTAATCAAGGGTCTCTGCATTATAATGTTTTCCCAGAAGGGATCAGAAAAGCGTTGCCTAAGCCCAGTACAGACCTCCCCTCACCCTCACCTTCTGTGAGCCTAAAACAGAACTTCTGGCTCAGTCTCCCAACAGTAACCGTAAATCTAAATTAAATTTAAGTATTAAGCAAAAGTATTAATGCAAAGTAAACTAAGCATCCAGCTATTCCTCTATAACACCACTAAGTGACAGCAAGGAAAAATAAAGAGGGGTAGCAAAATGTAAAGCAATATTTTATGTCTAGGAATATAGTAACACTGTCCCTGACCGTAGCCTTAAACTCAAAAAGAAAATCACCCACAAAAAAATGAACATCTTATTCCCCAACATTCCCATTGTATAAACATGAATATGGCAGACAACTAAGCATGGAAATGGCAGTAGTACAGGAAAATAAAGTCCTCTGATACATCAGTTAGGTACCAGTTCATAGAATCTTCCAGAAAACAAGTCAAGCAAATACAATGTCCCAACTTCTCAGCGCATCAGTAATTCAAACAAAAAATAAAATCATCCCACTACAATTATAGGTCCGCTAAACTTAGTCCAAACTGTCCCTCTAGTTTTTAGAAAGGAAAAACCCAACCTTTAATGCAGCGTGCACAAAGGAAAGTGTGCAGTGGTAGTGTTCCAGAAAAGTGAATGCAACAGTTCCAGTAAATCAGTGGAGCAACATGCTGAATCTCCTGGGGAACATGCTGCAAATAAAATTATGAACTGAGGATCATAATTAGAGGAATCTGATTGGCCTAGAGCTCTTTGAAGCCGTAATGATATCGGGCTACATCATCACAGCTTCAGAAAAGTTCCGGTGCCACCAGCCTCCTTGCTCTCTACTGTCTGAGAACTATTTTTTCAAAATGTACTCCTACACCATCCAAAAACTCATTCATAAAACGTTTTAAAGCCTGTTTCTGGAAATGGACTGGAGGTATGGAGCAGAACTTATTATTTTTAAAACTTGGAACTCAGTTTATAATAGCAATAAGTCACCCTAGGGTGTGTATATTATGGGATATAGTCACTTCTCGGGTGGTTGGACACACTTGGCCTGTGGTCTCATGCCCAACCACCCGAGGAGTGATGATATCCCATGATATACCATACCTTGTCGATGCCTTATTACTTAATCATACAATGGCTCTTAAAATACTGGTTCCTGATTGGCTGGCTGGCACAATTTAAAATGTGTAAATCCTGCTATCACCCCATGGGAAGAAGTGCCAGCCAGCCACACCAGGAACCCCCAAGTCTCTGGAACCACTCCGAGCGCCCCCAAAGCACTGTGTCCCACGAGTCAAGCCACACTAAGTCCCCAAAACCACAACAAAAGTCAACACTTCACTACAAACAGTCTGGCAAGCCACAAGCGAGCCCAAAAAATATATTAAAATCTTTCCCTGCAACCGCTTCCACGTGGCTCACCTGACAGCCTTTTTAACTGTTGGTTCTGCTCCATACCTCCAGTCCATTGCCTCAATCCATCAGAGCTGCTTAAATAATTCAATCCTCTTGCGACTACAAATAATTTCTCCAGGGGGGAAAAAATCTTGTTAAAGACATGAGTAATCATGCATTCATACCGGCATTGGGCTTCCCAATTCAAAACCAATTTTCTGGTGACCGCAAAACCTGGAAACAGACATTTGGGGACGACAGCCTGTTAACGCTCCCACCACACAGACTCTCAATGGTCGCAGGCTGTGTCTCTAAGAAAAACAAATAAATAACTCAGCACTGGCAGAATCTTTGTTAAAAAAAAAAATCACAGCACATTACTGTGTGTCTTGGGAGGAAGGGTTGCATTAGGAGGACCTGGCAACAGACATTTGGGGATGGCAGCCCATTAGTGCTCCTACCACACAGACTCTTGGTAGTCACAGGCTGTCTCTAAAACAAATAAATAACTCAGCACTGCCAGGATCTTTGTTCAAGAAAAAAGAATCACAGCACATTACTGTGTGTTTTTTTTTCGGGGGGGGGGACTGCATTAGGAGGAGCTCGGCAGCATGTCTCTCACTCATATATTCTACCCAGCAACAGAGAACTATTCAACATAGAGGAGGTATACCACAGCTTAAAATCAATAAAAAGTATTTTTTTCTTAGATTTTTTTCAGTATTTCTTTCTATTTCTTCACTTTTTCCATATTGTATAACTGCAATATCCCACTTAAGGGTGCAGGTGATGCCAGGATTTACCCACGCTGGTGTGTTTTGCTCATTCGGCCTGCAGCCTTGTGATGAAATAGCACACCAGGCATGGGTAAATCATGGCATCACCCACACTCTCCAGTGGAATATTGCTTAATAAATCTACGCATCAGTGCACCATAAATCCCAAAGTGAAATACAGTCAAAACAGCAATCGGTCCCAAGTCACAATAACATTTAATATAGCCAGTTAAAAGAGGGCTTAGTCTCATCCACACAGCCAGATTGTCCGACCAGCCTTTAAAAATTAAGAGACCCAAATCAAAGTAAATAGCTGGATTTGAGTATTCCAATTCCACTTTGAGACAGCAATCTTAACCAAAAATGCAAGCAGTCAAGAAGTCCCTTATAAAAGAAAAATTCAATTGACCCTGGTGTGTATATTATTCCTAGGCAAGCTCGCTTTGCAAAAGTAATATGTCTCAAGTAGCCTGTTTAAACAGATAAGGCAGCAACTTTGTTAGTTCACCTTTAGCTTGCTCCAGTGATTCAAAGAACAACTGAGATCTATTTCAAATTATTTGGAGCCAGGCTGGATATTGTAATTTAAATTTAATGCTGAAAGCTGCTAGTTTAGAGAGAATAGGTTTGAAGGCAGCATGGTGCTGGGGGTCTTATAGGGGAGATCCTGAAAAATCGAGACCCTCACCCCTTTCTACTGCAAATTAGATTGGCTGTGAACTTTAGGTAAGATGTGCTGTTTGTTGAGATAATTACCCGGTCAACAAAAACTAAATAAATTAAATAAAAATTAAGCAGCTTAAAGAGAAGGGTCTGGGACTTCTCACCATTGCCCGGGATAGGACGTAAAGCCCGATGTGCCCGCTCCACCACATAGGGGGCACAGTCTTAAGCTGGAAGGTGGGACGTCTAGGAGGGAGGTCAGGAAGCACTTCTTCACAAAGAGGATGGTGGACACTTGGAATGCGCTGCTGGAAGAGGTCATCTTGTTGAAGACAGTGAGCAGCATTAAGAGAGGCTGGGATAGGCATAGGAGGAAGGTACGGATCATGGGTAGGGAGGATGGGAGGAACGGAGAGGGAGGGCAGGGACATTAGCTCATGCTGTGAACCCTGTAATACGAGCAGACTTGAGAGACCAAATGGCCTTGGTCTGCTAGCTTCTTTGCATGTTCATATGTTCGTATATTTCATTTTTCATTTCATTTTCATTTTTATTTTGTTAACCGGGTAAGGATACTGGGACAAGCCCATTTTCAGATCCGAACCTACAAATAGACATACAAATATACCAAACATTACTAACAACAAATTAAGTATAACATGCACAAACTTCAAGTGAATTCAAGTAAATCCTTAAATTATTTTTAAACTGCAATAATGAAGTAGATAATCGAACAACAAGGGTTAATGTGTTCCAAAATTGGAGCTGCCACAAAAAAATGATCTTGTTCCAACCTTATTGCGGGCCATTTGGGGAGGGACCAGCTATCCCCTTACAACATTTTAGAACGAATCCCAGGAAGTATTTGCCTTCAGTCTTTTTGGGGAGACCAAGTATTTCTAAGTTATTCCATCTCGATCTCCCCCCTAGATCTTCAATTTTCAGCTTCCGCTGATTCATTTTTTGCTGTAGTGAAACCAGGGCAGGACTGGTCCAGTCTCACTATGAATCCAGGGAAGTGATGTGGGTCTCTTTATCTCTGACCCCCACATTAATTCAGCTAAAGCAGGCTTACGAGAATGGACTTCCTCGGTGAGTCTGATGATGGAATCTCGAAGGGGAACCAGCTCTTGAAGGAAGATTGCCACTGTAAGTACTTCTGAATCCTCAAGAGAGGCAGTAGTTGGTTCAGGCAAGGGTTTGGGACACTTCAGCCCACGATCCTTCTCAAGGGTAGCTGGTGGCAAATGATGCACAACATGGGGTCATCAATAATTTCCATTTTCGTTGCCATTTTAACTGCCAGAATGTAGCTGATTGTCGGAAGAGCGATCATGAGGTAGATTAAAATTCAAAGATGTTGAAAAATATTATTTCATTGATTTAAGGTGTCCAAGGGAGTGGAGCAGAGCTAGAGAGCAGGTGTTCAGCAGACGAGCATCATATGATTGCCAGAAATATGTTTTTTTTGAAAACCTGTGATCTTTTGTTATAATTTAGCAGGTGACATTTTGTTTCATAACCAGATTTTACTTGGGAAGAAGAAAAGAGAAGCCAGTTATTGTTTTGAAAAATGTAAAATCATACAAATGTACCACAAGAGTGCAAACATATAAAAGGCAAAGTTTGTTGCTGAAGGAAGTATCTATTTCTGTTTGAAAAAGAAACATATATTTAGTTTCTCATTGAAATACATTGGGTTCCTAAGTAGCTGGCAGTTTCTGGCATCACAATAATAGCACTCTGTCGAATTCTTTTTTGCTAGCAGTGTGAAAAGCAAAGGTGAAAACCCCTTTTGTTTCTCTGCACTAACAAATATTTTGTTATAAAAGTAGAAATAAAATTGCTAACACATCACAATACAATACACAAAATCATGAGTTATCTATTTATTAGAAGTAAACACCTGGGGCCAGATTTTCTAAGCAGCCTTTAGACTGACACAAGCTGCAGAAAACAGCAGCTTGTGTCGATTGCCTGGGCGCCAGGGACCCTGCACCCAATTTTAGTAAGTGAAGATTTCCAGCGCCAAAGTCGGCAGAGTTGCTGCAACTGCTGCCATGTGCCAAACAAGAGGTGCATGGAAGGGGTTTGATGGAGGCATCTGTCACCCTCTGGCCCAGGAAAAACTGGCCCTTGTGTGTCTGAGAAGTGCCGCCATACCCACGAAACATGCCCAACAGTTGACAGCTAGCAATGACAGACACATCAGGGACATGTGGATGCCAGCCATACCAACAGCAGGGACTGCACATAGATGTCCCCCTTGACTGGCAGTACACACACACTGTTGCATGGCAGGTATGTGATTTCCAGGGTATGACAGGATCCATGGCAGAGAACACTGTCACTTGTGATGGGGGCACATATTGGTGGGTACAGTCACCCTCCCACTATTCCGACTGTGGCCTGACTGCCCACCAGTACATGTGGCACTGCCAACCACCTATTACTTGTCCTGACAGTACTATCGGCAATTAGCCAGGTATTTCCTCACATCTGTGACAATCACCAGTGCCTGCCAGCGGACTGCATATACACAACCCAAAGGTCTGATGGACAGTCCTGCGCGGGCTGTGTCACATCGTTGAAGGGCATCAGTGTCCCCCTGTGGAATGCTGCATCTTTCATTTATCCCTTAGCCTCCAGCAAATTCCTGATGCATGGAAAACTGCTTATGTAGTACCCATCCATAAATGTAGTGCAACCTTACAGACCTAATTCATTGCTGTCTATAATTAGTAAGATGCAAGAAAACACTCCTACATGATCAGATTGGAGAATATTAAAGGAATATAAGTTTTTCACATCAGCACAGCACAGTTGCAGGAGGGGCTGTTGCACCAGAACTGCTTTGGTTAGATTCACAAATGAATTGTACCAGAAAATGGAGCAAGGTATGCTAACCGGTGCAGTCTTCTTGTACCTGACCAAGGCACTCAATCTGTTTGATCACTCTCTCCTAAAGATCAGGTGCCAACATTTGGATTTTGGATGATCTATAGTAAACTGATAAACAGATAATTCCAAAAGATCTGAATACATTAAAAGACAAATGCATTTCTCTAAAGAACAAATAGTCCAGCACAGTACCTTGTACACATTTCAAGGAAAACAACATTTTGTGTAGTCTAATGCATTCTGATAATGATGTTCACCCTAGTTAGCTGTACATTTCACATCGAGGTGTGTCCAAAGGACAGTTTAGTGTAAGACGTGCCGACTGATTAAAAAGTATGTCTAATTTTTATAATTTAATTTTTGAGCAATAACCATAAATAATGTCAGTGTACTCTGTTATAGGTTAGATTTTAGATAGTACTATTTTCTGATGGGTTTCGAGGGCTAAGCGTTCTCTGTGTCCATACATAAGGCCCACACAAGTTCCCACCCTTTTTATCAGTTTATTGACATAATTTTTTTTTTTTTGTTTTTGCTACTTCTTTCTACTCCCCCTGGCCCCGGTCGGCCGATCAGCCCCTCATCCGGCTGCCATCCCATCACTTCGGCTCCTTCAGGCCCTCACCCCCTGCAACTCCCATGGCTTACCCCCACCCCCGTGGTGGGGAAAAGAGAAGCCCCCCTACTCACCCACCAATTTGGATCCAGTTCAGGGGTGTTACCTCCAGAGATGGAGTGCTGAGGACAGCCATCAATCTGCAACGACCAGCCACCAGGATCTTTTTCCTTGTTCACCCCACTTCAGGAGCTTGACGTGCAATGACGCCTGTGGCGGGCCTGCACACGCACCCACCCACGTCCCTGCCAAGCATCTACTGTGCTCCCTCCCCATGTACTTGCTGCAGTGTCCTACTAAGCCCCAGCCTACACTAGGGGTCAGGCATGCACCAGCCACAGATCACCCCACCCTCCCTGGAGATGGAGAGCAGTCTGTCGGATGCTTGATCCATCTCCTTCCTGCCAATCCATGGTGGCCTGTGCTCATTCCAAAAACATGGGTTGCCAGTGTGGCACAGGGTGTGGCATCCAGCGCCTCAGCCCTCAGTGCCACTGGGCCGGCTGACATAATTAGTTTTGCCTCACTGGTGTACATTGTCCTGTATCTTGCACCAAGTCTACCACGTGTTTTATTTTGTATTTTATTTCCCTTGGTTTATTTCTTTGTATTACTGCTTGGCAAATGTATAGACCCTTCTGTATCTTCTATACTGTTGTGACAACCTCCAGTGTTGTACTCTCCCAGATTGTACCTGAAAATAGGCAGTTTTGTTGAATGCACCTAACTGGTAAATAAAAACTGAATAAATAAATAAATTACCAGAGCCAGTGCGGTCCATCCAAAACCCTAAATACTTTTTTTTTAAATTATTATGTTTATAATGCTTTTATCATTGGTTTTATCCTGCCTAAAGCCCTGGCACACATCTGTGCATGCAGTTGGAGGCACACACACACACCGTGGTGCCAACTCTGGCCCTTCCGCCCTCCCGTCCCTGCCGCCCTCTCCTCCTATGCTTCCCACCAGATCTTCATCTGGTGGAAGCAGAACTATGGGAGGGTGACAATCCACCTCCACCACCCTCAGGAGAGGAGAGGAGAGCAGTCTTTCTGCTTGATCCTGCTCCTCCCTCCCCCACGCCGGCACTCCGATGACCCGAGGTCGTTCCCGAACCGGGTCATCAGCGTAGCACAAGGTAAGGCATCCAACACCTCAACCCTCAGTGTCACCAGGCTGGCCAAAACCCTAAATACTTATAGGCTTCTCCTGTTCTATTGTATTACCGTTGGTGGTATTTATTTATTTGGTTTTTGATAACCGAGTAGGTGCTCGAGACAATAGACATGCCTATTTTCAGGCATGATTTGAGAGAGTAAAAGTCACAAAAATCATGAAACACAGTACAAAAAAAACAGTAAATTATACAATGCAAAGGGTAAACTAGTTACAGACACAAAAGCACTTGAAGAATAAATACACTGCAACAAGGAGAAATCAGCGCAATCAGTACAATGGATGGTCAGCTGAGTATTTAAAAGGTCATTCAATTAACTCATGGCACCAAATAACATCAATTTGTCTCAGTGGAATTCAATTTCAAATGTGAGGACTTAAAAAAGAACTGAAGTTCTACAAAGACCATCTGTAATTGTGACTGTACTATATCCCTAGAGGCATTGCTGGTGTAGACCAGCATATCATCAGCATAAAGATGGCAGCCTACATCTCCGATGCTCTCCCCAATATCTCTTAAATACAGAGTAAAAAGAATCATGCTCTGTGTGGTTAATCAAACTTGTCCTTAGTGCCCTCTTTTATTAACTGCAGACCAGCCTGTGATAAACCTTCCCTGGGAGCTGGCCAGTATTCCAGCCTTTGCCAGACAAGTGGAAGCAGCGTGCAAGCAAGTGGAGGGAAAGAACAAAAAGTGAGCCAGCCAAAAATACAGTTAATAGTTGCACTTGAGGCCACCAAGATTTGAGATGGAAAACCACTGAGCTACACAATAGGTTCATTCACACAGCCAATTCTGAGTCGGTGGTGGTGATGAACAGCAGCCAGATCAGTGCCACTGCGCATGTCTGAACACCACTGTTTTGCCGTTTACTGCTTGCATTTCATTATGCCCATGATCCCTCTTTTCTTGGGATCACATAGTGGTGCATGTGTTTTACACCTTTCTGCTCAACTGTGTGAACAGCCAGCACCACCAACAACTTTGAGTCAGGCTTTTGCCAGAAGGCTCGAGGATGGATTTTCAGACCCAAGTTCAGTTTAAGGTTGCTTTTTGTACTTTAAACACAGCTGAACTCAGGCAAGTAGCTCTTTTTGTAGACCGAGGGCAATAAATTGGAGAAAAGAGCTACTTGCCTGAGTTCAGTTGTGTTTAAAGTATAAAAAAACGACCTTTAGCTGAACTTGGGTCTGAAGACCCATCTTTGAGCCTTCTGGCGCAGCAGCACCATTTCTATGTTATCACCCCCACCCCACCCCACCCCACTGAAACCCTCCTTGAAATGGCAGAACTTCTCTTGAAACATCTACAGTGCTTCAGCGATGTGCCATCTGAATGCTGCTCCACAGTGTTTCAGACAGATTGGCTGCAATGATTAACATGGCGGCAATCTAAATTCTCGCCATATGAATGAGGCAAAAGTGTAAGCCACTGTGCTAATTAACACTAGATCTTTTGATATCCTGCTGTTTTCTTGGCTGTAACATACTGATCTATGCAGCAGTGCCTTCATCTCAGGAAGGCTCATAAAGAGCCAAAGCGCCATGGTGAGAGGTTGGTCTGTATATACTGCACTGTACCTATAGACTGCCTTTGCACTAATTTGGCCCTAATTTGATTCTTTGGAGACTCACTATAACTGTACCATGTTGCTGAAAGTGTGACCCAACATGGGCACTAGCTTTATAAAACAGTGCATTTTGTATTTCTGTATTTGATTGTTTCAGTCAGCGGCTTTATTTCTGCCGTTTACTGTGTTCTTAGGGCTAGTCCCCTGGAAACTGCACCATCCCTAATACTAGAGAACAACTGCTTCTTTTGCATTTGGTAGGTTGGTGGTGTGTTGAACTTTTACAGTTGTTACCAGGTCCTCCGTAGGGCTACTGCCCTCTTGTGGGAATTCACAAGGGGATGCCACATGTTATCTTAGTTCCATCTATGCAGTTTGATTAAGGCTGTGTTTACTATTAATCTTGTTTATGTAGAACAATGCAATACCATTTCCTAAGACTCTGACAAACAGTGCCCTATGGGGTAAATTTTATCTCACAGGACTACGCATGTTGGCACACAGCTTCCCAAGGCAGGTCAAAATGCTACCCTGGCATACTACAGTCATTTCATTGAAATTAAGTGCCAGCTGGTGACACTATATGGCGGACTTGGAACAAGCTTATTGTTCCCACTAATTCTAGAACCAGTCAATCCAGCCCTTGTGTGCACCTCACTTGTGCTATGCAACTGTGGTCCATTCCTGATCTACGAAATGGGCTCCTTCAATGCTTGACCCAACCAAAGTGGGACTCAGCTGATTCTGGCTCTTGCCAGGCACACATGCCTTGGCCACTGCTGTATAGCGTTACAATGAATCCCCAACAGTGACTCAGCCCGTTTGACACCCACAGTGTTGAACAGGTTGAGGGAGCGATGAACGGATTATTCAACTCGGCCACTCTCCCCCGACATCTGCCACCCTTGGAGTTAGGAATATAAACATCTGGGGGCTGTGGGGAGAAGATCCCCCCATGTGGGGGGTGCAGGGGGCAAAGCCTCCTAACAGCAGTATGTGACTGTGGCCACTGTTTGGTCCATCAGCAATTTGCTATGGCAATGTGATCACTGCCGGCAAAGTGCTGTTGCTGTAAAGTCCCTCGACAAATTTCTTGTTGAAGCAACTTGGGGGAACCGGCAACTGCCCAGCACTGACTAACAAATCACATGACCCCTTGGAAGTACACTCTTGGTCCATTGTTACCTAATGTAGAAACATAGATTTTGTTGGCAGAAATGGACCTGTAGACCCATCAGATCTACCCCTTTTCCCTGCCTATTCCATCCCCACTGACCTGAGCTGGTCATAGGTGTCACTCCTCCCCCTGTTATCTACCTAATCTACCCCTTTGCCTATCCCACACATGCTTGAAGCTCCTCACAGTCTTTGCCTCACTACCTCCTTTGGCAGGCTGTTCCTTTCATCCACCACCCTATCCATGAAGAAGTATTTTCGCACATCTCTCCTAAACTTTCCCTCTCATACTGTAGCTTCATTGAATGGCCCCTTGTTCTAGTGCCTTCCTTTCTCTGAACTACAACCCCACTTGCACCTTGTTCACTCTTGTGAGGTACTTGTAGGTTTCATTGATGTCCCCTTTCACTCTTCTTTCTATCAGAAAGTACATGTTGAGTTCCTGCAGCCTTTCCTCATATGGCTTCTTGTGTAACCCCCTCACCATTTTGACTGCCCTCCACTGTACCACCTCAACCCTTTCAATGTCCTTGAGGAGGTGCAGCCTCAAAAGCTGGACACAGTACTCCAGGTGGGGCCTCAGTAGTGAGCGATATAACAGCAGCACCACCTCCCTCCTCCTGCTAGAAATCCCTCTCCCAATGCACCCTATCATCCTGCTAGCCTTTTCCACTGCTTTGGTACACTTTTCAGCTACTTTGAGGTCATCAGAGGTGATGATCCGTAGGTCTGTTTCTTGCTTGATGACTGTAAGCTCCACTCCTCCCCCCCATCTTATACACAGCCCATGGGTTCCGTAGCCCTAAGTGCAAAATTTGCACTTTTTGGCATTGAAACCCAGTTGTCACCCCTAGACCATTCCTATAATTTCCTCAGATCCCTTTGCATTCTCTCCACCCCTTCCTGAGTGTCAACCCTGTTACAAAGTTTTGTATCATCCACCAAGAGACACACCTTACCCTCAAGCTCATCTGCAACGTTGTTTATGAAGATATTGAAGAGGACTGGTCTCAGCACAGAACCCTCTGGCACTCCATTAGTCACCCTACTATTGCCTGAGTAGCTACTGTTAAACACCACCCTTCACCTCATATCCCTTAACCAGTTTGATACCCAGCTTCTCACTTTCTCTCTCACCCCCAGGCTGCTTAGTTTCTTAACTAGCCTCCTCTGTGGCACAGTGTCGAAAGCCTTACCGAAGTCCAGATAGGCCACATCCACTGCTCTCCCTTGATCCACCTCATTGGTAACCCAGTCAAAGAAATCTATGAGATTAGTTTGACATGACCTCCGCCTTGAGAAACCATGTAGCCTGTGGTCCTGCAGCCCTTTTGCCTCGAAGTACTCCATAAGCCTCTCTTTCAGTAGTGTCTTCATTAACGTCCCCACCACTGATGTGTAGTTGGTCTGTAGTTGCTAGCATCCTCCCTACTGCCACTTTTGTGCAGATGGACCACATTGGCCCTCCTCCAGTCCTTTTGAATTTCCCCTATCTCCACTGAGGTGCTAAAAAGCACTGCTTCAGGGTGACTAGCACTGTGCTCAGTTCTTTCAGGATCCTTGGATGAATCACATCTGGCCCCATCACCTTATTCTCCTTTAAGGGTCCCAGTCCCTTCTGGACATTCTCCACCAAGAATGGACTTGTGTCCACTCCCCCATACCTGTCGCTTACTGCAGCATGCTGGTCTGCCCCATCACCCTCTACCATGAAGACTGAGCAGAAGTAATCATTTTATTATTTCTGCTTTCTCTGGATCTTCCTCTGCTCAGTCCCCCACCACCCTCCTGTTTCTCATTAGTCCTCCTTTTGTCTTCCTCTTTATCCACATACCTGAAGATACTGTATATCATAATAATAATAATACTTGGTAATACTTGGTAGTATAAGACAAAGTAGGCCATAAGGCCCATTTAATAGTCTCCCACTCCTAGTGGGGTCATATTACATAGTATCAGCTACCCAGCTGATTTAGAATCATATATATATCTAATCTGTACTTAAACTGATCAAAGCGGGGTGCCATAATGACATTCATAGGTAGTTGATTCCATATCTTAGATGATCTTATAGAAAAAAAGTTTTGTCTCTTGACAGTCTTAGTCGTAGAAACATGCAATTGTTTCTTATGAGATCTTAAATCCCTTACTGCTGGGTCTTTCAAGCTGAAGCCACATGTCTTCAACAAATCTGGGTTTTACAAGATTTTATAGGTCAAAAGTAAATCCCCTCATTTCCGACGTGTCTCTAATGAAAACAAACCAAGTTCCTTCAGTCTAATCCTATAGTCTTTGTTCTTGAAACCAGTTAAGGATTTAATTAATTTCCTTTGCGTTTTTTCTAATAGTAAGATTACTTTTTTCAAATAAGGGCTCCATTAAGGGCAGCCATAATCGAAATGTGGTATTATATTTGTTTTATACAACTTCATAAGACACTCCTTATCCCTTGAAATAAAAGTTTTCCTAATAGTTCTTAATAATCTATCAGTAATATTTGAAACATGATGAGTATGATCAATAGACGCTAAACTATTATTAACCCAAATTCCCAAATCTAGTTCTTTCTTGGAACTTATAAGTGTTTTACCATTAAGTGTATATTTGTAATTTGGATTATTTTTTCCAAAGTGCAACACAGTGCATTTAGATTCATTAAATTCCATCTTATTACATCCTGCCCATGCTTCAATTTGTTCCAAATCTTGGCAGAATTCTGCATAATTATGAACAGAATCCACCTCATGTCCTATCTTGGTATCATCCACAAATTTTGAAATGACACTCTTTATACCACTTTATTTTTATTTTTAAGGCGCCTTTCAAAAAACCAAGGTGCCATACAAGATAAAATTCAGCAATTCAAATATAAAAACAATCATTAAAATCAGACAGTACCATAAATATTATTACATAAAATGATCAATCATCATAAGCCTGGTGCCACAGAAAAGTTTTTAAGGCTGATTTAAAGCCCTCCACAGTCATGCACTCCTGTAACCGATGAGGTAGACAATTCCATAGTGTGGGAGCCATGAACATAAAAGATCTGGCCCCGAATATTTCAAATGTACCTTAGGAATCTCTAGCAACCCCTTGCCAGCTGAGCAGAGCGATCACCCAGAACAGTAGGAAACCAGGAGTTCTTTCAGATAATCCAGGCCAAGTCTCTGTAGGGCTTTGAAAGTCAGAAAGCCAACTTTAAAAGTGATCCACCACTGAACTGGCAGCCAGTGCAGTTCATGCAGCACCGGCATAATATGACAGGACCGAGGAGATCCTGTCAAAAGCTGGGCCGCCGCATTCTGCACCAGCTGCAGGTGGCAGATTTCCACCCCAGAAAGCCCTAGGTATAGGGAATTGCAGTAATCTAAGCGCAAGGACACAAAGGCATGGACCAAAGTAGGAAGGTCGCTGGATGGTACCAGATGTTCAATCCTGGAGATATTCCTTAGATGGTAAAAGGAAGATTTGACGACAGCCAACACCTGCGAATGCAGGGTCAATCCTTTGTCAAAAATTACCCCCAGGTTTGGCACCTGGTTAGAAGTCGGGAGGGGGACACCCCCGAGAACAAGTCCAGAGGGCGACCCACCTCCCAAGCTTCCTGTCCAGCAACCAGGTTCCACAACCATCACCTCAGTCTTACCAGAGTTCAACTTCAGCCAGTTCAAATCCATCCACTCCTGGATTTCTTTGAGACAGTTATTAAAGATTGAGAGAGCTCTATCCTGGTCGGATGCAAAAGAAAGGTAGAGTGGAGTAACATCAGTGTAACAATGAAATCTCAGCCCATACCTTCTTACAATGTCTCCGAGGGGTAGCATATACACCGTGAACAACATGGGCGACAAAACCGATACCTGAGGAACCCCACAAGACAGAGAAACTGGATCTGATGAAAACACTCCAGATACCACTCTCTGAGTTCTTCTAGTGAGGAATGATGTAAACCATCTGAGGACAGTTTCCGTTATTCCACAGATGTACCTCAGATGGCTAAGTAACAGCCCATGGTCCATGGTGTCAAACGCTGATGATAGATCCAGAAGAACCAAGATGGAATGGCTCTTTCAATCTCTAGCCATCAGGAGATCATTGAGCACCCGAACCAGCACTGTCTTGGTACTATGTCTCTTTTGAAAACCAGACTGGAGGGGCTTGTAGATGTCATGGATGGTTAAATGGTCCTCCAGTTGTGCTGCCACTACTTTCTCAATAACCTTCCCTAAACAAGGGAGGTTAGAGATTGGCCTGTAGTTAGTGTGGCAGTTTGGGTCCAAAGTAGCTTTCTTTAAGAGAGGTATCACTACCGCCTCTTTCAGAGAGTTAGGAAACTCCCCAGATTCCAAGGAGCAGCAAACTATCTGCGCTAGGACTGGACCGATAACATCAAGACAACCCAAAATCAGGGAAGTTGGTCCAGGGTCCAAACTACAGCATGTAGGGTGTACACCCTGGATGATCTGCATGACATCCACGAAGTCGAGGCAGCTGAAGGTACTCCAGAAAATCCGGGGGACAGTGACCTCATGCTGATCACAAGCAATACACAAAGAGTGTGCTGGCAGGAGCTCCGCTCTGATGTCAGCCACCTTATCAGCAAAGAAACGAGCAAGGTCATCGCACTCTATTTGCAAAAACACTTTCCAAACCTGAAGACAGGCTGGGTTGCACAGTCTGTCCACTGTTCAGAACAGCTGAGCTGGTTGGTTCTGAGCTGCCACAATCTCCCTGGACAGGAACGCTGCCTTCTTATGGGTGATTGTGGATTGATAGACTTGATAATGGTCCATCAATCTAAGGTGGCCGGCATCAAGGGTGGATTTCCACCAGCGACACTCTAGCCTTTGTCCTAGTCACTACATCTCCCTCAAAACCCCGGCAAACCAGGGGGATCGAGGGCGAAGGGAAAGAGAATGAACTTGAACTGGAGCAATGACATCCAGGGCCCCCGAGATGGCCGGCCAACATGATGGTCTCTGGATCACTACTTGCCACAGAGAGGGATGATAGGTCAAGTACTGCAGATAGGCTCTGAGAACTTATATCTCTTAAAGGGCAGTACCTGACCATCTCCACAGGGGGAGGCCTATGGGGGGGTGCTAAAACTAAACTCCAAGGTGTAATGATCAGACCACACAACTGGTTTACCCCCAAATTGGACACCTCGATCCCTAGGAGGAAAACCAGGTTGAGGAAGTGTAAGTGTTTATGAGTAGCAGTGGTAACCACCTGTGTAAGAACCAGAGATGTCATTAACTGGAGGAAGTGCTGTCCAAATTGTGAGAGTTCATCATCGATCCAGGCGTTAAAGTCACCCAGAACCATCAGTCTGGACGACTCAAACGTCATGTTGATGATGAAGTCTGCGACTTCCTGAAGGAATCGCTTTTCATCACCGGGTGGATGGTAGATGAGGGCAATCCAACAACCTGCACCTGCTACTATGGTACACTCAAACGACTCTGCTTCCTCAACTAGTACACTCGTGAAGTTCAACTCTGTCTTGAAACAGACTGCAACCCCAGTGATCCAATCTCGGCGGTGTATCACCGAGTACCTGGCTGGAATTAGAGCCTCCAAAATGGGGCCAGAATTTTTATACAGCCAGGTCTTGGTGATGCAAGACATGTCCACTGTTTCAACAAGATCTGCAATAATTGCAGTCTTGTTTTTAATGGACCTGGCATTGCATAACACCGCTCAAGTTGGACGAACCTCTCGGGCCATCTGAACCATCTGCCTACTATAATCAGTATTGCCCTTGGGTATGGAAACCAGGCATGGACCCCCACTCTGGGTTCCATTTCACCCAAACATCTCCTGGAACCTACTACCTAATGTAATGGCACCCCTCATTCGCCCTCTGCTGTTCGCACCCCCCCAACTCCTGTGCATAATACCCAAGGCCCTACACCATTTGTAAGTAAAACTGGAGAAGAGAAGGAAAAAAAAGGATGGAGGGTGTAAAGAGCAGAGGGCGAATAGTGCACGACTGCAATGGCCAACATCTCAGGCATTTAATAACTCAAACACTCGCAATTAAAATAAATATCATAAATAATGCAGACAAATAATTATAATACAAAAACTGCCAAAATCAACTGCCTAAATAATAAAATAATTAAGAAATATCACACACCCCAAAACCCAACATATAACAATTTAAAATTAAAAACCTAAACCTAAAAACCTAAACTTTGAGTCATTCAATCTGAAAATAATAACTAACCAAGTCTCACAAGAGACTTCAGTTAAAACAAAAACCATTCAGCTCCCAAGGTTCTCTCACTACCCAGGGAGCTAAAGGAAAATATATACTCAAAGATTATTTATACAAAGGAGCCAGCAAAACTTTGGATAAAGAAAGATTCAGGTACAGAGTAGAATGATTAAGAATATCCAAGCCTTCTCACTGTTTGGAGAAAGAGCATAAGCACTCTCACTGCTTACAGAGCCAAATAATAAAGTCCAAGTCACTAGAAGTAAATAGAAATAAAAACGTCTGACTGTATTTGCAGTTTATAAGGCACAGGTAACCATCCACAGAACCACTCCTTCCATGCCAGTGTCCACACAAGGAGTCCCAGAAATCCACTACAGCCAGGCACAAAGAGAATCCTATGTGCTGGGGGCTGAGTCAAAAATAATCACTGTGATAAAAGGAACCACCAACCGGGATCCACTTATCAGTACACCCCCTGCGGAACCAAAGAGGACCCCAAGCCCACCGGCCAACTCCCCAGCCGGTCCACAGCTCAGAACCCCCAAACCACAGTAAAATTTGACCCCAACTCCTCAACACAAATTAAGGGAACCTCTGTACCAAAGTAAATCAAATTAGAGTCCACACATTTCCTTAACTGCAGCTCGATCCTTCAAAATGTCCAAAAAAAGATCCCCAAACACAGGTCAGTGCTCCAACTCCAGTTCTTTATCCATATTCTCCTCCAGAAGAAAAGTGCATCCAGCTAAAAAGAATAGGGCAACATCCTCCCCGCTACACCCTGACTCCACAGTCTGCCACACTGCGGTCAGGTAAGCGGTCAGTTAAATGCCTGAAGCTCCCCCAAAAGGGGGGGAGTAGCATTTAAAAATCAAAGTGGAGTCCTCTTGCACAACTTAGAGGTACTCCAATACAGCTACAGCTCCAAAGCAGCAAAAATCCTCCCCATGACTCTCACAGCTTCCTGGCTCCATGGCCCATCACTCTAAGGTCGGGAATAAGCGGTACACGCTACCAAAAAGCTGAATACTCCATTACATGGTACTCAACAAACCACAAACATCTCTCACCCTAGTCTGACTCACTTCTTCAACCCTAAACTAGTCTGTACACATAAAAATAAAACAAATGAAAATGAGCAAAAATAAGTAAAATAAACGTAAGAGAACAAAGCTAGTGCTCAGACTGGCTCAGTTACCTGAGCATTCCTGAAGGTGGACTCCTATGCTTTACTCTACTACCAATCTGAGAGTGGATCTGCAAGGACCCTAGCGACCTCTTTTAAGAGGGGACCCACCACTACTCTGTGATGCCTCCTGAGTGCAGATCTGCTTGTATGCCCTCCATTTGAGCAAAATTACTGGGAACTTCCCTCCTGGATCCTGGTGGAGGACATCTTCCCTCTCCCAAAGGGGTGAGAAGCAAAGCTTCGCTGGAGATTCTCTCTCTTTTTCTCTCTACTGGTGTTACAGAAAAGGTGCCACAATCCCCACTACTGGCTGAAAAAGCTACCGGGTCCAGTTAGCCTCCTTCCTTTATTGGAAATGGGGCCATGGGAAAAATCATTAATATTCATACTCTGGCCTTCATGGCAAACCAGAAAGGAGGAGGACACAGTCAACCAGACACTATGTCTCCTACAGGGTCCCAGCAGGAAATAACTTGAAGGGAACAAGATGAGTGCTTACTAGTTGAATGTGGGAGAAAAGATAGACTGGTTAAATGTACAGTATGTCAGATGTTTCTCTTTTCTTGTAATGTGTTGTGTTATTCTCCCTCCCCCATGTTTCATCTGTAATTATTAGAATGGCTTATTATAGTCATATATTCGTGGTATGTACAGTGTGATGCAATCTACAGATATCATACCACCCTGGTAGCTGACTACTTGGCAAAATCATGCCAAGTAAATCCTATGAAGTGGATGAGATACACCCCAGGAGCACAGTGAAGTTAAAAGAACAGTTGGTGTGGCCTTTTGCAATAATCTTTTATGAGTCATCTGTACTTGTGTTGTGTCAGAATACTGGAAATTAGCCAGTGTAGTCAGCTATAAGAAAGGAGCAAGCTCGGTCCCAGGCAACAATGGACAATTCAGCTTGACAGAATTATTAATCACGTGACTGAGGCCAGTTGTTCTCGCCCCCACTCAGCATAGTTTTAATCTTAAATTAAATGATGTTATTCATAACCAAAAGGAAATTCAGCAGTTGATGAATAACATTGTTAACCCATTACCAGTTATCCAGCATAGGGAGCCGGAGGAGGGGACAATTGGGTGCAGTAATCAGAGTAAACCATTACCTGTACCTGTTGATTCTGTAGCACAAAGTATTATTGGGGTTGAAGGTACAAAGAGGAAGGAAATAGAAATAGATTGGTCAGATGAAGACAGTTTTGAATGAACAACAGTAACAGGCAATGAATCAAAAAGAGGTAGAAGGGCCATGGACTTTTCATTACCACTCAATAATCATTATTCTGTACTGAGTGATTGGGAAGATAGTGTTGATATGGATGATGTAACAAATCTACTGGAGGAAATAGTTTCCCCTAATCACTTAGAGAATGTACCAGTTTCAAACACTACTACAAGTGATAATAACACTAAACACACAACAGATACTCAAGTCCCTATATCCCAGGATAATAAAGATAATAATTTAGCCTGCCCAGTTCCCAATGAGACTATGACAATAACTGAGGTCCCCCTTCAAGATTCTTCAGAAAAAGAAATATCACAACAGGTGTTTGTACTTGGAGACTCAATGATTAAACACATTGATGGGCACATATGTAATCCTGATAAACGGAACAGAACATGTAGCAGCTTTAGAGAAGCCACTATATCTGATATTACAATGATGGTTACTGACATTCTGAGAAGTGGTGGGAGTAAACCAATCATTATTATACATGCTGGTACCAATAATATTTTTTTTTTACTTTATCTTTTTATTGAAATTCGAGCCTATAAGAAAGCACACATCTAATACAATAGATGACTATATGCCATGTAAGGTATAAAATATCACTTAACAAAACACAGCATTTAGGGTAAACATATTGGAGAAGCCTTATATATATGTATTGATAATAAAACACAAACCTAGACAGGATGTAAGTGGAGAGCAGAAGGGTTACAATCAATAGGGCATTATAGGACTAGAAATAGCAACCATGTACAAAATACATGCTAGTGCAGGCTATGGCAAGGCATTCAGTAAATTGCAAAAAGTGATAAATGTGGTAATATGAACACTGTTCAGTAATGGAGAGGTGAAGATAAGAGAAAAGTGTGCAAGGAAAGAAAGAAGAGAGAAAAAAGCAAGGAAGAAGGGAAGGAGAGAGGGAGAAAACAGGGAAGAAGGAAAAAAAAAGGAGAAATCTGTGCACAAAAGTTTTGAGAAAACCTAATCTGAGAGCAAAATAAGAAGGAGGGCTAAATATCCCTAAGAATTAGGGTCTAGAAGAACTAGGTTCGATGTACTTGAAGTAATCCTGCCAACATCTGTCATATACAGTGAGTCGGTTATCAGTAACATGAGATGATCGGTCTAGGGAGGCATACTGAGAGAGGCTTTGAAGAACATCTGAAAAAGAAGGCACCAGAGTTGATTTCCATTTCATAAGAATCAGACATTTGACCAGAAGAGAAAGTATGTTTAGCCATCTAAAATGTGCATGTGAGAGGAGAGAGCTATTGGGGATAAGGATGCCTAGAAGGAATAGCTTGGGGTCAAAAGGTAGTTTTTGTCCTGTTACTCTGGAGGCAAGTAAACAGACTTTATGCCAGAGCTTATTAATGGGAGCTCAAGGCCACAAGATATGAAGTAGATCCCCGTTGGCCAAATTGCAGCGGCAACAATTATTATTATTTAATAGGCCCATTCGTTGAAGCACAGAGGGGGTTCTATACCAAAGATGAAGGATTTTAGTTTGTATTAAAGAACTACGGGCATCTCTAAAGGTATTATGTGTAATACGCCAACATTTTCTCCATTGTGAATCTGAAATATTGTAGTTAAGAAGAGTACTCCATTTATTTTTGGCCTGTATAGACTGATCAGGTAGATTATCAATAATGTCTTTGTAAAAGGAGCTATTTAATTTTACTGATAAATTAGTCCAGTGCAAGATGTATGGGTTTAGAAGAGTATGCCTATACAATAAACAGGAGAGAGAGTTACAGTATAAGCTGCCCAAATTTGTAAAACTTCCAGAATTCCTGTTTAGGAAGTTTCCATGTGACCTGTAAGTCTGAGAATGATCTAAAAGTGAATGAATTCTGCTCCAAGAGATCTCCGAGAAATAAAATGCCTTTGTTCCTCCATGTATGACAGAAAATTGGGTGATCTTCTGGGGGGAGCAGTGGATTGCCCCATAAGGGAGCATAAAACCAGGGTGTTGGATTGGATTTCACAAATTTGTGGGTTAGTTTCCAACAAAGAACAGAGGATGATATAGTTGGGTGAGATTTTAGTTTAGAGGAAATGGGATTAAAAATGAAGGGAGTGGGAACTTCTCCCAGGCACAATGCGGATTCCATTGCAACCCATAGTGATGAGTGAGGGGAGGGTTTCTGAAACCATTTAATGGTTTGGGCCATTCAGAAAGCCATAATGCCAGAAGATTGATGTAAACAAGCAGTGAGGGGTTCCATGGCTAAAGTAAACAGGGAAGGTGACGGGACATCCTTGTCTAGTTCCCCTTGCTAGATGAAAGTAAGAGGAAAGGGTGGAATTAGTAAGTACTTTAGCAACAGGGGAGTTATATAATAGCTTGATCCAGCAGCAAAAGGTATGAGAAAGACCGAAATAAGATAAAACTTGATGAAGGTAGTCCCAGTTTAAGGAATCAAAGGCCTTCTCAAAATCAATAGCTATGGCTGCAGCTAGTGTCTTGAGGGATTTGGCTGTGTGAATTAAATTAAATAAGGAACGTAGGTGACCAGAACCAGATTTATGTTTAATAAAACCAGCTTGAGAACAATGAGTTAGCTTGGGAATCAAGGATTCAAGTCGAGAAGTTAGTAGTTTAGTAAATATCTTCCCATCCATGTTTAATAAAGAGATGGGCCTGTAACTTGCAGGTGAGTAGGGTATTTTTCTCTCTTAGGGATTAGGGTTATGATTGCTTCAGTGCAAGATAGGGGAAGCTTGCCAGTATTGGAAGCTTCTTGATAAACATTAAGAAGAAGGGGATATAAGGTGTCGGAAAACATTTTATAGAAATCGACAGGGAATCCGTCACCCCCAGGGGATTTGCCAGATTTCAAGGAAGACAAAGCTTTCTGGATTTCCTGAAATGAAAAGGGTTCATCTAAAGAATTTGTTTCAAGAGTAGAAAGATGAGGAAGATGCAACAATTTAAGGAACTGTTGAATTTGTACAGTAGATGGAGGATTTGTGTTAGAGTATAGTTTTTGATAAAAGGTTTTCATGGTACGATTTATAGAGGGGTTGTCAGAGTAAATCGTACCCTGTTCATCTTTTAGGCTTAGGATGTGTCGTTCCATTTGTTGTGCTTTGTGCTGGTAAGAGAGGAGTTTCCCATGTTTATCTCTGTGTTCCCAAAACTTATATTTAAGTTTAAACAAGGCCAGTTCAGTTTTACGAGAAATTCATTCGTTAATTTTAACTCTAAGTTGAAGAATTTCAAGATAAATTTGAGAATCAGGACAGTGCTTATTAGAAGAAAAGTATTAATTCTCTTTAGCATTAAGAGATTTTTTCAAGTCAGCCAGCTGTTGTTCCCTTACTCTTTTCCTATGTGCAGCATAACTGATAATTTTCCCTCGAATCATAGCTTTAAGAGCTTCCCATACAAAGGACATAGAAGATTCGGTTAGGGTATTGGGAAAGAGGAAGTCCTGAATTTGTTCTTTGATCATGGGTAAGAAATTGGTATCCATGAGAAGGAGAGGGTCCAGCTGCCACTAAGAAGATTTAGGTGCTAATGGGCCCCACAAAAGTTGCAATTTGACAGGGGAATGGTCCGAGATTATGATGGAAGAGATGGATGAATCAATAGTTTTTTTCCATTGTAACAGGATAGGCTAACCAGCAGTCAGTTCTACTGTATGTCTTATGTAGAGAGGAGTAAAAAGCAAATTCTCAATCACGGGGGTGAAGGAGGTGCCATACATCAGCTAATCCAACATCTTGCATTAGTAATGAGAGGGCTTTAATACTTCTAGGGTGGGCCTCTGTAGTGGGGCTACTTCTGTCAATGCTGGCTTCTACAGCTAAGTTAAGATCCCCTCCAAAAATAACTGGTGTATTATCAGTGTTAAAGGATAGAATCTGTTGAGCTAAATTATGAAAAAACTCCGGGGAATCAGAGTTGGGTGCATAGACATTAACAAGCAGAAGAGGGCCAGAGCTGGTATTCAGTTTGACCATCACCTATCTGCTGTCAGTATTGGAAACAAAGTTTACAAGGGACCATTTGAGACTGTTATGAATAAGAATAGCAACTCCTCTTTTTTTTGAGGTATAGGATGATTCGTAGATCGGACCGACCCAATCTTTTTTAAATCTATGAACATCCTCTGATAATAATTTTGTTTCTTGAAGGAAAGCAATTTGTGTTTTATGTTTTCTGAGATGTGAAAGAATTTGCTTCCGTTTACAAGGAGAATTAAGTCCCTTCACATTCCATGTATATAAAATTATGTCACTCATATTGTTAATATTAAAGAAGGAAATAATCACTGGAGTGTGACGGGACAAATAAATGAGGCAGAGGATGATTAGAATACAATATAGAGAGCTTATGTATATGCAGAGAGTGGCAGGAACATTCAAGCCAAAAAGTGAGAGATATGATACATGAGTAGCACAGGTATCTTATTAAAGTTAGAATAGAGATGGGGAAGGAGAAAAGTCAATAACAACAACAACAATACTAGTAAGCTAAGTAACAAAGAAAATGTTTTGTGGGTGTGGGGAGATATGAGTCAACCAACTGGCTAAGAGACTCTCTCACCACACTCTGGGGTGTCGATGTAGGGAGGAGACTAGGGAGGACCAGTTATAAATATCGACCCAAACCTAAGTCTGATCCCAGTGGTATAATAAAGTAAGTATTCCTGATAAGCTAAACTGAAAGGGAATAATACCAAGAAAGGCAGGGGACTGTAATAACCTCAGCTTAATTCTAAGCTAACAGGACAAGGTATAAGGATAAAGCTAAACACCAGAACTTATTAATAAACATTAGTAGTAATAGTACAAGATATACCAACTTGAAATAACAGTAAATTAAAGAACCATATACGAGATGCCAGTACATCCTAGTCATAGAGCAAGGAATTCAGGGAACCAGGTGGAATGCAAATGAACAAATATAAAAGGAAAAGTAGATCATTACCACATTAGAGTGACTCTGAGTATACCTTGCTGTGCAACAGAATAAGTACATAATAAATACAATATTGAGATGGAAAGAAGAAAGGGGAGGTCAATTTAAGCCTTTACACCCTGAGCCAAATGCAAATAGGGATTACGTGGAGAGGTATAGGCTTTGGTGATAACTGTAGACAGAAGAGATAGTCATAGTAAAGATCAGCTCCGATTATTCGAAAATCACCTAAATAGGTGTTATATGGGGTGACTAGTTCTAGAAGACTAGGCCCAGTGAGCCCCAAAACAGGAGGGACCACACAGCAGTCGATTTCTATAATATCTGTAGGCTTCAAGTAAAATAAGGAGCATAAGGAAGATGTAGATTGACAATCCTTTGCAACAGTACACCAAACATAGCCCACCTCTTTGAGTGCTAATGATAGTTCCATATTGTAAACAGGAGGTAGTAAGAATAATGGAGCGTAGGGAAGGAGATAGATTAAATATAGTTGCCAATAATACTTAAGAACCTGTCATCAGGAGAGAGAAGGGGTAAGTTGCCTTGTAATATATAATAATTCACATATGAAAAAAGAAAAGGCAATAATCAGGATGCATACTGATTGAAGATATGCAACTGAACAGCCAAAAAACTATAAACCTGATGCACTGCTAAATTGGAGAGTAAAAGGCTAGATACAGAGAGCCTGTTTAGTGAAGTAATGTATAAGATCTAACACTAAAATAATTGGGTTAGAAAAGCATTGCTGATACCAAAGTTCCCTTGAAGACCTTTAAGCTGCTCGTTTAAACACTGCAACAAAAAGTAAATTGATTGTGCAGTGATGTACAGCCTTTGCTTTCTGCACCCGCTGGGAGCGAAAGCAACCAGGTAGCATAGACTGTAGAGCGGGCGGCTAGGCAGAAAAAGTGTACTGGCACTCCCTTTAAGTATTCTGGAAGCAAAACCTACCAAGATATAGCAACTGTGACCATATTACTGACCATATAAGCTCATGACACCTTAGATTTATTAGCAGGATTGTGACTATTAATGTTCTTGCTTTTGGTCTTTGCCCTACGTTTATTTTGGGTGGCTCTAAAGATTTGAGTGGGGAACTTGCACTAACTTCTGCCTATGAAGTATCAGCAGAAATACATCCCTGAGGCACAGGGCCCAAATTAGAGGGATGTTCGTCTGAAATTTGCTGGGAAAGTTCCTCCTCCGAGGAGTGCATGTCATCCTCCAAGAGAGTAAACTTATTGCTCAGGGGAATAGAGGGGTTGATTTGAAGGTGCGAGGCTGCAGCTTGGGGTGTTTGGGGTGAAACCTTGCAAGAACAGCATGAAAGTCTTGAAGAATAATGCCCCGACAGAAGCTTCTCTTGCAGCAGTGTTGATTGCCTTGGGGTCAAATCAGTTGCAGCATTGCTGCTTGGGGCTGTGAGTTCTGCAACACTTTCCCCATGTTCCTGCACCTCGTCGTCCATCCTCCATGTGGATACCAAAGCTGTGTCAGGGTTGCCAATTGATGCTGAACCTCCCAGGGTAAGATTGCAGAGAGAGACCTCCAGATAGTTGGCTAAGGCATCAGGGGTTTCAAAATCCTTGAAGGAAGAGCCTGAGAAAAGGCATAGTGTCGCGGGGTAACATAGAGCAAATTTAATGCTTCTTTGGTGGAGGATTTGTTTAAGTGGATTGTTGGCCTTCCTTCTGATGGTTAAATCTTTAAAAAAGTCTCTGTAGATGGAAATATTAAACTCTTGCCACTAAAGTTTCACCATTTCTCTGGCTTGTTTCAGTATTAATTCTGTGTGAGAATAGTTCAAGAAGCAAGCAATGATAGGCCTTGGTCGCTGGTCTGATGTTGGCCTGGGACCCAGAGTGCGGTGAGACCACTCAACGATTAACATTAGGTCAGGAGGCAGTTTAAGTATTGCAGGCAACACATGTAATAAAATCACAGTAGTGTCTCCTAATTCTACACCTTCATGGAAGCCAAAAAATCATAAATTGTTGCAACAATTACGATTTTCAATATTGTCAGTTTTGGCTTATAGAGATTTAATAGTTCGATCTTGATTGCGGACAGTAGCCTGGAGGTCATGAATAGTAGTGGTGTTACAGGCCGTTGTTTTCTCATTAAATGCAATTTTCTGGCTAAAAGTTTCAAGAGTGGTTGCATTCTGTTGAGTGGAGATTTTTAGATCATTAATCTCAGCCATCAGTTTAGAAAACATTACTTCCACTCTAGCAAGTGAGCTTTGCTGTACTTGGAGATCTGCCATAATGCTGAAGGATGAGGCCTAGTATGCTGTAGTATAGTGCAGAATAATTGAATATAACTAGATGATGGATCAAAAATGACTTACAAACTGTGTCAGGCAGTAAGAATACAGGATGGTCACAGGAGTTGGTAGCAAAGAAAGGTCTGGTGAAGGCTGGATGAGGTTAGATTGCAGTCGTTCCTGCAGCGATTCTAAACTATGCTGCCATCTTCTGCCTGGTCAGGCCACGCCCCCCGGTACCAATAATATTAATAGAAATAATGTGGAAGATATAAAGAAAGATTTTATTATATTGAGTGAAATCTTGTTGGCCAGAGATTGTGATATTTCCTTTTCAGAAATATTACCTATACCACCAGCAACTGATGCGATGATTGGTAAAATCAAAGCAATTAACAATTGGCTCAGACAATGGTGCTTTATTAAGGGCTTTAATTGTATTACACACTGGGAGGATTTTGATGATAGGCAGCATTTATTTGCATGGGATGGTCTGCACTTATATAAAAGGGGAAGTAATATACTGGGCAGAAAATTTGCAAAACATATCTCTAATTCTTTAAACTGAGTCATGGGGGGGAGGGAATATGACATAACAAAGCCCCAAGGTGTGATGATTGTAATATATTTTTACCAATGAAAGAAGTTTAAATATGACTAAAAAATTGGCATTAGAAGCACTAATGATATTCCACAATATACATATAGTCGCAATTACAGAAACATGGTGGGACCAGGATTCTGAAGGTTTAATGAATATATCAGACTATAAACTTGACAAAAAGGATAGGGATGGAAAAAGAGGTGGTGGTGGTGTCTGTATATATGTACATGAGTCAGTTCAATCTTCTATTATTGACCCTCCCTCTGACCCTAGTAATAAGTTAGAATCAGTTTGGGTTAAAATCACCCTTATAGTCAGGAAATCTATCATCCTGGGTAATTGTTACAGACCACCAATAGCAACTAGTGGGTATATTCAAGCTCTTAATGAAGAAATTTCTAAAATGTGCTCATTAGGAGATGTGTTAGTAATGGGTGATTACAATTATCCAGAAATTAATTGGATGGACCTTACTGGTTCCAAAGTAAAAGAAAGAGACTTTATTGATTTATGTATTAACAGCGGGTTAGACAAACTTATCGATTCTCCAACTAGGGATAGTAACATATTGGATTTACTATTGACTAATATGGAAAATGAAATAGATAATATAAATATAGGACCATTAGATATCATTTAACTAAGGGGAGAGTCTACTCAAGTTCAAAAATTTGGATAAAGGACTATCATAAAGCCTATTTTTCCAAAATATGTCAGATGATCTCTGACATAGATTGGGAGATGGCTATTGGTTCAGAATCAACACAAAATGCTTGGGATAATTTCAAATAAATTTTATTTGAGATAGAAGACCTTTTTGTTCCCACTAGGGTTAAATATAACAAGACGGGTAAAGTCCCAGTGTGGATGAATACTAAGATTAAAAAATTGATCAAACATAAACAGAGGTTATTCAGCAAATTTAAGATAAATCCCACTGAAGAAAAAAGGAATACATACCTCGTAGCTCAAAAAAACACTAAAAAAAACAATTAGGCTACGAAAAGCACAATTAGAATCAAATATAGCACATGCCAAAAATAAAAAAGTTGTTATATTCATACCTGAATTTTAACTGTCGAAATAGGGTTAAAATTATGGGACCAATTAAGGAGAACCAACAAGAAATATATGATGATAAACTCATCGCCAATAAATTCAATATGTATTTCTGTTCAGTGTTTTCTTATCCACCAATATCACTGTTGCCAGAACTCCTAAAATCTGAGGATATATATTTCTACGAGGAAGAAATTATTAATCTTATTGACCAACTAGATATTAATTCAAGTCCAGGGCCAGACAGTATCAATACCATTCTACTAAAAAAAGCAGGTAGCTTGTTGGCATATCCCCTTTCTGTACTCTTTAGTCTGTCTTTAAGGGAAGGATTTGTACCCAATGATTGGAAAGGTGCATTGGTTGTGCCTATCCATAAATCAGGTGATAGGGGTAGGGTAGACAATTACAGACCATTTAGCCTTACATCCCATTGTTGTAAATTACTGAAGCGCCTTATTAAGAATAGGTTAACATTGTATTTAGAAATGACTGACCAAATTGATGTTAAACAACATGGTTTTGTCAAGGGAAGGTCGGGTACTACTAACTTGATTACATTTTATGAGAATATTAGTAAAAGTATTGATAAGGACATTCCTTCTGATATAATTCTATTAGATTTTTCCAAAGCCTTTGACAGAGTGGTGCATGGCAAATTGATTACTAAACTCATTTCATTAAAGGTTAACAGTTATTTAATCAAGTGGATATACAACTGGTTATGAAATAGAAAACAAAAAAGTGCGTATTAACAGAACACTCTCTGAAGAGAGATTTGTGGGCAGTGGAGTACCACAAGGTTCAGTGCTTGGACCTATTTTGTTTAGTATCTATGTCCAAGATATGAACAAAAATATTCAAACTTGTATAAGCAAATTTGCGGATGACACGAAGCTGTATGGTGAAGTTAACACTATTCATAAACATTTCCAGTTGATTTCAGATCTGGCCAAGATCAAAATCTGGGCTAAGGAAAATGATATGAAATTTAATACCGATAAGTATGTAGTTCTTCATGTTGGTAAGAATAATCCAGGATACTTTTATATCCTTAATCAAACTATGCTGAAATCAGTTACATGTGTTAGAGATTTGGGAATAGTTGTCAATGACACTTTTTCATCTGATAGTAATTGTAAACAAATAGCCAAATTAGCACAGTCCTTTTTAACAAGGATAAGATGTGCATTTGTTAATAGATCAGAACATCTTAATATACCCTTGTACAAAACTTATGTACTACCTATTATGGACTATGGTTCCTAATTTTGGTCACCATACCGAGTACCCAGAGACCGTAGGGGCTCTGAGCCACCAGCGGGCGGGCGGTGACCGCGCAGCCGAGAAGGGAACCAGGAGGCCGGGAGAGACAGCCAGAAAGGTACGGACAGCCGCAGCCAATCGAAGGCCACCGCCAGCTAAGCCTTGCCTCTGATTGTGCGCCTTCCATTGACTTTGCTTTGCTTGCACCTCCAAAACTGGTCGGATTACTGCTCTTTCAATGTAAAATTCTCCAAAAGAGCTGTTTTACCTTTATTATTGTATAATTTTGTGAAATGCCTTCTTGCTTGCTGATTTTGTGATTACAGTCCTTTGGTGGGACTTGTGCTGGGCTAGGCACGAAGGCCTCCCCCAGTCTTTGTTGTGCAAATCTTTAGCACCACTTGCAGATTGCTGCAATCTAGTGCTTTTCTGACTGCCTCTCCTCTGTCCCTCCTTTCCAGCCGGCCCTGCCTCGGGTACCCAGAGACCGTGAGGGGCTCCGAGGCACATGGTGGCGGCGACTCGCGGCCGAGAAGGGAACCAGGAGGCCGGAGAGACAGCCAGAAAGGTATGGGACAGCAAGCAAAATTTTGTCCGCCACCCTCCTGGGTGTTTCTTTTATACACCTTCCCGCCGAATCTCTTATCTGCGCCCATAGCTAACTCCTAGCCAATTCCCGAGCTACTTTCTTCACACCACCTTTAGTATTTTTAACCCCTAGCTACCCTCCACCATGCTGCTGTTCCTCCTAATGCTGCTTTGCTTCTCACCTTCCTCGTATCCAGAGGAGGAAACTGAAGCAGCCCACGCCCTGGTGATTAGGGCAGCTACTCAAGCTTGCCCCCCTCTGCTATCCCCAATGGATGTCCCTCAATTCCTCAAGTATATACTACCGCTTCTGCACTATAATCCTTGGGGTATCCCACAAAAAGGCTCACAACCAGTTCTGTACTCTACAAGCCTCCTGCTCCATTATTGGCACTATAATGACCCCCTATACCTGTCCATTAAGCTGGTACTTTATGACAAAATTTATAATCATACAGCAGGATCATCATCCTCTATACACTGGATCTCAAGCAAGAAGAGAAAATCCTCTGATTACTCCCTACTCCTATCACTTGGTGCCCTCATTAAACTAATTTTCTTTCTGCTGATCTGTGTTGGCACTGTTGAAATCAACCCTGGACCCACAGAAAGCTCTATCTCCCCAGCTGAATTAGCCTCCATAAAAGGCCTAAGTTTTCTTCATATCAACGTCTGCAGCCTCCTAAAAAAGTTCTCACTAATACAGGCCTGGGTTGCACACACCTTACCTGACTTTCTGGTAATCTCCGAAACATGGCTCAAATCTGCAACAAATGATAGTGAAATAAATCTTCCTAACTATCAGCTCTTCAGATCTGACCGTCCATCCAGGGGCGGGTGGGTAGCCATCTACGTCAAAGCAAATATCTCTGCATCCTGCCTCAATATTACATCACAGCTGAAGGAATTTGAATGTTTATCACTTAAAATAACCCTTCCCAACATGTCATCTTTTCAATTGATTGGCTGCTATAGGCCCCCCCTCAGCAGGCCTCAAGCTCCTATCCCACCTGGGATCTATACTTAAACTAGGCCCTGAAGACACCATTATTTTAGGTGACCTGAATTTAAATTGGCTAGCCAATGCATCTGCACCCTAGTAACCTTTTGTGACACTTATGGATTCACTCAATTAATCAAAGAACCAACAAGATTAATCCAAAGAACAAATTCAACAGCACACTACTGGACATTATGTTGGTTAATAGCCTCATCTGTATTCTCATGCTGGAGTGCTATTCAGTGACATAAGTGATCACTGTCCCATAGCTGGCATAAGATCAACAATCAAGCCACCCAACCCTGCAAAATTTCTCCCAAGAAGGTCTAAAAAGAACCTTAATATCACAGGATATCTTCATGATCTGTGCCATACCACACGTTGGCAAGAATTCTATCTCACAGCTTCAATAGAGACAGCTCTCCAGGTCTTAAATGACATTATCATAAGTGCCCTCAATATACATGCACCCCTCACCAGTGTCAGAACCAAGCTCAAATCTTGTCGCTGGTTCTCTGCTGACCTTAAATCCACACTGCTTGCCAGAGATAAACTCTGGAAAAGGGCAAGAAAGACCAAGGATCCAAATGACTGGCTTCAATTCAGAAAAGCCAGAAACTCCTGCACAAAACAAGTGAGAAATGCCAAGGCTGCCTTCTACACAGCTGAATTGTATGCCTCCTACCACAACCCTTCCAGATTCTGGGGTACCATAAAGGAATCCTAGGTCAAGTTTCTACCCTGTCTTACCACCCAAAGTGCACCTAAATAGTGTGGAAATCACTGACAAGCAAGAAATCTTGAATGCCTTCAACAATCATTTCACTAGCTGGCTAGCTTCGATTCCTCACCTGCAAATCTAATGAGGTCATCATTAAACTTCCAATCTACTGAGGGACAAAGGCTGCTTCCACATTCTCCTTTAAGCCAATACTCTTAAAAGAAGTAGAGGACCTACTATTCCAATTAGATACAATTAAAAGCGCAGGTGCAGACTCTCTGGATCCTTACTTTCTAAAAGTAGCATTGCACGCCTTAGCTGCCCCCCTAACTCACCTTTTCAATTTGTCCCTAGCCACTGGTTCAATTCCCTCAATATGGAAGACAGCTCAAGTGTTGCCCCTATTTAAGGCAGGTGATCCCATGGACCTCAACAATTATAGGCCCATATCCATCTTACCAGTACTGTCCAAAATGCTTGAAAAGTTAGTGAACATCCAGTTAAGTGCCTACCTTGATACCAATAATCTCCTTAACCCAGCTCAATCTGGTTTAGATCCATGCACAGCACCATCTCTGCCTTAGCAAAAGTTACAAATGACTGGCAGACTGACTAGACAAAAGAGTAACATCTGTGCTGTGTTTCTGGATCAAGCAAAGCCTTGACACTGTGGACCATGAACTACTAATCTCTTCTCTGAATTCCATAGGCCTTGACTCACTCTCTCTTAAATGGTTCAGATGCTATCTCTCGGAAGAATACAACAGGTAAAAATGAAGGTGACCTATCTACCTCTAAACCACTCCTAAGAGGTGTACCACAAGGTTCCATCTTGGCCCCATCCTCTTTGCCATTTAAATCAACAATATTGACTCCAATCTCACAATCTAATATTCACCTCTTTGCAGATGATACTGTCCTATATGTCAGTAATCCTTCACCATCAAAAGCCTGTGAACTTTTACAATCTGAGTTCTCCCTCCTGCAGCACAAATTACTAGAAAATAAACTACTATCAGATGCCAAGAAAACGAAAGCTATGTTCTTTGCCACCAAGAGCTTCTCTTCCACTGTCCCATCATTCACCCTCCCCCAATTATCTACCATCCTTGGTGAAAATCTGGAATATGTGGACAAATTCAAATATCTTGGAGTCTGGATTGACAATAAACTTGACTGTACTAGCCACATTGAAGAGCTCCTGAAAAAGCTTAGACAGAGACTTGGCCTATTTTATAGGATCAAACACTACCAGACCAGAGACTCCAAACAAAGATAAATCCTGGCATCATTCCTATCCCTCATTGATTACGCTGACTTCCTTTATGGTCACTGTTCCCTCTCCCATTTAAATAAATTGGACACCTTGTATCATAGAGCTCTTAGATTCATTAATGATCTTCCCTTCAGCACCCATCATTGCTCTCTCTACAATGCAGTCAGTTGGACATCCCTACACCATAGAAGAAATAAAAATGCTGCTGTCTGGATCTACAAAGCTCTGACAAACAAACTCCCATCCTACATTTCAGATTGTTTCAACCAGATCATATCTAGGCCTTACGCCCTAAGGATCAATAAACTCATCATGCTGAAGATTCCTATTACCTGCACCCAGTATGGAAGGGCTGCAATCAGCTATTCCTAGCACTTATCTGGAATTCTCTTCAAAAGACCTTGAATTGGATACCCTCATTCCATTAACATCCTTCAAAAAGCTGTACACTAGTCTCTTCCAGAATCATGCAATTGCTTCCATAAGGCCTAGTCCTCTCACAACCCCTCTTTTCCCTACCCTTTTTGCACTGCCCCTATTTTTGTTTTCTAGTTTTTCTCCAACCTACTCTTACAAAATGATCCCCAAAGTCCCATCACCCTAGCTTTATCCCTCCAGTACTGTTTGTTTCTTTCATTTTAGTATAACCAAGATCCAATGTCACATTGCCTTGTACATATGTAAATATTTGTATACCTGTTTCATTTATAAATCTTTGTATTTGTATTCAATCGGTACCTTGTTTTTTGTGTAAAACTGTAACCTTATATTGTTAAGACCAATCAGGTCCATCTTGTAAATGAGCTTTGCTCAATGATGTTCGCCTGAATAAATAAAGATTTTGATTGATTGATTGATTGATTGATACCTAAAAAAACACATCAGGATTTTGGAAGTGGTCCAAAGAAATGCAACTAAATATATCCCTAGAGTAAAGTCAATGGATTATCATGTAAGACTACAGGAGTCTGGATTACATACATTAGAGACACGAAGACAAAGAGGAGATCTATTGTTGCTGTATAAACTAATCCACAGTGATTCTGGTCTTAACAAATTTAATATGCAATATAGTCATACAAGAAACAATTTACGGTCACATAATCAAAGAATATTGGTTGAATATGCTAATACTTCCAAAAGGGATCATTATTTTACAATTAGAGCTCCACTTTTATGGAACAAACTTCCACAGGCTGCAATAGATAGTTCTAGTCTGGAATCCTTTAATAACTACCTTGATAGAACTTATTATAACACTTATAAACTGGTGTAATTGTCCCACTTATGTGGGAGACATATAAAATGGTCCTATTGGCTCTCTTATGTCATTAAAATCCTAGTAATCCTAGGGGCAGATCATGCCAAACTAACCTGATCGCATTCTTCTAGGAAAAGACCAGGGAAATGGACAGGGATAGGGACATAGACATAGTTTATTTGGACTTCAGCAAGGCTCAGATTTTACTTTATGCAGATGATGCAGTGATCCTCATGAGCAGATCAGATCTCAAAACAGTTCAGAAAAATTTGTCTAGCAACTTTTTAGCTGCTCATAATTGGTTTATTGATACTACATTGGTGTTAAATGAGAAAAATGAAATCCATGTTTTTTCTAAATTTAGAAGGACAGCTGGAGAGAATATTACACTTCCCCTTCAGACAGTGCTGGGTGAGGGCATTGAACAAGTCCAGCAATTTAAATATCTAGGACTTTTAATTGATTCAGGTATGACTTCTGAACCCCACATTACTAGTATGATGGTTCCATGTCATAATAGTGATCACTATTAAGGCAAGTGTATATCACCAAAAAGCAAATCGGCAATATGCACATGCTGGCGAACAGACATCCGGCAAGGAATCTAAGTGTTTATGCACAAGCCCCACCTCCCAGGGTGCTTTGCCCCCTGCACCTCCCTGATTAAAGATTATCAACTCTAGGAGAGTGCATGTTGGGGAGGGGGGTCACACTCCAAAATGAATAAAAAAAATACACGGCAGCAGCAACATTTTCTTCCCCTGGTCCCCAGTCCCGAATCCAGTACTTATTGCACTGCAGCTAGCCACCCTCACCACCACACCACATGGCTGGCTTGACTGTAGCAGGCAGACTACCCCAGACAAACCCTCTTCCTTCCCCCACATCCCTTCCCTTCCTGTCGCCCTCCCCTACAGTCGCGTTCGCATAGGGTCGCTACCATTATTTATCTCACCTGCACAATGGCAAAAAAATCTATCTTGGGACTGACTCCATTATGTATTCAAAACCTACTCCGACTGAATCCTGGCTCACGACCCTCCACCAGATCTGAACGCCAACCTTTCCTGGTTCCGAGATGCCGGACTGCACAGGGACAAAGATCTTTCGTACAGGGCCCCGACATGGTTCAATGTGCTTAGTCCACCTACTCTATCCTCAACCTTGCTTGAAGCTTTCAAATCCATGCTCTATGCCCACCTCACCACCACTAGCAACTGTGATTGCGCTAGATAAAGACTGCTACTCCTCATGTCCATCCTCACATCTGAGGCCTCTTCTCCCTGACTAATGACCCTCTGGTACCTCTACTACTTCCTGTCTCCCACCCAAACTCACTCCCCTTTTTCCTGTCCCTCTCACTCTCTCTGCTCACCACCTTTCCCTCCTCTCTAGCCTCCTTTGGCGTCTAATGATCACCCTCTCCCTGGAAGTTTCCTTAACCTCGAAATTGTCTACTCGCTTGAACCTGTTATAGCTTGTTTTCTATGAAACTTAAAACGTTACTGCCTTAAACTGTTAATAGCAAATTTATGATGTAACTTTCCTGTCTGGTTTTACCTGTAATGTGTATCGTGCTTTGTTAAATGTTCTTTGTGACGTGGAACCTTTGTAAAAGAGCCCTGGCTCAAAGGTATTAATTCCTAGACTAATAAACTAAACTAAACTAAACCATTACAGGGTAGCCCAACAGGAAAGCACTGTAAATGAATCACTGTTTTGATGGGTCACTCATTTACAGTTGCTATCACCATGGGATACCAGTATGATTAAGGTTATACACCAAAGACTGGGAGCACTGTATCGACTAGACTCATCACTGGTTCCTTCAATTAGGAATCTTCTTGACCAAAGTTTTCTTACTCCAATTATAGATTATGGTCTGCTTTTTTATTTTTTAGCAGGGGAGAGGTTATTAACAAAAGTTAAAATGTTACTGAACCAAATAGCCAGATTCTCAACACAGTTGCCAGTGAGGATCCAGCATTGTAGTTTATTGAGGACGGCCAGTTTATTATCTTTAGATTATTGTCTTAAACAGCAGCTTGGACATTTGGCCAAGAAGGTGGTTATGAATAAGGTTCCTGCTGTATTAACCTCCATATTTAAGAAGCACTTCAGTCCTGTTTCAACCAGATTATCTGATAAATTTCTTTTTGCAATACCTAGGACGAAAACTTCACTTGTGCAAAAGTCTCTCCCATATGTACTCCCACACTTTTTTAATACTTTACAATCCATTTTTGAATGTTTAAACACTTGACTTCTGACTTTTAGAATGAAGTTAAAAAAATTATTTAATGCTTGAAAGTGAATGTAAGTGCTTTACTTGATTGTGCTATGTTCGTGTGTTTGGTAATTATTGGTATAATATAACATGTTAGTTTGATATATTTTAAAGTATGTATTGTTTTATGTATACTGGTCCACCACGTAAACAGGTCTTTGGCTCATGGACTTTCAAACAAACAAACAAACAAACAATGCTTTTGACACTATAAAACATAATCAGCTTCTGGTCAAAGTACACCAGTGTGCTATGCATGATACATGCACAACATGGAATGCTAACTGGCTTGGTAATAAGAAGCAGGGGGCTGTGGTTGATGGGTACTACTCTTAGAGATTGGTACTCAGTGACATCCCTCAGGGATTAGTGCTGGGGTCACTGCTTTTCCATATTTTCATCAATGATTTGGAAGCTGGTATCTCCAAAAGACTTATTAAGTTTGCTGGTGACACTAAGTTGGTTAGGGTGGTGGACTCCCTTGAGGATGAGAACAAACTTCAGGAGAATATAAACAAGCTGGGTGATTGGTCAGACTCTTGGAGTCTTAAGGAGCTGCTTATGCCTCAAAGAAAACTTTATAAAACATGATATTTAGGTATGTTTCAGCTTGTATCACATATATATTCTATAGATTTCTCCTCCCCATCATTTATTACTAAGGAAATTTGAACTAAAACATGATCTTTATTTCTTAGAGCTCGTCTGCATCTATAGCTGACTACCTAATTCATGTCATAATCCTCTTTTGTGACATCATAATCTGTTGCCATGGGAGTGACCGTGATGTCACAAGCAGTAAATTATGACCTCAGGTAGGGAGAAAGCAACAGAAACAGATAAAACTCTTCAGGAGCAAAGATCCTGTTTTCATGTAAATGACCTCAGTAATAAATAATGGAGTGGAGGAATACATACCTAATGTGAAATACAAACTGGACTGCGTCTAAATATTATGTTTTGTGAAAGTTCTGTTAATGGTGTCAGCTGCTCTTTAAGATTCAATGTAATCAAATACAAGATGTTACATGTACTGTAGGAAGGAGAACAGAGGCAGGACTGACACAATTTGTGGGGCTCCTCTTGCTACAGTGGAAGAGGACAAGGTCCTGGGTGTTATATTAGACAAGAGGTTAAAGCATGACAAGCAGTGTTTGGTGCTGTTGAGGAAGGCTGGAAGAATATTGGGTTACATTAAAGGAGGAGAGAACCAGCAAAATAGGCAAAGAAATCTTACCACTTTACAAGGCCCTGGTCAGGACCCACCTGAAGTACTGTCACACAAAAGACTGAACATTTAACCTTTACTCTATTTTTAGAAACACAGAATTTGTTGGTAGATAAGGACCTATTAGCCCACCCAGTCTTCCCATTTTGTCCCTGCCTGTACTGTTACTGCAGGTACCTGATCTCTGGCTACTCTCCCCCTCCCCTCTGCTTTCCTACCAAGATTCCTTTGTGTCTATCCCATGTGTGCTTGAAGCCCGCCACTGTTTTCACCCCCAGCACTTCTGCTGGAAGACTTTCCCAGGTGTCCACCACTCTTTCAGTGAAGAAGTACTTCCTCACATCACTCCTAAATTTCCTCCTTGCAGCTTCATAGCACTTCCCCTTGTTCTCACACCACTTCTCCTCTGAAAAATACTCCCTTCATTTACCTTATTCACTCCCCCATGAGGTACTTCTTGATTAAGATTTAAAAATCAAAGTATACATGTTCAGTTTCTTTGGAAAATGGCTTAAGTTTTTCCTTCACAATCTACTCTTTAAAAAAGTTCAAATAATTTTATAGATGGAACATTGCATGTGGTGCCAAGAAGCGATAAAAATAGGTATTTGTACATTAATATATAACAGTGACAACTACTAAAAAATGAAAATGCAAAACACATCAGATCACTTTTCATAAAAGAAAAGAGAAATCAATTTAAACTGTTAACCATTGTCCACATTTAAACATTATTTTGTATACACATATTTATATGAGTCTAAAGGCCTTCTAAAATAAAAAAAATAAAATATGACATTTTAACAATAATTAATCAGCCTACTAATCGATCAAATAATTAATTACCAACCGAACACTATAGTATTAAACATAAAGGTCTGAAGGGATACTTATTGAAAGGCTATGCTTATGGTTCAGTGGGTGTTTAACCAGCCACGCCCCCTTTCTGAGTTTATTTATTTATTTATTGGCATGTTTCACCTGAAAAGGCACACTGAACAACAAATTGCTTATCTTCCAGTGCGTCCTGGGGGAAGGGGTAACGGAAATCACATACATTCAGCATACATTACATAACATTATACATGAAGCAGTGTTGTGGTTACAGATAGTAGTAAAACAACATGATGAGTGCAGCATAAGTACAATTCATACAGAAAGTAGCCCAAGGAATAAAAGGTCCAGTGCTAAACATCAGGGGTATGTATACAAACATAGGCAGTGTGGAGTCAAGCATCAATAAACCAGATTAAAGATGGAGATCAAGGAAGAGTAGGGATGTAGAGAGAGCAGCTAGGGGAAGAATAGTGGTATTCCATTCCGTGACAATTAAGGAGAAGCGAGGAAGACAGGGGAGATTAGTTGCAGTTACAATTTACTGAACGGCTGAAGAGCTGGAGCTATATAAGCAGTTCTTCCAGCTTCCTTTTGAAGTATTTTTTCTCTGTCAGCCGGGGGCCTCTATGGTCTGTCTTCTTGCTTGGGGCCTTGCCACAGCCCCCCCCCCCCCCGGTTTGTAGCTTGCTGGATTTTGTTCCTGTGTTTCTCTTGCTGTGGTTTGAGTTTGTTTTGCCTCCAGCTGCTTTGTGCATTCCTCCTGTGTTTGTTCTTTCTGTCTTCCTGTTTTGAGGTTTTAGTTTTGTCTTTTTTGGGGGTGTTTCTAGTAGCCCTTGTGTGTGCTGTGTTAATCCTGTGCCTGTGCTCAGGCCCCCTTTTCTCCCCAGCTGCCTTCTGACCTCAGTTTTCCTGCAATGGCTATATGTCTTAACTCCCATCTTCTCTGCTGTTGCTACTTCAACCTAGTTCCTAGCTCCTGTGTTTCTCTTGCTTGTAAATCCTTTCTCGGTATGCATATCGCACCTCTATGAAACTATAGTTCTCCACCTTTCCAGTGGTTGTCCTGTGCTCTTCTGCCAGTTCATTGTTATTTTCATGCTGTCTGCTGTTGTTGTCTTTCCATTCAGCACTCTCAAGTTTCTAATTGTTTACACCTAGCTGGCTCTTCTCAGCCTCTCACACTGTGTTCTGTTGTGTTCCAGCAGCTTGCTTTGTGTCTCTCAGCTGCCTGCTTCCTGGATGTCTGTTCTCAAAACCCTAATGCTGCTACTCTTTACTAATTTGCTTCATTTGACTCTACTCAATTGTCACCTACCTGGGAATCTATGTTGCATAAACCATGACGATACTGGTGTACCAGCCATTGCAACACTGTTGTAAAAATGGTGACAATATTGGCATACCTGCCCTTGCAACACTTCATTGAATAAACGGCGATGGTACTGGCATATCGGCCATTGCAACACTATGTTGTAAAAACGGTGACAATGTTGGAGGACTGGCCCTTGCAACACTATGTTACAAAAACAGTGACAATTCTGGCATACCGGTCATTGCAATGCTATGTTGTAAAAATGTTAAGAATGTTGGCATACCGGCCCTTGCAATTCTATGTTGTAAAAATGGTTGACAGTGTGAGCATTCTGCAAGTTAAAGTCTTTCTCCTGCAGTATGAGGAGGCATGCCTGTCTCCTGCAGTGTGAGGATGCATTCCCTTCTCCTGCAGTGTGAGGAGGCGTTCCATTCTCCTACAATGTGAAGAGGCATTCCCTTCTCCTGCACTGAGGAGGCATTCCCTACTTCTGCAGTGTGAGAAGGTGTTCCCTTCTCCTGTAGTGTAAAGAGGCATCCTGTATCCTGCAGTGTAAGGAGGCATTCCCTTCTCCTGTGGTGAGGAAGCATTCCCTTCTCATGCAGTGTGAGCATTCTGAACGTAAAATCCTTCTCCTGCAGTGTGAGGAGGCATTCCCTTCTCCTGCAGTGTGAGGAGGTGTTCCCTTCTCCTGCAATGTAAAGGGGCATTCTCTTCTCCTGCGGTGAGTGGAGGTATTCCATTCTCCTGCAGCCTGAGCATTTTGACAGTAAAAGTCCTTCTCCTGCGATGTGTGGAGGCATTCCCTTCTCCTGCAGTATGAGGAGGCATTCCCTTCTCCTTCAGTGAGAGAAGGTATTCCCTTCTCCTGCAGTGTGAGGAGGCTTTCCCTTCTCCTGCAGTGTGGGGAAGTGTTCCCTTCTCCTGCGGTAGAAACATAGAAGTTGGTAGATGAGGACCTTATGATCCACCAAGTCTGCTCTTGTTTTCCTACCACCCCACCCCACTTAGCTGCCTGCTTCATTATCCCGCAATGCCCGTCCCATGCCTGCTTGAATTCCCCCACCATCTCCGTGCCCCCAACACCCCCTCCAGCAGGCTATTCCATGGTTCAACAATGTGCTCCATGAAGAAGAATTTCCTCACATTACTCCTGCACCTACCTCCCTTGAGGCGAAGGTCATGCCCTTTTGTCCTGCTACAGTCTTTAACCTGAAAGAGGTTCTGCACCTGTACATTGCTGTTGTTGCCTTTAAGGTATTTAAATGTCTCTATCATATCCCCCCGATCCCTGCGCTGCTCTAGGGAGTATAGATTGAGTTCACTGAATCTGGCTTCATACAGTTTCTGGTGCAAGCCCTTCACCATCTTTGTTGCTCTTCTTTGCACCATCTCCAGCCTATCTATGTCCCTCCTGAGATGTGGCCTCCAGAACTAGGCACAGTATTCCAGGTGGGGTCTTACCAGGGATCGATACAGAGGCGTGATCACTTCATGCCTCCTGCTTGTGATGCCCCTTCCTATGCATCCCAGGATGCCACTAGCTCTTAGTGCTGCCTTCTCGAATTATTTGCTGACCTTAAGTTCAGCTGATATGATCACCCTCATGTCTCGTTCTAGCCTTGTATCCACCAGCTGTTCCCCTCCCATTGAGTATAGTTTCTCTGGGATACATTTTCCCAGGTGCATGGCTTTACATTTTTTGGCATTGAATTTCAGTTGCCAGATCCTTGACCATTCCTCCTGCTTTCGGATATTATGCTTTGTTGCTCCTCTGGTGTGTCAGCCCTGTTGCCGATTTTGGTGTCATCAGCAAACAGGCACACCTTTCCCTTCAGTCCATCAGCAATGTCGCTGATGAATATGTTGGAGAGGATTGGCCCTAGAACTGAGCCCTGCAGAACCCCACTAGTCATTCTACCCTCCTTTGACAGAGTGCCATTTACTAATACCCTCTGCGTTCTCCCATTTAACCAGTTCCTGACCCAGCCTGTTACCTTAAGCCCAATTCCCATGTTCTCCAGTTTATTGACTAGTCTCCTGTGTGGAACCGAGTCAAATGCCGTACTGAAGTCGAGGTAAACCACATCCACTGCCCAACCCTAATCTACTCTTCTGGTGACCCAGTCAAAGAAATCTACCAGGTTTGTCTGGCAGGACCTCCCTGCTGTGAAACCATGTTGCTTCATGTCAAGCTGACCACTTTCCTCCAAAAAAGCAACGATTCTGTCCTTCAGTAGGGACTCCATCAGTTTTCCTACCACTGAAGTTAGATTAACTGGACGGTAGTTTCCTGGCATTTGCTTGCTTCCCCTCTTGTGGAGTGGCACTACTGTTGCCCTCTTACAGTCCTCTGGAACCTTCCTGCTCTCCAATGATTTGTTGAAGAGCACTGCTAAGGGGGCTGCTAGTTTCCTCCTAAGTTCCTTAAGTATTTTTGGGTGTATCCCACCTGGCCCCATTGCTTTATCCACCTTTAACTTGTTGATTTCCTCTAGTACCCTTTCCTCTGTGAAGGGACTCATGTCTGTGCCTCCAAGTGGAATATTCTTTTTGCCTATTGTTGGACTGCTACCATCTGCTTCCAATATGAAGACTGAGCAGAAGTATTCATTGAGTGCCTCTGCATTCCCTCTGTCATTTCCCATGGGCTGCCTGTCCTTTTTCATGATTCTAACAATGCCTCCCTTAGTCTTCCTTTTTCCTTATATGTACCTGTAGAATGTTTTGTCACCCTTCTTCACTCCCTGAGCTATTTTCACCTCTGTCTGTGCCTTGGAATTTCTTATAACCTTTCCTGTCTCTTTTAGCTTTTCTTTATATTCTGTTTTGTCAGCCTCTTTCCCTGACTCCTTGTACGTTCTGAAGGCTTTGTGCTTTTCCTTCACCATGGTTGCTACCTCTTTGGAAAACCATAGTGGATTTCTCCTCTTTTTACTCTTACTGATCTGGCGGGAACACTGTGATGTGACCATGGTTATTGCATCTTTCAACCTTGTCCAACACTCCTCGACGCTCCCTTCTGTTGTGTTACTAAGATTGTCCCTCAGGCAGACCTTCATCTTTGTGAAGTCTGCCCTCCTGAAGTCAAAGACCTTAAGCTTAGAGTGTGTAGAGTTTTCAGTCCTGTTTACCTTGAACCATACTGTGCGATGGTCACTGTTTCCCAAATGGTTCCCCACTTCGACACCCAGAACCCTGTCGCTATTTATGAATACCAGGTCTAAGATCACATTTCCTCTTGTGGGTGTCTTCACTAGTTGACTTAGGCCTGCTTGCTGTAGTGTAACTAGGAATTTCCTGCTTTTTTTCTGATATTGTTGTGCAGGAACTCCAACCAATGTCTGGTAGATTGAAGTCCCCTACAAGCACCATGACCCCTTCGTCTGACATCTGAAGGATGGTTTCCAGGGTATGCTTGTCCCTGGTTTCCTCCTCATTTGGAGGTCTGTAGATTACTCCTACCTGGATGGGTGTCTTTCTGCTGATCCCAATTGTAATCTATAGGTCCTCAGTTTCCCCCTGTGCCTGCTGGATTTCAGTAGCACTTATGGTATCTTTAGCATAAATAGCTACCTCTCCTCCCTTTTTCCCAGTCCTATCTCTCCAGAACAAGTTATACCCTGGAATAGTCACCTCCCAGTCTTGATTGTTCATGGCAACCCAGTCCAGTCCTGCTTCTGCTATTGTGGCAGTGAGGTCTGGCATCTTGTTAGCCAGACTGCATGCATTGAGACATTTTATTATTTAGTTTTTGTTAACCAGGTAGGTACACTAGACAGCATAGCTGCCTATTTTCAGGTATGACCTGGGAGATTACAACAAAGGGTACATAGACAATAGTAGATACAAGAAAACATCATGGGACAAGTAGAAGTCAGACATAGTACACTTATACAAAATTTTCAGCAAATTACAGTACATTTGCAGTAATCTATATGTAGTAACAAAACAGAAATATAAGTGCAAATAACTAACAGTCATAAGTCATACAACTAGTGAGTAAGTGCTAGAAGAAAGGAAATGACAAGACTTCCAGGCAGGTTTGAGAGTAGTAGAGGTTGGAGCCAGTAGGCAACTAGGAGGAACCAGTACAGGAGTGAGTGGATAGAGGACAGAAGCAGGGTTCAGAGCTTAGAAGAGCCATATGAAGATCCTGTTTGAAGCTGTGTGGAGAAGGGGAGATTCAGTGAAAGGGAGTTCCATAGTTTAGGAGCCCAGCTAAAGAAAGCATTCTCCCCCATTTTGGTTTTACATCTCGGTTGAACAAGAAGGGATTTGTCAGCTGATCTCAGTGGGTAGGCAGAGGTCACAGGTTTGAGTAGTAGAGCCAGTTTGTCAGGTATCTGGGAGGAGATTATATTCTTTATAAAACAGTAGGACATAAACTGTTGGTAGGCTAAGGGGGTAAACCATCCCAGACTAGAGTAGAGTGTACATCGGTGAGTAAGTCTGGGCAAAGACAAAGCAAAATGGCAAATGCTGTTGTAGCAGACAACCCACTTTCGGAGGAGCCCTCCAGTAGTTGCCAGAAAGGCTATTAACCCGTACACCAATTTAGGTCTCAGGATCCCCTGTGCAATGGCCATCCTCGCCGTGGATGTTAGGCTATGTCTCACCTTATATGCCAGTCCAAGTTGAATATTGACAGATTTAATAACTGAGGCTAGGTGCAGGTCAAAATCCAAGGCAGGATCAAGGGTTACTCCTAGGTATTTAAAAGAGGTAACTGTGTTAAGGGGAGAGCCATCAAGTGCTCTGATACTTAATGGCTGGGGCAGGACCAAATTTTTGAACCTGAACCGAAGAGCATAGTCACTGTTTTATTTTTATTTAAGACAAGCTTGTTTTGCAATAGCCAGCTCTGAAATGTATTGAAGTTACTATTGAGATTCAGGTTGATCTCTGAAAGGTTTGAGGAGGATGAGTAAAGAACACGATTGTCTGCATATAGCAGACCTGAGCAAGTACCAGTGAGTGGTGGGATGTCATTTATGAAGACTGTAAACAGCAGAGGACCAAGAATCGAACCCTGAGGCACTCCGATCCAAGTAGGAGCAAGAGGGGACTTAGCATCTTCGATCTGGACAAATTGTTGCTGCTTTGAAAGATAATTTTGGAACCAGGTGGTGACAGAGGGTGAGAAGCCTAGGGATGACAACTTTGATAGGAGCCGCGGGTGGTCAACTAAATCAAATGCTTTTGTAAGATCAACAAAAGTAGCCCCAGTGAGAGAGCCTTTGTCAATAGCGAGTCTGACATCATTTGTAAACTGTATGAGAGCAGTGGATGTACTGTGCCCACATCGGAAACCATGTTGGTCAGGGGTGAGGAGTTTGAAGGAGTACAGGTAATCTGAGACCTGGGTAGCAACAATTGTCTCCAGTATTTTAGAGAGGGTGGAGAGGATGGCAATAGGGCGGTAGTTATCCAGGTTAGTGGTGTCTCCCTTTTTGTAGACCGGTACAACTCGAGCAATCTTCCAGAGGGAAGGGACATGTCCTATAAGAAGAGACAGGTTGAAAAGTCTAGTCACTGGAGAGACTATAGACGGTGCAATGGTTCTAAGGAATTTTGGTAAGAGTCCATCTGCCCCTGCCGATCCAGCAGGAGAGATGGACTTAAGTAAGCATAAGATTTCACTCGCAGAGACTGGGTGAAGGGTAAAAGATGGGTTGGAAGGTTTAAGGTTATTCTGCGGAGTGACAGGTAAAGGCCCAGGAGGTGCAGTATAGGAGGAGAGGTCAGTGAATCTGGAGTTAAGAGCCACGGCGATAGTGAACAGGTTATTGCAATTGCAACCATCCACGACCATATCACAGATTGTATTGCACTTGTTTTTCCCTATGATGGTGTTAACATGACTCCAAAAACCACGAGAGTCACTGACAGAGGTACTAAGGAGCTGACGGTAGTAATTGCCCTTAGCAGAGCTGATAGAAATCTTACATAGGTTTCGGAGTCTTCTGTACTCTGCCTAGTCCGATGGGGACTGGGTTAGCTTAGCTTTGTTCCAGGCTTTATCCCTCTTTTTGAGAGAGGAAAGGCGTGAAGAATTTAACCAGTGGGTAGCAGATCCCCAGATGCAGCGCCTTTTTACTGGAATATATTTGTCTTGAAGATTCAAAAGCGTGGTAAGGAGGTGTTGAGCAGCACGTTCCGTATTATAAGTATTATATAGAGGTGCCCAGTCTGAGTTCTGTAGCTCCACGATTAGGGCTGTCTTATTCATTTTTGAAAAATCCATGAAAAGAATTTCTCTGGGGGTGGTTTAGGGGCCCTAGCCTTCCAAACACAGTAAACTGGGGAGTGGTCACTGATTGAGTCTGGTAAAACTCCAACAGCACTGATCCTCTCAGGCCTGTTGGAAATGACACAGTCTAGAAGAGAATGGAGACTGCTGTTACTAGCCTGTCTAGTCAGGAGAGTGACCGGTTGAGACAGGTGTAACCTGCTGAGTTCAGCAGCATAGATTTTAGAGGTTTTTCCCTAGCCAATCCAGGTTAAGATCCCCTATAACAATAAGCTCTTGTCTACCCTTTAGCGAGGAAAGATGGTCAATTACCTTAGTCAGGCCTGCTTGCCCATTTTTAGGAGGGTTATAGATGCACGCTACATTTAGCTTCTTAGTGAGACCTAAGGTAATAACTATATGAATAGTTTCACATAGACAGGTAGTGTTGACCGGGAGGAAAATAATGTCAGAGTCCTGCCTGGTATAAAACAAAACACCACCACCCTTTTTAGCATTTGGACGATCACATCTGTGAAGTTTATATCCATTGATCCTACATAATGAATCTGGTATATGGGATTTTAACCAAGTCTCAATTAGACCTAAGACATCAGGGGAGTTGTGAGCAATCCAGGCTTCAAGTTGTGCAAAATTAGCTGACAGACTTCTAATGTTCATATGTGCAAGCTTAAGCCCCTTTTCTGTGAACCAATAAGATGGGTTCTGGGAGCGATGCCATCAGGAGGGCCCGGGTTAGGTTCAATATCACCGGAGAGAGAGAGAGAGAGAGAGAGAGATGACATGGGGTACCCAGGTCTCAAGGAGAGAGGTTTGGAGTTTGCACTCAAGTGGCATATAAAAAGGAGAATGGCTTAGGTAGTCAGCAATACTAGCAAATGTGATAAGCTTTAGGAGCCAGGTTTTAGGGATAGAGGTATTACCCCTAATAATTAGGATTGAGAAAAAATAGCTCCAGTCCTCGGCTTTATTTGAGTAGCCAGAGTCAGTAGATGGCTGGCAGAGAAGATCTACTGAGAGTTGGAGGGCTAGCAGAATGAAAAATACTCCTACAAAGCTGCAGTGAAATGAGATCATCCCCATAGTGTACACTGGTAAGGAAAAGAAGGGAACATAGAACTTGGGAAAGAGAGAAAGCAGCGAATTCAGGACTGGAGACAGGACTGAAACAAAGGTGCAGTTGACTGCAGGAGTGAGACAGTAACTAAGCCCAAGGATGGAACTATCCAGCAGGCAGAGATATAGAGCTGCAACTAGAAAACTTATAAAGGCTTTTGCTAAGACATAAAGCTGTCCATTCCCAAAGTGCATCCCCATTTGTGATATCTCCTTTTTTGTTCTTGTTTCTTCCTTTACCTTTATTTTGGTCATTATCAGTTTTGGATATGGTTGCATGATTTCTGCCTTCTGCAACTGTTATCCTGGAGTGTCCTGTAGGATTGGTGCTAGCTGGAGGGGGAGAGACGGCAGGCTCTATGTGTGCTGCTCCTAGAGCTGCCATCTTCCCCCCCATCTGCTAGTTTAAGTGCCCTGCATGGACATCAGATTTTTGGCCCAGTGTCCTAACCTCCTCCTTAGTCAAGTGGAGGCCATCAAATTTGAAGAACTCCCTTTCCCAGAAGTTGTCCCAGTTTCCGATGTAGTTATGCCCCTTGGTGTGGCACCAGTCTTTGAGCCATGCATTGAGCTCACCTATCTCCTTCTCTCTGATTTTCTGCCTGTTTTTTCCCTTTTCCAAAACAGGCAGAACCTCTGAGAAGGCAGTGCTGGATGAAAGGGAAACCAATTTCTCCTCAAGCTGGGCAATGTGCTCCTTAACCTCCTCTGCTGGCTGGCTAGTAAGGTCATAGGTCCCTAGGTGGATCAGGAGGATGTTAGAGCCTATACCTTCCCTTTGAATTATGTTGACTATTCAGGTCAGTGTCTCTCCAAGTGGACGCTCCTGAGAGACATCTGACCTGCACATCTGCCTGCTCGTTTCTGCTCAGGTGGGGATCCACACCGCGAATTATGAGGTCTCCTATGATTATGAGCTTTTTCTTGTTGTCTTGGAATTCTGTTTATAATGATGTTTTGTTACCCTGTTGATTTCAGCCTTGTGCTGACCTGAGGCCTCCTTTCTCCTTTCTGATGGTACAAATGCAAGAGGCATGTACCTGTTTTCTGTGTTTAGAATGTGAGCTTTCCAAAGTCACTATTTTCATTCAGTTTCATTCTGTGTTCCTCCCTGCATTCTGCCTACTTCTCAGTTACTCCTGATACTGCTGTTACATGTTTTCCTATGCTGCCTCTATTTTTTTTTTTTGGGGGGGGGTTCCTACCCTATAACCATTACATTTGCTGTTCTGTCTCATGGTGCTCAGCTTGTGGCTCCCCTGTTATTCCCATGGTGGGGGACTGTGTTGTCTCAGTGGGGCATCATGGTTTCAAGCACCAGGAGCAACCTTTTAGATAAACTATGATTTAGCCTGCTCCTTTGCCTCCATAGCTTTTCAGTCATCCAGGCCTAAATTCTTTAACCTCATAATCTATATTGCTTCAAGATATCAATTGCATTCCGTTACTGTGTTGCAAATGCTCCTTACTAGACTAACCAAACTCTGCTTTAATGGCATTTAATGTATTCATGCTAATGTTCTCAATTGACTCTTCATGCTGACACCATACCAATCAACTGATTTTGTGTAAACTATATGATTTTGCTCCTTTATCCTAGCAAAAGTTTCCTTGTACACTTTATGCCTTGACCAGCAAGAAATCTTTATTTCAATTGCTTGTGATCCCTGGCTAATAAAGTACTACCAAATTTGCTATTCTGGCATTCAGTAAATTACAGTACCTTCTCCTCCAGAGAAATGAGGCTTTCCCTTTTCCTGCAGTGAGGAGACATTCCAGTCTAAAACCGTCACTAAACAAAAGTACCACAACAAGCCTAGAGGGAAGGCAACGTAGACCTTGGATTCCCAGAGATTTCTTCCTCAAAGTTTTTTTTCTTTCCTCTGTACCTAAAGTCATAATACTTGGTTCAATTCAATTCAAAGTTTATTGTTTAACAAGTTATGTCTTTACAAGGTAAAATATGCATAAGGGAAATAAATAATCAAATGATAAAAAAACTGTAACCTTTAGCTGCCATTCTATGTCTATATGTATTACAGTAAGTGTTTGTCTTTGTTTTTTCTGATGCGGAACCTTTGTAAATGAGTCCCTGACTCAAAGATTGTAATCCTAAAGTCTGTTAAATAAATAAATAAAAATCTAATTACAAAATAAATACAATCTAAATATTACCTCAAGTATGCATAAATAAGTAGAGTTATAAACTTTCAAAACAACGTAATAGTTAGGTTTTTTATTTAGTTTTTGTTGAACGGGTAAGTGCACTAGACAAATCCTGCCTATTTTCAGGCATGACCCAGGGGAAGGGGATACAAATGAATGCCAACTGACCTTGAACCAGATTAAGCTGTTGGTGGTATTTTTAGTGAATGAGGGAAATTTGGCCAGGACACCGAGGGGAATACTCTGTCCAAGATGGCGGACGCTCTGGTGACCACGGCAGAGCTAGCTGGTGAGGCAGGAGACTTGGTCTCTGCTCCTGTCTCTGATTTACTAGAGACCGTTTCAGACAGAATTGTGTATGAACATGTACTTACTGTGACTGAAGCTGCTCCCATGGCTTGTACTGTTCTTCCTCCTGCTCGATGCAGTAGCCCTGATGGAGATCGTAGAGACGCCTCTGCAGTTGTGTCCAGTGAATTGGAGGTGCTGCAGCCTGCTTTGCACAGTGGACTGGTGGAGGTAGTGAATGCTATGTGCTTGGTGGACGACGGAGAAGACTTGTCTGTGTAGATGTCGCAACAAGATGCGACGCCTTTTGCGAAGGCAGCCACGGAGGGGGATCGTCCCCTGGCAGTTCCTGGATTCCATCCTACTTTTGGACCTTCTGTTGACCCACTGTTGCCCTGAACTGAGTCAACGTTTTTGTTCATCACTGCACGGCCGCCACACAGCAGAGGGTGCACAGCTTGGGATTGCATCACAGGATTCCTCACCTACTATGTTGGAAACTGGAAGCCTGATGTCCTTTTTCTGAAATATTGCCCCAACCTAAGCCTGTGTGGTCCATGGAGCAGGCTTTGCAAGGGGCAGGCTGGATACAGGACCCCAGGAAGGGACAGTGGATCTCTGGTCCGTCCCCTATTCGGTCCCCTAAACCTGAAGACTTCCTGGAAGAACAACCGAAGGGACTGGAATTGAATGACTCTCCTGACCCCTTGAGTTTGCCAGGGGAATTGTCACTCACCCAAAACCCTGTATTATCTCTCCTACAGGATACGACCTCTAAGGCATATCCTATGATGGAATCCATGGATTTTACAGCTGCAGACCCTGATCTACCTCTCCTGATCAGGGAAAGACTCCACGTTCCTTTTCTTCCCTCTTTAAGGCACCTGTTGTAGCTGCTAAGTGACATAATGCTGTCCGTCTTATTTATAGAGGTGGACTTTCTGACCCCCCGGATCATGTCTTTGTGGCTAGATCCCTGATAAAAGACTCTTCAAAATTTTTTGCTCACGAGATATATGCCTTGATACATGTGTCTGGAGAATCTTCCTTTGACGTCAGTTTTCAGATATCTCATGGACTTGAACGATTTTGGTCTAGATACCATGCTTTAAAGAATACCCCCTTATGGACCCCCTTCCAGACCATCCCCCTGTCGAAGCCTGCCTTTAAATTTATTACGGTCATGTTCTGTAATGAAGGTGTTGATGTATCTGATGTGATGTACTGGCTGAAACAGCACTGCATGGTACAGGGTCAGCCTGAAGCCATTCTAGACACTGAAAATATTTGGACTGGGGGTTGGAGGTTTCGGGTGCTGCTACACACAAATGACTCAGGTCCTGTGCACCTGCCCAATTCCTTTTTCTTAGGACGAGACAGGGGAGTTTTGTTTTATCCTGGCCAACCCAAGGTCTGTTATAGATGTGGGGATCCCTTACATCTCAGTAGTGTCTGTGATAAGATTAAATGTAATAATTGTGGTGAAATGGGTCATGTGGAGGTTCACTGTCGGAATGCTAGTAAATGTAACTTGTGTGACGAATTAGGGCATCTATTCCAGACTTGTCGCTGGGCTGCACATGCTCAGGAAGACCATGATGGTGGGGCTGATCAGCGCTTTGTGATCACACAAGCACAAAAAACAGATTCGTGCATCTGCTTCAACACCCTCTATTCGGGGAGTTTCAGCGGTGCAGCCTACTGCTTCTTGCGCCCCAGAACCCTGTTCCTCAACCTGACGAGATGGTACCACCCTTATCGGTACCTGAACCTCCCCGAATGGAGAAAATCAGGCCTGTTGCTTCTGATGTGGACTCTGTCCCAGGTCCTAGTAAAATGCTACCTCCCCGTGAACCTACTGCAGGTACTCGCCATAGGTCTCTGAGAACTGCTTCTCGGCCTTTACCACTTCCTATGGCATCATTGTTGCCTGCTCCCATACCCCTGTCGAATCCTTTTGAATTGCTACAGCCGACTTCGGACGACACAGGTGGTGAGTCTGACTCATCCTCGGTGGCGTCCTCTCTCCCTGATGGTCCTGCTGACACTGGACCTCCAGTGGGCATTGGACTTTCACAGAAACGTAAGGCCAAAGTTAGACTGAAAGGGAAGAATATAGTTGGGAAGCAGAAACTGTGATGTTTTATACTTTCCTGTTGTCTACATGGCGCAGTTTACCTGTCACGCTATTAACGTTAATAGTATGAAACGTGTTCCTAAGAGACGGTTAGTTTTTTCTTTTTTAAGACTTTTACCATTGGGTATTTTCTTATTGCAGGATACAAGACTCCATACGACTCAAGAGATCAGACAAGCGAAAAATGATTGGCTTTTAGGCCCCTCATTCTGGTCCATAGGTCACGACCCCTGTTCAGGCCTTGGCATTTTGATAAATATGCCTGACTTTCGTCTTTTGAAACTATTTGATTTGGTACCCGGTAGGGCTCTGGTTTTGGACTTCACCATAGGTAATTGCCCTTATCGAGTTATCAATATTTATGCGCCACAACTTAAATCAGCTTTCATAGCCCTTTTTACTGAGATCCGCCCTTACTTGCACACTTCATTCCAAGTTTTATTTTCTGGTGACTTCAACTGTGGCTTGAGTCTTCGGATAAAAGTTCCTTGCCACTACTAAAAACTGTACTGTTACTACAGGAACTGAGCAAGCTAATACATACTGCCCATTTAGTTGATGCTTATTTTTCTTTTCGCAACAACATACCCCTCACGTTTCATAAAGGTAAATTGCTACCCACATTGATTTTGTTTTCTTGTCCCGTACTTTACCAATTGTTTCAGCTATGGTGCAGGCAGTGGCCTTTTCGGATCATAGCTTGCTTTCTGTTGGTGTGGGTACTGCAAATCCTTATTCAAAAGGGCCGGGGTTGTGAAATTTAACACCTCCCTATTGCAGGATAAGGTGTTTTTGTCGACCCTTCGGTCCTTCCTTTTTGCACGCAAATCTGTGTTTCTCTGTTATGAAGACCCGATACAGTGGTGGTTTGATGCAAAACATGCGTTGATATCATTCCTGAAACGGTATAGTCGTGCGAAAAGTAGGAGCCAATATTTAGACTATTTACTAAGAAGAGCGCATCTTCAATCGCTTCTTTCTTTATCATATACCACGGGTTATGGCCTTTCCTCTCAAATTCAATTGATGCGGGCGGCTATGTTGCACTTCCAATCTCGACAATCACGGCAATTGTACCACCAACATAAATTTCAGGTTACTGGACCTCGGGAGATCATTTGTCCCTTTGAGTCTAACTCTCGTCGGACTGCTCAAAAGACGATATTATGTCTTACAGATTCCACGGGGACTATATGCTCTACTCAAACACAGATTCAGCAGATAGCTGCTAACTACACGACTGCTTTGTTTTCCCCCTTTCCTGCTGATCTACCTGACCCTGCTGCCCTGTACGAGAATTTAGAGATCCCACTCCCTTCTACAACAGCAGTGGAGATGCGTGCCAACCCATTACGACCTTGGAGTTGTTAACAACTATGTCCTCTCTGCCGTTAAGTAAAACTCCTGCCCCAGATGGTCTTCCGGCAGCTCTCTATAAGGTTCTGGGTGACCACTTACTTATTGAACTTACCTCTGCCTTTAATTCTTTGTTGAACAGTGAGTCTGTCCCTTTAGAATTTACGACTGGTGTTTTGCTTTATATCTATAAACAGAAGGGGGAAGCCCACTCTTTTGAGAATTGGCGCCCTCTTTGTATGCTAAACACCGACTTTAAGATATTGATGAAGATAATAGCAAAACGTTTAACAGGTATTGCAGAAACTGTTCTGCATCCTGCTCAGTCTTGTTCTGTCCCCAACAGGAACATCTCGGATCATTTGATTCTGATCCGTGAATTGTTCTCTCATGGTACTCAGCTCGACTTCTGGATTTGTAGTATCTGTGGATCAACGGAGCATTGATTCGTGAATCATGATTTTTTATGGCAAGCACTCAGTTTTTTGCATATACCGGCTATCATTATCCAATGGTTACGTAATTTTTATAGGACAGCTACGGTCATGCCAGTAGTGAATGGTTGGGTGGGACCTCTGATACCTGTTTGAAGGGGAGTCTGACAGGGGTGTCCTGCGAGTCCATTACTATATGTACTGTTTTTGGATGTTTTGCTCTGCCGTGTTAATATGCTTCCACAGATACATGCTGTATTGTGTCCTATAACAACAGCACCTTACAAAGCCATTGCATATGCAGATGATATCTGCATTTTGGTGGCAGACGAGGATTCGGTGATAGCCTCCTTGCAGGAATGTTCCTTATTTGGGACATATTAGAGCTACTCTGAATTTTGAGAAAGTGTTGGTATACAGCTGGGATCTGCTATTGCACTGATTAGGAACATCGGACCATTGCAGATTGTAGATGGCCCTGTTAGCTTATTTTAGGGATTTATTTTGGTACTGACTGATGACGTTTATAATTGGACTTCTAAACTACAACAAGGTCACATAAAGGTAGCCTCATGGAACAGGAGTCAGATTGGAAAAAGAAAAAGTCTATTTAATTAAGACATATTTATTTTCCTCTTTCTCTATGTTAGCTATATCTTTCCTATTCCAAAACAATTGGAAATGGCGATTCTTAGCCTTTTTTTCAGGCATTATGGGGAGCAGGTTGAACCAATAAAACGGGATGTCACCTATCTCCTCTCAGGGACGGTGGTGTTGGTATGACTAACCCCTTTGTTTTCTCCAGTATTTTTTTCATAGCGAACATTAGACCGCTTTTGATTAACTCGTAGAAAGGATGGGAAGCGTGGTTCAATGATTCTTGTAAAATATGGTTCCACCAATTGGAACATGACTCCCTGTGTATTCTGCGTGCCTCGGGAAACACGCCACCTTATGTGAGGTATACGTTTCTACGTCTGAAGCAATGGCGGGTGACCCCAAAAATGCTTCTCACTAATGCGCACAAATCCCTGTATAGATTGCTTCTTTCCTCTGTGTGTGCAGTTCAGTCCCCTTTTTCTAAATGTCCTGCCCAATATTGTCCCTCTCTGCTTATTTTGTTGCATTGTATGCGAATCCCAATACATATGTGGGACTTCCATTGGTTATCCTGCCATGAGAGAATTAATGTTAAATCAAACCATAAACATAAACAGCTACAAGACAGGCTGTGTTCTAGGCCCTCTTGTATTGATGAATTGGAAACTATTTCTCATTTATTTTTTGACTGCCCCTTTATACAACGTTGGTGGACCTTTCTAGCCCAAAAATGGGGTATGCCATTGCTTCAATTTGTCTCTTACCCAATGATTATGTATGGAGCATTCCCCCCTCAATGGTCTCTGTGGAACACTGATACTTTAAATCTTATTTTTGTTGTAATTAAATGGCATATTTGGATGGCAAGATGCCAGTTCACCCTGCAGCAGAAAATTTGTACATATATAGAAATTGAACAAAAGATTGTTGGATTTGAAAACTGTTTATGCCGTGAACTTGTGTCTCTTTCAGGCCTGGTCTGTTCGCCCTTTGGAAAGCCCTACCTTGATTACAGACTCGGATGCACCGTGACTTGAAGGACTTTTGTTCTCTCAGTATAATTTCCTTAGTTTTCTTTCTTTGTTTTCTTCCATACCTTTTGATATGAACACTGTTGTATACTGTCTTGATTTTACCTGTTTTTTTCTTATTGTGTTTTCTTTATTGTATATTGCCTGATTTCTTGTTTCAATAAAACTTTCCCCTACTCTTTTCGATAAGTGCCATGGGATCTTTAAAATCCACCTGAACTACCACCAATCCAGGCAGATGGGACCTCGGTTTAACATCTCATCCGAAAGACGGCACCTCAGAAGTGCAGCACCCCTTCATGCTGCACTACAGTGTCAGTATTGGGATATTAACCCACGTGCCAGATGTGGGAACTGAACCCACAGCCCTCTGATCTCCCAGCCTCAGAGGCGAGTGTGCTACCTACTGAGCCACTGACCCTAGTAGTGTAATCTGACCCTGCTCCTCTATTTCACCACGGTGTTGCTGGGGAATAAACACTTTGCTTTGTATTTCCTTTCCTTTGCTCCTGCCCTGGGGGGGGGGGTTAGCAGAATTCACACTTATAGGCAGGTGGCAGCTACTTTCAGTCTCTGAGGTAATATTTTTCTACACAGGCCACCCCTCCCTGCCTAGGGGTTTTGTTGATAAAAGTCTCGGAGAAAGGGGGAGGGTACCAACACTTGGACTGTGCAGCAGAAATGTAACCGAGTAGGATTTCAAACACAGTACCTTAGAAGTGGATAGGGATTCCACTGGTGACAGCTTGATTTCCATCGATTTGCTGGCGGATGGAACTCTTCCTCCCCTCATGACTGGTGGGCTCCAGAATGGCATCAAAAGTTTGGGAAAACTTTTTGTTAGGGACACACAGCACAACAACAGCAGAACATCAAATGATTTGGCCCCAAGCAGAAATCGGATGCAATCAGGCACTATTTTATCCCGATCAAAAGCTCAAACAATACAACAGCTCTATGAAGAGGGAGGGGAGTACAATTCAGTTCATTGATACAGTTCCACACATTCTACGGCCATCAGCCATGGCACAGACACTTGGGGACCTGGGTCCTGAACCTGGATCCTCATAACCTCTTTTCCCTTTGTTGAGCCATAGGGAGCTCTATTTTCTCATAAACACTCAGAGGTATTCCCAAGGCAATCACTCTTTACCTTATCCCTACCAGTGGGAATGGGACGCAATCATACTCAGGTTCTTACTCTTCTTCCTCAGCAAAGGGGGGGGGTTGACAGTCCCAGGGCACAGTCCTTCTCTCAGGGAGCTAACTACCTGCTGATCCTCAGCAGGGTTTGCACAACTGCCACCCACTAAATTGACACAGCTTCAGGAATTCTTCTCACAGCAACCCTCTAATATGGATGCAGGTGGACACAACTTTGGCAAGAGGACTGCACTGCCACCACTACCCCTCCAGAGCATCACTGCCACCACGAACTCTGGTCTCTGTCATGGCGGTCACCTCAGTAGATCCCCAGGCAGATGGAGCCGAACGGGCTCCTACCAGCTCCCCTCTCTCTGCAGCTGCACAGATTCCTCCACCTTCCCCATGAATGGACTGTGGGATGACTGCTGGGGGCCTGGGGCAATCTCCCCACCCTGGCCCAGGGCCAACCTGGTCCTGACTGGAGGCCCTCCCCTTGGGCATCAGAGTTGGCACCAACTGCTCCTACCTCTCGACGACTCCTACATGATGACTCCCTCCTAATGGTTCCCCTCATGCCAGTGGGAGCTTGAATTTTCCCTCATGCTACTAAGCCCTGCCCTCTGGCTGGCCTGGCAGCATGACTCACACCTCCCGATGCCAACAGGGCATCAAGTTAGTAACCCCCCTTTTGTCATGGGGATTACACTTCCCCCCTACAGAAATGCTTCACCTCCTGGGGAAGCTGCTTCCATCACTGGCCAGCCATGGCTGTTGTGCTCTGTGGGGTAATGTGCACTCTCCCACAGGCCACTACATCCAAGCTCCACCAGTCTGACTGCATGGCAGTAGCTGGTTGAGAACTAGGTGGGCATATCTGCCTACCTGCAGTCTCCAGCTCCACTAATGGGTGTGGCAACCTGATCTGACTTCCCGAGACGGATTGCTGGTACATCAGACCAGCATCCCACCCAAACTCACCCCCAAAGGGACACCCTCTAAACTTTCTCTTTCCAGACCCAAAACTACCCACCAGGGCCAATTTTGGTCATCCCCAAAAACATTTCAAAACACATTTTCCACAACATTTCTCTTACCCAAACACACATTCTTATTTCTCTACTTGCTAACTAAGGATAGCTAAACTCCACCAGGGTGGACTACTGTAACTCACTTTTGCTGCACGACACATTTACAAGCTGCAACTGTTCCTCCCCCCACCAACCCCACACACACACAGAACTACCTGGCACCCTACACATATATAAAGGCTTTTCTTAGCTTTTACATTTTAAACTACACTATGCACTAACATACTGGCTCACTACTCTACTCTCTAGGTTACTTAACAGTAGAAAATACCTATTACAGGTCCAAAGAAAACATTTTCAAAAGCTCAAGGAGTTCATTAGGTGGCAGTCTCTGTACTTTGAGTCCCTATACCTAGTTCCACCAGGGTGGTAGTAATAAGCATACATTTTAATCATTTACCCTACATAGCAATCCTGCTTAACAGTCCTACTCTATTACTATCTAACTACTTACTTAACATAGCTCTATAAAAGCACATAACATTTTAAAAGAATGTGTTTTTTAGAACAAACCAGCAATGTCCAATACATTGACTACAGTCCTTGCTAGATGCTTTGTTATTGATTTTTTTTTTCAAACAACAACAACAAAAAAATTAGAACAGTCTCACCAGGTAGTTGCTTAGTGGCACCAAAGGCAACAGTCCACAGCAGCACCAGGGGGCACTACAATACTAGGTTCTTCTTCTGGGCTGCACCTTGGGGCCTGCAGCAGGGTCATTTGGGGCATAGTAAAAACAAAGGTCCAGCTTGGTGCACTCAAGTCCACGACAATCATGGCTGACCACATAGTATTTAAATCGGTGTCCAATCTTGTCTTGAACCATTGAAAAAGTCTTGAAAATGGTTGTCCCCTCTCACACAGAAGAAACGCACATGGATCTGGCTAAAGACACCACTCTGTTCCTGTCATACACAGAATCACTTGGGTCCACTCTGTTTCTCAGTTGTGCTTTCTCCATGGCCCCATGGAACACCCAATCTGACCTTCTGTACTCTATTAAGTCCCAAATCCTCTCACTGACATATGGGTAATCCTCGCCAGGGCACTCCATCCTCAGATACCTCCTCAGACAATGCTCTGCTTGGCTCCATATGGGAATGGATCACACACTGGACTGTGGGACCACTCCTTTTGGCAACCAAATGCCATTTTTAGAGTTGATAACAGTTAGGTCCATATGATGCCTGGCATCCATATCCACTATTCTGTGCCTGGGTCTCTCGGGGAGCAAAGGGGTGGTCTCTAGAGCTCCTAGAATGGGCATGGCATAAGACTTTGGTAAGTCCCTTTTGATCACTAGGTCCTTGAACATTCGGGTCAATCCATCTTTGGGCTGATCATAGATGGACAGCACCGGTGGATGGTCACCATCACTATCTGCATCTGAGGCTGGGTCTTCCCCCACAGCCTCGACTATCACATCTGGGTCTTTTTTGGCCTGGTCGCTCTCTGGCCTGGTGGAAATGGGGGCAGATTCTTTAGGCAATAGAGTCCTCTCTGACCTCTTTGAGGAGGCCACTGGTTTCACACCTATGTCTCTGACATAAGGAATGGGTATCAGGAGTGAAATGAGTCTCTTTGTGGATGACGTGAAGATGGGAGCGGTGGTGGATGTGGAGGACAGGAGGGTGGCCCTGCAGGAGGACCTGGAGGCTCTGGAGAGGTGATCGAGGAAGTGGAAACTGAAGTTCAATGCAGGGAAATGCAGGGTTCTGCACCTGGGGGCCAGAAACTCGGACCAAGTGTATGCCCTGGGGGGAGAAACGCTGCAAGTCTTGATGGGCGAGGGACCTGGGGTGGTGGTGGATGTTAAAATGAACAACTATGAGACTTGTAGGAGGGAAGCAGCCAAAGAAAATAGGATGCTGGGATGCATTGCTAGAGGGAGTACCTCCAGAAGGAGGAAAGTGATCCTACCTCTATATAACTGTTTGGTTAGGCCGCACCTCAAGTACTGTGTGCAGTTTTGGAGACCACACTTAAAAGGGACATTGTACTCCTAGAAAGAGTCCAGGGGAGGGCAACCAAAATAATTTGGGGCTTGGGGGAAAGGACCTACAGGGAGAGGCTCAAGGAGCTCAACATGTACACTCTGGAAGAGAGAAGGGACGGGGGAACATGATAGAGGTCTTCAAGTACATTAAGGGGATAAATAGGGGAGATTCAGTCATGGTGTTCCAAAGGAAAGGGGGGGCAACTAGAAGGCACAGGTGGAAGCTAGAGGGGAGACTGGGGATAGGAGGAGGTGCTACTTCACTGAGAGGGTGGTGGAACCATGGAATGCGCTGCCCAGGGGACTAGTGGAGGAAGAGACTGTGGAGGGGTTCAAGAGGGGCTGGGACAGGTATAGGGGGAGGGTAACCCAAGGGGGTGGGGGGACAGCAAAGTCAGCACCCAGTTTGGGGGCTGCCTAATGAGCAGACACGAAAGACCATTAGGCCTACTCTGCTGGCATTTTAGTATGTTAGTATGTTTCACAGTCTCTTTTTCTCCTCAATCTTTTTTGAGGTTGGTGCCAGAGCAGGAGCCACTGTGCCTAGTTAACCACAATGCCAACCCCAGCATACTTCATTAAGGAGATGCACCCGCGGACCCTCCCTCTGCCACGGGGATGTTTTGGGTCACTCGGCTGTGGGGGAGGGCTGGGCAGATGACTGAGACCTTCCCCCACATGCAGCTTAATTTCAGGTACATTAATTGCCACATCATCCCACTGCTCCAGTGATCCCAGGTGGGAACATTCGCTCCTAGCAGGGGATGCAGCTTGGAGGGTTATACCCCAATTCCATGGCAATGTAGGTGGTGACCCTGTCGCCACAAGTGGCACATTTACAGGGCCACGGTAACACTGCAGACACACTGGCTGTCTCAACACCCTTCTCCCAGAAATCCCACAATAAATGCAGGACTCACCAGTACTTCCTCTCTTCCCCATAGTCCTTAGCCAGAAGAGCAACAATTCAGGTACATTTACAGTCTTGCCAGCAGGATCTGGTGCTAACACCATTTCTCTGAGGATTTTAACTTTTCCTTTCTTTTGCTCCCTCTTTTTTGGCTCCCAATCTTTCTACAGCTTGAAACTTGCTATTTGTAATCCACAGAGTTTACGATCCACAACGCTTTACTTGCTTTTCTTACAGATTTCTTCACAGCAAAAGCTTTTTGTTTACAGCTCCTTGGGGCTAATGAATGTTTCAGCTTCTACCATGTGAATCCTGAGGCAGAATAACAGGCAGTCACATGGTCTCCCTTTTAACTAACAGCGTCTCATTAGTCCATCCACCAGTCAGATTGCTCAGTCTCTGTACAGCTGTCATATTTTTTCTACATGAGGAGCAGGCGCCGTTTTGTCTCCTCACAAAGTATTTCATTTCCAACTGTAACTTGAAACTTCCAAAGAGGCTGCAGCCCACCAACATTCCATCACCTCAGACTATGCCTTCCAGCCACGCCTGGTAAGTGACTGCACCTCATCTTCAAATCCCAGACGACAGATCCCTTTTTTGTAATCTGACCCTGGGGTTACCGGGGAATAAACACTTGCGTTGTATTTCCTTTCCCTTGTTCCTTCCCTGGGGGGTTTAGCAGAATTCACACTTGCAGGCAGGCAGCAGCTACTCTCAGTTTCTGAGGTGATATTTTTCTACACAGACCATCCCCCTCCCTTCCCTGTCTAGGGATTTTAGTGGTAAAAGTCTTGGAGAAATGAGGAGGGTACCAACACTTGGACTGAGCAGCAGAAATATAACTGAACAGGATTTCAAATACAGTACCTTAGAAGTGGATAGGGATTCCTCTGGTGACAGTTTGATCTCCATTGAAATGCTGGCGGATGGAACTCTTCCTCGCCTCACGACTGATGGGCTCCAGAATGGCTTCAAAAGTCCAGGAAAACTCTTTGTTAGGGACACACAGCACAACAATAGCAGGACATCAAATGATGGTTACTGTTTTATCTGTTTTAACAGTTTTAAAGGTTTGTACAGTGCTTTGGTTTTAGATATTGTGCTTAGAAATAAAGTTTATTATTATTATTATTTGGCCTTAGGCAGAATTGGATGCAATCAAGCACTTTTTTATTCTGGTCAAAAGCTTAAGCTACACAACAGCTCCATGGAGGGGGGGGGAATACAATGCAGTTCATCGATACAGTTCCACACATTCTACAGCTGTCAGCCTTGGCACAGACACCTGGGGACCTAGGTCCAGAACCTGGATCCTCACAACTTCTTTTTCCCTTCGTTGAGTCACAGGGGACTCCGTTTTCTCATGAACACTCAGAGGTGTTCCCAAGGCAGTCACTCTTTACCTTATCCCCACCAGTGGGAGCGGTACGCAATCATACTCAGGCCCTTACTCTTCTTCCTCAGCAAAGGAGGGGGGGGGTTGACAGTCCCAAGGCACGGTCCTTCCCTCGGTGGGCTAGCTGCCTGATGATCCTCAGCAAGGTTTGCACAGCATGTCCGCCACCCACTAAACTGATACAGCTTCATGAATTCTTTTCACAGCAGCCCTCTAACATGGATGCAGGTGGACACGACTTGGGCAAGAGGTCTGCACTGCCACTGCAATCCCTCTAGAGCATCACTGCCACCACGAACTCTGGTCCCTGTGATGGCAGCCACCTCAGCAGATCCCCAGGTAGATGGAAATGAATGGGCTCCTACCAGCTCCCCTCTCTCTGCAGCTGCACGGATTCCTCCACTTTCCCCGTGAATGGACTGTGGGATGACTGCTGGGGGCCTGGGGACGATCTCCCCACCCTGGCCCAGGGCCTACCCAGCCCCGACTGGAGGCCCTCCCCTCAGATCTGGGAACTGGTACCAACCGCTCCTACCTCTCGATGACTCGTACATGATGAATCCCTTCTAAAAGTTCCTCGCGCCAGTGGTGCTTTGAATTCTCCTCACACTGCCAAGCCCTGCCCTCTGGCCAGCCTGGCAGTGCAACTCACACTCCTGATGCCAACAGGGATCATCGTCAGTAACCCTCTTTGCACGTGGGGTTGCAGCATTCCCAGTTTACTCAAGTACATTCTGCCATTGGATGGAGGAGCCTGGTGACCCTGTGGGCCATTCCCTCTCTCCTTAGGAAGACCCCTGCTGTAATCAGTGTAATCCATTTTATCCATGCTATTCTGCTAACTTGCACTTCTCATTGATGTTTTATCAAGCAGCCTTTTGCTTCAGTCTGCTTCTCTACCTTATAGTCAATGATCACTGCTATTATTCTTTTGGGGGTTCCTTCCTAAGGTACCTTTAGCCAAGGGAAACTCCCACGGCACCTCTAGGGGTTAAATCTTCTTTGAGGATGCCTTGCCTTTGGTAGCCCTACAAGGTGGTAATTCCTCATGGAATAGAGAGAGTGCGAACAGCCACAACAGTGTAACACAATTGCACACGCATAACTCTATACTGGTTGCGTAGACCATTGAATTGAAGTTATGCCTGTGGTTCAATGGTTGAGTAACCAGCCATGCCCACTTTCTGAGCTATATAAGCAGTTCCTCCCAGCCTCTTTCTGAAACATTTTTTCTTTGGCCCACTATCCTCCCCTCCTCCTCCAGCAGCTCGCCTCTCTTCACAGGGGAGTTTCTTTCTAAGGTACCTTTAGCCAAGGGAAACTCCCACAGCACCTCTAGGTGTCAAACTCTCTTCAAGGGTACCTTGCCTTTGGTACCCCTACAGGGTGATAATTCCTCATGGAATAGACAGTGCAAACAGCCACAACAGAGTAACACAGTTGCACAAGCATGACACTATACTGGTTGCATAGGCCATTGAAGTATTGTAGAAAGACGTAGCTCTGGATTTTACAGGTCTCTTCCAAAAGACTAGCGCACTTGTGGAAAATAAGATCGATGATAGTCGACAAATTCATTGTTGCCCGATGCTACAGAGACACTTTTATGTCAACCGAATTTGCGGTCAGCATAAAGCCGGTCACTTCAGACTGTGTTTTCTTTGGGAACCTGTTGCTGTTGTCCCTGTAGTGTCGGGCGTGGTAAAATTGTCACCGTAGTCACGTCATATGAGGAAAATGTCTCTTTTCTTGAAAACATTATTTTGGAATCCTTTTCTCTTGTAGATATTGTCCTTGAAAATGACTGCAACACCTCTCTCCCTTCTGGTGATCAAAAGGGAGTTGAAATTGTTTTTGGTTCAGTTCAATTATAGCATGCTTATTGTATGCTGCGTCTCAGAGCTCTCTGCATGGTTTACCTCCAGAACATTTATAGGGCCGTTGATGTCACAACTTTTTGTATCTCAGCTACCAAACTGGCTGATTGGACAATTTTGATTCTCAGAGAGTAGCTTCTGCCCTCCCTCCAGCGTACTTTCAAGGGGTGGATCTTTTTCTGGAATGTAACTGTTTGATTTTTTTTAAACATTTCTTTATAGTCCATCGCACCTAAGAGATAGCCATGTCAATCAAAAATATATTTCCAGATCAGTCATTAACTGAGGATCCTTTTGGAGTGACTCCTATTTGGGTATCAGTCTTCATCTCTTAGACATGAATTTCTTGAAATACATCAAGTTCTAAACATGGTAGAGTTCTGAAAACACACCATTTTGTTTCTGATTTTTTTTTATTTATAAGGTAAAGTAGGTCTATTCACAGTATTTATAAACATTTCTTCACAATATGTATTTGAATAGTGTAAAAAGCAAGTCTCTGTCCCACTGAGAGTCATTTTTTGGTTGGAGTTGCAATGTAGCATGTCAGAAATGTTCAGTTTTCTAACAGGTAGCTTTCTTTGTTTAGTGTTCAATGTATCTGTCTTTGAAACACGTACATATCACCTTTAAGTAACACTTCTTCATGAACATCACTCTTTTGAACGTTTTAAGAGTTACAGCTTTGTAAATGTGTAAGCTTGATATATATCGCTATTATAGTTCAGAAGATAATGAAAGCTGTGCATAATTAGATTTTTAAATGTCCCAAAAACATAACTAGTTCAGTAAGGTTGTCTTAAATGTGTTATTAAAATGCTATCTCGCAGGTAAACATAGCATTTGTGCTTTAAAATAATGTCCACTGTCCTTTATACTTTTTTTCTGTATTTGAATCTTAAATAATTGTACATATTGCAGAAAGGAATTCACTATAAATGAGCTCTGCTCAACTGTCTCCTTTTCATATGAAATATGAATACAATTTTTACCATCCAATCTGTCATAAGCCCCAGCTCCGTGAGCACAGCAGGGCTTCCTGTTTGCAGGGATGTTCCCCTTTTGTGGAACTCGTGACCAGTTGTAGAGTTCAAGAAGCATCACCAGCCTTCCTCTTCTCAGTGGGAGGGTGGAAAATGTAGTCACGAGTCCCTCTGACTCTTGTACTATGTTCTCTGTCTAGAATCCCCACTCCAAGCTGGCAGCTTCTTCCTAATATGGTCTCTAGGATAGCCAAGCAGTTTTCTATCTTAATTAGTAAGGCATACAGGCCTCACAAAACCCTTCTATTAAAATGTTATATCACACAATCAGACGCCAGGCAAAGTTGATAAGAAATTATAAAAGTTTACTTAAAGAAAAACAACAGTAAATCCTACAATTTGGAAGAATTGAAATGCAGACATTACAAAAATAACTATTGAATGGTTATATAAAAAACAGTATACACTGTTATTTCTAAAACTATACCTTGATTTGATGCTTAGAGTCCAGAAAGATCAAATGATCTTTTTGAGAGGAAAATTCTCTCTGTAGGTGAAGTTCTTTTAGAAAAGCAAGATTGTTGGAAAGAAGGTGAGTCTCTGAATTTCAGATTGCAAAACTCAGGGTTGTTTTGGTGCAAACAAAGTTTTGTTCCCAAATTCTGACTTAAAAATAAGAATTTCTGTTCAGAATGTGAAAAGTCCACTTTCACAACTCAGGTCTTTTTCAGGGGGTTTCCCAGATCTACATATACTTTCAAAAAGTATTTAACAGCTTGGTAAGTTCTCTCAGCTCTGAGATTATCAAGGAACAGTTCCTCCTCAGGCTTCAAACTCCAAACTAATGCACTGACTTCAAAATGTGTGTGTAGTTTAAAGTTTGAGTGATGTCATATTCAGGCCCCCTTTTGGATGGTGTGATAGTTCAACTTGTCCTGCAGGTGTCACTGTGGTTCCATGTTTAAACTCCCTCTAACATGTCTTATGCTTGATAGCTTGATAACATTTTATTTTTATACAGGATACATATTGTTGGGTTAAAAAAACATTTTCAACAATGTCCTGTGGACCACTATACATCTAAATAAAAATAAAACAATAAAATATGATAACTAGTAACAACTTATATCCATCATTCACTCAATCATACAATCATAGCCAATAAATTAAATTTTCTAAAAACTATTCACTGACTGAAATGAGACTAAACACTCTCTAAAGCACAGCACTACCTCTGCTTTGTCCAAAGCCACTAATGACTGGCAGAGTGAGTTGGATAATAAGAATTTCGTGTGTGCAGTTTTCCAGGACCTAAGTAAGGCCTTCGATACCATTGATCATAGTCTGCTCCTCACATCCCTTCAAACCATTGGACCGGGTGCTCTTTCTCTCAGATGGTTGGGCAATTACCTTGCTGACCGTTCAGCAAGTAAAAGTGGATGGTGAAGTCTCTCCTTTGAAAGCCCTTCAGAGAGGCATTTCCCAAGGTTCCAGGTTGGGTCCCCTGCTCTTTGCACTTTACATCAACAGAATCGATGCTGCCATCAAAAAGGCCTCCATTCACATAATTGCAGATGATACAGTACTTTACTCTAGTGGATCTTCCCCCCAAATGGCATACTCTGAACTACAGGATGATTTCAATCAGCTACAGACTCAGCTCCTAAAACAGAAGCTGCTTCTAAATGCCAAGAAGATAAAAGCGATGTTCTTGTCACCCTTTCCTAACCTAACAAACCCGGCCACAACAGGGCTACTCCCCCCAATTACTACAATACTAGGTGAACAGTTGGAGTACGCATCAAAATTTAAATATTTGGGGGTTTGGTTGGATTCTAGACTCTCCTTTGTTGTTCACATAGAAGAACTGATAAAGAAACTTAGAATGAGACTGGGTCTTTTCTATAGGATAAAAAATCTCCTCACCTGAGATGCAAAATTGAGACTAGTCCAAACTACCTTTCTCTCTTTATTAGACTATGCTGATTTCCTCTACAACCAGGGTCCTGCAGGTGCTCTTTCCAAACTTCATACGCTCTACCATAGAGCTCTAAGGTTTATAACGGGCCTTCCCTATTCCACCCATCATTGCTCCCTGTACTCGGCGGTAGGCTGGTCATCCCTTAGCTTTAGACGCCAGAGAAATTATGTGATCTGGATCTACAAAAGCATCCTAAATAAATTGCCTGATTACATTTCAGACTGCTTACCTCTCTGCTCTTTAAGTAAGCATGCCCTGAGAAGTGCCTCTTATATTTCGTTGAAAGTGTCCAAAGCCAAATCCCGGTTTGGTGGGGCTTCTATTAGTCATGCATGGCCCCTTCTATAGAATAAGATTCAAAAGAATCTAAGACTCAATTACCCCATTAGTCTGGCAGCTTTCAAAACCTTATATACATTCCATTTCAAGGAATCCTGTGTCAGCTCCTCCTGACACAGAAACATAGAAACATAGAAAGATAGAATGTGACGGCAGATAAGGACCGCTTAGCCCACCTAGTCTGCCCATTTTCCTACCTAACAGATAAGCTGCAGATCCTCATTAACCAACAGCATACTTCCTCCTACCCCCCACTAGGACTGCCTTATGTCTGTCCCATGCATTCTTGAATTCCCCCACTGTTCTTGACTCCACAACCTCCTCAGGGAGGCTGTTCTATGCATCCACAACCCTCTCTGTGAAAAAATACTTCCTCACATTACCTCTGAGCCATCCCCCCTCTATCTTCAAATTGTGCCCCCTTGTTCTTGCACATCTCTTTTTCTGAAAGATGCCACTCTCTTGGACTTTGTTGATTCCCTTGAGGTACTTGAAAGTTTCTATCATGTCCCCTCTCTCCCTCCTTTCCTCAAGGGTATACATATTAAGCTCCTTTAGTCTTTCTTCAGTATGTCTTCTGGTGCAGACCCTGCACCATTTTGGTTGCTCTCCTCTGGACAGCCTCCACTCTGTCTATGTCTTTGTGGAGATGGGGTCTCCAGAACTGCACACAGTACTCCAGATGGGGTCTCACCAACTGTCTGTACAGAGGGATAACAACTTCCTGTTTCCTACTATTGATGCCTCTCCCTATGCATGCCAGTATCCCCCCAGCCTTCCTTACTGCCTTCTCACATTGCTTGCCCACCTTAAGGTCATCTGATATAATTACCCCCAGGTCCCTTTCCATTTTTACTGTTGTCAGTATCTCACCCCATTGTGTACTCTTGCCCTGGGTTTTTGTTTCCCAGGTGCATTACCTTGCACTTCTTTGCATTGAATCTGAGTTGCCATACATTTGACCATTCCTCCAACCTTGCCAAGTCCCTTCTCATCCTTTCCTCTCCATCTGGTGTATCAACCCTGTTGCAGATCTTTGTGTCATCTGCAAAGAGACATACTTTTCCTTCCAGTTCCTCTGCAATGTCACTTATAAAGACATTAAAAAGGACCAGTCCCAGTACTGAACCCTGCGGTACCCCGCTAGTAAGCCTCCTTTCTTCACTGTGGACTCCATTTACTACTACCCTTTGTGTCCTGTTGTCTAGTCAATTTTTTATCCAGGCTACCACCTTGGGACCCACTCCAAGGCTGGCTAACTTGTGTATTAATCTTTTGTGTGGGACTGTATCAAAAGCCTTGCTAAAATCTAGGTAAGCCATGTCCACAGCCCCTCCCTGGTCTACTACTTTGGTCACCCAGTCAAAGAAATCTATTAGATTCGTCTGACACAACCTTCCCATCATAGAAACAAGGTCCCTTTTCCTTCAGAGCTACTTGCTCTATCCTCTGACCTTGCCCCTGCCTTGTCATGACTTTAGGTCACTTTCTGTTGTTGACTCCACTCATCTGCCATACCCACTCCTTCCTCTTTCATTCCCCTCCCCACATCTACACTATATATCCACTTTATATCCTCTTACCCATGACTTTTAACCACAATGTTTGTCTGTTTATCAGTTTTTTTTTGACTGAGCACACTCTGTACCTACTGTTCCCCCCATGTTCTGCACTTTGTATACATTGCACAAATTATTTATTTGTAATTAATGCTTTTTACAATCTTTTTTACCATTTACTTGCATTTATACTGCCTTTGATTAATTATTGTACACATAATTGACATTGTATGTTGATCTCACCTAAATTGTAATTTGTTGTACACAATACTTAAAATTGTATGTTGATCTCACTTACATTGTATTACCTATTGTTTGTCCCAGGTCCACCTTGAAAATGAACTTGCTTAACAGTGTCCGCCTGGTTAAAGAAACATTTTGATTGATTGATTATCAGGGATGAGCAGTATTCAATCCCATCTGATATTTTCCAAATCTCTTCTAAAAGTTTCCACACTGAACTTCTTTAAGTCCCTAACCCAATTGGATTCCACCTCATTCTTGTTATTAATTTATAAAGTACATTTAATGGGATAATGATCTGCTACACTCAAAGGCATTATTTCCCAGTTGATCACTGTTAAATCCTGAGAGACAAAGATCAAGTCTAAGATAGTCCCACTGTCACTATTTGTAAGACATCTAGTAGGACTCTGGATCAATTGCTCCAATCCTAAAACTTCAAAACTACTTTTCAATAGTTATCCTCTTTCTTGATGCCAATCTGAATTAAAATCACCTGTTAATATGACCTTGTGGTTTTTTATCTTATCCCCCAATTTGTTTGTTAGTATACTGAAATGTCTAGCTTTGTCTGTGGTGGAGAATAAATTACCCGCACCATTACTTTAGTGGACATAAGCGCAACCAGTAGATAGTCCATACCCTCAATACTCTCAGCCAGTAAAACGCTACAAGGACCCAGAATATGTTTAATGTAGAGCATACCATCACCTCCCCTCGTTCCTCTGTCTACTCTCTGTAGGCCATAACCATTGAGTAAGACTTCTTCATTGCTTATGCCCTGGTGTAACCATGTTTCAGATACAGCCAATAAATCTCTTTTTTCCTCTGTGACCCATACTTTATATTCATCAATTTTCTTTATTATACTCTATGTTCATTCTCATGGCTCAAGGAAATCCCAAGTCTTCTTTCTGGGAAAGGGTTTGATTCCACATCTCCACTCTATGCTAACGGAATGGCAATGTACAAACCCTGTCCCACAGAGTCACATACAAAGGTTAATTTCTTCACTAAAATAAATTTTCTTGCAATCATTTTTCTTTTGTTTGAAAAGGCACTGAGCCTCTTTACCCATAATCCTTCATTCAGTGTAATCTAACCCTTTAATGAGAGATAGTTGATGCCTTTAGTTAATCTGCTACTTGTCTGGATTTCAGTAGTGAAATTACCAAAATAAAACCCCAACAGTAATCAACCCCATATAACTTTCATGCCCATGTATGGTTCTTCCTGTTGCTGTAGGAGGCTGACCTCCCACTGGGGCCTTTTGCTTTGGAATGGCTAAGTGCCCTTTGCTGTAAGGGATGTAAACCTTGGAAGACACATACCCTGTCTGGCTTATTCCTGGATGAATGCCAGATCTTAAATGTTAAAAATAGTGTATTTTTTTCTCCAAATCTCCTTCTGCCTTTAAAGGGACAGTGTTTTAAACTCTCGAGCACATCACAACAAATAAAATATGAACATTAATAAAGTAGTATAGGCCTATCTTAACACATCCCTCCCTCCTAAAACAGAACCTGGAGGAATGTGCCCCTATTGATGGCAGCATTTTCCCAGTTCCGTTATTGATCCAGTATGAGATAGGCCATCTGCATTCCCATTCTTAGACTCAGGCCAATGGGTAACCTCCCAGTCATAAGCCTGCACGGTGGTACTCCATCTCAGGAGTTTCCCATGAGATTTCCCCATTTGGCCCAACCATACTAATAGGTTGTAGTCTGTTTGGACCTTAAAATGCCTCCCATAAACATATAGTGCCAGTTTTTTCAATGTCCAAACTAAGCAAGGCATTCAATTTCTACTGTCGAATAAGCTTGTTCACATGGAAGCAGCTTCTTGCTTAAGTATACAATGGGGTGTTCTCTCCCCTGATTGTATATTTGGCAGGGGATTGCTCCTATTCCCACATCTGAGGTGTTCATTTGCACCACAAATGGCCTGTTGTAGTCTGGGCTGACCAGTACTGGGGCCCTACACAGCAAGGTTTTCAGCTGTGCGAAAGCTCGCTCACAGGCTGGGTTTTATTTTTACCCTTCTAAGCATCTTCTTTGTCAACAGCCCAGACAAAGGAGCTGCCAGGGAGCTGTACTTATGTATAAATGTGCTATAATATCCTGCTGTCCCAATAAAGCACCTGACTGTCTCTGGGTTTCAGGCATGGACCTTGCTGCAATTGCCTCTATTTTCACTTGGTTTGGGCAGAGCTGGCCCCGCCCTACCACATATCCCAAATAAGTGACCTCTGCCAAAGCCACCTGCACTTTTCTGCCTTAATAGTCAGACTGCGGCCTGTATTTGGCAAAACACCTCCCTCAGGTGTGTTGGGTGCTTCTCCCAGCTATGGCTGAAAATATCAATATCATCCGGGTTGATGACTGCAAAGTCCTCCATATCCTGTAACACCTAATTTACTAACAGTTGGAATGTTGCAGGGGCATTCTTCATCCCAAAGGGCATGATCTTGAACTCGAACAGGCTGATTGGAATGATGAATGTTGACCTTTCCCTGATCCTGTCAGTGAGTTCCACCTGCCAGTACCACTTTGTCAGGTCTACTGTAGTTAAGTATGTTGCCCCCCCTCCAGTTTGTCCAGCAATTTATCTGTGCATGGCATTGGGTGGGCATCAGATATCATGATGGCATTAAGCCCATGATAATCCATACAGAACTATGTAGTCCCATCGTATTTTGGTACAAGGACTACAGGTGAGGCCCAGGGGCTATGGGATTTTTGGATCACCCCTAGATCCAGCATCTCCCACACCTCCCTCCTAATGTCCTTTGAGGACATAGAAACATAGAGTTTGACGGCAGATAAGGACCACTTGGCCCACCCAGTCTGTCCTTTTCCCTACCTATTGGATAAGCTGCAGATTCAAGTTAACCAACAGCCTACTTCCTGCAACCCCCCACTATAATTGCCTTATGTCTGTCCCATACATGTTTGAAATCCCCCACTGTTTTAGACCCCACAACCTCTCCAGGAAGGCGGTTCCATGTGTCCACCATGCTCTCCGTGAAAAAGAATTTCTTCACATTACCCCTGAGCCATCCCCCCTCTAACTTTAAATTGTGTCCCCTTGTTCTTACACATCTCTTTTTCTGAAAGATGCTACTCTCCTGGACTTTGTTGATTCCCTTGAGGTACTTAAAAGTTTCTATCATGTCCCCCCGTCCCTCTTTTCATCAAGGGTATACATATTAAGCTCTCTCAGTCTCTCTTCATATGGTTTCTGATGAAGACCCTGCACCATTTTAGTTGCCCTCCTCTGGACTGCTTCCATCTTGTCTATGTCCTTGCGTAGATGGGGTCTCCAAAACTGCACGCAGTACTCCAGATGGGGTCTCACCAACTGTCTGTACAGAGGGATAACCACTTCCCTTTTTCTACTTGTGATGCCCCTCCCTATGCATCCCAGTATCCCCCTGGCTCTCCTTACTGACATCTCACATTGCTTACCCACCTTTAGGTCATCTGATATGACTACACTCAGATCCCTTTCCATTATTGTTGTCGTTAGTTCCTCCCCTGCTATTGTGTACTCTTCTCCTGGATTTTTATTTCCCAGGTGCATTACTTTGCACTTCTTTGCATTGAATCTAAATTGCCATATGTCTGACCATTCCTCCAACCTTGCCAAGTCCCTTCTCATCCTTTCTACCCCACTTGTGTATCAACTCTGTTACAGATCTTTGTGTCATCTGCAAAGAGGCATACCTTTCCTTCCAGACCCTCTGCAATGTCACCTATAAAGTTGTTAAAGAGGACTGGACCCAGTACTGAGCCCTGAGGTACTCCACTAGTAACCACCTTTCTTCAGAATGTGTTCCATTCACTATTAGCTTCTGTGTCCTGTTGTGCAGCAAGTTTGCTACCCAGGCTACCACCATGGGACCCACTCCCAGGCTGGCTGACTTGATTATTAATCTTTTGTGGGGGACTGTGTCAAATGCCTTGCTAAAGTCTAGGTAGGCCATATCCACAGTCTCTCCCTGGTCAATTACTTTGGTCACCCAGTCAAAGAAATCAATTAGATTCATCTGACATGACCTTCCTGCTGTGAATCAATGCTGCTTTGGGTCCTGTGCCCCGCTGGCCTCTAGGTACTGAACAATTCTTTCTTTCAGAAGTGATTCCATCATTTTCCCCACCACTGAGGTCAAACTAAGAGGTCTGTAGTTTCCTGCTTCTGCCTTGCTCCCACTTTTGTGAAGGGGAATCACATCTGCCCTCCAGTCCTCAGGTACCACCCCATCTTCCTGTGATTTGTTAAAAAGTGTGGTTAGTGGTGTCACTAGGTCCTTCCTTAACTCTTTTAGGATTCTAAGGTGAATCCCGTTAGGCCCCATTGCTTTGTCCACCTTGAGTTTTAGGAGTTCTTTCAGGACTCTTCCTTCTGTTAATAGACTGGTGTCAACCCCCCTACCCAGAGTGCTTCTACTGTTTGGTTTAGGTAACTCCTCCTCTTCTTCTTTTGTGAATAATGAGCAAAAGTATTCATTCAGTATCTCTGCCTTTCCACTGTCTCCCTCTGCCTACCTTCTCTCTCCTTTATTAAGCTTCACTATCCCTCCCTTAACCTTTCCATGCTCCCTAATGTACCTATACAAGGTTTTATCCCCCTTCTTAACTGAGTTGGCTATCTTTTCCTTGGTTTGGGCCTTTGCTTTTCTGACTGCCTTCCCACTTCTTTCTGCTTTAATTGATACAGTTCCCTGTTGTGCTCTGTCTGTGATTCCTTATACTTTTGAATGCAGCCTTTCTCCTTAACCTTCCCTGACACTCTTTTGAGAACCATAGTGGTTTTATTCCGCTTTGTTTTCTTTATCTGTTTCACACAAAGGCTTGTTGCCTCCATGATGGCAGTTTTGATTTTTCTCTATTGTTCTTCCACCCCTCCTTTCTGGCCATTTGCTAATGCATTCCTCAGGTATTCACCCATTATGCCAAAGTCAGCCCTTCTAAAGTCCAGTATCCTTGTCTTTGTATGGCTTGTCTCTATGGTTGTGTTTATTGTGAAGCACACTGCAGTGGTTGCTTGTTCTCAGATGTCTACTGACTTCTAAATTTGTGATCCTCTCTCCATTTGAGAGTACCAGGTCTAATATTGCTCCCTCCTGAGTGGGTTCCACCACTAGCTGTCTAAGGCATACCCCCTGTAAGGCATCGAATGACCCTGCTCTTGGTTGTGGCTGCAGTCCATGTAGCCTAGTTAACATCTGGCATATTCAGGTCCCCCATCAACAGTATCTCCCCTTTTTCAGCCATTTTGAGAATGCCCGCTATCATTTTCTTGTCCATTTCCTCCCCTTGAGATGGGGGTCTGTATACAGCCCCTGTGCAGATTGTGATGCCATTCCCTGTCTCCAAGGTGACCCAGAGTTCCTCTTGTCCTCCTCCTTTACTTTTTAGTTCTGTAGCTTTGATCCCTTCCCTTATGTAGAGAGCTACTCCACCTCCTCTTTTACCCTCCCTGTCCCTTCTGTAGATTGTGTACCCTGGTATGTTGACATCCCAGTCATGGTTCTCCATGTACCATGTTTCTGTGACTGCCACAATATCCAAGTGTTTCTCTTCCATCAGGGCTACTAGCTCTGGAAGCTTGTTTCCCAGACTACGGGCATTGGTACTCATCGCCCTCCATTTAATGTTGGCTTTATCCTTTTTTACCCCATCTCTGCTCTTATTGCCCTTGTCCATTTTTCCATTTACCCCTCTCCTGCCCTCTGTCAAGCTCTGTACCTCAGTGTTTACCCTACTGCCTGCCATGTTTTGTGGGGGGAGGCTTGAACTTTCCTGTTTCCTATCAGCACCTCCCCCCTTGGCTAGTTTAAAAGCTTGCCAAGGAAGCCTTTAAACCTGTCACCTAGAAGCATGTTTCCCTTCCTGGACAGATGCAGACCATTATGCCAGTATAGACGTTCATCTCTCCAGGTGGACCCCCGGTCCTCAATTCTTAGGACTGTCTCTGACACCCTGTAGGCTGTTCTATGTATGGGTGCTTGGGTCCCCATATCTACGTCATGCACCGCTAGCAGAATCTGTTCAGGCTATGGTGTAAATAAAGGGGCAAATTCCTGAGAAACGGTCCTCAATTCTTAGGCCTGTCCAGGTGTCAACTGGGGTGACAGCATGATGGTCTCCACAGATAATGCCTGCTTACTCTCAGCTAACAAGTCAAGAAGGGGGTCTTCCTCACCTAGCTCCTCACCAGGACAGCAAACACCATGTCAGCCCTATTAAAATATGGCTTTATCATGTTTACATAATACATCCTGTGTGTGTGTTTTTGGTCAGGTAACTCCATAATGTTAACATTGTTTACTTGCAGGACTACCTTGTAAGGCCCTGCCTACTCAGCTTGCAGCTTGTTCTTCTGGACTGGGATCAGAACAATTACCTCCTGTCCTACCCCGTATGAGTGAGTTCTGGCTCCATGATTGTACCAGGTCTTTTGTTTTTGCTGGTCAGCTGCTAGGTTCCTCTGGGTCATGCCCATAAGCTCCTTCAGCATCTCCCTGAATCATAACATGTACTCCACTATGGGAGTCCCCTGGGTGGCATGCTTACCTTCCCAGTCTTCTCATATTAAATCTAGGGACCCCTCACCCTGCATCCATATAAGAGCTCGAAGTGCGAAAACTCAGTCGATTCTTATGGTACTTCCCTGTAGGCAAACAGCAGGAGGGGCAGGTATCTCTCCCAGTCCCACCCATTCTGTTCTGCAAATCCATCAAGCATAGCTTTTAGGGTCCCATTAAATGTCTCTATGAGACCATTGGCTTGTGGGTGGTAAGGCGTTGTGCTCCTCTGTACTACACCACACTTCTCCCACAAACTCGTCATTAGGTCCAACATGAAGTTACCCCCTTGATTGGAGATAACCTCTGGCAGAAACCCAGCATGGGAGAAAATCCCCAACAAAGTGTTTGCAACTTGTCCACCTTAATGGAGGACAGCTCGATGACTTCAGGATAGCGGGTAGCATAATTGACAACTGTCCATATATACTTTTTTCTGAGGAACTTTTGGTATTCAAAGGACCCAAATATCCATTCCAACCTTCTGAAATAGCTCCTCCACAAGTGGTAAGGGCATCAGGGTAGCCTTGGCTTTGCTTCTGGCCTTCCCTATTTCCAGACACCGGTGACAGGATTTGCAATATTTCTTCACCTGCTTGGTAATATTGGGTCAATAGAAATTGCGGGCTAAGTGCTGCATAGTATGAGCAATGCTCAAATGTCTGGACATGGGAATATCATGAGCCACCTTGAGCAATAACTCATGATACCCCTGAGGAACAACAAGCTGCCTGCCAATCACCCCTCTCTCTGTCCTGATGTCCTGTGTGTATAACAGTCCATTGTCCCAATACACCCTATGTTTTCCAACACCCTCCTGTGTCCCATTAGACTCTGCACAGGCCCTCAGCTTCTCTAAGCTAGGATCTGTCCATTGTACCACTGCTAAATCTTCCCACTTACTCAGAATATGGGGCATGTCCCCATCAGTTCCCAGGCTGAGGTCCATAGCTATGGCAGTAGGGGCCTCAGTATCACAACCTTCCCCCTCCTCCTGGCTATGTGTCACCCCTTTCTCTTGAGAGCAAACTTCACCAGGGGAAGTCCCATCCCCCTATTTTCACCCTCTTTTCCAAGAGCCACAGGCTGGCCTGTCTCCAACCTCTCATGTTTGAATTTCTGTGGGGTCCAGAAGATCACAGGAGTCACTGTCCTTTTGGTTCTGGGTCACAACACAAATCACCCCCTGTAGAACATCATTCCCCACAATAACATCCATAATGAGGTTGTTGGCTATAGCCACTTTTCTTACCCCTTCACCTGCATCTCCCCAGTCCAGGGTAACACTGGCTATGGGTAGGTTTTCATTGCCCCAGTGAAATCCTTCACAGAGACAAACTGATTTGGCAGTATTTGTTCATCCCCCACCATATCCCCTTTTACCAGGGTAAGAGATGCTCCAGTATCCCTTATTAACCCTCTAGTCTGTACCCCATTCACTGTAACTGGTTGAATGTGCGCCCTCATATTTTCAGGGATAGTGTCAGTAATACAGTTGGAAACTAGCTCTGTTTGCACAAGCCCTTTCACATTTTGGACCTTCTTAGGACACTGCCTAGAAATATGGCCTGGCTTTTTATAATACCAGCATTCATCATTTTTCTTGTTCCCAAACTCTCTTTTGGACACCGGGTGGTTCCCTTCTTTTTGCTGAGGCATGGTGGTTTTTGGTTGTCCAAAATGCCCACTTTTCTCTTTTGCCCCTGCATTCCCTGCTCCCCCATTTCTGTTGAGAGCAGGCCTGCTTTGAGTATAGCGATCCACCATATCTGCAACCTGTTTGGCAATCTTAGGATCTCGATCCTCCAGCCAAAGTTTTAGATTAGGTGAGCAAATCCAGTAAAACTATTCAAGTAATACCACCTCTTCAGTAGCGTCAACAGAATTTGTTTTTACCCCTCCCACCAACGTTTTAAATAGTGATGCTGTTTAGTGGCTATTTCTTCAAAGCTCATTTCGGCCCCCTTTTGAGTTTTCAGAATTTTGCTCTGTATGCATTGGGGTTCAGATCATATTTTTTTAACAATGTAGTTTTTAACTTATCAAAGTCTTTACTGTTCACATAGTCCATCTGTCCCAATGCCTCCCGACCCTTGCCAGTAAGTGATGGAGATAGTGAAAAGCTCCAGGCTGGATACAGACCTTTTCAAATGAATTTAAAAACATGTCCATATCCTCCCCCTCTTTAAATTCAGCCATCAATTTTGAGTAATGTGTTCCCCAGCCCTGGAGATTCAGACCCACCTCCACCATTTACCTGCTTGGGTACGGTTGGTTGGATTTTCAGCTTCTCCAGTTCAAATGCTGTCTGGCACTGCTTTTCCTCTGCCTCGGCCTCTCTCTGGTGCTGCTTTTCATCCACCTCCCTCTGGTGCTGTTTGTCTTCCACTTTTCTCTGGTGCTGCTTTTCCTTTGCCTTGGCCTCTCTCTTTTACTGTCTTTCCTCTATTTCCATCTCAAATCTTTTTTGCTCCAGCTCAAGCTGTCTCTTCTGTATCTGCAGCCTCTTCAGCTCCAGCTCCTTGTCTGTGGATGGCTCCCGCTATTCTGGGTCCTGGCATTCTGAGTCACCACCTGTGGCTCCAAACTTGGTGGGGCTTCCTCAGTTTCAGCTGTCATAAGGGCCTCTTTGAGTTGCCTTTTTTTTTCTCAATGGGAGTTCCCCTTTCTACACAGATCTTCCTCAGCTGTTTCATATTCATAGTGTGGCATGGAGAAGACATTCTTCTTTTTCTATACTATACTACACTATTATGCTAAAAAAAAAATCAAACAAGACAGGGTCTTATTGTCTGCAAGCAAATTTCTTTTTCCTCTTTCCAAATTCTGCCCTCTGTTGTGTGATGGGTTTGTAAGAGCATACAAAATCCTAGTAGTTGGCACCAAATCTATCATGAGCCTCAGCCCTGTGGGTGTAGCAGGACTTCCTATTTGCAGGGATGTCCCCCTTTTATTAACTCATGAGCAGTTGTAGGGTTCAGGAAGCATCATCAACCTTTATTTTCTCAGTGGGAGGGTGGAAAATATAGTCTCAAGTCCCTCTGACACTTTTACTACGTTCTCTGTCTAGAATGCCCACTCCCAGCTGGCAGCCTCTTTTTTTTTTTTGGCTATTCTGTTTCTCTCCTTAGTCAGCTTGTCCTCTGGAGGAAGCCCCCAGCCCCATCCCCCGGTGTGCACCAGCTGGCGCTGACCCAAACTCCCAGGGCTTGCCCCCCCAGTGGGGCCAGCGGGGTTCCTCAACCCCTACCAGAGAACGGATTTTGCGGGCCAGCGCCATGGCTAGCCAAGAGCGGGGCCTGTGAGGTGCCCTCCACCATAGTGCCATGGCTCTTCTTTTTCACTGGTTTTCTCCCCAGGATTTGGGGCATACAGTGACTCCTGCAGAGAGCAGTGCACATGCTTCCACACGTGCTACCCTCCAAGTGTCTTCCCCAACCCCTCCCCCTTCTGCAGCTTGGTGCCCTGTCCTCCAGTCTCCGCTAGGGAGCAGGCAAGCACCAACCACTGAGGAACCCTGTCCCCGGAGAAGGAGAGCAGTCCATCAGACACTCAATCCTTCTGCTCCCTTGCCGACCCCGGTGGTCTATGCTCATTCCTGAATGCGAGTCGCTGGTGTAGTGCAAGTTAAGGTGCACAGCGCCTCAACCCTTAGTGCCACCAGGCTGGTCAGCTGGCAGCCTCTTGCTAATATGGTCTGTAGGATAGCCAACCTTTTTTCTACCTTAATTAGCAAGGCGTATAGTCCTTACAAAACCCTTCTATTAATAATGTTATATCACACAATTAAACCCCAGGCAGAGTTGATAAGAAATTATAAAAGTTTACATAAAGAAAAACAACACAGTAAATTCTACAATTTGGAAGATATGAAATGCAGACAATACAAAAATAACTATTGGATGGTTATACAAAAAAACACTACACAGTGTTATTTCTAAAACTATACTTTGATTTGATGCTTAGAGTCCGGAAAGATCAAATGTCATTTTTGAGAGGAAAATTCTATCTGTAGGTGAAGTTCTTTTAGAAAAGCAAGATTGTTGGAAAGTAAGTGAATCTTTGAATTTCCTTCAGCTGCAAAACTCAGGGTTGTCTTGGCGCAAAGTCTTTGTTTCCAGATTCTGACTTAAAAGTCAGAATTTCTGTTCAGAATGTGAAAAGTCTGCTTTCACAACTCAGGTCTTTTTCAGGGGGTTTCTCAGACCTACATATACTTTCAAAAAGTATATAACAGCTTGTTAAGTTTTCTCAGCTCTGAGATTCTCAGAGAACAGTTCCTCCTCAGGCTTCAAACTCCAAGCCAATGCACTGATTTCAAAATGTGTGTGTAGTTTAAAGTCTGTGTGATGTCATATTCAGGCCCCCTTTTGGATGGGTGTGACAGTTCACTTTGTCCTGCAGGTATCACTGTGGTTCCATGTTTAAAACCCCTCTAGCATGCCTTATGCCCATGTATGGTTCTTCCTGTTGATGTAGGAGGCTAACCTCCCAGTGGGGCTTTTTGCTGCTGACCTCTCACAGGGGCCTTTTGCTTTGGAATGGCTAAGTGCTCCTTGGAATGGCTATGTGCCCTTTGATGTAAGGGATATAACCCTTGGAATACACATACCCTGTCTGGCTCATTCCTAGAAGAATGCCAGACCTTAAATGTTAAAAAACAGTGTCTTTGTTTTCCAAATCTCCTTCTGCCTTTAAATGGACAGTGTTTTAAACTCTGGAGCACATCACAACACATGAAACATGAACATTAATTAGATAATATAGGCCTATCTTGCCACAACCATACAATACCATAAAGAAAACATTTCAAAAACAACTTTCTCATTGAGTAGCTTTGTACGGTTAAAAGGCTGTCTCTGTTCAGGGCATAGGAATGTGACCTTTGTGACCACTTAATGATCCATGTGCTGAACCAAATGGTACAGTGTTTTAAAGGGGAACAGTCAACAATAATAACCCACACTCAAGTGCAGGGCTGGTCCCAATTTGCAGTTTGTGTGCAAACATTAGCTTTTTACTTACTGTTTACTGTAGCACAGTACACTGTACCTGACCGATCTTGATGACTGCCAAGCTGAGATTTACTGTAATCAGGAATCCAAGGATCCCCTGCAGCTGAAATAAGAGTTGGGTGCAGCCGTTGAAGATTAAGCAGCCTTAAGTACACGTTACAGTTTTTATACTCTCAGCTTTTGTTTGCTGGTCCTGCTGTGCTGCCAGGATTAAATACAATCAGAGAGGACTGTACCTAGCTCTGGGAAAACAGCGGGACAGGCAAACAACTGATCAGAGCTCTAACGTGCATTGAAGGCTATTAAATCTCCCATGGCTGCAGCCCGGCTTTGACATCAGCCATGAGACATTCAGGGATTTCTGGTCACAGCAAATATAAGCTTGAGAGTCAGTAGGATGAGCCAGATATTATCTACTATACTGCAGTAAACCGTTAGCAGAAAGAAAATGCTGTCCGCAAAGTGCAAATTGGCTCCATCTCCACACTTGGATGTGGGGCTCTTAGTGCTGTCTCCTCCCATTTAACATCAGCTTAAAAGATGGTGTGTGCATTTTTTGTTGCTCAGCAAGACTTTCAAAATGTTGATTTTCTTTGTTGTTATTATTGTGACACTTAATTCCTTTTATATAAGTCTAAATATACCTCTTTATCTGCCACCACAAAATACCATATCATGCTCCAGATAGCAAAATAAAAGAACAATAAGTTAAAATACAAATAAAACTTTTATCATGCAACACTTTGATTAAATATATGAAACTATACTAATTTGCTATGACAACTGTGTAAAGTTCTAGGCTTCCCAATACAAAAAAATACGTTATGGCAGTAGAGAAGGGGAAATGCAGGGCCACTAAAATGATAAAGGTTACAGAGGATAAATGTTATGAGGAGAGACTGGAGGCCTTTAGCATGTTCACCCTCTGGAAAAGAAGGCTTAGTGGGGACAAGATCACATTCTTCTACATACCGGAGGTTATCAACATGATTGAACAGATGGAAATGTTTGATTTGGTGTACTTCAGCAGGACATCGGGTCACTTCTAAAAGCTCAATGGTAGTAAATGCAGGGGTAACATTTGGATTATTTCTTCTCCCAGAGGGTGGTGAACCTATGGGATTATCCACCAGCAGAGACAGTGGACATGAATATAGCACAGGTCTTTGAAGTAAGCCAGGGGAAATCACAGGATATCCTGGGAAGTAGAGCGAGTGGGATATCTACGAAATTTAGTACTTGTTTGCACAGCATACTTATTAGTTCCTGCTTATGAAGTGCTGAAGGGGGCAGACTTGATGGAACTGGTGACTCATCTGACCTTCAATTACTATGTTGCTATATGCAGAACCCTGAGCTATGGATGGGTGCTTTATAAAATAAAAGCTACTACTACTGTGTCACAGACAGGGTGAAGAGGGATCAGTTTGCAAGTTCTTGGCACAGGGCAATGTTTTGTGTCTTTGCAGTTAGCATATGAAAAGTTTGCAACATCTCTAGATTATAGTGTTGTAATAAGAACTAGCATCATCTGCAAAGTCCTGCTGCTTTCTAATGCACCTAGGCAATGTAAAGCAGTTTATGGTATGATACAACTGATGTACCTATTCCTTTTCATTCCATTTTACACACACAGTACAAAAATCCACGGCACCCATAGTAGTAATTCCACACTTAAATGGATATATCAAAACAGCTTACCGTTTATTAAACAAAATGTGGAGTTAACATCCATAGAATACCAGTTAGCGGATAAAAAATGCTGAAGCAGAATCGTGACGTCACAGCATAGCCGATGTCACCTACTGATATTTCACTCAGGATTACCCAAGCTTCCTCAGAGTGATTAACACCACCCAGCAGTATACCTTATATAACTTTCAGTATGTAAATTGCAACTCACATGTCTATGAATAAACACTCGTGGCAGTTTACAGACTAGCATGGCATATTAGTATAACAATGCATTCCCAAATCTTCATATTAAAAGAATATGGATTATTTACCGAATGGTGGCATGTAATAAATAAATAACATTTTACAAGAAAGCAAAAGTTAATTGCAAGGTGGGGTGGGAACAATTTCTCAGACTGTCCCCCTTTTCCAAACAGTATGCTTTGTAAATAAACAGAGAATTCATGTTAAGAATAGAAAGTACAAATGATGTACAGCTCCAAGAGCTAATCTGTATTGCTGCCAGGCATAAACTTAATGGGTGTTAATCATACAAACAGAACACTAAAACTCCACAAAGATCTTAATAGCTAACAAATGCATCTTTTGTGTTGCAGATGCATTTGTTAGCTATTAAGATCTTTGTGGGGTTTTAGTGTTCTGTTTGTATGATTAACTCCCATTAAGTTTATGCCTGGCAGCAATACAAATCAGCTCTTGGAGTTGCACATCATGTGCACTTTGTATTCCTAACATGAATTCTCTATTTATGTATTTATATGGATGCATACTGCTTGGAAAAGGTGTGTGTTTGTGTTGGGGAGGGGGATGTCTGAGAAATTGTTCCCACCCCACCTTGCAATTAACTTTGCTTTTTTATTTATAACATCCAGAAACAAGCAGTTTGATACCTTTTATTGGACCAACATAGATGTAACAAAGGAACACAGTGCTAAAGCTTTTGGACTAAACAAGTCCTTCCTTGGAAGCTTATGCCAGTTGTGTGGAAAATCACATTCTATTAACACCCAGATCATACATTAGAAAACATAAAGAATTCTCATTGGTTTAAAATACCTTTTTTAAACTATAACATGCCACCATGCAGTAAATAATCCTTACTCTTTTAATGGGAAGATCTGGGAATGCATTATTCTACTAATATGCAATGCTAGTCTGTATACTGTCATGAGTTTTTATTAATAGACACGTGAGTTGCAATTTACATACTGAAGGGTACATAAGGTACACTGCTGGGTGGTGTTAATCACCCTGAGGAAGCTTGGGTAATCCTGAGTGAAACATCAGTAGTTGGCATCAGCTATGCTGTGTTGTCACAGTTCTGCTTCAGCATTTTTTATCCACTAACTGGTATTATATGGGTATTAGCTGCATGTTTTTGTTTAATAAATGGTAAGCTGTTTTGATATATCCATTTCAGTGTGGAATTACTGCTATGTGAGCTGTGGAGTTTTGTACTCTGTGCTTATGTGTTTACTTCTAGCACCATATTTTTTTTCCTGGTGCTGACTGCTTCTGCCTTTCTGCCATTCCATTTTAGATTATACTTTCTCCTGTTTCATTGCTGCCCTTTCCCCCAATTTTGAGTCAGTTTTAACATTTTTTAGACTTGTAATGATTAATGGTAAGTGTCCTAAATATGGCTGCCAAAAGGTTTTCACCAATAATCACAGCTGTATTTGAAGAACACCTGGGGTGGGATTTTCAAAGCCTCCATACTTATGATACACCCATCGCAATTTTGAAAGCAGCTGCATTGGCCCCTCGTGCCTGGGTATGGGAGGGAATGGGGAAATCAGGTGTACAGTCCCTGCACCTCTTGATTTTTTGGCCTAGGCTGACTTATTCTTTACCAATAGATGTATCCACAGCAGGGCATGATGCTGTCAGAAACTGTGACTGGAGGAGGATGCGATTTTGAAGAAAGCACCCACTGCTACTGCATTTCAAAACTTGCCCCCATAGTTTAGCATCATATTTCTTGGAAGATGAAGTAGCTAATGACAGGCACAGTTCCCTGACCTTTGGGAACACTGGAGACAGCAGTAAAACTGTGGTCCGCAATGATGAGCTCTAACTTGGTGGCCATTTGGTGAAATATGGCACTGTGACAGGGTAGTGAAATGGGTGGCTTCTCAGGGAACACTCACATAGAGAACACTCTAGATACTAGTTTGAATCAAATGAAATCCCATGGTTCATTTAAAGACATCTAGGGCCAGATCTTTTAGTTTTATGGCCCCAACCCTGTGGAATTCTCTATCTCGTCAGGTACGAGACTGTCCGACTGTCCAAAGCTTTAAGGGAGCATTAAAAACATTTCTTTTTAGCCATGCATACAATGATTTTTAATGTGGCTGCCGTGGAATTTTATTTATGGTTTTAATTATTTATTTATTTGTTTTATTATGTTATGTACAGGTGCCTTGGTTCTGGAAATGCACCTTATATAAATAAAGATTGATGATGATGATGATGATGATGAAATCTGCTTTACTTTCAGTAACAAAGGAAAAACACAACAAAAAGCTTGTATTCGGCTTAGCAAAAAATTCAGAGTTCTGTCTCTCTCAGTCTCCACCTCAGAGCTTCCCCTGCCTCTCTCCCTTTATTGGAACCAGGTGTTGCTTGTTAACACCACTTCCCCTGAGGTATATCCAGCACATAGAACAAGCAGTGCAGGGAGGGTCTTAAAGGGCTAACCTTAAAGTGAAAAGGGTTTTGTACATATACCAGCACAGCCCCCATCAAAACCTGCATTGTCTTTGTTGCAAGGTTGTGAAGTGGTTTACGGGTGAAAAGAGCGTGACAAACATATACTCCATCACATGCCCTCCCCTCAGAGTTGTGCCCTTGGCACATTTAGTAAGGGCCATCAGAAACCGACCCTGCCAAGAGCAAAAAATCCACATTACCATACTGGATACCTACCCGGTGGTGCACATCAAATGAAAAAGGCTGCAGCACCTTTACCATCTGATGTCCTGGGCATTTATATCCCGCATAGCATTTAACCATTTGCTCAGTGGCAAGGGTGAACATCCACCCCAACAGATATTAAGGAAGGGTGATTACTGCCCACTTTATTGCCAGACATGCTTTTCCATCTTGGCATAGCGCTGCTCCTGGGGAAAAAGTTTGCAAGATAGATGTAGGATGAGGTGAGGCCCATCCTCAAAGTCTTTTGATAACACTGCCCTCAACCCCACCTCAGAGGAGACTGCATACAATATGAAGGGATGGTTGAAATCTGGACATTGTATGACTGGCACCTCACACCGCACATTGCTTGATGAACCGAAATGGCATCTGACACTCAGGTGACCAATGGACCTTATTTGGGGTGGTTTTCCTGGTCAGGTCAGTCAATGAAGTAACAAGGCAGCAAGGGTTGAGAAGTCCAGAAAGAGCCAGCAGTAATACCTTGCAAGTCCAAGAAAGGACCTAATCTGCTTCTTACTAGTGGGTATGGGGCAGTCAACTTGGGCCTTTACTTTGCCAAAAACCGGGCCTACACTGGCATTCCCAGCTACATACACCATGTATCTCATCTCCTGCTGTCCTAGGGTGCATTTCATGGGACTGAATGTGAGGCCTGCCTCCCTGAGTATAATGGAGTACCATGGCTACATCCTGCAGGGGCTGTCCCAATCAGGACTAAATATAGCAACACTGTCCTGGTATGTTGCCGCATACGGTCCATGGGGATAGAGGATATGGTCCAGTATGTTCTTGGGCTCAGTATGCAGCTTCGGCATCTCCAGTCAGGTATGGTGCAATGCGGGAAACCCAACATTCTTGTGGCCAGGCACTGGTATTAGTAACTCTCTCAAATGTTATAAGGTAGGCTCGTGATCATCCTCAGGACCCATTTTTGTTAGCAAGGGGTGGGGTCCTACAGCGACTGGATTCCCTGGGACCTGGAGCTAGGGCACAGTTTCTTTCTATGTTTGCAGAGCCTGCTTCATAAACTCCTGCTATTGCTGGTCTGTCTGCATCTGCAATTTCACTTGCTGGGCCATCCAGTCTCTTTGCATCTGGACCTGTTGTGCTTACTGTTCTGCCAGCCATCTCCATACTTGTCAGTTATCATCAGTGCCAGCTGTTGGTCTCACTGAGTCTGCTGTTGTGCCAGCTGAGCCTGCTGTTATACTTGCTTAGCCATCCAGTCCCTTTGCATCCGGGCCTGTTGTGCTTACTGTTCTGCCAGCTATCTTCATACTTGTCTGAGTCCATCTCATCCTTATTTAGACAAGGGGGAGTTCAATCCCACTGCTAAAGCCAACCACATGTGAGAGGGTAGCAAACCAGGTACCTTCTTGGGGAACACTCTCAGAGAGAACACTCTGGACACCAGCTTAAATCAAATAAAATGTGCTTTACTTTCAGTAACAGAGCTGAAACAAAACAAACAGCTTGTACTTAGCTTACTAAAAAAATTCTTAGTTCAGTCTCTCTGTCTCCACCTCAAAGATTCCTCTGCCGCTCTCCCTTTATTGGGTCCAGGTGCTGCTTGTTAACACCCCTCCCCCTTCGATACAGTCAACATCCAGAACAGGCAGTGCAGGGAGGTCTTAAAGGGCCAACCTTAAAGCAAAAAATGTTCTGTACAAATCCCATCACAGGCCCCATCAAAACCTGCATTGCCTGTGTTGCAGGGTTGTGAAGTGGTTTACTGGTGAAAGGAGTGTGATGGACATACACTCTGTCACAGGCACCATATACTGTAAATGGATTTAGAAACAAAAATAAATAACAGGATCAATGTGTGTGTGTGTGTGTGTGGGGGTTGCATAATGAAGGATGTAATTTTTTTTCCTTTAGAGGTTTTTATCTCTCCTTGGCAGGCTGGGTGGCTGTATCAGCCCTGTCCCATAACTCAGTGGCTGTCCCGAGTCTCTGTGCATACCCCAAGACTGGGTAGGCTGCTGGTGCTTGTGGGGAGGGTTTCATTAGCCCATCCTCCATTTTGTCCTCCTGATTTTCTCCCTGGGGCTCAGTGTTATGTGCAATGAGCATGCAAGTGCACTCCACCTCTGAGGAGGCACTCCAGCAGTCTGTTCGCTGGCCTTTCCCCCTAACTACGAGACTCACACATGCCACCACTTGGCTTCCGCCAGGTGACAGTTGAGTGGCGAGTCATGGGATCCCCCCTCCTCAAGGGAAGAGTGCAGTCCTATGGACACTCAGTCTTCCCTGTCCTGGCCAGGCACCCGAGCAACCCGCATCTGTTCCTGAACCTGGGTCACTGGCATGGCAGAAGGGAAGCATGACTGCCTCAACCTGCCATGCCAGTGGGCCAGCCTTAGAATGTAATTATGTTAACATTAACTATTGCTTTAAAGGGCATTTTCTCTGGTTACCTTTCCAACTGTATTAGCTATAGGGAGACTACCAGTCTATCTGATCCTGGTATCTGACATCTCAATATGCTTCAGGAATACTTGAGCCCAACCTCCTCACCAAACTGATTAACATGGCTCTAAAATGAAAAGGCATTTCAAATTATCTTCTTATTCATTAAACAAAATATAGTGTTTTATTGCTCTTTTATACAAACATTTTAAAGTTATCAAATCTCTATTACCAATTTCACATCAAACTTTTTTGTATCTTAGAGCAGCAGTTCCCACTGGCCACGAAAAAAACAACACACAGCACTGCTTTTTAAAAACTTGTTTATTAAACAGAATACATATTATAATTCATTGCAGGTTCTAGCTTGTTCCAAGTTTAGCTTTTAAGATTACATTCTTGTTATAAATAACCTGTTATGTTCCACATAATGTTTCATTCAAAGTGTGTTAGATTATGTTTATTGACAATCTACCAACTGAAACTGCACATCCAGGAACAAATATGCGCCATAATAAATTGAAGAATTGATACTGTCCTCCCTGGTGCGCGCTTTCCAGAGGTACATGGATCAAAGCCCACTGGTCTGTAGTCCATGGAGATACAGCATATAGCCTCTCTCAGGAGAGGTTTGGATGGAATTGATAAGTTGCTGCAGTCTGAAAGTAGATGTATTTTCACCCTCAAATCCCTGAAGCCTGCTGGACCAAATGAGGAATTGGGCAACAAGCCATTCTTGTAAAAGTTCTTTCTGTCAATATTGTCTGTTGTTATAAGCGTATAATAGTAAATCAAATTTTCATGAAAATATATGCAATATATATTGTATCATTTTAATTGTAGATAAATTGCAAAAAAGATTTTATTATTGCCTGATGCATCTTCTGTCTTTCTTTGTCTGTACATTTTTGTCTCACCCCCCATTGAATAAAACTGCTTACATGGACACATTAATCACAGATAAAGACTGTATACCATTGTACATAATTATACATGTGCACACAGCAGATGAACTGGCAGGATAGTCAGATATTTGGAGCACATTGAGAGAAATGTAGGTCAAAGTCAGGTGCAGTCTCAGTGCAAGGCAATTACATTTCTGAGGTAGAATCTGGCTGAGGCAATACAGAAGAGTAGACTATTTCCCAAGGCCAGGTTGTTCCAGACCTACTGGAGTTTGTGACTGAAAGATGACAGGCCATAGCTTTGTTTACACCTGAGGACACAAAATCTGTTACCCGGGCTAGGGTGAAGGTTGTGGCTGGAGGGGGCAGGAGTGAGCAGGGTACTCATGTAGCTGGGGAGTTTGTTTAACCAGAATTTAAAGTCATTGAGAGACAGTTAATGAACAAGTCTGTCTTTCAGTGAAGGACAATGTAGGCAATCATAGAGTGTGCAATAGTGGGTTCGTACTGGGCAGTGGAGAATTAACCTACTGAGGGTATTCAGTAATTAGTCTAATTTTGATAAGTGGCATTGAGATGCAGAGTCATAGACCACATCACCAAAGTCGATTAACATGGAGAATTAGATGTTCAACCAAGGACTTTTTCCAACTTTAGGAGAGGCACTCAGACCCTGTAGTGAATGTGAAAGGAGAAGCTCAGAGATTGGTCAAACTGGATACTAAGGTACTTGTACTCTGACACAAACTTCAGGGTGACACCATTAGAGGTTTTTATATCCAGGGAAGGGTTGTTATGTCCAGTGAAGGACCACATGATAGACTCTTTTTTGATCCAAATAGCAATGAAATAGCTTTTGCCTAGTTAAAGGCCAAGTGGTTTGCAATAACCAGTTAGAAATGTTATCAAAGTTTGATTGCAGGGCAGCAGAGATGACAGCAGGGGTTTTACTTGAGATAAATAGGATGGTGTTGACTGCATACATTTGAACATTACAGGAATTTACAGTCTGTGGTAAATCATTACGTAAGATGTTGAAAAGGAGTGAGCAAATAATAGAGCCTTGGGGGACTCCCATGCAGACTTGCCTGGGGTCAGAGAGAGAGAGAGAGAGACAGAAGAGGAGGGGAGACCAGGAGCAGCAAGCTTAGCCAGGAGGAGGGTGTGATCCACCATGCCAAATGCTTTTGCCAGGTTACAAATATGACTATGATTTATTTGCAGTCTTTACACTACTTTGGCTGCTACTGTTTAGGATCATGGCTGAATAAAATATTTTCATGTGACTAACTTTAATGTTGTGTAATGTTTCTGTGTTCCTCCCTTGAGCACTCATACCTGTTTTGTTTGTTTCAGTTTAGATGTGTCTGGCCACTCTGGTATGCATGCCGGGTCTCAGCACTACAGTGTGACTTCATTGTACTTCTAGTTGGATTTGTAAATCTTAGACTGTATCATATGGAGAACCAGATTAGGAAGGGCATGGAATTGGGTTTTCCTACTTACGTGAGATACTGCAGCTGGAGGATATTATCAAAAAGGTGTTTGAGCATCCACCGGAATGCTGCATCTGCAGCTGTGTCGGCCTACTTGATTTTCAAAAAGACCTGTTAATTTGTGACAAAACATCACAATTTGCAGCAATTTCCAAAACAATTTGTACATTTTTTACAAAACATCACAGTTTGCAGTAATTTATGGCCAAAAGTATGGCAAATTCAATTTTCATCTTTTTTTTTACATAAATTTAGCAAATGCATCTGAAATTCAATGGAGTTAGACAATTTGATAGACGGTCTAGCAGCTAGGATAGCTACAGCACTTTTTAAATTGTGACAGAATACTCTTGGTGGATTGTTTTGAACATTTCACACCCCCATCTCTTCTTTCTGCAGATCCTGTACTCCTTCACTCATTACATTCTAAAATCTGGCTTTCTTTATATACTATATCACAAACATGGTTGCTCTCTATACTGACAAAAAGACATTTGTCCAGGTTCCAAAAGCTTTCATATTTAATTTTTAAGCATTCAGCTGATAGCATCCTCAAGGTCACCACCTTTGCACTATTGGTTCAACACTGCAAAGCTAAGGTGTCCTCCAAGGTTACACAACTTGTCCTTACTTTCCTCTTTTTGTTGCCCCTGCCTGCTTTTTTTTACTGTACTCTGCTGAGTACAGTGCGTATGCCTGCTGACACCACTGGAGGTAACCTGCTCTGAGGTGATAAGGCCCTACAGTCCCTAAACTCTTACAAGAGCTGAAGCCCAAATAAGATTGACTGCAAGATGATCTTGTGACTGCCCCTGAATGCACACAAGTCTTTGTTATTACAATGTGTCCTCTCCACCTGTCCTCCAGACTCAGTAATGGCCACTTTCTGTTTCTAAATGACCTCCCACTGCCATGTAGTTTATCTAAAATATGCACTTTTTCTGGACATCTGGTTCCACCCCCAACCAGCATGGTGGATTAATTGTGAGCTCCCAGACCAGTCCAACATAGAATTTGAATCAATCCTGCAAAATGAAACAATTTACCAGAATATTTGCACAAGCAAAGTTCACCACAGATGGGACAACCCAAAAACTAGCAAAAACCTTAAAAACTACTGCCTTATTGCTATCCTTTCAGCTGTTAGCAAACTGTTTGAAAAAGTGGTTGCTGCTCACAGACTACATCCAAATTTATGACCTACTTACCCCAGCCCAACATGGCTTCCGTAAGGGACATGGCACCTCTACTGCTCCTGGTCAGGGTCACCTCCGAGATCAAGGCTGCTATTGATCAAGGCAATTTGACTGGGGATATCTTCGTTGATCTCTCAAAAGCCTTCAGTCTAGTTGACCACACACTCTTGTGTTCCTCACTCCAGTCCCTTGGCCTCTCCCCTCTGTCCTAGCCTGGTTCACCAGTTACCTACTTGGAAGGCAGCAACTCATTAAATTTAAGAAGGTCCTCTTGGAGCCCACACCTGTTAACTTTGGGGTATCTCAAGGGTCTGTTCTAGGGCCTATTCTGTTTTCCCTTTTTGTCAATGATTTGCCTCTGGTCCCAGTCCATGGTTGTTCCAACTTCTATGCAGAAGACCTTGTGATCCTAACCAGCTCACAGGACACCAATGTCATCAACTCCCAGCTCAGTGCTGACTTTGACCTCATACAATCTTGGCTAAAGGCCCACAAGCTAGCCATCAATCTAAAAAAAAACAAACAGGCTATGCTCTTTTGTTCCCTGGCCAAATCCAAAGCCTGCCCTGCACCCCTGAGAGTCACTGGAGCTGATGGATCCTTTGTGTGGGTTCCTGACTCCCTTAAATATTTGGGGGTTACCCTTGCTTCTCAGCTCTACTTCTCCCTGCATATCTACAATGTATGCAAGGCTGCAAATAGCAAGCTGGGCTTGGTCTACAGAGCTAAAAGCTGCCTCACCCCAGCAGCACGTCATGCCCTGGCTAAGGGGGTTCTACTACCCACGCTCTGTTACAGACTTGTCTCCTTTACACATGCTCCCAAAAACTGTCTAGCTAAATGGGATGTTACCTATAACAATATATGTTGCTTTGCTCTCTCTGCCACCCATCTCGCTCACCATTGTGAGCTATACAACAAGTTTGAGTGGCTCTCCCCTGACAATTACCATACCTTTGTTATGGGCAATTTTGTTGACAATATCATCAGAACTGCCACTCTCCCTGTACTAGCTGAGCTAGTCAAGCCTGCAAACCTCTTCTACATATTAGGATCTAGTGGCTAGCAAGTATTCCAAGTTCCCAAAAACCTGTACCCTAATGGACGATCGGGCTTTCACTGTCTGTGCAACCAGACTATGGAACTCCCTTCCTGCCCAAGGTCATACCTCCCCCTCCCATACCTGCTTCAGAAACTCCCTCTGGGGGCTTCCTGAAACTCACCTTGACCTGTCATTGTACCTAAGGTATCAATCCTTTTACTGCACTGTGCTACTCATTATGGTCCTATCCTGACAGTGCCCTGAGATCAGTGTTTACATATTTATTTTTTGTGGCTGTCAAATGTAACCATGTTATGTTATGTTCAACACCTGGCTGTCAATTGCTACCTTGTTATGTTATGTTCCCCCCCCCCACCAGCCCTTTTCCTACACATAGAATAATGAATTCAAGGAAACTAAATATACTAATGGTAAGATGCCAGAATAGATTAGGAGACTCCATCTTACAAAATTGTCTAGCAAGGCATTGAAATAAATTACCACCAGAGTTAAGCTTATTGGTAAGATCTTCAAGCTTCAAGACTGCTTTGTACAAGTACTTGACATCAAACTGTATATGTTTTAAATAATTTGAATATGTTTTTTTGTATAAGTTTTGTTATAGGAAATCGATTGTTTGTTTGTTATTAGTATGTAAATTAATGTATGTATGTTATAAGCCACAGGACATTGTTGTAAATTGGGGTTACACCCTAACCAATCTGTATCCTGTATAAAAATAAATTTTAAACAAACAAATGCACCTCCTCCTTCTCCCTGACTTCAGTATGCACCCCTCAACTTATACTTTATATTGACTATGTCACCTTAGACTGCATCTACCCTATGTTCACCCCTCCCCTTCCCTCCACCTTTCCCCTCCCCAGCCCTTCCTCTTCTACACACCTCCTTCTCTAACCAAATCCCATTCCTTCTTTTCCAGTATCTCCCCCTTTCATCCCTGCCTTCCTGTGTAACCTTGCTGCCCACCCCCTCTGCTTCCTGCTGTACCTCACAAATATCCTTGACTTTCGGACTCCTCTCTCTTCTCTCTTTTCCTCCCTCCCCTGCCTGTTCCACTTACGGATATATGCCTGTCTCCTTTTGTAAATATCTATACATATGTATTCCTCATGACAAACTTAAATAATTAATATAATTTGCACCTCTTATGTACTGTTTTGCTCATGTTACCACCAATGTTCTTATGTGACCTGTTTTCTGTATGTACTCCCAACTATGTTTGTACATAATGCAAAACCTTTGTAAAAGAACCTCTGGTTCAAAGGTATTTTAATCCTAGTAATAAATAACAAAAAAAAAATGTTTTTCTTCATGCCTTCCTGTTAAGTCATGCTGCGTCTGACTATTACCTTTCTCTGAAATGGTGTCATACCTGCTTTGGCCTGGATCTTGTAATCTCCCATGTCACACCTGCCAATAGGCATATGACTGTCTAGTGTGCTTACCTGGTTAACAAAAGCTAAATAAATAAAAACAGACTGTGCTCCTTGACCCCAAAACACTAATCTACCCCTCAACATTGGAGTCTAGCAACTCTCCTATGCGGGCCTCTGATTACATGACCAGGTCTGGATCAGAGGACGACAATACTATTTCAACTGCAGGACATGCGATCAGTAAAAGCAACATGACTATGTAATTAAAACTACGTAAGATTATGTATATTAAGGTATACCAAACACTATTACAGGTGGGAAAACTGCTGGAGGCCTATGGCATCCCTATGCCAGAACAACCTGAGAAGACTTATGCATGCAGTAGATGGTATGGATGCTTTCAGGGACAGGAAAAGGAGGAGAGGAACAGAAGTGACCATGTGCAAGTATTCCAGTGGCCCTCTGTGCTGACCTCAACAAACTGTACAAAGAGCAAAAGAGAAGCTTGACCTGAGGGGCATCCAACAGTCGAATATTACACAGTGAGTACTTGCAAAAGATTTTTTGAACTGCTTGGGGCTGGGTAGTTGGAGACATTGGAAAGTGGGTTGCCCCCCATTTTTGTCTGGACTGCTGCCTAGTCCTGTGCAATGTTTCCCTCAGTCATAATGCTCATCACTTGATGAACAAATCCCGAGAACCTGGAAGAAACTGTATGGTAGGACAAAGCTGGTGGAACATTTTAATGAACTTAAATACACTGTGGTGAGCACAGGTTTCAGATTGTAGAGTCTGACTAGATCTCTTTGGACTTATTTTATCTTCCCGCACTCACCACTACAAAAACTTGTCTGCCATAGTGGGACAATGAGAGGTATATATATAGATAGATAGATAGATAGACAGATAGATAGATAGATAGATAGATAGATAGACAGACAGACAGACAGATAGATGGATTCTTTATTTATTTAGCACTCATCTCTGGAGACTTTGGGTGCTGCACAATATAACACACATAGCATACAAAACATCTTTAAAAATAGGATAGAACACATTTAAAACAACAACAACAACATCAAAATACAATTAGGAGCAACAGCTTAACTAACAATTAAGCACTACTGCTATTTTTAAAACACCTTCAATTGAAGGCTTGATTGAATAAATATGTCTTGAGACCTTTCCACTAAGGGGGCCTCCCTAAGGTAACCAGGCAGGGAGTTCCACAGGGTAGGCACATCTGCCACAAATGCTCTATCACCCAAATGCCACAGCCTAACCCTGGGAACTCCAAGGAGGCCACCCCGGCAGAACGGAGAGCCTGAGTTGGGTGGTACGGCACAAAGAGCTCTTGCAGATAGACTGGGCCCCTCTCATGCAGGGTCTTATAGGTCAACAACCCTATCTTGAAGACAACCCTCCACTGGACTGGCAGCCAGTGCAGTTGCAGAGTGCTGGGGTGATATGTTCACATCTTTTTACCCCCATCAATAATCTCGCAGCCATCAGGTCATCAGGCGGTATCAGGGCTCAAATTTGGGCAATATTCCTGAGATGATAAAACCCACTTCTCACCATGGCAACACCTGTGCATCAAATGTCAGACCACCATCCAGTATTAATCCCAAATTCTTCACCTGCCTAGAGGGGACTAATGGCACACCCCCCCCAGCACAAGGTCAGGGGGTAATTACACGCCACCCCCTGCCGTGATGGCCTGGCTCCACCACCAGTACCTCAGTCTTGTCTGGGTTAAGCTTAAGCCAATTGTGAGTCATCCATGTCTGGATTTCCTCAAGGCAGCTGTTAAATACAGAGTCCGACACCTGGCTATTGGGAGCACAAGACAGGTACAACTGGGTATCATCTGCATAGCAGTGAAAACCCAGACCGTACCATCTGATAATGTCCCCCAGTGGCAGCATATACACCATGAACAACAGAGGCGACAAGACCGACCCCTGCAGAACACCACAGCACAAAGGCTTTGGATTTGATGAGAAAATTCCCATGGTCACCCTCTGCACTCTGTCTGTCAGGTATGACCTGAACCAGTTGATGACACTTCCAGACAGTCCACATGAAAATCGCAGTCAGTCAATTAACACCTCATGGTCCATGGTGTAAAACGCCGCAGAAAGGTCTAGAAGGACCAGGATGGTACGGTTCCTTTTATCCCTCGCCATCAGGAGGTCATTAAGAACCCTCACCAGGGCTGTCTCTGTACTATGCCATGCTCAGAACCCAGATTAGAAAGGCTCATAGGTGGAGGAAGCAGCAAGATGTCTCTCCAGCTGAACGGCCACCACCTTTTCTACAGCTTTCTCTAAAAATGGGAGGTTTGAAACAGGGTCTGTAATTGCTGAGGCAGACCCGGTCCAAAGATGTTTTTTTCAAAAGACGTCTAACCAGAGCTTCTTTCAAGGCTAAAGGAAAGATCCCACTCCTTAATGAACTCCAGACTACCCCAGCAATCACAGGACCAATCAGGTCCAAACATTCCACCAAAAGGTGAGTTGGGCCTGGATCTAAATCACAATGGTTGACGCGCAGCTTAGAGATTATCTCCTACCTCCCCAACCCCAATCAGCTCAAACTCATCCCACACAGGAGGATGCTCTGACTCAACTCAGGCTGGACCCTGCAGCACTTTCAGAAGGCATTAGGCGAGACCTCAGCCCTGATGGCCGGACACCTTGTCAGCAAAAAAACAGAACCAGCTCCTCGCACCTTGCACTCAAACCTACCCCTTCAACATCCAGACAGGCAGGATGTAAAAGCCTGTTCACTGTGCGGAAGAGCTGAGCTGGTCTGTTTCTCACTGTAGCAATCTCCCTAGACAGAAACTCTGCCTTTTTAGGGGAGATTGTCCCCTGATAGTCCACATAATGTGACCTCAGGGCCAATTTATCTGCCACCAGGCCAGATCTTCTCCAATGCCTCTCTAACCTCCAGCACCTAGTCTTTAAACCTTGGAGATTCTCATCATACCAGGGAGATCTCCAATGAGTAGACAGGGGTCAGACATGCAAGGGTGCGATTGAGTCAAAGGCCGCACCAACCACCCCATTATAGGCCACTACTGCTTCCACCGACCCAATCACACAAGCTGCCCCAACACCCAATAGGTCCAGCACAGCCAAAAGGTCCTCTGGAGATACTCCCCTTAACGACTGGTACTGGACCATCTCCATAGGGGCAGAACCATCTGGGGGGGCCCTAAACATGAGCCCCACGGTGCTATGATCTGACCAAACCACCAGATCTACACTAAGGTCCATAATATCTAACTTAGAAGAAATAAAACAGATTCAGTGTGTGGCCCGCCCGAGTGCATCGCTGTCATTACCATTTGTGTCAGGCCCAGGGCCCTCATGCTCCTGAGAAGGTCAATCTCAAATCTAGAAAGCCCCCCATCAACCCAGGCATTGAAATACCCCATGATCAACCACCTGGGGGACTCCAATACCAGGCTCGCAATGAGCTCCTCAACCTCTTGCAAAAAATCCCCATTACTACCTGGGGGGCGATAGAGCAGGAGGACACTAAAGCCCACACCCACACCCCCTCGGGCAGCCACACATTCAAAGGACCTTACAGGGCCCAAAGGCAGCACTGTGAGGTTCAGGCTAGATTTAAAACAAATGGCCACTCCCCCGCCCCTATGATCCTTTCACGGGCTGTGTATCATGGAGTATCCGGCTGGCACTGCCACCTCTAAAATTGGGAGCAGCATTTTCATCCAGGCAGGTCTCCATGATGCAAGCCAGATTGACAGAGGATATCAAGTCCACCATTATAGCCATCTTGTTCCTTATTGATCTGGCATTGCACATCACAACCCGAGTAGAATGAGGTAAAGCAGCTGGACCAGTCATCTGCCCACACTCTAAGGTGGAGCCCTTGGGTATGGGGACTAGACAAGGCGAATCCCGTTCAAGCCCCCGTTTCACCCCAGGGTGTCTCCTTGATTTCACCACCTGAATCCCGGACACTCTGTCAGCCACTCGGGAGACATCCCGCTGGGCCCTCCCCTCTGGACTATCCCTAAAGCCCTACATCTTGAGTAGGCTTCCCATGACAATACTGGAAGCTCGAAAGGGTGAAAGCCCCAGAGGTCATCACCCGATAGCTGCACCTAACAGGCCTCAAACCCCAACACATTTCTAAAAACAAAAACAACCCACTCAAAAATTCAGAGCTTCTCAAATACCACACCTTCACCACCCACAACAATACACCCTCTATATTACACAACCACACTTCTTACACACAAAAACAAACACACTCACTAATTCAAACTCCTCAAATACCACACCTGTACCACTCACACCAATATCTCTTCTACATTACTCAACCACACTTCTTTCACACAGCACACAATTAAATATTTAATCATTTCAGTGTCTCCAGGAATTTCACAGACAAGAAACAAGAATTTTTAAATTTGAATCCCAAAAAGGTTTTTTAAAGTCCAAAAGTTCAAAAGAAAAAAACAAAATTCCAAGATTTCACAGCATATACTGGGGAGCTCTCACCACCACAGTCCAAGGAATGTAAGAGCCCAAGAGGCTCTCACCCTCTTAGCTCTCACTAAACTTTTTAACTGTCCAATATTCAGTCTATTGAAGAAGTAGTTCCAGAACTACATAAAGTTGTAGTCCTACTCACTGAGTTCTCTGCACATCAGGGAAGGAAGACGAGTCACCAAGTCCAGTCAGTCTTCTTTATACATATACTGCAGCCATTGTTTTTCCAGATCTTCCCAACCCAACTAAAACCTCAGGGCGCTTCAGGGACTTCTCCTCTGCAGCAGTCACCCTTCAGTGGCTGCCCCGTCGGTTCTCACTGTTTCTGGTCGAACACCCTCCAATGTCTGACCCTCCAGATACCCCCTTCAGCCACCCCGATAATTCAGCCATGGGTCTATAATCACCAAAACTCTCCACAACTTCAATGCCGCAGTCTCCTTTCTACTGCACAGACAGCTCAATCCCTCATTCATCCAGGGACTCCGGCAGCACAGACCATCCCACCTCCTTCCTTCCTCCTTGTCCTGGTCCAAAAGCATTCCTCCTCAAATCGATACTGTCTGTTTCGGTCCTCTACACTGGGGATACCCACATTCCACTGCAACCATGGCCCGGCAACAGTTCAGCCCGACCCGACAACCCCCGTTCTGGCTCCAAATGCAGAGAAAACAGCAACCAGCACTATCCAGCGGGCAAAACGTACAGTACATCTCCCGCAAAGTTAAATTCAATTATTGTTCCCATTTTGTTCTGAAAAAGCTCCAGTGACACTTTCATACAATTCACAAATAAGTCCCAAAAAAAAAAGATTTTAAAAGCAACGCTCTACAGATAGAACACTCACACACTCTACAAATAAAATGCTCAAAAAAACAAATCTAACTAATATTGCTTCTGACTGTATTCTCATGGATCATACACAGCCCAGCGTGGCCGGCACAGGACTGGGTGGAAAAGAGACTGGCGTATACAAGACTGTACAAATGTTAACATTAGTCTGATGGACTCCTTGCTAACAACCATTAGAGAGGGAGATGGGAAACACATATATACTGATTGATAGATAGATAGATAGATAGATAGATAGATAGATAGATAGATAGATAGACAGATAGACAGACAGACAGACAGACAGATAGATGGATTCTTTATTTATTTAGCACTCATCTCTGGAGACTTTGAGTGCTGCACAATATAACACACATAGCATACAAAACATCTTTAAAAATAGGATATAACAAATTTAAAATAACAACAACAACATCAAAATACAATTAGGAGCAACAGCTTAACTAACAATTAAGCACTACTGCTATTTTTAAAACACCTTCAATTGAAGGCTTGATTGAATAAATATGTCTTGAGACCTTTCCACTAAGGGGGCCTCCCTAAGGTAACCAGGCAGGGAGTTCCACAGGGTAGGCACATCTGCCACAAATGCTCTATCACCCAAATGCCACAGCCTAACCCTGGGAACTCCAAGGAGGCCACCCCGGCAGAACGGAGAGCCTGAGTTGGGTGGTACGGCACAAAGAGCTCTTGCAGATAGACTGGGCCCCTCTCATGCAGGGTCTTATAGGTCAACAACCCTATCTTGAAGACAACCCTCCACTGGACTGGCAGCCAGTGCAGTTGCGGTGCTGGGGTGATATGTTCACATCTTTTTAACCCCATCAATAATCTCGCAGCCATCAGGTCATCAGGCGGTATCAGGGCTCAAATTCGGGCAATATTCCTGAGATGATAAAACCCACTTCTCACCATGGCAACACCTGTGCATCAAATGTCAGACCACCATCCAGTATTAATCCCAAATTCTTCACCTGCCTAGAGGGGACTAATGGCACATCCCCCCAGCACAAGGTCAGGGGGTAATTACACGCCACCCCCTGCCGTGATGGTCTGGCTCCACCACCAGTACCTCAGTCTTGTCTGGGTTAAGCTTAAGCCAATTGTGAGTCATCCATGTCTGGATTTCCTCAAGGCAGCTGTTAAATACAGAGTCCGACACCTGGCTATTGGGAGCACAAGACAGGTACAACTGGGTATCATCTGCATAGCAGTGAAAACCCAGACTGTACCATCTGATAATGTTCCCCAGTGGCAGCATATACACCATGAACAACAGAGGCGACAAGACCGACCCCTGCAGAACACCACAGCACAAAGGCTTTGGATTTGATGAGAAAATTCCCATGGTCACCCTCTGCACTCTGTCTGTCAGGTATGACCTGAACCAGTTGATGACACTTCCGGACAGTCCACATGAAAATCGCAGTCGGTCAATTAACACCTCATGGTCCATGGTGTAAGCGCCGCAGAAAGGTCTAGAAGGACCAGGATGAGCAGGTTCCTTTATCCCTCGCCATCAGGAGGTCATTAAGAACCCTCACCAGGGCTGTCTCTGTACTATGCCATGCTCAGAACCCAGATTAGAAAGGCTCATAGGTGGAGGCAGCAAGATGTCTCTCCAGCTGAACAGCCTCCACCTTTTCTACAGCTTTCTCTAAAAATGGGAGGTTTGAAACAGGGTCTGTAATTGCTGAGGCAGTCCCGGTCCAAAGATGTTTTTTTCGAAAAGCGTCTAACCAGAGCTTCTTTCAAGGCTAAAGGAAAGATCCCACTCCTTAATGAACTCCAGACTACCCCAGCAATCACAGGACCAATCAGGTCCAAACATTCCACCAAAAGGTGAGTTGGGCCTGGATCTAAATCACAATGGGTCGGCCGCAGCTTAGAGATTATCTCTACCACCTCCCCAACCCCAATCAGCTCAAATTCATCCCACACAGGAGGAGTGCTCTGACTCAACTCAGGCTGGACCCTGCAGCACTTTCAAGAGGCATTAGACGAGACCTCAGCCCTGATGGCGGACACCTTGTCAGCAAAAAACAGAACCAGCTCCTCGCACCTTGCACTCAAACCTACCCCTCCAACACCCAGACAGGCAGGATATAAAAGCCTGTTCACTGTGCGGAAGAGCTGAGCTGGTCTGTTTCTCACTGTAGCAATCTCCCTAGACAGAAACTCTGCCTTTTTAAGGGAGATTGTCCCCTGATAGTCCACATAATGTGACCTCAGGGCCAATTTATCTGCCACCAGGCCAGATCTCCTCCAATGCCTCTCTAACCTCCAGCACCTAGTCTTTAAACCTTGGAGATTCTCATCATACCAGGGAGCTCTCCAATGAGTAGACAGGGGTCAGACATGCAAGGGTGCGATTGAGTCAAAGGCCGCACCAACCACCCCATTATAGGCCACTACTGCTTCCCCACCACCACAGTCCAAGGAATGTAAGAGCCCAAGAGGCTCTCACCCTCTTAGCTCTCACTAAACTTTTTAACTGTCCGATATTCAGTCTATTGAAGAAGTAGTTCCAGAACTACATAAAGTTGTAGTCCTACTCACTGAGTTCTCTGCACATCAGGGAAGGAAGAAGAGTCACCAAGTCCAGTCAGTCTTCTTTATACATATACTGCAGCCATTGTTTTTCCAGATCTTCCAACCCAACTAAAACCTCAGAGGCGCTTCAGGGACTTCTCCTCTGCAGCAGTCCCCTTCAGTAGCTGCCTGTCAGTTCTCACTGTTTCTGGTGAACACCCTCAATGTCTGACCCTCCAGATACCCCCTTCAGCCACCCCGATAATTCAGCCATGGGTCTATAATCACCAAAACTCTCCACAACTTCAATGCCGCAGTCTCCTTTCTACTGCACAGACAGCTCAATCCCTCATTCATCCAGGGACTCCGGCAGCACAGACCATCCCACCTCCTTCCTTCCTCCTTGTCCTGGTCCAAAAGCATTCCTCCTCAAATCGATACTGTCTGTTTCGGTCCTCTACACTGGGGATACCCACATTCCACTGCAATCATGGCCCGGCAACAGTTCAGCCCGACCCGACAACCCCCGTTCTGGCTCCAAATGCAGAGAAAACAGCAACCAGCACTATCCAGCGGGCAAAACGTACAGTACATCTCCCGCAAAGTTAAATTCAATTATTGTTCCCATTTTGTTCTGAAAAAGCTCCAGTGACACTTTCATACAATTCACAAATAAGTCCCCAAAAAAGATTTTAAAAGCAACGCTCTACAGATAGAACACTCACACACTCTACAAATAAAATGCTCAAAAAAACAAATCTAACTAATATTGCTTCTGACTGTATTCTCATGGATCATACACAGCCCAGCGTGGCCGCCACAGGACTGGGTGGAAAAGAGACTGGCGTATACAAGACTGTACAAATGTTAACATTAGTCTGATGGACTCCTTGCTAACAACCATTAGAGAGGGAGATGGGAAACACATATATACTGATTTAGCTTAATATGTCTCCTAGCTCAGCAAGCAGTACCTGAAGGTACTGCTGCCATTGTTTTTCTCCTCAACTTTTTTCTTCTGTAACCCTCTTGTTACCTGGGGTTACTAGAATCCCAGTAAGACCTAGTGGTAGGCAGGGAATGCAACTTGTGAAACTCCAGTTAAATGGGTTTCACACTGTCTCACTCTGTTCTCAGTCTCAGCTGAGACTGAGGGATGACATCACCAATAGAACTATCGTAGCTGTATGAGCCACAATGGAATCTGCAGCAAGGGAGTTGGTATAAAACGTTGGGAGTTTTTGAAGTCAGTCAGTGTGAGTCAGTTGAGTGTGAAGTTATTGTTGGGAGCTTGTTGAGAAAGCTCAGCAGCTCATTAAGGCTCTAGGAGCCTCATCCCTGACAGAGGGCTACTTTTAAGTAAAAGGGTGTGTGTCTCCACCTTAAAGAGAGATACAGAAGATAATTGAAGTGGTGAAGACTGCTGTTTTCGCATCTCAGTGCCTCCCTTCGGGGATGGGGGGCAGGAAAGGGTTCCCTGCAGATTCCTGGGGCAACCCCCTAGTTCTGCTTATAGAGGAAAAGCTGTCTATGTGTTCCAGAGTTTATTTTGGAGAACAAGAAGATTTGTGAGTCGCCTGTGGGGCACCTGCAACGTGAGGGTGAGTGTCTGCTCTTGCTAAAAGGGCCTATGTTTTTCACCCTGGGACTTGTGTGACAATGTGGGGATTGAACTACTACAATAGTGGAAGCCTAGAGTAATGGGCTAAGCAAATTAAAAGTAGGTTCAAGTCCAGAGCTTGTTGGGATGCAAATGATATGTAGAGGAGATGTGACAGACTTCTACCCAGAATCTACATTTGAAAGTTTTCAGTAAAGGAATTGTTCAGTTTCCAGAGAAATGGCTGGGTATGGGCTTTGGGAGCTGGAGGTGGGTGGCCCCCCCCATCTTTAGTGACCAGGTCCACCTCTACGGATTTCTTCTGTTGATTTCTACTTTACCTCAGGCACTTGGCCAGTGATGAGGGAAGCACCCAGACATGGGATTGTAAGGAAATTTATCTCTAGGAGTAGAAGGCTCTAGTGTGGTTTGGGGAGCCACAACAGGATAATTGGTTCATTCCTCAAATGGACCGTGGATCAAGTGGCCAGCGGGGGAGCCAGGCCAGTGGGGAAAACCCAAGTAGTGTATAAGTCGGCTATGTACCCAAAGCTGAGTGCAAGTCTGGGCTGTGTGCCTAGTGGGTTTAGAGCCTGAGGGCTGGAAATAGTGCTAAAGTGTTCTGTAGTCTCTAATCTGCATTACCAGGAATGTAGCCCCGTGGGGGTCTGTCTATGCTTTGTTTGTTCAGCTTGGATGTGAAAAAAAGCCACGCTGGAGAATCCCATTCTTGGTTCTGGACATTACAGTTATTGCTTCCTGTGTTCGGATTTACTTGGGTGCTCCTGTGCAGAGTAGCCAAACCTAGGTCCCCTGTGCCGAGTAATCTTATCCTCCCCGAACCCAGTCCCCACCAGGTACTGCTGTCAGCTTCAACAGCATGCCACCTGTCATTTTGCTAAAAATGCAGGGGTATGGGGTTACACTTTTGTCAAGGAGGAGCAGTGGGACTGGACTGCTATGAAGTAGTGAAGGTACTCACAGTAGGAATGCCAATGGTATAACGGATTTGGGCGGGGTGATGACACCCTTCCAGAACCCTCATGGTTTAAAGTCTGTACAAAAATATGCTGGATCAGGGTGGTGGGTGTGTCCCTCACTGTAGAACCACCCATCCCCTTCTTTGGTTAACCACTAAACTTGAGAGCTTGATCAAGTGAGTGCAGCTTGTGCGACCAATGGCCCTTGTTTTACAAGTTGTCTATTACTGTTGTTGCTGTTTTTTGTATATTTATATGGGGAACTAATCATTTGATCTAATACTCAAGATCTCCCATGAGCAGTGGGAGACACTGCTGAACGAGGGGAGGTGTTTGGGGGGATGGGATGTTTGGCTATTCAGGGATGTTGGTGAGTTAGACTGCTGTGTTTTTTTAATGTATGTGATTCCATGAGAGATTTTGCTGCAGAACAAGTAACTAGGGGGAGGATATGCTCCTGGACTGGACTGGTTCTGGTCACCCTGGTGACACTGGTTAGGGGATCACTCCTTCATGCACTGCTGCTGCTACTATGTGAGTTCTGTATGTTTTTTAACAATAAATTAATTTATGCAGCCACACTGGTGCCAAGTTTCCTTGTTTGCCACTTGAACTGTTCCTAGCCTGAAAGAAAAGTATTTGGCTGGTTCAGAGACTGTCTAGAGCCCATTTGTGTTGAGTGCCAGTGGAAGCTGTGTGTCCAGAGGACATCCAGGGTGCCTACCTGCCTGCCCAGACCCTTGAACTGATGAAATGCCAGAAGAGGCAAAGACAACAAAAGGCCAGAAGAAGCAAAGACGATGAAAGGCCTTAGGGTCGAAGATGACAAAAAGCCCCAGAGGCGAAGACGATGAAAGGCCCCAAGAGACGAAGACGATGAAAGGCCTGTCACAGGTGAATGGTTCTGCAATTTGTGTATATCTACAGACAGCTGATGTGGTGCAAAGAAAGACTGTCTGCTGATACCAGAGCGGTACTGCAATTCTGTGTCCTAGTCCAACCCCAAAGTCTTCAGAAACTGCAAATACCTCTGGGCTGCAGCCCCAAGGAGAGCTTCTGCAATCTAGTTAGTCAGATAGAAAGTTAAAGGGGTAAAGTCCTGAGCAGGACTTTGTAATCTGCAGGATAAGCCAAGGCAGAAAATTGGAAACTAAAGTTCTGTTGTGTTGTCTGAATCCTATTGGGGCCCCTACAAAGATTTGCAGTTCAGGTTTAAACTGATCCCATTACTCCATCCCAGCATCCATGGTGCAGTGTCCCGGCATCCTCTGGTTGGCCAGTAGCAACTCTGTGAGGTAGCCACCGCAACAGACTATTATCATCAGTGTGGCTGTTGGGGGGAACCTGGGTGCACCTGCAGGGTGGTACTGGGACTTTGTGGGAACACCTGTTGTAAACAAAGTTGTTGATTTATGCTGTTTTCTTCCCCTTTACCCTTCACCTATAATAAATCTGAGGTTATTTTGTTTTATAATACTGGCTTATGATTATTGCTTGTGTGTATTACTACTTTGTGGGGAAACATCGCTACGTGGGAGGGAACAAATACTTATTCCTGGGGGGTGGTAACCTTGTGTTTTATCTGCCAGGCACCATATATCACTACCCTTGGTGGAGATACTGCACCATTCTACTCCAGTGTAGCATACCCATTAGTGAACCCAGGCCGGCCCCCTCAGGAGGTGTGTACAGCGGAGACCACAAGGGCCCTGGGACAGTCAAGGGGTAAGTTTGGGGCTGTTACAACTGGAGGAACCACTGGAAATTATTGCCCAACATGTGAGTTCCCCACACTCGGATTCTGAAGAAATTTTGGTACCCCCTCCCCCCCAAAAAAGAGTGTGAACATCAGCATGGCTCAACAAGAGTCAGAAGAATGGTTCCAATGGAAGCGCCAGAACCTGAAAAAGGCAATTCTGCTCACTGGGATCCCTGAGGGTATTGAAAGGGCTGCTATTTTGGAAGCTTTAGATGCTCTACATTGCTTGGAAAAATTGAAAGTGCATGGTATGAGGTATGTGGTATGACCTCACAAACCAAAGTACCACTGCTCTTACCTGTCACCATCAATTCAGAAGAGTCTGAATGTGTGAAACTTGTTTGACAAGAGGAGTAGTCTGCAGTCTGTTCCCCCTCCCTCCTCAGTACAGCCAATAGATTGGATGGAAAAGGATAAATTGTTGCTAGCAGCTGAGGGAAAAACTGTCCAAGATGTGAAGGCCTTATTTAAAGAGGAAGAGTCCCCTCAGCCAGTGCTGCCTGGTGGACCCAAGATTGTGGGACTGGATTGGACCCTTATTTGGTTGCACCTTACGAGCTGTACAGAAGATTATGCACCTTTTTGGGAGCCATTCAAACTCCTGCTGGGGAAGATGATTATGAGAGTTGGATGAGCCAAGCTACACAGATGGAACAAGTGTGAAAGTGCTTGGATAATGAGAAGCGTAAAAGAATTGTGGAAAGCTTGAAAGGTATGGCCTTGGATGTAATTCATTTCTCATGGAAAAGTCAGCCTAACTGTACTGCAAGTGATCATCTGGCTATGATAAAAGCACATTTGGAGCTGTAGAGAGGAAGGCAGGACCCATTTTCTATTTGGGGACTATTACACAGAGGGAAGGGGAAAAGTTATCTCATTACATTGCATTATCTGGGTGAAAACTGTGATACGGAAGATTGCTGAAGCTGGAGGGGCTACCCCTGCTTAGATTGCACAGATGAGACTTGATCAGATTTTGAGAAGTGCTGTGTATTCCCGATGGATTTTGATATCCCTCAGGTTGAGAGACTGAAGAGCTGATCCCCCAGACTTCTGCCAGCTGCTGGATGAAGGAAAGAGGAAGCACAAGAAGAAATTGCAGGCTCTCTTGGGGAACCCACTGTGAAAGTTACACCTCTGCAGCCACAAGTAGGTAGCCGCACAGATCCTAGTACCACACTTGATATGGGTACTGAGCTCAAAGAACTCAAGGAGTGCATCAAGGCTCTGCAGATGGCACAAGTGCCCCATCCTCAGCCCAATGCCTGTGATTGAATGGGAACGCTCAATGAATCCTACCTCTGTCCCAAGGATTAGGCCTCGACCCGCCACATTGCCCAGAAAAGGACTGTTTTGTTATCACTGTGGGGAAGATTGACAACTTGCACGTGGGTGTGCCCACCCAGAAGATTCCCCACTGGTAGACAAGAAAATGAGAAGAAGCCAAACCCCGTAGTGAAATGACAGCAGAGCCCCAGTGAGGGAGTAACCTGGGTCTCTGAATGTACCATGCTCTGTGAAATGGACTGAGCCTAAAACACATCCTGAGAACAACTTGCCATCAGGGTTATTGGGTCCCTGAACAGATGTTCAGATTTATGTTGAAGGACACCGCTGTAATGCGCTGCTTGATAGTGGGTCACAAGTTATCATTATTCACTGTGCTTTCTACAATCACTACTTGAGACATCTGCTGCTCCAGCCATTGAAAGGACTCTCATTGTGGAGCCTGAGTGACACCAGCTATCCCTATGATGGTTACTGTGTTGTGCAATTTGAGTACCCTGGAATAGGCAAGGAAGTGTCCCACAAAATTGATGCTATAGACCTGATCTGTCTGGAATCCAAAGCCATGGATGATACCTCTCTGATGATCAGAACCAACGCAGATATGTTTGGCAGGTTGGCCCGAATGTGCCAGGAGAGAGGAGGATCCAAAAGCTTACAAAGTCCATCCTTACAAGCAGTAGTGAAGTGAGTGAGTCTGAAACTTGCTGACCTAGAGACTGTGCTGACAGACAAACCCATTGGAGTAATTTGCAGAGTTGATGGTAAAGCTCTGGTCTTGCCTCCCAATTCGCTGTGCTGAGTAGTTGATATTACAGAGTTCACGCATCATCCAACCTGACAGGCACTCATCATTGATGCTCCCCCTGAACATAGTTTGCCAGAGGGACTGATGGTCCAGAGAGGAGTGATGCCACCCCCTGCTACTGCTTGGGCCAGGCAAGTGACTGTAAGGGTGAAGAATAAAACAGAGAAACCCATCACTCTAAGGAAGGACTGAATGCTGGCCCTCATCTTCCATGTTGACAGTGTGACATGAGTGGATCCTACTTTGGCCACTGATGCAGAAATAGATCCTGCCTTAGTCACCTTTGGACACTGTCCCATACCAGATCAATACCGGCGGAACCTAAGCAACAAGTTGGCCAAACACCAGAAGGTGTTTTCATTGCACAAGTGGGACATGGAATATGTCCATGGAGAAGAGCACCTTATTCGGCTGAAAGACGACCGCCCTTTCCAAGAGAGGTTCCGGAGAATGGCCCCTGGGTACATTGAGGATGTTCTGCACTATCTCCAGGAACTGTTGGTGGTGGGGAGTATAAAGGAGTCACGGAGCCTTTAAACATCACCTATAGTAGTGGTCCAAAAGAAAAATGGATGTGCATTGATTACCATACCCTGAACAAGAATACAGTGTCTGACCAGTATACTGTGCCTTGAGTAGAAGATGCCTTAGCTAGCTTGTCAGGGAGCAAATGGTTCTAGGTACTGGATTAGCACAGTGGCTATTATCAGATCTCTGTGGCAGAGAAAGATAAAGGAAATACAGTCTTCATCTGCTGTCTGGGGTTTACTAGTTTGAGAGGATGCCCTAGTGAATATCAGGGACCCTAGCCATCTTTCAGAGGCTGATGGAGAAAACCATAGGTGATATGCACCTACTGGAAGTAATTATGTACTTGGATGATTTGATCGTGTTTGGAAGAACCTTAGAGGAACATGAAGTCTGACTCATGAAAGTGCTGGACTGGTTGGAGGAGTTCAGCTTGAAAGTGTCCGTTGACAAATGTCAGTTTTGCCATCCCTTGGTGAAGAATGTCAGCTGCATTGTCTCTGCCAATGGTGTACAGATCAACCGAGCCAAAGTGGAGGCCCTTACTACGTTACTACCTGGTCCAAGCCACACAACCTCAAAACTCTGCAGTTCTTTCTTAGATTTTGTGGATACTGAAGATGTTTTTTAAAAGATTGATCAATGGTTGTTTATACTCTGAATGAGCTCACCCAGGGGTACCCACTTGCCAATAAAGGAAAGACCTATTCCAGGGGAAGCTACCCTCAAAAGGAGTACTGGAAAGTAAACAAACCTTTTGGTGACTGATGGACAGAACATTGTGAAACAGCTTTCAGAGAAATTATCACAGGTCTAAGTAAAGCACCCATGTTGGCCTTTACAGACCCCACCAAGCCATTATATTGCATACAGAGGCCAGTCTAAGTGGTCTGGGAGTTATCCTGTACCAAGAGCACACAGAAGGACTTAGACCTGTAGTATTTGCCAGCCACAGTCTGTCCCCTTCTGAGAAAACACTATCCTGTGCACAAGCTTTGAGTTCTTAGCCCTTAAGTGGGCAGTAACTGAAATGTTTCATGACTACCTATATGGTGTTCACTTTACTGTTCACACAGACAAAAACCCTCTCACATATGTGAATACCACTGCCAAGTTATATACAGCTGGACACTGGTGGTTAGCTGCTCTGTCAACTTATAACTACAGCTTGGAGTACCAGAGTGGCAAGAGCAATATTGATGCTGATGCCCTATTCAGACGCCCTCATCCTGAGCAGCTAGAATCGAGTGTGCAGCTTTCAAGTATAGTAGTAAAGGCCATGTGCTCGAAGTTTGTTACCACAGATAGTTCCACCCCGCAACCACCGACAAAGCCATTGATATGTTGGGAGCCTCTCCAGATGCCATTCCTGCTGCCTATTTAAATTTTACTGGGTTGGACCAGTCATCTTTGCCCCAGCCCAGCAAGCCTGAATTAAAATGTGCCAAGAGAGAAGACTGTGTGTTAAGGGGAATAATTTGAGCATTGGATAAAGGACTTGATGCTGACCAAGTGCATGTAATCCACCCTGATATACCCTTGCTACAAAGGGGAGTGTAGCAAGTTGCCATTGAAAGATGGACTTTTAATATGCACTAGCCATGACATTGCCCATCCTGAGTTTCCCAGAAAACAACTGGTACTGTTCTGGTAGTACTGGAAAGCAGTCCTTACATCATTGCATGATGATATGGCCACTTGGGGTTTGAACACATTCCAGACTTGACAAGAGCCTGATTCTTTTATTTATATTATTTATTTTAGTCTTTGGTAACCAGGTAAGGCCCACTAGGCACAAGTGCCTGTTTTCATGGGTGACCTGGGAGCACTATGGAGGTTAATTGACTTGCTCAGAGTCAAACAGTACGCAAGTGGAGGTTGCGGGAATCAAACCCAGGTCTGCTGGATGTACCAAGCTTATTCACAGCTCAGTACTCTAACCTCTAGGCTATACTGCCAGTCCCTATTGACCACAAATGAATAAAGATGTTGAGAAGCATTGTTGAACCTGCATCAAGATGCATAAAAATAAAGACACTGTCTAGGAGAGCTGCACCCCATGTGAACATCAAAACAAGTGTCCCATTGGAGTTGGTATGCATGAACTTTCTTTCTTTAGAACCAGAAAGTAAAAACATGTCCAATATCCTGGTGATAACAGACCACTACACATGTTATGCCCAGGCTTACCTCACCAAGGATCAGAAAGCAAGCACAATAGTGAAAGTATTGCAGCAATATGTCAGTCACTATGAAATTCATCAGAGGATCCATTCTGACCAAGGGACAGACTTTGAAAGCAGATTAGTCAAAGAGTTTCTTGCTGCCTATGGTATTAAAAAGTCTCACACCACGTCGTCCCACCCCCAAGGAGACCCTTAACCTGAACGTTTTAACAGAGCTTTGTTGGACATGTTAGGTACTTTGGACCCTGCTGAAAAGTCCATATGGAGCCAGAAAGTGAGTTTCTTGGTGCATGCGTATAACTGTACTAAAAATGACACCACACAGAGGCCACCTTTCTACTTAATGTTTGGGCAAGAAGCATGTCTGCCTGTAGATTTATGTTTTGGAGTTTCAGCTGATGGAGCCTCTAAGAAAACCTACCTAGAGTACACAAGGAGGTTATGGGAACAGTTGCAAAAAGTCTATCAACTTGCCTCTGAAGCTGCAGCAAAAAAACAGCCAAGCAAACAAGGACAGATATGATAAAAAGAGTTCAACACCAGGTATTACAAAGGAGAGATAGTGTCCTTCTAAGGAACTTGGATCTGCAAGGCAAGTACAAGATATAGGACAGTTGGGCACCAGAAGCCTATACTATGGTGAAACAAATGCCAGACCTGCCAGTCTACAAGATTCGTTATGAACATGGTAGAGGCCTAGAAAAGATTGTACATAAAAACCATCTCCTGCCCATTGGAAAAATTGTGCCTGACCCTGCAACGGAAAGTGAGCACCTAGTAGGAGACCAAAGACTAGGTGTCAAACCTTCCTGCAGAAAAAGAAGGCACACTATAATTCAAGTACTTTGACTGCAGTGCCTGCTTCTGAACTAGTGACTGACAAGTCAGATGACAGTGATGATGATGTCTCGTATAGCCCACAGGTGCCTAATCTGATCCAATGTGCACCCAACCCAAATGGGCTGGAGAAACTCAATGCCATCCACAAGTACTGCCCCTGTCGAGGACTTTGTAACAGTAGAACTAGCACATCAACTGAACCCTGAAGCTACACTCTTTGTTCCTGAGGAAAGGCCCATTGAGCAAGTGGTAGAGCCTATGATGGACAATTAAATAGACTTAACTCATGATGAGCAAATTCCAGAGACTGATGCAATTTCTGGTATTCCTAACAATGCCCCTGTGCTGGACACAGAGCTGGAAGAAGGTGAGGTGCCACCTGTTCCTAGGGGAGATCCAGTATTGCCCAGATAGACTGGAAGGGAGACCAAACCCATCATTAAGCTCACTTATAACACCCTCAGTGCCTCCTCTGATACCGCCCTTCATGTGGTTCATAAGCACATTGTGGTGGGAAAGTGTATTTGTCTGCCATTTAATCACTGCCATTAGATACAATAAGTACCCACTGTTCATACAGCAAATCTTTATTGTGTATATACGTTTTTGTTTGTTGTTGTTGTTTTTGTTGAATTTTGTTGACCCGGTAAGCCCACTGGGCCTAGAAGTCCCTTTTTCAGGGCAACCGGAGAGGGAGGGGAAGATACAGATGGTAAGCAACTGAAATTTAACCAGAATAAGCTGTTGGTGGTATTTTTAGTGAATGAGGGAATTTGGGAGGACACTGGGGAAATTCCCCTACTCTTTTCGATAAGTGCCATGGGATCTTTAACATCCATCTGAACTACCACCGATCCAGGCAGATGGGACCTCGGTTTAACGTCTCATCCGAAAGACGGCTTATATGTGTAAATGATGAATATATGTGTAAATGATCTGAATAGTTAGTTACCAGGTGTTAGTTAGCAAATGTATATTATTTATTTATTTACTTAAAAGTTGGTGACCAGGAAAGGCACACTGAGCCAAGGCTCGTTTCCAGGTGCGACCTGGGGAAGGGCAAGGGATAGCATATAACAATACAGGATTAGTGCATGGTAATACAGAGTACAACGTAATACAGAGTTAAGGTTACACAGCATTTAAATAGATGCAGAGAATATAATAAGGTAGCAGTGATACACATCATAACATTGTTGCAACGTCAAAACTGAATCAATAGAATGGGCTGCAGTAAAAGGATACAGAGGCAGCGCAATGATGCACAACAGAGTAATAACAGAAATAGATCAATAACACAGCTATCTGACATGGTTAATAAGGCTGGTGTTGGAGGGCAAGGGTGGGGGTTGGGGCAATGGTAAGGGCATGAGGACATGAAGTTGAGGGGTGAGTGGCAGAGACATGGAGGGAGGGGAAGATGCCTGAAGTGGTTTTTGATGGCTGCAGTGGTTGGCAAGCCTCGAACCATAAGGGGAAGTGAATTCCACAAGACAGAAAGCCGATAGGCAAGGCTTGTTTACAAGCCAGAGAGCATGGAGTAGCTGATGAGAAAGAACATGGTCGCCTAGGAAAACAAGGGCATACCTGGCTGGGGGCAGGGTTAGTGAAGAGAACTAGGAAGGGAGGGTGTTGAACCAGAATTTTGAGATGAAGGACATGCAGTGAGCAAGCCGGCGATCGGTTAGACAGGGGAAGGGCACTGTTTGATAAAAGCTACAATAATGCGAGCAATAGGAGAGATTGGTGGTGAAATGGCAGAAGGCATGGAACAGTGGATCTAGTTTGGCCAGGGAGGACTGGAGAACTGCACTATAGACCACATTGATGTAGTCTAAAGAAGGGAGGATAAGTTTGGTTACGATTTCTTTCCTGACCAGGAGGGAGAGACTGGTTTTATGTCTGCGTAGCATGCCTAACTTGGGTTGGAGTTTGTTATGGATTGTGTCAAGGTGAAGGAAGAAGTTGAGTTTGGGGTCCAGTCAAACTCCCAAGTACTTGTAGCTATCCACAGCTGAGATTTTGGACCCATCAAGAGCAAAGAAAGAAGGGCAGTTTGGCCAGCTTCTGGGTGGAGCCGAATGCCACAGTTTTATTTGTGTTACACTTGAGAGATTTGGCATCTTCGCCAGTACAGAAGGCTCTCGAAATCAGACTGGAGGATAGATTTGACTTGGTCTAGGGAGGGGCCTAAGGTGAAGATCACTAAATCGCCCACGTACATTTGGAAGTGTGAGGAAGGGCAGACAGATGGCAGGTTGTGGGGTTTTTTTGTTGTTCTTCTATTTGCTATTCTCATGCACTGTTGTAACCTTTATCTTGTTTTTGTTTTTTGTTTTTTTGTCAACTGTTCCATGTTTTGTTGTTTGTTACATTAATTCCTGGGTCACAGTATGTGGTCTATGTCATGCCTGAAAATGATCCACAGGATCAGCACACCTACCCAGTTACCAAAGTCATAAATAAATAAAAAATAAATAAATGTTTATGAAGATGGAAAAAAGGAAAGGGCCAAGGATTGAACCTTGTAGAACTCCAGCAAGGATGGGGGGGGGGGACTTTGCTTCACCCAGCTGTACGAATGTAAACCTGTCCGACAGGTAGGCCTTAAACCAATTTATAGCAATGAGAGGAAGGCCTATCAAAACAACGTCATCTATTAGGAGGTTATGGGCGACGGAGTCAACTGCTTTGGCCAGATCCACAAAGATGGCCAGGATAAGGTGACCTTTATCCATCACAGAGTGGATCTGGTTGGTAAGGCGGAGAAGGGATGAGGTGGTGGAGTGGTGACATCGAAAGCCAGATTGGTATGGGGTCAGGACATTGTTTGTGTCCAGGTAGTGGTTTAGTCTTTTGGATATGAGGGATTCAAGTATTTTGGAAGGGCAGGAAGAAGTGAGATAGGCCTGTAGTTTCCTGGGTTTGAGGGGATCGCCTCCTTTGTGTAGGGGAATGACCTTAGCCAACTTCAAGATTGGGCAGGGAACTTGTGGTGAGAGAGAGAGAGTAAAGAGGTGGGTGATGGGGGGATAATGGCTGGTGCTGAGATTTTCAAAAGCTGGGGTTGATTCTGTCAGGGCTCTGTTTGGAGGAATTTAGGGATTTCAGGGCTCTGAAAACCTCCAGAGGAGAGAAAGGGGAAGTTTGGTAGGGAGGGGGAAGGAAAGAGGGGTATGAGTGGATGGAGGGGGAACTGCTGGGAAGGGGGGAAGGAGAGAGGGATAGCAGTAGGGGCACTGCTGGGGAGGAAACTGGGTGCAGGAGGGAGGGGCTGGGAAGGGGGATGGAGAGGGAGGATGGAGGGGAGGGGTGCTGGCGTATGGCACAGGTGGTGAAGTAAAGGTTTATAGATGAGGTGGAATCCACTGCACTATTAGGGGACTGATGGCCAGGGGGAGGGAGTGGAGGGGATCCTAGCAGGAGTGTAGGGTCTTCCAGAAAGCTGCTGAGGTGGGGTGACAACCATCAAGCTGGGTTTTGAAGAAATCAGATTTGGCGGAGTGCACTGCCTTAGTGCAGGCATTCCTTACGGTCCTGTACTTCTGGAGGTCAGGAGCATGAGAGGTAGCTTAATAAGTTTTCCAGGCCTGGTCTTGGTTTTGAAAGTTTTATCAGGTGAGGAGAGATCCAGGGTTGGTGTCTGCATCGCAACCTTAACCTCTTGGGGGGGGCATGGGAGTTCCAAATATTCAGTAGGGTAGAGCTGAAGGTGGCCAGAGCAGAGTCAATATCGGGGGCGATGAAGGTTCCAGACCAATCAGCAAGGTAGAGGTTGGCCAATAATGACTGATGGTTCAAGGACCTTAGAGGCCTGAACCACATGTATTTGGGAGGGCTAAGAGGGGGCGAGATTTCCTGTGGCAGTGGGTGATGTAGAGATCACTGAATGCATCAGATAGGGTACCTGATGAGAAGTATTTGTGAGGGTGAGTTGTCAGAATCCAGTCAATTAGTGAATGGTTGTTTGAGCGGAGGTTGAGCCTAGTGGGGTTGGATATTAGATGGGTGAGACTGAGGGCCTCAATTTCTTGTATGGTTGCCTGGCTAGAGGGGCAGACCAATTCAGATCAAAATTGCCCAGGACTGGTGTTCGCTGGGGGAGGAGAGGTAGAGGAGGGAGGGAAGGAGGTGAGGTTGGATGCTATCAATGTAGGAGGGGGATCGGGGGAGAATTGACAATTAGCTATAAGGAGGGGGGATGAGGAGGGGAAAGCCAGCTTTACTAGAGTTAGTTTGTGAGATTTAGGGATGGCCTCTTGGAGAACCGTGGAGGCTTGGAGGGATTCATGTACATATATGGTGACACCACTGCCTCGTTTTCCCCCATCCTGGTGGAAAACTGAGTAACCAGGGATGGCTAATGAAGAGTCGGGGACTTTGGCCGAGAGCCAAGTCTCAGTGATACAGAGGATGTCAGGAGAGCACTGTGTAGTCCAGGCTATGATGTGGTCTAGTTTGGGCAGGAGGCTCCTGGTGTTTATGTGATAGATGCCCAGCCCATTTGCAGGGGGATCGGAAGCTAGTGGGGCAGGTCCAAGGTTTTGTTCCACATCTCCTGGAACCAAGAGAAGGAGAAGGTAGGGGAATAGAAACTTTGGGAGAGGTTTCTTTCTTAGAGAGCAGCATGAATGGAGCCTAGGATTGAGGGCTCGGTGGGGAGGAGGGTGGCTGAGGTAGAGAAAGCAGGGAGTGGAGGCAGGACTGTGTGAAGTGGGGAGAGGAGGGTTGAGAAGGAGAGGGACGGCTGGACAACCAAGGTGAGGTGGGGGGAATGGCTGGGGAAGGAAAGGACCGCGGGATGACAGAGGGGATATGCGGAGAGACAGTAGTACTAGGAGGGTGGCAGAGAGGGCTGTATAGAGCAGGTTATCAAGCATTGGCATATTTGTTGGTGGCCAGGGGTGGGGCATAGAGAATGATGGGAGGGGATTGGTTGCCACTGCTTGGCAGTGGGCCTGGAAGATAAGATTGGCTTACAGGGGAAGTAGAGTAGAAAGCCTCAGTAACATAGTGGATGGAGGCATTGCCTTTGGTGATGAGGGTCTGAGGTTCAAATCTCCAGGGGGGGCAAGGGCCAAAAGAAAGCAATGAGCTGGAAAAGAGACATTGGCAGTAGGAGATTGGAGGTGAAATGAGAGATGGAGGTAGCAGCACAAGGATGGGAATTTGGTGAGGTTGAATGCACCACAGTGACCCCTTGCGGGCAGTCAGTATAAGGTGCAGCTGGAGAAATGGGCTTATAGAAAGAAATTACACATCACATAACCAGTCATGTGACACATCAGCATTTATATATGTAGAAGTGGACCAGGGTGGGTGGGGCAGTCATCATGAAGTGACGGGCCAACACAGGTGCTAGAGCAGCACTGTAGAAGCTGATATGATTTCAAAGTTTTTGTAAATCACCTTTGTTCCATCCTGCGATGCTAATGGAACTCCTGGAGGGAGATGAAGTCAGCTTCTTGCTTGGGCAGTGGCAAGTGAGTGAAGCCTGCAAGAGGGAAGAACGAAGGTTAGCATCAAGCACTGGCATCTGAATCTCATGGGTCAGGCTGTGGGGGAGGTGTCTGATGAGCATGCGTGGCATATGAGCACACAGTGATGGTGCCTACAACATTTGGATACAAACTCTGGATTGCCACTAAAGTGAGTACACAAACAGAACCCTATCGCACTAAAACTGAGAATGCACTAACACAGCTAGCAGACTCTTAAAGTAACTCAACAAACTGTGGTTGGCAGAGCAGAGGCGGTTATGTCTAGCTATGATAAAAACAGTCTGTAAAGCTCTGCCAACCAATAAACAGCTAATGCTAGAATGACTGTAATTGTTTACAAAACAGCACAGGTGCTAGAGCAGCACTACACAAGCTGATATGATTTTCAAGTCTTTGTAAATCACCTTTGTTCCATCCTGTGACACTAGCGGAGCTCCTTGGGGGAGATGGAGTCAGATTCTGGCTTGGGCAGTGGCAAGGGAATGAAGCCTTCATTCCATCCTGTGATGCTAGTGGAGCTCCTGGGGGAAGATGGAGTCAGCTTCTTGCTTGGGCAGTGGCAAGAGAGTGAAACCTTTGTTCCATCCTGTGGCACTAGCAGAACTTCTGTGGGGAGATGGAGTTGGGTTATGGCTTGGACAGTGGCAAGGGAGTGAAGCCTTCATTCGGTCCTGCGATGCTAGTGGAGCTCCTGGGGGGAGATGAAGTCAGCTTCTTGCTTGGGCAGTGGCAAGGGAGTGAAGCCTTTGTTCCATCCTATGGCACTAGCAGAGCTCCTGGAGGGAGATGGAGTCAGCTTATGGCTTGGGCAGTGGCAAGGGAGTGAAGCCTTCATTCCATCCTGCGATGCTAGTGGAGCTCCTGGAGGGAGATGCAGTCAGCTTCTGGCTTGGGCAGTATGTTGAATTGTGTTCCTTTGCTAACTGAACTATATGAGTAATGTCTTGGTGAGAATGCCAAGAATTTGACAAGGGGAGTGTGTAAGCTCCCCTAATATGGGGGTTTACCTGAACTGCATTGTGGCCCCAATGTGTTCCATTTCTGCCTCCGGTCCCCTGGACTCTGGATCAGGACTGGAGGGCTTCGCCCTAGGTCCATGTCTGCAGCCACTGAATCTTCCTGTCCTTGGGCCCCATAGAGATAGAGGGCCAAGATCCGTTGTGTTGTTCGTGCCTCTGGATGCCTGGGGGAACCTCTTCTGTTCCAGCGGGTGGCCGTGAGCTGGACCGGCACGTAAACAAATATGACCATGTATGGTGTGTCCTACGTACGTGCAGCTGAGAGACTTAAATGAGCCACAGCTCCAAAAATGTATGTGGGTGTGAAGGCATTCTATAAAAGGCTTTCTTGGCTCCAGGGTAGACAGTGGAGCCGGGGATCAAGTGGCGGACACCTCCGGTGCCGTAATTAGTGTATTTACCCCTAAGAGGGCTGATAACAAAAAGAAATATGCTGCATAGTTTAAGCAGCCTAGTGTAAACAATAATGGTGGCCTCCAGTATTTTCCTCTGCAGCAATGGCCACTGGGAAAAGGGTAAAGGGCACTTCGGAGCCCAGGAACAGACTAGCCAATCAGGTGAGAGCTTTGGGCTGTTTATAAAAGAGAGTCCAGAGCCTGTAAAAAGAGATCCCAGAGAGATCTGAGAGGGAGAGTGTGGAGAAGAGCTGCACCAGCCTAAAGGCAAGCCTGGGTGCACAAAAGCCCCTCTGAGTTCCAAAAGGAGATCCAGGCAGGGCGCCAACAAGATTATTTAGCCAACGGGATAAAGTGGACTGTTGATTTATTTCCCCGTAGGAAAATCGAACCTGCACTGTGCTTTGTAGTTTGTAGCCTGAAATCATATAGAAACAATTTTAACTGTTTCTAGCCTGAAAGAAAAGTATTTGGCTGGGTTAGAGACTGTCTAGAGCTCATTTGTGTTGAGTGCCAGTGGAAGCTGTGTGTCCAGAGGACATCCAGGGTGACCAACTGCCTGCCCAGACCCTTGTGTTGATGAAAGGCCAGAAGAGGTGAAGACAATGAAAGGCTAGAAGAGGCGAAGATGATGAAAGGCCTTAGAGGTGAAGACGACGAAATGGCCCAGAGGCAAAGATGATGAAAGGCCCTGAGAGGTGAAGACAATGAAAGGCCTGTCACAGGTGAATGGTTCTGTAATTTGCACATATCTACAGCTGGCTGAGGTGGTGCAAAAGTAGGCTATCTGCTGATACCAGAGCGGTACTGCAATTCTGTGTCCTGGTTCAACCCCGGAGTCTTCAGAAACTATAAGTACCTCTGGGCTGTGGCCCTGAGGAGATCTAGTTAGTCAGTTAGATAGTTAAAGTGGGTAAAGTCCTGGCAGGACTTTGAAATCTTCAGGATAAACCCAGGCAGAAAATCGGAAACCAAAGTTCTGCTCTGTTGTTTGAATCCTATTGGGGCCCCTACAAAATTTTGCAGTTCAAGTTTAAACTATTCTTATTACTGCATCCCAGCATCTACAGTGCACTATCCCTGCATCCTCTGGTTGACCACTAGCAACTTGGTGAGGTACCCACTGCAACAAACTGCTACCATCAATACGGCCATTGGGAGGAAGTCAGGTGCACCTGTTGGGTGGTACCGGGACTGTGGGAGAACACCTGCTGCAAATAAAGTTGTTGATTCATGCTTTATAAAATGGCAGGGTAAAATCATGTAATCTGACTGGCTCTTATTTATGTGTAAAATACAGTTTACACATGGGTAAAAAAAGGACTGCTCAGCAGTGAAGAGTCTGCAACACAGATCAATGGGCATTTGGAACACAGGCATTTCAGTTAGCCCTGTACTGCCAGAGCTGATCTTCCACCACAAACATGGCTGCTACCTTTACACTGTAAAACAAACTTCAACTGGGCCCTAAAAATAAAACTACCTTAAATAAAAAATAAAACAAATGAATTAAATGCTGTTTCCCTGATTATCACACTCTCCTTACATACATAAACACATTAGAAACAATGGCCCGGATATTCAGAAGGGTTGCACAAGGCGCAACACAGTTGCACCATGCGCAACCCACTGATGCGCCCCAGTGCGATATTCAAACGGGGGATTCGCGCTGGCACAAATCCCGTCGCGCCGAGCACATCAGTAATGTATGCAGCGTAGTGGGTGGGGCATGCCCATGCATACTCCCACATCCCGGCATTCAGCCCGGGATGCTGAGCCCATGCATGCACAACCCTACTTGCACTGCACACAGGTGAGCCAAAAAAGGAGCAACAGCTGGCACCACAGGTGAGCTGCCATATTGCAGGGGGCGCAACACGGCAGCTGCCACCCCGCTGGGTACAGCCTGTGGCTGCACCTTCCTGGTGGCGCCTCCCCATGCCTGATCATGGGCGTACATAGAATAATAATATCCCTATATCCCTGGTGGTCCAGTGGACCACTCGCAGCCCGATCGCGGGCATAAGTATGAATAAAACTGTAAACACACTCCCTGGTGGTCCAGTGGACTGCTTGCAGCCCCATCGCAGGCATATGTATGTATGAATAAAACTGTAAACACACTCCCTGATGGTCCAGTGGACCGCTCGCAGCCTGATTGCGGGAATTTGTTATACGAAATGACACCCCAATCAAACCTTGGTGGTCCAGCGGTACCTGTCTCCCTACCCGCCCACTGAGCCCCGCTCCGCTCCCCGGTCAGCGGCAGGCAGCAGCTCCCACCCGCTTGCCGCCCCGCTGCCCACTGACTGACACCATATGGTAGGGCTGTACGCCCATTGGTCCACAGCATGAGCCAATGAGCATGCAGCCCGTACCGTACTACACAGTCCAGATATTTGAATGGATCCACCAGGGAGTGAGTTTCCATTTTTAATCATACTTATGCCCGTGATCGGGCTGCAAGCGGTCCACTGGACCAACAGGGAGTGAGTTTCCATCTGTAATCATACATATTCCCGCGATCAGGCTGCAAGCAGTCCACTGGACCACCAGGGAGTGTGTTTCCATTTTTAATCATACTTACACCGGGGAGATGGATCTATTATACTGCAACATATGCCCGCGATCGGGCATCGGGGCATGTTGCCACTTGTGCAGGGGGTGTCGGTCCCGACGGCTGCAGCCTGGCAGGGTGCCAGGCGCAAGTCGCCGGGAATCAGCTCGCCTGCATGCAAATGGAGCCATAATGACATATGGCCCCATTTGTGCCTTGCATGCATTATGGCCCCATTTGCATGTGCACTTTTGAATATCGCGGTTGTTGTGCCTAGTGCAACAGAACTTGCGCTAGCGCATCCCCCTGCCCAACTCTGCTCACTTGCACTGGCGTAGTACCACTGTGCCATGCACACTGTGGGTGGCCAGGGTGCAATATTCAATGCTTCTGTGCCATGGTGCAGCTCCATTGAATATCACCCTGTCAATGCCCCTGCGCAGCCAAGTTGCGCTGCGCCCAGGCTTGCACCACAGCCTGGTGCAGTCTGAATATCCGGGCCAATAAGTATTGTTTATAGTTTTCACTACAACTGTTTCTTTGCTGACAGCCAAAAATCCCCCTTCTATCTTTAACTGCTTATCAGGGAACTCTTTTCTTCTTGCCCTGTCAGTGAGATAACTGAGTCTCTGGCTGTAACAAAGGCCTTTGTTGTCTCTGTGTATAGTGTGTTGGGAAAGAAACATTCTGCCAGTGGAACTGAGCAGAATTTTGAATCCATATATTCCGTGGTAAACATTCCATATCTTGAATGTGGGGAACAACAGAGAAAAAAAAACAGGAAGAAGAAAGTAGGCAATAATACAATGGCATCATCAATAACATCACTTGCAGTGGGCGGAAGGATTATTTTTTATTTAGGTGTTTAACCAGGATTAGCACACTAAGCTGAAAGCTTTTTTACAGGTGCGACCTGGGAGCACAGGGAAGTTAAGTGACTTACTTAGGATCACACAGTATGCAGGTGGAAGCTCTGGGATTTAAACCCACGTCTGGGCTGCGGGATGTCACCAGATTTGTAGCTCAGAGTCTTAAACCACTGCGCTATACTGCCACCCTGAGGATTTTATCACAAAAGCACAAAGTAAATCTATTTTTCTACATATAAACATGCTTTTCCCAACAGTCAAAAGTAAAAACAAAAAAAAGGAGTCAATTTTATAAGCGCCAATAAGGCACTCAGGTGTGTGTAAACCATATTTTACAACGACCGGCAGCTAGTCACTTGGCCATTGGCCTATGTGCCTTACTACGTCCTGGACGTGCTGTAATATATGGTTTACACATCACCCTTTGTGCCTTATTGCTTACGTGTTATCCCCTTACCCTCCCCCATAACAAATCTGAGGTTAGTTTATTTTATAATACTGGCTTATGAGTATTACTTGTGTGTATTACTCTTGTGTTGGGAAAAGTCACTGTGTGTGAGAGGGAACAAATACTTAGTCCTGGGGGTGGTAACCTTGTGTTTTATTTGCGAGATACCCCATATCACTACCCCAGGTGGAGACACTGTGTCATTCTACTCCAATGTAGAATACCCATTAGTGAACCCAGGCCGGCCCTCTCAGGAGGTGTGTATAGTGAAGAGCCTGAGGGCTCTGGGACAGCCAAGTGGTAAGTCTTGGGTTGTTACATTTAGAAACAGTCGATGATACCCCTACTTTAGATGAGATTGCCAATTTACTTTAAAGTGACAGTAGTAAGGAGTGTAATGAGTAAGCAATGCACACTAGTTGCATACGAGTTCAAGAGTGTAGCTGGAATTGCACCTAAATGTGTTTTTTGTCATTGTGTCATTGACTTTTGTAGTTTCTTTTCTGTTTTACTTTGATACAGTCAAGTTCACTCACAGTGGAAGATGGAATTAGTATAGTATGGAATTTTATTTTGTCTACCCTACACTCTCGATTCAGTAAGTATGCTTTTACTTCTTGATTATCTTTTTCTTTTTAACATGTTAACTTATTGTACTTTAGAAAATGGGCTTTTTATTTCCTGGCATCTGATTGGCTAGTACCCTTGCCAAAGGGGTACATTAACTTTCAATAGATGCCCAGGAAACAAAAAGTACCAGTCTACAGTGCCCCTTCACCCAGTAGTATTCTGCCCACCCTGCTACATAATTGGCTGCAACAACTAATTTAAAATGTAAAACGCTGCCATTTTTTTTCCCTTCACTTAGCGAGAGAGCTCAACCACCATCACTTCTCCCGATACACTCCTTCCTGACAGAAACAACTTCCTGCTACCCACAGTAATCAATTTAACATTTCGTTCTCGAAATAAACTAATACTGTGTCTACTTACATTCCACAACTGGCAGCACTCGCTCATTCCTACAGCTCTCTACATTGTGGCTCCTCTGCTCCGGCTTGCCCACTTTCGCTTTGGCTTCTAAATGAAACTTACCGCGCCTCACAATCCATACGTTGAAACCGAGCTCCTCGCCTCCACAAACCACCGAGAGGACCAAGAATGTTTTAAAAAATATAAACAACCGCCCCGAGTACACCAGCCATTATCCTACACCGCTGCCTTGTCAGCATAGTAACCTTCTGACCTACCACACGCAACCTCTGACTTTCTAAAAAAAAAAAAATCTCACAACAGAAAACAGCTTCAGGCAACTGGGGGGTGGCACGAATGAAGAAATAAAAACGAAGCCGTGAACCCGATCGGCTTCAGGCAACTGGGTGGGGTCGGGGCACGAATCAAGAAACAAAAGCGAAGCCATCAGCCTGATTGGCTTCACTCAACTATCGCTGAATTGACTGCGCTCTCCATGACTGCCACACTCCCGATCTCAACAGCAACAGCTACTTCCCGGTTAATAGTTAAAGAAACAAATACCGGGAGAGACACACACACTATCTTTATTTTATTTTTTTGTGATTTATTTCCATGGCAGTACAACAAGGACATGTCTACTCTAATGTACAGTGCAGTGTGTAGATGTACCATGTCAAATGAAGGCGTAGGAACTATTTTATTATAAAAGTTATTTTAAACTAATTTTTAGTTAATTTTTTTAAATTAAACTTACATTCTTTTACACTGCCCATTTTCTAAACACAATAATACCCTTGAGGGTGGGCGGTATGGGCAATACCGGACCTTCCAGGGGCTATAAGGCCCTCCGCCTGCGGCGTCGGGCCTCATTACACCCTTGGGCGGTCCGGTATTGCCCAATACCGCCCACCCTCTCGGGTATTATTGCTTAAGTCACCCATTGTCACCCCCTGTAGATGTGTTGATGTTCTGTCTGTGATTGTTGTTAAAACTTTGAAAAATCCTCAATAAACTATGACTAAAAAAAAATGCACTTCAGCAGATGACACATTTTTTGCCAGTGGTCCCTCCATCAGACGTATGGAATCTTGCCATCATGATGATCTGACTAAATCCACACAGTTCCTGACTAATCCTGTAGGCTGGCTATAAATGGCAAATGAAGTACAGCACTATTCCACATACCACACCTAGCACTCATACCGTGGCTAGAATATCTTCTAAATCAGAAAAGAGAAAAAGAAAATTCAGCTACAAAACAGCACAGTTGATTTCTCTGGACAGCCTCCAGCCTATCCCTGTCATTGCTTAGGACTGGGCTTCAAAATTTACATAGTAATCTAGGTACGTTCAAACCAGGGATCTATACAGAGGCAGCATTACCTTCCTTTTTCTGTTAATGACCCCCCTCCCGATGCATCCCAGCAAGCTTTTTTCCTTTTCCACGGCCCTTTTACTCTGTGCCATTGCCTTCAACTTCTCCATTATTATCCCACCCCTAGTCCCTTTCCTCCATTGTGCTCTCCACTAGCACGCCATACATTCTGTATTCCATTAACGGGCTCCCGGCCCCTAGGTGATTTACCTTGTACATTTTGGCATACCATTTTAGTTGCCACACCCTTGACCACCTTTCCAGTCTTCACAGATCCTTCTTCATGACCCTTACTCCCTCCTTGGTATGCACTGTTCTGCAGATCCTGGTGTTGTCTGTGAAGAGGCGTATTTTATCCTGTACCTCCTCCCCTGTGTTGCATATAAATATGTTAAAGAGGACTGGCCCTAAAACCAGTCCATGGGGCACCCCGCTCATGACTGTCTTTACCTCTGAGGACTCTGTTCAGGATTACCCTCTCAATCCTCCCACCCAGCTAATTGTTTCCCCACATTATCACTTTCTTTATAAGTCTCCCATGTAAGACAGAGCTGAAAGCTTTGCAGAAGTCTACTATATGTCATAATCAGTTAGATCACAGTTCTGATATGGGATGAAGGGGAAATGAGCTAGATATGTCGCCTGCAGCTGAAGTACTATTTCACACACAACACCTAGAACTTTTACTGTGGGTAGAATATCTTCTAATTAAGAACAGAAAAAGGTATTACAGATATCAAACATTATAGCTGACTACTTTAAACAAATACAGATATCAAACATTACAGCTGACTAATTTAAATAGTGAGAATTAAGTTTACAAGTTGTACTAGCCGTTTAAGGTTTACACTATATAAGTATGGATAAACGTTTCAGCAGGTAAGCTGGGATGCACATCAGTATTCAGATTTGAGCATAATCACTACTGTGTGTGTGTAGTCAGAGGGGACACATTGAAATCTGAGTTTTTATGCCACCACAGAACTACGTTACTACCATATATTACTATGTTTTATAAAATGGGCCCTGAAAATCTTGTAAGTTCATCGGTTGAAACACATCACATGACTGTTGATATTTTCTGAGATTTGCACACCTCCTGAATTACATTTTATAAGAAATAAAAATCTCTTTTATGAGTTGGATAGCACACCCCAGGGCATACAGTCATAAAGAAATAATGGACGTCTATAGAGGATGCAGCACTCTGCTATGCCTTGTGCCGAACTACCACTCGAGGTATGCATTAATACTTAGAACAGCACACCCTCGCATGTGTTATGCCACATGTGCTTCTTTGATAATGTCACTCTACACTAATTGCTTGATCAAGTGGACTGCTGGGTGGCAGTGATAGTTTTTTGTCAAGCTTACAGACTAAAATGTCATGTGACCTGGTCATTTGTAAAAATCTAAGGAAGCAAATAAATACATAATAAATGGAAAAAGTGTGCACACTGATTAAATTCTCTTTGATTGCTGTATCTAACGAACACAGCCTTCTTCTGTTTTGCCCCCTTCCTTTGATTCTTTTTCCAGTCTATGTTCATTATCTTTTTGGTCCTCAAACACTTTTGAAGTAGGGATTTTCAAAATCCCCTGAAATACATGCAGTTAAAAATAACTCATTATGCTACTTCTAGTGATGAAAGTGACAGGGTTATGACTCATATCTGTGACTGGCCAGCAGGGCTCTGGCTTCCTCAGCCCACGACACATGCTGAGGGTCTGTGTCACTCCATATTAGGAAAATTATTTTGATAGTTATTACACAGGGATTATGTTGAGGAGAGTGGGATACTGCTCACAAGGACAAAAATTATTAAAAGTATGATACAAACATTGTATATGTAAATAAATTATTACCAGTCAGTAATAATTTTTTTTTCATATATATAATAAAGGTTTTTATCTCTCCAGGGCTGACTGGGCAGCTGTTCAGCCTCATCCCTAAGTACCATTGACCATCCCATGCCTCTCTCCAATGTTGGGGAGGGTTCCTCCATGGATTGCCTGCATTATGGGGCCAGGGGAAGGAAGGCCATCCTACCCATAGTGTCTCTCATCCAGAAGTCCTCTCCCATCTCTTGGAGTAGCAGGGTGGGTCATGGAACCCCCGGGGAGGCTTCATGGTGACTGGTCCCCTCTTTTAATGTTCCCCATGTGCACAGGCACAAGAGAACATATTGCAGTAGTACTGCTTTTGAATGGGTGTGACACTATTTGTCCAATGCAGAGCAATGTTTTAGGGGTGGTTCAGTGTCACACCAATCATCGGTGAGGCTTAGTATGACAGAGTTTTGGCTTGCTGGGCAGAGATCACAAGAACTTGAATAGAAATAGCTGATCAAACCAGGGGTCAGCTATTCCCTTTGATCTGCACCACCCAGCAAGCCAGGGTGATCTGTCAAAGTCAGCCTGGCATGTGTACAATGTCTGCCAGCTGTAAGGGTAAGCGACACTCTCGCACATGCATGGTTACACCTCTATGGGTCATGTTTTTATTTTTTCTGTCTCCCACCTACCTAACCCTCCCTTTCAGCACCCCACCACAAACATAACTGTAAGACTTGGCATGCCCAATAACCCAGTGTCACCAGCTGGTATGTGACCCCCCCCCCATCGAGTGCCATGCATGCATGGTTACATCTTCATGTGCCTTTTTGTTTTTTTATCCAGTCCACCTGACCCTCCCTCTCAGCACCCACCAACCCACACCCCCCAAACATAACAGTGACACTGCGGGGTGCCCAGTCCCCCAGTGTCACGATCCAGAATCATCCGTCCTTTTTTTAACCTCATCTCTGGGTTCCATTTTTTTTATCCCTCCCACCTGACTGTCCCTCCCAGCACCCCCCCCCACAAATATAACAATGACACTGGGGTGCCCAGTCCTCCATTGTCACAATCTAGAATCGTCCGTCCTCTTTTTTTTTAACCAATGAAAAAACCATCTATCTATGTTTTTGTGGCTGTTACTGTCCCCCACACAACCCTCCCATGCAGTGCACCCCAAAGCTCTTACTTACACACCGGGAGTCCAGCACCATTATCTTCTGTGGACTGCAGACACATCTTCATGCTTCAAAGCTGGACTGCGAACTGAAGTAACAGGTATGCAGTTCAATGTATTTCAGTGGGGGGTTGAACTTAGTGGCATAACTTTTCAATTTTTGCATATTTCGGGACCTCACCTCATGAACTATTGCACCGACATTAGCAGATCTGTCCTGAAAGGTGATTTTGTGGTCCCTGCATGAAATTACCTTTCAGGCAGGAGTTGAAAATTTTCTCTGCTCTTGCTCATGAGGTGGGGTCATAAGAAGGCTATGTCAAAAATTTGGTTTAAAAATATTAAAAAGCAACAAAGTTATAAGCCTATATTGAAATTTGTGAACACAGGCTCATAATGTTGGCAATTTTCAATATTTTTACCCAAATTTACTACATAGCCATTTCTTTACAGCACCTCATGAATATGACAGTTGTCAGCCTGTCATTTTTCAAATCCTGCGAAAAATGTTTTTTTTTTACCTCCTGAAAGATGATTTTGCAGTCCCTGCTTGAAATCACTTTTTGGGCAGGAGTTCAAAATTTTCTGTGCCCTTGTTCATTAGGTGGGATCATAAGAAGGTCATGTTGAAAATTTGTTGTAAAAAATATTAAAAAAAAAAACAAAGTTATGAGGCTACGATGAATTTTGCAAATGCAGACTCGTAAGTGTGGCAATTTTCAATATTTTTACCCCAAATTTTCAGCATAGCCATTTCTTTACAGTACCTCATGAATGTGATAGCTGTCATTTTTCAACTCCTGACCAAAATGTGTTTTACATCTCAAAAGTTGATTTCACAGTCCCTGCACGAATAGACAGAAGTTGAAAAATTTCTCTGCCCTTCTTAATGAGGTGGGGTCATAAGAAGGCTATGTTGAAAATCTGGTGTAAAAATATTAAAAAACAACACATTTATGAGCCTATGTTACATTTTGCATATGCAGGCTCATAACTTTGGTAATTTTCAATATTTTTACCCAAAATTTACAACATAGCCATTTCTTTACAGCACCTTGTGAATGTGAAAACTGTCATCTTTCAAAGCCTGCCTAAAATGTGTTTTTGCATTCTGAAAGGTGATTTCGAAGTCCCTGCATGAAATCATCTTTCAGACAGGAGTTGAAAATTTTCTCTGCACTTCTTCATGAGGTGGGGTCATAAGAAGGCAATACTGACAATTTGGAAGATTAATATTGCAACATAACAAAGTTATGAGCCTGTGTTCAAATTTACAAATGCAGCCTCCTAACTTTGGTAATACATAACCCACACAGTGCACCACAATGCATCTACTACCCTTGGGCTTCTATACCAGTGGCGAACATCCAGCATTGACAAATGGTTGTTCAACCTAGTTTTTCTCCCTTACTTCCTGGAGCTGTGGTGTGGAATAGAAATGCATGCAGATGGAGACACACATGTGTTTCAGAACTGTGGCCTCCTTCCACTGTCCCAGATGTCCATCTGCCCCCCCCCAAGCATTTGTGTTGCCACCAGGCCTCCACCTCGTGGCAGCCAAGAGCTGGTAAGGAGAACCACCCCTAACTGGGGGAGGAGAGTTTCAGATGGCTGCTCAATCCTCTTCCAGTCCTCCCTCCGCCCTCAGAAACCTGACCTTGTTCCCAAACTTGGGTCGCCAGAATGGCATGAGGGACTCTGCCCTCAGTGACATCAGGCTGGCTAGTCAGTAGTAGTTTTGTAGGCAGAAAGGACCGATATGTTGGTCTTTTATTATTCTCCTAAGTAGTAGTAGTAAAGTTTATTTTTATACAGGTAAGGATGGTTCGTTTCATCATTGGATCACAGATCCTTTTTCAAGATGTTCCTGTTTGCTTTAAAAGATTATTTTAGAAGTACATAAAAATACACTCCATTCATTTCTACAACATACATTTACATAATTTCACTAAACAACATGGTTTTATATAATCCTTCACTCAAAAACATCACGTTTTTATAGTATAACATTAATTTCACAATTTAAGAAGTCCACAATAAGGACCAGCAGATAGGGGCCTGCTATGGAACTGTGGACAATCATCTAATCAGACAATAGTACTGTTACAAATAACAAACTTTATTTGAACTAGCAGTCTTTTACTAGTCAAATAGAGACTGCCAACTGAATAATCAGAACTCAGTGTTCCAAAAGGTTGATATTTTTCCCACTGCTCCAACACCTTATGCCATAGTATGCCAAGGGAATTGGGCCTGATACAGTATCATTGGTATAGCATTGAATGCCATACAAGTCTGCTTGCCACATTTTATTTGCACTCCAATGTGAAACTGATTAAAAAGAAGAGGGAATCACAAAGTTTCACTGACTTCCATGCTCACAAACCCCATATTTAATTAATTGAATTGGTATGCTGTACTTTTTTCTCAGTTTTACTGTCTCATCCCCTTCATAGCGGCTAGGTCAGATCTATACTGGTGTTGGTATGGTTCAATTAGTAGCACCTTTGCCGCCTCTTGGTCAGAAGGTCATGGGTTCTAGTCCCAAACTTGGATTGGGCTCATACCATAAATGTTGGCACCTATGTGCAGTACTAAGGGGATGCTGTATGATCGGGGTGTGCCTTCTTTTGGATGACACATAAAACCAAGGTCCTGTCTGCCTTTCCTTCTGGTTACTCAGGTGGATGTAAACGATCCCAAAGCACTTCTAAAGAAAAGTAAGGGATTTTTTTTTTTTATAATTAAGAACATGACCAAGAAATACAAACAAACACTTTACATAAGAACATCACATAAAAACACCTTAAAACAATAAAGAACTTCCTCCCAAAAAGCCGCAACCCCAGCAAAACACAAACTTGCTCACTACCTTCTACATCCACATGTGGGGGAATTTCCCCAGTGCCCTGGCCATATTACTCCAATTCACTAGATACAGCAAACCTGAACTGCCTCCCAACAGAGGCAGTGAGAGCAGAATCAACTAGGGAATTCAAAAACACATGGGATAGACATAAAGGTACCCTAGCAACAGGTAGGAAAGGATAAACCATGGATCATATAGGGTCCTTGGTTTTGTAAACAGAGAGGGAAATGGACAGCCTAGATGGGCCAAACGGTCCATATCTGCTGTCAACTTCTCTGTATCTATGTAAACCGTTGGTTTGCATCTGTAGCCCCCCTCTCTCTGGAACAAGGCTGAAAATAGACAATATTGTCAAGCCTTCCTTTCCTGGTCAACAAAAATGAAAAAAAAATACAGTAGGTCAGGTTTTCCCTGAAATATAGGAACCTTCTAAACATTCTCTAAAACCAAATAAGGGTTTTTCTTAGAAATATCATGCCAATTACGCTCTTTCAATATTAGGGGACTGCTATGGTTAAATGAGCTACCAAATTTCCTACTAAGTATCCCCAAAATAGAACCAAATTCAAGAGAATCTTAAAACTATTACTCACATCAAACACCAATTGCAGCTGCCACTGATACTTCACCACCATTGCATAGTGCCTCACCATTGCACCAGACTCTACTCTTGAAGTTGCTATCTCCCCATACCTTTAACCCCCCCCACCCTCAATTGGTACCTCTTGTCTAATCTGACAAAGGCACATATGTGTGCTGTTCTCTTTTGTTTATTTATTGAAAATTTTCACCAGGAAAGGCACACTGAGCAAATATAATGCTTGTTTCCTGATGCATCCTGGGGGGAGTAGGGGACAGGAGGGTACAAATAACAGTACGTGGTGATTACAGAGCAGAACAACAATTACTGTATGGAAATACGGAAGAAGTGCTAGAGAAATAGAGGATACACAGTCTTTAGGTAGATACACAGTCTAGGACATTGGAAAAGGTGGAGGCCAAGTCAAGTTAAATGGAATGAGAGGGGGGAAGGGGCTAGAGCATATTAGAAGCAGGAGCATTTGGGAGAGAAAAAGTTCTGCAGGGAGGAGGAGAGGGAGCAAGGGCTGGAGGAGTGTCTTATTTGGGGAGAAATCTGGTTCCAGAGTTTAGGGAAGTGGTACAAGAAAACAGATTGGCCTGTGGAAGTTGAGCTGTGAGGGATGGAAGGGGACGTGTGTCATGAGATCTGAGGGAGTTGGAGGAAGGGGGAGGGATGCTAATAGGGGAGGAGAGATAGGGTGAGAGAGAGCCAAACCAATATTCAGACATGAATTTGGCGATGTGGGAGAGGCACCGATTTTCAAGAGAGGGAAAGGCTAGGGAGTGGTATAAGGCACAGTGGTGAGTGTGAACGGGAGAATCCAGGGCATAGTGACAGAAGGAGTTAAAGAGGGTGTCCAACCTGGATAGGGAGGTAAAGGAAGCAGCACTGTAGACCACATCACCGTAGTCAAAAATAGGGATAATCATTTTCTATACCAGTTCACACCTTACCGGTAGGGATAAGCAACTACAGTTCCTGTACAGGGAACCTAGCTTGGGGCGCAGCTTTTTCAGGATGGCATTCATGTGAACAGAAAAGTTAAGGTGCTGGTCAAGCCAAACACCAAGGTAATGAAAAGAGGTTGAGTCCTCTAGTATAGTCCCATCAAGGGTGTGGAAACGGGATGAGGAAGGAAGCCTAGGGAGTCTCTGCCTGGTGCCAAAGGTCATGAAGATGGTCTTCTTGGCATTTAGAAGGAGCTGATGTGAGCTAAGCCAGTGCTGAACTTTATCAAAGTCAGTTTGGAGACTGGTAGTTACATCAGTGGGAGACTGGCCTGAATGTAAACAGAACAGCGTCATCAACATACATATGGAGAGAGGAAGAGGTACATACCGTAAGCAGGTCATTTAGAAAGATAAAAAAAAGTATGGGACCTAGCAGTGAGCCTTGCGACACACCCGTATGAATAGGAAGAGGTGGGGAAATAGCGATTTTAACTGACTGAGACCTGCCGGAGAAGTATGCACAGAACCAGGTTACGGCAGAGTCAGATAGGCCTGCTGCTGTTAGGTTGCTCAGAAGGAAAGAGCGGGAGACAGCATCAAAGGCCTTGGCAAGGTCAACAAAAATAGCAGAGGTGATTAGGCCACTGCCCATCCCTAAGAAGATGGAGTCGATGAACCTCAGCAGGTGGAGTGATCCTTCCTGTAACCAGATTGGAATGGTGTGAAGAAGGAGGATTCAGAGAGAAAGATAGTGAGTTGAGAGAGGACCATGTGCTTCTGCAACTTAGCCAGGAAAGGGAGGAGAGAGATAGGGCAGTAGTTGGCAGGAGAAGTGGAGTCACCACCCTTGGTTATAGGGAGGACAATTGCATACTTCCAGACAGTTGGTACAGTAGCAAACGAGAAGGAAAAATTTAGTATATCTGTTAGCAGAGAGCAGATTGCTGGAGCAGATAAAAATAATTGTTTGGGGTCAAGCCCATCAGGTGAGCTGCCTTTGGAGGGGTTGATTGCAAGGAGGGCAGCTAAGGTGTCAGCAGGGGAGACTTGTGAGAAGGAGAAGGGGTCATGCTTAGGGTTGGAACTACTGGGGGATGAAGAGGAAGAGGAGGGAGGAAGGAGGAGAGAGAGAGAGGAAAGGAGGGCAGAAGTGCAGGAAGTGAAGTAGGCATTAAATTCAGAAGCTACAGCTTGGGGGTCAGATAGTAAAGAACCAGAAGACTTAAGGAGAGGAATAGGAGGAGTTGGGGGGGGGGGAGAATAAAAAAAGGCATGAGCAACTTTCCAGAATTTTGAGGGTTTGTTTATGTTAGTCTGGAAATTAGAATGAAAGTACTTGGCTTTAGCCAATGTAATAGCCTTGGTGCAGGAGTTACGAAGCATGCGGTACAGTTAGAGATCACTTGACAAGTGAGAAATTTGATGCGCTTTCCAGGCCTTATCATGAGCACACTGGCAGGCCAGCAGTTCTGGAGAGACCCAGGGAAGGTGATTACCATGTACCCTGGTATGTCTGATAGGGGCATGAGTGTTTCAGATGCAAAGGAAGTTGTTGCTGAAGCAACCCAGGGCATCATCCACCAAGTTAGCTGAGGAGATAGTTGACCAATCAGTGTGAGTGAGGTTGAGTAAGAGGGGGGATCGTTCAAGAGATTTATAGGATCTGGTTAGCAAGATTTTGTGTGGGGCCTTGGATCTATGGATTTTCCAAACCAGATAAATCATGTGATGGTCACTTGTGGTATCTGGAAGGAAGCCAGATTTAATGACCCTATGGGTGAGGGCCCAGTCAATAGGTGAGTGTTTTTGAGTTTTATGATTTAGTTGGGTTGGCTCTTGAATCAATTGTAATAGGTACAGTGCCGCTATATCATTACAGGATTTGTTAAGAGAGGAGGACAATCAGTTGAGATTAAAGTCCCCCAAGATACAGAGTTCACCTGATGATGTGAGTGAGATAATATTTTTCAGTAGTTCCACAACAATGGTGACATTTATGCCAGGGTGGCAGTATACCCCCTCCACAAAGATGGGTACAGAGAAAGGGAGTGAGAGTCTAATAATAAGCATCTCGTAAGCTGAAGGGAGAGATGGCAAATGTATAGTGGTGAATTGGATAGAGGAGGAGATGTAGATTGCCACACCTCCCCCTCTTCCAGTGTGGTTTTGTCTAGAGGGGTGAACCCAGGAATGGCAATAGAGGAATCAGGAATTTTGGCTTTGAGCCATGACTCTGTAAGGATTAGCACATCAGGAGCAAGTGAGGCCATAAGAAGTAACAATAATGACATATCTTAAGATCATGAGGGAGGGCTGAGGGATTAGAGGGAGGAGGACCAGAGTTGGGATTTAGGTCACCAGAAGTTAGTAATAGAAGCGTTATGATAAGATAGCGAAATTTAGTGCTGTTGTACCACGGCTGTGCTGATGATAATCGTGATTTAGTAGGGTGAGAACAAGGGGAGGAGGCATAATGTTTGAATAGTTGAAGTATAGCACTAGAGCTGGGCAGAGTGAGGAGCAGGGTAGGAGCAGAAAATAGGACCAGGTTAAATGGAAGGGAGCAGAGGTTGAGGCATGAGAGAGTAAGGGAACAGATAACATAACACGGTAAGAAGGAGGTGGAGGGGTGGTTGAATGACAGAAGGGGTAGGAGGAGGGAGGAGTGATAGCAGCAGGGATAAATAATAAGAGAGTACAAGACATAGTTAGCAGCATGATTGATAGTATGTGGCAAGCAGGAGGATTAGTTTAAGGTGGTGTACAGTAGGACAGAGGGAGAATATGACTGGCGTTGAAACTGACGGGCAGATTTAGCTCACCTAGCAAGTTAGCAATGGAGCAATTAGCAAATGAAGCTAAGTAACACATGATAATAGAAACATAGGATCTTCTGCAGTATAGGTGGAGTAGGCACTTTAAGGGACACGCTCTACTAGCTGTTGATCCAAACTGGCGCAGACCTAAATGTAGAAAGCGCATTAAAAGAGTGCCAGAGTGGGGGAGGGTTGTGGGAGAAAATTTTACTTTCAGAAGTGGAACAGATTAGGGCTGCAGCAGGGCTATTAAAATTATTGAAAATTTTAGTTATTACAGCAGCAGATTAAGTAAAACTGAGCCCAAAAAGCATGAGCTGCAGCAGAGAACTAACAAGATTAAACAGCAGCTTTAGTCACATCTTGTATGTATCTTCTGAGTATATTATGAAATTATATATACTGACAATGCCATATCCATGTGCTGCTCTGTTTTGTCATATCTTCTGAATAAGTTATGCAATTGTATATACTCTGCAATATGCAAAACCTTTACTGAAGTCTTATTGTTGATGAGGAACCTTTGTAAATAAGCTACTGTGGCTCAAAGGTGTTATATCCGATTATGACAAGTAAACAAAATGAATCTCGTTTAACATGAACACTTAACACAGTTTGCCTGGTGTAGTATACATGCTGTATTTGTATGTATTCATAGAAAGTGCTTGGAAGGACATTAAGGCTGTAGTCCATGCATTTATCTTGCAGTCCTTCTGTAGTTCTGGTCATACCCAGTGGAGCACTTGTTCTGTAGTCTTGCCCAGAGAATAAAGATGGCTGCCAATAATCTCCTCTGTGTCAGAGTCCATCCATACCTCTCAACTGTCCCTGATTTTCAGGGAAGTCCCTGATTTTGCCTCAGAAATTTCTTCTGTCCCTCCTAAATTTGGCATTTCTGTCACTGAAGAGTAGGAATTTGGATCATAAAATAATGTCAGCCATTGGGGGTTACAGTCTAGTTCTCATTAACATAATGATATTCAGACTAAGAAGCATGTTGTACACAGCTTCTGGAACTAAAATTACTATTCTTTTCAGATGTGTCCCTGATTTTGGTCATTTGTCCCTGATCATTTTAAGCCTTGTCCCTGATTTGTGATGAGGGAGGTTGAGAGGTATGAGTCCATCTGTTCCTACCCCCATATTATTACAGTGGTGATAGAGGTCAATTAGGATACACAGGTGCCAGTGTGGTTGAGTAAGTCTGCTTTCTATTTGAAAAAAAAAGTTTTGAGCCTAAAATCACCAGAAGTCACGAATACTTAAAGTGAAAACTCCCTCCCTGCTGCTTCACACTTCAGCCACAACCGACCTGCCTTCTGCCAATTCCTGCCCAGCTGCTGCAACCCACTCATCTGACGATCATGGTAAATACCAGGCATTGGCACAGGAAAAGAAAAGGGGAAGTCCCTTTGTGGCTAAGCAGTACTGCTTACAGCACAACTCCACAATCTGCTAAAAAAGTGAAAGTGCTTCTGGTCCTGCCTCCCACTTGGCCACTCTGCTGTGCTACTCTCCAAGGTCGTGATCAGGCTGGACCCCCCATCATGCTATACAGGCACAAAGCAAGCCTGTGGGGGCATAATTATAGATATTCTAGGGGGCACAGTAGCACCCTTATAGTTAAGGTTGAGTAGGCTGTTTAATGTTAAACCCCAGCTTGTGCACTTTAATAACTTTGCGTTGTTTGACAAAATAGCCCAAGATTTGGCATGCACCATCAGGCTGTCAGAGTCTCAAGATGTGAAAAGATTTGTGGTGACATCTTGTTCAGTTTTCGAAATACAGAACATCAAATAAACAGAAACAAACCACGTTTGGTTACCTTATACTTAACATTGCATATTTTTGCTCCCTCCTACAGCACAGATGATGTGGAATATTTTCATGGAATTTTCAGGGTTGAACTATGCCAGGGGTGTGCCTATTGAAGGTTTCATGAAAAAATATTATGGTATATGTTTCCAGAGGTATAAGGAATTTTTGATGATTGAGAAATATGAAGAATGAAAAAACACTTGTGGTGAGTGCTTATTTGCAATTTACTTGTGTGGAAAAAATATCGATTGTGACGGCTGCCAATTTTCTGAACCCTCAGACAATGAAAATACTTGCAAATGATAGATTTTCGAAAAATAAACAAACACCTGAACCTAGCTAAATGGGCTTGTTTAGCTAGAGTCTTGTATTTGATTTTATAAAAAAACTTCTTTTTAAAACTTGCCAGAAATACCTTTTCTGTGCATCCCATAATCCAGAGTGCCCTGGTTAGGGACAGTTGTCATTTAACCATGTTCTCTGTGTGGAAACAGCAGGACTTTCTTGAATGCTGAAGTCACAGCTGAGGTTGTGCTTCTGGCTTCTTTATATCTATCTATCTAGTTCTTAAGCCAACCAGGGTGCCCACCCCCAGTACTGCTTCCTTCTCCCCCTTCCCTCCAAGTTGCCTGCCTGCCCTTCACAATGTTTTTTTTTTAATTTATATCTTAGATAAGCAGACTGGGGTGCCCACCCCTGGTACTGCTTCTCTTGACCACCCCCAGGTCACCCCCTCTTATTCTCATTATGTACATGGCAACACTGGGGTGCCCATCCCTGGTGTCACTGAACAGTAGCCTGATACCAAGGTGCACAATCCCCAATGATGGCTAAGTCCCCTAAGATAAAAGGAAACTGTCCCTCACTGATTTTTTTTAACCCTGCAAAAAAGAAAATGGTCCCTCACTGATCTCACCCCCATCACACTCTCACCTACTCCTCCCCAACTTCCCATTTGGCACCCACCAGCCCATACCCTCCATACACCCTCACTAATCAGAACATGTCCCATGGTGTAGATCCATTCTCTGATCAAAGATGCATCTCGATGCTGGAACCTGCGAAGTGTGGTTTAATGTATTTCAATGGAGTTTTGAATTTTGATTCATAACTTTGTCATTTATGCATATTTTGACCCCAAATTTTGAACATGTCCTTTTTAGGACACAACTCATGACCAATGGAAGTGGAATTATGCAAATCTGGCCTGAAAGGTAATTTTGTGGTCACTTTGTGAAATCATCTTTCAGGCAACATTTGAAAAATGTCACCACCCTTCTTCATGAGGTGGGGTCATAAGGAGGCTATGTTGAAAATTTTGGGTTAAAATATGTAAAAATGACAACATTATGAGCTTACATTGAATTTGTTTTTTGTCACTCATAACACTGGTAATTTTAAATATTTTGACCCCAAATGTGTGCTCCCATGCCATTGAGCTGAGCTCGGGGACAAGCTCAGTGACCCAGCTGGATGTCGTGAGGGTGGGGGGATGATGATGTTATGCAACACCCCCCTGCCAGGGAATAAAAGCTGCAGGGTTGTCCACATGGGGCTGAGTACCTTATAGTGAAGGCAACTGTTTTCTTGGCATAGGACCCTGCATCTTTGCACTCATGGGTGGCAGAGGACCCTGTGCATTGGCTGACAGATGGACTATTTTCCCTGTGCATCTATATTTGGGGTCAGATGGAAGTGCAGGGACCAAAGGACCCTGTGCTTCTGAAGTCCACCAGACAGTTCCATGAATTATTGACATCCATCATTGCACTTCTGTAGGTGGATGGAGTCTTCCACTGGCCCTGGGCATCTGCATCTGTTCAAATGAGGATATGATTCCGCTATTTCAAAAAGAAAGGAAATTCTTTGCAAAAAAACTTTGTTAATGCACTAGTAAGGGTTCAATTTAATGCCACAAAAATAAGGAAATGTGGCATTAGGGTTTCCAATCCAAAGTCCCCACTTCCATGCCCCAAACAGTGAAAGGAAAAAAAAAATTAGGATTTTGGGTCTCGGGAGTCTTGGCAAATCAGTTGTGGGGTCTTCCTTGGTATTGTCAACTAATGCTCACCCTGTTCTCTGAGCAAACAACCTCATACATGATCTCCGTTCTTCACGCAGGTCTCTATGGGCCCAGTGTGAAGAAAGGTACAACAGATTGTGTTGGCAACATGTAGTGAGTCATGCATCTCTATCTTTAAAGAGTGTATCACTATGAAGCACTAGCTTGGAGCTGTACCTTGTACTCAGACAGAAGGCTACAGGCTGGGGGAGGGCTGAACGTTAGGGTTGACAACTCCAAGGAAGACCCTACCACTGATTTGCCAAGAGTCCAGAGACCTAATACCCTAATGTTTTTTCCTTTTGCTGGTTGGGGTGGTGGGAATGGGGAGTTAGGGTTGGAAACCCTAATGCCACATTTTCCTACTTTTGTGGCATTAAATTGAACCCTAACTACTGCATTAATTAAAGTTTTTTGCAAAGAAGATATATGCCTCTTTGCAGATGACACAAAGATCTGCAATAGGGTTGATACACAAGGAGGCGTGGAAAGGATGAGAAGGGACTTGGCAAGGTTGGAGGAATGGTCAGAAGTATGGCAGCTTGGATTCAATGCAAAGAAGTGCAAAGTAATGCACCTGGGAAACAAAAACCCAGGGGAAGATTATACAATGGGGGAGGTAGTAACAACAACAAAAATGGAAAGGGACCTGGGAGTAATCATATCAGATGACCTTAAGGTTGGCAAGCAATGTGAGAAGGCAGTAGGGAGGGCTGGGTGGATACTGGGATGTATAGGGGGAGGCATCACCGGCAGAAAACAGGAAGTTGTTATCCTCCTGTACAGACAGTTGGTGAGACTCCATCTGGAGTACTGCATCCAGTTCTGGAGACCCCATCTCCGCAAGGACATAGACAGGATGGAGGCAGTTCAGAAGAGGGCAACTAAAATGGTGCAGGGTCTGCAAGAGAAGCCATACGAGGAGAAGCTAAAGGAGCTTAATATGTACACCCTTGAGGAAAGGAGGGAGAGGGGGGACATGATAGAAATGTTTAAGTACCTCAGTGGAATCAACAAAGTCCAAGAGGGTAGCATCTTTCAGAAAAAGAGATGTGCAAGAACAAGGGGACACAATTTGAAGATAGAGGGGCGACGGCTCAGGGGCAATGTGAGGAAGTATTTTTTCACAGACAGGGTGGTGGGTGCATGGAACAACCTTCCTGAGGAGGTTGTGGGTCTAAAACTGTGGGAGAATTCAAGAATGCATGGGACAGACATAAGGCAATTTTTGTCGGGGGTAGGAAGAAATAGGCTGTTGGTTAAATAGGATCTGCAGCTTATCCTCTAGGTAGGGAAATGGGCAGACTAGGTGGGCCAAGCGGTCCTTATCTGCCGTCAAAGTCTATGTTTCTATATAATATTTTTTTTTTTAAGTGAATTACCTCCACAGGGGACAAGTAAAGGGGACACAGGGGACCCTGAACCTCTGGTTGGCAACAACAACAAGAGGCAGAAGCAGCAAGTAGGCACGACCTCCTGCCAGCCTGACCAGCCACAGCTAAAGTTCTCTACATCAACACCCTCTAAGCAGGAGGACTGAATTGTAGGTAGCCAGCAGCAAAAGCAGCACAGCATCAGCACCCAGTGGCAGAACTGAAAAATTGCAGATAAATAAGTCCAGGGAGCACAGAATACACACAAAAAAAGGTTTTTCTGGATAGCGGAACAGCATGACCACCAGTGTGACACTGAAGACAGCACATCACAAGACACAGGTGCTAGGTGTTCAGATTCATATCAGAAACTAGATACCTCTTTGTTCAAAGTTCACTCACATGTGCACGACTGTCTAATGATGGAATTCCCTTCCCTTTCACTCACCCCAGCTCTCAAAATGCTTAATTATTTTACATCCATTTCCGGTCTCACAGTCAGTTTATCTAAAACGACTCTCATCCTTAAACTCCTTCTGTGACGACAGTTGCTGTGATGGTTTATGGATCAGACAGGCAGGAGAGGGGTTTAACTACCTCAGTGTTGGGCTTACTTCCCAATGGGATAACTTGGTTCCAGCTAACTTTTCGTCCCTCCTTGTAGGTTTGGAACAGAGCATATGCTGTTGGCTTAAGTGCCATCTCACCATTTCAGGCAAAGTCACAGCTATTTGCATGTTTGATCTCCCTCAACTCATGTATATATTCTGCAATCTTCCCATATCAGTTCCTGCTTCTATTTTTTGTAAGATAGGCCATCTTCTACACTACTTGTGAGAGGCAAACTGTCCCATCTTAATAAGACAAAACTGCATGCCCATTCGTCAAGGGATGGCCTTGGCCTCTTCTGGTTCGAGGATTTTGCATTGGCCTACTGTAAGGTACAGGCGTTTTGGTAGTTTGCCTTCCCTCATTAGACTCCCCTCAATGGGTTAGGTTAGAGGCATACATTGCCAGTGTCTTCTGCCTTAGACTCCTTTTCAGACACAAACCTATTAAGGCCATTACTAACCATCTTATCATCTTCCACACTTTACAGACTTGGACTACTTGTATGAAGCTGACTGCTATTCCTAAATCCTCTCAACTTCCTCCTAGGCCCCTTATCTACTTTTGGAATAATCCTGAGCTCATCATCAGAGGTAAACCTGTGTACTGGATGGAATGCGTGGATAGAAATATTCTCACACTAGTTGATAATACTGTGTCCAGTTCTGACACCCTCCTTTCTCTACAACAACTGCAGGAACACACAGGACTACTGAAAAGTGAGTTTTAGCATTACCTACAGCATAGATCCTCTCTTTGGGCCTTTGACAAGAAATTTCTCACTCAGTCCCCTTGGTCCTGGCCACAGAATCCCCATTCTGTGGGCACCACAAGGGACTTGGTGGGAAGAACATACTCCATCGTACAGGATGCTCAACCTCCAATCTTGCAGAACAGCAAAGTGAAATGGGAACTGGATTTAGGTAAACCAATATCATCTGACATATGGACAGCTGGGATTTTGCTAGCATACCAGGCCCTTCAAGACATTGAGGGGTGGGTAATTCAGCTAAAAATTTTACACAGGTGGTACTCGTACACCTTAAGTTTTACACTTCGTGGCTCTAACATTAAACTTGGCTTTCTAGAGATGCTCCCAATCAGCAGCAGATCTTTAGATCCTTTGGAGCTGCTCAAATCTTCAAAGCTGGTGGTGGGTGGTACTGTCTGACTGCTCCTGGATACTAGCCATGCCCATTCCACCATATCCAGAACTAGTGATCTTAGGACTTCCTTCTGGCATTTCTTCCCTACCTAGTCTACTTCAATGTTGGCTTCTAGCTGCCTTAATTGAAGCCAAACACCTCCTTCTCATGACTTGAAGGACTACTACTCCCCCTTCGCTCCCCACCTGGCATTCCTCTCTCTCTCTAAATGAGCCCTCTTTGAATGATTATCCTTAGTGACCACTGGCCAACAAGGTTTTTATTACTAAATGTGATCCCTTTTTGCTGTCTCACTTATGTTCAGTATCCCTCCACATCAACAAAACCCTCCTGTTACTTAACCTCTGTGGGAAGCCCGCTTTATATTTTCACCATTGCTTTCCTATTTATCCTCTGTTGCCCCTCCTTTCTGGCCATCCGTGTGCAGGTCTGAGTGCACCCATCAACAGGGCACCAAAATTCAGAATTCGCTGCCCCTGCCTGAGATCCACCCCCACCCCCGGAGTTAGAATATTTAGTTGGGGGGGCGTGGGGCACAGCCCCCTGCATAAAAACTGAGCTGTGAATTAAAACTCCTGGTGCCCTAATGACGGGCACACTTGGACGGGCGCGTTCTGATGGTGGAACTATTGCTCCTCTATTATGACTGGCATTTTTAACCATTGACCTGGTCCCAATCTGATCATTAAGAGTGCTCAGACTTTTTTTGTTTCTCTGGTTTGTTCTTGTTGAGTTGTCCTACTGCACAGATGCATTCTTTCACAATTTAACCTGAACCTGGCTATTAGTCTGTGCCACTTTATTCCACATATTTTTCTATTAATTCACAGTGCCTTGTTCTTTTTGTTGGATTATACTTTCTGCATTTGTGTACACATTGTTACTATACTGTAGTATTTGTTCTTTGTTATTCTCCTTTTGTATTATTCTACTCTACCTACCAGTTTCGCATTAAGCAAAAATTTTCAAGAAGGTGGTTCATGTTAAAAAAAAAAAAACTAAACCGGTGGTGACGTGGCATCAATTGGACAAGTACTAGAATTTGACGAATCAGAAGATGACTTTGATTTTTATTTAGAACTTTTTGAACACTGGTTGACAGAGTCACAGATGACAAAAACGTGGATGTCTCCTGGCAGCTTTGGGACTTACAGTCTATGAATTTCTGAAGAGTCTGAATGAACCTGTCAAGCTGGTGGACATGAGGTATGATCAACTCACCGAGACACTTTCACTGCATTTCAAGCCCAAGCCAATTTTCATTGCAGAGCAATTTAGTTTTCATTGTCAGAACCAATAGGAGGGAGAAGCTCTCGCTGACTACATCTTTGCACTGAAGTGTCTGGCAAGCACCTGTGTGTTTAGCCAGTTTCTGGATGATGCCCTTTGGGATACATTTTCCTGTGGTCTGAGGAGAAGACTGTCTCAAATGGTTTTTGTCAGACAAGGACTTAACTTTCAAGTCAGCCTATGATATTGCACTCACTTTGGAGTTCACCCAAATCTGGACCACCAATGAGTGGGGTTCACAAAGTCATTTATACAGCAGGGACCAAGGGACATTTCAGACCATTAAGTGGTCCAACACCATTTTGTTAACAACCACAAACATTTGAGAAGCCTTATTGTTGTGGGGGTAACCACCAGAAAGCGCATGCTGATTTTAATAAGAAAAGTTCCACAACTGTGAAAATAATGGAATCGCTGCTAAAAGAAAGGATTGTGGAACATCTAGAATCCAGTGGAGCACAGAATCCTAGGCAGCATGGATTCACCTCAGGAAGGTCATATTAAATAAATCTGATAGATTTCTTTGACTGGGTGATCAGGAAAGTGGATCGGGGGAGCGATGGATGCAGCCTACCTGGTTTTAAGCAAGTCCTTCAACATTATTCCAAATGAGAGGCCTGTAAATAAGTTAGGCTGGCTGGGAATGGGTCCAAAGGTGGTAAATTGGGTTAGAAATTGGCTGAGGAACAGAACACTGAGGGTGGGCCTGAATGGAGCTAAATCCGAGGAAAGGAGGGTGACCAGTGGGGTGCCACAGGAATCAGTTCTGGGGCCTGTCCTATTCAATGTCTTCATAAGTGACATTGTGGAGGGACTGGAAGGAAAGGTATTCCCCTTTGCAAATGACACTAAGATCTGCAACAGGGTAGACTCTCTGGGAGGGGTGGAAAAAATGAGGAAGGACCTAGGTAAACTAGAGGAATGGTCAAGAGTGTGGCAGCTAAGATTCAATACAAACAAGTACAAAATCATGCATTTGGGGCACAGGAACTCAAGGGAGGCTTACATGATGGGGGGGCACTGACAACCACCAAGCAGGAAAGAGATCTGGGGGTAATCATATTAGATGACCAAAAGGTGGCCAAACAATGTTCCAAGGCTGTGGGGAGAGCCAGTGGGATACTGGGATGCATAGGGAGAGGTATCACCAGCAGAAGAAAGGAGGTAGTGATACATCTGTACGAATCATTGGTGAGACCTCATCTGGAGTACTGTGTCCAATTCTGGAGTCCGCATCTCCATAAGGACATAGACAGGGTAGAGGCAGTTCAGAGAAGGGCAACAAAAATGGTGCTGGGCCTGCACCAAAAGTCATATGAGGAGTGACTAGAGGACTCAATATGTATACCCAGGAGAAGACAGGGGGGAGGGGGTTATGATAGAGACCTTCAAATATCTCAAGGGCATAAATAAGGTACAGGTGGGAAGCATCTTTCAGAAAAAGAGATGTCCTAGAACAAGGGGCCTTGATATGAGGCTGAAACGAGGTAGACTCAGGGGTAATCTGAGGAAGTATTTCTTCACAGAAAGTGTGGTGGACACATGGAGCAGCCTACCAGCAGAGGAGGTGGGGCAAATTTGGCATGGGAATTGAAAAATGCATGGGATATACATAGGGAAACCCTAGCGACAGAAAAGAGAACAAAGCTGGTGATGACAGGAACATAGGAATGTGACGGCAGAAAAGGAACTCCAGGCCCACCTAGTCTGCCTATTTGCCTAGCATCCCCTAGGCCTGCCTGTGATTCCACCCCACTCCTTTCAACAGCCCTCTGTGTCTATCCCATGCCCTCTTGAACCCCCCCCACTGAATTCTCATCCACCACTTCCCTAGGCAGCCCATTCCAGGTGTCCACCACCCTCTCAGTAAAGAAGTTCTTTCTGATGTTGCCTCTAAACCTACCCCCCTCCAGTTGGAGATTATGCCCCCTTTTACTGGGACACCTCTTCAACTGGAAGGGGTTCTCAGTAGTCACCTTGTTTATCCCTTTCAGGTACTTGAAGGTCTCTATCATGTCCCCTCTCTCCCTCCTCAACTCCAGAGGGTACATGTCTAATGCTCCCAGCCGCTCCTCATATGGCAGGTGGCTAAGCCCCTTCACCATCTTGGTTGCCCTTCTCTGTACCTGCTCCACCCTCTCAACATACTTCTTTTGGTAAAGCCTCCAGAACAGAACCCCATACTCCAGATGAGGCTTGACCAGCTGGGTGTACAGGGAAATCAGGACCTCCTTCTTCTTGCTGGTGATCCCCCTCCCAATACAACCCAACACTCTGCTGGGTTTTGCCACCACCCTGCCCGGCAACCTTCAAGTCCTGAGAGATGATGATGTCCAGGTCCCTTTCCTCCATGGTACCCGCTAGTGGTTTGCCCCCAGTCTATTCCGTTCTCCCATTTCTTCTGCCCAGGTGCATGACTTTGCATTTTACCATGTTGAGGGATAATTTCCACTTCCCGGCCCAGTCCTCCAACTTCCCTAGGTCCCTCTGCATCCTTCCCACTCCATCTTGTATGTCCACTCTATTATAGATTTTGACATCATCCTCAAACAGGCTCACTCTACCCTCCAAACCCTCTGCTATGTCACTTGTATAGATGTTGAACCGAGGGGACCCCGTTTACTAACACCCTCTGCGTCCTGCCTGCCATCCAGTTACGCACCCACTCTATAACCACCTTCTCTCGCCCCAGACATTCCATTTTGTGCAATAGCCCACCATGCGGTAGCGTATCAAAGGCCCTCCTGAAATCCAGGTAGGCTATGTCCACTGACCCCCGATCCACCGCCCTCGTGACCCAATCAAAAACAGTACCAGATTTGTCTGACAAGATCTGCCCTTGGTAAAGCTGTGCTGTCTTGGTTTGAGCAGGCCGCTTGCCTCTAGGTAGTTGGTGATCCTGTCCTTGAGCAGTTTTTCCAAGAGCTTACCGAAAACCAGTGTCAGACTCACTGGCCTGTAGTTGCTGAAGACCTGCCTCCGTCCCTTATGCAGGAGCAGCACATCCGCGGGCTTCCAGTCCTTCGAGACTACCCCCGTGTACAAGGACTCATTGAACAAATAGGTCAAGTGGCTGTCAGCTCCTCACCCAGTTCTCTCAACACCCTAGGGTGAATCCTATCCAGTCCCATGGCCTTGTCCACTCTCAGGCCCTTTAGCTCTTTCGAAATCTCCTTTTTCTGGAATGGTCCCACTTCCACCCCTACCCCCCCAGTCCAAAAGCACCCTCCCCTCCTCCCTCTTCCCTCGTGAATACTGCACTGAAGTAACTGTTCAGTAATTCCCCCTTCTTCCGGTCCCCCTCTACCTTGTTCCCTATCTCAGCCAGCAGGCCAGGTATCCCAGTCCCGCCCTTCCTCTACTCACTAATATACCTAAAAAAAGTCTTGTCCCCTTTCCTGACCCCCTTGGCTATACTCTCTTCTGTTCTGGCTTTCGCCCTTCTGACCACCTTCCTGGCTTCCCTCTGCTTATCCTAGTATGCCACACGGTCCAGTTTGCTCTGTGTAGTTTTGTACTGCCTGAATGCTCACCTCTTAGCTCTGATGCTGTCCCCAACCTCTCTACTGAACCACAGAGGCCTCCTTCTCCTCCTGCTCTTGCTTACCTTCTTTGAACAGTGTTCCATGCCCCCCACTATTGCCCCTTTAATAGTGGCCCAAATATCCTCCACCCCCCTGTGTTCCCCCACCCCCCAAAGCCTGTCGAGTATACTCCCTCATCCTTCCAAAAACAGCCCATCCAAAATCCAGTACCCTCACTTTGATCCGGTGACATGGTTCTAATGTGTGTATCGTGAACCACACTGTGTTGTGGTCACTACTCCCTAGGCTTTCTCATACTGTTACCTCACCCACCCTGTCCCCATTCATAAGCACCAGATCCGGCACTGCTCCCTCCCTGGTTTGCTCCTTGACCAGCTGGCTCAGGTGAGCTATCTGTAGGGAGTCAACAATCACCCTGCTTCTGGCTGAGGTTGCAAACAGGGATTGCTACTCCACATCTGGCAGGTTAAGATCTCCCATCAGCAGCACCTCCCCCTTGGCCGCCATCCTTAGAATCTCCTCGGCCATCTGGTTATCCACCTCTAATGTTTGCCCTGGTGGCCTGTAAATGAGTCCCATGTGCACCAACTCACTCTTCCCTGTGGCCAGTGAGACCCAAAGGGCTTCAGTGTCCCCCCACCTGCCCTGCATTTCCGATGCTACTCCCTCTCCTATCCACCCTGTCCTTCCTGAACAATGTATAACCTGGGATGTTCATGTCCCATTCCTGTCCATCGTGGAACCAAGTCTCCATGATTCCCACCAGGTCTAACTCTTCCACCACCATAATCGCTGCCAGGTCTGGGACCTTGTTGCCCAGGCTTCTGGCGTTCATGCACATGGCCCTCCAGTAAACGTTTTCCCTAGCTTCCACTTTCCCTGTCCTAATAGTCACTTGTTTGCATGGGAAAGCAAATCCAGCCCCATTCAGATTGCTTGCCTTTTGTGGGCGTGGGGGGGCAGCTGTCCCCCTTGCTGAATGCACTGTTAGGTGATGCTTGCAGCTTCCCCCCCCATGCCCCATGTCAGTTTAAATTGTTTTGTACACTAAAAAATTCCTCCAATTTACACTTGAGCACCTCCTTGCCCTGTCTGTTCAGGTGCAGCCTATCCATGGCATAGAGGCTGTCATCCTGCCATAGAACCCCCCACTGGCCCACCACCCCATAACCCTTCTGTACACACCATTTAGAGAGCCAGCTGTTGAACTCCACTATCCTCTGTTGCCTATCCATGCTAGCTCTAGGGACTGGAAGCACCTCTGAGAACACCACTGAACAAAAGCTCAGGGTGTTACAGAACCACGATAGGACCTTAAACCTCTCTTGCACTTCCATCAGGCTGTGCCCAGCTAGGTCATTCATTACCAAGTGGAACACTAGGTGTGTTCTCTTATCCTGCTGCTTCCCCCATGATGGAATGTAGTGAATGACCTCTGTAGCTGTCATCCCTGGCAAGCAACTGACCCACACCTTGCTACCCCTGCTGCTCTTTCCCCCCCAGATGATGCCCCTAACCATGGAGTCCCCTACAGGGATGACCTTGTCCTCAATCTTGCTTGCCCCATCCCCACTACCTACCTGTACCCCTGCTTTCCCAACCGATTTGATCTTATCCTTAACCTTGCCTTCATTGGCTCCGATCCCTGCCTTCCCCTCTGCGTCCTCCCCCTTCCTGTGACCCAGTTTCTTGGTCTCTGGAAACTTCTTTCTAGCCACTGGCTGACTCCAATTTGCTCCCTCAGTAGGACCCCCCTGGTTGTAGTCATCCCACCCCTCTGCAGTGGACTCTGTGGTCCCAGCACCTCCCTTGACCACTAGCTCCCTTTACCCCTGTTGGTGTCTAGCACCATCTCCTGAGCCTGTGTGGGCACCGCCTGTGTTCAGTCCATTGCCACATCCAATCCCCCCAATGAGGCTATGCTGTCCCCCCCAGGGGTGTCTCCACCTTCACGCTCCTCCAACCCCCTGCACTTCCCAACCCCCTTCAGGTCGGGTTCAATCTGGGGTTCCCCCACTCCCCCCTCAGCCCTCTGGACCTCCTTAGCAGACTCCCCTACACCCCCTCTCCACAGTGGACGTCCTGCTGCCCTTACCTGCTTGCCTTCTGCAGTAACCTGGTCATTGCCCTTTACCAGCCCCAGCATCACCACCCTTTCCTTCTCCAGCCCAGCTACCACCTCCTACTCCTTGTCCTTTCCTAAAAGTAGTGGCATGAATCTGTTTTTAAGCTCAATGCCTAATTCCTCCCTATCCCCTGAAGGTGCATCCCCCTGCTAACTCCTGATCGCACCCCCACTGGACTTTGTCCTCAACCCTCTGCCAATAGCTGCTTCTCTCTTCACATGTAGCCTCATCCCTACCAGTGCCCTCCTTCACTTGAACCCTACCAGGGCCCTCCCTTGCTCCATGTGATCCATTCTTCCTGCCCTCGATGCTACATGAGGCTCTGAATCAGGGGTATCCCTGGCACCAATTGTCCTGCAGCTTTCCCCCCAGGCCCCATCCCACCTCCCTGCCTTGAACACCCGGTTTCCCCTCCCTCCTCCTACTGCCCATGACCCCAGGGGCAGTTACAGGACCTAACAGACCAGCCCCTCTGCTCCTCCCAGCCCCTTCCCTCCCCCAATAAGGACTGCCTCTGTCCTCCCCTCCCTGCCCCTCTAAATATGTCCTTAGCCATGATAACACCTCCCAAAGATTAGCCAACTGGCAGCAGACCATACAACTCCCCCATCCTCCAAGCCCAGTCCAGTATCATGGCAGACCTACACCCTGTACACCCCACCACCCTGACAAAAATGCCAGCCTTAGTGGCCCGCAGCTCCTGCCTCACCTTTGCCTCCATCCTGTGAAGGCCCCACAGCACTTTTAGTTACAGGAGTAGCACTCTTCCCCTCTACCCAATCTCAACAACCCTGGCTCAGAGTCAAAGCCTATAATTAGCAGAGTATATAATGTGCATGCACTAAAACAGATTCCCTATCCAGCATAAACTCAGTTCACAACATCACTTTTAACAAATCTACCCTTTAGGTATTGTTTTAAGACACCTCAGAGTCCTCTCCCTTGGCAGTACAATAATCATTTGTCCTCACAATAGCATCCAATATCTCTCAGAGTCCTCTCCCTTGGCAGTTCAGTATTTACTTGCCCTCCCAGTAGCAGCCAATGTCCATTCTCAGAGCATCAGCCAACAGCAGCCAAAGTTCCCTTGACCAGCCCTTTGTTCTTAAGCCAGAAATCCTGTGCAGCCTTTTGTTCTTTAAGCCAGAAATCCTGTGCAGCACAACCAATCCCTTGTCCTTAAGCCCAGCAACCAGTTCCCTCGAGAATGTAACCAAGTCCCACCCTCATTGGTTTCACCCAGCCCATTTAAAATGGAGGTGAAGCGGGGTGGGTGGGTGGTGGGAGAAAATCCTCCTCAACAACAGCTCCTCTGATTGTAGTGGCTGGGCGCCCTGCTTTTATGCCCAGCCACTGCGTTCAAGTTCTCATGCCCCTGGTCTATGGTTTTGGCAGCAGGTAGAGATAATGGGCAGACTAGGTGGGCCTAGCGGTCCTTATCTGCCATAAAATTTATCTGTTTCTATGTTTATAACAGTGGAAAAGTGGGTTATCTACAGAGTGTGTGCAAAAGTGCATCACAAACTGCTTGTGCACAGTATGTCACAGACACCATGCCGGAGACAGAACCAGAAGAAAAGTCATTGGGGCTGTTCACTGCTTATGCAACATAAGGAAATGGAGAGGGTATCTGCTTCCAGATTGACTTGGTCGGCAAACTGGTTACCATGCAGCTTGACACTGGGACCTCATTATCTCTTGTGCCAGAGAACATCTAGAAGGAAAACCTCAAGAAGTTCCTGGTGCAACCATTGCATATACAGCTCACCTCTTATACCGTAGACTGAATCCCTGCTCTGGTGGAGATTCAAGCACTAGTCACCAGTGAGGGAGGAGTTTTAACCTTGCCTCTAGTGGTAGTACAAGAAGAAAGACCTGCATTACAGGGAAGAAACTGGCTTGAGAAGATCAAGTTGAACTGGCAAAAGAGCTTTGCCTTATGAACTGTAACAAAAGCACTTCAAGATGCAGTGAGAAAAGTACTGGACAAACAAGGTCAAATTTTCCAGAAGAACTATGGCAGAATCCAGGATTTCAATGCAAAGATTCAAATGTGAACAGGGGCCACTCCAATCTTCCACAAGCCTCAACCAGTGCTCTACACCTTAAAGGACGCAGTAAAGAAAGAACTGGATTATCTGGAAAAGCATGGTATCATGTTACATGTAGAGAAGAGCAACTGGCTGCCCCTGTCTTTGTAGTACCAAAGTGAGACAAAGCAGTGAGGCTCTGTGGGTACTACAAGATTACAGTGAAGTGTTCCATAGAACCAGAAACATACCCACTACCCAATGCTGAGGACTTGTTTGCCACACTCACAAGTAGCAAGCTCTTCAGCAAGTTGACAACTTCGTTGTATACCAGCAGCTTGAATTGGAACAAGAGTCAGGGCAATATCTCACCATAAACATCCACAAGGGATATCATTGCTTGGCCTATAGATTTTTGACAATGCCAGGAATTTTCCAGCACACAATGGACCAGATGCTGCCCAGGGCCTGCACCCAACAGAAAACAAAGTGGAAGCAATTGTCAGTGCACCACCACCAACAAATGTGACTGAATTAAGATCATTAGTTGGCCTGTTGAACTACTATGGACGTTTTCTGGCAAACTTGTCCACATTGTTGCAACCACTAACTGACTTGCTACAAAAAGAAGTGAAATTGAATTGTTCCTGCAGTGTGAAGAAGCATTCCAGTCTTGCAAACCATGTCTTCTGAACAGAAAGTGGCTAGTGCACTACAACCCAGCAAAATCTCTGAGTCTGGCACATGATACATCCCCATATGGGGTGGGTACAGTAATCTTTTATGTGTTACCTTCATGGGAGGAACACCCACTGCTATTGCTTCTAGGACACTAACTATGAGCAAAAGAAATTGTGTTCATATCAAGAAGAAAGCCTTGAGCATAATCTTTGGCATCAAGAAGTTCCATAAGTACCTGTATGGACAAAAGGTTTTGTCTTCTAACAGATCACAAGCCTCTTCTGGCCATTCTGGGGCTGAAGGCAGTGATACCAACTCTCACAGCACTGAGGATGCAGCGATGGGCCCTGATTATGTTGGTCTATGACTGTGACATCAAATACAGATGTTCTCAGGCTCACACAAATGTGGATGCAGTATTGAAACTGACATGCAAAGATGCAACATACAAAGAAAACAATGGGGCAGTACTCCAACTTTCACATATTGAGGGGTTACCCATTACTTTATGGGATATAGCAGAATAAACAAGATGGGATCCAGTCCTTTCTAAAGTCCTAGATTTCACCCTAAATTGTTGGTCCAACTTTACATGTGATCAAACTCTCCAACCTTTCTTTGACAAGAAGTATCAGTTGTCCACAGATCACGACTGTATTTTGTGGGGTGCTTGAGTTGTGATACGAGTTCCAAAAGAGGTTACTGTATAAGACATTATTTTCACTGGGATAAAATTTTCGTTATTTTCACTATTTTGAAAATCCAGCAAAAATTATATGCCGGTGTAAATAACATAAGTAAGTATAGTGTGAACTTGCTTTTGTACTTGCGCTTAATTAAAATGCCATGAAAATGTTGGAGCGGACGAAACCGTGAAATTTAGCTGCCATGAATTAATTCTCTTATGCAGTAGTTTTTGACTTAGATGAGGGTCATCCCAGAATTTCTTGGATGAAGGCATTGCCCCGAGGATACCTCTGCCAGCCCAGACTTAATCAAGGTATCCAGCATTTTGTCAGTCACTGTGCACCTTGTGCAGCTGTCCGCAACCAACCTTCAACTGCACCTCTGCATCCCTGGTCCAAGGCTACCACACCTTGGGAACATGTTCCTGTAGACTATGCAGAAGTGGAAAACCAGCATTTCTTAGTGGTAATTGATGTCGACTCCAAATGTATGGAAGTGCTTCACACTCAAGTGACAACTACAAAGACTTTAAGTCTTCTGGGACAACTCTATTCCACATATTGACTGCCGCGGGAGTTAGTGTCAGAAAATGGTGCCCAGTTTTCTTCACGAGAGTTCAAACTGTTCTTAAAGTGGAATGGGGTCTGACATATTTTGTCTCTTCCTTACCATCCAGCATCAAACTGTGCAGTTGAATGAGCTGTGCAGACATTTAAAAAAGCCTGCACCAAACAAGGCTTTCAGTCAATACCTGCAACCCAGAAGTTGTTTTTTTTTTCTTGTTCACTTACAGGAAAAACTCCTCATACTGTCACAGAGGAAACAACTGCTGAACTGTTCCTCAGACATCAACAACATACCTGTTTGGCAGCCGGAATTGTCTAATACTGTTCCAAAACATCAACTGCAACAGCAGAGAGGTCATGACAAGTTGAACAAGCCAGTACAGGTCTTCCATCCTGAGGAGAGGGTTATGATTTGAGACTGAAGGCATACCAAGTGTCTTTGGATTTCTGGGGTGCTGAATGAAAAACATGGAACTTTGATCTATGGAGACCATATGGGGACATGTAGTTCACTTGTTACCTTCAAGGGTTCCAGCTCATTCAACAGAAGATATCACTCCAGAAGAGGACTGTGACACTGAGAACTTTGCTCCTGCACTTGAAACTCCACTGGTGACTTTGCCGTATAATATTGCAATTGATGCTTTACCAGAAGCAATTGATTCAGTCTGAAGATACCCCCTGTGGCTGTGAAGTGCCCCACAGAGACTTGACTTTTAAGTCAAGTACTGAACCTGTGCCTTTGTGCAACTGGACGTGTTACCTGTTGTGTTGCTTAGTTAGTAACAAGTTCCACTGATGGGGCAGAACAATCCCCCAAATTTCTTCCTGGGTACTGAATAGTCTACTTTGGCCCAGAAGTAAGGAAATGTTAATGTTGGGCATTTTAGACCCCATTTCATCGAAGGGGGAGGAATGTAGCATGCTTATTCGTAGGAAGTACTTGGGAAGCTATTAAAGTGGTAGTTCATGCCTTCATATTGCAGTCCTTCTGTAGCTTCTGTTATGTCCATTGGGGTACCTGTTCTGTAGTCTGGCTCCAAGAATAAATATGTCTGCCAGTAATCTCTCTGGATCTGAGTCCATCTGTCCCCACCCTCAGATTATTATACTTGGAGGCACAGTGTCTCTGGGAAGGGTCAACAGCACCTTTCACTGCTCTCTGGTGGCCCAGCAGGGTGGGAACACTGGGAAGCCATACCAGCAGGGTGTTTCTTAGTTTTCCTTAACACACAGTAGAATACTAAAAACAAACTGCTTAGGTGGCATGAGCATGTCCTGTACTGAGACCCAGAATTCCAGAAGGGTCTAATTTGGCAAGATGTGGGCAATGTTGAAAAGAAAGGAAACTTGTAGACTAGAGAGAGAGAGAGAGAGACAGTGAGCAGAAGGTGTTGAAATCAAATATCCAGATTTATAAAATGGAGTGTAATAGAGGTCACAGTATCATACATGAGACTGGTCAGGAAAAACAAGAACACAGAAAAGTTATCTGATATTCCAGAGGGGTGGGGAGGCAGTAAGGGCAAAAAGGGAAGCATTTTGAAACTACAAGGATGAACAAGTTATGATCAACCAGGAAGACTATCTTTAAAAAGCCTGAATGAGTTCTGGATAATGGTGCAAAAGTAAAGCAGAGATGGAGCTGAAAATATTAGGATGGATCAAGGTGGGAGAAACTCTACTGCTTGTCCCTTATCCACTGCCCTTGCTACCCAGTCAAAGAACACTATCAGGCTAGTCTGCAAAGGGCCCCTGCCATGAATATCTGCTGCTTACTATACTGGAACCAGTTTCTCTCTAGGTAGTCCATTAGGTTTTTTTGACTAGTGTCTTCATCAGTTTATCTTTAATGTTGTCACACTGATGGGCCTGTAATTTCCTGGTTCCTCCCTATCCCCTTCCTTGTGAAGTGGCCCCACATCTGCTTTGCTCCAATCTTTTGGAACCACTGCTGACTGTAGTGCGCTATTAAATAGCTCTGCCAGGCATTCAGCCAGTTCCAAAGCCAATTCCCTGAGCACCCTTGGGTGCATTCCATCTAGTCCTGGAACCTTGTCTATTTTCAGGTCTGCAAGCCCTTTTCTGACCCTTTCTCCTATAAATTACCACCTGCCCCATTTCTGGGATCCCCCATGCAGCAGCCTTTATGCCACTTTCTGGCAGAGTACACTATCCTCCACTGTGAATACTGAGCAGAAGTAGTTGTTTAGAATGGCTGCCTTCTGCTTGTCCTCCTCTACTACTCTGTCCCCTCCATCAGCCTGAAAATTCCCCCGTCATCTGCCTTTTTCTACTGATGTTCCTGAAGAACTGTTTTTCCCCTCCCTTGAGCCCCTCCAAAAATACAGCTCATTGTCTGCTTTTGCATCTCTGACTGCCTTCTTTTCATTTTCATGTTATTTTTTATACTTGTAAGCACAATGAACATATCTGCCCGTTTTCATATGTAACAAGTGTACAAAAAAGAATATTACAATAGACATTACACAGAATAAATACAACAAACATAGACATATTGAATGGAATAACCAGCCATACAAAACCTATGATGTGAAACAAGTACATTCATTAGAATCGTTGAGCCATTTTCGAAAGGTTTTTTTAAAAGAATATGCAGTTGAGCAATTCATAATATTTGAAGAGAGTACATTAAACAGAAGAGGAGCTTTATATAGTAATGACCTCTGGCCTAGGGCTTTTTTAAATAGTGGAATGGTAAAAGTAAGTCTACTTTGGGATCTGGTCCCACTTCCATTTAAAGCACTTGTAAACAGATCATAAATAAATGGTGGTAGCGGACACCTTTGTCTCCATTATTTTTATCTGGTATTTGCTCCATTTCTTGTACCCCTGTTTGTCCTTGTAGCCAATGACTTGTAGCTTTGTAGCCTGTTCCACACAGAAGGCTAATAAAAAACTGGACAACCTGGGGATAAGGGACAAAGTGACTAAGTGGATAGGGAACAGGCTGGAAAGCAAAATACAGTGGTGGTTCTATATGGAGCACACCCAGAGCTCAGGTTAGTCATGAATGGGATACCGCAGGGATGAGTTCTGGGGTCTGTGTTCTTCAACATCTTAGTCTGTAATGTAGGGGAGGAAATCCAGAACAAGGTATGCCTCTTTGCTAACACCACTAAGATTTATGGCAGAGTAGACACTGAGGATGAAGTTAGGGAAAGAAAAGAGAACTAGAAAAATTGCAAAAAGTTGTACGGACTATGGCAGCTAAAATTCAATGTAAAAAAAGTGCAAAGTGATACACATTGGTAGAAAGAACCCTGAAATGGCCTATTGGATAGGAGAGTAAGGATGGAGCAGACAACTGGGGAGAGAGGTCATGGGGTAATCATTAGTGACAGCCTTTAAGGGGAACAGTCAGCATTAAGAGTCTCAGACAGACACAGTTGTGGGACTGGCCTCAATCTGCACTTTGTGTGCAAAAACATTTATTTTTTAGCTTACTGTTTACTTCAGCATAGTAGATTGTCTCAGATTGATTCTGCTGACTTCCAAGTTCACATTTTCTGTAACTACAAATCCCAGAATTCCCTGCAGCCGACATCAAAGCGGGGCTGCAGCAGTGAGAGATTCAACAGCATGCTGTGCATGTTAGAGATTTTATAAGCTCTGCTCTTTAGTTTGCAGGTCCTGCTGTCCTCCCTGAGTACAGAAACAGAGCACTGTTCTTATCCTTGGGAAAACAGCAGGACCAGCAAACATCTGATCAGAACTTACAAAATTTCTAACATGCACTGCAAGCTACTGAATCTCTCACTACTGCAGCCACACTCTGATATCAGCTGCATGGGATTCTGGTATTTGTAGTTATAGAAAATGTCAACTTGCAAATCAAAAGAATCAGTCTGATACAACCCACTATTCTGCAGTACACAGTAAGTAAAAAATGCTGTTTTTGCACACAAATTGTAAATTGGGACCATCCCCACACCTTGTTGTTGTGCTCTTAGTGCTGACTGTTCCCCTTTAAGTCCACTGTTCAGTACAACAGAGAATACGGGAAGGAAAACATGATGCTGGGTTATATAGGAACTGGATTTGATAGAAGGGGAATGGTGGTGATACTGCCCTTGGTACAGGTCCCGAGTAAGGTTGCACTGGAAGTATTGTGTACAGTTCTGGAGTCTGCAACTCAAGAAAGACAGGTAACACATAGAGATGATACAAAGGAGGGCCATGAAGGTGATCCAGTGGCAGCAGGAGAAGTTGTATGAGGAAAGGTTGGCAGACCTTAACATATACCCTGGAAGCCATGAGGGAAAGAAGGGATATGAGTGAGATGTGCAAGTTGTGAGGAATAAACAGGGCCAGTTTTAAGGACTTATTCACAAGGTATGAGAGCACAGTGACTAGACGACATGGATGGAGACTGGTGGTGCCGGTGGTGGGAATTCAGGAGGAATGCAAGTTCTTTCTCTATGCCACCCGCACCTCTTCCAACTCTACACTCCAGCCACTCCCAATCATAAAAAGCGTGCTGCTCACATGATGCCGCTTCTTACTGCAAAATCCAGTCACTCCAAAGGCTGGACTGCCACAGCCCCAGCCACAGCCACACTTTCTTTTCTAGGACGACGCTACACAGTGAAACATTAAGCAGCAAAAAACAAAAAAAAAAAAAAAAAAGATGCACCAAAAAGTCACTACACTATGACCCCCCCGCAAAAGTAAAACCCTGAAATGATCACGTATGCAATTAATAATCCAAATAAACAACCATCCAGACAAGACAACCATCCAAATCTATCGTATAAAGTATATGTAAGTGGGTGCGTAAACTCATTTCAGGCACCTCATGGAGATACAGTGGCACCCGCCCTCGAGACTCATGCCTTATTGACCTCATGACATCCAATTGATGGGATTATTTTCCTGTACATTGTCATTATACATAGGTTTACATATCTATGTATGTATCATTATAGAGGCATGGTATTGCCTCTATATTAGGGCTGAGTAAGCACTTGAATGTTAAAGCCCACATTTTTCACCTTAATAATTCTGTCCCATTCAGCTGATTTATTCGACATTTGGAAGGCATATAGCTGGTACCAGGATCTCTGAATCCAGAAACTGTTGTGGCAGTCAGTTCACTGGGGCAAAGTTACAGAGGTGCAGAAATGTAAGAATGACTATAATTATTTTTTTTGAAATTGAATAAACGTTATTTGAACTTCACAACAAAAGACATCACAATACAACAATGCAGAAACCATTAGTAACAACAGTGGAAAGCATTAAAGTACCAGACAAACAAGAGATAAATGAAGAAACATACAACACCCCCCTCCCCCGGTGCAGACATCATGGAAGTGATAAAGAAAACATATACCTAAAGTAAAAGTGGACCACTTGAATCCTAACCTATCCGAAACGTACGTAGGGGCAAAACAAGATTGACTGGCATACATAGTATTATTCAATAAGAATGGTAGCCCGAACCTGAGTAGAACAAAATAAAGAAGTGACCCAGATATTGTAGAAAATCACTCTTCTAACTGGGAAAAGGTACCACAGAATAAAAACTAGGGTGAGTATAAAGTATACAGTGTACCCCATTTCTTATTAAAGCTGTTCATTTTGTAATGGAGACTATTAATCATCTTCTCCACATGAAGACTGTGGAGAAGTTCCTGCAGCCATTCATGGTAGGAGACACAATTTTGGTCTTTCCAATGCCGGAGCACAACCCTCTTTACCGACAGTGAAATCAGTGCCATATGGTATTTTCTCTCCTTAACTTATATACTGAAAAAATCACTTACTATACATATCTCTGGTATAAAAAACCCTTCCAGACCAAGCAGAGGGTCTAACCATGATTTAATTTAATCCCATAACGGTGTAATCTAAGGGCATTCCCAGAGTATAAGAAATAATGATCCCTCTGCCTGCTGGCATCTGGTACACAAGGGGGTGGCCAATTTCCCCATTTTAGCCAATTTAACAGGTGTACAATACATATCGTGGAGGATACTGAACTGAGTTAACAGACCTGCCATTTGTAAAATATTGGTAAATACCCCCAAAATACATTCCCAATGAAACCGAGCCTGCTGGAAAACCATAGACCATATATGGAGCGTTCAGAACATACAAACATACGAACAAATGAAATGCCAGCAGAAACAGGCCAAAATAGTCTATCGAGTCTGCTCAATTGTGCAGCTAACCCCTCACCTTGCAGCTGTCCCACCCTTCCCACCCCTCACAGTCCTTCCCCCTCACTCTGTCCCACCCCACTTGAAGCAGCCCACCATCCTACACAAAACCACTTCCTCTTGTAGAGTGTTCCACTTGTCTACCACCCTCACTGTGAAGTAATGTCTCCTGATTTCTCTCCTCCAACCTCAGTTGATGCCCTCTGATATCCCTCCCTCTTCTAATCTGGAATATCTCTCCAGTATTAGCCTTGTATATCCCCTTCAGGCACTTAAAGGTCTCAATCACATCTCCCCTATCTCTCCTCTCCTCCAGGGAATACATGTTAAGCATGTTCAGCCTCCCTTCATAGGATTTCCCCTCCAAATGCCTGGATCATCTTATTCACCCTGCACTGCTCCCCCACCAATAGTCCGATGTCCTTTTTCAGAAATGGGCACCAATACTGTAAGCAGTACTCCAGGTGTGGCCTGACCAGCGATCTGTACAAGGGAAGGATTACCTCACTCGTTCTAGAGGAGATCCCCCTTGCTATGCAGCCCAGCATCTTGTTGGCATTTGCTGCTGCCCTCCTGCACTGTGCTGAGTTGTTCATACTCCCCATTATAATCAACCCAGGTCCTTTTCCTCCTCTGTTCCCCCAACTCTACCCCTCCCAGCTGATAGCTCCTCCTCTGGCTTTTAGCTCTGAAGTGCACTACCTTGCACTTCTTGGCATTGATCCCCAACTGCCATGTTTCTGACCACTCCTGTAGTTTAGTCAGGTCTCCCTGCAGTCCTTTCCACCCCTCAATGTCATCCACCACAGCTTCCATCTTGGTATTGTCTGCAAACCGACTGATCTTACTCCGAGTCCCGTGTGAGATATCTGCTGTGAATATCCAGAACAGCACTGGTCCCAGCACTGACCCCTGTGGTACCCTGCTCATTACTGCTCTTGGCGATGAGAGTTTCCCCTCCATCACCCCCCTCTGCTGTCTTCCCTTCAGCCAGTTAGTGATCCACCAGACCATCTTAGTACCCACCCCTACATATTCCAGCTTCCCCCCTAGCCTCCCATGCTGCAGGAAATCGAAGGCCTTGCTGAAGTCCAAGTAAAGGACATCCACTGCATGGCCCTTGTCTAGCTCCCTGGTCACCCAGTCATAGTACTCAATCAGGTTTGTCTGGCAGGACCTTCCTGAGACAAACTCGTGCTGTTGCCTGTCCTGGAGGCCATTGTCCTGCAAAAATGTCACCAGCCTCTCCTTAAGGATGGTCTCCATGAGTTTTCTCACAATTTACATGAGGCTCACTGGTCTGTAGTTACCTGGATCATCCTTTGGGCCACCCTTGTGAATGGGCACTACATGGGCTAGCCTCCAGTCCTGTGGTACGTATCCTGTGTGCAGAAAGGTATTGAACAGGTCAGCCAGTAATCCCGCCAGGCACTCTGTCAGTTCCCTGAGTACCCTAGGGTGACTGCCATCAGGTTTCGGTGCCTTGTCCACCCACAGTGCCCTCAGTCCATCCAGTACTCTGCCCTCTGTAATATCTCCATCTGTCACCCCCTTCCCTCCCCTGCCCACCCCACCACTCCTATCAGGTATCTGCCCCCCCACAGTGAATATCAAGCACAAGTATTCAATTAATGCCTCTGTCTGCTCCTCCCGACGCTCTAACCACCCCCCATCTTTCTTAATCCTCACCATCTGGTCCCTGTTCTTCCTTCTCTCCCCAATGTATCTGAAGAAGTCCTTCTCTCCGTCCTTGATGCCCTGTGCCAACCTTAGCTCTCTGGCTGCCTTGGTGGCTCTGAACAGCCTTGTAACCTCCCTGAACTTCTTCATATACTCCTCTTCATCTTCCTTCCTCCCTGATCTCTTGAATATCTGAAAAGTTCCCCTCTTGGTTCTCTCCCCATCCATGACCTCCTTGGTCAGCCAACTGGGCTTCTTTGCCCTTCCCTTCTTACTCTGTGCCCTAGTACATGTCCCAGAGGCATCTGCCAGCCCTGCCTTAATAATACCCCATTTTTGGTTGGCATCCATGGTTGGTTGGATTCCCTCTAGGTGACCTATTGGGAAAGAGCATAGGAAATAAAAGGGAATATATTCTAGATACAGCATGGGGTTGTGCAGCCAAAGCCATGAAAGACTGCAGGAGGCTCCCTTTAGTGGTACTCTTTAAAGATATAGTGAGCAGATAATTTTAGCTAACATAATATATCCTGACAGGATTTAAGACAGCCATCAAGAAAAAAATCTCCAACCACGCTGTCCATAATATGAGGTGTCCAATTTGCTGACAGCATAGAGCCACCTATCTTAAAATTCAGACTGGCATACAGCAGTTGTGACAGATCTGTAGTGGGATCGTACCACATGTAATAGCACATGTGAGCATGCACCCACAATGAAGTAAGGATCACTGTGCCATGAAAGGGTTCAGGAAAAAGTTTGGGAGTGACATAAAAAAGACTAGAATAAGACAACCCAGCTGCATGTATCATCGAAGAATGACCATAATAAAGATCTTTTATTTTGCTCACTTATAACTAAAAAACTAGGAGGATTTCAAACCTGAAACTTTCAGGTTTTATAGCACTTGGCCCAAGGCATGTGTTTTTGTGCACTGTTTATCTCCTAAATTAGCTGAGATTTTGAGAAATTAGGGAAAAAAGGCCTGTTTTTGCAAATGCTCACTTTAAAAACTGAACAGGCTAACGATAACGTAATTTTTACGACCACATTTCTTAATCAGTCAGTCAAAATCTTTATTTATCCAGGCGAACATCATTGAGCAGAGCTTTTTTACAAGATGGACTTGGTTAGAACAGGGTCGGGTAACATCCATCATAAAAACATATAAATAGAGCCGGCCCAGTGGCGCTGAGGGTTGAGACGCTGGACGCCACACCTCGCTCCACACCGGTGACCTGGGTTCGGGAGCAGACTTGGGTCACTGGTGGGCCGGCCGGGGGAAGTTAGGCTTGAGCGTCCCACGACAGCTCGCCTACTCCGGGGAGGGTCAGGCTGTAGCCCGAAAACTTGTCTGACTCCGAGCGGAGGCTCGGAGTACTGCAAGCCCCCAATGTTGAGGGGAAGGGCTGCCGATGTACAGCATGACATCGGCGCTCTGTGCTGTAGCGTCAGGAGTCCCTACACTGTGAGGTGGGAGAAAGCGAGCATACCATCGCCCGGGAAGATGGAGCCTCGGAGCGTGCCCTCGATGTGCCTCCACCCGCCAGATGTCCCCCGGACTGATGAAATCTGATTGTTGGGGTTAGGGGGCTCTGCCCCATCCCCACTCAGGGGGTAAACCGAAGCTCTATGGGGTTCCTTTGGGGTCATACGGGCAGGGTGGAAGGCAGAGGGATGTCTACCTTGAGGCTCCTGAAGGGTCAGGGATGTCAGGCAGGAAGGAGGAAAAATAGTAATTTCAAAAAAAAGAATAACATATAAATACATGTAAATAAGTATATAAACACAAACACAATGGTGCAGTAATAGGGGAGTCAAATGATAAAAGGAAGACAAGGCAAGCCATAACAGAGGAGGATTCAAATACAAGGGGGAAGGTCCTCCATTGAACGATGCAACTGTATATAAACCATGTTCTCTGTATAGAAGTACCAGTTAGTTCATTTACCAGGGGCAGCCACTAGTACTAGCCATGAAAATGGCTTGGGAAACTACCAACTAATGGCAGATGGGGTACCAGTAAGGGTATGTAATATGCTAAGGATAAACATTGTGAGAAGTGAAGTCCAAGGATAGGTCGGTAGAACTGATGCGTGGTGGGGCCTTCACGAGAGGGAAAGGTGAGTTAGGACTTTTATAGTATGATTGCGTGTAGATTGTGGATGAGTGCAGTATAGAGTTGTGAAAAGAAGGCTGGAGAAAGCGGGAAGATAGACCAGTATCAAAGAGAGGACAGAGGCATCAAGGTGTTACATGAAAGCATGATGACAGACCAGGGCCAAGGAGGAGACAAGCACTAGAAGTAATTCGTTCATGGTTAAATGGTACAGGTTAGCACGATGACAATTCATGGTCATGAGAAACAATTGCACTGATCATTTCTGAGACATGAATATAAGAGCTCGAAAGATGAGATGCCGATGGGTGACCTCAGTTTCAGTTTTTTTTGCAACTTATTCCACAATGAGGACAGTGTAAAGCTTATAGCAGCCCTGCCAAAGTGAGAGTTAACTTTGGGAACCATCAGTAGGAAAGATTTGCAACTTCTCAGGGCATAATTGCCTATTGGTTTTATAGGAAGACAGTCTGTAATGTATTGGAGCAGTTTTTGGGAGATGGTTCTCACGGTCCATAAGGCTGCATTTTTATCATTCCTGAATTGAAGAGAACTCCACCCCACTGACTGATATAGGGAGCAGTGGTGAGTCGAATAAGGCAGGCCTGTGATGAACCTCAAAGCTCTATGATATAATGTGTTAAGTTTGGTGAGGTAGGAAATGGGACAGTGACTGTAGAGGATGTCAACATAATCTATCAAGGATATAAAGGTTGATTGTACCAGCTGTAGTTTGGCATCTCTAGTTAAGAAGCGGGCTATCCTAAAGAGCAGGCCAAGTCTCTGTCATAATTTTTTGAGTAATTCTTCAATGTGCTCTATAAAGGAGAGCCTATGGTCCAGCCATACTCCCAGGTATTTGAATTTAGGGACAAATTCCAACTTCTCACCAAGAATTGTAGTAATCTGTGGCACAGTATCTGATAGGGCTGAATTTACCATTTGGGCAGAGGGAGAAAAGAGCATTGCTTTTGTTTTCTTGGCATTAAGTAATAGTTTTTTGTTTAGGAGTTGGTGTTGCAGCAGGTTGAACTCAGATTGAAGGTCATTACATGCAGATTGTAATGACGGGTGGCTTACATAAAGAACTGTGTCATCTGCAAACAAATGAATGTTGGCCTTAGTTATGCTTTCATCAATACTGTTGATGTATATTGCAAATAAGATCGGTCCTAAGATAGAACCCTAGGGAACACCTCTTAGGAGAGGTTTGAGACTTGAGAGATCTCCTTCTGCTTTCACCTGCTGGAAACTATCAGAGAGGTAGTTGTTGAACCACTGTAAAGATAATGGGTCAGCACCTAGTGAGGTCAGGGAAGAGAGTAGCAGAGAATGGTCGACAGTGTCGAAGGCCTTGCTCAGGTCCAAGAATACGGCGCAGGTGTAATTCTTGTTGTCTAGCTCTCTTTTCCAGTCATTAGTCACTTTGGCAAGGGCTGTGATGGTGCTATGTTTAGCTCTAAACCCTGATTGGACTGGATTAAGCAGGTTATTAGCTTCTAGAAACTGCCTCAGCTGGTTACTTATGACTTTTTCCAGTAATTTTGACAAGACCGGGAGAATCGAAATTAGTCTGTAATTATTTAGATCATAGGGATTTCCGGACTTGAACAGGGGTATGATGTGCGGTGTTTTCCATATTGAAGAAATGAATCCTTGAGTTAATGATAGGTTAAATAAATGGGTTATGGCCATCGCTAACACATAGATGGCCACCTTCAAAAAATATGGGTCGAGGGTATCCGCACCAGCACTTTTTTTTACATCCAATTTTAGCAATAGATCTTCAACTTCTTTCAGAGTAGTAGGACGCAAGGAGAAGACTGAATCAGTGACACTAGGATCTGCACTTTGATTGTCCACCTGAGAGTGTATCAAATTCGCAGGGGAATTGTTGAAGGCTAAGCCTGCAGTCGCAGTGATTATTGAAGGCATCCAGAACTTCCAGTCTGTCACTAATGGTGTTATTGTTTAAGGAGATTTCATCGGGTAGTGAGCCACCAGACGTGTGACCAGACAAGTCCTTGATGGTTTTCCAAAATTTTGTAGGATTTTTGGAGGCAGAGAGAAATTCAGAATGATAGTATGCAGTTTTTGTATCTCCAACCATTCTAGTACATGAGTTTCATGCCCTTTTGAACTTGTACCAGTCCACAACAGACTGGGTTTTGTGTGCTTTTTTCCATAGGTTATCTCTTTCAGTCAATGCAGATTTTAATAATGGTGTGAACCATCTACATGCATTTTTTGCTATTCGCACCTTAACTATAGGGGCATATTTATTTAGGGCATCTAGGATAATTTAGCTGAATATGTCGAATGCTGATTGTGTGTTTTTTGCCAAATAGAACTCTTGCCAATACAAGGAGTGTTTCAGTTCATTTATGTAGGCAGTGAGATCAAAGTTCCATCTAGATCTCTTGGCAGCAAACTTCGGCGTAGTAGTAGGTTTGTTGCTTGATCTTATGCAAGCAATAAATGAGTGATCACTGATACCACTGAAGAAGGTGCTGGCAAAGGAGAAGAGATGTGGTTTATTCACTAGGATAGCATCTAGGAGGGAGCTGTTATCCACATTCTTTCTATTTACTCATGATGGTGCGACAGTGAGTTGCGATAATCCATGGGTGTCACAGAAAGCTACGAGAGGAGTTGTGGTTTTAGATAGCCAGTCTAATTAAGATCCCCAAGAAAAATTATTTCTGAGGATTGTTGTTCGATGACATTACTCAGATGAGGTAACAATTGTAGATCAGCAGAAGGAGGTCTATAGCACCCTATGATACATAATGTTGAAGTGTGCGAGATGGTGACTTGAAGAGACAGACATTCATAAGCATTTGCAACAGATAAAACATTCAGACAGGATGCTGTATACCTATCCTTGACATAGATGGCAACCCCTCCACCCCTGGAGTGTCTGTCTGCTCTAAATAGTAAATAGTTAGGGGATATTGACTTCCCTGTCAGAGGTGGCCGGTCTAAGCCAGGTTTCTGAAACCACTAGGATGTCTGGTCAAGTATGGAGGACCCAGGCCTGGATCATGGAGAACTTTTTTAGCAGACTGCATACATTAATGTGGAGGAAGCTCATGCCTTTCAGTGTGGCAAGGTCAGAGGACAATGTGATTGCAGCTGGTGGCTCCGGATTGAGCTCCACATTTCCTGAGCACAGGAGAAGAAGGAGTAAAAGTATTCTTAGAGTGGCAATAGTAAAAGCTTACGTACTGGTAACGCTACGTGCGTTGTGGTACTCGTCCTGGGGGGGCGCACTCCAACATTTTTTGCCCTTCCCACTAAGGGGGGAAGAGATGAGTACTCTGACTGCTATCTGTAAGGTGATGCCTCTGTGATGTTGGCGGAAGTCATAAGCTGAGGTGGTAATTCATTTCATGTACCAGCATTAAAGGTATTATGAAAATATTGTTGAAGAATTGGGGAATTGAAAAGGCATATATCCACATAGGGACAGGAACTAGTTACAGAGCAGATCAGATTAGTATTAGGCTTGAGGTGGCATATATTGGGCATGCGATACGAGGTAGAAGAAGGACCAGAACAGGATCCACGATTTGACACAAATAGTGGACTAAGGATGAGGGAGGAAGCTAGAGAGGAGTGAGCTAGAAAGCCAGGGCAGGATTTATGTGTATTTAATCAGGATCAGGGAGGTGGGTGAAAAAATTGGCAGTTAGGGCTCCCTTCCTGGAGGTAATGTGGTGTTTGATGAGAATGCATTCATGTTGGAGGGAGCAGGGCTATCCAGAGACTGTCAACAGCATCCATATATATTTTAATAATATTTGTTCAGTGGGGGTGGGGCTATGCATCAGCGGGTAGCCCTGCCCCTGTTGAATGGAGCTGTGCATGCCTTTTTTTTATTTACAGGCCCTTTGGTGGCCATTAGCCTCATCAGATGCCTATTTTCTTTGATTTGGACAGTGGGGTGCCCAAATTCTGGTGCCAGCTAAATAGTTATGAATTCTGACAGGGTGCCTATCCCTGGTGCCAGTTCAGTCCTCCTCTTTGTTGGACCCCCCCCCCCACACACACATTGCCACATCGGTAACATCCTGACACCAGGGTGCCCAGTCCCCAGTGTTGGCTCAGACCACCCCCCATCCCTCATGCCATCAAACATCAAGAAGGCACTGTGCTGCCCATTCCCCACTGGTGGAACACGTAGAAGCAAAAACAGTGCCTCAATGTCTTTTTCTTTTTTTTTTCCTTTCTTTCCTAACCTTTAATAAACAAAATAATCATAATAATAAAAATAACTTTATTTATAAAGTGCCTTTCAAAGCCAAAAATGGTCCACTGATGTTTGTTGCATTGCCATCTGGTCCCCCACCTGTCCCTCCCACTCAGCACCCATTACCCCACACCCCCATATCCCCCCAACCCCTCACCTAAACCTGCTCTAGGACCCCAGATCCAGTCTCTGAGCAGAAAGACATCCTCCTCCTGGAACCGCGACTGCAAAATGAGAATATGAGATAAGTGCGGTTAATATATTTCCAATGTCTGTTGAACTTTTATTTATAACTTCATGATTTTTTTAATATTTTCATACAATTTTTCAATATAGCCTTTTTTGGGACCCTGCCTCTTAAGCAAGATAAGTGACATTTTTTAAATCCATCCCAAAAGGTGATTTCATAGCTGCTCCATGCAATCACCTTTTTGGAAAAATTGAACATTTTCATTTACCAGGTTCATTTGGTCGGGTCATAAGAAGACTATATTGAAAATCTCGGGTACAAATATTGAAAAACAACAAAGCTATGATGGTATATTGCCTTTCAGGCTGGATTTTAACAATTTCACCAACTTTGTTTATGTTCTGGTCCCAAAAAAGGCCATATTGAAAATCTGGAGGAAAAACATTAAAAACTGACTGAGTTATGAGTAAAAGTTCAAAATGCATTGAGATGTCATTAACTGCATTTACCTTATTGTAATCAGTTCCTGGTTGGTGCCGAAGCAGCTGGATATGTTTGCTCACAGAGAGAAGATCTGTGGCGATGGACCATCTTTGGATGAGTGAGGGTAGTGGGTGTGTGGGTGTTGGGGAAAGGGATGGGGGAGCTGTAACAGACATCAACGTACGGTTTTCTTTATTACAGGATTAAAAAAGATGTAGAGGGACCATTCTAGTTTTATAGGTGCTGACACAGGGGACTGGGCATCTCAGTGTTGGTTTGCTATTTGGTGGCACCAGAGGAGGGCGCCACTGTGTCACACACTGTTGGAGTGAGGAGGGATCTGAGCCTGCACTGGGGATTGGGCACCCCAACATCAGCTTCTCCATGAGGTGGGTGAGGGGTGGGGAATACATAACAACAGATAGGGGATCTTAACTGGCACCATGGGTGGGCACCCCAGCGTTGGATACATGTATTACTTAGCTGGCCTTGGGGATTGGGCACACCAGTTTCCAGTTTACACACAGACACTGGATGTGACTAACAATGGCCATCAAAGGCAGGCGAAGAAGAAAGCATGGCATGCAGCTCTATTGAGCTGGAAGGAGAACCACACTGATATGTAGACCCTCCCCCACTGAATGGACACAGTTTAATTTGAAATGGTTGCTGTAAATTGTGTCATGCATCAACTTGAGGTGACGCATATAGCCCTGCCCCCACAGACATGCACGCAATTTTGCCAAATGAATACATATATTCATGCAATGTTAGTAATTCAGTTATTTTTAGAATGCTCAACTTTGTAAGGGAGCATGCATGAAAATCTGGCTGTTTTTAGTAAATAATTCAAAAACAGAGCAAGTTAAAGAAATAAGAAGCACACAAGCACACCCATTGGAACATACTCTATCAAACTTGCAAGTTTCAGGTTTTAAATCCGTATAGTGTTTTAGTTATTGGTGAGCAAAAAAAAAAAGTCTTTATTTTTGGCCAGTTTAATGTTTTTTGTACCTCTATAACTTTAACCCCACTGAAACAATTGCTACAAAATGTTCAGAAAACAGAGATCCTGGCACGGACTCTGTCTGCCAAATGTTAGGTAAAACTGTTGATTGGGGCGGAGTTATTAAAGTGCAAAACTGAAGATTTAGCATAAAATTGCTTACTGAACCCTAATAAATAGGTGTTACTGCGCATATATAATATATATTCTTTACCAAACTATGTTAATGCAGACATTAGGGTTGTAGAATGCAAAACAAAATGGTTATATTAAATACATGCTGAAAATAGAAAATAGAGTTAAAAATCATTGCTTCAACCTTAGGTCTTCTTCAGGAAATATCTAGAAGAGAAAATTCAAAATTAATGTAGAGGAGAGGTAAAATAAGGAATATATATATATATATATATATATATATATATATATACACACACACACACACACATTCATGGCAAAAACTCTGTTTAATGCATCAGTTAGGGTTGTTCCTGGCGACAAAGCGAGGAAATTCGATTGAGGGTTGCCACCTTGCACCCCATGCCCACCCGCCCTCACCAACTCTCACCCTATTCCATGTGTAAATAAGCTGCGGTGGTGCAGTTTAGGAGAATGGGGTGAGAGTTAGGACCGACGACCTCAACGCACACCCGGATGCCTGTTGGTGGGGGTGGGGTGGGCATGGGGTGTAAAGGTGGCAACCCTAACACCGAATTTCTGCGCTTTTGCTGCTGTGGAACAAAATTAACTGATGCATTAAATGGAGTTTTTCGCCATGAATTTCCCTTCTTTTTGAGAATGTGCACTATAAATAGTGACTGGAATGTAGTGATAGGAGCGTGTTCCACCATGTGAATTTTTGTCACTTTGCTGTTCAAAAACTGTATGACCGACTGACAAGAAAACTGGTAAATGAAGACATGCACCATACCTCAACATGTATAACAAATAATATCTGAATCTATTCGACAGTTACACAGCATCACACCGGGAAAACTGCGCAGGAGTGCTGAAAATAACATTTTTGCCACTTCACTTACGCAAGAACCATATATCCGATGGAACCAAAAATTGTTAAAAGAAGACATGTACCATAGCACACCATGTGTCCAGAATTGTGTGTACATCTGTTCAACTGTCACACAGCACCACAAGCAAACAACATAACGTGCACAATTCAGCAACCGTAAGTGCCAGTGACCTGAAAATTGTCACAGTCAAAGATGTATTATAAATCTTTGCATATTCCAAATGCCAGACAAATTGAACACATGGTTCAGAAGTTATTGAAGTGTAATGAACCAAATTTTCATTCATTGGAGTGATATAATTCAGCACCTGTTAATGTTTTACACATGAAACCACTACAAGGCACCTCCATACCACTAGGGCTACCTATGCTATACATTTCAAGGCAGTAGCACCATGCAGAACGCTATGTGCAAAACGTTAACTGCATTATGCAGTATCTGCACAGTGAATATCTTTTTCAACATGTAAAGTGTATTATCCACATCCCCAGGACATCCACTCAACACCCTCCAAATTTCATGTGAAAAGACCAAACCGTTCCAGAGATATTCAATTTGTACTTTTCTGCACCTTTAAGAAGTCTTACACCACAAAATGGCAGACCTGGCGGCTGAAAAATCTGTAACTGCGAGGGGGTCCAACTTCAAATGGCAATAACTCTGGAACAGGGCAACATTTTTTTCACCAAACAAAAACTGACATGTTCCTTGAACACAAGTCTTTCTATGTGGCAAGTTTCAGACCAATCAACCACACACTGGCTGTGCTATGCATCACTAAAGACAGTGCAGAAAAATAGCAAAAACATAATATTTTGCATTGCACTGCGCAAATGCAAAAACACAAATAGTAATGTTAATGCAAACGGTGATGGCAACAGTGAGGTAAAAGAAAATAGTAAAGCTAACAGTAACACAAAAGCAAGCACAAAAGTTAACGCACACAGTGACACAAACGGAAATGATAATGCAAACGGTAAGAGAAATGCAAGCACAAATGTAAATGAAAACAGAAATGGTAACGCAAACACCAACAGCAACAGAAATGAAACCGGTAGCGAAAATACAAAAGGTAACAGAAATGCAAACAGTAACGGCAGTGGTGACGCAGAAGAAAACAGTTATGCACTTGACACCGGAAATGCTACCGATAACGCAAATGCTAAGGCAAATGGAAACACTAAGCAAATGGTAACGAACATGCAGACAGTAAAGGTAATGCAATTGGAAATGCAAATGGTTATGGTAACACCAATGATGACGCCAAAGGAAACAGTAACACAAATGGAAATACAAATGCAAGCACATACGCAAATGCAAATGGTAATGCACATGGTGACACAAAAGTAAATGCAAATAAAAATGGTAATGGAAATGCAAATGGTAAGAGTAATGCAAACGCAAACGCAAAGGGTAAAGCATACGGTGACGGAAACGGAAACGCTAACGCAAACGGTAATGAAAATGCAAGAAGAAATGCTAATGGTAACAGTAATGCAAATGCACATCCTTTGTTTCTTAAAAAAGGTGCATTCAGAAGCACAGTGAATACAAAGAATGTATGCATAATAATGGCCCTCAGAGCAGAAAATGAGCACTTGGAATACTAAATTCCTTGTATCTCAGGAACCGTACGACAAAGAAAACAATGTTAAATCTCATATTATTTATGACTTTCCAGGCTAGTTTTGCACTTAGCCCTAGTGGGGGACTAAGCATTCTTCTGACAAAAAGTCTGTATCTCGAACTATTTTCGAGATACAGACCCCGAAAGGTAAGGCAGACGCTGTAATGTTAACCTGTGGGAAAAATCGTAAATTTTCGAGTGCCGTAACTTTGCAGCCCTCCAATATTTTGTCACCAAACCACCAAAAGACACATCTGTGGGATCTTGGGTTTCTTCCCTCCAAATTTCAGCCCAAAAGACCAAACCATTTTTTTGCAGCAGGGTGACAAAGATTCCCTATTGTTTTGGCCATAATGTTGCAAAGTACTTTTGCAAATCACGACACTTTCGCAAATGAAATCACAAAAGTGTTGCACATGCAAAAGTACTTTGCAACACTACTTTTTACAAAACTTTTAAAAACATACCTCTGAGGTGTTTTACCCCCAAAAAAGACATGGCTAGCATCCTCAGGGCTCGACTAGGTGAACACAACAAGAATTGTGTTCCTAGAGAGTCCCAAATTTAAATGTCAAGCATTTCTGTGACCATTAACTGAAAACAACATGGCCGATTTGTGACACTACAAGGGTCATTTGCGAAAGTAAAAAGTGCATTTGCGACACTTTTGCATATTTTGTTAACTTTTCCCATTGACTATAATGGAACATTTGTTTTTTGAATAAGTTTTGAACCATTTAATATTTTTTCATGAAATCTTTGAAAGGCACATCGGGAACCCTGGCTGCATGTTGCCTAAAGGGTTCGGACAGGTTGCACAAACTGTGCGACCTGTAGGAGCTAGCAAAGAATGCACAAAAATGCTTAATTTGTGGGTTTTTGGGCGCTCTATAACTCCACAACCGTACATCTGACCGAAACAAAACTTGGCAAATCCAGAGATCTATAGTACTAGACTGTGCATGCCACATTTCAGGCAAATCTGTCATACAGTGGCAAAGTTATTAAGCTGCCAAATTTCAGATTTAACCTTAAATGGGGTACTCAACCCTAACTATATATGTTGAAAGAAAAAAGGGGAAGGCTCTGGGAGATGAAGTGATAAATGGCAAGATAAAGACAGAGTCTGGAAAACAAAAAGGTGATGATGGGGGAGTAATAAGGCATAATAGCAGTGAATGAGCTAGAGAAGTCACCAGGTGTGGACTAATTAGCAGGGCCGAATAAGAAGGCTGAAGGGTGACAAATGTGGGGGAAGAAGACAGATGGAAACATCTGTGGAAAAAGAAAATGGATGTGTGCAGATACAAACAAACAAACTTTTGGAGGCCCACAGGTGTTTTTTACATCACCATCTGTCTCCTTCCCCCACATGTCACCTTTCAGCCTTCTTATTAGGCTCTGCTAATTAGTCCACACCTGGAACTTCTCTAGCTCATTCACTGCTATTATGCCTTGTCACTCCCCCATCATCACCTTTTTGCTTTCCAGATTCTGTCTTTTTCTTGCCATTTATTACTTCTTCTCCCAGAGCCTACTCCTTTTTTCTTTCCCCATATATATATATTCCTTATTTTACTTGTCCTCTACACTAATTTTGCTTTTTCCTTTTTAGATGTTTCCTGAAGAAGACCTAAAGTTGAAACGACAATTTTAACTCTATTTTCTATTTTCAGCGTGCATTTAATATAACCATTTTGTTTTGTTTTCAGACCACATGCTGATGCAGCACTTTGTTTTTGTTTTTACATTTTATAGAACGCAAAGTGCACAAAGAAGGAAAATGAAATACATTAGGGATTTGGATCTCCGGAGTATTGGCAAATCAGTGGTGGGGTCTTACTTGGGGTTGTCAACCCTAATGCCCAACCCCTCCCCCTGGCCCATAGCCTCCTGTCTGAGGCACAAGATACAGCTCCTACCTAGTGCCACATAGTGATACAGTATGGCCAACATAATCTTTTGGAGCTTTGGGCCCTGCATGAAGACATAACATTTGACATCATCTGATCAGGGGAAGGGGTGGGCATTAGGGTTGACAACCCCAAGTAAGACCCCACCACTGATTCACCAGTACTCCAGAGTCCCAAATCCCTAATGTTTTTCATTTACCTTCTTTGAGCGCTTTGCATTCTACAACCCTAATGTCTGCATTAACGGATTTGTTTGCAATGAATTTCCCTTTTTTTCTTAAAGCATTATTTTAAAGATTGGCTTTTTTTGAGAAAGGATTTTGTCCGAAACGCGTCAAGCGCATCTTGGTGTTCAATAAATGGATTTTAAAAGTTGCTCCATGTCTGAATTCTAGTGGGTGAGCGTGTGCTTTAGCTTGTTTTAACAAGTTGTTCATTTGGCTAGATGCACCGCTAAATCCTTGTGCGTCGGTTCGTTTGTTGGAAGATTTAAACAAATAAATACACTGCCACCTGGGGACTAGGGCCCCCTGTGTCAGATACAGTGTAAGGCACAGCACAGTTAGGATGGCAGGGCTACAATGATGGTAGCCTCATCACTGACAAATGAGTCAAGACAGCAGCAGCAGGAGATTCTATAGGACACAGCTGTCATTTGTTAGTAAACGACAGCTGTCTCATGTAGTGCAACCAGCTGTTGTGGCCAAAAAACAGCTATCCATAGAACATTGATTTTTTAAACTGTGCATGCTCACAAATGGAACTTTTTTCTTAAATAATTTAAAAAGTACCAAACTGTCAGAGGTAAAAACCACAAAAGCACGTATCTTTGGCCAAACTCTATCAAACCTGAAAGTTTCAAGTTTCAAATCTGTATTTTTTCAGTTATTGGAGAGCAAAAAAAAAAAGTCTTAAAAAAGGAGACTTTTACATTTTTTGTACCTCTCTAACTTTACCCCCACTGAACCGATCTTTTCAGGATCAAGAGATCCTGGCACAAAGGCTGTGCTTTCCTTATGTCATGTAAATCTGTTGAATGGGGGCAACATTATTAAGGTGCAAAGATTGAGGTTTAACTTTAAAGTGACTCCTCAACCCTAAAATACAGGCACTACAGTGCCTGTATAATTACTTGCAAAAAATTACATTAATGCAGACATTAGGGTTGAAGAATGCAAAGTGCACAAAGTAGGGAAATGAAAAAAACATTAGGGTTTTGGGTCTCCGGAATCTTGTCAAATCAGTGGTGGGGTGTTCTTTGGGGTAGTCAACCCTAATGGCCGCCCCTTCTCCTGAGCCTGCAAGGTCAGACGTGAAGAAAGCTATGACTGATTTTTGTTGTCAACACATGATGAGCCATACTTCTCTACCTCCAAAGAGTGTATTACTATGAGGCACTGGCTTGGAGCTATACCTTGTGTTTCAGACAGTTGGGTTATGGACTGGGGGGAATGGGTGGGCATTAGGGTTGACAATCCCAAAGAACACCCCACCACTGATTCACCAAGACTTCACAGACTGAAAACCCTAATGTTTTTTCATTCCCCTACTTAGTGCACTTTACATTCTTCAACCCTAATGTCTGCATTAATGTAGTTTTTTTGCAATGAAGTTCCCTTATTTTTCTGATAGTGGAATTGTATCCTTATTTGTGTAGGTCACTTCTGGACCTGCACAAAATGAAATAAATAGAGTACTGGAGATAGTCCTGACCAAGTGCCTGGGTCTGTCAGGCCTCAATACGCATGTCAACACCATGTGAGGGAAGGCTCCCTGGCCCATCACAAGGTGTCACATGTGCTGCTCTGTTCCTCCCCAGGCTGCAACTGGTGCTGAACATTGCAGCACCTTCCCCCAAGCCTTGACCCATTAAGCAAGCCTACTGAGCTCACACCCGAACTCAGGTGACTGGCACAGGATAGCAATGTTGTTCCCAGTGCACCAACGGATGTCACTGCATGCAATGTTACTTCATGTTTTTTTTTCATATTTTGACATTAAAATTTCAACAGCCTTTTTATGACCCCTCCTCTTGAACATGACAGGTGACATTTAATACTGAATAAAACAATATTTCACACCAGAAGTGCAAAATTATGTGTTGGCCAGGATTTCATGAACAATAGTTATCATATTCATGAGGTTGTGTAAAAAAATGGTTATGTTGAAAATTTGGGGTTTAAATATTGAAAATTACAAAATTTATGAGTGTGCATAGAAAAATGACAATGTACTTTCATAATTTTTTTGTTTATTTAGCATTTTGACCCCAAATTTTCAACATAGTCTTCTTATGATCCTGCCTCATGAATCTGGTAGGTGAATATTTGCAATCCCTTCCAAAACACCATCTCACACCACAGATGTGAAAACACATTTTGGCCATGATGTGAAAAATGAGAGCTGTAATGTTCATAAGCTGGTGTGAAAAAATGGCTATATTGAAAATTTTGGTTCAAAATATTGAAAATTATCGAAGTTATGAGTGTGTGTAGAAAAATTTCAACATACGCTCATAACTTGGTAATGTTTACACATTGTTTTGGCCAAATTTTCAATATGGCCTTTCTGGGACCCCACCTCATGAACAAGGGTGGTGAAATTATGTAAACCCATCTAAAAGTTAATTTTGCACAGTGACTGCAAAATCACCTTCCAGGCCCAATTCACATAATTTCACCCACCAGTGTTCATGAGCTGGGGTCCCAAATAGTCCATGTTGAAAATTTGGGTGAAAATATGTAAAAATGACCAAGTTATGAAGAAAAGCTGAAAATGCATTGAAATACATTATACGGCACTTACCTGTTTTCCTCAGTTCCTGGTTTGGCATTGAAGAGTGAAGACATGCCTCTGGTCCAGGGAGGGTTTTGGAATTGGCCCTCAGTTGGGTAAGTATAGGCTAGGGGTGGTTGGTGCTGAGTGGGAGGGTCAGAATTAGGGGGTGGGGACATGGCACACAATGAGGGACCATTTTCTTTATTTCAGGGTAAGAAAAAAGATGTAGTAGGACAGTTTTCTTTATTACAGGGAGTAACACTAACATTCCAGGCCAACACAACTTCCGACACTGGGGATTAAGCACCCCAGAGTCAGCATGATACTTGGGGGCACCAGGAGTGAGTACCTCAGTGCACAAGACTGCTGCATTGGGGTGAGGGAGGTTGTGTATGCCGACACCAGGGACTGTTGGCAACTTCACATAACAGGGATTGTGTGTGGTGGGAACCATACAGAGGGGAAGGGGGAATTAACTGACACCAGGGATGGCCACCCAAGTGTTGGACTATGTTATTGATAATTAGACTGGCACTGGGGATTGGGCACCATGGTGTCCAGTTCAAATAAATAAATAAAGCCACTTAAATGGCTAATGGTGGCTGCTGCTCAAAAACATCAACAAAGTCACACACAGTGCACTCAGCAGGAGCAGGGCTAGGCACTGATGGTTAGCCCCCTTCCCACTGAATGAAAACAGCAACAGGGCATACACTGTCAGTGAGTTGGCCCTGTCAGCTGATAAATGAGACCATCTCCATAACAGAATAACATGACTTCATGTTGTTGCAAACATTCAGCTATCTTTAGAATGTTTTTTTTCCTTAAATAATTTAAAAACGACTTAACTTTGGGTCATAAAAAGCACAAAAGCACACACCTTGGTCCAAACACTATCAAATCTGCAAGTTTCAGGTTTCTAATCCTCCTAGTGTTTTAGTTATAGTTGAACAAAGAAAAAAAAATCTTAATATTGGTGATTTTTGGGGGGGTTTCCCCTCCATGACTTTTTCACCAGTGAACTGATTGCATCGACATTTTCAGGATCAAGAGTAGGGATGGTGGACCAGCTCTGCTGCACTTCTTAACCTTCCCAGACCAGGCTGACTCACCTCTGATCGAGAATACTGAGCCTTTCATGGCTTGACCTGAGGTAGTGAGTTGGCCCAGTTCAGAAGTGTGGTCCAGTCTGGTATTCAATGGTGCAGGACTGGAAAGGTGGATTACAGGCAGCAGCCTCTTCCATGGACATCTACGTGGCATTAAGGAGGACAGGAACATGTCTTGGGGGTACGAGGAGAGTACTAGAACCCAGAAGAACAAGTCAGCAAGCAGCAACAGGTTATAGGCAGCAAACAAAAAATAAATAAATAAATAAATAGCACTCACCACCAGTAGTACCACAATGCAAGTCACTGAACAAGATCAAGACAGGGTACCTCAATAAAAAAAGTATTTTTTCAGATTTCTACCAAATAATCCTGAGTCTCTGGACTGTCACAAGACCAACAAATGCAAACACTTGTGATACTGGAGCACTGAAGGCAGTCAACCAATTAAGGTATTTTTTCTGTGATTGACTCATGTTCTAGTCAATCCCGTGTGTCAGACACCATAAGATGTCCATAGGAAACAGTGTAGCAGCTCATTTGGGGCTTTGCATTGAAAGGAGACAGTTGTGGGTGTGCAGAGTCCTAAAAAATCATAACTTTGTCTGAGGTTTTTTGTGTCAGAGTGAGAGAGAGAGTAGAGAGAGAGAGAGACCAACAAATTCAACAGCAGAAAACAGCAGAGTGCAGATTGCAGATGTTTTCTTAGTTTTAGAAAAACTAAAGGAAAGTACGGTGGCCCTTAAGTTCAAAACACAAACACAAAAATAAGCAATGCAACAACCAAAAAATGAAATGCAAACAAAAAATGTAAAGCAGCAAAACCAAATGTAAAGTGTGATGTCATACCAATATAGTAGCAAAACAAAAACAAATGTAAAGTGCAACAAAAATAAATGACAAACACAAAATCAAATGCAAAACAAAATCGTCATGTGCATCTAAAATGATTAATTTAAAAAAATATATTAGCATATTTAAAAATGAAGGCAAACAAAAAGTATAACACAACAAAAATAGTAGAGCAAGGCTATATAATGACTGCACATAAAATGTATAGGAAAACTAAAAAAAGAATGCAAACTAAAAAAAGTAAAGCACACAAAGATTGCACAACACAACTAAAACTGAGTGCACTGCAAACAAGTAAAGCATAACTAAATAATGAAATAAAGCAAAAAGGTAGTGTGCAATAAAACATGAATGCAAACAGGAAAGGGGTAGTGGAAGCAAAATATGATTGCAAAGAAATGAAATGGAAAAGCATATCGACTGCAAAAGGTTTAAACAACAAAAAAGATGGAAGATACAATCAAATAATAAAAACAATCCAAAACATGAACTGAAAACCAAATGCTGTAGAACAACAAAAATGGTGAGCATGCACACATAAAAGCAGTTGACACAAAGAAAAAATGACAAGCAAAAAAAAAAATTGCAAACGGAAGTTGATTACAAAACAGAAATGATCTAATCTTACGTAACTACAAGGGTACAGGGAAGGAGACATTTTTCTAGTTCATTCCTATCCTGTTCTCTGTTATAGTATGATACATTCAATCTACTAATTTGCAAACCCCATCCTTTTTGGCAACAGTACTGCTAATAGTATTAGTAGAAATTAAACTGATATTGTTAGTGCACACTTATTGATTGCTGGCATGCACAGCAGGACAGGAGACTGAGTGCCACTGGCAACATGAGCTACCAGCCCAATTAATATCAAACCAAGCTTTTTCACAAATTGTGGTTTCTTACAGCTTCCAAGTTAGACACAAAATACAGTAACTCACATGTTAAAAATGACATTCATTCATGGTCCATTTTTTCTTGTGCTCTGTACAACCTAGAAACTAATGTAGCATCCTGATGGGAAACTGAGAATATCTGCTTTCCAGTGGTGTATAGCATTAGATGCTAGCTTGTAGAGAAAGGGAGAAAATAACCCATGTATGTATGTATGCTATTTTATTATAGAACAAGCATTTGTCAATGCCGAATGTTGGCTTGCTGGCATTGGCATTGGTAGTGCAGGAGTTAGACAGATGCATCATAGGAATGGCAGTGAAGTATTGAACTGATGCCAACCCACCCCCACCCTGCAGAGAGTGACAAGCATTAGGGTGTCCCTTTGGGTGTTTGGTAGTGCAGTGCGGGAAAACATGTCGGGCAGGATGTGAGAAATGACAGCTGTACAGTTCATAAGGAGGTGTAAAAAAATGCCAGTGTTGAAAATGTGGCATGTAAATATACCAAATTTGCGAAGCTACTAGGGTGCTGTGGGAAATATGCAATGCACGCTTGCAACACTGCCATTTTATGGGAGTTCGCACCAAATTTTCAACATAGGCATTTTAGCACCTCTGCTCATGTACAGTGTCACTGTTATTTCCTCAAAGTGTCCCAAGAAGTGATTTCGCACAGCAACCACGCTATTCTGCGCCGGAAGTGCGAAAACATATTTTGGGCAGGCTATGTCAAATGACGGCTGTACTGTTCATCAAGAGGTGTGGAAAAATGGCAATGGTGAAAATCCAGACTGAAAATATCACAAATGCACGACGGTATGAGTGTGCGTGCAATCTGACAAGGCATGCTTGTAACACAGTTATTTTATGGAGTATCATCACCAAATTTTCAACATAGGCATTTTAGGTCCTCTGCTCATGAACTGTATCACTGTCATTTTCATAATCTGGCCCAAACACTGATTTCCCACAGTGATTGTGCGCCGGAAGTGCAGAAACACATTTTGGGCAGGATGTGGAAAATGACAGCTGTACTGTTCACAAGGAGGTGTACAAAAATGACAATGCTGAAAATCCGGCAGAAAAATATTGTGAATGTGCGAGGTTACGAGCCTGCATAGCAACTGCGCAATGCACGCTCGTAAAACAGGCATTTGTTGGATTTTTTCCACCAAATTTGGAACTTAGGCTTTTTAAGAGGGCACCTCATGAACACTGCCACTGTCATTTCGTTAATGGGCTCCGAAAGGTGATTTCACACAGTGACTGTGAAATCACCTTTTGAGGCCGATTAATGCCATGACAGTGACAGAATTCATGAGGAGGGGCCCCAAAAACCCCATGTTGAAAATTTGGTGCAGAAATTCCAAGAAATGCCTGAGATATGCAATGAAGTTGAAAAAACCCTATTCACTCCATTATACAGCTTACCGGCATTTCCTCAGTTCGCGGTTGGCTTTGAAGAGTGCAGACGTGTTACCGGTCCACTGAAGATCGTCGCGCCAAGTCCGGAGTAAGTATGAAGGTGGGGGGTGAGGGAGGCAGGGTGCGCAGTGGGTGGTGTGGGTGTGGGGGCAGACCTAGACTACGAGGGACGGTTTCGTATTCTAGGAAAAAAAAAGAAATGTTGCGGGACAGTTTTGGCATGCTGGGTGGGCTCAACCGCATGCCACCTAAGTGGGTTAGAGGTCAGTAGCCCGACAGGGGATTCAGCACCATCGACACACAACACGGAGGTAATGCCACCGGGGATTGGGCACCCCGCTGGCAAACAAAGTCAGGGAGGAGTGCGAGCAGAGGGATTGGGCACCCCTCAGCATTCAACAGTTGGGTGGGGGTGATGCCAGCGGGGTGGGCTCCCCGATGACACCTGCTGCAGGGGGGTTGCCAGCTCACCGACCATGGCCATAATGGCAGCGAGCACGTCAAGCCAAGGACGCTGCGTATAATGATTGCAGCGGTCCTTTGCTGATGTGACTCACACCATTATGTATGCATGGTGTGGCAACCATGCACAAGCTGGTTGAGATAGGGGCCTTCTCTGATGCATGCTCTGCATTTGCTCAACAGCGGCTGCCCCAAATCTGCACCTCTCTATATGTTGGCTTTGCCTGTGGCAAGTCAACATAAAAATGACAGTAAGTTGAAATGGATTAAACTAAAAAAAATAAGAATAAAAAATGGTTCTAGTATATGCATCTTCGTGGTGGTAGTGGGTGAGGGAGCTTAGACCTGTGCAAGCAAATAGAAACTTACAAAACACAAAGAAATTAAGAAAGAAACTTATTTAAAATGTGCAGTTGCAAGACAGACCCCATCCCCAGTGTGAGAGCAGGCTTCCTGCTTGCAGACAGGGAAGACTGTTGCACTGGAGCCCAGATACAGTAGCTCCCTTCCCAAACTGGCTCCAGCTCCCCTCAGGATCATTTCCCAGTCATGTCCATAATGCTGGAGCCCATGGCTTGCTTTCAAAGTGCAGCACGTTTCCACTGAGCTATCCAGTGGCCAACATGACAGCAGTTTAAATAAATTCCTAATGCTAAGATTTACAACAGGACCAACTCTAGATGGCACAGTTTAGGGTTTGCAATACTGGGAGATGGTGCAGATAACTGCACATTTGAAATAATTTGTTTTCATAATTTCTTTGTGTCCTATAAGTTGTTGTTCTTTTTGCTTTGCAGAGGTCTAAGCACCCTCCCCCACTACCACCACAAAGATGCATATACTGGAACCTTCTTTTGTATTCAATTTTTTTTAGTTTAATCAATTTCAACTCACTGCTGTTTTTCAGACTTTTTTTTGTAATAAAATAGTGCACATTCATGGACCATTTGCTCCCATTCTGTACAAGCTAGCATCTAATGCTATACACCATTGAAAGACTGAGATTCTCAGTTTTCCATCAGTTGAAACATCAATTTCTAGGTTGTATTGAGCATGAGAAAACATACAATGAATGAATGTCATTTTTAACATGTGAGTTACTGTATTTTCATGTCTAACTTGGAAGCTGTAAGAAACCACATTTTGTGAAAAAGCTTGGTTTGATGTTAATCGGGCTGGTAGTTTATGTTGCCAGTGGCACTCGGTCTCCTGTCCTGCTGTGCATGCCAGCAATCAATAAGTGTGCACTAACAATATCAGTTTAATTTCTACTAATACTATTAGCAGTACTGTTGCCAAAAAAAATTGGGGGTTGCAAATCAGAAGACTGAATGTATCATACTATAACAGAGAACAGGGCAGGAATGAAGTAGAAAAATGTCTCCTTCCTGTACTCTTGTGGTTACATGAGATTAGATCATTTCCATTTTGTAACCAACTTCAGTTTGCAATTTTTTTTTTGCTTGTCATTTTTTCTTTGTGTCTACTGCTTTTATGTTGCATGTCCACCATTTTTGTTCTACAGCATTTGCTTTGCAGTTCACATGTTTAGATTGTTTTTATTATTTGATTGTTTCTTCCATCTTTTTTGTTGTTTAAAACGTTTGCAGCTGATATTTTCCACTTCATTTCTTTGCAATCATATTTTGCTTCCACTACCCCTTTCCTGTTTGCATTCATGTTTTGTTGCACACTACCTTTTTGTTTTATTTCATTATTTAGTTATGCTTTACTTGTTTGCAGTGCACCCAGTTTTAGTTGTGTTATGCAATTTTTGTGTGCTTTACTTTTTTAGTTTGCATTCTTTTTTCAGTTTTCCTATACATTTTATGTGCAGTCATTATATAGCCTTGCTCTACTATTTTTGTTGTGTTATACTTTTTGTTTGCCTTCATTTTAAAATATGCTAATATATTTTTTAAATTAATCATTTTAGATGCACATGACTATTTTGGTTTGCATTTGATTTTGTGTTTGTCATTTATTTTTGTTGTACTTTACATTTGTTTTTGTTTTGCTACTATATTTGTATGACATCACACTTTACATTTGGTTTTATTGCTTTACTTTTTTGTTTGCATTTCATTTCATTTTTGGTTGTTGCATTGCTTATGTTTGTGTTTGTGTATTACACTTCAGGGTCACCATAGGAAAGGGATTTGTTGTACTACAAAAAGCACAGTCTGCAATGTCATGAGGCTGGGGCAGTTCTCATAAAATCATCCAGCAACAAATAAAAAATTAAGTTAGGAAAGGTTACATTAAATCAAGCTGTTTTTCTTGTAGAATCAACAACAGCAACAAAAACACAACAATTAAAAAATATCACTAGCATCCAAATACTTAATAATTATTTTTCTTTTTGGAAAATATAAAAAAATAAAGTAAGAACTAAAAAGGAAAGCAGACAAGACATATTTGATGGTCATAATGTCTAATTAATTTTTAAGGGATGCTTCACATTTCAGACCTGTGTTGCCCATCTCTGTGCCTGATCTACTACTATGAAGGGTAATACTGCCATACAGATTTTGAAGGGTAGGGGTCACATCACACACACTGTGTTGCCCATCTCTGCACCTGAACTACTACTAGGTCGTACTGCCATAAACTCTGTGTTGCCCATCTCTTTGCCTGAACTACTACTAGGTCATACTGCCATACAACATTTTGAAGGAGGGTATCACATCTTAGACTCTGTGTTGCTCATCCCTGTGACTGAACTACTACTAGGTCAGAATGCCTCACATATTTTGGGGGGTCATGCCTTAGACTCTGTGCTGCCCATCTCTGTGTCTAAACTAGTACCACTAATTAAATAATTAAGCTGGACCCCAAAAAATGGATTCAGAATCTATTATGGAACATGTAGCCAGCACCAGCAGTATGGTTGAAATTGTAACACATAATAATAAAGATATTTCCCAAAAAGAAATTCTGAAAAAAAGGGAAATTCACTGCTGCAGATATAATTAATACAGTAGATGAAAATGAAGCAACACAACCAGAAAAAAGTAAACAATGTTGGTTAATCCCCTCATCAAAGTAGTGCAGCATGACAGCATTGCCAGAAAAATCAGATAAAACACAAACACAGGTAGCCAAAACAGACCTAGAAAGTCAATGATTAAGGAAAAGGCTCTGCCAGCACCACTAGACATGGCACTGCATAATATGCACTAACGCATATCCGGCTTCTTCATCAGAAAGCAGTGTTTCTGATGAAGATGTTGTAAATGTACAAGAACAAGATCATGATCACGATGATGTATCACAGTTATGCTCTTCCAAAGGTGATGAATCAGAATGTGATACAGATGAGGTAAAGGATGCCTCCTTGCTTCCTGAACCCAAAAAGAAAAAACAAAAACACATACATCAAGTACCACCACTAGCCATAGCCAGTAGTGGAAAAAAATCAATAGCAATCATTGTAGCTCTTCTGGGAACAGCCACAGTGTGCACGAATCAGGGTCAGAAACACAGTCCACCAAAATTGATGCAGTTCCCGGCATGATGGCAAAATGTTCCACCTCAGTTGTATGGAGCTATGTTCATATAGGTCCCAAAATTAATGTTTTGTTGTCTGCACCATTTGTCATTGGGAAGTTAACTTAGCAGGGGGAAGTTAGGGACCAGTTCGGGACAACATCACTAAAAAGGCAGTTGCAAAGAGCACATCCAAACATTCAGCTGGGCAGCAGTCCTGACTCTGAGCAAGGGAAAAATATCTGTGATGAAAATAATCCTACAGAGAATAGTGATGGTGAAGAGACAGAGAGACAGGGCAGTAAAAATACACATTTGACTTCATTGACAAAAGTATTTGGACAAGCTACAGCTTCAGAATTGCATTCCCATGGTTTTTGTCCCCCAGCATGAACTAAACAGCAGACCATTAATGTGATGCTTGAACAAAAAACTGCCTACAGTAGATCACATCAAGTAACATTACAAATTAATCATTTATTAGCAGAATTTATTTCCAAGGACCTGCAACCATTTTCTGTGGTTGAGAATGAAGGTTTTAGAGCCCAGTATTTTGCTTCATGTTACACATGCCAAGCTGCAAATATTTTGCAACTGTTGTTGTTCTCAAAATGTACGAATGTATGCAAAGTAAAATAAAACTGGCTCTTAATGAGAGTGATTGTGGTGTTGTGCACCTGACCACAGACATGTGGATGAGTTCTCAGACCACTGATTATATGTGCATCACAACACATTGGGTGTCACAATCGTCAAACACCACCATGAGCAACAGTGTATAGGGAAGGAAAACAAAGAATGGCGGCTCTTTGCATTAGCATGTTTAGTAAGCATCGCACCACAATATTTTGAAAGAGTTGTGTGACAACATTTCTGAGTGGTTGGAGCCCCCTGGGACTCAATACTGGATTTGTGGTTTCAGACGGTGGCACTAATATTGTTAGTGCATTGAAACATGGTGGTTTTACTCACATTCCATGCTTTGCACACTCATTAAGTCTGTTAGTATGAGCTTTCCTTTCCAGTGACAACAGTGTAGTATCACTACTGTGAGCTGCAAAGAAAATCTGTGGCCATTTTAGTCACTCTGTAAAATCACGTGGTATCTTGGCAGACCTTCAGAAAGAAAACGGCTTGCCAATGCAGCAACTAAAACAAGATGTTCTGACAAGATGGAACTTGTTTTACATGTGTGAGAGACTTCTTGCACAAAAGAAGGCAGTCCATGAATATATCATGGAGCACAATGTAGCTGATGTGTTGTGCTGAATTTATTCCACTGGCACCTCATGGAGCTTCTTACATTGCTCTTGACACCCTTTGAGGAAGCAACTCAGCAGATTAACAAAGAGAATGCTACTCTAAGCCAGGTTATTCCCATCATAAATTAATTGAACAAGGAACTCAGGAGGCTGTATAGAGGTTTTGAACAAAAAGATGACAAATCTGGTGTATACCAACTGATACAGCAATTCCAAAATTGCAGAAGACTTCACAATATCATGACAGACAAAACTTTTCTTCATTGGACTCTTCTTGACTCTCGGTTTAAGTTGCAATAGCTGCCTCATTCAGATCTCAGTGACTCATCCTGAATACAAAAACATGCTGATTTCAGCAATTGCACAGGGCAAGGAAGGAACTGTATTTGACAATACAAGTGAAGCATGTGATGTGGATGCTGCATCTGATGATGCAACATCTATTGGTGGTGACAGCAGTAATTTCCACTTGGTGCAACCATGTACTTCTCCATCAACATTGGGTAGTCCTGCACAAAGTCCTCTTTCATGGCCCTTGAAAAAGGCATGTCATTTTGAAAAGCACACAGACTACTCTTACACTTTTTGGTCAAAACTCATGGAAACTAATAATTCAGATGTGTATGTCGTGGAGTCGCCTTCTTTGTCTTTGTTTGATATTGTGGATGCCTATTTACAAAAGACACTCATTAATACTACTGATGACCCTTTTGAGTACTGGCTGGAAAAGGACAAGATCTGACCTCCACTACCTGCCTTTGCTATAAGGCTTATTAGTTGCCCTCCCACTAGTGTTTACAGTGAGCATATATTTAGCATGGCTGGAAATGTTTTGTCTGATAGCTTCACAAGGCTTACTCCTGAAAATGTACAGCGCCTTACCTTCCTAAAAGTCAATCTCAACAAATTTTTTTACCAGTTCAGTGACGAGTGGCAAGAACATAATAGCGATGATGACGGACAGCTGCAACAGGTGTCTCATAGTGAGGGTGCTTCCTTCATGGTGTTTGAAGATGATGTTGATGATATTTCATTCAATGATTTATTTCTTTGAATTCAGAGGACAACGGTCAGCAACTATAACAGAAAGATCAAGTAAAAAATCCTTCTTTTGAGAACACAGTGTATATTAAATGTATTGTTGTACGTGTTTTTCACATTCAATTTGGGAATACAGGTGGAGCTTAATTTTTTATTCAGCAAGTTAAAAATGCAAACAGGCTGTGAGTTGTTGGATGTTTGGGGTACAGGGCAGGACTGGGGGGGACAAAGGAAAAATCCTCTGTGCATGGCCGCTGTGAGTGCCAGCCCCTGCGGTCCTCAGGTCCAGCACTGTGCAGATCCCTCTGAGCTTCACAACAGGGGGAGTGGTGATGGGGCTGGGGACTGGCAGGTGGGACTCATGGCAGGAGTAGGTGGTGGTTGGAGCCAAATAGTTTTATTAAAAAACAATACCTCTATATAGAAACACAGAAACATAGAAGTTGATGGCAGATAAGGACCGTAAGGCCCATCCAGTCTGCCCATTTTTTTTTTCTACCTTATAAATGTGCCATTGGCCTTTGCTCTGTCAATGTCTTATCTATTCATACTCATCTGTATTGCTCCCTTATGCCTATCCCATGCCTGTTTGAAGCCCTGCACTGTATTCATATCCACCACTTCCTGAGGTATTCTGTTTCATGCATCCACCACCCTTTCTGTGAAAAAGAACTTCCCCTCATTACCCCTTAATCGGCCTCCCTCCAATCTCATGCTGTGTCCTTTTGTCCTGCTATTTTTCTTATATTGAAACATATTCGACTCTTTCACCTTGTTAATGCCCTTAAGGTGTTTGAATGTTTCAATCATATCACCTCTCCCTCCTTTGTTCTAGGGTATACATATTGAGCTCTGTTAATCTGTCCTCATATGTTTTCTGATGCAGTCTCTGCACCATTTTGGTTGCCCTTCTCTGGACTGCCTCAATTTGATTAATGTCCTTGTGAAGGTGTGGCCTCCAGTACTGCATGCAGTACTCCAGATGTTCCTAACCAGTGTCTTGTAAAGAGGGATTATTACCTTCCTCTTCTGACTTGTGATACCTCTACTAATACACCCCAACATCCCCCAAGCCTTACCTACTGCTTTAGTGGACTTCTTGGATGATTTCAGGTCATTGGTGATGATGACACCCAAGTCTCTTTCTTCCCTTGTGACTGCTAGCAACTCCCCTACCAGCCTATAGGTGGCTTCAGGGTTTCTCTTCCCTATGTGCATGATCTTGCACTTCCTTGCATTAAACCCCACTTGCCACTCTTCTGACCATTTTGCTAGTTTATCCAGATCTCTTCTCATTCTGCCCACCCCATCTGGATAATCTACTCTGTTGCAGATCTTGGTGTTATCTGCAAACAGATGAACCTTACCCTCCAGTCCATCTGCAATGTCACTGATGAAGATATTGAAGGGGACTGGCCCCAAGACTGATCCCTGAGGTACTGCACTTGTGACTTGCATCTCTTCTGACTGTATACTGTTTACCACCATTCTCTGTTTTCTGCCCATCAACCAGTTTGCCACCCAGTTGACCAACTTCTGACCCACCCCAAGCCTACCCAGCTTATTAATCAATCTTCTGTGTGGAACAGTATCAAAGGCTTTGCTGAAGACAAGGTAGGCAACATTAACTGCTCCCCCTTGGTCCATCACTCTGGTTACCCAGTCAAAGAAATCTATGAGATTAGTTTGATAGGACCTTCTTTTTGTAAACCCATGCTGTCTTGGATCCTGGGCTCCTATGGATTCCAGGTGTTGGGCGATAATTTCCTTAAGGAGTGCCTCTATAATCTTGCCCACTACTTAGGTAAGGTTGACCAGTCTGTATATCACTGCCTCCTCCCTGCTACCAATCTTGTGGAGTGGAAGCATATGAGCCCTTCTCCAGTCTTCTGGAACCTCTCCTGTGCTCAGAGACTCACTAAACAGTTCTGATAATGGCTCTGCTAGTTCCAACCTTAGCTCCTTTAGTACCCTGGGATGTATGCCATCAGGTCCCATTGTCTTGTCCACCCTGAGCTTATTGAGCTGTTGTAGGACCTTTTTTTGTGTGAAGAGACTAGTGCACACCTCCCTCCCCCCATGTCCATGGTGCCGAGCTGTGGGCCCTGTCTTACCTTCTCTTCAGTAAATACTGAGCAGAAGTATCTATTTAGGATAGATGCTTTTATGTGGTCTTCCTCCTCACACACACCTTTATCTCCTTTGATTTTAGCAATACTCCCTCTGGACGTTCTCCTTTCACTAATGTATCTATAGAAAGTCTTGTCACCTTCTTTTACTCTTCGTGCTAGTGTTTCCTCAGTTTGGGCTTTTGCCTGCCTCACTGCCTTTCCTGATTCCCTTAGGGAAGTTTGGTATGCCTCCCTATCTTCATTCTGCTGCGTTCCCTTATATTTCCTGAATGCCAGACTTTTGGCTCTGACCTTTTCTGCTACTGCTTTTGAGAACCAAAGTGGTTTCCTTCTTCTTTTGCACTTCCTTTTCTCTCTAACACAATGGGATGTTGCTTCAAGTATTGCGTCCTTAATGCTTGCCCACTTTGCCTGTACCCCCTCACCTGTATTTCTTTTTGGCAGGGCTAGCTTAACTCTGTTGGCCATCTTATCAAGGTCAGCTCCTCTGAAGTCTCATATTTTTGCCTTAGAATGGGATGATTTAGTTCTAGTGGCCAAATTGAACCATACCATGTGATGGTCACTGGCCCCCAGGTGACCTTCTACCTGGAGATCTGTGATCCTTTCCCTGTTAGTCAGTACTAGATCTAGGATAGCCCTGACTCTTGTGGGCTGTTGTACCAGTTGTTTGAGGCCCTCCCCCTGCAGGGAATCCACCACGTGTCTAATTCTGGCAGATGTTCCTGCTAGTATTGATCAATCTGTATCTGGCATGTTGAAGTCTCCCATTATCAGAACCTCCCCTTTAGCTGTCATGTTTTGTATATCTTCTAATAGTAATGTGTCTATGTCCTCCCCGGTCTGGAGTCCTGTAGACAACCCCAGTTCTGTGATGGCTGTCCCATTTCCTATTTCCAGGTGACCTACAGTTCTTCTGGCTCCATATGTATTCTGAATTTCTGTAGCTTTGATATTTTCATTGACATACAGGGCTACTCCACCCCCCCTTTCTGCACCTTTGTCTCTTCTGAACAGTACATAGGCAGGTACTGAAGTCTGTCTGTTCTGTCTCTCTTTCTCTCTCTCTCTCTCTCTCTCTCTATATATATATATATATATATATACCATAGCTGGCTGCAATTATTAGTTGTGGAAACTTGTAGGATATATTCAAAAACTACAATGCCGGGTTCTGGGGGGTGAGCAAGGTGAACTAGATAAAAAGTAACTTACAAAACACAAGTGATAAAAAAATAATTGACCAGTTTGGCAGGACTGTGTGAGATGGTTTGGCCCCATGATGCTTGCTATAACACCAAGTAGGCAAGCAAAATAATTACAAATAAAAAAAATAACATCTCAAGTCAAAAAAGCAGGTGGGATGGCTGGGGCTCCATCACATATCCTGCTCATACTGCCTGTCTCCCACAAAAAAGCATGCTAGACTCAGCAAAGGTCTGCTATGTACTCTGCTGTTGTCTTTCTGCTATTGAACTTGTTGGTCTGTCTCTCTTTTCCTGACTGACATTTGACACACTGATTCTTTTCACTGTAAAACCCCAAATGAGCTGCATATACTGGGCTGGATTTATAAATGTTTTGGGGACTAAGTCCTAGACTGCAACTCCAGTTGCAGACTGAAATCTCCATAGCTGTGTAGATTGCTATTCTCATCCACAGCAGCTGTGCAAGGTGTTATGGCTGGTCCTAACAGCCGTAACATTTTCATGCAGCTGTAGGGATTTCCAAGGCAATACCATCCACATGCTGCCATAAATTGTGGCGCCAATAGTAAATAGGCTCCACTTTTGAAAATACTGTAACTACGGGACAAACTGCGGTTCCACAAGTGGTAACCCAGTTGCACCTAGTTTTTCATGCAGCTATGGCATTTTCAAGAGTTTTATGAATTCAGCCCACTGTTTCCTACAAATGTCATGTGGTGGCTGACACACAGGATTGGCAAGAACAACAGTCACTCAAACAACAAAGACTCAAATTGGTTGGCTCCCTTCACTCCCTAGTATCTCATGAGTGTCGCCTTTCATACAGTTTGTTAATTTGTTGGTCATGAGGGTCCAGGGAGTATTCAGTAAGAGACTGTAAAAAAAAAACTGTTTTTTTTTTTGGTACCTTGCCCTAACCTCCTTGTTAAGTGACTCATTACTGCAGTACTGGTGAGTGTTATATATTTATTTTTTATTGCTGTTGGCTGCCTGCTGACAAAATGACATAAAAATACAGACACACATTTTTTTTTTAAACGTTACATTTTTTTAGAGGCATGTAAAAGAATAATACTGATGCATTTCTTATACTTAAATAGACTAAAAATAGGACTACAATTCATCAGAGTAAATCAGAGTAATGAGAACCTTTTGGAAATAAATCAGAGCTGGACATACCTCTCAAGTGTCCCTGATTTTCAGGGACGTCCCTGATTTTGCCTCAAAATTTTACTCTGTCCCTCCTAAAATTTGTGTTTTTGTGGCTAAATAGTGGGGCTGTAAGCACAAAACAATGTCAAGCATTAAAGTTACAGACTTGTTCTTCTTTAGAAAATGCATTTTGCACTAAGCCCTATATTCTACCAGCTTTCTGGGTGGATATCTCTAATTTTGAAGATGTGTCCCTGATTTTGGTCCTTTGTCCCTGATTTTTGTTAAGCCTTGTCCCTGATTTATGAGGCAGGAGGTTGAGAGGTATGGAGCTGGAGACGGAACTGAGTCATGGCTGATCCTCCCATTCCTAATGCAGAGAACCTGCCACCATCTCTGCGCTTTCCAAATTTCATGTAAATCAGTTGAATGGGGCAAAGTTAAGGTGCAAAAATTGCGGTTTAACAATAAAGTGCTTACTCAACCCTAATATGCAAGCACTACCATCTCTGCATAATTAATTGCAAAACACTGCATTAATGCAGACATTAGTTTCGAAGAATACAAAGCACAGAAAGTGGGGAAATGAAAAACATCAGGGTTTTAGGTCTCAGGAGTATTGTTGAATCAGCGGTGGGGTCTTTCTCAGGATTGTCATCCCTAATGCCCACCTTCTCCCCTGAGTAAACAAGGTCAAACAGGATTCCCTTTTCTTCACACAGGGCCCTGCTTGAAGAAAGCAATGACAGATTCTTTTGGCAACATGTGGCGAGCCATGCTTCTTTACCTTTGAAGAGTTTATCACTGTGAGGCAGTGGCTTGGAGCTGTACCTTGTTTTTTCAGACAGGAGGCTATGGGCAGGGGGCTGAGGGGGTTGGCGTTAGGGTGAACAACCCCCAAGGAAGACCCCTCCACTGCTTTGTCAATACTCTGGAGACCAAAACCCTTTTGTTTTCAATTTCTCCACTTTGTGCACTTTGCATTCCTCAGCCCAAATGTCTGCATTAATGTGATTTTTTTTGCAATGAGTTTCACTTCTTTTCTGATAGTGGAATTGTATCCTCATTTGCACAGGTCCCTTTGAGACCTACTCAAGGATGGGGTGGTACCTGAGGACTGGAGTAGGGCAGATGTGATTCCCTTCACAAAAGTGGGAGCAAGGCAGAGGCAGGAAACTACAGACCTGTAAGTTTGACCTCAGTGGTAGGGAAAATGATGGAATCACTTCTGAAAGAAAGAAAGAACTGTCGAGTACCTAGAGGTCAGCAGGACACAGGACCCAAAGCAGCATGGATTTACAGCAGGAAGGTCATGTCAGACTAATCTAATAGATTTCTTTGACTGGGTGACCAAAGTAATAGACCAGGGAGGGGCTGTGGATATGGCCTACCTAGACTTTAGCAAGGCATTTGACACAGTCCCACACAAAAGATTAATAATCAAGTTAGCCAGCCTGGGAGTGGGTCCCAGGGTGGTAACCTGGGTTGCAAATTGGCTGCACAACAGGACACAGAAGGTAATAGTGAGTGGAACACATTCCGAAGAAAGGGGGGTCACTAGTGGAGTACCTCAGGGCTCAGTACTGGGTCCAGCCCTCTTTAACATCTTTATAGGTGACATTGCAGAGGGTGTGGAGGGAAAGGTGTGCCTCTTTGCAGATGATACAAAGATCTGTAACAGAGTTGATACACAAGGGGAGGTAGAAAGGATGAGAAGGGACTTGGCAAGGTTGGAGGAATGGTCAGACATATGGCAACTTAGATTCAATGCAAAGAAGTGCAAAGTAATGCACCTGGGAAACAAAAACCCAGGAGAAGAGTACACAATAGCAGGGGAGGTACTAACAACAACAAAAATGGAACGGGACTTGGGGTTAGTCATATCAGATGATCTAAAGGTTGGTAAGCAATGTGCGAAGTCAGTAAGGAGAGCCAGGGGGATACTGGGATGCATAGGAAGGGACATCACAAGTAGAAAAAGGGAAGTGGTTATCCCTCTGTACAGACAGTTGGTGATACCTCATCTGGAGTACTGTGTGCAGTTTTGGAGACCTCATCTACGCAAGGACATAGACAGGATGGAAGCAGTCCAGAGGAGGGCAACTAAAATGGTGCAGGGTCTGCATCAGAAACCATATGAAGAGAGACTGAGAGAGCTTAATATGTATACCCTTGATGAAAGGAGGGATGGGGGACATGATAGAAATGTTCAAGTACCTCAAGGGAATCAACAAAGTCCAGGAGGGTAGCATCTTTCAGAAAAAGAGATGTGTAAGAACAAGGGGACACAATTTAAAAATAGAGGGGGGACAGCTCAGGGGTAATGTGAGGAAATCTTTTTCACGGAGAGAGTGGTGGGTGCGTGGAACTGCCTTCCTGGGGAGGTTGTTGGGGCTAAAACAGTGGGGGAATTCAAACATGCATGGGACAGACACAAGGCAATTGTAGTGGGGGTGGCAGGAAATAGGCTGTTGGTTAACTAGAATCTGCAGCTTATCCAGTAGGTAGGGAAATGGGCAGACTGGGTGGGCCAAGTGGTCCTTATCTGCCATCAAAGTCTATGTTTCTATGTTTCTATGTTACTCAAAATTAAATAAATAGAATACTGGTGATAGTCCTGAACCACTGCATGTGCCCATCAGGCCTTGACACGCATATCAACACCTTGTGAGGGAAGACTCCTCGGTCCACCACAAGGTGTCATGTGTGTGCCAGTGCACTGCTTCTTCCCTCCCCAGGCTGGGACTAGTACTGCACACTGCAGCATGACTCATATAGCCTTGGTCCATTAAGCTGCCTCACTGAGCTCGCAACCAAACTCAGGTCACTGCCATGGGAAGGCATTGTGGTCCCCACTGGGCCAATGAAAGTCCCTGCAAGGAATGTTACATTTTAATTTTTTTGGTGACATTCTGACCCAAGAATTTCAACAGAGTCTTTTATGACCCCTCCTTCTGAACATGACAAGTGTCATTTAATAGCACATTGAACAAAATGAAATTTCATGCCAGAAGTACGAAATCACATGTTGGCCAGGATTTGAAAAACAACAGCTGTCACATTCATGAGGTGGTGTGAAAAAATGACTGTGTTGAAAATTTGGGTTTGAAATATTGAAAATTACCAAAGTTATAAGCATGTGTAGAAAAACTACTTTTATTTTTCTTTTGATCCCAGATTTTCAACATAGTCTTCTTATAACCCCACCTTATGAACCCAGTAGTCAAAAATATACAAATTACCACCAAAACATCATTTCATACCACAGGAGCAAAAACACATTTCAGCCAGGATATGAAAAATTACAGCTATATCGTTCACAAGGTGGTGTGAAAAATTGGCTATTTGGAAAGTCTGAGGCCAAAATATTGAAAATAACCAAAGTTATGAGTGAGTGTAGAAAGATTTCAGCATATGCTCATAACTTGGTCATTTTTTCATATCTTTCCACAAACGTTCAACATGGCCTTTTGGGACCCCCACCACCCCATGAAGAAGGGAACTGAAATTATTAAAATCCAGCCTGAACAGTGATTTCACACAGCAACCACAAAATCACCTTTCAGAATGGATTTACATAATTTCACCACCATTGCTCATGAGGTGGGGTCCCAAAAAGTCCATATTTTTTAACTTCTTTTTCCCTCTGGTCACCGTCAACTGAGACTCCCTCAGATGACCAACTTGTCCCACCCTACCTGAAACCCCCCCAGCCTTAGTCTCCCCCCCAGTACTCTGAACTCCCAGACCTACCTGAAGCTCTTCAGCCCCCTGGCTTGCCCCCAGGGTGGGGCCACCACCACAACACTGGTGCTCCTCTCATCTAGCAGGCTGCAGGCAGTCCAAGGGTCAAAGGATTACAAGGGACTAGATGGGTGGGATCTGGTTGTGGGCATGGGGCCGGCATCATTGTCTACTCAGCCAATGGGGTTTTTCCTTGTATGTGAGCATGATCGTGACCCCAGAAGCATGGACATGCAATGACATCCTGCACGAGCTGAGTGTGCTCCTACACCCCTCTTGCGGACATCTGCCGTCACCTCTACCCCTGCGTGTGTGACCCCCCAGCTGTTGCACCCCCAGTCTCCACTGGGAGTCACTGCTGCTGGGTAGTCCAGTACCCACCCTCCCTGGAAGAGGAGAGCTATCCACCGGATGCTCGATCCTCTCTTCCTCAACCCAAGCTAATTCCCGAACCCGGGTTGCCGGCGTGGTGTGAGGTGTGGTATCCAGTGCCTCAGCCCTCAGCACCACTGGGCAAGCAAAAAAATTCCATGTTTAAAACTTGGGTAGAAAATATGAAAAAATTACCAAGTTATAAAGAAAAATGCAAAACGCATTGAAATACTATATACTGCACTTACCTGTTTTCCTCAGTTCCTGGTTCCGCATGGAAGAGTGAAGGCAAGGCAATGCAAATTTTATTTTAAGATGCCCAATCCCAGGGGCTCTGGGTGCCATAAATAAAAACAATCAGAAAATGAGTACAAGAGCATACCAATAAGTAAAACAGTGTTAAATAAACAGTTATAATAAAATCAGAACATGCATAAATAAATAAGTGGCCTGGGACAAAAGCTGTTACACAATATGCCACTACCTAGGCAGTAATTAAAAAACAGGGTCCAGGAAAGCTTGGTTGAACAGGAAGGCCTTGAGGTGGGCCTTGAATACCTCTACTGAAGGGGCCTCCCTTATAGCTGGAGGTAGTGAATTCCACAGGACAGGGCCGGCAACACTAAAAGCTCTGTCACTGGCAGTTTTTGACCTCATCCTGGGAATCACAAAGAGGCCTCTAGAGGAGGAATGGAGGTAGTGGACTGAGGCTGCAGGTGTAAGAAGATCCACTAGGTAACCAGGGCCCAGGCCACGTAGGGCCTTAAAGGTGAGCAAGCCCACCTCGAAGAGGATCCTCCACCTGACTGGTAGCCAGTGCAGGCATATTTCTGGTCCAGACAGGACTATGGCATTGGGCTTCAGCTGGGTAAAAAAGGGGAGGTGGGTGATGAGTTGGGGGGTCAGGGTAAGGGGGGGACAGCAGCAAACAACGAGGGACTGTTTTCTTTATGTCATGGGAAAAAAAGCTAAATTTGTTGCATTACTGTTTTCTTTTGTAAAGATGCCTTCAACAATGAGGACTGGGCACTCCAATGTTGGAATGACACATGGGTGCTCTGGGGTTGGGCAGCCCAGTGTCCCAAACTACTAGATCGGTGGGAGAGAGGTTGTCTATTTCAATACAGGGAATTGGGCACCCTACTGTTGGCAAACTGAAATTAGGGGCATTGGGGGGAACATTATGTATGGGAGGGAGGAATGAGCTGGCACTAGAGGGTGGGCACCCTGGTGTCAGACTACATTATTAATAATTAAACTGGCTCTGGGGATTGGGCACCCTGGTGTTCAGTTGAAATAAATAAAGCCACTCATGTGGCTAATGGCGGGCACTCTGTGAAAAAAAGAACCACACATGCACAGCATGGTCAGCAGGGGTGGGACTGTGCACTGTCATGTAGCCCTGTCCTTGCTGAATGATAACAGCAGAATGGCATACACAGACAAGGAACCAACCCTGCCAGTTGATAAAGGAGCACGCTCCCATAATATGACCACATGACTTCATGTGGTTGTAAAAATTCAGTTATCTTTAGAAGACAAATTTTTAGACTGTGCATGCTCACAAATGGAGTGTCTTTTCTTAAATATTTTTAAAACTACTTAAGTTTGGAAGATAAAAATAACAAAAGCACACACCTTGGGCCAAACTCTATTATAACATGGGTTCTGAAAATACTGTCTTCTGATTCGTCCAAACAGGTCACTTGACCATTGATTAATTCCTGATATACACACAGTTGCATTTTCACAGGGCTTTGTTTTACTATTTCTTTAGGTAAATCTCTAACATAATATTGCCCATGTTATAAGAGGATTAACCCACTCCAGAGTATGGGTTTACTGAGCATTAATCCACACCTGGGTGGTTGAAGTCACTCGGCTTCACCTTGTGACTCCAACCCCCCCCCCCAGGCATGGATTAATGTTCAGTAAATCCATTCCCTGTCATGGGTTTATCCCTCATTAAACCTGCAAGTTTCAGTTTTCAAATGGATGAGCAAAAAAAAAAGGTCTTCATTTGAGTAATTTTGTTTGTTTTTTGCCTCTTGTAACTTTGCCCCCCCCCTAAACCGATTGCCACAAAATTTTCAGGATCTAGAAATTCTGGCACCATGTCTGTGAATTCCAAATTTCAAGTAAATTGGTTAAATGGGGGCAAAGTTATTATGGTGCAAAAACTGGGGTTTAACATTAACATGCTTACTCAACCCTAACACACAGGTGCAACCGTGCCTCTTTAATATATATTTTCATTGCAAACAAACTGTGTTAATGCAAACATTAGGGTTGAAAAATGCAAAATTCACAAAGTAAGGAAATAAAAAATATTAGGGTTTGTAGTCCCAGGAGTCTTGTGGAATCGGTGGTGTGGTATTCCTTGGGGTAGTCAGCTGTAATGCCCAAGTCCAACCCATAGTCTCCTGTCTGAAACACCAAGGCACTGTACTGTTCCAAGCCAGTGCCTCATAGCCATATACTCTTTGGAGGTAGAGAAGTATAGCTTACCACATGTGGCCAACAGAATCAGTTGTACCTTTCTTCACACTGAGCCCTGCAGGCCTTGCATGAAGCAAGAGATCGCATATAACCTTGTTTGCTCATGGGAGAGGGTGGGCATTAGGAACGAAGCTTAACACAATGACATATGCTCAGTTGACATCATTGTTTTCTCCTTCATTGTAGTCTTTTGCTCAAATGATGTCACTGGCTTCTGGAACTGCTAAGTGATTAATAAAAAATGAATCTTAAAAGAGCAAAATTCTGCAGTAATATGGGCTCTGAATAAAGAAAACAATATGACCATTTCAAAACAAAAACACAAAACAATACACTGGGTGGTAAAACAGACTTCACACATGCTCACATTACAATTAGTTTTAAAAAATGAAAACAACATTGTTATGTTCCCTTTAAGGTACAAAAATTGGGGTTTAATATAGAATTGCTTACTCAATCCTAATAATACAGGCACTATCATGCTTGTGTAATATATATATATATATATATATGTATATATATATCTATATATATAGATATATATAAGGGATATGCAAGGGGGAGCTGTGTGATATATGATTTATGCACACGAGTGCTGTTTGACCTTGGAACTTACCTACACAGCTCCCCCCTGCATATTTCATTTATGCAATAGGGAAAGACCTTGTGTGTATGTGTCATTTATAAAGAAAGGTTTTTAAAATAAAGAAATATAAAAAAGTGTGTGGGTTTATTTTGTGATTTGCCAGGTTGATGCGCCGTCATCTGTGGTTTGTTAGATCTGATTGGGTGAAAGTACGTTGTAACATTTTTTTACAGAAAAACATGGCAGCTGAGTTTAGCAAGCGCTTGTTGAAAGACTACTGGAAATGTTTAGCTGACTTTTGTGAGCGCTTGAAAAGAATATGGCAGTAGTAGTGGCTATTGTGAAGTATTTTTCTTTTTTTTAAGTTTTTTTTTTTTTTATGAAACATTGGAATTTGGAGTGGAGCGAGTGGCATCGGAATGAACAGTAGACCGAGGTACGTGATCTGCAGTGGCAATGTGAGCAAGCGCATGAAGTAGAAAGAAAAAGAAAAGCAGAGCGGTTTCTGATATAGACTTTTTTTTTTTTCAGGTTAGCAGTCTTGTTTGTATGTCATTGATGGAGGGGAGAGATTAGTTAAAAAAAACCTGCGGTTTGCTTGTTGACAAGTTCTTTAGGAAGTCGGGGGCTGAGGCAGATCAGGATGCAGTTCTTTAGGAAGTTGGGGCTGAGGCCGTTCGGGACGCGATTGGGAAGGGCATAGATGCAGAGGACTGCGAGTGAGAAATACTGCTTCATGGCTTGTGTTTTTTGGTGTGAGGACTGTTTAGAGGGATGATGCTTTGGATAGAGTACAAAAAAAACCAGTTTTTTAAAAGGAGTGTATTATTGTGGATGAGGCACGATGTGTACTGCAGATACCAGTACAGAGAGTGTGTGTGTCTCTGTCAGAAAGTGAAAGTGTGTCAAACTAGGAAGTAGTCCGGCACTGTGTGTAGAAATGGTCACTGTATGTATAAATTTATTTATACATACAGTGACTCAGATAAATGCATTTATCACACTGAATATATGTCCACTCCTATTGCATAAATATATATATATATATATATATATATATATATATGTATATATGAACATATGAATTTGCCAACAGACATAGGCCACCTGGTCTATCAAGTCTGCTCGAGTGTGCAGCTAGCACCCTCACCTTGCAGCTGTCCTGCCCCCTCTCCCCTTCCTAATTACCCCCACCTTGTCTCATCCCCTTTTGAAACTGCCCACTGTCTTACAAGCTACCACCTCCTCCATTAGAGCATTCCATTCTACCACGACCCTCTCCATGAAAAAGTGTCTCCTCATTTTCATCCTAAATCTTCCTCCCTCCAATCTAAGGCCATGCCCTTTCATATCCCTCCCCCTCCTCAGCCTAAATATCCCTTCAGTGCCTGCCTTGTTTATCCCCTTTACTTACTTAAAGGTCTCAGTCATATCCCACCAATCCCTTCTCTCCTCCAAGGAGTACATGTTCAGCTATCTCAGTCTCTCCTCGTATGATCTGTCCCCAAATACCTGGATCATCCTTGTTGCCCTGCATTGTACCCCTTCCAGTAATTTCATATCCTTCTGCAGATATGGGTGCTAGAACTGCACACAGTACTCCAGTTGTGGCCTGACCAGTGCCCTGTAGAGAGGCAGGATCACCTCCCTGCTTCTGGAGGAGATCCCTCTCGTGATACAACCCAGCGACCTGTTGGCTTTCACTGCCACCCTCCTACACTGCTCTGTACTGTTCAACTTCACTTTTACAACCACCCCTAGATCCTTCTCCTCCTCGGTGGAACCTAACTGCACCCCTCTCAGCTAGTAACCCCTCCCTGGGTTCTTTGCTCCAAAGTGCAGGACTTTGCATTTTTTCACATTGAACCACAACTGCCACACTTCCGACCACTCCACCAGCTTGGTCAGGTCATCCTGCAGGGCACGGGGTCAATACCACGCACAACACTATGCCGCATGGCACAATCACGCTGCCGATACAGCGCAATTCTTGCCATGTGGCATATCTTTCTTTTCTGTGGAGGGCTCTGCCCCCACACCCCCGTTATCAGGGTCTGTGCCCTGAACATCCCCAATATAGATTCTCAACTCTGGGGGGAGTTTCAGGTTGGGAGTGCACAAAGATTAAAAAATTAAATTTCTGGGACTGGGAATCAAACCCAGTCCCAAGCAGATCCTGGGTTCCCTGCTGCTGTGGCTCAGTCCGTTGAGCCACAGCAGCTGTCGGTGAATCACTCCCAGCAGAGGTCTTATTCTCTGCCTGGGAAAGTGGGAATGGTGCAATGCAGTGACAGCAGTATACCGGTATTGCACCATTCACTCACTCAGTACAGCGCTGTATCGAGGTAAGCCATAATGTTGTATGCTATTAAGCATACGACATTATGACCCGGTAGGGTCCTGCAGCCCCTGCCAACCTGCTATAGTGTCCAACACTGCCCCCAATTTGGTATCATCGACGAATAAACTGATCTTATTCCTGACGCCATACGAGATGTCTGCTAAGAATATTCCAAACAACAGTGTCCCCAGTACTGATCCCTGTGGCACCCCGATCATCACAGCTCTTGGAGGTGAGAGTTCCCCTTCCCACCACTGCCCTCTGCTGTCTCCCCTGCAGCCAATTATCAATCCATTTAATCATCTTAGTCCCCACCCCCATGTATTTCAACTTCCCACCCAATCTCCCATATGGCACCGAATCAAAGGCTTTACTGAAGTCCAAGTACATGACATCCACCGCATGACCCTTGTCCAATTCCCTCGTGAGCCGGTGGTAATACTCAACTAGGATTGTCTGGCAGGATTTTCCAGAGACACACCCATGCTGGTGACTGTCCTGGAGTCCATTGTCTTCCATAAAGATCACCAGCCTTTCCTTAAGTATCACCTCCATCATCTTCCCTAAGATGGAAGTTAAGCTTACCAGCCTGTCATTACCCGGCTCATCCTTTGGCCCACTTTAATGGATGGGTACCACGTGGGCCATCTTCCAGTCATGCAATATGCACCCTGTGTCCAGGGAGGTATTGAACAGTTCTACCAGTGGTCCAGCCAGGATCTCGGCCATTTCCTTTAACACCCTGGCGTGTATGCTGTCTGGTCCTGGTGCCTTATCCACCATCAGAGCCCTTAACCCCTACAATACCCTACCTCAGTGATCACCTGGTCTATTACCCCTCCCCCACCCACCCACTGTGGTAGCTGCCCTCCTTTCTCCTTTCTTCTTTCATGAATAAAGAACAGAAGTACTCATTCAGTGCTTCTGCCTGATCCACCCTTTCTCTGCCCATCCCCATCTTTCCTGATCCTCACTATCTAGTCCTTGCAGCTCCTTCTTTCCCATGTATATCTGTAGAAGTAATTTTCCCATCCCTGATGCCCTGTGCCAGCCTCAGTTCCCTGGAGGCCTTTGCTGCTCTGACTCCCCTAGTAACTTCCTTGGACCTCTTCACATACTCCTCCCTATCCTCCCCCTTCCCGGATTTCTTGTATTTCTTGAACAATGCTTTTTTAGCCGTCACCATTTCTAAGACTCCTCTACTTTACCAGCTTGATTTGTTGGCCCTTCCCTTTTTGCCCTGTAATCTGTTACATGTCTCAGTAGCCTCCAATATCCCCAGTTTGATTTTTTTCCCATTTCTGATTCGCACCCCAGTGTGGCTGTATTCCTTCCAGATGCCCCCTTAAGATTTCACCGATCCTACCAAAGTCAGTCTGCCTGAAGTCCACCACCCTGGTTCCTGTACCCGCTGCTTTTCTGCTTATGTTAAGTGTGAACCACACCGGGTGGTGGTCACTCTCAGCCAGCAGGTCCTCCACCCCCACCTCCCTTACAGCCTCCCGGTTGGCCAGAACTAGATCCAGTGTATTCCCCAACCTAGTCAGCTCGGTGACCATCTGTGCCAGGAAGCAGTCCTGGAAGGCATCCAGGAGTATTTGCTCCCTAGCAATCAAGGTGGCTGGGGTACTCCAATCCATTTCTGGTAGATTGAAGTCCCCCACAATCACTGTGTTACCTTTCCCACACACCTTCCTAATTTGTTCTGCCAACTCCCTGTCCAGGTCTTCCCTTTGAGTCGGTGGCCTGTATACCACCCCCATCTTAAGAATTCTATTCCTCGTGTCCTGGAATTGCATCCACAAGGCCTCTGTCCTACCCTCCTCCCCCTCTTCACTTGCACACTGTATCTCTTCCCTTACATACATCACTACCCCTCCCCTTTCCCATTCCCCCTATCCTTCCTGTAAATCCTGTACCCTGGGATCAACAGGTCCCAGTCCTGGTATTGGTTGGCCCATGTTTCTGTGATGGCAGCTATGTCCACCATCCTCTCTCCCAACAGAGCCTGTAGTTCTGCGGTTTTGTTCCCCGACTCCTTGCATTCAAGGAGACAACCCTCCAAGATGTTCTCTTACCATCCTTACCCAAATCCCCACCCTTCTCAGCCCCACCCTTCAATCCTTCCCTTCTTCCAACCCAGTTTTTATGGGGGGTAGACTCGTTTGTCTCCCCTCTCCAGAGAGCCTTCCCTTCAGCAACCCACTTGCCACCCCCCACCTAGTTTAAATTAACCTTTATTTCTAAGTATTCTTCTAACCTCTGCTTTAGTACCCACTTCCCCTCCCTGCTCAAATGTAATCTGTCCCCTGTGTACAGATCCCTATTGTCCCAGACCCTGCTCCAGCCTCCCACTAACACGTACCCCTTGGATTGACAACACTTTCCCAGCCAATTGTAGAATCCATCTAGCCTACCCTTCCTTGCCCTACTTGCTTTGGGCACTGGGAGTACCTCAGAGAAGGCCACTGAGTTCTGGACCGCCTCACTTAACTTACCCAGTTCCATGAACCTCTCCCTAACCACCTCTACCATTCCCCTGCCAAGTCATTTGTACCCACATGCACCAACACATGTGGTTTATGCCTTCCTCTCTTTGCACACTTGAGAATAGCCTGTCCTGCTTTATCTGCCGTCAACCCAGGTACAAACTCAACCCAGATGCGACTATGTCTTTCCCCTTTACTTCCCCATCTGACCCCTTTTAGTATGGAATCACCCAGGACTAGCACGCCCCCCCTCGTTTCTTATCCCTCCCCCAAACTCTCTTTCTTTGTGCCTGTCCTACGGGTCCACCCTGTCCTGCACATTTGCATCCCTATCTGTACCATCAACTCCACCCCCAGCCACCTCCCCAGTCCTGCCCCTTCCCCTAACACTCTGTGTACCTGACCTGTCCCCCTTCCCACCTGGAGCTCCCTCATCCTCAATGCCATCCCTACCCTTTGGCCTGAACCACCCTTTCATCCCCCCCTCCGTACTGTAATCTCCACATCCACCCCCACAGCTGGACCCTTTTTTCCCTTAACTGGGATCTACTTCCCCTTCCTCAGAGCTGTGCCTCCTGGGAGACACATAGCCTCCCTCTCCCTCCTGATATCAGATCCTATCTCTATACCCCAAACTACTGAGTCCCCCACTAGGAGAAGCTTTCTTCTCCCCTGGGATTCTATGGCTCTGCCCAATGTGCCCCCCTCCAGGTGGGTCTGCCCTTCACCCCTGGTCACAACCTTGGGTTCTCTTTCAGGGCTTTTCCTCTCCTTGAGATCATCATGTTTGTTCTTTAGTTGTACTGGGGGGGGGGTGCTTGAGCTCCACCTTTCTCAACCTTCCTGAGTCCACCATGGAGGAGCAAGATGGTGGCCACACTGGGCTGCTGCTTGCATGAGCTCTAGTCTGAGCTACAAAAAATCCTCCAGTTCTTTATGCTGTTTCCCATTTTTTATAAGCTAAAGCCATTTGCCCCGAGACAATTTTCGGTCTGGGGGTTTTAAAATGATTGATTTTAAGTCTAACGTTTTAGTTAGTCAGGTGTAGGGCAAAGTATTAGATGGGGTTGGGGCAGTGAGTTAGCTCCAGGAGTTAGCTTTTTTGTTTTCAGTCAGTCTGTTCTCAAGTGCTTTTTACTGTGACAGAGGAACTGTCTAAGGGGATTGAAGAACTGAGGAGTGAGCGGGCAGCCTGGAAGATCTGCTGAGGAGTAAAGTCACTAGTGGTTGTCAGGCACTGTTGGTCTTCAGAGGGGTCTGGTGCTAAGTGGAGGAGCACCCGAGGATTCTTCCTTGGTTTTCAGCTTGTTGGAGGGATGGCCAGTGTTTACAGTCCATGAGGAGCCAGGAGGTGTGAGTTGTGATGTTGGCTTGGTCCTGGTCACCTGGGGAACGCTTCTGAACTCCATCGTAGGAAAGAACTCCTGGCATTTGTGGCTGCAAGAGATGCCAGTGTGTTGCAATGTGGATGCAGTCCCGGTTGCATTTCCTCCTTCAGCCGCAGGTACCATTCCAGTGGACCTTATTGGTGTAGCAATAGAGACCTATGGTTCTGAACTCCTGCTGTTGGCAATGCCTGACCATTGGTGTGTGAAAACATGGTCAGACTTGTTTGTGGAGCTAGTGAGAGAGGCTCCACTCTAGGAACTGGGACATTGTGTCTGGTGAGCTTATTGACTGCCTTTGTATCATATCCTGAATTGGAACTCTGTTGTTAAACTTGGCCTATCATTGGTGAGAGCATGCTAAGTACTAGGTTAAGCGACATCCAAATCCTTCATGAGGTCATCTCTGTTTTGGCTTTGGTTAATTCTGGTCTGGCAGTGTCGGTGAGAGTGTGCTGCTGGATTGTGGATCTGAAGGAGTATTCATCATTAAGATTTAATAGTACTAAGCCAGCTATTACTGCTTTAGTAACTTTCTGGACAAAGCTCTGAATAAGAGCGTTATAAATCTTATTTATTAGCACTCGAGTCTTTCTCCTGGGAAACAGAAAATCACTGCTGGGTTTTGTTAATATTATTGGGGGGAAGGGATTGAGTGGGTTAGGGGTTTTGGGGGGTTAATGTGTGCGTGCTGAGTGAGTGATTAGTTAGTTTAAGCCTGCATTAGTTAGGTTGCATGTGAAGTGTGATTGTGTTTTATAGTAGTTTTATTAAATGGTCATGATAACCAGTTTGTCTGAATTAGTATTTTATGGTATTTGTGTGTTTGCTGTGTGTGTGGTGGTGTGAGTGGTGAGTGTGACTGTTGATACGAGTGTTTTTTCTTGTCTTTGCACTTTTGTTTTAACATTTAGTGCTTTCTTGGGACTAGTCCCGCCCAGCAGGAGATGTGCTGGTGCCGCGGCCTTCCCCATATCACCTATGCTGCCTCTTGGCTCCACAACCTTTGCGCCTTTACTGACCTCCCAGTTTCTGATACTGCAGTGAGGCACTGCAGGGAGGTCAGTATTACCAGGAGGCGTGTGATTCATCGCGTGCTGAGGGGAGCTGAGAAGGGGGTGGTGAGCAGCATTGAGGTTGTCCTGTACAGGAGATACCCTGGGTGTAATCAGAGCCTAGGGAGAGGCCCGATGTGTTTGATCTCCATACGCAGGGTTCCCATTGGACTGAGTGGGCAGCCAGCTAGAGGACCAGCTGCATCCTCTAATCCTCTTTGGGCAGTGCTTTGCAATGCCAGGTCAATGAGGAACAAGACCGTGATTTTTGCGGACTTGATTTCTTCTGTTGACCTGGCTTGCATCATGGAGACCTGGCTGGGTGACGATGCAGGCCCAGTTTTTGAGGCCGCCATCCCTGCTGGATATACAATGGTGCACTGTCCGAGGAAGGATCACAGGGGTGGGGGAGTGGCCATCATTTTTCAATCCAGTTTTGGCTTCTTAGTGCACCCAGTTGGTGGCACACGATCTTTTGAGTGCGTCGCCGTACGTGGGGGTACAGGAGCATATTGCAGGATTCTCATTTACCCCCCCCCCCCGGGGTGGGGGAGAATTCCTGCAGGAGGTATCAGACTTTGTTGTCTACCAGGTGTTGGAGTCCACCAGGTGTTTGATCCTGGGGGATTTCAATGCATGGGTCAATGATGAATCCTCGCATTTTGGTTATGACCTCCTCCAATTGATGCAATCACTGGACCTGTCATAAATGGTTGCTGCTGCTACCCACCAGCATGGCCACACACTTGATCTGGTGTTCCAGCTGGGTCTTGACATTAATAACCTCAAGATTGATCAGGTCATTTGGTCTGATCACTGCACCATGCAGTTCAACTTTGGGATCTCCCCCCAAAAGTCCCTCTCCTGTGGAGATGGTCAGCTATCACCCCTTAAGGGGTGTTGACCCAGAGGGACTGGTGGTATTAGCTGACATATCCAGGATTGATGCAGCATGTGCAATTGGCACTGAAGAGGTGGTGGCCACCTATAATATGGTGGTTGATGAAGCTCTAGATGCTATCACACCAGTCTGTATATGACCCAGATCCACTCACTTGAGATCCCCTTGGTTTGATGGAGATCTCAAGGTGATGAAGATCAGAGGTCGGAAGTTGGAGCGGTGCTGGCAGAAGACCCAGCTGGAGGCTGACAGGCTGGCCCTATGTACTCAGTATGTTGAGTAACAGGGGGTGATTTCCCGTAAGAAGGCAGAATTTCTGTCCAGGGAAATTGCTGAGGGGAGAAGCAGACCATCTCAGCTGTTTTGGACCATAGACAGGCTTTTACATCCTGCCTGTCTTCGGCCAAAAAAAGGTTTTTCAACCACTTTATGTGAAGAGTTTGTTCTGTTTCTCTCCGACAGAGTGTCGGCCATCCGGTCGGGGATTTTGCCAGGGAGGCTTTTGCCTCACAGTGATCGAGTCAGGAGTTTCAGAGGCACTCGGTCTGTCTGAGAGGAGTTTAGGCCAGAGGAGGTGTCTGAAGTGACTAAGGTGATCTTTGAGCTGAAGCACATCATTTGTGAACTGGACCTGGCACCAACATGTTTCTTAATGGGATGTGTTGATGCCATTGGCCCGGGATTTGCCAGGATTGCCAGGTGCTCAACGGCAGAGGGGATCTTCCCAGTTGCTTTGAAAGAAGCACTGGTGAAGCCTCTCCTAAAGAAATCTTCCCTCGACCCAGACGTTCTGGTGAATTACCGTGCGATCTCCAACCTGCCTTTTTTGAGCAAGGTTGTTAAGAAATTGGTGACACAACAGCTCGAGGACTGCCTGGTGTCCTCGGATATTTATGAGCCTTTCCAGTCAGGTTTTCAGGCCAGACATAGCACTGTAACTGCTCTAGTGAGACTGCATAATGATCTGCTCAAGGCTAGAGATAGAGGAGATAGGTTAGTTTTTGTGCTCCATGAGCTGTCTTTAGCTTTTGACGCATGGATCAAGTTGTGCTTCTTGATTGGCTCTGTGAGTTTTGTGGACTCGCTGGTACAGTCATCAAATGGTTTGAGTCCTTTCTGGGTGGTGATGGGGAATTTCTCCTCCTCTCCAATGCCTCTGTCCTGTGGAGTGTCTCAGGGTTCGATCTTGTCGCTGATGTTGTTTGCAGTGTATATGCTGACCCTGGGCAAGATAATTCGACAATACAGTGTGGAGCTTCACTGCTATGCAGATGACACCCAACTGTATTTGTCCTTTGCACCCTGCACATTGAGAGTTGTTGATGTGCTCAACAGCTGTCTGGCTAAAATCAATGACTGGATGGCTTCCAGCAGGCTAAGACTCAACCCGGCTAAGTCTGAGGTACTGGTGATTGAGCCTGGTCAGAGGCGTGATGGGTTGCCACCAGGGATGGACTCTGGACTTGTTCTGGGGTCTGTGCCACTGGTGGTTTCTCCAAGGGGCATGATACTTGACTGTAGCTTGACCTTTGAAGATCAGATGTCATATATAGTCAGCAGTGGTTTTTACCACTTTCCGAACATTGCCTGGATTAAGCCCCTCATTCCGCCCAAGGCCCTGCCGACACTAGTACATGCCTTTGTGACTTCCAGGCTCGACTACTGCAATGCTCTATACTTTGGGGTCACAAGAAAGACCCTCTACAGAATACAGCTAGCGCAGAATGCAGCAGCCAGGTTGCTGACGGGCCTTTTGAGGTCCAGTCATGTGACTCCGGTCCTGCGTGCTCTGCACTGGTTGCTGGTCAGGTGGAGGATCCTTTTCAAGGTGGGTCTTCTCACTTTAAGGCCCTCTATGGGCTGAGTCCTGGTTACCTGTCTGAGCTCCTGACACCAGTGTCCTCTGCTCACTCCCTCCTCTCCTCCTTGAGGGGCCTCCTGGATGTTCCCAGGGTTTGGTTCAAGACATTGGAAGATCATCACTTAGTGTCACTGGGCCAACCCTGTGGAACTCACTTCCACCTGCAGTCTGGGAGGCTCCCTCAATAGAAGTGTTTCAGGGGAGGCTAAAGGCCCACCTCTTCAGTCTGGCCTTTGACTGTTGATGTTATCCTTAGTTCTGGCCAGTCCCTTGAAGAATGACTTTTGTCAACCTTTTATTGTTGCAGAATATTAATTTTATTATGGTTTTAATGAGGTTTTATTATATATTTTAATTTATTGCTGTATATTCTACTCTTGTTCAGCACCCAGGGCCTCTGGGATTGGGTGCCTTATAAATAAAATTACCTCGCCCTTGCCTAGTCCATCCAGGCTTCTGACTGAGTACCCTCTGTGGTAGTGACTGGTAGTATGATGGTCTCTGGGTGGGGGCAAAGGTCCCCCCAGTACTTCTGCCAACTGTGCTCAAAGCCTGGCAACCTCCTCGCTTAGCCCAGAGAGGTGCCTACCAATGGGGCAGCACCGCAGTTCCCAGAAAGTTCTTCTGGACACTGCTGCTCCACACCCATTGCACTTCACCACTTCTTGTGCCATCCTACATACTCCTTAAGTATGCTTCTACCCTCCTTTAGTGTTTTTTATAGTCTGACTCCCTTTTACAGAGTTTCTTTATTTATGACTCCAATATGTTTCTGCAGCCCTTGCCACTTTCTGCTCTGTGCCCCTGTCAAACTTATCCTATTCCTAACAGAGTGAAATTGACAAAATCATGCAATTTAAATGTACAAATGTCCATTTATGTACTATAATCAGCATCTTCTCCTCCTTTTGATTTTATTTGCTCTTTAGCTATCAGCCCAACCTTGGGCAGAGCCTATATGCTCCTCTCAACTAACTAAGCATTTAATAATGTGTGGAGGTGGGGGTGCGTGGGAAGGCAAAAAATCTCAGAGACAAAATGCCTCCTGGAAAGATTCAAACTCACACTCCTACCTCTCCCAGCATCCAGCAGAGTGAACAGACAAAATGCCTCCTTGAAAAGTTAAAGTAAGATTCAAACTAGCAACTCCTACTTCAATCAATCAATCTATCAATCAATCTTTATTTTACCAGGAGAAACACCATTGAGAAAAACTCATTTACAAAGTGGTCCTGGGTGAACATTACATACAGAACGCTGATATTATTAAGGACACAAAAAGACATAAAAATACAGACATATAGTATAGTATCTGAGAACACAAAGGATACATTATGTACAGTGTAGACATGGATAATATATTGCAAACATTTTGTACAATTTATACATAGTGTTACAATGCAAAGGAAAACCTTGTATTAAAGGAACACGGTCAGAAGGTGAGTATGTAAATTGGGTAGTTGAGATCAAGGGGAGAGAAGGGGAAGGGTGTACACCAGACAAAGGGAATATGCTCGTGATAAGGGAACTAGGGAGGAAAGGGGATAATATGAGGGGGGAGCAGGGAAGAGGAGAGAAAGGCAAAATAATACGTGAACAGAGACACAAACAAGGCAGAAACAAAGGATAGAGGGCGGAGGCAAGGGACTTGGACTAGGTGGGCAGGGGTAGGTAGGGATAGAAGAGGAGGAGGAGAGGGAGAGTAGGACAACGGGTTACAGTGAGAAATCAGACAGCAGGAAGGAGCTTACAAAGAGTGGGAGAGGAGGTGCTAGGGCAGCCAGATTAAGTGCAGCAGGAGGGCGATGAGGCAGGTTGAGTGGGCTGCAAGAATTAAACATAGCAGCTGCATGCTTCCTGAAGTGAGTAAGTCAACTGATTTTTGAAGGAAAACAACCCAACTAGATTAGTGAGTTTTAAAGTTTTTTGGGTAGTATTCCAAAGGGTAGGGAGAGCATAGATGATGAAGGAAGCTCCAAAGTGTGTCCTAACTCTAGGAGTTTCAAGTGGAATATAGGTGCATTTTCTAAGGGAGTAAGCACCGTTAGGCATGGTGAAGAGATCAGAGATATATTTAGGTAACCTGTTAGTGAGGGCCTTGTAGATCCAAAGGACAGTATTTTTGTTCTCCTAGTTTTCAAGGACCACCAGCTGATTAGATCATAAAGGATGCAATGGTGTGTATTAAATGGGGCACCAGTGATAAATCTGATAGTCCTATGATATGGAGTATGAAGCTTTGAGAGAGCGACCAGGGAGTAGTGGTTATAGATGAAGTCGGCATAATCAAGCAGAGGGAGAAATGTAGTCTGCACTAGCCGTACTTTGGCTTCTTGAGTACGAAAATGCTTTACATGGTAGAAAATTCCTAACCTTTTTTTTTTTTTTTGGCGAGTTCATCCAGAAATACCAAGAAAGAAAGCTTGGTGTCTATTCAAAGACCTAGCTATTTAAACTTGTCTACTGTCTCAAGTGATTCCCCAAGCAGGGTCAGTATCTGTGGTTTATAGGCTACAGTGACAGAAGCTGCCAGTTGAAAAAGTGGGGAGAAAAACATCATTTTAGTCTTTTTCACAGTGAGTAATAATTTCAGCTGTAAGAGATTGAGCTGGAGTATGTCAAAGTCTTGTTGTAAATCGATGCAAGCAAGTGCAAGTGAGGGTCTGGCTGTGTACAGCACAGTGTTGGCTGCAAAGAGATGCAAACTGGCCACCTTAATATTGGCATTTATGTTATTGATGTAGATGGTGATGAGTAAAGGCCCAAGGATAGAGCCTTGTGGGATGCCTCTTTGCAGGATTTTAAGGGGGGAGGTGTCGACTTGAGCTTTTACTTGCTGTTTCCTGCCCACAAGGTAGCTACTAAACCATTTTAGAGCAGTGAGATTTGAGTCCGATGTTGGATAGTATGGTTAAAAGTAAGCCATGGTCAGCCATGTCAAATGCCTTACTTAGGTCCAGGAACATGACACTGACATGCTTTTTGGTGTCTAGGGTGACTTTCCAATCATTGGTCACTTTTGCCAAAGTGGAGACGGTACTATGCTTAGGCCAAAAGCCTGATTGGAGAGGGCTGAGCAGATCGTGAGTTTTTAGAAAGTCTCTCAGTTCACTAACAAGTTTTTTAAGAAGTTTAGTTAGTGTGGGCAGTAATGAAATAGGGGGTAGTTATTGAGATTGCAAGGTTCACCTGATTTAAAAAGTGTGATGACATGGGCTACTTTCCATTGGCCAGGTAACCATCCTTGAGAGAGGAATAAGTTGAACAGGTGGGTAATAAGAGCGACTAAGTAGTGGTAGCCCAGTTTTAAGAATAAAGGTTCAAGGAGGTCTGCGCCCATGCTTTTTCTGACATCCAAAGCCAGAAGAAGGTCTTCGACCTGCTTGTATGTGACAGTGCTGAAGGAGAATTTGGATGCAGGCTTAGTGAAGGAGGAGGGTAAGGAAGTGGTGGCTGGGTCCCATAGCTGACCATGCAGGTTGTTCGCAGTAGAAGCTTCAAATGTGAGCCCTGCTGATCCAAAATGATTGTTTAATTCTTGTAAATTATCCTGTTTGGTGGTATAAACAGAATTGCCGTTTATGATTTTAGAGGGTAAGGATGATCCATGGTTATGTCCCTGTATATTTTTCAGTCACTTCACTACCAGTCTAGCATTGCTTGTAAAGCACTTTGGGATACACTGTGTATGAAAAGCACTATATAAATGCTTCTTCTTCTTCTTCCTCAGAATTTGCCAGAAATTAGCTGCATTGTACTTTGAGGAGTCCAGAGAAGCCTGGAAGTACTCAGCTTTGGTGGCCCTAATAAGCTCCAAACAGTAATTTCTTGCAGCTCTAAACAGGACCTGATCAGCAGGTAACTTGGTCTTGTGTGCTTTCTTCCATAGAGTGTCTCTCCTGCATAGTTCTGTCTTGAGAGAAGGGGTGAACTAGGGGCAAGAGTGTTTACTTGTTTTCTATTTCACTAGGGGGGCATGCACATTTATCACCTCCATAACTAACTTCAAGAATATATTGTAAGCTTCAGAGATGGTGGGTGCAAGATAGAAGTATTGCCACCTGATTGATGCTAGGTCTGACAGGAAGGCAGAGGGATTGAAGTTACGCAGGTTTCTTTTGAGGGTGGGGGGGAGTGGCAGGTCTGACAATGGTCTGCATGCATGCGATCACCCTGTGGCCACTTAAATTGTTGTGAAAGACTCCAACATATGCAGATTTATGTGGCTTAGTGACCAGTATCACGTCCAGTAGGGTACTATTATCCGGTGTTTTTAGATTGGGGCGTGTGAATTCCTGGATTAGTTGAGAGAGGCCATAAGTATCACACCAGTCTTTGAGTGGCTTGGAAGACGGGGAGTGCCAGTCCAGGTTAAGGTCACCCAGGATAATCGCTTCATAGTTAGAAGCTTCCAGCAATTTGCTCATATGTTCCAGTAACTGGAGACCACCTGAAGGGGGGTGTATAACTGCCAGTGATAATAATAGGCTCATTGGATAGTACAGTGATCTTTAAGGTCAAACTTTCAAATTCTTTAGGGACAGTTGTGGAGTCCACTATGGAGACAGCAAATTTGTCTATAATGTATATAGCGACTCCCCCTCCCCTTGCTTGTCTATCAGTTCTGTAAACATTGCAGGAGGGGATGTCAATAGCTACATCAGGCGTGGCCCCTTTTAGCCAAGATTCAGAAGTCACGAATACATCAGGTTTGGTATGACATGTCCAGGTCTGGATGTAGTGGTATTTTTTTAGTAAGCTGCAGGCGTTGACATGGAGGAAGCTTAGCCCCTTTAATTTTAATAGGTCAGAAGGAGCATCGATCTGAGCGGAAGGGCCAGGGTTAAGTTCTACATTCCCTGAGCACAAGAGCAGTAGGAGTAATAACTTTCTGATTCCGCTGAGTAGTGCTCTTTTTGTGAGGCGCTGCCTCCTTTTATGGACTTAGGGCACTGAAGTTGTGGAGCTGGGGAGGTTATACAGGTAGGAGATTCCGGTAGTGTAAGGGACCACACAGATCAGAATATGCAGAGAAGATGAGGGATATAGGTTTCGGTAATCTAGAGGATAGTGTACTCTGTGGAGTAAGGTATTGGTGCCAGTGGAACAGTGCAAGGCTGAAGGGGGCAGTGCGCTGGGCTGAAGAGTGGGTGAGGCTCTTGCTGGGAGAGTTAACTCAGAGGGAAGGAGAGCAAGAACCAGAAACACCCTAAGTGGAATAGAGTACTGCGATATGGGGTTCAATAATATCATTTTTACCCCAGGATAGCGTATAGGGATAATGACCAGGAAGGCAATTGCAGTAGTCACTGAATGAAGTGATGTTAAGTAAGGGAAAGTAAGGCTGTATACAGAGATGAAGGATTCAAATAGCATGAGTAAATAAGGCTTATGAGTAGTAGGCACAGTAGGAGTTGCTTCCGAGGTAAGGAGCACTACAAGCACACTGATAAAGCCACAAAGGGATAAGCATTTTTGTAAGGAGGTTATGAATTAGTGGAAAACAAACAGTATAAAGATAATGTGGTGGGAAGCATAGTCCTGCGGGAAGACTGAGGGATGTTCATGTCCCTACTCTATACAGCAGGGGAGTGGGCTGCAATTGGTCAGATAACACCGCTGTAAGCTTATACAAAGAGTGCCAGGGGGAAGATGAGTGGGAGAAAGAATCTCCAGTAGAACAGAGCTGGTGAGAGAGCGGCAGTGGCCGAAAAGTGGCTGATAGGCCAGACAATGAGAAGCCAGGTCGTGAGTGCGGCCAATCGCTGGAGAGCTCAAGTAAGGCACCAAAAATTGAATCTAAGGCACAATTCTAGGGGCTGTACCTGGTGCAGGGGTCTGTGCAGCTTTTGGGGGTAGCAGACAACGGCAGAGATGGAGAGCCGCCCCACTAGTGGTGAGCGCCCAGTTAAGGGCTGAATAGTGAAGACTGACTTGCAGGTTGTGAGCCAGAAGTAAGAGCCCTCTAGTGGAGGGAAACTATTAGCTGCAATGGGGAAAGTAGGCTGATAGGTTCAGCACAACACATGAGCGCCACTATATAGGCGACAGTTCACCAAGGGTGGTGGTGGGGTGGTGGGGCAGCCGATGCAAAGCATCGGCAGGGCACTCCTCCACAGGAATTAAATGTAGTTTGAAATGGGTGCTCTTTCCAAGTACCTGAAAGCAGGTCACAGCTCGACCTTCGGCCGGGGGAGAGCAAGTTTTGAAGTGGCCCTCATGACCACCCACATCATCCCAGGGAGAGCTGAAAGCAGGTCGCAGCTCGACTTTTGTCCGGGGAGAGAAAGCTTTGGAGTGGCCCTCACTACCACCCATGTCATCCCAGGGAGAGCTTAAAGTGGGTCGCAGCTCGACTTTCAGCCGTTGGAGGGCAAGCTTCGGAGTGGCCCTCATGACCACCCACATCATCTCTGGGAAAGCTGCGGATTGGCTCCTCTGTTTCTGGGCAAAGAATCCCCTCCCTCAGCAGTCAGCAACAATTAAAGAGTTGCTGGCCCAGTGGCATGGAGGGCTGAGGCGCTGGTCACCACACCTTGCTCCACGCTGACGACCAGTGTTTGGGAATGAGCACAGTTCACTGGGGGTTGGCTGGGGAGGAGAAAGATTGAGCATCTGAAGGACTGCTCTCCTTCTCCGGGGAGGGGGGTCCATGGCAGTCGGTGCATGGTTGCCTCCAGGCGGAGGCTGGGAGACTACACGCTTGTTGCACACAGGGGTGGAGCTGAGGGCAGATATCTGGAGGGATCGCATGTGGATGCATGTGCGCTCCCATCTGGTGATGACATTGCACACCCTCGGCTCTGAGGGGTGAAAAATTGGGCACCCAGTTGAGCAGCTTGATGGCTGTCCATGAGCTTCATCCGGTGGCCGGGCACCCAAGCTGGATCCGTGTTCCGTGGGGAGTCTGGGAGGCTCCCTGCAGCCCTGCTGTGGAGGGTACAACTGCAGGGGCATATGAGTGCCTGGGACTGACCGAGTAGAGGTGGACAGCGGACAGAATCCCCAGACCAGATGCAAGGACAAGAGGGGAGCAGACTGAGGCAGTCAGAAAAAGTAGAAAAACTAGTACCTAAAAAAAAAAAAAAATAAAATAAAATTAAACAGTTGAAAAAAGACTCAAGCTAATCCTCCACCAGACAAAATGCCCCCTGGACAGTTGAAGAAAGATTCAAACTCACAAAAAAAATCTCAGAAACAAAATGTCTCCTGGAAAGATTCACTCACTCTCTTACCTCTCCCAGCAGCCAGCAGAATGAAAAGACAAAATGCCTCCTTGAAAAGTTAAAGAGAGATTCAAACTAGCAACTCCTACTTGATTGGCTCCTCTGTTTCTGGGCAAAGAATCCCCTCCCCCAGAAGCTGGCAACAGTTAAAGAAAGATTCAAGCTAATCCTCCTCCAGACAAGCCAGCAACAGTTAAAGAGTTGGGTGATACCAGAGCACAAGGGGCCCCATCTGTGTTTTTTTTTTTGATTCAATACAGTACTTACGTGGACATCATCATGCAGATGCTTCCACCACACACTGAAATGCACATCATAGTACCCCTGTAAATAAGCACCCCACAATGACATATCTAACATCAGCTTCGAGAGTAAGGGCAAACTCTCGAAGCTGATGTTAGATATGTCAAAGTAAGATTGGCTATATAGAATATTATTAATTGCTGCCATTAATACCTATTTATAGCCATTACCATCTATAAATTCACAGTTTAACAACAAAGACTTTAGCTGGGCCACCTGGCATAGCTACCATTAACAGCAAGTTATAGACATTAACACCTGGTAAGGCTTGCTTTCATCCCCCCTCCCCCCCGACCAGGGAGAGAAATATACTCGGACACAGGATAATTGAAATTACACGATCAGAATTACAGCCACAAAATATATAAGATAAGAACTACAGCTACAAACCCGTACATTAGTTTTCTCTGTTCTTTGTTCTATCAATGTAATAATTGCTATTTTGGCAGTCATATGCTGTTTATATCTGTTTGTTATTTTTTTTTAGTCAGGGGCTTCACCCCCCACACCCCCCATTTTGGCAGTCAGATGCTGTTTTTAGGCCTGTTGGAATCATAATACATTTATTATTAAGTAAATGCCATTATATTTCTTTTTTCAGTTTTGGCAGTTGGTGTGTTTGTTGTCCCTTGCGTGCCAGTCATAAATAAATAAATAATGGTAAACTTGTGTTTAAGTTTGGTATTTTTTTACTGCTCAATACACACCACAGTTTTCCATTATTTACGTACTTGCATTGTGCAGTGGGTGGAGATAGCTGCGATCTTAGAGTGCCACAATTCCCCATGCCGATGTCTGAGCGCATCAGGGGTCCTTAATCCTCTGGTATCACCAAGAGTTGAAGAAAGATTCAAGCTAATCCTCCACCAGACAAAATGCCTCCTGGACAGTTGAAGAAAGATTCACACTCACAAAAAAAATCTCAGAGACAAAATGCCTCCTGGACAGATTCACTCACATTCCTACCTGTCCCAGCAGTCAGCAGAATGAACAGACAAAATGCCTCCTTGAAAAATTAAAGAGATTCAAACTAGCAACTCCTGTTTGATTAGCTCTTGTTTTGGGGCAAACCATCCCCTCCCCCCATTGCCAGCAACAGTTAAACAGTTAAAGAAAAATTCAAGCTAATCCTCTGCCAGACAAGCCAACAACAGTTAAAGAGTTGAAGAAAGAGTCACCTTAATCCTCCATCAGACAAAATGCCTCTGACAGTTGCAGAAGGATTCAAATTCACAAAAAATATCTCAGAGACAAAATGCCTCCTAGACAGATTCTCTCACACTCCTACCTCTCCCAGCAGCCAATATATATATGGGATATGCAGGGATTGACTGTGTGATAACTCATTTATCTGCTACAGTTGCCAGTGACCTCAATTAACTTCACGAGTGGCAAAGCCATGAGTGATGGTTACAATAGGTCACTGGCAACTGTATCACATAAATGAGTAATCACACTGTCAACCCCTGCATATTCCATTTATGCAACAGGATTTTTTGGGGGGTTATATCCATTTTCATGAAAACTGAGATATTGACCATTAGCATGGACTTTGCGTGACTTAGCGTGGACTTTGAGCGACTTAGCGCTGACTTTGCGTGATTTGTGCAATTTGCGCAATGTAATAGATAGGACTTTGCGTGACTTTGCATGCAGTCACGGTGTGGATAAATAAATTTATCTGCACAGTTACTCAGATAAACTAATTTATTACACTCCATTTATGTCCACCCCTGTTGCATATATATGTCAGCCTATATATATATATATATATATATATATATATATATATATGTATGTCTGTGTACAGTACTGGACAGACTTGCATCACCTCTATAATAATGGCCTGTAACTTCTTAAATAACTAATAAAATGTTTCCATTCTAATACCCCCTAATATTTACTCAATAAAGACATACTGTAAATAACATCAGCCTCTGTTGTGTTGCTGTTTTGCTGTGGACCCATCTGGAGTGCCATATTTCCCCCTTAAGAAAGATGCCATTTTGTGACATTGTTCCATGTCACAAATAGAGTGCCTCATTTCAGTCTCAACATTTACATTTTAAAGAAAAAAAAGTTGTATGCTAGTATCTCCTAGTTAGCTCTTGTGCTTCTTAAAACTTTCTTATTTCTAAATTTATAATTTATGTAGTTTTATATGCCTTTTTTTCCCTGGTAACGTTCAAACCAGTGGTGTCCCCCTACAGTACTTTCAGTACTTGTACAGCCCTGGTTTTCAAATAGCTTTCTAATCCCCAATTGCAGTGCCTCTGACTCTCCTTAACATCATTTCTATTTTTTTTTCTTTACTTTGTGGTATTCATGATGTTTTAATTAAGTATTTGGATCCTCCTCCCTTGGCATCCCCCTGTTATGTACAAGACTGTGGGTCCAAAAAATTCTCCACAACACCAGCAGTCCATTTGCAGAACTAAAAGCACTTGTCTGTACTGTTGCTGAACCTTTGAACATCTTAAAAGCCCCACACCTGCCCAAGAAACTTCCTTTCTACTTCTCAATCCCGGTGAGTGTTTTTCTTGGTGTCTCCATTCCTCTCACTGTTACATACATGACTTGTTGTGGTGTCACTGTTACGTACATGACTTTTTATGAAAAAAAAAACAGCTTTTAAATAAATTACACCAAATAATTAGGACAATAAGTGGTGTCTAACTTTTCAGCTAAGGTTTAAATTGCTGAGTAAGAAAAAAAGAGCTGTAAAACAAACAGATACGGTCAGCAGGTAAACTTTGACACCTCTGGAGAAAATGCATTCAAAAGTAAATGTTTAAACACAACTATGGTTGCATTATGTACATTAACAAAAGTGTTTCTCATTGCATGACTATATCAGATAGTTACACTTTTTTGTTGCTTTTGTTGGGCCCCTGTTAACCACATGACTTGATGTGGTGTCACTGTTACATACATGACTTTTGGTGTCACTGTTACATACATGACTTCTTATGAAAAAACTGTTTTTGAATAAATTGCACTGAATAATTAGGTAACTCAGTGGTGTCTAACTTATACACAAAGGTTCATATAGCTAATCAAGAAAAAAAGAACTGTAAAAACAAACAGATGCAATCAGCAGGTAAACTTTGACATGCCCAGTGAAAATGTATTCAAAAGTAAATGTTTAAAGATAACTATGGTTGCTTTATGTACATTAACATAAGTATTTCTTATAGTAGGACTTTGTTGGATAGTTACACTTACATTGTTGCCTTTGTTGGGTCCCTGTTAGCCTCATGACTTTATGTGGTGTCACTGTTACGTACATGACTTCTTATGAAAAAACTGTTTTTGAATAAATTGCACTGAACAATTAGGAAACTCAGTGGTGTCTAACTTATCCACCAAGGTTCACATAGTAGATTAAAAAAAAGGGACGGTAAAAACAAATGGATACAATCAGCAGCAAAACTTTGACATGTCCTGTTTTCACAGCAGTGGTGCACAAAGATAAATTATGGTGTAATTACAATCAGGTAATGCTTAGAATAAAAAAGTGAAATGTTGCATACTGTGGTACCTAAATAGCTTCAATAACCATACTAATTTGGAAAAAAAACTAAAAGAAATGTAAACTGAAAATTCAACAGAAGGGACACCGTGTTACGTACGTTACCTGATTCATGTGCTAACTTAAAGACTCATTTTCTTATACTTCCAGATGATGAACTGTCTTTATATTTGGTATTACATTATCTCCATATGCACCCAATGTAACAATGTTATAGTTACAGTATGCGATTTAAGTAAAAAAAAATGTGGGACATGAATGTCACACTTTGTCTCTCCAGTATCAAATACACACTCATATATATATATATATATATTTCAATGTGAATATCCCCTGGCAATTTAGAATGACTTCAGTAACACCCTGGAACTAGTCCTCCATTTCAAGTACCTGGGAATCACACTGGACACTGCTCTGTCTTACATACAGCACATTGACATCACGGCTAAAGCCTTTAACACGAGGATCAATATCCTCTACAGACACAGACATTGCTTGACCTAATGAGCTCTGAACTTGGCAATTAACAGTTCACTCATCACCTTGAGTGACTACAGCCTAGCTGTCTATGGCTCTGCTACTGACACAGTGCTCCAACTCCTCTCAACAGCCTTAAACAAAGCCTGCTGTCTGATCACTAGTGCCCCAAAACTCACCCACACCTGTGATCTTTATGAGCGATCGGTCTGGCTTCAATTGAAGGACAGAATACTTTATCAAACTTGCATACTCGCAAAAAGGTCTCACTAAACTTACTTCCTCAAGGAGTTCTGAGCCTTCTATCACCTGTACATGTCAGTCACACCAGGAGCTTGACTACACAAGTATATCATGTGCCCAGGTTCTGCACAACTATGGCCCAGTGATCCTTTGCTCACCGGGCCCCTCTGTGGACAAATGGTCTACCACCTGACATAACTGGAGCCCTAACCTTTGATTCCTTTAAGTGCAAACTCCGTCAGCACCTCACCGGCAATAGTACCTGTAGGTTCCCCCGCTGGTCTGCACCCGCAGCTTTAGTCTGCCTCAGCACTTCAAACTTCTGACCCGCCAAGTTAAGTCTTTGCCTTAGCACTTGCCTCCCACCCCTTTTTGCCTTAGCACTTGCCTCCCACCCCCTACCCCTTGGCTCTTTTCTTTCCCTCTTCCCTTGCTATTCCAGCTCCTACTGTCCCTCCCCACCTCACCCTAAAAGTCTGCCTCTGCCTCTCTCTGTTCCGAAGGATGCTGGCATACCATGTACTATGCCTTAGCACAATTTGTGTAACTGTTTGTCATTGCAACCCATGTACTGTTGAATTTTTTGTACTCTGTATGTATAATTTACTGTAACTATATTGTGTCTTCTTGTGTTAATGTATCTGACACGGAACCTCTCAACGCGCATCCGCTCACAGGTGTCATCCAAGATTTAAATAAAAAAAAAAAAATATATACATATATATATATATATATATATATATATATATATATATATTCAATGTGCCTGTGCAACTGATTTTGTGCTTGAGTAACGTAGATAAACTTTGGCTGTTCACCTCTCTATCTGTGGGATATACCACCCTGTAGGGGTGTGAAGGCAATGAACCATAGGGGGAGGGTTCCACCCCTTGAGGTGCCACGGGAGTGATTCCCTTGGCTAAATATACCTTAGGAAGAAGCCCATGGGAGAGAGAGGTGTGCCACTGGAGGAGGAGGGGTGGATGGAGGGGCAAGAAAAAATGCTTGTGTGTTGAGTTAGGAGAGCAGCCCTTAAACAGGCCAAAAGGGCTGTGGCCAGTTGCACAGCCCCCTCGAACCACAGGCTATAGTCTTCCAATTCAGTGTGCCTGTGCAACTGGTTTCGTGCTTGTGTAACGTAAATAAACTTTGGCTGTTCGCCTCTCTATCCATGGAATATATACTACCGTGTAGGAGTACGAAGACAAGGAACCCTAGGGGAGGGTTCCATCCCTTGAGGTGCCATGGGAGTGATTCCCTTGGCTAAAGGTACCTTAGGAAGAAGCCAAAAAAGAGTGTCAAGCAAAGCATACAAGGTAGTGAACACGTATGGGGGTCGAGGACCTGTACATAGGTCGGTTGGTAGTATGAGTTCAATTGGTAGCATGGTTCAGTTGGTAGCATGGGTCAATGAAGATCTGTATGTAGGTTGGGTGGTAGTATAGGTTCAGTTGTTAGCGTGGGTCAATGAAGACCTGTACGTAGGTCGGTTGGTAATGGGGTTCAGCTGGTAGCATAGGTCAGTTTGTATTATTTGAGTAAAGTAGACAGGAAATGACAGGTAAATAGTGACCCACTTGCAGGTCTGACTGTAAGGCATGGAGGCTTGGCTTCCTAAAGAGAGAGAGAACAACCAAAGGTGGAAATGGGACGATTACGGGACATCCACCTGACTCCATCCAACAGCAGAAACCTACATAAGTGTGAAACCTACCAAAGTGACCTAGGAACTACAAGGACACCTATCTAGTATTATGACCATTGGCATGGAGGAGAGGAAAAAACACCTTTGAGGAGGAAACCTCTGGAGATCCAAGGCCTAGGTCACCTTCCCTCCAGGCTTTGGGACAGTTTTGGTTAGTGACAGCTCTACCACTGCAATTTAGTAGACCAAACTCTATCCCTCTAATAGGAATGCCGTGGAAGGTTGTGAGTGCGCTCTGCAACAAGAGTTGACCAAGGTAGGAGAAGGAGATTAACGACTGCCGAGGTGCTCAGCTGGCCTACTGATCTATGAACAAATCAGGTGAACCGGAGGCAGCTGTAGGGAGAATAGCATGAAAGGGTGCCCGCTTGGGCAGCTAAAGGGGCCCTTCCCATAAGAGCCCCACCCCTTCACCACTGAAGTCTTAAATGCTACATCTAGAGGTGCTGTTGGTATGGCTGACAACTGAAGGTCCACCCGGAGTGAGGACCTTCCCGACTATGGGCCAGGTGAGAAGGACCCCAGCCCAAGCTTTGCATGCTCAAGGTATGGACTTCGAGGTGCAGAAAGAGAGACTGTAGGCCACAGGGCTAGCCCTGAGTCTGGAAGTAACAGATATGGTTGGCATGCCTCCAGATATGGAGAAGTGGGTTGTAATGAGCATGGGACCAGCACATGGGTCATGATGGATGATAGCAGACATGGTCAGACTGAGCACTGTGGACCCTCATGTGGGTCTTGACTGAGAGCCAATGTGGAGAGACCTGTATGTACCTGTAGGTCAGGCTGAGCAATATGGACCCTCTCGTGGGTCTAGGTAAGGCAAATAGCAGGTGTCAACCACAGGAGTGCATGCTGACCAAGTCCATTAGGAAGCCAAATTGGGAGTGAATTGAATTGTATACTATGAGTAAGAGAACGGCGAGGCCAGGCAAAGCCTGGGGCTGATGGTTGGAGGGGAGGAGGATGTAAAGCCGATTATGGTAGGAGGGGGCTGCAAAGCTAGTATGGTATGAGGTGCGATTTGAAGCAAGTAAACATGATATGCTGCCAGACTTGGAAGGGGATAAGCATTGCTGGTAGTGCAAGGGACAGGAAGGCTGGGATGACTGAGTATACCATGTGCATATTATTAGGGAAGGGATAGTAGAAGGCTGGGTAGAGCCAAAAGCCCTTAGGTAGAGAGTTCCCTGGAATCGCTGGTTGCATAGTGCCATGAAGGTTATGCAGAGCAGCAGAATGAGGCCAGGCGAGCCAGGGGCTTATACAATACATACCAAATAGGAAGCTGCTCCCACTGCCTGGGGCCACGATGCCCACTGTGACTCCTCAGTCCCCCACCACAGGAAAAACAAGGAAGCCACAAACATGACACCACAACACCAAGCAGTTAATGAAATAATTTAAATACCTGCCAGCCATGAAAGCAAGATTAGATTATCATCAGAAACAGACTGCTGAGGGTTTGGCATAAGTAAGGTTTGGTAAAGATGGGAGTAGCAATAAATGAGCCTAAATAACACAAACATAGAAGTGAGGAGTAATGCAGAAGGGCAGGACACTTCTGGAGCAGACAGGGGAATGAGACAGAATGATAGCTGCTAAGGGGAGTAAATTGAAGTTTACACAAGGCATTGGATGGTATAAGCAGATGATTGCTACGGTTTCAGTATGAATAGTGAATTGAATGAGAAGCATAATACCTTAAATGTCTTTAAGGCAGAGTTAGGTATTTGTAAGACCGTAAACAGGGAGTAGTTATTAGCTAGACAGCAGAGCCATGAATCAGGTGTAATCAATTAAGTGGAGCAAGGCAGCAGACTGCAGTGTGAGCTGAACAATTGCAGGAATTGAAGATTGTTAGGCAGAAAAGCAGGTTGAGCTAAAGCATACAGAGAACCATGCAGTGGACAGAGGCCTGCAATATCAGGTGAGAAATGGAGCCCGGGGTACAGGCACAGGGCAGCTTGAGGCAAGGAAACACAGTGTGTAACCTGAAGCACAATTAGCAATGTATACACAGGGCACTAGAAAACTAGAAAGCCCAAAATAAAAAAACAAGGCAAACCCAAGGACAGGAGCAGGAAGGAAAGCAGCGCACACGAAAGCATGGAGTAGCCAGAGGCCAGCAATATAACCAAAAGCAGGAGAACAGAAAAACAGAAGTCCAAAGTCCAGCACAAACCAAGCAGAGTCCAAGCAAGCACACCATGGGGGGAGCAGGCCCTAGGAGAGAAGACAGATCAACAGAGCCTCCAGCTGCAAGGAATAAATGCTTGTGTGTGCAGTGAGGTGAGCAGCCCTTAAATAGGCCAAAAAGGGTGTGTGGCCAGTTGCACTGCCCTCTTGAAACACAGGCTATAGCCTTCCAAACATACAATGGGAGTGCAGGTAAAAATGATGAGACTAAAAACATATTTTGGCTATCGACATCAGTAATAGCAACATATTGAAAATATGTTGTTACTGTAGTCACAATGGCTATTTTTATGGTTACTGTCTTCACAGTGGAATACTGAACCAATCAGTGAACAGCTTTCACAATGCTGATAGCATCATAATGTTTAATGTGGCATTGAAGCCAGCTGTTACATAGAAACATAGAATTTGATGGCAGATAAGGACTGCTTGGCCCACCTAGTCTGCCCATTTTCCCTACCTGTTTCATATACTGCAGATCCTAAATTATCTGCAGCTTACCCTCTCTTTCCTATCGCTAGAGTTCCTTTATGTCTGGCACATGCGTTTTTGAATTCCCCTACCATTTTTTCCCCTACAACCTCTGCCAGGAGGCTGTTCCATGGATCCACCACCTTTTCCATGAAAAAATACTTTCTCATGTTACCCCTAAGTCTACCATGTCTATCTTCATATCATGGCCCCTTGTTCTTGAACAATTTTTTTTGAAAGATGCTACCCTCTTGTACCTTATTTACACCCTTGAGGTATTTGAAAGTTTCTATCATGTCCCCACTCTCTTTTCTCCTCCAGGTAATACATATTGAGATCCTCTAGTCTCCCCTCATAAGACTTTTGGTGCAACCTCTGCATCATTTGTGTCGTCCTTCCCTGAACTGCTTCTGCTCTGTCTATGTCCTTCCAGAGATGTGGCCTCCAGAATTGGACACAGTACTCTAGATGACATCTCACCAATATTTTAGACAGTAGCATCACCACTTCCTTCCTTCCTTTTGCTGGAGATACCTCTCCTTATGCACCCCAGCATTCCTCTGGCTCTCTTCACAGCTATCTCACATTGTTTGGAAAGCTGTTAAAAATAAAAATACAAAATCTTCAAATGAACTGCAGATCTAAAAGCTACAACATAACTGGTAAACTATATTGAATATATAATAGCCTGACTCAAAATAGGCAATTTATCATCAGTTGTGAGTGGGCAGGAGTTTCATAAGTCACTTGCGGGTCTGCCCCTCCTGAGTTATGGTCCTGCTCCCTCACACTTGAAGATAAACTGCACATTTTGAATTGGCCCATGGCATATCTACTATATATAACAATACAGTATAACAAGCTCAGTGGCCAGTACAAAAGGTAATATGGGGGTTGGGGTGACTAACCTTTGGAAATAACATCCCAGATTCCCACTCCCGTTCAGAAGGTTGGCTATAGCTCAGAGCAGGGAAGTGTTACCTTACCTGTTTCTATTGCTCGCTGCCCTGCACAACCAACCCTGGAGAGCCAGCCAAAGGAGGCATAGGCCACTCACAGACCTCATAGCCAGTACAAAAGGCCACCATGGGGAGGGAGATAACACCATCCCTGGACCTGGGGTAGCTCACCTTTTTCCAAGCAGGAGCCTGGGCTGCTGTTAGCAGTACTGTCTGAGAAAACATGGACTAGGCATCCCTGTGTCGGCATCCTAATCAGGCGGTGGGGGGGACTTAACCTTCACTGGGGATTGGGCATCCCAGTGTTGGCATCTTCATTGAGTGACTAATTAATGAAAATGAAGGGGGGGGAACAGCATTGGGGGTGGGAGCCCCAGCGTTGAAACATTCATTCTTTAGCCAGCACTAGGGACTGGGCATCCTGGTGTCTGGTTTACATTAAACAGGCTGCAGATGCAGCTAATGGTGGCCAAAGGACCTACTACAAAAAAAAGCATGCACAGCTCCATTCACCAGGGGTGGGGCTAGGCACTGACATGAAGCCCCGGCCCTGCTGAATGAATACTGTTTAAAAAGAAACAAAAGCTGTTAACAGCATCAGGATAGCCTTGGCCCCTCAGACATGCATACATTTTTGTAAAAAATCTGTTATCTTAGAATGTTAACATAGAAACATAGAATTTAACAGCAGATAAGGACCGCCTGGCCCACCTAGTCTGACCATTTCCCTACCTGATGGATAAGTTACAGATTCTAGTTAACCAACAGCTTACTTCCTCCTTCCCCCCACTACAAATTGCTTTATGTCTGTCCCATGCATTCTTGAATTCTCCCACTGTTCTTGACTCCACAACCTCCTCAGGGAGGCAATTCCATGCATCCACAACCCTCTCCGTGAAAAAATACTTTCTAACATTACCTCTGAGCCATCCCCCCTCTATCTTCAAATTGTGCTCCCTTGTTCTTGTACATCTCTTTTTCTGAAAGATGCTACCCTCTTGGACTTTGTTAATTCCCTTGAGGTACTTGAAAGTTTCTATCATGTCCCCCCTCTCCCTCCTTTCCTTGAGGGTATACATATTAAGCTGCTTTAGCCTCTCTTCATATGTCTTCTGGTGTAGACCCTGCACCATTTTGGTTGCCCTCCTCTGAACAGCCTCCACTCTGTCTATGTCTTGGTGGAGATGGGGTCTCCAGAACTGCATGCAGTACTCCAGATGGGGTATCACCAACTGTCTACACAGAGAGATGACAGTTTTTAAACTGAGCATATGCACAGTTTTTCATGAAGTTCTCAAAAACAGGGCAAGTTAGTGACTTAAAAAATACAAACCACACACCTTGGGGAAATTCTATCAAACCTGCAAGTTTCAGGTTTGAAATCCTCCTAGTTTTTTAGTTATGGGTGAGCAAAACAGAAGGTCTTAATTTTGGCAAATTTTATGTCTTTGCACCTCTATAACTTTTCCCCAGTAAGCCATGAAATGTTCAGGGTTCAAAAATCCTGGCATCAATGCTGTGTCTGCCAAATTTAAAATAAATCAGCTGAATGTGGATGGAATTATTAAGGTGCAAAAACTGGGGTTTAACATTAAAGTACTTACTCAACCCTAATACAGGTGCTGCCACACATACGAACATACGAAATTTGCCAGCAGATAAAGGCCTAGAGGTCTATCAAGTCTGCTCGAATGTGCAGCTAGCACCCCTTATTCTGCTGCTGCCCCTTCCTTCCACCCTTCCCCTTCATTTGTATAATGTACAGGGGATGTGACATAGGGGTTATTGATCTGCTGATATCTCACAAGTGGCAAAGACTGAGAGAATGGTGAAGAAGAATGGCAGAAAACACATTTCAGAGCACAGTAACAAACTGACACTTATGTCTTCATTACGTGGGGTGCTGATATGCCCACCCGGAACATTTGTGGTCTGTTGGACCCCAAATGACCACATTATGACCAAAAAGTAAAAAGAAGAACAGAAATGTTTCCATGACTCTTATTATGAAAACAACAATCCCCCACCCTATGTTTTGTTTGGCCTCCATGCTACCCAAGTCCAGTGGTGCTTAGTCACCCCCTCTCAAGCTATTTTCTTCCCCCATTCTTTATTTGGCCACTAATGTGCCCAAGCCTGGTAGCCATAGCTTTTAGATTTGACCGCCAGGGTGCCCAAGTCCAGTGGCTGTTATTAATATATACTGTACATGGTCACTTAGGTGCCCATTTATTTTATGTAAACCGCCACCCTCTTAGCACCCATGCTACCCCTTCCCCCACTCCCCACAACAATGGTATCTATGAAAAAGAAATAATACCATATTGTTGTAATATAACAATTCAAAAAAACTATAAAAAGAAAATAGTTAATTGTTGTTCCCCTCAATTTACCAGTAAGAAAGAAAATGGTCCATCATCATCGCACCTCCCTACAACCCAACCTAACCCATTACCACCCACCTGGCCCCCCCAGCATCCAGTCACTCCTCAGCCCAATCCCTATTTACCTGCAAATGCGTGGTCTGCGTCTGTCCTCTAACTGTCCAAGGATGTGCTCCCTACTGCGTCTTAGACCTAACAGAACTGAACACAGTTTTCTAGAACTTTTTTAAATTTATTTTCTACTTCCTTTCATAACTTTTTTTTTTAAATAGTTTGACTCCACATTTTCAACATTGCTTTTTTTCACTCAACCTCATGAACCTGACAGCTGTCATTTTAAAATCCCAGCAGAAGCTTTGTTTCACTGTCACACTGTGAAATGTCATTTTGCATGGGATTTGAAAAACAATAGCTGTTAGGTTCATGTGGGGGAGACACTATGTTGAAAATTTAGGGTCAAAATCTCACAAAAGTCAATGTTATAAGCAAAAGTCGAAAATGAAACTAACATCCAAAAAAAAACAATAGTTGGCTAGTGCCAATAGATAAATACATTTTAACTGTGGTTCATCACCTTGTTGTATTTTGAAATCTTTACCCCAAATTTTCAACATCCACCCTGCCTCATCAACCTCACAGCTGTCATTTTTTCAAATCCCACCCAAAACATTGTTTTGCTGTCATTCTGTGAAACTGCAACTTGAAACTTGGTACACTTGGGCCCAGCACAGCCCACTGTACCCCTCACTACCTTTAGCACCTCCCTAGCAGAAGTTAGGGAAGATATGCAAGCTGACTTTGCACAGCTTGAAACTGATCTTATTAATGCTAAGCTCCTATTAAATGCCAAAAAACCAAGGCAATGATCCTTTCATGTAGTTCTTCCATTTATAGCCCCCCTTTGCCTCCAATGAATTTTATTGTTACCTCCCAGGGTGAACCCCTCGAAGTTGTTACTAAATTTAAGTACAGTATCTCAGCTTCTGGACAGACAATAAGCTTTCCTTTAAAGACCACATTGAAGACTTATCTAGGAGGCAAAAATCACGGTTAGGGTTTTTCTTTAGAAGTAGCTCCCTCCCTCTTACAGTCCATACCAGGCTTTTGTTGGCCACATTTCTTCCTCTACTAGATTATGGTGATCTTATATACGCCTCTTCTGCAACTTCTAGTCTAAGTAAGCTGGACGTTCTCTATCATCGTGCCCTAAGGTTCATCACCAGTTCCCCTTATAGAACCCACCACTGCGACCTGTATGCAGTTGTTGGCTGGTCCTCACTTGTCACCAGATGCTTGCTCAGTGCTGGCATCTGGAATCTCCAGTTACTTCTTCTTAAATTGATGGATTACTTGATGTCTCTTATTCGCCTATCTTGCAGTTCATTTTCGCTTAGGAAATCAAACTTTATCCTGCTTGATGTACCACAAACTCGTACTATCTTTGGTCAGCGAGCAGTTTCTTTCTTCCTTCCCACATCATGGAACCAACTCCAATCCATACTGAAACTTACCAGCACAGTCTCAATTAATCTCTATAAAGCTTTAGCCTCATCCAAAATAAAAGATATTTGTAGCTGCCACTAATCCCCCCTTTTCCCTTAGGTTATTCAGTTGGGTACTGTCTGCCCGTGCTCGGCCCAACCGGGTACATAACTAATAAAAATTATTTGTCATAGTGTAGATACCCAGTTCTTTCTTGCTCTGTCATTTTCCTCTTGATCTCCTAATTACGTCATTCCCCCCTTCTTCTCCCTTACTCCTAACCTCCCTACTTTTCTTTAACCCTTAATTATATCTGTCCTCTTACATTTGTCTCTACTCCATATCCATATCTGTCCTCTGATGCTCTTTTCACCATCCATGCTCTCTTACCTTCTCTCTGGTTGCACCTAACTGTATTAGTTGATAACCAAATCAGGTTACTGTCTGAATTCTGCCTTGTAAGTTGTACCCATTCATGAGGTCACAGAGATTAACTTTGTTCGCACTTATTTCCTTTATTGTAATAATACCTTGTATGTAGTGTTCGTATGTCAGTGTAAATGTTCCAGGACCTCCTTGTGAATGAGCTTGCTCAATGGAGTTTTCCTGCAGTAAACTTGAACTTGAACTTGTATGGGAGGACAAGCCCCATCCAGCCTCAGCTAAGTCACAGTTTTGAAAATTGGACTTAGCTATGTCCTAGCTTTGAAAGTTGGGCATAGGGCATTTTGACTTATATCCAAAGTTATATATTAGAAAAGTGCATCTAGACATAGGCTTTCAAAATACCCCCCCAACCAGAGTCTTGAGTGTGATAGTATAGACCCTTAACAGATGAAAGAATATGGACCAAGTTGTTAGAAGAGGCAGAGGCCAATGAAACAGTATGCTCTGCTACATGCCTGTACCAGAATTATTGCCCAAATCTGCATTCAAAATTGCACCTAGATTTCAAAGAACGCCTCTCTTTGAGATAAACATCACAATTTGCTTCATAAATTAGATGCAAATTCAATTTGCATCTGATTTTTGATGAAAATTTGTCTGGATGAACTGAAGTGTTAGACCATCTAAAAGATGTATTAGCATGTCCAGGCAGACACAGAGACATTTCTGCAATTCAGATTATGGACACGCAGATCCTGGACCAATTTGTTTGAAAATCTTTCCACAGGTATTGACTCAATGAAAGGCTTGAAACTAGGATATTTACAGCATTTATGTTTAACTTTGTTTTCTATTTTCATACTTTCTCCTGCTATTTGTCATCTAAATATTTCAGATAATGTAAGCAACACAACAGGGTGTTAGTAATGTTATGAATGCGTGCTAAGGGATGTAATAAGGCATGATGCTATAGGGCACTTCTACTCAGAAACCTAGCATGTCCAATTATGCTTATAAAATGGGATTAAGCTAGCAAAAGAAAAGTGGGGAAAAAATTTGTTATGGTTTTGAAATTAATAGGTTTTTTTTAGTTGTGTCTCCTGGGTCCAGAAATTCATTCATGGTAGCATCTGTAAACAACTCAATAACTGGTAGAAAGTTTGACATTTTTATTCCATTTTTTTGAGAAGCTGAGAATTCTGTCAATTTTGAAAGTGAAATTTCTAGATGGCACAATGAGACTTTATTTAGGTGTCGGTAATAATAATAATTATAATTGGTGAGGCCATTTATCGACTCGATTTCGGTGGATGTGAAATGCCACAGTGGCGTGTCTTTACAAGCACTAACACAGAATCCTGTGAAACAGCTGAAAAGTGACAGCATGAGCTTTAATCACTCAGTCAGACCTGAGGCATTCAGTGGGGAACTGAAACCGTGAGTCTCACTCACAACTTTAAAACTAACTGTTCTCGCAGAGTCTGCTGGGTTCTTCAAAAAATGCCACATTTTATCATGGACAGCCATTCTGCACTAGCCAGCACACAGGATAAAGAGTTTTTTTTAAGGGACAAGGAAAACATGAATACTGCTGAAAACAGTCCCATCATGGGAGAAGCAAATGTGATGTAAACCACAAGCTGCAAAATCGAGCAGATGAGATAAACCTTCATGGCCTGTATCAGCTGGCTTCCTTTGTATGTTCATATTTCTTCTTAAATCTGGGAAATCTTGGACCACTTATTATCAAAAAAGGACATCTGCATGTCTATAGTTTTTTTCACACACCCCCAGTGTGTGGTGACCTCATAAACCTCTCAATGTAAGCTTTGCTCTTGAGGTATATGGCTCATCACACACCTTGGTATGTAAAAAACCTCACAACACACAGATGCCTGAGCATTAGTTTATATATAATTATACAATGGCAAGATCATTTCCTGTATTCTGATTGGTCAGTGGATGCCTGAGACAGTGATATTATTACATTATTACACAATAACATCACTGTATGGATTTATTGGACCACTTGGACCTTTTGGACCATTTGATTAATCACTTTTTTCTCTCTTCAGAAACACAAAACAATCTACTAAAAACATTTTTATTTTTTTGTTTATTCTGTATAACATCGAGCCATTGTATAATTGCAATAAGGCACTCCAAGGTGTGTGTTATTGTGTAATAACATCACTCCTGGGGTGGTGAAAGCACTTGGCTTCACCTCGTGCTTCCACCCACCCCAGGAGTGATGTTATTACATGATAAAACACACCTTGTCATGCCTTATTGCTTTTAATTAGTTATTTATATAGCACCTCTCACACAAGCATCTCAAAATGCATTACAACCCACACAGAACTCACTCTGAATGATCCCTGTAGTGCAGCAACCTCTAGGTGAAATGTGGCAGACATTCTGCATCAGCACACTACACAACAGCTCTTCAACTCAGTGCCCAGATGCAAACTGGCTGATATTGAACCAGGGTAAAGCTGCTGGTGTTTTTTAGTAAATTGGGACCTATGAAATGGTTTTACGGAGTCTCTTGCCACCTGTTTGGAAGTGTTTTTCTGCACAAATGTTGCAGGTATGCTTTACTATATAAGTAAATGTTATTTATGGCAGGCTTGCTGCACCTTTACGATGTAACAAGATGTATTCTGCCAGTTGCCACTGCATGCATGGTGCATGATTGTCTTAAACATATTTACAAGAATGATGAGCGCACTTTGACCACTTCCATTTTCCGTAAACTGTGATCTGGTATAAAGTTTACCATGGGATCCTCAACATCCACCTGAGTATCCCCCCCCCCCCATTCATATGGCACTGCTGTGTTAGTATGGGTATTATCCCAAGTGCCTGGTGCAGGGCTAGAACTCATGACCTGCCAATCTGACAGTCTCAGAGGTAGGCATGCTACCTACTGAGCCACTGACACTGACTGTACTACCGTAATTATGTATGACAAGTAACCCACAGGTTGGCACTTCATAGGAAGTGGGAAAGACAAGGCCAGGCTGTCCTCGAACGGGTCTTAGTAAGGGACTGCAGAGGGCAATGTCACATGGAGAAGAACAGAATTCTGGCTGCCAACTTTGAAAGTGTCATTTCTAGGTGGCACAGTGGGACTTTTTTGTTAGGTGTTGGTAATAATAATAATTATAGTAATAAAGCTGGCCTGCTGGCATGAAGGGCTGAGATGCTGGACTCCTTACCTCCTGCCATGCCATCAGCCCCACATATGGGAACGTGCTTGGGCTGCTGGGAGTCAGTCAAGTGAGAGAGAGATTTGAGCATCCCCAGAACTGCTTTCCTCTTCTGTGGGGGGGGACAGCTTCACTGCTCTTAGACTGCCACCACATGGAGGCGTGTCTTGGTTTTTTACCCCAGGTGCATTACTTCGCATTTTCTTTTTTTTTTCTTTCTGTAAGCACTTTAGCCACTGGAGCCCTGTCAGGTGGCTATAGCCCTCTGAATGGACTCTCTCCAGTCCCGCCACTCCTGTGCTAGGTGGACCCCGGTAGTTCTCCCGCAGATTGCCCTTCACAGCAGGGCCAGGAGGAGGTTGCTGGCTTCTCCCGCTTCTTGGAAACCCAATATAGAATCCAGGGACCACTCCCGGGAGCGGCGGACCATCATCAAGCCTGCCAGGCCTGTTTTTCCTTTTTTGCCCTGCCCCCCCCCCAATGTAAGGACATCGGCTCAAGCCTCTCAACCCATACTGCCCTCCAGCCACTACCAGAGGGTAGTCAGTGAGTGGGACAGCTAGTCCTCCTCCCCCCCAAGAGAGGAAAACAGTCTTCTGGACGCTCAATCCTCTCTCCCCCTGCCAACCCCCAGCAGCTTTGGCTTGTTCCCAAACCCAGGTTGCTGGCATGGCATGAGGTGTGGCATCCAGTACCTCAACCCTCAGCACCACCAAGTAGGTTACCTTGCATTTTCTAGTGCTGAATTTTAACTGCCAGCCTTTGAGCACCCCTCTAGCTTTTGTAGGTCTCTCTACATTTTCCTTACTCCCTTATTATTATTTATGATAAGGTCCTTGGAATCAACATTAAATTTGTATTTTTGGGAAAGGTACTGTCTACATACAAAGTTGCAGTGCTAGGTGATCACTAATAAGCTGATCCCTCATACTTTCAAAAAGGTTTATAAAAATTCAGATTTTTCCATCCAGTCATGTCAGGGCACCATGCCTAAAAGAGGGTAGGGCACTGTAGTTGGCCAAAACACACCTAATGAAGAGTCAGAGTGACTCAGAGCACCAGGTCTAGCCATAATGTTCATTTTTCTGTGTCTTATTTGATATACCTTTTACTTTGCACACAAATAAAACCCTTTATGTAGCATTTTATGCCTTGTGTGCATCCTTTTCTGTGTTCTTGTTCGTTATGGCTATATGGTTGTACCAACTGAGCAGAGTACACATCCAGTATGGTGAGGAGTGTTTTGGATATACCATAGGTTATATTTGGAAGAGATAATATGGCTTTGAGTGTGGAGGTATCCCTCAGCTCCATACCTCTCCGTGTCTCTCCTCACCTGAAGATCTGGATGCTGCTTTAATGATTATCATTAGTCTCTTATTTTATGGGACTGCTCCCCATTTTCACTGAATGCTTCATACCTTCTTTTATATGTTTGTGTGTGTACTGGTGGGTGTTTCTTATTGAATAAGAATTTTCTCTCATGCTGTTTGAGCAAGAGGACCATGAAGCGAAGCTCAGCAGTTCTGTACACCCCAAAAAACACACAAGAATGTTCTTATTCAATAACAGACATCCCTCAGTACAAATATAAACATATAATAATTCACTTAAAGATAACCAGCACCAGTTTAGTGCTTTCCTGAAGCCTCTCACTGGCAGCTTACTTGTACCAGAATTTAACAGTTCATCTTTTAAATTTTAGCTTTTCAAATTTTGTGACAGGGAATAGATTGTTGGCTACCTGATCTATTCCCCTTCCTGGTCCCGATGTAGTCAAGCTCCATCTCGGTGCTACCCCTGCACTCCCACGTTTTGTGACAAAGTATTTGTAGAGCATGGGGTGCGCTCCATTGATAGCAATGGAAGTGTAATTTAAAACATGTATTTTTATACTTTAGAGGTCCACTTAGAGCAATCAAAGCCACAGCTCAGCTAACAATGCTCTTGTTAGTTCAGCTGTGGTTTTGATTGCTCAAAATGAACTCTAAAATACGGAGTTTTAAATGTTGGTCTCATTGCTATTAATGGAGTGTGCCCTTGTGTTCTACAAACTCCTTTTTCGCAAAATGTGGAGACACGGGGCAGAGCTTGACTACAGTATATTTGGACCAGGAAAAGGAAATAATTGGTCATCCAGTTCTCATTTATGATCCCTTCCCCTTCACAAAATATGAAAAGCAAAATGTTAAAAGATGAACAGTTAACCTCCAGTGCAGATGAGCTACTGGTGGTGGGCTTCGGGGACTATTGAGAGGAGCATGATTGGAGCACTTTACGTTAGCTACTGTGACTTATAACAAGTTTTACATTTTTTTAAAACCAGATGTAGTGCTGTTCCTCACACCTGTGAAGAGGAATGCTCCCTTTGACTTTCCCTGACAAGAAGGCCATTGTATACAGGATAAGAGCTGCTCTGGTTCTAATTGCCTGAAATCTCATTAGTAATTTATAATCACATGTATTTCTTACTATGGTATGCTGTTACCAGTAAAACAAAACAAGGACAATTTTTAGTTTGTAACTAAACACACGACAATACCCACTTGTAAGAAACTTTGGAAATGAGAAAAAAATTCACTGGGGGAATCCATCACCATTGATGTGGGATTAAACATACCTGGCAGGGATCTTGGGACATGTTTCCTTATCATATGTTGCAATTGTACATCCATTTTATGTCTTTGAGGGTGGAGGGGGTACAGTTTGCACAGGAGCAGTGCTTCCCCAATTTGTGCCTGAACTGAGTCAGATTTGTAATTACACTCCTAGAACTTAGTTCCCTGAGCCCCCCATTTCCTCCGTTGCTTGAGAGTAGATTGTGCTAGAAACATGGTATATTATACAAAAATCATTTATCTGTTCTCTTGATCTGTTGTTGTTTCTTCTACAGGGAAGCTCTCTTTAAATGAGGAGGTACAGTGCTGTGCTTTCATTTGGCTTGTTTTACGGAAAGGTACAGACTCCTGGTCATGCTCTTTGTTGCATATTGGTTATGGACTTGGAGCAGGAGATGTTGGATGGTAGGTGGGGAGAGGCCCATGAGAACCTTCATCCCTAAGAGACATACCTGATATTTGATTCTAACACCCTTGGCCTTTCACCGGATACTGTGTCCTGGTTCCACAACTACCTTTCCAACCAGTCTCAGTGTGTAAGGATCAATGGAACACTGTCTGACACCAAAAGTGTTGCCATTGGTGTGCTTCAAGGATCACTATTGGGGTCTTTATGGTTCAGATTATTTGTAAATGACCTCCCCACTGGCTGCCCCTCAAAGGTTTTCCCATACACAGATGGTGCGGTCATCTACATCAGTAACCCACAACCGGAGATCCTTACACATTTACGCCAATGCAACTTTGGGGCATTGGAAAAGAGGTTTAGTCAAAATAAACTACTACTGAACTACAGTATAAGAAAACAAAGATCATGCTATTCGAAGGCACACTAGTGCAGAACAAGGCACCTCCAAGCACCATAACAAACAATAATGGGAATCCCTTGAAACAAGTAACTGCTAAGGGTAACCCTACATGACACACTTACTTTTGCTCCTCATGTTGACAACATTGTAAAACTAGTCAACATAAAATTAGGGGTGTTGTATAGGCATAGGCACTACCTCACACCTGCTGCAAAGTGCATGGCAGTATCCAGCTCTATCCTTCCAGTACTGGACTACAGCCTGGCTGTCTAAAGAGTGGCCACTGACACGGTCCTCAACAGAGTCAGAATGGTGCTGAATAATGCCTGCTGCTTTGCTGTCAGAGCTGATGGGCTCACAAACACATGTACCCTATACTCACAATCCAATTGGTTTCTATTGTGGTTGTGATGAGGAACCTTTGTAAATGAGCTCCTGAGCACAAAGGTGTATTTCTGAATGAATGAATAAATAAAATAACCAAGACCCAAACACAGACTAAGATAGTCCCCCCCAAACAAGTGCTCACTCCCTCTCCTGGAATTAAATGAAGTACTTGCTATGAATCAAAACAAAAGGAAAGGCAGCTCAGGGTCACCGGTGCATCTGTTTACTGAGTACAGTATCAAAAAAAGAAAGAAGCTGCACTCACACAAATGGTACAGAGCTAGGATACATTTATTACAGTTAAAGTTATGCTTCCTATAAGGTGCTAAGAAGGAATGAAGTGAGAAATGTATACAAATAGTATTTCCCCCCTTCGTAGTGAGTTAGGACCTTTGAAACAAACATTTATGTCCCAGTTAGAAAACACTGTGCTCCAGTTTGTTGGTTTCTCTCTGACCTTGTATTTGTTGTAAAGCAAAGAAACCAAGTTAAAATACAATTGAGAAAACAATTTGACCACAGTCTTACATTTCAGCCAGAAGCTGAAAATACCAAAAGGTGTCCACTGCTGTACCTCTCGCATTGTGCCCTGCCCTCTTGAGCAATTACTTCCATTAGTTTTCCCATTTTAAACAGAGGCAAAAGCTTTCCCCTTTTGTGTTTACTTATGTATTTTTTTATACCAGAATGAAAAAGGGAAACTGAATGAAGAGATGCCAGGAAATGCATCATGTTTGGGCCTACAACATCATGTTTGGGCCTCTAAGGCCTGCACTGAATAAAAGTAAACAGTAGAGGTACTACAACCTGTTGTTCACATACTAAAAAGGTGGTATGAAACTAAAAAGTTGATATGAAACTAAAAAGGTGATATGAAACTGTATAACGTTATATCCAGCCTACCTTGAGGTTTCTGTTCGTAGGGTCCTGCCTTCCAGTGTCTTACTAAGCACCGGCTGGCCCTGTCTTTCCACCTTTTATGTACTGGATAGCTCTGTGGGAGGAGACTGCACCTGAAACATGCAACCTATTTTGTTTAGAGAAAGTTTTATCATGAACACTACCACCCAGTCAAAAGATATGAGTTTTCTTTTATTTATATCATTTGGATATAAATAATAAGGCTCGGGCAAGCAACAAGGGGACTTCATAAACCAGGAGGGCAAGAAGGCTAATGAGCAACATGTCGTCTCACAGATTTACACTACCCTTTTCGAAGTTGCTTTCCCAAAAGAAGAGGGATCTGCAAAATACTGGGATAAAAGATTCCCAGAAGTTACCTTTAACTGCTTCAAAATTTGGCACGACTTACACAAATTCATATCTCAAGATAGATTAAGGCTAATGCAATATCAAATCATTCATAACCTATATTACACGCTGGAGAAACCGGCCAAAATAGGTTCAGAGTCAGAGGATACCTGTACTCGTTGCAGGGCAGATGTGGGATCCCTTTATCATATTTTTGGGGAATGCCCCAAAATAGCTCCCCTTTGGTCCTTTATTAAGACAGAGCTAATTCTTTGTTAGGAATATCAGACTACGTAAAACCGCTAGCTTGTGTGGTGGGTGACTGCTCCCTTATAGAGGGATTGGAAAAGAATTTCCATATAAGTATGATTGCACTATCATTTAAAAAACTGGTTCTCAGACAGTGGCTTGATGGGGAGGTGATGTCTTACACAGAATGGCTCCAGTAGCTTTTATTCAACCTATCAGTAGAAAGGATTATTGCCAGTGTAAACAATTGTTTGCCTAGATACGATAAAAGGTGGAGCAAACTACATTCCTTATATTCTCTGTGAATTTTGCATATGGTTTTAATGACTGGGTAATACCTTGCTTTGTGAAGTCGTGGCCGTGGTGGGAGGGGGTGGGGGGTGGAGGGTTTATGTTATTTGGTATATTGTATTGTCATGTGGGGTGTTGTCATGTATTTGTGTATGTTATTTTCCTTGTCCCTTTGTTATATTTTGTTATAAAAAGCAAATAAAGCATTTAAATATGACAAATATTAGAGCCCCCCAAAAATAAATAATAAGGTTATTTAAAAGAAGTAAGCTGTATTTCTGTAAGTGGGTGGAGCCTGATGTGGTCACATGGTTGATTCTGGGTATAAAAGGAGTCTAACCTACTGCACACATCAGATTCGTATTGGGATCAGTACCGTGCTGACCCAGGTAATAAGGTCTGCAACTACCATCAGTCCTTATAGTCTAGGTGGGATTTTCGCCCAGCCTGAGTGACCGCTAGCCATTTTCTAGAGCTTAAGTTATTAGCCAACGGTGAAGTTAAGTGTGATTTTGCTTGGTTATTTTTGTTTTCCTTTATTTTGTCGTATCCAGTCCACTTATTTTGCTGGATGTAAATAAATATTTATCTTGATTTGCCAGACCTGACTTCTGAGTGTCCATCTATTCCCATCAACCTCACAATTGGTGCCTGAGGTGGGATAGGTTGGAGTACTCAAGCCCGTGGTTTTTCAGCAAGGGTGTCAACTGATGCCCAGGTGCATGTTGTATGCAACCAGTACCAGTGGACCAGGCAAAGCCCAGTGTTGTCCTGACCAGAGCTATGGCGGAAAAGTTTGGAGAAACACCACTGACCGGCCTACAGGTTATGAGGAGGAAGATGCCCAAAACAAAGGAGGAACTGGAGCAGGAATGTGCAGAGACTGACCCTGATGAACCTCCAGAGAAAGACCCTCCTGAAGACTTACATGAATTACTGAGCTGGCTTTGTGTGAAACAGTTAGCCATGGACAAGAAAAGAGAGAGGGCCCACCAGATGAGTGAGCAGAGGTGGTCTAATACAATTCAGGCTATCCAGGCCATGGGTGCATCCCATAACCCCTCACCAACTGACTCCCCAAAAGACATAAAAATAACTAAGTTGGGGGAGTCAGATGACATCAAAGCCTACTTAACGACTTTTAAGAGGGTGGCAAGAGCATGCAATTAGCCTAGGGAGTAGTGGGTAATCAGGTTAGTGCCCTAGCTAACCGGGAAAGCTCAACTTGCCTATAGCAATATGGACAGTTGGCAGGCAGAAAATTATGACTTTGTTCAGCAGGAAAACTTGTGCAGGTATGACATCACCCTGGAGATGTGCCAGCAGAGGTTCAGAACTTTTAAATTCCATGTCACTGATGCCCAACAAGAAGCTTTTGTCCATCTCAAAGAGTTATGTTATAAATGACTTCAACCTGGACTAAAAACCACAGAACAGATGTTGGAGACTGTCATCATGGAGCAATTTGTGCGAGTGTTGCCACAAGATGTCCAGGTGTGGATCAGGGAGCACTGCCCAAAGACAACAGAAAAAGCTATCACCCTCATTGAAGACTACCTTGCAGCCAGACCCAATAGACAGAAGGGACATTCCGGGACTAGTGCTACCCCCACCCACTGTAAGAACCACTTCTTCTACTTCTCAGGCTACAGGAGGAAATAAGATTTTATCTAGGAGGTCTTACAACCCCGATGTCATCTGCATGGAGTGTCAAGGGAAGGGGCATATAGCCAGGTTCTGCCCGAAGAAACAAACTGAACATGCCAAGCTCCCCTTGGCCAACTGGGGGCAGTATATTATCCCTGTGAAGACAGATCATGAAGTGACTGGCCTGATAGATTCAGGGAGTAGATAAACTCTGGTGAGGGCTGATTTGGTAAAAGGGGTTAACACTAAGGGCCCAAAGACTAGTGTCATGTGTATTCATGGGGATACTCATTTTTACCCTCTCACCAAGATAGACGTACAGGTACAAGAAACTGTACACCAGATAAATGTTGATCTTGTCCCTCAGCTGCCTGTCCCAGTTGTCACTGGACATGACCACCTTGAATTTGAGACATTTGTGGCTAACACTAACAGTCTAAGTGCACTCACCACCAGAGCACAGGCTAAACAGGAAAGGCAATTGACATAGCTGTTCCCTTTTGAGGACGAGGCTTTTGAGCCCCCGGGGAAAACCCGGAAAATAAAAAGGGAGAAAAGAAAGGACAGAGTCCAATGGGCTCAAAAATGTTTGGACTTGTGATAAAATGTTGAAGGTGGTTAACAACTATGACTTTGCTCTTGACCAAATGCATGATGTTACCTTAAAACCTTTCTTTCAGGTGGTGAACCAAGATGTTCAAAAAGGGCCAAAATGTGTTTTGAGGGGAGGCTTGCTATACAGGGAATGTACAAATCCTGTTACTGGGGAGATAGCAGAACAGCTACTGGTTTCTAGCAAGTATAGGACCCAGTTATTGCACCTGGCCCCTGACATTCCCTTAAAGGAAAACTACACCCAAAACTTGAAAAAATATATGCTGTGCAGAGTGTTTTAATTTGTATGTGAAGTTCTAGTGTTTCCTTCCCTCTGACTGGTATTAGGAGTTTTTCCTAAACTAGCCTGCTAGCTTTAGGGTAGTTTTACGACCCCTGGAGATCTCCATATCAAATAGCTTTATTGCATTTCTTTGTCCTACAATGCACCTTGTTACATGTGATGGTGATGTAGCAGAGCCCATAAATCCAGCAGAAAGCATTGCATTACAATCAGTTCACAACAATAGAGATGACTATAATTTTAAAATCTGTAGAATTCAGCTTGGTGACCACCCTCATCCTAAAGGTTTTACTCTCCTGAAAAACTTTGCTGCTGGTAATTTTTGTGCAGCTTGTAAAGCTTCCAAGATATTTAGTTTGTTTAGCATGTGTGTGCTGAATGTTGGGTCTCTCTTACATCACAGTCATGTGAGACAAGATGCACTGTGGGAATAAAGAAATATAATTACACTATCAGGTATGAAGATCCCCAGGGGTCGTAAAACTAGTATAAAGCTAGCAGGCTAATTTGGGAAAAATGCCTAATACCAGTCAGAGGGAAGGAAACACTAGAACTTCACATACAAATTAAAACACTCTGCACAACACACATTTTTTTAAGTTTTGGGTGTAGTTTTCCTTTAACTGGGCACCTAGGTAGAGATCGCACCCTGAGCAGACTCCTCCATTGGTTTTACTGGGCAGGTATCCATGAACAAGTGGCAGAATACTGCCGCAGTTGTAAGTCTTCAGCTTTTTGTCCGAAGCCACAGAGGATTGCAAAGTTCTTTATTGTCCATCTAGCAGTGTTCCTCTTTGTGTTCTGTTCACTTGGGGGGATGCCCCATTATGGCCTGTTTATAAAAGTGCTTTGTGGGGTCAATGCTCACCTGCTGATCAGTTGACTCATCACAAAGCCCATGCTTGGTTCGTCCGCTGTCTGTCATCTCTTCCAAGTGCATGCAGGACTTGGACTAAAAGGGGTTGCCCCTTATTCTTGGCTCAACCAATTGTTGGTCCTGATTGGATTCTTTTGTTTATTCTACTATCCTGTAGTGTTGTAGAAAATAGTTATTTATGTTATTCTTTTTGTCCCTTGTAGATAAACCTCCTGCATCTTGGTCTCTGAGTAAGCTTCCTGCCTCTCCTTTCAGATTCATCCGTCCTGTCCTGGAATTGTTAGGGAGTCACAAATCCCATCCCACCAGAACCTCCGGCCCCCTACTACAAACCAAAGGGAGTTAAAGAACAGAGAAGTTGCTTTACCAAGAATATCAAACTCCTATGGGAAAATGAACTCAAACTGGTGGGCTGCAAACCAATGGAACAAGCTACCCCTGGAGATTAGAAAGGCACCTACTGTGAAAACTTTTAAAAGTTTTGTTGAACAACTATCTGCGACATCTCTGCACCTGTCAGCGAATGTCATAGTTTGTCTAGTATCTGATAATGTTAATACCTCTTACTGTAAATCTGCAACCTTTGGCTTCCTACACGATATTTGAACCGTGCACTGATTGTTACAGATTTGTCTTTTATTGTCAGATTGTAATAACCTCTTGTTTCTCTTACTGTCAGACTGTAACCTCTTGTTTTTCTTTTTCCCTTGTACGTAAGAAACAGCGTATAAGAAGCCATTTGTAAGTAACTCTGTACAAAAAACTGTGTATCTAAGCAGGACAACTTTGTAGACAGGGCTGCAAAGTCCTACCAGTTCTATCCTGTTGAAAAATAAAGATTTTATCTTATCATCCAGCCTATTTCCTAGCCTGCTGTCTATCCTGCATGAATATACTGTACCTTATTCATGGGGATACAACTTGATCAGGCGGAAGAGCTCAGCTGTCATATAGATAGCAGCCAGGTTTTTCTCCATTTTCTTTCCCCCCCAGGCATGAATGATGCCTATATTGGCCTTGTGATGCACAGCTTCCCATTGTGGCAGAAGCAAGCTCTCAGGCACATTCCCCCTGGCCAGGATACACTGTCGCATGACATCTGTCTTGGTCAAGCCTGCCCTGCAACAAAATGTGATGCAATGCTTCTGATCCTGGGTCATCCACAGGCCCATGATGTAGTGAAGTAGTAGGGCCTGAGGTGCTCATAAAGCCCACCTAATATCCTGAGGGTGACTACTGGAGGAGATACCCAAAGCTTCAATTACCTTAAGAAAATTTGGGAGCACATCCTAATGCAAACTCTTCCACTGAGTCCAAGTACAGCAGTGGTGAGAGGAGTGGAGGCCCCCCAAGAAGATACAGAAGCTATCCAACAAGCAGCAGTGGAGAGGCGCAAGCAGTGGCAGTTGATCCCTTAGTGGCAGCAGTACAGAGAACGATGGTGACCACAGGTGAGTGGGGGTGAAGATCAGAGACCAGATAGGCTGAAGGGAGGGTTTTCTTCTGTGTCACAGTATCCTCTAAAGGGGAACAGTCATCACAAAGAGCTCCACACTCAAGTGTGAGGTTTGTCCCAATGTGCACATTGTGTGATGGAGAAGGAGTGGAGCAGGGAGACGGGGGTAAATGAATGCAGTTCATAGGGTCATCAGACTCGTAAGAGTAGGTTTAGGATTGATTGAAGACTGAGTGGTATGCAGTGCTTATACAACTGTTTACTTTATCTTACGTGCTCTCTGACCCTGTTATGGGGATTACTAACCTCTCAGAGTGTCATAAGAACATGGTAACCCTAATGAAAGGGTTCCAACAACTTGAGGTGTCACAAGGATGAGGTCCCAGGACCAAAGGCATCTTAGGGAAGAAGGTCCAACCCCAAGGAAAGAGAGGTGTTGCAGAAGATGGAGCAGAGAATGGTGGCAACAAAACTTATGAGCATCCAAGGGACACTTGGACATGTGCAGTTTTGTACTGCACAGAGGGGGGCATGGCACGTGTCACCCACTGTCCTTCTGAACTACAGACACAGCCTAAGAATTCATAGGGTCATCAAGCTTTTAAGAGTAGGTTTAGGGTTGATTGAAGACTGAGTAGTATGTAGTGCTTATGCAATCGTGTACTTTGACTTACTCTCGCTCTGTCCCAGCTACAGGGACTACCACCCTGTCAGGGTGTCATAAGGGCATGGGAACCCTGAGGAAAGGGTTCCAACCCCTCAAGGTGTCACAGGGACGAGGTCTCAGGACCAAAGATACCTTAGGGAAGAAGGCCTAAAAGCAAAATGGAAGACAGACAAACATGTTCTTCCAAAGGAGAGAAGAGATGTAGCCACAACTGAGACCCAGACCTTGAGAGCCATCAACCAACTCCAAGTTCTGTGGAAACTCCCTAAACTGTATGACCTTCAGCATGGAGGAGAGGAAAAACACCATTTTAAAAGAAGAAAATCTCTGGGGATACAAAGCCTTGGTCACGTTCCCTCCAGGCCAGGGGTAGAATTAGTGACAGCTCTGCTACTACAATTTAGAAACCAAATTATTATGTACCACTGGGCGTTTGTGAAAATGGGCATTTTTGCTCACATACTTTCCAGTATAAAAAATAAAATTGAATTGAATTTGAATTGAAAATTCAGGGGAAGTATTTTAGAGGAAAGGCTCTCACTCGATTCCTTTAACAAGAATGCCATGATGGTGCCGAAAAGGGCAGAAAGAGAAGGTCCCCACCTGAGATGAGGGTCCCACTCTCAAGACATGGACTTCAAGGGAGAAGAGTGAGACCATCAGCTTTCAAGCAGGGGAATCCTAGAAGTCATGAAAAGGTCATGGCTGGCATGCGTCCGAGAGTAGGAGTGTAATGGGAGGTTGATGGCAAAGCCTGACAGCTGCAGATGCTATTTATTTATTTATTGAAATGTTTCACCAGGAAGGTACACTGAACAAAAAGTTGCTCATCTCCTGTTGTGAGCCGGGGGGAGGGGGGTTAGAACTGGATAAAGAATTAGACATACAGTTCACCATTTAACATATCTGAGAAATTAAACATTCAATTACATTTGTAATAAGACATACAGTTAAAAAATATCATAAATAGTCATACGATTGCATTTGTGACATAACATAAAGTTAAATATATCATACCTGTGGAATATGCATTTAAATACCAGTGGCACATCTGAAGAACATAGTAAAGAAATTGAATGTAACCTTGGAGCCAAATCCTCACAGGAATGGATCACAGTTAAGAGGCAGATAATTTAGCAATTATTGAATGAATGAATGAATGAATGAATGAGGTGCAGTGAGGGGACATCAAGGAGGGTAGAGTGGTAGGGTAGACAAGGGAAACCAGCTGGGGGAAGGAGAGGATAATGATGGGGGCAACATAACCGGAGCAAAGTGAGAAAAAAAATATGTTGCAGGGGGCAAGTTAACACAGGGCTGGTGCAATCTGGGAGCACCTCAGACAGAACAAAAAGTGCAAGGTATTAGCTCAAGTGAACTAATTCCTTTGTTTAAGTGCAGGGAGGTAGAGAGGGGGGCAGAAGGGAGGTGGGGGTAAGAGATAGGGTAGGGAAGGACGAGTCCTACCTGAACTGGCCCCTTCAGAGTGCAGAGATCTCTGCCAGTGATGGAATGAGGTGAGGACTTAGAATAAGGTGCAGGAGTAGGCAAGGACAAGTTGGGTAGAGGTAGTAGAGGGGATGATAAAGGGAAGGAGGAGGAGGAGGGGTGGGAGAAACCTGCATAAGACTAGCCCTCTTCAGGATGCTGAGAACCCTGCCAGAGAGCAGAGTCAGGTGAGGACACGTTTGGTAGAAAGGATGGAGGGGAAAGGGGAGGGAAGGAAGAGTCATTTCCCAGTGTTGGAACCCTTCCAGGATGCTGAGAACCCTGCCAGGGGGCAGAACTAGGTGAGGACACGTTGGGAAGAGAGAAAAAAAAGCATGAAGGGAAAGGAGGGAAGAGGAGGGAAAGAAGAAGCGTGCCTAAGACTATGGCTACTCCAGGATGCTGAGAACCCTGCCAGAACACAGAATCAGGTGAGGACTAGTTGGGTAGAAAGGATGGGGGGCAGGGGAGTGAAGGAAGAATGATTGCCCAGTACTGGGCCCCTCCAGAATGCAGAGAACCCTGTCAGTGGATAGAATTAGGAGGACAAGCTGGGCAGAGGGAAATAGGGGGATAGAAGAGGAAAGGGGAAAAAAAAGGAGGGAGGGAAGAAACTTAACTGAGAATAGACATTGCCAGGATGCTAAGCATCCCGACAGAGGGCAGATTTAGGCGAGGATAAGTTGGGTAGAAATGAGAGGGAGGGAGGTGAGGGGGAGGAGGAGGCTTTCCCCGTGCTAGACCCCTTCAGGATGCTGAGAACCCTGCCAGAGGTCAAAACTAAGCAGGGGCAAGTTGGTAATGGAAGAAGGTTAGGGGTAGGAGTGAGGGGGTAAGAGGTGATGGGAGAGGAGACCATGCTGAGAATACAGGATACAAGGTTAACATGAAACAAAAGGCTGAATGGCAGACTGAAGGCATGGCATATCAACTGAAATGTGGACTGACACTGAATGATATGTGCCTGAAACTGAATGATATGTTCAAAAATGATGAGGAACGCACCACAACTACTCCCAGAAGGGTAGGTGCTGGTCAGATAGGCCAATAATAAAAACAGAACATGAGGCAGGGATGTGGAAGTTATGAGTAGCAATGATTACTGATTGCAATGGGTTGCTGAATGCAGAGGATGAGCCATAAAGGCAGGACACTGTTACCTAATTTCTGTTATTCCTGCAGTTGTTAAGTGACACTATATGAGAGGTTAGGTAGTAACCAAGGGAAGCAGGTCTGCTGCAAACAGAAGGAAGTAGCAGCATTTTTGAGAAATGGTGCATCTCAAGATATACTAAATCTCATGGCTAGAGAAGAGGAGGGCAGTAGGACACTGGAGTGGAATCCTATGGTAGTCACTAAGGCTTAGGGGGCAACCTGAATGATTGCTGCAGCCCTGCAGAAAGATCACAGAACAAGCCACTAGAGGTCCACAGTGCTGCAAGGCAAAAATTGCCAGCTTCCAGCCCTGGATCCAGCTGGAGGCATCTGAGCTCATGTGTCTGGCAGGAGGAGAGGGACAGTAAAGCCCAAAAAAATCCAATGGGAGGCAGACAAAGTGTCAGGGTCGTGGAGAGAGGTAGGGAATGGGGGGCCACCTATAGGTAATTGCAATGCAGCAGAGGCAAAGGGGGGTGGAGAGAACAAGCAGCCATGTATCAGCAACAAAATTTGGAAATTCACGATTTTGTCCTGAGCGGGGGTCATGGTGTGGTGTTGCCTGCTCCCCATCCAAACTACATAACATTAGAAATAAAGATGCTACATCTATGGTACCGAACCCCGGCTGTCCTAAAAGGATGAACCTGGTGCCCACTATGAAATACTGGAAGTGTGGAGGGGACAAGGGAAATTCACTCTATATATTCTGACTCTACTCAGCACTGATTGACTGGTGGGATGACATCATACGTGTTATGAGTGCTAGGGGTGACCCTCCCCAGAGACGTATCATGCATTATTTTGGGTAATACCAAAAGGGTCTGTGGTCTGGGAGACTTATAAATCAGATGGGTGATGGCAGCCATCACAGAGATGAAGGGGCTGCTCCTAAAGAGGTCAAGAACCCAATAGGTTCCCATCTGAAGGGAATGGGATGAGTACATGCACCATTTAGCAGGGTATAAGAGGTTTATCTTATTGTGCAATCCAAAAACCAAACCTGTTCATAGATGTGTGGCACTCCTACCTGGAGAGGGAGAATCCTCCAAACCAGAAGTCCCAAAGGACCCCTGAGAAAACCCCTTGAGTGCAAGCCAGGAGGATTGTCTCTCCCACTACATAAAACAGCTGGCTCCTCTGATTGCTCCCTCTCTTGGGGTGCAGGAGTGCAGCTGACCCCCCAGTACTCCATTTTTGCCTTATGCTCCAAGTAGGTAATAATATGTTTAGAACTGGGGTACTTAGAAGATGCTATTTTTGTCCACCCCAGATTCTCATGGTAAAAGTTATATTTTAATGTTCAGGGTTATGAATTTATACAGTTTTTCATTTTTGTTCTGTGTTTGTACAACAAGCAGATGTGGTGTCACTGAGCACCAGCGGGTTAATAGGAAGGGATCTTTCATGAGCAGTTAATATAGTCTGAGAACTTAGTCTCTACAGCAATGGAGCAAAAACAAGCATTTGTCAATGCCGAATGTTTGCTTGCTGGTATTTGCATTGGTGTTTGGCATTTGTGCAGGCCCTCCCCCAGTTGTATCCATGTCCCTTCAGCATTGATAACCCAACAGAGTACTTCTCTGCAACTCCTCTTGCATCTGAGTAACATTTCATCCACATACTTCTTAAGTGTCTGTCTTAAGAACCCTAACGCCCTGGTTGTGCTCAAGGGTATGAGCCTGTGTGGAAATTGCGCAACCTGCACTTATAACACAGTCATTCAGTGGAATTATTTCACCAAATTTTCAAAATAGGCATTTTGTCACCTCTGGTCATGAACAGTGCCACTATGATTTTCTTACTGTGATTTCCCACATGACCGCGCTATTCTGCGATGGAAGTGTGAAAACAGATTTTGGCCAGGATATGAAAAATGACAACTGTACTGTTCATAAGGAGGTGTGGGAAAATGCAAATGTTGAAAATGTGGAGTGAAAATATGACAAATTCGCGAAGTTACGAGTGCGCATGGAAACTGCACAATGCATGCTTGTAAAACAGTCATTTTTTTGGAATTTTTGCACCGAAGTTTCAACATAACGCATTTTAGGATGTCTGCTCATGAACACTGTCACTGTGATTTTCTTACTCTGTACCAAACAGGATTTTCCACAGCTGCCACGCTATTGCATGCCGAAAGGCAAAAGCACATTTCGGCCAGGATGTGAAAAATGACAGCTGTACTGGTCATAAGGAGATGTGGGAAAATGGCAATGTTGAAAATCTGGAGTGGAAATAGTACAAATTCATGAACTTATGAGTGTGCGTAGGAACTGCACAACACACGCTCATAACACAGCCATTTTATGGACTTTTGCACCAAATTTTCAACATAACCATTTTAGGACCTCTGCTCATGAACAGAGCCATTGTAATTGTCTTACTCTGCAGTGAACACTGATTTCCAGCTATGACCATGCTATTTTGCGCAGGAAGTGCAAAAACATATTTCAGCCAGGATGTGAAAATTGACAGTGGCACTGTTCATAAGGAGATGTGGAAATATGCCTATGTTGAAAATCTGGAGTGAAAATATTACAAATTCGAGAACTTACGAGTGCGCGTGGAAACTGCGCAATGCACGCTCATGAAACAGTAATTTTTTGGAATTTGCAACATACGATTTTTGAGAGCCCACCTCATGAACACTGGCACTGTTGTTTCGTTACTTGGTTCCGAAAGGTGATTCCGTGCAGTGACTGCAAAATCATCTTTCGGGACCAAATAATGTCATGGCAGTGACTGAACTCATGAGAAGGGGTGTCAAGAACCCCATGTTGAAAAGTTGGTGTCAAAAGTCAAACAAATGGCTGAGATATCCACCTAAGTTGGAAAAACCCTATTTATGCCATTATACAGCTTACCGGCAATTCCTCAGTTCGTGGTCGGCTTTGAAGAGTGCAGACGTGTTCCTGGTCCACCGAAGATCATCTCACTGGGCTCCAGAGGTAAGTATGAGGTGAGGGGGGGGTGTGGGGAGGTGGGTGCGCAGAGGGTGGGCACGGGTTGGTGGGGAGGGACTCACTGAGAGACCATTTTCTTCTTTCACAGGATTTAACAAAAAAAGGAAAAAAAGGACGCTTTTGGCATGGTGGGGTGGGCTCCTAGAGTGCCACCTGCCTGTTTGTTGGGGGGGGGGACTGGAGCCAGTGGGGATTGGGTACCTCTGCTGGCCATACAGTGTGTGGGAGGCATAAGCATGCTGGGGTGGGCTCCCAGAGTGCCAGCTGGGTGTGTGTTTGTTTGAGGGCAGGCTACAGCTGACAGGGGACTGGGCACCCCCATCGACTACACTGTGTTGGGGGGGCGCATGAGCTGAGGGGGATTGGGCACCCCCTTCAGCACACAACATTGGGGCAGGGAGCACACTAACAAGGGAAGGGGAGGATATTAGCAGAGGGAGGAAGCGGAAGGGTGTTTTAATGCCGAGCTGTGCATGACAGCAGTTCAGCTGACGTGTATGCTAATTGCATACATGCTAGCACCGCTGAGTGCAGCAGTCCTTTTCTTTGAAGTGAAGACCAGCACATCCGAACTGCTGTCATACACAGCTCAGCATGTATTGGTCTGGTAGGGCTGTGCCTGCTACACTGAGCACTGGATTTGGAAGGAGGGTCACACACCTCCAAAAGTCATACTGGTGCAAGATGTTCCTTGCGCATGTGTGCAAGTGAACGTAAAAATGATGTGTAAGCTCCTGCTAGGTAACATTGAAACTGTAATGGCTTGATGTAAAGAAGATATATTAATGTTTGAAAATCTTAAAGCAAAATGTAAGTTAAAAAAGATAACTTTATTCCTCAAAGTGCCTTTGAACAACATGGAAGATTGCCAAATCAGGTTAGTAAGGGTAAAGCAATGTTACTGCTTGAGGTAATGTTCATGAATGCAGGCCATTGCCATGTGACAGCAGTAGAATGCACACCCAGGAGGAGGAGGAGAGCAGAGCTGTCTCATGTCATTGATGATGCTAGCGGACTACTGACCCATCAGTCTGCCTAGCAACAGATAATGCTGCAAGACCACTGCTCCCTCCTTGCCATGCATGCTGATAATCATATGACAATATGACTGGCAAACAGCAGAGTGAGTACAGACACTGACTTGTGAAAATGACAAACGAGATTTTGTAGGTAATCTCTATGAAATCTTGTCTACTGTCATATCTCAGTGCATTATTACAATTGCAAGTCTGAGGGGATTCCAGATTTCATTTCATTTGTTTATTGGGGAGGACTCCCCCATTCCTCCCAACATCACCTCCTCTCCAATTAGAAGCTGGGTTAGTGTTTGTATTCACTATTCCAAACTGTTCCAAGTGAGTAGAAATTTGATCACAAGGGGGCATAATTTTAAATTGGTGGAGGACAAATTCAAAAATGACTCAAGGAAGAACTTTACAGAGACAGCAGTGGTCTGGAAAAGCGGAGTAGCTTGCCCAGCACTGTGGTCAATGCAGATAGCTTTGCTGGGTTCAGAACTAGCTGGGTTGATTTCAAACGGCTAGTCAAAGGGAGGGGGTGGCTATTAGGCTAATAGTTTCAAGGTAGGGTCCCAGGGCAGACTGGATGGTCTTTGTGCATGATCTGTCTTTACCTGGGGTGGCAGTATATCCCAGAGGTTAGAGTAATGAGCTGTGAATGAGCTTATGAATGGTACATCCAGCAGACCTGGGTTTGAGTCCCACACCCTTTACTTGTGTACTGTGTGACTCTGAGCAAGTCACTTAACCCCACAGTGTTCTCAAGTCATCCCTGAAACAGGCACGTGGGCCTTACTTTACCCAGTTACCAAAGACTAAAATAAATAAATCTTTCTGTGTTTCTACAGGTTGTACTTCAGTATTTTTTTTACCAAGCAAACAGTGCCATCTGGTGGAAATCATAAAAATGCCACTAGCTGAAGCACCAAGGCAAGAAATGCTAAGTGAAAAGCATTGGAGCACCAGGGAGTGGATGGAAAAACAATTCAGTCTATTTATTTAATAAAATTTGTTACCCAGGAAACCTGTTCTCATCATTTCCCAAATTATGCAATTTAAAGAAGACCAAACAAGTTTTGTATTGAAACACTGGGTCATTGTTATTTTATTATTTTTTTATTATTTATTAATTTTCTGAAATACTTTTGAGCCAAAGGCTTGTTTACAGAGGGTCCACATCATAAACACAATACAGGGTATGACAGAATACAGACATTTTGTGGAGAAATACATTAGAAAAATATATACAGTGAGTCAACATATAATGGTTTCATTGCAGGATAGACATCGCCAGACTTGTTTTAAACATATCTTTTGTCTAAGTGCAAGGTGCATAAGGCATCAGGTTTGCCTTGTTCCTGAGGGCAAAGTGCATAGAAGGGCAGAATGGTGAGACACTTGGGGGGTTGTGCTCATCCTGTGGAGAGTATGACAGGAGGGAGGGGGGGTCATGAATGAATGAAAAATGCTAGGGGGCTGGGGCAAGCTAAAGGCTAGGTGTTTCATAAAGGAGGATATGAGATATTAGTAAAAGAAAAGAGTAGGCAAGATATAAGAGGAAGTCATGGGAGCCAGAGGAAGAGGAGTTGATTAAGCAAAGTCTGAAGGGGTAGCGGGGGATAGGCAGGGCAGTGAAAGGAGAGAGAAAGGGAAGTTAGCACTAGACAATCAAGAGGAGGACTGGGGATAATAGAATAGCAAACTGTAGGTATGGATAGGAGAGGGGGGATAGAGGGGACCAAGGTGAATAATGGGTAGGGAAATAGGGAAAAAGCTATTGACTAAGTGAAGTGCGAGGCTAGAAATCTATATAAGGAGGTAGAGAAAGATATTAGGTCCCGCAGCCACTGGTAGATGCAAGCAGTGCATGAAGTTTAGTTTTACAGTCCAAGCTTGACGTCCGTCTGTACATCTTCACTGAGGGAGTTTAGCCAGGAAGGTGCCCAGTATTCAAAGGACCGCTGGCCTTACAAAGTGCGGCGGAAAGGAACTCTTAGTGAGAGGGTGTTCACACCCCTGGTACTTATAGTGGAGTTAGGCAGACTTAGTAGGTTCCAAACTCCTGGGGGGTAAGTCCAAGAGTGGATTTCTTTGCCAGGAGGCAGACTTGATATTGTATTTTACTGTCAGAGTTAAGCCAACCAGATACTCCAAGAAAAATGGGAAGTCACCGAACATGAAGCCCTCAATCAAGTAATACAAAAACTGGTACTTCACCATTGCACCATTAGAAATCTAAGTTGCTCTATATGACACAGGTCATTTTGTACAGGCTAGCCAAAAACAACTGTAGCACCCCAAAGGTTGCTACACAAGGAACAGGAAGGACAGCAGAAAGGGAAAGGGTTAACCCCCCACCCACCCCACATCCAGCCAGCTAGCTTGCTGACGGAGCTAACTGACTGACCACCTCCTGTCCTGGTCACCCTCTCCCTCCTCCCCCTCCTGTACTTTGATGGGCTTCAGCCTTTGTTCTGGCCAGGCCACAGCTCCAGCCAATGCCTAAAGGAGCCATAAATCAGCCCAAGGGGCTGATCTAGGCCCCAGGGACCCAATCACTTGGACAGAAGCCAAGTCCACCCCCAGGCTAGAAAAGGGTCAGCCCTGCTAGCTGCATGGTAGTTCTGGACTGGGTGGCTCACAGAGTGGAGAGCACAGGGGTACGGAGGCCTGGAAGATTACCTGTAGCTCTCATCTGTAGCTCCCTGGTGGTTGCTCCTCTGTAGCCAGGGGTTCTGGGGTCTTCAGCAGCAGCAGCAGCCATCTCCGGTCTCCACAGTAGGTCCAGGGGTCCTCCTGACAGCCAGTGGCCAAAGAGTGAGTCTCCTGGGTTAAGATCCGTGGGGGTCCTCCCTTCTCGTTGTTTGTGCAGAGGGTTACTGCATGCTGTAGCACCTGGCAAGGGTAGTTAAGGCCTCTTTGTCCCTACTCCTGTGCGAGAGGAGTCTGTTTTGCCCCTTGGCCTTCCCCTTCTTTTTTTTTTGTAGTGGTTGCCTTTCTTCATCTTGGGTGATCAATTGCCCCTGATTCCCCGACACAGTATTAGTGCCGGCTGTATGCTGGCTGGTGGTAGTGCCAGGTATAGGCTGTGCTGGGCTCTTGCTGGCATCCCCTCCCTGTGGACTTTTCCCAGTTCCCTTTCTCCATGTTTCTTTTGTTTGTTGTTGTTGTTGTTGAATTCCTTGGTCACTTTCCTGAGCCTGGCCACCTCCCCGCCCTACAGAAGCTCATCACTTACCATGGTAGAGCTGATTAACTTTCCTCCACATTGTTGCCTACCCTCCCACCACCTGCAAGTGTGGCCCGAGCTCCACATGGCAGTTGCTCACTTGCACTGTGCACTGTGCATGGGGAAGAGGAGGGGCTGGTTTGCAAGGCATACCACAGAGTGTGGTAGCATTTTGTGTTCAGGCAGAAGTGAGTGCCTGAACACATAGGGTTCTGCTCTGCAGCCTGCAACCAATGGAAGAAGCAGCAGGGGAGACCGGGACCTCCTGGCCCTGGCCCAGAACACCACCAACGACTCTCCCAGGAGCAGAGAACCCGGCCCAAGAAGTAGGTGGGCAGCAGGCCCAATCTTCTGGAACTAAGTCACTGGGGCTAAATAAAGGGGTGGGAAGGGTTCCCACCAAGGAGCAGGGGTGGGGCAGGAAAGTGAGTGGGCTTCAGACTCACAAAAAGCATTTCTAGTGACAGAGGTGCTTGGGGGAAAAAAAAGGCAGAGGAACCGGAGGGCAAGAGAGGGAGAAGTAAGTGGGCCAAGCACCCACAGAAGATAATAAGGGGCACCGAATAGCATAAGCCCCAGAGGATAGGGTGGGGCTGTGGGATTTAAACCCAGGTTTCTAGGCTGGCCACTCAGGGCCTTAAAGAGACGCCCTAAGTTAAAGCTTGTGTAGCGGTGTGACCTGGGGGCACAGGACAGCTGAGTGGCCTGCTCAGGGTGACACAGTGCAAAGGCTGGGCTGAAGGGATTTGAACCTGGATCTCCAGGCCAGCTATCCAGAGCCTAGAACCACTGGCTACCCTGCCTCCCAGACGGGAGGGGGGATACGGCTGTGGACAATACATCATGGCCGACAGCGCATGGATGGGACCAGGAGCAAAAAGGGGGGGTGTCCATTGTTGTGCATGAACAGCAGGGCTAGGTTCAAGCCCTGGACCAATAGGACTGCTTGCTGAGTGTGGGAGTACCTAAGACCTGTGAAGGCTGCCCAGCCCATGCTGTGCTGCCATTTACCCTGGGCCTGCCCAGAAGTACACCCAGTCCCTGGTACAGAAAAGCGTTTCTTTTTCTGTATTTACTGTGTTTAATGTCTGTCTTGGGTTGCACCCTGGGACATTAGTGACCACAACTAACTGAACTGATCACAGTGGGGCCTGATTAAGGACTGCAGTAGGGCCTAAATAGCCTGCCCTGCACCCACCAAAGTCACCTACCCACATCGGGGCTGAACCTGCCTGCCCTGCATCCTGGCCAGTTGGCGCTTGAACTGTCCCTGAAGGGGCTCGAACTGCCTGCCCCCTCACCAACAGCATTGAGCTATATCAGTTCTCTCTCTCCACCCCCAGTCTGAGCTGTTTCCATGGGGAAGTGGATGGACTGCCCAACAGTGGGAGTCCCATCATCCAGCTGACTGCCCTGAGAAGACTGCAGTTGCCTGCGCCCCTGAGGCCAGGGGTCACCCACCATTTGGCCAAGCATCCAATGCCTTCTGCCCAGCCTGCCAGCAGCCCCCAAAGATGACGAAGGCCTGCACTAGCTAGCATAGCAGTAGTCAGTAACCCCCCAGTCTAGTCAGCTTAGGAGCCACCCTGACTCACAGTAGTGAGGTGCCATCCAAAATACGTGAATAGGCAATTGCCCCGGTTTTGTTTTGCTCTTTTGAGATCCCCATAGTTCCCCTTCCTTGGCTGGGTGGCACCATGTTAAGAGCCTGCCAGAGGTCCTGCCATCGGAAGACATCGCCTCGACCATCTTCCATCCTCCCGTCGCCTGCATCTCCAGATCTGGACCAGCCTGCATCCTCTTCATCTTCAACCCCAGCTTGTTTTCTTCAGCCCTTCTGCTGGCCAACAAGACTGATGGGTCACTCAGGTACTGTACGCCATTGTTTAAAGCTAGTTAGTCACCACCTGTGCTGCACTGAAGACTGCTTCTCCTATGGGACTGTCGGACCGTAACTGGTGTGCTTCTCTAATTACCCTTGGCCAAGGTGGTTAGGTCTTGATAAAGTATTATTATTGACATCTGCAGATGTAGGGCACTAGGTGACCCTGTTATAGGTATTTAGCATATTATTAACTAATGTACGATTGTTTACTGTTGTTATACCTGTATTATTGTCTCTTACTGCTAAACACTGTTTTGTGCATGACAATCACCTAACTTATTACTTTCCAGTGGAATCAGTGGCTGCTCCTAATAAAATAAAAGTTATCCACTTGCATCTGGAACCATTGTGCCTGCCTCTCCTTGACCATAAAAGATGAATCACCCACCCGAGTTCGGTCATCACAAAATTTGGCGCTGTGAGCAGGATCCAAAGGAGCCCAAAGCAGGTACACATGTCCACGGATAGCTCCAAGATGTCAAGGGCAAGCAGCCTCCACTCGGGCTCCAGCAATGAAGAGGGAGACCAGTGATCAGAACTCACCATGCCCTATTACTTTGGCACCCTCTGGCTGCCCAGTACACCAGAGATCCTACTGACCCCAAGGGCACCAGCCTAGGACAGTTCTGAAATAGGATGCTGGCCATGTTTCGACTGTACAGAATCCCTGAACGCCAGAAGGTGGAGGTCCTAATTGGACAGCCAGGAGATACAGCACAGAGAGAGGTCACCAGCTGGCCTGAGAGGGAACGGGACACGGCTTACAGGATTCTCATCAGACTGGGCCAGACCTTCAACATGCGCTCCCTTTCCCAACTAAAGATGAGGTTCTTCTCCCGAACCCAGGGCCCAAGAGAGAGCCTACGACAGTTTGTGCTCAGCCTCCAGGAGAACCTGAAGACCATAGACTGCGAGGATACAGAAGCAGTGCAGGAGTCTGACTGCATGTTGCAGGATAAGTTCATTGAAGGAGTGTGCAGTGCCACTCAGAGGAGGGACCTCTGAATACTCCAGTCCCAAGAACCTGAAGAGACCTTCCTAGATTTTAAGGAGAAGGCAATCCAGGTCCTGGGAGATCACCAGCCTACCAAGGAGGTTACCACTGGCATACAGCGCACAAACACCCTGCTGATGATGATGTGGCCTGATGGCATGGCCCCAGTGGATGCATTCAATCAGAGAGTGGTGGGCAGATGCGACTCACACCCCTGGTTACCCGACCTTCCCTGAGTGCCTATCAGCAGTAGGTGTCCCAGATACCCGACTGACACCCCGTCAGAGGGGCCGCCTTGCCCAAGGACCACACCCAAGAGCTTGAGGACCAGGTGGTCAACTTCACTCGGCAGCTTGAGGACATGAGGCAAGAGATGAGGAACCAGAGAAATGGCCAAGGAGATGGAGGAAGGCGCCCGCCTGCACGGGACCAGAGGGGCACCGGACGAAGACCAACCGATCGCTTTGATGAGCGCAGCTGGCCCATCTGCAAGAGGTGTGGAGTTGCTGGCCACATAGAGCAGGAGTGCTTGCAACAGCCAACAGAAGTGGCCAGCGTAAACAGAGTCTCCTTGGGGCAGTGGCCAACCCCCTGGAAGACAGGAGATAGGCCCTAAGTCGGCATCAGAGTGCTGTAGGTATGTTGGGAGGTGCCCCATCATACCAATTTGGATCAATGGCGTCAAACTCATGGCACTTCTTGACACGGGCTCCCAGGTGTCCACCATCCAAGGAAGGTACTTCTTGAAGCACTGGCCTGAGGCACCACTTCAAAATCCACCCCAAAAGTGGCTCAACCTAATTGCAGAGAATGGCCTCCACATCCAATACTATGGCTACCGAGAGGTTGATGTCTGGCTGGGCGCAACCACATACCCCAACCAGGCATCATCATAACCCAGATGGCCAATGATAGCCTACCCCCAGTTATCCTCAGGATGAATTGCCTGCTCAATTGCCACAAAGAGCTAATCCACATCCTGAAGAATCTCACTGCCCAGAGAGGTGTGTCTGGCACCAAGCAATTCAAGTTATCCCAAGTCACCAACAGTTCCCCACTGATCAAGGGGAACTAGACCTTATCCAGGTAGTGGACCCCCACCCTGTCGTGCTAAGTCCAGGGCATGAGACACTTATCATTTGCCAGGCCAAGAAGAGGGTGGGAGGAAGAGACTACCTCGCCCTGCTGGAACCTACATCAATGTAGAGGACAGCGCCATTGCTGTCACCCAGAGTCTGGTGCTGGTGAAAAATAGACACGTACCTGTGAGGATCCTGAACTGCGGAGCGACGCCCGCCCGGCTGTACCGGTGGCAACCAGTCGGGCGGCTGGTACAGCATCATAGAGGCCTCCCCTACAAATACGCACAGCCCACTGGGTACAACCATCACCACAATAGCCACTGGTGTACCGAATGATGACACTTACGACCAGTGGTTGCACGAAATCAACCTGGGGACCTCAGCCACCACAGAAGAGCAAAGGTGAGAGGTGCTAGAGCTAATACACAAGCACAACAGAGCATTCTCCCAACACCCACTGGACTTTGGATGTATCCCCCAGTGCAGCACCACATCCCAATGGGAGACCATGCCCCCATCCAAGAGCGATTTTGGACCATACCCCCGCCTTGTACCAGCCCACCAAAGGCAGGGGGTATGGTCCAAAATCGCTCTTGGATGGGGGCATGGTCTCCCATTGGGATGTGGTGCTGGAAATGCTGAATGCAAATACAAAGGAAATGCTGAATGCAAAAGTCATCCAAGAGAGTCACAGCCCTTGGGCCACACCCATAGTGCTGGTCAAGAAGAAAGATGGCCAGCTCCGATTTTGTGTGGACTACCACCAACTGAACCAGATCACACACAAAGATGCTTATCCCCTCCCATGGATTGAGGACTCCCTTGCTGCTCTGAAGTCCGCAACCTTGTTCTCCACCCTGGATCTAGCCAGTGGATACTGGCAGTTGCCCATCACCTCAGAGGACTGAGAGAAGACTGCCTTCACCACTCCCATGGGCCTGTACGAGTTCGCCAGAATGCCTTTCGGTCTGCGCAACACCCCTGTAACCTTCCAATGACTGATTGAGCACTGCTTGGGCAGCCAGAATTTTGACATTGCCCTGCTGTACCTGGATAACATCATTGTCTACTCCAGCACCTATCGAGAGCACCTACAGCACCTAGAGACAGTCTTTGAGCAGCTTGCAGCATATGGGCTCAAAATTAAACCATCCAAGTGCCACCTTCTGAAGGACAGTGTCAATTATCTGGGTCACATTGTCAGTGTAGCAGGAATCTCCCCTGATCCAGAAAAGATTCAAGCCATACAGGACTGGCCTGTCCCCAAAACTGTCAGAGATGTCTGCAAGTTCCTTGGCTTCGTGGTGTACTACTGCCAGTTCGTTAAGAACTTTGCCAAAATTGCGGCTCCACTGCATGAGCTCCTCAGAGGACCCAAGGTCCAGAAAACTCCTCATCATGCCCTAGTAGTGTGGGATAAGCCCCAACAAACCACATTCCAGCAGCTGGTTTGCAAGGCATACCTCAGAGTGCGGTAGCGTTTTGTGTTTGGGCAGAAGCAAGTGCCTGAACACATAGGGTTCCATCCTGCAGCCTACAACCAATGTAAGAAGCACCGGGGGAGACCAGGACCACCTGGCCCTGACCCAGAACACCACCAATGACTCTCCCAGGAGCAGAGGACCCAGTCCAGGAGGTAGATGGGCAGCAGACCAACACTTCTGGATCTAAGTCATGGGGGTTAAAGAAAGGGGAGGAAAGGGTTCTCGCTGAGGAACAGGAGTGGGGCAGGAAAGTGAGTGGTTTGGCGGCCCAAAAATAACATTTCTAGTGCCAGAGGTGCTGGGGAAAAAAAAGGCAGCAGAACCAGAGGGCAAGAGAGGGAGAAGTAAGTAGGCCAAGCACCCACAGAAGATAATGCATGAGAGGGGTGCTGCACTTCTGAGGTGCCGTCTTTCAGATGAGATGTTAAACCGAGGTCCCATCTGCCTGGATTGGTGGTAGTTCAGGTGGATGTTAAAGATCCCATGGCACTTATCGAAAAGAGTAGGGGAATTTCCCTGGTGTCCTGGCCAAATTTCCTCATTCACTAAAAATACCACCGACAGCTTAACCTGGTTCAAGGTCAGTTGGCATTCATCTGTATCCCCCTTCCCGGGTCATGCCTGAAAATAGGCAGGATTTGTCTAGTGCACTTACCCGGTCAACAAAAACTAAATAAATAAAATAAATAAATAATAAGGGGCACCGAATGGCATAAGCCCCAGAGGATAGTGTGGGGCTGTGGGATTTAAACCCAGATCTCTAGGCTGGCCACTCAGGTTACAGACGATTACAGCTGCTGGGGGTTCAGGGATGTGGCCAGAGGGCTCCCAGCGACTCTCTTAAGCTGCTGCAGGGACTTGGGGGAACTAATCAGTTGGGTGCGTGTCATCGGCCCGGACCAATATTTTGGTGCACCTTTTTGGTCTGCCCAGAAACTGGTCCCTCCACTATTCGGGGGCCAAGGAAGATAATCTGATCGCATCGGGGAGTCGGGTTTCCCCAACCGTCTGTGCTGCTGCTGCTGCCCATCTTTTGCTCTAGGGGAGTGATGCCGGAGGAGCCACGGACTCACCCCTAGGTAATTTTTTATTGTCCATGCTCCCCATGTCCTCAACCCACCATGCCCAGCCACTGACTGCCCCTACAAGCAACTCCCTGGCCCTTTTCTAGGGCAGGGGTGGTCCTGGCATTCAGTCAGGAGATTGGCCCTTGCAAGCCCTTCAGAGAGGGTCTCCTGCCCCCGACCTCCCTTCTTAGTGCTGAACGGCATGAAAAGAGACAAAGAGACATGGGAGGGGTCAGGGAGACTGCAGGCAAGGGCCGGGAAGGAGGGGATGAGAATAGAGAAAAAAAAAGTATATATCCCCTAGCTTTAGGGTACTGGACTGACAACCTCTCCCCAGAAAGTAAAACCTGAAACATGCCTGGGCCCCAATATTCAAAAGGTTAGCATGGCACTAACATGAATAGTGCCACACTGCTGGGTAAAGTGCATCTGAATGGGGTGGGGGCCATACTCAGATGGCCTTAGTGAGTGGCACTCAGTGGATAGAGCATTTCTGCTGAATTCTCCACTGTGTCCATGTAAATGAGGGAACCTCTTACATACAGGGCACAGTTATTTATTCAGCAGGTTTGGGAAGGTGTAAAAGGCTGCCATGGCAGTGCTGTTTACCACTTCCAAAAACCCTACCTGTACCAACATGCACAGTGATGTGCTATCTCCTGACCCCCCACCCCAGTACTGGTGCTGAACAATGACATGACCTGCCCCCTTCCACCCAATCTCCTCAGATACTGTCAGATGTCCCTGGTAGTCTAGTGATTCCCCCAATTCCTAAGATACTGTCAGACTTTCTCTGGTATACTAGTGCCCCCCACCCAATCCCCAACTGAATTGCACCCCCACTTAAACTTCCTGTAAACGTAATTTCTCCCTGGCAGTCCAGTGGTACCCCCTTTCTGCTCAATCTCTGATTAATATATGGTTAATATCCCTGGTTAATATCCCAGTACTGACACTATAGTGCAGCATGCGAGGGGTGCCGCACTTCTGAGGTGCCGTCTTTTGGATGAGATGTTAAACCAAGGTCCCATCTGCCTGGATTGGTGGTAGTTCGGGTGGATGTTAAAGATCCCATAGCACTTACTGAAAAAGAGTAGGGGAAGTTTTTATTAAGAAAAGAACTGAAAAGAAAACAATTCAAGAAATGACAAATAAATCATGTAACAGGAAAATCAGAATCAGTAATCCATGGTATTAAGTTCCATAATTCCAACAAAGATACAAGTGACAAATTTCGCATTTCAGAATAATACACTTCTCTCAAATCTCGTTCAGCCCCCTGAATTATCATATCATGAGATACATCCTGTTGTTGCAAAGTAAAAAGACATTGAGCAAATATGCCATTTTAAAACTACAAAAAGTAAAGTCAATGTATTCACATTCCACTTCTGCCAAGGAAGTGGAAAAGAACCATACAGCAACATTTCATATGTAGTGGAAGAAAACAGTGGTTCTCGCTACTTTGTGGCTAACAATGTCCAAAAGCTATTTATATAAGATCAAGAGAAAAAAAAGGTGTGAAATAGTCTCATCCTGCTGTGGGCAACCTGGCCTAGAACAAATTCTTTCATTCAATTGTTTGACTTTATGGTTATCCTTAACGTTGATTTTCTCATGGCACCCAAGCCAGTGTAAATCCCACATCTTTTGGGGAATTCTAGTATTCCTTAACAAGGCATAGAGATCATTTAAATGTGGGTTTGGGCATCTGAGAAAAACTACAAGATCTGTACAAATATGATCTAAGAGATATTTATACAAGGCTTTCCTTGTACTGGTTATCATCATGTGGCTACTAATGTGCCATTGTTTAAGATGAAAAAAGGTGTCCCAAACATAGGTAGGAGCATGTGGAATATGTTTAAGTGTTCTTGAAGTGTTCAGTTCCCACTGATGAAACCAAGGGCCACAAAAGTCAAGGAACCAAGGTTCCCAGCCTCTATTACAGTTAATTAGAAGGGGTTTGACATTAGTCACAAAAAAAATACTAGTATAAAAAATATAGGCTGAATCATAGCAAGACCTCCCTCCCGGATGGGCAGGTATGTGATAGAACGTTTGACAGGATTGAGATGGCTACCCCATAATGCCTGGAAAAAAATGTTCAACAATCTTGTCTCAAGACTTCTGGGGAACGTAGGCCAAAAAAAAAAAAATAGGGAGCAAATAGGATTTAATCATATAGACCTTTTCTTTTTACTCAGTTTCCAAGTATTCCAAAGTGAAACCTTTGACTGGGCTAGTTCTAGCTTAGGAGTCCAGTTAAGTATATCCAAAGGTCCATCCCCATATAAAATTCCCAAAATTTTAATCGGGCCATCACTAATCTTAAAGTCAGTGCTAAGAAACTAATTTCCTGTCGAAGCTCCCAATCTGCGGCCTATACATTTATCTAAATTAAGGGTCACTCAGGAAACTTTCCCAAACTCTGAACAATATTGAACAGCCAAAGGTACAGAAGGAACATCCGCCACCATCAAACTCATGCCATCTACATAAGCTAAAACAGAATGAGGAGTGGAGGAAACTGGTGTAATTGTTCGTGCAGTATTGATTGAGCGAAGTACGGGGTCTAAGAAAAAGACATATAAGAGTGGACTGAGTGGACAGCCCTGCCTAACCCCTCATTGTAATGATATTAAGGGGCCTTTCCAGCCATTAACCATAGGGATTATAGTAGCAGAGCGATATAGTAACTGAAGCCTAGAGAGGGTGTAATCAGGGACTTTATAATGGTGTAATGTATGCCATAAAAATGCATGGTGCACCGAATTGAAGACTTGTGTTGCTGATCTAGTGAGAATATGAAGCCCTGTAGTTTATTCAAATTTCCATGTTCAATTAATTCTCAAAGTAAAACAATGTGATCCTGAATACTCCTGCCTGGGACATTACTTGATTGAGCCATGGAAATTACAAATGGGGCCATTCTAGATAGACGAAGTGAAAAGATTTTAGTCAAAATCTTAAAATTGGTGTTTAGTAGACTCAGAGGTCTCCAATTTGAGAGTAATCTTTTATCCCCCTTCTTATATAAATAAAACAGGCAACCCATATTGAAGTCCAAAGGGAGATTATCAGCTCATAGAACATAGTTATAAACCGCTGTTAACTCTGTACATAAGTCAACAGATATTACCTTATAGAGTTCATTCAGAAGGCCATCTAGGCCAGGTGTCACCCTCGGACGTAAAGCTTTAATCACTGCTTCTAACTGCCAAGCAGGTATATCACTATCAATCATGTCCAAAATGGAGGCTGGGACATCAGGAATCTTAATAGGGCAAAGATATTCCAAAATTCCAGAGGGAGTGTTGATGGGGCCAAACAACTGTTGTGTATAATTGGCTACATGGTGTCGAATATCTGAAACATTTGTAAGCTCAGTTAAGTCATCATTCAAACGTACCTCAAATGTTTTACTATTAATTTTTTTTGTAATAGTGGCATACGGACAAACACTATCACTGGGGCCAGTAGTCCCAAAACATTGCTGTCGTTGAATGGAAGTAAACTTCATCGAATGATATTCCATCAAACGTTTCTTAAGGTTGCTAATTTGTGCAGAAAAAGTATGACCTGTTGTATGAGACAGCGTAAGGAGTTTTTGCAATTGAAGTCTCGTGTTATAGTAGTGAAAATACAAAGTTTCATGATGTTGTTTACTATAGTGTTTGAATAAGTGCCGTATGCCACATTTAGTGCCATACCACCAACTCCAGGGATCATCATATAGAAAAAAAGACAGATTTCCTGTCCTTAATGTAAGCTGTAAACTGCAGTAACAGCTGTGAATCCTTTAAAAAGGAAGTATTTAATTTCCAGTTACCTGGACCAAATACTCTGGCAATTGTAGGGCCCAAGGAGATGGATAACAAATTGTGATCCACAAATTCTGCAACTTGTACCGTAGCAGCAGAAAGTTGTAAGTGTGGAGAAATAAAGAAAAAATCTCTACGGGTTGCTAACGATCCTTTATGAAAGGTAGGAGTATGTTGACCGATGAAGTGTAAATAAGCATCACGTAATTTTGTGGAGCTCAACATTTGTTTTATAAAATTTGTGTCACAAAATAATTTGGTGGTTTTAGAGGTGGAAGACTTATCTCTGGTGGATAAACCGCAGTTAAAGTCACCCCCAAATACAATATACATAGAAGTAGATAGGTATGGCTGAGTAAGCTTCAATAATTCAATTCTGTGGGACTTAGTTTGGGGAGCATATATATTTATGATTCGAAATGGAATTGAGGAAATCGTAACATCCAAAAGAAGGAGTTGACCAGGGTATAAGTCTAAAATCTTTATGATAGTGACATCTGGGATACTAAATAGGATACTCAATCCCGAACAAGGTTCATGCCCGAAGGACCAGTAAGAAGGCCCAGGGAACCAGGCTTGTTGGGCTCTATTAATCTCTGGAATTGTGTGAAATCTAACATCTTGTAAAAGAATAACTCCTGCAGGGAGGCAGGACAAAAAAGAAAAAACAGCATCCCTTTTAGGTTGTTTCATGATACTGTTAACATTAACAGTGTGAATAGAAAAGGCGGACGACATAGTTACCAGAGAAAAAGCAAGTGGAATCTCATAAGACTAGTAAGGTTCACCTGGGTCTACCTTTCCTAGGGGTACCTTCTCTGTGCTTTAGCTTTCCTTTTCTGAGATCCCACATTATCAGCTGCAACTTCTGTATCTATATTCACTTCGGGGTGGGATGATAGTACAGAAGAAGTTTCAGAATCAGTATTGTCCAGGGGGTGGCGTAGTAATTCAAATCTATTAACCTGAACAATATCATCAGTTTTCAAAGCTTTAGAAGAGGCTGAATCCACTTTCTTGGACCCTCTTGTAATTCTAGTAAATGGTTCGGGGGAAGGAGGTTACATAGTCCTAATTGGTGTACTAGGGGATAAAACAGTAGGTGCTACAACCTGACCGGAACTTTCAGGTAAGACCAAAGGAGGAAGAGGGGGATCTGCAATCTGTATGGGTGGTGCAGGGGTCAGGGCAGAAGTGGACCTCTTATCATCACGAAAAGGGGGGTAGAAGATGTGCCATTAATTCTGGTACGTTGCACTACTGTGATAAGCAGTCTCTGTTCTTCCCCATCTGCAAGGGTTGGGGAGTTATGGGCAGCCCAGGTGCAAGTTTGAAAGGTATGACCCAAGTCATCGCAGAAGATGCAGTGGGGCTCTTCCACACACTGGGAACCTGTATGCCCGAGGCCTCCACAAACCAAGCATTTTACCATGTCACAAATGCTACTTATATGATTAGTAGAGCCACATTTGTAGCATGCTTTCGGTTGACCAGGGTAAAAAAGCCCTCCCCTATCCTTTCCAAGCATAAAGCTATTGGGTAGATGTTGAATCCCAGTATCTGAAGTTCGAAGCATTGCCCTCACTTTCCACCCCACAGTCCACAAATTTTCCGAGTCAAAAATAGCTTCAGGGTCAGAAAGCACTGTACACCTTTGTTTCAACCATATTGATATATCATTCAGACTGACACCCTCATTCCAAAATAAAATAGTAATAGTTTTCTGGGTAGGTTTAGTTAAAGGGATGGCACTAAAAGGGGCCCATAAGGAAGAAGATTTTAACTCATGAAATTTCTTCCAAAATTTTTCTAGCCCAGCTAAAGTTTTAAAGCTTATATCAAAATGTGTTTCTGTAGAAACATGTATTAAGGCATGTATTTCATAAGCAGCAAACTTCATGGAATCTTTCAATAAAGTACATCCCACAAAAAAATGATCAGGCAACTCAGATAATCCCCCCAAATATTGCAGTCGGACTGCATTATGTCTTTTAGCTTGTTGTACAGTTATTTGAAAGCAAGAAGCATACGTCTTTGAAGTAGAGGCAGATGAGTAAGACGTCGGTGCAGCTGGCTGAGTTCGGGACCCAGGGCCCTGGGGTGTTTGGTGTTGTAGCTGAATGTTCGTGTCGTTTGAATGTTCAGATGGTAAACACAAAGTCAGGTTTTGGGTAAGGCGTAACTTGGGGGTTAGGGAAAGGTCCAAACAGTTGTCCATCCGATTTGCTCACTGAGAAGCTATGGAGTCTGTTACGGTTGGTAAATGCGTACGGATAGGGGAGGGACCAGAGCACCATGTCCCGACAGTTGCATCCTTCTCCCACACTGCGGTTGAGAGAGCGGAGTCAACGGACCATTCCATGGTCCAAGGTACAATGTGGGAGTCTCCTGTTTGTGCAGAAGCAGTAGAAGTGTCTCCTGAAGAAATCTTAGCGGGAAGAATAGCCTGAGTCAGTGTTTGAGGAGCAGTAGAAGCTGCTGGGGCTGTCGTGGAATGCGGAAATGTCAGTATTGGTGTCGAGGCATCAGAGGCTACATATACAAGTGGTGAGTCAGCAAGGGGAATTACAGGTTGTGAAGCAGACTTAGTTTTAAGTGCTAAAAGTCATTGTCTCATCACATAATAGCATTGTTTCTCAAGCAGTAGTATCGAATCCACATCAGGGGAATCCTGAGTAGGAATAATAACAGACAAAACTGGAGCAGGTCCTGTAGGCAATGGTTTCATGGCTGTTGTTATAGAAAAATCATCCTGTGCTGAAATCTGCTTACATTGATCCACTGTAGTCGCAGGGGAAATATTCAATCCAGCAGAAGAAATCTGTGCAGCAGGAAAGGAAGTTGAATCTTTGGTGGTTGTGGTCTCTCTCAATACAGAGACAGGGGACGAGACCATCTCCTCTGCCTCCAGCACCTCCATGTCCTCCTCCACACCTCCAGAGACCGCCATCTTGGCAGAAAGGCCAGGATGTAAGGGGAACCCCACAGGAGAGTAGGGGAATTTTTTATTCAAAATCAAAAGAACATAAAAACAAATCAATATGTCTTCAAACAAAGCATAACAATAAGAAAACAAAAGCAAAAACACAAATGCGTATTACTTCATACGTGAAACCATAAATATAAATAAAACATTATATGTATACCCTCTCCCCTTCCCTAATACAAGAGTAGGGGAACCCTTTTTTAATTTTGGAACATAAGAACAAATCAGTAGTTCTTCATATAAATCAGCGGGGGGACATAGATGAGTATTGCTTCATACTTAAAACTGAAAACATAAATAAAATACTTTATGTATGGCCCCTCCCCCTCCCTACTAAAAAAGTAGGGACACACATTTTTTTTTTCCAACCCAAAAAATAACTATAAGGATGAAATCGTAGTGCTTTATACAAATTATAAGAAAGAGAAAACAAAAACACAGATGAGTATTACTTCATACTTAAAACCAAAAACATAAGTAAAACACTTTATGTATACCCCCTCCCTCTCTCTACTATAAGCGTACGGGGAATTTAATCACAATTTAAGGCAAAACATACAAAACATTTATAAAAACTAGACAATCATACTCATAACTCTTGAATATTAATGCCTCAATCTAAGATCTACCTAAAGTGCATATGGAAGTGTGGAAAACCACACAGAGACCTAAGGTTGGGGAAAAGATAGAGGGATGTTTAACCCCTATTACATAATGTTCAGCCCATGTCTAACCAGGACATATGTCTCCACCATAGGTTGAGCAGATCGGGTGAGGCTGTATTTTGCTCAAAAGTGCACCAATGGTAGACTTCTCTCTGAGCTGAGTTTAAAACTTATGCACCTTACAGTGTTTTCTGCCTTATAGTCAATTCACAACGGGCTTGCCATAACTGGAATTTTACATACCCAGTTAACAATTGTATCATCCCAGAGTCAAATTTGACCCATGATACTGGGAATAAACCCCCTACCCAAATTTGTGGGTCTATTACCCTAAAGGGGTTAGAAGGCCAATAAGTGTGAAAGATATTCAAAAATTCTACAGCATATGAGCAGCCTACAAACAAATGTTGCATAGTTTCTACTACCTCGAGACAAGTAGAGACTCTTGGACAGGTACGATCTGTAACCCCTTTGTGTTTCATATTTGCTTTTACACCTAGTTTTTGATGTGCACAAAGCCAAATAAAGTCCTACATATAGGCAGGGATTTGAGGGCTACTAAGAAAACGTGTCAGAGTATCTCTTCTCCCAGGTGGAAGTTCTGTGAACCATGGATTTTCGTAAAACCATGTTAACATTAACCAGTCATATACTGTCTTTTGAGATCCTGTGTTAAGATGTCTGTAGGACAGTCTCCAGACTTTAATTTTTCCCACTTCGTTTTTCCAAAAGTTGGCTAGTACGGAAATTCTCACTTGCTTAGGAAGGACATCTGAAGAACCCCATGTCTGTAGTATAGTTTCAAACTCATCCAGCACCCATGGGTTTCATATTTACATTTTATTTTGTAGGATAGGGACTATATTGTGAAAAAGGAAAGTGACATAAAAAAACTACTGGCTTAATCATTCCCAACCCTCCTCTAGCTGTAGGTAAATAAGTAACACCTCTTTTTATGGGGTTTAATCTACTCCCCTATAGGCACTGAAAAAAAAAACACTATAGACTGTGGTTTCCAGGTATTTTTTTTGAGGGGGGACTGCAGATAAAAATAAAAGTACTGGTAGCAAATGTGATTTAATCATGTAAATCCTTTTTCATTTTGACATGTGCCATGTATTCCATTTTGTGACCATCTTATTAACGGCTTTTAGCTTTAAATCCCAATTATAAAATTGTGGATCAGGACCACCAAAAAAATTACCCAAGAGTTTGGCATAACCGGTCACCACCGGAAACTGCCAAATAGAGGACCATACTGTCCCCTCACAACCCAATGATAATATACAGCATTTACCTTTGTTAACTATCGAGCCAGTCACTTCTGAAAAGATTTGTAGCTCTTCCTGGGCCAGTTAAGCTGAAGCTGTATCAGCTATTACAAGACATAGGTCATCTGATATGCAATTGTCTTTATCTGTGTATCTGAACTACTTACTGAAAGTCCCATAATGTCATCCATTTTATGCATTCTATGGAGAAGGGGTCCAATGTTAGTGAATACAAAAGTGGACTAAGGGGACAGCCCTGCCGAACCCCTCTACCAACCTGAATCTTATCCCCTACCCACCCATTCATAGTAGGCAGTAAATAAATACTTTTATAACATGTTTTCAACCAAAAAATAAACTGATCAGGAAACCCATAACCCTGTAAAACTGCCCACATATATGCATATTATACTGTGTAGAAGGCTTTAGATAGATCCAGGTTTACCAAATGTCCTAGTAGCTCTTCGTTATTACCTTTCTGCGAGATCACCCGGATAAGTATCAAGGCATCTTGTATCTTCCTTGGAGGTACCCCGCTGAATTGTGTAGGGTGAATGATCGAATCTAATGCTCCTACCAATCTATTTCGTTCACCTTCATAAGTATTTTACTATCTGTGTTAAGAGTTATAGATCGCCAGTTTTTTAAGTTCCCTTCTTTCCCCATCCTTAAATAGGAGTATTAATACCTCCTCATACATACTAGTTCGTAAAATCCCTAAATTTAATGCTTTATTTAAAACCACCACCAGTTCATCTCCTAACACTTCCCAAATTGTTTTATAAATGGCATGAGGCAGTCCATCATTGCCAGGGGAGGTACCCTTAGGAAGTGACCAAATAACCCGTCTCAATTCTAATGATGTTATAGGTCAATTAAAATCTTCCCCAGTTTCTCTGAAATGCTAGGAAGAGAGCAGTTCTGCAATCCCTGTTTTATATTATTAATTGACAAGTTTCCACTTGTAAATACAGCTGTAAAATACCGGCTAATTTCTGTCAACATAGTCAAATAATCAGTTATAGTATTACCATCAGTCCCCTGTGGAAAAGCCATAGTTCACTGTTCCCGAACTTGGGCAAGGGTATCAAAAGGGATGGTATCATGTTTTTTACCAAATAGCTGATAATGCTGTTGTTTTACTACCCCCTTCATCATCTCCTGCTGTAGGATCATTATTTTTTCTTTCAGATCCTTAATAGCAGTTTGGGTAACCTTTTCCCGGTATAATGCTAGGTAGTTAAGAGGTGTGGTTTCTGTCTTAAATATCTCAGTGTATTGTGTTTAAAGGTCCCATTAAGTTTCCCTACAGATTGAAAGAAAGAATGAAAATCCCTTTTTGAGTCTTCCCACCATTCATTTAAATCCTCATATTAAAAAAAAACTGACTTCCTTGCTGCCAAAACATTTTTAAAACCTTCTTGGATGAGTGGTATGTCTAACAAAGAAATATTTAATTTCCAGATCCCAGGGCATCTTCTTTGTTCAGGAAGATTCCCTACCAAAAGGACCAACATTCGATGGTCCGAGGTAGCTACATCCACTACGGTCATTTCCTGTACCTGAAGAAAACTAGAAATGAAAAAATAATCTATTCTGGAGGTATGCAGACCACAAGAATATGTATGTGGGGCCACTAAAAATTCAGAACTGAAAATGTCCCTTGTAGGCTACCTCCTGGCTGGGAGAGGGAACAATTAAAGTCACCCTCTAAACTCACTGGCATATTAGTGAATAAAAAGGGTGGTATAATACGGAAAAGTCTTACCCTGTCATATTTTAATTGGGGAGCATATATGTTCACTAAACGGAATGGTAGACCCTTCCATAAAATATCCAGTAACAATGCCTGGCCTTCTATAAGTTCCAATTGCCTAAGTATTTTAACTTGTGAGAAAAAATAAATCCCCACGCCGGAGCAAGAAACTGTACCTTGAGACCAGAAACTGGCCCCCCATATCCAACCTACGGACGCTGCCTCTATAAGTGTTGGTGAATGTAAACAAACATCTTGCATAAACAGACAATCCAAATCGAACTTTAAAAATGGGCCATAAGTAGCCATTCTCTTAAAGTCCGACTGGATGCTATTCACATTCAGGGATGCCAATTGGAATTGATATCTAGGAGAAGCCATAGGAAGAAAAAAGGAAAGGGAGATTTTATTACTTCACCTTACTTGAGGCCTGGGTGACCCTGCCACTAATTTTAGGAATTGGATTACCATCTATCACCTCTCCTGGTCCACAAGTTCCCCGACCTGTTGCTGGCTGTCCATAGGTGTAGAGATCTCATCTTCCCCCTCTGTGGGCACATCCTGCAATATTTCATAAGGGTTTTTATCCTCTAAGGGGTCTATCGACAGTTTTTGAATCTTAGGTTTAGAGCCTCGTCCTTTCTTACTATGAACTACCATACAATCTTGGGTAGTAGGTGTTTGAGCAGGTGGGGTGGGGGGGGTTCTACACTATTTCTTGTGAGATGATCAGGACTGATTCAGGCCCAGAGATGTCATTCAACAGAATCGAAGGGGGAGAGGCATTCCTTATTAGGTTCTTTTGTTGTCCTCGTTATCAGGGGGAAGTCTAGGACCAGTGTATACTGAGGGGTTTTTGGCTTCTTTAATATAATAATCCTGGACCCCAAAGTCAGCATTCTCTGTGTTTTTGGCTGCCCAAGGGCAGTCAGTAAATACATGTCCCGAATCATCACAAAGATTACATTTAGGCTCTTGGAAACAATGTGCACTAGCATGGCCTATTTCCCCACAATAAGTACACTTTAGCACTTCACAGAACGTGCTAATGTGTCTATGAGAACCACATTTAAAGCACATCCTAGGCTGCCCTGGATAGAACAGAAAACCCTTATCTCGCCCTATAAAAAAGCAATTTGGTAGATGTACGATATCTTGATCAGACTGTTGTAGCTTAATTTTAAATTTCCAACCACCATTCCAGAAACCCTCATCATCCAGTATTGGGGCTGGATTCTCCTGAATGATACATCTTTTTTCCAGCCAATAGACAATATCTGTGATATTCACCCCCTCGTTTTGAAAGAGAACTGTAACAACTCTAAAGGGTTATTTTGTCAAAGGTATCACAATAAAATCTACTCAAAGTGGGTTTGTCTTTAAATTAGAAAACCTACACCAAAATCTTTCTAACAAGGCCGGAGTCCTAAAGCTTATATCAAATGTATATTCTCCTGGTGCATGAATTAAGGCATAAACCTCCGCGGGGGGGACCCCAAAGATTGTTTCAGTAATACTTTGCCCACATGAAAACGATCTGGGGCAGTATCTCTATGTCCTATATATCGCAATTGCACAGCATTTCATCTTTTGGCTAAGTCCACAGTCTTGTGAAAATGGCTGGCATAGGTCGGGAGTTCAGTATTGTTAGAACGTGTCTCCCCCTCAGGTAGAGGTTCCCCACCTTTTGCTTGTTGTAGCCCCAACTCTTCTCCTTCCCCAAGAGTTTGTTCTGTTCCTTCTAAAGAGGGTTTTTTACCTGGAAGGGCCGATTCTCCCCATGTCCACTTCTTTACTTTTTGGCATTGTAGGTTCTGAAAATGATGTAATGGGATTCGGAAAGGTGGTATCCAGCTGCAAGACTCCTTGAGATGGGGACATCCATCCCGCTGAAGATAGGGCACATTCTGGTGACCATTCTGCATCATCTCCCTCACTCCAGTCACAATGTGGGGGCCTAGTTTCTTTACCAGGAAATGAGGTTGAATTGTCCTCAGTTGCCTGAACTTTCTCCGGACCTGATACATCGTCCTTTGTTGGTGATGCCACAGATCGCTTTCTTTTACGCTCATCGTCTCTTTGGGAGACCGCATCGTCCAACTGGTTTATAATTTTCTTTAGTTTCTCTTCCAAACACTGTTTTTTCTGTTATAGACTAAGAACAGCCCCAGACTTGGAGACGGAACTGCTAACGCGGGCGATATGCTGTCCACCTCGCAGGTGCATCCCAGCCGCTGCTTCTGCAGTTTTCGTCTGCCCTTCTTGCTTCTCTGATTCATTCATACTGGTGTCTGCATCATCCACCAACCTCTCTCCTGCCATGTCAGCCATAGAATGACACACCACACTGCTGTCAGGCCCCCTACTGACAAGAGTGGAGGAAGTTCCCTGGTGTCCTGGCCAAATTTCCCTCACTCACTAAAAATACCACCAACAGCTTAATGTGGTTCAAGGTCAGTTGGCATTCATCTGTATCCCCCTCTCCCGGGTCGTGCCTGAAAATAGGCAGGATTTTTCTAGTGCACATACCCGGTCAACAAAATAAAAAAAAATTAAAAAAATTAAAGCAAGAGCCATTATTTTTTTTGTATATGTTATATCCCGGTTATGTTATCTATAACCTCCATCCACTCAGCATCCACCACCCTTACCCCATCTGCCCCTGACTAAGTGATCCATAATTAGACCTAATCTGCAAGTACATCCACAGACAGCAATCGTTAGAGGCTCAGCACTCACCACCTCAGCTGCAGTACACATATACTGTAGAAATAGCACGGAGAGAAGGAGATTACTGGTGATGTGGAGAATGTATGGTTTTTGTTGTGACATCCCTCTCATAGGGTCTGAAGCATGGAGAGAGAGAGAGAGAGAGAGCATTGGCAATGGGATGAGTGTGTGTTGAACTGGGAAGAAGTAAGTGCTTGAGCGAGAATTCAGGTAGAAGGCTTGTTTGTTTTTAATAAAAAGCTTTAAATTTGGTTGTACAGGAGTGGGAATGAACTAGTGAGTGAGGAACTGGACAGGTTGGTAAGGAGTGAGTGGGTAACCAAGAGGGCTGCTTGCTCTTGTAATTTAAAATTAAACAAGACACAAAAAAGGATGCATTGTGCTTAACAGCTACAACTTTGTTTTAAAATTGGTAATCAAGATATCTGTAAATAAATATATCTAAAAGTCTGACTTGGTTTTCTTTTTTTTTTTTTTGGATAGTAGTATGGTTTTATTGTTTGACTGAATGCCATTACAATATATTAAAATACAAACAATTCAACATACAATATACAAATTAAATTATCTTACTCATACAATCATTCGATTTCATCAAAAGGTATTATCCATCCATTTTCCTGTGAAAATAAAAATTCCACCGGCATTTTCCTGCACGATCCAGTATTAAATATTCATCATATAGGTCCATTTAGAAAAATAGTTTAGCTAATCAGAATACGAAAACATGTATTATCATTTATAAGTGATTAATTATAATAATAATAATTCTTTATTTATAGTGCACCTTTTAAAAAAAAACAAGCCACATTACAAAACAGTTAAATGAACAACAATACCAAAAATACAATTATAAATACCATAACATACAAATAAAATCAGAACTGGGTCATACAAAATATGTCTGGTTCCATAAAAAAGGTTTAAGAGCCTATTTAAATCCCTCCATGGTCATTCACTCCCATACCTGATGGGGTAGAGAATTCTAAAGGGTTGGAGCCATGTGCATAAATGCACAGCCCCCAGAAGATTTTAAACAAACCCTTGGAATCTCTAGCAACCCCTCATCAGCTGAGCAGAACGATTGCCCAGGGCAGTAAGGAACCAGGAGCTCTTTCAGGTGATCCAGACCCAGTCTGCGTAGGGCTTTATAAGCTTCTAGAAGGAAATGCACTCGCATTCAAAGAGTGCAAATGCAACAAGTGTGCTAGGTCCAAAAGCTACCTAATAAATAGATTACATCTTATTTACAACATTAATATTGTGCATCTGAGAAAATATTGAAAGAACAAAATGTCCTTCCAATCTCAGAAAAACTGATAAACAATACTAATTAATAATTAGAAATTCATTTAGTATTCTTGTCATATAGAGCACACCAAAACTGTTCTAGGGATACATTAGAATAACATAGATCCCCCAAAACATTCATCAAATATCAATTTTTGTTTGCCAGCTAATTATCAACTAATTACCAGCCAGTGGAACCTATTTCGGCTCTCATGAAAGAGTTGACCATACCGTCCACCAAGCATCCCTCAAAAGAAACTATCTCCCATCCTCAGACAGGCTTGAAATTTAGCCAATATGTTTAGGCCCAACTACAGGTAGGATCCTACTCTTGAAGCTACTATGTAACAGGATTATTTAAGGATACCCTCTCACCAGGCCCGTTTAGGAAATCTTGAGTTACCAGCAACACCCATCCAAACGGGGTACTATCAAGGAGCACCCCACTGCGCATGCAGTCCCATGCCCCTACGGCACCCTGGTATAATGAGAACTTATATACCAGCTGCTATCTGTAACCAGCTATCTGTCTTTTAGAGACTGAGCCTTCCCCAAAAAGCTCCTACAGTTCACTCCACTTTCAAGTCCGAAACCTTGAGGCTGAGCCCTGCCATTACAGGCTCAATCAGGCCAAAATAGAGAAATAAAGAAGTTTCCACAGGAAGCAAAGTGAAAAATCCACCAGCTAACTTCCAGGGCTATCTACCAGTTCCATTTGGCTCACATCATTCCCTTAAAATAAGTGTACATAACACATTAAGTTCCCTCAGTTTGACCGGACATAAAATTGAAGTAACATATTTAGGGCCCACTTCAGATGGGGAATTCTACTCTTGAAGGTACAATGCTACAGCCTTATTGAGGGGGCCAATTCAACAGACCCAAATTAGGATATGTTAAGCTGCCTGCAAAACCCATCCTGTTGGGGTACTATCAATGAGCATCCTACTGCACATGCAGTTCCATGTCCTGACTGTCCCCTGATGTGAAGGGAAATATATGCCAGCTGCTTTCTATTGCCAGGTATGAATCTTTGGAGATTATGCCTATCCCAAAGAGCTCTCACACTTCTCTCCCCTTTCAGATCCAAAACCTTAAAGCTGAGCCCTGCCCTCACGAAGATGATTAAACCACAGTAAAAATAAAAAAAAAGCAAAGAAACATTGACGTACATACAATAAAATCTCAAAGAAACAAATACAGAATCAGCAGCAGAAAATTACCTTGCACCAATAATAATCATGATATCACTTCATGTTTACCACTTAAATACACATAATCACGTTCCAGATTCATATGAAATGCTAGCAGAATATATCTGGAAAAGTTTAAACTTGTATCAAACCCTAATGAAGGATCGTTAGGCACAAGGACTTTTCAATATGCTGGCTGAAGTTCTTAACAGTTAAACCACAGACTCCTTTGAAAATGTATTTTATTTATTTATTTATTTATTTATTTATTTATTTATTTATTTATTTCAGTTTGGGATTAATACCTTTGAGTCAAGGACTCATTTTCAAAGGTTCCACATCAGTGTTGAACAAACATTACCAAAATACAAGGTTTACAGAGAAAAAAAAAGGAAAACAATGAAGCATATACACAGGCAGTAATAGTAAAATTTGAACTTATACACATCAAATTAGTACATATTAACAGAAAGACTGATTAGATAAGAGGGGGTTGGGTGGGTCAGCCAGAGGTAGCATCGTCTGAGGTGAGAGAGAGGTGGAGCTTTCAACCAAGTGAAGCCATTGTCAGGTAACTGGGGGAAGGGAGCGGGTTAAGAAAAAAATGGTATATAGCAGAAAGATGTAGAGGGGGGTAGGTAAATGGAAAACTGGGGGCAAGGTACTATCACATTTGCGCAGGCAGGTACAATTCATTCTAGAGCCAAGGAGAGATTTGAGCCCAGCTTTGAAGATACTAATCTTAGTATCAGTGAGGTCAGTAGGTAGTTCATTGTACCATTTTGGTCCTTGATACAGGATGGAGTTCTGAGCAAGTGTTGTCCTTTGGAAGGGAATCACCATCTTGTCTGCAACCACACTACGGGTAGATTTTCTTGGGATGGCCAGCTTAAGGTGTCTGCCCAGTGTGGGGGATGTCAGTCCAAGTAGTACTTTTTTTAAAAGTAGGCAAGTTTGGTATTGCCCTCTAAGGTGGAGTGGGAGCCACCCAATTTCAGTGCACAGCGACCAGATGTGGGTGTCAAGAGTAGCCTCCAAAGTAAGATGACAGGCCTTATTGAGGAGTGTGTTGATCCTGTTAAGAGCAGTTTTTGTGCCCAACCCATATATAGGCAACCCATAGTCAATGGTAGACAGTATTGAGATACTGGTGGCTAGTTTGGGTGCATCCGGTGTCATTGTATGTCTGTGATGATAAAGTACATTGAGTTTTATATTTGCAGTTTTGATAACAGAGTCAATGTGGTTTGAGAAGGTGAGCATGTCATCAAAGGTAATGCCGACATGTATTAAACTTGTACAATGCATGTGTCCTGACCCATCAGAATGCAGGATTTTCTGTACTTATTTTACAATACAGAATAGTAAGCAGTCATTAGTAACCAAATGCAAGTGCTTTCTTCAGCACAGGGTTCTTAACTCTTTTTCATGCTGAAACAGGGCTCCTGATTTAAGGAATTACTTATAGCCTATTAGCCAGTTATCCAGCTTGGAAGCTGAAGCTGGAAATCTTCACCTTTTCATAGTTAGATCATATCTAACAAACCTCTCACCTCAATGCCTTTTTATACCCCTCCTCTTGTTCTTGTGATTTGTTTGTTTTCTTACAATGTTAACATAAGGGCTGTGTGAATACCTTTTTCTGAATATTCGGCTGACTATTCAGCAGCCAAATATATGGGTATTTGAGAAAAGGTATTCGGCTACAAAAAGAAAAGAAAAAAGAAATAGCCACTCTTCTTCCTCCCCAGCCCCAAACCAGATAAAATGTAAACCCCATAGCCCCACCCTCTATCAATAGCACAGTCACACCCTCCTCTCCCCAGTACCCACAATTTGTTATCATTTTATTAAAATAGTAATGAAATCCTCTGATGTAGGATTATTAATCACTTCACCTCCATGGTAGGACATCATCTTTAATCTAAAGCACTAGTCTGCTCTTAAGAGCAAACTAGCACTTTAGATTAAAGATGGTGACCAGTCATGAAGGTGGGCAGGTTGAGCCAGTTGCCCATTGGGGGATTTAATTACTAGCTGCTGCCCATAGAGCAGCACTACTGAACAATGAAGTGGGTTCATAAGGGCAGACACACAGGAGCCCTCCCTGCAAATTTCCTCCCTTCCCTGGACTCTCAGTTACTCCAGCTCTTGCCCATAGATCAGTGCTGCTGAATGGTGAAGCAGGTTCGTGAGGGCAGACACAGACAGGAGCCCTCCCTGCAAACTTCTTCCCTTCTTTGGACCCATGGACTCTCAATTACCCCAGTTCCTGCCCATAGAACAGTGCTACCGAATGGTGAAGTGGGACCATGAAGGCAGACACAGACAGGAGCCCTCCCTACAAACTCTTTCCTTTCCCTGGACCCACAGACTCTCAATTACCACAGGTACTGTACCTAGTTGGAAATGAAGCTCCTTTCTCCTGGTGTGCGGTGCCATCTTGGACTGCTGGATCTTTGAACTTGGCCACGTGGCCCCCCTTCCCCCAGGTTATTGGTCAACCAACATGTACTGATAGTTTTATGTTTGTTTTATTTAGAGCTCCTAGTTGCTATATTGTTGGGCTTTTTAGCTATTTTATACAGTTGCTTCACTAAACATGCAGTATTTCTTCCCAATTTTCTACTGCTGCTTTTGGGAGCTTTAATGGGATACTCGGTGCTGAGCTCAATCGATGGTACTGGGGCAGTACCCTAAATTAATTTAAGGAGCAGTAAAAAGCAACTAGGCTGCTATGAACTGAAAGGGCTTTGAGTTTTCAACTTTCCACAGTATTCTTTGTGACCTGAAACTGTTTTTTGATCTGAAACTGATTAGTGGTGACATGGGAGAGGATATTTTGCACTGCACTAATATTAGAAGGCTGCTGGCTAGCTCTTTATTTTTTTTTTGTTTTGTTTTCTGATCCTCCCTGGTGTGCCACCAGTTCCGGGATGCTCATCTCCAACCCCCACCCCCAGGGAAAGGATTGGATTGCTGTTACCTACCCCATGACACTCTCAGTGGATTTCTGTATTCTCTCCCCAGCACCTGCCCATTGATCAGCGCTACTGAATGGTGAAGCGAGTTCATGACAGCAGACACAGACAGGAGCCCCCCCTGCAATCTACCTCCCTTCCCTGGACCCACGGACTATCAATTACCCCGGGTACTGCACCTTGTTGGAAATTAAGCTCCTCTCTCCTGGTGTGTAGCACCATCTTGGTCTTCTGGATCTCTGAACTTGGAGCAGAGCCACACTTCGCACGGCATCACTTCCTTCTGTCCTCACACCTGCCCCAACCACCCTCCCACCCAGAGTTGGCACTCCCTTTAAGGACAGAAGTAGCAAATAGGATACCAGAAACAATCAGTCGATTCTCACACCCCCTCCACAGATCAGTACATGTTAGATTGCCTGTACAGCTAGCTCCCTCCCTCTTACCTACGCACGCTTTTGGATCTTGCCAGATCTCTGGCTGCTCAAAGTGGAATCATAAATCTACAGACTCCCCACTCCCCCACCCCCAATTTCTGGAGTGTGAAACTGAGCGTGTCCAGACCCCCTTGGTCTGTACATCTCATCAATACATGGTGAGGATGCAGACTGTCATGGGAAGGAGGCAGATTGGCAAATTATCATGGGAAGTCTCTGACAGGAGGCAAATAGGCTTGGCTGTTCTCATTGCCCTATCCCTGTACATCCTACTCCTCTCATGCGACAAGTGTGGGGATATACTCACACACAACCTCTCCCCTAGGGATGAGTAAACAACAATTACTCTGGTAGGATACCACCCTAAGCCACACCCTGTCCTACTTGGGCCAACTCTAACTGCGCTAGCATACTTTGACAGAAGACGGCCCCTGCTGGGTAGACTAATAATCCACATACAGCTCTCGGCTTGCACTCCCCAGAGAGTAGGGCTGACTTTAACTTTACACATCAAACTTCTTCTTACATGTGGTAATATTGAGGCAAACCCAGGTCCCAAGAACTGCCCAAACAGCAAATCAAATCCTCAATGGGCTAGTTACAGGGGTACAGTATTACAATTGTCCATATTAACATTGGTAGTCTTCTCCCTAAACTTCAGGAACTGAAAGCTTGGGTTAAACTTCTGGGTATAAGCGAAACCTGGCTGAAGCCAAAGTTCCCAAACCCACTTTGCCATATCCAGGGCTATACAACCTATAGAAATGACAGACCTGGATCAAAAAGAGGTGGTGGAGTTTTTATTTACATAAAAGACAACCTGACTGGCATGGTTATTATTGCCTCTAGTACTGGCGATAACCTTGCAACAAAATGGATAATAATGGAGATCATCGTGGGATCAGCCAAAAAAATTCACTTAGGCTGTGTATACAGCTCCCACCCCCCGGGTGGCATCAATGGCCTCAGGCACATCTTAAGTGCTGTTGCAAACCTCATCCCCACAAGAGACGTCATACTGGTAGGAGACGTCAACCTAAACTGCTTGGGGGGAAATCAGTCTGGTTTTACAGAACTCCTCAACCAAGTCAGCCTATCCCAGATTGTCCTCTCACCAATATAGCTGAACACTAAATCCCAGAGGCATACTCTTCTGGACTGGATTTTAACCAATAGGGAGGACAGGGCAACTGAAGCAAGTGTCCTATTGGACTCAATCAGTAACAACTCCCCAACCTACTGCACGTGGTCATACCATAGTGTGCACCCTCCAGCCAAGCTGATATCTTTCTGCAACTTCTCAAAAGTGGGCATGGATGCACTCAGGTCAGATTTATATGGCATTGACTGGAAGAAGCTCTACTCCCTAAAGAATGTTGAAGCAGCACTAGGTTTTCTCTCTTTGCTGTGCTATCCTCCACACAAGATAAGCACTTTCCCCATACCACACGGTGCATCTGGGGTGGCTGTACAAAATGGATCACTAAGGAATTAGTGGCTCTAATAAAGATCTAGGGACAGGGCCTGGATCACATACAAAGTCACGCCACTGGGAACTGGAATACCAAACGACTAAGGAATCAATGCAAACAGGGAAATCAGGCTGGGTAAATCAAATTATTTTAAGGCCCAATAAGAGAGTAACTTCAGGGACTCCTGTATCTTCTGGTCTGCAATGACTTCTGTCATGAAACCATCCACTGAGGTGAAATCCTTTAGGCTAAATATGGAAGCGGGTTATAATACAGAACCTATTACTGTTGCCGGACTACCAAACTCCAAATTCACAAACCTCGAGTCATACCAGGCCCTTCTTCCTCAGGTATCGGAGAGGACTCTTCCTCTAAATACTTTTAATATGCTTAAGGGTACAACCTAAGATTCCATAACACTTTTTTATAGTCTTTTTGGTGTGCATATCAAATTTAAAATCATCTGAAATTACAACACCAAGATATTTTTCCTCAGATGTGACCTCCAATTGTATGTTGTTCAGTGTATAACTTGCCCTGATATTATTTTTACCCAAATGCATTACTTTGCACTTAGACTCATTGAAGGTCATTTTGTATTCTGCTGCCCAGTTGGATAATATATTCAAGTTTGCTTGTAATTGCACAACTGATTGTGCATCATTTACTATGCACCCTTTTTTGCAGTCATTTGTGTACTTAGTTATCCAGATGCTTTTAGTAGTCTGCATATTAGAGACCAAGATGTTAAATAATAGTGGTCCCAACACAGAGCCCTAGGGACTCCACTTGTCACACTTCCCCATGTTGACATGTGTCCTCGTATGACTACCATTTGCTGTCTATCATGAAGTCAAGATGTTACCCATTTTATGATGTTTGGGTGTAGATTTATTTTAACCAGTTGATCAGTTAGAATTTTATGGGATACCGTGTCAAATGCCTTCGCATAATCCAAAACAAATAATATCAACAGGCATTCCGTTGTCTAGTGCCTCACTAACCGGTTCAAAGAAGTTAATAAGATTAGTTAGGCATGAACTTCCGGGAGTAAAACTGTGCTGTGATATATCTATATATCCTGTTTTATGGATATGATCAACAAGTCTATACTGTAAAAGTCTTTCCATGAGTTTACATATTGTTGAAGTCAGGCTAATGGGCCTATAATTACTCATCAGTTGTTTACTTCTACCTTTGTATATTGGTGTAATATTCGCTATATTCCATTATTATAGTGTTTTCCCTTCTTTCAAGGAAGCATTAAACAAAGTAGTTAAAGGACCAGAAATTTCCTTAGTTAACTCTTTCAAAAATTTGGGAATAATCCCATTGGGGCCTGGTGAGGAATTTGCCTTAATCTGACCAATTGCTGCTGCAATATTTTCTTCAGAAAATAGAACTAAGTCTTCACTATTTCATATATTCTTTATGTCAATGATCTCTTTTGGTTTGAAAACATTCATAAAGTAAGAGTTTAGTTATTTTGCTATCTCGGTCTCATCACTTATGACTGTATGTTCCAATTTCAAGGGTCCTATACCAACTGGGTTTCCTTTTAATGACCCGATGTAATTGTAAAACACTTTTTTTATTGACTTTAGAGGTCTCTGCTAATTTTAGTTCTCATTTCTGTTTAGCAGAATGTATAATTTTTTTTTGTTTTATTAGCCTGTATCATAAATCTGTTCCAGTGTAATATGGTCCAGTGCTTTTTAAATTTACAATACACTCTGTGTTTTTTATTAATATTTCTTTTTATTTCATTGGTCCACTATAATGGGATTCTTTGCTTATTAGTATTATATTTAATATGTTCAGGAACCCAATTGGTTATGCAAAATTCAATCTTATTATTTATTTATTTCCCAAACTTGTTTTAGTTCAAGGTTTTTAAGTTCATCATTCCAGTTTCATTCAGCCCAAACATTTTTTATAATTGAATAATCTGCTTTATGGTAATTCCTTATTTTGGTGATCCCAAATCTTTTTAAGTTGAACTGGACCATATTATGGTCACTGTCTCCAAGTGGTGGTAATATTAATGGCATTGATCCTGCAACTTTAATATTAGTAAGTATTAGGTCAAGCAGATTATTTCTAGTAGGTTCCATCACAAGTTGTTCCAAGTTATATTGGAGAGTAATTTCCAGGAATCTTTTCTCCAACTGAACTTTAACCTCTAGGATTGACCAGTTAATGTTAGGCAAATTAAAATCACTCATTAGGACATAGTCATCAGACACTTCCATATTTTCCAGTTCATCCATAAAGATTCTCATGCTAAGGTCTTTCATCTTTAAATCCCTTCATGATGGAGCAAATCTCCTCTGTTAGGTCTACTTAGAGTTAAACAGAACTCTCACACTTTGAGATCCTCCTCAAATTGGCTTCTGGAATGTGTCAGGACTTCCATGGACATGGGTCAGAAAGCCTTTTCTTGGTCAGCTCCAACATTTTGGAATACCCTGCTGGAAGATCTCCAAACCCTCAGATCCCCCCGACCTTTAAGCAGCACTTTAAGAATCTACTTACACAGTTGTCGGCCTGTAACTGCTAGCTTGGGAGAATATTAGAATGCTAGTGAGCTGCACAATCCTATTGTTCAAACTTTGTTAGACTAGTGTTATTGTGTATTTGTTTGTAGTTTGGAAAAAAAAAAACAGTGCCTGTATGTGTCTTTCCTATTGCAATGACCTTGCCTGTAGGTATTTATTACTATGTATGACCAGAGTTGCTAGTTATTGTAATCCATTTGTCTTTTCCACCACTGCAGATGTTTCTATTGTGTATGATGGATGCTACCAGCATTGTATGTGCTACCTATGTCGCCCGGGTTGTGCCTGCAAACGGTCGCAAGGATCAGTGTAACTACCCGGTTATCAAATACAAATAAATAAATATAACACATTTTGGGTGCTTGGGGGAAGGGATGGCGCAGTTCAGCTGTTGATAGAGGGGTGGGAGGATGGGGTTTACACTGTACTTGTTTTTATGGGGCTAGGGAGGAGGGTGGGGGGCTGTTTGCTTTTTATTTTGCAGGTGGCTGAATACTCTTTCCCTAATATAAATAGTTCCATATTTGAGAAGAGTTCCCAAATATTCTGAAGCCCTGCTATTTGTGGTATTCTGGAACTACTATCTGGCCACTGCAGAAATTACAATGCTGTAAAAAACAATGCTTTTCCTACCCCATGGCTCCTCCCTAGTTTGTCCCCCACTCCAGGATTCTTACAAAAGATGGAGGAACGAAGTTGACTGGAGTCTATAAGAATTATTCCTTAGGTAAGAAAACATTCACCATTGTTACATAGAATTTAAACTCCTTAATCAATATTTCTTTTTCTGACATATTTTCTTTCTTTTTTTGGTTTTGGGGTATAATAAAAATAAACATAAACTATAGCTCTTGTTCTTGTCCTACATTGGAATTTGGCTCATACCATAAACTCTGGTGCCTAAATGCCATACTAATGAGTTGCTGTACTGTTAGGGTGTGCTATCCTTTAGACAAGACATTAAACTGAGGCCTCTCTTCCTTTTCTGTTGCTTGTTCAGGTGGATGTTACGACCCCATGGCACTTCTCATAAAGAGCAGAGGAATTGTATTAAGAAATATCAGATAATATAGAAAAGAAAAAAAATACAAATAAAGGAAAACAGAAATTAAATAATTTATCTAAGGTTGTACAATCAAAAAGAAAGAAGGCTTGCATCACTATTGGGGATAAGTGGAACAAAAAGAAAACCAAAAAATAACTACTGTTAACGTATTCCATTCTAAAATCAAATAAACGTAGCCAAGACATTCCTTCCCAAAAAACTATAAAATCTTTTTCTGCAAAAAATTATTTTTCCTTTGCAAAGATAGTACCTGAAGTAGGATCACACATTTTAATGATTCAAAGATATAGGGACCAAAGCTGTTGTAGCACAAACTAGCATGTTGTCTGCCACAGGTAGTATTTCAGGCAGGCAAAATTAAACAGCAGGGTGCTTAAGTTATATCTCAGTAACTATGGGGGGAATCACCAAGGAACAGTCACTCATAGGGAGTCTCCTCTAGCCACAGGCTTTTTCAGCAGTTAGCCAATGTTGTCCAAAACTCTTTGACAAAGGTGCATTCCAAGGAAAAATGCTCTTCTGTCTCATTCTGGTCTCCATATTCTGGGTATGGGCAGTTACATTCTTCTACGGCTTTGTGCTTGCTATTGCCATGTACACAACTTCTTTATAGTGTATGTTAGAACAATGTTAGCCTTAGGAAATCATCATTTCCTAAGGTTGTTATACTATCATTGTGACACAGCTTAGGCACACACAGCACTGACCAATCACAGGCATTTGAGGATATCGCCACAGAAGTGGAGCGTGTTACTACACCATTGCACATAGTGCAGTCAGCTTGGGGGAAACCAGAAAACTTGAATAGGCATGGGCTACGTGAAGCTTTGCCCACATACCTCTGTCCTGCACTGTCACCCATCTCCGGCCTGAATCTGGATGTGGTCCCTGGGTGGGGGGGGCCCTCCCCTTCTCAGCCCCACCACAGGGGGCAATCCATGGGGGATCTGGGGCCCAAGATATAGGAAAGATGGGTGCCGGGTGAGAGGAGGTTAGGACAAAGCTGAGAAGCATGCCTGTGCTGACCCTATGGGGGTAAAAAGCTCTATGGGAAAAAAAGTCTTTTGTGCGGTAGACAGTTTGAAATCAGGTCCCTAAATAATAATGTTTTCCATTATAGTATTATATAGCTGTCTCCTAGACAGGGTAATAACTTGCTGTTTTGAAAATTTCCACTTTATTACTTCTTTTAGGTTTGCTATACTATAATATGGAATGCTCATACACTGCAAAAGTTTGTGGGGAGGGGGGCATCCTGTCATCTGTCTAGGTAGTTAGCAAAACTGAACTTTTACTGAATTACCTGCTGATATGACAGTCCTCAACTGTCCTGTCTTGAGGGAACCATGAAAAAACAAAGTATAGAAAATACTGTAGAATGTATCATATTGAGACCACCCTTATTTTTAGGCAAGTATGTAAAGTCTCTCTTCACTGGGTTAAGGTGGCTGCCTCAGAGCCTCTGAAAGAAAATCATGATAATTCTTGTTTCCAAATTTAAAGGAGGAGGAAGACTATAATTTAAGTATAACAAAACTGGAAGTAAAAAATTACCAGATAATATGTACTCTTTTTGCTAATCTCCATAATTTCCATCTGTTTACTTTGGATTTGTATACAGCTAATCATGTATCACAATTTAAAAAGGCTTTAAATCCCTACCCCAATGTAATTCCTAATATAGAGAAGGGTCATCAACCAGTTTAATTCCCGCACAGAGGAGGGCCAGAAGGTGCCACCAGCCAGTTGCATCTCTAAGCCCTTTTGCATATTGACCTGAGATCCTGACAGGTCAAAAAAGAAGTGTACCAACTCCATTGCTGCCAGACCAGAAGTCACATCTGCCACAAATAAGTATATATAATCTGTGTATGCAGTTATATTTTTTGGTGAATTCTCCCTATGGGGGCAGGGCAATCCTCTGAACTGTGGAATCCAACAAGATTTTATGGATTAATGGGTCCAGGGTGACAATATAGAGGAGAGGATTTCAAAGGACACGCCTGTCTCACTCCCGCCTTGATTGTACAGGAGTTACCAAAATGCCCCTTTAAATATGAGACTACCAACAGAAATGTATACTGGGTGCACAACATGTCACATAGAGCAGAGGAATGCCATAAAAGGACAGTACAGAAAAGAAGCATTCACATGGGACTTTAGCCTTGTTTTGATCCAAAGACAACAAAAACAGGTATATTACAGGAAGTACAGTGATTAACTTTTCTAATAATGTATAAATTATTGTAAATTTTCCTAGTAGGAATGGACCAAATCAGCGCTGGTTCAATTTGATGCATTTGCGACCTGAAGTGCTATAGACTTAAACCTTTTACTATAGATCTTAACTGCAATTTTAGCTAAACTCTGCTCACTTCTCTCCTTCAAATTCCTGCTCGATTTTTTCTTCTGCTCCCCCCAGCCCCTCCCAGGCCTCCTTTAAATACAGTCTTGCACCACCCTCCTGGTGTTCTGCCATCCCTTTAGTTTATTTTGGCCAAGTTTACCTCCAATCATCACAAAGAGTAGCAGTGCCATCTAGCTATTACTTCGTTTACCTGCTCTATGTCTCTCAGCCTGCTATTGCTTTTCAGCAAACTTCCATCTCCCATTTCTTTACCTGCCTTGGCAGTCCCTTACAGCATCAGGACACTCAGGAGTATCTGGACTAATTACACTCTTTCTTTTTCTTCCCTCCTTGTATACACCATCACCAGTACTTTTCTCGCCTGCTCCTATATTGATCCCTGCTTACTACTATACTAAGCCTTGTTATCCAAATATAGCCCTGTCTCTCACTTTCTGTTTAGGAACTTATTTATTGAATTGAATATCCTCTCAAATCTGAAAGGGTGTTTGACTGTACTCCTGTCACCCACCCAGCAGAGGCATCCTACCCTCTCTATCACCCACACTATACTCTCTTGGAGTCATGGCTTGCGTTAACTTTGTCTTTATGATTGTAGTAAACAGCTTATCCAATGTAACAGTATGCGACAAAGTACCAGACTCTAGTCCAGTCCTGGAACTCCTTATCCCAACCTATGCTGCCCCTTCACACTGTACCTCCCTCCATCTGGCACCCACCCTTCCTTTACCCACACTCCCCATTCTTCCTCCCTCCCCTTCCTAATCCCATCACCTTTGTGTATCCGATCACTTTCCCTCATATCTATAAACTGTCAAATCAGTCTTTTCTTCCCTAGCACTAAACCTACCTTCCTGACAATGAATAGTGGGTGGTTCCAAAGGAAAAAAGTGTTGACATCCTTGATGAGTTCATTAAAGAAATTGCTACTTCTGCTTCTCCTCTGCTCGGGCAATGTGGAGTTAAATCCTGGCCCACCATCACAACTTACCTCACCGACGGAATTTGCAGCGGGCCCTGGACTTAAAATGATGCTGGTCAATATACTAAGCCTGACTAAAAAATCTGACCAGCTACCAGCTACAAACATGGGCTACTCATACTGAACCAGATCTTATCATTATTACTGAGTCTTGGCTCAAAAAGGTCACTACTGACCAACAAATTACTCTTCTGGGCTATAAACTATACAGGGCAGATAGGGAATCGGGGTGGTAGGGGTGGTAGTGTGGTTATCTATTCTAAAACCAAGAATACAGTTCGTGATATCATCTGTAAATCTAAACCGAAGGAATATGAGATTGTATCTCTGAAGCTTGACCTTCCCTCTACGGAATGCATTACTATTATAGGTGATTATAGGCCCCCAGCTGGTGGCACTGATATCCTCAATATACTAAAATCTCTAACCACTGCTGCCAATACTGCAACCTGAAATCTCTCTGTGATGAGCTCAGCCTTGTACAGCAAGTTAGTGAACCCACAAGGAACAATACTTCGAACAATGCCAACAGCTCACTCCTAGATGTTATATTAACCACTCATGCTCATACAATTTCACACTCTGCAGTTTTCCACAATGATATGAGTGATCATGGGGTTATTGTATGCATACGATCGCAAGCTAAGAATCAATACCAGCCCAGGCTCATAACCAAACTGTCTTTTCGTATGTTCTGGGCAGCAAATTACCTGTCAGACTTTAGGCAAGGTTAGATGGCAAGATCTCTATCTTGCCAAAACTGCCAATGAGGCTGTCTCTGTCCTCAACAACAACCTTGTCACACTGGCAAATAAGCATGCCCCCCTTTATCAAGGCTAGGGTGCACAACACCTCTCACCCCTGGTTTACTCCAGGTCTTAAGGCTGCACTTACAAACCGCTACAAGATCTGGGCTCAGGCTAAGCGTTCCAAGATCCCAGCAGATTGGCAGGCTTTTAGAGCAGCTAGGAATGCCTGCATAAAAAGCATTCACTCTGCCAAAGTAAACTTCTATGTTTCCACCCTAGAACAGACAGACGGGGAATTCTCATAAAATTTGGAGGACACTTACAGTACATCTATCGAAGGATGGCCTACTGCACCCTCCATTCCAATTAAGATCCTCACCAATGGTAGGGTTGTTGAAAGTAATTCTCAAATTCTGGAAGAACTTAACTCCCATTTTGTCACTGCTGGCTTAACCTTTGACTCCTCACCTTACGCAAGCAGAGGGAATAATCAAGCCAGTTCTATCCCCACTCCCCACACCTCAACTTGTCCCTTCCAGCTGTGTACACTCAACTACAAAGAAGCTGAAGATTTGCTCCTTAACCTAGATACTAAGAAAAGCGCCGGGGATGATGGACTTGAACCTTTTTTTTTAAACTAGGCTACACCCATCTCACTGCCCCCATTCTTCATATTTTCAATCTCTCCATTACTTCTGCCACAGTTTCGTTTTGTTGGAAATCCGCCCACATCCTTCCCCTATTCAAATCAGGGGACCCATGTGATCTAAATAATTATAGGCCTATCTCAATCTTGTCCATTCTCTCTAAAGTTTTTTGAAAACTGATTTACAATTGATTAAAACTTCATGTCAAAACCTTTTCACTTCTAACCCCAATACAATCCAGTTTCTGGCCTAATCAGAGCACTATCACAGCACTGGCTAAAGTCACTAATGACTGGATCTCTGCTATGGATGCTAAGATCACTGGTACAGTCTTCTTAGACCTTAGTAAAGTGTTCAACACCATTGACCACAATTTATTAGTTACCAGCCTTATTAAACTAGGTGCCACTCCTTCCACTGCTCAGTGGTTTACCAGTAACCTAGCAGGGAGGACACACAAAGTCAATGCTGATGGTCTAGTCCCAGCCTCCTTGCTGATTGCCAGGGGAGTTCTGCAAGGCTCCATCCTAGGCCCTATCCTTTTTTCCTTGTATATCAATGATCTTGACTCTCATATAACCAATTCCAACTTACATTTCTTTGTGGATGACACAGTACTGTACACCTCTGGCTCAACATTGTCTGAAGTAAGGGACATGCTACAAGCTGACTGCTCAGCTCAAAATTAATCTTATTAATGCTAAGCTTCTCCTCAATGGCAAGAAAACCAAGGCAATGATCTTTACTCTTAGTACCTCCTCTACCACCTCCCTGACCGACCGAAAGACTTTGTTGTTACCTATCTAGGCAAACCTTTGGAAGTCATCCCCAAATTTAATTATCTTGGCATTTGGTTAGATAACAAGCTCTCTTTTAATGACCATCTTGAGGACCTATCCAGATGGCTAAAAGCCAGGTTAGGTTTCTTTTTCAGAAATAGGTCTCTCTTCCCGCTAGAGACTCAAACCAGGCTTGTTCAGGCCACATTCCTTCTCCTACTTGATTATGGGGATCTAACTTACACCTCCTCTGCAATCTCAAGCCTAAGTAAGTTGGACGTCCTCTATCACTGTGCCCTGTGGTTCATTACCAACTCCCCATACCAAACTCATCATTGTGATCTTTACGCAGCTGTTGGCTGGACATCACTTACCACTAGACGTTTGCTCCATGCTGGTATCTGGACTCTTAAGTTACTCCTGAATAAACTCCCGAGCTACCTAACATCTGTCATCTGCATTTCCCACAGTGCATATTCACTTAGGAAATCTTTATCTTTTTTGTTGTGCCTAGGATTCACACCACCTTTGGCAAATGTGCCATATCACATGCTCTTCCAACAATCTGGAACTGACTCCAATCCACACTGAAACTATCTAGCATTATCTCTGTTAACTTTTACAAAGCGCTAGCTGCATCTAAAATAAAATAGATTTGTAGCTGTTTTTAAGCCTCTTCCCTACCCTTATGTTCTTACTATGCCCTCCCATCTACCTGGAACTAGCTCTAGTCAAAACTGAAATTATCTAAATGATCTCTTCAGCTGTTCTCATGACCCTCTTCTACCCTTGCCTTCTTTATCTGTATCAGACTCCCCTTACTCTCTCTAGCCCTCTTCCTTCTCTGCTATCCACTAATCTTCAACACCTCCTTCTTAATTAACTACTCTTTCCTGTCACTGTACACTGTACACATTTATTGCTTCTCACCAGTTTACAGTATGCTTATAATCCCTACCATGTTTTATCTTAATTGAGCACTATGTATCATATGAACCTTAACTTTATTTTACTATGATGTACTCTTCTAAAGCTGGCCAAGTAGCGCAGAGGGTTAAGGTGCTGGCACCTTACCTTGACACATGCTGGCAACCCGGGTTCGGGAACGAGCCCAGGGCATTGGAGGTCATCACGGGGGGGAGGGGGGAGCTGGATGGAGCTGTATACAAGCAAGCTCTCCTCTCTGGGGAGGAATTATGGCATCCCTCGGCTGATGGGTGACTCCCAGTGGAAGCTAAAGGAAGCTCGGACCAAGGTGGCCTAGGCACTAGGCCTGTCATGGGGGAAGGAGGCTGTGACTGGGGCTGTTTGGCACATGTGCACCTCCATGCACATGCACGCTGACTCCTGGGGCCTCTGGGAGAAAACACTCAGAGGAAAAAATGCCAGTCTACAGGGTGAAGACCAACCCCCACCACAGGCGCCACTCCCAGGCCAGGGAGGTAAAAGTCAGTGATTCTGGGGGATGGAGCTGGGGGGATCAGTCGGATGGGCCCCGACCGGCAAGGAGGAGTAAGAAATAAAAAAAAAAATTGATGTACTCTTCTATGTAATGGTGCACATGAACCTTATTTGTACTTTGCTTTATTTTTCTATGATGCCTTTTTTATGTAATGTACCCATGTCTGTGTAAATGCTTCAGGACCTCCTTGTGAATGAACGTGCTCAACGGAGTCTTCCTGCAATAAACTTGAACTTGAAGTAGCCTAGTCTTGATTAATTTAGCCAACATTTTGAAATCTGAATTCAATAGACAAATTGGCCTGCAATTTTGAATGTCCAGTTTATCACCCTTCTTAAGATGTACTGTATGGCCCCGATATTCAGAATTGTGCCTGGCAATGGAGCAAGTGGTTGTGCAGCGCAACTGAGTTGCGCTGGTGCAACCAAGGGATATATTCAAAAGAGATGAGCCATGGCACATCTCCTCTAAATAGAGCAGGTAATGTGCACTGCACAAATAGAATGTGCCAGTGCATCCCCCCCAGACAGGCCTGAATACCAGGAATGGGAACTGCGCCAGTGCAACAGAGTTACGCTGTGCATAAATTCCTGATATTCAGCCAGCAGTATGCAAATGGGGCCATAATACATGCAAGGCACAAATGGGGCCATCTGCATGTCATTATGGCCTCATTTGCATGTGTTGTGCAGGGCAGGCCAGCAAAATGCACATGGCACCCTGCACAGCATGCTGTGCTGCCAGAGGGGGCTTGTGGCACTCCCGCCCACCCCATAGCCACGATCCCTGTAAAAAAACATTGTCATAGTGCCCTGGTAGTCTAGTGGCCCCCTCACCCCTCCTGATGCTCTGATCCCTTCAAAAAACAATTGCCATAGTGCCCTGGTAGTCTAGTGGTACCCCTTCCCTCCCCAGAGCCATGATCACCTAAATTTAAGTAAAATACCAAGCCCTGGTAGTCTAGTGGTACCCCCACCCTGCCCGTATCCCCAGTCACAATAAAATAGTAATTCAAATGAACCTGGTAGTCTAGTCATTCTCTCCCATCCTGACCTTATCCCCGATTGCACCTAATGGCACTGTTCATAATTTCCTGGTGGTCCAGTGACACCCCCACCCACACAGGCCTTCATTCACATATTTGTACTATTACAGTATGCACTGAAAGCAGCTTACAGCTGCTACTGTATGCTGTCATTCGGCGGGCAGTCGTAGTGGTATGCGGGTGGGTGTGCTGCCACCTACCGATGATGGGGGGGGGAGCTGGGTGGGCAGGAGGTCCTGTGTGGGTGGGGGTGTTGGGGGTGCCACTGGACCACCAGAGAATTGTAAACAGCACCGTTAGGTGCCATCAGGGATATGGATGGGGTGGGGCGAACCACTAGACCACCAGGTTTATTCAAAATACTATTTTATTGTGATCAGGGAAACGGGTGGGGTGAGGGTACCACTAGACCACCAGGGCTTGGTATTTTACTTAAATTTAGGTGACTGCGGCTATGGGGAGGGGGGGTACCACTGGACTACCAGGGATATATCATTTATTTGTGGTGATCACAGCTATGGGGATGGAGGGGGTACCACTGGACTACCAGGGCTGGTATTCTACTTAATATTCAGTGAATGCAGCTATGGGGAGGGAGGGGGTATCACTAGACTACCAGGGAGTTATGTGGGTGCTTGTGGATGGTGTTCTGGGGGAGCCACCCATGGCTGGTGGCTGCTGTGTTGAGCCCTACACTACAGCGGCCCGCCTGTGGGTGGCTACCATTTGAACCATCTTTTTGGGCTCAGCTTTTTGCCCTGGTATGCAGCACATCTCGGGGCTGTGCTAGCATATGCACTGCATATCCTGGGCTGAATATCGGGATGTGCCGCATATGCATGGACACTCCCCCTAGAGATGCGTCGCATACATTATTTTTGGACTCCAGAGCACCTGGAATTGTGCTGCGCATTTCCCTTTTTTGAATATTGCCCCAGGGCACATTTCTGGGGTTGTGCTGGTGTAACTCAGTTGCTCCAGGTGCAATCTCTTTGAATATCTGAGCCTATGTCTACAGATGTAAAAGTATCCCCATATTAAAAGATGAGGACATTACCATGGACTGCAATATGTGATTAAAGGTGCAGAGTAAAACATCAGCAACTTCTTCTGAAAAATGTTGATAAGACTAGGTTTGCTGGCAAAGACACCTAGCTTCACCTGAGATTTTTTCTTTTAGGTTTGCTTGTAAGGACAGAGCAAGGAACAACATTATCAGAGCAAGGAAAAAGATTAAGGCTTCTTTTGGCTAGGCAGATTTACTGTGTGTTACTATTTTCTTTTGTGCTCACAGGTTTTGTTGCTGTTTTTTGTTTACATTTTAGTGCTTTATTGTTCTCTGATTCAAATTGCTGTTGCAGGGTATACTTTCTGCTGCATTATTCCAGGGTGTGCCTACAGGTTTGTGACTGTTTTGTGCTTACAGATTACTGCTGTAATCTTCTTTGATTCAAACTGATTTTTGCAAGGCATATCTTCTGTTACTGCTTTGTTTTTCTCTGTAGCAAAGTGTTTTTTGTAGGTTATATCTTCTGTGAAATTGTTATAGGTGGTGCTTACAGGTTTTACTGTTTTATCTTCATTAGGCTAAGCTTTCAGGGCTACTGCATTTGTTGTTGGTTGATTGTTTCCGCTCTTATGTCCCTGTTTCTTTTGTCCATGGTTCTTCTTTTCCAGCAGGAGAAAGGCCCAACCACCCACCCCCATCCCCAACCAGCCCATGCTACACTCATTTTATAGAGTAGCACAGTCGTGACATTTCCTGTAGCAAAGATGGAAGGGGAGGATCAGAGGGGTATCTACACAGTGACCTCACTTACAGGGGCACAATTAATTTAACTTGTTATAAAAAGTTATACAAAAACAAACAAACAAAAAAAAAATCTTTTACTTTCATTTTCCTTCTAATTACTCAGACCAGGTTATAAACTCGGCAACTCAACTGGAATGGATTTTATTAACTGCAGAAACTGTGGGACACTTTTCAAAAGGGCAGTTATATTGGATTTAGGACATTGGACCATCAGCGATCTAAGGGCTCAGCTCCAGGAAGCATAGGCAGAGATTGTGCACCTCAAATCACATATTCAGGAGGAAATATATTACAAGAACTGCCTGCCATTTCCCCAACATCCAACTGAAGCACTTCAACTGCAGAAAGTAGTTGATCTGGGAGGTTGGCAGGTGTTTAGGAGGGGCAAATAGGGTGCCCCATCACTCAATGCTCACCAAAGTATCACCTCCACAAACCATATAAAAACTACTAACAGGTATCTATCTCTGTCTCCGAAATCAAACAAAGGGGCAGAGGACACTGCAGAGCTGGACACTGCAGCACAGGAGCTAGCACTATAAAACTCACCTAAAACAGGGTCCAAAACAAAAAAAAGCAAAAAGGAAATCCAAAACACTTCTGATCATAGGTGACTCCATGATTCGGAGAGTTGATATCTACATCCAGCTGGGGGTAATGGTCAGATGTCTCCCAGGTACATCAGCATGGAGAGACACTGACTGCATTACTAAAATTGTGCAGGAAGCAGGAGAAAACATTGATGTCCTGGTACACATAGGGACTAATGGCCTCACCAGTTGGTCAGTTGTGGAGATCAAGGAACACCTGACCAGGCTGGGAGACAAGCTGTCATCCATTTCATCTGGCATCTCCTTCTCTGAGATCCTGCTGGTCTGGGAGAGGGGGGAAGATGGACAGAAGGTCAGAAAAGGGGAGATAGGGGAGCTAAACATGTGGCTCAAGGGCTGGTGCCAGGAAAAAGGACACAAATTTGTAGGAAACTGGCAACAGTTTTGGGAGTGAAAGTTCTTTAAATTCGATGGACTGCATCTGACTAAGGAGGGAGTCAGTGCATTGGGGTGGACGTTTGATGTCTTTGCAGAATATTTAAACTAGCAAATGGGGAGAGGGGTGCATTACCCGACATATTGAATGGGAAAATCACCCCTTCCCCCTCAGCTAGTGATCAAAAAGGAGTTCAGCATGTTTGTAGTTCATTTGCATCACCAGATAAGGAAAAAGTTCCGGCTCCTCATACAACGCACAAGGAAAATGCTGGATCTCACCCAATAACTAATGCACCAAAATCTGGCCAATGGAAAATCACATACACAAATGCCCACAGTCTGGGAAACAAGATCCCAGACCTGGAGACAATAATCACAAAGGCTAAACTGGACATAGTAGCCATTAGAGATACATGGTTCACCAGTAACCAAACTTGGGAGACTTCAGTACCCGGCTATGTACTATTCAGAAGAGACAGAGGTGCAAAAAGGGGGGGAAGGGTGGCCCTTTATGTCAATGAAAATATCAAAGCTGCAGAAATTCAGAATACACATAAGGAGCCAAAAGTACTGTGGGTCATCCTGGAAACAGAAAATGGGACAGCCATATGAACTGGTATTGTCTACAGGCCTCCAGACCAGGGGGAAGACATAGACACATTACTGTTAGAAGATATACAAAACATGATAGCTAAAGGGGAGGTTCTGATAATAGGAGACTTCAACATGTCAGATACAGATTGATCAATGCCAGCAGGAACATCCACCAGAACTAGACACATAGTGGAGTCCCTGCAGGGGGAGGGCCTCAAACAATTGGTACAACAATCCACAAGAGACAGGGCTATCCTGGATTTAGTACTGAATAATGGGGAAAGGATCACAGATCTCCAGGTAGAAGGTCACCTGGGGGCCAGTGATCCTCACATGGTGTGGCTCAATTTGGCCACTAGAACTAAAGCATCACATTCCAAGGCAAAAATGTGGGACTTAAGAGGAGCTGACTTTGATAAGATGGCCAACAGAGTTAAGCTAGCTCTGGCAAGAAGAAATATAAGTGAGGGGGTACAGGCAAAGTGGGCGAGCATTAAAGATGCAATACTTGAAGCAACATCCCATTGTGTTAGGGAGAATAGCAAGAGCAAAAGAAGTAGGAAACCACTTTGGTTCTCAAACACAGTAGCAGAAAAGATCAGAGTCAAAAGATTGGCATTCAGGAAATACTGTATAAGGGAATGCAGCGGGATGAAGATAGGAGGCATACCAAACTTCCCTAAGGGAAGCAGGGAAGGCAGTAAGGCAGGCAAAGGCCCAAACTGAGGAAACACTAGCACAAACAGTAAAAGAAGGGGACACGACTTTCAATAGATACATTAGTGAAAGGAGAAAGTACAGAGAGGATATTGCTAAGATCAGAGGGGATAAGGGGGAGTTTGTGGAGGAGGACCAAGGAAAAGCATCTATCCTAAATAGATACTTCTGCTCAGTATTTACTGAGGAGAAGGTAGGGCAGGGTCCATAGCTCAGCACCATGGACACGGGGGGGAGGGAGTTGTGCACAAGTCCCTTCACAAAAGAAAGGGTCCTACAAGAGCTCGCTAAGCTCAGGGTGGACAAGGCAATAGGACCTATTGGCATACATCCCAGGGTACAAAAGGAACTAAGGGTGGAACTAGCAGAGCCATTATCAGAACTGTCTAGTGAGTCTCCGAGCACAGGAGAGGTCCCAGAAGACTGGAGAAGGGCTCATGTGATCCCGCTTCACAAGATTGGTAGCAGGAAGAAGGCAGGGGAACTACAGACAAGTCAGTCTTACCTTAGTAGTGGGCAAGATTATGAAGGCACTCCTTAAGGAAAGGATACTGCAACACCTGTAATCCATAGGAGCACAGGATCCAAGACAGCATGGGTTTACAACAGGAAGGTCCTGTCAAACTAATCTCATACATTTCTTTGACTGGGTAACCAGAGTAGTGGACCAAGGGGGTGCAGTTGATATCACCTACCTTAACTTCAGCAAAGCATTCGATACTGTTCCGCAATGAAGATTGATTAATAAGCTGGGTAGGCTTGGGGTGCTTCATAGGTTGGTCAACTGGGTGGCAAACTGGTGGATGGGCATAAAACAGAGTGGTGGTAAATGGTATACAGTCAGAAGAGATGCAAGTCACAAGTGGGGGTACCTCAGGGATCAATCCTGGGGCCAATCCTCTTTAATATCTTCATCAGTGACAATGCAGATGGACTGGAGGGTGAAGTTTGTCTGTTTGAAGATGACACCAAGATCTGCAACAGAGTAGATGATCCAGATAGGGTGGACAGAATGAGAAGAGATATGGATACACTGGCAAAATGGTCGGAAGAGTGGCAACTGGGGTTTAATGCAAAGAGGTTCAAGATCGTGCACATAGGGAAGAAAAACCCTGAAGCTTCCTATAGGTTTGGAGGGGAGTTGCTGGCAATTACAAGGGAAGAAAGAGACTTGGGCATCATCATCACAGATGACCTAAAATCATCCAAGCAGACCACTAAAGCAGTAAGTAAGGCTAGAGGGATGTTGAGGTGTATTAGGGGTGGAGCAACAATGGTGAAATATCAAAACTGCCATCATAGAGGCAACAAGTCTTTGTGTGAAGCAAATAAACAAATCAAAATGAAAGAAAAAGCCACTATGGTTCTCAAAAGATGTGGCAGTGAAGGTTAGGGAGAAAAAGATAGCATTTAGGAAGCATAAGGAAACACAGAAGGAGCAGGACAGAGAACTGTACCAGTTAAGGCAGAAGGAAGCAGGGAGGGTAGTCAGAATAGCAAAGGCACAAACTGAGGAAAAGATAGCCAACTCAGTTAAGAAGGGGTATAAAACCTTTTATAGGTATAACAGGGAGCATAGAAAGACAAAGGAAGGGATAGTGAGGCTGAATAGAATGGATGGTGGGTGGGCAGAGAGTGAGAGTGAAAAAGCAGGGATACTGAATGAATACTTCTGTTCAGTATTCCCAAAAAAGGAAGTGGGGGAGGTGCCTAATCCAATTAACAGAAGCATTCCAGAGAGAGGGGTCGATCCCAGTCCTTTCACAGAAGAAAGGGTTCTGAAAGAACTCCTAAAACTGAAGGTGGACAAGGCAATGGGGCCAGATGGAATTCACCCCAGAATTCTAAAAGAATTAAGCAGAGAACTAGTGACACCACTGACTACTCTTTATAACAAATCTTGGGAGGATGGTGTGGTACCTGAGGACTGGAAGAAGGCTGATGTGATTCCCCTTCACAAAAGTGGGAGCAAGACAGAGGCAGGAAACTACAGACCTGTCAGTTTGACCTCTGTGGTAGGGAAAGTGATGGAATCACTTCTGAAGGAAGTTGAGTACCTAGAGGCCAGTGGGGCACAGGACCCAAGGCAGCATGGGTTCACAGTGGAAGGTCAAGTCAGATGAATCTAATTGATTTCTTGACTGGGTGACCAAAGTAGTAGACCAGGGAGGGCTGTGGACATGGCCTACCTAGACTTTAGCAAGGCATTTGACAGTCCCACACAAAGATTAATAGTCAATTAACCAGCCTGGGAGTGGGTCCCAGGGTGGTAGCCTGGGTAAACACTGGCTGGACAACAGGACACAGAAGGTAATTGTAAATGGAGTCCACTCTGAAGAAAGAGGGGTTACTAGTGGGTACCGCAGGGTTCAGTACTGAGTCCAGTCCTTTTTAATGTCTTTATAAGTGACATTGCAGAGGGACTGGAAGGAAAAGTATGCCTCTTTGCAGATGACACAAAGATCTGCAACAGGGTTGATACACAAGGAGGCGTGGAAAGGATGAGAAGGGACTTGGCAAGGTTGGAGGAATGATCAGAAGTATGGCAGCTTGGATTCAATGCAAAGAAGTGCAAAGTAAGGCACCTGGGAAACAAAAACCCAGGGGAAGATTACACAATGGGGGGGAGGTAGTAACAACAACAAAAATGGAACGGGACCTGGGGGTAATCACATCAGATGACCTTAAGGTTGGCGAGCAATGTGAGAAGGAAGTAGGGAGGGCTTGGGGGGATACTGGGATGTATAGGGAGAGGCATCATCAGCAGAAAACATGAAGTTGTTATCCCCCTGTACAGACAGTTGGTGAGACCCCATCTGGAGTACTGAGTCCAGTTCTGGAGACCCCATCTCTGCAAGGACATAGACAGGATGGAGGCAGTTCAGAGGAGAGCAAATAAAATGGTGCAGGGTCTGCAAGAGAAGCCATATGAGGAGAGGCTAAAGGAGCTTAACATGTATACCCTTGAGGAAAGGGGGGGACATGATAGAAACATTTAAGTACCTCAGTGGAATCAAAAAGTCCAAGAGGGTAGCATCTTTCAGAAAAAGAGATGTGCAAGAACAAGGGGACACAATTTGAAGATGGGGGGGGCAGCTTAGGGGCAATGTGAAGAAGTATTTTTTCACAGAGAGGGTTGTGGACACATGGAACAGCCTTCCTGAGGAGGTTGTGGGGTCTAAAACTGGGAGAATTCAAGGATGCATGGGACAGACATAAGGCAATTTTTGTGGGGGGTAGAAAGAAATAGGCTGTTGGTTAAATAGGATCTGCAGCTTATCCTCTAGGTAGGGAAATGGGCAGACTAGGTGGGCCAAGTGGTCCTTATCTGCCGTCAAAGTCTGTGTTTCTATGTTTCTAAATGAGCTCCAAGCTCAAAGGTTAATTCTGAAGATCAAATAAATAAATAAATAAAGGCTGCCACCACTGGCATGCACTTGGTGAAGACTCTGAGTGTGGACAAGAGGCCAAAGGGCATGATGTGGAACTGACAGAGAACCACTTCTAAGTGAAACCAGTAGTACCGCCAGTGGGACGGATGGACTTGGATGTGGAAGAATGTGTTTTGGAGGGCCTGTGTAATTTAATAATCCTGCAATTATTTATGAATGTTGTAACTGTGTGTTTGTTATATGCTTCAAATGGGTAGCCATTGTAAATGAGCTATGCTCAATGGTTATGACCCTAAATAAATGAAATGAAAGGTCCTAAAAGCTGGGGAGGTGGTCCGGGATCTGGCAGCTTCACTTCAATGCCAAGAAATGCAAAGTTATGCATACTACCTGGGTGGAGTCCCAATATCTGCATCAGAGGAGGAGAAGGACCTGGGAGTGATGATCACTAGTGACCAGAAGCACTCCAAGCAGCACAAGAAAGCAGCAGCAAAGGCAAACAAGATGGTGGGATGCATATCTAGAGGGATCAATAGTAGGAGAGAGGAGGTTATACTGCCCTTGTGCTGGTCCCTGGTAAAGCCTCATCTAGAGTATGGAGTTCAGTACTGGTGCCCACACCTCAAAAATGACATTAACCTGGATGGGCCACAAGGCCGTTATCTGCGGATAACATCTATATATCTATGTAATCTGCTGGAGAAGGTTCAGAGGAGGGCTACAAAGATGATAGTGGGTCAGCAGGGTAAGGCATATGAGGAGGGGTTGAGGGCACTGAACATGTACTCCCTGGAAGACAGGAGAGAGAGGGGACATGATTGGGACCTTCAGGTACTTGAAAGGGGTAAATAAAGTGGATAAGGAAAGTCTCTTTAAGCTGAGTGGCAACCCTAAGATGAGGGGGCACAGTCTTAAGCTGGAGGGTGGGAGGTTTAGGAGGGAGGTCAAGAAGAACTTCTTCACAGAGAGAGGGTGGTGGACACTTGGAATGCACTGCCAGAAGAGGTGATCTTGTTGAAGACAGTGGGCAGCTTTAAAAGAAGCTGGGATAGGCATAGGAGGAAGGTAAGGATCATGGATAGGGAGGATGGGAGGAGTGGGGAAGGAGGGCAGGGACAGTAGCTCAAGCTGTGGACCCTGCAATATGAGCAGACAAGATAGATCAAATGGCCTTCTTCTGATGGCTTCTTCATATGTTCGTATGTCCCGGGAGCAGAACCACATGCTCTAGGGATGGTATAATCTAGTTCAGAGTGATGATCTGGAACCTGTGCTTCCGCACGTACAGATTGCAATCATGCAGATCCAGTATGGGGCACCAGTCTCCCCCTCCATTTTGGGATGAGGAAGTACATGGACACATACCCCTGACTAGCCAGGGAATCTAGGACATAGGTTGTAGCCCCTTTTGCAAAAAGATGAGCGACACCCTCCCAAAGGGCAGACAGCATATCCTGTGATACCAAGGACTCCCAAGGAGCATGGGATCAGTAAGGTGGGACAGCCTCAGAGTCTAGAGGCAGCCATCTGCCAACTACCTTGGGAACCCATCTCTGGAGGGGCACTGACTGTTGAGGCCGGAGGGGCTCCACTTCCTCTACTGCTGCCCCTTTTGGGCCCCTTACCATAGAACTTGGCCTTGGGGTGCCAGGCTTGGCATTGCTCCTACTGGAGCTGCTGCCACCAAGGCTGATGTGGCTATAAGAACCAAAGCAGAAAGGATTTTATTCAGGTTTCTGGGCCTTTGGGTCCTTCCGGGTTGAAGCCACAAAGTCCAGGGTGGTAGTGGTGGGCTTCTTAGTCCTTGTGAGATGACTTTCCACTCCTGGGATAAAAAGGTTGGTGCCCAAGAAGGGGATATTGGCAAGCTTGTGTTGAGTGTCCACTGTAAAGGTCAAAAACCTTAGCCAGGCCTCTGTGATGCATTGTAAACAGCCACTGCCATGGCAGGAGCACATGAGTCGCCCATGTCTAAAGTCATCTGGAGCTGGTGTTTAGCCAGTGCTTGACCCTGGTCTCTGACCAACTTCACTGACAGCTGCTTGGCAGCAGGTATGTGAGGGAAGACATCATCAAACACTCCCAATAGGTCATGACCAAAGCTGACCATCTTCATGATGTAGCTCATCTGATGGAGACCGAGAAAGGAGGCACGTAAACCTTCTTGGCCATGTGGTTAAGCTTTTTTTTCTCCTTGTTGGGAGGCTTGTCCTCAACCCCATGGTTTATGGACTTCTGGAAAGCTGAGTCTATGACCAAACCCTCAGCTGAGGGGTGGTCCAAGAACCTGAAAAGAGAGCCAGTAGGGAGTGCATACGTTTCGACCATATGGGCAGTGGGGCAGGATGCTGTCAAAACTCCAGGACAGGTCTCAAAATGGCATTAGCCATGGGAACGATGACCCCCAAGAATTCATCTCTATGAAGGATGTGTGGGAAAGGGCCACCGTAGGGCCCTGAATGACACTGGCCCATGGTCGGTAGTCAACTCCTCAACCGACACATGGTTGAAGGTATGCATCCTCGATGACTGCATGGATGAGCCCTCTGAGTTGCCTGAGAACTTCTCAAAAATGGCCCTCGACCATTTGCCAGCATAGATCACCTAGAGTCATGTCACTGGGTGATTTCCACTGACAGCCAGCCTGGCAAGCTGGCTGCAGCATGGGAGTCCTTAGTCAGGGCTCCCACCAAAGACTGTGGTGGAGGTGGCTCCACCTGCAATGGTGGAGAGACAGGTGTTGGGGACAACTGTCTTAGACAGACTGGCATGGGCTTGACTGGGGTGGGCCAGTTGACCACAGAGGTTTGGGGTAGAGCCGTACCCTGCTCAAACATGGCCCATTGCAGCCAGAGGAGTTCTTCGTAGTGCAGCCACAATGGTGGAGCTTCTCTTCATCAAAGGAAGAGGAGGTCAAGAAATGGCAATGGCAACACCTCCCAGTTGAGTGTGACTGTGAGCACAAGTGGTGCCTTGATCTGGAGCTCAACCTTGACCATTGACCTGAGGACCAATGCAAAGGAGAAGCCACCAGGAATGCAGTGTAGTTTGACATGCACTGGTTGCAGTGGAATAACCTCTGGTGGAGGCTGTTCCTGAGTGGAGCTCACTAGGGACATCGTTCAGTCCATGTCTTCTTGAGTGAGGACTGGGAACACTGGAGTCTTGGAGATCAACTCTTCTTCAGCCTCCATTGACAACTGGTCGACAGGGTCAAGAAAAATCTTGACTAGCCGATCGGTTGGTTTTGAGGTCGACGAGCCTCGATGGGGGCAACATGAAGCTTGCAACCTGGCCCTCAACCAAGGCAGGCTCGACTGGCATCAAGCCCTCAACACAAATCGAGCAGTCAGAAGAGTCGAGTGATCGGGAAGATGGTGGTCTCTCCTGATCCCACAACTAGCAACACTTGTATTTCTTATCATGATGGGTAGGGCTCTCCCTAAAAGCCTAGAGAGTCAGACACATCTCTCAGAATTCACCAGTGAAGGACACTCTGATGCTTGTCCAGCCAGTAGTAACACCAGAGCCAATGCGGTGCCCACCTCAGCATTGGCCACTGCCTCTTCCATGGCCACAAGCTGGACCACTGACTCCATGGCAGCAGAGGCCATTTTGCAGTATTTCAGCTGTAGTTTCAGGTCCGAATTGACTGGCCGAGGAGAAGCTGGGCCGTGCAATCCTCCAACAAAGAAGGGAGTATCATTAGCATAGGCCACAGCCAAAAACATTGTGTGCAACCCTCCCAGACAGTAGAGGCAAGACACGTGTGGGTCTATCAGTGACATCTTCTGGTGGTACGTGATGCAGAACTTGAATCCAGGAGTAGGCTTCGCTTTTTCATGTTTCATCTTCCACCGCTGAAGCAGGAGCAGATGTAACTGAAGAAACTCTTCAAAAAAAGTAACAAAATTGCCAATGGCACACTTTAGGTCCTGCAACACATGGAGCTGTGAAGGAGGAGAATGAACTCTTCCAATGTAAAGGGACATCTGCCATGATGGGACAGAGCCAGAGGATATGCATTGCCAATCAGGTAGTGGGAGCAACTTAGCTTAAAGAACATTCCGAAGAATTAACACTTCCAGTGGGATTGTCAATGTATGGATAGCGAACTATATCCATGCCATTAGAAATAAGTAATCTCTTCTCATGATAATGATATGAACATTCTCCTGAAGAACAGGAGTTCTCCTAAGCATAGAATTAGTTTCCTACTGAGAAGCCTTTCTGACCAGCAAGTCAGCCATTTAAGGGTGAACACTCAAGCCATCATACTGAAGAGCTACTTGCACAGCAATGAGTATTCTGATAATATCACATTGTTTATACCATGGATTGAAGACTGGGCTGAACATCCTGGCATTATTGGGAACCATAAGGATAAGCACAGAATTCCATTCTGTTATGGACCAGATGGACTAAGACCACTGTTTCTGTTTCTAGGAGAATATAAATAGCTCACATCACCTGTTGATTTCACATATTCATGGAGACAGGCTCAGGGTTGGCAGGGAGGGGTGCAGGGTGCACTGTAATCTCTTGATCAGGGGCTCCATAGTCAAGGAGATTCGATAGATGAAAAGGCCTTCTTCTGCTAGCTAATTCGTATGTTTGTATGAGGCTGGAGAGTGATAGTGAGAGCCATGGAACTGTAGGGCAGGGATATGTGTTGCTTATCTACTTGTTCAGAAAAAAAAGATGCATTTAATTTGGACATGGTCAAAAGAAATTTTGACATATAGTGGAACCCGACACAATGCAACTCAATTCTACAATGTTCTGCAGCAGAGTTACTGCAGGAAACAAGGCAATTTCAATGGCAGTTAATCCTTTCTGTCATGCTGCTGTGACACTGCAATGCATCCTGGTAGACTCCACTGTACTCTGGGAACCTTGAACGTACAAGAATGCCTCTCAAACAAAACATGTCAAGGTTGGTAATCCTGAGGAAGGCAATCCTACTGTCTTAATCAACTTATAGTATACTCCAAGAGTGCATGCCTCTTCCAGGAATATTCAGCATATTACTTTATGATAGGACATCCCCTGTTCAGTTTCTTGTTTATATAGCCCTTCTAGTCAATAGCTGCATGATGGATATTTGTGAGGTATCCTTTATACAGTGTGTTGTGCTCAAATACTTAAGTAGGACATGGGTAACATATTATACACCTTTGAAATCTCATGTAAACAAATTCTGTGTTAGTTTATTTAGCCACCTGGCTACCAATGAGTATACTGTCACTGTGGTAATAAGTTGACTGCATGCTGAAAAGCCCATCTTTATGGCTAGTGCAAATATGATGGGCTAAGAGGTTCATAAGAAGGGATGTTACTCTGACTGGGATAATGGACTTAAGTGTAATGGTGACTGTTAAGTCAACCGAAGGAGTAAATTACTATTTTAATGGACACGAAGTAAAAAACAAAACTCTTATGATAATTGGAGATGGGAAATCTTGGTCTAAAATTGGTAGAATTATGACTTAAAGGGGCTCATGGTGGGAGAAATGAGCTTAGAAGAAATTATTGATATGAAAGGGTTAGATTGCATGGATAAAGGATTCTCAGCCTTGTGTAAACTGAAAATATGGCGCACATTTTTGATATACAGTACTTGGAAGTGTCATCAGGACACAGCACACATACTTTGAACACATGCATTCATGAGCAGCTATTATCAGAAACTTTTATTTGACATGTGAAGAACTCAGCAAAAGTTAAAAAAACAGAGCCCCCACAACAGCCAGACTGAACTTCTGTCGCGATGACACTCCTCAATAAGGAGAATATCCTGATACTTTCTCTACAGAATTTGCAAGCTCCCGCTACCTCCAAATCTGTTTTCATAGTAGGGTCAGTATTTTGAGGAATATATTTTTCCTTCTTTTTCAGGAATATTGGTGTCAAAGTCAGAATTCACATGATAATTTTCCTTTAAATCCAATACCTCCCTTATAGTTGCAGGAGTGGACATGCATAATTTTCTTTATTTGTTCTTCATTTACATAATTCTTCTCTTGGCAGAATTCCTCATTAATGTGATATTAATTGCAGGAGCACAGTTTCCTTAATATTTTCAGTCTTGACCTGAAATGTCCATGAGTGATAACAATTACAAATGTATAGGTTTCTTACTCTTTGCAAGGCCTTGCCCCTAATGTCCCTTTGACTGCTATTGTGAGTGTATAGGTTACTTATTCTTCCTAGAGTCTTGCCCCCATTGACTGCAATTGTAACTGTATAAGTTATTCTTTCCAGTGCCTTCCTCTGAAGTGCCTTTTCCTGGGTTATTCACTCCACACAGTGCACTGATATAATTTCTCTGTGTATTACATTTACCTAGACAAGTTATACAGCAATCAAGGTCCATAGTACTCCTAACAAAAATGCTTCAACATCCTACTCCAACTCTTGTATCTTTTTAACTATGGCACTTTTTTACTCCGAAGGCCAATATGCAATATATCATCATATGGGCGACTTAGACTGAGCAACTCAAATATGAGTGACTCAGTCTCAGCACCTGTGTTTTGAGCAACCCTGAAAAGGTAGTGACGGGCAAAAGGGAAGCGGACTGGAACAACCACAGGTAACGGAAGAGGAGGGAAGGTATGTGGGAGGTAGTGCAGCAAAAGGCTACTGAGCTGGCCATGTGGTGTGGTGGTGAGGGTGGTTGGCTACAGTTGAGAGGGTACAGGGTTCGGGTCTGGGGAGTGCGAGTAATTTTGCGGTCTGCTGGGATTTTTTTTTTACAAGTTTCAATCCCTCCCCAACATGCACCCCCTGGAGTTGAGAATCTGTAGTTGGGGGGGCTGGGGACACAGTCCCCTGCATACATAGAGATGTGTGTTGAATGCGGTTGTCTTCGCCGTGAGTATACATCACCATTTTTATTTTCGGTGATGTACACTTGCCCTAACGGTGATTGCCATTATGACATGGAACCCCCATGTGCAAGTCTCATATTACAGAGTACTAGGAAACTTTATCACACTTCTAAATCAGTCACCTAAAAATTGATATGTCAGCTAAACAGTGTAAGTTAGTCAGATGCAGCAGCAGACAGAAATGGTTTCTTACAATAGGAATACCAGGCCACTCTGTGATAATGCAAAGCAAAATATTTCAATTCCTGTCTTCCACAATAGGTATGGGCTACTGTACACTGTCTGGACTAATGATTTATAGAGATGCATTGGATACACCAGGATGGTTTAAGGAAAATAAGACATCCACACATTTCTGAAGAAAAGGCAATGCATGGAAGTAGGTGTATGTTCACATCAGTTTATGAAAGTGGCCTTGTACTGGATATGGTAGTTAGTAAAAAGTAAATGTAGGCTCAACTACAGTTCATAGCAACAAATAACTAAACTGTAAAATAATTTATCTTTTTAAATGTAGTAGTTAGCAGACATAAAATAAAAGTACAGATGATATGAATATACTGAAATAAATGTACATTTATTGTAATAGTAAAAGGGTACCATGAAAGGTACACAACTTCATTATTACAAAATGAATCCAGCTACATGTTTACAAAATGTTTTAACATACATATCTTGAGAGAGAGAGAGAGAGAGAGAGAGAGAGGTCCTTTCACAGAAAGGGCTGTGCACAGTTTGTGCAGGCATCATTGTCATAGTCACCAAAGATCCCCAATGTATGTAGCATAAGATAATAACACCATATGAGCATACTACCCTGCTATGGATTTTAAACAAATGCAGAATAAATAACAGCCACAAACTGAACAGTTGCTTGAATAAAAAGGCAGCAATTTTTGCATATACATTGTTAGATGGTATGGCATTATCTCTCATTAGAAGCACAGAAACCTTGAGTTACCAGAGTTTTATTTACACAATAGCAAGACAATTCTTTAGAATATATATTACTTATCGTACAACTTCATTTATTATTAGAATTACATATGCTTTCATGGATGCAGGAAAGTAAAATGCATTATTATTATTATTATTATTATTACACATAGATCTTACTAATGATTTCACCTGCCTGATAAACTGTACGTAGTATGGGACAAAAATATAGACAATTTTTTTAGTGTAAAATATGTTTTTGTTTTACTTTTCCCCTCAAATGCTATACAGTCATTAACAGGAAAAATGTACGGTGTTGGGATCCATCAACTATTTGGCACCATTGTATTCTTGCCAGCATATGCTGGATAAAGCATTATGGCTTGTTTGTGAAGGAAGATGCATATGTTTGGAGAATACATGGTCATATTAGACCATTCATTCACAAAGTCATCTTCATGATTTTTGCACTGGCCTTTACGTGTATTCACGGGGGGGAACTTCAAACTGTAATGACTTCACAGTTACCATTCCTGGAAACATTAGACTGCCTTTCATCATTCCAGTTAGACTGTTTCCACCTCAGCCCAGAATATCTCTTGGCAGCTATAAATTTTAAGCAGCACTGCCATCCTGATATTGTAATATTCACAATTTTCCACATTAATACTGCCTCCCATGTTCCAATAATACTGATCAAGTTACACTGTGCCTATTAAGTATACCTTTTTATAACAGTTTCCTAAAAAATACCAGTTTATATAAAAATACTAATACAGATTTTTGTTCATAAAAGAATATTCTTTTTTAAAAATATTCCAGTTACAAAAAAGCCATTAATAGCAAAATACAGACAACTACTGTCGTAAAAGTCTACATTGTTCTAATAAAATATTTAGCAAACTGGACAAATACCATAATCTGTACTTTAATGTTTAAACTATGCTTATTGTATATATGTGTAATGAATTGTATTTCAAACTTTCTACTGACCTTTGAATGAAAAACAAAACTTGCACATATGCCTTGTTTATTTCTTATTGCCAAAATACATCATTTGTGAATTTGTACTGTTTTTAAATAATCTTAAACCTGGTCAGTTTGTCTAATAGTTTTTGCGGAATTCCTTTTTTTACTACAAACCAAAATAGATTTGTTAGACTGCAGTGATCAACACTGAAGAACAAATTTAAATAAGGAGATAAACAACTTAAAAATAAAGGTGCATATGCGCATTGCATATACATACATACACATGCCTAATACTAACAATGTGTTATCTTTCTTCCAGGCTAGTACTTTAAATAGAAAGTTTGATTGTCTGTGCTGCAGGATAATATTACTCTCTTGTCCACTTTTTAACGCAAAGGAGTTACATTTATACACAATGTTTCCAATTGGAGAAGTAATGATTTGATCTTTGGAACTGAAGTAATTGAGTCAGCTCTGCATTTCTGACCCACTGATGAAATTCCTCTGATTCAGCTATTGTTTATCAACACAAGAAAGAGGCACATTCTCAACAAATCTATGATGTAAACATATAGATATTCAAAACTGAAATGGTTTGGATATTTGTTCACCACAATGGTGTGGCGGGCAGAAATATGTGAGGTAACAATGTATATTGGCACTGGAAAACACCCACCATAAAGTAACTTATTGTTTCCTGACTTACTAGTATTATGCTTACTTCCACAAAAAATAATTGTAGAACAAAATTTAATTTAACAATTAAGAATTCAACATGTGTATAAAATGTGTGGCTTGCAGCAGTTAACATTATGTCTGGTTTGTGATGGCACTGTACTAATAAACAAGAAACTATGCAAAGATGTCCTTAAGTTTCTGCTGACCCAAAATTCAGTTATGTGTGATTTACTGTACCTTCAAAATGTCCCCTGCTCAAAATTGCAGGATTAGTAGTTCTGAAATACACCGCAACATTCTCTAATTAGACCGAAACTTTCTGGAAGACCATTGACAGTGCAATGTATGAACTGTAGTTCTTGTCTTCTAAAGCATAACATGCATAGAACTCTGCCGACTCGTTATTTATTGCTTGTCTTCGCATTGTTTCCATGACCATTATACATTTCTTTGGCTTCCTAGCACACAAGGATGTGTCCATGGGCTTTCTTTTCGGTAAGGAGTATAAAGTGTCTGCAGTATGGTTCCCTAAACCCCCCCAAAGTCAAGATGCTACAAAGGGGCTGCAGCATACTGTACACAGAGTTGGTCTTGCTTTAGTAAAGAGCACATCATAGAGTTTTTCAGAGTGCACACATTACGGACTAGATGGAACGTATAAAAAAATTGTGCTTATTTAATTGCAGGGTTCATTTCTTCTAAAATGCCTGGTGAAGCTTATAGAGTATTTCTTAACTGCTCTCATTTGTCTCTTAACTCCACTGTATTGAAGCCGGCAGTATTAGTAATGCTTTAAGTGCAAGCATTCCAATATTTTGACAAGTCTTTTGAAGGAGCGTAAAAAAATAACATGGCACCCAAGATGGTTATTCAGCATTGTGGCAATGGCTTCAGAATGTCTTTGTGGATACAGTAGGCAGCCAGACCCACTAAGCATTGCACGGTTTAAACTACAAACTCAGGAACATCATTGTTTGTAAGGTCCAGCGAGAAGTATTTATTTGTTCGTTTAACTGGAACTGATTCTTTGATGTTAATACATTGCTCTGCTAAGCATCCATTACAATAAAGACCACCTTCATCCAGTTCATGAGGACAGCCAAAAGTGTAACTCTGTGCAGTATCTTGACACAGGCCCGCTATTTGCAGGAAGTCTTTCTGGTAAAGTCGGATATCATCTAGGCTCTGGCTATGTCTGTCTGTAGAGGACTTTGGTTTTCTGCTTACACTCTGCAGAATAAAAGTCAGCACTGGTTAGTGAAATCGCCACATCATAGCAACAACATCCTCTCTCCCCCTCAGACTGTAAATCTCTTTAGGATATAGTTTCTATAAAAGATGCTACATAAATCCTATCTCATCATATTTTTTTAGATTTCCTCCAACAGATGATTTCATTGGGCTTTATACATAGAAGCATAGAATTTGATGGCAGATAAGGACCACTTGGCCCACCTAGTCTGCCCTTTTCCCTACCTAATGGAAAACCTGAAGATCCTAGTTAACCAACAGCCTGCTTCCTCCTACCCCCCCCACTAAACTTGCCTTATATCTGTCCCATGCATTCTTGAATTTCCCCACTGTTTTTGACTCCACTACCTCATCAGGAAGGCTGTTCCATGCATCCACAACCCTCTCCGTGAAAAAAAAAATTCTTCCTCACATTACCTCTGAGCCATCCCCCCATTATCTTCAAATTGTGCCCCCTTGTTCTTGCACATCTCTTTTTCTGAAAGATGCTACCCTCTTGGACTTTGTTGATTCCCATGAGGGCCTTGAAAGTTTCTATCATGTCCCCGCTCCTTTCCTCGAGGGTATACATATTAAGTGCCTTTAGTCTCTCTTCGTATGTCTTCTGGTGCAGGCACTGCACCATTTTGATTGCCCTCCTCTGGACAGCCTCCACCCTGTCTATGTCTTTGCAGAGATGGATCTCCAGGACTGCAAGCAGTACTCCAGATGGGGTCTCACCAACTGTCTGTAGAGAGGGACAACAACTTCCTGTTTTCTACTGGTGATGCCTGTACCTATGCATCCCAGTATCCCCTCAGCCCTCCTTACTGCCTTCTCACATTGCTTGCCCACCTTTAGGTCATCTGATATGACTACCCCCAGGTCCCTTTCCATTTTTATTGTTGTCAGTATCTCACCCCCCATTGTGTACTCTTCCCCTGGGTTTTTGTTTACCAGGTGCATTGCTTTGCACTTCTTTGTGTTGACTCTAAACTGCCATGCATTTGGTCATTCCCCCAACCTTGCCAAGTCCCTTCTCATCCTTTCCACCCGACCTTGTGTATCAACCCTGTTGCAGATCTTTGTGTCATGTGCAAAGAGACATACTTTTCCTTCTAGTCCCTCTGCAATTAAAGTAATTTGATAATGAAAACAACATAAAGTACTGGTTTTCCCACAATGTTGACTTGCATTGATACAGTGATTGGAAGGCTTTTGCTGCCCCCTGGTGGTAATTGGAGAAAAGTCATTCTAAGTGGACTAACTGTGTTGTAAGACTGAAGTAGAACAATTAACACACACTTACAAACACACTGACTCTCACAGTTTCCTCCTCCACAGCTCCTTCCATCCTAAACAGATCAAGAATGACCTACCTCATTCACAGTTTCTTAGACTTTGCAGGTTATGCAGTGAAGAGGATGATTTTGCTGAGCAGACCCAAACAATGCATACATTTTTTATCAACAGGGGATACCCTGAAAGCACAGTGGACAGAACACTCTCCCAGGTCAATAACATGCCCCATAACCTTGACCCCGCAGGAAGAATACTGTCATGCAGGAACAATGGTGAATTACACTAGTGCTTCCTTTCCATCAGAGTACACCTTCCCTTCACAGGTGGTTACCTCTGTGACCCACAAACAAGGTCACTCATTGGACCTAGTGTTCCTACTGGGGATGGAGGTCTCCAACATGGTGGTCGAACCCCTCGGGTAGTCTGATCACCACACTATAGGGTTCAGTTACATGGCTCCCCCCAGTAGACCTGCCCATTCAGAGATGGTCCAGTACTCCCCTTTACAGGGTTTGACCCCTGAAGGTCTAATGGTGGTGCTGGACCTATTGAGTAGTTCGATGGTAAACTCAAATCCATCTGTGGCTGGTCTGTGGTCTGTCTAGGAAAGTCCTCAGATGGTTTTATTCTTTCCTCATGGGCAGGACTCAGAGACCAGAGTTGGGGATTTTTTCCTTGGCCCCTCTCCCCCTGTCCTGTAGGGTACCGCAGGGTTCTGTACTCTCACCCATGCTGTTCATGGTGTACATGCTGCCATTAGGAGACATTATAAGGCAGTATGGGCTGAGCTTTCACTGCTGTGTAGATGATACTCAGCTGTACATGTCTTTTGTACCTGAATAGGGTGACACTGTCTCAGTCTTTAACAACTGCCTGAGATTCAGGATTGAATGAGTGCCAACTGGTTGAGGTTGAATCTGGATAAGACTGAGGTGCTGACTGTGGACCCAGGTCATCAGATTGAGGGGTTGTCTGCAGGTCAGCCATCTGGGTTATGGCTGGGAGGTGGCCAGCTGATGACCTCTGATCAGGTGCAAATCTGGGCTTTATGTTTGATGCTGGGCTGACACTTAAGTCTCAGGTGTCAGCCATCGTCAAGACCTCATTCTGCCATCTGAGGAATATCACCTGGATAAAGCACCTAGTCCCACCTGATGATCTTCCAACATTGGTCCATGCCTTTATGACCTCCCACCTGGATTACTGCAATACCCTATACATAGGGCCATTGGGGGTGGACCTTTGCCACCTGTAGCTGGTGCAGAATGTGGCTGCCAGGTTGTTGACTAGTTTACTGAGATCTTGTCATATGACACCTGTGCTCCGTGGACTGCACTGACTGCCAGTTCAGTGGAGGATCACCTTAAAGGTTGGGTTATTGACCTATAAAGCCCTACATTGCCAGGGACCATGGTATTTGAAAGATCTCCTTTGCCCTTGCTGCCCCCTCCATCCTCTCTGCTCCACTGATGAGGGATTGCTAGAGGTTCCCAGGGTCTATTTGAGAACTTCAGGAGCCAGATCATCTGCATTTGTGCTCTAAACCTGTGGAACTCTCTACCTCATCAGATTAGAGAATGCTCGACCACTGAGACTTTTAAATCTGCCTTAAAAATGTATGTATTCAGTTTGGCATTATTTGAAATTTGGCTGCCTATGTTTAATTGTTCTGGAACTGTTTTATAGTTTTATATATGCTTTTTAGAGTTTTATGTACAATGCTATCATCTTGATTGGAATAGCATTTAACAAATAAAGATTGCTTGCTTGCTAGATTGAGGGAGTGCTCTTGAGCAATCAGTATACTTCTTTTCCATACATGTGTGACAATCTTATTCTGTGCGGTGTCTTACATGCAGCAGACCTGGAAATGGGTAATATATTACTGATTGACTTTGATCAGTAATATATTAATACCACCATTGAGACCACTCTTACAGTTATAAGAGGGGTTTCATTTGCAGTCTTAGGGAGTCTGAACCACTGACTTCCTGTTCATGGTTCTTATACCCTAAGAATGCATGCAAGAGCACTTTTACAACCATATATATAGTCTCAGCACTGGTATTAACATGCACAATTGTATCTACTGTTTACACACTCAGCTAAGTCTCCCCTACAGGTCTATGGGCCTCATAGGGTTATCTCCAGCCTGACTGGGAAATTCTCTGCCAGCTGGATTGGCAAATAATTCCCAGGGGGTGCTGGGGGCTGATGAGTCACCAGGAGTCATTTAGCTCAGTCTTAGAGAGGTTTTGATGAAGCTACATACAAGCAGCTGAAATAGCTGAGAGGCCTGGCTGGAGTTTGAATCTACCACCAAAGCTTGGGATTGTGGTAGAAGCCATCTCATCGTACCACCTGTGTGGTGAATCCCCACAGCATGCTGATTATTAAGGGGAATTCTTGTGTTTCACAATCAGATAAGTGCAGCCTCTGAGAAAAGAAATGTTAAAATGTTTAAATTGAAAGAATTATTTAAGGTACCCGTTGCTGCCGCCCACCTAGTAGTAGAACAGGAGGCCCAGACTATGCACCTTTACCAGTAACTGGGCTATTAGTTTCCTGCCGGGGAAAGACCACATAGTCATATTTAATCTGGAAGCCACTAGATCAGGTATATCTTAGCAGGTGTATGGGATTTCATATGGGAAATGGGATATCTGTGTAGACTCTGGTCTATGAGCCAAGTTTGAGGGACTACCCAGAGGGTCCCCATGACATCATTCGCAAGTTCAATATGGTGACGCTAGCTATGGGAAATAGCTAGGTTTTCCCTGGGCCCATGGCTCCAGGGCTTATGCTGTTGACTGTGTCTTCTGCTGGACTGACTGTATAAAGGAACTCCAAAGACAAATTGTCCTGCTAAAAGTGTAATTCTGTTATGTTTAATGCCCTTGATAGCATGGCTGTGAGAGAGCTGGTTCTGCAGTATTGAGAGCACAAGGGTAATGGCACAACCCTGTAACATTGGCTATAAATCCTTGTAAGTAATTGTGGACAAATTATTCCTGTTTTCCCTGAGTAACTGCAGCCTGAAAGGAACCATCTACTTTGAACCTGCTGGGAGGATATCCTTAGCACACTTAACCTCTAAGGAGGTTCTGCAGCATATTCAACAGGGATCCAAGTCCCCCTACTAAATTGTGGTCAATCCCGCATAAGACCTGGAGTAGCTGGGACTGAAGCAGGGAAATAGAGTATTACATAGGTGCCCCAGAGGTATACCCCACATACGGAGACACCAACACAGTGAACTACAACCCTGTTGGCAAAATTGACACTTTGCCGACAGGTCGCTGTGTTGGTATGCCTGAGACAGGGGCACACTGTCTCCTGGTCCTGCAACCCCACCCCGACTCAACTCCGACTGGATAAAAAAAACTGGGATACACATAGGAATCATGTTAACTGGAACTTGTGGTCGATATGATTTCTGTTGGTGAAATGCCAGTCGACAAAAGGTTTGTCGAACTGGCATTGTAGAGCCAGTGCCAGAGCCTTGAAGTTGGCTAGCATAATCTCCAGGAGGTAGACACACAAGAACCTAGTTCTGGCTACAGTACACCCTCTTTAGTGAGAGTGTTGCCATGGGTATCTGGTTTGGTGGAGGTTGGGAGGATGGAATGCCAGGGTGGCTCTTGAGCAGAATGCCAAATTGCTTCATCCATGTTCTCCTGCTAGTACTGTTTAAATATTGCATAGGTAGCTCTGTGTATTAAATCTACCCCAGGCTAGGTCCTGTAAATACTATTGGGTGTGTAAAACCCATTGCTACCTGTTACTCCAAAGTAGCCTTGGGATGTACATTGTATGCAGCCTTAAAATTGCTGGTACTCCAGTCTCTTTAGGCCATCATCTTGAAGAATTTTCCCCTGTAGAATATGAACTTTGCTTGGGACTTTAATATATTGGATAAACTTTACTGTATTTTGTACCTTACTCTAATAATATTCTCATGAACTTTTCATTTTTAATAAATTGAGTTGCTGAACTTTAATCAATTTATGCACATTCTGTTACTATTGGGGACTGCTGATGTGCTAACCATTCTTGTTTGCAGCCCTTCTCTGGCCTGAAGAGTGTAAGCACTTCTGGGAGGCCACCCCAAACCTAGGGGGTCAAGTAAGCTTTTATAGTGGGTCCTCTCCCAGAAAACAAATTGATGCCATTTTTAACCCCTATATGGGAGGGGGGCTACACATAGAAAATATATTTAAAATAGTAGTAAGAGAAGACAGTGAAGTACAGTAACTGCAGTGCTAATAAAAGGTTGGATTTGGAGAACTTGCTGTATGTAGGTTTACAGAGCGGAATTTTCAAAAAGGTGGACACAGCACTTGCGTCCATAGTCCAGACACATGCTGTGTCCACGCAGATTCCCATTCATATACATCTGGATGCATTTCCAACATTTCCCATAATTAAGGTCAATTTCTGCCACAACTGCAGGACTCATGCCCATTGCTGTTGCTAGCCTTGCTTGTAGAGCAGAAAGCAGCTAACTAAAAGAAGCTACATTTTCTTCTTAATTTAAAATGTATATCTCAGCAGGAGTCAGTGTCTGTTAAGATTAAGTAGACAGATAACTTTATTAGAAGTAGAAGGGGACTTATTTAGGGTTAAAAAAAAGAAAGAAAAGAAAGAAAGTCAGTGTGTATTCTGTGCAGTGAAGGGTACTGTATCAGCTCACTTTGCAAAACCAGTAGGAGGAAAGAGAGCTTACCTGGGGGTGTGGTTTAGACACTATAAAAACAGGTGACTCAAATTACAACTTCCTGTTGCTAGCCTTTTTCTTACTAATTGCCCTCCATCCCACCCTCCACCCACCCACCCAAAGCCAGTTCTACTTTTTAGCCACTGGATTTGACTGTCAACGAACTTCCTGTTTGGCAGTAGGAAGGAAAGGATCATAGAGAAACATTGGTTTTGTCAACCCTAAAGTAGAAAAAGTAGCCTCCCCCCCCCAGCTGCTGGTGGTCTGATATTGAGCAAGGAAGAAGGAGGCTACTGAAGAAGATGGAAGTTGCTGTCCCAGAACAGGAAGGGTAAGAGTTGTAAGGAGAGGAGAGAGTAGCATCCAGAGAAACAGCAGAGGGACACAAATAAGACATGATAGGAGTGATGCAGTGCAATGGCTGTGGGGCGGCAGTGTTCCGGGAGACATTCTGGAGGCTGCGATGCTGCCTATTTGCAGGCACTCTCTGGTCTGAGAGAGAGGTTGCCGCTTCCAGACTGACCTGGCTAGGATTCGTGAAACCTCCTCCCCACCCAGGGACCACCAGGGCCAATGCCACTACCGCAGAGGTTGCCAAGAAAGAGGAGAGGCTGGACCAGGGTGGGCTCAAGGAGGGAGAGGGTGGTGGAACAGAGTTGCATCCCTCCAGCTGTACCTCTTCACAATTCATTCACTCTTCTGGTGGATAGTGGTTCCTCTATGGAGGCACCTGCAGTGGAGATCAAGGAGGATGCTGGGAACCTTCACAAAGGGGACCCAAAGGAGGGTGGTATGGGACCCACAGGGAAGAAAACAACTCCTGGTGGGGGACTCAATCATTAGGGGGTAGAAATGGGGAGGATGGGGAGAGGAGGTAGGGTACCTTCCTGGTGCCATGGCTTGGAGGGACAGGAAGCGAATCCTCAGGATCGTGGGAGGAGCTGCACGAGGGAGGGAGCTGGATGTCATTGTCCACCTGGGGACAAATGACCTGGCTAGGAATGGGATCAGAGCAGTGCAAGAGGAGTTTGTAGAGCTGGGAAGGGGCCTTAGACAAGTAGCGCATACGGTAACCTTCTCGGAGGTGCTGCCTGTCTATGGCAAGGAAGATGCTAGGGCACTTCTCACCAGGGAATTCAGTGAGTGGTTGAAAAACTGGTGTGGAGCTCAGGGTTTTGGCTTCATTGGGGACTGGGGAGCCACCTGGAGGAATGCACACCTATACTGGTGCGATGGTCTGCATCTGTCCGGGGGGAACCAGGATCCTAGGTGAGAGGTTTAAATGCTTCATTGGCAAGCATTTAAACTAGCCAAGGGGGGAAGCATTGAAAAGAAGCAGGGAAATCTGAGCCTCCCCCCACAAAACATGGTGATTAGTGAGGTAAACACCAAGGTACAGAAGTTATTAGGAGCAGAACAGATTTAAATGTAAAAAAAGGCAAAGGCAGTAAGGACAGAAATGGGGCTAAAAAGGGTAAGGCTATCAAAAAGTGGAGGGTGATGAGTACCAATGCCCATACTCTGTGTAACAAGCTCCCTGAACTAGTGGCCTTGATGGAAGAGGGTTGCCTGGATATTGTGGCAGTCACAGAAACATGGTACACAGAGAACCATTACTGGGATGTCAACATACCAGGATACACAATCTACAGGAGGGACATGGAGGGTAAAAGAGGAGGAGGAGTAGCTCTCTATGTAAAGGAAGGGATCAAAGCAACAGAACTAAAGAGTAAACAGGGAGCAGATGAGGCACTTTGGGTCACCCTGGAGAAAGAAAATGGCACCACAATGCGCATGGGGGTTGTATACAGACCCCCATCTCAGGGGGAGGAATGGACAAAGAAATGATAGAAGGCTTTCTTAGAATGGCAGAAAAAGGGGAGAAATTGTTGATGGGGGACCTGAATATGCCAGATGTTAACTGGAACATCTTTGCTGCAGGCACATCCAAGAGCAGGGTCATTCTTGATGCCCTACAGGGGGCATGTCTCAGACAGCTAGTATCGGAACCCACTCGGAGGGGAGGAATCTTAGACCTGGTACTTTCAAATGGGGATGGAGAAAGAATCTCAGATTTAGAAGTGGGTAGCCATCTGGGAACCAGCGACCACCAAACAGTGTGGTTCACGATAAACACAGGCATGCAATCAAGCCATACAAAAGCAAGAGTACTAGACTTTAGGAGGGCTGACTTTGGGAAAATGAGAGAGTGCCTCAGAAAAGCACGAGCAAACAGGCAAGAAGGAGGGGTGGAGGAACAATGGGGAGTGATCAAAACAGCCATCACAGAGGCAACAAGCCTTTGTGTAAGAAAAATCAATAAAACACAACGAAGGAAAAAACCGCTATGGTTCACAAAAGAGGTGGCAGGGAAGGTTAAGGAGAAAAGGACAGCATTCAGGAAATATAAGGAAACACAGAAGGAGCAGGACAGAGAACTTTATCAGTTAAAGCAGAAAGAGGCTGGAAAGGCAGTCAGAATAGCAAAGGCCCAAACCAAGGAAAGGATAGCCAATTCTGTTAAGAAGGGGGATAAGACCTTTTATAGGTAAATTAGGGAGTGAAGAAAGACCAAAGAAGGGATACTGAAGCTTAATAAAGGGGAGGGAAGGTGGGTAGAGGGTGAGAGAGAAAAAGCAGGGAAACTGAACGAATATTTCTGCTCAGTATTCACAAAGGAAGAGGAGGGGGAGTTACCTAAACCAAACAAGAGAAACACTCTGAAGACAGGGGTCGATACCAGTCCATTGACAGAAGAAAGGGTTCTGAAAGAACTAATAAAATTGAAGGTAGACAAAGCAATGGGCCCTGATGGGATTCACCCAAGAATTCTAAAAGAACTAAGGGTAGAACTAGTGACATCGCTGACTACTCTCTTTAATAAATCATGGGAGGATGGGGTGGTACCTGAGGACTGGAGGAGGGCAGATGTGATTCCTCTTCACAAAAGTGGGAGCAGGACAGAGGCAGAAAACTACAGATCAGTTAGTTTGACCTCAGTGGTAGGGAAAATGATGGAATCACTTCTGAAGGAAAGAATTGTTGAGTACCTAGAGGCCAGTGGGGCACAGGACCCAAGGCAGCATGGAGTCACAATGGGAAAGTCATGTCAGACGAATCTAATAGATTTCTTTGACTGGGTGACCAAAGTAGTAGACCAGGGAGGGGCTGTGGACGTGGCCTACCTAGATTTTAGCAAAGCATTTGATACAGTCCCACACAAAAGATTAATACACAAGATAGCCAGCCTTGGAATGGGTCCCAAGGTGGTAGCCTGGATAAAAAATTGGCTAGACAACAGGACGCAAAGGGTAGTAGTAAATGGAGTACACAGTGAAGAAAGGAGGGTTACTAGCGGGTACTGCAGGGTTCAGTACTGGGACCGGTCCTTTTAATGTCTTTATAAGTGACATTGCAGAGGAACTGGAAGGAAAAGTATGTCTCTTGCAGATGACACAAAGATCTGCAACAGGGTTGATACACAAGATGGAGTGGAAAGGATGAGAAGGGACTTGGCAAGGTTGGAGGAATGGTCAAATGACGGCAGCTCAGATTCAATGCAAAGAAGTGCAAGGTAATGCACATGGGAAACAAAAACCAGGGAAGCGTACACAATGGGGGGGTGAGATACTGACAACAGTAAAAATAGAAAGGGACCTGGGGATAATTATATCAGATGACCTAAAGGTGGGCAAGCAATGTGAGAAGGCAGTAAGGAAGGCTGGGGAGATGCATAGGAAGAGGCATCAATAGTAGAAAACAGGAAGTTGTTATCCCTCTATACAGACAGTTGGTGAGACCCCACCGGGAGTACTGTGTGCAGTTCTGGAGACCCCATCTCCGCAAAGACATAGACAGAGTGGAGGCTGTCCAGAAGAGGGCAACCAAAATGGTGCAGGGTCTGCACCAGAAGACATACGAAGAAAGACTAAAGGAGCTTAATATGTATACTCTTGAGGAAAGAAGGGAGAGAGAGGACATGATAGAAACTTTCAAGTACCTCAAGGAATTAACAAAGTCCAAGAGGGTAGCATCTTCCAGAAAAGAGATGTGCAAGAACAGGGGCACAATTTGAAGATAGAGAGGGCGGCTCAGGGTAATGTGAGGAAGTATTTTTCACTGAGAGGGTTGTGGATGCATGGAACAGCCTCCTGAGGAGGTCGTGGAGTCAAGAACAGTGGGGGACTTCAAGAATGCATGGGACAGGCATAAGGCAGTCCTGGGGTGGGTAAGAGGAAGTAAGCTGTTGGTTAACTAGGATCTGCAGCTTATCTGTTAGGTAGGAAAATGGGCAGACTAGGTGGGCCAAGTGGTCCTTATCTGCCGTCAAATTCTATGTTTCATTTTTGCAACACAAGTTCATGATTCTGTCCAGAAAGTTAGGCCAACATTTTGTGGTCTATCTTCCTGGATAGATTTCTGCACTCTCATCTGAAAAAAGGATGCAGGGTGTTTAAAATCTTGCCCACTGTCTTTATGTTACCCTTTTGCAGTACCAAACATTTGAAGAGTCTATATCATCTCTGGGGAAGCTATTTAAGAGGTGCGCACAGAATTTTGGTTTCCTGTACCTCCAGGCAGATAGCGTTCTGTTCATGAATTTATGCCCTGCTATGTGCACCTTAACCTACACTTCCCATAGGACCATAGCGAGTTTGTAATGAGCACAAACACCATTGGTTGTGTTACTTTTTATAAGTGAAATTAGGTATAATTTCCAGAGTTTTCTCAGAAGCCTCACAGTCATACTTCTCAACCTTTTGTCACTGAAATGAGGGACATGGACATTTTTGGACACTTAAAATGAGGGACACAGACCCTCAGAATGAGGGACATATCCTCAAACATGGAGATACAAGCTCAGAACACTGTGAAAACCATAGTGATTAGTTGTACAAAGTTTATTTTGAATTTAATATTTTAGAATGTTAAGTGTTTCTGCTTTAAAATCTGAATTTACTGCACATTCGCTGTGTGGACAGCACCTTTTTCATGAGGGACGGATGAGGGACAGAGCAATTTTAAAGGGCAAAATTAGGGATGTCCCTCGTAATGAGGGACACTTGAGAGGTATGCTCACAGACTCTTAAAAACACCAGTGTGACTATTTTGTTTTACATTAGATGCTAGCTAATAATCCTAATAATAAAATGAGCCATAAACATTTAAGTATATGTTTAGATGTACAGTTCAGCAACTCTTATCATAATAAGAGTCCCATCCCAAGTTCTTTTGGTGAGGAAACTGTGAAGTAAAGCTGAGCCATTCTGCCACACAAAGGACTAGAGAAGGCACTCCTATGACCATAAGAGACATAGAAACGATACATGCAAACATATTATGCATCATGTTAGGCTTCTGTTTTTAAAAAATCTAACTGGAATTTAAAATCAAAGGCCTGGATTTTTAAAGGTCATGCAGCAGGCGCAAGACCCAATTTGGGTACGTGCCTGTGGCAGGGTAAATGCAGCAAAATATCTGAATGCTATTTTCAAAAGTTTTGCCACATTTGTGACAGCTGACACTGCTTTATGGCTAAATAATGTTGCACGTATCAAATACAGCTGCATGCATCACGATAAGTCTAACAATGTGCCGGAAGGCATGACAGATGTGCACATAAGTTAGAGCACCTTTGTGGTGGCCAACCTTATGACTGCAAGCTTTGGAGATGTGGCATGATTGTGCAGCAAGTTCTCAACATGTGGTTAAGAATCCAGCAGAAAATGTTTTACTTTGTAGAAAATATGAAAAGCCCCTGCGTGAGAAATGCACTAAAATAACTGAACTTATACTTCAGAATTTTAGAACTTATTGCATGACAGATCCTTTTATGGTTATAAGAATATCGAATGTTAAGAAGTAAGCAATCCTGACTGGCTAAAAATGATGTCACCATTTATAATTGCCTTTGTAAGTGTTTCCCATACAGTGCAAATATGAGCAATAGGCATATGTTGTTTTCTTAAGTCCTTTCCTTACTGTACACTATGTTGTTTTTTCACTTGACCTTGCTCCCTTTGCCATGGCATTTCTAATCCAGCTGATACATTGCACCACTGCTGGAATGTCTGAATAGCACCCCCCCCCCCCAATGAGGTCAATCAGATCAACCCGTTGGTAAGATAGTGAAGCAGGAAAAGATGAACAAGGTGGGGAACAGTCTTTTTTTGAGAAAATCAACTAATCTTATATTTAAATTAATACTGATTTCAGTACTAAAGTACTTTTAGAGTTGGTAGAAATTGGAAGATGTCAAAAATATGTTACAGTTTGTTATAAAACTGGTAAAGTCATATTTCATATATTCTGTTGCACTGTTGCTTTAAATAAGCCAATTAGTAAACTACTGACTTTAAGCAGCATCTGTATTATGTCCATATAGGGGGAGCTAGCCATTAATATTTATTACTAGCTAAGGTTCAAAAAGTCAGGTTTTTATTTAATATTGTGCATTTTAAATAGAGTACTCATGCACTGTATTTACATATTAAACAAAACCCTGGGAACTCTTTTAAACACATTTTAATTTAAATTTCACTTGTGAACATTTTACACTAGTTTCAAGTTTAAAACTCACTCAATTTGATCAAAGGTCAGAATACCTGTGGTAAAGAATCTATGCTCTGCCCATATAGCTTCACGACTGTTTCAGAAGAACTAGATGTGGATGAACTCACTTCTTTCACGATTAATCCTGCATAAAAAAAGTAACAGATATAACAGGATGCAAAAATATATTTGCATTTGTAATTTTTGCTTGATATTCAAGACTTTGTAAAATCTTAAGATATCATTTCAAGCAACAAAAAAAAAATCAAATTTACAAAACACTGAGACATCACTAGTTGACCAATAAAGCAGCACAACAATGTAAAATGAATGTTATTTTTCTTTATCTACTGTATGATGCTTTCACAGGTATAAACATGAAAAGATTTGGGGATTAACCATGGGGAAAATGAAGATTTTATGCAATAAGATTAGACAGATTTGAAAATGTACTTTCATAACCAAAAACATACCATTGTTATTTATTTTACTTCTAATTGAACCAAATATCTAAGGGCCTTATATTCAAAGATTTGACTTTGTGCTGTACAAAGTCGCTATCCTGAGCATAATTTAGAAGGCCCTCCATCTGCTGTATTGAAACAAGTTCTCAGCACAGTGTAAGTGACCTAAACTTGTTTGAATATGGACCCCCAGAGCACAGCCCTAATTATAGACCTACCAGGTGCGCTCAGCACAAAGCACAGCCTCCAGCCATCCACAGAAAGGTATGTGCCTGTACATACTATAGGCTTTCAAGGAGCAAAAGCATTTAGGGCATCCCACACCTGTTAGGATGCTTGCCCTAGCCTGCTTTATTAGAAAGACTTCGTGTAAATGATCCCTTAGTCATACAAGGCACTAAGAGGTCATTTGCATCTCTCTATGGTTTAATTTACTTGTGGAGTGCTATCTGTTGCTCCCTAACCGTGTGGTGATGTCCCCCCCAGATATTTTTGTTGTGGGTGGATGGGGTTGGGTGGGTAGGTAGGGGTGTGTGTGTGTGTGTCAAAAGCAATGAACCAGTGTCTGCTCCTCCCAAAACCAATGCCAGTTCCCTGGTGCAAGTGGTACCCCCTACTTAAACCAGTCCCTGATTCTATTCCAGTACACTAACCTGGTGGTCCACTGGTCTCTTAATTCCTCCCACTAGACAGTTCTGTGGTGGTCCAGTGTTAATTACCCCTATGTAAGGGATAAATTCTCCCCTCCAGTGGTGGTTTCACCCACACCATCAGTTTTATCTTGACCAAATTTGTAATCTGTGGAGTAACTCCGCCTCCCATGACTGACAGCAGCTCCATGTGACTACTTCCCTGAGCTTCCCAACCTCTCCAGGGCCTGACCCTTCCTTTCATTTTTAAAGTCTGAACACTGTGCCTGTCCCTCTCTCAGACATCTTTGGTGGTGGTGATGGTGTGTGTGTGTGAACCATGCTTTTCTCCCCCTCCCAAACCAATCCCAGTTAAAATGTTGTTGCTTGTCTAGAATCCCTGGTGCCAGTGATATCCCCTTCTTAAAACAGTCCCCATTTGTACAACAACCTTGTGGTTTACTGGTCCCTCAATTCCACCCACAAGACAGTTCTGTGGTGGTCCAGTGGTAACTCTTTTATGTAAGGGATAAATTCTCCCCTCCATTGAGTGGGTTCATCCACAACGTCAGTTTTATCTTGACCAAATTTGTAATCTGTGGAGTAACTCTGCTTTCCATGACTGACAGCTGCTCCATGTGCCTAGTTCCATGATGCCCCTTCAATGGTCTGACCCGTCCTTTCATTTTTAAAGTTTGACCACTGTGCTTTAACTCAGCAGTCCATGAATCTAGCCCACTCATCAACAGTACTTGGGCCTACACTCTTCAAAATGCTGCAAGCCACAAAGGATGTGATTAACAAGTAACGCTCTTTACTGAACATACAGCAGTTTAAAGTGACTGTCCTCCACGGTAATACATTAACATGACTGTAAAAACTGATAGGGCCATGGGGCCAGGGCCTGCAATTTATGAAAGTGGAAGAGCCTGGCCATGCAGGCCTCCAAGTTCCACTGGCACCCTCACCCTCTCCCTCAGCAGCCAGTGAAACCCCTCATCACACCTCCACATCTGGCTGCCAACTGCCTCATGTAGGCAAATTACTTAGGGGTCACTTTATCAATATTGTACTGCGTGCATAAGCTGGTGAACTGTTTCACAGGTTAACCACCCTCTGGGGAAAAAAATGCATCCTGAGTTTGGCATGATCTGTCCCTCATAAAGCCATGCTGAGAGCACGCAAGAATCTTGACCTCACCCAAGTGCTCTATTATTCTATCCTTGATAATGGCCTCCAGGACCTTGCCCAGCACTGATGGCAACGTCCAGACAGCAAGATTAGGGGGCACACTTAAAACTTGCCAAAAGAGTAGGCTGATTAAATATATCAATGCTCAGTTTTATTCAACACGGCATATTGCCACATGTAATGAGCAGGACAAACCCCAGCACTTTGAACTTCTCTGGTTCTTTGTCAGGGGGATAGCACTGATGTCAGGCCAACAGGCTTGTAGTTGCCTAGGTCTGACTCAGCCCCTTTCTTGAACGTAAGGACCTCGCTGACTACTTTCCAGTCTTCTGGCATCACACCTGCCTGGACCAGCTCATGAAAGATTATTATTTTAGGTGGCACCGCCATTTGCTCCTTATATCCACTCTGATCCCAGGGTGTATCCTGTTCATCCCTTGAGACTTCATCATCTTAAAGTTTGCTTGACCTGACTCCATGCTTTCATTAAAAAAAATCCTGTCCCTAATGTTTCTAACGGTAGTCCATTCAAAAGGTATGTTATGTGACAAAAGTGAGCTTTGGAACTGCTAGTGCTAGGAACTTTTTTTTTAACTTTGTCAGGATGACACAGCTGTGTCTCAGTAATATTGTTTCCATGCACCAAGACACATCAATATACATCAGCACTTTTAACCATAACATTATTTAGTTTAAAAGGGGTCCACAGACTTGACAAGTATCAAAAAAGCAGGTGTCCAACTCTGCAGTGGTGGTAGATAATGCTTGATATACAGTATTAGCCACTGCATCAGATAATACTAGTGGTATTCCGTCAACTGCATTTCATTTTCTAGTTTATCTTGCACACCAAAATGAATGAAATTGAAAGTATAAAACTATAGCATGTCATCAAAATCTCACCTGATAGTTAACATGAAAAATTAATGCCAGTACCATACATACAATGCAAACATAAGTTCAAATTAAGAACTGTGAAAGTTAAAAGCAGAAAAAAAATACTGCTACTTGCAAATACTTAATTTGAGCAAAAAATTTGCCCAAATACACAGAGCTCTTTGACAAATATTGTATATTACAATCTAAAAACAGCATTTTAGATATATCAATGAAAAAAAGGTGCATCACATGGATAGTTGAGGGGGGTAGGGTGATGAAGGAGAATGAGCAAAAGGTCGCAGTCCTGAATGACTACTTTTGCTCAGTATTCACTAAGGAGGATTGCAGGTCCATGCCTGAAAGCAGCATCAAAGCAGCCACTAAAGGAGTCCTGGAAATGAGGCAGCCAATACTTATCAGCAAGAAGGTCATGAAAGGGCTGGCAGCCCTTAAGATAGATAAAGCCCCAGGACCAGATGGGTTGCATCTGAGGATACTTAGGGAATTAGCAGCAGAACTGACTGAACCACTGGCTGAGCTGTTTCTTTATTTAGTTTTTGTTTACTGGGTAAGTGCACTAGACACAAGAGTGACTATTTTCAGGTGTGACCCAGGAGGTTACAACATCACAAGGAAACAGTTGCTAGACAACAAAGCAAGAATACAACCTTTACGGATACAATTAAGCAATAACGAATGATGGGGGTTATGTTAATGTTCTAGTTAATCACCCCCTTGGGGTGTAATGTGGCACGAGATGCAGCCAAGTGCCCTACTACCCCGAGGGGTGATTAATGTGAACATTAACGTAACCCCCAGAGTTCATTATTGCTATTATTGAAAGAAAAAAAAAAAACAGTGTTAAAACATATTTTTTCCTATGTTTTATTCTATCCTGAAAGAGAATTTAAATTAAAGTAGTCCGGCCGGCTGACAGGACCTGCTGATTCTTGCTTGGTGCTTTCAGCAGCGTCAGTATGATGTCCATGGCAACCATTGCAGGAGGACAAGTTTGGGCTGCAGGTCATTTTGAGGCTTTTGATGTAATTTTGTAATTCCAGTTCGAGTTAAAATGACACAATAAAAAAAAAGTAACCATCTGTAGCCCCCCAAAAGTTTAAATATGTTTTAGTTGCTGCACGGTAATACTTCATTAGGCAGTTAAAACTCACCATAGTCCAGCAAACACACACAGAGAATGCAGATTGAGAGCAGGGGACAGGTAGATGACCAGCTGAGTCTTGGACAAGAGGTGCTGCACACTGACAATCCAAAGCTAAAGCACAGCCTGCATATGTTCCCTTCGCCGGCTGAAAGAAACTGTGGACAGCTACAGGTTGTGGCTCGTTACTGGCCTCCTTTTGCTGCTCGAAGCCTTTCAGGGCATGTACAAATTCTGCCCCTTGAGCGGCGGTTCGGGAAGGTGGGGGGAGGTGCTTCCACTATTGCCTCCTCCATGTCCTGCTGGCTCATTCTCCTCTCCAACCCATGTGAAGCAGGCCGAAGCCTGCACTCCGTATGGGCTGGCAGTTGAAAGTGCCTGGAGGCACCCTCACTTGTAGCGTGATCACGCTATGCGGCTGTATGCTAGACCACTCGCTGAATTGAGGGCGAAGACAGATGTGGTTTCAGTCATGCTCCTTGCTGTGTCATAGAAAGAAACTGTCACAGTATGTGACTCACAGATGCTCCTTGCCATGCAGTGCCGAATTTTACCTTTATTTAACCGCCAATTAGGTGATAGTGGAGAATACCAGACTACTAATGGACCTACAAGCTTTATGCTACTCAAGTAGTGGTGGTATACTTTACTATCACCAGCTGTTCCACTGCCGGCTTTCCCTAAAGATTGATAATCTGAATAGCCCGAGTCAGATTGCTATAACTGACCTCAGTGAGACTCGGGCTTCACAGAGCTTGGGAGAGAGCTTCTCCTCCACTAGTTTAGCTTCCCCAAACCACCTTAGTACACGAAAAACAAACGCAAAACACAAGGCGCTGGCTACTATTTTTTTTATTATCAGCTAATGAGAACCACCCTTGTTACACACCTCATCTCACTACCAACCCAACTTGCTCTTTTTTGTAGTTAAAAAATCTTTCTTTTACATTAGTGGTAGGACTATCGTTTTTGTTTTTAATGGTGGCTCACAGTTCCATCAATAGAACACCTACTGAATGTAGAACCAGGTGACCAGATAAATCACTACTCTGGTAATCAGGCTCTACAAGTACATCAATAAGGAGATTAACATAAGGCTCTCTGAATACTGACAACCAATCAGATTTCAGCATTCCTGAGACCCTTTTAATAATACAAAATGGATGGCAATTTGAAACAGATGAGGTAACAAGAAAAAAGAAACTTTACAATATTCTACATATTAAAAGGAAAGTAAGTGCATGTTATAATACAATATTTAGAACTACAATAAAATGGAGAACAGTCTAAACAACAAGAGAAAGGAGACATTCTGACATACTATCAAGCATCATAAAATAAAAGTAAATGCACAGATAATAGCCAGATTAACACTACTAGTACCAACCCTGTTTTACTAAAAAGTTGGCTTAATATTGGAAATAAAACACCAGAGGGGGAGTAACAGGTAGGGATGATAGAAGCAGAGGACCTCGCATGGAGAAGAGAGTGCTAGTTGGGGGGGGATGTGAAAAAAAGGTGCGGTAGGACTGGGGTGGTTCAACAGTACACTTAGGTCTGGGGAAGTTCCAAGGGATTGGAGAATGGCACACATGGGACCACTTCATGGGGGATAAGGTACAATCAGAGAACTACAGGCCTATCATGAAAACATGAATCCAGGAACACATCCGTGCCATTTACAACTGAATCCTGGAGAATGCAATAAGAGTACATTTTGCTATTGCACATAATGCAGATCCCAGGAGTTTACAATTTATGGCATTAGAGTATGTTCCACTGTATCCACAGAGAGGGGATATACTCTCAGTATTACAACAAAAAGAACCATGTTGGTGGTCATTCATTGGATTTGGTATTCCTTCTGGGGATAGAGATATCCAACTAGGTGGTGGAACCGGTCGGATGGTTGGACCATCTCTCCATTAGGTTCAGTTTTGAGGCCACCCCTAGTAGGTCAGCCCCTATGGAAATGGTCCGGTACCGCCCATTAAGGGGTGTTTCCCCGGATGACCTGATGGCGGTGCTGGATCTATCAGGCTTACCGAGAGATTGCATGGATCCAGGAGAGCTGGTACGTGCTTATAATGAGGCGGTGGCAGGGGCCCTGGATTCCATCGCTCCTTTTCATGTTCATCCTCTCACTCTTCGCCCCAGGTCTCCTTGGTTTGATGAGACCTTGAGGGAGTTGAGTAGAGATGGATGAAGGTTGGAGAGGTGCTGGTGGAGATCGGGTCTGGATGGTGACAAACTTATTTTGATGGACCACTATGTGGTCTATCAATCCGCAATCTCTCGTAAGAAGGCAGAATTCATGTCCAGAGAGATTGCGGCTGCAGAGAATAGACCAGCTCAGCTCTTCCGGACTGTGGACAGATTGTGCAATCCAATCTGTCTTCAGCCCGGAAGAGCCTTTTCTCAAGAACGGTGTGAGGAGTTTGCTCTGTTCTTTGCAGATAAGGTTGCTAAAATTAGATCTGAGGTCCGTTTGACCCTCTCAAATGGGAGTTGTGATGGTTGGCAGGAGATGTCAGATACCCAGTTTGTGTGGTCTGACTTCAGCCTCCCCACAATCAGTGACACTGTGATGGTTATCCAATCACTGCGTCCGACCAACTGTAATTTGGACCCGGGCCCCACACGTCTCTTAGTGGATTGTGTCGATAAAATTGGCCCAGTCCTTGCTGAGATAGTCTGGAGGTCCTTGGAGAGAGGGATTTTTCCAGATCCTCTTAAGGAGGCTGTAGTTAAGCCCCTTCTTAAGAAGTCCTCCTTGGACCCGGACTGTCTGGCCAATTACAGGCCTGTCTCTAACTTATCCTTTGTGGGTAAAGTTATTGAGAAGGTGGTTGCATCACAGCTGGATGGTCATCTGACCAACAACAATGTCTATGATTTTCTCCAGTCTGGATTTAAGAAAAGGCATAGTACCGAGACAGCACTGGTGCGGGTACTAAATGACCTCCTAATAGCGAGAGACTGAAGAACCTGTTCTATCTTGGTCCTTCTTAATCTCTCTGCAGCGTTTGACACTGTGGACCACGGTGTGCTACTGGAGCGTTTGCGATCTATCTGTGGACTGTCTGATACAGTCCTCAGGTGGTTTCGACCGTACCTCGAGGGTAGGACTCAGAGGGTGGTGTCTGGAATTTTTTCCTCGACATCAGTCTCCCTATCCTGCGGGGTACCGCAGGGTTCCATTTTGGCACCCATGTTGTTTGCAGTGTATATGCTGCCATTAGGAGTGATTATTAGGTGGTACAGCTTGGGTTTTCATTGCTATGCAGATGATACCCAGCTGTACATGTCCTTTGTGCCCTGCCAGGATGCTGCCATTTCGGTCTTTAACAACTGTCTTGCCGAAATCCAAGACTGTGAGTTGGCTGCGGTTGAACCCAGAAAAAACTGAGGTGTTGGTTGTGGACCAGGGTTGCTGTGAGGTGGGTTTGTTAGTTGGATCTCCCTCGGGCTTATGGCTTGGGGGTGTCCAGCTGACTACCTCAGACCGGGTGCGGAACTTGGGTGTTGTATTTGACGATTGTCTGACTTTTAAATCTCAGGTGTCAGCGGTTGTCAAAACCTCTTTTTATCATCTGAGGAATATCGCCCAGGTGAAGCACCTGGTTCCTCCAGAGGATCTTCCAACTTTGGTCCATGCCTTCGTTACCTCCTGCCTGGACTATTGCAATGCCCTATACCTAGGGCTCACGGGATTTGAACTTTGCTGCTTGCAGCTAGTGCAGAATGTGGCAGCCAAGCTTCTGACTAGTTCTTCTAGGTCCAGTCATATAATGCCTGTGCTCCGCGGACTGCACTGGCTGCCAGTTTGTTGGCGAATCACCTTCAAGGTTGGTTTGCTGACTTATCAGGCCCTACATGATCAGGGACCTGCTTACCTGAAAGATCTCTTTTGTCCCTACTGTCCCCCCCCCCCCCGCTCTCTCTGATCCACTGATGAGGGATTGCTAGAGATTCCCAGGGTTCGCTAAAACGTCAGGGCAAGATCTTTTAGTTTTATGGTCTCGACCTGTGGAATTTCACCGGCCAGGTGCTAAACTGCTCCGACTGTCCAAAGCTTAAAGGAGCATTGAAACCTACCTTTTAACAAAAGCTTCTAATGATTGTTAATTATTTTAATCTTGTTTTAAATATTTACTGTTTTATGTAATTTGTAATGGCACCTTGGTTTAAGGAAGGTGCCTTAAATAAATAAAGAATGATTGATTGATTGATTGATTGAACATGATGGATGTTTAATTTGAAAGCATGTAGTCCCCATGGTCTCAATGAAGATTTTGACCTAACCCCATACCTGAAAAAATAAGACAGGAAAAAATAAGATAGGAAAAGAAGGAATGAATAGAGGTAACATTTATGTATGAAGCGCTTGCTATTTTACTCATAACTTGTTTTTTATCCCCTTTGTTTTCGCCTATCTTTTTACAGGTAGTTACAATCTTGGATCTCGCACACACTGCCATGCTCTGAACAACATAGAGTGTGATTCCCATAAAATTCTCAAAATACTATAAAAGCACAAAGAAACCTTGGTTGCCTTATTTCGAACAGCTAAATATAGCTTGTATGAGACAAAACACAAAATTAAGTTTAAAAATACTCTTAGAAATACTTAATTTTGATGCCAAATATTGAGAGTCTCAACCATCGTAGGGACAAGCTCCATCCCAGTATGTATGCACTTTCAGTGCGAGATTTAATTTTCACAATGAATTTTGAATTAAATTGCTGACCTTTAGCACTCTGCCATGACCTCCTATACAGAGCATTGCGTGAGCAGATTCTGCACTCTTGAATTTCGTACTGTACTCGATCTGAATTACTATATAAATTTTATTTTTTCTAAAGATTTACATCACTTGAAAAAGTTATTTTTGATTTGGAATACAAAATGAATAGTATGTTTGTTTTATAGATATACACAAGATTTTTGCAGTACAAAGGCCATGCATTTGAATGGGGTTCTTGCTTAAATTCAAATACTTATTTTTTCCTTTTTCTTTGTTCTTTTCTTTTTATAAATAAAACCAAATTAAAAATCGCTATTCAGCTACAATTTGTTTTGCGTTGTCTAACCTTTCTACCAATGGATAATTGTATTATGATTGCATTATGAAATAAATTAATTTCATTGCTATTTATATAATCATGGCAAAAGTGATTACAAGATGATAATTTCAAGTCCATAGATATGTGTTATTTCTCTCCTTTCTAGCTTGCCTTTTTTAGTGTTTCTTTTGTACGGCACTTTTACCTCTGTTTAATTATGAACATAGATTGATTAATGGTGTAATTGATTAATCAGGTATTGATTTTTGTGGCAATATGTATATGAGGAGAACTAGTTTGTACTGAACCTATACCTCCTGGAAGACCTAACAGTCGAGGTGCTAGGGGTTCTGTATCTCCTCGCTCAGTAATAAAATTATCACTAGATAATATTGCATCAAACTTCTGGAGTGCTGTTTTTTTTCTTAACTACAGACCTATCCGCCTTACCTCTATTGCAGGGAAGCTGATGGAATCACTAATCAAAGAGGACCTCATGGACTACTTAGAGAGCAATGGGCTCCAGGATAGTAAACAACACGACTTAATGGCAGGAAGGTCTTTTCAGACTAACCTGATTCTTTCCTTTGACTAGATGACCACAGAAGTAGAAAAGGGCCACACTGTGACTCTGCTGTACTTTGACTTCAGCAAGGCATCTGATTCAGCGCTGCATAAAATGTTGCTCAAAAAGATGGAAGACCGGGATGCAATTAAAACTGTACTGAACTGAGCGGATAGTTGGCTAGAAGGCAGGCAGCAGAGGGTGGTGGTCAACAGGGTTAAATCAGAGGAAATGGAGGTTACAATCGGGGTCCCACAGGGATCTGTCCTGGGTCTGGTCCTCTTCAACATGTTCATTAGTGACTCTGTTGAGGGAATCCAGGGCAGGCCATGTCTCTTTGCAGATAACACAAAACTATGTAGGCGGGTGGACGGTGATGAGGGAATAAGGGATATGCAGAGAGACCTACAAAAACCAGATGGGTGGTCAAAGGTCTGGCAGTTAAAATTCAATGCCAAAAAAGTTCAAGGTAATGCAACCGGGAAAAGGAACCCTAAAACAGCATACTGGATGGATGGGCTGAGACTTAGCACTACAGAAGAAGAATGGGATCTAAGAGTTATCAACAGTAACTCCCTTAAATAAATGGGCAAATGCAACAAGGCCTACAGCAAGGCTAACAGGATGCTAGGATGTATTGGGAGGGGTATTGATAGCAGAAGAAATGAGGTAGTACTTCCCCTCTACAGATCCCTGGTGAGGACACACAGGGCATGTGGGATTTGCAGCAAGTGTTTCCATGTATTTGGCAGAGAGCTGTCAGAGAATGACAGCCAGCATTGCAGCTCCCTGTGTTGTGGAGGGAGGCATATGAAATGTTGTAGGGATGGTACTAGAGCATATTATGCACAAGAAATGTCATAGGTTATGTCACCAGTGGACATGTGACATTTCTATGTGCATAAAACAAGGAAATGTACATGTTTGTGTTTTTGCTAGGGACTATTTTGCAAGGTGGCAGGATACAGCACCTTTTCTGGACTTCAAACAATAGAAAAAAACCTTTTGTATGGTTTCCTGTGGTTTTGACATAGCCCATGTTATAAGTGCAATAACCCACTACAGGGTATGGAGTTATGGGGATTTAATGCATGGCTGGGGTGCTGTGAGGACACTCGATCTGTAGCCTCATGCCTCACAATGCTTACTTCACCCTCTAAGAAGCAATATGTTTTATTAGGGAAAAGCCTCAACATCAAAAACCCTCAAATTCAGAGGGCCTAGGTAGACCTGAGACTTCCACGAACTAGGCACTAAAGCACAACTAGTTACTGTCCATAATTTAACCCTAGTGGCTCATGGGTGGTATGAAGCTCTGCTGTGGGCCTTATGTCACCTGGCATTAAATTAACAACTGTAACTTAACCCCTGCAGTGTCTTAAGAAGTTGATGAAGCCTATCAGAAAATTCTGCAAAACATAATATTTGGACACAATTTAGCTTCTATTCATATATTTTCTTTTGATTTCTGTCTCCTTATCTATTATTAAGGAAATTGGTATGCAAACAGGATCTTTATACCTTGACAGTTTGTCTGCCCCAACAGTTTTTCCCTACTTAAAGTCATAATACTCTGTTGAGATATCACAGTCTGTTGTCATGGGAATAACTGTGTTATCACAAACAGGGTATTATGACATGAGGTGGGAAATAAGTAATAGGAGCTGATGAGCTCTCAAGTAAAAAGGATCCTTTTTCATGCATATTACCTCAGTAATTAATAATACAGAGAATAAATATAACAGAAGCTGAATTGTGTCCAAATGTGTTTTTCAAAGTTCTCAAGGAGACAAGAGGGGTATTATGACATCAGGTTGATAAACAATAGGAGCTAATGAACTCTGAAGGAACAAATATCTTATTTTCATGCATATGATCTCAGTAATAAATAATGAGGAAATGAAAGACAGAAATAAGGTGAAATAGATGCTGAACTGTGTCCTATGTGTTTTAAAGTCCTCATGGAGGCATCAACTACTCTTTAATGCTATTATTAAACTAGAGTGTTGTCATTTTTTAAAGGAATGTTTCATAATTAAAATTCTAATTGTTCTATTGTGCAGTAGAGTTTCCATTCAGTAAGCTAACCCTTTTAGAATGCTATCAGCTGGTCGGAATGCTTAATTTCTAACCACTGTTTTATCATTTAATTTTCCCTGAGGCTCTCATCATTGTCTCATGTTACACAGGTCTCCTTAAATCCATAATGTGAATTTCATACTTGCCTCTTCTCAGCCCTACAACACATGAAGAGTACTTTTAGGTGACAGAGAAATATGCCACTCTACACAGTGATTTGTTTTTGGGAAAAAAATCATTATTTGATGGAGGGGTGCTCATGGAAGGTCCTCCTCTCTTGAGTCCAATTTTGGTGATATCAATGGTTTAACAAATAGCCACAAAAAATCTCTCACTGTAATTTTAAATATAGACTAATATTCATAAATAAAAAAAATAAGTTTTCTTATGCCTTTGTTTTTTTTTTTTATCCTCCGGTTGCGGGCCGACTTCTGCGTCCGCTGAGCCTACCAATCTCGGAATCCTTCGGGATCTTGTAGCCCATGCGATGCCCCGCAGATCCTCCAGATCGCCCCACAGTTTCCATTTCTTCCATGCTACTCCCGACCCCAGGAAGTGGTGGCGCATGCGTCGTGAGGGCACATGCTCACTGCGGCTCCACGCGACCCACGTCAGTGCATCTCTATGGCACCAACTCTGGCCTCTACCAGAGAGCGGCCAGGCTCTGAGAGAGCTACATCCCTCCTCCCGAGGCGGAGCGCTGACAGCCGGCAGCTTCTCGCATCCTCTCCCTCCCCCCCTGCTGACCTCCGATGACCCTGGCTTGTTCCTGAACCTGGGTTGCCGGCGTGGCCCAAGGTGTGGTGTCCAGCACCTCAACCCTCTGCACCACCAGGCCGGCTCATGCCTCTGGTTTTATAAACCTTCTGAAAGAAATACTAATTTTGAATGATAATAAATGGTTCATTTGTTATACTTTTAGCACCCAATGAATTCAGAATGCAAAAGAATAAACCTGCAATTTTTCAATTTCATTAGCTGTTTAAGAGGTCTTGCAGTCTGACAATATACTTCCTACCATTTTAATTGAGAAATGTTTTAAGTGAAGAGTGAAACTATGGGTTGAAACACTGGTCGTAAAAAACATGTGTTCCAACTGTCATACTTTCTTGGCAAGCACGTTGGCCTAACTGTTATAAGCTTACTGATGACACTATAATGTTGGGTTAATAAAAGGTTTACAGAATTTTCTGAAATGAAAAAGAAAAGTTACTGTAGCTTGTCTTGGCTCTGATTAGACTTCATAAATGCTGACCATGTCTATGGGGATTTCGTTTTCCTGCCCTGCTGTGCTTGCCTGTAGCAATTTCATGCATCAGTATAATAAGTTATGTCAGGAATGTTCCTATGACAACTCACCCGAATGTCCGTTAAGCTGCCGTGACATCAGCATGTCCTCAGTGATATGAATGCACATATCTGGGCTGACCTCCAAGTCTAGATCGCTCATCTGCTCAAGGTCTCGGGGATCATCAACCAACATTTCTATTTCTGGTAAAAACAGGAGTGAAAAAAGAACTGCTGATGTGCAAGAGGACTTTAAATTTAAAATAGCAAACTAAGTAAGTTGACACTATCAAAGAACTACGCAAAGACTACATGAACCGAACTTGCTGATAGCATACTATAAAAATTTAGCACTGGCCATCCAAAACTGTACGTGTTCAAATTCCACTATGTCAATCAGTTCTATCCAGCAAATATTCTACTTGGTAGTCATTTTATCAGTTATTTATAACATTATATTGCTGAAACTCTGGGCCTAACTAACAAGGCATGCATTCTACATACAGTATTTCACAAAAGTCCCTCATTTATTTTTTTATCATTATTTAAAATTGTTTTTAATGGCAAGCAACTGCATTCATTCTATTAAGACAGGCAACCCAGTAGCTTAGTAATTTAAGGTTGAAAGAAACTACAGGTCTATTGGTTTCCCTCTCCCCATTTTATAAGCAAGGATAATAACCTTCATTATTTATCTAGGTCTCCTTTCTATGTATTCCTCTGCCTGACACACACACACACGCACACACACACGCACACACATACACATACACACACGAGTGTGTGTGTGTGTGTGTGTGTATATGCTGCTGATCTTAAAAGTTGCTGTTGCCAATTAAGTTGCTGAAGTGCAGCTGCTTATTGCATATCATTGCTGCTCATAGAAACTGGTTGCAGCTCACTGAATGCACAAGCTGGATGACAGAAAGCTGCACTTTGTAAAGAAGTTGTACAAAGGTTTAAAAAAAAATCTCAGCTAATTGTAGAAAGCTGTTGTCCCTTGGGTTAAAAAAGTGACATCTTATGACATTACAACACATTGCTGATCACGTTTTCATCCTTGGGGCAATAGTTTTCAACCCCAGTCTGTATCTGTATAATATATGTCGATATACAGGTTACAACTTTTGTCTGTATTATCACATAACATACCATTTTTTAGCTGAACCCATTCCATATAAAACCTATGCATCCCCCTTTTCTTTTAAATGTTAGGATTGTTATAGAATGCTTTTACCTAACATATTTTCCTGTACACTGCATCATATACTTGTTATTGTATTGTTTACAATTTATTGTATATTGTGTTAGCAACTGGGGCTGCATTTTATTGTGACTCCAGGCTACACCAGAAAAAGGGCCTTTGTGTCAGTGTGTTATCCTAGTAAACAAATAAATGAAATGAAATAAAAGGGTAATTATTGAAAAACAGGTTACTCACCTGTAACAGTAGTTCTTGGAGTGGTATATGTTGTTTATCCACACCTGTTGGCAGGTACTTTGCTGCTTTAACAGGTGCCGGAAAGTCTTCAAGCTGGCTCCTCCCACCCAGCCGGGTGGTTTAACCCTCAGCTCTGCCCCATGATGCCAGATCTTGGCCCACTGGAAGACAGGTTTGTGCATCGAAGCTGGGGAGGTCGGGTGGGTCAGTGTGGATGAACAACATATACCACTCCTAGAAAGTGCAGTTACATAAAGTCTTACCATAACAGTAGATCTTCGAGGAATGTCTCTTGCAGTAAGTCATTACTTCTGGGAGTATCCAGCAGAGGGCACTGTCACTTGGCAGCTTCTTCTAGCAGTTTTCACCAGGGACCACCCACACATGACATAACATCTTGCTTCCTATATAAGTGTGGGTGGTCCCTGGCATCCTCAGTTCCACCCATCAGATTCAGCTCGCAAAAGCAAGGACCGAGGTGAAACCGAGGGACCAAGGAGCCCACTCCTACTTCTGTGGAGCATGAAATTGCCTCTGTCAGAGAAGGAGGGGGTCAGAGGGTGGGATTATATTTACTGCAAGAGACATTCCTCGAAGATCTACTGTTACAGTAAGACTTTACGTAACTGCACTATCTTCCATGGAATGGTCTCTTGCAGTAAGCCATTACTTCTGGGAGATTACCCAGCAGTTATGTCCAAAAGGGCGGACAATTATGATAAGAGACCTTGTAGGACTACACGGCAGAAAGCCATCCTATGTCTCGAGGCCACATCCAGATTGTAATGGTGAGTGAAAGTGTGGATTGTCGACCAAGTGGCTACATTACAGATTTCTGAAATGGAGGCACCCTTGAAACAGGCCACAGTAGTGGCCATATCTCTTGTGGAATGGGCTTGGACTGGACCAGGAAGAGCCGTGTTGTACTTTTTGTAGCAAAATGTAATACAGTTTGCCAGCCATGAGGACAGAGTTTATTTAGCAACAGGAAGTCCCTCTCTGCTGGAGGTAAAGGTGACAAACAATTAAGATGTCTTTCTGATGTCTCTGGTACGATTAGTGTAATATCTTAACATACGGTGAACATCCATTAGATGAAATATATGCTCACCCTGGTTGGAATGCTCTGGAAAAAATACTGGAAGTTTCATGGATTGATTTAAGGTCTGTTCAGACACTACTTTTGGTAGAGAGGATGGATTAGTGCGGAACACCACCTGTTCCTTATGGAAAATCAAGTAAGGTTCCCTACACATAAGGGCATGGAGCTCAGAAATGCATCAAGTGGAAGTAATAGCCACCAGAAATAATGTTTTCCATGAAAGGAAATGAAGATCGCAAGTGGCTGCAGGCTGGAAAGGTTTGAGAGTCAGTTCTTCTATGATGAAGTTGAGATCCCACAAAGGAGTGGGTCGTCGAATTAGAGACTTGAGATTAAGCATGCCTCTCAAAAACATTTGTATAAATGATGCTGACAAAGTAATCTACCATCCAGAGGTTCATGAAAGGCCATGATGGCTGCTAAATGAACTTTGATGGAAGAATAACTGAGGCTTGACTCAGATAATGAAGCAAGGTAGTCTAGCACGGTCATAAGTGGGCACGAATAAGGGTCCACGTTATGTGAGGCAGACCATATGGAAAACCTCTTTCATTTGGAGTTATATGTTTCTCTGGTTGGCAGCATCCTAGAAGCTAGGAGAATATGGAAACAGAAGAGGACGCCTGTAGTTTATTTATGAATGTGTCCTCAGGAGCCAGGCATGAAGATGTAACGTCTTGAGGATGGGATGTAGGAGAGACCCCTGATACTGGGTCAGGAGGTTCAGTCTGGATGGCAATGGAATGGGATCCCTCACTGACAACTGGGGGAGGAAGGGATACCACAGTTGCCGGGGCCACAGAGGTGCTATTAGTATCATGGTGGCCGGCTCCAGTTGAAGTTTCAACAGAGTCCTTAGAAGGAGCTGGAAGGGAGGGAAAGTATATAAGTAAAGTCCTGTCCAAGGTTGGGACAGGACATCGATAGACTTTCCCCTAATGTTAATAATGGAGAAGTAACTCGGGTGTCTGTGATTGACTGGGGAGGCAAACAGATCCAGCTGTGGAGTCCCCCAGAGCATGAAGATGTCACGTAGGACGTCCTCGTGAAGTGTCCATTCGTAGGCCAACGACTGCTGGCTCAGTCTGTATGCTAACTGATTGAACCATCCTGGAAGATGGACAGCTGTCAGTGTTAGTTTTTGTTAGATTGCTGTCTGCCAGACTACAATAGCCTCCATGCAGAGGGTGCGTGAGTGCGTGCCCCCTTACCTGTTTAGGTATGACACCACTGCAGTGTTGTCTGATTGAATCAGCAACGGTCCTGGCTTGAGGTAGGGTAGGAATGCCTGAAGGGCAAGACAGACCACTTTCATCTCCAAGAGATTGATATGAGAGAGTGGACCATCGACCCTGGGTCTGATACGGACTCAAGTGGGCACTCCACCTGTCCATGGATGCATCCGTGGTTAATGTCTGCGTCGGGGGGGCAGAAGGGCATTCCCTGACACAAATTGCTTTTGATTGTCCATCAGGTGAGGGCCAACACTAGGAAAAGAGTGACCCAAATCTGGTCGTCGAACAGTCCAGTTTTCTTCCGTAATATAATATTGGATTTCAAGTACTCATCATTGACAAGTAGCCTGGTTAAATTCTTGATAATTTTTGCAGGAATTAACATTGTGTGAGGGTCCCAGGCATCTAACACAAAGTAGATGGTTACCAAAGCAAAAAATCTTCCTGTCACACCGATAGGAATGAAATAACGCTTGTTTGGATGAAGAATCTTTAGACATTCATCTGGAATCCAATTTGTTGTCGATGAGTGCTGCACAGAAGTTAAACTAGCTGCTGCGTGGGCTGAAGATGGCATGAAAATGAACTGAGGATACCAGGGACCACCCACACTTATATAGGAAGCAGGATGTGATGTCATGTGTGGGTGGTCCCTGGTGAAAACTGCTAGAAGAAGCTGCCATGCAGTAATGACTTACTGCAAAAGACCATTCCATGGAAGATCTACTGTTACAGGTGAGTAACCTATTTTTCTAGGCACGTGGATATGTTGTTCATCCACACTTGTTAGCAGACTCCTAGCAGTTCTCTGGGAGAAGGGAGGTGAGACGCACACCCGCTACTTAGGGAAGAGAGACTGGAGAACTGAGGTTCCAAAACCAGCATCTCAGCATGATTCAAGGTTGATGTGGTAATGGGAAATGAAGGTGTGTGCTGACTTCCAGGTAGCAGCCCTGCAGATTTCCTGGATAGGGACATCCCTAGAAGCAGCCACCAATGCAGTGATATGGCAGGTGGAATGAACCCTTAGCCCAATGGGAGGCTCCCTACTCGCCAACCTATAGCAGAGATCAGTGCAAGATGTAATCCATCTAGCTATTGTCTGCTTGGCTGCAGGTCTGCCAGGTGTGGCTTCAGCGTAGGTGACAAACAGCTGGCGAACCATTCCCAGAACTTCTCCCATTTGCTCTTTGTAATAGGTGAGCGTTCCTCTCAGGTCCAAAGTATGGAGCCTGTACTCAGCCTCTGAGGTGTGTTTGGGATAGAACACCGGCAGAGTAATCACCTGGTTAAGGTGAAACTCCCACACCACCTTTGGAAGGAATTTTGGGTGGGGCGCAGGACAACCTTGTGCCTCTGGAAGACCAGGTAAGGAGACACTATGGAGAGCACCTATAACTCCCCAGTCCTTCTGGCTGATGTGATAGTCCGCAAGAAGGATTCTTCCACAACAAGTGTGACATCTCACACTTGTGTATAGGTTCGAATGGCTTACCCATGAGCTTTGCCAAAACCATCAGTAAATCCCATGGAGGTGGAGGTTCACACACTGGAGGGGAAATGTAATCTAGGCCTTTGAAAAAGCACCAGACCACCTTCTTCTGCACCACTGACTGCTGACTGGCCCACACCCAGTAAGAAGAGGTGGCTGCCAGGTGCACCTTTAGGGTCGTCGACCACAACCCCTGCTGGGAGATGGACCAAAGGTAGTCCAAAATGCTAGCCACTGGACAGGACGAGGGGTCCAATCCTTTGCCCTGACACCAGATGGAGATTCCATTTAAAGGCATAGCATTTTCTGGTTGATTTCTTACGGGATGCCGTAACAATGTTGAGGACCTTGTCGGAGAGACCCAGGGCCTGGAACTCTAGCCCCTCAGGAACCAGGTTGTCAGGTGCAGGGATTGAAGGTCCGGATGGAATACCTTCCCCTGATTGACAGAGAGCAGGTACGGGCATGATGGAAGCCATCCCGGGAGCCTGAAGCGGAGGCTGAGGAGATCTGGATATCAGAACTGGCGCGGCCTGTCTGGGGCTACCAGGATCATCTGCACCTTATCCCTTCTGAGCTTGACGAGCACTTTGTGAATCAAGGGGAGTGGAGGGAAGGTGTAGAAGAGGCCTGGAGTTCAAGGCCTTGAGAAGGCATCCCCCTGCAGCGAACCCTGCTAAGGGGGGTGGGCATGGAACAGCTTCAGCTTCGAGTTCTCCCTGGAGGCAAACAGGTCCACCTGGGGGGGGGTCTCCAGAGGAAGAACAGATTGTGTACTACCTCTCGGAAGAGAGACCACTTATGAGATGCTCTGCCCATCCTGCTGAGGGCATCGGCCAGCTGATTCAAGGCTCCTGCTACATGAATGGCTAGGAGATCTTCCACCAGGCTGAGCACAAGCGATCAAATGCAGAGAGCTTCCTTGCACAGAGGCAAGGGGTGCATCCTGCCCTGTCTGTTGAGATAGTACATGGTCGTGGTGTTGTCCATCTGGACTTGGGCCACTTGACCCCAAACAAATGGAGCAAAGGCGGTCAGAGCTAGGCAGACCATTTGGAGCTCCAGCAAGTTGATGTGGTATTGAGATTCCTGAGAGGACCAGAGCCTGTGAGCTCTGTGTTCCCCCAGATGGGCACCCCAACCCATCAGAGAGGCGTCGGTCATCAGACTGACCATTGGCTCAGGGTGGACAAATGGGATCCCTTCCTGCATGTGGGATGGGAAGAGCCACCAATGGAGGTCATCCCACATCCTCTGGGTCTCAGAGACCAGCTGGTCAAGATGACCTGAGTGCTAAGACCACTGGCTATCCAGTTCCCACTGAAGGGAACACATATGCCAGCAGGCCCATTGGACCACACTGGTACAGGCTGCCATCTAGCCCAAAAGATGCAGGAAGTCCCAGGCAGGGTGCAACTGCCCAACCAGAAATGACTGGGCAAAGGAAGAGAGAACCTCCACCCTGTCCACCGGGAGCCGAGCTCTGGCTCGGCAGGAGTCAAGCTCTGCCCTGATGAACTGAATCACCTGCGCAGGTACAAGTTCCAGCTTGGTCTCATTGATCAGGAGGCCAAGTTCTGCACAAGTCTGGAGGGCCAGATCCCTGGACCACTCCACCTCTAACCTCGAGGGACCTGCTATCAGTCAGTCATCCAGGTAAGGGAACACCCAGACCCCTCAGCACCACAGGTAAGCCGCCACCACTGCTATGCATTTGGAGAAGACCCTGGGGGCTAAAGATAGGCTGAAGAGCAAGGCCTGGAACTTGAAGAGAATTCCTTCTGCTCTGAAGTGGAAGAACCGTCGATGGGACGGACGGATCAGGATGCGAAAGAATGTGTCGAAAAGATCTAGGGAGCAGAACCACATACCTTGCTCCAGGGATGGTATGATCTGAGCCAGAGTTACCATCCAAAAAGTTTGGGACCTGAGGAACCCATTCAGGTCATGCAGATCTAGAATGGGGCACCAGTCCCCCATCCGCTTTAGCACCAGGAAGTACCTGGAGACAAACCCTGAGGCTGAAGGTGAGTCCACTACTGGGTGCACCACCTCCTTTAGGAGGAGCTGGGCCAGGTTGACTCCGAGAGCCACCTGAGAAGCTGCGGACACCTGATCTTCCTGTGGGGCGTGGGTTCAGTATGGAGGGGCCTGCTCAAATTCCAGAGGCAGGCCTCGACCGACCACTTCCAAAACCCACCGGTCCATAGTGATAATGGACCAAGCGGAAATAAAGTGGCTGAGCTGGCCCCTCATGGGAGGACCCTGGGGAGGCATGACAGAGTTGAGGAAGGCACCCCCCAACCCGTCACTGGGCAGGCTTGGAGGAGAGTCCAGTGGGAGGACCGCCAGGACCTTTCCCCCTGAGCTTCCTAAAGGAGGAGACCAAGGACTTGGTCCGAGGATGACAAGTCTGAGCCTGCTGGCCCTGCTGATGTTGCTGCTGGGCCGGTCTGGCCACAGGGGTGGAGGAGCAAAAGGGCTTGAGGGTAGCATGCTTTGAGCCCTTGACCTTTTGGACAGATGTAATAGAATCCATGGTGGCACTGGACTTCTCTATGCACTGGAGGTGACCTCCAAGCCTAGCCCAAAGAGGTCAGTACCCAAAACGGGGACATCTGCCAACTTGTGCTGCATATCTGCTGTGAAGGTCGAGATGCGGAGCCAAGCCCTGCGGTGGATGACCACTGTGGCCACTACTGAGCGGGCACAAGAATCACCAATATCCAAAGCCATCTGGAGCTGCTGTTTGGCAACTGCCCTCCGCCTGATCCTGGACCTGCCTGTCTGTGGTCTGGAGGTCAGCCGGGAGATGAGGGATCACCTCATCCAGGGAGCCCAAGAGGGCATGTGAGAAATGTGCCATAATAATGGCCGAGCTGGCCTGATGAAGGCCAAGAGAGGAAACTGCATAGATCTTCTTCCCGGAGTGATCCAACTGCTTGGACTCCCAGTCCAGGGGTCTATCCACATCTCCCTTGTTGCCTGAGTGCTGAAAAATGGAGTCAGCCACCAACCCCACCACAGAGGGGTGCTCTGTAAAGCCTGAAAGGGACCCCATGGGCACAGCATACTTGCGGGCCATGTGGGCAGAAGGCGCAGGACATGAAGTGGGATGCTGCCACAGCTCCAAGGCTGGGTCCACAATGACCTCATCCACTGTGAAGGTCTCCGCAGAAGAATCCCCCTTATCCAGAATCTCTGTGAGGGGGTACTTAGCCTGTTTATGCACAGGCTCCAGCTCCATCCCCATGGACTTGGAGATGAGCCGACAAATGCCCATCAGTGAGAAAGGGCCCTTGTCGACCGAACCCCCACCAAGGATTCTGCATCCACTGGATGGGAGACCATGGAGGAGTCCTCAGAATCTGAGGATTCCACATAAAATGGGCACCCACGAGTCACTCTCCACCCTCCTTGGGTGGTCGGCAGTGAGAGTGACTGACAGCTAGTGGGGAAAGCCTTGAGCCGACCGAGAATCCTTGGTCAGTGCCCCAGACTTGGGCTGCTCGGGTGGCAGCTTCACCCAAATCAGTGGAGTGGCTGGCTTCAGCTGAGCCAGCAAGGCCATAACTGGCACCTCTGAGGTGGCAGCCATGGCCGATGTTAGTCACTCTGGCGAGAGTCATTTTATCGCTGGAGTAGAAACTGTGGTCAATTTGGATCTGGACAGGACCAACTGCTGCCATGTGAGATCTTCGTAGCGTCGACACAATTTGCTCTGAAGCCTCTCCTCACCCAAGGAGGATGAAGATGATGATGAGCGGCGGCGCCGCTTGCCATAACGTCAGGACTGAGACCAACGATGGCGGGACTTTTCTGACATCAGATCCGAGGAGCGGGACTAAGACCTCGACCATTGGCGATGCCGGCGAGGAAACTCAACTGGAGGTGAGGAAATCCTTGACTCTGGGTCCGGCTCCTTGGATGCTGTGTCCTGCACAACATTCTGGGCCAACCCTTCCGAAGACACTGAGAGCACCAGCATTCGGAAAAGAGAGTCGTTGGCTGAATCGGGCGACAACCTGCTGATCTGCTCAAGAAATATCTTGGCCACATTGACAGGTGTCGGCATACTGGCTCGACGGGGACACAGTGAAACCAGTGGCCGTGACTTCGACAGAAATCGAAACAGGGTTCTCCTGTGAGCAGGACCGCTCCCGGTCCCATGAACGCAGATGAGCACATTCTTGTCTTTCTTCAACTCCTTCTTCTTGGAGCGTGAAACATGGGACCCCGAAGGGCTCTCTCCCTTAGTCAAGACAGACTGACACAACTCATTGAAGGAAGCCAAATAGGAGGATCCGAGGTACAGAGGAATAAAGGCTGAAGCTGAAGAGTAACTCGCCGCGGCCTGAGCCACCTCCTCCCCTAGGACCTTGAGCTGTTCCAACTGCTTGGTGGACCCCGCAGCCATGGAGACTACCCAATGGGCCTCCTTTGATTTGACCAGCAGGAAATACTTTTCCGGCCATCTCAATCGAAGTTGGGCAGCGCGTTCTTCTAGCATATTTGGGTAAAACGCACAAGGCATGTGGATCCATGCGAGACATCGTCTGCCTGCAGGGGCACCAGCGAAACCCGGGGGCCGATTTTTCCTCCATCACAGATGCAATCGGAAAAGGAGCACATTTTACTCTAGAAAGTTTGAGGATCAGTTCTGGAAGTGAATCCAAAGATTCCAAATCCAGGGCCTACTACACGCGGGAGCATTAAAGAGGAATCCTGAACCTTCCAGTGAAAAGGAAGACCTGACGTCATGGGGCGTTATACCACCCGGATGGGTGCGAGGAGCCAGCTTGAAGACTTTCCGGCACCTCTTAAAGTGGCAAGGTACCTGCCAAGAAGTGTGGATGAATAACATATCCACATCCCTATATGTGCGTTACCATATTACCTCAAGTTCAATATTATTGTATGACTCACTAGTATGATATTAACTATAGGAAGGTACAAGAACATATGTTTCCTGTTTATCACATCTGAAAGAAATGCTGATGTTAAGCTGTTTTAAAATTGCAGACCACTGTGTAGGGACTGCAATTCACTTGACCCCACAACCTAATGTTTTAGCCACCACCTTAAGAGTTTCTTTATGGAAATGAATCATTAGAACATAATTGTAGGATATCTGCACAATGGTTGAATATTATGCTAGTTTGAGAACAGAAGGAATAAAATGCTTAAATAACAGGCTTCCTTAGAGACTGCAAGCTATTTCTTCCTGATGCTCCAGGTACCATAGTATGAGTTTCAAGGGACATAACTATTGTTCACCAAACATACCTGCTTGCATTGTATATCGTACATTATAAAATGGACTTCAGAATCCTAGCAACTTCATTTCTCTATACACATCATCTGACCATTGATTAATCTCTGGTAAACACAGGTAATTAACTTACCCTAATCTACCTAGCAACATCCTAAATAAATGGAAATAAACCTTTTTTCCCATTTTATAACAGCAATAACCCACTCCAGGGCATAGGTATATCAGACATTAATGCACTTCCTGGGTGGTTGGGAGGACACCTGGCCTTTGGTCTCATGCCTCACAATCACTTGGGGCATGCATTAGTGCCTGATACTGTATGTCCATGCACTGTCATGGGTTACAGCTTACTGATCACAGCGAAGAGAAAAGTTTTAAAAGTGTAAATTATTTTTATTATAGTCAATGGATGACAGATGCTTACAAATTATTAATAGTTATATTACTATACCACTGAGCATGGCAAAGACCATTTAGTTACACATGATTAATAATCATATTAATATACCATCTTAACAAACGTGTTGAGAAATTAAGCAACAGATGTATGACCAGTAAGGCATAAAATATTCTCTTATCCAAAATATTTGATAAAGTGCCACCATTTGTTGGAATCTCATGAATAGCCCATTGCTTGAGAAGGGAAACTTATATCAAATGGTGATATAATCCTCCAGAGGAAATTTACTTCAGTTAGGAAATACTGAGTAACTCTAAAAATCTTGGAAGTTCTATAAAACTCTGGCTTCTCCAACATCATTAGTTTTTGACCTAATAAGTATAAAAATAATAAAACGCAAAGGTGACTTTGGGAAGTACAATACTGAGTGCAAGCATGCGAAGTGGAAAAAATGCTGGCTTGTGGGGCTATCGACTTGAATTACCATCATCCTGTGAGTCATCCTCGAGTCTTTCTTTCCCACCACTCTCCACGCCAGAGGTGTGCGAACTGCCATGGCTGGTCATGGAGCTACAGGTTTTCAGTCTGCGGTGCACTGCAGTCCCAGAAAAGCTGTCATCAGGAACCAGATCCCTGTGTTTGGAATCTGCTTCAATGCCTGAGGTATGGGAACTGCAATGGCTTGCTGTGGAGTGACGAGAGAGACGTTTGTGTTTGGTGCTGCCTGCGCTGCTTCCACTTGCTCTGGATCTTTTTTCCAACTGTTCAATATCCAGGTCTAAAGTATCGCTGATATAGGACTCTCGATACTGCTTCTTCTCTGAAATGGATATAAAGGAACTTAGTATCAATGCGATTTTGAGGGGTCAGATTGGCATAATGGTTCACTATCCTGTGCCGTCACTTTAAAGCGACATACTTAAGAAAATGATATCTTCCACAAGTGAAAGAGTTTATAATGTTAACCCTAGCAAACCAATTTTACAATGTCACTCCATGGTTCTGCATAATTTAATACAGTCGTCTGGAAAAAGATATTCAAGAGTAAATGGAGACTACATTGTTCTTCAGTAAAGGATTGCCCACATTGGTCAAACCTAAACTGCATGTTCTGCATATAAACTGTTCCTCTCTTGCTTAAATCCCTTTACTTTTAAGTAACAGCAAGGCATCCCAGAAATTTAGACAGCTGTCCCTTATGAAAAGTTTTCCACTTTAACAAAGTCATACAAAATGTGAGAAAACATAAACACAATGAATAGATGGACTAAGAAGATATTGAACAGTTATCACTCTGTCTGAGATGTACAGAACAAAAGAAATAAGAAATAACTTGCAAAAGAACAATCTTCTGCAGCATTTGGACATACTGTAGTACAAAATGCAAGTCTGTCTTTATACAAAAAAGAGCCAGCCTGTCATTTATTTATTTATTTGTTTTTTTTGTTTGAAAATTGGTGACCAGGAAGGCTCACTAAACCAAGGCTCATTTCCAGGTGCGATCTGGGATAGAGGAACGGATAATTGTTAGTGTAGTGGTTGCAGAGCTGCCTGCAATTCAGATAACATAGGTTCAGACCCCAAGCACAGCACACTACTATGGGCCAGAAGGAGGCTGAGGTGGCATCTGTTGAGATGCTCTCATGTTACTGAATAAGGGAGGCTGGTTGCTTAGCTGCCTTCTGGTGACCCTGGAAGCAGAACAGCCAGTGTGCCTAGTAGCCGGAAGAAATGAAGATGGTTGGTTCCACATCGACACACCACTGCATGCCAGCACTTAAGGTCATCAGCATCTCTGTGGGAGTGAGGGCAGAACAGTAATGGCAAGCAATGGGCCTCAGGATGATGGCACAGCACTCTCAGACACTGTGCTCTAACTTCCGAAGCACTGAATATAGGTCCCAGTCCACGGGGATGGCCCCCTCCACAGGGGCAAAACCATAGGGTTGTGGCCACAGGTAAGGGGTATTGAGCCTGGCAACTTACCTGAAGGGGAGGCCTGGGGAAATTATGAAGGAAAAACAGTAAAGAATTAAAAGAAACATCTGATGCACATTGAGTAGGCTTATGATATGTGGGCATACACAAAATGTTGTTGTACTGATATGTAAAAATATAATACTGTTGATTACAAGTTACCCATTTACAAAAAGGTACCTGCTTTATCCTAAATGAAAAAGTCATCTCACCTAACGTACTTGCCATTGTACCTGATGTCAGGTATGCACAAGGGACTTTTCATGGTATGGTCATAAGGCCTGAGCCGCCTGAGGACTTACTGATATGGGACCCAATATGCAAAAGTGCGCCTGGCACCGGCACAAGTGGTTGCTCCGTGCAACTGAGTTGTGCTGGAGCAACAAAGGGATATATTGAAAAGAGATATGCCATGGTGTATCCCATCTGAATATATCAAACAATGCCCATGGCACAAATACAATGCACCAGAGCATCCCCCAAGCAGGTCTGAATTCCAGGAATGGGAACTGCACCAGCGCTTCAGAGATACATTCTGTGCAAATTCCTGATATTCAGACACAAAAATGCAAATGGAGCCATAATGCATGCAAGACACAAATGGCACCATTTGCATGTCATTATGGCTCCATTTGCATGAGTTTTGCAGGGCTGGCCAGTGAAATGTGCCTGGCGCCCTGCATAGCATGCAGTGCTGTCAGTGGTAGTCTAGTGGTACCCCCCCATTCCACCCGTAACCCCGATCACCATTAAAATGGCTCAAGTCAGTCCCTGGTAGTCTAGCGGTACCCCCCTCCCCACCCTGTATCACCCAAATACTTTTTATTTTTATTCCTTGGTGGTCCAGTGGTACCCCCTTCCCATCCTGTAACCCTGATCACCAGAAATGAATGTTTTTCAATTCCCTGGTAGTCTAGTGGTAACCCCCTCCCAGCCCATAACCCTGATTGCTGAGAAATTGTCCAAATTCAATCCCTGGTAGTCTAGTGGTCCCCCCACCCCCTCCGCCCACATAGGACTCCAGCCCACCCATCATTGGCGGGCAGCATACCCACCTGCATACTTCCGTGGTTGCCTGCCAAATGACAGCTTACAGTATGTGCTGCAAGCTCATTGGCCCACACTGTGGTCCATACTACATACTGTAATAGTCATTCACAACTTTGTGAATGAATTACATCATTCTGTGTCTGCAGGTGAATCGGCGAATTATCAAATCTGATATTGTGTAGAGCTAAACTCCCACAGCATTACACAGTCCCCTGCCCGCCCAGCCGGTCGCTCCCAGTAAATTTGTAACTCACTGACTCCCCCTGCACTGTGGCAGCTTTGCCTTCCTTCTCATGTGGTGCCATCCTCTCACTTGATTTTCCCAGCTTGGCGCAGCTCCTTTGTTCATGGGGGGTGGGCTGCAGTAAAGTGGGCATGACCTGGAGGATATTATTTACTGTTCTCACCCAGGTCCGCCTCATACTTGCGTCTTCTGACTGGCTGCCATGCCAGGTAGTGGGCGTGGCTAGTCAGGGGCACTTCACTTAAATTTCTCAGTGGCAGAGCCATAAGTGAGCTGTAGTTCACTGAAGAGACCCTGGAGAGAGAGAGAGAGAGAGAGACTGCTTGGATGAGTCGAGATTACTGGCTGAGGATGGAGCAGAGCTGAGCATGGCAGCTGAAGGCAGAGAAAAGCTCAGGCATGTTTCAGGGCAGTCAATGCAGTTTATGCCTGTACGGGAGCCTTGCAGGGTAGCTGTCGGAGGTCTGTCGAGCCAAGCATGGCAGTGGGTCATCTGCCAGTACAAACTAACTTTTTGTGCCTCTGCTGGGTGGGAGCGACTTGGGGTCTGTTCAACCTCAGAGCGTGGAGTCCAGTGGTGACAGACTGTGGCAAACAGGGAGGAGCTGAGGACCTGAGCAGCCAGGAGACAGAATGGAAGAGGAGGAATAGATTCCAGTCTTTTTTAGCAGCTGCTGATCCCAACTTGTTCAGGTAATTTAAATACTTTTCCATGTTTTTTTTTTGGGGGTCAATGCAATGAAATGGCTTAGGGCCATTCATAAATTCCAGGCTTATATTTACAGTTCTGTTTGATATTGTGAGTTCCTGCTGGTGGGGTATAATTTTTCCTTACGGTATATACAAAGGATGAGGAATGGGAAAGCATAGGAAAATTAGAGAAGGCAGTTGGAGCAGTTGGCAGGGGTTAGTAGAGGCTGCAGATAGGGAGCTTGTCATACTACCTGCCCTCCCAAGATTCTCATGCATGTTGCATGTACATCCAACTTTCTCTGTGGGTCCCAGTCTCTGCCTGAGTCTTCTAGGTGTGTGCCAAGTGTTGCAAGGAATGCTAGTTATGCTTGTCAACCTTGTTAACTTTATCCCTGTGATTTAGCTCCTTGGATTTGCCCCCATACACTGCCATGAAAGGAAGGGGGGGTGAGTATCAGGGGTGGAGTGTGGGGTTCATATCTGGACTGAGGGGGTAGTGCCATCAAGGCTCCTGTGCCCTCTCCTATGGAGCACTGACTATGATGCTGTCTGGGAGTGTTAGATAACACCCATCCCTCTCCCTATTGGTGAAGCACATTTGGCTAACCAGACACTGGCCGCCATTCAACTAGGGGTTCGGAGAGGAGGGCTGATTCACCCACCTCTTAACTGTGCACAGGAGGTCCTTAAGAGAGGAGGCTCATCACCCCTGGTTCCCCATCTGGGGGGAGGGGGGTGCTGCTGGTGCAGGTATTTTCTGTGTTATGGTGTCTGTATGGAGTTTTGGACTCGCTAAGTGCCTCAGGTGCAATTGTTCCCTGGAAGGTAGCATTGCATCTGAAACAAACACATGGTTCTATTGGTCCAAGTGTATCTTCCTGTCCTTTAAATGGCATTGGCATTGGAACTTAAAGGTTATGTGGGCACCCCATCCCTTGGCAGTAAGCAGCCAGCGTAATGTAGAAGCATCACTGCTGATGCAACTTAAGAACCTGCACAACATGGGCCAAGCTGAGCCTTTATTCAGCTCCCTATCATCACAGTCACAGTCAGACTACAGAGTGCCCACACTTATCAAGGTAAGAGCCTGCTGAACTGAAAAAACCATAGTACTATTTCAGCCTGATCATCCACACGTGACTGAGTTTTTTTTTGGGAGGGGGAGGTGGTCGCTGCAATGAAAAGGCTGAGGTCTGCGGGTGCCATAAGCCAGGATTTACTAACTTTTGGCTTTCGGCTTTCAGTTAATTACTGTGAGCAACTGAGCATTGGTAACTTTGTACCTTAAGCTGCATTTAAGAAAGGAGGAACAAGACTCCACCAGTTAGACTACATTAGGGTGGTCAATATTTGAAATCGGGATGCCAAAAGCAACTGCAATAGCAGAACCTCTTGCTCTTAACTAAATTGATAATTAATAAAAAGTCAAGAAATAAACCATTTCATGTTTTAATTATGTTTTAATATAGAATTGCTGCATATATAAAGAATAGATCAGTATAGAGGGTTGCATATTATAAAAGTTAGATAACTGGTTACCAAGAAAGATGCATAATAGTTAAAAATTATAACCTTTGATACAAATACAAGGCTTTTTCTTAATTCTGTTGCGTTATGCAGTTTTTTTTTTTTTGCAAATTAAAATGTATTTGGGAAACATTGAAATATAGAATAATGCATGGAGAAGTGTAGTTCATGGGGATTTTATGCACCCCAAGTTGTGTGATATCTCATAAACCCCGAGGGCAAAGCCCGAGAGGTTTATATGGGCATCACACACCGAGGGAGTGCATAAAATCCCCATAGCACCACAATTTCCCATGTTTTACTTTTTATATTTTATTGTTTTTTGGTCATTTTTGGTTTCAATTGTCTTTTTTGCCACTTTCTGAGGGTAACTGTTACCGCCGATGACAAGCTTGCCTCACGCTGAGTGACCGATTTTGTAGCACTTGTGAATGTCCAACATGAGGATAGCTTGTTCAGTGTTTTTTCTGGTGATGCTGTGATACTGTTCTGCCCATGGTTTATGGAGCTCCGTAAACCACATATGTAGTTTATGGAACTGCTGGGCACTCACTGGCAGTGGGTTATAACCAGTAAATATTTAAGCAATAATGCACGAGAGGGTGTGGGTTGTGCTGGGATAACCTCACACCTGGGTGGTTAGGCACGAGAAACAGATGTGGTGTTAGGGGGTAAGATAGTTTCATGTAGTATAGAATTGCAAGAATCAATTTAGGTAGCAGACAACCTGCGTCTCTATACAGTACTTCTTAGAGATTGCAGCATAAGCTAAGTGTGTGTGCGTGTGTGTGCGTGTGTGTGCGTGTGTGCGTGTGTGTGTGTGTGTGTTTATAATATGCAGGTGTATATGGACCTATGTTTATAGATGAATGAGTGCATCAAGGTATAGGAAGCAGACAACCTGTGCATGTGTGTTGCAGTATAAGCCAAAGGGTGGGTGTGTGGGGGTACAATATGCAGGTGTTTATAGATGTAAAAGTGCTTAACTCCGATCTGAGGATATACATCTAAATTGAGTGCTAACCCTTTCTCTGTTTTGCAAAGTCCTCGAGTCCTCAGTTTCCATTGATACAGGGGCAAAGAAAGTTCCAGTGTGCCTCTGAGTGCCTAGCTGAACTATCAGCAGCGGATGATTCTGTTACTGTTATTTTATGGTGGCTGACCTGTCAGTAGAGGATGATTCTGTCACTGTTATTGTATGGTGCATTGTAGGCGTTGTGTTTCAAAAACAAAGTGCTTATGCTTATTTACATTTTGAATGGCAAATGGACAGAAGTCTAGGAGATGCCTGTATTAATGAGGGACTTTAATTACATTTTGCTACCAAATGAAGCAAGTCTTTTCTTTTCATAATCTATGATTTAAGGATTTTTGAAGCAATGCTTTGCCAACCAAGCTGCAGGCAATGTCTGGTCATGGGAATTGTACATGCAGTCTGTTTCCAGAGCAACTCATTTTGATAAAGCTGGAGAGAGAGAATGCAAATGAATTAATGTGTATAGAATTCATGATACAAATCTAAACTTTTGGGATTAAGTCGCAGCAATGTTTGACAAAAGTACCATTTTTAAAAAGATGGTTGAACAATGAAATTCCAAGACTTTTCCCATGATGTGATGTACACCAAGCAACAAGTGTGGCAATAAAGATGTCTGGGGGCTTTTCACCAATAGCCACTCAGTGTTGAATTTTCCGACAGGAAGTGTATTCCCCCTCCAGCAGCATGCATTTCTTTGGAGGCTTTGCGAAGTGCTAGTGGGTTGGGTGTTTATCCATTTAATTTCATTTTTTGCAAACAAAACCTCTAACAGCACAGAAATAAACCACTGTTTCAATATTGCTCAGAATTTTATTTCTTTTGCAAAAAGTAAATTTGAATAATATATGTAAGACTGCACCTAGATTACTGCTCGCAGTTCAGTTCTGGACCCCCTACACAAGCAATGACATAAAGTTGAACCTTGTCTTTTGCACCATAAGCCCTCCTAGTTATCTGCACATATAGTACATGTGGCACATAGGCCAGAGTAAAAGTGTTTGGGGCAGACTGGATGGGCCAAGTGGTCTTTTTCTGTTGGCAGATTTCTATGATTCTATGATTTAAATAAAATGCATTTACTTCCAAAACAGAATGGTTTGTGCACGTGACGTCTCGCCACCACCAGTTTGCATTCCAAGACTCAGTCAAGGGATCATGATGAGCCCACTGAAGTGCCCAAATGGTAAAATTACACATTTTTTCTGGTCATCAAGGACACCATCACTTAAGAGGTATTATTTTTTTAAATACTTATTTCCTGGTTGTAATTGATAAGCATGTTTAAGATGTGTGCGAATAGGGATAGATGGTTCTGTTCAAGTGACATTTCTTCCCGATCCAGTGTTGTCATTTAAATGTGGGACACTATGAGTGACTGGGTAATAGTTTTGATACTTACAGGACTGCTACTAATGTCTTGGTTTTTAAATAATTGTACATTTTGCTTAGGGAAATAAATCAGTGCTGTTGGGAGTTAATGTTGGATGCTGACTTGCTGACATTGAACGTTGTATTACTAATGAGCTGGTGTTTTAAAAAAAAGCTAGTTTGATTTCCACAACAGTGCTGTAGTTTCATTTGGGAGATTTGTTTACTGCTTAAGTATCAGAGAGACAGGGCAGGGAAAGATGCAGGTTTCAGTGTATTGATATGAGGCTGCACAAGTCATGGTGGTTTGAGTTGGCAACTAAACTGTGCTGTTGCTGCTTCTGAACAGTAAAGGAATTGGTTCCTAGTGGTTTCACTTGTTCCTGTACAATAGCATTTACTTAGTGGATGTGAAGTACAACTTATTATTTTACAGAGCTTCGCTTCTTTATCTAAATGAGCTGCTTTCGACATTTTGGGGTTATTTTTGTCAGACGTCAACCAGAGGACCACCAAGCCCAGAGGAAGCTGAACAGTTGCCACAGAAAATGTTAATCTTGCCTGCACCTGCATGTAGTCCCTGTTGCGAGTATGACATTGCCAAATATTTAACCTGCAAACTGACTGATCAAGAGAAGCTGAAATTATTGACTGCCGACTATCACATCAGTACTTCACAGATGTTGCCTGCTACTACCTTTGGAAAGCAGAAGCGCCACCTTAAGCCCTCATGGATAGACGCATACCCATTCTAGTTTACAGTGCTTCCCTTGATGCAGCATTCTGTCTGCCCTGTGTACTTTTTGACAACTCTGCTGCTAGCAACAGGAAAAGAGGTGCATTGGTTACATGCGTTACAGAAACTGGAGAAAGGCTACATCATACTTTGATGCTCACTTTTTTAACAAAGTGCATGGTTCCAATCCTAAGAATGGAGGAAGAGAACATGAGACCCATGCTTCCTGTGCTGTTTGAGCAGACCTTTTCAAACAAGTCTTGATGAACAATGACAATGTTGTAAGGTGCAACAAGGGTCTCGAAGAAAGAAGAACTTGCAAGTGCTTTGATCAGCAGCAAGTACCATCATTCTCTGCAGAACACAGGATTTAGCCCTTAGGGGACACAGAGTTGACACCAAATACCTGAGTGACAAAATTATTAATTGTGGAAACTTTCAAGCTCTGTTGGACTTTCCCATTGATAGTGGAGATGAGATCCTGAAACAGCACTTTGAATTTGCAAACAGAAATGCCACATACCGTTCTAAGATGATACAGAATGAAATGATTTTGGTCACTGGAGATCTCATCCAAAGGGACATAGTCACTGATATCAAGAAGGGGGGGTGGACGGTTCAGCAGGGCAGTAGATGAGACAGGAGATGTCAGCAACAAAGAGCTGCTGGTTCTCACACTTCGTTATGCTGATGAATGGTGTGAGATCCATGAAGATTTTGTTAGCTACACTGACATAAGCAGTGATACCTCTGGAGCACAGATTTCTGAAGAAATCCTCACCCAGCTGGATAAGTTTACTCTGGATGGCAACACAATGAGGAGCCACTGCTCTGACAGAGCTGGTAACATGGCCAGAAAAAACAAAGGAGCAGGACCTAGGATTGTAAGACAGTATCCTAAGGCCATGTGGTTTTGGTGTGGGTCCCCACAACTCAACAGGTGCATTGTAAAAGCTTTAGAAAATCAGATAATCCACAACATGATGGGAAGTGCAGATGAGGTTGTGAAGTTTTTTGAATATTCACCCCAGAGAGAGAGACTGTTCTTCAGGGGGAGATCGCAAAGCTGGATGGAAAGGCAGTTAAGCTGTTGCGCTTCTGCCATACAAGATGGACTGAATGGCATGATGCCTTCAAAGTGTTGATCTCCTAGTATCCAGCAGTGGTCAATGCTTGGAAGAGATCAGCCAGCAATATAACAGATACAAAGATGTAGCTCAGGCAGCTGGTCTGGTCTCTTAAAGTGTCTGCCCAGCTTTGAGTTTCTGGTAGCCTTCATTGTGACAGCAAAATGCCTCCAGTACCTGCGAGTACTAAGTACTGCTCTTCAAGGCTCGGCTCTAGATGTGCTGAAAGCCATGAGACATGTGAGTGTCACTCAGGCAGCTCTGCAAAATGTTAGGTCCAACACAGACGAAAATCATTCCCAGTGGTGCCAAGAAGCTATAACAGTTGCTGCAAATGTTGGAGTTCAGCCAAGCAAGCCACGAAAAACTGCAAGACAAAGGCACAGAGAAAATGTGGATGCAGAGAACCCTGAAGTATACTACCGCAGAACAGTGGCTATTCCCTTCCTGGACCACCTCCTTGAAGACATGGACAGCAGATTTTCACAGCTGCATCAGAGAACTTTCCTTGTCCTACAGATTATCCCCAGCACCATGATAGCAGAGCAGGATAACTCCAGCATACAGTCACTGGACCTAGGCTACTTCATGGATGATCTGCTCCAGTCTGAAACTCTGCAAGCAGAATTGTACATATGGTTCATTAGGTGGAAGGACTGTGAGAGATTACCAAACAACCTTACTGATGCCTTGAAGCTTTGTGATCCACTGCTGTTTCCAAATGAGCAGAGTCCTACGAATGTGTGCAACATTTCCATCACCAGCTGTGAATGTGAAAGAGCAGTCAGCAAATTGCACCTTATCAAGACCTACACAAGATCAATCATGACAGAAGAGAGACTAACAGGATTAACTTTGATGTATGTACATAGAGAGAGAGAGAATGCTCCCACCTTCCAAGATTGTGGACAAGTTTTCAAGAATGCATCCAAGAAGGCTTGAACTGCCTGACATTTTCAACAGTGATGCTGACTGACTGTTGGTGATGGTGGCGATTATCTACTTCAACTGCATAATGGTGGCGATTATCTACTTCAACTGCACAGCCAGACTGTATTAGTATGGTACCAATTTCAAATGTGCACTGGTCATATGGGTTTATGCCCAACACTGCTGCAGCTCAACACCGCTACATAGCAAGACTTGCTGGCTCTGCATGTAGACACCTTTGTGATAAAAACTGGATGACAGCTTCTATAAAACCATACATTGGGAACCAGCATAGTGTGCCATTACCCTGATGTTTCAGACTGTTTGGTCTCAGCATGACTTGTCTGCTCTGCTGAGGGTCCAGAACTAGGACTATGCAGCACGACTTGGCTGCTCTGCTGAAGGTCCACAAATAAGGACTATGCAGCATGACTTGTCTTCTCTCCTGAGGGTCTAGAACTAAAGACTATGCAGCATGACTTGTCTGCTCTGCTAAGGAACCAGAACTAAGACTATGCAGCATGACTTGTCTGCTCTGCTGAGGGTCCAGAACTAAGACTATGCAGCATGACTTGTCTTCTCTGTTGAGGGTCCAGAACTAAAGACTATGCAGCATGACTTGTCTGCTCTGCTGAGGGTCCAGAACTAAAGACTATGCAGCATGACTTGTCTGCTCTGCTGAGGGTCCAGAACTAAAGACTATGCAGCATGACTTGTCTGCTCTGCTGAGGGTCCAGAACTAAAGACTATGCAGCATGACTTGTCTGCTCTGCTGAGGGTCCAGAACTAAGACTATGCAGCATGATTTGTCTGCTCGGCTTAGGGTCCAGAACTAAAGACTGCAGCATGACTTGTCTGCTCTGCTGAGGGTCCCTAAGACTATGCAGCATGACTTGCAAGTTCTGCTGCCTAAATCTGTGTATTTTGTTTTGCAGTAAGTGACTTGACCAAGAGCCAACTGATAAAGGGTATAATCCTGAGGCAGCTCTGCCTCTGTACACTTCGCCTCCCACTGCTTTCGCTATCTGCCAGTGATGTATGATACACTTCTATTATTGGTATCCTTTATGGTCTTGCACCGCTTCCCCTTTGCACAACTCGATGACTGTAATAATTACCTTTTGCCACCAGCAAGACTTTCGGGCTGTGCTTGGAAAGCATGCCATAAAAGATTTTTAACCAACTTTTCTCCCACATGGAACCATATGCTTGCACAGTTCATGACTCTGTGATAATGGTGATGATGAGTTAACTTCAGTGAGTGTAATTTTTGAACTTGTTTACTTGGGATGTCACTTAATTAGTTTGTATCACCAGGTCTCACTTGTCTTGTTTTCATGTCTTTCGGATGAGCTGCTGCCTGCATGTAATCTTTGTAATGAAGTGTTTCGAATCAGATGACAAGCCACAGTATTTTGGTCTTTCGTTGTTTTTTGGGGGGAGGGTGGTTTGTAGGGACTCTGGGGATGGTGCTAGGGTGCAACTCAGAACACAAGGAGGGAGAAACAGGGTAGAAATTGTGCTTGAAATACCCTCCAAAATGCATCAGAATATGTCAAATTTTAAAAAGGTTTCTCGGGGACTAGGTGGCCCACCAGACCCCTGGCCTTCTAATTACATTTTTTTATCTGATTTGAGCTCCCCCTTCTACAGGACTCTTGGATCCACCCCGATTCCTGATGACCTTGACCCTAAACTCCTGCACCTCTCTGCCCATTCTATCACTGCCCTTCATTCCATCACTGCTTCTATTCCCTCCCTTCATAATTTCTCCTTTTGATCTCATTAAGGTGCCAAGGTCTTAGAAGCCCTCTCCTTACCAGGAAGCTACCAGTCCTTTTTCCCTTCTCTGCACTTTTCAAAAAATTTTGTGTCCCTCCTTCTTTGAGTCCACCTCCTTTGTCTGCCCCTTTTCAGTTTGACTTCTGTAAGACTTCTGTAAGTCCCATTCAAACTTATCATCCATGCCACAGTACATCTCACTGTTTCTCACTGTTTCCATCCTGAAGGAAATGGATCAAGGGCTATTGATCTCTGCCATCACTGTCGACCTTGCAAAGGCTTTCAACATCATGACCTATCCTTTCCTATTTTCATTTATAAACTGGTATAGGCAAAGATCTATGCACCCACAGTAAAAGGAGACTGAGGACTCAATTCTTAAAGATCGATGGAAGCTGTGACAAATGGCATCTTGTGCTGATCCCAGGTGTGCCAGGGACTCTGCACCCAATTCCTGTATGGGAGGGGTCCTGGCACTAAACATCCGCAGGTTGCAGCAACCACTCCCATGTGCCACACATTCAGCACATGGGAGGAGTTTGTCAGAGGATGAGGCATGGGGCATGAACCACCAACCTCACCACATGGCACAGAGAGAAGCATGATTCCCAGGTAACTGATGCAGGCCATATTGCTGGGAGGGGGGGCGGACAGGTGACAAATGGGGGAGTATGGCGCTATGCCCAGGACATCCACAGTGCTGCCAATGGGTGTGCCTGCTACCGGTCTAGTAGGCAGGTGGGGCACATGACAGGGGACTGGGTGGCAATGTTCAGATAGCTGGCAACTTGCCAGGGCACCAGGCCAGCCTCTGCTTCTGCCCAGCCTCTGTAGGGGTGCCACAAGAGCTATTAGACCACCTGTTCGGTGTTCTAAGTCCTGGGGGGGGTCCAGCTGGCTTTCAGAATCCCATTTAAGGGGATGTTGCAGCCTGCATCTGCCACAAGCCTCCCTAGCATCCTGGTGCACCCCTGCCCTAGGTGCATGCCTGGCACACGGTTTGCTGCAGCCGGCCTTACAGAATCTGAAACTCCACAATTGTTGATGCAAGGTGCCCTTGCATCACTTCTGTTTGACACAGGCACCTTGTGTCAAATTGAGAGTTCTGAAAATCAAGCCTTGAGTGTCAAAAGTAATAGTTTTTTTTACATTTCTTTTTCATGTGCTCCAAGCTGAAAAAATATAGGACAAACAGCTGTTTGCAGTCTCGGACACCTTTTATTGTGGGTGCATAGCTCTTTGTCTGTACCTGCTTGACTTGCAAGTGCACCATAGTGGTTCAGTGTGCAGCCTCCTCCATTTACTATGTAATTCAAAGTCTCTCTGACCTATCAGTCAGTTGGTTCTGCTCCTGTCAGACTGGCTGCAGTTGGTCTAAGTAGAAGATGCACTATCCCCACATCAGTTCAGACACCCTCCAGGGTACCATCTTGGGTCAAGTCCTGTTCTCTATCTTCCTAAATGACCTCTTTCTATGTGTCCATGAATATCTATATGCATGTGGATGACTGTACATTTTGTCGTGGGAGCCTCAGCCGCTGAACTAGAAGTGATGCTGCAAGCATGACTTCCATCACATTTAATGCTGGTTCTGTCAAACCAGCTCTCACTTAATGCCAAGCAAACTGTTTTTGTTACCTTTGGCACCAAGCAGGGACTTGGTATGCTCCACAAAACCCCTGTCTTCATGACAGTGCATGGTTTTCTCCCTTGAGGAAGTCCACCACATCAAGTAACTTGTTGCATGGTTAGACTGAAACTTTGATGCCTACACCCACATCTACAGTATGCCATATGTAAAAAGCTTCTCCCCAAGCCTGGTGTGCTGTACAGTAACAAACCCTTCCCTTTCACTTCCAGTTCACCCACAGGCTGTCTTTAAAATAATCCCTCCTGGCGTTTGACCATGTGGACGTGGTGCAGCACCACTCCTAAAACCATGCCAGGCAGGTTGGACTCTTTTCCAGTTTTTTAGTCAATTTGCCCTCAACCGCCCTTCCCACATGCACCACTGATCCCTTTATTATTCCAACCCTGCCATCCACTCCCATGAGATCCACCACCTTTCCAGCTGTGCCCTTCCTCTCCAAATTCTGGTTCAGCTTCCTCTCCTCCATCCTGTCCCCCTTCCTTTCTCCCTCCCTTCATTCCTATTACTCCAAGTAGTCTGACTCCTGCTACTTCTTTGACCCCCACTGTAAGACCTCTGCTAAACAGACTAGATTCTCCTCCCATGGTATCACATCAAGATCACACTGCCAACGCAGCGTGGTTGAAAACCACACTGTCATCTAAGCGCACAAAGAAACTGTGAAGGTTTATTTATATCTGTGCGGTTTTGAACCGTGCTTGTTTGGACTGCATGGATAGCACAGTTTTTTCCCACATGGTGTCTGTAATCACTATCTTGATGTGGAACCTCCTCCCACCTCCTTCTTGTCTGGAACAACCAACCCCCAGCCCTCCACACCTCCATTTCCTTCCTCTCAATTAAAGTTCTTCATGAATATTCCACATTAACATGCTTTTGCAACTGGCTCCCTCATACAACCCCCCTTTTATCCATTTTCACCACCCTTCCCCTTTGTTTTCTTCTTTGTTGCTCCTCTGCCCTATGCTGATTGGCACTCTGCTCCTTCTGAGTTGCTACTGTACAATATTTGTACATATTATATGGCTTAGGCAAATTACTGACACTTCTTTAAAATCTCATCATTCACAGTTAATCACATAATTTACAGCTGGTACCGAATTATTAGATTTGCTGGTCAATAAAAACTTAAAAGCTTTTTGCCTTTTTTGCAAACCTTGCCTTTTTGAATTGCTTAGATGTGCCATCTTCCAGTGCCTACCCAAGGACTAAGAATATGTCATCTGTCCCTCATCAGTGGCCACTAAACCACAAAGAACTCATGCACTTGACTTGTGCAAACATTAAAGTGCACTGCTCAGTGCAAAACTGTTCTCCTGCTCTGGTACCCAGTCCTGTTCTGTCGTAAACTGTCGCAACCTGTCATAGCAGCACTGAGGGTTCAATACATGTGAGTAAGAAGTAGAATCAGCAGTGCTTGCCTCAGCTGTTATAATATCCCTGAAGGGCCCAGCACTAACTATGTTTTTTTCAAACAAATTGGCAGGATTAGCCATATAATATATGAAATAAAAGATGTTCACATTGTAAGTTTCAATGTATTAATTCAATCCCCTGGTTTATGGCACAAATAAACCTTTCAAGCTTCACTCTTGTGGTTTATAATGTTCCATAAACTCCTTGATTGAATTATTACCTCATAATTCGCAGTCACCCATCATTTATTTTATGTATATATCATATAAATAGTCATGCAGACTTCTCTCATTTATGCAATAATATGACTGGGTGTGATATGGGATATTGTCATGCCTTGGGTGTGTTGTAAGGCAAAGTATCTCAAGTACCTGAGAAGTGATGATACCCCTGACATAACAAACCCTGGAGTGTATGATTTCTATTATACAATGGATCCATTTGTATGTATTAAAAATTAAAAGTGTTATAAATATTTTTAAGTGCATGTATACATCCAATAAAAATATGTTCTTTTTTGTCTATAAGTGGTGCTGCTCCGAAGGATATGGTGGACTGTGGAGTGGAGGGATATGAAGTAGGTAAGACCATCTGTAGGCTGGGACTTTTCTTATACATGAAATTGTGCTGGAATTTAATCACAGGTAAGAAGTCTAAGCCAATCAAGTTGCTGGATTCTTTCTATCCATGCATAATTTGCAATTTATCAATACATTGCTGGAACTTACTGGTACTTGTACCCGTCTCCACAACAATTTGTATGTTATCCATCTTATTTATGTGTGTATTGTACCTTCAATTTGTATATTATCAATACTTTTTTGCTTGTACTGTTCCAATTTTTTCTTGCTATATTCCACTCCTCTTCCAACTCCCACCTCCCATTACACTTGGTAATGAGCTGTGGCTCAGTGTGCCTTTCCCAGTCCATAAATTGGAAATAAATAAATTGCTAAATAAATGTGGTTGTTAGGCCTGCATGATCAGCTTCAGTTACACAAGATGAATCTTTACATGTTTTCAAATCTAAAATGAAGGCATTTTTGTCAGGTTTAGTTAGGCTTGGGGAATCCTTTTAACATTACTTTATAATGCATGTACTGCAGTACTGGAATCTGTTTTATCATCTTCTGCAGCTTTCATGAAAACAAGGTAGATTTCTGAGATCAGTAAATAGGAAAGCTATTTCAATTTGCATGGTGCGATTATAAATAAAGAGTTTGATTATAAAAATTATTTGAAACTTATTTGGTGTAAACATGAACCTAACATTTTCAAAGCTGAAAAATATATATTTTAAAAATGTCATGAGAAATATTTTAAATTAAGAATAACTGTACACTGTACTGATATAACATTTTTATGCTGTCATGACACGAAGCTTTCACTGAAAAAATAAGAAGTTTCTAGTCTTAATGATTCCAGAGGAGAATTTCTAAGTACCCTTAGACCAACACTGTATTAAGATTGTTTTTATTGTTGATATATAATTACTGACCTTCATTTTTTCCCATAGAGAAAGCCGGTTATAATTTGCCACTATAACCAGCTGGGCTGGGTATAATGGCAAACACACGTAAGCTTTCTCTAGGAAAACCGTGAATCATCAACACCCGTGAAACAAATCACATTTAATCTTTAACTCACGGTCTGTCAGCTAGCTTCCTCCTCTCGCTACTTAAAAATCAACACCCTATGTCCTCTAACACAGAGAAAGATGAGCAACATAAATTAAACTAAAGTAGAAACTTTTCACATCATCCCTATCACACACACTGAACTAATCTCTCTCTCCCCACAGGCATCGGAGCTCTTTAAGCAGCTCGCTATGAACAGCATAACCATGGCAACCGGAACCCTAACTTAGCAACAGAGAAATGAGTAAAAACCGAAGAACTTAAAATATTCTTACAAAATCTTTGAACGTTTTCCTCATTTAACACGATTTACTTCTCATAGAAATCACGGTTACTGAACGAAGTTACAAAATGGACTTGGCTGTTTCAAGTACTGTGAGTTAACACAATGGCACAGTTTGTCAAATAAACTTCCTATGTGCGAAAAAATGAAGGTCAGCAATTATATAAAATAAGGTTTGGGGAGGTGGTTCAAACTCGAATTTTACACACACCCTCAGTGTGGGATGCCTTAATAAACCCTTCGGGCTTCGCCCTTGGGGTTTATGTGGCACCCCACACTTCGGGTGTGTGTAAAATTCTCGTTATAACCACCTCCCCATACATTATTCTCTATGTTATGTATTTAATTGTGTTTATAATTCTGCCCGCTGTACAATGCCTTGAATCACAATGAATAGAGCACTAAATTATATCAAAATTGATTTTTTTTGCATGATCTAAGGGTACTTAGAATTTCTCCCTCTGGGAAAGTTCTCTGAATCCTATTAGAGGATGTGGCAGCTTGCATCTGCTACAGGTCCCCTAGCACCAGGTCGCAGCCCATTTTTGGGCACGTGGGCAGCACATGCCCCCTTTTGGGCAGGCAGCCTGCGGTTGACGCAGGCTGCTTTTGTGAATAGTTCTGGGGGCAGGTTTTGAGGCAAGGTGCCTCTTGCACCATTTATGTTTGGCGCAGGCATCTTGCATCAGTCTATCTCCTTTGAGAATTGGGCCCATTGTTCTTAGAAACAGATGAATTTGGTACCATTTGGGCTACAAACTTAATTTTTTTAAATGAAAGCTTCAGGTCAGTGCACAACATAGTCAAGCCACATTGACAGAGCTTTGAGTAAGTGATGCATGTCAAAATGTTTTAAATTTTTAAAACATTACGGCTAATGTATACTGATATATTTCAGCATTAATTAATACACTGAAAGTGTATTTACATGACGTGAACTTGCTATACTGACCTCAAGCTTTAATTAAAGGGTACCTAAACAAGCAGTTTTTTAAAACTGCGAACTCCAAAATCTGGCTTCATAACAAGGTAAAGTATAGGCTGCTGTTTACATTTATGCTAAAACTGCATTTATGTAAATAATATAAATGCAATTTAATAGCTTTTGAAAAAAGTAAACATCAGCCTTTCACCTTCAAAAAACAGCCTTGGTTTCTCCCTAAGATGTCTGCCAAGTCTGTTAAATGATGAGTCATGATGACATAATCTGAGCCAAAGACAGAGACCCACATATATTTCTATAGTGCTTACTAGCAAGTGTGTAGCTACTGATACTCCAAGTAAGCCATGGTGTACCAAGTTCAGTAGCAGGGGTAGCAAACAAGCTGGCCAGCATTGCTCTGCCCTCTCTAGTCCATTGCATTTAAATTCCTTTGTTTGGCTTTGCAGGCTTTTTCTTTTCTCTTTCATGTTTGTTTTGGGGGAGGGGGGTGGCAGAGTGGACCATGGATGTTGAAGCTGAAGGTCTCAATTAGGTCCGCATGGTCCACCTGCATAGCGACTACCTGCGGCATCTGGTAGGGAGTGTGACAAGTCTGGGGCAGTGAGTTTAAATGCCTCAGAAAAATTAGAAACCATACTTTTAGTTCAATTTTACTGGAAGGGAGAGAAGCAGTTGAAAACTGAGGAGCAGCAGATGGCAGAACAGACTCAGAGTCAGTTAAAAGAAAAAAAGACTTCATGTGGAGTGGCAAGTGGAGCAAATCTGCCTACCTGTGGGAGAGAGAGAAGAAATTTCTGCCATGGTCTTGGACTCATGGTGGGGTGTAGCCCAGTTCAGCGCATCACATTTTAGTGCTGGATAATACAGCGCCATCAGTTCAGCGGTAACTGATTAAGTGATGTGTTACTACAGCGCCGTCCGATCTCAGCGCCAGTAAGCCATATTGGCATTTGATGAGTGCTGCGGCTGCCAGTTCCCTTTTCAGGTGGGTCCATACTTGGCTGTGGCATTCAGCTGCAGGACGCAGTGCTGAATAACTGCAGACAGTCTTGGTGTTTTCCCCTGGAACCCTTTTATTCAGGAAATGGTGCACAGCATCCACACAGCAGCACAAAACTCCTGCCGTGTTTGGCTCCTCAGCACAGCCAAAACTCCAGCTCCAGTGTGTTCACATCCCAACGAGTGGCAGAATGGCCAATGTCCACTCGCAGCAGTGCCCCAGGATAACGCACTGTATCAGTTTTATTTATTTAGGTTTCCGATTAACACCTTCGAGCCACAGGCTCTTTTACAAAAGTTCTGCATCATGTTACATAGAAGGGAAAGACATAGAGGATAATGTATGGGCATCGGTGGTTAACCACACTATGCACAGTGCCCAGTGGTTACCTTGGCAACTTTAGTTATCCTCGGGGAGGCGCCTTCGAGAGGTCAAACTAAAGTTGCCAAGGCACACTTAAATACTAGCATAGTGAGAGTTGACCACCGATGCCCATACATTGTCTTTTATAGTGTATGGGCATCAGTATGTTGTCACATTTTCAAGCATAAGCAGGACTCTGATTTAAAAAAAAAACAGCCTCTTATCTTAGCAGGATCACAACGATATAGTCGGTTTCGTTTGCCGAATAAAACAATTTTATTTAGAATGAAAAAATTAACAGTTTACTCGTGAACTGTATATTAACAAAAGAAAAACACACACGCTCATACAAACTAAATGCTATGGGGGGATCAGTTCTGTTATTTTTGCGGTTTGAACATTGTATTACGGCGTTTGGGCTTTGCGACTGTTTGTTTATTTTGACTGCTTTTGACAGCGTGCGGGCTGCCATGCTGCCTTGGAGATGACAATGCCTGTGGGTTCCAATTTGTTATGCCATCGATGTGTCGTTACATCGATGGGTTAACAACACAGCAACGTCACATCGATGGTATAACAACACTAGCAAAAGATAATTTTCTGGTATTAACAGCGTTCTACCATACATTATAAATTGGTTACATTAGGAAGGTAAAAGATAATATATGCACATGATTAAATGAGACAGAGCAAAGGTAGCTACTAGGGCCAAAACTGGAATAAGATTATAATAGGTAAGCAATGTGTGGAACAAGTGCAATAGAAAGCTTTGAAATAAGCCCTGCTAAAGTGAAGCACTTGTCAATTGTTGCAGCGCTGTAATTGATGGCGATGTAATGAAAAGCGCTTAACTGAGCCACATCCTCATGGTGCAGTCAGTGGTGTCTACCAGCAGGCAGCAAGCACCACACTAGCAGCACAGACAGACAGCAGGTCTAGTGTGGGAAATCTGATTGGAGCAAGGAACCTTGGACTGGAGTCATTGGGGGGGCAGGCATGAACAACAGTAGGATGGTGATAGCAGTGTGGCAGGTTGGTGTACAAATCTGAACTGCCTGGCTACACCCCTGCTTACTAGTTCTTCTTTCCCTTTTTGTTTTGAATTGTTGTACCAGAATGATCAACACCATGTATTAACTTGAGAATTATTTTGATCAGTACACATGTTAGGCTATGATTTTGTTCATTTTATTTACTTTAACTTGTGGAAAATGTTTTGCAATCCAGCTGACTTTTTCCTTGGCAAACTGCATTACAGTACAACACTTCAAATACGTGATGATCTTGTGGTTATGTGATGCACTGAATTTTGTTTTTTGTTAACCAGGAGAGACACACTAAGCTGAAAGCTTGTTTACAGGTGTGGTCTGGGAGCACAAGGAAGTGTAATGACTTGCTCAGGGTCACAGAGCAAAGTATTGGTCTGGTTCAGTTCCAAAGCCCATGCTCTCTTGTTAATCCACAAATAAGGCTTTCTTTTTCCATGTAAACCTCCTGCATCTAGCCTGCCTTCTGTTGAACACCTCACCATCCATACCCTGTCCTTAGTACTGCCTGGTGCCGCATATGTGCTTACGGTCTCATGAAGAGAATTATCATACTTCAGATTGTAATCTTGTACCTCAGAGAGTTGTGCATACCTATACCAATATGCGTCATCAGCTGGCACTGTTAAAAAATGCCTCCCAAATCACTCTCCAGTCCACATTTTCAGTGTTTCACTTCTGCTCCCACAGTAAACATTGAGTGGATCACCACCCTTCTACAGAGTGATGGTAGTATGTACAGTTCCCCTGTTGTGTTTTTTCCCACCTCATTAACCAATAACTAGGTCTTCCTGGAAGGCCAAGCAATAAGCATCATGACCCACCAGAAAAACTGCTGTTCATGCCCTTATAAGGGCTGCACTTACAATGGATAACGATATTATTAGCAGGACAGGCATACTAATACCTTGAGCAAATCCACCCAACTTCCAGTATCAATCTACTCCTTTACCTGTGATCTGCAGAACCCCACAGGTCAGTTCCCAGCAATTCTTCTCCAGTACTTTTCTGTGCTCTACTCCACAATTCGGGCTGGTTGGCTACCACCCTTCTAAATCTTGAATGAGCTATACACAACTCTGTCAATACTCTACTAACAAACGTCAACATCCCCCCAACCTGAGGGTAATCTCCCTACACTGAATTCAAGTAAAAGTTAAGGTGCAGCCCTGCCACTCTGAGTATTTGTCATCGCTGGTTACTCTCATCCACAGTCAGGTAGTAATCACAATGTTGGCAGCCCCACATTTCAGATCTCACAGTGATCTGCTCAACGTCCTCCTTCATGTCCTCAACTAACCTGAATATAGCTATACCCTGCTGGAATGGCCTCTTCAGTCCCTCTCTGGCATTCATTCTTCTCATCTGCTCCCCACACCAAAAACTGGTGAGTTCGCTACCCTTCTGCATTATGAATGTGGTTAGTACAGTCTCCCATGTTATTTTTACATATTAATAATAAACACGATTTTCTGATAAGCCAGGCTGATAGCTACATTGCACAAGTGGAAAAATAGGCTTTCCTACTCATGTAAGATCTAAGCCACCTATGATTAGGCACTATTAAATAACGTGCATAATGATGTGCACACCCGTCATTTAGCAGTGCCTAATCAAAGGTAGCCTAGATCTTTTAAGGATAGGAAAGACCATCATTCCCTGTGTTCCCTGTTGCTATCAGCCTGACTTACTGGAAAGATATGTTTATATTTGATATGTCAAAATAAAACGGGGACTACTACTTGCATTCATGATGCAGAAAGTGATAAACTCAGTAGTTTTCGGTGTGAGAATATTGAAGAATGAATACCAGAAGGGACTGAGAAAAACATCTTGCAAGGTACTGTATATTTAGAAGGGGGAAGACAGAGGAGAGACATGTGAGCAGATTACTGTGAGAAAAAAAGATGTGGGCTGCCAGCACCTTGATCACTACCTGACCCCATTGTCCTGACCAACATTCCCCTTCCCATAAAATCGGTTACTGCAATTGTCCAAGGCTGTGTGTGGATATTAATGTACAAAATGGTTGCCATTACATGTACAGTCACTTAACTACCAGTCTAGTATTGCTTGTAAAGCACTTTGGGATACAATGTGTATAAAAACCACTATATAAATGCTGATTCTTCTCATTATTATTATTTCCCATGGAAAAAGAAGACAAGACAAGCATATATTTGAGTTTTGAGAAAGTTTGAACTCTAACATTGGACTGAACAAGAACTTTGCTACAAAAAAGTGGTGGCTCTAGGGGGTGGCAAAGGGTGTGGCTGCACCCCCCCACACACATAGTAATGTTACTTGCATGCCGCTGCTGTTGCTGTATTTCACTTTGTTGAAGAAGTCTGATTTATTGAATGTACAAATGTTTACATTCAAACTATGGATTACAGTTGTAGATTCTGTCAAAAATGTACTAGAAAAGAATAGCAGAAAATATAAAGGTATAATAAAAATGTTAAAAAGTGCATACTGAGCATGCACACCACCCCAGCACCCCCACTGTAGCATCTTGGATCCACCATAACCACTAGACCACCAGGTTATTCAAGATTTGTACTGCACTGTGGTTTGCCACAGAGAAAGTCGGTTGGATTAAAATTCAATTTCAGCATGTTAAAATAAACAAAATGAACAGAACCATAGCCTAACATGTGTAGTATACAAAATAATGCATATGGTTTTGACCATTTGGGTGAAACAATTCTATACAAGGGGAAAAAATAACTAGTTAGCACTATAGAGAGCTATATATCTTTCTGACTTTGGCTCCAATGATGTCATCACAAAACACATTTGGCGGCCATTTTAGAAAGCAAGTAAGGCAATTTTTTTTGAAATTAGAAGGCTGATTTTACAATATTCAAACACTCTGAAACCACATTTAGGTAAATTACATAAATGTATTTTTAGTCTTAATGAATACAGCAGTCTTTCCTTTAGTCACCTACCGAGTCAGATTTTTGAATAGTTTGTTGTCAAAACGTTGTTTAGGCATCCTTTAAACAAAATAGAGTTTTTAGCCCTAGCAGTACCAAAGTTGTGACTTTCACAAAATGGCAATAAATTGGTTAAGTTATTATGTCATATGTTAAAAAGCACCAAAACAAGAACATAATAGTGGACATACAGGATTTGGAAGGTAATACTGTAACCAACGATCAACATACTGAGGAAGACGTTGAGGAATACCCATCTAGCACAAACAATACCAAACAGATATAGGATAAATCAAAACTTATATTAGGGAAACACATATGCCAAATTTTAACTTAACACATGTACAGTATAAAACAGAGGACATAATAAATACAACAAAATCAATGGCAACAGGTAAGCCTCCTAGTTTTCATGGTCTGTCCATGGAATTTGATATGACATTTATAGATATAGTAGCCACTTGATTATTAAAACTAGTTGAAGAAAAAACAATACATGCAACTGCAACAAGCATTAATAGTACTAGTACATACATTGAGGGGAAAGATCTTAAAAAAACCAAAAATATATTGTCCTGTTGCACTTCTAAATACTGGCTATAAGATAACAGCAACATTTTTAGTAAACAAAACTGAACAGCACATTCTGTGGATAGTCCATCACAGCCAAATGGGCTTTGTTAAGGGAAGAATAATGTTGAGTGCCTTAAAAATGTTCAGATATTGATTGAACAATGTGCAGCTATAGCAACAGAATGCTTATCTATTACTTTAGATGCATCAAAAGCTTTTGATGTTTTGAGCTGGGACTTCCTGAATGGCCTGCTTGGAATATTTAGAATGACCAAAACCATACTTAAATGCAATAAAAGCTTTTATAGTAAACCAACTGCAATATTTAAAATAAATCAAATAGTATCTGCTCCACTAATAAAAACAAATTGAGTCAGACAGGGTGTTCCCTCTCACTTATATTAGTCATAACAGCTTCAGAACCATTATTGTCTTTAGCAATGGTTTAAAAACAGGAGAGGAAAATGTCAAGATTAATGCTTATTCGGACGAGTTACTGTTAATTGAAAAAACAGAGCTACCTTACGTAGATTTTATGAATGAAATTGAGAAATATGCCTTTTTTATCGGGTTACATTATTAATAAAAATAAAGTAGTAATCCTACCAATAACCTACTTATCTAATATTACACTGGACCTTACAAAATATATTAAACAAAATTCTATTAATTACGTGGGACGATATTGACTAATAACTCAATAAGTACTGTAAGTAAGGCATAAATACAAACTTTATTGAGTGGTTGGCAAAATGTAATGCTTTCACTATGAAGAAGAGCGGAAACACTGAAAATTAAAGCTATGCCACACCTTACATATCAATCAGACTTAGCTTCTATTTCACTGGATTATTTAAAACTTTTTTGTATTTTTTTCCCAAATTTCTTTAGAAGGGTGGAGCACCAAGGATAGAATGGCAGGTTATTTGTGCCTTAAGGGGAAATGGGCTGTCCAGTTCCAATTACTTACTATTATGCCTCTAAAGGAGCAGAATTGTGGAACTGTATATTAAAACTCAAGGAGAATGAGTATACTTTTTAAACTTTTTAGAATTCTCTTTTATATAAAGGAAAACATTTTTACCTACAACTACAGTCTGCTTTGTTCCTCCTGTCTTCCTTAAAACAAAAATAAAATCTGATTTTCTTAAAGAAATGATTACGGTCATATTTAGATTTAAAAAAAAAAGATAAATGAAACCCTTTAGATAGCCTATTTACAATTGGCTTAGATTCACTCACTCCTGTGAAAATTTGGAATTCATCAGTATTAACCAAGTTACACAGAGTACTTATTTTTCTGTGCAGATGTATAATCAATACACAAGGACTTATGACTATTTCAGAAATGAAAGCTAAACATAAATTACAGACAGATTGGGTAGAATATGCAGCTCTACATAAAATGTATATGAAATATTTAGAAAATTACAAATGTTAAAGATAATACTGAATGACATAAGCCGCACTTACAAAATATCTTCATAGAAAAATATGCAAAGAAAACTACTAGAAAGATATACAGAGATCTTTTGTATGCAAAAGAAAAATAAATTTCTAAATACAAGAACACAATACAAGCAAAGTGGGAGGAGGAAAGTGAACAAAAAAATTAATAAAAATATAGAGGAACAAATCTGGCATAAAGTGAATACATATTATAACTCTGCTAAAAATAAATCACTACAAATAAAAATATTATATTGTGCCTATTTGACACCATACATAGAGCTTAATATTTGAAACTTAGCCCCGGGACAAAATTAGCACTGCCCGACATGCAAAAATAGCCCGGAACCATTTGCACACTATATTCAAAGGAATAGTCCAGGGGCTAAATCAGTTGAATATAGCATGCAAATGAAGGTGTACAAACAGGGCTGAGAGTGCAGTGCAAAAATAGCGTGGCAAATAAGACAGCTCTGAATATAGCAACCGGGTGGTGCAAACTGCAACTGCAGCCCAGTGCACACAGAGGCGGAGTAAGGCAAAGTTGCAGTACGTGGTCAATGTGGGTGATAGCAATGGAGTGGTGAACAACAACTGCAAACAACATTGCAGGCTAAACACAGAACTGTGCTATGGTTTTGACAGGTTTGCCCGGGGCTAACTCATTTACCCGGTGCTAACACATTTCCCCAGCACTAACACATCAGCCCAGCGCTAAATTTTGCTATATTTAAAGCTCCTATGGAAATGAGCCTACTTAGACAATCCGTTGCCAAACAGCCATATTATCATCTCATTATGGCCTGCTTTGCATGCATTACTATGTAGATTGCCCCACGCTATTGCATGGTGCACACAGCGCCACCTGTATGTCAGACTGGAATTATAGGTCAGTAGCTGCAGGCTAGGTGCACTCATAGCTCCACCTATATGTCAGACATGATAAACAGTTCAGTAGCTGCAGGCTGGGTTTGGACACAGAAGCACAGACTACTGTGGTCCAGGGGACTAGCACCACAGGAATGAGTGGTTGTGCTGCATTCCATAAACATATTGTTATTCCTGCTACAGTGTGCATCAGACAGTACAGTACCATAGTAGCTGGTATTGTGAGGAACACAGTAATGCCTACAGTGTGTCAGGCAACAATAACTGCTGCTATCCACACAGTGACATGTACAGCTGGCAGGTGTGTTCTGACAGTGGACACCACAGTCATACTGTCCTGTGACCCACATACACTGTGCCAGTAGCATGGAATTCCCCACACTAACATACACATGGCTGGCCATGTATGAAGGGAAGCCTGGACAGGTGTGCATTATATGCCCTTGGGGGGCAGACACATACCATCATATAGGCACACTGATGTGAGGGGCATTCCCATCACTGGCACATGTGCACTGTGTGGACAGTCCCAAATGTGTGGCAGCACCTACTGTGTGGTGCAGCCTGGCCACCTGTACACGTACCCTCAATTCCCCCAGTGCTGCATGTGTGTGCTGGATTGTGGTGGTGTACCCTTATGGGGGAGACTGGATGTGTGTGTTGCATGGATGTAGTGACAAGGTGTCCACTGGGCACTGTGGCACCCACAAATGACTGGCAGGGTTGGGACTGGTGCCAGATGATGGCGACGTGGGCAACTGACATCAGTGTGCAGCATATCTCTTCCACAGCATATGGAGTGACCCAGGGTGGCCATCTGCTCTCTCTGCCTCCTCATTTGCTGCATTCATCAGGTGCACCATGATGCTGTAGTTGCTTACAGCCATGTTGCCTGTTGCTGCTGTGTCCATGCTCCCATACTTCTTTTCCCCAGAGTTAAGACTACCTTTTTCTGGGTGGTAATTTGTGCCATGCAAAGTGTTGCACAATGTCACATAAACACACTTTGCGTGGCACTAATGTGAGGAATATAGCATAGCACCTGTATTCATGTACATTCCCCCTCTCTTTGCACAGTGCATACATTATAATTTTGTCCTGCACTAATGCAGTTTACCCATACTATTTGGTCTTTTCAATGTACTGTAGGGGATTCACACAAATCTGGCACAAACAGTTTTCGCCCAGCACAAAGTTTTGAATATCTGGCCCCTAATGTTTAAGCTGGAAATAAAAACAACTACAAATTGTTGGAGAAACTGTCCACAAAAACACAATAGTATTTATTCTGCATGTATGGACATGTTTAAAATTAAACCAATTTGGGAGGAGATTAGAAATAGAGCAACAGATATTATGAGTATAAATATTCCTTTTAACTTTGAAATATTTATGCTTAATGATTTGTCAAAATTAAGAGTTACAAAAAAAATGATGGCACTTATAATCATTACATCAAAGTGTATGATGTTAAAAGGCATGCAATTTTATCATTTGTCCACCCTTAAGTCTTAATAGATGGAATAATAAATTAAAGGATACATTAAATAAGAAGACATTATTTACGAATCTCGATAGTACACATGACCAAGGATGTATATTTTGGAATGAAATTTATGAAATCTTGCTACCACCACTGAGAACATGATGTGGTTATCTTTTGCTCTTCTGCTGATGCATTTATTAATTTATTATATTAATGTTGCACTGTATAATTCTGCTTTATGATATATTTGAGCTGTACCTCTAATGTTTTTCCCCTATGTAAGATTAATTTTTATATATATATGTAGAAATCTTTGCAATAAAATAAAAAAATATTTTTTAAAAGTATCAAAGTTATGATTTTCTTATAACTTTGGCACCATTATGGCTAAGAACTTAATAAAAAAATATGATTAGTGCCACAGGGATGAGACATTTCAATACACATTTGATGTATTGATACCCAACAAAATTAATCAATATGTTGACAATTTAAAAATGATTACTGTGTAAATTTGTAAAACTTTTTTTTTTAATTTTAGTTCACATTGGACATTATACATATACTGACCAGAGATAAGGGAAATAGTGGGGAAATATTTACTCTGCGGGATGAACTATTGCATCACAACAGTTATATCACCTAAGCTAAAGGCTGAGGGCAATATGACTACTAGAAAGCAATATTTCATCCTGAGGGGTCTATATTTTTCCACAGTATCCTGACACAACTCCAATCAAGATCTGTTTTATTAAATCTTGTCCTAACTGAGTTATGAGGATTAGAATGGGAAACTGATGAAAAAAACTAATTCCCAACTCTTATGAACTACTACTTGGTTCTAATGAACTATCGCCTGGTTCTTTGTTTTGAACCAGGCAATACTTCAGCATCCTTGTGTGGCATGTGACTGACCCTGGTCTTATCGAAGACCAGGATTTTTCCTAAGGATAATAAAAAAGGTTTAGTTTTTCAGAGGACTACACACCTCTAAATCTTGTCATGGAGATAAACAACACTTGATGTACAGAGTGCATCGGAAGTTAATAGTGGTATTCCATTAAGGACGGCCATACCCCTTCTCTTCTGTATAAACACACGGAGGCTAATAACCAAAATAAGAAACTGAAATGATAGCTATGGGGGAATATAAATTACTATTATCACAGTTACATGGTGTGAAGAGGGAAATCAGTGAGATACTATCTTTAAAGAGTATAGGTTATTTAGCAGAGACAGTGTGGGATTTGAGGGTCGTGGCATGGTGCAGAAAGGCTACTGGATAAATATAGTTAAAAATGGGAGAGTCAGCATAGGTTTCACACCAAAAGCTCTTGTCAGACCAACTTAATGAACCTATTTGAGAAAATGGCAAGGAGGGAGGAAAATAGGGGGAAGCGGTGGACATTTTATAACTGAATTTTAACAATGTGTTTGACATGGTGCCACATGAGAGGCTGGTATTTAGGATTAGGAACTTATTTATTTCTCAGGTTGCAGGCAGGTGACCAATGGGATGCCTAGGGTCATTGCTGGGACAACTTGCATTTAATGTTTATAAACTATCTCAATAAAAGAATCATGTATCAGATTACTATTTTGCAGATGACATACAGAACCCAGCAAGGTGCTACAATACTTTACAGAGTAACATGGAGAGGCTAAGGGACTAACTGTATTAATGACAGATGCAGTTTAACATGAGTAAATGCAAAAAATATGTGGCCAGAACATTCATGGGGAAAACTATGGTAAAAGAGCAAGAAAGAGGTCTCGTGGCACTGGGGACCAGATGTTGGAGGAACTGTACATAGCATCAGTTAAGAAGACAATAGGATACTTGGATGCATCGAGTAAGCAACAAACAACAATCAGAGGAAGTGATGTGGCTACTGTACAATGCATTGGTGAGGCCTTACCAGTTATGGGCAATGTACTAGAGGAAGGACATTGAGGAACTGGAAAGCATTCAGAGGAGAGCAACAAGAATGATTATAAACATAGAATAACTGCAGTACAAAGACTACAGCAACTGGATATTTTCTGTTGGGAGAAAAGAAGGATGAGGGGAGTACGATTTTGTTTTTTGGAATGATAAGGAATACTGAAAAGGTAGACCCAAGTACTGTAGGCTGTTTGTTATATGCCAGGCAAAGAGAGTAAGGGGGCATGGGTGAAAGGTAGGAGATGGGGAGGGTTAGAAATGAACTAATTTAATTATTTATTTAAAATTTGGTTGCCAGGACAGGTATACTGAGCCAGATGGACTCGTTTACAGGTACAACCAGTGGGAGGGGATACAGCAGGAATTGAAAAGAATAGTTACATAAGGGCTTACTGTAACATTAGATCTTCAAGAGAATCTCCTCAATTAGGCCACACATTTGGCACTACAGCTATGAGTCGCTAGGACCAAATGGAAACTTTTGCTAGCCTGGGGGGACCCACAATGATGTCCCATGTCTGCGTCTATATAAGCATGGGTGGCCCCATCACTCTTCAGTTCCCTATTGGCGATCAGTCTCAGAAGATGTCAAATTGTGGGGAACCAGGAGATAAGACAAGTTCCAGGCATACATTGAGAGGCATGGAGCAGGATATGATGATGAATACATTAGGTTCAGGCACAATATCTGATGTAACCCTCAATGAAGCAGAAGGGGGATGGAGGGAGGGACAGCATAGCCTAATGGAGGAGATTCGCTCAAAGATCTACTGTTACGGTAACTATGTACTGTAACTGTTCTATCTTCTTTGAGGATATCATTTCCAGTAGGCTACACTTTTGGGACAATTCCCAAGCAATCCCAAATAAAAACTGGGAGGCTAGCTTGGTCTGATATATATTGAGGACAGGAGGCTTTGTGGTACAGCAAGTCTGAAGCCAGCATGTCTACGAGAGACAATGTTGAGACTGTAATGGTTAGTGAAAGTGTGGACGGTGCTCCATGTGGCTGCAGCACAAATGTCAGCAGCAGAAACATTTTTCAAATGAGCAAAAAAAGTGGCCATACTCATTGTAAAGTGACCATGAGCCACATCAGGAAGTTTCTAATTGTACTTGCTGTAACAAAACATAATACAATGTGCCAGCCATTTGCACAGGCAGTGTTTAGACAGAGGACGCCCTGTTTCCCAGAGGCAAATGAAACTAACAGCTGAGAGAACATTCTGCAATCCTTGGTGCAGATAACCGAAACTCAGTATTCCATGTACATCCAAAGTATGGAGCAATGCCTCACCCTGGCATGCTCTGGATAATAAATGGGAAGGTGTAGAATTTGATTCAATGTAAATTCAGATACCCCCTTCAGTAGAAACTTAGAATTTGCACACAAAGAAACTCTGTCTTCATGAAAAATCAAAAAAGAAGCTCACATATTAGAGTCTGAAGCTTGGAAATCCTTCAAGCAGAAGTAATTGCAATTAAAAATAACATTCTCTATAATAGAAAATGTAAGCCACAACTCATGGTTGGCTCAAAAGGAGCCAACATCAGTTTCTCAAGCAGATAATTCAAGTCCCAAGGTGGGACTGGATTATGGATAGGAGGTTTCATATGGGGAATACCTCTCAGAAACACATGGGACACCTCTAACTAGCCAACAGTACAACCATCAGTAGTGGCATGGAGAGCTGATCTACTGTATTTATTCATTTAGTTTTGGTAACTGGGTAAGTCCACTGAGACAATTACAGTCCCCTTTTCAGGGTCGACCCAGAGCATACAGCCATAGGGTTACTGTGCAAGCTAGATATGTAATAATGTATATACACCTGAGGTAAAAATGATAGCAATGGATGGAGGACATTCATCACAACAAGGTTGACATAAAATAAAATACTGGCATGATACAATATTTACAGCAGATAACAAGATACAGTATATACACATTAGCAGAAATATGGTAAGAGGGCAGAACCAGGAAAGAGTATAATACTGCAGAAGAAGACTGACATGAGAGAGAGAGGAGGAAAGTGGTAGGGGGAATTATGAAAAGGCAGTGAAACAGGGTAAGGTGGAGGACAAGGAAGAGATAGAACAGGAAAAAAGTAGGTAAACTGGAGAGCAACAGGGGAAAGAGGAGCAGCAAAGGGGAATTAACAGAAGCAGGAGCCAGTCATAGGGGCAGAGAGAGAGAGAGTGAGAGAAAGAGAGAGAGAGAGGTAAGTAGTTCTGCTTGGAACAGAAGCAAGGTAGAACAGGACAGTACAGAATGGGGCAGAGAGTTCCAGTCAGATGCTGCCGCAAAAAAAAAAAAAAAGGACTTGCGAGCAACTACAAGACGTAAATTAGGCTTAATGAGGAGGGTGAGGGAGGCCAATCTCAGGGCACTTGCAGTTTGTTTAAGGTGGATTGCTTCTCTAAGGCACTGGGAGGGGGTACATTTATGGATAAGCTTATGCACTTGAGATGCATGTAGCAGCCACATGGCTCTCAACTGAGGAATCCTGTAAGCCAAAATCACACAAGGACAGCAAGTATTCCAAGACAGCATTTACAGGACACATAAATGAGTCCAAATTCCTGGAAGCAGCCCACAAAGTAAACCACTTTAATTTCAAGGAGTAAGTATGTCTGGTAGAAGGCTTTCTAGCAGCAACTAGTACATCGGCAACCTTGGGGGATACCTCAGAACATGCAGTGGCTGTTTTCAGGAGCCACGTATGCAGATGTAGTGACTTCAAGTCCAGACAGATCAGGGATCCTTTGTCCTGTGACCATAGACCTCAACACAGATTGAGAAAGACAGGAGGCTATACTGCCATCTGTTGCAGAAGTGGTAACCATATTTTGAGAGGCCATAATGGAGCAATGAGGATGACAGTGGCACTCTCCATCCACAGCTTGAATAGCACCCTCTGTATTAGTGAAATTATTTATTTAATTTTGATGACCGGGTAGGCCCACTGAACCGGAAGGTCCCTTTTTCAGGGGCGACCCAGAATTAGTTACAGAAGGATACAAGTACAGTAATATAACATGGTCATAGAGCAGAAATACAGGAGAGCAAATTACATACATTATTATACAGTGCTGACGTTATGCCAGGTTGGATACAGGAGAAAACAAGTACAGATATAAGCTATGCAATTGGGGGGAAATGCATGCAGGAATTTCCCTTTCCAAGAGACAGACAACATATCTCACCCAAAAATGCCAGGCCCTGGAGCAAATGAGCAGCAATGCAGCAGTTTTGCAAAGTGTGAAGATGCAAAAAGGTCCAACTCTGAATGACCCCATCTTAATTACTTATTTAATTTTTGTTGATCAGGTAGGTGTACTTGACAAGAAAATCACTATTTTCAGGCATGACCCAGGAGGTTACAAAAGACAATGGGAATTACAAAAAGCAGCAATGCCACAGCATAACAAACGAGCAGAGGAACAACAACAACAACAACAAAAAAAACAATATGTGTCCTACGGTAAAGTCACAATGAGCAAGCACTGATGGTGAAAAACAGTACTTTGAGCCTTATTCCACCTAGTGTCCAAGCCCTCCTGCGCCCAAACACTAATCCTCGTAACACCAGAGGGTTTGAACATCAGCTTCTACAGGTCCCCCAATGCCACACCACTCTGGGCCAAAGATCATTTGCACACCGTGCACACAGCTGGATGAATGCCCTCAGCACTCACATCACCTCCACCTCCTCACTGGGCATATTCAAATCAAGCCTCCATCATCATCTCATGGCCTCCAGCTCATGTGACTGCCACCCTTAACTTCCCTATTCCCCACTGAGATCAACCACCCCCCTCTGATGTTCTTTGACAATGCCATGAGCTGCTCTAGTCTCTTTTTCAGCTGCCACCCCCATCCTCTCACCCTTCCTCCCTGATTTCTTCTAGGTTTCTGAAATGATTCCTTGTATGTGTTATTCATGTATCCTATTTACCGTGATGCCATACCTGAACTGATGAATATTGTTGTATGCTCTCTTTAATGTTGTATGCCCTTGTTTAACATGTTTAACATGTATGTACTCTCCTGATGTGGAACCTTTGTAAAAGAGCCTTGGCTCAAAGGTAATTGTAATCCTAGATCTAAATAAACAAATAAGGATGGAAATATAGCAACAACATAAAATATTAAAAAAGCTATCAAAAAATGGAGGGCGATGAGTACCAATGCCCATAAGCTAGGAAACAAGCTCTCTGAACTAGTGGCCTTGATGGAAGAGGGATGTCTGGATATCGTGGCAGTCACAGAAACATGGTACACAAAGAACCATGACTGGGATGTCAACATACCAGGGTACACAATCTACAGGAGGGACAGGGAGGGTAAAAGAGGAGGAGGAGTAGCTCGCTACATAAGGGAAGGAATCAAAGCAACAGAACAAATGGGTAAACAGGGAGGGGAGGAGGCACTGTGGGGCACCCTGGAGACAGAAAATGGCACCACAATCCATACAGGGGTTGTTTACAGATCCCCATCTCATAGATGAGGCAAAGGACAAGGAAATGATAGAAGGAATCCTTAGAATGGCAAAAAGGATAGATATTGTTGATGGGATACCTGAACATGCCAGATGTTAACTGGAGCACCTTTACTGCAGCCACATCCAAGAGCAGGGTCATTCTCGATGCCCTACAGGAGACATGCCTCAGACATCTAGTGTTGGAACCCACTTGGGAGGGAGCAATCTTAGACCTGGTACTCTCAAACGGGGATGGAGAGAGGATCTCAGATTTAGAAGTGGGCAGCCATCCGGGAACAAGCAACCACCAAACAGTGTGGTTCACAATAAACACAGCTGTAGAGTTAAACAGTACAAAAGCAAGGGTGTTGGACTTTAGGATGGCTGACTTTGGCAAAATGGGAGAATGCCTCAGAAATGCAATAGCAAACAGGTAAGAAGAAGGGGTGGAAGAACAATGGGGAAAAACTGCCATCAAAGAGGCAACAAGCCTTTGTGTAAAGCAAATCAACAATACAAAACAAATGAAGAAGCTACTATGGTTTTCAAAAGAGGTGGCAGAGAAGGTTAAGGAGAAAAAGATAGCATTCAGGAAATATAAGGGAACACAGAAGGAGCAGGATAGAGAACTACATCAGTTAAAGCAGAAGGAGGCAAGGAAGGCAGTCAGAATAGCAAAGGCCCACACCAAGGAAAAGATAGCCAACTCTGTTAAGAAGGGGGATAAAACCTTTTATAGGTACATTAGGGAGTGAAGAAAGACCAGGGGAGGGATACTGAGGCTTAATAAAGGAGAGGGAATGTGGGCAGAGAGTGACAGTGAAAAAGCAGGGACACTGAAAGAATACTTCTGCTCAGTATTCACAAAAGAAGAGGAGCGGGAGGTACCTAAACCAAACAATAGAAACACTCTGGATAGGGGGGTCGATACCAGTCCAGTCATAGAAGAAAGGGTTCTGAAAGAACTCTTAAAACTGAAGGCGGACAAAGCAATGGGGCCTGAGGGGATTCACCTAAGAATTCTAAATGAACTAAGGGTAGAACTAGTGACATCACTGATTACCTTCTTCAACAAATCATGGGAGGATGGGGTGGTATCTGAGGACTGGAGGAGGGGGGATGTGATTCCGCTACACAAAAGTGAGAGCAAGGCAGAGGCAGGAAACTACAGACCTGTTAGTTTGACCTCAGTGGCAGGAAAAATGATGGAATCACTTCTGAAGGAAAGAATTGTTGAGTACCTAGTGGCCAGCGGGGCACAGGACCCAAGGCAACATGGATTGATAGTGAGAAGGTTGTGTCAGATGAATCTAATAGATTTCTTTGACTGGATGACCAAAGTAGTAGACCAGGAAGGGGCTGTGGACATGGCCTACCTAGACTTTAGCAAGGCATTTGACACAGTCCCACACAAAAGATTGATATACAAGTCAGCCAGCCTTGGAGTGAGTCCCAAGGTGGTAGCCTGGTAAAAAAATGTTTGGATAACAGGATGCAGAGGGTAATAGTAAATGGAGTTCACTCTGAAGAAAGGGGGGGTTACTAGTGGAGTACCACAGGGTTCTGTACTGGGACTGGTCCTCTTTAATGTCTTTATAAGTGACATTGTAGAGGAACTGGAAGGAAAAGTGTGTCTCTTTGCAGACGACACAAAGATCTGCAACAGGGGTGATACACAAGGTGGGGGTGGAAAGGATGAGAAGGGACTTGGCACGGTTGGAGGAATGGTCAAATGTATGGCAGCTTAGATTCAACACAAAAAAGTGCAAAGTAATGCACCTAGGAAACAAAAACCCAGGGGAAGAGTACACAGTGGGGGGTGAGACACTAACAACAACAAAAATGGAAAGGGACCTGGGGTAGTCATATAAGACGACCTAAAGGTGGGCAAGCAATGTGTGAAGGTGCTAAGAATGGCTGGAGGGATACTGGGATGCACAGGTAGAGGCATCACCAGTAGAAAACAGGAAGTTGTTATCCCTCTATACAGACAGTTGGTGAAACCCCATCTGGAGTACTGCATGCAGTTCTGGAGACCTCATCACTGCAAGGACACAGACAGGATAAAGGCTGTCCAGAGGAGGGCAACTAAAATGGTGCGGGGACTGCACCAGAAGACATATAAAGAGAGACTAATGGAGCTTAATAAGTCTGTCTTCGAGGAAAGGGGGGGGAACATGATAGAAACTTTCAAGTACCTCAAGAGAATCAACAAAGTGCAAGAGGGTAGCATCTTTCAGAAAAAGAGATGTGCAAGAACAAGGGGGCACAGTCTGAACATAGAGGGGGATGGGTCAGAGGTAATGTGAGGAAGCATTTTTTCACAGAGAGGGTCATGGATACATGAGACAGCCTTCCTGAGGAGATTGTGGATTCAAAAACAGTGGGGGAATTCTGGGTTACAAGCCAAGGTCAATGTCACGATAGATCAAAGGTAATAAGTGCAGTAGACATTGCAAGAACTACACAAAGCATACAGGCTGTGAACATTACAAACCAAAAAAGGGTCAAGTACGAAAACATTTTGTGACAAGATTGTTTACCATGGCATTCAGCGGTCTCCATTCATGGATCCTGGACTGTGACCTGATTAGCCTGTCTGCCAAAATGTTTTGGAGACATGTGAGATGTACAGCTGATAGCTGTAGGCCATGGGACACAGCCCAATGCTTCCCTGCATTGAGGATAAGAGTGAGTTCCCTCTATCATGTTCACATAATGCATCACACTGGCATTGTCCATCTGGATAACCAGCGGACTGGGGCAAAGATGCTTCTGAAATTTCTGGAGGTTGTACAAGATAGCCCCCATTTCCAAGACAATTATATGCAGCTTGGCCTCCACCTTGGTCCATGATCTCTGTCTGGTAAGGGTCAAGATGAGGATTCCATAGCAATGCTCTGTGAAGCAGAGACATGATGAAAAACATTTTTTCCAGCTCATCTGTCAACTGATCCCACTGGATCCTGAGATTCCACTGAGGGTTTCTCTTATGGAGGTGGTCTAGTGGCATAGTCACCATAACCACAGCCATAAGGCCCAGGAGCCTTAACATTGTTCTTGCAGAGACATAGTGACACATGTATACCAACTGTACTTAGACAATCAGGCTGTCTGCTCTGTCTAGTGACAGGAAAGTGCACACCTTCTGTGTCCAGGACTGCCCCTCTGTACTGCAATCTTTGGCAGTGGGTCACTACAGACTTTAGCACATTCACTGGGATGCCCACGACGAACAACTGTCATGTCCGAGACAGAGTATGTAGCAGATTTTTCCTGTAGCTGGCCTTCAAGAGCAAGTCATCCAGATAGGGGAACACATACAGGCCTTCCCTGTGAAGGACTGATGCCACTACTGCAAACATTTTGTTAAGACCTGTGGTGCAGAAGACAAGTCAAAGGACAATACTCTGAAATGCTGATGTTCCCTCTCCAGCACAAAGTGGAGGTATTGCCTGGGTGATTTCTTGATTTTTACATGAAAATATCCATCTTTCATAGCCAGTGAACAAAACTAGTCCCCTGTTCACAAAAGGAGACTCAGAGCTTTCAGGGATACCTTTTGAAGGCTTTTGTATTCAATGTAAAAATTGAGACCCAACACAGAATGCAGACCCTGTGTCAAGGAGGAAATGGTTCCATAGCACGTTTTGGGAATAATGACTGAACTTTTTCTTTCATAAGGGACAGACAGCCCAGAAGATAACAGGAAGGAGGCAGAGGATGATGTGGAGAGGTCTATAACAACTCCAGAGCATGCTCCCCTGCAGTTATCTCCAGGACCCTCATGTCTGTAGTAATCTCCTGCCACTGTTTTAAGTGCAGAGAGAGTCTGCCCCCCATAACCACTGCAGAAGGTAACAGTAGAGGTGGGGATATGTCCGGAAGAGAGTCATGCAGAACTGGTGGAGGCAGTGCAACTGGTACCATTGCTTTGGGTGCTTCTGTACGGGCACTTGAGGGGAGGTGACCCAGTAGGGTGCCACCTCTTCTGCCACAGCCTTGCTGATGGTAGGCACTGTGACTTCTGGCAGCAGGCTGATGAAAGGAGCCCTTCCCAAGACCCTTAGCAGGAGCTGGATACAGGGAGTTGACAGACGTTTGAGTCATTTTTGAGGTCTGAGGTCCACTAGGGCCTCTTCATAGCCAAAACGTTTTGCACTTCTAAATGGAGTAGTCAAAACTACTTGTTGCACATCATTGGCAAAGCCAGCAACTCTAAGCCAAGAATATCTCCTCATGCAAATGCCTGAAGCAGCAACTCTGGCAGAAGCATCAAATTCATCATAAGCTGAGCGTAGCAAATGTTTACCCATCTCAGCACCAGAACTCATTCTTGGCACAGCCATCTGGCGAAGTCTGGGCTACAGTTGAAGCAGCTTTACACATGGTGTAGTGATATTTTATCAGGTGGGCCTGGTAGTTTGCATAAAGATGTAGCAGCTATTCAATCAAAAGGAAAGTGCTTTGCAATCACACCAATCAGGAGATATTCAACAGTTTGTTACATTACAACAGCATTATAGCAGCAGCAGCAAAGGGGAACTAAGGACAGCTGCAATGTGGTCTAAAAAGCTCACAGAGTTGGTTTCTGAGGGCAGGGTGAGAAGAAGAGGAACTTGGGCCGGGTGGGAGACAGTTCCATAGGTCTGGGATTCAACAGAATTTCAGAAAATTCCACCTAATTTAATTGATAGCAGAATTCCAAATTTTTTTTCCCATGTAACCACCCAGTCCCCCAGGATTACTAGAATCCTATCAGTGTCAGTGCTAGGTAGGGAGAAGTGGCTGGTGAATAACTAGTTAAATGTGTTTTTCGCTTACTCACTCTCTTATTTACTTGGCCTCAGCTGAGATGAGAGAGAGATGAGGTCATTTAGAACTCTCGTAGCAGCATAAGCCACAGCTGGCTGCGAGTGGGGAGTTTTAGATTATACAATAGCATCAAAAATACTGGCTCCTGATTGGCTGGCTGTCATGATTTACAACATATAAATTGTAGAATAACCCCACGGGGAAAGTGCCAACCAGCTGCACTAGGAACTCCTTTTTAAAATCACTCTGATGCCCAAAGATCAAACAACAAAACTGGCAAACCGCTGTATTCGCTAGAACAAAAACAAAATTCATACATACACTGTACCACACACCAGCACTCAGTAAAGCCACACTAAATTCCACAAGTTCTCCCCTCACTCCTTATAGCTTTCATGGTGACGGTGAGACCCTCCCACCTCTGTTCTGCTACTGCTACCTCATAATTTCACCCAGCACTTCTAAAAATGATTAAGAAAACAACACCGCTGTTCTCTCCAGTCATTGACTCCTCAGTGCTGCACACTCGCTCCCCACTAAACAGCACATAGAAACAAAAGCAGTGACATTTCTATTCTTTTTAAAATTATTTTTCCCCGATGATATACATGTGAACTGGAATGCAGCCCAAACTGACACTGCGACTTTCTGTAGATTCCGTCCCACGTTCCCACTGAGATACTTAGCCGCCAGCTCCTTCAGAGGCTCGCTCGTTCCAGCTTCTGTTGCCTGCACTCACACTCCTAGCTCCTCTCACAATCACTCCCTCCCACCTCCATTCTCGTAGTAACTCCCCGGTCCCAGTATACATGTCCCATGTTCTCTACGGCCACTATTAAAAGTGAAAGCAAAAAAAAAAAACCTCTGCTCCCAGATGAGCTGAAAGAACATGCTGCTCACTCACTATTCCTCCTAGTACACCAGTGCTCTCTAACTTTTCCGTATTGCTCTCTTCATGACAAGAGGAACAAAAATAAAAAATAAAAATCAGTAAGCAGACATGGGGGTAGGGGTGGCTGTGTGTTAGGTACAGGAATTGCTGGGCAGGACCCAAGAAATCAAGAAGCTACCAAGGGTCTCCCTAGCAACAAAGTACTATTTTGTCTGGTAGAGCAATACAATCAATACAAATAATTGAAAAAACACCTTTTCTTTTCTTTTTTTTGTCACTAAAAATGTGGGCATTGTATAATAGCAATATCTCACTTGACAGTGTGGGTGATGTCAGGATTTTCCCACTTCTAGTGTGTTGTTGGTAACTCTGCTGCGCCTCGTGACCGAACAACACACCAGGCATGGGTAAATCCTGGCATCACCCACACCCTCTCGTGGTATATTGCTTAAATCTTGGGAGTTGTCAGCGGTAGTCAGAGGAGTAGTCAGTAGAGGAGTGAGAGCTGCAGCTGTGGGCTCTGAGAGGAGAGCCTACTTTCTCACCCTAGTTCTGGTATTCTCCAGCATGCCAAGAGAAATGGTGGAAACCATTGTCTACAGCAGGATCTCCTGATTTTCATCTCCAGAGAGATGAATGGATTTTTAGAAAATGGATCCTTGGGGCAATCCACTATTTGATCTGGGACAATTTGAAGCTGCCTGTACTGTTCTGTGAGTAGATCTGACTTTGCGCTTCCTGAAGAAAGTACCTATACTTTGGTGTTTCTCTGGTTAAAAGGGAATGGTACACCAGTTCTGTTGTGAAATTTGAGACTTTTTTCCAGTTTATAGTTGGCTGGCAACTGTGGGGTCTAGAGGCAGACTGATTGACATTGTTCAGGACTTTAATTTTTCACACTCCCAGAATAGTATTTCTTAAATGCTGGATATGAAAGTTCATTTAAAGATGCATTTACCCAAGTGTGTTCAAGATGTTTAAGGTGTAACTCTGAAAGAATTGCTGGGTATGGATTTGGGAACAAAGGGTAGGTAGCTCCCCATCTGGAGTAACCAGTTCAGGACTACAGGTTCTGTAAGGGTGCCTGGTTACTTCGGACATAGTGACTAATGTGTGAAGAGCAGTTTGCCCCCTGGAGTGGGTTGTGCCCTAGTGTGCTCAGTTGTGGCCAGTGCCACTAGAAGTATTTCCAGTTTGAGGCCAGCGCCACTGGAAGAAATCTAAAGTCCTATGCCATATGGGAAATGTGTGTTCAGCTGAGGCCAGTGTCATTAGAAGAAATGTTCAGTTGTGGCCAGTGCCACTGAGAGAGTGTTTAAAGTCCTATCCCACATGGGAACGCCCGAGCAAGAAGTAAAATGTCCTATGAAATATGGGAATACATAGAGTTTCTATCAGATACAGTCATTTTGTTGTTATGTCAATTCCTTGTGCCACAATGTGTAAACCTTGGGGGTCCACCCTTGCTTTAGAGAACATCTTTTGGAATAAAGTCACACTCTAGAACCCCAACTCTGGTTTGGACATTCATGTTACTGCTTTCTGTATGGAGTTACTGGGCACCCCTCCAGAAATGCAGGTATAGCATAACCCTAGCACAAGTTTCTCTCCTCAGGACCTGGGTTATTGGTCATATGTTGCTTTTGTACACCCCCAACCCTTTTGACCTCTAAAAGTAATGAGCCTGGTATGCATTCCCAAAGCTAGGGATGGTACCATTTCCAAAGTAGTTTGTGCCAGTCAAGGGTACCAGGGGTAGCTAACTGTGTAAAGTTGTAGTGGGGTGATTACATCCATATAGGCGTTTATCCTACTGCGGTGTAGCTGCCGCTGCTTGTCCACCAACCTTACTGGACTCCAGGGACGTTAGGGATCTTGAACATGATGCGTGTCCCGGTGGACCCCTGGAGCCAGCCCGGAGGAATCATCCTGCTGTGGCCCATGATTTTCCACATTTTCTCCCTTCTCCAGTTACCCGGAGCCCCAGACAGAGAGGTGCATGTGCGTGGAGGTGTGCATGTGCCCTCTTGCTCTGGTGAAGGCTCCTTCCTCCCATCCCACTGGCCTAGCACCTTGGCTCCCTCAGCTTGCACTGCCCCTGGCCTCCACCGCAAGGCAGTAAAGAGTCAAGGGAAGCACAGATCCCTCCCTGGAGAGGAGAGCTGCCAGTCGGCAGCTCAATCCTGCAGTACTCCCTCCCCCCGTGCCAACCTCTGACGGCCCATACTCATTCCCGAACATGGGTTGCCATCGTGACGAGAGGTAAGGCATCCAGTACCTCAGCCCTCTGCCACCACGTGGGCGCTGGAATTACAACATTTCAAATGTCAAACAGTTTTCATGGATTAATAATCCAGTTTGAAATAATTGCAGATTCTTTTCCGTAATCTGTGGCAATGTATTCTACAGTTTATGTGATCCGAAGAAAACTATTTTGTGGTTTACACAGAAATGCTTTTCAGAATTCAATGAAATTCAAAACGAAATTCCACAAAACATTTCGGAAGTGGAACTGCCATTTGACACAAATTCTACCAGTGGAAGTTTACAATCTGCACAGTTCTATATGCTACCTATAAATTTCATGCATGTGGCATTTGGAAATGTCCTGTGGAAAGCATTCCTGTCAGTGATGGAGGAGTGATGGGAAGGGGTAAGAAGAGCAGAAAGGTAGCAGAGGAGGCTGTTTAATCAGTAGTTACTGATAAGGGAGGCACTTTTAAGGGGGCATCTCCACTCCAAAGGAGGCCAGCACAAGCAGTTATACATATCAGAGTTGTGGCCACAGGGGTGGGTGGATTGGGAAAAGTAGTTCAGTGTGAACTGACAGAAGGCATTAAAAGGTGGGTCAGATTTGGCCATGGAAATTTCAGATGTAGCACTGTACAAAACATCACCATAGTTGGAAAAAAAATGCAAGGATCATTTTGCATCTCATCTCTTATCTGGCAGTGAGGGAAGGAAAGGCCTTTTTTTTCGGCAGGAAGGCACCAAGCTTGTGGAGGAGTTTGGCAGGGAAGGAATCATTGGTCCCTGTGCACCAGTGGGCAGGTAGCATGTGCTGGAGGTATGTTACCCACCCGCGGAGCTCCACACCTGCAGACAGGTGTGCACCAGTGGCAATCATGACTGCCAGCCACTTGTCTGCAGCCCCACCACCCTGGTGCACAGGACCACACGGGGGGGCGCTGGCAGAGTCGCGGACGCAGACAGGCATCCAAGCGGGTGGTACAAAACATCAAGGGGATTGCTTTTAGTGCATTTACTTTAAGACAGTTAAAGTAAAAGCATTGTTGCAGGTTATGAACATTTTGCTGAATGTTAGCCCCTGAGTACCTGGACATCAGAGTCACTAGTAGAAAGCACTGGTATCTGCATAAATCTGATTTGATATCAATGTTAATATAACACACAACAAATAGGACCTTTATGTGGTATAGTTCTTTGGCATCTAAGCTAGCATTACATGCAGAATACAAGCTTTTCAAGTGTGGCATGTTTATGCAATACTGTTTATCTAAGTAAACACTATACACAGAATACAAGATTTTCATGTGTGGCATGCTTGTACCATACTGTATATTTAAGTAAGCAATAAGACATGACAGGGTGAGCATTATGGTGATAAAATTGTATGTCTCCGGTGCACTGTTGGGCATGAGGTGCAGCTGAGTGCTGCTAAATGCACCTGAGCGATCATATCACCTTAATGGCACACCCTGGAGAGTCTTATTGCACTAACAAAATAGTATTTAAATGTTAAACTTAAAACGAGTTAAAAATAATAAAACTTATTTTAAAAGATAAAAAAATAAGACCTTTCCTTGAAATATGCTTCTGTTTCAACTTGAAAACAAAAATAGTCAATATTTTGGTAACTGTAGGTATCTAAAACATTAAAAGACAAGGAAGACAATGTGTGGAATGCATTTTTTATAAAAAAAAAGTCTTTCTGTATTTCAAACCAATGCACGTATTTTAATGGAGATGTGTTCAAAATTGTTGAATCTGCCAGCTTGTGTGGGGAAGGAGACAGATTTATTCTGAAAACATCTCTATATGATTCAAATACAGTCCTTTCATGAACATCAGGGGTTCGATTTTACAAGGTGGACACAGGACTGAAGTCAAGCCCTGCATCCAACGCGAAGTTTAACGCAGCCGTGCCAAAGCCCCTTGGACGCAGGTCAGTCTGAGTTTAGAGGGGCTGGTGCAGTTGCGACACTTCACCCACTTTACAGTACCATGTGACATAGGTTTGATGCAAGTGAAATGATCCAGGATGCAAAGGTAGACCAGGGAATACCTGGTCTAGCTCCCCTGAGTCTCATGTTCTGGAGTTGCGGTGGGCATTTGTGGCACACATCTTTAAAAATCACGCTTGCCACATTCTTGGATGCAAGTCACAACTTGCGTCCAATACCCTGCTGCAAGTCTGCTGCGCCACTGTATCACCTTTTAAAATCGAGCCCCAGGAATTTTTTAAGCAGTTTGTGTCTGCCTCTACTTATGTATATGCCCCCATTGTTTATATTATTGCCTGTTTTCTGCAACCTCATTTGTTGTTCTCTGTCTTTCCTCACATTTGTCACGTTAAGCAGGTAAAGATAGGAGGATTTTTCATTGTCAGCAAAGGAACACTAGTAATTAAAACTATGAACAGTACTTCCTTTTTCTAATTTTTATATGTGTGTAAGGAGAGAGTGATGATTGGGGAACAACATTTGAATTCATTTGTGCTGTTTTTTATTTTAGGTAATGTATTTTTAGGGCCTAGTGAAAGGTTTTTGGTGAGTACAGGTGGCAGCCATGTTTGTGATGGATGATCAGTTCTGGCTGTAGGGGATTTATTTTTTCATTGTGTTATGTTGCTACTAACAAATCTGGAAATGTTTAGGAGCAGGATGACTGTGCATTATGCTGTATTACCCAATTAAGTTACTTAGATTTTTAGACCCATTTTATAAATAAACATTACACATGGAACACAAGATTTTCAGGTGTGGCATAACATACTGTACAGTATTGAAGTTAGAATTACACACGGAATACAGAATTTACATGTATGACACATTTATATGCTACTGAAGTTACAATATATGTCATGCAGATTTTTCACCACTAATCTGTTCAAAACGTCAGAGATGGCACTCTGCTGAGTGCCCTACCTTGACAGAGCTGTTGAGAAATTTAGCAAAGGTCGCCACATATGAAAGGATGTCTCACCTTGCTGGTGGAACAATGGATAGCTATGGTTTAAACTGGTGTCCCTTCCTAGACTCCAAATATTGCCATGACATCTCTCCCCTCCTGGATCAGGTCACAGTGTCATGCTCAGTCTCTTAGCAGACTGGACGGTGCAGGAGCCTGAGTATCCAGATCTGAGAAGGAGGTCATCCCAACCCCAATAAGACCCCTCTGTCCACACCCAAGTCCAGATATTTAACTTGTCAGCCCCCCCCCCATGGAGAGGACCCTGGTGGTGGCTTTTCAGTGAATATAAACTGCATTCAGTTTTGATGTGACTGGTGGTTTAATTCCCTCGTTTGGAGGTTACAACTGTTTGATTGATTACCTGATTCAACTCTCTGTTATCTATCTGTTTATGACAATGTTGATTTACGCTTCCTTTGTACTCAACCTTCTGTATACTGTGCATTTTGCTGAACAGAATGTATTTTTTGGAAAACAATAAAAACTTTACAGCATCAAAAAAAATGAATCTATTCAAAACTTCCATGCACCTTCATTCTCCTCGAGCTTCCTGACTTGCCGTAGAACTGGTTGCAAGTTCATGAAGAGACGATGGCTGTTGCTAAGCAGCTGTAGCAGGTGCCTGGAGCGCATAGGGCAGCCTGTGTAGTAAATTAGTTTCCTAGCTGAGGGCAAACCGTCTGGCAAAATCTCAAACTTCTTACCCTATACAGAAGAGAAGCAAAATGAAGTCACATACTGGGTACTACTAAAACAGATCAACCCAGAATTTCATTTGTATCAAATGTTACCATCAGGAGTTCTTGAATGGATTAAAAATCATTGTTGTATTTGTTATTTTTGAAGTGTTCAACAAGGTGAAGGTGACAGAATGCAGGCAAAGGAAAGGGATTTGGGTTTTATATAGCACTATCTAGCCCAAAGCACTTTAAAATCAAAGAGAGGGAGGGAAGAGAATGTTCCTGTTATTAGGTGCACATAAAGTGGGTTTTTTTCTTTCTATTCTCCTGTAGCTGGCACATGTCCCTATCTTGTCCCCGTGGCAACCATTCAGCCACATCACCACTACCTGCAGCTGCTTCCCCATGTAGCCTTACCCTCCTGATCAGGCAGATAGTGAAGGGATGCCCCTCGGAATATCTGAGTGTGGTCAGGAGCCCAGTAGGAGGCTATGCAGGATTCAAGTGCACTGTAGGCCTTCATCCTGTTGCTGTTCTGTGTTTTCCCACCTTGTTTCAGTCCCATGATCTTGCACATGAGGACATTGAGCTGTGAGTGTACACACGGCGTATGCCATCCCACTGACATCAGGTGACATTCTCCCTTCCATGAGTGCCTCTGACTGCTTTGAAACCTGTGATTACCCAGGTGGAAGTATCGCAGCAGGACACCCTGCGCTCCTTCTCCTATGGAGGAGAGCATGCACTGGGCTGCTCATTTCTCCTAACCCATGGCCAGCCATGGACACCCCCCCCCCGAGTCCATTCCCGTCACTGGTGTCACACGCAGTAACCCTACTGCTGCATCGAAGGGATGGCCTCAGCACACATGAATAGTTAAACTACACAGAGCCAGATTACTGTGAGACTATAATGAAGTTAAGCAGAGGAAGGTTAACTGACTTGCTCAGGATCATACAGTGAGTAAATGGCGATATCACGTTTCAGTGGCAAACCTAGATCTCCAGGTTCACAGCTCTGCAGTCCGACCACTTGTCTAAACTGCCTCACACACGAACATCCTCTCAGGTCGGCAAGAACAATTCAGAAGCCCAATAAAATTCAATGATAGAAAAATAATGCACTTTCTGTTAATTCATTGGGGGGGGGTACTACATTTCTGTTGACACTAGCAGGTTTTTCATGCACAACAAATACATTTCTGTCTTAGCAATGAGGTGTTGTCCACTTGTTTCTAGATCCAAGTATTATAGGAATCTAAAGATAGGTACAAACAAGCCAAGCTGCTAGAGCCTTTCTATTGCTTGCTGTTACTACCAGTGGATGTAACTATCTATACATTTCTGTTTCAAAAATACATCCATGTGTAATGTCAAATGATCCATTGTTTCACAGATTACTACTGACTCTGGTAGTGGGTTCCAAATGCCTACTGCCCTCTCTGTAAACCATGGGCTTAGACAGGTGTTACTCTTTGCCCACATTAGGAATGGTAGTAGGTATTAACAGAGAAGGGTGTATAGTAGACAATCTGTTCCACTTCATTTCTTTGTGATTCTGTTACTATGGTATTCATGTTCTTATCCATATCACTTGAAATCTTTTGGGTTGAGTGCACAGCAATCATTTAGTCAATTATCCAGCCAGATACCAGCAGTACTATCCAGGTCAGACCTAAATGATAGGGCAGAAAGTGACCAGCAAGTCAAATTGTTTATTTGGCAAAGATAGTCGTGGACAGGAGTTTAGGCTAAGCATCTGGGTTTTCCTCATTCAACTAAAAAAGGTACTATCTGGGGATAGTCTGTAGAATGTAGATTACTACACAACTCATCACAAAGTGTTCAATCACTTTAGAAGCCACTCTGTCATTCAGGTTTTTGCAAACTATTGTTCCCAATTAGGCTCCCCTACAGATAGCCCTACCACTAAAGGAATCAAGAACTTCATGTGACATGGACTTTCCCAAGCACTTTAAAACTAACTTGAACATGACTGCATACTTGTAATAAAAGAAACAAATATATAAATAATTTTAAGGTCACCAAGCACCATTTATTCAGTTAGGCATTTGCAAGCGAAGCATAAAATGAACCAATAATTCAATCTGAGCACACATGAAAGAATCATTTTTTGGCCACAGCTTTGTTTTGTCTGTGTTAGATGCAGGGGTAGTACACATATTTGAGGTAAATAATGAAGTGCAGGGGAAAAATGTTGGAAGCATCCTGCACAGATGTGCAATAAGCTTATGAAATTATCACTCGACAAAAGTATGTATTTATGGTCACCATTTAAGCTGGTTTCATTTGACATGTTCTCAGTAGACATTTTCACTTAAGATGCAGCAATCAGCAGATCAATGGGTCCAATGCACAGTCACTAGGGACTACTGCAGACTCAGTGCAACAAGTATTTGACTAATCTTTTGCCTGTGACCTCCTAAGCCATCCTCATAGGGTGTTGCAACACTTCACACTGAGACCACGAGCAGGTCTGCAATCATGCAAGGAAGGGGAAGGGGTTGCCATGTCAATGGTCCACCGAATCATTCTCATTCTCAAAACATGGCAATCCTTGCATGTGTGGTTGCATTTTCAGTGACACACACTAACTTAGAACTGTTACAGGCAGTTCTAAGGGGTGTCACAAATAATTCAACTACACCACAAGGATCTGGCATGGGATGGAGATTGAAATATAAAGATACAGAAACAGAGAATTTGCTGGCAGATAAGGACCTCTTGGTCCACCTAGTCTTCCCAATTTTCCATAACTACAGTATCACCACAGAGGCTGCTTGCTCTCCGGACCATTTTTCCTCCCTCTTTCCTTTCCCCTAAGATTTTCTTATTCCTATCCTATGCATTCTTGAACCCACCACTGTTTTCACCCACACCACCTCCACTGGAAGGCTGTTCCAGGAATCCACCACTCTTTCTGTGAAGAAGTGCTTCCTCACATCTCTCCTGAATTTTACCCCCTGCAGCTTCATAGCATGTCCCCTTGTTTCTGAGCACCTTTTTTTCTGAAAAATATCACCTTCCCGTGCCTTGTTTACCCCTGTGAGTTATTTAAAGATCTCTATCATATCCCCCTTCTCGGTCCTCTCTTCTAGGATATACATATTGAGAGCCTTTAATCTCTCCTTGTAGGGCTTTAGATGCAGACCCCAAACCATTTTAGTTACCCTCCTCTGGACCACCTCCACTCTGTCTATGTCCTTCTGGAGATCTGGTCTCCAGAATTGGACACAGTACTCTCGGTGGGGTCTTACCAGTGATATATTCAGAGCAACTCCCTCTTTCTGCTAGTGATACCTCACCCCATGCACCCCAGTATCCCACTAGGCCTCCCAACTGTCTTGTTGCACTGCATGGCCACCTTTATGTCATCCAGTATGATCACCCCTGAGTCTCTTTCCTGCTTGCTAGTTGTCAGTACCACACACCCTCCTTTTGTACTCTGCTTCTGGGTTTCTGTGCCCCAAGTGCATTCTTTTGTACTGTTTCTCACTGAAACCCAGCTGCTATACCTTTGACAACTCAAATTTTCTCAGGTCACTGCTCCTCCTTTCCACCCCACCCCGGAGTGTCCACCCCACTGCAATGTTTGGTGTCATCTGCAAGGAGGCAGATGTTACACTCTCCCTTCCTTGGAGTGAACTCTGTTTACCACCACCTGCTGCCACCTATCCCTTAACCAATTCCTTACCCAGTTCACCACCTTTGGACCCACTCCTAAGCTACATAGCTTCATAGCTTGCTTACTAGTCTTCTATGTGGAATAGTGTTGAACATCTTACTGAAATATAAGTAGACAGCATCCACCACTCCACCTTGATCTAGTTCCTTGGTCACCCAGTCAAAGAATGCTATCAGATTCCTTTGAAATGACTCCTTCCTCCATGAATCCATGCTGCCTTGGGTCTTGTAACCCAGTGGATTCAAGATATTTCACAATCCTTTCTTTTTTAGCAATGATTCTATTAACTTTCCCACCACTGACATCAAGCTGACTGACCTATAATTGCCAGCCTCTTCTGTGCTGCCACTTTTGTGAAGTGGGATTACAACTACATCTGCTCTCCTCCAGTCCTCTGGGACCACTCCTGCTTCCAATGAGCTGTTAAATAGGACCATCAGAGGTGCAGCCAGTACCTCCCTGAGCTCCCTCAGTACCCTTGGATGGACACTGTCTAGCCCCAAGACTTTGTCCACTTTCAGATTTGCGAGTCCCTTCAGTACCCTCTCCTTTGAAAATGGACTAGTGTCTACCACCCATCCTCCACTGCTCCCATTACATTTTTGTGGCCCCTCCCTGTCTCTTTTTCTCTGTGAACACTGAATAAAAGGATTTGTTCAGGATGTCTCCCTTTTCCTGTTCCCCCTCTACATAGTCCCCCCTTCCTTTTATCACCATACTATATCCCTGCTGGCCTTCCTTTTTTCGCTTACATACCTAAAAATGTCTTGTCCTCTATTGCTGCTGCATTAGCTATTCTTTCTTCAGTTTGCACCGTCATGTTCCTTACTGCTCTCCATGCTTCCCTCTGTTTCCCCTGATATGCCTCCCTATCCTCTTCACTCTACATCTCCTTGTACCTTCTAAATGCTGCTCTCTTAGCCTTTACCTTTTCCGACACCTCTTTTGGGAACCATAGTGGTCTCTTTTTTTCCTACTGCTTTTGCTCACTTGCTTGATGCAGAGGTCTATTGGCTTCACTATGGCCCTTTTTAGTTTCCCCTACTGTTCCTCCACCCCACCCTGGTCATCTCCCCACCCCCCAGCCCAGCCAAGACATCCCAGAGACATTCACCCATCTTTCTAAAATCCAGTAAGGGACTATGGCGGATGATGAGTGCACAGAGTAATGTGGTTAGGGAGGGGGGAGTCCAGTGGATGACAGTGAATACGTTTGGGCTGGGTTGTGGGTGAGGGGAGGGCATCAGGACCACCAGGAGGGTCAGAAGAGGCCCAGAACAACACCAGAAACTCCAGTTCACAAGTGGACCATAACGTATGAGTCGGATGTTGGGGGTGGGGCGAGTCAGGCAGTAGCACCTGTGCCATGGACCTGCATAAATGGCACATCAAAATGCAACTGGCTATGTGCCAGCCACAGACATCCATGGGTATTGCAAATTAGGTGTTAATTGGTGCAGATCTTGTTTGTGCCGGCTAATATCTGGTGCTCTACATTTGCATTGTGAATCAGTCACCAGGGGACAGCTCTCTCCCTCAGATAACTATATCACCCCTTTATGGATGGCCACTGGGTGTGCAGTCACAATGGAGTGCCTCACTGCACCCTGTTTTATGACTCCATAACTAGAGATTGGACATCAGACCCTGCATTTTTTTGTTAGACTACTTAGAATAGAAGGTAAACATTTAACCATCATTATTAAGAATAATTAATTGTACAGCAGTCATTCAAATAGGAAACATTTTGAGTGTCAGCCCACTATTAGGGTATGATTATTTTTTAACCACAGGATTTAGACCTCTTTCCACCAGATTTTTCAACAAAGAATGTTAAGATGTGATAACATAACCTGGAAAATCTTGCATATAATGTGCAAAATCAGAAGCAATGAATCTGTTTATCATTTTGTCATTATTATTATCAGACACCACTGGTAGAAGCATGGGAAGAGATATCTATGCAGTGTCACCAGCTGGGCTGGTACCCACAGGCACACCCCGTACCCCAACTCCCTTAGTGGCCCACTGGCCCCAGGGGCTGGAGTGTGGTGATGAGAGGGAGGAATGGCAGAGGCAGTCACATGGAAGTCGATGAAATTCACTAAATCCCAACTGCAAATAATTTTGCACCACTGGAGGAGACACAGATATGCGACTCCCACCAGGGGGATTTGAGCCAGTTGGGAAAGGTGAACAGGATGACTTGGTGGCACCCAGCGGAAGGAACAGGAAGAAGACAACAAGTAGTATCTTAGTAGTGTGCGACTTTATGATTAGAGGGATAGAGAAGGTGATTGGGGAAGGGGAGGAGGTGGTAAGATTGCTTCCTGGAACATCAGCAGTCTGGGATATAGGCAGGATAGGGAGGATGCTAGAGGAGGGAAAGAGCAAGCTTTGGGTGCTGGTACGCTTAGATACCAATGGTCTGGCAAATCAGCTGACTGAGACAGTGAAACATAACTTTCAAAGGCTGGGGGACAGATTGAAGGTACACTCAGTTTCCTTAGCCTTATCTCAGGTCCTTTCTGTGTGGTGTAGGGGCATGGGAAAGATAGGGGAAGGAAGGAAGATACTGAGGAATTTAATGGCTGGTTGAAAGGATTGTGTCAGGAGGAGGGGTACCATTTTCTGGGAGACTGTGGAGCTTTGGGACAGTGGGCTTTTCAGGAGTGATGACCTTCATCTGACAAGAGAAAGCCCAGTATGCTTGGGAAGATGTGTGATGCCTATGTAGGTGAAAATTTAAACTGAGTAGGGGATAGACTGAGGCTGGGGGAATCACAGAGGGTGGAGAGCAAAATGTGAACCTGGCTATGACTCTCCCAGAAATGGGGTCTTGGAGCAGTGGGGATGAGAGCAGCAAAGCAGGGTTACATAATAAGCTAAGTAAGGGTGCCAGGGGGAGGGGGGTTCATAAAGCCAGCAAGAAGAAGGAAAACCAGGACGTTAAGTAGGGAGGGGGAGGACAAAGGGAGAGGAGCTTATAAGAGGGGGAATGGTATAGGCAGGCAAACTCAACTGGAGTAAAAAGCATCTGGCCAGTGTGGAAACAAAGCACGAATACAGGCTACATATTCTTTATTACTGTATTACTTTTGTAAAGTTTTAGTTATAAGAGTGAATAGAGTACAGAGTGTGTACTATAAGTAGCATGGGAAAGAGGCACAGTGGTAATTAAGTATAATAGAAAACCTTAATAGAAGAATAATAAAAGAAATGGAATTCAAAAATGTAAGATTTATAAACAATATTTATCTATTATTCCTACAGAATATATGAAAAGCCCTTTGAAAAAGCACAAGAATGTGAAACGGCAGGGCAATTAGCAAAAATAAATAAAGAACGTTGAGAAATTTTACAACAGCCTGAGTGGAGTATTTTTTTTGCCCCCCCTCCCCCAATTTTGAACATCAAAACGCAACTGGAGGGAGGAAGTGCAAACAAACTTCAACAACTGCTTCTTACTTGACAAAATATAATTTATTGCATCAAACAGCATTTACCCCAGCATTTGCCAGAAATTACGGCTTCTGCAGAAGTCATCTTTTTACTACTGCGTCATAAAATGTTTATATCCAGGCTCAAATAATTTTTGCTTGTTATTTCTTAACCTGACTGCACGTTGAAATGTCTTACATCTCCTATGTCCAGTACTGAATGTGACCTTAGAGATCTTCAGGTTTTACAGGGCTTCTGTCTCCTAGCTCTGCAGTCAGTCACACTCCTCTCCAGTGTTCTAATATCAGATTTGTCTCTCCGCTGAAGAGATCAGATGCCCCAGAGTCCTTTTCTGGTCCTAGTGGTTACTTTTATTACTTTCAGATGAACATTTTGTTATTTTGTCATAGAGCACAAATTATTAGTAATTTGCACTACTTTAGCTTGTTTTTGTTTTACAATTTATTGTATTTTAGCATTTTTCCTCGGTTCTCTGATGGTTTCCAGGACCAAGAAAACTACGGTTTGCTCTGGTTTCCAATTTTTAAATTGCTTAAAATAACTTATTTTTTTATCCAAATTGTGTTGTTTTTTAAAACAGTTGTATTTTTTCTACATGTGCGTCCATTGGGCTGCAATGCCACAGCAGTATGGATTCTCGGGGTGAGGTTCATGCCAGACAACTCTGACTGATTTCTTCAACTGAGAAACTAGGGAAATAGATTAGGTGAGGGCAGTGGATATGGCCTGTCTGGACTTTAGCAAGGCCTTCGACACTGTTCTGCACAGGAGACTGATAAAGAAACTGAACAGCTTAGGGGTGGGATCCAAAGTTGTGAATTGGGTTAGAAACTAGTTAACTGATAGGCAACAGTGGGTGGTGGTTAACTGCACTCACTCTAACGATGGAAGAGTGACCAGCAGGGTACCACAAGGCTCAGTACTGGGACTGGTCCTCTTCAATGTCTTCACAAGTGGAAGGGAATGTGTGCCTTTTCGCAGAAAATACTAAAATCTGTAATAGCATGTACACTCAGGAGTGGGTAGAGAGAATGTGCAGGGATCCTAGGAAACTCGAAGAGTAGTTAGGAGCATGGTAGTTGGGGGCTCAAATGCCAAAAATTGCAAACTCTTGCACTTTGGGCACAGAAACGCAGGAGCGGAGTATAGGATGAGGGGAGGTAATGGCAGTCACTAAGCAGGAAAGAGGCCTTGGGGTTATCATAACTGATGACCTCAAATTGGCATTGTAGTGTGACAAAAAGGAGAAAGATCTAGTGGGATGCTGTGGTGCACAGGGCAGGGTATTTCCAGCATGAGGAGGGAGGTGATGTAGCCACTGTATTGCTTAATGGTGAGATGAAATCCTACCTGGAGTGCCGTGTCCAGTGTTGGAGGCCTCACCTCAGAAAAGCCATAGACAGGGTGAAGGCAGTTTAGAGGAGGGCAACTACAATGGTGCAAGGGGCGCATTCAAAACCATATGAGGAGAGACTAAGGGATCTCAAAAAGTACACCCTGGAAGAGAGGAAAGCAAGAGGAGACAAGAGAGAGACTTACAGGTATCTCACAGTGGTGAACAGGGTGCAAGAGGGGTCTCTTTCAACTGTGACAGTGCACCAGGACCAGGGGGCTCTGCGATGAAGCTGGAGGGGTGGAAGCTTAAGAGGGAAGTGAGGAAGTACTACTTCACTGAAAGGATGGTAGTTGCCTGGAACAGACTGCCAGCAGAAGTGGTGGAGGGAAAATAAATGGGGGTCTTCAAGCATGCATGGGATAGACAAAGGGGGAGGGTCACTGGAGACCAGTTAGGGTCTGCCGAGACAGAGTAGGAAGGGGGCATCTGGGCAGACCGGGTAGGCCAAGTGGTCCTTTTCTATCAACAAATTCTATGTTTCTGTGTACAACCACCATAAACAATTTGGTACCCTTTTTCTGTCAAATTGTCATGACAGAGAGGGCTACAATGACAGGCTCACAGGATTTTAATTTTTTGTAACATAAACTACAGTACATCATACGAACATACGAAAATTGCCAGCAGAAAAAGGTCTTAGTGGTCTATCGAGTCTGCTCGAGTGTGCAGCTCCGTCTGTTTAACTGGAGCTGCCATACCTCCTCTTACCCCCAGAGTGAACCCCCTTCCCCCATCCCGTCCTCCTCCCTCCCTCCCATTGCCACTCTAATTTTAACCCTGACCCACCTCCTTTATAACTTCCACTGTTTTCAGTGATATCACCTCCTCATGCAGTTCATTCCACTTTGACACCACCCTATCCATGAAAAAGAGCCTAATTTCCTTTTTAAATCTACCCCCACAAGTTTCAGACTGTGGCCCCTCCCTTTTTAAATTGAAAATGTATTCCACACCATCCCTGTTTATACCCTTTAGATACTCGAAAGTTTCTATCATATCATCCCTTTCCCTTCTGTCTTCCAAGGAATACATATTGAACTCCATTAACCACACATCATATGGTTTACCTCCCATGCCCTGTATCATCTTGGTTTCCCTATGCTGGACCCCCTCAAGTAGTCTGATGTCCTTCTTCAAATACAGGCACCAGAACTGCACACAGTACTCCAAGTGTGGTCTAACCAATGCCCTGTATAAGGGCAGAATGACTTTCTCCCTACTGGAGGTGATTCCTCTGGTGATGCATCCCAGCATTTTTTTGCTTTGGCTTCTGCTTTACAACACTGCACAGACTGTTTTATGTCACCCTTAGATCCTTTTCCTCCTTTAAGTTGGACACCAGTACACCGCCAGATAGTAGCTGGCCCCTGGGTTCCTAGCTCCCAGGTACATGATCTTGCACTTTTTTGGAGCTGAACCCCAACTGCCAGATTCAAGACCATTTCTCTAGCCTGGCCAGATCCTCCCTGAGTTCCTGTCTCCCTTCCTCTATGTCCACCCACCTACAGATCTTAGCATCATCTGTGAAATGGCAGACATTGCTTTTGACCCCGACCGTTATGTCGCCAAAAGATGTTGACTAATACTGGGCCAAGTACTGATCCCTGTGGTACCCCGCTGGTTACAGATTTAGGCTTGGATAGTTCACCCCCCTACCATCACCCTCTGTTTCCTTTCCTGCAGCCAGCTCCTAACCCTCGCCAGCAGCTGTTTGTCCCCGACTCCCAGGTTACTCAGTTTGTTAAGCAACCTTCCATGTGGCATGGAGTCAAAGACTTTACTGAAGTCCAGGTATAGTACATCCACTGTCTGGCCTTTGTCTAATGACCTTGCGACCCAGTCAAAAAATTCTATAGAAATATAGAAACATAGAATCTGTCAGTAGATAAGAACCATACAGTCCACTTAGTCTGCCCATTTCCCTACTTGGTTTGGCAATCCCTACTCTCATCTGGACTGCCTTTCCCCCACTCTTCTGTACAGTAGGGTGCCTTTATGCTTATCCCATGCAATTTTGAATCCCTGTACTGTTTTCGCTTACACCACCTCCACTGGTAGACTTCCACAGATCCACCACCCTCTCTGTGAAAAAATACTTCCTAGCATTCCCCCAAACCTCCCTCCCTCTAGCCTCATGTTATGTCCCCTTGTCCTTGTGCACTTTTGTCTCTGAAATATGCTCCCTCATGTACCCTGTTTATTCCTCTAAGGTATTTGAAAGCCTCTATCATATCCCCTCTCTCCCTTCTCTCTTCCAGTGAATAGATGTTTAGTTCCTTAAGCCTTTCCTCATAAGGCTTGTGGCACAGTCCATGTATCATTTTTGTTGCTCTTCTCTGGACTGCTTCTATTCTGTCTATGTCCTTCCTGAGATGCGGTCTCCAAAATTGGACACAGTATTCCAGATGAGGCATCACCAGTGATCTATACAGTGGTACCACCACTTCACTCCTCCTACTGGTTATGACCCTTCCTATGTACCCCAGCATTCTGTTTACCTTTCCCACTGCTTTTCCACATTGTTTGGCTGACTTCAGGTCATCGGGTATGATAACCCCCAGGTCTCTCTCCTGACTTGTGGTGGCTAGAACCTGCCCCCCATCCTGTATTCTGCTCTTGGGTTTCTGTGTCCCAGGTGCATATCTTGCACTTCTTAGCTTTGAAACCCAACTGCCAAACCCATGACCATTCTTCAAGCAGTCTTTGGTCATTTCTCATTTTATCTAGCCCCTCCTGTGTGTTGACTCTGTTACAGATCTTGGTGTCATCTGTGAACAGGTATACTTTCCCCTTCAGTCCCTCTGCAATGTCGCTTGTGAAGACACTGAATAGAACTGGACCCAGCACTGATCCCTGTGGAACCCTGCTGGTCACCTCCCCCTATTCTGATTTTATGCCATTTACTACCACCCTCTGGGTCCTGCCTATTAGCCAGTTACCAACCCATTTTATCACTTTAGAGCCCACACCCAGATTCCCCAATTAGTTAAGCAACCTTCTATGTGGAATCGTGTTGAAGGCCTTACTGAAATCTAGGTAGGCCACATCCACTGCCCCTCCCTGATCCACCACCCTAGTCACCCAGTCAAAGAAATCTATAAGCTTAGTCTGACAGGACCTGCCCTCAGTGAATCCATGCTGCCTTGAGTCTTTTGTACTGCTTGACTCTAGGAATTTCACTACCCTCTCTTTAAGCAGGGATTCCATCAGCTTCCCCACCACTGAGGTTAGGCTTACAGGTCTGTAATTGCCTGCCTCCTCCCTACTTCCAGTCTTGTGCAGGGGGACCACCTCTGTCCTCCTCCAGTCCCTGGGTACCTCCCCTATCTCTAGTGATTGGTTGAAGAGGTTATTCAACGGACCTGCTAGGACTTCCCTGAGTTCCTTCAACACTCTAGGGTGAATCCCATCTGGCCCCATTGCCTTGTCTGTCTTTACTTTTCCTAGTTCCTCCAAGACTCTATCCACCATAAATGGGCTGGTGTCCACCTCTCCCCCGTACATCTTTCCTCGTGAATCTTGGCCCCTTCCCTGCCTCTTCCTTGGTAAATACTGAGCAAAAATATTTGTTCAGTATCTCAGCTTTTTCAAGGTCATCCTCCACTCAACCATCCTCTCCCTTCTTTAGCCTAACAATATAATTTCTAGTCTTCTTCTTCTCATTAATATAATGGAAGAAGGTCTTGTTCCCCTTCTTAAAAGCCTGTGCTGTTCCTTCCACTGTTCTTACCTTAGCCCCTGTGACAGCTTTCTCAGCTTCTCTCTGCTTTTCCAGATATTTCAGTCCGTCTTCTTCTTTCTGTGTCTCTCTGTATTTCCTGAATGCCTTACTTTTTTCTCACACTTTCTCGGCTACTGACTTAGAGAACCACAGTGGCCACTTCTTTTCTTTTGCTTTTGCTAAGCAATCTGACACACTGACTTGTCACTGCTGCTATGGATCTCTTGAGCCTAGGCCCCTGTTCTTCTACCCCTCCCCCTGTATCTTCTGCTGCCAGGGCAATTTTGAGCTGCTCCCACATCTCCATGAAGTTGGCCTTCTGGAAACCTAGGATCTTAATCTTTGAATGGCTTTCTTCTGCCAATGTGTTGACTCTAAATCACACAGTTCTGTGGTCACTGGTACCAAGGGGACTGCCCACCTCAACATCCATGATTCTGTCTCCATTTGTCAGCACTAAGTCCAGTACAGACCCCTCTCTGGTGGGCTCAACCACCAGCTGCATTAGGTTTGCCCCATACACGGCAGAAATGAGGTCCCTGCTCCTTGATGTACTTGTAGTCTGGATATACCAATCTGTATCCAGCATGTTAAAGTCACCCATTAGTAGTACTTCCCCTTTGGCTGCCATATTATGGATGGCTACAACTAATACTAGATCTACATCCCCCAGTGTGGGAGGCCTGTAAACTACACCAACATGGATGATTGCTTTGTTCCCCAACTCCAGAGTGACCCACAATGCCTCTGCTTCTTCCCTGGATCCCTGAGCCTCTGTAGCTTTAATCCCTTTCTTTACATACACAGCAACTCCTCCTCCCCTCTTCCCCTTCCTATCCTTTCTAAAAAGTGTATACCCTGGTGTGACTGCATCCCAGTCATGGTTCCCTGCGTACCATGTCTCCGTAATAGCCACAATGTCCAGGTTTGTGTCTGCCATCAGTGCCGTTAGGTCTGGGATTTTGTTTCTCAGACTGCGGGCACTTGTGCACATGACCCTCCACTCTGTGTACCCCCTTAATATTCCTTGTTTATTGGTCTTTGCTCTGCGCTGCATTATTGATGTACTTTCTGTTCGCTGTCCCATTGTAATCATGGTAGTTTTATGGTTAGATAGCATGCTAGTTATTGGGTCCTCACTGCTTTCAGTTATGTCCTATCATGTTCATCTTACAGGATCTCTCCTTGACAAACCCATGCTGCCTATTGTCCTGGAGACCTTTAACCTCCAGATAGTTTACCAGCCTTTCTTTTAGAATGGTCTCCATTAATTTGTCAATAATGGATGTTAGACTGACTGGTCTGTAGTTGCCAGGTTCCTCTCTGGGACCACTCTTGTGGAGTGGCACCACATGAGCCATTCTCCAGTCCTGAGATACAAATACAGATTTAGATACAGATACAGATTTAGATGCAGATACAGATACAGATTTAGATAGAGATACAGATTTAGATAGACACAGATACAGATTTAGATACAGATACAGATTTAGATACAGATCTAAAATGGTCCACTCCTCACCACCAGTATGTAACTTAGAAACACCCACTGAATTTACTAAGAAGCCTGTAAACATAGACCAATAACAGTGTGTGTACAAGTACTTGAAACACAACTTCTACAGAAAACAAAGACAAGCAGGATAAACGCAGTTCTCTCTGAACTGCAGAGTGAGTAAAGTTTAATGTGAAATGAACAGACAACTGTGTAGAAGTCATGTTCTGTGTTCAGCTATATGGAGGCATAACAAAATCTAAACAGCTCGATTTACCATGGTGATAGGATGAGAATGCAATTTATGGTTATAAGTTCTTGAAAGACTGTCTGCATTTTTGTACTTTAAACAAGAATTGTCTGGGAAAAGAGCTCTTTCTGATCCCTACCACCAGCTACTTACTTACAGTTTCAGAATACTGTGGTTAAAATCTGCTTCTTACAATTTTCTGAACTTCACTGTTACTGAGATATCACATATCACTACAATTTTCCTTGATAGCAGCTAACCTGCCATAGACGTGGCTATACAGATTTTTTGCATGAGGTCACCAACATCATTTTCGACAGAAAAAGTCTGCTACTGAAACAAATAGGCTGCCAGCTACAATACATATTTGTCTTTTCTCTCTTCATCCTGTCTATTGAATATCCTTACAGTTTCACAGCCAATAGCAGCCCCTGTTGCAGGTGCAATGCAGTTAGCAGTGAGCCCTCTTAAGGCTCGATCTTAAGACTTGTTTACTGGTTCATGGCATGGTCCAGACAGCCTCGGGGCAGTGCTACTCACTTCCAAGTTTCTGGATAAGACTAGTTCGGGTTTTAGAGTCAGGACTGGAAGACATGTCCTTATGGACAGTAGGAATCAGGCAAATTGTGTTATTCCTTTTGGCCCCTCTTGCCTGTTGACTGGCACACTGATGTGTGGTGGGATGGCTATTTACAATAGTTGAAGGCTAACTATGCAGCTCCTGCCTTCGAGTATCCCAACAATGAAATATCATTGGCTCTGGGGACTGTGCATCGTAGGGGATCAGTGTTTGCATAGAGGCACACTGATGGAATTCTCCACAAAAATGAGGGTCAAGGCTGACAGTGCCCCTTTAAGTGAAATTTCTTGTAGTTCCGTCATAAGTAGCTTGAAAACATCTATATGGCTATGTAATGTGTTTTTTTTTCACTTGGTCTATTGGCTCAGAAACACGTACCCTTTCAGTAACTACACAGTAATGTATGTCACATATGATTTTCCACATTGCCTGATTTTCCAGATTGCCTCCATGTCTTTTATTAAATATTAAAAAAAAGCTACTTTAACAGTGGAACCTAATAACAACAAAAGCACACACGTTGGACCAATGTCTATCAAACCAAAAATTTCAGGTTTCAAAGTCTCATATTTTTTAAGTTATTGGGTGACAAACAAAAGGCTTAACATTTTAAAAAACTGAGACTTTTGCATTTCTTAGCACCTCTGTAACTTTGCCTCCCCTGAACCGATCTACATGGAATTTACAGGATCAAGAGTTCCTGACACAAAGGCTGTACTTTCTAAATTTCTTGTAAATCAGTTGAAAGGGGGCAAAGTTATTAATGTGCAATGCTGGGTGTAAAAATCAGATTAAAAAGATGTAAGCCTCAGTGTACTACCATCTGTAGGTCGGCAAGAGAATTGCAGCAACAACGTGAACCACTGATGGATGTGTGCACTGTGCTCTAATAATGCCTGAGTTCCCTAATAAATAGTTTGAAAACATCTATATGACTATGTATTTTTTTTTTAACTTGGTCTATTGGCTCAGAAACACATACCCTTTCAGTAACTACACAGTAATGTATGCCATATGTGATTTTCCAGATTGCCTCCATATCTTTTATTAAATATTTTTTAAAAACTGCTTTAATAGTAGAACCTAAAAACCATAAAAGCACACACATTGAAACAATGTCTATCAAACCAGAACATTTCAGGTTTCAAAGTCTCTTATTTTTTTTAGTTATCGAGGGGCAAAATAAAAAGGCTTAACATTTTCAAAAACTAAGACTTTAGCATTTTTTTGCACCTCTGTTACTTTGCTTCCCCTGAACCGATCTACATGGAATTTTCAGGATCAAGAGTTCCTGATAAAGAGGCTACGCTTTCTAATTTTCATGTAAATCAGTTGAAAGGGGTCAAAGTTATTAATGTACAATGCTGGCTGTAAAATTCACAAATAAACAACCATCTGTAGGTCAGCCAAGGGATTGCAGCAACAACTAGCAGATCACAAATCTCCTCTGTATTTAAATATATGCCTTTCCCATAATGCACAGCAGCCAAATCCCAAACATCAAACATAGCAGAAAAACAGAGATGATTCCACAATTTACAAAGCTAAGTCTGTCAAAATGAGCACATATTCTGAAATGTTGATCACACCTGCATGTAATCAGTAATTGTTCACCGTGGCTGTCACAATATAAAAAAGTTAAGCATGAGTTTCTCCAGTCAGGTGCAACCCACTTTCTCTTCTCCATGGTAGGAACCTTAATATCCTCCCAGAATCTTTGTAATTTTGCACTTTAAAATTACTTTTATGCAAATGTTAACATGAGGAAGAGAAACATATAAAAAGGGTGATGAACCCTTTCTCCTCTCCATGTTGCAAGAGGATTAACCCACTCCAGAGCATGGGTCTCTCTCAGGGATTAATGTATGGCTGGGTGATTGGAACCACTTGGCCTTCAGCCTCGTGGTCCAACCCCCCCCAGCCATACATTAAGCCCTGACAGACCCACACTCTGTAGTGGGTTAATCCTTGCATGACCCATGTCTCCACTTAATGAAGCCAATAAAACAAGTTTTTATGAGCTCCTGTCACAACTACCAGGAGAAGAAACCTTGCCAATCTGGCTAATCACTGTGCTTTTCTTCATTGTTAGGATGACAGCTGTTTTTTTTTACTTTATGATATGATGCAGACCAGATAATTCATTAAATTTAATACTACTCCCACCTCTCACAAACATATCTTATTCCCACTGAGCTAGATCTATAATGTGGCATTTCTGTAATCTGAGTCCTAGGTTTTTCCCCTAGCTTTAAAGAGTACCTTTTCTGGTGCCCCGCCCCCCAAAAAAATAAAAAAACATATGAGTAAGCTTACCTGACCCCAAGTCTAGTGCACTATCAATTTTAATTAACTGTTTCTGATATTTAGGGAGGAGGGATCATGTTTATGCTCCATGGAGCTGAGGCCGATCCCTTCCACATCAGCACGCTTTATGATGTGTATAGGAGATGGAGGGCGTGTGCTCCATCTAGTACACTAGGATTTTTAAGTGCTTTTAGTATACTTCAGAGTTCCAATTGTGACAAATCAAGTCCACCACTGAATTAATAAGGACCTTGTTAGTTCAGTGACTTGTCAAAATTGAAACTCTAATGCATACTGAAAAGCACTTAATAATGGGTCAAAATATGATCCCTTCCCTCCCTAAATACTGACAGCAATTAATTAAAATTTACAGTGCACTAGACTTGGGGCCAGGTAAGCTTACTTGTATGTTTTGGGGGGATTTATTTTAAAAGAGTAGGAAATGTGTTCTGTAATAGTCCTTGTCATTTCCAGATTGGGGGTGGTGGGCATGTAAGTCCCTGTATTTACACCAGCATTTCTTCACTGAAAGCCTTGAGCAAGCACAGTGCTACCCCTGAACGTATGTCAAATGTATTGTAAGTTGAATTTGCAGATAAAAACCCTATGTGGAACAAGGAAGACCTATTGCATCCCATCTTATGGAAAGGTTAAAGAGTACTGAAAAAAAAAATACCCAAATGTTCCAGTGGCTGGCTTAACTCAATTGGACATTTTTTTAATCCTACTTGCAGAATTTTGTATTTGCATTATTTAGAAGGGGAAGGAATCATTAATATGTTCTAAAGAGCAGGATGCCCCATTCCTTCTCCTTCCAGGTGTGCCGGCCTTGCTTCCACGTTTAAACATTTTGTGATGGCTTAGTTTGCAGAATGTGGGGTGTACGCTACTGAAAACAATTGGAACATCTTTTTTTTATTTTAGAGGACCACTTTGTTAAAATCAAAGTAACCGCTCAACTAAAACGGTTTTTAGTGGTGCACTGGCTTTCATTTTAAACAAATGGATCACTTAACTAAAAAAGTACTTTAAAAGATGCTGTCATTGTTTTTGATGGAGAGTGCCCCCACATTCTCAAAATTAAGATGTCACAAAGCATCTAAGCATGGGAATGGGCTTGCACACCAGAAAGGAGAAGAGCACAGGTGGATAGTGCCTCTGAACAAATACAAAATTCCTTCCCCTACTAAATAATGAAAAAGTGTCACAAATAGGACTTGTTACATCCAATGCAAGCAGCTGGGGCTTCTTTAGAGCACCAAAAACAGGTGGGACTTGATTCTCAAAGCTCCCAGCATGGCACAAGGGGCTTGCACCACAAAAAATGGTGCAAAGTGCCTCTTGCACCAAAAGATGCGCTAGTAAAAATTCTCAATGGCAGCTTGTATCAGCCTCAGGCTGTCTGCCCCAAAAGGGGCTTGCACCACCCATGAGCCACAAAATGGGCTACAGCATGGCACAAGGGGGCATAAGGCAGATGCAAGCTGCCACATCCCCAAATCTTGGATTCTCAAAACTCTCCCAGAGGAAGACTTTCTAAGTATCCTTAGATCAGCTAGGGCTGGTCTCAGGATACTTAAAAATATCCATCTGGTAGAGTTCAGCACAGTGCTGCAATGAGCAGTGGTACCCGCTCCTCAGGACCAATCCCCTGTAATTTAATACATTGATAATACATATATCCCTGGTGATGTAGTGCACCCCCCACCCCAATCTGCCTGTAATGTACATTTGTAATAATAAAATAAATCCCTGGTGATCTAGCAGAACCCCCCACCCCAATCTGCATGTAATGCACATTTGTAATAAGATATATAGCCCTGGTGATCTAGCCTTACCCCTGCCTCAATCTGCCTGTAAAGTATATTTTAAAAAATAAAATATATTCCTGGTGATCTAGCAGATTCCCCCCCAAGCCCTGGTTTGCCCATAATGTACATGTTTAATAATAAAATATAGCCCTGGTGACCTAGCATCCACCCCAGCCCCAGCCCCAATCTGCCCATAATGTATATTTGTAATGATAAAGTATATCCCTGGTAATCTAGTGGACCCCTCCAGCCTTGATCTGCCCATAATGTACATTTTTAATAATAAAATATGCCCCTGGTGATCTAGCAACCCCTGCCAAGTGCTGATCCCCAGTTATCTACAAATACCACATCCCTGGTGGTCTAGTGGACCTCCAAACCCCTAACTCAGCAGGCAGTGCTCATAGCCTTCCCCCATCCTGAAATGGGAGATGGCGACTGGCACATCCCACCTCTCACCACCACAGCCAGCCACTGACTGAGCACTCAATGAGTGCGTACTGTATACTGTACACACTCAGTAATTAAGATGTCAATCACTGAGCATGTACAGTATACAGTACGTGCTCACTGAATGCTCAGTCGGTAGCTGGCCGTGGTGGTGAGAGGTGGCCTGTACCAGTCACCAGCTCGGTTTTGGGCTGGGGGAGTGGGGTGGTGGGGCACTGCCTGCTGGGTGGGGGTCCACTAGAACACCAGGGATGTGGTATTTGTACATAACGGGGTATCAAGGGCTTGGGAGGGGTCAGCTAGAGCACCAGGGATATATTTTATTATTAAAAATGTACATTACAGGCAGATTGGGGCAGGAGGGGTCCACTAGCTCACCAGGGATATATTTTATTACTAAAAATGCAGATTACGGGCAGATCACCAGACATATATTTTATTATTAAAAATGTACATTATGGGCAGATCGGGATGGTGGGGTCTGCTAGACCGCCAGGGCTATAATTTATTATTAAAATATACATTATGGGCAGATTGGGGCTGGGGGGTCTGCTAGATCACTAGGGATATATTTTATTATTAAAAATGTGCATTTCTGGCAGATTGGGTGGGGGGGGAGTCTGCTCAATCACCAGGGACGTACTTTATTATTAAAAATGTACATTACAGGCAAATTGGGATGGGGGTCTGCTAGATCACCAGGGATATATTTTATTAATAAAAATGTACATTACAGGCAGATCAGGATGGGGGGGCACTAGATCACCAGGGCAATATTTCTTATTACAAATGTACATTACGGGCGAGAAGTCTGCTAGATCACCAGGGATATATTTATTATTAAAAATGTACATTACAGGCAGGTTGGGGTGAGGGGGTTCTGCTAGACACCAGGGACTGGCGCATGGCCACCCAGCAGCTTGCGGCACACCATGCATATGTGACATCTGTTAGTCGCACTGCCATGGTTGCCATAAGCTGCTAGACTCTGCCACCATGACCATACCTGATCGAGAATCGGGCACAGGGTCCCTGGCGCTCTCGGATTTGTCGCAACCCTAGATTGCCACAACTTGCGGCGATCTAAGGACTTTTTGAAAATCGGGCCCGTGATCTTGAAGGCTGAGTCTTAGCTTAGACATGCTCCCTGTTATTATTAAAACAGCTGCTGAATTTTCTGTGTTGCAGAACCATCCCTATGGAACTCTGCTACTTTACCATCGTTTACCTAGCTCCATGAATTGCTGCCTTCAAAAATCTTTTAATAACCTCCCTATTTAATTGTGCTTTCAATAGCAACAGTGAATAGCCTGCTTCTGTATATCTAATTTTCAGTCTTCCTATTTAACACTATTTATTGTTTTCTGTATTTCAATTGCCATATATGTGACTAGAATTTATATTTATACTGATGTATATTTTAAATAAAATAATCCTTCTTGTAAACTTCGCATTAAAAAAAAAAACAATTTGCAATAAACTTAACTTGACATCCTCAGCATAGTTTTCCAACATTGCTTTTGCATATAAGATTTTAATTTATAAGCCACTGGTGGATTTTAACAGTACATAAACAAGAACATAAATAAATAGTCTTGCTGGGGGTGGTCGTAATTAAAAATATACAAGCCAACTTTTGTGGAATCCCAATTTTGGCAGTTTGCTTTGATGATTATGTTATAGCAGGAAAAAATGTGTTGGTTCCCCCGAATTCTGACTTACCACAAACACAAGTTTGCCCACATTGGTCCATGGGAAATCATACAGCAATTGTTTCTCTTCGCCCATATTCTGTAAAACACAATGTAAATAAGCAAAAAATGCACTGAACACATCCTTTCATTATATTTCATATTTTATGTTGTTGGATATTTATAACTCTATGACAGAATTTCTACTATATAGGTCTTGTTAAATGCGGTTTTCTGCGTCAATAAAGTTAGAACTTAATTTCCAGCATCATTTTTATTCTTGGCATATTAATATTTTATTTTGTACACAAGCTGCAGGCCTTGTTAAGTTTGATATAAAATAAAAGAGTTGATGGATTTGTTCTTTCTTCATATTGGTGCTGTAACCCTAAAAGGGAAATTTCAATTTACTCCTACTGCTTCTGACATTTGTCTTGAATGCGTTCTTCTAAAGCAAAACAATTGACTTTATTTATGACGTGTTAGGCTGAAAGTCAAAAATGTACATCATGTGCCTTTTGTGATCCATAATTGATAACATTCAGAAAAACAGTAAGTCTATAAACTATAAAAACATTTTAACTGATCCTTAAACTGCTCTACATTGCACTTTAGGAAATGTTTTATGTTACCTGAAAGATCTGTATACCACGAAGAGTCAAACCAAGGGTAAGTGAAGCTTCGACTTCCCTTTTATCCTAAACAGAGGAAGATTCGATCAAGAGCAATACTTACATTGTACATCCCAAGAACAGTAAAATAGCTATGATTTCTGGGCTTGCTATATTTACCAGATTCTATATTTCCATTGATTTCAAAACCATGGGGACAGTGTATACAAGGACCATGACCAGTAAACCATGTTAAACATTCATCATATCAAGGCATATAGCTCACTGTTATTTTAATACGTATATAAGCAATAAAACCAAGGGTGTAGATAGTACTGCTATTACCACATGCCCAGCTGAGTACGTTCAGCCCCTGTAAGTGCTATAATATCAGTATTATCAACACTCAGAAAAGTCCTGTTGCACTTGTAAAATGGGTAACTAGGCAAATAAAAATATACAAAATGAAAAAAAAAAGAAATGATTTAGAAAGCTATTATAGATTGAAGGAGCACTCCCGACCAATCGGAGAGCTCCTTTCCCCTGCACGTGAGACACTCTTATTCTGTGAAGGGCATCTCATGTGCAGATGCCCTGGAAACATACACATTCCAGGACAGTTTTTTTCCAAAAAACAAGTAAAACTGAGCGTACTCTTGATCTATAATATATTAATACGGCCCCCATCACCACTCATTGAGTCAAGAATGGTTTCACTTGCATTCTGCTCGAGCCAGAACAGCTCACCTTTGCTTCACTGTTCTCTCTCAAGCAAAACATGTGTGAAACCACTCTTATCTTGCAATAAGTAGCTCCGGGGGACATATTAATATATATATATATATATATATGCAAGCCAGTCCCTCTACCAATGAATGCACTAATGGATGTGACAGATTTGAGTATTTGACTCAAACATAATGAACTGTCAAAAGATAATGATGCTGCAAACTCGGCACAAGTAACCTCTGTTATCATTGGTGCACATGCACAAAAATGACATAATTATCTGTTTGAATTGTTCCTCTTGTTCTGAATAATTTGATCTTGCAAGAAAGCAGTATTTGATAACTAAAATATTGAGCAATTGTGTTCTTAAACATATTTCCAGATTTTCTGCTAAAACTCATGTAAACATACTGATAAGCAAATCTAACACATCCGAGCATTAACTTCAGCATTTCTTAATCCGTATTTAAGAAGCTAAAACCTTGTAAAGCTAATGGAATAAGTAAATATTTGAAGGGGAACAGCAGCCTACACAGTTTGTCCTCATACCCAGGATGTCCCAATATAATTCTTTGGATACATTTCACAGGGTTTTCCCAAGTTGAGAGTTTGGGCCCTCCTCAGTTATTAAATTAGCAGTTGTGGCTTACTGAAAGAAGCCGATTCTTTTTCCATAACTTTCATTTCAAATTGCGCTAATGAAAGGGTGAGTAAGTGAATGAGTGTTCGGGTGGGGAGTATAAGTTTGAAAAAAAAAGTCAACCCACAAAGTTTGTTCCAGTCCCGACATTAATAAATGAGGAACTTGGTAAAAGCTGCCAACTCCGCAAAGCTAACTTTAATCCTGGCCTAGAAGCAATTTGTGTTATTTGTGCGTGCATGCAGGCATTTGGTTAAACACTAAGGCCCAGATATTCAAACTGTGCCAGGCTGTGGCGCAAGCTTTGGTGCAGCGCAACTTGGCTGCGCAGGGGTGTGGACTGGGCAATATTCAACAGAGCTGCACCATGGCACAGCATCATTGAATATCGCACCCTGGCCACCCACAGTGTGTATGGCGCAGTGGCACTGCACCAGTGCAAGTGGCCAGAGTGGAGCATGGGGATGCGCTAGCGCAAGTTCCATTGCACTATGCACAGCAACCGTGATATTCAAAACTTGACATGCAAATGGGCCATAATGTATGCAAGGTGCAAATGGGGCCATTTGCATGCCATTATAGCTCCATTTGCATGCAGGTGCACCGATCCCCGACGACTTGCACCTGGTGCCCTGCCAGGCAGCAGCCGTCGGGGACCGACACCCCCTGCAACCGGCAATGTGCTCCACAGCCTGATCGCAGGCTAAGTTAATAAATAATATCCCCAATATCCCTGGTGGCCCAGTGGACCGTTGCTCACCCAATTGCGGGCTTCAGTATAAATAAAAAAATAGATTCCAATATCCCTGGTGGTCCAGTAGACTGCTGCCCGCCTGATCGCGGGCATTTGTAATATAGAAAAGATTAATGTCCAATATCCCTGGTGGTCCAATGGACCGATGTCTGCCCAATCGCGGGCATGTGTAATAAAAAACAATACATATGTCTACTATCCCTGGTTGTCCAGTGGACCGATGTCTGCCCGATCGCGGGCATTTGTAAAAAAATCACACATATGTCCAATATCCCTGGTGGTCTAGCAGTACCCCTCCCCACCCACCCACTGAGCCCCACCGCCCTCCCCTGGTCAGCCGGCGGACAGCAGCACCCCACCCACCTGCCACCCCACCGCCCACTGAAAGACACCATCGGTAGGGCTGTATGCCCATTGGTCCACAACATGAGCCAATGGGCATGCACTCCATACCGTACTACACATTGCAAATATGTGAATGGGATCCACCAGGGATATTGGACATAAGTATTGTTTTTTATTACACATGCCCACGATCAGGCAGACAGCAGTCCACTGGACCACCAGGGATATAGGACAGGATACTTATTTTATCACAAATGCCCGTGATCAGGCAGACAGCAGTCCACTGGACCACCAGGGATATAGGACAGAAATCTTTTTAATTACAAATGCCCATGATCGGGCATGGGGGGGGCACTGCCAGGTGCAGCCGGAGCTCAGGTGGCCACCCACAGGTGGCAGCTGCCGTGTTGTGCCCTGCAATGCGGCAGCTTACCTGAGGGTGGCCATCCGTTGTTCCTTTTTTTTTTTTGGATCAACTTTGTGTTTGCACAGGTAGGGGTTGCTCATGCATGGCTCTGCACATCCCGGGCTGAATATCGGGCTGTGCAGGGTATGCATCGGCATGCCCCCCTAGCTGCGCCTGCATACATTACTGATGCGCTACGGCGCATCGGGATTTGTGCTGTGCACTTTTCACTTTTGAATATCGCGCCGGGGTGCATCAGTGGGTTGTGCCTGACACAACACTGTTGCACCATGCACAACCCTTTTGAATATCTGGGCCTAAGAGTGTAGTCCCACTGGTGTGGTCCAACTAGAATAAATTAGTATTTAAAAGCATTTGGGGGGGGAGGTTAAGCAAAGGCCAGTGATTAGGACAAAAGGGGATGAAAAGCAGAAGACAAAAATAGAAGAACATGCTTAATGTGTGACTGAGTTTGTGGGACAAAATGGTGGTGTGAGGCTACATTTGTTTTGGGGTGAAGTAAAAAAGAAGCACCCATATAGACTTAAGAATTCTATGTTTGTAGTACATTGATTTGTTTGGGTGATAAGTCCTAGTTGGCAGGACTTGTTTTCTGCTTTGGATAGAACTTATTCAACCAATGGGTCCCAACTAATCAGGGTGTAATGTTTTCATTATCCATATTAAGAGAAGCTTTATGTAACTGGTATGATATGCACTGAATCAAAAATATGGTGATCATGGGTCACTTTACTCTGCATAAAAGAGAAAGGCTATGATTTTCCAAAAACAGCAGTATATATATATATACATCTCTGTATTATTAAACTGTAATTAGGGGAGTGCAGGTGCCGAATGGTATTTCTGGAATACTAGAAATAGTAGGGCTCCAGAATATTGAGGAGCCTTTCCTGAATAAGGGACTATTCATCCCCTATTTCTATTCTGGAAATGCTATTTTCTAAAAAGAAAAATAAACAGCTCCCACCCTCCTCCTCCAGACCAAATACTGTTAAATGCAACATCCATCCCCCACCCTTTATTAGAAGCCCAATCCAACCCTACTCCCTCAGCATGTACTAAAGGGATATATGATGGGCATGAGTGTGATATGGAAAATATTTTCCCTCCTTTAGAGTGACCTCTGGATAGTCACGAGTGGCGAAGCCACGAGTGAGCATCTGGAGGTCACTGTACAGGAGTGAAAATATTTTACCATACTACACAATTGCACATCATGTACCCATTTTATACACTAGGGGTGTGATAACTGACCTCTGGATATTCACGAGTGGTGAAGCCATGAATGAGCATCCGGAGGTTACTGTACAGGAGTGAAAATATTAATGTACTACACAAGTGCACATCATGTATCCGTTTTATACAATAGGGGTGTGATAACTGGAGATAACTCCAGTTATCACACTCTGATGATGTTATCACAGTGTGATAACTGGAGAAAACTCCTGTTATCACACTCTGATGATGTAAGCAGAGTGTGCTATCTCATGGTGGTGGTTTTATGCTGAAATAAAGAATGGAATATCATCTCACCCCTATTGTATAAAATTGGATATACAATCATATACATTTGGAAAAAAAATCTTGAGATGGGTGACTGGCACAACCCACTTGCTTCAGTGGCTAGCCACCATCCGTCTCACTGTAAATAGCAATCATTTGTACTTTAAAAAATTATGGGATGAGACTGGGGTTCTGACAGAGGGTGGGGATTATATATAACAGGCTTTGGGCTGGGGAGAATGGTGGGGTGCTTTTCCTTTTTTCTTTTTAGTTATGCACCTGAATACTGAATAACAAATACCTTGTCCCAAATAAATGCCTACCAAATAACGAATATTTGGACAAATATTTTTGGTAAAAGTATTCATAAACCCCTAATTTAATATGATGGCATGAAGGTATTCACACACCCTTAATTTAACATGCTGATACGAGACTTCTACAATACATAAAGAAAATAAAATCAATACTCACCGAAATGTTCATTTTAATTTTTTCCCATATCTCTCTCTAGATACAGTCCAGACACTGTTTTGACTGCATTAGGAGAGAGACCTCACACTTGTATACATTGTCAACCCCAACAGCCCATCTGGTTCCTGTTTTAACAACAACTGGGAAACAACTCTGCACTGAAAACAAAAACAACTCTTTTGTGTTGGATTTTGGAAAGAGCAGTTTCTCCTGTCTTTTTTTTTTAATTAAGAGTGAAACCAGCAATACAATGGAGTAAATATTCTTCTAACCTATAGGACTTTATAAAAATTGAAATTTTCCTTTCTTAATAAAAATATTGGCCCCCATATTAAAAAGTCCTCTGCAAACTCGTGCAAGTGCCTGTGCCATGCATCTGAGATACACCGGCCCAAAATAATGAGATATTCAGAAGATGCGCTGTGAGATGCACTCTTGCATGTCCATCTGAGTATCCCAAAGATGCACGCTCATGCAGTGGGAGATGTGTGGTGCAGCAAGTGACCTGAGCCCCATGCAAAGCCACTAGTGCAGTATGCAAAGTTGCAATGTTCAGCATGGATATGCAAATAACTTCAATGCACATTCCAAGCCCATCTCCCACATGCACAGCTCATTACCTTGGGCATGCTCAGTTCCAGCTGTACAGGGCTGCCCCACCAGTCCACAAAGGTGAACAGGAGGTACTGGCATGTGTGATGGACTGTTTGTGTGTGGGTGGGTGGACTGCAGTGGCCTGGATACAGTGCTATTACCCATAGCCATGTACAAGATCAGACTGGGGTACAGGGGGTCCACCTGGACAGTGACCACAGGGGCCCACCTGGACATGCAACAGGAGAGGGCACAGAGTGACACAGTCTGATCAGCATACCACCTGCATGTGATACACTAGCTCCATATGCAGTGTACAGTCACCTGCAGTGCTCCCCCATATGAGTGGAACATGGTGATGACTGCAAGGAATGGCAGTGCACAGAGGGTGACCAGGTACACTAGAGGGTGGGTTCCACTTGTGTGCATCTATGGTGTACCACTGTGGGTGTGTGCCACAGGTCAGTCCCTGGCCTGTGCCAGGCTGCCACCTGTCCACCAGGCTACCTGGGCACCATTGCCCCAGATGGCACCCTGAGTGCATGCCACCACTGCCAGGTGGCACCCTACAGGCCGTATGGGTGCAGGCCATGACCCCCGTACATTTGTTGCACTGTTGGTTTCCACTCCTCTGGTGTGTCTGGGGGGCACTCAATAGCACTGGCATGTGGCTGCTGGGTGTCTACATCCAGGGTGCAGTGTGGGGGGGTGCTCCCTGGACAGTGCCAGTAGTGACACGGCACCTGTGGCTCTGGGTTCATCCATCCCGGTGTGACTACTGTGTGTGGGTGCCTGGAGAATGTCCTGGTGCACCTCCAAGGACTGTCTTCGGATGGCTTGTCTGCAGTTCTGTGGCCTGCCTGTGGGTGACTGGCCATTTAGGCATGCTTTTTCCATGCCTAACTTTGGGTGGCTCATCTCTGAGATGCGCAGCAGATACATTTCACATTTTGGCTGAATATAGGGATGCGTGGCACATTCATGGGAACGCCCCCTCTACATGTGCTGCATACATTATAGATGCACGATGGTGCATCCGGAGATGCGCGACTCATCTCTCTCTCTTTTGAATATCGTGGTTCCACTCATTTTCTGAGATGTCCGGTGCATCTCCACTTTGCACTGCGCATTTCCTTTGAAAATGTCGGCCACAGTGTTCAATAAATGAATGCAGAAGTTAATTGCATATTAGATGGGATAATCTTTTCCCAATTTTAGTTCAGAATGACCATCATCCGCCCACCAGGGATGACAATGTCCTGTTAAGAGCAGAACTTCCTTGAGGAAGCAACTGTCATGGGACAACCGGAACTTCCTCCCAGAAACCTTGAAACTGGTTTGGATCCACCTTTAAACAACTGAAAACCTAATGTATCTGGACTCAGATGGGGGGCTGGGGAACTGGGGGAGTTATTTATTCCTTCCTGGAAGCCCAAGGCTTACCAGACTCTAGATCATGGCATCTTTCATTAACTAGCCCTCTATGGAATTGGGCACACTGCGATCACTTGTTGTGGCGAACCCAGGGGTGTCATCCCTCATCCTTATCCCCTATCCCTGGTTATATAACTCTCTGGCTCTTACCCTGTGACTGCCACTGTCAGGGCATAAGCAGCATTGAGTAAAGCGGACAACATCAGTAATTTTATCCGGGACTACCCTTCACAACCTCTCTATGGAGTGGGGGTGACCTTCCTCCTCCAGGCACTGTGTACTGCTCATACTGAGACTCTGAGATACTCATTTTGGACATACTTTGGGAACCTCAAGTCAGGAAGAATCCTATAATTATGTGGTGTCTCAGGTCCCATTACTTATTTCTAGACATGTAATATTAATATACCCTGGGGAAGTTGCCCATACTGCCACTGACTACCTAATCCACTCCCCTAAAGTGGCGATCATCCCCGCTACAAACTGGGAACCTGACTGGAGGGGTGGGAGATCCTGGGTTCACCAGGTCTTTCAGCTCCTGAGGTCTTAGTCACCTCAAAATATAGAAGCTAGAACCTGTATTGTTAATGTAACTATAGAATGTCACTGGGCTCTTTGAACACCCCCTTTTTCTTGATTCCAATTGCACTACTAGTATTTGACTTGCTCAGGATAGTACATTAGTTACCTCCTTCTGCTTTACAGGCTCGATATTGCAAAAGCCAGATAATTGGGGGGAGGGGGCAGGATAGCAGGAAATGGTGTTTCTCTGTGTTCCTGGGCTGCTAAGACCCAGTCACGCTGAATTACACCTTACCCCACTCTTAAGCTTTCTCCTCCCTTTTTTTAACATACTTTATTTGGGGTTGTCTAGGCCCCCAGGGGGCCCGGAGCATGAGGAGCTCTGGCTAGAGCCCCATCCCGATTGGAAGCACTCCTACCTAGACCTTCTGCAGGGATTACTAGGGAAGATCTATTTTCCCCCACCTTGGAAGCCAGTGTTGGGCCTCAATACAGTGTCTTTCCCAATGGGAAGCTGACTGTTATTAGAGGCCTACACCTAGCAACTCTGGTAACTTACACAAGTGTTATGTATTTCTTCAAGTTTTACAGTTTCTATTTGGCCTGGTTGGCCTTTTCATATTCATACTATGGAATAGTACTGTTAGTTTTAAACTAGTTGCCAGTGTTCTGGTGCTACCAGTGGATTCGGCGCTACAAATCCTAGGCTCTACTGCCCCCTTGTGGGGCCTTGATGCAATGTACTGAGATACTGACCATTTGGTTAATCTGTACTGATATAATTACTAAGCTTATGAAACAAGGGGTAGATTTTCTACAAACTATATATTGGAGATATCAGTTTAGAATATTTATGTCTCGAGTTGGGGGACCTATGTCTTCTCTTTTTCTTTCCCACACTCAGACACTCTACTTTCTCAGTGGATGGGGCTACCTCACTTCTAGTAGCAACAAAAAACACACACACTATGGATAACAAAGCTGTGATACTGTCATTCAACATGAATAGCATTCACAACCCCATAAAGCAATCCAGGCTGCTGAGCCTCCTGAAGCAAGATAGACCGGATGTGATTTATCTGCAAGAGACACACCTCTCCCAAACAGAACATGTTAAACTGAAGCTCATGGGACATCAGATGGTAATTTCCTCTTCCCATGCCTCAGGCAGAAGACAAGGGACTGCCATATTAATTCCCCATGGGGTCCCTTTTATCATCCATGACAAAATTATAGATAAAGAGGGGCGATACATCATTGCAGTAGGAAAACTATATTATATGCAGGTAACGCTGGCGTCAGTGTACCTACCCCCAGGATCTCCCTCAGCAGTTGCCAAAAGGTTTTTTATTGATCTTTTACCCATCCTGCAAGGCCAGCTCATAGTGGGAGGAGATCTCAATGTGATGTTGGATCCCACCCTTGATGCCTTGGCCCCCTCCAGGCATAGAGCCTTCCCCCCCCCGCAAAAACGTCTGAGCGCTACCCTGCCCATGCTAGGAGTGGTAGACCTCTGAGACACTTCTTTCCTTTGGCTAGGGTATACACATACCACTCCTCAAGGGCCCACACCTCCTGTAGACTGGACTACTTTCTAGGTTCGATTGAGCATCTAGATTCCATAAGGGATGCCTCCATTGGGGCAACTATCTTATCAGATCATGCTTCAAGGTACCTTAAGATAGGTGTAGATAAGCCAAAATGGCATTCTTTCTGGCATCTAAACTTGATGCACTTGCAAGACCTGGAATTCACTCAAATGGTTAAGGATGCCATCCCTAAAATATTGGCCGACAATACCTCCCTAGATGTCACTAAGACAATTTGCTGAGACACCCTCAAAGTCATACTTCGGGCATAAATAATTAGGTTCTCTGCTCATAAGAAAAGGCAGTGGGAAGAACTGCAAACAAAACTGCAAACAGAGCTCTGTAACCTGCAAAGTAGATTGCTCCGAGGGGAACCCTCGGTCAAGCCTCAGTTACAGATTGTAGAAAAAAATTGACAAAAGATACCGGACTAGAAGATGAAGCAGTAGCTTCTACACTTAAAACTTAACTTTCACAAGGCAGGACCTCAAGGGGCCAGGAATCTGGCCAGGAGACTTAGGGGGGCAAAAGCCCAAGCTACCATCACCAACCTTTTAGACCCCAAGGATGGGCATTCTCTTCACCATCCAACAGACATCAGAAAAGCTATGGTGGACTTCTATAGACATCTATACTCAGACGACACCCATCCCTCCCCTCAACAAATTGAAACATACTTACACAACACTTCACTACTGTCACTATCCCCATCCCTGGCACAGGCCTTGCTCTGTCCAATCATGAGGGAAGAGGTCCTGAGTATGTTTAAACTGACCAAATCTTTGAAGACACCAGGCCCGGATGGCTACCCCTTAGAATTCTACAAGAGGTTTTAGAGGGAGCTGGTCCTAGCACTCACCGAAGCTTACACTGACATACTGGATGGGAAACCTCCTCCTCCCTCATGGAGGTACGCAGAAATTGCAGTGATTTCCAAACCCCATAAAGACCCTAAGTTCTTAGCTTCATATCGCCCAATTTCCAAACTTAACTGTGATTATAAACTCTTTATGTTCATAATGGCCCACAGGATGGATACACTTCTTCCCCAACTCATTGATGCTGATCAAATTAGTTTCATTAGAAAGCATCAAGCACATGACATAGTCCGACGGATCTTGCTCCTGGTTAAATACACCTCACAGAGACAGCTCCCCCTAGTCCTTCTTGGCTTAGATGCTGAGAAGGCTTTTGATAGTGTATCTTGGCCCTTTCTATGGGTCACTCTAAAATGTTTTCCTTTCCCAGACAAGTTTATTGCTGAAATTAAAGCCATGTATCAAACCCCCCAGCCGGTCTTAAGCTGGATGGATCTCTTTCTGCCCCTTTTCCCCTGTTGAGGGGAACACATCAGGGATGCCCGCTGACCCCTCTGCTGTTCACTCTCTATCTTGAACCCCTAGTTGCAAATATACGTGCCTGAGTGAATACTGAAGGGTCCCAGTGGGGGGTCGTTCTCACAAAGCCACACTCTTTGCTGATGATATCCTCTTAACACTCACCTCACTGGAAACCTCAGTTCCAGCTTTGTGGAAACAATTAAGAGATCTTTAGTAACCTAGTGGGGTACAAGATAAACAGCTCTAAAACAGAAGCCCTTACTTACTCCTTCGCACCCTCCCCCAGGTTAAAAGAACACCTCTAATTCCAATGGAATAGAGTGGCGACGCATTACCTAGGGATTAAGCTACCTGCTAAATGTCTCCATCTGGAGTTAGCTAACTTTGAACCCCTTACCTAACAACCCACCTCAGACCTTTCTCATTGGTCACTACTATCATTAGGACTCCTTAGTCGCATGGAAACCATGTAACAGAATGTGCTCCCACGAATTCTCTTTTTCTTGCAGACCCTCCCTGTTTTACCATCCAATGTATATTTTTGGGCATGGGATAAACTAATTTCCAGATTTATATGGGGGTGGGAGACCTCCTCAATATACTTCCCTGCAACTCTCCAGGGATAAAGGGGGACTAAACTTACCAAACATAAAAAGATATGCACATGCAACACAAATTTGAACAATCTTATGCCATTTAGCAAGCAAATATCAGGCTTACTGGAAGGATATTGAATCCACTCTCAACGACTTGGCGGACTTCCCTCCATGTATGCTGGGAACCCTCCAAACTGTCTACCCTTGCGGAGAGTCCCATACTAACATACTAAAATGCCAGCAGAATAGGCCTAACGGTCTTTTGTGTCTGCTCGTTTGGTCAGCCCCCACCCTGGGAGCTGACCTTGCTGCCCCCCTCTCCCTCTCTGGCTTCTCCCTTCCCAGTCCCAGATATTCTCGCTGCACTGGTTTTTGCTTCCAGAACCCTTCTCCTGTACCTGTCCCACCCCCTCTTGAACCCATCCACCATCTCTGCCTCCACCAGCCCCCTGGGCAGAGCATTCCATGGCTCCACCACCCTCTCAGTGACGTAGCACCTCCTCCTTTCTCCCCTGAATCTCCCCCCCAGCTTCCATCCATGCCCTCTAGTTCCCCCCCTCCTTCCTTTGGAGCACCCTGACTGCTCTTCCCCTATTTACCCCCTTCATGTACCTGAAGACCTGTATCACGTCCCCCAGTCCCTTCTCTCTTCCAGTGTGTACATATGTATCTCTTTGAGCCTCTCCCCATAGGTCCTATCCCCCAAGCCCCAAATCATTTTGGTTGCCCTCCTCTGGACCCTCTCCAGGAGTTCAATGTCCCTCTTTAAATGTGACCCCCAAAACTGGATGCAGCACTTGAGGTGTGGCCTCACCAAGCAGTTATACAGAGGGAGTATCACTTCCATCCATCTGGAGGTGATCCCCCTAGTGATGCATCCAAGCATCCTGTTGGCCTTTGCTGCTGCCCTCCTACAAGTCTCTGAGTTGTTCATCTTGACATCCACCACCACCCCCAGGTCCCTCTCAGCCATCGAGACTTGTAGCATCCCCCAGGTGTACACTTGGCCTGGGTTTCTGGCCCCAGGTGCAGTACCTTGCATTTCCCTGCACTGAACCTCAGCTTCCACTTCTAGACCATCTTTCCAGGGCCTCCAGGTCCCCGTAGGGCCACCCTCCACTCCTCCCCATCCACCACCGCCCCCAGTTTTTGAGTCATCCACAAAGAGACTCATCTCACTCCTGATACCTGTCCTTATGTCAGAGACGTAGGCGTTGAACAGGAGGGGCCCAAGGACTGATCCCTGTGGGACCCCACTAATGACCCTCCTTGGGGATGAGACTATCCCACCAACTACGACCCTCTGGGTCCAGTCCTGGAGCCAATTGCCTATCCATCTGATCATCTGGTTCCCCACCCCCATTTCTCCCAGCTTATCCAACAGGCCCCCATGAGGAACAGAGTCAAACGCCTTGCTGAAGTCAAGAAAGAGGATGTCCACTGGTCTACCCAGGTCCAAAGCACTCATCACCCAGTCATAGAACTCCACAAGGTTTGTCTGACATGATTTCCCCAGGATGAATCCATGCTGTCTATTGTCCAGGCACCCCAGCTTTTCCATGTCCCCCCAGTCTCTCCTTGACAATGCCCTCCATCACCTTGCCCATCACTGATGTCAGGCTGACGGGCCTGTAGTTCTCTGCCACCTCCCTTAATCCCCCTTGTGGATAGGCACTATATGCGCCACCTTCCAGTCCTGGGGCACCCACCCTGTCCTCAGAGAGACGCTGAAGAGCTCTGCCAGAGGTTTCGACAGGACATCCACCAGTTCCTTTGGCACTTTGAGAAGTAATTTATCCGGCCCTGGTGCTTTCTCTGTCTTAAGGGACCTGAGAGCTTCCCTCACTTTCTCTGCTATGATTTCCACCTCTGCTACCTCGTCCCCCTGCTTTGCCTTTCCCCCACGCTGCCAGTGATGCCCCCGACCCGCCTGATTGGTAGGTCCCCCTCCTCAGTTTCACTGTCTCCTCCCATGTATGATGCAGCCCCCATTTTCATTGGTGAAAACTGAGGTGAAGTACTCATTTAGTACCTCAGCCTGCTCCCCTGGGTCTTGTGCCCATCTCTCCCTGTTTTAATCCTGCTAATCTGCCCTTCACCCTTTGTTTTTCCCCAATGTATCTAAAGAACCCCTTGTTCCCTCTCTTAATTTCCCTGGCCAGGTTCTGTTCCTTCCTTGCCTTAGCCGCCCTCACCACCCTAGTGGCCCTTCTGGCCATCAGCGCATACTCCCCTCAGTCCCTTTCACTTCTTGAGCACTTGAATAGCCTATAGGCTGCCTTCTTTCCCTTCACCACCTCCTGAACCTCCCTGGTGCACCAACAGGGTTTTCAGGCCCTACAGCATTTTTGTCTTACTCTTGCGCAGGTGCTGGTAGCATCCTGCACCCCCCTCCTGATGATTTACCACCTACTGTCAGTGTCCATGTCTGGCCCAATCCCATCCAAGTGCTCCTTAAGGATCCTTTCCATTTCCTTGAATTCTGCCCCCCTGAAGTCAGTTACCTCCATCTTTGTGCAGCCTTCTACCCCTCCTAGGTTCAGGCAGAACCAGACCATGGCATGGTCACTCCCGCCAATGGGTCCCTTACCTCCAGGCCCCCAATCTGGTCACTGTCTGCCAGGACCACATCCAGTATCTGCTCCTCCCTGGTCGGTTCCCCCACCTGCTGAGTTAGGAATGCGTCCTGAAAGACATCCAACAACCTCTGTTCCCTGGCCACCGAGGATGTCATAGTCTCCCAGTCTGTTCCTGGCATGTTTAAGTCCCCAACACCACCACCCTTCCCCTTCCCAATCTGCAGTGTCTCCCAACATCTGCCACCAGACTCTCCTCCATCTCCTCCAGCGCAGGGGTCTATACACCACTCCTATTTTTACTTTCTTGCCCCCTTGTTATCAAGGTGACCCAAATCGCCTCCACAGTTCCCTCCTGCCTCCTCCACTCCTCCATGCCAATGCAGTTTTTGACTATCATTGCTACCCTCCTCCCTTCCTCCCCTGTCCTTCCTGAACATGTGTAACCTCCAGGTTCAGGTCCCAGTCATGTCCTGTCGGTGGCCAGGTCTCAGTGACTGCTGCCACATCCACCTCTCCCTCAGTTAGCATTGCCTGGCGCTCAGGCATTTTATTGCCCAAGCTCCTGGCATTTAGCAGGATTATGGTACTACCTTCCACCCTTTCCCTATACTTCCATTTCCCCTGCTCATGTTCCCATGGGGATTCTGTCTTTCCCTGGTCTACACCTTACCAGTCGGCCTTTTCCTGCATTCCTCCAGCTCCCCGGGGGGTGGAGACAGCGTCCCTCCTTTATCGGACCCCCGTCAACAGCCTTTTCTCCCATCCCTCCCTCCTTCACAAGTTTAAATCCCACCTTTCACCAATGAACCCCTCTATTTTCAACTTAAGGATTTCCTCCCTCCAAATTGAGATGGAGCCTATCTCTAGCATACAGCCCCTTATCCTCCCAGGTCTCCCCCCAATCCCCCATCAACCCATACCCTCTGGCCCCACACCACTCCCTGAGCCACTGGTTTATCTCCCTAATCTTCCTCTTGTGTTCCCCACTAGCCCTTGGCACCGGCAGGATTTCTGAGAAGGAAATTGCGCATCCTATGTCATGACAGACCCTGGCAAGCTCCCTGAACCTTGCCTGTATCTCTAGCTCACTATTTCCCTCAATGTCATTGGTACCCAGGTGGACCAGTATGTCCGGGGAACCTCCACAATCCTTTGCCAGCTGATATACCTCATGCTTGGCCCTGTGCACCATTAGTCCAGGGAAGCATTTTGTTCTAACCGGGCAGGCTTCTCCTCCCTATCCCATTTGATCCCCCTGATCATGGAATCACCCAACAGGAGCACTCTGACCACCCTTTCTCCATTTCCCCTTCCATGTCCCTCATCCTTTCTACCAGCCCTTCCCCCAGCCGGCTCCTTGTTCCTCCCCTATCTGGTGCCACATGCCACCCTCCTTATTTCCCTGGCCACCCCTCCTCCGATCCTAAGCCTCTCGTCCTCCTGAGTATCCTTCTGTACCTCACTATCTGCACCATTACTGCTCGCGACTGATCCTTCCCCCCATCTGCTAAACTAGCCTGGCTCATCATGCTCCCCTGGCCTAAACCCTCAGCTCCCTTTACTGTATCCTCCTTGTACTTCTGGTCCTTCTCCTTGCCCTTTCCTCCCAACTGATCCTTGTCCTTGCGCTTCCCCCCTCTACCCCCTCCTCCTCCTGCTCTGATCCCCTGCTCCCCTTTTCCTGCATTCCAAGTTCTCCCTATTCCTCCAAGCTATCCAGGCCCTGCCCTGCCCCTACTCCTTTCCATCTCTAACCACCCCTGTCATGGCTGCATCACCCCCCTCATCCTCAAACAGAGAATGTCCTCCCTTTGGCCCCTGTCTGTGAGGGTCCCCAGTTACCTGCCTGCTTCCTTGGTAGTATCCTCCTTTTGGGCCCTATCTGCCAGGGCCCCTATGTGACCCCAGAATACTCTCCTGCACTCCTTTCCCTATGCCCCTGCCCCTAGTGCTTGGTGCAACCTGTGGGAGAGCCCCACACCGTATTCCCCAACCATACCTCCCCTTCCCACAGCTGTCTCTAATCCCCTAACCTCCTCGCAGCGTCCAGCACATCGGCAACCATCCCAGCCAGTCCAGTCTGTATCAGCTGGCTCACACCCCTGCACTCTACCACCCTTCCGGGATGCTGCCTCATGACATGTGGTCCCATCCCTTCAGTACTTTTCTGGTGAGCCACCAGGTTCTATTAGTTCAAGATACACCCCTACCCACCAATCTGGTCACCCACTAATCCTAGATACAGTCCCACTGTAAACAGGTACCCCTGTTACTAGGTGCAGAACAATGCAGTAAACATATAAGGGAAGTGAACAACTCCCTAAGCTCCTCTCTCCCAGCCTTTAAACCCAACCCCCAGTGGCTAGAAGTACATGAGCTGTACCTGAAGCCTTTTCCTCCAAGTGCAGGGCAGGTGTTCCCCTATAAATGAGCCGAGCTCTGGGGAGGGAGAGATTAGCACCTACACCCGACTCTCGAGAGTGTATCAGCCCTGTGTCTGCCCCTCCAAGCACTGCAATCAAAGAAACTGCCCCAATTAAATCCCACCAAATAGGTTTTAAATCAGAATAAAATAGGCCTCCACAAATGCAGCCTGCTACACAGTGAAACATCAAACAATTGAGCCCACTTATAGCCACCGAAAACAGTTTTCAAACTTCTAACAACCCCAAAAACAATACCCTGCTAGCCCCTTAGAAGTAGTAAGAAAGAAAAGAAATAACCTTCTACCAAGTAAAATCCACAAGAAACCATGTAAAAACAACAAGAAGGAGCTACTGTACTGGAACAGATCTGCCCCCTTCCCCTTCCAGTTACTTCTGAGAAGCCAAAGCAACTGACACCACAAACCTGATTCAGCTCTGCCTCCAGTTAATTAGCTGAGTGAGACCTGGGCAGACCATTAGCACTCTTCCCCCACTATGCACTAAACTTTGCAGCTAGTGAAGCCAGCAAAAAGGAATCAAAATTCCACTCAAAGCTCCCCAAAGTAGGTTTGCTACCAAAGGAAACAGGTCTCCAGTTCAAACAGCTTCACAAACAACACATCAAAATAGGCTTGAAATTAACAGATATAGGTCTCCAATTCAAAGAAACTGCCCCAATTAAATCCCACCAAATAGGTTTTAAATCAGAAGAAATAGGCCTCCACAAACGCAGCCTGCTACACAGTGAAACATCAAACAAATAAGCCCACTTAAAGCCACCAAAAACGGTTTTCAAACTTCTAACATCCCCACAAACAATACCCTGCTAGCCCCTTAGAAGCAGTAAGAAAGAAAAGAAATAACCTTCTACCAAGTAAAATCCACAAGAAACCATGTAAAAACAACAAGAAGGAGCTACTGTGCTGGAACAGATCTGCCCCCTTCCCCTTCCAGTTACTTCTCTATACTGCTGAGTTTTTCTGGCAGTGGGTACAGATAATGGGCCAATTCCTGTCTCCTGCTGAAAGAATATATCGTGTTGCCCTTGCACATGATACAGTCTCCTATCCAGCCCAGTTCACTGCCTCTCTCCGTACCTGGGAACCCTTCCGGCTTCGATTCACATACCAGTTGACAGGACCCACAGGTATACGCTCATTTACATATTTACAAGCAATTTTTCTCCCTTTGACTGAGTACTCAAAATATCTCACACTGAAACGATCCCTCTACCCTTATGAAGAAGCAATGACCAAAATTACAGACTCCCCTTCCAACCTAGTGCAACTGGTACTGCCCCATCTTGGGGGTAATATCTAAGACCACATAATAAGTACCCTATACCAGACCCTCAGAGCATTTTCCCCCGATAATTTGGACTATATAAAAACCAAGTGGTCCAAGGACCTTGGTCAGGACCTAGATCGAGACCTATGGCAGACTACTGCTCTCCCCTCCTTGAAAGTCTCCTCTACCATATATTGGCATGAATATGCATGGAAGTCAAGGGTTATGTTTTTTCAAATTCCTTATATGACGGCTAAATTCTGTGGGTCAGACTGGGGAAGATGCTGGAGGGAATATGCGCACGAATGGGTGCGTGCTGCACATATAATGCGGTCCTGCAAAAATACTGGCAAGAGGTGCTCACAGAAATGATAAGCATATTTGAGATCCCTGAATTATTCACACCTATTTATGTTCTAACTGCTGTCCCTCCAGCAGGACTTAAGATAAATAAAGCTCAGTATAGATTAATAACACTTTTAATACTAAATGCTAAAAAGATCATAACCAGACTCAGACTGTCGGCAACCTCCCCAAAGAGGCATGGAGGAAATTTACTCATGAGGTATATAATTTGGAGAGGATTTCGGCTAAATTGAAAATGCGTATACCTGCCTTCGACACCAAGTGGCGCAAGTGGGTCTTATATCAATTGGACCACTACACTGATTTTGTACTTTATTGGGGAGCAGCACTGGATTGACAGATATTTACATTTTCAGCATATGTAACAAGCTTTGGAGTGAGATACACCCCTACCCTCCTCTTACCAATTGCTTTTCTGTGCTCTAATCCCCTGTTCTTTGACCTACCCTTTTCTCTACTTATCTGCGCCTCCTCGCCTTGTCCCCAAACTCAGCTAAATGCCAGTACAACATCCCTTAGCAGTAACCTATACTGACTTTTGGAAAGCTAGCCTATAAGATTAGTACTAACTAAAAGACATGAGCTATGTTGCTCAGAGAATGTAATGAGACATAATGCATTTATTTGATTAGATCTCTTTAATGATGTAAGTATGCTATCTGAATGTAATGTCACATGCATCATTCAATAAAAGTCTTTCAATTTAAAAAAAAAGAAAAGGAGAGCTAGACAATACTGCCTATTTTCAGCCTCATCCTGTGGTGGTGGGGGATACAGATACAAAACAATTCCCCTACTTCCTTCAAGAAATGCTATGGGATTTTTAAAATCCAAGTGAACAAGCATCAGAAAAGGCAGGCAGTATCTCTCATCTAAAGGATGGAATACCCCAATTTACCAGCATCCCCTTAGTACTGCACTTAGGTGCCAGCATTCATGGTATGAGCCCAATCTCAGTGTGAGACTAGAACCCTCGATCTTCTGGCCAAGAGGCAGATGTGCTACCAAGTGAACTAGCTTCCACTAACAAATATTGTTCACATGATGATGGTTTTGTAGCTTAATAGGAACAATGCAATTTTCTTTAAAAGCTAAGGCTTTTTTTAGGTTTTTGTTTCTTAAGCAATAAGGCATGACCAGGGGTTAGATTAACAGTTGGTTATCACCTCCTAGAGGCACAATGTGGCACGAGGTGCAGCCGAGTGCCATATTACCAGAAGGGGTGATTAACTGACTGTTAATCTAACCCCTCATCATACCTTATTGCTACCATAAAAAATACCAAACCAAAAGGGTTAGAAGTGTACTTTTTGAATGTTTTACTCCTTGAAAGGGAGATTTTTAATAAAATAGTTAATCCACCAACTGTTAAAGAATACTGGATCAGAATCAGAATGCATCATTCGAGTCATTTAGCAGTACTAGAGAATGGGATGCTGACAGTAAGAATTCATACGCCATGGTGATCAGTCTGTACATGACAGTGTAACAGAGATTAATGTAGGGTTCTCAGAGTGCTGACAGCCAATCAGAATGCTCTATTTCCATCTATTATTTCATAATTTACATAGCTGTCATTCAGCTATTTGACAACTGGTACAGTAATGGGGAAACATGAAGAATATATGACATCTAATTCAGATTTTTCCTAAATACTAATGTTCTTCAGAGATTTTCCAGAGTTGATAGGACCTCTTAACAGTTAAGTAATCAATATGACATGATTGGGTGTGCATTAGAAATGTCTAATGCACATCCCTGGAGTGTCTTATTGTGCTTATAAAATAGGGCACTGTATTCTACAAGTATTAAAAAATTAAAATGTTCATGTTTAAATGTCCTAATAATAAAATATTTTCTGTATTTTGCAGTAAAATAGTTCCTCCACCTCTATTACTGCTATAGTTTATTTTTTGAGTTTGTGCTTTTTTTACCTACTATGACCTCCATAAGTGTCTTTGTGTTTATGTGGTTGCCACGGTTTCCACACACCCTCACCCTCCAGAGTCAAATATTTAGTTTAAAGCCTTTTTGTTTTTGATTTATTTAATATTCTGATGTGTGCAATTTAATGTTCTCCTAATGAAGAACTAGACTTCTGTGTCATGAAAACATGAGTTTATGAAAGGAGGGAGTGGATGGGTGGGAGGAAAGAAGCACGTGGAGAACATGGTGACACAGTCTCCAGGTAAGGAACCTTCAATCTTGAGTGATTTGAAAAAAAAAATATTTGTGTGTTCTACGGTTTATATTTTTAATGCAGTTTCCTACATGAAAACAGAGTGAACAGAATTCCAGAGTCGCCACCGATTTGGGTGGGGGATGGCGATTGATCACAACTTCGCTCCTATATTTCAAAGCCAACATACAGAACAGTACAGCTGATGGAGGATTAGCTTTGTTTTTGTATCATTTGTCAGACAGTATCAGGAAGGGTGACTTGTCCATGATTTCAGAGAGTGAACATTTCAGCAAGGGACAGCTGGGGATGAGTGACAGGCAGGAGCAAGCGGTGAGTAGATGGGAGTAGTGGGCTTAGCAACTGACAAGCGGATGGCAAATGTCATGTGAAAAAAAAATAATACTTGGAAATCAATTTAGACAAGGTTGTTTGGGAGCCAAGTAGATTTTGTGTGTTATAGTTAATTAAGAAGGCTGTGAAAAACTGTCACTTACTTTCCTGTCCCTGCATCCAGCTGGCCAGCACTTGTTTTTAGCCAATCATTAGACACTTCTAATGCACAACTAACCACCAATCAGGGTGTAGGATTTCATCTCCCCATTTGATAAAAGTTTTTAACACACCATAAAGATGCTAAAATATTATCAGACTAACAATATTTAGTTGTTACTGGAATCTCCGAGCTTTTTGCTGTTATAGAATATGGTTTTGAGATCAAAAAGCTGAACAGCCACAATTGCAGGATGGGGATTGGAGGCAGGGGAACTCTCTTTCAGCTGCCCTTTTCTTTGTTGCTCAGGGTGATGGTCAACAATGAGTGGAAAGTGGAGCCCCCATTGTGCCACCACCCACTACTGCTCTCTCTCTCTCTCTCTCTCTCTATATATATATATATATATATAAAAGCATCTGCATATGAGGAGTCTGTCCTGTGACAAAGGTGTGATTTAAATGGCAGATCCAGATGGTTGCAGGTGCAGCCTGAGTTTGCACCTGCTAACTTGCTGAGTTCCAACTGTGAGCAGGTTGCAGCATGGTACTGCGCAAGCAACATTGCCCAATGCAATTCTGTCAGTTGATCAGCCTGGTGCTGATCAGCAATATCCCCTTTCCTACTCCCTACCATCCTTTAGGTACCAGAAAGAAGTGTCCCCCTCCCCATTGACCAACGGCCAAATACCTGATAGTTCAAAGGCTCTCATACACATTCCCACTGACTGACATGTCCGAGATGTTTAGTGGAACCCTCCTCCCTATCCCCAGAGTGCCACAGTAACTGTAATCTGATATGCATTTCTCTGATTCTTGCTTTCCCTCGACTGGTCAGCTGTGTCATTGCAGTACTGTGTCCATTATTGCCTAGTTTAAAAGGCAGCAACCTTGACTAAGGGAGTGCAAGAGGCTGTGAACAGGCTTCCAAGGGCCACTATACTTTCATAAATGGTGCTATAGTCTGTTTAAATAGTGGACCCACCACCTTTCCTCCACAGCTACAATACCATTTGTGACCGCATGGGAAAGGGTTGTGACCCACCCTCCATTTAGCATAGCTTGATGGAATTGGAAGGATGCTTATGGCACTGAATGACCCCACACCAACCACTTAAGGCCACCAACACCAACTAAGAATGGGGCTGCAGCTCTTTTAGTAACTGCTGGTTTTACACAGAGATGACAACATTCAGCATTTTAGGGATTTACTCCTTCATGCCAAATAAACCCCTACAGTATTTGGTACTAAACACCAAGAGAAAAACATCTGCGGGCTGTGGTTTTATATCACAGAATATCATATACAGGAATGTGCAGTTAACTGAATATGCAAGCAAAATTATATTAATATTGACTTGTGTTGCAATTCTATTTGCAACAGATGAGCACTAAAAACTTTTGATGAGGAAGAATGTAAAAAAGTCAAAGTCAATACAGTATTTTCTACCATTCTGTCATCATCATCATCATCATCATCATCATCTGTCACTATTTAGACTCTGATTTCACATTTATTTACAGTAAGCAGGAGCTGAAAATGTATCTATTGATGCATTCAAAATGTACTGAAAATTGTGATAGCCCTGTATATACGTTTTTTTTTTTATGTTATAATTTATTTATTCAAGACAGTTCTGTGGAGTTGTGGCATTTCAGTTTTAGTGGGCTTCTGATTCTATCCATTATACAGCTGGATGGACTGGGGCACTGGGACGTTAAGCGTCATGGTTAAGGTCGCACACAAGTATGTGTTTCATTGTGGAATTTGAACATGTGTCTCCAGGTTCACAGTTCTTTCCTCCAACCACAAAGTTACACTGTATGCCAGTTGTCATTTGGTTTTAATGTTACTGTTTTTCTTATTTTATTTTGCACCTCACTGTGGGTTTGCCCAGCTGGGAAGCACATACATATTTGATTGGTACAGTAACAAGTGCAAACTTCACAAATCACAAGCCTTCTTCATCGCTTCTTTAACAAACTGAGCTACTATCTGTAATAACCTTAATTAAATACATCTTCTTCTCAGCATTATAATAGTACAGATCATTACCTATTAGATGTGGGCCTCTAAACACATAAGTAGTGGTTTATTTTTTCCTTCGTCTGTGCCCACAATGATATAAATAGTGCAATGACACAAACAATCATTACTCTGTGTTCCCTTACTTGTTTGTAGGTACGATTATAAATCATAAGTTTCAAGACATTTCTGCATGATGATGAGTAAAACAGCTCAAAAGTTAAAAGTCTGTTTCCTAAACACAGGCAGGAAGCTCTTAAGTTGCTTTTACCTTATAAGTTGCAAGACTTTTTAGCAGGATGGTCTGTAAAACAGCTCAAAAGTTAAAAGTCTGTTTCCTAAACTCAGGCAGGAAGCCCTCAGTTGCTCTTACCTTATATAGCCTATAGTAATGCACTGCCACATCGTCCAGCTGGGACGCTTCTTTAATGTACTTAAGATGTGCTTCAGAGGCTATCAGTGCAAACTGGTCTTTGTGCATGTTTGGAATGTGCTTTAAAATATATTCTTTTCCCCGCTTGAGTATCACCTATTGAGCAAAGAGACAATGAATTAGCTATCATTCATGCTTATCTCTTGTACAGAACATACAATTTGCTACATTTGTGATTGATGCTGAAACAATAATGTAATGGAGTAACACAGCTCAATCAGTCCAATACAGAACTTTAAGAGAAAACATTACTGATATAAGTAATTAATATAGGGAAGACGTTTTTAAAACATGGGTAGTTACTGTATGACCTCACAAAAAGGAAACTTGAAAGCAAAGTCAGTTAGCTGAGTGGGAGGCTACAGTGAGGAGTCTCTGTAACTTCCATTGTCACAGCTACCTGGATGGCCTGTAGTAATTATATAAAGTAAAAAAAATGTTCACAGTATCATGCTACCACTACCGTAATTGGTGCAGGTAGTACAGCAGACATCAATGATGGCGCTACAGTGCTGCCTCTTCATTTTGTGCTAGTATGGCTCAGCAGCATGTCATTCTCTGGACAACTCATAACCAGAGCTGACACTGCATTGTAAAACTAGGGGGAGCTACAGAGCTGAAGGCAACATCCTTCACATGAGACATGAAATCAAGGCCCCTTCGTCCCTTTACCACACAGTATTAAATAAGCCACAACAATTGATTAGCAATTTTATGCATGAAGGTGCTAATCAGCTGTGACAATGCATAATACTTAACACAGAATGACTAGCAAAATTTAAAAAATATATATTGTTTCATTAATGTTGTCTACTGTGCCATACAGTAACTTAAAAATGATTATCAGTCTTCTGCTACTCATTTCTGGAAATGAATAGCATCACCCTCTGTTTTGCGTAGTGTTTCACTATACTATTTCAGATATTTAATACCCTGCCACATGAAAATAAAACATTCTATGGTATTTTTTTTAAAGCATAGCAGATGATCTTTAATGGGCAGAGCAACACTACCCCCTCCCAATCAGCTATCTGATTCCTAATGTAACTGTCCCCATTTGTGTATGTAGCGTTGTTGGCTCATAATAATGGCTGCATTTATTTACACTTAGTAAGTAGACTACGCATGTTTTGATCAACTGCTTAGTAGAGAATTTTTAAGGATAGCATGTATGGAAAGAGATATTATGTAATTTGAAACAAAAATTGTGGTATTTTCCTGATGGCAGCTTATTAACTAGGTATCAGTACCTTGAAGATACTGATAATCATTAATGGGTTCACCCTGGTCTTGTATAATGAGAGTTATGAAAAAGTTACCAGTAACTTTACTCTTGCAAATCAAAATGCATCACAATACATAAAACATACACTGATACATCAAATGGACCGAGGGTGTTGTGTGTCAAAGCTCAATGCACCCTTAGGGCACACAACATGAAATGTGCAGCCCTACAGAGGACTGCAAAAGTAACACACTATCATTAGCATTATAGATCTGCACTATGGTATATTATCAAATACATAGTAGATTTCCTCAGACCTAAGTGGCTAAGAACCATGCCAGGCTGTGGTTCTATTTCACGATAGCACTACTGCCTGTAAAATGTCCTTGCTAACTGCTTTTTACCAACTTGTAATCCATTTAATAACAGCAATAATACACCTGAGAATGTATGTTATAATTAGGAATAAAGCCACTTCTTGGGTGGTCAAAGGCACTGGGCAACACTCCATGCCTCATAATGTATTTGGGATGTGGTGTTATACCATATTATACAATGGCAAGAAAAATTCTAGTAATCTGATTGGTTAATGGTCACCTTGTACAGTGATGTTATCTCAGCGCAATTTCACTATATCAGGGTCCAGTACATACATGACGGTCTGACATTTAAGCAGTAAGCCACGAGGAGGTGTGGGTTATCGGGGGATTTACCATGACTGGAGTGGTTTGCCTACAAGGTGCAGCTGACTGGGTAAATCCTTGCCAGCCATAGTCAATCCCCCGATAATCAACATCCTCTGAGTGACTTATTGCGATTATACCAAGGTTCATTTTTTTACTATAATAAAATACAAATATTAAAGAGGTTGTTTTATTTTTTTATTTGTATTGTATTTATTCCTGTGCTGCAGATTATTAGGATGTAGATGATTACCATTTGGCCATCAACAGCCAGTGATTATCAGAGGATTTACACCGGTGGTAAACTGCCAGTCTGACCATTTCATTGGCTGTTCACTTATGTCCATGGTATAATTAAAATTATGAACTGGGGATCGAAAATCTAGGAAGCTGATTGGCTGACAGCACTTTGAAGCTGTGATGATATCTAGCTACATCATCACAGCTTCAAAAAGCCTCCGGGCGCCAGCCTCCTCACTGACTGTACAACATTTCTCATGTCACACACTGCAGAATGAGTCAGCCCTCCAGTTGGCCACTGTTTAAAAGAAACAAAACAAACTCCTCACAACTGTACCCACCACAGAAAGCACAATTCAAGCTGCTGGAAAAACAACCATGGTCGAACTGCCCACAACTTTCTCCATATCCTACCTTCGCATTCCCCACACAAATGTTAGGCAGCAGTCACATAGCACGTGATATCTGTCTACAGGGCAGAATCGCACAAGTTGCACCATGAACGTGGATTTTAAAAAAAAGTAAACAATCTAAAACCAGCCCATGATTTGTTTTAAAACAGTACTCACAGATGGCCAACTGACAGTTCCAAATCTCGACTTACTGTGATATGTTGTCCATTGTTCCCATTCACATCACTGCTTCATGCTTGCCACAGATAAAGTTTTCCAAACAAAAAAAAAACGCACACATCCTTCAGGTAATGGGACAGTTCACTTCTTGTTGCTGAGACACACACAGTACACCTCCTTCATGAACTCTACTTACAACACTGCCACCTCCTGTCTACAGCTCTCCAGGAACTATTTTATTAAAAGGTACCCCTCCAACAGTGAAAAAAAGGCTATTTCACAAAGATTCAAACAATTTTTTTTTTACTACTAAAACCTGTATTCTAGATCATAATACCGATAATGCACTCCAGGGTGTGGTATATCATGGGATATCATCACTTCTCGGGCGGTTGGACGCACTCGGCCAGCGGCCTCATGTCCAACCACCCGAGGCATGATGATATCTCATGATATACCACAGTCTGTCTTGCATTATTGCTTAACTATACGATGTGGTAAATTGAATAAGTTGAATCCCGCAACCTGATTGGTTGGCTGGTACCTTTCCCAGTATTGTAAATCCTCCAGTGTACCCACTGGAAAAAGTACCAGCCAACATTGTCTCATGTCAATCAATGTATCAATAGGATGCTTTCACTTCAAACGAACCTGCTGCCATTTTTCCTGTTGCCACTTTGCTACGACACCATGGTAAATTTAAATAAAAAATTACATCCTCTTTCGAACTGTACCACCTCAGTGATGTAAAAACAAAATAAAAAAAAAACATTAAATAAACAACATTTTACATTGTATAATAGCAATTTATCCCTCCAGGGTGTGGGTATACTGGAGGGCTTAACACGACTGGTGTGGTTCGGTCACTTGGCTGCGCCTCGTGACCGAACCACACCAGCTGTGGTAAATCCTCCAGTATACCCACACGCTGGAGGGATAAATTGCTTAAAGAATCACTCCACATGTGCAAACTGCCCACAGCTGAAATGGCTACCAAGAACGTAGCCAGTACTTCCTGATTTTTTAAACACATGACTCTTTCCCTCCCACTGTACTAAAACAAACAAACACAAACATCTCAGTTTTAGTTAGCTAAACAAAAATTCAAAGTAATTCTTCAACAAACTCTCCTGATTTAAACAATGATACGAAACTGAAAGCAAAGCCATCCACATGATTGGCTTCACAACCCCCAAGCTCGTCAGTGCATTAACCTTGCGGCTTAGTATCCACACCTCAATAAATAAGCAGAAGGATGACAGAGTCATATGTCCTACATAAAAACAGTAAGCCACAATGAAGCCTCGCTCTCTGATTTGAAGCAGCTGTAACCGAGAGTTCCAATTATCACATGCAGCAGCACTTGCTGCACTCATCTAAGTCCTCCTTTCCTTCCCACTGCTGGCAGTCCTCACTTTTCTTACTAAAAGCCTCAATAAAAGAAATACCTGCAGAATATGGTTGTAGGGCAACACAGAGAGAGCAATCATATGGAGGCGGGGGTGAGCACCATTACACAGAAAGAACAAGCAGAGCGTGGGAAGGGGGAGACAACAACTGCATGCACATTTTAAACCTGCAGCACTCACTGCACTCACCGAATGTCTCCTTTCCTTCCCACTGCTAGCAGTCCTCTCTTTTCTAACTGAAAGCCTCTATAGAAATACCTGCACAAATGGGCAGCACAGCCACACTGGGAGAGCAACTGCATGGGGCGGGGGAACAATCAGAGCCTAGGAAGGGGGTGACAACAACTGGTAGCAGTGCAACCTACTGGAGATAATATAAACTGTGGATTTTTTTTTAAACTCATATACTGCCATGTACAAAAATCAATAAAAATGCAAAACATAACAAAATATTTTTTTCTTTTCTCAAACAAGCCATTGTATAATAGCAATAATGCACTCCAGGTGTGTGTTGTGTGGGATAACATCACTCTTCGGGCACTAAATGCACTTGGCCTGTGGCCCCATGCTTCATCCACTCGAGGTGTGATGATATCCCAGCACGACACACACCCCTATCATGCAGTACTGCTTAACTGACAAAACCCTGTCATGTTATTTCCAAAATAAATTTCTTAAATATATGATCTGTCACTGTACATAAATGAACTAAGCAACTCTGAAAACTATGTAAGCTATGCAACCATATAAACTATGTAATTCATGTAAATAAGTAATTATGTAACCCCATAACTAAGATACTATGTAATATCCTCTGTTGCCAAGGTGTCCCTTAAAAATGAGCATTAGCTCAAAGGATATGTAACAGTTCCTGTCTCATGAATATAAAATACTACTACCACTACTGCTACTAAATAACAGAGCACAGAGGTGAAACATAATATGGTTTATACACAAAATACCTTTTACTTTGTTATATACTGTGGATGATACCATAGTCAATAATGAAACTATTGAACTTTTCACCACAACGTTTAACATCATTCTTTTACTATAAAATATGTAAGATATTGCTATTAGAAACTGTAAAAATGGATTACAATAGAATATGAAACTAACAATTACTTGTAAAGGGCATGCTCAATGACACATTTTCAGTTGTTAAGCAAAAGGTACATTTTGAAATCTATCTAGAAAATCACGCAGGCATTAGCTTCAGTGTCATAGATATATTAACATGTTTGACTCTTCATATGATTCTAAAATGTAAGATGATTAATTGGCTATAATCAAGTCAATGGCAAGATCATGTATGGACAGGATTAACTCTTTGGATGATATGATTAAGAAATAGATCAGTCAGATTCCAGAACAGGGGATATTTTTCAATGGTAAATATGTGCCAATTTTCATTTTTTCTTTGGAATCCCACAACTGTTACTTTGTATCTTCCTGTTTGATTTTTAAAAGCAAAGTAAATGCTACAGTAAGATAGTCCCACTCAAGTAACAGCCTGGTGGGTATGCATTCCAGTACACAGCTCTAGGACCCCTGGCTCCTCCGAGACTGGGAAGAGACATCAGCAGTATAAGACATGTGCCAAGCTACAAAAATAGCCATTTGGCCCCATTTTACTGCATTAACTACTACTCCCACCCCCAAAGAAATTATGCAAAACATGTTGCTTTTTACTCAATGTTTAAATTTGGTGAAATCCAATTGGCCATTTTTGAAAAATAAAAATCATTGGCCCCCCAAGGGCCTCAGCCAAGCCAGCACTAGATGAGGCTGGCAACGAGCTGTTCCCTCTATCTGGTAGTTCAGCAGTTGTACAGCTTCTCTAGATGACTGGAGGTCAGAGAAAAAAATACATGGCAGATGGAGCCCTGAAACCCCATGTAGTAAGTCAGAGAGTCTTGCTCTAGGAATGACATCAGGATGCACTATGGGGAAGACAGGAGGTATGAATATGGGGGAGATAGGAGGTATGAAAGGGTATGAGGACAAAATGTGAACTCTTAAGGTCACCCCATGTTTCAGTGGCAGCCCAATGTACTGCCCTGCTGGCAAACTGGAGTTTGGAAGCAGACCTAAACAATAATGTGATCAGCTGGGAAAAGTGCTGCCTGAGGTGTCATGTTTTAGCCTGGGGAGGGTTTACAGCATGTTCCATTGCCACAGTGAACTCCAGCAGGGAGCCGGAGAACCTGTTCCTCCATCATGGGCACACTGCACATGTACAAGCCCTCGGGAACCATGTGCTGTTACCAGTCGAAAAAAGAGAGAGTTAAGGGTCACCTGGAAGAAAGCAAATGGTGGAAAAATGATAGCCAACAGTATGAAGGTCCTAGCATTTTGCTTTCTATCACTCCCATACAAGATTCTGCTTTACTAGGGAAAGAAACCTACCCAAAAATTACCAAGGAGGGCAGAGGAGATAAGTAGCAAGGTATGGGTAGGGTGATGTGGTTTAGAAGTCATCATGGGTACCCCTGATTTAGGGTATCTGACCAGAGAGTAAAAATTAATGTTGTGAAAAGAAAAACGGAGAACATTTAAAAAATGCAAATTAAGAAATGTTCAGGTTATTGTACATGTGCTGTTTTTAGTTCTTTCTAAGGGCAACTGAAGTTTGTCTTCTTTGAACTTTTTGTGCAGAATCTTTATTGTACTCTACAGCAGTACATAATTTTACAGATTTCATCACCAGTACAAAGGAACTTTCAAAAATGATTTCTTTTAATAACAGCAATGACCATTGGAGAGTGACACTTCAGCAGAATGATGATTCTGATTACGTTGAGTGCCTGAGTTTACTGTAACTATGGTCATCGTCCCACTGCTAATGCCCTACTCACCACATTTCTACTCCTTGATTATGATGCACTGGTTGAGAAATAACAAGAAATCATTAAACTCAGCAGATTAAAAAAAATCATTTATGCAATTCATACCCAGGAAGGAAAGTACGCCTCCGGCTCAAAATATTTCCCATAGTGCTTGTTTCTTTTGAAGTTTCCAAGATCTGCCTGGAGTGCAAAGGCTGCCAGCAGGAAGTAGGCCTCCTCTCGTAATATGCACTTGGACTGAAGCACTTGTTTCCTTAGGTGCCAGTAATAATAGTATATTGCTGTTCTGTCACTGGCAACAAAAGGAAGACAGAAACAGTGAGGACTTCTGCCACAGTGGCATGGAATAGACAGAGAACAAACACCACACAAGAGTTTTTGGTAAGAATTTAAAGTTGGTCTGGTTTATTTGATCTTAAATCTCAACTGTCTGCAAAGAACATAGAAAGAAATGCACACACACAGCATGGGCCTTAGAAAAAGTATGCCTGATATTTCAAGGGTGCTTTTGTTACCCCCATGGCATTATGAGAGGAAAAGCTGCGAGTGATGTTACAGATGTCATAGTTCGCAAGTAATATCATCACATGCAACTCCCCTGGCTGTTGCCTGAAAACAGTTAGCATTTTTGTCTAGCGCACTTAATTATTATTCTGTTCTTCTTGCCATTGTAGGCTGTCTTTGTTCTCATTTTGTAAACACTGCTTTGTTGTCAAAATTTTCTTGATGCCTAAAATCATACTTACAGCAAGTACCTGTCCAGGTATTGCTGTTAAGTATGACTTTAGGCATCAAGACCCCCACGGAAGCAACAAAATAAAGAATATTAAGCTCCAGCCACTGCTGTACATTCACAGCAGTGGTGTTTGGCACATCACTAAATGGATGGAATACCCATAAAAACTTGCACCTGCTCAATCAGGACCATCGGGCACTTCCGTATTTGCTGAAAAGTTTTAGTGGTGTTTTAAAATACACAGTTTATTCAGATAATGATCATCATAGCAGCCACGGACTCCTGCTGCAGCATAGAAAGGTATGTGGTACAGGAGCGGGCTACTGCGTTTATTTTGCATGTCAACTTTAAGTTTGGGAGCTAAAAATGCAAAAGCACACACTTTGGGCCAAACTCTATCAAACTTGAAAGTTTCAGGTTTCAAATCCTATTTTTTTAGTTACAGGTGAGTAAAAAAAAGTCTTAATCCATGCAATTTCTGGGGTTGTTGTCCCTCTATAACTTTGCACTAGGTGAACTGACTTGCACAACATTTTCAAGATCCAGAGATCCTGACACCTTCTCTTTCCAAAATTTTAAGTGAACTGGTAGAATAGGGGCAAAGTTATTAAGGTGCACAAATAAAGGTTTAACATTCAAGTGCTTTCCCAATTGTAATATGCAGGCATGATCACACCTAGATATATATATATATATATATATACACACACAAACACACGTATATGCATACAATATATATAGCATGGCTGGTATTTCCCCCGAAGAAGTGGTTAGCAGTTATTTCCCTATAAATCCTTTCCTGTATACACAACTGCGATCAGAACTAATAGTAACTATCCAGAGGTATCATATAAAATGAAAGATAAGTAAGTTTACTGTACTTGAATAAACACCAAAACAGGATGCCAACCAGATCATAAAGCCACTGTCCCTTTGGGCTTGTAGCTTTATGAACCTGTTTGCCCCATTGATGGGTTTATTTCCTTGTATACCACAGTTGCATATAGTTTACTCTAAATACAGTTATGCAATGGTTGTGGGTGCATCGTGACAAAATATCAGGAACACTTTATTTTCTTGTGTGACCTACACAATGAGAATAGTATGATAATCTCACCCTAGATCACATGACAAGCAAATATTCTTACTCTAGGTGATATGATGGTAAAACATTCCCACTATAGGTCTTTCAGAATGGAATCTTGGCATTATTTACTTATGGGTCTTGATTGTACTCAGAAAGTTCTGTTTATAAAACTTTAACCACTTAGGCTGCTAGTAGATTTATAACATATTCAGGATATCTTTAGAAGTCCATGCCACAGCTAAGGTTAACTATAACTTCTCTGAGATAGCATAACATCTAACTGTTTTACTGTACAAACCCATGCCATTGCACAGTCAGATATTGCATGTGCCTATTATATATCTAATATTTTACTTGTAATCTATGCCCTTGTGACATCACTTGTGGCTATACCAGTCATGATGTCATGGGGACCATATGTAAACTGTCAGGCATATTTTTATTTGGCCTTGCCAAATCATTTTCCATTTGTCTGCCTATTTATCTATCTATCTAGTTGTCGGGATGTTTGGTTTGCAGTCTCAACTGCTGTTCCTGGGAGAAGATTCCAAGCAAACTGTTCAGAGATGAACATAGAAACAGAAACACTAAACTGAAAAACACAACAAAAGAAAAATCCAATTCGATAAACTTTATACTACAAATATGTAATGTATGTCATTTACAGGAATAAGATTTAAACAAACTATGGTGAAATCATTACAGATCTTCAGATCATTTCACAAAGAAACAACACCAGACCTGATCAGAGAACAGCTCAACATAAAATGACATGAAAAGAATCAGTTTTTAGCCAGCATGGCCACTTCTGGGGTGGATGATCAAAATGTCATGGGTTCGAGCCCCAAACAAGGTACTTGGGGTAATACCCATAACACACTGTAATGCAGTTTGGGGGGTGCTGCAGTGTTGAGTTGAAGTCCTTCAGATGAGACTTTAAACTGAGGTCCCTTCTGTGCAACTCTGGTCACTGTCCAGATGGACAATAAAGATCCCATGGAACTTATGGAAGAAGCTTAAGGGAGTTTACACTGTTTAATGGCCAGCTTAGGGGTTCCTATGAGTTGAGTAGTGGCCTTCATTTATATCAAAAGGCTGCTTAAAGTCCTGTAAAAACAGTCTGAAACTGAGCCCCATAGATTTGTATGGGGTGTGTCCCCGCGCTCTCCATGGGCACACGTCACAAGAAGCGGGAGCATGGGGGTGGAGCAGGCAGACTGGGAAATGGAAATGAATCTCCTGGCCAGTGGTTCAGCCACCCTTATAATCTCTTCCCTTTCATACACCAGTGCATTAAAATTTTACATTTTAACACAGATAGGCTATTACTGCCCCAGGCTAGTGGGCTGTGAAGCACTATATCAAATTTGAATCCTTTACTTTAAGCTCCACAATCTAACAATCTCAGCATTTCATAAATTGTGGCAGTCAGTTACTCCTATACTCATCAACAGTGTAAGTTACTGCTTGAAGATATTACATATTTTCAGAGGTATTTGAGTTGGAAGGGGCTGCTCCATGTATCATACATCACTGCAGTTAAGGAAGTGTTGGGGAGGCGCCATGCATGATAATACAGCTTTGGTGCTGCAGGCAGGAGCTTGCTTAGGTATTTCTTTAAATTGTAGATTGGGCACAGTGGGGAGCAGGGTTCAGAAGGTTCAGAATATATGAAACCAGCGTGGGACTCCTTGTTCACCTCCAGGGGATCGCTGTGGTTCTTTGTTGCCTCACTGAAGGCAAGGGTGGCATATTCTTGCCCATTTTCGTCAACTTTAAATTCAAAACTGTCAGGTTTCAGACTACAGAGGCCTTCCTGACCATGCCTGGCCATATACAGCTGCACATCTACGCATACTTTCCGTAGGAGGCCAGGCGCAGTGTCAGGAGATAAAGCGGGAGAATTTTTCATTTCAATCAGGTCACATTTGGTAATGGCAGGGTGATGCTTCAATGTGTGCTTTTGGGCTCATCTGTAACGTTTTGTTAAAGCAACAAAAATGTTGTTGCTGCTCGTGAAGGCAGGGTCGCTTATGATGTTTATTTTCTGACCCACTCCTACAGAGTTCAGGTGGCGGTTTAGCGAGGCACAGAGACTGCAATAGCTGGAGATGGAGTACTCCTGGCCATCACTATTCTGCACTTCTGCGTAGAAGAACCTGAACACCTCATTTAATTCAGCTGAAGTAGACATTTTAAAATCAAGCTGCACTTGTTTTGCACTTTGCCAGTCCTGAAAGACTTTGAAAGCCCAAGCAGTGTTTTTTTGGGTGTTGGGCTCGTTTTTAGCATCTTCGGGGTCATTCTGTGCATCATGTGAAAGGGACAGGTACCGTGATGTAGTGGGCATAACTTTTTCTTGTTTAATTGTGGTACTCACTGTGCCACATGGAGTTGGCTGATTTACTGGAACGAAGTTCTTATCTGGCATGTTGAAGATTTTTTCTAGGTCTTCATTGGTAAGGCTGACGTTGAAATTGACAAGACACAGTGATTTTATGTGTTTCACTGTCATGGGCAAAGAATAGAGGGCTGCCAGTAAAAATGCCAACATTCCATGGCACAAGAATCTTGGCCTTTTTACTGCCATCTCTTTTTTTTACCAATGCATGGAGCATATTTCATGCATGGTGAGGAGCTGTTCTGATTGGCTGGTTGATTTTGCCCATTTTATAAATATTTTTTAAAATGAAATCTCAAAGTCAGGGCAACATCATAAAAGAGAAATATCAATACAGTTTTCAGTACTAATTTAATAGTAAATTTTAATTATGGATACATTTACATAACATTTTAAAGGAATATTTATTTTTAGAAATAACTTTTGTAACATCCTTAGATTTTTGGTTCACATTCTGAAGAATTTTCACACTTATTTCGGTATTCACTGTCCACTGGCAAAATAGTGCAATTGCATAAGAAATAATTACAAAAATCTTCAATTCACATTCTGTAATCCTTAAATCTTCCTCTGCTTTCACTGGTGAATAATGTAAAAGCACTGGATAATAATAAACCAAACATGTGCTAATATGTGGGTTGTTTTTAAATAACCCATGTTCATGTGATCAGATTCTACAGAATTACCACAGAGGACGATCCCAACCTATTTTATAAGAAATAAGCTACACAGCTGCGACAATAGAAAAAAAAAACTACTTCTGACATTTCTAAAACTTGGCAAACTGTGATCTCAAAGTGCTTCAGGCATGTGCTTTCATATTACTCAAAGTCCAAAGGACATAAAAAACATTGATTTTCTTTTAATAATTAAAAGTATAATAGGATGCAGAGTGGAGAAAGTGTATGGGCAGAAGAAAGTCTCTGTATGTTAACATTCAGCATGCTTAGCTTACTGTAGCACAGCAGGCATATCTGTATTGTGGATGTTATCAAACATGAATGTCTTTCGTAAATGTCCATTGGTTCTAATCTGATGACTTTAAAAAAAAATATAGGGCCCGATTTTAAAAGGTGCCTTAGAGCAATGTAAGTTGCGTCACTCTAGGGCTGTGGCAAACTCTGGCTGCCTCAGGGACCCTGCACCCAATTTTATAAAATGGGAGGTCCCTGTGCCAAAAATCCAGGAGTCGCCACAGCCGCAAGCTTGTGCGAAGCATGTGGCGCATCTGTAGGAATGGATGCAGGGATCCACCCCCACACCCAGTGCAACAGCAGAGTGGTCATTAAGGTGTGGGTGTGTGGCTGTGCATGCCTGGAGGGGATCGGGGGCAGACAGAGCATGGGATGCCCTAGGGGGCATGAGGGAGCTGGAGGAAGGTCAAGGTGGTAATTTGGTATCCCACTGGGGTGCAGTATGCAATGCCATGTAGCCAATGGACTGTGATCCATGGAGGGTTGGCAGGGAGGGAAACAGACCTGACCCCAGGTGGGCACTGCCGTGGCACCTGCACCAGAGGTGTCACGAGCTACAGGCATTATGGGGAGATGGCCTGCTACAATATGGGGGAGGAGGGCTGAGTGCCAGAAGACTGTAGTGGTGCCTCTCTCATACCCCCTAGGGCACCACCCCATGCTCTGTCTGCCCCCAGACCCCTCCTGGCAGGTCCCCCCAATGGCAAGATTGTCCCATATTTGCACAGGGCTCTTAGACGACCTCCTGGCTGGTCTAAGCAGAGCCACCTGTTGTGTCTTTGTCAGGGCTTGCAAAATTCCAAAAAGAGGGATGTTGCAGCCCTGCCATGGCTCAAGCTCCCTTCTGACCTGGTGCAAGGGTGCTTTTGCTGCTAAGGTAGTACAGGACAGCTTGGGCACAGGGTATCCCAGTTTTGATGCAGCCTGGGTTTGAAAATTGGGTTTGCCGCAAAGTCTGATGCAAGGTGCCAATTGTGTCATATACCTTTGGTGCAGGCACCACACATCAAACTACACTGAAAATCGGGCCAGTAGTATCTATCACTGTTCTCTGTTTCAGTCCTCCTAAGTACTTTTGTCACCCCCCCACATCTCTCCACCCTTCACCTTCTTACCTCTACTGCCCCCACTCCCCCCGGTGAAGGGCATCCCCTAAAATCCCCAGCAGCGTGCTCCTTATGTCAAGATGGCCCCAGAAAGAAGAGACATATCTATTAGGTGGTCTAGAAGGAAAACTGATGTCTGGACCATGCAAGATATCTAGTCAAAGGGGCTTAAACACTTAATGAACTGAGCTTACCACAAGTCTTCTATCCAACACTTACTGATCTGCCCTTAAAAACTGCAACAGACATCAGAAGATCCTTACTGACAAATCTACACATGATTGTTTCTAGAGTTGAAAGGGAATTTTAACTTTTCTAAGCTCAGCTTTAATTCTTTGCAACAGGATTGTCCTATCATGGGTGCTGACCCTTCTATTAGACCATGCTCTACCTCAGTGTACTGTACTTTTAAATTACTGGTATTTTTTGTGTGACTATAAATGGATGTGTAATTGGAAACTTGTATCTTGAGTGTGTACTTACAGTACTTATAAAGATGTATTTAAAATAATACAAGATACTAAAGGAGGAGGTAATGGCCTACCTACACAGCCAAAATCATTGCACACAAACTGCCAAGGAAGGTTGCTATGTGTGATTTCCTCCTCCTGTGTTATGAGGGGCAGTAAAGCACAAACAGGTGACATGAGCCCACCCCAGGGACAGTGGGCTCCCCCCAAAGGCTGTGCTTAACTTCTAGATTAGCACTAAATTCAGCAATTAAATTCAAAGGCAAAAAAGTAATACTGAAAACAATCCCTATTGCAAGGGTGAAAACAACATTTTTAGTCACTAGCAGTCTAGTGACTGAAAATCCAACAGCGTCACAAACCTTCCATTGGGTCAAACTTCATGAATGAGTACTAATGAAATAAGAGTTGAGGGAAGGAGACAGGCTGTCAGTCATTATATTCTGTAGGGGCATGAAGCACCTGCTACTTAGTACCCAAAGCTACAGTAATGAAGGGGAATCTTTATTTTTGCTGGCTGCAGACAGGATTACCAGTCAGTCTCAGAATTTTCTCACACTGACACAGTATCGAATCAGTTTATGTTATGGGGTAAATGCTCCACTCCAAAGCAGCTTATGACATATTGTTCAACACAGAAAGTAAGCTAAAACCACCTTGTTCAGAATGTGACAGCAGGACTATTTAAGAGAATATTTAATTAGTCAAAAGCAAAATCTGTCAGCATTTGGCTAATGAACGAGGTCAATTCTATGCCCTGACAGCTACTAAGTTTGCCCCCCCTCGCAACATTAGGGAGATTGTGGGTTATTGCTCTGACAGCCCTGCTATCAGAAGACGATCATGGGCTGCTATGTTTTCTTTCTTTCCCAGTACCACTGCAACTGTTACACAGCTGTAGTGTATGACTATTAGATATTCTCTCCATCAACTGGTTCAACATGTATTCATTGAACTCTATATAAGAGCTGTATTGATTGCTTATAGATTTTGTTCTGTATTAGCTGGTATTGTATGTATTGTTGTCACTCTCACTGTATTGTAAGTAGGTTTTATGAACTTGTATCTTTTTTAATTTAATAATAGGATTAACAAAGAAGTGTACAGCATAAAAATAAATCCTGTTCCAGCCTATTGTATAATGCTGTTGAAAACTACATGGCATCCAATGACACTTTTGAAAATTACACTTTTACTTACCTTATTAGTCTACCATTTTCCACATAATATTGTACTCTGAAGTGAACAATCATCGGGGGTCCAAATTTATCAATACCCTATGAGAAAAAATATGCTATTAGTACCATGATACCATGTGCTATAGGTTCAGAGAAGACTTTCATAAGAAGACAGCACTATCAACCTAATGGATTTTGAGCTACCCCCATTTAACAGGTCTCCAGTTTTGTAAAATCAAAAAGCCAGTAGCAATACATTTTGTTGGAACCCTGATTCCTTCTCGACAAATAATTTATTCTATCCACACCATCTGAAAATACTACAGTAAACAGCAAACATATTATTAGTTTCTTTGCAATTCTCAGCCAACAGATGGAGAATGATAATAGGTTACAGGGGATATCATTTAATTGACTAACTTAAAAAGGACTTTCAAGACTAGTCTTTGAGAAGGACTTTCAAGTCTAGTCTTTGAGATTAATAATCTACTAATGTCAACTGCATCCTCATTGTCTGCCTACGGGAACAGCAGAAATGTATGTATTATCTCGATCCGTTGCTACCTTGAGTTCCTCTCTCCTAGGGCTATCTCAATATATGATATTTCTAACAAACATTACAGGAATACTTTCTTCATCATGCCAGTCTGATGAAGGGAGGGAGGGATGATCAGACTGACCTGATAGAGAGAACTTATAAATGGGGTCTGGCTAATTCTGGCTCCTCACTGGTCTGGATCTCGTCACATGGTACTGCATTAACCTAGCATATAACCCTGCTCAGAAGACATGAGAGGAATGCATTGATTGAGAGCACAACCAGCCAAGGTCAAAAACATCAATCTGCTAATTACATATCCTCAGGATCACAAAGGTCACAATGCAAATCAAACAACCCAGTAATATAAAAAAGAAATCATGCAAATTAAAAAAAAAAACACACATCCACCACAGCAGCACTGCTCAAGAATCACAAACTGTAAAGGAAATCCATCCAACAATATGAAAAAAAAACACATAATTTTTTACTCAAAAATTCAAACCCCAAAATCTTCAGTGATGCTCACAAAAAAGAAAACATTTTTAACAAACATAAAATATATTTCATAAGTATTAGTCTACACAAGAACAGTAACATGTATGTATAATCATTAAAGAGCTGCTGACGCCTCAAAGAAAACTTTGAAAAAACAAAATAATTAGGCACAATTCAGCTTGAATACCAAACATATTCTATAGATTTCTCCTCCCCATCTTTTATTAGAGGAAATTTGCAGAAATACATCATCTTTATCTGTCATAGTTCATTTGCCTCTGTAGCTTATTCCCTACTTCATATCATAATCCTCTGTTGTGACATCACAATCTGTTGCCATGGGAGTAACTGTGATGTCATAAGCAGTGCTTTATGACCTCAGGTGGGGAGAAAGCAACAGGAATAGATGAACTCTTCAGGAGCAGAGCTCCTGTTTTCATGCAAATGGCCTCAGTAATAAATAATGGGGAGGAAAAATGCAGAACTAATATGAAATATAAACAAAACTGTGTCTAAATATTATGTTTTGTTTAAGTTATCCTGAAGCCATCAGCTGCTCTTTAAACCATCAGCAAAATGTATACAAACTATATAAAAGCAAATAAAATATCCACTTGCTTATCTGTCATACAGACACACAGGAACACAGAAGAGCTCACACCCCCTGTGTGATCCTAATCAACTGAAATGCAGTGCACCTGATTGAGGTCACATGGCATCCAATCAACTTCCTAGGCTTCCAGGTCTAACTCAGATCACATGGACAGTACAGAAACACAGTCCAGACTTCCAGCTCAGTCTCTCAAATCACAAGGGAAGTGCATAAAGTTAAAATAACCCACTCCTTGTAGTGCAACTGCACCCAACTAGTGCAGCCTACTAGCTGCAACCTAACCCTTTACCACATATCTACTTTATGCTAATGTTTCAAAGCCAACCATTTAAAGATACAGCACCAAATTACAACATTACTACACTGCTAAAAAAAACTAACTTTGCTAAACATTTCATAAGTGGAATAAGGCAATTCCTTTGGGGGTATTCTGCTATGTCAATGTATCTTGTGGTGGTTGAAGTCCCTCGTGCCTTTGGACTTGGGACTCAAACTCACCACTGGGTATATTACCATAGCATAATACTCCCTTACTCATGCCTTATTCTTTACATAATGGTTTAGAGCTAGTCCTGAACATGTTTTTTTTTAAGTTAGTTCAGTAAAAAGTATCACATGTACCATGTTTGTTAACTGTCAGTCACGTTGAAGATACAGAACAAAATTAATTTATTATTTTAAACAACAAGTTAATGTAGTCTGCAACTGATATTGCTTTTAATTTTACTTTTCTGCTTTCCACATATAAATCAATGCTTATTTGACACCTGAGGCCCCATTGACAAGCCTAGACACCTGCTGGGGAGGCTGGGAATTTAACAACCATCAACTTCCCTGCAATAGCTTCAGTGCTACAATTATATAGTGTAATTTGGATTTCTCTTCCTAGACCAGGAGTTAAACTGGGCAGCAACCCACTGGACCTCAGTTCCCTACCTCCTATAAAAATTGTATCAAAGTTCTTGCACTTCTGTCATCTGTCTACACTGAATTTTATGGCAGAGTTCCCCCACCTAGAAATGACAGTTCCCCACCTACAAATTAAGAGGAGAGAGTTCCCCCACTTTACATTTTTATAAAATGGTGTTTGGTCAGTCCTGACTCCTCATTGGTCAGAACCCTGCCACATGCTACTTGATTAACTTAGCATATACTCCTGCTCACAAGACATGATAGGGGTACATTAATTAGGAGCACAACCAATCTGGGACGAAAAGGTTGATATGCTAATTACATATCCTCTGGATCAAAACAAGTTGCAATGGAAATCAAACAACACAGCAACATCAAAAAGAAATCACACAAATTAAGAAAAAAAAAACACATGCCCCCAGCAAAATTGTTCAAGAATCTCAAACTGTAATGGAAATCCATCTAACAACTTTGAAAGCATATAGTACTTCCCACTGACAAATCCAAACCCCAAAAGCCTCATTGCTGCTTACACAAGAAAAACATTTTAAATGCCTAAAAAAATGCAAAATATATTTCAAAACTATGATTCTATAAAACAGAAACATGCATACATCTATCAGAAACATTTCTAACAAATATTGCTCTACAAGCTAATACAATATATTTATACCTAGAAACAAAGGACAGCTCAGACTTTCTGCTTGAATGTCAACAGCCTAGCAGTGCACCTGAATGAGGTCACAAGGTTTCTAATCAATAGCATAGGCAAGCAGGTCTGGCACAGATCACATGGAAAAAACAGGAAGCCAGCCCAAACTTCCATCTTAGCCTCACTGATCACTTGGGAAGTACAGGAAGTTAAAAGTCAGGAGTACCTATTTAAAGCAACACAATAACCCAGTCCCTTGCAGTGCAACCATGCCCAGTGAGTGCATCATACCACCTGCAACCTAACCATAAGTTCAAAACAGTAAGGTCAAAAATATAACCTAACATGTATATTTTTAAAAATAATACCCATGTTAAGTTATGATGTTGATAATTTTGCTTTGGTTACACTACAAAAAGGGCAGAGACAGTACAAGAGGTTGTTGCCAGTATACAGACTATAGAGCACTATTCAGGAGCTCTCACTCCACTGACACCATCACATAGTATGTTAGGTGGCCAGCTTAGAGAGCAGAGAGACTGGGAGTTTTGAAAGGAGAGGGCCTTTGTTTACATTTTTCAAACGCTATGAAACTGCATTTATATGAATTATATATATATATATATATATATATATATGCAGTTTTAGTCTAAATGTAAACAGCAGCCATTCCTTTAACTCTCTTTGAAGTCATATTTTAAAAATGGTTTTCAGAAAAATGCTCTGTTTACTTTACTCTGTCCTTTAATCTCTTTCTATTCTCACAATAGGTGTCTTAAAGGAGTAGTGCACCCTCATATCTTGTAAATGTTATTTGTGTCCTTGTCAACAGATAACTATTTTGATGAAGTTGTTGGGGATGTATGTACTTGCTTCAGTTTGTTTTCACTGTTCACACCAGCCCTTTTAACTAACCATTGAAATCTCATTGTCCCTGAGAGCTGCATTAGCACATGAGAACACGATGCCACAGCACCCATTTATACTGTGTATCTCTATGCTGAAAGCACACATAGCCTAAAAAAAACTCTCTAGAAAAACACAGATTGAAAGCAGTTATACTTGGTGCTATACTTGGAGTTTAAGTCAAACAGAAGACTTTGTTTGTCCATGATGCTTGACTCCCCTAAGCAAGGGGGATTATATTCCTTGTTTTAGTAGATAATCATCTAGTTTTTTTAAAAAAACACCCATGCTATTAGAATCAATTATTTCTGAGGGAAGTTTGTTCCAAATGCTCACAATTCGATTATTAAAAAAAAGTCTACTCCTATTGTTTTGTGGATAGGTTAACTTAATTTGTTTATTATGACTCCTAAGATGGAAGTTTCAAGTTGAGTAGTATATGCCCAGCTCATCCAGCATCTGTGCATCTTTGGAAATGCAATACATATAGAGCAAATCCCCTCTCAAACATCTGTTCTCTAGGCTATATAAATTCAAGATCTGCAGTTTGTCCTCGTAAGGAACCCCCGTCATCCCCCTGATCATTCTGGTCATCCTTCGCTGCACTCCCTCGACAGCATTTATATCCCTCCTCAAATATGGATTCCATAGGGGACTACAATAATCAAGATGTGGTCGGACCAGTGCTCTGTATAATGGTAGAATACACTCTCTACGTCTTGATGTAAATGAGCGCCTTATCATACCAGTAACTCTACTGGTCTTAGTTACTGTCTCCCTACAATGGCCTGAAAAAGTAAGATATTTATTAATTAAGATTCCAAGGTCCCTTTCTTGGATTACTGGTTTCAACCTGTAATTATTGAGATAATAGTCCTCCTTAGAATTGTTTGCCCCCAGATGTAATATGACACACTTATCAATGTTAAACAGCATTCCATTTTGATCTGCCCATCTTTGTAATTCAGACAGGTCTTGTTGTAATTCATTAACCTTTTGTAGATTCCCCACATTGGCACACAATTTAGAATCATCTGCAAATTTAACACAGTAATTTTTTAATGTGTCATTCATATCATATATAAACAGGTTGAACAGAACTGGACCCAGGACAGACCCCTGGGGCACTCCGCTAGTCACCGGTCTCTGTTCTGATACATAACCCCTCAATCTTATTCTCTGTGTTCTTTTATCCAACCAATTTCTTTCCCAATTAATGATATATTTGTCTATACCCATTTTTACCATCCTGGCTACCAGGAGTGAACGTTGGACCTTGTTGAACGCCTTCTGATAGTCTAAATATATAATGTCAACTGGTAGGTTATTTTCTAACATTTTACTAACCCTGTTATAGAAGACAAGCAAATCTGATAGACAGGATCTTTTTCTTTTGAAACCATGTTGGACATTATCATTTATGTATTTACTTTCTAAGTCTCTTTCTAGCCTATCTTTTAGTAGTGATTCGAAAACTTTACCCAGTATAGCAGTCAGGCTTATAGGCCTATAGTTTCCCATATCCGACCTACTTCCCTTTTTATATATTGGGACTACCTCAGCCCTTCTCCAGTCTCTGGGGACATCTCCGGTTGTCAAGGACGTATTATATATTTTATACAGTGGTTCGACTAGCCAATCCTTTATTTCTTTCAATATTTTTGGGTGTAAATTGTCTGGTCCTGCAGATTTTGATATATCAATTTTGTTCAGCCTTTCCATTATCTAATTTTTTGATATTTTCATGGAGGAACTAGTGGCATCTCTTGTGTAGTCCTGATTCAGACTAACAGTTTTATTTCTTTGATATACACTGCAAAAGTATTCATTAAAGGCACTTGCCATTTGTTGTGGGTCTCTTAGTTCTTGATCTTGTATTTTTATAGGGCCTACCTCTCTGATATTAGTTCTATTATTAAAATAGGCAAAGAAGGCATTGCTATTGCCTTTGGTATGGGCAAATTTAAATTTGAGGGCTAGTTGTTGTTTCTTAATTATGTTTTTAGTGTATCTTAACTGTTTTTTATAGGCATAGATAGTAGATGGATTGTTATCCCTTTTCATTGCTCGATATGCCTGTCTTTTTTTTATTGCATTGTTTATGGACTTTTTTATTATACCAAATTGGAACTTTCCCCTGATTTATTGCAATATTTTTTAAAGGTACAAATTCATTTTCAAGTTCTAAAATGCGTTTCTTTATTCTCATCCATAATGCTTCGACTGTATCATCCTTAATATTCCAGTTCCAATGTTTCAAGTCGTATCTTATTTTTCAAAATTAGCTTTATAATAGTCCCTTACTTCAGTCCTACCTTTTTAGTATGGATGGACGATCACAATATTTAAAATAGATAATGTTATGATCACAGAAAATTAGTGGTTCCCCAATTTCTATGGTAGTTACGCTATCCTCATTATTTGTCAATATCAGATCTAATACATTCGCAAGCCTAGTGGGGCCATCCACTAAGTGCATCAGCCTATTCTCATAACATAGGTTTATTAGTTCCTGCTCCTGTCTGTTTTTTGATGTACCTTGATTCCATTCTATCCCAGGGGCATTAAAATCACCCATTAATAAGACGTTCTTATTAAGTATTTGTTTTTCTATGGACAACATCAACTCTGTGTTACTTGACATATCAATATCTGGGAGTCTATATATTGTTCCCAACCTAAGTTGTTTACCCCCCAAATAAGTATATATCTACTCATAGTTCATCATAAACTTTGGGTGTATGAGTTATGTCAATTAGCTTACAGTTGATACTGTTTAGAGAAAAAACATTGCATTACATCTAAGATAGTTTGTAAAGCTAATTAAAGGTAAATGTGGTATTTCACACCTTACTGTAACTTGTTTTGTTGAATTCTAAGTAAACAGACAGGCATACTGTGGAATCTAAAGGTTCCTGACACCTCATGTTCTCATATGCTAATGCAACTCTTAGACACAATGATATTTCAAAAACCAGATAATGGAGATCACAGGCTAGTTACAGGGGCTGGTGTGAACAGTGAACACAAACTAAAGCAAACACATACATCCCGAACAGCTACATGAAAAGAGAATTGTCTGTTGACAAAGAAACAAATAACATTTATAAGATATGAGGGTGTACTATTCCTTTAATTTCCTCTTCTGTCACCCTTCATTCCCCATTCTTTTTCTTCCATGCCTCTTTTGTGGGTCATTCTATTAGCTTCTCTGCTGCTCATCTCTGGAATAAATGCCGTATTTATCTTTGTTATGTGGATTCTGTTCCACATTTAATCTCATATCAAAACATTCCTTTTCTCTCTTGCTTAATCTTATTAGTTTAGCTTTCAATGAAAGTAATTGGTTCCAGTTAATCTGCACTTCAATATTTTATTGTATTTTAACAAGTATCATGTTTTATTGTTAGCATTATTTTACATTTTTTTCTGCAGTATTTTTATTCAACATTTATTCACATGTCATTTCTCCTTTTGTTATTTCATTACTCTGAAAGCACTTTGTGATACTGCAGTATGAAAAACAACATAAAAAATAACATTGCATCAGTGTATTATATTCTACTGAGCTGTCAGTCTGGCTCATTTGGCAACAGATATTAATTGAAAATGACATGGAATCATTTAGAATTATTTAATTTTGAACCTATAACTGGTGTGATAGCTCAGGATGTAAAGCGATGGTCTGAGTACCATTTCTCCTTCTTCCAGAGGATAGAGATCATGCGGACCAATGTATTGCCTCAAATCTTATTTTTTCTCCAAACAGTGCCTATTTTCCCCAGTTCTCCTTATTTTAAAGACTGGCAGAGGAGAATTTCTAGCTTTATCTAGGCTGGCCAGAGATCCAGGATCCGCTCCTCAATCCTGCATCTTTCTGCTTCTCCTGGTGGGCTCAATCTCCCAAATCTGAGGTGGTATGCGATAGCTTGTCAACTGAGAATACTATGTCTGTGGCTGACAGATACCTATCATAGCTACTGGAAAGACATTGAATTTACAATCAGTGATTTATACGATTTGAGTCACATATTGTTTTTGATTCCCCCATTTCCCTATTACTAAGTTTACCAGGTATACACAGATTTCCTTCAAGATCTGGCATAAAGTTCATAGGTATCTGTCCTTGGCTGAACACGCTTTCATAGTGGCCTTAGCTTGGGATTCACGTAATTTGTTAACCAAATCAGATCTTCACTGGACCTGAATGAAGCTGATATATTATCATCAAATCTTAGGTTCACGAGGGATCTGTCTTATTTCAGAGTTACAAGCAACCTAAGCTCATCTCACCACAGACTATTGTCAGCATCTGCAATTAAAAGGTTTTCTTTACACACTACCACCTGCCCACAGGCAACTGCCTGACTCTTTTTCCCCAATCTTTGTCTTAATTCAACATCAATGAGCTGAGACTAGTCCTCATTTAATTGGACATATTTATTCTTTGTTGAGATCTCAATCCAAAGAATCTACTTTATCAATATTAAATACAGTAGCCCCTTGCTATAACAAATGGCTTGGTAGCCATGTCGGCAATTTGTTATAGCTCCCCTGTTCATTACAATGAGGGACGCTATCAGGGTTAGCCAGCTATGCAGCAAGTTGAAAGATAACTCTCTCTGGCATGCATGCTGCGTTATTCATACATACAGTAAGGTGTTTTGTCTTGTGTTTTGCTTTGTGGGAAGTGGGAGGGGGTTGTGCTTTATGTTTGGTGCTTATTTTTTTAACATTCTTTGTGATTTGTGCTTAGCGTCTAACGCTTGCTGCGGTACTGTAAGTGCTTATGGTGGATCAGCGCTTAAGAAGTCTGTCACTTTCTGCTGTTTAGTTTTTCTCATGGCTGCTACTTCTTTGGCAAATGAGACCAGCTGTCTCAGCCGGATAATTTTGATCAGATCCACTTCTTGACTGGACAGCCATTCCAGTCCAGTCTCCAGACCACGGATTGCCTCTGTATGTGTTGGGGGTGGTGGGGGAACCTTGCAGTCCTTCTTGTCCTCCTCTCAATTTTCTCCTTCCTCCACATCACTTGCTTGTGCTCGCTAGCTGGTAACTGCATCAAGGATTTCACTATTTGAAATGTTTTCAGTGGTATCTGCACTGTTATCACCAGTGAGCCACTCGTCGATTGCAGCCTCAGGATCAGTACAATCTAGCAGGTTCAGTTTGATTGCCAGTTGTGCAATTTCAGATGTATCTTCACTGTCCATGTCATCATTGGATGAAACGTTCTCAGCAAAGGCAGGACCCAGTGTCGGAGACGAACAATGTGTGATTGTTCCTTCTGACACATTCTCTCAAGCCTCTCCAGCCAGATCTGCCATGGTTTTTAAAGTTAAATCCTTTATGAAGTCAGTGACCTTACCAGTGTCTGCTGCCACCAAATCACCTAAAAGGCACTTCCTGTAGTACTTTTTGATGGTCACAATGATTCCCCATGAAAGAGGTTGCATGCATGAGGTTGTGTTCTTTGGCAGAAACAGTGCCCTGATTTTGCCATCACGTGAGTGTAATTCAGCCTCTGGGGGGTGGGCGGGGCATTGGTCAAGAAGCAGCAGGGCTTTTGGCTGTAATTTCTTTTTCTGAAGGAAAGCTCTTACAGAGAGCACAAATGTTTCCAAGAACCATACATGAAAAATAGCAGCAATCATCCATGTGTTTTTGCTATGGCTATATTTGAAGGGGCAAGGATGTCATGTTGACGTGGTGGAAACAACGTGGGCTTTTAAATTTGCCCATACAGAGAGGCTTTATTTTGTGGGCACCAGTTGCATTGCATCAAAAGAGAAAAGTCACATGGTCTTTTGAGACCTTAAACCCTTTGCTAGCATTGCTCTCAGCCCTGATTGCCAGTGTAACATAGGGAAAGCACCTCCAAAATAATCCCCTCTCATCTGCATTAAAAACTTGATCTGCAATGTAACCACCATCAGACAGAATTTGTTTAAGTTCAGGCAAAAATTCCAGAGTGGGGGCATCATCACAGAACCTTTGCTCTACTGTGACATACTCTGAGAATACCGTGCCATTTCTGGAACCACCAGAGCCATCTTGTTGATGACTTAAATTTTGAACCCTCACCGTAGATTTCCTTGGCAAACTGATTTGCCTTCTCTCTCACAATACTACCAGAGACAGGAATGCCACTAGCACATTGCTGTGAAAACCACAGCTGTGTGGCTTTGACAATTTTTGCTTCATCTGCTCATCGGACCTTTTTTCTTTTTAACGCATCTGACTCTTCTGCCTCCTGTATGAACTCCCTTAAAGAACCCTCCTGTTTCCTCCAGGTACAGATAGTCAATATGCTGTAACCAGTCTCTGCAGCAATTTTAGAAAGACTTTCACCTACTTTCAAATGATTGAGAATGGCAAGTTTAGTCTGCACAGAATAACCGGAGTGCTTCATGTTGGTTGTGTTGTTGCAGTGCAAAGTTGCACCTACTGACCTGCCAAATAATAGGGTTTTATAGCACCACCTTGGAAAAAGCTGGGAGCCAATAATGGCGTTCATTATAGCTGATATTCGCTATAGTGGGGTTTGTTATAGTGAGGTGCTACTGTAAGTGGAACTCCAATTTACATCAGGTCTGTGATTTCTCCACTTGGAAAAAAATATTGTCTTACATCTATTAAGCTTACTATTTCTGCCTTTTTGTAGGAATTTTCTTGGAAGTACAGGATGCACTTTTTTCAAACTCTGGTAGTTACGGCAAAATATCGGGATGATCTCTCTGCTGCATGTTAGTAAGGTTGTGGGGACCTTGAGGTGGATCAGGTTCATATTTTCTGGTCTTGCCCTATCTTGAGACCTTACTGGGATGAGATTATGACAACAATTTCAATATTATTTGATACTCCCTTCCCGTTGTCTTCGAACCTTGTGTTGTTGCATATTCCTTTCCCAGATATATATAAACAACAGTTACAGTTACTGTTGATTCTTATAATGTGTGCGAAGAAAATCATTACTAGATCATGGTCAACCCCCCACATCCCTTCCTTTTTAAGCTGGGTACATTTAGTTAACTCTGTTTATTACTATGAAAGATGTTCCTTCAGATACTTGGATTGAATGGTGATTTTTCAATTAATCTGGCAAAAATGGGTTCTGTTTTGGACAGAATCTGATCAGACATTCATTCCATAGTTTTGTTATATTATGCCCAGTGGATTTAAGGATTCTCACATCCTGAACCTCCTCTAGTTGCATTTTTATATAGTGTAAGTTTTGTAATGTAGGCTAGCTAGATTAACTTGTGGGGCACCCCCCTCCCATGATGTTTAAGGTATTCATAATCCCTACATTTATGTGACCTGTATGTTCTGATTACTGGTTAATGACTGCATGCATATATATATATATATATATATATATATATATATACTGTATATATATATATTTATTCATAATTGTCTGCAATTTTCAGCTGAGATATACTGAATCGTTGAAGCTTTTCTATCCAATTTAAATATTTTTCCTTTTTCTGTCTTTGAAAATCTTTAATAACGATGTTATTATAAAAAAAGAAAATGACATGGAATATCTTACTTTGCTTGCTTCTTTCTTCCATTCCTTAGGACAATACTTGTAGAGTTTCTGGGTTAACTCCATATACACATGTTCATTGTCTGCAATACAGAGGACAGAAGTATAAATGATCCTTACTGTAAACAGGAATATCCTTCCAGTATATTTCTAAAACACTAAGAAAAGACGTAGAACTGATATGCTGATTTACATAACTGTAAGTACCCATATTCGAATAGCATGGCACTAAATGGGAGAGTGGAGTGTAATCTGCGAATAGTGCACAGCCACAATATTCAGCGGTGACCATTGAACTGCCCAAAGGTGACAGTGCCACAGAGCTGAAGTAATATATATAGCACTGGAATGGGGGAGGTCACATGAATATGACAAATACGTTGATATTCAAACGGTTAGCACTGTCAAACAGCTGTAAGCATCATTTAGCACTGCATTCATTATGGCCCAATGCTGCACTATGTTCCCTATTAGTGCTGCAGTTGTGGCTTAGGGCTGTGACATGTTCAGTGCTATTAGCACACTGCTTGTGGTCTTTGCACTGCTGCACTGTGGCATGATGTTCAGCCATGTTAGGGCTGCCGCTGTGCCTGGCACACTGCTTGAATATCACAGTGTCCTGGTCCCAGCGCTATTCATAGTGCAGTGCTACTGCAGCACAGCACAATCCAGCATGGTCCAATATGGGAATCCTTATATTTTGTTGGCAGGTTATAAAAAGTAAAAGGAGGATACATGTCTATACCAGCGTTGCAGGTAGTGCGAGTCCAGAAAATGGGAACCAGTAAAACACACAAAAAAAAAGACCTCTCTCAAATGACTTGGAAATAACAAAACTACAGGAGACAAATTGTAATGCACCAAAGGATTCCCATTTATTCCAGACATGAAAGTGTAGCACTATCTAGCCGCAGTGCTTCAGGTCAAATCATGGCCCTTCTTCAAGGGGCAATGACTGACAAAGGGTCACAATTAGACCCGAAGCACCGGGGCTAGTTAGTGCCACACTTTAGCGTCCCAACTAAAAAGGAATCCTTTGATGATACACAGTCTGACTTGTGTGTTTTTGTTATTTCTAAGCCATTTGAGAGACAGTTTTTTGTGTGTGTGTTTTGCTAAAAAAGTAAAATACTTTCTGCTTACAGTGAACACCTGCAAGGGACTCAAAGCTTGGCGCCTTTAGTTCAGAAGCCATGCCAAATACTTCAGGTGTGCCAGTAATATCTACAGCTTTATCATAGGTCTGTGTAGCTATCATATATTATTAATTCACTAACAAATAGTTCAGTGACCCTGACCGGCAACTAATGTCAGAACACACGGTTAGCTGAGGGAGGGCTTGTTTTTATGTGGGCCAAATGATAATTTCCTCCCAGGTTTTTCTCCATCTCCAGTCCTGGTCATCAGGGCAACTGTGGCTGCACCATCCCCAAACAGAGAGGGTGTGTGAGTGACTACCTTCGAAGCAATGCAGTTTCTGTTCCTTACTTAGTTGGTATGGTATAGTACATTTATTTATAAAAGGCACCACTCCAAGGTTCAGAGTGCCTGTACAGAATGAACAAATACATCAATCGCAGAGTCAAAACACAGGTATAAAACAGTTATAAATAACATTCACATTATAAATGACAATTAAATCACATACAAGACATATAAATGACTAAAACAAAAATCAATATAACAGAAGTACCCAAAAGCCTGGAACAGAAGGTGTCTCTCTAATTGACTTCTAAAGGATGACAAATTCCTAGAAGTGCGGATCCCCTCTAGGAGAATGTTCCTAAGAACAGGAGCAGCCAGTGCAAATATCCAATTTGCAAGCAGACTTCAACTTCAAGGGTGGCACCTGAAGAAGTCCTCATCCCCTAAACCTCAGATCCCTGGAGGGAGAGTAGGGAGTCAGGAGTTCACTGAGGTACTGAGGATCTAGTCTGTTTTGGGCCTATGGTGACTAACTGCTGATTTCCCACATCCACCCTCCATGGGAGGCAATGCTAACCTCTGTGATGCAGCAAGCCCCCTGCCAGTCCCAGGCTGAGACATCCAAAGTCTGCTTTCAAACACTGGTGTCCCAGGGGGCAGCATGGAGCACAGTCTGTACACAACTGACCAACATACGCTAGGTGTTTATTTTTTCTAACAACTCATCCTTAGTTACACTGACACCACTGAGGGTACTCAGAAAAATCTTTGAAACAATACAGTGCTCACAGGTAGAGAATGAGCTCCATTCCCTGCAATTCAGATTTGCAAACTTCTGTAATCACCAGTTTGAAGTAATTTCTCAGTCTGAGTTCTAGCACAGGATGGCCTGTCAGTAGAACCCCACCTCAAGACCAGAAGGTGATGAGTTCACATTAACTACTAGAACTTGGGCTCATTCCAAAGGGTTGTGCAACTATGATCTGTTGAAGGTACCATCTTTTTGATTAAATGCTTAACAGGTGTCAATTCAGTTAGTCTGTAATATTTGTTCTGCCGACACTAAGTTAAAGACCAGTGGCACTTTGAAAATACAAGGGGATCGTATCTTCTTGTAGATTTTTACTTTTCTCACCCTATGGCTACCACTTATAGCCATGAGAGAGGGAAAGAGGAAATACAGAAGAGTTTTGTGACTAATTCCAAAAGAAGACCAACAGCATAGTGTCCTGTTAGTATTTTCATATTTAATTGGATAACAGACTTTAATTTTAGCAGTCTAGTCCTTTTTAGAAGATAACAACACTGAACAGGAGCAAAATGCAAGCAATTCTTGACTTTTATTTCCAATGCTGGTGTTCAGAAGTGGTAAGGCTACAGCCCAGGAGCAAAAATGCATCCACCACAATTGGAAATAATAGATGAAACTGCTTGTCTGTCATCTTTTTTGTTCATAGATTTGCCCAACGAGCTTTATGACAGCACCAGATTTTGAAGCGCTCTCTCTCTCTCTCTTTCTCTCTCTCTCTCTCTCTCTTTTTCTGTGCTTAGTTCATAGAACTCTCTTGGATGAACCCTATGTTAGTGCCATCTCCTAAAGGGAAAGTCTCCTCAACCTATTTTCTTCATGCCTGTGTAGCCTGCAGGCATGAACAATGATTCCCTCTCTTGCATCCCCCTATTGTCATCCTAATTTAAATATAAATGAGGTTGCTTCACTCTGTTTTGTCCTGGTGTGAAAACCTATTTGTCTCCATTGCAAAAGTCATGACCCCACTCATGCAAGGCATTATGGGAGGTGATGCATAACTGCACAGGTCAGCAGATGTTATATTCTTATTCAGGTCTGTTGCGTGTTTTGTGAAGTCCCTGTATTCTCTAAAAGCATTTTTTTTCTAACTCAGATACACCTGAAACTACAGAAAACAGCAGGGCACTTACTATGCCTTGAAAAGTTTCATGATCAACACAAGACACAAATATAGGGACTGCAAAGGACAGCAACAGCACTGACTAATACAGTATAACTACTGCAGGCTTTAGCACTAAAACATCATACAATTCCAGGAAGCCTTTCATGAGTCAGGTCATGAGCTTTGCAATGAAGTCAAGCAGGTTTTCATACCACACTCAAATACCTTCATTTACATTTAAATCCTGATGAAATTAGGAGTGTGCAATAGAGGTAATCATTGTTCATGCCTACAAACTACACAGATAAACAGAATAAAAGGCTGAAGGGACTCTCCCCCTTAAGAAATTGTTATGGCTGTGCTTGGCAAAACAATAAAACATTATGACTGCCATATTTATTGACATGCACATATAAAAACAGGGTCTGTTCCCAACAGTCAGCAGAGGTTTAAGAGCTGTAGTGTCACTCATAGATTGTTGCACACAAAAGGTTAATTATATGACATCAGGCCCCAGGAGATAAGAGATCATCAACAGATTTTGTTGAATGAAACCTGTGTGCCAAGCACTCCGCTACTGAAATTTCAGCAAGTCTATGTTCTATATCCTCTTGTTTCTAAATAAGGATTGGCTCTACAGTTTTCTTGTTTTAAACTTTTATCCATTTTTATGCAGAAGAAAATAGCAAAAAAAAAAGTTCTTAAATTTGCAGGAACTAGACTTGTGTGGTGTAGCTGAAGTTAGAAAAGCAATCACAAGACCTTTAAACATCAGTTAAATGAATATTTATGTGCCAACTCTGAATACAAATGTTTCTAACACAACTGGATTGTACTACTTGCACTACTTGTACTGATATATATATAAGTCTGATTATAGTTATATTTATATTATGAAATGAACAGAAAAAATGTTGAATGCCGGAGAGTCCATTTCACCCATGACGTTATCCTAGCACAACTTTGCAGGTGAAACTAGTGCTGACAAAACTGCCTAATTATAACCATTAAATAATAAATGAATTAATTTATAATCACAGCAAGGCACTTCAAGGAGTGTGTCACTGGGATAACATCACTTTCAGGTGGTTGAAGACTCTCAGCAATGCACATGAGGTGTAACATCATCTCTGAATGATGCACTCCCTGGTATGCCTTCCTGCTTCAGTTTCTATTGCATATATCAGTATACAATAAAGTTTACTGTCTTCACAATGAGTATTTATCCATTCTTATTTGTCCTACTTATCTACATGTGAACCCTTTCTGGGTCTTTCCTGTAAATGCAATCTCACACTTTAATAAACTTACCCGGCAAATAAAAATAAATAAATAAATAAAATTAAACAGCCTTTATTCATTAATTATGAAAAAAGTTTACTTCTTGGTTAAATTAAGGTTACATTGTTCAAAACAATATGCATCCATAAATAAACAGCTGTTAGTTGGCACTACCAAAATCAGGTCCTATGATGTTATTGCACATATGTGATGAAGAGCATTAACTGCTTAGGTTACTGTTACACAATAAGTGATTTCTAGTTTTTTTTTTTTTGGGAAGCAAACATGCAACCTAGCAGTCTATCCTTAATGTACTATAGTAGCAAAATATGTTTACAATATAACTAACACAGCACATTGTGACTACCCTCTTTTTTGCTAGTCTGGTTGTTATTGCCTGTTGCCTTAGACTGTGACTCCAATGATTTAGTCTCTGAATTTTTGCTCAAAATGTAATTGCATACTGTATACTGTAACCCTTCCCCCAATTCTTTGTAATATGTAGTGTATTATGTTAATTTCCCCAACACTTTGTACACTGTGCTGTTTATACTGTTTTATAACATGGGTAAAGCGCAGGAGCCAATAGCATTGCTACAACGGCATCAGGTGAATGTGCATTAAATGCCTGTACATGCACAGTCCCTGTGCTGCTCCCTGAAAGAGTATCTCGGGACAGTGTGGCACTCATTATGTACTGGGATTTGGAAATTGAAAGGAAACCATCTTGAATAGTGCCCAAGTGGCACTGAGGTGTACCACAGTTACGGTGACAATGGAGCACTATTCAGGCATTTGTAGCACACATACTAGCCCATGTCGCAGAAGGCAACAGTGAGTTGCTATAGTGTGGTGTTTCTGTGATCGTGGACACAGACAAAGCCCCCCCCCCAGTGATGAGGTATGTAAGTTCCCACTGACATATTCGAGAGAAACACAGGGAAACAGAGAGGAATATTTCAGTTATTGCAGCAAGTTTCTGTTAGACTGTGTCTCTGTTGTGGGACAGCAGAGTGTGGAAACGCAGTTGTTCTAGTCTTCCCCAGAATACAGACCAGAATTATAGTGCTGCCAGAGTGTGTGTGCATGTTCCTGCTTCAGCCCCGACGATCGTTGCTCACTGTACTGGGGGCACACATAGATACCAGCAGGCAAACATACAGAGAGAGAGAGAGAGAGAGAGAGAGAGAGATAGACAGACAGAACACAGCAGACAGTGTGACAGAAATGTTGCTCTTTCAACCTCCCTCGCTGCCTATGTGACAGTAGCACTGCAAATTTGTCCTCATGGAGCTTGCCAGCAACCCCAGGGCACACAACATAGTTGCACTGCCAGTGAAACACAGTTACTGCATGACTGTCCCATGTCCATATACCCTGACTTGTTGAAATGAGGGAGAGGGAGAATGAGAGAGAGCTACTGTGTTAATTTCATGAAACTGCTCTCCTGTGGTTCTCTCACATCTGTCCCTTGGCTTCCAGCAGTCAGAGGATCATGCCGCTGTCATCAATGTCCAGCTGTCAGTGTCGTCAATGTCCTGCTGTACAGAGAGTGAGAGAGACAAACACGCTGCTCCGGGGAGAGAGAGACAGGTAAGCCGCACATCTGCAGATTTCAACCGAGAGAGAGACCAACAGAGATATAGTGACAGTGACCGACAAAGCGGGACCTCACAGTGTAAAATCTTCCAGTGTCCTGTCTGTGTCTCTGTACAGCCCTTTATGTGCAAACCCATGGCCAGTAAAACATGAAAGTGTTGTCCTGCAGCTGTGATTCTAGCGGTCAGAGGATCGGGTCATCTTTGTGGCACTACTTACTAATGGGGGTTGTGATAGTATGTGTGGTAGGCATGGTGGCAGAGGATGTTATACACAACAAATGTGACAGATCATGTCAGTAGCATATCTGTTACATTTGTGTGTGCATAAGTATGACAATAAGTGTTTTTTCTTATAGGGACTAATTTGCAAGATGGCAGGATACAGTACCTTTTTTCTCTTTAAACAGGGGAAAAAACCCTTTCTGTGGCTTTTTCCCTTGTTTAAAGATAACTCATGTTACAAGTGCAATAACCAACTCCAGGGTGTGCATTTACAGGCGTTTAAAGCATGTCTGGAGTGCTGTGAGGACACTTGGCCTGCAGCCTCGTGCCTCACAATGCACCCCAGGTGTGCATTAAATGCCTATAAACACACACCCCATCGTGGGATATTGCTTATGTACTGTTCTGTTTACATTCTGTACAATTTGTTTTCTAGTATGTATTTTAATGTGCCATACTGTTGGCCCGGGTTGTGCCTGAAAACGTTCCCCTGGATCAGTGGACATACCCAGTAATCAAAGACTTAAATAAATAAAATGCTGAAATCAGATGGGTGGGGAGATGCACAGCACACAAACCATTTTACTGTTTTTAAAATGTGAATACTATTTTGCATTAAGCAAGGCACACAATCCAAGGGATCAACAACTAGGGGCACTCTACAGTAGTGTGTCACATGCCTCAGATTGGGTACATATTCATTGATAAAATGATGGGAAAATTACCAAATTCTTTGTAAATATAGCAGTTGATAACACAGCTAGCCTGGGCATTCAAATTCAGAGCTTGGGGTTCTCAGATGTTTGATTCAAAACATTTTGTGCACCTGAAGGCCTGACAGGGGGGGCTCTACCAGCTGTTGGGCAGTAATGTTATCACCTTTGTTGGTTTTTCATGGTTACACTTGCAAATCTGTGAATGTGCATGAAAAACAGGACTTCAGAATATTGGTCTGCATAAGCTCAACAGATAGTGTGACAATAAAAGTTTGAGCTGTTTACTAATCATTTCCTTTTTTAAGCAACTAAGAACTCTTCTTTAATGAGAACTGTGTGGTGCTGCTGTTGCTGATTCTGCTGTGTGTCCCAACATAACATTCAGAGCACAGGGCTAATGATCAACATGTGGCTAGACTATTGCTGCCATCATTATCCAGAGCACTCATTTGCCTTTTCCTTACCAGCTGCCAATGTCTCAGTCGGGCGTAATGCCACTGTAATCCACTGCTGCAGCAGTCTGGTTGTTGCTGTCACTTGTGGTCTCTGGAAGAGGGTGGGGAGCAGCTAGACACCAGAAAGCAACTAACACAGGCCCAGGAGTGGATGCCACCAAATGCCAGGGAGCACTGGAAATGGGCTAGGGAGAAGGCTAGTGATGCTGCTAGCTGCTAGTCAGGGAGTGAAAGACACAGGCCAGGGAGAGGGAGGGGGAGGGGATGCTGCTAGATGCTAAGGAGCAACTGACATAGGCTGGGGAGAGGGACAGACACATTACCAAGTTGACATCAATTTCATGTGCCAGTGCTGATGTTGTTGTATGTCTCTGAAAACTGCAGGAAAAGGAGGTATCATTTTTGTATGTAAACATAAGATACAGTAAGTGATTTGTGCAGGGAAATAAGTCAATTTTCAATGACAACCTCGCCAGAAACACATATGACAAAATTTATTGCTTACAAAACTCATGCCAGACTTCTTCCTGTATCCCACCATGATACACACACACACACACACACACACACACACTCACACTTACACTACAGAGCAACAAAAAATGGGGTTTTGGAAAAAGCTGTAGATAGTTTATTTTTAAGTATCTGGTTGCCAAGTAATTACACTGGGCCCTAGGGCCCTTTTACAGGCATGACCTAGGAACATAAAGTACTTGGGCTATACCTGTCATAAATAGTAAATGAATGGGAACCACATCACTCAAGGAGGCTCTCCAGAATTCTCTCTAATTTTAGACAGATTCTGAGGCATGTCTATAGCTTTCAATAGGATACTGTTGGAACGCTTGCAAATATGATTTTATTATAAAAGAAAGTTCATTCCTTCTGGCCATAGTAGGAGTACTCTGCACATGGCACCAGTATTTTATTCATCAATTCTGTACAGTATACACAGACTTCAGGTTCTGCTATGTAACCACCTGCAGCAATAAAAAGAGGCACGATGTTGTCATGCCACATTATTAACTCATTAAAAAAGGCATGATAGGGTCATCAAGGACATTAGGGAAGGTGCATAAGATACAGTATGTATTCCTAAGATCAAAAAAAAAACTGACCCCCAAGAACTCGGCTACATGACACTTTGTCCTGGTCATTTTGCTCCACAAAATCTCACCCTGCACTATGAGTTTCAATATCAATTGGCTCTTGCATCAATTCATTCCCAACCAATTTGCCCCGAATGTAAATATTATAAAATAAACTCCAGGTGGGTGCAATTCTCCCATCATATGAGACAATGTGCTTGAGGGTTGTAGAAGTGGAAGTCATACTGTAGTTGTTGCTGGAGTACACTACGATATGTAGTGGGAGCAAAATTGCCCAGGGATGAATTTATGTGAGAGCTGACTGATGCTGGAGCTAATAGTCTGGGGCGAGTTGCTGAGGAGCTAAAATGACAGGGGCAAATTGACATGTCCCCCAAGAACTCAGTAGTGCAACATTTATTTTTGTTTAAATGCAAACAGTGAATAAAGTAGCACATTTGGAAAATAAATTATAAGCATATGTATCAATACTCATTTCTACAGTTACAAGTTTTAAATGTGATATGGCTGAGAATGTTGGGATAGGAGGTTACTGTTGTTAACTTTGCTGATCTTCTTTAAGCAGCCATCAGTCTCTAATAACCACTAGAATATTCCTCTGCCAGCTTCCCTAGAGGCAAGAACAAACTTTTGTCAGCAGCATGACAGGACCACCCACTTCCCACCCAGCTCCAGTCTTCTTTCTTCCTCCACAGAGACAGATAACTTAAAAACAGCTCTATTGTCAGCCCAGTTGATGGCAGCACACAACCAGTTTCTGTCTTCAGGATTCACCTCTTCAATCAAAAAGACATTTTCCAGCCTGGCAACCTGCATATGTATCTTCTGCTGCAGGCAGTGTGCAGGGAGCTCCTATCACACTTTCAGGCAGACCACCATTGCCTCTGACTAATTTCCACACCACTCTTCAGCTCAGCAGAGAGATGATCCTCACAGAGTGCTCTGGCCTGCTTGAGACCAGTGTTCACACTACTATCTCGGGACATCAGGTATGGAGGTTGGCAGGGAGGGCTTTGAGCATCCAAGGGATGCTGTCCTCCTAGGGGTGGGTGTCATGCTGATACACTAGAGATTCTGGATGATGGTGGGGTGGTGGCATTATCACCCCATTTCCCTCCTCCCCTCTCTTGCCAAACTCCAGGAGTCCTTAGTCCACACTAGAATTGCTGATTTCCTCACTGACTCCAATACTCATTTCCTTGTCTAAGCTGGTTTTAGGAAGCACCACTCTATCACCTCCTCCTTACTGCATGTCACAAACTCCACTCTCTCAGGCATGGACCTGAGTCACATCACTGCCACCATTTTTATTGACCTAGTGAAAGCTTTTTGACTCGGTATCCCACTCCCTCCTGCTAAGCAAGCTGCACTCAGCTGGCCTTGTGGCACCAACAGTAAACTGTTTCAGCTCTTACCTCAAGAACAAGTGTCAGGCAGTCCAGGTGAGCTCTGCCCTATCATCTTCCCTCCCCCATCCTTGCTGGGGTCCCCCAGGGCTCCATCCTGGGCCTCACTCTACTCTCCTTTTTCATCAATGACCTCCCCTCTGTCTGCTCGCATGCACATATCCATATGTATGCTGACAATACGGTCAACTACACCTCTGGACCCTCTACCCCTGATGGGGAAGGCCCTCTCCAGTGAGATTTTAACAGCATACTAAACTGGTTCCAGGCAAACTAATTGAAGTTACATACTAAAAAAACAATCTCTATGACCTTTGGTTCAAGACAAAACTCTCAACTATCTTGTCCCCCCTGTTTTCACTACTCCTGATGGCTCCCCCTTGAAGTGGTCTCTGCCTATAAATACCTTGGGCTCTGGCTAGATAACAAGCTTGATTTCTCTATCCATATTGACTCCCTGCGCTTGAAACTCCGTCCTAATCTTGGAGTCATGTACCACAAAAAAAATGCCTCTTTCCTCATGTGCATTGGGAACTAGTCACTAAAACTATCCTCCCCATTCTTGACTATGCGGACATCATCTATGGCACTGCTCCCACCTCATCCCTCACTAAACTAACCCTCCTAGATACTTTCTGCCACTTCACCACAAACCCTCCCTTCCAGACCCACCACTGCACCCTCTGCTCCTCTCTATCCATCCTTCCCTCCCCTCTCCCACCACTGTCAGGCACGTTCCCTAGCCTTTATTGCAAAATTCTGGTTTGGACTTCTTTCCCCCTACCTCACCTCACTGGTCACCCCAGTCAGTCGCTCTGCCTACCCACTCTGCACTAGGGTGTTCCACTCCTTCTCCCTCCCCACCCTCACTCAGTATCTGGCCAGGCTGCCTTCTCCTTTCATCTACTGTCCCTCTGGAATCACCTTTCATCCAACTGTCAGCAAGCCATTTCGCTCCCAGCTTTCAAATGTATACTCAGACTTACTCCCTCCCCTCCTTGCTTCTGCCCTTAGCAACTTCCCAAACTAGCTATGACTCATTTGGGTCCAGATTCTTGTATTTCTTATAATTAAAATTTTTATTGTTTTATATGCCACTCCAGAAAACAACAAGGAAACAGCAGTATCTTACTATGACAGGTACAGTTCAACCATCTTTAGAGAGATGACATGTTACATCTAGGGCATATTATAAGATTCTTGTATTTCTTTTGTTCATACAAATGTTATAAATTATAGTGTGTTTGTAAATTCTGCACTATGTGCTGTAAAACTGCTGTAATATTTTACTATCTACTGTCATATATTCTCTGTATATGTTTCCCATTTACCCAAACTCCCCCGGGTCACACCTGGAAATGAGCGTTGGCTCAGTGTGCCTTACCCAGTTACCAAATATTTAAATAAATAAATATGCAGGGTGGATGTTCATTTGCTATCAGACATTCACCCCAAACTATGACATTAGGCACTCTCCTATCCCAACAGATCTGACTGCCATCTCTCGGATGTGGGTAATGGTGACCTTAAAGGCTCCTAGCAGAGACAAGAAGTCCTTGGGAGCACAACCTCATTTTGACATTTCCTCACACTGATCTCTTTGCAAGGACTTCCAGGCAAACCCAGTTTACCTCCATGGAGTCTCAGTCTGGTGTATTTTTATTGCCTCATATAGCTCCATCCTAACCTCCCTTCACCATATCTCTATTACTGGTAAATCTCCAGATAGCATTTTTGATGGCCATCACCTCGTGACCCAAGTGGCTTGGGGACTCTATACAGTCAAGCATCATATTTGGCACAGTACTTCCCCAAGCCAAACTTTTTACCAAATGCAGCCTTATTCTTTCTCTGTACTAGAAGGTGGCATAGAACGATCACTACATGTAATAGATGTCCGGCAAACACAATCTCCAGTACCTAACCTTCCCAGCTTGTCTCTTCTCACCTTTCACCAGAAGTACTGGAAGAAAGCATCAAGGGACTCAATTGCTTGATACCTTTACTCCTGTATTCTACAAATATACCAACCATCTGGAACAGAACCACCAAGTGTTGTGGCAACATCATGGGCACTGCCCAGGGAGGATGTTCCTGTTCGCCATGTTTAAGATGCCACTTGGAGCTTTCTACTCATCATCACAGACTGCCTCCTTTGGCCACACAGTTCTGCAGACAATTGCGTCATAACAGCACTCAGCTTTTTCAATATTAGCACACCTGTAGGCCTTAAGTATCACTGCTTTTGAATCTCCCAGTGGTTATAAGAGACTGATGGTTGTGAAAGGCAAGAGAAAATAAATTTGTTTTTTTAATTTACTGCATTTTATTCTTCTCCATTCCTGACCAGCCCTCATCAGTCCCTACTGCCCACTTAGCCCCGTCACCCAGCTTCTCTGGGACTTACCGCTAATCCTCAGTGCCCCCAGGGATAACCCCCATAGAAGGGCTGCTGAAGAACTGGGCGAGTCCCCCCAGACAGAGCTGAAGCTTGGACTTCACAGTGGAGCACCCAGTCAGTGGTGCAGGACCTGTGCAAGCAGAGGATAGCATCCTGCAGTCGAGAGGCTTTTTTTCCTCCTGTTATTGTCCCTGCTCAAGGACATCATGCAGACCAGGTTGATGCAAAGCATCATGCTGCCAATATCCCCCTCCCTCAAGTTGTGGTTCCTAGTTCTATCACTAGATGGCAATAGTACAGCAGAGTCCAACCCTGTCCAACTCCAGGAGGAGGTAAGCATCCCTGGGACACTCAACCATCCTCCATCTGGCTGGCCCTTTGACAACCTAGGCTTGTTCCTGAACCTAGGTCATCAGTGTCACAAGTGGCAGCACTACTGCTGCACTGGCAGGCTGGCCTTTATAAGGAAAACAACATTTAAATGTTAGTTCTTTGAGTAAGCATCCATCATTCTCTCACCCAGCCAAGTTCGTATATGAATGTTCTGAATCTTTTATCTTTACATACAATAAAAAATGATGTGCTGCCATCAACTAGCTGCCACTTTAGAACAATCTGGTGCTTGGGAGGAAGGGGACAATCCTGTTTTTCTGTTTACAAGTGTTTGTTCCTGTCTCTACAGAAGCTGCTAGAGGAAGAGCCCAGTAGTCATGTGGGACTGGCAATTGCTTTCTTGGAGAAAGAAAATTTGCAGGAATCTAAATTTACTTTACTCTCACTTATGGAAAAACTAGAGAGGTTGAAATAGCAGAAGAGAGCAAAACTTGATGGAATGTGTAGTCTTCTCCCATCCCTTGGATTTTCTGTGCTGTGTCTGTACTTCTATAGAAGCTACTTGCCATATCCCACAGTTCCCAGCAAACATTTCATAACAGGGACACATTGTCTTCTGATCTCTGCAGTGAAATCTACTATGGACAGAGAGAAGGCTTCTTTACCATTAAGGCACAGCTAGGGGTTTGGTGCCCAAGTGCTAACCTAAACTGAAGGGGTCATGAGGCATGGAGCAAGCCAAGTGCCTTATGGCCATAGGGTTAGATTTGCGAAGGGAAACCAACCCCTGAAGTGCTTGAATCATGTAATAAATCAAATTTTTTTGTGTAATTTATTTATCTTCTTGTTTAATTACCCCCACAGTTTTCCTCCTTTAGGCCCCTAAATCAGCCAGATTCACTCCTGCCCCTGCTGCATGCCTCCAGTTCTTCCCATGGCCTGCTGACTCCTAGCCCTTGGTTTAACCCTTAACCGGCAGGTCCCCCTTCCCACACTGCCACTGCAGGAGGAAAGGCAGCATCTCATTTAGGCCACAGCTGGAGGTAGCATGCGCATGAACAAGGAGGATCACGTACATGGCCATCATCTGAAGCAGCCATGCAGGCAATTTCCTTCTTTTCTCCCGCACCCCATGGAGGCATACATGCTGACAGATGGCACACGGGTGCCTGAAGGCAAGTGGTCACCCATGTCTCCAAAGGCACAGCTACCATACCAACACTAGAAGCAACTGCATCCCCAACCCTCCCCCCAGGGAGGAGAGCATCCAGCAGATGCTCATAGCACAGTCTGTCGGGCTCCACTCCTGACATCCAGAATTTGAAACGTAAACCCAGAATTCCAGTGTTCCAGACCCCCCACTGCTTGGTGCCATGGAGCTTGCTGCTAATAACTAATTACCCTCCCACATACATAATTACCTCCAGTGCTCCATCCAGATCTGCCTTCTTCCATCCAGTCCCTCTGGGGCTTGCCATCCAGAGCAAGGCCCCATCCACCTGTCTGCACACTGCTGGATGCCAAAGAGCAGCCATAGTCTGCAACAGAGGAGCAGAAGACACCATGGGTACACTGTGATGTCTGGAGCAGGCGAGCAGTGGAGCCATCATCCTCACAACTGACTGGGTTTCCTTCCTCTTTTCATCCCTCCCACCTCCTAAGCTGCAGCTTATGTCACCTGCAGCGGGCACCTAAAGGTGGATGACGATCGGCATTGTGTGGTCATGCATGACATTATTGCCATCACTTCCCACCTGAGGAGGCACTCTTTCAGTGAAGCATGCACCTCCTATCCTGGAGCTGGAGCCTATGCATGTACATCATGCTCCACACCCAGCAGCCGGGAGAAGGGGAGTCAGACTGAGAATTAAATCTGAGTTTCCCATGTGGTGGTGCATCATATTATCAGCCAGTGCCACTCGGTAGGGCAACCAACTTTGTTTTGTAAATAAATATGTAATAGTTTATATCCTAACTGTTTTATTGCACCATAAGATTTCTAACTGTTAACATAGCCCTTTAGAAAGCAGTCAGGCTGGCCCACCAGTGCAGCGGATGATCTTCCGCTCGTGACGCTGATGTCCCAGGTTTGGAAGCAAACCCAGGGAATTGGAGGTCTGGCCAGGGGGAGGAGGAGGAGGATTGAGCATCCCTAGGACTGCTCTCCTCTTCTGGGGGAGGGTGGGGAAGCATCTGATGCTTGACTGACCCCTAAGGGAGACCAGGGGTTTGACAACTGGTGTTAAGAGTATTTCTGGAGGTGTGCCCACCACCACTTCATTGCACGTCACGCCTCTGTCAGTGTCAGCATCCACAAAAAAATCACCGGCCAAGAGGGAGGACATCCACCCTCCACCAGATCCCATACAGCTAATCAAGGCACTCCCCCAGATCACAAACCAGTCTCGTTTTGGGGAGTGCCCATCCCCAATGGCCCCACCCTGAGAAGTAAGCCAGGGTGCATTTCAAAGAGTAGGCAAGTCCCAGAAGATGGGGACTCGGTGGCAGGGCACACTGAAGGTGGTCGACGGGTAGCCAAAAAAGAAAAAAAGCAGACAAGGCAAAGCAAAGGGGCTTAAGGCTCTAAGAATAATAATAATAAAATGATAACTGGACATGGGGAATTTTAATTGACTGCTTTCTTTGTTTTTTTTGGCCACCAGTTGGTCACCTTGAGTAATGCAGTTCTGGCATCTTATCCTTTAAAATACTGGATGCACAGGCACAGGATTGTGGGCTGCATTTACAAAGGCACTAATGCATGCAGTATGCCCAGTATGGTCACAGAAAGGTGGGCCTTTTGTGTGGTAGAGGGCATGTTAGTAAACAACCTCTTACTGCTGCAGGAACTGGGACATAGCATTAATGTGTGTGTGTGTGTGGCGGGGGGGGATAGCACGAGAGCAGTGAGGACTGACATTCCATATGAATAGGCAGCATACCACAGACATTATTAGCATGTGGTGCACATACTCTAAGCCAAGCAGTGTGCATCGTGATGCTGGTGGTATGCCAGCAATGGGCAGCTGATAAGATACAGTCTGATATCACATCCACAGAATTACTCTGCCTGAGGTGCCCTGTTGAAACCCCTCTTGAGCCTGCTGCCCATGTTGTTATGCCTACTCCAACTGCCCCATATCCTGAAAGCCTACCCATACTGCAGGACACACTGTAATATACCCCGACCCTTCATGGCTGTGGTGGTGGGGCGAGGTATCCTGACTTCAGTTTATCACTGATTCCAGGGCCTGATGTCATCTACTATGGTGGTGTGTGTGTGTGTGGGGGGGGTTATCTGTAAAGCAGCTCATGCATATGTATGAATCTACTGTGCCAATCATCCATAAGATACAACATTGTCTGGGAGTATTTTGGGCTACATTGATTGCATTTGCAAGACTTGGACAGGGCCACCACTTGTGGAGGCAGAAACAATACAGGCCATGGTAAGTACTGTATTAGTGAATTTAACCTTGCATCTTTTCCAGTGCTCAATCAAATTTTGCCTTTAACTGCATTGCAACTACAATGTACTGAAGCTAGATGCAACAAAACATGTAACTACGTGGTATTTGCCTGTTGTATGTACGATTAGTTGCATTGAAACCGACACTTAAAATAAAGTGTAACCTGCCTTTCTGCATGCAGCAGCCTGCTCCATCATAAGACTCTAAATGAAGAATGAGAAGTTGTGACCTGAAAGAACTCATCTTGCTTTGCACCAAACTTGACACCTTCATTGTATTTTCTTTAGAGAAGCCACATAATGTGCCTAAATGTAAGGCATGCATCAGCCATGGCAAAAGTCACAGGTCATGAATGAATGATCAAAGGCCATTTCAACAAAGCTACCTATTCATCAGTTTTACAAAGGCACAATGAACTCTGCCAGAAAGTTGATGTTAAGAAGGCAGGTATACAGGGAAATTACAGTACAGTGCTGCCTTTCCTTCACAACCATGTACGATACTAGTCCTCTTACTAAAGCTGTTTCTTTATTTTAAATTTAACCCCTGTAGCCTAATACTTCTAACTGCCTTGTTTGAAAGGTAACACCTGTGTTTTTTTTCACTTTGAAGTGGGCATCACTAGCTTCATTACTTCTGTCATCTAGCATGAGTTAAATGTCACCCTGCTGATCCATCAATGCAGTGGTAGCACTACTGCTTATGACACCAGCGACTGGGTTCAGAAGCAAGTCCAGGTGGCAGTACTGCCACCTGAGTGACCACGGGTGGCAGCACAGCTGGGGGAGCCTACAGGAGCAGGATGGGGTATGCTGCTTGGCGGTGGCCTGACGATATGCTTGACATGTGTGTTTCAGCCATGGCGCACTCATGCACAGCATCCCATGGGGAGAAAAACAAAGAAATGAAGCCCCAGGCACAGCTAAATGATGCTCATCCCACTGCAAGCCACGTCCAGTGTCCATCCACTACATCCTACTTGGGATTTCACTTCAAGGGGGCTTAGGGAAACCCACTGGGCAGAGCACCATGGGGGCATGGACAGATGTACAGTACGTCGCAGAAAAGACAGGTGATGGGGCTGGGTGAGATCAACAAAAGGGGGTACACTGGAGTGATGAAGGGGCATAAATAGAGAAAAAAAGTAACCCTATTGCCTGGTTTTCAAAGTTTTCTGTGCTTTTTTAATAATGTATCAATCAATAATGGCCAACGATACAGATACACACAGAAGTATTTTATCCTTATGAAGGTTTCCAGTGGAGATTAACAAGTGGCCACCTCAAAAGCTAACCAGAACTTTCAAGGACAGTTAACCTTGTTCCAAAAGGGTAAATCAAGGAAAGAACTACCTGGATAAGGACAGCAATTAGCTATTTAAAGATGAAAAAAGTCTAGCTAATTTAGCACCTACACATTGAGTTACATTAATTAACCAAATCACAGAATCCGCTATCTCTTTGATTGTCTGCAGTTCTGCAATACAAATGATCAGACTTTTTGCAACATCTATTCCTAGCCATAAAATATTTAGCAAAAATAAAGTATGGGCTCAGTTCTACCTTATTTTTTATGTTGGCTTGCGCCTACTTTAAGCCAACATCTTGTGATAATGTAGATTTCGGAGGTGCATCAGTGTGGGCGAATGCAGGGTACGCTATAGTAGGTGCATCCCTCATTCCCCAATAAGCCAGCATGTAGGCGCCCACAGAAGAAATATGTAAAGTGGTCAAAACCTGGAAAGAAAGTGCCGCTGCAATGAGAGACAAGCTTGTCACGCAGCGGCACAATAACATGCCTCCCTATGTGCCTTTCCTGGTGAAGTATTTCAATAAACATGACAGCAGTGGCTGCTGCCACCCCCTGCCACACAATGCCTACAACGCCAACTTCAGGGGTGCCCAATCACCCTGACAGCATGCTAAATAATCCCCTCCCAAGATTGCGAGGCACACTGGGAGCCCACCCTGGTGTGCCTCCCTGTAATCAAAGCCGACCATCGTCGGCATGTTCCGCCCCTGCCCCCATTCTGTGCAACACTGGGAGCCCACCCCAGTGTGGCCACCATCATCACCCCTCCAAAGTTATGGGGCACACTGGGAACCCACCCCAGTGTACACAACAGTTTTTCATGCACCTGTAAAAAGAGAAAACTGTCTGTTGTGTTAGTTTTTTTTTAAATTACCTGAAAAAAAGAAAACGGTCCCTCACCGTGGGGTCCCCTGCCCCAACCCGCAACCACCCTCTGTGCACCCCACCTTCCCACACCCCCCCTTACCTCATACTTACCTCTGGAGCCTGGCACGACAATCTTTGGTGGACTGGGAACATGTCTGGACTCTTCAAAGCTGACCGCAAACTGAAGAAATGCCGGTAAGTTGTATAATGGCATAAATGCTTTTTTTTCAACTTAGGTGGATATCGCAGCCATGTTTTTGAATTTTGCCTCCAAATTTTCAACATGGGGTGCTTGGGACCCCAGCTCATGAACACATGCACTGTCATCTTGTTACTTGGCCACAAAAGGTCATTTCATGGCCACTGTGCGAAATCACCTTTTGGGACCAATTAACAAAATGACAATGTCACTGTTCATGAGGTGGGGTTCCAAAAATCCTATCTTGCAAATTTGGTGGAAAAATTCAAAAAAATGACCGTGTCATGAGCGTGCATTGTGCAGTTTCAACACACGTTTGTAACTTCCCTGGTGGTCTAGTGGTACCCTCCCCACCCGCCCACTGAGCCCCACCACCGCTCCCCTGGTCAGCTGGTGGTGGCAGCACCCACCCACCTGCCGCCCGCTGCTCGCGACTGACAGCATGGTAGGGCTGCATGACCATTGGTTCAGCCAATGGTACAGCCCTACCGGAACCTGTCAGTCGGCTGGCGAGGGCAGCAGGAAGGTGAGTGCTACCGCGGCCGGCTGAAGCGGGAAGTAGGTGGTAACCAGGCAGGTGGGAGGGGTACAACTAGACCACCAGGGATATTGGATGGGAGGGTTTATTTTATTACAACAGATGCCCGTGATCAGGCAGAGTGTGGTCCACTAGACCACTAGGGATATTGGATGGGGGGGGTTCTTTTATTACAACAGGAGCCCGCGATCAGGCAGAAAGCGGGATATTGGACGGGGGGGGTTCTTTTATTGCAACAGATGCCCGGGATCGGGCAGAAAGCAGTCCACTGGACCACCAGGGATATCGGACGGGGAATTTATTTTAAACATATGCCCGTGATCAGGCTGCAGGCGGCGTCAGTCCCCGATGGCTGCTCCCTGGCAGGGCACCAGGCACAAGTCGTTGGGGATCAGTGCACCTGCATGCAAATGGAATGCAAATGAGGCCATAATGACATGCAAATGGCCCCATGTGCACCTTGCATAAATTATGGCCCCATTTGCATGTCACCTTTTAAATATCACGGGTGCTGTGAATGCCGCAATGGCACTTGCGCTAGCGCATCTCCATGCTCCACTCTGGCCACTTGCACTGGTGCAGTGCCACTGCGCCATGCACAGTGGGGGTGGCCAAGGTGCGATATTCAAAGCTGCTGAGCCATGGAGCAGCTCCTTTGAATATCGCTTAGTCCACGCTCTTGCACAGTCAAGTTGAGCTGCGCCCAAGCTTGCGTCACAGCCTGGAGCAGTTTGAATATCTGGGTCAATATGTCTTGCATCATGCCATTTATAGTCATATTTGGCCCAGTTAATTGAGCTGCAAATGTGCCAAATACACAGCACCCCATGTTACAGAAGCTATGCATCAAAATTCATCACACAGTGCTAACTCAGAAGGTACAGTTTTGAAGATGACCCAAGTTACAGTAAAAGAGCACAAGTTTGAGGTAATCTGGTGGACTGTGTCTCCTGTGATACAAACTATAAATGCCATACCTCAAATGCAATAAGGTGTCATGACATCTCTACTGTAGAAGTGCGCAAGTAATGAAAATTAATTCCCAAGAATCATGACTACTATAAATAATGGGATACTCCATATTCTGGACCAAAGACTGATTATTTTCCAGTAAAAAAATAGGCAAAAAAATCATTTCCTCTACCTTAGGAGGCCAGGGCTAGTCCCCTGGCCACCCTGAGAACTACTCAAGACCACTCCTTCTCTCCAACCCCTCCCTTAATGGTCCCGTAGACAAAACAAAACAAAAATAAAAATCTGGCATTCTGCCAGTCATTCCCCCTGTCTGAAACCATCTTTCACAATCCACTTTCCTCCCAAAATCATCCCCTCAGAGTCCTCTATTGACAAAAAGAATAATAATTCCCACTGTGCCCCCCCACCCATGACTGATCCATAATGGTGTAGGGAAGGAGCGCAATTGGTACCATCCTAGCTACTAAGTCAGTACCCACTCTACCCACTGAGCTTGGTAGCTAATTTCAGCGAGCTCCTTTGGTATCCTTTATGACAGGCTTCCTAGCATCATTCAGTAATAATGCTAGGTAAACTGTGCCCCCTCCTAAGACTGATCAGTTGACCAGTTAGCTACCAGGTGCTGCCATGGGAGGGGGACCTGCTGAACACTCAGATTGTACTGGCTCCCTCATGATATATGGGGGCAGCAGCATATACTTTTTAGCTCAAAAAGGACTCGGGGAGAGCCAAATTAGTGGGAGGTGGGATCCAACTGAGCAAGCAACATTTATATAGGGAACACACTGGGAAATATTGTTTATTCTGCCAGTAGAAGGCCGAGTTATATATGAAGGAGGGTGGTTGAGAAAGACAGTATCAGGCACAGGGTAACAACAGGCTGGGTGCTAGAAAGTGTTTTTTTTTTTACTTTTTTTGCCCCAAGGAGGAGGAGGAGAGGGGGTGGAAGACTGAACATGAGGAGTATTGAGTATCGATATTATTACCCCTGGCCACCTCGGAGGGGGTGAGAGGGGGTGGGAGACATTTTTAGCTATATTTATTTGTACCAATGTTTGAGCAAGTAAGAGTATTTCATGGTCTAAGAATGAATGCTATCAGGAAGGTATTCACATATCCCTATTTTGGTTGGCTACATCACAGTGACAGATTTTAAAGCTGCCTTTGCCTTCTCAAAATTATTGCTCAAAAGGCAATGTGGCATAAAAAAGAAAAACAGAGTAAAAACAATACGTCTCCATGACAAGATAAAGAAAAAGCTGAACCTGAAGCAGCCTCAATCACCAAAATGCATTTAAAAAAATAATACCATGTTATCAATGTCGAGAAATTTAAAAACCTGCAAGAGGGTCTATAATTCCCACCAATGGCAGCATGTGTTTTTATACCTGATTTGAGAGTTATATAATGGTGGGCTGTTTTAGTTATTTATTTTTGAATACATTTATATGGTATTATAACTGAAATGGGGGATCTTTCTGTGTTTTTTAAATGTTTATTGGCAGCACTCCAGAGAATTGAGCAGGCAAGAGTAATGTACCTCATGCCTAGAAACGAGCCTCAGCTCAGTGCGCCTTTCCTCATCACCAATTTTCAAATAAATAAATAAATAAAATAAACATGTTTAAATTGAGGGATCAAATCCATTGCTACTCATCATATATGGATCACTGTTTGTTGGGTTGAATCAAAAACAAACTGCAGATTGAAATATAATGTGTTGAAAAATTATGGACTAGAAATGTTTGAGTACTTCCACAAAGTTCTCCTGGGTTTGACCCTGAAAATGACATACAGTTTCAAGCTAGTTATAGTTTTCACTGATTTATTTAGCAGGATGAATAGGAATGATGATGGTACATTCACCAACGATGAGGCAGTACCCCCACACACACACAGCTCAGGCTGGGATTAGTTCCAAAACTATGTCTTCTGGTCCTGAAGAGAGGGAACAGCTATTCAGCTGTAAAACAGAACAGCTGTTGTCCCGATGATCCAGTAGCAGCATATCACATTACCATGCAGGTGACCCGAGTGGGAGTGAGCTCAGGATGCCCACTGGGAGACAGGCCAGAATGCAGCAACTACCGGAATGCTGTGGTCAGAAGGGATAGTGCTGGGCAACCAGTACCGCAGCTGTCCCTGCCCTGGACCAAGGGAGATTGCTTCCTCTGTAGGACACTGCAGCATGCAGCTAAGGCACCGCAGAGCTCCACCCATGCTAAGAGAAAGAGGATAGAAAGAGAGAAACCATGGAGCGATACCCACATACTGTCAATATGATGACCTGGGTCTCTAGACTCCCCTGTGTTCTAGTACCTGCTAACAGTGGACTGCCTTAGGATGGGGAAGGGGAGAGGGAGAAACTGGCCCCCCTGCAGCCCCTACTATAGAGGGATGCTGTTTGGGACATCAGGTTGGCATATGACCCAGCTGATGGAACAATCCAGAACAGGGTATATCTCTGGGACCAGGGTGTATCCCCAAGAGATGAGTATGGCTGGGGAGAAAAAAAAACTATAGACTAAGAAACAAACAAAAAAAAAGCAGCTGCCTTCCTGCAACAGTCCACTGGTGACATTTAACATTGCTGCATCTCTAAAGACATAGAGAATAGGCTGACAACAGTTCCAAAAATAATGTCCATGCTGGACCTTTTATTAGTTTTTTCTCCACAGTCTCTTCCTCCTTACTGCCACTGCTCAACTACTGTACCTTGCTCCTCTGGTACTATGACTTCTGGGGTACTGACCTTTCCAGTACCTCAAGAGTGTGACTACAGCTATTTCTGTCATTTGTTTTCACTACTGATTAGGTTTTGCCACCTGTGGTTCACTCTCTGTCTTAGTTGTTTTGACAGTTGTCTCTTCTGGTAGACTGCTGCTATACTGGCGATGTTTTGTGGGTCTGGATATTCCTTGGCTTTTCACAAAATGAAAAATCTAGACTGATGGGCTACAGGCCCCCTCCCCCATCCCCAAAAAGAGTAAATCTTTTAGCACAGCTAGGTACTGTACTTGTACTGTGCTATGGGTGGATTTGCCCTTAGGAAAACAACCGTGGCACTGAATATACTAAATGTCTGGGTTCCCTAAGAAAAACACTGCCATATGTGCAAGGTTGGCTGATGTACAGAAAAAAATGACATTTTACTGTAGTTTTAATGTAGTCAAAGGCAGCTTAGCCCAAACCATTTATTCCAATGACACTTTTAAAAGTTCAGACAATCAATTTCTTAACCATGATACAAAATGGCCCCCTCAGCATCAAGGTCAAGAGTCCAGATCAACGTGTAGCACAACGTACATGCAAGCCCATCCAGGGAAGTGAAAAAGTGTAGACATCCTTGAGTTTGCGGCTGTAAATCCACATAACTTTATTTTCATTGGGATTCATGCTTAACCGATCTGTTAGGCTGGAATTTTCCCCCACAAAAATCTGATTCCTGCTGAAGCCATCTATCAGAGTTCTGACACAGCTGCCTCCATTCATCATTTTAAACTGCACACATTAGGAGCAGGAGTAAAAGGCGAGAAGATTCCCTCCTACTTTACAAACCTCATTTCTGTGTTTGTGTTTACAGTATATGTGAAGTAAGGGTCACAAACTGGTTAAAATCAGACCAGAACATGTTGGATAAATGATTTCATGTTCTTTGATGTCATCTGTCCTTTAAATATTAGAACATGGTTAAAGGATTCTTACAGGTATTTCAAAACCAGAGCAAGTAAATATTTAGCTTATTAAAAGCATGTGTATGCTGGTCCAGTGTCGTGGAGGGCTGAGGCAGTGATGCCTTACCTCCTGCCACGCCTGCGACCCATGTTCGCAGAGTGAGTGGGTCGCTGGGGGTCGGCCGGGGTGGGAGAGATTTGATCATCTGGAGGACAGCTCTCCTCTCCCAGGGAGGGCAGGGAACAGAGACTGGTGCCTGACTGACACCTAGTGGAGGCTAGGTGTTGGCACACTGGGTCCTGTACAGTAGGGGCACAGAGGCAGAGCTGCTGACCAGCATGCTGCATGCAGATGTGCGCGTGGCTCAGCCATTGTCAGCACTGCAAGCTCCCCTCTGCAGAAAAGTGGAAATAGCTGTCCCAGTCAAGCAGCATGATGGTTGTCCGCTGCAGGTGCCGCCCCCAAGAAGGCACCTCCCAAACACTGGATCCAGTCCTGGTGGGTTGAGTTAGGGGCTCCCCACGACCCTACCATGGAGAGTAAGTCGTGGGAGTGGGAAGGTAGGTGCCTGAAGGTCGGGAGAGGGGGCTGGGAGGATGAGAGGAGAAAGGGACGACTGGGACCAGAGAAGAAATACTATAAAAAAAGCATGCGTACTATTGATACAAACATCTACTAAGAGGATCCTAGTGGGTATTTATAATGAACAATAAAACGTTATAAACGTTTGATATATGTACAGAGATAGCCATTTCAGAAGTGAGATGTCAAGCTGCAGTACCATCACCAGTGACATGTCAATATTTCTATAGTTACAAAATATGTTATATATATATATATATATATATATATATATATATATATATATATATATATATATTCATTCAGGTTGTGCATTGGAGAAAGAAGTAATGTGCTCCGGGATGGCCCAGTTTCAGTTGCCTTGTTGGTGCAGCTGGTAGCGCAACTGGAATGGTATTCTGGGTGGCCTTGGTTCAAGTCCCACCTGAGGCACTTATGGGAAGGCTGAAGTCCGAGTTTCAATGTAGGGGAATAGCTCCTCCCACATACCAAATATAACCCAGTCTCCCACGGCAACCTGTGCTCAGCATGTTTCATTCACTGCGCAGAGGCAGCTGTGTGATCTGTGTGGCTGTGCTCTCCTTTTTTGCTCAGCAAGGGGAAACCCTTGTCTCCCCTTGCTGCCTCCCTGTTCTCTCTATCTTTGCCATGGCTTGTGACTTCCTCTGCTGTTCTCTGCCCTCCTTTTGTTCCCTCCTCTCCACTCATGTGTCTTGCTCTCCCTCTTGTCTGTGCTCCTCCTCCTTGCTTGCCTTGCATTTTTTTTTTGGGGGGGGTCCTCCTCTTTCCTCACTCCCATCTTGCAGCCATTTTTGCTCCCAGAGCAATCCACTCTTCCGGGTTTGCGACGCAGCCTGTATCTGCCTGGTAAAGCAACAGCTGCTGCATTTCGACTTGACTCATTTGTTAATCTCACTGGGAAGTGCAGGCTTTCAGCTGGAATCCACACCCATGGATGGGTCTTTTGGCTTATTGTGCTACAGACTGAGGCAAACATCCATTAGAGTTGTAGGTAGACAATTCAGATATGTATTTTACTTAATTACTGCAGTGACCGACAAGAAATATAGAAACATAGAATTTGACGGCAGATAAGGACCGCTTGGCCCACCCAGTCTGCCCATTTCCCTACCTAATGGATAAGCTGCAGATCCTAGATAACCAGCAGCCTACTTCTTTCTATCCCCCCCCCCTAGAATTGCCTTATGGCTGTCCCATGCATGCTTGAATTCAACCACTGTTTTTGACTCCACAACCTCCTCTGGAAGGCCGTTCTATGCATCCACAACCCTCTGTGAAAAATACTTCCTTGCATTATCTCTGAGCCACCCCCCCCTCTATCTTCAAATTGTGCCCCTTGTTCTTGCACACCTCTTTTTTTGAAAAATGCTACACTCTTGGACTTTGTTGATTCCCTTGAGGTACTTGAAGGTTTCTATCATGTCCCCCCTCTCCCTCCTTTCCTCCAGGCTATACATATTAAGCTCCTTTAGCCTCCCTTCATATGTCTTCCAGTGCAGACCCTGCACCATTTTAGTTGCCCTCCTCTGGACAGCTTCCATCTTGTCTATGTCCTTGTGGAGACTGGGTCTCCAGAACTGCACACAGTACTCCAGATGGGGTCTCACCAGCTGTCTGTACAGAGGGATAACAACTTCCTGTTTTCTACTGGTGATGCCTCTCCCTATGCATCCCAGTATCCCCCCAGCCCTCCTTACTGCCCTCTCACAAGAAGCATAATAACACTAGTACCATCCACGATATAATCTTGAGTTATGACTAGCAGTCTTAGACACATGTTAGCACTCCCTTTATACATGACAGAGCAGTTACACAAGAAAATTACTGTCACAAGGATTCTGAAACAGTCCAGCAGAAGACACAATGTGTCAGGTATGCCTATTTATCAGCACTGAACAAGCAGTCATTAATGCTGACTCAAACTTAATGGAACTGTATTTACAACTGGAGAAATTGATACCTTAAGAATGGAATCACTTCTTTAACCAGATCACTTGGAGCATTACAACTAGCCAGGTTGGTTCCCAAGCCAACTTAGAATTGATACATTCATAATTTGTGGTCAGAAGGACATGGACCTTAAAGATGAATGTAATGGGACTTTATCATAATGTCCCCTAAATTTGACAACGGCACTGCTACATCATGATAAAAGTCATTTGGATACCCTCTCTGGTGGGATCACAAAACTGCAGTCAATTACAACAATATATAGACCTCCCAGCTTGTAAAATTAAACAAAATTCACATTACCAAAATCTTTAAAACTGAGAACGAAATCCAAATTAGCACAAGACACTGCAGTCTCTGAAAGTTCTTTAGTGGGAATGGAGGCCACGCTCTTGTAGCGGAAGCAGGTCTCAGTCTGGACAGAGAGCAAATACAGGTAGACTTCAATCTAGATCAGTACAGATCAAGAGATCCACCAGTTAACCAAACACACACACACAACTCAGATTCCTCTCAAAGTTCACGAACATCTGCTGATTGTAGTGAGGGAGAGATTGTATGGTCTGCTGGGCCGTATTATCTTAACATTATTTTGTACTACCTCCCAACTGTTCAGTCACAAAACTACAATTTTTTGAGGGATGCAGGACACTTTTTAGGCTGACTCTGGGATGTCCCTGACAATCAGGGACAGTTGAGAGATTTGCTAGCACCAGACAAATTCACTGCTCCTATCCAAGCGTACCAGTAATTGCTAATCTCATCACTTCCTCAAAGTGCAGAAGATCCCATGTGTGTTTGCTACTGTAGAACCAGCTGTTTTCATTAATTTGCTATCCTGATGGCAAACTGACCTGTTCAGTGTCCTGCAAACAAGGTTCAGGTCCACCATTCTCACTGCATTTACATATTACTTCATCCATTATTGCCATAGATTCAATACTAACCTACTATGGTGTCCTTTCATGGGCTTATAACATTCCTTTGCTTTAGACTACAACGCTAATTACTTCGCAATCCACTCTGGCCACATGGAGCGAATAGTATACCCTGATCCACTAATCATCTCAGCAGCACTAGTGTCCTAACTAACTAGCTAGAGGAAGCTGAAGCAGTGTAGCCACTACACCAAGTTCAACTAGCTTCTTCCTTATATCACCCATGTCTCCTCAAGATCATGGAAAATAATTCTACCCCAAACATCTCTACATCAATGACAATATCCAGAAGGCCCTCATTTGGTAACCAGCTCCCTAGCTGGTGCAGTGTTCATTGACCTCTCAAAGGCTTTCGACACTGTCTCCCATCCACTGCTGCTGAATGCACTCTGCCTCACTGGTCTCTCGGCTGGCCCCCTGGCATGGTGCTAGCTATCTTGACACTCGATCCCAGTGTGTCAAGATTAATAGCACACTCTCCGATACCCGTCCCATTCTCTGGGGTCCCCAAGGCTCCATCCTGGGCCCCTTCTCTTCTCACTGTATCTGAACACCCTGCCCAGTGCATGCTCTGGCAAAATTCTGCTGTATGCAGGCGCGCTGTCCTGTTTGCCACCACCATAATCCCATCTCCCTACAGGACTCCCTACAGCAGTCTTTCAACAGTGCCGAGGCTTGGTTTAAGGAGGCGCAGACTCATCATCAATCTTAAGAAACCAAAACTATGCTCTTTTCACACCCCAAAACAAAGCTAGCAACCACCCACTCTATATCCTTCCAGCACCAACCAACCACTGGAACAAGTCGGCTCCTACAAATACCTTGGGGTTACCAATTCAGCCCTCACATTTCACACCACATCGACACCCCTAACATCCGCCACCAACACACGGCTTGGCATCTATTCCGCCATAAGCTGCCTTCCCCAAATGCTCTCTGGCTGGTGATTTATCGTCCGTTCTGTCCCTTGTAGACTATGGTTACCAGTACGGTGCTTGACACCACTGCACTAAACAAAATTCACCTAACCCTGAATAAAGCGTGCAGATTAATTACTGGTGCCCCAGACTCACACACACCTGTCAGCTATATGTCGATGCTAACCTGCTTACCCTGGATGAACGGCTCCGATACCAGACCTGTCTCCTCACCAAAACCCTACTCGGCTCTCCCCGGGGTAACAGCATCCATCCACCAGAGCCCTCCCACCATTGCAACACGGTCTTCCTACAAGACCACTCTAAAGGTCCCCAGAACAAGAACCAGCTGTGGCCAGAGGTCCTTCAGCTATAGAGCCCCAACCTGGTTTAACTCTCTCCCTGCCACCATCACCAATGCCATCACCATCTCCACATTCAAAACCGCACTTTGGAACCACATCTTCAGCGCTCGTAACTGCTCCTGTCTCTGAACATAGCCTCCACCTCTTTATTTCTCTCCTGACAATGCCCCCCGGGCAGCTCTCCACCCAACCATCCCCTCCACCACTTCCATGTCCACCATGCCTTAGGTTTAACCTAGTGCCAGGCTGTTTCAATGTTTATCTACCAGAATTGCTCACTTGATACCAACTTGTTTAATACCTGCTATCAATTACATGTACCCTGTACCCAATTGTATCTGTCTGACCACAATGTGACGTGGCACCTCTGGTGAATGCCTACTGATTTTTGGCAAATCTTTGCTATGTAACTGAAACGCAATGTATGTCTTTATGTGACGAAGTACCTTTGTAAACGAGCCTCTGGCTCAAAGGTTGTAAACTGATTCTTAAATAAATAAATAAAACCAAATTGTTACCTCTCTACTCCTTGGGTTTCATCATATGATCAGTAGCCTGAACTCTAAAAAACATGTAAAGAAATGCTGTAACAGCTTTCTTTTCTTTTCACAGCCCTCACCAATGGCCCTCTGGACTCTGTCTCCCTAACTCTTTCCATCAGGTTATCTAAGAGTGTACGTAGGGTGTGACTTCATCCACCAGAAACGGGAGTCTCCAGTTTCATATTATTCATAACATCACAATCTACAAGCCAGACTGAACACATCCTCACTGGAGCTGTCCCATCTATGTCAGTCCAGTAACCATCCTTCAGCTGTCTGGGGCATGTTCTCCTTCTCTGTTGCCAGAGGGGGATGCTTTCCCATGAACTTGCAAGAGACTATATGGTCTCCTATTCTTCCAAGGTTCGTAACAAGCTATATTTCCTCTGCCTGGGGTTCATCGCTCTGAAGGGCAATACACAGCGATATATTGGCATCCAGGCATCTCCACTTCTACTTGTTCTCATCCTTTTGACTTGAATAAGGTCTTCAGGGCTCCCCTTGGACTTCTTACTACATGTACCAATCTCTACTAATGCGATAACACCCATCCTCATTCAGGCTTCTACCACTACTCCTTTTGACTCAAAGAAGGTCTTCAGGGTTCCCGTTGGACTTCTTTCTTCACGCACCAATCCCCAATGATGTTGTCAAATCCATGTTCATTCAAGCTTCTACCACAGCTCCTGATTTTCCTTAAGTCAGACTCAAGCAGCCTGCAAAGTCCCCCTTGGACATCCACCAAAATGTGTCTGTCTTGCAAACCTTCATAGCCATACTCCATCAACCTCCGCTACTCCTATTGGTCTACCTCTATGGATCAAGATGGTCCTCAGGGTACCCCTCAGACATCTTCAGATGCAACATCCTTCATCCTTTACTCCTGACCAGCCATCGCCATTTCGAGTGTTCTGTACAACTCACACACCTCAGTATACCACTTCCAGATCCAGTGTAGAAGACCGCATGACTTAGTTAATGCCTGGTAATTCTCAACATGCTTGAGTTCCTGCTCCTAACCAGCTCATTTCACAAAGTTCCTGCCTTGATCTCTGCAATTCACAGATTCAGATTCACCCAGGGATATTCATAACAGACCTAAGATAAGCTTCAATGTTTGGTGAATATGTAGTGCTTTTGTATACTTATGAACTTTTGGCCTTTCTATTTTCCCACCCTTGGTAGATTTAAGCTGGGTAGCTGTAGGGAATAGACGTCCCAGCATCAAGGGGGAGCAAAGTGCCGGAGGAGGACAAGGAGGATGGTGGGTGTTTCCAAACACATTAAGCATGTGCAGCTGGGCAAGGTGGCTTTTTGAATGGAATGTGGGAGGAGCTATTCCCCCACATTGAACCTTGGGTTTAAGCCTTCCCAATCTGTCCTATTACAGTTTGCCTTTGCACTCCACTCCAGCTTTTAGATGTACAATACCCACTGCTTTCCTGACACCTGATTCTATACTCTACAACTGCTTGAAATCTACAGGACTCCATATATGTTGGAACCAAAAAAGCGACAGACTTCAGCTATATTATTATCAGTCACTCACTGCCACTCCATGCTACTACGTATCTGCAGTTCGGACCTGGCACAATTGATTCCTCTTCTACTCCTTCTTCTAGAAGCCACTGCTTTTGGGAACATCTTCAGTCTGTGACTTGTCTATCATTCAGTCAATCAACCACCAGTGTTTAACATCCATTGGGCAAGGCTTCGTTGCATTCCATCCTAGCTACATGAAGGCTGAATTTATCATTGATAACTTAAGTCTCTGACTGGCTATTATTTCCTATGGAAAAAATCAGATGATTCCTTACATGGATGCTAACTCCAGAACTTTAGTAACTTATTCCTCGTCAACCTCCATCATGACTTTTCCTCCTTGAGTCTCCAGTTTCATCATTTCAAAACATAAGATCATCAACAAGACATTTTTTCAATAAGTTTAATAAGGTCTTCGACGATCCCACTGTTGTCAAAACTGGGGTTCTGCAGGGTTTTGTCCTGGGACCTATCCTTTTCTCCCGGTTTGTCAAAGATTTACCCCGATTCCAGCTGTTGGCAAAGCAACCCTATATGCAGATGACCTAGTGCTCCTAAAAAAATTCACAGGATATTAGTGTCATAAACTCTCGCCTTCAGACCGACTTTGGAAAAATCCCAAAGTAGCTCCTGGCCAATAGGTTAGCCCTAAACCTCAAGACAACTCAGGCCATGATATCTGGATCCCGGACAAAAATTAAAGCATGCTCTGTGTCACTGAAAGTTGGTAGTTAGGATGGGTCCCCCCTAGAGGGTTGTTGACTCCATAAAATACCTTGGAGTCACCCCCAATCATCAACTTTATTTTTCCCTGCACATTAGAAATGTGAGTAGGGCATCTAATGATAAACTGGACCTGGCCTACAGAGTAAGAGCTGTGTCATGCTTGCAGTGCACCATGCCCTGGCTAAAGTGATTTCTCTCCCTACACTTTGTTAAGGGGTCATAACCTTTACTAATGTCCCAAAAAACAGTCTGTCAAAATGGGACATTGCTTACAATAACACTTGCCGTTTCGCCCTCTCCGCTCCCCGACTTACTCATCATTGTGTGTTATATGACAAATTGGAGTGGCTCTCCCTAGAGAATCATATAATGTTTGCGCTGGGCTGCTTCACTGACAGAACTATCAGAACTGCCACTCCTTCAGTCCTAGTGGAGTTACTTAAGCCTGCTAATTCATCATATCTTCTCCGGTCAAATAACTCATCTCTCTTCCTTATCCCTAAAACTAGAACACTCATGGGTGACCAGGCCTTTGCTGTGTGTGCATCTCGGATCTGGAATTCCTTTCCTGTGCATGTTTGCAGCGCAACCTCTCACAACAGCTTTAAAAACACCCTTTGGAATCATCTAAGGCTTACCCGCGGCCTGTAACTGCACCTAAGCTATGTGTCCCTCCATTTTTCTTTGTCCATGATAGCACTTAATGCTCCTATGTGGTCTCTGGCTGTGACTAGCTTGAGTTTTAAGCTTGTGAATACATTCCGAATTTGTTTGATACTTTATTATGCAGTGAAAATCTGTAATACTGTTTTAATGTATGCTGTCTAATGCTTGCTCCATTGTTGTACCTTGCATTGTCTGTATATCCCTTGAAATCTTGCTCAATCCTGTGTAAACCTTGTCTTCTGTCTGTATATTCCATGTAATCTCCCGGGTCACACATGAAAATTGGCATATGCTTGTCTAGTGTGCTTACCTGGTTAACAAAAGCTAAATAAATAAATAAATGCTTCATGAAGTCTGTAGTAATGCCCGTTTCTAAAAAACTCACATCATCACTTGGAAGCTATCTTTCTCATGTTCATGCCATCCAGCCATACCCTTGGAGTTCCTTCTAATACTCATGTACTTTCATTTTTCTCAGAACAAGCTTATGCTTCATAAGCTCCATCGTAGATATCACCAATCAGAAGCCATTCTCCTCAAGTCGTACCATCCTGCCATCCAGAGACGATCCTCCTCAGTCATTCTCGTGCTTACACTCATAACCTGCTGCCATCATATCTCATTATTGCAAGGGATGGTACTAATTGTTTAGTCTCCAAGTCCTCCTATCTTCATCAGATGTGCTCTCTTTTATCATGCCTTCATTATACTCTCCCTCTCGGAATCAACAGAACTTCATCAAGAACCAACTATTGATTCTCTGTCAATGAAACAAACACTGAAACTCATCAAGATCTGTGTGCTGCCAGTCATCTTACTTGAACATGAGCTCTTGAGCCATCTCATCTGCCCTCCTGCATCTCATTGAGTGGTCTATTACATCAGCATTTTCTGCTTTAATCCTCTCAGTCACTAGCATCTTTACATCTCGACTTCAACTGCCATCAGATGTTCCAGATGAGTCCAGATTCCTATTCCTGATCATGAAGAACTGTTACTCATCAGCTCCTTCAACGTCTTATTCACCAACTTGCTCGGAAGCTTCTCCATGTCTTCTGACTTCTGACTATCATCCAGCAACAACTATCACATTGTTCGAAGTATCTCAGAACTCTCCCAAGACTGCTACTCCAAGATCCTATGCTTCTCAAGGCTGTTCCAATCGAAGCAGCATCATCAGGATCCAAAACAACATCCTGCTCCTCCACCAAGAAGGAAGATCCAGCACGGAGAATCTTTTTCTATCTGGAACAGAAAAAACGCAAGCATTTAAGATCATCTCCTCTTAGTGTGCTTACAAGACAGGCAGGTCAGTAGCCATGGTTCCTCAGAGGTTTCCTCCACAGGGTGTTTTCCTCTCCTGCATGCTACTGTCCACACTCTCCATGGGTTGGAGGAGAGGTAATCTCTTATTGGGCCTTCTAGTCCCTAAATGCCACCCAGCTCCTCTACTGAGGGAGAGAATACAGAAAGGCCAACGTTAAAGTATACACAGGCACTATACTCTATTCACAAATACTGAATGAGAGGGCTGAAGCCCAAGGTTCAATGTAGGGGAATAGTTCCTCCCACATACCAAATATAAGCCAGCCTCCCCACAGCAATGCATGCTCAATGTGTTTCACTCCCCACCATCCTCTCCAGCCTTCTCCAGCACTCTACTCACCCTTGGTGCTGGGTCTTCAATTCCCTAAATGCAGCCGGGCTCCACTACTGAGGGTGGGAATAGAGAAAGGCCAAAGTTAAAGTATACACAAGCACTATATTCACCAAACACTGAACTTCTTTCTCTCCTCTGTTTGTATGTGTTCCATAAATATGCACACTGCAGTCTTGGGATTGAAAATGTAATTTTCTGTGCAGCACCATGCTGTACATTAGGGAAGAGTAATGTGGTCCGGAACAGCCCAGTTTCCAGTTGCCTTGGTGGCGCAGCTGGTTGTGCAATAGGAATGATATTCCAGGTGGCCCGGGTTCAAGTCCCAGCTAATGCACTTACTTCTTTCTCTCCTCCGTTTGTATGTGTTCCATAAATATGCACACCGCACTCTTGTGATTGAAAATTTCCATAATCAACACTAGCAAGGTTAACCTGCTAGGTACTCGCTGGTACTCATTTTGATTTTTATTTGGACACTGGACTTGTCTAAGAGTATAATATTGGAAACATTTTACCATCATTTGCATTCATCAGCAGTAAGAATAGGTTTATAAGCCAGCATGGTGGCAAGGATAGCCATCCCCAGTTCATTTTTCAGTAGATGTTTCACCAGCGGATGTCTAATACAAGATGTTCTCTAAGAAAGCCTGAGCTTTATAGCAAAAAATGTTCACTAGTGAGTGGGGTAATCCAAAGAGGGGGTTATTTTTCCCATGATAACACCTTTCTAAAGCAGCAATAGAGAACACAGCTCCTCCCAGTGGTGGGCGAAACAGTGGGGTAAGGCTTCCTCGAGATATCCCCTTCCCCTGCTCAGACCTGGGTCCACTGGAGATGTCAAGATACCTAGCCTCAACATCAGCTCTCCCCCACCCAATGTGTACGATGTGCCCTCTGAGCTTATCAGCATGACACCCCACCACAGGTGTGTTGTTCAGCTATACAACTCTACTAGGTTTCAAGATCATGCCCTCCAAAGAGGCAGCAGAAACAGAGAATGTAGAGGACTGAATTTCTCTTTTTTTTTCTTCTTCTTTATGCTCCCAATTACAACCATACCCTTATTGTGACAGCCAACCCAGAACCTCACCCAGCTTCTCTTGGCCTTACCTTCAACTTCAGTCCCCTATGGCTTGCTCCCATGTCGGGGTGATGGAGCTCCCCAACTCCCACTGTTTGATAGTATTTAGTTTGCAGGGAAAATTCACTAGTGCAGGACCTGTTGAAGGATGGAATTCATCCTACTCTGGTTGGGGTGTTTGTCTTCACTGTTTCTGGTCCCCTTGCCATCAGGACACTGGCAGCAAGGGTACACATGTATGGAGAAGAGGTGAACTCACAAAGCTGCTTCAACTCCACTTCCACCTTTGGTCACACAGGTGGCAGTAACACAGCGGAGACACCCGCTGTTCCTCGCCAGAGGAGGAGAGCATCCAACAAGACACTCAGTCGTACTCCTCTCGGTTGCCCCCCAATGACCCAGGCTCATTGATGTACCTGGGCTAACAGTGTCACAAATGGTTGCCTTACCACCACACTGATGGGAAGGAAGGCTCTGAGGGCTAGGGTGTTGTGTGAGCCAATTTGCAATGCAAGGGGAAAAAAGACTTTATATATCAGTATGTTATTTCAGTGCAGCTGTCAAAGTTCTATTGCAGGACTTATCTCCCACTGGCATTTTTTTATTTTAGTTTTTGTAGTTGTATAAAACTTCACATTAACTTACTTTGCATGACACTGAGCCCAAAGAGATGACAGTCTTTCAGCCTGAGGAGGTCACAGATCCGAACAAATAGTTCCTGGCACAAAGATTTAACCTGAATAAAGACACATGGCATGAGATATTCAAGGCATTTATCACATGCACATTCCACACAAAGACCTCTAAACAATTTCATAAGGAGACAGAATGTAACAGCAACATGTAAATGTAAGCACACTTCCTTTCATGTTAATATGTGCCATATTATAGACTATTACATTTTAATGCACAATGCAGGAACCGCATTGATTATTTCTGAACGTATAAATCACCAAGATACAGAATCTCAGCCATGTCTGTTTGATAGTACTGTATTCCAAACATGACTAACTGAGCAGGAAACATGGGAAACACCACTGAACTCATTATAACAAAGCTCTGTTACCTGGTGCACTGTGCATCCTGTGGTTCATTTTTTCTTCGCAAAATGCTAGGTCTTTCTTTGAAAAATAAGTTTTGAAACCCCCTTACACATCTGGATTTGTTCACCATGCCGCGCAGCTGTACTAACTGGAACTGCACAGAAAAAGTAAACATTGTGAGCGGGCACATTCATGTGGTGCCACGCTCATCTATGTTGCACTGCCTGCCATCTGCCCATGCGTAAAGAACATGCGCTTACATGACCACGCTTGTGCCGCCTAATTGTTCAGGAAGTACCCTGTATTCTCCTTATTTTTTAGTTATCATCCACAATTCACCAAGCCATGCATTTCATTGTTTGAAAAAATGAAATGTCCCATATGCAGTCGCTAACTTGGAAACTGAAAAAATGTCTTACTCTTGCAGTCGCTAGCCTGTAAAATGGATGCGGGCATCCTGAGTTGTTTCTTCTGTGTGACGCCATTACATTCACTGTAGTTACACGTCTGTTGACCTCTCAAGTCAGGCCTCCAGAGTTGTTTCTTCTGTGTGATGCCATTACGTTCACTGTAGTTACACGTCTGTTGGCCTCTCAAGCCTGCATGACCTTTCACGCCAAAGCGTAATGGCACCTCACAGAAGAAACAACTCTGGATGCCCACATCCATTTTGCAGGCTAGCGACTGCAAGAGTGAGACATTTTTTCAGTTTCCAAGTTAGCGACTGCATATGGGACATTTTGGTTTTTCAAACAATGACAGGCACGGCTTGATGAATTGTGGATGATAACTAAAAAAATAAGGAGCATATAGGGCATTTCCTGAACAGTTAGGCAGCACAAGCATGGTCATGTAAGCGCATGTTCTTTATGCATGGGCAGATGGCAGTGTGACATAGATGAGCATGGCACCACATGAATGTGCCCGCTCACAATGTTTACTTTTTCGGTGCGGTTCCGGTTAGTACAGCCACTCAGCATGACGAACAATGCCAGATGTGTAATGGGGTTTCAAAAATAATTTTTCAAAGAAAGACCAAGCACTTTGCTAAGAACAAATGAACTGCAAGATGCACAATGCACCAGGTAACACAGCTTTGTTACAATGTGTTCAGTGGTGTTTCCCTTTAAAGGGTTTTCATGATCAAACTTGTTAAACAAGCTGCCTGATATACCACTAAATCTCCCCAAGATTAATCAGTTTAAGAGATCTTTGTGGTCTGCCTTTGCAGTCCAATGCAATTGTGACTGTTAAACTGTTTTATTGGTTTCTCTCTCTGTATATCTCCTGTGACTTTTTATACAATTACCTGTCCGGATTTTTTTCAAAACTGTATGGAACTGTTCTGCCTTAAGTGCTTAGAGCCTGACTCACCTGCATTTTCACTGGAACTGCTTATTGTACTGTACATGTGATGTTTTTTGTGACTGTGTATTTGACGTGGAACCTTTGTAATGAGCACTTGTGTTCAAAGGTAATCTCCAAAGTTTTCAATAAATAAAGAAATAATTAAAATAAAAACAGCTGTCACAGTTAAGAGCTGGAGTAAACAGTTGTAAAGAAAAGACACTAAAAATTGCATTATAAATTAAATCCTGCTTTTCCTTGATATTTAGATCCTTGTTTCAGGTTAATATTTTTTTTTATTACTGTGGAAGTACTTCAGATTCTTTAATGGGTAGATTATATCTTTGCAGCGAAGTCTTTCTTGATGTGACAGTGTGTTGTGTTACTAAGACACAATTCTTTAAGTGTTTAACAGCTAATCTACCTTCCGCTGGCAAGGAACAAAGTACAATTCCAAATGTAGAATTTCTGGTATAAATACTTCATAGAAAAAAAAAATCTGTTTTCCATGCAGCACTTGCACCACATTTGTTTTAAGTCTTCATGACCAAATGGTAATGTCAGCTTCAAAAGAAAACCTACAGTTGTATTTCTGCAGAGTCTTGTAATGGGGTTTAATAATCCTAATGTCATAGTGGGTCAAATGGTGCACAGCTCCCTCAGGGAAATTTGACTCCACTGATAAACAAGGGTTACAGGAATGTGTGCATACAGACGCCTTCATACAACTGGCCCTGTCTAGCTGTTTTAATATACATGAGAAACAAAAGCTACTCATGCAAGTCTCTTCTGTACTCATTACATTTTCAATGTACCGTACATAGTCAGAATGATGATGCTGTGGGGGAGTATAACTGATGACATAAAATAAGGATTCTAACTCCGACAGACCTCTGCAAGTTTTTACTAGGATGGTTGGCACATTTTCCCAATTACATGACATCATCTCACTTATAACCTGGAAAGCTATCTTTTGTGTGCCTTTCCTTTTGTTGCTACCTAGTATCTATTCTCTGCATTTCCTTGTATGTAATTACACTTTCACCACTCCAGAACATTGCCTGTAAAAGTTCAGATGTGATATGTACCGTATACACAACATTATGTATACGTTGCATCAGTAATCTGTAAGTTATACATTAGTGAAGGTACATTTTCACAGTGTTGAAAAAGGAGACAAAACAGAAAATTAAGAGATAAAAAAACTTACATTGACAATGATGTTAAGAGTTTCATCGTTGGGAAGGAATACACAAACACTTCGGCGGTCCTGCATTACTTTGTTGTTCTGAAAGTTCAATTTGTTCATTTTGTTGTGAAATCCTGTTTGGCACTGATCTTGTGTACTCTGAGATCTCACAGTCACCTATGGCTCAGAGCACTCGGCTGGAGTGAACCACATCAGCAGACAAGCCTTCTTCATGACAAGCTTCTAGGAAAGGGGACACTTCTGTATGTGCCACAACAATTATCACAGCTGGAAAAGAGAGAAAACACAGATAACATCCAATTGACACTCCACAGGCATTCAGGTCACACCCCCATAAACAAGACAGCCAGGTTACATAGATCTTTCTACAGTATATGTTAGTTTCAAATTCGAATAACCTTAAAAAAGGAGATAACTTAATGTAATTTAACTCAAAGAACACTATGTTAGGAATATGTACTGCTGACCACGTCTGTATTACATGTTTTGTATTTATAATGTTATCAAATTTGGACGACTTCTTGCACATCTTAAGGACAAACAATAGGTGAAAAGTGAGGTGAAGCAGGCCATGCAGGTAATCAGGTTCCCTTCCTTGTTGTTCTAACAGCAATTACCTCAAAATGCCCTTCAGGTACACATCCTGGTTGCAAAACTCAGTGCTTTGTCTGCAGCTATGATCTGTTATAATGGATGACTGTAAAATGATGAATCGTGACATTTTAACACATATGCATCCACTGTCAACTTTGTTGCAGGTATTAAGTTGATATATGCCTCAGAATATATTAAATTTATTAAACCAATGCAATTATGGGGAAAACCACAACATAAGGTAATACTGTACATGCACGTAAGACCATGTAGAACATTTTTATCTGGTTACATAAACGATAATATAAAATGATGTTTCTTAAAACAAATGCTCACTAAAAACCAAAAGACAACACACCAAGCTCCAGTAGTGAAGAAGCACTGCCTTCCAAAAATGTTGAAAAGAAGCTATTTATGAGTATGCAGGAAGATAATGACTCTTACACATGCAGAAAATGATATTTTGAATGCTAGTAAAATATAATTTTGTTTCATATGATTCCAAATTTAAATACCTCACCTAACAACTAAGCATTGATGTGTGCTTCACTGGGAACTATAGTGTTCCATCAGAAGTCCTCTACTCTGAAAAACCTTGTGTACTTCATCTCTAAGAATGCACGTCAATAACTTCTTTGCTATGCTGGTTCTTTCTTTTTGATTGCCAGAACTGTGACTAACAGCTGTGTTACGCAGGGCCACAAGAAGCCAAAGGCTATAAGCAGAGGTAGCAGAAATCTATGTGCAAGGCAATTCATGTTTGAGTTGGGCCATTTCAAGTGAGCTAGAAGTATTCTAGGGAATGTAAGCTTTCAGTTAAAATAACTCTGTGTGTGTGAGACAAACAGTACCCATCAGCTCAGTTTAGATAATCACTGCATATTTTAAATTATTTAATTACAGCATGTCCTACTTTTGACAGGGAATTCCTCATCCCCTCAGGACAGGATAGAGTATCACTAAATGGGAGAAGAGGACTAGCTCCACCTCCCCGATTATGTGTCCGTGGTAAGAACTGATAGATCTGACCTAAGGATCTGTTAGTATTATGGGTTCCACGTAGATAATTAACCCCCCCCCCCGAAAAAAAAAAAGAAAACACACACACTGTGGAAACAGAATTGGGATTCAGATGTTGCCTGGGGCATGGGGAGGGGATGAACATTAATTACATACATGGAAAGTTAATTACATATATAGAGGAGTCCTAGCTAAAGTACCTACCGGTGTACTACTTGAAGTGTTAGACTCTCACTTTAGGGTCATGTACCATAGAAACATAGAAAATGTCAGCAGATAAGGACCGTCAGCCACATCCAGTCTGCCTGAAACCCTGCACTAGTATGTGGCCTCTGATCCCATCTGGTCAATGGCTTTCACCCCTCCTTCCCACCTCTAAGGTACCCTTATGCCTGCCCCATGCATGTTTAAAACCCTCCACTGTGCTCGCTCCCACCACCTCCTGTGGTAGTCTATTCCACGTGTCTATCACCCTCTCTGTGAAGAAACACTTTCTCACATTTCCCCTCAGCCTGCCACCTTCCAATTTCATATCATGCTCCCTCATTCTTGTACATCTCTTATATTGGAAGATGTCTCCCTCCCCTGCACCTTGTTAATGCCCTTAAGGTAGCTGAATGTTTCTAGCATGTGCCCCCAATCCCTCCTCTCTTCCACTGAGTACATATTGAGGTCTTTTAGTCAGTCCTCACCTGTTTTCTGGTGTAAGCCCTATACCATCTTAGTCACCCTTCTCTGGACTGCTTCCACCCTGTCAATGTCTTTACATAGGCGTGGCCTCCAGAACAGCACATAGTACTCTAGGTGAGGCCTAACTAGCGTTTTATACAATGGCATCACCACCTCCCGCCTTCTGCTACTGATACCTCTGCCTATGCACTCCAGCATGCCACTGGCCCTCCTTGCAGTCTTTGTACTCTGCTTTAGGTCTTCAGAAATGATGACCCCCAGGTCCCTTTCTTCCTTGGAGATAGTCAGCAACCCTCCCATCCTGTAGCTCTCCCCAGGGTTCCCTCTTCCCAGGTGCATTATTTTGCACTTCTTGGAACTGAACCTTAGTGCCACACTTCACACCATTTTTCAAGCTTCTTCAGGTCCATCCTCATTCTCGCCACCCAGTCTGGAGTATCCACTCTGTTACACATCCTGCTGTCATCTGCAAACAGGCAGACCTTTCCCTCCAATCCTACCGCAGTGTCACTAATGAAGACATTAAACAGGACTGGCCCAAGGACTGATCTCTGAGGTACCCTGCTGGTCACCCCCCTCTCCCCTGATTGGATCCCATTTACCACAAAATTCTGCTTCCTGTCCATTAGCCAGTTCCTAACCCAGTTTACCACCTTGTGCCCCATACCCAGACTACTCATTTTGTTGACCAACCTTTTATGTGGGATGGTGTCAAAGGCTTTGCTGAAATCAAGGCAGGTGATGTCTACCATCTAGCCCCCACCCCCCGATTTACTTCCCTTGTCACTCAGTCAAAAAAATCTATCAGATTTGTTTGACACAACCTTCCTGCTGTGAATCCATGTTCTGACTACGACCATGTCTGACACGACCTTCCTGCTGTGAACCCATCCTGAGCACTACTGGATTCAAAATGTACCACTATTCTTTCTTTAAGCAGTGCCTCCATGATCTTACCCACAACTGAGGTGAGGCTGACCAGCCTATAGTTCCCTGCCTCCTCCCTAATATCACTTTTGTGTAGAGGGACTGCATGTGCCCTCTTCCAGTCCTCTGGAACCACTCCTGTGTTGAGTGACTCCGTGAACAGTGCTGCCAGAGGCACCGCTAGCTCTCTTCACAGCTCTCTTAATATACTTGGGTGTATGCCATCTGGCCCCATTGCTTTGTCCACCCTCAGTTTTGTGAGCTCCTCCAGGACTCTCTCCACTGTGAATGGACTTGTGCTTACCTCTCCCCCTCTTCGTGTCTGTTACCCAGCTGTAGTCCCTAACCCTTCCCCTCTTTAGTGAATACTCAGCTGAAGTATTTGTTCAGTATTTCTGCCTTTTCCATGTCTCCCTCCTTACACTCCCCTGTATCCCCTTTGAGCCTTACAATCCCCCCCGATCTTGCTTCTTTCGCTAATGTACCTATAGAATGCCTTGTCCCCTTTTCTTCACTGTCTGCGCTAATCTTTCTTCAGTTTGCGCCTTTGCTCTCTTAACAGCCTTCCCTGCTTCCCTGAGTTTCCTTAGGTACACATCCCTGTCCTCCTCCCTTTGAGTCTCCTTATATTTCCTGAAACCTGCCCTTTTGGCCCTTACCTTGTCTGCCGCATCTCTCGAGAACCACAGTGGTTTCCTTCTTCTCTTGCCCTTATTTACCAACCTGAGGCATTGGCTCATCACCTCCTCTATGGCTCCCTTTAGTTATTCCCACTGCTCCTCAACTTCCCCTCCTGTCTCCCTTCTCGCCAATGCCTCTTTGATACAACTCCCCATTTTAGCAAAATCTGCCCTCCTAAAATCTAAAACCTTTGCCTTCTTGTGACTAGACTGTGTCTTGGCCCCTATGCTAAACCACACTATGTGATGGTCGCTGGACCCCAGTTGACCTTCCACCTGGATGTCTGCAGTTAGAAACATAGAACATAGGAACATAGAAACATAGAACATAGAAACATAGACTTTGACGGCAGATAAGGACCGCTAGGCCCATCTAGTCTGCCCATTTCCCTACCTGCAGGATAGGCCACAGATCCTAGTTAACCAACAGTCTTTATCTTCCTGCCCCCCACAAGAATTGCCTTATGTCTGTCCCATGCATTCTTGAATTCTCCCACAGTTTTAGACCCCACAACTTCCTCTGGAAGGCTGTTCCATGCATCCACTACCCTCTCTGTGAAATAATACTTCCTCACATTGCCCCTGAACCACCCTCCTTCTATCTTGCGGGAGGCCTGTAGATCACTCCTGCTCGGATTACTGTGCCATTGCCTGGCTCAAGGGTGACCCACAGTGCCTCAGCCTCCCCCGTCTACCCAGTACCTCCATTACCCCCGTCTACACAGTTCTGTCCCCATTGGTCAGTACTAGTTCCAGAATCACCCCATCTCTAGTGGGATCAATCACTAGCTGTCTTAGGCCTGCCCCCTGTAGGGAATCCAGGATGTCTCTGCTCCTGGTTGAAGCAACTGCTGGGATGGCCCAGTCTATGTCTGGGATACTGAAATCACCCAGCAGTAATACCTCACTTTTTGCTGCCATTGCATGAATTTGATCCCATAGATCCCTATCTAACTGCTCCCCCTGCGGGAGGCCTGTAGATCACTCCTGCTCGGATTACTGTGCCATTGCCTGGCTCAAGGGTGACCCACAGTGCCTCAGCCTCCCCGTCTACCCAGTACCTCCATTACCTTTATACCCTCCCTAACGTACATGGCCACCTCTCCCCCTTTTCTACCCCCCTGTCCCTCCTGAACAGAGCATAGCCCAGTACATAACATTCCAGTCATGATTTGTGGTGTACCAGGTCTCTGTTATTGCTGCTATGTCCAGGTCTGCCTCTACTAACAATGCTTCCAGGTCTGGGATTTTATTCCCCAGGCTATGAGCATTTGTAACCATGGCCTTCCATGTTTTGCTGCCTACCTGCTCTTTACTCACGTCTTTGCACCGCTGCTTTCTTCCCTCCCTACCTTTTTTCGTGCTGCCTTCCTACCTCTGCCGTTCCCTCTTTGTCTGATTTAGGTGATACTGTCCATATTTTGCTTTCCTGCTCCTCAATTTTGGCTTCTCTTTCTTGTGGGGGTGGGCTGCTAGAGTATCCCTGTTCCTGTTGCCCCCCTGGCTAGTTTAAATGCACGGCACCATTACTGTGCTCATTCTACACTGATTCATTCTACCTTCCTTATTGTAAAATTGTATGTAACTGATCCAGCCTATTTATTTGTACTTGTTTTACTATATTTGTGCTTGTTTGACTGCATTCAACTGGAACTCAATTACTGTATTTGTTATGGTGCTTAGTAATCTATGTTATTGGCATGGATCCTTTGTAAATGAGCACTTGTGCTCAAAGGTATTCTTTGAAATTTTCAATAAATAAATAAGTAAACAAATAATGCAAAATGAAAAGAACAAGGTGTGCAAAAAAGTCACATAAGACTAAGTTAATGGAGTACAATGCAGGTGGCTGAATTATTCCTTGAAGAAGAACCTGCAGGGGATCGAAGTGCTGGGGTTTTGTCGGGTCATCAATGTATTAAACTGCATTAATAAATCAGCCACTTGCATTGCACTGCATTGACTAGTCTTACTTTTTTTATTTTTTTTTTTAATTTATTGAAGTTTTGGAAATTGCCTTTGAGTCAGAGACTCATTTACAAAGGCTCCACGTCAAAGATCCAGAGACAGTCAGTTACACAAAGGAAGTATAAATACAGTGGCAAGTAGGCAACAGCAATTAATGAATGTAAGATACAAGGTTACAGAGTGGTAAAAACGTCACTTTAAAATTGAAACCTTGGGCAGTAAAATATAGTCCTAAGACAAGACAAATGGGTAACGGTGGGAGAATAACCAGGGGTCTGAGCAATTGGGAGTACAAAGGGCAGAGGACGGTTGTTAGACTGAGGTCCATTGTCAATGTCGGCTGAGGCGGGAGAGAAAGGACAGGGGAAGGAAGGGGATCATGAACGGGGAGGAAGAGAGTACACGAGGGCTTAAAAACACTCACCTTGCTCTTTTCGTTTTGCTCATATTGTTCATATGGAGCTGCAGCTTCCTTCCTGTGCACCTGATACCTGTGAGTTCTAGCATACATAGAGGAGCCCTGAAATATTCCCCTATGCCAGTGCTCTCCTTTACATCCCTCTGAAGCATAATCAAGATGGTGGAGATATCCTCATCACATCCATTTCAAAATACTCAGGGCCAGTAGGAGGAGGAAACTTGTATTTTAAACAGTAAGGCAGTTTCTAACAAAAGAATTTAAAGCAGCAGTGCATGGTATGGCAAAAAGCGTGACCTGTGCCTTTTATTCTATTTTCAGTGCCACTGTTCTCCAGTCTTATACTAAAATGACCCTTTCTCAATCTGGGGTCTGTTTTGGCATTTGTTTGACATTTAACATATTGTAATGAAAAGTAGCAGTTCTTTTAACATTGCATAGGTCAATATTTTCACTGTAACATGCGTTACTGCTTTACAAAATACAGTATGTCCCTTAATTACACTGATGGTTACTATTTCAGAACAACCATAATCTAAAGCAACGAGCAAGTACACCATCTCTTTAAAATGCTGGGAGTTTTGCAGTGCAGTGGCTGTGGGGCAGCAGTTTTCAGGGAGACCTTCTGGAGACTGCAATGCTGCCCCATCTGCCTGCAGCTCTCTGGGGTGAAGCAGGAGGCCACTAGACTTCAGGCCCAGTTGGCTGGGATTTGGGCGACCTCTTCCCCCACCCAGGGGCCACTAAGTCTGCCACCACTGCCTCAGAGGATGCCATGGTGGTAGAATGGCTGGACTTTGGTGGGCTCTGGAAGGGTAGGGGTTGTGGGTCAAAGGCACATTCCTCATCCGGTACCTCTGTGCAATTCCTACACTGTTCTGATGAGGCAAGACTGCCAGGAAGCGGCACCAATGGTAGAGGCCATGGAGGATGTAGGGGTCCTCTACAGCAGAGACCTTAAGGAGGGTGGAAGAGAACCCCAGAGGAGGCAAAAGCAACTTCTGGTGGGGGACTCGATTGTGAGGAGAGATAGATTTGGGAATAGGAAAGGGAGAGGAGAGGGTGCCTATGCGGTGCCATGGCCTGGCAGGATGGGAAGTGGCTCCTAAGGATCGCAATGGCAGCAGGACAGGAGTCACAGCTGGATGTCATTGTCCACCAGTGGACTAATGACCTGGCTAGGGATGGGGCTGGCATAGTGTAGGAGGAGTTTAGAGATCTGGGGGTAGGTCTTAGGAAGCTAACACACTCAGTGGCTTTCTCTGAGGTGCTGTCTGTATACAACAGGGGGAGATGAGGGATCTCCGCACCAAGAGCTTCAACTCATGGCTAAAGGAATGGTGCAGCAGACAGTAGGAGTTTAGTTACATTGGGAACTGGGTAGCCCCTGGGAAGACAGGAGTCTATACAGCGGTGATGGCCTGCATCCATCTGGGAGGGGAACCACAGTCCTTGTTGGACAGTTCAAATGTTACTTTGATTAACATTTAAACTAGCTGAGAGGGTGATAGAAGAGATTGGGTCAGAAGAAACAGCTACCCCCCCAAAGGCTGAAGTAAACAGTAGGGAGAACCCTAGAGGAGTGGAATCCCCCTGGATGCAAATTAATAGAGGAAGTGGGGTAGAAGAAATGAAGGGGAATGGGAGAAGGTGCATTTAAAAGACAGGTGGAAGGAAGGAAAGCACAAAGGAACAAGCATTTCTCAATGCTGAATGTTTGCTTGCTGGCATTGGCATTGGTAGTGTAGGAGTTAGAGAGATGTATAATAGGAATGGCAGTGAAGTATTGAACTGAAGCCAACCCCACCACCACCCTGCAGAGACTGACAGGCACTGGGGTGTGTCTTTGGGTCATCAGGCATAACAGGCCATGCAATTTCTCCACACCCTACCCTGCAGACACCGACAAGTGTCACAGTGTGCCTTGGAGTCTTTGGGCCTTATGCTCACGCCATTCCATAAGAAATATGGTGAGATGGGTGCAGTATAGGAGAATGGGGTGAACTTTGGGGCCAAATAGGCACACCTCAATGCCTGTCACTGGCTGCAGGGTGTGGGGTGTGGGTGGGGATGGAATGGCAGGAGTGTTATAGGAGACAATCCCAAGTCACACCCCTCATGCCTGTCAGTCTCTACAGAGTGGGGTGTTATGGTTGGAAACCCTAAGGTCCCAGGCGTTTGTTGATATTTTCACTCCCAAATTTTAAACATGGGTTTTTTGTGACCCCCACTTCATGAACAGTGGCAATATCAGTTCGTTAGTGGAAAGCTGATTTTGCACAGCGACTACGTCATTTGGCACCACCGATGTGAAAACACATTTCGAACAGGATGTGAAAAATGAGAGCTGCACTGTTCATGGGAGGTGCAAAAAATGGCAATGTTGAAAATCTGCAATGAAAATATTAAAAAAACTGGTGAAGTCACAAGCATGCATAGAAACTGCACAACGCACACCCATAATGCAATTAGTTTGGGGATATTTTTACAGCAGATTGTCAACACAGGCATTTTGGAACCTCCGCTCATGAACAGTGTCACTGTGATTTTCTTAATCTGTCCCAAACAGTGATTCCCACAGCGACCAAGCATTTCTGCACTGGAAGTGCAAAAACACATTTTGGCCATGGTGTAAAAAATGACAGCTGTACTGTTCATAAGGAAGTGTGGAAAAATGCCAGTGGTGAAAATCTGGACTGAAAATGTTAGAAATCTACGAACTTATGAGGGTGTGTGGAAACTGCGCAATGGTTGCTCATAACACAGTCATTTTATGGACTTTTTTCATGAAATTTTTAACATAGCCATTGCAACACCTCTGCTCATGAAGAGTGTCACTGTGATTTTCTTAACCTGTCCCGAACATTAATTTCGCACACGGACTACGCCATTGTGCATTACATGCACAGAAACACGTTTTGGGCAAGATGTGAAAAATGACAGCTGTACTGCTTATAAGGAGGTGTGGTAAAATGGCAATGTTGAAAATCTGGAGTGAAAATAGTGAAAATTTGTGAACTTACGAGCGTGCGTAGGAACAGCACAACGCATGCTTGTGAAACAGTCAATTTTGGGAATTTTTTCACCAAATTTTTAACATAGCCATTTTAACACCTCTGCTCATGAACAGTGTCACTGTGATTTTCTTAATCTGTCCCGAACATTAATTTCGCACACCGACTGTGCTATTGTGCACTACATGCTCAGAAACACATTTTGGGGGAAATGTGAAAAATGACAGCTGTACTGCTCAGAAGGAGATGTAGTAAAATGGCAATGTTGAAAATCTGGAGTGAAAATATTGAAAATTTGTGAACTTACAAGCGTGCATAAGAACAGCTCAACGCATGCTCATAAAACAGTCATTTTTGGGAATTTTTTCACCAAATTTTCAACATAGGATTTTTGAGGGCCTACCTCATGAACTATGACACTGTCATTTTGTAAATTGGTCCCGGAAGGTGGTTCTGTGCAATGACCATGAAATCACCTTTTGGGGCCGATTAACAAAATGACAGTGACAGAATTCATGAGGTGGGGTCCCAAAAACTCCATGTTGAAAATTTGGTGAAAAAATTCAAAATGCCTGAGATATGCATCAAAGTTGAAAAAAACTATTTATTACATTATACAGCTTACGCATTTCTCAGAAGAGTGCAGGCGTGTTCCTGGTCCACGAAGATCGTCGTGCCAAGCTCCGGAGGTAAGTATGGGGTGAGGTGGGGTGTGGGGAAGTGGATGCACAGAGGGTGGGCGCGGGTTGGGAGGCGGGGGGTCAGGACAGTCAGTGAGGAAGTTTTTTTTCTTGCAGGTTTTTTTTTTCTTTCCTTGGACGATGCAGGACTTGTGCCACGCTGGGATGGGCTCCCAGTGTGGCAGCTGGAAGGCTGTTTAGGGGGGCAGTGGAGCCAACAGGGGATTGGGCACCCCCGTTGGCCATATGGACTGTTGCCATGTTGGGGTGGGCTCCCAGCATGGCACCCGGTTGTCTGTTGGGGGGGGAGAAACATTGGAGCGACGAGTTCGGCACCCCATCAGCCATATGGACTATTGCCATGCTGGGGTGGGCTCCCAGTATGGCACCTGGATCTCTGTTGGGGGAGTACAGCAGGAGCCGGCAGGGTTGGGCACCCGTCAGCAGCCATACAGTGTGTGCGTACATTAGCACCCAGTGTGGCGGGAGCGATGCAACACGCAGTAGCTTCTCACTGCTCACTGAAGCATAGCTCTGCCTTTGAACTGTATGGCACTGCATTTTTAACTGCTGTCATAGACAGCTGCAGCATTCATTGGCAAACTGTGGCCGCACCTGCAAACACACTGATTGCATTGGAAGATGGGTGCCACACCAATGAAAACTCAGATGATGGCACAATGTTTCTTGCACATGCGTGCAAGCAAACGTAAAAATGGGGGTAACAAATGAAGTGGTAACAAAACCTGGAAAGCCATGAGTGCAAATGCTAGAAGTCAAGGAAATAAGATTCCAGACCTAGAAGCCACAATGGCAGAGGCAGAACTGGATATTGTGGCCATTATTGAGTCTTGGTGCACTAAAAACCATAACTGAGAGATGGTCATACCAGGCTGTACTCTGCTCAGGAAGAACATGATACGAAGGAAAGAAGGGAGTGTGGTACTTTATGTGAGTCAGGGCATTAAAGCAATGGAGATACAGGGAATATGGGGCAGAAGTACTGTGGATCACCCTAGAGATGGGGAATGGAGCCTCTACTCACACTAGTGTGATCTACAGACCTTCAGCACAGAGGGAGGAGTTAGATAAAGTTATGATGGAAGCCATTGGCACGGTGGCGGAAAAGGGATCGGTGCTGCTGGTGGGGAACTTCAACCTGCCAGATGTAGACTGAAGCCTCCCAGCTGTGGCTTCAACTAGAAGCAGGGAAATCTTGGATGTACTGCAGGGGGCATTCCTCAGGAAACTAGTCAGGAGCCCACTCATGATAGGGCAGTACTGGGCCTGGTACTCACCAAAAGGGACAGTGTTGCAGACATCAAGGTGGGGGGGGCACCTGGGGACCAGCGATCACTGTGCAGTGTGGTTCAATAGAAGGACAGCTACAGAATCAATCCACACAAAGGTGAGGGTCCTGGACTTCAGAAGAACAGATTTTAGAAAAATTGGTGAATACCTCAGGGATGACCAGGTGAGGTGGGATAAACCATGGGTGTAGCCAGGCATACTCCAAGTACTCCATGGTGTGAAGTTTTATTTAAGGGGGTAGCAAATAGGGTCTGAACTGCTTCCTTTTTCCATGAAAACTAACAAAGAAAATGCTGAACCTTTCTGTAATTGTATCCATAGGAGTCAAAACTAGAAGGACTGGTCACTAATACTGTCTTTGTATCCCAAGGGCAATACAACTTTAAAGGCTCTGGGTTGGTATGTGGGTGTCTTAGGGAGCAATGCATGTCATTTGTATTTACCCATGCATGGCAACAACCATTGTCATGAGATACAAAAGTTGCATTTATTGTGCCAAATAAAGCAACAAACACGATCCTGGTGTACATTTGTATGTTGTCTGGCAACACCCCGAGGGGGGGGGGTAGCACACCCTAACAAGGGGGGGAAGGGTAGCAGTGAGTCCACTTGGTCTGCAGATCTGAAATCCCTGGCTACATCCCTGGGGTGAACTAGGTGGGGTGGAGTAGCGGTGGGGGAAACTAAAATGTATTTTTTTTTTTATTTATTTAAAATTGGTGACTGGGAAAGGACCTCAGTGAAGGCAACAAACCTCTGCGTCAAGCAAGGGAGCAAAAGAAAGAGGAAACTGGACCACTATGGTTCTTGAAAGAGGTGGCAGAAAAGGTGAAAGCTAAGAGGGTAGCATTCAGAAGGTACGAGGCGATGCATAGCAAGGAGAATATGACAGTGTATCAGGGGAAAAGGAAGGAAGCAGTGAGAGCAGTAAGAAGTGCTAAGGCACAAACTGAAGAAAGAATAGGCAAGGCAGTAACAATAGGGGACAAGAAATTGTTTAGGAACATAAGTGAAAAAAAGGAAGACCAGGGGTGGGATTATAAGGTTAATAAGGGAAAGGGGCGGACTGCAGAGGAGGAACAGGAAAAGGCAGACATCCTGAGCAAATATTTTGTTCAGTGTTCACAGAGGAAAGAGGTGGGGAGGAGCCACAAAAAGATAACAGGAACATTGGAGGGAGGGAGATGGACACTAGTCCTTTTTCAGAAGAGATTGTCCTGAAGGGACTCGTAAATCTGAAAGTGGACAAAGCAATGGGGCCAGACAGGGTCCACTCAAGGGTACTGAGGGAGTTCAGTGAGATACTGGCTGCACCTTATGACAGCTGTATTGAACAGCTCACTGGAAACAGGAGTGGTCCCGGAGGACTGAAGGACGACAGATGTAGTCCCACTTCATCAAAGTGGTAGCCGGAAAGAGGCTGTCAATTATAGGCCAGTAAGCCTGACTTCAGTGGTGGAATAGTTAATGGAATCACTGCTGAAAGAAAGGATTGTGGCATATCTTAAATCCAATGGGTTACAAGACCTGAGGCAGCAAGGATTCATTGGGGGTGGGTGGGGTGGTGGTAATGTTAAATGAATCTGACAGAGTTCTTTGGGTGACCAAGGAACTAGATCAGGGTGGAATGGTAGACATGGCCTACTTAGATTTCAGTGAGGCATTCAACACCATTCCAAACAGGAAACTAGTAAGCAAGCTGGGAGTTTAGGAGTGGGTCAGAAGCTGGTAAACTGGGTAAGAAATTGGTTAAGGGGTGGGCGGCAGAGGATAGTGCTAAATGGAGTTCACTCAGAGGAAGGGAGGGTAACCAGCTTGGGGGGGAGGAACTCAGGCATCAGTGCTGGGACCAGTCCTCTTTAATGTCTTTATAAGTGACATTGCAGAGGAGCTGGAAAGGAAGGTCTGCCTCCTTGTGAATTATACCAAACTCTGCAATAGGATGGACGCTACGGGGGGCCGGGTGGAAAGGATAAGCAGCGATCTGAGAAAACTCAAGGAGTGGTCAAGGGTATGGTAGCTGGGTTTCAGTGCAAAAAAGTGCAAAATAATGCACTTGGGGTGGGCAAAAAATGGAGGGGTGGTACTGACAACCACAAAGCAGGAAAGAGACCAGGGGATGATCATATCAGATGACTTAAAGGTGGCCAGACATTGCAACCAGGGAGTTGGGAAAGCAAGTGGGATGCTGGAATGCAGGGGGAGGTGGTGTTGCCTCAGTATAGATCACTGGTAAGACCCCATCTAGAGTACTGTAACCAGTTCTGGAGACCACATCTCAGAAAGGACCTAGAGTGGAAGTGGCCTAGAAGAGGGCAACTAAAATGGTACAGGGTCTGCATCAGAAGCCCTATGTAGTGTGATTAAAGGAACTAAATATGTACATCATGGAATGAAAGGAGAGAGGGGAGGGATATGATAGAGACCTTTAAATACCTCCAGGGGGTAAACAGGGTTCAAGAGGGAAGTATTTAGAAGGAAAAAGGGTGCTAAAAGACAAAGGGGCATGATAAGAAGCTGGAGAGGGGTAGATTCAGGAGAGATGTGAGGAAGTACTTCTTCACAGAAAGAGTGGTGGATTCCTGAAACAGTCTTTCAGCAGAGGAAGTGAGGGTGAAGAGGTTGTGGGTTTCAAGAATGCATGGGATAGGCATAAAGGAATCTTAGGGAAAGGGAAAGGGGGTGAATGGGCCAGAGAGATCAAAGAGGATCTGTGGTGGTACTACAGGCAGAGAAAATGGGCAGACTAGGTGGGCCGAATTGTCCTCATCTGCCAGCCAATTCTATGTTTCTAAGTTTTTAGCCCTTTTACTTGCATAGCAGATTTCCCCAACACAAATCATTGAACGTCTGCCATGTTCAGTCAGCCTGTACAAAAACTATCTGCTGTCAATGGGCTGTAGCAGAGGTACTGGCATCCCCCATTCATCTTTATGGAGCATTAACTTCAAAGTCTTCTTGTAAGTGGTAGGTCAGATTTTTTTTATCCTAAACACTGTACTGTGGGACTTTCACTTTCTCTGCATATCCGGATCTGCTGCATCGCTTGTCTTCAACCTGAAGCCGCTCATGAGATTGAAACTTAACAAATTTTATACAAAAGTGATGCAACAATACAAACGCTTTGTACATTAAACCTGTGTTTGTGTCCTATTTAAAATATACTTATGTTTAATGTTATTTTACAAGTAAACATGTTGTATCTGCATGTAAACAATTATGCAAATTGCCCCCTAGTTCTATATGACTGTAACTGGCAGTAATTCACTCATCTCTGAAAGGTCATCAAGAAGAGAGAGCAATACATAGGAGCAATGCCTTTCACTAGAGATGAAGAACATTTACACATTTACATTTCCCATACTGTGCTTGTGAGTGGTACCTGCATGTGAGAAACATAATTCTGAACTGGCTGCCAAAAATGGAGGAAGCTGATTGGCTCTGAAGCCATGATTATATCTAACTACATACTCATGACTTCAAAAAGCCTCCAGCCACCAGCCTCCTCACCCACAACAAATCAGCCCGAGAGCAACCAACAGCCAGACAGCCACACTGAAGTTGCGCTTGGTAGGGGCAGCTCCTCACTCACTGCCACTCACACTCTCAAAAGCAGCAGCCCGTAGCAACAGCACACGAGTGGCAGCAGTGGACGAGTTATTTTTTTTCTAAGTAACCAGAGACCCCCGACCAGAACAACAAGTGAGCACGTTCCATTTGAAATTACACCAGGTACAGGCTGGAGTCATGAGAGCGAGCAACGGCTTTCAGGAATGAAATTGCTGTCAACTGCAACATACAAGAAACACCACATGCCCACACAAACCAGCAACAGCTGCTCACAATACTGGGGTGGGATGGCGTGAGTCGCCGCTCCAGTCACTTCTTAAAACAAACAAAAAAACACCCAGAAAATGAAAGAACCACAGAAAACAACACAGTAACACACCATGTAAATCTTTCTTTTTAAAACCACTTCTACTGGCCTGCCGGCGGCTTCACCTAACAACAAGCACTCCTTCAACTCACCGATTGGCAGCAGCAAAGAAAGTGTCCATCTTGACATCGCGCTTCTCACAGATCGGGTTTTGCAGAAAAAACAGAACAAAACACACACACACACACACCTTCACCCAGTCCCACAGCAGGCAGCGGGACCAGGTCAAAGGCAGACAGAACATAATTCACATACAGAAGTACTGCTGTGAGAATGAGAAACAGTTTACAGCAACATCCCCTCCACCAACTTGACTTTACAATAGCACCACCTGCTGTCCAGAGCCCTCCAGGAACTATTTTGTTAAAACATACTCCTCCACACCCCAAAAAAGGCACTTTCAAAAGGGTTTAAAATATCTTTTAAATTTTTTGCTAATAAAACTTTTCAGCCAGTTCATAATAGCAATAATGCACTAGAGGCTGTGGTATATCATGGGATATCATCACTTCTCAGGTGTTGGACGCACTCGGCCTGCAGCCTTGTGCCCAACCACCCAAGGCATGACGATATCCCATATTATACCACACCTGTTGTACACTATTGCTTAATTTTAAAGTGGATAACAAAAGTCCTACAGTCTGATTGGTCAGACTGGGTCTTTGCTCTTGAGTTAATCTTACAACAAACACACAGGTCAAAACCAAGTTGTTAAGTTTCATCTAATTATAGAGTTTCTTAGTCTTTTTTTTTTCCTTTGGATCCATTTTATAATGTGAATAACGAATACTTGGCTGCACCTCATGCCACACCATACAAGGTGTGGATAAATCCCACAATGACGCACGCTCTGTCATGCATTATTTTAGCAATAAGGCATGACAGGGTGTGTGCTATTGTCTAATAACGTCACTTCTGGGGTGGGTTGAAGCATGAGGCATAGCCAAGTGCTTCCATCATCCGAGGAGTGATGTTATTAGACAATAACACACTCCCTGGACTGCCTTATTGCTATTATACAATGGCTCGTTTTAAAAATAAAAATAGAAAGCTTAAAAAAATGTGTAACATTTTTATTTTTATTCTTTTTTGTACTGGAGCCATATTTTGGTAATATAAGAAAAAGTAGTCCAGTAGGTGATGCTGCTGCTTATACTGTGGGTTTCTTGTACATGCCCCCCCTCCCCAATACACACACACACACACACACACACACACTCGTTGTTATGTGGTGACCTTTGCTCTAGTATGAGATTTAATCTGTGTGGTCCCCCAGCTTGTCCTGGGACCTGGCAAAGATGTTTTTTTTTTGTCTCCCCTGTGAAAAATATAGACAGTAAAAATGATGATAGTGGAGCAAAGAGGACACTTCCAGTTTCCCGTGTTCGCTCGGTAACTGGACATCATCGGAATGTGTGAGGTACGGAACTATTCTGTTTTTTATTGTTAAACTGGTTCCTTTGAATAGGCAGTGTATGTGGATTTGGTGAGAAACTGCGATGGGTTTCAAAAGGTATAGGTATTACATTTTGGGGTTTTGTGGAAATGGCAGAGCGCATGCGTTTACTAGCCTGAGGCAGCATCTGTGAAGTGAAAGAGAGACAGCTGCCAATTTTTTTTTTTTTTTAGTGAAGCCAAATGTGACGGCTTTTATCTGAACTAGTGAGACACCCAGGCACTGAACTTTGTGTGTGTGTGTGTGTGTGTGTGTGTGGGGTGGGGGGTGGGGGGAGGGGCTAAGCCGTTGCAGCTTCAGGGCATGTCGGCTTCAAGATATTCCTTTGTCGGGAGGAGGAAGTTCTTTAAGTGCTCTGGTCATTTGTGTGCCTGGACTTAATACAGTGATGTTGTTGTTCAATAACATCACCGTGCCAGGCACACACTGACTAATCAGGATAGGAGAAATGTTTCTGTCATTGTATAATGCTTATTATACAATGGGCTAAAAAATATTGGCTTATGATTGGCTGACTGGCATGATTTACAATGTGTAAATCATGCCATCACCCAACGGGAAGAAGAGCCAGTCAACCATCGGTACCAAACTTTAAAGCTGCTGGCCACCATATTGTTTTCTCAGGTAAGCATTAAGGATGCAATACTTGAAGCAGCATCCCATTGTGTTAGAGAGAAAAGGAAGTGCAAAAGAAGAAGGAAACCACTTTGGTTCTCAAAAACAGTACCAGAAAAGGTCAGAGCCAAAAGGCTGGCCTTTAGGAAATATAAGGAAACGCAGCAGGATGAAGATAGGGAGGCAAACCAAACTTCCCTAAGGGAAACAGGGAAGGCAGTAAGGCAGGCAAAGGCCCAAATCGAGGAAACACTAGCACAAACAGTAAAAGAAGGTGACAATACTTTCTATAGATACATCAGTGAAAGGAGAAAGTCCAGAGGGGGTATTGCTAAGATCAAAGGGGATAAAGGGGCATGTGAGGAGGAGGACCATGTAAAAGCATCTATCCTAAATAGATACTTCTGCTCAGTATTTACTGAAGAGAAGGTAGGGCAGGGCCCACAGCTCAGCACCATGGACATAGGGGGGAGGGAGGTGTGCACTATTTCCTTCACAAAAGAAAGGGTCCTACAAGAGCTCGATAAGCTCAGGGTGGACAAGGCAATGGGACCTGATGGCATACATCCCAGGGTACTAAAGGAGCTAAGGGTGGAACTAGCAGAGCCATTATCAGAACTGTTTAGTGAGTCTCTGAGCACAGGAGAGGTCCCAGAAGACTGGAGAAGGGCTCATGTGATCCTGCTCCACAAGATTGGTAGCAGGGAGGAGGCAGGGAAATACAGACCAGTCAGTCTTACCTCAGTAGTGGGCAAGATTATGGAGGCACTCCTTAAGGAAAGGATAGTGCAGCACCTGGAATCCATAGGAACACAGGATCCAACACAGCATGGGTTTACAGAAGGAAGGTCCTGTCAAACTAATCTCATAGATTTCTTGACTGGGTAACCAGAGTGGTGGATCAAGGGGGAGCAGTTGATGTCGCCTACCTTGACTTCAGCAAAGCTTTCGATATTCTTCCACATAGAAGATTGATTAATAAGCTGGGTAGGCGTTGGGTGGATCAGTCAGAAGTTGGTCAACTGGGTGGCAAACTGGTTGACAGGCAGAAAACACAGAATGGTGGTAAACGGTATACAGTCAGAAGAGATGCAAGTCACAAGTGGGGTATCTCAGGGATCAGTCCTGGGGCCAGTCCTCTTCAATATCTTCATCAGTGACATTGCAGATGGACTGGAGGGTAAGGTTTGTCTGTTTGCAGATGACACCAAGATCTGCAACAGAGTAGATGATCCAGATGGGGTGGGCAGAATGAGAAGAGATCTGGATAAACTAGCAAAATGGTTGAAAGAGCGGCAACTGGGGTTTAACGCAAAGAAGTGCAAGATCATGCACATAGGGAGGAGAAACCCAGAAGCCACCTATAAGCTGGGAGGGGGAGTTGCTGGCAGTCACAAGGGAAGAAAAAGACTTGAACATCATCATCACCGATGACCTGAAATCATCGAAGCAGACCACTAAAGCAGTAGGTAAGGCTAGGGGGATGTTGGGGTGTTTTAGTAGGGGTATCACAAGTCGGAAGAGGGAGGCAATAATCCCTCTTTACAAGACACTGGTTAGGCCCCATCTGGAGTACTGCGTGTGCAGTACTGGAGGTCACACCTTCGCAGGGACATTAACCAAATTGAGGCAGTCCAGAGAAGGGCAACTAAAACGGTGCAGGGACTGCATCAGAAAACATATCAGGACAGATTAACGGAGCTCAATATGTATACCCTAGAGCAAAGGAGGGAGAGAGGTGATATGATCAAAACATTCAAACACCTTAAGGGCATTAACAAGGTGAAAGAGTCTAACATGTTTCAATATAAGAAAAATAGCAGGACAAGAGGACACAGCATGAGATTAGAGGGAGGCAGATTAAAGGGCATTCTGAGGAAGTTCTTTTTCACAGAAAGGGTGGTGGATGCATGGAACAGCCTACCTCAGGAAGTGGTGGATATGAATACAGTGCAGGGCTTCAAACAGGCATGGGATAGGCATAAGGGAGCAATACAGATGAGTATGAATAGATAGGCCATTGACAGAGCAAAGGCCGATGGCACATTCATAAAGTAGAAAAAGAAATGGGCAGACTGGATGGGCCTTGCGGTCCTTATCTGCCATCAACTTCTATGTTTCTATGTTTCTGTGTAATCGGAACAAGTTAAACTCAAAATAAAAATATGAAAACTTCTCTCTCCTACTTCATTACATTGTATAATCATAGGTATCATAGGTATTTCCAGACCAAGATAGACACTCGTGTCCATAGTGCTCACCATATGTTTATAGGTAACCTTCAATATTATTGCTGGTACAGTAAGAGTTAAGCTTTCTTTTAAACTCATTCATCGTCATGCTCCCCACAATATCCTCTGGCAAGGAATTCCAAACAGCCACCACTCTCTGACTGAACCAAAATGTCCTCTTCCTAGACTGGCACAATTCCCTTTTAAGTTGCAGTACATGAGAGTGTGCCCTGTAAGCGGAGGGACTTAGTTCTAGTCCTAATTGTTCCCATAGATCATCATCGGTCAGAGCATGATAAAGTAGGCACATGTTCCCTCATAATCTTCTGTACTCCAGTGAGAAGAGTCCCAGTTCCTTTCTTTTTTCTGTATATGTAAGATTTTTAACATCTCTGATAACCTTAGTAACCCTCCTTTGCTCCCCCTCTAGTACTCTTGTTTCTTGTAATCGCATTATACCACGAGAGGGTGTGGGTGATGGCAGGATTATACAATGGGGTCTTGAAATCCTTGTTCCTGATTGGCTGGCTGGCATGATTTACATCGTGTAAATCATGCCATCACCCAATAGGAAAAAGTGCCAGCCAAGCAGTCTCCCCCCCTCCCACCACATGCATATCATTCCGATGGCTGGCATCAAAGAAACTGACTGCCATTTTTGTTCTTGATGCTACCGCTAGACCAGGAAATTCAAACAGCCACAACACATAAAAGTACACTAAGTCCCCAAAATAACAACAAAAGTCAACACTTTGCCACAAACACTCCAAGAAGCCACTTGTGAGCCCAAACAATATATTAAAATCTTTCCCTATAAACGCTTCCACGCGGCTCACCAAACAGCCTTTTGAACTGTCGACTCTGCTCTGTACCTCCGTTCCATTGCCTCAATCCATCAGAGCTGCTTAAATAATTCATTCCACTTGTGACAACAAATGATTTATCCAGGGGAAAAAATGTTGTTGTAATCACACATTCATACTGGCATTGGTCTTACCAACTCAAAACCTACTCCCCGACGACCACAAAACCCGGAAACGGACGTTCAGGGATGGCAGCTCATTAGCGCTCCTGCCACACAGACTCTCACTGGTCGCAGGCTGTCTCTAAAAAAAAATAAATAAATAAAAAAATAACTTGCCACTGCCAGGATCTTTGTTCAAGAAAAAAAATCACAGCACATTACTGTGTGTACTTTGTGTGTGTGTGTTGGGGGGGGGGGCTGCATTAGGAGGAGATCGACAGCATGTCTCTCACTTATTCTGCCCAGCAACAAAGGACTATTCAACATAGAGGAAGGACACCACAGCTTAAAATCAATGAAAATGTATTTTTTCTTAAATGTTTCAGTGTTTCTATCTATTCCTTCACATTTTGCACATTGTACAATCACAATATCCCACTCTAGGGTGTGGGTGATGGCAGAATTTATCCACTTCTGATGTGGTTCACTCACTTGGCCGATGGCCTCATGTCCAAACCACACAACAGGCATGGATAAATCCTGCCATCACCCACACCCTCTCATGGTATATTGCTTAATTTACCCACACCTGGTGTGATTTCCTTACTTGTCCAGCAGCCTCGTGAGCAAACCACCACACCAGGAGTGGGTAAATCCTGGATCACCCACACTGTCTTGTGGTATATTGCTTAAATATAACAAAGACAGACCCTCTTGGATTCCACATTGCCAGCAATGGTCATGTGGCTATGTCTGTCCCCACCCTCACACCGCACAACATCAAGCTAAGCAGAATTTCAGAAAACCATTGAGTCTATATTTTTTATAAATTTTATATTTATAAATATAAAAAAATAATAATCAAGGGGAGACAAAACATGTCTGGCAGTGACAGTTCATCTAAACGTGCCAGTGATTAAAAGTTTTTTTCATCCACTTCCAGTAAACAAAATTAATATTACAAGTCCCGAAATGCCTTTATTAGTAGAATGGGACAGGCAGTTTCATAATTGTTTGTCCAGATGAAAGAGAAAAGGAACCTGGAAAATTACCCTTTCATTTTCCTTTCTTTTCCCCTTTGAATTTGGCAGCACTACAACCTGGGAACAGCTGGATTTCCCTCATTTGACTTCTTGCGCAAGTGACAACAGAACTCCCTTCCCCCATCCCTCATCTTTGTAGTGTATGGTTCAGTACGGTATGTTTGGCAGCTGTGCGCATGAAATGTGCAAGCAAGCAGCTCAGTTGTGTGTGTGTGTGTGTGTGTGTGTGTAGTTGGCTGACTTTGGAACATCAGGCCCTTTAACAACGCAGTACCAGAATAAACTGCAATCAGGGATGAAATAACCACAAAAGGGTCTAAGGTTCTGAAAGGTTCCATAAGCCAGAAATGTTTCTGATAGTTATCCAAGCCTTATTAGAACTTTCAAAACCTTTTAGTTTAATGTAGAAAAACGGTTTTAAACATCACTATCTACCCTTCTGCTACTGTCAGTGAAGAGGAAGAAATCTTAAAACAACATGAAGTGATACACTACTGCTATACTACCTGCTGCCACCTTATGGGTCTAGGGTCGATCTATCACCACTACCACCCCCAGCCTTTGTACTAGTTAAAGGCCTGCTGGAAGAGTACATTAAGCTCCAAAATTAATGTTTTTAATTATGAAAAAAGGTTCTGATAAGTTTTTTTTTGTTACAAAAGATGGCGTAGGTCCTGGGTGGTTCTGAACTCCATGGGGAGGGCAGTTCCCTCTGTAGATGCAGTGGGAACTGCACATCCGAACAGAGTAGATAGAACGCAAGTCCTTTATGTGTGGGCACATTCGTATGTTTGCATGTAATATTGCCAAACAAGCCTCTGCAGACTTGTTGGATCATGCCATCTCCTGCTTCATTTCATAATAAGACTATTTTAACCTAAAATCAAATTAATATTAAATATATAGTACAGAACCAGGGTAACGTTTCCAGCTCTGTGTACCTAAAAGAAGTTAAAAAACATCTAGTGCAACCAGCTTCAGAAATGGGTAGGAGGACCCCACTGGAATTGTGAGGTTGCATCACAGTTGTGCTATCCTGGGTAAATAAACATTAACATAAAAAAAAGAAAGGAGGAGTAACATCATTTTATTTATTTTCTTTGTTGTTTAGGAATGTATCACTGCAGAATGGCAGAGCTAAACTTCAGGGGCCCCACTCACAGTCACAAATTAGAATTATGAACTGGTTGGGGGTGTGTGTTGTTTTGGTATGTATACGTTTTTATATGTGTAGTTCTGTCTAAAAGTTGATTGTTTGTCAGGTTTACTTATGTTCAGATAGCAGTGGAGCGACTGGAGATGTATTATTTTAAGGAAGCATTCGGCTCCTGTCCACCTTTGTAAAATGTTGGAAGCTACACTGTCATTATGCTTTAATTAACTTCAAGAGCATGTACTTGATAGATCAACTGTCATAATTTTAATTTTAGATGTATGTTGGTTTTGAAAACAAAAAAGAAAAAGCAATAAAATTACAATTTCAAAAAAAAAAAAAGAATTATGAACTGGTTGCCGAAATCAAGCATACAATCCACAACAAACTCACAGGTTAGAGAAGGTCCTGCCAACAAGTTTTTTTAACTTGTTCAAAACCATCCGCCTGTACATTTCAGCAGCCAGGCACAAGGCGTGGTTAGGTCAGTAGGACAAATGCTGTGACTGCCATGTGCTCAATACCCAATCACCACAGAGTACTTCCAATTCCCTCTCTGTATTAAAACAACAAAATACATCTTTTTTTAATTCTCCAAAAAAACAGTTCCTTTAAATCCATTTACAACCCCCCTTCCCACTTTACGACCAAAATACAAAATGGAAACTGAGGCCATTAGTGTGATCAATCAAAATCTTTATTTAACCAGGGGAGTCACCGTTGAGCAAGGCTCATTCTTGAGGTGGACCTGGATGTAACAAATACAGAATAAGATGTAATACACAATAATTACAATACAATAGCATAAACCGTGTGGAGATAAACAGAGATAATAATATGCGATACAGGTTAAATGAACATGTGTCGGGTCAAGCAGAGTGCATTAATGTTGAGACACAAGGGAAACAAGGAGATACGCAACATTACAATATACTAGCAAGAAAGCAGGGGCGAGAGGAGGAGTCGATAGAATAAGTGAACAGCCAAACAACTGTCCAAACAGTCAGTATTGCAGATGGCTTCCGCAACTAAGGTGCAAAAGTATAGGTCATAAGGGGGAGGTGAGCTGAGTGGAGCCACAGGGTCATGCAGAAGGCTCAAAAGGGGCATGGGAGGGACGGGTAGGGGGAGCAGGGGAGGAAGGAGGAAGGGACGGCATTTACGAGTAGGGTGCACATTGCAGATTGTGTTATGAGGTCTTCTAGTAGGAAGAAGATGGAGGGCAGGGTGCAAGCGAAGCCAGTGCAGTGCTGGAGCAGGTTGGGGGAGGAAAGAGGAGGAGAGAAGCAAACAAGAGGAAAAGGTGGTGTGAGAGAGAGGGAGAGAGAGAGAGAGAGAGAGACAGAGAGGGCCAGGCTGTGGCTGTACCAATTATTAGGGAAGGTTGCAGTGAGGTGGAAATGGGTTCAGAAAAAATGGGGTACATGATCAGGAGTGGCAGACACAGGGTTCAGTGACATGATTGGAGTAAAGTGTTTTGAACGTTCCTAAGCTGACAACATAGTTTAGCTTTAGAGATTTTTGCAGTTTATTCCACATTGATGGCAGCACATGGCTAATGGCTGCGCAGCCAAAGCGAGTACTGGCCTTACGCACCTTCAAGGAGATATAGGAGGCACTTCTCAGCGCATACTTACTGATAGTGCAAAATGGTAAGCAATCAGTAATGTAGTTTGGGAGTTTATTTAGGATGACTTTATATGTCCAGATGATGGCAATTCGTTGTCACCTGAAGTTGAGAGAGGACCACCCTATGGCCGTGTACAACAAACAGTGTTGGGTGGAATAGGAAAGGCCCGTTATGAACCTTAGGGCTCTGTGATAAAGCGTGTCGGGTTTAGAGAGCGCTTTGGCAGGCCCTTGGTTGTACAGGAAGTCGGCATAGTCTAGCAGAGAAAGAAATGTAGTCTGAACTAGCCTCTTCTTAGCTTCCCTGGGGAGGAAGTCTTTTATCCTGAAAAAAAGGCCAAGCCTCTGACCAAGTTTCTTTATCAGCTCCTCAGTATGAATCTGGAAGGAGAGCCTGTTGTCGAGCCATACCCCCAGATATTTGAATTTGGTCACATACTCTAGCTGCTCACCAAGTATGGTAGTGACCAGGGGGAGAGTCCCAACTGAGGCAGGGTTAGGTAGGTTGGGAAAAGGCGAAAGAACATTGCTTTTGTTTTCTTGGCATTCAAAAGTAACTTCTGATTTATGAGCTGACGTTGTAGAAGATTAAATTCATCCTGGAGGACTGAGTACATAATGTCAGGGGAGGGTCCGCTGACATAAAGCACTGTATCATCCGTAAAGAGGTGTATTTGGGCTTTTTTTATGGTGTCGTCTATTCTGTTAATGTAGATTGCGAATAACAGGGGTCCCAGGATGGAACCTTGAGGTACTCCTCTCAGGAGAGGTTTTAAGGGAGACACTTCGCCTTCTGCTTTTACCTGCTGTGATCGGCCTACGAGGTAATTCTCAAACCATCTGGTAGATCTTGTGTCTAGGCCAATTTGTTGAAGGGACGTGAGGAGCAGGCCATGATCGACAGTATCAAATGCTTTGCTTAGGTCCAAGAATACAACTCCGACAAAGTTCTTGTTGTCCAACTCAATCTGGCCAGTCATTGGTCACTTTGGCTAGAGCCGATGTTGTGCTGTGCTGTGATCTGAAGCCTGATTGTAGTGGATTTAGCAGTTTCGACGATTCCAGATAGTTCCTAAGCTGGGTGTTCACAACTTTTTCCAGCATCTTAGACAGGGTTGGTAGAAGGGAGATTGGCCTGTAATTGTTCAAGTCACTGGGATCTCCAGATTTGAACAGTGGGATAACATGGGCCATTTTCCAGATAGAAGGGAGATCATCTTGAGAGAGGGAGAGGTTAAACAGGTGAGTAATGGGCACTGCCAGGGTGCGATGGCCCAGCTTTAACAATAAGGACCAATTTGATCGGCTCCTGCACTTTTTCTAGGATCCAACTGGAGTAAGAGATCTTCGACTTCCTTCAAAGTTGTAGGTTGAAAGAAGAAAGATAGATTTGGGGGTGGGGATCCTTGATCATTGGGTCCAAGCTGGGTGTGAAGTGCGTTAGCCGGGGAGATATTGAATGCTAACCCAGCGGTGGCAAAATGGTTGTTAATAGAGTCAAGGATTGAAGATTTATTGGTGAGTGTAGTAGTGTTAATCGAGATTTTTGTCGGCAATGAGGCACGGGTGGAGTGGCCTTCAATATCCTTGATTAGATTCCAGAATTTGGAGGAGCAGTTGGATGAAAGATCCAATTGGGAGTGATAGAAACTAGCCTTTGCTTCTCTTACCAGTTTGGTACACTGGTTCCTCACCCTCCTGAATAGATTCCAGTCGTTCCTGGTCTTTGTCTTGCAGGTCTTCTTCCACAGCAGGTCTCTATTATGCAAGGCATCCTTCAGTTCGGTAGAGAACCAAGGACAGGTTTTTTTCCTGACCCGAGTTTTTGTTAATGGTGCGTGTTTATTGAGAGCGGTTAGGATAATGTCTTGGGGGATATCGTAAGCAGTAGTCACAGACTTTGCTAGATAAAAGTCTGGCCAGTGTACATAATGTGTTAACTCGGAGATGAATGCATAGGAGTTGAAGTTGCGTAAGCACCTAGTAGTTGAGAATTTGGCTCGTGAGGAGGTGGTGTGGTTGGACCTTACACAGGCAATAAAGCAGTGATCGCTGATGTCTGAGAAGAAGATACCAGCATGGGTGAATAAGTGGGGTTTGCTCACGAGGACAATGTCTAACAGGGTGCTGTTAGCAAAGTTGGTTTTATTTGGGCATGTTGTTTCGTTGATGAGTTGGGACAGTCCAAGTGAGTCACAGAGTGATTTTAGTGGAGAAGATGTGCTAGATAGCCAATCTAGGTTGAGGTCGCCAAGCAGTATAGTCTCGGTGGATGCTTGTCCTAGGATAGTGCTTAGATGGTTCAGCAGCTGCAAACCAGCAGACGGTGGCCTATAATAACTTAGCACACAAAGTGATACACCAGGTGCAATCTCGACCAGCAGGGAGAGACTTTCGAACTCGTGTGGAATTGAGGTTGAGTCTAATATGGAGACTGAGAATTTGTCCTTAACCTAAATAGCCACCTCTCCACCTCTGGTCTGTCTATCAGTATGGAACAATGAATAAGAAGGGAGATTTATTTCATTGTTGCTAGTTGTTGGACGAAGCCAAGACTCGATGACGACCAGGATATCTGGGGTAGTGTGGCAAATCCAGGCCTGGATAGGTGTGATTTTTTTTAACAAGCTGCATGCATTAATGTGCATGCAGCTTAACCCTTTGAGATTAGGTAAGTCTGCAGGTGATTCAATGGGTGCTGGAGGGCCAGGGTTAAGTTCGGCATTACCAAAGCACAGCAGTAAGAGAAGCAGGATCTTCTTAATTGTTTCTGAGAGCACTTTTATGAGCTTAGTCCGCCTTCGTTTGCAGGGGATATGATTGTGAGAGGGAAGGTCCTTGAGGCTGGTACCAAGTTGTGTTAATGTTACATAGAACAGGGCCTTGCCAGCGTGGGACAATGTGGGGTGAGCGCGGTGGGGAGACATATTAAAAATCTTTAATGGGGGCACATCTAAGTTACCAGTTTGCTATGGTGAGTAGGGGTCCAGTAGCAGATAAGGAGTATTGAGGATGCATAAGAGATATTCAAATAATTTCAAGACATCAGCCTGGGGAGGCATAAGGTTGAGACCCCATATCACAGATGGTGGCGTGTCTGGTGAGGAGTGAGGATATAAGGGGTGAAAGTGCAACAGCAGAGACAAGCAAAAGAACACCCACACTCTCCGTAGTAGCGTGCCCGTGTCCATGGCCAGGGTGTACTGGGCAGTCGACAAATGAGGTGATAGCGGCTTGATCGCCTATAAGGCAGGGATTTATAAAGCGGCCAAAAGTGGTACAGTAGAATCAAAACATAGGGAGGAATAGCAAAGAGAGTAGGAGTAAAGATATAGGTAGACTTGGTAGTGGGCCAAGGAGGCGAGATTAGCAAGATGGAGAGAGTGCCAACGAGGAGGGATTTAGCAAGATTGAGAGAGCCAATGAGGAGGGATTTAGTAAGATGGGAGGGGAGAAGAGAGCATTTAAGGTGGCTTAGAAGGGGGTGAGGCGGGAAAAAAACTCCCCAAGGGAACTGGTGCCGGAGCGCTGCTCACCGTACCTGTTGCTGTCCTTGAGGGGCACCCAAGGGCGCTTGCTGGAAGATCCAACCGCGGCTGCAGTCACAGCACGATGGGGCTACCGGAGGCCTGAAGGTAAAGAAGACACGGAGTTAAAAAGAGCCCAGGAGAGGAGAGCGGTTCAAACAAAAGGCGAGTCAAAGGGGCACAAAAGAGCTGAGCACTTAATAACTTCGCTCTCGAGGTTTATGGGTCATCACACACCTCGGGTGTATAAAAAAAATACACAACACACATGTGCCTATCCATTATTCTCTATTTAAAACAACAAGCACTATCAAAACAGTAAGGGAGAAGCAGATTAGTGTTGAAAATCCCAGGCAAAGGAGTTGGCCAATCAAGGAATGCTGCTTGATAGTAAGAACATTTTTTTTTCATGTCAGATTGACAAACAGGTGCTTGTCACACTCTGCTACAGTATTTCAAGCACACATGCTGTCAGAACTCACAAAATTCAGTTCTTTGGTGGTTTCTGAGTGAAAATACATCATGTATGTGTATAACTAGAAACACTATGTGGCATCTCGATGCACCATGTCTCTGCCCCACAGTTGAGGCAGCTGCAGTCTGCTGCCACCAGTCCCCTGCCCCACAAGCCCCCCGCCTTCTGCTCCACATTCGAGGCTGCTGCATCCTGCCACCCACTGTCTTCTCCCACACAGTCAGGGATTGTGCACCCTGCTGCCTCCATCTCCTGCCTAAAGAATCAGGACTACTGCACCCTGCCACCCCCTGCCCAAACAATGGGGGTTGCTGCACCCTGCTGCCCTCTCTCCCTCACCCTCACAGTTAGGGATGCTGCACCTGTTGCCCCCTGTTCCTGTCTCCACAGTCAGGGCTGCTGTGCTGTGCTAAGCTCTAGAGTGCCAGGTCCCCTGCCTCTACAGCTGGGGCTGCTGCACCATTCTGCCCTAGCCACCAGAGGTGGGGCTTTTGTTGCACCCTGCTACCCACTTCCATTGCCCTAAATGGCCAAGGCTGCTGCACCACCTGTACCCCATCTCACAATCAGGGCTACTGTACCCTGATGCCCCATGTGTCCTGCCCCACAATCGAGGCTTCTGCACCATGCTGTCTTCTATCCCCCTGTCACCACAGACAGGGCTGCTGCACCCTGCTCCTTTCTACACAGTTGGGATTGCTGTTGCCTGCTGTGCCCTAGAGCCCCATGCCTCTGCAGTTAGGGCTGCCGCACCATGCTACCACTTGCTACAAGATAGATTCAGGGCATTTGCAGCACCCTGTTGCATGCCTCCACAGTTGAGGCAGTTGCACCCTGCTGTCCCTCAGCCACCAGAGTCGGATCCTTTGCTACACCCTGCTGAGACAGAAACAGGGGGCAACATGTGCAGTGTCTCTGACTGTGAGGGTGAGAGAGGGAGGGTAGCAGAGTGCAGCAACCCCAAGTGTTCAGGAAGGGTGCAGCACAAGAGTAAGGGCATTTGCTGCACCCTGTCCTCTGCCTGTGGAGGCAAGGGCCTGTGTGGTGCTGCGGGGCACAGTGGTGGCAGGGGACAAAGAACAGCATGGTGCAGAAGTCTTGACTGTGGAGCAGGACACAGGTGGGCATCAGGGTACAGCAGCCCTGACAATGGCACAGGGTGCACATGGTGCAGAAGCCCAGCCCATTTTTGGCAATGGAAGTGTGTAGCAGGGTTCAGCATCCCCAACCGTGGGGGCAAGGGCATGAGACTCTAGGGTGTAGCACAGCATAGCCGTCCTGACTGTGGAAATAGGACCAGGGGGTAACAGGGTGCTGTGGCCTTGACTGTGGGGGTGGAGGACAGAGGGCAGCAGGGTGCAGCAGCCCTGAGTGTTTGGGCAGGAGACAGGCATGGCATCAGGGCACAGAAGTCCCAAATGGGGGAACAGGGTGCAGCAGCCATGCCAATTTGGACAAGGGATGTGGGCAGCAGGGTGTAGCAAAGGATCTGACCCTGGTGGCAGGGGAACAGCAGGGTGCAACTGCCTCAACTGTGGAGGCATGCAACAGGGTGCAGCAAATGCCCTGAATCTTGTGGCAAGTGGCACCATGGTGCAGCAGCCCAATCTGCAGAGACATGGGGCTCTAGAGCACAGCAGGCCATAGCAACCCTAACTTTGTAGAAAGGAGCAGGGAGCAGCAACCATGCCTCTGGTGACAAGGGATAGAGGACAGCATGATGCAAAAGTCTCGATTGTGGTACAGAACACAGGGGGGCATCAGGGTACAGCAGCCATGACTGCGAGATGGGGTATAGGTGGCGTAGCAGGCCTTCCCATTTGGGGCAATGGAAGTGGGTAGCAGGGTGCAGCAAAAGCCCCACTTCTGGTGGCTAGTGCAGCATGGTACAGCAGTCCCAGATGTGGAGGCAGGGAACCTGGAACTCTAAGGCTTAGCACAGCACAGCAACCCTGACTGTGGAGAGGAGAACAGGGGGCAACAGGTGTAGCTTCCTTAAATGCGAGGGTGAGGGCGAGACGGCAGCAGGGTGCAGCAACCCCAACTGTTTGGGCAGGGGCAGCAGGTGCAGCAACCCTGATTCTTTAGGCAGGGGATGGAGGCAGCAGGGGTGCACAATCCCTGACTGTGTTGGAGAAGACAGTGGGCGGCAGGATGCAACAGCCTCGAATGTGGAGCAGAAGGCTGGGGGCTTGTGGGGCAGGGGACTGCTGGCAGTAGACTGCAGCTGCCTCAGCTATGGGACAGAGACGTGGTGCATTGGGATGCCACATAGTGTTTCTAGTTATACACATACATGATGTATTTTCACACAGAAACCACCAAAGAACTGAAATTTGTGAGTTCAGACAGGTGCCTGTCATGCTCTGCTACAGTATGTGCAGGGCCCCTACTTTTCTGTGGCACAGTAGGATCAAGTTCTGTGGCAAGACTACCATTTGACGCAGAACTTCTGCGGTGGTGGTTTGTAATTTCTGCGGAAGTTCTGCGGCACTAACAAACTACCACAGCACAGTGACAGCCTGTCATCCTAATTTCACTTTCATGGCAGTTTTTATAGCAGTCAGGACGGTGGAAAGCACAGTAACACTAGTTCAAAAAATAACAGAATTATAAAAATAATTTTATGCCTAAAAAGGCAAAACAAATGTCTCACCCTTAAGGTCCTAGCCTGTTAAAAAAATGACATATGCAGAGGGGATCTTATCTGATAAATAAGGTATTTCTATATGCATGCTATCTACCCACTAATGAGGTTCCCACTGTGTATCACTTATATATTTATATGCAATCTGTAAATATACATACAAGTGTGTGTGTGTGTGTGTGTGTGTGTATATATATATATATATATTTTTTTTAATTTCCATGAACTTGCATCCTCATTCATACAGGTCCCATTAGAAATGGAATAGAGGAGTTATTGCAAAACTCATTTTTGATGTCAACCTGCTTTCCCTCACACACTGTGTAACACCATCAGGCCATGACATGCATGTGAACTGATTGTGAGATAGAGCCTCAGACCAGCACAGTGTATGCACCATGTGACAGAACACTGCACCATACCTTCCCAGGCTCCAAGCAATGATGTGCTCCACCAATCCTTGTGCTACCCAGCCATCTCTCAGAGCTAATCTCTGAACCCGAGTTGCCGGCACAGAAACGCAGCATGCTGCCCTCTGGCCCAACGGCTGTCCCTGCACACAACAATTCTCCATAACTTTTAGGTGATTTTATCAACCAATGACAATATGTAATCAATAACCCTGGCAAAAATGCATACAGTGCAATTATTTATTTAACAGGTCTATTCTTTCAACAGGTCTACACATTATTATATTCCACTTTTCTGGGCATAATTACTTTATTTTTCTTAAAAAAATGACAGTTAAATTCATTTTACCAGTTATTCATTTCAGATGGCACCTCTATACCTTAAAGGCACAAATAGGTTTGTACAAAGCGAGGTATTGACTTAACAGGTCTGTGCTATTGACAAGGTTTAGTTTAAGTTGACCCTGGTGCAATAATGTAAGATTGAAAATTGTATTAGGCTATAGTGCAGGTTGAGCAAATATCACCATGCCTGATGTGCTGTGCCATCGTTCCTGGCAGTGGGAGCTGTGGTAGATAAGTGACTGTTCATTTCTGTTGCAGAATGCAGCCATTTCATTAGATAATGTATGATGTTATAGCAATGATAATATCACATTCTGAGCATATAGGGGTTTAGGATATAAAAAGAGGGGAAGGGAACAAGATTCTATGGAAAAACAGAAATATTAATAAAAATCAACAAGAAGAGTGAATTCTTGGCGGCAATCATAGAAGTTCTTATGGTAGATTGTATGTTCTATGCAAATTATGCGGCTGCAGAATTCTAGGGGCCTTGAGTATGTGAAGCACATGTACTGTTAGTCAATTTGACATGAAAAAAAAATTCTTATATGAATCTATTTATGAAGGCTACATCAGAGACAAACTGTTTTTGTGAATGAATAAAATTTAGATTTATTTTATATTCATTAATAGCCCTGTGTTATATAGTTAGAAAAAAAGTCAGATTTTTGATTAGAAAGAACTGAGGGCTGTTATACAGACAAACTGATTTCTCACAGAGAGAGATTTCCACTACTTCAATTCAGCATTGAAACTGAAATGATCAGCTTTATGAGAATATAATGATATATTTTAAGCTGATCTATCTAAACACAAATCAGAGACTGGGTTTGTAAGAAACTTGGAGAGCTCAGCACACCATTAACTCTACAAACTATTGCTCTGATTGGGGATCTGAAACACCAAGCTACTCCAAAATGATGTCATTGCATTTTAAGTTTGACTGCGAGGACAGCAATAACTTCACTGTTTTCAGCCACTGTAGAGCAAGCTAACAAATGCTGATTTAAAGAAAACCACAAAACCAGACAGCATGAAATTTTCAGGAAACACTAATCATGACACAGGGAGTTGAATTTCAGCTTTTCAAGCTTTTATAAAAAAATATGTAAAAACCATTGCACATGATCTTTAAGTGACTCTTGCAGGTAGTTAGTGAATTCTACCGATGCGGTATTGGTGCTGTGTAGCTTCCTGTAGCCATGTTGTTGCTGGAATTGGAGGTTGTATTTACCAAGGTACTCTACCAGCTGGTCTCCAATGATTCTTTCTAGCACCTTAGACAGTGGGGATAGGAATGATTTAGGTCTGTAATTGAAGACAGTGGCATGGTTGCCATTTTTGTGGATTGGTGTGACTAGTGCGAGTTTCCAAATGCTGGAGAACTGGGAGTATTGCAATGAGAGACTGAATATTCTAGTAAGGAGGGGAGGCAAACTCATTTAGGGACAAGGCAAAGAGCTTCATGTCCAGGGTATCACTACCCATTCTGGTTTTACACAGAAGTCTTTTTACATAGCTGACTGTGTCCTTTTCAGAGAAATATTTAAAATAGAACATAGAGTGGTTTGAGCTGCAGAAAGAGGGAAAACTCTGCTCCTGATGTGTTGGTGGAGTATGATCTGGGGTTATCAGCAAGAGAAAGAACAGCACTAAGATCCATGAAGGTGTTATTGAAAGTGTTTGCTGTCTCTGCAAGATCAAAGGTTACTGCTCCATTTATGTTTAGCACAGTTGGTCGTGTTTTATCCACCTTTCCTATGAGAGGTTGTCCCAGAGCTGTCTTCCGCTGCCCCAGCTTTTGGCCTGCTGGTTTTTGTAAAAAGCTGCCTTGGCCTGCCTGATTGCCTTAAGGCATTTGTTTCGGGTGGCTTTGTATATTTGTTGGTGTACAGGAGTGGCGGTTGTTCTGGCTCTCATGCTCATAAGTTGTCCCTTTCCCTCATCTGGGCTATGAGGATGGGGGTGATCCACTCTGTGGATGTGCCTCTGACTTTACGTTTTTCGATTGGAGGCAAAGTTGTTGCAGGCTGCATTAAATTGGGTGATGAAATATACCCCCTCATACATTCTCAATGTACTAAAGTTCATAATAGCAATAATACACTCCAGGGTGTGGTATATCATGGGATGTCATCACTTGTCAGGTGCATGAGGCACTTGGCGTGACATTATCCCATGATATACCACACCCTGTCATGTTGAATTGCTTAAGCGTAAAGTGGTTGCTGTGATTTGTCCTGACTTGCACCCTGTTGTGATATGGGTATTGCAACAGCACTGTCTGCCAGTATTCCATGAGGAAGGACCTGAACCAGTCTAGGATGGTTCTGGCCAGCCCACAGAACATCCAAAGGACAACAATGCACATTTATTTCAGGTATTTATACATATCTGATGGCGTGGCAGTGGGGTTGTTAACAACATACTGGACCCTGAGTATCCACTAAGGGATTCTCATATGGAGGCGGACTAGTGGCACAGTCACTGTGGCTGTAGCCATCAGACATTGTTCTTACAGAGACATAGTAATGCCTGTATACCAACTGTGCTTGGGCAATCAGATTGTCTGCTCTGTCCTGTGGCAGAAAAGCACATCCTCTTCTGTGTCCAAGACTGCTCCTATGTACTGCAGTCTTTGGTAGGGAGTCTGTACAGACTTTGGCACAGCCACTGTGATCCCCAAGTCTTTGAACAAATCCCATGTCCCGAGACAGGGTATATAGTAGATTTTCCCTGGATCTGGCCTTCAGAAGCCAGTCATCCAGATACGGGAACACATACTGTACATGCCTTCCCTGCTGCCCTAGCACTACTTGAAAATTTTGGCACAATCTCTGTGTACAAGCTCAATATCACCAAAACAGCTATTATGCCACTGAATCATCTGACAACCAAAGATCAGACTATGAAGTGGGGGGTACCTGGAGCCCAGACATGCTTAAATACCTGAGAACCAGCGTCTCCATGAGCAAAAAGCCAATGATTCCCAAAAATTTGGATCCCTTATCAACACAAGTTAAACAAGACCTACACTGCTGGGCAGCCTTGCCTCTGATACTATGTGAAAGAATTCATGTTATTAAAATTAATATATTGCCTCAACTGCTATATGTCTTAGGAATGATAGGGCAGATTATTCCAAACAGGTGGCTCACAACTCTCAGAATGTCACTTTCTGCTTTCATATGGGACAATAAAACTCCATGCAGGGCCTACAATAAGTGGCAGGGTGGCCTACAACTCCTGGATATTAGGCTCTATTATTTGGCCGAACATGACAGACATTTTTTGTGGTGGACAGAGGGGCCCAGTCCTCTCACAGAGGACCAGTACATCCCACACTGGCAGAAAATGGAACTGGATCTATGCTCTAGGGTAGGCCTCAACATCCAAGCCCTCCCATATATTCCTTATAGCAAACACCCATGGGTCCTTACACCCACCCCACCCCATCATCTCTACTGGTGAGAAAACAGCTTCATAGATTAGGCTCCAAGCCTATGCTAGACCCTGACCAACCAGTTGTGGGTAATCCCAACTTCAAATTACAGCACAAGAGGATCCCTTCTAATTTTATCTTAGGAGCAGACATCAGCACCATGAGCTGTTTGATTGACAAAAATTCTAAAATTACTCTTGAGACATTTAAGCAACACAATAATAACACTAGAACAACTATTTTCCCCTTTTCGCAGCTGCAGCACATTCTTGCTGCAACCCTTGGACCTAAACCCTGGGCTTTCCATGAATTCAGTTATGGGATGACTTAAACATCCTGGCCAATCAGAGGCACAACAGTTCCTTAATATACGAAAAACTGCTACAAACTCTAACACCTCCTGACACTGATGTCTGTAGTTACTGGTAGCATGAAGTCGCTGAACTCTCAGACCCAGAGACATGTGCCAAACCATGGAAGAATCTATACAAGTATATTAAATTTGATGCACAGCAGCACAAGGTGCTGCATAATTTATACTACACTCCAGTGGAACTTCACAAAATGCATCACCTAGAATAGAACTAATGCTCCAGGTGTAAGTTGGCTACAAGCACCATTTGACATAGCTTACCAGAGTGTAGTAATGCTAAACCACTGTGAGACATTATTCAACAAAAAATGGACCCCCCGCTTGGCTTAGACACAGCATTCACACCTCAAATACATTTGCTTGGACTTAACCTTGACTAGTTAGTTGGCCAGCAGAGCTATCATATCATGCTGATCTCCAAGAAGCTGATTCTCAAGGGTATGCCCCCCCCCACACAGTGACACTTCTACGGCGACATGCATCGATATCAACAACAGTGCCATGTTGCTGTAGAAGTGCGCCTAACACATGGCAACACATTCCCCGATCTCACCCCCTCCCAAACCAACTCCGACTGAGTTGATATCTATGTTTGGGGTGTTAGGGGGCAGAGCCCCGTGGGGATTTAGTGAAGCTCCCCCAATGAAAAAACACACACCGATGTGTGCGGCTCCATGCCGACTCAAATCGAGGTCGATATGGAGCCTGGCGCTGTGATGCCAGTTGACGTGTTTGTTGTTAGCCCAGCATTGTAGAGTCATTCTCAAGCATTGGCTGGATGAAACTATGCCTACCTACCAAGAATGGCATAATGCCATCCTGAAAGCGCTACAGCTTGAAAAAATTATTGGGAGCATGCGTAACATGCCCTATACCTATCAGACTAGATGGAGATCCCATCACACCCTTCTAATGGTAGGGTCTTAGAGCTGGCCACTGGTGTTATATCCCATACCTCTCATACCTGACATTTTTTTCAAGTTTCAAAGGGACATCCAGGGTGAATTATTTTATTGTGTTTATAGCGTACCTTGCTTTCTATATAGTATCACCCAATACAGTTCCACTTGATCTCTGAATACTGATGAGACAGGAGGACAATCTATATTTGTTCTGATTTACTGTTCTGCTGCTGTTATGTTTCGCGTTCTTATGAAATTCAACAAAGTTTACTATTTTCATAAAATATATATTTCTCCACAGCCATTTTCTGGATGAATCTTTGGCTGTGAAAGAATGACTTGTCCAATATTTGTCCAATACTACTATCAGGTAAAAGATCAGGAAAATTGGCAGACCCGACATACTGTACATAAAACCTACTACTATCTATTTAACTTCAACAACTAGGCTCATTCTGTATATTCTGATAGTCGAGAGATTAAAACTGATATATGGGGATTTTTGACTGCATTAGGAAACTTTTAAATAGGATTAGTATACTTTTTTGGAATGATTCCTGACATGTCTAAATCTCACAAAATAATTAATATTGCTAAAAATGTACCAAAGATCAACGGACTGTGACAGGGAAGAATGGAGATTGCTTGTGGTTGCTGAGCATGCAGAATGCTCTTACTTTATAAACTCCCTGGCAAATAAAAAAGAATATTCAATCCAAAAATTCAATCTAAGCTACATAATTCATTATAACGCACCATGTAAATAAGATACTCATGAATATTAAAAAGATGATATGAATTGACAGTCTGGACAATTCTTGTCATTGAATCTACATATAAATTAAAGAATTCTATAATAAGCACCAGTTTTTGAAACTCTACAAGAAGCCGCATGCATGGATGGGAAACAATACTCTGAAATGGAAATGTGTACAAGATGAAAGGTGTCACTCCCCTCCTCCTTCCCCACAGCCTGGAAAGACCTTGCTGACAGAATATCACATATCACAGCCGTCTTCACAAAAACAAAATGCTCAAAGGCAAATAAGTTATAAAATCCTCTTCAATCTGTATGCTCAGCATGTACTGGCTTTGAAACTGAATTTGTGTTAAATGAACTAATGTTTAAAAGGCTCTTGCAGTGTAAACAGTCCTAAGGCATGGTAAATAAGAATTCAGCAGATGGTAGTATACAGAGATTTTACACACTTTGTAGTTTATATGGAAGTAGTCACAGGTGAAATAAACCGTATGAAATACCACTACTGGAGCCGAACACTGAAGAAACTGTAAACAGCTATCTAAGCAGCTGCTCTTAAAGGCAGTAAGCAATACTTCTAAAGCTGAGACTCCTCGGGATGGAGTATGACAGGAATATTCCTACGAAGTCCCATCACAAGTGATAGCTCCGGGGTTACAGCCCCGACCTCATACCCCAGCACAGGGAACCTCTGAGCAGATCTTCTGCTAAACCCTTAGTAAGGATCCCAGGACTCTGAATTGTGCTTGAGACATCTGATAATGCAGCAGCATATCCAGAGTTATAGGATATTTTTACCCCAACTTTTGGTTTTTAAAGCAGCAGTGCAATAACACTGGGTGAAAAATAACTATCTTTTTTTCCACTATAAATGTTTCCCAACATCTTCCAGTTTTATTTAATGGTACCATTTTCTAGTTCCACCAAACCTAAAGTATTTTATAAATGTTTTCATTTAGTTTTTCTCAAGAAAAAAGATGGCTGCCACATTTGGCTTTGAATAACAAAGTATAGTAGACATGGCAACGGTTAGGATTGATATTGTAAAAAAACTCATAGTGTGCAGCATAGGAGGTACCTAGAAAAGTAGATTTGATAGGTATACTAATATTTTAGGAATTATAGCTAAAATTAGCTTTTTGGAAAACACATTTTTCATTGCATTGCATTGCTGCTTTAAATATTGCATCATTTTTATATGTGGTAGAGGGCATAGAACTGCATCACTTTCCTAAATACTATAAATTACCATCAAGCAAAAATATTTTTTTATTAACATTTCAAGCCACCACAATAATAATAAACAACATTTAATGGCACTTGTAAAATTGACTTCAGAATTCTTTGTATTCTTAGCAACATAATTTGGCTGAAACGCATCATGTAATCGTTCATTAAAAAAACCTTTTCCATTTTATAAGCGCAATAACCCACTTCAGGACATGCATTTACTGACAACTAATGCACTCCCCAAGTGCGTTGAAAGTCACTTGACCGATGGGTGTGTGCTTTCCAAATCACCAAAGGCATGAATTAATTTTCTAGAAAAGCACACCCTATCATTGATGATTGCTTATGTATGCCACTTTTTTATTTATGTGCTTCTGTAGCTTGGTCAGGCTGACCTAATAATTCAAAATCATCACCTGCTTATTTTTCACATGCAGGTGGCCCATTACAGGATGGGAAGCAGAGGAAGCAGTTTAATCAGACATGAGCATTCAGCCAGAGGGGTGGGGCAGCAGCAGTGAGGGCAGTGGATTCACATTGTAAACTTCAGGGCAGGGTGGAGTATATAATTGCTTTAGCAGCCCTACAAGTCCCACAGCATGCACTCAACCTGTCTCTGTGCACTGCTCAAACTATGTCCTGAATGCCAACATTTACCAGTCCTACTCTGCCCCATCCCATTGGGTCAGGTATGAGAATGCTGCATTGGGTGCAGAGGCAGCTCAGAATGCAGCACTGCAGAAAGTGATGGCCTCTGCATGGTGTGGGGGGACTACACACTGTTTTACTGATGATTTGGCATGTTGCCCCCTTCTAGAATCAGCTGCTAAATATTGTTGAGCATGCCACACATACAGTATATAGGCACTTTTACATGCAGTGATCAGTATCGCAACAAGTGATACAGATCAACTGCAATTATATCTTTCTGCCATGTACAGGTGATCCATTTCACAAGAGAAATGAACGTTCATCAATTCTACATTTCCTGCTTTGGTGGGTTCATGGAGTTTTATTCAATTCTGCATGGCCATGTACAAGCGACCTTCATTTTTGTCCCATTACAAAGGGGATCCCGTGCTCTCCTGGCTGTTGCAGAAGGGATCGCCTGCACAAGAAGGTAATGTTTCAGTTAATCTGTACCACTCGTTCTGATACAAATCACCACAGTGTAAAGGTGATCCACTCCAGATGAAGTGGAATAAAAGGGGTTACAGAACTAGCGGTACTGGCAAGCACCATGTAAAAATGCCTTATACAGTAACTGTATTCCAACAAAACAATAGCCAGAAGATTCATCATTTCATAACCAGCAAAGCTAAAAACAGTTCATCTTAAATAACTTTATAAAAAGGGCTGGAACACAGACATATTCAAACATAAGAAAAATTCCCCCATCTCTGAGGTTGCATCCATATTAGCTTCCGCCAAACACTGCACATTGGAGGTTTCTGAAAACAAAATGACCACGTAAACTTAGTGGGAATAATTTACTTAAGGTGGTTGGCCCTTGGTGTTTAAACATCATATGATCTAATTCAGTGATTCTCAAACTACAAGGTCAGCTGGGAGTGGATCTTGAGCAAGCCTGATTGTATCAATTAGTATAAATGTTAGCTTTTGTTAGTTTGTGTGCAAAGATCAGAAAACAACACAACACAGTGGCCCAAACTGACACCAGCCTCCTGGTAAATTCTTACAGCTTCTGTTTTGGCCAGTAAATTTTATTTTTCCTATACAGGTTTTTTCTTGCTTCTTGTTTGGGGGGGTTGCATCAGCCCAGTCCCCAGCCCCTCCAGGCCGGCTCTCCACCTCCCTCAGCTACACGCTTGGTGAGGTGCTCCCCATGAGTTCACCTCTCATGACAGGGCCAGAGGGGGTGGACTGTCCTCCTCCACAATTACATCAAATCTGAGGTGGACCAGGTCATGCACCGAGTGGCGGTGCAGGCATGGAGACGGCTGGGCCAGGCTTCGTGAAGCCCCGCCCCCTTCCCAATGCACCATTTTCTGCATTTTCTGTTCCCAACCCTGCTGCAGAGCCACGGACTCATGTATGGAGGCACACTTGTCTGATATTCCCCACAGTCACCTCCTGTACTTTGCTTCCCTGATCTGCTCTACCCCCAGGCCTCCACATGGGGGCAGCCTAGGCCAGGATAACATGCCTCGTCATCCCAGGAGAGGAGAGCAATCCCTCGGATGCTCGATCCTCTCCCTCCACGACTGACCCCCGGGGACCTGAGTCCATTCCCGAACTCGTGTTACCGGTGCAGCAAAAAGTGAGCCATATGGTGCCTCAGCCCTCTTTGCCACTGGTCCAGCCTTTGGCCAGTAAATTTTCCCTTGACTAACTCCACCATTTTGTATTGGACCAGGTAATACTATAATGAGTACAATAGCTGGACCACTAGAATGAAATCAAGGCCATTGTATTTAGCAATCATTAACCATGTTGGCTAGATGAGGTATGCAGTGGGTCGGGTCACAGATTTGTACCAGCCAAGTATTACACTGTCCAATCTGTCAGGCCAAAATCGGGACCGAGTTGGTCTGACTCAATTTATGCCAGATTTTTTTTTCTAAAAAAAACACAGGCATTCCTTAACTCCCTTCCTCCTTTCCCACCAACAAAAAGATAGTGCTGATCTTCAGGAGGCACAGGAGGGTGTGTCTCCTTCCTCCAACTCCCCCGATAAGTCCATTGCCTACTCACCCTAGTGCATCATTATGTGCAGGGAACAGAATAAAAACCATGTAGCCATCAAGGTATGAGAAGGAGCACTGTTAGCAAGCAGGCCCTAGATATTCAGTGACGGGTCTGCGGGGGGGCTCATGTAAGAGCATCCAATTGCAGAGGACACTCTTACATGAGTCCCACCCTCAAATGTGTTACTGAATATCTAGCGCCTGCATGCTTGATGTGCTCCTCCTCACACCCTACTGGCCACATGACTCTTATTCGCTACCCCCCAACAGGCATCGAGATGAGCAGCCAGTGGACTTGGGGGAGCTCAGAGTAAAGAGGAACAGGCTGCTGTGGCCCCTGAAGATCACTGAGTTCACATGCTGGCTTGCCATATTACTGTTATCCTTCTGCTTCCACCATATAACAGGGCATTAGGAGAGAAGCCATTGTTTAGGGACTTTAGCAGATTTAAGATGGGAGGGGGGCACCAAGGCTGCCTGCAGGCATATGCAAGTATGCACCCCGCATACCCTAGACTATAATAGTTACAGTACTAGCTAAACATTGGGATCTTCCTGTGGGCAATGCTTAGCGGCGGTGGTGCTGCTACAAAAATATATTTTCCAGAGTTGTTTTATCATTATTAAACATAGAAACATAGAAACACAGACTTTGACAGCAGATAAGGACCGCTTGGCCCACCTAGTCTGCTCATTTCCCTACCTACTGGATAAGCTGCAGATCCTAGTTAACCAACAGTCTTATTTCTTCCTACCCCCAACAAGAATTGCCTTATGTCTGTCCCATGCATTCTTGAATTCCACCACTGTTTTTGACCCCACAACCTCCTCAGGAAGGCCATTCCATGTGTCCACCACCCTCTCTGTGAAAAAATACTTCTCCACATTGCCCGAGTCGGCCCCCCTCTATCTTCAAATTGTGTCCCCTTGTTCTTGCATATTTCTTTTTCTGAAAGATGCTGCCCTCTTGGACTTTGTTAATTCCCTTGAGGTACTTAAAAGTTTCTATCATGCCCCCCCTCCCTCCTTTCCTCAAGGGTATACATACTAAGCTCCTTTAGTCTCTCTCTTCGTATGGCTTCTGTTGCAGACCATGCACCATTTTAGTTGCCCTCCTCTGGACTGCCTCCATCCTGTCTATGTCCTTGCAGAGATGGGGTCTCCAGAACTGGACACAGTACTCAAGATGAGGTCTCACCAACAGTCTGTACAGAGGGATAGCAACTTCCTGTTTTCTACTGGTGATGCATCTCCCTGTACATCCCAGTATCCCCCCAACCATCCTTACTGCCTTCTCACATTGCTTGCTAACCTTTAGGTCATCTGATATGACTACCCCCCAGGTTCCTTTCCATTTTTGTTGTTGTTACTGCCTCCCCCCCAATTTAGTATTCTTTCCCTGTTTTTTTTTTTCCCAGGTGCATTACTTTGCACTTCTTTGCATTGAATCTAAGCTGCCATACTTCTGATCATTCCTCCAACCTTGCCAAGTCCCTTCTCATTCTCCCCCCCTTGTGTATCAACCCTGTTGCAGATCTTCGTGTCGTCTGCAAAGAGGCATACTTTTCGTTCTAGTCCCTCTGCAATGTCACTTATAAAGATGACATTAAAAAGGACTGGACCCAGTAATGAACCCCGCGGTACCCCACTAGTAACCACCCTTTCTTCAGAGTGGACTCAGTTTACTATTACCTTCTGTATCCTGTTGTCCAGCCAATGTTTTACCCAGGCTACCACCCTGGGACCCACTCCTAGGCTGGCTAATTTGTTTATTAATCTTTTGTGTGGGACTGTGTCAAATGTCTTGCTAAAGTCTAGGTAGGCCATGTCCGCAGCCCCTCCCTGGTCTACTACTTTGGTCACCCAGTCAAAGAAATCAATTAGATTCATCTGACATGACCTTCCCATTGTGAATCCATGCTGCATTGGGTCCTGTGCCCCACTGGCCTATAGGTACTCAACAATTCTTTCCTTCAGAAGTGATGCCATCATTTTCCCTACCACTGAGGTCAAACTGACAGGTCTGTAGTTTCCTACCTCTGTCTTGCTCCCACTTTTGTGAAGGAGAATCACATCTGCCCTCCTCCAGACCTCAGGTACCACACCATCCTCCCATGATTTGTTAAAAAGGGTAGTCAGTGATATTACTAGTTCTCCTCTTAGTTCTTTTAGAATTCTGGGGTGAATCCCATCAGGCCCCATTGCTTTGTCCACCTTCAGTTTTAGGTGTTCTTTCAGAACACTTTCTTCTGTGAAAGGACTGGTATCGAGCCCCCCATCCAGAGTGCTTCTACTAATTGGATTAGGTACCTCCCCCTCCTCTTCTTTTGTGACTACTGAGCAAAAGCATTCGTTCAGTAGCCCTGCTTTTCACTGCTCTCTGCCCACCCTCCCTCCCTTTATTCAGCCTCACTATCCCTCCTTTGTCTTTCTTCGCTCCTTTATATACCTGTAAAAGATTTATCCCCCTTCTTAACTAAGCTGGCTATCTTTTCCTCAGTTTGGGCCTTTGCTATTCTGACTGCCTTCCCCACTTCCTTCTGCTTTAACTGGTACAGTTCTCTGTCCTGCTCCTTCTGTGTTTCCTGATATATTTTTCTTCCTAACCTTCCCCGACACCTCTTTTGAGAACCATAGTGTTTTTTTCTTTCATTTTGATTTATTTATTTGCCTCACACAAAGGCTTGTTGCCTTTGTGATGGCAGTTTTGATGTTTCCCCATTGTTACTCCACCCCTCCTTCTTGCCTGTTTGCTAGTGCTTTTCTAAGGCACTCTCCCATTTTGACAAAATCAGCCCTCCTGAAGTCTAGTACCCTCACTTTTGTATGGCTTGACTCTGCAGCTGAGTTTATCGTGAACCACACTGTTTGGTGGTCACTTGTTCCCAGATGGCTACCCACTTCCAGATCTGAGATCCTCTCTCCATCTCAATTTGAGAGTGCCAGGTCTACGATTGCTCCCTCCTGAGTGGGTTCCAACACTAGCTGTCTGAGGCATGCCCCCTGTAGGGCATCGAGAATGGCCCTGCTTCTGGATGTGGCTGCAGTAAAGGTGCTCCAGTTAACATCTGGCATATTCAGGTCCCCCATCAACACTATCAGGTCTAGGGACAGCCCTGGGGGAAACGCACAGCTGTTCCCCCTGAAGATCAAGGGGCCTATCTATTTAAACCACCACCAATCCTTTTCAGGACTCTCTTGCTGCAGTCTTCCCTCCCTCAACATCACTGGCACAGAGGAAAAGGATGGGGGATGGTGGCATACAATACTGTGTCCCTAAAGACAAAAAAAGGTAAGGGGGCATGGGGAAAAAAGAGGTTTGTGTGGTGGTGTGGCGACATTAAAAATGCAAAGATCGGAGGAGGTATCTTTTGCACTTTATTTATGCTGATAGTACTGGTTCAGATGAAAAACCATGGGCTGGATTTTCCAAGCTAGTTTTTTTGCCACTAGTCCCAAGTACATCATATATATGACACACAGGGCTTGTGGAAAACAATTGTATTTTCCATCCCTTCACCATTTGGGTCACACTGGGAGCACGGGCTGTGCTGGTGATATTTGTACCTGTGTCCCCTGGTTCCCAAGCCTGTGCTCTGGATACTTAAAACTGCTTTATAAAGAAATCAGGGGGATGGGGCACTGGGGTCCCAACAGCTCCCCAGAGGATATTCAGGCATGTCTGGTGCCATTACTCCCCAAGCGGAGTGGGTGACTGCTAGGCCCACAATCCTGTCCTCTTGATTGTACCTTAAACCTCTGATTGTGGTGCACTTCTGATAGTCCCCCAGATTGCAGAATTACCAGTTGCTTCCATTCCTACTCTAGAAAGGATTTCACATTTATGCTTTGTTGGGGGGAGCCTTTCAGTGACCTCCAGAACTGTCCTGATGCTGAGCCCACATCCCAAGCAGTCAACAATCTCCCTCCAGCACTACGGCATCTGGTTAATGATGTTGCTCTCCTACCATTGCACTAGTATTTGACAGACTGCTTTGAACTTTTTTTTTGGGGGGGACTAACCTTCCAGAATCAACACTTGTATTAAACCTGCTGGAGCAGACAGAGGCAAGTCAGGGCAGTACTAAGGGCATGGTAACCCATCCCTCAAAATAACATAAACAAGAGTACCCCTGCCAGGGCAGGCAGCTGAATGGCAGCACTATTATCAAAACACAGATCTATGAATTGACAGGGCCTTAACCCACCCCTTTCTAGTTCACTTCAAATAGGTTGGGTAGGATTACAGTAGCACAGAAGGGTTAGAAAGTGAAATCACTGACTCACACTGGTCGTTTGAGTGAAGCAGCCCCACAGCTGCTATGTAACTTTGTTACTGTTTACACAGATTGCACCATTTCTTCCTTATACATTACATTTTTGGTTGGGGTTCTGATTTGCATGACATGACCCGACCTGATCCATCAGAACCAGAAAAGATGACATGCACACCACTACTGAAACTACAAAACTGCCTCAGCATAGTTGCCATTGTGCACGGAAATCCAATGTTAACCCAGGAGGAAAGTGATGGGATTTACCTCAGTGAGCTGTATAAAGCTCTTTGCATCAGCAGGCATCAAACTGAAATTAATGCAAATGCTGTCACTTGAATAAATTCTGTCATTTAATTTGCATTCCTAATATACTGTGCAAAATGTGGGATTTTTTAATAGGAGGACATTTTTCCACATCTTACAAGAGGCTCGGTATGTCAATCTGTCCTAACCTTTCACACATTTTTCATGAAACTATGTAGAAGGAAACGTGGCACCTTCAGAGCCAAAAAGAGCCCTTTCACTGAGACACCGATTTTCTTTCCATTGAAGGAACTAATAGTGCAGCAAGTGAAATGCCATGAAAAATGAAACCAAGTGCTGGGATCCTAGTGAAATCTCTACTCCAGCAAACATGCCAGCTTTTATTCATTTGGACCCACAATCCCTTATATTGCAGAACATGTCTCTTTCTGAATAGAAATAGCTACAATATGTGTTTCAGTGGAGTAATCAGTATAATATTTCACTTTAGTTGCTTCTTACAGGATTGCTGGTTTTAGGAATGACTGGACACCATAAGTAACTTCTAACAGCTCTGAGGTTTATTCAACAAACATACATTAGATAGATCAGCAGGCCTCAGCAGAACTACTACTACAATCTGCTGGTGCACTTTCTAAAACCCCGTTTCCACCCCAGACATACCATTAGCCCAAAACTGCAGGGGGATGTGGACTAAACCATTCTACAATGTTACTAGGCTAAGTTACCATATACTACATCTCCCCTTCTAGTAAAAGAAAGCAATTACCTTGATTTCGGTTTGCATATCAATGACAAATAATTACCAAGCAATATTAACATAATGGTTGAGTCTTACTTTGTGATGAGTTAGGGTCTAAAGTCACTGGTACTCAGCTTTGTTGAAATAAGTCTTACCACTGACTTAAGTCATAACAAAATCTCTGAACCTCTCAGGAACTTTAAGCAAACACCTCTTCTGGTCATTTGAGTAGACTGCACACTGGGTACAGCCTCAGGACTTTCTGGCAAGTGTCATTGAAAACAACAGGTTCCATCTCAGGTTGCTCATACTCTTGACAAGTGTCCTGTTCCTGGCTGTTGTCCCTGGATTGCACTGTTTGTGACAAACGGATTCAGTTGACTCATCTGCCTGTTGCTCTTCAGCCTCCAAAGCAACTGTTCGGTCTCTCCTCAGGTGTCTCCTGTTCCTGCGGTATCGCTGTCCTGCAGGTGTAATCACACTATAGGATCTTGGTTCATCACGGATTCTTTCCACTGTAGCAGGTTGCCACCCACTAGAAGTCTCTATGCATACCCTTTCCCCTTCTCTGAATGGAGTAAGTGGAGCTGCATTCCTGTCATAATACTGTTTCTGTCTTTTCTGTAGTCTTTTCAGACAATTATGTGCATCCTTTGGTATTTCAGGTCACAGTGCCCTTGCACTTGCTGGTAATGTTGTCCTCAACATCCTGCCCATCAACAATTGAGAAGGTGTAAAGTTCAGTCCTGTGACTGGTGTATTTCTAAGACTGAGCAATGCGAGATGTGGATCGGTCTGACCTTGCATAGATTTCAGGAAGATTCTTTTACTGTCTGGATCATTCTTTCAGCTAAACCATTAGACTGTGGGTATCCTGGGCTGGAATGAGTTATTTTGAACTCCCACAACTTTGCAAATTGCTTCATTTCATGACTTGCAAATGGTACATGATCCACTACCAGTTCTTTCGGAATTCCATGTCTTGCAAATACAGCTTTCAATTTTGCAATAACTGTAGCTGCTGTCTTGTCAGGCATTCTGAGAACCTCAGGTATTTTGAAAATAGTCCACTACTATTAAGTAGGAGTGTCCCTAAAGTCAAAAATGTCTGCACCAAGCTTTAACCATGGCATGTCAGGTATTTCATGTGGACACATTGGCTCTTTATGGTTGCTGGGTAAGAGTTCCTGACAAGGTCCATATGCTTCAACCATCATTTCTACTTCTCGATTCATGCCTGGCCAATACATCACAGCTCTGGCTTGTGCCTTCGACCTTTGTATTCCTTGATGTGCTGTGTGAAATCTTTGTAGCATATCTGTTCTCAGCTCTTTGGGTATGATTATTATTTTACCCACCATTATGAGATCATTTTCTATGTATATATTGTGTCTCATGGGCCAATAGTGCTGAAGTTTGATGCTGACTTGTTTTTTCCTGTTAGGCCATCCTTTGAGGTGCATTTCTTTAAGCAACTGTAAATCACTGTCCCTCTGTGTGGCCTGTTTTAGCCCCTCTAACATGCTGTCAGGCAGTGTCTCTGTTGCTTGGATTGAGTATATGACCTTTTCACTACTTAGATCAATGTTTCCCTCTGCTGGTTTTCTTGGTACTGCCCTGGATAGAGTGTCTGCAATCAGAATATCTTTGCCTGGAGTATATATTACCTCTATGTCATATTTCTGTATCTGTAACAGCATCCGCTACAATCTTGCTGGAGCCTTTCCAATTGGTTTGTTCAGTATGGACTGTAGTGGCTTGTGATCTGATTGTACTTTCACTGATCTTCCATAAACATACTGATGAAATTTCTGTAGCGAGAACACAATCACTAGCAACTCTTTTTCTATCTGTGCATAGTTTCTTTCAGCACTGGACAATGACCTAGATGCATAAGCTACTGGTCTGTTTCTTTGTAGTAGACAAGCACCTAGTCCGTCCTTAGATGCATCTGCTTGGATTTCAATGTCCTCTTTTGGATCAAAGAATTTTAATACTGGTGCACAAGAAATAGTCTCTTTCAGCTTTTATAAGGCTTCTTCCTGTGCTGGCTGCCACTGCCACATGACATCTTTTGAGTAGCTGCCTTAGTGGTGCAGTGAGGTTTGCTTCATTCGAATGTACTGCGCCAAGTATCGAGTCATTCCTAACAGTCTCTGTAGTGCTTTTTATCTTGGAGGGGCATCTCAGCTATTGCTTCTACTTTGGGCTTCATCGGGCCGAGTCCATTTTCGGTTATGATGTGCCCCATGTATTTCACCACTACCAAATACTGTATTTTGTCACTATTGAACATTACATTGAGTTCCACTGCTCTGTCCATCACTTTTCTCAGAATATTGTCATGCTCTTCCTTGGTAGCTGCGGCTATAAGCATGTCATCAGCTATTACCAAAACACCTGGTATGTCCCAAGTGTTCAGCATTTCTCTGCTGGAATACTTCATGGGCTCGTATACCAAAAGAAGTCTGGAATTGCACAGCTTCCCCATGGACTGTTGAATGTACATAGGTCTGCAGATTCATCATCTAATTTGATCTGCCAGTACCCATCTTTTTCATCTAGAATTGTAAAAAACTTTTTACCTGCAAGTTTACTCTGACTATCCTCCAATGTGGGGATGGAGAAATGATGTCTTCTTGATAGCTTTATTTAAGTCTCTAGGGTCCAAACACACCCTGATCTCACCATTTTTCTTTTCAGTAATTACAAGGATATTTACCCATGTTGTAGGTTTTCTTACCTTGCTAATCACCCCAATTTGCTCCAGCTGTTCCAGTGTCTGTTTTAGTCTGTCCGTGATTGCATATGGGACTTTCCTGCACCATGTACCACAGGAGTAACATTTGGGTCAGTATGTATGTGGTAAACACCAGGGAATTCTCCTAGGCCTTCAAACACTGTTTTATATTGTGCAAGAAGTTCCTCTTTTGTGCTTGGTGGCTTGGTTTTAAGCACCTTTACTTTGCGAATCAGATCCAGGATGACACATGCCTGTTGACCCAGTAGGGAAGCTCCTGATGTATTAGTGACATAAAACTGCAGATTGGCCTCTCTGTCTTGTGTCTTACACTTTAGCATCACTTCCCCTTCTGGATTAATTTGTGCTCCTCCATATGCCATTAGGATAGTACTGGTCGGCTTGATTTGTACCTTGCATGGAAACTGCACAATCACTTCTTTAGTAAGTATATTGGCTTCAGCCCCAGTGTCCAACTTGAACTTAACTGGCTGTCCCATTATCTTCAAGGTAGTGTACCACCCTTCATCTGGTACTTGTGTCCGCACTGTTTCTTGTTTTCTTTTTACAGCACCCACAACTAGTGCTTCTACCCCTTTGGTCATTTTCTCATGAGGTTTGTTGGACTTTTTGGACCTGCAAATTTTTGCATAATGGTTGAGGCCACCACATTTACAACATTCTTGTCCATATGCTGGACAAGCTTTTGGCACATGTCCCTTGCCACACCTCCCACACATGTCTGATTTTTGTGCACGCGTCTCATGTGTTGGTAGCTGATGGTCTGGTTTTCGGCCTATATTACCATCCTGCCTTGAACAATAATTCTTAAATGCTTCCATAACCTCAGCTGCTTTTTTAGCTTGTGGGTCAGCATACATCATATTGAGGGTATTGTACACCTCGAGGGCCTCATCCCTGATCGTGTATAGCAGGACTGCAATTTTCATTTCCTCTGATTTATCATCTAATCCGTGGCTGTGAGTACAGACTTAATCTCTGTGCCCACCTTCTCCAGTTTTTCTGCAAGATTTCCAGTCAACAATAGTGGGTGGAGGTGGCTTAAATTGCTCCATACTGCCAAAAATACTTTGTTATACAGTCTTTTAATGCTTTAGGTACTCACAAATACTGTCTTTTGTTTCTTTTCTTGGCAGCACAAACTTTTCTTCTTTCTTGCAACTGCAGCACTGCAAGTTCACTTCTGACACCATATAATATTTCACTTTAGTTGCTTCTTACAGGATTGCTGGTTTTAGGAATGACTGGACACCACAAGTAACTTCTAACAGCTCTGAGGTTTATTCAACAAACATACATTAGATAGATCAGCAGGCCTCAGCAGAACTACTACTACAATCTGCTGGTGTACTTTCTAAAACCCAGTTTCCACCCCAGACATACCATTAGCCCAAAACTGCAGGGAGATGTGGACTAAACCATTCTACAATGTTACTAGGGTAAGTTACCATATACTACAATCAGAACTGTGCTACATTCATCAAATGATTCAACACAACGCACATTTACATCCACATTAGTTACTGCAGCATGATGCAGTTCTAGTCACTGAAAATGTATTTTGTTAGAGAGGTTTGTAAATACAACTCCACCATACCCAGGTTAGCAATTCGGAGGTAATTCTCAAATATGTCCATAATGCTAATATTAATAATGTGAAGTTCAGTTTAAAAAGAAATGTGGGCCTAATTCTCAGTCGGAAATATTTGGGACAAAAAAACAGTGCTCTGGCCCAAAAATATTATGAAGAGGTGAAGATTTGGGCCAGGGAGTGGAGACCCTTGGTGCAGATCCTAATATTTAAATTAGGGCACCAAGATGGCACTGTGCAGAAACATGGCTTGTGCACAGTAATGGCACACAATACTGGCCCACGTACAGTACATATGCTAGTGGTACAGTGCCATGTGCATACATGCATGGACTGGTACATCGAGACAACATGTCCAATTGCCCCACACCCATATCTTAAGGCTGCCTCAGGCCCGTCACCACATTTCCACCTCCTATCCCTCGCCAGTTTCCCTGGTAGTCCAGTGGGCCTGAATCCAACCCCCAGTTGTTGCTCTCCACAGGTAGTCCATTGGTACCCCCTTCCTTAACCCTGCTCAAATCATGCAACTGGTATTCCTATTGCTCCCACTATGATCTCGGTCTCTCAAGGTCTGTGCACACCCACACCGCACTCCAATAACCCTCTACCACCAGTTTTCATAGGTGGTAATTAAGGGGCTGTCACAAAAGTGCTATGATGGATGCACTTGGGCAAATCAGTGATGTGAAGGGCACAGGATGCCTTTTACATGCTAACCTCAACCACTGCTATGCACCAGCGCACTATGACGTGTGCTAACATCAAAGACCCCCCCCGATACCCACTCTAAGCATTGTTTGAGGGGGTATCAGCAAAGGGGCTGACATAAAACTGGCTGACACCTACTTTGCAGCAGTCTCTTGCAACTGAGACTTGCACCCCAAAAGTTTTGATATGAAGCTGCTAGCAGCATGTTGTTCACTTGGAAGGAAGCAAGTGAAAAAACTGTGGCTCTAATAAAAAGCCAAGAAAAAGTGAGCAATCATAAAATGTGTAATGCACTCCCTTGATGTGGAATAATTGGGAAATCATCCTGCTGACACAGACACATGGCAAGCGAAATAAAATATATGACGACAGTATAGCACAACTAATGTCTCCTCGGGGCTTCTTTATGGAGTTGGTTATTTTTTTCTGGTCAAAGACAGCCACATAATGACATATTTGACTGTATTTGTAGTTGCATGTTGGGAACTTGCTGTGCAATTGTCCTGTATCCTCGATGCTTGTGATGATATGTCAGACCACCTATAAGGTGGTCTAATTATTATGTCCAACAGCTGCTACTTGCAGTGCATCAGGTACCCTATAATGCTGCATACAAGCATACATGAAAAAGCCTGCAGAAGGCCATTTGGTCTAGTGAGTCTGCTCGTTATTGCAGGGTTCCTAGCTAATGCCACTGACCCTGCCCCCCCCCACTGCATGCCTTGCATGCTTCATTACTTTGCCATAAAGCTAAACCAACTTCTGTAATGCAGCAAAACATTTGTTACCGTCACTTTTATTGCATGTTTTAAAGTGTTGTTTTTTCGCAGTTAATCTTTTTATTGAGGAAACAGTATAAAGATAACAGCAGGTGTCAGATGTTTTTAAACATACATATACATGTACCATTCGTGTCTTAAGATTACAAAGTAAGTTTGTTTAGAATTAAAACATAACACACACTTATTATGAGAGTGATCTAGTAGGAGCAAAATATTAGAGAGATGTCAAGCATACTTATCAAGGCAGTACATTGATTCAGTCCTTATCAATAAAGCTGTTAAATTCAAGGAGGCTTCAATAACTCTTTTGTGTGAGATACCAGTAGTGAGGTGAGAGGGTGAGAGAGTGAGTGACCTGACCTAGGTATGTCACACATATTTCCATAAAAGCTGCACTCGTTTTCTTAGCAAAGTGAATAACACGAATACAGGAGACTAAAGACTCCATTGCTTCTAGCCAGGCTTGGAGCATTGGGAGACATGATGTTCTCCATCTCTTGAGAATGAGTCGGAGAAGTTCCACTGAAGCTTAAGTGAGCCATAACAACTGTGAGTAGGTCAATGACCATTTATCAGAGGTTATACCAAGTAACCAAAAGGAGGGATAGTGAGGTACAGTAGGTTGCAGGCCAGGGTGGTGGAGCAAAATTGGATCACCTCTCCCCATAAAGTTTGAAGGGGTTTATAGTTCCACAAAATGTGAAGCAGATCTGCTTCAGGGCTCTGGCATCTCCAGCAAAGGTTGTGGGTAGTTAATCCCATTTTTGTGAAGCTGTAAAGGGGTTCTATACCAAAGGTGGATAATTTTGTTTTTAACAAGGAGGCTTCTCTGATCTACACAGGCCTTGTGGGCTAATTTCCAGCAGTTAGCCCATTGCTGAGAAGTGAATGCATCTCCCAGCATCTTTTCCCACCTGGCCTTGGCTGGTATGGAAGGATCAGGTATGGCATCCCTGGCCCAGACTTGAATTCTACCAACAAGCCCTTTACTTTGTTGAGACCACAAGGACAGAGGGAGCTTCTCGTTACGGGACCCCCCACGTGCCCCACACATCACACAAGTGCATTTGGTTCTAGACCAGGTGCTAGATAGGCTACAAAGTTGCAAATATTGGCAAAAGCATCCTTGGAGCGGTGAATGATGATCTCTCTCAGGTGTTGGAAGGAGACAAGAGGTTTCTTGTCATCCTGGAGTAGGTCCTGAAAAGTGTATATCTGGCAAGCTCTCCAGACTGGCCAATCAAAGGGTTTCTGGGCTATTTTCATGTACGGGTTATTCCATAGTGGGGTGCGTAGGCCAATACTCAAACACCTTAAGCTAGTTTTACCCAAGGAATGCCAAGCCTGGTGGCTAGCCTTTATAGTTAACCATTCCTGTGCGTGTCTGGGGAGAGGGTGATCCATAAAGCAAAGGGAGAGATGTTTCCCAGGGCAGCACATTCTAATTCCACCCAGGCTGGAGGGGGATGAGGCATTTTGTCTAGACCCTTACACATTTTAACTACCAGAAATGCTTGTGAATATCTATTAAAATCAGGGAGGTTCCATCCCCCTCTAGTCCAAGGGGCTCTTAATTTAGCTCTGCTGTACCAAGGTTTCTTTGTGCCCCAAAGAAACCTGCTCATGAGCGCATGAAGCTTTTGTACCCATATCTTGGGAATGTTTATGGGGAGATGAGAAACCTGATAGTACACTTTAGGGGTGAACATCAGTTTCTAGGTCAGCTATCTTCCCTGCCATAGATAGGCGTAGATGTTCCTATCGTATGATACTGTTGGATAATTGTGTCCATATTGGCATGACATTTTTGTATACCATAGGGGTGATGTCTGCGGATAATATGATGCCTAAATATTTAATGTCAGGGTCAGCCCACTTTAAACCCGAAGCTCTAATCATCGTGATGGATGTATGGGGGGTTGAGAGGTAAAACCTCTGACTTTGTTTTGTTAATACTAAGACCAGATATATTCCCAAACTCAGTAAGAGTATCAAGAATGGCTTGTAAACTCTTATGGACATCCCCTATTAGGATCAGATAATCGTCTGCATATGATTTAGTGTAATATGTCTGGTTTCCCATCTGTATGCCTTGGATTTTGGGTTGAATGTGTATAGCGGCTGACAGGGGTTCCACGGCCAAAATGAAAAGTAAGGGAGAGAGGGGGCAACCTTGTCTGGTGCCCCTATGAAGCTGAAAAGGGGGGGACATCATAGAATTTGTAAGTACTTTGCCTACCAGAGAATGATAAATCATTCATCTCCAGGAGGAAAAGTACTGCCCAAAGTTATACTGGTGCATGATAGCATGCAAGAACTCCCACTTCACCGAGTCGAAAGCTTTTTCAAAATCGATTGTTATAAGTGCTGCTGTAGTGGGAAGTTTTACCGCTGCCTGCATCAGAGTAAGCTTTAAAGTGTTTTAATGGCCGAGCCTTGTCAGACACTTAATTGTAATCCTTCAACAAGAGTTAATAAGTTTCTACAGAAAAAACAATTTGCTGTGCATTCCCCCATCTCTTGTGAATATTCCCCAATAAATATTTTACTAATATTTTATATTTTGTCTCGTGAGTATATTATTAGTGTTAAGTCATTAATTGCATTTTTGTTGAATTTAAAATTGCACTGTGATTTTTCATGTGGAGGGGGACATGGTGGGGAGGAGGGAGGTACTGCATCCCAGGGGGTTGAAAAGTTCTGACACCAGACCCAATTAAATTTTACTCTAGGTGGAGGCACTGCGCTACACTTAAAAGATCTGGACTCAAATCCCCCAATCAGGAAAATCAGAATCTAGGCCCCTCAATCTTGTCTGAGCCCACTAGGCAGGAGTAGTAACCGCAGCATCCATGCCAACCCAGTTGCAACTTTAGTTATAACATTTATTGCCAAGGTACCCTGAATTCTACTTTAAGGCTGTTTCAGTCACAGACACCTTGAAATACACCAGTAGGATACTTGGCAAAACTAGGTGTGGGACTGATCCAGTTGATGTGAAACTTCTTGCCCTGGTGGTAGAGGAACTTTCCCATCCCATCTCTAAATTTTTTAGTTTTTCCCTGTACTACTCACAGTTCCCCAAGAAGTGGAAATCTGCACTGGTTACACCACTTTTCAAAAGCTGAGACTGCACCAGCCTTGCTAATGACATACCCATTTCTATTCCCTGCCCCCTGTCCAAGGCCTTCAAGACAATAGTCTCTGACCAACTTTTCACATACCTTGAAAAACACAATGTCCAGTGTGTACAGCAGCATGGCTTCCAGAAGCTCCACAGCACCAATACGGCGCTGTTGAAATACACCAACTATATTCATGAGGACCTTGACAATGGTGACCTTGCTGGAGCTATATATCTTGACCTTACTAAGGCCTTCAACCTGGTCAACCATAAGCTCCTACTTAAACTCCTTAGCCTGGGTTTGTCACAGAGCTCAGTTGATTGGTTCCACAGCTATCTCCTGTCAGGCCTCCCTGACTTGACAATGTCCTCTGGACAGCCTATCCTCTCCCTCCCTCCTTCCTCCCACCCCTCCCCATCCCTACCTCCACCCTCTCCAGGTATTATCTAGGTATGTCCAGGGCTGTACCCCCGATGTAACACTTTGGTACCTTGTATTTGACTGTAACCTATGATAAGTAACATTATTATGTAACCTATGTGTACTCTGTGTTTAATGTTCTGCACCTGTACTGTTCTCACTGTTGTAACCACACTATGTAACTCTGTCTACCCCCCTGCGATGAGGTGCCTTTGTAAATGAGTCCATGATTCAAAGGTTGCAAATCTGACTTTTGTAATAAATAAATAAAATAAATAAATACTTACTCCCAGTGGGTGAAGCTTGATAAATGTTTGTCTAACACTAGGTGAGTAACTATTGGTGACCTCAGGGCTCCATCTTGGTCCCACTCTTCATTGGCCTCTTCATAAATCAACTGCCCAATGCCTGTCAGACAGCTAAAGTACTCCTCTATGCCTATGATGTAGTCATTTATTCCAAAATCCCTGGCCTTGACAGCATTACCACTGCTCTCCAAGGTAATTATAGATCACTATAAAGCTGGTTCTCCAACAACAAACTGGCTCTCATTTACCAAAAACAAACACCATACTCTTCTCTAGCCTCCCACATAAGAAGAAAGTTCCACCCTTCATCAACCAAAATGCCCAAGGGCAAAACCTTGAATAGGTGGAGACCTTCAAATACCTTGGTGTAACTCTGAATGACACCTTATCTTTTGACCCAATGTTGACAATCTGGTGGCCATAGTTAACAGAAGACTGGGCACCCTGTACCATAACCAGAACAATCTCACTAGGGATGATAGACACCTTATTGTGGCCAGCTCTATTCTGTCACTTATAGATTATGGCTTCCCTGTTTACATAGCTGCCTGTGACATGGTGCAAAACAAAGTAAAGCTGATCTGTACTAAGGCATGCCACTTTATACTTGGTGCAGATAACCACACTTTTAGTTGTACCCTTTACCCACTCAGTAACTGGCTACCCTTACCCAGCAGAATAAAGCTCCAGACATTTGCTCACCAAAAAGGCACTTCTGGGCATAATATCCCCTGCTTCAACAGACTGCTTCCACACTATCTCCAGCCAGTACAACACCAGAAATATGGCCAAGAATGCCCTTAAAGCCTCCTTTCTGGTGACTCAGCTAGACAAGTGGTCATTTGCTGTCAGGGCTGCTAAGTGGGTAAAGGAACTGCCCGATGAACTGCTGAATCTCCCCAAGTTTAATCAGTTTAAGAGATCTTTGTGGCTGCCTTTAAAGTCCAATGCAGCTATAACTGTTAAACTGTTTCATTTGGTTTCTCTCTGTATATAACCTCCATTTCTCTCTATATATATCCCGGACGAGCCCCCCAAAAATAATATGTATACCCTTGAGGAAAGAAGGGAGAGGGGGGACATGATAGAAACTTTTAAGTACCTCAGTGGAATCAACAAAGTCCAAGAGGGTAGCATCTTTCAGAAAAAGAGACTTGCAAGAACAAGGGGACACAATTTAAAGATAGAAGGAGGGCGGTTCAGGGGCAATGTGAGGAAGTATTATTTCACAGAGAGGGTAGTGGATGCATGGAACAGCCTTCATGAGGAGGTTGTGGGGTTTAAAACTGTGGGAGAATTCAAGAATGCATTGAACAGATACAAGGCAATTCTTGTGGGAGGTAGGAAGAAATAGGCTGTTGGTTAACTAGGATCTGCGGCCTATCCTGTAGGTAGGGAAATGGGCAGACTAGATGGGCCTAGCGGTCCTTATCTGCCGTCAAAGTCTGTGTTTCTATGTCTATGTTTCTATGTTACTATGAATTGTTATACAACAGTCTGTATGGGTTATTTATTTTATTTTATTTTTTGGTAACATGGTTAGGCCCACTTGGCACAGGTGCCTGTTTTTGGGGGCAACCTGGGAGCACTGGGGAGGTTAAATGACTTGCTCAGAGTCACACATTATGCAAGTGAAGGTTGTGGGAATCAAACCCAGGTCTGTCTGCTGGAGCAGAGCTTGGTACATCCAGCAGACCAGACCTGGGTTGATCTCAAACCTCACCTGTATACTGTGTGACTCTGAGCAAGTCATTTAACCGCCCAGTGCTCCCAGGTTGCCCCTGAAAACAGGTACTTGTGCCTAGTGGGCCTTACCCAGTTACCAAAGACTAAAATAAAAATAAAATAAAAAATAAATATACCAAGCTGTATGTGTTTGCTCTGTCTGAAGTGCTTTGAGCCTGACTCGACTGCATTTCCTCTGGAAATGCTAATTGTAATGTTGTTTGTGATCATGTATTTGATGTAGAACCTTTGTAAATGAGCACTTGGGCTCAAAGGTAATCTCTGTGATTTCAGTAACTAAATAAATCAATCAGTTTTATTAACTAAATATGTTTTGTAAATAGCAACCAACCATTTTGACGCACTTACCCTGCTGCATGCACACAACAAAATCGGGACCTGTGCTTGTGACAGAACATCTGAAAATGTAGTCCATATTCTCTGTAAGCCACCAAAGTCTGGGAATGCAGTTTGCATGTAGTTGTGTAAAAGCTACACCACAACAGATATTGAGAATCTGAGCAAGAGTTTATTTGCAAGGTACTGTATGTTTCATTTAATTTACAGTTACGACCTTGTGAAGTGAAAACATTGCAGAACTAAAAAATATACACTAATGCACTGGCTTGTACATATGTTTAAATACCGTGGTTGATAAAGTTAAATACTTCACAGACAATCCTTTCTGTAACTTTGGTTAAAACAATTGCAAACATTGGTAGACAACTGGTTAAGTAAGAATCTGAAACACTACATACCATACATCTGGATCTTGTGTTCTTTAAAAGAAGCATGTTTAATGTACTGTACGTGAAAAAGTCAAAAAGTTTCAGAACAGAAATTACAGAAGAATAAACCAATAAAGAGACAGCATGTTGGCTATGGACAGAACAGCCCTAAGACTAGATCAGAATAGCCCTATAATACCTTCTGCCCAGAGTAGCACTCAGCTGCAATGAGCAGACCAGGACCTCTTGTCACATAGACATAGATCACCACTCAGTCTTTTTACTTGCAACACAGAGCAAGCACCACTCAACTACACTACTTCATACAGAGTGCTGACTTACTATTGATGCTCACCAGGTAGCAAAAGCAAGAGGACAGTGAAAGAAATCTTATGCTAAAGTCAGTCATAGAAACATAGAAAAAATAGAAATCTGTCAGCAGAAAAGGGCCACTTGGCCCACCAAGTCTGCCCAGATGTTCCCTGTCTTGCCCTTCTCCACAGACCCTAATTGATCTTCTGCGACCTTCCCTCCTCCCTGCCTATTTACTAATATTCCCACACATTTGAAGTCTGTTCCAGACATCTTTCACCCTTTCAGTGAAGTGGTGCTTCCTCACATTCCGCTTTACCCCCTTCCCCAGCTTCATCATATGCTACCTGGTCCTGATGCTCTCGATCATTTGAAAGAGACTCCCGTCCTGCATGCTGTTCTCCACTGTGAGGTACTTGTAGGACCCAATCATGTCCCCTCTCACTCTCCTCTCTTTCAGGGTGTACATGCTGAGATCCCTCAGTCTCTCCTCCTAGTGCTTTTGGTGCAAGCTCCTGCACCATTTTAGTTGCCCTCCTCTGGACTGCCTTCATCCTGTCTACTTCTTTATTTATGTGCAGCCTCCAAAACTGGACAAATACTCCAGGTAGGCTCTCACCATCGAGCAATACCGTGGCAACACCACCTCCCTGCTCCTGCTGGAGATGCCCCTCCCTATGTACCCCAGCACCCCACTAGCCCAACCCACTGCTTTGTCACACTGCCGTGACACTTTGAGGTCATCAGTTATGATAACCTCAAAGTCCCTTTCCTGCTTAATGATGGTCGATATCTCCCCCATCCTATACTCAGCTTCTGGGTTCCTATACCCTGAATGCATGATTTTGCACTTTTTGGCATTGACAAGCAACAGTATACCTTCCCTTCTAGTTCTGCAATGTCACTTATAAAGACATTGAAGAGGACCGGTCCCAGTACTGAGTCCAGCGGAACCCTGCAGGTCACTCTCCCATTATGGGAGTGAGTGCCATTAACCACCAACCACTGATGTCTACCAGTTAACCAGTTTCTTACCCAACTCACCACTCTGAAATCCACCCCTAGACTGCTCAATGTCTTTGTCAGTCTTCTGTGTGGCACAATGTTGAAGGCCTTGCTAAATTCAAGACAGGCCATGCCAACTGCCCTCCCTGATCTTTTTCTCTGGTCACCCAGTGGAAGAAATCAATCAGGTTCTTCTTGCATGACCTCCACCCTTCCTCCATGAATCCATGCTGCCTGTGGTCTTGCACACTGATTCAAGATACTCTACCAGCCTTTCATTTCGCCAGGTTTCCATTAAATTCCCTACAACTTTAGAGAGACTGATGGCATTATAGGTGTTAACCTGCTTCCTGCTGCTGCTCTTATGTATAGGAACTATATTTGCTCTCCTCCAATCCTCTGGAACCATGCCTGTTTCTAGTGAACTGTTAGGATCATTAGTGGGGCAGCTAGCACCTCCCTGAGTTCCTTTAGTATCCTTGAGTGTATCTCATCCACATAGCCTTATCCACCTTCAGAGCTGCAAGTGCCTTCAGGAATCTTTCCTCTGAAAATGGATTTGTGTCCACCTCTGCCTCTGTACCTGTTGCTCCCTGGTGGCTCTTCTCCTCCCTCCTCCCTCCCTCCACTGTGAAGATTCAGCAGAAGTACTTGTTCAGGATGGCAACTTCTTCTTGGTCCTCTTCTGTGCAATCTCCCCCTGTTGCCCTCCTTATCCTCACTATCTCTTCTCCCTTTCCGGTTTCCTCTTCTCACTCATTGTACCTGAAGAAAGTGTTAATCCTTTAGCTACTCCATTTGGCTGTACTTTTCTCTGCCTGTGCCTTTGCTCCGCTCACTGTCTTTCCTGCTTCCCTGTTTTACTTAGTACACATCCCTATCTTCCTGCATTTGCGCTTCCTTATACCTCCTGAATGCCACCCTTTTTTTCCTTCACCACCTTAGCCACTTCCCTAGAGAACCATCATATGTTTTTTTTTTCTTTTGCGTTTACTCATTTCCTTCATGCAGAGGCTGGTTGCATCAGTTATGCTCTGTGAACAAAGGCAAGGTAAGGCAAGGCAAATTTTGTTTGTACAGCACCCAATCCTGGAGACTCTGGGCGCTTCACATTAAAACAAGAGATAAAACAGGTGCATGAGACAGGTAGAGTAACATATCACAATAAATACATAAATACCATAAAATTAAATCAGCAGCACACTAAACCAGAACTAGTCAGTCTACTTCACTCGGGGAGGCCAGGGCGAAAAGATGAGCCTTAAGACCCCTTTTGAAGGCCTCGACTGATGGGGCCTCCCTGAGCGGTGGAGGTAGAGCGTTCCATAGGATTGGATCGGCTACTCTAAATGCCTTGTCATTGGAGGTTCTCAGCCTGGTCCTGGGAACCTCAAGGAGGTCCCTGGTCAAGGAGTGGAGGGCGTGGGCCAAGGTGCAGGGTGTTAGGAGCTCAACCAGGTAGCCAGGGCCTAGCCCGTGTAGGGCCTTATAGGAGAGAAGATTCACCTTGAAGATAACCCTCCACCTGACAGGCAACCAATGCAAAGAACAGAGCACTGGGGTCACACGACTAGACCTCGAGAGGCCAGTCAACAACCGGGCAGCAGCGTTCTGAACTAGTTGCAGTCAGTGAAGGGTACCTCCAGAGACCCTGAAGTAAAGAGCATTACAGTAGTCAAGCCTGGAGGTCACAAAGACATGTACCAGGGTGGGCAGATCATCCAGTGGAACCAGGGGTTTGATCCTGGTGATATTCCTCAAGTGGTGAAAATCACTTTGGATGACAGCTGACACCTGAGCTTCAAGTGTCAGTCTATCATCAAGGATCACACCAAGATCTTGCACCCTAGTGGAGGCCAACAACAGTGCCAGACCCAGATGAAGACCCAGCATCCCAGCGTCGGTGACACTCCCACGACCCGACTCAATCACTAGTACCTCCGTCTTGTCTGGGTTCAGTCGCAACCAACTGAAGGACATCCAGTCATTTATCTCTGCCAAACAGTTGTTAAGCACTTCCATGGCGTCCGGTGTTCCGAGGCTAAAGGACAGATACAGCTGGGTATCATCTGCATAGCAGTGGCACACTGTAACACCTAATGAGCTCACCAAGGGGCAGCACGTACACTGCAAATAACATGGGTGACAAGATCGACCCCTGAGGCACAAGGCAGGGGTTTTGGGGTGGAGGAGAAATTCCCCATAATCACCCATTGCATCCTGCCCGAGAGAAAAGACTCAAACCAGCGAATAACGGTGCCGGCAAGTCTACAATACTCTCTGAGGTGATCAAGCAGCACCATGTGATCTATAGTGTCAAAGGCTGGGAAGAGATCCAGGAGAACAAGAATTGACCATTCTCCTCTGTCTCTCACCCTGAGGAGATCATTATGCACCCTAACTAATGCCGTTTCAGTACTATGCTTGGCCCTGAAACCTGACTGGAGTGGCTCATAGATGTCAAAGATGATAAGGTGCTCCTCGAGCTGCTGCGCCACAATTTTCTTGACAACCTTACCCAAAAAGGGGAGGTTGGAGATAGGACGGTAATTTGCCAGAATGTCAGGGTCAAGAGGTAGTTTCTTCAGAAGGGGCCTCACCAGAGCATCTTTCAAGGCATCTAGAAATACCCCCTCCATCAGCGAACACCTGACTATTCCAGCGAACACTGAGTCAAAAATACAAGGGTTACCCCAAGAGCTGTAGTGGGAGACTTAGTGGCCAGTGGTATCTGGGGAGTTGTATTCCCGCCTTTATAGCATTCACTCTTTCTTTGTGATAGAGATTTTATCCTGTATTTAACTCTTGCTGTGCCGCTGATGTGTATACACATCTTAAATGCCTATACATTCTAAATAATCTGGCAACCTAAGGGTTAAATAAACTTCATATTTTATTACTGATACATAGTAGTGGAAGCATTTTTGTCTGCAGCTGGTTTAGGATGCAAGTGTGAGGTATTTTTCTTTAGTATCAATTATGCTGTCCCTCATTTTCTTCTATAACCTTAGCAAATAATAAGTGTCTGCAGAGGACTGAGAACAGCCTGCTGTTAGCTGCATCACAGTCATTCCTGTGACTGGAAATCCTTTTCCTTCATCCTGCCCCAAAAGAGCTAAGAGGTAAAGGATTACAGTTCTTGGATGCAGCTGGCCTTTTCTTTCAATCTGACGTTCTGATTGGGTGCTGCGCAGTGTGGCAGTTTGACTGAAGAATATGACACAATGACGCCAAAGTAGTAGAAAAGCCTGCTTAGCCTAGACGGTCTGCCTTGATGCTAGAGAAGAAAAGGCCCCACATGGATGAGGGAGATACCAGCAGATCAACAAGACATTTAATCAAAATCCTGTTCTACCTACAATGCAAGCTGTAAAGGGTGAAGCTACATACTTGTTAGGAGTGAACTATATACCCTCCACACGGGAAACAAACTTTAACAAATGTATACACATCAGTTTCCTACAGCAAATAACGTATCATATAATGAGTTTGTTATATTGTTTCTTAGTCCCTGAACTAATCTTTTTTTTTTACTTTATACTTTTGTACCTCCTTGGCTGGGGGGGGGGGTTCCTTTGGATCCCCCAATTCAGACTTCCTTGCCTCAGTTGCTGCCCCGGGCCCAGTTAGAGCTCAGACCCCTCTGCCTTGCCATCCCAGGTTGCTTCATAGTGGGTTTATGCTGCACTGTGAAACCTGGAGGCAGGGCTGGGAACTAGCTTGAGTGGGACTGCTTCGGCGCCCAATCGAAGCCAGCTGTCATCACACAGGAGGATTGCTTTTGACCCTTTATCTCCCCATGGCACGAGTGTGCATTGACGTCAAGGATGCTTATGTCCATGCTATCATTCACAACATGCCCGACGCCTGCCACACCAGCCCGGATTTGATCGCCAAGCTACACCTGCCCCCAGCCATCACCAGGGGTCAGTGTCTCAGTGATCGTCCTATCCCTCCCTCCCTCCCCAAAGGAGGACAGCAGTTCATAAGACGCTCAATCCTCCTTCTTCTTCCAGCCGACCCCGGCACCCCAAGTCCATTCCTGAACCCAGGTCACTGGTGTGATGCAAGGTGTGGCGTCCAGCTCCTCAACCCACAGCGCCACCAGGCCGATGTCCCCGAACTAATATGAATATTTAGTTACATTTTTAAATACCATCTCATGTAAAGGTTTTCTGTATTGGTTTTATGCTCTCTTCCTGCTGATAATTTGGATGCCCTTTCCTTTCAGAGTACTTGATAGTGTGCGACATAGAAGGTAACCACACCTCCCAGCAATGAGTCTATCTGCTGATGAAAATAATATAGGAAGACATTTCACTAATACGGTCAACCCACAGAATGCACTGTATAATGGTGAATACTGGGGGAACATCACATGCCTATCTGTTTAATGGGACATATGGCAGTTTATGGTAGCGCGTGGCCTTAAGGAATAAACTTGTCAGCCAAAAATTCCCAGAACTGGTATACACAACACGATCTTTTGATTAACGCTTTGCTTCAGCACACACACTGGTAGTCATTATGTTGGTTTTGCCCTTAAAAACTCATGGTACCCTGGGTGACCATTTTGCATCACGTTAAGCAATGGATGGTTTGGACTTCAAACTGAGCTGTTGGTAGTAATGACTTAAAATCATCTGACCACTACTTTGACATGCCGTTGGCATGTTTGAAGAAGCACTGTAATCAACACCAGTCTTAAAAGGCATTTTCAGTTCTGCTATGTAACATGTACTGTATGTTGTTATACAAAACAGCCAAGAAGTCCCAAAATGCTTAGAATAAACACACTGTCTCACTTTGTCACTAGCTGAGTAATGTGCTATTATGTTAAAACAGTGTGATGTATCACAACCACTTCAGTTAGAAGGCTGGTATCTAAAGAGAAATACCTTGAGTCTACAGGAAGATATCACAGTTTGATGAAGAAAGTCATATGCAGACAGTCGTTTAGAAAACACAATTTTATCTTAAAAGGAAGAGCTTTGTGGCTCCAGTTAAACATTCAAAACTTTCCTGTCTTTGCAAAAGAAATAGGAAATGGGGACCATCTTCCCCTCATTACTGACATATTAAAAAGAGCATTGCTCAGCTGCAAATCTAACTACACTTCTGTTCACTGCTGAGGCTGATGAGGATGAAAACACTGGTGACCATCTGTGATGGAGTGTATGTCTGTCACGCTCCTTTCACTGTAAACCACTTCACAACCCTGACACAGACACAGATCTGGTTTTGACAGGGACAGTGGTGAGATGCAAGTGGAGACAGCAAGAGACTGAACTGCAAGAAGTTTCTGTTAAGCTGAATACAAGCTGTTTGTTTCTTTTTTCTGTTAATGAAAGTAAGCCATATTCCATTTAATTTAAATTGGTGTCTGAAGTGTTCTCATTGAGAGTGTTTCCCAGAAGTCACCAGGTTCACTACCCTTTCACACCATCATATACATGGCTTATGGCACGTAGGATTTTTTCACACTTTCTACCTTTGTCCCAGTCCCTCCCTCTAACATAACCCTAATTTCAATCAAACCCCTTCAGCCTTTGCTCAACATTATGCTTCTACATAGTATAAGGGAACTGTGGCTCTTAGCTGCATGATATTTAAGCAATTAATTTCACTTCTGCATAGTGTAAGGGAACTGTGACATGGGGACTTATCTCTGCATGCCCCTGCTGTACTTGCTGCTAGAGTTCCCTGCAGCCACTGTGTGGCTGCTCTCCGGCTGCCCCCCAATACCCTCCTACCCTTAGCTGACTTTGTTTATATAGCCACAGGTCGTCATGTGCTGGAGGCAGTGCCCTGCAAAATTTTATTTCTTATCAGCTCTGTTTCCCACCTGCAGGTTATTCTACTGCTCCACTAGATGTCGCCATCATACTATTCTGCTTAGTGCACATTCTGTCAGGTAATCAGCTTCTATCCCCTATTGCAATCCTTTTCAGTCTGATCCACATTCCACAGCTCTTTTGTATGGCACAGAGAGGCACAGTGATTCCTTGTGCCTAGTAATGCCTTTCTAGCACTCCTTACTTCAGCTGAATCTTATCTCAGTTTGAATTTCTCCTGCCCACACCATCCTTGACCTCAAATAATTGCTCTGTCTTGGGGCAAGTCTCTACCTCCTGCCTCCTAACTGGTCTCATTCTGCAGCACTTGTCTTTCCTTGTTCTTGACTGCACTTTAATCAGCACTGGATACTACAACCAGGACAATGGCTGAGACTATCCCTAAGCAAATAAAATGAAGTTACTTCTTGTAATACTCATAGTCTTATGGAAGGGAGCACAGTTCAACAGAACCCCTGTTGTGCCCCCACTACAGCAACCTACTCTATCTGACACCTCCCCACTCAAGTCTAGGCTGTCAACCGGGACATCCTCCGACACCCAATTGTACCTGACTCTCAAACTTAAGCTGTAGCCTCTCACACCACTGGTGCCCCTAGTGCTCCCTGTAGCTGCATTTCTACACGGCCGTGCGTATGATATGACCACATCCTGCACCAGGAATGGCAAACAAAATCCTACCAAATCTAAATGGGTATTCTGGTCATGCCATATCAGGAAACTGATCCTAATAATGCTGCTACTATCAGGTAATGTCCACCTAAATCCTGGTCCACCCTATAAGGGCACCTTAAATTTGTCTCCTTAAACATTGGGGGCCCTAATGCCCAGGCTTGCATAATTCCAGGTGTGGGTAAAACTAAGTAAACCAGATGTAATTGTACTCACGGAATCCTGGCTATCACCAAAGATCCACGATGACACAATTGCACTGGATGGGTACAAATCATTCCGTCAAGACAGGCAATCTAAACAAGGAGGTGGTTGCCTGGTTTACCTCAGGAACGATATCTGGGGCCTCATTCTGTCTAACAACTTGCACACCAAAGATATGCAAATCCTAAACATTAAACTTTCAATTGGTGAACAAAACAAAGTATTATTACTCACAATGGTATATATACCACCAGGGAGGCAAAAAGTGGGGGTTGAACAGTCCATAACCAGCCAAGGGCAAATTGGACAAAACTGGGAACAGATTGTAGTTGGTGACTTTAACATCAACTGGCAATCCCAGGCAGCAGAGACAGTAAAGGATCAAATAGCAGACCTGTATCTAACTCAGTTGGTTACACAGGCCACATGTCAAAACTACAAAACAGGCACCAGCACACTTGACTGGCTCCTCTCCTCCTGCCCAGAACACCTTTCTGAAATCTCAGCTCTCCCTGATGCCATGAGTGACCATTCCCCAGCTATATGCATCTGGACCAATAGGTTCGCAAAATGCTCCCCACAGCACAGTGGATCCCATTCACTGTGACCTGTGCTGCTGGATTCATTCAGACATTACCTGAAATTGATTGACTGGTCCCTACTTGATGCAGCTACAGATAGTAATCAGGCACGTGACTTCTTCTGCTCCACCTTCACATCTGCATGCAACACACATTCACCACCCTACAAAACCAAAAAGGTGAAAGGGTCTGTAAACCCCTGGCTTACTACCCATCTCCTGGACCTCATGTGAATGAGGGACAATTTCTGGCATAAGGCTAAGGCAGCTGGTAAACAGACAGACATCACCATCTATAAGGCTGCCAGAAACAAATGCACGTACCAAGTTAGACTTATCAAAGCCGCTTATTACAAACAACTTCTACATAAGAATTGGGGACATGGTAAAGAGTTCTGGAACTCAATGAAAACCCTTACAGGGAGGGAGTCAAAGGCTCCTCCTGATCTTATAGTAACAACAACAGGGGTTCCTACAGGAGCCAAGTGAAATAGCCAATGCTTTCAACATGGCCTTTACTGACCTTAGCACGGTCCTACCCAGTGATTACCTTGAAACACAGCTGCCTTGTCAGCACACCAGCAATGTTGCTTCATCAACAACTCAGCCAGATATACCACCATTCTATTTTAGGCAGATTTCCAGATCTGAGACCATCAAGTATGTCAAGCAGGTCCTAGGCAAGACTAGGATGGGGAGTGATCAACTAGATATGAAGTTGGCCGCCCTCACATTAAATGAGCTAGTGGAACCTCTCACCAAAGTCTACAACAAATCCCTAAACACGGGAATGTTCCCAGATAAATGGAAGGAAGCACTCATCACCCCAGTTTTCAAAAGCAGTGATAGAACCAACATGGCTAATTACAGGCTAATTTCCATACTACCCCCCTCTTCAAAGCATTGGAACGAGTGGTCTTGGACCAACTCACAGAGTATCTCGAGAAGTGTAATCTCCTATCCCCACAACAGCATGGCTTTCATAACAACAGATTGGCAGTGGGGTCTATCTTTATAGACCTCACCAAGGCATTCAACACTGTCAACCATCAGCTGCTACTACAATGCCTATCAGACATTGGCCTGGCAGGAGACACTGTTAACTGGTTCGACAGCTACCTCTCTATTAAGTCCCAAAGTGTGAGAGTAAATGGCTCCCTCTCCAAGCCCATGGAAGTGAACACTGGGATCCCACAGGGATCAATTCTGGGACCATTACTCTTTAGTCTCTTCATAAACTCACTGCCGACAGCCTGCCCAGCACACATGGTCCTATATGCAGACGATGCAGTAATCTCAGTTACTGGCCATGATTTAACCACAATTACTGTCGAGCTGCAAGCTAACTTTCAATTGCTTGACTCTTGGTTCACTAATAACAAACTACTCCTCAACTACAAAAAAACGAAGAGTATGCTTTTTACAGTGCCGCAAAACAGGAAAAAATATGTCCAGCTTGTACTTCATAGCCACCAAGGTCATACTGTGGAGCAGATTAGGACTTTCAAATATCTTGGTGTACACCTTGATGACACAGTCACCTTCTCTGCCCATGCTGACCATGTCATAAAATCAGCCAAAGTCAAGCTGGGGGTTCTGTATCACCACAGACATGCAATGACCCCTGAAGCACTGAAACTGGTAACATGCAGTTTGATGCTATCCACCATAGATTATGGTCTAGTGATCTATGGTGCTGGATCTGACTCTGTGCTAAAAAGGGTTAGAACTCTCCTCAATAAAGCCTGTTGGCTGGTCCTTGGGGCTAGTTACCTGACCCACACCTGTACACTATACTCCAAGACAGGGTGGCTCCCCCTACATCTCCATTTTAAATATCAAGCTTGTCTACTGGGTAAAAAATCCTTATTAGGGCAAACACCTGAGACCACCTCAAACCTCTTTAAGTACTCTCAGTCCTCTGCTAGCACCAGAAGCACTACTAAAGGGAGACTTTTTGGTGCCTTTTAAGTCCACGTCGTTAGTCCAAAGAACCCTTTCCTATTAGGGACCTAGGTTGTTCAACAACCTTCCTGCTGATGTAACTGGCTGTGCAAAGATTAGCCAGTTCAAACAATGGCTTACGATCATATTTTGCCAGTGAGTCATGCTGCAGCTGTACCCTTTAAAGCCTGGCGGAGCCCTCTCCAGCTGTCCTCCCTCCCATATGCCCTTACACCTGTGTATCTTTACTTCCCCACCAACTCCCCCCACGTCTGCACTCCTCCTATGTTTTTTCCATGCACAAAGTCACCTCAGGCTGCTTCTAGCCTCCTATGCTCCGAACCTAGGCTTAGCTCTTAACCATTTGTCTTTTTCACAATGAAGGGCTATATCACACTTCTAAAGTGTTGTTGTGGATATCACTTGTTTTTTGCAACTTGTATGTAAATTTTAACCAATGTGATTGTTATTTATCCTAAATATCTCCTGTAATGTTGCTTTCTCCTAGGATCCTGATTTGTACCTCCACTTTGTGTACTGTCCTGCTGCATGTCTGACTTGGAACCTTTGTAAATGAGCCACTGGCTCAAAGGTATTGAATCCTAAACTTAAATAAATAAACACCGTGCCACGGGCACATGCACCATTCCTCATGAAATCCTGAGCTCCCCGTCCACCACGAGGGATCACTTCACCAGCAGATGCTCACATCACCATTCCCTGGAATGTGCAGCTCTGGCTCTCCCTGATGCTGGCCTCTTCAGTTTGCGCTGAAACTCAGGTTACTGGCAAGGAAGCTCAATGTGTTGTCTTTGGGCTATCAGATGGTAGTGCCATGGGATCTCTAACATACACATGGACAGCCACGGGGTCTGGGCAGAAGGGACTTCAACTTCTTCATGTTTAGTGGTTACTATTACAGGTCTTGCTGGCACACTTATTGATGGTTACATTTTCAGTATCTAATTATGTTGACTACTTCATAGATTAACTGCCTAGGCAAAGTTTTGCTCAAATACAAGACAGCTGTTCCCAAGACTAAACCTTTCTCTGCTCAGACAAGTGCAAGCCAGAAGTCATGCATAAGTCGGTTATCAAGACCAAGATTTGAATACCCTCAACAATGGTGCTGGTACACTTTCCTTCTCCTACATATAATATATGTACATATCTGACTTCATCATTACCTTAAAATTGTCACCATTGACTTGCTAACTTACTATGCTGGCTTACACAACGGCTACACTGTGCTGAACAGCCTAAACAGTATTAAACATGTCTGTGGTTTGCCATTTCTACCTTTGCTGATTCTTTGTTAGGCCTCCTTAGAATTTACAGTCCTGAATAAAGCCTACCCAGTCCACATTTTTTCATGGCAATTTGCATATATTGTCCATTATGCACTTTTAAAATAAGGCTTTACTGTTGAAATTTTTTTTTTGGCATTTTTCCTTTTAATTTTATTTTAAATTAAACTGACTCCCAGCCATTACTTATCTATTATATTGCCCTGCAACTATCAGTATTAAAAAGGTAAGAATACCCTCAAGTTCAGTCTGCATGGTAAACAATTGGATTGCTAAGAGTGCTGACACCATAAGGCAAAACTAAACCTGCCCCTTACTGATGCTACAGTACCTCAGGGCTTACTGCTTTTAAATGTACTGTACAGCATATCACAACAAAGAGCTAATGTAGGGTTACAGGTACTATAGATGTCATCAGTGTGCTGTTTGAGAGCTCTGGACTTCAAGTATTACACTACAAGACAGCGCTAAGAGAAGAAAAAGGGGTGACAATGTATTCCCACTGAGCTGGTGGGAAGGGGAACTTGATTGGCTGGTGGTCTTCTTTCTTTCCTAAGTGCCTGACCCACAACACCCTTCCTGTGTGTGAAGCAATCCCCAAACAGGCAGAGAGCACCCTCTGATGATGCAGAACTCTTAACAGGATACAGGAACCCCCAATCCACACCCAATGAGAGGCCACCCCTGCCATGTCCCACTGTGTAAGCTGGTGGGCTGGGCAGAGTAAACTATGCTCTCTGACATCTTTGAAGCCAGGCACACCTGACTTTAGGCCAATGGACAGCATACATGGCGTGCATGTCAGATGATTCTACTGTAGCCATTCCACACACACCTGCCACTGGTGCCTGTGTCTCAGGAGGCGCCAGTCGGGACCCAGTTTTTGCCCCTCAGCCCTCTGGTATAGCACAGAATACTGGGCATAGGCAACAGTGTTTTCAAAAGTTTGTGCCCCTCTGTAAAGGGGACACAGTGGTTTAGGTGGAATGCTGTATTCCATAAAGCCCTTAACATTGGCTTCCTACTGAAAGCTCAGTGTCTGGCCCAGCCCCACCTAGTTACCACCCCCCAGTCACAGGAGAAGCTCTGCAGCAGTAACCAGGAAATGTGGCTGCCACTTTCAGAAGGGCACTGGGTTAAAGCACAGCAGTGTGAGCCAGCAACAAGCTAATCATGCGTAAAACTGCCCGTCTCCGGCTTGGAACCTAAATTTATATGTTTGTATCTCCAGACACAACCAATTTCCAATTATCTTTTCTCAATATTTTATTACTGGAAATACATCAGAAAAACAAAAGAAGATTCATAGTCCCATTACAAACATTGTTACCAGCCCCATGGAACGTAACGTGAATGATTCTTACACTGTTAGGCAGACCTTTACTAGATGTAAGGAGCTATTCCTGCAGGTTCCACAATTTTATATCTTGCATGGAATCTGACTGCATCACCTCTCATCTCCCCCAAGACACACACACAGAGTGATGTGCTACCCCTGATCAGGGCCAGCTTTAGTGTTCTAGCAGTCCCCCAAAAAATAAGTCATATGGTCCTTGAGAGATTATGGTTTACAACAAAACATTCTCAGTTACCATCATCAGGTAATTTTATTTATACAGCATTCCATCCTCAAAGAGCTCAGCACACAGTACAATGCAAATTAAAATACAGAAATAAATAAAATACAGTGAGTAGAAAGCAAGGTAGAATTAAAAAGAACCCCCAAAATGACAACTTTACTTATTCACTACTTATTTCTACACAAAAGCTTGCTTAAACAGAAACATTTTCACTCTTTATTAATGCCTCGGTCGATGAGGCAGAAAGCTGGTTAAGGTGAAGGGCATTTCAAATTACTGGTGCTGCCACTGGAAAGGCCCTATCTCCTGACTGTATTAACCATGACCTCAGGATAGTTAAAAAAACTCCCTCAGTGGAGCAAAGGTGATGGTCCAGATTATATAAGACTAAGAGGTCTTTTAGGAAGTTTGGCCTCAGTCTGCATGTGACTTTGAATGCTAGCAAAGTGACCTTAAAAGAGATGCGTCACCAAACTGACAGCCAGTGCAGAACACTTTGGACAGGCATGATATTCTTAGAATAATGAGTTCCACCAATCAGCCTGGCCATAGCATTTTGTACTAGTTGCAGGTGGAGCATCAACTTATCAGTCAACCCTAGGCAGTGAGCATTACAGTGGTCCAGCCTAGAAGTCACAAAGACATGCAGTAGAGTCTCCAGATTCTTATGTCCCAAATAAGGGTTAATCCGGGTGACATTCTTTAATTGGAAAAAACACTTATTGACTGCTGGTGTCACCTGGAGTTTGAGGGACAGCTTATAGTCGAGGATGAACCCCAGATCTTCTACCCTGTCCACAGCTTGAAATGCACTCCTTTTCAAGGATGGCTGAATGAACAAGGGATTGTTCAATGCCAACCCATGTAAACATAGTTCCAACAGCAGCACATCTGTCTTGCTCAAATTAAAGCTCAACCAGCTGTATGCCATCCAAGGTGAAATGAAGTTCATCAACTCATGAACTTTGCAGTTTATGTATGGTATATGAACATCTATCAAGTTCACCAACTGTTCTTTAACTCAGTTCACGAACCAAGTCCATGAACTGTTCATGAACACAAAGTTCATGAAGTTCCTTTAAAGGACCATAATGATCCGAGGCAAAATCAGTCTGCATAACAAATTTGCATATCAAAATGCAGTGTGTCCCACTGAGCTGTAAAGCATCACAAAATCGGAAATGTTTAGCTTAGGAGTGGAATATGTAAGTAATAATATCTGACAGGGTGGGTGGTATTCGGATATACTTGACTGCCCATGGGCGTAATGAGGCCCAACGTCACAGGCAGGGAGCCTTACAGCCCTTGGAAGATCTAGTATATCCCAATACTGCCCACCCTGGAGGTATTACTGCACTTAGAAAATGGGTTACATGTGGCATTTTTATGTCAGAAAAAAATGCCAAGAAAATACAAAAACAAAAAAATTGTACAAATGAATCTAAAGATTTTTTTTTTAAGTAAAATAGTCCATCCACCGACATATTTGTCAGTAGAGGGTGCTGCAGTCTTTGACAGTTGCTTCCTATTAGACAAGTTCCTCCACCCACCCCACCCACACTCAGGCACAGACAGTTAGCTAGACTGCTTCCTGTGAGGAAGTTTACTGTCCCACCTAACACACAAACACACAGAGGCTGTTCTTTGTTTTGTTTTTTTGTGTATTTACTGACATTGATCCCCCCCATCTGTTTCTAGGATTGTACTAGGACTGGGAAGTGCACTACGTGTAGTGAGACAACACAGCACATAAGTAAGACATTTTTTTTTTAATGGTGAGGCCACTTTGTTTTTTTTCCCCATTTCTTTTTCCTTTTGAGCAGGGGAATAGCACAAGACTAGCATTATCAGGAACGGCTGTGAGTATGCTAGTGATTTCATTTAAAAAAGAAAAGAAAAGATTCCTTTCTTCAGAGTGCTCCTTTTACAGGTAGCTCAATTATACCTCAGTGGCCATTTTGTATCAAAGTTAAGCAATGGAAAACTTGGACTTCAAAAAGCGCTCCAGGTGGTAATGAGTTAAAGACCTCTTTAGTTTCTGTGGTTAGTGGGGCAGTTAGGGTCATGTTATAGTGGTATGTGAATGGGGTGGGGGGGGGTGTATGCTCAGCAAGCGATGAAAAAACATGGCTGCTGTGAGGACGGAGGGCTTGCAAAAAATGCCTGTTATTGTGCTTTGAAGTGGAACATGGGCAGAGGGATATCTTTGGGTGATGAGTAATGCCAGCTGGTGCTTGTTTCTCAGCTGGCATTGTTAAGAAATAAATGTATGGCTGGAAGGGGTTCTCAGCCAATCAGGTTTCAGGATTTCCCAAGCCCATTTTCTAATATATTCTAAAAAGCAATTAACTGTTTGACTGCCTAAAAGGATTAATATGCAAACTCATCACATTTTAAAAGTTTCAGATTCTGCTCATAAAAATAGCATGCGGGCCTTTCTATTTATGAAATGAAAGTGAGCAGTGATTCAGTTAAAGTAAGTACAGCATAAGGTAAGTTACTAATTCTAAAATGTGTGGTAAGAAAAGACAGTCATTAGAAAATTGGGTCTGCTTCTGAGTTGTACATTGGTCAATAACCTTTTGAGAACAGGACTATACAAGGCTGACTGGTGAATTAAAAAATATTATAAAATCATGGTATTTCTGTTAGCAAAAATACTGATAGACTTTGCCCAAAAATGTTCATTGGAGGAGTTTCATCAACCTTTATGAACCTCATGAATATTCATTTCATGAGCTGTTCATGAATAATTCATGACCATTCATAAGTAGTACATGATCATTTCAGTTGGGCTCCAGTCAGAGATGGAACTGTGCATGCTTAAAAAGTCATCTATATTTTGTTAATTTAAAACATAGTCATTTTTTGACAAAAGTAAATGGGAGACCCTTGTCCACATTTAGCAAACCCAAAAGTTTCAAGTATCAACGGCCAGCAGTTTTTTTAATTATTGATGAACAGAAAAAGTCAGTTTTTGCATGTTTTCAAACTTGTATAACTTTTTCAACAATCACATTGACTTTTTCCTAAACTTTAGGACGCACAGATTCTGGACCACACATTATGCTTGGCACCATCATGTTACTGGGTCCAAAGGCAGACAAGTAACTAATGCCCCCCCCCCCCCAAAAAAAAATAATGGTTTAACACAGAAGTGCCTTCTCAATGCTAATATTGTGGCACTACTGCACCACTATAATTTAGACAGGTTAGCTAATTGGGCGTTCAAACAGCATGATTTCAAGCAGGCCCGGTTTCAATGGGACTTCACATTTACATTTAACAGGTGACATCAATACTTAAGGTAAAACATTAAGCTCAAAAAACTTTAGGTACAACTCACATATGAACAGCAGTGAATATATAGAAATGTGAATATTGATTACAGTGTCTTGGAAGGTCTGAAATGTTTTATCTCAATTACTGTTTGGTTTTGGGATTCACATGTTACCTCTGCCACTGGTTCTGGCAACATAGCTGTGGAAACTGTAGCTCCTGTCATATGTTTTAGTTCATTTGGAAGGAAGGTGAGAATTATTGCATGTGCACATGAGAATAGAAAGATGAATCAGGTATCTGTATTCTAGAGACACAATGATGGGGTCCCTGAACATTGGTGGTTGTTCTCTGAAACATGTATTTTCATCAAATTGTCCTTAGAACAGCCAGGTAAGATAATGGTAGCATAACAGTGGACCCACTGACAAGCAACAATCTGGAGGGCAGAACATCAACACACACAGGCTTAATCAGCTGCCAGAAGAAGACAGTGGCCGGGATATTCAAACTTCGCCAGGCTGTGGCGCAAGCCTGGGTGCAGCTCAACTTTGTTGCGCAGGGGTGTGGCCTGGGCGATATTCAACGGAGCTGCGCTATGGTGCAGCAGCTTTGAATATCGCACCCTGGCCACCCCCACTGTGCATGGCGCAGTGGTACTGTGCCAGCGCCAAGTGGCAAGTGGAGCATGGAAATGCGCTGGCGCAGAATGCCATTAGCGCCATGCACAGCACACTCCGATATTCAAAGGGGACATGCAAATGGGGCCATAATTTATGCAAGGCACACGGGGGCCATTTGCATCTCATTATGGCCTCATTTGCATTCCATTAGCATGCGGGTGCACCCGATCCCGGTTAGCCTTAGCCCTGCCAGGCAACAGCATCGAGGGGACGATGCCCCTGCAGCGATCCGCGAGCATTCGTGTAAACAAAAGCGTCCAATATCCCTGGTGGTCCAGTGGACCGCACTGAGCCTGATCGTGGGCATCAGTAATAGAACCCCCAAGTCCAATATCCCTGGTGGTCGGTGGACGCACTTGAGCCTGATCGCGGGCATCAGTAATCAAGCCCCTCTCAAGTCCAATAACCCTGGTGGTCCAGTGAACCGATTGCTGCCCGTCGCGGGCATCTGTACCTCATCAAATACCCTAAGGCCCTAGTGGTCTAGTGTACCCCCCACCCACCCACCCACTGAGCCCCACCGCCCGCTCCCCCCCATCAGCGGCAGCACCACTTGCCCTGCCACCCGCGTCCGCCGACTGACAGCTCGGTGAGGGCTGCCGCCGATGGTTCTGGCGTGAGCCAACGGGCATGCAACCATACTGTACTACTCGGTCAGTTATGTGAATGAATTTTCGTTTCACATGTCGCAGACTGGTAGTGACTGTGACACATGCCAGCAGCTCAGCGTGAGCTGGGCGGGCAACCTACCAAGCGGCCGACGGCGGCGGCTGAGCAGGTGGTGTTGCCGCCCAGTGACGGCAGGGAGCGTGCGGTGGCTCATAAGCGATAGCGCCTGCGACCAGAGTCTGGGGGTGATGATAATACAAATGCTGTCGAGCGGCAATCAGCACTGGACCACCGTGAACTGAGAACGTGATGCCTGTCGGCTCATGCGATCACTGAACCACCGAGACCGGAAGTATACTGATGCCGTCGAGCTCAGTGCAATCACTGGACCTCAAGAATCGAACTTGAATATTCTGTACTGATGCCGCGATCGGGCTCCAGTCTGGATCACTGGACCACCAGGGATATTGGACTTGGGGGTTAGCTACACACAGATGCCCGATGGGGCAAGGGGGCACTGCCAGGTGAGGCAGGAACTCGGGTGGCCACCCAGGTGGCAGCTGCTGTGTTGTGCCCTGCAATGCGGCAGCTCACCCGTGAGTGGTCATCACTTGTTCCTTTTTTTTGGCGTAACTTTGTGCAGGCGCGGGTAGGGGCTGTGCATGCACGACTCTGCACATCCCGGGCTGAATATCAGGCTGTGCAGGTTATGCATGGGCATGCCCCCCCTACCTGTGCCTGCATACATTGCTGATGCACTCCGGCACATCGGGATTTGTGCGGCACACTTTTCCCTTTTGAATATTGCACCAGGGCGCATCAGTGGGTTGTGCATGGTGCAACACTGTTGCGCCATGTGCAACCCTTTTGAATATCTGGGCCAGTGAGTTAAAACGCTGTGGTGTCAGCTTGAGCATAGCTCCAACATGACTCTTGAGTGCCACACTTCGGAGCAGGGACCATCGTTTTTAATTTTATTTGCTAAAGAATAAACTGTAAAACTAGGTGCTTTATGCCAATGTGTGGTGCTGTGCTGCCCTCCAGACTACTGCTTGTCCAAGTCCTCTTCTGTGATTGAGGCCTATTTATGCTAGGGATTAGAACTGAGTCAGATATGTTCAGAACCACTCAGAATCTGCCATTTTGTGTAAATGAACCTTATAGTGTATGGTAGCCTGTGATTGTGTAGGGAAAGCCATACACAGCGAAATGTTGTTCTGCTTTAGTAGTGATGTACCTACTGCAGCACAAGTACTTATTTTGCTGCAGTAGATCATTTGAGAAAACATCAGAATCAGCTGTTCAGATCCATGTCTGTTGGACTCCCTAAGCAGTGAAAACATATGGTCTTAACCATGTTTGAAAAACCTAATAGTGAAAGTCAGTGTTGGGGGTTGTAATCGTTGCGGTGGATCTGACTTCGAATGTCCTTTTATTCTGACGGGTTTTCCTCTTTGGTCAAGGGGAGTAGGTAGTGTTTGTGATTGCTGAAGTACGAAGACTAATGCTGGAAAGGGAAATTGGAGCCATGCTGAACAGGGGGAGGGTGCACAAACCTGACAAAACTATAGTAGTATTGTTTTTTTCAGGTAAATACCCTAGGTGAAGATAACTGTAACTAGAAGTGAAAAACCAGAGGATACAAGGAAAAGATGCCACTAAAGCTCTTTTTCAGTTTTACATGAAACAGAAGGTTCATTTCAGTAAAGCTATTGATCCAAACTGTTGCCAGTGTGTTTTTTTTTGTAATAATGGTAACCCATACACTATACAGAAAAGTATATGGATGACCATACACAATAAGACTGACTTTCCATCTTGTGGGTACCATGAGGACAGGGACTGGAAACCCATACAGTATATAGAAAAGCATATGGTGACCATATACAACAAGGCTGACTTTCCACCTTGTAGTTACTATAAGGACAAGAACCAGTAACACATACAGTATATAGAAAAGTATATGGCGACCATACGCAACAAGGCTGACTTTCCACCTTGTACTTACCATAAGGACAGGGACCGGTAACCCATATACTATATAGAAAACTATATGGTGACCATATATAACAATGTTGAGTTTTCACCTTGTAGTTACCATGAGGACAGGGACCGGTAAACCATACAGTATATAGAAAAGTATATGGCGACCATACACAACAAGGCTGACTTTCCACCTTGTAGTTACCATAAGGACAGGGACCAGTAACCCATACAGTATATAGAAAAGTATATGGACAACCATACACAACATGGCTGACTTTTCACCTTGTAATTACCATGAGGACAGGGACCAGTAACCCATACACTATATAGAAAGGTATATGGGCAACCATACACAAAAAGGCTAACTTTCCACCTTAGGTTACCATGAGAAGGATCTCTAGTCACCGAGGCCACTCTATTGCCATGGTAACCGTGGAAACACTGTCTTGCTGTGTATGGTTGCCCATACTATATATCAGAAACTTTTTTCAGGTTCCAATTATTTTTGGGGTCCTCTAGTGCTTAGCAAGAAAACTCTGGAAAGGGAGCTACCCTAAGATGGGATGGGGGCAGACCTTCCACAAGGATGAAGCCCCACCCCCTTTTGGAAGGAAAAAGGGGTAGCACAGCCAAGGCAGAGACTTGCAACTGTCCACATTAAGTTATTGAGAAATGTGTAACAATGCATCTTCTAAATTAGGCTTGTTTAATAGTAAACTATGGTTATTAAGCCTTTAATAATGTTTGTTTTTTGCAGTTGAAGCAAGGCTATAGTTTAGGGTCACTGATTCTTCATTCTGAAATATAGCCAATTCTGTTTGATCAAATGTTAATTTTTTTTTTCTTTTTAATTTCAAAAACTGAATACAATGCAGTATGTTTTGCACAATACGATGCAAGTTTTATTTGTGCAAAAAATTGGCACAAAGTGTGTTTTTTTGCAAGATAATGGTGTACAAATAGTTTTTTCTTTAAAGACCCATTCTCACCGGTAGCGTCATATGACAACTGAACCATCCATTGCTTAACCCAACCCAAAATGGCCGCATAAGAGAAAATGAGTAAGAGAATTACATTAATTTGCTTGAAAAATTGACATTCAGTTAGTGCAGTTTTAATGCTATAAATTGTTGCAAAATGTTAAATACAACATAGTGCATACATTTAAAAAAATGACCAGTTCTGCTCCCTTTCCCCAAAATGGCCAATTATACATTGTTTTTCATTTCTTTTCAGTCTTTGTAGAACATTGTGGGTCCTATCAATGGTACTGTAGGTCTCAGTAAGGAGCTAGCCTGGAAGAGCAGCATGCACTGTGAGGACTCAGCACAAGATGTCGAGGATGCAGCCTATGTGCTAGGCCTCAGTGAGAAGCTTTCACTGGAGTGCCAAAGGAAGAGGTCACTGCCCCATCTTCATATCAGACTATTGCTCAAAGCAGACTCCTGCCCGATCCTTAGCAAAGCTTGGCAGCTCCTTACAATCCACAGTGCTCCACTAGGCCTTTATGCGTATGAGCTGATATGTTCTTCAGATAATTTGCTATGGACTAAGGCAACCAATCTATGTGGGTCAGCTCTTGAAAGAACCAGGGAATTAATCTGCCATGCAAAACTACAGCATAAGAGCTGATCCTGTGGAGCAGTAGCAGAGCCCTGAACTGTTACCTGGGAAATCCAAGTTCACAAGCAGACCTGATTGTCCTGCCCCTTGGATTGAGTTGGAGATCTGACATATGCTGTTCTTTTTGGGAGGTGCAGTGTGGGTCACCCATCACTTGCACACACCCTGCTGGCTGACCCATCGGCACTGATTAAAAATGCTGTTACTTGCCACTTTCCCAGCTAGAATACAAGGTGCAGCTTTGGAGAACCTGTTATCTTAGTGGGGACAGTAGGAAACCAGAAGAGGAAAAAGGACCTTGGCTTATTATAAATAATCCAGCACAGATACCTCTTATAAAAGTCACAAAGTAAATTAGCTATGCTGAAACTGTCACAGTACTATATTTCATTTGAGAAAGCAATAACATAAAACAGAGTGGGCCGTATTGGGCTATATCGGCCCACCCAGTGATGAAGTGTGGCCTAATGCTGCAGGTGGAGGGCCTTACAGCCCCTGCAAGGGCAGGTATAGCCCAACACAGTCCACCCTGGAGTGTATTATTGCACTTAACAAATGGGTAAAATTGTAAAAAGAAAAATTTAATTTAAAAAGGAATAGTCAGCGCTAAGAGTTCTACACCCAAGTGTGGGGCTGGTCCCAAATTTGCACTTTTTGTGCAAAAACATTTTTTTTTCACTTGCTGTTTACTGCAGTAAAGTAGACTGTATTAGGTGGATTCTATGACATTCAAGCTGACATTTTCTCTAACTTCAAATCCTAGAATCTCCTGCAGCTGACATCAGAGGAGGGCTGCAACAGTGGGAGAGTCAATAGCTGTAGTGCATGTTTGAAGTTTTTATAAGCTGTGATCTTGTGTTTGCTGGTCTTGCTGTCCTGACACAGCTAAGCAGAGTCTCAGTGGACTATTCTTAGCCCTGGGAGAACTGTGGGATCAACGAGCATCTGTTCTGAGCTTTTAAAATCTCTACCTTACTTAAAAATAGAAAAAACATTTGAGTAAATAGTCCTTCTACTGGTACAGAGCCAGTAGAGGGTGCTGTTGCAGTACTAAGAAGTCCAATTACAATGGTACTTTGAGAGCTAGAATTGCTGCCTTTTCCTTTGAGGAATCTGTCCCTTTCTTTTTAAATTTGTATGAGTCTAAGTGATAGCAACAGGGGTTTGTTCTGAGCGGGAGATGGATAGCGTAACTGGCAAATGCAGCATGCATTTCTGTCAGCATGCGGTTGGGGAATGTAACTCTCCTGTGCACAGCAGGTGCAGTTGAGAGTGGTAGCAGTAGCAGATGTGAGTGAGAGTGGTAATGGTGAGTGCTAGTCTTTTCATCACAAAATATAATATGGAGAAAGTGGTAGGTGGCGCTGGGGGGGCAGAAAGTAAAACTTTTTCTCTCTTTGAGAGTGTCTGGTTAGCTGAGATAATGTAAAGGTGCCAAATAAAATTTAGCATGCTGTGCAGCTACTTGAAAAAAATTGGCATCTAGTACAAAAATGAAGATTCCATGAGCAGCTCATGGATATTTTAGGTTATGGGTTAGTGTAGTGCCAGATCTTTTATATGTGGTCTCTGTTTAAAAAAATAAATGTACGGTTGGGGAAAAAGATCACCCAGTCAGAGTTAAGGATTTCACTTGCCTTTCTCTAACTGCACATATCTTCAATTGCATCTTATACTGGCAGCACTCCTTTGTGCCAAAATATGGTTTTTGCCCTTTAAGGAGGACCAAAAAAAGGAGCACGAAGATAGGAACTATTTGTGTTTCAATGTTAAAAATTCTTGCCCAATTAAAAAAGATTTAACAGATTCTTTATGTCTTTGAAAAAATACCCTAATCATTTGAGTTACATTCACAAACAATCATTTTATTTTCTTATCTTGCATTTCTAGCTTATCTGCAGCAGATAAAGATAATACTGCTTGATGTTTGCATCAGATATGATTAGCCCTAACTGCGGGGGGAGGGGGGGGCAAGACTGAAACATATGGTGAGAATATAAGACAAATACTTTTTCATTTTACTACTAAGATGAGACAAATGATTTGTTGCAACTTACTAGTAAAATAACAAATGTATCAAATTCTTATTTTAAAGAAATGGAGCTTTATGAATGGGAAATGGTTACCTTTTAAGTATTTTTCCCCCCAAAGACTTAACACGTTCTGCTGCTTTTAGACTATAAAGGTTGATAAGTTCTTAGAAAGATTTATGATCTATATAAAGTTTGATATAATAACTCCTATTAATGGTGCACTGATTTTAAAAAGCAATGTCTTTCTGTGAATTGAAGCATAATTAATAAATGCTAAAGAAAAAATGGATTTAAATTGCAGTTATTTTAACCACAGTAGGATGTATCCATCAAACATTAAAATATTTATTTCCATGTAACAGAAAATGATGTAACACATTTCACAGTGCACACAAGATGTGACATTTCTGTCTTAAAAAAGGATCTAACAAAATCTCCCTCATGTCAGGAAAATTCATGAGGTGTATTTAAAGGGTATAGACAAATCTTGCAAAACGCCTCCTTTTAACTCGCTAGTTTGGTTGAAAGAACCAGAGTTGAGGCCATGTCGAATTCAGCAACAGAGCACAACAATTCCTCTAAATCACAGTGGGTTTTTCATAGCATGTATCCAAGGAAAACTGCTGCAGTAAGGAAAATTCCTTTCAAGCATCTGCTTCTAATTTCTACAATGAAATGTTTGATTCTTCTGAGCACTGGAAACGGAGGCAGCCCTCTGAGGCACACATGTAGTCATCTACCTTGGAACAATTATACAGTGAGATTCCTGTTTTCTGGCAGTTTCAAGAGGAATTCAGACACTAGGATCTAACTAAGCAGAGGTAGAACCATCTGCCTTCTGAGGCATCTATCAGTCTACAGAATGCTCCTGCAGAGAACGTCTGTGGTTGCCAAAAACAAAACAGATACATAAGTAGTGTTTACCCCAGAAAACAAATGGTATCATGACATCTGTCGAGCAGTATACTGTAAGCATAGTACATTCTATCCTCTTTTCTTTGTTGCTTTGCCTTTTTCTCAAGTCCCTCTTCTTTTCAGATTGCCTCCAGATCTCCTTCTGTTTACTGTTTGTCTTCCTGAGCCCCCAATGATAATGATAAAACTGGAGACCAGGGTTGTGCTTGAAACATGGTCGGACACAGAGGTATTACAAGAGCACGAGGGGGTCAAAGGCATAAAGGCACCCCCTTGTATAAATGCTTTAGGGGAGCAGTGTATAGGGTAGAAGCATGTCAACAGAAAAATCTGGGGATTAACTTTCACTGGAGTGCAGCTGTATGTCAAGCAATGATGCAGGTGGTGGGCAAGAAGTAAAGGGACTTCATAAATGGAAAATACAAACTATAATGTGAAGAGTTTCTCTCTGAAAGTTAATTCTTTCCATCAATACTCATTCAATCTAGAGAGATACTTTTCCATCCAAGTAGAAAGGACTGCTCACTAAAATAGTGCAAAAGTTGCTTTTTACAGTGGAAACCCCAGGTTGCACATTTCAAGAGTAGAAAAATGTCATTATTTCACAGCTTTAAGAAATTCAGTTACATTATCAGTGGAATGGAGCACAGGAGCTCAGTTCCTGCTGGGAAAAAAGGTACAGGAACTCAGTCTCTGCCCATTCCTGCTCACTTTCATCACTGAATTGTGAAAATGAATACAGAAACATAGAAACATAGACAGTGTTGGCAGAAAAAGACCAATGGTCCATCCAGTCTGCCCAAGTTCCTTATTTAGCCCTGGGAACTATTGCCCATCCAGGGTCCTAGACCTCCCCATCCTCCACCACCGGTCTCTACCCTGATTTTGCCACCCCTAGCAACCATTACACCCTTCATATAGTCCCAACCATACTTGAAGCCACTAACAGTTTTCGCACCCACCGCCTCAGCTGGCACACTGTTCCATGGCTTGACCATTCTCTCTGTAAAACAGCACTTCCATATGTCCCTCCTCAACTGCCCTACAGTTAATCTCAACTCATGTCTCCCGACTGTGAGCAAGTATTCAAGCTAAAAAGTTCCTCACAGTTCACCTTGTTAATTCCATTTAGGAACCTGAAGGTCTCAGTCATCCTTCCTTTCATTTCTGGTTTCCAGTGAGTACCTGTTCTGTGGCTTGAGGTGCTTCTCGTGCAACCTGCTCTTTTGACCCCGAATCATTTTCATCCCTTTTTGCTGTACCATCTCCTGCCTGTCCTTATCTTTCCTGAGGTGAGTACTCCAGAACTGGGCATAGTATTCCAGGTGAGGCCTCACCAAAGATCTATAAAGGGGTAGAATCACCTCTTTTCTTCTGCTGTCAGTACCTCTCCTGATGCATCTTATCATCCTGTTCGCCTTTCTATTGACCTTGCTGCAGTGACTTGTTTGAGGGTGTCACTGATGATAACTCCCAGGTCCCATTCCTCAGTCATAGTGCTGAGTCCTACACCACCCGTTCAGTACTCCTTCCTGGGGCTATTGTTCCCTAGGTGCATCACCTTGCACTTTTTGGCATTAAATTTCAACTGCCATAGCCAGCCCAGTGGCACTGAGGGTTGAGGCGCTGGACGCCACACCTCACATCACACCGGTGACCCAAGTTTGGGAACGAGCTTGGGTCACTGGGGATCGGCCAGGAGGGAGGAGGATTGAGCATCCTAGGAACTGCTCTCCTCTGCCTCCGGGAAGGTAGGGTGGGACAACTACTGCTGTGTTGGCTCTTGGTGGAGACTAGGGGCCTGTGCAAGGACCAGTTCACTGAGGGGAAGGTACGGACGGTGTCAGACATGTGGTGTGCGGAAACGCGCACGACAGCATCACTGATGCTGTTACACGTCCATCCTGAGGGCTGGGGAACCTACACAAGGAAAAAATCCTCCAGTGTGTCTCATGAAGTCTGGGCCAGCGGCGCTGTGCCACTCCAACTCAAGTTGCTCCTCCCCGGATCCAGACCCCCCGTTTCTGTGGTGGTGGGGTAAGTACCACCATGATACGGCTGATGCGTGGAATGGAGGGGGGGGGTCAAGCACAGGTACTTGGAGTGGTGCAGGGACTGGCACCAGATGGATGGGGGGGAGAACCATAGGTAAAACACCCCAGCCAAGGAGGGCAAAAAATACACACACACACACACACACACACACACAAAATAAAATTCAACTGCCAAAACTCAGACCACATCTCTAGCATTTGCATCTCACTCTGCTTTTCCCTGATTTGCTCATCACTATCCACCCTCCCACAGAGCTTAGTGCCAGCTGCAAAGAGACACAATTAGCTATCCTGGATTCCCTAACCAATGTTGTTGATGAACACGTTCAAGAGGACTGGGCCGAGGACAGATCCCTGTGGTAGCCCGCTTGTGACCTTCCCCCCTTCTGATTTAACCCTATTGACCACAACCCTCTGCTGCCTCCCCTTCAGTCAGCTACTTACCCAGTTCAATATGACGTTAGCCACACCAGATCCTTCATCTTCTTCAGCAAACATCTGTGAGGCATTGAGTCAAAAGCCTTGCTGAAGTCGAAGGTGAGCAATGTAAACCAAACAGAGATGGTGTACAATCTCTCCCTTCATGTTTCCACATAAATGTTGTCTTACCACATATCTTATGACAACCAAAGCACAGCTAAGTTTGATTATAAGCAATCGTCTGAACTATACTGAATGAACTATGCATTCATAAGTCTCTAAAAATTGTTTTTGTTTTAGTTTCAAAATAACAAGACTTGATTCCTAGTTTACTTGACTAGGCCTTACTGTACTTGGCATGCATGATTTTCATGCTACAGTTACGGAGTAGGAATTAGGCACTAATTACTGAAAGGAAAACATGGACCATTGGGAAGTGGAGATAGAAAACATGGTTTGCAGACTGAGGTCCTGGTTCAGTTGCTTAGGCTTCATAAATCTGTGCTTATCTACACAGACCACAATGTACATCCTTCCCATCAGTTGTTGCCCACCTGGACAATCTGAATTTTAAGTACTTTGTCCAATACCTTATTTTGCTTAGGTTATCTGACATGCATGCTGAACATCTAAATTAACAACAGACAGACAATGACCAGACTGAAAATATGCACGTTATTTCTGAGAGTTAAGGGTGGGACCACAACCCACAAGTGGCAAAACCATGAGTGATTTATGAAATTGTAGCCCTCATGAGTGATGATGAATTGTATAATTTCTGTCTGAATTTTGTGCATGCAAGTTATGAAACACTGGCATATTCAATTTAAACTTTAAAGATCGCACCACAAAATAGGCACACTTTTATCTAGTGTTCTTACCCAGTTACCAAAAACCAAATAAATAAAATAAATAAATTTGCTCTGTGTATGAAGATAAGCAGCCTCTATTTGAGTTCAGCAGCTGGTTTGAGTGCTATGCAAGGAGACAGAGATGTCAACAGCCATTGTTCAAGCTGTTCTTCTATTGGTTAACCATTCCATAATGACAAGTCTATGGTGAGAATACTCATGTGATGACACATTGGGGGTGGGATTGTCCAGACCTAGGCCTGTAACCAGTGGTGTCACACAGGGTTCAGTTCTCAGACCTGTGCTCTTCAACATATTTATAGGTGACATAACAGAGGGGGATCAAGAGTAAGAGCTGCCTTTTTGCAGATGATACTAAGCTCTGTGGGAGGGTGGACATGGAGGAGGGGAGACAGGATTTAAGGGAGGACCTGGCTAAGCTGGAGAGATGATCGAGAATCTGGCAGTTGGATTTTAATGCTAAGAAATGTATGGTGATGTACATGGGAGCCAGAAACTCAAAGGCTAGTTACTGGCTGGAGGAATACAGGTGATAGTATCAGAGGAGGGAAAGGACTTGGGAGTGATGGTGAGGGGTGACATGAAATACACAGCACAGTGCCAAAAGGCAGTAGCCAAAGTGAATAAAAAACTGGGCTGCATCACCAGGGAATCACCTCTAGGATGAAGGAAGTTATTCTGCCTCTGTACAGGTCACTGGTGCTACCACACCTGGAATACTGTGTTCAGTTCTGGTGCCCTTACATGAAGAAGGATATCAAACTACTGGGGGGAGGGGTCCAGTGGAGGGCAGCCAAAATGATCCAGGTCATGGGGGACAGAACATGTGAGGAGAGGCTGAGGGTGCTAAACATGTACCCCCTGGAGGATGGGGGGGTGGATATGATTGAAACCTTCAAGTACCTAAAGGGAATGAACAGAGTTGGCACAGAGGGCATCTTTAACTTAAGAAAGCAGGGTACAACAAGGGGGCATAGCCTGAAATTAGTGGGCAGTAAATTCAAGAAGGCAATGAGGAGATACTTTTTCACCAAAAGGGTGGTAAAGGGATGGAACAAGTTGCTGGAGGAGGCAGTGGTGGCAAAGACGGTGACCAATTTCAAGGGAGGGTGGGACAGGGTAAAGAAGAGGATTAGGACAGAAGAGGGCACTGCTGGGAGAGGGAGAGGGGAGGAGACTGGGATAGGGGTTATGACTCCAGGAGGAGTGGGGGAGGGCAGCTCCAGGGTATAAACCAAGCTGCACAATTGAGTAGACCTGATAGACAATTGCAGCCTGTTTCTGAGGGCAATTTCGTATGTTTGTATGTACAGTGAGAATATTGTAATTTATTTTTATTTTACAGAATGACTTATTAGGCCTGTGTACTTGTTTACAATAGGGTTCTGGCCAAGACAAGAAACATTTACACAAATAATAATAATACAAGACTACAGGTTATTTATTTATGGTGATCGGGTAGGCCCACTGGAGCTGACCTTGAATTAGTTACAAAAAGAGGTACATATATTTAGGATACATAGTGTAAATAGAAAGGGCTGCATAGTTACAAATTGTGGCAGAGTACAAGAAGTAACTAGACTCTCAAGAATACTGAATACAAGCAAGTAACTTAACAAACACAGGACCTAGGGGACTGGAAGTAGAACTCAATAAATGGGGTCTGAACAAGGCACTAGTGAATCAGTAGATGCCCTGAGCTAGCAAAAAGAGATGTTGTTTAAGAGCCGGTTAGAAGGTGTCAAAGAATTTAACTTGGTGGGGGTGGGGGGATTTCCAAAGAAGTGGGGCTAATCATGCCAAGGATGTCTGCCCTGGGCTTGTTTTCGTACATGGAACTGAGAGGGGTACATATGATGTACAGTACATACTACCCAAAGAGACATTTATACAAAATATTGTATGTTTCCAAGTTAAGACATATCGCATCCGTTTCCAAGTATTTTTGTGACATTCTGTGATAGTGTTACTGTATGTACATCATAAAAGAAAAATCTCACATATTTTGGCACACTTATTTTTGCAGCTTTTCTATAAAATTAGAATCATTCAAACATTAGCTCTCAGGGAATGATATATAAAAAATTATAACACAGTAAGACAAACTATGCTTTACTTTTTATACATCATTTCTGGTGAAGATCTAATGGCCAGAATGTTGAGTTTATCTTTTTTCAATATGTATTTAAAAGGGATCAGTCGTCACTAAAAGCCCAACACCCTAGTGTGGACTGGACCTGATGTGCTCTTTGTGTACAAAGAAACATTATTTTACTTACAGTTTTGTACCATGCAGTAGATCATATCTGGTTCATCATGCCAACTACCACCCTAGCATTTGCCAGAACCTGGAATTCCAGAATCCCCCACACTCCTGATATCAGAGCTGGACTGCAACTGCAGGAGACTTGATAGCCTGCAGTTTATGTTAGAACTTTTAAAGGTTTAGATCAGCTGTCCATCGGTACTGCTCTCCTCCTGGAGCTAAGTACAATCGTGGAGGACTGCACTTAGCTGTGAAAGGACAGCGGGACTGAAAGAAAGCTGACTGGAGCGTTTAGAAGTTCTAACATAAAGGCAGGCTACTGGATCTCCTGTGGCTCTAGCTCACCTCTGATGTCAGCTGCGGAATCTGGAATGCTGGGCTCAGACAAATGCTGGGGTGGGAATCAACAGGATCAGCCAGCTATGATTTATTGTACAGCAGCTAACTGTAAGTAAAAAAACAAATGTTTCTTTGCATAAAAAGTTTAAATTGGGTCCAGACCTACAGTTTAAATCATGTTTGAGCTAGCCCTTGCAAGTGGTCCATAGTTTATTAGTGACTAGATCAGCCCACTGTTTTCAAAATGACTCTCCAGAAAAGTGTCTCAACAGCCTGCATATTTGCTTGGAAGATATAATCACGTTTTAAAATACAGGAGGATTTATGCAAATTTTTCATTTGTGTAAAAATTATTGCCCCCCCCCTGCCAAATCTACAGGTAAAGTGCTGTCTATGGGGATCTTAGTTTTTAAGTTAACAGAAAAATAAAAATGTGGGGGCCAATGCCCTTTAAGGTTTAAAACCCAAAGAGTTTGATAAGTCTACCTTCTGGATGATCAAACTGGTTACTTTTGGGGGGTAGGTTTTTGTAACAATGTGGTTTACCAGTTACTTGCCTAAGCTCATCCCCTTAGAGCTCACAAAAGTAGAAACATTGTTTTAGGTGTTTTGTCTGTCCTCTCTGTTGGGCTGAGGAACCAGGAACAGAGAGTCCATAAGGAAGCAGTTATTTGTAGGTAAGTTAGTGCTTTCAACTTTCTGTTAATATAAGCCTCTCCTAACTACGACGATCCTGTTATCAAGCCTCAACACTACAGGACATCAAGACGTGTTTCTAATAAGGCCTTTTCTGACAGTTTTTAAATTGATTTTATAAGTTATTGATCTAAGTGATGATCTTGTATTGTTTTACTGCCTTAAACTTGTTTTATCTGTATTGGTGCCCAGAGCCTCCGGGATGGGGTGCCAATATATAAATAAAGCCCTACTTTACTGTTGCCAAGTCTCAACACTGTAGGACTCTGTATCTGCAGCCTGCACATCTAGTTGGCACTACTGTTGCTAAGCCTCAACAGTATAGGACTCTGTTAGGGCTGCTCTCACCTCTAGATCACGCTGTTGATACCAAGGGCTTGATTTTCAAAGCCCCAAGTATGACGAAAAGTGCCTGCATCAAACATAATTGACACAAGTAGCACCCTGTGACAAAAGATGTGGCAATCCCAATTTTCGAACACAGTCTGCATTGAAAAGGTGAGCCGTTACACCAAACTGGCACTGTACCAGCCTTGCGACAGAAGTCAGGGTGTGCCAGGTGGCAATGGGGCTCGCACCATGGCAGGACTGCAACATGTCCTTTTTTTTCCAATTTTGGAAGCTCCGCTGTGGATGCAGCAAGGGGCTCCACTTAGACTAGCTGGGAGGTGGTCTAAGGGATGTGCGCCAGTACCACACACTGTGGCGAAGGGGGTGGGGTCTGAAACTGGGCTGCCAGGGGAAGAAAGGGCACAGTTCTTTACATAAGGGAAGGAATAAAAGCAACAGAACAAAAGGGTAAACAGGGAGGAGAAGAAGCACTGTGGGTAAATTTGGAGACAGGCAATGGCACCACAATCCTATTAGGTTAGATATACAGACTTTCTCAGGGGAGGAAATGGACAAGGAAATGATAGAAAGTATACTTAGAATGGCAGAAAAAGGGGAGATATTGCTGATGGGTGGTCTGAATATGCCAGATGTTAACTGGAGTGTAGTTGCAGCTGCCACTTCGAAGAGTGCAGTTATTCTAGATGCCCTACAGGGGGCATGTCTTACACAACTAGTATTGGAGCCCACTCGAGAGGGAGCAATATTAGACTTGATACTCTCAAATGGAGATGGAGAGAGGATCACAGATGTAGAAGTGGGTAGCCATCTGGGAACTAGCGACCATCGAACAGTATGGTTCACAACAAACACAGCAATAGAGTCAAGCCATACAAGACAAAAGTACTGGACTTTAGGAGGGCTGACTTTGCTAAAATGGGTGAGTGCCCTAAGGAATGCACTAGCAAATGGGTGGAAGGAGGGTGGAAGAACAATGGGGAATAATAAAAACTGCCATCACAGAGGTAACGAGCCTTTGTGTGAAGCAAATAAACAAAACAAGACGATGTAAGAAACCACTATGGTTCTCAAAGGAAGTGGCAGTGAAGGTTCAAGAGAAAAAGAAAGCATTCAGGAAGTACAAGGAACGCAGCAGGAGCAGGACAGAGAACTGTATCAGTTAAAGCAAAGGAGGCTGGGAAGGCAGTCAGAACAGCAAAGGCCCAAACCGAGGAAAAGATAGCCAACTCCAGTTAAGAAGGGGATAAAACCTTTTATAGGTACATCAGGGCAAAGGAAGACCAAGGGAGGGATAGTGAGGCTTAATAAGGGGAGGAGGGTGGGCAGAGGCAGACTGTGAAAAGGCAGAGATACTAAACAAATATTTTTGCTCAGTATTTACAAGGAAGAGGGGAGGTACATAAAACAAACAGTAGTAACACTCTGGATACAGAAGTTGATACCAGCCCATTTACAGAAGAAAGGGTTCTGAAAGAACTCTTAAAACTGAAGGTGGACAAAGCAATGGGCCTGATGGGTTCATCCCAGAATTCTAAAAGAACTAAGGGTAGAACTAGTGACACCACTGACTACCCTCTTTAACAAATCATGGGAGGATGGGGTGGTACCCGAGGACTGGAGGAGGGCAGATGTGATTCCCCTTCACAAAAGTGGGAGCAAGGCAGAAGCAGGAAACTATAGACCTGTTAGTTTAACCTCAGTGATAGGGAAAATGATGGAATCACTTCTAAAGGAAAGAATTGTCGAGTATCTAGAGGCCAGAGGGGCACAGGACCCTAGGCAGCATGGATTCACAGTGGGAAGGTCATGCCAGATGAATCTGATAGATTTCTTTGACTGGGTGACCAAAGTAGTAGATCAGGGAGGGGCTGTGGACATGGCCTACCTAGACTTTAGCAAGGCATTTGACACAGTCCCACACAAAGATTAATATACAAGTTAGCCAGCCTGGGAGTGGGTCCCAAGATGACAGCCTGGTAAAGAATGGCTGGAGAATAAGACACAGAGAGTAATAGTAAATGGAGTCCACTCAGAAGAAAGGAGGGTTACTAGCGGGTACCGCAGGGTTCAGTAGTAGGACCAGTCCTCTTCAATGTTTTATAAGCGACATTGCAGAAGGACTGGAAGAAAATATGTCTCTTTGCAGATGACACTAAGATCTGCAACAGAGTTGATTCACAGGGTGGGTGGAAAGGATGAGAAGGGACTTGCAAGGTTAGAGGAATGGTCAAATGTATGGCAGCTTAGATTCAATGCTAAGAAGTGCAAGGTAATGCACCTGGGAAACAAAAACCCAGGGGAAGAGTACACAATGGGGGGTGTGATACTAACAACAACAAAAATGGAAAGGGACCTGGGGGTAGTCATATCAGATGACCTAAAGGTAGGCAAGCAATGTGAGAAGGCAGCAAGGAGGGCTGGGGGATACTGGGATGCATAGGGAGAGGCATCACCAGTAGAAAACAGGAAGTTATTATCCCTCTGTACAGACAGCTGGTGAGACCCCATCTGGAGTACTGTGTGCAGTTCTGGAGACCCAATCTCCAAAAGACATAGACAGGATGGAAGCTGTCCAGAGGAGGGCAACTAAAATGGTGCAGGGTCTGCACCGGAGGACATATGAAGAGAGACTTAAGGAGCTTAATATGTATAGCCTCGAGGAAAGGAGGGAGAGGGGGGACATGATAGAAACTTTCAAGTACCTCAAGGGAATCAACAAAGTCCAAGAGGGTAGCATCTTTCAAAAAAAGAGGTGTGCAAGAACAAGAGGGCACAATTTGAAGATAGAGGGGGGGCGGCTCCGAGGTAATTTAACATAGAAACATAGAAACATAGAAGTTGACGGCAGATAAGGACCGCAAGGCCCATCCAGTCTGCCCATTTCTTTTTCTACCTTATAAATGTGCCATCGGCCTTTGCTCTGTCAGTGACCTATCTATTCATAGTCATTTGTATTGCTCCCTTATGCCTATCCCATGCCTGTTTGAAGCCCTGCACTGTATTCATAGCCACCACTTCTTGTGGTAAGCCATTCCATGCATCTACCGCCTCTTCTGTGAAAGAATTTCCTCATTCCCCTTAATCGGCCTCCTCTAATCTCATGCTGTGTCCTCTTGTCCTGCTATTTTCTTATATTTAAACATGTTAGACTCTTTCACCTTGTTTATGCTCTTAAGGTGTTTAAATGACTCGATCATATCACCTCTCTCTCCCTCCTTTGCTCAAGGGTATACATATTGAGCTCCGTTAATCTGTCCTCATATGTCTTCTGATGCAGTCCCTGCACCATTTGGTTGCCCTTCTCTGGACTGCCTCAATTTGGTTAATGTGCTTGTGAAGATGCATGGCCAATACTGCACGCTGTACTCCAGATGGGGCCTAACCAATGTCTTGTACAGAGGATTATTACCTCCTCTCACGACTTGTGATACCCCTACTAATACACCCTAACACCCCCTAGCCTTACCTACTGCTTTAGAGGTCTGCTTGATGATTTTAGGTCATCAGTGATGATGATGCCCAAGTCTCTTTCTTCCTTTGTGACTGCTAGCTCTCCTCCCAGCCTATAAGTGGCTTCAGGTTTCTCTTCCCTATGTGCATGATTTTGCACTTCTTTGCATTAAATCCAGTTGCCACTCTTCTGATCATTCTGCTAGTTTATCAGATCTCTTATTCTGCCCACCCCATCTGGATCATCTACTCTGTTGCAGATCTTGGTGTCATCTGCAAACAGACAAACCTTACCCTCTAGTCCATCTCGAGGTCACTAATGAAGATGTTGAATAGGACTGGCCCCAGGACTGATCCTGAAGTACCCACTTGTGACTTGCATCTCTTCTGACTGTATACCATTTACCACCACTCTCTGTTTTGCCAGTCAACCAGTTTGCCACCCAGTTGACCAACTACTGACCCACGAGCCTACCTAGCTTATTTATCAATCTTCTATGTGGAACAGTGTCAAAAGCTTTGCTGAAGTCAAGGTAGGCGACATCAACTGCTCCCTTGGTCCACCACTCTGGTTACCCAGTCAAAGAAATCTATGAGATTAGTTTGACAGGACCTTCCTTTGTAAACCCATGCTGTCTTGGATCCTGTGCCCTATGGATTCCAGGTGTTGCACTATCCTTTCCTTAAGGAGTGCCTCCATAATCTTGCCCACTACTGAGGTAAGACTGACCGCCGCTGTAGTTCCCGCCTCCTCCCTGCTACCACTCTTGTGGAGTGGGATCACATGAGCCCTCCAGTCTTCTGGGACCTCTCCTGTGCTCAGAGACTCACTAAACAATTCTGCTAATGGCTCTGCTAGTTCCTCCTTTAGCTCCTTAAGTACCCTGGGATGATGCCATCAGGTCCCATTGCCTTATCCACCTGAGCTTAGCAAGCTCTTGTAGGACCCTTTCTTTTGTGAAGGGAGTAGTGCTCTCCTCCCCTATGTCCATGATGCTGAGCTGTGGCCCTGCCCTACCTTCTCTTCAGTAAATATTGAGCAAAGTATCTATTTAGGATAGATGCCTTTACAGGGTCCTCCTCCTCACATGCTCCCTTTTCTCCATTAAGCTTAGCAAACCCTCTGGACTTTCTCCTTTCACTAATGTATCTATAGAAAGTCTTGTCACCTTCTTTTACTGTTCATGCTAGTGTTTCCTCAGTTTGGGACTTTGCCTGCCTTACTGCCTTACCTGCTTCCCTTAGGGCAGTTTGGTATGCCTCCCTATCTTCATCCCGCTGTGTTCCCTTATATTTCCTGAAGGCCAGCCTTTTGGCTCTGACCTTTTCTGCTACTGTACTTGAGAACCAAAGTGGTTTCCTTCTTCTTTTGCACTTCCTTTTCTGTCTAACACAATGGGATGTTGCTTCAAGTATTGTATCCTTAATGCTTGCCCACTTTGCCTGTACCTCCTCACCTGTGTTTCTTTTTGCCAGGGCTAGCTTAACTCTGTTGGCCATCTTATCAAAGTCAGCTCCTCTGAAGTCCCATATTTTTGCCTTGGAATGGGATGATTTAGATGTAGTAGCCAAATTGAACCATACCATGTGATGGTCACCGCCCCCAGGTGACCTTCTACCTGGAGATCTGTGATCCCTTCTTTGTTAGTCAGTACTAGATCTAGGATAGCCCTGTCTCTTGTGGGTTGCTGTACCAGTTGTTTGAGGCCCTCCCCCTGCAGAGAATCCACTATGTGTCTAGTTCTGGTAGATGTTCCTGCTGGTATTGACCAATCTGTATCTGGCATGTTGAAGTCTCCCATTATCAGAACCTCCCCTTTAGCTGTCATGTTTTGTATATCTTCTAACAGTAATGTGTCTATGTCCTCCCTCTGGTCTGGGGGCCTGTAGACAACCCCAGTTCTTATAGCTGTCCCATTTCCTGTTTCAGGGTGACCCACAGTTCTTCTGGCTCCTTATGTATTCTGAATTTCTGTAGCTTTGATATTTTCATTAACATACAGGGCCACCTCCCCCTTTTGCACCTCGGTCTCTTCTGAACAATACATAGCCAGGTACTGAAGTCTCCCAAGTGTGGTTACTGGTAAACCACGTCTCACTAATTGCTACTATGTCCAGTTTAGCCTCTGACATTATTGCCTGCAGGTCTGGGATCTTATTTCCCAGGCTGTGAGCATTGTGTACATGATTTTCCATTGGCCAGATTTTGGTGTGTTAGTTGTTGGGTGAAGTTTGGCATTACCCCTGTGCATCGTATGGGGAGACAAACCTTTTTTCTTACCTGGTGATGCAAATGAACAGCAAACACGCTGAATTCCTGTTTGACCACTAGCTGAGGGGGGAAGGGTGTTCTTCCCATTCGACGTATGGGGTGCTGCACCCCTCTCCCCATTTGCTAGTTTAAATATTCTGCAAAGACTGGCAGGAAGTATTAAGGAAGTATTTTTCAGAGAGGGTTGTGGATGCATGGAATGGCCTTCGGGAGGTTGTGGAGTCAAAATCAGTGGTGGAATTCAAGCATGCATGGGATAGTCATAAGGCAATTCTGGGGGTGGGGTAGGAAAGTAGGCTGCTGGTTAACTAGGATCTGCAGCTTATCAGTAGGTAGGAAATGGGCAGACTGGGTGAGACAAGCGGTCCTTATCTGCTGTCAAATTCTATGTTTCTATGTAGGTGATGCCATATAGGGCATTAGAGAGACTGTGAGCATAGCAGGTTGTGATGTGGCACCCAGCGGGGGTGCTATTTGCCGAGCCATACTGCCCATGGGATGGGACTGCTTGGTGAGTTCCAGGGATAGACACCGATATGGCCCCAGGTGGGTACAGCCCTGGCAGCTGCCCCATAGGTAGCCACCTCACATAAGCCTGTACATGGTAAGCTGAAGGTGCAGGTTAAGGGATGCCAGTGGTGGGGCCAATGTTCTCTGTACACCACCAAAGTCCCCTCATAACCACCCTTCCAAGCTGTAGCAGGCTGCCTCTCACCTACAGGCTTATGCAAGGTGGCTACCTATGGGGCAGCTACCAGGGCTGTGCCCACCTGGGGCCATGTCAATGTCTGTCAATGGGCCCCCCAAGTGGTCTCATACCATGGGCAGTATGGCTTAGCAAACAGCACCCCTTCTGGGTGCCACTTCACATCCTATGCCTGCAGTCCCTTCGATGCTCCTATGGCACCCACTGTGCCCCTTCTGCCCCAGCCCCCCTCCAATGCAGATTAACCACCCCCAACCATCCTGGCCCCTCTAGTGTTGCACCAGGTGGGGTTGGGGGGCCAGATCCCTGAGGCAATTTCCGCAGGTGCACCAAATGTTTGGTGTTAGCCTGCAGCTGCAGCAACTCCCGTGTTTTTGGCACAGGGACCTCCCCCTCCCCCGTTATTAAATTGGGCACAGGGTCCCTGATGCACCCTGAGTTTGTCACAACCCTAGAGCAATGCAACTTGTGTCACTCTAAGGGTTCTTTGATAATTGATCCCCAAAGTCTTAACACTATAACACGCTGTTAGTACAGTTCTCACTTCTAGGTTGTGGTGCTGTTTCCCTACCTCAACACTACAGGCCTCTGTTAGTGCAGCTTTCACCTCTACATCATACTGCTCTTTCCATAAACAACAGCAAGTATCTAAAATGGTTCAAATGAAAACAGCCTCTGCAGGGAAACTGATATTTTTCTTGCAGATTTGCAACAATGTAAATTCTAGCTTGCTGAAGGACAGTGAGTAAGATCATCCATTAGCTCATATCGGTTGGTTAGGTCTGTGGAATAGTTTCATATTCCATTTCTTTTTTGGTTTTACCTTCTATTTATTATAGCACCCTGGACCTGACCAGCGATTGTCCTCATATCTCCTTCAATGTCTCTTTTTTTGCCCCTTGGAACCCCCTTGAGGCCGCTCTTGCCTTACTGTTCACTCCTATCACTGATCCACAAAAGGTATTCTGTGGTTGGTTTCCCACAGATGGGACCTCAGAGGGGAACAAGACCTCCAAGGGCATACTTTGATTAACTGAATGGGAGATTAGAGGAAGGAGATGGAAAAGGGGAGGTGGGTCAGGCAGCCTTAGTGGGTACGGTGTGATTATGATGCATTATCAATCCCAAGTCTATCCTTCATTTTTCTGCCTCATTACCCCACCCCTTATCTCTCCCACAGGTACTGTACCTATAGAGTGACCCAGCATTATGCCTATCAGCAGTGGATGAGCCACACCCTTTCTTCGGGACTCCCCTGCCAGCCCTGCTCTAAGCCCATGACACCTCTGCATAGAGCTAGGTGAATAGGTGTGCCAATCTAATGTTGCTCCATAAGGAATCACTAGGTTCAATCCTGCATGACACCCCTCTCCCCCTTGGCCAACAGAGGACAGCCATGCAACAGGTGAATGTGCCCTCCTCTTCGGAGGCAGAGGTACCAAGTGTCCTGGGCTAGGGGTATGAACCTGGGTATCTCAATGACAAGCTACAGGTATTACTGTCACACTATCAGGTCAGCTTCCCTTGTTTCATTCTACTGTAAAAGCCTATGTACAGGGCAAATAAAGCACTATACCCCACTGTTTATAATTTACACCATTAGTCTTTCATCTCAAATGATTTTCTGTATTTTCAAACTGTTTAAAAAACCTGTAACAAAAGGCGATCTTTTATTGTACAAACGACCATTAAAATTTATTACACTGTTAAGTTTTTGCTCCCTACCTCTGTAGTGTAGGAAACTATCCAGACTGGCAGACAACCACAAACCCTGGAATTACAATGACATCATCAGTTTTCTTGAAGGCTTTATTTCAAAACACTTTTCCCAAACAGTTTCTGAACCAAAGCAGTCTGCTCATTTATTCAGAATAAAAACATTACACACAAAGAATTAATAGTGTTTATACAGCTTGAAAAGTAGTGATGTGCTGCCAAATTTTTAACACCCCCCCATCCCATGTCCCCCAGCTTTGCTCCTTCCCCAGCTCCACCCCCATCTCTGTTCCCTGGCTTGGACTGTAAACAGCAGAGCACAACTCCAAGATACAGGGAGGCAGTATAGTTATGTAGGTAACAGCACTGATCTGCAAACCTAGGAAATGGGGTTTGAATCCCACAGCCACCACCTGCATACTGTGTGACCAAGAGCAAGTCACTTAATTTCCCTGTGATGCCAGGATGCACCTGGGGGGAAAAAAAGATATGCAATAGGGTTTTGGCTTTCTTGCCGGTTTAAATCAAAAACCTCAAGAAACTCCCCAAATTCTCTTTCACATTATACTTTATTTATTTATTTATTTAACATATCAGAAAGACCTTTGAGCATGAGCTCTTTTACAAATGTTCGATGTCGGGGTAGACAATAAGACAAAACACATATACAGTGGTTACAAATGCCTGCTCATTCAGCACTAAAGAGCAAGTACATCAGAATTTGACAAATAGGTGGAAAAACAGAGCAGTTGTAAGAGGTAGCAAGCTATATCTAATTGAAAGCCCAAGGTAGCACACCCCTGCAGACCACCAAGTCTGTTGCTTGTCAATGGTTGAGGAGCTGCATAGTGTTAGATGCTATCCCAGATGGTGACAGGCTATGTGAATGCAGAGAAATAGAAGGATTTGGTTTGGTCCATATCACAGAGAGCGAGAGGTGGTAGAAAAGGTGAAATGGGAGAGGGTGGAGCAACTCTAGAGGGCTTTGTCGAGTAGGGGTGGGTGTGGGGGGTTGAGAAGGCCAGTACCATATTGATTAATGAGGACTGATAGATTACTTAAGTCCTTGGCTAGGCTAGAATGGAGGCAGGGATTCACTAGGTAGCTGTGCTGGGTGCTACCTTAGGCGAAGGCCTGCCTTACAAGTGGGGCCTGGGAAGCAGGTGCAAGTTGAGCTAGTCATTAGGTGCTGTTTAAGGCCTGTTTTGAATTGAGACAGGCTGTTTGTTTGTAGTTTCATCGGGGAGTTCATTTATCCAGAAGGGGGCCCAGTAGGAGAAAGCGCGCTGCCCTAGTGATGTTCAGCAGAATGGGATGGACAGTGCTCCATTCTTCCTCCCTCTGGTGATGTGCGATGAGGAAGAAGCCTCGAGCAGGTTTCCTACACATGGTGGGGTTTTTCTGAGGAGTGCCTTTGGTATTTGATCCTGTCTTTAAGGTTAAGCCAGTTGGCATGCTCGTACAGGGTGCAAGTATGAGTGTATTGATCTGCACGCAGGATGAGGCGGCATGTCTTATTTAGTGCAACTGGACCCTTTTGAGCACTGTATCAGTAGCAGCTCCATAGACCACCAGCCCATAGTCTATCATGGAGAGTATGGAGCTGGCCACTCAGATTAGGAGTTGATCCTTGAGGGACTCCTAGGAGTACATCTCTGGAGCCGGATAATGTCTGCCCCGATTTTGACTCACTGGCTCCTGTGTGTTAGGTAGTCATTGAACCAATTCAAGGCATTTGGTGCCACACCCAATCTTTGGAGCTGGAGTACTAGTAGATGGTGGTTTACGGTGTCGAAGGTTTGGTGAGGTCAATGAAGATGGATGCCACCAATTTGCCTTCATCCAGTGCCTTGTGCGCATAGTCAGCGTATTCCAGCAGTGCCGTGGTAGTACTGTGTTTTTGCCTGAAACCAAGTTGGTTTGGGCAGAGCAGATTGTACTTATTGAGGTATTCTGTGAGTTGATTTGCCATGATTTTTTCCAAAGCTTTGGATAGTGGGAAGAGGATAGATATTGGCCTGTAGTTTGACACCAGTCCCTTATCACCATTCTTGTGCACTGGAGTTACCAGGGCTTGCTTCCATACCTCTGGAAATTGAGCTAGAGCCAAGGATTTATTAAATAGCATTGTTATGGGCATGATCAGAACATCAAGGATGAGAGATAGTAACTTCATGTCTAGCCCGTCACTCCCCAATCCTGTTTTGCCTAGGACTTTCCTGACCATCTTTTGGGCCTCCTTTGCCATCACCTTCTTAAAGTAGAAGGCTGGGTGGTTAGTTGTGGTCAGGTATATGGCTAGGAGGTCTCTTTTGTGTCTTTGGCTTGACTAGCTTCTAGGTGAGTGCACATGGGCATGATTATCCCAGTACGCCTGCTCACGTTCAGTAAAGGTGGCAGCTTCCTGTACCCCCATTTGGCCTGCCCTGTTTCACCGTCCCCCAATCAACAACAGCCTACTCAGTAGCAACAATATTTAGTAAGTTGCCCTCGTTTAAATCAAAATCATTACAATAGTCCCCCAATTCATTTTCACATGGGTAGGCCTCTTTTTTCCCTTGGCTTTTCTTGGTCTCTAGGGTGAGTGTACACTCAATGCAATTGATCCCCTCCCCCGGCAAGTCTGCTCAACTGCAGTAAAGTAGGCAGCTGCTTGCACTCTCATCTTGCCTACCCTGTCCCACCACCCCTCAGCCAACAACATGACATGCACCAGCAGCAACAGCAGGGTTTTATTAAGAAAGCTGTCTTTCTTTACCTTAACTTGTCCTTACTGAACCTGGTACCTCTCTGTTTGTATGCTGTATTTGCTGTCAGTCAGTGGCTCATCTTGATTCTCAGTCAGTGGCTGGTAAACAGACCAGAAAAGTCACATTTCCACTGGTTTCCATGTGGGGCATTCCGTGCCTTATATGATGGAGTCAAGGCGCATTTTGTTGGCAGTCCACCTTTCAACTGCATTAGCCCCTCTGCAATATGCATTACAACACACATGATGGCCACTCCCTGCACCTTGGTGGATCATCTGATCTGTACAGTTACTATGTAGTGAACAGCAGCATCCACATTTTCCATGCATTTTGTGTGTATCTTTGCCACCTTTGAAGGTCAGGCCCTAAGGTCTATGCTTTGACTTCTAAATGCCAATTCCTGTCTGGTACTCTGTCATGGAAATTGTTCAGTGCTTACTCATGCAGGGCAGATCAGTTCATGCATGTTCAAATTTCTGGATTACTCTACTAAACTGCAAATTTCTACTGATAACAAAGTGAATTTGCTTTATACGGGACATGGAGAACAACAGCAGAAAGTTATGTTTACCAATATCTTCCACTGAAATTCAGTATAAAGGAATTGTTGTTGCTAATTGCAAAGTCTGTCTATTGTTTAAAAAGTCAGGTAACTGATTCTTAATGAACTATGCACTAAACTACAGATTAATGATGTACGGTGAATCTGAATTATCCACCAAATACTTCGACTACAGGCAGTACTCAACGAATACCCGAATGCCAGTCTGTATTCAGTAATATTCAATCTCTGGTATTCAAGATTAAAACATTGTTTTGCAGTATCTTCACTGCTCTCTGTGTACAAGGCCTGTTTACAGTAGCAACATGGGAACACTCATGAGGTTAATTTGACTTGCTCAGGGTCACACAGTATGCAAGTGGAGGTTTTGTTTCATTCTTTGGTTACTAGGTAAGATCCACTAGGCTCAAAGCTCGTTTACAGGGGTGACCCAGGAGCACTGGGGAGGTTAAGTGACTTGATGTGGGTCACACAGTATAGTATGCAAGTGGAAGTTGTGGGAATCAGACCAAGGTGCTGTATGTACCAAGTTCATTCATCACGCATTACTCTAACTTCTTGACTACACTGCCAGCTTCATCGCTTTGGAAAAAAAAATAATCCATCCATTTCATGGACCTAGCAAATGGGGAGGGGGGGGGTTGCAGCTAGCCCCATGCCCAGGGCTATAACAAAAACAAAAAACAAAAAACTGCACGAGTATTGGGCAAGTGAGCAGTCATCCAACGGTGTTGCAACTTGGCTCTGCCACTAAATAGTATAAAATGAATTCCCACCATCCCCTCCATCCTTCTTGTTCCATATATACTGTCTTGGACGTAACCATATAGATAGGGCTAGCCTGCAAGTTTCCCAACTGAGAGGCACCAAAAGGCAGGAAATTACAACTGGATGGGGATCAGTGTGATAGTGACATTTGCCACGGTGCCATTGTTTCCACCTGTTCACCAGCTTCCAGTCACCCACCCACCATGCTGTGGCATGGTCTGGGACAGGAGGCCTTTCTGGCCAGTCAGAACACAGCTGGGATCAGGCCTACACTCTATCACACTTTGCTTGACCCTCACTGGTGCAGAACAGGACATGTGACAACACTGCATAATTTCCCAGCAGCAGGATTTTACACCCCCCCCCAAAAAAACCACATATCCTGTACACATGACTCCCTCAGAAAGCTCGTATTTTAGACAATCTTTCAAATAACATTAACAGATAAAGGCAGAAAAGGCAGCAAGACAATACTACCATATGTTACAACAAACAAATCTACAAATGTGCTCCATTTTTATATTTCTTGAGTTATTGCAATTCAAATCTTTGATAAGGAAAGGCACACTGAACTGTGATAGCTTGTTTCCTTGCGCATGTGGGGGGCATGAATCCATGTACCTGTTTTGCTCACAGGAGGATTATCAGCCATGACCTGGAAAAATTCCCCTTCTCTTCTTCAGTGTCATGGGATCTTTAACTTCCTCTTGGACTGCAAGCAGAAATAATATGGGCACACCATAGTGGAACTATACTTTCTTTACTCTCTCCGCTAGGATCATGACCACCACACACACACACACACACCCACACACACATGAACATACGAAATTGCCAGCAGATACAGGCCATATGGTCTATCTAGTCTGCTTGAGTGTACAGCATTTCAGCCCATTAGACTGCAGCTGCCCCTCCTCCCATTAAGTCTTCCCTCCCCTGCTGCCCCTCCGGTACGTACTTTCTCCTTGAATTTGTCCCACCCCCTCTTGAAGCACCCCACAGTCTGCACTGATACAAGTTGCTCAGGCAGTGCATTCCACCCTGTTACTACTCTTTCAGTGAAGTAGTGCCTCCTCCTTTCCCTCCCCCCCACACACACACACATTCTCTTTTCTGCTTTGCTGGTGTCATCGATGCAGCCAGCAGACCTATCAAATGGCATCTGCAGCTAGGCAGACCAAAGCATGTCACTGGGTTGCCAGTGGAAATAACTTGGAGGCAGCTGGTTAATGATTATATTTCCTACTATAATGGAACAATCTTGGAGGCAAACATTATATACTGCATTAAAAACAAAATAGGATTCTTATCCAGGTTATTACTTAACTGAATAATTTATATGTCAATTAAACTGGAAAACAGTGAGGCTGCAGGAGGTGGCAGGCATAATGCATGCATTCATTTTTAGGGCTGCAGTGGGCAGAGCCCTGCAGATCTTTTGCTATGCGTAAAAGGACTCTGCATTCCTTCTGAATGAACAACATGTTGGACTTGCATCACAGTTGCCTCCGCATCCGTGAAGCAGTCCACCCATGTTGTCCCTATAGATGCAGCACTGCACTATTTTATGGTGCTGGAGGTCACAGCAGAACACGGCACACTCCGTTCAAGATGGCCGCCACACTCTACTGTGTATGCGCTAGCAGTAGCACATGCACAGTAACATGCAGCAGCCATCTTGGTCATGGCAGAGTGGGATGTGTTCCACTGTGACCACCTATTTTATTTATTTATTTTTTACTATAAAAATTCTCCTTACCTGATCCTCCCTCTCGGTACCCCCCCCCCAGAAACAAAGCAATGACACAGGGGTTATCTAATCCCCCAATGTTGCAATCATGATCTCCCGATGCTGGTCCTGTTTTCTTTCCATATGATTTTTCTCCCCCACCCTCCCCGAAACATAACCATGACACAGGGTGCCCAGTCCCCAGTGTCACAATCGGGATCCTCAGTCCTTATTTTTTTTTCACCTGTAAAAAAACACCGTCCATCAATGTCTTTTGCAGCTGTTCCTTACCTCCCACTGACCCACCTACTCAGCACCCACCACCCTGCACCCCCCTCAAACCTTTCTTACCCATTGGGGGTCCAAAGCTGTAATCCTCTCTGGACCGCAGACACGTCTTCACTCTTCAAAGCTGGACCGTGAACTGAAGACACAAGTATGCAGTTCAATGCATTTCAATGGAATTTTGAACTTAGTGCCCTACTGTAACCTGGGCATTTTTACATATTTTTGGCCCAAATTTGCAACATGCCTTCTTTGGAACCCTACTCATGAACAATGTCACTGTCATTAGTCAGATCTGTCCTGAAAGGTGATTTCACGGTCCCTGTGAAAAATCACCTTTCAGGCAGGGGTTGAACATTTTCTCTGACCTTGTTCATGAGGTGGGGTCATAAGAAGGCTATGTTGAAAATTGGTGCACAAATATTGAAAAACAAAGTTATGAGCCTACGTTGAATTTTGTGAACACAGGTTCATAACTTTGGTACTTTTCAATATTTTTACCCCAAATTTACAACATAGCCATATGTTTACAGCTCCTCATGGATGTGATAGCTATCATTTTTCAAATATTGTCCAAAATGTGTTTTTACACCCCAAAAGGTGATTTCACAGTTACTCCGCGAAATCACTTTTCGGCACAAATTGAACATTTTCTCTGCCCTTGTTCAAGAGGCAGGGTCATGAGATGGCTATGTTGAAAATTTGGTGCAAAAATATTAAAAAAACAACCAAGTTATGAGCCTATGTAGAATTCTGCAAATGCAGGCTTGGAACTTTGGAACTTTTTAATATTTGTATCCCAGATTTATAACATAGCCATATCTTTAGGTGATTTTGCAGTCAGTCCCAACACAAAATCACATTTCAGCCAGGAGTTGAAAATTTTTTCTGCCCTTGTTCATGATGCGGGGCCATTAAAAAAGCTAGACTGAAAATGTGCAAAAATATTGAAAAACGACAAAGTTATGACCCTACGTTGAATCTGAATGGCTCATACGTTTGGTAATATTCAATATTTCTTTTTATTTGTTGAAGATTTGGATTACAACCATTGAGCTAGATAGCTCATTTCCAAAGGTTCCACATCAGTTATAAGATACAACGCTAGTAGAAAAAATACACATGTACAGGAACCCAACAATTGGGCATGTAGTACAAAAAACAGTGCAAAGATAGACATGTGCAAGAGATCAACAATTGGGCGAATAGTGCAAAACTGACAAATGGATTGTAGTTCCAACAGTTTTGAGTAGTCATTACAAAGTGTTTTAGGATATACGTCAGCCTATTTGGCATTGTGAAGTGGGCACAGTGTGCCAGAGGATATTTTTACACCAAATTTTTAACATAGTCATTTCTGTACAGAACCTCATGAATGTGACAGCTGTCATTTTTCAACTCCTGCCCAAAGTGGGTTTTTGCATCCCGATATTTGATTTTGCAGTCCGTGTGCAAAATCACCTTTAAGCCAGGAGTCAAACATTTTGTCTGCCCGTCTTCGTGTGGCAGGGTCATAACAGGGCTATGTTGAAAAGTCTGTTTAAAAATATTACAAAACAAAACATTTATGAGCGTATGTTACATTTTGCAAATGCAGGCTTGTAACTTTGGTAATTTACAATATTGTTACCCCAAACTCCTCCGGTACAGCCCTATCAGCTCTGGCCAGAACATGTTTCATGTGCTACAAGTTTGTAAAAAACGCAAGCAGCAGATTTTGGAGGTAACGGATTCAAATATTTTAAATCCCTTTGAACAGTTTTCTTAATAACTGTAATAAATTGCTCCTGAGTGGTCTAAATATGCTGCTCCTGGATCTGGCCTGGGAGCTATGTTTACCATTTGCTGATGAAGTCTTGATCTGTGAGACACTGCAACATCAAATGCCCACAGCCTAGCACCCTTTGTCTCTCAGTCTAATGAGAGTTTTTGTAAATATATTTTTAGAAAACAAAAGGCTTTCCTAATTGTGAATTAAATATAAAATATTTAAGCAATGACCCTACATTTAATGTATTCCTGGAGTTATATGGATGTCCCACAACTGCTTCAGTTTCCCACTGCCATTGAACGGAGTTGTAACATCCACTAATAGCAGGGTTGGGGCCACCCCACCAACAAAGAACGGAGAGGCAGGGGAAGCTAAGCAAACACCATTCAGCACATTGCAAGTGGCGGCACATGATAAAAGTTGTAGATTTACTATGCAGTGCCATGTATAGAAGATGAAAGATCGGTCTGCCATACTAGGTGGATAGTGGGTAGGAAGGTTGTAGCTCTATGGAGATCCTCTAGAAGATTAACTATTACTGGTTAGTCATGAAGCTATCTTCTTCAAGGGTATCTCCATACAGCCATAATACATTGTATGATTACCAACACTACCAACCCCAACTGGCTAGTGAAAGAAAGCAAACCAACACTTCAGCAGAACGAACCTTGTAAACAGCAAAGCAAAATCCCACCCTCCTAATGGAGACCAGATCCAGACTGCAATGCTTATGAAAAGTATGCACTGTGTGCCATGTAGCAGCCTTGCAAATGTCAGTGGCTGAAAGAGACTGAAAACAGGCCACCAAAGCTGCCATGTTCCATATGACATGACGTATAATGGCACCAGGTAGATCCTGCCCTGCCTGCCTGTAGCAGAACAAGATGCAGGAGGAGAACCCTTTGGAGAGACAATATGTAAAGACAGATTTACCCCTTGTGCCAGGGCCGAAGGACATAAACTGCTTAAGGACTGGGCACGTGCCTTTGTATGGTCCAGGTAGTACCAAAGGATCCTCCTGTGAACATCCATAGAATGCAACAGCAATGTTCCTGGGTTCTGAGGGGACAGTAAGAACACACGCAAATCAAGGGACAGATTCACTGTAAAATCAGACAACACCTAAGAAGTAATCTGGGGTGAGTATGAAAAGCCACCCTGTCCCTGTGAAACACAAAAGGGGGGGGTATGAACCAAGACCTGCAGTTCAGGCACACACCTGGCTATGGTAATCACAGTACTGTCCATCACAGGTAGATGCAGGCTTGAAAGGGACAGTAATCAAGGATTCAAGCACAAGGGTCAGGTCCCATACTGGAACAGGCTTAGAACCTGAGGTGCCACATGCAAGACACCCTTCAGGAACCTACTGACCATTATGAGCTGGGCCACAGTCCTTTCCCCAGTTGGAACATGGAAAGCCAAACTGTCTGACAGATGAGCCTTCGCCCAGGAATACTGCAATCCTGACTACCATATAGACAGGAGGTAGTCTTGTACCCTCCACAAAGGCCAGGAGAAAGGGTCCAGAGAAGCTGCCTGGCACCACACAGTGAAACACTTAAACCTCAAGGAACAGGTGTGTCTGATGGAGGGTTTTCTACAGCAAGTACAGCAGCCAAGATCTTGGATAAAACTCCAAACTGAAAGACTGATATGTCCTTAGGAGCCCGGTATGGGGTCGTAGGGACTGGAGGTCCAGACATAGCAGTTTGCAGATGTTCTGGGACAGAAGGTCCAACTGAAGGGGTAGCAGAAAGGGCATCTCAATCACCAGTTTCCACATTAGAGGAAACCAGCTCTGCTTGGGCCACAAGAGTGCCACCAGGATCATTCTGGCTGGTTGCTGCATGAGTTTGGATAAGATCCTCTGAATCAGTGGCAGAGGGAGTAGGGTAGGAAACTCCCTTTCCAGCATAGGGACAATGCATTTTGCCACATCATTCCATGCCTTGGAATAAGTGAGCAAAAAAGTGTCAGTTTTTCATTAGGGGATGCAAAAAGGTCCTACTCTGGCCTTCCCCACATGTTGAACAGTTGGTCGATCATGGACTGACTGAGCTCCTGCTCATGGGGTTGAACCACTGACCAGCTGACACTGTCTGCCAGGACATTCAGTGAGCCTGCAGCATGGACAGCAAGAAACAAGACCTGTTGGGCCAACCCCAGTCCCTCTTTATCACAGCCTTCCAGCACAGATGGTAGGAGTGTGTGCCTCTCTGTTTATTTAGGTAATACACCACGCTCTGGTTGTCTGACTGTAACAGATTGATGTTCCCCTGAACCTAGATGACTGACCTGGGCCTAGAGTTTATACAGAACTGCTCTCACTTCCAGTACATTGATGTAAAGGCCTCGTTCCAGTGGACACTACTATCCCTGTGACTGAGGACCAAACTGGGCACACCACTCCAGGTTGAATGCATCCGTGGTGAGGATCGCTTGTGGCTGGGGCTGTATTAAGGGGTAACCCATGAGCAGGTGATCTCTGTTCTGCCACCGTAGTAAGGAACCCCTTGGGGGCAGCAAATCACAGTTAAGCAGTCTAGAGTTTGTGAAGCCTGAGAATCCTGGGCCTGCAGCAGATATTGAGGAATCCTCATATGCAAATGGACCAGAATGGCCGTAAATGTGGAGGCAACCATGCGGCCCAGGAATTAAAGTATAATGTGGCCCAAACCCAGTCTCATCATGTCACCAAGGCCACTTGGGCCACAAAGGCCGAGGCCCTGTCACAGGGAAGGAATGCCTCTGACAGTGAGCTATGACTGTGTCCAGGACTGCCCCTGCAGTATGTATTAGAGCCTTGAGAAGTAATCAGAACAGACTTTGCCACACTTACTAGCACCCCAGACTGTCTGGTGTGGTACAAAGTATATTTCACCCTGGTTACTGATGCTCCCTTCCCTTACAATAATTTCTTCAGAATGCCATTCTATTACCATTGGTTTGCCATTCCAACACCACTGTAATTATCACCGTACTACCATTAGGGTTTTTATGGTATCACATTGGATTTGTTCCAGTTCCGTTGTGATACCATTGTACCACTTTCCTACCACTGCACCAAGAAAAATTGAAATGTAAACTACCAAGGCATGACTGGTAGTGCAACTGACAGTTTGTAGACCACCACTGCATTGCCATCGTGATGTCATTGTGTTGCCATTGTGACACATTTGGTAAGGGTTCAGCTGCCAGTTTTCCAGGTATGGGGAGGCATGGAGAATTTGCCAGCATAGTGCTGTAGCCACCACAGCAAAGCATTTAGTAAAAATACAGGGTACTGATGACAATCCAATGAGCATGACCTGGAATTGGAAAGGCTGTTACTCTAGGCAAAATCTGAGGAACTGGACAGTTAAAAAAAACAGTCCTGGCACTAGTCAGCCATTTGAGATGTCATTGACATGCAGAACTATGTTACTAAACATGCATCTGAAGCCAATGTTAAAGAAAAAGGCTGAGAAGCTGCCTGTGGCACCTCCTGATCAGAATGTGCAGGTAGGCTTAATGCATATCCACAGGGCACAGCCAATCCCCTTCCTACAGGACAGCTCTTGGGAGGCCAGAAACAGCATGCAGAACAGTTTGTGTGCCACTTGTTTGGTGAGCACCACTGAGGTCTAGGATTGTCCAGAAACCACTGGTTGTCTTGGGCACCAGGAAATACCTGGAGTAGAACCCCCACTTAATTTTTGCTAAAGTAGTCACTCTACCATTGACTGGGCACTAGTGTCTAACCCCAAATATGTCCAATCTGCAGGCACCATGGCCGATGCTCTCAGTGACCATTTACCCATCTTCTGTGTCTGGAAGAACAGGATGGATAAGGTTCCACCTAGAATACTCACCTCCAGGGACTACTCCAAGTTATCTCTGGAGCACTATAATGACCTTCTCGATAACTTAGACTGGAGTCCACTACATAGTCTCCCTACCCTGGAAGAGGCAATTGCATTCTTTAACAGATCTATCTTGTGGGCTGCGGACCTCCTGGCTCCAATGAAGACATATCGAGTAAAAGGCAGCTGTTATAAGTGGATTACCCCCTCCTTAAAGTCCCTCATGATTGGCCGCAACAAAGCCTGGAAAAAGTTTAAGGGCTCTACACTCTTAGCAGACCGGGTAATCTATAGAGCACTCAGAAACCAATGTAAGCAGGCCACCAAGCAAGCGAAAAAGGCTTACCTCAATCATCTTCAGAAAACTAACCTCGGCAACCCGAGGACTTTCTGGTCCCACATCAATGAACTGATTAAGGGAAATAAAAAGACAGCTATTGGCCCTATTATGGCTAATGGGCAGGTACTGCAGGATGAGGCGCTAATTGCTGAAGCCCTCAATACATACTTCACAAACCCAAATAATCATAAGGCAGGGCCCTCGGTGCCCAACAACAAGTCCTTCTCTCAGGCTCCCCCAAACCTAGACCGCCCACTTTTCCACATGCGGCTGGCTAAGGTGAAAGAGGTCCTGGCCATTCTAAAAACCTTGAAAACAAGACGTTCAGGAGGCCCAGATGGTATCAAATCTAGGTTGCTTAAAGATGGTGCCTCAGCACTCGCAAGGCCGATCACCTGGCTCATTAACAGGTCCTTTCTAGAAAGATCTGTCACCAATCTGTGGAAGCAGGCTCATGTGGTCCCTATTCACAAGGGCGGGCCTGTGGAGCCAATAGGAAACTATAGGCCAAACTCCCTGCTGTGTACCCTGGCAAAAATCCAGGAGAAACTAGTCTATACCCAATTTAGGGAGTAGCTAGAGGCACATATGCTTCTTTCCCCATTGCAACATGACTTTTTAGCCAAACATGGGACTGATACTGCCTTAACCAAATTTTCCACCAATGTGCTTAGAGAAATTGACTCTGGATCCAACATAGGTGCGGTTTTCATAAACCTTTCCAAGGCCTTTGACTTGGTGGATCACATATTATTACTCCATAAACTCTTCCACATAGGTCTTGACACCCATACTCTTAAATGGTTTGAAAGTTACCTCTCTGGGCACACACAGAGGGTCAGGTGGCAGGACAAACTCTCTAATCCACAGTCCCTAAAGGAGGGTGTAACCGAAGGGTCTATACTTGGGCCCCTATTGTTCACACTGTTTGTAAATGAATTGCACAACCACTGTGGGAGTAGCAATGTCATCCAATATGCGGATGATGCTGTGATTTACAAAGCCTCCGATAACCTGGATGACCTAGGAACATCCCTCCAAGTGGACATTCACATTATGGAGGAATGGCTCATCAAGAACAAAATGGTCCTTAATACCAACAAAACTAAAGCCATGTTGTTCGGACCCAGAGCCCTTGGACAAGACAGATCACAACTACTTCAACTCACATCCTTGGTGGGCAACAAACTTGAAGTGGTCTCCTCCACAAAGTACCTCAGCCTTACCCTCAATCAAGGTCTCACCTTCAAACAGCATGTAGACCAAGTCACTAAAGTAATCCACAGCAAACTGGAATTACTATACCGGCTTAAGGAACAGCTGACTCCCGAAGCCAGGATTGCCATTGCCTCTAGTGTCCTACTCCCAACACTAACATATGCTGCCCCGGTCCTTCAGGGTGTCGCAAAGCTGGAGTTCAGTAAACTACAGACATTACACAATAAGGTGGTCCGCTTTGCCTCGTCATCCCACTCCAGGAGCCACTATTGCGAGTCCTTAATGAGACTCAGCTGGCCATCGTTCGAATCTCACCTCAGGGTACCCGGTACTCTGCCTGGCAAAGAAGCTAATTAGCCCCACGCCTCCTCCGAGTCTCGAAGGACTCCTAACTGTAAAGAGTAGTCTACGCAACCTCAGGTCCTCAGGCCAAATACTACTTGAGGTCCCTAAGGTCAGGACCAAGGCAGGTTATAAGTCTTTTTCTCATGCTGCCCCTTCCCTTTGGAACAACCTCCCACTGGTGGTGTGAGAAACCCCATCCTTACCATGTTTCCGCACTAGACTCAAGACTCATATGCTGGCAATGTGTAAATGCCAATGCTATGGTACCTGACACTCCAACCATGACCCCTGAGTCTGTGCACTTCACCACATGTAAATCTCCTACACCTGAATGGGCAGCACTAACTCCTTAGCTAGCTCTTCCCCACACCGAACTTCATTGATGGTTTTTAGATATATGTAACCTTTAAAAAAGACTGTTCTGCTTCACTTATATGTATGACCACTGCATACCTACAACTTGTAGATGTACTACTGCTTATTTAAGTTTATGTACTATTATTTCCCGGGTCGCCCCTGAAAAAGGGACCTCCGGGGCCCAGTGGGCCTACCCGGTCATCAAAATTCAATAAATAAATAAATAAAGGAAGTTACTTGAATGACATTTTGGCACAGTAGTGCCTGACAAGGTGCTCAAGGGATAAATGGTAGGGCCTTGGAGGCACCACTGGGGGTTGTGGCATCAAGTCTAGTGTGTATCCATGCTGGACAATGTCCAGGACTCATGTGTCTGTGGTCACCATCTGCCAGTCGGTCAGAAATGGAGGGATCCTGAGATCACGTGATGAGCCTGGCATGAGAAGACGTCTTCTGTGCTGCTCCTAGGCCCTACTAAACTAAATAAGCTCATAATTTTGCTCAGGAACCCTATCTTTGGTCTACCTACCTCAATCCAGTTGGTGAAGTGCTCCTGATCGCACTTTGGCATGAAAATTTGGTAGGCTGTGTGGTAAAAAGCGGCTTTTGGATCTTTCACTTTGCGCTCTTGACGCCTACAACAGGCCGAATTGCCGCAATGGAATGAAGCCTGACATTGTGGAACCCTTGACAGCGAGAATCCCAGCAGTAAAAAGGCCAAAACCCCTATTGCCCATACCAGATGAGCAGGCACGTCAAACAGAACAGGAAGGGGTTCTAATATGAATGCAGAGGATATTATTGAGATAAAACAAATGTTACAGGGGCTGGTTGATTTCGCCACTATTAAACTGGCGCTACACTCCCTGGCTCAGAGAATGGGGGACATAGAAGCCAGAGTCTCCTCCCAAGAAAGGAAAGTAACCACTATGGTCAGGAACTAATTGCAATATGTAAACAAGTTAAGAAGCTTGAAGATAGAATGGAAGACCAAGAATCTCGAAGTAGAAGAAATAACCTTATTTTAGCAGGACTCCCAGAGAGAGCTGAAGGGCCTGATTGTGTCTCCTTTGTGAAAGATCTGCTGCTCAAACTGCTCGGCCCTATGCCATACAGAGAGGCTTACAATTTAGAGAGAGCACACAGAGCGTTAAGAGAAATGCCTTCACTGGTTGCGAGACCTCGAGTTTTGATTATGAGGTTTTAAAATTATAAAGAAAAGTCCCAATACTCAATAGTGCCCAGCAAAACAAAGCTTTGCAGTGGAATGGTGCATCTATTTAGTTTTTCCAGGACCAAACCCCCCTCATTTAGGGAGAAGCAAAAAGAGTATGCTGAAATCAAGATATCCTGTGACTTTGATGGTCCAATTGCAAACTGGGGAGAAGAGATACCTGACTGCGCATGATGCTGTAGAGGGCCTCCAGATTGAACTTCCAGTGCTGTTTAAGTCACCGACCTGACTTACTGATAACATGAAGAGGGCTGGCATAGCATGCTTATTGGGACTTCAATGGTGGAAATGAGATGCAAAACGTATGTTGTTCCTTTTTCCCTTCCTTTTTCCCTGCTAGGTTTGTTATATAATAACTGATGATAAGTGGTTAAAATCCTATGATTAATTATTCGGGTTTATTGCAGGACTAAGATGGGTTCTCTCCCACAGATGGCTATTGTATCTGAGCTAGAAGCCTGGTAGATCACTTAGTGAGATGGTTAGTTTGGGTCAAGCATGTCCAATCTATAGATATATGCCATGGAGGTTATAGGACACACAGTTCTAGGCCCCATCCTGGATTTTACTGAGAATGAGAGACGGGGGTTGTTAGGGAGAGCAGGGAGAATGTTGCTTTGGGAGTGGTGGTATTTGGGATTGAATCCCTTCCCTAACGAATTACGTTGACAGGGGCTCAAAACAACCCAGGGATAATGGATATACATATTGGATTGGGGGAGTGGATACACCTCCTCCTGTAAGGGATGATGTAGCAGTGGAATATGAGGCTGACTGGTGACTTGTGGTTCAATGAAGCTTCTCAATTCCTTACGGTATTATAGGTGGCTTTTTGGATAAGAGAGACCAGATAATCCTCAAGGGGAAAGATAGGAGGGAGAGAGGGGGCTGGGCAACTATTAAATAAAGAAAGAGACCAGTGGGAACGCAATGGGGTGTTTCATCTAGCCAGCAGGCTTAGATTCCCCATACTAACGGGATCAAGAGTGTAGATGCATGCTCAGCTCATCTACCCTCCACCAGTTTTACTAAACTAGTGGATAAGGGAGGCTAGCAGATGTGTATCATAATTAATTCGAATAGAGGTAGAATGGAAATGGGGGGGCGATGTGTGGGGACTAGGGAACATGTGATGTAACATTTAGCTATGGGTTAAAGAGAGAGAGGTTCTAGGTTGAAAGAGAGTTCTTATGTAGTGGATAGGGTCCTGGGAATTGATGGATTACTATGTTGGGCTGGGGGGGGCACAGAAACTGGCTCGTCCATGAATCGTTGCTTTAGGGGATGTCAATCTAGGGACTGGAGGATGGGAGGGGGGAGGTTAATGGGATCTGCAAGGAGAGACAGTCCAATACTATGTTTAAGAGGGATGCAGACCATGCAGGAGTAACGGAAATGTTTTTGAAATGTTTTTTTATTTTTTTAAATGTCTTGTGTTAAAATGATTTCATGGAATGTAAAAGGCCTTGGGGTAGATGTAAAAGAATTGTAATATTGAGGCATATTGCTCAGACTGGAGCCCACATCATTGCATTACAAGAGACTCACCTATTGTCGGAGGAACTGAACCTTCTTAAACGGATGCGTGTAGGTCAGATGTTTGGAGTAGGTAAGGAAACGGCCTCGGGGGGTGTCGCAATCTTAATAGGGAAAGGCTGTATATACTCCATATCACAGGTGATCTCACAGGAGGATTATAGAGAGATTTATATTTCTGGCAATATTATGGGTAAAGAGCTCGCAGTTGCTTCTATCTATGGTCCAACCCCCTCTAATCCAGAGTTTTTTGCTACACTTGAATCAGACATTAACATATTTGCCTCGTACCCCCTTATTTTAGCAGGGGATTGGAATCACTGCCTCAATAACTGGGAGGATAGGATTCCACCATCCAGAGGGCCTCCTTCTAGGGCTCAGGTAGCTATGAATAGATTATTGGAGGTCACTGCCTTGGTAGATCCCCTTCGGACTCACTCTACCGGGGGTAATAATATGACATTCTTTTCAGCAGCTCATAAGAGCCAATCTATAATTGATTACTTTCTGGTAAATGGGGAGGTGCTCAGTGGGGTTAAGGAGGTGATTACCCGGTGTAGGTTTTTATCAGATCATTCCCCAGTTCAGTTGACTTGGGAGCCAATTGCTGCTGCTCCTCAGCTGTACAGGTGGAGGATGAAGGATTCCTTATTAGTAGAGGGGTTAATCCGGAATAAATTAGAAGAAGCCCTTCTGGAAATAATACAGAACCAGTTGCCTAAGCTTCAGAATAAACATATTGTGTGGCCAACCTGTAAGGTCCTATATGCAGGGGGTGGCACAGAGATATGCAGCATGGAGTAATAGATTGAGATGGGCAAAGGTGGAGTTTATAATGGGGGCGATTGAATCTTTGGCTTCTCTCAAAGGGTCCAATACTGAAATAGACAACGAACTTAAAAGTTTAAGAGGGGAGATGGTGGATATTATGTACAGAAAAGCAGAGTTCTGGTTAGAAAAGATACAAGCTAAATATTTACTACAAGGAGACGTGTCTAGTAGACTCCTAGCAGCTAGGGTTAAGGAATGGAAAGCCGCTAGAACAATTACGTCCATAAGGTGTGCTGGGGCAGTCTTAACAAAGCCTCAAGAAGCGGCAGATACGTTTGCATCCTATTATAAAGAAATATACCAAACAGGACAATATGTTGGGGAGGAAGAAATTAGGATAGTCTTAGACAATATACCCCTACCGGTACTGGATCCAGTACACATTAAGGAGTTGGAAGCTCCAATTAGAGAAGCTGAGATCATCGCAGTGGTACAATCTCTGCCCTCTGACAAAACTCTGGGGCCAGATGGCCTCACGGCTAAGTTTTACCAGACACATCTCTCTCTACTATACTTCCCCTGTTGAAGGATCTCTTTAGCCATATAATGCAAGGGGGGTGCCTCATCCCCCATTATACCAGGCATATATTACTTTAGTTCTGAAACTGGATAAGCCCAAGGATTTACCCGGCAGTTATAGACCTATAGCCTTAATGAATCAAGACATTAAAATTTTAACAAAGATTATTGCTAACAGAATTTTAAATATTGCTACAACCCTAATAAGTCTCAAACAGGTAGGATTTATGCCAGGTAGGGGGGCACATGATGCCCTTAGAAAACTCCATCACATACTGAGTTACGTGCCAGATTCCCAACTACCCTTAGCCTTGATATCTTTAGATGCAGAGAAGGCCTTCGATAGGGTTTCCCATCCATTTCTATTTGCTAGATGAAGAAGATGGGTTTTCCTGAGGGTCTTCTCAGGGGCATTAAGATCTTATATGCAGCTCCAACGGCTAGGGTGTTGTGTAATGGCTACATATCTCAGGAGATACAGTTAGAAAATGGGACCAGACAGTGTTGCCCCCTTTCACCAATATTGTTCAATATATATCTGGAACCCTTATTAATTGCTATAAATAAAGATGCTAATATAAAAGGGATTACAATAGCGGAAAAGGAGCTAAAATTCTCGGTCTTTGCAGACGATATACTTCTGCACTTATTGGACCAGGTGGCAAGCTTCAACAAAACAGTCAAAATTATAGAGCAGTTTTTCCAAAGTATCGAATTATAAACTAAATTTAAACAAAACCCAGATTCTCCCTTTGACACCGCATGTATCTAGAGCAGACTTTGTTCCATTGCAGATCCAATAGGTGATAGAAGGTATCAAATATTTGGGTATAAGGATCACAGTTAATATGAAAGCTGATGCAGCAACAAATCTGGATAAGGCTTTAGTAGCAATCAGAGGGGACATACTGAGATGGAATAAGCTTCCTTTGAACTTTGCAGCTAGACTGGGACTAATTAAAATGAATCTATTGCCTAGGCTATTGTATCTAATACACCTAGCCCCATATAGCATTCCTAAATTTTGGTTCATAAAAATTAGGAAAGTGATGTCCTAATTTCTATGGAATTCTAAACCTGCTAGAAAGAAACACAGCATATTGTGCTTACCACAAAACAAAGGTGGGATTAAGTTGCCTGATCTCCACTTATAGTATGTGGCTGGTCAATTTGGCCTTATGAATCACTGGGTTAGAAGGGTGGAGGGAGAGACATATATTCCTACATGGTTACAAATTGAGAGGCAAATATTACATGACTCAGGCCTTTCTCCGGAAGCGCTGCTTTTTGCTATGCCAGAGAAATGCCTCAAGAAAGCAACCTCAACTCCAGTTGTTAAATCAGCTCTGGCCTGGTTGCTGTTTCTCACTCCTGCTCAAAGAGGAAACAAAATGAAGTCTCGGAGTCAACCTGTGTTGGGTAATCCCAATTTACTGACTGGGGGTCAGGTAATTGCTAATCGTTGGTCTAACCAGTTGGGAGACCTAACTTTAAGGGATAATATAACTGACAATGGGGTGGCTCTTCCAACTGGGTGTGCTACAATGCATTTTTATAGATGGTTACAGCTCACCAAAATGCTAGAAGGGGTGTTGAGAAGGCTAGGGGATCCCCCAGAGAATCCTTTTACTTGGGACAACTTAAAGGAGGTAGAGTCTACATCAAATTTGCTATCAAAAGTCTACAAGGTGCTAATGGACTACATTTGCCTGAACTCTCCCACGCAGGTTATATATTGGGACAGAGCATTGGCTCCTCAGAAGCCTGTTTGGAAAGACATCTAGAGATGCAACAAGTATATACCTGTACCCAAATACAAGATTATACAGTTCTTTATTGCTTCTAATATGTACTTTACCCCTAGGAAACTATGTGATCGTCGCCTTAGACAGACAGACAGACCTGTGTTTTAGATGTGGAGTGGATGTAGAAGATATCCTGCATGTGTTGTGGGATTGAATTAAAATACAGCCTCTATGGGATGAAATTAAACAATTTATGGACCCGTTGTTGGACTATTCAAAATTCATATTACCTGGAATTTGTATATTTGGTGATATGATGCGAGTAGCAGGTGCCACACCCAAATACCACATATCCTTGATGGCTGCAATGGTCAAATCCTATATATTGAAACATTGGAAAGATGATCATAGCTATACTTATGCACAAATGGCTTAACACTCTTCCCCCTTCCCTCTCCCAGTCCCACAGCACTCAACTCTTCAAAACAGGCCTTAAAACCTTCCTATTGGATAGCTCTAAATGTGAATGCTAATTCGGCCTAACCTCTCTCCTCCTCCCCCCCCTCGCACCACACCGGGGCCCCCTAGGCCCAATGAACCCCCTCCCTAAAAGCTCAGTCTAGGGGTCACAGGTATGTCTCCTACTTGCTCTAACTGGATAAATAAGTCTCTCTCCTATCATGCCAGCAATGTAATCTATCAATTATTTATTATGTATAGAAAGTTGTTTTCCTTTTTGCCATTTACTGTCTTATGTCTCTCCACCCGCTGTAACCACCGTGGAGCAACTGTATAAAAAAATGTTTGAACAAAAATCTGTATATAATTTTTGCTTGTATATAATTTCCTTGTTCCGTCGGTCTTCCCCAACTCTTGTTTCCCCCTCCACCCTCTGTAATCAACGTGGAGCCTTTGTAAAAGAGTCTGTGACTCAAAGGTTTGTAATTCCGAATATACAGTAAATAAATAAAACAATGGGTGAGGGACCTTATCTGGGCTTTGGAAAAAATAAAGAGGCAAATGCATTCCCAGGGTAGAAAGGGGGTTATATAATAAAAGATGGTCGACACTAGAAGCTATATATTCACTGCAGGTTGCCAACACTCAGGAACAGGTCTGTCTGTCAGGTTGTGATTAGCAGGGGATTAACAAATTGAGGAAATATGCAGTCTTATATAGATATATTTTAAGTATGTTAGTCTGAATTGTAGTATCATCTGCAACTGATCAGTGAATAAGCTGGTATTACTGAAATGGTCTTTGATGGAAGCTTTGGTCTGCTAGGTTCTAGGGGTGGGGGGAACTCTTTATCTTTCCAGGGGACACAGCTGGGGGTCATCTCCTGGGTGTACTCATATCTAGATGATGGCTTAGGATTTTACAATAGTGTAGGTAACGTAACTTCAGTTTCAGGATTGCCCTGCTGGAGCACAGTTAAGCAAGGAATCTGTTACCCCTTGACATTGATGCTAGTTGTGTTGGCTTTTGTCTTGGATATTGAACCCACTAGTTGTGATTGTATATAGTTATCATTGTATCTAGTTTACACAACCAGTTTTGGTTTTGTGGATCCTGGGTTCGCTTAGGATGAATGTGTGTATGTCTTCAATCATAAGGGAAAAAAATTAATAAAGATGATTTACAAAAAAAAAAAAAAGAAATGGAGGGATTCTGCTCCCCATCCAGCACCCCAGTGGAGGATTTGGTAGAGGGGTTAAGGAGACAGTATGAAAAATGGGTGGCTGATGGACCCCTCTTCCCATGCCCTTTTGGAGTTCTGAAGGGATCCCCATCACCTGCTGTTTCTGTTGCTGGGCTGCAAAACCTTGTCCCTGACCATGGAGAAGGTTGATGTGAGGAGTAAAAGGAGCCTCTGGCAAGGCCAAACTGAGAATCATGTGATGTCAGGCATGGAATAGTCTTGATATACCTCTTTGAGGTCTCCAGGTCATTTAGGATGATCTTAACATCTGAATTAAAGAGCTTGGTACCCTAAAAAAGGGCATTTAGGACTAACTGCTGTGCATTCTAAGCAAAATGTGTAATGTAGAGCCAGAAATGATGCTGTAAGCAAATGCCAGAAGTGCCATCTTAACTGTAGCATCAGATGCATCATAGACTGATCTCAAAAGGTGCTTGCCTGTATCAGAGCCTGAGATATACAAGTGGCAGCTTCTGACTTTAGGTGCCCATTAGGCATGCTGCTGACAATACGGCTCAGATCTCTCTGTATGTAGTTCTGATACTTGGCCAGATATGCCTGGTAATTAGCAATGTGCAAGCCAAGTGAGACCACAGTGAAAGTGTGCTTGTTCATAAATTCCAGCTTTCCGGATTCCTTGTCAGGAGGTCATAGAAACATAGAAACATAGAATGTGATGGCAGATAAGGACCGCTTGGCCCACCTAGTCTGCCCATTTTCCTACCTAACAGATAAGCTGCAGATCCTAATTAACCAACAGCTTACTTCCTTCTACCCCCCACTAGGACTGCCTTATGTCTGTCCCATGCATTCTTGAATTCTCCCACTGTTCTTGACTCCACAACCTCCTCAGGGAGGCTGTTCCATGCATCCACAACCCTCTCTGTGAAAAAATACTTCCTCACATTACCTCTGAGCCGTCCCCCCTCTATCTTCAAATTGTGCCCCCTTGTTCTTGCACATCTCTTTTTCTGAAAGATGCCACCCTCTTGGACTTTGTTGATTCCCTTGAGGTACTTGAAAGTTTCTATCATGTCCCCTCTCTCCCTCCTTTCCTCAAGGGTATACATATTAAGCTCCTTTAGTCTTTCTTCGTATGTCTTCTGATGCAGACGCTGCACCATTTTGGTTGCCCTTCTCTGGACAGCCTCCACTCTGTCTATGTCTTTGCGGAGATGGGGTCTCCAGAACTTCACACAGTACTCCAGATGGGGTCTCACCAACTGTCTGTACAGAGGGATAACAACTTCCTATTTACTACTATTGATGCCTCTCCCAATGCATCCCAGTATCCCCCCAGCCTTCCTTACTGCCTTCTCACATTGCTTGCCCACCTTAAGGTCGTCTGATATAATTACCCCCAGGTCCCTTTCCATTTTTACTGTTGTCAGTATCTCACCCCTCATTGTGTACTCTTGCCCTGGGTTTTTGTTTCCCAGGTGCATTACCTTGCACTTCTTTGCATTGAATCTGAGCTGCCATACATTTGACCATTCCTCCAACCTTGCCAAGTCCCTTCTCATCCTTTCCCCTCCATCTGGTAAATCAACCCTGTTGCAGATCTTTGTGTCATCTGCAAAGGGACATACTTTTCCTTCCAGTTCCTCTACAATGTCACTTATAAAGACATTAAAAAGGACCCGTCCCAGAACTGAACCCTGCGGTACCCCGTTAGTAACCCTCCTTTCTTCACTGTGGACTCCATTTACTACTACCCATTGCGTCCTGTTGTCTAGCCAATTTTTTATCCAGGCTACCACCTTGGGACCCACTCCAAGGCTGGCTAACTTGTGTATTAATCTTTTGTGTGAGACTGTATCAAATGCCTTGCTAAAATCTAGGTAAGCCATGTCCACATTGTCTGGTGCTCACCTTCAGGGAAGCCTGAGACATGTCATGCTCAGCCACAATCACCACTGATTCAGTTTCAGGCTTGGTGTAATAATAACATTTGTATCCCTAGGAGTCAGATACTGTTTGTCTGTTTTCTTAGGGATGGTTGGCAGGGTGCTAGGCCACTAACAGACAGTCAAGGTAGAGTCCTCCAGAGCAGCATGAATGGAGGGATGACTGCAGAGGAGGCTTTTTTTACCTCCAGAAAATCACATAGATTCTTTTTTAAAGACTCTTCTTTCTCCAAGAAGAATTTCAAGTCTCCTGAAACTGTTTCATTAGGGCCTATACAATAGGGTCCTCAGGAGGAAAACATGGCCTGTACATGATCATTTCCTCTCTGCCAAAGGACACAGTGGATCCAGCAGGATCCTCTAGCTCCAGAGGGTGAAGAGGACAAAGATCCTCTTCCCCAAACTTGACCTTTTTATAACCTCTAAAATCTCTTAAAGACATAACAGCTAACATTCCAAGTTCTTTTCTATTTACAGACTGCTATATTTATTTTTGAGTGTTGAGAGAAATTGTTTGGTATCATTTTGCAAGCTGTCCAAGATGACTATATATGCTGTCTGCTGTACATTTTACCTGGTGAACTAATCAGAATGCAACCCCCTCCCCCAAAAAAACCAACGTGCTGTCAAGTAAACAGGTCTAGTAACATATTCAGTGTAAAGACAGGCAGACAGACAGACAGAAATGGATAAAGAGACAGACAGACTAGATAAGATACTATAGCTAGACAAGATAGATGGATAGAAATGTATTTTATAGCTTCTTTTCATGGCTTAATGCACTGATCAGAGTGATACACATAAAAATACAAGTTACATACATACAAAAATATAAGTACATACATTTGAAACTGCTTCAAGGGCACACATCAACAACTCAAATAAACTAAATAATATTCCTAAACTCTAACTAATCAAAACTTCAGCCCCCAGAGTGAGCTATGCTAAAAAGCCATTTTTTAGCCTTGATTTAAAGACTTCCACTAAGAGGCAGGCACCGCAAAAGCCTGATCACCTGCCTATTTTAACCTTGAAGAGGGGACCAAGAAACCTCCCTGGGTGACCGAGAGAAGTCACCACTAGAATCATCCTGGCGGGTTGCAGGCAGATCCTGAATGTAGAGTAGGCCCAGTCCATTTATGGGACTTACAAGTCAACGTAGTAATAATCGCATAGTAGCTCTGTTTTCTGATTGTCTCACAAAGTCAGAGTGCTGTACAGATAAAATAATAAGCTCAAACACATATCAATGAATTACAGTATTTAGTTGGAAAATCCCCAGAAAACCAGAAGTATGCAAAATATGATTAAAGTAAATTAGAACACAACTAATGTAATAGTATAACATACCATATCCACAGACAGTAAATAACTAGTCTGCTTAAGGTATTCCAACATGATGAGCAGCATATGGCTTCATACATTACACAGGTGAACTTGTTAAGTGCTTTTAATTAGCTGAATATAGCACCCAACACACAATATGTTCTAAGCAACTGATGGAGTTAATCAAAAGCCAACTATTTTTTTAATGGAGCTGCATCATAATTTGACTGACCTCAGAAGTAGTTCACTTCTCTCACATCTTACATGGCTTAAACACTTTCTAGTGACCTGATCTATAGTGTACATTTTAAATTATTTAAAAAAAAGGCTCCACAAAGTTTAAATATTTTGTCAAAGATTTCAACATCCTTAATATATACATATACAGTTCACAGGGCCTGCACTGGTTATTTTTCCGACTGATTGTTTTTCATTTCATTTGCTTACAATGAGTATTTACAAACATATCAAGTATAGATTCATTCAAACAAATTATGAAAATGTTTACAATAAGTATTGCCTTATCTTGTTTGTATTGTGGTATTTATTCATTTTCTGTTGTTATACTATATGTTGGGTGTTCTTATAAATGAGACTGACATTGGACTTAACAAACTCATCCCATTTATGAAACTTTTAAATAAAAGAAAAAATAAAAAAACTGCATTTGCCAAGCAAAATATTCCTGCAGTAAAATACACAGCTGGCAAAAATCAATGTGTTACATTTTTTTTTCATTTCTTACAAAGCAGTTTCTCCATGTTCCACTAAAGAAAAGCAAAATGATTAATGAGGACAGAAAATTATTTTTAATTCTAGACCCGTGATTGAGCAGATGTGATCACATGAATATGCATTATTCCAGTACAACAGAACAGGTCAGAAATACTAAACTGTTTAAACCCCCTTACTCAGTTTTTAAAATGAAAATCAGAGGACCCATTTTATCACCGCAATAAGGCACTTCAGGGTGTGGGTAATTGTGGGATAATGGCACTTCTTAGGTGCATAAGGCTTTTTTGGTGTTGTCTCGTGCCTGACTTCCAAAGGCATCCCCGTCACCCCACAATAACGCATTCCCTGTCATGCCTTACTTCTTAATCAGCAGCTGTCTGTAATGCTCCTGTTTTCAGAAAAGATACTCACATCCTTAAATGATCTCTACCTCCACCCAGCCAGTCATTAACCCAAGTAAATGACTGGCTTCAAGGTTGTTATTATGATTATAAGTCTAATTGCAACAACAACTTTTGTTTTTACCTTTTTTTAACTTTTTTTCAGGTTTTGAGCAGAGTGGCATGAGCCATGCATGCTGCACAGTGTCAGTTGGCAGTTGGGTCGGTTATGTCTAACATGTTGATGACCGATCCAGTACCAAGTAAGGAGCCTCGCTGGGCTCATAAATATTTCATTAGACTTATAGTGCTATTTAGCAAATGTTTTGTACCTTTAATCTGGCACTAATCTGTTAGTCATTTAGTTAGTAAGGCTTTTAGTGTTAGATAGATTTTAAAGTGTAGTAAGGCAAGGATTAGTCAGGTTTTATCATGTTTTAGGTGTAGGTGGCCAACACTGATGCTTTTCTGGTCGGGGGCTTACATATCTGCTAGACCGTCTGATAGTGCTTTGCCTTGCATATGGCTTGTTGGTGTCAGAAGGCTTAGCTTGCAACTTTTGTTAAAAAAAAACACTTTTTGTTGCAGTTTAGTATGTGGCAGGGCATGCTGTGAAACTCAAGGACAGTTTGCATCTACTCCTCCTTTCCTCATCTTTCCCATAATCTGGATGAGTGAGTGTTTCAGTTGTGGAACTCTGTTCTGTGTGAAGCTGGTGCAGAGTTGAGTTTAAGCCGATTGCAGTCACGACTGCAGAGGTACTTCTTAGATCCCTGTAATCAGGTGAAACTGGGACTTTGGAACAGAGGACTGGGTGGGAGCAGTCGAGTGGGACTCTCATGGTGTCACTAGCAGGATCTCTAGGCTGTGTACATCCAGTGCTAGTGCCCTGTCAGCCACTGTGAGTGAGTAGGTTGGGAGAGGTATTCACTGGTAGCTGCCGAACTATGAGAGAGATGATGGCTTTCTTCTTTGGAGGTGTCCACTGAGCAGAGTGTGACTGCCTGTATGCTGCTGAGTTAAGAGTGCTGAAGTGAATTATCTTGTGCTTTTGTCCCGTCTTTGTTTGCCTGATTGTGAGGAGACTCTGGACTGGTAGGCGAAGGCCCATAAGGACCTCAGTGTTCCATCTGACCATTACCCTTGGATGCCAGGGTCCAGAGCCCCTTTCTGGGACACTGCAGTATTGATACTGTTCCCCTTTTAGTGGCAGTGAGAGGGGTTTGGTAACTCAGCAAATTATTCTCCACATGTATGCAGTTTTATCTTATTTTCATTTATAGAGTTGTCGGAAATTGTTATAGTGTACCTTCAGTTTGGCCCTTTTCAGTTGTTTTGTTTAATTGGGCATTCTATTTGTTTTATGTATGCTAGGGTATAAATAGAGAAATATGAATGTACATTGGTTATCGCATAGCATATTGATAGGTTTTTGAAAGGGGTGATTATAGGTTAGGGCGGAATTTTGCCTATGGGGTGGGAATTTTATAGTGTTGAAGTGGATTTGAACTTTTAGTTATTTTTACATAATTGTTTTAGTTTCACTGAGACATGTGTTATAGTTCTACAGCCTTACACACATTTACTCATTGGGACTACTTTGCCAGCTCTGTGCTTTTCAAACACCAGCCCTTCAAAGGGTGTTTTTTGACCACTGCAAGAGGCTAATGATTGTAAGAGGTGGAGTAGAGGGCAGAGGCATGACCTGGAGGTGGATGTCAAAGACAGGAGAATTGGGAGCATCAGGTCAAGAAGGTGCCTGGGGTTCAGAAGGGTGGCAGAGCAGTCCTTCCTGCCATGTGCCAAATCCAGAAGAAGCCCCCTAGGAACAGGGGGCATGTAGCAGATGACCTGACTACTGTAACTCCTCTTCTTCGTGGTATGCTGTGCAATACCAGATCCCCGAGGAACAAAACAGCCATGATCACAGATTGGATTGTGGCTTGCTCAAGGGAATCTAGTATGCCTTATTGAGACCTTGTTAGTGGGGGACTCTCAGTAGGTCCTGGAGGCAGCCATACCCAATGGGTTCTCAATAATACATTGCCTAAGTAGGAGTGTGGGGGCGGTGGGGTAGCCATCTTATTCAGTTCTTGCATGGGGCTGACATTATTCCTAGTTTGTTTGTTGATTTATGTATTTATTGATTGGTTGATTAATTTTTTTCAAGCACTTTACCAGGAAAGTCATACAGAGCTCTTATTAAATCATTTCTAGATGTGTCCTGGGGGAAAGGGGGAAGAGAAGAAAACAGAACGGATTCAAGGTACAATGTACAAAAATAATACAGCAAAATGGAAGTAAGTAAAACAACATATACAGATTACAAGACAACACTTCAGAATAAAAATTGCCATACAATACATTACTGTACAATAAATTACAAAACAGGTAAAAGAACATTAAACAGTGAGCAACAAAACAAGTGAAGGAAATGAGGTCATCTGAATTCAAGGTTGTGAGGGGTGATGCAGGTGTGAATTGTAGAATACTTCTGGATAGCCAACTCCCAGGGACAGATTGGAGTTTTTACTGGAATTTGCAGACTCTTTGTCGATCTGGCATTGAAGGCTCCCAATTTAATTGTGTTGGGGGGGGGTTCTATGTGATAACGGCAACTGTCAAAGGACAATCGCCGTTACAGCAAAGTCAGAATGCCGAAAATCATTTCTGGCGCTCTGACTTCCCAGCGCACAACAAAACAGCACCGGGGACTTGCATTTTTTGCATTTATGTAGGGGGCTGCACCCCCTACTTAAGATTCTCAACCTCAGGAGTGCATGTGTCGGGGGCAAAATGTAAAAAAATTGGGGCAGGCGCCTTAAAAACAAACCTGTGCCCAGACCCGAACCCAGCACCCTAGCCACCAAAACGCAAGCTGACCCGCTACACCACAGGGCCAGCTCGGCAGCCTACTACAGCACCACCCCTCAAATCCCTCCCACCCCTCGCCAGGCGTGCCCCCCACGCAGTGTACCTCAGCTGCTCGCCTCACTCTCACAGACGCCAGCATCGTAGCAACTTCCTGTCGCCACGGTCGCTAACTCACCCCATCTGGTTGCTGTAACTGCCCAGTAGTCACTGTACCATGCATCGTGATTGAGTCGCCCTTTTGGGGGTCGCTCAATTGCAGTCTCGCACATCACGGTATACCGTGTTGGGGGATTTCAATGTATTGGTCAATGATGACTCCATGCAATTTGCTCAGCAGTTCCTCCAGTTAATGGAATCACTGGACCTCTCACATGCAGTTTTCACTGCTACCCATGAACACGTCCACAACTTGGATTTTGTCCACTCTCTAGGGTTTGACACCTTGGATGTCAGGGTGGACCCAGTGGAGTGGTTAGATCATATGCTGCCCAGTTCTTTTCAGGGGCCCAAATGGAAAATTATCCCCCCCCCCAAACACACACACAGATAATCTGATATAACCTGTTGTGTAATTTGGTACCTCAGAAGCTCCTGGACATATTGGGCATCTCAAGTATGGTAGTAGTGTGTGATTATGGTATGGTGGCAGCCATCGAGGGCTATAATTTGGCCATCTTGGCAGTGCTAGACGCCATTGCACAAATTCATGTTCACCCGCTGACCTCTCACCGATGATCTCAGGTGGTTGAAGGCAACAGGGCAGAGATTTCAGCATTTCTAGAAGAGATCCAGCTCTGTGGACTACATGAAGGCTCTAAGGTCTTATTATAAAGACAAACAGAGGGCAATAAATAATTCTGAAAAGGCAGAATTCCTGTCACAAGTTATTGCCTCAGGCAAGAACAGGGAGACCCAACTCTTCCACACTGTACACATGCTTATGCATCCAGCCTGTCTGCAGTTCAAGGGGGTGTTGACTCAAGAGAAATATGACAAGTTTGGTCAGTTCTTCCTGACCAGAGTGTCCTCCATTGGGGTGGTCATGAGGAGAGGCATGAGTGTATCCCATGGGTTTGGAGCAAGTTTCAGCCAGTTTCTGAAAGCAATGGGCTTAAGGTGGTCTCAATGCTGCGACCCCCTTGTTATGAGTTGGATTCAGGGCCTACACATCTGCTGGTGGGTTGCTGAAAGGCCCTAGGACTCAGGCATTGTCTGTTGTTCCCTTTCAGAGGGCTGTTTTCCTGAGGCCCTGAGAAAAGCCTCAAAGAGACCCCTTCTGTAGAAGCCATCTTTGGACCCAGAGTTTCTAGCAAACTATAGACCTGTCTCAAACCTTCCATTCTTGGTGAATGGTATCTCGAAGGTTGCAGTGACATAGTTTGATGCACACTTTGAGAAGTCTGACATCAATGAGCCATTTCAGTCAGGTTTACAGCCTCACCACAATGCACAGACCACACTCACAAAGGTGGTACATGACCTGCTCCTGAAAAGAGATAGTGGCAGACGCTCTATTGTCATCCTTCTTGACCTCTCATCAGCATTTGTTGCTATGGAACTTGGAGTGTTGATAAAGTTCCTTGCATAATATGGAGGACTCACTGGCACAGCCTTGAAATGGTTTTAGTTTCTCCTGTCTGGCTGATCACAGTGAGTCATAATGGGGACTTTCTCATCGTGGTCAGCTATGTGGTTCCACAGAGGTTGGTTTTTCTATCACCAGTGTTATTTGCAGTGTATATGCTACCATTGGCACTGGTCATTAGATGGCAGTGTGGGTTTTCATTACTATGCAGATGACACTTAGCTATACCTGTCTTTTATACCTGATGGGCATGCAGTGGTTTCAGTATGGGAGCAGTGCATGCAGGAGATCATGGATTCGATGGCCTCTAGCTGTCTGAACTTAAACTCCACCAAGACGTTCTTGCTGCTAGTGGAACCAGGTCCTCGCAGTTTGGCTGCTAGATAAGATTCCATGATTTGGTCATCTTCAAGTGGCACAACTCTGGAGGCAGTGGATAAGGTTAAAAATGTGTGAGTCACTGGGAAGCCTGGGCTAATGCTAGAACACCATGCATCAGCCGTGACCTGCAGCAGATTTTTTCAAAGTAGGAATTACTCCCAGATTAGACCATTTTGATGTAAGAGGGTCTGGTGACCTTGGTGCATACATTTGTGACCTTCAGACTTCAGTACTGAGTAATGCCTCTTAACTAGGGTTATCAGGGTAGTTGGTACGCCACCTACAGCTGATGCAGTAGGCTGCCGTCTGGCTGATCTCTGGATAGAAACATAGAATTTGACGGCAGATAAGGACCGCTTGTCCCACCTAGTCTGCCCATTTCCCTACCTACAGGATAAGCTGCAGATCCTAGTTAACCAACAGCCTATTTCTTCCTACCCCCACAAAAATTGCCTTAAGTCTGTCCCATGCATTCTTGAATTTTCCCACAGTTTAAGACCCCACAACCTCCTCAGGAAGGCTGTTCCATGCATCCACCACCCTCTCTGTGAAAAAATACTTCCTCATATTGCCCCTGAACGCGCCACCTCTATCTTCAAATTGTGTCCCCTTGTTCTTGCACATCTCTTTTTCTGAAAGATGCTACCCTCTTGGACTTTGTTGATTCCACTGAGGTACTTAAACGTTTCTATCATGTCTCCCCTCTCCCTACTTTCCTCAAGGGTATACATATAAAGCTCCTTTAGTCTCTCCTCGTATGGCTTCTCTTGCAGACCCTGCACCATTTTAGTTGCCCTCCTCTGGACTGCCTCTATCCTGTCTATGTCCTTACGGAGATGGGGTCTCCAGAAATGGACACAGTACTCCAGATGGGGTCTCACCAACTGTCTGTACAGAGGGATAACAACTTCCTGTTTTCTGCTGGTGATGCCTCTCCCTACACATTCCAGTATCCCCCAGCCCTCCCTACTGCCTTCTCACATTGCTTGCTAACCTTAAGGTTATCTGATATAATTACCCCCAGGTCCCATTCCATTTTGTTGTTGTTACTACCTCCCCCCCATTGTGTAATCTTCCCTGGGTTTTGTTTCCCAGGTGCATTATTTTGCACTTCTTTACATTGAATCCAAGCTGCCTTACTTCTGACCATTCCTACAACCTTGCCAAGTCCCTTCTCTTCCTTTCCACACCTCCTTGTGTATCAACCCTGTTGCAGATCTTTGTGTCATCTGCAAAGAGGCATACTTTTCCTTCCAGCCCCTCTGCAATGTCACTTATAAAGACATTAAAAAGGACTGGACCCAGTACTGAACCCTGCTGTACCCCACTAGTAACCCCTCTTTCTTCAGAGTGGACTCCATTTACAATTACCTTCTGTGTCCTGTTGTCCAGCCAATGTTTTATCCAGGCTACCACCCTGGGACTCACTCTCAGGCTGTTTAATTTGGCTATTAATCTTTTGTGTGGGATTGTGACAAATGCCTTGCTAAAGTCTAGGTAGGCCGTGTCCACAGCCCCTTCCTGGTCTACTACTTTGGTCACCCAGTCAAAGAAATCAATTAGAGTCATCTAACATGACCTTCCCACTGTGAACCCATGCTGCCTTGGGTCCTGTGCCCCACTGGCCTCTAGGTACTCAACAATTCTTTCCTTCAGAAGTGATTTCATCACTTTCCCTACCACAGAGGTCAAACTCAAAGGTCTGTAGTTTCCTGCCTCTGTCTTGGTCCCACTTTTGTGAAGGGGAATCACATACGCCTTCCTCCAGTCCTCAGGTACCACACCATCCTCCCATGATATGTTAAAAAGGGTAGTCGGTGGTTTCACTAGATCTCCCCTTAATTCTTTTAGTCTGGGGTGAATTCCATCAGGCCCCATTGCTTTGTCCACCTTCAGTTTTAGGAGTTCTTTCAGAACCCTTTCTTCTGTGAAATGACTGGGATCGACCCCCCCCCCATCCAGAATGCTTCTGTTAATTGGATTAGGCACCTCCCCCTCATCCTCTTTTGAGAATACTGAGCAGAAATATTCATTCAGTATTTCTGCTTTTTTACTGTCCCTCTCTGCCCACCCACCATCCATTCTATTCAGCCTCACTATCCCTCCCTTTGTCTTTCTACACTCCCTGATGTAACTATAAAAGGTTTTATCCCCCTTCTTAACCGAGTTGGCTATCTTTTCCTCAGTTTGGGCCTTTGCTATTCTGACTTCCCTCCCTGTTTCCTTCTGCCTTAACTGGTACAGCTCTCTGTCCTGGTCCTTCTGTGTTTCCTTATACGCCCTGAATGCTATCTTTTTCTCCCTGACCTTCCTTGCCACCTCTTTTGAGAACCATAGTGTTTTTTTCTTTCATTTTGGTTTATTTATTTGCTTCACACAAAGGCTTGTTGCCTCTGTGATGGCAGTTTTGATGTTTCCCCATTGTTGCTCCACCCCTCCTTCTAGCCTGTTTGCTACTGCTTTTCTAAGGCACTCTCTCATCTTGCCAAAGTCAGCCCTCCTTAAGTCTAGTACCTTCACTTTTGTATGGCTTGACTCTGTAGCTAAGTTTATTGTGAACCACACTGTTTGGTGGTCACTTGTTCCCAGATGGCTACCCACTTCTAGGTTTGAGAACCTCTTACTGTCCCCATTTTAGAGTATGAGGTCTAAGATTGCTCCCTCATGAGTGGGTTCCAAAACTAGCTGTCTGAGGCATGCCATGTGTAGGGCATCAAGAATGGCCCTGCTCTTGGATGTGGCTGCAGCAAATGTGCTCCAGTTAACATTTGGCATATTCAGGTCTCCCATCAACAGTATCTCCCCTTTCTCTGCCATCCTAAGAATGCCTTCTATCATATCCTTGTCCATTCCCTCCCCCTGACATGGGGGTCTGTATACAACCCCTGTGCGGATTGTGGTGCCATTTCCAGTCTCTAAGGTGACCCACAATGCCTCCTCTCCTCCCTGCTTACTCTTTTGTTCAGTTGCTTTTATCCCTTCCCTTACATAGATAGCTACTCCTCCCCTCTTCTCCCCTTCCTTTCTCTCCTGTAGGTTGTGTACCCTGGTATGTTAACATCCCAGTCATGGTTCTCTGTGTACCGTGTTTCTGTGACTGCTACGATATCCAGGCATCCCTCTTCCATCAAGGCCACCAGTTCAGGGAGCTTGTTGCCCAGACTACGGGCACTGGTACTCATTACCCCATTTCCTGATGGCCTTACCCCTTTTTGCCCCATCCCTGTCCTTATTGCTTTTGTCACTTTCTCCATTTACCCATGCCCTTCTCCCTACCAACATCTCTAACTTGGTGTTTACCTCACTTACTAACCTGACTTTTTTTGGGGGGGCTAGGATTTCCCTGCTCCTTTCCAGTGTCTCCCCCTTTGGCTAGTTTAAAAGCTTGCCCATGAAGCATTTAAACCTATCACCTAGGATCCTGGTTCCCCTCCTAGACTGATGCAGACCATCACGTCAGTATAGGCCTGCATCACTCCAGGTGGATCCCCAGTCCCCAATGAAGCCAAATCCCTGAGCTCTGCACCAGTTTTTCAACCACTGATTGAATCCCATTGTGTGGAGCACCCTAGCCTCACCTATGCCATAGACAGGCAGCACCTCCGAGAAGGTTACCGTGCGTGCTACTTCTTTGAGGCCCCTACCCAACTCCACAAATTCTTCCTGCACTGCTCTGATCCCTTTCTTAGCCAGGTCATTTGTCCCTAGGTGGACAATGACATCCTGTTTCCTCCCCTGTGCAGTTGCTCCATCGATCCTGAGGATTCACTCCCTGTCCCTCCCAGCCACGGTGCCAGGCAGGCACCTTACCTCCCTCTCTCCTTCCTCCTCTAGTTCTACCTTCTTAACAATGGAGTCCCCCAATCAGGAGTTGTTTCCTTTCCCTGTGGGGTCTCATGCCATCCTCCTGTGGGTCTCCTTTGTGGAGGTTCCCAGCATCCTCCTTGGTCTCCACTATGGGTGCCTCCACAGAGGAACCACAATTTGCCAGAATGGCATTTGAATTGTTGAGAGGTACAACTGGAGGGATGCACCTCTGTTCCACCACCCTCACCTTCCATGAGCCCACTGTGGTCCAATCACTCCTTTTTCTTGGCAACCTCTGAGGCAACGGCAGTGGCCCTGGTGGTCCCTGGATGGGAGAGGAGGTCCCACAAATCCTGGCCAATTCAGCCTGAAGATGAGCAACCTCCTCCCTCAGCCCAGAGAGGTGCCTACAGATGGGACAACACCGCATCCTCCAGAACATCTCCCAGAAGACTGCTGCTCCACAGCCACTGCACTGCACCACTCCCATGATGTCTTATTTCTGGCCCATTCACTGTTGTTTGGAATCCTTACTCTTTCCTCTGTTTATTTTTTTTCTCCCTACTTACTTACTGCCTCTGTGCCCTTTAAGCTCCTGATCTTCCTGTTTTGAGATAAGAAGAGCCTATATTTCTCAGTAGTCCCCTTACTTGCTCAGAGGCAGACCTCCAGCAGTTGGGGGGGACAGAGAGCTACTCTTGTCCTTCTAGGATGGTGAGTCTTTGGTGGCTTTGTGATCACTCACTTCCTGCTCCCAAACAGGAAGTTCCTGTTGTCAGTCAAATCCTGTGCCTATAAAAGTAGAACTGGCTTTGGGTGGGGGGGATTGAGGGGAAGGAAGGAAGGCAATATCATCCCAGTAGAGAAGTCCAGTCACAGCAGCAGCTCCTTGTCCTGGTGTTCTCTGCCAATTCTCTGGCAGAATTTTACTTTGAACACATAATTCCTGTGCTGTGGCAGCTGCACTGGCTTTTGATTAGTTGGCACACCACATTTAAGGCTGTATTGTTAATTTACAAGACCCTGCACAGATTGGGGCTAGGCTACCATAAGCAGCTCTTAGTCTGGTATACTGTGACTTACTTGCTCCACTCCATCAAAGAAGTTTTTCTGGCCATCCTGAGGGTGTGGCCGAAACTCTCTGGTGGCAATCCATTCTCAGTAGTGCCTCCACTTACTTTCCTTCTTTGTCATCTCAGAAGTTTCATCTCAGTGGAGGCATTTAAAAAGGAGCTGAAAGGTCATCTATTTTAGTTATTATTTAATTAAGCAATACGGCATGATGATGTGTGTTGTTGTATAATAATGTCATGTCTCGGGTGGTTGAAGCACAAGGCTGCAAGCTGAGTGCATTCAATGCCCGAGAAGTGACATTATTACACAACAACACACAGCCTGGAGTGCCTTATTGCTATTATACAATGACTCATTTCTCCATAAAGAAGAAAAAAAACATTTTTCCAATTTTTTTCTTTGATTTTGCTGTGTGGAAGTATGCCTTTAAAAAAAGAAAGTCTAAAATGTCATTTACCACTTGATGGCACTGCTGTGTTAATGATGTTGCCTGGCCAGGCTGCTAAGGTTTTTCATAATTTCCCTCCTGCTGTGTTCTGATCCCATATTTCAGGTCATCCCCCCCTTCCCCTTCACTTGCTCATTAAAATGGGCTGTAGTTTAAGTGTCATTTCTTGTCCATTTTTTATATGCTTGCTGAGCTGCTCAGCGAGTGTGCAGTACTGGTAACGTTATTTTGGCAGCCTGAGGAGGACACTGTCACCACTGTGGGTTCTAATAAGACTTCTGTGGTGAGTTGAGGAGGAGTGCAGGAATGGATGATGTGTGCCACTGCTTAATGCAAAGATAGTAAATAAATGTACAGTAACTGATGCCTTTTCTTTTCCTCAAACTGAAGGGAAAGTGACTGAGAGAGAGCGACTTTGTGAGTTTAATTCTTCCATTTCACCGACAAAGGGAAGATCAAAGTGGCTCCAGTCTCGGTCACTTTTCATGTCAGAGTCTCGTCTGGGCTTTCACTTCCCCCTTTGTGAAACTAAAACAGCTGGGTTATTCTTTGAAGCACCTATTAAGGTTGCTGGAGGAGGTTGTTGGCAGTGGTGAGGGGCTAAACATGTGAAAGAGCTGCTGTATGTGGGTTTCTGAACAAATGTTTTCATGGCAAGGAGCGGGGGCACACTCCATTACTGTACAGTCATTTGAACTGGGTGGCTTCAGTGAACTGCGCAACCTGGTCTGCGCAGTTCACTAAAGCTGATTGTTTCAGACAAAAAAATCAGTTATGATAGTTTTAGTTATTGTGTATGCCACAGTATTTTACTTGGTCTGAGAGCTTCAGTGATCAGTGATGGTGGGGGCTGACATTTTTTTTTTTATAGCTGCAGCTTGGCGGCTCGTAGCAACAACAACTTCTGAAAGGAGGCTTGTTCTCTGAGTGTGTCATGTGGTCATGTGTGTGCCTGGACTTAATACAGCGATGTTATTGTGAAATGACATCACTGTTCCAGGCACACACTGACCAATCAGATGGCAGAAACTTTCCTTGCCATTGTATAATTTGCAGTATTAGAAAGGACACTGTCAACCTTTTTTGCATCATATTATTTACAGTTACAGACCCACAATGTATGATTGCTTACCTTCTCAAAAATGTATTTATGTTGCTGGTTGTTTTATCTGCCTCACTGCATAGTAGAACTGAAATGCATGCTAATGTATAGTTATACCCAACCTAGTTTGGTTTCAAATCCTGAATCTTCTCTTACTGTATACTTCCTGAACATTACAAACACCCCCAAACAGTGCAACCACTCAAGATGCAACAGCCTTCTCTAATCCAACTGCAATATGAGCAGCTAAACTATGTTGGGGGTGCTTCTAAGCCTAGGAAAGATGCAGTGGGATTAGATCAAGGAATACAAACATGTTTTTGTGTGGTAACACCTGTACAATGGGCTGTCTATTTCTCACTTAAAAAAAATCAGAATCAAACAACCAGTTATATCAGTAGTCTCTACATAATGTGAACAATCATAATATATATTTTTTTTTTATAAACTAGGGACACTTTGAGGCCTAAGGGGTGACAGTGTCCCTTTAATATCAGCTACTGTCTCAAGTGTTCTTGTATTTTATTAGTACTATCTATTAATGTTTGTAAATTATATTGCACTTGTGAACTTTATTTTTGCTACTGTTTATGACCTGTACAGTGCTTTGAACCCCAGTGGATAGGGAACATTATACAATAAAATGTGTTGCCTATCTGACATTTGCTTGCATATTTTTGAGGACCCTTAGAATAAAATGCAGGTTTTCCTTTAACTATGATGGTTTGTATTGGAGGAGATAATATTTTAATCAGTAAACAGGTTGGGCAGTGGAAAATCTATTGGTCAAGTGTATTTTCTAGACCACTAGCCCCTTTTGGCTACTGACTGCAAATCTTCACTTCAGTCCCTGAAATCCCTTCATTTCTTTCATATTCATATCCAACAATGGTACATAAACAAGTACTGCAGCTATGAAAATCACTGAAGAAAGAGAAACTGACAGCGAAGAGAATTTCTCACACTGTAAAACTATATCTGGTGCTAAAAATAACAAAATCTGTCGGCCTCCTACCAGAATTGCCTGAGTAACTCTAGCAGTGCTTTTCAGTTTACTAGACAGAGACTATGAAGGGAACCCTGTGTTGCTCCAGATAATCTCTGCTGTTTTCCATAAAAGCCACTAGAAGCATCATGAACATTTTTTTTATGAAATATGAGTTTGTCTGCACATAAATCAATACTCAAAGTGTACCAGGAACCAAAGAGACTTGCATAGGAACTGATGCTACAAGATGGGCATACAGTTAATCTTGCTTCAGCTAAAATTATTTTGGTACTGGGAGTTTACTGTTAGCAAAAGCTTTACCATAATTTCCTAAAAGATGAAAACCACAGACAAAAAAAATCGAACATTATTATAGTGTGTGCAGTAGTGTTGCTAAAAAAACTACTATGCCCTAGCAACAGACTGAAAATATTAGTTTTTTTACATATGTATGTTTTTATTTCTGTGGCATGTTTTTTTCTTTTCCAGTCAGAGATGTTCTGCCTGACTGTACTGTGTGTGATCTGTGGAAGAGCACTTAACCCTGACACACCTAGTGAGAGTCCCCTCACTACCACATGATTGGTGCGACTTTCCTTGTTATGACATCACAACTAAAAAAGTAGGGAGGCTCATCTCTCTGTCTAATTGTTTAGTTGTAATGCCATGGTAAGTGAGGTCACAATGCTGAGGGGTACCATGGTCTCTCAGGTAGAAAATTCCCAACTGGCAAAAGAAAGCTGGAATGTTCCAGGATGTTGTGGATTCCCTTACGAGAAGAAAAAGAAAAACTCTAAGGGAGGAGGTAGCTGTCTGGGCAACATTTGAGAACAGCCAAAAATGAGCCTAGATGCTGGCCTATTATTTCTTGCTGTGAACCAGCCGGAACCAAAAGGATAGCAGCACCAACCTCTGCTTAGGATTTGATCATGGTGTTGGTTGTCAGTGTGTGTGTGTGTGTGTGTGTGTCTAGTCAGTGACAACCAGTAGGCAAAATGGTGCATCTGTGGTTTTAAAGAAGAAGTGTGTGGAACCTGTTGGTCATTTTTTCCTGTACACGTGGTATTTCAAATATTGGTTTGCATTCTGTCATTGTTCTATCTTAACAGGCCTTTCAGTAAACTAGGAGAGTGTTTCTGATTGACACATTTCTGGTAAGGATCATTTTAGAGTCCTCTGATGTAGTTTATGTCACTTCCAACCAAAACAGTCTGTAATAGAATGTGGATGCACTGTGCCAACAATGGAAGAGCTGAGCAAGGACTTGTGCCTGGCAAAATTAGAAAAATCCACGTTGCTCACATTTTGTGAAATTAAGTTAATTTAGCATAGTTTTATGCAATTTCATGACCTGGAGCAGTGTGTATAAAACGGGCAATTTTGTTTTAAAGTGTGCTGTTTTTGTTACGAAAAATCACATTTAAAAAAATGTGCAGTTTGGGAAAAATGGTGGTATTTGGTGAAACTGCACAATCTTAAGAACTAATTTGTTTAAAATGTGCACTTTGGGGGAAATGGCACTACAGGAATTAAAAAGTTTTGGCAAAATTATGCCAGATATTGATTTCATGAGCACTGTGTAAATGTGAAATTACCACACCATACAATGATGGGCCTCACTCCAACGACTGCTAGATCTTCAGAATTTTCTTTACTAAATAAATCACAGCAGTTAATTTCCAAGGCAATGTACTGGGGCCTATACTCCATTTCATCAGGCCCAAACTATAGTGTTAAGCAGTGTTTATCCATTATTATCTGAATATTCATATATAAAAATGTTCTCACATGCCAAGAGACTATGCCTTGCCTGTGGGACAATGTCCCTATTTGTCTTTAACTGTTCAGTGAAAACACTGATGCATGGCAGGGAAAACACAAATCCCTCCAGCAGTCTCTCACAGTCACTGAAAGTCATGCAAATGAAAAATCAGCAATTCTGAGTAATTTCAAGCGTAACAAAAATTTCACCCAGCACTAGCAAGGTCATGAACTACAAACAGTACTTCATGCAGTTCTAAAATGGCTCTCACCACCACAGTGTGAATCAGAAACTTTGCACTGTGTTTACTAAAAGGCAAGGAAAGATTGCACAATAACAGAATAGGAACCAGTATAACTTAAAATCAACTTCTTCGGAAAATGCAGGCTTACAGGTTAAATGCAGTTCTCCTTTACAGGGGGAAGCCACCAGCAAACACAATCCCAGTTAACATCAGCAGAAGCAAATCAAACTACACCCCCCCAAAAGTTGAATTTTTAAGTCATTTAATTCGTTATTACTATAGGTAGTTACATGAAAGTAGGGGCTTGCCTTTTCTCCATACAGCTAATGTACTGTACAGCTAAGGCTTATTCTGGAGCTGAATTCATATTTATTTCAGTAATTTATAAAAAAACTGCTAACAAAATAAGTTCACTGAGCCTTCAAATAATTGTTTACAAGAATAGCCTGGCACACTAACAATATAAATAACAAAATAAAATACAAAAATGCAGATTTAGCACATACATAATAATGTACAAATAAGCATTTATAATGCACTGCTTGTGAAATTGGAGTCATTCCAGAGCAACAGACAGTGATGACACAAGCAAGGAATTATGATAGCCAATTCAGAATTACCTTCAACTGTAAATGAATGGCCAAAGATCTTGTTTTCGTGTACTTCATTTCATTTAACTGTATTATTTACCCTAGAAGGCATGCTGAGCAGATTATCCAGTTTCAAATGTTACCAACATATGCAAAAATCATAAAACAACAAGCTAGAAACAATCAGGATAGCAATTAAATGCAATTATATTGAGAATGATCACTTAACATGGAAAATAACTTTTTTTTCACTGAAACATTGACTAACATTTTACAGAATTTGAGAGATTGATGTAACTCTGAACACCAACAAAATCAAAAGCTCTTTGACCAAATGTAGTTCTTCTAAACAGAACTGAGAAAGATGAGATATCCTGAGGTCTAGTATGATAATTATTATGCTGAATAGGGAATAATTCCAAGATAGAAAATGGAACTTTCCAAAGTATGATTTTATAAAAGAAAATGGACATTTTAAATTTTACAGGCTCATTAATAGAAGGTAATTGAGTAATACAATACAATAAGTGGTGATGTGTATGCATCAGAAGACCAGCTATAAATCTACAAATTGAGTTGTAGGCAGCTTTTATCCTGGACAGCACCCCATTCCCAGCCACAGTACAGCATACAATGCCATAATCAAGAACAGATAACAGCAAGCTATTAGCCTAAAGTACTTCTGCTGCAAGCAAAATACTTTGCCGAGCATGAAATAATGATACTAACTGTTGCTACATCGTTCTTATAGTATGATCAACATGAGAATCATATAGGTAATGGTGCTATCCAGCAGGATTACACCTGAATACTTGACATCATTAACAGACTCAATGAATTTGTCATCCAGTGCTTTTAAGTAAATTCTACTGTTGTGAGATTTCTTGGTTCTTCCAGAGGTCATGACCTTATTATTTTTAGTACTGAGGACCATCTTGCAGATCAGGAACCATTACTGAAAACAGTCAAATTCTTTCTGAAAAATTACATTAAGGGCCTCTAAATATCATCCCTTCTTAAAAACAACTGAATTGTCTGCATAAAGAAGCATTTCAGAGGAAGGACAAGTAGCAGCGAGGCCATTTAAAAAAAGGAAGAAGAGAAGAAGTCCCAATATGGAACCTTGCAGGACACCATAACTTACTTTAAGAAAACTAGAATACTGATTCTGAATAATGGTTCTGTAGAGTCAATGGTTTTCTATTTTCAAAAATGGCAAATTATATTTGACAAAATCTTAAAATCAGTTTTTCCATTTTAACCCAAACTTGAGGGCAAATCAGCATGTTTTCTAAAACACTTTGGCTCAAAATGGAGGGGTTTGACCAAAAAGCTGGTACAAAGTAGGGGTTTTCATGAAAAATGTATTCAAAGGTGATTTAAAAATGTCAAATTCCATTTTTTTCTGGTGTTTTTCAAAATGGAAATTCACTGACCCTAGTTCTGTGTTCTTGGCCATAGTACCCAAACCAAACAGATGATTTCTTTGGAAAATTGACACTGGGAAACAAAGTATAAAATTAGGTCATGGTCCACTATGTTGAATGCCTTGGTGAGGTCCATGAACACTGAGGCCAAAACATTACCTGAATCTGTGGCCTGATGAGCACAGTTCATTAGCATCACCAAGGCAGTCTCTATATTATGTAAAGACCAAAAACATGCTGAACATAGGTCAGTAAGCAGTACTTAGACAAAAAGTCAACAGTTTGGTTTATTAAAATTTGCTTGCACGTCTTTGACAAGGGAGTCAATAAAGAAATGGTAATATAATTCAAAATAATGGATTTAGAGACAGACTTATGGATCAGACATATGGTCACCCATTTCCAAGCAGTGGGATAGGTACCAAAACAAAGCGAGTGGTTTAACAGTTTAGTAAGAAAGGAAACACTACTTTCACAGGCTAATTCTGAAAGCCTGAAATATAGGCCATCAATGCTGATTCAAGGATGTGGATTTAATTTATCAAGATAACTTAGAAATTGATCAGGAGAGAGCTGTCTGCAATAACATTTGGGATAATTCTGGATACAAAAAGTGAGTTTTTTGTCAAATGTATAAGCAGACTTTGATGGATTTGAATGATACTTGAAAAAAAAATACCCATAAAATTATTGAACAGGATAGCTAAGAAGTGGGATCACTAATTACCTCATCATTGAGATACAGGGAAGAGGGTCCACTTTTTTTCTTATGGTCAGTATGGTCTTTAAGAGTCTGCCAAAAATTACAAGAGCTACGAATGATGCTCACACTGCTTCACCTTTCTCGTGAGGTGCAGGAGAATCCAGGCCATAAGTTATCATGCACATAGAAAGAGCATGATTACGTCACTGTGTGACGTGCTTTGTGGCTCCGTCACTAAGGAAGTCAAAGCCTCATGAGTGACGGTAAGGTTCCCCTCGTGTATACATTTTACTTCACTCAAAATACGATCCAGAAGACTGCTTAAACATTTTCAATGTGGGGAGACAGGCTATAATGGGGTTTCTGGAGGCAGTTTCGATTAGGATTTTCTTGCTGGGGCAGGGAGATGTTATTTTATCTCTCATGTGGACATTTAAAGGGACAGTCACATTAGGGTTTTGACTATCAATGATAGATTACTGAATGATATGCATGCTCATAATATAAGTATATTTCAAATGAATTTTTTTCATTAACTTATGAACTATTATCTATCTGAATTTGCGCAATATTACCATTAAAACTCAATATTTTAGAGTTATTGTTTAACTCATTCAAATAACATCCTTGAAATGAAAACATATTTAAACATTTTAACAACCTAAAAAATTCCATCACTGCCCCAAACCCAGTCCCCCCTTCCAAACCAACACCTCCGTTTTGTTAATTTTCCCTTATTCCGTCTCATTATTAGATAATACTTCATAAGTTAATGAAAAATGAAGCAGAACGAAAAAAGACACACTTGTTTGTTGAGTGTTTAAAAGTGGGGTTAAGAGTAATAACAAAGATTTGTGCTAATTTTAATTTACATAGTGCAGCTAAAAGATCCAAAGTGACTGACACAAATATGTTTGCCCTTTGTTTTAGAAAGGTAAGAGATCACTGAACAAACCAATGAACAGCTGAAAAGAATGAGAAACTTTGGAGGTAATTTAAAACATGCATTTAAAACACACACAGAAAATTCATGTAACGTAAACAGCATTTTAAGTTCAATAATTAAAAACATATATTTTTGATATCTTTATAGACTGCCACCATAGGAATGCGGTATCTACTGCAAGTAGGAGGCCACATAAGTAATATAAATAGATGGTTCTTATACAAGGTTTGTTCCCCCTTGTCAATATATTATTATATATAAAGAAATTAATATATAACAATATTAATATCTAATATATTTATCTGATTCTAGTAACAAACTATTTTTTTTCTATTCTATTTGTTTTAGCACATGATGAAGGGACAGGATTGTCTTGAAATGTTAAAAAACAGTTATATGGATTTTAGTGCTGTACCACTTGCAATTTCATGAATCTAGAAAGAAGATGAACCAAGAACAAATACTGCAACAAAAAGTGTCAAGAATCAGTAAAAATAATTCAAAGGCTATAAATATTATTTGGGTTGAGTGTCTTTATTATCACAAATAATACAAAGTATATTGAATTGTAAGTCAGAGTACCAAAATTAAGTTATTTGGAGGAATCTATGCCTCAGACAAGTGACTAATTCTCAAACAAATTTATGAGGGAACTGTGACTACCAACAACTGCGCCCCCAGGGTATGGAACCCATCTACCATGTCTAGGGGCTCTGTGACACAGTCACGTGTGTTGTAACCCCTGTGGAGCACAAAGGCCGGCTCTGGATGAGGCCCCATCCTGTCAGGTGGAACAAGCCATACCTAGATAGGATTACATCAAGGGGCTTCTGGAGAGAGCAGAGGAGCCAGAGGTAGCTTCTCCAAATACTGCTCAGGTCCCAGGCCTATGGATAAGCAAAAGTTGACCTGGAATTGGTACTATAAAGGAGGTGCTATCTGGCCAGGTGGCACTGAGGGGTGAGGCACTGGACACCACAATTTGTGCCACCCCAGTGACCTGTGTTCGGGAATGGACCTGGGCCATTGGGGTTTGGCAGGGGAGGGAGAGGATTGAGCATCCAGAAGACTGCTCTCCTCTCCTGGGGTGGGTTGCGGGGAGTTCCCAGCTCTGTTGCAGCCTCTAATGGAGACTGGAGGAAGCACAGTTGAGCAGGGACATTGTAGGAGGCAGGATGATGGCAGATTCCAGTGGCAGAGGAGTGGTGGAAGCCATGCAGGAGTCATTGCATGCCGTGTTGCGTGAGGGAAACAGTTAAGAAAAATCCCTGGTGAACTCGGGGAGGTGCCAGAGGCCCCAGGAGCCCAGGCCCACATCCCGAAGAGGGACCAGCCTTCCCCTGTCTCTCCTGAGCCCCTCGCACTGGACCAGGACCATCACTCTAACCTCAGACAGGTCACCAGGTAGGTGAGGTGAGTCCTCCCCAGGAGGGGATCCAGGGGACTGGATAGGCCCATGGGTCTGGGAAGGAGGTGCTCATCAATGTGTCTCCTGGGCAAAAAGGGTTTCAGGCTGGGAGTAGAGATAGTGGCTGTGTGGGCACTCCCAAGAGATGTCCTGGTCCTCAGTGCAACAAAGAGAATGTACAAAAAAAAGGAGGTACTATATAAGAGAGCAAACGATACAGTATATTTACAAAAATGTACTGAGTAACCCCATTCAAGGGAACTGACAGCACTAAGAGTCCCATACACAAGTATGGGGCTGGTCCTAATTTGCATCCTGTGAGTAAAAACAGTTTGATTACTTACCGTTTACTGCAGTATAATAGATTGTAGTACACTAATTCTGTTGACCTGCATGCTTACATTTTCTGTAAGTACAAATCCCAGAATCCCCTGCAGCTGACATCAGAGGAGGGCTGCAGCAGCTAGAAACTCAACAGCTTGCAGTGTATTTTAGAGCTTTTATAAGTTCTGATCATATGTATGCTGGCTGAGCTGTTCTCCCTGGGGTAAGCACAGTCATCTGTGAGTCTACTTGGCCCAGAGAGGACAGCAGGAACAGCAAAGAAAAGATCAGAGCTTATAAAACTCTAACATGCACTGCAGGCTATTGCATCTCCCACTGCTGCAGCCCTCCTCTGATGTCAACAGCTGGGGATTCTGGGATTTTTTTGTTACAGAAAATATCAGCTTGCTAGTTAACAGAATTAGTGTGATACAAACTACTATACTGCAGTAAACAATAATATGCTTTTACCACAAAGTGTAAATTAGGATGAGCCCCCCCAGTTGGGTGTGGGGCTCTTAGTGAGCACAGTTCCCCTTTAATGCTACCACCTTACCATTATTTGTGACTATCCTAGTTTTTGTATGTTTACCAGGAACCACAATTGAACATATACTATGTTCTACTGGACCTTACCTTAAATAACAAAATATAAAACTTGCTGAAGATTTATATGGTGGCAGTCATTTTCAGTGGTACAAAAATGTAACTGGCAAAATGTAACTGGCATACTCTTTGTAGAAGAAGAAGAAGAAGAATCAGCATTTATATAGTGCTTGTACTAGTATATATTGTTATTCATCTCCAGGCTCAGTTACTAAACGACTCTCCTTGATAAGCTGCACTGCTTTCTAGAAGACCGCACTAAGCCTCTTGTTTCATTAATATTGCATTTCATCAATTAACAATCTGGAGCTTGAACTATATATAACCATTGACATATTGCTTATATTTATAACCTCTTTGTTATCTAAGAGGAGCTGCGACTGCAAACACCATTTATAAATTCCACTTAATGTTTCAAGTGAAGATCACAGAAAAGCATCACTAATTAACGGTTTATGCAGATAGAGTACAGGTTATTCATCTCAGGAGAAAAAAATTCAGAGCCATTATAGCGAGCACGGTGCACCACAATAAAAAGGCTCAGCAGAATCCAAATACAAAACCAGTGCAGCTTGCAACATAGAAGGCACTTAAAAGAACACACAGAGTGCAGTGTTTTGTTTATTTGTTTATTTGAATCTAAGATTATAAGTACCTTTGAGCCAAGGCTCTTTTACAAAGGTTCCACGTCAATAGTACAGGGAGTCATCAATAGGCAGGTTACAGTGTGACATAAAAGGAACATATTAATGTTAACACACTACATGGTAAAAGACAATAACATTTAATTGACAATTTAGAAGTATAGTGACAAATTCCTGCAAGACAGATGTGATGCCCAGGGAACATTAGGAGGGAAGTAGCAAGCGGTGGAAAAAAGGGCTGGGACTGGGGTGTGGGTGTGGCAGCGGAGGGGCAGTGTGGTGCAGCGAAGAGGCCTTGTCAGGACAGACACATCATCAAAGTGCTTGAGTGGTTGCAATGGAGAAGTAAGTGTTAGAAGAGTCGGGGAGAGACAGCCAGACACTTGTGGGGTCAGAAACTGATTAGGGGCAGAGATACTTAAGTGTTGCAAACGCAGATGTTTTTGCTGGTTAGGGAGAGGTGGAGAATTTTTTTGAAGGTTCCTAGAGATTCAGTGGAGGAGATGTCACTTGGAAGTTTGTTCAGCCAGTTCGGGGCCCTATAAGCAAAAGATCGTTGCCCTCAGGATGTGTGGCAGCATGGGATTTGGAGGATAAGGAGCTTAGAACTCCTGGTGATGCGGTTATTGATTTTGAGATTTAGGAGGGCACTGACTCCTGGCAGGGATTTTCCCATCATGATTTTCTTGGCTGTTATGCAAGTTTGGTATTTGATACGGTTGTTCAGTTGCAGCCACCCTGATTTGGAATAGAGGTCACAGGCGTGGGTGAGGTGGTGTAAGCCAGTGACCAGTCTGCAGGCTTGGTTGAGGAGGTCGATACCCGCCTGAGGGAGGAGGTTGCGGCAGATCCATAGATGATGAGACCGTAGTCAATGATACTGATAACGGAGCTCTGGATGGCGATGGACAGTGCTTCAGGGGTTAGGTGTTTCCTATGCCGGAAGAGGAGGCCCATCCTGGAATTGGCCACTTTCGCCACATTGTTGATGTGTGGGACATAGGAGACATTACTGTCAAGGGTGAGGCCCAGGTACTTGAAAGTATGAACTTGTTCTAGGGTTAAACCTAGCTTTGTTCTTATAAGGAGCTGATGGTGTTTGAATTTGCTGTGGGAGCTACAGAAGAGCAGGGTCTTTGTTTTTTTCTGGTTAAGGATAAGTCTTTGTTTTTCGAACTAGGTTTCAACTGTGGAGAAGGCCTCCTGGAGTTTGCTTTGTAGATGCACTGGATCAGGGTGTGAGGCTAGGATGACTGCATCATCAGCGTATAGAAGGATCTGTGCAGGGCAGGATTCCAGTAGTGTGTTCAAGAAAAGACTGAATAGGAGTGGGCCTAGGATTGAGCCCTTCGGGACACCGGACCTGACTGGTCTTGGATCCGAGAGCATGCCATTGATTTTCACTCTTTGGGAGCAGTTTTCTAGGTAGCTTTTAAACCAGTTAACAGAGTTTGGTGAGAGCCTTGCATGTTGAAGCTGGGCAAGTAGAAGATGGTGGTTGATGGTATCAAAGGCTTTGGTTAAGTCAATGAAGGTGGCTCCAACGAGATTGCTGTTATCAAGTGAGTGATGGATTGCACCAGTGAATTCAAGTAATGCCGTAGTGGTGCTATGGCCCTTTCTAAATCCATGCTGCTCCATGCACAGTATGTTGTGTTTGTCTAGGAAGTCAGTGAGTTGGTCAGACATAATCCGTTCTAGGGCTTTGGAGAGTGGAGGCAGGATGGAAATAGGTCGGTAATTCTCAGCAGCTGTTTTGTCACCACTTTTACTGATACTGCATTTATTCACAGCACCTATATTGATAGGCACACTACAGAATTACTGTTTCACCTTACTACTTAAAGGAAAACTACACCCTCATGTCATGTAAATTTTATTTGTTTCCATGTCAACAGACAACTCTTTTCCTGTAGCTGTTAGGGGTATATGTGTTTGCTTTTTTTTTCCATATAGCTTTTTGCTCCCCAATTAGCCCTCCCACCTTGCTTGGCAATGGGGGAGACATGTATTTTGTAGTTTCTTTCCTGCTAACCCCAGGACCCCAGATCGTGGTTGTGCATGCACATGGAGGCATGCATGTGGTCTGCGGCTCCGGTGATGGCCTCTTACACCAACCTGGCCCATTGCCAGGTTTCCCCTTGTGGCTTGGCACTGTCACCTAGCCTCCACCAGGTGGCAGCCAAGAGTTGGGAAAATCCCACGTCCCTCCCTGGAGAGGAGAGCTGCCTTACAGCCACTTGATCCAGCTCCTCACCCCCCCCAGTCGACCCCTGGTGGCTTGAACTCTTTTCCGAACTCGGGTCACCAGCGTGGCATGAGGTGTGGCATCCAGTGCCATCGGGAAGGTCTTACATGTTTGCTTTAGTTTGTTTTCACTATACATGGTAACCCCTGTGACTACCCTAGTGGTCTCCATTTTATGGTTGTTGAAATCTCCATGTCCATGAGAGCTGCATTAGCATATGAGAACATGCTGTCAGATCACCCATTTATATCATATTTCTATATGCTGAAAGAACAAATACCCTGCAAAAACTCTCTGGAAACACAAATTGAATGCAGTTTAAAAGGAAAACCCTGCATTATAACTCAGACAGTTTGCAACGCTAACTGAAGGTAAATGTGGTGTTTCATACTCTCCTGCAGTTTGTTTCTTTGATAACTAATTAAGTTGACAGGCATATTGTGGAGTCTAAAGGGTGATTATACATCATGTTCTCATATGCTAATGCAGCTCTCAGGGTCAATGCGATTTCAACAACCAGCAAATGGAGACCTGAGGATATTACAGGGCCTGGTATGAAGTGTGAAAACAAACTAAAGCAATTGCATACATCTCTAACAACTACACGAAAAGATTTGTCTTTTGTCATGGAAACAAAATTTACAAGATATGACGGTGAAGTTTTCCTTTAAGGCTTTGTCAAGTGGAAAACTGGTGACTACCACTTCCACACTTTTAAATGCCAGGAGCACAAAGGGAGTGAGCACAACCAGTTTCAGACTGCACTGTGGAACTGAATGTGCCCACCTCTTGTGCTCCTGGGATTTAAAATGGCAGACATGGCAGTCACCAGTTTTACTCTTGAAAAAAGTCTTAAGCAGTAAGGTGAAACACCGAGTCTGTAGCATTATCTCTCTAAATCAGTGCTGTAAATAAATGCACTATCAGCATAACAGTGCAGTCTGTGTGTTCTTTTAAATGCATTCTGTGTTGCATGCTGCACTGGTTTTGTGCTAGGATTAGGGTATTTATCTTGTAGCTCTTACCAATAGCCTGTATGGAGACATACTGTACATTGAATATAAACAATAAGCTTAGCTAGATGTTTTAAGTTACTTTTTCCATTCTGAAACCCAAATGGTCTAGAATGTTACCATTCTCAAACCAGAGCCTTTGAATATTAGTATAATTTTAGTCTATTTAAATTTTTACAAGTGTGCTTGCAAAGTAGCTAACCAGTAGTGCCAGAATTCAGAACACCTCATCAAGTCACTGCTACCCCAAAGGGCCTGCAATCATTTACAATTTTTTTTTCTGGTTGTTCTTCTTACCCCCATTTTAATGGGAGTCTTTTGCTTCTAGATTTCAGACTGAAGTGTGAGAAAGTTTGGCTACCTCATCAAGGCATCTCGCAGTAAGCAATGAACCTACTGTATTTTTGAATCTACTCAAACACAAGTTAGAAACAGTATTTGTGAATCTACTAAAACACAAGTTGTAGACAGTGCAAAACAACATCAATGATTTTTAATAGCAGAACTACCTTGTGTAGGACAAGCATTCAGGATGGGTCTGATAGTAAATGAATGGATTCTCAAAGACAAGGTTTGCCACCCTCTCTGTATCTCACATTCTCCCAGTTAATTAATTATATGATGATGGTGTTCAGTCCTGGCAACTGGTGACTCACTGCACTTATCTGAAACACCAGATACTATAATACAGAAAGCTAAAAGCAGTCCTGCTCAACTGAACTCATTTATATGTATTATTTTCCCTGCACGTGTTTCTGTTAATGTTTGCATTGTTTTCAGAGCAACAAATATTCAGTGATGTCAACATTGGAATATTTTATCATTTTTAATCAGGGCCGATCACCAGTGTTGGATCTGTAGGAAGTGAATTGGGTGGCCGCGTCCTCCACTGTAACGTGCTTGCTTGCTGCTGCTGCATTTCACTTTGTTGAAGAAGTCTGATTAATTGATTGTAAAAAAATATATACATTCAAAACTATAGATAATACTTGAATTTCCTGTCGGAAAAGATAATGGCAGACAATATAAAGGATAAAAAGCATTAAAAAAATTACATATCAATATCAAGTATGCACACCACCACAACAACCCCTGTAAAATCCTTGATCTGACACTGTTGATCACATTCGTTCCCTCTTGGTTTACCCAAGAGTCACTCAAATTCAGCCAGTGCTGCCCTGGTTTAAACTGGCCATATGGTAACTGCATTACTAAAAGAGAGCAAACTCCAGTGCTCCCAGGTCTTTCACCTGCTATTTTTCTTCTGTTCTATACATAAAAATGCATGCCAAATGAACAAAGTAGTAAAACAGATGTCTTTAAAATCAAGGAAACAGGTGCTGTGCTTTGGTTCAAATGAGAAAAAGAGAGGGGAGGGAAAGAAAGAAAGAAAGAAAGAAAGAAAGAAAGAAAGAAAGAAAGAAAGATTGATTCAGTAAGTGGAGCTGAATAGACCAAGTGAAGCTCCTCTGGTAATGAACAAATGTAATTCCGAAGGGTTTCAACCACTGCCCTAAGGGTCATTAGTGGGCAGCTATAATTCAGAGGATGGTATTTTGTATTTTTACACTTCGGATGCTTGTAATGCTTTTATGTCTGTACTCCTTTCCCCCCTCACCCAGCTTGCACCTGGAAACAACCTTGGCTCAGTGTGCCTTTCCCGGTTATTAAAATTTTAAATAAATAAATAAATATTCAAAACTGCCTCTGGCAATTTCAAGACAGGACTTATACATAATGTTGTCACAATGACCAATATGATGGCAGCCTAAAAACATTAACAGCAAGAAACAGATCAGACACCATCAAGATGTACTTCAAAATGGAAATGAAAATATAATATCCTGCCAACTCCTGCCTTTCCTGCTTACCTTACCTGTTGCTGCTCTTCTCCTTGCTCCCTTCACTCATCTTGTGCTGCTCTCCTCTCTGTTCCTGCCTACAACCAATACCGCAGACTTTTCCACTGCACCGCCATTCAAACTGTTCTGCTGGGCTCTGCACCCATAGACTTCAGTGGGTTTCGGAAGAAAATTTTCACCCCCCCATCCCCACCTCCCACCTTAATTAAATGGGCCTTAGCTGTGCCCACTTTTGCCTAGGGAACTGCCCTTTCGTTTGCTATTGGATACTCTCTCCTGTGCCTCCTCTCTTTACTGCCCACTCTCCCTCCTCCCTGCTCCTCCTCCTCCCCCTCTGCTAGTCAACTCAGTCCCCTCACCGCCCCTGCCTCCTTTCTGTGCCTGACACCCTCCTTATATCTCCTACTGCTAGTCACTTTGTCGCTCCGCGACTGGCCAACCTCTTGGCATTCCGGGGAGCTCCCATGCACCCTTTCACTTGAACTCTATTCTAGAACTGCTACCTCCTGTCTCTGTCTTGTTACACTCTTTAATGCCCCCCACTCCACTCTCTGCTACATCCTCCTTTGCTACTGCCCTTGTCTCCTCACTGCCCCACCCTCTGCCCGTTCTCCCTCAGCCACCTGCTTACCTAGTTCCCCCTGCACCCCGAGTCTCCACCTCATTGCCTACCTCCTGCCACTTTCACTAGCTGCCTCCCACCTACCCAGCACCCTGTGCCCGCTCCTCCCCCCATTCACATTGAATCATGTATGACGCCGGTACTCTGTACCCCTTTCTCCTCACCTTATTTGCCCTCTTCCCACTCCTACATCCCCCCTGCTCATGTTTCCCCACTGTCCTGAACATCTACCAACTCATGCTCTCTCACCCCCTCCATGGTACCCTCCCTCTCGATCTCATGTACCCACCTTGGGCATCTCCAATCACTACGGAATGGCCCTCTCCCCCAAATGGCCGTTGGGTACTCCCCCTGTCCACTGCTATTACTGCCATGCTTTACCCATGGCTCAGCCTGTTTACTTGCCCTGGTGAATCTCAGAGTTCTCTGGCCCCAAAAAATAGGTGCCAGTCATGGGTATCTCACACCAGTACTCTAAAACGTATACTTCTTCTGCTGCTATTGTCAGGAAACATTCATCCCAATCCCAGACCAGCCCCTACAATAAGAACAACTCAGACCAATCAACCAGGATCCCTCTCAATAATCTCAATTAACATATGCAGTCTTCTTCACAAAATTGACACCATTCAGATTTTTGCCTGCCAGCATAACCCAGACATACTAGCAGTCGTAGAAACCTGGCTCTCACCTTCGGTTCCCAACCATGCTATCATCCTCCCTGGGTATAATGTCTACCGGCTTGATCGAACATCAGAAAGAGGTGGTGGCTGCGCCCTGTACCTTAAGGACACGATCCGGGGGCACCTCATCAACTTAACCCCCCAAACCACCACTGCACAGATTCTTCCTGTCAAGATCCTTCTCTGTGCACACAATAAAGCCATCACAGTTGTTACAGTCTACATTCCACCGAGAGAGCAAGGTAATGGGCTTAACACAGTCCTGGAGTTTACCAAATCTCTCTCACCTGATTCAGAAACCATCCTCCTCGGTGACTTTAATATTAACTGGCCTGCTGCAGAGGCAGGGGCATACAGGGACTTGATAGTGGCAGCAAACCTTTCTCAGATGGTTAGCTCCCCAACCAGGACAAACTATAAAATGGGTACCAGCACCCTCCTGGATTGGATCATAACAAGCCATCCCGCCAGGATCACAAACACCACTGTCCTCCCTGACACACTTAGTGACCACTCCCCTGTCATCTGCTACTGGTCCAATAAATTCATCAAACCCCCCCCCAAAACCATTACTAGCCGGGTTCTACCTATAGGCAAGCTACCTCATCTCAAAACCTTTCTTCGTCAACAGGATTGGTCCCCAAATCTCACTGCAACCAATGTGAACACCGCACTGGCACACTTCATCAGGATCTTCAACCAAGCATGCAACATATTTGCACCCTTCAAAAAGCACAAGGCCAAAGCCCTATGTAACCTCTGGCTCACTGGAGACCTACTTAGATGACTAAAAGCTTGAGACCACCTTTGGGAGATTGCCAGAAACACCGGGAGACAAGTTGATATTGCTAACTATAAACGTGCATGAAATGACTGCACCAAATATATCCAGGATACGAAGACCACCTATTTCCATAATTCTCTCACTAACTCATGGGGCAACGGTAGGGACTTCTGGAATAACATTAAAGAAGTCACCGGGAAGCAATCTACATCACCTCTGTCAGTACTCAGCATAAATGGTGAAACTACACTTGACCAGAAACTCATTGCTGATACATTCAATAACACCTTCACGGACCTCAGTGCTGTACTCCCACAGGGTTTTTTGATGAGGTGGTTCCCCTTGTCCCCCACAGCCACCTCCAGCCATCCTCCCTTTTACTTTAAAGTAGTAAAAATGCATCAAGTCCGCAGCTTCGTTACCAAAGCCATTTACAACTCCACAGCCAGCAGTGACTCCCTCAACCTCAAACTGCTATCACTCACTGTTGAAGAAGTACTCTGACCACTGACCAGGATTTTGAACCTCTCCCTCAGCCTCAGCCAGTTCCCTGACTTATGGAAATCTGCCACGATAACCCCAATTCATAAAAGTGGTGACAAAACAGCTACTGAGAATTACCATCCAATTTCCATCCTACCTCCACTCTCCAAGGCCCTAGAACAGATTGTGTCAGACCATCTCACCGACTTCCTAGACAATCACAACATCCTGTGCAAGGAGCAACATGGCTTTAGAAAAGGTCATAGCACCTCCGCTGTGCTACTTGAATTCACTGGTGCAATCCATCACTCACTCGATAACAGTCATCTTACTGGATCCACCTTCATCGACTTAACTTAAAGCCTTTGATACCGTCGGCCACAATCTCCTACTTGCCCAGCTTTGACTAGCAGGGCTCTCACCTAACTCAGTGAACTGGTTCAAAAGCTACTTAGACAACCGCTCACAAAGAGTGAGAATTGCTGGCACACTCTCAGACCAAAGACCAGTCTGGTCCGGTGTCCCACAGGGCTCAATCTTGGGTCCCCTCCTTTTCAGCATTTTTCTGAACTCACTGCCAGAATCCTGCCCTGAACAGATCCTACTCTACGCAGATATGCTGTCATCCTGGCATCCCACCATGATCCAGTCCATATACAAGGTAACCTCCAACAGGCCTTCTCTGCAGTCGAAATCTGGTTCACAAAACACATACTTATCCTTAACCAGAAAAAAACAAAGACCATGATGTTCTGCAGCTCCCAAAACAAACATAAACAATATCAGCTTTCCATTAAAACCAAGCAAGGAATCACCCTCTAACAAGTTCATACCTTCAAATACCTTGGCCTCACCCTCGACTGTAATCTCTCCTATGTCCCACACATCAATAACATGGCAAAAGTAGCCAACACCAGGATGGGCCTACTATTCCGACATAGGAAACATCTAACCTCAGAAGCTCTGTCCATAGCTGTCCAGAGCTCCATCATCAGCATAATTGACTACGGTCTCATTATCTATGGATCTGCCACAACCTCATCTCTCAGGTGTGTTTCGACTTCCCTCAATCAAGCCTGCTGACTCGTTACTGGTTCCCACCATCTCACCCACACCTTCGACCTCTACTCCAAAATAAGCTGGCTGCAACTGAACAACCAAATCAAATGCCAAACCTGCATCACTGCTAAGAAAATCATGATGGGAAAGGCACCACCAGGAGTCAGCACCCTCCTCAAACCCAAAATCACCAACTGCAACACCAGGAGCTCTAAGCCCCAAATCCTTCAAATCCCCCGCTGCCGCACGTCCCAAGGCCAAAGGTCGTTTGCATGCAGTGCTCCGAGTTGGCTGAATGAGCTCTCTAGTGACACCTCATCAACAGCAATGCTTGGAGCATTCAAAAAAAAGCTCCGCCACTCCATAACTGGCGCTTCCACCTGTGCTTGCACCTCATAACATCTTCATTTCCACGCTGCTTCTGACCTCATAGGTGTCAGTTTCTGCCTCTCTCTTGCACTTACCTGTCCAATGCAACTTCTAATGCACTTGCCCTGTGTCTGTCCTGACAAGGCCCCTCGGCTGCCTCACCCTGACCCTCTACACCTATGTCTTCCCTAACCTACCCTCAGCCCTCTCCCCTACCCTACCCACTTCCTCCTATTGTTTCTTGAGTTACTCATCACTCAGTCTGATTTGTCAAGCAAAGTTACTGTCTAAAACCGTGTACCTGTAACTGTTTTACATTTTAGTGTCTGTTACCCTGTAACCAGCATGACGTGGAACCTTTGCAAAACAGCCTTGGCTCAAAGGTACTTTGTAATCCAAGACACAAATAAAAAAAAAAAAAATTGTCTGGAGCAGCCTTCCATTCTTTCTCTGCTTAACTGATTCTCGTCCGCTTTTCAAATCTCATTTCAATACTCATCTCTTCTCCCTTTTCTTAAACTGTAAACATAACCACACTGTCTGGTTGATTTCTTGAACAGTGGAGCTGGCCAGGATGAAGCGTAGCGTCACAGTTTCCTACATGCCAAAAGAGATTAATGCTCATTGAAATTGCCTTGTTTCCTACAGTAACTCTGTTGCAGAATTCTGAGAATTGTGTTTCATTATAATGGGCTTCTCTCTCTGTGTGTGTATATATATACATACATATATATCTTTATTACTGTACCCTAACAGGAAGAGTCTGTGTCAGGCAAACCAATACTTTAATCAAGATACATCATATACACATAAATACAGAAACATAGAATTTATTGGCAGAAAATGATCACTTGGCCCACCCAGTTTGACCAGGCTGGTTGGGCCTATAAATTTGAAAAATCTGATCCACTATAAGAAAAGTAAACCACAAAAAAAGAAGAAGGATGTATGTACGGAGCTCACATATGGGAGTAAATAACAGATCATGTCATGGACCTGAATCTATTGGGGGGGGGGGTGCTCTGTCATAGCTGGGATGCCCTGAAGAAGGTGAGCAATGAGCTGAAGGGAACCAAAATCTATACAGACAAAGTAGAGCATGTGTGCGGGAAGACCGATTATTGATAGGTAGGGAAAGGAACTACTTTTACTACAGTAGTTACTTTTAACAAAAAATTACTATAACTTTTTCTTTTAAGTGCATTTTTTTAAATGCCTCTCGGTTTACCCACTTTATAAGCACGAAAAGAAACTCCAGGGTATGCATGCTGACAGCACTCACCAATAGTGCTTTATGCCTCACAATGCACCTGACATGCAGTTATCGCAGAACAAGTAATTATTGCTTACATACTGGTAGAGGTTGCATTCCATAGCATGAGTAGTTTTCTTCATGTTCACAGAAGAATTCAGATGGGTATTAAATAGGGCTTGCAGCAGCATGACATGGCATACTCAGTAAATGTAAATGATTATATATTAAACGACTTCCTGTTTTTAATAACTAGAAGGAAGCAAGAACGATGGCATTGATGAGAGACAGAAAAGAATAGAAATTAAAAACAAGCAACAATTTTATACTACAGGGTTTACAAACTGTGTGATGGCATAATGTGTTTTGTACAAAAAAGGCCACTAAGTCAAGCCTGTAAATCTAATGAGGGAAATTCCCAAGGGAAACCATTCACGGATATTTTAAAACTCTAATCTTAATGTTGTTATACAATGTTACACCCTGAAGTGTAAGCAAAATAAGAAATATTTTGCAAACTGAGCTTGCCTTCTTTTTAATCTAATTGGAGGCTATTGCCATAGGCTTTCACACACAGCATAGCATAGTTTTAGAGAAGTACACTACAGGGAATTAAGCAAACAACTTGAACAAACATTGAAGGGCACACATGTAACATTTCAACCTTTTTTTTCATTTGGATGCTCTTTAAATACTGACTGGCAGCACTGGACAATGGAGTACCATGCTGTAACTTGGTCACAGTCATTAACCAGCAAGTTAGCAAACCCGACTGACATCTTAGATTGCGACACTGTCATGGGGAGGACTTCAGCGACAAGTGCCTTTCTTTTTGTACAGTGCAAAACAAGTAGCAATGCAACCAGATGGCATTGTCAGACCCAGTTTCATGCCATAACTTGCTGCAACAGGTATCAGCATATCAGTGGAGACATGAAGGCCAGATTGCATGATGCTAACCTTACAAAAATCATTAGCAAGCCAACAAGGATGAATACCAGGATGGGTAATCACATCATTCTTGACTGGATCCTTGTTACCAAACCAGAGAGAATCAAATTAACAGGTGCCATTGCTGACTCTTTAAGCAATCACGTCCCTACTTTCTGCATTTGGAAAAATTACTACCCAATATCCTCTCCCAGAATTCTTTGGGCTGGGACTACTCAAAATTCGACATGTGCTCCTTCCTTAAAACACTATCTGAAATTAACTGGGCCCAAATTAGACTTGCCCCCTGTTCAGACTCATCCGTAAACTTTTTTACTACAAATGTTTTATAGGCAGCATGTAAACGTACCCCATTAAAACATATCAGGATCAAAGGGCAGCAATCCAGATAGCTGTCCAGAGAACTTAAAATGCTGATGAGGTAGAGAGATAGGGTATGGGGGTACTTCAAGACCACACAACAAACTAGTGATTGGTAGATATATAGAGAACTACGAAATAAATGTAAAAAGGACCTAAAATTGGCTAAAAGATTGTATGTTAGAAACCTGCAAAACAAGAATCTCTCTGAATCTAAAAAATTCTGGACCCAAATTATTGCCCTTCTAAAGGGATGTGCCACTCCAGATGAATGTGATATCGAAGCCTACAGTGTGCAGTTTATTAATCCTATTGACTCAGCTAATGCTATTAATGTGTTCCTTATAGACTTAGACAAATTCAAGAATTGCCCCCTTGGCTCACCTTTACCCTCTCAGAGGTGCACCAATGACTCTCCCCCCTCTCCTAACTTCCATTTCAGGATAGTGTCCAAAACAGAGGTGCGTAAACTAGTTAAGAATATTAAAGCTACTGTATCTACAGGGTATGACAAACTGAACCTAGACTCCTTAACATCACAGCCCCTGTCATTGCCTCCCCTACTACCTGACTGTTTAACAGATGCTTCCTTGAAGGCAAAATCCATACAGTATAGAAAGTAGTCCTTGTAGCCACTATCCATAAACGTGGGTCACATGAGCAAGTAGAGAATTACCAGCCTATATCTCTTCTTTGTATTCTAAGCAAAGTGCTGGAGAGGATTGCTTACACAAGCAATAACCCACAACAGAGTAGGGTGTTTGGGGGATTAACACCCCGGGTGCATTGTGAGGCATGAGGCTGCAGGCCAAGCATCCTCACAGCACCCAGGGTATTGATTAATCCCCAATAACACCATACCCTGGAGCAGGTTATTGCACTTATAACATGGGTTATGTCGAAAACACAGGAAAAGCCACAGAAAGGCTTTTTTTTCCCTCATGTTTAAAGACCAAAAAAGGTACTGTATCCTGCCACCTCTCAAAATAGCCCCAAACAAATAATACACATCAGTCCTCTTATGCAAATATAAATGTCACACATACAGTACTGACATGATCTGTGACATTTCTTGTGCATAAAATGCTCTGGTATTTTGCCTCCAAGATTTACTTTAGCACCCCCCCCCCCCACACACACACACACTGACACATGCACATGCAGCTTGGGCATCAAAGGGAGCTACAACATTGGCTGTCACTTTCAGTATGAATGCTGCTTACATACTCTTCTGAAAAGCTGTGTTTTGCACTCTGTTGAGAACAGCAGCTATTATGGTCCTGTCCATTTTCCAAACATCTCAACACAAGGCAACATTCACAATACAAATACAGGTCTACCTCTGTCTGGTCCCAGAGTTTCCCAACAGATGAAAAGCATGACACCTCTCACAAAGAAATATTATGCAGTCTACTTCCCAGCAACAACACTTGTCCTTTCCAATCTATTGCTCACCTTTCCACAAGCTCTTAAACTGGGGACAGCTGCTTGCCATGTGCTGTCTCTCTCTCTCTCTCCACATTGCTGCTTGATGTCTGTAATGGGGTGGGCAGCTACGACAGTCACAGTGACAAAAACTAATAGCAAAACTACAATGCTTGCTGCTGTCCAGCTCACTGCCATGCCAGCTACTGCCCGCTTTACCTCTCCCCCCTTCTCTCTCATTGATGTATGCCCGCAGTTCACAATAACAAAAAGATGCTTGGAGACAGGAAATACTTGCATGATGCTGCCTGTCACTGCCTCGCTCCCTCCCTGTGTCTGTCACCAGCTCGATCTCTGTCCGTTGATCCCATTTGGTCTCACTCTGTCTCTTCCTGGGAACACTGCCTGACATTGTTGGGGGGGGAGCACAGGGGACTCCTGCTCTGATGGCTGCAGGTGCACTGTTACTCTCACATCATACTCCTATACCACAGTAATCAGCCTCTAACTTTCATCCTCCTGTATAGTAACAGACCTAGCTTATAACTTAATCTATCTTGCTCTCTGTCTGTGCAGAAACTCTCTTGTTGCTGGAAAGAGCTCACTGTGTCTAGCTTCCCCACTTGTTAATGGCTGCTTATAAGTTTCTCATTCAGCAGGACACAATAAGTCCCGAAGGCACTGTGCAGGACTCTCTCGGTGGAACTGTGCATTAAATAGGGTATTTAATCCACAGCCTCACAAAGGGACTGCACCAATCAGCTTCTACATTTGTATGACCCCATGTTATAAAACCAGATACAGGATTATATTGAACAACATGGCTTACTTACTGCTCAGTAACACGAATGAAGAAAAAAAAATGGGATAGACATTGCTCTTGCCCGTCTTACTACAGATATTTTCTCTGCCCTAGATGATGGCTTGCTAACTGGTGCAGTCTTTATAGACCTCACCAAGGCCTTTGATTTATTGAACCATTAACTACTTGCTACTAAGCTGAAATCCCTTGGTCTTGATAGCTTGTGTCTGCAGTGGTTCTCAGACTACCTCTCCGGTTATAAATCATTAAATGGAAGGGTGCATTGTCAGATTAACATCCAATCCTAGATGGTGTCCCACTGGACTCCATTTTGGTATACCTATTATTCTCCCTGTTCATAAACGATATTTTGGAACTGTGGTGTGGCAGAACTGCTCTTATATCTAGATGACGCTGTATTGTACCGTTATTCTCTTGACGATGCCCACTTGAATTGTCTACTCGACAAAGATCTTCAATTACTTGAAAATTGGTTCTACAGCAATAAACTGGTTCTTAACGTCAAAAAAGACACAAGACTATCCTGTTTGGCCCTAAAAGCCTAGGTCCCCTTAGGAAACAAATTCTGACACCTACTCTCTCAATTGGTTCTGCAATTGTGGTTGTGGATTCTCTTAAGTACTTAGGGGTGCACTTAGATCAAGACTGCACCTACATAGTACATATCAATCACTTAACTAAATCTCTGAACTAAAAGATAGGTCTCCTGTATTGTCTAAGCCCCATTCTCACTAAGGAATCTCAGCTAAAGATTGCTACTGGTACACTTCCACCCACTTTGCTATATGGGTCTTCAGCACTACATTCAATCTGAAACACTGAGACGCAAAAGCTTAGAACCTTGTACCACAGGATAGGACGCTTTGCAGTCTGGTCCCTTCCTAAGGAGAACCATTGTAACATGCTATAACCACTAAACTGGCCACCAATGGAAGGTAAACTAGCCTATTCTCCACTATGTCTAGCCTTTAAACTCAGGCTTAGCAATGCATCTCCTAGCTTGAAAGACCTGTAACAGCCAAACCAAATAGGAAATCACTCAGATCCTCTGACTGATTGCTTCTCTATGCCCCTAGAGTTAGAACCACCCTAGGCTGTAGGTCATTTGCCACATCCATTCTGTCCCTGTGGAATACCCACCCCAATAGCCTCTAAGAAAGCACTTCACTTGGAGGCTTTGAGAATGGACTAAAGACTCACTTGCTGGAACTTAGTGTATGTACCTGTTATCATTGATGTACTGCCACTTATGAAGGATGAGCAGACTCATTTGGCTGCTCCCTCTTAATTACTGCACTTGTTAACCTAAATAATCTCTGTGTTTCACTTGCCTAAATTACAGTATGTCACCACACCCATTTTTGTCTTAACTGTTCTACAAATGTTACTTTATGCACTGTAACTCACAAATCATCACTGTATGACCACTCCACTGTTTTACACTGACTCAATGTGTTATCTGTAATTAATAACATGGCACCCCTGAAAAAGGGACTCTAATGGTCCCACTGGGCCTAGCCAGTTATCAAAATTAAATAAATAAATAAACTGAGAACATAAGCCCCAGTTATACCGATGGTCTATATACACATTTCATTAGCTCTGCTTAGTGTTATGGATCTAACTGTACACTTCACAGTATTTATAGTCAAATATTTATTTTCCTGGAGTTTGTTTTTTATTTAGTCTTTGAAAGTGGTGGTTCAAGAGTACTGAAAAGGTGTCATGGTAAAATATTCAAGGTCTGGATATTTAGGTTTCAATTTTCAATTCAGTGTAGTTATTGGAAAACAAACTGAGCACAGGTGCTCAATTTTTGGCGCCTTCCAAATGCCACAAGCGGTAGTGCACCAAAGATAAGGCACACAGGGCTTGAGGCAATCCCAGGCCAGTGATCAGGATTTTCTATCCCGTGCAGCAGTTACTGCAAGTTAGATCAACTTTTTCTGGTCTAACTTGTGGCAATCCCGGGTACCCATTGTAAGGTGCTTTTGCCAAAGATTTGGTGCAAACTGCCATAAAGCAGATAGAGTGTTGCAACTGTGTCCGACCTACAACTATTGGGTGCAGTTGCGGCAAAGGTGATTGGCGCAGCTGCACCAAAGAAAGGATATTTAAGCATGGCTTGATGCAAGCCCTGTGTCACCCTCCGAAAATCGAGCCCCAGGTCTCATTTACAACTGCATCCAGTGCAGTGAGATAGACTACAGGAGGTAATCAAAATAATAGGTGAAGGAATTAATAAACTATCAATAAAATCATGTGTTGCCATGATAAGGTATTCAAGACAGTCAACAGATTTTTGGGGCTAGCATTTTAAGCAGCTGTGTATATTTTGAGGATTACAGTTGTAGGATCTGAGATTAAATACTGAGTCAGATAAGCAACTGGGCAGAGAGAAGATTGCATGGAAGACGCAAAAGAACAGACACCACAATAGCTTAGAAAAAACTGAAAGGATGGTGCCATCTGTGAACAACATAGGTATGATGTCACCTTTTCTGTTGTGTGATTTTATCCCCATTTATGTCTCTGGGCCCCTATACTTTAATTTTCTTTCAGCATCTTTCTGTGTTTGTGTGTGTGTGTGTTTCTCATTCCCCATCTTCTTCCCATTACTGTTTTCACATGTAGTAACAGAAATGCATGTCTAACAAAACTGAGGACCAGGTCTCTGCTTGAAACATGTGGGGAGAAGAACACAGGAGTTTTGCGCAAGTAAGGCGGAACCCGAGCCCCCAGCCTTCTGCCTCCTCAATACCTAAGAGGTTTAGATGAATCACTGATGTATAGTAGTTGCCTTCTAGTCCTGATGTTGCAGCATTCAAAATGTGTGTACTGTACATGCAGGACTAGAAATTTAGCTTTTAATTTGGTGTTTCAGATGGAATCTCATTATTCTAATTTTTGCATTCCATAAAAAAAATTCTCCATTTTTAAGGGCTTGTAGAGACTTTAGCACACAGGATACATTTCAGACTGAGGCTAGCACCATTACAGACAGTTTCCAGGAAAGGGAATATAGGCCACACATATTATAAAAGACAGCTGACCACATTCAACAAGTGAGAAGAGAACTACTACTACTGAATAAGACAGAGAAAATAAAAGAAAATCAAACAGATTCTTTTTCCCACTCGATTCTCTGAAAACAGTGGAGAAATCTAAACAGACATTGGTGTATCCTGAGGCAGGTAATTAGAGTAATACGAGTTTAAAGAAAAACCTTTAAATTCCACATGAAAAAGAAACACACTATAAAGGATAAACTGGTACACACTGTACACAAGTTAACATAGAGGAAGGAACCACATGTACTTGTGGGACCATTACAGGTGAAAACTTCACACGCGTATGCTGTTTCCAGTGGTCCAACACTACCAGGAAGAATTCAGAACTTGTTTACAAATGAGATTCAGGGAATCAAAGACCATAACACCAGTAACTCCACCTATATCATCTGCATACTGTACTGTCCATGTGACAAACTATATTGAGGGGGAAAGCCTGTGACCTCTTAAACAGAAAAAATGATTAACAGCATAAAAAGGCGGAGGACATAAGACTGTCTGTTGCAACTCCTTTTGGTCTGGCTGGTCACAGCTGCTTCACTCAGATTGTTGAGTTTAGAACTGGTACTTGACCCACCTGTGATGGCAATTGAGATATACCTCTCCAGAGAAGGGCTATGTACAGTATTTACACACTTTTTGGTATCATGCTAATGATCAGAGACAATGCTTGAACACTGTCGAGATTAAAAATCAAAACCTGGCACCACAGGATTGAGAATCAACCACATATGGTATTGTATTAATGTATATGCACTGTTTTCTCTAATTGTTTCACCTTTATCGTATTTTTGAAGAAAAAAAACATCCTATACCAGCCTCTCTCCTATCCACAAAGGGAAAAAATTCTCATCTCTAGCAGCTGCCTCTTTCTTATTTATTCAGATCTCCCCTAACAGGTGTGAGTGGGATGTTTCCCATTACTAAGGCACATGTATCTTAAAACTATACAAAGGACAAAGTTCTTTATCTTTTTTTTTTATTTCTCTTGTATTTATTATAGTTTTTCCCTGCCTCTAGCATTCTGATCACAACTATTTATTTTACTTTTTTCATTTTTACAATTTTTGTCCAGGAAACGCACACAAAGCTGAGGTTTGTTTTCAGGTAAATCCTGGGAGCACAGGGAAGTTAAGTGACGTGCTCATGGTCACACTATATGCAAGTGGTGGGTATAGGCTTCAAATCCAGGTCTCCAAGTTTGCAGCTCAGTGCTCTTAACCACTATGCTATACCGCCTCCCATGTGCACTGTGGGGAATATGCTCATCCTGATATATAACTAAGTAGCCTTAATGTGTGCACCTAACAACATTATGCAATGAGCACTATCATGGTTCAGTATCAGTATCTGTACAGGTTTGATAACATAACTTCAGAGAGGGCAAACTGGTACACCATACTGCACAGTCATGAACAAGTTGTACTCATCTGTGGTGCCCACAGTTTACTCTCTACCACAATGAACTGTGTAATCAGGTTCCACCAACTAGCTAGATGGTTACCTATCCATATGTGAGCACCTGCACAAAGCGGGCGGGCACTCAGCACAAGCAACCATCCCAGTGCCATGACAGAAGAAGGAACCTGAGCTGTCTCACTCCTATGGCAATTGGGATCTTCACACAAACACTCACATACTGGTGAGAATAGAAGCTTTTGATTTGTTGATCCAAGAAGTTGTAAATGTAATTTGTAATGCTACTCCCCCCTCCCATCCACCTTGTATTTTAAGGATGATAGCATTTCCAAAAGTGAATTGACAAGACTTAAGAGTTACAATCTGGCAATATGATGTTGCCCGTTAGCACGGCACCTAAATTTTGGCACCACAATTAGGGCACTGCAACAAGGGTAAGAGTGACAGGGGCAAGCTTGATTTTTTATCACCCCACATTTACATCGTCTTTGGTGCCCTAACAGTTTTCCTCCCTTTTGAGGCATGCCCTTCCTGGAGTTTGTTATATTTAGTTGTGGGAGGGTGAGGGAGGGTGAAACTACTCGAAAAACAGGAATGTTTTCCTGGATGGTGCTTTGGTGCTCTGGCACCAGGGAGCCACAATGTCTGGTGCTGCAGAGCTAGGCAGCATATTGCCTACACCCATATTAGTGTCGACAAAATGATTGTTGCACCAATAGGGGTGAACCGCAATATGAAATAATAAGCTGATAGAATTAATAAAGAAATTAATGTTCATATCTCCACAGATGGTTGCTAAGGAGAAAACGTAGTACTTGAGTGGCCAGTGTTTATATTCCAGTTGCAGAACAGTATGTACTGTTTATGATATACATTTCCTTATATAGGAAACCACTGTATGCCCGGGAAGAAACAGCATAAGGGCAGTAAACCTCGGCCCCCTTTGGGTTCCAAAAACCACAAACCCAAAAACAGCGTGGTCACATATCAGCACAATGAAAAGAAAAACAACTAAGAATTTGCAAGTGTCTTTAGCAGAATTTGTTCGTTAAAATCCTCCTGAAACAAATTCTGCATTGAAAATTGAAGTTTTTCAAACAATCCTGTGAAAATAGTCATACAAAGTTCATTTATTTGACCCATGCTGTTTTCAATTGCGCGGTTTTGATGGGATACACCTCTTTGTACCTGTGGCGGTCTGTTATAGTAAAGAAAACAAAGAATAAATTGGAACTGCACTGCAGGAGTTGAGCATACATTCCTCTCCATACTTGCATGTTTAAAGTGGAATACCGCAATTCTAACTTTTGTATTCTGTCCAAAAACCTGGTATACCATCTCTAGGAAATACTGCATTTTTGTATAGACTGCAAAAAATAATTTTATTTGCTATTTAAACTGGAATAGCAGCTGGAAATTGGCATTCCATCCACAGTTTTTGGTGTGCTTAGGATACCAAATGTATGAAAAATTCAAGCCCTGACATACCACAGTGATAGGCTTTAATAGTATAATCTGGGAAACTCTTAAAAGTTCATCTAGGATATAAAAATTAAGTTGTTCACATTGACATCAGATATCAAGAGTAACTGTTTTAGTTTTTTTTTACATTTCTTGGGTGTAGCAGGAATCTGTTCTGCGAACTACGCCTAGTTTGCCGTTTACTTTTTTCACCACGTGATTTATGTGAATTTCAGAAGGTTAAGTTTGGGTGATGTCATTTTTTCCCAAATACTACTAGAATTATATCCTAAATTCTTATTTTTAGAGGAGCTGACTTAAATTGCATCATGTCAAATATGAGACAATGCTACTCAAATATGCAAAACTCCAATCAACTCGTTTCATCTTTCCTGAGGTGTAGGGAGAGGGGTATTTTCTCTGAAAAGGAATGTACCGGTATGTCAATATTAGTGATAACTTCTGTCACATTAATTACTGTATATATCCAGTAGCTGTTAGGCTACTGTTCATAAGTCAAGGTTAACAGTAAAAGTCTCTGTTGTGCAAGTCTCGATATACAGAAATACATAGATGGTGCCAGTCTGATAGATATGTATCATTTACATCTTTGAAGTCAAATCATTGTTACACAAATACTTAACTTGTAGTTTAAATACATAAAATTGGATTCTGCTCCATACATAAATCTCATTACTCATACCATGATGAAAAGCTACATGCAGCCAGCCCAAAGTTCTGTAGGACTATACAGATGCTGGCTAGACCATTTCTTAGCTTGAATTTCAGTATGCCTGTAACAGATATACCAGAAGTAATACAACTCATGTTTTTCACACTGTTTTACCATCTACAACCTGCCACCAGGTAAGAAATGCTTCTACTACACACCGAGCCACACCTTGTTTAAAAGATGCTAATGAAACCATCTAATGAATAATTCTTCCTGTTAATGTACCCCATGACTGCTGATATGTAGTCTAACCTCAGCTATTACACAACTGTTGATGTCTCACACTCTGTAATCCCTTGTATGTCATATTACTTGTTTGATCCAGTACACACACATTTTCCTTGTTTAACTTTCTGTGTACAGGTTGTCACTTAACAGCGGCCTGGGTCATTCCTGTAAAAGGACCTCTGGTCCTGTTCATCAAATAAATAACTAAATGAATGAATACACTGCAGCAGGAGAAACATTAGACAAACATGAAGGTTTTATTAATACAATAGAAAATGTTAAGGGACACTAGCAGTTTTTAATGATACTACCATAGTCGGCCTGTTTGTGAAGGAAGGAGGGCAGCAGACTCCACTGATGTATTGCCACCAAGAGCTGTCCCAAAGGATAAATGACATGGTTAACTCAAGGAGCTAGCATACATCTGTGTGTATGTGCAGTGGAGCTCATGCTGGTGGCATCATGGGGTTGGGGAACAAGGAGGAAAAACCCTGATATGACCAGGAAGTTGCTTGGCACTCTCGGACTCTGCCAGACTGACTTCACCCCAACCCCCACTGATATGCCTGTCCTCCAAGAGAAATGCTGACCCCAGGAGCCTCCACCATAGGGAGTAAATCTGTGGGCTTTCAGGGGTGCTATAAGTGACATATAAGGAAAGGAAGGGGCTGGGCAGCACCAGTGAGTGGGCTATCGTACAAGTCTCCTCCCTACCAGCCCAACCCCCGAATCACTTAAGTGCTTATTTATCAGTTTAGGCCCCCAATCTCCAGCTTCACAATACCTGATTTGGGGTATGACAGTATTCCAGTATAGCCCAGTTGACCCCCCCAACCTGCTGTGCACCCACTTCATCAGTGGAGTAGCTGACTGATGGAGCACAAATGTGTGTGCAGTTGGGAGGAAGGGAGCAGAATGGTGTGCAATATCACCGATGCTCAGCAGATGGTTAATCTGCCTAACATCATGAATAACGCACGCCACTCCACCTACTGTCTTCTCAGTTGTGTGAACCTTCGTGCTCCATCAGTCAACTGATACATTGATAGAGTGGGTATGCTGCAGGTTTGTAAAGGGGGGGGGCTACTGGAGTTTCCTAGAATATTATAGTCCCCTTCAGTCCTGAACTGGGCATCAAGATTCAGTCCTGAACTGGGCATCAAGAGCGGGGTCTAGCTGATAAACACTTTGTGGATTTGGGGGCTTGGGCTAGGGAGAGTGTGAGACATGTAATTTAGTTTTCTAAGAATTAGTGTGGGAGAATGGGGGGGGGGGCAAGGGATCAGCCTTTACCACCTGGAGAGGGAAAACATATTTTTTTAATTATTTCTTTTTAATTCCCTTATAAGAGGGAAAAAAAAAAATTCCCTACTCTGTTTCTCTACCACCTGGTCGGGCCTCATTCAAGAGGGCACCCCTGTCTCATCCCCCCCCGACATCCACCAGGACTTACTGCCAGCAGTCTTCCTCTAGGGCTTGCCCCCTGGTGAGGGCGGTGGGGGGACCCCAGGACCCCAGGACCCCATCCAGTTTGAGCTTTTTAATTCCCTTATACAAGTACCAGGTATAGTAACACACTACTCAGTGCCTGGTCCAGAGTATCAAGTACCCTATTATTTATGGTATTTGGAATTAATATTCAGGACATGTGCAGCCAGAGTCATGACTGTACTTTTACTGATCACTCAGGAACATAATACCATAATTTGATAATGTAATTTTAGTCCTTAGTCTGTAATTATTTCCACCCCAGGCTGTTATAAAAGGGTTTACTTGAAAAACAAAATAGAATATAAATTTCTAGTAACAAGATTCATTTTTATGTACCAAGGCATACAATGTATCTGTTCTTAGTAGTACGAAAACTGTGCAAAGGTGAAAATGACATCTTATAAAATGAATAGGGAAAATACTGCTTTCTGATTGGCTACCTGCCATACTTAATTACAATACTAACACCACCTAAAAATGGTCCTACTGCGCTGTCTAGAAATTTCACTTTAAAACTGACATTCTGAATTCTCTGCTCCACAAAATCGAAATAAAAATGTCAGACATTCTACCAGCTAATCTTTGAGTTGTTCACAGACGCTACCATGAATCAATTTCTGGAATCAGCAGAAGAAACAACTGGAAAAAAACTATTCATTTCAAAACCATAACAATTTCTTCTTTGTTGTTATTTTTTACTATCTTAAACTAATGTTACACGTGAAATAAGACACTCCAGGTTGTTGGTAGTAGTGCATCTTTATTATCAAGGAGTGTGGTGTACATATTTATGTTTGAAACACAATTTAAAAAGTGAAACAGAAATAAGCGCCCCAGATGGGATTTGAATCCAGGTCTGCTCAAAATATCATTCCACTGCACTAACCAGCTGTGCTACCAGGACAACTGGAACCTGAGGATCCACAAGGGCACTCACCTTTTTCTCAAATGCACACCCTAGAACTACATAAATTAAAATTACATCTTTATTATCAAGGTGTGCGATATGTGTATACTGTACGTTTGAAACACAGTTTTAGAGGTGAGAAAGAAATAAGTGCCCCAGCAGGGATTTACACCCAGGTCTGCTTGGAATACCATTCTGCTGCACTTATCAGCTGTGTTGCCAGGATAATTGGAACCCGAAGATCCCAAGGGCACTCAACTTTTTCTCAAATGCACACCCTGCAGGTTCTCAAATTAGAATGACATCTTTATTATCAAGGAGTGCTGTGTGTGTATATGTTTGAAACACAGTTTCAGAAGTGAGAAAGAAATAAGTGCCCTTGGGGATCCTCAGGTTCCAGTTGTCCTGGTAGCCCAGCTGATTAATGCAATGGAACAGTATTCTGAGCAGACCTGGGTTCAAATCCCAGGTGGGCACTTATTTCTTTCACACTACTAAAATTGTGTTTCAAACATATATGCACATCACACCCCTTGATAATAAATATGTAATTCTAATCTGTGTAACTCCAGGATGTGCATTCAAGAATAAATTGTGTGACCTTGAAGAGCCTCAGGTTCTAGTTGTCCTGGTAGAACAGCTGGTTAGTACAGTGGAACGGTATTTTGAGCAGACCTAGTTTCAAATTCCAGCTGCGGCACTTATTTCTTTCTCACTCCCAAAATTGTTGGTAGTAGTGCCCTGAAGGTACTTCAAAGGGCTGAAGGCACTCAGCTTGCAGCCTCATGCCTTACTACTCTCCTGGGCATGTGTTCATGGCATTACTACCAGCAGCCTGTTGTGTCTTATTGCTTCCCTGCTGTTTCCTATAGAATGATGTGGCTCTGAGAACTCAGCATAGAGATAACAGTGACAAAACACAGTTTAGTGCCACTTTTCAACAAATTTCTTTAACATAGAAACATAGACTTTGACGGCAGATAAGGACCGCTTGGCCCACCTAGTCTGCCCATTTCCCTACCTACAGGATAAGCTACAGATCCTATTTAACCAACAGCCTATTTCTTCCTACCCCCCCATAAAAAATGCCTTATGTCTGTCCCATGCATTCTTGAATTCTTCCACAGTTTTAGACCCCACAACCTCCTCAGGAAGGCTGTTCCATGCGTCCACCACCCTCTCTGTGAAAAAATACTTCCTCACATTGCCCCTGAGCTGTTCCCCCTCTATCTTCAAATTGTGTCCCCTTGTTCGTGCACATCTCTCTTTCTGAAAGATGCTACCCTCTTGGAATGTTGATTCCACTGAGGTACTTAAACGTTTCTATCATGTCCCCCCTCTCCCCTCCTTTCCTCAAGGGTATACATATTAAGCTCCTTTAGCCTCTCTTCATATGGCTTCTCTTGCAGACCCTGCACCATTTTAGTTGCCCTTCTCTGAACTGCCTCCATCCTGTCTATGTCCTTGCGGAGATGGAGTCTCCAGAACTGGACGAAGTACTCCAGATGGGATCTCACCAACTGTCTGAACAGGGGATAACAATTTCTATTTTCTGCTGGTGATGCCTCTCCCTATACATCCCAGTATCCCCAGCCTCCCTACTGCCTTCTCACATTGCTTGCCAACCTTAAGGTCATCTGATATGATTACCCCCAGGTCCCTTTCCATTTTTGTTGTTGTTACTACCCCCATTGTGTAATCTTCCCTGGGTTTTTGTTTCCCAGGTGGGATAAAGAATATTTTGATTATATATATATAACTCAGTAGTGAAAATAACATTAGGCAAATGTTATATATCCACTGATCCTTGACTCACATCCAAGCGTATCATCTGAAATGCTAACCACCAGTACTCATGTTGTGCAACTCTCCCTTTATATTATCATAGGAGAGAAGACAGAAAACATGCTTTCCTTGCAAGTGTTAAATGTGAGCTTTTAAAGAAAAGGGAATGAACAGTATCACAAACAGCATGCAAACATCTCCAGTAAGCCTCAGGACAGTTCGCACTGACAACAGCTCCACTGAGATTAAAGCAAGAAGCTGTCACTGTCTGTTTTTCAAATGGATTCTATGCACGAACTGGCTACCTGACTATTCACATTCAAGACCAGACCAACTTATTAATAGCAGTTGTTCAGGACTCTTTTTTTATGTTTTCTTGAAAGAGACATAATTGATTTTATCTATATAAATAGGACAAGCCCAGAAATGAACTTTTGGGAGTTTTGCATTAGTTGAGGAATGGTTCAACACTGTGAAAAATGCTAATGGGACAGAAAACAGGTCGCTCTGTGTTGATCATTTTTGTTGTTTTGTTAAGTGTGCTACTCATAGCTCTTACAGCCACAGGCATCTACTTTTATTATTGAAGTATTCTAGCTGTAAATGTTTAAGCGCACTTTCAAACAACAAATACATTATAAAGACCAAGTTGCCTGGTGTGTCTTCCCACAGCCCTTTTTGAGTTTTGATTTGTCCCACCCCACCCCACAACCACCACACACACACACACACACACACACACACACACACACAACACACATTTGGTTTCTGGAATAGGTCCATTTTGTGCAGGCAAACAACAGAAACTAAGTTTTGGATGAAGTTCAAATCATTGTTTTTGAACTGGGAAATGAATAAGTTGTCACCTGGAGGGCCTGAAGTGTTTAACCCAAACAAATCTGAACAAAATACTGTATGCACCAAACACCAAGCCCTGCAACAGGCAGTAATCTCACAGCACTAATGCAAACAGATTTTGTTTTAGGCTGGGAAACTGTTCAGTTATCAAACAACATACACCCTCAGCTGACTTCTAACAGTGAAGCATATTTTCAGTATAGTTTCTGGGATGAGTGTTCGTTCTATAACCAAAACTGGTTAAGTTAACTCCTCCCTCATTCAGAGCATGAGAAAATTCTAAGATAGACTGGTAAACATGTCTATTGGTAACATAAGTCACATTTTTTAAGATTCAGAGAAAGGGTCCCAGACCACAAAATGTCCCCTATCCAAATGTTTGCTTTGGAGTGCAGCTCTCAGAAAGTGTGTTGGGTTGCAACAGACAGTCAATAATTTTATTTCCACTCAGTGGTTACTATAGTTTGTAAAAGTTTGATATAAGGAGAGTACTCAGTTCAGAGATGGAGAAATAATTTAAAGATATAGTGGTGAGGTCAGATCCTCCCCAAGTGAATGGCACTCCTCTTAAGTATACTGGATAGAGCACTAGATTAGGGCTTCTGGCTGCTATTTTTTTTCTTTGATATTTATCCCCTGGATACCCAGCCTACCCCTGTCTACCTCCTCTCCTACAGCCCCGCCTCCCATCACTGGAATTTACCTTGACCAACCATAGTGTAGTGTCCCATGGTTTACCCCTGAGGCAGAGCCTCCTGGGTAACCCCCTAATTCCGGGAGATATTTAGCTTGGATGTGGGTTTGGGGGCCCAGTGAGCGGGTGCAGAACCTGCCAGGAGAGGTAGGCTTCATCCTGTCAGCCAGGGTTTTTTTCTGTTTTTCATGGTCCCCAACCCACAGACCCTCTGTGGAGGATGCGGCATGATGACTGCATGTCAACAGATGTCCTGACATCTTCTGCAGGCAGCATCCCCACCTGGAACTGCAGCTCTTGCCTGCATCGCAATCTATGGTCACCTAGGTGGTGGTGTCATGGCAGAGCAAGCAGCCTACTCTCCGTGGAGGAGGAAAGCATCCATTGAGATGCTCAATCCTCCTCCCTCCCAGCTGACTCCCAAGCAGCCCAGGCTCATTCCCGAACCTGGATCACCAGCATAGCAGCAGGTGGGGCATACATGCCTCTGCTCTCCGTGCCACTATACCAGCCCTGCAGGTTACTATTTTTGATCTTCCCTTAGTATACTGCATATCAAAAAAATAGATACAAAGTAGGGAAAGAGTCTTACCAGTAACCTTTGGTTATTGTTCTTGGCTCTAATTTTAAACTCACAAAATTCATCTCCAGCGGTCCAGATAGCAGCTGCAAAATGTGATCAATTTATCACGTGAATTCCACCACAAACTTAAATGCACAACACAGTGGCACATAACGCAAGCATACTTGTATAAATGTGTGCTTCAATCCAATCTTGCAGTGGCCATAGCCTTGTGATGACTAAACATGTAACATGAAATAAAAATAGATAAATAAATAAATAAGGGATTCAGTTACGCATTTTCCTGTATTTGATTCCCTTATGCAGCTCATGCACATTATGTCTGCTGATGTTTCAGTGCACCGTTCAACGCCTGTACTGCACTTCTTTGTCATGCTTTTATCCTGTTCGTAAGTTTTATCTAGTAATCTCCTGGGTCACTCCCAAAAATAGGCATTTCTTGTCTAGTGTGCTTACCCAGTTAATAAAAGCTTAATAAATAAATAAGGTACCATCTTTTTCAGAGCATCAATGCTCTGTGTTCATATGTGCCCACAGCAGAAGAGCTTGTGAACCAAAAGTCCAGCAGAGAAACACAGTGGACAGTGTTCTTGCAGGGCTGGGTTATCATGCAGTTGTAGTCCTTTCTTAACTCAGTGCACCAAGCTTACCATCAAACTCCACATCGTGGGCATGGAGCAGGTGGTAGGTATACTATACCCGGATTTCAGCAAGTCCTCTGACTCAGTTCCTCACAAGAGGTTGATCAGAAAGCTGGCAGACATAGAGGCAGGGGAGATACTGACCAGGTGGGTGGCAAACTGGCTGAGGGAGAGAGAGAATGCAGTGGTGGAGTTAGGGGGAGCACTCAGGGATGAGGGAAGTTACTAGCAGGGATCTGCTGGGGTCAGTGCCTGGTCTGGTCTTGTTCAATGTGTTCATTAACAACATTGGGGACAGCATGAAATGCAAGTTATTCCTTTTCTTTGGACAGTATCATGCTCTGTGGAATGGTGGACACTAAGGAGGGTGTAAGGGATCAGGGTGAGGATCTGACAAGCTTGAAAAGGTGGCCTGGAATCTGGCAAATGGATTTCAATGCAAAAAAGTGCAAGGTAATTTACATAGGGTGCAAGAACCCCAGGCCAAGTACAGATATGGGGGCATGACAGCAACAGTCTTGGAGGAGATGGACCTGGGGTCAGTAGTCACAAGCAATCTGAAACCTTCAATGCAATGCAAAAAGGAGGTGATGAAGAGAAACAGGATGCTGGGTTGCATATCACAGGGTTTCACCAGCAGGAAGAAGGAGATCATTCTGCCCATATACAAATCCATGGTGAGACTGCACCTGGAGTACTGTGTGTAGTACTGGAGCCCCTATCCCAAGAAGGACATAAATCAGCTGGAGGCATGCAGAGAAGGGCTACCAAGATGATTTAAATGCAACAGGATTTCCTGTATGAACAGAGGCAGGTCTTGAACATGTACTCATAGAAACACAGAAATATAGACTTTGATGGCAGATAAGGACCACTTGGCCCACCTAGTCTGCCCATTTCCCTACCTAGAGGATAAGCTGCAGATCCTATTTAACCAACAGCCTATTTCTTACTACCCCCCCCACAAAAATTGCCTTATGTCCGTCCCATGCATTCTTGAATTCTCCCACAGTTTTAGACCCCACAACCTCCTCAGGAAGACTGTTCCATGCGTCCACCACCCTCTCTGTGAAAAAATACTTCCTCACATTGCCCCTGAGCCGTCCCCCCTCTATCTTCAAATTGTGTCCCCTTGTTCTTGCACATCTCTTTTTCTGAAAGATGCTACCCTCTTGGACTTTGTTGATTCCACTGAGGTACTTAAACGTTTCTCTTATGTCCCCCCCTCCCTCCTTTCCTCAAGGGTATACATATTCAGCTCTTTTAGTCTCTCCTCGTATGGCTTCTCTTGCAGACCCTGCACCATTTTAGTTGCCCTCCTCTGAACTGCCTCCATCCTGTCTATGTCCTTGTGGAGATGGAGTCTTCAGAACTGGATGCAGTACTCCAGATGGGGTCCCACCAACTGTCTGTACAGGGGGATAACAACTTCTTGTTTTCTGCTGGTGATACCTCTCCCTATACATCCCAGTATCCCCCAGCCCTTCCTACCACCTTCTCACATTGTTTGCCAACCTTAAGGTCATCTGATATGATTACCCCCAGGTCCCTTTCCATTTTTATTGTTGTTACTACCTTCCCCCCATTGTGTAATCTTCCCCTGGGTTTTTGTTTCCCAGGTGCATTATTTGCACTTCTTTGCATTGAATCCATGCTGCCATACTTCTGACCATTACTCCAACATTGCCAAGTCCCTTCTCATCCTTTCCATGCCTCCATGTGCATCAACCCTGTTGCAGATCTTTGTGTCATCTGCAAAGAGGCATACTTTTCCTTCCAGTCCCTCTGCAATGTCACTTATAAAGACATTAAAAAGGACTTGACCCAGTACTGAACCCTGCGGTACCCCACTAGTAACCCTCTTTCTTCAGAGTGGACTCCATTTACAATTACCTTATATGTCCTGTTGTCCTGCCAATGTTTTACCCAGGCTACCACCCTGGGACCCACCCCCAGGCTGGTTAATTTGACTATTAATCTTTTGTGTGGGACTGTGTCAAATGCCTTGCTAAAGTCTAGGCAGGCCATGTCCACAGCCCACTCACTCAAGAAGAGAAAAGGGAGAGGGGACATGTTTGAGACCTATGAATACCTTAAAGGTATTAACAGGTCGACTATGAGGATCTCTTGCTGAAGTGAAAACATGAACACCCGTGGGCATATCTACAAACTGGTGAGGGGAGGGGGAAGTACAGGTACAGGAAGGAGGCCAGGAAGAACTTCACTGAGAGGATGGTGGCGGGGTGGAATGCACTGCCAGAGGGGATAGTCAGTCACAGTTTAGTTGGGGAATTTTAAAGAGGGTGGGATAAAGTCAAGGGGAAGGTTAGCATGACAGGGAAGTGGGGGTCGACATATAACAAATGTGCATGAGATTCATAATGAGCAGACTTGATAGATCTGTGCACCTTTCCTGCTGGCACTGTCACAACTTCATATGTTTCTTCATCAAAAGAGAGCCCGCCTGCGCACTTCAGTCACACAGGCACAAAATGTTGTGTAACTGCCTCACTGCTGCAAAACAGACAAGCATCAGGGTTGCCTAAGAGTGCAGTTTAGTTCATTTCTCATTTGTATAGCAAGGGAATGAGTCAGGATGTGGGCAGCAACAGAGCACCAGGAGGGACCTTTTATTGCTCGGGAAAGGCTAGGCGGCAGGTGGGAACAATGCAATGAAAATGAAAAAGAAAGCTTACATTTTTTATCATATAATCAGAGGAACCATAAAACATGTTTGAAAGCCTTGTTGATAAAGAACTCTTGCCCCCCACCCCACCCCAAAAGAAAATCTCCTACATCAAAATGAAAATAAAAACATAAGCAAGCGGCCCAGGCACAGAAGCAAAGAAATTCAAGTAACTGCAAATTTAAGTGTGTGAGAAACTCACCAAAGACCAGTCATGAGCTGTCCTGTCTGCCTTTACGTCAGGGAGTGCCTTTAGTGAAGTAGCTGTCAGACAGCTACTTCACTAAGGGCACGCCCTGGGGTAAAAGCAGACAGGAGAGTTCATGACTGGTCTTGTCACCTCTGGCAAAAAGCCTGATCTGGGCTCCGGACAACAGCCACCACTAATGGCATTAGACTTATGCCTGATCTGGGCTCCAAACAACAGCTGGCACCAGTGGCACTAGAGAAACATCTGATCTGGACTCTGCACAACAGCTGGTAGCAGCAAATGTGGTTAAAAAAAGTTAAAAGTCACCACTGGGGGTGGGTGCTTGGTACTGGCATTTAAAAAAAGTGATAGCCAATACAAAGGACAGGCTCCTGGTATCAGCTTCAGATGTACTGATGCATAAGACAGTGTGGCACTGAGCTAGAAAACAGTGGCTGAATTGTTCATTGACTGTACAAGCAGCAAATCAGCATGAAAAGGTAAATGTCAGTAAGTGGCAATTGGGATGGTTCTGTCCTGCGATATCAGCCACATATCAGCCTCATACCGAGAGTGATACCTCAACCAACACAGCACATCCAAGTAACAAAACATATCAGCTTCATAACAAGAGTGACACCTCAACTAACAAATCACATCTGACTTTAAACAGGAAAACATTGGTAGGCAACAACGTGGATGATTCTGCCCTATGACAGGTTGCAGTTGGCTGCACAAGTGGTTACATGTGTGCATGAAAATGGACCCAGAGGCCCACAGCATCACTGGCTGCCAAGGGTGAGGGGATCATTTCTGCATCTCTTACTGGCTACCACACTAACACATCTACAGGGCCCAGTACTATCATTTCAACGTGTCTGCTTTAAAAATTGTAAGTAAACATAAAACAATGGTTAAAAAGATTTCCCCTACGTACTATGCAGAACTGAGGAGAGAACACATCTGAGGATCTGTGCATATTATCTTGCTGAAGGTGCAAACAGTATCTACAGAATGCCATTAATATGCGCCACTTACACTCCAACAAGCTGAAGCAGAATAAATGGGATCAGCAGAACTTTAGGGCAACCACTATTCTCTAAGTCAGTAATCCAATGGCTACCACGCATGAGAAAGCATTGGGTGCCCTGAATGTGAAGATAAGCACCGTATAGTGCTGCCAAATACTAAGGGGTCTGTCCACTTTCAGATACCTCTGCTGTGAAAAGACGTTGGATGGACACCAAGTCACAGATAACCTAGACAATCCAGAACATACATCCACTGCTTAGTAGACACAACCTATACTACTTTAGGCTTACAAATACTATATGATACACAAGGTGTGTTCTAAACAAATCATGATGGTGCCAGAACAGTACGCAGTCTTTCTCCCAAATAAAATGGAAGAGATGAGAGCATTTGTTACACAACCATGGCTTGGTACATGAAGATCGCTCCTCTGTTCTTTGATCTTTCTTCCCATTTCTTTCTCTGAGTTGGTTCTATGTCATATCTGCAATCGTGGAATAGCGATCGCCATTCGGGCAAGTGTACATCACCATAAATGAATTTCATCGATGCACATTCGCGGCGAATGGGAAGAGGGCACCCAAAATTTACATGTTTCCTTTCAATGCGAAGTGACTGTCCCCCACATCCCCCCTACTAAAGAATTCTCAACTCCAGGGAGGTACATGTCAGGGGGGTAAAATACTTTAAAAAGAACAAGCCACCTGCCAGCAAAAAAAGAACCACACCGCACCAGAACTGAACCCTGCACCTCCCAACCGACCACCCTCCCCACCACACTAGTGGACCAGCTCAGCAGCTGCCCACCACACCCCATCCCACAAACTTTCCCTCCCTCTCCCCCCCACACATGTGTGTGCGTATACACATGTACTTCCTGTCGCCCTACCTCTCCCACCCAGGTATCCAGTCACTACCCTGCCAGGTAGCCCTGAACACAGGTGCCGTAATTGAGTTGCAGTTTTTGTAAGCGCTCAATTGCAGTGACTTTTTTCATTGGATACCCTCCAAGTCCTTACAGTTTTCTTTTCCCCTCTGCACTTTAAGGTGTCAAAATTAAAGAGGAACTCTCACATACCCCACATTAATGCTGTGGGACATAGAGGCCCCGATTAAGCAGAACAGCCTTAATTTTTTTTTTCAGTTACTTACTCCTTTGCAGCTGTAGTTTGTATTTGGTTGATCCTGCATACCCCTGCCCACCACACAGTTAACAGTGTCCCCCCACGGCCAGCCCTCTGATGATACAGATGACAGGATAAGCCAGGAGGGGGATGTCTATGTACTGGAGTCACATATTGTGGTGGGAAAGAAATAATGTGACCTACTGGGAATTGAACCCAGGCCCCCAGAATACCATCCTGGTGCTCTAGCAACTGAGCTATTGGTTCACATGGTTGGCCTGACTCTTCCTGGACATGCATACTTTCTCTGGTACTGAAAATCCTCCAATACTGTCAAGATTACAGATGTTTTTGGTGCAGTATTAGCAACTAAGCAATTTTAGATCACAAATTGTGGTGAGAAAGAAATAATGTGACCTACTGGGAATTGAATCCAGGCCCCCAAAATACCGTCCTGGTGCTCTAAGAACCGAGCTATAGGCTCAGCCATAGGCAATACCAGAGAAAGGAAGTTTGTCAGGAAAGAGTTAGGCCAACCATGTGAGCCTATAGCGCAGTGGTTAGAGCACTAGGATGGTATTCTGGGGGCCAGAGTTAAACTCTCAGTAGGTCACATTATTTCTTTTTCACCACAATTTGTGATCTAAAATTGCTTAGTAGTGGCTAATACTGCACCAACAGTGTATGTACTGGAATGTCTGTTTTAAGTGTCACAATGTACAACAGCACCCTTTCATGCTTAGTCTACCGGTACTAATTGCATGGAGTTCAGCACAGTTGGTACCAGTAAAATAATCATGAAAAGGAGCTGTTCTACATTGTAGCACTTAAAAACAAACATTCTACCACATAAACATCCATGTGGCTTAGCATGTTGTCTGCGTCATCACAGGGCTATCCGCAGGGGACAGTGTTAACTGCATGGTGGGTGGGGGGATGTGTGATCAACCAAATACAAACTAAAGCTGCAAAAGAGTAAGTAACTGAAAGCATTTTATTTCAGGCTGTCCTGCTTTATCAGGATCCATATGTCCCGCAGCAATAATGCTGAGAACACAAGAATTCCCCTGTAAGTTTTTCAGCAAGGTTAGTGGATGTGAAAATTAACTAGCTCCCAATACTGTAACAGTTATAAGCATGTTTATCATTATTTGGGTAGTTAAGAAAACAAACATAAACATGCTTGTAACAGTTACAGCATTTAGGCAACCATAGGGAGGAAAAATAATACAAGGGATGAACTATGCCCAAATGTGCATAATTAGGATGTAAAGCCATCAAGGGGTTCTGGTGACATTTTCAGTTGTTTGATTTATATTTATCAACAGAACCACGGGACAGCTTTAGACCCTTGTTTATGTTTACTTGGGTGTAGTTTATTCCTTATAATACAGCTTCATAAATAAGTACTGAAATTCACTGAATACTTGAAGAGTGAGTAACATAGTGCTTGAATAAGTGAAAGAGTTTCCCGCAGTGTGACTAGGATCTAAACATGTTCAGATTTTATAACTGCCCAGTTCTTACACCATGTCTTATCATTCAATGTTGACGTCAGCACCAAAGGATAATAAGGCCACAAAATACTGTACTTTCCATAGTAATTATAGTTCACTATGTATTATAAAGTAATACAAGCATGGGGGGTTCAGAAGCTTTGAAGCACCCCATGCAAAATTGCTTTGTAGAACACCTTGATATATTTAAGACATGGAGAACATGGGAACTTTATGTGACTCAACAAAGAAGCCATGGTCTCTCTGCAACAGAGTACCATACACTGTATGGGCACTCCACCAGATCTGTGCACTCCCTGGCAATGTGCACTGCAGTTGTGTAGAAACCATACCTCTCAACCTTTCTTCACCAAAATGTGTGACAGGATGTGTGGCAAATTAGCAAAATTGTGACATATCATCAAACACAGCACTGCAAGCTCAGAACACTATGGCTAGCAGTGCACTTGTGTTCAAAATGTTTGCTGATAATTGAGCACAATAGATAATTATGAATTTCTGTTTTAAAACCTCTGTGAGAAATGTGGAATATCACTACCTTGATGTGGGACAAAGGAATTTCTGAGGGTTAAAATGAGTGACATACCTCATAATGTGTGATAGTTGAGAGGTATGGCAGAAACAGTTATGTCAGATACAAGTACCAGGAGCAGACCTCTCAGCTACTCGTATTATTCAGCTATACCTGCAATTATCAGCTGATCAGAATACCTTTCACATCTGAAAACAGATAGATTCTGATTAGATGACACCTTGGCAACCTCCATACCTCTCAACTGTCCCTGATTTTCAGGGACATCCCTGATTTTGCCTCAAAATTTTACCCTGTCCCTCCGAAAAATTGTGGTTCCGTGACCAAACAATTGGGGTTATAAGCACAAAATAATATCAGCCATTAAAGTTACAGACTTGTTCTTCCTTAGAAAATGCATTTTACGCTATGCCCCTTATTCTACTAGCTTTCTGAGTGGATATCATCAATTTTGAAAATGTGTCCCTGATTTTGGTCCTTTGTCCCTGATTTTTTTAAGCCTTGTCCCTGATTTATGAGGCAGGAGGTTGAGATGTAAGGCAACCTCTTTCAGTGTTCAACATATAAAACAAATCATAGGGATAGACACTACTTTCTCTCTATGGTTTGAAACATCACAACCAGGCACTCACCACCACCAATAAAAACTGATGCAGCAGTATAAAATAAATAATGTATTGTGCAATTTATTGTGATTTGCAGAATAAATTATTTATTTTATACTGCATCATCAGTTTTTATTGGTGGTGGTGAGTGCCTGGTTGTGATGTTTCAAATGTTTTGAGTTACCAGTTGCACCCCAACCGAGTGCATGCCCTTGTTAGTTTTTTTTCTCTTTCTGTGGTCCAGTCTCATCCTCTTCTGTTCTGAAACTCCTACCCTGTAACCATGCCCTCCTCACCCTCCCTATCTCCCTTCTCCACTCCCCATTTTTAATCATTTATTCTGAAATGCTAATCGATACTGATAAGCTCCTCTACACTTGTGATTTATACTTCTCATAAGCAGACCATATTGTAATGTGTATAATATATATATATATATCTATATATAGATATATAGATATATATATATATATATATATATATATATGTATATATTGCAAAAAAAACTGTTAATGCACCAGTTAGGATTCAAATTAAGGCAACACAAGTAGGGAAATGTGGTGTTAGGGTTTCCAGCCCTAAATCCCCGCCCCCCCCACTAGCAAAAGGACAAGAACACACAAGCAACCAAAGACAGCCATCATCAGGTAACACAAGCAACACACAGCTGTTTCCAGATGACAAAATATATCCATCATATGGGTTCAGTGCTTTTTCAGCACTGGGTTCACATGGAAACAACAAGACATACACACCCACTTCTGGTTGCAGATAGAAATCCAGCAAGTGAGAAGTCCATCTGGCTGTGGAAGTGTAGGATCCTATGGGCTCTACACTTCCAAGTGGCGACATACACAGATGGGCCCTAGGGCCCTGCGGCAAGTGCCCACTTGTGGCTGCAGAACTGCAGTTCTGCAGTCACACTGTAAAGTTTCTAAAGAGCACTCATATAGCATGTTTTTTCAAGTGCAGTGTGTTGCCTGCATATATTCAAAGGTACCAAATAAATGTTACTGCATTTATGTCATCTGGAAACAGTTCTAGATTGTTTGTCTTACCTGATGATGGCTGTCTGTGGTTACTTGTGTGTTCTTAGCCTTTTGCTGCTGGGGGGGAGAGTTAGGGTTAGAAACTCTAACATCACATTTCCCTACTTATGTTGCTTTGAGTTAAACTCTAGCTGGTGCATTAATGTAGTTTTTTGCAATGAATTTCCTTTTTTTTTTTTTAAATAGTGGAATCATATCATCTTTGGACCTGCGTGAACTGATTCATCTGGCAGCAGATGCACAGGGCCCGAGAGTCCAGTGCTTCTGTGTGGCAACAGATACAGATGTATAGAGCCCAGAGGTCCCTGCAAGATGTGAGGAGTCCATCTGGCTGCAGAGGGCTCTGCATTTCCATGAGGCTACAGATGCAGATGCACAGGACCCCTTGGGCCCTGTGCCAAATGTGGAGTCCACAAAGTTATGGAAACAGGGCCCTGCAATTCCTTATGGCTGTAGATGCAGATGTGCAGGGCTCAGAGGCCACTGCACTAAGTGAGGAGTCCATCTGGCTCTGGGCCCTGTGCTTTCATGCAGCTATAGATACAGATGTGCAGGGCCCTTCCTTCATAACTTTTTTTTTTTTAATATTCTGACCACAGATTTTCAACATAGTCTTTTTATGACTCCATCTCATGAACCAGTGAGGTGAAATTTTTCAAATCCTCCCCGGAAGGTGATTTTGCAGAACAACTGCAAATATTACCTTACTTGTTCATGAGGTTTGGTCAAAAAAAGGCCATGTTGAAAATTTAAGGTAAAGATCTTTTAAAACAGCCTTGTTATAAATAGAAGTTGTTTTTCTACACAAAGTTCTCTTTTGTGAGCAGATTTTATTCTTTTGTATGGTCTCACAAAAGAAGATCGTGGAAGGAAAATCTCACAAATGAAGAATTTCACCTCATGATAGAAGAAACTCTTTTTTTGTGAGCTTCTTTTAATATGAAAAGATCAAAAAGCAAGAAATCTCAAGAAAGATCACAAAACAAGAAACTTCTTTTGTGAGATTAAATTCTTTCATGAGCTGAGATTCTTCTTTCATAGTCATAAGACTCATGAAAGAAGAATTTCACCTCATGAAAGAAGTATCAGGAGCCCTCGCTAAGCCTTCTACATAGGATTTTAGGGATGTCCCAAAACCATATTTTGAGGTCGTTTTTCAAAAGACAAACTCCAGAATCAAGCTAAACAGGCCCCATTTAGCTATATGCATGTGTTTGTTTTTCTCCAAAGCATCATTTTTATGGGTTTTCAATTTTTTTTTAAAGAAAAACAAGACAAATGTTTTTCTCACAAAAGAATTTCAGTTCACAAAAGAAGATTCTTCTTTCATGAGACAGAAATTCTTCTTTTGCATCGGACATATAAATAAAAGACCCTACTAAGCATGCTCAGAATTGAAATTTCAAATCCTTATAACTAAGGTAACGATTAATGTTTTTTCACTAAACCAAAAAAAGGCCTCTTTCTGGGACAAGCCCCTTCTGCACTGAAACTTTCAGAACAAAATTCCAAACCCTTTGGACTGTACAGTAGGTGACAGCAAAAAAAGGAAAAAGGCCAAAAACCTTAATTTTTCCACTTTTTGCACCATCTGGATCTTGGAATCCAAACATCTAGCCCTCACAAAACTTTCCAAATCAAGAGACCTTGCTCCTAGACCCTGCATGCAAAATTTCATACAATTCTGTTGAACGGGGGCAAAGTTATTAAGGTGAAAAGTTAGGGAGTTAACATTAAACACGCTGTTCAACCCTAATATTTATACACAGATAGGCACAGATGTCTACATACAGTATATGCTGGCATGTAATTTATGTTGTATTTATTGGGTGGGATATTCAGACTGCGCCAGGCAGGGGTGCAAGCCTGGGCACAGTGCAACTGGGCTATGCCAGGGCAGGGACCAGGCGATATTCAATGGTGCTGTGCCATGGCTCAGCACCGTTAAATATGGCACTGAGGGCACACACAATGCACATGGTGCAGTGGCACTGCGCCAGTGCAAGAAGCAGGAGGGGAGCCAGGGGATGCGCCAGCGCAAGTGCGGTTGTGCTAGGTGCATCAACCATGTTATTCAGCACTGGGCATGCAAATGAGGCCATTATGCAAGCAAGGTGCAAATGGGGCCATTTGCATGTCATTATGGCCCCAATTGCATGCAGTGCACCAATCCCTAGTGACTTGTGCCTGGCACCCTGCCAGGCTGCAGCCTTCGGGGACCGAGGCCCTGCAGCCCCTTGGTGACCCCGCACCCACATGTCAGCGGGCATAAGTAATGGAGTATCCCTGGTGGTCCAGTGGACTCGTTTCCTTCGCCCGATCACAGACATATACATGAATATCCCTGGTGGTCCAGTGGATCACTCTCCTGTGCCGATCGTGGGCATACATAATTTAAATCCCTGGTGGTCAGTGGACAGCCCCCAGCACCTGATCATGGGAAGATATAGTGAACCCACTCCTGGTGGTCCAGTGGCACCCCTCCCCCACCCACTTACTGAGGGTCCCCTGCCACCCAGCACCCACCCCAGTCAGCTGACGGGTGGCACCACCCACCCGCATGCTGCCCAGCCACGTTCATTCATATCAAGCCTGTGTAGTACAGTATGATCTGTATGCCCATTGGCCCACACGGTGAACCAATAGGTGTACAGACAGTACTGTATGATGTCAGTCGGTGGATGGCCGGGTGGCATGTGGGTGGGGTGGCACTGCCCACCAATGACTGGGGGCTTGGTGGTGGGGACCTCAGTGGTTGGGTGGGAGGGGTACCACTGGATCACCAGGGTGGGTTCATTATATCCACCTGCAGTGGCGCTGGGGGCGTCCATTGACCACCAAGATTTATTACATATGCTGCCGCTAGAAGGAGAGCAGTCCACTGGACCACCAGGGATATTTATATACTTATGCCAGTGATCGGGTGATGGGGAGTGGTCCACTGGACCACCAGGGATTGTTATGACATATGCCCGTGATCAGGCGATGGTCAGGGAGCTTGTGGGCAGGTGGCCACCCACGGCCGGTGGCTGCCGTGTTGTGCCCTGCAATATGGCAGCTCACCTGTGGGTGGCCAGGACTTGCTCCTGGATTTACCAGACACATCTTTGCACCCCCCTGAGTGGCACAAGGCAGAGTTGTGCCAGCATCTTCGCTGCACATCCCGGGCTGAATGTCGGGATATGCCGCGTATCCATGGGCACACCCCGCGCGGCAGCATACGTACCGATGCACTGGCGCGCCGGAGGTTGCGCCAGCATAACATGCCCTTGAATATCACGCCAGGGTATTGAGTTGGTGGGTTGCATAGCGCAACCCTTTGAATATCCCACCCACTGTGTTTTAATTTGGTATTTCTGTTTCTCAGGCCATATCCCACCCTATCCCACCCACTTCCCACAGGATACAATGAGCAATGAGTTGCTTTAGCTCAGTTTTCCATCCTGACCAGCTCTTATATATCAATAAATACATACATACATAAGTGTATATATACATACATACACACATACATAAATAAGCAACTGTGAAGGCTGCAGTTTCATCAAGGGCTGGGAGTCTGGTGACATCATAAAAAAATGAGTGTATAGCTTGAGTGGTTTGTAAATATCAACAGAACCCTGAGAAGGAATTAAAACCTTGTAATTTACAATTTGGCTGTATTCATTTTGTAAAATATATGGATAATATCCAGTTTATAGGGTTTAAAACTGTTAATCCCATGAAATTGTAATTATTAACCATAATAAGTTATATATCTCTGAAGTGTCTTATTGCACTAATGACATGGGTTAACTGCAAAATGATAACAGAATATGATTTTTTTAATTAGAACATATTGTTTTCTGTATGAAATAAAGGCAGAAGACACAAACCTAGTTCTAGCTGCAGCATATTGATATTGTAGCCAAACCTGTTGAACAGGCTAAACAAAAACAAGAGTGTAGTTATGGCCAGATAATTACACTTCTGTACTTGTCTTTTAGCCATTCTGGTGTCTAGAATATTCTCACCCACGTCACAAATAAAATTGTACAAATAAATTGAGGTGCAAAATGTAGCTTGCATAGAGTGTAGTGACACTGCATGAAAGTCCACTGATGGTATTGTCACAAGGCAGTACTAGCCAATCCGCTCAGACCTGTGGAGTAGGGAGGAAGGCAATGGAAGGAGTACAAAGGACCAGAAAGGTGTTAAGAGAGGTAGGGAGCAGTAAGCTCAAAAGAAAGAAGGAGTCAAGTGATGGGAGGGGGCAAGTAATTCTACGTGCTTTGTAACAGCTAGCATCAATGGGAAACCGTTAACATAAAACTGCTTTATTTATGTATCTGACAGAAAGCAATGTGGCACAGTCAGTTCTCTGTAGCAGTTCTGAATCTGTAGATTTCTGTTTCACTTTACAGCACTATACCTCTCGGTGCATATTTGTGTTACTGCTGCTCCTGATGTGGGTTATAAAGCCACAGGCACAGCTATGCAGGATTAAAAATATGGCCTGGTATTTAATGGGTCATAGGCTAAACTGACAAAAGTGATGCCATCACTGAAGAACATCAATAATCACTGTGATGCAGTGGCACCACTGCATATCATAAACCAGCACTACAGCTCAGCCTTATATATCCCGAAAGGGGGGAGAGGCACACAGCCATATGTTTTAAAAAATCAAGGGAAAAAAAACACTTCAGTTACGAAGTATTCCCACCAGATATCTTGAAAAGGCCACATCGCTGTCCTAAACATGAGTAGATGAGCCATGGGCAGAATGTGAAATCTAGTGCTGTGTATTTTGCAAGTGTCTAGAGATTGCAGCTTGTTTAATAATTCATACTAAGCCATTCAGAAAATTTCAAGTGCTCCAAAATCCATGCAGCATGTCAATACCATTCCCCAGCCTGTCACCCAAGGAGACAGGCTGTTATTGAAGAAAGTTTATCCTTTTCTACACTACAAAACTGGATAGAAGAAAGAACCCACTATGACAAAAGTGACAGTATTCAGCTGTTCTGTCTAGGGCAAATACTAACTTGTGTAGGATAAAGCAAAAGCTACTGTCTCCATACCCAGTCACTCTTCTGTCCACAACCCTTTGCACAGCCTGAACAGATGTGTGGGAAATGCTGCAGAATTACAATGTTTACATTTGGAAGAAAAACATTTATGTCCCCTTCAGTCAGTTGTTCCCAATGGTCTATTTAAAGACATGCCATCACCCACCCTTCCCAGAACACAAAGCCATTGCCCAAGCGTGTACTAATTATTTTAACCAAATGATTTCTAAATGATTATGGGACACAATTTTTTGTTTCTTTTCAAACATACATTATAACAGCAACCAACATCACATCATGAGGCAGCTCTGTCAGCAGTACTGAGCACACTACTGTCCTCCACATGCATGTAATAAGAGCTGTTTGATATTTATTCAAATTAGGTAAAGAACAGTTGTGTAAGAACTTACCATAACAATAGATCTTTGAGAGTATCTCTTGCAGCAGGTCATAACACATGGGAACCTTCTGCCAGAGGCACTTGTTTCCAGAAGACTTCTTAGCAGTCGTACCTGGGACTGCCCCCCTCATGCGCCACATGACAGGTCTGTGCACTATAAAGGAGAGGGCGGTCCCAGTATCCCCTTAGTTCTTGTCCTCATTAGCAACCTGATCATGATATCACCGAGGGAACCGAGGAGAAATATATAAAAAATCATGGGTTTTGGATATAACCACAATAAATATACAGAAATATACATACACACACATATATATATATATATATGTATATATACACACACACACACACACACACCACAGGGGAAAGTAAGACAAACTCTGCCCCCCAGTGTAGACAGGAAAAAGGGAGACAGAGGGAGGGGCTGCATGACCTGCTGCAAGAGATACTCTCGAAGATCTACTGTTACGGTAAGTTCTTATGCAACTTTACTATCTTCTTTGAGACAATCTCTTGCAGCAGGTCATAACACATGGGAAGATTCCCAAGCAGTTTATTGCAAAGCAGGGTGGCAGGCAAGTCTGTCTGTGTGAAAGCAGACCTTGGAGGACTGTACATCTAAAGGTTGTCCTCATGTAAAAAAGCCAAGCCCATCAATGGTAATGCATAGGGGAGGGCCAGATCCTAGATGCAGGAGCCGTATCCCCCAGCACAGCAGTCTGTAAACCTGCTGTGGCGGTAGCCTGCGCTCATCTGGAGTGAGTCCTGACGACAGCCGAGAACAGCAGAATATATGTCATTTTTGTTGTAACAAAGAAAACAATGGAGGCAGCCACCTAAGTTTGGATAGACAGTGTTTCCCCTTCACTATCCAGGGAAAATGAAACAAAAGGTGGCGCTGTCGTGCACTGTGGCCTCGTTAATTAAGAATAATAGGAACTGTGAACAACCAAGATGTGAATTACAGCAGCTTCAAGAGCCTCACACCCCACATAAGAGACTGGTAGCCGAATGGTTATTGATACACAGGAACAACTGAGACCACCTTAGTGAAAAAAGTAGGGTTGGGTCACAGAAGGACATCCTTTCCTTAGGAAAGGCAGATGGGGCCTGTATGCACAGAGCCTAGAATGCAGCAATGCAGCCAGCCAATGAAACTGCAATGCAGAGTAAAAGGTTCCAAGATAGGAAGCGCAGGCCTCATGGAACCATGGGCCCGAGAGGGACCAATCTTCAGTCAGTCTATGAATTAATTGACAACTCCCACAGGTAGGTGGAGTCCTACCGGGGTGCAGGGGGAAGAATGTCTCTTAAGAACATTCGTAAATACCCAATGGAGGCAGAGACCTTTCTCCCATCAGGGAAGGAAAGGCAAAAGTTTGCTGACAAAGGGAACCCCAAACACCGAAAGTGGGGGTAAACAGTCCAGTATGTACAGAGGAGGACAGGAAAACAAGGTCCAGCTCAATCCAGTCCCCTCAGAGAGAGAGAGAGAGAGAGAGAGAGATAGACATGGCACCCATTCTGTGATGAAAGGGACATGGCATGAAACACCCAGGTAGGTGTAAAGATGTCCGTCATCATAAAGGTGACTCTGGAACCAAGAGGGGGCAAGCCCTCCAGAACCAAGCATAGGGGAGTAAGAAACACAGAACTGGACTGAAGAAGCATTTACCAAAAGAGAAGAGCAGGAGGATGGGCATAAAGATGGAGAGATATTAGTACCAGAACCCTCAACTGTAACAGTGGGAACCACACCGGTCCTGACCCCAGAGGTGCCTCCAGTAAAGATAGAAAACATCCAGCCAGACCGTGTCCAGGTCTGGCTATAGTGGGCAGCAGTGCGGTAGTAAGATATGGGGTGGAGAGACAAACAGATCCCTGTCAGGATGAGCCCAGCGGACAAAGATGTCTTCGACTACATCCTGTGGAATTTTCCATTCGTGCCCTGCCGCTTTGAAAAGGCGGAGAGTATCTGGCCGTGTATGCCTGCTGCCAGAGATCTGTACCTCTAACAAGGTGTAGTCTGTTATGCATGGCCCAGAACCCTATATGCACAGTTTTAATGCATATAGGCAAGGGAGTGAGTAATGTTTCCTGGTCAGGTAACATACAGTGGGGAAATAACTAATTGAATCATGAGACATATCCTCTGTAGGAGGCACCCGAAAAGTATGGAGAGCATAGAAAATGGTTCTTCCAAGACAAAGACGTGCAGATGGGTATTGCCTGGCTGCCAAACACCTTGGTGGGCTTTTAGACCTTTGAAAGGAATACCCACATCCTCTGGAGTTGAAGTATGCATCATAAGAATGGTCCTACACCTTCAAAAAGGGAGAAATTTGATAGCTGGCGGCAAGCTGCCGACATCCATTTGCAGGCAGATCTCTGAAGGCCCAATCATTGCAGAGTGCCCTGGAACAAAGTCTCAGGTATTATTGGGGATATGTAATCAATTAGGATGGCTGCAGCCAAGTATCCCCAAATAGTCAGCAGGCGAACCCTGTCCAAGACACCTCCGGTACAGCAGATAATGGGAAGCCAGTTAGCCCAGGCGTATTCAGGCATGTCCATCGAGATACAGGAAGGAAAGCATTTCCAACTGAATGTATGCCACAAAGGTGTACTTTCATACCTAGAGACTTGAACCATACTTTGAGTACTGATCGGTGCGAGGAGAACAACTGATGATGTGTCCAAAAAAGCAAAACATCCAGCCATATAATGGAAAAAACCACAGAGACCCACTTTGCGAAGAATCGCAGAGAACAAGGCCCAGCATTATTGGAAGACTCAGTTAGCAGAGTCAATTCTGAATAGGGATTTCACTGCCTTTTGAAGCACAGGGTGAAGGTCTACCATGATCACTGTCCAGAAGGAAAGAGAAAACATACCCCGAACTTTGAGGAGGGGGATGCACAGGCAAAATGGGCATTTTTCAAGTAGAAAAAAGCCCAGATCCCAGACATCAGGACAGATACTGTAAACATGGATTTGAGGGGACCTTCAGACTGTGGGCAGTCCCAGGCAGGGAACCAGCAGAACAGCACCTGTTGACCTCAGAATCAAAGGCAGGGAAGGCTAATAGAGGTAGTGAGCCCATCTTAGGGAGGCCCCCACAAGTTATCAATGGTGTCCAAAAAAGGACTTTCATAAAAGAATTCTCCTGATGCAAGAAATGCCATGGAATGCATCAAAATATGGTGCCTCGTAGAGAGACCTTGAAAAGAAGCATCAAGAAGAAAACTCAGAAAGGCAGGAACAAAAGGCCCAACATATGCAACCAAGAAAGTCATGTGAAACATATTTTCACAATAGAGGCCATGTAAACCATAGCTGCCAGAGGTTCTAAGCAGCGAGTATAGTGGCTGCAGGAACATCCCCAAGAGATGGAATGACCACTGTGAGGATATCTCCAAATAATAAGCTAAATCATGCCTAGGGGCATGCAGCTCCTACACCTGGGCCCCAGAGGGTATAACCAGTCTGGTACCTAGTCTTGAACAAGAAAAAAGGGGGCTCCACCCCAACAACTGTAGACAGAGCCTGGTGTACAGCAGAGCTACAGGTGGAGACCAGGATGGGACCCAGAGGTGGGGCCACCAGGCAAAAAGAATAGGAATGACCACCTAGGCCCTACAGGCCCTACTTGGAGCTCTGAAGAGACATAGTCAGACTTCACTGGAATAATGGAGAGAAGAAAACTGGTGGGGAAATAAACCCCAGCAGGCCGGTCAAAGAGTTGACTTAAAGAACACAGCACTGTTTGAAAAAGAATCCTTCGGTTGTTGAGGAGGACATCAGTGATGTTGAAGCAGTGGAATAAATAACCGTATACCCAGTATGAGGGCAGAGTTTCAGTTAAAGACCAAACAGGGTCTGGGTGGATTACAGATAACACCCCATAGCCGAAGTCGCTGGTCAGGTGGTGCATAACCCACGCTCCACGAGGAGATGATGAGGAGGCCCACAGTGAGGCCAAAGGCAAGGGCACCTGGGTCTAGGGCCCACAGATTATTCTGGGGTCCATTGTGGACAAGAGGGTTCAGGTCCTCATCAAGGAGAAGAGCAAAGCCTACCGCAGTTAGATGTCATTGGCAACAAAAGACCCAAGGCCAGTGCTGACCTAAGTGCGAAACCCATGGTGACCAGGGGGCTGAAGCCTTCCCCAATGAAAGTGGGGAAGCCTATTGAAGCCAGTGGCAACGAGAGGGTGTAGGAGCCTCCACAAGAAGGCTGAAGCCATCATTGACGAGATAGCAAATGCCACTGTCGATGCGAGGGCAAAAGCCACCATCAATGAGAGCGGCAGAAGCTATCATTGACTAGAGGGAAAATGCCATTGACAACAAAAAAGTCAGAAGCCATCATGAAAAGAGGACTGAAGCCATCACCAACATGATGGTAGAAGCCACAGATGACAAGAGGGCAGAAGCCATCATCGATGAGAGGGCGAAGCCATCATTGACAAGACGGCAGAAGCCATTGTCAAGAAGAGGGCAGAAGCCATTGTGGATGAGAGGGCAGAAGCCATAGCCTATGAGAGGCCAAAGTCAACGAAAGGGCTGAGGCCAACATCAATGACAGGGCAAAATCCATCATCAATGAGAGGGCAAAGCCATCGTCAATGAGAGGGTGAAGCCATCGTCAATGAGAGGGCAAAAGCCATCGTTGACAAGAGGGAAAAAGCCATTGTCAATGAGAGGGTGGAAGCCACCTTCAGCAATGCTGAAGATGTAGTTATACTTATGAGAATTCAAAGTATCTTCATTGTCATCGGTCTAGTAAAGATGGTCAACGATGACAAAAGTTAGTAGAAAAAAATTAAATGTTAAAAGGAGAAGGTACTGCTGAGCCGCTCTCCAAGAGAGATGTGTGCAGATCACGGAAAAGAAAGAACTGAGGAGTATTAGGACTGCCCTCTCTTTCACAGTGCACAGACCTGGTCATGTGGTGCATGAGGGGGTGGTCCCAGGTACGACTGCTAAGAAGTCTTCCAGAAACAAGTGCCTCTGGCAGAAGGCTCCCATGGGTTATGACCTGCTGCAAAAGATTGTCTCGAAGAAGATCACAAATTACTTAAAATTGGATTACCTTACCAAATTAGCCTTGTGTACATGCTTCTATCCACCTTAAGCCCCTCCTCATACCCACTGCTGTTGGTTTCCTCCCCCTACTGCTAATCATCCTACCACTATTTCCTACCCTTGTCCCCCCTAGCTCCCCATGTACTAACTATGATCATCCTCAACCTTATATATGTCTCAGTCCCCCTCCACTCTCCCTTTGCTCTCCCGCTTCCATTTGCTATTGTTCTACTTGCATTCTATGACGGTTCGTTGTAACTACTGGCACTTATTACACTTATATTATAAATGTATCTCTGTAATATTGTGTGCCTTTCTGCCCTTGGTGTTTACTAGACTTGTACTGACTGTTGATTATCTGTATTGTATTCTATTTTTTAGCCATGTTTATGTACTGTAAATCCGTCATTTTGACATGTACAACCTGATTGTAACGTCCCGGGTCATGCCTGAAAATAGGCATTTCTATGTCTAGTACACTTCACCTGGTTACCAAAAACAAATAAATAAATAAAGATTGGTGGAGATTTTGAATTTCTTTTGAAAATTAAATATTTTTATTTTAATAATTATATTAATGTAAAACAATCCACAGAAGTTTCATAAGATCATTTTATCAATTTTCTTGGTTGAAAATATGCTTTTAAATGTAGATTTTTGGGGGGCATTGAATTCTCTTTGTAATTAATGCAGGGAGTGTGCTAGCATGTTTCAGCAGAGTTAGTGGGGACTAGCAATTCCAGATTCAGCACATTCAATTACATTCAAATCCATGACAAACTATACACAAAAAATCATAATTATGGGCATTCCTGGAAAATCAAGAACATGTGGTCAACCAATTACACACACACACACACACACACACACACAGACACACACACACACACACAATGGATATGGTTCAGCACCTGTGCTTGAATTAATTACTTCAAGGAACCCCACTGCCACAGGAGCAATGCAATAGCATCTACTTTACAAAGACTGATGTAAAACTGTAGCAAAGCACAGCAAATGGGCCCAGCTAGCTGATAACACTTAGTACAGTTTTAGAAGTTAAAGGAATTTTCCATGTTTCACTCCATGAGAGACAAAGCATTCCATCAGTGAACAGTTTAGCTCCCAGATGTCAAATGACATTTTTCAGACAGTATTTAAATAAGTTTTTAAATTAAACTTACTGCCCAATCAAGGAAACAGCTGCTGAACCACTTGCTAAATAAACTCCCTCCTCCCCGACCTGTACGTCCTCACAGAAGATTGGTGAACTGCATGTTTGGGAAGAGTATTTTAGCCCACAGTGGTCATGGCTGCAGTGATGGCACCACCAAAGGACTATCCAATCCAGCGCCAGATGCAGAAGAGGGCTGTGTAGTGAGTTAGAGGGTTTTGTAGTTATAGCACTACTGTAGTGCATGCTCTCTCTGGCCCCTCCTCCTGAGCTTCAGTGTAAGAGCATCCCCCAAATGTCAGTTTTTTTTTAAAGTAAAAACTTAATTTTGCATCTCTGCTGGGCTTAGTGGGGATTCCAGCATATGGTAACTGATATTTTAAATATTTCACTTACACCACTTACCTTTGGAGTCCCCCAAATAAATCTTGAAAAAACACTTTAATACCATCTGGAGTCCAGACAAGTTGGCACAATGTGGTCATCCACATTTGTATACTTTTACATATGTTCTAAATTAAGCCTCACTGAATCAATACTAGTTTTCAGCTAATTCTGTACTGTGCATCTCCCATCAACTTTGCAATGCATTACTTATAAACCTCAGAACATGTTCTAGCTATGCCGAGTGCCTAATTAAGGAAAGCACAAGAGCACACCCCATTAAAGTGAATAAGGGCATTTTGTAACATATTAAATGCCACATTTGAGGAAAATCAAAATATATAAAAAAAACATGTTAAAGAAGCAATATTTGTCAGGCATCACACAGTTTTTTTCAGCAATAATGCTTTTCAGGTAAAATAACAATAATATGCCCATTCTTATTTTCCTTTTCTTTCAGTCCTGAATGAACATACAGATTTTGATGCTTTTAAAAGTTCCCACTGCCATGTTGTAGCCACCGTAAAAAAATTAAATATGTTGCTACAGTGCTGTGCTGTTTATCATCAGAAACATGTGGTAGCATCATCCTAATACAGACACAGTATGAATCAATACAGTATGTACATTCAAGAGGTAACCTCAGAGGAAGACGTTTTTTTAAAATTGTGAGTAGATGGCCATCTTCAATGAGTTGAGTAATTAATTACAAAATTAGCTATGAAAGCTGTTTTAAAAATATCTGAGAACATTAAAAATGCACAGAGGATGACTCTAAGGATGTCAAAAGAAATTTTAGTTGCACTGGTCCTTGGAAAACAGGAGTCACTAGATAGTTTGATACCTTTAATTGGACTAATGTATGTATTGAACAAAGATGGCATAGCATACAAGCATTCAAAACACATGTTGGTCCCCAAAAAAAAAAGGTATTAAACTGTCCAGCGACTCTAAGGATGTCAGAAACACATGTTTGCCCAACAACTATGATGACATTTCTTGACAACAAATGCTTCTGCTTTAAAAGTGCCCCAGTTCACTTCAATGGGGTGCATTCTCATGCTTTCCATATTCTCATATCACAGAACATCTCAGTATGTGGTTCAGACAGGCTAAGAGGGAAGCTGAAAGGACTGGGCTGACGACTCCCTGGTATCCAAATAGGATTCCTTCCTTTCCCTAAATGCAGGAATTGAAACATTATTTTCCCTTCATCTGATGCCTTATAGACAGGTAAGACTCAGTCCTTATTATTTTGTTTCGCATCAGAATTGGTTCTCTTTAAAGTTTCTGTTTCTTTGAGCAGTCATGGAAACAGGCGGTTAGTATTTACAATAGCCCCCCCCAGCTGTCAGATTTCTATAATCAAATAATGCCCGTGGGAGTTGTTAAGCACCCTTGTCTGCCGTGTGGGCACTTAAGGTCCACCATTCCACTATTCTACAAAACATAATGCTAAATCTAAAACCCAGTTCAGAAGTTTTTAAAGCGCTACTGACACAGCAAAAACAACTTTAAACAACAGAATAATTAGGCACAAATCTGCTTGCATTCCATTTATATTTTATATATTTCTCCTCCCCATAATTTACTTCTAAGGAACTGTATATAAATATATGATTGTTGTCCCTTAGAGTTTATTTTGAGTTCATCTGCCTCTATAGCTTACTCCCTACTCCAAGTTATAATCCCCCTGTTGTGACATCACAGTCTGTTGCCATGGGAGTAACTGTGAGGTCACAAGCAGTGCTCTATGACTTCAGGTAGGGACAAAGCAGCAGGAATAGAGGAACTCTTCAGGAGCAGAAATCCTGTTTTCATACAAATGACCTCACTAACAAATAGTGGGGAGGAGAAATACAGAACTAATGGGAAATACAAGCTGGACTGTGTCTAAATATTATGTTTTGTTAAAATTCACCTGAACGTGTCACCAGCTTTTAAAAGCCCATTGGATTAAAACTGAATCAATTTGTTGAGCCCTGCGGCCTACCTCAATCTGGTTTATTGATGGAGTGCTAGGCTTAGCCATTTGATTAAAAAATTACAGCACTGTAAGATAGATAGGTAGATAGAGAAAGAAAGAGATAGCTAGATAGCTAGATAAACAGACAGATAGAAACATACATACATACATGGATGGACAGATAAGACAGAGAGAGAGAGAGAGAGAGTCAAAATAATGAAGTTAACCACCTTTCACAGCAAGTTCCTTCTGCTAACATCTTTTATGTAACAGAGCCATAACATTATAATAAAAGGGATAGATCTTTAAAGCTCATTTTAAGCTAGATAGATATATTTTTGTTTTGTCACTATTCTCTTTATTTTGCATGTACTTTGAGTTCTTTTTAAAAAGCCATTGTTTCTTTAACATTTATTTCAGTGATCTACTATCTGGAAGAATTGTACAGTAAATGAAATTTTATACAGTATCTTTTGACTTGACATGGCCTATCATCATTAGTGATTTGGGCATCAGCCTGACTACCCAGCTCAAAGTCTATTTCTGGCAGACAAATAGTAAGTATAAACCCTGTCATATTTAATGGCATTGTCATCTGAAAACTTTCCTGATAAAGAACTGTATCTGTTGTGTGAACTTTCAATGGAGAAACAAGGAATATCAGATTAATTTAGAACCGTACAAATTATGATATGCCATACCTTCTACACCTCTATTGTACCCTACTTATTTTATGTGCTTGTGACAGGGAGCTCCTGCCATTCTTGAGGACTGACCTTTTCTTAAATTTGCTGCAACATTTCTTCTGTTTCTTAGCCTAATCTATTCTTTACATTTGTAGTCCATAAGGTTGGCCACCTATGGGCATCCCCTTCCCTTTCTTGACTATGCTATAGTGTCCTCTTTAATTTTCCTTTTCCATCTCAGGTCCTCATTCAGGGAGGTTATTGTTGTGACCTCCAAGCATATGTAAAACAGGTTGTGTTTATCATTGTTGGATTTAGTATGTAATAGCACTATGTCATCATATACCTTATGTTTATGAAACCTGCAAATGTTGAAAATACCATGGCATTAGGTGTTTTGATAATGGTAAAACGTACTAGGTGACTAATATAGAAAAAACGTTAGTTGTGCTATTTAAAATGCATGTAAATTGCTGTAAACTGAACAAGTCTAAAATGTCATGGTAATGTGCATATATCCCATGATGCTTTGCATTATGGAAGTATGTATGATGTAGCATTTTTTTTTAATTTGTTTTGTTGCCAATGCCCTTTGGGGTAACCCTTTTTCAGTGATTCTGCACTGAAGTTCTTTGTTTTTAGCTTGTTTCATTTTTTTTCTTTTTGAGTCCCCGTTACCCAAGCAAATGGGGCCACATAGAGATGAAGGGTTTTCACTGAAAAGTGGTTAGCTCAGAGATCAGTGTCAGTAGGTGCTGGCTAAGTGCAAAGAAAGGACATACGTAGTCTGTTGCTGCAAAGTGATGCACTGAAGAAGGAATATGACATTGCAGAAGTTTATTTCCTGTATTTTGAATAAACATCACACAGATATTGTGTGTTAAATCTGATGTTTGGTGTCTGATCCATCTGTTATCCCACAACCCCTCCGCAGACTTGGTGTTACAAGTGGGATAACTTGCTGAAAGCATCTGGACTGGCTGAAGAGGGACATTTTTTGTTGAATATTGCCCAGATATCTCAGGTGGACTGATGCACCAGGAGTTGCCAGAGGAGAACCTGGAAAACAGTCCGTGGGGTTCTGACCAGAACCATGGCTGACAGACAGAGAGAAGCTGCTGCCTGGACTGGACCTGGGAGCTCAGATGAAGGCCAAGCCTTAAGACAATAAAGAGATGCAGGTCGAGGCAGACTGGAAGAGGCAGTTCGACTACACAGAGAGGTGAAACACCGGTGCCAGGTGCATGAGAGGACCCTGCTGGAGAGTTTGGATAAAGAACCAGAGGAGGATTTTTTATGGGCTCAGCTGGAGGAGGACACCCTGGCTGAGCAGGTTATTCCTTTGATGCCTGTGTTGCCAGGATGTTACCTGTTGGAGGTCGGAGATACAAGTATGGAACTTGAATGTGAGACCCCAGGTAAAACTGTGCCTAGTGATACTGTGCTGGGGTTGAAGATTTCAAACAAGCAAGAAGAAGCCTATGAAGCTGGCCTGGTTGTGCTGAGAGTTGAGGTGCTGGATGCCACACCTCGCGCTGCACTGGCGACCCGAGTTAGGGAGCGAGCTCAGGTGCCAGGGGTTGGCAGGGGAAGGAGAGGATTGAGTACCCACTGGTCTGCTCTCCTCTCCCAAGGGGAGGACATGGGATTGTCCGGCATGCCAGTGGCCCCTAGTGGAGACTGGGGGTGCTGTAGCAGCACTACCTCGCACATACACTGTGAGGCTGATGCAGGCAGGGTTGCCATGCGCCACAGCGTCAAACAGGCACCACGCATGGGGGAGGGGTGTGGGCTCTCAAGGCTATACAAGGAAAATACCCTCCCACCTGGATAGGTGACGGCCCTTCCAGTGCCACCACCACACATCTAATGCCAGTTCCCTGCCACTACTCTTCATTTTCCCTGGGTCGTTACTCCCCCCGGGGCCCAGGGAGGCCAAGTAATGTCCTTGAAGATGGCAGAGAACATGGTGGATGGTAGAGCGAGGTTGGTGAGTGGAGAGTTCCGGGTTGGGGGATGATAAATAAAGTGGTAAAAAAAAAAAAAGAAGAAGAAGCCTATGAGGCTGAAGGGACTTTTTCTTGTATTGATGCAGCTAAATATATTAACAGTATTGACTGGGGTATACTGCAGGTTAAAGATGCTAATATTGCCAAAATGTTACAATATGTTAAGATCAAGGAGGTGGTATGTGTGTTTTATTTTTTGGGTGAAAAACCTACAAAGGAGGAGGTGGGTGGAAAATGGACTGAAACCTGTGTTGGGGTAACACCAAAAGTGTCTACCCTCAGGTGTCTGTATACGTAGCAAGTGAAATGAATCAAGAGACACAGTGGGTTTATGTAGAGGGGTTGAAACTAGGACTGGGTCCCTGCTTAAAACTGACATGTCTCTTGGGGTTGGAGTAGGTAATTACTCACCCCAGAGAAATTGTTTCTATAGCACTGGACTTTACAGCCGTTGAGATTTTTGGTTAAGAATTATGATGGCTTTTCCCTAAAATGAGATAGTTCAGGAAAGGTACCGTTAGCCTCTGTTGTGAAATGAGTTAATGCCTCAGGGTAAAGAATGATGATATCCACTATGTTTATGATAGAATGTTTATCGTTGGAGACCACATGATGCAGAGCACTGACTAACAGCTCCTCCACATCGCTCCAGCCACCCGCTCTGATTTACTTTCTCCAACGGTGGTTAAACTTGATAAAACACAACCAGCGATGCAGATGCTGCATGCAGAAAGGGCTCACCACCACTAGCATCACATCAGTCATGCTCATAGAAGTGGAAATGAAGAAAACACTGCCAAAACATATCCCCAGGTCACTCCGGAGAAGGCCCCAAAGAAGCAGCAGGTGCATAGTGCAGCAGAGGCAGTGATCTCAATACCCACTCCAGCAGAACAAGAGCCCCTTATGCTCCAACAATTCCAGGCTGAATTCGCACCTTTCAGAGATGAACTCCATAATATTTCTGTAGAGATCAAATCCCTTACCCAGGTCATGGAGGATGTATCTCAAAGAGCAATGGATAACACAGCTAGAATCTGCTGTCTTGAGACAAGGGCTGAAAGAACTGACCCCGAGCTCGTGGCCATATGGCAGAAAATGTCTCACCTGGAATTGAAAGTGGAGGACCTAGAGGGCTGCAGCAGATGTAACAACATGGTCCTCATAGGAGTCCCTGAGGGGGAAGAAGATCTGGACACCATTCTTTTTGTGCAGAAATTATTAGAAAAAATTTGCTTGCCCCTCTCCATTTGGCCCAAAATATATTATTGAGAGGGTGCATAGAGCTCTATGCCCCAAGATAGGGGTGGGTGCTCCACCACGTCCCCTAATCTTTAGATTTCTAAACTTTCTGGAATGACAGCATGTTTTCCTGAAGCTGAAAGATCTTCAAGAAGTGAGATGAGAAGGGAGCAAAGTTCGGATAGCTCAAGATTTACCAGCTACAGTTCGCCAAAGAAGAACCGCTTTTCATCCACTTGTATCCAAATTGATAGCAGCCGGGATCAAATTCAAGATGATCTATCCGGCCAAGCTCCAAGTCCTAATAGATGGAACCTCATCGTCATATGAGGATCCCGACACTGCAACATCTGGACTGAAACTCACCTTTCCTGACCTCTTTCATGCCCCCTGAATACATCTACTGAGAGAAGGGAGTTAACCTATGCTTCACAAACTGTGTACCCCATGTACTTGAGCATTAACCTTATCATTTCTCCTCAATTCCTGTGTGTGATGGGAGCTTCCTAGCCATTTTTTTTTCTCATGGCTGTTCCTGTCTTCCTGATCTCATTACTGGCAGGAGCGCCCACAGCCTGCAATCTTATGGGACAGTAAGTGAGTGAAAACTGTACCCCACTGATTTTCCTGTCACTGCCAGTTAATTGGCCTCACCTCAATAGGTGTCTGAAAATTGGGTCTGCGGCTCTTTTCCTACGTGGCAGTGCACATCATCAAGCAGCCACGTTTGCTACTTCACCTCTTGGAGCCAGGGCCAGATCAATGCAACCTGGAGCCCGAGGCCCAAGAGAAATACGGAGCCCTCCTCACTACAACCATGCCCATTCTCCACCACTGTGCCCCTTTGCCATGACCGCACCTCTTGCCCATTGCATATCAGATCTGAAATGTGAAAAAAAATTTCTTACTGTCCCAAAAAAGTGGTATAAAACTTAAAAAACTAAAATGCTTCAAAAAACAGCAGTAGTCTGAGTTTTGATCATTTAAAGAAAATAATTACTAATGTGTTGTGGTAATAATTTTTGGGGTTTAAAATGTCATGATTTGCACTTCTCTAAAAAGCCTCCCACAGAACACATGTGTGCACTCACAGTGTGGGTGTTATCATCTTGTCCTGTCAGGTAGTATGAACCAGGACATGGAAGTTTTATTTTGTAGGGTATGGACCCATCTCTAAATGAGGCTAGGTCCTGGGTGGTGTAGGAGTTAAACTTGATGATTTACTGGAGGAGTTATGAACTTTAGAGATGATATTGCAAAGCGAGTGATTGTTGGAGGAAATCATTCCCAGGATCAAACATTTGTATTATTGATAACTATGCCAGGATCAATAAAAGGCAATAGTTACTGATGGGAATCTGGAAATATGTTCATTTTTTCATCCTGAAAATGGAGCTATATCAAGGTCGGAACTTTGGTATGAGTTAGATGAGGGAATTGAAAAAAAAAGAGTACTGTTTTTAAGTGTACCATTGAAACACATTGTCGATTTCTTCATTTTAGGATTGAGATTAAATATAAGGCATACACATTGAATTGCACTATAAATCATTTATATTTAAGAGTGAGACGTGATTCTAAGTGAGGATTCCAAATGGGGGTGGGAGACAAAGCAAAGGAATAGGCCTATTTACACCTTAAAAGTCAGCCTGGCTTGGCCCCCCCCCCGAAGCTATCAGCTGCACTTAACACCTAATCAGGGAGGTGAGAGTCATGTCACAGTTCAGCTCCTGTCTTGTTCAGATTACTCAGTGGCTGAGTCCTTTAAAAAAAACAACTCAGGCAGAAAGAAAAGGATATATAGTAAATATATGTTGGGGGTTGCTGGGGGCCCCCTGGCAGGCTGGGGCCCTAGGCCTGTGCCTATGTTGCCTATGCCTTAATCTGGCCCTGCTTGGAGCTCACACCATCATGCACCACTAGAGGCAGCCTGTGTAACAAGCCTGTTTATCTCGAACTGCTACACCTAGTTACCATGCAGCTCGCCTACAGATCTTCTGATTACAACAGATAGCACTGTCTTTATTGTTCTCAGCAAGATCCCTGCCTTAGACTGCTACACCACAAAGTACCACCACATGTCTTGGGCACTAAAAGATCAGTGTATAAGCGACTGCTCCTCCTGAGCTGCAACATCTGATTTTGGGAATTCGTCTTGTTTTGCAGTGTGGGGGGCACTTTTTTCTTATTTCCGTATGGCTATATGTATAGATACAATGGGGCTTTTACCCACGAACACTTTAATTTTATACCTAATGACATTGTGGTAAAGTAAACTCCCTACTGCTTCAGATTTGGTTCTCTACCGTTATTAGCTGGGAACTGTGGACAATAACCTTTTTTTTTTAACCTAACATGATGACTGTATAACTCACCATCTCTATGGGAGATGTTTTGTTGAATGCCTTGCAGTTTCTTTCCCCCTTTTCTTTTCTAAATTCCCTTGGTACACATAGTGCAGCTCCGAATCATTTTCAGAGCCCAGGTTATAGACAGCTGGGACTATAAAGCTATAAGCAAGATCTTCAATTTTCCTCCCTTTTCTTTCATGGATAGGGCACAGCCCTTCCTTAAACAGTGCTTATTCTGGGCTTATCATAATATTTTCACCTTGGATGCTGGGAGAAGGGGGTAATGTAGAAATGTTATAGTTACGTATTGTTCAGTGTTTAACCTGTTAGATACTTGTACCACACTTCTGGTTATTCATTCTGGGTCAGCACAAGATTAGATAAGGTGGCTGGAGGGAGGAAGAGATATTTTGTGATGTACTGCAGTGCGCATTTCAAACTATAAGAGGAAGGGGATGGGTTGGGGTACAGTTCTTGTTCTAAGGGTTTATTTAGGATTATCCAGACTTCAGGGCCAGGAAACAGTTTCTCGATTCACTAATATGTGGGATTGGAGGCGGTTGTATGGGGCTATTAATAGGGGGTTTGGGGCTAGGGTGGGAAACGCAAGAGAGGACACAGTTGGAGATACAGATGATTCCTGACTCTGTTATTAGGTTACAGGGTGTACATAATTGTTTAGTATTCCAATGGCAAGGGCCTTAAACCTATTTACATGGAACGTCAAAGGAGCCAGGCATAAGGTCAAGCAATATAAAATACTAAAACATTTAGGACTTCTGAAAACTGATATCACGTTTTTACAAAAGTCTCTTTTACTAAACTCAGAAGTGGTTCAACTAAGGAGGCAACAGGTTGGGCAATGTTTCTCAGCAGAAGGTAACACTCAAAGTTGTGGGGTTATGCTGCTTGTAAACAGATCTGTTCCTTTTACCCCAATCCAAACCATCAGTGATCCTCAAGGTAGGTTCCTGCTGGTCAAAGGCAGACTCCATACTACTGATGTTTTGCTGGGCAGTGTGTATGGCCCAAATGTGGATTCTCATGGATTTCTTGCACAGTTACTTAATAGCCTACTCCCCTTCCTCACTATCCCAATCATTTTAAAGGGGGACTTCAATATCACTATTGATTCAGCTGTAGAACAGTCTGGGGTTTCTCACAAGGGTCTTTTCTTGTCACAAAGAGCATTGCGAGAATTGATGGATCAAATGAGCCTGTGTGATATATGGCGTGTCCTTCACCCCCAGTGTTAGGGAGTATACTTTTATCTCCCCAGTGCACGGATCTTCTACTCGAATTGATTATTTGCTTATATCTCAAACCCTTATTCTAGGGATGTTGGACTCCTCTATCTACCCAGGCCCACCCTCAGATCACTCTCTGGTTTCCTGCTTGATAACATTTTTGCTTCTCCCTAAACCTGAAGGGTGCTGAAAATCAACAATCAACTCTTAAAAGATTCAGACACAGTCAAATATATTTCGGAACAGATGTCACTTTTTATTTCTACCCACTCTAATTCCACTGGTAAGCCAGACATAGAATGGTGTGTCTTAAAAGCCTACTTGAGGGGATTACTGATTTGTTTTTTCTTCCTCCTGGAGGCCAAACCAGAGGGCCAACTTATCTCGCTTCTTTCCCGCATTCAGGAAAAGGAGAATAAGCTGTCCCCTCAATCCACAGAGCAATATAGACAGGATCTTGTCAAGTTGAAGGCCTCTTACTCTGAGCTTCTGTGAGAAAAAGCAGAATCTGCCATACTGAAGGCCAACGCCTCCTATACAGACCAAGGGGAACAAGCAGGATGCTTACAGGCCTTGCGGCTCAAACAACAAGAATCCTCTAAATTAATAGCAGCCATTTTCTCTTAAGATGATGGCACATTAAAGATGTCCCCAGTTGACATAGTGGCAGAATTCCGGTCCTATTATCAACCATTATATGGTCCAATGTTAAATCCCCCTTCCAGTCAAAATCTGGACACTTATTTAGCAGAATCCAATTTGCCCTCTCTTACAGAACCGCAACAGCTGTTCCTGACATCTTCCCTTTCTCCTGTGGAAATATAGTAGCCCAAGTGATTAGAAGCCTCCCTGACATCGATGGTTTTTCCCCTAATTTTTATAAAGTTTTTGCAAAAGAACTAATTCCTGTGCTCCTACCCCTTTATCAACACATTCTTTCAGGGGCACAATCAGATACTTCCATGTTTGAGGCACTAATTGAACTCCTACCCAAACCTGACAAGTGCCCTCACTCTGTGACCAGTTATAGACTGATATCACTTCTTAACCAAGACATTAAAATACTGGCCAAAGTCTTGGCCGATTGCATTGTAAAAGTTCTTCCAGATCTCATAGGGCCAGAACAGGTGGGCTTTATGAAGGGACGGTCATCTGTGGACCATCTATGCACTTTGTCCCATGTCTTCTCGGCATCCAGGGACACCAACTTTCCAGTGGCTTTGGTCTCCCTAGATGCTGAGAAGGCCTTCAACAGGGTCAATTGGCACTGTTTATTTCACACTTTAAATGCCTTTGGTTTCCTTTCAGAATTCCAGAAATGGATAAGCTCCCGATATCGGGACCCAACTGCCAGAGTAACTAGTAATGGGGCAATGTCTGAGCTTTTCCCCCTCAAATCAGGCACAAGGCAGGGTTGTCCTGTATCACCACTCCTTTTTAATCTATATTTAGAGCCTGTCATTCGTAGGTTGACAGATTGCCCAGATGTCCAAGGTATAACTATTCATGGACAGGTTATCAAGGTGTCTGCCTGTGCAGACAATCTTCTCATGCAACTGGCTCATCCAGCCAAGTCTATCTCTCCTATGTTGAGAATTATTGCAGACTTCAGTGCACTGTCTAACTATAAACTAAATTTAGAAAAAAACAATAGTATTTCTCCTTAATCACAAAGTCTTAAAACATGTCATTTCTGATTTAGGGCTTTCATGGAAGTTGGATTCCCTGAAATATCTGGGAATTGAGCTAGCTAGGAGTTCAAACTGACTATTACAACTAAACTTAGAGTCCTTTTTTCATCTAATTTACTCAGCATTTGAAACAATGGTCCCACCTTCTGATCTCCTTATGGGGTAAAATTAATCTAATTAAAATGAATGTCTTTCCCCGTCTTTTTTACCCACTAAACTTTCTAAATATCTGTCTCCCTTTGTCCTGGTTTAGAACGGTACACAGTCTCATTACAGATTTTATCTGGGCTGGTAAGAAGCCACGAATTGCATTTCACAAACTAGCCACCCCCAAAATTAAAGGAGGACTTCGTCTGCCACATGTAGGCCTTTACTATTGGGCAAGTCAGGTGAATAAATATCTACGATGGTTATCAGCAGAAGACCCTCACATTTCCCTCCCTTTTCTACCTGTCTGGCTCAAAACTGAATTAGAACTAATAACGATTCATGGGATCTCACCTGCTGCGCTTCTGTACACTAAAATCAATTCCCCTCCCTTCTCAGATAAAGGGTTCGCACATAGCAGTATCTCTCCAGGTTCATTCCCAGCTGTGTGCATTCCATACGTATAATCATATTCATGACTTGTCTCAGCCCGTGAAGGGCAACCCCAATGTGAGAATAGGGGGGACATTACTCTCGTCAGGATGGTTACTGCAAATAGGAAACAGTTCTCTCGACTTCTTTATTTTGGAACACAGAACTTGGCTTTCCTCTCCAGAGATCCAGAGCAAAGCAAATATCTCGACCTCCAGCTTTTTCAAGGTATTTCAACTGTGCCATCTCCTTATTTCAGTCTTTGGTGTTACTCCACCGCAACCCCCTGCTTTCACCTTCTGGAGGGAACTAGGTCCACTAGCAGGCTTCCCATATGCTGTTTCCAAAATCTACAGTGTACTATATGACTGGAGTTTCCCGGATAGCTTTGGCCCAACAAACTATTGGTCCTCTCTCTTCCCTGACAAGACCTTTACTTGGTCCTACCTGTGGCAAGCTTGTCACAAATTTGTCATTCAAGATAGACTCCATCTCATGCAATTTCAAATTCTACATAATCTTTACTATTCCCCTCAAAAACTAGCTAAACTTGTAGTCATAGTATCTCACTCTTGCACCAGGTGTCAGCAAGATGAGGGAGATTTGCTTCATATCTTCTGGTCCTGCCCCAAAGCTGCTCCCCTGTGGGTGCTTATTAAACAATGGGCCAACCCTTTTCTGGGTCTAACTGACTTGTTCACAGCTGACATTTGCCTGCTGGGAGATTTTTCAACCATTCCCGTACTGAACCACAAATATCACATGGCACTGATCTCCATGCAGTCAAGAAACTAGTTTTGAAACATTGGAAGGATAGTGCAGAAATCAGTTATGCTGAGTGGCTTCAAGAGCTCCTAGCAAACCTCTGAAGAGAAAAATCTATTGCTAGTCTGCACAACAGACTTAAGAAATTCTATAGGATATGGGGTTCCTTGCAATCCCTCTATTCTTTGCAACCTGTAAGTACTGACACCCCAAACCCAAACTAGGGTGATTATCTCAACCCTCTCTGTGGGGGGGGTGTGGGATGTGGGTGAGGGGGCACGGTGGAGGATAGATCTTGCACCTCTCGACTTGTATAATGCTGAACCTATGTGCATCGTAGATCTGTTCTCTGTATTGTAAACATCTTAATAAACTATGAATTGAAAAAAATTGAATGTTTATCATTAAAAGGGACCCTGAGACAGAGCTTCTGAAAATGGATGGGTGGAAGCTCCATCCCTTCCTGGGACAGGAAGGCGGTAAGCAGTTTGCTGTAACTGCTTTCCTCTTAAGGTGGGGAATATGTGACAGGGAGCTCTTGCCACTCTTGAGGACTGACCTTTTCTTAAATCTGTTGCAACAGTTCTTCTATTTCTTAGCCTAATCTATCCTTTACAATTTCTAGTCCATAAGGTTGGCCACCTATGGGAATCCCCTTCCCTTTCTTGACTATGCTATAGTGTTCTCTTTAATTTTCTTTTTCCCTCTCAGGTCCTCATACAGGGAGGTTATTGTTGTGACCTCCAAGCATATGTAAAACAGGTTGCGTTTATCATTGTTGGAATTAGTATGTAATAGCACTATGTCATAATATACCTTATGTTTATGAAACCTGTAAATGTTGAAAATACCATGGCACTAGATGTTTTTGATAATGGTAAAAAGTACTAGGTGACTATTATAGAAATTAAGTTAGTTGTGCTATTTAAAATGCATGTAAATTGCTGTAAACTGAACAAGTCTGAAATGCCATGGTGATTTACATATATACCATGACGCTTTGCATTATGGAAGTATGTATGATGTTGTATTTCTTTGAAACTTGATTTGTTGCCAATGCCCTTTTGGTTAATCCTTTTTTCAGTGATTCTCCACTGAGGTTCTTTGTTTTTTAGCTTTTGTTTTTTTTTGTTATGAGCCCCCACTACTCAAGCAAACAGGGCCCACATTGGGATGAAGGGTTTTCACTGAAAAGTGATTAGATCAGAGATCAGTGTCAGTAGGTGATGGCTAAGTGTAGAGGAAGGACATACATAGTCTGTTGCTACAAACTGATGTACTGAAGAAGGAATATGGCATTGCAGAAACTTATTTCCTGTATTTTAAATAAACATTACACAGAGATTTGTGTTGAACTTGAAGTTTGGCATCTGGTCCATCTGCTATCCCACAACCCCTCCACAGTGCTCTGTTGCATCTTCAGTACCCCTACTGCATCCTACCATATACTGTGAATATTCTTCAAACCCTACTGTATCCTTCTATATACAGTACTGTTTATGCTTTATTCAGCATTGTAACCACCTGCATTAACATTGTTTTATTGACATACAGGTTGCTCCTGTAATAGGAACCTTAATTCAGTTAGCCTTCCTAACAAACAAAGGAATAAAAAAAGAAATAAAATAAACCGCTTTGGATAAATAGTAAGCAGATTTTAGACAAACTGGAAGGTCTGAGTCAGTTCTAGCTGTCCCTAACATGGGAGACATTTGACTTATTTTTCTGTTTATGGAATCATTCCTGCTTGTATACAACTGAAACAGATGCAGTTCACTGAAAAGGTACAGCCCACTCTGTTCAGAGTGTTAGGAAAAAAACAAGTATGCAATCGCATCAGTAAATAATTTATTACTGGAATGTCAAATATCTGTTTGCCAGATGCGCCTTAGATGTGGAAAATAAAGTTCTCACTATGATCAAAAATCCAAGGCATGTCTCAGCAAAACACCAGCAACTTGTTCACATATTTTCACAGCAAGCATTTGCTCCCTCCCAGACCATTGCAATACTTGAGTAAGAGCAGCAGTGCCCCAGAGCGACAATGTTTTGAAGCAGCTGAATCAGAGCTGTACACAGTATGAGACAGTGAAAATGGAAAGGTTTCCTGTTTCTTTCAGAGACATTTCCACGTGGATGGGAAACCTCTGTTACCCTGGCTTGCCAACTGGCCAGGCCTTATGGAATCTCACAAGTCAACTAAACATGCCAATCCAAATGGCAGACTTATTGCTGTCTGCTGCTGTTGACATCAGGTTTACCCTACAAAATTAGTAATAATCCATGCCATTGGGGAATCTTTATCAAGTTAGAACCATGCACATTTTATTTCCTACAAAGGTATTCCAAAATGTAATCAGTCTATCCAACATTCCCAGAATGCTTACTGTGATGTATTTAATAGTGTGCAGTCACAGATGCTATCACAATAAGGCTAAGTCCAAGGCTACCGCTTTCAAAGTCAACATTTTAATTCACAAAACAAGTTTGTCTACAGGGCTGCAAGAAAGGCCCCTTACAATTGGCTGATGTATTCTGTATTACAAAAACAATGCACATATTCTGTTGAAAGAAATAAACTTTTTTTCTTGTAAAACATTTTTCTTTAGTTATCAGCTTGGAGTTCAGTTAAATAAACATTTATCAACAATGACTCAGATAATACAACAAGTTAGGGCAGTTATTTTGCTCTTTACAGGAATCCCAGGAACAAAGAGAAGCAGCAAGTTTTGATGACAGGTCCCATATGGACAAGGCTTTCCGACATAAGTCCTGATGCTGTTTAAGCATCGACTCTCTGAAACTGCTGAAAGGAAATGACTAGCATTCTTGAAAAATGAAGCCACTTGCAGTTTCTCCAATAGGAATGACTAATTGCATAAACTGCACCCTGTGGCTGTAATGCAAAATCCACAGACATTCAACTAACTGTAATTGCTGGCGGCAGAAAATGATAAATATGTATAATCCTTTTTTGGGAATAAACATTACAACTAATAAAACAGTTTCATGGTAAAGAAGCAATGATATCTACATGACTCTTGAAAGACCCAGTATGCATTTAGCAATTAAAACCCTACTTAAAGCAGCAGTGTATGTTAAGGTAAACATTTTAGCCTATACCTTCTCACTCTTTTTCCTTTTTGCCCCTTACCTTTTGTCTTGTAAGATGCCACATTCCCTCATTTTGAATCTGTTTCGGTACTTTTTTGTTTACATAAGAATTAATGGTTTTCATCAGTATGCACAGATACTTTTAAACATCCACTGTCATATGAGGCCAGGGAGCAGTGTCTGCTGCATGCCAGTTCACACTGGACACAAGAGAAGTGACTGTAAACAATAAGTGTTCAAAACAGGTGAGAAGAATAATGATGAAAACCAAGGGATGAACATATTATAAGAGCGTGCCTTTTAATAATTTCAAATGTTAGAAAAAATATTGAAGCAGTCTCAAAATGGAGAAAAAAGGCACCTTTCAAGACAAGAAAGAGGGCACTCTAAAATACAATAAAAAGGTATTGGTACAACATTTTTGGCATAATATGTACAGCTGCTTTAATGTCAAAAAGTATGGGGGTGCGAACAAAAGTATAAGGGTATCCTTGTATAAGTTCTTTAGGGGAAACACTAACTGAACCTTCAGCTGCAAAACTGATCATTGGAGAGTGGTAGGACTCCTGTGAGGAAGATGCTTTTGCTTTTACATGGAGAGTGCAACTTCTGTATGATGAACACATCTACCTCCAGTGCTACGTTTTAATTTCTGCCTTCCCCAACCTAACTTTAACAATGTACTGACTGTCAACAACACCCACAAAATGGAAGCAGCAGACTTCAAATCTGCACAAACCCATTTTTAACTCTGTACAGCAGTCAGGTTAGATAAAATAAGCATTGTACAACTGATAAGTCTACTAGAATGGTTTGCAATGGTTTTACAGGAGAGTGTGTGTGTGTGTGTGTGTGTGTGTGAGTGCCTGCCTGCCTGTATGCGCCTGCCACAGAAGCTTTGTGAATTTAAGATTAAGATATCATTTAAACTAATACTGTTAATTCAAGTAACATCTTTAAAATGCCTGAACACATTTTCTAATTCAGAACTCTCAACTGTTCCAGATTTCTTCTCAAAGATATATTGTAACTAATGAGTAGGGAGCACTGCGATTCAAGCATAGGAAAGTATTATAAAGTCTGGTTCTCAAAAAGCACTTTTCAGGTTAAGCACATACAGTATTACAACAGCTTCTTGAGCTAACATGGGCATTTTTAAGATGAGCTCTTAAGTCTGGTCATCTGTCTGCATTTTTCTAAACCTTGCCATTGATTTGTTAGACAGAGTGGTGAGAGGTATATATCTTCTCACAGTGATGGTTGGAATCTCCCTCCTGTGCTTCTGTGTAACAAATCGCTTAATCGATACCGTAAGATGTGGTTATTTGCTTATTCTTTAAGTCACTCGCACTGCAGGGCTAGACTGGGCCAAGCTCCTTAGTCTCCTTGGATCAGACAGCTATTTTTTGGCAGGCGGGCAGGCATTTGTTGAGAATAGCAGCTGGCAATTATGCCAAGAGATGCCTTTCCCAAAAATAATTCATTCCATGCCTCAGCTTGGAATTGCAGCCTACAGCAGCCTTTATCGCATTTAATTATACAGTGACTGAAGTCGGAACGCCATTGCAGACTTTTTAAATTCCATAACCACTAGGGAAGTCACAAAATGTGCATAACAGAACAGAACGCGGCTTTAGTCGAAGTTGGGAGATTTATAGCGCTGAGCTCTCGCAGCTGTCAGCCACTGTCAGGCGGTTTTCGCATAACAAAACTGCCATACCACAGTCACAAAACAGAAACAAAGAATCCACCAACAGTGTTCAACAATGACAAGCCTGGCGACTAGGCAGCTCCCGGCATCCTTTCTCTCCCAGTTCAAAAATAAATACACACCCAGACCAGCTTCTCCCCTAAACCTATAGCAGCGCACAGCTCCAGTCTAGCTGCCTCCAGCACACCCTCTCGTTACACGGCACGGTGCTTTGGCTTGCACCAGCTAAAAGGGATCAGCCAATCTGAAACCTATTTTGGTGTATGGATTGCGGACCCAGTACCACCCGCTTCCTTGAAGCCGGTTAGATTCCTCACAGGTCTTCCTCCAGGCTTTCTCTTCACCGCCTAGCGTTTGATGCGGACTACACTTCCTCGTACTTCCAGACCTTATAAACCAAAAAGTGTAAAGAAAGCGGAGGCGAGTTTATTTAACTCTGAGACATATGCGAGGATACGCACCATACCTGCTATATGTGTCGGGGACCAGTCTCCTTGTTTTGGTCAGGTCGATGGCTTCAACTCATCCTCAAGAAGTTGTCCACTAGACTTTCCAGCTGCTGTGAACTTCTCTGCCACATCTTCTCCTCCGCAGCAGCAACAAAACACATGGAGTTCCAATGATCGTTCCACGACCACACAGGGGGAGCGCGCCCAGCACTGCTGTGAGGTTAACAGTTCCAAAAGTACTGGACTGTGCACTTGTCGGGTCTGGGTCCGCAAGTTGATGTCCTCAAGTTAACCAGTGAAACAAACGGAACGATTTAATAGAAGGAACAGTGATGGGGAAAAGCAGTACAAGACCAAGTCGTCTTTTTGCAGCTCTCCTCCCCCCGCATTTTGGTTCACCACTTGGTACGGTCCTCCAGTTCTGTACAGCCCCGCTCCAAAGGACCTGTCTGTTGCGCTTTTATGAATACATGAGCAAGCCTGTTCACTGCTCTGTGGGCGGCAGCAACCAGAAAGCGTTTGAAAATACTATACCTCAATGCGCTCTTTTATTGAAAGCCATAACTCACAGGCTTCAGATAATTAAATGTGGCATTCTATTAATAGTCTCAAAATAGATGCTCTACAAATGGGTTCCTTAGGAGTCAGTCTGGGACTGTCACTTAAACTCCTATACATTTGTTTTAGTATGGGTTTATATTTTTTTCATTGTAGAAATGAGTTTGGTGCGGTCCAGAAATCCGTTTAGACTAGCTATACTCGTTTCTTTCAAAACTATCACTGAACAAACTGCAAATCGTTTATGCCCGCAAAGAGTGTAGAAACACATGAACACAGTGATGATGGCTTGATAGTAAAACATACTATAGCTGTACAACTAACTCCCTAATATCTCATAGGCTGCATGCGCCCCACTATCATAATACAAAGAAGTCCATTTTCAATAAGTCTTTGAATGCCAATAGAAACAGCACGTGATGGTGCAGGGCAGGGGTACTTCCGCCCTTCTTCAACCTGTCTGTAGTAACCACAGTTCCAGTCAGGTGATTCAACTATGGTTTCACAAATACCAGATGCTGGCTGTACAATCAGTCCTTTCTGCAAGTGAGACCCCGCTAGTAATTTCGTCGCGCCACAAGATGGAGATCTTGAACTCTGACTGGAAAAGCAATGTTTTCAGTCCCGGGATTCAATCTCATGGCACTTAGGCACAAGGGCAGAGCACATATATTCTTATTATAAGCCACTATGCCAGCGGGCAACACGCTTCCATAAGATACCACTCCTAGCATTTATAAAGTCTGCAAATAATTAAGCCAGTAAATGTGATATCAGCTCAACAAAAACAAATACTGTATTTCCTCTTTACTAGATATCTACAAAGCATTGTAAGTTCGCTGTCATGCAAATGCTCTTAGCCTTGAATTTCTCCCAGTATGTCTATTTTTTGTACCTGAACTCTACCTCCTACCTCCGACACTGACTACTTTTGCTTCACTGTCATGTTATTGTATGACTATTTTTTTTTTGCATTACTGTAATGTTTTATACTCGCGTTGATGACACTTATCTCGTACTCATTAAGTCTTGTATTATTATGCAATTGCACTTTCTTGTAACCCTGTAGCCAACAATTGTCTTAACTGGACGCTTGTGAAAACGGGCAATTTTGCTCACATGCCTTTCTTTCCAGTATAAAAAAGATATTGAAACTAAAACTGAAGGTCATGTGAGTCACTTTAGGGTTTATTTATTCAGGAAAAGCTATAATTCAGCCTCATAACACCTAGGGCTCATGGGAAAAGCATACCTGCTCCCTTTAATCTATTATATAAGTGGTCATTCTTTTCCATGCAATACCATTCCTAACAAATTATGAAGTTCATAAATAATTACACCAATGTATTAATTAATGTATAATAATATCATCATGACAAAAAAGCCCTCCCTTACTGCTGGACCTCTAGAAAGTATTGACTTGGAGCACCTGCAAGTCACTTTAGGGTTTATTTGCTTAAGAAAAGCAAGAAGCAAAGTTAGCACCGATAATAATGATAGAGTAAGCCTTTGTTGATAACTAAGTCTAAATCTCTTCATCAATTATTTGAAAAAAAAAACTGCTGTGATTGAGTTCTAAAATATAATGCAATCTGTTGCTGGCATATTCTGTCACCATTTTTGCCAGGGGATGATCTAACAATGACATGGGGGAGGGAGCAGGGAAGAGGCTGGCATTTACAGGGCAATCAGTCTGACTTCAGTGGTAATTAATGGAATCACTACTGAAAGAAAGGACTGTGGAATATTTTGAATCATGGCAGCATGGATTCACTAGTGAGACATATCAAACAAATCTTATAGATTTGTTTGACTGTGTAACCAGGGAAGTAGATCAGGGTGGAGCAGTGAGTGTGGCCTACCTAGATTTCAGTAAGGCCTTTGACACTGTTCCACATTGGAGACTCATAAACAAGCTGGGCAGCCTAGGAGTAGGACGAAAAGTGGTAAATTGAATAAAAAATTGGTTGGAGGATATGCAACAGAGGGAGTGGTAAACAGAGTTCACTCCAAGGAAGGGAGGGTGACTAGAGGGGTGCTGCAAAGATCAGTACTGGGACCAGTCCTCTTTAATGTCTTTATAAATGAAATTGCAGAGGGACTAGAAAGGAAGGTGTGTCTTTTTGCAGATGACACAAAAATCTGCAATAGAGTGGACACTCCAGTGTGGGGTGGTGGCAGAAAAAATGAACACAGATCTAGGTAAGCTTGAGGAGTGGTCTAGAAAGTGGCAACTATGTTTCAATGCAAACAAATGTAAATTAATGCACTTGGGGTGTAGAAATCCAGGGTCAAAGTACAAAATAGGGGGAGCTGTACTGGCGACCACCAAAACAGAACGAGATCTGTATGTTATCATATCTGATGACCTAAAGGTGGCCAAACAGTGTGACAAGGCAGTGGGGAGAGCCAGTGGGATGCTAGGGTGCATAGAGAGGGGTATCACCAGCAAAAAGAGGGAGGTGGTAACACCTCTGTATCAGTCTCTGGTGAGACCCCACCTAGAGTACCATGTCCAGTTCTGGAGTCCTCTTCTCTGAGAGGACATAGACAGAGTTGAGGCAGTCCAGAGGAGGCCAACTAAAATGGTACAGGATCTGCATCAAAAGCCCTATGAGGAGAGACTGAAGGACCTCAGTATGTACAGACTGGAGAAGAGGAGGGAGGGGGGTATGATAGAGACTTTCAAATACCTCAAGGATATAAATAAGGTTCAAGAGGGAAGCCTTTTTCAGAGAAAAAGATGCACAAGAATAAGGGGTCATGCGATGAAGCTGGAAGGAGGTAGAATAAGGGGAAATGTAAGGAAATGCTTCTTCACAGAAAGAGTGGTGGATGCATGGAACAGCCTCCCTGAGGAGGTGGTGGGAGTGAAAATTGTAATGGGATTTAAGAAAGCATGCGATAGGTATAAGGGAACCTTAGAAACAAGGAAGGGGGGATAAACCAGAGATGAAGTAGGGTCTATGGTGTGACAGTAGGTAGGGAACATGAGCAAACTGGGTGGGCCAAGAGGTCCTTATCTGCCATCAAATTCTATTTTTCTATGGGGGAAGGGGGTAAAATGTTAAATGGGTCCATAGTGAAGAATCCACTGATTTGTGGTAATCTGGAGATTAAAAAGGATGTCTAATCCCTGAATGCCCCTCTAGGTCCACCACCACTTGCTACAGTACTGTTCAGTCCCTCCACAGATTATGAATGAAAAGCCTGGCTAAACTAGTCAAGTCAGAAGTTAAACTCTTAGCATTCTACTGAGTTCATACAGTACTGTTCATCACACTCCAGATCCCCTCTGTGTCAGTATAAATGATGATGAGGCCATGATTTTCTGGCATAGTTGAGTATTTTGCTGCAGTTTAAAGATTGTGCCTGCCCAAAAGTATTACACTTCTGATTTAGAATGAGCATATTCCTAATAAGCTTCACACCAACAATAAGATTTCTAAGTTACTTTGTTGAAAAGTTACAAACAATTTTGTAATCCTGATTTTACTGACTGTTCAAAAAACGTGTTTCAGTGAAGAGCTACTGGCGACATTAGCTACAGAACTCACAGCCTAGTAGTTCTCCCTGCCAGCAATGTTATATGACATATTTCTCCAAACTGTAGTTGCAAAAATCATTTGAAAAAAAACTGACACTGGGTTGAGTGCAGTGCATGCATTTCCAGAATGTTTGCTTGCATGGTACTGTACTTTAGAATACTGTGGGGGTGGTAGTTTTGGAATATAGGGGTGGCATGGATTTGAACTGTCAAGATTGTATGCAATTTCAGAATGCTACTGTGATGAGAGTTCAGAATGTGGCAGGTCCACAATTCAACAGGGACGCCATTTCAGAATGCTGCAGGGATACACAATTTTGGAATATGGTAGGTAAACTTTTTCAGAGTGTAGGGGACACACAATTTCATAATGGGACCTACATGGCAGGGACTTGCAATATCAGATGTGGCAGGATGCACAGTCTCTTTGGAGGATACAGTTTCAGAATGAAGGAATGCAATTTCAAAATGTGCCGAGGACAGACAATCTCAGAATGAGTTTGCAACCTCTATACTTCCAGGTTTTACAACAAAAGTGTTGATTGAGCATCTTTTTATCTTCATTACACTAAGTAAATTCAAACAAGTAATTATAGGTTGTATCTACTTGCCCCTCAACCTTGCTTCCTCCTCCTACGCTGAAATCCTCAACAACCTTGACTCTTTCCCTCAAACCGATTTAATAGTCTGTGGGGATTTCAACCTTGACTTCTTAGGCCCTAACAGTAAGACATATCAGGCCTTATTATCGGATGTTAATCTGGAGCAATTGATTGGTCAACCCACCAGACTTAACATGAAAACCAGCAATCAGCCTATTGGACTGGATGCTGACCAAAAAGAAACACAACATCAAGGTCGCTGGAGTTTTCCCTGATGCCCTTAGCAACCACCTCCCCATCTATTGTGTCTGGAGGAACAATTTCCAACCCCCTCCACCCAAAACTATAAAAGCTTGAGACCTGACAAACTTCAATCCTGCTGTTTTCACACTTAATCTAAAATTGGTCAGCTAGTTACCCATTACATCCCTCCCAGACATTAATAAGGCACTAGAATATTTCATCCACACCTTCACTTACATCCTGGACATGCATGCCCCTTTCAAACTAAGGCTCACCAAAAGTAACCCCTCACCCTGGCTATCTCAGGACCTTAGACAACTAATGCATACTCGAGACCAAGCATGGAAAACCTTCAAATAATCCAGACTACTATTTGACTGGCAGGCCTATAGACAATTGTGAAATGTCTGTAAATCAAAATCCAACAAAGCCAAGCAGGACTAACTCCACTCCCTGCAGACAACACATCTTGCTAACCCAAAAAACTTCTGGTCACAAATCAACTCCCTACACAAGGGTAAAGAACGCACTGTCTCTCAAACTATGATTTTTAAGGGTGAAACACTATCTAACCCCCTCAATATACAGTAGCCACAGGCATAAACAACTTCTTCACTAACCTGGACAAATATAAATCTGATCTATCGTCCTCGCCCAGTCAACCACAGGCCTCAAACTCAGCAGGCTTGAATCCCCTCTTTCATCTAAAACTTACAACACGTTCTCAGGTTATTAAATTGTTAAAATGTCTTAATCCAGACAACTCTCCTGGATTCAACTCCCTCTAACCTAAATTCCTCAAATTAGCAGCTCCTGCAGTTGCTCACCCGGTATCTTTATTAATAAATAGATCCTTCCTCACACAATCTATCCCAGACAAATGGAAGACTGCTGTGGTCATCCCCATACACAAAAGCAGCCCCACTAACCTAGTAAAGAACTACCACCCAATCTCTATCTTATGCCCCCAGCTAAGATACAAGAAAGAATCATCTACAAGCAACTTTATTCCTACCTAGAGCAGACCAATTCCTTAACCATGTATCAGCATGGTTTCTAGAGACTGCATGGCACTGAATCTGCCCTCCTGCATGTCATAACGGATATCCTACAGGCCATAGATCAGGGGCTTGCAACCGGTGCCACCTTTGTGGACCTAACCAAAGCCTTTGATCTTGTCAGTCACCGACTTCTACTAACAGAACTCTGCACAAAACGTCTTGATACCATCTCCATTTCCTGGTTTATCAACTATCTGACCAATAGGCTACAATGTGTCAAATGGTCAGGTTCTATGTCTTCCCTATCACCCATCACGGACGGAGTCTCCCAGGGATCTATACTGGGCCCTCTACTCTTCTCCATCTTTACCAACAAGCTTCCATCAAACTGTAGAAAGGCATCAATTCAGCTACATGCTGATGACGCCATACTCTACTGGTCCTCTAATGATATCTCCTCCCTCAATATCAACCTAGAGAGGGAGTTCTGGCAGTTGGAAGTGTGGTTTAATAACAACCTATTGGTGCTCATCATCAAAAAAACCAAGGCTATGTTATTTTACCACACCTCCTTTGATAGTTCTACCCATCCTCCACTGGTAATCAAGACCTTTATTGGTGAAACTTTAGAAGGAGTAAACTCCTTCAAATATCTTGGTCTAACACTAGATGAATACCTAACATTTGAATCACATATTGATAAAGTCATAAAGTCCATGCACCAGAAGCTAGGCCTTCTATATCAGACTGCCCCCTACCTTCAACCCCAGACCAGGTAAACCATTGTCACTGCCACCCTGCTTCCTGGCCTTCTCTATGGTGCTACACTACTGCAGTCGGCAAAGAACACTAACCTAAACAGATTCAGACAAGCATACCATAGAATAGCTCGCTTCACTGCATCAGCCCCTGTCTGAACCCACCACTGCAATGTGTTTCACATGCTAGGCTGGCCATCCTTTGAAGCTTGACTTGAATTCCCCTTGCTCTGTACCACCTTAAAGCTCATCCACCTGCCCTCCCCACCAGCCTTGCCAACCAACTCACACTGAAACCTGTTACCAGAGCTCTCCAATCCTCACAATATACGCTTTTAAAACTGCCCAAGACCCGCCTAGCTATTTATGAACGCTCCTTCTCAGTTGTAGCCCCTCAAAAATGGAATAATCTCCCACTGGATCTACTTTCCTGCATGTCTCTTACTCAGTTTAAAAGATTATACAAGGAACATTTTTTTCACCTCCCATCTGTGACGGTAAATAATCTGTGTTTGTAAATAATAAAATGTTACACTTCCTTAAGTTTCTCCTTGAAACATGTATAAAACATTTAATTTCCAGAATTGTGTGAATGTACCTCACTGCCTTTACTAGACCTACCAGGTAATCTAAGCTGTTTAATATGTATAGCTCTTGTGTTTTGCACTCCTGGTCCTGTCCAATCATAGCATGATGTTTACATATACCCACAAGGTACTTTACATTTCTGTACATTATATTCTTTATTTTCTGTACATATATGTGCAATTTGTTTCCACCACTGTATGCCAATGTTTTCTTTGTATAGAATGCTTATATTCCCCAGGTTGCCCCTGAAAAAGGGACAATTCTGTCTCAGTGGGCCTACCCGGTCAACAAAATTCAAATAAATAAATAAATAGAACGTGGCAGGGACATACTGTACAGTCTTGGACTGTGGCAAGGACACGCAATCTCAGAATGTGGCAAGGGCATGCAGTCATGGAATGTGGAGAGAAGACACAGTTTTGAAATTAGGGATATAGTGTATAGTCTTGAAATGTGGTGGGAATGTGCATTCTAAGAATATAAAAGACAAAGAACCACAGCACGCAAGCACTGAGGCAATGGTTGCTCCAAAAAGCATTGGCCGGGAAGCCAAGTTTCAAAGAAATACAAAATCACACATGCCCCCATAATGCAAAGCATCATGGGCTGCATATGCAAATCACCACAGAATATTATGCTGGTTCAACTTTAAGCAGAAATGCATGGTGCCAAAAGGCCTCTCACACAGTTTGCAAAGGGTGCCAACAGAAGACACAGACACGTGTTTCTTCCTACCAGGACTCATCAGTGTGCCTCATCTGTTTGACACCCCAGTGGAATGAACCAGCTACCCTAAGATGGTCTGTCTGGGTTATGTTGTGGTGAACCCAATTAAAACAAAAAACAAGTTAAAAGACAAAGAACCACTGCACGCAAGCACTGAGGCAATGGTTACCCCAAAGGGCATTGGCCGGGAAGCCAAGTGTGATTTTGTATTTCTTTGAAACTTGGCTTCCCGGGCAATGCCCTTTGGGGTAACCATTGCCTCAGTGCTTGTGTGCTGTGGTTCTTTGTCTTTTAACTTGTTTTTAACCACAGCATAACCCAGATAGACCATCTTAGGGTAGCTGGTTCATTCCACTGGGGTGTCAAACAGATGAGGCACACTGACGAGTCCTGGTAGGACAAAACATGTGTCTGCCTTCTATTGGCACCCTTTGCAAACTGTGTGAGAGGCCTTTTGACACCATGCATTTTTGCTTAAAGTTGAACCAGCACAATATTCTGTGGTGATTTGCATATGCAGCCCATGATGCTTTGCATTATGGGGGCATGTGTGATTTTGTATTTCTAAGACTATGGTAAGGATGCACTGTTTCAGAATGTGGTGGGTACATGCAATCCTAGAATGTGGGTGCATGGTGGGTGCATGCAATCTTAGAATGTTGCAGGGATGTGCAACACAGAATGTGGCAGGATTGAGTTAAATTAAAATGTTGTGGGGATGTGAAATTTCATAAGGTAGTAGGGATAGACAATCTTGGAATGTGGTGGGGACAGGCAATCTCTGACTGCTGTAGGGAAGGACAATCCCAGAATTTGCAATTTAAAAAAAAAATTCATCTCTGTTGTATTATTTTTTGTATCAGGCCTTCAGTAAACAAGATTTAGGTCTCATGGTAGTTATCCCGTATTAAATTTTAAATAAATAAATGAAAAGTAGAAAAATGTGATGGGAATAAGCAATCTCAAACTGTGGCAAGGACACACAATCCTGGAATGTTGCAGTCAATGTGCACTGTTGGAATATGCTGGGGCACACAATTTTATTCTGAAATTGCATGTCCCTGCCACATTCCAATATTGTATGCACCCACTATATTCTGAAATCCTATCCCCTCGACATTCCAAAATTGCACTTCCCTGCCACAGTGAAATTGCCTGTCCTCCAAACATTTGGAAACTGCCTGCCCCAGCTACATTGTGATATTGTGCATCCCTGCCACATTTTGATACATAGATACATAGATGTTGTCAGCAGATAAGGGCCTTGTGGCCCATCTAGTCTGTGCTATCCCTCTTTATAATGCTTAAGGTACCCTAGATGCTACGACAAGCCCCCCCCCTTTCGCCCTAGCTTGATAAGTCCCATGTGCCCATTGCATGCATTCCTGAATCCCTGAACCATGGCCACCCCCACCACTTCCTGGGGGAGACTGTGCTATCTCTCCACCACCCTTTCAGTGAAGTAGAATTTCCTCAAGTTCCCCCTAAGTGTTTCCCCTTTTAGTCTCATGCTGTGACTCCTTTTTCTTCTATTTCCCTTCATTTGAAAGATGATCCCTTCTGGTACCCTGTTGATCCCCTTCAGATACCTGAAGGTCTCTATCATGTCCCCCCCCTTCCTCCAAGGAGTACATATTGAGAGCTCTCAGTCTCTCCTCATACGACTTATGCTGCATCTAGGACACCATTTTTGTCACCCTCCTCTGTACCATCTCCATTCTTTCTATGTCTTTTTGGATATGGGGCTTCCTGAACCGAACACAGTACTCCAGATGAGGCCTACCAAAGGAGTTGTACAATGGTACCACCACTTCCCTCCTTCTTCTTGTTATGCCCCTCCCTATGCACCCAAGTATTCTGTTAGCTTTTTCCACTGCCTTGTCACACTGTTTAGCCACTTTGAGGTTGTCTTCCATACCCCTAGATCCCTTTCCTCTGTGGTGGCCTCCAGTGTTACCCCATCTAGTTCATACTCAACCCTAGGATCCCCTCTCCCCAGCCAGATGCATAATCCTGCACTTTTTTTGCACTAAAATCCAACTGCCATTCCTTGGACCAGTTTTCTAGTCTCTTCAGCTCTTGCCTCATTTTTTCTATATCTTTCTGTGTATCTATCCTGTTACATAGCTTTGTATCATTCATAAACAGGCTTACCCTCCCTTCTAGACCCTCTGATATTGTGAGTCACTGCCATACTGTGACATCATACATCTCACCACATTTGAATACTGTCCATCCCTGCCATAGTCCAAAATTACATGTCTCTGCCACATTCTAAAACAGAGCTTCTCCGCCACATTCCAAAATTGTCCCTCCATAATACATTCTGAAATTGGACATCCACACCATATTTTTTAATTGCTTACATTCATCACATTGCAACACTGTATACACTTTCCACATTCTGAAATTTCTGATCCCTACCATATTCCTAAATTGTGCATCCCCACACATCTCAAAATTGCACATCCTCACCACATTCTGAAATTGTGTATCACTGCCACATTCCTAAATTGCACATCCCTGCCACAATATGAAATTGCATGCCCCCACTAGGGTTGCTTGGATAGCCTGAAATCTGATCTGACAGACAGATAGATATTGGATTTTAGCCTATCCTAGTCCAAAATCTAATATACAGTTGAAAAAAAGAAATCCCTAAACTCCATTTCCAAACAAGTACATCCCCACCGCACCTGGCAACTGATTACCCCTAACCTCCCTCCTGAAGCTCCTGAGAGCACATACTGTATTCTCCTATAATAAATATGTCTGACTCCTTCTAATATAAAATCCTGCCATCCCCCACCTGTGCTAAAACAGGAGCATCCCCCTCTCCCCGGCACAACTCATGACCTCCCTGTTCAGTAAAGCACCCCTGCTCAACACACACACACACACACACACACAAGCACCCACTTCTCTCCTCTTCCCCCCCCCATAACACCCAAATAATTGTAACTGGCAGAGTCGGGTAATGATTGGTCCTGCAGTGGAGCATCTTACACTCATCTTCTGTCAAAGAGATATGAATGAAACCTAATGTCCTCCTATAGTAGCACCTCCAGTTGTACTGCAACTTCAGTTTTGTTTAACTTTAGAGGAGTAAGTCATACTGTATAGGTTGCTGGCAGGGAGAAATGGGATTTGAGTTCTGGAGCTGACATCATCAGTAACTCTTCACTAAAACCTGTTTTCTTGACCAGGCAGTAAACTCTGGGTTACAAAATGGCTTATACTGTGTAAACAATGTTTAGTGATGTCAATTTTGGTACAAGGCTTACTGGGAATATTTTGACCCTAATTCAAATTTACTGATGTTAGATGTGACATGGCTGGGAATGCCTTTACATACAAGAAACATAAGAATACAGAACCAAAGAAGGGTGTAAGATTATGTAAATGTGATGCATGACCACTGCTGGCCTTGTGGAAGTATGTGACATTGAAGGTGGTGGGTAGGATAGTGATAGGAGGAACCACTGGGGTTCAGTGACCATAATACTGTGTGGTAAGAACCATTCTTGGGACACATCAGACCGTCTTCAAAGGCTGTGGTTCTGGAATCAAAAGGGCAGATTTTAGTCAGATGAGGGACAAGGTGAGGGAAAAACTGGAAATGTGTTGATTCGATCGCAAGGTAGAGGAGAAGTGGGGAGTAATTTCAGGGGGGCATTCTGGAAGTGACTGACTCTTACATGAAGTAGTTCACTAAAAGAAACAAGTACAAAAGGCTGATCTGTTTCCCAAATGAAGTAAGGGAGGTGGTAAAGGACAAAAATAGAGCCCTTACATGATACAAGAAGACTCAAGAGGAGGAAATTAAAGGGCATATCAAAACAAGATAAGGCAGTCAAAGGGGTTGGTCAGAAGTGCAAAAGCATTTGCAGAGCTGTGAACTGCCAAGGGTGTTAACAGAGGGGGAAAGTTATTCTTCAAGTACATTAGGAAAAACAGGAAGATGAGGTGGGGAGTTGTTAGACTAGATGAGTGGAAGTGAAGTAGAGGATGTTATGCAGAAGCCAAATGCTTTAAGCAATAAATTCTGGTTGGTACTCATGGTGGAAGACAAAGAGCTTCTGTTAGATGTTGGGGTCAAAGTATCCACACAAGAGTTCAGGAAATGGGGCTGGTGGTGATTACAATTGATAGGGTAAGAAAAGGACTTTATACCCTAAAAGTAGATAAGGCGCTAAGCTCAGATGGCTTTCACCCAAGGGTGCTCAGGGAACTGGCTTCACAGCTGGCTGAGCCTGTGGCTGAGCTATTCAGTGGTTCACTATAATCTGATGTGGTGCCATGGACTGGAGGATTGTGGATGTGGTCCCACTCCACAAGGGAGGGAACAGAAAGGATCTGAGAAACTACAAGTAGGTCATTTGTACCTCCACTGAAGGTAAAAAGATGGAGACCCTGGCGTAGGAAAGCCTACTGACCTATCTAGAGGAGAACAGGCTGCAGAATAGCAAGCAGCATGGTTTTATGGCTGAGAGATTATGTCAGACCAGCTTGATAGTGTTCTTTGACTGGGTTGCAAGCACAATAGATAAAGAGCTGGCAAAAGGTTTACTATACTTCAATTTCAGCAAAGTCTTTGTTTTGGTGCCACACAGGAGGCTGCTGAAGAAGTTAGAGGACTTGGAAGTGGGAAAGGAGTTAGTCAGGTGGGTGGGAAGCTGACTGGAGGGGAGGCAGCAGAGGCTGGTACTAAATGGAGTAAAATGAGGGGACAAGAGGGTCATTAATGGGGTGCCATAATAGTAATTCCTGGGACCAGTCCTATTCAATATGTTTATTAGTGACATAGGGTAGGTATTCAGGGTAAGATGTATCTCTTTGCAAATGACACAAAAGTATGTAACATGGTAGACAGTGAAAGGGTGAAGAAGTTACAGATGGATCTGGAAAGACTGTAGGAGTGGACAAAGTTATGGCAGTTAAAATTCAATGTCAAAAAGTGTGAGGGGATGCATATAGTGAAGAGGAACCCATGGACAGAATACTGGATGGAGGTTAGGCTGGCCACCACAAATGAGGAAAGGAATCGGGAGTCATTATCAGTGACTCACTCAAACCAACCAGTCGGTGCATAAGGCCTACAATAAATAGGGAACAAGGATATTGGGTTATATTGCGAGGGGGTTCAACAGTAGGAAAATGATGATATTACCCCAGTACATGTCACTGGTGAGGCCTCACCTGGAATACTGTGCCCAGTTATGGAGTCTGCATCTGTGAAAGGATAGAGATAAGTTGGAGTCAGTGCAGTGAAGAGTCATGAAGTTGATTCAGGGCTAGCAGAGACAGATCCCATGAGGAACGTCTAGAGGCCCTAAACATATACTCGCTGGTGTTGGAAAGGAGAGGGGTGACATGATAGAGACTTAAAAGTTCCAGAGAGGAATAAATAGAGTGAACAATGAAAACCTGTTTAGCAGGAATAGAGGTATAACCATGACAGGCATGGATAGAGGCTGTTAGGGGCAAATTCTGGAGGAAAGTGAAGAGAAGTTCTTCTCCACTGAGAGGGAGGTTTAGCCATATAACGGATTACTGGCAGGAGTGGTAGGGGCAGGGACTATAAACAGGTTTGAGCATGGCTCAGACAAAGTAAGGGGACTGATATTTCTCCTAGGAAAAACTAGGGATGTAGGGGATTTAGAAGGGGCCAGAGTAGAACACTTCATGACATTAGGGCAGAGGGTGAGGTAGGGACATCCATTGACAGTATGCAGACTGGATGGACCCTTTGTTTTTATTTTCAGTAAGTGTCTGTTGCTGTCTGAGTCCAGAAAGTGCTTTAATAAGACATCTTCTGCATATCTTGTAAGAAATTTAAGGTGCCTTGTGATGCTACAACATATTTCTGATTATAACAGCTTTAAAGGATATATGCTGATGGAACTTAAAGACCAGGTACCTACTGTCAGGCACCCAGCTCCCCTCAAACATATATAATGGTAGATTTGCTCTACTGTTAAGAGGCATTAAAATTACTATGTGCTTCCCTCTGGTTAAAAAGTTATAACACCCCATATTTGCACCCCCATAAAAACAAAGCCTTGTCTGACACGCCTCCTTTTGTGATGTCAGAAAATGAAAGCTGCTTGTGTGTGCCTCTTAGATCTATATTGATGCCATTTGTCAACGACATTTAATAGTATTTAGAGTGGCCACCTGGAACAATGAAAGTGACCCCTTCAGTAAACAGGGATTTTTACTCCAGCAGCTGCTTTGATTTGTCTACACGGCACCTCTAAATAGTACTAAACACCATAGACATATCGCATACATACAGGTTAATGACATGCACCCTCAGTATTCATTTTCTGACATCACAAAAGGAGGAGTGTCAGACAAGGCTTTATTTTTATGGGGGTGCAAATTTGGGGTGCTATAACTTTTTAAGCAGAAGGAAGCACATAGAAATTTTAATGCCCCTCAACAGTAGAGCAGATCTACCATTATATACGTTTGAGGGGAGCTGGGTGCCTGACAGTAGGTACCTGCTCTTTAATGTGAAGCTGTGTCAATATACATGAAGCTGTGTCAGTTCGTCTTGCAGATCTTCCAACCAACTCAGGCTCTGGGTGCAACAGTACCAGCCAAACATTTGTGTTACCACTGAATCCTGTCTGTCAGCCAGGATCAGTGAATTCAATGTCTCCATTGCTGGTTATACTATCCATAGGCAGCATTGGGGAAGCTGGAGGTGGTGTGGATGTGTACATTTATCTCAGACTCAGCTGTGACATCATACACTGGACTGCTGTCTTCTCCCACAAACTCATCTTGATTAAGCTCTCCTTCCAATCTTCCCTCCCAGTTTTCATTGGTGGTGTCTACTGCCACCCAGGAATCATCTGCAACTCTGTTCTTACCCACTTGTATCCCTCTCCTCACTCTCTGCCTCTGGGAATCTCTCTTCTGTGAGGCATTTATTATCAGTTGGTTTGGCACTCACTCAAAAGAAATCTAGTCCAACTTATTCGCCCTAAAGCCCCCACCAAGCACATCTGGCACTGGTTATTAAACTTGGATGCCTGGACTTACTAGATGGATTTTGGTCCACCAGCTGGTTTCTCATCCTTGCTCCACAGGTGTTGTTACAGCCATTTCCTTCTTTAAATCCAACTCCCCTCCAACTGGGATACATATGCCACCTTAAGGCAGATGTGTGCCCATTGGACCAACCTTTCCTGGGTTTCAACAGATCTAATTACTGCTCTCAAAGTGCACAAAACTGCCTGGCATCTTCATATGTCCTCTGGCTCCCCGATAATTTATTGAGATACAGTATGAACAACTCTGTAACACCAGCGTTATGGGCATCAGTGAAGTCATATACAGGTATTTTACCAAAAACCTTTAAAACAACTGTATGTCCCCCACCAAGTTCTGGAAAGTCATCTACTCTGTTTTTATAAAGTCATTTAGTCTACTACTCCTGACCTTGAAACTGAGGACTCTCCTGTCTCCAAGTCATCTCAGGTTGCCTCCATCTTTTATTAATACTTCACCTTTTGTGCTCTTTCTCTGTTATCCCTACTGACCCTCCCTTTATATCTGTCCTCCTTCCCTCCTGTACCTCACCCCCTAGTCTTTTCTATTTCTTCCCCCCCATTTCCACATCTGCTGCTCTCTCATCTCTCCTATCTTTGAATCCCTCCAAGGGTCATAGTCATGATAGTCTAAACTACAAACTGTTTTACTTTTCTACTCCTGCCATTGCTAACCCTCACTTTTCTTCTGCTGTGGCAGAGTCCCTGGAGAGTGGAAATGGGCCAAGGTACCTCACCTCCACTAAGGGGAGTACCTCACCTCAACAAAGAGGAGATTCCTTCTCTTCAGAATGTTATCATCCAGTGTCCCTTCTTCCTGCACAGGCCAAGATGCAGGAAAATATGTGTTTGCTCCCAAATCTTTGCCTGTTGACCCGGTCCTGAAATGGATGAACCATGGGTTGTTAACCTCTGCATCCTTGTCAGTCTTGCCAAGTGTTTCAGCACTGTCCCACTGACCCTCATACTTGACAGGCTTGTTGGTTCAGGTCTATTTGATCTCTTGGTTCTACTCCTACATGCTTGATAGACATCAGTCAGTCCAAGCAGGTGATGCCTACTCCCCAATCTCTTCTGTTGTCCCAGGGCTCCATTATAGGCACCATCATTTCCTCCATTTTGCTAAATAACCTCCCCTCAGTCTATCAGTCAGCTCACATCCACATGTATACAGATAACATTGTACTTTCACCTCGGGGACCCTGGACGCTGAGCTGGAAATGAATTTAAAGTATGATATCTAAAACATCTAGTGCTGCTTTCACTCTAACCAACTATTGCTCAGTGCCAAGAAAGCTGTCTCCAGCTGTGGTTCCTATGCATTTGCACCCCTCTCCTCCCCTCTGGTCAGTTGGCTTTGCATATTTTGTTAGCTTTGTATATATTGTAAACACTGTACAGTTCTGAAAGATCATACCATTCTGTCAGCATTGTGTCTGTTATCTAATGTTGCATTAAATAATGGTTTGCCTTTTATCTCCTGTATTATTATGTAACCATCTACCATTTTGTCTACCCCCAGTTCTGTAACCCCTCCACAAAAGTGGCACCTAGAAACAAGCCTTAGCTCAGTGTGCTTTTCCTGGGCATCAGTTTCTAAATAACTAAAACGATGCATACATACATAAATACATACATGCATACATATATAAATAAATATATAATAACTGTTTCATTCATAGCAATAATGATTAAATGAGGGTTATTTTTTATCAGAGTGCATTACCCAAGGAGTACTAAGGCAACAAGATGACCAGTTAATATGACACTTTTAGGAGCTGCAGTAGGCAGCTCTGTTACAATCATTATGTGGTGCTGTATACAAGAGACAGGGAATAATGAATTGCAGATTGTAAATTATAAGGCAGAAGTGCATTAAAATAATTTTGTCCTTAGAATCCTATGCTGAAGTTGCCTGTGGGTTAGTTGCATCACAGAGGTTAGGGGTTCTACTCCTGGGAAGGAAAAGCGCAGGTCACCTAGTATTTTTGCATTGCATTTCTTGCCTGCCATGGTGCTGCAGCAGCATCAGCTATGAAGGTGACAGCTTTCCCAACCTCCCTACCAGAGGAAGGGTGTAAGGTTACAGCTGTGATAGCCACTGGGGTAAAGGACGGGGAGAACCAGGGGAAAAGAGGGTTAAAACAAAAATACAAAAAAATACATATTTTTCAGTTGAAGAACTCCCTTATTGTCCCTCTACTACATATATATGAATAATTGTAATCCTAGACTCTAATAAATAAATAAAAATAAGTAAATAAATATATGAGAGGATAATGCCTTTAAATATGAGAATAAGCAATGGCCTGGCTCAAATGATGCAATTTATCTCTAAGAAGGAGTAGATAGGACCATAACTTGCGAGTGGCAAAGCCACACATGAGTAATGAAAGCCCTTCCTCATCAACAATGGCGATAAATTGTGCATTGTCAGTCAGGCAGCTCAGGCTGATGTGTATTCTATTTATGCAACAACAAAGTTATAGCTCTTTGTGTAAAGATGCACCTGTTTCTTTTTGAGTTAAATTGTTGGCCTCAGTCCAGCATCAGGCAAATATCATGTCATCAGCATTGTGCAAGCTGTTTTTTGTTATTTCATTGCACTCTTCCCACTCATCAAGATATTGTTTATGACCTACCCAACTTTACAGATAACATGGTATTTTTGAGGTTAGGTATGTCATCAGCAAAAATAATTATTTTCGCAGATTTTCATTTCATTTTATTTTCATTGTTATTTAAAGAAAGGCCTCTGGACAAATATTGCCCAGCTTTCAAAGATGCCCATGGTCAAAAACAGATACATACATGAAGTATGTACACAACACTATAAAGTAACATCATTTACAATATTTCTTAAGAATGTACATATGTCTTGAGTTGAGATACATTAAGTATGACATTTTTTCTACATCCTTTAAAGAGGGAGTCTGGCCAAAAGTGCTGCATTGCAGAATTAAAATCAGCATACCCCCCAATAACTCTCACCCAAAAAATTAGGTTTCTATGTTACTTCAAAGTTATGAACTATTTTGTAAACCTAATTTCACTTCCAGTTTCAGTGAAGAGCCACTGATTATGTCATAACAAGAACTCACAGCCTAGTCCTCCCTGTCAACAACTTTATAAGACCTATTTCTCCAAAGTTTAAGAAACTGTACCATAAGTAATCATTTACAAAAAATGGCATAGGGTTGGCTGTAGTGCTTACATTTCCAGAATGTTCAGGTGCATGGTACTGTATTTTAGAATGTGTCAGGAGATGGTTTTGGAATGCAGCACTGAACAAAGGCATAGAATGTCAAGGTGTTACACAATTTTAAAATGTTGGTGGGAGGAGGACATGCAGTCTCAGAATGTGGCAGGGATGAGCCACCTAGAAATGTGGTGGGACACTCAATCATGGAATGTGACAGGAACACACACTGAGGCATTTGTCAGGGAATGGCAATTTCAGAATATAGTGGGAAAGTACATAGTTAGGATGTGACAGAACATACCATTTTATTCTGGAATTGCTTGTCCCTGCCACATTCCAGAATTTTATGTATGCACTACATTTCAAAATTGTGCATCACAACTCCACCACATGCCAACACTGCATATGCTAGCCACATTAAAAAATTATGCATCCCAGCCACATTCCAAAATTGCACATCCTCGCCACATTCTGAAGCAGTATTTCAATGTCACATTCTGAAATTGTGTCACCGCCACATTCCTAAATTGTACATCATTACCACATTTCAAAATTGTGTATCACCGCCACATTCAGAAGTTGTGCATCACTGCCACATTCTGAAACTGTGCATCACTGCCACATTCCAGTATTGTGCATCACTGCCACATTCGAAAATTGTGTATCACTGCCACATTCTGAAACCATGCATCACTGCCACATTGTGAAACTGTGAGTGACCACCATATTCTGAAACCATACGTCAACAACACTTTCTGAAATTGTGTGTCACTGCCACATTCCAAATTGTGTGTCACTGTTCCATTCCAAAATTGTGCATCACTGTTACATTCCAAAATTGTGCATCACTGACACATTCAGAAATTTTGTCACCACCACATTCCAAAATTGTACATTACTTGCATGTTCTGAAATTGTGTGTCATCATCACATTTTGAAATTGTGCATCATCGCCACATTCCAAAATTGCACATCATTGCCACATTCCAAAATTGTGCATCACTGCCATGTTTTGAAATTGTATATCTCCACCATTGTCACATTCTGAAAATGTGCATCCCCAACATATTCCAAAATATGTCCCCATCACATTCTGAAAAAGTCACTGCCCCATTCTGAAATTGCATGCCCAAGCTACATTCTAAAATTACACATCCCTGCCTCATTCTGAAATTTTATATGACTACACATTCTGAAACTGCACCACTGTCATGTTCTGAGATTCTGTGTCCATGCCACATTATGAAATTGCATGTTGGTACCACAATCTGAAATCAAGCATCCCAACCACATTTTGAAATTTTGCATCATCACATGCCAAACTTATGCATTTATGGCATTACAAAATTACATATCCCTGCCACCTCCTGCAAAATTGTGTATCTCTGCCACATCCTAAAAATATATGACATTGCCACATTATGAATTTTAGCATTCCTGCCACATTCCGAAATTGTGTGTCCCACCTACTTTCTGAAACTGTGTCATTGCTGCATTCCAAAGTTGCAACCAGGTGGCATTTCAATATCTCATACCTGCAGTATTCTAAAAATTGCACACAACATTGCTACATTTGCCACTGCATTCCAATCCCCCTGTCACATTCTTAAGTACTGTACCTTGCATATGCACATTATGGAAATTAATGCAGTGATGTACCCAGTGTCATCTTTCCTTTTACAGGTGTTTACAACAGCAGTTTTTATGTGATGTGGGAGAAATAAATCCTATAAGGTAGCCTGCATGGAGAACTAGGCTGCAAGTTCTGGTTATGACATCAGCAGCAGCTCTTCACTAAAACTGGCTTTTTTGAATAGGCAGTGAATTTAGGGTTACAAAATGACTACTAACTTTTCAACAAAGTAACTTAGAGATCTCATTTTTGGCAATGCGCTGACTGACCAGGGATATGCTGATCCAAATTTTGAATTTATTGATGCCAGAAATTTTGGTCAGACTCCCTTTAAAGATTTTTGCAAGGAATTTCAGTAAGAGGTGATACAATAATAAAAATATATTTATCCCACACTTTTCCTACGTATAGGCAACCTAACATGAGAATCTTGAAGAGGATCTGGTAAAAATATCATTACAAATAGAGGCCATGACAAGAGAAACTGATTTAGTAGGGACATCCTTATTTTTCAGTTCCCAAGCCCGGTATCTAAGTTGGTGCAATTCTACAAAATTGTGTGTCTTTGCCATATTCTAAAAATATATGACACTGCCACATTATGAATTTAGCATCCCTGCACATTCTCCCTGCCACATTCCAAAATTGTGTCTCAACTACTTTCTGAGACTGTGTCATTGCTGCATTCTAGAGTTGCAGCCTGGTGGCATTTTGAAATCTCATACCTGCAGTAAAATAAAAATTCCACACAACTTTGTCATTCTAAAGTCATGTTTGCCACTGCATTCCAACCCCCTCCCCCCGGCACATTCTTAAGTACTGTACCTTGCATCTGCACATTATGGAAATGCATGCACTGACCCACCCAGTGTCAGCTTTCCTTCTGCAGATGTTTACTACAACTGCAGTTTTTATGTGACGTGGGAGAAATAAATCCTATAAGGTAGCCTGCATGGAGAACTAGGCTGCAAGTTCTGGTTATGACATCATCAGCAGCTCTTCAATGAAACTGGCTTTTTTAAATAGGCAGTGAACTTAGGCAAAGTAACTTAGAGATCTCATTTTTGGCACAAGGCTGATTGGGGATGTGCTGATCCAAATTTTGAATTTATTGATGCCAAAACTTTGGTCAGACTCCCTCTTTAAAGATTTTTGGAAGGAATTTCAATAAGAGGTAATACAATAATAAAAATAAGTTTGTCCCACACTTTTACTCTGTATAGGCAACCTAAAATGAGAATCTTGGAGAGGATCTGGTAAAAATACCATTGCAAATAGAGGCCATGACAAGAGATGCCGATTTAGTAGGGGCATCCTTATTTTTCGGTTTCCAAGCCCAGTATTCAAGTTGATAATTTAACACTAGTCTTGCATGAATCTTTTTATCATTGTACTTAGTTAATAATTGAATTGCCCATAGAACACAAAGCCACCAGCATCATATCACTTCTCCCGATGGTCCCAAGCTCCCAGGTAACAAATGCAATGAGAGTTCATGAAGACCAGCCCATTAAGCAGTCATATTTCATGAATGCACATGAACGTCATGATCTCTTAAGGGTTTTATGTGATAACAGTGAGTCTTTAACTGCGATGATCACATAGAGCCACTATAAAACTGCCTGATGTCAAAAGGGTGAATGACCTAACACCAACCATCTCAAATAGTAACGGACGCTTACTACCACAAAAGCTGGCACCTGAAACAACTATTTTTATGAGAGGGCTACCCCCACACTCCTTTGTGGGGGCAGCCACCTGCACCCCCCAAATTAGGATTCTGAACTACGGGGGGCATAGAAAACCATCCATAACTCTACCTGCACGCTCTAAATCTCAGCTACCACTATAAACTGCTTGTCCACCTTAGGTATGCTTAGTACTGTTGCAATAAAGCTGACCAATCCTACCTGATGTATTTTAACTGTACTTGCTTGAGTCTGTATCTGTATGTACTATAATGTACTTGCCTGCTGTATATACCCCTATCTGTTTTGTAATGCCTATGTACCTTGTCTATTGCTTTATGATATGGAACCTTTGTAAATGAGCTTTTAGCTCAAAGGTGTTATCCGAGATTCCAATAAATAAATAAATAAAACTAAAAGCCCCAGGGAAAAAAAATTATCCTGCACCAGGACACGAACCTGGGTCCACCAGCTCCAGTGGAGGTGACTCAAGCCACTATACCAAATGTCAGATTCAGCAGAGCTTGGTCAACCGAATCCTGATATACTGTTTTAGTGAGTGTAGCTCAGTGCTACACTCACTGTATCTTACTCGACAACATTTTCTGGCAGTCGCTGTAAACTACGAGTGGTATTCTTGAGTTGCTCATATCGAGCTACTCAGTAATACTCACTGTTATCACTGTACACCTCTCTAGTGAGATGAGCAAATGTGTCAGGCAATAGAGAGGAGCAATGCTACCAGCAGTCACATTTTTACATAAACTGGTACTATGTAAATAAACTTGTGTTGCCCTTTCTGTTTATCTTCTCAGTCATTTACAGTCTTTACAATGCTTACTCTCCACACATTCTTTTTTCAAAACTTTTTTGACATATTGTAACACAGTGTCAATGCATATTACTTGATATTTTATATCCCAATGTCATGATTTTTTTCTCCCTTGTTATCGATATTTTTTTATCAGAATTTAATTATATAACTGCTTTTACATAATGAAACATTTTTTAGCTGAAACAATATTTTTCTTAACAATATACCTAGTGTTAAGTTCTTCAATTAAAGTAATATTCTTGAAATCATCATTTTTCATTGTTTTCTTGCTTTCATCAGAACAGTTGAAAAAGTTAAATTTTTTTTTTAAGTTAGCTAAAAATATATCAGAACAAGAGATGGATAACATCTGCAATCTACACATCAGATACTTTTTCAGGCAAAGTTTAAAAACACTGTGAGATTTACATTTTGCAAAGGGTGAAGTCTGCATGGAAAAATGATACAGATTTTGTCCTTGACAAAAGCCCAACTCCACTTTACTAACAAAGTTACTATTACATAAAAAATTAAACCCCTCCACCCACTTTTGTAACACTGTATCTGTACCTCTCCCTGTCCCATGTCTCGGATAAAGCAAAAACAATAATTTCTTTCAACTCCACACACTTAGCAGTCCATCCCCCCATGAGCCAAGTAATACACAAAACATTGCCCTTTCCCCAACTCACTTAGTACTCAACTCTCCTGCCTCCCCCATAGTCATAATAATAAACTAAACAGACCCTTTCCATGTCCCTTAGCTCCCTAGCACCCACTATCCTGCTTCTAGGGTGCACTGATTTAAAAAAAGTGATGACATGCAGCTCCAGATATGGCACAGCCCACTGCACACCATCTTGGACAGCTGCCTGCCATCTAAATAACTGAGAGTGTAAGCATGATCATAGCATTTGAGCACACACTTGCTCTTATTCATTCTGATGGTGGCAGGCCAAGGTGGGGAGTAGAGGGCTGAGCTGGTTTCTGTCTCTGAAGCTAAATGTAATCTTTTTTGAAGTCAGCACACTGGTTTGTGGTAAGGCTGGGGTAGTGAGTATCACTTGTGCTGGGGGTGTACAGTGGAAGGGGGCTAAGTAGGTTTGGGAAGGGGCTTATACAGTATAGGAGCTTACTGCTTGGGATGCAGGGAATGAAGGGTTCCAGAAATAGTGCTACAAGTGTGGGGAAGAGTTTGGCATGTTTTACTCCTTTCAGTGTCAGTGGCTCAGCAGGTTGCACACTCGTCTCTGAGGCCAGAAGATCAAAAAGTTGTGGTTCTAGCCCCACACCAGGCACTTGGGGGTAAAATCCCAGTACTGACACTGTAGTGCATCATGAGTGGGATGCTGCATTCCTGAGGTGCTGTCTTTTGGATGAGACATTAAAATGAGGTCCTGTCTCTTCTGGTGGTTGTTCAGGTGGACGTTAAAGATCCCATGGCACTTCTTGAAAAGAGTAGGGGAATTTTTATTGACAAAATATAAAAGCATGATACAACCAAACAGTAATATGGCACATGAAATCATAAAAAACAGGAAATAAATGAAAATATGTATTACATCATACATGTAAACAAAAAGTAAACATAACAGAGTATTTCTACCTGGAATCAAAGAAAAGAACAACATAAATGAACAATAAACATCATATACCCAATACAACAGTTAGTAAAGAGCTGCAACCCCCCCAAAAAGAAACAAACACTCCCCCATCCCCACATATGGAAATTTCAGGAGAAATGTTTGGTGAAATCATATCAAAACAAACATAAAGCAGCATTACATCATGCAAACCCAGAAAAAAAGAAAAGAAAATCAAGAACATAAAAAGTATTAGGTCACACAGTAGCTCTAACCTGAAAGAAAATAACAGAACTCAACCCTCTTCTCCTTCCTATTGACCGAGTAGGGGGAATCATAACAGAATAACAGCAAAACCCAAAAAAATACCAACAGTGTGAAACCACACAAAACAATATACAAAACAGAGAACAAGAGAAATCCAAAAAAAATACAAAACGGTGTTAAGTCACACAAAAAGTACACAAATCAAAAGGAAAGCAAAGAAGTAGGACATGAATACAGGTCCTAACAACCCAAAAAAGAAATCAAGAACAAAAAATTGTACAGAATAGAAAAGGAAACCCCTTCCCCCTCCTCCCCTAAAAGAGCAGGGGAGATAATAAGGGAAGCCATAAAAAGCAAAGAAATCAAAAGCTCATTGCAAAACCAAATAAAAAAAAAAAAACAGAAAAGAGCAGATAAGTTCAAACTCTCTGTAAAAACAGCAACACACCAAAAGGAAGAACAAAAAGTCCTCCCCATCCCCTAAACTGAAAAGTCAGGGAGGCAATGCAACAAATCAACAACTGAACAAAGAATAACAAACAACAGTAAGACACAAACAAAAGAGCAGACTAAGCAAAGGGGAAAAGAAATCAGAAAAGAAAATAAAGCAGGAAAAAGAGATATGAATAACAGAAAGGAGAACAAAAGCAACAAGGCATCCACTCCAAAGGAGACTCAAGTACAAAGCACAGTAAAGGACACAAGAATAGAAAAACTACAACAGAGACTAAAAAGTGTGAGGCCAAAACAAAACTGACTACCACCCCAAACCAAAACAAAACACAGACAAGATCAGGCAGCAGAAAGCCACTCACACGAAGCCCAGTAAAGCTGGTATGTATCACAGGGTAGAGAAGCATGCTCCCTATCTTGAATAGAGTGGAGCTTTGCAAAAATCTGATCCATATTATGAGTGCTCATATAAGATTTCTGTTGCAACAACTGAGCACAACGGGCCTGCCATAGAAAAAACCTACAGAGGGCAAAGACAAGGCAGAGGGACCAAGATAATAATGAGAAAGGGAAGCAGGAAACAGCCCATACACAAGAATGTCATACAAAATCGATGTAAGATGCTTTTCTTGCCATTCATGGAGCCAAAGAGTCCAAAAATCCTTACTAAAAGGACAATCCCCAAAAAAATGACTCATGGTTTCCAGTACGCCCATACAAGTATCCTGAAAACACATATGCTCCTCTAAAGACTTGTGCAGGTGATTACTACGCACCCCCAATCTCCCATGACACGACAACCAAGTAACATCCCATAACTTTGCAGGAAGTCTAGGGTCAGTAAGCTGGTGAAAAATTACAGCAGTATCCAATTCAGTACCAAGAGCATTCAACAGCCTAGGGGTATGAAAAAAAGGAAAGCAAAACAGTATGATACAACTGCTTCCTAGACTGAGATTGCAGAACCTGAGGGGTCAAGTGCCATTACCAGATTTTAAGAAAAGTGGGAAACAAGAAGGAGGGAATACCAAAAGTACTAAAATTCCGAGGGACTTCTGAAGGAGGACTAAGCCATTTTGCACACAAAGGAGTCACCCAGGAACCTAAAATAGAAACCCAAGGGGGGAGTCTGCAACAGAAAAGGAAACAAAAACTTAAGAAACAGGCAATGAAAAAAAACACAGGATTCAACATCCGAACACCCCCCTGACAATAATCATGATATAAAAAAAATGCCGGACAGAATTTAAACGAGAACCTCAAAAACCTTGAAAAAATACACTATTGACTTTGACTTCCAAAACAAAAGGAAGAGGAAAAACAATAAGCCACATGTAATAATAAAGGAAAAACTAAAGTCTTCAAAAGCAAAATACATTTCTTCTTGGAAATAGGCTGACCCTTCCAAGAGGAAACAAGCTGCAGACCTTTATCAATAGCCAAATTCCAATTATACAGAGAATCATCAGGACTGCCAAAATACAGACCCAAAATTTTAAGTGGACCAGAAACAACAGGAATCCCAGCCACAGAAGTAGTAGTTGAGGAGGGCACAGAGCAGGGAAAGACCTTAGCCATACTTTTATGAAAATTCAATTGAGAACCAGAAAGAGAACTAAAGTCAGAAAATAGACGTGTGAAACCTGAAGCAGAAAGAGAGGACGTGGTACAAACACATAAATCATCAGCATACGCAAAAACAGTAGGTACAGAGTGACCACCTGGAAGGAATAAGGGAGGAATAGCAGGACAGGAGCTCAACTTACATAACAAAGGGTCAATCTGGAACAAATACAAAAGGGGACTCAAAGGACAACCCTGTTGCACTCCCTGTTTACTCAAAAATGCAGTACCAGGAGAATGGTTGACATGAGGGGTGATCCAGGCAGTGTTATATAAAACCTTAAGTCAAGAGATAAAACCAGAAGGAATATGGTAGTGTGCCAAAACAGAAAACAAAAAGGAATGCTCCACCCAACCAAAAAACTTTTCTTGATCCAAAGAAAACACTACAGCCCTACTTATATCATGTAGAAGAATACACCACATCCCTAAGATGAGACAAAGTATGTAGCATGGAATGACCCGGGATAGCACAAGTCTGAGCTGTGGAAATAATGACGTCCACTATAGGCAGGAGCCACCCCAAAAGATTGACAGTCAGAATCTTATAATCCACATTAAGGAGGCTCAAAGGTCTCCAGTTCCATAAATCAGAATGGTCACCTTTTTTATAAATCAAAAGCAAAATAGCATCCGATAAATGTCGAGGGACTGAAAATGAAGCCAAGACGTCATTAAAAACAATAGTCAGAGCAGGGACAAAAAAATCAATGAAAGAGTGGTAAAGCTCAGCCGTCAAACCATCCAATCTGGAAAAGTACGCTGTTTCTGTTTCTTAATAGCAGTCATCGTTTCTGAAACAGAAATGGGATGCACAAGAGCAAGAAGCAGGTCCTCAGAAACCTCAGGAATGACCAAATCAGAAAGATACTCAGCTGGATCTAAAACTGACGAGACAGTACCAAACATCCCTTCCACATGGGATTGTACAACATGCTTCAAAGATGGAAGAGAAGTATGGTGCACTCCTGTAAGGGGATCAACCAGATCATCAATAATCGTGGAAGATATCCTATTGGAACAACTGCTATAAGGATCAAATGCAGCTTTAGAAGCCTGAGTACCACACTGAGCTTCAACCTTCAAAGAGAGGGCCCGACCATACTGTTATTGTTCCATAACAGAATTCAAAGCCTGAATTTGGCTGGAGAGATCAAGATGGAATTCAGAAGTCCTAGAATAAGTATCCAAAAGCTGCTGACGTAGTTGGGAATACTGAAAATAAGTAGAGCAGGACCGAGAGCCTGCAGATTTGATAAAAAAATGACGAATGTCAGTTTTAGTATCCTCCCACCAGAAGTTAGAAGAAGAAGAATAAGCATCCAGTACAGAAACTCTAGCTCGTAACAAATCCAGACAACCCTGAGATAAGAGAATCAGTCAACAAAGAATGGGTGTTTAACTCCAGTGATTAACTTATCCAGTTATGAGCTGACCACTTTTGAATTGTCCATACTTAGTAAGGGTTTAACATTTTGTCCAACATCAGATGTGAAATAATTTAATACTTGTGTGGATTTCAATAAATTTTGGCAAAAATTTGACATTGAAATGCATGTTCAATAATGCTGATACTAGTAAGAATGTCTGTACTAGACTTAGTCCTAGGTCTGAATTTTGTCCCCCCCTAAATCCTGTGGAGTCCACCTTTATACGTAAGTGTGAACTGGATGTGGAAAAACTAAGGGAAGTACCAGTGAATGTATGTAGGAACAACTGTAGTAAGGAGGAAAGATTGGCAATTAAGATGTTAAGCAGCAATAAAAAAATTACAATTAAGGCTGCAGTTGGGGGGGCAGTTGTTGTTATGGACACTGCAGATTACACCAAGGAAGTATATAGGCTACTCAGTGATGTTACATTCTATAGGATAGAACCTAGACAGATTGTTAAGCAATTTAAAGCAGAAATTGACACTTTGCTTAGTAACAGTTTTGTAAGGGGCTACATCACTAATGTGATCTATAGGACCATGACAATACACTGCCCAATCCTGCCTGTTGTATACATATTACCAAAGATACATAAAAGCCTTACTCAACCCCCAGGTCGTCCCATAGTTTCTGGATGTGGGTGGTTAACTGAACCATTGTCAGTGTACTTGGATCAATTTCTACAACCAATTGTACAGAATCTTAGGTCATATGTCAAAGATTTCAACTGTAATTGTCAATTTGGCAGAGGATTTATGGATGGAATCAGAATGGTATTTTGGAGTAGTTGATGTTAATTCCATGTATACCGTGATACCCCATATTAAGGGATTGGATGCACTTTCTTATTTTCTAGATAAAAGATCTGAGGATGAATGTGTAATAACGCCTACTCACTTTTTGGTGGATTTAGCAAAAACAGTATTGCAAAAAAATTGTTTTTGTTTCAGGATCAGCTTTTTCACCAGCTTAGGTGTACCGCTATGGGTACAACTATGGCACCAAGGTTATGCAAACTTGTTTGTAGGGAAGTGTGAACATGATCACCTGTACAGTGCCACCACAAATCCATTTCTGTCCAAGGTGGATTTGTGGTGGCACTTTATAGATGACATTTTAATTATTTGGAAAGGTTCCAAAACAGAATTTGTCTCCTTTATTGACTGGATGGAACAGACTAGTGGTTTAACCTTTAAATATGAACTGAATCAAACACATATACATTTTTTGGATCTAATGCTGTATAAAGATGGTAATGGACGTGTTTGCTCCACTTTATTTCAAAAAGAAACTGACCGCAATAGCTTACTACATTTTGAAAGCTGTCACCCATATCACGTACGCCACAACATACCAAAGGGACAATTTGTGCGCACATTGCACGATAGCACTGAACACATGTAATATATACAAAAAAGAGGGGTACAAATCCACAGATTCCAAGAACAGGGGTATAGCAATGACAGCATAGCAACTGCCATCCAAAAAGTAGATAATATGGATAGGGAGTGTACATTACAATATCCTGAAAGAACAGAAAGTTCAGATGCAATATGTCCTTTTGTCACTGATTATTCAAGTAGAGCAGAGGAAATAAAACAAGTCATAAAAAAATAATTGGTCCATCTTACAACTGGAACCAAAACTTAAGCAGATAGTTGAACTTGGACCCAATGTAATTTTTCGTAGATGCAAAAGCATTGGGGACGTGGTAATTAGCAATATAATACCAGGCCCTATGTCACTAAAACAAACACTACTTGCACCAGCACCAATAGGTACTCATAGCTGTGGCAGGTGCAAATATTGCAAATCTGTATGTATGTGTAAAGAATTTTTGCATCCAAGAACAAAAAGAAATATACAGATAAAAGATCTGATAACATGTGACAGAAATGGAGTGGTATACATGCTTAAGTGCAGCTGTGGAGCATACTACATAGATAGAACCACTAGGAAGTTTCGTACGAATTGGAGAACATGTATGGGTGATTGATCAGGATGATACATCATATGCTATAGCCAAACATGTATCAGGAGATAGAAATCAACAACATGGCATATAGTTTATAGGCATCAAACTAGTTAAAACAGGAAAACGAGGGGGAGATTTGAACAAAATCATAGGTCAGAGAGAAAGTTTCTGGATCTATGAGTTAGGAGCATGTCAAGATAAAGGACTACATGACAGCATTGATTTATCTGCCTTTTTAAGTAAATATAGATGTTGAGTAGGAGCATGGATTAGGCCTTGCAATACACTTTTATAAATAAGCAGCAACCAAAATATTTATATACTCTGCCAACATATAATGTTATGGTGATCTCTGGGGGTGGGGGGGAGGTGAGGGGTGATTCCTACTGTGTAAAAATAAAGTGAGGTGCCTGGAATTGGAATCATGACATCAATATATCACTGATAGGTATATTAGCAAAAAATAAATAATTACAAATAGCAACAGTAAGTACGCTTAATACAAAATGCAATAATTTGCAGCAAAATATAGGCAAAGCTTTAATGTGTGAAAGGAATCACATGAGATAATTTAACATGCTGTTCCTAGCACATGCTTATAATGCAGTGATACTTCTATGATGCCTTGGTGGACCACTTCCAAGTAGTGTTTAAGATTACCATGTGTTAAATGCACTAAGCACTTTTATTGTAGAGGTGGAGTTCAATTTAATTTAATTGTATGTGTACACCTATTGGATAAATTGCAACACATGTTTGAATGACCAATTGTACAAAATGGCACTGAATTTTTATAATGTAATACTCTGAACGAAGCCTGGCAGCTTGCCAGGGGAAGCATTAGTTTTTTTAATTCGCTGTTAGTCTGATGCCTGTTATTGCACCATTAAATTTGACCGTATTGGCATAGTCCATGGTCGGTGTACATTTTGTTCAGTTAACTACAGGTGCTTATGACTTTAATTCATTTAGTCAACAAAGAACTATTCAACTTCCAACGTATACAAGAAGCAAATGGATAAAGACCAACACTAGGAGAGCAGAGCAAAGCAACTGCCAAATGATCCAACGTCTCACAGGGAATTACAAAAGCCTGGGAGACTGAAACATTCCTGGAAATGAAGAAAAAAATCAATCCATGTTGCAAGAGTTCCCTTATAAAAAGTTTTTGTACCCTGCTGGTGAACAGAGGTATAAGCATCCACCAAATGGGACGAAAGAAGGATTTTAGACAAGGAAGCAGCATCACTAAAAAGCTTGTGGGCATTACTAGTCTATCAGAAACAGAAAAACCACAATTGAAATCACACCCAAAGTAAACTTGTCGAGTGGTAAATAAATAAGGTTGGATAGCAAGAAACAAAGTAGACCCCACAGCAATACTCTACGGTGAATAAGTATTAATCAAACGAAAAGGAACAAAATCAAAAGAACCATCAATAAGGAGAACCCTCCTCGGAAACACATCGAGAACTCTGGAAATCTTAAACCGATGGCCAAAAAACAAAATGCCCACCCCATCACAGAGATTCTCCCCATGCGACCAAAAGGAGGGCCCCACAGTCCATCGATGTCTCACCTGTGCAACCTCAAACCTAGATTTAAGCCTTGTATCCTGAACAAAATAAACATCCTGTTTCAAGGAAAGCAAGAAACCAACAGTAGAAATCTGTTTACGGAAAGATTTCATACTGCACACATTCAAAGTGCAGCACTGCAGAATAGGCTGCAGAGGCATTGGCAATAAAGGCCGAAAGAGATACAGAGAACTGCAGTGGGCATCAGGGGCAGGAAAAAAGAAACAACCTGACCAAAACAGAAAGCCCAGAAAAAAGGAACAGTCAAAATCACCTATGAGGGAACTACATTCTCTGCATCTTTTCCAACCGAGGAGTTTCTCTACAAGATTCAGAAGAAAGGTCCATATGAGAGGAAGAGGCACAAGAAGAATCAGAATCCTCTTCCTCACCTTCATTATCCCCCAATTGTCTTCTTTTAGCTAGCAATTGGAACTTATTTTGAGTAATAATAGTAGTAGCAGGAGCATGAGACTCAAACTTATGCTTACCCTTCCCACGTTTAGAAGGAACTGTAACAAAGGGCAGATCCGTTTGAGGGGGGCATAACATCCATCAAAATTGGGACTGGAGAACAGATAGCAGCAACCACAGAAGAAGCCTGGGCAGACTCCAGAACCAGAGTAACAGTCTGAAAAAGAGGGGGCTCCTGGGGGGGGAGAAGCCGAGGGACACACAACGTCTGGACCAGTAGTATGCACTGGGTCAGTAGGCACCAGAGAGAGCTCCTGCTGCCGTTTCTGGGCCTGTAACTAGGAATCAGAGATAATGGTAGAATGGTCCCGGGGGACTCTATCAACCCTATTATGTTCAGCCCAGGGACATTGGGGGTAGTTATGACTGCGATCCTCACACAGATTACAAAACTGAGCATTAGAACAACCCAAGCTAATGTGGCCATAAGCAAAGCACAAGGTGCATCTAGGCCGATCACAGTTGTAACTCAGGTGAGTCTGAGACTCACACTTATGACAGGTGCGAGGCTGGCCAGGGTAGAAACAGATACCCTATCCCAACCAATGTAAAAACTTCCAGGAATATGCAGGAGCCCCGCTGAGTTTGCTTAAGCTGAACTTTAATCTTCCAGCCACCCGTCCACACTAAATCTTCATCAAAAATAGGATGGGGAGAATCTAACAGATCACATCTCTGACGAAGCCAAAACTGCACATTATGGATATTTACTCCTTCATTACAGCATAATAACGTAAGTACTTTCACCAAGGGTTTAGTAAGGGGTATGATTAAGAAAGAGGCCCAAATTGGAGTGTTTTTAACCAGTTCATACTGAGTCCAAATTTTTTCCAGAATCTGAACAGTCTTGAAACTAACATCGTACACAGTTTCCCCCTTGATATGAATGAAGACAAACAATGCTGAAGGGCTAATTCCCAGAGAGTCTCTAAGCATACCTTGGAGAACAGTACAGGGTGTGGGGGCCATAGAAGAATCACCCAGGAACTTCAATCGAACCACATTCCTCTGCTGAGCAGGTTCCCCAACAGATTTAAACAAATCAGACATTTTGAAAGAAGGAATCAAGTCCTCAGGGACAGAAACAGAAGGAGAAGATTGGTGAGCAGGAGAAACACAGTGTTCTGTCGGTACCTGTGATTGGACCACAACATCCAAAGAGTCAGCAGTGTTCTCAGTAGCAAGCAGTGGAACAGAAAGATCTGTCTCAGGTTCCACAGGGGGAGAAGATCGAGTAGAAACCAAAGCTGAAGCAGTAGGAAAAACATTCATAGGCATTCCAATAATAGCAACAGCAGAAACAGGACCAGGCAAAGTCCAGGGCTTCCCATCCAAAGATATCTGCCAGCCAACAGCACACAGAGCAGTGTCTGGAGACCAAGTAGCACTTGATTGAAAACTGCGGTCCTCTAGGTAGGTCTAAGGTGCAAATGGGAGGGTGGGGAAAAGGCAAATTAGCAGGGAGGGCTTCAGAGGCCTGTTGAAGCGGAGTCTGAGGAGCAGAAGACACAGAATAATCGGCATCAGGCAAAGTGTCTTGTGTAGAAGCATCATCACGTATCAACTGTAGAATGAACTGTTTATGCTGAGAGAACATCTGTCACAACATAGCATCAGGAATCACAGCAGCTTCATGGCTGTCCCATTTAGCAGAAGTCTCCATGTCAGATAAACCAGAAGGAACAGTAAAATCCTTATCAACAGCAGAAGCAGAAGGAAACACACCGTCAATGTGAACTTGAAAAGCCTCAGAAGCAGGAACACAAACAGGTTCAGACACCAAGCTAGGATCCAAAGGTAGAGCAGAGCCTCCACCACCACCTCCATCTCCCACAGCAGGAACATCGGCCATCTTGGAGTCACCGACAAAAGGGTTCCCCCTGCTCACAGGAAGCAGAGTAGGGGAATTTCCACAGTGTCCTAGCCAAATTTCCCCCCATTAACTAAAGAAGACCACTAACAGCTTAATCTGTTTCAACTTCAATTGGTTATCATCTGTACCCCAACCCCCACCCAGGTCACCCCTGAAAAAAGGACTTCTAGACTCAGTGGGCCTACCTGGTCAACATAATTAAATAAATAAATAAATACTGTACAATAATTCTCCTGAAGTCATCATCTGCTCTTGAACCTTTACTCCACATTGCCTGTCACTGCCTCGTGCAGTTCTGTGGCATAGCACATATGTCGGTTACCCATGAATGGGAAGAGTAGGGTTTTGAATCTTGGCAACCATCAAATTAGTTTGCATTGAAAGTAAGACAAATTAATTCCTATGGTAACTTTAAAATATTTTTGTTTTCAAAATGTACATTTGTTTAAATTTCACTTGAGTGGTGTTCCATGTATGTGGTGTGTTAGAATAATAAATCCACATTATGCAAAGTTATAAGAGGTAAATAAATAGCTGCTCACTTTTGAAAACTGATCTTGGAGAAGGTCTCATGGGTCAAATCTATCTATAGCTGCAGAGAGGGGGAATTAGCTTAATGTCAGCCAGGCTCAGATAACTAATGTGCATATTCTATTAGCTCATAATTATCTAAAAAGAAGTGATTTTATTAACTGAAATAATGGTGAGTTTTAGGATTTTACATTCATTTTTAATTACAGTATGAGTTTAGACAATACATTACTTTGTTTGCACAACATGCTTGTTGATCTCTTCTTATGAAGTTGGGGGGGCTAGATGGATCTACAGTTACTTTCAATCCTATGTTGCTATAAAAGTAACTATTTCATACAAATCAAGCCCTGTGTATTGGCTCACCATAAACTAAAAGTGCTCCTCCCTCAAGGGGCATGAATACAAACTATAACTGTTTGACTGTGGATAACAGAGGCCAAGAGGGACACAACCTAAGGCAATGGTAAGTACCATATAACTGGAAACTACATAAGCAGAAGGTGCTTCCTAAACAGAACAGCTAATTCAGCTATGTTAAACAAGACACAACTGGCAATTTCATGGCTCCCCATCCTTTCTAAAATCAATGGTCTGGTGAGACCCTAACACCTCCTCACCCTACAACCCCACCTCACCCCCACCTTCCACAGACCAACAGGTGATGGCGTGTGCCTTGGGGTCATCAGCCCTAACTCTCACCCCATTCCATGTGTAAAAAAGCTGACATGGTACAGTATAGGAGAATGGGGTGAGAGTTAGTCACAAACCCCAAGGCACACCCCAGCTGTTGGTCTGTGGTAGGGTGGGGGGTTGGGTGGGGGTGGAAGGGTGGGGGTGTTAGGGACTCAACCCTAATTCCTCATTTCCCTACTTTTGTCACTTCAACCCTAACTGATGCATTAATGAAGTTGTTCACAATGAATTTCCTTACTTTTTGAGAAAGTGTACTCTTACCCCTATATGGTTTTGGGAGCGCAGGGACCTCCCATGGTATTAGTGTTTTTGTAATGAACTGTCATCTCCCTGTTGGAGCACAGGGCTCAGAGGGCCTTGCGCTCCCAGTACTGCATAATGGATGGCCCTGCAGTACCATTACTGCATAATGGTATCCATAAGGACCCTGTGCTCCCATCTACCTATTAGGGCCCTGCGCTCCCATGCTATCAGTTTTTGGAACACAGGGCCTCCATCTATCCATAAGTACACAGACATTGTATTGAGCTGTCATCTTCCTGTGGGAGCACAGGGCCTCTGGGCCCTGTGCTCCCAGTATTGCATAATGGATGGCCCAGCAGTCCCATTACTGCTTAATGGCATCCATATGTGGGAGCTCAGGGCCCTCCAGGCCCTGCACTCTCACCTACCTATAACTGAAGAGACACAACACAGGCCTAGACACAGTCCAAGTAACCTTTGTGCTGTAAATGGTGCAATATCTTAATAACCATAGCAACCTTGGAAAAAATTCCACTGCAGTTGTAATCATAGGAGGCAATATAGCACAGTGGTTTAAGGCTCTGAGTTGCAAACCTGGAGACTTGGGTTTGAATCCCACTGCCTCCACTTGCATACTGTGTGACCCTGAGCAAGTCACTTAACTTCCTTGTGCTCCCAGGTTGCACCTATAAGCAAGCTCTTAGCTTAGAGTGTCTCTCCTAGTTAAAAAAAAAGAAATCATGGACTGGTAGCCTGCACACATGCTTAGTACTAAGTTGCATTTAGCAAAAAATCTGTATCTCAAACTGTTTTCAAGATATAGGCACCAAAGGTGAAGCATTCACCACAATGTTATCCTATGGGAAATGTCTCAACTTCAGAATGCCATAACTATGGAAACAATGCAAAATTTTACACCAAAGCAGCATAAGTCACATCTCTGGTACAACCCCTTTCTACCCTGCAAATGTCAAGCCAAAAGTCCTGTTTCTTTGCAGTGAAGTGGTAAAGAAAAAGCAACCTTTAAAAATCCCTGTTCGTGAGCCATCAAAATCCTCATTCATGAGCCAAATCCCTGTTCGTGAGGTGTCCGAATCCCTGTTTATGAGCCAATCCATGTTCGTGAGGTAGGACCATCTGGTCATCCCCTCATGACAGCTTATGAACAAGGATTTTTAGGGCCATCTGGTCAACATCTCACGAATAGGGATTCTGACAGTTCACAAACAAGGATTTCTCATGAACAAGGATTTTGACAGCTCACAAACAGGGACTTTGACACCTCACAAACAGGGATTCCTTTTTAGAATCCATGTTTGTGAGCTGTCAAAATCCCTGTTCGTCAGCCGAATCCCTGTACTCTTACCCCTATATGGTTTTGGGAGTGCAGGGCCCTCCCATGGTATTAGTGTTTTTGTAATGAACTGTCATCTCCCTGTGGGAGCACAGGGCTCGGAGGGCCTTGCACTCCCAGTACTGCATAATGGATGGCCCTGCAGTACCATTACTGCATAATGGTATCCATAAGGACCATGTGCTCCCATCTACCTATTAGGGCCCTGCGCTCCCATGCTATCAGTTTTTTGGAACACAGGGCCTCCATCTATCCATAAGTACACAGACATTGTATTGAGCTGTCATCTTCCTGTGGGAGCACAGGGCCTCTGGGCCCTGTGCTCCCAGTATTGCATAATGGATGGCCCAGCAGTCCCTGTTCATGAGATGTCAAAATCCTTGTTCGCGAGTAATCCCCGTTCGCGAGATATTGCCATCTGGTCGCCATTTCATGAACAGGGATTTTGACAGCTCACAAATGAGGATTTCTCATGAACAAGGATTTTGGCAGCTCACGAACAGGGATTCCTTTTCAGAATCCCTGTTCGTGAGCTGTCAAAATCCCTGTACATCAGCCGAATCCCCTGTTCATAAGGTGTCAGAATCCTTGTTTGTGAGAAATCCCTGTTCGTGAGATAGGGACATCTCTTCATCCCCATACAAACAGAGATTTTGACACCTCATGAACTAGGATTGGCTCACAAACAGGGATTTTGACACCTCACAAGCGAGGATCAGAAGCGAGTCATGAATAAGGATTTTTAAAATTTCAAAAACACATTTCAGGGCCAAAGTAAAGTAAACCATAGGCATGGGTTGATAGAAGATGTCACGCTGAACAAAACCCATGCTTGGTTTATCTCACAACACTTCCCTGAGTCAAGTGATAACATTTTGTTTGATGAGGAAAAGTGAAATCAAGATAGCGGCACACAAACAGGGAATTTTTCTCATGAACAGGGATTTTATAAATCCCTTTTTGTAAGTTGTCAAAATCCCTGTTTGTGAGGCAAATCTTTGTTCACATTTTATACACCTATCTAAAAGATTGAACTGAGCATGCTCAGAACCCCAAAATTCAACATTTAATAACTTTGGAATGGATTAATATTTTTTTCACCGAACCAATGCTAGCCTATTCTTTGGGCAACCCTGAAAATTTCAGACCAACATTCTAAACAATGTGGCCATGGAATGATGGTCAAAAATCAGCAAAAACTGGCGAAAAGCACACTTTTTCACTATGCGCTGCACGAAAAACCTCACATCCAATCAAAATGAAACTTGGCACTTCAAGAGACCTACCCCACAGGACAGGGCATGTCAAATTCTGTGCAACTCTATTAAATGGTTGCAAAGTTATTAAAGTGCAAAATGTGGGGTTTAACATTAAACTGCTTACTCAACCCTAAATATATAATACCGTATACTGAAGCATGTCTTTTATGAAGCTACAGTATGCTTGTATTGTCATGACAGTCTGAAAGCAAATGCATTTCAAACTGCATCTACCAGTTAAAGACCTTTAAAGCTCACATCAGTTTCTTCTACAATGAATTCTTCTACAACTAGAAATAAGCAATTAGCATTTTGCTTCTCATTTTATGATTGGCAGGGCAGTAGTACCATTATTAACTCTACTAGTCATCTGTGGTTTAATTAAGCAATAATGCACGACAGGGGTGTGAGTTGTGCTGGGATAACCTCACGCCTGGGTGGTTGGGGGCCGAGTGCATCCAATGTACCAGAAGTGAGGTTATCCCAGCACAACCCATACACTGGAGTGCATTATTTTTATTTATTTATTTAGTTTTTGTTGACCGGGTAAGTGCACTGGACAAATCCTGCCTATTTTCAGGCACAACCCGGGGGAGGGGGATACAGATGAATGCCAACTGACCTTGAACCAGATTAAGCTGTTGGTGGTATTTTTGTGAAGGGAGGAAATTTGGCCATTGCACTGGAAAAATTCCCCTACTCTTTTCGATAAGTGCCATGGGATCTTTAACATCCACCTGAACTACCACCAGAACAGGCAGATGGGACCTCGGTTTAACGTCTCATCCGAAAGACAGCACCTCAGGAGTGCAGCACCCCCCTCATGCTACAGTTTCAATATTGGGATATTAACCCAGGTGTCTGGTGTGGGGATAGAACTCACAGCCTACTGATCTCCTGGCCTCAGAGGCGAGTGTGCTACCTGCTGAGCCACTGACACTGCAGTGAGCTACTATACAATGGATCATTGTTATACAAAAATAAAAAATTAAAATAAAAAAAATGTTTTTAGTAGATTTTCTGGGTGGCAATATATATTTGTTTCTCAAGGGAAAAATAAAAGCAAAAGCTCCTCTAAAAGCAAATACTCATCCTAATCAATACAGTGAGGTTGTGCTGGGGTAACCTCACTGTGCCAGGGACGTACTGACCAATCAGAGTCCAGGACATTTTCTTGCCATTGTATAATGGCAGATTGCAGCAGCACTTTTAGGGGTTATTAACAAATTTTCTTTTCATGAAATTTACCTTACTTTTCTATATTCATTTCCTAGGGATCACTTGGCAGTTATATTTTTTTATTTTGTAATTAATGTATTATTCACAATTCTAAAATAATGACAAATGATCAGTCTATTAAAGGGAAATCACCCAGACTCTATTAATTAAAATAAGTAACAAGTGCATAAGTTGGGGCAATATTATATGGGGAACCATTCAATTCCTTTTGGGTAGCACATCAATTGAGCGAGGAAATATGTGTGATGCAATTTGGGTGAATGAATTATGACGACTACAAAATGGGTGACTGTGCTGTAACAGCGACAGGTTCAATTGAGCAACTGCCCATTACAGTGAACAATCTGTAGCCTTCCCCAGTGTCCAGGTGTGGTGTGGCGTAGGAATCCTAGAGATAGGGGGGTCTGGGAGACATAGTCCCCTGAGGGGTGCTTGGGGGCAGAGCCACCCAGCTTAACATGGGTGCACCTGTGGGTGAGTGGGATCAGGTTCATTAATGGTATAAAGGATGGTGTGTCCCTTGTCCCATGTCTGATGATGGAGGTGGAGTTTACTAGGAGCCAGGGAGGGATGCCACTTCTGGTGTATGGCAGCTATGTTTACAGGAGGGACAGAGAAGTACGTGAGAAGGTGTACTGGAGGTGCAAATATAAATTATTCATTACAATTACTGCTGCTGCACTGTACAGTCACACAAATTGCACTTGCTATTGTGCATTCGTTCAAATTGAATTTGCCCTATAAAAGTTGCCCAAATGACATGGAACCTTCATTTTGTTACCTCTTGACCTTAAGGATAGCCAGTCCATGTCTTGAAAGTGGAAAAGGATGTGTCGGACCCAAATCATGACAGACAAAATCCATATAGATCAAACAGACAAGTAAATTAAGCAAGGTTGCAGCATCCTGTGACACTGTTCCTGGTAACTGTGAGTATTTAGTGGGTTTATCATACCCTACAAAGCTATGTGTGAGTATCAAGTTTGTTTGCAAGTTGGCCATAGTGCTGGGATACAAATGCTTCTTTTGCAGAAATGGGGAGCCATTTAAGCAATCAAATTTCATTTAGGGTGAGTTGTTAAGGAGCCTGTTTGTTCCATAGTTACCACTTATGTGCACCAATGCTGGCCAAACCATGTCAGCATCTATGTACCTGCAATGGTACAACACTGGGTACCCACAGGCTGCCATGTAGAAGCTCCTAACTTTGTTCAAGGGTCTGTTACCAGAGGGAGAGGGTGGCATTCTCCAGTATATGAGGATCTAACTGCACAGGGGAAGTGTCTGTAAGGTGGCCATAAGGCAAAGAGGGGATGTGCCTAGCTGTGCATTATTATCAGCAGCCAAGATACTGGCCATATCAATACATGCCTGGTAGAGATTAACTTACAAGTAGTTTGGGTATAGTCAGGGATTCGCCTACATGGGCAGCTAGTCAGGATCAAAACTCTAGTAGCATCTCACTGAATCTTGGGTTGGGGTATTGCCACTGTTTTGGTCATGGTTTTTGTTTTTGTTGTTTCCGTGAATCCAGCTCCATTATGGAAGTCAGTTTCAGATTTTATTGTTGTTTACAGTGGCATTTTTGTATTCCTGGTATTTTTAATAATAAGGATTGTACTAAACTTAAATTTTTCAGGGGGGTTGGTATTTGCTTTGGGAATTGGGTGGTGGGGGTTGGTAGGTATTGTTGTGGGATTTGTTGGTCAGGTTATATATACACTAGTTCAATTGATGTTTACTGTGAGGACGGGGGTTGGATTTGTGGTGGGTGCCACGGTGGAAGGGTTGCATTAAGACTGCCTCTCACTAAAGTGGTGATTTTGCCTTCATATCTTATTTTGGTATTTTGGTTCCCCTTATTATTTTACTATTGCTGTGTATAACTTCTGTTCTTGGAATGTTAAAGGTGCACAATCTCCTACCAAAAGATCTAAAATCTTACTTCATCTACACAAGCTACAAGCTGATGTGGCCTTTCTTCAGGAGACTCACTTGCCCCCCTACCAGGTTCTCTTTCTTAGGTGTTCCTGGGTGGGACAGGCATTCGGAGCTGGCTCTGATTCCCGTAAGAAAGGTGTAGCTATTGTTATAACTCGAAGATTACCCTTTCGTCTTCTTCAAGAAGTTGCAGACCCTCAGGGTCGTTACATTATTCTTTGAATATTGCTCGGACATTCGGAGGTAGTACTGGGCTCTATATATGGCCCCAGTTGTGATGACCCCAGCGTCTTTACCACTCTGATGTCCATTTTAGCTCCTTGGGATAATCTTCCAATTACTCTTGGAAGTGAATGGAATCTGGTGTTGTCTAATGATCTGGACAGGTCCAACCTGTCCCGTTAGGCCCTCTCACATGCCCAATTAGCTATTCGTGACCTTATGCACTCAATGGGCCTTATAGACCCATGAAGGCATTGCACCCAGATGGGGGAGAATATTCCTTTTATTCCCCTCCACACAACTCTTTTTCCAGGATTGACTACTTTTTGTTAGGGGTGGAATGCCTTCCTGGGGTTCCTCTGTGTCATTATTCTGTCCCATGGCCTGTGATCAGCTGACAAATCCTTGCTCTATGTTCTGAGATGTCAGACGACTAAAGGCACAGGGGCTTTCCAATTCTCTGCCCCCAGGCTATGGAATGCTGTTCCACTCAACTTCCGGCTGTCTCAGTCTCACTTTGGATTTAAAAATGAATATCGTCGTTATCTATCCTTAGCTGATGCTTGTACATGCTTTGACCCAACCTAGCTCCTGAGAGACTTACTGTAATGTCACTCCTGCTCTGATCCAGCTCCAAGACCGTCTCCTTCCCTCCCATATTTTTCCTTCTCTTTGTAAATAACTTCTTGACTACTAGCTCTCTTCCTTCTCGAACCTTGTTGCTGACCATCCACTGTTGTTTTGCCAATTACCACCCCAACCTTCCTTCTGTCAGTCTTTCTTATTATGTTTGAACATTCCTCACATTTCTCTCTATATAACCTTGCTATCTTATTAACCCTTTCACTCCACAGGTCGGGTCCGTGGTTTCTGCACTTATGATATATCTTACTGCCATTATCTGTATAATGCTTGCCATTATTTTTTGTTGTTTCTACCCATTGTATTTTTGTAGCACTGTTGTACTGTCCCTCTATTTGTATTATTGTACCCATGTTGCTGTTGTTCAACTGTTCTCTTTTTGTTGTACTCTCCCAGGTCGTGCATGAAAATAGTCATTTTATGGCTAGTGCACCTACCCGGTTAACAAAAACTAACTAAATAAATAAATAAATAAAGTCCTTTCAGACCATCACCCTGCTTTTATTCAGATTACTCTTACTCCCTCTTTGTTTAAAGACAAAGTCTGGCAGTTAAATAATCAATTACTCAAATCAGATGAGTTAAGATCACACCTCCGATCCTTCATCACCATTTTTATAGAAATGAACTCCTTCTTTATATCTACAATTGATGTTTTATGGGGAGCTTTGAAGTGTTCCCTTCAGGGGGAACTGATCCACTTAGCAGTCAGGTGGAAGATGCAGACCTCTGCTGCCTCGTCCTCCTTGCTAACTTGTATACGATCCCTTTAGGGGCACATTTTGCAGGTTTCTACCCAGTCAGAGTAGGATCAACTAGAATCTCTTAGATTGAAATATAATACCTTACTGGGAGAAAAGGCAGAGCATCTAATGTTTCGCCTTAAAGTAAAATATTTTGTCCAAGAAAAGAGGGCTGGGAAGGTACTGGCTCTCCGTTTATGCTCCCAAGCCATGGATTGGATTGTTCTGTCAATTTGTATGGATCAGAAAGATTTCCTTACCTCTCCCCGAGATATTATTGAGGCTTTTAGAGTTTTCTATCAACAATTATATGCCTCGCCTTCTCTCACTTTCTCTTATATTCAGTTTGATTCTTTCCTCCAAGACATTACCCTTCCCCAACTGGTAGACTCTCAAGTGGCCATTCTTAAGGCCCCATTCAACTTACATGAGATCTTGCTAGCTATTGATTCCCTGGCCTCTGATATATCCCCAGGCCTGGATGGGTTTACACCTAATTTCTATAAGGCTTTCAAAGACCAGGTGGCCCCTATCCTTTTAGATACTTTTAATTATATTTTTAATGAAGGCCTGTCTGACTCTTCCTTGACTGCAGTCACTATTGTGGTTCTTCCTAAACTTAATTGGAACCCCCCGCTCATCTCCAATTACAGACCAATTTCCCTTATCAACGTGGATTGTAAAATCCTTGCTAAAGTCCTAGCCTGCAGATTGGATATGGTGTGGGAGTCATTGATTAGCAGGGTACAGGTGGGCTTTGTGAAGGGCAGGCTCTCTGCTGATCACCTTAGGAAGTCATCTTATCTCTTTTCGGTGTCCAAGGATTCCCCTATTTCTGTGGCCTTGGTCTCCCTGGATGCCGAAAAGGCTTTTGATAGGGTTTCATGGGATTTTTTGTTCTCCTTATTACCCAGGTTTCGCATAACTCCAGAATTTATACATTGGGTTGGTGCTTTATTCTTCCCCAACAGCCTGTGTTCTTTGTAATGGTGTTTTGTCTTCACCGTTTTCCCTTTATCAAGGCACCAGGCAGGGATGTCCTCTCTCTCCATTTCTATTTAATCTTTTTTGGAGCCTTTGATTCATAAACTTAATTTTTCCTCTCAGGTTTCTGACGTCAGGATTGGTGATGTGCAGTACAAATTATCCGTATATGCAGATGACATTCTATTACATGTTTCTTCTCCAGGTACGTCCTTGCCTGCTGCCTTGCATGTTATTTCACAATTTAGCACTATCTCTAACTACAAATTCAATATTACAAAAACGGAGATTATGCCTCTCAATAATGTCACCATTAGCGCTGATGTTGAACATCTGGGTTTTGTTTGGAGGTAGGTCAAACTGAAGTACTTGGGTATCTACCTCAGCACTTCCCCTCTTAAGATGAAACAATTTAATCTTGATTATATAGTCTCCTGTCTTAAGACAGATCTGGCCTGTTGGTCTAAGCTACCCCTCTCTTTGTGCATCCATTTGAATATCATTAAAATGAATGCATTACCCCGGTTATTGTACCTTGTCCAGATGTATAATTTGGTTCTCCCCCAGCTGTGGTTTGCTCAGGTGCATAGGATTTTTGCTTCATTTTTATGGCAAGGTAAACCAGCCCGTAGAGCTTATACTAAACTAATGGATACTAAAGAAGATGGAGGCCTTCAAGCTCCCAACTTCTTCTTGTACTATCTGGTCTTACATCTCACTAAGCTATCCTTTTGGGTGCAATCCTCTGGAGCAGACGTCTCTGTGTCATATGTTCCATATTGGGTGGATATAGAGTGCTCTTTGTGTCATATTAATGGGTTGGATATTCAGTCTCTTCTCTATAGCCCGAGAGGGAAATTTCTTCAACTTCTGTGGGACACACCTTTGGGGGCTTCCCTTCAAACTCATTCACAGCTTTGCTCCTTACTTAAGATTTGCCCATTTAAGGACATTTCCCAGCCCTTATTTGGAAACCCCAACTTTCAGATAGCTGGTCAGATATTATCCAGAACATTTTGGCTGGCTATAGGTGTGGACACAGTTGCAAAACTTACTTCTAATCATAATTTGCTATCTTTTCAAGAGTCCCGCAACTTATATCATTGTTCCACCACGTCCTGCTTCCATTTTCTTCAACTATCACACATGCTTTTGCAATTTTTGGTATTGGGCTTTGGCTCAGTACCTTTGGTACTTCTGTTCTTCCCTTTTTTCATTCAGCCACTTCTAGACACCTCATATCTATTATCGATTTTTGCCAACTACCTGATTGCCAATGGGGGTTCAAGGTATTACTGGTGGGACTGTGCCCTACTGGTTGCTAACACCTCCAGAGATTGGCCTTCTATCTGGAAACCTTCATACTCATTGATTCGATGGGACAGGTACTGTTTTATGCAATTCCAGATTAACCAAAACATGTATTACACTCCAGTTAAATTGCATAAAATGGGCCGATTACCCAATGATTACTGTTCCAAATGTGGTAAGAAGTCCAGCACTCTGCTTCATATTTAGAATGGCATAGAGAGTTTTTATTCGCCTTACTAGTGAAGCTCCTTTTTGCAAGTATTTCTAATAAGTTGTCTAAATACAAATCCATTTGGGAACCTTGTCACATTTTACTAACTGTGTGATTATTTGTCTTACTGCTTTCTGGTACTTTTCGTTGTTTCAGTTCTATGTGTCTTTAGGCTATTTATGTATAATTTTATTGTATCCCTCCAGTGGCTGGATGGGGGTAGGTGAGGACTCCAGGGCAGGGGCGGGGGGATGGAGTCGTTATTGGGTTGTTGTTTTTCTTTCATATAAACTGTAAAATGATTGTTATGCTGTTTTCTTAACCCTACTTATAACCTCTGTTTCATATCATTATGTATTCTGCTTTTACTCACTGTCAGATATTTGAGGTCTTTGGTCCAATAAAGCTTATTCAATTTGTAAAAAAAAACTCTAGTAGTGTTTGTGATAACCAGTTACTTTTGTTGCAGGGATCAGTGTGTTATTTAACCTGTGTTTTATGCTTTACTTTTATTGTTGTTGCCTGCTGATCCACTGTGCATGCCATTTGGGGATGAGTCATTTTGCTGTAAATAAAGGGGATTCATGGGAGGCACTAACTACTGTGGGGAGGTGGGTAGGTACAGCTTACCAGAGGGTTGCACCAGACTGTAAGCTAGCCCACTATAAAATCTCTCTGGATGGAGGCACTGCAGAATTTCTTTCCTGTGACTAGGAATCCCTTGCAATGGTAGCTAAACAAAACAAAAAAAAACAGGAGCCACTATACCATCCTTGGCAGCCCGGTGGCAGTGTAAATCAGGGTCCTGTCTTTGGAATAACCCCTTATACCTGCATGTATTGTAGCAAGCTGCTGGAGGGGAACATGATAACTCACTTCAGCCAATGCAGAGTCAATATGACAGGTATCAAGATCTCAGTTCCAGACCAAAGAAAATGTGAGGGGGCAAGGAACCAGCGAACTGGTGATTAGTTGTACATCATTTTTCTTTATCTCTTTTAGTCTTGCTCCACTAGATGCACTACTGTATATTTTCTAAGCTGGTCAATCAGAGAGGAAGCTTCTCTGTGAAAATCCATGGGATATGTATGTGGGTGGGACATTGATTATGTGCCAAGATAAGGTTTTTTTGGGACTGTTCAGGCCCTGAAATTCATTTTACCTCCTTCTCCTCTAACTTGATCACATGATGCACCTGGGGGAGTCTTGTTGCTGATGCTCAGACCAGGGAATGCCTTGTACCTACACCTGTCAGTCCAATCACATACTGGGGGGGGTGTGTGTCGAGAGTCACAGGGGCCACTCCCAACTGTGACTTGCTGTTACCACCTCCACCAGATCTGTCACTCACATTGGGAGGTCATTGGGCCTGCTCAGGTATATGAGTTTTTTATTTCTATGCCTGTCCCCCTGCCAGCTCAATCATTTCCTGGGAGAAGGAGTGTTGGGGCTGCTTATACTGGGGGTCATCTGTCTTCGCTATACTAGCTTAATTTAACAGGGGGCGTGGAGACAGCTGCATCCAGCTTTGCTGGCACAAACCAATTTGTGTTTGACCCTGCAATGAGGTGTATGAAATTATTGAAGTTGGCACATACTGTATCTATTTCACATACAAATACATGTGCATACTATGCCAATAGCAAAGATAGCTTTAGCAGGATCAAAATAAATATTTTAATATAGTGAGGAACTCAATTCATTTTTCAAGAACCATCTCATGAGTAATGTGATGTTTTTGCCACTCCTGTGTCAAAATGAACAAGCATGTGGGTTTAACTCCACACTGCCATGGATCACTAGTCAAGTGAAATATAAACTTGCTATAATACTATAATGATCAACACAAAAACACTGGGATATGTGATACAAGAAGGTTCAGGGAAAGAACTACAGTACTACTCTTACCCAGCATTATTGTGTCACAGAGGATTTCCATGCCAGAAATAATACATGCACTCATTTAGTGCAATGAGTGAAAGAACGAATAAAAAGAATACTTCCATTCACTGTTCTAATAATAGAAATAATTTTTTATTTTCTATAGTATCCCATCACAACGGCTGGGTGCACTTGACATAAAATACAGTTTACAAACAACAGTATAGCAATCATTTACAGTAGATAAATAAAATCATGCAAAACTAACCATTAACATTAATTATAAAAAGGGTCTGAGAAACAGAGCATTCTGATTGGTTGTAAACATTCTATCAACCCTATGTTAATCTTTGATTAACATACATGTACAGCCTAATCATATGCTGGACAAGGTTTAACACTATTGAAAAATGTTTTTATTATAATAGCAATAAGGCACTCCCAGGGGTTATGTTAGTGGTCGGTTAATCACCCTCTAGAGGCATGTGGAACTCGGCTACACCTCGTGCCACATTACACCCCTAGAAGGTGATTAACACACCATTAACATAACCCCTGGTCATGCCTTAGTGCTTAAAAGTCATAGAGAAAAACATTAAAAGACAGGGTAAATCAATATGCTTTCAGGGCCTTCTTGAAGGCCTCCACCAAGGAGCTGCTGTGAATGACTAGAAATGAGGAAACACCACCATACAAAGGCCCTGTTCCTAATGATTTAAGATGGGCATGTGGAATCTCCAACTAGATTTCCCAGTGGAGTGGTGAGGGCAACTTAGGGTATATGGGCAAAAGAGGTCTTTAATGTAGTCAGGACCCGGTTGTGCAGGGCCTTGAAGGCCATCATGCATCTTCAATGTGATATGCCATGTAACTGGAAGTCAGTCCAGATTCCACAGCACAAGCATGATATAGTGAAAAGGGCTTTTACCTGACACCTGCTTGGCCACAGGACTCTGCACAAGCTGGAGACAATGCATCAAACCTCTTGAAACTCCTAACATGAAGACATGAAGGCATGCATTACAGACAACAGGCCTTCATACTGAAGATAGGGCTTCAGCCAGTGATATTTCTCAAATGGAAAAATCCACAGTGGACCTTAGCTGCCACCCCATGACTTAAATGACAGTCTGCAGCCCAATATGAACCCCAGATTTTTAGCCCTACCCACTGCCCTAAGGATTTTGCCTCCAAAAGAGAGCATAATAATATTTTTCCTCTTCATTGCTATCTTCTGGGATCCTGGTTCTATAAGCAGCAACTCCGTCTTGCCAGGATTAAGGCTCAACCAGCTGGCAGTCATCCAGTTGCTTAGTTCAGATAAGCATCGATCAATCACAGCTACTAAGTTATCCTGGTCTGGGGAGAATGAGAGGTACAACTGAGTATCATCTGCATAGCTAGAACAATTTGAAATGTCTGTATATGATAGATATGGCACTCTACCATGGATAGTACCAGTGTTGCCTATAGAAACAAAATTGAAAGGATAGGGGAACTTACAGTATAAACTACTACCACCATGATACAGGATGTACTGCCCCCTTTCTCTATTCTTTGATTTTTCTCCCCATTTTAACTTTGAGTCCATATGCATTTCTTTTTCTCTCTCTTTGTATTTCTTTTCACTTTCTCCTTTCCTTTATTATTTTCATGCTTTATGTTTTCCTAAAATGTAGTAACTGTAAAAAATATTGGTCATAATGTCACAGACGACACCATGAACGACACAACTGTTCAGCAGATAACAGAGTGAAAATATGCTAGACCGTTTTCCTCTTGTTTTGTAGGGGGCTTTGCCCCCCTCACCCCCCGCACCTGCTGGACTTATTATAATCAACTCCAAGGGGGTGTGGACAGAGGAGTAAGAAAAATAAATAAAAATAGAAGTAAAAGAATCCTGAATTGGGAATGAAACTTCGTTCCCCAACTCTATCCATTGCAGGGTCGGGTGAGCTAGCCACACCACCATGGGAGTAGCTTGACCAAGTACCTGACTGGCAGTGTTCATATCCACTTCCTCCTTCATGGTGAGCATCAGGGGTTGCGATAATTTAGTATTGCCGTAATTCCCCTGTCACTCTAAAGGCATGCGCTCTACTCACAGCCCGGTCATGCTGTGCATGTTTTTCTCCACCAGGTATGACCCAGTAACCTGCTTTAAAGATGTGTGTGAGTGGTGGGGTGCAGCACAGGGAGTATCAGGGGGTGTTTCTAAATTACAGGGGATCAGAACAAAAGCACAGAGCCCCCTTCCCCCAATGCTTTAATGCTTAGGGAAAAACCTTGTTACTTGATGTGATGGGATCATTTAATACATATGGAATAACATATGACAGACCAGGGATTATGCTGTAGTAGCATCCTGACTGGTTTGTTAGGAATTTCAACCACCATGCAATTCTGCTTTGTTGCTCTATTGTACTCCTATGTCATTTTTAACTTTCTCTTACAGTATGCACAACTTTTGAAGGTACCTGTTTATGAAAGACGCTGTATGAAATTCTATTGTTTTCATATAGTTCATTATAAAATAGACCTCAAAAACATTTAATTGTCCCAACTATGTAAACATTTTGGAACCACTATGGCATGCACAGGGTGCAATAAACATCATCCTATTGTGGCATAATTAACTCACTGATATTGAATCAATTTTTATTGTTACATTGCAAATTCTATTTTATCTCCAGGATTCAGAGCACTTAAAATATAATTAAGTGTCCATGAAGCAGTGAAAGAGCAGTCCTCTGTTTTTTTTTCCTTTGCAATTGACTTACCCCGGATAGACCAACAGAGAAGCACCAGCTTGTCATTTTTTTCTGTGGGGTATTTGCTACTGCACCCTGTTATTGCTCCTGGTAGGACTGAAGCCCAGGTAGAAAATTGACTTGCTCCTGATCCCACTGTGAGTCAGGTAACTGTGAGCTTAATACAGGTAGAGATCCTGCTCAATGCCTCAGAGGAAATCAAGCTGTCAAACTTAGATTGTTTAAAAATATAAAAACATCTTTTATTTCATTAATTGAAAATAAAGATACACCACCCCCAAGGGTGAAAAGAGTAAATAACACCCGACGATCGTTTCACACCCTTGCAGATGCTTTATCAAGGGATCTCAACTGTGGGCTGCAGATCTGGACCTTGGTCAGTGCTGTAACAACTAGACCACACTGTCCTTCTATCCTTGAATTAGAATGTAACAAATGTGGTGAACATGACTAAGCAGAATGACATCTATTTCTGTTTAAGTTTTAGATTATAATAGGAATGATGCCCTCCAAGGACAGCATTTCCTAGAGGGTTAGCAGTTGATATCGTTAGAGGATGTACAATGTTGGCAGCTTGCCATTAACTGCCTAAAACAATCCTTAAACCAAACATTATTTCTTAATTAGGAAATATATGTTAATGATTTTGAGTTGAGTGGACAAATGTATTCACAGACTGACAGCACTAAAACATTGACAAAGCCATCAGTATTATACTTTGTCAGTGTTGCTGAAGCACCAGCTCCCTTTCAGCAATGATCAAAGTTTGTCCAGCAGTGTACAAAAGTCCTAAAGAATGCAGAGGCCTCCCCCCCACCACATCTCAAGGTCAGATTACATAGCTGACAAAAAGAAAGTAGAGAAGTTGACCGAAGCACCTGTGTCTTGTTTTCCACCTTTGATGTTATACAAAAATGCAATTTTATTGCAGAAGTACATTTACAGTGAAAATGTTGCCAACTATTCAGTATAGAACACCCTTTTACTCCAGTCCTGTAAGATGCCGTTGGCCCATTTGAAGTTTGCTTAAGTATTTTTTTAGAGTTTACATCATTTAAAGGGTGTTTGTTTATATGGGCTGTCATCAGGTTTTTATCAGTGTCCCCCCCTGTTTATCAACACTCATTGTCCCACTAGGTCAGGGATCAGTGTCTGTTACATGCTAGTTTTACTTAGTCACAAAAAAAGTTATGTTAAAAACGGGTGAGGTCAAAAACAGCTGACAGACCTGATGAGAACCTGGGATAAACCATATTTAAAGGTGTGCTCCTCTAATTATTTATAATCCAGAGTTCTAAAACAGACTCAAAGTGGGGGAAAAGGGAATGTTACTAGATAGGAGAAAAAGGGCAATGTAAAATAGAACAAAAAGGTCTAGGTACACATTTTCACCATAACATGAACTTCTATATTAAATGCTTAGCATCTTAGTGCTAAATATGTTTGTAATTTATCTGATTTTGGATATATTACCATGCCCCTATAGTTAGGGTTGAGTAGGGTGTTTAATGTTAAACCCCTAACTTTGCACCTTAATAGCATTGGCATCATTTGACAAAATCAGCTAAAATTTTGCAGGTTTTGTCTAAGAGACATGATATAAATCTGTGAAACATTTTGTGATGATGGCTTGTGCGGTTTCTGAGATCCACGTGTGTCATTTTTCTAAAGATGTCTAAATTTCTTCCTATACTTAACATGGGAATTTTTTTTTTGCTCTCACCTACAGCTTAGACAGAATGGAATTTTGTTCCCCAGACTTTCATGGTACAGGTGTGATGTTCTAAAGTAGTGCCTTTGAAAGATTTCATAAAAAATATTAGCAGAGTACAAATCACAGCACCCACTAATAAGGAAACTGCACATGCTAGGCTATGTGTATGACAAAAAGCCTTTTTGATATTTAAAAAACATACTAAGGGAATACGTGATGACCGTATGTATTACAACGAGTGGACAGTGACCTCAACTCACAAGTGTCAGAGCGTAGTGGAGCCACGAGTGAGGTTTCCAAGGTCACTGTCCACTTGTTGTGATACATAGGTATCACAAAATGGGACATCACATATCTGTTTTACACGCTAGGGCTCAGATTTTTCTTACTTTTCTTTTTTTTTACTGGCATGAGGAGAGGGCAGTGAGGTGTACACTGTGCTGATAACCAGCAGTGATGTGTACACTGTGGTTGATATCTTCACAGTGTACACACCACAATCTGGTTATCACTCTGTGGTTGTGATACAGCTTTTTATGTGATAGCATATCACTTCACCTCTAATGTATAAATACCAATACAAATTTCAATGCACCACCAGCCAGAGAAAAATACGACTGCAATGTCAGGCAGACGAAGGCAAAGTAATGTTTCGCTCAGATACAGCTGAGCTTCATTTAAGCAATAAGGCATGACAGGGTGTGCATCATCATGCAATAACATCACAGCCAGCCCAGTGGCGTAGAGGGCTGAGGCGCTGGTGCCTTACCTTGTACCACCTGGCTACCCGGGTTCGGGAACAAACTTGGGGCATCGGGGGTCGGCAGGGGGAGGAGAGGATTGAGCATCTGGAGGACTGCTCTCCTGGGGTGGGCTAGGGAGACTGCATTGCTCTGTAGCAGACCCTGCCGGAGACTGGGAGCACTACAGATGTGGCGTGGTGCTTGGGAAAGCCAGGAAAACTAAGACAAATGGTGTCCTGATCAACTGGATAATGGCCATCCGAACCATTACATCCACAGAGCCCTCAGACAGCCGGGGCCAACCTCAGCAGCACCCAGGGCCAAGAAAGGTAAGCCAGAAAGGCACTTTCTCCCTGGAAGGGGAGAACAAATCTGATGAAGTGATACATTGGGTTACCCTGGGCTGGCTGCAATATGATGCCAGGAGTGGTGCCGGGAGGTTCAGAGGGGATGCAGGGGGTTTCTTGACAGACCCTAAAGGAGTGACCAGTTGGGCCCAAGGGAGATAAACAAATGATGCAAAATAAAAAAGAATAAAGTCACACCTACGGTAGTTCGAAGCACGAGGCGACAGACCGAATGTTTCTGCCACCCTAGGTGTGATGTTATTCAGGGATGATCCACACCCTGGAGTGCCTTGCTGAGATTATAATATGGTTATAAAAATTCTGAGAAGTAATAGACCATAGTCAGTCCTGGATCTCAGTTGGTAAATCCAGTAACTTTCTCACTGTTCCATCCACTGTTCAAAATCTCCACCCCTGATGCCACTGTTAACTGCTTCAGTTCCTATGAATATAATATCATGTTTCTCATTCAGAGAACTTAAAATATGTTTAATAATGGCTTAGGACATATCAAGCTTTTGTATAGCACAACTATGTTCCCCAATCCTTGCACGAAATGTGTGGGTTGTCCGCCCAATGTAAAAGCTGCCACAGCTGCACTTTAGCATATATACACTACATCCTTAGTGCTACATAAGATAAATTGACAAATCTCATATTGTTTTTTGTAACAGGGTCCTCAAAGGTTTTACATTGGAGAACATTTTCATTTTATTTCATTTCATTTTTATTTGTTAACCGGGTAAGGGCAACTGGGCCGAGGCCCTTTTTCAGGTCTGACCCAGACAAAAAACAAAATTTCAATACATAACAATTACAAAAGAATGAATATACATACATAACAAAATAAATATCAAGACAAATACAATTCAAAAACAAGTACAGTTCATCAAAGAAAACAAATATGTTTTAAACCTAACTTTAAAAGTTGAATGTGATGTCAATATATGCAAAGAAAGGGGTAGCTCATTTCAAATTTTAGGGTCTTGACATGCAAAAGAATGAGAGCCATAATTATTCTTCACAGAACAACCCTTCAACATAATGCCCTCAGCTGACCTTAAGGAAGATCTAATTTCCTGTTTCTTAACCAAATCAGAAAGGGGAGAAAACCTATCAGAACAGACAGTGTGATGGACCAAATTACCTAAAGCATACATATATCTAAATTGTGGTGATAGCCTGTTCAGAGATGAGTACAACAAACAATGATGGGTCAAAATTGGTACATCTAAAACAAAGCGACATATGTTATTATAAACAATGCCTAGAGTCTGCCTTTCCCTAACACCTACTTTCTCATACAAAGGAGAAACATAGTCCAGGTGAGGCATAAGTATACCCAAAGCAAGTTTCCTCCAAGATTCTACAGACAGATAGGTTTTGAATTTATAAAGCAGACCTAACTTAGAAGGAACTTTATTCTTAACCGATTTTACTTGAGAAGCAAGAGTTAATGTAGAATCCAATAATACATCCAAGTATTTAAATTCAGACACTTGATCAATCAAAACACCCTGACTATCATAGATAAGTAATCGTGGATTATCCCTCAAATGAACAGAACTGCCAAATAACATCGCTTTGGTCTTATGCAAATTCAAGACCATCTTATTAGAGAACATCCACTGGCATAACTTTAAAAAATAGGTTTCCAAAGTTGAGTTTATGAGATCAACAGACTGGTTCTGATAATACAGAATCAAGTCATCAGCATACAATAAACATTCACACCCCTGAAATATCGATGGAATCTGATTAATAAAAAGTGAAAATAATAGGGGGCCCAAAATGGACCCCTGCTGAACTCCACACACAGTAGAACATACATCAGAGAAACAGACCCAATTGAAACATATTGGGAACGACCCACAGAAAATCCCCTATCATAGCAACTGCTGAATCAGACAAACCCAGAGCAGATAAATGTCTGACAAAGTAAGAAATGGTCAGTCAAGTCAAACGCCCCTATGGTCCACGAACACCACTCCTTTTAACAGATCGCCATTACAGCCCTGAAGAATGGTGTCTGTGAACCTGACCAGGGCTGTACCAGTACCATGGCCAGGGCAAAACCCATGCTGCTCACCACAGAGGACACTGCCACCCTTCAAAAAATCATTAAGCTGATTAGCCAACATTTTTTAAAGAATTTACTCAAAGGATATAATATTGAGATAGGGCAGTAATCCTCTGGCTCAGCAGCATTAGCCTTTTTTGGAACAGGCATGATGCGAGCCTGCCTCCAAGAAAAAGCAAACACATTAGTAGAAATACACAGATTAAGCACGTTACAAAGAGCTTCAATAATATAAGGAGCAGTAAGCTTAATAAATCTAGCATCGAGCCCCCTCCCACAATCTCCAAAAGTGTCTGGTAAAGAATTTAATAACTTTAACACTTCAGAAGAGGTTACCCACCAAAACAAAAGCCTAGATGTAATACTATTACCCTTTTGTCCAACTGAACCATCAGAAGGACACTCATTTTGTATTGTACTCGCTCCATATCAGAAAAAACAGAAATTAAACACGAAACATCAGAAAAACACTGATTCAAAACATTTGCTATCTCAAACAGATCAGTTACTGTTTGTTGAAGATGTTGAAGTGAAGAAAAGGAAGATTTAGATTTGGGAAAGAGTAAATGATTCATAGTGTCCCACAATTTCTTAGAATCCTGTGAAATATCCTCTAATTTAGACTTAAAAAATCAACCTTAGCCTGTTTTACCTTTCTACACAGCACATTCCTGGCTGCCCTATAAGCCAATAAATTGGCCAAAGTAGAGGATATTTTATAAGTAAGCCTGGCAGTTTTCTTTTGTTTGATGTACTGTTTTAAATAATTGGAAAACCGTTGATACAATACACCCCTAATACATATTACCCATGTTGGAAATACTTTGTTTTGGATGGTCAAAAGTTGCTGGCAAAAAAAATCAAGTGCACAGTCTGGGTTAGGTGTAGAGTCTATATAGGACCAATTCTCAGGATCGCGGGAGCAACTGCATGAGGGAGGGAGCTGGATGTCATTGTCCAACTAGGGACAAATGACCCGGCTATGAATGGGATCAGAGCAGTGCAAGAGGAGTTTGTGTGAGTTGGGGAGGGGCCTTAGACAAGTAGCATGTATAGTAACCCTCTCAGAGGTGCTGGTTGTCTATGACAAGGATGATGCTAGGGTATTCCGCACCATGGGATTCAATGAATGGTTGAAAAACTGGTGTAGAGCTCAGGGTTTTGGCTTCATTGGGGACTGGGGAGCCACCTGGAGGGATGCAGGCTTATACTGGCATGATGGTCTGCATCTGTCCGGGGGACCAGGATCCTAGGTGACCGGTTTAAATGCTTCATTGGCAAGCATTTAAACTAGCCAAGGGGGGAGGCACTGAAAAGGAGCAGGGAAATCCCAGCCTCCCCCACAAAACACAGTAGTTAGAGAGGTAAACACCAAGGTAGAGAAGTCAGTAGGGAGCAAGACAGGGGTAAATGCAGAAAAAGGCAGTAAGGACAGAGATGGGGCTAAGAGGGGTAAGGCCATAACAAATAAATAGAAGGTGATGAGTACCAATGCCCACAGTCTGTGCAACAAGCTCCCTGAACTAGTGGCCTTGATGGAAGAGGGATGCCTGGATATTGTGGCAGTCACTGAAACGTGGTACACAGAGAACCATGACTGGGATGTCAACATACCAGGATACACAGTCTACAGGAGGGACAAGGTGGGTAAAGGGAAAGAAGTAGCTCTCTATATAAGGAAAGAATTAAAGCAACAGAACTAAAGAGTAAACAGGAAGTTGATGAGTCACTATGGGTCACCCTGGAGACGGAAATGGCACCACAATCTGCATGGGGTTGTATACAGACCTCATCTCAGGGGAGGAAATGGACAAGGAAATGATAGAAGGCATCCTTAAAATGGCAGAACAAGGGGAGATATTGTTGATGGGGGACCTGAATATGCCAGATATTAACTGGAGTACCTTTGCTGCAGGCACATCCAAGAGCAGGGTCATTCTTGATGCCCTACAGGGGGCATGCCTCAGACAGCTAGTGTTGGAACCCACTCGGGAGGGAGCAATCTTACAGCTGATACTCTCAAATGGGGAAGGAGAAAGGATCTCAGATTTAGAAGTGGGTAGCCATCTGGGAACAAGTGACCACCAAACAGTGTCGTTCACAAAAAACACAGCCATAGTGTCAAGCCATACAAAAACAAGAGTATTGGACTTTAGGAAGGCTGACTTTGGGAAAATGAGAGAATGTCTCAGAAAAGCACTAGCAAATGGGCAAGAAGGAGGGGTGGAGGAGCAATGGGGAATAATCAAAACAGCCATCGCAGAGACAACAAGCCTTTGTGTGAAGCAAATCAACAAAACAGAATGAAGTAAAAAACAACTATGGTTCTCAAAAGAGGTGGCAGGGATGGTTAAAGAGAAAAAGGATAGCATTCAGGAAATATAAGGAAACACAGAAGGAGCAGGACAGACAACTTTATCAGTTAAAGCAGAAGGAGGCATGGAAGGCAGTCATAATAGCAAAGGCACAAACTGAGGAAAAGATAGCCAACTCTGTTAAGAAGGGGGAACCTTTTATAGGTACATTAGGGAGCAAATAAAGACCAAGGGAGGGATACAGAGACTTAATAAAGGGGATGGAATATGGCACAGGGTGACAGTGAAAAAGCAGGGATACTGAACAAATATTTCTGCTCAGTATTCACAACAGAAGAAGAGGGGGAGGTACCTAAACCAAACAAGAGAGAAACTCTGAATAGGGGGGTCGATACCAGTCCATTCACAGAAGAAAGGGTTTTGAAAGAACTGTTGAAACTGAGGGTGGACAAAGCAATGGGGCCTGATGGGATTCACCCAAGAATTCTAAAAGAACTAAGGGTAGAACTAGTAACACCATTGATTACTCTCTTTAACAAATCATGGGAGGATGGGGTGGTACCTGAGGACTGGAGGAGGGCAAATGTGATTCCACTTCACAAAAATGAGAGCAGGGCAGAGGCAGGAAGCTACAGACCAGTTAGTTTGACTCCAGTGGCAGGGAAAATGATGAATTCACTTCTGAAGAAAATAAATGTTGAGTACATAAAGGCCAGTGGGACACAGGACCCAAGGCAGTATGGTTTCACAGCAGAAAGGTCATGTCAGATGAACCTAATAGATTTCTTTGACTGGGTGACTAAAGAAGTAGACCAGGGAGGGGCTGTGGATATGGCATGCCTAGATTTTACCATGGCATTTGACACAGTCTCACACAAAAGATTAATATACAAGTTAGCCAGCCTTGGAGTGGGTCCCAAGGTGATAGCCTGGATAAAAAAACTGGCTGGACAACAGGACGCAAAGGATAATAATAAATGGAGTCCACAGTGAAGAAAGAGGGTAGCTAGCAGGGTACTGCAGGGTTTGGTACTGGGACCGGTCCTCTTTAATGTCTTTATAAGTGACATTGGAGAGCACCTGGAAGGAAAGGTATGTCTCTTTGCAGAAGACACAAAGATCTGCAACAGGGTTGATACAAAAGGTGGAGGTGGAAAGGATGAAAAGGGACTTGTCAAGGTTGGAGGAATGGTCAAATATGTGGCAGCTCAGATTCAATGCAAAGAAGTGCAAAGTAATGCATCTGGGAAACAAAAACCCAGGGGAAGAGTACACAATGGTGGGTGAGTTAATAACAACAACAAACATCGAAAGAGACCTAGGAGTAATTATATCAGATGATCTAAAGGTGGGCAAGCAATATGAGAAGGCAGTAAGATGGGCTGGGGGGATACTGGAATACATAGGGAGAGGTATCAACAGTAGAAAACAGGAAGTTGTTATCCCTCTGTACAGACAGTTAGTGAGTCCCCATCTAGAGTACTGCGTGCAATTCTGGAGACCCCATCTCCACAAAGACATAGACAGAGAGGAGGCTGTTCAGAGGAGGGCAACCAAAATGGTGCAGGGTCTGCACCAGAAGACATACAAGGAGAGAATGAAGCAGCTTAATATGTATACCCTTAAGGAAAGGAGGGAGAGGGAGGACATGATAGAAAATTTCAAGTATCACAAGGGAATTAACAAAGTACAAGAGGGTAGCATCTTTCAGAAGAAGAGATGTGCAAGAACAACTGGACACAATTTGAAGATAGAGGGGGATGGCTCATGGGTAATGTTAGAAAGTATTTTTTCACAGAGAGGGTTGTGGATGCATGGAACAGCCTTCCTGAGGAAGCTGTGGAGTCAGGAACAGTGGGAGAATTTAAGAATGCATGGGACAGGCATAAGACAATTCTAGTGGGGGGTAGGAGGAAGTAAGCTGTTGTTTAACTAGAATCTTCAGCTTATCCATCAGGTAGGAAAATGAGCAGACTAGGTGGGCCAAGTGGTCCTTATCTGCCGTCAAACTCTGTTTCTATGTTTCTAATCCAAACTCAATAACTAATTAAGCAAGACTTCAGGATGATATATTTTAAAGTTACGAGTACAGCATACTCTAGGAGGAATCTTACTACGCTTAAAATGTAGGACACTAACAGTGGCCTAATGGTCACTCACAGAATCCCTTAATACTCTAGCACAAAAAACAATGTTTAAATTATTTGTAACAACCCAGTCTAAAAGAGTGTGATTCATAGAATCAATATTCAGCCTGGTTGGATCAACCAAAAGTTGAGACAAACTATAAGATCCCAATAAACATTCCATAGCCCTATCAGCCTTTAACCAATTCAAATTTATATCACCCATCATGATGAAATCAGGCTTATCCAAAAACGGAGTGGCCCTATCAAGATATTCTTGTAAACCAAACACACCAAATTTAGGTGGATTATACAAAGCTCCCACTAATACATGTTTAGCCCCACCCAGCAACACATCTAAGAGTAACCAATCAGTGGTTACATCCAATGTTACACTAGACACCTTTAAATGGTCAAGATAATAAGCAGCCACACTCCCAACTTACCACCTTTACGATCAGCTCTTAACAACCTGTAACCAGGTAGCAAACACATTCCATCTGGAGTGGAGGGTTTTAACCAAGATTCTGTAACCACTACCAAGTCAGGTTGATATAGTGACATAAGGGATTCCACATTAGGCAATTTAGGCAATATACTCTTGGTATTCCTATTTAACAATTTAAGTCCATGCAATTGAAACCAATCAGGCCTAAACAAACCAGCTGATCCAGACAAACTTGTCTGAGGTCCAGGGTTACGTTCTATATCACCAGATAACATTAGTATTAAATACACAAATGAGCAATTTTTGCAGGTACTAAAATGGGAAAATAACCCCTTTATTGATAACGGCACAATAATACTTTCCCAAGTAAATTCTTCACTATTACATGATGTGACCAAATCACTACATACCACACAACGTACTAATAACAAAATCCACCTACACAATACTACAACACTTAAACTAGTCACACCAGCCATGATGAATCTAAAATACAAAAATTAAAAAAATACTACAAACCCTAACTACAACCTCAAACAAAATATTTAACCACAAAAGACAATTCGGCTCTATACATAAACCTATAAAAACGAATATCACACAGCAATACTAAAATAGGCAAACATACGCTGCCAATACATATCTCATATGAACAGCTTTATAAAAACACATCATGCCCCCTCAAAAGGTGCAGGGCATTCGGTCTTACCGATCTGACTCCAGATTTAACACTTAACCCTACCGCGTTCAGAGAATGTGTGCAATTTAAGTGCAGTTACTCTGCCTTCCCCCAATGCTGCAACCAATGGGAGTCGGTTAAGGTACACTCACAGCTGATGGTAATATCAGCAACTAGGGCAATAACCTAGGCAACGGGATAAGGAGGGGAGCAGTAAAACAGAACAGCCCAGTGCAGCAGCACACATATTAAAACATAGAACCACTGGGTATGATTTAAATGAGCCTCACAGCAGAGCATCCAGAAACACAGGCTCGTTTCCTGCAGATATCAACTGTAGAAAAGTCACAGCGGCAGAAGTGGAATACCTGTAAGCCTCACAGCAGAGAGTGTCCATTACATAGGCTCTCTACACCACTCAATAGCACACTTGTCCAGAGGAGCTTCAAATAAATCCCATTAATCACGGGCTGATTTCGTCAGGGATAGGGAGACAGACCAAATGGAGCCTGCCACACTCTGGTCAGACTCCAGATGTAACACTTATCTCTGCACTTCTCTGCTGCCACTGAAACACTGCCGCATTCAGAGAATGTGTGTAATTTAAGTGCAGTTACTCTGCCTTCCCCCGATGCTGCCACCAACGGGAGTCGGTCAGAGGTACACTCACAGCTGATGGTAACATCTGCAACTAGAGCAATAACCTAGGCAACGGGATAAAGAGGGGAGCAGTAAAACAGAATAGCCCAGTGCAGCAACATACAAATTAAAACACAGAACCACTGGGCACGATTTAAATGAGCCTCACAGCAGAACCTCTCAGCATAGCAATGAGCCTCACAGCACAACATATGCGCACAAAACTACACTTACCACACCTGAAGCACCCTACTGGGGAGCCAAGTGTCACCAGATACTTTGTGGGCAGGTATTACAGTGGAGGATCAGGGAATTTTTTCAACCTCCTCAAGAGCTTTACAAATAATTGAATCGCTATAGCCCTGTTGTTTAAAGCTGTGAATTTGATCAATTTTATTCTTATCAAATTCATGCTTTTCACTGCAATTATGCAGCGTCCTGATGAGTTGTCCCTTTGGGATATTGTTAAACACGTGCTGGTTGTCAACTATTAGCTAAAAGCAAACTGTTACAGTCAGTCTCTTTTTGAAATAAAGTGCAACAAATGTCCATCCCCATCATTTCTGTAGATTTTTAAATCTAGAAAGTGAAAGACAGAATTATGCATATTGTGCTTGAAAGTGAGGCACTGGCTGCTACTCTCAAGCCAGGTAACAAACTCATAAAATTCTGGCATGCTGCCTCTCCACACAAGCAACACATCGTTTATATAGCACCACCACAAATATAGACTGTCATAGGATGGATTTGTGGCGGCACCATTCAGAGACCTCTGCTTCCAAAAACCCACAAATAGACTGGCAAAACTGGGGGCCATAGTAGCCCCCATGGCCATCCCACATGTTTGTCTGTAGAATTCCCCCTGAAATAAAAACAATTCTTGGATAACACCATGTCACCAAGTTCAATTACATACCAAGCAGGAAGTTGCACCCTCTCATACTCAGAATGTTCTTACAGAAAAAAATTCTAATGCCTGCAGACCTAAATGGTGTGGTATCACAGTATATAATAAGTTAATATTGAGAGTGGCAAAATGCCACTCAGGGTCCATATCTAAATTTTCTATCAAGTTAACCACCTCCATTGTGTCTCTAATATAAGAACGCTGCTGTATTAGGTTGCAGTACTGAGTCCACAAACATGGACAGTGGCTTAGTGAGCCAGCCCATACCAGAAATAATGGGCATGCACAGGGGATGTTGTAAATTCTTATGTATCTCAGGTAAAGTATACAGAATAGGAACAACTGGATGTGCAGCTGTGAAGGCCCTATATGTGGTCTTAGAAATATAACCCTTCACAAATCCCTTACTGAGTAAAGCATCCACTTCCACCTTATACACAGCTGTACAATTGTATTTTAACTTCTCATAATATGTGGTATCAGACAACTGCTTTTGTATTTCATCTGCATAATATGCTCTGTCCACAACAACAATAGCCCCATCCATATCAGCCTGTCTAATAATGATATCAACATTCTACGCAAGGCTTTTTAAAGCCACACGTTCTTGCTGACTGCAGTTGAAATAATTTTCTAGTGGAGTGGATCTAAGTTTTTCCAAATCACTATCACATTTATGCAAAAACATTGAGACCATCGGATTAAGGTTGGGGCAATAAGTAGATCGAGCTCACAAAGTACTTGCATGATCCTGGTGTTCTTCTGGATCAGATGACTCATTACCGCAGACGGACTTTAAAGTTGAATTCCGTGCAAATATGTATAAATCCACTGTAGTGTGAAAAAAATTTATGTCTACACAGGGAAAAATTAAAAGACCCTTGCTGAGCGCTTGAAGTTCAATTTCCAACAGAGCATATTACGAAATATTAAATGGTTCCAAGTTATAAGGCTTCAAATTTTTGTGTTTTTTTTTCTTTCTGAGCATGCTCAGTAGGGTTCTTGGGATAACGTTCTGATACAACAGCCAAAATTCTGTGTCACAAGACCATTTTTGGTTTCTCACTACTTGGTTCTCAGAGCATGAAACATTTTTTTTTGTGCTGTGAAAGTTGCCATCTTGTTTCTTTTCCCCGCGAAATAAAAAACATGAATAATACATAAAATGATGTAATTTAAAAACAATAAACACCTGAACCTAGCTAAACAGGACCTGTTTAGCTACATCATGGTGTTTGTTCTTTAAAAAAATTGCTGAAAGTACTTTTATTGGGCACTCCAAAAATCCAGGGTGCCCAGCTTAGCGTAAGGAGCTGTTCACCCATGTTCTCTGTATGAGAATACTGGGGCATTGTTGAGTTCTGCAGCCACAGCTGGAATCCTGCTGCAGGCTGCAGTGGCAGAAGTGAATCACTGATCCCCCATTCTGTCTGTCTCCATCTGTCTGTCTGTCTATCTGTTTTTTATTAAGTGGAATGGGGTGCCGACCCCCAGTACCGCTCCTTTCTCCCCCCTCCCCTCCAGGTGTCTTGCCCACCCTTCCCAAACCTAATGTTTATTTTTATTTTAATTAATATATGTAACTGGACCAGGGTGCCCACCTCTATTACCAGTTCTCTGGACCCCCTCCACTCCAGGCCACCTGGACCCTTTTTTTGTACAGAGCTCTGACACTGGGGTGCCCAATCCCAGTGCCAGACTTTAAAGTGAAATAAAGAAAACCATCCCACAGTGATTGTTTTGTTTTAACCTGCAAAAAAGAAAATAAATCCCTCACTGTTCTGACCCAGCCACCCCGACCTCCCATGCAGCACCCCCCACCCCCACACAACCTCACTCATCTGAACATGTCCCATGATGTAGATCCACTCTCCAATTGAAGATATGTCTTGATGCTAGAACTGGTGACTGCAATATGAGAAAGTAAGTTAACTGCAGTTCAATGTATTTCAAGTGGGTAGTTTTAAACTATGATGCACAACTTTGCCAATTTTGCAGATTTTGAGCCCAAATTTTCAACATAGCCTTTTTGGGACCCCACCTCATGATCAGTGGTGGTGGCATTATTCAAATCAGGCCCAAAAGGTGTTTTTCACAGTCACTTGGTGAAATCACCTTTCAGGCAGGATTTCAAAATGTTCACCACCCTTGTTTATGAGGTGGGATCATAAGAAGGCTATGTTCAAAAACTAGTGTCAAAATATTTACAAAAATGTCAAAGTTATGAGTGTACTTTGAAATTTTGCAACACACACTCATTATTTTGGTAATTTTAAATATTTTGACCCCAAGTTTTCAACATAATCATTTTTTTCACATCACCTCATGAATGTGATAACTGTCAGTTTTCGCATTCTGGCCAAACTGTCTTTCCACACCTGTGGCATGGAATTTTTATTTATTTATTTTTTGAAATGTTTCACCAGGAAGGCACACTGAGCAACGGGTTGCTCGTCTCCCGGGTTCGGGAACGAATGACATTGTTGCTATGCAAAATCACGCTTTGGGTGTGTTTTGAAAATTTTCTCCACCCCTGTTCATGAGGTGGGGTCATAAGAAGGCTATGTTGAAAATATGGGGTAAGAATATTATAAAATTAAGTTATAAATGTACATAGAAATTCTGCAACACATGCTCATTATTTTGTGAATTTTAAATATATATTTTTTTAAACTTTCTTTATCCTCCTGCTCTCTGGCCCCTTAGAAGTCTCTCCAGTGAGGTCTCTCAGAGCTGCCTTTTTCCCACCCTGCCTGAGGTCCTCCTGGGACTGGTCTCTGCTTCCTGGGAACTCCCCTTCAACTCCTCTGACTACCCCACCCCCCGGCTCTGAGGCCCCTGAGGTGGGACTGCCATACTCCTCCAGCTCTCTATCTATAATCTAGAAGGTCAGTCAGGGAGTGGAGGAGAGAGACAGAGACCAGCCAGGATGGATCTGGCAATGGGCTTGGAGGAAGTCCACTGGGCCCACCTTCACCTGTCCGGGTGCCATGGTTTTTTCATGTCCAGTTGCACCCGGGGGTGTGGATGTGCAATGATGCCCTGCACATGACAGGCACGCTCCAGTACCTGTGCATAATGCTTCCACTGACACCCCCAGCTCTGGAGGAGCACACTACAAGTTGCACTGCCCCCTGTCTTCACACCCACCCCCCAGGAGAGGAGAACAGTCCTTTGGATGCTCAATTGTCTCCTGCCCCTGAAGACCCCTGATGACCTGAGCTCATTCCCAAACCTGGGTCACTGGTGTGGCATGAGGTGTGGCATCTAGCACCTCAACCCTCAGCACCACTGGGCAGGGCAAATTTTAAATATTTTGATCCCAAATTTTCAACATAGCCATTTTTTCATATCACCTCATGAACATGGTAACTGTCATTTTTCAAAACCTGGTTGTAATGTGTTTTTGCACCTCTGCCGAAGAATGATGTTTCAGCTAAAATTTGAACATTTTCACCTACCAGATTCTTGAGGTGGGTTTGTACAAAGTCTAAGTGGAAAATCTGGTGTCAAAATGTTAAGAAACAACACAGTTATGAAGGTATGTTAACATTTTCCTACACATGTTCATAACTTATGTAATTTTTGACATCCAACACTGCATAGAAGGCAGGGTCAGAAGGGCCCTGCACTTCTGTAGGTGGATGGATTCTTCCCTTGGCACACAGCCCAGATGGCCATGTGTGTCTGCATCTGTTCATGCAGGTCCCAAAGAGACTAGTGTGAATGAGGATACACTTCCCCTATCTCAAAAGAAAGGAAATTCTTTGCAAAAACTTTGTTAATGCACCAGATAAGGAAACTTAATGACACAAAGGTAGGGAAATGTGGCATTAGGGTTTCCAGACCTAACTCCCCATCCCCTACCCCCCCAGCAGCAAAAGGAAGAAACATTAGGTTGGCACATCAGTGGTGGGGTGTTCCTTGGGGTTGTCAACCCTAGCGCTTACCCTTCCCTCAGCCCATAGCCTCCAATCTGAAGCACAAGTTGCAGCTCCAAGCCACTGCCTCATAGTGATACATTCCTGAAAGGTAGAGAAGTATGCCTCACCACATGTTGCCAGTTCCGGGTGTTAACATCGCCGGAAAAATAAAGCCAGGCAAAACATCGCAGGCAGCACATTGCGGTCAATAACACCGCAGGTAATTAACATCATGGGCATCAATACCACATGTTACCAGCCCGCGGTGTGCTGCCAACTCCCATGGAGCCCGATTGGAGATAGAGGTAGGGCAACAGCAGCGGACATGGTGTGGTACCCAGTCGGCATGGCACAGGGATGTAGGAAGTGGGAGTACAGTGCTACACCAACCTGGTGCAGAACAGCCACAATGCCACCCTGCCGCTGCACCAACAGCCACCAAAGGCCAACACCTGGAAGCCAAACAGGGGGCCGGCACTGACAGGATCCCACATGGTACACTGTAACCATGGATCCCAGTGCCTGCACCCCATGGAGGAATGTGCCTCCAGAACACCACTCCACACAGCCCTGTGAGCCCCAGGACTGCAGACCCACCCACAGCCCCCAAACCTGTCCAACAAATAGCCTGCCTACTCAGGCCATGGACAATGCTACCCGTGCCTGTGGTGCCCCTGCCTCGAGGAGGACACCTACCTCATGTGCAGCTGGCCAGTTGTCCTGCTCCCTGTTTGCACTGTTATGTCCTGTGATAGTCTATCCCCACTGTGTTATGTTCTGTGATATTGATGCCCGTGATGTTGATTAGCTGCAGTGTTATTGACCGTGATGTGCTGCCTGCGATGTTTTGCCCGGCTTTATTTTGCCAGCAATGTTAATACCTGGAACCCATGTTGCCAATACAATTTGTTGTAGCTTTCTTCACACAGGACCCACAGGAGATCATGTGTGATGTCATTTGATCACAGAACAGGGTGAACATTAGGGTTGACAGCCCTAAGGAAGACCCCACCAATGATTCACCAAGACTCCAGAGACCCAAAACCCTAAAGTTTTTTTCCTATTGCTACTTGGGGGTAGGGATGGGGAGTTAGGGCTGGAAAGCCTAACGACACAGTTCCCTACTTTTATGGCATTAAGTTACCCTAACTGGTGCATTAACAAAGGTTTTTTGCAAAGGTATATACCCTGCCACTATAGTTAGGGTTCAACTGTCACTTCTATGTTAAACCCAATATTTTGCACTTTAATAACTTTGCAACATTTGACCGATTCTCATGAAATTTTACATGTCTCATCGGGTACCAAAAGATCTCTGGATTTGGCAAGTTTAGTTCTGGTCGGATGTGTGGGTGTGGAGATACTGAATGCCAAAAATTGTGTAGTTTACCATTTTAGTGTAAATTCTTTGTCACGCCATTTCTTGAAAATGGCTAGGGGGTTTAGTCTGAAATTTTTAAGGTGTATCAGGCCTGGGCCGCAGATGTGCTTTTTAAAGGTTTGGTGAAAAAATATTAATCCCTTCAAATGTTATTAAAGTTTTAATTTTCCCATTATTTCCTATGGGAAAAATTAGATGTGCCATGCAAAACAACTGTTTTGTGCTGCAAAAGCAGGTTTTATTGTCACAAATATGGAATGTAGTGTCAAGATTCTGCCATCTTGTTTTTAGTTAGTGAGGCAAACAAATTTAAATAATTAAAAAAATACTTGCAGTTGGTAAACACCAACAATTGTGTTTACCTAATCGGGGCCCAAGGAATCAGATTCTGGGTTCAATTTGCCCCCAAAATGCTCAAAAATATGTTAATTTTATCCATGGCCATATTTGTGCAACAAACGGTGGCAGTTTTTTGCAAAACAAGAAAACAAGGGGGAGTTTATGCTGCAAATTGAGGCAAACTCCCACTGTTTCATGAAAACAAGGAAGGGTGTTTCATGGAACAGCAGACACAATTTTTAGCACATATGTCCATGGAAAAAATACAACTCTTTAGGGGCATTTTTGGGGCAAACTGAACCCAGAATTTGATTCCTTGACCACCGAATAGGGAAACACCTATTGGTGTTTACCTAATACAAGTATTTTTGGCATCTTTTATAGCCTATAAGGGGAAGGGGGCTGAGGCATTTGTTGACATCGGGGTGTGCCCAATCCCCGTGTCAGCAGTAGAGGCCCCCCACCACTGCGGGATATTGGGGAGCCCACTTCCAGTGTCCCGAGATATGTATTCCCTCCCAAGAGCAGTGTGGGACACTGGGGAGCCCACTCCCAGTGTCCTGATATATGTACTGAATTTAAACCTGTGAATAAAGAAAACAGTCCCCGACACACCATTCAATTGCTAATATCGAGGGGCCCTATCCCTGTGTCAGCACAAGAAGACCTCCCGCCAGTCTGGGACACTGGGGAGCTCACTCCCAGTCTCACAATATATGTCTGCTTTAAAATCTGTAAAAAAGGAGGCAATCCCCCAACATCTTTTTGGTTTTTACTTGCAAAAAAGAAAATGGTCCCTTGTCGTCACCACCATTCCCATCCCCAATCCCAACCCACCCACTGATCACCCATCACCCCACCCCCGTTGCCCTGTATTTATTATGAAAGATCATTGGCTGTCATAAGTAGTTCATGAGGTGGTGTGAAAAAATGGCTATGTTGAAATTTTGGAGTAAAAATATTGAAAATCACCAAAGTGAAAGGCCTTTTTGAGACCCTACCTCATGAACACTGGCAGTGAAAGTGCATTGTTCAGGCCCAAAAGGTGATTTTTCACATGGGCTGCAAAATCACCTTCCGGGCCTGAGTAATAAAATGAGAGTTGAAAATTTGGTACAAAAAGTTCAAAACATGTCAAAGTTATCAACACAAGTTCAAAACACCATTGAAATACATTGTACAGCACTTACCTTGATTCTTCAGTTTGTGGTTTGGCTTTGAAGAGTGCAGATGTGTCCCAGTCCACAGAAGATAACACCGGATGACCTTCGGTGGTAAGTATAGGGCAAGGAGGAGTGTGTGGAGTGGTGGGTACTAAGTGGGATGGTTGGGATGGGGAGGGGGATGGGGAGACAATGAGGGACAGTTTTCTTTTCAGGATAAAAAAAAAGATGCCACGGGGTGGTTTTCTTTTTTACAGGTGCAAGTTTAAAAATATTTGGGGACACTGGGGGTGGGCTCCTCAGCATCTGATACTGCTGGGGGGTAGGACATATCTGGGGACACTAGGAATGGGCTCTCCAGTGTCCCACACTGGTGAGGGGGGCTTCCAGTGCTGACATGGGGATTGGGCACCCTGCTGCCAGCAAAACATTCAAATACATTTTTCAGGACACCGGGAGTGGGCTCCCCAGTGTCCCTCAGTGTCCCTCAGTGCTGGGGGGTGTAGAACATATCTGGGGACACTGGGAGTGGGCTCCCCAGTGTCCCATACTGAACAGGGGTGGATGAGTTCTTATACTGCTGACATGGTTATTGGGCACCCTGATGTCGGTACATATATTTTATATTAACATGCCTTGGACCCCTTCCCCTTAGAGACAATAAAAGGGGGAAAAAAGGCTGAATTTAGATAAATGGGGGCTGAGGAATCGCATTATGGGGCCTGTTTTCACGTATATTGCCCAGACAATATTTTGAAAAGTAGTGTCACAAATTGCGGCACAACACCCCCCCATAGTTTCATGAAACCGCTTCACAACTTTACGACATTAGTGCGGGTGTTTCATGGAATAGTGATGCCATCTGCAGCACTTTCACAAAACTAATGCCGCAAATTGCAGCAGTAGCGCTGCAATTTGTGGCATTAAAAATGGGCAGATTAAAATAAACATATTTCTGGGCACTATTTTGAAAAACTAACCACAGAATGGTGGAACACGATTCTGTGAACACAAGTGTTGGTATTTTCCAAGGGGCAGTATTTTTTGAATTATGTAGTTTTTTTCCCCATCACTACTGAAAACAAGATGGCAGAATCTCAACACTACATTTCACATTTGCGAAAGTAACTACTGCTTTCATGGCAGCAAAAAGTGCTTTGGCACGGCACACTTACTTTTTCCCATAGGCTATAATGGGAAACTTCAAAGTTTAATAACTTTTGAACAGATTAATATTTTTTCACCAAAACTTCAAAAGGCACATCTGTGACCCAAACCCCATATATCCTGACAGTTTCAGACTGAACCCCCAAGCCATTCTGGAAAAATGGTGTGACAAAGAAATTGGCAAAAAGTGGTAATTTTCACATTTTTTTGACAATCCATATCTCTGCACCTGTACATCCGACTGGAATGAAATTTATTAGACCTGGAGATCTATGGTACCCAACAGCACATGCGAGTTCTCATGTGAATTTGTCAAAGGGTTGCAAAGTTATTAAAGTGCAAACGTTTAAGTGACCGTTGAACCCTAACTATGTGCCAGTATTTTATATATATATATATATATATATATATATATATATATATATATATATATATATATAATCGTGGCAAAAAATCCATTTAATGCATCAGTTAGGGTTGTTCCACAGTGACAAAAGTGAGGAAATTCTGTGTTAGGGTGGAAAACCCTAACTGCACATTCCCCCCCACCCCAACCACCACCACACACACTCATACTTGCAAGTAGGGGAAGGACCAAGGCAACACAACCAATCACACACATCCAGCAGGAGGTGTATACCTGTGTTACTGTAGGAAGTGGAGAAATCCAAATTGAGATATCATAGATTATTTACAAAGTTGTTCTTTGAGATTAGTTCACATAAAGGTGAACCAAGCTGGCAGTAGCGAAAATGTTGTACCTCGTTTTGTTTTCAACATATGGCTGGTGAAAGGCATCATGTTAGTCTATGGCAAATTGTTCAATTTTGGAACAGCGTAACTTTGTAATCCTTAAGTATTTTAGCACAATAGCATGAAAAAGCACATCTGTGAGACCAGGTCTTGCCATTCTGCAAATTTGAGGCCAAAGGACCCAACCATTTACTTGCAGGATGATGGCAAAGATGTGCTGTCATTGGGAGCATACTTTCCCAAAATACTTTTGCAAACATGAAAGTATCAAAGCACGACACTTTCACATTTGTGAAAGTGATTTTAGAAAGCATTTCAGGGATTATGCAAAATCCTGTTTTGGATCTTGCGAACCCCAAAATACCATATGTGTAGTCTGTGTTATGTGGTGGTGGCAGCGTGTGGCCCAAGATGTCCAGTTGTCTGTAATGATATGTGTTTAGCATTGCATGGAATATCCGGGATGAGAGTTAGCAGTGCAACCCCATGCGACAGCCCGATGGGAGCATGGGTGTGTGGTTTCGTGGTTTACATAGTTGTATATTATTCCTGTTACCTGCTGGTGGTTGTGTGTGATTGGTAGTGTTGCCTTGGTCCTTCCCCTACTTGCATGTATATGTGTGTGTGTGTGTGTGTGTGTGTGTGTGGGGTGGGGGGGAATGCGCAGTTAGGATTTTCAACCCTAACACCAAATTTCCTCAGTTTTGTTGCTGTGGAACAACTCTAACTGATGCATTAAACAGAGTTTTTTGCCATGAATTTCCCTTCTTTTTGAGAATGTGCATTATAAATAGTGAATGGAATGTGGTGGTGGAAGCACGGGGCGCACCATGTGATTTTTTGTCACTTTGCTGTGCAAAAACTGTATTACCGAGTGAAATGAAAATTGGGTACACAAACAGAAATGCAAACGGTAATGGCAATGGCGACGCAGAAGGAAACAGTAACGCAATCAGCAATGGAAATGTTACCGAAAATGCACACGCTAAGGCTAACAGAAACACAAATGGTGATGAACATGCAAACAGTAACAGTAATGTAATTGGAAATGGAAATGGTTATGGTAACACCAACGATGATGCCAAAGGGAACAGTAACAGAAACAGAAATGCAAACGGAAGCATGTATGCAAACATAAATCATAATGCACACGCTCATGGTAACTCAATTGGAAATGCTTACAATAACACCAATGCTGACGCCAAAAGAAATAGAAACACAGATGCAAATGGTAATGCACACGGTGTTGCAAAAGGAAACACAAATAAAAACAGTAATGGAAACGCAAATGGTAACAGTAACGCAAATGCAAGCGCAAACACAAATGCAAAGGGTAACACACAAGGTGACGTAAACGTAAACACTAACTCAAACAGTAATGGAAATGCAAGCAGAAATGCTGACTGCAACAGTAATGGAAATGCACACCCTGTTTTTCCCCAAAAGGTGCTTTGAGAAGCACAGTGAATACAAAGAATGTATGCAAAATAATGGACCTCAGAGCAGAAAACGAACACTTGGAATACTAAATTGCTTATATCTCAGGAACTGTATGATGTAGAAAAAAATTAAAATGACTTTCCTGGCTAGTTTTGCACTTAGTCCCTAGTGGGGCACTAAGCATTTTTCTGACGAAAAGTCTGTATCTCGAAGCGTTTTTGAGATACGGGCCCTGAAAGGCACGGCGGATGCCGCAATGTTAACCTATGGGAAAAATCATCAAATTCAGAGTGACATAAATTTGCAGCCTTCTAATATTTTGTCACCAAGCCACCACAAGGCACATCTGTGGGATGTTGGCTGTCTTTCCTCCAAATTTCAGCCCAAAAGACCAAACCGTTCTTTTGCAGCAGAGCGGCAAAGATTTCCTAATCTTTTGGGCATAGTGTCGCAAAGTAGTGTCGTGATTTGCGACACTTTCGCAAAAAAAATCATGAAAGTGTCGAATGTGCAACACTACTTTGTGACACTACTGTTTACAAAAATTTAAAAAACATATTTCTGGGGTGTTTAACCCCCCCAAAAAAAGACATTGCTAGCATCCTCAGGACTCGACTAGCCAATGAAGTATTTAAACCTATCATCTAGGATCCTGGTTCCCCTCCTGGACAAATGCAGACCATTGTGCCAGTATAGGCCTGCATCCCTCCAGGTGGACCCCCAGTCCACAGTGAAGCTGAAACCCTGAGCTCTGCACCAGTTTTTCAACCACTGATTGAATTCCATGGTGCGGAGCACCCCTAGCCTCACCCATGTCTTAGACAGGCAGCACCTCCGAGAAGGTTACCATGCATTTTACTTGTCTAAGGCCCCTCCCCATCTCCACAAACTCCTCCTGCACTGCTCTGATCCCTTTCTCAGCCAGTTCATTTGTCCCTAAGTGGACAATGACATCCAGCTCCCTCCCCCATGAAGCTGCTCCTGCGATCCTGAGGATTCGCTCCCTATCCCTCCAAGCCATGGCACCAGGCAGGCATCTTACCTCCCTCTCCCCTACCTCCCCCAGTTCTACCATCCTAACAATGGAGTCCCCCACCAGGAGTTGCTTCCTTCCCCTATGGGGTCCCATGCCATCCTTCTATGGGTCTCCTTTGTGGAGGTTCCCAGCATCCTCCTTGGTCTCCACTGTGGGTGCCTCCATAGACGAACCACACTCTGCCTGAATAGGCATATGAATTGTGGAGAGGTACAACTGAAGGGATGCACCTCTGTTCCACCACCCTCACCCTCCCTGAGCCCACAGTGGTCCAACCACTCATCTTTCTTGGCAACCTCTGAGGCAGCAGTGGTGGTCCTGGTGGTCCATGGGTGGGAAAGGAAGTCCCCCGAATCCTGGCCAACTCAGTCTGGAGATGAGCAACCTTCTCCCTCAGCCCAGAGAGGTGCCTACAGATGGGACAACAATGCATCCTCCAGAACATCTCCCAGATGTCTGCTGCTCCACAGCTGCATTGCACCATTCCCATCATGTCTTATTTGTGGCCCCTTAACTGTTGTTTTGCAATCTTACTCTTTCCTCTCTCTGTTTATTTTTTTTTTTTTATATTTTTTTTTTCTCCCCCTACTTTCTTACTGCCTTCATGCCCTTAAAGCTCTCAATTTTCCTGTTCTGGGACAGGAAGTTCCTATATTCCTCAGTAGTCTCCTTCTTACTTGCTCAGAGTCAGACCTCCAGCAGCTTGGGAGGGATGGAGAGCTACTCTTTTCCTTCTAGGATGGAGAGTATTTTGTGCCTTTGTGATCACTCTCTTCCTGCTCCCAAACAGGAAGTTCCTGTTGTCAGTCAAATCCTGTGCCTATAAAAGTAGAACTGGCTAAGGGTGAGGGAGTGGAGGGGAAGGATGGAGGGCAATATAGTCCCAGTAAAGTTCTAACAGCAGCACCTTCCTCTTTCTGTTCTCTGCCAAAAGCTATCTAGGTCAGTTTTTAAATGCAAACACCTGGCTTCCTTTCTGCCTAAGCCTCCCCTCCTAACTCACAGTTTCTTTCTTTACCTAGCTAACTGCACAGATAAGAATTCCTTCACCCAACTCAGACAAACACACTGATTCTTTTTTGTTTGTTTTATTTTTTACCCTAAATTGAAATTCTCAGTAGTAGAGTTCTAGTTCTTTAGTTCAGTAGAGTGGTAAAGTTCTAACAGCAGCTCCTTCCTCTTGTGGTTCAGAGGTTGTCAACTCTATTAACCACCCTCCCCCCTCCCCCCAGCACATAGCCTCCTGTCCAAAGCACAAGATACAGCTCCAATCTAGTGCCTCATGGTTTTACAGTATGGCCAACATAATCTGTTGGAGCTTTCTTCATGCGGGGCCCTACAAGCCCTGTGTGAAGACATCACATTTGACCTAGTCTGATCAGGGAAGGGGGTGGGCATTAGGGTTGACAACCCCAGGTAAGACTCCACCACTGATTCTCCAATATTCTGGAGACCCTAATCCCTTATGTTTTTCAATTCCCTTCTTTGTGTGCTTTGTGTTCTACAAACCAAATGTTTGCATTAATGTATTTTTTTTGCAATAAATTTCCCTTCTTTTTCTGATAGTGGAATTGTATCCTCATTTGTGAGGCCTGCGCAAAATGAGATAAATACAATATTAGAGACAGTCCTGACGCAGTGCATGGGCCCAGCAGGCCCCGGCACACATGTCAATACCTTGTGGGTAAGGTTCCCTGACCCACATAAGGGTGTGGCGTCTGCGTCAAAACACTGCTCCATCCCTACCCAGGCCAGGGCTGGTAATGCATGCTGCAGCATCTTCCCCATCTGCCTATTAAATTGGCTCACTGAGTTCACACCTGAACTCAGCTCACTGGCATGGTAAGGCAGCGTGTTCCCCAGTGGTTCAACAAACATCCCTGCAAACAACATTACTTAATAAATTCTTTGTTTTTTATTATAAAATGGGCAGGGAGCATTCTGCATTTTGATTGGTTGCTCGCCGTGCATTAGATGTGTCTAATGCACAGCTAGCAACAAGTTCTGGTAACCACAGCCGGATTTCCAAAATTAGGAAGCAAAATGGAATGTTCATATTTGAATCACCACCATTTTTTTTCTTGGCTGCTAACTGTTACTAGGTCGATCGCTCCTCCAGTGTGCACAACATTAAAGATATACACAGAAAAAAATGAAAGGTGCTGTTACACGAGGTCCCTGCACCCTAATTGATACCCTCAGAGGTACACCGTAGACAGCTAATGCTTAGGCATAGGTTATACTAATACATAGGGCTAAGGGCATCTACCGTACAAGAGTAGATGTCAGGATATGAATGCATATTGTTGTAATCCACTTTGCTTGCTAATACACACATATTATACCATGTATTTTCTGTCTATTTCTTACTTGTCAGATGCCAAGACATCTGTCCTTGAAGTAATTATAATATGTAAGGCAACATTGCCATCCTTTGGTGATGTGCACCACTACACCTTATTATGTAAGACTCTGTATAAGAACTTCTTTGTTCTAAAACTGATGACTTTACAGAATTATATAATGTTATCTTGGACCGTGGAGCCACCTCTAATTTAGCCAATAGGGTTCATCTCTGTAACTAGAAATGTTTCTATCTTTTAGTAACCATAGTAATTATCACAGGTATATAATGTTATGCACAGGCTTTACACCTCGGAGACCCGAGAGATCCCAAGAGACTACAGAGAAACCTCGAGGTGTAGGGAACGCTTAGCACTGGCTCCTGGTTCGTATTGGTAAGAACTGCTTAGGGCAACTGTGATTTATCCCTTTTGTGGTAATAAACTTGTTTATTACTCAAATGCAACTTGTTTGTGATTACTTGCATTCCCAATATCATCAAGAATCTGAAAGCGAGGTTTAGACCTCTTACAGTGCACTCACAGTATCACATATTCAATTGAGCAACACACATCCTTCAGTTCTCTGTGTGCACTTTCAGAACTCATCTGTCAAGCAGCCGGCGTCAGCCCGATTGCTGCACTTCTGATCTCCCACTCTAAATCCCATTCCGAGATACAATTTAACTGATGCTCAGGGGAAATCTTTTAAAAATAAAGCAAATTGGGCCATTTCAATAAAATGGGGAAAATTGCTACGCTGGCATCCTAGTAACCTGTCACGGTTTTTATCTCCTGCTTGTACTTTCACAAGCTCCCTGGCTCCTTCATTAATCTGCTCAGACATCTAAAAATTAAACAATACTTTAGTGTGTGTGTGTGTAGGGTGTGGGTGTTGGGGGAGGACATGACAACAGCTAGCATTTGATCCAGTTAGCATTTGATCACCTGGGCTGCTGCTAGCACTCCCGATCTATCTTGACATCCCTGCCGCCCCCCGCCATGATCGCTAGTTCATTCCCACGGCACACACACTGCACAACTGTGACAGGAATCAGGAGGCAGATTAACAAACAAAGCAGACACTTTAGATTGGTATAAGTTTTTTGCATCTGTTATGAAAATACCTTACTAGTGCTCTTCATTTGCACTCGTGCCTTTCCTTCCGCCCAGCCATTGACTCACTGTCTGGTCAGTTGCTGCTTGGCCACCCACTTGCTTGCTCTATAGTCAGTTTATTAAAACTATGGCTTTACTTTGTAAAAAATTTTTTATCAATGAACGCTATGGGTGTGTGTGGGTGTGGGGGGAGGGGTGCTGCTGGGGAGCTACAGCTGTGGTGGCTACACTAGGACAAATGTCCTAAAGGCAAAAAAAAAATCACCTATTGGGAAGGTGGAGGGACTGCTTTAGCACAAAGTTCACTAAAGATTTAAATGTTTCTCTATATGAACATACAAATATAGACTATTATATATATGTAAAATACAGAGACCCATTTTATAAGCACAATAAGACACTCTGGGGGCGTGCATTAGACATTTCTAACACATGGCCAGGGGCTGAAGGCACTCGGCCTGCAGCCTCGTGCCTCACTATGCCCCTGGCAGTGCATTAGAAAAGTCTAATGCACACCCCCTCATGTCTTATTGCTTACATATTTTGATCTCACACTTTCAACCTAGTCTTCTTATGACACCAGCTCATAAACTTGGTAGGTGAAAATGTTCAAATCCCTGCTGAAATGCCATTCTACACCACTGGTTCAAAAATATATTTCTGCCAGGATGTGACAATGATAGCTGTACTGTTCATGAGGCAGTGTGAAAAAAATGGCTATGTTGAAAATTTGGAGTTAAAATACTCAAACTTACGAAAGTTATGTGCTTGCGTAGACAAATTTCAATGAACGTTCATAATTTTGCCATTTTTAGGATTTTTTTACCAAATGTTCAACATGGCCTTTTTGGGACCCCACCTCATGAACATTCATTGTGAAGTTGTGTTATTCAGTCCTGAAAGGTGATTTCATGCAGCAACCACGAAATCACCTTCCAGGCTCGACTAACGAAAGGACACTGCCGGTGTTCATGAGGTGGGGTCCCAAAAAGGTTATGTTGAAAATATGGTGAAAAAATTCCTTAAAATGGCAAAATTATGAACATAAGTTCAAAATGCCATTGAAATACATTATATGTCACTTACTGTACCTTTATTCCTCAATTCACAGTTTGGCTTTTGAAGAGCACAGACATGTCTCAGTCCACAGAGGATGACAGCATTCATCCTCGGCTGGTAAGTATAGAATAAGGGTAGTGGGTGCTCAGTGGGAGTATTGGGATGATGGGAGGAAGACAGCAGCAGCAGCAAGGGACCATTTTCTTTTTTTCAGGTAAAAAAAAAGACATTGCGAGACTGTTTTCTTTTCTGCAGGAATGAATGCAACAGTGTAGGGTAGGGATGCCACTAGACACTAGGGAAACAAAAAGGATACAGGGGCCAGCAATTGGAGGGTGGGGTGGGGATGCCACTAGATACCAGGGAAATGAAAAGGAAAAACGGGGCCAGCAATTGGAGGGTGGAAGGGAGCATTAGACACCAGGGAAAACATAAAAAAAATGTGTGTCATATCATATACTGTGGTGTTCTGTTGTACAAAACACCACAGTATATGATATATATCAGATAATGAAATACAAGAACAGGACATAAGGGAATGGTGATGGGTGGGTGGGGGGTGGGACCACTGGCCACCAGGGAAAACTTTATTACATATTGGGCAGGTGATTGGGTGGGGGGGGACCTTCTAGCCACCAGGGAAAAGGTGCTTACATCACAGGTCTGCTAGGCAACTATGGTATACATGGATATATACCTATCGAGGGGGCTGATTTGGACTATGAGCCATGAGCCCAAAGGGTGAGTGGCATTATTGCCCTAATTAGCCCCTAAGATATGTATGTTGGCTTGTATTCCATAGTTTTCTAGCATTTGTTTTATATAACACATGGGATAGGTGCCTTTTTTGTACCTGAAGGCTGTGTTTTTTATCAGGAGGCTTATGAGGTACGGCTGTGTTTTTGTCGGTTCTATGTGATATGGGCAAGAGCAAAACAGTGATGGGAAAATAGCGAGGCAAAAATGAGCGACTGTGAAATAACAGCCATCATCAAAACAGCAACAACAGTGCTGCAGTGAGTTTCTGCTGGGGGCTTTGCCAACTGCAGCCCTTTTTATATATATAAACAACTCCAGGAGGGACACAACTTGGGGAGGAGGAGAAAGTCATAGGTCACCATTTCGGCAGTCACTGTTTTTCCAGGTCATTAGTTTCCCCTGTCTGTTTTGCAGTCGTCATTTTCGCACTTGCGATCTTGCACTCGTGATTTTCGTGAGATACCATTTTTGTCAGGGAGCTTATTAGTTAAGGCTGTGTTTTTGTCTGGGGCCTTATTAGGTGTGCTAATTAGCATAGAAATGTCTTAACTGATACAGGTGGTGTGTTCATTGACATGTTTATTGATTTAATTGGTAATTAAGTTGTTTGTTTTTGGTGTCATAATGTTGGTCTATGGATGTTTTTTTCCCCACAGTTTACAGGTTTTGGTGTGGAGGTATACTGCTTTAATTGGGGTGGTATGCAGTTGCAGCTTTAATTGTTTAGAATGTAGGTTTAATTGGTGAGGTATACAGGAAAATACACGATAATGGGCTCCTATGGGGAAAAGACTCCTTCCATGTATTATAGATTTAAAGCATTGTCTGTGTGGCTCAACAGGTTGCACACTCACCTCTGAGGCTGGAAGATCAGAAGGTTGTTTATTGATTCTAGCCCCACACCAGGAGCTTGGGTTAAATTCTAGTACTGACACTGTTGTCCAGTATGTAGGGGTGCTGCACTCCTGAAGGGACGTCTTTCTTTTGGATGAGATGTTAAACCACCAAAGTCCCGCTCTAGCTGTTCTGGTGGTTGTTTAGGTGGATGTTAAAGATCCCATGGTACTTATTGAAAAAGGTAAGGGAATTTCCTTGGTGTCCTGGACAAATTTCCCCCATTCATTAAAAATACCACCAGCAGCTTAACACTGATATAATATGTCAATTTGCATCTGTATCTCTCCTGTCCCCTAAGGGTGAGGCTGAAAACAAGCAGAATTGCCTAGCCCTCCTTTCCTGGTCAACAATAAATATACTATGTATATGTGCCCACAGCCATGATCGGATTTACCTTTATGCAAATTACGCCATAGCATAGGGGCCTGTGGTTCAGGAGGGCCCCCACAACACTGTATTTATACTATTCACTTGAACTTCCCTACTGGCCGACCACAGCATGGCTGCTGACCAGCTGTACAACTTACCACCCATACTGTTGTGTGGCCACTGGGGTCATTTGTCATTTATTTTTTTTCACATGCCATGGAATGGCAGGCACGTCGGCACCAATTGGCAACTGGCAAAAAATAGCACCCCCCCCCGTGACCTCTCAGTCTTTCTGGACGGCTCCAGCTCCGCCTCTCATCCACCCTGCCTGACCCCACCATAACCAACCATGTCTCATCAGGTCCTCTGGAGGTGTGGCAACTGGGGAGTGGCAGGAATCTGTGTGTGCATGTGCATGGCATCAGGGTGGGTGTGTTGTTGGCCGGGCAGCAGTGAGTTGAGGAGGAGGACGAGTGAATAATGGTCAGTCATGATGTGGAGGGATTGTCTCGATCGAAGAGAAAACACACTAGTAAACTAAAGAGCAGGCTAGGGATTGGGTTCACCCAGAGTTGTGGACTCATCACTCGAGTCACCACCACCATCCAGCCAGGCTTCTTAATCTTTTTTGTTGGACTCATCCGAGCGAGGGATGTTGTGTGTCATGCTGCAGTGTCACGTGCTGCTGCTGTATAGTCGTGCAGCTGCTGGGGGTGCCTGAGCCTCTCTGCGGCCCTCTGGTCCATCCGTCCACTCCTGTGAGGAGGAGTCCAACATTGGTCAATCAGGCCAAGATGAAAGCAAGGCCAACCACCACACCAGGAGGTAACAACAAACAGGTATGTGTTGTAAATCTGATGCTTTCTTTTCTGTTCCACTTGCACCAGTTAGAGGGTTATGGGGAACTTTGGCCTTAGGGGAGTTGAGTCAGGAGAAAATGAACCTGAAAGCAGACCATTCCTATCCTGACCTCAGTTGCGTGACACTGTTGGACCAGCTCCTGAGATGAGAGAGACAGTACAAACTGTACAAATATGTGGGTGCTGCTCTGCTCAGTTGACAGTCACTTCAGTGAAGTGACATAATGGAAGGGAGGGGGATCTTTTTGGGGGTATGAGGCTGGACTGGTGATGATGTCTCACATTTAGGGGTGCAGACCAAGACAATGAGTAAGGCTCAGAATTCCACTCACACTCAGCCACTTTTTGGTATTTAAAATAAACAAAACATTACTCTGAGAGAGCCCATATGGCAATAGTGGTAAAGCTAAGCCTAGGCTAGAAAAAGACAGTACAGTGATGGGTAACTGTAGTCTGTATCTCTGGCAAGTCTGTGGTGTTCAACAACATGGATGGGATGTTATCCCAAGGGGTATTTATTTTCCAGTGATTAGGGCCTGTGAAGACAAGTAGATGATGTTCCTTTCCTGTTTCATCCTACACTTTTTGGCTTCGTGGTACACTTCAGGCATATGGAGAAGTGGCACAAGATAAATAAAATTCTGTGACCTGACCTCCTGTGTAAAAATGTCTATAACATGTCATGTAGCCTTACAGGATGAAGGAAAGACTGATTTTAACCATGTGGCTGCGGTTTGGGGTCTGGGGCCATTCTAGTACTCTGCACGCCTTACTCTAATGTGCCACAGAACAGTGGGATGTTGGCATTTGGGGCCCCCCCAAGAAACAAAATATTACTTGGAGTAGGGCCCCTACATCGATTAATCTGGGCCTGCCCACAGCACTGTAAGGGTTAAAAAAGGCATAATTCACAACAACGTGTAAAATTTGCCTTTACTTGCAGGCACCTTATTCACCACTACTCAGTGCTCCTACCATAGAGGATGTGTACCATCAAAATATGTTGTAGCTATTGTCCTCATGTATATTTCTGAAACAAAGATTAAAGTACCAAAAAACTGTAACAGTTATTAGCTCTTAAATAATAACTGCTAGTTTAAAATTAACATCAAAGAAGCATACTGACCTTATTTTTCCTTTCAGGTTTTATAGCCGAAATGCCTGATGCATTAGAATCTGACTTGACAGCTTTAGAACTACTCAATCTTTATGTCTAGTTCTTTAACATGCAATCCTCCTTTTAGAAAGTCACTGCTTTGAAGGCATGGCCTGCAATAAAATGTGAAGGATTTTAGGATCTAGCACATTATTATTGATCCTTCAGAAAATGATGTATTTAATAAGTATGGCTGTGCAATACAGTAATAAATGCTAGCAGTCTTGGGGGGCCTAGCAGCCCAGCAAGCAAGCTACTTTTTGCAGAGCTCCTCACCATGGGCAATAAAACATAGTTTAAAGTTAATTTTTTGGCAATTCAGGGAGCACACTGGATGTTTTTTCAATAGAAGAAGGTATTTTACACATATTTTGAAAGTTTGGTGATTATGGGAAGTTCTTGTACCAGAAAAACAGATGGAGAAACTCCATTGTTGTTGAAGTAGGGAGGCCCACCGATGCAGCTGCAACAACCCAGTGGAGATCAACCTCTTTCACAGGACTTGCTGCAAGAAGTGAACACTGCTTTACAGTAACTCTGTCTAACAACAGACTACAGAAGAAACTTGACATATACTGAAAGGTTGATGGTTGCTGAAAATAAAATTTAAAGCATGGCAGAAACCTTGGCTGACTTGACTGCTACTGCCGGGAAGACAATGGCTGTAGTACCTTTATCAGTAAAGGAACAAGCCTCATTAAGACAAAGCTGGAACAACTGGAGAATATTGTCCAGGCTCCAAATATTCAGATTCTTGGGGTTCTGGAAGGCACAGAGGGGGATGATGTGGCAACCTTTCTCAAGAGGTGGCTCCTAGAATTGGGACTGGCCATATGCCCCACATTGCAAAAGACTATAGGACTAACCCTCACAGGGCTCAGGCACAAGTAGAAGGACCACACACAATTCTAATGGTTACTGGCTCTGTGGGGAAAGGGATCAATTGTTCTGAGTTGCACACAAACATGCTCGACCCTGGATGAAAACAAAATTCTCTTTTCCCTGACCATGAATGTACCTCTTGCATGTGCCACAATGCTTTTGAGGGAGCACTCTCAAACTTTATGAAGTTTGCATCCAGTATCAGCTCAGTTTTTCCACCTGCTTACAATTCACATTAAAGGACAGAATGTACTGCCTTACTGATCCTCAGATGGTGGGAGCATTTATAAAAAACTCAGCTGGAGGCCAGACCCAGAAGAAGCACAGTAGTCAGAGGAAGAGGCCTCCTGAGATTTGAACAGACTCTCACTGAACTCAAATACAACTTCAGTTTTTTGATGATGGCCATTTGCTTTCTCGAAATTTTAATTTTATATTCACATTATAGCCCAACTCATATGGGAGTAGAAAGCTCATTAGAACTATTATTTAAGTATGTGTTGGTCTTCTGTTATGGGGCACAGTTGTTTATATCCATTCCAATCTTTTAATGCTGTTGTTTAGCATAGCCAGTTATATATAATGTCACAGTGAGATTTATTTCTCCTTAACAGTCTGTTTCAGTTGGGTGGGCTCCCCCTAAATGGGCTTAGCTTGGTTGTGTGAAGGAATTCGAAGCTCCTCTAATGGCAGAGTCTATCTGTTGTCATGTGGTGAAGATGGTGGAGCCTAACTAATAGCGCCATCTCTGTCCTAGTGACAAGGAGCCACAGTGTGAGGCAAGATGTGCACTCTTTGAACTAACTGCATACAGACTAGCTTGTTTCCTACTGACACTACCTTTTCCCCTGGAAATATTTGGCATTTGGGTAAGTTCCATTACTTACTGATATATGATTGCATGCTCGACTTAACATGGGGAGAAATGTATATACACTGTTGTTGCTCAGGTTAAATAAATGTCTGTTACATAATGAACGAGTGTTGCTGGCATTGGGAGCATAGTGAGAAGCACTAAAATGTGCTGATTTTGTAAATTATATCTTTAGTACCATCTTGACAGGTTTATAAAAGTTAAAAGATTAACTTTGTTATTGATATTTGCAAAGGCATAGGCAGCAAAATGGTTACATGTGTATGCTTGTTATCTGGCACACATCCTGACAACCAAAACAGAATACATTCTGTGCTCTGAGTAGCCTGCAGTGCTGTGTCAGGCAGTCAGTCCCTCTAAAATCAATCAAATGCAGAGAATACATATACTCAGCAGAGTCCAGGGAAGCATGTCCCACAAGTACTCACACTCATGTCAGAAACTAGAATGTCCATGCTGATGTAAAGCTTGCATATGCTTTTATTCAGGACAGTGTGGTCCCAACACAGCCTTATATCCCAATACATTCAAGTAATAGTGCAAACCAGTATGGCAAGGATACAATGTCTGATACATTGCATGGTCTCAGACACCCCAGCACTTTGCACGGAGAGCTTCATCAGGGGATGGGCACACATCCTGCATGATATTTGAGAATGTCTTACATATTATGTAACTGCCTCTCTCTGAGGTAGACATTGTTGTATATTGTTTATGACAGTGCAATATAAAGAAATCAAAAAAATGTTAGCAGTCTCACCTCTGGGCCAGACGATTTTGGGCCCGATTCTAGGAAAGTTACGCCTGGCGTAACAGCACTTGTGCCAAGTAGAATGGTGCATGTAGCAACTTAGGCCAGTAGCTGCGACAAGTGATTCTATAAGTGGCTCATGCATGTCGCAGGTCACTTGCACTGAACAGCTGTTATGTTGGCTAGTTGCGCTATAAACCCCCAGCCATATGGCGCTAGGGGTTTAAGGCAGCAGTTGCACCCCATTCCAGAAGGGCAGCAACAAAGTCCCCAATGTCAGGATTCTGCAAGAACCCTCGGAGGAGAACCAGCAACGTAAGGTGGTGTAAGTTACAGATGCCCCCGGGGGGTCCTGTAGACCCGGCTGCAGTCATACTACAGTTGTCCTCCCCAAGCCCAGCATACCCCAGTGGGTGCCCGCAGGGACACACTAACTGCTCGGCGGTACATGTAATGCCCATGCAGTTCACACACCAACTGCTTCTCAAGTGTCTACAGACAGAACCCATGAGCTACCCACACCCCAACCCTCTGAAACCCCTGTTGTGAATTGCCCCATGGAGCAGTGCTGTCATCCCCCACCCATGCCCTGACCCCAAGTCGCAGCTGCAAATGCGGCAAATACCCTACCCTGGTAGTCTAGTGGCCCTCCACCCAGCCGTGCCAGCCCACCCAGCACCCTGCCACCGTCTCCATCTGGCAATTGGCACAGCCCACCTCTCACTTCCATGGCTAGCCACTGACTGAGCTCCGTAGGAGCGCTACTGTAAAGACACACTCAGATATTAATTTCTGAGCACGTCTTTTCTGTACGCCTCCCTACTGAACCTCAGTCAGTGGCTGGCCATGTAGGTGAGAGGTTGGCTGTGCCAGTCAGCCGGCTGGGAATGGGTGGGGGTGCTGGCTGGGCAGGCATGGCTGGGTGAGGGGGTGGGGAGCCACTAGACTACCAGGGCAGGTATTTGTCGCATTTGCGGCTGTGACTCAGGGTTGGGGCACAGGGGGATGACAGCGCCATCCTGCGGGGCAGTTCACAATGGGGGTTGTGGGGGGCTTGGAGTGTGGGCAGTCCTGCGGGGCTCTGTACAAACACTTCTGGGGCAGTTGGTGTGGGTAGCCCTGCAGGACATTACATATACACTTCTGGGGTAGTTGGTGTGGGTAGTCCTGCAGGGCATTACATGTACACTTTGGGAGCAGTTGGTGTGGGTAGCCCTGTGGGGCTTTACATGTACACTTCGGAGCAGTTGCTGTGGGTAGCCCTGTGTGGGCATTTCATGTACACTTCGTGAGCAGTTGGTGTGGGCATCCCTGCGGGGTGCCAATGTGGCTTGTTGGGCATGGGGGCAGACTTGCGAGTTGCGGTGTGCTTAATGCAGCTTGTGACATGCTCGCCAGGTGTGCCCTCTGTTCGATGTACCTGGCTGCATGTTGCAAGTCACAGGACTTAGCTGCAGAAACCCTGCCCCTTCTAGAATAAGGTGCAGGGTAAATGTCGCAGTTGTGGTTGTTGCAAGTTGCGTTTGGCAGCGACTTGCACCAACCTTCTAGAATCAGGCCCTATGGGTTCAAGTCAGATATTTGGAATTTGGACTCTTGTCCAAAGCTGACATGCTGTGCAGTACTAGGGGGTTGCTGCCCTAGTAAAGATCTGGGCCTGAATTTTCAGAAATCTGGATGCGCACTTGTGGTAGTTGTCACCCACAATTGCATCTGTTTAAAGGCATCAGAAAGTTTACATGCATGTCGGTGCAGTGGTACCTCTAGTGCTCAAGACACAGGTGATCTGAGTTCAGAAACAAGCTTGAGTCATTGGTGGCCAGTCGGGGGGAGGAGAATTGAGTGTCCCAGAGCATGCGCTCATCCTGCAATGCAGTGGGAGACAGACTTGGGAGGGGGGACATCATGGACATCGGCATGGGGATGTATGCACAATGTGCCAATACATGCCTGGATGACATTGCACATGATGTCCCAGAGGGTACCTACAGGGAGAAAGATTGCAAACCCAGCACCTCCGTGGCAGTGACAGCCCCTGTATATTCAGGGTCCCTCACCTCATCAGTGCATGGCATGTCTGACAAGACAAGAAAGTCTGGGGGCTTCCCCCACCCCAACCCCACCTGATGGCATAGCCAAAGCTTGATGGAGGTATGTGTCCATGACTGGGAGGAAGGAGGAGATTGGGAGGTGCCTGGAGGTCCTGAGTGAAATGGAGGGGCTTGAGAGTATGGGGCATAACATATGAAGTAAAAACAAATAATAATTAGCATGCAATTTCTAAACATTTTGATGAATTTACAAAACTTTGCACCATTTCAAGACAAAAAATGATTTAACAGTCACATGTTTGATGTGTGCTTCATTTTTGATATGCAACTCGTGGCACTTGGGACAAGAAGATAGAAATTGTTTGCCGTGGTTGATCAGTCTTGCTGCAAGTACTGCAAGTGTGGCCTAATCATGCTGCAGCAGCTGTCTGGAAAGTGTAGCCCCCCCCCCCATACTGTGTGTGGTGGTCCTTTTAACCCTCTTCTGGCAGTTGCCCAGGTGGAAGTTAAAGATCACATGGCATTTTCACAATGAGTAAGGAAGTGAAAGACAAGTAGCTACTACAGTAAAAGGCTTATAGCTATTATATTTACAGCAATTACATATAGAATAATACATGGGGTGGTGTATTTAACAAGACCTTTTACACACACCGAAGGTGTTGAATGCTACGTAAACCCTGAGAGCAAAACTCAAGGGGTTTATTTCAGCATCCTACACTGACAGTGTGCGTAAAAGTCTTGTTAAACACACCACCCCATGTTTTATTTTATATAATTGCTGGGGTGTGATTTTTTTTGCCACAACAATTATATAACATATAAACACATAGCTGTGCGGCCATGGGCGGGTTCAAGTGCAGACAACGGTTCAGCTCAAGCAGCTGTTGTAATGTTTTCATTCTTTATTGTAAAGTTGTTACTATGCTAGAAGAACTAAGTTTTTTTTAAATATTTTCTTACAGTGGAATCAAGTGAGAGAAGCAAAGTGTTCGGCACTGAAGAAGGTAAGAGTGGCAGCTGGCTCATGTGTGGAGCGAGAGAAACCTGGTGAATGTTCGCCGTCATAATCAGCTGGTTATAATGGCAAATTATAACTATGTTCCCTATAGGAAAAACACACTCACCAGTTATAATGGTATGTTTAAAGCAGCAATATTTGTCATAGATAATGATGTAAAAAAGCATCAATATGTTTGTTTTTTTCATTGTATTTTACTCATAAATTGAGATACGGGATTTTAAAGTTATTTCTCTCTGGCCACACCAACTATGAATAAATTTTAATATTCTGGTGTGGCACTGTGCTGTTTACCATCAGAAATGTGCTTTAGCACAATCCTAACACTGTATATCCACAGTATGAATCCAGCATGTAAAGTCAAAAAGTTACCTGTTTTAAAAACATCTGAAAGAAATCAAAATACACATGTGATGACCCTAAATATGCCAAAGATATATAAAGCTAAACAAAGTGATGAAATGTTTTGCCAACTAACACATGCTGCAGCTTTAACTTTAGTGTTTCCTAATTATTTTAATTTGTTTAGTTGCTGGCCCACCAATATTTCTGATAACATGTATTTCAAATCCAAGGTAAAAGAACAAAACGCACTCACCCTTCACAGGCCCCTCAGAGACAGTCCAATGCACAGATGCCATGAAAATATGTGTCCATTTTTTCAAGATAAAATGTGAAAGCCATCTCTACAAATCATGCATGCAGTGTCTGTGGTGATGGAAAACCATCTCTATATATGATGCTATTGGTTTGCGACAAAGCCTGTGATGATTTCCAATGACTATGGACTTTTCTTCTATATATAAAACAACAAAAAGGAATAACTGAATGTATCATCTGGTACTTCCTTTATCAGTTGGAGGCTGCCTATTTAGTTGCAGTCATTTTTCGCAATGTATATGGTTGCTTAGATTTGGAATTAATAGTTTTACTACATTAAATTATTCATATTTAATAGCTGGAAAACAAAATATGTTATTGTATAATATGTTTCATACTTAGATTTAATAATTATGTATTTCATTCCATTAGAAGTATGCAATATCTGAACTAAATATTAACTGTCATTAGTTTTTCTTATGCCATAGTTTGTATTATGTTTGTGATCATGTTGCACTATTTAGCACTTGTCACTTTATGCCACCCCCATAGTCCTCCTAGGCTCACCATTGGTCAATTTGCTACCCTTTGGATATAAGGAGTGAACTTGTGGTGGGTAGGTGTGGTCCCTTTGAAAAAGCACCAAGCATGGGGACAAAACGTTGGGGTGTTTGGTGCCACTCACATTTCATGCACGAGTTCAACAGATGGATTTTGTAATTTATCTTGAATAAATGGAAACTTTTCTTCACAGCATCTCTGCATTAGACTATCCTTTGAAGTAGCTGTGTAGGGTGAGTGCCTTTTGCTCTTTTTGTTTGAATTTGATTGCTCTTTGCTATAGACACCCATCTGCTCACCATTTTAGTGACATTTCTGTTTTTATTAACAGATATTTTACTGTCTTTCAAGCAATGTCTGACTGTTCTAACTAATGTTATAAATGCTGTGTTTGTGACATCACAGTCTGTTTCTTGGTAATCACAATGATGTTCATAAAGAAAAGCACTATGAGTGGTGGGGAATTGAGGATAGCTGAATGCTTTTAATACAGGCATCTTGAAAAGGATACTATGACGTGGTATAAACCCTTGGAAGGAAAAGTGAAAATTAAAACAGCAAATTCTGGGCAGAGCCAATAAGGCTGCAGCGAGCTCTTACCTGTACAGGTAGCAGAGCTGCGGCAGCATGGCTCCCAGAGCAGCGGCGATAGTGGAGCGGTGGCAACACGGGTCACAAAGTGATGGCGGTGACATTGGAGCACTGGTCACAGTGGTATGCCACTCAAAAGATGGTGGCAGGGATGAAACTATGCATGCGTGATACTTGCGCATGTGCAGTTCTACCGGAAGTGCACTTGCGAAGTAGTGCACTTTGGGGAGGGGGGCAACCATGCTGCAGCGGGGAGCTCTATCATGGACGACAGCACCTATGGGATCAGTGCTGCCTTGACATTGCCACACCAATGTAGGAGAACACAGGGTTGCATTCCGGAGCAAACCCTCTGTTCTCTTAGAGTGATAGCGTAATGTCTGCAGAGCTCCACCCACACAGCCGTGAAAATGTGTTTTCTAGTAAACTGAAGGAACAGAGACATTTTTTTTATCAAAGTACACTGAATTTCTGATCTGGGGCCCAGTTCATAAAAAATCTCAACAGCAGAGCAGAATTTTTTGTTGCACTTTGTGATTCCCCAGGTGTTAAAAAATGCTATTCACAGTTAGATAGCACACCACACTATCTAACTGTGAATAGGGCTTGTCTAAGGCACTGGTAACCCCAGCACAGCCAGCGCTACCCCAGTAGGGCCCCCCGACATGTAGCAAAGAGCATGGTCCTGCAATGAATACCACAGGGGCACTATTTCCTATTCAAAAAGACAGTCATGCAAATGAGCCCTTTGGCATGCAAGGTGCTAGCTGTCCTTTCTCATACTCATTATGGGTCTATTGCTGTTACCTCTTCAGTCATGTTCCTGGTAGATTATGACATTGTCATCTATGGCACTGCTAACCCCACTGCATTGCAATGCATCAAAGTCACCCTAAACAAAGTCTGCAGACTGGTCATGTGTTTTGACAGATGGGCACACTCCTGGGGTCTCTACAAGTCTGCTGAATCGTTGTCATTTGACACCCGTCTTAGGTACCATACTTGCCTCCTGGCTAAAAAATCCACCTTGGTCAAGCTCCGCCTGGTCTGCGTAGCCTCATCCAACCTACCCCGTTGATCAGAACCTCACATAGTTCTACTGGGACCTCCCTACTAGTCCCCCACTGCCGAACTTCCCTTGGTCAAAGAGCCTTTTTCTACAGAGCCCTCGCTGGCTCAACAGCCTCCCTCCTCTATCTCCCTGGAGCCCAGGATCTGTCCTTTCAAGATCAGTCTCAAAGCTCATCTGCTTGAATCTTCAGCCTGTGACTGTCCCTAACCCTTTCTTCCTCCTGCCCCCCCCTTGGCGGGGCTCTGTAGTATAAATGTGCCTAATAAATGTTATGCTATACATGGAAATAAAATATATATTCATGCACTACATAAATATTATGCATATTAGGTATAATGCTGGGTCCTCCTCTCCCAAAGACTTTTGTCCTGTATCCCCCATCTGTGTGGTTGTGTATTGTCTTTCCTCCATGATCACTGTATTTATAATATTATATAATTTTTTGTATGCATAACCTCCATTACTTGTTTTCTGTCTTGTTTCTATTACCTGAACACGGTACTGCTTTATACTAGTCCTTATTATTGTTTGATGTGGAGCCTTTGTGAAGGAGTCTATGACCCAAAGGGTTGTAATTCTGAATGTTATTAAATAAATAAATTTGCATAGGCCACAAGGAGCGCAGCACAGCATCCCCCCAGTCCCTGCCCTGATACCCTGCTGTAGTCCTTGGTGCCAGTATTCCACCCTCCAATCACCAAGCGCTGGCCCAGGGAACAGAAACAGTCTCCCCAGTGTCTAGTGTCTCCCCCCTGCAGATCACTGGCCTGACAGGTACAAAACAAATACCGTATTCCTCTGGTCCCAGTGTCCCCCCTCCACTATCACCGGCCCTAGTTAACAGACATAAGTTTCTGTAGTGTCAGTGGTCCCTCCCCTATCCAGTCCTTGCCTGTTATATAGAAAAGTGTTCCTGGTGGCTAGCAGTCCCTCTTCCCACCCAGTCACCTTCCCAATCCATAAAAAAGTGTCCCTGAAGCTGGCTCAGTGGCATGGAGGGCTGAGGGACTAGGTGCCTTACCTCCTGCCACACTGGCAACCTGTGATCAGTGATAAGCATGGGTTGCTGTGGGTCATTTGGTGAGGGGGAAGGCTGGGTGAGGACTGAGTGGCCTCCAGGCAGCTCTTTTCTCTGATTGAGGAGGTTGGCTCTCCTGGCCTTTGACCACCACCATGTGGAGGCATGGTGATAGTGTGGGCATCGGGGGGGGGCTAGGCATTAGGCCAGGGTTGAGAGAAGCGGAGTGTTTCAGGCCAAGGCATGCATGCCTGCCTCCATGCTCATGCCCAACCTTGTCTGGGGCACCAGGGATTAAGGGGAGAAAATAGGTGGAAAAACACTGGGGGTTGGGGCTCACTGAAGCCCACCCCAGTCAGCGCCGATGGTCCACCCCGCTTGGAAGAAGATAGTGTAGGAACCATGGATGGCCATGGTGCTGGAAAGGGCAGACTGATACAGCTGTCTAGCCTGGCATAGGAGCATAAAGGAAAGGATGGAAAAAAGTGTCCCTGGTGGCTAAGCGCTCCCTCCTGCCATGTCGTATAATTAAGTTTCCTGGTGGCTAGTGGTCCACCCCCCACCTGATCACCTGCCCAATACATAAAAAGTGTCCCTGGTGGCTAGTGGTCTCTCCCCCCAGCCGAGCTCCAGCTCAGTATATTAAAAGAATACTCCATGGTGTCCTTTGCAACTCCCCCAACCTGATCCTCTGTATAGGAAAAATAATCATTTCCCTGGTGGTCTAGTGGACCCCCTACTCTAGCAGGTAGTGACCCACCACTCCACCCCCCCATCCTGACCCCCAGCTGGTGACCAGCACAGCTGTCTTCTGTCTACAAAGGCTGGCTGTCAATGAGCGTTTACTGTATACCGTACACACTTTTCTTTTAATATAGTGGGAGGGTGCTCAGGTAGGGAGAGGGACTGCTGGCCACCAGGGACACTTTTTTATGCATTGGGTGGGTAATCGGGTGGAGGAGAGGGACTGCTAGCCACCAGGGACACTTTTTTATGTATTGGGCTGATAATCAGGTGGGGGAAGGACCAATAGCCACCAGGGACATTTTTTTATATATTGGGCAAGGGATTGGGAGGGAGGGATTGACCACTGGACACCAGGGAAACTTATGTCTTTTAACTTGTAACAGCGATGGCGGGGGGGGCAAAATGTTTCTTTTTCCTATACTGATGGCTAGCAGTCCCTCTCCCCACCCAATCACAAGGTTGGGCATGAACATGGAGGCAGGCATGCATGTCTTGGCCTGAAACACTCCACTTCTCTCAACCTCAGCACAAATTCCAACAGTCTGGAAGGAGGCAACAGTCATCCCATTGCCAAAGGATGGCAACCCATCAGAACCCAGTAACTACCGCCCTATCTCCCTCCTCCCCACCCTGGCCAAGCTACAGGAAAAATTAGCCCTATCTCAACTCACACAATTCCTTGGCACCACCTCCTTTTTCACCCCCTACCAGTCAGGCTTTCACAAATCACACTCCATCATCACTACGCTCCTAAGACTCACCAATGATATTGCCTCAGGTATGGATAAAGGGTTCCTCACCTCGGCCATATTCATTGACCTGGCAAAGGCATTCGATACCATTTCCCACCCCAAGCTCATCTCAAAACTGCAAGATGCTGACCTATCCGATCTAGCCACCAGGTGGTTCCAAGACTACCTATCTGGCAGGAAACAATCAGTCAAAATTGGCCCTCAAGTATCCCCCTCACTCCCAGTCACCATGGGGGTTCCCCAGAGCTCTGTCCTGGTCCCCCTTCAATATTTCTAAATGACCTCCCACTAACCTGCCCAAACTCAGCAATTCAAATGTACGTGGACAATACCGTTCTGTACGCCACCGGCCCCTCAAAAGAGGCTCTAAACTCTACCCTACAGCAGAATTTTGATGCTGTCCAAACTTGGCTTAGCTCCAACCAACTTGTCCTAAATGCTAAGAAAACCATATCCATAACTTTCGGCACACAGCCCAGAATCTCCCGTCTAGCGGCTCCACCCACTTTTCAAACGCTGGACGGAACCATCTTGGAACCCTGCACCTCCTTTAGGTACCTGGGGGTATGGCTGAATCATCACTTGGACTTCTCCGTCCACATAGACTCCCTCCAGAAAAAACGACACCTGAAACTAGGAGCTCTTTACCGTAACAAAGGGTGTCTAACCACCTCAGTCAGGAGAGAGCTAGTGAACAAATGATTCTCCCAATCTTTGACTACGGTGACGTGGTCTGAGGCACAGCCTCTCCATCCACCTTAGCCAACTTGGACCCCCTTTTTCATTCCTTCTGTGGCTTTATCCTAGAATGCCCCCCCACCACCCACCACTGTAACCTATATACCACCTTAGGTCTCCCATTGCTGCACTCCAGGAGCCAGCTTCACTGTGCTAATCTTGTAGCTAAGCACTGGTCAAACTCCCTCCCCACATATCTCAGTTCTGCTTTGTCAACCCAACCCACCCCGGCCTACTCCTTGCGGGGCACTGACTCTAAAATCCTACATATCCCTTTCATGCACACCTCTAAGGGCCAATCTGCTTTCAAATATAGACTGCCCACATTCTGGAATAACCTCCCAGCAGAAATCAGCAGTCCATTACCCCTAGGACCTTGAATACTCTCCTTCAGGCCCACTTCTCAGACATATGTAACTGCAACCTGCAGACCAGATCTGTTACAATGAGGCGACAAAATGTGTCATAACGGTGCACTTATCCAAACAACTTAATTATTCTTGTGCTGTCCCTGTTCAATTGTCTTTTTCCCCATGTTCACTGTATGAAATGTCTATGGTCACAGACCCCAATGTTGTTATAAAAAACTCATGCACTCGGCACTAACTTTGTAACTAAATAATGAATGCATAAGTCCTGCCTGTAACATCTCTGGACCTGTTGTTTCACCCCTTTCTGTTTCGTTTGTACCTGATGTTTGTACCTTTATGTACCTGTTTGAAGGCACCATTGCCTATGTACCTATGTACTTTAGCAATTTAATGTAATGTAACTCCAGGTTGCATCTGGATACGAGTGGATTCCCGCTCAGTATGCTTATCTGGTAAATCTCTTTAATAAATAAATAAATACGGTATTTGTTTTGTACCTGTCAGGCCAGTGATCAGTGGTGGGGGGGTTGGGGGCACTGCAGTACCTCTGCCAACCACTAGAGTTGAGTGGAATTAAAGCAAGATCTCGCTCAGCAGTATTTTCTCCATGCAAGGGGAACCCCGCAAAGGGCCCTTGTGAGGAGAAAATACTTTATGAATGGGACTGCACCAATATGCAAGTCCCTTCCCCTTCGTTTGCATTCTAGTCTCCTCCACACTACCCCAGTACAAATCCAGTTTGCACCTGCAAACTGAGCTTTTGAGAATACCACTTTGGAGCAAAACCCAGTTTGCACTGGGGCAAAGTTTTGTGAATCTGGCCCCAGCTCTTTAATGCTGTTTCCTGACTAACATTTATCTATCTGCAAAACAGGTTGTGATATAAGGATCCAGAACTGCATGCAATCATTGCAATACCCGTATCTCACTCGTTGATTTATAAAATGCTTTTAGATACTTTAGACAGGAATTTCATAGGGAATGGCACAGCCGCAACTCCTGATTTTGTGCTGAGACTTCATGTGCTAACTCATCATTTAACCTCTTTTGAAAAGATGTTTTGATGCAATTGTGACAGTTTGCTTGGTTTATGGCTACCTGAGTCAAAAAAGTGTCATATGCATCACTTTTTTTGAGGCATGAAGCCAAAGTGCCGCAACTCATGGCAATTCTGCATGAAAGTTAGACCCCAAATGGTGGTCTAACTTATTTGTGCAGTGTGCCAAGATGAGTGAGAAACGTGCCACATCTTAGCAGTGTGCATCTGAAAATGCAGCCTAGTGTATGAAATATGCTATAGAAAACCAAATTATATTGTACTCTTAGGATTTTTAAATAATAAGTCTTAACTAAAATTTACCATCACAGTCTGATGATTTGGCCTGATATTTTGAAATGTGTATTTTTTTTATGCAGTATTATTCATAAGTAATTACAAGCTGAGGGACTTACATCCATAATGCTTGCCAGTCCCATTAGGATCAAAATTTAGTAGTTTTATCACAGCAAAAGTTGTCAAGTCTAACTTTAAATGTATCCATGTTTGTGCTTTCTACCATGGAAGTTGGTGGGTTGTTCCATAGAGTAACAACCTTTTGCGTAAACCAATATTTCCTCAAATTAGTATTCCACTTTGGCAATACCAATTGCATATTATGTCTCCTACCACTAGTCCATCCAGATCTAATGGTTAATCCAAGGTCTTCCCGCAGTGTGGTGTCGTTAATAATTTTAAACATCTAAGCCCAGATATTCAAACTGCGCCAGGCTGTGGCGCAAGCCTGGGCGCAGCTCAATGTGGCTGCGCAGGGGCATGGACTGGGCGATATTCAACGGAGCCACATTATGGCTCAGCAATGTTGAATATCGCATCCTGGCCACCCGCACTGTGCATAGCGCAGTGGCACTGCACCAGCACCAGTGGCCAGAGTGGAGCAGGGGGATGTGCTAGCACAAGTTCCATGGCACTAGGCTCAACAACCACGATATTCAAAAGTGTACATGCAAATGGGGCCATAATGTATGCAAGGTGCAAATGGGGCCATTTGCATGTCATTATGGCCTCATTTGCATGCAGGTGCGCCGATCCCCAATGACTTGCGCCTGGTGCCCTGCCAGGCAGCAGCCATCAGGGACCGCGCCCCTGCAGAAGCGGCAATGTGCCCACAGCCTGATTATGGGTATTAGTAAAATAAGTAAAATCGTATCTTTGGTGGTACTAGTGGACGTTGTCAGCCTAATCACGGCTTCAGTAAAATAAAATCATTTCTTGTTTCGGTGGTTCAGTGGGATTGTTGTTCGCTCGATCGCAGGCTAAGTAAATATTACTCATATTCCTGGTGGTTCAGCGATTTCTTCCCTACTTTACCGATCTCAGCCTGGGTCAGAGGGAGTAGCAGACCCTACCGCTTATTTCACACTGGCCGATTGACACTGTTTCAGAAAGTTATGTATATTGGTTCGATGAGGGTGAGTTAATTGGCGTAGTTTATAATAGATTGCTACATTCTGTGATATGATCTGAAATGTGTTAGATGTGGTGTATGTACGTCCATTGGTTTCACGCTGTGGGACCAAATGGGCACAGTTCTACCAATGGTGGCGTCGGGTGTGTGGGGAGGCAGGCGGAGAGGCTGCCACCCGCCGCTGACTGGGGGAGGGGCGTGGGGATCAGTGGGCAGGTGGGGGGGGTCCACTGGACCACCAGGAATATAGGAGACTTTTATCTTTTACTCAAGCCCGCAATCGGGCTGACAGCGGTACACTGGACCACCAGGGATATAGGAGACTTTATCATTTTACTCAAGCCTGCGATCAGGCTGACAGCAGTCCACTGGATGACCAGGGATATTGGATTCTATTTTTAGACACCAATGCCCGCGATCTGGGCATGGGGGGGCACCACCACAGAGGTGCAGCCGGAGCTCGGGTGGTACGGCAGCTCACCTGTGGGTGGCCGGCCGTTGCTCCTTTTTTTTTTGCTCAACTTTGTGTGGTAAAAGTAGGGGTTGTGCATGATGGCCTCAGCACATCCACATATCGGGCTGTGCAGAGTATACATGGGCATGCCTCAACCTGCACCTGCATACATTACTGATGCACTCTGGTGCATTAGGATTTGTGCCAGGCGCAATTCCCGTTTGAATATTGTGCCGGAGAACATCAGTGGGTTGCGCGTGGCACAACACTGTTGCGCCATGCACAACCCTTTTGAATATCTGGGCCCATATGTAAATCACCCCTAGGTCTTCTATAGTGTAATGAATATAAATCAAGCTTTTCCAATCTCACATCATATAGGATAGTTTTCAGCCCAGCTACACTTTTGGTAGCCCTACATTGCACCTTCTCAACCTTAACCACATCTTCCTTATTTTGAGATGACCACACCTGGACACAGTATTCCAGATGCAGCCTAACCAGGGCTTCATACAGAGGCATTAGGACATTCTCGCTCCTGCTAGAAATGTGCCTTAAAATGCAATTTAGGTTTGGATTAGCTTTTTTGACCTGTTCCTTACAGTGCATACTAAACTTTAGGTTGGAAGTTATTTTTACGCCCAGATCCCTCTCCTCACTAGTAACAGATAGGGTGTTAGTTCCTATGGTGTATGCATAGTTGTTATTATGGAGGCCCAAGTGCATAATCTTACATTTGGCAATGTTAAGTTCTAATTTACTTGAACTGGTCCACTGAAAAATTTCATCAGTAGCCTGCTGCAGGGAGAGGGCCTCAGCTATATTAGTCACAGTTCCACCTATTCTGTAATCATCAGTGAATTTGGCAATCCATATACTAGGGTCTTTAAGTTTTAGCGTAGAGATATAAATATTAAAAAGACAGGGTCCCAATACAGATCCTTGTGGTACCCCACTAGTGACTGATGACCAATCCAACAACACGCCTCTCATCGTGACTCTCTGTTTCCTCCTGGTTAATCATAGAGTTTCCACCTTAAGATATTACTATCTAGTCCAACGGTTACTAGTGTTTCTATTAACTGTGCGTGGAGTAATTTATCAAACGCCTTTGCAGAGTCCATAAAGACCACATCCACTGCATTACCCTTATCCAACTCAAGGTTAACTTTTTCATAAAAAGTAAGTAGATTTGTCTGGCATGACCTTGACTTGGTGAACCCATGCTGAACAGGATCAGTCAAATTGTTTTCTACTAAATAATCCACGATCATAGCTTTTAAAATCCCTTCTAGAATTATCCCTATTAGTGATGTAAGGCTTATAGGCCTAAAATTTGCTGGCTTAGACCTAGGCCCCTTTTTGTGGAGTGGGACCACAATAGCAGCTCTCCAATCCTGTAGAACTTCGCCCCTGTCCAGAGAGGTCTGGAACAGGTAAATAAGTGGAAGTGTCAAGGGGTCTGCCATTTCATGTAAGACTCTGGGATGAATGTCATCAGGTCCTGGGGAGATACTGATGTCTAGTTTGTTCAATCTGGTCCTAACCTCCTCTGTTTTTATGATAATTTTCCCTGGAATAGGTTCTAAATCAGGATAGAAGGGAGGATTAGCTCTGGTATTAAAAACTGAGCAAAAATAACTGTTTTGGATATCAGCAATCTCTTTTTCAGATGCCAGTTCACCACTAGAGTTTTTAAAGGGGCCTAACATTGCTGTGTTGCTCTTCATGCCATTTATATATGAAAAAATGACTTTTTATTATCTTTAACCTTGGTAGCCAGGATGACTGCTTGCTGAGGTCATGCCTTTTTATAGATGTTTTGACCTCCTTAGTGCAATTTTTATACACTTGGTAGTTAGCTGCTGTTCTGTCCTTTTTATATTTTTTAAATATTCTATCTTTTTTATTTATTAAATGCTTGATGTTTTTATTTAGCCAACATGGGGTTAATTTATTGCTACCTTTATTATTATGTAGCCTTGGGGTATGTATACTAGTTAGTTGATTGAGCTTTTCAAGAAGTATATTCCACATGCTCTCTATTTCCATTTAAATCATTAAACCAATCCTATGAGGCTAGATCCTTTTTTAGCTGAGCAAAATTTGCCCTGGCTAGATTAAGCTTAGTAGTTCCCCTAAGAATTTTGGGTACTGCCAGCCCTCTTAACCAGAATAAGACCATGGAGTGGTTGCTTTTTTTCCAAAGGGGTGGAGATCTCCACCATATCAAGTGAGTCCCCCATATTAGTTAGCACAATATCCAAAATATTGTTGCCTCTGGTATTGTCATGCACCATTTGGTCCAGTCCAATCTGGTCAAACACATCTCAGTACATCTCATCAGTTTTACTCCCCCTTTTGTTAACTTCTAGTCAATATTGGGGAGGTTAAAATCCCCCAACACTAATAACTTGTCATCAGGATTTAGATTACTAAGCTGTTTAAGAAAAACTAAGTAATTAGCTGAGGTAGTAGAAGGTGGTCTGTAAAATAGCCCAGTTATTATTTTGGGACCGCTCTGTGGCAGTAATTTAACCCAGACAACTTTGATCTCAAAGTCCTCATGGAGAATTTAAATGCTTTTTATGGATTCATGGACGTACGTCGCTATACCCCCCTTCCTATAAGCTCATGATTTATGATATAAGTTGTATCCTGGAATAGTTTTATCCCATGTATCATTATTGTCCCACCAGGTTTCAGTAATGCAGACTATGTGTATATTTTCTGATACTAGTAGAATTTTAAGTTCATTGAACTTACTTACCAAACTTCTGGCATTGATTAACACCACCCTCCGATCTAGTCCTTGCATGATGTCCCGACCCATGATTGTTACCAGGGTACTATCATATACTGCCCCCCCCATGCCAGTTTAAATGGAAATCAATAATTTTATTCGGCTTCCTACCCAGTACCCTAGTACCTGCTCGACTGAGCTCAAACCATCAAACTAATGGCTTTGGCTGACTAGGTACCAGTAGGCTGAATATGTAAACAGTTGTACATAATATTTGCAAGATTAGAGATGGATCACTACCAAATGTTTGGGTCATAAAGTCTAATTGAACAGATTATGAAATACAGTACACCTGTCTTTTTTGTGAAGATAAATAAGTATTTATCCCAACACTTCAGAAATGAAACATTCAAGGTTTTGGTTACTCATTTTGCAATTAATGGGTCATTAAGATGGATACTTGATTTGCAATGTGGAATGCTCCTGGTGTTTGGAGGCACCTTTCTACATAATAATTGCAAACTGAAAGTAAACAGTCAAGGTCCAGGGATCTTTGTTTTAATACATAATACTTAAGCTTGTCTGAGTAACACAAGGCAACTGCTCTTTCCACAGACACTGTAGCAAATGTTTTGAAATAAGGGAGACACATATTTGAACTAGTCACAAAATGGTAATTTCTCTTTAAGAATGTCTGGCTTGTTACAGACAGGAAATGGAGGACTGGATGGAAAATAGAGGCTTGCAGTAAATATCAATACTTGTGGACAAGAGACATCAGCAGCACATGGATCATATGATCTACCTTCAAAAAGGCTGAATAAGCTGATATTCATTTTTATCTAAGGAAAATAAGTAGGCAATAACACATGACAGGGTGTGCGGTTATTGGGTAATTACTGAATGTCCCTCCCCAAGTTGGAGGCACTAGGTGTTAGCCAAGTGCCCTTCAGCATGGGGGGGTGAGGAGTGTGGTAATTACCCAATAACCGCATACCCTGTCATGTTATAGAGTTTATAAAATGTTCCCAGAAATTATAACACAAGGAATTACAGAATTTAAAACAGCCTTTTATTTGAACTTTCCCATTGCTTTACATGTAGTGAGCATAAAGTAGTCCCTCTTCAGTATAAGCAGTTAAATTAAAGACTCCAGAGACAAATTTAAACAGTGACAGTAACCAGGCTTCACTTTCTCAATTTATAACTTCTACTTATAATAGTTATTAATTTGAACATTGCCATTGATTCAAAAATGTTGCCAATTCATTGGCAGACGTCCAACCCAATTTGAATCCAGTCCTGGTGGTGCTGTGGAGGAACACTGATGAAGAATACCCTCCTTCCCGATGTGCTGTGGTCTAACATGGGACCTACCAGCATATGATAATTCAGCACAGGAACAATTCATGGATTCATTTCTTCTTGACCCTGATATCTGCCCAATCCATCAATTTTGAAGGGTTGGAGGTCACAGGATGTGGAGTCACTGACTTCTTCAATGAACCCATGGTGCTGGAGTCCCAAACATGCCATGCAGTGTCTGTGGTTCTAGCAGTCATGGCAGAGGCTGAGTGAGGGTTACCATGTGGTTGTTGGGGGAGTTGTCGCCTGGCACTACAACGGGGATTGCAATGAAGTAGACAAGTGGTGGATTTCAGTCCTGGCACAAGTCAAAGTTCAAGAAGTAATTTAAAAGTTTTTGCACTGTTAGACATGGGTTCGGATTAAAGTGTGATTTCCTTGGCATAAAAGTTCATGTTTTGTGCATCAGCTGAGTTAAGTACATGGCCAGATGGCAGTTGGATGTTATCAGTGGCACAGTCTAAGAAGCTTGAATCATCAACTGGGTACAGGTTTAATATAAATTCAGTGTCATCTTCTTTAGGAGCTTGATTTATACAGTTAGGTCTGTTTGGGGAGGGGAAGAGACAGACAGCATTTCTAGCTGATTGTACTTCATCTGTGCATGTGCTCACCTCAAGAAGGTGGTTTTTGAGCTGCCTCTGTGCCTCCCCTTTTTGCATACATAGACGGGATCTCACACCATTTTTATGTGGTCTTTTAGTGATTTTGTTCAATAAGTTTTTAGGCTTCCTTCACACCTATGTCCTGTAACAGACATAAGTTCAATCAATGACAGCCCTCCTTGTGTCAGTAGATGTACTACTGTGCTACAAATACAGTGATTGGTGCACCTTAGTAGAATTAAATAAAATAAAACAAAACAAAAGGGAAGATCACAATTTAACAGAAACAATAAATAATTTAAAAAGGTGGCTGGTATGTGATTTAAAATATTGAGTTACCTTTGACTTGGTGCAGCTTCCTTCAATAGTCCTGGCATCATTTGGGACAGGTGATGAACACCCATCGTCTCTTTTGTAAAATAGACTTTTTCGCTTTGCAGTACTTCCTCTAATAATTGGCTCAAGTGTCAGTAAAAACTTGGTGGGTCTTTCAGCAGTTTTGAGATATATATATATATATTTTGAAGCTTGTGACCAGGCACAAAGTATCTACTCGGTGAGCAAATATGAAACCTTGCAGACTTTCTTTGTAGCTCTCACTATAGTTTTTATGGTTCTTCATCTCATAAAAATTCAAAGATACATACTCAAGGTTGTTCTCATGTTTTATAACAAAAGATTCTGCCTTCAGTGCACTCACATCTTCATGCCCTCGTCTGGTCAAAAATAGCTGCACATCCAGACATATCTTTCGTACCAGTCCAGCAAGTGTGTTTGGTGAAAGTTCTTTAGTTGTTTTCAGTCTCTTGTCTTCTGCATACTTTCACAACAGAAACAAATACATTGTTTGCAGATGTAAATTCTGTATCTGCCATTATGTTCATTTGATATCCAGTTCCTTTGCTATTAATGTGTCTATTCAATGCAGCCCTGATACCAACAAAATTTGAAATACTGGATTGCTTGCGTGCACTGTTTCCCACTGTGGCATATAATTCTCATGACATTTGTTTAGATTTTGAACAGTTATTATTTTTAGGTCCACATCAAATCTTTTTTCTCTCGATGAGTCATTAAATACAGTCATTCCTCAGGTGGTAACCTTCTTGGTATTTTTCTCATTTTGTTGTCCTCCATCTCATCAAGTTCAGTTGTACTGACTAATGTGTGTCTGCTTATTTTGCTGCTTTGTTGCCTTTGTTTAGGGTCCACGCCACCGTCATTCATGGTAGGCTGATTTTCACCATAAACATTCAGATTTGCCCTATCAAACAGGTCAAATTGGATTTCAGGTAGGTCACTCATGTTGTTAGATTTAATTTTCACAGCTAGTTCTGTCAGTTATTGAGAATTCTGAGGCAGCATAGTGATAGTTACATTCACTTTTGTCAGTCTTGAAAACAGGTTCCTACAATTGCAAGCCACTTTCTAGACCTGTGCAGTTACTGGCCAATCACAGCACTGATCTGGACAGCAATTGACTAATCAGATCACTGCATTTTTCTTGCCCATTTTATAAAGCAAAATATTCTGGTACATCACAAGAGTCAGATGACTCATGTATACCTCCTCACCTGCTCAAATGAAGTATTTTGAAAACATCAGATTTCTTTGACCCCTTCAAATCTGGCTTTTGTCAAAACACCCTGCAGCCACATTCTTTATCAGGCTGACCAATGCTATCAAAATGATAAGGGCAAAGGGCACCAGAAAGGGACAGTGTTTAGTAATCAGGCAAAGGCATTTGATACAGTCAACCACATTCTGCTCCAAAATCAAATGCAGATCTCAACAACCTAGCAGTCCAGAGGTTCTAATCATGCCTATTTAACTGTCTTCAAATGACGCACTTTGGTTGCATCACCTGCCCACCCATCCAGATCAGTATAGGTGTCTGCTAGGGCTAAATCCTGGCCCCCTGCACTTCACCATTTTCTTAAATGCCTTTCTCAGCATTTGCAAGTCTTCTTTTATACACGAGTGCAAACAATATGATATGGTATGCTATGCCGGTGGATGTTGCCCCTCTAAAGTGGAGTCCAGTCTCAACATGACCTTGTGGAGATACACAGGTGATTTCTAGATAATCTGCTCATTTGAGTGACAGAAAGACTGACCACACTTTTTAGATCAAAGCAAACTGTACATTATGACCCTCTGCCTCAGTGCTCTCTTATTCTCCACCTGAACGATGCAAGCAAATTGTTCTCTGGTCAGACCCACTCCTTGACTTCTCTGCCCATAGGGCCATATAGACCACTTTGTGTCCAAACTTCACTACAAACTTGGTGCTCTGTATGAGACTGCCTCCTCCCCAATGCAGGAAAGAAGCTAGTTTCTGGCTTCTAGTTTCATATTTGGTTATAGAGACATCATCTATGACTTTTCTCCCAAATCTAAACTCACCAGGCTGGACCCCTTAATTCACCTAAGTTATAGATTCATCCTTAAAACTTGCACCCATCACTGCAACCTCTACAATAAACTTTATTTACCCTCCCATGTGACCAGTCATATCTTCCACCATTAAACATTGCTCCATGGGCTCAAGCTTCCCAGCTAACTGTTAGACCTTCTGCCCTGCCCAAAACTCCAGTGACTTGCTCAGAGCCCACAGGCAGGAGCATGCAGAAACATAGGTGTTTCAGATCTGTGGGTCAGGTACCTTTGCTTACTGTCTCCCAAACCTTACAGATAAACTTCTCAATGAAACTAGAGGTGCACAGTTTGTTATTATCCTAAAGAAAGTATTCAAATATCACCATATCCAAACCTGTAGGTGTTAAACATAATAGCAGGGCATTTTCATCCTTACTTAGGTATTTATTTTGTTTATCAACATATTAGCAGTACTTCTGATAGTTATGAGATCATGGTTCTTGAAACACATTTTTCTTTTCTGGTCTATATAATTCAGTAACCTTCCATGTGGCACAAATGCCCTTATGGATAATGCTCTGTAATAGGTTTCATTTTTTATATTTGCTTGCATGCATGTGCAAGAAACATAGTGCCACCATATGAGTTTTCGTAGGTGTGCCTCCCCCACTTCCAATGCCCTGCTGCCTTTTGCAGGCATGGCTGCACCATGCCAGTGAATGTCGGAGCTGTCTATGACAGCCGTTCAGATGCATTGGTATACAGTTGAAAGCAAAAAACCGCTGCAATCAGCGGTGGTAACGTGTAGGCAATTTGCATATTACCTTTGGCAGTATGCAAAGTGCCTACACAATGGCACTGCACTGAAACAGCTGTCATAGACAGCTCCATCCCGCTTGCAACAAGTAGCATGCTGTGAGCCCACCCCAGCATGCTCATGTGCTCCCCCCACACACACACACACTCTGTATGGCCGATGGGGGTGCCCAATCCCCTGTCTGCACTGCTGCACCCCCCCAACAAACTTCCAGGTGCCACACTGGGAGCCCACCCCAGCATGGCAACAGTCTGTATAGCTGATGGGGGTGTCCAGTCCCCCACTGGCTCCACTGGAGCCCCTAAACAATCTTTCCAGCTGCCACGCTTGGAGCCCACCCCAGCGTGGCAAACGTTCTGCGACGTCTTTAAAAAAAAATGACCTGTAAGAAAAAATGGTCCCTTGCTGACTGTCTTGACCGCCCTCCCAACCCATGCTCAGCCTCTGAGTGCCCCAACTCACCCCATACTTACCTCCGGAGGCTAGTGCGATGATCTTCGGTGGACTGGGAACATATCTGCACTCTTCAAAGCTGACTGCGAACTAAAGAAATGCTCGTAAGCTGAATAATGGCATAAATAGGGTTTTTTCAACTTTGGTGCATGTCTTGGGCATTTTTGGGAATTCTTTCACCAAATTTTCAACATGGGGATCTTGGGACCCCACCTCATGAACTCAGTCACTGTCATTTTGTTATTTGGCCACGAAAGGTGATTTCGCGGTCACTAGGCGGAACCACCTTTTGGGACCCATTTACAAAATGACAGAGTCACAGTTCATGAGGTAGGCCCCCAAAACCCTATGTTGAAAATTTCCAGAACAAATTCTAAATTACTTTTTTTTACGAGTGTACATTATGCAGATCCTATTTACGCCAGAATTTGAGAATTTGTAATATTTTACTCCAGATTTTCAACACTGCCATTTTACCACACCTCCTTATGAATAGTACAGCTCTCATTTTTCACATCTTGCTCAAAATGTGTTTTTGCACATGTAGCACACATTGGCGCAGCTGATTTGCGAAATCAATGTTCAGGACACATTAAGAAAATCACAGTGACACTGTTCATGAGCAGAGGTGTTAAAATGACTATGTGGAAAATTTGGTGACAGAAGTTCATAACATAACTGTGTTACATGCATGCATTGCGCAATTTCCACGCACCCTCGTAAGTTCATGAATTTGTAATATTTTCAGTTCAGATTTTCAACATTGACATTTTTCCACACCTCCTTATGAACAGTACAGCTGTCATTTTTCACACCCTGGCCGAAATGTGTTTTCACACTTCCAGTGCAGAATAGCACGGTCACTGTGGGAAATTAGTGTTCGGAATAGATTAAGAAAATTACAGCGACACTGTTCATGAGCAAAGGTCCCAAAATGCCTATGTTGAAAATCTGCTGTAAAAAATCCTCAGACTAATTTCATTACGGGTGTACATTGCGCAGTTTCTATGCACGCTTGAGAATTCACCAGTTTTTTTATATTTTCACTCCAGATTTTCAACAATGCCATTTTTTACACCTCCTCATGAACAGTACACCTGTCACTTTTCACATCCTGTTCGAAATGTGTTTTCGAACCTGTGGTACCAAATGGCACAGTCACTGTCCAAAGTCACCTTTTGCCTAACAAAGCGATAGTGTCACTGTTCATGCGGTGGGGTCACAAAAAGCCAATGTGGAAAACATGGAGTAAAAATACCAGGAAATGCCCAGGTCACTAGGGTTTTCTAACATAGCACCCTACCCTGTAGGGACTGACAGGTGTCAGGGGTGTTACTTGGGATTGTCAACAGTAATGCTCATGCCATTGCACCCACCACCACCCTCTAGCCAGTGACAAGCATCGTGGTGCACCTTGGACCATTTGCCCCCAGAGTTCATCCCATTCTCCTATACTGCACCCATTTCAGTGTATTTCCTTATGGAATGAGGTGAATGTAAATCCCAAATACCCCAAGGCACATCTTGACACTTGGCAGTGTCTGAAGGGTAGGGTGAGGTGAAATGTCATGACAGTCATGGGTGACAACCCAATGGCACACCTCAATGCCTGTCCATCTCTGCAGGGTGAGGTTCGAGTTGGCATCCGTTCAATACTTCAATGCCATTCCTATACTGAATCTGTCTAACTCCTGCACTTCCATTTCTAATGCCAGCAAGCACACATTCGTCATTAACAAATGCTTGTTTCCATTAACATCTGCACAATTTTCTTGGTAAAGTGTATTACTGAATTTTTCCTCCTGTCTCTTTCACTGTTTTGTTTTTGCCCCAAGATGCAACTGCAAACAAGCTGTTTTTCAACTCAGTGTGCCTGCTTGGTTAAAAAAAGTTTAAATAAATTACAGAACTAGTATACTGCTGAAATTAAGTTTTAAAAGTAGTCAACTATTACATTTTATGTCTGAGGTACTTTTTCACTTTGCTATGGCTAATTAGAGTTTCTAGCTGACAGTACTAGGTGTAATATGCGCCTCCCTGAAGACTTTAATATCTAGCTCTATTCCACTTTATGCCTCATCAGCATTGTGTCCTCACTAACTGTGGCATCACAAATGTTCAGAAAAAGCCATTCAACAACTGCTAGATTGGTTACTAGTGATGTCACAATGAGTGAGGTCATAGTACTGATGAGGAAGTAGAGGACTAGATCTAAATATGTCAGCTGCCAGGTGAAGCACTGTTCTACATTGCAAACTTAATGATCTCCATTAATAAACATTCTAGCGAGCAAAAGGAACAAAAAAAATACTTTAGGAATACAAAGTAAGAATTAAACAAGCAATAATACCCGACAGGGTGGGTGGTATTGGGCAATACCGGACCACCCAGGGGCATAATGAGGCCCGATGCCACAGGCAGAGGGGCCTTATAGCCCCTGTAAGGTCCGGTATTAGCTCTGCTCACCCACTCCTGAGGGTATTATCGCGCTTTAGAAATGGGCACTGTAAAACAAAATGAGTTTATGTAAAAAAGTTTTAAAATTAGTTTAAACTAGGTTTTGAAATAAAATAGTTCCTCCACCTATACTACAGATTTTTCTGAGCTAGGGAGTTATGTCCTTGTAGACCCTCTGTAGCCACCCCCCCCCCCGTAGGAAGAAAGCATGGTAGCATGGTAGAGCTAGGGTCAGTATTTGCTGCTTATTTTTATTTTTGCCTGCCTCTGCTATAGTTGAATGGTGGTGAGAAGAGTGCAAGTGCACTCAGAGTCGAGAGGGAGTGGAGCATTGGGAACGCGCCGGTGATCACCTGAAACACTGCTTTCACTGAGGTGCCAGTTGTGTTTGTTTGTTTTTTGACTGGGTTTTTATTTAAAACTGTACAGACCAATGGGTGGAAGATGACAAGTCACCTTCGGTGGACTAAAATGTGGCAAATTCGAAACCGAGCATAGGAGGCTGTACATTTTTTAAGGAAACAGCCACATTTTAAAATGTACAAAAATATTGAAGGGAGCAGTTTTGCTTTCATCTGGGAAATGCAGTATACTGTCCGGTTGCAGTTTTGGTGGGGGGGGGGCACTTGTTTAAACAAATGAATGTGGTGGGAGTTTTCAAGTAGATTTCAAGCACGGATGCGGGGTGGGAAGGGAAAGGAAGTGGAGCTGGAGGAGAGCCGCGATGGAGCAACAGGAGTGAGCAGTCAGCAGCATAGCTGACACAAGCTATAGTGGTGGTAAGGTGAAAGAAAAAGTTTTGCCACTAGAGTGTATCCCTGTTTGTGTATGTGGTGGGACAGTGATGGCGGTAACAGTGAGGAGCAGCCTGCTATAGACAGAAGGTCCATTATGTTTTAAAGAAGGGACGTCATTCGAGGCGGTTGGGAATCCTAGAGTTGATGTCTGTCAGTAATGTATTTTTATTGCTTTGCACTCTTGTTTCACTTGATGGTGGTTTTGTTACTCACAGTGGAGGTCGCTGCCAAATTAAGAAGCCAGTGAATGTGTTGTGTGGGGCCGTAACCCTTGGGTGGTCTGACTGCTACTCTGACCCATTGGGCAGTGTGTTCTGCCAGCTTGGGAATTGAAATTGAGCCACCGGCTTTCAGGGTGGGAGAGAGACAAATTTACGGCTGTATGCTGATGCCTGTGGAGCTTTTTACAGTGAGTGTAGGTGATTGCTATTACTGTTGGTTTCTGCCTTTACTTTTTTTGTTTAAATTTAGTATTAGTTTATACTGGCTCATGTCATAGTACTGGATGGGGGATGGGGGGGAGGAGGCCACAAGCTAGCCCACTAAGCAGAGAGAAAAAAAATGTCTGCATTTTAAAATGAGTGTTCTATTTGCATACTGATCTGTGTTATTAGGCTTGTGGCTAGCTGGCACTTTTAATGCCTGGGCTCTGTTGCCTGATAGATGCCCACCTTGCCAGGGCTATCAGCCAATCAGAGCGTGGGCATTTTCTTGCACATTTTCTAACTACTTTTAAAAACTAATATAATTTTCTGTGTGCTATTTCTTTGGTGCCACCAGTGCATTAAATATAGAACAATGCATGGGGAAGTGTGGTTAATGAAGATTTTATGCACACCTGAGGTGTGTGATGACCCATAAACCCTGAGGGTGAAGCATGAGGGGTTTATCTGGGCATCACACACTGAGGGTGTACATAAAATCTGAGTTCTCAGCACACTTCCCCATGTTTTATTTTTTATATTTACTGGTGGTTAGTGCTGCACAAAGTGAGTTTGCATGATGTTGTGTGACTTTGTGCAGCATTGCGCAGCTTTGCGTGACTTTGCACAACATAGAACCATGGTTTATGGAACTCCATAATTCACAAGTGTGAATTATGGAGTTTGTAAGGGTCTGCCCATGGTGATTTATTGACCCTAATCAGCAAATATATAAAATGTAAAGAACAAGATTTTAAATATGAATATATGTTTTATAAAATTATGGGATATATATATGTAAATCTCCATCTGTTTTGCATATATATCCCATTATGCTTTGCATTATGGGGGTATGCGTGATTTTGTATTTCTTGAAAACCTGGTTGTGTTGCCTATGCCCCTTATGGGTAAACCTTGCCTCAGTGCTATTGTGCTGAGCTTCTTTGTCTTTTAGCTTGCTTTCTTATTTTGGGCCCACCATTACACAAACCCATAAGACCACATTAGGGATGGCTCATTTTCCCTCTAGGATAAGATACAGATTAGGCACACTGATAAGTCCTGTGTAGGACTGAAAACATGTATGTGTCTTCCATTCTCACTCCTTGCAGACTGTATGAGAGGCCTTCTGGCACCACACATTCCTGCTTAAAGCAGACCCAGCCTAAATTTTCATGGTGATTTGTAAATATATCCCATGATGCTTTTCATTATGGGGGTATGTATGATTATGTATTTCTTGGAGGCTGACTTTGTTGCCATGCCCTTTATGAGTAACCCTTGTCTCAGTGCTTTTCTGCTGAGCTTCTTCATCTTTTTATATTTTTGTAAGTTATTTAGAATATTTAACTTAGCCCAACTGAAATATAGCATCATTTTTTCAGTGGGCATCCCGTTTCCACACAATTTTAAAGCTGTATAGATTGAAGCACAGGAAGAGAAAGTGATCTGCATAAGGTTAGACAGTAAGTATGTTGCTCTGATGGGAAATTGAACCTGTAGCCTCCAGGTTCACATGGCTGTGTATTCTAACCACTGGGCAGTACTACCTCCATCCAACTACCTTACATGATAGCCCTGGTAAGAAGTGGAGCTGCAGTATACTAACTAGCTGTTTTGCTGCAATATCACTGCTATATTGTCATAGCCAGATGGCAGTTGTGAAATAAACATGCACTGGAGTACAAAACCTCAGACAGGAAACTGGAAATAGCTATGTCTCCCTTTTTATTTCTAAATAATGTGTTCTTTGTTCTTTTTTCAAATTTTCTGTCCAGTAATACAAAGGTATGATGTGTAGAACAGCATCAATTAATTAAATCTCAATTTATTTATATTTATGTTGCTTGTAGTTTTCCTGTGATTTTTTTTTTATTTGTACATTACTATGGTACCATCTGCTTTTAATTTGACAGCATAACCTCCATTATTTGCTGAATTCTTAAAGCTGTAGTGTAACAGGTTTGGGATCTCTTGAGGCTGCATTTTGATCTGGCCAAAGTCATTGCTTGCTGCTAATTTGCAATATTTTAATACTTAGTAGAGTCTGTTAAATATGTCTAATTTACATTTTAAATATCTTATTTTATGTGTGATAAAGATTCTTCTGCTCTTTGACCCTTCAACCTCTCTTCCACTCATGTATGCTCTTAATAGTATTGTAAAACACTTTCCAGCTGTATCACTTACAATATTAAAACCAATATATCACGTGTTTTGGTTCAGGGATACAACCCTCTCAAACTAGTATATATAAGTCAGACAATGACCCTTGTTATATTATTAAATTTATGTCTATATCTGTGACTAAAGATGCATAAAATGTGCATATTTTGCACAGTTTTAACTAAATATGCATATTTTTCACAAAATTTCATGCATCCTGCTAAGGTTTTTTTTGAGTGCATAGTGTCAATCCTTTAAATGCAAAATTTTGCAATAATTTTTTTATGTGATAAAATGTGCACATTTGTTTATTTTAAACAAAAAGTTCCAAACTTAACAAAAAACCTGGATAAAAAAAGAAACAGTTTGAATAAAAGGGCACTCTTTCAAGTATTTTGTGCATAAAAGTTCTAAACTGTACATAAAAAAACAGGTTTTAAAATAATGAGCAGTTTGTAAAAAAAGGACTAACTACTTTCATATATTTTGCATATAAGCATTTCAAACATGTTTCACAAAATTGGCAGGTTAGCCATAATTTGACAGTTTTTTATACCTTGGGGCTTATGCATCAAGAGGTGTAGGGTATGCATGAGAGGCATGTACCTTGTTTGCATAGTTCTACACCCACTGACAAGCACATGGTGGCTTACATGCACAAATGTTCAGAACTGCTGGGAACCTGTCCGTGGCCCCACCCCTGAAGCGTTGGAGCACTGGTGCAGATTGAAGGATGCAGATGGGCATCCAACAGGATGCTCAACCTTGTCCATGAGTGGATCCCTTGCTTCAAGTGGAGTAGGGGATTGTGAGTTCCACACTAATGTCTGCTCATGTGTCATGCTGGGAGGACATGGGGATGTGTTCACTATGTGTTCACTCTGTGATGGTGCTCTCACTGTTATTCACTGTCACTCTCTCTAGTCTTGTCTAGTTTTTTTTTTTCTCCTTCCATGCAGTCCACCACACACTCCTTTGGGTGGCTATGCCTATCTCATGCTCCACTGTGCCCCAACCCAACTGTCCCAGTATGTCCCTTCACCAGGGGAGCTCCTCAATTGCCTGTAGGGGGGACCAGGTGGGGAGACTCCTCCAGCGCCCACTGGTACCTTTGTTCAATCATTACTGGGGTGGGGTTCAGCAGCGGGGGCTTGACTGGCATGAGCAGCAGTGAGGAGAGTGAGCCACCATCATCTAGGTGGCTTGGGCAGCCTTCTTCTTTGTTCAGTTAAGCCCACCCCCTTGGAGGCATGCCATGGTATCCTGGCATAGACAGTCATAAGCGACATCTGGTCACCCATGCCACAAAGCATGTCTTGGCCATATCGGCCACCAGGAGCCACCAGAGGGAGATACGCTCTGACCCACCCTCCCCTGGAGGAGACTGTCCCCTCCCTTCCATCCTCCACTCCTGTCATCCTGGGCTCAGGAGCAAACCCAGGACACCAGCATGCCAGGTGAACACCTTCACCTGGTGCCACGGAGCCGGCCCTTCGCTTAGTTTTAAATGAACACCCTCTCTTGCTCGCAAAATGGCATAATGGCAGTGCTGTTTAAAAATAAAAGAAATGAACAACTCCCCAAGTCCTCCCAACTCAAGCAGACACCAGTGACCAGAGTAGTCGACTGAGAGAAAATGAGACTAAGAAAGAAACAGTTGCGGAGATGCCACATAAGAGGCAGAGAAAACAAATGCACCATACGGGCAAGCATCGCATTCCAGTTTTCTTTCTTTCTTCTTTTTTTAACTTTTTTGGCATAACATAAAATGTGTCAGGCAGGCAGAAATGGGGGTAGGGAAAGAGTGTAGAAGACAGAGGGAACAAAGGAAGCAATAATTCTAACTGCTATTCACACCTGTTCACACCTGATTAGTGAGGACCTTAAGACAAATAACTCATGCATAGCAATATCAAGCAAATCAGGGTATGTATACGAGGAAGAAATCATCCCAATAAAAAGGCTGGGGTGTTCCATTTAACCAGTGAAAGCATCCATGGGAAAACATAATCATTTAATCGATGCCTGAGGGGACATCCCAAAAAAGCGGATGTCCCCATAATCTGTGTCCCGATTAAGTAGCTTGTACCTCCTGTTTTTGTCTCTGTTGTGTTTTGCCTCTGATGTTCATTCATTTTCTAAATTTGGCAGCAGCACTGGCTTTCCTGTTGTCACTCTTCACGGTGTGATAGTCTAAAGCATTTTTTTTAGAAACTGGCTTTGTATAAATGTGCAATTTGGGCAACGTGTGAGACAAATGAATGCACCTAGTTTTTGTGTAATTTCATAAAAATTGCACAGAAGCAAAATTGGCATTTGTTATGTAATTGTTCTAGTGTAAGTAAAATCTGGCACCCCACTATCTGTGTCTTAGGTATTTAAATTTGTTATAGTCATTATCTGGCTGCTGCCAACTCCAGTAGGTTTTATTGTCTCTCATGAGATGGTAAACTAGAGATAAAGGATAGAGTGAAGGCCTCTTTATGCGTTGTATTTACATAGGGTATTCATGTTATACTGTATTTTTATTTATTTATTTATTTATTGAAAGTATCAGAATTACAAACCTTTGAGTCAGAGACTCCTTTACAAAGGTTCCACATCAGAGAAGTGCAAGACAATTAATTATGCACACATACAATAAGTAGGATCCAAATAATACAGTGTATCGACAAACAATAACTTATTGGCACACACAGTGAGACAATAGATACAGAATAAACAAATAGTACATTCTACACAAGTATTTAGGAAAAATCAGGCCATGCAAGACCTGGTACAAAACTTTCAGAACTATGGTATTCAGCAAAATGACAAATTTAATGGTAGAGGGAGGGGATCTGGGTAAGTTCGGGATGCAGGGAGAGATGGGTGGGGCTGAAGCAGTCAGAGAAGACCTTGTTAAAACCTGGACAGGAGGGGTGGAGGCTAGAAGCAGTCACATTGACTGGAGGAAAGGAGGTGCTCTCTGAGATTTGCTTTGAAAGGGCCAAGTTTCACTTCAGATTAAATACAGGCTGGAAGGGCATTCAACCAGAGTGGAGCCCTGTACATAAACGCCCTCTACCCCAGGGATGTCCTACAGTGGGGGACAAGGAGGGATGCTTTAGTGGAGCTTCTGGTTGCTCGAATTATAGGGGCAGGACTAATACGGTGTTGGAGCCCTGGAGGGGTGAGACCCTGCGGCAATTTTCTTGGCTAGAAGATTTGTTTGATATCTGAGCCTCAAAGTTGAGCCAGCCAGACAGTCGGTATAGGTGGCAAATGTGAGTGCAGCTGTCACACCCAGCCACAAGATGATAGGCTTTATTCATGGCAATCTTGATCCTATGGAGAGCTGTATTAGCAGCTGACCAGTAGAAAACAATCCTGTAGTAGACTATGGATAGTACAGACCTTGTTACTGCTAGAGGGAGAGCATTGGGAGGCATATAGCATCTGTGTCTGTATAACAGACCAATTCTGACATTTATGGCAGTGATGACTAGGTTAATATGATCTTGGTAAGAGAGGGAGGAGTCAAAGGTGATACCGAGGTATTTAAGACTGTTGACTTGTTCAATGGGGGAGAGCTGACAATTTAAAATGTTTACAGGTATGTCTCTGTGTTTACTTTGGTGATGTGAGAAAATTATTACCTTCATTTTTCTTGTAGTTTAGAACAAGTTTGTGAGTGGCAAACCACATTTCAGATTCCGAGAATAATCTTTGTAGGTCTTGCTGAAGTGGGGAGGGGTCAGAATAGTTACTAAAGATAACAGCATCATCTGCATTAAGGAGCATCTGACCAAAGCAGGCCTTGGGAAGAGTATTTAGAAATAGACTAAAAAGGAGGGGCCCCAGGATAGAACCCTGGACTACCCGGACTGGACAGGAAGACTGGAGGATAAGGAGGTATTGATTTTTACTTGTGACCTGCCACTGTGATAGTTGGCAAACCAGGAGGTGGCATCACTGGACAGACCCAAGGATGGTAGGGATTCTACCAGGAAGCCATGATTGACTGTACTTTCATTGTTTCATATGTCATAAGGGCCACTTATTGGATTGTGATCAGACTTGGCAGAGACATTCAGTGATACGCATTCTTCAAGGTTTCCGAATTCTGGGCAGAGTGCTCTAATTATTCACGAGTTATGACCTCTTTATTTTTATGACACATGCATAGCATGTGTATCTCACTGTGTGACACATTCTACAGTAGCTGTATCTTGAAAACAACTTATCAGATTGTTACTAAAGTTAGCATAAATATTTAATATAATGACATCTTGATGGTATTAGAATGTAGGTCACGGTGATCTAATTATGCAAAACGTTAACTTTTTGTGACACAGACAGTGCACCCTCTATTGTCTGCCAACATTGGTGCACCAGCATTTTGGTGGAAACTAAAGGGTGCTATGTTGCATTGGTAAAATATGAGAACTTTAGCAAAGGACTACATTTAGATATTAACTATTCAGTTTCTTTATTTGTGTACAGTTTTGTAAAAAAACAAATACTTAAGTGCTGTAATTTGACTATTAAAATCTAGTTTAGTTCATTTATCATTTATCATCAATCAACTTTAAAGTAATCAGTGATCTGGTTGGCTTTAGTTGTCATGATTTATTTCACTTTTGGAGCGGGTGATGTTCCTGGTGCAGTCTCATATGCCAGCTTTCACAAACAGGTGGACAAGATAGAACACGTATGCCTTGGAGGGGGATGATACAGATTCATTTTAATCAGCTACCTAGGTGAGCCATACTCAGTTTCTTTCCTCTGTTGTATTCACGGGTTAGTCAGCATTCCTATGTTAGTTAGCTGAAGGTTCTCTTATTTGCATATGTGCTGTACTTAAACATGACCATAAGTCAGCACATAGGAGTTTAAGTTTTTTTTCTGCATACTATAGTTTTTCTGTCTTACTGTATATGGTTCAAAATGCTGGCCCATTCAACAGGGGTTAGTACACTCTGTGACACATAGGGTTATCATGGTTTTTACTTTTCTGCATTTACTTTTGTCAACTAATATGACTTCAGAATATAATTCTGTCTCTGATGGTTGTATGGGGGATAAGCTTCAATAAACATTACAAAAACAGATTGATTTCATGTTAGTATCCAAGTGCAAATACATGTAAAAGTCATTTTCATTTGTCAGTTCATCTGATTCAGTGTTCAGATGTATTTGTCTAGTGTGCTTACCTGGTCAATAAAAACTAAATAAAATAAACTAACTAACTAATTAACTATCTAACTAACTAACTAAATAATACCCATAGGAAAATGAGGTGCAATTCATGTTTTTGGGCACATCAACATACACATGGAGATATGAACTCAGAACACTGGGAGCTAGGGACTTAATAGCTCTCCACCCCGACCACAGCCTGGACACTAGTGAAAAACTCTAACAATGGGGTGATAATGACTTACACTGCAACTTTTGTGGGGTATCTACCTTGCGCTACCAGGTATTTATACCACATGTCAAACACAAGCCACACTCAGCTTGGGGTGCTCATGACAGGCCGGCAAAGTAACATCTTATAAATCTCTATCACACTGAATTAATTTAGAAACAGTGAGGCCCAAATGATCATTAAGACCTGGGTGCACACATGCCCACCTCCCTTCTCAACAGCAGATTATCAACACCTCCACCCCTCAGGTTTTGGCTAACTTAATATATGGCTTTGAACATGAACCATGTTCTTTAGGTTTGGTGACATTTTTCATGTGTTTGGCAGTGGCATTTTAGTGTCACCATTTTGTATGCCTGGCAATGCTCCCCTGCTTTGAGAAAGGGTCCAGTGGTGATCAGAAATGTGTCAAGTGGGCAAAGTTTTTATGCCATGTTTTGTAGCTATTAAAGTCTTTTAAAACTCCAAAGTGGCTTTAGCATTATACGTGGCGGTGTGTGCCTGATTTCCAAAGTATGTATTCCCCTGCTCTCACTTTAAATTGCCTCTTTGTCTTCCCCACATAGAAATCTCCACATTGACATATAGCCACATACGTGACTCCAGTGGTGTCATAAGTTATCATCTCTCTGACGGTGAGTTCTTTACCAGTGTGAGGGTTTGAAGCAGTTACCAGGTGAGATTGCATTACTCTACAGGGTACACAGCGCCTACAAGCAGAGCGTCCTTTGGGACCATATAAAAACCATAGTACAAGACAGTACTTCAGATCCTTTTTTGATGAAGTCGCTTTGTGTTGTTGCTTTATTGATGATGTATTTGTTGTACGGAATGTAACCCTTGAGGAGTTTAATTGATTGGAATATCTGCGTTCAACCAAAGAAAATCTGTGATTTACATATACTGCAGATTGACACACAGTAAACTTCATAGATTTGAATTCTAGCAAGGATGAAGGGGGGAATATGTCCACTAACTTACATAGAAAAGAAACTGATCAGAAGGCACCGTTGCTGGCATCTAGTTGTCATCCCAGCCAGTCTGGACACACAGTTAACAATATTCCAAAAGGGGCAGTTTTTGAGGCTACAATGAAACTGTAGCTCAGAAATTACCTATGAAATAGCAACTCGGGATCTTTACTGACCAGTTTCTTGAGAGGGGATATAGTGCAGCAGGTACAGAAGGGGCTGAAGCTTATGCCAGAACAAAGAATAGGAATTCACTGCTACAGGGCACAAAAAGAGATATGCAAACATGTACAAGGTACAATTTTGTTGCTAGAAATTCAACCCATGCCAACCATTTTGAGGCTATAATCAAAAAACATCTTGCATGAAGATACAGCTCTAGCAGAAGTTAGTCAGGAACTCCCCACGCATGGTGTTCAGGAGAGCTATTACTTTAAGGGGCACTTTGGTACACCGTATGCAGCCTTGTAGAAGTACGACTACTCAGTTTTCAAATGGTCCCAAAGGATGCTATAGTTGTAGATGCTGTGTGCACTGTAATGTGAGCTCACCTGGTAGCAGTTTGAAAAATCCCCACGCTGGTAAAGAACTTACCATCAGACAGCTCATAACATGTGGCACCACTGGTGTCATGTATGTGGCTATAGGTCAGTGTGGAGCTTTCTATGTGGGGAAGACAAAGAGACAATTTATAATGAGAGTAAGGGAAGCACTGCAAGGCAGTACAAACTCAACACATAGAAAAATGCCACCAACCCCAAAAAGAGTTGGTTCATGTTAAGATCCATAGACAAAGTTAAACTAAACCTAAGGGGTAGAAATTTTGATAATCTGCTGCTGAGTAGGGAGGCATTCTGGACTTTTAATTTTGGGGCATGATTGCACCCAGGTCTTAATGACCATTTTGACCTCACTCCATTTCTAAGTTAATTCAGTGTGATAGAGATTTATAAGATGTATCATAAAAGTGTCAGTGACATCTATGATTTGCACTAACATCAATGTTCTCTTATATTTTCTATTGCAGATGTGATCTGTACCAGAACACAGATTTTATTCCTGCTTGTATCAACCAGTCTTACTCTTCCCTCTCAGTATATAAGCACCTACACTGCATATTTAGATATAAAACATGTGTACTGTGCAAATCAGATAACCAAGGCATGATAATAAAATTATTCTTTTGATAGATTAATATTCATACTTGTGAGTTTAATTGTAATAAAGTTTAATATTTTTATGAGGTTTTAACTTGTCTGTGTATTTGGATGTATATTTATTATATTTATTGCAGTTATTTATTCATATCATTGTTTATATGTTCACTATGCACCTTTTTGCACTTAATGTATTATATAGATTGCATTAGTACACAGGTATCACTGGTAAGTCACATTTTGAAAATGTCACTATTATGTATATAAGAAGCACAACATCAGTGTTTAATGCCTTTGATAAAAAATTAAAAATTCAGAACACATCACGGGCTTGATATTCAAGTGTTTGCATGGGTGCAGATGGTTGTTGCCATGCAAAATGGGTTCTTGCTATGAGTCACGATATTCAAAAGGGCAGCTTGCGAGGAAAGCAGTTAGCACCCCCACAAAAAATAAGGTATGCAGGTGTGTAAAGGGAGGGGTGGGGCAGGAATACCCACACGACCCAGTATTTAATGTATTTTCACTGTGCGATGGGGGTTAGTGCTGTCACCTTGCATAGCAAAGATACCACTGAATAAAACCCTGTTTTACTCCAGGTAACCCTAGTGACCACCAGAGTTAGAGCAGCCAATCAAGTTTTCCATGGGTGAGCACATCTGCCCCCTGGTGATCTGTGGCCCCCCTCACTCTGATTGCCAGCCCAGTGTACAAAACAAAACATTCCTGGTGCCCAGTGTTTCCCCTTCCCTCTAATTGCTATCCCAGTTTAAAAATGAACATCCATGGTGCCCAGTGGTCCCCCCTTGCCCTGATCACCATCCCTGTGCCCAAGTAAGTCATCCTTGGTGCCTAGCGCTCCCCCCTCCAATCACTGGCCTGCACATTATGGAAAATGTTCCTGGTGCTCCAGTGGTCTCCCCTCCCTCCAATTGCCATCCTGTTATCCTGTCTAAATATCCCTTGTGCCATAGTGGTCCTCCACCCCGTGATTGCCATCTCATTACCCTGTCTAAATTTTTCAGGTGCCATTGTTGTTTCTCCACCCTCCAATCACTGGTCCACTACAGAATACTTGAATCCCTGATGCCTAGTGGTCCTTCCCCACCAACCACTGGCCTGCATCTCAAAAGAAAAACCCTGGTGTCTAGTAGCCCCCCCCATCCCCATATGTTTGAGGAAATTCCCTGGCATCCAGTGGTCCCACCGGTCCTCAATCCCTGCTGGAGGTGTCTAGATACCAGGAATGGCTGTCTGTCCAGGGAATAGCCAGTGGAGAGTGGGGGTACTACTGGATACCAGGCAATAATATCACTTTTATATGTTTTCCTGACACTTTTACAATGTGTTTACACAGTGACAACACCAGTAACTCTTGTATTTGTAGTGCATCCAGATGTCAGATACCGAGATGACCACTGACCACCAGGGAGCTTGGGGTTATTCCAGGGGCCAGGAATCAAGGACTCGGGGGGATCACTGGACACCAGGGAATTTCCTTAAACATACAGGGGTGGGGATTGGTGACTGGTGGGGCACTGGATGCTAGGGTCCTTCTTTTGAGATACAGGCTGGCAGTCCCTGGGGGGGGCCACTAGGCACCAGGGATTCAAGTATTCTGTACCAGACCAATGATCAGAGGGTAGGGGGACCACTATGGCACAGTGTACACAGTGTATCGGGACAGTGATTGGGGGAGGCCACTGGACACCAGGAATACTTGGCATGTGTAATGGGACAGTGGTTGGAGGAAGGAAGGCCATTAGGCACTAGGGAATTTTCTTTGTTATACATGACAGGGCACTAGGGTGAGGGTAGGTCCATGCAATCCTGCCACTGCTACCCATGCAAATGAGCCCATAGTAGGCATGCACATGGCCTCTTAACACCTTGTATGCCCAATAGGCTCATTTGCATGGGACCATCTGAATATCACAGGTACTGCTCCTGTGCTATCTGCTCTTGGGGTGCTATTCCCTGCATAGTAGGGATCCATGTTGAGGGCAGTGCTACTTGACTTAGCACTGTGCCAACATGGCCCTATATTCAGTCAGATAGTACCGTTGTGCTATCCAACTGAATATAGCATCCTTGGACTCATGGGCATGGGTAAAGTGGAGCACAACACTTTGCACTCCTCTTTGCCCCTTTTTGAATATTGGACACAAGGCATTGTTAATGCAGTTGTTTGTTGGCACTGAAATAAAAATAGCATTTATACAATTGAACTTTATCTAGAGCTGCATCTTTTGTCTACTACAAGGAAAGGGGTGAGTGCCCAACTTAATGGCAGTTCTTAAAGGGCTGTTAATCACACCTGACCATCTGGAATCATAAGGGTGATTAGGATGAGAACTAAAGCCTAATAGAGTGAGGACCTTTTATGGCAATATAGTGACAGTTATGCAATGTATTGCTTACAAGAGAAAAGGGAGCAGGCAGAGAAAGTACGCAGCAGGAACTGATGAATATTTTTTTTTAATTACATTTTTCGAGGGGAGGGAGTCTGGCAACCAACATGGTGGCACACTAACTCTTGCAGAAGACACCCTGTGAACCCCTAGCAGCCCATCCACAATGTCCAGTAGGGAGTTTGGCGCTTCTAAAAGCAAGCTTTCAATGTTAGACCTCCAGATCTTCTGAATAAGCCATTTTTTGTTGGACTCAGAGGCAGATTCACAATTCTACACCATGATTAACAACCCGGGCCTAGCTGCATCTCATGTTCTCTACAGGCCAAGATTTAAGCACCACCCGAATTTTGTAGCTCCCAACCTAATGCACGGTGAACAGGCAACAATCCAGAGTCTGCAGGGACAGCAATTGCCTCCTCCACCATCTCCAAAAGCTTGGCCAAAGACATTGCAAATATGACGGCAATGTTAAGCAAAGTTTTACAAGACACTATGGAATTAAAGCAGGCACCTACACAAATAAATGAGGAGTTGTGAGGGTTAGCTATTTGGGTGGAGGGCTCCAAAAAGGTTATTAAGCAGCAAGCTGAGCAAATTTCACAACACGATGGACACCTGAGGGAACAGCATGGCCAGATTCAGTACTTGCTCTCCAAAGTTGATGACATGGAAAATAGAGCTCGGAGACGGAACATCAGAATTGTGGGCATTCCAGAAGGAATGGAGGGCAGGGACATAATATCCTTTCTGGAGGATGCATTGCCAGCGATGCTAGGGCTGGAGCTCGAGGTCCCACCAGAGATTGAGCGAGCTCACCATACACTTACTCCCAAACTCAAACCAGGAGAGCACCCTCGACCAATATTGTGCAAATTTCTACGGTACCCAGTGAAGGAGCACTACCTCCACCTAGCCAGAGAACTAAAAACCCTGACATGGCAAGGATGCTCCATCCAGCTTTACCAAGATTTCTTTCAGGATCTAGCAAGGTGGAGAAGAGCACACGCAGAGGTTAAGCAGCAACTTTGCAAGTTAGGTATTCCCACCTTGCTCAGATATCCAGTGCAGCTAAGAATCCAGTATAATGGTATTTTTCACACTTTTATCAACCCTGGAGATGTGGAACACTTTTTGCAAAATATACAATTGTTGGGCAGGAGCATGACCAAATCCCCACAACTTTTGAGCAGCACTAATAGACCACACAGGGAGAACTCCCCAATATCCATGGATATAGCAACCAGTACTGCGCTGAAGGACACAGAACCAGGGGGAGCCTGGCAGAGAGCTCAACAGGGTCATTCGAGGAAACCTGGGAGGGATGCACCAAGTAAAAAATCATTGGCCAGGAAGAACAGATCAAGGAGCTGCCAGAGATTGCAAATCCTGTCAGATGACATCATGATATCCCCAGCAGCTATGCCAATTAAGGTGTCCAACAGATGCAACTTTACAAGTTAGATATTCCCACCTTGCTCAGATATCCAGTGCAGCTAAGAATCCAGTATAATGGTGTCTTTCACACTTTTATCAACCCTGGAGATGTGGAACACTTTTTGCAAAATATACAATTGTTGGGCAGGAGCATGACCAAATCCCCACAACTTTTGAGCAGCACTAATAGACCGCACAGGGAGAACTCCCCAATATCCATGGATATAGCAACCAGTACCGCGCTGAAGGACACAGAACCGGGGGGGGCCTGGCAGAGAGCTCAATGGGATTGTTTGTGGAAGCCTGGGAGGGATGCACCAAATAAAAAATTGTTGGCCAGGAGGAACAGATCAAGGAGCTACCAGAGATTGCAAATCCTGTCAGATGACATCATGATATCCCTAGCAGCTATGCCAATTAAGGTGTCCAACAGATAAGAACCTTTGGGGGACCTTGTGCCACAAGCCCTGGATTTAGCAAAGAATTTAGACTGCTCGATGCCAGAAGATCTTACGGACCAGAGTCTGCTCACGGACTGGGCCCCACATTGTACAGACTGGGCCGAATGCGAGGGGGAAACGCTGACCGAGCAACAACCGCCAAGTTGACTGAGGGGTTCTAACCATTTATTTTTCCTGCCCAGCTCGCTGGGTTTCGAAGGGCTATGGAGGGGTTGAGCTATTCTCCCCATCCTTCCCTCTTGCCAGTTAACATACAAGGGATGGGTATCCATGTTAGGCTGGCACCTGATCAGGGAATTTTGTGTTTGGCCAGTTATGGTGTGGAGGCAATATTTGGGGTCTGCCCAGCTTCTTATGCCTGATGGCCTATGGCCTAAAGCTTGCCATGATGTCTTGGTGAACCATGTTAGGTGATTTTTAAATGCAGGAGAGAGTTAGTGCAAAGTTTTTTATTTCTTCGGTTTTGCATGGCACTCACAAGGTTCACTCCATTATAAAGAGCGCTTCCCCACCTCTAGTGTTTATAAAGGGGAACTATTTCTGATCTGGAATGTATTATTTGTTTAATCATGTTGTCAGTTTCTCAGTTTTAAGGTTCAAGGATTGCTACTTTATAATCTGATGTCCCCTGCATGGTGAGCTTAGCAAGGGTTCACAGGGCCCTATTTCGGGCCAAATAGCAGAGTTGGTTACACTACCTGGTGATATCCCAAATTGGCGGTTCCTGGTAAATTACCAGGCCCCGTGCTCAGGAGGGGTTCTCTTGATCGTGGACCATATCCAACTGTAATGGTCAGATCACATAAGGAGAGCCTTTTAGGTGAAGGTTTGGTACATGGAGAATGGTATAGAAAGGTAAAAACAAAAGTTGCTATAGGGACTAGAGCGTTAATATGTGAACTGATCCACAGTGTATGTGGGGATTGCAGAATTACAAGGGAAAGACATGGGAAGGGATTAAGGGTTGATTCGAAGGACAAGCTTCCTATATATAGACTTCTTGGCTTCCTGGAAATTACAGTAGGTGGGGACCTTGGGTATTACTGACCGACATAACTCATGGCAGGTAAAGATATGGTAACGGCTTCCTCTTGGAATGTGAGGGGCCTGAACTCGCTCATTAAATGCAAGAAAGTACTTGCCAGACTTAAATCCCTGAGAACTCAGATAGCCTTCTTACAGGAAACTAAGCTAAATCATATGGAAGCTCAAAAACTAAGGTGGGAATGGGTGGGCTGGGAGGTTCATAGTGTGGCCAACAAAACTAAAGGTAGGGTAGGTATACTGTGTCATAAAAACTTAAAATGGACTCTGCAAGAAAAAAAGGGCTGACAAAGGGGGGAGATGGGTATCAGCCAAAGTAGGCACCCCCACAGGGAATATAGTATTAGCTAACATTTATGCCCCAAATGAGGACAGCCCTGATTTCTTTCATAAACTCTCACAAGATCTATTGGAATTAGCGGCAGGGGAGGTTGATATTCTTCGGGGGGGGATTTTAATTTAACAGTGGACTCCCTCCTGGATAGATCTAACTCCAAGCCGGACGCACATCCCCAATCTATTAGAGCTTTAAAGGATATGTTATCCCTGCACAATTTGCAAGACATATGGAGAGTAGCCCACCCGGTCGAGAAGGACTATACCTATTTCTCTGAAGCTAAACAAGTTGCAAGTAGGTTAGACTATTGGTTTATCTCCCCAAACATTATAAATAAGGTACTGGATGTTACAATTGCCCCTTTATATATCTCAGACCATGCCCCATTGACATTAGCCTTGGGACCCTTTGTTCCCTCTACTGGGTCAGTTAGTTGGAGACTAGACCCTTTATTGTTGCAGGAGACAGACTTTAAAGAGTGGCTTAAAGGGAAGGTTAAAACCTTTTTCTCTGATAATCCGCGTTGGTCTGCAACTGCAGCAGCCATCTGGGAGGCTTTTAAAGCCACAATCAGAGGACGCATTATTAGCTATGCCACCTACCGTAGGAAGCAAAGAGAAAATGAAGCTAGGGAACTGAAGAGGGCATTGGGAGAGAAAGAAGACCTGTACAAGAAGGACCCCACTAAACTCCAAAATCCAGACCTGCTGCATGACTTCCTGGCCCTACGAATGAAATTGAATATGCTAGCGTCTAGAAAAGCGGAACTACAAATTTTAAGATTAAAACACAAATACTGAGCAGGGGGAGAAAAAGCTGGGAAACTCCTAGCATTCCAGCTAAAAAAACAAGCCGAGAGGCACATAGCCCAACTACAGGACAATAAGGGGGGAAAACATAGTAAACCAGAGGTCATTAACCAACTCATGCTGTCTTTCTACAAAACCTTGTACAGCTCCCATATTACCTGGGATGAGTCCAAATTTGAGGAGTTCATAGCAGGTACACAGCTTCCTAGGCTTACAGATGCCCAGAGAGACCAACTAGAGATGCCCATTGAGATACAAGAAATAAGGGAGGCAATTCAAAAGATGGCCCCTGAAAACGCACCAGGGAGAGATGGGTTCTCTGTTGATTTTTATAAGGTAATACCAGAGATAGTATCATCCCCTGAGGGATATGTTACAAGAAGCTTGGGCTCAGGAGATTCTCCCCGCCACCCTCAGGGAGGTGATTATCACAGTCCTTTCAAAAGAAGGTAAAGACCACACCTTACCTACAAGCTATAGGCTCATTTTGTTGATTAATGCGGACACCAAAATTATAGCTAAGATATTAGCAGCTAGATTGGAGAAAATCCTTCCCTGTTTGATTCATACCTCCCAAGTGGGCTTTGTGAAGGGCCATGCCAGTTCTGATCACATTAGATCCTTAATCTCCCTTATACAGAAGGCAGGGATAGCCCCTACTCCAGCAGCTGCTATCTCAGTAGAGTTTGAGAAGGCCTTCGATTCAGTAGAGTGGGATTTTCTTCATAAGATGCTGCAGCACTACAACTTTGGAGATATGTTCAGGGGCTGGGTCAAAACACTTTACTCGTCTCCTATAGTCAGACTGCTAACTAATAATATACTCTCAGAACCATTCAAATTATATAGGGGCACTAGGCAGGGATGTCCCCTCTCCCCGATGTTGTTTGTGCTGGTCATAGAAGCCCTGGCTAGTGCTCTGAGGGAACATCCAAATATTAAAGGCATACGGGTAGGCTTTGAGTCATATCATGCACTGTTATATGCTGATGATTGTCTCATTCTAACTGATGATTTTCAATCCAGCACTGAACATATTGTGAAGTTATTGCAATCCTTTGCTAGCATCACAGGCCTTAGGATTACTCAAGGTAAAACAGAAGTCCTCCCTCTAAATAAGCAGCTTTCATCTGAAGATATCTCAGCAGTGGGCTTGGTTAGGGCTAAGGTGAGTATTAAGCATCTAGGCATTAGGGTAAATGCCAGTGTGTCTTCCCTACTGGAGACTAACTTCTCTCCATTAATTGATAGCCTCAAGGTAGAAACTCAAAGGTGGAAACAGTTGAACCTCTCTCTCTCCCTGGGAAAATTAAAATGATGATTGCTCCGAGGATGTTCTATATACTATCCCACCTTCCAATTGAGATCTCCAAGAAATGGTTTCAATTACTGGACAATTTAATATGGGCTTTCATGTGGGACAATAAAACCCCAAGGTTTAGTAGAGCCAAACTCCGAGCTCCATGGAACAAGGGTGGGTGGTGCCTTCTGCACTTTCAACACTACGCATATGTGTTCTCAGCCACAGCCACATGAAGACTGCTTCAGAGAAATACTTCCGACTTACCAGCATGGGAATCAATAGAGAGGATGGCCCTGCATGGGACCCATCTAGTTGGATACATGGGTATTCCCCTTCCCTCTAATTTTCATTTTTGGCTCACAATAAAAGCAGCTCGCAAGGCCTGGCAACAAGTGGGGGCCATAAGTAACTCCTGTTTGAACCTGGGGAAGCACCTCCCTTTATGGAATTACCCTGACTGGACCATTGACCATAAACCCCTTTACTGAGAGAGCTGGAAGGGGAAGCAGATCAACACTCTACAAGATATACTAATGGGGGATGGCCATACCATAGATAGTTTTACTTTTCTGAAAGGGAAGTACAGCTTGGGTCCCAGTGATTTTTGGACATATCTTCAAATGAGACATGTTTATTCAACCTGGTTGAAAAGAGGGTGCATGTGCATGATATGCCAAAGTAATGGCAAAGCCAAGCAAAGCAAACTGCCTTTAGATAGCTGGCTACAATCACAGAAAGGCCTGGCAGGCCGCATTTATAGGTACATGAGGGGGTCCTTATCAGATCCATCCCTACCCGCCAAAGCACGATGGCAGCGTATGTTGAACCTTCCCTTTAGTGAAGATGCCTGGCAAAGTGGCTGGTTAATAGCAAAAAAAGCCTGTGGGGACCCCAGAAGTTTCTTTATCCAAAATAAGATAAGACACCTCTGGTACCGTACTCCAGTAGTACTAAAGAAAATGAATTTAACTACGAACGATAGGTGCTGGAGATGCAATGTGGCTGGAGCAGACTTACTTCATATATTTTGTCAGTGTGACCCCATTCGTCCTTTCTGGTTGGAAATATTTACATGTTGTTCCCATGTATTGGGACAGAAGGTCCCTACCTCCCCTAATTTTTGGATCCTGGGGCTCCTGCCCACTGAACTCAGACCATCGAGCCCCCATTTGTCATGGCTTATACAAGCCTCAGTGGAAGTCAAATGGTTACTTTTATGTAGATGGAGGACCAGAGATGTACCTTCTCTCACGGCTTGGTTAGTAGCCATGGCTAATTTGGCTAGTTTTTCCAAGCTGACTCATTTGGCTGCAGCATCTCTGCGAGCTTTCTCGGATAAATGGGATCCATTTATGCAGTACCTTCAGTATATACCCTCTCATTTCATAAACCCTTTGGGTAAAGATATGTGAAAGCCAGCTTGAGTGGTCCAAGCCTTATATCTTCCCACCCACTGTTGATAATAGGTACAGAGTATGAGACCCCCCAGTACCCCACCCTGTAAGTAACAACCCAGTCCCATGTCATGTCCGTGATTTCTTCCACTCTCTTCTAGGTATCGTGAAACAACTGTGAATACCATACTATGTTACAGTATGTAAAGTCTGAATGGAATGTAATGCTCATATATGCACTGTGATATATGCCTTGTTTCTATAACACAATACAAAATCTAACTGCAAAAAAATAAATTACATTTTTCTGCCTCCTTTTCCCAGCCTGCCACCCCCAACCCATCAGGGGAGACAACTGACATCCCACTGCCTTCCACCCTACCCAGATGGACCCCAGATCCTCATGGAGCCACAGTTGTAACACCCCCTGGGTGGGGATGATGCGGGGGCTGGACACCCCGTAACTTACATTGTATTTGTTCTGAGTCCATTGGGTGGGTGGAGGCACATCATGGGCACATCACAGTTCCCCATCTTCCTGGTGGTGGCACGCTCATTTTCCCATTTTCACCCTCCCTGTACAGCATGCAACTCTCCTGACATCATGGCGCTATGTGCTGACATCCATGCTGTACCAAGGCCAGCCATCCCTCGAAGGGCTTACAGCACTCTGAGCCACTGCTCTGAGTCAGGCAAGTGTACTGGCATTGGTCTGTTACCTCCCCAGAGAAGGCGAGCTGTCGTAGGATGCTCAAGCCTATCTCCCTCCTGCTGACCTACCAGTGACCCAAGTCTGCTCCCGAACCTGGGTCACTGGCATGGTGCGAGGTGTAACATCCAGTGCCTCAACCCTCAGTGCCACCGGGCCAGCCTGGAACTGATGAATATTAATCCCTGCTTCCACAGTAGACTCTCATCACCTCATTGGTATGCATGAGATCCCTGCATTTCTGTTTCTGTCTGTGCCCCCACCTCCTCCCTTCCACTTCCTCCTACCATATATACTTTATTCATAAATCAAAGGGTGTTACTTTTTTTCTGTTTTTATGCCACCTCTGCAGTTGGAAGTATGCTACTGAATACACAAAATACTTAACATAGCTGGGGTAAGTGTTAGTGACAGAAGGACATTCTATCATCAACTAATGTAGACTCAATGTAGCAGAAACAATTTTTTTTAACTCTGTTGTATTTGCTGAGAGAACAGACAAGTGGTGGAAAGAAGAAGACAGGCACAGGTAATCATAATGCTGATAACGACTCCAATTTACATAGGTATGCAGAGAGTGGCATTGTAAATTGAGACATGAGCTTTGGTTTGAGCTATTTCACTGCTGCCTCTAGCCAGCAGCAGCATCACAATCATAAAGAGACTCTGCCACTTTGTGACATAGCTCAGTCACTTGTAGGTGTAGGTGCAGATGCCACTGCCTAGTTCAGCTGGTTAAAGCTGGGATGCAGTGTGGATCAGATTTGATCACCAAAGGAACTCTATTTACCACATTAAAACTAAGGTTGGCCAGCTAGAATTGTAATTTCAATACATCAGATCCCTCTCATTAAGAATCTCTATCATTGCAAGACTGTAATACAAGCGATGACACTGTGTTGCATCACAGTAGATAAAAAAATAAAACAGCACATGCTGTATGTTGCAGGTGATACTTTTTATTGGACTAATAACATTATTTTTGAGACTAGCTTTTGAGAGTTAAACTCCCTTCAGTACTTCAGTTACAATACTGCAATTACAATTGTAACTCTTGAAAGCTAATCTCAAAAACAAATTTGTTAGTCCAGTAACAGGTATCACCTACAACAGCTGCTACATTTCTCCACCAGAACAGGCCAAACTCTTTCTCTGCTCTATTAAGATGTTAATGCTGAAGTCATACCTTCACTTGGAGATCTATATTGTTGTGCACAATGCTTTCTGCAGAAATCAGTGGTGGTGGGAGGGGTGAATATAGGGTAAAAACTGAGTGCAACAGTTTTGTTGGGAAATTGCACTTCACCTGCTTCTTAATAGAAGCACAGCAAAACCTAATTTAACCTGTTGCAGAACATTGCAGTTCCTGATACCTCATGATTCTTGCCCTTACATGTAGAGCTACTGTGGCATGTTCAGGGTAACAGTGAGTAAGTGGATCTTGTGGGATTTGAACCTGAATTGTCTGCTTCCCAAGGTCTAAATACTTGACCTCAGTACATCCCTCTATCACATTTGTAAGGCTACTTATTCAAGCTTAAAGCAGACACAAGGGGAAATGGGAGGGACCACAGGGGAATTCAGTTCCAGAAGTGAATTGAAAAGTCTGACTCTGTTCCAGGAGTAAAATGAGGAAGAAGTGCTTCTAGGTAACATGTATACCCCTAAAGGCATAAATCAGAATAAACAAAATGTGAAAACTGCAACATATAGAAACATAGAAACATAGACTTTGACGGCAGATAAGGACCGCTTGGCCCACCTAATCTGCCCATTTCCCTACCTACTGGATAAGCTGCAGATCCTAGTTAACCAACAGCCTATTTCTTCTTACCCCCCAAAAGAATTGCCTTATGTCTGTCCCATATATTCTTGAATAATCCCACAGTTTTAGACCCCACAACCTCCTCAGGAAGGCTGTTTGATGCATCCACCACCCTCTCTGTGAAAAAATACTTCCTCAAATTACCCCTGAACCGCCCCCCAATCTTTAAATTGTGTCCCATTGTTCTTGCACATCTCTTTTTCTGAAAGATGCTACCCTCTTGGACTTTGTTGATTCCACTGAGGTACTTAAATGTTTCTATCATGTCCCCCTCTCCCTCCTTTCCTCAAGGGTATACATATACAGCTCTTTTAGTCTCTCCTCGTATGGCTTCTTTTGCAGACCCTGCACCATTTTAGTTGCCCTCCTCTGGACTGCCTCTATCCTGTCTATGTCCTTGTGGAGATGGGGTCTCCAGAACTGGATGCAATACTCCAGATGGGGTCTCACCAACTGTCTGTACAGAGGATAACAGCTTCCTGTTTTCTGCTGGTGATGCCTCTCCCTATACATCCCAGTATACCCACAGCCCTCCCTACTGCCTTCTCACATTACTTGCTAACCTTAAGGTCATCTGATATGATTATCCCCAGGTCCCTATCCATTTGTAATCTTCTCCTGGGTTTTTGTTTCCCAGGTGCATTATTTTGCACTTCTTCACATTGAATCCAAGCTGCCATACTTCTGACCATTCCTACAACCTTGCCAAGTCCCTTCTCATCCTTTCCACACCTCCTTGTGTATCAACCCTGTTGCAGATCTTTGTGTCATCTGCAAAGAGCCATACTTTTCCTTTCAGTCCCTCTGCAATGTCACTTATAAAGACATTAAAAAGGACTGGACCCAGTACTGAACCCTGAGGTACCCCACTAGTAAGCCCTCTTTCTTCAGAGTGGACTTCATTTACAATTACCTTCTTTGTCCTGTTGTCCAGCCAATGTATTACCCAGGCTACCACCCTGGGACCCACTCCCAGGCTGGTTAATTTGACAATTAATCTTTTGTGTGGGACTATGTCAAATGCCTTGCTAAAGTCTAGGTAGGCCATGTCCACAGCCCCTCCCTGGTCTACTACTTTGGACAGCTAGTCAAAGAAATCAATTAATATTCATCTGACATGACCTTCCCGCTGTGAACCCATGCTGCCTTGGGTCCTGTGCCCCACTGGCCTCTAGGTACTCAACAATTCTTTTCTTCAGAAGTGATTCCATCACTTTCCCTATCCCAGAGGTCAAACTCACAGGTCTGTAGTTTCCTGCCTCTGTCTTGGTCCCACTTTTGTGAAGGGGAATCACATACACCTTCCTCCAGTCCTCAGGTACCACACCATCCTCCCATGATTTGTTAAAAAGGGTAGTCAGTGGTTTCTCTAGTTCTCCCCTTAATTCTTTTAGAATTATGGGTTGAATTCCATCAGGCCCCATTGCTTTGTCCACCTTCAGTTTTAGGAGTTCTTTCAGAACCTTTTCTTCTGTGAAAGGACTGGGAATGACCCCCCCATCCAGAGTGCTTCTGTTAATTGGATTAGGCACCTCCCCCTTCCCCTCTTTTGTGAATACTGAGCAGAAATATTTGTTCAGTATCCCTGCTTTTTCATTCCCTCTCTGCCCACCCACCATCCATTCCATTCAGCCTCACTATCCCTCCCTTTGTCTTTCTATGCTCCCTGATGTACCTATAAAAGGTTTTATCCCCCTTCTTAACCGAGTTGGCTATATTTTCCTCAGTTTGGGCCTTTGCTATTCTGACTTTCCTCCCTGCTTCCTTCTGCCTTCACTGGTACAGCTCTCTTTCCTGCTCCTTCCATGTTTCCTTATACTTCCTGAATGCTATCTTTTTCTCCCTGACTTTCCTCACCACCTCTTTTGAGAACTATAGTGGCTTTTTCATTCATTTTGATTTTTTATTTGCTTCACACAAAGGCTTGTTGCCTCTGTGATGACAGTTTTGACGTTTTCCCATTGTTGCTCCACCCCTCCTTCTAGCCTGTTTTCTAGTGCTTTTCTAAGACACTCTCCCATCTTGACAAAGTTAGCCCTCCTGAAGTCCTGTACCCTCACTTTTGTATGGCTTGACTCTGCAGCTGAGTTTATCATAAACCACACTGTTTGATGGTCACTTGTTCCCAGATAGCAACCCATAGTCCCCTGTTAGATATGTTTGATACTAGATCAAAGGTGATGGGTTTCCTTAATGAATTCTGTCCGATTTCCAACCCTGAAAGCAGGCTTCTTGCTTGCTGTCTGGTAGGCATGGTCAAAACTGAAAAAACTGAAAAAAGAGAACTTTGCTCTTTTATCCTCTCCAAGGGAAAAAATCAGTGGGGTGTTGATGACAGCACAGCTGTAATACAGTGCTATAGATTGTGCAGAACTCTGCAGCATTGCATGCTGGCCACTTCACGCCCCCATTTCAACTAGTTCCTGGAGGTAGCTGAATCTGTGTCCCATAAACTCTTGCCTTGTTGTCCAGCAAATGTGAGATTTTTACATCACAATAATAGGACAAGTAAATAACAACTAAGACAGACATTATTCTATATCCCTTTTCAGGCCAACATATTACTAGCCATATTGGCTCTGACCAGAGTTTGCTTAACCTCATTGACAGACATGGAAGACCTGTACTAGTCCCGATGTGCAAGTAGTTAAAAATGTCCCTACTGTACTTTAGTAGCTCGAGACCTCTTGCTAATCTCCCTCCTGTCAATGAAACAGGTCCATGTAACTCACCCAGGACACACCTGGAAACAAGCTACAACAGCCTTTGTACCTTTCTTTGTCAATAATTACAAATAAATAAATCCCAAAAATCAAAGAAAAAAAATCCAGTGTTAATCATACTACCTTAATTATGCATGGATTCTGTCTTGTGATTGGCTGCTTTATTTTTGCCTATATTTTGAGAACCACTTATCCTATCTTCCTCAAATCAGGTATGCATTCACTATTATGAGTATTTATGGTTATTATATTGCCGTTCATTATTCAAGCATTCCATCTTGTGACTAGCTGTTACATTTTTGGCTACATCCTGAGAACTACTTACATACTGTATGGTTGTCATAAAACTTGTAACAGCCATTCAGTACTACTATGAGTTTTTTCATTTGGCAACATTGCTAGCCATGTTGCCCTTATTATGTATCCATTTTGACCACTGACTGGGTATTACATTTGTCATTGTATTTTAAGAATCACTTATCCAAGTGTCAACAAAGTTATCGTACATATTAAGTACTTCATGTTCCTGAGGGCTTTGGAGTATCAGCCATGCCACCCTAATTATGCATGAGTTCTAGTTTTTGATTGGATGTTATATTTTTGACTATATATAAAAATGACTCATCCCATTTTCAGCAAATGGTACAGGGATTCAGTATTATAACAAATCTAGTTTTCAAAGGACCAAAACAGCTACTAACATTCTTTCATCCTTACTGCATGTAATTGTCAAAAGCAAGCTTTTTAAATGCATACTATTTGACCCCCAGGTGGGGGATGCATATGTTACTTACATTTTTGCTGCTTATGTAAAGTCCACACATTCAGTACTGCAGATATAGCAATCTGGGTTTACTAGACTCTTGTAAATAGTTCATTGCCAAACTTGTCACCATACTTGTAACCTGAACTTTGCACTAACACTATTAAACTGATTAGTGCCGTCAGTTAATCTGGGCTGTTAAGCAGAAAGTACTTACAGAATACAGAATAGGGTGAGGAACTCAGACAGATTAACGTATATAATATCATCAGTTTGATTGCAATGTGTCACTTACAAGAGTGTCATTTCCGTGAAGTTGTTCAGCTCCATATATAATCTCTTAAAGTCATGTTCTTTCTAGTGCCAATTTCCATATACATCATACCGTCTATCCACTGTACATGTATATCTCAACCTCACTTACACATAAGTAGTTACAGGAAAGAGCTGCTTATGTTTCCAAGATGAGCCTTCATTTGGAAACCTTGCTCCATTAAGTCAAATATGTTGCTTTGTTTCTGAAAGCACTCACTTTCTGGTAGTGCTAGAAAAGACTTTCAGCCCCATTGCCTTGTGTCTTGGTAAATGCTTTCCTAACATCTGGTACACTAATTGGGAGGAAATAAACAGACGTTTACCCTGCTGCTGACTGCAACACAGACTGCATCCCAATCACTGTTAATTTCAGTGAAGATCTGTACAGACAGCAAGTCTCCAAACTGTTTTCTGGAGACCGCTTATCTACTGCTGGTTGATTTTCTTCTTTAAGCAATTTTAGAAAGTTAAAGATACATTATTTTAAATAAATGGTGTCAGCAAAAACTTGGAGTATGGGTCTTTACTCTCTTTAGGCTATGCTACCATTTTAAAAGAAACAACAGGGTCGTTTTAAAAGACATGGCTCATGTTCAGATCTTAAAGGGGGCAGAACATTTGTGACAACTGGCAGCAGTTAGTAATGTTCCTGCTTACAGCAATGAAATTCGTATCTCCAAATGGTCCATATTTGACTTCCTGAATAAACAGAGGTGTGAAAAAGAATGCTTTTAATTGGTCTCTTTTTATGGACAACATGCTGCACAGTTCTTTTCACAAAAACAGTAGTTTGGAGTTTTCACAACTTGTGTACAGAATGCCAATTATGAGCTGTTGACCTTTCAGAACCTTGCTCAGAGTTCTGTGCACAAACCGTGACATGGTTAAAACTCCAGATAACTGGTTCCAGGAAGAGAACTGTAACAGAATGCTACCCATAAAAACAAAACAATGCAAAATACAGTTTTCCACATCACTTTTTATTCTGATACAGTTACATATGCAGAGTTTAAGGGAATGAATAGCATTTCTGAAAATATGAACTTTATAAACAGCTGCCAATTGGAAATGATTTTTCATTCTCTTTAATTGTGGTATGAAGGTTGCTGAAGACAAACTTTTGCCTCATGATATCATGATATTCTCACTCTAGGTCCCCTTGTAGCTAAAGATTGGTTGAAGCCAGCAGCACCATGGATGTAGGAATCCGTTCTCCAAGTACACCTTGACTTACAAGTGTATTGTGGAGGCGGCAGCATTCTGGGCTTTTACCATTGACTTTGGTTACTTCTACTGTCTGATATCCACCTTTACCAGTGTTACTGTAGGAATTTTGTGCTCTGTTTGAATTAACCACAATGCTAAATGCATAAACCTAAGTAATATGGGGTATGAGGGTGTGGGTAACAAATGTGGTTATGTTTACAATATGGGGGGAGGCGGGCAAAAAAGCACCAAAGGGTTCTGACTTACAAATGTTATTTTCCTAGCTACACAACTGAGCAGCAGCAGCAGCACCATTCTTTATTACTTAGCATCCAATGGGAGCAGATATTTCTCACTGCAGCTCCCAAGACAGACTTCATTTAAACTTTTAAAACTAATTTTTTTTCTGGGCAATTTTAAACACACTTACTTCATACCTTCCAGATTCTAACCTGAGCAAAACAGAAAAACAATGGAGTGCTGATGCAAATACAGGGAACTTTTTCAAGGCAAATGAGACCTTGCCAAAGAAACCAAGCCACAACACCACAAGGTCTCGGGGCTCTCCTGACTCAGCCACCAAGGAAGTCAGGCTTCTCACAATAAACTCAACCCTTAGCCAGCTTATTCATATGGTCCAAGCAACAGACCACAAACTAGATAAACTCATGCAATGGGTGTCTACACGCGAGACCAGACTGGATGACGTAGAACGGACAGTTCAAAAGGCTGAGGACTCATATCTGAAGGCACAAAATGTGACTACAAACCTAGTAAAAGAAAACTCCCTACTATGTCAAAGGCTTGAAACTCTGGAAAATTAAGCTAGAGAATGCAATCTGAGACTAGTAGGGCTCCCAGAGACTGTTGAGGGGAGGATGCATTTGACTTCTCTCAAATGATGCTACCAGTGATGTTAGGACTGATTGAGGTTGAGCAAGCCTTCTCGATTGAGAAGGCCTGCTGACATACCCCTACTGCACCCCAGTGAATTCCTCAACTCCATGCACCTTCATGTTGTTGTGTACAGGAGTCAGCAATCAAGACAAAGAACTTGCACTAGCATGAAGAGGTATCCATTTAAGATACCAAAACTGGTTTGCCTGACCCTCAGAATCTAGCAAACCCTGAAATATCGTGACACAAAAATCTAAATCTTCCCAACCTCTTGTACAGTACCAAACTACATTGAAAGGCATTTGACCATGCATAGTGTGCCCTGAGAGCTCTCAAAATACAACACAAGCTTTTGTTACCTGCCAAGGTCCATGTAGTGTGGGACTCCAAACACTTCTCTTTGATGACAACATGAAAGCATCCAAGCTGACCAGAGGATTGAATGTGGCCAGGCACCACAGAATGAAGAGGATTTGGATGTTACAGAGGATTCCTGAACTGTCTGGATGGTTCCAAAACAGGCTTTGCTATGGACTTAGCTTGCATCATTTGGTGATGGATGGATGAGGTAGGTTATTGTCACATCCCTGCATACAATATTGCTCTACGATAGATAATTTAGGCTCAGTGTGCTTTATAGGGGTTAATGGGTTATGGAAGAATCTATGCTTTATTTATTTATGTATTTCAAAAGTTTCAGCAGGAAAGACATCCTGAGCTGATAACAGCTCATTTCCATATGTGTCCTGGGAATGAGGGGTAAGAGGGATAATTTAAGAGGAGAAAAAAACTAAATAGTATTACTGGAGACGGTTTATGTTAAAACCTACAATATTAAAATGAGTGGTATTTGTAATGCAACAGTTTCATGTGAATTTCCCCCATTGTTGTATGCACAAGAAGGCAATTTTCCCACCAAAGCCTTCTTCTTCTTCACCGTTGGACAATTGATGATGGCATCACTGTTTGAAAGGCAGAACATAGTCATCAGACTCCCTTTGCATCGGAGTCTCTATTATCAACTGAAAGACTGTTATAAACTTTTTGTTGTGGTAAAATTTTGATAAGCAAATCAGTTCTAATGTTACAGCAAGTTATTTATCAAAGCTGTCCAATAGTTATGTTATTTTGTGAGCAAAACATTAGCTACTCACTTGAAGTTTGTTGATACCTTTTAACAGAATAATTATTAACTGCATAAAGCTCTTTTTTTGGGATGTAATTTGTGTTCTTATACAGGTTCCATTGACAATGAGAGATATGGGGTGGGGCTAGGACCCAAATGTTAATATGAGAAAGCCATTCACTTCATCTTGTTAAGTATCACTGCAGAGTTCCTAGGATGCATACCTTTCTTTAACTGTTTGTAATTGCCTATGTGGTTCAGTTCCCCCTATGAGTAATGGCTGGGAAGGTGACGGATACAGGCTTCTTAAGATATGCTTACTATGTTTAAATGTAATACTATCCTTCTGGGTATACTCAGTTGAAGTTCACTTGAAAACTTATAAATAACATTAAAAAAAGGAATACAAGAGGATTTCCAGTTTGGTAATTGTAGACTTTGTGGCAGTGCTACAGATTACGTTCATGTAGTCAAACACTGACAAAACTACCCTGAGGATGATCTCTTGGTGGATCAGGAGAAGAAGACTGGATTTGTTTCATACAACATACCAAACTTAGGTAAAGGTTTCTTATGCATGTTATCAATGTGGGTGGAAAATGTAAGGTTCGGCTCCAGTCACACTCCTAAGTGCTTGAGGTGGGGTACCTCTTCAAGCAGGTTGCCATCCAGAGCCTTTAAGACAGGAGTGTGCTGGAGTCTAGATAATCTCTACCTAGTGCCAAAAGTCAGGGAAACAGTTTCCTGGCATTTAGCGAGAGCTTGTTTTAGTGTAACCTGCACTGAATGTTGTCAAAGTCATGCTGGAGTGACAATTCCAGCTCAGGGGACAAAGCACCTAAAGCAAACAGAACTGCTTCATCTGCATGTGAATGTGTATGGTAACTCAGGTGGAGGGAAGGTAATTTAAGAAGATGGAGAAAAGGACTGGACTCAGGACAGAGCCCTGTGTGACACCAGGCTTAATAGGCAGGAGGGTGGATGGGACATCATCAACCTGGGCTGACTAGAGTCGACCTGAGAGACAGACATGCAATCACCAAACACCCAAGCCAGATAGGCCTGCAGCACCTCACTTCTTTCTTTATTTATTTATGGTATGGCTCTATCCCAGTCTTCAGAAGCTCAGCAGCTGAGAGGAAAAGGGCACCAATTTCAAATCTTGTGGGCAAATGAATGGGGATAGTTTTTTTCACTGCCTGCTCCTAGTGGACTATCAGGAGATCATGAGGGCATAAGGGAAGCCCTCCCCCGAACCGAAGTGCGGACTCTCCCAACACAAGAAGCACTACAGGGACTGCCAGGAGATCATGAGGGCATAAGGGAAGCCCTTCCCTGAACCGATGTGTGGAACCCCCCCGATACAAGAAGCACTACTGGGACTGCCAGGAGGTCATGAGGGTATAAGGGAAGCCCTCCCCTGAACTGACATGCGGAGCCCCCCCCCCAACACAAGAAGCACTACAGGGACTGGCAGGAGATCGTGAGGGCATAAGGGAAGCCCTTCCCCAACCCAATGTGCGAACCCCACTGACACAAGAAGCTCTACAGGTACGGCTCTATCCCAGTCTTCAGAAGCTCAGCAGCTGAGAGAAAAATGGCGCTAATTTCAAATCCTGTTGGCAGACAAATGGAGATAGTTTTTTTCACTGCCTGCTCCTAGTGTAAAGTGCTAATATTTTCTCAACACAGCAGGACACCTTAATTAATTTGTGCTACATGCCTTTAAATATAACAAAAAAACAAAGAAAAACAAATTAGTGATGTTGTGTGGATTTGCCAGCGTGTAGCATGGAAATTTATTCAGCAGCTGCTCAATCCGAATTACTCACATGCTGCTCTGTAGCTAAACTAAATATCTGCCTAGTGAAACAATCTTTAGCTGCTCACACCCTGTTGTTGTACTAAATTTAAAATGTTTAGCAGCTCCAACGAATTTAAAATGTTAGCAGCTCCAATCCGAATTAATTGTGGTGGCTGTTACATATAGTTGAATCTTGTATGTATCCTGTAATTGTGTCTAAGGCATGCATATTGAGCTTGGTCCCTCCCCTCAGCCTTACCTACTTAAATCCTGTTCTCCATTGCTCCTCAGGGACTGCCAGGCAGTCGTGAGGGCATAAGGGAAGCCCTCCCCGAACCAATGTGCGGCCCCCCCTGACACAAGAAGTGCTACAGGTACGGCTCTATCCTGGTCTTCAGAAGCTCAGCAGCTGAGAGAAAGCCCCACTGACACTTCGTGTCAACTGCCCCACCACCCCCCACCACCACCCATAGCCAACTCCTAGTTATATAGGCTGGATCACATGCAGTGTCAGAACCAATCAGCTCACTTCCCATTTGCAGGCTATACAGTATAACCACTAGAGGTCTGTACGCTAGGGACACAGTTTATTAGTAGTGAAAACTAAAAAAAAAAAAGATCCTAACCCTTGTACTGCTGCATCTCCATGATGTTGCCACTGGTTCTAATAACTATCTTTAGCATTGACCCCTGGGTGTCCCTTCCACCGGCTAGCTACCCTACCTTGCCAGTCTGCCAGGCTCCATGTGTCAGGCTTCCATTAAACTTTGTTAGCTCTGCTACCATAGTTGTCTCACACCCTGGCTGCCACCTACATACACTGACAATTGGCCCTGGTGTCCTCCCATCCACCTTCCAAACTAGCCACTTAGCCCTTCTGACCCATGATTGGAGGCCAACAGCTTCTACAACCAAGCCTCATACCACCCCCCCAGAAAGCTTCACTGGATTACACAAAATAGCAAACTCCTGATCACTCTACTACTACTCCTTGCAGGTGACATCGAGCCTAACCCCGGGCCTACCTCCACCACACCCGAAACCCTTCCGTTCCACCCCAACTCCCCTCAGGCCTTAAACTGATTCACCTAAATATATGTAGCCTTCTATGTAAAATGAGCCTACTTCAACCTCTTGTTATGACCCTTAGCCCAGATAACCTGATTATCTCCGAAACCTGGCTAAAGCCACACAACCCTGACAATGAATTTGCTCTACCCGGCTATACACTCATCCAGCATGACCGGATGGGCAAAAAAGGGGGTGGCATAGCCATGTACATTGCCTTCGCCATCCAGTTCTCTTCTGGTTACCCTATCCCAGCCCTCAGAATCCATTGATACCCTAATGGTAAAACTCTACATCTCCCATTCAATTCCAATCTTCATAGCAGGTACCTACTGCGCTCCTGACACCAACACACCTACACTACTGGATCACCTGGGCTCACTAAACTCCCTGGCAGCTGGAGGGGAGCTCCACATACTCAGGGATTTCAACCTGAACTGGCTTGCTGGGGTTCATTCCAAGCTTCAGGATAAGGTGACAGCCCTAAATCTAAAACAACTAATCTCTGAGCCCACGCGATTAAACCACAAAACACAGAATCACACCCTCCTAGATTGGTCCCTCACCTCTCACCCCTACAGGATCCTAGCCTCTGGCCTCATTCTGGATGCCCTTAGTGACCACTATGGAATCTATTCAGTACGCAAAATCTTCAGACCAAAAGCTCCCCCTTTCAGAATCATTTTGACCATATCCTTCAAATCCCTGGACCTCCACTCATTGTTAAACGATTTAGACAAATCTGACTGGTCGCGCATTAGTCAATCCACTACTATAGATGAGGCCCTGCTGACCTTTAAATCCAAATTCACTGCCATCTGGGACCGTTACGCCCCCTCCGAAGAACCAGAGTCAGAGGTACTCACCTCCCATGGATAACTCCTGAAATCCTAGCCCTTCTTAGAGCCAGAGACAAGGCCTGAAAAACGTTTAAGATGTCCAGCGATCCACCTGACCTCCAGCATTACCGTGAGCTTCGCAATGCTAGTACTAGGAAAATCTGCCAAGCAAAAGCTAACTATTTCAAAGGTGCATTCAACTCCACCTCCCATCTCCCGACCCAGTTCTGGAAAGTGGTCAAGTCACTCACCAGCACCCTTTCGCAGCCCCCCACTCCATCCCTGCAGGTAGATGGACTCACCATCTCTGACCCCCCAGCTGTGGCCACTCTGTTTAACTCTCACTTTACAAACTGCCACGCTACTCCCCACACTCATCACTAACCCCCCTTCCCCCAGGTAGTGGCACCACCCCAGCTCAGTCTTTCTATTTCCTGCAGGTTACCCCAGAAGAGGTATACAATGCACTGGTTGCCCTTAATCCAAGTAAGGGCAAATGCCCCACTGGGTTGGATTCCAAGATGCTCCACCTATCGGACCCCACCATAGCCAAACCCCTGGCCTCCCTTTTCAATCTCTCCTTCTCCCATGCTGAACTCCACTCTGAATGGAAACATGCCACCATAATTCCACTTCCTAAGGGTGGGGATCCCTCGAACCCAAACAATTACTGACCCATCTCCCTCCTACCAATCCTTGCAAAACTACAGGAATGCCTGGTACTCTCTCGCCTATCTCCCTTTCTGGATTCCTCCTCTTTTTTCTCCCCCTACCAGTCTGGCTTTAGGAAATCCCACTCCGCCACTACCTCCCTTCTCAGGCTTACCGACTCCATCCTCTCAGGGATGGATGTTGGCCACATCACAAATGTCATCTTCATCGACCTGGCCAAGGCATTTGACACAGTCGCCCACTCCCTACTCCTGGCCAAACTCACCAATGCCAGTCTATCCAGTAGGGTCACTTCCTGGTTCCAATTGTACCTTGCTGGCAGGTCCCAATCTGTCTGTATCAGTTCCTCCACCTCGGTACCTCTCCCGGTCACCTCAGGAGTACCACAAGATTCTGTCCTAGGCCCACTCCTGTTCTCGATCTTCCTGAACAACCTGCCCTCTGCCTGCCCACACGCCTCAATCCATATTTATGCAGATGACACTGTGCTGTATGCATCCGGCCCCTTGACCTCAGAGGTTGTGACCCGACTGCAGCAGGACTTTATCTCAGTCCAGCACTGGCTTTGCTCAAATCATCTCCTACTCAATGCCAAGAAAATGGTCTCTCTAACCTTTGGCACTAGGCAGCGACTTTCTAGGCTCTCCTCTCCAATCACATTCCACACTCTAGAAGGGACACCACTGGAAGCCTGTACCTCCTTCAGATACCTCGGTGTATGGCTGGACCAGCACCTCAACTTTTCCGCACACATTGACTCCATACTCAAGAAGCTACACCCCAGGCTTGGTGTACTTTACTGGAATTGTGACAGCATCCCTGCACCTGCTCAGAGGGCCACTGTGCAGAAAATGATACTCCCCGTCTTTGACTATGGGGATGTAGTTTACAGTGCCAGCCCTAAGTCTACCTTAGCCAGACTGGACCCTCTTTTCCATTCCTTCTGCTGCTTCACACTGAACTGTCCCTACTCCACACACTATTGTGCCCTTTACCAATCTATGGACCTCCCCTCTCTATATAATCGCAGACAGTCCCACTGCACCAAAATCCCAGCCAAGTTATGGTCCCAGCATCCCCCTCCTACCTCACAGATGCCCTGGCCAACCCCAGCACCCAGGCATACTGTCTCCAAAACTTGGACTCTCATTCTCTAGCTGTCCCACATAGGTCCTCTACCCTGGTCAGGCGGCATTCAGCTACCACATACTAACATTATGGAACTCCCTCCCAGCAAACATTCATCACTTCTCCTCCCCTTGGCACCTTAACTCCTTGCTCCAAGCTCATTTTGCCCCTACCTGCACATGTGCCTAGGCAGTTCTGCTCTCCAAGCGAAATGACAGCATTTGTCTGCCCTTAGTACTGCAACTAATCTATGACTGTAACTACTGTTCTCTCATTTCATGTTGTCTGGATCATGCTGTCAAACTATTGTATATTCTACTGCTTTTCTGACCTCTACGCCTAGCCACTTGGACCAAATGTTAGACAATCCACATTGTATATTTGCACCTGTATATATGCTATCTTCAACTATTGTCTACGTTCCCCCTCCCCTAGGATGCATCTGGAATCAAGCATTTAGCATGCTCAGTATGCCTTCCTGGTTAAACACTTGAATAAACAAATAAACCTCACTTATCCAAGAGAAGGGAATGGGCTACAGCATCAAAGGGCATTGCTAGATCTATGAATATGGCTGTGGTGAGCAGGTTCTCATTCATGTATTTCAGCACTGGAGGAGGGAGGAGATGATGGTGTTTAAAGTAGCCAGTCTGGAAAGGGAAGAAGAAAGAAGAGGAGTCATGTTAGGTGGATAGCTGGGAGAGAAAAAGTATTTCATGCACCTTAGCCAGGATAGGGAGGAGGGAGATGGACCAGTAAGACCTGGGGAAGAAGATTTACCCTTTTTAGGTGGGGAGGGACTTTAGCCTTCTTCTTGAACTGGGGAATAGACCCACATTTGAACAAAACATTGAAAAAGGAGGCATAAGGAGCAGCGATTGCCAGTGTGGAGAGATGAAGGAGGTTAGTATCCAGCCCATCAGGGCTGTGTCCCTTAAAGGAACTAAAAGAGAGTTAGGTAGAGAGGGTGGTCTCAGAGAAAACTGGGAGAAGTTAAAAGATGCTGGGGTTGAGGGTGATGGGATGGGGGCATTTGGGAGAAACAAGGCAGACAGAAGGGGGAGAGAAATTGGAAGATGGTACAGAATGTGAACAAATTGTTAAAAGTGTTAGCAACCTCACTTGGGTCAGAGATAGCTAAATTTCCTGGTTTGTGGATGGAGAAGGTAGACTAAGTTGGGAGGTTAAGAAGGGTGTGAATACCAGTCCAGAACCTGTCAAGAGATTTAAGGCTGTTCTGAAGCTTGTAGATGAAGTAAATTGGGTTGGGCTTCCAGGTGGCGTTAGTGTCGGCATTACATAGTTGTTTGCATCTCAACAAGTCCTCAGGAGGGCCCAAGGCTTTGTGGATATGCCAGGCAGAATCTCAAGCTTTGAGCAGGTCACTGACTTCTGCAGAAATCCATGGAAAGTGGGACCCATGGACATGAGACCTCCTGAGAGGGCATGTTTGTTCCATGTTGCAATGGAGTTGGGCACGAAAGAGGTTGGAGCAACATCTACATTAGTAGATAATTAAAGTGCTGACCAGTCCGTGGCCAAAAGATCATCTGGCAGGGAAGGGAGGTCCAGAGACTTGAATGACCAGACAAACTTTGGTGGGGCTTTAGTGTGTTGTACCTTACAGCAGCAGTAGAGCATGTCATGGTCACTGAAAGCATCCAGTAGGGTGCCAGCAAAAATTATGCAACCGGAGTGAGAGAACAGGTCCCAGTCCATAAGAAAGTGATCTATGGAGTTGTGGATGAGACTGGTAGGCTCAGTAATGAGTTGGTTAAGAATGAGGAACTCAATTTGGCAAATAGTATTTTTTGCCAAGGGGGTGAGCCAATTTAAATTTAGGTACCCAAGGACTAAGAGCTCACCTGAAGCTGTGAAACAGAAAATGGTTAAGATGGTGGCAGAACAGAATTCTAGCTTAGCTTTGGGGAGGGGGTAAATGCCACTGATAAAACTGGGAAGTGAGCAGGGGGAAGAAGCCTACCCAGGAATAGTTCATGGAAAGAGAGGATAGCAAAATGAAGCATACTGTCAGAGTTAAGGCTGTTGTATATGTATAGAAGAACTTCACATTTTCCATGGTCCTATCTGTGAACCATGGAACCAGAAGATCCACCTTCTACATCAGTGATTTGGGTAGAGAGCCAGGCGTCTATAAAAATCAGATCATCAAGGTTGTAATGTATGGCCTACAGCTTTAGCTAGTCAAGGCTGGGAAGTAGTATCCTGATGTTGATATAAAAAAGGCTCAGCCCTTTGGGAAGGGTAAAGGGTGGAAAGGAGGGGGCCCAGAGTATAGCTCCATATCACATGATAGCAGCAGCAAATGGGTTGTGAAGGTTGTAATGGTGTGAGTCATGTGTCTTCAGGAAAAGAGGTGGCAGCAGTTGGGGTTAGATGGAAGGATCACAGGAGAGCATCAAGGCTGAAAGTGGAGGAGGAGAGGAGACCGAGGTGAATGTGGAAGGGCGAGGGGGATGAAAGGTGTGGAGAAGCAAGAAAGGGAAGTGTGTGGGGAAATAGGGAGTAAGGTAGATAGAACAATGTTGGGGGGGCAGAATAAGTGAAAGTGAGAGAAGGGGCCAACAGAAAAGGAAGAGGTGGGACTGAAGCATAGTCAGTAAAAGCTGGTAAGGACTAATGAATGGTGCAAGACATAGGAGCTAGCTGACAGAGGTGGCAGGGGAACTTTTGTCACGCAAGTTTAGTAGTCAACACAGATAGAACATATTTTAATGCAGATATTAGCAGTAAGTTTGGCTACCAATAAAACAAATTACTAGAGCTGATATGACTTCATATTAGTCCATTACAAACAAATATAGTAGTCAGCAAAAAATAGTTAATTTATTGGGGTAAAGTAACAGAAATTAAACAGATCAGAGGGGCTTACTAACCTTAACAGTGAGACTAGAATGGCTGCTTAAGCAAAATCAGGGCTAGGTGGAGCTAACACAGGCAGCTATGGTACAGAAGTAACATCATACAGAACAAGAATGAGATTCATAAATGCCAATCTGAATAGGCAGTTAATACACGTGTGCAAATGCACATGATTCAGTAAGCAGCTACACATCTCTCATTAGTGAGAAACAAAAGATTAGTGCCCGCAAGGACAAGGAGATTTTAAAAACTTTGTTAATAAATGCAAGGAGCTTGAGAAATAAAATGAATGAATTGGAATATATCCTTCACAGTGAAAGCATAACAATATGTGCTATAACAGAAACTTGGTGGCAAAACAAACAATGAGGAATGCATATTGATGGATAGCAGCTGTTTCATAAGGGCAGAGAGCAAAGAAAAGTGGGAGGTGTGGTAATTTATATTAAAGAAGGAACAGAAGTATCAGTAATAGAGAAATATTCAATTCAATTCTATTCAACTTTATTTTTTTAGCGCCTTTCAAAAACCAAGGCGCTTAACATAAAAACAAGAACAGCCGATATAAATAACATTTAAAACATAAAAATAACATTCATGGGGTTGAAATAATATGGGTCAGACTATTACCTAGATTGTTAATTATATGGGTGTGTTACAAATTGCCCTTCCTGCAAGCTGATCAAAATGCTGAATTCCTTAATATAATAAAGGAGCAAGATATGGGAAGCAAATTGTTAATACTGGGTGATTTCGACTGTCCCAGTATACACTGGAAGGATAAAACAACCTCCACACCATTTGAAGCACAGTTTATGCACACTTTGGGTGCCCTCAGTTTGGAAAATTATATTATGGATCGTACAACAGGTGAAAACAAACTGGACCTTGTTTTAAGTAATTTAGAGTATTACATTAAAGACTGTATACTAAGAGAACCTCTAGGGGGAAACAATCATTGTATGGTGCAATTTTCAATATGTGTTAAAAGAAGCATACAAGCTGGAACAATTAATGTAAGATGTTTTGGCAGGGCTGTTTACAAGGCAATCGTTGGTTATTTGAGTAAATGGAACTGGAAAAAGGAATTTTCAGATCTAGATGTTGAGGGTTTGTGAACAATATTCAAAGTTCAACTAAATACCTGTATTAATAAGTTTATACCACTTATCAAAAATACAACAGCAATGGAACCCTCCTACCTAGTTTACAAGGAAGATTAAGAAAAGCAAGCAGGAATAAGAAAAGGGCCTATAAGATGGCAAAAAAAAGGCACACAAAACTTATGGGCTAACTATAAAAACAAAGAGAATGAATGTAAAAAGCAAATTAAAGGGGCAAAGAAAGCTTTGGAATGCAATTTGGAAGCAAAATCAAATGATAATAAAATAGCTTTATATGGAGCCTTAGAAAGACAAAACACAAACTGGTCCAATATTTATGGAAAATGACAAAACATCAGACTGCGCTAAAATCGTCAACATCTTTAATGATTTTTTTCCTAGTGTATATCAGAATAGGGAGGTAATAAAATTAACTGGTGGAGCTCAGAAAGAAAAAAATAACATTATAGTTTCTGTTCCTAACATTAAGAACATATTAAAAAATTAAGAGCCCAACAAATACCGAGATTGGATTGTGTCCACCCTAAATTACTGGCAATGATTTTTCAGAAATCCTTGGATGAGGGAAGGACAGTTAATGATTGGAGAACAGCACACATCATTCCAGTTTTTAAAAAAGGAGACAGGGATGACTGCAAAAATTACAAGCCTGTGAGCTTGATCTCCTCTGTTGGTAACATTTTAGAGGGAATGGTTAAGGATGAAATAGAACTTCATTTAAATATCAGTGGTATGAGGGATCCATTGCAACATGGATTCACAAAAAATCGAAGTTAACAAACCTCCTGTGCTTTTTTGAGCCTATTAGTAAGGCTCTTGAAAATAACTTTTCAGCGGATGTTCTGCATCTAGAATTTTCTAGGGCCTTTGACACAGTATTCCATCTTGAACTTATAAACAATGGAAGAATTGTGTTTAAATAAAACATTAGTGAGTTGGATATTCTCCTAGTTAAGTGATGGAAAACAAAGAGTATGTATAAAAGGACATTACTCTAAGACCCCGTGCGCACTAGGGACCAACTTAAAATGCTTTTTTAAAAACATTTCATAAACCAGTCCCTAGTATGGTTGTTGAAGCACCCACACATCATTCTGACAACCATGCTTGCCTGAGGGGGTTCCCAGGCATGATTGCGGCACCAGCTCACAGCATTATGGGTGCTGCAGTGCATCATGGGATACATGTGATTGTGCACTGAAAGGGGTCGCGGAAAAAATACATTAGTGAAATCCATGAGCCAATGCTGGCTCAGCAGTACTGGTAGACTTTTTTTAATCCTGCAGCTAAAAACAAACTGCTTTTCTTGTAGGACAGGTTGCCTTAACCCATGTTAGAGCCCAGTTTGTGTACACACTGCTGTTAACACGGAATAAGGCAACCAACTGTGTTTATCTAAAACCATGCTAAAGACTACCTCCCTAGCAGGGTTTTAACACAGTTTTAACATATGGTTGGAACATGGTTTCAACTGTGTTACAGTGTGTATGCAAACCGTATCCCAGGAACTTAAAATGGTATAAGGCAGTTAAATCATTTTACGTTCTCTAGTGTGAACAGGACCTAAATGGGTTGAAGTGATTAGTGGCATTCCCTAGGGTTCAGTGCTGGAACCAGTGCTGTTTAACATCTGTGTCCTTGATGAAATGCACCAGTGATGCTTGACTTTGTAAGTTTGCGGATGACCCCCAAAATGGGAGTTATAGTTCATAGTGATGAAGACATTATGAAATTTCAGAGGGAAATCATTAGCATAGTGGATTGGGTGAAAGAGAAAAAAACTAAAATTCAACATCAAAAAGTATTAAGTCATACATTTTTGGAGCAAGGAACAAAAATGCAAACTACTCTTTACTAAGGAGTGAGTTAACGTCCACCAAGAATAACAGAGACTGGGGGGTACTAGTTTCAAATAGATTAACCTTTGAAACACAGTATAAGAATATAGTTAACAGGGGAAATAAAATACTGGGTTGCATAAGTAGGAATATTAGGAGTATGGCTAGAGAAGTGCGTATGCCTTTGTATACTTCTCTCCCCCTCTCCTCCTCTGATCTACACCACTACAGGTCCCTGAGAAATGCCTCTATGAAGTCCTAAGAGCTGGAAAAGCTCATTATTTCAAGGCAACGCCTCAACAAAATCTCTGCTTCCCCTCTAAATTCTGGCAGGCTCTTCACTCCCTCTTTAATCACCCTCCCAAGTCTTCACTGCCTACCCTGTTGGTTGAGGGCATGAATGTCTCAGACCTCTCCTCTCCTCTGTTGCTTCAACTCTCAACTCCTTTTTCACCACCTATGCCCTCCCTGCAAGCCCCATCAATGTCCCTCCAGCATCCCCTGCCCCCTCCTCTTCTGAAGGCTTTTGCTTCTCACCTGTCTCTGTGCAGGAAGCCCTCCATGCCCTCCTCCTCTCTCAATCCTAACAAATCCAGCCCTGATGGCCTAGATCCCCACATTCTCTGGATCTCTGCCCCTGCCATAAATAATCCTCTCTTTTTTTCTTGTTAAACCTCTCCTTCACTCTAGGTAATGTTCATCAGGCTTGGAAAGTTGCCAGGGTGATACCTCTTCACAAAGGGGGTGATCCCTCCACCCCTGGCAATTACAGACCTATATCCCTTCTTCCCTCCCTGGCTAAATTTCATGAGCCCCTCATTTTCTCAACACTTTTTGACTTCCTTATCTTCTCTGACTTCCTCTTTCTGTTTCAATCTGGTTTCAGGAAAAATCACCCTACCATTACTTCACTCCTCCATGCCACTAACGTTATACTCTCGAGTATGGACCATGGACACATCACTGCTGTTATATTTATTGACCTTGCCACAGCTTTCTACTGTGTCTCTCATCCTCTTCTTCTTTCCAAACTTCACTCCACTGGTCTCTTTACCCTTGCTGTGGACTGGTTTAGGTCCTATCTTATGGGACGCATGCAATGTGTTCAAGCAGGAAACACCCCGTCCCCTTTCCCATCCAAGCAGGCATCCCTCAAGGCTCAATCCTTGGACCTGTCCTTTTCTCTGTCTTTCTTAATGACCTTCCATCTGTGTCTCTTCATAGATTCATCTGTATGCTCATACCTCTCAACCTCCCTCATCACAAATCAGGGACAAGGCTTAAAATGATCAGGGACAAATGACCAAAATCAGGGACACATCTGAAAAAATAGTAATATTAGTTCCAGGAGCTGTGTACAACATGCTTCTTAGTATGAATAGCATTTTCTTCTTGAGAACTAGACTGTAACACCAATGGCTAGCATTATTTTATGATTCAGATCCCCATTCTTCAGTGACAGAAATGCCAAATTTAGGAGGGACAGAAGAAATTTCAGAGGCAAAATCAGGGACTTCCCTGAAAATCAGGGACACTTGAGAGGTATGTGTATGCTGATGACACAGTCCTCTACACCTGTGATCCTTCAACTCCAGCAGCTGAGTCCCAGCTACAGAGTGACTTCATGATGGTGCTACGCTGTTTCCAGGCTAACAAGTTTAAGATTAACACCAAGAAAACTGTCCATGACATTTTGGAGCTGCTCAAAAACTAGCCAGACTTTCCTCACTCCCCTCATTTTCTACCCTTGATGGTACCTATCTTGAAGTTGTCCCTGTCTTCAAGTATCTTGGTATCTGACTGGACTGTCAACTTAAGTTCTCATCATACATTGACTATATCCACTCCAAACTCCACCCCAAGTTATGTGCCATGTACAGGAACAAAGACTCCCTCTCTCCTGTTGTCCATCGTGAATTACTTACCAAACTGATCCTCTCTGTTTTTGATTATGCTGATGCTGTCATCAGGTCTGACCATGCCTCATCTCTCTGTAGATTAGACTCTCTCTCAAATGCTTTTTGCTGATTCACCTCCAATGCCCTCCCTCCACTTACTACTGTTTCTTCTACTCTTCCTTCTCACTTCCTTCTCTTCACATATGCTGCTAGCACCATGCCACCTCCCTTATTTCCAAATTTTGGTTTGGATCTCTCCCCTCCTACCTCTCCTCTCTCCTCTCCCCTCTTCCTCCTCCTCCTCCTCCTCATATCAGCTCAGCTCCAGAGACCCACATATTTTCTGTCTCCCCTTCCATCACTCCTGTTCAGGGAAGGCAACCTTCTCTTATCATCTCCCCTCTTTCTTGAACTCTGATCCATGCTCCCTTCATTTACCTCCCTCTCTGCACTATTTAAAATGTATTCTTTCTGAGTCCCTTCCTTCCTCTTCCTTTTGTCTTTCCTTCCCCTAACTGCCTTGATGAGGCACTCTCTCTCCACCCCTTCTTAGCTTATCTTATTTGAACTTTAATTCTTCTCACTCCTTTGTTTCCTGTTGCCTTCCACAATCTCCTGCCACAGTCCCCCTCAATCTTTCCCTTCCTTCCTTCCTACCTTAATTATTACCTTATGATTTCCTAGGTATGCTAATTTGTTGTGCAGTTACCTCAAATTACACCAATCTATCATCATGTATTACTGTTTTATTACTTGTATGTCATATTTATATTGTAATCAGTCAGTTTATTTGTATCACCCCTCCTTCCCCCCCACCCCCGGTTGCATCTGGAAATGAGCTTTGGCTCAGTGTGCCTCTCCCAGTTGCCAAAATCTTAAATAAATAAATAAATACTTCATTGGTGAGACCACACATGGAGTATTGTATGCAGTTCTGGGCATCTTATAAAAAAGGAGAGATAAAGAGGCTGGTGGGGGTACAGAGGAGGGCAACCAGATTGGTTGCTGATATCAAACATCTGGTATATGAGGAAAGGCTGAAAGAGATGGGGTTGTTTTCCCTGGACTATAGAAGGATGAGGGGTGATCTTTGCCTGGTATATAGGGCACATTATGACAGAAATTTGTGGGAATGTATAGGACTGGAATCAAAAGAACAATATAAGGACAGTAGGGGAAATGATTCATTAATAAAAGGAGAGCATTGTAAAACAATACAAGAGGGACTTTGAATAATCAATGAGTGGTCTCTATTTGGAATTGTCTCCCAAATGAGGTAGTGCACAGTAAAGATATGAAACAATTTAAGGAGGATGCATTCTTAATTAACCAGGGAATACTAAGAAATGATTAAATAAAATCAAGTCACTATGGGAACACTATTGGACTTGTATAAATCCTATGAATCAGAAGATAAGCAAGGAATTTGAAGATATTGGTTGAGGGCTGTAGTGGAGAGAGAAAGAGTAGCATGAGTCCTGGTGGTGGAGGGCAGTTGATTACAGCCCAGGGGGGTATGGATTCCAGTAGGTAAGTGGTGTCTGGCTGGAAACCCCTAAATCAGGCAAGGGAAGGCAATTTTATTTATAGGCCCCCAATCCCTGAGGGTCTGGGTGCAATACAATCATGAACAAGTGCAGAGAGAACATGTACAGTATAGAAGGATATTAAAATAGTAAAATATTAAAACACAGCATCACACCCATAGATCAGGTTAAATAATTGGGTTTTCAAGCGAGTTTTAAAAACTTTGGCAATAGGGACTCCACTCACTTCATGAGGAAGGGCGTTCCATAGCACAGTGTTGGCAACCCTGAACACCCACTCCCCTGAAGTCTTCAGCTGGGATCTGCATACCAAGAAGAGACTCACATTTGATGAATGAAGTGGTGGTCTGGAGCAAACAGGATCAGGAGGTCTTTTGGGTAGCTGGGTTCCATAACATGCATAGCCTTGTAAGTTAACAAGCACACCTTAAAGAGCTGCTGACACCTTCAAAAACTTTAAAAAACATAATAGTTAGGTACAACTCAGCTTCCATTCCATATATATTCTAAAGATTTCTCCTCCCCAGTATTTATTACTAAGGACATTTGCATGAATGCATGATCTTTATCCCTCAGGGTTCATCTATCTCTACAGTTGACTCCCTACTTGAAGTCATAATCTTCTGTTGTGACATCACAGTTTGCTGCCATGGGAGTAACTGCAATGTCAAAAGTAGTGCATTATGATCCCAGGTAGGGAAACAGAAACAAGAATAGATGAACTCTTTAGAAACAAAGATCCTGTTTTCATGCAGATTACCTCAGTAATAAATAATAGGGAGGAAGAATACAAAACTAATGTGAAATACAAGCTGGACTGCATCTAAATATTATGTTTTGGTAAAGTTCTTCTAAAGACATCAGCTGCTCTTTAAAGCTGATGCACCATGAAACAGGCAAGCAGTGCAGTTTATGGAGAACTAGTATGATGTGCTTGCATAAAAAGGTCCCAGCCACCAGCCAGGCTGCCATGTACTGGACTAGCTGCAGGTGGTGCACCAACATTGCAGATAACCCTAAGTAAAGAGTGTTCCAATAATACAATACAGATGTGACATGAGCATACACTAGAGCAAACAGGTCAACAGTTACAGGAAAGGGCTTGATATGGGCAATGTGTCTAAGATGTGAAAATCCATTGCAGGCAACTGCTGACACCTGATGTTCTAGTGTCAGCTTGGAGTCCACAATGATCCTCAGATTCCTAACCTTAACCACAGCCTTGAGCAACGTAATATTGGTAAAGCGACATCCACACCGTTAATCACTGATCCTTATTGACCTGGTTCCAATAGCATCACCTCTATCTTTAAAGGATTGAGTCTAAGCCTGCTTGTGGCCATCCAGCCTTGAATTTCCTGAAGGCATTCACTCAGCCTTCAGACCACAACACCTCTGTCATGTGCAGAAGACACATACAGGTGGGTATCATCTGCATAACAGTTACAACCCAAGCCATAGCTTTTAATGATCTCTCCAGGTCACAGTATATACACTGCAAAGAGCACAGGGCCCAAGATCAAACCCTGAGTCACCCCACAACAGACTGCAGCACTACTCAAGATGTAAGAGCCCAAAGCCACCTGCTATACCCTCCTGGATAAGTAGGACTTAAACCACTGAAGTACCATACTCGAGAGTCCTGCATTGAGCCTTAGTTGTATCAGTAATACCCAATGGTCCACAGTGTCAAATGCTGAAGAAAGGTCAAGTAGATCAAGTAGAACTAGAATGAAAGAAAGTACACTGACCCTTGCCAGGAGGAGATCATGGTGCACCTTGATGAGGGCCATTTCAGTACTGTAGGGAGGCCAGAGACCAGACAGGAAAGACTCATAGATGTCATATTTTTCCAGGTGTTGTTCCTACTACATTGATACCACATTCTTGACTACCTTCCTGAGAAAGGGAGGGCTTGAGATGGGCATGTAATCTGAGGGATTGTCTGAGTCCAAGGATGACTTCTTGAGAAGGGGCTTCACTACCACCCTTCTCTTCAGAGTGTAAGGAAAAGGCTCCTCCTCACCACCAGATAATCTCCATGACAGATACTCTCCATAATATTTTGACATAAGATCCCCAAACACCCAACAAGAAGTTGGGTTGGCCGCTAAAATACAGTAACTTGGGTATCTGTACCCACGGAGGTCATACAGGAGAGCAACAAGCTGGAGCTGTGATATGAAGCAGTGGAACCAATATTAAGTAAGCCCAGCTTACTTTCAAGGACTTCAAATTATAGCAGTATCAGTAGTAGGATAAATAAACTTTATTATCCAAAATAATTAAACAGTAGCAACATTCAACCCCCATATCAGCCTGAATGCAAAATACAGAAAGTAGACACACGACCCTGAGACCACCTGGAAGACCTCATCCACTAGCACTGGCTCAAACTTCTCCCCCAGAAATGAAGTGCCCAAGACCACTATTGAGTGGTTATTACCAGACCATGACTGGCCGCTTGGAAAGATCCTAGCTTGAATAGTGGATACCTTGTCCAGAAAAAAATTATTAAACTCTTCACAGTTCTCTACTGTAAAAATCATGCAAGACTTTAGTTTAACAATCTGTCCACAGTGTTGAAGAGTTGAGCCAGTTAGTTCTTTCCAGCAGCAATCACCTGTGCAGGAATACTGACTTTTTCAGGGTGATTGCCCACTGATACTCATCATAATAAGCCCTCAGCACCACTCTGTCACGTTGGACCTAGACCTCTGCCAGTAATACTTTAGCCTCTGCCCTTTAGTCTTCAACTGCTTCAGATCATTACCAAACCATATAGACCTGTGGAGGGAAATTAAGGGGTGAACATAGTAAAGAGTCAGGGAGTCAAAGGCAGCCATAAGAATCATGTTATAGCCCACTATGGCTTTCTCAGCTCCCTCAAAACATGCTGTCTCCATGCCCAAAGTGTTCAGTAGTGCCCAAGAGACTCTCAGATTCCAAATTCTGAACTGAGCAGTAGCTGACCATCTCCACTAGGGAGGAATCTATATCGAGGGCTATGCAAAGGAACTGCACAACATGATGCTCTGACCAAATAACTGGCTCAGCCCTGAGATTACTAAAGTCAAGACCCAACAACAAGACCATGTCCAAGGCATAGCCATGTTGGTAGGTTTCCAGAGGTAACCACCTGTATGAGGTCCAATGACATCATTAACTGGAGGAACTGCATTCAGAAAAGAAAGGCTTCATCATTGATCAGGCATTGAAATCACCAAGCAAACAAACTCTGAGTGAGCCCAACAGCACATCAGACATGAAGCTCTCATGTTCCTGCAAGAATGCATTACCGTATCCCAAGGATGGTATATTAGAATGATTTTGCAGCCTGTACCTGGACCACCTTTTACTGTCATTCATTCAAATGACCAGGTCATCTAGGTGGGGTACACCATTAACCCCAGAACAGATCTAAAATGGCCACCCTGCTTCCCCAGCACTCCTGCCTAGGGCAATGCACCATAGAATAACCTGGAGGAATGGATACCTTTTGTACAGGGCCAGAGATAGCCCCCAGCTAGGTCTTCATGATATATACCTCATCAGCCGAGGAGTAGAGATGCAGAAAAGTTTTAATTCACCAGCAAAGTTGGCATGAATTTATGGAAATTCACATTTCATGAATTTCCAGTGGCTGCACCAACTTCACCACACAGATTTCTTTGTTTGAACCCCCCCGAACTGTAATAAAAAACCTCCCCTACCCACTTTGCTATAATTCCACCACCACTCCTACCTCGTAAAAACTTTCTAGTCATATACAAGTTTTCAAGTTCAAGTTTCAGGTTTCATATCCCCCTCCCATCTGTCATTGACACCCTTCTCTCTCTTCTCCTACCCCACCACTGTGGCAAATTTCAAAGTAGTACAGTGACCTCAAAGTTCAATACCTCCCTCCTCCCACCCACACACCAAACACACTTTCCTCACCTTACCCTCCATGTGAGCTCACTACTAGGTCAAGTCATAAGACCCCACTAACCAACCCCCTCTGGCTCTCACCACCTTCCTCCCCCACCTGCACCCCCCAAAAATGTGACCCATAATAAAGACAATAGTTCCCTGTGCAGAGTGTCTGCTCTGCTTGGTAATGGGCCCTGCTTGAATGAATGCTGACATAGTTTGCTCTTAGTAAAACCTGACTGGCTAAAAATTCATCAAATCAGGTTTTACTAGGAGCAAAGAGGTCAGCAATCATTCCTGCATCATTGCCATTATGGAGGTAGACACTGAACAGAGCAGACCCTCTGATCCAGGGGAACATTTTTTTTATAGGTCACATTTTTTCTGGGTGCTGGTGGGGGTAGAAAGCTGGTGGGGGCCAGAGGGGATTGGATGGGGGGGTCTTATGACTCGATCTGGTAGTGGGACTTGGGTGGGGGACATAAGTGGAGGAGCAGTTCAAAAACTGGGGGGTCAGAATGAATTATATCATGATATGACAGTTACACAATCTTGAAAGTCATGTTATCAGTACTGTGGGAAGGTGATACTACCATAAATGGTTCATGGTATACCACTGTTATCTGGCTTTTAACCAGTTCAGAGAGGTGTTTTTTCATCTGTGCCATCTCTACCTAAATATAGTACCTTACCTTAATTTGCCAGGCTTGTAACTTCTGTGTATAAGCTGAGCGGCTGCAGAGTGCTGCAGCTACAGCCAACCCCTAAAATATGTTTGATGATTACACAAACTAGGGAAGGGGTTTGAAGGTGCACTATCTAGAAACAGTATTAATAGGGTTGGTGGAGGTGGGGGGCTCTCTAAACCTAACTGTGTTATTTTTGCTGGCAGTTCTACATGTATGGGGTTAATTATAGACCCATACATAAAGAAAACATCCGCAAAAGTAATGCAACTACATTTAGAGAGTCCTGCTCCCCAAATGTCTTATTAATATCTACATAGAGCAACTGTAGCCTGTTCCTTACTTTGTGTCCTCATTAAGCTTATTTTAGGGGCAGAGCTGCTGCAGAGCTCAACAGCCTCTTGGCTCATGTACAGAAGTTGCAAGTCAGGCAACTTAAGGTACATATTTTGTTTAAAGCTATCTCTTTGGGCAGCCAACTCCTTTGTATGAGTTGCCTGCCTGGAAAATGTCAGCTGCTATCTGAGATACTGTACACACATGACCCTACCTCCATCCCCACACAGAATCCCAGAACATCTACAGATTATGTACCCCTGCATTCACTACTGGACTCTGCATTCTCACTGACCAGATCAAATCTAAAGTGAGCTTTTAGTGAAATCAATGGTCATACCAGAAATATATAAAGGATTCTAAGCAATAAAACAGTATTTCAAGTGTCTAGCCATTTCTACAGATTTCACTCTGCCCCTCGGTTTCCTAATAAAAACAAAAATATCTGACTTATCAAACCTCATGGTGTAAATGAAAAATGGTGGGTCTAAGAAATAGCTTAGAGTGTGGTGCTCATGCTTCTCTGTAAACATAACCACTACTTATCATTAGGTTAAGGTTTCCTATTTTCTTTTCTTTCTTTAGAATCCTAATCCTCACTACTCCAGTAGTACGTACAGGGTTACAAAAGCCGTAGAGCCGGTTACTTCCAGACCCGTTTGTTCTTCCCAGTTACTCCAATAGTCAGGAAACCTCACTCCAGATGCCATTACTTCTGTACCCACCAGAGTCCATCAGTTATGCTGCAATCAGCATGGTTACAATGTTATAGCTATGCTATGCATTAACAAGCATAACATTTCATTTGGGTCAAAACTGAAAACTGTGAGGCACTTGTCCCAATCCCCCACTCTGAAATGAACTCTGCAGTCTTTCTTCTTAATTTTGAGTCTGCTTTACACTTCCAGCACTGAGCTGGCAGTATAGCCTAGAGATTAGAGTAAGGAGCTGTGAACAGGTTTGGTACATCCGCCAAATGAGGGGGTTCACTCGACATGCTAGTGACCTGGGTTCATGCCCTGATCCCAGGTGCCAGGAGCAGAGATTGGCAGGGAGAGGATCCAGAGCGTCCATTGGATGCTTTCCCCCTGTGGGGGTGGGTCAGGCTTTGGCGCATGGAGGTGGATTGGGAGACGAGCTAGGGGGTGTGGAACCTTGACATGTTCCCCTGCATGTCCCCGCCTCAGGATGCCACTCCCACTCAGGCCAATTAGGTGGAGTGGATGGGCCAAGAAAGATGTAAAAAGTGCCCTCTGGCTGGCTGGATGATGACTGCCAGTCCCCAGTTCCATGGCAGCTCAGGATAGCCCCGAGCTGACCCCTGCTGGTGCAAGGATACGATGTTGTGCCTAAGGGCTTTTCTCTCTTGGAGGAGGGAGATCCAACTGATGAAAGGTTATGTCAAGTTACCTGGAGCTTACCGGTGATGATGGGGGCAACAGATGGTGACCGGGGGATGGTGATGGCCAGGGCCCTAGGCAGCCAGAAGGAGTGGCCTGTCAGAGGACTGGGGGAAAAGCATAAAGAAACAAGACAAAAAAAAAGTTTGGCATATCCAGTAGACTTAGGTATGATTTCTACATGCTTCAAGATGCATACTGTGTGACCGTGAGCAATGCTCCCAGGTAACACCTGAAAACAGGCCTTGGGCCTAATGGGCCTTAACCAGTTACCAAAGAATGAAAATAAATGACAAAATAAAAGGAGCATCCCATAGGCTTTCATCAGTATTCTCAATACATTGTTTTTGAACACTCATTAACATCATTTCTGGTGACTAAAACAAACTAGCATGCAACAGACAGTGCTCCATGACTTTATAGGACAGTGGTTGTACCAAAACCAGGAACAACTTGTAAATAAGAATCGCCCAATGGAGTCTTTTCCAGGTAAAACAACACACACACACACACACACACACACACACTCACTTTGGTGTCCATTTTCAGGTAGGCAATTAAGCACTTGAGAATTTATAGCCCTTGTCACATTCCATTCCTAGGGGAAATGCTAAAAAAATTTTTTTGTGTGCCAGTAGGGGAAGGGTATGTAGGAATTAGTTTGTAATTTCTGTTGGGCCAATGAAAGGTATCAAATCACCTAATTTGTGCATCTTGTCAGTACAAGTCAGTGAGCTCATCTGATCTTGCTCCCACTGACTGCCGTCAAATTCTATGTTTCTATCTGCTGGTTAACTAGGATCTGCAGTTTATCCATTAGGTAGGGAAATGGGCAGATTGGGTGGGCCAAGCGGTCCTTATCTGCTGTCAAATTCTATGTTTCTATGTTTCTTCCAGTGAATGCATGTGGTGTATGCCACAGACATAAGACAAAAAGCATAATTAAGTTAACAGGCTAGTAAATCCTGTATCGGGGCGGGGGGTCAAATGTACATTCCAACTTTTACTTTTGAAAGTGATGGGGTCAGCTGAGAAGGAGGCAGTGAAGTGTGTTTAGTGCATGGGTGGGGGGAAGGCTGTATAGAACTTTTATGCCACTCCTCTACTTTGAAATTTGCCAGGGCAGAGAGGGGAGAAAGGAGGAGGGTGCTAGGGGGATAAGAGGGAGGTATATGATGACTACAACACCTTTTGGAGGTTGACGGACAGCATTACAGCACAGTGGGCAGGGGAGGTATTTCTTTATAACAGGGTTGGATAAGACTGCAATTTGCATAGTTTTTCACCAGTGAATTGCACAAATTTGCACAGCAAACAACACAAACTGGAAATCTGCATAGATCTGTCATGGGAATGTGATGAATTCACCAGGTGAATAACTACGCATATTGCCTAATTTGCCCACAAATTGGCAACTTGTGTAGATTAGCATGCGAATTTGGCCAATGTGCTGGGTGAATAGCTACCCGAGTTGCAATCATCTGCGAAGCAACTTTGCCCATTACTAGGATTCTGCAATGAACACCTCGATCACCACTGTTTTATTCCTCAAGCAATGTGATGTTACGAAGGACTGCTCTAAATGGAGGAACTAATATGACTGGCCCTTTTGCTATGCTACCTGCTTGCAAGAAATTACAGCTGCCTTGGGAATGCAAACCAGGCAAGTGGGATCCTTCATCTGGCAATGCGCAATCCCAGGGCATCTTCTTGATCCCACAATACTGATCCCACCCACCCCACTGTCAACCCCTGGAGCAAGCTTACCTGGAGTGGCATCCCTATTAGACCCCAAATTCCCTGCAGTGAGCAGACTGCTAAAGTTATGCAGGAATGAGCTTTTAGAGTCTTAGTGGCAAGAAGGGGGGCTGGCAGACAAAGGTCCTGATTGGCATCCCACAGATTAGTGTCTGGTAACAGATGTATTGCCCAAGAATTTGTTTTTTTAATTTTACTAACTTCCTTGTAAAATATTTTTAATTCATGGGAAATGAGATTAGAGTTTCTTTCAAATCTGTGGTCCATGGGAGAACAAGTGGATGTGGGTAACAGAAGTCTTTTAACCTAAAGATCTACAAGACTTTTGTTTTGGTTAAACTTCAATGGGCTGTATCCCTTTCAGAAAAAAATAATTTAATACTTTGAATGTGAACAGTAGCCAAGGTAAAGACAGACATTTCTGGCTGGGCTGATGGCATCGATAATAAAAGGACTAAGCTATAAATAACAAATCTGGTTTGTACCAGTCTGTGAAAAAGTTTGTCACCAGAGATTAAAAGTGGAGATGGTGTGATGTCAGAGAGGCTGGTCCAGTGATGTGGGGACAGTGGGCTGGCCAGCCAACGTTACTTCTGTTGTATGTTTGCAATGAGAAGACAGTTATACTTTGGGACATTGAGCTAGTAACATCATAGCTTTGAGTCTGCCATTACTCACAAGTTCTCAGTTAGGGGTAAGCTTCTTGCATTTTACTTAGGGATTTGCATAGCACTGAGTTAGGTTTTTCTGTGTGACCTCTATCTTTTTCAACGCGTTTATTTTTATCTGTAGAAATACTGTATTCCCCAAAATCTATAGAGTATATTATCCTGTAACATATTCAAATATCGTGGCGAATTAATTTTTTTTTTTTTAATATATACCTCATGCTTTCTGGACTGAGTCCTTTCAGGATAGGTAACCGGGGTAAACTGGAAAGTCTGTGATAAATTTCTGAAGAGACAGGCTACAAAGTTACCATATGTGAAGCACAGTGTTCTCAGCTATACAAAAAGGGGGGCTGTCATTTGGGAAAGAGCACTGCACTGTTTGATCAGCAGAGATGTTGTGAAATTCTAATTCTCCGGCAAAGTTCAGATGAAATTGCCAAATTCGCCTCCGCAGATCATTTTGCAACATTTTTCTATTTAATAGGAAATTTGTCTTGCCATTTCCACTGTAAGATCTCCTTGGGGTACACAAAGGCCAAGTTGGGTCACAATGTTCATTTTTTTTAAGTGCAAAATAACACTGTCCCTAGTGTGTAGTGGTTTCTCCCTCTTATTGCTGGCCCAATATTAAATAATGATCATTCTGGTTGTTGGCTGTCGATAGGGAAGGAGAGGATCGAGCATTCAATGGACTTCTCTCCTTTCTCTGGGAGAGAGGGTTTGTCATCCCACTCTGTGGCTGACCCCTGGTGGAGGCCAGGTGGAGGTGTCATAGTTAGGGAAGCACAGGAGTGTGGGTACGTGGCATGTGCATGCCTCTACACCTGTATGCTCATGCTGCAGGAGAGGAAGGAAGAAAATGGAAAAAAGGGAGATTGCAGGCTGAGTGAAGCCCTGTCAAGCCAACCAGTGTTCCGCTCCACTGCTAGATCACCTGATTAGCCCTTATATGGATTGTTGTACTGGGGGGAAGGGCAGCCCTCCCCTTCCTTGCCCTATCATGGGAGGAAATCTATGGGGGATACAGGGGGCTCGGTGATACCGGGGGTCAGTGGATGTTCACAGGTGGAAGACAGGGGCTGAGATTCCTGCCTGTAGCCCTGCGAGTAGGGAGAAAAAGATCACCTGCCCAATGTGAAATAAAAATCATTCGCTAGTATATAGTGGTCCCCTTCCCTGTTGATCGCAGGCCAGATGTAAAATAAAAATCTTTCCCTGGTATCTAGTGGTTCCTCCCCGCTGAACAGCAGCCCGATGTTAAATGAAAATCTTTCCCTTGTGTCTAGTGGTTCCCCCTACCCCGCCGATTGCTGGTCCGATGTCAAATAAAAAATTTCCCCTGGTGTCTAGTAGTCTACCCCCCCGTCAATTGCTTAACTGATGTTAAATAAACATCTTTCCTAGTGTCTAGTGAATTACCCCAATCCCCATTCTCCCTGTAATAAAGAATACTTACTTCCTGGTGATCAAACAGTCCCCTCCCCATCCCTGAATCCAGTCTGCCGCTTAAAATAAAATATAATATATCTTTCCCTGGTGTCTAGTGGACCCCCCCCACCCCAGCAGGTAGTGCCCCACTACCACGCTCCCAACATCCCATCCCAAAGTCAGCAACCAGCAGTTGTCCACTTTTCACCGTGACCAGCCACTGACTGTGCTATCAATGAGTGCGTACTTGTACAAGTATGCACTCACTAACAGGTCAGTCAGTGGCCGGCCATGGTGGAGAGGAAGGCTGTGCCAGTGACAGCCTGGGGTGGATAAGGGAGTGGTGGGGGGCACTACCTGCTGTAGCTGGGGAGGGGGTCCACTAAACAGCAGAAAAAGATATATATTGTATTTTAGGGGCAGATTGAATTTGTGGATGGGGGGCCACTAGACCACAAGGGAAGCATACATTTTATTGCAAGGAGAGATCTTGGCTAGGAGGGGGACCATTAGACCACAAGGGGAGGATGTTTATTTAACATCGGGCTGACGATCAGCAGGGGGACAAATAAATAAGGGAAAGATTTCTATTTCACATCAGACTGGTGATCGGGGGGGCACTACACAATAGAGAAAGATTTCAATTTCACATTGGGCTGTCAATCGGGGGGTGGAGGAAGACCACTAGACACCAGGGAATGATTTTCATTTAACATCAGGTTGGCAATCGGTGGTGGTGGGGGGACCACTAGACACCAGGAAAAGATTTTTATTTAACATCGGGCTGGTGATTGGTGGGGGGGACCACTAGACACCAGGGAAAAATTTTCATTAACATCGGGCTGGCGATCGGCAACAGGGGACCACTAGACACCAGGGAAAGATTTCATTTCACATCAGGCCAGCAATTGGTTGGGGGGGGCACTAGACACCAGGGAGAGATTTTTGTTTTACATTGGGCCAGCGATCAGTGTAGGGGGGGGACCACTAGACACCAGGGAAAGATTTTTATTTAACATCAGCAGTTGAGACCACTAGACACCTGAGAAAGATTTAAACTTAATATCAGGCTTGCAATCGGCGGTGGGGGAGGGGAATCACAAGACACCAGGAAAAGATTTTTATTTAACTTCTCCCAATGTTATACAAAAGTGGAAACAGAGAGGAAGCGGGGACCTACAGACCAGTCAGCCTGACCTCAGTATTGGGTAAGATCATGGAAACACTAATGAAGGAAAGAATAGTGGAACGCCTAGTTGCCAAAGGTCTACAAGACCCAAGGCAACATGGTTTTACTGGAGGGAGGTCATGCCAGACTAACCTCACTGAGTTCTTCAGCTGGGTGACTAGGGAGGTGGATGGGAAGGCAGTGGATGTGGCCTACCTGGACGTCAACAAGGATCTGACACTGTGCCACACAGAAAGCTGATAAACAAGCTTGGGAACATGGGAGTGGACAAGATGGTGGTAAAGTAGGTGGAAAATTGGTTGGATAACAGGATACAGAGGGTGGTGATAAACGCCAGTCACTCCGCAGAGGGAAAAGTAACAAGTGGGGTACCACAGGAATCAGCGCTTGGTCCAGTCCTCTTCAATATCTTTATCAGCGACATCACAAAGGGCCTAGAAGGGAAAATTTGCCTGTTTGCTGATGACACAAATCACTACAACAGGGAGGACACGCCAGGAGGTATGGATAGAAAGAGGAGAGATCTAGAGCAGCAGACAGGAATGGTAGCTTAGTTTGCAACTCCTCATCTCAAGTGCTTTAAAATCGGAAGAAAAACTGAAGATCAATGGTTGGGGACTTAAAAAGCACACCACCTGATAGGGAAAAATCTGCTTCAATGAAAGAACGTCTCCCTGTAACGATCGCTTGTACCGTTCACAGGATAACTTAAAACAATGCAACCAGGACATTGAGCATCATGACACAGGCAATGACAATGGTGGGCACAGCCATGGTGGCTGGGTTGACCCTGGATCCTACAGTAGACTACAGGGAACTCAAGGGGATGATGCAGAGAGTTCTGGATGAGATCATGACCTATAAGGCATTGGTGGCAAACCTGGAAGAAAACTTTCAAGCCCTGCACCACCAGACACTAGAGACTGAGACCTATCTCTCCTACATTGATGAGAAGGATTCCAGGCAAGGATACAGGATCTGGAGTGCACTGTATGGATCCTATGGAACAGGGCAGGGGATGCTGAGAATAGAAGCAGGAGAAATAATCTCTGCTTTGTGGGGTTCCCAGAAGGGGCTGAGAGGAGGAACCCCATTAGATTTCTCCAGTCTGAACTGCTGGGACTATTGGGTATGAATGGTGCCCTGTACTAGAGGTGGAGTGAGCACACAGGTCATTGGCACCAACACCAAAGCAAGGATAGTGGGCCAGACCTATTATTGCAAACTTTTTGAGACTCCCTGAAAAAGAGAGGATTCTGGTCTTAGCGAGGGACAAGGGCGCCTTGCACTGGAATGGCCACAGAGTATATATCTTTAATGATTATTCTACTGAGCTTGCTAGAAAGAGGAAAGCTTTCACTGAAGTTAGGAACATTTTTCAAGAGCTACAGGTGTAGTACCACTTAGTATACCCTGCAAAACTGGTTATTCAATTAAACGGGGTTAGTAACCCCTTTGAGACCCCCAAGGAACTTGTGGAATACATTGACAGAAACTGGCCCAATCAAGCCTCATGATCAGCCCCTACTCCAACACAATGCAGAGAGAAAGGTCAGTGGTCTGGTGGGGCTTCGAACCCAGCTCCCCAGAACACCACCAATCGATATGCAATGCTAGCCACACTGGCAAGGAATGAGGGCATGGAATGGCAAACATCCAAGGTGAAGAGGAAACAGAGGGGGAAAGACAAGTTGCTCACCTAACACTCCCCACAAGCCCAGAAACACGAAAAGAGAAGCAGGACACCTTCATCAACTAGCACTGAATCTGTGGGAGAGCCAGCACCAAAATGCCAGGAGCTGGACTTGAACCAGCAGCAGGCACCTTCCCAAGATTCAGAGAAACTGACTGGAGTTGCCGGCCTGCTCCAAGAGACAAGATTACAATCCTGGGCTGAGGTGGCAGGAGTATAAGTAACATCTGATGAGGATACTCCACTCCCAATTGACCCAACCTATGCGGAGGCGGCTGGGCAACCAAAAAGGCAGCAAGTGATCCCACAATCTACACTACAAGCTTAAGGCTGGATACTATGTACTGTTGTATCCTTTTTGATCTTTAAGGCCAGGTAACGTCTTGTTACTGAAGGAGAAAGAAAAGAGAAAAGGGAGATCTTCTGTGAGAAGGGGGTGGGGGCAGTGGGGGGCAGCATGATGACTGGTTTTCAGGCTAGAAAGACTGAGTTGAGCAATGGTCCAAGGTCTGGTCCTTTCTTTTTTCCCCTCCCCACCCTCCGGTCACAAAGGCAGAGAACAGGAAGGATGAGAGGGCCTTATATATTCCCCGGCTGAGTGGAGGAGAGTGGGCAGGCAGCTGCGGGGCTGACAGAAGTCTTTCATGGAAGTCACTTTCAGGCGGCACTTGATATTGCAATATTGATAGGGAGATATTGGCTGTGGTGGGGGGGATGTGAGGAAGGAAGGGGAGAGAGGGGGTACAAATGTAGCCCAGGCGCCGAGTGCCTATGGGCTACTATCCCTGCCTGTTGTCCCTGGTACAGATTAAGGGGCCTGGGTCCTGCTACGGTAGCAACTGGGGGTTCTTTCCCAAAATTATAAATGATAGTGCGGTGCCTCCACCCAGAGTAAGTTATAAGTGGGTCAGGTGGCTGGTTGGTACAGCCCCCTGGGATACTGCGCCTACCCACCTCCCGAACCAACCACTCTTCCCCAACAACCTTTTCCCACCAAATATCATAGAACTTTCAGAAAGCAAGTGCAATGAACCTCTCTGGATACAGCAATTCCAACAACAAACTCACAGCTTTATTAAGGAGAAGGGCTAGGAAAGGGGTACCTGGAACAGGGATAGCTGTGGGAAAAAAAGAGATCAGTGACAAAACTGGCAAACGGTAACATAAGGGCCCATAGGCCAGTCCACCTCCTGGCTGCCCACCCACACTGGTACCAGTGTTACCCTAAGAAGTCCCTGGGATTCCCATTTGGTGCAGGCCTGGACATTGCCGCGGGTTGGACGGCTGTTGGGGTCCTGGAAGGTTGGGAAAATGTTTAAATTTAGAATCACACTCATCCTGTTTCAGAATCCAGGAACCAGGTGCTGGGTACTCACGGTTTGCAGACCTCAAAAACGGTTGGTGGAATAATTTCCAGTTGTCCTGGAGTGTGGAGCTACACTCAATTCCTGTAGCAATGGGCAGAAGGGAGGATGGTCTCAGTTCCCCTAGCAGGTTGGATCTTGCTTGAAAGTCTTGCAGCTTGTCCCCTTGATTGCAGGTTTGGCCGCTTGTCACTTTCAGCCATTTCTGGCCAGTAGCCTGTGATGTGGGCGGATGGAGAAGGGTGCCGTCTGTAATGGCGATGCCTTCAGGGCAAAATCTTGAATGCGATGGGGAGTGTAGGGTGACTGGATGGGGGGTGGGTGGATAAGGGTGACAGGATGTCGCTATATGTACACACGCACGCGGGTGGGGGAGCAAGGACAGTGAGTGTGGGCTGGGAGGGGCAGAGGGGATGTAGGGGTGATGCTGCTGTGGGTTGCTGAGCTGCGCCATGGTGTTGGGGGTTGGCCTATGGCTGGGGTGGGTGAGGTACTGGGTTTGGGTCCGGGCACTGGTGCAGTTTTATTGCACCCGGCCTGAACCTTTATTTTTCATGCTTTTGCCCCTCCCCTGACATGCACCCCGGAGTTGAGAATCCTTTAATAGGGGTTGCGAGTAGGGCCCCACAAGCATGAAAATCTAAGTCCCCGGTGCCGCTTGTTCCATGCGCCGAGGGTGTCAGAGTGCCAAAAAGGTTTTCGACACTCTGACTTCGCGATTATGGTGATTGCCTTTAGGCAGTCGCCGTTATCACATGGAACCATTCTGGCCTGTTGCAGAGCTCAATGGCAGGTCCACACCAGCCCCAGAAAGCCCAGATCCAGGAGTGGCCCCACAGCCCAGCTGTCCACAAGGGTCATCGGTGCTGTAGCAACCCAGGAAGTGCTAGTGACCTCCTGAGACAGTGGGTCCCACTTGGAAGGAGTTAACTAGTTCCCTCCATGGCTCTGAGTGAGAACTCCCAAGAAGCAGGAGCTCTCTGCAGTCCCTGCACTTAATCTGCAAGTCACTTGTAACTAGGCAGTGCTTCCAAATAAACAGCAGAACCAGTGTGCCCACGGGTGTTAGCCCTCTGAATTGCACTCGGTCTATAGTAATCCACAGGGGGAATTCAGAACTAGGCAAACCCCTGTTCACTTCAATGCTTTCAGTTCTAACTGTTCACAAAAGATTCCTGTCGACTTCTCCCAGGACACATCTCTCAGCCACTCAGCACTGTCCATACCACGAAATCAAAGAACTGGGCTAGCACCCTGCATCAGAGACCCTTTGCCTCTTCAGAATTTTAAGCAGAGTCCCAAACTGTAAAACAAGTCCATTGCAGCAAATGTTCAACTTCCAAACGAAAACAGCACAGTTCAATCCACCAGTGCAGGGTCTCTGCAGCAGCTACTTTTCCCCTCAAGACAACACAGCTCACAGTACCTGGAGAGGTTCAATATCAGACCAGCCTCTCTCTCTCTCTTTTTCTCTGGAACTCCCTTCTTGTAGTGGCAATCTCCAACCGAGACCTGAGCAAGGCCACTAAAAGTCCATTTCCACTCAATCAGGATCCTACTAGCTCGAGAACAACTGAAAAACAGACTGAAGAAAACCCAGAAGGTCCTTGGTTTTTCACTTGAGAATCCGACTTCCTGATTGGCTGTTCAAGCCAATCAATCATCAATAACAATAGAGATCAATATCTCCTAAGTTCCAACTGGGGCAAGTGTTAGGCACCTGAATTTATGAAACTCCATCTCCCAGAATCCTCTGTGCCCAACTTTCGGCACCGAGACAGCTGATTGGCTGCTGACAGGGGTCAAAGCATCAGCAACATGGTGGCCCCCATTCAGTACCATACTAGTTCTTATGTTGTCTCTCCTTAACAGTTTTGGTGCTGCCAAGGGAAATGCTCTTTATTTGCTGTAACCCCACAGTCTGATAACCCCTTTTGTGCCCTTTTGAATGAGCCCACTTCTGAATAATTATCCCCCCCCCCATTTCCCTGTCATTGGTGCCACAGTACAGTCCCCCCAGGTGGCAGGCAGCCTCCTTATTATTATTCATGAGGACTCATATATTATTCATGAGCTCTCGCTATGTGCCCAAACTTAAACTTTATTATTTTCTTTAGAGAAGCCTCTCTCCGGCCTAACTGAAGTCTTCTAGCATCATTATGCTCTGGAGGGGCACTGGGACCACAGAACAACTCCCCATTGTTGACTGCAATGGTGGTCAGCACAACAAAGCACACCATCACGCATGTGTAGTCCCCGCTTGCTCTGAGGAGCAAAACAATCAGCAGAGGATTGTGACCAAGGAAGCACAAATGGGCCAGAACTATATATGGACTGCTTTAGGGGAAATTAAGAGCAACGGAGGAGTTAGGTAGGTACTGGGAGAGAAACAAGATGCCAGGCAGACGGAGGCAAATAGGGTGAATAAGGTAAGCCCCTAGAGGGGGTTTAAGCAAGGTGACAAATAGGAGACAGGAGAGAGAGAGAGCACACATGGGCATCCCTGTGGGGACATGTCTGCAAATATGCTGTCTATAACAAGATCACTGGAATCGCTCTCTCTATCCCCCGCCTCCATACCTGCCTTAATAGCCTATATCCCCTGCAGACATGCCCGATGGCTAAAACAGGAACAAAAGGGCATGCTGCTCTATCAGCAACCCTTTTTCCTTCATTGACAAAACTTAAGGGGATATCACAACAGGGAGATATACAGTATTTTGAATGCACTGCATATAATGTTAATGTATGTACCGCTCCCCAATGCGCCGTATGCTGAGCTCCGCTGACTTACGATTGTGGTTGCTCTCTTAGAGAGCTATCTCCTGAGAAAGAAGGAGTGTGTCTGGGGTACACTGAAGGGCATGTAGGTCTCATGCCCCCTCTGATACAGGGGAGGCGGGAACAAGGGAAACAGATGGCGGAGGGGTGACACAGGAAGCCCGACTATGCTGCTGCAGCCCGAGATGGCCAGATCCAGGAGCAGGGACCCTGACAGTCAACCAATGCACTTGAATAAACCTAAATGATGCAACAAGATTTTAAAACATAACTGCATTGGTGGTAGTCATGGGAACGGCTCCTGGGATAATGGCAGTTGGTTCAGGCTGACCCTCTTTTGGCCACATTGTTTCATGGAGGCTGAGGTATCTCGGCTGAACACTCAGTACTCTTCCATTACCAGACCTGTCATGCGAGGGGACTTGGATACAGAGACGGCGAATTGGAAAAGCTGAAAGATCACAGGGAGGAGAAACAAGGAGAGGTGTGGTGGGAGAGATGGACTAGCCTCTAACAGATGCCCCCCCCCCCAGTGTGGGCAAGTGCACACCACTGAAACTCTATGGAAAGGGAAGGGGGCTCAGTAAGCATCAAGAAGGATGAAACTTTCCATAAATAAAGGAGGCAGGACATTAGTTAAATCCCCACCCCAGTACTGCCCCCCACAATCGCCTTGTGGCAAGGAGAAAGGACCCCTGAACAACCTGAATCCACAACAAGATGTGCTTATTTATATATTTTTATTTATTTGTTTACCGGATGGTTGCTCTGTTCTCCGGGACCATTTTCAGGCATGACCCAGGCCATTTAAATGGCACATTTATTATAATACACAGTTAATTTACACATACAGTGGAGATAAACAGCAAAAAAAGAAAAAAGTCATCAGGTTACAACACAGATAATGAAGATACAGTAGCAGTATAGTAGACATACAGATTCAATTGATCGCAGTCTCCGGGACATTAGCTGTACTAGAATCCAACATTTAGCACTAAGTGCAGCTGTGTTACTGAACTAGCCATATGCTTTAACTGGGGTGCCCAGCAGACATTTACCTGCACTTAGTATAGCATGTACATGGGGATCGACCTAACATTACTTCCAGAAGGTTCCTTTTGAATGTGTGAGGTGAAGCCGGAGCCTGCAGTTCATTAGGGAGTGAGTTCCATAGCTTGGCTGCTCCGTATGAGAAGGCTCTCCATCCCAGCCCAGTATTACATCTGGGACATTCCAGTAACCTACAACCAGAGGATCTCAGTTCATAACTGTTAATTCTTAGCCTCAGTAGCCCCTCCAGAGGTGATCCTGTCCCTTCTTGCAAAGCTTCTGAAATAAGCTCTCTGAGCATGAGGTCTCTCCAATTGGGGGGCAACTCAAAGATTAGTAGAGGTGACAATGGTGAGTACAGTATGGGGCTAAGGTGACGAATCTGCATATGTTGTTATAGGCTGTGTTCAAGTGATTTAGTAGAGAAAGGGGTGCAAGGCCTGTTACTGGAGAGCAATATTCAAGTATTGGGAGGAGGTGACCCCTCACAATCGCTACTCTTGCATCAGGGGATAGGAGGTGCGTAAGTCTATAACACATTCCTATTTGCTGGTTCATCTTCTTTATTGTTGAGCTGATGTGGTGCTCAAACATAAGAGCAGGGTCAAGCGAGACCCCCAGGTATTTGAAGTCTCTTACCTGCTCTAGGGTTGAACCATCGGGGTTTAGTAATTTGAGGGCTCTACTGTTATTGAGGGTACACTTTGCGAACTTCAGCTTGGAACCAAACAGCATACATTTTGTTTTCTTGGTGTTTTTACGAGAAGCCTATGCTGTGTGAACCAGTGTACAGTTGCAGTAAAGTCTGTGTTTATGTCGAGGTTTAACCAACAAAGGCTGTTCCCTCGTTTGCAAAGAATGAGGTCATCTGCGTACATTATTCTGCTACAGCTGGAGGGATCAGCAAATAAGGGGTTAACAAAAAGAGAGAACAATAAGGGAAGTAGTACAGAGCCCTGTGGTACACCGGTCCGCACTTGGAGGGGATTGATAGGGCATGCCCTATTTTCACCAGCTGGGTCCTGCCAATTAGGTAGCTTTGTACCCAGTTAGTGACGTTGGTGGGAAAGCCCAGAGAAGATAGGGTGTTTAGTAATATCGCATGATCAACCATGTCAAAGGCTTTTGACAAGTCTACAAATACAGCCCCTGTGAGGCTACCTTTGTCCGTTTCGCTGAGCACGTGGTCTGTGAATTTGGTAAGTGCAGTGGTGGTGCTAAATACCCTATGGAAACCATGTTGGTCCTTGGATAGCAGCCTGTTATTATCAATGTGCTCCAATAACTGACAGTGGACCATTTTTTCAAGTATTTTTCCCATGTGGGACAGTATGGATATAGGTCAGTAGTTATTAGGAAGGTGCGGGTAGCCAGCCTTAAATATGGGGACTATTCTGGCTTCTTTCCAGAGTGCTGGCACCTTGGGTGGTGATCAGGGAAAGGTTAATTATGCACGAGAGTGATTTTGCCACAGCTGCCAATGCTAGCTTGAAGAATTGTGGTGTAAGCCCATCACTACTTGAAAGAGAGTGCTGCAGAACATGCCTACCTAACTCCAGTTAAAGCTCCACAGAGCTGATAAAACAGGAGAGGGAGGAGGTGCATTGAGGAGAGAGCAGTAATGGAACAAAACAATAGGAAAAGTGGGATTGGCTTCTGCATAATACAAAGAAGATGCTGACAGGAGGTACAGAGAGCAGAGAAGTGGCATACTTGTACAAAATGTGTCACATCAGAGCCGACATAGATCTTTCCATTCCTCCACTCACACCCCTCTCTTCAGTATGCATATACCCCCCTTATCTGCCTCTGTATCACTCTCTCTCTCAATAACATACAAGCATGCCCCCCCATCCCACGAAGGAGACAGTGGAGTGGGTAGGTCCTTGGAACTCCCCAGGTGGTACGAGCAGTCCAGCACACCCCTTCCCCTGTTGACCCCACCCTCCCACACTCCAGTCTGATCTCTACCCCTGAAATCACTCACACCACCTAACCAACCCCCCCCCGAGTCTGCCCCATGTAATCATGTAAGGCATACCTGAGCCTGCAAAGAGTGGGAGGATTGGCTGAAAGGTGAAGGTTACACTTCCCCCTCATGCAGTACCCCTCCCCCCATGATCCAGGAGAGGTTGATCTAATTAAAGCAGAGCTTGAGTGAGCCCAGATGGGACAATACATGCCACTGGCATGAGTACGGATTGGTGGGGCAGCCACAAGGAGCTTGCCCCTCAAGTAGCATACCCCACAGGCCCCTTAAATGTTAGTTAGGAATAATAGGTTTAAAACACACTGTTTGCTATTATAAGGTGTATAGTTTTTGAGAACAGTTTTTAAAAAAGTATGTTATGCTAAACATTGTTCATACTTTTTTTTTCATTAGTAATAAGCCTGAACACCAAAAGACTATAAAGCTATGGACTGGTGTATACTACTGGGTCAGGGATCAAGGATGGCCAACCCTCAGGCAGTGACAAAGTAGGGAAAGCCATCCCCAGGACTACTCACATTCACCCTATAATAAATTGCCACACCCCAAGAAACATAAATGGTGGCACAAGATGTGAAGTGGGTTTCCTGGAATGTGAAAGGCATCCATTCTCCAGTTAAGAGGAGGAAGATACTAGATTTCCTAAGGAAGGAGAGGACAGGAATAGCCTTCCTCTAGGAAACCCACCTATCAAGAAGGGAGGCCCACAAACTGGCAGGAGGGTGGGCATCTCATGTGGTTTCAGCAACATACAACACCAAGAGCAGAGGGGTTGCCATCCTGTTTAGCAAAGATGTCCACTTCCAACTACAGGAAGAAATAAGAGACCCAGAAGGAAGGTATGTGATAGCTATAGGCATGCTAGGAACCCAAGAGATCACTGTATATAATATCTACAGCCCTAACTCTGATTGAGCCCCGTTCAACAGAATGCTAGTCCAGAAATTGGCTTAGGTGCAAAAAGGGGATCTGGTGGTGGGTGGGGACATGAACTGCCCCATGGATACTATCTAGACAGAAGCAAGCAACAGGTGATTCTGTCTCATCCATATTCAGAGGCCTTGAAGGGCCTAGCAACCAACCTGGGCCTCACAGACATATGGAGCCTAATTCACCTCACCGAAAGAGACTACTCTTTTTTCTCTCACCCACACCAGTCCTTTTCATGAATAGACATGTGACTGCCACCAGGGAACTGGGCAGCAAACATTCTAGAAGCCTTAGTTGGGGCTTTAGTCACATCTGATCATGCCCCGGTGACCTTTACCTGGCAACCTTCCATGGTAGGGAGGGAAAAAAGGGGAGCATGGAGATTTAATGTAGCCACCCTGAAGGACAAATCCTTCTGCAAAAGCCTGAGGGAAGATGTTACAGACTTCTTGGAATTAAATAAAGTTGTGGATACCTCGGCTGGCATTCCCTGGGATGTACTAAAGGCATACATCAGAGCAAGGTGTATCAAACATGTGGTTTACGTGTGCAAAACACATAAGTTGGAACTGGAGGCCTCCCAGGCAAAGCTAAAAGAGCTGGAGAAACAATTTAGGGACAATTGCCCACCCCTCCAGAACTTATAGCAAAAATCACAGGGCTTAGGTACACAATTAACACATATCTCCATAAAAAGGAAGAGTATGTCCTGTTTAGGCTAAAACAAACATTCTGGGAGTAGGGTGAGACACCAAGGAGACTTCTGGCCTACCAGCTAAAAAAGAAGCAATAAAGATCCCGGATCTTATCCATCAAGAACAGGGCTCACTAGGAAATAGGAGGAGATTAATGGGGAGTTTAAGGCTTTCTATGAAAAACTATACACTAATGAGATTCACCCTACTGATACAGAGATGCATTTTCTGAGTGTGCTGAATCTCCCCAAGCTCTCACAAGAACACCTTGAATGGCTGGACAGACCTATAGAGCAAGAGGAGGTGGAAAAGATGCTACAGTCAGTGCCAGTAGGAAGGCCCCAGGGGGTGATGGCCTCCCCGTGGATTTCCTAATGGCATTCAAGGAAGTGCTGGTTGCCCCCCGTATGATGCTCTGACAGAGTCCAAAGTGACAGGGATGCTGCCTGGCTCCATGAGAACGGCCTGAACATCTCTCCTACCCAAATCAGTGAAAGACCCTACACTGTGTGACAGCTACAGGCACATCTCCCTGATCCCTACCAACTGCAAAGTGCTGGTAAAATTGCTAGCAACCAGACTATGATCCCTTATTGCAGGCCTCATTGAGAGGGACCAGGTAGGGTTTGTCACAGGCAGGAGAGGGACGGACAACACGAGGCATTGGGTCATAATGTAAATAAATAAAAGATTCTGGGACTGGGAATCAAACCTGGTCCCAGATGCAGCGCCTGGATTCCAGCTGCTGTGGCTCAGTCCTGTGAACCACGGCAACTGCTCAGTGGAACCCACTCCCAGCAGAATTCATATCCTCTGCCTGGGAAAGCACCACTGTTGCAATACAGCAGTATACGTGTTATTGCACCATTAGCGGTTACAGCCTACGTTGTTGCCGTCTAGCCATAATGTCATACGCTATTAAGTGTGCAACATTATGACCCAGTAGAACAACACAAGGAGATTACAAAACCTGTTGTGGAGCACTAAGCAAATGCAGATGCCCTAGATACTCCTCTCCCTAGACTCCATGAAGGCTTTCAATTGGGTGGAGTGGAAGTATCTCCTCGCAGCAAAGGCGGCCTTTAACATTGGCCTGAGTTAATACTTTCACAGGCAAACAAGACATTTTAGAACACCTAAATAATCACTTTGCCACTGCTGGGTTAGCCTTTGACACCTCCCCAGCAAGCAAGCTCCTTCCCCAATTCTGCATTAATGATCCTGCATGCCCTTCTACCAAAGCCTCCCACCACTCAAGCAAGTTTAATTTTAGCCCAATAACCTTCAAGCAGGTTGAGGACCTTCTTTCTGCTCTGGACACTAAAAAAAGCCCTGAAGCAGACCAGCTTGAGCCCTTCTTCCTAAAGTTAGGATTCTACTTTCTGACACCACCCATCAGCCACCTTTTTAACCTGTCCCTTTCACAAGGGGCTCTTCCTACTGCGTGGAAAATAGCTCATATCATCCCGCTCTTTAAATACGGTGATACATGTGACCTTAACAACTACCAGCCGATATCGCTGTTGCCTATCTTATCAAAATTACTTAAGAAACTTAACTCACAACTAAGAGAGTACTTTGAAACCTCCAACATATTCAGTCCTTTACAGTTCAGCTTTAGGCCAAAACATAGTACAGTGTCTGCCTTGACCAAGGTTACAAATAACAGCAACTTGCGCTTGATGATAAAAATCATGTCTGTGCACTCTTTCTGGACCAGAGCAAGTCATTTGATACCTCAGATCATTAATTACTTTTGCTTACACTGCAAAACCTTGGACTAGATGGCATTGGCTTGAAATGGATTTCCTGCTACCTTATAGGTAGACAACAGCAGGTCAAAGCCCAAGGTGACCTCCTCCCCCTTAAAACATTACAGAGAGGGGTTCCACAGGGATCAATCCTGGGGCACCTACTTTTTGCAATTTATATTAATGATATTGACCACAAAATCAGTTCAGCAAGTGTCCACCTCTTTGCTGACAATGCTCTACTCTATGCTGCTGGGCCTACCCTCGAGCTTGCATGCATAGAGCTACAGCGCAAATTCTGACTCTTACAACAAAGCCTTCTGCACTTGAAAATGTTGCTTAATGCTAAAAAGACCAAAGTTATGCATCTCTCCCTACGTTCTCACATGGTGATCACTATCTTCTCGAGCTCCAAGCTCCAGATCATGACCCTACTGGGGGAGACACTTGAGGTAGTTGAAACATTTGAATATTTGGGATTTTAGCTGGATTGTAAGCTTTCTTTCTCTACACAAATTGATGAACTGTCAAAAAAACTAAGGCAAAGGTTAGGTCTCTTCTTCAGTATCAAGCATTTACTTACCCATGAGGCAAAATTATGACTGGTGCAGACCACATTTCTCCCCGCTGTTGATTATGCAGACTTTCTTTATAGCCACTGCTCCAAAACAGCCTTAGCTAAGCTGGATACTCTGTATCATAGAGCATTAAGATTCATCACCAACACCCCATTTAATATTCATCACTGCTCCCTCTATAGGCAAGTGAGTTGGACTTCACTTAGCACTAGGAGGTGGAGAATCGCCTCCCTCTGGGCCTATAGAGCCAGGCCCATTACCAATAAACTTCCTCCCTAAATCTCCAACCTTTTCAAGTGTACGTCTTGTATGAATGCACTCAGAAGATACTCCTATATTATGCTTGTTATTCCTAGGATAAGATCCTGCTTTGGCGCTGCATCTTTAAGCCATGCTGTACCTACCCTGTGGAATACCCTCCAAAGATCATTAAAGTTAATGCAAATTGTTGAAATCTTTATTTTCAAATCACTGCTAAGACACTCACTAAAGGGAAACTGTAACTGTTATTCATAACCTGCCTCATTACTATGAGGAACCTCTTTTGCACTATCTCTTCAGTACCTGTCCTTCTACTCTAGCTGGTTGTTGATGGTCCTGTAATTGCCTCCTCCAGAAGGACCCTTCCCTGATATCTAAGCCTTATGCACTCCTTATGTACTCTTCCTCTCACCTCTCACCCTCACTCCCCCCTTCCTCCCTGATATACATCTGACCCTGGTCCCTGTTCATCAACCTCCTCACTGACCCTCAATTGTTACCCCACTAAAATTTTATTGTCCTATCCTACTATACCTGCTACTATTATACGTTCCTAAAAGCATTTTGTTGGCTATAAGCAATGTATAACTTATATTGCCATTCGCTGTAAAGTGTTCTGCTCTTATCTTGTATTCATAACCCTGCATTGTATTATTCTCTAGTTGCGTTCTCCCAGGATCACCTTGTAAATGAGCCTGCTTGTTAGTGTTTGTATTCATAACCCTGTATTGTATTATTCTCTATTTGTGGCATCCAAGGACCACCTTGTGAATGAGCCTGCTCAATGTTTTTTTTTGCCTAGTAAAATAAAAATTGAATTGAACTGAGTTTAGGGCATGGACACAGGTTATATACAGGGGAGCAGCAGAAGAAGTCATCACAAATGGTAAGACCTCGTCACCATTTCAGCTATACAGGGGAACCAGGCAGGTATGTCTCCTCTCCCCTTTATTGTTCATACTGGCCCTGGAGCCACTACTACAGGCCATTAGGCGAGATAAGGACATCAAGGGAGTAGGTATGGGTGGAGAGCACAAGACTATGGCCTATGCAGACGACATCTTACTTCTGCTCACTGAGCCTGAGAGGTTGACACCTCGTCTGTTGACTATTAAAGGCCAGTACAGCTGGCTATTGGGTTATAAACTTAATTCCTCCAAATCACAGTTCTTAGCCTCCTGCAAGGAGGTAGAACTTCTCCACGATTATCCAAGGGGAATCCACCCAGCAGACGGGAAGATAGAATACCTAGGTCTGAAGTTCCAAAGGGACTACACATGACTAGGGAAAGATAATCTTCTCCCAGTAATAGAATAAATTAAAAAAGGACTACCAGAGGTGGAAATGACTACATATTTCCACTGGGGGAGGGCTCAGGCCTTTAAAATGATGGCAGTACCCACATTGCGATGTTCTGGATAATCTCCCCATATGCACTGATAATACATTTACTGACTTCATTCACACTAAGATCAGGGCTTTTCTCTGGAATAATGGTCCTTCGAGGATCTTGTGTGGAAAGCTGAAAAAAGACTTTCGCAATGGAGGCTTAAAATTGTCAGATTTCCACCTTCGAATCATAGCAAATGCCCTGGTTCAGTAAGGGTGTACAGCCCCATGAGATCAAGGGGAAACACCCAAATGGGCCTCCTGTGAAGGCCAGATAAAGGGAAGACCTCTGGCTTGTGCTGTACTCTTCCCTTCCCCACTCAAACAACATCTCATACCCTCCACATGTAGACACATGCTCAATAACACCAGTTGGAAACAGGGGAGGGCAAAGTTTTTCCCCAATTGGAACAATCTGACATTGCAAATTAGAGGGGCATCTATACGGTTTAGGGAATGGGAGACAGCAGGAACCTACCTGGTATCAGACATTATGAACAAAGCAAAGGACAGCCTTATGAGTTTTCAACAAATAAGGGACACATTCGGGCTCCCCAACCAGCAGCATTGCAGGGTCTTGCAACTCAGACATGCCTTGCAGGGCCTACTGGGCCAGAGACTAGTGGGATACAAGGTGAATCTGCTGGACTCCCTCCTATCACCAAGGAGAGGGAGGCAACCAGAATCAGTGACATATGCCCATATACTGGAGCATGGCCTGGATGAATCACTGAGGGTAAGGAGAAGTTGGTCAGAGGGACTTCAGGTGAAACTACCCCAGAACTAAGGGGGACTGGGTGGGGGGATCTCCAGGCTGCAGTAAAAGACACTGAAAACAGATTCACACAATTAAAATTAATGCACAGGTGGCATAGAACACCCACTAAGCTGAAGGCATCGGGCCTCATTCCAAAAGATGAGTGCTGGAGATACCAGGCAAGAGGGGGAAACATCTCACACATCCTGTGGAGCTGTGAAAGTCTAAAAACCTATTGGAAGGAAGTAGAAGGTGTATGTATGGAAGTCTTGTGCCTCTAGGTGGAGTTTAACCCAGTATTAGTGCTTCTGCAAATACACCAAGATCATTCCATGGGTGATAGACTGCAGAAACCCCTCAAGTCCTGGCTGTTAGGGGCACTGATAACTACCAAACGCATCCTTCTGAGACACTGGAGAGACAAGGAGCCTCCCAGCTCACAGGAGTGGCTGGAGGAATTGGGCAAAACAGCCAGCTGTGAAAGGGTGATGTTTAATGTCCAAAACGGACTACCAATGTACCTGGAAATACTGAGCCCTTACCTAAACTCCAGATTCTGTAAACCCCCAAGTCCCAGTGTACACCTAATCCTTGCACACTGATAAACTGAGACACTGGACTAGGGGTGGAACAAGGAAATGCCACACAGATAAAGGGATGGAAGGTGCTCATACTGAGTGAACATGGGACTAGCCTGGGATACACAGAAGCTTCAGACCCCATACATACCAGCATCCTGGCTGGCCCCTAATAGTCCACTTGAGTATGGGCACCAGTGTCAGTAGACCCCATTTCCTAAACCCCCTGACATTGTTCCAGCTACAGGCTCCTATTGAGCACAAGGGGCATGATACCCCAACAGACCTCTCATGGGACAGCTATAGGTACCCTTGATGTGCCCAGGTTATGTTTCTCTTGCCTTCTTCTATTGGTGTACAAATGAACCAGTTCTTTTACTTTTATTTATTGTTTGGGTATAGGTTTAGTAGTTGACATCCTAGATGTCTTTTGAAACTTAAGTGTAGTAAATCTTAGTCTGCAATCCAAGGGGAAACCTGGTCAGGAATCAGAATGAGTTCAAAACTGATAACTTAAATGCCTGATATACTGGTATGTATACTTGAATTGAGACAATACTGATTTACACATGTATTTCTGTATGGTATGTTATAAAAATCAATAAAACCTTTAATTACAACGAAAAAAAAAGAATGAGGAGAGATCAGCTTGAGGACTGGTGAAGGGATTGGCAGTTGGGATTTAATGCAGAAAAGTGTGAGATAATGTACATGGGGCACAACAACCCAGAAACAACTTATCAGATGGTGGGGTGGTGGAGGATATAGAATGCTCCAGGCAGGAAAGGGACCTAGGGATTATCATCTCTAATGACCAAAAGGTAGAAAGTAAGTGTGAAAAGGCAGTAGGTAAAGCAAACAGGATGCTGGGATGCATAGGCAAGGGTCCCACCAGCATGAAAAAGGAGGTCAGAATTCCACTATGCAGGACATTGGTAAGGCTGCACCTTGAGTACAGTGTCCAGTTCTGGAGGCCTTACCTACGTTAGGACATAGATAGGGTGGAGGCAGCACAGAGCAAGGCAACCAACATGATGCAGGGATTACATCACAAACTCTATGAGGTTAGGCTGAAGGACATAAATATGTACTCCCTGGAGGTGAGGAGGGAGAGGGGTGATATGATAGGGACATTTAAGTACCTCACAAGGAAGAACAAGGTGCAGGGAAATACAATTTTTCATAGAAAAAAATGCTCCAGGACAAGGGGACATAGGATGAAACTGGAGGGAGGGAGGTTCAGAGGGTACGTGAGGAAGTACTTCTTCACAGAGAGGGTGGTAGACAAATGGAACAGCCTGCCAGAGGAGGTGGTGGGGGTAGAAATGATTACAGGATTTAAGAATGCGTGGGATAGGCATAGCGGGATCCTGGTAGTCAGGGGAAGGGGAAACCCTAGTTCCAAAGAAGCTTGAAGAAACACAATTACTAGCATATAGGGGTAGACTGGGTGGGCTGAAGGTCCTTATCTGCCGACAACATCTATGTATCTATGTATCGGGGGGGGGACCACTAGACACCTGAGAAAGATTTTTATTTTAACACTGGGCTGATGATCAGCAGGGGAGACCACAATACACCAGGGAATGATCATTATTTAACATTGGGCCGGCAAACAGCGGGGAGGGGGGTACCACTAGATACCAGGGAATGAATGTTTCAAAATTCTCCTCTGTGCCAAACTCCACCAGTGGAGCTGCCAACTTCGCATTTTGCAGAGTTATCAGTGTTCCGTGAATTTGGACTTTGCACGGTGGATTAACTTAGCTAAATAAGGCGAATTTGTGAACTAATGCGTAGAGCGCAGTTTCCCAAATTTGCACATCACTATTAAGCAGTGACTCTAGTGGAATTTATTCCTAGAGATACCCAGACTGAGATTGCAGGTGGGTGGTGGCAGCATATCAAGGACACATTTACTATGGTAACCAACAGTTTGGAATTTTGGATTACTAGGGGCAGATAGCGATCCTGGTGGGGCACACAGATCTAAGATGAAATGGCAAGCAGATGAGTTAGCAGGTAAAATTCTAGTGGCAGGTAAAGGGTTCGCAGATCAAAGTCCCAGTTAAAGCAGAGGTCAAGTAGATCTGATTGATTAGAAGACCAGTCATCCCAATAAGTTATATTCCCTCTAATCCTGAGCCAAGCCACTGAGACCCTATAGTAATTGGTAAAGAATCCAATATTATATTTCTAAAAGAGACCACTTGGGTGGGACCTGACAGGTAGCTTGGAAATCCTTTCAAAGAAGGATCATCGTATCCAGTTGCAGCCAGCATTTAATTCATTACTCAGTGATCTAGAGAATTAAAGGCTTTACAAAGATCAAAAGCACCAGAGTAACTGCCAATTGAAATCTACAAGTCACTAGTGACTTAAGCCAGGACAGTGGCAGTACAATGTAACTTTCTAAAGCCCAACTGATTTTTCCTCAGCAAGTGAAATTGATTGAAATGAGACATTAGTCGAACAGAAATCAAATTTCTCAAACAATATCAAAATATAAGCAAAAGTGTGATTAACTATTTCAAAACAAACATATGAAACAGTACACTGAATGTATTGAACAGGCTTCACACACGCACAAATTTCAAATGACATTACAACATGTTGAAAATAAGGTGTGTGTTCCCTTTGTGGCATCCTGCATGTTTACCTTTCCCTTTAATACAAAATACCAGCACTGTGGCCGTGTTATCAATCATCCCAACAATGTCTAACACATGCAGACAAAAGGTGCACTTACACTAACCTTTCTGCACTGCTTTGAGTGCTGAAGAGCTGTTAATCTACTTCCAGAAGGTAAGTATGGATTTGTTTGGGAGTGCTGCAGAGGCAATTCAATTTGGGCATTTGTAGGTGCTATGGTGGTGTGTAGCAGACATGCTGCACACATTTTGCATCTGTATCTGGATGCTCCCCACCACCTGTAGATCCTGGCTGAGCACAACTCACCCTTACTAGGGGAACCAGCAGGGTAGAGCAAGTGGAAGGGGGGCATGTGTGAATTACCCGTTGTGGATCAAGCCTAGAAGGTGGGGGGAGGTAATAACAACTGTGGGCAGCCTTGATTGGTCATCGGTCTCCAACTGCTGTCAGATTCTAACCCCACATCACCCCCTCCCACAATGGCAGCAATGAGGCAGCAGCTATAATGTGAATAGGCAGCAGACTGTTGAAGAGGAAGCAAGTTTGTGAAATGTTAGAGCCTGGTCACAGCTCACAATATTTTATTTATTTATTAAATTTTGTTAACTGGGTAGGCCCACTGGGACCCGAAGGTCCCTTTTTTAGGGGCGACCCGGGGTTAGTTACATATCTTTTGCATATACAGGCAGGTAATACAGTGAAGGGCATATCATCATACAGGATGACAGAGACAGTATACAGTTTTGTGGAAGAGGGCAGTAGGTACATTACATTACTGGATACAACAGTACAGTGTTGGACATATTATCCAGAGTATAACAACACTATAAAGTTTAGTGGGAAAGGGCAGTAGAAACATTACATCTTAGAATACAGTAGAGACGGCAGATGGATGTGGGGTGGTAGGAGTTTTAGGTGCGCACAATAAGTTCAGCATAAGACAGTGAACCAGTTTAAGCAGACATCAGACGATACCATAGTGGGGAAGAGTATTGTAGTAGCATAATTGACACAATATTGCCCTGTGGGTTATTGTGTAGAAAGTCAGACAGGACAATGGACTATGGAAAATTCATACCGAGCGTGGCGTAGGTCACGTAGTGTCATGAGGTTGCATCATGAGGTCATGACACACTCAGTACGCATATGAGTCGGGAGGCAGACACTGCGTAAATGGGGCACCACATCTTGATTTATGAATTTCAAATTTAGGATGAATCGGGCAGAAATGTCTGTGTTACTGGGGTTACACAAGTAACACAGGCACCACAGCTTTATTTGAGATGAGTCAGGCAGCAAACTGCATAACTGGAGCATCACACCTTTATTCAACTATTGCCTATCTGAAATAAAATGAACAGACAGTAACTTGGCTTAAACATCGGTTAATTTATTATGTGCTTTGAAATGGCTGTAACAGAGCTCTCTTCTTCAGCAGGTTCTACAGGAGTACTTGTACATCAAAAAAATAATTTCTGTGGGATTAAATCAGACAACTAATTAGTACTGTAGATCGCTCCACAAACAACCCTACCCCACCTCCACATCAACACACACACTAACATTTCAATTAACTTACACTTACAATGCTCTTCTTGGTAGCCTGTAATGTCACTTAACATATTATGAAATGCCTCAGTACTGGTCTTTCCGAAGTGCTCACACCACATAAAACTATTGAGATATGAAGGCACCATACAGTACACTCCCTTGTACCATTCATGATTTTAAATTGCTTTTTTACTCAGGACCAGTAACTTTTCATCACATTAGTGTGGACTCCTGTCAAGGGATTCACAAAATTCTGTGAGTGATTAACTGTCATATGTGTGTAATTTTTTCCTGGGATGTTTTCAGTGCCATAGTATGCAGCCCACTGGTCAGAATAGATTTTTGATCCAGATTTTATGTTGTTTGCTATTATTGGTAACAGGGTTGCTGCATCCCTCTTCTCCACAAACTGTAGAATCCCTATTGTCTTCTCGGGGTCATACAGTTTGAAGACCCACCACTCTTTACAGTGCAGGTTCCTGCCACGATTATATATGGCCTTTATCATTATGGATTCACCCACCTGCACAACCTTGCCCTCGCCACCAAGTTCATCCTTTAGTTTCAGTACTTTCCAAGAGCAAATATCCCTGAGAAACTAGTACCAGTCAATAACAGTTTTGCATGACAGGTCAAGTTGTTCAGAAGCTATGGTCACAAAGAATTTTGAGTACCAGTAGAAGACCAACATTAGGAGTTTCTGAATTGGTATTTTTGACTTGGATAAATACGTCCCTGTTATTATATTAAGTTTTGATCTGCAGTGCATATTTTGACACTTCCACAGCATGCCAGCCTTCCCTGCAGACGTCTTTCTTCAAAATGATCTGTGAACCGCATTTTGCACATACCTTTGCCCTGCTTATAATTCCTTTTTAATGCAAGAAATCTATGACTGAGGTTACTATAGAACAAATACCAGAGATGCTGAAAACAGTTAATGGATCCATGTTTAGTATGGTACACTGATAAATCAACTGTCATTTCATAACAGTTGTTGGAATGTTCTAAAAAAGAACGTACTTTAGAATGTGTTGTTTTTGACTTAATACCAATGGTGTCACTTGCTTACTTCTTCTACTTATGGAATATTTTACATGTTTAATTGACAGTTTGATTGATGGCTGGTTTTGGTGGGGTGGAGGGGGTGATACGAGGTTGGGGAGGGTGTAGGAAGGCAGAGTACCCAAATAATAGCTTGTTTCATACAAAAAAATGCAGTCACACAATTAATGATTTAAATGCAGGCACAGCACCAATGTGTTTTTTTTATAATGTGCAGCGGTTTAAGGAGATTTGGGGAAGGGGGTTAAGGAGGGAATGGAGGGTGTGTGGGGGCACAGCCTCCCCAATACTTTATTTACACTGTGCATGCTGTTTGATTGGAACACTGGACAGGACATAGTGCAAGTGGGCTGACAGCATACCAGGTCTGACTTGAGCATAGTGGGAGGTGCGCGACTAAAGAAGCGTGGTATTCACAAACTATTTACGCAATCCTGCATACGCATGTCCACCATACTACACAAATGCTGGCTTGTGAAACTGTTCGTATAATAAATTTCAACCAAAGCACATGTGGAGAGTGTTGTATTTGTTTCTCTTGTAATTGTATTGCCCTGTGTCAGGACACAATGTTACCTGCCTTCTTCCCTAAATGCCTCCTCTGTTTTGCTACAGGTATGGGTCATGGGTTAGGATCACAGGAGGTAGCAGACAGCTGGAGCACGGGAGAGCGTGTTTTAAAAACAAACAAAAGATGACACCATGAATTGGACTGTGGGTTAGAAGGATGGAACACAAAGAGGGAGAGACTGGAAGGGAGTGTTTAAAAAAATGACAGCACCAAGAGGTGGGTCAAGGGTTTGAAGGAGGGAGCTCAGAGAGGGAGAAAGTTTGGGGATCAATTTTCATTTAAAAAAACTAAAGACCCCATAACAAGATGACAGCCCTGCTGTTTCCTATCAGGAAAAGTAGTTAAGCTGGTCATGGTGCTCAGCTGCTCTACAGCTCCTCTGTGCAAACGTGCTGGAAAAGGCTGCTGCACTGCATTCGGCACACAGAAGCTGCATTACTGACACAACACAGACTTTCACAGCATGGCATCTAGCCACTGAAGCCCCCCCCCCCACGTTTACCAGCCTTCTTTACTACTACTACCATCCTTAGAAAAGCAATTGTTTTGCAGCCATACTTTTAACCTTGGAGCCATGTCTGAATGTTATATTCATATGTTATCAACTTCATGTAGGACAATCCCACTTCTATGCACTTACAGTGCTGAGAATTGAACCAAGGGCCTAATTCTCACAGGATCTCATGTGGCCCAGGGCTTAAGACCCCGTGCACAACTTGCTTGTGTCGGGAAACATCCTTGCAATAGCAAAACTGCTAATTTCAGCATTTGTGTGCATGGGCAGCATAAAATGCTTTGCCTTTTGTGCAGCTGCCCGAAACAATCGGTACAAACTGTAAAATGTGGAAAAGGTTGTAAAGGCAGCCTTTTTGAAAATGGGATCATAAGGAGAAATTACAGTTGTGCAAGGGTTCTCTCCCTTGTGCAACTTCTTTTGCTACACGTTCACACTTTTTCCTCTTTTTAGAATCCAGACCCACATCTTCTACTCTGGGTAAATCTTGTTAAGCTTTTCATGGCAATTGCGAAAAAAAAAAGGACAATTAATATCCTGCTATCTAGCAATACTGTAACTACTTCCTCTTGCTAGGAAGTTATTGGTAATTTTGTGTGTTTGACTACATCTCTAATGTGCTGTACAGTGGTAGTTATGCAAAATATCACCAGTACTGCTGCATAATGTACGGCATCTGTGGCTAGAAATGCAGTGTGGTATTGTGTTTGCAGTTGAATAACATGTATTTGCTGCCACAAACACTGCAATTTTCCACTTGAAACATCGCAGTATACTACATTACTGGTGAACTCTTGTATAACTACCACTGTATGTAACATGATTTTATTGTACGATTGTATTTATATGATGTTTTTTCATGTTATGATTATTATTATATAATTGAGTGAAATGACAGATGTCAAACAATAAAGAATTTACTGCCACTACAAATACCGTGTACAGTAGACTGTAGTTTGGTAGATAATTGTACAGAGGGTTACTGAGTTACTTTATATACTGAGTTACTTTATAATTGTGAGAGCATTTTTTTTATTAAAATTATTCTGCAACATGGAGGCCTATTTGTGGAGATATACTATGAGTGCACTGTTTTTCTGTGTTCTCCTTTTGCAGCATTTGTTGTTGTGATTCTAGGATCACTCCTAGAGAAAACAGTTTGTTCTCCAGCTCACCAGCAGCATTGACCTTTAATCTCTGAAACTTGTCAGAATTCAAACTCCGCTATTCTGAGTTGTTGGCATCAAACAAAATTGTTAAGTTTAGCAAGTGATGATAGCTGTGAGTGTCAGCTGTGACTGCCTTGCTGCCAGGAGGGTAGCACGCAGCCTTCAGAGCAGTCCTGACCGGAATCTGTAATATGCTACACCACCTTCAGCTCAGATTTCTGGCTCACTGGGGAATGGCTGGCCTTTCATCTGCCTGAAAGCAATAAAACATGTGCCACACTTTCTAGTGCTTTTTCCTTCAATGCACATATAGTGGCAAGCTATAGCTCACTGACCTAGCTTACATGCTATATACAAACATAGAAAGAGAAGGACAGAAAAGGACTGAACAGTTTGTTTGGTCTGTCCAAAGATTCCTTACTCAGAATCATACTAATGTTAATTATTTCCCTCACCCTTCCATCTCTTTTCTACAACATCCCATCTTATTACTACCTTAAATGCATCACAATTTCTCTTGAATCCTGATACTGTGTCTGCCTCCACAATCTTGTCTGGATGTTTGTTACTTTCATCCATCACCATTTCTGTGAAATAATAAAGGAATAATGCCTGACAGGGTGGGTGTTATGCTGGGATAACATCCCACCTTGGGTGGTTGGGCCCGGGGCCCGAGGCCACCGGCCGAGGGCATCCAACACCCAAGAAGGGATGTTATCCCAGCATAACACCCACCCTGGAGGGCATTATTCCTATTATACAATGGCTCGTTGTTTTATACAGAAAAAAATAATTTTAAAGAATTTTATTTAGCGTTTTAAAATATGTTTTTAAGAAAAGATTCTCAAGCTCCTCAATCATATCATCAGCAGGGATATTATGCCAGGATAACATCCCTGCTATGATGGCCAACTGACCAATCAAGAGCCAGGATTCTTTCTTGCCATTGTATAATACTTTATAGTGTATGGTAGAATGTTGTTATAGATAGAAATCCATAACTAGAATGGAGTTGTTATGCTGCAATAGCTATGTCATCACAGCTGTTACGCTGCACTAGCTATGCTGCTACTGCAACATAACAACTTGGAATGCTGCCACATAGTTGCGTTCCTCAATCCAGTTAAGCTGGAAGTTATGTTTCTTTTTAAACTTGAACTTGTAGAAACATCTGCAGCACACTGTGTCAGTTAAAAGAAAAAAGAAATGTTACTGTTGTCTTCTCCAGCTGGTTTTGTGTGATTTTCTATGTTGTGACTGCCCATACACTATAAAAGATTGTGTATGCGCAGTCATACACAAACAAGGAAATTCTTTAATCTTGAGGTTCCCTTGGTGACAGAGTGCTGCTTGAGCTGCGCTCTCGAGGTCATCTGTTACCAAGGAAACCTCTCAATACAAGAATATCCTTGTTATGTATGACTGCTCATACACAATCCTCCATGTAAGGTATGGTCCCAGGCTAATTGGTTGAACTTCTTTCCCCTCGCTCCCCCTGTTGCTCTCTCCACTCTGCCAGTGAGGGCCTTCTTAGGATACCAATGGCAATACTGAAGACCTTGAGAGACTGGACATTCACAGCAGTGATGCTAGTGATGTGGAATATGCAGGGATCTGAGAGTGGGCCTGTCAGTGGAGGCCTATAAGAGCACTCTTAAATATTTATGTTTTCCAGTAGGTGTTTGCGAACAAATGAATTTGTCCTTGCTTTCATATATACATTAATGTTATATACTGCCTTTGTTTTATGATGTTATGTATTATGATGATTGTGATTTTGTTATGCTTTATGTTTTCTTTGTTTTGAATGTTGAGATTTTGTTGTTCGTCACCCTGAGCCTCCAGGGAAGAGCACCTAAATGAATAAACTACTACTGCTAATGTTTTTTTGAACCTCTTCCCTTCCAACTTAAGCACATTAACCCTAGTGGAGGCATTGTTTTTCAGATTAAATAAACATGTTGTCATCTATTTAACTGTTTCATGAACTTGAAAATCTTTATGTCCCCCTCTTCCTTTTCTCCTCCAGTGAGTATGTTAAGACTATTCAGCCTTTCCTTATACATTTTACCTTGCCATGGATTATCTTTGTTGCCTGTCTCTACACTGTCTCTAATCTATCCTTACTCTTTCTTAGATACGGACCCCAGAAATGCACATAGTGTTCCAGCTGAGGTCTCCCAATAATCTATACAGGGGTAGTATCATCTCCCTCCTTCTGCTAGTAATCTCTCTACATCTGCTCCCCAGCATCTTGTTTGCATTGTGTATGCTTTATTGCACTGGAAATATGGTTTTAGATTATTTCTTCCCCAGGTTTCTCTCCTCTTTTATTCTCTCTCCTGGCAGTTTTTGGGACAACAGCTAAGGATCTGTCATTGGATCCAAGAACATATGATAAATGGGAACATTCATGTAGAGCTACAAGGGAAGCAGGGGAGCTAAGCCTGATTATTTTATCCATAAAGCATCTCCATGCAAACAAATGACTATTAGAAGGGAATAGCCAAACAAGATAACTATAAATAAAGATCACAATGGTGGGTCAAGCAATTTAACAAAAGTGCAAACCTACAAATACTATTGTAAGTAATGTTCTATCTGGACAGCAAGGACTTGGAAGAGTAAGATAAATAGATAAGGCCATAGTTAAAGATGGGGAGGAGGATGCCTCTGGTAAGGGCAAGGTGGGTATCCAGTGTTAGACAATGTCTGGCTTGGTATGTCATGCCAGGTTTAGCATTTATTGCCTTACAGGTACTTCAGGATGCGAAAGGAAAAATCAAGGGTCCAGGGTGACTCCTTAATACATAAAGGAGGGTATGACCTTTAAAGGGGTCTCATCAATACACCTAATGGACAGTGGTGTAGAGCAGGCTCTACTTACGCGTTTGGAGCTACTGTAGAGCTAAGCACTAAGTCATCAGCAAATAAGGTAGTACTACACAAGATGACAGTACTGGGGAGATTGTTTATGAACAAAGAGAAGAGAATTAGCCCCACTATAGAATTCTGGGGGACACCAAGCTTGGCAGGGGCTAGGTCTAAGATGGACCTATTAAATTTGACAACTTGCTGCTGATGGTGCCTAAACCATGCAACTGCATGTGAGGATAAGTTCAGAGCCTGTAACTTGGAGCATAGGAGGCTATGACCAAGTAGGTTGAATGCCTATGATACATCAATAAACATTCCCCTGGTGAGTAAGCTGTGCTTCATGACAGATTTTAGCGTAGATACATAGATTCTGTGGGCAGATAAAAGGCAAAAGTCCATCTAGTCTGCCCACTGCCTGCCTGACCCTGTGTCTGACCTAACACCAGACCAGACTTAGTGAGCGAACTGACCTAATGGTGTCTTGGTACCCCTTCCTCAAGTTGTCTATACTCCTCCCTTCCCATAGACCTCACTATTCCCTTTTGTCTGTCACATCCTTGCTTGAGCCCTGTCACTGACTTGGTTTCGACCAAATACTTGGGTAAACTTTTCAATTCATCCACCGCCTACTCTGTGAAAAAAAAGAATTTCCTTGCATCCCTTCTGAATCCTCCTCCCCCCAGCAACATCCAACCATTCTCCCTGGTTACAGTACTTTCACACCTTGTAAATAGATCACTACAGTCTATCCTGTTTATTCTTCTCAAGAACATGTAACTCTCTATCATGCCCCGCCCCCGTCTCTTCTGGTATATAGAAAGTGCATGTTGAGACACTCCAGTCTCTCCTCATATGTCTTTCCTTGCTGAGCTTTCAACATTTTTGTAGCCATCCCTTAGACCCTCTCCAAGCGGCCCCTGTATTTCTTTATGCTGGTATTCCAGAACTGTGCACAGTACTCCAGGTGTGACCTCCCCAAGGACCTGTTCTGGGGCAGTATCACCTCTTTCCTTCTGCTAGTGAACACTGTACCTTATTGCACTGGGCTGTAGTCTTGAAATTGTCATAGATAATGACTCCTACGTCACCTTCCTCAGAGGTTTAAACCACCCACACTCCCCCATCCAGCAGTCAATATGCATAACATTATACTTGGAATAACATTGAAGCTGCCACACCTTAAACCACCTCTCCAGCTTTTCTAGAGTCCTTGTATGTGGTTCTTCCCTCCTCTGCATCCACTGTCTTTCAGATCTTGGTGTCATCTGCAAAATGACAGATCTTACTCTAGATAACCTCCACTATGTCACAGATGAAAATATTGTATAACACTGGTTTCAGGACCAATTCCAGAGCCACCTGACTTGTAAATTTCCTGACCACAGAGAATTTGACATCAACTATCATCCTCTGAGTTTTGCCCTTCAACCAGTTCCCTAGCCATTTGGTGAGTTTGTCTACCACCCCAAGGTCCACCAGCTTTTCAACCAGCCTTCTGTGTGGTACAAAATCAAAGGCCTTGCTGAAGTCCAGATACTGCACATCGACTGCCTGGCCCCTGTCTGCTGCTTTTGTAACACAATCAAAAAAGTTGATCCAGTTAGTCTGATATGATCTGCTTGCTACAAATCCATGCTGCCTTTTGTCCTATAACCTGGTTGCATCCAAGAATTCTATTTGCTATTTTATGATGGTTTACATTAGCTTCCCTACAAGCAAGGTCAGACTGATTGTCCTGTAATTATCAGGATCACCACTGTCCATTTTTTGTTGAGTGGTACTACATTAGTCACCTTCCAGCATACTGGCAACACCCCTGTTGCAAAGGAGCAAGCTAGCCCTGGCAAAAAGAAACACAGGTGAGGAGGTACAGGCAAAGTGGGCAAGCATTAAGGATACAATACTTGAAGCAACATCCCATTGTGTTAGACAGAAAAGGAAGTGCAAAAGAAGAAGGAAACCACTTTGGTTCTCAAATACAGTAGCAGAAAAGGTCAGAGCCAAAAGGCTGGCCTTCAGAAAATACAAGGGAACACAGCGGGATGAAGATAGGGGCATACCAAACTGCCCTAAGGGAAGCAGGTAAGGCAGTAAGGCAGGCAAAGCCCCAAACTGAGGAAACACTAGCACAAACAGTAAAAGAAGGTGACAAGACTTTCTATAGATACATTAGTGAAAGGAGAAAGTCCAGAGGGGGTATTGCTAAGCTTAATGGAGAAAAGGGAGCATGTGAGGAGGAGGACCCTGTAAAAGCATCTATCCTAAATAGATACTTTTGCTCAGTATTCACTGAAGAGAAGGTAGGGCAGGGCCCACAGCTCAGCATCATGGACACAGAGGGGAGGGAGGTGAGCACTACTCCCTTCACAAAAGAAAGGGTCCTACAAGAGCTTGCTAAGCTCAGGGTGGATAAGGCAATGGGACCTGATGGCATACATCCCAGGGTACTTAAGGAGCTAAAGGAGGAACTAGCAGAGCCATTAGCAGAATTGTTTAGTGAGTCTCTGAGCACAGGAGAGGTCCCAGAAGACTGGAGAAGGGCTCATGTGATCCCACCCACAAGAATGGTAGCAGGAGGAGGCGGGGAACTACAGACCGGTCAGTCTTACCTCAGTAGTGGGCAAGATTATGGAAGCACTCCTTAAGGAAAGGATAGTGCAACACCTGGAATCCATAGGGGCACAGGATCCAAGACAGCATGGTTTACAAAAGGAAGGTCCTGTCAAACTAATCTCATAGATTTCTTTGACTGGGTAACCAGAGTGGTGGACCAAGGGGAGCAGTTGATGTCGCCACCTTGACTTCAGCAAAGCTTTTGACACTGTTCCACATAGAAGATTGATAAATAAGCTAGGTAGGCTCGGGGTGGGTCAGAAGTTGGTCAACTGGGTGGCAAACTGGTTGACTGGCAGAAAACAGAGAGTGGTGGTAAATGGTATACAGTCAGAAGAGATGCAAGTCACAAGTGGGGTACCTCAGGGATCAGTCCTGGGGCCAGTCCTATTCAACATCTTCATTAGTGACCTAGCAGATGGACTAGAGGGTAAGGCTTGTCTGTTTGCAGATGACACCAAGATCTGCAACAGAGTAGATGATCCAGATGGGGTGGGCAGAATGAGAAGAGATCTGGATAAACTAGCAGAATGGTCAGAAGAGTGGCAACTGGGATTTAATGCAAAGAAGTGCAAAATCATGCACATAGGGAAGAGAAACCCTGAAGCCACTTATAGGCTGGGAGGGGAGTTGCTAGCAGTCACAAAGGAAGAAAGAGACTTGGGCATCATCATCACTGATGACCTGAAATCATCCAAGCAGACCTCTAAAGCAGTAGGTAAGGCTAGGGGGTGTTAGGGTGTATTAGTAGGGTATCACAAGTCGTAAGAGGGAGGTAATCCCTCTGTACAAGACATTAGGCCCCATCTGGAGTACTCATGCGCGCAGTATTGGAGGCCACACCTTCACAAGGACATTAACCAAATTGAGGCAGTCCAGAGAAGGGCAACCAAAATGGTGCAGGGACTGCATCAGAAGACATATGAGGACAGATTAACGAGCTCAATATGTATACCCTTGAGCAAAGGAGGGAGAGAGGTGATATGATCGAGACATTTAAACACCTTAAGGGCATAAACAAGGTGAAAGAGTCTAACATGTTTAAATATAAGAAAAATAGCAGGACAAGAGGACACAGCATGAGATTAGAGGGAGGCCGATTAAGGGGGAATGTGAGGAAATTCTTTTTCACAGAAAGGGTGGTAGATGCATGGAATGGCTTACCACAAGAAGTAGCGGCTATGAATACAGTGCAGGGCTTCAAACAGGCATGGGATAGGCATAAGGGAGCAATACAAATGACTATGAATAGATAGGTCACTGACATAGCAAAGGCCGATGGCACATTTATAAGGTAGAAAAAGAAATGGGCAGACTGGATGGGCCTTGCGGTCCTTATCTGACGTCAACTTCTATGTTTCTATGTTTCTATGAGCAATTAAATAGATCAGCAAATGGAACAGCAAAAGTCCAACTCTCCTCCCTCAGCCCCCTAAGATGCATACTGTCGGGGCCTGGCAATTTATTTGGTTTTTGGTTCAAAAATCATAAATATATAAATAAATTATGCTTTTCCAGATGTCCTTCCCTGTTGATCTCATTCTGCTACCCACCCCTTCCCCCTCACTACCTCTGATAATCCCTCACTGAGCAACTCCCCTATCTTCTTGAACTTCACCCTTCTGATGTCTAAGGCTCTGGTTTCAGAATTGGAGTCATGGTCATCCAGGACTATGTGAAACCCACTGAACTGTGGTCACCAGACCCCAGAAGATCCTTCATCCTCACATCCCTGACAATATCTCTGTTGGAGAGTACCAGATCAAATATAAGCCCCCCCGGTAGGTTCCTGGGTCTACTACCCACTGAGCAGGAAAACAATACTGCAGCATCTCTACAACTGCCTGACTTCCAACACTCTTAGCCACTGGAATCATGCAGTCCATGTCCAGTAAGTTTTAGTTACAGTATATCTAGATCTACTACTTCCACTCTAATTTTCCTTTCTCACACTGCTGCCAATTAGGAACATAGAAGCAAAGGCATTATCAGCAGATAAAGACCATTGGTCCATACAGTTTACCCTGTTATACCCTATGCTATCCCTGGAGCTAATGTCTAGACAAGGTTTATGTCCTCACTTTTCCCCTTATCATCTGCCTTACTGCTACCCTTCTGAGTAACTATTAGTCCCTTAACACTGTACCAGTCATACTTGAAACTATTGATTGTTTTTGAGCCCACCACATCAGCCGCTAGGATGTTCCATGACTCAACCACCTGCTGTGTAAAGTAAAACTTTCTAACTTTCCTCCTGAATCTCCTCGTTAACTTCCACTCATGTCCCAATGTTTTCGACTCACCACTCCTGCTGAAGAGTTTCCCACAGTTTGCCTTATTCTTTCCTTTCAGGAACATGAAGTTTCTATCGTGTCTCTCTGTCCCCTTCTTGCATCCAGTGAACACCTGTTCAGTGCCATAAACTGTTCCTCATAACATCTGACCTGCTGGCCTTGAACCATTTTGTTTGTTCCATGCTGCACCGTCTCCAGCCTGCCTTTGTCTTTCCTTAGGTGGGGACTCCAGAACTGTGCCCAATATTCCAGATGTAGCCTCACCAGTGTTCTGTAGACAGGCAATCCTCATGCTACCAAAACCCTCTCAATACAGCACAACATTCTGGCTGACTTGCTGTGCACCTTGATGCATTGACTAGATTGTTTTAAGGTGTTGTTTATAATAACCCCAGGTCCCTTCCCTCAGAAGCAGTGTCCAGCTTAACCCATCCCATCCAATATTCCATCCTGGGGTACGTATTCCCTATGTGCAACACCTTGTTCTTTTTGACATTGAATTCCAGCTGCCAGATTTTGGACCATCTTTTTAATCTTTGCTGGTACCTCTGCATCACCCTTACTCCCTCATCACTGTCTACCCTGCAACTGAGCTTAGTGTCATCTGTGAAGATGAACTGTATTCTTTCTTCTATGTCACTGATAAACATATTGAAAAGGACTGGTCCTTGGATTGACCATTGCGGCACCCCACTTGTGACCTCCTTCTGCCCTGAATTGACCCTGTTTACCACCACCCTATGCTGTCCCCCATCAGCCAACTTCTCACCTATCTTACTAGGTCCTTCACTGCAACTAGATCCTCTAATTTCTTCAGCAGCCTATGTAGCATTGAGTTGAATGCCTTGCTCAAGTCAAGATATAGTATAGTAAATCCACTGACTGACCATTATCTACTACCCTAGTTACCCAGTCAAAGAATTCTATCAGGTTGGTCTGACAAAACCTCACCGCCATGTGACAGAAAGTGAGGTGCATGGCACCTCAGCCCTCCATGTCACTGGGCCAGCCTGTTGTTTTTTTATTTAATATTTTCATTCTTATTTAATTTTTCCATTCTGACATCTTGCAGAGGTGTTGCCCATAACTTTCTGGGACTAGCCCCCCCCCCCCACTTCTTTAAATGTGTGTCTATAAAGGCATCACATTTCTGCCCTAATGTTGAGGTCTTCTCCAGGTACAGTCTCTCTCTCTCTCTCTCTCTCCTGAAGAGCCTCAAGTCCTGCTAAATGTGCTCCAGCCCTTATGTGCACCAGTCCTTCAATCACTTAATGATTTTAAGCTTCCTGCCCTACCCTCTTCCTGTGAGTGGAAGTATGTCCTAAAAGGTCACAGAGGATGCTCCTTCTCCAAAATTCTGCCTTATGGGCAAAAACAAACTTTCAACTCATCTAGTTTGTGGCTTGCCAAATGGTTTGCCGTAAGGTGGACAATTTATTTATTTAGCAATGGTGGTGGGGGGGCAGTTTAGTGGCAAAATGACAGAATACATTATATAAAGTGCCTAGTCTGGCAAGGGATGAAGGAGGGGCTGAACTTTAGACCACATTGGCATAGTCAGAAATGGGGAATATCAGTTTGGAGATGAGTTCACGGTGTATAGGGAGTGGGAAGCAGTCCTTATTATGGTATAATGCACTGAGTTTTGGGTGGAGCTTGGTATTGTTATCCATAGTTCAGCATCCCCAATTGTACCCCCACCTCGCGGACAGCAACATATATGTAGGTACATGTACTAACCTTAGGGTGAAGACACTTATCATATAAGCATAAGTGTCAGGATCTGTGTTCTATTATATTCTACTAATGCATATTATGCTCTGTTATGTTTTATTGATATATTTTAGCTATGAGAGATACTTTTTTACTCTATTTTTACTATATTTTGTATAAGAAAGGCAAAAGTGCCATCTTTAGTAATTACGTACCATTATAAATGCAACTGACCTTGGGATAATAAGTGGTACCATTGTATCGTGTTATCTTCTGCAAGCTAAGCAATTTTTCATCTTAGTTAGGATAGCTACTCAGGCCACCTATTTTTGGCCAATTATATACATTTTATGTACTTTCTTTAGTAGTTGCCATGACAATTATCAGGGTATAAGACCCTTTGTAGCATGTAACTTCTCTGAGAAGAGATACTGCATTACCTAGGTAAGGAAAACTGGTAGTTCTCCCCGGTGATTACACTGTTGGTAGTAAGCCTGTATTACTGATCCATAATAAATTCCATTTATTACATGAGTACCACTTGTCTGTTGTCTCTTCCTATTGTGTCATTCCACCAAGAATCTGAGAAGGTAATTTATTGCCAAGTGACATTTGGCCACCTTGTACAGGTTGGAAGGTACAAAGGAAGATTCACATTCAATGTATTTTGAATGTTGAGTGGTGTAGTGCAATTTTCACCTACTTGGACCTACTCATGCTTACAGTGGCAGCAGTTGTGGTGGCCCCACTCCATCTTGGTCTCGGGTGTGGCAGACCCACATTGGACCCCCTTACACTCCCTCTACAAGTGACAGAGTACCGCCTTGGCATCACTGTTCACCCATCGGGGACCAGAAAGCGGTTGGTGATGGTGCAGAGGCATTTTGACCAGTTTTCCAACTACTTATTTGTTTGTTTGTAGACCTCTTCTTTGTTATGTCTGACCTTTGCACAGAACTGAGACTCGATGTCTAGAACTACCTCACATCCCATGGTGGATGGACAGATTTCACACTGGATGCAAAATCTGCTGAAAAACCATTGCTGCTAATATCTGACCAATACTTAAGAGTCCAAACAAACAGCCAAAAAGTACAACCTTAAAGGTCTTTTGGTTGCGGCTCTACATACCGCTCTTGAGAGTCTCACAGCAAGGTGTGTCTCCCTTGAACAGCAAAATGCATCTCTAAAAAAAGAGATGGGCTTGCAGGCATCAGAGTTACAGACAAAGGAACAGAAACTAATGGAGGAGACACAGTCAGTCTGTGATGATAATTCCAGACTGCTGCACTATACTGCTCAAGACACTGAGTGAGAGATATGTTTATTAAGAGACGATTGTGAAAGGTTAAAATGTGATAAGAAACAGTTAGCATATTTGAATGATATTCTGAGTGATATGAATGAAGGTTTGAGAGAGGAGAATGCTGAGTTGAAAGAGGATTACAAGTGTGTGAGTTGTGAGTTGGACAAAGAGCTTAGGGAAAACGTCAAATTGTGCGCTGCGTATAGAGTGTTACAGACAGAGGTTGAGAGAGGTATTGAGCAGGGCACTGCAAAAGTCTGTCACAAGAAATGTATACATAACATTGTGAAATTGCGTCATCAATGGGAGGTTCTTGCAAGCCATGTTAAGGCCATGAACAGGTTTCAGTATACGCCCATTAAGACTGCGTCATCCAGCGATGATGACTCTGACTTTTCTGACCAGGCGTGCCATGTCACATGCAAGTCCAACCCCCACGGTGTAGCAACTTCCACCAGCCATTCACAAGATGGCGCTGATGTCTGCATGCACACTGCGTTGCCACATCTACACAAACATGATGGATGCCATGTACAATGCCAAGATGGTGGCCCCCATGACACGGGCGGAAGGCCTGTATTCCGTGGTGTGCCTCCACTTGCTCCTCTCACCAGGGAGATCACCTGGAGATCCACGGCATGATTAAGGATGCGATTAATAGGATCACTGTCCCGGAAGATCAAGCGAAAGCCATTCTGGACCAAATAGACAAAATGCTAAAGGATTCTGCTAGTCAGGATCACATGTACAAGGCAATCGCTGATGCGGCAGTGGAAGCTGTGCTTCGCAGAACCTGGGAACATAATGAACTAAATGTGACTATGCATACCTCCAGCCCCTTACAAGTCGAGCAAATTGCACAGAGCACCAGGCACATGAGCCCAACTGACAATCTCAGTTGCCACTTGAAGAAAGTGTGCTTCCTTTGCGAGAAGCTCTCCCTCCAACCCGAGTACCAGGTTCAAGTCTTACGGCAGACAATTGAACCTACCCTCTGGGCCAAACTGTCAGAGACAGTACATAACTCTGACACCCTCACTTTTGATGACATTTCAGCTGCCCTTATCTCCACCAATTCCCCGGGTGTCGTAGAAGCTCACTTGGCCTACAAGGTTAAGCAGGTCACTAAAGAAAGCCCTGCAGCCTACCACCAATGGTTATGGCTTGCACACAGGACTGGTAAATGCCTCACAAATGAAGATGCAGACAAAGATCAAATTGAGTACAAGGATTTGTACATCTGGAACATGACTCTGGCCCTGCGGGAAAAGGTTGAGCTTAATCTTTACCCAAGTATTGACTTGTTTGCAGCTATCCTCACTAAGATGGAGCATGCCTATCAGGTCTACCTCCATACCCTGACTTCCAGCTAATCCAACAAGGCAGCTGCAGTACAGGTGGCAGAAGTACAGCCCACCCCTGACACCCCTACCCATTAAATAGTAGAGGGAAATAACCAAACAAATGATGCCCCTTCTGATGACAAGCAGTCACACAAGGGTGGGGGTACCAGAACTATAGAACCAACAGGAACAGAGACAGAGACAATTGGAAAAATCCAAATGCCCAACAGTATTGCCAGAACTACAATGGTACTAGCTATCAACAGTAACCTCCGAGTAGAGCGCAGACACAATGGCGTGGTAATGGAGGGTGAGACAACAACGGCATGCTCCGAAACAGTGACTGCACAGAGCGGCTGAATGATAATACAAAGGCAAAACACATAACAGGTCTACATAGGCAAACACCCATGCAGGAACACTGGGCACAGTGACCCAGACAGGGCAAAAGGCAGTGGGGTGAGCACAGGCAGGAAGCTGTGGCCACACACTGGGTGGAAGACACACCTGAGCCCCAAGCCCACAATACAGAAGCGGCACACCCCAGCACAACAACATTGCCAATGTACAGAGGATGACCAGGCCCCCCTCTTCGCACAACACAGCACACAGGACACTCACAAAAGCAGGGCAATGGACCAGCATGGGCACCTGGGGACAGGCACAAGACAAGGTTTGGCTTCATTGGGGACTGGGGTTCCACCTGGAGGGACACCAGCCTATACTGGCAGGATGGTCTGCATCTGTCCAGGAAGGGAACAAGTCTTTTGGGCAATCGGTTTAAATGTTTCATTGGCAAGCTTTTAAACTAGTCAAGGGGGGAGGCACTGATAAGCAACAGGAAATTCCCTGCCTCCCCTACTAAACAGGGTACTAAATGAGAAAAAGACCAAGGTAGAAAGGTCAGTGGGGGATGCTGCTACAAAAGGTAAAGCCATCAAAAAATGGAGAGCAATGAATACCAATGCCCATAGTCTGGGTAACAAGCTTCCTGAATTAGTGGCCTTGATGGAGGAGGAATATCTGGATATCATAGCAGTCACAGAAACATGGTACACACAGAACCATGACTGGGACATAAACATACCAGGATACACTATCTACAGAAGGGACAGGGAGGGTAAAAGAGGAGGAGGAGTAGCTCTCTACATAAGTGAAGGAATCAAAGCAACAGAACAAAAGGGTAAACAGGGAGGAGAAGAAGCACTGTGGGCCAATTTGGAGACAGGCAATGGTACCACAATCCGCACAGGGGTTTTATACAGACCCCCCTCTCGGTTGGAGGAAATGGACAAGGAAATGATAGAAAATATACTTAGTATGGCAGAAAAAGGGGAGATATTGCTGATGAGTGATTTGAATATGCCAGATTTTAACTGGAGTGTAGTTGCAGCAGCCACTTCTAAGAGTGGGGTTATTCTAGATTCCCTACAGGGGCATGCCTTAGACAACTAGTATTGGAACCCACTGAGAGGAGCAATCTTAGACCTGGTTCTCTCAAATGGAGATGGAGAGAGGATCACAGATGTAGAAGTGGGTAGCCATCTGGGAACTAGCGACCATCGAACAGTATAGTTCACAATAAACACAGCTGTAGAGTCAAGCCATCACAAAGGCAAAAGTACTGGACTTTAGGAGGGCTGACTTTGCCAAAATGGGTGAGTGCCTAAGGAATGCACTAGCAAATGGGAAGAAAGGAGGGGTGGAAGAACAATGGGGAATAATAAAAACTGCCATCACAGAGGTAACAAGCCTTTGTGTGAACCAAATAAACAAAACAAAATGATGTAAGAAACCACTATGGTTCTCAAAGGAGGTGGCAGTGAAGTTACAAGAGAAAAAGAAAGCATTCAGGAAGTACAAGGAATCTCAGAAGGAGCAGGACAGAGAATTGTATCAGGTAAAGCAAAAGGAAGCTGGGAAGGCAGTCAGAACAGCAAAGGCCCAAACCGAGGAAAAGATAGCCAACTCAGTTGAGAAGGGGGATAAAACCTTTCATAGGTACATCAGGGAGTGAAGGAAGACAAAGGGAGGGATAGTGAGGCTTAATAAAGGGGAGGGGAGTGGGCAGAGGGTGACTGTGAAAAGACAGAGATACTAAACAAATATTTGTGCTCAGTATTTACAAATGAAGAGGGGGAGGTACCTAAACCAAACAACAGAAACACTCTGGATACAGAAGTTGATACCAGCCCATTTACAGAAGAAAGGGTTCTGAAAGAACTCTTAAAACTGAAGGTAGACAAAACAATGGGGCCTGATGGGATTCATCCCAGAATTCTAAAAGAACTAAGGGTAGAACAAGTGACACCACTGACTACCCTCTTTAAAAAATCATGGGAGGATGGGGTGGTACCTGAGGACTGGAGGAGGGCAGATGTGATTCCACTTCACAAAAGTGGGAGCAGGGCAGAAGCGGGAAACTACAAACCTGTTAGTTTAACCTCAGTGATAGGGAAAATGATGGAATCACTTCTGAAGGAAAGAATTGTCGAGTACCTAGAGGCCAGAGGGGCACAGGACCCAAGGCAGCATGGATTCACAGTGGGAAGGTCATGCCAGATGAATCTAATAGATTTCTTTGACTGGGAGACCAAAGTAGTAGATCACGGAGGGGCTGTGGACATGGCCTACCTAGACTTTAGCAAGGCATTTGACACAGTCCCACACAAAAGATTTATATACAAGTTAGCCAGCCTGGGAGTGGGTCCCAAGATGATAGCCTGGGTAAAGAATTGGCTGGAGAATAGAACACAGAGGGTAATAGTAAATGGAGTCCACTCTGAAAAAGGGGGGTTACTAGTGGGGTACCGCAGGGCTCAGTATTAGGACCGGTCCTCTTCAATGTCTTTATAAGTGACATTACAGAGGGACTGGAAGGAAAAGTATGTTTCTTTGCAGATGACACAAAAATCTGCAACAGAGTTGATGTACTAGGTGGGGTGGAAAGGATGAGAAGGGACTTGACAAGGTTAGAGGAATGGTCAAATGTATGGCAGCTTAGATTCAATGCTAAGAAGTGCAAGGTAATGCACCTGGGAAACAAAAACCCAGGGGAAGAGTACACAATGGGGGGGGAGATACTAACAACAACAAAAATGGAAAGGGACCTGGGGGTTGTCATATCAGAAGACCTAAAGGTGGGCAAGCAATGTGAGAGGGCAGTAAGGAGGGCTGGGGGGGATACTGGGATGCATAGGGAGAGGCATCACCAGTAGAAAACAGGAAGTTGTTATCCCTCTGTACAGACAGCTGGTGAGACCTCACCTGGAGTACTGTGTGCAGTTCTGGAGACCCAATCTCCTCAAAGACATATACAGAATGGAAGCTATCCAGAGGAGGGCAACTAAAATGGTGCAGAGTCTGCAGTGGAAGACATATGAAGAGAGACTTAAGGAGCTTAATATGTATAGCCTCGAGGAAAGGAGGTAGAGGGGGGACATGATAGAAACTTTCAAGTACCTTAAGAGAATCAACAAAGTCCAAGAAGGTAGCATCTTTCAGAAAAAGAGGTGTGCAAGAACAAGGGGGCACAATTTGAAGATGGGGGGGCAGCTCAGAGGTAATTTAAGGAAGTATTTTTTCACAGAGAGGGTTGTGGATGCATGGAACGGCCTTCCGGAGGAGGTTGTGGAGTCAAAAACAGTGGTGGGATTCAAGCATGCATGGGACAGTCATAAGGCAATTCTAGGGGGTGGGGGTAGGAAGAAGTAGGCTGCTGGTTAACTAGGATCTACAGCTTATCCATTAGGTAGGGAAATGGGCAGACTGGGTGGGCCAAGCGGTCCTTATCTGCCATCAAATTCTATGTTTCTATGTTTCTAAGGGGTGGGGGCTGATGGTCAAACACCAGATATACATCCCAGACAGGAGAGGGCAGCAACAGACAGTGGTGGGAGGGGGAAGTGGACCACATACAAATGGGGGGACCGGCACGGTGGAAGCAGGACCACGATCCTGGATCAAGGATATCCATTAGATACATCCAGAGCCAACAAGGCAAACCACTAGCCATTCACAATGGCTACATCTACTGGAAGGACAAAGCTGGCCCAGAAAAGGTGTATTGGCGATGTGCCGAGGCACACAGATATAATTGCCTTGCCCGCCTGCACACCCTAGATGACACTGTGGTTGCCACCCTACAGGAGCATAACCATGCTCCCGATGCAGGAGACATTGGTATGCACCGGGTTCTGGGGTCACTACTGGACATAGCGCGTAGTCCGCTGGAATGTGCATCACAAGTGGTTGCTGCAAGCACGTCGGGGATACCTGCAGCTCTTGTGGGTCGCCTGCCAGGGGTGTGCCTACTGCGATGGACTATGCAGCATGTGCAGCATGTAGAATGGGGGTGGCCCACGAAACCAGCCACAGTCACTGATCTGTCCATACCAGCTGAATTCACCATGATGGGAGAAGGGGGCAAGTTCCTGCTCTATGACAGTGGCCAAGAGTGGGACCGGCTAGTGATATATGCCAGTGACCAGAGTCTGCAGCAGCTGCAGGACTGCCCAGACTGGTTCATGGACGGCACCTTCAGGGCATGCCCAACATTGTTTGGGTAGCTGTACACCATCCATGCTATCTAGTCTGGTGCAGTCCTGCCAGTTGTCTATGCCCTCACCTGCACCAGGAGGGCCCAGACCTACAGTCGCCTACTGGGCCAGCTATATCACCACCATCTGGCACTAGCCCCCACCACTGCGCTGCTTGATTTCAAGTGTGCCAGCTGGTGCACACTGTCCAGCACCTTCCCGAACGCCAACATCAGGGGTTGTTTTTTCCACTTTTCGCAGGCCATCTGGTGCAGGATCCAGCAGTGCCCAGAGGTGCTGCACCAGTATTCCATGGACCCAGACCTTGCCTTGCACCTCCGGATGCTGCTGGCATTGGCATTTGTGCCACCCAGTGATGTGTCAGTGGTATTCCAGGAGATGCAAGACTGGCAGTACATGGTGCAGAATGAGGAGCTGCTGCAGCCAGTCATGGACTACTTTGAAGACACCTGGATCGGTCACCCCAGTGCCCACTCAGGGCACTGTAGGGCAATGTTTCCAATCATGCAGTGGAACTGCCATGCTGTGACCCTCCAGGGGCTGGCCAGAACTAACAATGCGGTGGAGGGGTGGCACTGAGTGTTTAACACCAGGCTTGGTGCCTGCCACCCCAGTATCTGGAGACTGCTGGAGTGCCTCCGTGAGGAAGAGTGGCTGACAGTGGTCCACTCCAAGCAGCTGGTCTCAGCAGTGGATGTCCCTCAGAGCTGGTGATGATAAAGGAACCTGAATGCCGGTGTCGCCACTGTTGTCACCGAGTATGCGACCTGGAGCTACTAAGACTACCTCCGTGGGCTGGCACACAATTTCATCTTCCACGTGTGACCAACCACGGCCATGTGATAGGTATGCCCCGTGCCCTGCCACCCATGCATCACCTCCTGACACTGACCATCTCACCATGGGCTGCGGGCTGGCTCCTTGCCCAGCAGTCAAGCGGTGCCGCCCAGTATGGGCACCTGCTCCCCTCTTCCATCTTCCCAGTAGTTGATGTTTTGACGCTCGCTCCCTTCCTCTTGCCCATTGAGCATTTGCCCATTCTGCACATTCACCCTGTGTGCGTGTCAGCCACTGCTGTGTGCTCGCCCTTCCCGTGGTCACCCGCTGCCAGTCGCTCTGTGGGGACTCACACATGTGGGTCGCCCACATCACATAAATCCTCTATCAATAGATCAAAGATGAAAACGAGCCCTCTGCAAGCTGTTGGAGGAGATCCATGCCGAGAGGGAAGCTAAAGCTCCACAAACTATAGCAGCCCTAGCCCTGACTGCTGAATGGACAAGCGGCTGAGGAAATCCTTTCCTGACCCCGGTTGTCAATTGCTCAAAAAGCCGAGGGAAGCCTTTTGTTACACCGGGATACTGGCCAGGCCAATGCGACATCCAAGGAGGAACCACCCATGCAGGCCATTGCAGTGCCTGTGACGTCACAGGTACATTTGTACCCATTGAAAGACAATACAGAAGGCCTTGAAAGACCTTGCAGGCCTTCGATTTCAGGAACAGGATGATGATACTGATTCTGAAAATACTGATTGACAATTACAGGCCTCAGTCTGGATTGTGAGTGATATGATAATTGACACAAACAGTTGGCCTTGTGTAAAGGCCATGGTCGGGGGCCGCCAACTTACTATGCTTCTAGATACCGGAGCAGCCATGTCAGTCCCCCATAATGAGGACCTAGTCTCATCTGATTGATCTACCAGTTGGAAGACCAGTGCAGAGGGTGTAGATGGTACCCAGCTACACACTTACTGATCTATTCCCCTACCTGTGGTGATAGGCCACCTTAGGACTAATTTTGCTTTTGACCTCATGATTCTACATCATCATCCCAGCATCTTGGAAATTGACTTCCTAGCACTACATGGCTGTGTAGTGGATCTAGCCAACAGACTACTCATTCAGATCAAAGGAAAATGTCATGCTGTCACCATCCCAGATTCGCACATGGTGGCAGCCATCTCCCATAACAACAAAGAGTATGATGTCATGGCTTTGTTCAAAAGTCATGAACTGTTTTCTGAGCTTGCACCCTTGCAATTTACTCTGTTTTGAATGTTAAAATGCTTTTAAAACTGGAATCTTCTGCCATTTGTTTACTGCCATTATATTAGTGATACAGCCCTTTCCTGCCTCTGTAGCTGCAAGCTAGACTCCAAGGTGCCAAGGAAATCGCTCTCCTATTCACTTGCAAATTGTGTTTTCCTCTGGATAGGTGACCCTTTTGTCTTGCTCCAGTATTAATTGGACCCATCTCTCTCTCTCTCTCTCTCTTCAGCCGAGAACCCTCCAGGGCTCCCAGCTCAGATGCTGCAGGAAACCGAGGCCACCGGGCAGTCGGCGCTTCCGAAGCCACCGCCTGAGACCACTTGCTCGGACTACGCTCCCTGAGAGGTATGGCAAAGCCACAAATTTTCACCCATCCACCCATCCTGCCTCCCTGTCCATTTCTATATAGACCGCCTTGCCCCACCCCTTGCTGTCATTGGTCTTCCACTGCCTACCCTTTTCTCCTCTCTTAATCACTCATACTGGCCTAGTAGCATGATAGTCCTTATTGAGGCGCTGCCTAACATTGTAATCCTGCTCTCCTAGCTTGCCTTGAAGGAGTCGTGCCTCTTTTAAAGCTTCTTTAGCTGAGTACACACACTGAAACCATGTCTGTGGTGTTTTGGCTCCAACTTTTTATCGCCCTACGTATAATACCCTTGTTACAGGAACTGCCGGGCAGGATCTACCTAAATGGGGCAATATATCCTTCATCACAAGAGTGTGTACATATCAGGACATTACTTACTTCTTGCAACACCCCTGCACTTCTGCATCCCCACCAAGTTGGGTGTCATATTCGGGGCACCTCTAGAAGCCAGATGCCTGTGGGAGGAAATCCGCCATTTTCTCCAAGGAATTACACCCCTTGGTGCTTCACAGCAAGGGTTCTATGCTATGTAACGCTAGGACAACGTAGTACTAATAATAGGTTCCTGCAAACATATTCAGATGCTTCATCTAGCCGACACAGAACAAAAATCTCCAAAATATCCCTCGTTGCTTTGAGGAAGCTTGTACTTCTCCTATTACTCTGTTCAGGCAACATTGAACTCAGTCCTGGTCCAACAAAAGACATTACATCACCTTCAGAACTCACTAAGTTAAAAGGAATTAGCTTTACGCATGTCAATGCATGTAACCTTTTAAAAAATGTTTTCCTATCCAGGCTTGGCTTCCACACACCAAACCTGATGTACTTGTTATTTCAGAGACCTGGCACTGGCCATCCACTCCTGACAAGGAGGTCAGCATTCCCAACTATCTGCTATTCAGAACGAACTGACAAACTAGGGGTGGTGGAGTTACCATCTACATCAAGGACAAATTCACAGTCTCCACTCTTCACTCCTCTTCGCTTGACAACGGATATGAATGCATGTCCTTAAAAATTGAAATTACACCTGTGACAGCCATCCATATCATCGGCTGCTACAGACCACCATCCGCTGGATCACAGCTCCTGACTCACCATTCATCTATTATGGACACTAGCAATCTCGAAACTACTATACTGGGAGACCTTAACTATGACTGGCTGTCCAGTGCTTCGCTACCTCTCAAATCTTTCTGTGATTCCCACGGACTTTCATTACTCATTGACGAACCAACGCGCATTAATAAGAAAAACCCTTTGGGTAGCACCCTCTTAGATGTCTTACTAGTAAATAAACCTCACTTCTTCTCCCATGCTGTCATCTTCCACACCGATGTTAGCAACCACTGCTTCATTGCTGGGGTGAGAACTAACCCTATGCCTAAATCCACTTCAAAATTCTCCACTAAAAGATCAAAACGGAACTTTGACCCGTTGGCCTATATCAACGATCCAAAAGCCTCCCTGCTCTGGCAGAGTTTTTTCCTTGCTAAATCAGTAAACAAAGCATATGCCATCTTCCAGGAAATGTTAACAAATGCCCTCAATACCCATGCTCCACTGGTCAAAACCCACATAAAGCCTAGAACGTTTCGCTGGTTCACTGCAGACCTTAAGTCCGCATTAGTAAAAAGAGACAAGCTTTGGAAAAATGCTCGCAAATTACAACTAGCCAAAGACTGGTGTCTTTTCAGAACTGCCAGAAACTCCTGCACAAAGCTGATCAGAGAGGCCAGGTCTCATTTCTACTGCACAGAGCTAGACTCCACCTCAAAATGGCCAACCAAATTCTGGACTACAATAAAAGACCTTTCTGGTCATACGACAGGAAATATGCGCCCCTCAAAAATCTCCTCATACAATGTCATTATCAGCGATAAAAAGGAAATACTACAAGCTTTCAATAATCACTTTGCCTCAGCTGGACTAGCATTCGACAACTTGCCTGCTTGCAGCCTGTGCTCTCAGATGACTGTATTGCCTCCTGAGCCTAATCTAACAAATGCCGCCTTTTCCTTCTCACCTGCTACCCTGAAAGAGGTTGAAGATCTCCTCCTTCATTTGGATACTAAGAAAAGCTCTGGCGTGGATCCTCTGGACTCCTACTACCTAAAGATTGCCTGGCATTTCCTGGCTGTGCCTATTACTCTTCTATTTAATCTGTCACTGTCCCAGGGGTCTCTCCTTCATTTATGGAAAACTGCTCACATCATTCCGCTATTTAAATCTGGGGATCACTATGACCTAAATAATTATAGGCCAATTTCGCTACTCCCCATTCTGTCAAAACTTTTAGAAATAATAGTGAATGCCCAGCTAAGAGCCTTCCTGGAAAACACAAACTTCCTAAATCCAATACAGTCAGGTTTCCGTACTAACCATAGTGCAGTTACGGCATTGGCCAAGGTAACAAATGATTGGCAATGTGACCTAGAGAACAAAAAGTTTGTCTGTGCTGTCTTCCTAGATCTCAGCAAGGTATTCAACACTGTTGACCATTGCCTACTTCCTTCTTCATTAAAAGCCTTGGGTCTAGACACCATTTCATAGGGCTGGTTCCAGGACTACTTAATGGATAGGCACCAGCAGGTCAAGGGAGAAGGGGAGCTCTCCTCCCTTAAACGACTATTAAGAGGTGTCCCTCAAGGCTCCATCCTGGGACCACTACTATTCACTATATATATTAACAGCATTGATCTCGGCATCAAGGAGGCCAACATTCACCTGTTTGTGGATGACACAGTACTCTATCTAAGCCGGACAACTCCTAAAGCTGCCTGTAAAGATCTGCAACTTGATTTCAATATCTTACAGTACCAGCTCCTCAGCAAAAAGCTGCTCCTCAATGCCAAGAAAACTAAGGCAATGATACTCCCACCTGGCAACCATCTGGCTCACCCTGCTACTACTGGCACTCTACCCCCATCACCACCTTATTGGGAGAAAACTTGGAGTTTGTCATCAAGTTTAAATACCTGGGGGTCTGGCTAGACCACAAACTCTCCTTCGTGGAATATTTGGAGGATTTGCTGAAAAAACTGAGGCAGAGGCTGGGGCTTTTCTAACGGATAAACCACCTTCTGACTACAGAGGCAAAAAGGCAGCTAGTCCAGTCCACATTCATCTCCTTAATTGACTATGCTGATTTCATCTATAGTCATTGCAATGCCTCATATGTGAATAAACTAGACATCCTATACCATAGAGCATTGCATTTCATTACCGGCCTGCCCTTCTCTACCCACCACTGCTTCTTATATGCTGCAGTGGGGTGGACCTCCCTACAATACAGACGCAATAGAAATGCAGCCGTATGGACATTCAGAGTGGTTACTGGTAAATTACCACAATATATCTTTGATTTACTGCCTCTAAGCCGGTTCCGAAACTATGCCCTAAGGAGCTGTTCCCTAATTTCCTTGAGGATTCCCAGGGTCTGTACGTGTTTTGGGATAGCGGCCATAGGCTTCTCACTACCAACTCTCTGGAATAAGCTACAGAAATCCTTGAAATTAAGATCCCCAGTTACTCTCGCAGTGTTCAAGACTTTATATGCAAAAACAATCACAGAAGTATGCCACTGTTTCCACTGTCTATGAACTGCTCCCTTTCTGCCTACTATCATCCTCTGCCCTCCTCTTGCACGCAATAAAACATTACCTCTCAGAAATCCTATACCCTCCTCACCCTTGCCCTGCCACTCCTTCCATCTTCCAAGCCTCCTAACCACTTGCTCAGACTCTCCAGGGCCCTCGGCTCAGATGCCTCAGGAAACCACGGCCACCAGGCGGTCGGCACTCCCGAAGCTGCTGCCCAAGACTGCTTGATCGGACTACTCTCCCTGAGAGCCGAGTACCCTCCAGGGCCCCAGCTCAGATGCCGCAGGTAACAGCGGCCACCGGGTGGTCGGCACTCCCGAAGCCGCCGACCGTATCCACTTGCTCGGACTATGCTCTCTGAGAGCTGAGAACCCTCCAGGGCTCCCAGCTAAGATGCTGCATGAAACGATCGCCACCAGGCGGTTGGCACTCCCTAGGCCTAAAACTGGAACCTATAAGCCCTAAGCCGTAAGTGTGTATTTCCTGCATCACTACAACCCTTGCCCCCACACCCCCTTACCCCTTGCTACCTACACCTGTGTTAGGTTCCAATTAATTCTGACTCTGCATCCCTCTCTCCTTATATAGCCCCCTTACCTTTAACCCCATTTTTTCATTTCCTTAAACATGACATGTATATAGTTAGATACATTATAATGCATGCCCAATTGGACTGCATGTCTTACTGTTACTTATCTTGCTTTACTATATATTCCCATGTTTTGCCTTACTGCCTGTACATATGTGTATTGTACCTGACCTTGTGTGATGCAGGTCCACCTTGTAAATAAGCTTGCTCAATGGTGTCCGCCTGGATAAATAAAGATTTGATTGATTAATTGCTTGATTGATTGAAAAACACCTTGACGTATTTGCCAGCAAGAAGCATGATTGTGGTAGGATGCACATTACCATTGAAATCACAGGGTCTAACCCTGTGAGATAGAAGCAGTACCCATTCCCTGCTGAAGCCTTGCCGTCATTGAGGAAGACTATCCAATCACTACTTCAACAAGGAGTGATTAGAACCTGTGTCTCCACTGTTAACTCGCCCATTTGGCCTGTGAAAAAGCCAAATGGAGCTTGGAGACTCACAATTGATTACAGAAAATTTAATCAAGTTACCCCTAGCTGTGCCCCAACAGTAGCATCAGCACCTGATGTACTCAAGCTGTTGACACCTGACAAAAAAAGTGGTTCACAGCTCTAAACATCTCTAATGGGTTCTGGTCACTCCCATTAGCACAGGAAAGCCAATACAAATTTGCTTTCACCTTTGATGGATGTCACTACACCTGGATCTGCCTTCCCCAGAGCTTTCACAACAGCCCTTCCTTCTTCCATCTACACATGATGGATGCTCTGCAGGGGTTCTCCATACGCCAGTGTCTCCTGCAGTATGTGGATGACTTGCTTCCAGCAACCACCACGAAAGAAGATAATTTGGCCCTTCTAGACAAACTTCTGTCTCTCTCCTCAAGAGAGCAGGCTTCAAGTGCAACCCCTCTAATGCACAATTGTGTGAAAAAGAGGTCATCTTCCTTGGCCTACACATTACAGACCAAGACAGAAGTCCAGCTGTCAAGAAGATCCAGGGCTTGCAAGATCTACTACTTCCTACTAATGTGGCAACACTCAGATGCTTTTTAGGAATGGTAAACTACTCCAGGGATTTTATCCCTGACTTTGCCTTGAAGGCCACTCCCTTGTATGAACTTCTGAAAAAGGATGTCCCATGGACATGGGGCACCACCCATACTGAAGCTCTGATGCAGCTCTAGCAGGCCCTAGCCTCAGCCCCAGCACTGGTCAATCCTAACCCAAACCTTCCATTCCATTTGGAAACTGCTACATCTGATGTGGCCATGTCTGCAGTGCTGGCACAAAAATACAATGGGTACTTCAGACCCATTGCCTATGCTTCTCAGATGCTGCCCCCAGTAGAGAGAAAGTATAGTCTCTGTGAAAGAACACTTTTGGCAACCTACTGGGCTGTCAAACATTTTATGGACATTATTGGGTATGTACCTATTGTTTTGCATGCCTGCCACACCCCGACCAACTTTTTGCTCTCAGAGTGAAAGATGGTTCAGTGTCCAGTACCAGACTCACCCACTGGTCTTTGCTTTTGTAGAACAGGGATATCAAAGTACTGCCTGCAAAAATGCCATCCATCTTGGCCCATGGCCTACTCTACACAGGTAAACCCCATGACTGTGCACTCCAACCCCTGACTTACCTGAGCTGGGACCATTCTTACCAGCTACACCAGATGTTTTAGAAGACACCAGCATGTATTGTGTCTTTACAGATGGCTCGGCCTCTTATGTAGCTGCAGAGCAGGTAGCAGGATTTGGTGTGCTCATATTAGATCAAGATGGTGATTTTAGGCGCATTTCAAGGAAATGTACTATCATCTCCTCACAGTATGCCAAATTGGCAGCTGTGGCCTGTGCTTTAGAAATTATGTCCCATGGCACTAAAGATGCAATCATCTTTTCAGACTCCCACTGGGTCTGTTCCTCCCTTACTGAATTTCTACCGTTCTGGGAGAAAAATAACTTTACATCATCTGATGATGCACCTGTCAAGTACAGGGATTTGTTTGTGTATATACACACCGTGACACAACAGTTTACTCACAAACTGTACATCCACAAGATAAAGGCTCACTGTAAATCTGACCCTTACCATGACTTCAATGAGCGAGGGGACTCACTTGCCAAAGCAGGCACTTAAGGGGGAGAGAAATGGTCAATGACTCACCCAGTAGCAGTGGCAGCTATTTTCTTAGCCACTAATACCAGGCAGAAACCACAACCAGAACCTCCACTGGACCTTTCTGCTGCACAGAAATCTGACCCAGAGCTAAAAGATGTGTTCAAATTCCTGGACAAAGGAATTGAATAGGAACTACTTACTGGTAGTCCATACAAGAGACTCTCTGACAACATACACCTGTCTAGTAATCAGAGGCTCATCTGGTATCAAAAGGAAGATACAGGTGATAAACTGTGAGTTGCACCACAATTTGTGCAAACTAAATTCATTCATGTGGTTTATGACACCCCCACTGGTGGACACCAGGGCTAGATAACACCATCCAGAGACTCAAAACCTTTGTCTGGTGGCCTGGTATGGCCAAGGATGTGGAGCACTATGTGGACAACTGCATAGTGTGTGCCAAGAACAACCCAATTTCGGTGAAAAGAAATGCCAAACTATTGCCACAGAGGAACCCTGGACCATGGAATGTGATACAGATTGATTTCATTGGCCCAATGACAACTCAAGGAAGAACAACAAGTATGCACTTGTTGTCACAGGTTTGTTTTCTAAGTGGATGGAGGCATTCCCCACTAAGAATAACATGGCAAAGACAACTTCCAAGATCCTGGTGGATCAATTGTTCTCCAGGTGGGGCCTACCCCTTAAGGTAGACTCAGACCAGGGAACCAGTTTTACAGCTGAGCTGATGATGCAGACACTCCAAATGCTTGGAGTAGATCAAAATGTCATATCCTGTACTATCTTCAATCCCCAGGTCAGGTAGAAAGAGCAAACAGAAGAATCAAACAGATGTTATGCAAATTCATTCACGACAATCCCAAGGACTGGGATTCCCTCTTGTCACTACTACTTATGACAATCAGAGGCACTCCTGCAGTAACTACCCAGTGCACACCTTATGAGGTCATAACTGGTACAGCCATGAGATTACCTGAGCACCTGTTGATTGATCTACACCCCCCACTACAGATAGAGTATCTGTGGACAAATATGTTGAAAACCTTCATGATGACATCATGAAGACACACCTGTTCACTGACAGTCATATGGGTAAAGCTCAACAAAAAGTTAAAGCTCATTTTGATAGGCATGTCAAAGAAGTTGGCTGGCAAGTTGGAGACCAAGTAATGCTCCTCCAGTACAAACAATCCGCTCATTCATTTGCCAGCAAATGGGAATGCCCATATCCCATTGTCAACAAACTCAGTCCTGCTGTCTATCAGGTCAGAGTTCAACAGCAAAAACAGACCACCGACAAGTGGTTCCATACTAATCAGCTCAAGTTGTATAAAGGTGACTAATTACATTTCCCCACCCTCTTAGGGCAGAATAGTACCCCTCACTTAACAATCCTTTTCTGTTTCTTTCAGATACACTGGCAAGATGGCTATTTTGCACATCCTTATCCTGGTGGGACTATTTTCTTTGACTTATTCTCAAGACAAACCCCTTTTGAATTAACACAGAAAACATCTAGCACATTTGCTTGATAAACTTGAACATTCAGCTAAGAGATATCCCCAGCCCACAGGGAGTTTATATTGATGTCCTCAAAAAAAAATGATTACTGTTAAGGAAGGTTCAGATGCCTATCTTAATGCATGGTTGTAGCTCCAGACAAATCCGCATTGCAGATACAATGGGAAACTGATTTTAATGGTTACACACTTCCTGTAGCTCATTTATCCAAAGGTACTTTTCACAGATGGCCCAACACAGGGATTGCACCAAATGGTACACTCTCTATTTGAAAAACTTCTCCTAGACACACTGGTCTCTACAACTTGACTGCCTTAATAGATCCTACCTTTTATGACCACCTCAACTCTGAGGAATCACATGCTTTCTGTCTTCATAACTATGTGGCTACTGAAGCTATGTACCTTTCTGTAGTCCCACCCACCGAAGAAGAACTGACTGCATGTCCTTTCTAGGAGCCTGGTCCTCCTAGTGGTTTGACTGCCACTTCCCTTCCAGGAGCTTTGATTAGTAATGTACAATTTATGCATGTGTCAGTTATTTTCAATTTTACACATTGGAATATGGCTAAGTTTGGTCTCTGTCACATGACCAACACTTCTAAATTTTTCTTATGATGCTTCTAGACATTGTAGCTGCATACCAAACTCGCACAAATAATCCAGTTAGTGGACCTCATGCCACTGATCACTTAGGCGTCTTTAGACCTGCACTTAATGCTTAAACTAAATCACGTGCTAGACGTGATACTGCAGATGTTACTGGTGCAGCAAGCACCAACTCTGGCCTTTTTGGTTCAGGCATGTCTATCTGGAATAGAGCAGATATAGCTGCTATTAAAGCACAAACACTTCATTTCAACAAACTATTAAAAATGATGTTTTACCACCACTGTTACTTGGTGTAGATGGTTTAAGTAAAGAAGAATGTTTTACTGTTTATAATGTGCAGGAAATTGCCAAAGGGTTCAATGACACTAAAAACAAAATGAATGAATTGATTTTCCAAAATAACAAGGAGGCAGACAAGCAATATATTGCCCATGAACTTTTATGCTCTGCCTATGGTTCTTATGTAATTACCACTTTTAATAATCTCTTCAGGACTTGGAAACAGGTCACATTCCAGATCTTATTCATGATAGGAGAATGTCTAAATGGTATTGTCCTCACTACAAGTCTATTTCATGCATAACTGTGTGTATGTCAAATAATGTTAATATTTCCATGTCTACTGCTAGAAATCTTGGATATGTTTCACGTTATCCAAACCAGGCGCCCTGCTACTTTACTAAGAAATGCTCAATCCATGACAATATGTTCATTATTTTTACTGTGTTACTACCCCAATTTGATCCACAAACTTTTGTCTTTGACAAACTGGTTGCTATTAATTCCATCGGACATCTTGATGAGAACATTTACTGAGAACGCACTGATTTACCCTCTTTACTAGTCTACCACACTGTTCTACAAGCTTGGGTCGCACCGCATACCAACTGCTGTGCCAAGAAGGGCTATTATTACCTGTGCCATTGTGATGTATTTGACATTGTTAAACCTGTCTGTGGATACTCTCTGGAATATCTTGACTGGGCTTATCCCTTGGGTGATGATCTGCCATCCAACCTAACTGATGATCCTAAATCTTTGCAAGCTGCATCTTCAGTGCCTGATGCTGAAACAGCTGCATACCAAAGCAACCTGGAAGAGGTACATTGCTTCACTTCACAGCTCACCAACCAGTCTTTCGCATGTCCTATGTGTCTACAAAAATGGAGGGTTACAACTGTAAGAGTTACCTACGATTCTGATCGGCAGTACTGTGTAGTGACAAATCATAAATCATTTGCTTATGGTGCCAAATCCTGTGCTATTAATGCTCCTAACTTCTGTTTTACTCCACAGCAGAAAACAGTTATTGGTCACACTGTGATCATGCTTGTTCCTCTCCCTGAACCAGATGTTATTGATACTGATCCACAATACTTGCTTGCCTTGTCTCAATATTTGCCCATGTTTAACGTGCACATTGACCCTTTGACACGATCTTTGTAATCTCTTTTAGCTAGAAAGGATTCACATTTAATTTATATCAGAAATAATATTTATAAGGCTGGTGGTGCTCTTAATGATCTTATTTACAATGGTGATTTAAGCACTGCTCTATCCAACACTTGGTTAGAATTGACTTTTAAAGCTTTTGTTATTATCCAAGCATTTTTGATTGTTTTTTCGGTACTAACCCTTTGCTGTCTATGATGTACTGTACGACAACATCACAAACAACTCAAATTCCTTTATGAGGTTTGTGCATCAGGCTTGTAAATGATTTTTGTAGCTCATCCCACTACTTTCTTGTGGTTGTTGCCTTTTCTTTTGAAGGCAACAAGGGGGGGAATGTTATCCATGGTCCAGCACCCCGATTGTACCCCCACCTCACAGACAGCAACATATATGTAGATACATGTACTTACCCTTAAGGTGAAGACACTTATCATATAAGCATAAGTGTCAGGATCTGTGTTCTATTATGTTCTACGAATGCATATTATGCTCTATTATTTTTTACTGATATATTTTAGCTATGAGAGATGCTTTTTACTCTGCTTTTACTATATCTTGTATAAGAAAGACAACAGTGCCATCTTTAGTAATTGTGCACCATTACAAATGTAACTGATGTTGGGATAATAAGTGGTCCCATTGTACTGTGTTATCTTCTGCAAGCTAAGCAACTTCTCATGTTAGTTAGGATAGTTACTTAGACCACCTGTTTTTGACCAATTATATACATTTTATGTACCTTCTTTAGTAGTTATCATGACAATTATCGGGGTATAAGACCCTTTGTAGCATGTAACTTCTCTGAAAAGAGAGACTGCGTTACCTAGGTAAGGAAAACTGGTAGTTCTTCCAGTGATTACACTGTTGGTAGTAAGCCTGTATTACTGATCTGTAATAAATTCCATGTATTACATGAGTACCACTTGTCTGTTGTCTCTTCCTATTGTGCCATTCCACCAAGAATCTGAGAAGGCAATTTATTACCAAGTGACAGTATGGATAGTGTCGAAGTGAGTGGCAAAGTCCAATTTGCTGTCAAGCTAAACACCCAGGTATTTGAAGGCTGGGACGGCTTCAAGTTGGGTGCCATCTAGGGTATAGTCTAATCCTCATGTCATGAATAGGCTCCTTGCCATAGGATAACCCTGCTGGCTGTTGCCCCAAGGATGCAATGCACAAGTCTCCCCTCCTTTCCACCAACTCTGACTATCTTTTCTGTCCCTCTCATGATTGAGTCTTCCACCACTAGAGTTCCTTTGCTGATCTACTTAACGCAGAGCTTTCCCCACCAACTGACTTCACAGTCTATGCAGCCTTTTGAGGCCTCTTTGTAACAGAAGCACCAAGTTTTGTCAGCAGCGACAATGCCAACCTCCCCCACAGTGACGGCACAATACCAATGCAGGTATTGTGCAGCCTATTCCATGGGTGTTTTCTGTGGGGGCTGCACCCCCCACCCCCCATGTGGGGGGCTCTGCCCCCGCACCCCAAGACTTTAGGATTCCAACTCCAGATCAGAGTCGGTCCAGGGAGGGAGCAGAACATTGGGGGAAGGTGAAACACGGAAAAAGGACCATTACCACGAATGTCACCTAATGGTCTTTTTTCCTGTTTCACCGTCGGGGTGTCACCGTAAAGGGGTGCACCACTTTGCAACTGATAAGGACTCCATAACTGGAGAGGATGTATGAGCACACTCACTCAATGGAGCAAAATAGTTCTCGTCTCAGAAATTTGGTTTCCTTCTCCTCGGGGATACATTTCTGCCACCCTCCTCTTGACATCAATCCCTCAATCCCCTCATTGGCTCTTGGGGGACTTTGAAGATGGGAGGCTGGCCTGCCTGTGGCACCTTCACCACCTACTTGGATCTACAATGCAGCATCTGTATCACCCTCCAAGTCACAGCTAGCTTTGCAGTGAATACTACCAGTTTCCTACATAGCAGGCAGCAGCCAGCTCCCATAAGTACCTGGCCCTTATGTATTGTGCCACTGCACCACATAGGAGGACCTTGGTGGCAGCCAGAGGCCAATGCTGTAGAATTTTATGAAAGAAAAAGATTGCAAATAAGTCACCCTACTACAAGAAAAGTAAGAGGCAAGTAATTTGAGGAAGGACAGATGTGTGACAGAAATGGGAAGGAAAGAGTTAATGGTTTGGATTCTCTAGCTGTTTTTTTTTAGCAGTTTGCGAAAAAACACACACAGGCTAAAATCCACTGTTCAGCAGCATCCAGCTTGCGGAATTTTCAGTCCTCCCTAGCTGCTAGATAAGAGCTGGGTCATAAATCTCTAGTGGTCATCTCCACACACACACAGACCTGCAGACACATACACAGGGCAGTTTGAATGGATTGGGTCATTCAAATATAAACTGAAGGTTAAAATGGAATATAATTGGTCACTGATAGGTGTTCAGTCTGATTGGGACAATTAAATACATACATGTTAGATGGTTGGTGCATTCTAAGTGGGAATAGGCATTACCTAGTCCCAGGAGAATATATGAGAGGCTGAAAGACAATGAAGCTCTCTCTCTTGCTTTTTAAGCTGGAAGGGGCAACATAAGTTTGGAGCCTACCCTTGTAGCTATGTCCATGGGAGCTGGCAGTTAGAATAGGGTCCGGTGTCTCTTAGGAGGACAGGAAAGGGTAAGTTTAGTGCTAGCATATTTCAGTAATAGCCTTCTTCTTTTGCCATCTGTTAATTAAAAACATTTGTTTACTTTTCCTGTATGAGTGTTATTCTCTTGTGTTGTAAATATATATCCTGTAAATGCTCAGTGCACTTTCTGTTGAGTAAAAAGCTATTTATTTGCTCAACAGTTGTGACTGTGATGTCATTTTTCTAAGGTAACATTTGGTTTCCACTGGCTGAGGTAAACTCTGTGTAGCATCCGCCAACCAAGAGAGACACACTACCAGACTAACTTGTTCAATTGCACGTTAAATTATTCAAGTTTGTAGACTTGAAGGTGGCGCTGGAGACAGCCCAGCTGGTGGCAGTGAATACCCTAGGACAGACACTTCTCTAAAAGCTGTTTCAGCCTACAGGGAGAGGTGGGTTGTCACAAAATGTATAATTTGTGGATGAGTAGTTTAACTTAGGCTGGCAAAGGGGGAGTGTGAGGGATAATGATTATTAGGAGCTGAGATAAAGTATTTTCATTTAGGGGCAGAAAATTAGTCTAATTTAATATAACGGTCCAGGTAATTCTTTTTAAATGTAGGATCCCAAGATGTTTAGGGGAAATTGGGTCACGTGGGTGTAAAATTTATAAGAGGTTCCATCTGAAACCCATTATGGCTAGGCAGAGGCATGCTGTAATATAAAAGACCAGTGGCACCAAGCAACCCAGGAGCTTGATAGACCCTGGAGTGTGAGGACCATGAAGCAGGAGGACAGCATCTGCAGGGAATCCATAGGGGGAGTCTGCAGGTCTGTAGGACACTCTGCTCAAGGATGACAGCAGATAGGGTACTCCCTAGGATAGACAGGTTGGTTGGGGAAGTGGGGGGCACACATGTTATTATCCATGTTTGGATAAAAGATCTGGCCATGAAGCCACTAGTGGTAGTTAAGGAAAATTTCAAGGCGCCGAGGGCCAGGCTCAAGGTGTTGGCTAGTACTGTGACCTTGTCTAATGTACTAGGAGTACAGAGGAGTGGAAGGCCAGGCAGGTAAAAATGTTACAGTTCAGTGACTGGCTTAAATTGAGGTGTAACTGGTGTATGGAAGTGGTGTTCACTTCATGGGGACTGGGATGCCTTTTGATGACACAAAGGCCTCTTGAAACTAAATGGCCTTCATTCCATGGGGGAGGAAGGTAACACTGGGACAGAAGTTTCAGGCCTTCATCTTGAGCAGTTAAACTAGTAGAGGGTATTCTGGACTAGGGTCATCCATAGGGTATGCCTAATCAAGGAAAATATAGAAAGCCTTTGCCCACCTAGAAGGTGCATTCAGGGAGCTGGGGGTATCACAGAAGGTGTAAAGCGTAGGGACAGACATCCAAGAGTGAGTACTAAAACCAATAGTGGTGAAGGTTCACTTAAACATTTATCAGAGGGTAACTAGCAAAGAAGGATAGACTAGTGGACAGAGGAGTGACAGCAGGCAGGGTTTGTGGAGGGTGGCCTGCTTACATTTCAGAAGCCTTGCAAATAAAATGAGTGCACTTCATACAATTTTAGTAGATGCAACCCTGACAAAATGGTAGTGAAGGAAATGTAAGCATTACCTAACAATGACTGGGACCGCACTGTCCTTGGCTACATATTATTCTGGGGGGGGCATGGGGCAGAGAAATGGGGAGTAGATGATGGCTATGTTGCATGTCAGGGAATGAAGTAGAGTGATGGGGATAAGAAGACAGGGGTGGGGAATGGTAGACTAACTACAGATGCAGCTTCTTGTCCAGTATGGAATAAGTTATGGGCCTCTTAATCAAACAGAAGAGATGAACAGGGCACTAGACAAAGAGATCAGGAAGGTAGTAGCTGGTGGGGTAGTAATCCTATTAGGAGATTTTAACGTAACATATGGTGACTGGAGTCTCAAACTGGCATGGAGCACCAGAAATACGGCATTGGTAGACACATTCCAGGACTGCTTCCTACAGTGGAGGAACAGATGAGGGTTGGGACCATTCTCAGCCTACTGTTGTTCTCACCAATCGAGACAACATTGAAGGGTAAACAGTGCAAGGGGTCTAGGGGTCTAAACCACACAGTGTGGTTTGACATAGCCCTGAAATCACAGAGACAGTTGACCTGTGCAATAGTAATAGACTTTAGGAGAGCTGACTTTGGGAGGTTTGGAGAGGAACTAAGAGTGAGGATCATGGGTACAAACAGCTAGATGTGGCAGGGAGAAAATGGATGCATATCAAAGAAGGTATTCCCATTGTAACTGTAGATTGTCTTTACACTTCAGTACCCATTCTCCCTCCCACACCCCCCCCTCCAGTACCTTACTTTCACAACATGGTGGTAGTGGTGTTCGGAGTCCAATGACATCCAGTGAAGTCCTGGGGTTGTCCTCTTTGTCCCGGCTACTAGTGTTGCGGTGGATTGTTGGACTGTTCTATCCATAAAATCCTGTCTCTGTGTCAGCACTTAGCTCAGTCCTTCAGTGTCCTGGATCGGCAGACATGGGGACTAGGTGGCAGGGTCAGTAGGGCATAATGGGTGGTGCTTGGCAGTGGGCAGTCTTAAGGACTAGAGGATGAACGAGGGAGGGAGAATGGGTGCTCAAGGTTTTTATTCTAGGTCTCAGGCTTTTTTTTTGTGTATGTGGGATGAGATCTACTGTGTTTTTGTGAGGTGGAAGACTTTTTTAATTGGTAGTTGGATGTTTAATCGGAATCAGATTCCAATTGCTATTCCAAATCTGATCCTTTTTCAGAATTAGGATTTTTGGTCTTCAATTCTAAAAAACTAAGAATCTGATATATCTAATTATGTGACTCAGATTTCAACTATCCTTAAACCAGAAGACGGTGCTAATGGGGGTCATACCTGTTAACATGCTGTATTGCACCTGTGACTGGGTTGCAGCATGGCTCTGCGCCACTTGTATGATGCTATGCCATACTGGCAGCTAGTCTCTTCCTTTAGTGCATGGGCATCCTATGAGGAAGTGCCCCCCAACCACCTTGCTTTGAGGGCCCAAGTGTGTGTTATGTGTTCTCTTCTTTTCTGTGACCAGGTGGCCAATCTCCTGGTGGTTCCATGACTCCCCCACCTGCTCCTCAGTCCATGTCTAATCCCTGGCCTCCAGAGGAACCCCACCACAGTCACAGTGGATGATCTAATTTCACTGTCACTTTCCTCCTGTTGGCAGATGCACCTGATTGCATTGCTATACACCTCATTACCGTCTGGTTTTCTAAGGTAATAGCCATGGGACATGGGGCACAAAAGCTCACAACCTGACTTGCAGGGGCTGCAATGCTATTAGTGTTACTCAGATAGTACTCCACGCAGTAATGCACTCAACAAAAATGAATACTGCACCAAACTGTTAGACCCCACCTGACAAAGGGTTAGTTTACCCGAAGCACCGGGGCTAGTTGTGGCAGTGGCAGAGCCAGGTTTGGGAGTGTTTGGGAGCCGGGGGGCCATTCAGTCAATCATGGGCTCCACAATGGGCACTAAAGAGTGAATAAAAATGGTGGTGGGGCACCACTACTCACACCGGGGCAGCCAGGAGGGGCGACCACCCCCCCAGTCCCCCCCAAGCTCCGCCACTGAGTTGTGGTACTCCACACATCTGTCTGCACTCACCTTTATTTACTTTGCAGTAAAGCAGCACATGGTGATTTAAATTTGGTTTGGTGCAGTATTCCTTTTTGCTGAGTGCATTATCGGTTGGAGGAGTGTCTGTAGTTCCTGGCTGGCCAGCTCCTGATTTTGCACCACACCACGCCATGCCACGAGTTTGCAGGTATCTTTTGGATTTTGTTTTTTACTCAGATAGTATCTTAGAAACTAGGATAATAACAGATACCTTCCATTTGGCCAGAGAGTTGCTGTGGTAGGATAGCAGTGCTATCTGAGCATGGATTGGACCCTCTAGGATCCAGTGCATGGCTTTGACAAATGCTGTGGATCCTGTGGATCATAAAAACAGATCCATGGATCTGACCAACAGATCCTAACTATCTGACCTAGGATCCCTGGACCCTACCTAGGATCCAGCATCCATGTTTGGTAGGATTTCTGGTAGGATCCTAGGTAGGTCTGATGGAGTGTGGTTGGATTCACAAAAGCACTATCTGAGCAACACTAAATGCTATCATATATGGCACATGTAGGCCATTTGCACTGCACTGTGGCCACACCGCCTTCCCTAAACTGTCACAAATACCTTTGCAACCACTCAGGAAGGGGTTGTGGTTCCCATGGAGTATAACCCAGTGGAGTTGCAAGATAATTGATTATGCTAAGTGGTCAAACTGACAGCTTAGTGCTACTGTTAGTGACTGAGAATGAGGACCTGGGCATCTGAAAATGGCTGCGTATAGTGATGAAAACATAGTGAGGCCATATTTAAAAGAGCTCTTCCTTTAATATTTTCAGCTCTAAAAATGCTAAAAGAGACTCAAAATGGAGAAAAAGAGATACTTTACTAGACAAGATAGAAAGGGTAGTCTAAAATGGAATAAAAGGTATACAAAATACAAATCCTAAATGTTTGCCATAACAAGCGCTTTAAAGTGGCAGTATTGGTTAGTAGGTGAAACATTTCATTATACAGTTTTTAAACAATAATATATTTCTGACATAATTAGATACTTTTCAGTATATATGTATTACTACTAGACTTTTTTTTTTTGAGTAATCTCTTTTTCCGCCCCCATGCTCACTGATCCTCCCCTCCTTCAGGCTCTTTTCAAGTTCCCTCTGACCCCTTCTGTTCTTTCCCGGTCCTCCTCAGATCCCCAGATTGCAGCCGACCCCCGAGATATCCCAGTGTATCCCTTCACCGGGTGGGTCCCTCTCTTCCGAGGGGGAAGGCACCGGGGGAAGGGATAGCCCCAGCACACACTTTCTAGGGCACTGGCCTCCACCAGTGGTCGTTATGGCACCGGGTCACAATCCCTTCCCTCCCTGGAGACAGCGAGCAGTTGTGGGATGCTCAAGCTGCCTCTCCCCTGGCTGGCTCTCCAGTGATCCGAGCTCATTCCTGAACCCGGGTCGCTGGCGTTGCAAGTGAAAATCCAACCACTGCACTGATGGGCCGGCTACTAGATGTTTTTAAAACAACTTTCATTACTATTTTTTATAATGAATGACTCAAGTCATTAAAGATAGCTGCCACTGGCAGGGGTAAAAATCCCTTCCTGCGGGGTTACTGTTTTACTTCACATACTGGATTTATACTGTGGATTTATTAGGAGGGTGCTAGCCCACACTTCTGTGAGTGAAGAGCCCAGTACCACACTAAAATGCCACATTTATTCATTCAGTGGGTGTGGCTAGAGAGCAGTTACTTTTAAAAAGTTCAAAACCCCATATCTCAGTTAGGAATGACATATAATGAATATAAAAAAAATGTATAGCTGTTTTTACCATAATTATTTTATTACTAAAAAAACCCCACTAACTTTCTGCTAGCTCTTTACTACCAGTAGAACCCCAAAAACAAGAATGGGTCGGAATAAAAAAAAATGAAAGGCCTTTGGAAAAGGAATTATTTTCAAAATGTGTAAGGCTGCTGTCACATGGTTTATATTTGGCACAAACAAAGTCTGTACACATTTTCTAAAACTAATTTATGGAGTAGTTTCGTTTTTGAAGGAGGTGGAGAGTGCTTGATTTTCTGATGTTTGTTAATTACTGCTTATCATGAGCACCCCATCCTAGTGTGCTTTCTAGTTCTTTGATAAAAAATGAAGAGGGTCTGATCACTTTTAAAAAGGGTTAGACCCCCCCACACACACACACAATTATACTGCTGCTTTAAGTTGGTTTACTGTTTTCCAAGTTCACAATTGGATGCTGACTCCATGGCTTGCCTTCCAGTATGATTATTTAACTTTGCTAGAAAATATGAGCCAAGTTAAGGTTTTCATAAATGCATTTTAATAAGGCTAAGAAAAGCACTCAGGCTATATATTTTATGCCTTATTATCTTCCTGAGTATGAAAAGATTTGACACTGAGATAGAGGATGTCTTTGCTCTGTAGTCTACAAGGGCAAATGAAAAACATTTTCCCGCTGAAGGCATTGGTTTGACAAGACTTCTTAGTCAATCAGTTGTACCATGAAAAGGGTTATTTTTATCAAGGCTGGCCCTTTTTAAAATCTATGACAAAATGTGCTAATGTGTACATTTGCACCTCAGTTAAAAATATATGATCAGTAGCTCTAGGACAGTGTTGCCGCGGAACTTCCTATGCCTTAAACAGATGATCTGCCCAACTGTAAGGAAAACAGCATTCACTGTGCAAGAAAGTAGTGTTCAATTCTTTGCTGCCCTTTTAGAACTGTAATTTGTTTAAAGAGCAGCCAACGCTCTCAGGGGAGGCAACTCAAACCAAGGAGCTGCTTGCACAAGGAGTTAAATAAACCATAGTTTGAATGTTTGTGCCATACATTCTGTAGCCACACACCTTAAAGCTGCTACAATCTCACTTCTGAGATAGTGTCAGGAAGCCAAGGATGACCGCAGTCCCAACCCCAAAATCCATGTTTGATGATATGAAGTTGGAAACAGACTGCATTACAAATAATAGAGTGCAAGCGTGAAAAGGGGCAGTGCCAGCCTTTATATTATTCTAACTTTTCAGGCAATTGTACATGTTAAGGGGTATATAAATATAATACTACACCCTTAACATATGCCGTTGCCAGCAAGGAAAGTAATGTAAAGGCCAGCACTGCCTCCAATCACAGAGGCACTCTATTATTTGAAATGTAGCCTTGTTCCCTACTTTACATCATCAAAACACAGATTTGGGGAGAAGGGCTGCAGTAGTTCAGCACAATCTTGGAAGTGAAATCGTAGCAACTTTAAGGTGCATAACTACGGAATACAGAGTTCCTTGGTAAAAGTTGCCTGCCCCAGTGGTGGACTTGTGCCATCCACTCTTTAAATTTGAACATTTGTATCCAGTTGCCATGAAATAATTGAACAAGATAAGACTTGTTCTCCACAACCTTTATCCCAGCTGTGAACAGTATTTGTATTTTTATTTATTTATTTATTGAAATGTTTCACCAGGAAGGCACACTGAGCAACACATCGATTGTCTCCCGGTGCAACCTGGGGGGAAGGGGTATAATCGGAATGAGACATTAAACATTCAAGTTACAAGATCAACATTAACATACAGTTGTAAGGCAGGTGTTACAAACAGTGTTACAACAGTGTTGCGCATAACATGTAGAAAGAGTGGACAATAATAAGTGCCAGGTTAATAAGTAAACAAGTGCTTATGTGAAAGAAAAGGAGGAAAGGGGAGGGAGGGGTGAGGTGTGGGGAGAGGGAAGAGTCATGTCCCTGGAGACCCCTTCAGGATGTCAGGAACCCTGCAAGGAGGCTAGGGGGACCAGAGAGAAGGGGATAAGGCAGTGTTCCCGAAAGACTCCTTTAAGATGGTGGGGGAAGGGAGTAGATGAGAGATACAAGCCCCTTGGGCTTTATTTGTTTTTAATTTTTATTTTCTGTATTTATTTATTTATTTGTATTTATTTGTTTTACAAGGAAAGGCTCCATTGAGCAGTGATAATTTATAAGAAGGCCCTGGTTAGGACAGCAGAAGTTCAAAATATTCATAGTGAAGCATATATAGAGTACAAAATAAGCCAAGGGATGATACAGTGGCAATGGGGGGAGTAGAAGCAATATAGTCGAGGGAAAAATGTGTAACATATTTGGATGAAAAACAGCAGTACATGCATATATTAGAAGGATCATAGCAAGATAACTACATTATGTGAGGGGAAAATATAGTATGCTGAATATCTTATAGGGGTGTGGTCGCACCCCTATAGTTAGGGTTGCATCGGCAGTTCAATGTTAACTCCAATTTTTTGTGCCTTAATAACTGTGTCATTGTTTTATGAACTAGCACAAAATTTGGCATGTGTGGTCAGGCTGTCAGAGTCTCAAGATGTGAACAGTTTTGTGACCACAACTTGTATGGTTTTCGAGATATGGAGGGCCTAAAAAGTGACAAAATCTACTTTTTCCCCCCATACTTAACATTGGGTATTTTTGCTCTCACCTACAACCTAGATGAATAGAATTTCTTCAAGAACTTTTCGGGGATGATAGGGCCTGTGCCAAGTGTGTGCTTTCAGATGGTTTGGTGAAAAAATATTATACATCTTTTTGAATTATAATGATTTTTGGGATAATGTTCAAGTTTGATCAATAAAAACAACAGTTTGATCAATAAAAAAAGGCTGCAAGTGTTAAAAGGTTGTGATTTACTGCTCATGTGCAGAGAACTACTGATTGTGAAAGATAAAAAACACATTGTGAGTGTTTTTTTTGGATGATTTACTTTCTGTGAAAAGAAAGAAAACACTTGAGAGGCCACCATTTCTTTTTACTGTTTTAAACTTACAAACACCAGAAGTACAATGAAATTAAGTATTTTCTTAAAAACAAACACCTGAACCTAGCTAGATTCTGGTGTTTGTTTGTATTTAAACTTGCCAGAAATACCTTTTCTGGGCATCCAAAATCCAGGGTGCCCAGCTTAGCGTGAGGAGCCATTAACCCTTGTTCTCTGCATGAGAACAAGACTTCCTTGAGTTCTTCAGCTACAGCTGGAACTCATGCTGCAGAATGCTCTGAGAGCAGTGAGCTGTCATTTCTCTGGTGTCTAAGGGTACCCCCACCCTCCGATCACCATCTCCTAACGTAAACAACATTTCCCTGGTGTCTCATGGCAACCCACACCATCCCATCGCAGTCCCCTCATGTGTAGCACATTTCCCTAGTATCTAGTGGCACCCCCACTTTCTGATCACTGTCCCTGTTGGCTTTTGGTCTTTACCTGGTGTCTAGTGGAACCCCCCACTTTTTGATCACAGTCCCTGTTGGTTTTTGGTCTTTCCTCTGTGTCAAGTGGCACCCCCCACCCTCCAATTGCTGTCCCCATTACTTTTTGGTCTTTCCCTGGTGTCCAGTAGCATCCTCAACCCTCCAATCACCGTCCCTGTGATTTAAGTATCTTTCCCTGTTGTCTAGTGACAATCCACACCCTTCAGTCACTGTCCATGTTGGATTTTGGTCTTTTCTTGGTGTCTAGTGGCACCCCCCACCCTCTGATCACTGTCCTGATCTGAAATACAGAAAATTGTCCCTCAGTGTTTTTTTTCCTGGGTTTTTAACCTGTAAAAAAAGGGTCCTCGCCAATCTGACCCCTCACCTCCCATTCAGCACCCACCACTCCCCCATTACAGCCTCACACACCCTCACTCACCTGAACAGAAACAGGGCAAAGATCCATTCTCCAATCAAAGACATGTCTTGCTGTTGGAGCCGGTGACTGCAATAATAAAAACAAACTCTGGCCAGAGCCAATAGGGCTGCATGGTGGTGAGGGGGAGGGTGCTGAGAAGGTGGGTACTATAAATATTTAAAACAGTAAAAGTACAAATAATGGGGCTCTTCTGGTCCTCCCTGGGGACCCTCAACCCATATCCTCTAATGCCCCCTTCTCCTTAGGGCTTTTTGCCCTCTTAGGGAGCCCACTCTACCCCCTTGTGCCTATTTGTGGCTCTCACACTTTAATTTTCTTCCCTAGGCACTTTGTCCACCTCTATCTTTCTTCCCCAGCCCCTTGCTCCTCTGGTGTGAGTAAAATTAACTTTGGGCACACAGCCCACTCACTACTGGTTCCCGGGACTCCAGTGCTGCTGGGGGAGACAGGAAAACTGGCCAGGGAGCCAAGCTCCCACCTGGCTCCTCTCTCAAATGGCTGTGACTTCTGGGGGTGGAACTACAGGTCTGGGAGTGTTTTTTACCTGGACCAAGTGTGTGCTGCACCACTTGGTCCATTGGCCTCTTGTCTTCCCCCATCACCAATCAGGGCTTTGCTCAGAGGGGACAGGTCATGTCGGGGAGCCACACTCCACCTGACCAACCCTGCTGCCACTACCATGCACCCCAGACTGAAGTTAGAGGGGAGCTACGCTGGAGGAGCCACAGACCCAATCCAGGTATGTTTTGCTTGTCCGTGTTCCTTGCATCCTCTGCATTGTGCTGCTAACTGCCCTGCTCTAGCCACTTCCCAGCCCTTTTGTAGGGCAGGGGAGGTCCTGGCTTCTGGCCAGGAGATTGGACACTACCAACCCAACAGGTAGAACCTGAACAAAGGATGGGGAGGGTCTGGGGCTGCAGGAAAGGGGGTGTCAATCTGGGTTCTTTGCATCTTTGGAAGGAATGTGGAGGCCCTTTACTCAATGAAAGTAAAATGACTGCAGGGCTCCCCCAACTGCAGCCCTAACTAAGGTAAGTGCAGTTCAATGTACTGTATTTCAATGGAGTTTTTAACTTTGATGCATAATTTAACCATTTTTTTGCAAATTTTGACACCAAATTTTCACCATGGCCTTTTGGGGACCTCATCTCATGAACAATGGGGATGGAATTGCACAAATCTGGCCTAAAAGGCGATTTCGAGGTTGCTTAGCAAAATCACATTTTGGGTGGGATTTGAAAATTTTCACCACCCTTGTTCATGAGGTGGGGTCATAAAAGAGCTATGTTGAAAATCTGGGGTCAGAATATGTAAAAATGTAAAAGTTATGCTCATGCATTTAAAGTTTACTACACTCACTCATAACTTTGATAATTTTAAATATTTTCACCCTAAATTTTCAACATAGCCATTTTTCACATCACCTCATGAATGTGATAGCTCTCATTTTTCAAATTCTGGCCAAAATGTGTTTTCTCACCTGTGGCATGGAATGAGGTAGTGGTGGTGTGGAATGACGTTTGGTGAGGATTTGAAAATTCTCAGCACTGCGTTCATAAGGTGGAGTAATAACAAGGCTATGCACAATTTGGTTGCTGCTTTGCCTGAAATACAAGCTTAGGGCCCAGACAGCCCTGCACTTCCATGGCAACATACATGTACGTATCTATGGCGGGAAAGGCCCCCCAGACATTTTTTTGCAAAAAACAGCATTAATGCACCAGTTAGGGTAACTTAACACCAAAAAAGTAGGGAAAAGTGGCATTAGGGTTTCCGACCCTAACGCCCCACCCCAACCCCCAAGCAGCAAAAGGAAAAAACATTTGGGTTTTGGGTCTCCAGAGTCTTGGCAAATCAGTGGTGGGTTCTTCCTTGGGGTTGTCAACCCTAATGTTCACCCCTCTCCTCTGTGGACCCTGCATGAAGAGAGAAGATCATGTGTGACATTGTTTGCTCATGGTATAGGGTGGGCATTAGGGTTGACAACCCCCAAGGAAGACCCTAGCACTGATTCCCCACTGATGGCCTAACACCCTCCTCGCAGTCCATTCTTCCTCAGATCTTTGTGTAGACTGTGAAAAGACAGATCTTCCCCTGATACCTATCACAGTTTTATAGATAAAGATGTTAAAGAGGACTGGTCCCAAGACCAATCACTGTGACACTCCACTAGTGACTCCCATGACCTCTGAGTGCTCTTCATTGAGGACAACCCTCTTGGTTCTCTTACTTAGCAAATTCCTTTCCCATACTATAATCCTAGTCCCTACCCTAAGGTTGCACATTTTTTTAACCAGCCATCCATGTGGGACACAAAGACTTTACTGAAGTCCAGGTACAGCACAACAATTTTCTGACCATTGTCTAGTGCCTTTGTCACCCAATCAAAGAAATGTATCAGGTTATTCTGACACAGCCTCACACCCATAAACCTGTGCTGCCAAATATCTTGAAGACCATTTGCCTCAAGGAACCCCACCACCCTCTTTTATTATGGCTGCCAATAAGTTCCCCACTACAGATGTCAGACTGACTGGTCTGTAATTTATTGGTTCATCCCTGCTTCCACTCTTTGGCAGGAGCACCACATCTGCTTTCCTTCAGTGCCTTGCTACTGTCCCAGTTTCCAAGGAGCAATTAAAGAGATCTGCCAGCAGTGTTGCCAGAACTGAATTTGGGTGACATTAATTAGAAACTCCATATTGCATCCACAAGGGCTGGTAAATGTCTCTTAGACATACAGTAAATGAGCAACGGGGGCTTTGCCAACACATTCCACCTACTACTAGGGGTAGCAACATAATGGACCTAGTGCTCACTTCAGCAAACATAAAAATTAAAAACTGTGAACCTAGCACTCTCCATAGTAGCAGCGACCACAATGCAGTAATCTGCTTTATGTCTGGTGTAACTGACATTTACAGTAGGGCAGACATTCTGAATATAACTTAAACTATCAGCAAGATCGATAGGACCAATCTATTAAAAAATAAATCAGCTGGAGACATGTATCATACCTTTAAATGTGTCATTCTGGATCTAAGTGTTAAATATATCTCAAGGATAAAAAATACAACAAGGACATTTGCCCAATGTGGGACCCCCACAAAAAAAATGATAATGAAAAAGATAAACCTTATAAAACTTACCTACTTACCTAATTATGGTCCAAATGTAAAACCAGCCAAAAGACTTCCAAAAACATTTTCAGGGTTGCCATCCCTATACTATCTCAGTTTGTAAGGACCTAGTCAAGTCCTGCTCCTGTATGCTCCTGTGCTTTCTCTCTCAGAAATATCTCCTGAAATGCCTCTATCAGCAAGTGGTTTCTTGCACTTGCTGCCACTGGGAGTCTCCAGTACTTATCTTTCAAGTTCAAGTCTCCTATTAGCAGCACCTCCCATGCTCTGCTGCTGTCTGATCTAATTTCCCAATTCCCTCTCAGTTGCCTTCTTTTGAGATGGTAGACTATATGTAACATTTTCATCTCTTTGTTCCTCTACCACCTGTGCCTAACTGCACCCACAGTGTTTCCATATAATTGCTTACCCTATGTCACTGGCCTCTATGACTTTAATGCTTTCCTTTATATATAACACCACCCTCACCCTCACCCCTGTTCCCTGTCTCTCATGAATAATGTATAACATTGAATGGTCCAGTACCAGTCATGGTACTGTGTTGCCTATGCCTCTGTGACCACCACCAGGTCCAGTTCGGCTTCAACCATCAATTTCTGCAAGTTTGATTTCCCAGTCTTCTGGCATTTGCACACATGGTCTTCCAGGCCCCATGCTTATTTTTTCCCTCAAAGCTTTTTTTCCTACACCCTTGGCTTCTTCCACTTTTGAACCCCAGCCCCCTCCCTTAGCATTACTGTGTCTCTACCAGCCCTTCCTGCCCTTAGGCATACTTCCGCACTCAAAGTCCCAGACCCCACCATATTCTGCTCCCCCCACACCACTCCATATGCCTATACTCAGCTTTCTGACTCCGTTTTACTGCGTCGCTCCTCCCCATTTGTTTCTAGCTGTGTCATCCTCCTACTGGAACTAGTGGTGGAGAGAGGCCTGCTAATCTCCACTCAGTTGTGTAGGTGTGCCAAGTTTCAGTGATACTGCCTCCAGCCTCTTCTAGTTTAAAGGTGTCTTGATTAGCTCTTCAAATCTGTGCCCCAACACCCTGCTGCCCTTCTCCTTGGGATGTAGGCCATCCTGCTTTAACAATGTCCAGACCCTCCAGGTGTGGCAAAGTCCCCAAAGAACTTTAAAAACCCTTCAGCCATGCATTAAACTGGATCCTAAACTGCTTCCCACCATTATAGCATGGCCATGACAGAATCTCAGAGAAGGCTACTGCCCCTACATTTTCCTTCATTGTCTGCCTAGCATGCAAAAGCTCTTTTTTACCTCTTCCACACTCCACTTATCCAAACTGTTTGTGCCTATGTCTGACCTCCCCTTTCTTTCCCAATGAGCTTAACAGCACTACTTCTGAGTTTGTCTGCTGTGGCACAAGGGAAACAATGGACCTTCTGGCTGTCTGGAGGGCACCCACCATCCTTTCTGTCCCAAAACTATGGAGTCATCAATTAATAGTACCTTCCTCTGTCCCCCTTTGGGGCCCTTATTTCTCCTTGTTTCATCACAAATGTATGGTGCCTCCCTTTCAGGTGTGCAAGTCCCCCCACCCTCATTGTGGGCATCATACAGACTTATTTCTAGCAGTAGTATGTAAGTCAAGAACAGTCTAGTATGTATGTCTAAATTCTTTTAAAATATTAGGTCCTACGTGTTTTATGTTTTTGAGTAATTACATGATTTTGTCATGCCAAGTCTCAGGCAGTCCACCTAATTCTGAATTCCATAGACAACAACTGCAATGTAGTGAATTAATGAAAAACTTTCAATCTGGCAGACAATTCAGACTTACTAAAGTGTGCTGTTGACAAAGTTAGCATGCCTAGAAGAAATAAGTGACTACTTGGCTTAATGTTCCCAGAGGATTTCTCCATTGGTGGGTTTCCTCGCATTAGTGCCAAGGCCCACAGAACTGGTTAGTAACACTTCCCATTTAACACTATCTACAAGCACTCTCATGGCATTGAAGAATGCTGTAGCTGCCTGGATGGCAGGAGGGGAACAGATGGACAGTAGGTTTTTGTTATCTATAATTTCCTTGGTTTCTATGACAGCTATTCTGCTTGTCTGTAATAGTTTTATTATTATTACTATTTGGTAATTGGGAAGGCCCACTAGGCACAAGTGCCTGTTTTCAGGGGCGACCAGCGAACACTGCGGTGGTTAAGTGACTTGTTCAGAGTCACACAGAATTCAAGTGGAGGTTGTGGGAATCAAACCCAAGTATACTAGATGTTCCAAGCCCTTTCACAGCTTGTTACTCCAACATAGAGGCTATACTACCAGTCCCGCAAGCTGCAGTTATAATACAAGATATGCATACATAACCACAGTAGATCAGTAACAAGTACAATTACAGGAAACTAACAAGTGAGGTGTTGCTATCCATGTCTGCCATAGCCTCGCATGCACTATGGTCATTAGGGAGGCCATACCCTCCTCCCACAAGTTTTACCTAGTCAGGCTCTCATTTCCCTCATTTGTACCTACAGTGTATTCATTGAAGTTTTCTACGCCTCTCCAAAAATATCACACTCCTCCCTGGTCGACTGTCTTTCCTCCATCATCTCTCATTCTTCCATAGGTGAACTCATCCTTCTTGGGAATTTCAACATTAATTGGCTCTCCTTAGCCTCCAAATCTACCATTCATAGGACTGAGTTCCTTAATCTTTCTCAGACTATTTCAGAACCCACTTGGCTCAATCCCCACTCCACCCACCATACCTTTTTGGACTAAGCTCTAATATCCCACCCCAAAGCACTGTTGTAGCAGGTATATTGCCAGATTCATTTAGAGATCACTCCATGATGTTCTGCATCAGGAAAATCTGGCAATCCCCCTCCTCCTCAAAATACATCTGGTCCCAGTCACTCCAGTTGCTAAGCATCAATTCTCTTCTGAGCAACCTCACTGCAACAGATTGGTCAGCCATGGCTCTCTCCCTATTCCACTCCAAATTCTCTTCTGTCTCTGACAAGCATGCCCTCTCCCCACAAGGAAATCTAAGAGTCAAAACTTCCTACCATCCCTGGATTACCTCCAAAGTCATCAATCTCTGCAAGTCCCGTAATCTCTCCAGGACTCACTATAAATTATCCCACTCCTTTCCTGACCTCATCTCTTTCAGGGTTCTAAGGAAGAACTGCATGAAGGCTATCTGGGCTGTGAAATTGCTCTATTTCAAGGTCAACCACCAGAAAACTTTAACTCACACCTAAATTCTGGTAGGTTATCTACTTTTTTTTACCTTCCCAGTACAGTCTGCTCCCCAAACCTTTGTGGTTAATGGTTTGGCTGTGTCTGACCCTGCCTCTGTTGCTGCTCACTTCAATAAGTGTATCACAGTCTGTACCCTCCCTCCTTCTCCCCCTTCTAGCTCCTCTCCTTCCCTCTCTATTCCCCCTTTCTCACCACCCCAACCCCCACAGGTTTCCACTTCCCCCTGTCACCATCCAGGAAACCCAGTTTGCCTCTTCTCCCTCAACACGTCTATGTCCAGCCCTGATGGCCTGGATCCCAAAGTCCTTCACCTCTCAGCTCGTCCTTTGCATCTCTCCTTACTCACCTACTCAACCTTTCCTTCTCCCTCTGTGCTGTTCTTCAATCCTGGAAGTTGGCCAAAGTTATTCCACTTCATAAAGGAGCTGATCCCTCCTCTTTTGGCAACTTTTGTCCCATCTCCCTCCTCTGCTCCCTCCCTAAGCTACAAGAGAAACTGGTCCAATCCAGACTCCTTGACTTCCTTTCATACTCCAACTTCCTCTCACTCTTTCAGCCTAGTTTCCAAAAGCACCATTCCACCATCTCCTTTCTGCTGCATGTCACTGATTCCATCTTCTCCCTGAGGGACTGGGGCACAAAATGGCCATCGTCTTCATCAATTTGGCCAAAGCCTTCAGTTTGGTGCCCCATCTTCTCCTCCTGGACAAGGTGAGCTCTGCTGGCTTCACAGCTCCTGCTGTTGATTAGTCATGTTCCTAATTTACAGGCCATCAACAATTGGTACAGTTAAGAGGTGTCCTGTTACTACTCATCCAAGCTGGGGTTCCCACTTGGCTCCATCCTGAGTTCCATTCTCTTCTCCATTTCCTAAATGACTTCCCCTATGCCTGTGCCAACTTACATATTCCCACATATGCTGGTGACACAGCCATCTTCACCCTCAGCCTCTCCACCATAGCTGTGGAAGACATGCTCCACCAGGACTTCAACAACATTCTGCACTGGTTCCAATCCAACCAACTCCCAGTCAACACCAACAAAATGGTATCCATTACCTTTGGTACCTGTTGGAAACTGCCCAGACTCACTGCTCACCACACTGGATGCCACCCCCTGAAACTGTTTAGTCCTTCAAGTACCTCAGTGTATGGCTTGACAGTAAGCTTGATTTCTCAGCCCGGATTGATTCCATTCATGTGAAACTCCATTCCAAACTCAGTGCCCTGTACCAAAACAAAGACTGCCTATCTCTGCAAATCTGCATGTAGCTTGTTACCAGAATGGAGCTCTCTGTCTTTGACTACACAGATGAGGTCTACAACACTGGCCCCTCCACTTCTCTTGCCAGACTGGCCACCCTCAGTATCTCCTTCAGCCACTGTGCTACAAACTCCCCCTTTCTACCCACCATTGCTCCCTCTATTCTTCCCTTTCCATCCTCCCTCTGCTTTCACATTGCCAGGCTCACTATACCTTCTTCATATTCAAATACTGGTTTGGGTCTCTTCCCTCTTGCCTCTCCTCATTCCTCTCCCAACTCCGCCCCTGCCTCCTTTTCCTTCCATTCCAGAGATCACCACACTTTTGCCACTCCTCCTGCCGCTCCTCTGCTGGGCAACCTGCCTTCTCCTATAGGCTTCTTTCATTCTGGAACCAACTCCCTTCCTCCCTCTGCTTCTCCTCCTCTTCTGGCTCCCTCAGGCAGGTTACAGCAGGTTCCATAAGGGTAGAGCAGGGAGGAAAGGAGGGTAGTTGTTTTATATGTAAGGGAAAGTATAAAACCCATGGTAATACAAAGACACAGCAGGGAAAGAGAGGGGCTGGAAGTTATTTGGGTTGGCTTAGAAATGAGGTCTGGGGCCTTTATACTGTACATGAGGGAGTCATGTACTGGCCACCAACAAAGAGGAAGGAATTGGACAGAGCTTTGGGGGAGGCCATAGACAAAATTGCAAGCAAAAGGTAAGTAGTAATCATGGGTGACTTTAATCTGCTGGATGTGGAATGGAACAATCTAACTGCAGTCACGACTAGGAACAGGGTCATACCAGGCTCCTTGCTAGAGCATTTCTTGGGCTGATGGTTACAAATCCCATTAGAGATAGGGCAGTACTGGATTTGGTACTTACAGGGACAACATGGGAGACATCACAGTGGGTAGCCCCCTGTGTTCATAGTACAGTGTGGTTTAGCATATGGATTGGGCAGTGGAAAAAACACACTAGGACAATGGTCCTGGAATTTAGGAAAGCAGATTTAAAAGAAATGGGACAGTGCCTTGGGAAATACCTTGAAGGGGGTGGAGACACAATGGAATAGAATAAAGAAGGGAATAACTGAGATAATGGCAAGGTGTTTAAAGGTAATAAGCAAGGGTAAGAGGAGAAAAAGACCACTGTGGTTCTCGAAGGAGATGGATAAGGCAGTTAAGGAGAAAACAAAAACAACTTTCAGAAAGTACAAGGAGACCCTAATGGTGGCAGACAGGGAGGAATATCTAGAGAAACAGAGGGAGGCAGGAAGGAGGAAAAGGAAAGCAAAGGCTCAAACTGAGGAAAGGATTGTCCATGAGGTTAAGAATGGAGATAAGACTTTCTTCAGGTATGTGAGCAAGAAATGGAAGATAAGGGGTGGCATAGTGAAGATTAGGAGACCAGGAGGAGGGACTGTGCAGAGGAAGACCAAGAAAATGCTAACATTCTAAACAAACACTTCTGCTCAGTACTCACAGTAGAGGGAGGATGGGTGAATATTCAGTAATAGGTTCTGGGTGGAGGGGGGGGTGCACACAAGTCCATTTATGGAAGAGAGAGTCCGCCATTGGTTGAAAGCCCAATAGGAAAACCAGTTGATGTGGCTGCACAGGATCCACCCAAGGGTACTTAAGGAGCAGAGCACAGTGCTAGCCACCCCTTTGACAATACTATTTAGCTCCTCACTGGAGATGGGAGTGGTTCCAGAGGATTGAAGGAGCGCCAGTGTTGTCCCACTGCACAACAGCAGCAGCATGGGGAGGCCTGTAATTACAGACCAGTCAGTCTACATCAGTAGTGTGGAAGTTAATGGAGTCCCTGCTGAAGAAGAGACTGGTGGAATACTTGGGGACATATGGGCTGCAGGACCATTGGCAACATGGCTTTACAGGGGGAAGGTCATGTCAAACAAATATAGATTTGTTTGACTGGGTAACTAGGGAAGTGGATCAGAGGAGGGCAGTGGATGGGGCCTATCAGGACTTCAGTAAGGCATTCAACACTGTACCACACAGGAGGCTGATAAAGAAATTCAGTAGCCTGGGAGTTGGGAAGAAAGTGATAACTAAGTATCAAACTGTTTAAGAGATAGGAGGCAAAGGGTGGTGGTAAACAGCAGTCACTCAGAGGATGGGGATGCTAAAATGTGCATTTCGGGACTGCGCTCCTGGTAGATGCTCACTCTGGGTGTGAATCTACTTCTGGTGGTCAGGGATTTACTGGCAGGCTGCAAGTAAGGCAAATAATGCAACATTTTCAAATCAATAAATAGATTATGTTTTGCTTTATGCAGGGGCATTGCAGAGCACCCTTTATTCAAATATGTTTTTAGAGACCCAGAGGTAAAAATTGGAAGGAAAACAAAGGGCAAGGCAGACAGTGTCCCTTTAAGGAAGATACTGTGGGAGCTGGAGCATAGTGAAAGTCAGTTCCATGAATAAGTGAAAAACCAGCCACTCCAACTCGATTTCAGTTATGGTTCCATCTTTATTGCATGAACATAAATTACAGATCTTTGGAACCCAATGTTTCACCTAATAAGGCTTCTTCAGGGAAAAGGATTTGTTCCCGTTTCCTTAGAATGTTCTCTGTTAAATATCATAGGAGTTGTTACATTCCCTTGATTCTGAGATTGTCCTAGAACTGATTCTCTAGTAAGTAGTCAGTGTTCATAGCAGTCACAGAAAATCTACTTTCTGTGATTGCCATGAACACTGACAACTTGCTAGATAATCATTTATGGGATGATTTACTGAATGTCTCCCTAGTACACATCTCAAAATTAAGGGAGGTGACTTCCACCAAAGGCAGGAATCCTGTGGCTACAACCTGTATTATTAGGGTAGAGGCCTACCAGAAGTGACAATTGTGAGTACAGCAACAAGGAAACATCAATAGTTAATTAGCTAGATAAGGCTCCTATTGGGCAATGTCATGGACTACACCACGACTGGTCAGCCTGAAAAGCTCAATCAAAGATGCAGCTGCCCCACCCCTCGCTCTTGGTAATGTGACTGTGTGTTCTTGTGTCTAATATCTCTTGAAAACAGTGGTGGCATTGGTGGGAGGCATTGACTGGCTTAGCCATGAAAATATGGACACTTCCCCATAGGTGTGGATTGGGGGACAAGAGGGAACCACAGCCTTAAAAGAATGTACTTTGGGATCTTGGGGGTGGGTTAGTGAGGGGTATTGAAATTTCCTATGCTGCTGGCTCTTGGCTCAGAGCCAGAGGGTCTGCAAGATTTTTTCTTTAACATAAGTTCGTGTGTGCGTGTGTGTGTGTGTTGGGGGAGGGGGGGTGACTGAGCAAGTTGTTTATGGGATACTGATTGACTCTACCTCACATCAAGACTCAGGGTCAGTCACTGGGAAATATTTTAAAAAAAACTTGGGCTGTGGTCTGTTGGAGGTCGAGCCGGGAAGGGGATCATTAAAAAGATGGCAAGAGCTGGCAACTTAGTTTGAAATACCAGGAAACCTTGCAGACTTACCCCCTATAGCTGTGCACATGCAAAAACAAAGAGGCACAAGCAAACATGTGATATGAAGTAATTTTATTACACTTTCATTCATACGATACAATAGATAGTGCTATAGTGCTGGACATGGTGCTACCCCCACAGTCTGTAGCTAACACATGATGGCATTTCATTCCTGATATGGAGCTTTTATCAAGGGTGAGTAAGCTCATCAAAAAAGACACTGAAATAGTACATTTGCAATGATGTAAATGTGATGTCAATATCTGTGACCAATAAATATATTAATAAAGGTGCTAATAGATAATATGTATAATAAGAGTTAAAATACTTGTAAACCTATCGCTAATACATAAATAGATTCTAACACTAAAAAAGCACTTTTGAGTCCCATTGACTGAAATATAGCCGTATATAGCTATATGTAGCTGTAAGGCATCTACAGCAACCCTTGCAGAGGAGCAACAGGGTACACTTCCGGAGACAGGAATACAGCAAAGGACACAAGTGCAAACACAAGCATACAACCAGAGAACCGGGGGAAATGTACAAGGAGGGGTGGCAGGAAACATAAGAGGAGGTGGCAGAGGGAAGAAACACAGGGACAAGTAAGAGAAGAAGCCCCAAATCTGGTTATTAATATCTTTGGAATTGAACCGACAGAAGTTCAAATTGATGTGCTACAGAGAGGCCTTAATTTTATTACCACCCAGGACTCCAAACCATTCGAAGTTTATGTTGACCTACATAGACTCACAAGAAATTTTAATTTAAAATATTTTTTTGGAAAACTGAAATTGTGCAGAAGAGCTCAATTACTAGGGGGTCCTGAAGAGGATGCAGTCCTAGTTAACCCAGAGGTAAGAAGCACCTTTCACCCACCATCCACTTTCATGCCATCCTATACAGACACTGTCAGGGTCTTTGAAAGGGTCTATGAAAATTACATGTAAATTATATTGGATAATCTAGGTAGACTAGGTTTGTCAATATTACATCAGAAGAAGCAGCAGCCATTGTTAGTTTGGAAGAAAACCCCAACATTACTATCAAGAAGGTGGATAAGGGAGGTTCAATTGTGGTAATGCACACTAGTAAATACATCAATCAGATCAATAGACAGTTGGAAAATATAGAATTTTACAGGAACTTTAGATCTGACCCCACCCTTATTTTCAAGAAAGAAATAGACCTATTTTTGGCAGGGGCACACATGAATGGTACCATTTCAAATGAAGAACTTGTTTTTTTGATAGTGAATTCACCAGTAAGAGCTTGCATTTATGTGCTGCCAAAAATACATAAAAATCTTGAAAATCCACCTGGATGACCTATTGTTTCTGGCATTGGCTCCCTTACTGAACTCTTGTACAAATTTGTGGTCACACATAAGGGAATATGTCAGCACTCTGAGGTCTTATGTAAGAGACACAATGCACATCTTGAGAATTTTACAGGAAATGCAAGTAGAAAAAGATTGGTACTTACAGTAGTATCTTTGGATATTACGCCCTTACACACAAACATTCCCCATGAGGATGGATTGAGAGCCCTAGATAACTACATGACAGGAAACATGAGAATACTAGATATTAACAAAAATTTTATTCTTGAATGTGCAGAACATGTCCTAAAGAAAAACTGTTTTTTATTTCAGGGGGATTTCTACCTACAAACAAAAGGGATTGCTATGGGGACTACATTCGCCCCCAACTACGTAAATCTCTACCTGGGTATGTGGGAGACAGAATATGTCTATGATTCAGATGACAATCCTTTTTACTATAGGACTGATGTCTGGAAATGCTTTATAGACAACATTTTTTTTGTGTGGTGTGGCACTGAGGGCGAGCTATGGGAGTTCATACAGTGCTCGGAAGGGAGTGACCCCAATTTTAGATTCATTGCTCAAATTGATTTGGAGAAAATATCTTTCCTGGATATAGAAATATACAAGGATACAGATGGTAATTTGAGCAAAAAATTATTTAGGAAGGATACTGATAGGAATTCTTTCTTGCTTGCCTCTACTTGCCACCCACACCATTTAATAAGAAATATTCCCAAAGCACAATTTCAGAGAGTGAGATGGAATTGTAGTGAAATGAGTAACCACATCATCTTCAGTACAGAACATAAGAACAGATTTATAGAAAGTGGGTACAATGCCGCCAGCATAGAGCAAACTTTCTCGGAGTCCTGTGACTTGGTAAGAGATGACCTTTTAAAGGTCAGGCAGAGAGAAAAATCACCAGAAGGGGAACATTTTGTTACCACTTACTCAAGATAGTCTAAACAAATAAAAAGAGTAATTAGGGAGAACTAGAGCATTTTGCACACAGATCATACCCATCATGAGATTTCCTCAAAACTGCCAAGAATAGTATATAGAAGTAGAAACCTTGGTGACAGGTTGACTCACAGTTACACAACAGAACAGGGGAAAGAACACCTAAAGGCTGGCTACAACTTCCACATGGAACATGTCCCTGTGGTAGTTGTAAGTTTTGCCCTGCCATATTAAAATCCAGTATGTTCGCTGCAGTTAACTCAAGTAAAACTTTTGAATGCAGGTCCTTTTTTAGTTGTGTGACTACCTACTTGGTATATCTAGCAGTATGTGAATGTGGGGTGTTTTATGTGGGGAAGACCACTAGAACTTTTAAGTCCAGAATAGGGAGCATCTCCACAGTCTGAGTGCAGGAGATAACAGAAGTGCCTTAACACTACACTGCAAGAAACAAACCAGGGGAATCATGTGTTTAAATTTTGTGGAGTTGAATAGGTGTGCCTAGGGCCCAGGGGAGGCAACCTAGATGATCAACTAATGGAAAGGGAATCCCATTGGATTTACACCCTGGGAGCTCTACAGGCACTGGGACTCAAGGATAGAACTGAACTGCTGAAATGTATTAAGAAAAGATATTGTGCTGCCTTGTCTGGCCCACTCTTTCCTTCTTATTCCTTCCCCACTTCCCCCAACCCCGCTTTTTCCTTCCCTCACCCTTTTTTGTTTCCCCTTCCCTTTCTCACCTTTTCCCTATCCTTTCCCCTCCTCCCCTAAGCCTTCTCGCTGCGATGTATGAATATTAGTGTATATAACTCCCTGAGTAGTTGTTAATATTATATTGGTAAATACTGTGCTGTTAGATAATTCATTTCTCCCTTAAGTTATTACCATTTTACTTAAATACTGTTGTTTTCTCTCACAGGCACCTGGGAAGCTATTAAAATGAGCTCATTAATACCTTAAATTGAGACTTTTTAACACAGATTGGCAAAATAGAAAATATTTATTTTGATAAATTATATTTTATATTTGAGTAGATTGTTGCTGATAAGTCTCATAGGTATTTTTACATGCACGCTATTAAACATTGCACTTTGTCTTTTCGTACTTTACACTGTGGTACATTTATGAAACTACGTTACAGTTTGTATTGCTACACTGTGTCTTTAAGAATGACAAGATAAACAAGCATTTGTCAATGCCGAATGTTTGCTTGCTGGCATTGGCAGTGGTAGTGTAGAAGTTACAGAGCAGCATAATAGGAATGGCAGTGAAGTACTGAACTGAAGCCAACCCCACCACCACCCTGCAGAGAGCGACAGGCATTGGGGTGTGCCTTTGGGTCGTCAGGCATAATGGCCACGCCATTTCACCGCACCCCACCCTGCAGACACTGACAAGTGTCATGGTGTGCCTGGGGGTCTTTGGCCCTTATGCGCACCCCATTCCATCAGGAAACACGATGAGATGGGTGCGGTATAGGAGAATAGGGTGAACTTTGGGGCCGAAGAGTCCAAGGCATACCTCAATGCCTCTCACTGGCTGCAGGGTGTGGAATGGTATGAGCATTGCAGGCAAGAATCTTAAGTCACACCCTGATGCCTGTCATTCTCTACAGGGTGGGGCGTTATGGTTGGAAACCCTAATACCTCAGGCATTTGTTGGTATTTTCTCCAAATCTTCAACATGTTTTTTTGTGACCCCACCTCATGAACAGTGGCAATATCAGTTTGTTAGCCGAAGCTGCTTATACACACGACTATGGCATTTAGCACCACAGGTGAAAAACATTCGATCAGGATGTGAAAATGACAGCTGTACTGTTCATGGGAGGTGTAAAATGGCAATGTTGCAAATCTGCAGTAAAAATATTTAAAAACTGGTGAAGTCACGAGTTGTATAGAACTGTGCAACGACAATCTGTAATGTAATTATTTGGGATTTTTTACAGCAGATTGTCAGCACAGGCATTTTGGGACCTCCTATCATGAACAGTGTCACTGTGATTTTCTTTATCTGTCCCGAACAATGATTTCCCACAGTGACCATGATCTCTGCGCTGAAAGTGTGAAAACACATTTCAGCCATGTTTTGAAAATGACAGCTGTGCTGTTCATAAGGAAGTGTGGAAAATGCCACTGGTGAAAATCTGGACTGAAAATATTACAAAGTCATGAACTTACGAGAGTGCGTGGAAACTGCGCAATGCTCACTCGTAACACAGTCATTTTATGGACTTTTGTCACCAAATTTTCAACATAGCCATTTTAAGACAACTGCTCATGACCAGTGTCACTGTGATTTTCTTAATCTGTCCCAAACATTGCTTTCGCACACCGACTGCAACATTGTGTGCTACATGTGCGGAAACACATTTTGGGTGACGTGAAAAACTGCCACTGTGCTGTTCATAAGGAAGTGTAATAAAATGGCAATGTTGAAAATCTGGAGTGAAAATATTGAAAATTCGCAAACTTACGAGCGTGCATAGGAACTGCGCAATGCACGCTTGTAAAACAGTCATTTTTAGGAATTTTTTCACCAAATTTTCAACATAGCCATTTTAAGACCTCTGCTCATGAACAGTTTACTGTGATTTTCTTAATGTGTCCCATACATTGATTTCGCACACTGACTGTGCCATTGTGTGCTACATGGGTGGAAACACATTTTGGGCAAGATGTGAAAAATGACAGCTGTACTGCTCATAAGGAGGTGTGGTAAAATGGCAATGTTGAAAATCTGGAGTGAAAATATTGAAAATTCGTGAAATTACGAGCGTGCATAGGAACTGCGCAACGCACACTCGAAAAACAGTCATTTTTAGGAATTTTTCAAACAAATTTTCAACATAGGCTTTTTGAGAGCCCACCATGTGAACAGTGCCAGTGTCATTTTGTTACTTGGTCCTGAAAGGTGATTTCGTGCAGTGACTGCAAAATCACCCTTCGGGCCCGATTAACGCCATGACAGTAAGAGCATTCAAGAGAAGTGGTCCCAAAAACCCCATGTTGAAAATTTGGTGCAAAAATTCCAAAAAATGTCTGAGATATGCAGCAAAGTTGAAAAAACCCTATCTATCCCATTATACAGCTTACCGCATTTCCTCAGTTAGTGAGTCGGCTTTGAAGAGTGCAGGCGTGTTCCCTGTCCACAGAAGATCATCAGCGAGTCCAGAGGTAAGTATGGGTGGGGGTGGGGAGGCAGGGTGCGCAGTGGGTGGCGCGTGGGGGGCAGAGACACTGTGGGACCGCTTTCCAACTTCAGTTTTTTTTTTTAAACAAAGGACAGACGGCGTGGACATTTGCCACGCTGGGGTGGGCTCCCAGTGGCACAATGATATGGCTTTGGGGCGTGGAGCCGGCGGAGATTGGGCACCCCATGCAGTGACAGATCTGTTGCCACACTGGGGTGGGCTCTCAGCGTGGCACAAGGAGGGCAGTTTGGGGGGCATGGAGCCGATGGGGATTGTGCACCCTTCGGTGACAGCATCTGTTGCCACTCTGGGTGGGCTCCCAGTGTGGCACCCTGTACCTGGGGGAGACAGTGGAGCCGATGGGGATTGGGCACCTGCCGGGTTACATGTGCAGGCACGCTTGGGTGGGCCCAGCGTGGCATGTAGAACGCTTGGGGGAGCGAGCACAGCCAATGGGGATTGGGCACCATCAGCTACAGCGTGTGCGCAGGGGCGAATACGCGCAGTATGCATGTATGTGTGTAGGGGAGCGCGTGATGAGCAGGCGTATATCTATCGCTGCTTACTGAAGCGTAGCTCCCCCCTTTCAACTGCACGCCACTGCATTTTTGCACTGCTGGACTGCTGTCATAGACAGCTTCAGCAGGCACTGGAGAACTGCGGCCGCACCTGCAAACACACTGACTGAATTGGAAGAGGGGTGCCACACCTCTGAAAACTCAGATGATGGCACTATGTTTCTTGCACATGCATGCAAGCAAACATAACAAACATAAAAACCATTGGGATAGGTGGAGGCCATTCCTCTGATGATGAACTCATAGTTCGAAACTGGTCAGGGAACAGTGTGCTTTGGTTTGTTTGGTGGTGTTGTAAGTGTTGTAGTGTTGTAAATAAACTTTGCAGCTTGGAAGTGCCAGCTTTTTGCTGATTTTCCTGTGGATTTCTTGAGTCGAGCACTCCTGCACAGCTACAGAGATTACTTGTTGCTTGCACTCACAGTTGCAAGACTAAGCATTTCACTGTTCAATATATCTGGGTGGCCATCTATCTTGGTTTCAATAATCTCCTTTAATCAGAATTTGTACCTGTCAAGCTTTTCTTTTGTATCCACATTTAGAATAAGCCTATGTTCCAGTTCCAGATCTGCTATCTCCATTTCTAGGTCCAACGTCTACTGTACCTTTTCTTAAGTTTATTTATGATAGAAATGTAATCATAAAATGGCACTGAAAAATAAAGAAACCTAATTGGCCAAGAGCAATCACATGACCAGGCATTGATTTATGATCATGTTTTGAATTTCCTTTTTATATCCCCAGACTATATGTACTAAACAATGAAGTTATTTTATTACATAGTACAGTAACCCACTCTAGGGTGTGTGTGTGGTAATGCTAAATTGATGCACTTCCCAGGGGGTGTAAAGATACTCGGCATAAATGCCTCATGCCTCATCTCCCCTGGGGAATGCATCCATTTAGCACTGTGCACGCCTTGTTGTGGGTTATTGCTTACTTACTGACCTGTGGGAACTGTCTGCAAGGCACATCATCTGAATGCACCTTTAGTTGTGTCATCACCATTCTGAGAAACTCTTGAGTGGAATCCTGTATCATAGGCATGTATTCTGAATTGTTTATCAGGGATGTTTAACCACCAAGAAAACTCATTTCTAACTCCAAAATGCAGGAGAATGGAAAATAATCTGAAACCATAATGTTATGGATAGTACTGTTGTAGGTTACTTGTAACAATTCTTTTGATAGTAAAAAAAGATAGTCTTGACTGCAAATTATGGTAATTTGAGAAACAGTCTAATCTCACTTTCTCTCTCTCTCTCTCTCTCTCTCTCTCTCTCCCTCTCTCTCTTTCTCCAGGCTGGAATAATCTCCACACATCTACCTTTTCACTTTCTACAGCTAATCTGGAGGTTACTTTATGTACTCTGAATGGTTATGGTGGCAATCCCCCAGGGTTAATCTATCCTCAGATGAGGATGATACACAGTTAAATCGCCCCTGCTATTGCATACATCCTATATGTATGAACATTTGTGCTGACAAACATTTTTAATATAAATGGGGTTGCTTTTGCCCCAGTATTAGGTGTGCACAGATTAAGGGAGGCACACTTTGTGCCTCTGTACATACTTTCTATATGAATAAACCCACCGTACTGTTTATATAAAACAGTATTGCTACCCTTCTCTTGTGACTTTGTAATGTATTGGTAGCTACATAAACATCCCCACTGATGATGTTTTATGCTTCAGGTGCTCTGAGGGAGTCGGGTGAATTGCCTGCAAAAACACTATGGATGCCCTACGTGTTGGGGTTCCTGCAGTGCCCGGGGTCTCTTGATGAAACTGTTTAAGCTTTTGACATTATAAGTTATAAACTTCAAATCCACCATAATATTGTACAAAAGAGAAATTCAGTTACACTTTGTTAACATAACCTGCAAAACACAGAGTCAAGTGAGAGAATGAAGGAATACCAATTGTGCCTTAGAAAAAAGTCATACCTGAGTACCAGCATATCAAACTTTTCAATGCTTTTAATGGAAACACAGAGAACTTTAAAGAACCACATTGACTTCAGAGAAAACATCCTGTATCTTATCCTTATGCAGATGATGCAATGAAGGGATAAGTAAGACCCATGTATAGGATACTCCGGGGGGTTGGGGGCAAAGACTCCATATGTGCCAACTGCCTCACAATTGTTTGCCTATTAGGGCTTAGAAGCCCTAGGAGAGGGCCCAAATCTTTTCAGGGAAGAAACCAGCTATCTCCAAATTCCTGTTTCATCGGCCTGCTAACTGCACCCCAGGTGACTGAACTTTTATTTCCACACAGGATTAATGGATATCACTCTGCAACCACCTATTTAAACTATACAATACAGATAGTGTCCTACAATGCTTGCAAGAGCCACTGACCAAAGCTGCCCACTGGAACATCGACCTCTGTTGTTAACTGGAGTTACAAACCAGAGCCAATGTCCAAAGTCACTCGCTAGAGACAATTACTGAAGCCAGTCCACAACGCCAAAAACCAATGCTACTTACAAGATCCAACACAACCAAAGCCATTCATTAGCACCAACAAACAAAAACCTCTTGCAGCAGTCACTTGCTTGAGCCAATAACCAAAGCCACTTGGCAGAGCCAATGACCAAGGCTGCTCAATGAAGTCAATGAACAAAGCCACTATCCAGCGCCAATGACCAAAAATGACTTATTGGAGCCAGCGATTTAAGCTACCTACTGGAACAGAAGCATACTGCAACATCTGCCCTTTGATCTTGAACCATCTCAGTTCCCCATTAAACCAGGGGGAACTAGGACAGGAGACTCTAGGGGGTTACAAAAACTGGTGTGAGAGAGTCAATCACTGATGCAATGGCTGTTTTTTAAGCCTCCACCACAGCTCTGACTCCCTTAACACACACCTGTAACAGGCTCAAGCAGCCCAATGCCGACAGAATCCCTGAGGGCTCCAGATTACATCCTGGTTATTAGTAAACTAATTCCACAGGTGTGGAAGCTCTTATTTGGGGGGCCTTGATAAGAAGACTCACAGCATGATGATCCAACAAAGAGATCAGATCAACCCTGACATTAAATATATCAAGTCCTAGAGAGAAAACCAGGTCCAAGGTGTGATCATACCAATGGATGGCAGAGGTAGCTGTCTGTGAGAAGCCCAGCAGAGACATCTGCTAAAAGAATTGCTGTCCATTCACAAGGGAATCATCATCGACCCAAACACTGAAATCTCCCAACACCAACCACTTAGGGTGTTTCAGTGTCAGGCTAGCCACAAATTCCCCCAATTCCTGCAGGAATCCAGACTCACACTCTGGAGGCTGGCATATGAGAAAGATCCTGCCCCCCACACCTACATCACCCTTAACTGCCATGCATTCGAATGACCTGGCTATTCCCAGCAAAACCCTGCCCCTTGGGCTCCACCAAATACCCAGATAGGATAGTGGCCTCCAGCACAAGGCCAGAGTTGTCTCCAAGCCAAGTCTTGATGATACACACCAGGTGCACTGACGAATCCACCTCATGTGCCCATTACATCAATGTACTACTACAATACATCAATGCGAAAAAATTTTTCAGAGGGGTTGTAAGAAAATAATAAGGGAGGTATGCTTCTGAGGGTGTGACTTCAACTACCCAGATAGACTGGGAAGAAGGAGCAGCTTAATCCTAGTACAGTAGGCAAGTTATGTTTATTGTGGAGGACTGTTAACTGATTCAGTCTGTTAAAGAAACCACTAGAGACTGAGAAACACTGGATCTAATCCTTAGAAATAAGGATTACCTGGTCAGAGAGAGAAACTGGAAAAACCCTAGTGAACAGTAACCATAACACCATCAGATTCACTAGTGGAGGGAACAGGATGCTAGCAATATTCCATCAAAAAGAACCACATTCAGTTTTTTATTTCTCAATAAAAGTATAAAAGTGGATTTTCCTGGACCTGATGCCATGCAAATGGTGTACTACTACACTCACAATTCAAACAGCTGTACACCCGGACACCCCCACAACCCTATACCTGGTGCAGCATATGATACACAAACATTTATTCATGATATACTTAGTGGGGTAGGATATAGTGTAGTACTATGTGATATAGTAGTAAGACGTGCATATGATTGTAGTATGGACTGGTGGTAAAGACCAGATCCCAGCAGGGCTATGTGCTAGTAATCTCTGGTCCTAACAATGTTAGCATTGTTTATGCAGGCCTTATTGCACAGTTCTTTTTCTTTTCTACACAGCTGCTATTATTACACAATACTAAGCATTTTTGTATTTGTTATCCCAAACTAGTTTTAGCTAGTTTTACTTTTATCAGACAATACGTGCAGAGAGAGTGATGAGCTAACTGTCCTCCGCGCTGACCTTCTACCAATGAGATTTTGGTGTTATGTGATTTTTATCTTATTTGGCAGACTGTTACCTAGTAACATTCATTTCTTATCAAAGAATATAAGAATGATACAAAAGTTGTTTTGTGCTGAGTTTGAATCCAGTCAGGCGTGATATCATGATATCTGGGGTCCTGTTCCTGACTCCCATCAGGTATTTTGCTGTATGTTGTGTTCTCTGGTAATAAACTATTTCACTCCTGCCATACCTTGTACCCTGTTATGCTGTTGTATTGCTTATGTAGAACAAACTCTTCCTCACACCTGCCACTATATGTTAAGTATCTCGGTACCTCTGTCAAGCTGCTGTTATCGCTGTATGAATCTGTACCAATGTAAAGATGCTGTTATCTTTGTATGTATTGTTTTACTGTACTCTCCTGGGTTGGATTTTGTCTAGTATGCTTACCCAGTTACCAAAAGCTAATAAATAAATATCCTTGGCTCTTTGTTGTGTTTTGCCAACAGGTCTAGAGTTCTCCTGCCAACACAGCATTCATCTATCTCTCCAGCCTTATGTTCATTAGCCCACTCCCAGAGCCCACTGGTGTATTATATGTTTATGTTTAATGGTTCTGGACAGAAATTCACTGGCCAAAGACCTTTGGACAGTGGAATAAGCAACCCCTACAACAATACCACATATTAGCAGCATTGCTCAATTGGTAACATTGCCACCTCTGGGGCAGAAGGTCATAGGTTCTAGTCCCACTCAAGGATTGCTCTCATACCATGCTGTCCTTCAGATGAGACGTCCTTCAGATGAGATGTTAAACTGAGGACTTGTCTGTCTCTTCTAGTGGATGCCAGGGGGACATTTAAGATCTCATGTCACATCTCAAAAAGAGTGGGGGAATTTCCCTGGTGAGCTGGGCAAATTTTCCCCTTCACTAAAAATACTACCAACAGTTTAATCTGGTTCAGTTTCTGGTGGGTTATGTATTCCTCCCCACCACCACCCCATTCAGGATGAGACTGAGTATAGGCAGTATTGTTTCACCATCTTTTCCTAGTCACTAAATTATAGTAGGACCTTTTAATCAAGTTCACTGCTACCAAATACAATGTCCTCTTCCTGAAGACAATATGGGGTATTTTGATCAGTACTAAGCATAATAACAATCTATGGAATAATGGCTGGGTAGGGGGTCATAACGAGAATTCCCCTGCTCCCCGAGGTGTGGGATGCCACCCAAACCCCAAGAGCACAGCACAAGGGGTTTATAAAGGCATCCCACACTGAGGGTGTGTGTAGAATTTGAGTATTACACACCTACAGCACCCAATCATTATTTTATATTACTGCTAGGCAGCATTTTTTCACCACAGCAATTATATAAAATATAGATACATCTCTCTTCAGCTGTGGTCTGATTGGGATGAAGCATAGTCTGCAATCGGAAGTGGCTGGAAACTTTCCTCCTTTGTCTTTTCATTTTTATAGCCAATTTTTTAGTAAATACAGACAGATTCCTTTTTCTTTTTTTCTTTTCTTTAAATGTAACTTACCACTGAGTGCGAGTTGCTGTGAAGTGTCAGGGTGGTTGCTGCTGAAGAAGAGAAGACCGGAGGCTGGTGCATGAGTGGAGCATAGGAAACCTGGGGTGTGTTTGCCATTAACCAGCTGGCTATAATGGCAAATTATAACCAAGTTTCCATAAAGGAAAAATGCTCACCAGTAATTATATATAGAATAATGGCTGGGTAGGAGGTTGTAATGAGAATTGTACCCCCAGGTGAGGGATGCCACATAAACCCTGAGAGCAAAGCTCAAGGGGTTTATAAAACATCTCTCGCAGGCTCAACTGGTCGAGGTTTTTGAACAACCCAGCCATTATTTTATATAATTGCTGGGAGCATTTTTTGCTACAGCAATTATATAAAATATATATACATCTTTCTTCTGCCGCAGTCTAGTTGGGGTGAAGCACGGTTGGCAATCAGAAATGGCTGTAAACTTTCCTCCTTTTTTTCTTCATTTTTACATCTGGTTCTTTAGTAAATACAGCCAGTTTTCTTTTCTTTTTTTTTTTTAATTTAACACTGCCAAGGGGGAGTTGCCGTAAAGTGTCCCCCGATAAGTCATGGTGGCTGCCACTGAAGAATGGAAGACCAGAGACTGGTGCATGCATGGAGTGTAGGAAACCCAGCATATGTTTGCCGTTATAACCAGTTGGTTATAACAACAAATTATAACTTGGGTTCCCTAAGGGAAAAAATGCTCACCAATAATTATATTTTTATCATTATTAAAAGGTCAGATATTTAGGTAAACTGGCATGCAACTAAATTTATAATAAGGCTATAATCAGTGAGCTAAGTTTTAAGAATTGAAATGTTTTCTTTGATTACATGGAAACAGTTTGAGGAATTACTTGCATGAGTGATATTGGCCTGTGCTACAAAAAGACATAGAAAATATAATTGTTTTTGTGATACAAGGTCATGTTATATTTTTACATTGGTAATAATATTTATTTGTTACATACGTATGTATGAATAAAATGAAGATATTCAAGTTCCCAAAGTTACAAATAATTTAAAACATAATGCAAATAAACCAGCTTAACCAGCAAGGTCTGCTGGTACTGTCCGTCTGTGTATTAGTATGTATGGAAGATATCTGATGACATGTAGAGCAGTGGAAGATATCCCACTGATGACACTGATTCATAATGCTGTGACATTGCATATGTGCTTCACACAAGAGGTGCAACAGTTTAATAACACACTGCCCTTTCTGTAGAAATCTGAAAATGTTTCCACATTCTTCAAGAAAAGTATAACTGATGTTTTTTTTTAAACTTCTGGAACATTAAGATTACTTAAAAGAAACACAGAATAAATGCTGAAATGTAATGTGATGCTGAACATTGTACCATACACTGCCAAAAATCTGTTACATTTCTGGTCTCCATGTTACCAACAAAACAAAGCAAGACAAAACAAAACAAATAATTAAGGACATTTCTTCCCTTTCTGATTAGTTCTGAATCTGCACATAGTCATGACAGTTTTTAATGTTTTTCTAAGTCCATAGTTACCCTCCTTCTCAAGACAGTTATAAATCTTTTATTCCTGGTATGTTGTGAGTGTAATAGAGTCATAGCAGTGGGGCTTTAATGTAAAATGGCTTTGCTTTGTTATGTGGGCTACAATTGTATTTCACTGATAAATAATTACTGGCTAGGTGTAGTACTGCATTTCTACTGTACTGCTGTATGCCATCTTCATGGCTCAGGTCATGCCTGAAAACATCCCCTGGGAGAAATGCACCTACCAGTGAACAAATAATAAATAAATAAACTAATAATTAAATAAATACACACATACATAAATAAAAAAAATCTAATGTCAACCTAAAACCAGTACTGTAAAAATCCCACTATATATGGTTGCGATGTCACAGCTGTCATTAAGGGATTTTTACATGTTCACTTTCTAACTAACTGCTGCTGACTCAAACTGCATTCCATTTCCCCCATCTGAGTCATCAGGTGTTGAACAGGGTTTTACTTAGCAGTGGAAATACAGCAAGGTGGTCATCACTAATTACCAAAGCAGTAATTGAAGGGCGCATGCCCGTGGTTAAGTGGGGGAAGAGCTCCTCCCCGCATCCTATTTCAGCCAGCAGGCTGACCACCGCCCTGCTTAGAGTGAGTTGCACTCACTGCACTCACTTCGTGCTGTGTGCTAGGGCTTGTCCCCTCCTTCCCTGCCCTGCTCCTCTCCTTGTTTCTTCTGCTTCTGTTTTTCTCTCCCTGCCCGCCCTCCATCCCGTGTTATCATTCATTTCTTGTTTTCTTTCTAAATTTTTTTGAGGGGGTTCTACCTGCCTCTAGCTGCAGCACCACAGTTTGTGTCATTCTTCGCTCCTTCAGCTCTTCGGTGGCTCTCCTCTTCTCGCTCGCTCTACTGCACTGAGGCTAGTGTTGGATGCCGGAGCTACAAAGCACTCACTCGGTCAATGTAAGCCTTTCCACACCGCACCTCCCATGCTCCACACGGTATCTCGTGCTGAACTGTTCAAGCGAGTGCTTTACCCTGTGCACTTCAACTGACTCAGCTTACTCGCCAACTGCGATAGCTTTTGCTGTCCACTCCGCATAACCTGGACATCATTGGAGCTCGTAGCTCAGCTTCCCTCCGACCGCCATTTTGGGCCAAGCACCCTACCTTCCGGCCACGCCGCACCGCTTCCTTGCCTGATGGTCTATGAGGGGATGTCCTACAGTACTCGACTATGCCCACTAGAAGAGCCTCAGCCTTCCTATCCTTGTACTGTAATGAAATAAGTAACAGCCCTAAGCTATGATGCCTTTCTGTATTTTACTGACTCTAGCGAGTATGCTGTCACTGTAGCCTAACTCCAACCTGGGCACCTATTTTAGGAAGCTGCAACACATTGGTGATTCATGTTTATCTTGCACACACCCTAAATGCTACAGCTTACTATATTTGTAGTGTAGGCCACCGTCCTTTGCACAGGACCTGTTGACTTGTTATCTGCTGCATTCTGCTTCGAATTAGGTTTCAAATGAGCTGTACCATACTAATTCATCAGGATTCATATCCATCTGTAGCATTCATCAACATATGCAACTTGATTCATGTCTCCCCTTTTTAGCCCCAATCAAGTGCTTACAGGCAGCGCTGTTCTTCTAGTTCACCAGCTTTATCTGCTTCTTACTGCATACATTATTTATGCTTCCAGTTCCCTGACATTAGTTAACATATACTGAATTTCGTCATTGTACTCTGGATGTCGCAGCTTACTTTGCCTCTTTCCTTACCTTCTGTCCAGGACCATACATACTCCAATTGTGGATTACCTACCAAACCATGACTTAGGATATTACATCACTATCCCTGGATGCTTACATTGATTCTTCACTTCGTTTGCTTTCCTCACTTTCCGGCTGACCTCCGTGTGTCCCATCCATACTGTGGCTAACCTTTGTGGGGCTTAGTTGCCTCTCTTTACTTATCCTATCAGTTGACCTACATGTGGTCCTGCTGCACATGCTAGCTTATATGGGGCTAGCTGTCACTCTTTACTTACCTTACCTTACCAGCAGATCTCGCTTGGTCCAGATATATGCTAGCCTTCTTGGGTTTAACTACTACTCTAAATACTCAGGCTGACTTAAGCAGTTAACGCACCTCCAAATTCAAGCCACACAGAGTATGCACAAGGGTAGTGGTGCTACAATGCTAAAACCAGAATTGTTTAGTTACAAAAGCAGAGCACACACAAACCTCCTGGTTATTTACTGGAGGTTTGTGTGTGCTCTGCTTTTGTAACTAAACAGTTAACGCACCTCCTACAGTCCATCAGCTGGCCTACGTGTGGCCCAGCCACACATCCTGCACCTCTTCTGGGCTCAGCTCTCTTTCACTGTCTTGGATGCTTCTACCAGTATGCTTCAATTATGTGATTCTACTACCATTCTGCTCCTCCCTGGATTCTCAACCAAGCCCTGCTCCTCCTGTTGTCCTATCATGGCTTAATCATTTCACCTAACCTACTTCAGTGCTATCTGACTATTAACTGTGCTTTGTACACCCACTTCGCTCCTCATAGGGGCACTGGAGGATCCGCTAATACTATCTACACCTGCCTCCCCAATTATTGGAACCTGGAAGTTCGACTACGTTTACTATACACATGTCTCAACCAGCACTTTGGCCTGAAACTTCATATACTCTACTTTGCCCTTGCCTGCCTACCATTCTGCCAACCCTCCAGAAGCCTACCTTGCTATAGAGCTCCATCAGGACTAGCTGGATATTCGCCATCGATCCTCTCATCTACATCTGGACTAGTGGACATCAATATCAATTCCATTAAGATGCCTTTGCCTTACCACATCAGTTAATGGATTACTACTACTTCACTCCTGCCTGTACACTTAGCTAAGCCCTATCTGGATGACTTCTATCTCAATATAACCTTGACTTAATTCTACTCTGGCATTTCATGGCTCATTGGATCCTATTACACATTGCTGCCTCCGACTTGACCCTCTTTCATTGATACTATCCATGCCTTAGGCACATCAATATAGGACTCATCAGTCCTTTTCTTGTATAGTTTACCATCCTCGATCATCAGGAAATGACAGTCTGCAGCACTCATCTCCTGCTGTCATGCATATGCCTCAGAATATATCTCTTCACTGCCCGGAACTGGCCAAGCATCATGCTACCATTCATATTGCTATTTGCAATCTATCCATTACTACTTCTCTACTATGTCTGCATTGCATGCAGTTCAGCTCTGCTATTACTCTATCTACCACTGCTCTGCAACTTGCCTCACCCTGCAGGCCAGAGGTTCACTGCATCACACTTCAAAAGACCTTTGCCCCTACAGGGCCAGAAGTCACCTGAACTTATATTACTTCATTATATTTGCCTGCTTCTATGACCTGCCTTGCCCATCGGGTTGGGGGGTTTAACTACTTCTGCTCTACACTTGCCACACCCAGCTCGGGGCCTGGAGGTTCGCATATTCTACTTACATCACCTGCAGCCGTGACTGCCAGCTTAGGAGCTCCTGTTTACTATGGACTCACATCTGGATTTGTTTAGCCATTCCTCATCTATTCTTGGATGCTTCTGTCTTGCTGCTTCACTCACATGAATTACTACTGCTACACTCCTACTAGGACTTTGTTGAGCTTATCTAGAAGACTTTAAATCTCATGATTTGTGCACCAAGGCTTCTTGGACTGTGGCAACGCTACTTCATTCAACTCAGCCTCTTCAGCTATCCCCATTTATGACTCATAAGCTTGACTATTCAGGACTCATCAGACTGTTCTCACCAAGTCAATTCTAGCTACTGTACCATTCTGGCTTCAAAATGTGGATGCATTCATCGCTACACAACTATTTAGATCATCAGAAAATGCTTCAATTTTGTGCTGTTTCTAGTTCCTCATGCTTCTCACTGTATACTGTGTGTAAATTATGATATACTACTCTTCTGCTACTACATCTATATCTTGCAGAGTCACTACTATTACTACTACTACTACTGACCTACGTACAGATCTACTTCTACAGTGTTCATGATTACGGGGGCAAGTTCAGGATCACCATACTGTAGTTAGGAGGTGAAATTCATTTACAAACTCTCACAGATTATGTATAGGATCATTAAAAATCAAAAAGGGACTTTTTGATGTAGTGGAGAACAAGACTATGAGTTTGTTTTTTTCTGTCCTCCTGATTTAGTGTGGTGATGTTGAAATTAATCCTGGACCAAAAAAGCAACTAGGGGTAACAATCATCCATGAAAATGTAAGAAGTCTTGTTCGTAAAATGGATGAATACAGGCTTTGGGTATCTGACTTATTTTGTGATATTTTAGCTATTTCAGAGACGTGGCTGCATTCTGGTATTCTTAATGAGGAAGTGGAATTGGCAGGGTATAATCTGGTAAGACAGGACAGGGGTAAAAGGGGAGGGGGTGTATTGTTTTATTTAAAAAATTCTTTGGGTCCATATCAAATATTGCTTGGGAAAAATGTGGAAGGGATTGATTGTTTAGTTGTAAGGCTGTTAAAATTGAAGTTAACAGTTGGAGTTTTTTATGTACCCCCTTAAACTAAACCAAGTAACTTTGACATTCTAGCTGATTTTCTTCTTGAGAGTTTGAAAGATCAAAGTGTGGTGCTAACAGGAGATTTCAATTCAGCTTGGAGACAAACAAGAGGAAATAAACTTAAATCTAGTTTTGAAATATTAGGTTTACAACAATTGCTACAACATCCAACACGAAGTTTAAATAATAGAACAACTGGAACTATATTAGATCTGTTTTTTATTTCTGATGATTTAAAGGTTGAGGGTTATAGGGTGTTACCACTGAATATGGGGGATCATAACCCTATTCAATGTCATTTGTTAATTCAAAAAGTTAAGTGTAATAATGACTTTGAGTTTTGGGTACTGAGATTTTAGGCACTTTAATGAGTTATCATTTAGGATAGTCTTAGAAACTTTGATTGGTCAAGGATATTTTTGATTCCTGACTTGGATTTAGCTATTCAAGAATTTACTTGATTCTTTCATATAATTCAAATTCATGCCCCTAAAATAAAAAAGTGTAATAATATTCAAATCCATTATGGCTTAATGATAAATTGAAAACTCTTTGCATATTGAAAATAGATTATGGAAAAAAGCCAATCTAAATTGGGGGACTGGGATCTTTTAAAAATGGCAAATAAATGTAAACATAAAGTAAGATTGGCAAAAAGAATATTTCCAGAATTCCTAGATAACACACATGATCCAAATAAATTTTGGAAGGTCATTTCTAACTTAAGAACTCCAGTGAAATCCCAGACTTTAATTAATCTAATAGTGGGAGATAATTTGGTTGATAATCCTTTAGAAGTGGCTAATTTGTTGAATCATTATTATAAGGATCTACCAGACTTAGAGATACCTAATTTGGGGAATGTTGCCCAGGTTCTCAATCACTCTGATACTTTCTCTTTAAATAATGATGGTTTTAATTTGAAAAATATAAGGATACAGGATGTAGCTAGGGAATTGAAGAACTTAAAAATATCAAAATGTGCTGGAATAGATAATATTGATCCCAAATTTTTGAAAGTGGGGTTTGATCTTATAGCTCCAATAGTTACTTATTTTTATAATTGGAGTATACAGTCTTCAGTTGTTCCTGACTGTTGGAAAATGGGTGAAATTATTCCTATTTTTAAGGGTGGAGATATTACAGGCCCTTCCAATTACAGACCAATTACTTTGCTCCTGATTTTGTCAAAGGTATTGGAGAAGCTAATAAACAACCAGCTTGTGCAGTACCTTGACAACTTGGGGTTGTTAACAAATTGTCAGCATGGATTTGGTGGGTCCACAAATACTGCCCTACTTGATTTTGTAATCTGGTTCAGAACATCATTGAACCAGGAAACCAAACTGGGGCAGTATTTGTGGACCTATATCGCTTTGACCTAGTTCATCATGAAACACTCTTGTTTAGATTGCAGAATTTAGGAATACATCATAACTCATTGCAGTGGTTTAGATCTTATTTACTTAATCGAAACAAAGGGTAATCTGTGGGGCCGCTGTCTCAGATTTACTGGTCTTAAATCGTGGGTGTACCTCAGGGGTCAATTTTGGGCCCTATGTTATTTAATATTTATATTAATGATCTTCCTGATCTATGTAAAGGGTACTGATGTTAGACTTTATGCGGATGACATAGTGTTGGTTGCATCTGCTAAGGATCCTGGGGAACTGAGGCAGCGACTCCAGACAGATTTTTCTAATATTGAAACTTGGATAAGAAAATCTGGACTTTTGATAAGTACTGGGAAGACTCAGAGTATGATTTTCTCTGTAGGATCTAATATTAACAAAGATTCAATTGATTTGGAGATTAGTTTTTTGGATGGGACAAGGGTACAAGGGGTTAATACTTATAAATATTTGGGCGTTCTGGTTGATTATCGCCTTTCCTTCTCAGAGCATATTCTGTTACAAATAAAAAAAGTCAATCAAAGACTGGGGGCACTAAGAAGAGTGTCAGGATGTTTGACTAGGGATGTTAAGATTAAATTGGTAAAACAATTGTTGTTACCTGTCTTAGAGCACGGCTTACCATTATATAAACATTCTTATAAAAATTTTTTATATAAATTGGACCAGACTTATTATAGAATGGGAAATTTTATTTTAAATAATGGCCTCGACTCCATCATTGTGTAGTTTATCAGGAACTTGGTTGGTTGCATCCAAAGCTTGAAGAGAATATATATGGCTTATTATATGTCATGGTTTAATACATTTAAAAATGCATCCTTCTAAACTTGATATGTCAGAACTTAGATTCTAAATATTCAGACTCATTTGGAGGTCTACTAAAAATTGCCCATGATACAAATTATGAATCGTATGGGGATATGGTGTTACAAAATAGTTTAGCAAGGACATGGAATAAGTTACCTTGCCAAATGATTGCAATCTCTGACCAGTATATTTTTAAATTGGAATTGTATAATTATTTAAATGTTTGTTGTAGTTGTTTTTAGGTAATTGTGATTTTGTACTTAATTTGTATTGTCTTGTCTTTTTTGTAAATTTCACAGGTATTTGTTGTAAATGGGGATTTTTTCCCCAATCAGATTAACCTGTATAAAAATAAATTTTAAACAAACAAACAAATAAACTTCTTACCCTACTGCTCTTATTACCTGCTTCGACCTTACAGGGCCTAGAGGTCATCATGACTAACTCACCAATTTTGCAACCTACTTCACTCCTCGAGAACTGGAGGTGCATCTGACTTTTGTCTACCTATTCGCACTACGATCTCTATCTGCTTCACTTACTTGCTTCCCCTCTCCGGATTGGAGGATCCTACTGCTCCGTCCTTCCCGAGCACACAGCATATGCCATTTCCTGTGCTTCATCGCCATGGCCTTCATTTGCAATGCTTGCCAAGTGGAACATGACCCAATTGTCCTTCTTCTCTGGACATGGACACTTAGTCTTTGATTCCTGTTTCTCCTCTGCAAACTCCTCACCTGCTGGAATGCTTCACCACTGCAACTCGTCACTTCAAATTCATATTGACCATGTATTCCACTCCACTATCATTCCAGCCTGCGCATGGATTCTCGAACTTGGAGTTTACTAGGAGGATGCTTGCTCTGTTCACCTGACATGTCACGATTCATTACTTCTTCAGTTCTCCATTTCTCTGGATCAGGTTCTACAACTTTGGGGTTTGGATTAGCCAATTAAATAAAATTTTATTTAAGATTACTCTCCTTTAGTATGCCCAGAAGGATGGGCAGGTCAGTAGCCATGGGTCCTCAGAGGTTTCCCCCTTTCTTTCCTGCGTGCTACTGGTCACACTCTCCAGAGTTGGAGGAGGTGATCATACTGCTACTCATTTCTCTTGGGGGTGTCATCCTACTCGACTCCTTCTAACAGTCGGATACAGAACAATTGTATGATATCATTATTTTTTGGGGGGTCTCATAATACTGGACTAAGCATCCTTCCTATGGTGGGATACAGAGAAAGGCCAAAACTATCAAATCATAACAAGTGACTCATCAGTTCAAGCATCTTAGCACCTTGCATATACTATCCATTTCATATGTACTATAATCACTGACTTGCTCATGTCTATGCTGAAGTACCTAAGCATGAATCATTTCATACTACTAGTACCTTGCAAGCATTGTTCTACTTACTAGTCTGGCCTCTGTATCCAAGCACAGCCTGCATCATCCAGCTACAGTATGTAACATAAGCACTGAGCTCTGAACCACAGTTAATTGAAGGGTGCATGCCCATGGTTAAGTGGGGGAAGAGCTCCTCCCCCACATCCTACTTCAGCCATCAGGCTCACCACTGCCCTGCTTAGAGTGAGTTGCACTCACCCTCCATCCTCCCCTGACACCTCCTCCTTCTGTGGCACTCTTATCCCACCGGGGCGTCTCATAATACTGGACTAAGCATCCTTCCTATGGTGGGATACAGAGAAAGGCAAAACTATCAAATCATAACAAGTGACTCATCAGTTCAAGCATCTAAGCACCTTGCATACGCTATCCAGTTCATATGTACTATAATCACTGACTTGCTCATGTCTATGCTGAAGTACCTAAGTACGAATCATTTTATACTACTAGTAGCTTACAAGCATTGTCCTACTTACTGGTCTGGCCTCTGTATCCAAGCACAACCTACATCACCCAGCTACAGTATGTAACATAAGCACTGAGCTCTGAACCACAGTTAATTATAAAATGTAAAATAAGGGTAGCATTAGTTATTCATTTTTTACACACATTAGATGTGTGATGCCTTTAAAAATGTCTTAAGCTTCACTCATGTGGTTTATGTGGTACTGAATACTTCGGGTATGCACTAAATATTGAATAATGTATGGGTGGGTAACCAGAATTTTACACACACCCGAGGTGCAGAATGCTACATAAACCCTGAGGGCAAAGTCCGAGGAGTTTATACAAGCATCCCACACCAAGGGTGTGTGTAAAATTCTGGTTCACACACACCCACCCATATATTATGTTATTTAATTAATTGCCAGCATTTGTTATGCACAGATTTCATAGGTTTTCTGATGTTTTGTTCCATTTTCTGGATTGTCATTTTGTCTGTGAGGAAGTCCATTGAAGCAGTTTGCAATGAGTTGCTTAGCTCACCCTAAGGTGAGCTCAAGCAAGATTGACATGTGCCAATTACAACCTCCCGGTTATAATCGAAAATATAAACTGGGAGGTTGCAACTGGCAATAAAACTATCATTATCCATACAAAAAAAGTGCTGGCCATTAATTAAAAATACATAACACACTGCTGCCCATACATTACTCTACATTTAACAATGCTGATCCCCCATGGTTACTAATGAACTCAGAAAAATTACTGCTATAAGTTCATCATTTGTGATTCTCTGGTGTACCAAAGTAAATTGTCATACAATCTAAAAGTAAATGATCAATCTGTGCTGTATTGATCTAAGATAGAACAAGGTTCAATGCCCTCTGTGTTACAGTATTAGTATGTTTATTAATGCAGCCTTTCTAGCTAATGCTACTGTTCACCTCTTTTTTCAAAGAATTTAGCTTGACAACTACTACAGATAGACTCAGATACTTGTAATTATTTTAGTTGTAGGGTAAACTAAGAGATAAACTGAGATAAAAGCTATTGTTCTGTAGAAACAAGTTAGTATCTGAAATTATGGTTTTGAAAAATGCTTACAGTGTTGGACTAAGCCCCAACACGTTTGTTTGTTGAATATGTGTTGCACAACATGAAAGTCCTTTAAGGAGGAGGTGGACAGATGTACTTTAGGTAGAGCAATAGAACTATGCCAGTTAAATCTTACCATTTCTGAGGTTGTTTTTAACATTCTGTGCATGCTCCTTCTCTTGTGTAGCCCTTGGAGCCTTTCTCAGGTCCCTCATTGTGCCCCATACCCATCCCCCCACCTCATAATCATCACAGAGCATCAGTATCATCATGCATATATCATGAAAGATTCATACAATGTGGTTTCAGCTGTTTCTTAAAGATAAACATGGACCTAACAGATAGCAATGAGTCAGGAAAAGCATTCTAGAACTCAGTGACACAGAACAAGAAAAATCTGTGTCCTAAGGATGTTTTCTAAAAATGAGGGCATAAAAATTTTTTTTGAGCAGATCTTGCCTGAAGTTGACTTGAGCTTTCAGAAACATCAGACATGAATGAGTATTGCACTGCAGAATTGTGACACATTTTAAATGTAAGTAAACAATAAAAACTGATTCTTTTCTCAAAGGATAACCATTCTAAATTACAGTATAAAACACACTGACAGGTTAGGCAATGAGCTGAACAAGCAAAGCAACATATTGCATGCTATAAAACATTGACTCTGAAGCACCAGTAAGGTGGCTGAGTACTATAGAGGTAGACCATAGTCAGTTATGGACAGACGTATATGATTGGACCAAAATTTTTCTGGATTGAAGGGACAAACAATTTTTTAATTGTGGCAATTATCCCACGTGGGTATGTACTGATTTAACTAGATGATCTATGTGATCTTGATATGTTAATGATTGGTCCAGAGTAAACTCTAGGTGCTGAAAATTTGTGACGACTTCAATATGTCCCCAGCCAGATCACAAACTGGTACAACAAAGTCAAGCTGCTTCAACTTTTGTTGAGAACCAAAAAGTAGGAATTTTGTTTTAGTGGTGTTCAATAATATTCCATTATTCAATAGCAAATTTTGCACCTCATTAAAGTCCTTTTGAAGATTAGTAACATGTCAGAGAGATTTTTACCTTATATATACAAGACAATATCACCAAAGTACATTGTAATGTGTGTGTCTGAGTCCTGAATGAGAAGAGGTAACATGTTAAACAAAATGCTAAAAAGTGTGGGACCCAGGATAGAATCCTGAGGAACATTGATTTTAATGACAGTTGGGGGGACAGCACAGTACTAAGTAAGACCAAGTGTCCTCTATTACACAGATCATGCTGAAACCAACAGTTGCAGGTGAAAAGCCAAGGCTCAAAAGTCCTGTGAGCAGGCGATCATGATTTATGGGATCAAATGCCTTTGACAAATTAAGAAATAAAGCTCCCGCCAAGCTACCACTATCCAAGGTCTGATAAATAGAGAGTAATGCATAGGTGACTGTGTGTTATGAAATTTATTTACACACCCGAGGTATATGATGTCCCATAAACTTTGAGAGAGCACTCAAGAGGTTTATTAGGTCATCACACACTGATGGTATGTAAAAATAACTTCATAGACACACACTTGTCTATGCTTTATTTTTTATAATTACTGGGGCAAGGAGTCAATGCCAAAGAGCAGCTATGTTGTGATCCCTGCTTCTGCTGCTGCTCAGTTCCCCTACTCCACACTGAGACACACACACATACACACACGTACATGCACACACTCTCTCTCTCTCTCTGTTTCTCCCTCTGCAGTCAGTACAGACATTGTTTTCTTTTTTTTAGTTACACTGTGGAACCATGCATTGTCAGCCATGGCCCATTCCCAGTCTCAGTTGCTGTCTCCCAAAGCCCTACCTGAAGGGTACCAATGCCAGGAACAACCAAATAGACTTGTTAAGTTGAAAAGGTGGGATCAACCTAATAAATACTGTAAAAAACGAATAAGTAACCTATGATGGAAGTTAGAGGCAAGTGATCAATGTGGGTCCTTAGTGCTGAGAAATGGAGCCGCCATGTTTGTTGAGGTGTTCGGCCTGCCCACACACACAGTAAGAGCCAATGAGTTGGCGTGCTACAAATGAGTGACACAAAATGGCATAATAACTGGTTCTTCCAGTTATTGTCATTTGAAACACAGATCAACTCTGTGCAATAAAGGGAGTCACCAGTAATTGCAGAACGTTAGTGACCTCCAGCAAGGTTATAAGGATACTGCAGTTATCCTTAAAGCCATGCTAGACAGGAACCAATAGATTCCTAGTATCCAAATAATTCTTTACTTGGTCATAAAATAACCCTTTTAAGGAACTTGGGCAGAGGAGTGAGGAGGGAGATAGGGCAGTAGTTATTTGTCAAAATGTGATCTTCAGATTTATAATTTGGTACAACTGCCACCTGCTTCCAAGACTTTGGAATCTCAAACAATTTCAGGGAATGATTAAATAACATATTTAAAGAGTAACCTATTAAGTCCAAAACTAAAGCAAAAAGACACAAGTTAGTGTTGTCAGCACCCATACCTGACCTTTGGTTCATTCCCTTCAAATACCCCAAAATTCTGCTCAAATGTTAACATTTTAAATTCCGTTACTGTAGGTTGGACTGAATCACCAACAAGTTCACTAGGATCATTATCTAAGGAGGCAATAGGAAGAGCTAATTTGGCTACATCCGAGAAAATTCTATTGAGTTCAAAGACAATAGTCAATTGATCGGTTAAGTCGTCTTTGCTTGCAATTAGCAATGGCACTTGAGTTGTGTCTGATTTGCTAAGTAGCTTATTAACAATGGACCTGTTTTCCTGCTGTTTGTTCAAGCAGGGAAACTGGTACTTCAAAAAATGCTCTGATTTTTCAATCATAATTTATGTATTGGTGCAAAAGAATCACAAATAGCAGTAACTTAAGAGAAAATAAAATCAAGCATAAAGTCTACAACAGGGATAAGAGATAAATAAGTTTGATCTATGGAGGCAACGGCCTCACAACATTGTTCTGTACTGAAATGTCTTAAAGAACATGAGGTAATGTAAATAGGAGGGACTTTCGGTTTACCCAGGGCACAGCAGATTGGACAATGATCACTCAGACTGTCAGCAAGTGAACTACCTATAAAATCCTGTCAGGCTGAGTAGTGAAAATCCATCAATCTGGGTTTCTGAGCCAGTTTTGTAATTATGGCTTGTTGTCGAATTGATTACTTAATGCAGGTTAAAGCCAATTAGGTGGTCCTTAAATTAGATATTAGCTTTATCAAACCAGTTTACATTTGTGAACCCTAACATATATTATTTCTTTAGATGAAGAGTTAGAAGCACCATAATCTGAAATTAAAATAAGGCCATCTGCTGAATGGCCAGGAAGAAAAATACGACCAGTTGTTTAGCCCCTCCTAAATAAACAATTAGGGGAAGGAAATCAAGAGAACTGTAGTTGTGCTTGAAATTATCAGTTGCAACTGAAAGTAGACCTGGTACAGTCGAATCTCGATTATCCGGACCTACACGGGATAGCAAATTTGTCCAGATAATCGATTGTCAGGTTAAATGAAATCCCATCAAGAATCAGCTTATACATTGTTCATTCAGTGTGAAAAAAAAATCCACAACCTGTAGAAGTGGCTAGGAGAGCTTTAGCATGAGCAAAATAAGAGCAGGCTCTGTTCATTCCAGCAGCTGTGTGAATACAATGTTGCCAACTCTGTTTTGCCTGAAATCTAAAAGTTATTGGATGGGTTTACATTTACTCTGGTTTGTTTAGGTTTAGATCAGATTACAGTATTTCATGGAGGACGTTATGTAAGTAGTACGGGGAAGGGAGAACAAGTATCATGAATGTAATTGTTTCACCCTGACACAGAGCTCAGTTAAAAGTAAAATGCTTTCTTTTTAGATAATGTAATTAAGATTACCAAATATGATATGAGTGCTTCATCCCTTTTTTGTGAACTCTGCAGTAACAGGCTGGCTGGGCAACGGAGCGAGTAATGGTGGAGGTGGGAGAAGGGAGGGTCAGGGGCTGGCTCATAACACAAAATACATAATGAACAAAGGAAGGAATACTGTACTGTAAAACAATAACATTATGCAGACATTGCCTGAAATTCAGTTCAGGTTACTTACCATTCCGCACTCGGGCACGACAATACAGTAAATTCAATGCAACCAATTGGAGGATAGCATTTGTCGGGGCCAGGTCACTAGTACGTACGAGCACATAATCTGGAAAATCAGTTTCCGGATAATCGAGGTTTGACTTTATAAATCAAAACCCCTCCTCCATGTCTAGCCATCCTGTGATATCGGAACAAATGAAAACCTTCTAGTTCAATAGCATTATCTGGGATTTTGTTGCTAAACTGATTGTGATACTGTTATGATGTCAGAAATCATAACTTTTGATCCAGGTCTGGAACTAATCAATCTTAGGTAGAATGCTACACATATTAGCATGTACAAAGAAAATAGCTCATTCTATTTGGACATGTGATGCACTCTCTGCAAAATCAATATTTTCTGGGCCAGGATTTGGCTGAACATTTCTAGCCAGCACTAACAAAAGCATTAAAAATGGATGTTTCCTTGTAGCCTTATTTAAACGAAGCAACTCTTTTTAAAAAGTTCTGTTTTCCACAATTGAGCCTATATGAATAAGTTTTATGAATAATATGAATACGCTTTTTATTTATGATATTTATGTTCTTATACCTCTTGGCACTTTATCTCAATCCAACCCACCCTTGCTTCTCCCCTTGCGCATGCCTTTCTGCGCTCCTCCCCTTCTCCTCATCACATTCCCTCTTCCACCCCACTCCTCATTCTTTTTATCCCATGTCACCACTCTTGCAACTCTCTTCTCCATCTCCCCACTCCACATTTCTCTCTCTTACCTACCCTTCCACCCCCTATTACTCACTCTCTCGGGTTTTTGACAAGGCCTGCTAGGCTGTCACCTCCTCTGGTTTAACACTACCTCTTCTCCCTTTACTATTAAATTGTCTCCCTCCACCCTTCACCTGCCCTTCCCTCCACTCCTTTCTGTGCTCTTTCCTTTCCTTTCCCCTCATTCCACTTCCTCTCCCTTCATCTCTCTATCCCCTACCACCTCCCACACAACTCTTTTCCCCTTCTCCACTCTCATTTGTCTCTTCCACCTACCTTTCACCCCCATTACTTACTCGTCTGGGTTTTTGGCAAGACCTTCCAGGCTGCCCACTCCTCTAGTCTTTATTACATTCTTCCCCCTTTACTGTTATATTGAGTAACATACAATGCTCTGGTAGATTGCTTTCTATGTATCAGTTTTAAAGTATATTCTTGATGTCCACTATTTACTTTTACCTGTTGTTTACCTTGTTTTGTGTTTGTCCTACTCTTACTGATGTGGAACTTTTGTAAAAGAGTTTTATTACTCAAAGGTATTGCAATCCAAGATATTAATAAAAAAAAAAGTTGGGGGCACTAATGAGCACTTGAAGAGAACAAACATGCCTGCACCTCGCTCCATCTCGCCAAGGTAAAAATAAATAAAAAAAAGTTTAAAATTGCCCTTGGTGACGGTTTATTTTACAATAAGATCATGCACGGTCTTGGTATGGGGGAATATCTGACATCGGGAACTGGCAAAAGCCAGAGGGCGACTGGCAAAACCTCAAAGAAAAATGCAGCCTGTTCACAGTAGTCTCCTTATCAGCTGCAGAGGTAAGTGCATTGGGCTGAGAGCGGCCTTGGAGCCACGACTATGTTTATTAGAGACCAGAATTGATGATAGGCTCCAGAAGGTGCTAACCCAGCAAGCAGCCCAAGGAACAAGACTGACAGAGGCAGAGGAATGGATATCTCAGCTGGAGGAGCTGCAGGGAGTGCCAGAACAGATCTTAGCTCTGCAAAAAGAGTTAGAGGAGATGAAAGAAGTGGCTGATTGTCATGAGAATTACCACAGAAGGTTAAATCTCTGACTGTGTGGATTGCCAGAAGGGATGAAAGGGGGGGACATGCTGAACTTTTGTTTGGGAAACCCTGCCAAAGCTGTTGGGTCTAACATTCAAAAATGGGAGATTGAAGCTGGAGCGGGTGCATCGGGCTGTTATGCCCTGGCTTCTGCCAAATCATCATGCGATTTCACCATTTTCAAGACCAGGAAACACTGTTACGAGCCTACAGAGAAAAAGGGCAGCTTTTAATGGAAGACCATCATATTTTTCTATCCAAGGATTACTCAGCAAGGCTTTTGAATCGGCGTAAGAAATTCAATGAATCAATGGCTATTCTCCGCTTGCTCAAAATAGAGAACTTTCTAATTTATCCAGCCACACTTAAGGTGAAGCATGAGGGTGCAACATACTCATTTTTGGAAGCAGAGAAAGCGATAAAGTTCATGGAGGAGTTGTGCAAAAAAGCAGGGTGAAGTATAAGTCTGAATCTGAAGTATTAGGCTCTTGAAGATTGGGTGGTTGGGCTGCCATTGGGCTGGATATTTGATTGGGGGAAACTATATGAGTTTGCATTTACATGACTTGGAGCGCCACTGTTCTTGCTTGTTCTCTTCTGTTGAGATGGACTTGGATTGGCTCTTTTCCTGCTCTCTGGTATATGGAGCTGCAGGGTGTGTGTGATGGGATTGCAGATGTCGTCAAGGCCATATGATGACGCCATCTGAGGACAGACTTGTTTGTTTCTTCTCCTTGCTGGGATATTTTATAACAAAAGTAATATAGGGGGATATCTGGAGAAGATTATGGGAGGGAAGGGGTCAATGTGTGGGAAGAGGGGGAGATCGGGGGTGGGATCGGGGGAACAGCAAAGAGCAAGGGATTGTACATGAGTTGGGCTTTCCCCATTTATACTCTTTTCTCTATCACACTCTGAAATATAATACTAGGGTAATTTTGGGGAGCACCACTAGAGGGAGAGAGCAACATTCCTGTTGTGTTGGGTTAGCAGTACATGGGGGAACTCACTTTGGGCATTTGCAAGGATGGATGTGGGGCAGCCTGCACAGGATGGTATGTCTGTGTATGCCTGTTCATAGCAGGTCATCTTGATGGGGGGGGGGGATTTTTACACTGAAAGATTACAAAATAATACTCAGGAGGGCACAAGTTATGAAACTCCATGTTATGGGAGAAATAAACTGGGATTAGAGTTTAGAAGAGCAATAAGAATATATACCTCAGGGGACAGGGGGCAGGATACAGCTGCATAGAGGGATGTTATTGGCACTTACGCAGTGTTGGCAGTTAGTGTCAGAGATGGGGTATTGGGGATTGTGTATGGACTTGGGGAAATGGGGACACAGTGGGCAAGTTATTTGGAAAGAAAACAAGTGGGAAGGGGGTTTGGGTAATCTGATTATTAAAAAGGTTGGGGAAGGCATGTTTGCCTATACTTTTAATAGTTTGATTCTTGTTTATGTTACTGTTTTGCTGTTTAAATATTGTTGCACACAGAGTTATGATTACTGCAATGAGGTGCTTTGGATGTCTTTGAGGGACATGATTTGCTACCAGAAACTAAGTGCCCTAAAGGCTGGATTGGAGAGGAGAAACTCAATGAATGATGGGGGAAATAATATGAACACAAATTGTCTTTTTCATAATGGCTAATAAACAAAACTTAAGCATATGTTCCTGGAATGTCAGCGGGATAGCGACCCAGGTTAAGAGAACTAGTCTTCTTATGGCCTCTGGAGACAGGGAACCCATGTAGCATTACTACAAAAAACACATCTTACTGCAGTGGAACATGGGAAATTTGCACGGGGATGGGTGGGAAAATGTTTTGCAGCATCATTTAAAGCACATAAGAGAGGGGTCACTGTCCTTCTGCATAAACATCTTCCTGTTCAGGTACAGCATGTTGTCAAAGATCAGACGGGAGGGTGATATATATGTGTGGTGGGGGAACTATGGGGGAGCAAGTAACTTTTGGCTCAGTGTATGCCCTGGCAGTGTTCGAGGCCTCTTTTTATATGGCCCTTCTCTTGCTCATGATTAAAGAACAGTTCCCGGGCCTGATTATGGGGGGCAACTTAAATTGCACCCTGGATCATTTATTGGACCACTCCCAAAGAAAAGGTCGATAGCATTAAGCAATTCATCAATGACATAGGGGGATGGTTGATTTAGGGATGGTGGATGGGTGGCGGGAGTCAAACCCTGGTGCAAGGGAGTACACTTTTTACTCAAATCCGCACGGCACATGGTCCCGGATTGACTATGTTTTTCTCCCACAGGCATGGAATGGGTGGGTGAGGGAGGTTAAGCATGGCCCAATCCACATTTCAGATCACACCATGGTGATCCTCCCACTGTAAATGAACAAATGGAGGGAGGGTCCACTCCCTTGGAAGTTCCTGGTTTATTTGTTGGATGATAAGAATGTTAAGGAGTATCTGCGGGACCAATGGGAGCAATATATTATGGCAAACATAAATGCCCCTACTAGTAAAGCAAATATTTGGGAAGCCAGAAAGGCTTATATGAGGAGGATGACCATAAAATATGTGGCTAAAGTAAAGAGACAGAAGCAACAGTGGAGAATGGAGTTGGAAACCAGAGTGAGAGACTTGGAGAGGAGGGCTGCGAAAGTGGAGGAGGATGTAGTCCGAGGGGAGCTGAAAACAACTAGAGAAGCACTGAATACACTGCTCAGTGGGGAGGCCAGGACTGCTTGGACATTTAGTAAAAGGAAGTGATATGAGTGGGGAAACAGGCCAGGACCTTTGTTGGTTAGATTGATGAAGGGTGGGAAAACTGCAACCCACATTGCAGCAATCAGGAATAGTAGACGGGTGCTGCAAAAGTCTCCTCAGCAGATAGAACAGTGCTTCAAAGTTTTTTGTGAAACCCTGTATAAGAAGGAGGGAGGGAGGGAAGGGGAATGGAGAAGCATTCCTGAGGGCTCTGAAATTGCCTGGACTGACGAGAGAGCAGAGAGAGTCTTAAATAGTCCCATTACTAGACTAGAGGTACTAGGGGCTATGCAGAAGCTCCAGAGTGGTAAGGCCAGTGGACTGGATGGTTACCCAGTGGAGTACTATAAATATTTGGCAGGGCAGTTAGCTGGACCATTCTGTGACACTTTTCAACAAACAGAGGAGGAGATTTTGAGATTACCAGACACCTTTTCTGAGTCAGTGATCTGTTTGATTCCTAAGTCAGATAAAGATTTGTTGGAATGTGCATCTTTTCATCCCATGTCGCTTTTAAATTGTGACACCAAAATTTTTGCGAATGTGCTGATGGGTCGGTTGGAGGCAGTATTGCCTAATACAGTTCACCCAGACCAGACCAGGTTCATCAAGGGGCGTCTCTCCTATCATAATATGAGGAGACTTTTAAATATGATGTGGGGGGAAGAAAAACAGAAGGAGGATACCTGTGTCATTTCAATGGATGCTGAAAAAGCATTTGACAGGGTGGAATGGGATTACTTATTTGAAGCTTTGGCCCAGTTTGGCCTGGGTGATACTTTTGAGGAGTGGGTGCATGCACTGTATAGATCCCTCTGTGCAAAGGTGTCGGTGAATGCGATGCTCTCTGGAGGTTTTGAGCTAGGCAGAGGTACAAGGCAGGGATGCCCGCTGTCACTGTTGCTATTTGCTTTAGTGGTAGAGCCCTTGGCAACTGCCATTTGGGAGAGTGAGAATATCTAAGAGGTGAGGGGCTTCTCAGGAGAACAGCACAAACTTGCAACGTATGCGGATGATATGCTGCTGTTTATTACAGAGCCCGAGAGGTCTATGCCCACTCTTTTGCAGCTAGTAGGGGTCTTCGCACATTTTTCAGGTTACAAACTTAACATAGATAAGTCTGAAGTCATGAGGCTTCCTAAAAATACAGGGCTAAATCAGGATTGGGGATTTAAAAGAGTAAGTGGGTATGTTACATACTTAGGCATCAGGGTTGGGTGGTCTCTGGGCTCTCTTTATAGTCTTAATTATGGTCAAGTTTTGAAGACGATAGAAACTGACTTGAGGAGATGGACCTCTCTACTGATTTCATGGCTTGGGAGGATAAATTTAATTAAAATGAACATCCTCCCCAGATTGGTGTATTTATTACAGATGTTACCTGTGGGATTGACTAGGAAGGATACTAAGAGGTTGGAAGGTTTGTTTTCCACTTTTATCTGGAGAGGAAAGTGCCCCAGGGTTAGTTTGCAATGACCTAAAATGGATGCAGGGAAAAGAGGTCTAAATTTTCCAGATATTGAGTCTTATTACCTTGCAGATCACTTGAAGTATGTCAGTGATTGGATACACTTACCCTCAGTGGCACGGTGGCTTGACCTTGAGCAAAGGGGATGTGATGCCAGACTTTCTGCATATTTAGAGAGAAGGAGAAAAAGAGCATATAATAGGAAGGAGGTTTAGAACCCACTAGTGGAAACAACATGGAATAGTTGGAATCGAATAATGAAGTGGAGAGGGGTGAAGGAGGTAGATACGTATTTAGTTCCAAGAACCCATATTTTTCACCAGGATGGGAAGACCCTGGTTTCAGGAGGTGGGAAAAAGGAGGTATAAGGAGCTTGGAGGATCTCAGCAGTGGAAGGGGGATTTGATCCTTCTCAGATATACAACAAAGGTTGAATTTGGAAAGCGGACACATGTTTAGGTATCTCCAAGTGAGAGCATATATAGCAGGATTATGAATAGAAGGGCCAGGGATAGGGGAACTGAGGAGAATTGAAACAGTTATCCAGTTAGCCAGGTTGGGACCTAAAGGTTTCATAGGAAAAGTGGTGAGAGATACCAGACAGGGTTTACCAGATTTGACAACCAAAACCCGGAGATTTTGGGAAAGGGATTTGGATATACAGATAGAGGATCGGAACTGGCTACAATTGTTGCCCATGCATATGGGCCTCTTACTCTGTAATAGATTTAACGAAGCCTTCTTTAAATTCTTACATAGGGTATATAGACCCCTGGCTATAGTACCTAAATTTTCCCCAGCTACTGTATATCATCTTGATGTGGACAGTGTGGGCAAGAGATTGACACTTATATACACTGTTTTTGGGCCTGTAGTATATTACAACAGTTATGGAAATCAGTGGTATTGGAAGTAGGGAGGATGTGGGGTAAGATGGTTCCACTCACACCAGTGGTATGTTTGTTTGGGGTAGAGATAGATGAAGAAGGAGATTGGAATCCTCTCCCAAGATGGGTAAGAGTATTACTGATTTTAGCCAGACATTGTATACAAAACACCTGGGTGACCTGTATGGTTCCCACAGTACAAGGTTGGCGGATGTTTGTGTTACATACTTTGGAAATGGAAAAGCTCTCCCTCCTTGTGAAAGATAATTTGGATCTGTTTACTAGGGAATGGGCCCCTTTCCCGACAGATTTTTCCCGGCTAGAGAATATGGTTCTGTGGGGTGGAGTAGACATATAAAATATAAGGGCATTGCCCTAACAGACATTTGAGCATAGCACCTTATGTATGTATTAGCTAAGTGATTGATTTAAGAGGTCCATATTTGTATAAGATATTGTAGGGGGGTACATAAATTCATGTATATGGAACTGGGTATAAAATATAAGACTGTAATCTGTTTTACTGGAAATTATAAGACTGTAACACATGTACCTGGTTATAAGTGAACCTCTATATGGAATTGACTATATGTGTGCACAAAAGGTTGACTAAATTATTTTATGCAAAAAAAAAGTTTGCTTGTGCCAGCTTTCATAAGGTAAATCTGATGTGCCTGATCCCATACAATGTTGGCAAAATAAGTGTTAAATCCATGTAAGTGTACTGATTAATCAAAACAGATTGACTTTTTTTTTACATTTTAATATACTTCATTAACCTCTTCAGATTACATACACAATACATGGATACAGTCTCACAAACACAAGTCAAAAACTGCAACATTCACAACAAAAACCAGAAGAACCACCACCCCCACCCTCACCCAATGACCCAATCATTCTCCCTGCTCCCCCCAGAGCACAACTATAAGAAGTAGGCTAACAATCACAGGGAGCATATCCTAAAATACAGTAAAGCTTTGGCCAACTGGTCCAACCTGCTCCAGCTTAAGGACCTGCTGAGATGGGTATCAAGGCCAACAGAGGCACCCAACAAGACATGAATTAATCATATCTGTCCTGCCTGCGAGCTATGTGGTTTTATGTTTCTAGGATCTGCAATATTTCCATATGCCATTCTTGGAGGGAGGGTAAGAACTCATCCACCCAAAGCTATACAATAATCATCTTGGCAGTTATAGAAATCACTGACATGGAAGCCCTCCAAGGACCACAAATTCCACAGCGTACTAACCCACAAGACATACCTGTGGTGTAAAAAAGTGTCCAGATCCCAAAAAGGATCTAAAGAGCTATGAATGGCCTGCCAAAATGGGGCTACCTTGGAACAGTCCCATAAAATATGTTTTAAGGTCCCCTCAGCCAGTCCACAGCGGGTGTAGATTGGAGATCCAGATCTTCCCATTCTATGTAGAAAAAAAACGGATTGACTTTGAACATTAGACCGTTTGTTGATGAATAACTCATTAATAAGGAGGACAGTGGAACAGTAATCAGTGCAAACATCATTAGACAGTAACTAAAACAATAAGAATGATGAAAACTAAAATACCATGCCCCAGCCCTACTGCCTTCATGAATTCCGCTAACTCGACTGCACTTCCACTGCCACTACCACTCAGGGGAAGGAGAGGTGAGTCACTTTGGGAACAGCAGGGGACCAGCTCTCAGCAGCAGTTTACACAGGAACACTTGCAGATCAAAGCAGATGACAGGAAGCAATACTTGGAACATACTGATCAGGTAAAAACAGTCAGTGCAAAAGTCAGATGACAGCTCACAGTTGCTGTGCAGATTGAAGGGCTTTGTGCAAGGTTTTACACACAAACGTCAATACAGCTCACTATTCTGTGCAGGCTGACAGGGCTTCATGCTGATCTTACACTTAGAATGGTAATAACTGGCAAGCTGGGGAAAGTGTATATGGCTGATGTTGAAGCTGGATCCGTAGTGAAGCCTGCCATACTCCACTAAGTCGATTGCCCCTGCCTGCACTTTGCCCACACTGAAGGCCACTGTTATAGATGCCATCATGTTTGGCTTAGTTGAAACTTAAACCTCCATACCCCACCCTGCAGGCTGCCACTACCCAAATGGGATTTTTATACCCATTTTGTAATTTCAAATTGCACTCTGAAAGGTGCCACAAAGATTTATTCTTAACAAGTAGGCACATCGCCATAAAATAATTTAGTCTGCTTCTGACAAAGCTGTGCCTGCATAATGTTAACAGGTCAGTGTAACAGGGTCCCCTGTTATGTATTGTTAAATGTGATAAAATTCCTCTTTCTAATTTCTTTTCACCCTTTTCTATCTTCTACTACTTATTCTTAACTGTTCTACTTTCTTTTCTTGTCAGGGTGGCCAACCTGACAATCTAATTTTCTTATACTATGCTATCCCTTTAAATGCTTGCCAACATGTCTTTAAAATATAAAATATATTTGTCCTGCTGCAGAGTGGTATGTGAATAGTACAGAGAGCTTAGACAAAACCCTGCTCTCTGACTAGAGACTTTTATGATATAAAAGTGCCTTTAAAATCTTTAATTGCGAGTTTGGTGGTGGCGGTGGCGAAGTGTGTGCATCCTCATACACTTGCATGCTCGCACACTCGCTCAGGACTGTACAAATGTTAGCACAGGAAAACGATTTAGAAGAAAGCCGAAGAGCTGAGACAACACAAGTAGTTGTTGTGATTGCGAGAAGAAATGGCTAAGCTCCTGAAAGGCGCACTCGCAACTGTTTTTAGTTGCTAAGGAGACAGCTGTATAGAAAATTTCTGCCCCATAGAGCTGTCTCTGTATCCGCTCCTCGGATACATTTAAAATTAGGCTAAAAAGGACACTGAGGAAGCAACAGCAGTCCTGTAGTGCCTAAAAATGAAGTAAAAAGAAGCTGTTTTTTTCATATTATGAAGCCCTCTAGTAAAGAGAAGGCTGGAGATGCAGAAAGCCATCGGCTGATATTTCAGCCATCTGGAAATAAACAAAAGAGGGCATAGATGTTTAGAAAGCCCTGTATATATTCAAAATGAATGCAGTTTGGTTAGAAAGACTCTCTGATGTGCAGAGAGCTGTCTTACATGCTGTCCTGAAGTAATTTCCAGGGCATTTCCTGACTTTTATCCCTCCTCTCCCTCTCTCCCCTTTAGAGCTCTTACCCTCACCCTCTACCCTCCGACAATGGCCTTCCTGCCTGCATACCCCCTTCCCTCTCACCTGCAGTGCTTATTTCCAAGATTGCCCTTGGCTGGTATGTCATGCTACCTAACATTTGGCACATTTTGAATTACTGGAATTTCCTAAGCCTCAGTCTCTTACTTCTTGTTATTGTGTAACTATATATTATTATGTTGACCTTTGTATGTAAGTATACCCCCCATTCCTTCGACGTGGAACCTTTGTAAACGAGCAATTCCTGCTCAAAGGTCTTTGTAATCCTAGATTTCAATAAAATAAAATAAATAAAATAAAAATAAATTACATTTCTGCCATGTCAAGATATTAGTATTGTTTTTTTTTTCTCTTTTCTTGAAGCTTGCAATTACCTTTTACACTATCCTGTGGCTGTGAATAAAGGGGGATAAGGAGCGCACTCTTCATCATTCTGTTATTGACAATGTTAGCAGGATATTGTAATTTGCAGTCATTAAATATAAAATGTGTTTTTTTCTTTTACCTGGAGTCTTGTAAATGTTGGTCCTGCTAAGAGCTGGCGGACCCAGGAATGACAGTTTATATACAGAGGAAGTGATGATGTCATCCAAAAGGGGAGGAGTTATTGGTCCCAGGATGAGACTATATAAAGCCCTTACTGATAGACTAAGGCTGCTGAGTAAGTGGAAGAGTGTTCAGTGGGTTTCTGGATATTGAACAAGAAGGAGCTTGTTGGGAAAGCTATCACTGTTTAAAGAAGGAAGACAGAGATCGAAAGGAAGTGATTTTCTGTTTGAGTGCGCTGGACTAATACCATATTTTCCTTTCTGTGAAGTAACAGTGCTTTCTTTATTTTATTTCTTTTCTGTTTTGGAATATTTTTTTGGACTTTATTTCTGAAGTAAGACATAAAATGATAAATGCAGTAATTTGCATTTTTTATGCACCAAAGATCTGTCTGAGTGTCTGTCATTGATCTGACGCTTCAACAGTCAGTGAGATCACAGAACTATTTCCAGTGTTATTGCACTGGAATATCAATACTGGGTTCAAGCTACTCAGCCAATCAGGTTACTGGATTTTTTATACCCATTTCATAATTTCTAATCACCCTCTAAAAGGTGTCACAAAGATTCATTCTTAACAAGTAGGCAACATTTTGGAAATGCGACAAGAGACACAGCATTATCTATAGTGGTCAGAGCACAGGCTTGGGAACCAGGAAGCACAGGTTCAAATCCCACCAGAATCACTTACTCTCTGTGTAAAACTGAATGAGTGAGACACTAAATGTCTTAGTGCTTTAGTCCACCTAGCTTTACAGTAAAATCAGGTAAAAGCAGGGCCCAGTGAAACTCAGATATTGTACCTCAGATGGGCATCCTGAGTAAATAGTGTGACAGAATAGGCAGAGTAACCATTGTTAGTTGCTCTGCAGGGTGCAGATTCACCTCTGTGGCCAGAAGATCAGAAGGTGCTGGGTTCTACTTGCACACCAGCTGCTTGGGTTAATTCCCAGTGCTAACACTGTAGTGCGGCATGAGGGGGGTGCTACACTCTTGAGGTGCAATCCTTCAGATGAGATGTTAAACTGAGGTGCCATCTATCTGTTCAGGCAGTTGCTCAGGTAGATATTAATGATTCCATGGCACTTCTTGAAAAGAGATGGGGAATTTCCTAGGTGTCCTGGTCAGATCTTCCCCAGTCACTAAAATACCAGCAGCAGCTCAACCTAATTCAATACATGAGTTTGCATCTGCATCTCCCTCAGGACCAGACTAAAAATAGACACAACTGCTTAGCTATCCTTTTCCAATTAACAAAAACTGAATCTAAATGTATAAATTAAAAATAAATTATAAAGAAATACAATCTACAATGTTTTATAAAACACCAATACCACAAAAAACAATGGATTACTCCTACACTGAAGAGTTTTCCCCTGGTAGAAAAGCACAGTGGAATCAGACCCCTCCTGAGATTTACACAGCAATGTGATCTACATTTCCTGATGTTAGACTCATCATACTGTGCATAACTGGATGCAATGATGGTGTTAGCAGACCTTTTTCTGGTATTTATTGTTCCCACAAGAAATTCTGATAATGTTTCAAATAAAAGAAATCTGTTTTACTTTTCAGCACTTACAGACACAAAGCTCAGCTCAGCACTAGCTGCAGTGAACCCTTTTGTAATGTTGACTGCTAATGTTTTTAAAGACCAGATTTACACTTTGTACGGTATGTTGAATGAACAGGCTGAGCCTAGAGTAGAACTGACTGAGGATGGTAAGAATCAGCATTGGCTTTCTGGGTACTCTGATGCCTTTCGAATTCTTCCAAACAACCTTAGCACAGAAGGTATTTTTGGGACATTTGTTTATTCATAGCCCCCAAAGCTAATCATAGTATTAAAACTGAGAAAAGTTAGCATGGGATTGCTTGATGTAGAACTGGCTCACTTTTTTTCATGTTTACAATGGCAAATATCTACTAATAATTTTGTGAAAAGCTCTAACATCTGAAATTACTATAAAGATGTGCTTTTGTATTTTTAAGATGATTGTGACCCTTTTATTTAAATCCCAGAAAGCAGTATTAATAAAACCAAAATCTTCCTAGTCTTACCTGCAAATGTGTATACAACAGAGACACTCCTTTTTAAAATGTATTTGTTTATTGCTAACCCTTGCTGTGTCATGGACTGATGTATCAGTCCAGAATTCCTATATGTTCTAATTCTGTTGGCAGCCGAGGGGTAAATAGAAATGGAAGTGAACAACTGTAAATAATTTTTCCGATGTCAGGATCATTAAACTCCTTCTGAAGAGACCGTGGCACAGAGGTGTGCACAACTGAGAGAAATGTAGAAACAGAGAAATTTACAGGCAGTAAAAGACCTGTAGTCCATCCAGTCATACTAGGAGTCATAATTTGATTTGTAGGGCAGCAAAAGACATTGGTGCCTATCTAGATGCCCCTGCCCCTCCCCCCCACTACTTAGTGGTTATGAGCATTAATGTTTTCAGTAACATATCTGTCAAATCTCAATTTGAGTATATTTTCATTCAGACATACAGTTTTTTTATGTAGTGTATTCAACATCCTTCCAACCCTTACAGTAAAGAAACTCCTCTCAGCATTCTTTTTAGATATTTTTGTTTCTACCTGGTAAGGTGTCCCCTTAGATTATGGTTTAGGACCTTATATTTAAAACCCATGGGAAGTCTGAATTCAGCATCTTGAAGGATTTTGTACAATAACATCAGGTCACCTCTTAATTTTCTCCTTTCCATAGTATGTACTGTAAATCTAAATGTTTGAGTCTAGCATTGTATGATTTATTAATGATGTTAGGTATTTTAGTGGCTTGATGCTGGACTCTTTTCAGTAAATCCATATCTTTCTTCAAACAGGGATTCCTGACCTGGGAGCAGGAGTCCAAATGGAGTCTCCCATTGGTTCAATATAGTGAATGTAATATATCTTCAGGCTTGTTCATGAAGGCCTTCTCAATAGTTTGCCCAATCCCTACCTTAGTTCTCATGAATCTAGCACTGGTAGGGCCTATGCAGAACTCCTAACTTGTACAGTAGTTACTTGAGTAACCCCCTCCACATATCCCCTCTCCTCGTCATCATTTTCACCATACCCACGTGTCTAGCCCACCCTGTCTTGAAACCTGTAACCATCTCAACATTAACCACCTTCCATGGTAAACAGATCCACCTGTCCACCAGTATCTGTTAAAAATTATACAATGGGGTATAAAAATCTTGTAACCTCATTGGTCAAAACACATCACATGACAGTGGTATATCCTGCAATAACCCATGGCTGAGAAATGGTATTTGTAAAAAACATACTTAAAAACATTTTAAATGTATTTTACACATGGGTCCATTGTATAATGCAATAAGGCACTCAGCTGCACCTCGTGACACACCACACAAGGTGTGGGTAAATCCCCCAATAACCCACACCCTGTCGTGCCTTATTGCGTAAGTTTTTCCTCACATCCCTGCTGAATCCCCGCCCCCATTACCACTAGCTTATAATTATGTCCTCTAGTCACAAGCTCCTTACATTACCCAGATAGTTGCTTGAAATGCACTCTATTTATTCTCTTCAGGTATTAGAAAGGTTGACTCCTATTGATGAAGAAGCACAGTGTTCTTGAAGCACTGGGGAAGACTGCAGTTTTATCTGTGTCTCCGCTTCTGTAATAATTTTGATATGACAAAGGCACTTGTAGTGATTTGTTCATGTATGCTGCTCTTTTGTGAAATTGACATTTGTGGCTTCTTAACAGCAGCACCACTGAATGAGAGCACAGCGATTGGTAAATTAAGTTTGAATCATATTCCATCGTTCCCTTCTCACCTCCAGTGAGTAAATACTCAGGTCGGCTTCTCTTTCCTCATAGTTCTTCTTCTGTTGCTTATGTATCAATTTGGTTGCACTGTTTGGGACCAATTCTAAATAATCTTTGTCCTTTTTAAGGTGAGAGCTCCAGAACTGTATACAGTACTCTAGGTGCAGCCTCAGAGAAAAGGCCCAGCCTATGCACTCTAGCCTTCTGCTGGCTTTCCCATATGCATTCTTGCACTGAGCAGTGTTTTGAAGATGCCATAGTAACCAATGCTGGTAACATTTTTATTACACTTTTGAAATTGCACTAAATTGCTGATTCCCATTCACATAATTTTTGCCAAGTTGTGTCAAAATCCATCTAATTTTGCATTGTTATTTAAAATGCGAGTTATAAAAATGTGCAATTTCAGCAACTAACAATTTGTTTCACAAATTCTGCATTTCTAAAAATGTGAGTTCTTCACTGGGGTCAGCCGGGGAGGAGAAGGATCGAATGTCCAACGGCTGCTCTCCTTCTCTGAGGGGATTACCTGCATGCTCCCACCGCAACACCGCCACCTAGGGGAGCCCAGGTGGAAGGTGCAGTAGGAGGGAGTAGCAGCATTGGGATAGGGCAGACGTCAGCAGATGAGCGGAGCAGGGGGCATGTCTCAACGTGCCTTCATGCTCCTTAGCCCTTATTGTACGACAACGTCAGGGAACAAACAAGGAAAAAACACCCTCATCTCTCCTAGGTGATGACTCCTCGCTGTGTGTGGGTCCTCAGGCTCATTGTGTGGACTCCACTGTACCAGTCCACGTCGCAGCATGTATGGTCCAGAGGAGGTAAAAGCAGGAGAATGCCTCCTCACCCTACCCGGGAGTTATCTGGGCACCTAGGTTAGTGAACTGTGTAAACGAGGGGCAGACTCTGACAAGGAGAAGGATTGCACACATGTTGAGGTAGTCTGAGAGAGTGGAGCGAAGGGGGCAGTTAGGAGGAGCATAAAATACAATAGTAAAAATAAAAATGTGAGTTCTTAAAAATTCATTATTTCAGTGATGCGCTGTCTGATCAATTTCTGCTGGCTCTAATGGAATACCATGAATTTCAGTAATGTTGCCTATGAATGACAGAACTGAATATGTCTTGTACTGTTGCACACAAAGTAGGACCTCCATGTGGACAGGACACTTGTAATGCAACTGACTGATCACCAAAAACAAATACAATGTTTTTGATTTTTTTCTAGTTTATTGTATCAACTAATTAGTATATGTATTTCCTTGTCTGGTGTTTTACTTTGATGTTTTTTTCACATGTTCCTTATTCATATTTGTATGCCTTGTTGATTTTTTTTTGTTTAATAAAAATGTTATTATAAAAAATATATACAATTTAAATATACATCTACTAGCACAATTCCATGCAAAGTTTCAGCTGGCAGGCACTTTTGCTAAATGCTAAATGCTAAATTTCAATGCTGGCACATGGGAATTTTAGCACTGCAGATGTACTGTGCTTCTACACATGTTGCAGGACCTCCTTATGGTTGGGGCACTTGTAATGCTAATGGCTGCTTACTAAACAAACTCTAGTCAGAGCCGATATGGCTGCTTACAGAACTGTACAGGTTGGGTGAGCTTTGAGCTAGCTGGTGGGAGACTGTGTAAGTAGCTGGCAGGATGCAAGTGGACAGCCCTGCTGCTGTGGAACAGACAGTGACTTTACTTGGTGTTATGTGGCAGCAGATCGCTTCAGTTTCCTACCTGTCAGTCATGTCCACTGATGCCCTGCTGCTGCACTGCACCATCTGAATGCAGTGCCCATAACAGCTTCCAGGTTCCAGCTCCTGACCCACTGATCGCATAGCTGTACTGCTCCTAACTCACTGCACAATGGCAGCAGCCGACTTCCTGCTTCACACGGGGGTACCATTTGAGTTTGGAGGCTTCTGTTCTCCGAGGAGCTTCACAGGAATGGAGGGGGGCTGAAAGCATGAATTTCATCTGATTGGGCAGAGAGGACACTGTGACGAGTACCACCAATGGCACTACTTGCTAAACACAGGGCAGTCAATCCAGCCAAATACAGGCTGTGGTTAGAGCTGACATGGGTGTTCAGCACAATCTGCTCTGATGGCCGCTGTGACCAAGATGGCGGCAATCACAGATCTAGGTATGCGCAATACTCATGCATGCACAGTTGCACTCATGTGGTCATCTTGGGAATGGCGGCTGTCAATTCCGCAGTTGTGAAAGAAGAAGAAGTAGTAGTGCCCTGAGAAGAGGATGAGTTTATATGGCTCGTGGAGGGGAAGGGCCACATAAACACAATGACTGGAACTGTGCCTAAGCACTATGGAAGCACACCAGACAGCGATCCAGTCACTTGCTTCCATAGTGCTTTTACAAAATGATGTGATGGCAATATGTCTGTGGAGCGATGCCCACGCAACTGTAAAAACATTGTTTTCCTTTTAATATATAGCAGTTCTCTCATTTTCCCTGTGCAACTTTAGCTGCCACTCCATTGCTGTATGATGAATTTCATTGCTGGCAGCTGGGAATTTCAGCCTTGCACATATATAACATTGCTGTACATGATGCAGGGCTCCCACTAGAGTGGTGCTGCTGTACTGCTACTGGCTGTTTACAAATAAACACTCTTTCCCTTTTAATATACAGCTGCTAGCACACTTTCACTGTATACGTCCGGCTTGTGCTATGGCTGTACAGTGATTTTCAGTGCTGATACTTGGAATTACAACACTACACTTATAGTATGCTGCTGCATATGGTGCAGGACCCCCTTATGAGTGGATTGCTTGTACTGCTACTGGCTGTTCACAAAAACATTGTTTTGCATTTAATATACAGCTGCTAGCATGATTGCCTTGTACAATTTCATCTGGCACTACTCTATAAAGTGAATTTCAGTGCTAACACTTGGGAATTACAGCACTGACAATGCAGAATATGTTTATGAGTGGGGTTCTTCTGCTACTACTATCTGATCACAAAACATGCCAACTTTTTTTGCTTTTAATAGACAGTTGCTGGCACACTTTTTCTGAACAATTCTGTCTGGCACGTCCACTATACAATGATTTTCAGTACAGATGCTTGTAAATTACAGCATTGCATGCATACCACACTGTTGCTAATTATGCATGACACCCACTTGAGTGGAGCACCAGTACTGCTACTGGTACTGGCTGATTACAGAAAAAAAACAGTTTTCCTTTAAATATTCAGCTGCTAGCACAGTTGTGATGTACAATTTCAGTTGACACTACTGCTACTTGATAAATTTCAGTGCTGAAACATAATAGATACAGCACTGCATACATCTCTGCACAATGCAGGACCTTTTTCTGGACGGTACTGATAATTCTAAAGCTCAGAAAAAAAATTCCTTCTTTCCTTCCTGCAAAATTAAAAGTTACTAAATACACCCTATCAACTGAAAGCATTGCAAAAATAACAGTACATATCTGTGTGTAACTTGAATATTGGTTCCATGTGATTCATTTGCTCTTGCTGCCTGTCTACTGTACATGTGACGTCATAATATTTTATTTACGATATTGCACTTTGTTGCTGTGAAAAATAATTATGACCCCACCCAGAGGGTTATGATTTCCCTGGTAGAGAAGTATCAGAAGTAGCTGAGGTCCAGTGGATGAAAGGTTTTCTATTCAGCCAAAATGCCTTAATAATTAAGTGATAATAAAATAGTAGGAATAGGCAATAGTCTGATGACTGAGCAGGTATAGTGGCCGAGTACTTTATGTCACTTTGGAGGTCTAAATATTCCTCAAATATTTTTCCTTTCAAGCCATGAAATTGTGGAAATCTCTTCCCTTGTCCTTTTTTCAGGCTAGAACTTTTGAGTTTCAAATATAATTAAAAACAGCATTTGATGCCATTATGTACATGTGATTGTTTTATTATTAAGTTGTCATTATTTAAACCTATATTTCTTTTGTATTTATTCTGTTTCTGTACTTGTGCTATTGCACCCAGATCGTCCCTGGAAAAAAGTCACATTTACTCAATGGACTAACCAAGTAACAAAATCAATAAAAGAATAAATACTGTACATTTCTATGAAGCAGTCAGATTTTCAACAAGGATAGCACTTTTACTATACATTATCGCTATTTTGCTATCTGTTAAATAACTTAAACTTGTATCCCAATTCTGGATGAGCGATACAAAGAAAGCTACCCTCCCCCCAACTCTGTTGACAACCTTTGTCCTTAGATTTATCACTGTTTTTACTTCAGTGATTTCAGGTTGTTTAAGTTGTTTAACCAGGTATAGCATACTAAGCTGAAAGTTTTTTTACAGGAGCGACCTGGGAGCACAAGGAGGTTAAGTGATTTGCTCAGGGTCACACAGTATGCAAGTGGAAGCTGTGGGATTCAAACCCAGGTCTGGTTTGCTGGATATCACCAGATTTGCAGCTCAAAGCCTTAGACCACTGCGCTATACTGCCTGCCTAATTGGGATGGTTGGGATCAGGGCAGGAGTAAATAAGTGTTGACTCTGGGTTTCTTTTTTTTTTTTAGACAGGGCGGGGTTGAGTGGCTGAAACCACAGTGGGAAAGTTATGAGAGGAATGTGTAACTTTTATTTATGTTAAGAAGGAAGGGAAGGTAAAACTAAAATGTGCTACTATAATGTTAATTTCATTATGTGCCAACAACGTTCTAAAAGTAGATACACATTTTAAACTTCAACTTTACAAGGTTGAGGTGGCTAGCTTGAGGAATTGAGAAGTTGTGTCCTCCATCTTGTATGCAGTTGCTGCTGTGGATGTAAACCAATCAGATAGTAAGGTAACAGGATGATGTTACTGCAGTACTATCATTTTATTGGCAATACAATTATAATGGTGATGCCATCACTGCCATTTCATTGAGAATAAAATGAGTGTTGCAAGTTTGCTGTAGAATAAAGTGTTTGTCACTGTGACTTCTAATTGGACAAGAGGATCTACATGTACAGTGATAATGAATGAAGGGAGCAAAATATTAAGAATAGATGAAATACAAGCTACTGTAAGTTGTGGACAAATACCAAAGGTTTCCCTACGGCATCCATATCTTTTAAAACATAGAGTCTTGACTTTAATGGCATGGCAGCTGAGATTTGCTTTACTGTCTCCACCACCTGTAGCAGACACATTCGTGTGTGGAGCATGTCTGCTACATTGCTTATCCATAGAAATAGAATGATTTAAAACAAAACTTTTTTTATTTAATCACAACAAGCATTTATAAAATCATGAATACTAGTACAGTACTAAGTGCAATATTGTTGAGACATGTTGGTGGGACATATCTTCTGCTTTTGTGGTACTTGTTATGTAAATAAATAAAGGACGTTAGCCTCCAGTGATGCTAATATGGCACAAGGCTGGCGTACAAAAACATTCACTCAAGAAGTGTTTCTAAAAATTTCTACATATCTCTGATGACCCTGAGGGTTAGGGAGGCAAGCAGCATCAGCGTCCTGTCTGTGTCTTGCTGACAGGCCCCTGGAGAAAGGTGAAGTTTATCAGGAACCACATAGACATTTCTGGCTCCTTCTAGTACCGGTTGATGAGGGCAAGGTTGGGGACAGTCTGGGGAGGATGGCAGTGGCATAAAGGCAGACTGCTGATGTGTATTGGCTGCCAGGCAGCTGAGGAGGGGCTGAGGGCTCCTTGCATGCTCCTCTGTCTTTTCCCAGAGAGAATAGTTTTGTAGACTTCTGCCTTAAAGCAATCCTGAATCATGATAAGAGTGTTATATTTTGACACAGCAAAGTGCTTTCCTTTGAACAGCACATACTCTATGGCATCTATTATATCAGTATATTTTCAACAGTAAAAGCCATTTGAACCTGAAGCTCAGCAAACCATACTTCATATAAACTGCACAGGGACTTCATTTAATTTGCATGACTTGGGTCAGCCTGGAAGAGATCCTTTAGCTGTTATAGGTGCATGGAGTGGCATTTGACTGCCTCAGATCATGTATATCAATGGGACAGGACATGAAAGGGGCTAATGTTCTTTTCTCCATGCTCTGCTCCTTCACAAATTCCAGGTACACCTTCTTTTTTATTTTGGTGAGTACTGAAACGTGTATTTTATCTAGGTCACAAGCTTACTGACACACTTAAAGTGGTCAATCTGTGTGTCCCTAACCAATGATAGCACATGTGCCAGCACCGGACATGAATTACATGGCCTTCAATTAGGCCTTGTAATGCATCACTGAAGCACATAATCATGTACCTTGCATTGTAGCTGACAAAAGCAACCAAATCGTCCATTTCAACACAATATTTCTGTAGAGGCTTCATTGTGGCTTGAGCAATTGAAGAGTGGTTCACTGCAGTCAGCTCTGTGGTGTTTGCTATGTAGGACTTTGTACACTGCAATATAAAAGTTGCATTCAGGACACAGCAAGAGTCTGTATCTCTGGATTGGTCACACGTCATTGTTAGTGACTTCTCTTTTATGAGCTGGCCAAGTGCCAACTCCATTTCCTTTCCCAATTAGGGTGTGTAGTTCTGCTGTAGAGTATCTGCCTTTGGAATTGCTCATTTTTTTATGTACTTGCCCATCCCATTTCCTAGGCAGGGCTGATCCAGCTTTTCAATAGGAAAATTAAACTGCACCAAGTCTTCAATGTCCAATACAGTCTTCTCCTTTGCAGAACCTGTGGAAGTGGTGCCGAAGCTTGTGTGCAGGTCAATCTGTCTGGGGTTCATCTTGCTCTGCTCCATATGGCTTGCATTCTTCACATGCTTCTTGCTATTGCAATGTTCCACAACTGTAAATTTCCTGATGTGGTCAACAGGATGAGCACAGAATCCACAAAACACCTTCCATCCATCTTCATACATGCCCCTGCACTTAAATTACAATGCAAACTCTTTAGGGGCAATGAGTGCGGGTTTTGGCCATTTCACGTGGTGGTGGTGTTGTCACTGTAATGCATGTGGTACAGAAGACTTCAAAGAATTAACTGCGAATATCAGTTGTAGAGATTAAATGAGGATGCAGACTACAGCAAAATAAGACTAAGGGAATGTTGACTAGGTTCAGTACTAAACAGTCCCCACAGTATTACAAAGTAAAGGTTATATGCCGGCCCAGTGGTGTGGAGGGCTGAGGCATTGTGCCTTACCTCCTGCCACACCAGTGACCCATGTTCATGGTGCAAGAGAGGCACGGGGGTTGGGTGGGATGGGAGAGGATCAAGCATCTGGAGGACAGCTCTCCTCTCCTGGGGAGGAGAGACACAGAGGCTGGTGCATCTCTGGCACCTAGTGGTGGCTGGGTGTTGAAGCACTGGGATCCCATACGTAGGGATGGGGTGGGGTAGTCGACTGGCATGCTGTGGGTGGTGCACGCACAGCTCAGCCGATATGGAACCAACATTGCTCCACCTGTGGGGGGTGGAGGAGAAAAACAGGAGGAGAAAATGTTCTGGGCGGGGCTGGATGAATGCTGATCCCTGCAGGTGCTGCTCCCATGAATGGCAGGCACCTTCTGAACCGGATCTGTGTTTGGTGGGTTGAGGGATACCCACTGTCCTGCCATGGGGGTAAGCTGTGGAGGAAGAAAGGAGGTGCTCTGCAAGTGGAGGATGGGGCTGGGGGGGCCAGCAAGATGGAGGGCCGCCCAGGAATGGAGGATAAAAAAAAAGAAATGTACAAAGTATAGGTTATGGATGTGAGTGAAGAGATGCAGCTACAGAATCAAGCTGACCCTAGAAGACGGCAATCAAGGCACATTTATCACTTAATTATTGGCCATGGATGAGAGTCCAGATGAGACGCTACAGAAGTGAAACTGGTCCACACTGCAATCAGAACAAAGGCCACTGAGAAACAATTATGTGCCAAGACCACGTCAAATGTGTACGCTCAAGCAAGAGCCATGAACAACTACAGAAATCAGCCAATCCATAAAAAGTAATAATCATAACAAATCACAGAATCTCATGTCATGCAAAAAATAGAAAAGGGAAACTAGAAGTAGCTACAGAAATATATCTCACTGTTCTCAGCTGTTAATTAAAATGCAATTTCTGAACTTTTAGCTGTTTTACAAGAACAGCAAGGCAAGGAAGCATAGGGTAGAGAGAAGCAGAAAAAACCTTAACCATTGGAAGATGGATGCCAGCACACTCTGACACTACAGTATCCAAAAAAGGCACATAATGCTGAGCATGTCCACCAACACCTTTAGATCACCTTGTGGTTACAGATGTCTCATAGTGGGACTGGGAGATCACTGAAGGAATGCCCTAATCAGTGTATTCCTCAATGACAATAAATAATTTTCTGCAAAGTAGCAGGTCATAGAGCAAACATTCTGTACTCATGCCTTCTTTTCCCATTCTCAGTCATGTTTCTTACGGTTTTGTGTGCCCCGCTGTGTAAGTCTGGTTTACTTTTTATGTTTAGATTTGAATAACCAATAGCTGTTAACATCAGTAAATGTCTAGAGATTTAGCTGCATATTAATAAGCTTAGTTTAAAATGTAAAGTAAAATATTTTCTAACATCCAAACATGCAGTGGGACAAGACCAGCATCTCTAGATAAGCAAAATCAACAGCATTAATATTTTTTCATATAAATCTCAGACTTTGTTAAACCATGCCTACATGCAGGGCCTTGACACTGTGGCATGGCTTACCACAAACAGTCCACCTAGCATGTGCTAACACACCCAGCTTAGTCAGCTGAACCAATGACAGCTGACAAAGAAAATAACTTCCTGCAAGCAGGGCCCCAACTCTCCCCCCCCTTCCCCATCCAATTGCAGATCCAAATTGCAGCAACAAGATCAAAACGCACCCTTTCAGCCTCCAGAGGCACGTCACATCATGGTTGCAAAGAAGTAAAAACAGTACCTTTTGAATAGGAAAGACTGACAGCATCAGATCGCAGGCAAAGTCAGACCGCAGGTGGTGGCAGATCACAGGCAGTGGCAGATTTGAGGCAGAGGCACCTTGAAGGAAAGACCAACAACATAGTTAAAACAATTAAAGCAGCAGTATCTGTTAGTTGGAAAAAATGTCTGCAAGTCTAACATGAGTTCTGATTCTGCAAGATTAATAGCATGTATACACACACACACACACACACACACACACCATATTTATTTGAATTTGCAACCCAGGTAGGTGCACTAAGCCAATGACTACTTTTCAAACACAGCCCAGGCCACATGGGCAACATAGTAATGCAATGGTATGCGATAATGCAACTCTGAAAGCATGCATGCATGCCTACATACACACACACACACACGCACACACTTTATTTATTTGAATTTGCAAAGCAGTGAAGCACACTGAGCCAAGAAGTCTTTTTCAGATGCAACCTGGACCATAGGGGATAACCTAATAATACAATGGTGTAATTGTATACAACAACATAACTCTGAAAGCATGCACACACACACACACACACACACACACACACACACACACACACACACGAAAGCAGTCAATTACTTTACTGTTTTATTTTTTTTCGCTGACCAGATTTTTGCACATGCAACCACTCAATTATACCAGAATGCAGCCACTCATGTAATCATTTATTGCTGGCCAGATCTCCTCAACACATAGCCTCCCACTTTTACCCTTCTAGCTTAACAAGCCCACCAGCTACTCAGCTACGCAGAGCTCTAATCTCAAATGCCAGAAATGGAAAAAAAAATACTGTCCAGATGTTACTGTATACAACAGACACCAAACCAGCTGCCCAACTATCCACAAACATATGCCCAGCTCTAAGCAAGCGCACACACACTCACACACACGCACGCACGCACTCACACACACGCACACACACACTACCAAATTATGCAAAGAAAAGGCTTCAACTCTTCACTTCTATCTCATGGAAGATCCAAAATCACATCCAATGACCCCACCCAACCTCCTAGCTAAACATCCATAGATGTAAACACAGACCCCCCCCAAAATAAAAGGGAGCATAGTACTGATGTTATCAGCAACATTTATTGTGACATAGCAATTAATAATAATATAGAAGCCCCCTCACACAAGACAGCCACCCCCTACACACATGAACACCCAGGTCCCCCTCCATACACATGCATACCAAGCTCCACCACACTCCCTGCTACTCCTACACATGCACATCCAGCTCCCCCAAACACACACACTCCCTGCTACTCCTACACATGTACATACAGCTCCCCCAAATACACAGACTCCCTGCTACTCCTACACATGCACATCCAGCTCCCCCAAACACACACACTCCCTGCTGCTCCTACACATGCACATCCAGCTCCCCCAAACACACACACTCCCTGCTGCTCCTACACATGCACATCTAGCTCCCCCAAATACACACACTCCCTGCTACTCCTACACATGCACATCCAGCTCCCCCAAACACACACACTCCCTGCTGCTCCTACACATGCACATCCAGCTCCCCCAAACACACACACTCCCTGCTGCTCCTACACATGCACATCCAGCTCCCCCAAATACACACACTCCCTGCTACTCCTACACATGCACATCTAGCTCCCCCAAACACACACACTCCCTGCTGCTCCTACACATGCACATCTAGCTCCCCAAACACACACTCCTCTGCTCCTCACACATGCACATCTAGCTCCCCAAAATACACACTCCCTGCTGCTCCTACACATGCACATCTAGCTCCCCAAATACACACTCTCCTGCTACTCCTACACATGCACATCCAGCTCCCCAAACACACACTCCCTGCTCTCCTACACATGCACATCTAGCTCCCCAAACATACACACTCCTGCTCTCTACACATGCACATCTAGCTCCCCAAAATACACTCTCCTGCTACTCCTACACATGCAATCTAGCTCCCCAAATACACACACCCTCCTGCTGCTCCTACACATGCACATCTAGCTCCCCAAATATACACACTCCTACTGCTCCTACACATGCACATCAGCTCCCCAAATATACACACTCCTGCTGCTCCTACACATGCAATCTAGCTCCCCAAACACACACTCCTGCTGCTCCTACACATGCACATCTAGCTCCCCAAATACACACACACCCTGTCTACACATGCACATCTAGCTCCCCCAAACACATACACTCCCTGCTGCTCCTACATATGCACATCTAGCTCCCCAAATACACTCACCCTGCTGCTCCTACACATGCACATCTAGCTCCCCCAAATACACACACTCCCTGCTGCTCCTACACATGCACATCTAACTCCCCAAACACACACTCCCTGCTGCTCCTACACATGCACATCTAGCTCCCCCAAATACACACACTCCCTGCTACTCCTACACATGCACATCCAGCTCCCCCAAACACACACTCCCTGCTGCTCCTACACATGCACATCTAGCTCCCCCAAAGACACATGCTCCCTGCTACTCCAACACATGCACATCTAACTCCCCCAAATACACACACTCCCTGCTGCTCCTACACATGCACATCTAGCTCCCCAAATACACACACTCCCTGCTACTCCTACACATGCACATCCAGCTCCCCCAAACACACACACTCCCTGCTGCTCCTACAAATGCACATCTAGCTCCCCCAAACACACACTCCCGGTTGCTCCTACACATGCACATCTAGCTCCCCCAAATATACACTCTCCCTGCTACTCCTACACATGCACATCTAGCTCCCCCAAATACACACACTCCCTGCTGCTCCTACACATGCACATCTAGCTCCCCCAAACACACACACTCCCTGCTGCTCCTACACATGCACATCTAGCTCCCCAAATACACACACTCCCTGCTACTCCTACACATGCACATCTAGCTCCCCAAATACACACTCCCTGCTGCTCCTACACATGCACATCCAGCTCCCCAAACACACACACTCCCTGCTGCTCCTACAAATGCACATCTAGCTCCCCCAAACACACACTCCCTGCTGCTCCTACACATGCACATCTAGCTCCCCCAAATATACACTCTCCCTGCTACTCCTACACATGCACATCTAGCTCCCAAATACACACACTCCCTGCTGCTCCTACACATGCACATCTCCCCCAAATACACACACTCCCTGCTACTCCTACACATGCACATCCAGCCCCCAAACACACACACTCCTGCTACTCCTACACATGCACAGCTCCCAAAACACACACACCTGCTGCTCCTACACATGCACATCCAGCTCCCCCAAACACACACACCCTGCTGCTCTACACATGCACATCCAGCTCCCCAAACACACACACTCCCTGCTGCTCCTACACATGCACATCCAGCTCCCCCAACACACACACCCTGCTGCTCCTACACATGCACATCTAGCTCCCCAAACACACACACCCCGCTGCTCCTACACATGCAATCTAGCTCCCCCAAATACACATCTCCCTGCTACTCCTACACATGCACATCCAGCTCCCCAAATACACACACTCCCTGCTGCTACATCACACATCACCCAGCTCCCCCAAACACACACACTTCCTGCTACTCCTACACATGCACATCCAGCTCCCCCAAACACACACACTCCCTGCTACTCCTACACATGCACATCTAGCTCCCCAAACACACACCCTGCTACTCCTACACATGCACATCTCCCCAAACACACACACTCCTGCTGCTCCTACACATGCACACCCAGCTCCCCAAACACACACTCTCCCTGCAACTCCTACACATGCACATCCAGCTCCCAAACACACACCCCTGCTGCTCCTACACATGCACATCTCCCCAAACACACACACTCCTGCTGCTCCTACACATGCACATCCAGCTCCCCAAACACACACACTGCTACTCCCACACATGCACATCTAGCCCCAAATACACACACTCCCTGCTACTCCTACACATGCACATCTCCCAACACACACACCCTGCTGCTCCCTACACATGCACACCCAACTCCCAAACACACACTCCCTGCAACTCCTACACATGCACATCCAGCTCCCCCAAATACACACACTCCCTGCTGCTCCTACACATGCACATCTCTCCCAAATACACACACTCCCTGCTGCTCCTACACATGCACATCCAGCTCCCCCAAACACACACTCTCCTGCTACTCCTACACATGCACATCTCCCCCAAAAACACACACTCCCTGCTGCTCCTACACATGCACACCCAGCTCCCCAAAACACACACACTCCCTGCTACTCCTACACATGCACATCTAGCTCCCCCAAATACACACACTCCCTGCTGCTCATACACATGCACATCCAGCTCCCCCAAACACACACACACTCCCTGCTACTAGTACACATGCACATCTAGCTCCCCCAAACACACACACTCCCTGCTACTCCTACACATGCACATCTAGCTCCCCCAAATACACATACTCCCTGCTGCTCCTACACATGCACATCCAGCTCCCCCAAACACACACACTCCCTGCTGCTCCTACACATGCACATCAAGCTCCCCCAAACACACATACTCCCTGCTACTCCTACACATGCACATCCAGCTCCCCCAAATACACATACTCCCAGCTGCTCCTACACATGCACATCTCCCCCAAATACACACACTCCCTGCTGCTCCTACACATGCACATCTCCCCAAATACACACACTCCCTGCTGCTCCTACACATGCACATCCAGCTCCCCCAAACACACACACTCCCTGCTGCTCCTACACATGCACATCCAGCTCCCCCAAATACACACACTCCCTGCTGCTCCTACACATGCACATCCAGCTCCCCCAAATACACACACTCCCTGCTGCTCCTACACATGCACATCTAGCTCCCCCAAATACACACACTCCCTGCTGCTCCTACACATGCACATCTAGCTCCCCCAAATACACGTACTCCCTGCTGCTCCTACACATGCACATCCAGCTCCCCCAAACACACACACTCCCTGCTGCTCCTACACATGCACACCAAACTCCCCCAAATACACACACTCCCTGCTACTCCTACATATGCACACCCAGCTCCCCCAAACACACACACATACTCCCTGCTTCTCCTGCACATGCACATCTAGCTCCCCCAAACACACACACTCCCTGCTGTTCCTACACATGCACATCTAGCACCCCCAAATACACACACTCCCTGCTACTCCTACACATGCACATCCAACTGCTCCAAACACACACACTCCCTGCTACTCCTACATATGCACACCCAGCTCCCCCAAACACACACACTCCCTGCTACTCCTACACATGCACATCTAGCTCCCCAAATACACACTCTCCCTGCTACTCCTACACATGCATATCTCCCCCAAATACACACACTCCCTGCTGCTCCTACACATGCACACCCAGCTCCCCCAAACACACACTCTCCCTGCTACTCCTACACATGCACATCCAGCTCCCCCAAATACACACACTCCCTGCTGCTCCTACACATGTACATCTCCCAATACACACACTCCCTGCTGCTCCTATACATGCACACCCATCTCCCCCAAACACACACTCTCCCTGCTATTCCTACACATGCACATCCAGCTCCCCCAAACACACACACTCCCTGCTACTCCTACACATGTGCATTCTGCTCCCTCACACACAAACACGTGCATGCATGGCAAGCTCTCCCCCACACACATATGCTCAGCTCATCTCCCACACACACATGCTCAGCTTCACAGCTCTATATTCTTCATTACTTCACAGCTCTGCGCACACGCATATGTTTGTGAGCACTTGAGTGCGTCTGTGTGCACACACACAAACTACCAAATTATGCAAACACAGACAATCCCAAAAAAGGGGGCAGGGTACAGATGTTATCAGCAACATTAATTGTAATATAGCATTTCATAGTAACACAGAAGCCCTTCCCACACACATGACAGCTACCTCTATACATATACATGTCTAGCTCCCACCCACATGCCCATGCACAGCCAGCATCTCCAAACACACATACACTCTCAGCTCCCCTACACATGCACATCCAGATGCAATTTGAGCAGTGAAAAGGGTCAGTCTTACAGGCAGCACCCCTGGTTATCTTATAACTGCAACAATGGAGTGGACTAGGAACACATGGTAGTAAAAACTCAAGAACGAGGAGCTACAAAAGAGGAGGGGCTTAGGCAGGTACTGCAGACTCAGTATATCTGACTGTAGTCCCACCTGGAACTACTACAAGCTTAATAAATCCATAGGCCCAAACACTAGCTCAGTGATCTGGAAATCCAGTTCCAGAGAAGGTGATAGGAACATAGAAACATAGAATTTGATGGCAGATAAGTACTGCTTGGCCCACCCAGTCTGCCCATTTCCCTACCTACTGGATAAGCTGCAGATCCTAGTTAACCAGCAGCCTACTTCTTCCTACCCCCACCCCCCAGAACTGCCTTATGACTAACCCATGCATGCTTGAATTCCACCACTGATTTTGACTCCACAACCTCCTCCGGAAGGCCGTCCCATGCATCCACAACCCTGTGAAAAATACTTCCTTAAATTACCTCTGAGCCCCTCCCATCTTCAAATTGTGCCCCCTTGTTCTTGCACACCTTTTTTTGAAAGATGCTACCCTCTTGGACTTTGTTGATTCCCTTGAGGTACTTGAAAGTTTCTATCATGTCCCCTCTCCCTCCTTTCCTCGAGGCTATACATATTAAGCTCCTTAAGTCTCTCGTCATATGTCTTCCAGTGCAGACCCTGCACCATTTTAGTTGCCCTCCTCTGGACAGCTTCCATCCTGTCTATGTCTTTGCGGAGATTAGGTCTCCAGAACTGCACACAGTACTTCAGATGGGGTCTCACCAGCTGTCTGTACAGAGGGATAATAACTTCCTGTGTTCTACTGGTGATGCCTCTCCCTATGCATCCCAGTATCCCCCCAGCCCTTCCTTGCTGCCCTCTCACATTGCTTGCCCATCTTTAGGTCATCTGATATGACTACCCCCAGGTCCCTCTCCATTTTTGTTGTTGTATTGACCCCAGTCCAGCAGTCTAGTCAAAATCTGCCATAAACACTCACAAAAGATTCCCCAGCATGAATCTCCATTACAGTTACCTAGTACTTGTGTTGTGGAGCATGAAACCTCACATATGGAGGTACAGTCTTCCCTTACAGAAGTCCCCTTCCACATGCCCCTTTAATATGCTGCTCTAAAACAAATTATGAGAAAAGTATTGGTTTATGAGTATGGAATGGAATAAATGATAAAAAGAAATGATATAGATGGGATTCCTGTAGATGATGCACCAGTAACAATTTTGAGACTGTGTTTTGGTTCAGGGAATAAGGCCAGACTCAGCTAGGAAGGTTGTTTGGATGTTGCCATGTAAAAAATGACCCAGTGAAAATAATGGGAATTACGCAAAAGAGCAAGTGTTTTTGATTAAAACTCTGCAGCTTCCAATTTTGTTATATGTTAGTTGCATACACCCACCCACCCCAGTCACTTTGGAAACAAGATTATTAAGCATCTTTATTCAAACTCTTTGGGGCACCTGGCTGAACCTATTAAAAGGAATACCACTTACTTTTTCTGTATATAAACTGAAGTATATTAAGTGTTCAAATAATGGACAACACAGAACAACAAACATGCTGCATATATTTACATAAATAACAGATAAAAGATCCTATCTCCTAAAAAAATATAATGCATCAGTAGATATAATGCAGTACTAATTTGAGTATCAGTCATTTTTATAGTACAATGTCATTTTGCTTTGACATTATGTAAAAGACCAACCTACACCATAAAACTTCAAATTAAGGTTAACACCGGGTGACTTTGGCAGTAAATGCTTCCATCTGGCAGATGTCTCTCATTAAATACTGCCATAGATTTATAGAGGGGAAGTTGTCTGGCAACCAGTTCTTAGTTTTTGTTTTCTTTGCTATCAAGAGACACATCTCTAGTATCTTATGGGTACTTGGGTTGCAAAAGCCCTTAGGTACCTCAGAGAATAATAAGGTAGTGGCAGTGAGACTGACAGTGGGGTTGAAAATCTCTCAATGCTCAACTTGGAGTTGCACCCAAAAGGGCTACAATAGAGAGCATGCTCAAAAGATATGCACATGCTCTCACTGCTTCACAATTGGCCCAGCAGTGTGCTCCAAACTGAGGGGAGCAGTTAACCTGCCGTGTTGAGGTACAAAAGAATTTGATCATGTATTTCCAGGAAAATGCTTTCCAAATATAAGACGGCATTGATTTGTGTATAAAAGATATATACCATCCTACTGTTTCTTCGATAAGTCGATGCCCAGATCCTCCTGTCATTTCACTCTGATATAATCAGTGCAGTAAATTACTAAAGCAGTGAGGGCCAAGTATAAACTAGAGATCAAGGAATCTAGGGGAACCCCTTCTAGTGTCTACAATATTATATGAATGATAAGTGGTGTATCCTGTTTGGAATGATGGGACTGCAGTTGAGATTGAATGTAACTATTAACTGCATGTAACGGAAAGCATCAGTTGCTTGGAAATTATGTTTTTCTCTAATTTCTGTGAAGTACAGAAGGTTTCTTCCCTTTGTACAATAGGCAGGTAAATAAAGGCCCTGGGCCAGATTTTCAAAGGGCGATGCAGGGATTGTGTCTAGCCCTGCGTCAAACCCTTTTGTTGGCATTGCTGCACCATCACCTTTGCCGCACACTGCACCTGATTTTAGTAGATCAGGCTCAATTATGACATTTGACCTGATTCATGGCAGCTTGTGCCAAAGATTTGGTGCAAGATCAATAAAAAGGATAACTGGGATTGCCGCAAGCTAGACCAGAAAAAGTTGGTCTAACTTGTAGCAATTGGAGCAAGGGAATGAAAATCCTGATTGCCGGCCAGGAGAATGCTGTAAGCCCTGTACGCCATATGTTGAGTGTACCCAAGGCTTGTGGCATTCTTAGCCCTTTGAAAATCCAGCCCCCTGTCTTTCACTTAGTCAATAAGAGTAGTCTAGCTTGGCACGATTAAAAGATGAGCTATAGGAGAAAGGTGTCAGCTGAAATTGAACAGAATGCAGTTGTCTTTTTGTAAAAACTGCCATAGTAAAAGTGTATTATCAGTAAACATCATATCTTGGGACGGGTATGAGGACATAGTAAGTGATTGTAGTAGCATTTAAATAAGGGGGAGGACATCTCCCTGTAGTAATTCAATATTTTTCCAGGGGGTGGAATAGATGGGTGAGATCCAATACAAAATTATGTGCAGTTGGGCTGCAGCGTGATATCTCTCTAGGTTTGGTAGGGCCGGGCCACCACCTCTATTTGGCAGTTGTAATGTAGTGTATCTAATACATGGCTTATAACCTGCCCATAGGAACTGTGATATCAATTAACCTGAACATCGGCAGGAGTGGCAGCACTCACAAAAGCATTCAACAAATAAAGCAATAAATAAAAAAAAAACCAACACAGAAATGTGTATTCAACAAAAGCTCGAGTCCACAGCACTAACCTCAGAACTTCTGGTCTTCTTGTAACACTTTGTCAAGGGGTGTAGCCGAGGGTGCAAATGCATTCATTTTATTTTCCAGTCGTAAAGTGCAACACACATAAAAACAGTTTCTATAAATCCAGACATTACCAAATGCACTCCCAGCATGTGGTAGGGCACAATCGTAATGTACAACATTTCATTATCAACCCACTATGTGTTAAAAACATTATTTAATAAATCAAATGGATACTGGTAAACCACACTGGATAAAGCAGTAGTGCAAATATAAATATGAAGTGGGGGGGGGAAGGAAGATGGGGAAGGGGGGAGGAAGGGGGAAAAGGGGAACAAAGAAAAGGAATGACAAGAAAAGCAGGTTTAAAACTAAGACCTACAACAGGCACATAAATAGTCCCTAGGAAATTCTTCTAAAATATATTTTTCTGCAACAAGCAAAGTATGAAAGGTGGGGCAGGATAATTATACAGATGCAGTCTATCTGCTGCAGCAGCAGCATAAGCAGTATGGACTGCCAGCTTGTCAAATCAGCTTGAAAGGCCTGCAGTAGAGGACTGTAGTTAATTGCCAAAAGTTGAGTACGATACGTCGAGTAAAATCACCCCTAAGTATCTGAGGACAGGGAGTCCCCAATAGAACAGTTGTGTCTCCAGGAGTATAATTCAATTGGAGCATCTCAGTCATGGAGGTGTTTAGTTTGTATCCTGCACACTCACTAAATGTATGAAAAAGCTCCTATAATTAGGGTAATAGAGGAAGGGAGGTGTCTGGGGACATCATGTAGATTAGTAGATCATCTGCACTTAAGGCAAGTTTCTGGTGTCTGCCTCCTATGTTTATTCCTTGTATGGCTTTGGGACCATCTGATAGCCTTGGCCAGTGGTTCTAAGTACTGTATAAGGCAAACAACGGGGGGAAGGGCCGGCCCTGTTGTGTGCCCCTGTGTAGCTGGAATGTCTGTAAATGCAGTCCTTTGATTTTTACATAGGCTTGTGGATCATCGTACAAGGTTCTCAGTATCAGAAAAGGGCTGGGGGAATTTATGTTCAGAAGTATAGCAAGTAGTAATGACAATGACATCCCATCAAACATCTTGCCTACATCGAGGCTTAACAATAGAAAAGGAATATTTGACTGGGTGGAGGATGTGTAAGGTGTGTTTGACGTTATCCTGCATTTGATGGGGTCTGGCAAAACCTGTCAGGATCTGTTCATTTACAGTAGGTATGGAAGAAGCTTGTCTAGCCTGCATGCTATTACTGAGGCAAAAATCTTAAGAACAATACTTAAAACCAAAATTGGCCTGTGAGATGCACAGGATGTTTTGTCTTTGCTCTGTTTCAATATTGCTGATATTGTGGCTTGTTTCTAGGTAGGCGGTGCTGGGTTCCAGTGAAAAACATTTTCAGGCTGTGGCAAGTGGGGTTAGCAGCACATCTTGGAATCATTTATAACATTCACTTGTGTAGCCATCTGGCCCTGGGCTTTTATCATTCTTAAGCTCCTTAATGGCTTCTTTCAATTCCAGAGTATGGCTTGGAGTGGCTAATTGAGTCAGCTGCTCCTGCATGAAACAGGGAGGAGTGAGAGTGGTCAGAAATGCATCAATCTCCTGAGTGGAGGCTGGGCTCTCTGGTGTTTATAATTGTTCATAATAGGTGTGGAAGGCTGCCAGTATCATCTGTTGGTCAGTGTATAGCTCTGATATTGTGGGATCCTTAATATGAGTGACTGTGTGCTGTGTAGTCTGATGCCATAGGCTATAGACAAGAAACGTTTTGACTCGGGCTCCACCTTCCAAGTATTTCTGGTGTAGATAACACTGCACCATCTCTGTTTTATCAGTTAAAATCTCCTGTATTTCTTGTTTGAGCTTTGTAAGTGCAGGAACAACTGTATTGTCAGCATGTATATGCAGGAGTCGTGTCTGCTAGCTGTTGCAATTGTAACAGTTTTTTTTTTGTTCACTGTGCGTGCACACAGTGAAAACTTTTCTATGAGAGTGGGTTTTGAGAGGTGTGACACTGTCAGTCCAATGCAGAGTGGTCTGCAATGGGCTCATCAGTTTCACACCAATCATCAGCCAGGCTGGTCATGACAGTGTTCTGGCTTGCTGGACATAAACTTTGTGTAGTTCAAATGAGAGTGCCGATCCAATCATAGGGCAGCTCTTTCCTTTGATCTACATAATGCCATCCAGCAAGCACAGCTGATCTGTCGTGAACAGCCTGCTGAAAACTGTCCATTGTAGTTTTTTTAATTACACCCTGTAAAAGAGAAACCTATCCATCAATGTCTTTGCTGCCTACACCCTGTAAAAGAGAAACACATTCACTGATGTTTGTTGCTGCAGCCACTGTAACTGTCCCCCGCCCAACTCATGTTAATATTTTGGCACAGGGGTGCCCAATCCACCCTCCAGCTGCTTCCCCCATGCTGCCTGCTATGATTCTGCAACACAGGTGAAGCCCACACCTGGTGCCGCCAAATAAAACACTAACACTGGGGGTGCCCAAACCGAGTGTCTCCACCAGAAATAAAGAAAACCATCCCTTTTATCAGTTCTTCAGTTTATGCTCCCGGCTTAAGGTGATAAATACACTATATGCCATGCCACTATGCAAAAACCTATCACTTGACTATGTAATGTAATGTTTTGCCATGTTGTGCACTGTTGTAATATTCCTATTACATGGATGTTCAATGCGAGTTACAGTTATTGTTTATGAAAACCTAATAAACTATTACATGATAAAAAATTAGAAAACCATCCCTAGTATTTTTTTTAATTACACCCTATAAAAGAGAAGAATGTCCATCAATATCTGTTGCTGCCACCGCTGTAACTGTCCCCTCCCCCCAAGCCCAACCCGTGTTAATATTCCAGGCATGGGGGTGCCCAATCTGCCATGCTGGCTGCAACCCCCAACCTTGCCCATTTAATTCTGTGACACCAGGAAGCCCACTCCCGGTGCTGCCAAACACAACACCAATAGTGGGGGTGCCCAATCCTCAGTGTCTCCACCTGAAATAAAGAAAAACGTCCCTTGTAGTTTTTTTTAAATACACCCTGCAAAAAAGAAAACCATCCATCGAGGTCTGTTGCTGCCGCCATTGTACCTGTCTCACCAAGCCCAACCCATGCATGTTAATATTTCTGTATAATATACTGTGTGGTAAATAAAACAGCGGCAAGCACAGGGATACAGGACACTCCTCCACCAGTGTCATATGAGTGGGTAATCCCCTGCGATGACACCAAACCCAGGCATATACCTGCAGTGCAGCATAATTTGAAAATCATTTAAAAGATTAAAAGGAGATGCCTACAGTGTGCTGATTTCAATTTTCAAAGAATACCATGTGGGCTCAAGTTGGGAACATTACCAGACTGAGCCATATCTCAGTCCAAGTTCATAGAAAAGAGCTCTGTACAGGGGGGAGTACACAAATGAGGATGATCTTGGATGTCCTTGAGGGTGGCAGCTGACTGTGCCATCTTGTCTTGTAATGCTTTGAGATCCACCGTAGGGTCATCTCTCTGCTGTGCTGGTTGATTCCTAGAATGCTGTGGTTTATCTGGTTCAGTACCTCTTTTTTAAATCTATAAGTGCAGTTTCTGGGGTATCATACAGTACAGCACCCTCCAGGAAAAACACCCACAGCTTTGATGGGAAAGGGGTATGGAACCGAAGCTGTTTCCATCAGAAAATGGCCAGGATAGGACCACGTTTCTTGCATTGTTCCATCACCATAGCAGAATAATTGCCTTCAGCAAAGATAGGAGTGCTCTCAAAAAAGATTTCCTTTTGCTGCTAAAGTCCAGATAGGATTTGTTGTTTTGTAGCATAGTTCATGAATTGGTGCACAATGGAACAGGGTCACTGTTGGTTGTGTGCCAGAGATGGGCCTAGAGCACAGTGTGCTCTTCCAATATAAATTTAAAATCATCAGGGACATCAATTGTTTTGTCTGAAAAAGTCTTCAGAAATTCTATTAGGTCATATTTCTCGGCAGTTTCCCCTGATGCCATACAGGTGCATGTTTGTATGGCAGGACCTACCCTCTAGGTCCTTCCATTTGACTGTGAATGAGTGAATTGTATGCAAGGCCTCCAGTAGAAGATGATCCATGAGGTTGGCGCCCTGTTTTCAAGCTTGGAAATCAAAGCTTGGTGATCTTTAATGGTCTACTGCAGTTCTGCAGTCTCCCAAAGAACTTCAGTGAAGTCCAGTTTAGCTACTGACCAAAATACCAGCAGCTCAGCTAGAATGATGTCCAATTTTTTCTTTTTAGTTCCTGCTGTTGGATTAAAGAAACTAGCAGTTGCCATGTCTGAGATGATAGAGGCCTCGCTAACTGAAGTGACCATATCCCATCTCTTGGCGTCTACAATGATACCTGCAGATTTTTGGTTGCTCTCTTTTCCATCCAGAAGCAGCAGCCATGGTAAGTACTGGAAATGTCTTTTCAGTAGGAAATATTGAGTTTGTAGGCTGTTTTCAGAGAGGGTAAGAAAGAACTCTTGGCTATGCAGTCTTCTCAGGTACTGATGTCACCGGAAGTCCCCACTTACTTTTAAATCAGGGGGCTAAAGATGGCTAACCCCATAGAATTATTTTTAAGTATTTTCTTGTCAGCCAGTGTAAGTCCAGTAATAAAAAGACATCCCAAGATATGGGCACTTTAGTTCATGAATGGTTAGAACCATGCCTACATTATTGACAAAGTGGCTGTATAGCAATACCTAAACAAGCATTTGTCAATGCCAAATGTTGCTTGCTTGTATGTGCTGTGTATGTATTTGGAAGTCAGTGGAGTGAAAATATTGAAAATTTGCAAACTTACGAGCGTGCATAGGAACTGCGCAACTCACGCTCATGAAACAGTCATTTTTAGGAAGTTTGTGACCAAATTTTCAACTTAGCCATTTTAAGACCTCTGCTCATGAACAGTGTCACAGTGATTTTCTTAATGTGTCCCATACAGTGATTTCGAACATGGGCGGAAACACGTTTTGGGTGAGATGTGAAAAATGACAGCTGTACTGCTCATAAGGAGGTGTGGTAAAAAGACAATGTTGAAAATCTGGAGTGAAAATATTGAAAATTCGCAAACTTACGTGCGTGCGTAAGAAGTGTGCAACACAGGCTCGTAAACCAGTCATTTTTAGGAATTTTTCCACCAAATTTTCAACATAGTCATTTTAAGATCTCTGCTCATGAACAGAGTCACTGTGATTTTCTTAATGTGTCCCATACAGTGATTTCGCACACCGACTGCACCATTGTGCACTACATGGGTGGAAACATGTTTTGGGCGAGATGTGAAAAATGACAGCTGTACTGCTCATAAGGAGGTGTGGTAAAATGACAATGTTGAAAATCTGTAGTGAAAATATCAAAATTAGCGAAACTTACGAAAAGCAAGGAACTGCTCAACGTCAGAAACAGTCATTTTTAGGAATTTTTTCCACCAAATTTCAACATAGGCTTTTTTTGAGCTTCCACCTTATGAACACTGGCAGTGTCATTTGTTAATCGGTGCTGAAAGGTGATTTTGCGCAGTGACTGCAAAATCACCCTTCGGGCCTGATTAACGCCATGACAGTGAGAGCACCCATGAGAAGGGGTCCCAAAAACTCCATGTTGAAAATTTGGTGCAAAAATTCCAAAAAATGCCTGAGATATGCGACAAAGTTGAAAAAACCCTGTTTATTACATTATACAGCATTTCCTCAGTTCGCGGTTGGCTTTGAAGAGTGCAGACGTGTTCGGTTCACCAAAGATTGTCGCGCGGACTCGGAGGTAAGTATGGGGTGGGGGTGTGGTGAGGTGGGGTGCACAGTGGGTGGGCGCAGGTAGGGGCCCAGAGAGCGAGGGACCGTTTTTGTATTGCAGCTTGTTTTTTTTGGTTTTTTAAAACAGAAGGACGACACGGGATGTTTGCCACGCTGAGGTGGGCTCCCAGCGTGGCACAAGGATGCTGTTTGGGGGGCCATGGAGCCGAAGGGGATTGGGCACCCCGCCAGTGATAGATTCTGTTGCCACGCTGGGGTGGGCTCAGCGTGGCACCTTGTACTTTGGGGGCAGTGGAGCCGACGGTGGATTGGGCACCGCCGGCTATACAGTGTGTGGGGGGCCGGCACAAGTATGTATGTGTGTGTGTGTGTGTGTAGGAGGAGCGATGAGCAGGTGATATCTTATCGCTGCTCCCTGAAGTGTAGCTCCCCCTTTCAACTGTACGCCACTGCATTTTAGACTGCTGTCACAGACAGCTCCAGCAGCGATTGGAGAACTGCGGCCGCGCCTGCAAACACACTGACTGAATTGGAAGAGGGCTGCCACACCTCCGAAAACTCGGATGATGCCACTATGTTTCTTGCAAATGCGTGCAAGCAACATAAAAAGACATTAATCTGTCTTCCAGATTATATTTAAGTAGCTTTGGGGAAAATTAGAATTTGGAAAATTACCATGAGTCAGATGGAATGGAATCTCTTTCAAGCAAACAATTCTGGAGTATGTTAATAGCTTCCTCCTTCCAGACAAGGACAGAATTTAAACATTGTCTGGCAAATCAGATTCAGTGGGTAAAAGACCAATTAGTCAACCAAAGGATACCAATTCAGATGTGGAATGTCCTACAGCATGTTTCAGTTGTCATTGGAGGTTGGGTGTTAGAGAGGCTCATAATCATAAACGAGAGGAAAAAATCAGTTGCCCCAGACCTAATTGTTGATTGGTGTCTGAAATACATGAGCCTTTACTTTTTGACTGTCCCTATGTGCAAGAGTTCTGGGTCTCCTTAGCAAAAGAATGGGTGAGACACTTTTGCATCCATTCAGTTTGGGTGTTTATTTTAGGTATCGTTCATCCAAAGTGTGGGGGGAATATACTAGGAAAATCCCTCATAGTTCTCTTCACTATATTGAAAATTGTTATTTAGCTGTCCAAATGTGCCTTTATAGTGCAGCAAAAATATACGAGAGAGAGAGGAGTGTGTGTGTGTGTGTGTGTGTGTATGTATGTGTGTGACAGGTACTTTCCTGAAACAAGTTTAATGCTCTTTGGGAAAATTTTGTGTGGGTACTAGGGTGAAAACCTAGGTTTAGAACAGGATGGGGTGTTTTTTTAACATCTGTGATATTAGCAGTATATCTGTGGTTTAATATTTATGGGAATAATTATGTATATATAGCTTTGTATAATTGAGATTTATGGGTTTTGTTTTACACTTCTTTTTAAATAAACATTACCCTAATCTTGCAAAAAGTGCCATGGGTTATTTTGCTTCCACCTGGACATCCACCAGGACTGCACCAAAGATGTGCAGAAGGGACCTTGATTTGACATCTTATCTGAATGACAGCACACCTTGACAGTACAGCATGCACCTAGTACTGCACTCAGGTGGTAGCATGTATAGTATGAGTCCAGTCTTGGTTTGAACCTAGAACTTATGACATTCTAGCCCAGAGGTAGAAGTGCTACCAACTGAGCCATGCTGATAACTCTCATAGCACTTGACAAACATAGGTGGCATTCAAATCTTCAGGTCTATTGCTCTTCAGATCTCTTGACCTGACCGGGAGATTGTTCCTGAGAGGAACTGACCAGCTCAGCTCTTCCAGACAGTAGAAAGGCTTTTACATTCGGGCTGTTTGGAGTCTGTTAGTGCCCTTTTACCCACAAAGTGTGAGCTGTTTGCTCAGTTCTTCTTGGAAAAGGTGTCCTCTATTAGGGCCAGGATTTCCCCAAGCAGGTCAATACAACCTGGCAAGGTGGAGCCTGAGAGTCAGGGTTGGGCTCAGTGGTCCTAGGGAGTTTTGATCAGTGAAAGTGAATCAGAGCATGTGAGGTAATCTCTGAGCTGTGGCCACATTTTTGTACTATGGATCGTGGCTCAAAGAGACTACTAGTGAGCTGCGTGGAGCATCTGGCTTCAGTGTTTGCTGAGATTGCCTGCTGCTCCTTATTGAAGGGTTTTTCCAAAGTCATTGAAAAGTGCTTTGGTGAAGACTCTGCTGAAAAAGCCATCTTTTGACTTGGATGTCCTGGTGAACTACTGCCTTGTTTCTAACCTTCCTTTTCTGGGAATGGTTACTGACAAGGTGGTTGCGCTACAGCTCAAGGCACACCTTACCACCTTTATCACCTGTGAGCCCCTCCAGTCTGGGTTTAGGGCAATGTATAGCACAGAGGCTGCACTGGTTTGGGTACTTAATGACTCACTCAGGGCGAGGGATATAGGAGAGCAGTCAATTTACATTCTCCTTAATTTCTTGTCAGCATTTGATACTGTAGACCATGGGTTGTTACTGTCCTGAATCAGGGGATATGTAGGACTCACCAGCAAGGTCATTAGCTGGTTTTAGTCCTATCTTAAGAACAGGTCCTAGAGGGTTGTGATGGGGGAATACTCCTTGTGTTTGGTGGTTCTGTCCTGTGGGGTACACCAGGGCTTGGGCTTGCCACCTATGTTGTTCGCAGTATACATGTTGCTCCTGGAAGAGATCATTAGAAGGTATAGGATTGGGTTTCATTGTTATGCTGATGATACTTAGCTCTACCTGTCCTTGGCACCTGGCACATTGGGTGTAGTCGATATGCTTAATAAGTGCTTGTCCGAGATCCAGTCCTGGATGTCATTGAGCCGGTTGAGACTGAACACTGAGAAAACTGAGGTACTACTGGTGGAGCTGGGTCAAAGGGTGGGAGTGGAGTCTTCAGAGGGGAAGATGGGGCTTTGGTTCTGACCCTCTAGGTTTTAACCTCCTCCAAGGTAAAAGGTCTGGGAGTCATTCTGGACAGTAAGAAAACACTGGAGGTTCAGGTGTCACCAATTGTCTGGAGTGGCTTTTACTATTTATGAAATATCAGCTAGATTTAGTCCCTTGTCCCACCTGATGACCAGGCCATACTGGTACACACATTTATGACCTTGAGGCTCAACTACTGCAACACTGTATACCTTGGAGTCAAGGGAGAGGCACTGTGATACCTGCAGCTGCTGCAGAACTCTGCATCCTGGCTATTGCTAAGCCTTTTGAGGTTGTGTCATGCATTGCTAGGATTGCGTGAACTGCACTGACTACCGATGAAGTGGTGTATCTCCTTCAAAGTGGTTCTCCTGACCTGCAAGGCCCTGCACAGGCTGGGCCCGGGTTACCTGTAAGAGGTCCTGCATCCTCACATTCCTAGTTGCCATCTCTGCTCCACAAAGGAAGGCCTCCTGGTAGTCCCGAGGGCAAGACTAAAATCATTCAGGGACTGGGTATTTGAGGCAGCCCAGGTCCTATATGAATTCTTTGCCTAGAACTTTGAGGAAGGCCCCCTCGGTGGAGTTCTTTGAATGGGATCTAGAAATATTTCTGTTTATGCAAGCATTTGAGGATTAAGTGAGTATATCAGCTATAAATATTTCTTTATGTATGTTTTAACTGTATTGAATAGAGTTGATGGTTTTTATGTATTTTATGTATTCTGCTATTTTCGTAATGGTGCCCTGAGCCGCTTTGGAGGGGCACCACAAACAAATAAAGACTCCTCCTCATCTTAGTGTTCTTGAGATGTAGAATATGAAGTGGGCCAGTCTTACTATATCCTGAAAACTACAGCCATAATACAATATAATAACTGGTAAGAAATATTTTCTTAGGGTTTGGTGAGGTGTTATTTGCACTATGGCAAACATGTGCTCTGTCAAAATCGAGTGCTTCCTCATGGGCTCTTGTTTTGTGTATGAGAGGGCTGAACAGTTCAACAAATGTGGCAGCTCTGTATCTCTGTTAGTGAGGAGCCACCACAACAAGACTTCTCACCTTCCCTAATCATTTTTTTTTTGCATCTATCTGGTTGTTCCTATCATTATTTATTTTATGTTTTTTACAACTCTTCTTTATCACCCCTGGCTCTGGAACTCTCTCAGGCCTTGACTCATCCCCCACTCTACCGCCCACTGTGACTTCCACCTACCTCAAAGTCATTACTGTCTCCCACAGGGCCCCCTGGCTCAAAGCCCTGCCAGGAGATAGTGGGGGGCAGAGGTGGTGGTCCAGCGTTGGGCGTGTGATGGGTGGACACTGCAGGCCATCACCTATCCAGACCAGAGGGGGTATTTCTTCCCCTGTAGAGAAACCCTTTCTCCCTCCCCCCTTGCGTGGGCACCCCTGATGCCGTGGCGCATGGCAACCCTGCTGGCATCAGCCATGTCACTAGTAGTGTGGTCCACATTCTGCAGCACCCCTGATCTCCACCAGGGGCTGCTGGAATGCTGGACACTCCCAGCCCTCCCTCCCTCCCAAGAGAGGAGGGCAGCCCAGCAGGTGCTCAATCCTCTCCCTCCCCTGCTGACCCCTGGTACCCTAACTGGCTCCCAAACTCAGGTTGCTGGCATGGCACAAGGTGTGGGTCCAGCACCTCAACCCTCAGCACCACCGGACAGGTTTCCTATCATTTAAAAAAAAAAAAAGCTCATCTGGTTGATCCTGCTGTTTGCCAGCTTCAGGAGTGCAAGATGGAATGGTTCTGCAGCTGATGCCTTACACTAACAGGTAAGCGTGATCATGATTGTGAGTGTAAGAAGTCAGTCACGGACCTGTTCCCTCTTGTACTCCTGAAGCTGATGAACAGGAGGATCAACCAAATACAGCATTTTAAAAAAAGAATAAAGGAGAACCAGGGTGAAAAATAAAAGTGGAACTAGCAGACAGAGGGACTGCCAAAGACAAAAGCATTCAAGTCCTCTAAATGAGTTAAGATGTGGCACCCTGCTCCCAGTTAAATGACTTCACTTTTTGCACATTGCCTCCACAGTTGGGCATTTAACTCAGGTTGGAAAAAATTTCTCGTAAGATATTATATAAAATAAAGTATGGGGTAGTGTGTGTTATGAGAACTGAATGCATGCCCTCAGTGTGCGATGCTTTGATAAACCCCTTTGGCTTTGCCCTCGGGGTTTATGTAACATCCCACACCTCAGGTGTGCATTAAATTCTCATAATACACAGTACCCCAAACTTTATTTCAAATATAATGTACTGTATCTACTCCAAAACACCAAATAAAGACTTGGCAAGTGCTGTACTTTCCAGCTGTAGCGCAACAAAACTTAATTACTTAGATATCACATTATTGCCCACCCTTGTTTTTCTGCGGTCACTGGGGTGTTGCAGTACTGTCTGTATGGAGTAACTTCCCTGCTTGGCACACTAAGTTCTGAAAACACTGCAGCAGTGAGAGTTTCAATTCTGTCCTTGTCAGCACAGCTGCCCATAGTTATTGTGTATAAGATCATCCATGATAGCATACAGCCAGCTTGTGTTCAGCCTAATGACCTTACATGTCTGCCTATCACCAACATACAGGCATAAAATACAGAGAGGATGCAGCTTTGCTACTATCTGTGTGCACACACAGTGACGTACAAAGCTGAGCATCTGATGACTTAACACTGTGGGCACCAACTGAGGTGTATTTGGTGACATATCAAACCTTCATACTGCAAGAATGAGAGTTGCTGGATGGAGAAGATGTTAAATGCTTGCAAAATAACCCTATAAATATTAATGGCTTCTAAACTGTGTCTTACAGCCCCTCTGTCTGCAGACAGGCTTGGGAATTTCAGCTGTGTCCCTTAAATAAACATGGGCAAACAAAAGCAAACACCACAGTTTATATTTTTTCTAAAGCTTGGCTTCCAGTGCAAGCCATTCCCACAAATGCCACTTCCAATCAGGCGTGCAGCTGACAAATGTTCATACACACCATATGTCTTATTCGCCAGTGTTCTTGTAAAAAGCACAATGACTATTAAACCACTGACAAACATGTCAGTCATTATTAATGCAGAAGTCACTCTTCTTGGCCAGGTACTAGCACTAATAATGAGAGGGCGGCTCGGCTGTCTTTTGTTATCCTGTTAATACACAAGCCTTTCAGTTTCTGTTTTTCCAATTTTTTAACTCTCAATCAGAATATTTTCAAAAGCTCATAAACATGCCAGAGGTATCCACATCACAGTTCTTAACACTTTCTATGGAAGTGAGTGCCACAAACTATTATCTATGTAATCACCAACACTCCAATTTAACAAAAATATGTAAATGTGAACACGTCCACTACAGAGGAATTACAGCAAAGGTCAGTGCTTAGGTCCTAACTGTGCAAGTCACTTCTCTCTGTAGTTTTCCCAATCATTATCAGTCTAATTAATCATGGGGCAAATAAATGCTTTGATTGGTGGGTGTACTGGATGTTATTCCCATAGAAACACCCTGTACAGCTCAGAGCAGCATACATGTTTGTAAACTTTCCTTTATTTAAAAAAAAATTATGGTTTTTCCCCTTACTAATGCAATTACACAAAACTGGATATTTCCACCGGCTTAATACCCCATGCTGGGGTTAATAGCCCTCGGATGCATGCTTTCAGTGTGTGATGCTTTGATAAACCCCTCTGGCTTTGCCCTCAGGGTTTATGTAACATCCCACACCTCAGGTGTGCATTAAATTCTCATAATACACAGTACCCCATACTTTATTTCAAATATAATGTACTGTATCTACTCCAAGACATCAAATAAAGACTTGGTAAGTTCTGTACTTTCCATCTGTAGATCAACACAACTTAATTACTTAGATATCACATTATTGCCCGCCCTTGTTTTTCTGCGGCCACCGGGGTGTTGCAGTACTGTCTATATGGAGTAACTTCCCTGATTGGCACACTTATCCTTCAACATCTACAACCAGGTGTTCCTCTCTAGGAAATGCACCTATGTTCGAACAATATTGCCTAAATATCTACTTATCCCTTGTTCTCTTTCTGTATCCCTGTTTTTTTCTGGCTCCCTAATCATTAAATTCAGTTCTGTGTGATGCCCCTATTGCCCCACTATAGGTACTCTCACCTATGACATAATTGGCTGCAATCCGTCAGTGAGTTTTAGATGCTGATACTGCTACTTGCATGGGCTGCTGCACTGAGGAAAACTGAATATATTGAGAAGCTGCTCCATTGTTAAACATGTAGAAGACCATGCAAGATGCAGCATCAGCGTTAGAAGATGCTGATTGAATGCAGTTGATTATGTCATTGTCACTGGCTGGAGCATCTACAAAGGTGCAATCAGTGGAGTACATACAGTACTTACACAGCTGGTTTTAATGACCAGGGGACAAACAAAACATGAGATATAAACAGAAAATGAACAGTGGGTAAATAATTATAATCTGACAATATTGTCATGCTAATGGAATCTTCTGTTGTTCCTCTGTCTGGTTAGTTGAATATCAAAGAGTGTTTTTTAAAGATTAAGTGTAATGAGGAGTGCCAGTTTTTGTAAACAAGAACCATGATATACTGTACCTATTGTAGGCTGTGAAGTTTTGGGGGTTACTGACAGACTCTATTAAAAATATACTGTCAGTCCCCATAGGCAAATTTTTTGTCCTTTAAAATGAAAATGTGTGCTCCCTATGGGACTCTGTAAAAAAGACATCCAGCAGTTCGAGGCTAAATGTTGTGAGTTTTGTGGCAGGGTAAGCAAGCAAGGATTGCATCGGCATGCTTGAAAGGGCCCGCCACTAGAAGAGGCCTTCGCTTGCTTGACCTTAAACAATATCATGTGGGAGCCCAACTTTTACTTGTTAGGAAATGATTGCTGTGAGAGAAAGAGGCAAGTTGGGTCGCCCTGGAGTTTGAGGAGAACTTATCACCTCTCTGTTATTTGGATACAGGAGGTGTGGCTAAGTACCAGGCATCCCAACTGGCAAACTCACTACCATTATATACACTGGCGGCATGGGATGCAGCCTTAAAGATGGTGGAGGGGTATTGCATTGGATAAATCTTTGCTGGCACCCATCAGTGGTAACCCCAAATTTCTTCCGGGTCTGGAGTATTGGGGCTTCATGCAATAGAAAGGGGGGGTAGTGTGATTTTTTTGGACCTTTCCAGACCTAGCGGTCTCAGAAGTCAGGGTGAGATCATGGAGACTTTTATTTTACAGGATCTGCATAGATTCAGATACTTGCAGGTCTCTGCCCATTTGCATGCCATGATTCAGTCGAATCTCGAGACATCTAAACTACATGGGCTTGAGAGGGAAATATTGCAGGCCAGGGCTCACCCAAAGGAGGCCCCATCTCAAAAAGGACATAGCCTGGTGGAGGCAGTACAGAGAAGGGCAACCAAAATAGTGCATGGCCTGCATCAGAAGCTCTATGAGGAAAAATTCAAGGAATTAAATGTACTTACTGGAGGTAAGGAGAGAAAGGGGAGATATGATAGAAACATTCAAATACCTCAAGGGTATCAGTAAGGTACAGGAGAGTGGCATATTGCACAGAAAGAGATACTCAAGGATGAAGGGACATGATATGAAGCTGGAAGGGGGGAGACTCAGAGGGGAAGTGAGAAAATATTTCTTAATGGAAAGGGTGGTGGATACCTGGAACAGCCTCCCAGCAGAGGTGGTAGGTACTGAAATGGTGACAGGTTTCAAACATGCATGGGATAGACACAGGAGGACCTTTGTAACAGGGCTGGGGGGGAGACTGGAGATCAATTAGGGTCTACGGTAGCACAGTAGGTAGAGATTTTAGGGCAGACTAGGTGGGCCAAGAGGTCATTTTCTGCCAACAGCTTCTATGTTTCTAAAGGGGGCTAGGCCTGTCTATACACCCATCTGAGAGTTGCTATGCCGGATAGATCCAGTGGGTTGCACCAGTTATGATATATTTATAGTGGAAATGTTGTACCTTTACCTTCATATTATCTTCTAATGATTTTGCAGCATAGCCTGTGAAAGAATGGGAAGGCTCAGGGTTATCCCCGGGCAAATGAACATTTCATGTAATGTAACTAGATTATTTTTGAAATACATTATCATGTCCAAATGATCCAGTTGTTATTCACGTTTTATTTATATGAGCTAAAATCTAAACAATGTTAATAAATGAATTTTTAGATTAGAGGGGGCATGCTATTGGAGTGTTACATACCTCTCAAACGTTTAATAAATTCCAAATATAGCCTGCTGTATCCTTATTTAATTCAAATCAAATCACTCTAATCACCTGTGAATTTGATAGGTGAAAGCACTTTTTTTAAATGAAGCCATTTTAGGAAATGAACGTTGCATACTGTAAGAGAAGTCGCTACAGGCAGTTCACTTTTGGATAGGACCAAACCAGGGGGTTCCACGTCGACATCTGGTAATTTAGTTTAATTAAGCAATAAGGCATGACAGGGGGTGCAATATGGTGAGATAATGACCCACCTCAGGTAAGTTGAAGCACAAGGCGTAGCCAAGTGCATCCACCACCCCAAAAGGGCCGTTAGCCCACCATAATGCATTCTCTAGAGTGCCTTATTGCAATTATGAAATGGGTCCTTTTTAGTAAATTTGGATGCATTTTTTAAACATATTTTTTGAGCTGTTGTAGTGGGATCATGGCCCAGTTGAAAGAACCTCCTGGCCAATCAGGAGCCAGCATGTTTTCTACCCATTTCATAATTCACATTAGAGCTCTGATATGAAAACTAAAAGACTCCTTTTTCATGGAGATAAAATAAGGAAATAGCCAATTTAGGCAGCAGGACATGTGTAACTGTTTATTTTTAGGGGGGGTGCACTGGAGTGTTTGTTTTTTCAGTTTGGCAAAAGTAAATGGTACAGCATGACATTCATGTGCCAGCCCTACCCTTTTCATACACCAGAGAATTTCATTGTATGATGCAGTGGTCTGGAAGGCCCTCAGGACCACTTTAAGCATAACTTGAGTAGGTGGCGGCCAAGGGACTTTCCCAACATTGGTTCACACTGGTGTTTTGACAATCCCTTGTAACTGAGATTGGGCCCCTATTGTTTAACATCATAGTTCTTGTGACCGGGTTGAAATAAGCATGCAACAGACAATGGGTGTTCAAAAACAGCTGATAACAGAAATGTAAACCTGGGGTTAGCCATACTTATAGGAACACTGCTTCAGTTATTTCAAATCTGAAACAGCAAATTCAGAACAGGGCGTTTTATAAAACCAGGGGAAAAGGGAAAATCTGCAAATAATAAAAACCTATCAGTGCAAAATGTTCACCACAGCATGTACTGCTACTTAAAGCAAAATTGCACAGTAACAGTACACCATGCCTGACAACAAGCTCTTGCACTTGCTGACACACCAGGCTTGAACTCCAGCTTGCAGTCAGTAGAGCTGATCAGGGTAAAGCAGTGAGACTTTTGTTTCAATAACTTCTTATGTATGTCAGAAGCACCGCCATCTAAGTGTGAGAGTTACATTTACAGAGTCTTAAAAGTGCTGAGGAATGTCAACAGCAACAGCTTTTATTTGTGAAAAGCCGACAGTGATGGAAAGAAAAAAACACCATATATTACCTGCCATCGGGATTTCCCTTCAGCTGGGCTGCTAGACCTGCTACATGTTTAATTCCATGTATGGGCTCTTGGTGAAACTGCCCAGTAGAAGGGACTGACAAGAGTATACATTCTGTGCTTAAAGGACTTTCTACACCTCCCCTATCATATTGCATATTTTAGTTTAAAATGATCAAAAACTCCCTATGGGGATTGACAGTGTCTCTTTCAGTTTTAAAGAAGTGCGTGATTTATTTACAGTATAATAGATCCTACAGCTGATCTACAAAATTGTATCAAGAAAAAAACAGACAAACTCTTGGGCCTTTTTTTTGTAGTTTCCCCAAGCAGGAATGGTAGAGGTTTTGAAGTGCTAGCTTACATGTCAGACAAACTTGCAGTATGATAGATGATTTCACAAACATGACTCGTTTGAAAGGCCCAAAGAAATCAAAGGCAACATCTCTTATGCGACTGAAGTTCACTGAAGGTATCTGGATGCCAGCGTTAGTTTAATATGTATACAGCTGCTGTTTCTACCCTGGAAGATTTGAAATGGCTGTATGGATGACCAGCTTTAATGATTTTAAATTAGAACCAGACCAGATTTGAAAGCATTCATATATTGTGCCTTTTTGCTCTTTCATATTTCATTCAAACCAAGAAAACCTGTTTTGTTTACTGGTGAAGGTAGAGGGGTTTTGAACACACACACACACGCACTCAAGCACACATCAAATATATGTATATATATATATATATGTGTGTATATACACATATATATATATATATATATATATACACACACACACACACACACTGGATATACATACATACATACACACATTGTATATATGCAGTATATACAGTGTATATCTATCTATCTATCTATATATATATATATATATATATATATGTATTCTTTGCAAAAACTACATTAATGCAGACATTAGGGTTGTTAAAACACAAAGCGTACAAAGATGGGAAATGAAGAAACATTAGGGATTTGGCTCACCAGAGTATTGCTGAATCAGTGGTGGGGTCTTACTTAGGGTTGTCAAACCTCATGTCCATCCCCCCAGCCCATAGCCTCCTATCCGAAGCACAAGCTACAGCTCCAACCTAGTGCCTCATAGTGATACAGTATGGCCAACATAGTCTGTCAGAGCTTTCTTCACGCAGGGCCCCACAGTCCCCGCATGAAGACATCACACTTGACCTTGTCTGATCCAGGGTAGGGGTGGGCATTAGGGTTGGCAACCCCAAGTAAGACTCCACCACAGATTGGCCAATACTCCGGAGACCCAAATCCCTAATGTTTTTTCATTTCCCATCTTTCGACGCATTGCATTTTTACAACCCTAATATCTGCATTAATGTAGTTTTTGCAAAGAATTTCCCTTCTTTTTGTGATAGTTGAACTGTATCCTCATTTGTGCAAAATGAAATAAATACAATATAGGAGACAGTCCTGGAATTGTATCCTCATTTTGCAAAATGAGCTAAATACAGCTTTGGAAACAGATGTGATGCAGTGCATGGGCCCTGCAGACCCCGGCACAAATCTCGATACCCTGTGGGTGAGGTTCCCTGATGCACCACAGGGTGTGGCATCTGTGCCAAAACACTGCACCGACCCTACCCAGGCCATGACTGGTGCTGCATGCTGCAACACCTTCCCCAGCAGCCTTGTCCCAGTAAACCAGTTCACTGAATTCATACCTGAACTCAACTCACTGGCATGGTAAGGCAGCGTGTTCCCTATAGGTGCAACGGACATCCCTGCAATCAGTGTTACTTAATAAATTCTTTGTTTTTAATATTTTGATCCAAAAAATTAAACATAATCTTCTTATGACCCCACCTCATAAACCCCATAGGGGAACATTTTCAAATCCATGCTGAAACACCATTCCACGCCACAGGTATGAAAACATGTTTTGGACAGGATGTGAAAAATGACAGCTGTACTGTTCATGAGGTGGTGCAAAAAAATGGCCATATTGAAAATCTGGAGTCAAAATATTGTAAATTACCAAAGTTACGAGCCTGCTTAGAAACTGTGCAATGCCCACTTGAAATGAGGCCACTTTTTGGAATGTTTTCACTAAACTTTCTACATGGGATTTTTGAGCCCCACCTCATGAATACAGGCACTGTCATTTTGTTAATCAGTCTCAATAGGTGATTTTATGCAGTGACTGCAAAATCATCTTCCGGGATCAATTAACAAAATGACAGGGACAGTGTTCATGAGGTGTGGTCCCAAAAAGCCCATGTTGAAGATCTGGTGAAAAATACCTAAAAAGTGTGAAGATATCAACATAAGTTGAAAACGCCTTTGAAATACATTATACGGCATTTACCTTTACTCCTCAGTTTGTGGTTCAGCTTTGAAAAGTGCAGACAGGTCCCGGTCCACAGAAGATGACAGCATATGACCACAGCAGATAAGTATAGGGTAAGGGTGGTGTGGGGTGGTGGGTGCTCAGTGGGAGGGATCGGGATGGGGGGAGGGGGACAGCGGGGATGACAAGGGATGGTTTCTTTTTTAACAGGTTACAAAAAAATAAAAAGACATTGGGAGACTGTTTTCTTTTTTCACAGGTTGATGTGTATTAAATATCTATATTGGGACACTGGGGGGTGGGCTCTCCAGTGTCCCATAAAGCTAGGGGGAGATATAATTAAATCTGACACAGGGATTGGGGTCCCCAATGTCAGTAACAATAAAACAAGGGGCTGCGGGGGGGGGGTCCGACATCACAGTGGGCATCCCAGTGTCGGATTATATGACATTTTGTAAAATAAACTATTTCGGGACACTGGGGGTGGGCTTCCCAGGTGTCTCACACTGTGGAGGGGGGTGAGATCTAATAAATGCCAACACGGGGATTGGGGCCCCCAGTGTTGCAACCATTTATTTCAAGAACTAGCTGGGCGGGCCCAGCACCTTAACTTAGTGCTGTATCATGTATTTGGCATAGGCAATGGTTGCACTATACGATAGAGCTGTCATTTAGTAAAGGACAGCTGTGCCATATAGTTTGAATTATATTACACAGCTGTCCTTTATTAAATGACAGCTGTGTCTTATAGTGGAACCGGCTCCAATACCAAATACACTATATGGCACTAAGTTTTATTCCTCAGTTTGCGGTTCAGCTTTGAAGAGTGCAGATGTGTCCCGGTCCACAGAAGATGACACCAGACCACCTCGGAGGTAAGTACAGGGAAAGGGGGGTGCAAGGAGGTGAGTGCTCAGTGGGAGGATCAGGGTGGGGGAGGGGTGAGTGGCAGCGTCAAGGGAAGGTTTTCTTTCTTTCAGGTTTAAATAAAAAAGAAAGTTATCGGGGGATGGTTTTCCTTTTTATACGTATGCTGTACATATAAAAGTAATCTACCTCGGTACACTGGAGTGGGTTCCCCAGTGTCCCACTCAGCTGTGTGTGTGTGTACGTGTGTGTGTGTGGTGAATTCCATGAAATAATGGCTGTGGGGGCATCTGACACCAGGGGTGGGCATCCCGGTGTCGGATTGTACTAATAATAAATGAATAAATAAATAAATACTTGCATACACTGCAACCGGGGTTTGGGGCCCCCAGTGTGCAGATACAATTGAAGGCACCGTCAGACTGGGCTACAATGACAGTAGCCCTGTCTCTGACCTACGAGTGGCGATAGCAGCAGGGGTTGCACTATATGGCACAGCTGTCATTTATTGAAGACAGCTGTGTTGTATAGTGCAAACTGCTGCTTTTGCAAAAATTCAGTTATGAATAGAACATTCATTTTTTGAACTGGACATGCTCAGAAATGGAACATTTTTATTAAATAATGTCAAAACTGCTTAACAGTGGGACCTAAAAACCACAAAAGCACATACCTCAGACCAACCTCTACCAAACCTCAAAGTTTCAGGTTTCAAAGCCTTCTATTTTAGTAGTTATTGGGGGCCAAAAAAGTCTTTAACATTTTCAGAAATGGAGACCTTTGCATTGTTTTGCACCTCTATAACTTTGTTCCCATTGAACCAATCTACATGAAATTTATAGGTTGAAGAGACTATGGCACAGAGGTTGTGCTTTCCAGGTTTCATGTAAATTGATTAGATGGGGGCAAAGTTATTAAGGTGCAAACATTTGGGTTTAACATAGAAGTGCTTATGCAATCCTAATATACAGGCATGACTGTGTCTGTATAATGCACAATAACTGGTGAGCAATTTTTTTTTTGGCTCACCCAGTTGACATTTGCCATAATAATGTGTGAGGGCTGATCAGTACCATGGACACGGTATTTACGTAGCTCTATTATCGAAGAGCCACCACAAAAACACTCCTCACCTTCTCCTAATCATTTTTGGTATCTATCTGGTTGATTCTACCATTATTTAAAAACCCTGTGGGAGACTTCGGGTGACGTCATCTACCTAATGGCCACCTGAGTCCAGAACTCTCCACCCGGCAGCACCGTCTACCTCAATTTTATTGATACTAAGCCAACATAAATTTACTAAAACCATTACTCAATGTGTGGTAAGCAATAAGGGAAAAAGGAGGTAGCAACTGGTTTAGTGCTTTACAACAAGACGATGAGTTTCCCGACTAAGGCATGTCAGACTCAGGGGCCTCAGAGACATTTTTAACTTCCACGCACTCCCTGGCAGTGAAGTGGTCTAAATCTAAGAAGTTGCGCACTAAAACAGCAAATTCAATGGCCTCCAGAATCGACAAGATACTATCAGAACTCACTGAGTTCAAATCAGAATTTCACTCTTTCTGGAACTCCTTGTCGTTGTTCCGCTCTGATCTCACAGCAATGGAGGGCAGGGTAACCATGTTGGAGGAGGCCCAGCCAGAGTAAGATACCCAGCTCACTAAACTACAAACAATGCTTGAATTAGTTACCAAAGTTTACAACTTGACTATAGAAAGTCAAGAAGACGCTGAGAACAGACACCGCAGATTGAACATCAGAATACACTCAGTCCCTGAGAACAGCAAGAGCACAGATATTTTGGACTTTACCAGAACCCTCCTGCACACAGCACTTACTCTAGATGTGGATTTTTAACTAGAGATCAAGCAGGTTCACCGAGCCCTCAGGTCAAAGCCTACAAATTCTACGGCAAGGCCCAGATCGATTATCATTCGCTTCCTGAGATATCAAACTAAAGGACTAATTCTGAGGAAGGCATGGGCCCAGGGGAAGGCTTTTTACAGGGATTCCAGAATATTTTTAGATAATGACTACACACCCAATACGATGCAGAGTAGAAGGGAGAACATCCCATTATTCTCCATCCTCCGACAAAACAAACTAAAGTTCCCAACCCCATACCCAGCTCGATTGGTAGTACAATTTCCCACTGGTCAGCAGACCTATGAAGATGCTGCCACTGCCTATTGAGATATTCAGAGATGGGGATTTTCAATTCTCTCCTGCCTTGCGTACCTTAGTGACCTAACCCATGCAGATTGATGGATAACAACCCTCACCAGGATCGGACAACTCAACAGGCTGCCATGGATTCAGTGAAAGCATTACTTAAGCAGATTACCTCCGTGGACACTTAAACCCAGTGCCTATTCTTTCCAAGAGGATATTTTCATAATCACAGTGAGTAACCCTTAGCGTGCTGGGTGGCTGGGTGCTGTCTCTCCCCCTTTGTGGGAGGGGAGGCGGGGGAGGCCAAGTGGTGCTCGTTGGTACTCTGGTCTCACCCTGGTGGTGCAGATCCCAGTCCAGGGAGAGGGGGTTGTTGGACCTGGGGGGGCCATTGGTAGTACCGTGCACTCTGGGCTATTTCGGCAGTCACTCGTTATTGAAAATTTTAATATGTGGAGTGACAGCAGACTGGAATGGTGGCTTAGAGTAGACATCGACCTTAACTAAAGCTGGTCATGGAGCAGGGACTTACCAGTTAAATAGGGTTCTCCCTCTCACAGGTGGAATGCACATAGCTCCAATACAGATTTGATATAGGCAGTGGGCAAATACTGGTGGGCAGAGACATATGAAGCTCCAAGATGTTGGATGCCCCTGTGTGAGATTCACAGACTTTGACTCCCCATTAGATAGGGGACCAGTAGGTAGCCTAGTGCCATCCACAGAACCAGTACTCTGACCACAGGATTATTTATTGTAGGGACAGTGGTGAGTGCAGGGGGAGGGGCTTGGCAGTCCCCTCAGCTCATGGTTCCCCTCTTTGACTAGAAACCCATTAGATAGGGCTATTTTGGTGAACATCCCTTTAACCTGTAATTTTCTTTCCAAATATGGAGCCTGGGTATGTATTTACCTCTCGGGGGCCACTGCATCACTCACACTAATGACAACAGACCTTTCTGGCTAGCTGCCTGGAGGAGTTGAACAGAATTTGGTTGACTGATCATGCCCAGGGTGAAGGGGGAGCAATGATCTGCCCATCTCTTGGTTGAGTGCACCTTTTAGCTCTCCGGGCTGGGTTACTGGCTCAGCCTGGGGTGGGGTGGGCATCACCAGCACCATCAGAGGGGGATCCTATATAAACTGAGTACCCCCCTCGACTGGTCCTCTTGCCGTCCGCTGGGCTGGAGGGGGCTACCTAGCATGCAGGGTCAAGAATGAAGGTTTTGATCACAGACCCTTGGATCTGAGATGACATCACTGCCCATGGACATACCTTACAATACCTCCCATGGTTTTTCCTTTATTACATGTTTATTTACTCCACAATCCTAGTCACTGAACTGCCATGGGTGGAATTGGCTTTAAATTTGGCTGATGTCTGATGGACCTGCTTTTGTGCTATCTGATTGACAGGATCTTATTATTATTTTTTTTAACTTTTTCTTTATGTACCCTGTGGCCCCGGGTGTCCTTCTGGGTACTCCCTCGGCACAGGTGTCTACTTCCTGCCTGAACCCCATGCTACCAGCTTCCTCCCCCAAACACCCAGGCAGGTCCAGCCCCCCAGATCACCACCCTGGGGTGGGCCCGCCCTCCAGTGGCAGCCTTTCTGAAATTAGAGGGGCCTACCTGGGTGATGGGTTGGTCATGGAGTCCCCTGGTGTGCTGAGCCAGCGGTGGGATGTGGATTTACCCCTGCAGTCCCCTTCATCTCCTCAGCACCACAGAGGGATTTTTCTGTGGTGTTTTTTCCCCCTTGGAGTGCGGCGTGCAATGACTCCTCTGCATGGCTGCCCTGCTGGCATCTGCCACATTCTGCCCCACACACTGGCTGGTGTACCTGCAGTCCCCCCGATCACCATCAGGGATGCCAGGACATTGAGTGACCCTGGATCCCTCCCCAAGGAGAGGAGAGCTGTCCTCCGGATGCCCCACCCTCTCCCCCCCTTCCCCCTGGCAACCCGAATCTGTCACTGAACCTGGGTTGCTGGAGTGGCATGAGGTGTGGCATCCAAGGCCTCAACTCTCAGCACCACCAGGCTGGTGACAGAAACTTATAATTGGGGACTTTCTATGAACTGTATATAGTTGGAATTTACTCCTTTGCAGCTTTGTTTCCTATGCCGGAAGAAAGAAATACTTTTCAATGGGACTTTTTCTTTATTTGGCGATTTCTTTTATTCAGGAGGCTATAGAAAACTGTCCATGCTGCCTCCACATGGAACTGTTTTTTTTAACTTTGCCAGATGGTAGAAGGGATGTTCTGGTATTTTTATTTATTTATTTAGGCTGCTTCCCCCCTCCCAGCACATTCCATAGAGCATAGGACTGTTTGCGGTGACAGAGACCGACGGGTTCGGGGACACCCCCCACTGCTCTGCCCAGGGAGAGAGAAGCTGGAAACTGTGGGGTTGAGGTGCCGACAGCTTAATCTGTTCGGTGGACCTCCCCCATTGTAAAATTGGAAGCAGACTGCGGATTTCAAAGTTTAAGCAAGATGAACCTGCCACAGAGAAGTGACCGCCGAAACTGACACTGCGAGACCTTCCCTCCAAAGCCCTTTGCTCCTGTGGACATCTTTGTCCTGTTTCCAGGGTCCCAGGTCCCACTTGGCACCTTTTTTCCTGCTGGATAATCGCAAGAGACGCTAGAGCCATTGGCAGAGAAGGAGAGTGACGTGGACTGCAGCCAGCTGAAATAGGCTGCTTCCCCCCTCCCAGCACATCCCATTGAGCATAGGACTGTTTGCGGCGACGGAGACCGACGGGTTCGGGGCCCTCCCACTGCTCTGCCCAGGGAGAGAGAAGCTGGAAACCGCGGGGTTGAGGCGCCGACAGCTTAATCTATTCGGCGGACCTCCCCTGTTGTAAAATTGGAAGCAGGCTGCGGATTTCAAATGTCCGCCCACCCGCCTGCCTTCCTGTTCTGATTATGGGGCAGCACCGCTCGTTGTGAGCCCCACACCAATAGGAAGTGCAGGAGGAGGAGGAGCATCACCTAGTAATTTGCCTCAGCCTGTATCAATTACAGGCAAGCCCAACAGAACGGGGGACTTACTGTATAACTCCGCTACCTATTGTAGAACATTAATGGTCTAAATGAACATCAAAGGACTACTTGGTTTTAATGCTGAATTTATACTAAACTATAAGTACCCTATAGTGTGCTAAGAAAACTAGGCATTAAGCTCATAATATTACCAGCTAACCCCTACCCTATTATGCAATAACTAGTCAATAGCAATGCCACTGGGTTATGTCTAGCTGCTTTTTTTTTTCTCTTCTTCTTTTCCTTTTTTTTTATCTCTATCTGAACTGTTGCTAGACTAGCTCTGTCTTATTGGTGATAGTAACCCATATAACCAAGAATCCTATTGCTTACTGAACTCAAAGGTTAGAAAATTAGCCAAGTAAAAGTTATTGTATAGACACAACCCTAATAAGCACAATACTGCTGAGCGTCCCGGTACCCTTCGGCACTCAGCCTGTTCCCCCTAAATCACCCTTGTTCTGTTACTACTAGGCCAAGCTCTTGCAGCCTAACAACGATGCTTGTACCTTGGGCCAGCTCAGGTCAAATAAGGGTCTCCTCCTCCCTGCCCTGTACATCGCCACAATACTCTGGGTGGATTGGCTAGCTGGTAGACAAGCCCCTGCTGCGCAGCCACCAAATGGACCAGCACCATACCAGACCTGGCACTCTCATAGCCCACCCCTGGCTGACAACCTGGCCCTCCTAATAGCCGCCAAACTCAGTAGGAGCGGGATTTGCTACAGGGCTATCCTTTTGCTGACATACAAACCTAAAAAAACTAGGTTCCCTTCCCTGACCTATATTCTCCGCCTCCTGCTAAGGACCTTGCTACTGAGGGCAGGGGACATTCAACCTATCCCTGGCCCATGTGTCGATAATACCTCTATCTCGACCCCCCCCAGGACCTAACCTGGACTGCAGCAAGGGGCTTGAGGCTAGCACACATGAACATTTGTAGTCTTAGACCTAAAACTCATGAAGTTCAAGCATGGCTGGCCTCTACAACCCTGACGTGCCAGCAGTCTCCGAGACCTGGTTAAAACCATCGATCCATGATCACGAATTTGCTGCCCCAGGGTATGTCTGTTACTGGAAGGATAGAACCCAGAAAAAAGGGGGTGGGGTTCTCATATACGTGAAGGCTACCCTGATCTCTGCTCATATAAACCTTAACGTAACAATGCCCCCAAAAATTGAAACTATCTTTGTACGCATCACCCTCGACGGTGCTAAACACCTTAACGTAGGGTGTGTATATAGTCCACCAAAGGGGGCCCTCCAATCCCTCGAGTCCCTCACAAAAAGCCTAACAGTTGAGTTTGCTTCTGAGCTCATCATCCTCGGTGACTTCAACTTGCACTGGGCCAAAGAGGCCAGGATCCTCAATAATAGGCATGCTTCAGGAGGCTAACCTCTCCCAGATAATCACCCTACCCACAAGGTTAAACTATAAAACGGGCAGCCACTTGATCATAGACTGGGTACTGGTGTCTAACCCCAAAAATGTTCAGCTGGCTGGCACCATGGCGGATGCCCTCAGCGACCATTCGCCCACCTTCTGTGTTTGGAGGACAGGACGGTAAAGTTCCCTCCCAGAATACTCACTTCTAGGGACTACTAAAAGTTCTCCCAGAGCACTATAATACTCTCCTGGGCAACTGGACTGGAGCCCTATTAGAAGTCTCCTACCTTGGATGGGGCAGTTAGACTCTTAAATAGGTCAATCACGTGGCATGGATCTCCTGGCCCCATATAAACCTACCGGGTAAAGGGTCACTGCTATAAGTGGATTACCCTCCCTTAAAGGCCTTGATGATCAGCTGAGACAAAGCTTGGAAAAGTCCAAGGACACAGCTCTTCAAGCAGACCGGGTTCTCTACAGGACCCTCCGAAACCAATGTAAACAGGCCACCAAACTAGCAAAAAAGGAGTATTTCAACCACCTTCAAAAAGCCAACCTCGGCAACCCTAGGACTTTCTGGTCCCACATCAATGAACTGATGAAGGGGAAAAAAAAGTTTACCATGGGCCCCATCACAGCCAATGGAAAGGCACTACATGATACTGCACAAACCACTGAGACCCTTAATACGTACTTCACTAACCCTGATAAACATCAGGCAGGGTCATCGGGTACCTAAAACCTGCTCGCCCACTGGTTCTCAATCTCCTGACCGCCCACCCTTTCACTTGAGGCTGGCTAAGGTAAAGAGGTCCTGGCCATCCTAAAACCCTGAAGATGACAGGTTCAGGAGGCCCGACGGACTCAAAGCTAGATTACTAAAGGTGGTGCCACGCGCCACGTAGCCACTCACCTGGCTGATCAACAGGTCCTTACTTGAGGGATATGTCCCGAGCTGTGGAAACAGGCGCATGTGGTCCCGATCCATAAGGGGGGCCTGCAGAACCAATTGAAAACTATAGGCCAATCTCCTGCTCTGTAGCCTGGCAAAAATACAGGAGAAAATCGATATGCCCAGCTTAAGGAGTACCTGAAGCCCACATGCTGCTGTCCCCATCGCAACATGGCTTTAGAGCCAATCATGGGACAGACACTGCCCTAACCAATTTCTCTTCGGACGTACTTAAAGACCTAGATGCTGGATCCAACACAGGGGTAGTTTTTATAGACCTCTCCAAGGCCTTCGACCGGGTGGATCACAGACTACTCCTCCAAAAACTCCTCCATATAGGCCTAGATGCCCACGCCCTCAAATGGATAGAAAGCTACCTCACGGGTCGGACTCAGAGAGTCAGGTGGCAGGACAAACTCTCCAAACCTCAGTCCCTAATGGATGGAGTACCCCAAGGGTCCATACTCGGGCCTCTTACGTTCTCGTTGTTCGTAAATGAACTGCACAATCACTGTGGAAGCAGCAATATAATCCAATATGCGGATGATGCTGTTATTTACACGTCCTCTTACTACCTGGATGACCTATCCATTTCTCTCCAAAAGGACATTCACATCATGGAGAGGTGGCTCATCAATAACAAAATGGTCCTTAACACCAATAAAACCAAAGTTATGCTGTTCGGACCAAGAGCCCTAGGACAAGGTAGATCGCAACTTCTCCAGCTCTCATCTCTGGAGGGCAACAAGCTAGAAGTTGTTCCCTCTAAAAAATACCTTGGCCTCACCCTCGACCAGGGTCTCATATTCAAACAACACATGGACCAAGTCACTAAAGTAATCCATTCCAAACTCGGGTTACTATATCGGCTTAAGGAACTGTTAACCCTTGAAGCTAAGACTGCTATAGCAGCGGTGTCCTACTTCCAATACTAATATTTGCTGCCCGGTCATCAAGGGTATCTCAAAGCTGGAGTATGGTAAACTACAGGTTCTATACAACAAGGTGACCCGCTTTTCCACCTTATCCCACTCGAGGAGCCACCACTGTGAGGTGTTAGCAAAGCTTAACTGGCCATCCTTCGAAGCACACCTCAGCTACCCCGTGCTCTGCCTGGCGAAAAAGATAATCAGCCCCTTGCCTCCCCCTAGCCTTGGGAGACTCCTCACAGTAAAAAGAAACCAGTGCAGCCTTAGGTCCTCGGGCCAAATGTTGCTAGAGGTTCCCAAGGCTAGGACTACGTGAGAAATCCTTCGTATGCTGCCCTTCCTTATGGAACAACCTCCCATTGAGGTGTGAGAAACCCCATCGGTGCCGTGCTTCCTCACCAGACTCAAAACCCATCTCCTATCAAAGCGATGCAGTGCCACTACACCTGACACCCTAAACCACCACAACTAACTAAAATTTCAACCCCCTCAACAATGTAACACTAACTTTCTCCTCACTGAACCATCCTAATGCTCTTGGACTATGTCACCCAAAGAATCCACAGTGCTGTCTCACTAACATGTAGGATAAATGTTTGAATGCAATGAACTACAACTACCAACATGATACATATAACCCTTATAACTACTGCTATGTAAACAGCCAATACTGTATACCCATGACTTCCTGTATATGTAAATGTACAAAGTTCATAATGTCTGTATGTTATTCCCGGTCGCCCCTGAAAAGGGACCTTAGGGCCCAGTGGGCCTACCCGTCATCAAAATTCAATAAATAAATAAATATTTAGTTTTTGTTTACCGGATAGGTGCACTAGCCATAACCATTACTATTTTCAGACACGACCTGGGAGGATACAGTACAATACAACAACAAAACATAACAATTTACAAAAAAATCTTTGGGGATAACAATTTTAACAGTGAAACAAAGTAGGACTATGCATCAAGACATTACATCAGCAAATCATACATGGGTTTACATTAAAGTAAAAAACAATAGAGATGCAGGAGGGAAAGAAGCTATGCTGAAGGGTGGTTAAACAGTATAGAACATAGAAAAATTGAGAGAAAAGAAAGAGATTAAATGAGATGGAAACAGAAACTGAGTGTACATGCAGGACATTGCTGGTGTTGTGGGAAGGGGCTAAGGGGGTTTGAAACAGGAGCATTTGTTTGTTGAGATAAGGTACTTGAGTAGCTCCATCTTAAAGGGGGCAGCAGTTCTGATCCTTAAGTTCTCCCCCTTTATAATGTCAGATTCCTACACAGATAAGGAGGGCCATTTTGCTCTGGTGGTGGGCATGATCCGAGATCAACAATATACAGTGGGCAGTATATATGTGCCTCTGGGCAGCGACGCCTCAATGATCCAGCAGTTAATTGACACCATTATCCTACATACACAGGGAATTCTGACTCTGAGGGGAGACTTAAACTGCCTTCTCTATCCCACATTTAAAGCTTCAGCACACTGATCATCCCCACTCTCCTCTGGAGAGAAACATCTCAGGAAATTGCTTAAAGAGGTGGGCTTGGTGGACACTTGGCGTCATCTCCACCCCACAACCAGACGGTTTACATTACCCCATGCCTACAGATATTACTCCCATTTAGATTATTTTTTGTATAAGTAGATAGCATGTAGAATGAATCCACACTTCAGATATCAAGAATATATATCTTTCCAATCACGCCCCAATCACTTTAGAACTTACAACAGCACAAGAGCGGAAAAATACGTTCTGGTGCTTTAATAATTCCCTCCTCAAAGACCCAGTGTTTATAGATTTGTTCAAGGAAAAGATTCCTGAGATTGTATGAGACAATTCTTCAACTCATACCTCACCAAAAACCATATGGGATACCCTGAAAGTGTTACTTTATGGTTACATAATAGCATATGCTACAAAAATGAAGAGGCAAGCCGTGGCCAAGCTCAAGGAGTTACAAGACCAACTGCAATTTCTACAAGATGCCCATATGCAGGGAGACCATTCCTTAGAAGTTCAGGTTAACCAAACTAAACAGACAATTCAGAAATTATTAACAGGTAAGACAGAACATGTACTTCTTTGGCTTCGCCAAAATTATTATGAAAGGGGGCGCGGGCTTCTTGGATATTGGCTTCCCATTTATGAAAACAAATTCAAGCAGTTTCCATATCCAAAATCAGAAACCCTCTAATCGATAAGATGACCTCAGTAACATTGCAGATATTGCATATTTTTAGACAGTACTACTCTAACTTATATGCAGAGACGTCTCCCCCAGTCCATCATGACATAGCGACCTTCTTGTCCGGACTGAGACTTCCTCCCTGGATCCCCAGCAAGGCACAATTAACCCACCCTATTTACAATCTCTGAGGTTTATTCAACAATCCAAAATCTCAAAAATGGCAAAACCCTGGCCCACATGGTTTTGGAGCCGAGTTTTATAAAACCACATGGGACCTTATTAAGGATCCCTTTCTTTCAGCTCTCCAGAAGAGCCACTCTTCAGGGGACTATCCTATCTCCTGGACTCAGGCCTCAATTTTGGCCATATTGAAACCCAATAAACCCTCCTATCTATGTGAATTGTACACACCCTTATCAGTACTAAATCAAGATTACAAAATCTATACTAGCATTTTAGCCCACCACCTCAATGAGATCCTGCCCCTTTGATCCACTCAGACCAATCAGGCTTCATTAAACCCCATCAGATGACTGACAATATTAAATGGACCCTTTTCCTGATTAATCAGGTCCATGTCTGTAAACCCCACTGACGATTCTAAGTCTACAAGCACAGAAAGCATTTGATAGGGTCTTGTGGTCCTTCCTCCAGTGCATGCTTTTGAAATTTGGGTTCCCGAATGACTTTCTTAGAAATATTAAAGGCATATACACCAACCCTAAAGCCACAGTTAAAATCAATGGCACCCACTCCTCCCACTTTCCCCTGTCCCAAGGGACCCGACAGGTGTGCCCCCAGCCTCATACCTGTCTGTGCTATATGTAGAGCATATTGCTCAGCATCTGCGTCAACAGGCTCAGATTCACGAATACCAGACAAATGACTATGAACATAAAGTAGTGTACTATGCAGATGATTTGCTATTATATATTACAGAAACAGAATCCTCACTGGAGGCACTGGAGCTGAGTCTGGCGGAGGTGGTGAGGGTATCAGGTTATAAATTAAATTTCAGTAAGACAGAGGTTATGTTTATACAAGATCTCCTATCCTCAAATTTACAGCAGAGATACCCATTTAAATGGGGCCGAGCTTCTCTCCATTACTTAGGTGTGCACCTCACATCGGACCCATTGGAGATATACTCCCTAAACTATAAATCACTCTTCTCCTAAGTCTGAGAGGATCTCCAGATGTGGTCTCATTTGCCGATATCCCTTTTGAATAGAATTCAATCTATCCAAATGAACATACTCCCTAGATTGCTACACTTAATGCAAAATATTCCTTTTTCAGTGCCCAAAAAGGAAATAAAAGATGGAATAGGATGATATTGGCATATTTATGGCAAGGGAAATGGCCAAAAATTGTTTTTAAAAAGATGCAGCTCTCGTGGGGGAGGAGGACTGGCTTCACCTATTTTCCAAGAATACAATATGGCAGCACAATTAACTCATATGACACATTGGTTATGTCCCGACTCACAGACCCCTTTGTGGGTCTGGGTGGAGGGAATGTTTTCCTCATTCCAGTTGGACTCTACTACAGTCTTTCAACCAAACTCCAGTGATTCCCCCGGGGATCGCCCTACACATCCGAAGTCTTTTGTAGAGCTGGTCTGCATACTTAAAGAGACCAGAAAATTTATATGGTGCCAGATGGATGGGTGGGACTGCCCTCCTTAGATGGGTCTTTTCCCCCAGCTCACTTGGACCAGAGCTTTCACAATTGGCGACACAAAGGGCTGGCTCATACTTATCAATTTTATTCAGATGACATCCTGAAAACATTTCAACTACTGCAAATGGAATTTGGCCTCCTCAATGGATCTTCTACCAGTATTTGCAGATGTGCCACTATCTGACTAGCACTGTGGGGCTGGACACATTATCCCAGATGCCTCCCCCTGTGCTGATGCTGCTCTTGCAGGTCCAGAGGGCGTTCCTACTGAGACACCTTATCTCCCGGTTCTGTAAGACGCTAATAGATTCCAATACATCACTATTGGAAGGTGTACACAACCTGGGAGGCAGATTTAATGATAGAGTTCCCAAGGGAGGACTGGATTTGGATCTGGCATAGACAGCACCATACTACTAGTTTATATACATTACGTAAGTTTGGATGGAAGATTGTGGCTAGATTCTTTTAGAACCCCACAAATCAGCCAAATTCCACCAGTATCACTCGTCCTGCTGGAAAAATTGTGGAGGTGAGGTCTCTACCCATGCCCATGTTTTCTGGTTTTGTCTGGTCTTATCACAGTTCTGGGAGGAAATCTGGAGAGTTCTTCTGGAGCTGTTCCCAGGACTGGGTAACATTATCCCTCAGACAGCAAAAATGTTATACTTCCCTAAACATTTCAAACAGAACACCAGGCATACTTGGCGAGTACCCTACTTGCAGCAGCAAAAAAAGTCATCACAAGAAAGTGTCTATAGCCCAACCTCCCCACCATCATGCAATGGGAAGACACAGTTTATGACATTTACAAGATGGAAAGCCTGACAGCCAAATTGCAGGATAAAACACAGGTTCTCCTAAATACATGGATGACATGGTTCCTTTATATTGCATCCCATAGACTGGAACAGATTCCTTGATGGACTGTGGGTTGGGAGTTGGTGGGCCAGGCCCAGGATGACCCTATTTATGTATTAGTACCCATGAGAAATTAATATCTAACCTCGACCTGAGGATTATTTCTCCCCAGCCCTCATGCTCTCGCCTCCTCCTAAGATAAAGGATCGAATTAAAGGTGTAGTACATATCTTGTAAATGCTATTTGTTTCTTGACAACAGAGAACTCTTTTGTGTAGCAGTTGGGGATATATGTGTTTGCTTTAGTTGTTTTCACAGTTTACAACAACCCTGTAACTAGCCCAGGGTCTCCATTTTCTGATTGTTGAAATCTCATTGTGCCTTAGATCTGTATTAGCATATGAGAACATGATGTGTCAGCACCCCTTAAACTCCACGTTATGCCTGTTTGCTTACTTAGAATTCAACACAACCAGCTGCAGAAAGGTGTAAAATACCACATTTACCTTCAATTAGCTTTACAAACTGTCTTAGATGTAATGCAAGGTTTTTCCTTTAAACTGTATTCAATCTGTGTGTTGGAGTTTTTTCAGAGCTTATGTATTTTCAGCATAGAGATACATGGGGCTGGATATTCAAACTGTGCTATTCTTAGGCACAAGCCCTTGCGCTGCGCAAAATAGTTGTGCAGGGGTGTGGCCGAGGCGATATTCAAAGGAGTTGCGCTATTAAACTCGCCGAATATCACCCCGGCCACAGTCACTGTGCATGATGATGGAACTTGCACCACCGCAAGTTGTCAGAATGGAGCATTCAACTTGCGGTGTGCGAAGTACCATTGCGCCATGCGAAAATCCCCATATTCAAAAGATGACATGCAAATGGGGCCATAATTCATTCAAGGCGCAGGGGGTCCATTTGCATCTGATTATGGCCCCATTTGCATGCCATTAGCATGTAGGTGCGCCCGATCCGAGGACACTGGCGCCCTGCCAGGCAGCAGCACATCGGGACCAGATGCCCTTGCAGCCGATCGCGGGCAAAACAGTGTAGATCCTCCACCCCCCAGTGGCCCGATCGCGGGACAAGTGTACTCTCCGCACCAGCCGATCGCGGGCAGCAATAGTAGCCCCCCAACGTATCCTGGTGGTCCAGTGGACCTAAATGCCGATCGTGGGCGGTGTATAATAAACCCCCCTCCCAAAGTCATCCCTGGTGGACCAGTGGACGAAATGCCCATCGGGGCAGTAGTTTAATAAAACCCACCTCAGACATAGCCCTGGTCGGCAGCATCCCCCACCCCACCCACCCACGGCCCCACCACCTCCTCCCCCAGCGGCGATGGGCAGCAGCATCACCCTCAGGCAGGGTCATCGTGGTACCTAAAACCTGCTCGCCCTCTGGTTCCTCAATCTCCTGACCGCCCACCCTTTCACTTGAGGCTGGCTAAGGTAAAAGAGGTCCTGGCCATCCTAAAAACCCTGAAAATGACAGGTTCAGGAGGCCCGGACGGACTCAAAGCTAGATTACTAAAAGGTGGTGCCACAGCGCTCACGTAGCCACTCACCTGGCTGATCAACAGGTCCTTACTTGAGGGATATGTCCAGAGCTGTGGAAACAGGCGCATGTGGTCCCGATCCATAAGGGGGGGCCTGCAGAACCAATTGAAAACTATAGGCCAATCTCCCTGCTCTGTAGCCTGGCAAAAATACAGGAGAAAATCGTATATGCCCAGCTTAAGGAGTACCTGGAAGCCCACATGCTGCTGTCCCCATCGCAACATGGCTTTAGAGTCAATCATGGGACAGACACTGCCCTAACCAATTTCTCTCTTCGGACGCATTTAAAGACCTAGATGCTGATCCAACACAGGGTAGTTTTATAGACTCTCCAAGGCCTTCGACCGGTGGATCACAGACTACTCCTCCAAAACTCCTCCATATAGGCCTAGATGCCCACGCCTCAAATGGATAGAAAGCTACCTCACGGGTCGGACTCAGAGAGTCAGGTGGGACAAACTCCAAACCTCAGTCCCTAATGGATGGAGTACCCCAAGGGTCCATACTGGCCTCTTACGTCTCGTTGTTCAGAAATGAACTGCACAATCACTGTGGAAGCAGCAATATAATCCAATATGGATGATGCTGTTATTTACACGCCTTCTTACTACCTGGATGACCTATCCATTTCTCCAAAAGGACATTCACATCATGGAGAGGTGGCTCATCAATAACAAAATGGTCCTTAACACCAATAAAACCAAAGTTATGCTTGTTCGGACCAAGAGCCCTAGGACAAGGTAGATCACAACTTCTCCAGCTCTCTATCTCTGGAGGGCAACAAGCTAGAAGTTGTTCCCTCTAAAAAATACCTTGGCCTCACCCTCGACCAGGGTCTCATATTCAAACAACACATGGACCAAGTCACTAAAGTAATCCATTCCAAACTCGGGTTACTATATCGGCTTAAGGAACTGTTAACCCTTGAAGCTAAGACTGCTATAGCAGCGAGTGTCCTACTTCCAATACTAATATTTGCTGCCCCGGTCATCAAGGGTATCTCAAAGCTGGAGTATGGTAAACTACAGGTTCTATACAACAAGGTGACCCGCTTTTCCACCTTATCCCACTCGAGGAGCCACCACTGTGAGGTGTTAGCAAAGCTTAACTGGCCATCCTTCGAAGCACACCTCAGCTACCCCGTGCTCTGCCTGGCGAAAAAGATAATCAGCCCCTTGCCTCCCCCTAGCCTTGGGAGACTCCTCACAGTAAAAAGAAACCAGTGCAGCCTTAGGTCCTCGGGCCAAATGTTGCTAGAGGTTCCCAAGGCTAGGACTAAGGCAGGCGAGAAATCCTTCTCGTATGCTGCCCCTTCCTTATGGAACAACCTCCCATTGGAGGTGTGAGAAACCCCATCGGTGCCGTGCTTCCTCACCAGACTCAAAACCCATCTCCTATCAAAAAGCGTATGCCAGTGCCACTACACCTGACACTACCTAAACGACCACAACTAACTAAAATTTCAACCCCCCCCTAACAATGTAACACTAACTTTTCTCCTCACTGAACCATCCTAATGCTCTTGGACTATGTCACCCAAAGAATCCACAGTGCTGTCTCACTAACATGTAGGATAAATGTTTGAATGCAATGAACTACAACTTACCAACATGATACATATAACCCTTATAACTACTGCTATGTGTAAACAGCCGAATACTGTATACCCATGACTTCCTGTATATGTAAATGTACAAAAGTTCATAATGTCTGTAATGTTATTCCCGGGTCGCCCCTGAAAAAGGGACCTTCAGGGCTCAGTGGGCCTACCCGGTCATCAAAATTCAATAAATAAATAAATATTTAGTTTTTGTTTACCGGATAGGTGCACTAGCCATAACCATTACTATTTTCAGACACGACCTGGGAGGATACAGTACAATACAACAACAAAACATAACAATTTACAAAAAATCTTTGGGGATAACAATTTTAACAGTGAAACAAAGTAGGACTATGCATCAAGACATTACATCAGCAAATCATACATGGTTTACATTAAAGTAAAAACAATAGAGATGCAGGAGGGAAAGAAGCTATGCTGAAGGGTGTTAAACAGTATAGAACATAGAAAAATGAGAGAAAAGAAAGAGATTAAATGAGATGGAAACAGAAACTGAGTGTACATGCAGGACATTGCTGGTGTTGTGGGAAGGGCTAAGGGGTTTGAAACAGGAGCATTTGTTTGTTGAGATAAGGTACTTGAGTAGCTCCATCTTAAAAGGGGGGGCAGCAGTTCTGATCCTTAAGTTCTCCCCCTTTATAATGTCAGATTCCTACACAGATAAGGAGGGCCATTTTGCTCTGGTGGTGGGCATGATCCGAGATCAACAATATACAGTGGGCAGTATATATGTGCCTCTGGGCAGCGACGCCTCAATGATCCAGCAGTTAATTGACACCATTATCCTACATACACAGGGAATTCTGACTCTGAGGGGAGACTTAAACTGCCTTCTCTATCCCACATTTAAAGCTTCAGCACACTGATCATCCCCACTCTCCTCTGGAGAGAAACATCTCAGGAAATTGCTTAAAGAGGTGGGTTGGTGGACACTTAGGCCATCTCCACCCCACAACCAGACGGTTTACATTACCCCATGCCTACAGATATTACTCCCATTTAGATTATTTTTTGTATAAGTAGATAGCATGTAGAATGAATCCACACTTCAGATATCAAGAATATATATCTTTCCAATCACGCCCCAATCACTTTAGAACTTACAACAGCACAAGAGCGGAAAAATACGTTCTGGTGCTTTAATAATTCCCTCCTCAAAGACCCAGTGTTTATAGATTTGTTCAAGAAAAGATTCCTGAGATTGTATGAGACAATTCTTCAACTCATACCTCACCAAAACCATATGGGATACCCTGAAAGTGTTACTTTATGGTTACATAATAGCATATGCTACAAAATGAAGAGGCAAGCCGTGGCCAAGCTCAAGGAGTTACAAGACCAACTGCAATTTCTACAAGATGCCCATATGCAGGGAGACTATTCCTTAGAAGTTCAGGTTAACCAAACTAAACAGACAATTCAGAAATTATTAACAGGTAAGACAGAACATGTACTTCTTTGGCTTCGCCAAAATTATTATGAAAGGGGACGTGGGCTTCTTGGATATTGGCTTCCCATTTATGAAAACAAATTCAAGCAGTCTCCATATCCAAAATCAGAAACCCTCTAATCGGTAAGATGACCTCAGTAACATTGCAGATATTGCACATTTTTAGACAGTACTACTCTAACTTATATGCAGAGACGTCTCCCCCAGTCCATCATGACATAGCGACCTTCTTGTCCGGACTGAGACTTCCTTCCCTGGATCCCCAGCAAGCGGCACAATTAACCCACCCTATTTACAATCTCTGAGGTTTATTCAACAATCCAAAATCTCAAAAATGGCAAAAACCCTGGCCCACATGGTTTTGGAGCCGAGTTTTATAAAACCACATGGGACCTTATTAAGGATCCCTTTCTTTCAGCTCTCCAGAAGAGCCACTCTTCAGGGGACTATCCTATCTCCTGGACTCAGGCCTCAATTTTGGCCATATTGAAACCCAATAAACCCTCCTATCTATGTGAATTGTACACACCCTTATCAGTACTAAATCAAGATTACAAAATCTATACTAGCATTTTAGCCACCACCTCAATGAGATCCTGCCCTTTGATCCACTCAGACCAATCAGGCTTCATTAAACCCCATCAGATGACTGACAATATTAAATGGACCTTTTCCTGATTAATCAGGTCCATGTCTGTAAACCCCACTGACGATTCTAAGTCTACAAGCACAGAAAGCATTTGATAGGGTCTTGTGGTCCTTCCTCCAGTGCATGCTTTTGAAATTTGGGTTCCTAATGACTTTCTTAGAAATATTAAAGGCATATACACCAACCCTGAAGCCACAGTTAAAATCAATGGCACCCTCCTCCCTTTCCCTGTCCCAAGGACCCGACAGGGTGCCCCAGCCTCATACCTGTCTGTGCTATATGTGGCATATTGCTCAGCATCTGCCCATTAGGCTCAGATTCACTGAATACCAGACAAATGACTATGAACATAAAGTAGTGTACTATGCAGATGATTTGCTATTATATATTACAGAAACAGAATCCTCACTGGAGGCACTGGAGCTGAGTCTGATGGAGGTGGTGAGGGTATCAGGTTATAAATTAAATTTCAGTAAGACAGAGGTTATGTTTATACAAGATCTCCTATCCTCAAATTTACAGCAGAGATACCCATTTAAATGGGGCCGAGCTTCTCTCCATTACTTAGGTGTGCACCTCACATCGGACCCATTGGAGATATACCCTAAACTATAAATCACTCTTCTCCTAAGTCTGAGAGGATCTCCAGATGTGGTCTCATTTGCCGATATCCCTTTTGAATAGAATTCAATCTATCCAAATGAACATACTCCCAAGATTGCTACACTTAATGCAAAATATTCCTTTTTCAGTGCCCAAAAAGGAAATAAAAGATGGAATAGGATGATATTGGCATATTTATGGCAAGGGAAATGGCCAAAAATTGTTTTTAAAAAGATGCAGCTCTCGTGGACGGGGGGGGGACTGGCTTCACCTATTTTCCAAGAATACAATATGGCAGCACAATTAACTCATATGACACATTGGTTATGTCCCGACTCACAGACCCCTTTGTGGGTCTGGGTGGAGGGAATGTTTTCCTCATTCCAGTTGGACTCTACTACAGTCTTTCAACCAACTCAGTGATCCCCCGGGATCGCCCTACACATCCGAAGTCTTTGTAGAGCTGGTCTGCATACTTAAAGAGACCAGAAAATTTATATGGTGCCAGATGGATGGGTGGGACTGCCCTCCTTAGATGGGTCTTTCCCCAGCTCACTTGGACCAGAGCTTTCACAATTGGCGTACACAAAGGGCTGGCTCATACTTATCAATTTTATTCAGATGACATCCTGAAAACATTTCAACTACTGCAAATGGAATTTGGCCTCCTCAATGGATCTTCTACCAGTATTTGCAGATGTGCCACTATCTGACTAGCACTGTGGGCTGGACACATTATCCCAGATGCTCTCCCCTGTGCTGATGCTGCTCTTTCAGGTCCAGAGGGCGTTCCTACTGAGACACCTTATCTCCCGGTTCTGTAAGACGCTAATAGATTCCAATACATCACTATTGGAAGGGGTGTACACAACCTGGGAGGCAGATTTAATGATAGAGTTCCCAAGGGAGGACTGGATTTGGATCTGGCATAGACAGCACCATACTACTAGTTTATATACATTGCGTAAGTTTGGATGGAAGATTGTAGCTAGATTCTTTTGAACCCCACAAATCACAGCCAAATTCCACCCAGTGGCACACTGGTCCTGCTGGAAAAATTGTGGAGGTGAGGTCTCTACCCATGCCCATGTTTTCTGGTTTTGTCTGGTCTTATCACAGTTCTGGGAGGAAATCTGGAGAGTTCTTCTGGAGCTGTTCCCAGGACTGGGTAACATTATCCCTCAGACAGCAAAAATGTTATACTTCCCTAAACATTTCAAACAGAACACCAGGCATACTTGGCGAGTACACTACTTGCAGCAGCAAAAAAAGTCATCACAAGAAAGTGTCTATAGCCCAACCTCCCCACCATCATGCAATGGGAAGACACAGTTTATGACATTTACAAGATGGAAAGCCTGACAGCCAAATTGCAGGATAAAACACAGGTTCTCCTAAATACATGGATGACATGGTTCCTTTATATTGCATCCCATAGACTGAAACAGATTCCTTGATGGACTGTGGGTTGGGAGTTAGTGGGCCAGGCCCAGGATGACCCTATTTATGTATTAGTACCCATGAGAAATTAATATCTAACCTCGACCTGGGGATTATTTCTCCCCCCAGCCCTCATGCTCTCTCGCCCTCCTCCCTAAGATAAAAAGGATCCGAATTAAAGGTGTAGTACACCCTCATATCTTGTAAATGCTATTTGTTTCCTTGACAACAGAGAACTCTTTTTGTGTAGCAGTTGGGGATATATGTGTTTGCTTTAGTTGTTTTCACAGTTTACAACAACCCTGTAACTAGCCCAGGGTCTCCATTTTCTGATTGTTGAAATCTCATTGTGCCTTAGATCTGTATTAGCATATGAGAACATGATGTGTCAGCACCCCTTAAACTCCACGTTATGCCTGTTTGCTTATTTAGAATCTAAATACAACCAGCTGCAGAAAGGTGTAAAATACCACATTTACCTTCAATTAGCTTTACAAACTGTCTTAGATGTAATGCAAGGTTTTTCCTTTAAACTGTATTCAATCTGTGTGTTGGAGTTTTTCAGAGCTATGTATTTTCAGCATAGAGATACATGGGGCTGGATATTCAAACTCTGCTATTCTTAGGCACAAGCCCTTGCGCTCATAAAATAGTTGTGCAGGGGTGTGGCAGGCGATATTCAAAGGTTGCGCTATTAAACTCGCCGAATATCACCCGCCACAGCCACTGTGCATGGTGCAGTGGAACTTGCGCCACCGCAAGTTGTCAGAATGGAGCATTCAACTTGCGGTGGCGCAAGTACCATTGCGCCATGCGCAAAATCCCCATATTCAAAAGATGACATGCAAATGGGGCCATAATTCATGCAAGGCGCAGGGGGCCATTTGCATCTGATTATGGCCCCATTTGCATGCCATTAGCATGCAGGTGCGCCGATCCCCGAGGACTTGCACCTGGCACCCTGCCAGGCAGCAGCCATCGGGGACCGATGCCCCCTGCAGCCCGACTGCGGCAAACAGTGTAGAAGCCCTCCACTTCACTTTCAGTACCGATCAAGGGCATAGTGGGCTCTCACCGTGCTCGAGTCGCTGGCAGCAATGTGGCCCTCATCAATGTCTTCCGGTCCAGTGACTATTCGCTCGATCCGCGGCAGTGTATTTAATTTCTCCTTCTAAACAGTTCTGGGGTCCAGTGACTGTCGCCTGATCGCAGGGCAGTGTTTATTAAAATCCCTCCGGAACATGTCTGGTGGTTGTTTTCATTCCTGTTTGACGACAGTTTTATCGCCCTTATTCTTCAGCAGCCGATGGCAGCAGTTCACTTTGGCCGCCGTCGTTGGGCCGAGCTGATGCCCGGGTTCATTTGGCAGGGAGCCATCGGGCGCAGCCTATGCCATACATGACAGTCCAGACGGTGAATGAATCATTTCAAATCTGACTGTCATGACGGTATGGGAAGGTATGCCCATTGGCTCTGCTCTGCACCAATCGGGCGCAGACCTACCGGGCAGTCAGTCGGCGGGCGGCGGGCGGCAGGCGGGTGGATGCTGCCACCCTGCCGCCGCCGGGGAGCTGGGTGGTGGGGCTTCGGGTGGGTGGGTGGGGACGCTTAGCCACCAGGGCTATGTTCAGGGAGGGGTTATAAACTTACTGCCCGCGACAGCATTTCGTCCACCGGACCACCAGGGATGACTGTGGAGGAGGGGGTTTATTATACACTGCCCACGATCGGGCATTTCGGTCCACTGGACCACCAGGGATATGTCTGGGCCATATTGCTGCCCGTGATCGGGCTGGTGGGGGAGTACACTATGCCCGCGATCGGGCCACTGGGGGTGGTGGTGGGATTTACAGCCGCTGCCCGCGATCGGGCTTGTGGGGGCACAGGGAGTGGGTTGGGGCCAGCCACAGGTGGCAGCTGCTGTGTTGCGCCCTGCAATGCAGCAGCTCACCTGTGGGTGGCCCTCGACTTAAGCCTTTTTTTTTTGGCTCAAAGTTGTGCAGGCGCAGGTTGGGGGTTGCGCCTGCACAACTCTGCAGAACCCGGCTGAATATCGGGCGTGCAGTTTATGCATGGTACCTCCCCCACCAGTTCAGCATGCATTCATTTGCATTGCGCTGTTGCTCAGCCTGTTTTCAGTGGCGCAACTGCCTCCTGCTGAATATCGCAGAAAGGAGCAAGTTCGGACTTGCGCAGGTGCAACCCTATTGCGCATGGTGCAACCCTTTTGAATATCCGGCCCATGGTGTAAATGGGTGCTGTGGTATCATGTTCTCATATGCTAATGCAGCTCTCCGGGACAAAGAGATTTTAACAACCAGAACATGGAGATCCCCAGGCTAGTTACAGGTGCTGGTGGGACCAGTGAAAACAAACTAAAGCAAACACAAATATCCCCAACAGCTACACAGAAAGAGTTTTTTTATTGACAAGGAAACAAGCAACATTTACAAAATATGAGGGTGTACTACTCCTTTAAGTAGGATATTATGATTAATATGACAAGTCCCATACTTTCATACTTTCCTTATATGTTTTCTGGATATATATGCTTTTTAGCCAAATGCTGGTAGAGACTTCCCTCTGTCTGCCTACTTCTGTGGTAATATGCTGTATTTGTGCATGCACTTTGTGAAAACTTACTGCAATAACCATCTAAGTTTAAAAAAAAAAAAGCTTGTATCTGGTTGATCCTGCTCTTTGACAGCTTCAGACTTGCAAGAGGGAATGGCTCCATGTCTGACTCCTAGCACTCACAGGTAAGCACGATCGCGATTATGTGTAAGCAGTAAGCCATGGACCCATTCCCTCTGGTACTCCTGAAGCTGACAAACAGCAGGGTCAATCAGATACAGCTTTTTAAAGAAAATAAAGGTAGGATCAACCAGATAGACACATAAAAATGATGAAGAGAATGTGAGGAATCTTGTTGTGGTGGCTCCTCGGTAACAGAGATACGGAGCTGCCACTACACAATGAAATTACTTCACCCTGGTTGGAAAGACAGAAGACTGGCTGGAAAATATTCCTCGCCAGATATTATATAGAATAAAATATAGGGTAGTGTGTGTTATGAGAATTCAATTCACTCCCTCAGTATGGAATACTTTGATAAACTCCTCAGGCTTCACCCTCGGCATTCATGTAGCATCCCACAACACGGGTGTGCATTAAATTCTCATAACACACTACTCCATACTTTATTCTATTATTTATACACACACACACACACACTCACTGACCCACCCACCCTATTGCACCCACCTCTGAAGCATCCTGACATGAATTATCCAAGACTAAAGATGCTTGAGTGACTTAGGCCCCCATATTCAAAGCCAGCCATGTGCACCATACTATGCTTAGTGGTGTGCGTGAGGTAGTGCTGCATTGGCCAGGATGCCATATGCAGACAGGCAGCATTCCCTGCCCTTGGCATACTGCCTGCCTGAATATGGCGCCATGTTAGTGTCACTGACAGTGACTATGCACAGAAGTAACACAGCCCAGTGCAGTAAACCAACTCATAGGAGCAAAGGGAGAAGGTGTGTTCCAAATGGGATAGGGCTCTTGCTCTTGGGAGACATATTCAGTTACTGGCATGCTAATGACCAAATATGGCATGAAAGTCACTAAGGGGCCATTTGCTTGTCATTGCTTAGCCATTAGCAGCTCTGCACAATGATGCCATACATGAATAAATGAATGCACTGTGCAGAGCTTTGCCCCCCTCCCAACTCGCCCAATCTCTGAATAGCTGACTGCTAACATGTGCTGTTAGTCCCTGGCAGTCTAGTTGTCCCCCATCCCTCCCTAATGCCTATCCAATGTCCATTACATTACTTAGTATTGTCCCTGGCACCCTGGCAGTCTAGCAGTCCCCCACCCCACTGAAGCCCATCCAATATCAATTACATCATTTATTAGTGTTCCAGGTAGTCTAGTGGCCCTCCTCCCCACCCAGACAGTGACACATCCCCTTTACCCTGTCCCTGTCCCACCTACTCAGTACCCACCAATTTCACACCCATCTGCACCTGGCTCATCCTATAAATGCCAGTCCCTCCACTGTCCCCGATGCAGTGACTGCGATTAGCACAGATCTTCACTCATCACCTTGGCTGGCCACTATCTGCATAATAGAGAGTGAAGTGGCCGTACAGTAAGAGAATTCTTTTGTACATGTGTGCTTTCTTCCTATAATTCAGGTGGCAGCTGAGATGGTGAGCAGAAGGATTGTGTCAGTCCTCGTTGTTGCATCCAGGATGGTTGAGAGATTGGCATTTATAGGGTGAGTCTGGTGCGATGGTGGGTGTAGGGTACTGAGTGGGTGGGATGGGGAAGGGGTTACTGGAGATGTATTAGTACCTGAGTGGGGAAGGGGGCAGCTAAATTACCAGGGACAATACTATTTAAGGTAATGGGAATTGGATGAGCATTGAGAGAAGCGGGGGGTCATTGGGCTACCAGGGACAATACTAACTAATGTAATTGAGATTGGATGAGCACTGGGGGCAAGGGGACAACTACACTACCAGGGACAATACTACCTAATTCAGTTGACCTAGAATGGGCATGGGGATGTGGTGGGGAGACCACAAGACTACCAGGAACAATATTACCTAATGTAAAAGACATGGGATGGACATGGGGGTTGGAGGGACCACTAGACTTACAGGGGCAATACTACCTAGCACATTTTTTTTAACTTTCTATTTTTGCTCCTTTCTTGCCCCAAGTCGGTCCACTTTCTCAGAGTTCCCAAAAGGAGGCTCACCACTTACCCCCTCTGAACCTCAGGTGAGTGTGCACATTGGAGTCTGCCCCCAGTTTCCTCCTGTGGATGTGCAGGATTGGGGCTCATCACCTGGACCGCCTGCAAGGTGTCTTTCCATTTTTCTGGTCCACCCCCCCGATGTCAGCGCAGAAGGAGCACCAATGAGATGGAAGTGCATTGAGATATGCATCTGCTCTGGTCCTTGGCTGACATCAGCCCCTCCCTACTTGTCTGCTTTCTCATCTGCACCAGCACCACACGTGGTCACCCAGACAGTGGCTCTATAGTGGTGGGGAAGCAACCTACCCCTCCCTGGAGAAAGAGAGCAGCCATTGGGTGCTCAATCCTTCTCCCCCCAGTGACCCAAATCCATCACCGAACCCGGGTCGCCAGCATGGTGTGAGGTGTGGCATCCAGTGCCTCAACCCTCAGCACCACTGGGCCAGCCTACCAAATACATTTGATCTAGGATGGGCATTGGGATTGGGGTCACTAGATAACCAGGGACAATACTAACTAACGACTCCAACATCAGATCAGCAAGCACTTGGGGGACTGCTAGACAGTCTGAGACAATTTTAAATAATGTAATACCCTTTGGCTGGGCCTCGGGAGTCAGGTGACCACTTGATTAGCACAGACTGCCAGATTTTGCTGTCAGTCTGCTTTCCAGTGCTTGGCTGGGGGAGGTATCAGTGATTCACACCACTATATGTGCTGTTATGGGCAGGGTTTTGGAATAGCAGTAATAGTGCCACCATAGTGGCCTGTTACCACTTCCCAGACCTGCTGAATATACCACTGCACCCTGAATGTAAGAGGGTTCCCTCATTTGCATAGGCACAGCAGTATACTCTGGGAGTGCATGCTGTCCACCAAGCAGTGGGTACTGGGAACACTGAGTATGACCCCACCCCATCCAATCCCAAACAGCTTGGCTAGTGCATCGTTACCATGAATAGCAATGCCCTAACTGACTGAATATTTGGGCCATAGTTCTCAAAGATATCTTCAAATTTCTAGTGTCCCTAATGAGTACACGGTAACACCCTTTGAGTATTGTTATATGGTGATTTATTGTCCTTCACTAAATACAAACTTGCTTAGAGTGACCACTTTAATCCTGAAAACTACACATGACTCTAAATACTGTTCTGGGAAGGAAAATATGCAGTCTTATGCTTACACTCCCTATGATTCAAGTGACCAAAAGTTACTAGTGAGATACTTATAGGCACTAAAAATAATGCTATGCCAATAACATGAGATGCTCCGTCACATCTCCTACCCACAAGAATTTCTCTCCTGTACTGTACATTTCTCTTCTTAAAACATCACATGACACCAGACCTGGCAATTACTTCTTGGAGACTAACAAGCATAGCAGCTTACCAAGAAATTACTGGCTTTATCTCAGGATCTACAAACACAATTTCTTTGAGGGAGGTAGGGGAATTACGGGCTTTAGCATGCTCAGCGGAACTGCAGTTAAATGAATAAAATCCAATTTATTGATTCAGTTTGCAGCTGTGTTTTTATCTTCAAATTAGCATCACTGAACAGTATTTCAAAATCTTGAGCTCACACTTAATTAAGTTTCAGGACCAAATGTTGACTTTTGTAAAACAAAAGTAGTAATGCACATCATTTTGTGCACAGCAAGCAATTGGATGGAAATAAAAGCCCAGAGGTTAGACTTATAATTTTCTATTTTTTCTTTATAGATAATTCCTGAAGATCTATGGTCAAAACATAATTTGTAACTGTATTTCTTTGTTTTCAGTGGACATTTAATATTACCTTTTTATTTTGTTTTGCACCCATAGGCTGACACAGTATCTTGTTTCTTTTGTAATTATGATAAAAGTCATGAAACTATAACTTCTGGTTATAGTAAAAGTAATAATAATAATTACAAAACTGATGAAGGCAAAAGTACGTATGAACATAGGAAATTTAGGACAGAAGAAGGTTATTTTGTCCATTGTGCCCCCTTCCCCATTTCTCAATGGTTGTATCCATGTATGAACTTCTAACTCACAAAAACATCCAGTGATTTCTTGCAGAGTTCAGATGAGCTCATTACAACTCCCATTGGAAAATCTATTCTAGCCTTCATCCATTCACTGGGGGAACACGTGTCTGCCATGTTCAGTCCTAAGTTGCTCACATTTTAGCTGGTTGAGATGACCCCACTTGGAGTGATGCTATTTAGTGAAACAAGTAATGGTGAGTCCCTTGCTTCCTCATACACAACGATCCCATTGCCTTCCACCTTCTGTTTTCAAGTGACAAAAGTATAATGGAATGACATATATTTTGCTTTCAAACAAGAAACTACATCAACTCTAACACACACACACACACACACACACACACACACACACTCACCAGATACACAAATTGTTATGAAACTCAATCTGCCAGTTGCAAGCCTTGGTTTAAATGACTAAAACTTGCATGAAACAAAAGAATACACCTTGTTTAACACAGTATGCTTTATTCTCCTTGTTCTGCTGCAGTTGCAGTGTTGCCATCTGAAACATGAACTGAAGGGTAAGAATAAATGACCCCCTCTCCATATCCCCTTGCGTGTTAATCACATTTGACACTAGCATTCTCTAGAACTCTTCCTGAAACCATTGAACACAGTCAACTGAACCATCAGCTGTTTGTTAAAATATTATGTGAGAATAGTAGTTATAGAAATTACCTCATCTGTTTGTCGGCTCTGCATGCTGATAGACCTCAAGCTGAACTGTACCATTTTACCCTGCTATTTTTGTAGTCCTAGCTAATGACTATAGTTACTGTAGAGACAGTATAAGTGCCACAGCTGGAACCTAATAATGGGGGGCTCAAGCATAACTGAATCAGACCACACACAAACATTGACAGGGGGAGGAACAATAGAACAATTAACCCTGGAAACTGTGATCTAGTGACCTCAGTCACACCATTAGCTTATAAAAAAAAAAGTTTCTTTCCTCTCTACGCATAATGATGCCTTCAGGGATTTGGTCTCCTCCAATCCTTGGCAGCCTTTTTTGTGATATCACCTTCCTATTGCATGCATACCAAGACATGGAATGCAAGAGACAGATGAGACGTTTTGGTTGGCTGCCAGAACATATTCAGAAATCAAATTACTGTGTACACCATTTGAACAGACAGTACTCCAGGCACTGAAGCATTATGATTTTTTTCCTCCCAGAGTCTCGGTAATCACTGACATATCTGTTTATGTAGCATTACTGTTATGTTACACAGCACTGTGCAGTTGGCCATCAATTCACTTTATCCTGTATGAACAAGCCTGGTCTGAGTGTACACAAAGCAGCAGTACAGGGGAAATCTCAGAGGAATCAAGTTCAACAAGAAATCATGGCAAGTCCATAGGTCTTTGCATTGATCTCGTATGCATGAAGTTCTTCTGACTTTGTTATTCTCTGGAAGTAGGCAATTGCATTATAGTATATGGTTAGAGTTTATTGTGTATGGAAAACCATTGTTTTCCAAATGTTGTTGTAGGGCAGTTCAAAGGTCAAAAAAGCTGTTGTACTATAGTTGTGACATCACATTGATAGTGCAACAACTTTTTACCCTTGGCCTGCCACCTGATCGCTCAGCCGAGGCTCTCTGTAAAAAAATAAAAACAAACATGGCGGAGCAATTTAGTGAGTGCTAGGCAGCAGCGCCATTGACAGCTGAATTTAGAGCTGGGACATGGTGAGCCATACATGGCTCCATTTCAGAAAAACAAATTCTTTTTTTTTTTCTAATTTTAAAACGAAAGCAGTGCGGAGAAGTTAAAGTTAGAAGTCGGATCGGATGGAGCAGGAGTGGCAGCGGGAGATTGGGAGTGAGCAGGAGCACCAGGAAGAATGGACCAGCACCTACAGCAAGTAATTTCAATAAAATAATGAGAAACAAAACAAAAAAAAAACATATACTATATAAAACAGTGGATGGCTGAACATCCACAACTAAGGCTGCGTTTCCATCTCGGGGAGCTGATGACATCAATGAGACCACTTGAGCTTTGCTCTCGAGGTCTCTATGACGTCATCAACTCCCTCGATGGAAACACAGGCTTGTTGTGGATGTCCATCCATCCACTATTCTATATGTTCAGATCTTTGCACTGGGCATCTAAGCAATTTACTGAACATGCTGTTTCAAAATAATTTGCTGAGAAGTAGGGGCCATCATTTTCTGATGAGTTAGTGCTTGTGAAAGGTAAAGGATTATAATTCTACTGTATAGTGAAGCTGTCTGTTTATCAAGAAGGCTGACTAATAGCCTTTCAGTAGCATGTCTCTGTTGAGCACACAGAAGCAACTTTGCTCCATTAAGGGGTCAGTCCTACTATTAACAAGCATTTGTCAATGCTGCATGTTTGCTTGCTGGCATTGGCACTGGTAGTGTAAGAGTTAGAGAGCTGCATAATAGGAATGGCAGTGAAGTATTGAACTGAAGCCAACCCCACCACCACCCTGCAGAGACTGAGAGGCATTGGGGTGTGCCTTTGGGTCATCAGGGATAACGGCCAAGCCATTTCACCACACCCTACCCTGCAGACACTGACAAGTGTCACGGTGTGTCTTGGGCTCTTTGGACCTTATGCTCACCCCATTCCATCAGAAAATACGGTGAGATGGGTCCTGTATAGGAGAATGGAGTGAACTTTGGGGCCGATGAGTCCAAGGCACACCTTGATGCCTCTCACTGGCTGCAGGGTGTGAAATGGTATGAGCATTACAGATGAGAATCCCAAGTCACACCCCCGTTGTCTGTCAGTCTTTACAGGCTGGGGAGTTATGGTCGGAAACTCTAACGCCTCAGGCGTTTGTTGGCATTTTCACTCCAAATTTTCAACATGGGTTTTTTGTGACCCCCACCTTATGAACAGTGGCAATATCAGTTTGTTAGCCGAAAGCTGATTTCACACAGCGACTACACCATTTGGCACCACAGGTGTGAAAACACATTTCAAACAAGATGTGAAAAATGACAGCTGTACTGTTCATGGGGAGGTTTAAAAAATGGCAATGTTGAAATTCTGCAGTGAAAATATAAAAAAAAAACTGGTGAAGTCATGAGCGTATGAATATGCGCAACACACACCCGTAATGCAATTAGTTTAGGAATTTTTTACAGCAGATTGTCGACACAGGGATTTTGGAACCTCCACGCATGAACAGTGTCACTGTGATTTTCTTAATCTGTCCCGAACAGTAATTTCCCACAGCAACCACGCATATCTGCTCTGGAAGTGAGAAAACACATTTCGACCATGGTGCGAAAAATGGCAGCTGTACTGTTCATAAGGAAATGTGGAAAAATGCCAGTGGTGAAAATCTGGACTGAAAATATTAGAAATCCATGAAGTTACGAGGGTACGTGGAAACTGTGCAATGGTAGCTCATAACACAGTCATTTTATGGACTTTCTTCACCAAATTTTTAACATAGCCATTTTAACACCTCTGCTCATGAACAGTGTCACTGTGAGTTTCTTAATCTGTCCCAAACACTGATTTCGCACACCGACTGAGCCATTGTGCACTACATGCACGGAAACACATTTTGGGCGAGATGTGAGAAATGACAGCTGTACTGCTCATAAGGAGGTGTGGTAAAATGACAATGTTGAAAATCTGGAGTGAACATATTGAAAATTCGCAAACTTACAAGCGTGTGTAGGAACAGTGCAATGCATGCTCATAAATCAGTCATTTTGGGGAATTTTTTCACCAAATTTTCAACATAGGGTTTTTTGGGGGCCTACCTCATGAACTGTGACACTGTCATTTTGTAAATCAGTCCCAAAAGGTGGTTACGTGCAGTGACCACGAAATCACCTTTTGGGGCTGATTAACGCCATGACAGTGACAGAATTTATGAGGTGGGGTCTCAAAAACCCCATGTTGAAAATTTGGTGAAAAAAGTCCCCAAAATGCCTGAGATATGCACTAAAGTTGAAAAAACCCTATTTATTACATTATACAGCTTACTGGCACTTCCTCAGTTCGCGGTTGGCTTTGAAGAGTGCAGAAGTGTTCCCGGTCCACCAAGATCATTGCACCAGACTCCAGAGGTAAGTATGGGGTGAGGTGGGGTGGGAAGGTGGATGCACAGAGGGTGGGCACAGGTGGGGGTCAGGACAGTCACCGAGGAAGGATTTTCTTGTTTTTGTTTTTTACTTTAGACGATGCGGACTTGTGCCACGCTAGTGGGCTTCCAGCGTGGCAGCTGGAAGGCTGTTTGGGGTGCATGGAGCCGATGGGGGATTGGGCACCTATAGGCTATAGGAACTGTTGCTATGCTGGGGTGGGCTCAGCGTGGCACTCGATAGTCTCTTGGGGAACAGTGGAGCCAATGGCGGATTAGGCATCCCCTGCTGGCCTTGCCAGACGCCACACTGGGGTGGGCTCCAGCGTGGCACCCGGAACTCTGCTGGGGAGCGCAGCACAGTCGATGGGGATTGGGCACCCCTGTCAGCTATACAGTGGGGGGGAGCGCATGAGCATGCAATATGCGTGCGTGTGCATACGTGTGTGTGTGTGTGTGTGTGTGTGTGTGTGTGTGTGTGTGTGGGAGGCATGCATGAGCATGCAATATCTTATTGCTGCTCACTGAAGTATAGCTTTCCCATTCAACTGTAAGGCATTACATTTTCAACTGCTGTCATAGACAGCTGCAGCATTCATTGGCGAAGGGAGGCCGCACCTGCAAACACACTAACTGAATTGGAAGATGGGTGTCACACCTCCAAAAACTGGAATGATGGCATTATGTTTCTTGCACATGCATGCAAGCAAGCATAACAAGCATAGAGGCACTGATTTACTATTACTCTCTCCCTAGTGTGCTTAATAAATGCCTATGCACTTGGGTTTTTAAGTTATTGTTAACTTTCTTTGTATAAATGTTTCACATCTCCGGAAAGAAAATATAGATGAAAGCAATTTCTATTTAAAAACAAATGTAACTGAATCTCAGATACCATAATTACCTTTGCCTGGAAAGTGAAAATATTGAAAATAATACTGAATAATACTAGAATGTCCTTCAGTGGAGGTTCAAGAGGTTATGCATATACATATAGGGCAGGATTTTCAAAGCATGGCATAGGGCTTGCATTCAGCCCTGAGCCACATCACTTATGTTCTGATGGTGCATCAAACCCTTCACCACAACTGCGCCCAATTTTACAGTCTTGGGTGTAGTTGACAGTTTTCATGAATTATGCCAGCTTGTGCCAAATATCTGGTGCAAGCACTGTAAAAACAGCCCACAGGATTGCTGCAAGTTAGACCAGAAAAAGTTGGTCTAACTTGCAGCAATTGCGGCATGAGATAGAAAATCCTGTTAGATCACTGCAAGCCCCTTGCACTGTGTCATCAGTGCATCAGGGCCTGCAATTATTTAAGGCTTTTGAAAATCCTTCCTATAAATATTTAAGCACATATAGACATGTAGGACTCATTTTTCAAAAAGGATGTATTGATGCAAGGGACTTATGTAAGAAGATTTTGATGCAAGAGGTAACTTGTGTCACAACTTGCATCAGTCGGGATTTTCTAATGCATCTGCATCAAATTCTGATGCTGCTGCACCAAAGCCCCCTTATGATATGGCTACATCACACAATCAGGTGTGCCAGGTTGCAAGGGGGCTTGCACCATGGTGGAGCTGTAATATCCCCTTTTTTTGGTATTCTGGAAGCCCTACTGTGAGTGTAGCAAGAGGCTCAAGTTAGACCAGCCAGGAGGTGGTCTAAGCTCCTTGTGCCAATGCCACACAAGATGGTGAATTGGAGGGCTCTGAAAGTGGGGTCTGAAACAAAAGAAACATGGGGAGTACCTTGGGGTATTGGGGAGATGGTGGACATACCAGGGAGTGATGTGGCACCCAACGTGGATGTCGTTACTACAACCATAAAGCCAATGGGATGGTACCGTGGGGGGTCCAGGGACAAATGGTGCCAATGCCCCAGGTGGGCACAGCCCTGGCAGCAGCCCCAGCCTTGGGCACTGTTTGTCCCAGGAACACCCCCCAATGGTACCAACCCATGGGCTTTATGGTTCTGTTAATGCCACCACCACCAGGTGCCACAATCACTCCCTGGCATGCTCACCATCACCCCAACACACCTATGGCACTCCCCATGCCCCTTCTGCCCTTGGACCCATCCTGTCAAGCATGTTTCACCCCCACTATCCTGGCCCCTCTAATGTTTCACTGGGCAGGGGAGGATGGATCCCTGCAGCAGTTCCCACAAGTGTGCCAATTGAAACATAGAAACATAGAATTTGACGGCAGATAAGGACCGCTTGGCCCTCCTAGTCTGCCCATTTTCCTACCTAACAGATAAGCTGCAGATCCTAGTTAACCAACAGCTTACTTTCTCCTACCCCCACTAGGACTGCCTTATGTCTGTCCCATGCATTCTTGAATTCACCCACTGTTTTTGACTCCACAATCTCCTCAGGGAGGCTGTTCCATGCATCCACAACCCTCTCCATGAAAAAATACTTCCTCACATTACCTTTAAGCTGTCCCCCCTCTATCTTCAAATTGTGCCCCTTGTTCTTGCACATATCTTTTTATAAAAGATGCTACCCTCTTGGACTTTGCTGATTCCCTTGTGGTACTTGTAACTTTCTATCAAGTCCCCTCTCTCCCTTCTTTCCTCAAGGGTATACATATTAAGCTCCTTTAGTCTTTTTTCATAAGTCTTCTGGTGCAGACCCTGCACCATTTTGGTTGCCCTCCTCTGGATAGCCTCCACTTTGTCTATGTCTTTGCGGAGAATGAAAACATAGAACATTGTTTGGCGCTAGTCTGCAGGTGCGACAACTCCTGGCTTTTCGGTGCAGGGTGCCCTGTTTCTTGGGGGTATTTTTTGCTGAGTTCCACATCTGACAGTCATTGGTCCTGCATGTACTGCCCTGCACCCCTCACTGTGGGACTGACACTACTCCTGAACACCCCACTATTACCCCATGGGGCAGGGCCACTGGGGGGCGTCATGTTCCCCCCTAATGGAGACAAGTAGGTAGTCCAGTAGCAGGAGCCCCGGGCAGTGGTGCAAGGTCTGCTTTGTGGGGCAGACATCATCCTGTGAAGGCAGAACCTCTTGATTTTTCTACAGTTTTTCTCCTCAGGAGGTGTGTCATGCAATGATGTTAGGGTGGAATGCCAAGTGTATGACATGCCTCCCAATTGGTACAGTCCCAGCTGCTTGACACCCAGCTACTGCATGGGGTCACACAAGCAGCAGTGACTCCCCCAGAGGAGAAGAGCAGTCCATAGGATGCATGATCCTCCTACCCCCTGGCCAGCCCTCCGAATGCCCAAGCTCATTCCCAAACTCATGTCAACGCATTGTAAGCAGTAACGCTATCTCTGTGCTGGCAGACCTGCTGGTCAGGGACCCCTGTTTTTACAGAACTGTGCAAAAGGGTCCCTGAAGCACCCGGAGTTTGCTGCAGCCCTACATTACTGCAAACTGCTGTGATTAAGGGCTCTTTGAAAATCAAGCCCATAGTCTAAAAGGTATATTACTAATAAAGCTGAAGTCCTTAGCAATTAACAGTTAGGATAGGGTTAGGGAAGAGTGTGATTTGGAAAAAAACCTCTGGTAAGCAGGGAGAAATGTTAACAGAATGCTAAACATCAGTTTTTAAGATGGGAGGGTGGAGGGCATGAGATGACTAAGTAGATAGTGGATATGAGACTAGCCCTGTCCCCTTGGGGATGGGGAAAGGAATTTTAATTCCCAGTACTAATTCCCCAGCTACTGCACATGATTAGCGAGTGTTTGGCATGGAATTCTGACATAGATAGACTGCTAGTGTGCAGTGCTGTAGATGCAGCTGTCCTTTAGCTGTGTCAAGATGTGAAAGCTTTCATAGTAGGATAGTGATTTTGGTTATGTGGGAAAGAACCTTACCACCCAACATTTTTTTTTGGTGGGAGGAGGCTATAAAACAGTGGACTGAAACTGAAGTTTCACAATTAATGCAATGAATTTTTATATCATGAAATTGGCATCATAACATAGGAGAACAGATATGACTGGATGACTGCATTATTTGGTTGCTGTTTCTTCTTTGTAGTTCTTACTTCAGGGTAGAGGTGGGTGAAGTTGGGAAACTTCACTCAGCAAATTAATCCACAAATTTAGTGCAATTCGCGGATTAATTTATGGATGCAAAGTGCGAAGCTCCACCTGCAGCGTGTGGAATTTTGCCTAGAAGTGCAGAATTTTGCCCACGAATGGTGAAATTTCACCACAAACAGTGGAATTTCACCATTCTCAGGTGAAATTCCACTATTTGTGGGTGAAATTCTACACTCCGCAGCAAAGTTCTGCAAAAAAAGGCGAAGTCACATAGGCGAATTTTAAGTCTAACAGCAAACATTTACAGATGGCTCCACAAAGGTAAAGTTGCTGACTGTCTGGAACTTTGATGGAGAATTTAAACTTTGCATCATCTCTACCTCTGGATCACACCTGGAAATAAGCTTCAGCCAAATGTGCCTTTCCCTGTCACCAATTTGTAAATACATTTACAAAGAAATATCATTATTCAATCACAGATTGCAAATTGACTGTTATGTGTGGCAATCAGCAATTAATATTCATTACCTGCATGTCTGAACTGCTCAGATAAAAGTTAAAATCCAAAGTGGAGAAGCGGCGATCAGCACAAGTCGAGCTGGTGCTCACTGCAAAGCGCTGCCTGCCCCCCAAATGTGGAAACTAAACCAAAATATTGCAGTGTCACTCGAGACCAGTAAATTCAAAACAACAAGTAGCTGAATCAATTCAAAGGATTTATTTTGCTGCATATGAAATTGGAAGATTCTTCTAACCAAGTGGACCTAGTCACAGGACAACTTTTGAAAATAGGTCAGTTTGTGGTCCTAACAGTTTGTATCCTGTCTGGAAATAAAAATGTCTATCTATCTGTCAAGTCTGTCCTCAACTGCTCTTTCTCCAGCTCTAGTTTTGACTTCAGGGATGGAAATGATTGATTAGAAAATGACCTTAATGAATCCATGGTGTTGGAACATACCAAAGCATAAGGGGATAAAATTGCATCGGCTAGGAGCTGGAATGATGCAACACAGCCAAGGGCACTGGAGAAACTATTGCCTTCTTGAAAATATTTCAGTCAGCCTTTGTGACTTTTTTATAATTCTGCAAAATCTACACATTATTATGTATAATTCATGTTTTTTCCACAGAAAGTTATGGATTATTTACAATTATCAAAACAGAAAAAAGTATGGATGTGCAACTTTTAGAGAATTTTGAGAAGAGAAAAAGGAGCTCAAATATCTATACAGTGTAACCCAGTCGATGGGAAAAAAAAAGTCATGTAAAGTTTATTTTCCAAAAACTATACTTTCTGTTGCCCGGATCTTTGAGCATATTGAGAACAAAGTGTTTATAGGTCATCCACAGAGAATTTTCGTATGCCTCATATATTCTAAATTAATGGTGTTCTACTTATTGTTAATGTTATGTGGGGTCAAAATGTACTGGCTTGTCCCCATCTACGGACAGTGAGAGGTCCATTGTGCTGACCCCCTGACCCTCTGGCTCTGTTGCTTGTCTTGTGGACTACCAAGGGAAACTGCATTAAAATAGCTTTCTGTGGAACAGGCTAAGGTCTCCTTTGGGATGGTAGCTTCACAGTTTAAAAGTCACTACTCAAGACAGTCCTACATTCTCAGCTTAGACTCATTCACTGACATGGATGCCATTAATGCAGTTGTGTAAATAACAATAACATAATATAATCCAGAATCATATTTTATATTTTTATGATTTAAGAAACTTGCGATATGGTATTAGGCAATGAATATCTTATAGGTCTACATTCAGTCACCATTGCTTGAGAAAATTCAGAAAAGTCAGTTTTCTACCTTTAATAATTGGGCTTCTATGACAATGGGATTTTTATGATATATCTAGATATACAGTGCTACTGCCTGCAACTGACTAGTAACTGGGTTTACTAAGCATCCAGATCTACCAGGCAAGCTACAATAATGGGTAATGTGATGTCTAGTTACATCATCATGATGAAGGTAGTCTCAATGTTTTGTAGAGCTAAAGCAACTCCCATACAGTAAGAGCATCAGCCGTAGTGGGAGAAATCTTCAACAAGTAAACATTTAATCACAAGAAACTGGGAAGTGTTACTCTATTGTAACCCTAGGAAGCCCTCACTTATGTTTTCACTCTTACCATCAATCTCCATGGAAACAGTTACCCCAGAGACAGGCCCTGTTCTAGTAGTTGAATTTTGAATAGGTGTTTAAAAAATTCTGCAGCCACCTTCTACTCTGACAGTTGACAGATTTGTTTCTCCGCCTGGAGTGAACAGTAGCCCTGAGACTAGCTCCAGTACAACTGGGTCTTTGGTTGCTTATTTGTTTTAAAAACAAGTAGTAGTTTTAAGTATGTAACTACTTTTTCTAACTGCTCTGCATTAGTTAGGATTTTCTAATTTTAAACCGTCGTCCTTCAAGCTCATGTTTTGATTCCTGGGAACCGGAGATCACTTCTTTAGCTATCTTTTTTTCTTTTTGAGCTATTTTAGATATTTTGTATCACTTGCTTATATTTCTTGGGTAAATGTCCTCTTTTTAAAGCTGCACTATTCAGAAACAGAAGTGATTTTACTTTCTGTTTCAGTCTGTGCTCTTTCACCATAATTAACTGCTTCCTGTACAGGAAGTCATGCTTTGACCTTTGCCACAGTTTTCTTTGGAGGTAAGAGACATATTTACTACTGTGCTCTTATTTTTATGTTAATCTTAGCTGTTGTTTTGGAATTGTTTTTAATTTATTACTAGGCTGTCTTTAAATTGGCATACCAGTGAATCCCAGAGAATCCACAAGCTAAGAAATATTTTGTAACGTGTTCTTGCTCCTGGCAAAGGCAGACTGCCACTAGTTCTGTGTGAACTGCTTGGGATCAGGTCCCAACTTTATTGTTTGCATGTTCTGCATTGTCTTTTGCCAATAAACCTTAAAATAAAAGGGCAAATAAAGTAGGAGTTATTATGGCTTCCCAGTCTACCTCCCTGTCACCAAAAATAATGAAAAAGGCTCTGAGGAAGTTCCCAATAATAGTGGAAAGCATGCATAAGAAGGTGCTGTCTCCTTGTGTTCAACAGCAGCATCAAACAATATAAAGGGTGAAAAGAAAAAAGAAAAAGCTGCGCAGCCATCTGAAAGGCATAGTAAAGATGGATCAGCCAACAAGGTGTCTGAAAGGGGGAACCCTGAATTTGCTGATGGCAAAACAAAAAAAAAAAAAGTAAAAGAGCCTCTGAGCAGACACTGGAAACCGTGCCTGCTGAAAAGAAATTTAAAGAAAAAATGTCACTGCCACTCTTCCTGAATGGAGAAAGGTGCACGCAGATGATAAAAAGAAAATGCCCTCACTAGAGGACATATCAAAAATGAGGCAAGGTTTCCAAGCCATCCAGGCTATGGGAAAGTAGATACAAAGACTGATAGAAAGTATCAGGCAGACAGACAGGAGGTAGAATACATGTTTGCCCACCCTGATCCACCAAGGTGTAGTCCAAGCTGCTGCTTGTGAGAGAGAAGAAGTCACACTTTCAGCACAATCTGCAGAAAAGGAATTCCCCAAAATTGGATGCTATAGACAAGAAAGTTTATAGTACAGCTTCCCAAATCTTAGGTGGGCAACTTATTCAGCATATATAGCACAGTACCAGAAAGCATTGGAATACAATTCTGGTACTTGCTGACAGAGCAGATGGTTACCTGGTGCAGGACTTGGTGGCCACAGGAGGGTCATCCCTGGACATCACCAAGTACCATTTCCACAGTGGTGGGGATACTAATGACACTGCAGTTAGAGTTCTAGCTCATGCAGTGTCCTAGAAGATTTTTCTCATTAAGGACTACCATCTTTTCCCAGGATACCCAAATCAAAGCCACTGATTTCTTATTTGAGGGAAATTTATTTTTTGGTGACAAAACAGAGGCATATATGAAAAAAAATTGATGGATACAAGACCACTTATAAGAGTAACAATGAGAAGGAAAAGGCTTCACCCTCCTATAGGCCCTATGGAAGGGGAGGCAGAGGCAGAGGTTACTTCCCAAGAGTTTATACTCCATATGCCCCCTATGAGCATCAGCCACAAAGGGGATACTACAGGGGCTGGGGCACAAGACATACTGCTGCTGCAGCACCAGCACCCAAGCCACAGCAAAACCCCTGACAATTCCACCCTAGTCATCCATCCATTGCCAGTAGGGGGAAGACTCTACTCACTACCTGCAGGAATGGGTAAACATTACCTCAGACAAGTGGATTCTGGAGGTAGTGGGTCAAGAACTGTCTCTGCAGTTCATAAAATTCCCAAGACTGCAGAAACACAAACATTTTCCATCACTCTCTCCCACGGAATGAATTCTGCAGGAACTGCAAGTCAAACATTGCTGACAGCAAAAGGTGTAGTAAAGGTCCCTGCCTGTCAGTGGGGCAAGGGCCTATTCTCAAGGCACTTCCTCATGCACAATAAAATTGGGGAGTGGCAATCCATTTTAGATCTTGGGTATCTAAACGAGCATAAAAAGAAAGACAAATAAAAGACGATTACACTGAGAACAGTGATACCGTCTCTGCAGTCACCACACTGTCTGGGATCATTGGATATGAAAAACACTTATCTTAATATCCCAGTCAGGCCATCACACAGAAAATATCTCAGGTTTAAGATAGGAAACTGTTAATACCAGTTCACAGCTCTGCCCTTTAGCCTCACCTCAGCACCGAGGGTATTCACAAAGTGCTTGGTGGTGGTGGTAGCACATCTGAGAAGGCAAAGTGTGATAGTTTTTCCATACCTGTATGATTGGCTAATCTCAGGGAAAACAGAACAGGAGACAAAGTGCTCCCTACAGACTGTAAAATGCAACTCAGAGTCTCTCAGATTCCTGATAAACCAACAGAAGTCACAGCTAAAATCTGCTTAAGTACTGGACTTCATAGGATCAGAGCTAAACACCCTACAGGGGAAAGCCTCTCTCAGGCCAGAGTTGCAGCCTTGGTAGCAACAGCAGAGTCCTTCACAACAGGTCAGCCACGACCTGAAAGGGACTTCCTGCAATTACCAGGACATATGACTGCATCCAGAGTTGTGTTTATATAGGCCAAGTTCCAAATGAGAGATATCCAGAACCACTTGAGACAACTGTTCTCAAAGATGGGATCCACTTTCAAAGCTATTGCCAGTGACAAAGGCACTGGTGAACTCCCTAGAGTGGTGGAGGGAAGAAAGAAGCCTCAGAGAGGTCATTCCCTACCTTCAGCAATCACCAGCAAGTATCCTTACTACAGATGCCTCAGTCCAGGGGTGGTGCACCTACTTGCAGGACCTCACATTGAGTGGCAGATGGAGCCCGCAGGAGTCACTGGAAAACATCAGTGTTCTGAAGCTCAAGGCAGTGCTGCTAGCAATGAAAACTTTCTCCTTCCTGTTACAAGATCACTCTGTCCAAATCAAAACAGACAACACCAGAGCAATGTATTACAAAAACAAGCAGGGAGGAACAAGTTCCTCAAAAATGTGTACAGAAACAATGAGGATCTGGGACCCGACATACACCTTAGAAGCAAACATTTATATGGTGTACTTGCTAGGCAAAGAGAATACCCTGGCAGATTCCTTAAGCAGAATCAGTCAGAGAAATCATGAATGGGACTTTAACAGACAGGATTCAGAAGATGGGATTCCTCAAAATAGACCTGCTTGCTTCTTGCGAAAACAATCAGCTTCCACAGTTTTGTTGCAGATCACCAGCCAGAGGGACAGCCTCAGAGGACGCCTTGGTCTTGCACTGGATACGGAGGTTCCTGTATGTCTTCCCGCCATTTCCACTAATCTAGAAAGTCCTCCAGAAACTCAGGAGGGAATCTGCAGCAATGATCCTCATAGCTCCAGACTGGGCAAGACAGACCTAGTATTCCGTTCTGCTGACCCTGTCCAGCAAGTCTCCAGTTAGCATGCCACTGAGTCACAATCTGCTGACACTATCTCAGGAGAGGATAGTGTTCCCAAACTTCAAAATACTATGCTTGAGAGCATGGTTCTTGAGGAGCAAGAATACTCTGGATGAAATCTCTCAGAGGAATTCCCAAACGTGCTTAGAGTTTCAAGGAAACCATCAACCAGAAAAAGATATACCTCTAAATGGAAGAGATTTTCATACCCAGAGGAGGAGAGGAAGCGAATCCTGGTGGAGGACTCCATCATAAGAGGAATCCATCTAGGAACACAGGAGGGGGAGGACAGGGAGATGAGGTGCCTACCAGGTGCCACGGCATGGAGGGATGGAAGGAAGATCCTGGGGATCACTGGGAAGGCAAGACGGGAGGGTGAGCTGGATGTCATTATCCACCTAGGTACTAATGACCTGGCAAATGGGGAGCCAAAGGAAGTTCAGGAAGAGTTTAGGAAATTGTGGAGGGGTCTCAAGCAAGTAGCTACTTCTGTCACTTTCTCAGAAGTACTACCTGCGAGAGGCAAGGGAGAGCATAGGGGTGCATGCACCAGGAACTTTAACTCATGGTTGAAGAACTGGTGCTGTGAGGAAGGGTTTGGATTCATTGGTGACTGGGGACCCACCTGGAGGGATGGAGGTTTGTTCAAGCCTGATGGCCTGCATCCATCCTGGAGGGGAATCCAAGCACTCAATGATAAGTTTAAATGCTACATTGACAAGCATTTAAACTAGCATGGGGGGTGGCAGGCCAGCAAGGAGGGTACCTACTTGCTCACCCCCCACAGCTAGCAGTGGAACCAGTGAACTGGAGGAGTGGCTATCTCTACAAAGCAGTATGCAAAAGATGGAGATTAGCGCCCAAGAGGTGGATAGGCAGAAAAAGGGCAAAATTCAGCAGAAGGGCAGACAGCAAGGAGAACCAGGGATAAAAGACAACCAAGGAAGGAGCTGGAGTAGAACAGCAAAACAGTCTAGGGAGGTCAAATCATGGAAAGCCATGTGTGTCAATGCCAGGAGCCTTAGCAACAAGATGGAAGATCTGAGGCTGTCATGGTGCAGTCAGACTCTGGACATTGTGGCCATCACTGAAACCTGGTGTAATGATAACCACGACTGGGAGATGGCCATACCTGGCTACAACATATTCAGAAGAGACAGGACAGGTAGGAAGGGAGGAGGAGGCACTGTATCTGAAAATGACATAAGGGCCACAGAGATCCAGGAGGAACAAATTGGGGAGAGATACTGTGGGTTAAGCTGGAAAGGAAAATGGGCCAGCTATCCGCACAGGTGTGGTCTATAGACCACCAGCCCAGGAGGAAGAAACAGATAGGGAGCTGATGCTAGCCATCCAAAGGATGGCAGACAACGGTGAGGTAGTACTGGTTGGAGACTTCAATATTCCAGACGTGGACTGGAGCATCCCAGCAGCAGCATCACCTAGGAGCAGATTTATTCTGGACTCACTTCAGAGTGCCTTCCTCAAGCAACTGGTCATGGAACCAACTCGGCAGAAGGCAATACCGGACCTTGCACTCACAAACAGGGACAGTGTGATAGGGGTAACAATGGGGGAGCACCTGGGGAACAATGACCACCAGTCACTGTGGTTTGAAATCACAGAAAGAGCAGAACCAAACCACACAAAAACACGTATCCTGGATTTTAGGGGGGCAGACTTTGGGAAAATGGGGAAATACTTGAAAGAGGCATTAAGGGAAGTGGGGCAGGAATCAGGGGTTGAGGAACAGTGGGCAGTATTTAAAATAGGGATTACAAGAGCAACAGAATTATGCATTAAGGAGGCTAGCAAGAGGAAAAGGAAGGGGAGACCATTATGGTTTTCCAAAGAGGTAGCAAAGAAAGTGAAAGCCAAAAAGATTGCATTCAGGCAATACAAAATGACACAGGCAGAAGGGGATAGAGAGAAGTACCAGGAGAAGCAAAGGGAGGCAGGGAGGTCAGTAAGGGAAGCCAAAGCTCAGACAGAAGAACACATTGCAAAATCAGTGGGTAGAGGGGACAAAACCTTTTACAGGTACATAAGTGAAAAAAGAAAGACAAAGGGAGGGATAGTGAGACTGAAGGGGGAGGATGGGGGCCATGTGGAGGATGACAACAGTAAAGCTGACATATTGAACAGATATTTCTGCTCAGTCTTTACTGAGGAAGAGGAGGGTAATGGGTCTGAAGGGAGTACAAGGGGTGAGAATGGTGCAGAAATGGACACAAGTCCCTTTACACGAGAAAGGGTCCTGAAGGAACTGGAAGTAATGAGTTGATAAAGCAATGGGGCCAGATGGGGTGCACCCCAGTGTCCTTAAGGAACTAAGAGAGGTGGTGGCTGAACCTCTGGCTATCCTGTTTAGCCAATCACTGGAAAAGGGGAGGTACCCAAAGACTGGAGGACAGCAGATGTAGTCCCCTTATACAAAAGTGGGAACAAAGAGGAAGCGGGGAACTACAGACCAGTCAGCCTCACCTCGGTAGTGGGGAAGATCATGGAAGCACTACTGAAGGAGAGATTGGTGGAACATCTGGTTGTCAATAGACTACAGGACCCACCAGGGGGAGGTCATGTCAGACCAACCTCGTTGAATTTTTGACTGGGTGAGTAGGGAGGTGGATCAGGGGAGGGCAGTGGACATGGCCTATCTGGACTTCAGCAAGGCCTTTGACATTGTGCCACATAGAAGACTATTACACAAACTGGGGAATATGGGTGTGGGCAGGACAGTAGTGTGGTGGGTAGGTAACTGGCTGAACAGCAGGACATAGAGGGTGGTGGTAAATGGCTGTCACTCCACAGAGGGAAGAGTGATAAGTGGGGTACCACAGGGATCAGTGCTGGGACTGGTCCTATTCAACATCTTCATCAGTGACATTGCGCAGGACCTAGAAGGCAGAATTTCACTGTTCACTGATGACACAAAGCTCTGTAACAGAGTAGACACACCAGAGGGTGTAGACAGAATGAGAAGGGACCTGCAGAAACTTGAAGAATGGTCAGGGGTTTGGCAGTTGAAATTCAATGCAAAGAAGTGCAAGATAATGCATATGGGGCACAAAAACCCTGGCACAATATATCAGTTGGGGTGAGGATATAGCATGCACCAAGCAGGAAAGGGATCTTGGGGTTATCATCTCTGATGACCTCAAGGCAGGGAAACAGTGTGACAAGGCAGCAGGTAAAGAATAGGATGCTGGGATGCCTAGGCAGGGGCATCACCAGCAGGAAAAGGAGGTCATAATTCCACTATACAAGACACTAGTAAGGCCCCACCTGGAGTACAGTGTACAGTTCTGGAGACCTTACCTACGTTAGGACATAGACAGGGTAGAGAAGGTTCAGAGGAGGGCAACTAAGATGGTACATGGATTGCATCACAAGTCCTATGAGAACAGGTTGAAGGAACTGAATATGTACTCCCTGGAGGAGAGGAGGGAGAGAGGGGATATGATAGAGACATACAAGTATCTTACAGGGAGGAAGAAGGTGCAGGAATACACTTGTTTTTAAGCGAAAAAGATGTTCCAGGACTAAAGGGCATGGGATGAAGTTGGAGGGAGGACGATTCAGAGGAAACGTGAGGAAGAATTTCTTCGTAGAACGGGTGGTGGACAAGTGGAACACCCTGCCAGAGGAAGTGGTGGGGGCTGAAACAATCACAGGATTTAAGAATGCATGGGATAGACATAAAGGAATTCTGGAGGTCAGGGGTAAGGGGCAACAGACTTCTATGAAAACATAAACTGAACTTACAAGCTCAAATGGGCAGACTGGGTGGGCCATAGGCCCTTATCTGCCGACACTGTCTATGTATCTATGGTGTACCCTAACAAAAATAATCCCAATAGAGGCAGGGTTGCCTACAGTCTTGGGTTACTTGGTATACCTGCAGTCCTTAGGCTTAAGGCCATCAGCACTGAAGGTGCACTGGGCAGCAGTGTCAGTCTACATATCAGCAGGCAAGGGAAAGTCACTCAACCTATTTTCAAAAGTTTTTTTAAAGGCCTCAGTCACTTGCACCCACCAGTAAGGGACCCAGTCCCAGCATGGGATCTCAATGTCTGTCTTGCCCAGCTCATGGAGGCTCCATTCAAGCCTATGGACACTGCTGGCCTAAAGTATGTCACATGGAAAAAACATATTCCTGATTTCCATGACCTCTGCTAGGAGCATGGGTGAACTGTAAGCCCTCTACACAAAGCCAAATTACATGACCTTCAAAAGGGATAAGGTATTCCTTACAGCCAATAGGAAAATCCTATCTAAGATGATGTCTGAATTCTATCTGAACTAGTTAGTAACACTTCCTATGCTGTACCTAGAATACTCCAGTTTAGGTGAGCAAAAATTGCACAGTCTTGATCTGAAATGAGTTTTGGCCATCTATATGGACCAGGCAAAAGATGTCAGGTCCAAAAACACTCTGATGAGGCTGGCAGGTGTAAACCAGCATTCAAGAGGTCTGTCTTTTAATGAATAGTCTCTTTCATTCAGTTCTGCTATGAAAAAGCTTGGGGAAATTCCACCTACAGGCTTAAGGGCATACTTAACAAGAGGCCCCTCTGCCTCTGTGGCATCCGCAAAAGGCATCCCCTTATTAGACATTTGCAAAGCAGCTATCTGGAAAAGAGTACACACCTTCACAAAGCACTGTTGTCTGGACACACAGCCAAGAAGGGATGCCAGCTTTGAAACTGCTGTGCTGCAGAACCTTTTTTCCCCCAGGTAGGTTCTGGACCCAGTCTCTCAAGGTACTGCTGTATATTGTGCATAGAATGAAACCATAAGTGAGAGACTCCTGGTGTACAAGAAAAAAATGATTCACTGTAGTAATGTTTTTCCTTCTCAGGGATCCCATACTATGGTTCACTTCAACTCTGTCTCCCCTTCCAGAACCTAAAAATGGGTTCTTACAATATTCAGTTTCTTTTTATGTAGGTTGCTTGTGCATTACTATTATAGTTTCTCCACAACTGTAAGTTGTTTTTTCACTGTATATTTCCATTTTTTAATTTACATGCCTGCTTCAGTTTAACTGGTGTTTTTTTCAAACATTTGAAATTTGCACTAAAGTTTTGGCAGATTTTTTTAGCTTGATTCACTAGCCACCATTCCACTCTGGCTATAGAAACAAATCTGACAGTTGTCAGGGTGGAAAGTGGCTGTTGAGTTTTTCAAACACTTTTTCTAAATTCTAAATTCTGCTGTTGCAATATGGTCTCTGGGGTATCTGTTTCCATGGAGATAGATGTTAAGAGTGAAACCACAGTGAGGGATCCCTGAGAAGAAACCTTACAATGGTGAGTATTTTTTTCTTGTTGGACATGGGACCTCAGAGAAACCCAGTTACAAGGGGACTGATTCTCTACTCCATCAATGTCCTATCTGTTAGTCTGGCTAATATATGGAAAGTAGCAAGTAGTAGAACTGCAACAAAGAAGAGTAATAAATAAATGGAAACACTAGCCTGTAACGAAAAAGTCACTGCAAAAACATCCTAATTATGTAGCTCTCTAAACTGCTGTCTTGTTATACTCTTCTACTCAAGCGATGTCTACTGAAACAGTCATATGTAGCCTATAGTACCTGATAAAGGTATTGGCAGAGTCTGCAGACTACCTTGTAGCAACTCTGCAGACATCAAAAAGAGAAGTTTCCTGTTTCTTGACTCAAGGTAGAGAGACAAGCTTAGTAGAATGTCTGAAGCAACTGTACCCTTAGATGTTTTGTTTTGTTAGCCTCCTAAATCTATCCCTTAAACCACTGGATGGTGCATCTTTGTAATCTATATAAGGGTGAGACTAGTGGACCATTGGCAATGTTGGTTCTGCTTGGAGTTGGGGCAAATGTAGTTGACCATAGAAACATACACAATCTCAGCAGAAAAAGACCATTATTCCCTCCAGTCTGCCCAGTTTTACCCTTCTCTACCCCATGACATACTGTCTAGATGGGGCTTTCATCCCTCTGCTTCCTTCCTTACTGCTACCCCCTGAGTAACTATTAATCACTTTACTCTGTCCCAGCCATGCTTGACCACGTTAATGTTTTTTGCACCCACCATCTCTGCCAGTAGGTTGTTCCATATAAACATAGACTCCGATGGTAGATAAGGACCGCTTAATCCATCCAGTCTGCCCATTGTTTTCCCTGCCTATACAGACACCTCAGACCCTACTTGATCTCTGGCTCCTTCCCTGCCTTGCTTTCTACTAAGATTCCCTTATGCCTATCCCATGTATTCTTGAATCCAATTACTGTTTTAACCCCCACCACCTTTTCTGAAAGACTGTTACAGGCATCTACCACTCTTTCAGCAAAGAAATACTTCCTCACATATCTCCTAAATTTATCCCTTTCCAGCTTCATTGCATGTCTCTTTGTTCTCATGTATCTTTTCCACTGAAAAATATTCCTTTCCTGTACCTTATTTACCTCTGTGAGGTATTTATAGGTCTCAATCATGTCCCCCCTCTCCCTCCTCGCTTCCAGAGTGTACATATTAAGGTCCTTCAGTCTCTCCTCATAGGCATTCTGGTCCAGACCCTGCACAATTTTAGTTGCCCTCTCTGGATAGCCTCCACTCTGTCTATGTCCTTCCTAAGATGTGGTCTCCAGAACTGAACACAGTACTCCAGGTGCTCCATGGCTGAGCCTCTCTCCATAAAGTAAAACTTCCTCACATTCCTCCTGAATCCCCCTCACCACCATCTTACATTTATGTCCCCTTATTTTCAACCCACCATTCCTGCTAAATAGTTCCTTAAATTTACCTTGTTTATTCCTTTCAGGAACTTGAAGGTTTCTATCATGTCACCCCTCAGCTTTGATAACTCAGCCAAACTACTTCAGATGCTAATGCAGCAATTGGCTTTTAGTAAAACAGGCTACAAATATGGGAGTAAAAAGCCTTGATGTTGGCAATTAATTTTTATTACTCTCGGTTACTAGTGTTAGGTAGTGTTTGCATGCCACTGCAGGAGACTGGAGTGTTTGGGGTGAAATGATAGAGTTTGCAACCCAGTAAGTCCACCACAGTCTAGTACTAAGCTACAGTTAAGCAATAAGGCATGACAGGAGGGTGTTATGGTGGGATAACGTCCCACATCCGGTGGGTTGAAGCATGAGGTGAAGCCGAGTACTTCCACAACCCAAAAAGGGACATTACCCCACCATACCCCCCCCCAGAGTTCCTTACTGCGATTATGAAATGGGTCCCTGTTAATAAACTAAATTTATTTTCTTTCTAAATAGTTTTGCTATTCACATTATTTAAAGCTTTTTTTTTGTATTTTAAATAAGGCAAAATAGTTTGTGACAATAGGTGGCACTAATGCTGCAGGAAAGCAGCTGTCTAGGTAGGGTAAAGTGAGGGCAGGCAGTGCTGGTGGGGTGTTGGGAGAGAGGCTGATAGTGGGGTATAGGGAGAGAGAGAGAGAGACTGCATCTCAGATGGGAGCACTAATTTAGTGTTGGGCATTGCAGCACACATGGCTGTGGAACCACTGGTCAGTACCCGGGCTGCTGCTCAGATTAGAGGGAGGAATGGCTATAGATCAGAATGGAGAAGCCAGCCTATCAGTTTTTTTTTTTTAATAAAAAAAAAAATTTTGTCTTTTGTACTCTGGTGTGTGGTCTGTGAGATGGAGCCGATCAACCTGAAGGGAAGTTGTGCTCGCAGTCAAGAGATTAAAAAAAATATGTATTACCAGAGAGCTGTTGTGAAAGCAGGACTGGAGAATTTGTGTAACAGAGGATACTGGAGTTTCTGTTTGAGGTAGGTGTTGTGTGTGGACAAGCTGTGGGTGGTTGCGTGCAGGGCTATTTATCAGGTGCAGAGTCTGTTTTGCCAGAAGCTACTTTCACCCGGGCTGTTGTGCTGGGATTCTGAAATGACTGAAAGTAGATCTCAACCAATCAGGAGCTGGCATTCTTAAGACCCATTTCATAATAACAGTTAACATTCATTTCTGAGCTCAAGGCTTATCTCCCTGTAGTCTCTGCTTTACTATATTTTCATGTCAATTACTACATTCTTCTTGACACTATACGTTTCCAGATTATATAGTAGTCATCCCCCCACCAAAGTGATGCATCAAAATACAAACAAACATAAAAACTAATGTAAGTAAATTAAATTTAGGGCATTACACTACCCTTCGCAATATTTTACCATCTGTGGATGGAGGTTTTTTTTAGTTTTTTTCTCTTTTTCCTTTTAATTTTTTTTTTTACATATTTATATTCATTGAATTTTGAACACAGCCACTGCGTATTGCTGGCAGTAAAAGTTGTAATTAGTTAACTACATGATGTTGGAGTCTGACTAGAGAATGGGCAGTCAGCTGATCAGTTACTGTTCTGTTGATGGTGGATGGGCTGGTGTGATGCCCAGATCTTTATCAACTGATAATGACTCTGAGTGAGTGAATCACACGGGATCATATTAAACTTGTTGGCAATGACTATGTGAAAGTTATTGTACTGTCATCAGAAGGAGGAAGACTTGTGCTGGTGGAGTGCATCAGAGTAATCCTTGTACTGCCACTGCTGCTAGGAGTGGTGAGCATAACTGTGGTGCCAGTGCCACTGATGATCCAGGGAAACTTGCCATAAGGAAGTGTAGCAGTGGGAATAATAATAGATATCACTTATTGGGCATGTAAATAATCAAATAGCTATTTAAAATGTATCCTTGTTACTGCAAGTTAAGTTTGAAAAAGGCTAAAAATTCAAGAGTCTGTGGATTTAGCCTTGATTGATGCAGTGAGGAAATATCTTCTTTTGTACTGAAGGATCTTTAAGAAGTGACTAGGGCTGACCTGCTAGTGCAGTGGCAAGGCGTCTGTCTGCGGCTCCGACATCCCGGGTTTGGGGATGGACCTGGGAGTCGGAGGGTCAGCTGGGGGGAGAGGGATCGAGCATCCTATGAACTGTTCTCCCTCTCTGGGGGGAAGAGTGTTTGCAAAATGAGGACTCCTGGCGGAGGCTGGGGATTCTGCATGGCCAGCACCACATGTTTCAAGGGAGGGTGGGGCAGACACTGGCATCATTGCACATCCCTGCCCCAGGGAGAAAAACTACTGAAAAATCTCGGCTGCAAATGATGGTCCTGCTCTGCCGCTGCTCCTCACTCAGACAATTGTCCACTGGGGTCCCACTTCTGAGACCCCACCCGGGGGGGAAGCCAGGGCTTCACAACTCATGTTCCTGAGGAGGGGTCTCCGCCCCGCAGCCCATCCGGGGAAGCCTGGAGATGGGGGAGCAGGTGGAGTCGAGGCACGAGCCTCCCCAAAAAAAAAGAAGTGACTGATGTTGGAGGGTATCCAAGCAAATTAAAAGCCACTTTAGCCAGTGGGGGCCAAATTACATTCCTATTTTGCCAGAATAGGATTGGATCCTTATTTCTGGTAGAAGGGGCTCTGTTAAATAAGAATGCATCATGTACTCTGGTAACACATCTAAGTCTTCCTCAGAAATGTCCAAATGGTGCCCACATTCAATATCCAAAATTTCTCATATGTCCTTTACTGGGTCAGGATCCTTACTATCCAATTCTTCAGTATTATCACACTCATGCCTGGCACTGGTACTGGTGCCATGAGAAAACAGCAGAAGAGAAGGAGCAGTAGGACCTGGTGGTTGTGTATGCATAGTCTTGCTTTGACATTGCATTTAATAAAGAAAATTCTTCTGAGGGTGAGGTAAGTGAACATGATGTGGTAATAAATAGTACTTCCATTATATTATAATATGATGACAATATCATAATTTTGATTGATTTCTATTATTATTTATGATTTTGTACTTATTACTTACATGCCAAGAAAACAGCTCATGATCGGTAATGGAGGATGATGAAGAGTGTGTGCTGTTTTCAGAACCAGTTAACATCTCTGGTTTTTCATTTCAATGTAATTATTGCTATTATTACATTTTTCTTTATTTACGTGACAAGAAAACCCAATTTGAGGGAGAGAGAGATGAAGAGGATATATTACTTTCAGAACTAGTTGAGTTGAATTTAATGTTTTTTAATTTTTATGTAAGGTAAATATTATCATTAGTATTATTATTTATATATTTTCCTTTATTATAAGCTGAGAAAATATGATTTGTGATGGAAGGAGGAGGATGAGGAAGAAGATGTGTTGGTTTCTGAAGCTAGATTCGAGATGAGATGTATCTGAAACTGTCAGCACTTGATGAAGCAGGACGAAAGTTAGGCAGTTTAGTGCAGGCATGTAATGAATTGCACAGGAAACTTTATTTTTTACAACAAATTCAGCACCAGTGCTGGGGTGCATATGGTGGGGCTGGCTCTTTTTGAAGCAACACTAGTATTGGGGATGTAACAGTTGGCTCCTGATGCTGCCATTGTGGCTAGATTACTGAAATGAATTGTCTTATCCAGTCACTTCCCATATCTGACCTGTTTCTTCTGCTACTGACACATCTAACCAGAGCAGGGATTGGGAGAAGACATGGCTGTTAAGAGGAAGCCATGTTCGCATAAACCTAAAATAAGGGGTCCTGATTTTTAGTCCCAGCCCTTACCGAGTCAGTTTGCCATATAGAGAATAGCGCATGCTAAAACTGCGCATCAGACAGCGTGGGTGGGAATAGCGACAGGGTACAAAAGCATTAAAGGATCTATGCACGGTTTTGCACCCTGTCTCTTTTCCCTTGCAAAAGATAAGTCCTCTTGCTGGAGGAGGGTCTGCCGAGCAGCTGCTGTGGCTCGATGAGATGAGCCATGGGCAGCAATGAAGGCAGTGTATCTGTGGACCTGGTATCGAAGCCCAGTCCCAGATGCACGTAAATTTTCTTTTATTCACAGTTTGTGTGAAGTAAGCATTCAACCCCCCCCAGGAGTTGATTATTTTAGTTGTGGGGGGGTCAAGGGGAGCAAAACACAGACTTATGCTGCTAGCAATATATCGCCTTGTATTGGCAGCACGGTATATTGCTTCGGCATAATTTCTTGCAACATTTATGACCCTATGCCATCACAGCCTGGGTTGTGAAAATAGGGGGTTTGCACCCACAAACTGACACCACTACCAAAATCTGCCATGCTCATTGTTGTTGCACTCAGCAAGGGGGTTGCAGCAGAGCCCATGAGTGCAGCCAAAAGCCAAGCCCCTGTCTAGATTTTAGTTGGATGAAATTAGGTTGGTATATGCTAACACCTTTGTGTGCACCTGAGAAAGCAGCACAATGTGGCATTACAACATGCACATGTCATGATGCACAAAAGCTGTGCTATACTGTTGGCATCAGACACATGGCCATCTGGTAGTCCTCATGTCCACTCTTCTCCTTGCTCCATACAGCATCAGTCATACAGTGGTCCCCCTTCCCATGGTAAACATCCCTGGCATCCAGTGATCTCTCATCCCACACCAAACCCTGATATCATGACTGCCCTGCTGTCCGGTGGACCTTCTCCAACCCTAATAATTTTGTGACATCCAGTGCTGAGCTTCTCCTCCCCCGACTCTAATGCCTGCAACTTGCTACCAGGTGGGAACCAAAGGTACTCATAATGACATGCAAGGTGATGGCCACTTTTCATTTGAAAGGCACCCTGCTTTTGCATGATGCCCCTGCCACCTTTCCTAAGAGCTCACAGAAGCCTTTCTGGGTAAATCAGAATGACTGGCAACAGGATCACAAAGATTGTGCCAGCAGTACTAAGTGGTCTTTGCAACCATTTGGTTCTGCCAGTAATGACTGATAATCGAGTCTGTATTGTTTTAGATTTATTGGCAGTGTGTCCTAGGAACAAAAACACTGATAAAAACAATATTGTTCAGTGTTACCACATTTGTACCAACGTGCTTTTCATTGCTACTCTTTTCCAGATCTCTCAGACCCACAATATTCTGATGATGTCTTTTTATTTCTTTTACGGCCTGATCCAGAATATGGTCAAGCATGCACATGGTTTGTCCATTGCTGGCCAGCACAGCTCCACTCCCCAGTGCTGTTCCATGAATCCAGCTCACGTGTGGCATTCACATCCAGTAGACACACTTGTCTGCCACCAGGGAGTTCCTCACAGGGACTGGAGGCAGTCCAGGAGGTGGAGTTCTGCCTGACACCAGGATTCTAATCAGAAACCTGGGTCAGCCATACAGTGGATTCTCTACTGGGCTTGAGCAGGGGATTATGGATATGGTGGCCTGCTTCAGACTGCTGTATCCCCCTTTGGGGCAATACATTGTTATTTAATTAAAAACAACTGATACATTAAACTTATCAGTTCTTGATGGCTGATCTGGGCTGGTGGCATGTAAACGGGTGCCCAAACATTACGTGGGCCTGCAGCTGGTGGACACCAAACTGTTACATCAGGGGTCCCCAATGTACTCTCTGCACTCTCCCTGATCCCAAATCCAGGCATCTGGCATTCTGAATGACACAGAGTGTGATCCCATCCTGGACCCCAACTGAACCACCCACATAGTTCTGCTGGAGGTACAACATCTGGTCACTGGCAGCCATCTGCAGAGAGGGGTGACTCTCCACATGCTGCTCAGGCCTCCACATGTGTGGAAAGGGCCACTGCAGTTTAGGACTGCCCAACACTCCCACTTAGGAGAGTGTATGGTTCTGTGGATCAGGTCAAGTATCTATTTCCACTCTAGCCCTTTGCAGAAAGTAAAAATCAAGCAATAAGAATTAGTTCACTAGAGGCTGGCATTGTAACCTAGAGGTTAGAGAAATAAGCCATGAACAAGTATGGTACATCCAGCAGGCATGAATTTGATTGCCACAACCTACACTTGCATACTGTGTGACCCTGAGCAAATCACTTAACCTCCTTATGCTCCTGGGACACACCTGGGAACATGCTTCAGCTCTGAGTACCTTCCTAGCCACAAATTGAAAAATAAAATAAAATAAACATTTTAAGCTACAGAATTAATTTTACATACCAAGGGGTTCAATATACATATTTTTAGTGGGAGGAAAACTATCCTGAGACTATTCCATTTTGATGATTCTACAGAATGTTGTGCCTCTGAGAAGTGAGATCTAAAACAGCAATGGGAACTCAATATAGTGGTACATTTCAGTATTATTTAAAAAAAATTCTGGCTGTGGTGCTGAGCTAGGAAAGCTGAGCTGAGCCAAGCTGAGAGACAGTAAATGATAAAGTAAAAGAGGAATATGAACGCTGAATCCAAAGTCTCAAAAGGAAGACCTCCAAGGGCGAAACTGAGGCTGAAGGAGGCAAAAATCTTCATCACCCCTGGAACACATTGGTTCCTCAGAAAAGGCTCTTTAGGATCCAGTGATAGATGTAAGGATTACACCCTATTCCCTCCCAAGTCACTTCTAACTGCCCCAAAATTCACTGCTTCAATAGTCAGGAAACAAAGGCTGAAACCCATGGACCGCCCCCTCTCCAAAACTCCAGCACATCCCCAATACTGCGTGCTACTCTTGGATCGTGATGCATGGAACAGAACTTGGAATAATCTAATATGGAAAGCCTTTCTAGTTTATTAAAGCAATACTCACAATTACTTAGAAACATAGAAACATAGACTTTGATGGCAGATAAGGACCACTAGGCCCATCTAGTCTGCCCATTTCCCTACCTACAGGATAGGCCGCAGATCCTAGTTAACCAACAGTCTATATCTTCCTGCCCCCCACAAGAATTGCCTTATGTCTGTCCCATGCATTCTTGAATTCTCCCACAGTTTTAGACTCCACAACTTCCTCAGGAAGGCTGTTCCATGCATCCACTACCATCTCTGTGAAATAATACTTCCTCACATTGCCCTGAACCGCCCTCTTCTATCTTTTAAATTGTGTCCCCTTGTTCTTGCAAGTCTCTTTTTCTGAAAGATGCTACCTCTTGGACTTTGTTGATTCCCTTGAGGTACTTGAAAGTTTCTATCATGTCCCCTCTCCCTTCTTTCCTCAAGGGTATACATATTAAGCTCCTTTAGTCTCTCCTCATACGGCTTCCTTGCAGACCCTGCACCATTTTAGTTGCCCTCCTCTGACTGCCTCTATCCTGTCTATGTCCTTATGGAGATGGGGTCTCCAGAACTGGACACAGTACTCCAGATGGGGTCTCACCAACTGTCTGTACAGAGGGATAACAACTTCCTGTTTTCTGCTGCTGATGCCTCTCCCTATACATCCCAGTATACCCCCGCCCTCCCTACTGCCTTCTCACATTACTTGCTAACCTTAAGGTCATCTGATATGATTACCCCCAGGTCCCTTTCCTTTTTTGTTGTTGTTACTACCTCCCACCCATTGTGTATTCTTCCCCTGGGTTCTTGTTTCCCAGGTGCATTATTTTGCACTTTTTGCATTGAATCCTAGCTGCCATACATCTGACCATTCCTCCAACCTTGCCAAGTCCCTTTTCATCCTTTCCACACCTCCTTGTGTATCAACCCTGTTGCAGATCTTTGTGTCATCTGCAAAAAGGCATACTTTTCCTTCCAGTCCCTCTGCAATGTCACTGATGAAGACATTAAAAAGGACTGGACCCAATACTGAACCCTGCGGTACCCCACTAGTAACCGCCCTTTCTTCAGAGTGGACTCCATTTACAATTACCTTCTGTGTCCTGTTGTCCAGCCTACTGTTGTCCTACTGAGCCTCAGCTGTTGAACATCTGGGCTACTCAAAACTATATAGCTGAAAAAGGACATCCGGGTCTGCACAACCAGCTAAACTGATAGACTGGGTGGGTGGGGGTGAGGTGGAGTAGGTCTAAGAGTTGAATCAGGTTTTTTTTTGTTGTTGTTGCAAAAAGATCACTGAGGAAATATTGCAATCATCCCGGTGTTTCCCATCCTGACTTTGGAGATGGCTTGAAGGAGAAAAGGAAACAGTGGAAAGAGATATAAAAAAATTCTATCCTGCTGTGTTCGGAAAGCACCCCGTGTGTCATTCGTCTGTGGTCTTGGACCCTTATAAAAGTACAATTTTATTTTATAATTTATTTACCCAGCATAATCAATCTGAGCTGCAACATCTCATGTTCTGTGGGCCACAACTTGTGGCCAATCTTACAGCTAGGAAAACTGAAGTACAGGTAAAACTTGAAGCCAGGACCCTCACTTTTTGTGCCTTGTAAGGCCTTGGTTACCCTTGTGAGTGCCAGCTGCCATATTCTCTTGTTAGTTTGCTTTAATCAACAAACACTGGTTTATTAGCAGTTTCTGAATGTAAGTCAAAATAGGTAGAAGCACAGGCTTGTTTGTTTGTTGCCCAATCTTAATGAAAACATATTCAGTGAAATATTTTAATGGGTACAGTGATTTTTGCAGTTATGTTTTTTGAATTTTTCTGTTGAATAATTTGATATTTATGAATGGCACAGTATAAACAAACAATAATCATCACCATTGTAACACTGTCTACAGTAACTAAAATCTGAATAAAGCAAACATACAGCTATAAATAAATAAGCATTTCACTGTTACATGTATTTGTTTTCCTGTTTTGTTTCTTTATGCTCAAAGGGAGACTGGTAAGTCCCTCTAACAAGTGATGTAGTCTGCTAATTGCATAGTGTATAATCTGAGTTCTATTTTTGGACAGTTAAGAGGATGAAAAATCTACTGAGCCCTTGTTAATTGTTAAAATCCACTCACGTTTTTGAGTAATATAGACCTCTTTTTATAAGAAGATTCTGCTAATTAATTTAAAGAAATGCATCCATGATGGAGACGAACCTCAGTTATTAAGTATTTATTTTCCGATATAGTATACACTTTATTGATTTGTATTTCCACCATACGTGCACATGAGTGGGTAAGACCTGCTTATAACCTTACAGGTAAAAAATGAACTTAGCAAGACATAGATTTTGTTAATGGCTATATATCTCTCAAAGATGGTTGAGCAGAACAGTAAGAACAGACATAAACGTTTTATTTTATTTATTTATTTATTCATTTATTTATTTATGTAATAACATCTGGTGAGACCATGAGCCAAAAATCTGCCCATTTTCATGGGAGACCAGACATAGTGTACATTCAAACAGAAAAAATACAAATTGACAGTAGAAGGGCATTTACATAGTCAACACATAGCTGTTACAGGCATTCACATGCATCTGAATTAGATAACCAGTTACCCAAATTAGATTTGAAGGCTGAGAAGGCCAAAGTCAGATCAATAACATGCTGAGGATGTGAGTTATAGAAATGGGGCAGTTAAAACAGTAAAGCCCTTGGGCCAGCACATGTTCTAAGTGTGAAGATTTTGAAGTAGGCTGAGGCCAATGATCTGGTGTGTTTCAAAGGGACTTTGGGTTGAACGAAAACATATATAGGTGGTGCTTTATTCATGATGATTTTTTGTGCCATGATGCCAATATATAACTTGACTCTGGTGATCAGGGAAGGTAACTTAGCTTTTTTAGGAGGACACAGTGGTGGGTCTTGGCAGGGAGTTGCATAGCAAATCTGACAATTTGGTTGTATAGGAGTTTGACCCTGTGGAACTCAGACTTGGCTGCCATGGAATACAGAATTAAGCCATAGTCAATAAGCAGGAGCAGGAAGGTTTGAGCCAGTAGGTGTTATGTTAAGGGTAACAGGAATGGGTTGATCCAGTACAGTGCACCTAGTCTCTGGTGCATTGTTTTTATCAGGTGTGTAATGTGACTGTTAAACGTTAGATTGGTGTCTATTTAGAGGCCCAGGTATTTGAAGACAGAGACTTTTTCAATGCTTGTTCCATTTAGGGCACTAATAGTTAACCACCATTTGTAAGAAAGAGGAGGGAGTGTTAATGAAACAAGCCATTAGTATGTCAGTAAATCAAACATGTTGCAATTCTTCTTACTTTTTATTAATTTCAACATGCTCAGCAAAATAGTACTGTTACTGTTGCATGACAATTCCTGGATTTTTCTTTATTTATTTAAAAGTTTTACCAGGAAGGCACACTGAGCAGAATACTGCTCGATTCCAGGTGCAACCTGGGGATTAACTTCTTTTAACAGAATAACACAGCAAAAAAAACAAAAAAAACAGCAAGGATCAGCCAGACCCTTAAGATAATTTTGATACCAAGGACAGAGGAGAAATGAGAGAAGAGAGAACCCATTGCAGAGGTCAGACATTCCCTATTGGGGATGGGCTTAGCATGTGTCTCAAACTGCACCCTCTGTGACTGGCTCATGGACAAGACTTGGAGCCCTATGCTCAGTCACAGTGACTGGTGCCAAGTGGTCACTTATGGGACTGCAACCCTTTCCCACAAAATCAATGAAGCATCTGTGGTCCTACAGGTGTAACCAGCAGCCTTGGTCACTGCTGCCTACTGGGGGGCCATGAGGACCCATGTCCACATGCCTATGGGTGGTGCTGTCAAGTGGTCCATCTGGCCATACCGGGGACCTTGGGGGACAATGTTTCCTTTTACACCAAGGGAGGCTGGCATGGGTTTTGAACCATTTATTGCATACAGAGGAAAATATATTTACAAATTAGCATGGTACCTTTACCTGGGATATTGACAAAGAGTTCCCCAGAACACTCAAGCACGAAACCCACTGAGCAAAGGAGCAGCAACTCTGGATGGCACTAGCTTGACATAGATAAATCCTTGGGGCATAGCAGTGACACAGTGAAATGTTCAAATTCTATTTGCAACAGTTTAAGTAATTTCTTAAACAGTCTCTGGTCCCTTTCTCCCACCAGTAATTTCAGGGCGCAGGGTATGACACTTGCATATGTTGCTGCTTTAAACAAAGCAGTTTATTTACAGGGTACATGCACACACTAGATTTGTGATTGGAGTTTGCAAAGATGGTAACCTGTATGAAACTCTGCCAAGGGCCCAGTCATCATCAGCTGTGATGGCAATACTGTACAAGTCCTGAGCTAACCCCGGGTACACATTTAGCAATATCATATAGCACATTTTCACTTGTAGTACAGTGACAAAAGTAGAGATCTCCATATAGAATAGGTACGAGTGGGGAAAAAAGGAACCCGTGGTGTATCTGGCCCTGTTAAGTCCAGTTTTTACTCGGTGCCTTGGCAGAGGTTAACAACAGAGGGGTATACCTTCCCAGGGTGAATACATTGTCTAGCTTTGGTATTAGCAAACTGAGATAGTTCACATGTACCACAGCCACAGAGGCTTAGCAGACCTTCAGCATCCTTCCCTTTGTGCTCAGATTCAGATAATCAGCACCTGCAGCCTCAAAATGAACATGCTTTTTTTTAAGGCTGGCTGTGTCACAACCACTGTTTTGAAGCTTGGATACATCATAATGGAATACTCAACCAGTCAGAGAACAGCCTTTACAATACTAATGCTACCATATTTTTAACCATCCTTGCATTTTGGGAACCCTCCATTTGAAATCCTCCACTGTCTCTACAATTCTCTACCATCAAACATAAGAGATAAATACTGTATACTGACATTCTAGAAATCTGTATATGAATATGTAATCAAAACAGCAACTGTTCCTATCAATTGTAATTGTTGAATGGAATTGGCTATATTATTATCTGCTTAGCCATACTTCATTGCATCAAACCCCTTCCGAGGACAATCTCAGGGTTCTTTCCTGGTGAAATTGTTTTAGAATAAATAAATAAATCATAATGATCCCATGATGCACACAGTGCAACAGCTGAACTGAAACTGAATCAAGTCTGCTCAGAAAGGGCTAATTTGAAAGTTATGCCTTTTAGAGTTATATGATTTAAACTGAGCCTGCAGTCAGTGTTGGGGAATAGCTAGTTAATTGTAACTAGTAACTAAATATATCATTACTTTTCTAATAACTAGCAACTGTAATATCATTACTTTTTTCAGTATAGTAACTGTAATATATCACTTGGCATAAAATGTAATAGAGGGAAGAAGTAAGGTTTTTGTTTTTTTACAACATATTTAGCTGGGTTGCCCAGCTGATATGCAGCATCTCACTTTCTGTGGGGTCCTGCTTCTACCCATTTTCACAGTGGAGCAGGCTAGAGAACTGGAAGGTTGCATGACCTGATCATGGTCACATGGTGAGTATTCTGGCTCCAGTGGGGATTGGATCTGTAATTTCTTGGTTCCCAAGCTGATGCTGTAATCACTAGACTACAATCCCCTCAATTTCCTTTTTGTTGACAGATGACAAATAATTTAATGACAGAATGACAGCTGTGTGTGTGTGTGTGCATATGTGTGTGTGTGTGTGTGTGTGTACATGCATGCTGTGTGTGTGTGTGTGTGTGTGTGTGTGTGTGTGTGTGTGTGTGTGTGTGTGTGGTAACAGTCACGGTCTACACCAAAGGCTTTACTTGTCTTCCATCTAGGGATATGATTTCCTCTACCCTCTCAGTTTAGGGGCCTTTGATTTTAACAGGCCCTGTGAGGGACTCACTGCAGCCCAGACCTCTGCCCCATCCAGCTCTTGCACCACACCAGCTCCTCCAAAAGAATAGAATACCACTGGTCAGTTTCTCATACTGTATCTGCTCTTCAGTCCAGGCTGAACATGACTACTTTTCAATGATGTCAACCTTTGCTAATTACTTCTATGTCTAACTGTGTTGCTTCAGTTTCATCATATGTCTATTATACATGGGAGATCATCAAAGAGGGCATGGACATTGGGGACCCCAGAGAGTGAGCCCTGAAATCAGAGCCCCGGTTAGAGCATAGAAATCAGAGCACATTTATGAGGGCACGGGGCCTAGAAGTAAACATGAGGGTGGATTCTATTCAAGTTGAAGCCCACTGTCTACAAATGTACGGCAATATAAAATATAATATGTTACTGTTACAATTGCTGATTACTTTTTACTATAATGCACTAGAACTGTAATATATTACATGCTGAAAGTGACAAGTAAAAGTAATATATTACTCTTTAATAGTAACTTCCTCATGACTGTATTCAGTTAGATGACTCAAAATACACTATTTTAGCACCACGGGTGAGAAGCCAAGACTTTCACAGTTCACTCATTGCTTCACCACTTGTGAGTTGTGATCTTGCACCATCATTCTTTGTGATAGATTCCATAGTTTTTTAGCTGGGCCATAGCCTATCTCACTATAGCTGTTTTTATTGCCACTAATTGTTTTAATTTATAAAATTGTATTGATAAATTAAGTGGCGTGATTTGCATCAATCACATGAAAATGGAGTGATGTGATTTACATGAATTACATGACTATGAGGCAATTTCACTCACCATATGGCTTGGATCTGGTTGCCCCATTATAGTATAGCAGTCCCTGGCTGCACCATTTTTTATTCACTGACTAATGCATTCTCTGCCATCTTGGGATGCTATTTTTTCAGTTTACTAAACAGTACTATTTTATTTGTACTCAAACCCCCATCGGCCCAGGTTAAAAAAAAAAATTATACATAAAAAAGTAACCTCACAGGCATGCAATTTATTTCTGTAATTCCAAAGCAGGGCAGCAGGTAAATCCCACTTGCTTAGCAAGAGTGTAGGGAAGTAAACCACACCTATAGGCAATGATGGCTGTAAAACACCAATGGTTGATCCAGTCTGCCCAAGTTCCTCTATGACCTAACAGCAACAACCATTCAGAGGTATAGCACAGGATCCAGCCATAGTAATATATACTAGATCCCACTCAATAGGACATCAGGGGATTGGACACATTTGAATCCTGCTCAGTGGAGACACCTTAAGATCAGATGTAGGTCTTAGTTGGTGGCACACCTGGGTATCTGGTCGCTACTGTGGCATACACATCTAAGTAACGTGTAAAATGTAGATGGCCACCGGGGTGGGAGCACTGTTGGGTACTCTAGCAGCTACTGTTTAGCTAACGTTTAGTTTGTTTTGTCTCTGCCTAATTTCTGCCCAAATTCTTATTGCTTTACTTTTCCCTATTGTTTTCTTGCTCGGCTTCTAGTTTTTTTTTTTTTTGTCCCATGAGACCAGTTAGAGTGGAGAGACTGTCAGTTTGAATGATGCCAGGGTGTCCGAAACCACCTCGAAGTGTGAACTGGGGTCATTTCATTTCAGCCCCATTACCACTTGGCACAATCATTTTGCCGGGCCTGTCATTCTAGTTTCCCCTACTTGGACCTACTTTGGACTGGCCGTCAAATACTTGAATAGATTTTCATCTTTTTTGACTTGCACTTTCCCTGAATTTACTCTGACTCTATTGCTGATCTACTGTTGATCTTCTGGAGGTGCTTGCTGCTTTTTGGGTCTACTCAGTCCTGTTCTGACTGGCCGACTGATTAAAAACCTGGAGCTGAGACTTGTGAGGGGAGGAGGTTGTGGAGAGGAGGCAAACTGTTGGAGTATTGACTGACTGTGATCAGCGGAGTAAAAATTGAAGATTTCTTGGAGTTCAGATTTTGGCTGTGGATCAATTAAGTGACTGGTTGCAGTCCAGGGTTCAATGGTGGCATGCTGATAGACGTAGAAGGAGTGGTGTAACTGGGTGCAGTTGAGCCAGTGGCCCCGACCCTGCAGGGGCATTTTGTCTGTTGAAGTGCATGGTCACACGGGGGACTGGGCCTTGATCTTGCTAGGTAGCTGGCAGACCGGGCCGTCGGTCCTTTAGGTCTCTCTCCGGGGGGCCAATTGGTGGGCTGGCCTCGGCTGAGATCCACAGTAGTGGCCACGAGTGATCACAGTCTCATCCCCATTTGGGATTTTTTTGGGCCCCACTCCTGCACAAATAGGATACCAGTGAAGAGGTCTTCCTCCATCATCTTCTCTGTCTGCCACAGTCAGATCTTTTAATTTTATTACCTGCTGTACAGTTTCTTATTTGGGAGGGCAGTGAGAGTACCTTGTCCCCCTGTTAATCCTCCATGCAGTGAGAGTGCCTGGAGGTTGGAATATCTTCCGGGACATATTTTTCATTTTAAGTCAGTTGCTTTTGCAGTGAGAGTGCACTGGGAATGGAAAACTCATTTAGGAACATATAGATGTAACACCTGCCCAGGGAGTGAGAGTCCCTGTGTTTTCATTTGGCTTCCTTGGGCTGTGAGAGGGCCTTAAGGGGCTGATGACTTTATTTATTTATTTTTTTATGTTGCTCTATTTTATATCTGTGGATTTAAATTACAATTATTTATCATTCACCTTTTGTCTTGACTTTCTTATGCCCTCCAAATCATTGCATTGGACTTTAAGACTATGTTATTCTTATTTTATTTGTTTTAAAATTTATTTTAGTTATTGTATGTGTGGGGGGGGTGTATGCATAGGGTTTTATTAGAAGTTTTTTGATTTAGTATAAATCTCTGAAACTCTATCCTCTCGGTGAGAGAGAGGAGGAAATTCTGAAAGAGGGTTCATTTAACTTTTTTGCCTAAGTGTATTGAGTGAGGGGGGTGTGAGTGAAAATATTGGTGTGAGGGGTGTCTGAAACGTGCTGGGGTATTACGGTCAGGCAGTACTCCCCCTCGAAAGTAAAGGATCTTTGTCCCTTTGATCATCCTCCACTCCCTTTTGAAGTTTATAATAGATGTCAAGCTTTTGACATCTTGAGGAGATGAGGGAGCAGAAGGAGTCGGAGATCCTGGAACTCTTGGGGGGGATGGGAAAGGAGTGGGTGGATAGAGACAGTGAGAACCAGGAGATGCTCTGAGGCAAAATAGACACAGGAATGAGGTCATCCTTGCCTTGTGCCCATACCCAAGGGCTCTGATTTTGTCAGGCAGGAAATGGGGCCATCCTTGGATTCCTGTCCCTTTCGGGTGGTGTTAAGCAATGCCAGGTCAATTTGGAATAAGACTGCAGTGGTTGCGGATCTTGTTGCTTCTGTTGACCTGGCTTGCATCACCGAGACCTGGCTGGATGGAAGTGTGGGCTTTATTTTGGTATCCGCGGTTCCGGATGGGTATTCGGTGATTCACCACCCAAGAGTGGACTGTAGGGGTGGGGGTGGGTTGCAGTCTGTTTTAGACAGGAACTGGATCTCAGGGAGGTGCCAGTTGGAGGCACCAACTCCTTTGAGTGTATTGTGGGTGCACATCCAGGCTACAGGACCCTTCTCATTTACCATCCACCAGGTTATGGGAGGGAGTTCCAGAAGGAGGCTGCGGACTTCATCACTGAGATGGTATTGGAGTCCCCCAGATGGTTAATTCTGGGGGACTTCAATGCCTGGGTCAATGATGAACTCTCGCCATTTGGACAAAATCTCCTCCAATTGATGGAGTCATTGGGCCTGACATGGGTTATTACCTCTGCAGTTCACGAAGGAGGGCACACATTGGACTTGGTGTTCCACCTGGGGATGGAGATCTCTGATGTGAAGGTGGAGCCAATTGGTTGGTCTGACCATCACGCCCTGAGATTCAGTTTCGCAGACCCCCGAAATATGCCTGCCCCTAAGGAGTTAGTGCAGTTCCGTCCTTTGAGAGAAGTTACCGCAGAAGGCCTAATGACGGAGCTGAACTTCTTGGGACTTCCAATGGATAGCATTGACTCGGGACCCCTGGTGTTAGCCTATCATAGGGCTGTTGTGGGGGCCTTGGATGTCATTGCTCTAACTCATGTTTTCCCCCTTACCCTTCACCTTGGGGCCCCCTGGTTTAATGGGGAGATACGTGAGCTGAAAATTGGAAAGACACTGGCGGAAAACTCACCTGGAGATGGATAAGCTTAGATTGCTGGATCATTACAAGATCTACCAATCAGCAATTTCCCATAAGATGGCAGAGTTCCTGTCAAGGGAAATTGCTACAGTGAAGAATAGGCCAGCCCAGTTCTTCTGAACTGTGGACAGACTGTGCAGTCCAGCCTGTCTTCATGCCGGTCGAGCATTGTCACAAGTACAGTGTGAGGAGTTTGCACAATTCTTCACTGATAAGGTGTCCACTATCAGGGATGAGATCAGCCAGTGCCTTCCCATTGGACCTTGCACTGATCAGTTGGGTGGTACTAATGCCCAGTTGACTTGGTTCACCTTTAGCCAACTGGCAGTCATAGATATAGTGAGGATTGTCCAGACTTTGCGGCCAACCTACTGTAGTTTGGATCCTGACCCTACACGCCTACTAGTGGTGTGTGTAGAGGTCATCTGCCCGGTCCTGGCTGGGATAGTGGTGGTTTCATTGCAGAGAGGGATGTTTCCAGATCCCTTAAAAGATGCAGTAGTACACCCCTTTTGAAAAAACCCTCCCTTGACCCCGACTGCCCAGCAAACTACAAACCATTCTTGAACTTACCCTTTATAGGGAAAGTTATTGAGAAGGTGGTCACTTTGCAGCTGAAGGATCATTTGACCAACCACAGTATCTGTGACCTTCTTCAGTCTGGCTTCAGGAACCGGCACAGCACCGACACGGCCCTGGTGCAAGTACTAAATGATCTCCTGATGGCAAGAGATTGGAGAACCCATTCCATCTTGGTTCTCCTTGATCTCTCAGCAGCAGTTGACACCGTGGATCATGGAGTGATGCTCGAGTGACTGTGGTTCTTCTGTTGACTGAGGGGGGCAGTTCTCAATTGGTTTTGATCTTTCCTCAAGGGCAGATCTCAGAGAGTGGTGTCAGGGATTCATTCCTCTGCCCCTCACTGGTTGCCCTGCAGGGTTCCACAGGGTGCAGTGCTGTCCCCGTGTTATTCGCAGTGTATATGCTCCCATTAGGGGACATTATAAGATGGTATGTGCTGAATTTTCATTGCTATGCTGATGACTCTCAGCTCTACATGTCTTTTGTGCCTGAACAAGAGTCTGATTCTATCACAGTGTTTAATAACTGCCTGCTGGAGATACAGAACTGGATGAGTACTGTTTGGCTTTGGTTGAACTCAAGTAAAACAGAGGTATTGGTGGTGGACCCTGGTTTTAGGACAACAGGGGCATGGGCAGGGAAACCCTCAGGTTTATACCTTGGGGAACCCCGCTTATGGCCTCGGGCCAGGTATATAACCTGGGCATGGTATTTGATGAGGGCCTGACCCTGAGAGTACAGGTTTTGGCTGTAGTCAAATTTTCCTTTTTCCATCAAAGGAATATAGCCCGGGTGAAGCACCTGGACCTGCCCGAAGATCTTCCTACCTTTGTCCATGCCTTTGTCACCAGTTGTTTGATTACTGCACTGCCCTCTATCTAGGGCTACAGGGGGTGGTTATCCGCACTTGCAGCTAGTGCAAAATGCGATGACCAGGTTGTTGACTGGAACCCCTAGATCCAGTCATATAACACCTGTGCTGCATGAACTGCACTGGCTGCCCATACAGTGGTGGATCACCTTCAAGGTTGCATTGCTGACCTATAAGGCCCTACATGAGCTGGGACCTCACTACCTGAAAGAGCTCCTGTTTTCTAACTGCCCCTCCTGTTCACTCTGATCCTTTGGTGGGGGATTGCTAGAGATTCCCAGGGTATCCCTGAAAACAACTAGAGGAAGATCTTTTGCATTTATGGCACCTACCCTATGGAATTCCCTACCTCACCAGATACGAGATAGCCTGACTGTGGAAGGATTTAAAAAATCCTTAAAAACTTACCTGTTTAACCAGGCATTTTCAGGAACTTATTGATAGATTGTTGTTGTTTTACTGATTTTAAATATAATATTGTTACTGTATGGTGTATTGTGCCCTGAGCTCAGGAAGGGCGCCTCATATAAATAACATTTTACTTTACTTTACTAAGTCCTGCTGGGTAGGACACCTTTGAGTCAGGCAGCTTTCATGTTCCAAAAGTGTTAGCTGGCAAAGCACTGTACACATTTACAGTAGGTCTCACTCTGAGGGACATTTTGGGATCAGGCCACAACTGTAGCATACGTGCAGCTCCAAATGAGGTTGCATTATACTGTCCCACACCTACACTTCCAATAAAACTCCTGCTTAATGGACCACCACAACAATGTTAGCCATAAAGCCTATTAAAACAGCTCATGAAATCTACACTGGCAACCATATTGGTCAAGGGAACTTTATAATAAACAGGCAAGATGTTGCAGAAAAAATTAATTTTTGTAAATAAAAAAGAATTTACCTCAATTTGTTTTACCATGAGTTTCTTTAGTGGGTCATTTTATAAGTGCAGTAACGCAGTCTAGGGCATAATGTGTCTGACCAGCCTCTCTATGAGCATATCTCAATAACCTCCCCCCACCTCTACTATGGCAACACCTCACTCACTCTGCCAGCAAACCATGTTCCCCCCTCCCACATCTCCCCCTATTGGCATTGCCATGGTACAGCAATGGACACTTCTCTGCCTTGCAGCTCCCTTCCTTTGGCAGCTACCCATCCCTACCACCATGCGCTGCTCCTCCCCCTCCCTGCTGGCTCCTAAACTTGCACAGAAATGGCTAAGAATGGCAGCCATACGTTTACTCCTCCTACTTCTGCTCTCAGGAGACGTCCACCCCAACCCAGGACCAGCTCAACCCCCCCAAGGCTGCTGCCCCTAGGGATCTTATAGTAGCCTCACTCAATATATGTAGCCTTCTTAAAAATTTAACTCTTTCCAGGGCTGGGTTGCCCAGAATCACCCTGATGTCATCTCGGTAGTAGAAACCTGGCTCAACGACCGTACCCTAGACTCCGCAGTCTCACTTCCCGGGTTTACACCATAACGGGCTGACAGAACCTCTAAAAGAGGTGGTGGATGCGCGCTATATGTCCAGGACTCACTACAATGTCTCGACCTCCCCCCGAAACCCTCAAACATGGGGTGCAGGTCCTTGCTTTGAAAATCACTTTTGCACCTAACAGACCCCCTGTTCCTCTCTTCCATATACATTCCTCCCCAACATCAGAAGAGTGCCTTCCATTCTGTCCTTGCCCACCTCCAGACACTCCCTGACAAGGCAGAAATTATTGCCCTAGGGGATCTTAATATAAATTGGCTAGCTGACACATCTGCACCTCTCAGGGATGCAGCAACCTTGCAAAACCTATCCCAACTAGTTACCACTGCCACTAGACTCAACCTGAGGACTGGCACTGCCACCTTCCTTGATCTGGTGCTAACCAATGCACCCCACAAAGCAACCCAGATCCGGGTAGTACCCAATACCCTGAGTGATCACTCCCCAGTGCTTTGTTACTGGTCGTATATTGCTAAAAAATACCCTCCCAAAACTATCCTCCAATGCCACCTCAAACCAGGCAAACTCTGGTCCCTTAAACAATGTCTCGCAACTAGTGACTGGTCCCCCATCTCAATCGCTGGGGACATTGACTCTGCCCTTGAGCACTTCATCACCATCTTCAACTCTGCCTGTGACCGATACATGCCCTGAAGCATAACAGGTCATCAAAGGGGTAGATACACCTTGGATGTCACAAGCCCTATAAGACCAAATGCAAGATCGTGACAACTGTGGCACATTGCCCTGGAAACTGGGAAGCCCACTGATAGGCAGCACTACCAAGAGGAGCAAAATAAATGCACTTGGAATATTCGCAAGGCCAAAGTGGAATTCTACCGAGCTTCACTCACTGCCTCATGGGGCTTGGGACGCAAGTTCTGGGACTCCCTCAAGGAGCTCAGTGGCAAAGCTTCAACTGCACCCCCATCCCAACTCTGGGCCAATTTAATGCCTCCTTCTCCGACCTTAGTAGCGTCTTCCCCACCAATTTCTTCTCCCCCACCCCCACCCCCAGCTCCCTCTGTCTCCCCCTCCGCACCCATGTTCCACTTTAAAACAGTCTCGTAGGATGAAGCTGATCCCCTTCTTCTCAAGGCCCTCAGCAAATCACATTTTAGTAGCAACACACTTAATCTTAAGCTGCTTAGGCTCACCTTTAATGAAGTTCTCTTCCCACTCACCATGCTCCTGAACCACTCACTATCACTGGGCCAGTTTCCCTCTAAATGGAAATCTGCTCTCATCACACCCATCCTTAAGAGTGGAGATCGCCCCCAGCCTGGGAACTACCATCCCATCTCAATCTTGCCCCCCCCCTCCAAAGCCCTAGAGAAAATTGTAGCCACCCAGCTTACAGACTACTTATCCAAATATAGCCTCCTGTGTCCCGAGCAGCACGGCTTCCACCTCAACCACAGTACTACCACTGCCCTCCTGGAGTTCACTAATGCCCTCCACATATCTTTTGACTCAGGTCACATTGCTGGTGCCATTTTTATAGACCTCTCCAAGGTGTTTGATATGGTGCACCACACACTTCTTCTGGACTCCCTCACACAAATAGGCCTGTCTCCTGAGACCACTGCCTGGTTTGCCAGCTATCTGTCCAAGAGAACCCAGACAGTCAGACTTGCCCAACTACGGTCCTCTCCATTACAAGTCAACACAGGGGTCCCACAGGGCTCCGTTCTGGGACCTCTACTATTCTCCCTGTTCCTCAACTACCTGCCCAAGGATTGTTTGGGGAAACTACTCCTGTATGCGGATGATGCCGTCCTCGACAGCTCCCACACTGATCCCACCGCTCTCCGAAATGCCCTCCAAAGATCATTCTCAGAAGCTGAATCCTGGTTCTTTCGGCATAGGCTAGTCCTAAAGTACTAAAAACAAAATCTATGGTGTTTGCCTATGCCCAAAACATGAACTATGTGCTACCCTTGCTCATTCTGAAGTCACAAAGTGACCCCCTTGAACAGGTCACCTCATTCAAATACCTGAGTATCACCCTTGACTCGAAGCTCACCTACCATGATCACATCCAAAAACTATGCACCGCTGTCAACGTGCACATTGGTCTGCTTCGCTGCTACAAGCACTGCTTCCCCCCAAAGCTCCACACCTAGCTGTATCGGCTTCAATGCTATCTCTCATAGATTATGGTATCATAATCTATGGAGCAGCTGACAACACACACCTCAGCAAAATTAGGATGGCCCTTAATAAGGCCTGTAGGCTAGCCACTGGCTGTGACAGGTTCACACATACCTGCACCCTTTACACCTCCACCAACTGGCTAAACTTTGATGGGAGGCTCAAATATCAGACCTGCCTCTTTGCTAAAAAAAACTGCAGGGCTACTCCCTCCTGCTCTCACCCACTACTCCAAGCACCCTTGTCCACCCGCCACACTTGGCAAACTGCAACAACCCACTTCTGGGTACCCCACTGCAAGACCTCCTTGGGACAAAGAACATTTAGGTACCTGGCCCATAGGCTGGCTTAACTCCCTCCCTAACTCCCTCCTCACAGAACCTAAACTTGGCCGGTTCAAGTCCCACCTTCAAGACCTAATCTCTCAAGGACCAGTCTGTGACTGTCCTTGATTTTCAAGCCCTTCTGTCTCCCACCTGACTATGGACCTACCTGGTCCTGCCACCTCAGAGCATGCTTATACTTGACAATGGACTCCTCCAGTCCAGCCTGAACTTGCAAATAACCACCAAGGCATGGCTGTGCCACCATCCTGTAGTGTATGTACTCTGTTAACTGTTACCATCAGTACTCTGTTCCTATTCTTGCAACTCTCTGTACCATTGTATCAATAGCTGCAATGTTCTGTTACCTGTAACCATGTCTGATACTGTACTAGACGTAGTACATGCTCCTTTGTTACTTCTGTGTCACACTGTTTCCATTGTATTTGATTAACTGTTTCCATTGTATTTGATGACTCTGTATTCAATTGACGTGGAACCTTTGTAAAGGAGTCTTTGACTCAAAGGTATGTTTTCCAATATTCATCAATAAATAAATAAATAAATTTCCTGATGGCTGAAAACAATCAACTTTGCCTTGTCCTCAGAACACATCTTTGGTGTACACTGATTTCTCAAGCTGTAGGCCCTGTCATGTGTTATTGCTTTAGTATGTGTTTCTTATATTCTGTGAGGTGCCTCAGATCTTTCAAAGGCACATGATAAATTGGTTTTACCTTACTTTTCCTTAGTTATAGAAACATCTAGAAAAACACAAATCTGTGATTTTGGAATATAAAAATGGTGCTCTTCTCGACCCATTTTTTGTCATTTCTTTGTTTTCCTATTTTGCATGTTCTCCCCTACCATTCTATTTCTTCTTCTTCATCTCCATTCCTTTGAATCATCCTTCCAACCTTGCTTTGGGGTCATAGTCACATTATGCTTGAACTTGTGCTTGTTGGCTAGGTTAAAACATCTGCTAGTTTGGAGAAAATGACCATGGGGGCCCACAGCTGAACCAGACAAGTTGGTCAGCATGCTGGCTAGTGGACCCCTCCCCTATGCATGATGGAGATATCAAGCATGCCCCTTGACCAATGGTATTTGGCCTGGAAGGAGCACTGAGGTAAAGTCCATTAGAAGACTCTAATGCGGGTAGCACCGGGATAGAGTCTGGTGTCAGCACTTCAGTGATCCAACCAAAGAGCCCCTAATAGATCTATACTTGAACTGAAAAAGGGGGGGGGGACATGTCAGAGGAAACAGTATACTCTGGGTCACCTGGGGTTCTCAGTTCCCTGACTGCTTGCAACAACCCTGCCCAAAGGAGGGGTAGAATCTTAGGGAGAGCCTCTCAACTTTCTATGGTTAGGATGGAGTCTGGGCTGCAAGGATTCTATCCCAAATCCCTGCATGGAAGGACAGTGCCTTAACCACTGGACCAGACCCTTTTGGGCCATTTTAATGACCATCAGTTTATGATGGTCAGACCAGTAGTTCATTTTCTTAGTCCTCCATTATTGCATGCAGTAACACATGATGGGGTGTGGATTATGCTCTGATAAACATATGCCTAAGGGCATAGTGAGGCATGAAGCCACAGGCTGAAAGCCTTACTGCACATAGAAGAGCATTTATCAGAGCATAAGGCACATCTGGTATGTGTTATTGTGCTTATAAAATGGATAAATTGTGAGAAACTGTGGGATTAAAAAAAAACTGTTCTTTCATTTGAAATAGTCCTTCTGCTTTCCTTTGGGGTCATGTTCTATTTATTGTTGTCACTAGGGGTGCTGTGCTGTTCTGCAGGTCACTACCTGATGCCACCAACAAGACATGGCACGTTACCATCTGCAGTAGCACATTTCAGAAAATTTCTGATGATCTCACTTGCAAGTCAGGAGTGAGTTTGTTGAGTCTGTACTGTCCGTGGCTCAACAGGGAGAGGGAGTGACTTGGGAGGGACAGTGAAAGCATTTTGCTACTTGAAACAGCACTTTTTAAGTGTTGGAACTTATTTTATATTTTGTTACTTCTGATTGCACTCACTAACCAGAACAAAATGATGGCAAACTTATGTTAACAGTGACATCAGATAGATCTGTACTGTATTGTGGGTACAGATATGAGCACTTGTTGTTTAGTGTGCTATAAACTAAAAACAAGAATAGGTGGCAACCTCTCACAGCCAGTGGTTAAACTGGAAATGTTTAGAATGGGGGAACACTCACATCTAAATTTCTTGGTGGTGGAACTGCCATTTTTTTAAACCTTGTATTTATTGATTTTTGAATACAGTACATACAAATATTTCCCATAGGACAGTACAATCAAGCACTAAAATTGCAGTAGGACATTATTTGATCACTCAGTATTATCAGTACTCTGAACTTGTTACGTCATGTGGGGGTTACCTATAACATAAAGCATTCTAAAAACAGTATATTCAATGTCTATGTGCTGCCATGAGTAGGGATATCCTATACATTAGCAAAAGATTCAGTTAGCAAAACCCCTGTGATAAGGGAAAACCATCCCTATTTATTAGATATCAGAGAAATAGTTTGTAATTCTAAAGCAGAACACCATTTAGCAGCTCATTCCTTCCACCATCGGAACTGCCATTTTAGGTGCTGGAACCCTCCTTTAGTAGTCAATGGAGAAAGATGACAGAGGTGGTGTAACAGTCATGCGATGCTTAACTGGTGGTGGAAGTGAATTCTTTTTGCCTCCTGTCCAATTTAACCCCTGCTCTCAGCTAATCAGAATAATTGACTGTCTGTACCCATTTTATAAAGTGTTATATGATTTTATCAGAGATCCCCAAGCTGGCCCATTTCAATTCTATATTAAAAACTTCACTAAATAACAGAGCTGAGTTTATTCACCATTTTTACATGGATCCAGGCATTACTTTTTAATTATCATTACAGATGTCTCCGAGCCCTGTCTTAGGTTTCAGGTTACTTTAATGTGTTATTCACTCCCTGAGGAACCAGATCATTTTGAAACTGCTTCATGCCATTCTTGAACATTGTTCTGTCCTTTTCTATTATTTTTCACTGGCAGTAAATGCAAGAACATCATTTTCAGCAGAATGCACAAATGGAAAATAATCATGTAGGTTTGTAATTTTCTCAGTCAAGAGAACTGGCAAGTAGATCAGTGTTACTTTGGGAACAAAATGAATGAGATGATCCATAATCAGCTTGTTGAAAAGGTCACAGTAACTTAAATTTGATGAGGTCACTTTGATACTGAGTAAAAGAATCGGGATGATGTATGCAGAACAGGTAATAAAGGAGACTAAGGCTACTGTTAACACCTTAGGTCTAGCCAGAAGGGTACATGCTATAGTTCTTCCCCAAGAAAGATGCAACCTGACACATTTAAGTCATACTGGCAATGAGTCTACTGCTAAAGACAATTGCATTAAAGATATAGTTAGATATGGATCTAAGCAAGTTCTAACAAATATTGCCATTTTTGACAGCAAAAATAAGCTTTTTAGGAAATGAAGAAAAAGGCAACACTTTTTGGAAAATGTGTTATAAAAAACAGGAGAAAAATGTCAAAACTTCAAAATACTAAGCTACATGTTTTTGATTGCTTATAAAATACTACTTACAGATAGTGGTTGGTATATGGAATTCATTGCCTAGTAGCATAGTGAATTCTCAATTAAGGAAACATTAGATGCACATTTGTGGGAGTAAAGAACAGACAGTTGCTACCACTAAGGAGAGTGTGTGTGGTGGTGGTGTCGGTCTTGATAGGCAGCAATCTTTTTCCATCCTGCCATTTGTATGTTTGTGTGTCCATATGTTAGCAATAAAGTTATTTACTGTGATGTTCGGGTCACCTCAGTAAACCTCACTGACAGAATATAGGCAAAACACATTGATGAAGACAATCAAATTTACTCCTTCCCTCCAAAGGTGAGCTTTATGCATTATGCTAGGATGTCCAATGTTTGTCATAGGTTTAGTTCAGACAAAAATACTGTTCCACATGGATTATTGTATGTAGCAAAACAGGATTTCCTTTCTTAATCTAGGCCTGATAGCTGCCTCAAGTCTTGAATGCTGGCAAAATAACTTTCTGCCACCAAAAATTATTATTTCCTTCCTATTTATACCCTACCGGAGACACTGCAAAATAGTCCTGTGACCCGTTTTCAAATGAGTTAGATCTGGTTGAAAGGTTTTACACTCACATTAAGAGAAGTGTAAAACCTGTACGACAGGAGTTATGAATGTTACCTATTGCTATTTGTGATCCCATTTAGGAGGATCTAAAGAGACAGGAACAAAAGATGTAATGATGGAATTAATGCCACAAAGCGAGTCTCATTAATTGTTGCTGCCAGGAAAAGGGTTGCCTTAATCAGGATCTGTGTAGAGAACCACAGGATAAAATGAACCATAGAACTACACATGCACACCCTTCATGATGTGGAGGAACTGTTTAGAGTTACAGTAGGGGTACACATTTTTTTTACATTTGGGTTTTGCTTCAGTCAGCCACCATTTATTGTTACCAGTTATTTCAGAACAAGAGTCAAATCAAAAGAGAAGGAGGTCACCAGTGGGGTGCCTCAAGGATCAGTCCTGGGTTCAGCCCTTTTCAATATGTTCATTACCAACATGGGAGAAGGAATCCAGGGCAAGAACTGTCTGCTGTGTGGCAGGATAGACAATGAGGAAGGGCTTAGGGAGATGCAGAGAGACTAGCAAAGGCTAGAGAGGTGGTTAAAGATTTTGCAATTAAACCTCAATGCCAAAACTGCTAGGTGATGCACATAGGTAAGAAGAACCCTGAGACAGACTACTGGATGGTGGGGTGGGAGGTAAAGCTGGGCCTGACCTCTGAGGAAAGAGATCTAAAATAACCAAACCAGTGCAGGAAGGCCTATAATAAGGCAAACAGGATGCTGGTGGGTATAGGAAGGAGTATTGACAGCAGAAGGAAGGAGGTATTACTACCTCTCTAGTCATAGGTGAGGTCCCACCTGGAGTACTGCCACCTACCCTCCACCTTTAATCCGCCATATAATAACACTGTTATCATTTTCAAATGAACATATGAAACCAAGATAGAGGAGCTAAAAAGCAAAAGCCTAATTTCATTAATATAACTACTGATGAGGCAAGGGCTCAGTAGGAATTAGAAACGAATCCAGACATTGTTATTAAACTAGTGGACAAAGGTGGAGCGGTGGTGGTAATATCAAGAGAGAAATATGTGCAGGAGATTGTAAAACAACTAGGTAATCAACTATTCTATAAAAAACTGACAAAGGATCCTACCACTATATATAAAACAGAAATAGATGCCTTTCTTTACGACTCCTGCTTGGAGGGTTGTATTACACCTGACAAATTGAAAGTCCTAACAGTCCAAAATCCAACATGTGTAAGCATATACATTCTCCCCAAAGTCCATAAAGATTTAGAGAATCCTCCATGATGCCCAATTGTGGCAGGAATAGATTCCTTAATAGAACCCTTGTCCCTTTATTTGGATGCACACTTAAGTATCATGTTCAAAAACTGAGGTCCTATTTCAAGGACACCACAGACATATTGGGTGTCCTGGAGGACCTTGATCTGGAATCTGATTGGTTGTTGGTGTCTATGGACATTACTTCTCTATACATTAATATATCACATGGGGGAGTCTACTAGCTCTGGAATTCTGACTTGAGCAGGATATAACTATAGGCCAGATAAAAAACAATGTCTGATTTACTGTACAGAGTATGTCTTAAAATAAAACTATTTTTGTTTCAGGAACATTGTTATCTACAAACTAAGGGGATGGCAATGGGGGCTACTTTCACACCCAATTATGCCAACCTCTATCTGGGCCATTGGGAGATATCAGCAATCTATAACACCAAGAGCAATCCTTTCTTTCATAGGATTGATCTACAGCATTGCTTTATTGACAACATTTTCATGGTGTGGTGTGGCACGCTGGAGGAACTTACAAAATTCATGGACTACCTGGAGTTGAGTAATCTGAACTTCAGTGTACAAAGTGACAAAACAACTGTTAATTTTCTGGATTTGGAGATAACAAAAAATTAGGATAGTAGTCTATGAACCACTTTATTCCGCAAGGACACAGACAGAAATTCTCTTCTGCTAGCCTCTAGCTGCCACCCATGCCATATGGTAAATAATATACCCAATGCCCAGTTACTAAGAACTAGATGCAGTGGTAACTTAATGCTGAATTTCTTGCATAAGGCTCAGAAATGTGTGACAGGTTTAGAGGAAAAGGGTATAATGCTGAGCCTATTGACAAAGCCTTGACTGACACCAATAATACCCCAAGAGAAAATCTTCTGATGGTGCACCAACAAAGGAAAAGGGCTCAACAGATTAAACTTTGTTAATACCTATTGTAGACAGTCAAAAGCTATAAAGGGTATTATTAAATCTAATTGGAGCATTCTAGGATTAGATCCTCTGCTTAGAGAAGCAACATTGCTTCCTCCACATATGGTCTACAGGAGGGACACCAGTTTAAAAGATAATCTTTTGCATAGCCTGCTTCGAGAACCCTCACCCACTAAGAACACTTGGTTGCCAGTATGTTCACATGGAACATTTCCATGTGGTAACTGTAAATACTGTATTTCTATTTTAAAAAGTAAAACTTTTACGACAGTTAATGCTACAAAAACATTTCACATGGGAGCATTTTTAGCTGTGTAACTGACAGCCTGATATACTTAGCCAGATGTTCCTGTGGGGATTTCTACATTGGAATTCATCTTGCCCCTTTAAACTTAGGATAAGCGAATATCAGAGAAGTATTTTGGGAGGGGATGTCACTAATGCTCTGGCTACACACTGTATGAGACATAATGGTAAAGCAACAGGGAATGTGGTCTATAGATTCAAATTTTGTGGGGTGAACAGTGTTGAATTGGGCCCAGGGGTGGGGACCTAAAGGCTAAGCTTCTAGAAAGGGAAGCTTATTGGATTTATACACTGGGAGCTCTGAAAATCCCTGGCCTAAATGACAGAATTGATATAATGCCTCTTATCAAAAAAGAAAAAAAGAAATGAACACAATAAATAGTTTTGATTTTATCTACTAACTGTTCTATGTTTCTCTACAGGTGTGTGAAGCTCATAGGAAGCTCAATGCGATTTCAACCCTACTAGATTTTTGACGAAATCAGAGTTATCACCTTAGTGCTAGAATACCTGTTGCATTTTCTATCTACTAGTTTAGCAATGAGTATTATGTATATTTGTAATATATGTTTGGTATTTATGGTATGCTGCATATTTAAAGTTAATGAACTGTGGATGCTTATTTGAAGGTGTATATATGTTTTCGCACCAATTTGTTATATATATTTTGTATAGACTGCACCATTTTATGCACTATCACTTTAAATCAGCTCTTTTAAATGTGGACTAGATTGCTGATGTGTCTCCTCTTGATGATGCTGTGATAACAACAGAACTGGTCCAGGTTTCATTACCTGTGCTGTTTAATGGCCTTTGGATTCAAATAAAGCCTTTTTGCACTTGGAACTGATGGTGCCAGTGTATGACTTTTGAATTTGTGTTCTACTTATATGCTGGGCATGTCTGTAGTGGTCTGGATCAGAATTGCTGTTTAAAGAATACTGATGAAAACCAAGTCTGAGTTATTTTAAAAAGTGGTACAGCAGAATTAAAGGGGAATGCCAAATTACCCCCACAGTAATGCTGTGGAACCTAGAGTTCCCAATTAAGCAAAACAGCCTTAAATGCAATTTTTTTAGTTACTTTTTTTTTTTTTTAAGTTTAGTTTGTATCTGGTTGATTCTGTGTCCCCTGCCTGCCATGCCTTCAACAATGTCCTCCACTGACAGCCCTCTGATGACGCAGATGACGGGCTAAGCCACGGGGACATCTATGTACCGGAACATCAGTTTTAAGTCTCACAATGTAGAATAGCATCTTTTCATGCTTATTCTACTGGTACCAATTGCACTGAGCTCAGGTGCTGTTCTACATTGTGAGACTTAAAACTGACATTCTGGCTTCCCACCATTGCTCCAGTGTGGACCCAAGTCTCAGGTGACTGATTGGGTGCAAGCATTCTTCCTGGACCAGCAAATGAGAGCTGCATTTTTTTTTGTTTGGCTCCGCTGGCTGCCTGTAATATCATTGGAGCAGAACATGATAAAAAGCTAGTGTTTTAATGCAGGATACTTGAAGGAGAGCCTAGCTATCCAGCATCCACCATCATTGCTGGTCAGGCCACATCCACAACTCATTCAGAATGTGGCCATTTAGAAGGTGACTGGAGGATTTTTTTATGGTCAACATCTGGGAGGGGGTGGAAGGATAAGAGAGAAGGTTACCAACTGGGAGTACTGCCTGATATCCTTGGTACAATCCAAGCAGAAATTGAGCCCTTTACAAACATGTGACGACTAAAGAAATACTTCCCCTGGGTTTTCAGGATTTGTAAAGAAAACAGGAAGTTGATGGGACTAGAGTAAAGCAAACTCAAATACCACCTTTGGCAGAAACCTAGGCAAGGTCCTAAGCATCATCTGATTTACATAAAAGAGCCAGAGAAGGCAGACCAACCTCCATAGCCTATAACTCCAAAACCCTGCCAGCAGAGGTGAGGATCACCATACGCATTGCTTTCTATGTAAGGAATTTAAGGACTCAGGTATCCACTGGCTGAAGGGAGCTGTGGTCAGGGTGCCAAGGCCCAGGTTCTGGTCTCCTCAGCCTAGCACTAGTTTGTGAATGACTGGGAAGATGTGAGAAGGATGCTCTTCAAGAATCTTCAGGAGACCTTAAAATGATTCATGGTATTCCCATCAAGGGATGCATGAAAATCGGAAATGGCTGATAAATGCACCTTAATGGAGGAATACTGTAACCCTGATTAGGAAAGTGGAGCAGGTATTTAAGATCTTCTGGATTGGACAGTGAAAAGGCCCCAAGGACCTTAAACTGACACCAGATGCTGAACCACTGCCACTTAAAGAGCTAGTTCACTGCCTAAAACTAATACTAATTTTTAAAACCATTCAACCGGTGTACAGTGATGTGAGTGAGTATTATTGCACAGCTCAATTTGAACAACTTAATAATACCTCATGTATGAAGAGCGAGTGTTGAACAATGTCAAGGAGTAGGTTAGAGCGAGTGTAGCAGTGAGCTGCACTTGCTAGAAGGAGATATGAGGAACAGTTTTGGACAAACCCTGCTGAGCTGGCCATTTGGTGTAGTGGCCACAGCCACTGCCTATGGAGCAGAAGGATCAGGGTTTGGGTGCTGGTGCAGAACAGAATTTTTGTTGTCCTGGGATTTGTCTCCACCCCCCCACCCCCCCGGGGTTGCTAATCTTTAAGTTGGAGGTGCATAGAAAAGTTTTGGTTTGGGTTCATTTATTTAAAGTATTTGACTGTCACTGTTTGCTGTGGTCGATCTAATGCTGCTCACTCTAGTGACTTGGGGCAGTTTTTTTTAGTCGCTCATTGTGGTCAGCGACTTAAAAAACTTGCCCTTGTCACATAAAACCCAGTCACTCATTATCTTTTATATCTGAGGTATTTTTCTTTTCTCTTTGTTTAATTAAAATATTGTTTACCTGATGTTAGTAGTTGTGATGTGTAGGACAGCACTCTGCCTGGCAGTTGACATATCTGTCTCTATTCTTCCCCCCAACTACATCATCAACATTGTGACCTCACAGACTGTGACATCGCTGCTGCTTAGGAACAGCCCTTCAGTGGCTGCCAGGTCAGTCAGCTATGATGTCACTGTCAGTGAGATCACAATGCTGATGATGTGGTAAAGCGGATAGCGACAGACATGTCAGCTGCTATGCTATGAGCTGTTCCACACATCCAGCATAATATTATCATATGGAAGACTTTCTAATGAGCAAAAGGAAAAAGAAAAATACTTCAGAAATAAAAAGTTACAACTGATTACTTCTTAAAATTTGTATCACTTTTCTATTTGCCTGTTTTGGATCCACTAGCTCCTTATGGGAGTAAATGTGTCAAGTGAAAGACTGTCTGACACCTCCTGAGTGATGCCAAAACTAGTGACCTCTATGTCCACATGAACCATGCATGGAGCTCAGAAATGGGAGACTAGGAGCAGCAGTCTATTCGGAAACTAAAACAGCAGATCTGAGCTGAGATGCCATCAGAAAGGGGGGTCCACAGCCAAACCAAACAGTGCCAGGTTTGTATTCCAATGCACTATAGCCCTTGGCAGAAGACTGGTACCAATTGTGGCTCAGTGGTCAGCACCATATGCTGGTCCAATAGCTGCCTGGAAGAGGTCAGAAGAAGGACTATGGATTCCATGGATGATACCTTCTGCAGCCAGTCATCCAGGTAGAGGGAAAAACATAGTTTATCCCTGCAAAGATAAGTAACCACCAATGAAAAGCATGCGGTAAAAACCCACAGCACAAGGATAAGCCAAAAAGCCATACTGGTTAACAGAGTCTAAGCTATATCCTAATACTGAACATATTTACATGCATGCCCAGTACCATACCTCGACTTTCAGACCATGATTTAATTAATGTTTAGCATTTTTTTCCATTAAATAAACACTTTCTCAAGTTCAGTTTTCTTTGTAGTACTAGAAAGTGTTTTTAGCTGAACTCATACAATAGTCTGCAAACAAGCCTTCTGGCACTTCAGTGCCATTTACAAATGTGATTGCGCTTTGCGGACAATAGGAGGCAGACTAACAGGGTTTTGTTTTTTATTAGAATTTGGAAGCAGTGGCTGGCCCAGTGGCGTGGAGGGCCGAGGCATCATTGCCTTACCTCCTACCACACTGGCAACCCATGTTCACGGTGCGAGCGGGCCACCGGGGGTCAACCCGGGAGGGAGAGGATTGAACATCTGAGGGACAGCTCTCCTCTCCCAGGGTGGGTGGGGAATACAGATGGGCATTTGCCAGACCCCTAGCAGTGTCTGGGGGTGGACATGCCATGTGCATCAATGAAGGGGCAGAGGCGGAGCAGAGTAGTGCAGGCCCCTCAGTGGTCTGTGGTTATATAGCTACATGTGTAAAACATACAGTGTAGATGCACAAGTTGAGCATCATTGGTGGCATCTTACGCTCCCCTCCACAAGAAGAAAAATGGTCCCCTGCCATGAAGAATGATGATTATACCCCCACAGTGGTGCCACCCCAAGAAGGCATCTCCCAAGCTGGATCCGTTGTGGTAGGTTGAGGAGCTCCCAACCCCCTGCCATGAAGGGTAAGTCATGGGGGCAATAGAGGAGGGGGTCTGATCCTTAGAGGATGGCATGGGGGGGAGGGATGTCAGATGCAGCCGGCAAGGGGACCAAGGGAGGAAAGAAATAACACAAAAAAAAATTTGGAAGCAGTAATTATTTCTATGGGGACTGTATTGCTGCTATACCTATGATGTAATAAGATGGACTGCTGCAGTCAGCGAAGGCATATTTGTCAGTAGAAGAATAAAACATAAGTGAAGGGCTGACAGTGTCCCTTTAAAGTCTATAAGCCGACACATTTGAACTTTTTTTATTGTCATGGTGCATGAAGAGAGGTGAAGTAATTTAAAAGATGATAAGAAAGAAAAACAATATGAAGGATGCATAAATGCTACAAGAAGGCAGATAATATCAAATTTGTGTGGCTTCTGTAAACACTCATACAATCAAAAGCATTAAAACCAGAGCAAAGTATCACAGATTTGAAATATGTGTGTGTTTGGGGGGTGGGGTAAACTGGCTGGGAAATGTCTTAACTGGTACAGGACTGTATGGCATGGGGTCATAACCATGCAGGGCAAAACAACACAGCTAAACATGCAGCAGCAAAACTCTGACCTGTTCCACGCACTGAACCCATTGATCACACTGGATCTTCATGTGTTTCTGTGGGGCTTCACCACCGGGACCACCAGAACTTAAATAACTAACTTGGGGGAGATCTCGGGGCTGGGGAGAAACTTGGGAGGGGGTAGTTTTTTTTGTTTTAGAAAATGTGGCAAAAAGATGTAGCAGGGGAGATCTGGGGGGGCCTGACTGTGCCATGTGCTGGTGCCCTAGCCACTCCTCCATGGGAGTGGCTCTACCAGGCACCCAGCACATGGCAACTTGTCCAGTCTCCCAGTCCATATGCAGCAACAGGGGTATTCCCCTACTGCTGTTCTACCCTGTTGCTGTAATCCCAGGCACTCACTATACAATACAGTTAATACTGCGTTGTATTACATGTGCAGTATTGACCCAGTAGGGGAATGTAGTACATTCTACTTGCCATATCATTTCTCAGAACTGACCACAAATGACACACAATAACTATAACAATAAAATTCTCCACAAAAGAGTTCAAGAGGTGCTGCAAGGTATTGCTTGCTACCAACAAATGGCCACACATGGCCTGCAGGTGATTTGCCAGCCCACCTTGTCCATGGTACTGGAAGTGCCCAAACTAACACTCCTATATTTGAGGAAAACTGACAAAGGAACCCAAAAATCACTCACAGACAAAGAATGAAACAGGAGTCTCCCACTGGATTTGACATATATTTGACAATGGGGTAAAAAAAGAAATGAAGTTGATGGGGCCTACCCACATTATACAAGAAGTGTCAATGTACAGCGTTGGCAGAACAGTAATGCGGGTGGCCCTACTACAAAAGTTTCCTGCTGGGTCCTGATACTGATGGTCTACCATCCAATGTGTGTGGCTCTCTAGAGAAGATATCCTTATAGAAGATCATGTGTTCCAAGTGAAAATACATTTTAATGTTAACTGTTTGAAAACTGATCAAATGTACTTTTCACTGGTGTGATATTTTAAGCCCTAACACATGACAGGGTGTGTATTCATAAGGAGACATGCAGTAGGCACTCTTCTGGTATGTGAGGAGGCATAACGCTAAAGGCTGAGTGCTCCTCAGTATACACTAGAGGCATGTCTATATCATCCAATCAATGCAGCCTCCTTGAGTGCATTACTGCACTTATAAAATTGCTTTGTAATTAATCATTTGACTTAGAAAATGCTGCACCATGCATTTATGAGAATATATAGGAACAACTGTGCTGATGTTCATTTTCAGGTGTGATGTGTGGGGAGCAGGAGAGGAGATAAAATGCAAGGCAACAAGCAAACACAACAGTATAATGTTAAATGTAGAACAGTGTCAAGAGTACAGGTGATAATACACCTTTATTGTGGTAAAATATAAAGTGCAGGCAAAAAAAAAAACATATTACAGTTTGTGTAAAAACCATAAACTGGTGAATAATGGGGAAAACCATAATCAAAATATAAAGTATATCAGATCAGTGGACAGTAGTGGGAGAGAGGGACAGGAACAGTATGGGGAAGCGAGGAATTTGAGCTGGCATTTCTGGGAGAGATGGGAAGGAGAAAAGTGGAGAGCAGAGTGGAGATTGTTCCAGATGGAGGGGAGACAATAAGTGAAAGCAGACTGCACAGCAGTAGAGTGAAAGTGAGGAAGAGTGAAGGTGTGTGAATCTCTGGAGCAAAGAGCATATGAGGCAGGAGGAAAAGGAGGGAGGGGGAGGAGGGGTAAGGAGGAAAAGAACCAAACCAGTATTTTGAGATGAAAGAACCAAGATGAGATACACAACATAAAGGGAGTTGAGGAATAGAGAGAGAGGTAGGTATAGAGGGAGCAGTGATAAGTACAAAAGGGGGACATTAGCTGCAAAAAAAGCAAAATGCATTGCAGAGCATGACCAGTCTTGCAAGAGAGGAGGAGGAGGGGGCAGTGCCATAGACCACATTCACATAGTCAAATACTGGAAACACCATTTTGGTGACCAGCTCCTGGTGGACCTGGGGAGAGAGGCAGTCTTTGCTGCAGTACACAGCACCACATTTATGGTGGAGCTTAGAGTGGATAGTGTTGATATGAGTGAAGAAATCAAGCCTACTATCCAGCCACACACCATGTAGTTGAAGCAGGGAACTGCTTCAAGGGGAGAACCTTCCAGCATGGTGAAGATGGGGTTGGAGAGCCCAGACAGTTTCTGGCTGATGTCAAATCATGGACACTATTGTCTTAGTGTTGAACTGGAGTTGGCTGGATTGGAACCAATGTAGAATGTTGCTGAAATCACACTGTAGCAATTTTTCTAAATCTGAAACTGAGGCACCTGAGGCAAAGATAAGGGTGTCACTCACATATATGTGAATATGTGGGTTGGCATAGACAGATGGGAGGTCATTTAAAAAGTTGGAAAATAGGATGGGGCCCAGAGTAGAGCTTTGGAAGACCCCAGACTGGATCAAGATGGGGGAGCAGGGCATTACCAATCTGTACCAACTGGAGACAGCTGGAGAAATAGGACCTGAACCAATCAACAGGAAAAGTTGTGAGGCCAGCTGATCTCAGCTTCTGGAGGAGAAGGGGGTAGACTACTGAGTCAAAGCCTTAGCCATGTCAATGAAGACAGCAGCTGTATTAAATCCCGGATGCATTCCAGTAAGACTTGAAACAGTGACATGCAGCAGGGAGGAGAGTGTGGTATGGTATTAAGGAAGCCAGACTAGAAGGGAGAGATGAAGTTGATGGAATACAGGAAGTCAGCAAGCTGGGTAAGAGTAGGGAGGAGTGAGATGGGTTGAAAGCTATCGGGAAATGTTGGGTCAACCCCTCTGAGGCAGAGAAGAACCTTAGAAAACTTCCAAGACTAAGCAGAGGGAGAATGGAAGGTTGAGAAAGTGGGCAATGGGATGAGCAATATCAGGGGCAGAGAGATGTAGTAACTTAGGGTCTAGCCCATCAGAGCTAGATTTGTAGATGTTAAGAGGAGAGACAGGCTCCAGGGTCTCCTGTAAAGTGGCAGGAGTAAAGTGAAAGCCAGTAGATGGATGTGGCAAAGAGGATGATTGAGAATGGGATGGGGGGGCAGCAGGATGAGACGGAGGAAGGGGGGAGGGCACAGGTGGTGAAAAAATCATTGAGGTGAGTAGTAACTGAGAAGGGAACAGAGACAGGTGAATCATTCACCATCAGGATTGGGGAGGTTGGCTGGTGGGGTCAAAAAGGGAATGAATAACCTTCCAGAACTTTGCAAGGAAATTCAGGTTGTTCTGGAGGTTAGAACTGAAATAATTTGTTTTTACAGCTTGGATGGCTTTGGTGCAGGAGTTTCCAAGCTTCCTGTAAGTAAGGAGGTCCAGAGTGGAATGACACAACTTAAAATGGACCAAAGCATTGTTGTGAGACTTACAAATGTCTAGGAGATCTGTTGTAATTCAGATATGGTGGGTGCCCTTGACTTGGGACTTTCTAATGATGGCATGCTTGTCCCATACAAGTAAGAATATGGAGTGGAACAAGGAAAGGGCCACATCAATATTAACAGCAGAAAGGATGGGGGATCAGTCAGTGGCTGTGAGGTATCTGAGAAGGGAGTCAATATTTAGTGACGGGCATGAACTAGATCATATATATTTAGGAGTGGCAGGGGGAAGTGAACTTTTCTGAAGCACTATGTCAGTGGTCACTGAAGAAACCCTGCACAATATAGATGGTGACTTTGTGGTGTGAATGTGAGGAGAAAACCCTGTCAAGTAAAGTGTGGTTTGAGGAGTGTTAATTGAGTTGTGTGGGCTCAATGATGAGCTCTGAAAGGTTAAGTAACTCAGTCCTTTGAGAAGCTAACTTGGAGGCAGGGGAGAGCAAAATGATGTTAAAGTGCCCAAGTAGATTATGCTCATCACAGGGAAGGTGAGTGGCCAGAGATCAGAGAATGTTGACCTATGTAGTGGGAGAGATTTTAGAAGAGGCATAGATAATACCAATAAAGATTGTTAAAGAGGAGGGAACTGAGAGTTTAACTAAGAGAAGCTCATGAGAGGAAGGTACAGTTTCACAGAGGGAGATAGAGCCAGTAAGACATTGACGGACATAAACCCCCCCTTGTTTACCACACCACTGACTGAAAAGATTGTTGCTGGGATGTACCAGTTAAGGTTCAGTTTAACACCAACAAAGTAGGGAAATGTGCTGTTAGGGTTTCCAACCCTAACTTCCCCCAAGCAACAAAAGGACTTGCCCACACAAGCAACCACAGACAACCATCATCAGGTAAGACAAACAACATACAACTGTTTCTAGATGGCACAAATGCAGTAGCACTGATGTGTTATTTTTGTGGATTTGTGTCCATGGTATGCACACCCCAACACATATAGAAATGCACGATACTCAAATCACAACACTTCTTCTGTATACAGGAGCACAGGCCCCTGCAGACACAGATACCAATTTACTATACCCAAATTACAAAAGTTCTTTTGTTTGCTGAAATGCAGACCCCTATAAGACCAGTGCTTCTGTAGTCACTGGTACTCATCTACACTGTAAGATATACCCTGTTCTGTATGTGGTAGTGCAGGCCCCTCAGGGGTATGCTCTTCTATAGCTACATGTGTAAAACATACACATGGACCTCTGGCTGCAGAAGCATAGGTGCCACAAAATCCATGATACCAAAACTTCAACAGTACTTCTGTATGTAGAATTGCATGCCCCAGAGGGGCCTGCTTCTCTTTGGCCAGAAGCATAAAACATACACACCAATTTATAGTGCCTGCACTTACGCAGCTGCGTATAGTACCATGCAGTAGCGGATCCAGCTATGTAGTTAGGTACCACCTGCTACCCCCTTAGGCCAGCAAAAAGTAGCTGTCATAACCTACTCTGAGCTTTAGAAGGTAATGTTTTACTTTTTTGAGGAACATGCCACTCCCTAGACAAAACTGCTATCCCCTCAAAAAATGTCTAAATCCGCTGCTGAAACCATGATACCCGCATTGCAACAGTACTTCTGTCTGTCCATTTGGGCCTATGCTTCTGCAGTCATTGATACTCATGGATGTTGTATGACATACACACACAGCTGCGGCTGCAGAAGCACAGGCCCCTATGGGGGTCTGTGCTTCTGCAGCATACCCCATAACCTTTTATCTTGCAAATCATGGACAGGGCCGAAAATAATCAGGAACAACTGACTAAAATCAGGGACACCTGTGGGGCTTGGTGTGAACAGCATTTTCTGAAGGAGAACTGTATCATTAAAGTCTGCAATAATGTAAGCTTCAAATCCCTACTTTTTAGCAATAGAAATGCCAAATTTAGGAGGGACCAGTGAAATATTTGAGCCAAAATCATGGACAGTTGAAAGGTATGTTCTGCAGGCACAGATTCAAATCCGCAAAGGTAGCAAATCAATAGTACTGCATTTCTATCATCTGGAAACAGTTGTATGTTGTTTGTCTTACCTGATAATGACTGTCTATAGTTGCCTGTATGGTCATGTCCTTTTACAGCTTGGGTGGGGGGGATTGGAAACCCACCAGGTGCATTAATGCAGTCTTTTGCAAAGAATTTCCTTCCTTTTTGAGATAGTGGAATCATATCCTCATTCATGCAGATGCAGAGGCCCTCTTGGCCCTATTGCCAAGGGAAGAGTCCCTCTATCTATATAAGTTTGGAGCCCTGTGGGTCATGCACATCCATAAGACAATGGATGTCAAGAATTTGTGGGTCTGTCTGATTGGCTGCGGAAGCGCAGGGCCCTTGGAGAATGTGCTTCCATGTGGAGACAGATACAGCTGCACAGGGAAAAGAGTCCATCTGTCAGCTGAAGGACAGGGCCCTGTGGCACCCATGGGAGCAGAGGTATGGGCCCCATGTCAAGAAAAGAGTTCTTTTCACCATATTACTTGGGCCCATGCAGGCAACCCTGCACCTTCCCTTCCCAGATTGTGGGACAGTGCCATCCCCCTGGCCTTGGCAAATCTAGCTAACTCACTGAGCTTACCCCTGAAGTATGCTCACCTGCATGGAATCACAAAGTCCTACCTGCTGGAGTAAAAGTCTGGCAGTACACACAATGTTTCTTAATATATATTTTAATTTTGACCACAATCTTGGCCCATCAGCATAGCAGTAAGAGTACCACTCCTGACACCAGTGACCCTAGTTCAGAAACAAGCTCTGGTTATCAAAGGTCAGCTGGGGAGAGGAGGACTGAATGTTCAAGGGGATGCTCTCCTCCTCTGGGGAGGGAGGGAAGCCAGCTCCACCATTATACTGTCACCTGGTTGACCACAGGTAGCAGAGCAATCTGGAGTGGTGCTTGGGTGGGAGGACATTGGCTGGCGCCACACTATACACACTTGCATGCATGCTTGTGCACCCCTGCTGCTGCTATCCTGGGGCAATGGGAGAAAGAGCTGGAAAACCTCTGACCAGCTAGATGATGTTGACTGCTTACAGGCCCAGCATCTGGCTACCCAGGCACCACCTCCCAAAACTGGATCCATTCAGCAGTGGGAATAGGTGTACCCTCCTCCTGCACCAGAGAGAAAGATATAGGGGCAAATGGGGAGGTGACGCTAAGTCATGCAGAATGCCATGGTGATGGGGCTGGGGTACCTGAGCAGATAGGTGTCAGTGATGAACAAGGATATAAGCAAATACGCACAAAAAATGTTTGATTACACATTTTCAAGATAGCCATTTTATGGCTCCCTTATAAACATGTCATGTGACATTTATAGAATATTAGGTGACATGTCATTTTATGCCACAAGTGTGAAAACATGTTTCTTCCAGGATTTGAAAAACTACACCTGTCACATTTATGAGGTGGTGTGAAAAATCGGCTCTGCTGAAAATTTGGAATCAACGTATTGATAATTACCAAAGTTATGAGCAAGCAGAGAACAAGTTTAATGTACATTCATAACTCTGTTGTTTTCTAATAATTTGACCCCAAATTTTGAACAAAATGTTCTTATGACCTCATGTCATGAACCTGGTAGGTGAAAATGTTCAAATTCCACCCAAAACGTGACTGTGTGGAGCAACTGCAGGGTCCCAAAAAGGCCATGTTGAAAATGTTGAAGAAAAATATTAAAAATTAGTGAAGCTCAAATCCCACCCAATATGTGATTGTGTGGAGTGACTGCAAAATCACATTTTGGCCCAGATCTGGAAAATGTCACCAACCTTGTTCATGAGATGGGGTCCCAAAAAGGCCATGTTGAAAATTTTAAAGAAAATATTAAAAATTAGTGAAGTTATGAGTGATTGTTGAAACATTTCAATGTTGACTCATAACTTGGTCATTTTACCATGTTTTTCCACCACATTTTCAACATAGTTTCCTATGTCCCCACCTTATGAACTCCATAGGTGAACATTTTCAAATCCCATCTGAAAGGTGATTTTGCAGAGTGACCACAAAATCACCTTTTGGGGTGTATTTGAAAAATGCCACCTAACTTGTTCAAGAGGTGGGGTCTCAAAAACACCATGTTGTGAATTTGGTGTAAAAATATAAAAAAATGACGAAGTTATGAGTAAAAGTTAAAAACGCATTCAAATACATTAACCAGTTTCCTAGTGGCACAGCGGGCTGAGGCGCTATGCACCTTACCTCTCATCACACAGGTTACTCAGGTTTGGGAACGAGTTCAGGTCACCAGGGATTGGCCAGGAAGGGAGAAAATCAAGTGCCTGATGGATTGCTCTCCTCTCCTGAGCGGGAGGCTTTGCCCACTCGGCCCTTAGCAGCCCCCAGGTGGAGGGTTGGGGATAGCACCAGCAGCCCAAGAGACACACTTAGGGAAGACCACAGCTGTTAGGGCGCACATGCCTCAATGTGTGCATGCTTCCATGCTGTCATGGTGAAGGAAGCTAGGGGAGAACAGAGGAAAATGGGCTGTTGCAGGCTGTATGACGCCCTGCCTGCCTGTCTCTGCCCCGCACCATCACCAGTTCACTTGGCACAGATCTGGATTGTGCCCCTGGGTGGGGGAGGATGGTCATCCCCTTACCGGCCCCACCATGGGAGAGAATCCATGGTGGATACAGGACTTGGTGGACCAGGAGATTGGTGCCGGGTGAGAGGGGGTGGGGACAGGGCTGATAAGTCTGCATGCGATGACCCTCTGGGAAAAAAGCAATATAAAAAAGAAACTGCATTAACCAGACTTGCCTTGTTTTCTCATATCGCAGTCACCGGTTTCAGCAGCAGTACATCATGGTACATGTTTAGGTGAATAAGGGTGTGGGGGCGTGATGGGTGCTGAGTGGGGGATCTGGGTGGGGTGGGTAGGGGTGTGAAGGGATCAGATCAGTGACAGACCATTTTCTTACTTGCAGGTTAAATAAAAAAAAAATAATAAGGGATGGTTTTATTTTTTTATAGGGGGACCATAGCCAACACTGTGTATTGGGCACCCCATTGTCAGGATAGGCTTTGGTGGCAGTAAGGGTGGGCACTGCAGTGCTGCCACTTATTCATTGGGGGAGTGAGCAGTGTGAAAGGGAGGGGGTATATGAAGCTGTAGTGGGGGTGGGCACCCTGGTTCACTTACAAAAGATAGATAGATAGATAGATAGATAGATAGATAGATAGATAGATAGATAGATAGATAGAGAGATGTTTTCCAAGTGTTAAAAAGTGTGAAACATTACTGTTGTGTTCTGTCATCAATTAAGTACTGTATTTATTTTATTTTTACTGGTTTCAGACAGGTGTGCCAATTCAGCATTCTTTCTTGGCTCGAGTACACTGGACAGGGTGTGGAATTAGGGAGAAAGCATTTACTGTGCGCATGATAGCTGTACAGATTGCTGACTTAATGCTGGCACTCAAGCCGGCAGCACATCTCCATCTGCAGCTGCAGCAGTGAGGAATGTCCTGCTGTTCTCATATAGGGAATGCAGTTACCAAACTGCTCCTGGAATTAAGTTGGGATCCAGGATTTTTGGGGTGCCTAGAAAAGGTATTGTTGGCCATCATTTAACAAAATGCACGAATCTAGTTAAATTTGTCTCATTTGGCTAGGTTCAGGTGTTTTTTTTTTAATACATCATTTTTAGATATTTTCCAAGTTTTTTAGTTGGGAGTTAAAAAACCAAGATGGTGAACAACATTACCTAAAAAACTGTTTTTTGGTTCATGACAACTAAGTGATGAGAACCAAAAGTTTTCTTGCAATTCCAAAATGCCTGGTTCGTATCAGAGTTAACTCAAAACCCTATTACGCATGCTGAGAAAAAAAAAACACTTTAAATCCTTATAACTCTGAAACTAATTTATATTTTTTCAGCAGCATTATCTTGGTAAAGGCCCCTTCTACCCTAAAATTTTTGGAAAACAGTATGCACCATTTTGACCGTACATATGAGCATAAAAAAAAAGTGTAATAAGTATAGGAAAAAATGTTCCTTTTCATTAAAAATTGACATTACATATGTCAGAAACCACACAAGATGCAGTTATGAAATGTTTCATGTTTCGAGACCTTGCCAGTCAGACTGTGCATGCCAAATCTTATGCTATTTTGTCAAACCTCGCCAAAGCTATTAAGGTGCAAAAACTGGGGTTTAACATTATACACCTTACACAGCCCTAACTATGCTTCCACTTCCATGCCAGCATAATATCTATCTGTCTGTCTGTCTATCTGTCTATTTAGCTAGCTATATTGATGGCTGAGGGCTGGCCGGAGTTCAGTAGGTGGAGCAACAAACCACCCCCCAACCAGGCCTTAAAATGCCCTCCTGGAGGGATGCAGACCTATACTGGTGCGATGGTCTGCATCTGTCCGGGGGGGAACCAGGATCCTAGGTGAGAGGTTTAAATGCTTCATTGGCAAGCATTTAAACTAGCCAAGGGGGGAGGCACTGAAAAGGAGCAGGGAAATCCCAGCCTCCCCACAAAACATGGTAATTAGTGAGGTAAACACCAAGGTAGAGAAGTTATTAGGGAGCAGGACAGAGGTAAATGTAAAAAAAGGCAAGGACAGTAAGGACAGGAATGGGGCTAAAAGGGGTAAGACTATCAAAAAGTGGAGGGTGATGAGTACCAATGCCCTTAGTCTGTGTAACAAGCTCCCTGAACTAGTGGCCTTGATGGAAGAGGGTTGCCTGGATATTGTGGCAGTCACAGAAACATGGTACACAGAGAACCATGACTGGGATGTCAACATACCAGGATACACAATCTACAGGAGGGACAGGGAGGGTAAAAGGAGGAGGAGTAGCTCTCTATGTAAAGGAAGGGATCAAAGCAACAGAACTAAAGAGTAAACAGGGAGCAGATGAGGCACTCTGGGTCACCCTGGAGACAGGAAATGGCACCACAATCCGCACGGGGGTTGTATACAGACCCCCCATCTCAGGGGGAGGGAATGGACAAGGAAATGATAGAAGGCTTCCTTAGAATGGCAGAAAAAGGGGAGATATTGTTGATGGGGGACCTGAATATGCCAGATGTTAACTGGAGCACCTTTGCTGCAGGCACATCCAAGAGCAGGGTCATTCTTGATGCCTTACAGGGGGCATGCCTCAGACAGCTAGTATTGGAACCCACTCGGGAGGGAGCAATCTTAGACCTGGTTCTCTCAAATGGGGACGGAGAAAGAATCTCAGATTTAGAGTTGGGTAGCCATCTGGGAACAAGCGACCACCAAACCTTGTGGTTCACGATAAACACAGCCATACAATCAAGTCATACAAAGGCAAGAGTATTAGACTTTAGGAGGGCCGACTTTGGAAAAATGAGAGAGTGCCTTAGAAAAGCACTAGCAAACAGGCAAGAAGGAGGGGGTAGAGGAACAATGGGGAGCAATCAAAACAGCCATCACAGAGGCAACAAGCCTTTGTGTAAAGCAAATCAATAAAACACAACAAAGGAAAAAAAACGCTATGGTTCTCAAAAGAGGTGGCAGGGAAGGTTAAGGAGAAAAGGATAGCATTCAGGAAATATAAGAAAATACAGAAGGAGCAGGACAGAGAACTTTATCAGTTAAAGCAGAAAGAGGCTGGGAAGGCAGTCAGAATACCAAAGGCCCAAACCGAGGAAAGGATAGCCAATTCTGTTAAGAAGGGTGACAAGACCTTTTATAGGTGCATTAGGCAGCAAAGAAAGACCAAAGGAGGGATACTGAGGCTTAATAAAGGGGAGGGATGTGGGTAGAGGGGGACAGTGAAAAAGCAGGGATACTGAACGAATATTTCTGCTCAGTATTCACAAAGGAAGAGGAAGGGGAGGTACCTAAACCAAACAAGAGAAACACTCTGAAAACGGGAGGTCGATACCAGTCCATTTACAGAAAAAAAGGTTCTGAAAGAACTAATAAAATTGAAGGTGGACAAAGCAATGGGGCCTGATGGGATTCATCCAAGAATTCTAAAAGAACTAAGGGTAGAACTAGTGACACCGCTGACTACTCTCTTTAACAAATCCTGGGAGGATGGGGTGGTATCTGAGGACTGGAGGAAGGCAGATGTGATTCCTCCTCACAAAAGTGGGAGCAGGACAGAGGCAGGAAACTACAGACCAGTTAGTTTGACCTCAGTGGTAGGTAAAATGATGGAATCACTTCTGAAGGAAAGAATTGTTGAGTACCTAGAGGCCAGTGGGGCACAGGACCCAAGGCAGCATGGATTCAAGATGGGAAGGTCATGTCAGACAAATCTAATAGATTTCTTTGACTGGGTGACCAAAGTAGTAGACCAGGGAGGGGCCATGGACATGGCCTACCTAGATTTTAGCAAGGCATTTGATACAGTCCCAAACAAAAGATTAATACACAAGTTAGCCAGCCTTGGAGTGGGCCCCAAGGTGGTAGCCTGGATAAAAAATTGACTAGTCAACAGGACACACAGGGTAGTAGTAAATGGAGTACACAGTGAAGAAAGGAGGGTTACTAGCAGGGTACCGCAGGGTTCAGTACTGGGACCAGTCTTTTTTTATGTCTTTATAAGTGACATTCCAGAGGAACTGAAAGGAAAAGTATGTCTCTTTGCAGACGACGCAAAGATCTGCAACAGGGTTGATACACAAGATGGAGTGGAAAAGATGAGAAAGGACTTGGCAAGTTTGGAGGAATGGTCAAATGTATGGCAGCTCAGATTCAATGCAAAGAAGTGCAAGGTAATGCACATGGGAAACAAAAACCCAGGGAAAGAGGGCACAATGGGGGGTGAGATACTGACAACAGTAAAAATGGAAAGGGACCTGAGGGTAATTATATCAGATGACCTAAAGGTGGGAAAGCAATGTGAGAAGGCAGTAAGGAAGGCTGGGGGGATACTGAGATGCATAGGAAGAGGAATTGATAGTAGAAAACAGTAAGCTGTTATCCCTCTGTACAGACAGTTGGTGAGACCCCATCTAGAGTACTGTGTGCAGTTCTGGAGACCCCATCTCAGCAAAGACATAGACAGAGTGGAGGCTGTCCAGAGGAGGGCAACCAAAATGGTGCAGGGTCTGCACCAGAAGACATACGAAGAAAGACTAAAGGAGCTTAATCTGTATACCCTTGAGGAAAGAAGGGAGAGAGGGACACATAGAAACTTTCAAGTACCTCAAGGACTAACAAAGTCCAAGAGGGTAGCATCTTTCAGAAAAAGAGATGTGCAAGAACAAGGGGCACAATTTGAAGATAGAGGGGGGATGGCTCAGAGGTAATGTGAGGAAGTATTTTTTCATGGAGAGGGTTGTGGATGCATGGAACAGCCTCCCTGAGGAGGTCGTGGAGTCAAGAACAGTGGGGGAATTCAAGAATGCATGGGACAGACATAAGGCAGTCCTAGTTGGGAGGGGGGTAGGAGGAAGTAAGCTGTTGGTTAACTAGAATCTGCAGCTTATCTGTTAGGTAGGAAAATGGGCAGACTAGGGGGGCCAAGCAGTCCTTATCTGCCATCAAATTCTATGTTTCTATGTTTCCTCTGGGCCATTCCTCATTCATCTTCTTCGTTGCAGCCAGAAGCACTGCTATATTCACTCCCAGCTTCTCCTATTTCTGTCCCTGCAGTCACCTCCAGCCATGGCTACCTCTCCTGTCTGTGTTGCCTTGCTGTCCCTCATTCTTTCTGCAGCATTCTCCGCTGCTGTTCTGGTCATTCACCTTGGCCACCCACTTGTGCTGAGCTCTTGCTCTGCCTCCCACTTCCCTCCTTCCATGGCCACTGGCTCAAAGGCTCTCTTCCTTCCCTCCCCTCCCTCTTCCTGTTCTGTTCTTCACTCCTTCTGCCCCACCCCCATCCCATTTCTATACCTTGTAGTACTCCGTTGCTCACCTCGGCACTGTCTTTCTGGGCCATGCTGCCCACATTGAGAGCTCCCTTCCTCTGGCTCCTTGCATCTTTTGTTTCTGCAACCCTCTATCCGGGCTGCTCTCCTCCTCTCTGCCACTCCCTAGGTCTACTGCCTTGTCCCTGTCTCTAGGAGCATTGCTCCATTTCTCACTTGGCAAATGCTACTTTGCTTCCCCGGTGCACTGCACACAGTTAAATGGCTCTGATCATGGGGCTGCCACCTTCCTGTCAGCCCCTGTCCTTCCACTTTTGGAGGTCTCATCATTCCTCATCTTTCACTCCAGCCACTCCACTGCAGCCTCCTCATTCCATCTCCCATTCTCTCCTCTGCTCCACCTCCTGGTCTGTCACCTTTGTTTCTGTACTTCCCTGCCTCAGTGTTATCTCCTGTAACTCATTCATCCTATGTTTATTTTACATTCTGCTCTCCCCATAATTCCTGCTTGCATTATCTTCTGGTTTTTATTCCCCCACCTTCCCATGCCAGTTCTGCTGCTTCCTTGTTTTTGTCCTGCAAGCTGAACCTCCTGTCTCTCCAAGGTGGGTTGAACCTATCTACAGTGCTGGCATTACCTTGATTTATTTCCCTCCTGGTTTTCCTCCCTGAACTAACCTTATTTACCTTAGTATTTCCTTAGCTATCTAGCATCTTGTGACTGATTTATGCTTCTCTGTTGTCTCTCCTCGGTCTTGCATCAGCCCTTCACTTGCCATCCCCTAGTTGCATTATCCTCTTCCCTGGTCCTCTGTTCTGTCCACTTAACCCTCTTCCCCTCTCCTCATCACTCATCTTTAGCTCTGGCCTTTGCCAATCACTGCTCTTGGTTACACCATGGTGTGCTTTCTTTCCTTCATCCTGACTGTGCTTTCCCATGGTGGGTGCTCACCCTCCTCCTCCCATTCCTTCTGCCCTCCATTCCTCTCCTTCTCTGACCTCTGCTTTCTTTTGGGGGCTTCCCTATCCTGCCGTCCCACTATATCACCATACCTTACTCATTCACATCACCTGCATATCACCCTGCCTACTTGTCTCCTCCTCTAACCCTATTCCCTCATTCTAGTCAAACAGGTTCAGATGTCCTCCTGGTACTGCCTACCTCACCATTGGCTGCAGGCTTCACCCAGCCACTCTCATTCCTACCTTCATGCAATTCTATCCATTCCTAATTTGGCTCTCAATGGATCTGGTTGGCATGCACTCCCATAGTTACCAATCACGGGCAGCTTCCCCATAACATGAGTCTGGTTCTCCTTTGCTCAGTCTGATCTCCGGGTCTACTCATTCACATTGATTAATTGAGCATACCTCTCATTGGGTCTTATGCTACTTCATCGAACTGCTCTCCATTTGGAGACATGCCTTCCATGTCCATTGCTCCTTGGCTCAGGGCTAGCTGTAGCAAACAGTCTAACTCTGCACCCATGAAGTCCATATCTAGAACATGTAAAGCTCAAATTGGGGTCCTTCTTCATGGCCCATAGTGAGAATGTCTTCGCTCCGGGTGGACCTTCAGTCGTCCCTCATCTTGGTGACACCTCTGGATGTAGAATTATTACATCCAGCTGTGAGGGATGGGACTTTCATCATCAGATCCCCTTTGGCTGCCTGAGCAGGTTTGGAGGCACCATCTATGCTATTCTCCATCAAGATTGCCTCTGGTTCACCTGGTCTATTTCGTAGGCTCGCATAGGCCAGCAGAGTGCCTCATCAGTCATCTTTCTCCTCTCTTTCTTTTGAGCGTCTAGTTGCAGAGACATCGCTTACAACCCTCAACAGCTGTCCTTTTAGATGGACAGAGTGAGAGCGCTGCTTAAATTGGAATATTTTCCTCCTCCCTCAATCTCGACTCTAAATTGCAGTGGCTGAGCTGTCACTAATCAAAACATCCTTCAGCCTGGAGGGAAGGTAGTCTAGGCCTTGGATCCACAGAGGTTTCCTCTTTAAAGGGTGTTTTTCTTCTTCTCCATGCTAATGGTCATAATATTAAATAGGGCTGGAGTTTCCTTAGGTTCCATAGTTTAGTTCTGCTGTTGAATGGAGTCAGATGGTGGCCCGGCTGTCCCCTCTCTCTTTAGGAAATCTGACCTTCTGCATCTTGTCTGCTTTCATTTCCTTCATAGTTCTCACCTTATCTCATTCTTCTCCTGTCCTTCCCATCTGTGTCTATTAACTTACTTTCCGGTCTCGATATATTCTGATTTCTCGCCTCTTCGATGCTTGATCACCCTTTTGGGTATTCTTTTTGGGCTTCTTCCTAAGCTACCTTTAGCCAAGGGAATTGTTCCAGCGGCACCTATGGGGGAGCCATCCTCTCGGGTTCTTTGCAGAGTGGTATATCCCACAGATAGAGAGGCGAACAGCCACAATGTGTCGAAGTCACACAAGCATACATCTCATCCAGTTGTGCAATCCCATTGAAATTGATGGCTGAAGGCTGGCCAGAGTTCAGTGGGTGGAGAAACAAACCACTCCCCCTGTCAGGCCTTAAAAGGCCCTCCTCCGGGCCAGTCCTCATTCGTTTTCTTCAATACCCCACCATCCACCCCTCCTCCTCCTCCAGTGGCTCATCTCTCTTTCTTGTGGGCTTCTTCCTAAGCTACCTTTAGCCAAGGGAATTATTCCTGTGGCATCCATAGGGGAAACCCTCCTCTAGGGTTCCTTGCATCGTACCTCTACAGCGTGGTATATCCCATGGACAGAGAGGCGAACAGCCACAATGTATCAAAGTCACACAAGCAGACATCTCATCCAGTTGTGCAAGCCCAGTGAACTATCATCTATCTGCTTGTTATCTGTCTATCTATCTATCTAGCTATCTGTTAGTGTCTGTGTCCGTCTGTCTATCTCTTTACATATATACATGTGTATATTACACAGTTGTTGTATATTAGTGTTTGTGTCTAAACAGAGGGTTTTGACAGCTTAAACAATATCTCAGCTATCTTAGCCCATAGGACTGTGAAATTTGGTGTATACAGTTTTAGTCCTAAGGGCTAATGTTTTGGTAACTTTGGTCAAAATTGATTGAGCAGTAAAAATGTAATTCATTAGTGGAATTAAGTAAAAAAATCCTGACTTAAGATTTGGTTTGCCATTGGATGTCAAATACACACACAGACACACACACACACACACACACACACACACACACACACACACACACACTGATTAAAAGAATAAACTTACAGGCTTGCTAGGTCTTGTCCCAGACTATGACATTTTCATGGTTTGAAAACAAAACTATTTTTCATTTTTAAGTTTTATGGTTTCACATTTTTCAAATATCATGCATGCATGGACCACTGGAAAAACAGTTGAAAAAAACACAAATCTTTTTTGCTGGGTTAATGTTGGGACAAACACATTAAAAATGTTAAAAGCTAAAAACTAACAAAAAAATGTTAACTCCAAAGGTTTACAACTGCATGGTTCATCAAGAGACAGTCTGGGGAGATGTCTGAGCTTAATTTCAGTTAAATAAAATATTACATTTAGTATTTTAACTACAAAAAAGTTCATTATTGCCTCAATAAATGGTCAAGACAGACTTTAATGAACTCAGCACATGCACAACAGATAGTGTGTGTGCATCAGAACACACAAGAAACAATAAGACAGAGTGAAGGGCTTAGTGATTTCTCAGAGTGATAATGATAGGGCGGGGAGCGTGGAGGTTGGTAGTGTGGGCTACAACCCTGTATGGACAAGAGGTCCTGGGTTTGTTTAGGTTTTATGGGCAGACTGGATGGACAAATGGTCTTTTTTTCTGCCATCATTTTTTATGTTTCTATAAACCCCACCAAGATAAAAACTGTCAAAACACAACCAAAACAGAGAAACACAGCAGTTTTTCTGTTTTACTTTGTGTTTAGTTTATGTGTTTCTGTAAGAACTGTAAAAAATTGTCATGAAACTTTTTCTGAGTCCTTCACAAATGAAATTTTGAAAAGCACAAAACCTGAAAAATAGTTGGTAGCATGATGGGAGAAAAAAATAACCACGTGCATTTTTTACTACAATTTAAGTCGATCGCTAGATATTGGAGGGGAGGTGCACCAAGATGGCTATGGTGTTGCTCCACTCCCTGCCACTCCATGCTCTGTTTGTGTAGTTTGGCGTCTGAGTGTTTTTAGTTAACTAAGTCCTTATTTTTATTCAGTTTCAAGTTTTAGTGAATGAAACCGATGTTATTCCTATGCTTTACTGGAAGAAATTAGCTAGATTTTGAAAAAAATAAATGTTAAAGAGCTGAGCTCATTACCAAATGGTCGTACTGGCCGGTTGTTAAGTTTTTCTTGGCATCCTTTGATTTGGATGCCAGACCGGAGCTAGAGAGACAAGATGTATGGAGGATTAAGTAAGCCAAATATAATTGGCATTTAGGTGCAACCAGCGTCTGGAGATCACTACTGAGTTTTAGCTTTTGTGTGGGGAACCATTTGTCTGAACATAGAAACAGGTGAATTTTGAGTGGAAAAGAGAGTTGTACTGGCACTTTTGTGCCTACAGGCTTTCCTTGCCTTGTTTAAGGTATGCTATCATTGCCGAGGGGTGGGGTTACCCATATATGTTTCAGGTTCTAAATCCCTAAGTTACTGATCTTAGAGGAGTGGTTTTTCTCTCCCTAAGTTAATAGGTGCACATGCTGTATATGGATCTAGAGAAACTTGTCTCCTGGGCTACAAGAGTAGCATTTGCAAAGCCTAAATGTCTTCAAGGTTTGTTTTTTTTAAAGTTAATAGACTCCCTTAGGAACATTATACTAGAAATATCTGAAAACAGTTATTACAATCACCAGGTCTAAACTGCCAGTAGTTGTGACTCTGAACACAATAGATCAGGTAACTTAAGTATTTCAGTTAAAACAAAGCACCTGAGTGAGACTCATCATTTTGTTGATTTGAGTTGCTGGAAGAATGGTACTCTGCACAGTAATTTTTGATATCATGAGGTTCAAAATGTTTACAAACATTTGCAAAAGCATTTTTTAGATTAAAATGCACAGAAGGATGGGATTCTGAACCCTATTTTGGGAGTAGTTCTGGAGCAGTTTTGAAAATGCCTGCCTTCTGGGGTATCAGTAGAACTGTGGGATGTTTGTATATATATAGTGATTTTGAATGTTGGACCTCTAGCAGGACATTTTTCCAAAATGTTCTGTTGATAATGATTTCTGTGACTGCTAGGTCCTGCAGTTTAATGAAATTTGGGAAAGGAACTGGAGTATGAACTTACAGGATTTCCTGGTAAGAACTCTGTTCTCTAGAAACTCATTTCCCAATTATACCAAAACCATGATGTCAAATAAAAATTTCAGGCTAAAACCTGAATATACTCATACATAGAGACTGAAACTGCTGCAACAACCACCTGAAATATATGCATTGCTTATTTTCAATCATGAACGGCCACAACACGGACTGTATTATGGGGACATTGAATTGGACCTCTTACTCAATGTTACTAAATATCGTTGTATGCTCATACCGAGTGAAATATAAAATGGTCCACATATTTATTTTATATTTTTATTATTTACTATTATACTTAAACATGTAGGTTAAAGGGGGTTCATTCAATAATCCCTTAAAGAGAGATGTACTAAATAGCTTGATATCGCAGCCTATATGGTAATAAGACATTGGATAGATTATTTTTCTGACTGAACAGTTGGAGTATTATAACGAACTTTTCCTTTAGCAATTTTAGTAGGACTCTATTATTTAAGGAGCAATTTTGTTGATATTTTTAGTAGCACAATTCATGAATGAAATAGGAGACCCATGGTCTGAATGTTGTCTAATTAGTGGCAATGAAATTCATTTAAATAAAAGATGGACTCTGGCAACAGACAGGAGCCTCTTGTTTTCGCCTTATAGCTTGGAACTGTTTTTTTGATATTACTGGGTCCATGTATATTGTTATGGGACAGTCCAGCTGAATTTGAGCTCCAGGTTTAATTGGCATGGACATGCGGACCCTTTGGAGTGAATAAGAGCCCTCTGTTTATGGATATTTTTTTCAATATTTTGAGTTACTGTTACTCATATCTTGAAATGTCTGAGTGTTAATTATTTTAATAGCCCTATTTTATTGAGCTTTACTTACAGTGGCTGTAATGATGGTACTTATGAAATACCTTTTATTCTTAATTGCTTTGTAGGGCTTCCCCTTGCCCTATGTGTTCTAATCTCTCCTGCACTTTAACCCTCCCTTGAGCCCACACCTCAGCTGGTCTACTCACTCTGTCTCCTTTGGTCTTCCTTCCCTTTGGAACAAACACCCCCTCCCTTCATCTCACCCCATCGTGTCTGGTGCTAAATCATCTGCTTAGACCATCTCAGCTAACCACCTGCTGTTGCCTCTAAGACACATACCATCTAAGTTTTTAGTCACCTGACCCCCTTCTAGCAACTCAAAGATCTTCTGAGCTCAGTTTATCTTATTGTGGTTATCATCTGCCTAAAGACTTGCATCATGCACCTATGCCATTTAACATCATGCTTACTTCTCAACTGTTCCTTACTGCTCATTTTATTTTAGTGATCTGTATTTTGTGTTTTCTGTGTACTTGTATTCCCTTGTTATTGCTTGCTCCGCTATTTTCCCCGGGTCACACTTGGAAATGACCCTTGGCTCAGTGTGCCTTTTCCAGTTAACAATCTTTAAAAAATCAATAAATTCCAGATTAAATAAAAATCTTATTCTTGGATGATCTGTGCAATGCCCTTTTTATATCAAGATTAAAACAATATTGCACTGACATTGCCAATCCAAATGTTATTCATAATTTGCATCTAGTTTTTATTAATGCTCATGGTTGTTTTTCTATGTTGTATTGCTAACTACTTTGAAAATTTTTGATTTATGTTCTAAGTCTTCCTTGAAAATGGACATTTAGGGGGTGCCAATGAGCCAATAATATACCTATACATGTGTCAGAAGCTCCGTGGTTTCGAGTGGTATATTCAAACTTATCTAAGGATATAAGTTGTTTTGGGACTTTCTTGTTTTATTTTCATTTGAATAAAATACCTGCTTAGCGAGATGGAGAAGTTTATTTCCCTGAAACTATCTGGCAGAAGTGCTCCAGCACGTGGGCCTGTGCAGGTAGCTGGAGCAGAGGCCTCACCAGTGGTGGTCCATACTGATACAGTTGCTAAACCCAAGGTGTCTCAGAAGCCTACCCTCGCCACTATTCAGATATTCTTAGGAGAATTTCAAGCTGAAGTGAGGGAGTCGACAGCACGAATTGAAGCTTTGCTTTTGGATATTTCCGTTCAATGTTCTGCAGTGGAAATACGAATGGAGAAAGCGGAGGGTTTAATCTAGAAGAAGGAGTAGGAGATCAAGGAAATCTCGGCCCGCATCCTCACAATGGAAGGAGCTACAAATGCAGCTCTACAAGAGCAACTGGCTCAAATGGAGAGGTTGGAACAAATTGAGAATAATCTGTTACGGAAAAATTTAAGGCTGATTGGTTTTCCTACTGATATTCCTAATGTTGAACTGAGGGATACTATACAGAGGGCTTTACCCGCTATTTTTTCTTTGGAAGTACCTTTGGTCCATGAATCTTTATTTCGCCCAGCTTCCTGACAAGTTAAGGATTCTACCCAGCAATCTGGGACTATATATATTATATTAACATTTCAATCTCTTTCTGAGAGGAACAGAATATTGCAGTTAACGAAGCAAAAAAAGCAGCTGTTTTATGATGGGCATCGGATACATTTGTATCCAGACTTATGTGTACAAACTCAGAGAAGAAGAAAGTGTTTTTTGCTGATTCTATCTGAATTTAAAGAAGCTGAACTAAATGCGGTACTACTCCTTCCTGCTCGCTTAAAGGTACTCTTTCAAGAGAAAAATTGTTTTTTTGAAGATCCAGACTGAACAAGATCTTTTTTTGAGAGTAACGTGACAATCCCAGATGATATTGGGTCTGATTTTGAGGAGGAAGAAGATGCTGCCGAGGTGACCGAGTATCACCCAGTCTAGTGTTCTTTTTTTTGTATCTGATGACTTTCTCATGATAAGTTTGATACCCAAGTTAACTAAACAGACATCCTGGTTAACTGTTGTTTAATTTTGATTTGTAGGGATGTTTAAACTTGGAGACCTGACAGACTTCATAAAATTTTTTTTTCCTTTTCTTCTCTCTGATTTTGGCAAAAGCTTGTAAAGTAAGAATATCTTTTTACCCCACAAAATCACTTTTTGGGATGAATTTGCATAATTTTCACAACTCTTGTTCATGAGGTGGTGTCCCAAACAAGCTGTGCTGAAAATTTGGGGGAAAAGTATTTCAAAATGACTAAGTTATGATGACAAGTTCAAATCCCATTAAAATACATTGAACTGCATACCTGACTTCCTCAGTTTCTGGACTGGTGTTGGAGAATGAAGATGTGTCTCCATTATAATCATATTGGTATGATAGCAGATTTTGAGAGGTGTGTCATTATTGGTTCAATGTGGGGCAGTCTGCAAGGGGTTCGACAGCATCAAACCCACCATCAGCTAGACTGATCATGACATTCTTCTGGTCCTGCTGGGTGAAAACTTTGTTTAGTTTAAAGAAAAGAGCTTCCTAAATCATAGGAGATTAGAAAGACAAAGAACCTCTGTTCTTTGTCTTTTAAATAGTTTTTTATTTTAATGGGTTCACCACAATATATCCCAGGCACACTGCCTTAGGGGTAGCTGGTCCATTCCACTTGGGTGTCAAACAGACGAGGCATACTGATGAGTCCTGGTAGGATGAAACACATGTCTATGTCTTCTGTTAGCACCCTTTGCAAACTGTGTGAGAGGCCTTTCGGCACCATGCAATTCTGCTTAAAGTTGGACTAGCATAACATTCTGTGGTGATTTGCATATGCAGCCCATGATGCTTGCAGTGTGGGGGGGTATGTGATTTTGTATTTTCTGAAACTTGGCTTCCCAGCCAAATGCCATTTGGGTAACCTATGCCTCAGTGTTTTCGCACAGAGGTTCTTTTGTCTTTTAAATAGTTTTTATTTTAATGGGTTCACCACAATATATCCCAGGCACACTGCCTTAGGGTAGCTGGTCCATTCCACTGGGGTGTCAAACAGACGAGGCATACTGATGAGTCCTGGTAGGACGAAACACATGTCTATGTCTTCTGTTAGCACCCTTTGCAAACTGTGTGAGAGGCCTTTTGGCACCATGCAATTCTGCTTAAAGTTGGACCAGCATAACATTCTGTTATGATTTGCATATGCAGCCCATGATGCTTTGCATTGTGGGGGGCATGTGTGATTTTGTATTTTATGGGAGATTAGGTCCACTTGCTGGCCGACATTTTGCAGATCAAAGGAAAAAAACACCTTTTGATTCAGGCAGCTCTTTTCTTTGAACTTCACAAAGTTTCCACCCAGCAAGACCAGATTAAGTTACATCAAAAACCAGAATAACTCACTTGTGTGAATGAGACAGCAGCAATCAGAGGTGGTGAGTGGAGGGTGAGTACTTACTACTGTCTCAAGGCCAGGGTAGGGGGCAGGGAAAGGTGCAGGGGAAAAGAAGGTGGCACTAGGAGGGGGTGGGCTACTAGACTACTAGACAAGAATTGTGTATAACACCAGGAGGATTGGGTGAGGGAGGGAGGTACTACTACCCCCCGCTGAAGCCTTACTTGGCAAAGCGCCTGTGCACCTGCAAGCAGATCACTCATGTGTATTGGAGTGATTCACAAATAAATTCTATTTTCATTGAAGCAACAACTTGACTTTTGGCATTTTTGTCATTTATTGCATCCTTCACTGGGGTATTACTCCCCTGGCTCTGGAGTGTGAGTTAATTCTTCGTTTGTTTAGGTACCACTAGCACCAGGATACTTTGGTAAGGCTATCAGATGGGGAGTACCACTGAAGAAGGGAGGTGCCACTGGTACCAGATATATATATATATATATATATATATATATATATATATATATATATATATATATATATATATATACATATGTGACTCCATGAAAAAGGGCTACCAATGGTGTCCCAAAATGTACAAGCCATCTATAAACCATGTAAAACCTATGCCCAGTGAATGACTATGCTATAGGACAATATGTGATGAGGAGAGATAAATTACATAATATGAAGGCTGCCAGTTGTTAACTTCCTCAAGAAAGAAACATGACTTGTGATAAAAGCTGTAATTTTTTGTGCCTAATTTGTGACATTGTGGCACACACTGTAAACAGTATTAATTATTTTAATAAAAAAAATGCTCTTTACCACAACAAACTGATTGACTTATTGTTCTGTGTCCAGACTTTATTTTCAGGCTACTTAGTTAATGTTAAATGTGCCTGTATAGCATTTACACAGCAGAGTAAATGCGGTAGCTAAAGTAACCTCTCGTGTCTCCAGTGGTTACGTTCATTCTTTGCCCCCGAAATGTACTTATATTAATAAATCATCCAGAAATTGCATTGTGTTTTGATCAAAGAGCTTCTGCAAAAGACACAGCACTAAGTTTCAATGGAGAATACTGTACTGCAGGAGCGATGTGTCTGACTTTTGTCCCCAAGGTCTCCTGGTGTCCAGAAGTCCAGGATGTTTGTTCATTCCCACCACCAATAATCATGTTAGTGCACTTACATGCACCAAGAGTGGGGAAGGCTCTCAGAGTGCTTAAAAGCACAAGAATTTGCATCACAGTCCCAATCCTGCTCTTGCCAGCTCACAGAACAATCCCGGTGTCCAGCCAGCAACATGTCAGTTACATGAGCAGCCACATGGAGCCCAGGTAGGCCATTGTTACTTTCAGGCCTAAGAATACAGCTGCAGAACGGCTTGTACAAATGGGATGTTGCTTAGAGTACAGTGTACATCTGTACATATTTTGGGGGGCTTATTCTAGCAAATAGTATAGCAATTAGATTATTTTAATGAATGTTAAAGCCCTGATGCAGTGTTTGGGGACTACAAATGAATTGTAGTCTCTGTGTGTTCACCACCAAATGGGGCTAATTCTCAGTATTGTTGTGTGTATCAGGCTGTAAGGTTGGTGGAACAAAATGTTTCTGTGCACTTACTGTGCAGTACAAATGTGAACATTTTAATATATATTTTTTTCTTGTGAAATGAGGCTTGGAGGTATTGTGTTATTGAAGAGAGGCACAGTTTAAGTAATGGAAACCCCCAACATTACATGACTCTGGCTCCTTTCTTTTTTACAAACTTCCAATGGGGAGTTATATTGCACAAATGGAGTCTAGCATTATAGAGCAGTTTTAATCAGTGGCACATTTCTTTTGGGCAAGTTAAGTTGTTTTTTTTTATGGGGATTTGGTGGTGCAGTTTTAATGGGCCCCAAAGGCCAAGCACCCAGGTAGGTGTGTGTGTGTGTGTGTGTGTGTGTGTGTGTGTGTGTGTGTGTGTGTGTGTTTCCAAACGCAGCCTTAACAAAAAATAATTGTGTTCATAGAAGTGATTTTGTTCTTGGTAATTTTTTTTTTTTACATTATTTCTAAGGCTGTGTGATTTGGCTGAAGTTTGGGCCTCCTTGTTCTTGTACCAATCATGCAGTTGTAGTCCCTATTTGAAGTGTTTTTCTAACAAAGATGATACAGTAATTGCATTGCATGAGAAACGTAACCTACAGATGCATTCTGTGTTATTACTAAATGTGTTTTAGGCAAATTTGTTGCTTTTTGTCAGTATTTTTGGTCTTTGTTACTTTCAGCACCATGTGCTTGGGGTCCCCATTATATTAGCCACCCATACAGTATATTTTATTAAAATAAAGAACCCTTCACGTAAACTCTGCTTTTGGGATGACGTATTCCAGCTTTCTGTTTATTTGGGGCTTGATTCAGCAATTACCTGTGTTTTATTTTTTTCAGAGTTTGCATTTTGGAATGCTTTTTGTGGTCTTGGTTACTTTAGGCACCATGTGCTTGGGGTCCCTGTTATGTTAGCCACCCTTAAACTGTATTTTATTAACATAAAGAACCCTTCAAGTAAACTGTGCTGGTGGGATAGTTTATTTCAACTTTCTGTTTATTTGGGGCTTGATTCAGCAATTATATATGTTTTATTTTTTTCAGAGTTTGCATTTTGGCCATACTTTTGTGGTCTTGGTTACTTTAGGCACATGTGCTTGGGGTCCCCATTATGTTAGCTATCCATAAACTGTATTTTATTAAAATAAAATACCCTCAAGTAAACTGTGCTGGTGGAATAGTTTATTTTCACTTTCTGTTTATTTGGGGCTTGATTCAGCAATTATCTGTGTTTTATTTTTTTCAGAGTTTGCATTTTGCCCATACTTTTGTGGTCTTGGTTACTTTAGGCACCATGTGCTGGCAGCAGGCCAATAATTCCCAGAACACCTCTACTCCATGCAATATTTTGCTAATGTGTTGATTGCCATGATATTTTGCAATCTTTCTGCCCACAACAAGAGTTGTTTAATGCTATTTCACACCACCACCCTTCTGTGACCCATAATGATTTTCCTATGCTATTTATGCCAAGGCTTACACACAGACAAGGTGGGGCTTGTGAGTGGGTTGGTGCCATTCATTCATGAATTGGTACAATATTTCCTGAGCAGGGAAGGCATGGGTTAACTATTAATGGTTTATGCTTTATGCGTGAAATGGCATGAAATCCCTTCTTCTGGTGTGACAAGATGCCGAAATATGCATGTAACACTACACATTTGCCCCACATTGCCCAAGAGGTGGGGCTAGGGGAGTACCTGGAGTGCAAAATGTGCGGAACAGTGGTTAGCATGGTAGCTGATGATCTACTGCCCCTACAGTACATCAGCAATATGACTTCGCTGACTGTGACATCAGTGCTACTCAGGAACAGCAAGTAAATGACTGCCAGGGCAATCGCCTGTGAAGTCACTGAGGTCCTAATGCTGATGATGTATTGTGGGGCAGTAGAGTTGTCAGCTGCCAGCCTAACATCTGTTAAATACATCCAGTACAGTATTATCACATCATGACTTTCTGATGAGAAAAGAAATACCTGTATACTTCAGAGAATAGAAAGTTACTATGGAGTAGTAGTTCAAATTTGTGTTTTCCTGTCTGCCTGTTTTGGCTCCAATAGCTCTTTACCTTTGTGTCTTCAAGTGGAAAATCCTTACCATGTTCTCACATGCACATCTTGTAATGGTTTTTAAGAAACATGCAGTCTCCTTCTTATCTGAGTATTCGCCAAGTAGGAATCCATTGCCACTTTCTTGCATGCATGTCTTGTAGCGATTCTTAATAAACTATGTGTTCTCTCCTCCTTAACTGTGTGTTGTTCAAGTAGGAAAGCATTGCCACTTTCCTGCATGTGCGTCTTGTAACAGTTCTTAACAAAATGTAGTGTAGTCTCCTCCTTAACTGTGTGCTGCCAGTGCTAATGCAGAAGTCCTGTATACATACTGCAAGAACTATCTAACCAAAGAGCCAGCCAGTGATGGGGTGTAGCCATTCCATTCACACTTTCTTCTTTTTTGGCAGCAATGACATTAAATGAAACTTGCTTGGTAATATCAAAACCATAGCAGGGACCCACCAAATACAAAGTGTAAAGTCAGAGAAAGCAGGAGTGGTAGCAGTGAGCTACTTAACTTGCTTCTGTAAATAATGTCAATGAGAGCTACCATGTGACAATAGAAGATATGTAGGACAGTGGACAGTCAAGCATTTAACAATGGCTTCTGTTCCCACTTCACAAAAGACCCCTGTTTGCCTGCTGCACACTGAACAGTCAAGAGCCAACACCAGAATCTTCTGAAACCAGTGGCCACTCAGCTGAAACTACTTTCAGCATCCCTATATCAGTGGCCACTTGTACTAATCAGAATGACTTTGCCTCGAATTATGTAGCCTCCACAACAAGCACCCAAGCTGATCTTCCTGTGGTCCCATGTGTTCTGCTACCTGACACCACCACACAAAGTGTGCAGCCAGCAAAAACAAGAGTCATGCCCTCAGGCTCAATTGAAGTCAACAAACTGTATGCTGTTTATTAATCAAATGCAGTCTACATTGGTGAGGTTACAGCAGTACATAAGCACCTGTACACCTTCAAATTCCTGCACCAGCATGGGGATTCAACATTTACATGGCAACGGCTTTATGACTACGACAATGTAAAATGTACCTGAATATTTTATGGGCTACTACAGCTTAAGGGAGATAGAAACTTTAAAATTAGTACTGAAATAGTGAAGAAATATGTGGAAAGTATTCCAGACTGTGGCAGAAATGGGATTAGGAGTGTATTGGAGCATGTCACAAGAGCTGAAAGACGTCTGCTGACCAGAACAATTAATATTTTACAAATTAAATGAAATGCACTTAGCTAGAATGTTTTGAAATAATTTTCATTTGCTTGCAGGAAAAGAATAGTTTGTTTTCCAGCCATACACGATGGACTTAAATGCACTGCAGGGCAGGGAAGGATGATTTGAAACAAATCTTGTAAATATTTCACATTTCTATTGCTTGATGTTGGATGGTTTGTATTGTGTAATGGATAGTGTTAGTATTATGTAATGAATGGTAGCTTTAATAAAATCTTTTCCCCTCAAAAAGGTCTTTGGTGTCCATGTTATGTGTGCAGCCTTAAAGATGCATTAACCTTATGCCCATATAAGGAGTTACCAAACACCACACCCCATATTCACTGGTAGAGCACGCAAGTTAAACCTAATAACAAATGTTTCCCAATATGAGTTACAAAAATCACACATGCACGTCACAGTTTTTTTGTATCTCTTCTTACGTGTGCAACTTTCATAATCCATTTTCTCATGTACCAATCAGGAAGTTATCTCCCAAAATATTCACTTAATAAGTGGTGGGGAGCAGCATCATAAAACACATAAAATTCATCTACTTTGGGTTTTAAAAATTGACACTCATGTCACACTTTGGTAACCCCTTTTCATGGAGTTGCCCATATATATATATACAGTGGAGCCCACTTATAAGAACATCGGATATAAGAACATCCCGTTTATAAGAACATTGTTTGGATGTCCCGATTTTTGTCCATTGTTTTCAATGGCAGCAAAGCCCATTTATAAGAACAATCAGCCCGTTTATAAGAACATTTTTTTTCCCCAGAGGTAGTGGTAGATGGTCATTATCACCTCTGAGTGTGCTAAGCCCGGGCTGAATTATCACCTAGACTCCTCATTAACAGTCACTTAACTAGTAAATGGATGTGTGAAAGATGCCACATAAGGAAGACAGTGCATATTCCTTCACAGTTAAGTGAGACACTGAATGTATTTTAGAACATTACACTAATTGTTTGGGCAAGAGTTCTTTGAAAAAGTTATGTTCTACTACTTTTAATAATGAGTTATCTAAAAACTAGTTTGAACCCAGTTTAATCATGTTAAACATAGATTTTACATGCATTTTCACTGTTTTCAATGAAGCCCTCTTATAAGAACATCCCGGTTATAAGAACATTTTTGCTTGGCATTTAGGGAGTGCTTATAACAGGCTCCACTATATATATATATATATATATATATATATATATATATATATATATATATATAATATGAGGATTGGGTGGTGGAGGGTGATGCCCCTAGCATTTAGGATATATCTTCCATGAGGATCAAGGGAGAGAAGGGGGAATGACTAGCATCAGGGATATGTCCTATATGAGGATTGGGTGAGGGAGAAGGAACATTTTGTTTTCCATTTTTGGACACAGTATAGAGTGCTGTGGGGGAGGGGTGTTCTCACATCACTGTGCACATTAAGAGTAAAGTTTTGGAAGCATTAAATAGCACTACCACAGCAGCCTTTTAACGCTTCCAAAATCACTTCAATATACCACTGCACCCTGTATTGAAGAGGTTTCCTTCATTTGAATGTGTGGCTCTGTTGTATTTAGTGCAACTGTGCTACACACTTAACACCATGCCACCAGGCTCTTTAAATATGAAAGGCTGTCAGCCATGCTATAGCCATTTAGCATGTCTCTACTCCTATTAGTGCCAGTCTAAGCTGTTGAATATGTAGCCCTTAAACTCCAAACAAATCCTCTGGCAATGCAACCCAGCATCCCATTTGTGCATGCTGCCACCCTCCTACACTTTGCTTATACCTTCATGTCCCCTGTGATTATTACCCCGAGGCCCCTGTCCTCGTCAGAAGCTGTTAGCTGCTCACACCCCCAGCCAGTAGCTGGTCCTGGAATTTCTTGCTCTGAGGTGCATGACCTTGCACTTCTTAATGTTAAACCCCAACTGCCACTCCCTAGACCAGTTTTCGAGTTTAGCTAGATCCTCCCTGAGTGCCTGCCTCCCTTCCTCATTGTCCACTTTTGCTCGAATCTTAGTGTCATCTACGAACAGGCTGATCTTACTCTTGACTCCCTCTGCAAAGTCTTCAATGAAGATATTGAACAAAACAGGGCCCAGCACTGAACCCTGCAGTACCCCACTTGTTACTGGCATTGGCTTGCATGTCTCCCCCCTTACAACTACCCTCTGTTGTCTGCCCTGCAACCAGCTCTCAATCCACCCCACCAGTTTCTCCCCCACCTCCATGTCCCTCAGTTTGCTCATTAACAACTGTGGAACACTGAGTCGAAGGCCTTGCTGAAGTCCAGGTACAGGACATCCACAGCGTGGCCTTCATCAACCACCCTAGTGACCCAGTTGAAGAAGTCAATCAGGTTAACTTGACACGATCTTCCCGAGACAGATCCATGCTGTCTCTCATTCTCTAGACCATTACTATCAAGAAAGGTTGTCAACCTCTCCTTTAGAATGGTCTCCATCAACTTTCCCACTATGGAAGTCAAACTTACTGGTCTGTAGTTGCCCGGTTGGTCCTTGGGTCCACTCTTGTGAAGGGGCACCACGTGAGCCATCCTCCAGTTCCTGGATACCTTCCCCATCTCCAAGGAGGTGTTGAAGAGGTCCGTCAGAGGGCCTGCCAACACCTCCGCCAGTTCCTTCAGGACCCTTGGGTGTACACAGTGTGGTCCTGGTGCCTTGTCCACCTGCAAGGCTTTAAGGCTATTCAGAACACTAACCTCTTGGATGACCCCATCTGTTATCTCTGCCCCCCTTCACCCTTGCCCCTTTCCCTGCAGTATTGGGCCATTCCTTTCTTTTGTGAACACCATGCAGAAGTAGTCATTAAATGCTTCAGCCTGTTTTTCCCCTTGTTATGCCCATCCCCCATCCCTCCTGAGTCTAACAATGTCATCTCTACAACTCCTCTTCTCCCTTATGTATTTAAATAACCCTTCCCCCCCGATCCTCTGAGCCAGCTTCCGCTACTTTGCTGCCTTGGCTGCCCTGACTGACCTGGTCACCTCCCTAGATGCCTTTGTGAACACCTCTCATCCTCCTCATGCCCCAATGTTTTGAACTTAATGAAGGCCAATCTTTTTTCCCTCACTTTCCACTCCATTTCCTTGATGAGCCAGCTAGGTTTTTTGGACCTTGACTGCTTACTCTGAGATTTGGCACACGTGTTCGGGTGCTCATTCAGCCCCTTCCTAATGATTGCCCACTTCTGTTCAGCATCCATCACTGGGTTAATTTTAACTAAATACCCCTCTAGGATGCTGCCCATTCTGGCAAAATCTACCTTCCTGAAGTCTAACACTCTTGTCCTGGTGTTAGCCAACTACCTCCCTGTGTTGAGAAGGAACCACACTGACCAGTGGTCACTTTCTGCTAGAAGGTCCTGTACAACCACATCGTGGACTTGATCACCATTTGTTAGCACCAAATCCAGTGTGTTCCCCTCTCTAGTAGGTTCCATCACCCCTTGCACTAGGTAGCTGTCTTGGATAGCCTCCAGCAACACCTGTTCCCTGGTATGTGCTGTAGTTACTGTCTGCTAGTCAACCCCCAGCAGGTTGAAGTCTCCCACTATAACTGTATTTCCCTTGCCACTGACCTTCCTGATTTGCTCCCCCAGCTCCCTATCCACCTTCTTGCTCTGTGAGGGTGGCCTATACACCACTCCCATCCTGAGATTCTTACCTTTAGGGCTTTGGAGCAAAGCCCATATGACTTTTGGCCTCCCCTCATCCCCGTCCTCCCTGGTACACAGTATCCCTTCCCTGACATAAATAGCCACCCCTCCAGCCCTTCACCCCTCCCAGTCCCTGTGGAACATTTTGTAACCTGGCATCGTAAAATCCCAGTCATGGTATTGGGTGGCCCAGGTCTCTGAGATGGCGGCAATATCTACCTCTCCCTCTACCACCATTGCCTGGAACTCTGCCACCCTGTTTGCAAAGCTCCTTGCATTCTAGGATCCTACAGTCCACCTTGTTCCCCGCCCCTCCTCTTCCCATCTCTCCCCCTTCCACATTTGTCTTGGTAACTTCCCCTCATTCTCCTCCTCCATCTCTCAGGGGAGAGGCCTTCCAGTCTCCTCTGGAAGGTACCTCCTCTCTGCTATGTGACTCAGCTCTTCCCCCTCAGTTTAAATCTATATTGTTTTTAATGTACTTCTCCAGCTCCTGTCCAAGGTTCATACAGTACTCCAGGTGTGGCCTAACTAATGAAGTGTACAGTGGCAAAATCACCTCTTTGTTGAGACTAGTGATACTTCTACTGGTGCACCCCAGTATTCTTTCTGACTTCCCGCATGCTGTCCCACATTGAGAAGAGAATTTTGAACTGCTGTTTGCTACAAAACCCCTAAGTCGCTTTCCTCTATTTTTTTTCCATCTTCACCCGAACGTCCCTTCCTTAGATGGGTGCCCTAACCCCAGCCCCATCACCATCGCCCCGACCTCCACTGGGATTTACTGCCTGCCATCTTCCCCCAGGGCTTGCTTCCCCTGTTGCGGTCAGTGGGGGTTCCCAGTCCATGCAAGGACTGGATCCAGTTTGGGCTGGTGAACTTAGCTAGTTGCATGCAGGACCTGCGGGCATTCACCGCATCCTGTCACTGGTGTTTTTTTCCCATGTTCTTGTCCCCCTAGGAGGTGTGGCATGCAAGAACATCTAGGCAGATGCCACACACTCCTGTGTGTCATGCACTGACATCTGCCACACCTCTCTATTTTCTGGCCACAGGCTGCCTTTCCCACAGCTTCTACCAGGGGTCAGGCAGGCAGCAGCCTCTGCCAACCCTCCCCCTGGAGGAGAACAGCAGTCCCACAGTTGCATGATCCTCCTCCCCCTGGCATGCCCTCCGACAGCTGGATTTGCTCCCGAACCTGGGTCTTCGGCGTTGCGAATGGTAGCATTGCTGCTGCACCAGTGGGGTGGCCTCTTTCCTCTATTTTTTGTGTTTTATTCTATGGTAATTGGTTAGGGAACACTAGACACAAGTGCCTGTTTTCAGAGGGAACCCGGAAACAATGGGAGCTTAAGTGACTTGCTTAGAATCACACAGTATGCAAGTGGAGGTTGTGGGACTCAAACCCAGGCCTGCTGGAGGTAACGAGCTCATTCATGGCTCATTACTCTAACCTCCAGGCTATACTACAAGCCCCATTATTGCCCCTCTTTTGAATGCTATACTGTTACTCCACTGATGCTGTTTTCTAGCTGCAGATTTTGCTGTCAAAATGCATCACTTTGAATTTTTTGGCATTGAATTTTAACTACTATGTTCTGAACTACCAAGCCAGAATTTCTACTTTTTTCTCCATACTGTTAATCTCCTCATCATTGTTCACCCCTTCTTGCAGTTTTGTGTCATTTACAGACAGGCTTACTTTACCATATAATCCCACACCAATGTCAACAATATACTGTACATATCGAAAATCCTCAGTACCAGGACTGAATCCTGTTGCACTCCACTTGCGACCTTTCTGGCATCAGAACATTTGTCATTTTCTGTAGGACAACTTTCTGTGTCTTATCTGACAACCAGTTGCCAGTATACCCAGTAAGTTCATGTCCTACTTCCTGGATATGTCTTGTATGAGGCACTGAATAAAATGCTTTGATGAAGTCTAAGTATGGGATGTCAACTGCCTGGTTCCTATCTACCATCTGCATTATCAAGTTAAAAAAGACAAGTTTTTTGGCACAATCCTCTCCTCATAAAACCATGCTGATTCCTGTGCATATGGCCATTTTACATATGAACATATGATGAAGCCAGCAGATAAAGGCCTAATAGTCAATCAAGTCTGCTTGAGTGTAAAGCTCTCAGTGCTGTGCACTGATGCTGCCCCCTTCACATCACCCCTTCCTACCAACTGATCGCACTGTTTTACCCGTCCCCATTTTGATTTTTCCCTTAAGTTTATCCCACCCCCCCATTAAATCCCACCACTGATGCCCTCAAAACCAGTTCCACTGGCAGAGCATTCCATGCTGTCACCACTGTCTCAGTGAGAAAGTTCCTCCTCATCTCCCTTCTGAACCTCCCCTTCCAACTTTAGACTATGCCTTCTTGTAATGTCTTCCTTTCTAATTTGAAACAGACCCTAATAACTAACCCTATTAATGCCCTTCAAGTATTTTAATGTCTCAGTCATATCCCTCCTGTCCCTTCTGTCCTCAAGAGAGTACATATTGAGCATCTGTAACCTAACTTCGTAGGGCTTTTCCCTCATCCACTCAACATCTTGGTTGCTCTCCTCTGTATGCCCTCCAGTAGTCTGATGTCCTTTTTTATGTATGGATGCCAGAACTGCATTCAGTACTCCAAGTGAGGCTGCACCAATGCCATGTACAGTGGCAGGATCACATCCTCACTCCTTGAGATGATTCCCCTTGCTATACAACCCAGCATCCTATTAGCCTTCACTGCTGCTTTCCTACACTATGCAGTGTGATTTATATGGTCTGTGACTAGAGTACCCAGATCTTTCTCCTCAACAGATACCAGTAACTGCACACCTCTCAGCTTATAGCTAAATCCAGGATTCCTGTTTCCAAAGTGCATTATCGTGTACTCATAGCATTCAAGCCAAACTGCTATGTACTTGACCATCTCTCCAAGGTTTCTAGGTCCCTCTGCAGCACCTCCATCCACCACTGCTCCCAATTTAGTATCATCAGCAAACATACTCATCCGACTCTGAACCCCAACTGACATATCAGCCACATAGAGAGATGTTGAATAACATTGATCCCATCACTGAGCCCTGTGGGACCCCACTGATGACCTCCTGTGGTGTTGATAATTCCCCCCTTACCACCACCCTCTGTTGCCTCTTTTCCAGCCCGTTACCAATCCAGCTGACCACCTTATCGCTAACACCCAGGTTCCTCAGCTTGCCTATCAGTCCCCTCTGTAGCACCAAATCAAAGGTCTTGCTGAAATCCAAGTACAGAACATCCACTGCTTTACCCTCATCAGAGTCTTAGTCATCCAGTCATAAAAATCCACAAGACTGGTTTGACAAGACCTTCCCTGTGTGAACCCATATTGCCTTTCATCTAAGAGACAATTCTCCTTCAGAAATGCCATTATTTTTTCCCTCAGGATAGTCTCCAATAGTTTACTCACAACTGACGTGAGACTAACTGGCCTGTAGTTCCCTGGATCATCCCAGGAGCCTCCTTTGTGGATGGGCACCACATGCACCATCCTTCAATCCTGGGGCACACAACCTGATGTAATTTTGTCCCAGGAAGTCTACTATCTACTCCTTGATGACTGATTCCTGTAGCTTTCTCATCATGGAAGTCAAACTTATTGCTTTATAGTTATCTGTGTTTTCACTATCCCCATTCTTATGCAGTTGGGGCCACATTTGCCACTTTTCCATCTTCAGTTACCTATCCAATAGCCAGAAATGCAGTAAACAGATCTGCTAATGGGGCTGCCAGTGCCTGGCTCAACTCCTTCAGTTCTCCCACGGCAGCAGCCCCTCTACCACTAGGGACATGGTCACATTAAAGTTTTTGTCAACCATTCTGAACCCTTCCCCTAGTTACACATCCCGGGCTGACTTTTTTAAAGTGATGATGCAAGTGGAATGTATGATTTTTGGCTGTGCCAAAATGTCTAAATGTTATTTCCAAACATTTTGGTGCATTTGCAAGTTTCCCCACTTTACTGCAGTTTTGTCAAAAAAAATGATTCATGTGTCATTTTATTTCTGCAAAACAGAAACACAGAAACGTTGTCAGCAGAAAAAAAGCAGTGTGACCCATCCAGTCTGCCATGCCCTAGATGTTGTTGTTTATCAGGGTCCTAATGTCCATTCACTTCCCTTTTCCTTGTCATCTTTTGCTGATGTCCCTACCAGTCCATGTATCTGTCCTTCCCATGTTTTAATCTCCCCTACTAGTGTTACATAGATGACATCCATTTGTAATCTACTTCACACATCCACCACCTTTCTATGAAAAATTACTTACAAGCGAACATATGAAGAAGCCAGCAGAAGAAGGCCATTTGGTCTATCAAGTCTGCTTGTGTTGCAGGGTCCACAGCTTGAGCTGCTGCCCCAGCCCCCATCTCCCAACTCCTCCCATCCTCCCTACCCATGACTCTTACCATCCCCCTATACCTGTCCCAGCCTCTCTTAAAGCTGCCCACTGTCTTCAATGAGATTACCTCTTCTCGCAGTGCATTCCAAGTGTCCACCACCATCCCTGTGAAGAAGTGTTTCCTGACCTCCCTCCTAAACCTCCCACCCTCCAGCTTAAGACTGTGCCCCCTCGTATTATGGTTGCCACTCAGCTTAAAGAGACTCTCCTCCTTATCAACCTTATTTATCCCTTTCAAGTACTCGAAGGTCGCAGTCATGTCCCCTCTCTCTCCTGTCTTCCAGGGAGTACATGTTCAGTGCCCTCAACCTCTCCTCATATGCCTCATCCTGCTGATCAGATATCATCTTTGTTGCCCTCCTCTGGACCTTTCCAGCAGGCTAATGTCCTTTTTTGAGGTGTGGGCACCAGTACTGAACTCTATACTCAAGATGTGGCCTTATCAGTGACCTGTACAAGGGCAGTATAACCTCCTCTCTCCTACTACTGATCCCCCTAGATACGCATCCCAGCATCTTGTTTGCCTTTGCTGCTGCTTTATTGCACTGTGTGGAGTGCTTCCTGATGTCCCTTCTAAATCTCACCCCCCCCAACAGCTTCATTGAGTCCATAATGATGCTTGTGCTCCCACTCCCTGTGAAAAACTCTCTACTATCTACTTTATTTACCCTGTGGAGGTATTTCCACATTTCTGTCATGTCCCCTTTCCTCCTTCTTGCCTACTGTGTGTACATCCCGAAGTCTTCCAACCTCTCCATATAAACCCTTCACTACTGTCCCTGAATCATTTTGTTTACCATTCTCTGCATCGCCTCCACCTTGTTCCTGTCCTTCCTCAAGTACATACTCCAGAATTGCACACAGTATTCCAGGTGAGAATGCACTAGCAATCTGTTCATGGCCAGAATCACCTCTCTTTTCTTGCTGCTGATCCCTTCCTATGCATCTTAGCATCTTGTTTGTCCTCCTTATGGCCCTAATGCACTGTGCTGATTTTTTCAGATTGTCCAATATTATCACCCCAAGTCACTCTCCTCAGTCATTCTCTCCACCTCCACCCCATCCAGTATTCAGCTTTTTATTGCCCATATGTGCATTACTTTGCACTTGTTTTGCATTGCTTTTCAACTGCTATACCCTTAACCATTTCTCAAGTCTTTCCAAATCATCCCTCATAGTTCTTATCCCCTCCTCACTCTATTCCCGACATCTTGAAACCATGTGTGAAGGAGGTAGATTTTCCCCTGTATCCCTAACCCAATATCACAAATAAAAACATTAAAAAAGACCAGTCACAAGACCGATCCCAGAGGCACTCCACTGGAGAAGTCTGTGTGCTCTGAGTGCTTCCCACTGAGGATAGCAGATGTCCCCTCTAGGATTTCTCACTTTGCCAATTCCTTACCCATTATGTAATCCAAATACCCACCTCCACGTCGCTCATCTTCTTGACTAACCGTCCATGTGAGAAAGAGTCAAAGGCTTTTCTGAAGTCAAAGTACAGTACATTCACTGTCTGACTGTTGTTCATACCTTCATCATCCAGTAAAAGAAGACATTCAGGTTTATCTGACATTACCTACCTCCTGTGAACCCATGCTTTCTAATTCCCTAAAGTCCATTTGCTTCTAGGAAACCCACTAGCCTTTCCTTTATTATGCTCTCTAGTAACTTCCCTACTAGGGCTGTCAGGCCGACAGGCCTATAATTTCTTGATTTTACCCTATTTTGTCCCTTGTTCATGGGAACTACATTTGATGTCTTCTAATCCCTTAGCACCACCCCATCTCCAATGAGCTATTAAAGAGCTCTGTAAGTGGAGCAGCCAGGACATGTCTCATCTATTTCAGCATTCATGGATATAGTCTGTCCAGGCCCACTAATTTGTCCACCTTTAATGCATGTAATCCTCCCAGTACTCTTGCCTCTAAAATTGGTTCTTTAATTGCCACCCTCTCCACCCTGGCCTTGATGACATGGTCAGGCAGTGGCTCTTTATCCTCCACCTTGAACACTAAACAGAAATACTGGATCCTCCCACTCTGTAGGTCCTTGTTGAGACCTCACCTGGAGTACTGTACCCAGTTCTGGAGACCACAGCTTAGGAAGGACAGAGACAGGCTGGAGACAGTGCAGAGAAGGGCAACCAAGATGGTGCAGGGACTCCAAGGACACTCTGCCCTGTCCATTTTTTCTGTAGCTCTGTAGTGTAGCCCTTGCTGACAACCTTCCACTCCCATTTGTCTGTTGTTGTTTTTCACCATTGTTTTTTGAATAATGTCAATTATCTTCCTACTGGTATTTTTTGTTAATGAACCACCTGCTGAGTCGATTTTATTGCTGTGAAGTTTGAATGTATTGGTTGGAGGGTGTAGTCATTGTTGTTCTGACTTACGACCTCTGCCTCTGTTACCATATCTACCTCTGGGGACTCCTTTTGCCTTGAAATTGTTGGTATACCATTTGCACAAGGAACGCAACACAGCAAAATCTCTTACAGCAACGGCAAGTTTCAAGATTGTCACTGTAAGGGACACTAGGGCAAAATTTTGCCCTTTCACCATCCTTCACACGCCCCTTCAAATTAACTCTGACTCAGAGTTAGATATATTAAGAAGGGAGGGTGCGGGCGGCACAACACCCCAAGAAGTGTAATGTACTTTGGGAAAAATCATCCAAAGAGAACATATACTTCAAACAATATAGTACTGAAGGATACAAAATGTGAACTTGATCTTGATATCAATTACTAATGATTTCTCATTTATGACACATAGTAGGAAACAAGTTCAAATATGTAATAGACTACGTGGTTGTATACTCAAAAACATTAAAAGTAGAAGTTCAAAAGTTGTGGTTCCATTGTACACTTCCCTGATCAGACCCCATCTAGAATATTGTTCTGCTTCTTCTACACCACATAGTATATCAGGAAAAAAATTGATTGAAGGTGTCCAGAGAAAGGTTACAAAAATAATTAGATCAGTAATGAATGTAGACTTCGGGACTAGGGATTATATTCTATGCATTATATGAGTCTAAGAGGTGATTTGTGTCAAGTTTGTAGAACCTTTAAAGACCCCCTATATATGGAAAGTTTATGTTTGAATAAAAAACCTATACAAGATCAACTAGGGGACATTCATTGCAACTGAAGGGAGCATTGGTAAAAACAACAAAGAGAGCCTGATGGTTTACAAATAGGGTTGTGTCAGTATGGAATTCTCTCCCAGAGCAGGTAGTGATCTGTCAAACTATGAATAGTTTTAAAAAAGCCCTGGATAAACGCATGGCTTTGGATATATACAGGTATATCCGCTAATATAGTGATGAGTCGTAATAGGTCTTTGTAGACCTCATGATTTGTAATAAACCTATGAACCTATAAGAACAAGAGACGCCGTGTCTGACAGGTGAAATTTCACCTGTTGACATTGTAACATTCGCTGTGCAGCACATCAACAATTTCTCTGTCGAAGCAGCAAGATGGAACAGTAATTGTTGGTGTTGTTGTCTGAGTACGATGAGAGGAAGTTGTTGAAGGAACTTCTTCCTTAAAAATGATTGTTGCTTCATTTTCCATTGTGTTGTAACTTATTCCCATGAAAGTGATGTCGGTGGGGTGGAAGATAAGTAAACCTCTGTTGGTCCTTAGCTAGGTCATTCCCTTTGGCCCTCTGTTTTAGGAATTATTTTAATCTCTCCCTGAGCACATGGCTCCATTTCAGAGAAGTTTCTGTAGTAATGATTTGGATTTGTTATCTGCCTCCCACAATTTCAACCATAGGGATCTCCTTGCTATATTTGCTAGGGCAGCTGACCTGGTGTTTAATCTGAGGGTGTCTACCGACATATTTCCCATGTAATTTGCTGTGTTCAGTGTGCATTCCAAAACTCAGTCTCATAAGATTTTGGCGTCAGTTTACTTAGCACCTTTTCCAACCATCTGACTTGTGAACTAGCCACATAGATAGCTGTTATGGTGGCCCTGGCTGCCAGCCCTGCCATTGTGAATAACTTCTTTGGCATGTACTCCACCTTTTTGTTAGTGGGATCCCTTATGGCTATGGTACCCTCTGCAGGTAGAATGGTCTTCTTGCTCGAAGTGGCAACTTGTGGGTCAATGGCTGGGGTTATGCACCATAATTTGAGCCTTTTTTCCTGGACTGGATATGTCCTATCCAAGGTCCTTCTCTCTCGGATGTGCGAAGGGTCCAGTGACTCCCACCCTTTGCTCATAACATTATCTGGCTAGACAGATTGGAAGGAAGTCCTGGAGTACATATTTTTGTTTGGTCATTGGACCCAGTTTGGATTCTGGCTTGGGTGGAGGAAGATCAAACCCCACTGTTGACTTAGTGGACTTCACCAGTCCTGGAATTAGCCCAAACAAGCATAGTTTTGAGGTTAGTAATGGTTCCTATGTTACCGTGGGCTCTGTTTCTTCACCCTCCAACTCGTGGTTGGATGTGTGTTCTCGGTCTTGGTTGTCCTCTCAACTGTCCTCCTCATCTGGGTTCTGTGTATGTTGATCTCCCATGTTATCCTTGTCCTCCTTTAGTGAAGTTGTGGCTGGAGTAGGCCTCCCTGCTGTATTATTTTGTCTATGGTTAGACCACAAAGGTGCCACTAGCCTAGGGTTTGCCATAGTCTCCAACCTTTCCATCATTTTCAACATGTGGTTTTGTTGATTTCCCATCATGGCAACTGTTGCTTGATGTGTTTGTAGGAGTACAGTAGTGAGGTGGTGTCCACCCTCCCCATCCACTACTGTTGTCTGACTCTATGTCACCTAACATGTTGTCCAAGGAAAGTGACTGCTCTGTTGAGGATTCCCCACTCTAATTTGCATATTGGACACTGTGGGCCCACATAGTGGGACAGCAAGGTGGTGCAGCAGGTGGTGCATGTCCTTGTTCTCATCACCTATAGAGATATGATAGTGACATATGCCTTGTCATATTTATTGATTGGTAGGTATTGTTATTACTTTCCCTGTGGACATGTGAAGACAGGCCCATTTGGGGAGTATTGCATGTAAGTAGTGAAGCACCATAATAAATATTTTGTTCATGTCGGCCTTCCCATGACAGCACGTGCAATCAGCCCATGCATAGGGACAACAGTAACTGTAAGGGCTGTTTAATACCCCGACTTGCTTCAAGTTCTACATTGTAGTGTGATATTGCATTAATTATGCCCTTTGTTAGATACATATTGATCAGTAATAATACCCTGGCATTCCTCAAAATTCCATATTGTACAGTAATATGAGAAAAAGAACTATCCCCTTTTATGTAATAATGGGCTTTTCCCCTTGATTGTCTGCCACTCTGCCTTAATATTCACTTCCATGGTCATCTGCTATGCACAAGATGGCTGCTGAGGTTTTCTGTGCATGCGCGGCCCTTCACAATGGCTGCCTGATAAATATGCATGCCAGTGTTGTCAAGTGCTACATCCAATATGGCACCAGTGAGGTCAGGACTTGCCTTCCTGTGGTGCATGCTTGGGCCATATAAGATGACCACTACAAGCCATGCATGTGCGTCCCCAGTATCGTGTAGCCGAGAAGAAGGCATGGTGAGATGGCACCGGTAAACAGTGCAAACAACCCAAGAGAGACTACACAGGGGAACTGGGAAGCCACACTGTGGTTCTAACAACATGGTGCCCAGCTGTGCCCAATCCCGATGATCAGTGCAGTGCATCCAGGAGCCCAGTAAGCACTATCCTAGTGCTGAGACTAGAGGTACATTATGTTCATTTTACTGATCTGTTGCTGTGTTTGTGGAGGGCTGGAGGCACATTTCTTTATTAAATCCCTCCTTGTAACATTGTATTGATGGCTCTGAGCAGCTGCTCCTCCACAGATGCTCGTGAGGGGACAGGGAGTGCATTGCTGTCTCTGCACCAATCCCGGGTATCCCGCTGTATGAGGGAGATAGACAGGGACACACTTTGTGCCAGTTTCTCTGTAGTGGATGCTTTGGGCACACTCATGCTCTGGCATCCTCACTTATAAGGGGAGACACCGTACGTAATCAGCGAGACACTACAGTGCCAAATTTAAAGATCCACCAGCACATGCATAACTGGGCAAATTCCACCATATTTAGCTGTTAGGAAAAACTAAGCTACTACTTTTTGCATAGATTCTTATTGAGCACCATGCTGTGCTAAGAAGAGTGAGTCCCAGCTAGTTAATAGGATATCTGGCTATATGGTAGGAAGATTTACCTGTTAAACAGCAAGATAATTCTATTCTAGTCTGCTGGTGTGGTTCTGTTGGAAAAAGGAAGGGCATTTTAATTCTTACCTTACAATCTTGTAAATTAGGGTGGAATACATTTAAAGGAGCTCTTGGTGTATGCTGAAGCCTAGTCAGATGCACAAGTTAAACTGGAGACAATGGGGTTTCTGAGACCTAGGTAGACTAAAGGAATTTGATCCTAGGTCACACATGCATTGAGCAGCCTATCAGATGGACCTAGAATCCATGATGTAAGGACTGGAGTGCCATTGATATAAATGTAACACAATCATCTAATATGTCTAATTCTGTTGCATACTTCTCAATGCTGATTCTATCCTTCTTTATACTCTCTACATCCCATTGTGTTAGGGAGTAAAGCAAGAGCAGAAGAGGAGGAAATCACTTTGGTTCTCAAAAACAGTAGCAGAAAAGGTCAGAGCCAAAGGTTAGCCTTCAGGAAATATAAGGGAATGCAGCGGGACGAAGATAGGGAGGTATACAAAACTTCCCTAAGGGAAGCAGGGAAGGCAGTAAGGCAGGCAAAGGCCTAAACCAAGGAAACACTAGCATAAACAGTAAAATAAGGGGGCATGACTTTCTATAGATACATTAGTGAAAGTAGAAAGTCCAGAGGGGGTGTTGCTAAGATCAAAGGGGATGAGGGGGAGTATGTGGAGGAGGGCCAAAGAAAGGCATCTATCCTAAATAGATACATCTGCTCAGTTTTTACTGACGAGAAGGCAGGACAGGGCCCACAGCTCAGCACCATGGACACGTGGGGAGGAAGTGTGCACAAGTCCCTTCACAAAAGAAAGGGTCCTACAAGAGCTCACTAAGCTCAGGGTGGACAAGGCAATAGGACCTGATGGCATACATCCCAGGGTACTAAAGGAGCTAAGATTGGAACTAGCAGAGTCATTATCAGAACTGTTCAGTGAGTCTCTGAGCACAAAAAAGGTACCAGAAGACTGAAGAAGGGCTCATGTGATCCTGCTCCACAAGAGTGGTAGCAGGGAGGAGGCAGGGAACTACAGATCAGTCAGTCTTTACCTCAGTATTGGGCAAGATTATGGAGGCACTCCTTAAGGAAAGGATAGCGCAACACCTGGAATCCGTAGGAGAACAGAATCCAAGGCAGCATGGATTTACAACAGGAAGGTCCTATCAAACTAATCTCATAGAATTCTTTGACTGAGTAACCAGAGTGGTGGACCAAGGGGTGCAGTTGATGTCACCTACCTTAACTTCAGCAAAGCTTTCAATACTGTTCCACATAGAAGATTGTTTAATAAGCTGGGTAGACTTAGGGTGGGTCAGAAGTTCATCAACTGGGTGTAAAACTGGTTGGCAGGCAGAAAACAGAGAGTGGTTGTAAATGGTATACAGGTAGAAGAGATGCAAGTCACAAGTGGGGTACCTCAGAGATTAGTCCTGGGGCCAGTCCTCTTTAATATCTTCATCAGTGACATTGCAGATGGACTGTAGGTAAGGTTTGTCTGTTTGTAGATGACACCAAGATCTGCAACAGAGTAGATGATCCAAATGGGGTGAGAAGAATGAGAAGAGATCTGGATAAACTGGCAAAATGATCAGAAGAGTGGTAACTGGGGTTTAATGCAAAGAAGTGCAAGATCATGCACCTAGGGAAGAGAAACTCTGAAGCCACCTATTGGTTGGGAGGGGAGTTGCTGGCAATCACAAGGGAAGAAAGAGACTTGGACATCATCATTACAAATGAACTGAAATCATCCAAGCAGACCCCTAAAGCATTAGGTAAGGCTAGAGGGATGTTGGGGGGTATTAGTAGGGGTATCACTAGTCGTAAGAGGGAGGTAATAATCCCTCTTTACAAGACACTGGTTAGGCCCCATCTGGAGTACTGCATGCAGTACTGGAGGCTGCACCTGCACAAGGACATTAAAAAATGGAGGCAGTCCAGAGAAGGGCAACCAAAATGGTGCAGGGACTGCATCAGAAAATATATGAGGGCAGATTAATGGAGCTCAATATGTATATCCTAGAGCAAAGAAGAGAGAGAGGTGATATGATTGAAACATTCAAACATCTTAAGGGCATTAACTAGGTGAAAGCGTTTAACATTTCAATAAGAAAAATAGCAGGACAAGAGGACACAGCATGAGATTACTTAGAGGCCGATTAAGAGGTAATGTGAGGAAGTTCTTTTTCACAGAAAGGGTGGTGGATGCATGGAACGGCCTACCTCAGGAAGTGGTGGATATGAATACAGTGCAGGACTTTAAACAGTCATGGGATAGGCATAAGGGAGCAATACAGATGAGTATGAATAGATAGGCCATTGACAGAGTAAAGACCTATGGCACATTCATAAGGTAGAAAAAATGGGCAGACTGGATGGGCCTTGTGGTCCTTATCTGCTGTTAACTTCTGTGTTTTTATGTTTCTATGAAAGGGAACCTGAGCTCAAGCCAAAAGAGGACAGTAGAATTCTCGCCTCAGACCGCTATAAATTTCTTGAAGAACAGAACCACCCTGGTGATCTCAGAAGAAAAGTGTTCTGTTACAGGTGTGGAGAGGACGGACACACCCGACACAGTTGCAATTCCCCTGTGGATCTACAGAAAGTCACTGCCAAGCTACTTAACCTGGTTTGACAGAGCAATATAAAACCTCAGCCAGTCCCACCTTGAAAATCTTTTTCATCTAAAACTGCCATGGGCCAGTCCGCAAAACAGACTCCCATGGATTGGTCCGAGATGGTGGGCCCGTCTATGGAAACCACAGTAATTATCAATGGCATCTCCACCTGAGCTGTGCTGGACAGTGGCTCACAGGTCACTATTGTATTTAAAGACTGGTACTACCAACACCTCTCTGATCTCCCGCTCTTATCCATAGTAGGACTGCATGTCTGGGGTTGAATGACAAATCCTATCCTTACCAATGGTATGTACAGATTTGGTTGTCTTTTTCTACTGCCATTGCTGGGGTGGATGATCAAGTGGAGACCCTGGCTGTGGTTTCCCCGCTGACGGGGATGTATGATGGTATCCCCTTGTTGATCAGGACCAATACCCATATGTTTAGCAGGCTAGCTCAGCTCTGTCAGGAGAAACAGGGTAAGTGGACTGGGAAGGCATTACACATTTCAGCCATTGTGCGCAGAGCCTATGACTTACGGATGAAAAACAACGAAGTGGAAAAAGATGAACCGGTGGGAGTAGTATGGAAGTAGGATCCAGAATCCCTTGTGTTGCCCCCCAATGCACAGTGTAACATCAGTGATGAAGTGAGAATTAAAAAAGACTTCAAAAAAAAATCCTCATGTTGGACACCCCAGATGAGGGGAAACTCCCGGAGGGACTGTTGGCCAAGCCTAGCATCCTACCTGCCCATGCTCATGCCTATGCCTGGCGAGTGGTGGTACAAGTTCAGAAAATGTCTGACCGGGATAGCAGAGTAAATCGAGGTTGCACCCTAGCTACTGCATATTGTGCAGACACAACAGTGTTGCCTAGCAAGAGAGGCACTATAGAGACTCATGAGGTGACAACCAATCTGTTCGACTTTGGAGAGTTTCCCCCATACCTGAAGAGTGGAAAACTAAAATTAACTGGAAGCTGGCTCAGAAAAGCAAGGTATTCGCTTTGAAGGAGTAGGATGTGGGATATGTCACTGGGTCTGAACACCACATAAGACTACATGATGAAAGGCCTTTCCATGAGAGATCTTGGCACCTAGCCCTGGCAGATATTTATGATGTTCTATGCCACCTCCAGGAGATGCTCACAGCTGGCATTATACAGGAGTCTTGCAGTCCATACACTTCAACTGTTGTGGTACTCCATAAGAAAAATAGCTCAGTGTGGATATATGTGGACTACCGGACTTTGAATAGAAGAACTGTACCTGACCAGTATACCATGCCTAACATCCAGGAAATCCTGCACTGTCTCAATGGAAGCCAGTGTTTTTCTGTACTGAATCTCTGGCGTGGATATTATCAGATCCCAATGGCCCCTAAAGATAGAGAAAAAACAGCATTTATCTGCCTTTTGGGTTTTTATGAATTTCTACGCATGCCTCAAGGTATTTCGGGAGCACCCACCACTTTCCAGCAGCTGATGGACCGAGCTGTGGGAAACATGAACTTATTAGAATGCTTTGTCTACTTAGATGATGTCATTATGTTTGGCCGGACCCTTGAAGAGCATGAGACTTGTCTGTTCAAGGTTTTAGACCAATTGAAGGATTTGGGGCTAAAATTATCAATAGACACGTGTTAGTTTTTCCAGAAGTCTGTGAAATATGTTGATCATATAGTGTCGTCTGAAGGGATCCAAACTGACCCGAGCAAGGTGGCGTCTCTAATCACCTGACCCCAGCCTAATAATCTTAAAGAGCTGCAAAGGTTCTTGGGGTTCTACGGATATTATTGCCGGTTCATAAAAGACTACACCAAAGTCATCCGCCCTTTGCCCAACCTAACACAAGGTTAACCACCTACAAACAAGAAATACAAGAAAAGTGAGGTCAAAGAGGAGGGGAAGGTCTACTTTCGGACAATTGAACCCTTTGTAACCAGGTAGACTCACGAGTGTGAGGTGGCATTCTATAACATTATTAACCAACTCACTCATGTATCTGACATTATCCACCAACTCACTCATGCACCCGTACTTACTTATGCACCCCGGCAGTCCCTATGTGTTGCATACTGATGCCAGTTTGAAGGGACTTGGTGCTGTTCTATATGAAGAATATGTGGAAGGCTTGCCCCCAGTGGCGTCTGCTAGTTGAAGCCTAACACCCTCTGAAAAGAACTACCCTATACACAAACTTGAGTTCCTTGCCTTGAAATGGGCCATGATGGACCAATTCCATGACTATCTCTATGGTGCAAAGATTCTAGTAAAAACTGATAATAATCCCCTCACCTATGTCCAGACTTCAGTTAAGTTGGATGCCACAGGGCATCACTGGTTATCTGCACTTTCCACTTATGATTATTCAGTAGAGTATCGACTGGGCTTGAACCACATTGATTCTGATGCCCTTTCCAGAAGACCTGACTCTAATGCAAAGTGGGTAAAAATGTCTGAACATTCTGTCCAAGCTATTTGTCAAAAACTCAGTAATGATGAGTACCCCTCTCCTGAGGCAGTTATCTGCCTGGTGGACTGCTTGAGCCCTCCTAATACTTGTGTTTCTGCAGCCTACTGCCATCTTGCAGCCTTAGACCTCAGTGCACTGCCCCAACTTACCTCTGACAATATACATAGGGCTCAGGCCCAAGACCCCATGATTAAGCCTGTGCTGGATGATATTCATGCTGGAAAAAACGTGTCTAAACTTCACTCTTTAGCTCCTCAAATTGCTTTGTTGTTTAGAGAGGGGCCCAGATTAAAGTTGCACAACCAGCTGCTTTACAGAGAAACTACAAATCGACAAGGTCAAATTTCCAAGCAACAACTAGTGTTACCTACAGCTTTCAAATGTGTTGTACTATGGGCCCTTCATGACCAGATGGGCACTTAGGTTGTGACCAAACTACTAATCTGGCCCATGCTCGCTTCTACTGGCCCAAGATTGGAGCTGATATTGAGATTCACATTAGAACTTGCAGTCATTGTCTACAGAGGAAAGCCCAGTCCCAGAGGGCTGCATCCTTAGTCAATATCTCTACCAGTGCATTCATAGAGCTTCTGTGTATTGACCTCTTGTGTCTTGAACCAGATCAAAAGAGTATTGGTAATGTGCTGGTGGTGACCGATCATTTTACTCATTATGCCCAGGCATATCCAACCAAAGACCAGAAAGCTTCCACAGAAGCCAAGGTTCTGACTGAAAGTTCTTTGTCCATTATGGTGCCCCCAAGAGAATTCACTCCGATCAAGGTAGAGACTTTGAAATCCGCTGGATCAAGGAAATGCTGTCACTCTGGGGTGCAAAATTCCGGAACCACCCCCTATCACCCCAAGGGGGATCCACACCCTGAAAGGTTTAATCAAACATTACTAGATATGCCGGGCATACTCCACCCCCAGCACAAGTCTAAATGGAACAAACAGATAAGTGCCTTAGTACATGCGTATAACTGCATTAAAAGTGGTGTCACTGGGTTCTCTCCTTACCACCTAATATTTGGCAGGGAAGCCCGGCTGCCAGTAGACATCTGCTTCAGAGTGTCCCTCGATGGAGTCAGAGCTGAGAATTGCCTTTCAATATGTTCAGAAGTTAAAAGCCCAGTTAAACCATGCCTACCAATTAGCTAACACTATGGCAGCAAAGAGGAACTTAGTGAACAAAGAAAGGCATGGCAGATGTGTCAAGGCCCAAGACCTGCAACCTGGAGATAGAGTTTTGTTACAAAATTTGGGACTGCATGGAAAACACAAGATTGCCGACAGGTGGCATCACACTTCCTACATTGTTGTCAGCAAACTCGAGGATCTGCCAGTCTATAAAGTGCATCCAGAAAATGATCCATGAGCTGTAAAGACAATACACAGAAATCACTTGTTACCTATTGGACGAATCATCATTGAGTCTGCACCTCAAGACATTGCCCCTCCTGAGCCTATGACCAGACCTGCAGCAAAAAAGAGACAGTTAACCTCCCCTCCAGTTGTCAAAGATTCAAGGCAATCCATCAGTTATGTCATAAATGAAACTGACTGCCAGTCAGAGTCTGATGACAGTGAGTGTGAAGCTCCCTATTACCCATCTTATGAACTGAGTCAGTTGTTTCAAGGTAATCCTATGTGTAATTTTGAAGATGATGCTGGACCTTCAAGACTGTTTGACCCTCCAGTCTTCTCTACAGCCCCTGTGCCCCTGAAAGTGAAGTGCAAAGTGTGACTTCTGATACAGCTGACTCCTTGTGTCTTGTGGAATTAGTTGAGCCCCAAGAAAGAGAGCCAGAAGCAGAAAGCACCACTGGTGACATACCAGAAAGTTCAGAACTATTTGAAATTAATGATTCTGATTGTGGACAATGATGCTAATACAGATAATGATTCTGAAAGTATCAGTAATGTGTTACAAGATTTAAATTCCATGGAATTTCCTCTAGAAAATGAACCTGGAATTACAGAGCCAAGTAATGAAAGCAATATTGTTGAACCAGAGCTAACAAAGCCAGAAGCTGAAAGTGCTTCCAGTCCAGAACAGACAACCAGTGCAGAGGTACCCCTTTCTTCAGAAGTAGACTCATTGACAAGCAATGTTGAAGGAACTGAACCTGTGCCTGCCCCCCCCTCCAGAAAGTCTGGCAGAGCCACCAAGCCAGTGATACGCCTCAGTTATGACTCCCCAGGAAGCCCTGTAAATATCACACTACATGTAGTTCACAAAGGGGTGTACATTTCTGAAAATTCTCTTCCAAGACTGGGTTACTCTGCCACGTCCAAGTTACTAGTAAAGCCCTCAAACCAGTGTACTAATGACCTTGACCATTGCAGCCTTAGGGTAGCTGATAGAAGGTAGGCCCCAAGCCATGTGGGTTAGTGTACATGAGGTAATACAAACAAGAATGGTGAGAGTAATGTGTTTAACTGTTTGAATATGTTAACATGTTTATAAAACTGTATGAAAATGTATCCTTATGTTACTATCATAGCTAAAATGAAAAGTATGGCAATACTTATAACCAGTTATTTTACTGATGCATCAGTCTTTCTTTTATGATATACCAAATGAAACATGCATATATTTTCGTATAGTGTTTTCCATAGAGTCTACTAGTATGTGTAGATTTGACGCAGACACCAAGCTTTTCCTGTCAGGGAAACCAAGTTTTTCCAGGGAAGAGTATAACCCCCTTACAAATTGGAAGTAACTATAATGTCTTCTTGGGCTCCATAATGCCCACTGTCAGGCTGGTGTCCTGTCTTCAGCAGTTCTATCTGTGTGTGTGTGAGAGTGCCCTAGTGAACCTCCGTGCCTGTCTCTTTAACAGCCTATCTAACCTGTGTTTAGAAATTATTCTGGGCTGGGTCTGAGTGATTTAAGGCTTGTGACTGGCCAGACAGTGTGCTATTTTGCTCCATTTTGCAGTTGCAACTTAAGCAGAGGGAGCTCTCTTAGAAACTGTGATTGTTTAGTGCTTATTTACTGTTATAGTAAAGATAGAGAAGTTTGTCTAACCTGCTTTTATTGCAGCTTGAACATTTGGATGGGAACCACCATGTTAGGTTCTGGACTTCCAGTATTTGGATCAATCAAACCACTGGGGACCTAAAATGGAAACTGTCCCCAGAGGTGCTGTGGGAAGGAATTCTGTAGTTTTTGTAGTTTTAAGTGTTGGTGCCCAAATGGACTTGGAGGGGGAGCCCTTACTGTGATTAACAGTTCCCTCAGCCAACAGAACCTTTTGGCTTACCAGGGAAATGCCCAGAACTGCCTGAAGTGGTGGATCAGTTAGAGCTGGAAGTGGAAGAGTGAACAGCTCGAGCTTTTGAGCAGCTGCTCCCAGAAGGAGCATAGGGGAATTGGCGGGAAGAGGCTAAGATGGCCTTCCTGCCACGTTCTCCTGCAAGTGAACTGCCTTTTGCAGAAGTCAGACCTGTTCCTATTTCCAGCTTTGGAACTGCAGCAGAGGAAAAGGAGAAGTGTCATTGTGACTTGTGATTTGGATTGAAGACTTGCTCCAGAAGCAATCGGCCCAGCTTGTGAGAGAACCTTGCTCGGACTGGAAGGTTTGCACAGTGAAGCTGTCATTTGCAACCGGACTGTATCCGAATTGTCATTTAGAGCAATTAAACGTTTTTGATTGTGTTCAGTGGGTCACAGTTTGATTCCCCACAATCAAATCCGTTACACCAGCTGGTGGCTTTACCAGCAGAAGATCACAAATTTTGCAGAACTGCTCATCCTGCCTGGGCCCTGCCATTTTGGCCTAGGCTGCTACTCATGTTCCAGAGACCTTCTAGGCAAAAAACCAGCCTGGAAATTCAGCCCCCTGTTCAATGCCATCGAGGAGGTAGCAACCACCTGGAGGTGAGCTGTGTCGGCCCTGCTTCCCCTGTCTTCCCAGATCATCACCACCAGGTCTACATCTCGCCTGTCCAACAATCAGGTTCCGGTAGCGTGAGTACAAACCAGGGTAGCTCCCTGCAACAAAAGCCAAAATCATTGTGGTACCATCTAATTGTTTCTTTTCACTGGGTTCTTGCAATGAACTGAGCCATCCGGCTTGGATTACAAATAATTGGGTTGTGTGCATGTTTAACTGTTTTCCTTTCTTAAGGGCCTCAACAATAGCTGCAATGCTGGCCACCCCCTGGCAATGCTTCAGGCTAGCCTGCATAACATACTGGGTACCCAGGATTATTGAAATATCTAATTGGGACTTACAGTGCATGCTGAACAATCCTAACTTAAATCAGATTGCTAATCATTCTGCCAGATTCACGTCCCTCCCTTGTTCACTGCCCCTAAATAAATCTGATTGTCTTTTTTCATGTTTTAACCTGGCTAGTGTGCATATTATTAGTTGGGTTACAGTAGTAAGATTGTATTGCTGCATTGCCAAACTTGTTTTCCAGGGGGTCTCCAGGGCAGCTGCCATAGAACCAGCCCTGGTGGTAAGTGAAAAGGGTATGAGCACATTATTATTACTGCCCAAGGATTGTGAATGTACCAAGGTTTTATTTATCAGGCTACTAGCAGGGTTGGTGGGTGGTTATAGTGTCCCAGTGGGCTATACCAGAGCAGTTAAACTACCCCAATACCATTCCTCTGGGTGGAGGCACCCGTTTACAGAACTCAGGCCTCTCAACCTGTGTGCTGCCACACAAGCAGGGATAGTAGCCCTTAGAATAGCGCCACTAGTTTATCTCTGTATGTGGTATGCAGTTGTTGGGAAGGCTTTGACTGCAAACACAAAAACATTTCCAAGACCACTGGACTGTAATTTGGGATTACAATTTGCTAAGAATTTTGATATGCTAAGCTCTGGATAAACAAAATAAACTTCTGGTACATTGCACAGATTGTAAGATTACAACCATAGGCAGTTAACAGGACTGCACATCCACATTCTTAACCCCTTTAAATGGCATACTTAGGTTATAGCACTGACAAAATAATTTGGGCATGTTTGAAAACGTTGATATAATCACCATTTTTTATATATCAGAAAACATTTTAGTTTGAGTCAGTGTTTACTTTTTCTGAGTCATTCTTTTCATTATAATGTTTTTGCTCCTGTTCTGTTTGCATGACGGAGGAACAAGTAACAAGGGGCACTTCAGGAAGTTAGTTTGTCCCCGATGAGTCGAACATTACCAGTGTTCCTGGCACCTGTGTTGTTTTAACTGATAGGCTCAAGCACAGCATCCAAAAACAGGAAAAACAAAAACTGTGAAGCAATCCTAGGCCCCTGCTGAGGTCCTCACTGAGAAACAGAAAGACTAGCACATCAAAATCTGTCAGGACTTAGTCCTGCCATGCCAGCTCAGTATGTACCAGGTTTTCAACCAGGCCTGTAGACTATCTAAAATAAACATTGAAAAAGATAGGAAGATTCTATGTTTTCTTTGGCTGTGGCCTGCTTTTTGTATATGCTTAGCACTCCTAAGAAATATGGACTAGGTGGCATGAATTTTACTTTCAGCATAATTTGTCTAAAGCGAGTAAGTCACTTTATTTGCTTCGGCCTGGAAATCACACTGCAATGGATTCTATCACAATTTCAGAATGTAGTAAAACAGTAGAGCTCCAGTCTTTTATATGGCATTAGAAAGATGCTTTATATTCATCTATTCCCAATACTTCAACAACTGAACCAGAGGGGACATTTTTATGGAAAGAACCATGTATGATTAATTAAAAGTGAAATGCTCGTAAAAAGCTTCCATCTGAAGCCTGCAGAGGTCTGGTTCTAACTAAAATCTGTCTCCTGCTAACTTCTACATTTGTTTTCAATGACCATACTAGAATCTGGCTCTAGAACAAAGGTCTTTGAAATGTGCTGGAATTTCACAAAAGGAAATCCAGGTGGTTTTGTTTGTGTCAGCTTTCTCAGTAGGATATTGTTGCTCTTTTATGCTTCCTCTTCACTGTTTCGTATGTCTTTTTCTAAAACAGTACTTACCTTTGGAATCATCACAAAACCTACACAAGTCTTTATAAATGAGTTTTTCCTTCATTAATAAAAACTCATTCAATGACTTAGTGGCAAGGAAAGTTGCCTGCCTGTCATGTGGGATCTGGGTCCACATCTTGAGTCTGGATCTCTCATCTGGGCTCGTCGAATACCTGGTTCATGTCCTACAAGGTACATTCATTCTTGGTGGGATGACTGTGATCAAAATTGCATATTTATCCTCCCGGTGGCTGGGGGGACCAGAAGCCAAATCTCTATCTTAAAACCATATCTTAAAAATAAGTTTTAACCCTTAGGCTGCCTACAGAATTAGAACACAAAGGAATTCTGGACTGAAATATCAGTCCGCGGCACAACAAGGGTTAAATCTTTTTAATATTTAAGGCAATTATTTTATTGACATGTGAACTGAAACATTTGGGTGAACGGAGTTCTGTATGAACTCAGGCAAGTGGAGTATGGAGTACCGCAGGGGTCAATACTAGGGCCTTTGCTGTTTTTCTTATTCATAAACAGACTTCCACAAGCATGACCATTGGCAAAAACCCTACTCCACGCTGAAGATGTGGTGATATATGTTGCTGATAAGGATATGTCTTCTCTTAACAGCAAAACTGAATTGGAATACAAAGATTTGGCTGACTAGGTCATTAAAAAATAAACTTGTACTAAATAGGAAAAAACAAAGGCCTCGATGTTCTGCTTGGCCCCTCAAAAAAAACATCATTCAGGTGTTTCACATACATTTAGAAGGTGGGGAGAAACTTGAGGTAGTAAATGAATTTACCTATCTGGGTGTTTTGTTAGATTCACAATTAAATTTTGATAAGCGCAGTGAACAGACCTCTGCACAATTAACTAAAAAGTGAGGATTACTGTACTCGGTCAAGTTTTTGCTGTCAGACGAAGACCAAAGTTATTTACTACCAACAATGGACAATGGAATCTGGTGTGGGGTGGGGCTTCAGACAAAATAGTGAAGAAGTGCACCTGCACCTAAAATTCAACATGCAGGTTTACTCTCAGGGCCAAGCATCATGCGCATCACTGTAAAAGATATGATAAACTAAACTGGTTATCATTAAAACAGTAAGATAAACTGTATGAATGCTCTTTTTAATTTAATGAGCTACAGTTGGGAAAGGAATTCAGTGTTGGAATTACAGGGAGGCTTGCCAGGGCTCGGTCTGACTAGCTCAGAAGAGAGCCCCGGTAGCTTATGAATCACTGCCATTGACTTATAATGAGAAGGGGGGGTGCTCAATTTAAAATTATGAACTTATGGGCCCCCCCTAGCTCCCAAAGCTCATAAAGTTTAATTCTAACACTCGTAAGGATGGTCCACTAGCTGGAATGTTTGTCCTCAAGATCAGTGAAAGATTGTTAAGGTCTCTCGATTAATTTACAGTACAACTGCCTTTTTGTAAAACTACAAAAAAGAATCAAAAATCTTTCAAGTACAGTATTCCATAATGAAACTCTGGGATGGTCTCGATGTAGATATCAGAAGGCTGACCCAGTGCTGTGGAGTGCTGAGACACTGTGCCTCACCTGCTGCCACACCGGTAACCCAGGTTCAGGAATGGACTCAGGTTGGTGGGGGTTGGCCAGGGAGAGGAGGACTGAATGTCCAGTGAACCACTCTCCTCCTCTGGGGAGGGAGGGATGTGGGTCCTGGCACACATCTGGCCTACAGCGGTGGTCAAGGGTGCAGGTGGCTAGGAACCACTGCTTGGGAATGGAGGAATGGCAGCCGGTGACATCCTATGCACAGAAGCATGCATGGGTATGTCTGTACAGCCATGTGTGTTCATTTTGCCAGGGGTGACAAGTGGAGGAAAAAATGGCCGGGTACAGTGCAGGATGATATCAACTCCCTGCAGGCTCTGCACTGGGCTACAGGGCCCTCTTCCAGAAACCAGATCCATGGTGAGTCACCAACCCCTGCCATGGGAATAAGCTGTGGGGGAAGTACTGGAATTTGAGGTAAGTCCCTGAGATGCCAGGTGACAGGGCTGGGGTGGTATTGCTAAAAGGGATAACCTGCACTGCCACAGAGGAGGAGAAAACAGATTACCTGGATATCAGAAGGGTGAAAAACATCCATCAGTTCAAAGTGCACTATGAAGAACAGCTATTGAAAGTTGCTAGATGTACATGTTTTTAGAGTATTTTTATCTTATTGTAGGTCTACAGTAGGTTCCTTATCATTTTTACAGTGTTTAGTATTGTTACATAATGTTAATTGTTTTAATCTGGCACTATCACCTAGAAGTTAGAATAATGTGCTGTGAAGTTATAGGTCTGCCCTGGGTGAGGCCAAGTTATGAACAAACAAGTTGTGAATGAGCTTGGTACATCCATCAGGCCTAGGTTTGATTCCCACAACCTCCACTTGCATACTGTGTGACTCTGAGCAAGTCACTTAACCACCCCAGTGCCCCTGGGTTGCACCCTAAAATAGTCACCTGTGCCTAGTGGGCCTTACCTGGCTACCAAAGAATAAAAAAAAGTTACTGATTGACTCTAAATAATAAATGTTTGGTAATGTCTTGTATGTATCCAGGCCAAGCCTGTAGTAGGGCCATGTGGCCCAGTGCTTTTCTACCCTGTTACCAAAATGTTAAATTAAGAAATAAGAATTCATATAAACAGCAATATGTCAGTTGCAATATATAATTAATAAATCTATCTATCTATCTATCTATCTATCTATCTATCTATCTATCTATCTATCTCTGACTGAGTGGTTTCTGAAAGAGGCCAGAGCTCAAAAGGAGCTGAAGAGGCAATGGGCGGTCCTTCTGCCTGCTAGGCACTGCAAACAAAGGCAAGGAGTGGTCTGGAGAGAAAGTCAGGTGGAGCACAATTATAGCTGTGGTTTAATATTTGCCAGGAGGCCCTAGAGAAGAAATTAGGGTCCCTCTATATATGTAGTAGTATAGCACAAAGGTTAAGGACACTGAGCTGCAAACCTGGAGTCCTAGGTTTGAATCCCATCAGCCGCCATTTGCATACTGTGTGACTCTGAGCAAATTACTTAACTTTCTTGTGCTCCCAGGTCGCACCTGGAAACTAGCTCTGGCTTAGTGTGCCTTTCCTGGTTAAGCAGTTTCCCCTTTCCCTTCTGCAGCCTTGTATAGATCATAGAGGTCTATAGGTAAATTGAGAGAGGCTAGAGTGTGGACCAATGCTGGCTGCATTGAAGCTGTGAGTCAACAGTATTACCGGGGGATTGAGCTGCTGGTAGATAGCAAGAACCGCTTGGTGTGCAGTGGTTGAGAGCAAGAATGCTGTGGCCAGAACCCAGAGGTAGGCTGCTCCCATGACTCACAGAAACATAGAAACGTAGAATCTGATGCCAGATAAGGAACGCTTGGCTCACCTAGTCTGCCCATTTCCCTACCTAACGGATAAGCTGGAGATCCTAGTTAACCAATAGCCTACTTCCTCCTACCCCCAACTAGAATTGCCTTATGTCTGTCCCATGCATTCTTGAATTTTCCCACTGTTTTTGACTCTATGACCTCCCCAGGAAGGCTGTTCCATGCATCTACAACCCTCTCTGTGAAGAAATACTTCCTCACATTACCTCTGAGCCGTCCCACCTCTATCTTCAAATTATGTTCCCTTGTTCTTGCACATCTCTTTTTCTGAAAGGTGCTATCCTCTTGGACTTTGTTGATTTCCTTGAGGTATTTGAAAGTTTCTATCATGTCCCCCCTCTCCCTCCTTTCCTCGAGGCTATACATCTTAAAAGCTCCTTTAATCTTTCTCATATGTCTTCTGGAGCAGACCCTGCACCATTTTGGTTGCCCTCTTCTGGACAGCCTCCACCCTGACTATGTCTTTGCAGAGATGGGGTCTCAAAAACTGTACACAGTACTCCAGATGTGGTCTTACCAACTGTTTGTACAGAGGGCTAACAGCTTCCTGTTTTCTACTGGTGATGCCTCTCCCTATGTATCCTACTATCCCCCCAGCCCTCCTTACTGCCTTCTCACATTGCTGGCCCACCTTTAGGTCATCTGATATGACTGCCCCCAGGCCCCTTTCCATTTTTGTTGTTGTCAGTATCTCCCTCCCATTGTGTACTCTTCCCTGGGTTTTGTTTCCCAGGTGCATTACTTTGCACTTTTTGCATTGAATCTAAGCTGCCATACATTTGACCATTCCTCCAACCTTGCCAAGTCTCTTTTCATCCTTTCCACCCCACCTTGTGTATCAACCCTGTTGCAGATCTTTGTGTCATCTGCAGAGACATGCTTTTCCTTCCAGTCCCTCTGCAATGTCACTTATAAAGACATTAAAAAGGACCGGCTCCAGTACTGAACCCTGTGGTACCCCACTAGTAACCCCCCTTTCTTCACTGTGGACTCCATTTACTATTACCCTCTGTGTCCTGTTGTCAGCCAGTGTTTTACCCAGGCTACCACCCTGGGTCCCACTCCCAGGCTGGCTAATTTGTTTATTAATCTTTTGTGCGGGACTGTGTCAAATGCCTTGCTAAAGTCTAGGTAGGCCATGTCCACAGCCCCTCCCTGGTCTACTACTTTGATCATCCAGTCAAATAAATTAATTAGATTTGTCTGATATGACCGTCCTGCTGTAAATCCATGCTGCCTTGGGTCCTGTGCCCCACTGGACTCTAGGAAGTCAACAATTCTTTCCTTCAGAAGTGATTCCATAATTTTCCCTACCACTGAGGTAAAACTGACAGGTCTGTAGTTTTCATTTCTTGCTCCCACTTTTGTGAAAGGGAATCACATCTTCCCTCCGCCAGTCCTCAGGTACCACACCATCCTCCCATGATTTATTAAAAAGGGTGGTCAGTGGTGTTACTATTTCTTCCCTTAGTTCTTTTAGAATTCTGGAGTGAATCCCATCAGGCCCCATTGCTTTATCCACCTTCACTTTTAAGAGTTCTTTCAGAACCCTTTCTTCTGTGAAAGGATTAATATCAACCCCCTATCCAGACTCACTCCCTCTCACTCAGATCCACAAGAACTTGTAATGATTGACACTTAGGTAGCCGGCACCGGAACACTGGTCTGACACCAATCCAAGGACTGCGCTGCTGATCTGGTTCTGTAAGAAGCACCACTGAAAGCTCAGAAATGATGCAGCAGACACACATTGTGGTGCAAAAAACAAGGTATGCTCATTTTTCTTTTGCTTGTCTAAGCAGTGCCATCCTTGGATTGGTGGGAGGGGGGCCTAGAGCAGGGATTGGTGGAGAGAAGCAAGGGGAAAGATTACAGGAGAAGGGTAAAAGCAGAGCTAGGAGCACTCTTGTTCATTGCTAGAGAGCAGATTGGTTTGCGTGAGACACGCTCAAGCACTGCAGTTGGGAAATATTTTCATTGCACTAGGATTTCTAGAACAAATTTGAGAGATACAGGTAAGGCAAGGCAAGGCAAAGTTTATTTCTAAGGTGCTCAATCCCGAAGGCTCTGGGCGCCGTACATAAAAACTTACAACAAGCGGGTAATTATAAAATATCCTACATGAAACAAATATAAAATAGCAGTATCAGAATAATAAAACGACACTATCAGAATCAGCAGATCTTTCAGGATTTCTGGGAAAGGGAAAGGAAAGGAAAGGGAAAGGTAAGGGAAAGTGTATGATCATGGAGGCTGGGCAGGCTAGAGAAATAAAAAAAAGAAAAAATCTAAAAGGAACAAGGAAAGGAATGTATGTGTTGAGGGAGGATGGCCTGCAATTGTCTGGCTGTGGTGAAAACTGTGGTTTTAAAAGCAGTATCTGGTACTAAGGGACAGTTGTTTGTAGGTAGAAAGGAGAGATTGAATGGTACACACAGGAATCAGAGTAGGAGCTGGCTCCAGTCACTGAACAGTGTGATAATGCTGCACCGCTAGCAGCAAGATGTTAATGGTATATAACATGGTTATGGCTTGCTATTTAACAACAAAAACATGTGTAACCCCTAGGTGGCACTATCCCAAGGGCTACTACCCCTGCCTGTTTGACTACGGATGGGTTGAAGGGCCTAGGTCCTATGGCGGGTGCCTCCACCCAGAGGTCAGGGTTTGTAGTGGTTAGACTAGCTTGGTCACAGCCCTCTGGGACACTGAGACCCCCTTTTATTCCCTCTAGTGGCTCACACAGTACACCGGAGTTACAGGCCCAATACCCCACGTATACACACTGTTCACTCATATAGATACCACTTACCCTCGAGACTGATTCTGCAGCACATCTCTGAGGACCCCCTGTAAAGTAAGGTTAAACAACATACACAGCAAAACACAATACTGTTTCCATAAGTACCAACACCACAGACAGTAGATAGTATAACAACAACAAATCTGATTTATTTAGTGGACAGTAACAAGGAGGGGGACAATCAGGTTGATTTGGTTTGGAAATTTTCAAATCACAGTACTGTGCACACATACAGGGTCTGAAAAGTCACACTATGGGTACCCAGGATGGGGGCTAGCCAGGTCCATTGCCTGAGGTTGGCTGGCAGATGCAGATGGATAGGGCCCTGTAGAAGAAAATATATGCACAACACCCAATTGTAATCCGGAGCCGGAGGGCTCAGTCCATGAAACAGTGAAACAACAAGAATTAGGTGACACACTTGTGATTGAAAACAAGCTGCAGGGGAATACCCTGATTTGTACTCACAACACCCAAGCTGAGGATCAGATGGAGAATGTCCCTCTGGATTGCCAGAAGAGCAGGGCATGAGGACAAGGTCCTTGTGACTGGACCCCACTGCAGTTGATAGCAAATGGATGTAGTCCGAATTAAGCTGGGGGTTTACTTCCAGCTTCTGCACACAATTCACTGTACAGGGGATTTGAAATAGCAATTCCCCACAAGCACTACATACATTTATATATAAAAGGAAAGTACTATACCAGGCAGGCTGCTCCTCGATCCTGATCGCAATTACTGCAAAATACCCGGGAGCACACACAGAAGCTTCAGTTCCTGATAGACCGAGCACAATTCAGCAATTTCTCCAGTCTTCTACAGGGTGAGCCTGGTTTCCACACTTCTAGTGCTTCTTTCTCCTCACAACTCGGATTCATTCCAAACTGTTACTCACAAAGGCTGCAGACTGAAACTCAGGGCCTCACACATGCTTCCCACGCGAAACTATACACCACAGAAGCACACAGCTCCTTCTCTCTTCACTGCCACAACTGATCTGATCTTTCCAGTCACAGAGCAGGGCATTTCCTTTAGCTCCACACTATTCTGTTGGCTGACTCAGATGTCACTCACAATAAGACTCCCTCTGTTGGTAGAAAAAGGCTCCAGGGTCAAAACTACATTTCCCAGAGTCACTGCCCATACAATACCCTTGTGGCTAGCTCAAAATTAAGAGTCCAAGTTCTGATTCATCCACAGGCTCCATTTTAGGGAACCCTTAACCCAATTGGCCCAGCACAGCAGTTTAGGTCCAAAATGGAGGGGTAACACACACAGAGTCCCAGCTGCAAGAAAGGCAGGTTAGACAAACTGCATTTTACTTAACACTCTAACTGGTTTCAGGCAAACAGTTACATCTTTCATTTAGGCTCCCTCTGCGCTCTTAGCGACTGCAGAAACAGAGTGATTTCTCTGCAGCTCAGGTAGGATTTGAGCATTAAATACACAGTCCCCCCATACAAACTAATTAAGTCTGCAAGCAGACAGCTCTTAAAGAGACAATACGCAGAGGCTCAAATAGCACTTACTTGGAACCACATTTAAATAGCTCAGACACCGAACACCGCCTAGACTTGGAGCATTCAGGCAAGCTCCTGGAAGACTTTTGGGAACCCCCATTTGCAGGGGGGTTACACATGTATGTAGGTTGTGGCAGGGGGAATTTCATATAAGGCTTATTTAATAGGATATCGCAGTCTGTGGGGGTGGCATGCTGAACCTGTTCCACAATCGCTGGATACCAAGGGTAGGGAGAGTACTGTGTGGAGCAGGAAGGGATGAGTTTGGTTGAAATGGTCCATGGCAAGGCACAGTGGCATGTAGGAGAGTGGAGCACAAGATAATGGATGGTCTGTGTGGTGGCCATTTTGTTGGATGTGGATGCTAGTAGGGAGTTTAAAGTCCATGGGTGTTTATTTTCAATATTATCTCCTGCAATGGGTTGAGATGTACCAATGATCTGGATATACGCTCGCTTCTTTACCTCCCCAGAAAGAACCTACCTCTCTGTTTATGGGACACCTCTTTAGCAGCCTTCCTCCAGATTCACCAATAACTTTGCTCCCTGTTTAAGATCTCCCTATATAAGGACATAAACCAGCCCTTATTTAGAAGCCCTAATCTCTGTATTGCCAGCTGGCCACTCTCCAAAAAGTTTTGGAATCGATCTGCAGGCTTGTTCAGTTGGGGATCTTACTGCCAATTCCCAGCTGTTATCCTTCAATGAGGCTCGGGATAAATACCAATGGCCCTCTTCTGCCTGTTTCCACTATTTTCAGTTATCACATATGCTACTACACTATCTCAGTAATAGTCCATGGGTTAGCTCATTTGGTGACTTATTTTTCCCCGTTTTACAACAAGCCCCTACTTCTCATTATCTTTCTTACTATTATCGGGCCTTACAAGAATCTCTGGTTGCAAGGGAGGGACAGAGGTTCTACTGTTGGAATCAATCCCTGCCAGTGACCTTGGCCCCCAGAAATTGGACTATTATCTGGAAACAACTCTATCCCTCCTCAAATGGGATAGACATAGACTCCTGCAATTTAAAATTGTACATAATCTTTATTACACCCCAGTTAAATTACATAAAATGGGCAGATTACCCACAGATATCTGTTCAAGATGCACCAAAGAATGGGACACCTTGTTTCATATCCTGTGGTCCTGTGAGAAGGTAGCCCCTCTTTGGTAGTCTGTTTGGGTGAGGTTAGATCCTCTATTGAGACTGCCTGATGCTTTTTCTCCTGAAATCTGTAGTCTGGGAGCTTATACAGAGGGTCTCCTTGGGAATCAGAGGTGCTGTGCTAAAAAAGTCATTCTTCAGCATTGGCTGGATCAACATACTCCCCAGTTTCTCAAATAGTATAGGGAGATATTGTTTACACTGTAGGCTGAGTGCCTCATTGCTAATATGACTGGCAACTCGTCCAAGTATTCCTGTATATGGGAACCCCTACAAGTCTTACCGACACCTTGAAGATTTCTCTATTACATTTTTCATTTTTAAGGAAGTTTTAAGGTCCCCTGGTGCTTATTAGATGGTAGACACCTGGTGTTTAGTTTTCCTCTGAAATGAAGCCCCAGGTCGAGGCTCCCTGGATCCTTTCCAGTGGTGTGTGATGGGGGGTTTAAGTGGGGGGGGGGATTTGGGGGTGTTAGGGTTATAATATAAAATGTACACTCTTGTTCACCTTCAGACACAGTCTTCTTTTTGTATAATAAGATTTGTTGATGTTTTTGTCTGTTCGACATGCATGCTTTTCTGAGTTCAATAAAGTTTATTCAATATGAAAAAAAAATGTCCACGGGTGAAAGGGGGATGCAGACCATGTCATGCTTGTGAACTATGGACAGTCACCATGTAGAGTATGGCAACGAGGCAGCGCACATGCATGGAGAGAAGGTAGCCACCATCTTGATCATGGAGTTAGGATACACACAGCATATGTAGGCAAATGGTGGCCACCATGTTGTGCATGATGGGGGGGGGGGCGGTGCGCATGTGTGAAAGGGGTACAGACACCATTTCAAAAATGGGTGCCATTTTAGGAGGCCAGAAACACGGCAGAGGACAAACTGGTAATCTGTAAGAAATATGAAGACACATAGTACATTATAAGAGACAGTGCAATTTAGTAGGGGTCTGTAACGGAAAAAGCAAATCAAGGCTCATGAGGGGACACAAGGAAGTGCGATCCAAAGAGAGAAGAGGAAAGGTCTTACATCCAAATCTACTTATATCCATGTTTTCCATGGGCTTCCATCCAAAATGGTGGCAGCCTGCATAGGTTCCTGGTGTGGACACAAGCAGTGCATGTCTAGCACTGATTGGAGAGGATTAAATGGTATAAGAAAAAAAAGAGAATAGCAAGACAAGGCGGGGAGCAAAAATGGGAGGGAGGCACAGGCAGTGTAGTCAAGTGGTTAGAGAAATGAGCAGTGAAGGAGCCAGCTACATCCAGCATATATGGGGTTGACAAAGAACCTCTGTGCGCAAACACTGAGGCAAGGGTTACCCCAAAGGGCATTTGGCTGGGAAGCCAAGTTTCAAGAAAATACAAAATCACACATGCCCTCACAATGCAAAGCATTATGGGCTGCATATGCAAATCACCACAGAATGTTATGCTGGTCCAACTTTAAGCAGAATTACATGGTGCCAAAAGGCCTCTCACACAGTATATATGGGGTTGACTCTCACAGCCTCCACTTGCATATATGAGGGGACTATGAACAAGTTACTCAACTACCTCAGTTCTACTGGGCTGCCTTTGAGGGCCTTACCCAGGTACCAGAGGACAAAATAAACAGCTCATTGGTAATAATAATAATAATATATATATAGATATATACTGTATATATACACACATACGATGAACCACATGCCCAAGGGTGGTCAAAAGGGGAGGTGATAGCAGGTGGAATGTCATAAATAAGATATTATAAATGACATAAAGGGAGTAAGGGTTTAGGACTTGCAAAGTAAAGAATAGGGTGGACTGATATTGGGAGTCTTTGCTGAGTTTTTTTGTGGCAGACAAGGATGCGAGAATGGTAGCTTAGTGGGTCGCATAGTGCCGCAGCAGCGGGGAGCTCTGAAGGTAGTGTGTGCCAATCCAAGCTCTAGACAGTTTATTTGAGAAGAGATGCAAATGAGAGGAAGGGGCATTATTAGAGTTGGCAGGAAAGAGGGAGAAACAGAAGAGATACAATTAGAGAGGAAGGGGCTTTATTAGCATTAGCAACAAGAGATGCTGTACTTATATGATGGTTTTTCTGAGTTTTTGGCAGGGATGACTTCCTTCCAGAACGGTGAACAGCAGCAATAGAGCAGAGGCTGGCCCAAGTGAAGACCCAGTCCAAAACACAATGGCACTGATGGTACAAGTGCAAACCATGCTGAATGTGGCTCGGAAGGATGAGGGGTTGAAGAAGAGACCCAAAAGGAAGAGGAACATGCCAGAAGAAGCCACAAGCAAGGATGGAAGATGGCCTGGAAAGGGGTCCAAGGGAGCAGCAGGGAAAAAGTGTAAGGAGGATGATATTGATCTCAACCGAGTGGAGAATCTGAGAGTGTTTATGGAGAGTATCATTGAGGAGTTGGGTGAGGGCAGGCTCAAGAAATGGAGAAGGTGTTACAGGAAATAAAAGGAACTAAAGGGGAGTGGCAGGATGGGGAGGTGGAGGGGACAAGGGTAACGAGACAGGGGATGATGGGGCACAGGAAGTCACAGTCAGGAACCACATTCCTCAGGCATTGAAGGAGAAAATATGGAAAAGGGAATATGTTAACATCTTTGTGCTGGTAGACAAGAAGCAGCAAAGAAATATGAGAAGGAGAGGATAGGGAAGATAGAGATGGCAGCAGCTTTAGTGTTATTGGGGAAGTTGCAGGAGGAGAAGTCATTTAAGGGGAAGACCATGGAAGCGTGGATTACAGGGTTTACATATTTCAGCACTATCATGCTGTAAAAACAGCCAGGGCTGGCCATATCTTTATTAGCATATTTTCAGATTATACGTAATGCATATAAGATGCAGAGAGGTTATGGGTGGCTGTTATATGATGAGAAGTTTCATCAGCAGATGGCTTCTCATGGGGATGTTCAGTGGGATACAAGGCACCCAGACATCTGGTATGAAACAATGACGGTGCTTATGGGGGATGGGAGGGAGGGAGGGATGGAGTACAAACAGAAACAGGCAACCAGCAAAAGCTACTGTATGTTGGGAATATAATAAGGCTCAGTGTGTATGGGCAAGCTGCAAGTTCAAACATGCCTGTTCAGAGTATGTCAGGCCACACCCATTATCATGCTGCAGGAGTGGGGGTAGAAATCCAAGGGACTGACGTATGGGATGCAGTCCTTTCAAGGGGGCTTTTGGGGGATTAAGGGGGGAGGAGCAGAGCAAAGGGATGGAGGCAGGGGTTTTCATGTTGGGGGGGATCTGACCCAGGCAATTGAGGCAGATAAAAAGATAAGATCAGGGGCAAGTGGGAAAAGGGGGTTAAAATGGCAAATAGAAAGGGTGGTGGGGAGCAATGAGGGCTGGTAACCTAAGGTCAGTAAGGGGAAATTAATATACTGGTCAGAGAGAAGAGTGGCAGTGAGACCCAGGGGAAGGCAGCTGTGGATGGATGTAGGGATGGCAAAGGTGCAGTTGAATGGGATATAGGGCATGTGAGGGGTCCAGCTGCTGCTGCTTCTGGAGGAATTAAAAAAGGAAATGGTCAAAGCCAGATTCGGAAATTATTTGGGGGAAAGACCTTGGCTGGACATTTTGAGGGAGATAAACGGGCCACCCATTTACATAGTCAGTGGAGAGAAGAGCAGTGGTGAGGCCTGGGAGAGACAGGATGGTGGCCAGGAGTAGTGATAGAAACATACATAGAAACATAGACTTTGACAGCAGATAAGGACCACTTGGCCCACCTAGTCTGCCCATTTTCCTACCTAGAGGTTTTCCTGGTTCGAGATCATCCCAAAGTGGGTATGGTGATATGTAAGTGATGTAAAAGCAGTGGAAGGGGCCAGGAAGAAGCTAAACAAAAAAGTGGCAGCCATAGTGAAGGGGATGGGGGGTTTGTACATGATGCACAAGGACATTTATATGACTGTAGCAGGTTGTATAGGCAGGACGGGGTACATTTAACAGAGGTGGGCTTGGGCACAGTTAACCTGCAGCTGGAAGAGGATCATCCCGAGGTGGGTGTGGCGAAATGCGAGGGATGGAAATGCAATTCAAGGGCCTAGGAACAGTCTAAACAAAGAAGTGGCAGTCATAGTGAAGGGGACGGGGGTTTGTACTTAATGCACAAGGACATTTCATACGAATGTAGCAGATTGTATAGGCAGGACAAGATACACTTAACAGATGTGGGCTTGGTCACATTTAACCTACAGCTGGATGGAGCGGTAGAGGAATGGTGTCGGAATGGGGATCCCAGGCGGGAAGCCCATCATCTGGCACAATAGCTGAAGATAAGCTAGTGGATGGAAGAGAAGGAAGGGTGGATGGGGGGAATGGAAGACACAGGAGAAGGATATATGGGGCCCAGGGGGTACTGGGCCATTAAACCAGGACACAGGCTGGGTATGCACCCAGCTGTATTTTGGCCCTTGTGGGGTTTGCATCTCAGAGGGCCAAAGGTGGGTGTTGGGTATGCACCTGAGCCCATGAGGGAAATGGGCATCAGGTATGTACCCAAGCCCAGAAGGATGGAAAATAGCTGAAGAACAATGGATATATATAAGGGATGTATATAATGGATGTATATATGAAAAGAATTTTGATGATTATGTGATGGAAATAAAAACAGGAAGGATTTCTGAGTTCTTAGTAAAATATGGCCAACTGACCAGCCCAGAGGCGCTGCGGGTTGAGGCGTTGGATTCCACACGCCGTGCCATGCTGGAGGCCCAAGTTCGGGAATGAGCTCAGGCCGCCAGGGGTTGGCCTGGGGGTGTGGGGGGGGGAGGATGAGGAGTCGATTCGAGCAGCCGCAAGGCAGCTTTTCTCTCCGGTGAGGGATGTAAGTAAGTAAGTAAAAATGTTATTCTAATATCAGAAACAGGATAATCCAGTTTAGCCGAAGCTAATTTTCAGTGGGGCCCCACTATACTAAAATATCAGTTACACACTAAAAGATGCTATTTTTACACATAAGTAAACTCATACAAGACAATAACAAATATACAATAAATATACATCACTCAGGTACAACAAGCTTTTGGAGAATGTGCAACATTTTCAAGCCATGATCTTAATACATTCCAAGGTGTTATGTTATTATACAACCTCAAATGGCCTGACAAAGAGTTCCACAGCCTTGGACCCTCATGTACACCACAATGTTGACCCTTTACTATTCTCATAGATGGCACCCTATAATTTATCTCCCATGCTGAACGCAGCCCTTCTTTGACACTCCACTCCCCCAGTATTTCAATCAAATAACCAGGTACTTTTTTAAGGTAGCAGCGGTGGGTCAGATTTAACACAAGTATATTACACCGTTCCATCAAAGATGACCAGTTTAAAGCTCTATAAAGAGAGCAGTGATGCACATTCCAAGGTGCATCTAGAATAAAGCGCGCATACCTGTTAAAAATTACATCAAGTCTGCCCAATACTCCTCCAGCAACTCCACTATACACGACATCACCATAATCAATTAGAGGTATTATCATAGAATTCACAATTTTTAATCTAATTTCTGATGGAATACAACCTTTATGTTTATACAACACCCCCAATTTCTTATTTAATTTTTTAATCAGGTTGTCGACATGAATATCCCATTTCCAGTGGGAGTCTAACAAGACTACTAAGTATTTATAGGAGTTAACAAGGGCTAGACTGCACCCATCCAGGGTTTTTATATTTAGATTCAGTGACATTTTTTTGTTAGAAAACAACATTACTTGTGACTTTAGGGTATTCAGAACTAGGCCATGTTCCTGAAAGTATATTTGCAATATATTAAATTTTTTTGCAGTTTTTCCTGTATTTGACCTTTTGAACATGGGTTAGTCCACCTTCAGTAACTCCTGCCATTAATAAATCTCCTGTCCATGAGTTATGCTCTCAGCTATTATCATTTTCCCCACTATTGGACAATTCTCTTTGACATCTTTAATCTTCTGACCTTGAATGATTTCCAAGATCTTTAATTCTCCTGATTGAAGGCAATTTTCAAGAGCATCTGTAATTCCCCCAACTGTAGGTGGCCTTTGCAACCAGTAATATTATCCACAAATATAGTATCAATGATTCTCTGAAGCACTAGTAACTCACTCATTAGTTTACAATTGCTGGACCCTATGCATGAAGCCTACACACCACATACATTACAATCTCACACATAGGAGGTCCCATTGTACCCCTGTGGCATTGGGAAAAGAAGCCTGTTTCCTTTCTATTCCCATTTCCCTGTCCATTCATAGAACCACAAGTGTGGACCAATGGGGGTGGATAAAGGTTGGCTAGTGGTGGAGCATGGCTACATGCCATGCACAGAACAATATCCACAGTGCAAGGGTGCAGGTGGAGGGGGCACAGGCTATGCAGGCAGGGACTGCACAGAATGGTAGCACAAATGAACTGCGAGCCAATGAATGAGGTATCAGAAATGTATTTGTCAAACATGGGCACAGTATTTTACAGCAAATTTAAATTATGCATTGGGTGCCAGTAAGACATGATTAAACTGCCGCACCATACACCACATGTGCCTCCTGCATCAGACTGCATGGACTCTCTGATGAGGGGGACGGTGGAATGAAGCAGGGAGTCATAAACTGTTCCATCCCTCAAAAAGTTCAAAAGACCAACTACTGGAATTTGGAGGGAGAAAATCACAAAAGAACCCAAAAAATAATGAAATTCAGGGGGCAGAAGAAAAGAATGGAGCTAAGATAACGAGCGAGCAGAATAAGGGAAGACAAATGGAATGGAGTGGGGTGGCAGCACATTCTGGAAAGCCATATGTGCAAATGCTCATAGTCTGGGCAACAAGATTATGGACCTAGAGGCCACCACGGCAGAAGCAGACCTGGATTTAGTTGCCATTACAGACACCTGGTGCAGTGAAAACCAGGAATGGGATATGGTCATACCAGGTTATGTTCTACTCAGAATGGACAGGGTAGGTAGAAAAGGAGGAGGAGTAGCTCTTTATATAAGGGACCACATAAAGCTATGGAAATACTACGGGAGCAGGGGGGTAGTGGAGGTACTGTGGGTCACCCTGGAGAAAAGGCAAGGGGCCGTTATTTGCACAGCAGTGATCTACAGATCTCCAGCACAGGGGGAAGAACTGGATGGGGAAATGATGGAAGCAATTCATAAGATAGCTCACAAGGGAGAGGTGGTACTAGTAGGGGACTTCAATCTACCTGACATTGATTGGAGCCTCCCAGCTGCGGCAACAGCCAGGAGTAGGGACAGCCTGGATTCACTGCAGGGGGCTTTCCTCAGGCAGCTTGTAATGGAACCCACTCGTGCGAGCGCACTGCTGAAGCTGGTACTGACAAACGGGGACAGTGTTACTGATGTCACAGTGGGGGAGCACCTGGGGACCAGTGACCATCATATGATGTGGTTTAATATAAGAACCAAGTTAGAATCGAACTGCACCGAGGACGAGGGTCATGGACTTCAGGATTGCCGATTTGAAGAAAATGGGAGAATGCCTCAGAGATGCCCTGACAGGGATAGGGAAACTAAGGGAGTCAAGGACCAGAGGGCAAAAATAAAAGAGGGGAATGGAAAAACTACAAGACTTTGTGTCAGGCAAGTTAGTAAGGGCAAGAGAAAAAAGAAACCACTATGGTTCTCTGGTGAGGTAACGGAAAAAGTAAAAGCAAAAGAAATGGCTTTTAGAAAGTATAAAATAACACAGAAAGAAGAGGATAGGTAGACTTATCAGGAGAAATGAAGGGAGGCAGAGAAGGCAGTTAGGAGTGCAAAAGTGCAAACAGAGGAGAATATTGCCAAATTAAAAAAAGGACAACACATTTTTTAGATGCATAATTAAAAAGAGAAAGACCAAGGAAGGGATAATTAGGCTGAAAGTGGGAGGAGGGGTGTGTGTGGAAAAGGACCACTAAAAAGCAGACATATTGAACAAATACTTCTGTTCAGTATTTATGAAGGAGGGGAAGGTAGCAGACCAATGACAAAAGACAAGGGCATTAAGGAAAGGAAGGCAGACACTAACCCTTTTACAGTGGAGTCCTAAGGGAATTGTCACGGTTAAAAGTAGATAAGTCAATGAGACAGAAGGGGTGCACCCCAGGTTACTGAGGGAGCTCAAAGAGGAGTTGGCTGCACCTCTGAGGTATGCCCCAGGACGGCGACACTATTACAGCGAAAACGTCGATGCCGACAACATCAGCGTTTTCGCTGTAATAGTTCACCCAAGACCCTGGCACTTTGTCTCCTAGTTCTGCACCCCCTCCCCAATCCAACTCAGATTCAGAGTTAGAATCCTAGAGATCGGTGGGTGCGGTGGGCAGAGCACCCCTCATGAAAAAAACAGTCGGCATCTCCAGTCAGATTTATGTCGACTGCAAGTTGCAGTCGACATAAATCCGTTGCTGCGATGGCGGTTCAACTTAGTTGTCAAACTGGCATCATAGAACCCACCTCTGAAAGCCCTGTTCAGCCCGTCACTAAAAATGGGAGAGGTCCTGGGAGACTGGAGAAGGGCTGATGTAGTCCCACACCACAAAAAATGGAAACAGAGAGGATGCTGGAAATTACAGGCCTGTCAGCCTGACTTTGCTAGTGGGAAAAGTAATGGAATCACTGCTGAAAGAAAGGACTGGAGAATACCTTGATCTTCCTGGACATAAGGTCTCCGCCACTCATTCACACTAATGGGAATATGCTGGAGGCGCTAGGACCCAGCGGGAGCAAGCTTTTTCAGGAGGGACGGCGCCTGAGATGGAGCCACGAGGTGGCACCACAAGCCCGGCGCGTGTGGTAATAACTATCTCGGCGTCGACCCTCCAACCGCCTCAGTTCCTTTCTGCCCGCCGTCGAGTGAGTTTCAGTGATGACGTTGCTCGCCTGCCGGAAGTCAAACTTCAAACTAGCAGCTTATTTTTCAGTTTATTGTTTTGTATTTTATCTTCGATAAGTTCGGCCTATAATTAATAAAGTCTACTTATACAAGACAGAAGTCTTCAGCCCTCCATTGAAGGAGTCGACCATGAGTGGGGCAGGTGACGGTAGGGAGACTTCGTATCAAAGCTGTTCAGTCAGCTGGGCCAGGTCTGGTCCACCACCCTCCCCAGAGGGGGGTCTGACAACAGACAGTCCAATGCTCAGGGAGATGGGTGGTCTCCCTGAAAGCATAAAAAGAAATGGTCCCATTCTCTGCACCGTTCATCCTCGAGTTCTTCTTCGGCACACATGTCAAAGAAGAAATGGCATCACTCAAGGTTGCCCTCTGGTACGTGTGCGCATAGATGGTCGGCTATTAGGGACAGGCGCTACACTCTACCTCTGTTGGAGTCACCAGTTTCTGTCTCTGGTGGCTGGTCTCTTCAACACCAGAGCTCCTTTCTGCCTATTGGAGGGGCTTTCGATGAGCAATTTCACCATTGGGCTGCTCTTATGGAGCAGTGGGCTTGGAGGTTGGCCCATTTTCCTGAACCGGCCAGTCAGACATCGGGGACTTAGGGTGTATCAGTTTAGGAGTGACAGGTGGGGTGGTTAGGACTTCCTAGTCACACGGTGCCTTCTTCAATGCCGTCGACTCCACGCTCTGGTGTCTATCCCCCTCACATATCTGCGGCACAGGTGTCTACACCGATGCCCTTATCTCATGTCATTTTTCATCCTAACTTCAAATCACAGTTCTCAGACTTCTGTGATGTTGGCGTCATCTGTGGTGCCGACTTTTCCGGTGCTGGGGTCTTTTGTGGTGCCACGAGCTCTGTCGGCACCATCTTCGGCGTTGGGGCTGGTGGTGGCACCATGTGCGGTGCTGCGCTATCTGTCTGTGCCACCAGTGCTGGGGGTAGCATCAGCGTCGAGTGTGATGTCGTGCTCTTTGTCGGTGCCGGGTGTGACACTGTTTTCTATGATGGCTCCCTCTTTGCTCTCAGCGCCATTTTCCTCCATGACGCCGGGGATGGGTGTGGCACCATCTAGTTTCCAGAAGTTTTCAGCTCTGATTCTTTCTCTTTCCCTTCTTCCTCCTGGTTTCCACTCTTTTCCTGTATATGCAGTCCCCCCTGGACAGTCATGATGAATTTGAGCCTGATCCAGATCTTTGACTGGGTGATAATGTTGATGCTGATACTGCCCTGGGGGCAGAGATCAATCCTCCCACAGAGCCTGTTATTGAGGACCTTTCCCTTTAAGTCTCTGTTCAAGAATTTAAATTCAACCCTTTCTCTCCAGACCACAGAAATCGATCCTGGGAATCTTCTGCATCTCCAATATCTTCATGTCCTGGAAATCCCTAGGGATTTAAACCCTCTGATACAGCCCTCTTTCGAGACTCTTTCACAGATGGTGTGAAAGAATCCTGCTCTTATTCCTTCTGTGGCCAAGTCCATAGATAGGAAATATATCCTTCCCAAGGATCGCCCCATCTTGGCCTCACAAGCCTTTGCTGATGCCATAGTGGTCCTGGCAGAGAATGTTAAGGCTATCCTCCATCAGGAATCTACAGCCCATCCTATAAACAAAGAATCTCACAAGATAGACACCTTGGGTAAGAGAGTCTTTGATGCCTCAACCCTGGGCATGCGCATTGCCAGCTACCAGGCCTTTTTTTTTCAATATGAGTATGTTCTTTAGCATTTACTCAAAGCAATGGTAGAAGCTCTGTCCAAATCGGAGGTTAACTCAGAGCTACTTCAAACCATAACTAGGGGTATTGAGTCCAGTAATCAACAGGTTAAAGCTGCAATGGACGCCTTCGATACTGCTTCCTGGGTAGCGGCGGCCAGCATCTGCACCCATTGCCACTCTTGGCTGCGTACTTTGGGCTTCATGAATGATGCCCAACAGCAAGTCATGGTCTTATCTTTTGACGGTATATATCTGTTTGGATTTCTGATTGAGCAAGCACTAGAGGCCACATGGAAGACTAGGTCTGCCATTAAGACAGCCAGACCTACGCCCATCCCCTCTTGAGGGGGTGGGAACAAGCATCAGTTTCACAACCATCAGTCCTTTCAAGCCAAAGGCAGAGGAGGTTTTAACAGAAACCAGAACCCTCAGCTGCAAAAGAAGGGTGCAGCAGAAGGCACAAGGCACAAAAGTGCCCAGTGCCACCTTCTGAGTTTCTGGCCCAGGTCCCACCTCAGCTGCCCTAGGGGGACTCCTCCTCGGTAGTGGGAGGACATCTGACTCAGTTCTACAACCAGTGAAAATCTACAACATTATGACAATGGGTCCTCAGGATAATCCACGAGGGGTACTCTCTCAATCTATCGAAAACCCCATCTGGATCATCCTCCCAAATGACAGCCTAGGCTGTCGGTGGCACAGTCAGATCTTCTTGCTTCTGAGGTACAAGGCCTTCTGAACAACAGGGCAGTAGAAGTAGTTCCGCTGGATCAACGAAACACAGGTTTCTACTTCCATTACTTTCTGGTACCAAAGAAAACCGGCAGCATGTGCCCCATTCTGGATCTCAGAAAGTTAAGTTCCTACACAAGGAAAAGTTCAAGACGATATCACTCGGTACTCTGCTACCTTTGATTCATCAGCATGATTGGCTAGCCTCGAGGTCACGTGATGGCATCTAGCTAGACAGCAGCTGGATTTCTGAGCTCTCCCCCTCTAGCCACCTTTCCTGGCTGTTTTTTGAATCATCTTGACATTTAAACAGGAATTTTGTTCAGGAGACGTCTGATTAAGTTGCCTGCTATCGCAAAACGAGTTTTGTGGACAAAATAATTGTTTATAATATCGGGATGGAGGTGGATGGGAAGCAGGCCTCAGTCAAGCACACACCTCCTGCATCCCCGGAGAAAGCTGCAAAGAAACAACGCAACCAGGGCACTGCTAAATCTGAGCGAAGTGGGGACAGAGTGCAACAGGCCATTCCCTTAACGGAGGATAGGTTCCTCCAAGAGCTCACTCCTTTGAAAGATATTCTGAAAGAACTGACTGGCGAGCTTAAGTCCCTGCGTTGCGATCTCTCCTCTGTCTCTACTAGAGTTTCTGATATGGAGGCTAGAGTTTTCTCATCGGAGCAGTGGAGGACGAAAACCGAAAGCGAAGTCATTGAGCTTAAACACCAGATTAAAAAATTGCAAGCTAAAACTGAAGATTTAGAAGGGCGTAATCGCCGGAACAATTTAATAATTCTGGGCCTACCCGAGATGGAAGAGGGCCCAGACTTGATGGCCTTTTTGCAGAGGTTCCTGAACAAGGTCGTGGGCCCATCTCCTATCAGCTCCTCTTATCACATAGAACGGGCCCATCGCTCCCTGAGACCTAGGCCCCCGTCTGGATCCCCCCCACGTCCCATTATCGTTAAGTTCCTAAGTTATTTGGAAAGACAGCACGTTTATACGAAATCACGCGAACTTAAAGAGGTCCTTTGGGGCACATCCAGAATTCGGATTACGCAGGATCTACCTAAAGAAACCCGGGAAAAGAGGGCAGCTTACCATCCCGTAGTGCAGAAGCTAATAGCTGCCTCCATCCCCTTTAGGATGATTTATCCAGCGGTTCTCAAGGTCACTGTTGGAGGCATGGCTACCAGCTTTAATTCCCAAGCGGCCCTCAAGGAACTGGCTACTAAGTTACCGGATCTGTTCAAGTCGACTGGCTGAAGGAACTCCTGTTTTTTATTTTAATGCAGGAATGTGACGATCCTGTGGGGTTATGATCCCTTTTGCTTTAAATATGTATATTTTGGCTTGCTATGATAAATGTTCACGGTTTTACTGTGTTGGCTGTTTGGGGGTGTCTCTCGGTCTTACCTTCTCTCTCCGGTCTATTCCTGCCTCTGGTCTTTCTCTTGGTCTCTCTTACTTTCTTGCTTCTCTGTCTCTCCTCTTTGGGTTGTTCTGTCTGGTTCGGGTTGTGATGAGTGGTTTTCTTAGATGGCTGGGAGCCCCTTAGCTGTTCCCACTCAGGCTTTCCCGCGACGGAACCTTTTCTTTTATGGTTACTGTTTCCGGGGGGTGACTTCCTGGTGGACGGACCGGTTTGGTTCTTCTATCTTACCGGTCCCTCTGGAAACAGTGGTTCTGGGTTGTTGTTTCTAGGGGTCCAGTACCTCATTGATCCTTTTGGATTTTATGATTTCCTTTTGTGGGTTGCCTGGATAATGGGTAAGTTGGTTATTTTAAAATGTATTTTTTCTGGGGTAGACACGGGGGGACCGTTTGGCTATATTGGGGCTGGATGAGTGCCTCATGGCTGTTCCTTACTTTTAGAGTTGTTTCTGGATTTGCCCAAAGGCTGTACTCCGTTCCTCTCTGAAGGTATGTTTCTGTGGCCGAGCTGTGGGAGTAGTGGGTACATGGTAATGTCAAGCCTTGAAAGTACAGATTTGTTCTTTTTTTGGGATTGCGTTTTGCATTGTGCCTCTTGTTCTATCAGATTCATGGGTTGATGCCTCCAATTTTGGGGAGATGTCCTAGGCTTTGCTCCTTTGTTCCTGATTTTTTAGGCCTTGTTCATGGTTTGTGGGGCGGAAAAGGGAGAGATATGGTTGGATGGGGTTTTATTGTGGGAAGGATTTGTCGTACCTTTGTACCCCCCTTCCTATCTGGTTTCTTTTTAACGTCTCTTCCCTTTGCCTACTTATCTCATCGGGTTATCGGTGCCGGGGGTGGGCGGGGGCTCGGGTCTAAGAGTGTCTGCTCGCTGGATGTGGAATCATGAGCCACATGTTGGGGGTGCTAACCTCTCCTGGTATTGGGATTGTTGGGGTGTGCTATGTTTGGATGGTGGATGTTTGTTGTCATCGGATTTTGCCGGAACTAGTTTCGCATACTGGTACTCATACTCTATGCTGGGGAATCGGAGGTTCGCAATGGGGGTCGGGGGAGGTTCGAGCCCTTAGGCCTTAGCTTGTTTTATAGGTTTTTCATGCTCGGGCCACTCGTTGTATATAGTTATTTTTTGGTTTGTTTGGGGTATTGGATGTTTGTGGGTGGAGGGATTGATTTGATTCTTCAGTAGACTTGTTGGGTTTCTGGACTCAGGGAGGGGGAGAGGAGGTCTTCCTGTTACCGACTGGTTTGTTCTGGGCTTTGTGGATTTTGGTCTTTATTGGGTGGGTGGGGGTTGGGACCGGCGATAATGTATTTCTTATGTTTTGTATGGTCTCTCGTCTATTATGGGGAGGTCGGGTCTTAATGGGTGGGGGTGGGCCTGATGAATGCTCTCCTCGGTATTTTATATGACATTTGGTTTAGTAGGGTGTGCTGTTATGGGAGGAACATGTCTTCTGTAATTCTTGTTTGGGATTGTTTTGGATTGGGGTTTACTTTGCTATAAATAATGGTGGGCTGGGGATATAGAGGCCAGCTTAATCTCCCAATTAGTTTAGTGTGCTGTTTCAGGGATTAAAATGGGGGTTCTCCTGTTGGGACCAAAGCTTGGTTTGTTTGGGTACTATATGATATTCCCAGTCTCTCCTTTTAGGGTGCACCTTTTTCTTTCCTGTAATCCTGATTGTGTCTGGATATTTGAATTTTGTATACTGTATCTAAAATGGCTATGAATACTCTCAAAATAGCCTCTTGGAATGTCTGTGGGACTTAGGGATCGGGTCAAGCAGCTTGCAGATGTTTAAACATTGTTCACTACCGCAAATTGATATTCTTTTTTTGCAGGAAACTCATCTCAGCCATGGTGACACCAAACTATTATCTCGTTCTGGCTTTTCTCAGTCCTATCTGGCAGGTAATTCTTGTTTTAGTAAGGGGGTGGCGGTTCTAGTCAAGAAACTTGTCTTATTTACCAAAGAGATGACTGTGTCAGACCCAGAGGGGAGGTTTTGTTGGTTAAGGGCTCTTTTAATGGGGACAACGTTGTTCTGGGTTCTATATATGGCCCGGTGGGAGGTGACCAGGGATTTTTCATGTCCCTTGCTGATAAATTGGCTAACTTTCTTCCTGCTCAGTTTATATTGGGTGGGGATTGGAATATTCCCTGCTCACCCATTCTAGATAGAGACCCTCAGGATAGGCGCCCCACCTTCCCCGGCTCATAGAGCCTTTTCGGAATTGAGATCGCTGCTGGGTCTATGTGACCCCTGGAGACATGCCAATCCTTCTCTTAGAGCCTTTTCCTTCCTTTCTCAGTTGCATGGTACTAAATCTAGGTTGGATATGGTATTAGTTAGTACTTCCTTTCTTCTGAGTCTCTGTTTATCTGGTATTGACCCAATTATTTTATCGGACCATGCTGTCGTCTGGATCAAGCTCTCCTTAGCCCCGGATTTCTCCCGAGATTCAGTTTGGCGGCTGAATACTCAATTGTTGAAGGATCCTCAAAATGTGTCTAATATTAGTTCCCTGATTTCCTTCTTTCTGGTAGATAATCTTAATTCTACTCCGAGGCTGGATATGGTCTGGTCTGCCTTGAAATGTTATCTCAGGGGCGAGCTTATTAAAATGGCTTCCCTTAGAAAGAAAAAAGGGCTGGCAAACTCCTTATCTTTGATGGGTAAAATCAGGGATTTGGAGGCTAAATATTCCTCAACTTCTTCTTTAACTGATCTTAAAGAGCTCTTATCAGTTAAGAATGAATACTTGGATCTTTTGAAGGAGAAAACGGAGTATTGTTTGTTAAAAACTCAAGCCAAATATTTTGATCAAGGGGAGAAGTCCGGTAAAATCCTGGCCTTGCGTCTACGGGCATTGGAAAGCTCCAGGATTATTCCTTCTTTACTCTCCTCATCCAGTATGGTTGTCACTTCACCCAGAGGAATTGCCCATATTTTTAAGGAGTATTATCTGGACCTTTACAGTAAATCTCCTATATCGCACTCCTTTTCGGATCTAAATGAATATTTGAGGGAGATCGATATCCCTTGCTTATCAGAGGCCCAGCAGGCTATTTTGTTGGCTCCAACCCGTGGGAGGAGATTGAGAGATCAATTGTTTCCTCGCTCCTGACCCAACACCGGCCCTGATGGTCTCCCGGCTAATTTTTATAAGGCCGTTGCTAAGGATTTGATACCTACTCTTCTTAAATTATGTAAGAACCTATCGGTAGCTCCAGATGTGGATCCCTCATTGTTTGAAGCTATAATTGTTTTAATCCCTAAACCTGATAAGATTCTCACGGATCCAGCCAATTACAGACCAATCTCTCTTCAAAACTATGATATGAAAATTCTTGCTAAAATACTTGCTGAAAGAATCAGGAGGGTTTGGTCCGGTCTGTTGAGCCCCGAGCAGGTTGGTTTTGTCCCTGGCAGATGGGCGGCCGATCATTTGAGGACTCTGTCGCATATCTCTCAATATGCCCAATCCGTTTCACATCCGGCTGCTTTGGTCTCCCTTGATGCTGAAAAGGCCTTTGACCGTGTGGACTGGTCTTTTCTGGGCAGTTATGGGAGAATGGATTTTCCGCCTGCTTTTAAATAGGATTTGGGTGTTTATAGTAGCCCTTCAGAGAATTTATTGTAATGGGGTGTTCTCCTCCCTTTTTCGTTTATATACCGGCACCAGGCAGGGATGTCCCCTTTCTCCTTTATTATTTAATTTGTATTTGGAACCTCTACTTATTAGGCTTAAGGCTTCTTCCCAGGTTAAGGGTCTTAGGTTACATCAAAGGGAACTGGTTCTTTCTGCTTACGCAGATGATATTCTTTTACATTTAGCAGATCCGGCTGAGTCTTTGAAGGTGGTGATTGGTATTGTTGAGAGGTTCTCTACTTTCTCTCATTATAGGTTGAATATTTCCAAATCTGAAATCTTTCCTCTTAATGTATATACTAAAAAGTCCGAATTTTCTTCTTTCGGGATGAAATGGGCCCCTAGGTCTATCAAATATTTAGGGATTTATTTTTCTACTGATCCTTCTCTTTTGAGAAAGTTAAACTTGGACAGAGTCAAGGACTCAGTTTCTCAGGATTTACAGCGCTGGTCAGCTCTTCCCATCTCACTTTGGGGTAGAATAAATATTCTTAAAATGAATGTTCTCCCTTGGATTTTCTATCCATTGAACTTGGTTAACCTTTGGCTTCCTATCTCTTATATTCAGCAGTTTCATGTGCTTTTTTCTAATTTCGTTTGGCAAGGGAAAGGGGTTAGGTGCTCCTATGCTAAATTATCGCTTCCTAGGGAGAAAGGGGGTCTTAGATTACCTAATCTCCTGTTGTACCATTGGGTGGCTCACTTCTCTAAGTTGGGAAGATGGTTCTCTATTGAATCAGACTCATCCTGTCCAATTGGCTTCAACTTGAACGTGCCTCTCTCTCTGAGATTAAACCAGATAGGTTTGCTCTACTTTATTTATCCCCAAAGGTACTTTCATATTGGGTGTCGGACAGTGTGATGATGGCTGCTTTTAAGTCGCTTGTGCAATGTTTAAAGTTTTTCCGTGTCTCCGCTATTTCAGACCTGGGACAACCGGTTGTTCGTAATCCCAATGTTAAATTGGGTACTTCATGGATTACCCCGGATTGGCTACCGCAAATCAGAGAGGCCAGACTTGAGCATTTCTTTAGCAGGGACCTATTTCTTTCTTCCAGCGATGTTCTGGAGAAATTTGATATACCTAGGAGAGATATTTTTAAAGTATATCAATTGAGACAGCTGATCGGCTGGAGATTTGGTACCACCTTTAAGGATTCGGCCGTTTATCCTTTCTTTTCTGGAATTATCAATTTTGCCTCCCAATCCCATTCTATTTCTCTGATATATTCTTTCCTTCTGAATTATAACTTGTTGGATACGGTTGAAGGCGTGGGTGTGTGGGCACACCTTCTACCTGATATTTCCCTGGATTGGTCTGGTATTTGGAAAGATCTTTATAGATATCATACTCAGGATAGGTTGCGGTTAACGCAATATTATATTGTTAATAACCTCTATTATACGCCGGTTAAACTCTTTCAGCTTAAGAGGGTCTCTCATTCAAAGTGTTTCAGGTGTTTGCAAGGGGATGGTAACTTAATCCATATGTTTTGAGATTGTCCTAAAGTTGCCCCCTTGTGGTCTTTGGTCCGAGATTATCTTGATCCTCTTCTGGGTCTGTCCGGTTTTTTCTCTCCTGAGATATGTATTCTAGGTGATTTCTCCCGTATAGATAGTGCTGAACGTAGATACTATATGGCTTTGGTGTCTATGACTGTTAAAAAACTGGTTTTAAGACATTGGACTGACCAACTGGCCTTGTCATTTGCTGATTGGTTAACTGAACTGGCTTCATATCTCCAATCTGAAAGGTTGATTGCTAGTTTTAAATGTCGTTTGGACCTTTTTCAGAGGAGATGGAGTAAATTCCAAGCCCTGTGTTTGACTTAACTTACATAATTCTAGACCCGACTCCTCATGTCTGCCTTTTAGTTTAAGAACTATGTTAATCCTGGTTATTAAGTGTCTTGCTTTTATACAAATGTCAAGATTTGAAATGATGGTGATATGTTGCTTTATCCAGACATTGTTTGGTGTTTGTTGGTGCACCGAGGGAGGAGGAGTAGTTTGTTGGGGGTGAATCTTCAGCATTGTGCATTGTTTCTTGTATTTGTGGTAGGGTGGGTTGGTGGGATTGTGGGTGGGATCGGGTTTGGGGGGTTGGGATTTTGTGTTACTTCTTTTTGTATGGGGGTTTGGATATGTTGGGGGGGTAGTTCTTTGGTTGTACCGTTCATTCTGATTTTTTTTCTTGTACTTCCTTGATGTGCTTTGTATTGTGTTGTTGTTGTTTTGTTTTTTTTAAACTCAATAAATTTAAATTTAAAAAAAAAATGATTGGCTAGCCTCCCTGGACATGCAGGATGCCTACCAATACATTCCCATATACCCAAAGCACCACAAATACCTAAGGTTCATGGCATTGGGTCAACACTATCAGTTCAGAGTCCTGCCCTTTGGGCTATCCTCGGCGCCTCGAATCTTTACAAAGTGTTGTGCAATTCTCGTGGTGCATCTCAGGAAAATCGGGATACAAGTATTCCCATAGCTGTATGACTGGCTTCTGACAAGTTCCTCCAGTCAAGAGACTCTGGAGGCTGTGGCCATGGCCTCAGACTTCCTCACACCCACAGAAGTCCTTCTGAACCTCAAGAAGTCACAGTTGCAGCCCTCCCAGAAGCTCTTCTTCATAGGAACTCTTCTGGACATCTCCTGTGCAAAAGCTTTTCTTCCAGAGGACAGAACAAGCTATATCTTACAGATGGCCCGATATATCAAAGAGCACAGCTCAGTTTGAGATATCTTGATGCAATGGATGCTGGGCCTAATGGCATTCTCAGTGTTCACTGTACACTTGGCTCATCTTTACATGAGAACATCTCAGTGGATGCTCAGTACTCAGTGGTCCCCAACCACTCACCCTCAGTCCTTTATCATCAAGGTGATGGAACCTCTGAAAAGGTCACTCACCTGGTGGTCTCAGGAGTCTACCTGAAAGATCTCCTGATTCCTTACCTCCATGTGAGGTTGCTCCACTCAGCTGATGAGGGGTTGCTAGAGATTCCTAGGGTTACAGTAAAATCATCTGGGGCCTGGGCTTTTATGTTTGTGGTCCCACCCCTTTGGAATTCTCTACCCGTCGGATTAGGGAGTGTATGACCGTGGTGAGTTTTAAACAGGCTTTCAAATCCTTTTTATGGGAAAGGGCCTACGGTGTCTCTGACTGATGATTGTATTTGTTTTTAACAGTTCTTGCATTACTGTTTGTATACTTTGTATTTTATCTTTCTGGAATGCGCCTTGGTATTTGAAAGGCGCAATATAAATAAAGATTATTATTATTATTATCATTATTAGTAGGGCAACTTTCTGGAAGGATATCCCTTCACCTCTCTGGATCATCAGATCTCCATTACCACGGATGCGTCTCTGATGGGTTGGGGAGCTCACTGTCGGGATCTCCACACCCAGGGTACGTGAACCCAGGATGAGACTCAATTTCACATAAACGTCCTGGAAATGAGAGCCATCCTCTATGCAGTCCGACCTTTGAAGGACATACTCTGTCACAAGAACATTCTTCTTCAAATGGACAAGGCAATGATTTATTACATCAACAAACAGGGTGGTGCACACTCTTACCCATTATGCAGGGAAGCCGTGAGAGTGTGGGAATGGTGCCTGGAGAACAAAGCTCTGATTCAGGTGGTTTACCTGCCAGGAGTACAAAACAAGCTGGCAGACCGTCACAGCAGAACAGAGGCAGATCCTCACAAGTGGTCTCTTGACTCAACCATCATTCAGTCGCTCTTCAAAGAGTGGGGAACTCCAGACCTGGACCTTTTTGCATCCCCACTCAATGCAAAACTGCCTCTCTTCTGCTCCAGAAATCCAGGATCTGGCGTTTTTTTGTCAGGATGCATTCATGCTGCGGTGGACAAAATGCTTTCTATATGCATTTCCTCCCCTTCCCCTAATTCAGAGGATACTGCTCAAATTGAAATCCCAGGGGGCAGAATGAGTCTCATTGCCCCCTTCTGGCCTCGGTAGATATGGTTCCCGCTGCTCAACAGACTGTCAGAAACCCCCCCCGAAAATGCGTCCCCTTCAGACGAACCTTCTGACCCAGGGTCCTGTGGTCCATCCCAACCTGAGGTCGCTTCACCTTGATGCTTGGCTCCTGAGGAGATAGAGGTGAATAGCTTCAATGTTTCTCGTAGAATTTCAGATATTCTTTTGGCCGTGCGCAAGCCGGCCACCAGAAAAACCTACACAAATAAATGGAAGCGCTTCTCTATCTGGTGTGCAAAATCCTCTTGGAATCTTTTTTTCTGCCCACCGAATAAAGTCTTGGAGTATCTCTTAGACCTCTCAAATACAGGTCTGGAATACTCAACAGTTAAAGTTCATCTTTATGCCATCTCGGCATATCATGAGCCGGTACTATCCATGTCGCTAGCTCAGCTGCCTGTAGTTAAGAGGTTTCTTAGGGGTATTCTGCATGCTAGACCTCGTATTAGATGTCCAGTTGCAGTCTGGGACATTAACCTTGTGCTAGACATGCTCACTCGTAAACCTTTTGAGCCTCTAGCTACTTGTGAGTTGAAATTCCTCACTTGGAAAATGGCCTTCCTGGTGGCCATTACTTTGGCCCGTAGAGTCTCTGAAATACACGCCCTGGTCACAGACCCCCCCTCCGGTTACTGTATTTCACAAGGACAAAGTAGTTTTTAGGACTCTTCTTAAGTTCCTGCCTAAGGTTGTCTCAGACTTCCATCTGAATCAACCTTTAGTCCTTCCTATCTACTTTGCGAACTTCCAGAATGAAGGGGAGCATGCCCTTCATTCACTGGATGTAAAGAGAGCATTGCGGTTCTATCTAGATAGAATGAAGGAAATTTGCAAGGCTCAACAACTGTTTGTTTCTTTTATCACGACCCGGCTGGGTCAATCTGTTGCTATCAGGTGCATTTCAGCGTGGCTGGTGGCATGCCTGCACCACTGTTATTCTATGGCACAGGTCAAGCTGGAAGGCAGAGTGTACACTCACTCTACCAGAGCAGTTGTGGCATTTCTGGTGGAAATCCATAATGTGCCCATTGCAGATATTTGCAATGCAGCTACCTGGAGCTCCGTGCATACATTCGTTAAGCACTATGCCTTGGATGTCCGTGCCAGACGACATCAGTCATTTGGCAGGACAATTCTTAATGGACTTCTGTCCTAAGCACGTGAGCTCTTTTATCTCCTGGCGTCCATCTCGGGGGATTATTTAGCTCAGTACTGTCCCATTAGTGAGAATCAGTGGTGGAGACTTTATGTCCAGGAAGATATGGAAATTACGTACCTACCGTAATTCTTGATCTTCTTGGACGAAGTCTCCACCACTCATTCACACACCCACCCACCATCCCCCAGCTCACTTCTCTGTTTCTGGTCTTCACTCCCTCAATGGCTGTGCTGTGAAGACTTTGTTGTTGACCCTTTTTACAAGGGTCATTCAGACTATCTTATGCCCTTTCTAGGTTAGTTACGCTGTACCTCCTCAGAAAAAAAGGTACTGAGGCGGTTGGAGGGTTGATGCCGAGATAGTCATTACCGCACATGCCAGGCTCACAGTGCCACTTCATCGTGGCTCCATCTCAGACGCAGGCCCTCCTGAAAAAATGTTGCTCCCACTGGGTCCTAGTGCCTCTGGCGTACTCCCATTAGTATGAATGAGTGGTGCAGACTTCATCCAAGAAGATCAAGAATTATGGTAGGTACGTAATTTCTATTTTCCAGTGGTCTTCAGGATCCGAGGCAATATGGGTTCATGGGGGGAGGTCTTGCCAGACAAACCTGATCAAGTTCTTTGACTTGGTAACCAAAGAAGTGGATCAGGGAGGAGTGGTTGACATAGCCTACCTTGGCTTCAGCAAGGCCTTTACAAGACACTGGTTAGGCCCCATCTGGAGTACCGCGTGCTGCGAAGCCACACCTTCACAAGGACAGTAACCAAACTGAGGCAGTACAGAGAAGGGCAACCAAAATGGTGCAGGGATTGCATCAGAAAACATATGAGGACAGATTAACGGAGCTCAATATGTATAACCTAGAGCAAAGGAGGGAGAAAGGTGATATGATTGAAACATTCAAACACCTTAAGGGCATTAACAAGGTGAAAGAATCAAACATGTTTCAATATAAGAAAAATAGCAGGACAAGAGGACACAGCATGAGATTGGAGCAAGGCCGATTAAGGGGTAATGTGAGGAAGTTCTTTTTCACTGAAAGGGTGGTGGATGCATGGAACAGCCTACCTCAGGAAGTTGTGGATATAAATATAGTGCAGGGCTTCAAACAGGCATGGGATAGGCATAAGGGAGCAATACAGAGGAGTATGAATAGATAGGCCATTGACAGAGCAAAGGCTGATGGCACATTCATAAGGCAGAAAAATAAATGGGCAGACTGGATAGGCCTTGTTTTGTAAAGAGGGATTATTACCTCCCTCTTCTGACTTGTGATACCCCTACAAATACACCCCAACACCCCCTAGCCTTACCTACTGCTTTAGTGGTCTGCTTGGATGATTTCAGGTCATCGGTGATGATGATGCCCAAGTCTCTTTCTTCCCTTATGACTGGCAGCAACTCCCCTCCCAGTCTATAGGTGACTTCAGGGTTTCTCTTCCCTATCTGCATGATCTTGCACTTCTTAGGGAAGTTTGGTATGCCTCCCTATCTTCATCCTGCTGTGTTCCCTTATATTTCCTGAAGGCCAGCCTTTTGGCTCTGACCTTTTCTGCTACTGTATTTGAGAACCAAAGTGGTTTCCTTCTTCTCTTGCACTTCCTTTTCTCTCTAACACAATGGGGCATTGCTTCAAGTATTGCATCCTTAATGCTTGCCCACTTTTCCTGTACCCCCTCACCTGTATTTCTTTTTGCCAGGGCTTGCTTAACTCTGTTGGCCATCTTATCAAAGTCAGCTCCTCTGAAGTCCATTATTTTTCCCTTGGAATGGGATGATTTAATTGTAGCGGCCAAATTGAACCATACCATGTGATGGTCACTGGCCCCCAGGTGACCTTCTACCTGGAGATCTGTGATGCTTTCTCTGTTAGTCAGTACTAGATCTAGGATAGCCCTGTCTCTTGTGGGCTGTTGTACCAGTTGTTTGTGGCCCTCCCCCTGCAGGGACTCCACCATGTGTCTAGTTCTGGCAGATGTTCCTGCTGGTATTGACCATTCTATATCTGGCATGTTGAAGTCTCCCATTAACAGAACCTCCCCTTTAGCTGTCATGTTTTGTATATCTTCTAACAGTAATGTGTCTATGTCCTCCCCCTCGTCTGGGGTCTTTCTAGACAACCCCAGTTCTTATGGCTGTCCCATTTCCTGTTTCCAGGGTGACCCACAGTTCTTCTGGCTCCATATGTGTATTCCGAATATCTGTAACTTTGATATTTTCATTGACATACAGGCCACTCCACCCTTCCCCCCTTTTTACACCTCGGTCTCTTCTGAACAGTACATAGCCAGGTACTGAAGTCTCCCAAGTGTGGTTACTGGTAAATCATGTCTTGCTAATTGCTACTATGTCCAAGTTAGTCTCTGTCATTATTGCCTGCAGGCCTGGGATCTTGTTTCCTTGACTGTGAGCATTTGTGTACATGATTTTCCATTGGCCAGATTTCGGTGTGTTAGTTGGGTGAGGTCTGGCTTTTCCCCAGTGCGTCGTATGGGAAGCCTGACCTTTTTCCTTACCTGGTGATGCAAATGAACTGCAAACATGCTGAACTCCTGTTTGACCACTAGCTGAGGGGGGACGGGTGTTCTTCCCATTCGATGTATGGGGTGCTGCACCCCTCTCCCCATTTGCTAGTTTAAATATTCTGCAAAGACATCAAACTTCTGCCCCAATGTACTGACTGCCTCCTTAGTCAGATGAAGTCCATCAAATTTAAAGAACTTTCGCTCCCAAAACTGTTGCCAGTTCCCTACAAATTTGTGTCCTTTTTCCTGGCACCAGCCCTTGAGCCACATGTTTAGCTCCCCTATCTCCCCTTCTCTGACCTTCTGTCCATCTCCCCCCCCCTCTCCCAGACTGGCAGGATCTCAGAGAAGGAGAACCAGATGAAATGGATGATAGTTTGTCACCCAGCCTGGTCAGGTGTTCCTTGGTCTCCACAACTGACCGGCTGGCGAGATCATTAGTCCCTATGTGTACCAGGACGTCAATGTTTTCTCCTGCTTCCTGAACAATTTTAGCAATATGATCACTCATGAAACCCCATGTTAAGGACTGTGTCCAGTTCTGGAGGCTCCACCTCCAAAAGGACCTAGACAGGGTAGAGGCGGTACAAAGGAGGGCAACCAAAATGGTGCAGGACCTGCATCAGAAGCCCTACAAAGAAAGGCTTAAGGAATTAAATACGTACTCCCTTGAAGAAAGAGAAAGATGGAATATGACTGAAACATTCAAATACCTCACAGATATAAACAAGGTGCAGGAAGGGAGCATTTTCCAGAGAAAAGATGCTTGAGGACAAGGGGTCACACTATGAAGTTGGATGGGGGAGGCTGAGAGGAAATGTGAGGAAGTACTTCTTCACAGAAAGGGTGGTGGATGCTTGGAATGGCCTCCCATTGGAGGTGGTGGGGGCTAAAACAGTTATTGAATTCAAGAAAGCATGGGATAGACACAAAGGAATCTTAGAAGAAAGGCAAGGGGGGGTGCAAACCAGAGACCAAGTAGGGTCTGCGGTGGCACATTAGGTAGGGAAAATAGAGCAGACTAGTTGGGCAAAGAGGTCCTTGTCTGCTAACAACTTTTATGTTTCTATGTTTCTATCCACCCCCACCCTAATACCCCTGCCCTATGATCATATTGGGAGGGCAGGAGGCATGGTGGAGTCTCTTGGTCAGACTGGTAGGTCCCTTTAAAGGATACATTGGTCCTGGAAGGACTGGGCATATCCCACAATCCCCTGCACAAGAAAGAGCAGGGTATCTTGTCCACCAGCAGGCAGGGCATCAGATTGGGCAGCCTCCGTCAATTGCTAGGCCACCTGTGCCACATCCCCTGGCAACTCCAAGCTAGTACACATGAGTGGGGTGGGGAGAGCCATGGGATAGGCAGACTCACTGGCATAATGAATAATGCATGGTGTACACACTGCTCCACAGGTATGGACTATCGCAGACTATGTATGCACCTTTGACATGTATCAGGCCCACAGACTGTGCATAGCACTCATTGTGATCATCTGTGATTTTCTAAATCGCATAGGACATTCACCGGACCATCAGTGATTCTTCAGACAACTGTTCGGCAAACATTGGGAAAAAGGGGTCAGACTCTATTTCCCCCAACATTTAGTAGTTAATTTGAGGACAGCCACAGATAACAAGGAAGTAATTTCAAAACTCTAGTATAAAATGCTAAGATGACAAGCAGCATCTGCTAATTTGGGATCTAGTGATTTTCTTCACACCTTAAAGGAGAACTGTGCTGAACCTGAAGGTAATTTTCCCAGCAGAAGCAGTTTTGAAAAAGAAAGTGGTTCAAATTCTGTTATTGTTCCATCTGTAGTTGCCTGTAAGTGACCTTGGTGGTTGTTTCTGATTAATAGTCTGGTGTTGTGTTCCATTTTAGGATTCTATGATATAGTTTGTCCCTCTCCAACCAGAGTTCTATAGTAGAACACAGATACAGATGCATTGTTTCAACAATGGAAGAGCTGAGCAAGGGACATAAACTACATCATACAGTTCTAAAATGACATTTACTATCTGTGGGTAAATCAGAAACACCCAACAGGATTACCAAAAAGCCTGTAGAGATGGAACAGTAACAAAATTTGAACTAATACTTAAAAATCAACTTCTACAGGGAAAAATGACTTACAAGTTCAGTGCAGTTCTGCTTTAAAGAGGCAGCTGCTTTACTTCTGCCAGTTATCATATGTTTTGTATGTATTATATAGAGACAGATGAATCTCTGATTTCCAATGTAAAATCATGGTTTTAATAATCGTATATCTATACTGTGCATAAGGAGGCAGTATAGCCTAGAAGTCAGATCACCACGCTGTGAACATGGAGACCAACAGGGTTTGAAACCCACAACCACCACTCACATACATTATGACCCCGAGCAAGTCACGTATCCTCCCCGTGTTCCCAGGTTGCACCACTTTGGCTCAGTATGTCTTTCCTAGACAAACAAAATTATAAAATAAAAAAGAAAAATCCAAGTATCACTATAATAAAGAGGACACAATAAGGAAAAAGTGATATTATTTGCCAGACAACAGTTTCTACAAATCCTGACAATGTTATAAATGATTGTTTAGCTGCTCTGCTGAGCTAGTGGGAAAGAAGAACTCAATGGACCACTGGACTCCCCCCCCAATAAAATATGCATATATGATCACTCGCGATGTGGTATGAAAAATATTTTCTGCCTAATGTATTAAGACTATTATGGGGTATATAGAATGCAGAAAGACATTTATAATCAAAGCTACAGAAAAAAAAATGAATTATAACTTGAACATTAACCGTAGATGCCCTCTATGCAGCCTGTACATTTTCTACATATGCTGTGGGTTTTGACTTGTTTTACTGCTTAACATTGTACTTCAAATGTCAGTTTAAGAATGGTGGTGGGCAGTGATGCACCTACGTTTTAATTTGCTGGCCAAGATGGCATGAATTCATGGAAATTTGCACTTTTTGTAAATTTTCCAGTGGTCTCACCAACTTCACTGTGCAAATTCTTGTTTTATTTAAAAAATAAATAAAGTTTAGTAAAATACCCTGCTCCCCAACCATTGTGCTATAATGCCATCCCCTCTCACCTCTCAAACACATTTTAGTCATATAACCACCTCACATTCCCTCACTGGCACTGCCGAGTAGATGAGAGGGGGTTATAGCCTGGCACCCTCTCCTCTCCCTAATCCTTTCTAGTTCTATTGAGATATAGTACATTTATATGAAAGATCATTTCGTCTAACTTGTCTCATTTCCTCACTTAGATATTACATCTTTCTACGGATAACCTTTTTCAAAGTAGGCTGTTTTTGTGCACTGCAAATGTTTTTTTGATCATCTATCATGTCTTTTAGTTTTGAAAATTCTGCAGGACTTACATTAGAAAATCAATGAGTAACAACTTGTTGAAATAATAAAATTAAATGTAATTGTATATAAGGAAGCTTCCAATATAAATGATCACAGTTTATGTCCTTCTATGTTCCCACAGCAGCACATGTAACAGTTTTTCAGAAATGCAGAGCCCTGTGTTGAGACACCAGTTTCTCAGATCACCTGCTTCCTGGGTGTGTGTGAGATAACCACTAGACTACAGGGAGCAAACTGCATTTGGTTCAGTAACATACACATTCAGGTAGTAATGGTATCATATCATTGTTTTTATCAGGAACATTTCCAATTCTGCATAATATGTTGTTCATTACTACTTTCTTTTTTATTATTACTTCAATTGCATATTACCATGAATCACATTCATCTTAACTTAAGAATGAAAAGTAAAGTACTGTATTGTTAAAAATAACAACTGTAAAGTTAAAAACAAAACATTATGGGTGGGATATTAAGAAATGCGCCAGGCATGGGCCCAAGCCTGGCGCAGCGCAACTGGGCTGCGCCAGGGCATGGACCAGGCGATATTCAACAGTGCTGTGCCATGGCTCAGCACAATTGAATATGCCACTGGGAGCTCCTGCACTGCACATGGTGCAGTGGCACTACATCAGCGCAAGTGGCAGGAGAGGAGCAGGGGGCTGCGCCAGCACAAGTGCAGCTGTGTTAGGCACAGCAAGAGCTATATTCAGATGTGAGCATGCAAATGAGGCCATTATGAATGCAAGGAACAAATGTGGCCATTTGCATGTCGTTATGGTCCAATTTGCATGCAGGTACACCGATCCCTGGCGACTTGCACCTAGCGACCTGCCAGGCTGCAGCCAACGGGGACCAACCCCCCCTGCCCCTCGGTGGGCAACGTGCCCCAACGCCCAATCATGGGCTTCAGTTACAACTAAAGTCCCTGGTGGTCCAGTGGACCTGCTCCCCAGCCTGATCGCAGGCTTAAGTAAAAAATAAACTAAACCCTGGTGGTCCAGTGGACCCACTCCCCAGCCCGATCATGGGCTTAAGTAAAAACAAACTAATCCCTGGTGGTCCAGTGGACCCGCTCCCCAGCCCGAATGTGGGCTTAAGTAAAAAATAAACTAATCCCTGGTGGTCCAGTGGAACCGATCCCCAGCCCGATCGCGGGTTTTAGATGTGAATATACTCCCTGGTGAGCCAGCGGTACCCCTCTCCCCACCCGGCCACTCAGATCCACCACCCCACTCCCCCCTGCAGTCAGCAGTGGGTGGCAGCTCCCCACCACAAGCCGCCTGGCACGCCTGCCAACTGACAGCATACAGTATGGCTGACACCCATTGGTCCCCTGTATGGGCCAATGGGCATGCAGACTGTACTGTGCCCCACACAGTCCCAAAATGTGAATGGTTCATTCCCATTTTGGGACTGTATGATGGCTATTGATCATCATGCCATAACGCTGAGACCAATGAAACTACAACCGTACTGTACACTATCGATCGACGGCGACTGGAGTAACTGCGTATGAGGGACTGCCGCCGCCAGCAACTGGGGGCGGGAGTGGCGGTCTGTGGCGGGTGGGAGAAGGCCTGCTGACACCAGGTATAATCATCTAAAGCAGCGATCGAGATTGGCTCAGTGCCACTGGACCAGCAGACAGTTCAATATGTAAACTCACAATCAACTGAAGTTGATCACTGAACCACCAGGATGAACCTATTATAAGCCCATGATCGAGCTGAGATTAGGACTCACTGGACCACCTGGATTGATTTATTTCATTGAAGCCCCGATCGGGCAGGGGGCAGGTCCACTGGACCACCAGGGAATTAACTTCTTACTTTGCCCATGATCAGGCTCAGGGGTAGGGTTCACTGGACCACCAAGGATATTGATTCAAAGTGCCTGCGTCCAGGTGGGGGGGGCATGACTCCCAAACTGTGTCTGGGGTGGTCGGGTGGCCACCCACAGCTGGCGGCTGCCGTGTTGCACCCTGCAATACTGTGGCTCACCTGTGGGTGGCCAGGACTTGCTCCTGCTTTTCAGGGGTGGATCTTTGCAAGGTGGTCCCCCCTTGTGCGGCGCAAGGCAGGTTTGTGTCTTCATATGCACTGCACATCCCGGGCTGAATATCGGGATGTGCTGCATGTGCATGGGCACACCCCCCGCACTTGCACTGCATACACTACTGGTGCACCCTGGGCATCGGGAATTGTGCAGCACAACATCCCTTTTTGAATATTGTGCTGGGGCACATCAGTGGGTTGTGCATGGTGCAACAGTGTTGCACCATGTGCAGCCCCTTTGAATATCCCACCGCAGTCTTTTACAAATTTTGTTGATGTAACTGCTGGAAACCTGTTAAGAACTGCTCCCAAGCCAGCTCTGTGGTGTTGAGTGATGGGGCATCGCTCTGGCATGCTAGCAATCTAAGTTCGTGCCCCGAACCTGGATACCAGGAGCAGAGGCTGGCAGGAAGGGAGTTGAAAGCATCCTTTGGACACTTCCCTCCTGGGAAGAAGGGTCGTAGTACACCACTCTCATAGCGGCTCTTGGTGGTGGGTCACAGAGGTGTTCTTGGCAGCATGGATGAGCACATGCTGCCAAATGCCCCCACCCCCAGGATGCTGCTGCAGTTGCACGCATTGTAGGAGGTGGGTGGGTGCCCCAGTAATGTGGAAAAATGGCTGCCCTGCAGTGCCAGATGACAGCCTTCAGTAGGCCTCCCTCATGCTGCCAACCAACCAGCATACCGTGACTGGCCCCTGACTGACTTTCCTGGTGTAACAAGCACTTCCTCCCCCTGCCCCCCAGGGGGGCCCCCTGAAAGATAAAGCCAAACCACCAATGGCAAATGTGGCAGAGATCTGTGGGAAGCCAAGACAGGTATGGCAGCAGGGGCTAGGTCTGATGGGCAGAGGGACAGCCAGCATGTGAAGGCCCAAAGGAGTGGGGCTGCAGGGCCAAAAGAAAAGAAAAAGAATTGCTCCTATTATGGTGCTTTGCCTCTACTCCACATTCAACAACCACAAGGTTCTTCCTGGAGACACCAACCTATCTTCTGCCACTGACTCTAGAACATGCACTGTTGCTTTCTCTCCTAGTGTTGTATTTAGTACAGTGCATATTAGCATGTACAAAGTTGTTTTGAGTATATGATTAGCTAACAACTGTTCAGCATTACTGGGTTAGAGTACTGTATTCAAACTAGTCTAATTCAGTTTAGAAAAGCATGGAACTCTCTCACAGTGGCTGAAAGGCAGCAACCCAATAGAAACATAATGTGGAGGATGTACCTGGAGTTTCTTATTTTTGGTAACTCACTTATGCATAATGGATATTCTACCAACCCCCACAAGTGGATAGTGATTCTGAATACTATTGTTAAACTCCATAAAAAGTATACACTTCATTTCACAGCTTATAGGCTATTTCTGTACAAACTCTTATTGAATGTTTTTTTTATATCCACCTAACTGTAATAGCAACAGATGAGAGGCCAATGTAATCTGTATGGCTAACGTGATGTATTTAGTATTCGTTTAGTTTAGTTTAGTTAAGACATGATTGCAACTTACCAAAAGGTAAGTTGAAGTAGGAGACAAGAAAAATGACACTTCGTATCATCTATCAAAAATATTATACAATGTCCAAAACAGGTAAAAAATGCTGTAATCTGATAAAAAAAAAGTTTTAAAAAACTATCTACTAAGATTTACCTAAAATTAACAAAGCAACAGTTTACCTTTAGGAGGTTTAGCATTTTCTTCCCCTACAAGAAAGATATACATTTTATACACAGACTGTCTTTTTTACCAGTATTGTCAATACTTACGTATTTTTGTAAGAGCCAAACAAGAAACTATAAAAATGAAGGGGAAGAGAAGCAGAGGTGTTATTAAACCCATATGTATTGAACAAAAAATGATTTCTCATACATCTTTGTTCTTATTTTACAGATATTCCATTTCACCCAATTCCTTAAATTATGACTTGAAATCTCAATCAGAGGTAGAAGTTTATGCAGCTTGTGATTTTCATTACATTTCTACAGGAACAAATCTTCACCTATTTTTCCTGTCCTTTCATTTAATGATTCAGCTCCACACATCCTTGACCCCTCTCCATACCTCACTTCCTTCCCCAAAATACTTCTAAGTGCCCTTTTCTGGATGCATTCCAAATCATCTTGTTCTTTAATATTTAACCCGCAATGCAACACTGGGGATCCATATTCAAGTACTGGCTTTATCACTGTACTATTGTAGTAAATTAGGTCTTGTTGACTCACACAACTCTTCTTAACATTGTCAATGAAAGTGGGAATTTACTGTGACTCATTCACTGAGTTAATGCTTGTGTTTGCATTCTTTTTTTAAAATAATAAAATAGAAGTTAAAAAAAACAAAATCCCTTTTGTATAGATTTACTGTCCCAACGTTAAACTTCTATGAATCCCCATTCTGCTGAAATTAAAACAGAAAATACAATTTTGATAAAAAATATTAATAGAATTGAATCCTGGTCTCTTACTCAAAATACAAAATTATACAGTTCATGTGGATATTCAAACTCAGATTTCCAGCTTCCTCACCCTATAACACATCCACTGTGCTGCACTTCAGATACACAACAGGTTCTGATTTGCTCTGTGCTAGGAAATGACAGATCCCACTACACTGCGGCACGACTCAGTTAGTAAAACAATAGAATATTTTGCTTGCCTATTACACGCTTTTCTTTAAAAAAAATTGATGTATACAACAGCTGTGATGGCATTGCCAGCCTGCTATATGGCAATAGGGAACACATCATGTGTCAGAACTGTAATATTAGATATGAGGTTGAAAATGGCAAGCAGTGCATGACTACTGTTGAGAGGGACCACAGAATGCTTTGCTGCATTAAAAGGGATGACTAGCAGAGCAGGGGAAGTAATCACTAAACACCTTCCAATATCCTAGCTATCGTGTTGGAAATGTAAGAATAAATATAGACCTGAAACATGGGAAGCACTGCACAACAGCAGTACAGAGAGCCATCAGAATGTTGTTGTTCATCCAAGTGTGTGTGTGTGTGTGTGTGTGTGTGTGTGTGTGTGTGTGTGGGTGTGTGTGTGTGTGTGTGTGTATGTGTGCATGAAGGGGGTTAGAGCAGGTGAAGCACCAAGTCACACTATCTTACAAGACCTTGATCAGACCCTACCAGGAGTAGTGTGTGCAGTTCTTGGCTCCTGAATACAAAGAGGACATTGCAGGAATTGAGAGGGTGTAAGGCATGGCCATCAAAATGATTAGGGCTATGAAGACAAAAAGTTGAAAGGCTAGAGGCCCTTAACATGTTCATCCTGAAAAAAAGGAGCCTGAAAAGGGGCATGATCTCAGTTTTCCCCATATTCAAGGGTATCAACAAGATCAAAGAGATGGAGATGTTTGCTCTGGTGTGCTCCAGGGGGACATGGGGCCATACGTTGAAGCTCAGAGGTGGTTAGTACAGGGGTAATGTTAAAAGACATTTCTCCAGAGGGTGGTAAACCTGTGGAACAGTCTATTAGCTGAGACAGTTGATATAAACTCAGTATAGGCCTTCAAGGGAAGCCTGGATATACTGCATTTCTGATTATCAAGGGAATTGTAGGATGACCCAGGAAGAAGTAGGGAGTGGTATCCCTATAAATTTAAACAAGTTTGTACAGCATACCTATTACTCTCTGCTAATGAAGTAAAGTATGGACCTGATGGACCTAGAGCTCCTTATTACCTCAAATTATCATGTTACTAAGTAAAGTGTACTTTCCAGTAAGTTAGCAATAACCCACGACAGGGTATGGGGTTATAGGCATTTAGTCCATACCTCGGGTACATTGAGAGGCACAAGACTGCAGGCTGAGTTTCCACACAGCACCCGAGGTGTAGATTAAATGCCTGTACCCCCATACCCTGGAGTGGGTTATTCCACTTCTAACATGCGTGTTCTTTGATTGTTCTTCACAGACAAGAAATCTGAGTGTATCCTGCCAAAGTAGTCCCAACAAGTAATGCATGTGTGACTTATGTTATAAACATAGAAATGCTAGAAATATAGTGTTAGGATGATTTTTGACATTTCTTGTCCACAACATACATTTTAATATGTTGCAACATGCTTTTATTTCCGTCGACCCTCTGCCACCCCCCCCCCCACACACTCACACTCCTCGGAGGGCATCTGAACTCTGTCATTGCTTGAAAAATCACTGTCAGTGGCTGCATGTTTGACAAGCCAAGAGACAGAGAACAATGCAGGAATTCTGAATGAACATCCAGGTGTCTCTCTTGCTCTCACTGTCTCTCTATCTCTGAAGCACACAGGAGGTGCACGGCTCAGTGCAGCATTTAAATGTCTGGGTGGTGTCGCCAGTACAATCTCTCTCTCACTCTCTCTCTCTCACTCCTATGTCTCTGCCTGTTGCAGCAGAGAGCAGTCAGTAAAGTTTTACCTCACGGCGCTCTTCACTCGCTGCCACCCCAGTACTTTTGGGCTGCATAATAAGTGCAGCAGTGCTGACAGGACCAGGTGATCTGCTTGCGGTTCTCTCTCTCTCTCTCTCTCTCTCTCTCCCTCGCTCTCTGTCCACATTTCTTCTTGGTCTCTCTCTCTCATTGCACTGCCTGGTGAGCTGCTCATTGTGTGTGTCTCTCTCTCCACACAGCACTTTTGTCAACAGTGGCAGTAGCTCATCCTTGGGGGCGAGGGGTGGAATGTAGGTGCGGGCACTGATGACGTGTTCAGTAGGTGCAATGTGTGGCTCCCTTTTTCTCTCTCTCTCTCTCTCTTTCTCTAGTGAGGACACTCTGCTGCTGCAAGTGGGTTATCAGACATGCAAACTCAAAGACAGAAAGAAAGAAGGAATTTGGCAGTACATGTCCTGATCACGCAGTCACTGTGCACTCCCAGGACACAATCTCAACCCTGCATAACTTTATGTGCTGTTCACTCTGCCTGTCTCTCTTTCTCTGTCACTCCCCACAGCGTGGTCTGTCTGTCTCTCTCTTTCTCTGTCACACGCCCCTGAAGCAACATACACTGTAACTTAATAAAAATGTTAGCCAGCCTGGAAGTGGGTCCCATGGTGGTAGCCTGGGTAAAAAAAAATTCTGGACAACAGGACATAGAGGGTAATAGTAAATGGAGTCCACTCTGAAGAAAGGGGGGTTACTAGTGGGGTACCTCAGGTTCAGTCCTGGGACTGGTCCTTTTTAATGTCTTTATAGGTGACATTGCAGATGGGCTAGAAGGAAAAGTATGCCTCTTTGCAGACGACACAAAGATCTGCAACAGGGTTGATGCACAAGGGGGTGGACAGGATGAGAGGGACCTGTCAAGGTTGAAGGAATGGTTAAATGTATGGCAGCTTAGATTCAATGCAAAGAAGTGCAAAGTAATGCACCTGGAAAACAAAAACCCAGGGGAAGAGTACACAGTGGGGGGGGGGTGCTAACAAGAACAAAAATGGAAAGAAAATTGGGTGTAGTCATATCAGATGACCTAAAGGTAGGCAAGCAACGTGAGAAGGCAGTAAGGAGGGCTGGGGGGGATACTGGGATGCATAGGGAGAGGCATCACTAGTGGAAAACAGAAAGTTGTTATTCCTCTGTACAGACAGTTGGTGAGACCCCATTTGGAGTACTGCATGCAGTTCTGGAGACCCCATTTCCACAAGGACATAGACAGGATGGAGGAAGTCCAGAGGAGGGCAACTAAAATGGTGCAGGGTCTGCACCAGAAGTCATACAAAGAGAGACTAAGGAAGCTTAATATGTTTACCCTCGAGGAAAGGAGGGAGAGGGGGGACATGATAGAAACTTTCAAGTACCTCAAGGGAATCAACAAAGTTCAAGAGGGTTGCATCTTTCAGAAAAAGAGATGTGCAAGAAGAAGGGGGCACAATTTGAAGATAGTAGGGGGACAGCTAAGGGGCAATGTGAGGAAGTATTTTTTCACAGAGAGTGTGGTGGATGCATGGAATGGCCTTCCTGTGGAGGTAGTGGGATCAAAAACAGTGGGGGAATTCAAGAATGCATGGGACAGACAAAAGGCAATTCTAGTAGGGGTAGGAGGAAGTAGGCTGTTAGTTAACTAGGATCTACAGCTTATCCAGTAGGTAGGAAATTAGGCAGACTGGGTGGGCCAAGTGGTCCCTATCTGCCATCAAAGTCTATGTTTCTGTGTTTCCATGTTTCTATGCTGACTGTGTCTCTCTCCCTTTTGGTGTCACGGGAGGTGCATGGAATGCTGCGGGTGGTGAGCGAGTGGGTGGGCAGCCTGGCGGGGGGCCACCAATGCGCTGTCATACCATCATCCTTATTTTCTACCTGACAGAGACAAAGAGGGACACACACAGAAAGCAGACTCTGGAGGACTATTTTCATTTTTTTGCAGTCTTGTCAGTTTTATATTTTTGAGTGCTTGCTCAGTGCCGGTAACTCTCCCGCTTCGGCAGATGTTTAATGGGTGCCTTTCACTGCTGAATTTTCCCACATATAACGAATGCCACTCTGCCCATAGATATTTCTTACCAGACATCTCAAACCATCTGTGGATGAAATAGTAAATTTAATCCACAGTCAGGTGATGGTGTTTGGCCAATTAGCTTTCCCCATTTTGTCAACCCATATTATAATGTTATTACGGCTGCATAGGCAGAGCCCAGCAGAAGTCTTGCTGTTACTTGGGAAAAGGGCACTTTAGACTCCTTCCAAAGCACATGTTGGACATAATATTTGATCCTTCCACTACCTGAAATCACTACTCGGGTGGGGGAGAAAGAGTTCCTTTCAAACATGTAGCATTCTCATGCCAACTCAAATAACAATCAGTGGATATGCTCAGTATAAACAGCACAGACAGCTTGTTTTAGATTTAAAGGACACCTAAACCATCTTTTTACATGTTTTTATCTAAACAATGCTCTGTTGGCAAGGGTGTATTTTTATGTAGTGCTCCAGACAGCAGTGTTAAATTAGCAACTGAACAGTCTTTGAAGCAGTGGTGTAAAGGAGTGTATAGCTTCTTTGCTGATTTGCTTCACAGACTATTGAAGGTCAAGAAGATTTGTTTCAGCTTGTGGCAGTGGGGTCACTGGGCTGTGACAGGCAGTTAGAGATTGTAATAATTCTCCAGTTAAGTAAAACAGGTAGTCTCATTTTTTCAGTAAATCTGTTTGTTTGCTAAGTTAAAATTACTTTCCCTACTAAGGCAAGTAAAGATCATGTGATCCTCTGTCCAGTTTTTGTACAGACAATCCTACTGAAAAATCTGGGTGGTTACACTTTATTTGCATTCTTAAGGAGTTTATTTGGAAATACTGCTTGATTGATTATAAAGTGACAATTTTATTGGTGCCATTGTCTGATGGGTATCTTTCCTCTTTGATTTGCAAGGTACTGTAAGCTCCAAAGGTGCTGGTGGGTGAGGTGTTGAGAGCGGGGGGGGGGTGAGGCTTCAGTTTGGTTTTCTTTTAGCCACAGTCTCATCTATTTAGTACTATAATCAAACATATGAACAGTAAGATAGAGTAACTATGACATTAAACTGGGATTACACTTTGCTGATACCTGCCCTACAGTGATGTCTAATTATGCACTTGTGATAGCATGGACCCTGGAGTTGAATTTACTGCTCTGCTTTGACTTGTCATATTGTCTCCTACATAACTACTTCGTGATATTTATTCTGTTTGTATTAAATGAAGTATTTGGCTGACATAGTAATGCTATGTATGTTTTTCTGCCCAAACAAACAAGCAGAAGCCAGTGCCAAACATGTTTGCTTCATGCTGTTACAAGTTAGAACAACAGTATCTTGAGGCTATAGGCAGACCTTTCTTACCCCTATGAGCCACTGTTTCATGTACTTTGGGTTCCACTTGGTTAAGGAGTATAGGCCCCCATATTCAGAGCTGACCATGTGTGGTCTGTGGCAGCTAGCACACAGCCTGAATGGGGGGCAATATTCAGACAATTAGCTCACTGCAGCTGGAGCATGAAAGCTATCTAAATATGGGTCTAGGTCAGTACAGTGCATGGTGACTGCCTGCTATGCTGACAGAGGCCCAGACTAAATATGGCTGACAGGAGGGCAATGAAGGTAGCGCAGATCAAATGGGATAGTGGCAGGGCTTCTTTTGCCCAAATTTATCCCCTAACATGCTAATGACTTCTTTGGGCATGGAAGATGCTATGGCCCATTTGCATGATAAAACTTCCCCCCAGCCTGAAAAAATCTTTTGCTAACAAAACAATGCAAAAGAACGTTAAGATCATTGGAATGCCACTTATTCCAGGTGCCCAGGGTGAGAACCTCCATTGGAGATAGATCATTCTCCTCCTTCCTCACTCCTACCCAGTGGAACGGCCTTCCAAGTAGCATCTAAACATTGGCCTCCCTAAGGGTATTCAAGAATGAACTCAAGTCTCATCTATTGAACTCTAACCAGTGTTGCTGTTACAAGTAAAAACTGGTTATAATTATCATACCAGGCCTCGACCTGTGAGCACATGACCTACATTATAGCCTAACTATTGCTATGTACCTGGCCACTCACAACCTGCTGTGTAGGAAGCAATATGGCTTCTGCTCAGGTCACAGCACCACTACGGCACTCCTGGAGTCTTCCAACTTCTTACACTCTGCCCTGGACAAAGGCCACCTTGCTGTAGGGGTCTTCATGGACCTCTCTAAGACCTTTGATATGGTCAGCCACTCCCTGCTCCTTGACTCTCTCCTGCACCTTGGTTTCTCACAAGGGCCCCCTCTCCTGGTTCACCAGCTACCATTCTGCCAGATCACAGCACATCAAAATACACAGCACCCTCTCTGGCACCCGCCCTGTACACTCAGGAGTCCCTCAAGGCTCCATCTTGGGACCCATTCTGTTTAGCCTGTATCTCAACACACTACCTAGCTCCTGCACTGGCAAACTTCTTCTCTATGCTGATGACGCTGTCCTGTTTGATTCACACCCAAACCCTACCATCCTTCAGACCTCCCTCCAGCACTCCTTCAACCAGGCTGAACACTGGTTTACAGACCGTAGACTGGTCATTAACCTAAACAAAAAAAACTAAAACTATGCTATTTGCCCACCATCAAAGCAAGTCCAGAGACTTCACCCTGCAAATACTATCCTGTTCCCTCTACCCCTTGAGCAAGTCTCTTCCTACAAATATCTTGTCATCACTTTTGATCCTGCTCTCACCTTTCACTCCCACATCAATGGCCTCTTATTGGCCACCAATTCTCAGATCGGTCTGCTTTACCACCACAAGGGCTGCTTGGTGCCTGAAACCCTATGGCCAGCTGTCACCTCCTCAGTCCTGTCACTTGTTGACTATAGCCTTGTGGTCTATGCAGCCGCAGACAACACTGCTCTCAATAAGATACAGATGACAATCAACAAGGGCTACAGGCTTCTGACCGGGGCCAACAAACTCTCTCACACCTGCAAGCTCTACTCCTTTGCTAATGTGCTCAACTTAGAGGAGAGGCTCAAATATCAAACCTGCCTTCTGGCCAAAAAGACACTCTTCAGTCTCTCCCCCAAGGGGTGACCTCATCTCACCACCCAGTTACCCCAACTGCCTCCACTCGCAATGCCACCAGGTCCACACTCATAATCCCTAGGGCTAGGACCTCACTTGCCCAAAGAGCCTTCTGTTATAGGGTTCCATCCTGCCTTAACTCCCTCCCCACTACTATTACCAGCCTCCAAAAAAATGGCCCTTCAAAGTAGCACTAAGGAACCATATTTTGTCCACCTGCAGTTATACGTGCCCCCAACAAAGATCATAGGACCCCACAGTACCTCCCACCACCAGCTGGCTCTATCTTAGCTACTTGTCCTAAAACAAAGTCTCACTTGAGACTGCATTTTTTCTCAGCATAACCAAGCACTGCTGTTATTGTGTGAAACTACTTAACTACCACACTGTACTGTATAGGCCAACAACTGGAACTGTGCTTAACTGTTATCTGTTAGTGCTGTGCCAACCTCTGACTGTACCTAGATGTTGTTGTGTTCAACCTGTACCTATGTATCTATCTGTGTATATTACATGCTTGTAAAATTCCTTGTAACCTGATGAGGAGCCTTTGGAAATGAGTCCCTGACTCAAAGGGTTGTAATTCCGATGTAACAATAAAATAAAAAAAATAAATGTAAACTGTGTCTAGTGTCATGTGAAGTATTATGTGGACTAATAATGCTGTACACCCCTGTATTAATTTTTTTTTATTTGTTGCTATGTAATTGCAATGGATGTGCTATTGATCTATGTTTCTCTGTAATTACCTCCAGGTTGCCCCTGAAAAAGGGACCACCTGGTCTCCAGTGGGCCTACACGGTTACCAAAATTAAATAAATAAATAAATGATGGGCCCATTAACATGTGTGCATGCCCCCCTAATCTGTAGCTGTCTGACATATTCTTTGTGGTCTAGTGGTCCCCACCACCCTCATATTCACCTGTCCTGTAGCTGTCCCAAATATTCCTGGTGGTGTATTGGTTCCTGTACCCATGACTGGTGTTAGGCTTGATGGCACCCCAAGCAAAAAAAAACTTTTGGTGTCCCCAGTAGTGATGTAGATGGGGGCTATACAAGTTAAAAAATGTAAACTGTAGGCTGGGGATCTGGGGCCACCTATGCCCCCAGAAAATGTTTTACATTTGGTGCATTTAAGGGGGGTCATTTAAAACTGAATTTTCTACCCTGTTAGCCCCTCCCCATGCCCAGTAAGTTGCACCCTAGCCCCCTCCCCAGAGTTTCCAGAGTCCAGTATATTGCCTGAACCACCCTCCCCATAGCCCCACCACCTGCTCCAGTACATGGCCCCCAGCTCTCCCAAAGTGCAACAAGCTGCACTGTAGCTCCCCTCCCTAGAATCCTCAGCCTCCCCACTGCATCATCCATAGCCTTAAAGGGCCATGCTTCCCTCCATTCCTCCAGAAGCAGCAAACTCCAGGGCTGGGGAGGCACAAGTGACAGCATGTATGGGTTACTCCAGCCCTGGGTGGCGGATGCACAGTAGTCTTTACCCCAAAGACAACTTTTGCTCAGGTCCATGAGGGAAAAAAAGGGGAAAGAAATGAACACGGACACATTCAGGGGACTGGGGAACCAGAGGCTCATGCACCCTGTCTGTGCTGGCTCCCCAAGAGGCTGCATGTTTCACATGTTCTTAATGCTGGTCCTGCCTGTAACCCCTGATTGACTATCCTGTAGCTGTTTTGAATATTTCTGGTGGTGTAGTGGTTCCTGCACCCTCAATTGACTATCCCTGTAGCTCTCTTGAATATGCCTGGCAGTCTAGTAGTCTCCCCCCAAGTAAAGGCATCTGGTCTTCTGTCAACCCGCCTACTCAGGACACTCCTTCCCACAACCCCCCCCGCTCAAGTCACCTAAGCCGAAGTACAGAAATAGTGACAGCGACCTGCACAGCACTCTGCTCACCACCTGGCCTGCCACCATCTGATTGTCAGTGAGTGATCATGAGTACAGTAGAAGCAGGTACAATACTTGTGATTGCTCAGAGACCATCAGATGGAAACCAGTTGAGGTGGTGAGCAGAGGGCTGTGCCAGTTATCACTGTTGCTGTAGTTTGCATTATGTGACCAGGGCTGGTGAGGTGCCTGAGAGGGTGAGTCAGGAGGGGGTCAGATGCCCTTATTAGAGGGACTACTAGATCACCAAGAATATACCAGACAGCTACAAGATGGGCGATCTGTATGTGTTTACAATGTATTTTTCCAGGAGAGATCAGCTTACGTGCAACATCTGCTTTTCAGTAGGGTTCTGCTGTAGGGTCCTGCTTTTGCAGTTGTACAATATATTTACACAGGATAGCCCAGCTGAGCTGTGATATCTTGTTTGCAGTGGGGATCTGTTTGACCAAGCTTTTACACTGTATTTAACCAGGATAGTACACTGGAGATGCAAGATCTTATTTTTGTTTCAGTGGGGTCCTCCTTTTACCCATTTTTATAATGCATTTACCTGTGATAGCCTAAGTGAGAGGCAATTTCTCATTTTCAGTGGGGTCCAGCTTTTACTATGTATTTTTCCAGGATAGAGCAGAATACTGAGTTTATTTATTTAATGTGGCAAAGCAGTAGTGCATGTTTAAATGTCTTCTCCATGAAGGAATAGTAACTTAATAACCTGGCAGAGATAGCTTTGTTTTCATCTTGAAGTTGGTTCTTTTTGTTCATGTGAAATACAGATCTGCAATCTAGGGAATGTCCTGCAGAAATCCTCTAACCCAGTGAGTGGCTACCTGTATCTGTGTGACTGGAGGTGCTGCTGGTACTATGTGGAGTGTGAGTGGGGAGTGTAATGTGATAAACCCTTCAATCTTTTTATTGTATAATATTTGCATTATAAATAAATGATCAGTGTTATGTGCTGGTCTGCTTGACACTTCAGTCAGCAGTAACAAGTGATCTTTGACCTCAGGTGTCAGTGTAGAAACTGCAGGATGTGTTAAATTGACTAGTGAAGAGAAACCTAATCAAGAGTTTCCTGTTCTGTCTTTAATTAAAGTTTCTGGCAATTTGTCAGGATATAGGCCTCATAAACTTTTATGGTTCTTGCAGGAAAGGCCAAAAACCTTAGACTTTCCTTGGGAAACAGGAACCAGCAGGCAGTTCAAGGAGAGATGTTTGATCAAAGACTGTCATATTTGGGAAATGGCTAGTTGCTGATGTTCACATTAATAAAATACATCCTTGTAGATAATTATGTTAAGAATTAAAACTAAGGGAGGATCTAACAGTGACCTCACAAAAGTGGTGGGGAGATGGAATTTCAAATGCATCATAGCAGTGTCAGTGGCTCAGTAGGTAGCATACTCACCTCTGAGGCTGGGAGATCAGAGGGCTGTGGGTTCAGTTCCCACATCTGACACTTGGGTTAATATCCCAGTACTGACACTGTAGTGCAGCATGAGAGGGGTGCTGCACTTCTGAGGTGCTGTCTTTTGGATGAGATGTTAAACCGAGGTCCCATCTGCCTGGATAGGTGGTAGTTCAGGTGGATGTTAAAGATCCCATGGCTCTTATCGAAAAGAGTAGGGGAATTTCCCCGGTGTTCTGGCCAAATTTCCCTCATTCACTCAAAATGCCACCAACAGCTTAATCTGGTTCAAGGTCAGTTGGCATTCATCTGTATCCCCCTCCCCAGGGTCGTGCCTGAAAATAGGCAGGATTTGTCTAGTGCACTTACCCAGTCAATAAAAACTAAAAAAAAAAAAAATGAACAGCTATCAGAGGTAAACAGTAATATATTATTTTTGGGCTCAAGACACACAGTTCTCTGGACTTGAAAGCACTTATGGTAACAACTAAATAGGAAAGAACTTACATTTGTGGTAGGAGTTTTTGTTCTATAACTTCCAATTTTTTTATGTGATTGTAAGTTCATGATATAATTGTTCTGTGTTTGATTTTTCCTGTTTTAACATTTTTAGTAAACAACATTTTCTTTAAAATACTGCCTGTGTTCTCTTCTGTTATTTTACATGTGATTGCTGAACCTGTGTTTAAGGCTGACAGCTGATAAGGGCTTGAATGGTGTTACTAAGCATACTTAAAGGTAATAATATACCTAGGTCTCACATAGAGTTGTTAGGGTACATTTTGAAATCCTGGCTGGGTGCCCCTGGGTGAAGGATTGTACTGCGTTCCCAAAGAGGGTACATAGCTGAGCCTGTAAATTGGGTATGCTAGCATAAGGTTCACATTGGACCCCAGGACTCGAGACTATTAGGTGATTTGGACCCAAAACAGACAGGAGGGTTACCCAGTCTGTTACCTGTTCACACTATTGCACTTTGAGGTTGGCACTATGGGAGCAGAGGGCCTGACTTGCAGAGTGTATTTGTGACAGGGAGCAGCTGACTAGTCGTGCTGTGTGAGCCTGTGAGGGATTAATTCTCACAAGTCAGGAGTCAGAACTTGGCCGAGATCGAGTGACTTACTGTAGCTGGTCAGTGCCAACAAAACAATATGAATTAATAAACAGGCTGGCTTTATCATAAAAGGAGCAATGAGGCATGTGTGCTGTTTTGTATTAATAATTTTGTTTGTACTGAATGGCCTTCTCTGATGGTGAGGGGCTGAGCTGGGCTGTGTTAAGGGACTCAAGTCATCTCTCTTTCCCCCCAGCCTCATCTGCCAGCCTCCCATCCCCCCACTGTGAGTGAGCATGTAACCCATGACGTGAAGTCCACATGCATCTGATGGTGGATGGCAATTCTTCAGCATTAAAGCCTGTGCTGCATTCGGATGAGGCATTAGGTAATTGTTTTTGGCTTTGGTGTCTGGGATAACTTCTGAGTGGGTGTTTAGGGTTGGATGAGCCTACCACTGGCATTGTCCATGCCCTTGCCATGTGGCTGGGCTGTCTACATGACACAGGATGTGCTTGGCACTAAGTTATCATCTGTTACAGTTGGCTGTGCACTCTGCAGGTTGGCTGTCCTGTATGGGTTGTGTTGGAGTGCTTGATGGTGTTGTGATTCCAGTGTATGACATATGGGGATTTGGGGGTTGGCTGCCATGTACTGGATATGAATGGAAAACATCATCCTGCTGTACAGCAGTGACAGTTTAGGTAATGCCATTGTCTGAGGTCTCACACAGGTTGCAGAACCCTTGCTATATGTCAAGTATGTGGGCTGTGATGTCACTGTATATGCCCTGTATGCCATGCAGCTGTCTCTGCTGAGCCTTACCCTCCCTGCTCTAACTGTCTCAGTATAGGGTACAGGCAGATAAACCAATCATGAGCTGGTATACATCCTGTGTCAATGTTGGGCCTTGAGGGACCCTCCAGTGGGTCCTGTGTCTCCGTTACATTGTCTGACATGGATGGTCTGTGTAAGTGCCTGCTGTGTGACAGACACATGCACATCCAGGCTGGTGTTTTGTGTGCCCTTCTCACTGCCTTGTACGTCTGACTGTGTGGTACACTGATGGGGGGTTCAGTGCCTGCTGCAGTGATATCTGCCTGTACTCAAGAGAAGTGGTATATAGTTGGGTGTTTGAAGGGTGGCAGAGTAGGATTTATTGCTTTAGTTTTGACTATTTTTTTTTAAGAAAATAAAAAGTGGTTATTTTGATAGTGATATTGGTTGGTTGTAACAAGTCAAAGAAGGCTTTAAAAGCAGCCAAGTAGTGTCAAAATGACCCTCAAAATGCACCTGAATGCATCTAAAACTGGATAGCTTATAGGGGGTCAGGTGGCCCCCAGACTCCTGGTCTGTGGTGGGTTGGGGAAATAGTAGTTCATGAAGACCCCATACTTCTAAGTTTAACACTACACCACTAACTGTTCATCAAAACTGAGTTTTTTTAATGAGAGTGCATTGGTCCAGCAGAGATTCAAATAAAACTTCTGTCTCCCAATTATGTGTGTGTGTTTATGTGTGTGTGTGTGTGTTTCACTGTACATAGAGAATAATGGATGGGCAACCATGCTCCACCATTCCTCTTCTCTCTCTCTTTCTCTCTCTCTCTCTAGGAACCAGACTTGTACAGGGAAATGCTGAAAAGTGAAGCTGACCAAATATGATAACATATATGACTTTTCTGTCAACTTATACTTTTAAATTATTTCTCAGCCTTTTACAAATAAGGCTCACTATGTGCACTGAGTGGAGCTGATATCTTTGGTAAAAACATATGTGTTTCTGGAAGTACTGACTGTAACCTACAGAATATGTATGTAATGTTCATCACTGCTGAGCTTGATGGAGTTCACAGTACACTAGTATATGGCACAAGGATTTAATTTTAGTTTTTTTGTTTCATTTGATCCTCAAGCCCACATCTCCTTACCCCCTCCCCCAACAGCCATCACACACATTTGTAACTAAACTTGCTCTGTAAACCAACAGTGGGAGTGCAAAACTGGAACAGCTGTGTGCCTTATCCATTTGAATCACATAACCTGTCATACATAGAAATGTAGCCCTCCCTCTCTGTGTCTAGGGGTTTGGGTGGAATATGTCCATGGGAAGGGGGCACCTACAGCAGCAGAAAACCTTCCAGTGGTCATGTTACCCAGGCCCAGATGTCACACACAGGGTCCCTTTTCCGGGCTGGTACTGGATGTAAACAACAGGTTAATGCATATTAAACAGTTCCATTCCATAACAGGATGCCCACACAGAACTTGAAGAAACAACAGGGATCCCAAATTCATTAAACATATTCACACATAGCTCTGCAGAGCATCAGTTAATTAGTGAAAAACACATTCGGCTTTTACATGGCTGGTATGGCCATAATAGCAGTTTTTACCTGGACCGAGGAGGTCGAGCAGTTTTTAGGGCCTCATTAACTCGGGACCACCATGATCACAAAAGTCTGAAGGCAGCACAAGTCCCAAAACAGTTCACAGTACCTAACAGCCCATTATTTTATTTATTTATTTAATTCTTGGTTGTAATATCGTTGAGCTGAAAGCTCATTTACAAAGGTTCCACATCATAACTGCAGCAATCAGACAAACAATGCAAATAAGGGAATCGAAAAACTTGTCATACAGAGGAATAGGCATATTTTGCTGAGTATGACAGGCAGAAGTAAATCAGTCTGAGCTGACCTTGTCTGGTTTCAAAATATACAAGAGAACATCAGATAAACTGGTGCACAGACAGTCAAAGTTAGCAGCATTTGCACATCATTACAGCATTGTTTCAAGCTGGAGAGCATCAGTCACAGTTAACCTAGTCTGGTTAAAAGGTAGGTGATGGGGGTAGAAGGTAAGACATGGAGGCAAGAGGAGGGTAGTGAAGGGGTGGGGGTGATGACAGGGGGGTGACAGGGGTGTGTGGAAAGGAGCTGTGTTTTTGCCTTGTAGTTTGGGGCTAGGTGAGAATTGTTTGGCCTGTTTTTAGCTTGTGGCCTCTGCTAGGTGATAACTTAAAAGAAATAGTGACAATTTAAAAAGAATAGCATGGTGGTTCCTAAGGCAGTTCTCCCTCATGACTAGACACAGGAGCATCAGAGGGCAGAACACAGGGTTCGGGCTCAACTGCTTTATTTTTCTCTGATTGAAATTTCTTTTGTGGGGTATATTTTCTGTTAAATTGTTGTGCAGGTTGTCTTGCTAAAAAGAAGGAAAGCACTCACCAGGGTGGTGGGTCAGAGCTGTAGCTGATTGTTTCTGGAGGGCACACATGGTAACCTTCTCAGAGGTGCAGCCTGTCTATGGCATGGGTAAGGATGGGTACTCCGCACCATGGGATTCAATGAATAGTTGAAAAACTGGTGTGGCATTCAGGGTTTTGGCTTCAATGGGAACTGGAGGTCCACCTGAAGGGATACAGGCCTATACTGTTGCGATGGTCTGCATCTGTCAGGGAGGAGAACCAGCAACCTAGGTGATAGATTTAAATGCTTCATTGGCAAGCACTTAAACTAGCTAAGGGGGGGAGGCACTGAAAAGGAGTAGGGAATTCCCAGCCGACCCCACAAACCAGGGTAGTTAGCAAGGAAACACCAAGGTAGAAAAGTCAAACGGGAGTAAGACAGGGGTAAATGGAGAAAAAGGCAAAGGCAGTAAGGACAGAGATGGGGCTAAAAGGGGAAAGGCCATCAAAAAATGGAGGGCAATGAGTACCAATGCCCATAGTCTGGGTAACAAGCTCCCTGAACCAGTGGCCTTGATGGAAGAGGGATGCCTGGATATTGTGGATATTGTGGCAGTCACAGAAAAATGGTACACAGAGAACCATGACTGGGATGTCAACATACCAAGGTACACAATCTACAGGAGGGACAGGGAGTGTAAAAGAGGAGGAGAAGTAACTCTCTACATAAGGGAAGGGATCAAAGCAATAGAACTAAATGGTAAACAGGGAGGAGAGGAGGCACTGTGAGTCACCCTGGAGATAGGAAATGACACCACATTCTGCATGGGGGTTGTATACAGACCCCCGTCTCAGGGGGAGGAAATGGACAAGGAAATGACAGAAGGCATCCTTAGAATGGCAGAAAAAGGGGGGATATTGTTGATAGGGGACTTGAATATGCCAGATGATAACTGGAGCACCTTTGCTGTAGCCATATCCAAGAGCAGGGTCATTCTCGATGCTCTACAGGGGGCATGCCTTAGACAACTAGTGTTGGAACCCACTTGGAAAGAAGCAATCTTAGACCTGGTACTCTCAAATGGGGATGGAGAGATGATATCAAATTTAGAAGTGGGTGGGTAGCCATTTGAGACCAAGCAAACACCAAACAGTGTGGTTCATCATAAACACAGCCTTAGAGTCAAGCCATTCAAAAGCAAGAGTGTTGGACTTTAGGAAGGCTGACTTTGGCAAAATGGGAAAGTGACTCAGAAAAGCACTTGCAAATAGGCAAGAAGGAGGGGTGTGTGACTGGGAGCTCCTGCCACTCTTGAGGACCAACCTTTTCTTAAATCTGTTGCAACAGTTCTTTTATTTCTAAGCCTAATCTATCCTGTACTATTTTTAGTCCATAAAGTTGGCCACCTGTGGGCACCCCCTTCTCCCTCTCTTGACTATGCTATAGTGTCCTCTTTGAGTTTCCTTTTCCCCCTCAGGTCCTTGTACAGGGAGGTTATTGTGGTGACCTCCAAGTGTACGTAAAACAGGTTGTGTTTATTGTTGTTGGATTTAGTATGTAATAGCACTATGTTATAAAATACCTTGATATATACGTTATGTTTATGAAACCTGTAATGTTGAAAATACCATGGCACTAGGTGTTTTTGATAATGGTAAAAAGTATTAGGTGACTATTACACAAATTAAGCTAGTTGCGTTATGCAAAATGCATGTATATTGTTGTAAACACAAGTCTGGAATGGCATGGTGAGTTGCATATATTCCATGATGCATTGCAATATGGAAGTATGTATGATGTTGCATTTCTTGGAAACTTGATTTCTTGCCTATGCCTTTTGGGGTAACTGTTCTTTCAGTGATTCTGCATTGAGGTTCTTTGTTTATAGCTTGTTTTGTTTTTCTTCTATTTGGGCCCCTACTACGTGAGCAAATGAGATCTTGCATAAGGGTTATGGGTACATCTTAGCTAGTGGAATGGATCAGAGACCAGTGTCAGTAGGTACTGGCTAAGTGCAGAGAAAAGACATTCATAATCTGTTGCTGCAAGCTGATGTACTGAAGAAAAAATATACCATTGCAAAAGGTTATTTCTTGTATTTTGAATAAATATCACACAGAGATTGTGTGTTGAACCTAAAGTTCGGTGTCTGGTCCATCTGTTATCCCACAACCCCTCCACAGACTTGGTGTCAGAAGTGGGATAACTTGCTGGAAGCATCTGGACTGGGCAAAGAGGGACATTTTCTGGTAGATATTGCCCAGATATCTTAGGTGGACCGATGCACCAGGAGTTGCCAGGAGAACCTGGAGAGTCAATGGAGTTCTAACCAGAACCATAGCTGACAGACAGAGAGAAACTGCAGCCTAGACTGGACCTGAGAGCTCAGAGGAAGGCCAAGCCTGAAGAAGATGGAAAGATGCAGGTCGAGGTAGACTGGAGATGCAAGAGACAACCCCCCGGAGGTGGCGACCCTGATGAGGATGGTCCACTGGACGAGTGGGCAATGGCTGGAGGCAGACTGACTGTGCAGAGAGGTGGAACACTGGTGCCAGGTGCTCGAGGGGTTCCTGCTGGAGAGCTTGGACAAAGAGTCAGAGGGAGATTTTTTGTGGGCTCAGTTTGAGGAGGACCCCCTGACTGAGCAGAATATTCCTTTGTTTCCTGTGTTCCCAGGATGTTACCTGTTGGAGGTCGGAGATGCAAGTATGGAACTTGAATGTGAGACCCCAGGTAAGAAGACTGTGCTTAGTGATATTGTGCTGGGGTTGAAGACTCCAAGCAAGCAAGAAGAAGCCTATGAGGCTGAAGGGACTTTTCTTGTATGGATGTAGCTAAATCTATTACAGTATTGACTGGGGTATACTGCATGCTAAAAGTACTAATATTGTTAAACTGTTACAGTATGTTAAAGTTAAGGAGGGAAGAGATCATTCAAAAAAATGTCACCCTTGGAAAAGGGAAACTCTCACATAGGTTACAAGGTATTTGATGGTAACAGATGGCTGAAAATAGCACAGTGATTAGAAGGATATTTACTAAGACACCCCAGAGTTAAAAGGTTTAGGAACCTGCTGTTTAACATTGCAGGGTGTTCAGCATGAGAGGTTCCTTGGGGTCCTGTGGGTTTCTGTAGAGACCTGCCTGGGGATAAGATGACCAAGGATTTGGGGTCATAAGTTATAAAAGGTTGAAATAGGAGAGTAGAAACTACTATTGCTCCTTTCATATTCCCACAGACACTTTGTGTAAGACAGAGGGGTCTAGATAGTTGCAGGCAAGGCCAGATGTGGCTCTGTAATGGTCCCTTTCTGTAGGCAAAAGTGTAGTATGTTTGATCAGGGGGCGGGCCTGATGTCAAAGAAAGAGGTACCCAAGGGCAGACAAGGAGTCTGAGGTGGTACATGTGTTTTATTCTTTTCTGAGTGAAAACCTACAAAGGAGAAGTGGATGAAAAATGGATTGGAACCTGTGCTGGGGTAACACATTGAGTGCCTACCCTTAGGTGTCTGTATCTGTAACAAGTGAAATGAATCAAGAGTCATAGTGGGTTTATGTAGAGGGGTTGAACCTAGGAATGGGTCCCTGCTTAAAACTGACTTGTCTGGTGGGGTTGGAGCAGGTAGTTACTCACCCCAGAGAAAGTCTCTCTGTGGTACTGGACTTTACAGCTGTCCAGATTTTTGGTTAAGAAATATGACAGACCTTCCCTAAAAGGAGATAAGAAGGTACCATTAGTCTCTGTTGAGAAATGTGTTTATGCCTCAGGGTAAAAAAATGATGATATCCATTATGTTTATGATAGAATGTTTATCGTTACTAGGGACCCTGAGACAGAGCTTCTGAAGATGGATGGGTAGAAGCTCCATCCCTTCCTGGGACAGGAAGGTGGTAAGCAGTCTGCAATAACTGCTTCCCTCTTAAGGTGGGGGATATGTGTCCGGGAGCTCCTGCCACTCTTGAGGACCAACCTTTTCTTAAATCTGTTGCAACAGTTCTTCTATTTTTAAGCCTAATCTATCCTGTACTATTTCTAGTTCATAAGGTTGGCCACTTGTGGGCACCCCCTTCTCCCTCTCTTGACTATGCTATAGTGTCCTCTTTGAGTTTCCTTTTCCCTCTCAGGTTCTCATACAGGGAGGTTATTGTGGTGACCTCCAAGTGTATGTAAAACAGGTTGTGTTTATTGTTGTTGGATTTAGTATGTAATAGCACTATGTTATAAAATACCTTGATGTATATACTTTATGTTTATGTAACCTGTAATGTTGAAAATACCATGGCACTAGGTGTTTTTGATAATGGTAAAAAGTACTAGGTGACTATTATACAAATTAAGCTAGTTGTGCTATGTAAAATGCATGTATATTGCTGTAAACACAAGTCTGAAATGTCATGGCGATTTGCATATATCCCATGTTGCATTGCATTATGGAAGTATGTATTATTTTGTATTTCTTTGAAACTTGATTTCTTGCCAATGCCTTTTGGGGTAACTGTTCTTTCAGTGATTCTGCATTGAGGTTCTTTGTTTATAGCTTGTTTTGTTTTTCTTCTTTTTGGGCCCCTACTACGTAAGCAAATGAGGGCTTGCATAATGGTTATGGATACATCTTAGCTAGTGGAATGGATCAGAGATCAGTGTAAGTAGGTGCTGCTAAGTGCAAAGAAAGGACATTCCTAGTCTGTTGCTGCAAACTGATGTACTGAAGAAGAAATATACCATTGCAAAAGGTTATTTCTTGTATTTTAAATAAACATCACACAGAGATTGTGTGTTGAACCTGAAGTTTGGTGTCTGGTCCATCTGTTATCCCACAACCTCTCCACAGGGTGGAGGAACAATGGGGAAAAAAATCAAAACTGCCATTAGGTAGGCAAAATGCCCTTGTGTGAAGCAAATAAACAAAACAAAACAAAGAAAAAAAAACTATGTTTCTCAAAAAAGGTGATGGGGAAGGTTAGGGAGAAAAATATAGCATTCAGGAAGTAGAAGGAAACACAGAAGGAGCAGGACAGAGAACTGTACCAGTTAAAGCAGAAGGAAGCAAGGAAGGTAGTCAGAATAGCAAAGGCCCAAACCAAGGAAAAATAGCCAACTCAGTTAAGAAGGGGGATAAACCTTTTATAGGTACATTAGGGAGTGAAGAAAGATCAACGGAGGGATAGTGAGGCTTAATAAAGGGGAGACGGTGGGCTGAGGGTGACAGTGAAAAAGTAGGGATGCTGAATGAATACTTCTGCTCAGTATTCACAAAAGAAGAGGAGGGGGAGGTACCTAAACCAAACAATAGAAGCACTCTGGATTGGGGAGTTGATACCATTCCATTCACAGAAGAAAGGGTCCTGAAAGAACTCCTAAAACTGAAGGTGGACAAAGCAATGGGGCCTGATGGGATTCATCCCAGAATTGTAAAAGAACTAAGTGGAGAACTAATGACACAACTGACTACCTTTTTAACAAATCATGGGAGGATGGTATTGTACCTGAGGTCTGGTGGAGGGTGGATGTGATTTACCTTCACAAAAGTGGGAGCAAGGCAGAGGCAGGAAACTGCAAACCTTTAGTTTGACCGCAGTGGTAGGGAAACTAATGGAATCACTTCTGAAAGAAAGCATTCTTTAGTATGTAGAGGCCAACAGGGCACATGACTCAAGGCAGCATGGATTCACAGTGTGAAGGTCACGTTGGATGAATCTAATAGATTTCTTTGACTGGGTGATCAAAGTAGTAGACCAGGGAGGGGCTGTGGACATGGCCTACCTAGACTTTAGCAAGGCATTTGATACAGTCCCACACAAAAGGTTAACAAACAAGTTAGCAAGCCTGGGAGTGGGACCCAGGATGATAGCTTGTGTACCAAACTGGCTGGACAAGAGGATTTAGAGGGTAATAATAAATACAGTCCACTCTGAAGAAGGGGGGTTAATAGTTCAGTACTGGGACCGATCTTTTAATGTCTTTATAGGTCACATTGTGCAGTGACTGGAAGGAAAAGTATGCCACTTTGCAGACAATACAAAGATCTGCAACAGGGTTGATACACGGGGGGGGTGGAAAGGATGAGAAGGGACTTGGCAATGTTGGAGGAATGGTCAAAAGAGTTGCAGCTTAGATTCAATGCAATGAAGTGCACAGCAATGCACCTGGGAAACACAATTAGGGAGGGGGGGTACTAACAACAAAAATGGAAAGGGACCTGGGGGTGGTCATATCAGATGACCTAAAGGTAGGTAAGCAATGTGAGAAGGCAGTTAGGAGGGCTGGGGGGATACTGGGATGCATAGGGAGAGGCATCACCAGTAGAAAACAGGAAGTTGTTATCTCTCTGTACAGACAGTTGGTGAAACCCCATCTGGAGTACTGCATGCAGTTCTGGAGACCCCATCTCTGCAAGGACATACACAGGATAGAGGCAGTCCAGAGGAGGCAACTAAAATATATCCTCAAGAAAAGGAGGGAGAGGCGGGGGGACATGATAGAAACTTTCAAGTACCTCAAGGGAATCAACAAAGTTCAAGTGGGTAGCATCTTTCAGAAAAAGAGATGTGCAAGAACAAGGAGGCACAATTTGAAGACAGAGGGGGGGACAACTTATGGACAATATGAGGAAGCATTTTTTCACAGAGGTGGCGGTGGATGCATGTAACAGCCTTCCTGAGGAGGTCATAGGGTCAAAAACAGTGGGGGAATTCAAGAATGCATTGGGCAGACATAAGACAATTCTAGTGGGGCATAGGAGGAAGTAGGCTATTGGTTTACTAGGATCTGCAAATTATCCAATAGGTAGGGAAATTGGCAGACTTGGTGGGCCAAGCGGTCCTTATCTGCCATCAAAGTCTATGTTTCTTTGTTTCTGTGGCAGAAGAGTAGGGGCATAAGATCAAGCCTTGTGGTACACCTGTGCCCACTTGTTTGCTGTCAGAGAGGGTTCCGTTAATTTTGACCTGTTGGGATCTGCACCCTAGGTAACTTTTGATCCAATCCACTGCTTCAGCTGAGATCCCAGTGGAGGAAAGATTGTTCAGCAGTATGGAGTGGTGTGAAATGCTTTAGTGAGGTTGATGTAGATTGCCCCCACTAGCTGACTCTGGTCTAGAGCTTTATGGATGAAGCCAGAGTACTCAAGCAGCACTGTGGTGGTACTGTGTGTGCTTTTTTGGAAGTCATGCTGTTGCTGGCATTGGATCTGATACTGTACTTCTCTAGACAGTCAACCAACTGATCAGAAACTATGTGCTCCAAGGCTTTTAAGAGTAGTAGTAGGATACAGATGGGGCGATAGTTCGTGTGGAGGGCACGATCTCTGCTTTTGTTGACTTGAGTGATTACAGCTGCTTTCCAGTACTTTGGGAATTGTGCAAGGCATAGGAATATGTTTAGCAGTTTAGTTGGGGGTTTAAGACTTCTTCCAAGGTAAGGGAAATTAGTTTGAGATTTAGGGGGTCACTGCTGAACCTTGATTTGCCTATCACTGGATGTGGATATTTTCTGGCTTTGGATACAGAGATTTTCTTGAAATAGAAGGGTGGGGGTCAGGTGGTGAGCCAGTCCGGTCAGCCTCAGTGCTGATTTTGGTAACATCATAGAAGTTGGGGGGAGTATGCCACTGAGGTCAGAAAAGGTGTAATTGAATGTATCAGCAATTATTTTCTGGCCTTGGATGACTTGCCCATTGACTGCTAGCATGGAGGGTGAGGTTTTGCTGGCTTTGCCCATAAGATCCTTTAGGTTGTCCCAAAATGTTCTTGCTGTCACCCCAGGCATTTGTGAGGCTGTCCTGTTAGTGGCAAATTTTGGCCACTTGGATCACCCAAGTGCAGATGTTCCTAGCTGTTTTGTATTGCTGGATATCAGCCTGCTTTCCTGCGGCTTGGGCTCAGTGCCACAGGTGGTCCCTGGTGGCCATGAGGCTGAGTAGGGATGGGGAGATCCAAGAATTGTTAGAGCCCTTCAGTTTTCCTTTTCTTAAGGGTAAGTGGATATAGAAACATAGAAGTTGTCAGCAGATGGGGAACGTATGATCCATCAAGTCTGCCCTTGGTTTCCTACCCCTCTTACTTAGCTGCCTGCTTGAGTAGCCCACATTGTTTGTCTCATGCCCACTTGAATTGCCCCACTGTCTTGGCTCCCACCACCCCCTCTGGCAGGCTATTCTATGGTTCCACAAGGCACTCTGTAAAGAAGAATTTCCTCATATTGCTCCTGAACTTTCCTTCCTTAATGTGAAGGCCATGCTCTCTAGTCCTGTTGTAGTCTTTTACCTGAAAGTGGTTTTGTACTTGTACCTTCTTGTTGCCTTTAAGGTATTTAAATGTCTCAGTCATGCCCCCACGATTCCTGCATTGCCCTAGGGAGTATAATTTGAGGTCTTCTAGTCTTGCCTTGTACGATTTCTGATGCAAGCCCTGCACCATCTTTGTTGCTCGTCTCTGTACAGTCTCCAGCCTATCTATGTCCTTCCTGAGGTGTGGCCTCCAGAACTGAACACAGTACTCCAGGTGAGGCCTTACCGGGGATTGATACAGAGGCATGATTGCTTCATGCCTTTGATTACTTCATACCTTGTGCTTGTGATACCCCTCTCTATGTATCCCAGGATGCCACTAGCTTTTAGTACTGCCTTTTCACATTGTTTACTGACCTTGAGGTCATCTGATATGGTCACCCCTAGGTCTCACTCCTGTCTAGTAGCCACCAGCTGCTCTCCTTCCCCTGAGTAGTTTCCGTGGGTTATGTTTTCCAAGGTGCATGACCTTGCATTTTTTGGCATTGAATTTCAATTGCTAAGTCCTGGATCACTCCTCTAGTTTTTGGAGATCAGCTTCCCTGCTATACTGTCCCTCTGGTGTGTCCATCCTGTTGACGATTTTGGTGTCATCTGCAAACATGCCCACCTTTCCCTTCAGTCCATCCGCAATGTCGCTGATGAATATGTTGAAGAGGATCGGCCCCAGAACAGAGCCCTGTGAGACCCTGCTAGTCACCCTCCCCTCTCCAGACAGAGTGCCATTCACTAATGCTCTCCGAGTTCTCCCACGAAACCAGTTTCTGATCCAGTTCATTGCCTCAGGCCTAAATCCCATGTTCCCCAGTTTTTTGACTAGTCTCCTGTGCAGAATGGAGTCAAAAGCTTTGCTGAAGTCCAGGTAAATCACATCTACTGCCCCACCCTGATCCACTGTTTTGGTGACAATTGAAAAAATCATCAAGGTTTGTCTGGCAGGACCTCCCTGCCATAAAACTGTGTTGATTTTTATCAAGCTGACCAGTTTGCTCCAAAAAAGCTACAATTCTTTCCTTGAGTAGGGACTTCATCAGTTTTCCCATGACTGATGTTAGACTAACCGGATGGTAGTTTCCTGGCTGTTACTTGCTTATGCTCTTGTGGAGTGGTACTACTGTTTTTCTCTTCCAATCCTCAGGCAGCTCCCTGCTCCTAAATGATTTGTTGATGAGCACTGCTAAGGGGGCTGCCAGTTCTCTCCCAAGTTCTGTAAGTATTCTTTGGTGTATCCCATCTAGCCCCATAGCTTTATCTACCTTCAACTTATCTACTGTATTTCCTCTAGGACCCTTTCCTCTGAGAAGGGACTGATGTCTATTCCTTCAGGTTGGACAATTCTTTATGCCTATTATTGGTCCGTTTCCATCTGCTTCCTGTGTGAAGACTGAGCAGAAGTACTCACTGAGTGTCTCTGCCTTCTCCCCGTCTTGCTCTGAGGTTTGTCCATCCTCTTTTGTGTTTCTAACAATGCATGCCCCCTTTAGTCTTCCTTTATTCATGTATGTACCTGTAGAATATTTTGTTACCCTTTTTTACTTCCTGAGCTATCCTTACCTCTGTCTGTTCCTTTGCATTTCTTATCACTTTCCCTCTCTCTTTTACTTTCTGCTTGTATTCTGTTTTGTCTGCCTCATTCCCTGACTCCTTATACTTTCTGAAGGCTATGCACTTCTCTCTCACCATGGTTGCTAACTCCTTGGAAAACCGTAGTGGGTTTTTCTCTTTCTGGTCTTACTAACCTGATGAGCACACTGTGATGTAACCATGGTTATTGCATCCTTCAACTTTTTTTTTTGTAGACTTTATTTAGGATTTGGACGAATAAGGACAATCCTTATCTCCCAACACTTGGGAGGTAATTTGTGTACAATTATGGAGTACAAGTACATTTGGTCATTACGAAATACCCTTAATAGTTAAACTATGGTCATTATACAAAGTATTGTTTAATAGGTAAGCAAGGTATAGGTTCTCTTCTCCGTCCCTATTAATGGAATGTCAGCCAAGTACCCAGTGTATTCAGAAACATGGGAACCAATCTCTCTCTGAATTGTTTGTTCCAGTGGAGACCAAATTTCCTCATATTTACTTATTTGTCCACGGACTAAATATTGTGTCCTCTCCAATTTCATGATTTGCCTAAGTGATCTAACCCATGTTGCTATAGTGGGGGGTTTGGTCGAGTCTCCAGTACATAGCCAACTCTCTCATGCCCACCACCACTCCTATTCTCCACAACATCTGCCCCCCCCCCACCAGTTCTCCAGCTGCCCTTTGTGGGGAGTCCTAACAGGATTTCCATAGGGTCCAGGCCAATAACAACATGCAGGGTCTTAGCTAGGATTTCAATCAATTCCTGCCAAAACCTGCATCCTTCAACCTTGTCCAACATTCCTCAATGCTCCCTTCTGTTGTGTTACTAAGGTTGTCCCTAAGGCAGGCCTTCATTTTTGTGAAGTCTGCCCTCCTGATGTCAATGACCTTCAGTTTGGAGTGTGTGGAGTCTTCAGTCCTTTTTACCCTGAACCATACTGTGTTATGGTCACTGTTGCCCAGGTGGTTCCCTACTTCAACACTCAGAACCCTATCGCTATTTGTGAATATCAGATCTAGAATTGCGCTTCCCCTTGTGGGTGATGTCATTAGTAGACTTAGGCCTGCTTCCTGTAGTGTGATATCACAAGCTTCATTGAATGTGGAGATAAAGTATTCAGGTGCCCCGTCCCCATCTTGGAAGGTGTCAAAAGGGGGCCAGTCTATTTGTTTAAGATAGGCCTTGAGGGATTCAAGCTGTCTTTTCTTTACAACTCATCCAGTGAGGGTTTTAGTGGGGGGCTTTGTTTGACCAGTGGCATAAGATTGGGAAGTGATCGCTAATTGAGTTGGGGAGGATGGTGGTGTTGGAGATTTGCTCCGGGTGATTTGTAAGTAACCAGTCAAGTAGTGTACTGGAGCCAGTGTGGTAGTTGACTCTGGTAGGGGACACAACCAGTTTGGAAATATTGATGTGAAAATGGCATCTTTGAAGGGGGTTGCTTCAAGTGGTATCCAGTGAGGATGGTGACTGAATATGAGCGACCATCAAAATGGCGACTCATATTCAACGCTTTCCTCCTGGGCTACCCTGGAAGGATAGCAACCCTACGTGAACACGAGAGTACTACAGGGTGACAGGAAGAGGGGTTACTGAGGGGAAAGGGAGGGACAGGGAAGGGGTTTTGGGGGACTGGTGTGCCTGCTGCCACAGAGCTAGCCATGTGGTGTGGGTGGCTAGCGCAGGTGCAGCAGGTACAGGGTTTGGGACCGGGTGCAGGAAAATGTTGCCGCTGCCTATGGCTATGGCATAATTTTTTTTATGCAGGGATTTTACTCCTCCCAAAATGCACCCCACAGAGTTGGAGAATCCTTAGTTCAGGGGTTGCGGGGGTTGGGGACAACCCCCCGCAAAACACTTTTTTTTCTTTTTCTGGATGTCGGGTCACCTGGGAGTGTATATCACCGATTTGCTTTTTGGCAGTATACAGTCACCATAATAGAGATCACTATTTTGCGATCGCTATTATGACATGGAACCACTTCAGGTGACAGCCAGTTAAGATTAATGTCACCTAACACTACCACCTCTGGGTTTTGGTGCAGGCTACTTAAGTAGATATTCTTCACAGACAACTAAACTCTCAACAATCCCCCTTCTCTCTCTCTCTCTCCCCCCATACTGACTCAGTGGGTCTCCCTTGGAACACGCAATCCTTGTGCAGTGGGGATTTTCAGGCTCCCTCATGGCCCCTGCATCCTTTCCCAGGACTGGCAGCAACTGTCCCTGAACTGAGAAGGGACACATCCTGCAGAGCTCCAAATCAACTCACTGTCTGGACACTACACTCCCTGCAGCATTCTTGTCCATATGATCCCTACATGAATCAGCACAGGCTGCCAGGGCACTCTGCAACTTGCAGCTGCTGGCTCCCCTCTCAACTTTAGCTGCCCTCCAAGATACTGTGTGGCTTGTGGCTACTGGCTCCAACTTCTTCCTCTTTGTACCCCCAAGTGCCACTGGCCGAGGGCCGGAGCAGGCAGTCGACCCTGTCCAGCCCTGATTCACTCTCACTGCCTAGCCGTTCACTTCTCCAACTGGAATGCCCCCTCCTGCCTAAACTAATTGGTTTTATCCCCCCCACACACACCCATGGTGACCTCCAGACCCATGGCAGACTCCACCCAAGTGCTGAGAAGAATTAATCCTTTTTTCTACTGGGCCGAATTAGGCCACAAAAACCCAGGGAGGGCAGAACAGAATTAATAATCTCCCAAGGGAGGGGTTACATAAACATAGAAACTGATGGCAGGTAATGACCGCTGGGCCCATCTAGTCTGCCCAGTTTTAATTATGATCTCTTTTGCTGCAGACCCAGCTAGCCCTATAGCACTATCTCTTCCACCCAACTGCTTTCTCCTAGGATTCCTTTGTGCCTGTCCCAGGCATTTTTGAAACCCGCCACTGGTTTTATCCCCACTGTCTCCCATGGAAGGCTGTTCCAGAAATCCACCACCCTTTCTGTGAAGAAGTACTTCCTCACATCTCTCCTGAATCTACCTCTTTCCAGCTTCATATCAACACCCTTTGTTCCACAGCACCATTTTTTCTGAAATATATCTCCCTCCTGTACCTTATTAACCCCCAAGAGGTATTTTGAAGGTCTCTGTAATATCCCCACTCTCCATCCTCTCCTCCAAGGTGTACATATTGAACTCTTTCAGTCTCTCCTCACAGGGTTTCTGATGCAGACCTTGCACCATTTTGACAGCTCTCACCTCTCTTCTTGCTGCTTTCTCCTTTTTCCAACTGTTCCCCTTCCACACCTTTCTCCTTTGACTGCTCTTTTCTTCCTTTGCTAACCCTCTGCTTCCTTGAATAACTTGCATTCTGGTGGGGCTCTCTCCCCTTGGGATCTCCCTACTCTCTATCTCAGCTTGCGGTGGCCCACTTTCTGCCTCTCGTATTCCTTCTGTCACCCCACCGGCTACATTAAATGTCCATAGAAGTAACATTTGAAACATCCACCGAGGACTGTGGTTGCCTCCTGAATGTACGCAGGCCATCTCCTCGGTATAGGTTCTTATCTTTCCAGGTTGGCCCACAGTCCTCAGTGTAGACATACCTCTCCTTCCTGCACCATTCCTTCTACCATTACTTGAAGGCCTTGGTGCAGAAGTCCCTCTCCTTACACATATAGTGCAACAAGCACTCGCCACCTGCATTTTAAACACATGGCAAACAAAGGATCAACCAGATAAATGATCTACCTTTACTAAACATTATATTTACACACGGAGATGACTACTGCAATTCATCTTTACATTTAAGACTATGAAACACCATTATCAAGTTAATGTTTTAGCAGCCATAGTGGCTCTTACCAGAGTTTATTTATTAGGCCAAGCAAATAACTGCTCTAGAAACAAGGTTTTGGGACCAACACAGGACCCTTCTTCAGGCACAATGAAAACTAACCAGCATCTCAGAGCTTCAATGCATGGGTTCTGACAAGCAAAGCCCAGTTACTAGAACAAAAACAATTCAAAATGAATAATAGATACATTCTGGTGTATTTGCAGTAATTCATCGAGAAGATTTGAGGGCACAGTAAACCTTGAGATCGAAGCTCAAGAGGTTTCTAGTGCCCCCAGATCCTCGAGATGAAGAACTGCCTTGTAACACAAGAATGTATTTGTTATTTTTTGTAATATATGGATGCAAGGAAATTGTAAGTGTGTAACTTTGCCATAGAATGAGGAATCTTCGGTTGGGGGTGCTGAGGTGATTTTCGTGTGAGTAGGAGCCAATGATTGCGGCATCATCGAAAGTGTTTCCAAAATTCAAATAGCAAAATTGTGCAGTGTTAAAGAAACTGCAAAACAAAATGGCAGTAACAACTTTTTTTTTTCTTGAGTGAGTGACTGTTGCTGTGGAGACTTAGTCAGACTCCCAGTTGGAGTACATGACGTACCGTCTTTTTTTTGCTGGTTGAAGGGATTTTTGAATATTGATGGCTATATTCCAAAAGAAGTTGCAGTGGGTTCCGAATATCAGACTGTAGACCTGATGCGAATGTTTTGTTGGCTTTTACTGTGTGTGACAGTTACAGTAAAAGCCAGCTCGTGGTCAGTGCGAGCTGTCTGGTGGCACTTGCACTCTAGTCAGTTTGCATAATACTATTGTTGAGATCTTCCATTGATAGTATTACAGGATCTCAACGATAGTATTACGGGATTCTATCAATACTATTATTGAGTTTGCACTGGTGTATTACAAGGGATTTTTTGTATGCTTTTTAGGGATATTATTTTGAAAATCCATATATTACAAAGTGATTTGTTATAGCAGATGTGGGTGTCCAGAGGAGTCCACAAAAATCTGCCTTTGAGGATGGTTAGTATACTAACACTCAGACCTGACAGATGTGGGTGATTTAGGTAACTAGGTGATCAGAACAATCAGAAAGTCCACAGTAGTGCACGTTCAAAAAGGTCTACCTTTTGTTTGTTTTATTTAGTTAAAAAAAAATTGTCTTCTGTAGAAACAGAGTAGTATAAAGTATTTTGAACAAAATATTTAGGCAGAGTATTTTCTTAAAGGCAGCATAAACAATGTATTATCATTTAAACATAGATTTCAGTATTTTATACATCAGTAACATTATTTATGTATGTAATATGTTTTATGTAGTATTACACCATGTTTTCTGTGTCCAAGTTGGTCCTGAAGGGTTCTGAATCTTACTGTGAAACCTGTTAATTAGCTATGGCAACATTAGCCTTACATCAGTTGAACAGAGAAAAAAGGTAACTAGGAAGTGATGCAGTTTAGCATGTTTCCTGGTGCAGCTAATTATAGTATGTTGACTGATCTTATCTAAATTCAACTGAAATTAAATAACTCAATTAAGGAATATACCTGCATTGGAATTTTATAACTTTCCTTTATGTTAAGGCAGCTGTTGCTACCCTTTTTATTAAGAAGTGTAACTTAATGTTTGTGAGTTTATGGCTTATGGCAGTTTGGGGTGTTTGACTGTTTTTACTATACAAAAATGTCTGCCTGAAATTCTTTTTAAGAACAGAAAAAGCATAGATACCTGTGGGCACTGCGTACTGGTTGCCAAAAGGGTTCCCAGTCCAGTAGTTGTCATTCCTCATGGCACTCAATTTAGAACACTCTCAGCCAATCAGAATGCAGCAAATTTCTCACCCATTTTATAATAGTCTGTAATGAACATCTCATTTTACTCTGGCTGCAGTTATTTTTGTTTATTTGAAGGTAAATTTTCAAATACATTTCACCTGCTTCATCAGTTTCTTTTCAGGAAACTTAGTCATATTTTTCTTACAGTTGCATGTGAGCATGTAGGTGATAAGTGGTCAAGCATGGGCTCACTGTCACCAACTCCCTCAGAAACACAATGAAGTGAATAATCAGCAGGGCCAACAAAAATCCTTGGATGTTTGAATCAAATTCCATTCAAAATTATAGTATGTAGAGGTATACAAGGAAAAACCTATTCCACCATTCACAAAAAAAAAAAGGCTTTGTAATTAATGCTCCATTTAGGGGCATGGGATGATTTGCATCTTTACTCCCAGCTACGTATTTCAGTCTCCATGGAAACAAAACATTTCTGATAGACTGCTTCAACACAGTTCAGTTCAGAACTACTTCAACAGAAATGTTACTTGCTTAAATATGCATACTGTATGCTTGGCCAATGGATTTTGAAACCAAACCATTAACCAGGCAGTGAATTAGATGAAAACAATGTCACAGAGAGCCCCTTAGAGAACCTCTATGTATCTCATACTGTATTGTTTTTGCCAAGTCTAAGTCTGCTTTCAAATTTTAATACATGGTATTTGAGTGTATTTCCTTGAATACTATAATATATTTTGTACAATGTGAAGCAATAACTCAGAATTGTAAGACATTACAAAAAGAAGTCTGATTTGTGGAGAATATGAACATTGCAGATTCTGCAGTACAGTTACAGGTAAAAATTTCCAGTGGCCAAGCTGATAACACTAAAATGGGAACAATTGTTTACAACAGCAGATACTATAAATAAAATGCAGAAGGGTCTGGACAGGTTTTTATCTGGATGGCAAAATAGACTTCAGTGCTCAGAAATGCACTGCAATGTGGTGACCACTAACCATGGCTGAGATCTGTCTGTTCCTGGATACTCCCTTTACAGGAAGGACAGAACAAAAGGTGGGAGGAGGGGTAGTGATCTACATTAGGGAGGGGATATTGTTCACCAGTAAGGAGATGGAGGAGGGACTACAGAGACTTTAAGGGTACAGGTACAGTCAGGGGTGGGGAGGAAAAATAAGGTTAGGAGTAGTGTATAAGCCAAAGAACTCAGGGATGAGTAAAGCAAAACTGCAGAAGTAGGGGAAGTGGTAATAGTGGGGGACTTTAACATTCTTGATGTGGATTGGAGCACACGACAGGCCAGCAGCAATAGGAGCCAAGTGATTCCCAGATGTGGTCCAGGATGTTTTTTTGACCCAGGGGCTGATGAAGTAGACAGTAGATCAGGTCATCCTGGACTTTGTGCTAACAAACAGCAATCGAGTCAGAAACATTAGTGTCACTACACCCCTGGGAGGGAGTCGTCATTGGTCAGTGTGGTTTCAGATAGATTTGGGACCAAAAGTGTTGGACACAAGTTCTTGACTTCAAGAAGGCAGATTATATGCACCTGGGGGATAATACAGGGTGGAGGGAGGGTGACTCACAGAGCACAGGGTGGAGATGGGAGTGGAAGAAAGGTGGTCCTAGGTCTGGGAAGGGGTCCAAGCTGTCATGGCAACTGGCCTTAAAGATAGGGAAAAGGAGAATAGGTCAGGGAAACCATTGTGGTTTATGGAGGAGGTGGGCAAAGCAGTGAGAGAAAAGGTTTTATACAGAAAGTACAGGAAGACAGAGAGTCACTCGATGCAATGAAGTGCGTAGCAGCATCTCTGCTCAGTTCCTGCTCCTTCCTCCTATTAATTTAATTTAAAACCATTTTTTTGCACATCTGCTTCAATTTTTTGGACTATTTTTTGCTGTATTACCTACAGCTTTTGCAGAACGTAGCAGCCTGTTTGGTGACTGGATACTCGAGATCTAGTCATAGTACACTGGTGCTGTGTGAACTGCATTGGCTGCCAGTATGCTGGCACATCACCTTTAAAGTAGGTCTTTTGACCTATAAGACCCTACACAGGTTGGGTCTGGGCTATTGAAAGGAGCTCCTGCATCTCTACACCCCATCTCACTCTCTTAGGTCGACTGAGGATGCCCTTCTGGAGGTACCCCAGGCAAGGATAAAATTTTCTGGGGACTGGGTATTTGAAGTTGCAGCCCTGGTCCTCTGGAATTCTTTGCCGGGGTGCCTCTGGGAGGTCCCTTCTATACAGATCTTTAAAAAAATGGTTGAAGACCTTCTTGTTTGAGCAAGCCTTTGGGACCTGATGAAGTCATCAACACAATTATTGGGACTATGAAACAGCTTAGATATTAGTCTGTACTTAGATTTTTAAGTGTGTATGTGGGGTTTTTATGTATTGTATGCTGTTTTCTACTGTTTCTATACATATGTATCTTGTTGTAAGGGCACCCTGAGCCTGTCAGGAAGAGTGCCCCATACAAATAAACTCTACTATTACTACTACTACTACTACTTGGCTGTAATAGAGAAAACTCAATTGTGCCATCAGGATGGATGCCAAAATGCAGCAGGCCTTACCTAAATATATGCCGCCATCAACACCAGATAAACTAACTAAGTGATCCAAGGCCCAGGGATCTACTACCTGGCATCTACCCCATTAATGAAGGAATGCTTTCTCAGTGAATTTACTCAGTTTAAGGAATCTCTCCAGGAACTTGCCAAAGAGCTCCATTTGGAGCTTATTCTACAGTAAGAGGACCTTTTTGGTTTTAATTGAGGACTCTGATTCGAACTTGGGGCCCAGTTCGATCAAGGATCTAATATTGTATGTAGTTACTAATTGGGAAGGGTCAGCAAAGAATTTTGCTTCTTTTCCTTTGGCAGGAATGGGATGTTTTGTACATTCCCACAAGGACTGTAGCCTGTTCTTGTTACGGCCAGACTGCATAGTGTATATTGCCTTTCTTAAGTAAGTTTGCTCCCCGGCGGCACTTCCGAATCATTCTGAAGAATGGCATGGTTTTGATTTTTCACTTTGATACAGGTTCTGTTCGATGTACAACTGATGTTCGATATTACTTGGGGGGTGATGCACTTGCCTATTTTTCATATTATATCGCCCTCCTTTCTTCGCTGGCCACCCAGTGGAAATGTTTCTGTTTATCTTATTTGAGACTTCTTCCTGATATGGAGATCTATTCAGCATTTTTGCAGACTCTAATTTGACATGGGATCCCCTTTCGATTAAGAACCTACTTTTGTGTGCTGTGGGAAGCCAGCATCAAACTTTGTTTTTCCTTCCAGGGCCACAATGGGATCCTCTTTATGTTATTATCTGGACTGTTGACTGGCTACTGCTCTGACTGGATTCATAATGCCACTTGATATATTTGCATAGGTTTCTCTATGGCAGTGCTATTGGAGTCATTTGTGGGATGGACCAACTTCTTTTCTTTAATTCGATGCATGTTTCTTGTCCAGTATAGAACTGCAATTTGATTTTATTTTGGAGGTGATGTAGACTTTACTTCTATAGTACTTTGAGTACACCCCTTGATTTCTGCAACAGTTCATTGCCCTTGATGATTTTAATGGACCTAGTTTCATGGAATTTTAGAACGCCAGCACAGAACTCTGTCTCTTTTCCCCAGACCGCGATGGGATTATCTTTATGTTGCCCCATGGACTGTGGTCTGGCTACTGCCATAATTAGACTTGTATGATGTCTCTTGATTTATTTGTATCAGTTTTTTAGTGGCATTATTACGAAAAGCAATTGAATGATGGTATGGCTTTTGGAAGCGATACAGAAGTTCTTCCTAAAAGATATTGACTATTCCCTTTATCTGTTGCCACATTTATGGCTCTGGTTGACCCTGGTTAATTTATTTTACTGCATGACGTGCTCCACTGACCAAGCTTTTCCCCCACTGGAGTTAGTATCTCAGTTTAGAAATATCTTTCAACGGTGGCTGAAAATCCTGGTTCAAACTTGCTTTTCATCCTGATTAAGGATGTCATATTGTAGTTCAATAGCACACTGCAATTCTGAAAATTTGATCTGTTTTTAATTAGTCTCTGATCTGTTTTGTCCTTCAGTTATTGGACCCATGGGACCTATCTCCTGGATGGCTCTTTGGCTTTGGTTATTCAGTTTGGAGTGTATAGATTGGATTGGCATTTTTTGTATTTTATTTCATGGTTTTTCATGAGTTCATTATTGTGTAGGCCTATTTTAATTCTATAGTACCAGTTTATTAGCAATAATGGGTTAGTGGGGGGTGGGGTAGTTCAGTGGGTAATAGCTACTCAGCATCGGGGATCATCATGCATTGGATGTATGTGTGGGTGGAGGGTGGGAGAGGGTAATTGGTTTTGCTCTGAAGGGGAATCTTTTGAGTATTTATAGTTTGTTGTTCTGCTGTTACTGTATGAATAGACTTGATTGTCTGATCCTTCATGGACTCAATGGGTTTAAGATTAAGATTAGGGGAGTAATCAGGGGTTGTGGTGGGTTAGTTCTATGCATATTTTTCTGGTATCAAGGTTTTGGTGATGGGTGGGGGACTGAGGGATGTATCAGATGTATTGGCTGGTTGAAGGTATTCAATAGATGGGTCGGGTGGGTAGGGGAGAGGTACTCTGGAGAAGGTTGTTCCTTGGATTTCTTACTCTGGCTACTATTTTCATATGGGAAGATGGCATGGATGGTTGTAGAATGGTACAGAATATGGATTCACAGGTTTTTCATTTTTGCTCGTGGAATATTAAGGGTTATTACATGAGGTGTCAGATAATCAAGGCAGACACAGTATATACTACTAAGAGCTCTGCTTGGCCACTCTGAAGTGGTTTTACAAAGTATACATGGTCCCACATCAGAGCACCCCGTTTTTGGGGGAGCTTACTAAACCTCCTGTTGCCTTGGATGAACCTCCCCATTTTATTGGCAGGAGACTGGAATTTTGTGCTTAATAATGAGCTGGATAGATCTGGGTTGAGACGTTCACCTTTCATGCTGAGTCAATTAGTCCTTAGAGAGTTGATGAACTCTTTAGGCTTAGTGGACTTGTGGAGTACATTTACCCTTCAAAGCAGAAGTGTTCTTTTTACTCACCTCAATACAACTCTTTTTCCTGAATAGAGTTTTTCCTATGGGGGGCAGGGCACCTGCAGGGCATTCAGCTTTGTCAGTAGGGCACCAAGTTTATTTCAGACCATTACCCAGTTATTCTTCAATTCAGTTTTTTCACGACTACACAGTTAGACAAATCTTGGTGCTTTAATAATCAACTTTTGAAATCATCTGAGATTTTGGAGCACCTCAAAACATTCATTCAGTCCTTCCTTGACAATAACTCTCCTTCCATGCCTCAGGGAGACCTTTTATGGTGTACCCTGAAATGTACCCTTCAAGGAGATATACACCTTTCTGCTAAATGGAAAAAACAACGTACTCAGGCTATTAATGACTTTTTATGTCAGATTAGCCAACTAGAAGATCAGCTCTTCCCAGAGTCTTTTGAGTAGACTTGGGAACAATTAGAGGATCTTCAAGCCAAGTATAATGAACTCCTTAATGAAAATGTGGAACATATTTTACTGTGTACTTAGGCCCATTGTTTTGACCAAGGTGAGAAGGCAGGAAAGCTTCTTGCCCTTTGCTTGAAGACATTAGCTATGGACAAGATTTTTTCTTCTGTCTGTTCTGATCCTGGTGAAATTATTTCTTCTGCTAGAGACATAGTGGCCCAGTTTCAAGGATATTATCAATCTTTATATCCGCCTCACTCGGAGGCAGCTGACCATCTCACCTTGAATCTTTACTAGATTACTAGACTTGTCAAAGTTTCAGGAGGCACATGTTGAATTTTTGAGGTCTCCGATAATTGCATGAAGTAAAGATTGCTATTGACTCTGTGTCATCCGACAAAGCACCAGGCCCAGATGGTTATACACTCAATTTTTATAAACATTTTATGGATGTACTTGACCCAGTATTGTTGGATACCTTTAACTGTATTTATACACAGGGTCTATATGACCTGGCCTTAGCGGAGGCATCGATAGTTGTTCTATTAAAGCCTGGGAAGGATCCTCTGAGAGCAGGCAGCTATCGGCCTATCTCACTTATAAATTTAGATCTTAAAATGTTATTTAAAATCCTAGCTATTAGACTAAACCAGGTGTGGGATAATTTAATCACCAAGGAACAGGTCAGGTTTGTACCTGATAGGTTATCTGCCGACCATCTCCGAAAATGAATGCACTTGATATCCACATCCAGTGAGTCACAAATCCCAGCAGTATTTGTCTCCCTGGATGCAGAGAAAGCATTTTACAGGGTCTCAAGGACCTTCTTATTCAATTTGTTCCCTAAGTACCTGTTTCCCCCTGAGTTTACACAATGGGTTAGGATTCTTTATACCAATCCCTCAGCTCTGGTGTTATGCAATGGTGCCCGGTTGGACCCTATTTATTTAAAGAGGGGCACAAAGCAGGGATACCCTTTATCCCCTTTTCTTTTTAATCTTTTTTGGAGCCCTTGATTAGGAAGATCATTATTGCCCCACAGGTGCAAGGTATACCTGTCAGTCCATCTAAATATAAAATATCGGTCTATGCAGATGACATCTTATTACATTTAACTCACCTGGCCATATCCCTGCCTGCTGCCTTAAAAATTATTTCTCACTTTGGGGCACTCTCTGACTATAAGTAAAATGTAAGTAAAACAGAGATCAAGTCTTTAAATGGTTTGGCCCATAAAGCAGACTTTGAGAGCTTGTGGCTTGTTTGGGTTAGGGACAAACTTAAGTATATGGGTTTACTTGCTCATACCTCCCCTGTTAAAATGAGGCATTATAATTTAGAGAATTTATTGGAATGAATCAGACTTGATTTGAATAGATGGGTCCTCCTGCCTGCTTCTTTTTGGAAGCGAGTGACTATCATAAAGATGAACGTGTGATATAGACACTGTTGGCAGATAAGGGCCTATGGCCCACCCTGTATGCCCATTTGAGCTTGTAAGATCACTTTATTACTGTATCCTCTTATTATGCTTAATGTAGTCATCCCTCAAGTTTGGTTAAATAATTTACATCATATAATATCCTCCTTCATTTGGCAAAGTAAGCCCTCCCAGAAGGGCTTTTAGCAAATTAACAGCACCTAAGAAGGATGGGGACCTCCACCTTCCCAATTTTTATTTATATTATTTGGCAAATTCATGCTTCCCACTTCCTCCAATGGTTTGGGTCCTCCTCAAGGGATACTAAGCATATGTACATCCCTCAATGGTTGGTGATAGAATGCAATTAGTGTGCTAATTTCCAATTAAATATTAAAGCTTTATTATATATTTCATATCATTAGCTCCCCAATTTTTGTCCAACACTCCAATCACCATCTCAATATGTGTGCATCAGCAATTATGTACTCTTCCCTGCCTCAGTATGAAGAAGGATGCCATGCAGCCTCTGTTGTGAAACCCCAATTTGAGAATTGCAACACGAATTCTGAATTATACTTATTGGTCTTATCTGGAGGCCAGTTTAGTGGAACATTTCCTTAAAAAATGTAATATGTTGAAATTTCAAGAAGTCCAGCAAATTTTTCCTATTTCCCTATGACATTGTTTTAATTTTTTTTAAATATCACATTTATTGGCTAGTTATTTTAGCCAAAGACTGTTATCCATGGTTTACTATTCAACCATCCTTAACTTAGCACCTAGAGCTTGCGCACCTCATGCTATATCTTTCTTATATAACTTCTTGTATGACTTACTTCCTGCCAGAGTGTCAGGGGTCATTTTCTATTGGGATAATGCCTTTCCCCCACATGGAAACCATATGATTGGCCTGGTTTATGGGTTAATTATATAAGTTTATTAAATGGGACAGGTACCATCATGTGCAATTCCAGATATTTCATAATCTTTATTACACCCCTGTTAAGTTGTGCAGAATGGGTAAATTGGAGCAAGATACATGTACAAGATGTGGAAATGTATCGGATACCCTGTAGCATATTCTTTGGGAATGTGACAAGGTGGTACCCCAGTGGAACTCCATCCAGCGGTGGCTTGATCCCCTCCTGGGGCTGGACTCAGTGTTCTCTCAAGAAGTATGCTTGCTGGGATTATTGCAAGACACCCTTTTAGGTAACCAGAGTTAGCATATGACTCTAATTTCAACTTGTGTTAAAAAACTGTCCTTAAGCACTGGTATGATCAAACCATCCCTTCATATTTAGAATGGTATCAAGAAATTATGTTTGCGTTACAGGCAGAAAAAGTGATTGCCATCATGTCTAATCACTTTATGAACCACAGGAAAAATTGTGAACCCCTGTATGCTTTACTTTCTCTTCAAGAGATGTAAATCTCTTTATGATGTCCTGGAAGGGGGCTGCTGCATTTTTCTTCCTATATCCAGGTGTGATCCTTGGGGCACCTGTCTATATCCCTCTATATTATTAGTATTAAGTTCTTCCCTATAGATCATGTGTTTGTTTATTGTGAAGTCCTTTTTTGTATTTGGAACTGTGTACCATTTTAGTTTGCCTCTGGAGTACCTGGGATGGAGGAGGGAACATTGGTGTAGGAGGGTTAGGATGGGTTTATGTGTTCATTTTTAGTACTTTATAGGTTTACCTTGTATGTGTGGAGGGTTGTTGTTTATTGAAGTTGATGTATTTGTTGTTGTTGATTGTATATTTTTTTGAAAATTTCAATAAAGCATATTTCATCTAAAAAAAAAAGTACAGAAAGACCCAGATGGAATAAGACAGGATTGAGTACTTGGAGAAGCTATTGTCAACTAGCAGGGTAGTAAGGCAGCCCAAGGTAGGGACTGAGCTGTGGATAGCTGAGGGATTCAAGTGGCAAGACCTTTTTTTGATTCATCCAGGAGAAACGATCAACAAAAGAAGGCGTAGTGAAGCTGAAGAAAGAGGTGGACTGGATGAAGGACAATAGAGCAATGGCTGAAATATTAAATGAATACTTTTTTGTTCACAATGGAGAAGAAAGAACCAATTCCACATGAGAAAAGAGGGATGGGGTACTGAGGATAAGTGAAGAGGCAATTATGGAGACCAGAGTCTTCAAGGTGGACAGATCCCTAGGGCTGGATGGCATGCACCTGTGGGTGCTGAGAGAGCTAATTACAGTTCTTGCAACACCCCTGGCTGGCCCATTCAACTGCTGTTTGGATGGGGGTGTGAGAGTAACAGTTCTCGAGGAGGAGAAGGATCTGGGGATAGTGATCACAAGCAACCCAAGACAATTTAATGCAATACAAAAAGGTATCAGTGAAGGCAAACATCATGTTAGGTTGCATTTCAAAGGGGATTCAACAGTAGAAGAAAATAAGTAATTCTGCCCCTATACAGATTCATAGCGCAGCCACATCTGAAGTACTATGTGCAGTACTGGAACCTCTACCTCAGGAAGGATAAACATTAGTGTGACACAGTGCAGAGAAGGGCTACAATGATGATCCAAGAGCAATGTGGCATCCTGTATGAACAAAGGCTAGTGAATGTGAACATGTACTCATTTGAGGAAAGTTGGGGAAGGGGCATGATCTAGACCTTCAAATGCCTTAAAGGTATAAACAAGGTTGACCTTGGGTGGCTTTTTTTTTAGCATCAGACTGAAAATAGGAACACCAGGGGGCACAAATATAGGAACACCAGGGGGCACAAATACAAGCTTGCAGAGGGTAGGTACAAGAAGGAGACCAGGAAGCAGTTCTTCACAGAGAGAGTGGTAACAGGGTGGAATACTCTACCAGAGGGGGTATTCAATCACAAAACCGTTGGGTTTTTTAAAAGGCAGTAGGATTAAGTCAAGGGGAAGGTTAGGATAAGAGGGGATGTGGAGGTGGAGCAGCATGTATCGAGAGTACACGAGTTCCACAACAAGCACACTTGACAGACTATCTGGGCCTTCTTCTGTTGGCATCTCATATGCTTGCATCTAGGGAGGAAGAATATAACTGCAAAATGTTACCTGAATTGTAAAGAAGGTAATGAAACCAAGGAAGAAAAGGACTTGGGGGTACTAATGATCAGCAACTTTAAATGGGAGTAGCAGTGTGAGACATCAGCTGGTAATGCAAACAAAATGATTGCATGCATTAACAGAAGCCTCAACAGCAGGTTGTTGCGGCTGTGGCTCAGAATGTATAACATGTATATTTTTCAATTTTTTCTAATAGACTGACAAAATGCCTGCTGTGTGGGAAGTTTTTTGTCTGTTTGTTTGTTAATGGAGGCTCACAAGACAGTGCTAATGGGGAAAACAGACTTAATAGTGGCAAAATAAAGTTCATGAGGAGGAGGAGGCAATAGTAGGCATCACATTTTCTGGTAATGAACAAAAAAACTAAAAACTACCTGCTGTGACTTGAGCTAGCCCTTGGAATGCAGAGTAGTTAAGGTGAAGAGCTTCAGCCAGGAATCCAGTAACCGGTTTAAATGTGAGTACTGTGGTTGTTTCAGAGAACCAGCCATTGACAAAATAAGGTTGATGGTATCTCCAGAAAGCTGTCAGAGAGAAGGGCCCAGTAACTTCTCAAAAAACAAGAAGGGTGTTGCACAAAAAGGGGTGGAATGAGACAGAGCCTATTGTACTGTGGTATCTCTCAGCATGTGTATAACTGTGGCAAAATGAGAAACACTCCCTTTCTCTTCTCCAGTTCTGGAGAGACAGGATACCAGACTGAGGTGGCTGTGTGCTTTAAGAGAAGGGCCTATTCTTATTTGCTATGTTATCAGATAAGAATTGTTGCTGTGTAATACAACAAAGTTCTTTTGAGAGTTTAGGGTAAGAACTTATGGCAGTTCAGTTAGTGTTTTTTTTATTACTTTTGTGTTTAAACTCTGTTTATTTGAAATATCCTAGAGTGTTTCCATTCCCCATTAGTTTGATGTATATCTTGTAAGTTTTGTGTACATATTAAATATAGTTAATGTATATCTGAGGCTGCAGTATTTTAATGAGTACAGACAATCTATTTTATGGGTTATTCCATTATTCCACCTCTGGAGCACTACCAACATAAAACATAAACCTGCTTTTGATACAGAGTATCAGTAAGGTGTACCAGAAATAATGAAGGAGATTACCATGTTCATGAGTCCTTGTACTGTATGAGAAGGAGCCTGTAGTGAGTTGAGAAGGAAGCATCCCTGAGTAAGTCATGATGATCAAGTTGGTGGTAGCATTAATAAAGTAAACAACCAAGTTAGTCTACCATTCAGGGGACCTTGGGCAATTTTGTGACATAGGTCAAGAGACATTATAATGCTCTTATGGAGATCTTTGGTCAGTCCACATCTTAAGCACAATCTACTGTTCTGTTCTCAAATCTGAGGAAGGGTACTAACATGATGCAGAACAAATGAAGAGTGCAGCAAAGATGATTGACAGCTTGGAAACCATGTGTTATAAGGACTGACTGGCAAAATGGAAGCTGGTCTCCATGGAAAAATGAAGATTCAAGGGAGGCATGATTACAGTATTGAAGTGAAGTATGTAAAAGGGATGATGTCATCAAACCAAGTGCAGATCTTCAAGATGCACAAGGATGAAAGGACAAGGGGGCACTCAAAGTCATTGATTGGAGGAATATTCAAGGGGAACTCAAGGAAGAACTAATTCACAGAACAAGTGTTGATAGGTGAACACTTGGAATAGACTGCCAGAGTACTGTATGTGGGATAGGCAGATACTAAAATGGCCTGTATTTGGAATCTCAACAAGTATTTTGAAGTAAACAGAGTATTCCCACAGAGCTGGTGGGAGGGAGGAACATGATAAACCAATGGTCTTCTTTCCTCACATATGTTTGTATGGATGGTATACAGCAAAATAGCAATGTTAAAAATAATTTTCTTTAGGCAAAATTATCCTGAGTCTGATTCTCAACTATAGCTGGTGGTGGCATAAATTCAGGGTGAAACAGGCTCCCCATAGCACTGCAGTGAAAAAAACTGTTACTCACAAAAGGCTGGGATAGATGCCGGGAGGGTGTAAGAGTTTCCCCAGTAACTAAGTCACAATGCAAATCACTTGCCAGATTTTTGTGGCACTTAATAGCTGTCTGAGCATGTCATAGCGTGTCATATGGCACCATTCTGCAGCATGGGTACTGATGCTACCACTAAAGATGCCCAACCACCCACCTAACCCTCAACCTTCTTGGCCAGATGTAGTCTGATTTAAATTTGTTTTTCTTGACATACAAGGCAGTCACGTGGCCCAACATTCACTTCCAGAGCCATAGGAAGGCATTTTGGTGCCCTGGGCAAGAGACTAATTTTGCACCCCGAAAACAGCCTGTGGTCTGGGGACCGCAAGGCCCCCAGAAGCTCTAGGTTGTTTACATGCTCTGTAGTGAGTTTTGGGGCTTTTCTTGAAGGAAAAACATACTTTTGTTATATGTTCCCTACCTCTGATTTCAGGGAAAACTTTGCTCCCATAGAATCTGAGGTGTGGGAGTTGAAGATACTGGCTGGCTGTCATCAGAGTGTGCAGTGTAGCTGCAATTGTTGTGGACAACTGTCTGACCAACAGTTCCATCGAGAATGGCTCATGGGGGCATATATAGGCACCTCTGTGGCATAGATGCAGTCCTCGAGTTCTGGACACATGTACCTCTGAGATGCCCCACCTGCAACCACCCATCCCCACATAGGGGGATGTATCCCCATGAGCGCACTCACTCAGCCCTGGTGGTAGGCTCCACTACCCCTGTAGTGGAATCACCACCACCTAACAGAAGGAAAAGCCTCCACCCCCCCAACCATCCTTCCTTCGGCTAGACTATATCCAGCACTCAATGCTGCTTGACTACCCTTCTAGACTATAAACAGACTCCGCCCTCCAAACATCCTACAGTGGTTTGAACACCTCCACAACACCACACTCACCTTAGCTGCCTACCTTCCCTATAGCTGAACCACCACCCTACACGAAGACAGGCACCCATGCACCCGAACAATCCCTGCAACTAGACCAACTCCACATATCTCTAAACTGTCCTTGATTTTGCAACAAAATTTGCATTTGTCCATCATAAAGTTTGCTTTTATGGTAGAGAACAGTGGGTTGGGGGGGTTAAAATCATGAAATAATGTAAAACATTAAAGTTACAGACTTATTCTTCTTCAGAAAATGCAGATGAACACAAATCCCCTTTTTCTATCAGCTTTCTGAGTGAATAGTGTCAAATTATAAAATGTGTCCAAGATTTTGGGTCTTTGTCCCTGATTATTTTAAGTCTTGTCCCTGATTCATGAGGCAAGAAGTTGAGAGGTATGCAGCCCCAAGTGTAGCATCCCTCCAGAGGACCACTCTTTCTGCAGTGGCATCCCCCCCACCAAACAATATTCTGACTGTAATCCCCCCACTGCAGGACCCCCCATGAAAAGCACCCCTGCATCTACCTCTACCTTCCCTCCTCAGTTGGGAGAGGGCCAAAGAAGCAGTAAGATTCACATCATAGAACTGCTGCTATGATGCTGTCCAGGGTCCCACAGTATAACTTCTGGCATACAAAAAAATGCGCTGCTCCTCTGGTCCACTCCTTCCCTCTCTCTTTCCCCAGCTCAGACTCATATACTTTATTGGCAACCATGAACACTGCAGGTATTTTTATATGTAATTTATAAGCACTGTAGAAACTGTCAGATGTCAAGATTCAGAAGCGATAAACTGACATCCATGATTTAGGTGACATGATCAGTCTATGCAGTGTTATAAATTATTAATAAAACTGTCATGTTCATGGATGCAAGCCAAGTAGACCTAGTGAGTTGGGGAGCTTTCCTTTTCTGCCAGAAGTTTTACTGTGGGACCCTGGACAGCACTGTAACAGCAGTTCCCTGCTGTGGATCTTCTGCTTCCTGGCCCTCTCCTGAGCAGTGGAGGGGGGGGAGTTGCAGGGGGCAGCTTGTCTTGTGGGGGTTCCTGCTGTGGGATGGGGATGGGATACATTATGTAGTAGTGTCCTCAAGTTGTAGTGTCTAGGTGGGGCCCTGTAAAAAAAAAAAAAAAAACTAGGCAAGGCACTAGCAGGCAAGGCCTCATTTTCTAAGCAAGCCAGGTATGGGTGGCGGGGTGAGAATGGAACAAGGACACTACTAGGGAGAATCAGAAGGAGAGGACACAAAAAAAAAGGCAATGGAATGGGAGTGCAGGAGGGACACGGGTCAAGAGGAAAGAAAAGAAAATGTAACAACGTGGTGGACAGAAGGGATGGTGTGCCGTGGCCCACACCATGGCAGTCAGGCCAAGGCTGAGGCAACTGCTTCAAAATCTTCACTCCCATGGCAGTCCCCAGTCCAGTGCATGAAGTTCAAGTGAACTACACAGTCACTGCCCACCTGCCAGCAGAACTGACTCAAAGACAAGCCCGCCCAGGCCCAATAATTCAATGGCAAGGAAAGCAGATCTTTGTCTCTCGACTTCCTGAGTGAGACTATCAATCCCTCCCCCCCACGGCGCTCTCACCACATAGATCCCATCTCATCATCTCACAATTTGGATTCAGAAATTAATTTGGAATTATTCACCGCTTCACCGGGTCTGTTCTTCTGCTTGTCTGCAGTGCCATCACTTTTTACTACAGACACTCTGTCACTGACGAGTGACAATTACCTGTCTTGTCTACGTAGACAACAACTGACAGAGTACTTAGTGTGGTGTGCATTCTGCTTATGCTTACATTACACAAGTGATGAAAAAAATGTAAGACAAGGATCTATTCTGTCTTCTCTGTCTTTCATGACTCATCTCTCCTCTCTGACGCTCTCACTTTTTTTAGTCTCTGTGACTGTCTACTACTCTATGCTAGTACGCTCAACAACTTGCTCCACACTCTCCCTGTCTCCAACACAAACCGCCTCTCACTCAGTGCCAAATGCTCCCGCCTGTACCTTTTATACTAATGGGTGGCACGCTGGCCCACTCACAGTTCCTCTTTCTCAGCACAACATGATTATTATTTTCTGCAGTAGACTGTGCAACCTTATGACCCCTCCCACCCCCACCACCACTTGCTGGTCCTTGGTCCACAGATGCACCCCTGCTAACAGTCATTTGTAATTACAGAACCAAAATTAAAAAAAAAGATTTAAAGTGGCAGCGCAAGTGAATTAGAACATGAGCTTCAGTGGAAAAATGCGCCCCTCGGAGGCTTGCGCCCAGGGCCGGAGCACCACCCGCCCCACCCTTCCTACAGTACTGCTCACTTCCCTTGTGTCTGCAGTCTGTGGCATACAATTAACCCCCCACTCTGTAACCCTTGTTCCCATGATTGCCATCCATATAATTGGTCCCACAACAATCTTAGTCCCTAGCTGACTCCACAGAAAGCCTCGCTGCCTAGTGGCACCCCCTACCATCTATTTGTAGTAGTTCTACAGGCAGGGGGCAGTGCACAACTCTGTAACAACCACTGTAAGGATTGTCATGCTTTTTGCATGGCCCTGCAGATTATCTGTATGATGAGACCCCCACATCATTCCCCATGTGATTGCAACGTTAGGGTCACTGTAAGGGACTGGTCCTAAGTGGTTACTGTGACCGGTCCCTTGTGATTGTGCATGAATTCTCTCTTTACCTTAAGGACTAAAGAGGACAGTCACTGATAAATGACTACAGATAACTTATTTGGTGACAAAGTCAGTGGGATCTATAAACTGCATTTGTACAGGTCTTTTGCATATTCTCACTTGTACAGGTCTTCTGCATATTTATCATGTGATATTTCTAATTATAGTTATTTAAAATGTTTAACCTGCCATTTTATCAATTTTATTCTGTTTACAAAATGTGAGCCACAATAAATGCAAACATATATGTTACATAGAAAGTGATGGCAGAAGGGGACCATTCGGCCCATCTAATCTGCCCTTGTTCCTACCCCTTCCCTTAACTGTTATTCTGTGTTATGGTGCCCTTGTACCCTATCCCAAGCATTTCTGAAAGTTACATAAACCATCTGAAATATCCAAGGTACCTAATATACATTTCTGAGAAAAATATTTCTAATTCCAAGCCAATTATTCCTCCCTTCTACATCATGCAGGACTACATTCATGAATGATATAGTAGTTTATGTTATGACTACCCTCTTCAACAAATCATGGGAGGATGGGGTGGTACCCGAGGACTGGAGGAGGGCAGATGTGATTCCCCTTCACAAAAGTGGGAGCAAGGCAGAAGCAGGAAACTATAGACCTGTTAGTTTAACCTCAGTGATAGGGAAAATGATGGAATCACTTCTAAAGGAAAGAATTGTCACGTATCTAGAGGCCAGAAGGGCACAGGACCCTAGGCAGCATGGATTCACAGCGGAAAGGTCATGCCAGACGAATCTGATAGATTTCTTTGACTGGGTGACCAAAGTAGTAGATCAGGGAGGGGCTGTGGACATGGCCTACCTAGACTTTAGCAAGGCATTTGACACAGTCCCACACAAAAGATTAATATATAAGTTAGCCAGCCTGGGAGTGGGTCCCAAGATGACAGCCTGGGTAAAGAATTGGCTGGAGAATAGGACACAGAGAGTAATAGTAAATGGAGTCCACTCAGAAGAAAGGAGGGTTACTAGCGGGGTACCGCAGGGTTCAGTATTAGGACCGGTCCTCTTCAATGTCTTTATAAGCGACATTGCAGAAGGACTGGAAGGAAAAGTATGTCTCTTTGCAGATGACACTAAGATCTGCAACAGAGTTGATGCACAGGGTGGGGTGGAAAGGATGAGAAGGGACTTGGCAAGGTTAGAGGAATGGTCAAATGTATGGCAGCTTAGATTCAATGCTAAGAAGTGCAAGGTAATGCACCTGGAAACAAAACCCAGGGAAGAGTACACAATGGGGGTGAGATACTAACAACAACAAAAATGGAAAGGGACCTGGGGTAGTCATATCAGATGACCTAAAGGTGGGCAAGCAATGTGAGAGGGCAGCAAGGAGGGCTGGGGGGATACTGGGATGCATAGGGAGAGGCATCACCAGTAGAAAACAGGAAGTTATTATCCCTCTGTACAGACAGCTGGTGAGACCCCATCTGGAGTACTGTGTGCAGTTCTGGAGACCCAATCTCCGCAAAGACATAGACAGGATGGAAGCTGTCCAGAGGAGGGCAACTAAAATGGTGCAGGGTCTGCACCAGATGACATATGAAGAGAGACTTAAGGAGCTTAATATGTATAGCCTCGAGGAAAGGAGGGAGAGGGGACATGATAGAAACTTTCAAGTACCTCAAGGGAATCAACAAAGTCCAAGAGGGTAGCATCTTTCAAAAAGAGGTGTGCAAGAACAAGAGGGCACAATTTGAAGATAGAGGGGGCAGCTCAGAGGTAATTTAAGGAAGAATTTTTTCACAGAGAGGGTTGTGGATGCATGGAATGGCCTTCCGGAGGAGGTTGTGGAGTCAAAATCAGTGGTGGAATTCAAGCATGCATGGGATAGTCATAAGGCAATTCTGGGGGGTGGGGGTAGGAAGAAGTAGGCTGCTGGTTAACTAGGATCTGCAGCTTATCCAGTAGGTAGGGAAATGGGCAGACTGGGTGGGCCAAGCGGTCCTTATCTGCCGTCAAATTCTATGTTTCTATGTTTCTATGTATCTATTCGTGAAGCACCTTTACAGTGTTACTTCTGCTTTATTTGGCTTTATTTTACTAGAGTCATTATTTTACTCCATTACTAAAGGACTCTGGGTAGTAAAGAATCAGGAGCACAGTAAAACCTCAAGATGAGTGTTGGCCACCCAACCCAAAAATGAAACTACTTCATGAACAGTGGCATAACATATGGAAAATTATTTAGTGGTCATTGCATTTCTAACAATCAATAAACTCTATGAGTTGTATATTTAGAGTCTAGTCTCCAGCATATTATTTCCAAATGCTGCAGGCAGTTTACCACAATTGCCATGATTTGTGGCACAAAAAGGACAAGAAAGAACCCAACGCTCACCACTCCTGATAAAAACTCTGTTGACACACAGTTGCTGCACCAGTAGTTCTTTATTCAACCTGTAGATTTACTGGTGTAACATCGCCAAACATCAGCTGTACTGGTGCTCCCAACAAACATCTTCCTGCATCAGAAAAGATCTATCAGTGCTGCCCACAGCTATTTTCAAATGCTGTGGGCAACTTATCACATTTTATTTATTTATTTATTAAGTTTTGTTTACTGGGTAGGTGCACTAGCCAAAAAATGACTATTTTCATGCACGACCCGGGAGAGTACAGAGACAAACTTCAAGAGAACATTTTGGAACAAAATACAGGTTACATATAGATGTTTGAGGCATTAACAGCAGAAAATGACAAAAATTGAAGTTACTAAGAACAATATAGCAGTAGAATTTAACATGTGACAATTACAATCGGGTCAAATAAAGTGACTAAGCAATGTTCAACCAAGTTACATGTAGATGCATGAGGCATTAACAACAGAACATGACTAAGATTGAGGTAGTAAGAAAAATGCAGTATTAAAATTTACAAGTGACAATACATTCAGGTCAAATAAAGTGACTAAGCAATGTTCAATCAGCAAGGCATAAAGCGCTGTGAGAGCAGTAGCAGCCAGGCAGTACTAGGTGAATGGGAACTAAAGAGAAAGTGTAGGGGAGCAGGAAGGCAATAAGTGGGGGGGGATGTAGATTAGGTATAGAATAAGTACAGGTTACCCAGTAGGGTACAGCAGGTGATGGAAGAATGAAGCTGTGTTGATAACATTGTACAAAATCGCTCCGTATGAAGTCCGAATCAGCCATTGATTCTCCTGATACAAATGGCCACCCAGGGTATAATGAGTTAAGAAGAGAAAGCAAACAAGTTTTCCAGAAAGGTGCAGTAGGAAATGGTAGATGAATGCTAGAAGTTTAGGAAGTGAAAGCGAGAGGAAGTGCTCCATGTTAGAATGGACCCTAGGTGCCCAGGAGACCACAGAGGGAAGAGAGGAGTTAGAGAGTAAAGGGCTAGGGTGGTTTGAAACATTTGCCATGATTTGAGGCAGCTTGCATTGAAATCCTGATGCAGGCATCATTAATCTGCCACAAGAGCCAACATTTTAGACACGACTGAAACTGACCATCTAAAAGTGCAGCTTTAAGGCTGCTGCGATGATAGAGCAAGTGGATCCATGACAGATGCACTTTGAAAATACTGCCCTTCATGTTTCTACCATCTCCTAATGCCACTGATATTATCAAAGTTAAATATGCCCAAATTCCACAATTTCCATTTTTAATTTAAAACTCAAAGTGCTATGCTATGATTTTATTGTTAACCAAACTGGGGGTGGGGGGCTGTATGGTCTACCCTATGAGTGATATTAGAGGACAAATAATGCCTAGTAGCTTGCATACTGAGGCACAAATCTGAACATTAAAACTCACCATAGGCCAACAAAACAAAGTACTACTGCTCTTCATGTTATATATACCCCCTGGTAAACACACCACTGGCCTTGAGCAGTTAAGAAACAACCAAGAGCAACTCAGGCAAAACTGGGAACAGGTTATTGTTGGAGACTTCAGCATTAACTGGCATTCTCAGGAAGCATCTGCAGTAAGAGACCAAATATCAGGCCTCTATCTAACACAGTTGGTAACACAAGCTACTAAACAAAATTACAGCTCCCTAATCGACTGGCTTCTCTCCACCTGCCCAGAACACATCTCTGAGGTTTCAGTCTTACTTGACTCCCTCAGTGACCATTCCCCTGTAATGTACCTGGACAAATAGGTTCACCAACTGCACCCCCAGGACTCTAGAAATCAATTTCTGTGAACTGGGCAATTGGAAACCTTTTGTCCGTACCTGCAGCTGGTTGACAGGTCCCTGTTGGACAGAGCTAAGGATGGGAATCAAGGTTTTGATTACTTCTGCAAGACCTTTAACATGGCCTGTCAAATCTTTGCCCCACACAAAACCAAAGAAGAAAGAGGATCCGCTAACCCATGGATCACAGGCTTACTTATTGAGTGCAACTAGGAAACAGGCTGACCTCATTGCTTACAAGGCAGCCAGAAATAGCTGCATGAAGCTCATCTGACTTGCCAAAGCCTCTTACTATAATGATCTGCTAAGCAGGAGCTGGGGCCGAGGAAGGGAGTTCTGGGACTCCGTAAAATCCCTTATGGGAAGAGCTCTAGGGCACCTCCTGACCTCATTGTAACCACGTCTGAAACACTATAGGAGCCTATGGATATAGCAAATGCTTTCAACATAGCCTTCACAGACCTAAGCGCTGTGCAACCTAGTGATGGTATGCCCCACATAAGGCGACACCAACACAGCGAACTACAACCCTGTCAACAAAATTGACACTTTGCCAACAGGTTGCTGTGTTGGTGTGCTTCAGACAGGGGCACACTGTCTTGAGGTCCTGCACCACCACCCTTAGTCAACTCTGACTGGAGTGTTGATAATCCTAAAGATAGGGGGCAGGGGGCAGAGCCCCAGGAATGGGGAGTTCGGGGGGATGAAGCCTCCTGATAAAAAAAAAAATGGACTGGGACACACACAAGAATCATGTAAATTGCAGCTTGTGGTTGACATGATTCCTGTCTGTGAGATGCCGGGTCAACAAAATGGTTGTCGAACTGGCATCATAGAGCCCCTAGTGACTACCTCACCCCTATGCCACCTGACCAGCTCTCCAATTGGAATTCACCTCCCTCACCTCCCAACAGCATATCGCCATTCTATTTCAGGCGGATAACTAGAACTGAGACCATAAACTATATCAAACAAGTCTTAGGGAGGACAAGGATGGGGAGTGATTTAGTAGACATGAAGATGGTTGCCCTTACATTAAATGAACTTGCAGATCCACTCACCAAGGTCTTCAATGCCTCCCTAAGATTGGGTGTGTTCCCAGACAGATGGAAGGCAGCAATCATTACCCTGTCTTTAAAGCTGGAGACAGAACAAATCTGTCTAACTATAGGACCATCTCGACACTACCTCTCCTATCCAAAGCCCTTGAAAGGGTGGTCTTGGATAAACTTAAGAGAACCTTAGAAAATACACCCTACTTTGCAGACAACAACACGGATTCCAGAAAAAGCATTCCACACTCACCACTGTGGTTGAATACACCTCTCAACTCTATGATGCCTTAGACAAAGGTCTGGCAGTGGGCTCTATCTTTACAGACCTCAGTAAGGCATTTGACACTGTTAACCATCAATTTCTCCTACACTGTCTACTATCCACAGGATTGTCCACTGACACCATTGACTGGTTCAACAGTTACCTTAGGCACAATGTTTGAGAATCAGCGGTAATCTCTCTGAGCCTAGGGAGGTGAGCCTCGGAGTCCCCCAAGGGTCAATCCTATGCCCACTCCTATTCAGCCTCTTTGTTAATACTCTACCTTCTGCCTGCCCAGCACACACTGTGCTTTATGCTGATGATGCCGTCATCTCAGCATGTGGCAGAGAATTGGCATCAATCACTTATGATCTGCAAGACAATTTTCAAAGGAAGGAATCGTGGTTCACTCAAAACAAACTAATTCTCAACTATAAAAGTACTAAAGGCATGCTCTTCATTACACCTCAGAACAAGAAGAGGTATGGCCCCCTGAGGATACATAGCCATAAAGGTGACATAATTGAACAAGTCAGCATGTTTAAATATTTAGGTGTTCACCTGGATGATACCTCACTTTCTCCACTCACGTTGATCAACTCGTCAAATCTGCAAATGCCAAACTGGGTGTTCTCTATCACCACTGACACTGTGCACCAACCCCATCTTTACCCGGACCTAGTACTACCCACAGTAGCCTCACCAGGTAAAAATTAAACCCACACACCAGCTCTTACTGCTAAACCATCACCCCACTCCCCCCCCCCCACCGTACCCTCTCCCCGAAAACTCAAATTTTTTGGTAAATCCACTAATGTAAATATGTAAAGACACGCACTTGGAATTTAAGGTAATAAATTGTCTGGATAAGAAATGAATCAATGTTTTTTCCACTCTGCTGTTCAAACAACAAGTGTAACCTCTCCACCAAACTCCATGTAATGTACTATACTGTATTATAAGTCTGTTCTGTGATATTTTGCTGTATTTCTCTGTCTCCCACCTTGTACTACTTGTACACGGGTCACACCTGGAAACAAGCCTCGGCTCAGTGTGCCTTTCCTGGTCACCTATTTTAAATAAATAAATAAATAAAATTCTATGATGCTGGACATCTCAAAACTTGTCACATGTAGATCAATCCTATTTACCATGGATTGTGGACTAGTGATCTATGGGGCTGGCTCTAACACTGCACTAAAAGGGGTCAAAACCCTTCTTAATAAGGCATGCCATCTGGTCCTGGGTGCCTACCATTTGATGCATATGTGTGCCCTTTACAGTGATACTGGTTGGTTCCCCCTCCATCTCAGGGCACATTACCAGACTTGCCTGCTGGTGAAAAAAATCAGTGTTAGGGTTCGTGCCTGGGTCAACCTCTATCCTCTTTGAAGTTGCTCAACCCACTATCAACACTAGAAGTAAAACTAAGGGGGGGGCTTCTGGTACCCTTTAAGTGCATCACTCTACCCAGATATCCCTATCCTACCGTGGACCCCAATGGTTCAATGACCTACCACCAGCCCTAATCAAATCTAACAAGATCAGCCAGTTCAAATCAAGGCTGTGTACACACCAATGTTTGCTATTGCTCAGTCTAACTGATTTTGATCTTTCTGACTCTGGACTTGCACCTGTTTAACCCTAGCCATTTCCTCACCCATACACTGGCACATCCTTCTCCTCCTCCACCCCCTCTCTTCCCCCCTACCTTTCTCTCTCCCCCTCCTCTCCCTCTCCCACCTGCTCTACTCTTCCTTGAACTTCTAGCACCACTCCTCCTGCCTCTCCCCTGACAAAGCCAAGTCTGGTTGCTTTTCTCACCCTACTACACAGTAGCTGGGGACCCTCTGTCCTTTGACTGAACTCTGCACTTACCAAAAGGTTTGTACCACACTCCTGTAGTGTTGTTGTAGGTGGTTATTCCACACTGAAACCTTGTATTCCTATTTGCAACTACTGTATTTTTTTTTTTAACAATTATTTTACCAGGTGAGACACACTAAGCTGAAAGCTTGTTTGCAGGTGCAACCTGGGAGCATGAGGAAGTTAAGTGATTTGTTTAGGGTCACACAGTATGCAAGTGGGGGCTGTGGGATTCAAACCCAGGTCTCCAGATTTACAGCTCAGAGCCTTAAACCACTGTGCCATCAATGCTCATGAAATCTTGCTGTTAACTGTGCTTACTTGTACTCATTGTTATGTCTTGTTATGTCATGTTTTTGCTGACTTGGAACTTTTGAAAACGAGCCTTCTGCTCAAAGGTATTAATCCCAAACTGAAATAAATAAATAAATAAATAACCAGTATTTCATTGCTCATGTAATACATATTAGCTTTAGTAGATGTTTGGTTAACATATCTTTTAAATACATAGATTTCATGTTTCAGACTTCAAAAGTTGACTACATTTTCTTCTGCTGAAAACATGTTTATGAATTTGAAGTCTGATGCTGTTTAATCCAAGGTTCAGGACTTGCAGTGCACTGCAAATGTTTTACATCAATTAGCTGCCTTTGGGACCTGACTACATAATTATAGCTAACAGGAACTTTGCTTGGAGGAGCCAAAACCCACAAAACTGTGGCAGGCCAGTATTTAAGAAAATCAGTTGTCTACCATTTATTTGCAAACTGAAAACAAGAACTGTAGATGACTGCCAATCTGCAAGCCTTGGACCGATATTAGAGTACACTTGCATGCCTCATCAGAGCCTCTGTTTTTCAAGGGCTTTTAGAGGCTTCTTCCCCAATTTAAGTTCAAAGAGTTGTGTGAACCCAGGAGATTAAGTAATGGCTGGAGTTAAAGCGGAACAGGAATGCACCGCTGCCTGAGCCAGCACAGCTGTAGCCACTCCTATGATATGCCCTTTCAAAACAACAAGCTTGGGGGAATTACACATGATGCTGAGAGATATCCAAATAAAAGACTGTTCAATTATGGAAAAGAAGAAGCAGAAGGAGTCAGAGAACAGATACTAATCTGCAACTGGTCCAGCCAAATGCTTAATGAATTCGATACAAACAACATGAAGTCAAACACCAGTTCCCAGGTGACTAGAGTTGTCAGCTTGGAAAACATGCCCAGCCTAAATAATCTCCTTAACAAAAATTAAAAAATAACACAAAACATTAAACTGAATACTCAGTGGAGTGCAGATGGGAAAAGCCCTGTTCAGTGTCAGCAGAAGAAATTATAGCTACAGTACCAAACCCTTCATTTCTAAGGGTTTAAGAATTCCCTGGTAGAAATATGGTTATACTTAAGCACGTCAGCAGCAGCTATGTGGTATACAGAGTGAAGCCATTTTTAATGGAAGAACTAAAAACTCAGCATGAGGGTTTTCAGACCAGTGCAAATTTGTTCTGAATGCTGTCCAAACAGGCAAAAATTCAGATATTTTTTGAAGTAGGTCACCAGTGTAATTATATCAACATAATGAAAGACTAGAGTCAATTTACTTCTGTAGTTTCATATTAAAGTATAATGTTATTATTCTTATGAAGGATCACAATCAAAAATAAAATCCTTTTCAAATAAGCACTGGCTTTGTCAGTAGTGCTTTCCCATGTGACAATACTTTAACTGAGTCCTTTCATAATAAAAGTCAATGCAGTTTTTTTTCCAGTGAAGCAGACTTGGATAGGTCTTGTTCATAAAGCTGTTGGGAAACAGTCTGTTTCAAACTATTCACCAGCCATTCTTCAGATTACCAGTGCTAATGTTCTGGAAACATAGTATTTAATGTTAAACAAACATCTGCTTACTGGACTATAGAGTCAGAAAAAGATGGGTGTATACATGATCCCCTTAGCAGAAGCCTAGGTTTGCTAGCATAAAGCACCTAGCTTCACCTAAGCTCTTTTCTTCTAGGGTTTGCTTGAAAGGACAGAGCAAAGTGCAACATTAGCAGAGCAAAGAGAAACATTAAGGGTTCTTTTGGCTAAGCAGAGTTACTGTTGTGTTACTATTTTGTTTTGTGCTTACTGGTTCTGCTTACAGGTTTATTACTGTTTACTTTTATTTTTCTCTGATTAAAATTGTTCTTTTTGCAGGGTATAGTTTCTGTTACATTGTTACAAGGTGTGCTTACAGGTTTGTTACTGTTTTGTGCTTACACATTACTGCTTTATTTTTCTCTGATTCAAACTGTTTTTTTTTTTACAAGGTATATTTTCTGTTACATTGTTGTAGGTTGTGCTTTCAGATTTTGTTACTGTTTTGTGCTTACAGGTTTTACAGTTTATTGCTTTATTTTTCTCAGATTGAAATTGTTTTTTGCAGGGTATATTTTTTCTTAAATTGTTACGTAGTGTGCTTACAGGTTTGTTACTGTTTTGTTCTTACAGGTTACTACTTTATCTTTCTTTGATTCACATTGTTTTTTGTTATGGGTCATCCTTACAGGTTTTGTTACTGCTTTTTGCTTACAGGTTTTACATTTTGATCTATCTTTAGGCTAAGCAAAGTTACTGTTTTTGTTACTATTTTGTTTTGTGCTTACAGGTTTTTGTTTCGGGCTTAAAGGTATTGCAGTCTCTTTCTCACACTGAAGGAGCTAATTGCTTTTCTTCCACAGCTCTTCCAGGGGATTAGCAGTATAACTGGGGGATGGAGCTGACAAAGGCTTAGTACCTTCCAACAGGAGGAAGATTTAAATGTCAGATTAGTTGATGTGTTGTGGTGAAGACTAGGTTTGCTGGCATAAAGCACCTAGCTTCACCTGAGTTCTTTTCTTCTAGGGTTTGCTTGCACAGACAGAGCACATATCCTCACACATCATTAGAGGGCACTGTACATAAAAAAAAACTTCTTTGGGACAGAACTTCTATTTCCATCCACACATCCTCTCTATTACTTTTTCCGCAGGTGCTTCTATTTACATCCAAACTATTTCTATACTCCATTTCTAGCAACCTTCTTCCTAGGGGCATAAAAACATCTCTCTATTACCATTTCCACAGGCACTTATATTTTAATCCGAACTCCTTCTCAACTCCCTTTCTAGTAGCCTTCTTCAAAAAAAAATGTATTTTCTCTTCAGCAGGATTTATATTTCCATCCACACATCCTCCCTATTTCTGCTACAGCCAACTTTCACAGGTGATTTTAATTTTTGTCCACACTTCCATTTGCCTTCCTGAGCTCAAGTAGTTGTATCCCACAAGGGGGTTCACCTTGTGTATCATCTATCCTTTGATTTATAGCAACATTGATTTTGTCCATTACCCACAAAACAATATGGACATCATCAACTTCAGATATTGTGGGACACTCATCACCAGAGCTTACGTGAGGCAGGCGGGACATTGTCAGACTTGCTCTGCACTAAATGATCTACTCACTCTACACACTGCTTGTGCTGAAATGTACTTTCTCAGGGTGTAACTCAATCATGCTGCACAGCACTCAGACTTAAGGCACAAACCACCAATGCCACTCCCCCAGAGATCTAGCAGACCTGGGGGCTGGCAGTTGGTAGGAAAACATAAAGTGCAGTGAAATAACTCTCGTGAAATAACTCCACCACCAATCAAACTAACAAACAGGTTCTCTCCACTTTCATCCCATCCTACTGCCATGGCAGGCATGACAGTGGAGAGGACCCTCACAGAATGCATGGACAAACAAACCACAACAAAAACATCCTAGTAAAACAAAAAGTACATCTTAATAATAAGTGACTCTGTGATCTGCAGGTTCAGTCACACATCTACCAAAGTGGCCAAACAGAAATTGAGGTTAGATGCCTCCCAGGAACATCAGCATGGAGGGATACAAACAGGATTGAGGGAATTGTGTGTAACACTGAGTGAGACATGCACATTCTCAACCATATATGTACCAACGACCTGGCCAGATGGTCAGTTGGAGAGACTAAGCAGCATATAATGACTCTAGGAGAAAAACTCACTTCCCATTCATCCAGTCTTCTTCTCAGATATTCTGCCTGTGTGGGACAAGGGGGCTAACAGGCAGAAGATCAGAGAAATGGACATCATCAAACTTAATACCTGGATCAAAACCTGATGTCAGGAAAAAGGCTATGGCTATGTAGGAAACTGGCAGAACTTCTGGAAGAGGGAGTTCTTTAGATTCAATGACCTACACCTTACAAAAGAGGGAACGTGTACTCTCGGCCAAAAATTCGACATCTTCATCAACCATTTAAACTAGAGGGAGGGGAAGGAGCATCAGAAACAGCTGTATCATATGAGCTTATGAATGCCCCTCCCCATCTAAGGAAAATTGATTGGAACAAAAACAGGGCATCACAAGCACCACGTGCATCACAACTACACACTGGCATTCCAAACATGATAGGGTTGTTCAAAGTATGAAGAACACAAACCCCGAGCAGAGAAATTGCACAGCAAGCAGGACAAACCAAGACCAGAAGGCAATGTGTGTCAATGCCTGTAGCCTTCCAAATAAAATCACAGATCTCACAGCAATGATGGCCAAGACCAGCCTCAACTGGGTTGCTTTCACAGAGACTTGGTTCACAAAGAACCATACCTGGGACATCGCTATCATGGTTACACTCTCTTCAGGAGAGACTACATAGGTAAGAAAGGAGGGGGGCACTATTTATATCAGGGAAGGGATAAATGCTACTGAGACACAGGGAACACAAGGTGAGACAGAGGCCCTATGGATCACTCTGGAATCTGGAAACAGGAAGCCTACCAGGGTTGGATTTATTTATGGACCCCCATACCAGGAGATTGAAAAGGACAAGGTTCTCTTGGAAGACATAATGAGGATGGCTGACAAAGGTGAGCTATTGCTAGTTGGCAACCTCAATCTACCAGATGTAGAATGGTCCACCTTCACAGCTTCCTCAGTGAGGAGTAGAGACTTCCTCATGGCTTTGAGGGGGGCAGGGGTGAATCAAATGGTGGTTTATCCCACCAGAGAATCAGCTATCCTGGACCTGGTATTCACTAACAGTGCCAGGGTATCAGACATGCAAGTGGGGATCAATCTGGGTACCAGTGACCACAGTTCAATCTGGTTCTCCATTAGCAAGACTGAGGACCCCTGCCACTCCAGAATCAGGTTGCTCAATTTCAGGAAAGCACATTTCCCAAAAATGAGGGAAAGAATCAAGTCCCTGCTGGCAACAGATACAACATGGAATGTGGAGGACAAATGGACAAAGCTGAAAGATGCTATAGTGTCAGTCACAGCTCTATGCACTAAACAAATCAGCAAGTCCACAAGGGCAAATAAGCCTCTCTGGTTCTCAAAGAGGAAGCTACTATAGTTAGGGAAAAGAGAAAAGTTTTTTGGAAGTACAAGGAGACCAAATCTGAAAAGGATAGAAAAGCCTACAGAGAGAAACTCAAGGAAGCTGGGAAAGCTATTAGGGTGGCAAAGGCCCAGACCAAAGAAAAACTGACTCAAGAAATGAAAAGGGGGGGACAAAACATTTTATTGATACATTCGAGAAAAAAGAAAGAGCAAAGGAGGAATAACACGGCTGGCAAACAAGGAAGAACACCTGGTGGAAAATGACAAAGACAAGGCAGAAGTTCTCAATGCATTCTTCTGATCAGTCTTTATACAGGAAGACACTGGTAATGGTCCAGCACCAGCCAGGACACTTCCACATACTAGGGGAGCTGACATATCCCCCTTTACGAAAAAAAGTGCCCTTGAGGAATTGTCTAAAATAAGGGTGGACAAGGCAATGGGTCCTGATGGAATACACCCAAGAGTTCTAAAATAACTTAGGAATGAACTTGCTGCCACACTTGCTGAACTGCTTAACAGTTCACTGGAATAGGGGACAGTACCTCAGGATTGGAAAAGGGCCACGGTTGTGCCATTGCACAAGAGTGCTAGTAGGGAGGTAGCAGGAAACTACTGCCCAGTAAGTCTGACCTCAGTGGTGGGTAAAGTAATGGAGGCATTGCTTAAGGAAAGGGTAATGAACTACCTGAAAGCAAGTGGGCAACTTGACCCAAAGCAGCATGGCTTCACAGCAGGATGCTCATGCCAAACAAATTTGATAGAATTCTTCGACTGGGTTACAAGAGAAGTAGACCAGGGGGCAACAGTGGACATGGTGTATTGGACTTTTGTAAAGCCTTTGATACAGTTGCACACAGAAGGCTAGCCAACAAACTAGAGCAAGCTGTCATCAGTCACAAAGTAGCTAAATGGATCACAGCTGGCTTCAAGGCAAGACACAGAGGGTTATGGTAAATGGCACTTTGTCCCAAGAGGGGAAGGTGGCAAGTGGCATGCCACAGAGGTCAGTACCAGGCCCCATCCTTTTCAATATATTCATAAGCGACATCGCTGAAGAACTGAAAGGGAAAGTCTGCCTCTTTGCAGATGACACAAAGCTCTGTAACAGGGTGGACACACAGGAAGGGATCACAGAAATGAAGGCAGATCTCAGTATGCTAGAGGAATGATCCAAGAACCGACAGTTGAGATTCAATGCCAAAAAATATAAAGTCATGCACTTGGGTAGAATGAACCCATGCTTGAAGCACTGTATGTCCTGGTGGGGCAGCTACTAGAAGAAACAAAGCTGGAACAGGATCTTGGTGTCATGATCTCAAATGATTTAAAGATAGGGAAGCAATGCGAAAAAGCGGCAGTAAAGGCAAGCAACATCCTCAGATGTATTGGTAGGGATATTACCAGTAGGAAGTATGATGTAACCCTCCCACTGTACAGATCCCTGGTGAGACCTCACTTGGAGTACTGTGTGCAGTTCTGGAGACCACACCTTAGAAAGGACATAGACTGTCTGGAAACTGTGCAGACACATGCCACCAAAATGATGCAGGGTCTGCACCATGAAATGTTCGAAGCTAGGCTCAGGAAACATGATTTAGGCAGTTAAATTTGTTAAAGGGATCAACACAGTACAAACCAGGAGCCTCTTCTGGATAAACAGAGCTGCACGTACTAGAGGACACAACATGCTCCTGGTGGGAGGTAAATTCAAAACAAATGTTAGGAAGTAATTTTTCATGGAGAGGGTGGTGGACCCTTGCAACAGCCTGCCACTGGAGGTAGTGGCAGCCAATACAGTCAGTGAATTCAGACAGGCATGGGATAGACAGTACCATCACCTTAGCAAAGACAAATTGATAGTGGGGTGTAGAAAACTCAGGTAGACTAGATGGACCACACAGTCTACTTCTGCTGGCAAATTCTTATGTTCTTATTATTACACTGAATGGCTTTCAAATGGAGTTTTCAAAAGAAATACTATGTAAAACACAAGCCTCCCTGGTCTCCTTACATGATGCAATGATATATTTTAAATGTATTCACCAAGAAAGGCACACTGAGCCAAGGCTTGTTTCCAGGTGTAACCTGAGGAGGGGGGCAACAAGGGGGAAGTGCAAATCAATACCAAGTGATACAAGTACAAGGAACAACAATAGTTATATGAAACAGCAATTGAGTACATAGAAGTGGCAAAGGCACTGTACATGCACATTTCATAATAATATTAATAAAAATATATGTAAAACTGAAGCAAAATACCATAAGGGAGAGGGGAGTAGGGGGCAACAGCTAGTCACAAGAGCATAATGGAGAGAAGTAAGACAGCAGGAACAGTTTGAGAAAGTGGAGGCAGGGTGACCTAATGGGGAGAGGGAAGTAAAGAGATAGGGCAGACTGGCCCACAGAGGAATACCAGCAAGGTATGTGAAAAGCATATCAGAGGGGAGATACTATTAGACGGAAGGGTTGGAAGGGTGGAGGTGGAAAGAGAAGGAAGAAAGGAGGCAAGAAAATGAGCCAGTATTTAGCCAGGAAAGAAGAGCAATCAGTTAGATTACAGGCATCCAGTGAAGGGAGAGAAAAGTCAGAATCAAGAGTGCAGTGATGGATAGGAAGAAGGACATTTACAAAATAGCTGCAGAATGAGTAAACGAGGAGGTCCAGTTCAGCCAGGATGGTTTGGGGGCTGCAAGGTAAACCACATCCACAAAGTCAAACTCTGGTAAGATCAGTTTGAGAATGAATTTGTAGTGGACAAAAAGTGGAAGGCATGATTTGTTATGGTACAGTTTTATATGAATGGCATCAATGTGTGGGGAAGAAGGAGATAGTTTGATCCAGCCACACACCAAGATACTTGAAGTGGCTATGGGAATAACTTCAAAGGGAGATTCATCAAGAGTCATGAAGACTGGGGTTTGCTGGAGCCTTGCTAATCTCTACTTAGGGCCAAAAGTCACGGAAACAGTCATTTTTGCATTAAGCAAGAGTTAGTTTAAAAGGAGCCAGCGATAGACATTGTCAAGGTCCTGATGCAGTGACAACAGCATCCCAGGAACAGGAGCCCCAGAAGCAAATAATACAGTATCATCTACATACATATGAATGTGCAAGGAAACACAGAGGGGTTTTCATTTAGAAACATGTAGTAAAGAATAAGGCTGAAGATGGAGCTCTGTGGGCACCAGAGTTGATAGCAGGGGTAAGGCATCACTGACTTGGACCAACTGGTGCTGGCCAGAAAGGCAGAAGTGGAAATACCTGACTGACAAGTCAGATAGAACCCCTAAGGTCATCCAGGAGGAGAGGAGAGGACAGGCCACTGTAATGAAGACCTTAGCCAGATCAATGGAAATAGCCATGGTGATGTGATTCTGATACATTATTTTTAGTTACATAATCAGTGGCATGGACCAAGAAGAAAACTGCAGAGTGATGTTTGCCAGAAGCTGGACTGAAAAAGGAGAGATGAAGGAAGAGGAACTGAGAAAGTAGAAGAGTTGTGAGAAGGCAAGTTTTTCCCTGCACCTTGGCTGGGGCAGGAAGGAAGGTGGGAGTGGAATGATAGTTCCCAGGGGAAGAGAAATGACCCCCTTTGTGGAGGGGGAGGACTTCAGCAACCTTCAAGGTCTGGGACAAGGTCGTGAGATAGAAAGGGAGGTCTGAGGTGCAGCAGTATCTGGGGCAGAAATAATGAAGTTTGGAGTACAGACCATCTGGAATGCGTTGTCTCACAGGTTGGATAGTATCAAGAGCAGCAAAGGTAGCTCCAATGGAGAAGAGGAAAATGGTAAAATTGGCAGAGGGGAGGAAGGGGAAGGAGAGGAAGTAGGGAGGAAGGTTGGGTAGAGGAAAGGAAGAGAGTGCAAGAGATGATGAACTGGTTGAAAGCATTAGTAGTCTAAACAGTCAGATACATTTGGACTACACAGCTTGAGAACTGAAGAAGCCTCATGTTGCTTAAGTAAAATACACTCAAGCAATAGGAATGGGGGGGATGGGTAAGGAGGGCAGGGGGTTCATGTTTGAGCTCCGCACATCACCAGATGGCAAAAGCAGAAGGGCAAGGGGGTGCAGGAGAGGGTGGGATTTACACTGGTGTTGAGGCTTAAAAGGGGGGCCACAGGTGCAAGAAGAAATAAGTGAGATAGACTGAGTGATAACTTAGCTTTTAGAAGGGGGAGGAAAGGAGGTTGGAGCAGGAGAATAAGGAAAGGAGGGAAGGCGGAAAAGGGGGATGAGAGGTGAGGAAGGGGTGAACGTTACAAGGAAAGAGTGGTTAAATTATTGAGGGCAGCAAGAAACATAAGGGAGGTGTAGAAGGAGAAGTAGTGAAAGAAGGTACATAGTAGGTAAGGAGGGAGTGAAACACAGTAGAGAGGAAGGCAGGCAGTGGAGGGTGCGGTGAGAAAAAGGGAAAGACAGTCAAGGGGTTGAAAGAAAGCAGTGGTAATAAGAACACTAAGAAAATGGGGAAACTAAAGGTTAAAAGGTGAGGCTAAACACTACACAACACAACAACAAAAACTAAATAAATAAAAGAAAGAAACAGCAAATAAAGATGAGCTCTGAACTGGCTGCCTGTCAGATGGAAATTTTTTTTTTCTGGGATCCTCTACTAGCACACAAAGTCTTGACCAGTCTGGAACCTAGTATCTCAGTGAGTTTCTGACTCCTTAAATGACTTCAAGGAAACTGAGGTCGGGGAGAAGGGTTGCTACAAGTGCCACCATCCTGCAGAAGTCTCCAGGCAACTGAGATTGTGCGGTGGCTATTCTCCCCTTTGGAACATGCTCCCTGAGGAGATCCATGTGGCTGGTACCCTCTTCTCTTTTAGATTTAAATTAAAACTATACATGATGCAGCAGGTTCTTGGGAAGATCAGTACTATTTATTTTGAATGTTTACATATGAACTACCGGAGGAGGTGGCATCATTGAAAACAGTGGGAAGTTTTAAAAAGGGGTGGGACAGGGTAAAAAGGAGAGTGATGACAGGAGGGAGGAAAGGGATGGGGGAAGAGAGGGTGGGGGAGAGTAACTTCAGGGGCAAGGGTAGTTAGTGGGGGCAGCTCCAGTAAAATAGACTGAGCTACAACTTGAGCAGACTTGATAGACAACTAGGCTTGTTTCTGCTGGCAATTTTTGTATGTTCGTATGTTCATATATTTATATACTGTATCTATAATATGTGTTCTACATGAGTTTTCATGTATTGCTGTTTTTACTATTTATTGTTGGTTTTATGGTCATGTGTCCTATATAGTGCAGAATATTTGTATTGTGAAGGTGCTCTGAGCATTACCTTATAAAAAAGAAATCAAGTAACTCATTATACCCTGGGTGGTCATTTTGTATCAGGAGGAGAATCAATGGATGGTTTGGACTTCATAAGGAGCTAATGGGTACAATGAAAAACTAACTAATGGATGCCTTGCAGGTTTCAAGAGAGCTAGCCTCAGCCTCCATTCTAGCCCCCCCCCCCCACCGCTTGCCTCCAGGGACATTGGACACCAGTTTTGGGCCTTCAGCTGGCTGCCACCTCTGCTCCCCTCTACAGCCAATCAGGAGCTTTATGCCTCATGGACTTGGCAAAGGCAAGCCCGCCAAACTTTAACAATGGATGCTTAGCTGCTTTTTGGCTCAGTAGGAGCTGAACCGCTAGATGCCTTGCAGGGTCGAGAGAATCAGCCTCGGCCTCCATTCTAGCTCCCCCAACTACTCAAATTCAGGGACACTGAGTGTCAGGTTCAGACCTTCTGCTGGCTGCCACCTCTTCTCCCTTCAACAGCCAGTCATCAGATGCTTCTAGCCTCATGGGTGTAGCTTAGGCAAGCCCACCTAGCTTGAACAAAGGACACTACTGCTTTTTGCTTCAAAGTGTCTTTAACTGAAAATAGTCAGGCAACTCAGCCAGAGTTCGGCAGAAACCAGTTGACACCCACATACCATTGATTAAGGGAGTCCCTATGCAAAGTTTAAGAGATCAAATGTTAACTGATTGACTGTTAAATGGTTGCTGAGAAAGTTTACTGTGAACTATACTGTAGGCAAGCCCACCAAAACTGAACAAAAGACACACTGCTGCTTTTTGGATCAGTTGGAGCCACATCTCTAGATGCCTTGCAGGGGCTGAGAGAGCTAGCCTCAGCCTCCATTTTAGATCTCCACCTCTCCACTCACCTCCAGGAACATCAGACGCCAGGCTCAAGCCATCAGCTGGCCACCATCTCTCCTCCCCTTGATAGCCAATTAGTGGGAGCTTTGAGCCTTGTGGCTTAGACCAGCCTACCAAACTTGAACAAAGACACTCTGCTGCCTTTTGGCTCAGTTGGAACTGCACAGCTGGATGCCTTGCAGGAGTTGAGAGCTAGCCTCAGTCTCCATTCTAGCTCTCCCCCTTATCGCTCACCTCCATTGATATTGGATGCCAGGACCAGGCCTTCAACTGGCTGTCACCTCTCCTCCCCTTGACAGCCAATCAGCAGGAACATCATGCCTCATGGGCATGACTTCATTCTCTTCCTGAGGGCTCCTGCTATCTAACTGGCTAGAGTGCTACTGTAAAGTCTGGAGAGAAAAGGGCATCCCCGCTGTGGGCATCAGCTGTGGAGTCAGCCATTGGTCCGCTACTCTGCCCATTTCAGTCTGCACCCCAACCCTGAGTAAGTACTCTTTCATGATCTGGTGTTAATTAGTTCCACTGAGGCCCATAGTTTGCATTGCACTAACAGACTTGCACCTAGGCTGTGCTATTGTATCTAGGATATACCTAAGCTTGTGCTGCTTCATCTATTATATTATGAGGCTGTTGCTGCTGTTTATTTACCAGTGTTACACTGCTTAAACTATCTGCTGTTATATTCTGCATCTGGATAGCCCCAACATTTGTTTTATTAACCTTAGTTTTACAACTTTCCAGTTGTCTATAGCTGCTCCCTATCTGGGTAGCCCTAAGTTTGTGCTACTTACCTAGCTGGGTTAACAAATTGCTGCTGCTCCCTAGGTGGCTAATCCCTACATTTTGTTTTATTAACCGTAGATGTATCGCAATCCAGTTGTCTATAGCCACTCCCTATCTGGGCTGCCCTGAGTTTGTTCTAATTGCCTAGCTGGGTTAACAAACTGCTGATGCTGCTTCCTGTCTAGGTAGCCCATGACATTTTGCTTTATTGACACTAGTTTTTTAACAAGCCAATTTGACTACAGCTGCTGTTTATCTGGCTAGCCCCTACATTTGTGCGAATTACCTAGCTGGTTTAGTGGTGCATCCACGAATTTACAGAAGGGGGGGCACCTGGTTTGGAAAACTAAACCTCTCTAGGAGGGTCCGGGGGCATGCCCCTCCAGGACATTTTGAAATGCAATGTGTGAAATGGTGCATTTTAGTACATTTTAGGTCCAGTTTTCAGGAGCAAAGTGTTGATTACCCCCTCAAAAAATCTCCTAGTTCCCTTTCCATCACAGAGTAGCTGCAAATAGTAATGGCTACCTCACTGGGATATATCAATTCTGAGGGAGATGTCTGGTTCTTCTGCCAGAGCAACCAAACATGTCCCTCAGCTTTCCTCCCAGCCCTGCCAAGACAACTTGCCACTGCACTATGATGGAGAGAAATGAGGAGATGGCCTCAGTTGAAAAGGACTAGCCTAACCTCAAGCTCTCAGCCCCAATGAACTACTATTGAATAATACTTTGCCCCTGCACTTCTTACCAGACAACTTAGATGTAATCAAGTCAAAGGATGCTTCGAAAAACAATAAAACAAGGGGGCCACAGGACTGTGTCAGCTGCAGATTTAATAAAAATTACCAAACACATTGTAAAAAAAGCTACCCATTTACAATGTGTGTTAAAGAAGGACCTAACACAGTATAGTGCAGTGGTTAAGGGCACTGAGCTGCAAACCTAGAGACCTGGGTTTGAATTCCACAGCCCCCACGTGCATATTGTGTGACCCTGAGCAAGCCACTTAACTTCCTTGTGCTCCCAGGTCATACCTGAAAACAAGTTTCAGCTTAGTGTGTCTTTCCTGGTTAAACAATCTCCCCTTTCCCCTTCCTAATGCATAATGCTGATAGACATAGTGCAGGTATTTAAGGAATAGTTGATGCATATACGAAACATCATACTGTACTTATATACACACATGCTGTTATAAGAAATGTCAATTCCAAACAAGTAAATAATAATAATTCACATTCTCAGGTTTCATATGTTCTAAATGGCTATATTAGCAGTCACAGATTACTGGCAATGAGAAATGTATTTTATTCTTTGGTAACTGGGTAAGACCCACTAGGCAGAAATGGTTGTTTTCAGGGGCCACCTGGCGGCACTGGAGTGGTTAAATAACTTGCTCAGAGTCAAACCCAGGTCTGCTGGACACACCAAGTTAATGTACAGCTAACTCTAACCCATGGGTTATACTGATAGCCCTACTAAATTGCCATGCACACACATCCTGTCACAAAAAGCACATTGTAACAACCCTAAGGAAAATCTTGAATGGGGAAAGCCTCTAAAGAAAATGGGCATCAGTCCATACTGCTCGTTCATAACTAAATCTGCAGACAGTAAGATGTAGCTAGACTGCCTTCGTCTGACAATACTTTTCAGTGGTTGAGTTATTCTGATTTGCCATGTCATATAAATCATCTATAATCTCCTCAAATTACTTTTCTTTTTCCATACATACATACATACATACATATAATGAAATATAGGAGATACTCAGAAACAGACACCTGTTGGTGACTGGCTACTTGGGGGGTGGAATCATGGGGTGTTTCAAGTCAAGCTGAGTGGCTAGAAAAAGTAAGATGGGTAGAAAAATTGAGCTTGGTATGGTAAATAAATATAAATATAAATTTATGTAACTGCATAAATATAAATCAATTATTGCTATTAAAACTTTACACAAGTTATTTGGCACTGTCCTGCATTTGTCACATGGGGCTCAACGGCACCCCTCCATAGGATCACAGTTCATTAGTTGATGGAAGCAACCTCATCCACTGTAAGTTCCCTATCTGAGTGTCAGCCATGCATAGACACAGTCTCATAACTGCATGCTCCCCCTTTCTCTACAGCCACATTAGTTCATGTCCAATGACCTGTTATCATTAGTTCATGTCCAATGACCTGTAAAAGGAAAAGATTGTTAAATGTTTGGGGTTTACAGGAAAACAAAAACACTTCAAGGACACAATTGTGGCTGCAGAGTAGGTCAGGGAGCTGAAGCAAATCCTGTCACCAGTAAACTCGTGACAGATCGCTCTTTCAGCAGTCAGATTTAAAACAACCAGCTTGCCATATCAGCTTGATACAGATGTGGAATGACAGTCAAGAGCTCACAAATTTTTGTAGGGTACAGTTCAGTCAGTTAATATGCAGTATTGTCTGCTACTCATCCATGGGGGGGATGGAATGGAGCACCACGTCCCCTACCAGTACTAAGGTTCCCCTCCTGGCTCAGCTTCTCTGACCTGTGCCAAGAGATACAGCCTGATCACAAATCCTGACTCACATTCACAAATGAAAATATGAAAGATGACCAGTGCTAGTGACAGTACACTTACAGGGTGTCATCTCCAGTGCTCTGTAGTCTGCCATGCAGCTCTTCAATGAGCCATTCAGCCATCTGCCAGCCTCTTCAAAGACTCCTCTGCTTGATCATTTTCTGCCTTGCTGCGGGTGTGGCAGAAATCAGAGTAAAAAAGATGTTCCATGCCATGTCCGCAGACTGTGACTGCCAGCTCCATGCTGCAGCTGCATTGCTGCCTGTTTGGGCACTGCTGCACCGACCAACCAAATGGCTCATCACTGCGATGAGCCAACAATCAACACAGTTACTAGTTGCTCACCATACCTGCTTTCCTTGATGCTGTACGGCTGAAAATTGTATGTGGTGCCAATATTCCTACGTACACTCACAGGCAGTGCAGCAAGCAGGCAGAGGTGAGGAGCCTTAAAGAGAGCTCCCTATTGGCTATGCGTGAACCCATACAGCACTGGCAAGACATCACCCCCATCACAAAACAAAACAAACAATTAAAAAAACAGTCCACCCCTCGATGCAAAGCAGTCAGCTTGGTAGGAGGAGAGTTGAGGAGCTGCGTCAAGTTGCGGTTCAAACTACAACTGAGTTGAATTTCACCTATAGTAGTTTGAACCGCAATCTCTCACAAAGGGGGTCCCCCCTAAATCTGCCACTGTGGTTAGAAAATTGCTGGAGATGCCAAATCTAACCCCGTCCCTGTCTCTCCTCTCTCCTCATATTCTCTCCCCAAAGATCTGAGCATCTTCCACCTCAGTGTTCAGATCCTGTTACCTAAACTGCCTGATGCCTAATGTTGTCTAGAATCTCTGACAGTATCTTAACTATTTATAGCTAAAACCTCTTCAAGCAGGGGCATGGCAGATGTGGAAGTGGGGTAGCCCTCTACATTCATCATGGTATTACTTGCACTATCTCTCTCAGTAACACTGTTACATCTTCTCATGAACTCTTTCTAGCTAAGCTCAACTTTTCCTCTTTACTATCCATCTTTCTTGGTGTTGTCAATGCCTCTCCTAAAATCTCCTCCTCTGTGCTAGTCAACACTCTTTTCTCTCTGACCTCTCATTTCTCAGTGGATGAACATATTCTCTTAGGGGATTTCAATTCCAGGTGGCTTTTCACTGCTACCAGGTCTACTATTCAAAAGACTGAATCATTGAATCTCTCACAGCTCATCACAGAGTCCACTCAACTCAATCCCCACTCAGTATAGCAGTATAGCGCAGTGGTTTAAGGCTCTGAGCTACCGACCTGGGTTTGAATCCCACAGTCCCCACTTGCATACTGTGTGATCCTGATCAAGTCACTTAACTTTCTTGTCCTCCTAGGTCGCACCTGTAAACAAGCTTTCAGCTTAGTGTGTCTCTCCTGGTAAAACAAATAAATAAACTAACCATTCTCTGTTGGATTTGGTCCTTTCCTCCCATCCCTAACACACAGTTGCTACCAGGAGTCAATCTGATGCCTTTTGCAACAACAGTATGACTTATTGCATCAGGAAAATTCGAATGTCTTTGGCACCTCCCAATTACATATGGTCCAGGTCTCTACAGTCGATAGATATTGTTGCCTTCCTCAGAGACCTTGCAGCTATTGACTGGTCTCCTATCCCCACCACTGCTAACAATGACATTGCCCTCTTTTTGTTCCACTCCAAATTTTTGAAAGTCCGCACATCTAAGAAAAGCCATTTCCAAAGGTTCACACCACCCCTGGATCAGAGTGGACCTTATTACTCTTGGTAAATCCCGTGACAATGCCTGGTCTCACTTCAAAGTGTCCCACTCCCCTTCTGACAGCAGATGGAGGAGGAGTCAGGGGGGAATTGGGGCAGAGACTCCTCCTCCATCTATCCATTGTCTCACAGGAGATTTAGGAATTCCTGTACCAAGACTATAAGGGCAGCTAAATAAACTTAACTTTCACTCTACCCTCCAGGATAACATTCAATGCCCTGTTAAATTCTGGAAGGTCCTTCACTCCCTTTTCAACCCCCCCCCCCAATCCTCCTTGCCTGTTCTTATTGAAAATGTTTGCATATTTCTTCACCCTCTCTGGTTGCCTCTCACTTCAACTCTTTCTTCTCCATTTGGATGACCCTCCTCTATTGCAGTTGTCTACTCTGCCCTCCCTGCACCAACCCCACTCCCAATTCCTCCCTGACTCTTCCATCTGCTTCCATGTCTCTCCTATTATTCTGCTGGATGCCATTCATGCTCTTGCCTTCCTTAATCTATCTAAAGGGACTAGTCCTGATGAGCTTGACCCTAAATTGCTCCATTTCTCTGCCCCTGCTTTTGTTTTACCACTCACCCTCTTACTCAGTCTTTTTTTCTCCCTCAGCACTCTCCCACTGTACTAAAAATTTTCCAAGGTACTCTCCCTACACAAGAGCAGTGACCATACCTTCCCTGGCAACTTTGTCCCATCATCCTTCTTCCTGCTCTCGCTAAGCTCCAAGAAAAACTCATCTACTCTCAACTCTCTGACGTCCTCTGCTCCAGTAATTTCTTCTCACCCTTCCAGTCTGACTTCAGTAAACACCACTTCACTGTATGCCCTCTACTGCATGTCATTGACTCCATCCTTATGTGGATGGACCAAGGTCACATCACTGCTGCTACCTTCATTAACCTTGCCAAGGCCTTTGATTAGGTAGCCCACCCCCAACTTCTGGAAAAACTGAAATCCTCCAGTCTCTCTGTCACAGAGGTTAACTGGTTAAGTTCCTAACTCTCTCTGGTAATACCCAGTCAGTGCAAGTTGACAATGCCTAGTTCTCTCCCTTCCCTATTCAGACTGGGTCCCCCAAGATTCCATCCAGGGTCACATCCTTTTCTCCATCTTCCTCAATGATTTCCTTTCCATCTGTGTTGACTCACATATTCACATGTATGCAGACAACACTGTGCTCTACACTGCTGGTGCCTTATTTCCTGCCCTTGTAACATTGTTACAGTGTGACTTTGACTATGTCCAGTGCTGGTTCCAGTCAAACCAACTTTGGATCAACCCAAAGAAAACTGTATCAATAACCTTTGGCACTAGCTGAAAACTGGTCAGGTTCTGTTTCCCTCCTGTTTTCACCTCCCCAATGGCATGCTATTTGAGATCATCCCCTTCTTCAAATATCGTGTTGTGTAGCTGGATAGCAGGCTTGGCTTCTCCACCTACATTGATGCCATCCACAGCAGGTTCTGCACTGAATTTGGTGCCTTGCATGGCAAGAAGGATTGCCTGTCATCCCAAGTCTACTGTGAGCTATTCACCAAAATGGTGCCCTTGTGTTTGATATGCAGGTGGGGTCTAATGGCACTGCCCCATCATTATCCTTTGCCAGGCTGGATCCCATAATGCAATGCCTTCTGTGCTTGCTTCTAATGCTCCTCCTTGCACTCATCATTATTTCCTATACACCTCGCTCTCTATACCTCCTCTTCCTTTTTATCACCTCATGCACTGTACATCTCTCGTTTCAAAATATTTTGACTCTCTACCTGCATCTCTACTCTCTCTTATTTCCTCTGCCTCTTATACTCTTTGCTGTTGTGAGTCTTGTACCTTTTCCATTCCTCAGTCCAACTTTCCTGCTGAACAATCTGTCTTCTCCTCTCGTTTATCCTCCCTTTGGAACAATCTCCCTTTTGTTCTCTGCCTTTCCCCCTCCCATTTATCCATCAAACATCAGCTTAAACCTCTTGCTGCTGCCTACTGCTCCAGACCTGCCCTTAGCTGATATGTACTCTCAAAGACCTTAGCCTATCACACCTGCTCCAGAGCCAAATGACTTGAATTCAGCCTGTACACAGTCATCCCAGGTAATTGCTACACTACCATCCTGTATGTTCTTTTAGTTATTTGCATAGCTTGTTTATCTTGTATATTTTGAATGTGTTATGCTGTAAAATTTGATATCTGCCTATACAATATCACCATTAGTAGTTACTGCACTTTACTACTTGGTTATTCATTTACATATTTTGTATATATTGTTTATTTGCCTACCTACTCATTTCCCCTTCACTGCACCTGGAAACAAGCCTTGACTCTATGTTCATTGGCTAGTTACCCATTTTCAATAAACAAACACACTAACTAACTAACTAACTATCTAACCAACTAACTAACTGGGGCACATGCATTACCATGGAACAGGCTGCTTCTGTCTGAACTAAGAAAGCAGGAAAGAAGCAGGGAATAGCTACAAATTTACTAAAATAGGCAGCCAGTAGCAGAGCGGCCACCTAAATTAAAAATAAAACATGCTAGACTAATACAGACTGGTACAACCAAAAGATTTGAAAGAAATAGCTAATGCATTTTGATGTGAACGCATTTTACAGTAGTCATAGCAAGCTGCTAGGTGCTGTGAGGCACACAGAAGTTACACTAATGCACATTGAAACAAGTCACCCTAATACAGATGGATAAATCAAAAAGCACACAAGTACAGGACAGGGTTTAAAAAAATAGCTTATGCATTTTTATTTGACAGCATTTTAGTCATAGAAAGCTGCCATAACTAAGGTACTGTTATATCAGAACTCATCTGCAATAACGTCCTAACATCACTTAAGGTGGTCATGAAGGCCTTACTTTACTTTTTCTGACAAACTCTTGAATCCTGAACAGTGTTGTATCCCTGTTAGACGCCCTTCATAAATTTCAATAATCTGCACTGACCAGTTAGTATGCCAGGGAGGCATACAATGCTAATTGTGTTTTGTACTTGTCTGTCTGTATATATTTGAGTTATATTATTTTCTGTACAGTGCCAAAACTGATGTTGTGTATACTGTACATGAAGAATGCTTTTAATTTTAATGCTTTTAGGCCCTGTCCAGACTATAGAACAGTTCTCAACAACCCTTCTCAAAACCAATTTAATTAGAGAAGTTTGGTGTATCCAGATCTAAAAGCAGGGCTGAGGGTCACGTGGTGCAGGTTTCATGGTGGCTGCCTGATTGTGTTTGCTCCAGCCTTCCGCTCCATTACGAACCTATTATACCCAGTTAAGAAGGACCTATACCAACTGCGATCACCAAGCTGTGTGCCTGAGTACTGTTAGAGCACCTTGCGAGGTTTCCAGAGCCGATGGATGCAGAGATGAGAAACCCCCCACCGAAACATACCCCGCCAGCGTCCCCGGCTAAGGCCTTGCCAAAAAAAGCCAGAACCTCTCTGCAGACAGGAAGCCCAGAAACTGAAAGCGGCAGCCCAGATAAGGAGCCCCTGACATTGGTGCAATTTTTAGCAGAGTTCAAACCTTTCCGTTCTGAGCTGTGCTCAGTGACTGAAGAACTGAAGGCAGTGACACAGGCGCTGGAGGATCTATCTCGCCGAACGGGAGACACGGAAGTCAGGGTCGCCTCACTAGAAAAACAGATGGAGAAACAAGAGCCTGATCTAATTCAACTAAAACAAAAAATTAATAAAATGGAGATGAAGATAGAGGACCTGGAGGGAAGAAGCAGGCGTAATAACATGATAATTGTTGGTCTCCCTGAAAAGGAAGAGGGCCCCGACGCAATCGCGTTTATCCAGAAGTTCCTTCATCGGATTGCGGGCCCCACGCCTTTTGGTGACAACTATACAATAGAGAGGGCTCATCGTGCATTAAAGGCCATGCCTCCTGCTGGGTCTCCGCCTCGCATATTGATTTTCCGCTTCCTAAACTATCAAGGGAGACAGTGTGTCCTAACAAAAATTAAAGACCTTAAGGAAGTTAGGTGGGAGGGGTCTTTGCTAAGAATTGCCCAGGATCTCCCACTAACTGTGTGCCAAAGGAGAGTGGAATATCATCAAGTAGTCACCAAATTGATAGCCGCAGGCATCCACTTCCGTATGGGGTACCCAGCGCGTCTGCAGGTGGTCCTGTCTGGCCAGTGGTCCAGCTTCGAAAATGCTCACGCTGCGGTAAAAGGGTTGCAGGAGACCTTTCCGGATCTGTTAAAAAAAAAGTAAAAACTGTATCTATGTAGTATAACAGACTCGTCTTGAAGGGTAAAGAAACATATTACAGTAGCACGAAGTGGAGAGGATGATGCACCTACGGGGCAGTGTGTAGAAAATTGCTGAGAGATGTTATTGATGTTTGACCCCAAAATAGACAGTTTTACTAGAGAGAGGCAGATCGTTTAAGAGTACCTCAAGTGGTGTCCCTCTATGTTTTTTGCTTTTTGCCTTGGATTCTTTGGACCAGAAAATGAAACCCGAGATCTGGTTGGTTTTTATTTAAGGTTTCTGGGAATCGCGATCCAACTGGAAGGTAGCAGTCAATAATTATCACACCCCGGGTAGCTCTACTTAAGCATCGGCGCATCTTGCAGAGACTTGCTCTAAGTATCATGTACTTACTGGAGTCCTTCCTCATATCGTCTCAAATGACCCCTCATCCCATAATAAAATCTAGCATTCTTCAACACACACCTTGCTTTTTTCCAGGGTGATGTCTTTCAACATGGCAAGTCTCCTCAGGGGTTGTTGAAAGAGTATTTGGAGATTGTGTTCCTGTTTTCGCCAATAGTAATGCCGATGGACTGGAACGGGTTAGAGAGCTCCGTTCACGAAGTCGCAGCCGAAACCTTTCTGTGGTTTCAATGGAAGTTGGTAAGGTTGTCCTAACCGTTAGCCACTAGAGGAGCTCAGTATTATGCTTTCTACCGAAGCCTCTGCCAGGGTGTTTGACAGTCTAATCAATCCTGCATCCCTGGTTTCTGCAAGCTGCAATCTTAAGCGCTTCCCTCTCCCTCGGTCACACTTTTCTCCTTTTTTATTTCCTTTGTATTGCTGTTGCCGATTATTCCCATTATAGGGATCGGAGACCAGTTGTGTTGCTGTTTCTTTCTTGTAAAGCCAGACTCATTGGGGAGTGTCCAAATTATGCCATGCGTGTCCCCCACCAGTTGTTCGTTCTAGGCTAAAACGGACACGATCTTCTGGACACTTTCACTTCGGAATTTTATTATTTAAGTAGTTGGTGCGTTGTGTAATTCATGGGGTTGTTTAACTGTCTGTTAAATGGGCTGATAGACTCGAAGCACAGTATTATGGAATTGTTGGGTGCATGCAGTGTAGTTGGGGCAGTATTTTCTTTCCCCAGTCTGCAAGGAGGAACTATCCCCTTTTTACTTTATTATTAATATTTTAACAAGTCTGGGGAAGCTCGGATTGTTAAGTGTCCTACTTTGAAGAGCAGCAGACCTTATACAAAATTGCCCCAGGAAGAGTCTACTCTGGGATGTTGGGTAGTTCTTTCTTGGAGAACAGTCACGCCTTCTTGGCTTGGAGAGGTATAATTAAAGGGTTTGTAATAGGGTAGACTTTTTTCTGATAAGTAATTGTTCTTGCTGACAGTGGGAGGGGAGGCTGGAGGAGTCGGAGCTTTGGAACTTGCGAACTGATGGGCGGGAGGTGGTTTTGTGGGTGGGAGGAGGGTGGGTTTCTTTATCAACCTAAGTTAAGGTTTAAGACACTTGATGTAGGAGGGAGTAGGGGAAAAGGGTGGTTACTTAGAGGTTAGAGAAGGGAAAGGGAAAACAAGGGGACTGGTAGCATTAAGGCTTGAAGGTAACGGTTCGGAGGGATCTGCTCGTGAGGGAAGGCCAGGGTAGAAGGAGGATTTGGAATGCAGTCAAATATAGGTAGACTCCAAATGGAACACAGGGACAATGGGTAGCACCAGGAGTTTATCACATGGAATATTAAAGGGCTAGGAAGGAATTAAAGCGCTAAAGGTTCTCGACACTTGCAGTTGCAGAAGGCCCAGATAATATGTTTGCAGGAAATGCACTTATTAGAGAGGGAAGCTAAGGTTTTGAGACGTTAATTTGTGGGCCAGGTATAAGCTGCAGGCGATAGTACCGCCAGTAAAGGAGTAGCCATTTTAATAACCAGGAATATTCCCTTTGTATGTGAGGAAAAACTGGCAGATCCTGAAGGTCAGTATATAATAGTAGTAGGGTGTATTAGTCAAACAAGGATGGTGATAGGTAGTATATATATGGTCCAAATGGAGACTCACCCTGGTTTTTCGCTGATCTACTAAATGTTTTGTCCCCCTTTCTTCATCTCCCAATGTTGTTGGGAGGTGATTGGAATCTGGTATTTAATGCAGAATTGGATAGAGAAGGTAGGCGAGACAGGGGCCTCTCTCTGGCTCAAAGAGCCATTAGGGAGTTCGCAGACAATTTGGGCCTGTGCGACCCGTGGAGGGTCTTGTGCCCCTCTAGGAGGGAATACACATTCCTGTCTGAAGTCCACAAAACCAGGTCTCGAATCCATTATTTTTTAATGAGTCAGAGCATGCTCCTGGTCTGACAGATTGTACAATGCGCGGGGGTCATCTCAGACCACTCCATGAGTACGATGTTCCCTAAATCTTGTATTTAATACCCCAAGCAAACCATTTGGAAATTAAACAATCAACTCCTCAGCGCACGGATTAGAAATAGTATAAGCCAGAGTATAGTACAATACGAGCAGGAGAACTGCAACACGACGGGTAGGGGCGATATAGAATGGAGTGCGCTAAAATGTGTATTAAGGGGGGAGCTTATCAAGTTAGCTGCTGCTAGGAAGAAAAAGAGAGAGAGTTTGGCCAAACAATTGCTCACCCAGATCAGAGATATAGAGAATATTCTTTCAAAGACTACTCCAACGGCAATTAGGGAAAAGTTGGTCAGGCTCCGGCACCAATATGATGACATTCTGAGAGAAAAGGCAGAGTATGCCATTAATAAAACGAAAGCCCTATATTTAGATCAAGGGGAGAAAATGGGTCATCTCCTTGCCATGCGACTTAAAGCAGCCGAAACATCCAGAATCATTCAAAGTATATCATCCCTCACTGATGGGTCCATCAAAACCACCCCCCACGAAATTGTTAAAGAATTTGACATTACTACAGGGAATTATATAGCCCTATGCCCAATAGACCTAGTGATGAGAAAGTCAGGGGGTATCTGTCCATGTGTAACTTACCTCAGATAATGGAAGATCAGAAGGAAGTGCTTACCTCCCCGGTATCAGAATCTGAAATCCTAAATGCGATTCAGACGCTCCCAGCTGACAAAGCTCCCGGACCAGATGGTTTCTCTCCGAATTTTTATAAATGTTTCAGGAGACAGTTAAGCCCAGGATTAAAGGTTATTCCACAGTATATTTACTTCGAAATCATTGATAGTCACCTTTTGAATCCTTGATAGTGCTTATCCCAAAGAAGGAAAGATCGAGAGAAGGTCCCAAACTATAGGCCCATAGCCTTAATTAACTATGATATAAAAATTCTAGCGAAGGTTCTAGCAGCTCGCTAGCTAAGGTCCTCCCAGGTTAATCCACCTGGACCAGGTGGGATTCATGACCGGTAGACTGGCATCAGACCATCTCCGTAAACTATCCCACATCTTCTCAGCATCCAAGGACAGTAAAATCCCATGTGGTTTGATGTCTGTCGATGCTGAGAAAGCATTTGACAGGGTGGATTGGAGGTTTCTGTCTTTGACCATGGAGCATTTCAATTTTCCGGCCCACTTTATCGACATGGTGTTTGCGTTATATAGATCGCCGTCTGAAAAAATATACTGTAATGGGGTATTTTCGGCAAGCCTGCCCTTGCTATCGGGTACTAAGCAGGGTTGTCCTTTGTCCCCTCTCTTGTTCAACCTATATTTAAAGCCACTGCTGTGTAGTATCAGGCAGGAACCTAAGATTAAAGGGATAAAACTTGGGTCGCTGGAGTTTAAGGTCTCTGCATTTGCGGATGACATCCTACTTCACATTGTGCCATCCAGACCTCCATTCCAGTGGTGCTTTCGATGTTATCGCGTCCCTATGGCAAACTATCCAATTATAAAGTCAACATAGGGAAAACTCCGTTTTCCCTCTTAATGTGAAGTTATAAGTCAGATATCTCGAAGCTGGGGATACATTGGACCCCTCTCACCTTGAAATATCTTGGCATCACTTTGGCCACTTCAGAGGCCAAAATGGTGAAACTTAATTTGGATGCCATTAAGGTAACTATAAAGCAAGATCTGGAAAGATGGGGCAAACTTCCACTCTCTCTCTGGGGAAGGGTCAACATAATAAAGATGAATGTGTTGCCGAGGATTTTTTACCCTTTAAATATGCTTAATGTATGGTTACCCTTAAAGTGGCATAAGGCACTGCACTCAATTATCTCAGACTTTATCTGGGGAAAGAAAACACCCTGCAGAGCCTATTACAAACTTGCCGTCCCTAAGGAGAAGGCTGGTTTAAGGCTGCCGCACTTTGGGTTATATCACTGGGCAAGCAATCTCTGTAAATACATGCGTTGGCTCCTGCCCCCAAGGGATTTGGAACTTTTATCGTATGTTCCTTCCTGGGTTAAATTGGAAACAGAGTTAATAAAGGAGGCTGGCATGGACCCAAAGGCTCTCCTTTTCATCCCACTAAAATCTCTCCCCTCTAGTCTAGCAGCTACCCTAATTAAACTTTCCTTACGTACGCACATCCAACTGTGTGCCTCTCTTCGCTACTCCCGTGTGCAGATAGATACCAGCCATTATGTCATAACCTAATCTGCGGATTGGGGGGAACATGATAAAGGAATCCTGGCTTCCTTTTTTGAAAGGGTTAAAGGTGGCAGATATCATGCAAAGGGATAGGTGACTAACAGTTGCGGAAGTCTTAACAAAGTATAACATAGGGCCTAACCAATCTTTTAAAATATACCAACTCACACACCTGTTGGGGAATTTCAAGTCTAAATTAAAAGAGAGAAAGATTAATGGGACATGGTTTGAACCCCTGATCCGCTGGGTTTGGGAACCGCATGCAGTTTCTAAGGTCTACAAAGCACTATTTGAGCAAGTTTATATAGACACTGTTAACAAGCCGAGGTTCTGGGTGGACCGCTTGGGGGATCAGGACCGGAACTGGGATCTTGTTTGGTGGCACATGTACCAGTATATTACTCAGGACAGATTACGTATCATGCAATACCATTTTTTAAACAATTTGTTCTGGACACCTTCCAAACTATACAAGATTGGGAGTAGCCCGGACGCGTTATGTATCCGGTGTCATCAAATGGTGGGAGACCTAAAGCATATTTTTTGGGATTGTCCACCGTTAAAAGAGTTGTGGGACCAAATTAAGCATGAGGCGGATTCGGTACTGGGCATTGAACATTGCTTTACCCCCAAATCTGTCTAATAGGGATTATACTGGTATCGCTGTTAAGTCCCGAAGATACTATATGGCCTTGATCTCATCCTCGGTCAAGAAAATAGTGTTAAGGCACTGGTTGGATAACACCTCACCCAGTTATGTGGAATGGTTACAAATTGCTTTTTAACTTAAGCATGGAAAATTTGGGGCTATGAGGAGAGGTAATTTTTCGAAATTCGACCGGGTGTGGGGCCCCTTCCAGGCCCTTTACTTGCTCCATTCATAATTAGCCATTGCAGGATAAGTTGACCCTGGTTCGTTCCCTCATGAGCAGATCTATCTCAGCCTTTGCAATCCTGTGGAGGGTGGTGGGCAAGGGAGGTTAGGTGGGGTAATTAGGCCGAAGGGGGTTAATAATATAAAATTGTTGTGGTCATTTGCTAATGGTACATTGTAAGTGGCACTGTGCTGTCACGGATTATCTTCTGTAAGGTTTGGCCTCTTACCTGTGTGCCGACTGTAAGTCACTAAACTTGAATTTAAAAAAAAAAATAAAAGCAGGGCTGAATTTAAGTGTAGTACATTATATAGACTGATACCACAGATTAATTCTACACCTCAGTTTATACCCTGATTTGTTATTAGAATTCCCCAGATGACTCATTTTTAAATCAAGGATGGAAATGAGAAAGGAAAAGTGTGGCCTACTGGGATTCAAACCTCAGATCTCTGGTATGCCATTCCAGCACTCTAACCATTAAGCTACAGGCTCACTGGTCAAAGGTGTCTGAGGAATTTCCTTATAACCACACACACTCCTTACAACCACACACATTCCAGATGACTCATGGAAGTTTGAAGAAACTGTCACAAGAATAGTTAGAAAATCTGTAGCCAACTGAATTTGCTATCTTGGTTTAGTATAGAAGCATTCTCTCACCTCTCTCCCTAGGTGGGCTAGAGAACCATTCTACAAGAATCACATTTTGGTTGTTATTCAATGACCTTGTCCAGACTATAGCTTTTAAACCAAGTTGGCATTCAGACTGGGATGCTTGTTGAACAATTCTTGAGAACAGTCTCTAGTTCACCTAAGGTGGTGGGTTAGAGAACTGTTCTACTCTAAACTGATTTCACAGAATATGTTCTACAATTGTCTGGACAGTGGTTTTGTAACTGTTATTGGGAATGTTTCTCTTAGCATCCATGAGTCATTATGGCGATTCCCATAATGCAGCAGGATGTGAACAGAACTGTAGATCCAAACTACAGCCTTTGCCTGGACACCAGAGTATAACTCAGTTCATCCCTGCTTTCAAGTCATGACACATTAAACTGGTGTAGTTAAACTGGTTTTGAGAACCATTCTGTTGTCTAGACAGGAACACTTAATTTATTGCCTTTGAACTGAGATACAGGAAGCATGGTATTGATGATATTAAAATGGAGGTTATTTGCTGCCAGGATATACATACCCTCACTCGGGGGGGGGGGGAGTTACAACAATTTTTCTTTTATCTCTACCTGTTAGTACTAAGATATATAACATGCCTATAATGTGCAGCATATTCTTAAAAGACTACAAAATATATAAGGAACCGTATCATATTTTAAGAGTGCTTTTGTATAGTTAGCATGTGTTTGAATAGTTTGTAAGTCTATAAATATCTCAAACAGAATATGAAAGAAAAGTTTGTTAGTAACTAGAGTAAATGTAGCTGTAAAAAGTATAGTGTATATTGCTGCTGAAGTGCACTTGGGGCCCTGTTTTGAAAATATTTTTCCAATGGGCACAGAATGGGAAAAACATTTTTGAAAATAAATTCCCATATTGCGTGCTACTGCACATTCTATGGGAATGTAATAAAGTCATACCCTTCTGGTCCATCATTAAGTCTAATTTGGATCCCCTATTAGGTCTATCTGAAGCCTTTAGACCAGAATTTTGTATAATAGGGGATTATGGGGACCTTTTGATTGGTAATCAATGAAAACACATGGCGTTGGTATCTCTATGCGCCAAGAAAGTAATCATGTGCCATTGGCTGGATCAGAGCATTCCCACGTACACAGAATGGTTAAAAGAGATGCTCTTTGCTTTACAAGCAGAAAGCACCATTGCCCGAATAACGAAGAGGCCACAATATTACCAGAAAGTATGGGCCCCTTTACATACCTTATTAACTATTTAATGGAATAAGGTATAGAATATAGCAAATTTTTAAAACCACTATTAGAAAAATCTCAATATTATTCTAGCCTTCTCTAGTAATTGTATCCTGGGTTAATGAAACTATAGGCCAATATCACTGCATACCTGAGGGGTTTTGGGTGGGGGGAGAGGATTCAAGGGGGAGGATGGGGGGGTAATAGGAGGACAAATAAGTGCATGTTTCCTAAGCTTTGAAGTGATTTGTAGAGAGAATTACAGTAACAATTATCACCTCATCAGGTTTTTTATGTGATTACTTAACACTGTAGAAGTTCTCCAATTTACACTGCTGGCTTGTGGTAATGAAAATCTTCTCTGTTAAATGTCTGTAATGAACGATATGTAAAATCTTCCTAACAATAAAACATAGTCAATCTGAAAAAAAAAATGAATTCCCATACTGACCCCTAGCACAGAGAGGCATGATGGTATAATGATGTTTATAAGAAAATATGTTGAAAAAATTCTGAAATCTGATTGGCTGACAGCAGTTACATGGCATAAGTTTATCAGGTAACAAAGCCCTCTAAGAAAAAAAAGAGCCAACCCTGTTCCCATAGGAACTATTTTATATATAAAACTTATTGCTTTTTTCTAAATGTTGTTACTGCAAAAGCTTATTTTATAAGTGTAGTAATACCACTCAGGGTGTGGGTTGTTGGGGGATACCTGCACTTCCAGGAATTTTAAGGCCTTCTGCTTGTGGTGCCGATCTCACTACACCCTTGGAGTGCAGGTATCATCAACACCACACACCCTGTCAGCTCTTACCACTTATGTATACTATTGTTATGTATACTTGTGTAACTTCATTGTTTTATGGTGTCCTGAGCCATCTGGATAGTGAGCAATATATAAAGAATAGTGGATGGGCTACCATGCCCAACTGACTTGAGCTGCCACAGATGGGTTCTGATTATATCGGACCTTGAGAGTGAAACTTGAGAGGTCTGATGTAAACAGAACCATGAAGTGGCAGCACAGGCTGGCTGGGCAGGAGGTAGCCCATCCACTATTGTTCATAGTGTATAGCCCCCCTCAAAATAATATTAAATTAAATTAATTGCCATTTGACCACCCATCAAGACACGTAAGTGCCAAGCGAGCAGTACTGGGAGTTTTGCCATTTCTGTTACCTTAGTCAGAGAACAAGGAAGAATCAAAGGCTTGAATTCTTCTTTTTTTATGCTCCTTGATGAACTTTTTAAGCTCACCCCTGACTTTTGAGAACACTGTTGCTGCACGTCACAACAATTAACTTTCACTCTCAACTGTTAGATGTGCATGCAGCAGTGCTGGGAGGGAAAACAGGTGCTTTTAGATTTCTAAGTCAACCAGAACATTGTTGTACAACAGAAGGGTACAACCACCTTCCATGACCTTTGAACTGTGGCACAACAAGGTTTCAGCTGGCACAGAAATCTATACAGAACAAGCCCTGTCCATACACTATAAATACATTTGCCTTGCCTTGCCTTGCCCAGCAGCACAATACAGTCTTCAACATACTTGAGAAATCTGAAGCCAGATCCTTATAACAATGCATTGGACTGACAAAGCTTTGGAAAACTATATTCTGAAAAACGATAGTATACCTTGAATGAACTGAAGTGAAACAGTTACTATCTTGGTTTCCCTATTGATCATCTGACATACTTTCTGCTAAATATTTGTTTCCAGAATGACTAAGAGTGAAGTCACAGAGTATGTGTTCATTATTTGGATAGTGCCTTCAGTATTGAGTGAAACTGAACTTTGCTTTTTCAGGGGTTGTTTGGCATTTTGTATTCGAGCCATTAGATTCATCCTGTGGCTGTTTTCTGGTCTTTAGGTGGAGGCACTTAATTTGAACTTGGATTCAAATCACCACTGAAACCAGTACATCTTTCTGCATAAAAAAACAGCAGGGAGTTAATGACAGGGAAGATTTATTTAAAGCAACTGCTAGTTATTTTATCCATCTGGTCCTCAAATCTCAGTGGACCCCCCGCCGGCACTAAGAACTGTTAGACACCTGACACCAGGCACCAGACAGGCTTGTTGTTGAAAGCAGAGTCAGGGAAGTAAACAAATAAACATGGAGACAAATTTCCCTGAGTAATGGGGTGGAGGATACATTCCATGTGTGAGTGTGTGAGAATGTGTGTGTGTGTGTGTGTGTAGAATAAAAACTGCAGTAAGCTCCCTTGGTATTATTCATGCCAGGTGCATTCTACTGATACAAGAGTAGCCAGGGGCAGTACCTGACCTCTACTGCCAGTCTGGCTGAACATTCAGTAAAAATGTATAGGATCTTGAACATGAAGTATCCAGATAAAACGGGGTCATGCATTAATTGAGATATGCATTTTTTTCTGCTTAAGTAATGAAATAAGGGCAGACAAAGCTGTAATATTATTTCAACACCATAAACTACCTATTTCACTGTTTATTTGCACAAATGGCACAAATTCACACTTCTGTATAATGCTAAACAAACCTTCCTCGGGGAAAGAAGCTGCTTAGAGATAGTGTGGCACTCAGCACTTTCATGTGACAAAGCATGGTTAGTAACATAGCTTTCAGAGGTTATCAGTTTGAATCCCAGGGCTATCTGTCAAGTTAAGATAGCAACAGCAGATAGGGCTGCTGGAAGATTTTGTATCTCAGTGTGCCAGATAGTTAGAATGTGGAAGATCTTAAGTACTGTTGACTTTGCTTACATATTTGGACTCTTATTCAGCTGTCAGTGTGTTCTTGATGGAAACTCTGATCAGTTTTTGATCATCCCAGAGGCTCTGTGGCAGCATGATGACTGACTCAGGCTTGTGCGCAACATAGTTGGGTGTTCCATCCACTGGCTCGGCAGAATATTAGTTAATCAAAGAAGTGATGCTCTTTCTCTCCTGAAAGGGAGGGCTAAGCCTATGTCATATCCCTGTCTAACACCTCTGCAACTGAGTTAGCAGTTGACCTAAGGAAGTCTCGGAAGACACCATCACCCATGCCCCATGCAAGTGATGTGGTGTGCTGCAATGAGATTCTGGGTAATTGGGGTGGAAGACAAAAGGGAACAAATGATAAGCAAAAACAGAGAGTAACAGTTTTATCTGCTCAATGCTAACTGTGGGTGTCCCTATTGAGCAGCAACACATGCTTGACTAAAAGAACAAAGAGGTAAAGACAGAAGGAGGCACAGTACAATACCAAGATATAAACAAGCATTTGTAAATGCCGAACATGTTTGCTTGGATGCTGTTACTAGTTAAAACAATATTATCTTGAGACTACAGGCAGACCTTTCTTACTCCTAGTAGCCTTTGTCTTATGGACTTTAGTTTCCACTAGAATAAGGGGCACAGAGCTAAAACAACAAATGGTGAACAGAATAAAGAACATCTTTATAAGTTCACAACTTTTTTCATAACTTCACTGTGTTTTGACATTTTGACCACAAATTTTCAACATAGTGTTTTTATGACCCCACCTTGTGATCAAGTTAGGCAGATTTTTTTCTTTTAATCCTATCTAGAAGGTGATTTAATGGAGTGAATGCAAATATCTGTTTTGGGGGGATTTGAAAAATGACACTTGTCATGTTCATGAAGTGAAATAACACAAGGGCTATGCTGAAAATTTGGGGACAAAACCTGTGACGATAAAGGTATGAGTAAACATTTGAAAAATACAATGTTTCTTCATAACTTTGCTATTGTTTTGACATTTTGAACCCACATTTTCTACATAGTCATTTTATGACTAGGGATGTGGGAAGTTGTTAAAAATTCTCTCTGCATATAATTTCACAGATTTCAACTATTCTGTGAAGTTTCCCACCCTGTGAAGTCCCACTTAGAAGTGTTTTTGGGCAGATTCATGAACTTTTGAAGTCAAAAACTTTGATTCCTGTTACAGTCAATGGTACAGGTGTCTCAGATCCATGAAACTTGAACTTCACCGTTGAAGTTCAGCATAAGAGTCCAAGCTTGCAATGAACCATGGCATATGAGGTCACATGTTGCTGAACAGCCAATGAGAAGCTAGTTTTCTCGTTCTGTGAGTGTAGTGTGTTTGAAAGAGACTTAAAGAGCAGAGCTTGTGCTGCAGCTTAGAGTCAAATCTAAAAACATTATATAAAAGAGCATTTTATTTGTCAAATTGCATCAGAACTGTTATTGTGAGTGCTCTTTGCACACAGTGATTTTTTTGTGTTGCTTTTCTCCATCTTGTATTGTTTATTTGCAGTATTTAGTTTTCTGTTAGAAGTTGTGGTTTGGTGGCTTCTGTGGGCTGGGGAAGGGTAGGAGCAGTTTAGAAGGCACAGTTTTCTTCTGAACAAAATCAGTGGGCAACTGCACTGTCTTTTCTTAAGAAAAAAGAATCACTGTCCTCCTGACTGTGATTTAACCTGAGTGATTTTTGTATGACTGCATGCACAACTGTATTTAGGAAAAAAAAAAACACTGCTCTCCAGACAGTGATTTAACCTGAGTGATTGTTGTGTCCCTGCATACACACCTGTATTTAGGAAAAAAATCACTGTTCTGCAGACATCGATTTAAGCTGAGTGATTGTTATATCCCTGCGTGTGCTGAAGAATGATGGGGAAGAAAAGGGCAACTAAAGGGAGAGGCCATGGAGCGGCCACAAAGAACATTTGCCTATTTGTGGTTCCTAAGAGGTGTGCAAGAACAAGAGGGCACAATTTGAAGATGGGGGCAGCTCAGAGGTAATTTAAGGAAGTATTTTTTCACAGAGAGGGTTGTGGATGCATGGAACGGCCTTCCGGAGGAGGTTGTGGAGTCAAAAACAGTGGTGGAATTCAAGCATGCATGGGACAATCATAAGGCCATTCTAGGGGGTAGGGGTAGGAAGAAGTAGGCTGCTGGTTAACTAGGATCTGCAGCTTATCCAGTAGGTAGGGAAATGGGCAGACTGGGTGGGCCAAGCGGTCCTTGTCTGCCATCAAATTCTATGTTTCTATGTTTCTATGTATGTTTCTAATACTAATCCTAATAGTGGTGCAGGAACCAGGAACGTGTCTGTGAGAGCACCGGGACAACATTCAGGTAACTCTGTGGCAGACAGTAGCAGTAGTAGCAAAATATATGGCCCTGGTGTTGGCTTTCTTGCCGTTAAGTTTTTCTCTGCAGAATCTGTGGCAGACATGTTGATGGATGTCCCAATGTCAAGTGACACAGTGAGAGGAAGCAGCAGCACCACCAGCAACCAAACAACTGTGGGGTTGGAGGCTGTTGGTGCTGAAGTGCAATTTGAAAGTGGTGCTGTTGGTGATGGTAGGTCTGAGGTGGAGCCAGATAATGTGTGCCCATGTCCAGTGAGTGAAGGTGAGGTGGTGGTACATGTGGAGCAACACATGTGAATCAACATGAGGACAACAGTCATGAAGAGGAGATGCATGTTACAGAGCCTGTGGCACTTACTACTGAGGCAGACAGACCTGCTGAGGCTGATGAGACTGCCAGTTTTTTCCAGGCTATGATATGGATGACGATGATGTGTCAGATGACATGGATCCCTCATGGGAGCCAGAAAAGAAAAGGGCAAAACAGGGTGTTACAGACCATGTCTTTCCTGTTGCCGTAACTGTTAAAACCACCAAGGAGAAGACCACCCCAACCACTGTTTCTCCAATTTTTTCTACTTTGCTCCAGTCACCCCACAACATAACAAAAAGAAAATCTTCTCCTTTGCTATCACAATCACATCTTAGCACCAAGTAAATACAAGGACCTATCTGATGAGACAGTGGTAATTTGCCAAATGTGTCAAATCCGAGTAAGTCATGGTAAGAAGGGTAGTCATCTCAGCACAGATGGGCAACACACACACACCTTAAAAATAGGCACTCAATTCAGTGGTGTCAACACCAGAAGGCAGCCAGCAATTAATGTCTGGGGACACAACTTCAAATTTCTGGCAAACGCAGTAAACACATTAAGTGCTTTAAACAGATTTATGCTTAACTTCTCAGTAGAATAGCTCATGTTTGCGTTATGGTTTGTCCTTCTTTGAGTGGTTGGCAGTTGCACGCAACACAACTACCAGTTACGCACCATCACATACCATGGGGACACAATTTATGTAATGTGGCAAATACTTGACATCTGTGGATAGAAGGAAGGAGTACACATGATGAACCAGTGACAAAAATGAAAGGAAGGAATGTGGTTCATCAAGTATAAAAAGGATTAAAGAAACAACAGAACTGGACAAGCACATGACATCCACATGAACAAAACAATACTAAAAAAGAGAAGAGAGAAAACAGACCTTAAAACAACAATTTTTTTTTTTGCTTTTTATATTTTGGGGGTGTTTTTTATTTTTAATGGGGGGTGACTAGAAAGTGAAGAAATTAAGAACACAGAGGACAGAATAACTACATATAAACTAAAATAAAACTTGAAACAAAACAACTCAGACCACCCCACCAGCACTGCCAGAAGACAAGCCATGCCCACCACCACCACCACCATGCAGCTCGGATAGGAGAGTGAGGATCCTCTCATGGCTGGACATGACACTGTCCAGCTGATCCATCAGCTCCTGCCTGAAGGTGTTGCATTCTTGGCGCAGATCATTCACCTCAGCCCACCAAACAACAAGATGGCCATTTATGACAGGTGCCATGGGGTCGTCATTACAGCCACTGTCATAACAGCGCTGATGAGGTACACAAGGAGTACTACTGCAGTGCACATCATGTCTACCACGCAGCCGCTGACTCGCTGCTAGGGCCATCACCACCACCACCATTACGTGATGCAGCCACATCACATCACTCTCTGGCCCTCCACTCAGTGAGGTGGTGGATGCGGAGGTGCATCCTCTGGCTGCCAGTCCCAAGATGGCTCCCTTTTTTGCCATGGCTCACACACCACCCACACACCTTACAGATGGCCACCGTCTCATCTGCAGGGTGCATATCAAAAAAATCCCACACCACGGAGCACTGCGGGACTGGGGGGGGCACCAGAAGATGAGACAGCAGGCTTCTGCTGGGGGGGTGACTTGTGGCTGCTGCTGCTGTTGTTCCTGCTCTGCTGTTTATCTTTTTCTTGTTGCTGCTGCTCTGCAGCAGCAGAACTCCCTTCCTGAGCTGGGGGGCGCATAGCCCCTTTTGAAAAAACATGCCTGCTAAGGCGTGGGCACCTTACTGGTGCTCCAGCACCACCCGGTCTGGATTCAGTTGAGTCCTGACACTGCCCCTCCATCACAAACAGAAATGTAAAGAAAATGAAAGAAATAGACAGTAAGAACTCAGAAAAAAGAAATATTCACTAAATATTTTTTTTAAATCAGAAAGTACAGTAAAGAAAGATAAGGATTAAAACTAAAAAAAGGAGTACAATATTCCACTCTAGTCTAAAAACTCAAAAGAAGCAGATATATAAAATGCTCTCTCTATTCTCCTCAATCACACTGCTGACGCTCCACTCTCATTCAGCTCCAAGCCGAAATGAAAGTGAAACATTCACTTCCTGCCTGCCTGGAGTATCCCATGTGACATGCAGTAAGTGAATCATGTGACAAACCATGTTTTTCATTAACTTCGAAGTTACTAACAAAGTCAAAGTTGCCTCTGAAGTTAACCGGTAAAGTTTTGGCACCAGATTAAGACAATTAGCTTTGAAGTTACTAAAAAAAGTCAAAGTTAACCGACAATGTTTCCAGGCGAAGTTTTAGCACCAGAGAGGTAATTTACGCAGAGTTTTTCGCAGGGCGAATTTGGTGATTTCATGGGAACTTTGCTCATGGATTTAAACTTCACAACATCTCTATTTATGACCTTACCTTATGATTAAGGCAGATAGGATTTTTTAAATCCTGTCCAAAAGGTGATTTGCAGGGTGACTTCAAAAACATGTTTTGGAGGGATTTGAAAATCAACACCTGTTATTTTCATGAGGAGGAATAGCATATAAGGGCTATTATGAAAATCTGGGGCCCACATCTGCAAAAATAGCAAAGATATGGGTAAACATTGAAAAAAGTCAGCATTGCTTCATTTACTCCCTTTTTTTGACATTTTGAACCCAAATGTTCAACATAATTATTTTATAACCCCACCTTGTGATCAAAATGCCCTCCCAACCCTTCAAAGACTAAGGGAGCACGTAATAATATTTTATTGATTGGTCTAAAGACCATTACAAAATTCCAACATACATACAATACATTTAAGAAGAACAGATGTAATATAAATCATGTCAAATGTATAATAATGCATTTCAGTATGTCAAAAAGACAATAAATTAGATTTCAGTTAGCAGAAAGTAATTCAGGCACAAGGTAAAAAATGTGAAGCCTGGCTAGACATTGAAACAGCCTACAGTAAATAGTTTTAAAGTAAAATACTTTTTAGGCACAAACACTATATCAAGGCCATACACCAAAGACTCAATCCTCCTCCCTCTTCCCGCCTAGCTATCTAATTTACTTATATCCTATAATGCCTACATCTGGCAGCATTGGGCTCTCTTACCTTCTCTGTAAGCCATTCTCTTCTTTCACAATCTCACTAGTTAGTATTTTTAGCGTGCCATACTCTAACCCATAGAAACATAGAAACATAGAAGTTGATGGCAGATAAGGACCACAAGGCCCATCCAGTCTGCCCATTTCTTTTTTCTACCTTATAAATGTGCCATTGGCCTTTGCTCTGTCAGTGGCCTATCTATTCATACTCATTTGTATTGCTCCTTTATGCCTATCCCATGCCTGTTTGAAGCCCTGCACTGTATTCATAGCCACCACTTCTTGAGGTAGGCCATTCCATGCATCCGCCACCCTTTCTGTGAAAAGAATTTCTCACATTCCCCTTAATCGCCCCCTCAATCTCATGCTGTGTCCTCTTGTCCTGCTATTTTTCTTATATTTAAACATGTTAGACTCTTTCACCTTGTTAATGCTCTTAAGGTGTTTGAATGCCTCGATCATATCATCTCTCTCTCCCTACTTTGCTTAAGGGTATACATATTGAGCTCTGTTAATCTGTCCTCATATGTCTTCTGATGCAGTCCCTGCACCATTTTGGTTGCCCTTCTCTGGACTGCCTCAATTTTGGTTAATGCCCTTGTGAAGGTGTGGCCTCCAGTACTGCACGCAGTACTCCAGATGGGGCCTAACCAGTGTCTTGTAAAGAGGGATTATTACCTCCCTCTTATGACTTGTGATACCCCTACTAATACACCCTAACACCTCCCTAGCCTTACCTACTGCTTTAGAGGTCTGCTTGGATGATTTCAGGTCATCAGTGATGATGATGCCCAAGTCTCTTTCTTCCTTTGTGACTGCTAGCAACTCCCCTCCCAGCCTATAGGTGGCTTCAGGGTTTCTCTTCCCTAGGTGCATGATCTTGCACTTCTTTGCATTAAATCCCAGTTGCCACTCTTCTGACCATTTTGCTAGTTTATCCAGATCTCTTCTCATTCTGCCCACCCCATCTGGATCATCTACTCTGTTGCAGATCTTGGTGTCATCTGCAAACAGACAAGCCTTACCCTCTAGTCCATCTGCAAGGTCACTAATGAAGATGTTGAAGAGGACTGGCCCCAGGACTGATCCCTGAGGTACCCCACTTGTGACTTGCATCTCTTCTGACTGTATACCATTTACCACCACTCTCTGTTTTCTGCCCATCAACCAGTTTGCCACCCAGTTGACCAACTTCTGACCCACCCCAAGCCTACCCAGCTTATTTATCAATCTTCTATGTGGAACAGTGTCAAAAGCTTTGCAGAAGTCATGGTAGGCAACATCAACTGCTCCCCCTTGGTCCACAACTCTGGTTACCCAGTCAAAGAAATCTATGAGATTAGTTTGACAGGACCTTCCTTTTGTAAACCCATGCTGTCTTGGATCCTGTGCCCCTATGGATTCCAGGTGTTGCACTATCCTTTCCTTAAGGAGTGCCTCCATAATCTTGCCCACTACTGAGGTAAGACTGATTGGTCTGTAGTTCCCTGCCTCCTCCCTGCTACCACTCTTGTGGAGCGGGATCACATGAGCCCTTCTCCAGTCTTCTGGGACCTCTCCTGTGCTCAGAGACTCACTAAACAGTTCTGCTAATGGCTCTGCTAGTTCCACCTTTAGCTCCTTAAGTACCCTGGGATGTATGCCATCAGGTCCCATTGCCTTGTCCACCCGAGCTTATCGAGCTCTTGTAGGACCCTTTCTTTTGTGAAGGGAGTAGTGCTCACCTCCCTCCCACCTGTGTCCATGGTGCTGAGCTGTGGGCCCTGCCTTACCTTCTCTTCAGTAAATACTGAGCAAAAGTATCTATTTAGGATAGATGCTTTTACATGGTCCTCCTCCTCACGTGCTCCCTTTTCTCCATTAAGCTTAGTAATACCCCCTCTGGACTTTCTCCTTTCACTAATGTATCTATAGAAAGTCTTGTCACCTTCTTTTACTGTTCGTGCTAGTGTTTCCTCAGTTTGGGACTTTGCCTGCCTTACTGCCTTCCCTGCTTCCTTAGGGCAGTTTGGTATGCCTCCCATCTTCATCCCGCTGTGTTCCTTATATTTCCTGAAGGCCAGCCTTTGGCTCTGACCTTTTCTGCTACTGTATTTGAGAATCAAAGTGGTTTCCTTCTTCTTTTGCACTTCCTTTTCTGTCTAACACAATGGGATGTTGCTTCAAGTATTGCATCCTTAATGCTTGCCCACTTTGCCTGTACCCCTCACCTGTGTTTCTTTTACCAGGGCTAGCTTAACTCTGTTGGCCATCTTATCAAAGTCAGCTCCTCTGAAGTCCCATATTTTTGCCTTGGAATGGGATGATTTAGATGTAGTGGCCAAATTGAACCATACCATGTGATGGTCACTGGCCCCCAGGTGACCTTCTACCTGGAGACCTGTGATCCCTTCCTGTTAGTCAGTACTAGATCTAGGATAGCCCTGTCTCTTGTGGGTTGCTGTACCAGTTGTTTGAGGCTCTCCCCCTGCAGTGAATCCACTATGTGTCTAGTTCTGGCAGATGTTCCTGCTGGTATTGACCAATCTGTATTTGTCATGTTGAAGTCTCCCATTATCAGAACCTCCCCTTTAGCTGTCACGTTTTGTATATCTTCTAACAGTAATGTCTATGTCCTCCCCTGGTCTGGGGCCTGTAGACAACCCCAGTTCTTATGGCTGTCCCATTTCCTGTTTCCAGGGTGACCCACAGTTCTTCTGGCTCCTTATGTGTATTCTGAATTTCTGTAACTTTGATATTTTCATTGACATACAGGGCCACTCGTCCCCCCCCTTTTTGTACCTCGGTCTCTTCTGAACAATACATGGCCAGGTACTGAAGTCTCCCAAGTGTGGTTACTGGTAAACCACGTCTCATTAATTGCTACTATGTCCAGTTTAGCCTCTGACATTATTGCCTGCAGGTCTGGGATCTTATTTCCCAGGCTGTGAGCATTTGTGTACATGATTTTCCATTGGCCAGATTTCGGTGTGTTAGTTGTTGGGTGAGGTTTGCCCCTTCAATGTCCCTGTTCGTTATAATACATGTCTATAACAAAATTTTTAATTTTGTAACTGTGTATAACTATAGTATGTATTGTGAACCTTGCTTATGTGATTTTGCAATCTGATTTAATTGTGACCTTACTATGTGTTGTACTGTATGCTCTGCTGTGACACGGAATCTTTATAAAAGAGCTTCTAGCTCAAAGGTTGTTTCTAAATCAATAAACATGAAACATGAAAACAGGTGTAATTTTTTAAATTATATCTGAAAGTTGATTTTAAGGAGTGAATGCAAAAACATAATTTGGAGGGTATTTGAATAATTATACCTCCATTATTAATGGTGTGGGGTAAAAAAGGGTATGTAGAAAATCTGGGGCATAAATGTTAAAAAAATAACTTAGTTATTAGTACAGGTTCAAAATACATCAAAAGCCATTAACTGGACTCAGTCAGTTTGTGGTTGGCATGGGTAGCAACAGGATGCTCGGTGGTCATCACAGATGTTCAGTGGTGGACCAGTTGGGTAGGTCAGGGGTGCAGGAGTGAAGTGGGTGTTGAGAGGGAAGGTTCATATAGAGGATGGAGGGCTCAGAGGCTCTGAAGGGAAGCAGAACATGTTGATGGACCATTTTATTTTCAGGTTTATAAACAACAAAGAGGATGATGAGGGATGAATTTCTTTGTTGCAGGTACTGACAGAGGGTACTGGCCACTACTATATATCTCAACTGCTATGAATTTTCCACAACGCTATGTTTTTTTACACTCAAATTTACCCTTGTTCCACAAAGGTTTACTGATGTTCTTAATAATGTTAAATCTATTGTTGGATGCACAAACTATTAAATCATTGAACAAACTAGATAGAAACATTCCTTAACATTAAATATATGGAGCCCCTATTTGTAGACATATTATTCTTTAAAATAAGAAAGTTCTACACAGTCTGGCCATTTGCTATGAATTTTGAATGCCAGTGCTATGAATTTTAATGCTGAAAGGTTCAGAGGTAGGGTCTCCACAGCATTGGTTTGCTGGTCGGGGGCATGGGGAGTGGCCATCCCAGTGTTGCATCCTGTTGGGGGGGTTGGAATTCACTGGCAGCAGGACTGGGCACCTGACCACAGGGCATTCATTAAGAAGGAGGTTGCAGAGTCCTCCGGTGGTGGGGTTGGGCACCCTACTACAACTGCCAGATGTTGGGGTAAAGCTGGGCCAGGCAGGAGGGGGGACACTGCTTCACTGCCTGATGAGGGTGATATGACAGGATCACTACTTCGCTGCCTGATGGAGTGATATAACAGGATCTCTGCTTCACTTCCTGATGGGGTGACATGACAGGATCACTGCTTCGCTGTCTGATGGGGGTGATATGACAGGATGCACCTACACTGTTATAGGTGCAGCTGCACCCTTTCATATGTGAGAAATTTCCACCCATCAGTCAGCAAAGCAAAGTCAGTATTAGCCAGAGCCTGCCTCTTACTTTGGGCTACATTCAGCAGCAGCAGTACAAACTCTCTGTGAGAAATCATTAAAGTTTGAGTGTTATTTCTGCAACTAACCTCCTCTTTCTACCTTGGCAGCAGGGTGATCGGGGTTTCAGTGGCAGCAGTCTGGCTGCATAATTAAATACCTGATTTTTTTCTTTCAGCTGCAGCACAGTACACCTTCGGTGGCAGCAGTAGTACAGTATAAATGAATCCTGGACCTGCTTCTTACTTTGGGCTAATACAGCAGCAGTAGCATTCTGATCTCGTCTCTGCCCTCCCTCCCTCCCTCCCTGTTGGTATTGACCTTATATAGATTAATTTGATTTACAGGTGGGAGTGGATTGTAGCCAAACCACATCCCAGGAAGAATCTGTCGGGTAAGCCTGGGAGGACCGTCTTAAAGATACCCCACTCTCCAAAAAAAAGAAAATCACTTTCTTTCTCTCTTGGTAGACAGATTAGGTATAAATCTCTAACCACTCCCCAGGTAAAGATCTGTTTGGAAGATCCTGGGGGGGGGGGGGACCATCTGGAAGGTGCATCAATCTAGTTTAATGAACAAATAAAAATCACTTTTTTTTTATCCTGGTTGACGGAATAAGGTATAAGTCTCTAACCACTCCCCAGCTAAGATCTGTTTGGAAGATCCTGGGGGACAGTCTGAAAGGAACTTCGATCTAATTTAATAAGCAAAAAAAACTTCACTTTCTTTCTCTCTCTGCCAGTGGACAGATTTGGTATAAATCTCCAAGAGTACCTAATGGAGAGGTAGAAAATGGACCTTGTGAGTTGCAACTGGTGTAGGGCACTGTTCCAAGGGGTACTCCTTTGGAATCTGGGCCACTTCCCCACATGCAGGGCAATCAACAACCTAATGGCCCAGCTCAGGGCAGTGTGGGCACAAATTTCTTAGCTTCAACACCAGCTGCTGCTCAGCTGCCAACCAACTTACGCTCCACCCCCTCACCCCAGCACCCTAGTTACATCCAGCATCCACAAAGGAAATATGTAACTGGGGGGATGGCAGGTGGTGGGGAGAAAAAGAGACAAGATGAACAGCGCACAACATCTTAAAATGGAATGGGGGACAAACATACCTTTAAACAACAGATTCTTGCCCCTTGCATCCAAACCAGATAAAGCTGCAAAGGAGTCACCTTCTGGTCCCCCATACAGGCCAAGTCAAACCTGTGATGGGGGAAAGCATAAAAGATGCCATCCTAGGTGTGATCATGGTGATGGCATGACAGGACAAAAACAAGCGTGCAAAGGAACTGCTAATGGTTGGGAACTCCATGATCAGAGGCATGGATTACCAACTAGGACACAACATAGAGGTCTGGTGTCACCCTGGTGCCTCACCAAAAAGAGTCCTGGGGCACATCGAGGGGATTCTGTGCAAGGAAAGAAATTGTGCAGGCATTATTGTGCACATTGGAACAAATGACCTTGCAAATGGTTCAGTTGAGGAAGCCAAACTTAACCTGAACTTACTTGGGGAGAAACTGGCCACTCAATCATCCAATCTTGCTTTTTCAGAGGACCTCCTGGTATGGAAAAGAGGAGACAGTGAACAAAAAATCAGGTCGGAAACTATTCTTGAGTTGAACACCTGACTGTGCAACTGGTGCTTGGCTAAAGGGTATCTGATCATTTGTGACTGGGGCAACTTTTGGGAAAGAGGGTTCTTTAAGTTTAACGGTCTACACCTGACAAAGGAGGGGGTGAGGACTCTGGGACAGAAGATCAACCTTTTTCTTAGCCATTTAAACTAGGGAATGGGGAGATGGCCACAGTCCTGCACAAAACATGCATCAGCCCTGTCGCATCTCCCACAAAGGTCACTACAGACCTTGGAGGCCATAGGATGAAACACAATAGGGAAGGTACAGTACTTCACAAAAGAGACATGTTGCAAAAAAGCAGAAATGAAGGACTTGGGGGTAGTCCCAAAAGCAGAGATACCAGGAAAAAAGGTAAGAGTGTATGGAGGGCAATGTGTACAAATGCTTGTAGCCTGGCAAACAAGATACCCAAACTTATTGCCACAATGGTCGAGTCTGGATTGGACTGGGTTGCCCTGACCGAAACCCAGTTCAATGACAACCATGACTGGGACATGGCAATAGCTGGCTACAACCTCTACTGAAGATATAGAATGGGCAAAAGGGGAGGGGGTAGTAATGTACAGTGCGTTAAGGAGGGAATGAATGCAACTACGACTCAAGAGACCATTTATTTATTTATTTAGTTTTTGTTAACCGGGTAAGTGCACTAGACAAAAACAATTGCCTATTTTCAGGCATGACCAGGGAGAAATACATACAGAGGAACAGCATAATATAGGTAACAACACAGTACAACATTACGTACATAGTTTTGCCAAATGAGACAGACTCAGTTATAGGTAGATAGACAAGGTTAAGCGCTAAGATTATGTTACAGGGAGACTTAATTGTCAAGTTCCACAGATCAGTTACAAGATCATTTGTCAGAATTCATGAGAAGGGTACGAAGACCCAACTTAAATGCCCTGTGTGATTGGGATTGCCTTATAGATGTAGGCAGTGCATTTCATAGTCTGGGAGCAGAGGCTGCGAAGGCATGCTCCCCCATTTTAGTAACACATTTGGGGATGCTTAACTGAGACCTGTCTGTAGATCTCAGTGGGTAGGTGTGGGTGGCTGGGTTTAACATGTGTGCCAGTGCCACTGGAGTACCATTTCTTATATTATCTAATGTGCAGCCTCTGGTGTACTGATGATAGGAAACAGGAGAGCCAACCCAGGCTCGAGTGGGGAATGCAGTGATGAGTGAGCCTGGGAACTGATAGGGCAAAGCGGCAGATGCTGTTGTAGTATGTGTTCCACTTTTGCAGGGCACCTTTGTTGTTGTCCATGAAAGTCATGAGCCCATATGCAAGGCTAGGTCTGATAACCCCCTGACCATGGTGGACACAGAGACACTATGAATCACCTTGGAGATGGGCAATGAGGAAGTCATCCAAGTGGGGGTGATTTACAGACCACCCACACAAGGGGCCGAAGGCGACAAAGAGTTATTGAAATCAGTCCTTAAAATGACTGATAAAGGGGAGGTGATCCTGTTAGGGGATTTCAACCTCCCAGACTTCAACTGGAGCTCATAGATGGTGGCATTTGTAAGGAGCAGGGACTTCTTGGCAGCCGTGCAGGAGGCAGGCCTAGGACAGCTAGTTAAGCAACCCACAAGGGGTGAGGCTGTTCTAGACCTGGTACACACAAACAGCGATAAGGTTATGGATATGGAAATGGGGAGCCACCTGGGGTCAAGTGACCATAACATGGTGTGGTTCAAGATAAATATGGTGGAAGACACAGGCCATCCCAAAGTTAGGGTTCTGAATCCAGTGGCAGAGGAAGAGAAAGATGGGCCCCAGTGCAGGTTGTAATTTTTAGGCCCCCATCCCAATGCCCTGGCACCCCACATTTTTAGTATCTGTTTACGCACCCTTCATCCACCCATCTCCCTCAAATATCCAAGCCCCTCAGAGAACTTCACTTTTGGTGCCTGTCCTGTTGTACTGACTGACCAGTTAAGGAGGGATCTTACACATTTACAGACATTCACATTGACAAAAGAATCAAATCATTACTAAAATACAGATTCAGAGTTGCTTTTTAAAATATTTATTTTGTCTATGAGGCACTGCCCCCACCCCAGGATGGCCTCTCCAATTGCTCCCCCTCCACTACCCCATGCTAGCCTGTGGACTGTGGTGGTGGTCTGTGTGGATCGGATGAATCTGGTCCCATCCACAGGCTGTCATCTGATGTAATGTGGCATTCTGGAACTTGCTCACAAACCTCGATTTCCCAGATACCACCTTGCTCTTGTTTGCAAGCTGCTTCAACAGCTACAGCAACATGCAACAACATTCTTCTCCTCCTCCTGGGATTGCATTCAACACCCAGCTTTTTATTTGCTCTGCCCCCTCCTGTTCTAGACTAGCAGGTTTTCTCTCTGCCTCCTGGCTCCTCTTGTACTCTCCCTCCCTCTCCCTGAGAGTGAGAACTGAGCAGTCTACCTCAGCAGGTTCCGTCTCCTCACTGCATTTTTGTTAATTCTTTAATGTTGTGTTCAGGGAGCACTGGGGAGGTTAGTGACTTGCTCAGAATCACATAGTATGCATATGCAAGTAAAAGTTGTGGGAATCAAATCCAAGTGGTCTGCTGCATGGATGTACAAAGCCCATTTGCAGCTCATTACTCTTGTCTCTATGAGAGTCTCTAATCTCTAGACTATGCTATACAGCTAGGCCTGACCGGAGGCCCAGTAGTCCCATCAATTCAACACCTCCGACCCTGTCCCTCCTGGTCTGTCTAGGCAGCTCCACTCATAGTGGCTTGGTGGCTTATACCAGCTCTGTGTTCTGACTCCCTCCCACCCAGTGTGGACTGCCCTGACTGCTGCCCTGCTGCCTGCTGGCTGCCTCTGATATGGCTTCAGCTTGCCTTCCCTTACATTTGCAACAGTCAAGCACTACATATGAAGAAGCGGGGTACTAGGGTAGGTAACCTACCATCCTACCTTTAACTCTTCTACCTATCTCTTTTGTGGGCTTGTGGTTGTGTGGGTGCCTGGCCTCCGCTCCTCCTCTGTTCTGCGACTTCAGACAGGTCCGAATCTCTGCCGGTCCACAGCATGGCCGCCCACCCTACCCACTCCTCCCCACCTGTCTCCGGCCAGGGCCTGCACTCCTCAGTCGCAATTCGTAACGCAACAACAAACAATGAAAATTTTAAACAAACACTCTGCTGCGGCTATAAAAAAAATTGTGTACTGATGTGGTGACGAATCCAATGGAGCCCTGCTCCCCAAGCAACAACAAAATGTTGACCACTACTTTCGACGATCAGTCCAGCACGAGAGAGAGCAGCCCGGTCACCACCAACCCACCAAGGCAGGACACCGCTGGCCGCCACACCAGCCAGTAAGTTGTAAGTACACAATACACAGGGAAGGGGGCATGCCTGCTGCATGCTGCTCTAATCTCTGCAGCAGTGCCAGACAGTTCAGCACATCGCTGACTCGCCGGCGCATCCCGACTCCCACAACTTTCTGTTCGACTCAGTGCTGCCATCTGCAGTACGGGAGGCTATAGCAGCCACATGGTGTGGCTGACAGCTTAGTCGGGGTGTGAGACTGTATGTCACAAACAGACAAGACGACAAAAAATGTGGATTCTTTGCCAAAAAATGGAAAATCAGTGTATAACTTAAATGGGCCCCTAAGTGTGTCAGGCCCGTGTGCCACTGCACCGGCTGCACCGGCTATTCCTCCACCCATGTCTGAATCACAACAAAACTGACTTTGCACAAATGAGGGAATATGTTAAGGTGAGTCTAGAACATGGGCTGGGTGAGGGGTTGAAATATGTTGGGCTAACCTAAAAAAGGCAATATCTAAGGTCACTGATATATGCGTTAAATGTGTTAGCAAATCCAAAAAAAGGAGAAATCCTCTGTTGTTCTCCAGGGATATCTCCATTAAGGTCAAAGATAAAAAGAGTGCATTTACTAAGTATAAGCACACTAAATCCAAAAAGGATTTGGAAACTCATAGGGAGAAGCTAAGGGAAGTGGGCAAGGCTATCTAGGTAGCAAAGGCACGGGCTGAAGTAAGAATTACACAGGGTGTCAAGAAGGGCGACAATACCTTTTTCAGATATATCAGGGAAAGAAGGAAGAATAAGGGGGATCTTTACACTGGAAAAAAAGGATGGAGGACATGTCAAGGGAGACAGGGAAAAGGCGGAGGTCCTCAATGAGTACTTCTGTTCAGTATTCACTGTAGAAGAAGAGGGTGCAGGTCCAGTGCTGCACAAGAGGTATTCCATCACTGGTGAAGTAGACACCAGTCCCTTCTCAGAAAAACGGGTGCTGGAAGAGCTCAGCAAACTGAAAGTGACTAAGGCTATAGGCCCTGATGGCATCCACCCAAGAATACTTAAGGAACTGAGGAATGAACTAGAAAACCCCCTGGCAAATATTTTTAAAATGAGAGTGGGCTGGTCCCAGAGGACTGGAGAAGGGCAAATGTGGCCTGTCTTCACAAGAACGGGAGTAAGGAGATGGAAGATAACTACCACCAGTCAGCTTAACCTCAGTAATGGGCAAGTTAATGGAATCCCTTCTTAAAGAAAGGATCTTGGCATTTCTCGAATCTAGCAGTCAGCAGGACCCGAGACAACATGGCTTCACTGCAAACAGATCTTGCCAAACAAATCTGGTAGAGTTCTTTGCCATGATGACCACAGTGGTGAACCTCAGAAAGCTGGAGAAATGGTCAGAAGACTGGCAGCTAAAATTCAGTTCTAAGAAGTGCAAAGTCATGCACTTGGGAAGAAGAAACCCTGGGGTGAAGTACTTCATGGGGGAAGAAAAGTTGTCTGCCTCCAAGCAGGAGGGGGACCTAGGGGTTATTACATCCAGCGTCTTGAAGGTGGCTAGGCAATGTGAAAAAGCTACATTGAGGGCAAGTGGCATGCTGGGTCATATAAGCAGAGGCATCACAAGCAGAGGGAAGGAGGTCATATTGCCACCGTATAGGTCTTTGGTAAGGCCACATCTGGAGTATTGTGCCCAGTTCTGTAGGCCACATCTTAGAAGGGACATAAACAGGTTGGAGATGGTCCAGCAGAGAGTGACAAAGATGATCAAGGGGCTGCATGAGAAACCATATGAGGAGAGGCTACGTGATAACTGAAGGTGGGGCTTAGTCACAGTTAAAGCAGCTAACAGAAGTTTATCTTCTCAGAAGAAGCCAGAAGGTGAAGGAAGGAAACATATTCAATTCAGTGCTTCAGGGTAACTGGTATTTTTCTTTTAAACTTAGATTGTAGGCTTGTAGTGACACTATACTATCTTACTTTGTTGTCTTTACTTATAATTGTGTTTGGGCTGTTGAAAATTAAAAAAATAGTGGTGGTGTAATTCTGTGCTGTCTTTAATTGCTGCAAATTTTATCTTGGCTTGTCTGACTGTCCTGTAGCTGGGTGAAGGGTGTTAATTGTCTGGCCTCTGACCTCAGCTATGTGATAACTGGAGGTGGGCTTAGTCACAGTTAAAGCAGCAAACAGAAGTTCATCTTCTCAGAAGAAGCCAGAAGGTGAAGGAAAGAAACATATTCAATTCAGTGCTTCAGAGTAACTGGTAACTGGTATTTTTCTTTTAAACTTAGATTGTAGGCTTGTAGTGACACTATACTTTCTTTCTGTGTTGTCTTTACTTATAATTGTTTTTGGGCTGTTGAAAATTTAAAAAATAGTGGTGGTGTAATTCTGTGCTGTCTTTAATTGCTGGTAGCCCTCCCTCCACCCCTTCCCCCAACTCTTAATTATATGCCCTGATAAATCTGATTGACAGGAGCTAAACACAGGGTATAGTAAGAGGTGCGAAGTAGGAGGGGCATAGGGGAAGAAGACCACCCTCAGCACGACAAGTGTTTTGATTCATTTATTTATTTATTGGTTTTTCCTTAAAAAATATATATCTGAGGATCAGTTACAGGATTTTTAGTACTGTAAATAAATAAAAGAGAACTAATAGAGCTTCAGTAGCAGATAAGTAGTGGAATTGCAGTATAATGTGGGGAGTGGTGCAATGCAGTGGCTGTGGGGCAGCCATATTCAGGCAGACCTTCTGGACACTGAGGTGCTGCCCTATCTGCATGCATCTCTCAGGACTGCGGGATGAGGTAGCCAGACTCAGAGCGGAAGTAAACTGGGTCAGGAGTACCATCACCCCTGTCCAGGAACCACCCAGTCCAATGCAGCTGCCTCAAAGGATGCCGAGAACGAGGAGCACTTGGATGACAGTGGGCTCAGGGAGGGTTAGAGCAGTCAGGCAGAGGCACATCCCAGATCCTATTCCACTCAAGAATTCATATGCCACACTGGCAAATGAGGGCAACCAAATAGAGGTACCCAGGAAGTGGAAGGAAAGGATGTGGAGGTTAGGCAAGGAGGTGACCTCAGTGGGGAAAGCAGTGGACCCCAGAGGAGGAGGAAGCGAATCCTGGTGGGGGACTCCATCATAAGAGGGATCCAGCTAGGAACACAGGAGGGAGGACAGGGAGCTGAGGTGCCTACCAGGTGCCACGGCATGGAGGGCTGGAAGGAAGATACTGGGGATCACTGGGAAGGCAAGACAGGAGGGTGAGCTGGATGTCATTATCCACCTAGGTACTAATGACTTGGCAAATGGGGAGCCAAAGGAAGTTCAGGAAGAGTTTAGGAAACTGGGGAGGGGTCTCAAGCAAGTAGCTACTTCTGTCATTTTCTCAGAAGTACTACCTGTGAGAGGCAAGGGAGAGCATAGAGTGCATGCACCAGGAACTTTAACTCATGGTTGAAGAACTGGTGCTGTGAGGAAGGGTTTGGATTCATTGGTGACTGGGGACCCATCTGGAGGGATGGAGGTTTGTTCAAGCCTGACGGCCTGCATCCATCCTGGAGGGGAATCCAAACACTCAATGATAAGTTTAAATGCTACATTGACAAGCATTTAAACTAGCAAAGGGGGGTGGCAGGCCAGCAAGGATGGTACCTACTTGCTCACCCCCCACAGCTAGTAATGGAACCAGTGAACCAGAGGAGTGGCTATCTCTGCAAAGCAGTGTGCAAAAGTTGGAGATTAGTGTCCAAAAGGTGGATAAGCAGAAAAGGGCAAAATTCAGCAGAAGGGCAGACAGCAAGGAGAACCAGGGATAAATGACAACCAAGGAAGGGGCTGGAGTAGAACAGTGAAGCAGTCTAGGGAGGTCAAATCATGGAAAGCCATGTGTGCAAATGCCAGGAGCCTTAGCAACAAGATGGAAGATCTGGAGGCTGTCATGGTACAGTCAGACCTGGACATTGTGGCCATCACTGAAACCTGGTGTAATGATAACCATGACTGGGAGATGGCCATACCTGGCTACAACATATTCAGAAGAGACAGAGCAGGCAGGAAGGGAGGAGGAGTGGCACTGTATGTGAAAATGACATAAGGGCCACACAGATCCAGGAGGAACAAAATGGGGAGAGATACTGTGGGTTAAGCTGGAAAGGAAATGGGGCCAGCCATCCACAGGTGTGGTCTATAGACCACCAGCCCAGGAGGAAGAAACAGATAGGAGTTGATACTAGCCATCCAAAGGATGGCAGACAAGGTGAGGTAGTACTGGTTGAGACTTCAATATACCAGAAGTGGACTGGAGCATCCCAGCAGCAGCATCAACTAGAGCAGATTTATCCTGGACTCCTTCAGGGTGCCTTCCTCAAGCAACTGGTCATGGAACCAACTCGGCAGAAGGCAATACTGGACCTTGTGCTCACAAACAGGGACAGTGTGATGGGGGTAACAGTGGGGAGCACCTGGGTAACAGTGACCACCAGTCATTGTGGTTTGAAATCACAGAAAGAGCAGAAGCAAACCACACAAAACACGTATCCTGGATTTTAGGGGGCAGACTTTGGGAAAATGGGGAGATGCTTGAAAGAGGCATTAAGGGAATGGGACAGGAATCAGGGATTGAGGAACAGTGGGCAGTATTTAAAATGGGGATTATAAGAACAACAGAATTATGTATTAAGCAGGTTAGCAAGAGGAAAAGAAAGAGGAGACCATTATGGTTTCCCAAAGAGGTAGCAAAAGTGAAAGCCAAAAGATTGCATTCAGGCAATACAAAAGACACAGGCAGAAGGGATAGGAGAAGTACCAGGAGAAACAAAGGGAGGCAGGGAAGTCAGTAATGGAAGCCAAAGCTCAGACAGAAGAACACATTGCAAAATCAGTGGTTAAAGGGGACAAAACCTTTTACAGGTACATAAGTGAAAAAAGAAGGACAAAGGGAGGGATAGTGAGACTGAAGGGGGAGGATGGGAGCCGCGTGGAGGATGACAACAGTAAAGCTGACATATTGAACAGGTATTTCTGCTCAGTCTTTACTAAGGAAGAGGGGGTAATGGGTCTGAAGGAGCACAAGGGGTGATAATGGCAGAATGGACACAAGTCCCTTTACACAGAAAGGGTCCTGAAGGAACTGGAAGTAACAAGAGCTGATAAAGCAATGGGGCCAGATGGGTGCACCCCAGGGTCCTTAAAGAACTAAGAGAGGTGGTTGCTGAACCTCTGGCTATCCTGTTCAGCCAATCACTGGAAACAGGTGAGGTACCCAAAGACTGGAGGACAGCAGATGTAGTCCCTTATACAAAAGTGGGAAACAAAGAGGAAGCAGGGAACTACAGACCAGTCAGCCTCACCTCGGTAGTGGGAAAGATCATGGAAGCACTACTGAAGGAGAGATTGGTGGAACATCTGGTTGTCAATGGACCACAGGACCCAAGGCAGCATGGTTTCACCAGGGGAGGCCGTGTCAGACCAACCTCATTGAATTTTGACTGGGTGACTAGGGAGGTGGATCAGGGAGGGCAGTGGACATGGCCTATCTGGACTTCAGCAAGGCCTTTGACACTGTGCCACATAGAAGACTATTACACAAACTGGGGAATATGGGTGTGGGCAGGACAGTAGTGTGGTGGGTAGGTAACTGGCTGGGTGGCAGGACACAGAGGGTGGTGGTAAATGGCTGTCACTCCACGTGGGAAGAGTGACCAGTGGGGTACCACAGGATCAGTGCTGGACCGGTCCTATTCAACATCTTCATCAGTGACATTGCACAGGATATAGAAGGCAGAATTTCACTGTTCGCTGATGACACAAAGCTCTGTAACAGAGTAGACAGACCAGAGGGTGTAGACAGAATGAGAAGGGACCTGCAGAAACTTGAAGAATGGTCAAGGGTTTGGCAGTTGAAATTCAATGCAAAGAAGTGCAAGATAATGCATATGGGCACAAAACCCTGGCACAATATATCAGTTGGGGGTGAGGATATAGCATGCACCAAGCAGGAAAGGGATCTTGGGGTTGTCATCTCTGATGACCTCAAGGTAGGGAAACAGTGTGACAAGGCATCAGGTAAAGCAAATAGGATGCTGGGATGTATAGGCAGGGGCATCACCAGCAGGAAAAGGGAGGTCATAATTCCGCTATATAAGACACTAGTGAGGCCCCACCTGGAGTACAGTGTACAGTTCTGGAGACCATACCTACGTAAGGACATAGACAGGGTAGAGAAGGTTCAGAGGAGGGCAACAAAGATGGTGCATGGGTTGCATCACAAGTCCTATGAAGACAGGTTGAAGGAACTGAACATGTACTCCCTGGAGGAGAGGAGGGAGAGAGGGGATATGATAGAGACATACAAGTATCTTACAGGGAGGAACAGGGTGCAAGAAAACACTATTTTTAAGCGAAAAAGATGTTTCAGGACTAGAGGGCATGGGATGAAGTTGGAGGGAGGACGATTCAGAGGAAACATGAGAAAGAATTTCTTCACAGAACAGGTGGTGGACAAGTGGAACACCCTGCCAGAGGAAGTGGTGGGGCTGGAAACAATCACGGGATTTAAGAATGCATGGGATAGACATAAAGGAATTCTAGAGGTCAGGGGTAAGGGGAAATAGACTTCTAGGAAAACAAACTGAACTTACAAGCTCAAATGGGCAGACTAGGTGGGCCATAGGCCCTTATCTGCCGACACTGTCTATGTATCTATGTATCTAGGCTGAATGAGCTTAACATGTACTCCCTTGAGCAATGTAGGGAAAGGAGGGACATGACAGAAACCTTCAAGTACCCCTGAGGTATTAACAATATGCAAAAAGACATAGTCTTTTTCAGACCAAAAATAACACGAGAGGTCACGACATGAGACTAATGGGGGGAAGTTCATGGGTAACACAAGAAAGGTCTTCTTCACTGAAGGGGAGGTGGACGCATGGAACAGCCTCCCCAGGAGGTTGTTGAAGTCAAAATGATCAATGCATTCAAGACAGCATGGGATAAACACATAGGTATCCTAACTACTGCTAAGTAGGTAGGGAGTGGGGTAGTTTCTTAGGCAGACTAGATGGATCAGGTGATCCCCATCTGCCGACACTTTTTCTATGTTTCTGTTTCTATGTTTGTCAGCATTGGCTGTTCACTCACACACCTCCAGCAGACTAAGCTGCATTGGCTGCTAAAGCACACACCTCCCCAGCCCCTACAATGTCTGAGGCGCCCAGTATGTTTTGCTTGTGCATGCACAAAAGCAAACATAAAAATAAAACCAAGCAGAAGATCATGTGGTCAGCACTCAGCAGTCTGAACTGTGAAATTAAATCCTATTATTTTTAGGGCCGGTTGCTAAGCCAGTGCCTGTTGCTGGTCCAAGATTTATTAGAAGGTCATCTGACTGTTCCGTGTCAATTATAAAATATGCTGTATTCATTTCCTTGCTTTTATGTATGCATGTGTTAATATTTTAATTTTGGAACTGTTTTCATAATATGTAACTTGTCTAAATTCTACTATTTCGTTTACAATTTCTTAACTGGCAGACTTCTTTTCCATTTCTTAATTAACCTGTGAGGTCACTTGGCCTTTCAAATTCCTGGGAAGAACCTAGGAGCAAGTACTGTAATTCTCATTCTGGCAGCAGTACATCTGAGATTCTTTTGATTTGTAACCCACCCATGGGGTGGGGTTACTCAGGTTTTCCCTCCTCTTGCCATTTAGAAGCTTTTAATTCCAGTTTGTGGCCATGGCCTTGGTGGGTGGGGCCTCTGTGGGTTGGAAGTTGCTGCCTGGGTGTGCTGGCTACAAATTTGGACTTTTACTGTTCTTTGGGAGTTTTCTGCGCTGAAAGTTTGGCATGTGGGTGCAGGGGCAGAGCCATTTGCCTGCTCCTGCTGGTTCATGTCCTGTTAAGATCTGGGTCCTGGGAAGTGATGGTTTGACAGTGGAATCATCTCCCATTGGGTGACATGCTCAGGGGCGGGTGTGAACCCACTATTTCAGGTGTGCCGTCAACCGTATGTTGCTCCTTAAGGCTAATATGGGAGATCCTGAGAGAGAGAAAAAGGATGTTGGAGCCAGAGATTGGGGGAACAGTATGCACATGCCTCGAGCTCCAATTTTGTTTTGGCCAGTTGGTAACCAGGCATGTCCAGTGGTGAATTTGTCTAGTAAATCAAGCAAGGGCAGGAGAATGTGGATGAGCATCCCATGGAGTTGGGCAGTGTCTCCGGCGACGTTTATCAGGGACTTGACCATCAGCAGTAGCCCTGTGTTGTGGAGCCTGGGTTTGCCTTCATGAACGTGCGAGAGGGAATGGAGTTGGGAGCTGCCCTGTTTGAGCTGTTCCAAGAGGTTTAGAGGTGCCAAAATGTGAGGTTCTGGCTGCCAAAGCTGCTGAATATCCTAGTGTGTGACCCCCTAGTCCAGGGCTAGAATTAGGTTGAGGGTCTTCATGACCACATGAGCCATCATACTTGCTGCTGCACAATCCTAATATGTGGTCCCCCAGCCCAGGGAATGAAAAGTGTGGAGGGGCTTCACGATCAAGTTAACCACCAAATCCACTGAAGCTACCTCCAATGCAGGCTCTTGTGGCCTGTATTGAATGGATTTTGTAAGTCTGACAAGCATCATTATTAAATGGAATACCCTCATTCCAGCAAGATCACCCATGTAGAAATTCAGTTATTGCCTTGTAGTTGCTGCAAAGTTTGTGACTGCTTTAAGCAGTTACAATAATTCTCCCACAGCACAGCACCCAAAGAACTGGCACTCCCGATGTTCCAAACAGCTCCTCTTCAATGAAGCCATCAGCTGGTAGGACTGTTTTTTTATTTGGACCTGATATGTGTTTTCTGCTTTGTGACCCCCTTCCCACTTGTACCATCTGGTATACCCCTAGACATGGGGACGGGGGGCTTACAGATTGAAACATAGGAACTTGGAATTTTATAAGTAAAAAAGATCAATGGTCCATCAAGTCTGCCTGGTCCCTAAATTAGCCCCTCCACTCTGGCACTTCTAGGGCTAGGCAATGCTCCCTGCTAGTAGCTCTTCCATATACACTGTCTGAACCCCTTCTGACAACCCCTCCACCTATGTTTTCACCAATCCCATGTGCATATGCTACCCTCTCATGAAGCCTGTAATCATCTACACTTAACCACATCTCCAGGTAGACTGTTCTGGCTATCTACCACACTCAGCATGAATATGTACTTCCTCATGTCTCTCCTGCATCCCCCCCCCACACATGCACACTTTAGTTTATAGTTGTGCCCTCTTGATGCAGACTCTGCATTGTTTGAACAGTTGCTGGCAATTCATCCTGTTTAGTCCCTTCAGGTATTGGAATGTTTCTATCATGTTCCCCCTTTCCCATCTGGCCTCCAGGAAGTACATGTCATCTCACTAGAAATGAGCTTCAGCTCAGTGACTGTATTACCTCCCATTTGAATGAACTTACCATGTCCAGATTAGTCAGTCTGTCCTCCTAGCTCTTCTCCAGTTGCCCATGTATCATTTGGATTGCGCTCCTCTGGACTGATCATAAGCTATCCTTGTCTTTTTTAAGATGAGGGTTTCAGAACTATGCGCAGTATTCCTAGTGCAGCCTCACCAGTGACCTATAGAGGGGTCATGTCCACTCCTTTCCTACCATCCTGCCTGCTTTACATATGCCTTATCAATTTGGGAAGTGATCCTAAGGCTGCCACCTATAACAACCCTCAGATCTCTTTCTGCTGAGATCTGCTGTATCTTGGCCACTCCACCATCCAATACATGGTTTTCAGATTCACCATCCCTATATGCATTATCTTGCACTTCTTGGCATTAAATTTGAACTGCCAGATGTTGACCATTTTAGCACTTGTTTAGTTATTTTATTGTAAGGCTCTCAGAGCCTTAGGGATTGGGTGCTATATAAATAAAATTGGCATTGGCAGGTCTTTTTTTAATGTCCCTATACTGTCCTCACTATCTACCCTACTACATATTTTAATGCAAAAAGAAGCATTCTGCCCTGGATCCCTACTCCAGGGCCACATATAAACAAATTAATTGAAAAGCGCTGAACTCAGTACAGACCCCTGAGGCACCCCACTAGTCACATTGCTGATCTCTGAAGTATTTGCCATTTATTCTGATCAGCGTCTTTTTAGATGAGGAAAGCTAGGACTGAGCTGGGAGGTACCATAACAGACCATTGAGCTTAACCATTGGATTCATGCTGAGGCAGAGCAAGACTCATTTTGCTTATCAACACCCTCTCACAAAGGCTCAGGGCCAGGGTGGATGTAGAATTTTTCTTAGGGTGTAACAATTTTGTGAGTTAACTTTTAAAACACAAATTTGGTTAAAAGAGCTACTGTTTGTTGGCTTAAAGTTGTGGAGGGATACCACTTTGCTACATGGGTGGATCTGGTAGAGTTCAGGACAACATACCAGCCACAATAAAACATATATAAGACAAAACAAAATGGTTATATTAAATGCATACTGAAAATAGAAAATAGAGTTAAAAATCTACGTTTCGACCGTTAGTCTTCTTCAGGAAATATCAGATATCTCTATTCTCTATTTTCAGCGTGTATTTAATATAACCATTTTGTTTTGCTTTTAGACCACATGCTGATGCAGTGCCTTGTTTTTGTTTTTTACATATATGACATCATACATAAAAATAAAATACAGCATAACAAAATAAAACAGTGCTAAATAAACTCTTTGTGAGCAACTCATACAAGCTATCTCAAACAAGCATTTATCAATGCTGAATGTTTGCTTGCTGGCATTGGCATTGGTAGTGTAGAAGTTACAGAGCTGCATAATAGAAATGGCAGTGAAGTATTGAACTGAAGCCAACCTCCCCACCACCCTGCAGAGAGTGACAGGCATTGGGGTGTGCCTTTGGGTCGTCAGGCATAACGGCCAAGCCATTTCACCACACCCTACCCTGCAGACACTGACAAGTGTCACGGTGTGCCTTGGGTGTGTCTAGGGGTCTTTGGCCCTTATGCGCACCCCATTCTATCAGGCAATATGGTGAGATGGGTGCGGTATAGGAGAATGAGGTGAACTTTGGGGTCGAAGAGTTCAAGGCGTACCTCGATGCCTCTCACTGGCTGCAGGGTGTGGAATGGTATGAGCATTACAGGCAAGAATCCCAAGTCACACCCCTGATGCCTGTCATTCTCTACAGAGTGGGGCATTATGGTTGGAAACCCTAACACCTCAGGCATTTGTTGGTATTTTCACTCCAAATTTTCAACATGTTTTTTTTTGTGACCCCCATCTCATGAACAGTGGCAATATCAGTTTGTTAGCAGCTGCTTATGCACAGCGACTACAGCATTTAGCACCACAGGTGCAAAACACATTCTGAACAGGATGTGAAAAATGACAGCTGTACTGTTCATGGGGAGGTGTAAAAAATGGCAATGTTGCAAATCTGCAGTAAAAATATTAAAAAAAAATGGTAAAGACACGAGCGTGCACAGAAACTGTGCAACGCACACCCGTAATGGAATTAGTTTGCGAATTTTTTACAGCAGATTGTCAACACAGGTATTTTGGGACCTCCAATCATGAACAGTGTCACTGTGATTTTCTTTATCTGTCCCGAACAATGATTTCCCACAGCGACCACGCATCTCTGCGCTGAAAGTGTGAAAACACATTTCGGCCATGTAGTGAAAAATGACAGCTATACTGTTCATAAGGAAGTGTGGAAAAATGCCACTGGTGAAAATCTGGGCTGAAAATATTACAAAGTCATGAACTTATGAGGGTGCGTGGAAACTGCGCAATGCTCACTCGTAACACAGTCATTTTATGGACTTTTGTCACCAAATTTTCAACATAGCCATTTTAAGACCTCTGCTCATGAACAGTGTAACTGTGATTTTCTTAATGTGCCATACATTGATTTTGCACACCAACTGCACCATTGTGCGCTACACAGGTGGAAACACGTTTTGGGAAAGATGTGAAAAATGACAGCTACACTGCTCATAAGGAAGTGTAATAAAATGGCAAAGTTGAAAATCTGGAGTGAAAATATTGAAAATTCGCAAACTTACAAGCGTGTGTAGGAACTGCGTAACGCAAGCTCGTAAAACAGGCATTTTTAGGAATTGTTTCACCAAATTTTCAACATAGCCATTTTAAGACCTCTGCTCATGAACAGTGTCACTGTGATTTTCTTAATGTGTCCCATACATTGATTTCACACACCGACTGCGCCATTGTACACTACCTGGGTGGAAGCACGTTTTGAGCAAGATGTGAAAAATGACAGCTGCACTGCTCATAAGGAAGTGTAATAAAATGGTAATGTTGAAAATCTGGAGTGAAAATACTGAAAATTCGCAAACTTACGAGCATGTGTAGGAACTGTGCAACGCGCGCTAGTAAAAGTCATTTTTAGGAATTTTTTCACCAAATTTTCAACATAGCCATTTTAAGACTTCTGCTCATGAACAGTGTCACTGTGATTTTCTTAATGTGTCCCATACATTGATTTCAAACACTGACTGTGCCATTGTGTGCTACCTGGGCGGAAACACGTTTTGGGCAAGATGTGAAAAATTACAGTTGTACTGCTCATAAGGAGGTGTGGTAAAATGGCAATGTTGAAAATCTGGAGTGAAAATATTGAAAATTCATGAACTTACGAGCGTGCGTAATAACTGCGCAACACACGATCGTAAAACAGTCATTTTTAGGAATTTTACCAAATTTTCAACATAGGCTTTTTGAGAGCCCACCTTATGAACAGTGGCAGTGTTGTTTTGTTACTTGGTCCCGAAAGGTGATTTCATGCAGTGACTGCAAAATCACCCTTCAGGGCCGATTAACACCATGACAGTGAAAGCATTCGTCGGAAGGGGTCCCAAAAACCCCATGTTGAAAATTTGGTGTAAAAATTCAAAAATGCCTGAGAATTGCTGCAAAGTTGAAAACTCTATCTATCCCATTATACAGCTTACCAGCATTTCCGCGGTTCACGGTCGGCTTTGAAGAGTGCAGACATGTTCCCGGTCCACCGAAGATCATCGCGCCGGAGTCCGGAAGTAAGTATTGGGTGAAAGGGGGGGTGTGGGGAGGCAGGGTACACAGTAGGTGGGCGTGGGTGGGGGAAGAGACAGCGAGGGACTGTTTTTGAGTTTCAGTTTTTTTTTTTTAATGAGGAAGACGTGGGACATTTGCCACGCTGGGGTGGGCTTCCAGCATGGCACAAGGACAGCTGGGGGGACATGGAGCTGACAGTGGATTTGGCACCCTCGTCGGTGATAGCATGTGTTGCCATGCTGGAGTGGGCTCCTAGCGTGGCACCCTGTACTGGGGGGGAGAACCAGTGGAGCCAACGGGGGATTGGGCACCCCCGTCGGCTATACCATGTGTAGCCACGCTGGGGTGGGCACTCAGTGTGGCATAAGGAACTCTGATTTTTTGGGGGGTGCAGTACAGCTGATGGGGGATTGGGCACCTCCTGTCGGCTACACAGTGTGTGAGTGGGGGGGCGAGCACACAGTATGTGTGCGTGTATGTATGTGTGTGTGTGTGTGTATGTGTAGGGGGAGCGCGCATGAGCAGGTGATATTTTATAGCTGCTCACTGAAGCGTAGCTCTCCTTTTCAACTGTACTCCACTGCATTTTGGATTGCTGTCATAGACAGCTCCAGCAGGCATTGGAGAACTTCAGGCCGTGCCTGCAAACACACTGCCTGAATTGGAAGAGGGCTGCCACACCTCCGAAAACTCGGATGATGATGGCACTATGTTTCTTGCACATGTGTGCAAGCAAACATAAAAAGTAGGACATCAACTTCTTCTTAAAGGCTTCCATCTTGGAGGGAATGCATGAATATTTATGATTATTTGAAACATGTTTTGCCAAGTGAACGGAGTTCAGAAAAGGCTCGTTTCCAGTTGTGACCCGGGTGGGGGAGATACATGGCATTCGCAGACAGAGCAATTCATAGATAATATATGACATACTGTACAAGATGAACAGCCTCAAATACAAACAGATATCAATAAATACAATAAGGATGAAGTCTGGTTTCACTCTCTCCCTCCCTATCTCTCCTTCTCTGTCTCCCTGAAACCTCCCTTCTCTTGCTCCCTTAGAAACAATGACTCCCACACCCTAACCATCCCATCCATGTCCACCTCAGCAGGCCAGGCAGCTTTCTCACACCACTTCCCAAAAATATGGGGATTTATGTGATAATGGCGATCGCACAAAGGCAATCACTGTTAGGATGACTGTACATCAGAGAAAATCAATTTTGTCAATGTACACTCCTGGCGCATGGTAAAACGATGCCAGGGATTTGCTGTTATTTTGTTTATGTGAGGGGATCCCCTTACACACCCCTACTAAAGGATTCTCAACTCCAGGGGGTGCATGTCAGGGGCGGGGGCAGAACCGGAACAAAAATATTTAGCTGGGCACGCAACAAAATGAACATGTGCCCAGAATTGACACCGGCACCCTCATGCCCTAACCTGCCACCCACCCACCTACCTTGCCACAGAGCCAGCTCGGCAACCAACCACTGCACAACCCCTCCCAAACCCTCCCTCTCCTTCTGCCTGTTGCACAGCGTGCTCACTTTCCCCCCATGCGCGCATGTACATATAACGACAGAATGTCACTACACCCACAGTCACCTCCCCATCCAGTATTCCTGAGAACAGGCACTGCTATTGAGTCACCCTTTTTGTAAACACTCAATAGTGGTAGCCCTTCTCATAGGATACCAAAATATGGAACTCCTTCCCCCCGCCCATTCATCATGCCACCTCCTCTCATGTCCCTACTTTCCTCCTAAAGGACCTTTTCTCCCCTTCCTGCAGAAGTCCATCTTCTTCCAAGTTGTGTACTGGGTGTGCTTTGAAACAACTGAGAAGCTGTGTGGGATATACTATATTGGACTAAATATCTGTAACTAATCTCTCTCTCTTGCTTACATCTGAGAGAAGTTTTCCTCACTTTTTAAGTGGTATTGCTTTGTGTTTAATTATTTTAGTTTTTAATTCAGGAAGGGGGTTTTCAAAACTGCTTATCTTGTCAGCATCTTCAGAAGGGCTGAAATAACTGCATATTTGATTTTCCTTTGTGGCTAACTGGACTGATAACTAGAATTCTGTGACAATCTGCATCAATATAGTTTGCAACTTTTGGTGGGGATTGTGTGATTTAAAATAGCAGAGGCTGCAGTTTGTAATTGGATGCCAGACATAGCCTGAGGTGGGGGAAATTGTCTTCACAAGTCAGAGGCCTGCATCACAGCCAATTGTCTAGCTTGACTATTTCAGCATTGTTCTATTACTATGAACTACTGGTAGGATCCTGTTTGAGACAGAAGTCCATCTTCTTCCAAGTTGTGTACTGGGTGTGCTTTGAAACACTGAGAAGCTGCATGGGATATACTATATTGGACTAAATATCTGTAACTAATCTCTCTCTCTCTTGCTTACCTCTGAGAGAAGTTTTCCTCACTTTTAAAGTGGTATTGCTTTGTGTTTAATTATTTTAGTTTTTAATTCAGGAAGGGGGTTTTCAAAACTGCTTATCTTGTCAGCATCTTCAGAAGGGCTGAAATAACTGCATATTTGATTTTTCTTTGTGGCTAACTGGACTGATTACTAGAATTCTGTGACAATCTGCATCAATATAGTTTGCAACTTTTGGTGGGGATTGTGTGATTTAAAATAGCAGAGGCTGCAGTTTGTAATTGGATGCCAGACATAGCCTGAGGTGGGGGAAATTGTCTTCACAAGTCAGAGGCCTGCATCACAGCCAATTATCTAGCTTGACTATTTCAGCATTGTTCTATTACTATGAACTACTGGTAGGATCCTGTTTGAGACAGAAGTCCATCTTCTTCCAAGTTGTGTACTGGGTGTGCTTTGAAACAACTGAGAAGCTGCATGGGATATACTATATTGGACTAAATATCTGTAACTAACCTCTCTCTCTTGCTTATATCTGAGAGAAGTTTTCCTCACTTTTAAAGTGGTATTGCTTTGTGTTTAATTATTTTAGTTTTTAATTCAGGAAGGGGGTTTTCAAAACTGCTTATCTTGTCAGCATCTTCAGAAGGGCTGAAATAACTGCATATTTGATTTTCCTTTGTGGCTAACAAACCACCAGGCTGTTTTGGGGCTGGAGAGGTTTACCTGTGTCTGACTTGGATGTCTGGATTTTTCTCTGTTTGATTAGCAGGGTACTTTCTCTGTCAAATTGTTGTGTAGGGTATCTTGCTGACAGGAAGGCACTCATTGCAGCGGTGGGTGAGAGCTTTTAGCTGATTGTTTTGTGAGGGCACAGTTTGGTCAACCCTTCCCACCCCTCACCCCACCACCCACCCCTGGAAATAGTTCCTTTATACCTGAGGTTCTGACATCATTTCCTCAAGAGTGTAAGGTGCATTTCACTGTCATATCCCCTCTAGCACACTGCACTGACAATATAAGCATACACATTGTATAATATATATATTTCTATATAACCAATCACACATGCGCAAGCGTGCACACACACACACAAATACAAACACACACACAAAAAAAGTAGATAAACATGTGAGGAGTAGTGCAATGTAATGGCTGTGAGGCAGCAGTTTTCTGGGAGTCTTTCTGGATGCTGAGATGCTGCCCTATTTGCAAACAACTATCTGCCTTGAGGGAGGAAATTGCCTGTCTTCAGGCCGCACTGAACAGTAGTAAGGAAACCTTCCCCCAGGCCACACTGGACAGTAGGAAGGGAACCTCCCCCATCCAGGGAGCACTAGCACCACCATCACTACCTCAGAGGTTGTGAAGCAAGCACAGCAGTTGGACCACAGTGGGTTCAGGGAGGGTGAGGATGGTGGAACAGAGACACACCCAGTCAATTGTTCCACTCCACAATCCATACACCATTCTAGGGGAGCATAGCTCCCCTATGGATGCACCCACAGAGAAGACTGATGACAACTGTCACAAGAGAGGCCCACAGGAAGGGAGGCAGAGGACACCAGGGAAAGGAAGCAGCTCGGTGGGGACCAATTAGGTAGAAATGGGGAGCTGGGAAAAACTGGAAGTAAGGTGCCTGCCTGGTGCCATGGCTTGAGGGACAGGAAGCGCATCCTTAGGATCACGAGAACAGCTGCAAGGAGTCTGAGCTGGATGTAATTGTCCACCTAGGGACAAATGACTTGGCTCATCATGAGATTAGAGCAGTGCAGGAGGACATTGCAGAGTTGGGAGGAGCCTAAGACAAGTAGCACACACAGTATCCTTCCCAGAGGTGCTGCCTGTCAAAGGCATGGGGGAGGTGGAGGGTAATTAGCACCATGCAGTTTAATGAATGGTTGAAAATGGTGCGGGCACAGGGTTTGGCTTCATTGGGGACTGGGGTTCCACCTGGAGGGACACCAGCCTATACTGGCAGGATGGTCTGCATCTGCTAGGAAGGAACAAGCCTTTTGAGCAATCAGTTTAAATATACTTCATTTGCAAGCTTTTAAACTAGTCAAAGGGAGGCACTGACAAGCAGCAGGAAAATCCCAGCCTCTCCTACAAAACAGGGTACTAAATGAGAAAAAGACTGAGGTAGAACGGTCAGTGGGGGATGCTGCAACAGAAGGTAAAGCCATCAAAAAATGGAGAGCAATGAGTACCAATGCCCATAGTCTGGGTAACAAGCTTCCTGAATTAGTGGCCTTGATGAAGGAGGAACAACTGGATATCATGGCAGTCACAGAAACATGGTACACACAAAACCATGACTGGGACATAAACATACCAGAATACACTATCTACAGGAGGGACAGAGAGGGTAAAAGAGGAGGAGGAGGTTCTTTACATAAGGGAAGGAATCAAGCAACAGAACAAAAGGGTAAACAGGGAGGAGAAGAAGCACTGTGGTAATTTGGAGACAGGCAATGGCACCACAATCCGCACAGGGGTTGTATACAGACCCCCTTCTCAGGGGGAGGAAGTGGACAAGGAAATGATAGAAAGTATACTTAGAATGGCAGAAAAAGGGGAGATATTGCTGATGGGTGATCTGAATATGCCAGATGTTAACTGGAGTGCAGTTGCAGCTGTCACTTTGAAGAGTGCAGTTTTTCTAGATGCCCTACAGGGGGCATGCCTTACATAACTAGTACTGGAGCCCACTTGAGATGGAGCAATATTAGACTTGATTCTCTCAAATGGAGATGGAGACAGGATCACAGATGTAGAAGTGGGTAGCCATCTGGGAACTAGCGACCATCGAACAATATGGTTCACAATAAACACAGCAATAGAGTCAAGCCATACAAAGACAAAAGTACTGGACTTTAGGAGGGCTGACTTTGCCAAAATGGGTGAGTGCCTAAGGAATGCACTAGCAAATGGGCAGGAAGGAGGGGTGGAAGAACAATGGGGAATAATAAAAACTGCCATCACAGAGGTAACAAGCCTTTGTGTGAAGCAAATAAACAAAACAAAATGATGTAAGAAACCACTATGGTTCTCAAAGGAAGTGGCAGTGAAGGTTCAAGAGAAAAAGAAAGCATTCAGGAAGTACAAGGAATCTCAGAAGGAGCAGGACAGAGAACTGTATCAGTTAAAGCAAAAGGAGGCTGGGAAGGCAGTCAGAACAGCAAAGGCCCAAACCAAGGAAAAGATAGCCAACTCAGTTAAGAAGGGGGATAAAATCTTTTATAGGTACATCAGGGAGCAAAGGAAGACCAAGGGAGGGATAGTGAGGCTTAAAAAGGGGAGGAGGGTGGGCAGAGGAGACTGTGAAAAGGCAGAGATACTAAACAAATATTTTTGCTCAGTATTTACAAAATGAAGAGGGGAGGTACATAAACAAACAGTAGAAACACTCTTGATACAGAAGTTGATAGCAGCCCATTTACAGTAGAAAGGGTTCTGAAAGAACTCTTAAAACTGAAGGTGGACAAAGCAATGGAGCCTGATGGGATTCATCCCAGAATTCTAAGAGCTAAGGGTAGAACTAGTGACACCACTGACTACCCTTTTAACAAATTATGGGAGGATGGGGTGGTACCGAGGACTGGAGGAGGGCAGATGTGATTCCCCTTCACAAAAGTGGGAGCAAGGCAGAAGCAGGAAACCACAGACCTGTTAGTTTAACCTCAGTGATAGGGAAAATGATGGAATCACTTCTGAAGGAAAGAATTGTCGAGTATCTAGAGGCCAGAGGGGCACAGGACCCTAGGCAGTATGGATTCACAGCGGGAAGGTCATGCCAGACAGAATCTGATAGATTTCTTTGACTGGGTGACCAAAGTAGTAGATCAGGGAGGGCTGTGGACATGGCCTACCTAGACTTTAGCAAGGCATTTGACACAGTCCCACACAAAGATTAATATACAAGTTAGCCAGCCTGGGAGTGGGTCACAAGATGACAGCTTGGGTAAAGAATTGGCTGGAGAATAGGACACAGAGTAATAGTAAATGGAGTCCTCCAGAAGAAAGGAGGGTTACTAGTGGGTACCGCAGGGTTCAGTATTAGGACCGGTCCTCTTCAATGTCTTTATAAGTGACATTGCAGAAGTACTGGAAGGAAAAGCATGTCTCTTTGCAGATGACACAAAGATCTGCAACAGAGTTGATGCACAGGGTGGGGTGGAAAGGATGAGAAGGGACTTGGCAAGGTTAGAGGAATGGTCAAATGTATGGCAGCTTAGATTCAATGCTAAGAAGTGCAAGGTAATGCACCTGGGAAACAAAAATCAAGGGGAAGAGTACACAATGGGGGGTGAGATACTAACAAAAACAAAAATGGAAAGGGACCTGGAGGTAGTCATATCAGATGACCTAAAGGTGGGCAAGCAATGTGAGAGGGCAGCAAGGAGGGGTTGGGGGATACTGGGATGCATAGGGAGAGGCATCACCAGTAGAAAACAGGAAGTTATTATCCCTCTGTACAGACAGCTGGTGAGACCCCATCTGGAGTACTGTGTGCAGTTCTGGAGACCCAATCTCTGCAAAGACATAGACAGAATGGAAGCTGTCCAGAGGAGGGCAGTCTAAAAATGGTGTGGTCTGCACCAGAAGACATAAGGAAGAGAGACTTAAGGAGCTTAATATGTATAGCCTTGAGGAAAGGGAGGGAGAGGGGGGACATGATAGAAACGTTCAAGTACCTCAAGGGAATCAACAACGGCCAAGAGGGTAGCATCTTTCAAAAAAGAGGTGTGCAAGAACAAGAGGGCACAATTTGAAGATGGGGGGGGCTCAGAGGTAATTTAAGGAGTATTTTTCACAGAGAGGGTTGTGGATGCATGGAATGGCCTTCCGGAGAGGTTGTGGAGTCAAAACAGTGGTGGATTTCCAAGCATGCATGGGACAGTCATAAGGCAATTCTAGGGGTTGGGGGTAGGAAGAAGTAGGCTGCTGGCTAACTAGGATCTGCAGCTTATCCAGTAGGTAGGGAAATGGGCAGACTGGGTGGGCCAAGCAGTCCTTATCTGCTGTCAAATTCTATGTTTCTATGTTTCTATGTATGTGCTTAATTTTCCATCCTCACCATATTTGCCTCTTTGGTTGCAATGCAGGTTAGAACTTAATAAATGTTCTCATGGGATTGATGTAAATATAGCTTCCTAAGTACTTATTGTGAATTATCTGTTATATATTTTGACATCCTGTTTGCTGATTGTAGTCTAGTTTTACATTTTATATTGTATTTTGTCCTTTCTGTTTGTACCTTAGTTTACCTTTATACTGTATTTTACCCTTACTCTTTGTACTTTACTGTAACTCCCAATCCCATATCCCCCAGGATACATCTGGAAACGAACATTCACTGCCTTTCCTGGTGAAACTTTTAAATAAATAAGTAATGTGTAGAGTTGCTTGCCAAGGTGTTCCAGAACAATGGTGCAGCAATCCTGAAGGCTCTATCTCCCTTACAGCTTCAGCCTAGAATGGGGGACAACTAAAAGGCCCACCTCAGCAGAGCAATAGGGGACAGTGCAACTTAAGGACAAGAAATATTTAATTCAACCTGTGTTCAAACCATGTAATGCCATGTATTCTGTGTTAGCAGGTCTGTTTTAAAGACAATGCCCCTCCACTGGCAGGAAGCACAGCTTACGCAGAACCAGTATCATATGTTCTGACTTTCAAGTCCCAGCAATCAGTTGAGCTGCAGCATTCTAGACCAGCTGCAGGTGACTCATCAACCCTCCAGCTAACCCTAGGTATAGGGTGTTGCAGGAATTCAACCTAGATGTAGCAAAGGCATGTATTGGTGCAACCAGATCCTCTGTGTTAGGTTTGTTTTGATCAGGGCAATATTATGCAGATAAAAAAACCACTGTGGGCTACCATCAACACCTGCCATTCAAGTTTCAGTCTGCAGTCCACAATGATGTCCAAATTTGTTACCTCTGAACAAGGTACCATTTAGAGATGACACCACTGCACCAATGCACATCATTGCTGACCCATGGGGACCTGTTTTAACTAGTAAAATGTCAAATGTTGCCTGTTAAAACACAAATGAGGATAGAAGAGCTGCTGTTTCCTGGCCTACGGGTGTGTTGGGTGCTGCTTTGATACATACAGTAGCTAGATCTGCTACTGCTCAGAGCATCTTACAAACCACAATAAAACAAATGAAAAAAGAATATAAATAAAAGAGTGCATAGCAACAACATGAAATAATAAAATCTTTATGAGCAGTTCATACAAGCAAAATCAAAGAGGTAGGACTTCAACCTCTTCTTAAAGCCTCCAATAAGGGGATTTTATGAACATAGCCTGGTAAGGTGTTCCAGAGCAATGGGGCAGCCACCCTGAAGGCTCTATCCCCCAACAACCTCAGCCTAGAATGGGGATAACCTAAAGGCCCACCTCAGCAGAGCAAAGAGTGAGGAAAGGACATATGAGGACTGGAGATCTTTCAAGTATCCTGGGCCTAAACTGTGCAGGGCCTTGTGTGTTAGAAGACCTATCTGAATGGTGATGAACCACTGTACTGGCAGCCAGTGCAACTCACGCAGAACTAGCATGCTATACTCTGCCAACAATCAGCCAAGCTGCAACATTCTGGGTTAGTTTCAGGTGATCCATCCCTCCAGCTAACCATAGATTACAAAGCATTGCAGCAATCCCATTAGGTGTAACAAGGGCATGTACCAGCATGACCAGGTCCCCTGCATTAGATATGGTTTGAGCCTGGTAATATTGCACAGATGGCAATAAGCCACTGTGGACTACCACCAATACCTGAAATTCAAGTTTTAGTCTGCAACCCACCCCAGATTTGTTACCTTATCCACAGCTCTGAATGAAATGCCATTTAGGAATGGCACAATAGCATCACCGCACATCATTACCTACCTATGGAAACTGCGCCAACTACTGTAGCTGCACCTCTGTCTTGCCTAGCTTGGGCTTCGGTAAACTGGAAGCAATCCAGTCATCCCTTATCTCCACCTCTCTCCTGCCCCCTGACCTCCTTTCTACCCCCCTGCATTTAAACAAAGGAATTAGTTCACTTAAGCTAATAACTTGTGCTTTTTGTTCTGTCTGAGGTGCTCCCAGGTTGCACTAGCCCTGTGTTACTTGCCCCTCACAACTGATTTGTAGCTCACTTTGCTCTGGTAATGCTCCTCCCATCTCTATCCTCTTCTTCCCCCAGCCGATTTCCACTGTCTACCACTCTGCCCTCCTTGATGTCCCCTCACTGTACCTCATTCATTCAATAATTGCTAAATAATCTGTCTCCTAACTGTGATCCATTCCTGCAAGGAGTTGGCTCCAAGGCTATGTTAAATTTCTGTACTATGTTCCTCAGATTTGCCACTAGTAATTATATGCATATTCCACAGGTATGCTATATTTAACTGTATGTTATGTCACAAATGTGATTGTATGATCATCTATGAATTTTATAATTAAATGTAAATGAATGTTTAATTTCTCGGATATGTTATTGTTAAACTGTATGTCTAATTCTTCATCCAGTTGTCCCCCCCCACCCCTGCACGGTTGCACCGGGAGACGAGCAACTTGTTATTCAGTGTGCCTTCCTGGTGAAACATTTCAATAAATAAATAAATAAAAATTTCACTTAGATGCTAACACAACATATAGAAACCACATTACCCCTGTCTGGTGCAAAAGACAGACACAGCTGGGTTGCAGCTGCATAGCAGTGAAACTTTAAGCTGTGTCATCTTATGAACCCATCAGCAGCACATGCACAGCAAACAACAAGAGGGTGAGGATCGAGCCCTGAGGCACTCCACAGCTGAGTACAACCAGCCAGGAGGTAAAACTACCCAGTGTCACGAGCCTCTGGCTCTCAAACCCTAGGCAGCCTGGTAGGCCTCCTGTTTGCAGAGAGGAGCCCCCTTTTTAAGAACTCGTGAGCAGGAATAAGGGTTCCAGAAGACTGTCACTAACCTTCCTTTTCCAAGTGGGAGGGTGGAAACTGTAGTTTCGAGTTCCCTTGACTCTGCACTACTTTCAGTATTTGAATCCCACCGTGGCCACTGGCTATGTCTTGCCTAAGTAGTTTGGATACAATAGCCGAGTGGTACTATCTGTCAAGGCCCTTCTGTTAAAATGTTAAATCACACAATCAGACCCCCAGGCAGAGTTGATAAGAAAATCATAAAAGTTTACTTAAAATAAAAGCAATACAGAAAAGTCCACAGTTTGGAAGAACTTTGAAATGTAGACAATAACAAAAGTAAAACTGGATGGTTTACAGAAAATGCTAGATACTGTTATTCTAAAACTATACCTTGTTTTGATGTTAGAGTCTAGCCAAGAATTTAAATGTCCCTGTAGAGGTGAGTTCTTGAGCGACAGTTCTGTAGCAAGTGTTTATTACAAGTCAGTTCCTCTGAATGTCCTTTAAAAAAAAGGCTTCAGGTGCTCTCCTTGGTGAAAAATGTTGGTTTTCAAAATTCTGACTTAAAATCAGCATTTTCTGTTCAGTATGTGACGAGTTAAACTTTCCACACACTCAAGTCTGGCTTTAGAGATTTTTCCAGGCCTACACATATACATACGGGAGGCAGTATAGTGTAGTGGTTTAAGGCTCTGAGCTGCAAATCTGGAGACCTGAATTTGAATCCTACAATCCCTACTTGCATACTGTGTGACCCTGAGCAAGTCACTTAACTTCCCTGTGCTCCCAGGTTGCACCTGTAAACAAGCCTTCAGCTTAGTGTGTCTCACCTGGTTAAACAATTGGAGAACAAAAACCAAAAAAACTTCTGGTCTTTAAGTGTATGAAAGCTGGACAGGCAATCTGACCCCCAGCTAAACTGTTTATCAACTGCTCTGAGTTCAAAATGTGTGTCTTCTACATACAGGCTGGTCATCTTCAAGCCACACCCACAGTGTGATGGGGTGCGACAGTTTACCTTTCCCTGTAGGTATCACTGTGGTTACATGTCAGGTTTCATGTCAACCCCAGTGATATCTGGTTCATTCATGTGGCTTAACCCCTGACCTCTTCCTGTCATTGAAAGCTTGATACCCAGTTTTTTCTAAAAGTTATGATTTCCTGGGTCCATAAAACTGTCTCCCTTATCTGGATATGTACCAGATTTATCCTAGTCATTAGAACAATTAAGGCTATTTTTGTAAGTTCATTCTTAAATGCCTTTTTAAAGAGACAGTGTCTTAATTCTAAAGTGCATTACAGCATATACAGTATGAACCCACATAAATGGATATAGGCCTGTCATGCAACACCCAGAGCAACCTGCTGTGATCTGCCCATCAAACAAGACTCAAACCATCACAACACAGTACTAGGGAATCCCACATATTGCCTCTGGTACTCTGGTAGCACACCATTGTCCACGGTGTCGAATGCTGATAAGCAATCAAAGGTTACCAAGATGGACCACTCCCCTCTATCTCTCTTCACTGGAAGACCATTAAACAACTTGACTGTGCCAAGTTCTGTAACCTGACTGGTGACGCTCAAAGACATCATGTTTTCCCAGATATGTCTTCATCTGTGCCACCACAACCTTCTCAATAACCTTCCCCAGAAAGGGAAGGTTTAAGACAGGCTTGTAAGTCACAACAGAAAAAGGTAATATTAAATGCACAATGAAACTAGAAACTAGAGTTAGAATTGACATTTCAACCTTAGGTCTTCTTCTTCAGGACTTATGGTGTAACACCTCCTGTTAATTCAGGGCTTACTTCTTCCATGTTTCGAGAGGACCTGTGGGCTACTGCTGAAATTTTGGATCCAATGATTACCCTAGCAGACTGAAGGCATGACAGTAACCTTTGCCCCCCCCCACACCAGTTAGTAGCCTGCAGTTTTGGTGCCTTTTTCATCCAGTAGGGGTCCCAGGAGCAAGACAGACACATTATTCCAGCCAGTCGAGGTGTTCATGGACCCAGACAATAAAATGGGCTGTATTGGGACTTCTGTGTTCTTCTTGGCAGGCAGAGAGAGTGACTGGAAGAGAGAGAGAGAGAGAGAGAGGCAAGAGCTGCATGCTGCTGTATCCTTTCCTGCAAGGCCCTAGTCTGCAAACTAGACAGGCAGGAACTCCTCGTAAGTGATGCTCAATGTGAAGTGAGAGTAGTTCAGGAGAGAGTTCAGCTTTTCAACAAGCATACTGGGGAGCCTGAATTTTGCTGGAAAGATATGGACTGCAGAGACTGTGAGAGCTCCCATTATGATAACTGTATGGTTCAATATTTTGGCTATGAGCTGTGGCATAGAGCAGGCTAGTTTCAGTTGCAAGTTGTGTCAGGGCACCAGAGTAAAGTGTAAGCAAAAGAACTGTATCTGTCTGCACCTTGAGAGATTTTCCTGTCAGCCTACATTCTTCTGTTCTCATGCAACCAGGAGTCCAAGGAGACTGTCCAGACAGTTTTTCTCTGCATAGGACCATCATCTTCAGCACCGGAAGAGGATCAAACCCTGGCTAGGATGTGGACACCAAATTTCAACTAAGCTCATCACTTTAAATTGCACTGTCATCAGTCTGTCTATCTACAGCTTATCATACATTGACTAATATTAATTGCGGCATGTAACATGAGTGAACCAGCTCTTGTCAACTCCAGTCATCTCCTGTTGTATATAGTGCAGTATTTTCAAAAGCGGTAACAAGGAGAAAAAATGTTCTAACTCAAGTTTATTTATTTATCTGGTAACTGGGTAGGTGTACTGGGCCAAGCGTTAGCCAATTTTTAGGCATGATTAAACCTGGAGGCAGTATAGTGCAGTGGTCTAAGGCTCTGAGCTGTACATCTGGTGATATTCAGCAGATCAGACCTGGGTTTGAATCCCACAGCTTCCACTTGTATACTGTGTGACCCTGAGCAAGTCACTTAACCTCCTTGTGCTCCCAGGTCGCTCCTGTAAAAAAGCTTTCAGCTTAGTGTGCTATACCTGGTTAAACAACTAAATAAAAAAAACTGTAAGGCAGAGCTTTGCTACAGACAATGTACAAGCATAAATTATTTAAGGTTACAAACAGTGGAGTGTACAGATTCGGTTCAGAAAGATCACAAGTGTTGAGTGTGGATCAAGACCTAGTGTAAGCAGCATTAGCCTACCTAAAGGCATACCCTACATATTATATACAAGGATCCATAAATAAATAGTTACCGATTATAGGATGCTATACATCCAGGGGGAGTTAAAAGAGGGCACCAGCAATGTATCAGCAGTTTGTTTTAATAAAGCAGATTTTGCTTCATACCATTCATACAATTATATTGATGCATCATGCTGCAAAAATATGGAATCTTGTTTAGACTGAAATTTGAATCAGATTTGTATACAACTGCTGAGTCTATCTAAAGATGTGGAATCTGCACCATCAAGCAGAAAAGAAATGCACTTTCATGTCAGAAGGCACATCTCCAGTGTCTACAGAACTACAAAGATGGGCCTTTTTGGCAGTCTTATTAATGTTTATGCCAAGGGTATAGAAATAAGTCCCATACTTGGTGTTTAAGTGTTGAGATGTCTGTGTGAACACCCACCACCATTTTAGGAAACAACGCCCTGCCTATAAAAGTCCCAAAGCATGTAGAACTCCAGGGCAATTGGCAGTCAGATAGCTTTCCAGTGCAGGAAAATATGTGTCAGGCAAGTTGTCAAGTGTGCATACACATGAAAGGAATCAAAAAGAACTGTTTACAGATAGCTAGAAATAACATCCCTCAGTTAACATGAACATTCTGATTGCTTTGAGTTACATAAAATATAAATAAGACAGAGGTTTGTGCATACATTTCTGTGATGTAATGTTAAACAAGACGATAGAACAGTTACAATCCATTCAAAGGGAAATCACACTCTATAGTCCATGGGCTTTGAGGTACAGTATACTGGAGTTTGAAGATACATTATGCTATCTACAGTTATACCACCAAATAATGAAAAACATTTCTGTGAAATTCTCTCTGTCACTCTCTCTCTCCCCTCCCTCCCCTCTCTCTCTCTCTCTCTCTTTGTCTCACTCTCCCTTTCTCTCTCTCTCTCTCTCTCTCCTCCCTCCCTCCCTCTCTCTCTTTGTCTCACTCTCACTCTCTCCTTGCATTACCTGAATTGAATAATGATTATTCTGAAGGAACTTGTCTTTAAAGCTGATTAAGTAGTTAAATGGCTAAACACATTTTTCAGCATATATTTATAATCCATTTAAATACTATACATCAAAGATAATATTAAAGCAGCAGTGTGTGTTACAGTGACGATGTTTTACTGATACATTTTTATTCTGGTTTAAATTGCCTTTTTCAGGTTTTGTAGGATCCCCATCCTCCCATTTTGAATCTACACTGGCATTTTATTTATTTGAAATAATTAAAAGGTGTGCTCTAGCACTCCCAATCAGTACTGGTATTCCTCAGGGCTCTGTCCTTGGTTCAATACTCTCTCAGTTTTCTTAAATGACCTCCCCGCTGCCTGGCATATCAGTGTCTATTCACATGTAAGCTGATGACACGGTCCTATTTGCCTCGCTCTGGCCCCTTCCCCTCTGATTTACTACCCAGACTCCAGCTGGACTTTGATAATGTTCAGTGCTGGTTCTGGTCAAATGAACTGGCTGTAAACACTAAGAAAATAGTCTCCATGACCTTTGGCTCAAGGCAAGGACACAATAGGATTGCTGCTCCCCATCCCTTCTGTACCCTGGATGGGTCCACCACTGAAGTAGTCCCATCCTTCAAATACCTTGGGGTCTGGCTACAGCAGTCACCTTCACTTTTCTGAACATGTGGATGCCATTCATAAAAAAATACATCCCAAACTCAGAGCACTGTACCACAACCACAACTGCATCCCTCTGCAGGCCTACAGAGCCATTGTTCAGAAAATTATCCTGCCATTATTCGACTATGGTGACATAGTCTACAGCGCCAGTCCCAAATCCACCCTGTCCAGGCTGGACTTACTCTTTTGCTCCTTCTGCCACTTTGCTCTTGACTGTTCACCTTGTTCTCACTACTGCATTCTCTACACCACCCTCTCCTTCTCTCCTCTCAAAGACAGGTGCATGGCCCGTTGCTCCTCTTTCTTAGCCAAACACTGGCTGGGTTCTCTCCCTCTCTAGCTTTCCTCTATCTTCTCGTAGCCCCCAACCACCAACTAAGCCCTCCGCAACTCCAACTTCCACACCCTTGCTCTCCCTCCCAGGTCTTCCTCTATTGGTCAAGTTGCTTTCTCTTACCATTTTCCTAAACTCTGGAACTCACTTCCATTACACATCTGGTCTGCCACCTCATCCTACTCTCTTGTCTCCCTCCTGTCTAAATTCACCTCCCCCTCCTGTAACTGTTACTAGCCCCCTTTTCATCTACTCTGCTATCTCTCAAATTCTCTCTACTCTCTTCTCCCCCCAGCTGCCTCTTCCTCACCTCTCTTTCTCTCAATCAGCCTAACTCCTCCCCACCCTTCCAGTAGCTACTACTGTCCCTTTTCCTTACCACTTCCCCCTCTTCCTCCCCTCTTCCCTGTCTATCGTTTCCCACCCTCTGCTTACCCCATAATCTCTTATATACTTCTCACAGGTCAGGAAAACAGTGCTTGGACTGAGGGTGTGGATTGAGCCGTGTCTGGCTCTTGTGGAGTTTGCACCCCAGAGGGATGAAAGGCCTGCCTTTCTATTTCTATCTCTACTCTACCTCTTCTTTATTGGCTGTCCTGGAAACCTAGATGTGGACTGGGTGTGCATTGAGCCATGTCTAGCCCTTGTAGAGTTTGCACCCCAGAGGGACACAGGTCAGCTTCTTCATCTCTACCCACTACCTGTCCCTCCCTTTCTGGTTCCCCCTCTTCCCCACAATTCATCTAACTCCTCCCCACCCCTCCAGTAACTGCCACTATCCCCTTCCCCCACCAGCTTTCCCCACCCCATTCCTCCCCTCTTCCTTGTCAGCCCTCTCCCACCCCCTATCTGCCCCCCTAATCTCTTCTATACTTCCCACAGCCCAGGAAAATAGTATTCGGACTTGGTATGCACCGAGCCCTGTCTGGACCTTGTAGGGTTTGCACCCCAGAGGGATGAAAGGCCTGCCTTTCTGTTTCTATCCCTACCTTACTTCTATTTTGGCTATCTTGTAAACCTAGATGCAGACTGGATGTGCATCGAGCCATGCGTAACCCTCATGGGGTTTGTACCCCAGAGGGACACAAGTCGGCCTCTCCATCTCTACCCTCCACCTCTCCCTCCCTTTCTGGTTCCTCCTCCCTCCTCCTTCTCCCTATTCTTCTGCTTACTACTTCTTCTGTTACAAACCATTCTGCCCAGCAACTCAGTCTCTCCTGGCTGCAGGACCTCTGAACTCAATTCTGCTTGCTGCCCTGCACCCTCAGCAGGTCCACAATTCCTTGGCTCTCAGATGTTCCTCAGTGCATTTTAATTTACCTGTAATAAATATATATTGTACATTTAGTGTTGCACATATATTACTTGTACCATTGTCATAGTATATATAGCTGTATATAATGTACAAATAAGTGTTGAATGTATAATGTTTGTAGTGTTGTTTTAAATGTAAATGTATTCCATCCCCAACCACCCCCAGGACGCATCTGGAAATGAACTATTTCAGTTCAGTATGCCTTTCCTTGTGAAACTTTTCAAATAAATAACTAAATATAGCTATCCCCATTTTCCATCAGTATTGTTAGCTATTTTGAGTTGCCCTTGTTTAACATCACGTTTTTATGGTTAGGTAAACTACTGTAGCATGGTACAGACAGTGCTCCTTGAACATATTGGTTAAGGAGTGTTCTAGAACAGCTACAAATACTGATAAAAACCTAGGAATTGTCATATAAAACTGATCACTCCTTTTAACGGGAAAGTAAACATTACAGGTGTCACACAAATTATGAAAGCCCATGAAAAGATCTTTCAAACGTAGAATTTAGCTTCCCTGTAGGTGTCAGGTGCCCTGAGATATGAATATCAACATCATCTGTAAATCAGAACAAGGCAGCAGCCATTTAATGTAATCTTAAAACAAAAAGTGGTGTCACAGGGGGCAAGCTGCAGCCATTTCATGTAATCTTAAAACAGAAAGTGATATCACAGAGGGGCAAGCTGTATGTTGATTTTACAGCTTGCCCCTTTGTGAAATCACTTTCATTGAATTACATGAAATAACTACTATGTATTTTGATTCAGAAGATTTAGATAGTCATATCTCAGGGCTCTAGCCTACCAGGAAGCTCAGTGCCTCGTTTGAAAGATTTTTTCATGGGCTTTCACAGTTTGAGTGACTCCTGCAATGTTTAGTTCCCCTTTAATTTTTTAAAATGTAAAAAAAGTACTTAAACTTTTTATGTCCAGTGGGTCATTGTCCCACATAAAAAATATCTAAAATGAACTCTGATGTTGACTAGCTTTAATTGTCTGAAGGTTTTGGGGGGTGGGAATATGGATTGAGGGGTAGATAGTTTTAGATTTGACTTCGGATAGTCCTCTAAATTGTGTACTTACACTGTATTCTGTAATTGCAATTTTGTTTTGAAACTCAATAAAGAGAGTAATTTAGAAAAAAAAAGAAAAATAGTGGCAGACTTGGAATCCATTGGTGCCCAGGATCCAAGCGACCATAGATTAATAGCAGGATGATCATGTCAGACAAATCTGATATATTTTTTTGACTGGGCGACAAAGGAGTTTAATCGGGGGAGTGGGGGTGGGGTGGTGGTGGATGCCATCTACATTGATTTCAGCAAGGCCTTCAACACCATCCCACATAAAAGGCTGGTAAACAAGATGGGTAGTCTGGGCATGGGGCACAATGTGGTAAACTGGATTAGAAACTGGCTAACAGACAGGATGCAGAGGGTGGTGGTAAATGATATCCAATCCGGGGAGAGAAGGAGGAGACCAGTAGGGTACTTCAGGGATCAGTCCTTGGGCCAGTCTTGTTTAATGTTTTCATTAGTGACATTGCAGCAGGGCTGGAAGGTAAGGTCTGCTTATTTGCAGAAGCCACCAATATCTGCAACAGGGTGGATACACCAGATGGAGTGAAGAAAATGAAGAAGGACCTGGGGAAGCTAGAAAAATGGTCTGAGGTGTGGCAACTAAGGTTCAATTCAAAGAAGCGCAAAATAATGCACCTGAGATGAGGGAATTCTGGAGCAGCTACAGAATGGGGGGTAGGAGTTGCTGACAATCACCAAGGAAGAAAGGGACCTTGGGATTATCATTTCTGATACCTAATGGTATCTATGAGAGTACAAAGGCAGCAGGAAGGGCCAGTGGCATGCTGAGGTGCATAGGCAGAGATATCACTAGCAGAAGGTGGGAGGTGGTGATGCCATTATATAAATCGCTGGTGAGACCTCACCTAGAGTACTGTGTGCAGTTCTGGAGGCTGCACCTTCATAAGGACATCAACAGGGTGGATGCCGTTCAGAGAAGGGCCACAAAGATGGTACAGGGCTTGCACAAGAAAACATATGAGGAGAGATTAAAGGACAGCAATATGTATTCACTGGAGGAGAGAAGAGGAGAGATCAGGGTGACATGACAGCAACATTCAAGTACCTTAAAGGCATAAACAAGGTGCAGGGGGCAGACATTTTCCAATACAGGAGGAGTACAAGAATGAGGGGGCATGATATGAAATTGAAAGGTGGCAGGTTGAGGGGAAATATGAGGAAGCCTTTCTTCATGGAGAGGGTAGTGTACAGATGGAATGGCCTGCCACAGGAGGTGGTGGGAGTGAGAACAGTGGAAGGAATTAAACATGCCTGGGACAGGCATAAGGGAACTTTAGAAATGGGAAGGAGTAGTGAAAGGCATTGACCAGGTAGTGTCATAGGCCACATAGAAGTGTAGGGCTTACAGGTAGACTGGATGGGCCTGGTGGTCCTTATTTGCTGACAATTTCTATGTTCTATGTATTTTGTGTTCATAGTGAAATTACAGTTATAAAAAGTCATGAAAATATATTCTGATTTGTCATCAGTAGGTGAGTCTAAATAGAAAGGTGCTGATGGAAAAAGACATTTAGTTCATCGCATCGGCCCTGTTCCCTACCTGAACTATTCCAACTGATTGTGGACAGGTCTTACCAATGCCTTAGTGACAGTTCAGCCTCTACTCCCACTCCACCCCACCCTACCCAATCCCTTTTCTGTCTTTGCTTTCACCAACTCCTTATACAGTACCTGTTCTATGCTCTCTCAAACCCCTTCACCATCTTTTGTTTACCACTTCTCTGAGCAGCTTATTCCATCTATCAACCCTTCTTTTATGAAGAAGTATTTCTTCACATCCTTTCTGAATCTACCCTGCCCCCCCCCACCAAAGCTTATGTGTGTGCTCCCTGGATATTGATCCCTCACATTGCTGGAACAGGTCATGACTCTCTGCCTGGTTTATTCCCCTCAGATATGTAATGGTTTCCTTGATTTCCACTCTCTCCCTTCTGGCCTCTAACAAGCATATGTTCAGACTGACTAGGCACTCCTCATATATTTTACTTGCTTACCCTATATCACCTTTGCAGTTTTCATTTAGACAAACAATACACAGTTCTTATCCTTTTCGGGTGTGGGCTCCCGAACTTGACACAGTACTCCAGGTGCAGCCTCACCAAGCACCCATAAAGGGGTAACTCCCTTCTCCTGGTGGAGAATGTCCTCCCTATACTTCCCAGCATCACTGTCATTACTAGGACATGGCAAAATGTTTATTTTTACAAAATTGTACAAAAACAAAATTGTAATTTTGTGATATTTTGCTCAAATTTGTTTTTGCGACATTGGTGATTTTCATAGAATTTGTGATGTTCCCAGAAATAATTCCATGAAAATGTATGAGACAATTTTGCCTAGCCCTAATCATTGCCATTTCCTGTTATAATATCATGCAAGACCTGGGGTTACCAATTCCCATCAAGCAAGCAGGCAGTCAAAGAATTTTATGGGTGTTCATCCCATTACCTCATTCTGTGTACCCTTTGCCAAGGCATTACAAGTGATAGTATGCCTAGCTAGCTGCCCTAAATGGTTTTACTGCAGGCCCAAGGTGTGAAAGAAAGGGTGTGGAATCTGGGAACTATAGAGACTGAGTTCCCAGATTTTAAAGGATTTGCAGTGATGACAGGGACAACAACTCTCAGATAAGAATTCAGATTTATTGACTCTGCAACATATCTAGATCATTAACTCAAATAAATACCAATAAATACAGTATTTACATATCATCACACAACATTCTCTCTTCTCCATATGTTTCCAGTCTGCTACATGCAGGATGGCTACCAGGCATAATTGCACCTGCTCCAATCCACCCAATTTACATCTCTGTTGACACACAGCCTAAAATTTTAAATGCTTTCTAGATGGCTATCAGACCAATTCCTCTCTGCTAGAGCTCACCCAATAAACCAATATACGTATGTTCTGACTTAACAAACTATACTCATTACTCTGCATATATAGCTTCCATGTTTGTTCTGACTTAATAGGCTATACTTATTACTCTGCATATATACCACCCTAATCTCCTCTACATCTCTGCTCCTGCAATAGCCAACCCTCTTGCACACCTCCTGAACCTCTCCCTCTCAACTGGCACCATGCCACAGGCCTGGAAAGTTGCTAAGGTGCTGCCATTTCAGAGAGGTGGCAACCCTTCTTCTCCCAGCAACTACTGGGCAATTTCTCTCCTTTCCTCACTCACCAAACTGCAAAAGTCCCTTGTCTATACTAGGTTTTCAGAGTACCTATCCTCCTCTGTAGGGGTGTGCAAAAAAAATCTTCCACAGGTAGATGATAAGCAAAAGTCTGACTTTTGCTTCTGTGAAAGATAGGAAATCAATTTCCGATCTTTTGCGGAAATTTCCTCTGCTTCCTCTGTTGCCCTATAAATGAAAAAAATATCCAAACCTTAGTGGCTAGTGGACCCTACCCCCACCCAACCACCCACAAGTGTCCCTCGCAGTATAATATTACTGTCCCCTCTCCCGTGCCATCCTCATCCTCCAACTGCTGTATAATAACTTTCCCTCGTGGTCTAGTGTAGTAGTAAAATTCCCTTCCCTCCCAGTCCCCAATTCCCGATCCCCAGTATTTTTAAAATATACTTGTATCCTGGCTTGTGGTCTAGTGGCCCCCGCACCATCCCTCCCCATCCTAATAGGTGAGATTCCGACCCCAGTCCCCTATCCTGAAATGTAGCGGCAGCGGACCATGGGCACAGCCTTCCGCTCTCCTCTCCGGTGGCCACACTGAAATTTGTGAATGAATGAGCACATGCACATGTGCTCATTCATTCATTCACAAATTTCAGTGGGCATCGTCCGAGGAGGAGAGTGAAGGACTGTGCCTGTAGCCTGCGCACTACGTTTCAGGATAAGGAAGAAGGGTGGGAATCTACCTATTAAGTGAGGAAAGATGATAGCGGGGAACCACTGAACCACAAGCCGGAATATAAGTACATTTAAAAAATACTGGGGATCGATTCAGGGACTGAGAAGGAGGGGAATTTTACTACTACACTAGACCACTAGGATAAAATTACTATACCATGGTTCTACGACACTCTTTATTTGGGGATTTCCTGCAGCAGATCTGAGAGCTTGCCTGTAAACCCCATGGTGTCTCCGCTTTGTACCTGTATCTGCTTACCAATTCCGACCTTCCTCCCAAGCAGGTTACAAGATTTCAGAGTCTCTTCTTCCAGACCTTAAACTTAACTGGATGTGCCTCTGGAAAGATCTATGCACTTATTTATCTCAAGATTGTCTCAGACTCTCCCAGTATCGCATCCTAAATTATATGTATTACACTCCTGTTAAACTGGCTAAAATGGGTCATCTCCCCTCCTCTACTTGCTCCAGATGTGGCAAGGAAGAAGGCACTTACTACCGGTATTTTGGTCCTGCAAAAAGGTATCTTCCCTCGGGGCACAAATTGAAGAGCAGTTGGATCCCCTTTTAGGTCTACAGGGCCTTTTCTCCCTGGACATTTGTATAGTGGTTGATTACTCCCAGATTCAGGTCAAGGAAAGCAGATATCACATGGCCATTATCTCCTTAGTGGTAAAAAAGACTGTTCTTAGACACTGGCTAGATCAGTCACCCATTACATATAGTGAGTGGTTACTAGAACTTTCTTTCTCTTTAAGGACAGAACGACTAATTTCCAGTATACAGCACTGTATGCCTCTATTTAACCAAAAATGGGGCAAATGATATGCTCTCTATCTCTCCTAACTACTATTGGATCTCTCTGACTCCTCAATGGTGAATGATAGTGCATATTTCATCTTCATTTGTGTATTCAAGTTTGATGTATTTCTTTTTTAGACCAGATGTGCACTTCATGGGGGAGGGTCATAGGGTGTTGGGGGTGGAGGGGGAGGGGTTGTTTTCTCCTGTCTTCATGTTCCTGTTGGATTGTATGAGTTGCTGTTTGTTATATTCAAAAATTAATAACGTTTTTTCAATTAAAAAATAAAGATAAAAAATAATATACCAGGGTTGGAATGAGGATGGTGTGGAGGGGTCAGTAATATATTGTGAGGGACACTGGCCAGTGATTAGATGGGGGTAGGGGCCACTAGTCACTAGAGTTTGGGTAATTTTTTGCAATGTGGTGCTGCTGGACACATTGGACAAAATAACTGGGTGGACGAAAGTAGGTAACCGGGCAAAATTTTGCTGGTAACATACGTGGAAGTTTTCCGCTCTGCCATGGGCGGAAGTTTGGAAACTTCCACAAAAGTTACCATATTTCCATGGAAGTTTCACCACAGCGGAAAATTCCACTTTGCCCACCCCTACTGCTGTGGTATTCTCTCCACTGTGACAGGGAGCTCCTGCCACTCTTGAGGACCAACCTTTTCGTAACTCTGTTGCAACAGTTCTTCTATTTCTTAATCTATTCTGTCCTTTACAATTTCTAGTCCATAAGGTTGGCCACCTATGGGCATCCCTTCCCTTTTCTTGACTATGTTATAGTGCCCTCTTTAATTTTCCCTTTCCCTCTCAGGTCCTCGTACAGGGAGGCTATTGTTGTGACCTCCAAGCGTATGTAAAACAGGTTGTGTTTATCATTGTTAGATTTAGTATGTAATAGCACTATGTCATAATATACCTTATGTTTATGAAAACTGTAAATGTTGAAAATACCATTGCACTAGGTGTTTTTGATAATGGTAAAATGTACTAGGTGACTATTATAGAAATTAAGTTAGTTGGTCTATTTAAAATGTATGTAAATTGCTGTAAACTGAACAAGTCTGAAATTTCATGGTGATTTGCATATATCCCATAATGCTTTGCATTATGGAAGTATGTATGATGTATTTTTTTGAAACTTGATTTGTTGCCAATGCCCTTTGGGGTAACCCTTTTTTCAGTGTTTCTGCACTGAGGTTCTTTGTTTTTAGCTTTTTTTTCTTCTTTTTCAGCTCCCACTACCCAATCAAATGGGACCCACATAGGGATGAAGGGTTTTCACTGAAAAGTGGTTAGATCAAAGATCAGAGTCAGCAGGTGTTGGCTAAGTGTAGAGAAAGGACATATATAGTCTATTGCTGCAAACTGATGTACTGAAGAAGGAATATAGCATTGCAGAAGCTTATTTCCTGTATTTTGAATAAACATCACAGAGATTGGGTGTTAAACCTGAAGTTCGGCACCTGGTCCATCTGTTATCTCCCAACCCCTTCACAGAATTGGTGTCAGAAGTGGGATAACTTGCTGGAAGCATCTGAGCTGGCTGAAGAGGGATGTTTCCTGGTGGATATTGCCCAGATATCCCAGGTGGACCAATGCACCAGGAGTTGCCAGAGGAGAACCTGGAGAAGAAAGTCTGTGTAGTTCTGACCAGAACCATGGCTGACAGACTGGGAGAAAACTGCTGCCTGGGCTGGACCTGGGAGCTCAGAGGAAGCCCAAGCCTGAAGGTGACAAAAAGATGCAAGAGGATGTGGAAGAATCGAGGGAACTTCCTCCTCTTGATGACACTCCACCTGAGGACATAGGGGAGTTGTTGAAATGGCTCTGCATAAAATAGGTGCAGATGGAAAGAGAAATAGACACTGAGTGGAGAAGTCAAGATGCCAAATCAGCGGATATCATGAGGGTCTTGCATGCCATCAATGCAGGGCAAACAGAAAGAGCCAGTAGCCCAAAAGACATAAAACTGTCTAAACTTTCAGACAGTGATGACATTGAGGCCTACCTCACAATGTTTGACAGGATGACGTGAACATGCACATGGCCAAGGGAACAGTGGGTTGTTCAACTGGCACCACACCGGACAGGCAGTGCCCAGTTGGTTTATAGCCACATGGACTCCCGAGAGGCAGAGGACTATGACTGTGTGATGCAGGAGATCCTCAAGTGCTATGACATAAACACTGAAACCTGTCACCAGAGGTTTAGGTTTCTTAAAATGCACTCACTAGATAACCCCCAAGAGACACTTATGCCCATCTCAAGGAGCTCTGCAACAAATGGTTACAACCGGAGAACAAGAGCAAGGGCCAACTTCTGGAGGTGGTGATTATTGAACAGTTTATTGAAGTTTTACCACAGGATGTACAACTTTGGGTTTGGGAGCATAAGCCAGATTCTGCTGATAAAACCTTTATGTTGGCAGAAGACTTCCTGGCAGCCTAACCATCCAGATTCAGAGGGTTCCAAGAAACATCAGCAGGTGTGACCACCAGCAATCTGATAAGGAACCCTTTTACTTTTAAACTGTCTAATCCAGCCCCAGAGAAAAAAGACTGGAGAGCAGAGAAAGGGGGGCACATTCCAGCAGCTAAAATTGTATGTCATGGGTGCCAAATGAAAGGCCATTATGTAAGAAACTGTCCTAATATAAAGAGAGAGACAGTTCATGTAGTCTTAGTGAACTTGGGTCACTTTATGGCTACTGTACAGATTGGATCACAGAAGATGATGGAACTGATTGATTCAGGGAGCCACCAGACTCTTGTGCGAGCAGATCTGGTGACTGGGAATAATAAAGGACTGAATACAGCAGTCATCTGTGTGCACAGTGATATCCATCACTACCCTACAGCCACTGTACAAATGACTGTTCAAGAAAAGACACATGAGGTAGAAGTGGGGTTGGTATCTCACCTACCTGTGCCAGTTATTATCAGGCATGAACACCCAGACTTTGCTTCATTTATACATTGTCTTGCCACCCAGGACTCTGCTGTAGTTGCTGTAACTACCAGAGCTCAAGTGAAGAAGGGACATTTATCATCCGTGTTCCCATTTGATGATGATGTTTTTGAGGATCCAGGCAAGGACCATAAAACTAAGGTGGAGAAGAGGAAGCTAAAGAAGGACTGGATTGATACTCATGCCGGTGTACAGCCAGACTTGGGACATACTTTTAAAAGTGATATGCAGCATGAGCAAAAAGCAGGCCCTTCACTTAACCCTTTTTTTTCACAGTTGGGGAAGGGAGTGGAAAAAGGTGCCCCCTCAGTTTGCTGTAAAACAGAGAATACTGTATAGAGAATACACTAACCCCAGAACAGGAGAGGTAATAGACCAACTAATAGTTCCAGAAAAATTACACTCCCAAATCATGTATCTGGCACATGACATCCCTTTAGAAGTCCATGCAGGCAGAGATAGCACCCTGAATAGGATATTACCAAGGTTTTATTGGTCCTCTATCCACGAGAACATAGCTGAGTATTGCACAGCATGTGCTGAGTGTCACATGGTAGCTCAGGCAGGAAAAAGGGATAGAGTTCTGCTACAACCCATTCACATTGTGACTAACCCCTTTGACAGGATAGCCATGGATGTAGTGGGTCCCCTGGAAAAGAGCTCTAAGGGCAACAGATTTGTACTGATCATATGTGATTATGCTACCTGCTACCCATAAGTTATCCCCATGAGAAATGTCACAGCCCCAAGGATAGCAGAGGAGCTAACAAAGGTATTCAGCCACATGGGAATCCTCCAAGAAATACTGATCAGGGGAGTAATTTTAATGCATACCTGCTAAAAGAATTGTACCGTCTGCTGGATGTGGTAGCAGTGTGTCCTTCTCCATACAACCCACAGACTGACAACCTCATAGAGAAGTTTAATCAGACATTAAAGAGAATTTTGAGGAAATATGCAAAAGCAGAAGGTAAAGATTGGGGGGATAGGTGCCTCTCCTATTTACTTTTTGTTTACAGAGAAATCCCTCAAGCATCCACTGGTTTCTCGCCTTTTTAATTATTGTATGGGAGGAACCCGAGGGGGCCACTGGATGTGGTTGAAGGACACTGGGAAGAAGGGAAGGAAGTTAGACATCTTAATATTGTAGAGTCTTGAGTCAGTTACACAAATACCTGGTCAGGTATATCAACTTGACACACAAGAGCGTCGAACAGAAGCAAGACGTGCAGAAAGAAAGATACAATATGGGTTTGAAGACTAAAACATTTCAGTCAGAGGATAAAGTGTTGTTACTCCTTCCCTCCACAGAGAACAAACTACTCATGAAATGGTAGGCCCCTTCACCATTTTGAGGCAAACAGGAGCAGTGAACTATGAGCTTAGCATGCCAGGAAAGAGACCTGCCCAGAAAATTTACTATGTGAATCTCCTTAGGAAATGGTGTGAGAAGCCTAATCCCTCTGTTTATATCCATCCAGAAGTTAGGGAGTCAGAGCTGGAGGTTGCCTATAAAAGGCTACAGCAGTCAGGGCCATTGGATGAGATTCAGATAAACCCTGAATTGGAGCCTCAGCAACAAAAAGATTTGCAGGGGATATTACAAGAATTTGAACCCATATTCACAAATGTCCCAAGGCGGGCCAAAGGAATTATGCACATCATAACTGCCACACAAGACAAGCCCTTACACCAAAATCCCTGCAGACTGCCCATGAAGGTGAGGGATGTGGTGATTCAGAAAGTCAAAAAAAATGGAGCAGTTAGGCATAATTGTGCCCTCAAAGAGTGCATGGTCTTCACCCATGGTCATAGTGGACAAGAAAGAGGGTGGGATATGTCTATGCCTAGATTTTAGCACGCTTAACAGCATGTCACTATTTGATGGCTACCCAATGCCCCAAATAGATTGCATAATTGACAGGCTAGGTGATGCGCAGTATATCTCCACCTGGACCTTACTATGGGATATTGGAAAATCCCCTTGTCACCTGATTCACAAGATAAAACTGCATTTAGCACCCCAGTTGGTTTATACCAGTTTGTCACAATGCCATTTGGACTACATGGGGCCCCAGCCACTTTTCAACATTTTATGGACCACATTCTAAGACCACGCACTGAATACTGTGAGGCTTATTTGGACGATGTGGTCATATTCAGTTCTGACTGGGAAACCCATGTTAAACACTTGTCCCAGGTATTGCAAGCAATAAAGGAGTCAGGAGTGACCATTAACTCTGCTAAGTGTGCCCTAGCAAAGACTAAGACAAGATACCTAGGGTTCATTTTAGGAAATGGACAAGTGAAGCCTGAGGTAGAGAAGGCTACAGCAGTAGTAAACAGCCCAATACCTACCACAAAAAACATGTGAGATCTTTCCTAGGCTTGGCTGGTTATTACCAGAGATTTATTCCTAATTTCTCAGCCATTGCTAGTCCTTTGACTGATCTCACTAAAAAGAGGTGCCCCGAATAAGGTTCAGTGGACCCCTATTTGTGATGAGGCATTTAGGAATATCAAGGCAATTCTATGTACAGTTCCTGTATTGAAAAGCCCTGACTTCAACCAAGTGTTTGAGGTTCAAACATGATGCATCAGAGAATGGTATTGGGGCCGTCTTATCTCAGAAAATAGATGGGGAAGAACATCCGATCATGTATATTAGCAGGAAGCTACATGAGGAGAGAAGATATGCTACCATAGAAAAAGAAAGATTAGCACTAAAGTGGGCTATTGAATCTCTGAAATATTACTTGTGGGGGGCTGAATTTAAGTTTGTAACTGATCACAACCCACTCTGCTGGTTGCACCAAATGAGAGAAAAAAATCCCCGTATAATGTGGTGGTACTTGACTCTTTAGCCTTATCGATTTACAGTGTATCACAGGGCAGGGACAACACATGTAAATGTTGATTTCATGTCTAGATATGGTGCAGGAATTGAAGTCAGCAAAATATGACAGATTTTCCCTAAAAGGAGATGGGAAAGTACTGTTAGTCTCTGTTGAGAAATGCGTTAATGCCTCAAGGTAAAGAATGATGGTATCCACTATATTTATGATAGAATGTTTATCATTAATAGGGACCCTGAGTCAGACCTTCTGAAGATGGATGATGGAAACTCCATCCCTTCCCGGGACATAAAGGTGGTAAGCAGTCTACAATAACTGCCTCCCTCTTGAGGCGGGAGATATATGACAGGGAGCTTCTGCCACTCTTGAGGACCAACATATTCTTAAATCTGTTGCAACAGTTCTTCTATTTCTTAGTCTATTCTATCCTTTACAATTTCTAGTCCATAAGGTTAGCCACCTATGGGCACCCCTTCCCCTTTCTTGACTATGTTATAGTGTCCTCTTTAATTTCCATTTCCCTCTCAGGTCCTCGTACAGGGAGGTTATTGTTGTGACCTCCAAGTGTATTTAAAACAGGTTGTGTTTATCGTTGCTGGATTTAGTATATAACAGCACTATGTCCTACTATACCTTATGTTTATGAAACCTGTAAATGTTGAAAATACCATGACACTAGATGTTTTTGATAATGGTAAAATGTACTAGGTGACAATTACAGAAATTAAGTTAGTTTTTTTATTTAAAATGCATGTAAATTGCTGTAAACTGAACACATCTGAAATGTCATGGTGATTTGCATATATCCCATAATGCTTTGCATTATGGAAGTATGTATGATGTATTTCTTTGAAACTTGATTTGTTGCCAATGCCCTTTGGGGCAACTTTTTTCAGTGTTTCAGGTTCTTTGTTTTTAGCTTGTTTTTTTTTTTTTGAGCCCCCACTACCCAAACAAATGGGGCCCACATAGGGATGAAGGGTTTTCACTGAAAAGTGGTTAGATCAGAGATCAGTGTCAGCAGGTGCTGGCTAAGTGTAGAGAAAGGACATACATAGTCTGTTGCTGCAAACTGATGTACTGAAGAATTAATATAGCATTGCAGAAGCTTATTTCCTGTATTTTGAATAAACATCACAGAGACTGTGTGTTAAACCTGAAGTTCGGTGTCTGGTCCATCTGTTATCCCACAACCCCTCCACATCCCCTTCCAGGCTGGGTTCAGAAAACAGCACTCAACTGTCTCCTCCCTGTTGCTAGTCACCGACTCCTTCATTTCGGCTATGGACCAGGGTCATATAACAGCCGCTATTTTCATAGACCTAGCTAAGGCCTTTGATTCCATCTCCCACCCACTTCTGCTACATAAGTGTCAATTGGTCTGGCTGGCAGCTCTCGATGTCAGCTGGTTTAGCTCCTATCTACATAAAAGGCAGCAATCGGTCCAAGTAGGGAATGCCCTATCCTCTCTTCTTCCTGTCCTTGCTGGTGTCCCTCAAGGCTCCATCCTTAGCCCCATTCTTTTTTCTGTTTTTATAAATGACCTTTTTTTTTTTTACACTTCAGCTTGCTGGTACCATGGGGGGAGCTGAAACTGAGGAATCTGCAATTACTATCTAGTCAAGAGAGAGACAGAGCTAGAGAGAGTTAGAGAGAGAGAGAGAGAGAGAGAGAGCGAGAGAGAAGAGAGAGAGACAGGATGGAGAAAAAAAATGACCATTTCTGAAAGACTGATACTCTTTCTTTTTGAAAAGATTATATGTATTTATTTAAACAAGGAACTGCTACAATAGCATTCTAAGTGAGAGGAAAAAATGCCAGTTAATTCAAAAATGAGCGTGGGGTGCTAAATCTCTCATTAAGTGAGCGAAAAACACGGCGGCAGTTTCAAACTGAAAGTTCCATTCATACAAGGATTTGGAATGTAATCAGGCAACAGAGATGGGGACTCATTATTTCCCAGTCTCTGCTGCCTGATACCGGACCGGCTGGTTGGTTGCCTTAGCAAATCAGCTTAAAAGATTTCCCTAACCCATTTTCTAAAATAACACAACCAGCACTCCTGACACCAACTGCAGTACCATGCATATTTACTGTTCATGTCAAAATGTGCTCACAAAATGCACTGCACAATAGCAAACACTGATCAGTGTACTTTCTTTAGTGATAACAAGTGCATTCAGCTACCACACTGGCGCCCACAAAGCCTGCTATCCCGGTAGCTGCTTGTTGGTGGATTGCACTTAGGCCTGTTTTTTTTAGTCCTATCTCTGTTCGGAGTATCTTTGGAGATGCTCCAAAGATACGCCAACCATTTGGTCTGAATACAGAGATGAGTAGAACATTCATGGGCATTCCCGCTCCAGATGCTCTGAATACATTATAGTCTGTCTTTGGCCCATCTGGAGATGCACGGAGCATCTCTGCTCTTTGAATATCTCACTTCGGAGCATCTCAGATGAGCCGGAGCATCTCTTTTGAAAATGTGCCCCAAAGTTCTTTCCTTTAGTAATCACTTAGACTTTGCTATTCTGGATTTTGAGCCTGCAAAATCAATTGTGAGGAAACACATACTCTGCAAAATATCTATGCAGGTGTGTTTTCTTTTATTAACATAAATAGCCCATGATAATATCAAATGGTTTATTATTATAGAACAGCTTGACTTGCTCCTAGGTTTATTGCTTTACAGACATTACTGTAATGTTTGCGGTTATCATAAATACGTGTCTTATGTTTTGCTCTGCTGCTTTGTGTACCATTAACTTAAATTATAGAGAGAATTCAAAGCTTTATTGTGAGCAACTCAACTTCATCTGAGGCTCTGTGACTGTGGAGCTATGGGACTCACACATTGTGCCCTGTTTTCCCACACATATCCACAGCAGAATATTGGGAAATTGGGTATAGCAATTATGAATTTGATATTGCTAAAGAGTAGGAGCCTAAATGTTGTACTGTAACATCGAAAGTGCCTCTGCACTAGTACTAGTACAAAGGGCTGTTACAGCAGGCATGGAAAGGTAACTCTAGTGCAGCTTGACTGTGAGGCCCTAGGTGTGTGGCATGCTGACGATTCCAAAGACAGAAACAGAGAAAGTGCCCCTCCACTATTAGTAATGCAACAGGCTGTTGCAATGGGCATTCAAAGGTAAGTACAGTGCAGCTGGACTGTAAAACCCCACGTGTGCTGCATGTTGTAGATTCTCAAAACAAAGAACTGCAGAAAGCACCCTTTTACTATTACTAATGTTAATAGGCTGCTGCAGTTGGCGATGGAAAGGTAATTATAGTGCAGCTGGACTGTAGGGCCACAGGTGTGCATCATACAGTAGATTACCAAAACACAGAAATATTGAAAGTGCTCTTGCACTATTAGTAGTGCAACATGTGGTTGCAATGGGCATTTAAAGGTGAGTATAGTGCAGCTGGACTGTGAAACCCCAGGTGTGCTGCAGGGTGTAGAGTCCCAAAGCAGAAAACTGTAGAAAATACCTTTGCACTATTACTAGGGCAACAGGCTGTTGCAGCGGTCATGGAAAGGTAACTACAGTGCAGCTGGATAGTAGAGCCATAGGTGTGTATCATATGGTAGACTACTAAAACATAGAAATGCTGAAAGTGCCTCTGCACATTAGTAGTGCAACAGGCTATTGCAATGGGCATGGAAATGTAAGTATAGTGCAGCTGGTCTCTGGGGCTCTAGGTGTGCTGCATATTGTAGATTCCCAAAACACAGAACTGTAGAAAGTACCATTGCATTATTACTAGTGCAATAGGTTGTTACAATGGTCATGGAAAGGTAAGTACACTGCAGCTGGCCTGTGGGACCCAAGATGTGCGGCATACTCTAGATTCTCAAAACATAGGAACATAGTAAGTGCCCCTGCACTATTTTCAATACAACAGGCTAATCTAATGCAATTGGCATGAAAAGGTACTGTAAGCTAGACTGTAGGGTTCCTGGTGTGCTGCATAGTGTTTATTCCCAGAACACAGAAACACAGAAAGTGTCCCTGCACTATTTTTAGTACAACAGGCTAATGCAATTAGCATGAAACCGTACTGTAAGCTAGACTGTAGGGTTCCAGGTGTGCTGTATACTGTTGATTCCTAAAACATAGAATGTGCTCCTGTTCTATTAGTATGTGTTTGCACTGAGGAGTTCTAGCAGGACTAAACACATACCTGTAGTTAATTTGTCTTTTTCAGCCTATACTGGATTAGATGTAAAAGCCAATTTAAAAGGCAATCTCAGGTCTGGTGAAGTCTTGTCAGCCTGCCCTGCACAAAGATTTGCCTACCCATATGCTTTGCAGTGGGTTGGAGGCTTTAAAGTGTAAGTGTGTGTGTGTGTGTGTGTGTGTGTGGTGTGCACAGATGCCCAAAAGACAAACAAGCAGGATATTAAAGGAATAATGTATGACAGAGTGTGTGTCGTGCTGGGATAATGCCATGCCTAGGGGGTTGGGCATGAGGCAGCAGGCCGAGTGCATCCAACGTCCCAAGCATGGCATTATCCCAGCATGACACACACTCTGGAGTGCATTATTCCTATTATACAATGACTTGTTGTTATATACAGAATAAAAAAATAATTTTAAAGAATGTTTTTGTTACTGTGGAAATATATTTTTGTTTCTTAAGAGAAGGTGCCAATCCAAACATTGAGTCAAGAGGTCCACAGTGCTGAGACTAGACCTATGATGTTATGCTGGGATAACACCATGGGTCCAGCCCCAGACTGGCCAATCACAGCCCAAGATTCTTTCTTGCTATTGTATAATTGTTCTCTAACTGCATCCTTTTATGGACCCTATATACTGATCTTATTGAAAATTGTCGTTTCAGTATGCTGCCTCTGAGTAAACTAAATGCCTTTCTGCAATGGGTAGCTTAAGGTGAACATGGGGTGCAGGATGTTGGGGCGCTAAGGCTGCTGCATAGCATAGATTCCAAAATCTAAAAGAAACATAAAGTGTGCTTTTACTAGAGGACCACAAAGCGAAGCAACACTGAGCAGTTTTGGCCACCCAAACCTTATACAGTCCTTCCTTGTTATAATGAATCTCGTTACAAAGAATGCCATTTATACCAAACAGCTGTGATGGCTCCCACTGTTTTCAGCTAAATCTTTAGTACTTGTTAATGATTTTTAATGTTAGCAGTTAGACTGAAAAACAATGGGAGCCACGTCAGCTGTCACTTACTATCAGACTTTCTTTACCACTGTTATAGTTTGCCCCTTGGTGTCTCTGTCAAACACAAACTACAGTAGCTAACTCTGCTTAAATTAAAGAAAGAACCCCCACCCCCCAAATTCCCGCATAGCATCAACTGAGCAGCAAGAAGGGCCAGATGTTCTTCTTGCAAGAGCAGCCATTTTTAATATGGCGGCCATTAGAGTTCAGGTGTTTGCAATGGTACAGAGCTGCAGAATACAAGCCTGCAGGGGAGTGAAGACTACAACAGGGGAAGAGGTCACCAGTATGACGGGGATGCGCTGGAGCTTGGGAAGCAACGTTATTGGCACTCGGCCCCCCCCACTTGCCTTGCAGACCACGGGAGTCTGCAGGTTTGCAGGTAATGACAGCAGCCCAAGGAATGCAGGCAGTAGTCATCAACCCTCCCAGGAGCACAACATTGTGGTAAGGTGAGTACCAAGTGGAGTTTTTATACAGCTCACTCCTGACACTGCCCATCAGTACTGAATGTGGGAATCAAACCTAGATCTGCTTGCTTCCCATGTTCCCTCTCTTGTAATTTGTGTGCCCCTGGCATAAGCCCTGTCCCCCAGGGTCATAGTGCCTGCTATCTAATGCCTGCTAACAAAATAGTGGTGAGGCTTCTTGTGCATGCTGCCTGACTTGGCATGGATGCTACAGGAGGGTTCAGTCCTTCGGAGGTTAGCGGGTGGGGATGCTACATGAGGATCCTGACCTGCACAGGGAGGTACTAACTAGGATGCTACTGGAGGGTTAAGCCTGACATGTGCCCCTGTTCAATGCATTGGGAAGGCTTTTTTTGATGGTAGAGGCATGCAGAAAAGTTAGGAGAAATCCTAATGTTAACGTGTTTTTTATGTCAATGTGCATATAAGAGTAGGGAAAGTGAGAGAGAATAAATTTTGCTGAAATAATTACCTGCAAGTTTGGGAGTGATCAGAGATCATGACCAGCTTTTAGGGATGCACAAAGTAAACTGGGCGCTGTCATCCTGCTGGGGGCTTGGTCTCTGGCAGTCCAAAATTTGCGAATGTGCATCAGCCAATAAGATGGATGGAGGATAACAAATTTGTGAAGAATGTCTGAGCACTAGAAAGGCTGCAGCAGATAATCCACTTTAGCTCACACATTCCCATGAGGCAATCATATGCAGGGTAAGATGCCCAGTGGTTCAGAGGGCTGATAAGACAAAATCGTGTAAGTGACTTTCGTGATATATATCTGTTGCAATGGACAGGAAAATGATGAATGCAGTAATGCTGGGCAGTGCCATTAGTGCATATGCAGGGATTGCTAATATTGAAAACTAATACTTAATATTCATCTACTAAAAGAAATGAATGAAAGAAAAATGTTATCATAACTGAAAAGGCTTCTTAGAGTCTCCTTAGAATTATAGCATTGGCTCTGATTAGGTTTAGAAAACCAATTCTGGATTGCTCATTTGTGTGCATTGCCAAATCATAATTTTCCCAATGATGTCATTCCCAAGAGGAATTTATGACATCACCTATGAAATATCACTGAGTTGGTTTTGCAGTATAGTTTCCACAACTTCTTCTTTAGGCTGTTCCAAGACATAGTTTAACTAGGTTTGACTTGGTCCCTGAATTCAGATGTTTGTCTTACTGTAAGTCACATCATCTGTCACAATACTGGGTCGCACCTGTACAAGATGCCTTATGGCACCAGTGTATTTTACCTGGTTAACAAAATAAAAACAAGCAAACAAACAAACATCATCTCAGTGGCTATTTTGCTTTTTTTGTGGATCTTTTCACTTGTCTCCTGCTCAGAACTCATTTGCAATATCCTCTGTCAGACATCCTTTGAAGTTGGTCATTTTAACTCTTCACATTGGTGCTTAATCCACATAAGTTAATTTCTAATTACATTACAAAACACAGTGCTGATAAACTCCATGATTTATGTTATTTAAGTTGCTTTATTTCAGCAAATGATGTGCGTTTCTAGTATGGTTTGTTATCCATAGCACATGAAAACTGAGTCAAAACAAACTGGCAGACAAAAAGTGCTATGCATCATTCTGACACAGGTATACAATTCATTACTGTTTTTTTTCTACTTGGCTTGAAGAAAAAACTGTGGCATAAACAAATTAACTGATGAAGCAAGCCATATTTTATTAATGTAAATCAATTGCTTTGGTTAATGAATGAAGTATTATTTTTTTTTCTGCTAGAGAAAGGAGGCAGTATAGTGCAGTGGTTTAAGGCTCTGAGCTGCAAACCTGGAGACCTGGATTTAAATCCCACAGCCCCCACTTACACATTGTGTGACCCTAAGCAAGTCACTTAACTTCCTTGTGCTCCCAGGTTGCACCTGTAAACAAGATTCAGCTTAGTGTGTCTCTATTAGTTTAAAAAAAATGCCGGAGGAAAAGACATGCAAATTCAGTAGCCAGGAACACAGAATGATGTGAAGAAGACTCACTAGTGTCTCTGATGATGAGCTTCAGCTCCCAGTACTAATCAACCAGACACTCCTTACCCTGTATGTAAAATGTATTTATAGAAAATTCAAATTAGCAATGCAAAACACCTAACTCCACAAAAATGCCAATAATACTGCAAGGTTTCATTTCACAGGCAACACTTTTCAATAAACACTCCCTGAGCTGACTGATCTCAGCCACCACTCACCTAAGCAACGCCACACTGTTTCAGTGCAATTGTGTCTCTGTCACACAGACTCAGTTGTGTTTTCTTTCCACAGAATGATGGCTTCCTAATGCAAGATTCCCGTTTTATTTTCCTATGGTAAAAAAAAAAAGATGCAAGGGTCCCATGACTCTTTGTGCTGCTAGAACAAACAGTGACATTGTACAGTATTTCCAAAAACATGTATTCAGCAATATTGTTTCAATTTTGCAACATGTACAGTATATTAGAGGACTCTGAAAGTTACAGGTACAGTATGTGGTAGCACAATGCTAAGTGGCAAGGCAGATAGTGTAAGGGATCAAAACATTTCCCTTATATTGGGTAGTCGAATATATTAATTAGTAAGCGTACAACTGTGTAACTGTATAACAATGTAATCTGGACACCATGTCTTCTGGCAAGTTTGTGCAATGACAGGCAGAGATATGTCTCATGCTACAGTCCCCTTTCAAAAGAAAAGTGCACAGATGATTCTAGCTGCTGTGGACACTACCAAGCAGCTGTAATCAAAATTTAGTTAACTCAGCCCAAGAGGATCCTGATAGACTGAGTTTCAATTTTAGGTAAATCGGCTCCAAAGGAACTGAATTACTACTATATGCTCTCCCTCTCAGGCCAGTGTTGGTGTTCTTTGTAGGTGAGACACCGCTTACAACAACATTTGTAGATTTGCCCTATCAGCACCTTGCCTTGTGCACCATTGTTTGCTTTACTCCGTCTTGCACTGGCTGTCGCCTAGCTCCTAACGCTTCTACTCTCTGGGATGTTTCATTGACTCTTTGACCAGATATCTTTGTCCTGACTCTCTAGCAGCCATGCTTTTCCCTGTGCCTCACCCCTGCACTCTGAGGTCCTCAGACTCTTGGCTACTTTCTGTCCCATACTGCTCCACCAAAATGGAGGAGCAAGCTTTCTCTCATTTCGCTCCCAAATACTGGAATTCCCTGCCTCCCCATCTTAAGTGCTCCTTATCTCACTTCTCCTTTAAAACTGCACTTTTTTCTCACCTTTATGCACTTGATATGTGTGACTGCACCTAACCTTGCTTGATCTTCTTTCACTTTTCCTTACCTTGGCTACTTTGTCTCAATAAGGGAAATTGTTTAACCAGGAAAGGCACACTAAGTCGGAGCTTATTTTCAGGTGCAGCCTGGGAGCACAAGAAAGTTAAGTGACTTGCTCAGTGTCACAAAGTATGCAGGTGGAAGCTGTGGGATTCAAACCAAGGTCTGGTCTGTTGGATGTCACCAGATCTGCAGCTCAGAGCCTTAAACCACTGGGCTATACTGCCTCCATGGTTATCATCATGCTTGCCCTTAATTGACTTCTCATCCCTGTGTGGATAGTTTTTGCTTGTATATATAATTTCCATGGATAGTTTTGTTTGTATGCATAATTTTCTTCTATCCCTGCATGGAAACCTGTTTAATATTTCTTGTTCTGATTGTATGCTACCTTTGACTGTTTGGAAGCTTGTATTTGTACTCTACTGGGCAGTGCCTGAAAATTACCCAGTCATCAAAAGCTAATAAATACAACTGAATATCTTGCCTTACTGTGATTCTCAACTGATTTATGTCTCACACTGTATTGCAACCTGTTGTTCACTGACTTGGTAACTATGATAATACCTTCCCTGATGTTTTCCTCCACCCACCCCGATCCCATCCCTCCCCTCTGCCTTACCACTTCCCCAGTTGGTTCGCTTTATCTATGCACAGATTCTGTTCATGTATGCTCATGTTCTTTTGTGCATTTTGTATGTGCTGGAAAATGTAATAAAAATTAATTAAAAAAAAGCTAATAAATAAATAAATGATGCACATGAACGTAACTGAGAGCTGCTGGAGCTGCACCCCCGAATGAAGCATGAAGCTTGGATGTGAAGTGCTGGGGTTTTCTGTTATCTCTGTCAAATAACGTATTCATGTCAGCAAAAAAGATCTTCATTAAGCATATTTTCTACTTTGGTGTCACATTTTTACTTGAAGAGCTCCCTTTGAGTGTAGTCATTTGAGGCTTTTTCCATTTGTTTTGTCAGTCAGCACCCACTGTCTCTCCCCCCCCCCGACATGCCTTCTAATATAAATAGTAAGCAACAATCATATGATCAGATTTTACAATATTTGTGAAATTTATGCAAGGATGAGGAAGAACTACAATATAAGGTTATACTATGAGGCAGGTATGGCTGAAGCAGTTAAAGCCAGTGGACAACTAAACAGCAAAAGTGAATCAGATAGTGGGCTAGTACTAACAATCCCAAGCTGACAAAGATGATAAAATACAGATTAGTAACAAACAAACAACAACAAAAAAGGTTAGGTTGTGTTCTAGGTTAGTTGGATTTGATTGCATTTCTTCATCCAATATACACATGGAATTCTTTGAAGAACTAGAATGCTAACATTCCATACTGACTCTCAGTGAACCCACCTACAGTACAGAACACCGTGCTGCTGGTCTCCTGTTGGCTAAATTAAAAAAAAATCCTTTATATTGAATAGTTCCCTCTCTTAAAGAATCATCTGCCATGGTATACCGTGATGTGTGCGACTGTGATTGAATGACCCCCAAAAGGGTGACTCAATCACAGTGCATGGCACAGTGGCCATCAGGCAGCTACAGTGACTGGATGGGGTGGGTTGGCAACTGTAGTGACAGGAAGTTGCTACAGGTATGCATGTGGGGGGGTTGGGAGTGAGCACACTGCAGGTACTTGTGGGGGGAGCGAGCATGCTCGGTGAGGGGTGGGAGGGGATTTGAGGGATGGTACTGCAGTAGGCTGCTGAGCTGGCCCTGTGGTGTAAGGGATCAGGTGATGGCTAGGGTACTGAGTTCAAGTCCAGGCACAGGTTCATTTTTGTTGTGCCCGGCCCAAATTAATTTTTTTTCATGTTTTGGCCCCCCAACATGCACCCCCCAGGAGTTGAGGATCCTTTAGTAGGGTTGTGTGTGGGGGTGCATTAATGTAAAATGCAAGTCCCCAGCACCGCTTCTTAATAGCTGGTTAGAGTCAGAGGCGAAATTTATTTTCGGCACTCTGAATTCGCTGTAAAGGTGATCACCCTTTGGCAGTCGCCATTATCATATAGAACCATCTGCCACCAATAAGTAAACATTTGACAACATAGGTAAAAAACCAAGGCCCCAAATTTTCCAGAGTTCTGAATCTGTGTCCGGTTGTAGAGTTAACCGCAGAATTCTCAGTTGCCCCTTAGAAGTTGCTGCATGCCATGGAAATTATCACTCAGCCCGTGGCAAAACATGGAACTTATGTTTCCTTCCCTCCTCCCTTACAGCCATACATGTATTCTGAAACCAAAAGATTCAAAAGAATCTTTCTAATCTGCTGTCCTCCTCCCTTATTGTGATCCAACCATTTAGAAACAGAAACCAAAAACACAAGTTGCTTTACTTACAAACAGGCATGCAGTTCTTCTTATTTTTCTAATCTGGTGTCCTGGCTTGTGGTTTGTTTTGGAAGCATTGTTTGTGTTGTGGGTGGGCAGTGAGAGGGCACAAAAGTGCAACAAAGCAACTAACATTTGTTTCAGGGTGTTTTATCATGGCCAGAGCAGCAAAGCAAAGTACAGGAGGGGAGTCTGGGGAGCAGTTCCTAATAAATGGTGTAGCTGTAACAGGGTTGGTACCCACCAGAAATGGGCTCTTGTGCTCTTTTCAGCTCCTCCCATCCAAACCCACTTCCCAACCAGCCAGGACGTCTGCTGTATGCAGGCTTGTTTACTAACCACTTCTGGGTTGGACCTGCTGTGAGTGAGGATTTAAAAAAAAAAAAAGATGAATCCTCCTGGGCTGACACCTGCTCCACACAGAGCTACTACAATAAATAAAACAAAAAGCCCAGCCTATGCCAAATGACCTCACTAAGAAACTCTCCACATCACTTTGACACTGGGGTGCCCAGTCCCCAGTGTCAACTTCAATCTCTTGGTCTTCTTGTTTTCACATTTGCACCTAAAACATAGAAAACTGTCCATTGATGCCTTTTGCTGGTGACCCTGACTACCCACCCACTTCACCCTGACCCCTTACTTGGCTACTACCACCCACTCCACCCCCCCACTCACCTAGAATGGTCTAACACAGCTCTTCCTCTTAACACTTTCTTCACCTTCAAAGTTGATCAGGAACTGATGGAATAAGGTAAGTGCGGTCAATGTATTTTCAATGTGTTTTGAACTTTTACTCATATTTTTTCACCAATTTTTTTTTTGAAACTCAATATACTTTATTATTTGCAAAATATAAGACCAAAACAATACAACATGCAAACAGATAATAAACAACAAGGCCCTCGCCCACCCATCCCACCTACGCTGAGAGGCAGAGTGAATTATAACTAATCCTAGCTAAATATAATCTGCTACTAGACTAGTTAAAGGACACACCACATATTTAAAATAATACAAATATATACCAAAATAAAATGAGTGCCTACTAAGAAGAAAAAGAATGAATATATAACTTTAAATAAATTATTATATTGGGACTCTCTAGAACAAACTAAATCATGTACAAGGCATGCAACTTGCTCCACTTCCTGTTGTATGATGAACGTCTATTAGGTATACTAGCGATCAATTTTTCTAAGTGAAGGTTGAACAACAGTTCCTGCAACCATTCTTGATATGTAATATATGGAGATAGGCAAATAATACTATCCTATCCCATACAAAAAAATCCTTGTAATACATCACTCAGTCTCGTAATAGTATACTTCCGGTCCTTGTAATACTATACTTCCTGCCAATTATACTATACTTCCCATCCTCATAATACCATCGTTGAAACCTCAGTGCCGTGGCTAATTTTGAAGCTTATTTTTTTTTTGTTCCTTCCTGTGATAAAGAAATGGGAGCAGGCAATGGGAATACCGCAAGCAGACAATAAGGTGCGAGTGGCACATGACAAGCACACAGTGAAGAGCGAGGAACATGAACATGGAACCATCTCTCAACTAATGCAAAGGTAAAAGTTTGTCAGCCTCTTGCATCCACATATTACAAAAAATAACAGATAGGTTCCACTTAACCACTCAGCTGTAATTCTATCTCGAGGTTCTGGGGACATAGGAACCTCTTGAGCTTCAGTCTCGAGGTCACCCATGTCCCCAGAACCTCTTGATGGAATTACAGCCTTGTAATTCACTGGAACCTATCTATTATTCTATTTGTAATTGAGATTTGATCAAGCCACTGATGAAGGACTACCCTCTTAACAGAGAGAAAGAAATCAAGGCCATGTGATATTTCCTTTCCCTCATGGCAATTCTGCTGTAATCCCCAATTGTATAAATTTCCAGAGTGAAAGCACCTTCAAGACCAAGATTTAATCAAGTCCCATAAAGGCACCACTTTAGGACAATCCCTTAAAAAAATGTGTAACAAAGTGCCCTCAGCCTGATCACATCTTATACACACAGGGAGGGTAATCTGCTCATCTTCACCAATTTAGGACGTGCAAAATATATGACGTGGAATTGGGTATGACATAATTTGTTGTGGGAAATATAAACATGGAAATCTTCCCAGATTTTACTCCACCAAAAAACATACTGTGGAAAGGCTGCATTGGAGATTCTCCCACAGTGTCGGGGAATATCTGTGGGGAAAAAATGGAATATAAATGGGAGACTGCATGCGGTTGTTATGCTGTGTCAATTGCTGATTGCAGGAACTCAGAAAGATTTATAACCCAAGCCATAGGACCAAACCAGAGAAGGAAGACATGGCTAAGTTGACATATCTTAAATACATACTTTTTATATAACTGAAAGGAAGCAAGGATATCCTGACTTGGTTTTAATGGACCATTGTGGTGCAAGTCACAAATCTTAGTAGTAATTAGCTGGGGCAACCTGGCCTCCGTTAACACAGAGCTCCCTACTTTAAAATCAGGGTTATAAAAAACAGACTGAGAAACATCTTTAAAAGGTGTATAATGCATGAGCATAGATAACTGGACATGGACTCGTACAGAAATGCCTATCACAGAGTCTCAAATATCAACAGGGAGAGCCCTGTGAGGGATAAACAGTATAGCTGAAGTAGATAGGCCAGCCTTCCTAATTTACTCTTTCTAGCTCAAGTCAAATAGGGTTGTAGACGGTTCCATCATCATCTGAATTCTGGACCAATCACCTAAAGTATTTACTGGTGTGGCAAGCAAAATAATAAGCACAAAAATGCAGGAGTCAAAGGCCACCAGACACTTTAGGCGCTGAAACACAATTGTATGCTCTTCATGATGTCTTACTCAGCCAAATAAAGTCAGAAATCACCCTGTGAATTTACTTGAACCACGATAATGGGAGCCACACATTAAGCATATTAAGTGGATAAAATAAATGGAGAACATTCATTTTAATAATATTTATTCTACTCCATAGGGTCTGTGGTAAGGATTTCCATCTCTTTAGATCTTGCTGTAAAATAATCAACAGGTCATCCAGATTAAGTTTTTTAAGTTGCACCATACTTCTCAAAAGAAAATTACCAAGATATTTAAGCTATTTTGGAGCCCAAGATAAACCCAGCGCTAAAATATCAGATTTAAAGACAGCAAAATTTACGGGCATATGTAGCTGCCGATTTTTCAAAATCAAGCTTATAATTAGATAACAGAGCATATTTGCCAATGGTACATTAAGCAGCTGGAATAAACACTTTTGGATTAGACACATGAAGTCAAATATAATCTACATATGCAGAGATCTGTAGATTCCATGCACCTACCCACACACCATTCAAATCGGGGTTCCCCTTGTGTTTCAGTATCAAGGACTCCAAATATAGATTCAGTAATAAAGGGGACAAGAAAACTCCTGTCGAGTCCCCCAAAACAAAGGGAAAGTTGAGGAAAATACCCCATTACAGCAGATTTTGGCACTTGGGCAGGAGTACAAAACCCTAAGCCAATGGAGAAACACATGGGGGAAACCAAATGTCTCCAGGGTGGCAAACAGAAAAGCCCAATTAACCCTAACAAATGCTTTCTCCGTGCCCAGGGAGACCAAGGCTGAAGGTATCTTGGAGTCCCTGGACATAGAGAACATATGGGAGAGCTTACTTAAATGGTCAGCTGAAGAATGGGTTGACATAAAGCCAACTTGCTCATAATGTGTAAGCCTAGCCCAGATTACATTAATCCTAGAAGCCAGCATTTTGGCTACAATTTTTATATCGTAATTCAAGAGTAAAATAGGCCTATAGCTAGTAACATGGTATGGAGACTTTCCAGGTTTAAGCAGGAAGACAATCATGACTTCAAGTAGCGTACTGTCAGATGACAGAATCATATAGGGAAAGGAAAAAGCGAAGCAACAAAGGGGTTATTTCTTTGATAGAAACTTCATACAAAATGGGGGTAAGGCCATCCGGCCCAGGTGCCTATCCAGAGGTAAAGCACTAATAGCAGTTATAATTTCCTGTTGAGTTAGAGATTGTATCAGACAGGCCTGCTGATATTCCATTAATGTGGAAAGAGGAATTTCTGCCAAATAGGCTTGGAGAGCTGAAACTGAGGGAGGGTTAGACATGGGCCAGTAGAGAGATTTATAATACACTTCAAACTCATGAGTGATTTCCCTTGGTGACATTTTAATGGAATTGTCACTGTCAGATTAGATAGAGATTATGATATGCGAAGCTTCTTGTCTCTGAAGACATGAGGTCAGGAGACAACCTGCCTTCTTCCCTTGATCTAAATAGGTGAAGTGTGTTTTGAAAATAGAATATTCAGCTTTCTCACACATATTGTCAGCACTTTTATCGTGGAGATACAATAATTCAATACACAGTTTCTCTGCAGACATAGGATTTAATTGTTTCTATATATCCCTAATATGGTTCAAAAGAGTAGGGGCTTTAGTCTCCCTATGTTGCTTGCTTTTGGTCACCAAGAGCATAAATTCACCTCTGACAAAAAACTTAAATGCACTTCATTACGAAACCCCGTTTTCTATGGAACCAATATTGTGAGAAGTAGACACTTGCATCTCCCTCCCAATTCTGTTAATTACATATTCCTCTTTTTAAAGCTGAGTATTTCATTTCCAGGATGTATTGCTATGCTTCTTAGACACCAAACTAAGCTTTAGCCACACCAAAGATTGATCCAAGAGGACCCGTGGGGCTATCTCACAACCCAGCACTCCACCTATGACATTCTGTCTGATCAAAATATAGTCAATACAAGAACAGGATCCATGTACCAGGGAGTAAAATATATATTCCCTAGCCTTAGGATAAAGTATGTACCAAGGATCACATAACCCCAAGGAATCAGCCTTGTCATGAATGGCATGCTAGACAGGGGATAAGCAAGTATGGGATTTACCTGTTCTGTCTAGATCTTGAGTAAAGGAAATATTCCAGTCTCCTCCTATAACAACAGGGAGTATAAGAACTTGAGATATAAGGGCGTCCAGGTCCATAAAGAAGGAAGGGATTTCCACTTTGGGCCCATAGACACTCCCTAACAAAACTTCTACTTGGTCCAATGTACCTTTAACAAAGATATACCTACCCAGAGGATCCTCAAGCCTTTCAGCATACTGAAAGTTAACACCCCAAGAAATTAAAATGGCAACACCCTTATTTTTAGTACTAGTACCAGCAGCAAAGACTTGGGCAGCTGATTGTCTGTGGAAGAGAATGCCTTCTGAAGATAACAAGTGTGTTTCTTGCAAAAACGCTATACTACACTGTAATGGTTTCAAGTGCTTAATGATTTGGTACCATTTAACTATGGAGTGAGACCCTTTCATGTCCCACAAAGCATACATGATAGGGTTAGACATATTAAATTCTCAAAATTGCAGTTGGCCTTGGTGTCCAACTGAACAGAAAACAGAGACAGACCTTATAATAAGCACTCTGCCGGCCTCTCACCACCCCAATTCCCTGCCCACCCCTTCCCAGAAAATATAACCCAAACATATTCCTTCAGATTAGGAAAATTAAAAAAAATGATTTTATATGATCTCCTTTCACTGAACACTGTCTCAGCAAAAAACAATTCAGTACAAACTGAAAAATGGTGAAGAGAAGCCCCCCCCCCACCTACCCCACCACTTTTGGCTAAATTATCCATAACAACCCCAACAACGAATAACCATAAAATTGCCAGTCCAGTTGACTGTCCCACATAATACTTCTGGTGCATGATTAACACAGTAATCAACAGGTTCTACACCTCCCAGTACCCCCTACCCAAAATCACACAGTATCTAAATGACAGATACCTACAGAAAGGCGAAAACAGCATAGCCAATCATATGTCCGATTATCAGTTATAACATGGAACAATTCAAACCCAACCTTAGTGATATAATGGCACTTAGCATTCAGTCATCTGTGAACAGAATGACAGGCAGTTCTAAATATCAAATGTAGCAGGTAAATCCAATTCAGAGCGGCAATAAAAATATATGGTCATTAAGCTGAAAAAGGAGTAAGTGAAACATAGAAACATAGACTTTGACAACAGATAAGGACCACGTGGCCTACCCAGTCTGCTTATTTCTCTACCTTTTGGATAAGCTGCAGATCCTAATAAACCAACAGCCTACTTCCCTCCCCTCCACCAGAATTGTCTTATGTTTGTCCCATGCATTCTTGAATTTCCCCACTGTTTTGACCCCATTACCTCCTCTGGAAGGCTGTTCCATGAGTCCATCACACTCTCTGTGAAAAAAATACTTCCTCACATTGCCCCTGAGCCATCCCCCCTCTATCTTCAAATTGTGTCCCCTTGTTCTTGTACAACTTTTTTTCTGAAATATGCTACCGTCTTGGACTCTGTTGATTCCCGTGAGGTACTTCAGTGTTTCGATCATGTTCCCCCCTCCCTCCTTTCCTCTAGGATATACATATTAAGCTCCTTTAGTCTCTCATCATATGGCTTCTGGTGCAGACCCTGCACCATTTTAGTTGCCCTCCTCTGGACTGCATCCATCCCGTCTATGTCCTTGCAGAGATGGGGTCTCCAAAACTGCATGCAGTACTCCAGATGGGATCTCACCAACTGTCTGTACAGAGGGGTAACAACTTCCTGTTTCTACTGGTGATGGCTCTCTCTATGCATCTCAGTATCCACCCAGCCCACCTTACTGCCTTCTCAAATTGCTTGCCTACCTTTAGGTCATCTAATATGACTACTCTCAGGTCCCATTCCATTTCTGTTGTTGTTAGCACCCGCGCCCCCACCCATTTTGTACTCCTCCCCTGGGTTTTTGTTTCCTAGGTGCATTACTTTGCACTTCTTTGCATTGAATCTAAGCTGCCATATTGATGACCATTCCTTGACAAGTCCCTTCTAATCCTTTCCACCCCCCTTGTATATCAACCCTGTTGCCGATCTTTGTGTCATCTGCAAAGAGGCATACTTTTCCTTCCAGCCCCTCCACAATGTCACCTACTGTATAAAGACATTAATGAGGACCAGTCCCAGTACTGAACCCTGCAGTACCCCACTAGTAACCCCCCTTTCCTTGAAGTGGACTCCGTTTACTATTACCCTGTGCATCCTGTTGTCCAGCCAATTGTTTACCCAGGTTACCACCCTGGGACCCACTCCCAGGCTGGCTAACTTGTTTATTAATGTTTTGTGAGGGACTGTGTCAAATGCCTTGCTAAAGTCAAGGTAGGCCACATCCACAGCCCCTCCCTTGTCTACTACTTTGGTCACCCAGTCAAAGAAATCTATTATATTTGTCTGAGATGACCTCCCCACTGTGAATCCATGCTGCCTTGCGTCCCGTGCCCTGCTGACCTCTAGGTACTCAACAATGCTTTCTTTCAGAAGTGACTCCATAATTTTCCCTACTATTGAGGTCCAATTACCAGGTCTTTAGTTTCCTACCTCTGCCTTGCTACCACTTTTGTGGAGGGGAATAACATCTGCCTTCCTCCAGTCCTCAGGCACCACACCATCCTCCCATGATTTGTTAAAAAGGGTAGTCAGTGGTGTCACTAGTTCTCCCCTTAGTTCTTTTAGAATTCTGGGTTGAATCCCATCAGGCTCCATTGCTTTGTCCACCTTGAGTTTTAGGAGTTCTTTCAGGATGCTTTCTTCTGTGAATGGACTGGTATCAAACCCCCTAACCAGAGTGCTTCTATTGTTTGGTTTAGGTACCTTCCCACCTCTTCTTTTGTGAATACTGAGCAAAAGTATTCATGCAGGATCTTTGTTTTTTCACTGTCACCCTCTGCCCACCTTCCCTCCCCTTTATTAAGCCTCACTGTCCCTCCCTTGGTATTTCTTTTGCTCCCTAATGTACCTATAAAATGTTTTATCCCCCTTCTTAACTGCGTTGGCTATCTTTTCCTCTGTCTGGGCCTTTGCTATTCTGACTGCCTTCCCTACTTCCTTCTGCTTTAACTGATACAGTTACCTGTCCTGCTCCCTCTCTGATTCCTTTTAATTCCTGAGTGCTATATTTTTCTCCCTAACCTTCCCTGCCACCTCTTTTGAGAACCATAATGTTTTTTTCATTCATTTTGTTTTATTTGTTTGTTTCACACAAAGGCTTTCTGCCTTTGTGATGGCAGTTTTGATTTTCCCCCATTGTTCCTCCACCCCTCCTTCCTTCCCATTTGCTAGTGCATTCCTTATGCACTCTCCCATTTTGCCAAAGTCAGCCCTTCTAAAGTCCAGTGCCTTCACTTTTGTATGGCTTAACTCTATGGCTGTGTTTATCATGAACCACAATGTTTTGTGGGCACTTGTGGCACTGGGTCCAAAGAGAGCCAACAACAATAGTGTTAGCAAGGAGCGCATGGGAATTAGATTGTCAATTTTCCTTTTGTGTGGGGCTCCACCACATACACCCCCCTGGACTAAAGGTTTCTAACTCTGGGGGGGAGCAGATCATGGGGAAAGTTAAACATTTTGGGGACATAGTATACTGTTTCCATGGCCCCACATAACAGAGTCTAAGTCCTGACATCAGTAAAATTGTTGGAGACCAGGATTAGAACCCTGGTCTCCAGTTGCACTGTCTGAGCTGTTCGATGTCCCAGTCCTCCACACCAAGGGAGCTGCTCGGTTAGACTTCTGGATCTCGGTGCTCTTATCTGTCCTTAGAACCACAGACAGTGACCAGAGGAGCACTTACAACAAGTGCTGTAAATCCCCCCTCACCGTCTGTGGTAGTGCTTACCAGACTAGCGCTGTGAATTGTGGCACTATTCTGGTAGCACTCTTCTGACCGGGTACCGTTGCTTGTTCCCAGATGGCTACCCACTTCTAAATCTGAGATCTTCTCTTTGTCCCCATTTGAGAGTACCAGATCTAAGATTGCTCCCTCCCGAGTGGGTTGCAACACTAACTGTCTGAGGAATGCCCCCCCATAGGGCATCGAGAAGGACCCTGCTCTTGGATGTGGCTGCAACAAATGTGCTCCAGTTAACATCTGGAAAATTCAGGTCCCTATTAATAATATCTCCCCTTTTTCTGCCATTCTAAGAATGCCTTCTATCATTTCCTTGTCCGTTTCCTCCTCCTAAGATGGAGGTCTGTAAACAACACCTGTGTGGATTGTGGTGCCATTTCCTGTCTCCAAGGTGACCCACAGTGCCTACTCTCCTCCCTTTTTATCCTTTAGTTCTATTGCTTTGATCTTTTTCCTTATGTAGAGAGCTAATCTCCTCCTCGTTTACCCTCCCTGTTCCTCCTGTAGATTGCGTACCATGATATTTTATCATTCCAGACATAGTTCTCTGTACCATATTTCTGTGACTGCCACAATATCCAGCCATCCCTCTTCCATCAAGGTCACTAGTTCAGGAAGCTTGTTACCTAGACTATGGCACTAGTACTCCTCCTCCTCCTCCTCCATTTTTTGATGGCCATACCCCTTTTAGCCTCATCCCTGCCCTTACTGCCTTTGCCTTTTTCTCCAAGCCTGCACCCTCCAGAAACAATCAGCTACAGCTCTGACCAACCACCCCAGTAAGTGCTTTCTTTCCTTTCAGCAAGACAACCTGCACAACAATCTACCAGAAAACATACCTGCACAAAACACAGAAACATACCTCTTTACCTCTCCTCTAGCTGTTTCTGCTATAATCCTCCTTAACTTTCCCCTATAATTCTGCTCCAGAATTATTCACTGCTTCTCTCCTTTTATTCAAACCAATCTTCATTACTTCTATCTCACATCTCCCTACCAACCCTTTCTTTCTTCCACCCCGTGTCCTCTACCATTACCTGCTATTCCTTCCCCTACTTCTGCCTTGCTCCACCCCCTGGCAGGGTTCTCAGCATCTTGGAGTGGTCAGATCTCAGATCTCAGCAGGCCTCTCTCCCCATTAATCCAGCCCCCCCACCTCTATCATTGTCTCTCCTGACCCCTGGCAGGGTTCTCAGCATACTGTAGGGATTAGATCTTGGACTACCCTCTCCTCCCTCCCTCCTTCCTCCTACCCTCTTCTACCACCCTCCTTCACCTCTCCACTACTTTGTACTACACTTCACCCTAACCTGGCAGGGTTCTCAGCATCCTGAAAGGGTTAGATCTTGATGAGCCTCTCATCTCCCTTCTCCTCCCTTTCTTCCACCCTCTTTCTACCTCCCCTCCCCATCTCCCTACTCTAAATTCAACCACACCTCTATCTTGTCTTAACTCTGCCACGGCAGAGTTCTCAGCATCCTGAAGGGGCTAGATTCATTTCATGCCTCTCACCTCCTTTTCACTCCCCCTCTTCCCCCCTTTTTGACCCCCTTCCTCCCTGTTCCTCCTCTCCACTACCTTGCACTAATACTAATATCCCTAAAATTCTATTGCACTTGTAATTTGTTTGCACTATTAGATTACCATACTAATTGTACTGCCTGTGTTACTGTATACTGCCTACATTAGACCAAAACTGCTTGTACTCCAGTCTGTTATTGTTTACCTACAGTCTATAAGCTTTTTAGTTGTTTTGCATTCAAATGTGTATTTAGTGCTACAGTCTATCTCAGTAGTCTACCCTCATGTTTCTTAGATCACAAATGCTAGCATTCCATTCAGTCATTTTCTACTTTACAGTCCACGTGCTTCTTAGTTGTATATATTCAATATATCCTCAGTGCTTGCACACAGAGGTTCTTTGTCTTTTAAATAGTTTTTTGTTTTAATTGAGTTCACCACAACATAACCAAGATAGACTATCTTAGGGTAGCTGGTTCATTCAATTGGGGTGTCAGACAGAAGAGGCATACTGATGAGAATGAAACATGTGTCTATGTCTTCTGTTGGTACCCTTTGCAAACTGTGTGAGAGGCCTTTCAGCACCATGCATTTCTGCTTATATTTGAACCAGCATAATATTCTGTGGTGATTGGCATATGCAGCCCATGCTGCTTTGCATTATGGGGTCATGTGTGATTTTATTTTTTATTTATTTAGTTTTTGTTGACCGGGTAAGTGCACTAGACAAATCCTGCCTATTTTCAGGCATGACCCGGGGGAGGGGGATACAGATGAATGCCAACTGACCTTGAACCAGATTAAGCTGTTGATGGTATTTTTAGTGAATGAGGGAAATTTGGCCAGAACACCAGGGAAATTCCCCTACTCTTTTCGATAAGTGCCATGGGATATTTAACATCCACCCAAACTACCACCAATCCAGGCAGATGGGACCTTGGTTTAACATCTCATTCAAAAGACGGCACCTCAGAAGTGCAGCACCCCTCTCATGCTACACTACTGTGTCAGTACTGGGATATTAACCCAAGTGCCATATGTGGGAACTGAACCCACAGCCTTCTGATCTCCCGGCCTCCGAGGCGAGTGCATTACCTTCTGAGCCACTGGCACTTTATATTCAATATATTCAAATGTAAATTTTGTGATATCTCTGTAGTAAATCTTCATGTTCTCTTACCTAGCAGGTCACACCATGAGATGAGCAACTTGTTGTTTAGTGTGCCTTCTTGGTTAAACATTTCAATAAATAAAATAAATAAAAAATAAAATAAAGCAGTTGAGTCCAATACCTATGATATAAGCATAGCCTTATATAACCTGGTGGTCTGAGCTCTGAAGACAATCAGATAAAACTAGTTTATACCACCTGAGGCAATGTCTGGGTCAAATACTCAACCCACTAACCTGCACTAGGACCTACAATGGAAAATCCTCAGCCCAGTGAATAATTCACAGTACCAAGAATAGTTTGATAAAAAATGTCACCAAAATACCAATCCACAACAAGTCAGCTGTCCACAAGGGAAGAAAAAGTATCTGCAAAGCAGTATTGCAAACCCCTTCTTAACTGAAAATAAAAAAAAGCAATAACAAGTGTAAAATTTAAAGTAAGGTACACGACTCTCAGATGTGAGCAAGATTTTGTTTCCCTGTTGATTCCAAGTTCAGTTATGTGTCTCCTTCTCAGCTCTCAGTTGTTTAAAAAGCAGCTTCCACCTCCAAGAAGATGGAAGTGGTCCATGCAATTTAAAGAAAAAATTTTCATAACTGCACCAGTAACAAATCAGTAGTGCCAGTCAATAATATGGGTCTTGGGTAAACAGTGTACTGGAAAAGTGACAGTGTCAGTAATGTAGAACTGGAACATAGCTCACATGCTGTAACAGTTGATAATCATCCTGATGACAATAAAGAAACAGAAGGTGATCTTCAACATTGGTTTAACTGAAGAAGATTGAAGAAAACAAGTATATCCAGAGGTCCACAATGAGACAACCAGTTGGATCCCAAAGGCACAGCTGGGATCTGGTACGGCAATCCATCAGTGATGGTGTACAAAGATGCTTAGACTCATCAGTGCAACAATCCAGAGTGCTGCTACTTCAATCACACGTCCAAACCGGTCGGGGAAAGAAACAGAAATAAACTGACTACTGGTTTGCCATCACAAAATAAACTGCAGGGGGATATAATTGTACAGAATGCACATTCAGAGCTAGGGCATATAAAGAAATGCAGCACAGGATGAGCGCTCACATCCAAACCTCATCTGGTCACTGAACCAAATCCAAAATGCCGGTCATACAAGAACGAATATTCAGGAGCACTCAGATCTCACAGGAAATAACCAGGGCATAGACCAGTGCCAATCAGAGCACTGACAGCACAGATCCAAACAGTTCCTAGGTAGAAGAACATTGTAAAGATATATTACAGAGGGCTGAAATAATTCACAACAAAACTCTGCATAAGGATGAAACACATCTTTCCAGTGGTCCCTAAACAGATTGGGGAAACAGTACCTTCATCTCCAAAGCTTCTTTATCAGCCAAGTCAAATATTTTTCAGGTTCCTTCATACTGGATCTGAAGCCATGCTGGGTAGAGCATCTTAAAGCATATCCCAGCCACTATCAGTTTGGTTGCAGTAGGATGATAGGCAGCCATCCTCTGCCTCACAGAGCTTGGCAAATCCTGTACTACCCACAAGAGTGCCCCTTCCCAGGAGACATCCTTAAGTTCTTTAAATTTATTAAGGAGGTGCTGTTTGTGTAGGTAATTAAGGAACTTGAAGATAATACATCGGGGTGGAGAACCTTCTGGGAGCATGGGCTGTAAGGAGCAGTGGGCACACTATTATATATGATGGCCTATTAGGAGATGGGCCCATCAGCTTGGCACACAATTTCTGGGCAAATAAAACAAGATTAGAACCTTCAGCATGTTCAGGGAGGCCAATGACTAGGACATTGTTCCTTTGGCTCCTGACCACCAGGTCTTCTAACCTGGCTTCAAGGTGGGCCATTTTTTGCCTAATTACAATCATATCAGGGTGAATCTTGGAGCACCAGTCCTCCAGGGAGCTTGTTCATGCCTTGTTATCTCTGACCTGATGATTAAGATCATTTACAGACATCTGTAGAATCCAGATTTCATTTTCACCAAATTTTTAACATGACCTTTTCTGGATCCCACCTTGTGAACACATTACTTAAATCAGGCCTGACAGATGATTTCATAGTCACTCTGTTAAATCACCTTTGGAAGGGGTTTGAAAACTTTCACCTACTGGGTTCATTGGGGGGATCAAAGAATTCTATGTTGAAAACTGTGTGTAATAATATTAAAAAACTGCAATGTTATGAATGTACATTGAAATATTTCAACACATATTCATAATTATGGTAATTTTCAATAATTTGACCCCACATTTTTAACATAGGCATTTTTATTTTCACACATCATGAATGTGATAGCTGTCATTTTTCGAATCCTGGCCAAAATGGGATGTTGTATTTGAAGTGCAAAATTACATCACATCCAGTATTTTATTAAATGACACCTATCATGTTTAGAAAGAGGGCTTTGCTGAAATTTTGGGACTAAAATGTCACCAAAAAGATTATGAAGTAATGTTGTTTGCAGGGATGTTCACTGGCCCACTGGGGACTATGTTGCCTTCCTATGCCAGTGACCTGAGTTTGGGCGTGGGCTCATTGAGTTGGCTGAATGGGCCAAGGCTGGGGGAAATCGCTGCAACATGCAGCACTGGCCCCAGCCTGTGGAGGGACAGAGCAGTGTTCTGGTGCACACATGACACATCGTGGTGGGCCAGATCTCCCATGTTCCATTTATTTCACAATTCTGCTATCAGAAAAAGAAGGCAAATTAATTGATAAAAAAAACATTACATTAATGCAGATCTTAGAGTTGAAGAACACAGACTGCACAAAGTAGAGAAATGAAAAACAGTTCTGCCAGGGGAGGTTCTGGTCTCTTCTGGGAAGAACCAAGATGGTGAGTGTTAGGATGGGCGTACTATTACTATCATGTGCATATTATTAGTTAGATCTATAAGCACAGTGTATTTATAAACACTGTAGTTAGGTTTCACATTTAAACATTAGGTATATACTGTAAATGCTTGTTGGACTGAGCATATTATTATTAGTAGCATAATTTTAGTAATAGATGCATTATATCAATAAATGCATATATATTAGTATTTGAAACCAGTACATATCCATACACAGTCTTCCTTCTAGCCTCAGGAAAATCACAGCTATGGGGTTAACAGGGAATTACTTGGAAAAGTGAACAATAATTAAAAATAATTTTGACCTTAATACGTTAGAAAAGAACTGAAGCATCTCAAACTCTATGCATGCATGTTTTAACACGTCTTATTTTCAGTCCCTATTGTGCTACACAAACTGTCTGGCACAACTTGACATATTTGAGAAAAGGATACATTTTCTGGTAAACAGATTTTGCTAATGTAGCTGTTGCTATGAAGTCATAATAACAATAGTCAAATTAACGTGTTTTTGTACTCAAACAATATCTTCAGTCAGCATAGGAGTTGGGCAATAGTGGCTACCAAAATTGTACGTAAACTATGGGATTTTATCAGTTTATGTTACACAGTGTGACACAATGGCATCTCAAACCTACATCTGGGTAATCCTGTTGCATATGTAAGTATAAACTATTTGTACTTAGCAACAGCTAATCAAGGGGATACTCCGCCCATCAATGTACCCTCTACCAATCTATGAATCTTATATCTCTAGATAACCGTAGGCATTCCCATAGTGCCAAAATCTCGGCCAAGTACTGGTCCCAGCTGCCCACCACCTCTCAACAACAACACTAGCACCCAAGCATATTCACTCAGAAACAATGACTCATGGACCCTAGTTTTCCCTCATATAGCCACTGTCATGGGACAGGCAGCCTTTAGCTACTGCATGCCTAAGATGTGGAACTCCCTCCCTGCAAACATTCATCACTTCTCCTCCCTGCTGCATCTTAACTCCATGATCCTTGCTCACTTCTGCCCTACTGCTCTTGTGGCACAGCCTTCTAACAGCCCACAGTGTAAAAGCCTTGGTCATGCAGCCTATGTTTATTTAATGTTTGCCTACCTACTCATAATATATTTAATAATGTATTTAAGCTGTGCCTGTTTATGTCAGTATCAGCTTGTTCTCTCATGTTTGTTCCTTGCCTCTATATTTGGTACCTTTGTATTGGTTCTGTCCTTACTTAGGTACTTACACTATGTACTATCTATGATTCATTGTTTTACCTACCTCAATAGTATGTACCCTCCTCCTCCAGGATGCATCTGGAATCAAGCAGTAGCCAGCTCAGTAAGCCTTCCTGGTTAAACACTTGAATGAATGAATGAATAAATAAATAAATAAATAAATAAATAACAGGGTACTTTATAATGCAACTCTGAAATGTATTTTGTATTCTGTGTTTATAAGCTTTCAGTATAATGGTCTAGGGAAATCAGAAATGTTATATTGACATTTGTGTTCTGTCTGTTCTGAACCCTTATAACAAAATGTAGTTTTTGTTACATCTTATACAGGTTATATGATTCTCATTGTTGAAAGGGAGAAGGGCAGAGGTAAATGGAGAAAATTACAAATGCAATAAGGACAGGGTTGGGGCAAAAAGGGTAAGGCCACCAAGAAAAGGAGAATAATGAGTACCAAAGCCCATAGTCTGGGCAACAAGCTCCCTGAACTGGTGGCCTTGATGGAAGAGGGATGCCTAGATAGCATAGCAGTCACAGAAACATGGTACACAGAGAACCACAACTAGGATGTTAACATACCAGGGTACACAACATATAGGAGAGACAGGGAGGGCAGAAGGGGGGAGTAGCTGTCTATGTAAGGGAAGGGATAAAAGCAACTGAACAAAAGAGTAAACAGGGAGGAAAGGAGGCACTGTGGGTCACCTCAGAGACTGGAAATGGCACCACAATCTGCACAGGGGTTGTATACAGACCCCCATGTCAGGGGAGGGAATGGACAAGGATATGATAGAAGGCATCCTTAGGATGGCAGAGAAAGGGGAGATACTGTTGCTGGGTGACCTTAATATGCTAGATGTTAACTGGAGCACCTTTGCTGCAGCCACATCCAAATGCAGGGCCATTCTCGATGCCCTTCAGGTGGCATGCCTCAGACAGATAGTTTTTGGAACCCACTCATGAGGGAGCAGTCTTAGCCCCAGTATTCTCAAATGGGGACAGTGAGAAGAAGTCAGATCTAGAAGTAAGTAGCCATCTGGGAACAAGTGACCACAAAACAGTGTGGTTCATGATAAACTCAGCTAGAGTCAAGCCATACAAAAGTGAGGGTTCTGGACTTCAGAAGGGATGACTTTGGTAAGATGGGAGAGTGCCTTAGAAACGCACTAACAAATAAGCTAGAAGAAGGGATGGAGCAACAATGGGAAAACATCAAATCTGCTATCAGAGAGGCAACAAACATTTGTGTGAAGCAAATAAACAAATCAAAATGAAAGAAAAAGCCACTATGGTTCTCAAAAGAGGTGCCGGTGAAGATTAGGGAGAAAAAGTTGCATTTAGGAAGTATAAGGAAACACAGAAGGAGCAGGACAGATAACTGTACCAGTTAAGGCAGAAGGAAGCAGGGAGGGTAGTCGGAATAGCAAAGGCCCAAACTAAGGAAAAGATAGCCAACTCAGTTAAGAATGGGGATAAAACCTTTTATAGTTATATCAGGGAGCATAGAAAGACAAAGGGAGGGATAGTGAGGCTGAATAGAATGGACAGTGGGTGGGCAGAAAGGGACAGTGAAAAAACAGGGATACTGAAAGAATACTTCTGCTCAGTATTCACAAAAGAGGAGGAGGGAGAGGTGCCTAATCCATTTAACAGGAGCACTCTGGATAGGGGGGGTCGATCCTTGTCCTTTCACAGAAGAAAGGGTTCTGAAAGAACTCCCAAAACTGAAGGTATAAAAAGCAATGGGGCCTGATGGAATCTGCCTCAGAATTCTAAAAGAATTAAGGAGAGAACTAGTGACACTACTGACTACCCTTTTTAACAAATCATGGGAGGATGGTGTGGTACAGTACTTGAGAATTGGAGGAAGGCAGATGTGATTCCCCTTCACAAAAGTGGGAGCAAGACAGAGGCAGGAAACTACAGGCCTGTCAGTTTGACCTCTGTGGTAGGGAACGTGATGGAATCACTTCTGAAGGAAAGAACTGTTGAGTACCTAGAGGCCAGTGGGGCACAGGACCCAAGACAGCATGGGTTCACAGTGGGAAGATCATGTCAGACAAATCTAATTGATTTCATTGACTGGGTGACCAAATTAGTAGACCAGGGAGGGGCTGTGGACATGACCTACCTAGACTTTAGCAAGGCATTTGACACAGTCCCACACAAAAGATTAATAGTCAACTTAACCAGCCTTGGAGTGGGTCCCAGGGTGGTAGCCTGGTTAAAACATTGGCTGGACAACAGGACACGAAGGTAATTGTAAATGGAGTCCACTCTGAAGAAAGAGGAGTTATTAATGGGGTACCACAGGGTTCAGTACTGGGTCCAGTCCTTTTTAATGTCTTCATCAGTGACATTGCAGAGGGACTGGAAGGAAAAGTATGCCTTTTTGCAGATGACACAAAGATCTGCAACAGGGTTGATACACAAGGAGGCGTGGAAAGGATGAAAAGGGACTTGGCAAGGTTGGAGGAATGGTCAGAAGTATGGCAGGTAGGATTCGATGCAAAGAAGTGCAAAACAATGAACCTGGAGAACAAAAACCCAGGGGAAGATTACAAAATGGGGGGGGGGTAGTAACAACAACAAAAATGGAAAGGGTCCTGGGGGTAATCATAGCAGATGACCTTAAGGTTAGCAAGCATTGTGAGAAGGCAGTAGGGAGGGCTGGGGGGATACTGGGATGTATAGAGAGAGGCATCACCAGCAGAAAACAGGAAGTTGTTATCCCTCAGTACAGACAGTTGGTGAGACCCCATCTGGAGTACTGCATCCAGTTCTGGAGTCCTCATCTCTGCAAGGTCATAGACAGGTTGGAGGTAGTCCAGAGGAGAGCAACTAAAATGGTGCAGGGTCTGCAAGAGAAGCCATATGATGAGAGGCTAAAGGAGCTTAATATGTATACTCTTGAGGAAAGGAGGGAGAGAGGGAGGGACATGATAGAAACTTTTAAGTACCTCAGTGGAATCAACAAAGTCCAAGATGTTAGCACCTTTCAGAAAAAGAGATGTGCAAGAACAAGGGGGACACAATTTGAAGATAGAGGGGAGATGGCTCAGAGGCAATGTGAGGAAGTATTTTTTCATAGAGAGGGTGATGGACGCATGGAACAGCCTTCTTGAGGAGGTTGTGGGGTCTAAAACTGTGGAAGAATTCAAGAATGCATGGGACAGACATAAGGCCATTTTTGTGGTAGTCATATCAGATGACCTAAAGGTGGGCAAGCAATGTGAGAGGGCAGCAATGAGGGCTGGGGGGATATTGGGATGCATAGGGAGAGGCATCACCAGTAGAAAACGGGAAGTAATTATCCCTCTGTTCAGACAGCTGGTCAGACCCCATCTGGAGTACTGCATGCAGTTCTGGAGACCCAGTCTTCACAAAGACATAGACAGGATGGAAGCTGTCCAGAGGAGGGCAACTAAAATGGTGCTGGGTCTGCACCGGAAGACATATGAAGAGAGACTAAAGGAGCTTAATATGTATAGCCTCGAGGAAAGGAGGGAGAGGGGGGACATGATAGAAACTTTCAAGTACCTCAAGGGAATCAACAAAGTCCAAGAGGGTAGCATCTTTCAAAAAAAGAGGTGTGCAAGAACAAGGGGGCACAATTTGGAGATGGGAGTGCTCAGAGGTAATTTAATGAAGTATTTTTACAGAGAGGGTTGTGATGCATGGAACGTCCTGAGGAGGTAGTGGAGTCAAAAACAGTGGTGGAATTCAAGCATGCATGGGATAGTCATAAGGCAATTCTAGGGGATGGGGGTAGGAAGAAGTAGGCTGCTGGTTAACTAGGATCTGCAGCTTATCCAGTAGGCAGGGAAATGGGCAGACTGGATGGGCCAAGCGGTCCTTATCTGCTGTCAAATTCTATGTTTCTATGTTTGTCGGGGGTAGGAAGAAATAGGCTATTGGTTAAATAGGATTTGCAGTTTATCCTGTAGGTAGGGAAATGGGCAAACTAGGTGGGCCAAGCGGTCCTTATCTGCCATCAAAGTCTATGTTTCTATGTTTCATTGGTAATTCTAAATAATTCCTATATTATAATCCAAACTCTAACAGTTAGTGCTCCAAATTAAGCCTTTGTATTTTTAGGGTTGCAACCTGTAATTGCAGGGCACCAAAGGAGTTTTTTTCCATAGGCAACTCTGGTAGGCTATAATGGGAAGTTCACAAAAGACAGTTAGGGATTATGTTGAAGAATAGATTAAAACACAAGGTGACAGAATATTATCTGCACCTGACGTCATGGCACAAGGAGTGCTATGGTATTATATGAAACAAAAGCTAGATAAGGAAATTTTGAATAATAAAAAAGTACCAGGACATAAACAAAAATGAATTATGGTGCAGGGCTTATACTGTGCAGTGCTAACATTGCAAGAGCGAGTCTCTGTTCTTAAAACGGCATGCAGAAACCAGAAAGAGGACAAGGTTAATCTTAGAACAGAGTTAGGAGAAAAGATTGAACAGTTGCAGGAACAAAACCAAGATCTTAGAAGCAATAATATTGTTTTGTCCACCCAAGTTAAAGAATATAGTTTCCAGCCTGAGAAATCACAACAGTTAGAGCAGGCTGAGAAAGAGGTGGACAGATTAAATGAACAAGTATGTCAAGCAAAGGGAGCAGTAAAGAGATCATAGAATATACAACGGGTGTTCCAAGTGTGCCCCCCCACCACATATGGGACCTCACCTCTCTACCTGGACTTAGAACCATATAGAAATTCAGAGAAAGGTAGGGAGCATATCCCTTATGACCATCCAAGACCAGTAGAACCAATGACTACTATTTATACCCTGAGGCAGAATAATCAGATACAGGAAACACAACAGCGGCATGTCCCCATAACTCCTGAGATGTTAGCAATGTATGCCAAGGAATCAATGTTCTACCATCCCAAAGGCACAGATGTTAATTTACATAGCAGCTGGAGGTAGCATGTGATAGACATGCTAACAGCTGACCAATGCTAGATATTTGAAGTTTTGAGAGTTGTTAGATAATTAACAGTGGATGAAGTATGGCCATATCTCTTGACACAGGTTCAGACAAATGGGGCTGGACTTATGATTCCAGATATTACAAGAGCAGTCTTTCATGCATTATGTCACACTGTGTATGATAATAATATTTTGGGCAGGCTGTGACAACTGCAGAATGAGTCCCCCAGACAATATGAGGCTTGGATATTCCTGGTGTATTCAGCACTGGTTATTAATGGGCAGAGGGAAAACCGCAACTATCGGGACTTATTTATTGAAGGATTGTTGCCAAGGACAAGAGAGCTTCTCAGATCATCCATAACACTAGATATGCTCATCCACAATGTAATTGATAAGGCCAATACAGTTTTTAGAGTGCAGGATAACATAAAATGTAAAACCTGAATGAAACAGGTTAGTGAAAGTAAGGCTTGTCAGGTAGAAAGAGGTGGACAGGATGAGCAACCCTTCCCCCTCCCTCTTACAACTACAATAGATGGGAAAGTGGTTGAGACAAAGGTAGATACAGAGGTAACAGGAACAGATATTGGAAAGACAATAGAGGTTACCAAGGAGGAAACAGGGATAATCAGCTGGACTATAGAGATGAGAAAGAAAGAGACAGACAATACAGAAACGGTAAAGAAGTTTGTAAGCCCACCACCCAAGAGCTGCAGGAAAAAATACAGAGAATGAGGGAGGAAAATAATTGGATGCCAGTGCAGCTGTGGGACCAGGGCCCTTACATACACACTAAGAACACTGATCCCTCATCCCACCTGTAAGTACAGTCTGCCCAGTTACATTAGACAGGCGGGGGTGCCCCAGGTCATGACTCATATCAAGAGTGTTCGATATACAACAATTACTTTAGATACTGGGTCGTCAACATCAGTAATAGACAAGTGGTTTAGGGCACAGCATTCAATTCAAAATGTAACTATTCAAGGGGTACATGATGCAAAAATTACAGTACCACTGACAAAACCTATTCAAGTTACAACTGGCACCTGGCAATGTCCGATTACATTTGTGCATTTAGAAAGACCAGGAATTCTTGTGGGTAATAACTGGATGGCTCTGAATGGCATCATCCTGGACTTGCCTAATTTACAACTTTTTAAAGTGGTGACTAACACAGCCGCCCCGCTGGCGCAGCGGTGGGATTTCCGCTTTCGACGCCGGCGACCTGGTTCGGGAATGGACCTGGGCCGTGGAGGGCCTGAGCCGGGGAGTAGGGATCGAGCGCCCAAGGGCAGCTCTCCCACTCCGGGAGGTGCGGTAGTGATCGTGCATTGGGGACCCCTGACGGAGGCCGGGTGTGCCTAAGCACTCGACACTTACGTGTTCCCTGGAGGCGGGGCGGGTGGTGGCGTCGGGAAGCATGGCCCCACCTCCACAGAAAAAACGGAAAAACACCGAGCGCCTGCCGCCATGTATGAAGCCCGCCGTGGCTTCCGATGTGTCCTCATGGCCAACCCCCAACCTATTCTACAGTGCCCGGGGCATCTCCTGCTGTGTTGTGGGCCCCCACTGTGGGGGGTAAGCCATGGGGTATCAGGGGGGCGGCTGATTTGGGGACAGAAGCTGGTGAGCTGTGAACGAGCAGATGTGAAGGCGGCAGGCGGCTCGAGGGGGAGAAAAAAGTGAATTGCAAAAAAAAAAAAAAGTGGTGACTAACACTGTCGGCATGGTACCAATGGACCATGTGGTGCATACCATTAAGGGGCTATAGTGTGTCTCATGGGAAAAGTTAGATCTACCTGCAGAAGTACAGGAGGTGTGCAAGCAAGTAGCTAATGTTTTTGCCACACACAAAACATGCTTGTGGCCATATGCAGAGTGAGATAGTTATTACAAGGAAGAAGCCACTTCCTCAGTGGAGGTATCCCCTTCCCAAGGAAGCCATAGAACCATTTGCCAAACTTATAGCCAGCTTAGAAGAGTAAGACATAGTTAGAGGATGCTCTTCTGTTACCAGCTCTTCCCATATGGCCAGTTATAAAGCCAGATGGCCAGTGGAGACTGACCATAGGTTACAGACAGTTAAATAAATGTATTCAGCCCATGTCTCCAGTTGTTGCTTCTTCACCCATCTTTGCAAAGTCAGCCCTTCTGAAATCCAGGACCCTCACCCTTGTGTGGCTGGATTCTGCTGTTGTTCTTATATTAAACCATACTGTGCAATGGTCACTAGTTCCCAGATGGGTCCTCACTCTGATGTCCATCACACTGTATGTACCTTGGTACAGAATAAAGTGCATACACATTATAATAACGAATGCTATAGAGTTACACAACTTACTGTAGTATTAGACTTTATTTCGGGCTCCCTTCCCCAAAGGCTCACGGTGCCCTTACAACAAAATATACAGATACAGCAATAAGGAACAGTCAACATACAATATATAACATTTTTAACACAAATCCAATTAAAATCTAAAGTAAACTGATTTCCAGGATGTCTGATGGTCCCAAAATAAATTCCGCAGGTCCCAAAGGCCTGCTCAAACAGGAAGGTCTTAAGATTTTTTTTTAAAGAACTCAATGGATGGTGCCTCCCTGAGGTACCCCAGCAGCTGGTTCCAGAGGACCAGGGCCAGAGGACTGGGACCAGGATAGGAGAAGGCAGATGACCATTGGCTGTAGAATTAATCACACATCAATACATACTGGTCAACTGCCTTAAACAATAAAGATCAGATAGGTCACTTTATCTACTACAGATATAAGGTAAATGCAATTAATTATTACAAAATGTGTTAATTCTTTGTTTATAGGTGTGTAGTCTACCATGGATTTTTATTTCATTTATTATTTTTTTGAGATATCAGAATTACAAACCTTTGAGTAAGAGACTGCTTTACAAAGTTCCGTACTCCCTCCTGACTATCCTAACTCTCCAGGACCTCCCCATCAAAGACCTCATGTCAACCCCTCCTACCCAAACTTCTACTTTAAGCATGTCACAACCAAGGAAACCAGAACCCATTTAAATAAGATGCTCAGAAAAACTAGGCTTGGTAGACACACCATCGATATGAAGTTGGTGGCAGTTGCACTGGATGAGCTTGTGGTTCCTATCACTAAACTCTTTAGTAAAACAACCTGCTCTTGCAAAGTTCCTAGCTGTTTGGAAGTTGGCACTTGTCATTCCTGTGCTAAAAAGTGGGGACCGATCCATCACATCCAACTACAGGCTGATCTCATTCCTCTACCCCCTCTCCAAAGCGCTTGAGAGGATAGTTGCTGACCAGCTATCTGAGTACCTCATGAAGTATGGTCTCCAGTGCCCACAGCAGCATGGTTTCCATAAGTGCCACAGCACTATGACAGCCCTAGTCAAATTCATGGACTTCATCCACAAGGTCTTGGATGGTGGTAATTTAGTGGGACCTATTTTCATAGATCTCACTAAAGCCTTTGACACTGTCAACCACCCCATCTTGCTATGTCAGCTTTTTGATATGGGCCTTGCCCCCAAAGCTGACCTCTGGTTTAAGGACTATCTATGCAGTGGAGTCCAGAGTGTAAAAATTGGGACAGCAATTTCTTCCTCTAGGGAAATTAAGCTTGGGGTCCCACAAGGGTCCATATTGGGACCTCTCCTTTTCAGTCTGTTTATTAACTATCTCCCTGAAGCTTACAATAGCAAAGTCATCCTTTACACTAATGATGCAGTTATCCTTACTAGAAGTGCCCAGTTGCATCTTCTGCAGGATCACCTACAGTGCTCCTTCCATCACCTGGAGGACTGGTTCAGCTCCCAGAAACTGTTACGTAATTATAAAAAGACAAAGACAATGCTGTTATCCAGTCATTCGCTAAAGAAATCCATCCTGGCCTTGACTATCATCAATAAAATGGGTGACTCGCTAGAGCAGGTTCAATCATTCAAGTACCTTGGGGTCATCATTGATGATGCCCTCTCCTTTTTGCAGCATATTGACCTGGTCATAAAGGCAGTTCACATTAAGCTGAGAGTCCTCTATAGGTATAGGCACTATTTCACACCTGCTGCTGTACGACTCTCTGTTTCCTCCTCCATCCTGTCAGTTATAGACTATGGCCTTGTAGTGTACTGAACAGCCTCAGACACAGTGCTTAAACATGTGGTCATAGCCCTCAATAAGGCCTGTAGGCTGACTGACTCAACCACTTCTGTTCCCTTTATGAGCAAACCAACTGGCTCACACTCACCAGTAAGATTTAATTCCAGACATGCTAGTTAAGCAAGAAATCACTAATTGGCAAAGCTCCTACATGTCTCAGCAAATTGCTCCATACCTGTTCTTCAGGATACCAGACCAGGGGCCAGACTCAGGGCTTGTTGGCTGTTCCATTTAGGAAAACATCTCCTGGACAGCAGTCCTTTGCATACAGGGCTCCCTTGTGGCTAAACAAAATCCCTGCTCACCTATCATTTACTGACAGCCTCCTCACATTTAAGTCGGAGTTGAAATGGTACCTTAATGCATTCGGGGGCCTGTTTTTGCAGATAGATAGTGTACCACCAGTCTCTGTCTATCCATCTACTAATATGTATGTGTGTGGATACTCCAGCCCCCTCCCTCATCTTCCCCACATCATAACTGTCATAGCTGGCCTTAGCAGTGGACAGAGTTTCCTAACCTGCCCTCCACATTAACTGCCCCTGCAATTAGGTGGGCCTGACTTAGATCTCTCCTCTACAGGCATGCACTTTGCTCTGATTTAGCACTTACTGTCCTACTGGAGGACATGCCTGGTACTAGCTGACTCCCCCCCCCCCAATAGCCATCTCCCCCTCAGTCAGCTTTTTTCAGTCCCCATCCCTGTTACTAGGACAAAGCCTGTACTATGGGCTGCTGAGGTCCTTGTCTCTGTGTTCCCCCTTAAGCTTGTAGTCGTACTCTGTTTAAGGTTTTTGGCAGTAGTTTCAGTAGCTGGTTACTTGTTATTCTGTACTTATATTCTGCATTATGTCTCTCTGTTTGCATTACCATTGCACTGTTTGTTTAAATGTTCCCTGAGTTGTTTTTATTGTGTACACTCCTTCCCATGAAGTGTGAATCGCAGAGGGGGCAATTCCCCTTCTGTTGTACTGCATATGTCATGTACTTGACATGGAACCCTTTGCAAAAGAGCTTTCGCTCAAAGTTTTTTCTGAACAATGAAATGATCAAAATAAAATAAATAAATAAACAAAGGCTCCATGTCAAAACAGTGCATGAGTTACAATAGAGTAAAAGGACATCACATACATACATACAGGTAAGTTACAAACAGTATGCAAAACCAACTAGATACAGTAGGCAGAGTAACATGTAATTGAAACAGTGAAATGCGAGATAAAATTTATGAGGCAGTCAGACTTGACCTTATCATTGAGCAAATTAGAAATTAGGAGAGATAGTCGGAAAGAGGGAGGAGGAAGAGGCAGGGCTAGGAGCATTTGCAATCACCCAGGATAGTGTTTGAAAGGGCCTACTTTAACTATAGCAGAAACCTCTGAAGGCAGCCCATTTAGGCATTGGGGAGCCCTGTACATGAACACCCTTTGCCCTAGGGAAGTTCTATAGAAGGGGACCTGGAAGGTGGCTTTAGAGGAATTTCTGGTAGACCTGGGGTGGGGGCAGGGGTTAGGAGATGTAGGGTTTTAGGGGGAGTGAGACCCATGGCTATCTTTCTGGCTCACAGACAGGTCTGGTAAGCAAGCCTTCCCTCGAAATTTAGCCAGTTTGCTTGCTTGTACAAGTCACAGGTGTGAATGAGTCTATCTCCACCAGTAACCAGTCAACAGGCTTTGTTAAGGGCGACCTTAATATTGCTAAGTGTGATATCAACCGCAGAGCCATAGATTACAATGCCATAATCAACTATGGACAGAACTGAACTAGTAACAGCCAACCACAGGGCATTGGGTGTGATGCAGGACCTATGTCTATGAAGTAAACCAATCCTGGTGTTCACTGTCTTGCTGACCAGCTTAATATGCTCATGAAATGAGAGGGTGGAGTCCAGAGTGACACCCAGGTATTTAAAACTATTAACCTGCTCCAGTGGTTTATCCATCAAAACAGGGTAACTGTATACTGCAAGGCTACAACTGTTTACTGTAGTATATTGCCTTATTTTGTTGTCTGTAGTGTTGTACAGTGTTGTACTATAAATTTAGTCTGTGTTCATGTGATGATTAATTCTACACCCAATGGTCATCTGCCTTCTTCTATTGATTTCCCACACTCTAAAACTTGGTCCCCTCTTCTTTCCATCATTCTACCCTCCAGGAGCTCTCAGGTATCAGCTCAAACTCCTCCATCCCCACCTGCACCAGTTTCCCACAGATGACACTTCCTGTTGGCACAGTTGGCACAAGAGGAAGACATTAGGATTTGCAGATTTAGGAATCTAATTCCAACTCTAATTTTGACCAGCACATCTAAATCAGACTGGAATCAAATTTGGACGTTTCCAATATATTAAATACCCCTATTTGATCAGATTTTGGTGAATCTGAACAACTCCAGCTACTACTTGTTGATCAGATTTTGGGTAGTTTGAGCAATCCCAGCCAGTACCTTTTTCTCCATACACCCCGTTCCCTAACCAGCTGCACCTGCTCCCAAAAGACGACTTATCGCAAGTGAACCCCTCTCTTAACCTCCGATCCATTATTTGTGGAGCCAATAGTAGTTCAATTCTAGGGAACCACTCCACTCCACTGTGAGCTATTCTTAAGGCTTATTGTCACATGACATTGATAGCACTTATGCCAGAGATGGAAGGTTCTATGTGATATGGGCAAAAACAATAAAGCGCCGACCAAAACCTTGAGTACAAAACAGTGAAGAGCAAAATCCTGAGGAACACTACAGCACATCCTCAAAAACAGTGACCAGCTGCTCCCTCCGCACCCTTCCTACGTAATGTATCTATCACTGGGGGGGGGTGTAAGTCAGGGACAAGGACAACTCAAGGACTGGGGACACTCTCCAGGGTTGGGGAGGAGGAGAAAATCGGGACGGCACTCTCACCATTGTGGTGGATACAGACACATGGGGGGGGCAAAGGGGTGGAGGGCACCAAAGTCAGGAGAGAGGGTGGCACGTCAAGAAAAAAAATCACATGCCTTACAGCCAGTTTCAAGCCTGGGCCATCCAGCTACACAAATGGCGACTCTAACAACTACGCTACACAGCCAGCCCAGATCTACCACTACAACAAATCACACACATACTACACACACAAATTCCCATAACCCTGACTCCAAAAATTACATTGCTCACCTTCACATTTGCAGTTATTGTACAGTAGCTCATTTCACATGAGCTATTTTGTGCTTGCCCAAATTGACTCACTCAAATGAACTCACTCTTTTCATTGGATACCAGATGGAAGGTGGAAGAACAGTTTTGCACAAATGATGGAACTAGGCACATTGATTGGTAAGTCTTTCTAGCATCGTTAATGGCCTAAAATGTTCCACCCCTTTCCACCCACACATTCAGGCTGTTGTCACATGATCAGGATCAGATGCTAATTGGAGGGAGCACGTTACAAAAAGGACCTTTGGGGTTGGGAGGTGTGGGTGGGTTTTGGGCTCAGTATAGAAATACACTGCATCCTGTTACTATACCAGAGACTGGTATCTTTTATTTTTTGCTATAGAAACCCTGTATGGGAATGGGGAAGGGGCATGGGAGGTCAGGATACAACTAAGGGTGGGGACATAGTTTACATATTGTGGAAGGCCATAGCTTCAGAAGATAGCAGTAGTTTTCCAGTAAGAGACTTTCACCCTTTTTCTGGTTCACTTTACCCAAAAAAATGCCATCCTCCCATGTCCACTGAAGTGACATTAAGGGCCTGATCCATGAAGGCACCCCAGATATGCACAAGTTGCATGGATTTGGGGTGCATTTCTCAGCGCGTTTGATGTCTGTTACTATGGCCCCCAGGAAATGCACGCAATGTGTTATGTGGAGTGGCTGGGAGCTGGTATGAGGGACATGCTGTGCCCAACCTGAGCATCTAATCAGATGCCTAGACTGGCTTTCTAGTGGATTCCTGTTTCAGCATGGAGCAAGGGCTGATGGGATATGGCAGCCCTCCCAGGACTGCTATATCTGCACAGACAACTCGGCACTTTTCTTTTTTTGCACCAGCTAGAGAAGGTATGGTGCAGAGCCCTCTGTAGAAGTTCCAAGAGTTAGGGAAGGGTAGTGTGTCTGTCATTTAGGCTCTATAGCATGCCCTGTAGCCAGGCAGAGGGGGGCATGCACATGCTCCTGGAGCTCTTAGGGCTACACAACCTCATCCCCTCTGCTGGCCCGCTGCACTGTGGAGCCTGAGATGTGAATGGAGCACATGCGCACTCCCCCCTCTTGCCCATCCTGTCCTGGCTTCCTGTGTAACCTTGTGTATGGCCCGGGGATCAGATGTGATGGGGATATTCATCTGGGACTGTAGAGTTGCAGAAGTCTCCACATATGTGGAGTGGGATCTTGGTATACTTATGCTTGCTTAAGCACTCCTTCATGGGCACAGATCATTCTGTGGATTGGCCCTTAAGGTCTCAGTACACAACTACGTACAGACCTCTTATTCAAGTGTGGAAGACTGGCGTAAGCCACAGTGTGCCCCTTTCTTATATGTGGAGATCCCTGCAGCACTCACAATAACAGTTGCACTGGTCTTCCATACCCAATCCCACCCGGCCTACACATCTACATGGGCAATCAAGATGGGGTTGGCCCAGAGGCATAATCAACCTCTGTGTGACCAACAAACACTTGTCAGCTGTGTGGAGACTTTGCAGAGGGTGCTGATGCTATTCCAAGGGGGATAATGCTGCTTATGCACTCTCACAGCACATCCATTCAAACATCTGTGGGACTCCATTGACCCTACTAAATATTGCCTCAAGCCCTCAACATAACTTTAATTTTTGTTTTAAAATATTGGTCCTATATGGGGATACAGCGTTCCTTGGTGAACTGCCATACTCTAAATCCCCTGGTCCATGTAAAGCGGGGGATAGTCTCAGAGGCTTACTGGAGCATTTCACAGGATACCCAGTGTTTGTCCTCACTCTGTCTCAAAATTTTCTTGCCTGTTTCTTTCTGCATGCAGATCAATATGGAGAGGAGTTAGGCATTTGTCTATCTGTGGCAAAATGTGGGTTGCATGATTTACACACCACGATACACTCTCACAGTATCAGTGCATTGGGCACTAACTTAATATATCCTACTAATGCAGGAGGCGGTATAGCGCAGTGGTTTAAAGCTCTGAGCTGGCAACCTGGGTTTGAATCCCACAGCCCCACTTGTATACACAGTGTGAGCCTAAGCAAGTCACTTAACTTCCCTGTGCTCCCAGGTTGCACTTGTAAAAAAGCTTTCAGCTTAGTGTATCTCACCTGGTTAAACAACTAGGGGAAAAAAAAAGTGTAGCACATTTCTCACCCAGATTGATATAAACTGGCACCATAATGCTTGAATAGCCAGGGACATCATTTAGGTGTAGCCAGGTAGTTGGCTGAGTCTTCTATGATTTTTTTCCAACACCTTTGATGTTTCTTTATTTATTGAATTTTGGTAACCGAGTAGGCCCACTGAGACCCAATGTCCCTTTTTCAGGGGTGACTTGGAATTAGTTACAGGCAGAAATTAATAATGTACAAAAATCACAGATCATAGGAATTAACAGTATTAAAAGCCACAGACAATTTATAGAGCAATAAAGGACAGTAATACAGGGGATTACATTAGTTACATTGAGTAGGATCATACAGTAAATTATGGGTTACAGTTGCAATAGTGGAGAAGTGCATTTAAGGTAAGAAAACATTTCTTAGGATACAGGCAGGGAGCACCAGTAAAAAAAGGCACTGGTCAAGGCATGGGTTAGGTTCAGTGGTAACAAGTGCATTGATCCCTCTCCAGCATATAGTTTTTTAGGCCTTTCTTGAAGCCACTAAGGGAGGTGGATTTTGTTAAGGAAGCAAGTAGAGCATTCCAGTAGTGGGGAGCAGACTAGGCAAAGGACTTTTTACCCAAGTTGGTTCTGATTCTGGGAATGTTAAGGCTGTCACACTCTGAAGAATGCAGGTATTGCCTCTGGGGCTTTTGGGCTATTATTAGACCAGTAAGACTAGGTGGAGAGTACACCCTGGTGATTTTACAGTAAGGCAGAGGAGTGGGTAGGGCATCCCATTTATGAGCATGGGCCATTTCAGTGAGGAGACGACCTCACAATGGTGACTACATGGAGGGGATTTTTAACACAAAGTGGCTTATTTTGTTGTAGAGAACATCCAGCTTTTTCATTTCTGTATTTCCAAGAAACTGAAGTGTAGGGGCACCATAGACCAGTGAGGGAAGTAGGGTAACGTTAGCCACAGCTATCCATGTTTCTGGGGTCAGTAAATCACCCAGTCTGTAAAGAAGATGAAGTTTCCAATGCACAGTTATCACAACATGATCCACATGTTGTTTAAATGTCAGATCCTGGTTGAGATGAATACCCAGGTACTTTATCTTGTCAACAACCTCCAAGGGTGAAACTTGAGGAGGTGCTCAGGGTAAGAAGGTGTTGGTGGGATGCACCAAGGTGCTTTAGTCTGAACAGGACAGCTTTAGTTTTCTTTTCATTCAGCACTAGAATATTATCAGTAAACCACTTCCAGGGCATTCAGGCTAGCAGAGAACTTATCATTGATATTCCTAATATAATCAGCACTCCAATAGAGAATGTCATCATCTGCATAAAGCTGAAGGTTAGTCTCCCCACAATTATTCTCGATATCACTGCCAGGAACAGACTGGGAGACTATGACATCCTCAGTGGCCAGGGAACAGAGGTTGTTGGATGTCTTTCAAGAAGTGTTCCTAACTCAGCAGGTGGGGGAACCGACCAGGGAGGCACGGGTACTGGATATGGTCCTGGCAGACAGTGACCAGATTGGGGGCCTGGAGGTAAGGGACCCATTGGCGGGGAGTGACCATGCCACGGTCTGCTTCTGCCTAGACCTAGGAGGGGTAGAAGGCTGCACAAAGACAGAGGTAACTGACTTCAGGGAGACAGATTTTAAGGAAATTGGAAGGATCCTTAAGGAGTATTTGGATGGGATTGGGTCAGACATGGAGGCTGATAGTAGGTGGGAAATCATCAAGAGAGGGGTACAGGATGCTACCAGCACCTGTGCAAGAGTAAGACGAAAATGCGGTAGGGCCCGAAAACCCTGCTGGTGGACCAGGGAGGCCCAAGAGGTGGTGCAGGGAAAGAAGGCAGCCTATAGGCAATTCAAGTGCTCAAGGAGTGAAAGGAATCGAGGGGAGTATGAGCTGATGGCTAGAAGGGCCACTAGGGTGGTGAGGGCGGCTAAGGCAAGGAAGGAGCAGAACCTGGCCAGGGAAATTAGGAGAGGAACAAGGTGTTCATTAGATACATAGGGGAAAAACGAAGGGTGAAGGGGCAGATTAGCAGGATTAAAACAGGGGAGAGATGGGCACAAGATCCGGGGGAGCAGGCTGAGGTACTAAATGAGTACTTCACCTCAGTTTTCACCAAGGAAAATGGGGATGCTGCATCATACATGGGAGGAGACAGTGATACTGAGAAGGGGGGGACCCTTACCGATCGGCGGGTCTGGGGAGAGGGGGAGGCATCACTGACAGGAGGGGGGAAGGCTAAGCAGGGAGAAGAGGTAGCGGAAGTGAAAATCACAGCAGAGAGAGAGTGAGGGAAGCCCTCAGGTCCCTTAAGATGGAGAAAGCACTGGGGCCAGATAAATTACATCCCAGAGTGCTGAAGGAACTTGCGGATGTCCTGGCGAAACCCCTGGCAGAGCTTTTCACCATCTCTCTGAGGACAGGGTGGGTGTCCCAGGACTGGAAGGTGGCGCATATAGTGCCTATCCACAAGGGGGATCAAGGAAGGTGGCAGAGAACTACAGGCCTGTCAGCCTGACATCGGTGGTGGGCAAGGTGATGGAGGGCATTGTCAAGGAGAGGCTAGGGGGACCTGGAAAAGTCAGGGTGCCTGGACGATAGACAGCATGGATTCGTCCTGGGGAAATCATGTCAGACAAACCTTGTGGAGTTCTATGACTGGGTGATGAGTGCCTTGGACCTGGGTAGACCAGTGGACATCCTCTTTCTAGACTTCAGCAAGGCATTTGACTCTGTTCCTCACGTGGGTCTGTTGGATAGGCTGGAAGAAATGGGGTGGGGAACAAGATGATCAGATGGATAGGCAATTGGCTCCAGGACCAGACCCAGAGGGTCATAGTTGGCAGGATAGTCTCATTTCCAAGGAGGGTCATTAGTGGGGTCCCACAGGAATCAGTCCTTGGGCCCCTCCTGTTCAACACCTATGTCTCTGACATAAGGACAGGTATCAGGAGTGAGATGAGTCTCTTTGCGGATGACTCAAAACTGGGGGTGGTGGTGGATGGGGAGGAGGGGAGGGTGGCCCTACAGGGGGACCTGGAGGCTCTGGAAAGATGGTCTAGAAAGTGGAAGCTGAGGTTCAATGCAGGGAAATGTGAGGTACTGCACCTGGGGGCCAGAAACCCTGGCCAAGTGTACACCCTGGGGGGGGGAACGCTACAAGTCTCAATGGCTGAGAGGGACCTGGGACTGGTGGTGGATGTCAAGATGAACAACTCGGAGACTTGTAGGAGGGCAGCAGCCAAGGCCAACAGGATGCTGGGATGCATCGCTAGGGGGATCACCTCCAGAAGGAGGAAAGTGATACTCCCTCTGTATAACTGCTTGGTGAGGCCACACCCGAGTACTGCATGCAGTTTGGAGGCCACACTTAAAGAGGGACATTAAACTCCTGGAGAGGGTCCAGAGGAGGGCAACCAAAATGATTTGGGGCTTGGGGACAGGACCTATGAGGAGAGGCTCAAGAGCTAAATATGTACACATTGGAAGAGAGAAGGGACCGGGGGGACATGATAGAGGTCTTCAGGTACATGAAGGGGGAAAATAGGGGGAACCGTCAGGGTGCTTCGAAGGAAGGAGGAGGGGGCCACTAGAGGGCAGGGGTGGAATCTGGAAGGGGGAAGATTCAGGGGAGAAAGGAGGAGGTGTTACTTCACTGAGAGGGTGGTGGAGCCATGGAATGCACTGCCTAGGGGGCTGGTGGAGGCAGAGATGGTGGAGGGGTTCAAGAGGGGGTGGAACAGGTACTGGGGAAGGGTTCTGGAAGCAAAATCCAATGCAGATAGAATATCCGGAACTGGAAAGGGAGAAGCCAGAGAAGGTGAGGGGAGCAGCAAGGTCAGCTCCCAGGGTGGGGTTGACCAAACGAGCAGACGCGAAAGACCGTTAGGCCTATTCTGCTGGCATTTTAGTATGCTAGTAAAATAGAGAAGAGAAGGGGACCTAATATGGAGTCTGGGGGGACCCCATCCTTGACTGGCAGGTGTGTAGAGTGAGTTCCTTTCCATTTGACCATTTGCGACCTATCAAGAAGGTAGTTCAAGAATGCATGGGACAGACATAAGGCAATTATGGGGGGGGGGTAGGAGGAAGTAGGCTCTTGGTTAACTAGAATCTTTAGTTTATTCAGTAGGTGGGGGAATCGGCAGACTAGGTGGGCCAAGCGGTCCTTATCTGCCATCAAAGTCTTATGTTTCTATGTTTCTAGTTTGTTACCCAGGTGAGGGATCATCTGTCCAGACCAAACTGGGATAGTTTGAGAATCAACATGTCATTGCTACTCCTAGGAAACCCTAAATCAAAGTTTCCTTAGCATAATTATTTATTGATATTTGTGGTTGGTGAAGAGACTTTGTAGCCTCTATGACTCTGCTGAAATGACGCTACTGGAACGAGTACATGAGTTGAGCATCACATTTCAGCAAAACAGACATGAAGAGAGAGGAGTGATTACTGAAGCCTCTTAAAAAGGCAGTCACAGGAAACTGCATTATTGTAAATACATCTATAAAATTTACTGACTCTTAAAAAATAATGGTAATTTTCAAAAGGTGAAATGGTTGTCTAATTGCTTTGAAGCACAGTAACACCTAGTTCATCTTATTAATATTGATGAGTTCAAAGGACTCACCGAAATCTATGGAGGGGCAGGATAACCCTACACCACTTGTTCTCTTTTGATTGCAGCAGACCCATGGATGCAGTATTCTCATCCTCTGGATTAAATATGCCCATACCTGAGAACTTTTTTAATTTAATGAAATACAGTCACATTGTTTTGTCCTTTTTCTTATTTTGTTTATCCCCAGTCACCAGAACTGATCACCTCTACCTTAGGCTACCACCCAGCCTCACCCTCCTCCTTTTCTGGTGCTTACTCATTGTCATAGTATTCCACTTTGCATTCTATCCCAGTGTGGATTCTCTTGGGAAACATTGTAGGGGATTGTCTCCCACAGGCTCAGCATATGAGGAGAACAGTGACCAGTCAAAGTGGTGAAACATGGGTGTGCCGGTGCCAAGCTGCCACACTCCAGAGTTTGACTAGGGCTCCATATTGCACATGTGGACACTACTGCATGGCTATGCTTTGGTGCCAGGCTGTGTCCCCCCCCCTTATTGTGCTCCTTTGGCTCTGCTATAATCTGTGGTCACCACGGTAGTGGTTTCACAATAGATGATGGTGCCTTCCCTCCTCAGAGGAGAACAGCATCCAATGGGGTGCTCAATCCTTCTCTCACTGGTTGGTCCAAACATTTTCTTTATGTGACACTGTGACCCGGAAGAAAAATACTAGTAATCTTTCCACACACCTTCAGCACTTGGACAGTTATTTATTACAGTGGAACTGAGAATTTTCTTTTGATATTACAGTTTCATTTTCTTATAACAAATACCATAGAAACATAGACTTTGATGGCAGATAAGGACTGCTTGGTCTACCTAGTCTGCCCATTTCCCTACCTATTGGATAAGCTGCAGATCTTAGTTAACCAACGGCCTACTTCCTCCTACCCCCCACTATAATTACCTTATGTCTATCCAATGCATTCTTGAATTCCCCCACTGTTTTTGACCCCAAAACTTCCTCAGGAAGGCCGTTCTATGTGTCCACCACCCTCTGTATGAAAACATACTTCCTCGCATTGCCCCTGAGCTGTCCCCCCTCTGTCTTCAAACTGTGCCCCCTTTTTCTTGCACATCTCTTTTTCTGAAAGGAGCTACCCTGTTGGACTTTGTTGATTCCTTTGAGGTACTTGAAAGTTTCTATCATGTCCCCCCCTCCCTCCTTTCCTTGAGGGTATACATATTAAGCTTCAATAGTCTCTCTTCGTATGGTTTCTGGTGCAGACCCTGCACCATTTTAATTGCCCTCCTCTAGACTGCCTCCATCCTGTGTATGTTCTCGCAGAGATGGGGTCTCCAGAACTGCATGCAGTACTCCAGATGGGGTTTCACCAACTGTCTGTACAGAGAGATGACAACTTCCTGTTTTCTATAGGTGATGCCTCTCCCTATGCATCCAAGTATCCCTCCCAGTCCTCCTTACTGCCTTCCCACATTGCCTGTCTACCTTTAGGTGGTCTGATATGACTACCCCCTTGCTCAGAGGTCCCTTTCCATTTTTGTTGATGTTAGTACCCCCCCATGGAATACTCTTCCCCTAGGTTTTTGTTTCCCATGTGCATTACTTTGCACTTCTTTGCATTGAATGTAAGCTGCCATACTTTTAACCATTCCTCCAACCTTGCCAAGTCCCTTATCATCCTTTCCACCCCACTTGTATATCAACCCTGTTGCAGATCTTTGTGTCATCTGCAAAGAGGCATACTTTTCCCTCCAGTCTCTCTATGCAATGTCACTTATAAAGAAATTAAAAGAGGACTGGCCCCAGAACTGAACCCTGTGGTTTCCCGCTAGTAACCCCCCTTTCTTCGGAGTGGACTTCGTTTACTATAACCCTCTATGGCCTGTTGTCCAGCCAGTTTTTTACTCAGGCTACCACCCTGGGACCCACTCCCAGGCTGACTAACTTGTTTATTAATCTTTTGTGTGGGACGGTGTCAAATGCCTGGTGAAAGTCTAGGTAGACCATGTCCACAGCCCCCCCCCCCCCGGTCTACTACTTTGGTCATCCAGTCAAAGAAATGTATTAGATTCATCTGACATGACCTTCCCACTGTGAAAGCATGCTGTCTTGGGTCCTGTGCCCCACTGGCCTCTAGGTACTCAACTATTCTTTCTTTCTTTCTTTCTTTCTTTCTTTTTGAAGTGATTCCATCATTTTTCCTATACTGAGGTCAAACTAACAAATCAGTAGTTTCCTGCCTCTGCCTTGCTCCCACTTTTGTGAAGGGGAATCACATTCGTCTTCCTCCAGTCCTCAGGTACCACATCATCTTCCCATGATTTGTTAAAAAGGGTAGTTAATGGTGTCACTAGTTCTCCCCTTAGTTCTTTTAGAATTCTGGGGTGAATCCCATCAGGCCCTATTGCCTTGTCCACCTTGAGTTTTAGGAGTTCTTTCAGGACCCTTTCTTCTGTAAATGGACTGGTATCAATCCCCCTATTCAGAGTGCTTCCATTGTTTGGTTTAGGTACGTCCCCCTCCTCTTCGTTTGTGAATATTGAACAAAAGTATTCTTTCAGTATCTCTGTCTTTTCACTGTCACCCTCTACCCCTTCCCCTTTATTAAGCCTCACTATCCCTCCCTTGGTCTTTCTCCGCTCACTAATGTACCTGTAAAAGGTTTCTTCCCCCTTCTTAACTGACTTGGCTATCTTTTCCTCAGTTTGAGCATTTGCTATTCTGACTGCCTTACCCGCTTCCTTCTGCTTTAACTGGTACAGTTCTCTGTCCTGCTCCTTCTGTGATTTCTTATACTTTCTGAATGCTAACTTTTTCTCCCTAACCTTCCCCACCACCACTTTTGAAAACCATAGTGTTTTTTTTCTTCATTTTGTTTTGTTTATTTGCTTCACACAAAGGCTTCTTACCTCTGTGATGGCAGTTTTGATTTTTCCCCATTGTTTTTCCATCCCTCCTTCCTACCCTGTTGCTAGTGCATTCCTTAGGCATTCTACCATTCTGCCAAAGTCAGCCCTTCAAAAGTCCAGTGCCCTTACTTTTGTATGGCTTGACTCTATGGCTGTGTTTATTGTAAACCACACTGTCAGTGCACAACGTATTACTGAATTTAATGTTCAACATGCGCACAGCCATAGCCTTAGTCTCGAAGATTAAGGACACTCATTGACATAAAATCTTTGATGGAACTGCAGGCCCATGCCGAGTACTGTCACAAATAATAGCACCAAGAGCCAATAACATGTGACATCACCCCTTTAAATCTTGTATTTTTTTTATTCTTTTGGTGACCGGGTAAGGCCCACTAGGCACAAGTGGCTGTTTTCAGGGGCAACCTGGGAGCACTGGGGTGGTTAAGCGACTTGCTCAGAGTCACACAATAAGCAAGTGGAGGTTGTGGGAATCAACCCAGGTCTGCTGGATATACCAAGCTCATTTGTAGCTTGTTACTCTAATCTCTAGGCTATACTGCCAGCCCAGTATTTCTGCACTAGGCCATTGTTTACCAATGAATGCATATCAGTACCTCTTCATAAATATTTACTAGAATAAAAACTTTTTGTTAATTGAGATTAAGTTTATAGAGTTCTAACTTACAATAATTCCAGAGGTTGAGGGTAGCATACTGGTGTGGCCAATTATGAATTAGTATATATGTTACCAATATGTTGCTTTACTGTTTTTTGTGAATGGTTCAAAATCTAATATTAATCTATTAAAATATATTTTAAAAAGATATCTCTTTTAAGCCAGATAACTTTTTCATAATTAGTACCTGCCCAAGAACTGATTATAAACAAAACACATTAATCGAAGTATAGAAATATACACATACTGCTGGAGGCATAGATACAAACGTGCATACATACAGTATACTGTACAATATACAGTACCAGCTTATATAACAGTATAATACTGGCTTGATCTCACAACATAATATGACTTCATTGTAACTTAACAGATTGTTTTGGTAGTTGAGTCCCAGATGTCACTGAGAAGAGAATTTTGTAGAACTGCATCATTGTACATTATAGAACATTTGCCCTCGTTTTTATTAACTTTAGGAAAATACAGCTTTCCATTTGCATTTCCTTTGCTGGTTATAACCATGAACACTGTTAAGGGACATAATTTTGTTTAAGTTGTCAGAAGCTATATTATTTACAAGTGTCTCACTGTTCCTAGGTGCACAACTCGTCTGCTAAATGAGGGGGAGCCAATTTAATTTTGCAAATGTTATCTTGGATGTGGCTGTAGAGTTTCTGTTTGTAATGATTCTGCCAGATTTGTTTTGCAAAATCCATAATTTATTACCTAGCTGTCTGAACAGGGTCCCAAATCATATCAACATAATAAAGTACAGTACAGTATAACAAAATCAGTGCACTGTGGATGACTACAGCTATCTTCTGTTAGGGGTAGTCAAATAAAAAAAAACTTGGAATATGGGTAAACTTTAGGAAGATTATTAGTACCAGACCAATAGTTGAAACATAGAAACATAGACCTTGACGGCAGATAAGGACCACTTGGCCCACCCAGTCTGCCCATTTCTATACCTATTGGATAAGCTGCAGATCCTAGTTTTAACAACAGCCTACTTCCTCCTACCTCACACTAGAATTGTCTTATGTCTGTCCCATGCATTCTTAAATTCCCCCACTGCAGTTGGTCCATGAGGTGACCCAATATGAAGTGGGTCAGTGCTAGAACATTCCTGTATATAGTTTGTTTCAAAAGGAAGGGAATTTTATCTTACATAGTGCCTGTCACACACCATGTATCCCACCATGCTTTGCAAGCCATGAACTGTTAAAGAGCTTCTGACACCTTCAGGAAAACTTTGACATACATAATATTTGGACGCAAAACAGCTTGCGTTTCTCTTTAGCTCTGTATTTATTCTTGCCATTATTTACTATTGAGGTCATATGCCTGAAAACAATTATTCACATGGCAACGGACTATGAGGTCACAACTGAGCATTATGTTTTCAAGTAGGGAATTGGCTGTGGGGCTGATGTAATCTAAGAGAAAAGCATCCTGTTTTTGTGCAGTTTTCCTCAATAATAAACAAGGAAGAGAGAAATATATAGAAGATATATGAAATACAAGCTGAATTGTGTTTAAATATTATATTTTCCAGCATTTTCCCAGAGGAAACAGCAGTTCTTTTAGTGGGTGGGGGATAGAGAAAGAAATACAGTAATTAGGTGACTTGCTCAATTTGGCACCATGCATATGTAAAGTAGCACTGGTGGAATTCCAGCTGAGACTCAGATTCACAGCTCTGTAATGTAACTACAAAGCTGGTGCCACTGCCCAACAGTGAGGGATATAAACCCACTGCACAATCAAAGCCACTAGAAGAAGAAAGGACAAGCACACATGGCTGTGTGTGTGTGTGTGTGTGTGTGTGTGTGTGTGTGTATATATATATATATATATATATATATATATAGTGAAGCTCGCCAGGATGAAACCCAATTCTGCAGCATTCTGCAGCATGATGCAACAAAGTTATTGTTGAAAACAATGTAATTTCAATTTCAATTAGTCCCTTTGGTCATGCAGAAAACTGTGACATTCACTTCATCCTGGCAGTGTCACATTTTCTTGCATGAAAAAGGGATTAATTCCTATGGAAATCACATTGTTTATTCCAGTAACTCTGCTGTAGCATACCGCAGAATGTTGTAAAAGTGGGATTCATCCTGGCTAGCTTCACTGTACACACATCTATATATATATATATATATATATATATATATATATACATATATTTTATATGAAATAACATATGCATAATTTACTTACAAAGTGCACAGTGTCACAGGAAAAACACATTAAGCTGACCCCCACCCTTTTGTTTCAAGTCTCACTGACTATACCGCTGCTTTTCTTGGAACCTGCCCTTATTGAGAGGCTGACGTTAGTGTTATAGAAAGCACAGAAACATAAATGGCTATGGACAGGAAAAATGTGTGGTCCATCAGGTCTGATGGACATCAGAGTCAGACAAGATGCCAGTTACAGCTGGCATCAACAGAACTCCATCACACAACATTCAAATGAAGCAATTTGTATTTCAGTGCATTTTGTTCTTTATTATGAATGTCACATACACAAAAACTGGATATTAGTGCCTCACACTTCTCACACAGCTAGTGCTGGTTCAGGAACTGAAGTCATAATCCCCTGTTTGCTGCTATGGAAATGACAGTGATGTCACAAGAGAGCCATTATAAATTCTGCTCCCAAATAAGCCTTGGTTGTAGATTAGCTATAATAGGCAAAGCTCTTAATTTTATGCAGATACTGTAAGTAATGAAGAGTGGAATGGCTTGAAAGCCAAATGTTATTGGATGTTGTACAGCTGAATTCTGTCAATGTCAACTGAGATTTTTTTGTCTGGTGGCCAAACTCCCTCTTTCAGAATTAGCTTGAACTACAATATGCACAGTACAGCAACTTCTAAGTGGCTAGGACATCTCAGATTGCTATACAGTAGTGAAATGTAATGTTTTTTTTCAGGCCTAAACACACTTTATCAATACTGTTGTCTGTAAATTCCAGTGCATATGTACAGTACAGTACATACACCATCTTTCTCTGCAACAAATTCCTGACTATCCAGTTTATTATGTTTAGTTTTGTGAGGTAGTGACACACTTGTCTTTAACTGCTCATTCCTGGATTTGTGAAGGCAAAGGCAAAACTGATAGTGACCTGCACACAAGAAAATGAAGAGGGTGACTTTGGTTAACTTCCATGCTGAAGGGAAGAGACCAAGCTAATGAAGAAGGCTACCCAGCTTGCCACTGGGAAGCAAATCACTGAGGCCACATTTTTAGTTGCTGGCTTACAACTCAAAATTAGCATTCAGAAAAAATTCCCTTAACTCTTTGAATGCTGAGTATGTTTGACCGTATATAGATTCAGGATATATACATACTCATGCAGTACTGTAATGTCCTGTGTGAAACCAATTTCCTATGGTAATATAAATCAGCAATCTCAGTTCAGCTCTCCAGCTGGTTTACATCATAAAAGCTGTTACTGCACAGAGCACAGCTGCCCATTATATCATGAATCTCTTGGGATGCTATATGGCATCACATGTATGGAAACCATGGGATGATGCCATTCATTTTTTATAAAAATGTGTGACAAACATGAGTGTACGATGACTTATTCCACCAAAGTGTAAACACACAGTACAAACAGAAAATTAATCTAGAAGCTAGGGTTTACAGTTCATTAACATTTATGTATGCAACTTTTATGAGTGGAATATATTGAATCAGTTGTACTATAGATATAGTAGGTATTGCTCCTTACAAGTGATGGCTAATATATATTTGATGGTCATATTTATTTAATATTCATATTTAATGGACATATTTATTATACTGTTACTTGATGTCTGAGATGTATATATAAACTGCCTGTGTGGTAAGCTGATTCATAGTCCTTAGTACAAATGTTGCAAATTTTGAAAACTAAACTGGTGGCAGAACACAGAGGCACACTATTTTATTTAGTGTAGCCCTGATAGTATGATGGCATGTGTAATATCATGCAGGACCCACACTTGATAACGGAATTAGGCATTACATTTAAACCCAGTAATAAAGTCACTAGAGGGCACCTATTGCACATTCTGGGAAAGAAATTCAAGACAAATGAAATATTTCTTTACTATGAGGGTTGTGAATGCATGGACTACATTACCACTGGATATTATAATAAGCAAAACTAAAAAGGAGTTTAAGAACAGACTTGATAGATATATTTTACTGGGAAAAGCATTAATTACTTTGTGAATTAGATCACATACAGTAGGAGCTCCTATGGGCTAATAGCCTCTATGCTCATCACATTTCTTAGTATGAATAGCAGCAGATACCACCAGTGATGCTGGCAATCTGAGTTCATGAACTGAGTATGCAGCTGTCAAGAGGGCTGACAAAAGAAAGACTGAGCATCCCACAGGATGCCCTCCTGCTTGGAGGCTGGTATATGGAGATTCCAGAAGACTGCCACCTGAGTGACCACAGGAGGCAGAACAGTCAAAAATGTTCACATGTGGTGAGCAGGAATACATGGTGTTCTAGCATTCTGATACAGATGTACATTTCAGTGCCTTTGGGGGGGGAGCTGGAAATGGCCCTTCTGACAGATTACACTATCATACCAAAGAGATAAGGGCAGCTAAAGCAAACTACTATACGGATCAACCTGGAAATCTAAGGGGAAATGGAAAAATTTTCTGGGCTACACTCAAGGAAATAACTGGTAAAGACAACAAAATGCAACCCACTATGCTGAACCACAATGGGACAATCACAGAGTCCTGCCCAAATAGCAGATATATTCAACATATCCTTCACTGATCTCAATGGCACCCTCCCTCCGGACTTCATTCCAGAGAAGGCAACCAACGATAAGCTAATTTAATCTAAACACCCCCCCATACAGCAGATCTACCCCCTTTTTACTTGAGGTGGATATCTGTCTCAGACACCAAAAAATACTTACCATGATTACTTGGCAAAACAAGAGCAAAAGTGATTCTATTGACATGAAGATAATAGCCCTCACCCTGGATAAACTGGTCACTGCTATTGCAAAACTGTTTTACAAGTCCGTCATGCTTGATCAGTTTCCCACACTCTGGAAAATGGCCCAAGTAACCCCAGTGCATAAAAAAGGTGACTGAACCCTGCACTCAAATTACAAACTCATCTCCATTCTCTGCCTCCTATCCAAAGCCCTAGAGAAAGTCATGTCCAATCAATTAACAGAATATCTAAACAAATGCAACATACAATGTCCCCAGTAGCATGGGTTCTGCAAAGCACATAGCACCTCTACCACACTCTTTGAGTTCACAGACTTTCTTCACTTAGCCCTGGACAGCACAAACAGGTGGGGTCTATCTACATCAACCTCACAAAAGCTTTTGATTTGGTCACCCACCATCTTCTCCTAGCTAAATGTCTTGCCCTAGGTCTATCCCCAGAAACCATCAATTGGTTCCAAAGCTACTTCACTGATAGAACTGATAGAACCCTGCAAGTTTAAATTAATAGTATCCTGTCCAGAAAGAAGGAAGTGTCCCTTGGGGTCCCCCAGGGATCCATCTTGGGAACCCTTCTCTTTAGCCTGTTCCTCAAGACCCTCCCTAACTCCTGCTCATCAAATATTCTGCTCTATGCAGATGATGCCATAGTCTTTGCAAGCAACGATCATCTGGATACACTAACCAAGGTGCTCAGAAACAGTTTCAGTGACCTGGAAGAGCGGTTTCACCAGAATAAACTACTCCTTAACTACAAAAAAACTATGCTGTTCTCAAGCAAACAGACTAGGAGGAATGCAAGCCAGCTTCAAGTAACCAACAGGAAGGGTGAAACTCTGGAACAAGTAAACACCTTCAGATACCTCGGAGTCACACTTGATGACTCTCTCACCTTCAACACACACACATCGACCACATTGTTAATACTGTAAATGCAAAACTAGGTGTATTATATAGGCACAGGAACTACATCACACCCAAAGCCATGGGCATTGTTGTCAACAGCTCAATCCTGTCAGTAGTTGACTATGGGATAACTGCCTACAGTGCCACCTCCAACACTTCATTAAACAGTGTCAAGATGGTCCTGAATAAAGCTTGCAGATTGGTCCTTGGCAAAGATAAGGTCATCTAAACCTGCAATCTATATGCCCAGACTGGGTGGCTCCCCCTTAAAGAAAGAAAGAATAATGCACCAAGTCTGCCTCCTGGGTAAGAAGGCACTTCTTAGCCTAAGCCCCCCCAGGGCTCCAGACGCTACTACAACAAGTGCCCACCCCACATCACACCAGTAGTGTTACCAACAACACCCTCCATGTGCTGCATAGAAGGACAAGTCTTGCACAGTGGTCCTTCACCTATAGGGTGCCTAAATGGCTAAATAGCCTCCCTGTCACATTGTTGAATGATACTAAGGTTGGCCATTTCAAAACAGAACTCAGATACTACATATCACAAGCAGGGAAATGTGACTGCTTTGAGTAGTCTGCTCAGAGCAATACCTTGCTGCCTTCCCCCTCTCTACTCCTTCCCCTACCCCTCTCTATGACCCACCCCTCTATTCTACCATCCCTTCTCAAATACCCCACCTATCCCTGACCTTTCCTAAATGTCTGATATGACCTTGCTGTATTGGTAGCTGATTCTCTAAACAAGGTTGTTAGCTGCTACCTATAAGATTGTTTTTATTTGTAAATCTCTCCTGTATTAGTAACCAATGTATCTGTTATGTGCTTGTGTATATCTTGTAACCAAAGTGGAACCTTTGTAAAAGAGCTACTAGCTCATAGGCATTATAATCTGAAGCTTCCAATAAAATAAGAAAAAAATAAATAAAACTGGTCACCTAGTTGGGTGTTTAGACTCTGTATGCTGCCATTACAGTGACACCCACAGAGTGAACCCCCCCACAGCGAAACCCCCACCACACCTAAATCAGCAGCAATGGGGGTTTTGTGTTGAGACACTTTAGGGAAATGGGGGTAAATATTTAACTCCACTGTCTGTGCAATGTGGAGTTATATATCTATAGTAGGGGGGTTCGGGGGTGTGCTATTGCTGGTCGGTTCGGGGTCGCGTCATGGTTGGGGGTGTCGATGGGTTCCCGGTGCTGTAGCAGACGTCATGGTCAGGGTTGTCATACCAGTGTCATGGATTCTTTAGACTCCAAGTCTCTCCCTCTCTCCTCCCCCTTATCCAGTCTAGCCCCCAAGTGTGACAGCCAAGGAACTAAAATTGTTAGCCATGGAGGAGGCCACTCCAATAAGGAACCAAAGGCACTTCCTAGGTAGGGACACACTTGAAAAATATGATTAGAGAATCACTGTGTTACCAGTCCTTCCAGTGAGGTAGTTAACTCAGGAAGAACAGCAGCTAATGGAGGTCCAACAGAGGGCAGACAGGGAGGTACTAAGTGAAGAGTAGGAAAAAAATGCAGTGATCAAACCTTTAATATACTGTATCTGTAAAAACACAGTGATCAAGCCTTTAACATTATGGCCAACAATAATACATATTCAGAAGCACAGTGATCAAACCTTTAACACTGTTGCCAACAATGATATATCTCTTCCAGCAATGGAAAAAAAAATATGTTTCAGAAACCACTTACATCTCTAAGTTATGTTTTTTTTTTTAATACAAATGCAAACACAGCTTGCAAAAGCATATTTTCCTATCATGTTGTGTTTCCTTTCTATCACAAGGTTTACATTACATTTTGCATATTTCCTAAATCAAACATACTGACATGGGAAAGTTTTATTACATGGGTAAATAGACCCATAAGTAAAATATGGTAAAGAAGCTCAGATGGAGGTATTTTCAGTGTGAGAAAAAAATATTTTATGCAAATGAAGGAATACCTGCACCGGATTATATATGGCTACAGAACAGCCATGTTATGATTTACATACCCTAGAACAGCATGAGAGTTTTTCTAATAGTTTCTCTTTGACAATCTCTGAGACTACATTTATACTTTTATACTTTTTTATTGTATTTTTAATTTATGTTCTTTGCAAAAAACATTTCTAATGCATCAGTTAGGGTTCCAGCAACAAACGTTTGGAAATGTGGCGTTAGGGTTTCCAACCCTAATACCCCACCCACATCCTGCACACACCAATGGGCATCGGAGTGTGCCTTGGGGTCATCAGCCCTAATGCTTACCTCATTCCATAAGTAAATAAGCTGAGATCGGTACAGTATAGAAAAATAGGGTGAGCATTAGGGCTGACAATCCCCAAGGCACACCCCTGATGACTCTTGGAGTGTGCAGGGTTGGGGTGGAGTGTTAGGGTTTCCACCCCAATACCACATTTCCAAACATTTGTCTCTGGAGCCTTAACTGATGCATTAACTAAGTTGTTGGCCAAGAATTTCCTTACTTTCTGAGATAGCATAATCATAGCCTTATTTGCTTGTGGAAGCACAGGGTACTATCCATCCATAATTTTTGAGAGATTGTAACTGTACATTTCTTTTCCTGTGGGAGTGCAGGCCCCCTCCCATTAATCCATAATCATATCTGTATTTGCATGTGGGAGAGCAGGGTCCTCCATAATTCTTGAGCTAGTATAGTGGTATCCTTATTTGCCTGTGGTCCCTCCCCATCCTCAGTCCCCATCCTGTGAAAACACACTACAACCTGTGACTGTCTAGTGTACCCCCACTCCACCACCTTGTCAGTAATCCTCCACCACCCAATCCCCCCATCCTGAGTCCCAGTCAGTGTCCAATGCAGCCCTCCTCTCACCTCCACAGATTGTCACTTACTGAGCTATGAATGAGCGCATACTGTCTAGCATGCACTCATTCATAGCTAAGTCATTGGCCAGCTGTGAAGGTGAGAGGAGGGCTGTACTGGTCATTGACCGGGACTCGGGATTGGGGTGGGGAACAGGGTGGTGGGTGATTACCTGACAGGGTGGGAGGTCCACTAGACCACCATGGATTGCAGTAGGTTTTCATGGGATGGGGATGGGGGATCAGGAATGGGGAGGGACCACTAGACTACCAGGGAATTATTTTTATACAGGGACGGTGATCGGACATCAGGAAAGGGGGGATGGACCTCTAGACTACCAGGGACATTTTTGTATTGTATGGGAATGGTAAGTGCACATAAGGGGAGTGGGGAGGGACCACTAGACTACTAGGAAATATCTTTTTTTATATGGGGATGGTGATCGGACATTGGCAGAGGGGTGAGAGACCACTAGACTGCCAGGGGAAATATTTTTTTATATGGGGACGGTGTTTGGACATCAGGGGATTGGCCATTAGACTACCAGGGAATGCATTTTTTCTATATGGGGACATGAGCTGATATCGGGGGAGGGACCACTAGACTACCAGGGAGATATATTTTTTAAAAGGGGACGGCCATCAGACATTGGGACAGGGACCACTAGACTACCAGGAAAATTATTTTCTGCAAATAGTGACAAAGGATCCTTTTTCGAGATTCCTGTGATGAAATTTGCGGTGAATGAAAATCCTCTTTAGCAAATTGTGGAAAAGGATCTTGTTTCACAGCATAGGTTTCCTGTGATTTGCAAAAAAGGATTTTCACAAGACAAAAAAAAACACATTTGTCAATAACATATTGAAAACGTATTTCCAGAACTGGATTCCACGGCTCCTGATTAGGTAATGACAACAGTTGTTCTTCTACTAACCCATGTATTTTTCAAGTAATTTAACTTTTTTGCCACTGCTAACTGAAAACAAGATGGCGGCAGCATGAAAAAGGGTTCCCCATTTCAGGAAAAGGATTACCCATTTGCGACAAAGGATTCACCATTTGCAACAAAGGATCCTTTTTTGAGGTGAACATCTAACTTTTCCCATAGGAAATAATGGGAAACTTTGAAATGTTATAACTTTTTTGAACGGATTAATATTTTTTCACCAAACCTTCAAAAGGCATCACTATGACCCAAAACCTATATACCTTAAAAATGTCACCCCACAATTCCACAAAGTTTTTGTGCAATACAGTGACAAAGAATTTGACTAAAAAACAGTAATTTACACATTTGTTGACACTCTGTATCTCCACATGTGCACATCCAACCAGAACAAAGCTTGCCACATCAAGAGATCTTTGGTTCCTGATGGTGCATGCCAACTTTCATGTGAGTCACTTGAACAGCTCAAAAGTTATCAAAGTGAAAAGGTTTCAGTTTAACATAGAAGTGAAGATTTAACCTTAAATATAGGGGTGTGACCACACCCCTATAATATTAACAGAATTACAGGACTATGATGAAACAGAAAACATACCTCATTTAAATCATAGTAAGTAGGATGCATGAGTCTACTTTACAGGTGTAAGAGTATCATAGAAAATCCTGCTATAAATAAATGTATCTTTGTAACTGCTAGTTTAATCTATTTACAGTAAATCATTTAGGTGCTAATACTAGAACCATTGCATATACAGTAATACTTAATAAAAATGATACATTCAGCACATAAACCTTTGTAAACGAGCAGTTCCTGCTCAAAGGTATTTGTAATCCTAGATTTCAATAAAATAAAATAAAATAAATAAAAATAAAGGTGGCTTTAGATTTTTAACTTTCTAATATACAGATAGCCTCCATATCCAGGAATATGTTCATTGTCTCATGAAAAATGTAAATTAAATGGACTGAAAAAAACCTCTGCTAGGACACTTTATTAATGCTCTGTAAACATTTCTAAAATAGCTTTCTCAAAGTCCATGTCCAATGGAGTTGGTAAAATTGTTGATTGAAATGAGTCTTTGACAGTTTGTGACTGGACATATTCTGCTAGTTGATCAGTTTCAAAGAAAATATACATATTTGAGTCTTTTAAAAGTGGTCTTTTGCAGGACCAACAGGCTGAATTGTAAACCATCTCATCTAATGTTTCCTGAAGGAAAGAAACTTCCTGCACCTCTTTTGCATCTGAAAGGAGTGTAACCAGGCCCCCAAGCACCTGCCTGGTTACCAACAGGTTATTGTTGAACAGAGGCCTTGAATCCTGTAATATTCCAGGTTCTTCTGTACACTCAACTTTGATAGGCTGCTGCATCATGCACATGTGTGCATGTTTATTTATTTATTTATGAGTTTAACCAGGAAGGCATACTGAGCAGTGCTGCTCGATTCCAGATGCGACCTGGGGGTCAAGACCCAAGACAATAGTACAAAACAGTAGTTACAGAGTTAATACAAACAGTGAATGGCCATCCGCCGTACAGACAATCGGCAGGTAGATACAGACAGTAGGAAGACTGAATACATGATACAATTTAGATGGTTATGTCTGAGCTCAGAAACACAATTTCAATACATAAGTTGGCATTAGCTATAGCAAGATCATCTGGAGGAGAAGTGGGTACTGAGTAGGTGATTGCGATGGCTGGGGTTAGGTGAGTGTCTTATGTCAGCTGGCAGGGCATTCCATAACTGTGGGATACAGTAATTGAAAGTGGCCTGCCCTTTGGTTGTGTGCATGAAGGGGATGTGGAGGAGCCTGGGGTCAGTGCGTCTGAGGGAGTAGGCAGGAGGTTGTTGGGAGAGGGTAGAGGCCAGGTAGGGGGGTAGGGAATGTGACCAAAATTTGGCTGCGAACCTGGTGCTATAGGTTAATCTATGGTCTTGGAGTGACGGCAGGGCTAGGGAGCTATATAAGGTGCAGTGGTGGGTTGATTGTGGACAGTCAAGGATAAATCGACAAAAAGAGTGGAAAAGGATATTGAGGCTGGCCAAGGTGGAGGAGGGGGTGATAGTATAGACTATATCACCATAGTCGAGTACTGGGAGGATCATCTTTTGGACAATAGCATTCCTAGCAGGAGAAGGAAGGCAGCTTTTGTTCCTGTATAGGGCGCCGAGTTTAGGGAGAAGTTTCTTGTGAATGGAGTTGATATGAGTGGCGAAATCGAGGTACGGGTCGAGCAAGACGCCCAGTTATCTGAAGCTAGTGCATTGTTCCAGTAGGAACCTGTCCAGGGTTTTGAAAGGGGGGCAGGGGGCTTGGTGGGAGAGTCTTTGCTGTGAGCTGAAGGTTAGCGACATAGTTTTTTTAGGGTTTAGGAATAGTTGGTTTGCCCGGAACCAGTTCTGGATGGCATTGAAATCCTCCTGTAGGAGATTTGCCACTATGCTTGTGGAGGGGCCTGAGGCATACAGTACTATGTTGTCCACATACATTTGTATGGAAGAGTGGCGACAGACTGATGGTAGGTTGTTTAGAAATATGGAGAAGAGCAGTGGGCCCAAGACTGAACCTTGGGGACACCGGCGGTAACTAGCAGGGGGTTGGAGATGTGTGAGGCAACTTTTACAGCCTGGTGTCTGCCCACCAGGTAGTCATGGAACCATGTGGTGGCTGGTTTGGAGAGCCCAGCTTCAGTTAGTTTGGAGAGGAACAGAGTGTGGGAGATGGTGTTGAAAGCCTTGGCTAAGTCTATAAAGATGGCAGAGGTGATGTGGCCTTTGTCCATACCGGTGAGTATGTCATCTGTGACTCATAGCAGGAAGGTGATAGTTGAGTGAGCTTTGCAAAGCTGAATTGGAAAGGAGTGAAGAAGGAGGAGGCATCCAGATGGGGAGAGAGTTGGGTGAGGACAAGACGTTCCTGCAGTTTTTCCAGAATCGGGAGTAGGGAGATGGGGCGATAGTTGCCTGGGGAGGAGGGGTCACCCCCTTTAGGTAGGGGTATGATGGTAGCCCATTTCCATTCAGAGGGTAATTTGCCCATTGTGAAGGAGAGGTTGAATAGCGTGGCTAAAGGGGCGGCTATGGCTGTGTTAGGCTAATGCAAATACTGGGAGCTGCCTGCCACTCCAACCCCTAAGAAAGGGCATACATTGTACAGCACAGTTCCTGAGATGAGCTTCTACAACTCAGAGGAGTGGAGAGATCCTGGCGCGAGGAAAGGGGAAGAACGAGAGAGTCTAGCAGCCTCCCTCTAGTAGGAAGGTGCTTTTTGTTCAGAGACAGCAAGGATGCTGGAACAAAGAAAGAAAAATCTAGAAGCTGTAATGGAAAAGAGAAGAGAAGAGAAGAGGGTTGAGAACAGAGACTGACAGTGATACAGATACAGAGACCAAATCCTAAGGGATATACAGGTAGAAGAAGAAACTGAGAGAACATAGTTGTAAGTAGGAGTCAGGGTTTGGAAGCCTGACTCAGTCTTAAAAGAAGGAGAGGGCTTCAGGTGCAGAGGAGGTAGGAACCCCTCACATGAGCCCAGAGGGGTTTGAACTCCTCTAGGTATCACAGTAGTGGATGAAACAAAGATGGAGCTATGGGGAGTCAATGAGAAATCCTCAGCAGCAGTCATTGAAGTACTCCAATTGTGGGGGTCACACACATGTGTTTACTATGACCCCATATAGCATCAGAAGCGTAGTGACTGTGATACTATAGCATCAGCCCCCCTCTCTAGGTGCAGCTTTAAAGTGTTGAAGGGGATTAATACTGTTTAGAAAATGGGTTGAAAGTGTCCTGGTCTCTGATTGGCTGACACTCTTGTTATGGGGGTATATTATCAACAGAAACCAGGCAATAAGTAGTGTCAACTCAACCAGCCCTACCCGAGGGAGAATCCCTGTGCCTCAACTGCATTTAAAAAAAAGTAAACGTTAGCAATTTGTTTATTGCTTAGCAAGCAAACAGGACCACCCTCACCCTAACAGCAACCTAAATCCCTTCCCAAATTGGCCAACCCTACACAAAACACCCAAAATTGCACTATTCATGGTCTTCAATTCATTTTTCAGTATTTATATTTATTTTAATAAGAAACATGCTATCAACAGCTGTCTGGTCGGTTGCATGCTTACCTAAGCACTGAATGCTTGACAATATCTGAAGAAATAAGACTCACTCACCCACCCAGTGTGTGACTTAATTAATTTATTCTGACCACACTGGTAACAGTATTTGTAAAAGAGCCAATGTTTTAAGGATAACTTCCAGTTCATCGGGGCATACAATTACTGTACCCAGATGTGATATAATTCTGCCATGTGCTACAATTCTCTGTTCAGTTCTTTAGACTTTTAAAGTTAGGCTTTCTGCCTAGTTGGCAGTTTGTGAGTGCTGCTCGTTTTAGACCTGATTCCTGCTCTGTTGCATCAGGGACCTTCTTGTTGCCTTGTCAGCCAACATTAACAGACAAAAAGATGAACAGTGAACTGCAGTACATGGCAGAATTGTAGCACATCGGGGTACAGTAATTGTATACCCTGCTGAAGAGGATGGTATCCTTGAAACATTGGCTGGTGTACAATTATTGTTACCAGTCTAGTCAGAATAAATTAAATATGTCACATACTGAGTGAGGGAGTCTTACTGCTCCAGATTTTGTTAGCTATTTATTGGCTTTATCTGGGCAGACTCCTCTTGCTGTGTTTCTCTTTATTGATGCTGGGACCACACTGCTAAGTAAGTAAGTAACATTTTATTTATATTTGACACCCAATCCCAGAGGCTCTGGGTGCCATTACAGGTAAAAGCAGGGTTAAATGCAGCATACAACAAACAATACAATTATAATAATTAGATTTACTTAACTTATGAAAATCAATTAAAACTATCAGAAAAAGCTTTATTAAAAAGGTAGGTCTTCGGGCCCCTTTTAAATAGCTCCACTGATGGGGCCTCCCTCAGGGCTTTTGGCAGCAAGTTCCAAAGGGCTGGACTAGCCACCTCAAAGGAGCAATCTCCCAAGGTTTTCAGCCTGGCCCTCGGAGCTGCCAGGAGGCCCTCAGTGGAGGACCAGAGGGAACATGCCGGGATGGATGGAGTAAGGAGATTTAAGCTAAGCACTGAATAAACAGTCAAAAAGCAAATGCTCCATTTCAACCCCAATAGCAGCACAAACCACTGCACATCTCCTTTCTATTTTCTTTTTTAATGATGAAGCACGCTAATGAAAATCCACCTAGTCGACACTCCCACACCAACTTGCCGGTGAACCATGCTACCTGGAATCAGTCTGGACTGTGATCATACTGTCTCCAAATCACAGTCCTGAACTGATACAGCTGCCAGAAGGTAATGACACTGATAAATAAAATACATTAGAAAGAATCTGTGTGTGGAGGTTGGGGGGGGGGAAATTAGCAGAAAACACTGTCTGGGTCAGGGAGGGAGTGGACAACCATAGATGTAAAAAAACATCAAACAAACAGCAGTGCCCACTACTGGCAAGTGTACCAGTTGAGGGATTACTTTACTCTATTTTTTTGTAATTCATTTTTAAACTGATGTTTTACTTATTTTAGTATTCATTATAAATTTTCACAAATATCCATTGCAAATTTACACAAATACCCACTTTCTAAGTGAAATAATAGCCTTCAGAGTGGGTAGTATTGGCTATACCAGACCTTCCAGGGGCAATGGGCCTCATTACACCCATGGGCAGTCCAGTATAGCCTAATACCACCACACCTTATTGGGTAGTTTTGCTTGCATAGTCAATGTTTCCTAGACAGAGCCCTTAAGGAAGTACCCCCAGAGCAAAGTGTTCCATTCATTGGCTAACCCCCAAAACCAATTTAAGTGAGATTGAGATAGACAGGTATTATACCTACCACTTAGATAAGGAAAGTTGGTGAGGGGTTGGGGTACTCCTTTATACTAAATGGGACTTAGGATCAACTAGAGTAACCTACTCAGGACTAATTGAAAATATAGAATGTTTATTGGTAAATGTACAAACATTAAATCTGACTTTAGGAGTTATTTATTCACCATCAAAAATGAAGATTACTGAGTTTGAAAAGTTATCACAGATTATAATGACACACTTGATAGGTAATGATTTGGCTATTATTTGTGACTTTTACACAGCATGGGGGCACCACAGAGGTAAAGCGTTGGAAAATATTTAATCATTAATTGTAATAAGTACATTTTCAAGGACACACTTGATATTTTCATGAAATCAAAAAAAATGCCAAATTCTTAATTGTAGGCCTGAGGCCTTTATGGGCATTTAGCCTTTTTGCCTCATACAGCTTCCTAGTATGATTCCTAGTAAATAGTTTAAAACACTTAGAGGTGACCAAAGTTATTACAACAGCAACTAGAAAAAGTACACTAAAGAATTCAGGAAACATACTTGACTTGTTATTTGTATCACCTAATGTAACAGTCACTTATGTTTCAGTAAATCAGCCAGTTTTTTGAGACCATACTTCATTAAAATATGGTTTAGAACTGATGACTACAGGACAGATTCAAATTTAAATCAAGAAACTAAAAATAAGGTGTTGATCCTTTAAATTTTCATTAATAAGGATGCTTTCCAATTTAATTTGATGCAAGTGAAATGGGATAGATTATTTCTTATTCTATCTCTTGATTTGGCAATACAGGACTATGACAACTTGTTTGGAACAATTTGTTATGGCATAGCTCCATTTACCAAAATAACATAACTGAAGAATCATGCCCCACGGATTACTGAATAATTAAAAAAAATAAAAAAATAGGCTTTGGAAAATTGCTAACAAAGCTCTACATTTTGAAGATTGGAATAAATATAAGGATGTAAGAAATTCATTAAAACAGAAAATACGAATAGCAAAAAAATGATATCATAATAAAAAAATCTAATGAAGCTACAGACAAATGGCAATACTGGTCACTAATACAATTATTTGAAAAACAAATACATAACAGACCTCCTTTTTAAATAGAAAGCGATGGATTGTTACTAAACTGTAAAACACCAGCTAATAACCTAAACCAGTGCTTTGTTAATCTTCCTGACATAAATATCCCCATCAACAAATAAACAAGCAGAACAGAGAAAATTGAAAAAAGACTAAGAATTAGTACAACATAAAATTCCTAAATTTCGGTTCAAATCCATTATGTACAAGGGAGTAAAAGATGTAATTAGAAAATTAAATTAAAAAAATATTATGTACTAGGTGAAATAGAGGCAAGATTCATAAACAATTCAAAATACATCATATCACCAATATTGGCAAAGCTTTTCAATTGGAGCTTAATGGAAGAAAAATTTCCTACAATGTGGAAAGAGGCAAAAATTGTACCCACACTCAAAGGAGGATTGCCTACAGTCCCATCAAAGTACCATCCTATAGCACTTTTGTCTGTGATTTTGAAAATCTTTGAAAGACTGGTGCATGGACAGCTGTGTGAGTACCTAGAAAAATACTCATTGCTGTCCCGGTTCCTGTCCAGTCTTAGGACACCACACTCACTGACCTAACTGCAATGATTGCAACCTCTTTAGAAATGGATGCAGGTGGCAGGTGTAGTGTTTGTGGACCTGCCTAATGCTTTTGATACTGTGGGCCATAAAATTCCAAGTGATCAACTTTTAGACATTGGTATTTCTAGGGAAACTAATGAATGGTTTAGGTTTTGTTTGACTGGAAGAACCTGGCAAGTCATAATTGGTGGTGAACTATCAACTAAAGCAATAGTACAAGAAGGTGTTCCTCAGGGATCTATTTTATGTCCAATGTTATTCTCAATATATACAAATTAACTTACAGACTTGGTCAAAAATTCAAAAATTAGGTTATATGCAGATGACACTGTAATAGTAGCATTGGGTACTGACAATGAACAAATGAGGAAAAACCTATAAAATGATATTGCAAGACTTTGCATGTGGTTTGCTGAATCCAAATTAATACTGGACAGTAAAGAGTCAAAAATGATAGTGCTTAACAATTATCAAACTAAGACAGGAACTAATAATTACAGAATCGATATCAACATAAATAGCAATGAAATCCTTGCTCAGGTATTTGAGTGCAAGTATCTTGGCATTTGGATAGACCAAAACCTAAAGTTTGACTATCATATTATAGAAATTACCAAAAGAATAAACAGTAGAACTGGTACCCTCAGACACACTGGTTACTGTATAAACAAATAAATGAGAACAACTATTGTGAACACATTTCTGGTTCTGATATTGGATTACAGTAGCCACATATATGGTCTTGCAAACAAAAACACTATCAAAGAAGGTTGAAATTCTCTACAATTGATTGGCCAGATTCATACTCAAATGTAACTTAAGGACACATCATTGTAAATTATATGAAGATTTAGGATGGCTATCACCGGAAAACAAAAGGAAATTAATCTGGGCTAACCAAATCTTTGAAACAATAAATGAATCTAAACTGCTATACTTGTCTGAAAAATTAGAGAAAGTCAAACACAAATATAGCGTAAGAAATAGTAATTTGAGGGAGTAAAATCACTGAGGCCATTAAACAAATTTGGGGAAATGACCGTTCCTTTTGTGGCTGTATCATTATGGAACAAAATAAGTGATTCAACAAAAATGTTTGTTAAAACCCTGAAAGTGTCTGTTGCAACATTAAAACAAGAATTGTCTGTACATCAAATTTGCAATGGATGATACTTTACTTCTAGTTAAGCCTAGCACTGATTGGGCATTTGCATAGTATGTGTATTGTTATACTTACAAAGCATGTGTCTGATGTGTAACTTGTTATATTAATTTTAATGTATAATTTTAATTATTAACAGGACCACTTTGTAAATCAGACCCTTTGGTCCTAATGATGTGAAAGTACCAACTAAGCCTTGTATAAAAATAAAGATTTGTACAACTACTACTACTACAACATTATTCAAGCATAACATTGAGGGCAAATATTAGGTAGAAGGATCCTGCAGCATGGAACCCTCTTGTTATCTGTGCCTTGTATGTGAATGTTATGTGATTTAGTTTTGACTCCCTTTGTTTGTGGAGTCATAAATTTATTTCACTGCTTGACTCTACTGCCCTCATATGGGCAATTGCATTTGTAAATGTGTGCATAGTTCTGGAAGCTACACTTATGGAAGGACAGGGGCAGGGTGGAGGCAGTGCAAAGGAGGGTTACCAAAACTATTCAGGGATAGCAAAGCAATTCCCACATTAAGAGATTCAAGGACCTGAACATGTGCATACTGTAGCTCTGAATCAGACTGCACTGCTTGCCTACCTCCTCCTGACAAAAGGGCCCAGTGGCAAACAAAGCAGAGCACACTAGGAGTCAAGTTGCTGTCTGGACATTGGTACATTAGGAGTGATGCTGGGGCATGATCCTGATTGGAAGGGGAGAAAAACAAAGAAACATTAGATGGGATCTCATTTAGCCAGATGAAGCCTACTCCCCTCTCATGCCTCCATGGACCAACCCACTGGTCATTCTCTCCTCAGCTTTGCCTTCCTTGGGTCAGTAATCCATGGTATGCTTAGTTCACAGAGGCTCCACTTTGGGATGAAGCATGGGGCAGACAGTGATATCATTTCCTGGAGAGGGGGCCAGTCAGACTCAGGTTGCTGAGGCTGACAACTAGGAAAGTGTTGAAACGAGGTCATGCCAGGCTATTCCAGAAAGCAATTTGGCAAAAATAGATAAAAAACAGTGAGCAGTTCTTACAGTCTAAGGATGTAGCAGAACATACTCTAATATTAATAAACAATGTTCCTATCATCCCTATAAAGTTATTATAGATCACACATATTTTTAAAATCTTTTTCAACACAAAAATGTGCATTTTATATGGCATGACTAGTGTCAGCGAGAAGCCTGTTGTTAGATCATAGTGCATGAGACACCCTTATGGAAAAAAGTATCTTGCGTGCAACTGAAACAAGCACACTGATTGGCCAGGAGTGTCACATTGTGCTCCCACAAGTGTCTTCTCAAGTTATTTAGTTTTGTTGCAATAGTGAAGTGAGGCTAAGTAGGTTTGGCATGCAAAGGACTTGAGAAGATACTCATATAACAAAAGACTATAATAATATATAATGGGATCTAATCTGAAATCCGAAACTCAATTTCCCAATGTACAATAGCCTGACACCATTTGCCTGACAATAGAAATTTGCCTGCTGCAGAGGTAATTTTATGTTTTGGGGGGGCTTTTCCCCTTGCACCCCCATCCTTAATAAATTCAACTCTGCCATGGGCTTATTTCTACTGTTGGGCAAGTGAGTGTTGGACAAACGTTGCTGGGCTATTGAACATCGGGAAAGTGAGTGTCGGGATTTCATAGGACTCCCTATATAATGACATGTTCAAAATTTTTCTTTAAAAATGGAACTTGAATGTAACATCAAAAGTCCAGCTTTGCAGAAATGAGCAAAAACCCAGTGTGGAAAATGAACAACTGAACTTCAAAATTCAGAACTTTGAAGCTGCTAGCATGATAACACTCATACGTTTATACCAGCATCAGGAATGCAGAAGATAAAAGGAGTTATGAAACTAATTGTTGAACTTAGACCTTAGCACTATTTAAAATTTATTGAGCTGGATTTTCAGCCAGTTGTGGGACAATCTGACTACACTTGCAATACTTGTGACAAGACTGACGGACCACAGAAAACATGGTCTATCGTTTTGTTGCAAGTGCTGCGAGTTGGGAATCAAAAATGATGCATACATCAGATAGTTCACACATACATATTTTTTCAACTGTAAATTGTACAAAATGTCATAAAAGCATCAAAATTTTTGAAAACAGCCTGCAGATATTTGACCAGTTACCTGGATGCAGCTGTGACAGGACAACTGCCACAAGTGCTGCACCTAGACATTTGAAAATGCAGGCCATTACTGCCAATAAGTGTCATGTGTACATTTTAACAGAAATGGTAATCAGTATTGCTTTTTTCAGTTAAAATTTTTATTTTACATTTTTTGCTGTACAATATCATAAATACACGTAAGGATACATTGAAACTGTGCAGGGTTGAACGTTTAAACAGAGTACTAATAACAGTGGTAAGTAACTATCACCATTATGAAGAAGCACACTCGCCTAGTAGCCTGGCCCTGTGATCTGCAAGTAATCAGTATTTCTATAGCATGATAAATGAAAAATTATGATCTGCCATTATCTATTGGTCTCAATGACCATCTAAATAATACAGTGTGAGGCCCCAGCTGGAGTCAGCAGTAGTCCATCATGTAAGATAAAATAAGATTTGTGAAAGTTGTGTGTGTGTGTGTGTGTGTGTGTGTGTGCACGTCTATGTGTGTGTTTGTGTGTCCATGTGTAGATGTAAGTTTCATGTGTGCATCTGTGTAGTATATGTGAATGGATGTCGTGCATCTGTATGTTTCTGGATGACATGTGTATGTGTGATTGTGTGTGTATGTAGTGCGTATGCATGTTTAAAGTACAGTATGTTTGTAGGAACGAGGGAGCTGGATTGGGCCGTGCCTTTTTTAAAAGCCTCCCCAGTCCCACCACTCTAGATTCCAGGGGATAGGGAGGTTACAAAGGAAAGCTGTCCTTAGCTTCCAAAGCCCACCACCTCCACCACATCACATTTTCTTTCTTTATTATTCTATTTTGCTCCATTTTTTTCCCATTTAGATCTGCTACCTGTAGCCTTACTCAGTCCATCAGTGTCTGCATATTGGTACATGTATATTACTGCATGTTTCTGTGTGAACTAGTATGTGTATCTTTGTGCACCATCAGTCTGGATATGGTAGTGTTTCTGTGAGTATTAGTGAATCTGTGTATGCACACATTGGGGCAATGAGATGTGGTGCGTGTGTGTGTGTGTGTGTGTGTGTGTGTGTGTGTGTGTGTGTATTAGTGTGTGCATATCTATGGCTACCAGTGCATCTGATTGTGTTAATGCCAGTGTGTGTATAAATTAGTGTGCAAATATGTTGGTGGATGTGGATGTTTGTAACTGTGTGTCTGTGTATTACCGCATCTGTTTCTGTTTGTTTTAGCAACGGGGTATTGTTATCAGCAGGTATCCACTTTAGGATATCTTTTGAGCCATAAGATTAGCTAATGGTGGGGCCATTGTTATTGTTGTTATTCTTTCTTGTCCATTTTTCCTCCCCCCATATTCCAGCCTGATGTTTGGGGGGCCATGGCTACATCATATTTCTATCCATGAAACTGGGTGAGCAGCAACCCTCAGAGCTGATGCTAATGCACTCTATGATCTCTCAGCAGGTAGGGATGCATAAATGTCAGGTGATGCGTGCCCTCCCTTGCTGGTAGTCAGGCAGTTCACCTCTGAGACACACTTAAACTTGTAGCCTCAGTGTGGAATTCCAGAAAAACCTTGGGTGCTTGAAAAGGTGGCTAGAAGACATTCCAGACAAAAAAAAGGAGACAGAATGATTGAAATGTTACGGTGAGTGTGCAGCTGTCATTATTTACTATTATCTAGCACAGAATATTTATGTTCAGCTGCCACCTTTCTGGTGCATGTATCCATAGGGACCCATTGTCTCCCTCAACGAATGTAGGTAAAATCCAGATAAAATGTGAATTTCATATATAAAGATTTTGCAAAATATAAAAACAACTTTAAAAAATGTTTTGCTTTGCCTAGAAGCCCCTGGCAAGCTAATAACCATTTCCCTCTCCTGCGCCTTCCCCCAACTGGCCACTTCTGTCCTACCATAGCCCATCCACATAGATATCACATATCCCCCTTCGATGTACCACCAGCTGACTTTGGCCACTTCCACCTTGAGCCCCATCATGTTGTATATCTTTATATATATATATATATATATATATATACATATATATATATATATATATACACACACACATATTTTGTTTCTTTATCTGGTATTTATTTTATATAGTTTTTTGTTTATTTTTCTGGTATTTATGACTTGTACCTTGCTTTTATTACTCCTGTACCTGCACCACTTGTTGTCTCATTATTTGTTATTGCTGTTCCATTCCCTGTAGTATCACCTCCCCAGATCACCCTTGCAAACAGGCTCTTGCTAAGTGTGCCAATCTCATCATTGCATTTTAAATAAGTACAGCAAATCCTGTAATCACCATTGCTGGCCAGGTTATAAGCACCTACAGCCCCAAAAGACAGGAATCCAGTAGTTGGAGAATCTCTTTTTCCTGCTTATAAGCACAGTCCCCCTTTTTTGCCAGCTGGGATAGTTGCTGGCCTTTTTTCAATGTGAAAAGGAAGATAAGGTATTATGTAACTTGCCCTTTACCTTCTCTTCCATTCACAGGGAAGGTCATTAGTTGGCTTAGCTGAGAAAAGAATAAGGAGAATGTATTAATGAGAATAATCAAGAGATGGTTCCCAGATGTGGATTGCTGTCTTTTTGGGCAGTGGGCACTCACAACTGAGCCACTATGGGTGACTAAAGGTTGATGGAATAAGGCTTGTGGCAGGGGTGATCTGGGTCCGCTGGTGGTAAATGGTGAGGGGATGTGTAATGTCTGTGGGGATGAAGCTTGGGTTGAGGGTGGCTGGGGTCAGTTTGGGGAACACTGGAGGGGGATGTGATGTCTATTGGGATTGGGGTAGGGATGGTTGAGCTGGTGGGAAGCAGTGGGGGGTGTTTATTGTGCTCAGGAGATCACGAGTAGGGAGATAGTGTGCTGTGGGAGTGGGAAATCATTAAATGTTTTGCAAAAGGTTTTCACATTCAGTGAGCTTGTTGAAAATTAGATGCATCAATTTTGACCACCTCTTCATAGTTCTTTGGAACAAGTTCCAACTTCTGAAACATGTAAATAATAGCCTGTAATGAGGCATGTTATGATAATGAAAAGGAAAAGATATGGAAACAATCTTCTTTTATGTGAATAAGATAACACTGAGAAAAAAATTGCTCAGTAACCGCTCTCATAAATTAAATCTGTTTTAAACTTTTATTGTCGTAATAGTGTTACAATATTTTTCATTAGGAGTTCTGAAGATGTCACATATATCTTGCTAACAGAAAACATGGAAACATTTCCAGAGTATTCTGGATGCCTGAACTTGATAGCATCTAATGAAAACAATATTGGCATTCATGTTTCAAGATAGAGCTAGTTTGTGAGGACAGTAACTGCAATACATTTTATTAAAGTTATCTTATCTTATACTGTACTATGAGAAGAGGTTTGCCCCCATCCATCTACAATAACTTCAATACCAGTGTTTTTTGCTGTGGGTCTACATAAATCTTTTATTTGAGAATACTAGCCTTTTTACTGTATTTTGTTTTGCAAAACAGCACTAGCTGAAAATGTGATTTGATATTTTAAATATTTAGTTCGTCACCCTTTCTTGGTTTCAAACTGTGTAATGGTAGTGTAATTTAAATCCCTACGAAGGGATTCTGATTGTTTAGATCATATAAATTGTGGCAGGTGATGCTGTTTTGTCATCCTTCAGCATCTGCAAAAAAAGAGGCCTTGCAACTGATTTGGTTCTAGTAAGACGAGACTTTGCAGCCCCTTTCATTTGGATGAAATAACACTATAAGACTCAAATCTACCCACAGGCTACAGAGACTCCTTAGAGATCCTCATGGCAAACAAAACCATTTGTTAGCAATTATATTTCACTGAAAAGGCATGTCACAGGCTCAGCATAAATATTTATTTATTTAGATTTTGGTAACCGGGTAAGCCCACTGAGACCAGAGGTCCCTTTTTCAGGGGTGACCTGGAACTAGTTACAGAAAAAGACACATAATAGCATTATTTACAGTAGTTAAAATAGGTACACAAATATACATTAGCAACAGTTTACAGGGGTAACATCAGGTACACATTCAGGCTCTTATAAGCAATACATGACGTCAAGTTACACACCAATTAGTAGGGAATTGAGACAACAACAGAATAATTGACATCCTTATTTTGGAGATTCATCCGGGCTGAAGGGATGTTTATGAACTGTTTAACTACTGATAAAACATGATTACTATAGTTAGCCAAAGTTTTCAAACTGATCGGTTTACCTGTATGGAAATACTACAGCCCCTGACTTTAAGGCTCACACAGATGAGTTTGCATACGTAAGAATCATGAAATACAATTTTAGTAAAAAAAATGTTAAATTATATTCTTAGGGACAGGGGGCATATAAAAAAGAAATAACTATTATACAAAAGCCATGGTTAGTAGTTAGATAGATGTTTATTTATCATGGGCCCTTCCAGAGCTCAGAACACCATAGAAAACACAAGACTGCACAAGAAAGGTAGGAGATTATACAATTAATACATTACAGACAGCATTATAAATGCACAAAAATTACAATGGACCAAAAGAGGCCTGATCAAACAAATTACTGAATAGCAGTTCTTTAAAACATACTAAAAAAATCAACAAATATGTTGCAGGTGATACCTTTTATTGTACTAAAAAATAAAGACTAGCTTTAAGGTCAGACCTGAAGGAAAGAGTATAACTGTCAAACGCTAGCCTCAAAAACAATTTTGTTAGTCCAATAAAAGACATAATTTGCAATATATTGTTTTTCTACATCATCAGCTGGACTAACACAGCTATCACATTTGTTTGTTAAACATACTAAGGGATTGGTCATTTGAATTTCTTTTGATATTGGGTTCCAGAGGTCAGGAACCATAGCTATAACAGCTTGGCTGTGGATGATACAAAAATCTGCAACAAAGTGGGCACTCAGGAGGGGGCGGAGAACATCCATATGGATCTGGGGAGGCTAGAGGAGTGGTGTAGCTTGTGGCAACCAGGTCAGTGCCAAACAGTGCAAGACCATGCACTGTCATGTCAGGCAGAGAAACCCAGGGAACTGTGTATAAGTTGGAGGGGGGGGATGTATATGGTCACCAAGCAAGAAAGGGACATTGGGTCATATCTGATTACCTCAAGGTACCTGGTTAGTGTGACAAAGCAAGTTGGAAAAGCTAGTGGGATGATGGGATGCATAGGAAGGGGGATTTCTAGCAGGAGCGAGAGGTGGTGTTGCCACTGTATTGATTACTAGTGAGACCCCACCTGGAGTACTGTGTCCATTTCTGGAGGCCGCACCTCCAAAAGGACATAGACATACCTGGCCTGCTGGTGTAGTGGGCTGAGGCATTGTAAGCGCCTTACATCTCATCACACCAGTGACCCATGTTTGGGGATGAGCATGAGTTGCTAGGGGTCAGCATGGGTGGAGAGGATCGAGCACCCACTGGGCTGCTTTCCTCTCCCAAGGGGTAGACTGCATGCTTTGTCAAATGACTGCCACCTGGTGAAGGCCAAGTGGTAGTACAACTCAAGGAGGGCAGATGAAGGGAGGTGCTGTGGGACTCCATAGCATGCACATGCCTACACACATGCACATACGAGCATACCCCAGAGTGGGAAAAGGACTTCAACTTTGGAGGAAAAAGTGTCAGAACAGGGCAGAATGAAGACTACCTGCTGAGCTCTGCCTGACACATCACCAGAGTCTGGAGCCAAAGACTGGATGTGTGTTTTTCTGGGGGGGAGATTGGCCTTCACCCTCCTGACCCCAACAAAGGGGGAATTCCGTGGGGTACTCAGGATCTCAGGGTTCTAGGGAGATGTAGGACAGTGGGGTTGGTGGGGTAATGCTGAGGGGAGCCCAGCCTGTCCTGGCTATGGGAGGATAAATAATGGATAGAAAAAAAATAAAAGGGCAGAGACAGGGTGGAATTGGTATAGGGAAGGGCCACAAAATGGTACAGGGACTGCAAAAGAAGCTACATGAGGAATGACTGTGGGAGATCCACATATACTCCTTGGGAGAGAGGAGAAGGAGAAGACCCATCACTGAGACCTATAAGTACCTCACCCGGGTAAACAAGGTGCAGGTGGGCTGTCTCTTTCAAAGAAAGGAATGCAGCCTGACAAGGGGTCATGCAATGAAGCTTAGAGGGGTGCGAGTTTAAAAGGAATGTGAGGAAATACTTCTTTATTGAGAAAGTCATGGATGACTGGAACAGCCTATTGGCTGAAGTTGTGGGAGTTAAGACTGCAGGAAGCTTCAAGCATGTGTAGAACAGGAACATGGGGAAAACTAGTCAGTGGAAAAGGAGGAGGGGGGAGTCCAGTGACCAGAAGGGTCAGAAAAGGCAGGGAAAATTGGGGCAGACTATATGGGATAACCGGTCCTTTTCTACTGACAAAATCTATGTTTCTATGGTTGCTGGCTGACTTTAGCATTGAGACTGGATGACTAAGCAGTTCCTAGCCCATGGAATGGCTAAATCTGCCTCAATCATAGGGGGTCAGGACCTTGTGGAGGTACAAGTGGCCCAGACTGATCAGGGCTTGAAAGGTCAATAAAAGCACCTTGTAGTCAATCAGCTACCCGACTGGCAGCCAGCACAGAACCAATAGCGAGAGGGTAATTTTCTCCCTGTTGAAAATGGATGTCAGAAGCTCACAGCTGATTTCTGCACAAGCTGCAGCTGACAGATTTGTCCACAAAGTAATCCCTTATGGAGTGCATTATAGCAATCCAATCAGAATCCCTCAGCTGGGCTCCTCAGATGAGCAGATAAGCAAGTTCCAGAAAAGGGTGTTGTGCGGCAATATTTTTCAGATGTAAAAAGCAGCCTCTGACTTCTACTGAAACTTGAGATTCCAGTGCCAGACTCTTGCCAAAGACTAGTCCCCAACTGTGAACTATAATCTCTGCCTCAATTTGAATGCCATCTGGGGTGGGGATTCTGAAGATACACCTAAGTGTAGTGACCTGCCTATCTGGTTCAACCAATAACTGCTAAGTTTATCCTGGGCTGAATGCCAGCCAGTTGATGGACACCTAGTTATCAATCTCTGACAGGTAGTTTTCAACCATCAGCACAGATAACCCTGGTCAAGTGCAAAGGAGGTATTCAGATGAGTATAATCAGCTTAACAATAATACTTAACACTTTACTTCTTATTAATCTCCCCCAGTGAAAGCATACAGTATATAAGTAACATAATATTGGCGACAGTACAAACTCCTGGAGGACACCACAAACCAGGATGATTGGCTGCAACCAGAAAACCCTCATCATGATCCATCAACACTGAATCCTACAAAGACAACATTTGCTCTTCTTTATGTGTCAGTGGCGGTGTCAACAGCTTCTCAGTCTACCTGCATTTTAAGTCTATCTCAGCTGACCTACTGCTACAGTAGCTTATGATTTATGCAAGCATAAACATGATAATTAAAGGGAAGACATAAGCAGTTACTAACTGTTTAATGCAAGATGCTATCCAACATTTCTGACCTAATAAAGTTACAGTACTGCCATAATCATGCATGCAGCTGCTAATGAAGAGTAACAGAGCGATGCTACTGTTGTACAAATTAGACACGTGCATCATGCTGGGAAATGAATAATAAAGAAAGGTGAACTCATCCCAAGGAACAACATGTTTTACAGAAATGACTGTATTATTAGATGTTTCTTTAAAAACAATGTGGGCAAGTCAATGCATTTAAACAACTCTGTATTAATGAAATCACAAACTACAGACCCTATTCATTGAACTTCTATGTAGCATCATTTATTCCTCTTGTTCTTTTTAGAGACAAGTCACTAGCACTTACAATACCTGCTTGACTGCAGTATTCATTAGTTTTTCACATATGTTAAACCAAAGCGGCATTATTAGCAATACATAACAGGAACCAATTCATACATTTCCATAGACTTGCGTAGAGCCAAGTGATGTGTGCTTATAATTAGTCACACCAGAATTAAGAGTAATGATACCACACTCCAAGCTGAAAACAGGTACAAATCATTTCTCTGTTTTGATATAAAAAGCACACTTACTCATAAGTAGTTCCTTTTCAGGCCACCATTTATAATTCAGATTTAGTTTGTTTAAAAAAAAATGTAAGAAACAAATGTGAGTGGATATAGCATTTGCCTGTAAGGGGATGTGCCATCCATTGGAAGTTCTTTCTTGAGGCAATGAAAGAGAAATAATGCATTCCTAGTTCTGCATGCGGATCCAGTGTAGATGAAGCAGGGCCCATGACATACTCTAAGCTTTAGAGATGTTCCAGTATCAAGTTGAGGACTCATCAGCACATATTCAACCAGTCAGCGCCGAGATGTACTTATACTCACTTCTGTACTTGGATCTGAGATGGGAGAAGGCATATTTGTGCATTGTATCCAGCCTTCACTACTCAGTGGTAGAATCAATCAATCAACCCTTTGGTCATGTATTTGTCCAAATTGTTCTTAAATGTCGTTAGTGTCTCAGATCCCACAAACCATTCTGGGAGGCTGTTCCAGGCACACACTACCCCCGTGTGAAAAAGAAAATTCTATTATCCCTCTGTAATTGTTTGGAAGATAGCTGATATTTATGGCATTTTAAATCATATGCCTTGGTCTTAAGTGACATTCCCACTTTATCTAAAAGTGTTCTGTCATTTATTATTTTATATTATTATTTTATATACAGTAGACTGAAACACTAACCACATTTAAGAACAATTTGGACAAATACATGACCAAAGGTTTGATTGATTGTTTCTACCACTGAGTAGTGAAGGCTGGATACAATGCATAAATATGCCTTCTCCCATCTCAGATCCAAGTACAGAAGTGAGTATAACCTCCACTTGCATACTGTGTGACTATGAGCAAGTCACTTAACCACCCAGTGCTCCCAGGTCATCCCTGAAAACAGGCACTTGTGCCTAGTGGGCCTTACTCGGTTACCAAAGACTAAAATAAAAAAAATACAGTAGTTGAAGCATGTCACCTCTTGGTCACCTCCTCTCAAGGTTAAAAAGATCCAGCTTCCTCAGTGCTCCTCATAAGACAGGTGTTTTTTTTTTTTTTTTCTAGTCCATGAACAAGTTTAATCACACTCCTCTGAGTTCTCTCCAGGTTGTCTATATCCTAAAATGTATAGCAGATGTCCATGTATGGCTGTATGTATATATATATATATATATATATATAACCTATATACTGTACTTGAAGTATGCTAGGTGCAATATTAGGTCATATAAACAGAAGAAGGTTTTGCACCCATAGAGTCTGTCTCCCCACTCCATATAGCACTAAATGTGTACACCCTTTTCCCATAAGTGAATATCCAACCTTTTCTTGAGCAACTTTAGTGTTTCTGCTTCCACCATCTCTGAAGGTAACCTGTTGCACTCCCTAAACACCCTTTGTGTGAAAAATTCTTGTCTGCTATTTTTCTTTACCTGTTCCAGCTTTATTTGTTTGTTGTGTGATCTTAGTGCAACACCTCTTTTTATATAGCTTAATCCCAAATCCCTCATTAACTCATCATCCCTTAATTAATAATCCCTTATTCTGTACAGTTGGAGCAAATCTCCCCTTATCCTTCTTTCCTTAAGAGTAAATACTGTAAACCCAGATCCATATTTCTTTCATCATATTTTTTATGTAATCTTTGAATTTTATTTTGTGACCCGATATTGGATTCTCTATAGCAATTCCTTGTCTTTCTTTAAATATGGACTCCAGAATGGGTTACAATTGCCCAGATGTGGTCTAGTATATGTCTTGCACAAAGGCACTGTTCTGTCCTGTTTATAAATGATTTTTTAATAGAAACATAGATTTTGACAGCAGATAATGACTGCCTGGTCCATCTAGTCTGCCCATGTCCCTACCTACTTAAACTGCAGATCCTAAATGATCAGCAGCTTACCCTCTCTTTCCTATTACTATGGTTGCCTTTTGTCTAGCCCATGCATTCTTGAACTCACCAATCATTTTAGTCTCTATGACCTCCACTGGGAGGCTGTTCCATGCATTCAAGACCCTATCTGTGAAAAAATACTTCCTCACATTACTCCTGAGTCCCCCTCCCAGCCTCATATTGTGACTCCTTGTTCTTGCACATCTCTTTTTTTGAAAGATCCTGCCCTCCTGGACTTTGTTGATTCCCCCGAGGTACTTGAATGTCTCTATCATATCCCCCCCATCTCCCTCCTTTCCTCCAGGGTATACATATTGAGGTCCTTCCTCATATGTTTTCTGGTGCATTCCTTTCACCATTTTTGTTGCCCTACTGTGGACCACCTCCATTCTGTCAATGTCCTTCCAGAGATGCGGTCTCCAGAACGTAACACATTATTCAAGACGTGGCCTGACCAATGGTCTATACAGTGGCATCACCACCTCCTGTTTTCTACTAGTGATGCCCCTCTCTATGCGCCCCAGCATCCCTCCAGCCATCCCCACTGCCTTTTTACATTGCTTGGCCATCTTCAGGTCATCCATTATGTTTATCCCAAGGTCCCTTTTCAGTTTTGTTGTTGTTAGTATCCTCCCCATTTTGCATTCCTCTGCAGGATTCCTGTGGCCCAAGTACATGACTTTGCATTTTTTTGTATTGAATTTAAGATGCCACACTCTTGACCACTCCTCTAATTTGCCTAGGTCTCTTCTCATTTTTCCCACCCCATCTGGAGTGTCTACCCTATTGCAGATCTTGTTGTCATCTGCAGAGAGAATCACCTTTCCTTCCATCCCCTCCACAATGTCACTAATGAAGACATTGAAGAGGACCAGCCCCAGAACTGAGCCCATGGCACCCCACTTGTCACCGCCTCTCCTGGGATCAATCTCCATTTAGCACCACCCTCTGTGTCCTGTTGCTCAGCCCATTTTGGACCCAGTGTACCACCTTGGGACCTACTCCCAGACTGCGCAACTTGTTTACTAGCTTCCTGCGTGGGACGGTGTCAAATGTCTTCCTAAAATCTAGGTAGGCCATGTCCACCAACACTCCCATATCCACCACCCTGGTTATCCAGTCAAAGAAATCTATCAGATTTGTTTGACAAGATCTCCCTGCTGTGAATCCATGTTGCCTCGGATCTTGTGCCCCACTAGCCTCCAGATATGCCACAATCCTTTCCTTTAACATGGATTCCATGATTTTCCCCACCAGTGAGGTTAAGTTGACTGGCCTGTAATTTCCAGCCTCCACCTTGTTCCCACTTTTGTGTAATGGTACCACATTCACTGTCCTATAGGTCTTTGATACCACTCTTTCTTCTAGTGATTTGTTAAATAGGGTTGTCAGTGGTGCCCCTATTATCTCCTTGAGTTATTTCAGTATTCTGGGATGCATCCCATTCAGTCCCATTGCCTTGTCCACTTTTAGTTTTGAGAGTTCCTTTAATACTCTCTCCTCCATGAATGGACTGGTGTCCACCCCCCCCCCCATTTGTGTTTTTCTACCAATTACTTTTGGTCCCTCCCCTTCCCCTTCCTTTGTTAATACTGAGCAGAAGTATTCATTTAGAATTTCTGCTTTTTCTAGGTCCCCCCTCTGCACACTCCCCCCATTTATTCAAAACCTCACAATCCCTCCATTGGTCTTTTTTCCTTTCACTGATATACCTGAAGAAGGTTTTGTCACCTTCTTTTACTGATTTTGATATATTTTCTTCAGTTTGTGCCTTTGTGCACCTGACTGACTTCTGCTTTGCCTGGTGCATTCCCCTGTCTCCCTCACTCCCTCTTTGTTTCCTTGTATTTTCTTAAAGTCTGTTTTTTTCCCTAACCTTGCCTGCCACATCTTTTGAAAACCATAGTGTTTTTTTCTTCCTTTGTGCTTTGTCTACTAGCTTTACACAGAGGCCTGTTGTCTCTGCTATGGCTCCTTTAAGTTTCTCCCACTTTTCCTCCCCTCCCCCCCATCACCAGGATTCTCAGGAGGTGTTCCCCAATTTTTGCAAAGTCTGCTCTCTAGAAGTCCAGGACCTTTACTTTTGAGTGGCTCGACTCTACTACTGTCTTTACCTTAAACCACACTGTATGGTGATCACTGGTCCAAGATGGCTGCCCACTGATAGATCCATTATTTTGTCACCAACTGTGAGAACCAGGTCTAGTATTGCTCCCTCCCATGTGGGCTCCTTCACCAACTGTCTGAGGCATGTTCCTTCCAGGGCATCCAAGATGTATCTGCTCCTGGTAATGGCTGCTGCATATATGTTCCAGTTAACATCTGGCATGTTTAGGTCCCTCACTAGCAACACCTTCCCTTTTTCTGCCATTTTGTGTATGGTTTCCACTAATACCCTGACTATTTCATCCCCATGTGCTGGAGGTCTGTAGATAACTCCAATGCAGATGCCAACAAGGACTTTGTTAGTTGAGTGGTGGCCTTCCTTTCTCAAATTCGGCACTTAAAAGTATGGAAACAACTTATAAAAATCGGCCCCATTATAGTCTATGGAGCACGCCTCCGTGCCGTTCCTGTACTGATGTCATGAAATGTGCAAGCTTGGGGGTGTGGCTCTGGGTTGGGAAATGTTACCATTTTGAATACCAGCTCCACGGAGCTGTTTTACAAGTGTAATTGTATGAAATATAGGCTGCAACAAATTGAACTTTTTGGATGACACTGTAAACCAGAGAGTATGCTATCCTATATGTTGGAGGGGGCAGAGAACTATGGATGGTTGAAACCTGCTCTTTAACTGATTGAGCTTTTCTCTCTTCAGTCTCTGCATTTGCTCTCCATACCTACCTTCCCGCCTCCTTTTGCTGGTACACTTCTCTATCCCCCCTCCCCCGCATCTGCTTTTATCTTCTGAATGCTGCCCTTTTTCCCTGATCTTTTCTGCTACTTCCCTGCTGAACTATAGAGGTTTCCTTTTTTTTGTTCTTGTTGGCCTTTCTGACACAAAGATTTGTGGCTTCTACAATGGTCTCCCTAATTTTTGCCCATTTTTCATTCACCCCTTCCAGATCCCCAACCCCTGCAAGACTTTCCATGACATGCTCGCCCACATGCTTGAAGTTTGCCTGCCTAAAATCTAGAATTGTTATCTTTGAGTGTTTCCCTAATGTCATTGTTCTTAGTGTGAACCATATGGTATTGTGGTCACTTGTGCCTAGGCTTCCCCCACTGAGACCTCCCCCAATCTGTCTCTATTTGTTAAGATCAGGTCTAGTATTGCCCCTTTCCTAGTAGGTTCCCTGACTAGCTGTCTCAAGACTGCCCCTTGTAGTGAATCTATGAGCTAATAATATCAAAATGGAATAGATAACAGCATAAACAGTGCATAAAACACCTGCAGACCAACATTTAAACCAGCATGGACAGCCTAGCATCCATAGTTAAACAAACATATTCAGAATATTTCTGAAACATCATTGTTAAGATAAACCTGGCCTGGGAAAAACAGTACAAGGAGAGTGTCTCTAGGCACTTTTACATGACGCCCTGCTTAAATCACAACAGTTTACTGCGCTCACTCCAGCTCACACTACACTGCAGCAGTTTCTTTTTACACTCCAGCCCTTACACTGGTGTCTGGGCCGACATTTCAGCCTCATTTCCAGGCTTCAGAGATGCTGACACTTCCTTATCCAGCCTCAATTCAGACAAACAAATGTCCTCGTGCTATAAAGAAAACTGAACTCTGTAAACTATTTACTTTTAAGAACTGAGAGCAAAAACATACTGAAAAAGCACTCCAAAAGTGGAGCCGTGATACTGGGCACGTGCTAACACATATTCATATCCCTTGGGTTATGAATACGTATTAGTGCATGCCCAGTACCACGGCTCTACTGTCAGAGCACTTTTATAGTACTTTGTAGCCCTCGATTCTTAAAAGTTCATAGTTTCCTGAGTTCAGTTTTCTTTATAGTTTTGGAAGATTTGTTTAGCTGAACTCGTGTAGGGTAGACTGAGAACGATAGTTGGGGTATTAATATGCAGGAAAGTACATGGGGATCCTGGAGAGTCTCGCAAGACTTTCTGGAGGGGCGATGTGAGCACACCTATTTGATTACAAGGCCACCCAATGTGTGCCACAACGATGCGCTGAAACAGCAAACCCAGGAAAACAGGGAACGCCGGATCAGTGAGCGCTCATTTTAAGTGTGCTGCGGGTTGCCTGTACATGCTAAAAATGTAATGCTGCAATTGCTATGCACCAATTACAACAGAGCAGAGCATGTCATGTAAAAGTGTCTTCTTTGGCTCAAACGGCAGACTCCCAGCGGCAGTGAGTCCTTCTATAAACTTATGCAGGCAGTCATGCAATAAGATAATGGATTAAAAGAGAGGTAAACATGGAATGCACATCTCAACCTTTAAACAATCCCCATCCCCAGAACCTGCAAACTGCTTTACTAACACTAGAATCATATTGTGCATGACAGGGGTTTATATCAACATTGCAGTCCACATACTGGAGAAGGAAGGTACCGGGGAAGGGGCAGGAAGGAGAGTCACAAAGTCATAGCTGTCACATGGCTGCTGCCATCTTGGGAAGCAAAATGCCCCTCACTTTAGATGGGTATAGAAACCAATAATGTTACTAGAAGATTTCAAAATGGATGGGAGATATGCTCACCATGAAGGCATGTAGCACCCTTATAGTCCAGACAAGGTACCCCTTTTAAGCCCTCTGCCTCCCCACCACCAACTCCCCACACATCACAGGCATTAACATTACCAAATAAAAAGTGTCAAGCTGCATCAGCTGCCTCTGAAGTGTCAGCATCCCCAAAGTCAGATTTTATTTTCCTCACCAGCTTGCCAGCTTTTTGAGGATCATTACAGGCATGCTACTTCTCTGCATATATGATGCGCAGTTTGGCAACATACTGAATCGTGTGTGTGAGGCCCATTGCCTTGAGAGTGAAGCATACTCATCAAAATATTTTCACCTGGTGTGGGTCTCAAAACTTAAGTCTGGAAGTATAGAGAGTTTTTCCCCCCTGACATGTCGAAGGGAACCATAGGGCATGCTGCCTCCAACATCCGATCATGCTCATGGATCTCCTCCCAGTGCTGCAAGTAGAGTACGGGAGGAATCTGGCCTTCTCTGAGTAATACAGTAAGCCTGTAGAACTTGTGATGCCAGTTCCAGACTCAGTTCAGTGCCCAGCCATGTGCTGATGAAAGTCTTTGATTCATCATCTTTTGCTGACTCAGGCAGTCCCCCTATTCTAATATTACAAGATTGTATTCTGTTTTCCAGAATTCCCATGTGGTTACAGACCATCTTGTTGTTCTTATTAATTCCAATAGTCACTGCAGAGGCTTTATACTGTAGGCTTCACTAGCCATGTTCTTAGCATCAGTCACCACCGCAGATATCTGGATCTCACATAGCAGTCTAGAATTAATACCTACAACTTTCTGGTTGAGAGCAATTACTTAAGTCTCTAGCAACTGTATAGCTCTTAAGACATCCATAAGCATAGGTTCACCCCCACTATAGTCCACCATGCGCTCGGCCTTATCTTTGTTTCCAGACCCTGAGGCCTGCTGCTGTTTCTTGCCACTGCCATTGTCAGCCAGTTTCTTTGGCAGTCCCAAGGAATCCTATCATTAGAAGCAGTCTTATCTTCAACCAGTAGAAGGTACAGGTACTTTGATAAATTTACTTTAAATAAGAATGAAAACGTTTTTTTATAAAAAAGTAAGTATTTAAAAGTCCTATGGAGAGGAGTTAAAGGGAAACACGTCTATCCCAAGTGACAGTAGACTCTGCCCCCACCAGGAGTGACTTTTTACTAATAAACTTCTATATTACAAATTAACATTGTTAATTGCCCTAATTTTTACTTCACTTTATTTTGCAGTTATAAAACATGCTGGTCCCACTTAAGATTGTTCACAAACCGAATCCTCAAATAACTGAAGTATTTAAGTTTCATCAGTTTAGTTCTGTTTAAAAAGCAAGAGGAATATTTAACAGGGGCATGGCCTAGCTAGGGACCAAGATGGATGCTTGATCCCACAACTCTTTGAACATCTGCTCAAAATTTAACCTATCCATCATTTCAACCACCAAAATCACCACTAACCTGCAATAGCTAGCAATCTTGATGTCGATTCAGCCAAAATCTGCAAGAAGGCAAATGCAGATCATTTAAATTTGCAAAAGAGACTACCAGAGGGGATGGGCCTGGTGAGCCCCAGCATCATGCTAATACCAGGGTGGGAACTACTGACCAGGCTGGCTCAGCATCTCTCAGCATGGAGACTGCACCTGCACTAAAGCCCTCTATTGAAACATTGCTTTTTGAATAAAAAAAATTAATGCTGGCTTTGGGAATGTCACAGTTCAATATGCTCAAATTTGGTGAATGGTAAATGGGCTGGGAGAAACTGCGGAGACATACAGCAGGTGTCTTGACAAATTGGAGATACAATTCAGAGAACAAGAAGATCGGACCTGGGAATTGACTGCTGAACTGTTGCAAGTCCAGAAAACAATCTGTGAACTTACTGGCACCCTGGGTGACTGTGAAAACAGGAAGCAAAGAAACATCATGGTGATCAGCATTCCTGAAGGGACTGAGGATGCTGACCTAGTTGTATTTGTTTCCACGTGGCTCCCTGCTATGTTAGTCCTTGCAGAAGGGATGATTTTGGTTACAGAGAGCCCATCACTCCTTGGGCAAGAAACCCAACCCAGTGAACATCCTTATTATTTCCTCATCAAGTTCCTGCATTATCAGGCCAGGCAATCAGTCCTGCAGGCAGCAAGGAAGAAGGAGCCAATTCAAATTGAGAACTACATGCATAGCATATACCCTGACTACACTTGCAGATTACAAACTACTCCACAGGAATTCACTGATGTTACAAAACAGCTGCATGGGATGAATCAGCAGTTCACACATGTATATCCATCATGTTTAATCACCTAACATCTGCGACTGCCTCTAAAAATCTTCACCAAGCCTGATTTGACAGCCACCTATCTGGCCATGGAGATTACAGCCACAGAGTGCTGCTCGGGTTCTTGCCACACCAGGACAAATGCATGATCTCCTGGGATACTTCTGGATACAATTATCAAGACGTTATGATGAGTGGCATGGGTGGGATGGATTCTTTCCTTAGGCACTATTGTGTTTAACTCTGGTACAGGATCCTCAGCTTGGAGAAAGGTTATCACCAGAGTTTACAACTGTTTTAAACTTGAATGTGTGTTTGGCTCTGATTCAGTAAGTTACATGTGCTCCTAATCTGACCCAGATGAGCTGAGAACCACCTCTGAGAAGGTCTCTGCATCATTACTGTGGCAGTCATGGGGCTTAAGGCGGTCATGGGTGGAAAAGGGACCTGTATGAGGCAACCCTTTGGAAACAAGTCAGAGCAACTGACAAATGCTTGCAGCCTGGCTTCTGGTGCCAATCCGGAAGCTCCACCCTACCTAGATAATAAAGGTGTCCCACAAATGGTAACTCTCCAGGACTGGTGAAACTGTTGGTTTTCATCTTTCTTATATGCAGCCTTATGCTTGTTCCAAGGTTGTTTGAACTACAAGTGTTAGCCCAAGAAAGTCTAAATGCTGGTACCTCTCGAACTGTTTGTATAGGTGAGGCTCTAGGGAATAGACCAACACTGAAAAACATTCTAACCCCACAGCAGAACTCTGACATATTTGCTTGTAAGTCATGTACCATTTGAGCAATTCAAGCAAATGGGTTTGTTTCCTAAGGTAAATGGAGAAGGGGATGCTTGAGGATAGGCCCTTTGGATCAGTGGCCTGTAAAGGTGACTTACTTCTCCCCTGCCAGCTAGGGTTTATTATTCTAAATCTGATCCATGGTCTAGATTGGTGAGGTAGTTGTAAAGTGGACCCTGCCCTGAAGAGATATTATGAACCAGCTTGAAAAATGTTTAACACAACCTTGAATATTTTCTGCTAAGGTGGCTTATAGGCAAAGTCACTGGAAAACTGCAGAAAATGCTACCCAAAAATACAAAGACTTTTATAGAAATTGCAGGTAAATAATGGGGGTTCACCCAGTGCTCTCTAATAAACTTTTTGTTGTTTGCTGTAGCATTTATTTATTGCATACATTGTTAAATATATCACCTCTTGAATATGCTTTCCATATGAAAAAAGGTTTGTGTTTTTTAAATGAATTGCTAATTAATCATTATGTAATATATCTTCTAAAATCTAAAGACATCTACCTCATGCAATGCTAACTAGATTTTATTTAATGATTTACAGTCAATCAATATTGAATAAATCCTGAAACAACATAGTTTGCCAGTTTCTTAAGCCCTGTTTACACAGTCACATTTGTACTGCAGCAACCTGATCGCTCAGGTTGCTCCAGTGCAAATGCGACCATGTGGATGTGTACCCAATGGCGGCAAGTTGCTCATTAAGCTGGTCCCGCATTCCCTCTCAAACTGGGGATGCCAACTGGAGTGAGCAACTTGCAGTGGATTAAACCTCTGTGTGGACTGTCTGTGACTTCGCAACATGTCCACTCTGTGGTCCCCTATCGCATGGCCCCTCACCAGCTCAGAATGTAGCGGTGCACAGAGGGGCCGTGTGGACAGGCAGTTTGCCAGTTGCTGCTGATTGGGACCACACTGCTGTGGTCTGAAAAGAGTAGTGCTGCCGCCGTGTAAACACGGCTTTAGATGTTAAATAATAAAGACCTGTTTAACAGCTACTTACTATGGTTCATGAAAAAAGAAACAGTTAACCAGGGTGTCTAATCAAATTCTAATAAGAAGACAAAACAAAACTGTTTATTTTGTTAAAAATAATTGCTGTTCTTAATCAGCACTGTAAGTACAAACCTTTTATAATCACATGATAAAAGTATTAAATCATTTCAATAGCTTTTCATTACATCATACAGTACAACAGTTTTTAATACATGACGCTTTTGCTTTTCTCAGGTTGCAATGGTTATTGTCTATTTAAAGGTAACTGTTTAAATATACTTCACATGTTTTATCAGTGCATTTTGAGGAATGTTGGGGGGGTTGTAGGCATTGCATGTGAGCATGTAGGTGTGGCAGATTATCAAGTAAGGGATCACTGTCACCAACTCCCTCAGAAGCACATTCAAGTTTATAATCAACAGGGCTATCCAAACACTTTCGGACATTTGAATCAAAATCCATCCAGATTTGAAGTATATGTACCAGAAAAACCTATCCTATCACTCAAAAGCAAGCATTGTAGTTAATGCTCCATTTACAGCAGATAAATGTAACAATTTTCACCTTTATTCATACCTATTGTTTTAGTCTCTGTGGCAGCAAAACGTTTAATGATAGTCTGCTCCAACACAGATTTTAAGTACTTAAGTGCACATATGCATATCCAGAGGATTTTGAAACCAAACCAGGGAAGTGAACAACACTGGACCTCTCCTCACCTCACACTGCATTGTGTTGGCCAAATCCAAGTCTGAGTACCACATTGCAGTGCCTGTTTGGGATTAAGCAAACGGATAGTTTATTAGAAGAAGGGGGTCTCATTTAAGTAAAAAAAAAAGATGAAAGTCACTGTGTGTTTCTCTGAGGAAGGGGGCTGTATCAGCTTAATTTACTGAGTCAGGAGCAGAGGCTGAGGCTAATTGGGGGTGTGGCTTAGACATTTAGGAGTACAAAAGCAAGTGTCTCCAATTACAGCTTCCTGCTGTTTTTGACAGAGAACTCCACCCCTCCACCCTCCTACCCAAAGCCAGTTCTACAATTATAGCCACTGGATTTGGCTGACAACAGGAACTTCCTGTTTGGCAGTAGGAAAGAAGGATCACTGAGACACATTATTTTCATCAACCTTGTAGGAACCTAAAAAATAGCTCTTTATCCCCCCCGGCTGCTGGAGGTCTGAATCCAAGCACGGAACAAGGAGACTACTGAAGACAACAGGAAGTTCCTGTCCCAGAACAGGAAGGGTGAGAATTGTAAGGCACATAGGCAGTAGAAAAATACGTGTAAAAATACATAGAGGGAGGAGACAGTTAGCACACAAAGCAACAGAGAGGGGACACAAAATAAATCAAGATGGGAGTGGTGCAGTGCAATGGCTGTGGGGAAGCAGTGTTCTGGGAGACATTCTGGAGGCTGCAATACTGCCCTATTTGCAGGCACCTCTCTGGTCTGAGGGAGGAGGTTGCCCATCTCCAGGCTGACCTGGCTAGGATTCGTAAAACCTCTTCCGCCACCCAGGGACCACCAGGGCCACCACTGCTACCTCAGAGGTTGCCAAGAAAGAGGAGCGGTTGGACCAAGGTGGCTCAGGGAGGGAGAGGGTGGTGGAAATGAGGTGCATCACTCCAGTTGTACCTTTCCACAATTCATATATTATTCTGGCAAAGAGGGGTTCCTCTATGGAGGCATCTGCAGTGGAGACCAAGGAGGATGCTGGGAACCTCCACAAAGGAGACCCACAGGAGGGTGGCACGAGACCACACAGGGGAAGGAAACAACTCCTGGTGGGGGACTTCATCATTGGGGGGGTAGAAGTGGTGGAGGAAGGGGATAGGGAGGTAAGGTGTCTGCCTGGTGCCACGGCTTGGAGGGACAGGAAGCAAATCCTCAGGATCGCAGGAGCAGCTGCACAAGGGAAGGAGCTGGATGTCATTGTCCACCTAGAGACAAATGACCTGGCTGTGAATGGGATCAGAGTGGTGCAAGAGGAGTTTGTAGAGTTGGGGAGGGGCCTTAGACAAGTAGCATGTATGGTAACCTTCTTGGAGGTGCTGCCTGTCTATGGTAAGGATGATGCTAGGGTATCCGCACCATGGGATTCAATGAATGGTTGAAAAACTGGTGTGGGGCTCAGGGTTTTGGCTTCACTGGGGACTGGGGAGCCACCTGGAGGGATGCAGGCCTATACTGGCGCGATGGTCTGCATCTGTCCAGGGGGAACCAGGATCCTAGGTGATAGGTTTAAATGCTTCATTGGCAAGCATTTAAACTAGCCAAGGTGGAAGGCACTGAAAAGGAGCAGGGAAATCCCAGCCTCCCCCACAAAACACAGTAGTTAGTGAGGTAAACACAAAGGTAGAGAAGTCAGTAGGGAGCAGAACAGGGGTAAATGAAGAAAAAGGCAGTAAGAACAGGGTTGGGGCTAAAAGGGGTAAGGCCATAAAATAAAAATGGAAGGTAATGAGTACCAATGCCCACGGTCTGTGTAACAAGCTTCCTGAACTAGTAGCCTTGATAGAAGAGGGATGTCTGGATATTGTGGCAGTCACCAAAACATGGTACACAGAGAACCATGACTGGGATGTCAACATACCAGAATACACAGTCTACAGGAGGGACAGGGTCAGTAAAAGAGGAGGAGGAGTAGCTCTCTATATTGGCAAGGGATTAAAGCAACAGAACTAAAGAGTAAACAGGAAGTTCATGAGTCACTGTGGGTCACCCTGGAGACAGGAAATGGCACCACAATCTGCATGGGGGTTGTGTACAGACCCCCATCTCAGGGAGAAGAAATGGAAAAGGAAATGATAGAAGGCATCCTTAACATGGCAGAAAAAGGGGAGATATTGTTGATGGGGGACCTGAATATGCCAGATGTTAACTGGAGTACCTTTACTGCAGGCACATCCAAGAGCAGGGTCATTCTTGATGCCCTACAGAGGGCATACCTCAGACAGCTAGTGTTGGAACCCATTCGGAAGGGAGCAATCTTAGACCTGGTACTCTCAAATGAGGAAGGAGAAAGGATCTCAGATTTAGAAGTGGGTAGCCATCTGGGAACAAGTGACCACCAAACAGTGCAGTTCACAATAAACACAGCCATAGAATCAAGCCATACAAAAACAAGAGTATTGGACTTCAGGAAGGCTGACTTTGGGAAAATGAGAGAGTGCCTCAGAAAAGCACTAGGAAATGGGCAAGAAGGAGGGGTGGAGGAACAATGGGGAATAATCAAAACAGCCATTGCAGAGGCAACAGGCCTTTGTATGAAGCAAATCAACAAAACAAAATGAAGGAAAACACCACTATGGTTCTCAAAAGAGGTGGAAGTGAAGGTTAAGGATAGCATTCAGGAAATACAAGGAAACACAGAAGGAGCAGGACAGAGAACTTTATCAGTTAAAGCAGAAGGAGGCAGGGAAGGCAGTCAGAATAGCAAAGGCACAAACTGAGGAAAAGATAGCCAACTCTGTTAAGAAAGGGGATAAAACCTTTTATAGGTACATTAGGGAGCGAAGAAAGGCCAAGGGAGGGATACAGAAACTTAATAAGGGGAGGGAATGTGGGCAGAGGGTGACAGTGAAAAAGCAGGAATACTGAATGAATATTTCTGCTCAGTATTCACAATGGAAAAGGAGGGGGGAGGTACCTAAACTAAGTAAGAAAAGCACTCTGAATAGGGGGGTCAATACCAGTCCATTCACAGAAGAAAGGGTTTTGAAAGAACTCTTGAAACTGAGGGTGGACAAAGCAATGGGGCCTCAAATCATGGGAGGAATGGGTGATACCTGAGGACTGGAGGAGGGCAAATGTGATTCCACTTCACAAAAGTGGGAGCAGGGCAGAGGCAGGAAACCATAGACCAGTTAGTTTGACCTTAGTGGTAGGAAAAATGATGGAATCACTTCTGAAGGAAAGAATTGTTGAGTAACTAGAGGCCAGTGGAGCACAGGACCCAAGGCAGCATGGTTTCACAGCAGGAAGGTCATGTCAGATGAACCTAATAGATTTCTTTGACAGGGTGACCAAAGTAGTAGACCAGGGAGGGCTGTGGATATGGCCTACCTAGATTTTAGCAAGGCATTTGACACAGTCTCACACAAAAGATTAATATACAAGTTAGCAAGCCTTGGAGTGGGTCCCAAGGTGGTAGCCGGATAAAAAAATGGCTGGACAACAGGACGCAAAAGGTAATAGTAAATGGAGTCCACAGTGAAGAAAGGAGGGTAACTAGCGGGGTACCGCAGGGGTCGGTACTGGGACCGGTCCTCTTTAATGTCTTTATAAGTGACATTGGAGAGCACCTGGAAGGGAAAGTATGTCTCTTTGCAGATGACACAAAGATCTGCAACAGGGTTGATACACAAGGTGGGGTGGAAAGTATGAAAAGGGTCTTGGCAAGGTTGGAGGAATGGTCAAATATATGGTAGCTCAGATTCAATGCAAAGAAGTGCAAGGCAATGCATCTGGGAAACAAAATCCCAGGGGAAGAGTACACAATGGGGGGTGAGTTAATAACAACAACAAAAATTGAAAGAGACCTAGGAGTAATTATATCCGATGACCTAAAGGTGGGCAAGCAATGTGAGGAGGCAGTAAAGAGGGCTGGGGGAATACTGTGATGCATAGGGAGAGGCATCAACAGTAGAAAACAAGAAGTTGTTATCCCTCTGTACAGACAGTTGGTAAGACCCCATCTGGAGTACTGCATGCAATTCTGGAGACCCCATCTCTGCAAAGACATAGACAGAGTGGAGGCTGTTCAGAGGAGGGCAACCAAAATGGTGCAGGGTCTGAACCTGAAAACATATGAGGAGAGACTAAAGCAGCTTAATATGTATACTCTTGAGGAAAGGAGGGAGGGGGGGCATGATAGAAACTTTTAAGTATCTCAAGGGAATTAACAAAGTACAAGAAGGTAGCATCTTTCAGAAGAAGAGATGTGCAAGAACAAGGGGGTGTGATTTGAAGATAGAGGGGGGACGGCTCAGAGGTAATGTTAGAAAGTATTTTTTCACAGAGAGGGTCATGGATGCATGAAACAGCCTTCCTGAGGAGGTTGTGGAGTCGGGAACAGTGGGAGAATTCAAGAATGCATGGGACAGACATAAGGCAAGTCTAGTTGGGGGTAGGAGGAAGTAAGCTGTTGATTAACTAGAATTTGCAGCTTTTCCATCAGGTAGGGAAATGGGCAGACTAGGTGAGCCAAGTGGTCCTTATCTGCTGTCAAATTCTATGTTTCAAATTCTGTGTTATCATGTTTGGGTATCTTTCATTGAGCATTTAAATATTTTTTATAATTTCAGTCAAAAATTCATTAACTTGCAAGAAATTGCAGATTTTGTGCAGAGAATGGTGAAAACTGTGGATATTGCAGAACAATTGCAGGTGCACTTTTCTAGTGCCCCTGCTTATAGGATAGGTCAATACTGTGTCTTCACATTGCAGAGTTCAAAAGAGTGGAGAAATGTACTCCAGCTTGTACCATGAAGGAAGAATCAATCAAATCAATCAATCAATCAAAATCTTTATTTATCCAGGCAAACATCATTGAGCAGAGCTCTTTTACAAGATGGACCTGGTTAGAACAGGGTCGGGTAACATTCATCATAAAAACATATAAATACATGTAAATAAGTATATAAACACAAACACAATGGTACAGTAATAGGGGAGTCAAATGATAAAAGGAAGACAAGGCAAGCTACAACAGAGGAGGATTCAAATACAAGGGGGGTCCACCATTGAACCACATGCAACTGTATACAAACCATGTTCTCTGTATAGAAGTACCAGTTAGTTCATTTACCAGGGGCAGTCACTAGTACTAGCCATGAAAATGACTTGGAGAACCACCAACTAATGGCAGATGGGGTACCAGGAGGGGTATGTAATATGTAAGTGAAGGATAACATTGTGAGAAGTGAAGTCCCAAGGATAGGTCGGTAGAACTGATGCGGCGGTGGGGGCCTATGGGGAGAGGGAAAGGGGAGTTAGGACTTTTATAGTATAGAATGGGAAGTATGAATCTGTGTGGATTCAGTGGGGTTTGGGGTTCTCTATACAGTTAAGCCTGTTGCTTGTTGAGGAGAAACAGGGGCATTTGCTCTGTGGATAAGTGGGGATCGGGATTTCTGTGAGTGGGAGGTGGGAAGGGAATGATGTGCATTGTTCTATTCCTAAAATACTCCAATTTTATGCTTTTCTTTCATAGGGAGGCTGGGGAGAGTTCAAGTTAGAAATGTTTAAAAAATCATTGTTCAGTTTTCACAGTTTTCTTGTAATGTTAAAAAATAGCTTTGAATTGGAATGCTGTGTTGGGGGGCTCACCTATGACATGGGAGGTGTGTACCCTAAAACTTGCTTGACAGTGATGACTGAATTGAGAGTACTGACCTGGTATATCGGTGGTCTAAAAACAGTAATAAAAATAAAGGGGATATGGTCCTAAATTATAAAGGTAATGGGGGACTTGGTTATCCCACAATAGACTCATATGGTATGGGAGGAGGCTCAAAACTGGAGAAATTTTAGGGAGGCAACTGTAAATACTCTTTCACTACGAAAGTTATAGGAGTGGCTATATGGGTCTCAGCTTGTCTCCTCTCTGCAGCAGAGATCTGCTAGGGTTACAAACCCACAAGATGAATTTCATAGTGATGGGTGAAATTGGGAGCTGATTTTTTTCACTTTGGTGGAAATTTATGGGTCTAATTTCGACCACCCTGATTTCTTTCACCAACATTACCTGACCCTGGCGGACTTTCCTGCCTTAGCCCTTCTAAGGAAAGACATGAACACTCCATGGGACCTGGTTTTGAACTGATCTGCTCCTCCTACCCATCAGCTTCTTAGATGTATACAAGCACTCAGGCATTTGGCGAATGAGCAATCTTTGCGAGATGCCTGGCATTTCCTTCAGCTGATGGCTAGAGAATTCTCATTTTTCTCACATGCCCACACCCTATACACCTGCATTGATCTCATTCCCTTATCCTCTAACTTGTTGCAGTGATTAATGTCAGAATCATATGGACCTAACCTGCATTCTAACCTAGCTCCAGTACTTGTGGTTTTGAATAGGGAGGAAGGCTCTCCACTCCTGTGCTAGTAGAGACTTCATCCCAGGTTGTTGCTGGATCATTCTTTTAATGGCTGGATGGAGGAGGCCCTCTGGGATCTGTTTATACACAATGCATGGGGATACACCTCTGTCTCCACCCGGTAGCAGGCAAAGAAAGGTTTTGTTGGGGGGGGGGTGGCAATATCAGGGGTGGCACACACAAACAGAGAGCAGTCCAAACATGGGCAAGGTTTAGAGGAGCAAACTACATATTTAGAAAGGGAGCAGATATCAAATATTTTCCCTGCAGTACTGAAGTAGTTAAGACTTCTGAGGGGCAGGCTGAATCAAATGGTGTCAGTCAGGCTGAAGTGCAATATTTTACTCGGCCAAGCTGGGTCATAAGAAGTTATCGAGCTTCTTCCAAATATTTTATAAAGTTAAGAGTAGTTCGGATCATGTGTTAACTGGTCCTTCCTTTTAGCAGCTTTAGTTTCCACATGACACACACAGCAGAGTACAGGAGTCAGATAGAGTGCATGCTTCAGAAACCGAGAATTGTGAGCCTGGTAGCAACTCCATGATTGGCAGCTAACTGTGCACTTCATTAGGGGACATCAGATTGGCAAGACAACACAGAACACCCGTGGTTCTCAGTGATTGTGTGAGTAGTTCAGTGCATGACAGACAGTTGAACAGAGGGGAGCTTTGCACTGTGACAGTTTGTTTGGTGCTCACACAGGAATTTTCTTTCCTGTCTCCTTGTTCTGCTGCTTATTCAACACTGTTGTTATTTTTAAAGAGTGATGGGGGAAAAACAATATAAATCTCCTCCGTCCTCTGAGCCAAAATGGAGGGTGGAAGATGAAGGGGAGAGGAGGCTTGGCGGGCAGGCACAAGAAATCAGCTAACAGCCAAATGCAGCTTTTTAAAACCTGCTAGTGATGTAACTAAGTGTTAATTAAATTAATTAGGCAGTAGCATATTTACTATTTAGCTGCAACTAGTGGCTGCATACAAGAACAGTCTGTATCCCTAATTGTTAATCATGACTCCGGCCATAAGTTGCAGCTGAATTTTAGACAAGGGAGGAAACTGTAAAACATACATTTTAATTTGTGATCCCTGTTTGAGTAGAAATGGTGGTTGGGGAGGGAAGAATAGAGAAAGAATTAAGGGAGACTGGTGCCAGACTGGGAAATGGGGGAAGCAATAAAGCTGCAAATATTAAAAACAGTCTGCTGCTAATAACTAATTAGTATTCTGAGGCCCTGATTTAAATTTGAACACTAGCATCATATAAATACTGGTTAAAAATATGTTTTAATTTAAAAGTTGTTTAAAACTATATTTTAACATATAGTTACTCTAATACAAATCCTGTGATATTGTTTACCACTGTGTGCACTTATGAATTTTGTTGTCCCCTTATTATTTCTTGTTGCTCTCGCATCACTAAAGGCATAGAATGTTTTGCTAGCTAATTGTTAATTTCTAACTGCTGTACATTTGTCTAATTGCACAATTACTGCTGTACCATGTTATTGTTTTATTGCTGTACCATGTTACTGTTTTGCCTCCATATTACTGCCTGATGCTATGTTTACTGATCTGGTTCCTTGTTGCATATCATGTTCTGTGTTAATGCTCTCTACTCAATTGACTGTACTATGTATTGCTAACTTGTATATTGTTACTCGTACATTCCAAAACAGGGTCAGAAAAGCACCGACAAGAATGCCATCGATAAGAAGGGCGCAGAAAAAATAGCACTGATATTTATTTTGCGGGGGTATCCAGCCCCTGCACCTCCCCTAATCCCCTAATAGGGATTCTCACTCTGTGGGGGGGTCATGGGGCAAGAAACATTATGTGGGGCCATGGATTACTGTTTCCACAGCCCCTCACATCAGTGTTAAAGTCCCGTTTGGTAAAACGTTTCGGAGATCAAGATCAGAATCCTGGTCTCCACTGTTGCTGGGCTGAGCTGCTCTATGCCCCAGCCCTCCACACCACGGGAACAGCTAAGCCAGGCTCCTGGATTCTGCTGACCTTGTCTGTATAGCAGTACTACGGACAGCTACCAGTGGAGCGCATATGGCTAATGCTGTAAATCCCTGTTCACTGACCCTGGTAGCTCTATATGGACTAGCGCTCTCTTGACAGGCACTATAAATATAATGCTCATCAAACTAGGTGCCGTACTCTTCAGGGTGGTGCCTAAAAATAGGCATTTCCTATGTCTAATGCACTTACCCGATTACCAAAAACAAATAAATAAATACACAAAGGTTCTGAAAGGTTCGGATAACTATCCAAACCTGCTGTTACTTATCAGAACCTTTTAGAACCACAGAACATTTTGAGATTCTCCCATCACTAATAAGTGGGAGACATGGCTAGCCTGGCAACTTAAGGACAAGGAATCTGACAAGCCCATTCCCTGTATTAAAACTGCTGCCAGGGATCTAACAGCTTACAGGACAAGCATCAGGGACACCTTCACAGCTTTCTATTCTGGTCTCTATACCACTGAGATTGTACAACCTATATCAATCCCTGAAACCTTCCTTGGTACTTTGCCAATCCCAACCATACCAGAGAGTGAGAGAGACAAGTTGGATAGAGACCCCACTAGGGAGGAATTGTGGAAAGCTCTGCAGACTCTAACTTTTGGTAAGGCTTCTGGCACAGATGACTTCCTGGATGAACTTTACAAAATGTTTTGGGGAGTGCTCCGGTACCCACTGGAAGATATGGTACTGGAGTCTTGGACAAGAGAAAACTTCCCCATGGAAATGCTTGGCCACTATCATGGTCCTCCCTAAGGACCTCACCATATACAGTTCATATCACCCAACATCACTGCTCAGTGAAGACAATAAAATCCCTGACCAAGTTCATGGTGGGCAGATTAGCGGGGCTCCTACTGGGCTTGATACACCCAGACCAAGGGGGATTTGTGAAGGGAAGGCTGGCCAAACATAATATATGGTGCTATCTGAAAGTGATGTGGTACTGGTCTGGAAGAGGGGCTGCTTGGGCCAGTCTCCTGACCTGGAGGTGGAGAAGGCCTTTGACTAGGTTGAGGGGCCCTTTATGTTTGCTGCTCTGAAGTGTTTTGGGCTGGGTCCCAAGAAGAGATCTTGGATTGCTACACTATACCACAGCCTCAAGGTGCAACTGCAAACCAATGGAAATTTATCCCATCCCTTTCCAGTTTCATGTGACCTAGACAGGGATGTCTACTTTCTCACATCCTACTCATGCTAGAGCCCCTAGCAATAGCAATCCAGAAGCACCCAGATATCCAAGGCCTCTCATTTAAAGACACATACCACAAGATCCTGTTGTTTGCCAACAATGTCCTCCTGTACCTGGCTGATCTACAGAGGGCTGTCCAGGCAGTCATGGACATCTTCTGGTCTACAGCCCCCTCTTGGGCCACAAATTCAATTGTGTGAAATGTGAGTGGCTGCCTCTGGGTGTGGGACAGGGAGCTTCCATAAAGGCAGTGGGATCCACATTACCCCCAGCCCCCATCTTAAATATATGGGTGTGGATACTCCCGAGGAAATTAACAGTGACTGGTCTCTTTAAACTCCATCATATACTCGCAAAGGTCAAACAGGACTGTGAGAGGTAGAGAACTCTCCCTCTCACCCTCACAAAATGAGTAAACACCATTAAGATGCATATTCTTCCCCTTTTCCTGTATATGTTTCAGCTTCTCCTGGTCCAACTTCTAGTACTCTTTACCTCCATCAGAAGTTGCCTTACCTTGTTTTTCTGGTAAAACAAAAGGGTTAAAAATGAAGCAAGACACCCTGCGGCACCCAACCAGGAAAGTGGGACTGGTATTCCCTCACTTCTGGTACTATTACCTGGCTGCTCAACTGGCCATTATTAAGGACATCCAGGCTGAGGATACCAATAGACCAGCCTTTGTGGATATGGAGAAGGACTACCTGGGATGACCAGTGCTACCAATGCTCCTTGCACTGGCTTTGGTGAGAGGTCTAATAAAGAAATTACCCAATCCCCTTCCTCAGAGTCATAGTGGGAGCTTGGCTAACTGCACACAGAATGATAGTATCCCCTGGCTCTGACTCTCCTTTTTTTTAGTACTTTAATGAGATTTAGATGTAATGCAAACAATGAGACTACATTACTCTAACTCTCCTGAGGCTATCATCAAGCTGGCCCTCTGGGGGCAGTCTTACTCAGATCCTCAAACTGTGGTAGGGTTGCAACAAGGCAAGGGCATTGTAATTTTATTTGTATGGCGCCTGATCCCAGGGGCTCTGGGTACCTCACAGTGTACACAGCAAATTCAATAACAAATTCAAATAACGTTAAGTCAATGTAAGTAACAGAGAATATAAAAACAGCAGGAGAAACTTTACACCAATGCACCAGGTCCAAAACTCAGTGAAAACAAGTGAGTTTTCAAACGCACTATGAACATGTCCAGTGAAGGAGCACCTCTCACCTCCCTGGAAAGGGCATTCCGAAGAACCGGGACAGCCACTCTGAATGCCCTATATCCCAAGGATTTTAAACAAGTCTTGGTACAGGCAAGAAGTCTGTCTCTGCTGACTGGAGGGGGCAGCCAGGTGCATATGGTGTCAGGAGGTCTTTCTGGCAGCCTGGACCCAGACCATGTAGGGCTTGTAGGTTAACAAGCACATATTGAAATTGATGCACCACCATACTAGCAACCAGTGAAGAGAATGGAGAACTGGTGTGATATGCTCAAATTGACAGGTCCCAGCAATCAACTGTTTTGTTAACACTTAGGTCAGGAAACATATAGACCAGAAGTTGTAAAATTTGCAAGTAGTGTTTTATTACTATCAATAATGACAGAAGAAAAATAAAATAAATTGTACAGAATGCTTTCAAACATAGGCAGTCCAAACATAAGCCCACTTTCAGAGCTCAAAACAAAACCCAAAATGAAAACTAAACTAACAAGCTATCTTTCCTCTTTTATAAAGTCTCTTTTTTAGCAGCTTAACTGGTACTTCAGTATCCAGTGATAACAGCAATTGTATATGGGCAACTGTCAAAACAGCGACCCATATTATGGTGCTATTATCACGGGCTACCTGCCAGGGTAGTGAGGACAGCGACTGAAAGGGAAGGGAAAGATGAGCAGAAAAAGAAAAAAGCATGGGGAAGGGGAGAGTTAGGGAAGATGGTTATTACCCTCTAGTGTGCCTGCTCCACCGAGCCAACTGTGTGGTGTAGTGGGTAGGGAAGCTGACTCCAACAGAGCCGGTCCTGGGTTCATGGCTGGGGGATGGGAAGATTTTGTTTGTTCCTGTGCCTGCAGGACATATATTTTTTTTATAACTGGACTGTACCCCCTCCCTGACATGCAGCCCCCTGGAGTTAACAATCCTTAATCAGGGGGGTGCAGGGCCAAAGGTCCCCATGAGTGAGGGTGTGGAGGGGAGTGCAACCCTCCCGCAAACACACTTAATGTATTGTGTGTGCCCAGTTGCTTGCAAGTGTATATCGCCAAATTGCTTTTCGGTGATATACACTCGCCATAATAGTGATCGCCATAATGCGTTCACTATTATGACATAGAACCGGTACCTTCTTTTGGGGATAAAGTGTCTCTCTGGCTTGTACAGCATTCATCAATTTCCTTCATGTAGGAGGCTTTCTAAAAGAACACTGTGACCCAAGCTGCAAACTGGCCTGTTGATGACAGCTAAGGAGGTCAGACACGTCAAACTGTTATAACTTGGCTATATTGTTCAAGAAACCCCAAATCTTTCTACATTCATTTCAAAAATGATAACAAAATATGCTTTTACAAACCAGGAAACTCAGTTTCATATAAAGATCCACACTTAGTTCTATAACCATATATAAGCAAGATAGAGACAGGAAGAAAAAAGGCAGGAAGATGGAGGAGTGGGAAGATGAAACCATTTGAGTGATCAAGTCCTAGACTTCACATGAAAATCTGATTGTGCAATTGTTTATTTATTTATTTGAAAAGGTTTCACCAGGAAAGACAGAATGAGCTGTAAACAGCTCATTTCCAGAAGTGTCCTGGGCAGGCAGGGTTACATAATGTGGGAGAACAAACAGAAACTTAATAAAATAAAATGCTTACAGTGTAGTACAGTTATACAAAATGTGCTAACACAAATAAGCTCAATCCACGGCAATAGATAGTTTCGTAATGAGAAAACTATAAGATAGCAACGTAATAACAGGGACAAAAAGAGGCATGGGGATAAATAGAATAATGTGTAAATAAGCTTGTGTAGTGACAACCCAGGAAGTGGTAGCCCATGGGGGACCAAAAATAACAGACTGAGCCCTGCGATTAATAAGTGTTAATTGGGCGAGGTGGTCACTAAGTGCTCGGTGGGTAAAGAAGAAGGGGGATTATAACACAAGTGGAGGAGGGAGACTAAAACACAAGTGGAGTTGGGGTGGGAGAAGGATGGGGAAGAGGGGGTAGGAGTAAGTGAGGGGCAGACAGGAGGTATTTATCTTCAGGGTGCTGAAGAACCCTGCAAGGGGATAGGCAATAAGAGAGAGGGAGAGAGAGTAAGGGAGTGAGGCAGAAATAGGAGAGAGGGTGTAGGGGTAACTCCAAGAAACTCCATCCCCTTCAGAAAGTGGAGAACCCTGCACAGGGACAGGGCCCAGCACAGAAGGGGAAAAGAGGAGGGGGCGGAACAGGGAAGAAGGGAGAGGGGGTAGGCCAAGACATAAACACCACGGATAGCTGAGACCCTGAGAAGGGAGGGGGTGGGCCAAGAAATTATACACCCACTGGTTGCTTGAACCCCTCAGGGGTGCAGGGGCTGGCAGATGAGGAGAAGAGGGGTGGGGGGAAGAGGGCTGGGGGGATGGGCATGCCAAGAAATATTCCCCATCAGGATGTTGCGAACCCTGCAAGAGGGTTGACCCTCCAGAGAAGGAGAGAGAGAATTAGATAGACACAAGACAGAAAAGGAGAGGACAGAAAAAATCCTTGCTTTCTGCTTAACAATTGGGACAGTGTCTTATTTAGCCCTGTCACAAATCAGACTGCCACATTCTGGACTATCTGCAAGTGACACAAAAACTTTCTGGATAATCCAAGGTATAGAGCATTATAGTAATCCTAGCTTGTCATGACTAAGGAATGTGTCAGTGTTGCTAGGTTAATCAGTTAGAAAAAGGGCTTGATCTGGGAAATGTTTTGAAGTTGATAAAAGCAACTGCAGACAATAGCTGACACATGATATTCTAATATCACATTGGAGTCCATAATGACCCCCATATTTCTCACCCTATCTACAGCACTGAGTGCCACACCATACTACAAGGGTAGGATAGAGCTACTACTTGTCACGGCAGACCCAAACTGACCTGGTTGCACCAGTAGTACCTCCATCTTCAATGAGTTTAATCTAAGCCAGCTGGTTGCCATCCGGTCTTAAATTTCCCTAAGGCACTCACTCAGTTCTGAAACAACCACACTATTATCAGGGGCACAAAACACATACAACTGGGTATCATTGGCATAGCAATGAAAACCCAGGCCATAGCATCTGAAGAGCTCCAATGGCAATATATACACGGTGAACAACATGACAGCTAAATGTTACCCCTGAGGCACATCACAGCAGAGTGCATCACTGCTCAAGATGAAAAAGCCAAGTGCCACCTGTTGCACCATGTCAGATTGGTACGACTCAAACCATTGCAGCACTGACCCTGTAAGTCCTACATAGTGACTCAGATGAGCCAATAGCACCCCATGATTCACAGTGTCACAGGCCGAAGAAAAGTAAAGCAGGTCACAGAAGGAGTGTTGCCTGCTATCCCTCACTAGAAGGAGATTGTGGTGCACTCTGATTAGAGCAGCTCTGTATTATGACAAGGCCTTAAACTGAACTGGAAAGGCTCATAGATGTCATATTTCTCCAGGTATTGTTCCAACTGCACTGCCACCACCTTCTTGATCAACATCCCACAATGGGAAATTTCAAGATGGGCCTGTAATCTGAGGAACGTCAGGGTCCAAACAAAGTTTTTTAAGATGGGGCTTCTCAACTGCACTTTTCAGGGTGGACAGGAAAATTTTCTCCCGAAGAGAACACCCAACAATCTCCACAAAGATCAGACCAAGCAAGCCACACTCTAAATGAAGCTGAGCTGGCCCAAGGTCCAACATACAGTAGGTGGGACATAGTCCAGCAACCACTCAGAGGACATCATCTCTCAACACCAGCTCAAACTCCACCCATAAGGATAGAGTGCCTCTGTTCATCAAGGACTGGACTAGACACTGCTGGCCAACAACAGCTGCTTGCAGATTTCTCATCCTAAATAGAGGACACCTTGTCCAGAAAGAACTGATTAAACTCCTCACACTTATCTGTGGAGAAGGGTCTGCAGGATTGCAGACAGGATAGTCTGTCCACAGTACTGAAGAGTTGTGCTGTCTGGTACTTTACAGCAGCAATCACCCGTGTCTGGAATCCTGACTTTTTCAGCATGATTACTGACTTCGCACTCATCGTAATGAGCCCTCAGTGCCAATTTATTTTCTGAGTAGGACCTCTGCCAATAATGCTCAAACCTCTGCCCCTTTGTCTTCAACCTCCTCAGATCACCATCACATCATGGTGGCCTGCATGGAAAATCATGGGGTGGTCACATAGTGGTGCTAGGGAGTGGGTGGACTGCAGCCATTTCAGCCACATTGTAGGCCTCCATGGCTACCTCAGCTCCCATTGCACATACTGTCTCCATGCCTGAGATGTCCAGTACTGCTAGGAGACTCTAAGGCTCCATATATTTAAAAGAGTGGCAACTGACCATCTCCACTGGTGAAGTTAAATCAGGAACCCCACAAAGAAACTGCATGCATGATGACCAGTCCAGAGAAATTATTACTTTAAGAAAGTCAAAATGGTCACTGCTCTCACCAGAGAACACCAACAATGTTCTAAATCAAGACAAAAGTTGTAGGAAGCACCCTCACTGTTTCCCAAACAGTACTGCCTAAGGGAAGAACTAGTAACACCACTGACTACCTTTTTTGATTTCTTTGACTGGATGACCAAAGTAGTAGACCAGGAAGAGGTTGTGGACATGGCCTATCTAGACTTTAGCAACGCATTTGACACAGTCCTGCACAAAAGATTAATAAACAAATTAGCCAGCCTGGGAGTGGGTCCCAGGGTGATAGCCTGGCTAAAACACTGGCTGGACAACAGGACACAGAGGGTAATAGTAAATGGAGTCCACAGTGAAGAAAGGGGGGTTACTAGTGGGGTACCGCAGGGTTCAGTACTGGGGCTGGTCCTTTTTAATGTCTGTATAAGTGACATTGCAGAGGGACTGGAAGGAAAAGTATGTCTCTTTGCAGATGACACAAAGATCTGCAACAAGGTTGATATGCAAAGTGGGTTGGAAAGGATGAAAAGGGACTTGGCAAGGTTGGAGGAATGGTCAATTGTATGGCAGCTTAGATTCAATGCAAAGAAGTGCAAAGTAATACACCTGGGAAACAAAAACCCAGGGGAAGAGTACACAATGGGGGGTGAGATACTGACAACAAAAATGGAAAGGGATCTGGGGCTATTCATATCAGATGACCTAAAGGTGGGCCAGCAATGTGAGAAGGCAGTGGGGAGGGCTGGGGGGATACTGGGATGCATAGGGAGAGGCATCACCAGTAGAAAACAAAAAGTTGTTGGCCCTCTGTACAGACAGTTGGTAAGACCACATCTGGAGTACTGTGCACAGTTTTGGAGACCCCATCTCCACAAAGACATAGACAGGGTGGAGGCAATCCAGAGGATGGCAACCAAAATGCTGTAGGGTCTGCACCAGAAGACATATGAAGAAAGACTAAAGGAGCTTAAGATATATAGCCTCGAGGAAAGGAGGGAGAGGGGGGGACATGATAGAAACTTTCAAATACCTCAAAGGAATCAACAAAGTTTGAGAGGGTAGCATTTTTTCAGAAAAAGAGATGTGCAAGAACAAGGGGACACAATTTGAAGATAGAGGGGGGATGCCTCAAAGGTAATGTGAGGAAGTATTTCTTCACGGAGAGGGTTGTAGATGCATGGAACAGCCTTCCTGAGGAGGTCGTAGAGTCAAAAACAGTGGGGGAATTCAAGAATGCATGGGACGGACATAAGGTAATTCTAGTGGGGAGTAAGGAAAAGTAGGTGGTTGGTCAACTAGGATCTGCAGCTTATCCATTAGGCAGGGAAATGGGCCGATTAGGTGGACCAGGAGGTCCTTATCTGCCATCAGATTCTGTGTTTCTATGTAAAACAAAACCCAGTTGTAGCAAACCAGGATAAAGTGATGAAAAAGAAAAGGAAACAAAATAGAGAGGGTAAACCTCAAAAAGAAAAACATATTGTAAAAGTATTGGGAAAGCAAAAAGGAGAGGATACAATAAAGGGAAAATATTGGAACTTACTTATAGCTGAAAAACAAATAAACAATTACAGGTTCAGATTTTCCAGTATTATTCAGGGAAAAAAATTAAGAAAGTGGTAAAAAGCATGGAGTAAAAAAAATCAGATCCCAAGTTAAATAACATATTTAAACAAGGGATTGGACATTGATACAAATGGGAAGGAAATTAGAGTAGACAATTTAGGCAAGTCTCTGCTAGTTTGTTCCACTAGTAAAAGAAAACTATACAGGGAACTGCTGATGCAGACTTGATCAAGGTTGCTATGGTGACTGAGAATGAATTATTTGTTACATATAAAGAACAGGTGCTTAACAGTAACTATATTTGGCTATCAGGAAACAAAACAATTATAAAATTATGGGAATATCTAAAAGCTGGGCTGAAGATCATGAAAAGCTCCTTGCTTTGGTTAATAAATTACTTGAAACAGAGCTAGTAATCCCAAATGGCAGAAACAATGCAATATTTTATACAAGAAATAATAAGTTTGAAACATTTTTTTGTGGTTATAAATGCAATATAAATAATTAAGTGGGTATGTAGGCAGGCCTTAAAACTTGAACATTTGGGAATAATAATAGAATGCCCCATATCCATCTTGTCTTACTTGATGAACCCAAAGAAAACTTTAACGGTGAGCAAATTGTAAGCAAAGATTTGGATAACATAATTTGCCATAGAAATTGGGACAGTAGAATGAGCCACCGTGATCAGTCTCAACTCCTTTGATCTATTCATGGACTGGAAGCAAACCAGCATGCGAACCAAATAACTTTAATGCAGTGTTTATGTTACCTGATTGGTAATATTATGGGCATCAGGTTAGGCTACAAAGGAGTGAAATGGGTATGAAGAGATGTAGGAGTAGGCAAGCAAAAAACCAAGCACCCACACAAATGAACTGACAGTAAATGGCATAAACTGTTCAGTAGCTTGTATACCTTACCATTTTATTGTGACATCCAGAAAACAAGTGAATATGCAGGAAATACAGGTTTCATCCTGGCCAGTTACATATAGTGCACTGGCCCTGATTGATTACATCATAGGACACACGTCTGACATTCTGCCTACAGGCTAGTAGGCTTCATCAGAGATAGAGGAGTAAATAATATTGAACAGATGACAATAAGAGATAGTAGTCTATATACATAAATAGTGCTGTAATCCCATAAACTAGATGGGCTGCGTATACTGTATTAATTTGTGTTGCATCATGTTTCATGAAAGATAATCAAAAAACACCTTCCCCTCGAATCACTGAAGAAGTGTTTTTTGATATAAACACCTTTGATATGTACAAAAATAGAAACAATACAACTAAACTTCCATGCATAACATAAATTTGGGCTCAGGGAGGTATTCAACTGACTACATTAAATAGGTTTGAAGTTTTGGATCATCTTAACCCTTTGAAAACTGAATATGTTTGAATGTATATAGAATCTGGACATACTGTATATATACACACCCACAATCTTCTAAGGGTTAAAGCAGATTGACAAACATCAGAAAATATATTTTGTAGAGAGCATACCGATGAAGTGAGTATTAGAGCTTCACCAACAATTAGAGTATTATCATGGAATGTTGCAGGAATACAGTACATAGAAATTTGGCTGATCAGAAATTTAAGACCTTGTTGAAACAGTATAGCATACTAGCCCTGCAAGAAACCTGGGTAACACAAGAAATATGGATAGAGGAATTTAATTGTAAGTCTGCTAAAGCTGCAAAAAGAAATACAACCAGTGTGTGTGTGTGTGTGTGTGTATGTAGGGGCTAGCATTTCTGTTCAAGATAGATACAAACATATCAGTTAAGGAGAAGGTGAAAATCTATTCAGATGTCATAATAATTTTATTATTATTATGGTATGAGGAGTTACATCTCTTCTGTAATTGTTACATTCACAACCCATTTCTGAATATAACAATAAAATATATGGGACTTTATAGAAATAGAGATGACCAAAAGCATCATCAAGTACCCAGAAACAGGTGTTATTGACAATAGGACATTTTAGTTCATGTATAGGCAGCAGGAGTATGCTCTCAGATCATTGGGAAGAAATTATACATTAAAGAAGTTCCAGTGTTGTAAATAGAAGTGGTAGAAAGTTTCTTCTTTTCCTTGAAAATACAGGACTGAGTGCTCTGAATGTGGTCATAGAAGAAGACTGGCCAGCTAAAATTACCCATTTTTCATTGAATGGAGCTGGTGTTACTGATTACTTTGTTACATTTTACTGGCATTTTTTTTTTTATTTCAAACACATGACTGTTCTTGAAAGACCTGAAAGTGATCACTTGCTAGTATAAGTATCACTTAATTCATGACTGCCGTGGCAATATACACCAGTAAAGGATAATATTTCCTCTGACATCAAAATCATAAATGAAAAAATAGTTTGTTTCTCAGATAAATTGGTAGCTGACCTCTCATATTTATGTAAAAGACATGAAGTCACAAAAATTACTGAGATATTTACTGTAGAATTGGCAGTGAAATATATGTCTGAGGATATGAAGGCAATTGAAAAATCTATTCTGCCATTTTTATAAACCTAGTTCATATGTAAAACCTAAAATATGGTGTAATAGTTTCCATAAGGAGTACCTGTAAGGAATAAGTAGCAGCAGTACTAAAAGTTATGTAATGTGTTAAGCAGAATCCCTCAAGAGAAAATTACTTATGCATGAATAAGTTCAGGAAACAATACAGACTCTTTCTCCAACAACAACAAATGTCATACAAAAATGATCTCCAGAGGGACATGTTTCAAGCAATCACTGACCAGGACGATAAACACTTTTGGCTTTTAGTAACCAAAGACACTGGAAACTATGCAAATAATATTTCTGCATATATCAAGCCATTAACCTGGACAAATTTCTGTTGTGAGTTTTTTTACAGTCATATGGATTCCTATGATTACAATGTTATGATAACTGACCTACAGCTAGTTAAGATTTCACTGCAAATTACTCCATTAAAAATAGCTAAAGCAATAGAGATGACAAAGGGCAATACAGCTCCCGGCCTTGATACTTACCACCTCTTGTGTATAAAATAGAAGCCAATTGGTGGGGCCATTTGTTAGCTGTACCGTTTAACAGAAAGATAGAGGATGACACCACACCTAGTGAATGGAAGGAAAACATACTACTGCCCATTTTTAAAAAAGGTATCCCAGATTTCCCAGAGAATTATAGGCCAGTAAGCCTTATTGACAGTCTTGAACACATCTTCTCAAATAATTATTTTGAATCATTTGAATATGTGGGCTGATGCTAACAACATCCTTAACCCTTCCAAGCTTGTTTTCAAAATTATATTTTCAGCTGTAGACCAATGTTTCATACTTCATATATAAGACAGCATCTTTCATTTTACATGGCATTTATTGATTTTAAAGGGGCCTTTGATACCATTTTGAGAGCCATGAGCAAAACTATTAGAACTCAACACTAACCATGTTGTTTTATGGATTGCCATACATGTTTATACACAGAACAGGTCAATGGTTGGGTATGAGCTAAAAGGCATCTTGGAGAGTTTTCCATTGAACTTACAGTAGGTGTCCAGCAGGGCTGTTCGCTGGCCCCAGTTCTATTTACTTTGTTTATAAATGATTTACCACTGTTACTCCTTGGTAGGGAGGGTCAATCACCCTCTGTAAAAGGAAAGTAAGTACTAGCTTTGTCGTGTGAAGATGATTTACTACTATAATAAGAATTGGAGACCGTAACAGATTACTGCTATTTAGAAGTACAGTTTACTAATAAATTAAAAAGGGGAAAACAAAAGAAAGAAATGGTGATGAAGGTAAAAAATTTCTCAGCTGCAGTAAGGGGCTTTGTAAGTAAAGAAGGGGTAAGATCAATAAAAGGCTGTCTCAGATTAATCAACACAAAAATAAAGAATCAAGTGTTATATGGAATGGAAATATGGGGCTGGGAATTAAGAGATTCCTTAGAACCTTTGATACATACTTATTATAGACATATCTTGGGGTTACCAAGAAGTGCACTGACTGCACTTATAAGGATGGAAATAGGAGAGTTACCTGTTCAATGTAATATAGAGGAAAGAATGATAAGGTATTGGCTGAAGGCATATACTCTGGAAGAGACTAGGTTATCATGTAAATGCATAGAGGAGGCAATCAGTTATGTCAATCAATATAAAATATTCCCAAGTATACAAATAGTTGAAAAAAATATCATACCACATGGTCTGCTAAATTACACAGTAGATATACATACCTGGCCACTAAAAGAAATCCATATCAAAACAAAGGAAAGGATAAGAGATGCATACATGCAGAAGGACATGGGGCTAAGTAAACAATATAAGATTAGTAAATGGTTATCAGTCAACAAAAGGAATTTCAGATTTGAGAATTATTTAAACATTATAAAAGATCCAAAGAGAATGAAAATATTGGTGAAATACTATTCTGAATACTATGAAAGCCAGAGAATAAAGTAATTCCTTGGTCAGGCTAAAGGGGTGCCACTGCAAGTGCCAAATGGGCAGAAGATGACACAACCCATTTGTTGATATTATGACCACTTTATAACAAGATAAGGGATATAATATTGGAAGATATATTAGCCATTCTTGAAATGGAACCAAAACAGATGGCCACATGTCTTCTGAGATTGAGTTCAGCACATACATTAGAGAAAGTAATTTCATTCTGCAAAAGTGTAGATAAAAAATTACATATTATCGAATGATCAAACTAAAGCAATTAAATGAAAGTTAGCCAAGAAAAAGGATAACTATTTTATTATGATCTTTTTTGTCATTCTCTGTATAGTTAAATATGAACAAATGAGTATTTTCCTTACAAAAATATAGGTGTGCTGTTTACATGCAGAATGCATTCTACATGTTTAATTGTGTAAGGTTTGCATGCAGTTCACATACACAAAGTGATCTTAAGCAAACCAGGTCTAAAAAGAAAATCAGGTTCACATGCTGTAAGCTTGACATGTGTGCAGCAGGTAAGGATCTTCTAAAAATTACATCAGGTTCACGTGTTGCACACTTGACATGAATGCAACAGTTATACTTGTGTGAACATCATTTAAACTTCACATCAGGTTCACATGCTGCAAGTGTGCCATCTGTGCAGCAACTAAGCTGGTACAAATCTCATCTAAAAAAACACATCAGTTTCTATTTCTTATACTACTGCTAGCAATTATAGTCATTAAAATACATTTTTATTTGAATTCCCATAAAAATTAGGTAAATTCATTAATTCTGATCCTTTTGCAAGTTGTTTAATGACTTTTAATTTTTGTCATTAAATCGCCATTAGTTTGTAAAGTATTGTTTGCTTACTGCATTAAATGCCTAGGATATAGCCAGTCAACAAGTATAAAAAAAATTTGAAAAAAGAAAATTAAGCATCTCCACTCTAGATGTACAAAGAGGGGCCTCTGTGTTGTGAAGCCTATCCTTTTTGTTTTGGACCATGCAAATCCTGTATGCATATGTAGTGCTACAAATGTGTTTCTCCATGACTGTTTCATCTCACATACTTTCCCTTTGTCATTCTGTATTGAGAGCATATGCACTATGGCCATGCTCAGCACTCTTTGTGCTGAGTAGGGTCTTGGAAGCATGCACCATACAGTACCTCACATTTTGTCACAGAAATGAGGGACAAGGACACTCACAATCAGGGAGACTAACCCACATGATGATCAGGACAAATCATAAAACATGGAGATATGGTACCTCAGAACACAATGGAAACCATTGCATTAGCATCTGAGAATGAATTTCTACCATTAAGCAGGGGTGCCATTTAGGCAAGGCAGAGGGGGGCATTCCCCGTATTTGTGCCTAGGTTGTTCTTATGGTGTGGCAATAATGGCTTCAAATTTGGATTTAATGTTTTGCACAATAAATGCCCAACCTGGCCTGTATGTGCTCATGCTGCAGGTACTCTCCAGACTCAATGGTGTCTGTATTGTGTTGTCCACTCTCTCCACCTATTGGTGGTGACACAATAATATGATGTGATGAGCTCCAGCAAAGAAAGAGCGCATGAGCCTTGCAAGTGTTACAGTGTCTTTCCTGCCACAGAGTAGACAGACTGCACACTACAGCTTGGAGGAGTCAGTGTGCAGTGAACTCTCTCAATTACAGTGTTGTGGCAGCATATTATTGTGGTTCTACTCTTAGTGACTCTCTGTCTCCCCTGGTGGCTGAAGTGGCAGAGGTTGAGCTAGAAGCTAACACAAGACTAGGCTACCTACTTATTCTACTAGGCTCGCCTTGCAAAAAAAAACAAAACAGCACAGACCCCCACGGCAGCAAGCTAGGCTTAGCAGCAGTGTGGGTGGCCTTCATAGGCCTTGATTAGTGCAGTGCAACAGCAACCACAGCAGCAAGCAAGCAAGAGGCAAGCAATCCAGGTTGGATTTATTCTGTTGGTGAGGTGACTTAGTCGCAGACCACGTTGAGGACCTGTGATGGTCAGTTCTAGCATCCAGCTTCTGGAGGAAGGAGAGAGAGAGAGAGAGAGAGGGAACAACTGAAAACTGGGCTGGTGGCACACTATGCCAGGCTGCAGATTCTGGCCATATGGCCGGCTAAGTAAAAGTAAATAATATTTTTTACAGGGGAATTGGGGATGGAGGAAGGACTGAAATATTGATGTGTTTTTCATGTTTCTTCACTATGGGTGGCTTCATGAGCTATAGAGGATGGGTACTGAATGGAATGGAGTCGGGGAGAAAAATTGTGCCAAAGTTCTTTTTTTGGGGCCGAACTTCAACCAGGAAAAAATTGATTGGTAACTGTGTGGGTTTAAGACTAAATCTGATGCACTGCTCCATGGTATATACAGATGAATCTTATACATTTGAATTTTTCCTGATTTTCTTATCACTTTTATTTATTTATTTAGTTTTTGTTGACCGGGTAAGTGTACTAGACAAATTCTGCCTATTTTTAGGCACGACCCAGGGAAGGGGGATATAGAGGAATGCAGGGGTGGCAGGTTTTGAAAAAGTTTGTGGGTGCTCAGAGTCCTAATTAAAGGCCGGGGCTCTGGGGGCCACCTAGGCCCCAAGAAGCTATAAGGTTTTTCATGCTTTCTGGTGCATTTTGGTGGTTATTTTGATACATTTTGGAATGAGTATGCTGCCATCACAACTACTCCAATGTAGAGGATGCCAGGGTGCTACTGGGGGCTATTTGATGCCTGAGCAGGTGCTAAGATCAATAGGAGAGTGCCCGCCTGGAGGGATCTTTCATGCTCTCAGTTTTGCAAGCATGTCAGAGCACTGATGTTAGGTTGCAGACGCAGTGCCACCACTCAACAGTGTGCAAGTGTATCCTGAAGGGCTCTTAGATGCCTCCAGTTAAGGACCCATGGAAGAGTGCCCAGGTGGTGGGCTCTTTGATGCCTTCACATGCTTTAAGGATGCCCCTTAGTGATGGTTACAGATAGTGCCACCACTCCACAGGGTGCAACAGTGCCTTGGAGGGCTCTTTGATGCCTCCATGTGCTCCAAGAAGACATATAAACTTTGTGGGTGCACTTCATGGGCTGTTTGATGCCTCCAGGCCCAGCCATGTGCTGCAATTGCAAGAAGACATGGAAGAGTACCCTGGAGGGCTCTTTGATGCCTCCAAGATGGTGCTGCATGAAGACATGGAATTTTCTTGTCTTTTTTCAGCACCTGGTAGATTCAAACTAAAATCTCAAAGGGCATCCTTTTTAGCAGCTGGAGGCATCAAACACCCCTCCAGCCTGGCACTCTTGCACCCTGTGGGGTGGTGGCACTGTCTGCAACCTAAAATCACAAAGGACATCCTTAGAGCACCTGAGGGCATGAATGAGCCTTCCAGGGCACTTTTCTATGTCTTCGTGCAGCACCTGGAGGCAACAAAAAGCCCTCTATCTAGGGCACTCTTGCACCATGTTCAGTGGTGGTGGTGGTGCTGTACCCTATAATCACAAAGGACATCCTTAGAGCACCAGGGCATCACAGAGCCCCCTTTATGGCACTGTTCCTGGCTTGAGGGTCTTTGATGCCTTCATGTGATGCAAGAAGACATAGGAAAGTGCCCTGGAGGGCCCTTTCATGCTCCCAGGTGCTCTAAGGAGGTCCTTTTGATTTTAGGTTGCAGACAGTGCCACCACTCCACAGGGTGCAAGGGTGCCCTGGAGGGCTCACTGATGCCTCTAGGTGCTGCAAGAAGACATGGAAGAGTCTTGTCTTTTTTCAACACTGAATGGAGGCAAACTAAAATCTCAAAGAGCATCCTTTTAGCAGCTGGAGGCATCCAACAGCCCTCCAGTGCACTCTTGCACCCTGTGGAGTGGTGGCACTGTCTGCAACCTAAAATCACAATGAACACCCTTAGAGCAAATGGGAGCATAAAAGGACCCGCCAGGGCACTCTTCTATGTCATCTTGCAGCACTTGGAGGCATAAAACAGCCCCAGTCAGACATTCTCCCTTGTCTTCTTTCAGCACCTGGAGACAGCAAAAAGCCCTCTGGGGCACTTTTGCACCCTATGGAGTGGTGGTGCTGTGCCCTAAAATCACAAAGAACATCCTTAGAGCACCTGGGGGCATTGCAGAGCTCTCTGTGGCACTCTTTCCTGGGTTTGAGGGCTGGTTGATAACTCTATGTGCTGCAAGAAGACACAGAAGAGTGCCCTGGAGGGCCCTTTCATGCCCCCAGGTGTTCTAAGGATGTCCTTTGTGATTGTAGGTTGCAGACAGTGCCACCACTCCACAGAGTGCAAGAGTGCCCTGGAGGGCTCTTTGATGTCTCCAGGTGCTAAAAGGATGCCCTTTGAGATTTTAGTTTGCATCCATTCGGTGCTGAAAAAGGACAAGGAACTTCCATGTCTTCTTGCAGCAGCTAGAGCCTGGAGGCATCAAACAGCCCTCCAGGAAACTCTTCCTTCCATGTCTACTTGCAGCATTTGGAGGCATCAAAGAGCTCTTCTGGGCACTCTTAAATGTCTTCTTGCAGAACCTGGAGGCATCAAAGAGCCCTCCAAGGGAAGAGTGCCATGGAGGGCTCTTTGATGCTCCCAGGTGCTCTAAGGATGCCTTTTGTGACTTTAGGGTACAGTGTCACCACTCCACAGGGTACAAGAGTGCCCTGGCGGGCTCTTAGATGCATCCAGGTGCTGCAAGTAGACATAGAAGAGTGCCCTGGAGGGCCATTTCATGCCCCCAGGTGCTCTAAGGATGTCTTTTGTGATTTTAGGTTGCAGACAGTGTCACCACTCCACAGTGTGCAAGAGTGCACTGGAGGGCTCTTTGATGCATCCAGGTGTTGTAAAAGGATGCTCTTTAAGATTTTAGTTTATCTCCACCAGGTGCTGCAGAAAGACAAGGAACTTCCATGTCTTCTTGCAGCACATGGAAGCAACAAAGAGGGCACTCCTACACTCTGTGGAGTGGTGATGCTGTATCTTAAATCACAAAGGGCAACCTTAGAGCACCTGGGGGTATCAAAGAGCCCTCCATGGCACTCTTCTATTGGAGGTCTCTTTGATACCTCCAGGTGGTGCAAGAAGACATGAAAGAGTGCCCTGAATGGCTCTTTGATGCCACCAGGTGCTCAAAGGATTCACTTAGCACGTTATTTATTTATTTTAAAGTTGATAACTGGGAAAGGTACCATGAGCAAAGCTCGTTTCAGAAATGACCAGGGGAAGCGGGAAGCATGTGTCAGTGTAATGGTATTACAATTTTTAGACTAGCCAGGTCAAAAGCAGGAGTAATTGTAAGTTGTTAGACACAGTTGCTGATGATTTTCAATAGTAAACATAACTGCAAATGCCATGAATGATTACACATTATTTAACCATATAGAAGGCGTTCTTACAAACTGTTGCTCTCCCAATAAACTCATCAGCTATTTTGTCCATGTCTAATGCATCAGTGTGTTCCTGATGAATGTGAAGCAGAGCAACACTATTTAAGCATCTCTGTGACATTGTTGATCTAAAGATATGTTATCAGTCTCCTGAGTCCTGAGAAAGAACGCTCAGCTGTACAAGTTGATACTGGTACTGTCAGTAAGATCTGAATAAATTTTACAAACTCTGGCAGTAAATCATGAATGGCTTGTTTTTCTGTGATGACACAGTACACATCTTGCAATGAATCAACAGTTTTCCCACTAGCTTTTGCAATGTCAATGAACATGTCACGGTAGTTGCAGATGCCCTGCATCTAAGTCATTGCCATAAAAATTAGATATGGAATCTAATGGCCCTTGTCCTATCGCAAACGCTCTGCATCTGACATAAGCTTCTGAGCTGGAGTCTGAAATCTATCTTTGACTGAAAGAACAACCTGATCAATCACTTGGAAAAATATTCTCCTGAAGTGGTCTTTTTGGGATGCATCAGTAACTGATTGACAGCCATCATCTATACGACGAGGAACTTTGCGTTGACGCGGAAGAACTGGTTCATCTAACTGCAGTTCCTCAGCTCTTCCATCCACTGTACTCCAGAAGTTGTCAAACTGCCCTCTGTATTGTTGCATAGTATCAAGAAGAGTTTGAATCATACAATTAGCTTTTAGAAATTGAAGAGAGGTTGCTTGAAGGGCTGTGTTTACGCTGTCACAGTGAGAGAAAATTTTTAAGAGAAGACTCAAGAAGAAAAATCCTTTAAATGATCGTAGCTGTGCCAAGAACCCTCCTGCTTTTGCCCCACATTCCCGAGTATTCTCTGAGGACACACTGTCCAGAAATTCCAATAATGCTAAATAGTTTTCTAGAATCAAATTTAAACTATTTGCCCTGACTGACACCTTGTTGGAGCAAATGGTTGTAAAGAGCCAGGCCTAGTGTCTTCCATACCGCTTTGTATGTTTTCAAAAAAAGTTATCCGTTTTGGAGAGTCTCTAATGAACGTTATGAGTTTCTGTAACTGATTTAGTATGTCTCGACAGTCTTGTATTTTGCTGATGCAGTCCTGTACTACAAGGTTCAAGGAATGTGCCAAACAATGTATGAAAAGGGCCCTGGGCTCAACAGCATTTAGCCTAGCCTGTACTCCAGAGTGAATACCAGCCATAGTAGCAGCTCCGTCATAACACTGACCCAGGCATTTATTTATATCCAAGTCAAAACGTAACAAAACATCCTTAAGGATACCAAATAGTGTAGCAGCATCTACAGCTGGTATTTCATGAAGTCCTAAAAATGCTTCTTCAATTCAGAAATCCTCACTGACAAATCGAAAACATATTGAGACTTGCTCATGAACAGTAATGTCCGTTGTCTCATCCATCATTACAGCAAAATACTGAGCTGCTTTGATTTTGGAAACAATTGTGTTTTGCACATCTTGTCCCATAATGTCCAACATTTCATTCATTATGTCATGAGACAACCACCTGTAGCTATCCCTTAACAACCACTGCTGCAACTGTGGACAATCAGTGGCTCACACTTTTAGCACTTGCATGTAATTTTAACTCTCATCTATATGGCACCTGATAGCAAGCCCCTGTCGGGCCAGTAATCTTAGAGTTGTCATCATTTTTAAAAGTGCAATCCTTGCATCTACTGCTCGCTGCCTACTGGCATCAGACATAATGCTGTACACATTTTGCTTGACATGTGTTTTCATTACAGCCTCACTGTGGCAGCCACTCTTTTCATGGGATTCGAATCTTTCTATTGCCTTATGCCATGCACTATAACCAGTAACTGTGAATGCTTCATCAGCTTTTGTGGAAAATGTGAGCAGTTCTTTCTCTCTTGCCTCTTTACACACTGAACAGAAGGCCTTTTTTGATTGGAATCATACAGTAACCATTTGAACCAGTCAAGCCACCTTTCTTGAAAGGTTCTGCCTTTTTTCTTGGTGACTACTAATGATTCCTGTCTTGTTTTTTTTTTACAGACAGAGTGCTGCTGCTGCTACATGGCTCCTCAACATCGACCACGTCCACATCCCTAGCAATGTGAACTTGTGCAGCTGCTGTTTCCTCAGCTTCAGTCTCACAACTTGCTACATCACTTGTTGATGGTGCTGCTGTTGTACTGCTTGCCTCACTCTGTTTAGCCCATTTTTTAATAAACTTGTCCATTTTAACTTACAGTGTGTGTTTCTTTTGTGTTGATTCAGAATAGGTTACACTGTTAGTTGCTGGTTTGGACAGAATATGATTAAAACATTAAAGTCAGTGGAGGTCAGAATAGCACTAGACAATCAGTTCACAGCACTTTGTTTTGGATGCAAGGACCCCTCTTAAATCGTAATAGTCTGATTTTTTTTTTATTGGTTTTTGGATGGTCAGACACTGGTAGAGACTGTCCAGACAGGACAGTAGGAGGACTATAACAGCACTGACAGGTTAGGTTAGTCTCAGCTGCTCACCCTCTCACACAGACTTCACAAGCACCCACAGACAGAGCACTGCTTATTCACTTGGAGTCTTGGACTATATGGCACAGAAGACACCTCTGTGCAATCAGCACTCTGACATTAATATTTTACTTGTATTTTTTTCTTTCAGACGGTCAGACACTGGTACGGACTAGACAGGAGGACTGTGACTGTCTCAGGATAAGACTCAGCTGTTTACCCTCTCACACAGACTTCACAAGCACCCACAGACAGAGCACTGCCTATTCACTTGGAGTCGTGCACTATATGGCACAGAAGACACCTCTGTGCAATCAGCACTCTGACTTTAATATTTTACTTGTATTTTTTCTTTTGGATGGTCAGACACTGGTATGGACTGGACAGGAGGACTGTGACTGTCTCAGGATAAGACTCAGCTGCTCACCCTCTCACACAGACTTCACAAGCACCCACAGACAGAGCACTGCCTATTCACTTGGAGTCTTGCACTGTAGGGCACAGAAGACACCTCTGTGCAATCAGCACTCTGACTTTAATATTTTACTTGTATTTTTTCTTTTGGACAGTCAGACACTGGTACAGACTGGACAGGAGGACTGACTGTCTCAGGATAAGACTCAGCTGCTCACCCTCTCACACAGGCTTCACAAGCACCCACAGACAAAGCACTCATTGCCAATTCACTTGGACTGGCAGGATAAGACAGAGCTTAATTCAGTGTGGCACTTTGAATAAAAATATCACACTTGGAAGCAGCGAGCAGCGTGTTTAGTGGTGGTGAGTGCTGGACTTGTTGAATAACTATAAGACAGAGCACCACCGCCTATTCACTTGCAGACCCCTCTCTGAAACCTACACTCTGACTTGATTTTGTTCACTTTTGGATGGTCAGGCTCTGCCACTGGTGGTACGGGCACGACTAGACAGAAGTACTAGGCTGCAGCCCGTCAGTGTCACAGTCAGCAAACAATGACCAACTGACTGTTCAATTCACTCAAACTGAAGTAGCAACTCTCCCTTCCTCTCCAGACTGAGATCTCCCCCGCTGCAGCTAGCTAACTTTGCTGCAGATGAAAGATGACCCACACCACTGACACACAGCCTGAGCCTGGCCCTCCTAGCCTAAACCCACTGCAAATGTTTTTTGTAAAAACAATGCTGTTTGGTTTTACTAGTCTGTCCTGATTCCTCTCTTTCTGACTGACTGGTGACTGCACTACAGTGTTGCCAGAATTATTTTTTCAGTTTGTTTTTGTTCTATTTCTGTCCTTAATCTTGCTTTTTTATCCCCACCCAGACAGAGACTCAGTGTCACATGACACAACACAGTCTGTGGTTGTGTTGGTTGAACAATTACTGGACACTGTGTCTATAATAGCACAGCACTGGCTGCAGCCTTTAGACTAGTTTTAAAATTATTTTTTTTTAAGTTATAACGCGGTTCTGCCTGTCTGCAACAGGGCGGGTAGTTGGGGAACAGTTCCCTTGGTCCCTTAGCTAGCTAGCTAAAGAGTCAGTTCTTGACCGACGATGACCAGTCCACATCCAACTGTAACGATTTTGCGAAAAAAAAGAGTTGCTCCTCGCTCAGCTCACACACAGCAATGGATCCTCACTGTGTGCGGTGGACCAACTCACTCTGCTGACTCTCCTTCTCCTCACATGTGATATGCAGGCTGGCAGCTCTCAGTTGAAGCTGCTGTCTACCTGCATCACATGACCGTCTTCTTGACCAGTCATGTGTCTATGATCATCTATCCCGGTGATTGGAGGAGCGTGAGGAGCCAGTTGCAGCGAGCGAGTACAAGGTGCACGGCACGCAGGTTCAGGTTAGGTGTTGGAAATCGTCGAGAGTTGGACTTGGGAGGGATACCATACCATCATAGGAGTCACAGCAGCCTGGCTAGTAGCAGTTGATTTATCTCCTACCTCGCAAAACTGTCTTTTTCAAAGTTTCTTTAGGAGCCAGACAGAGACAGTAGTGTGTGATCTAATGGGGCTTTTTAGTAGCTTGTAAACTGGGACTCAAGTATAGTTTTTGAGAGGGTCCAATTTCCCCTCCTCCACCCCATTAGTTACTGTCCAACACTACCCCTGGCTGACACACCGTCACACCATTCCCCCCAGTCCCCCAAATTCCTCAATTCTGGCTGGCACATATAATATTGCTGACAGCAGGACGGAGTGACAGGCATGAAAGATGAAACACCGACATTCTGTAATCTTGTTGACAAACAACTCGAAAGTGTTTCATCTCGGCACTGTGGCAGCTTCCCTTAAAAATCCTGAAAAGAGCAAGTTACAACTGCAGAACCTCCAATTCGGCCACCAAAACAAATCTATCCCAATTCCCAATTGTCGCCCCCGAAGGGCGAAGGCTGTACAGCTTGGGATGTCCCTTCCCCATTAAATATAAAAATAGTGCCCTCACATAGTGAGATGATAGGAGGACTGTGCTTGCTCTTCACACTTTCTGTCTCCAAGCTGTTGGGTAACTAGACTCCTGATTTGAATCAGGATTACCACTGTCAATGTAAGCAAGTGGTTGCCCAGCTGTCAGTTGTTTGCAGTCGCCCCGCTCCCCAGGAACCCTGCCAAAGACAAGCTCTCCTTAAAAGGAACAAAACATTCAGGAATCAGGACTCTCTCTCTCTCTCATTCTCTTTCCCTCTGTGACACAGCAACCACCACAGAGCTCCCAAATCGGCCCAGGTGGGACCCGTACCTCTCAGCGACTCAGCTGTCAAAGTGAGTTATTCAGCGATACAAGTTCACACTGCTGTCCTGTACAAAGCAGCAGCAACTCAGCATAGATACAGTACCTCTCAGCCACTCAGCTGTCAAAGTGAGTTGTTTGCGCCAGTGCCAGGTTGCCGCTACGGGGGGGGGGATCGATTTGTGAAAGTTGAAGGGACGGTCACGGAGTATCAGGCAAGCAGGCAGGGAAGTGGGGAAATGAAAAGGCAAGGTGGAGGACAAGAATTTGGGGCTGCTCATATAAACTTTGTGGGTGCTCAAGCACCTGAGCACCCATGCTGTCGGCGCCCCTGGATGAAAGCCAACTGATTCTGAACCAGATTAAGCTGTTGGTGGTATTTTTAGTGAATGTTTTTCAGTAAAAACAAATAAGTTGTACCTTTTAAAGATGTTACAAACACTCTGGAGCTGTCTCTTGCATTCATGGACAGTTGAGCAGTATGGTATGCATAGACTATTGGAGCCCCACTATAGTCAGGCTTATGACCCCCCATGAAGCTGACCTCCACATCCCATGCTCAGGCACATTATGGCAAAGGGCAAAGGAGACTGCAGGGATGTGCACCTCTGAAATGAGTGAGGGTATTTTTTATTACTATTTTATACATTATTGATGGAGAGGTTGAGACTAATGAATGCCACTGCTCAACTAACAAGGGCCTTGTTAGTAGAACAGTGGCCTTCATTATTCTCCAGCTCACCATCATAACATATAAATTAGTAATAGAAAATAACTCCATTAATTTCAAGGGCTACACCCCAGCACTCTGACCCATGGACATCATCTCTTAAAGACTCCTGCCTCTGGCTACCTAGTACTCAAGTAAGAGACTTTTTACTTATAGCTATACTTGGTGGGTTGTCTGTAGCAGCATGACCATACCCGCTACAGTATATGTACATGGGGTTGGGGGGACTGGCCATGTGAGTGTGTGTTGAGTTATTGCTACTTTTGTGTTTGCACCTTAAAGTCTGTTTGCGTGGAAGCATTCAAAACTATGGAGAGAAAATAGCAGGAGTACAGGCCAGGCATAAGTATTTAAGTGGTTTTGTGGGTAAGTTTGTGTACTGGGGTGGGAAAAACCACATGTGTTTCCATTAGTATGTGTGCGAAAGTTCAACCGTGAAAATGAGATGAGTGAAAGAAGAAAACTGAAAAGCATAACAATGGCTACAAGCATGCCACATGCATGCAGATGTATTCAGATACAGTATGTACTGAAGTACAAGCAAACCATATGCGTGCAGGCAGTATGGCTCAGTGGTTAAAGGCACTGAACTACAAGCCATGACACTTGAAGGCATGAAGATCTGGGTTTGAATCTCATCAACCCCAACTTGTGTATGGTACTGAGCAAGTCAGTTAACTTTTATGTGTGCAGTTATCAGTGACCAGTTGCTTTTTTCACGCATGCCACATGCATGCAGTCTTTCCCAATTTAACATAAAAATCATGGTTTCCACTCTTGCGTGCTGCACTCATTACATATGTATGCAATCATAGTTTCATAGTTATTTTACAAGTTCAAGATTCTGAGGCCTATTGTGAACTCACCACCAAATTAATGGTAGTATTTGTATTTTGTTTTCCTCATATGATCATCAAGTGAAGATTTAAAAGTATGGACTGTATCACTATTAATAATGTTAGTAGGTAATGAATTCCATGTTGGTGGTCCCCTCTGTGTAAAGAATCTCTTGTCTTTGTTGGGTTTTACTAACTTTACATTTGATTTTATCTTTGTGTGATCTAGTTTTACTTCCACTGCCCTGTTTTTCAAGACATATGATGTCAAGTGTGTCACTATTATGTAAGGCATTATATATGTGTATAAGATCACCCCTTAGTAACCTATACTGATGTGAGTATAAATTCAAGGACTTTAGCCTATCCTCATATGGTAGATGTTCAAGCTGTTTCACTCTTTTAGGTGCCCTTCTTTGGACTTTCTCCATCATTCTCAGAGAATCTACAGAAGTAGGTGCACAAAATGGGGCACAATTAGTTCCAATTTATCATTTAAATCATACTTGCAGCAGGCATATCACTTGGGTAGTTTTATGTGTGCCGCATGAAAACATTTCATATAATTATTTCTGTAAGTGCTATTATGGTTGTCTTATGTAAGTGAATGTTTTGGAACTGATTTTATATGATAATTTGTGATACTTAATTTGTAATGACATAAACTGTCGATCAATAAAATGTTAAACTGACTACTTCTTTCAGTCTTCTAAATCAATTTAAATCATGCATTGTTCAATTTAGAAGCATACTGTAAGAAAAATAAATGAAACATTAATGTGGCTTAAAGTAACATTATGTTGTATGGAAAGAACAAATCAAAACTGAAATGGAAAATAGATGTTACATTGAGAATAGAGAAATGTTATTGATACTTTGGCTTATTCTTCTCTTCAAATAACTCAAGAACAAAACATGCACAGTATATTAAACATAAATTAATACAAATTGAAGGTGCCCTACTTCATTTCAATGTTAGACGTGGAGGATCTACACTGATCCCAGTCTTGAGGGCAGCTGTAAGGAGAATGAATAGTGTAGCTTTATATATAACTGAAATATGGAAAAATGACAGAATTGCTCCAATTAAATTACATTCAGTCAGTTTTATAGATCAATATTACAAACATCCAAATCCACCCTTGCAGAAATAACAACAGCAGAGCTGGGTAGACAAAAAATAGAAACTTGAATTGAATCCAGGAAACCAGCTTATTGGATAAAATGTTTGAACATGGACAATTAGAGATTAGCAAATGTGTTGTCTAGAGAAAATATCATGGTTTCTAAGAAAACCTCTTCGCCTTGGCTTCAAGAAATTAGAGAAATATTTTCTATAATACTATTTATTTAGGAAACTGGAATTATAACGCTTTGAGTCATAGACTCATTTCCAGAGGCTCCACATCAGAATAAAACATAGATATTCATACAGTACATACATAGAATAAACGTGGGTGAGCAATCATACAGAGTATAAGTACAATGAGCATGGGTTAATGCCTATACATTTGGTAGCTAAAACAGGGCAGAGCTATCGAAATATTCACCTAATAAGTGGTTAAGACCTATACAACTGGTAACTAAGGCACTGCATGATATGAGCTGGTAGTAAGCCACTTCAGGGAGGCTTTGTCTTATACATAACAAGCATTTGTCAATGCCGAACGTTCGCTTGCAGGTATTTGCAGTGGTGTTTGGCATGTATGGTGCTTTACCCTAATGCCCTGTGCGATTGCTGGTATTTGGACAATAAATTGTCAGCATGACCTTGTTGCTACCCCCATTGTGCGCTACATAGGTGGAAACACGTTTTGGGCAGGATGTGAAAATGACAGCTGTACTGCTCATAAGGAAGTGTGGTAAAATGGCAATGTTGAAAATCTGGAGTGGAAATATTGAAAATTCGCAAACCTATGAGTGTGCGTGGGAACTGTGCAACGCACGCTCATAAAACAGTCATTTGTAGGATTTTTTCACCAAATTTTCAACATTGCCATTTTAAAACCTCTGCTAATGAACAGTGACACTGTGATTTTCTTACTGTGTCCCATACATTGATTTTGCACACCGACTGCGCCATTGTGCATTACATGGGCGGAAAGACATTTTGGGAAGGATGTGAAAAATGACAGCTGTTCTGCTCATAAGGAGGTGTGGTAAAATGACAATGTTGAAAATCTGGAGTGAAAATATTGACAATTTGCAAACTTACGAGCGTGCGTAGGAACTGCGCAACGCAGAGTTATAAAACAGTCATTTTTAGAAATTTTTTCACCAGATTTTCAGCACAGCCATTTTAAGACCTCTGCTCATGAACAGTGTCACTGTGATTTTCTTAATGTGTTCCATACATTGGTTTCACACACCGACTGCGCCATTGTGAGCTACATAGGCGGAAACATGTTTTGGGTGAGATGTGAAAAATGACAGCTATACAACTCATAAGAAGGTGTGATAAAATGGCAATGTTGAAAATCTGGAGTGAAAATATTGAAAATTTGCGAACTTACGAGCCTGTGTAGGAACTGCACAATGCACACTCGTAGAACAGTCATTTTGAATTTGAGAATTTCAACCAGGTTGAGACCCTTCATATGGCATGCCACTGTCATGGCATTATTCAGGCTGAAGGGTGATTTCATGCAGTGACTGTGCAGTCCCTCCGAAATCACCCTTCTGGCCCAAATAAAGCCATGACAGTGACATCGTTCATGAGAAGGGGTCCCAAAAACCCAATGTTGAAAATTTGGTGCAAAAATTCCAAAAAATGACTGAGATATGCACTAAAGTTGAAACCCCCCTATGTAGCCCATTATACAGCTTACCGGCATTTCCTCAGTTTGCAGTCGGCTTTGAAGAGTGCAGACGTGTTCCCGGTCCACCGAAGATCATCGCGTGGAGTCTGGAGTAAGTATGGGGTGAGGGGTGTGGGAGGCTGGTTGCCAGTGGTGGGTGCGGTTTGGGAAGAGGGGTGGGAGATGTGTCAGGACCGCTTTTGTTTTACAGGTTCAAAAATAAAAAGATGATGTGGGACATTTGCCACACTGGGGTGGGCTCCCAGCATGGCAGAAGATGGCTGGGGGTGAGGAGCTGATGGGGATTGGGCACCCCGTCGGCAAACTACGCTGGGGGCAGGAGCTGACAGGGATTGGGTACTTCGTCGGTAAAGTAATCTGCTGCCACACTGGTGGGCCCCAGCGTGGCAGCAGGATGGCTTGGGGGGCCGTGAAGCCGATGGGGATTGGGCACCCCATCGGCAACATTTGCCACACTGGGGTGGGCTCCCAGCGGGCACCAAAGCTTTGGGGGTGGCGGATGTGTGCGGGGAGGTGAAAGGACGCGAGGGGGTGGCGCCAGTGTGGCAGCATTGCTTTTCTTTGAAGCAGAGGAACACCACTGTCATATTGAGCTCCTGCACCCATTGGTGCAGGACTCGCCATGCCTGCTCAAGGGAGCAGTGCATTGGTGAGAGGCACACCTCCGGTGCTAACGCATTCAATGTTCCTTATGCATGTGCGCAAGCAAACATAATAAAATGTATTCATAGTCCAGTGCAACTGTATGGTAACTGAGGGAGGTGAGGAGCCTGTAGGCTAGAAATAGTGAGGGCTCTCCATTGCCTGGCCAAGGGCGGGTGCGTGGTCTAGTGGCATGGTGCATGATCCACAGGTTACTGGTTACACTGGCACTGATGTGAGAAGAGGATATGAGTCCTTAAGGCAGCTTTAAAAGGACCTAGATTGGTGATTGATGTGACAGACAGATGGAGGGCATTGTACCAGGATGGAGCTCTAAGGAGGAAGGATCGCTAGGCCATGGTCATCCTGACCCTAGGCACCTTCCAGATAGTTTTTGGGGAAGCCCATGTGGATGCTGAGATGGTGGCTGCCTAAAGAGAAGCCATGACACCTATTGGGGTAAAACCCGTTGGATTTTTTTGGTGAAGAGACAGGTCTGGTATAATAGTCTTTCCTCAAGGGAGAGGATATTGGTGAGCATGTATAGGGTGCAGGTATGTGTATTTCTGTCAGCACCAGAGAGGATCTGGCAGGCCTTATTGATGATTACGTGTGTTTGATGAAGCACCGTAGGGTTGGCGGCAGCATAGATTGTGAGGCCATAGTCCACCAGCGACAAGATTGAGAAGGTAATGGCTAGGTGAAGTGCTTCAGGTGACAGGCAGTCTTTATGTCTGTAAAGGAGACCAATGCAGGTGTTGGTGGTGGAGGTGAAGATTTTTATATGTTCGTGAAATGAGAGGGAAGTGTCAAATGTAATACCTAGATACTTATACTTTTGGACCTGTTCCAGGGGGAAATCCTTTGATCTGTTTTGGCAGTGGGCATAGAGCATTGTCTTAGTTTTTTTTAATGTTGACCACCAATCTGTGTTCAGCAAACCAGTGTTTAATCTGAGAGAAGGAGTTTTGTAAGGTACGCTGGAGAGAGAGAGAGGATCAGGATGTGCAACATAATGAACAGCGTCATCCACATAGAGGAGAAGGTTGCCAGGGCAGGATTTAGGCAGGGCATTAAGCTAGATGCTGAATAGCAGGGGACCCAGGATAGATCCCTGGGGAACTCCTGAGTGCACAGGCAGCATAGTAGATATGGTATTATTAATTTTAACATATTGGGTTCTAGATAAAAGATAGCTGAAGAACCATGAGAGTGGACAATGAGAGACCCCAATTTGTTGTAATGTGATAAGAAGGAGGGGATGAGAAACCGTGTCGAAGGCCTTTGAGAGGTCTATAAACACAGTCCCTGCTAGGTGCTCCTTGTCAAGTGTGGAGTGCAGGGAGTTAACGAATTCTGTGAGAGCAGTTGTAGTGCTATGACCAGCTCTGAAACCATGCTTCCCCCTACATAAGGGTTGTGTGAGAGGAGGCAGTCAGTGAGCTGATTGGCCATGATCTTTTCAAGGGCTTTAGAGAGTGCGAGTAGAATCGAGATGGGCCGGTACTTGTTTGGGAAGGAGCTGTCATCACATTTCAATATTGGTGTTATTACTGCTGTTTTCCATGAGGTTGGGAACTGGCCCAGGTGCAGGGACAGATTTAGAAGGTCCATGAGTGGGGAGATAACTGAGTCTAACGAAAGGTATAGGATATGCATATTGAAGGCATCTTTGCAGTAATTGGAGGAATACAGTTAAATCATATATGGTCTGCATACCTCTCAACCTCTCAGAATAAAAATTCATAGCACTGACCTTCCAAATTCAGAACACAAAGCCTGAATGTGTAGCACTGTTTTATTTTGAAGAATAATATGTCAACAAACAGACCATTGACCCATACATTTAGTGTTAAGGAATGTTTCTGTCAAGTTAGTTCAATGATTTAATAGTTTGTGTGCCCAGAAATAGCTAATAAACCTTTGTGGAGCAAGAGTAAATTTCAGTGTAAAAATCATGGTGCTATGCCAGATTCATGGCAGTTGAGAGGTATGATGGTTTGTTTCTCTGAGAACAATAAACATGGCTCTAACTTATATGTCTGTAATTAAGTCTAGACTGAGAATGAAGTCAGCAATGGATGACATTGAGCAAATTAGAAGCCTTACTCTTATACTTGGTATGCTAAAAATAAACTCACCCATTATCTGGACTCTATCTCATTTTCTTACCTGAATGTCTGGACAGGAAAATATTTTTTGAATTTATGCTTGAAACATTACCGTCCAAGTTAATAATGTATATGTAGATATGGACATAAAGATCTAGCAGCTGTACCACTAGACCTAAACTATCACTGTGGTGGAGGAGAGTTTGAAACATTGTATCATATCTTGTTACACTGTAAATAAATTTATTCTTAAAGATCTGAATGTCTGGCCCCCTTCCTATGTTAAATTCAGGAGTTACATGAGATTATATTAATAGGGATTATGAATCCATGTACAGGAATAGTCACATGTGATGTTATTAAATACAATGGTTGTCTGCAAAACTAACAAAAAAACATAAGAAGAACAACTAATAAAAATGTTTTCTCAAAGTTTAACATTAGCAGCAAGTGGCTGATTATATGAACTTCTCTTCCATTTTTAAAAAGCTCTAAGATTATATTGGGTCTGATCATTTTCTGTATGTTTTAGTCCTAGAATGACTTGCTTTATATTTACAAAGCAGTGTTCTGCTTTCAGATTTTAGGAAATTTAGGGGTTACAGACTCATTACACACATTATAGTGATCCCAGCCTATGGTGCATCCTGTTTACTTTCAGTAGCAATTTCTGCTGAACTGATAAAAGCAACCTTTCCTAGAGATTGTTGTTTTTTCTTGGTAATTTCCCTAAGAAATATTCGAAAGAGCAGTTTAATATTGCATAAAGCTAACACATCTTTTGAGATGCCCATGTTCTGTCCATCTCATCCTTCATAGCCATATTTTCACTGAGGTGCTCTTCAGGCTGTAGTGGGGTTTCTGGGGGTGGTGCATGCTGGCAGCACTCAAGGCACATATTGCAGTATCATTGATATGATGTTACATGGGTCAGGCATGCACAATTTATTCATATACTAGTCTGCATAGATACTAGGGCTCTAAGTAGGCAGTATCAATAGAGTTATGTTCTGTCCCTTGTGATATCATTAGGAGATTAATGTTCAATTTTTTTTTAATTATTCTTTGGATACCATGTAAGGCCATCTAGACACAAGTTCCTGATTCAGGGACACTGGGGAGGTTAAGTGACTTGTTAAGAGTCACACAGTATGCAAGCAAAGGTTCTGGGAGTCAAACCCAGGTCTGCTGGATGTACTAAGCTGATTCACAGCTCACTACTCTAACCTCTAGACTATACTGCCAGCTGCAATTATTGCCACATCTGCTCCTACTCAAGCAGAAAAGTCCCCCATCACATGAGCTTCCAAGCGGATATGCCCATCCAGTTAAGTGAGCACAAAACCAGTGGTCCAGTGTGAGCACAGTGAGCATGATTTCATGTCTTACTATATCAGCCCATTCTTATGAATGGGAAATTGTTTACAATTTTAGTCTGGAGGCAATATCTGAACCCCATTAACCAGAACTCCCTGTCTAACAGGCTCCCAGTGTATCCCCAACAGTTCCTACTAAGAATTATGTGGAAACAGTACTACAGACTCTGGCAAGTCTGTGAACCGCCCTTTTAATGAGGTACTAATTACAGTAGCAGGTGCTAATTACAGTAGCACTCAGCATATCAGCAGAGAGATGACTGATGCTGTTATCACAGGATTAAGCACAGAAGCAACAAAATGTTTATTCCTTCTGCCCCATCTTTTCCATCTTCCCCGTTCCTCCCTTCCTTGAACTCTTCTAAGCAAAAACATACAGTTTTAACAATTGTACAGAAGCTGAGGATTATCACCCAACTTGAGAGTGATGAAAAGGCTTTTACTATGGCAGCTGAGTGTGGTGTGGGGAAATCCACCATATTCGACATAAGAGAGACAAAGGCAAAACTCTGCGATTTCGCTTCCACCATGAAAACAGCTGCTGGTTATGAGAATCAGAAAAATATGAAATGCACTGATGAGGAGTGGGTCTTCATTATTTATGTTTGGTTCAGGCAGGAGAGGGAGAAGGAGTCACCCATCTCCAGTCTGCTGCTAAAAGGAAAAGCCCTGCCATTTCATTCCAAACTAGGTAACAAGGGGGCTTTTAGTACCAGAGATGGCTGAGTAAATTGTTTAAAAAATGACATGGCATCAGGTAGCTCAGACTGGGTGATGATGAGTGGCTGAGTGCAGTGGACAAGGGGGTAGCATCGTTCGTTGAGAAACTCTGTGACCAAATTCTGACAGACTGACTCACTGCTGAACAAGTGTTCAACGCAGATGAGACAGACCTGTATTGGAAATACCTGCCTGATTAAACTCCTGGAACATGGTGATGAAAAAGATGCACCAGGGGTTAAAAAGCAAAGACAGAGAGACTATCCTGGGATTCACCAATGCCATGAGTGACCATAAGCAGCCACCACTTCTAATTGGGAAGTCCAGAGAACCCCGTTTTAAACACAGTAACATGGCTAGCCTTCCAGTTCACTATGCCGCACAGAACAATGCTTAGATGGACTCTTACCTGTTTAAGAAGTGCATTATTCCCCAAGTGAAACAGCATCTGTGTGCACAGGGAGTACCATGTCAGGCTTTACTGCTCCTTTACTGTTCGCCCACTCACCCCCAAATCTCCCTGTTAAAACTCAACATGATCACATAAAATGTTTTTTCCTACCACACATTACAACATCGAAACTTCTGCCATGTGACCAGGGCAAACTGGAGATTTTTAAATGAAATTATTGCAGGAAGTTGCTACAATCAAGTTCTGGCAGATGAAGATGAGCAGGTGCCCCAAAGTGCTAGTACTGAAAAAAAATCACACTGAAAGATGTGAGTTATAGGGCAGATTATGCCTGGCAAAATGTCTGGAGTGAGATGATTCTGAAGGTTTAGTCAACGTCCTGAACCCTGTAAGTAAATGAAAGTACTATGACTTGTGAGAACATTAGGAGCACTGTTACTGACAGCCTTAGTGACAGTGTCAACAACTGTGAGCTGACTGTCTTGCCTGCAGGCCTTACTGGAGAAACTCTCACAGTCGATGATGTTGAGATTCTGGTGTCCTGTGATAGCAGTGGCCTGGGCTATGAACACCTCATGGAAGACTTGATCACTGAACTGATGTGGTGCCAGAGTGACAACAAAAATGCTGATGCAGAATCAGAAGAAGTAGAGGAGGGACCACCACCACCACTGATACCTATTCACTCAGAGGAGATGCTTTACTTTGAGAAATATGTCAACTACAGTACATGGAATCTCAGGCAGACTGTGACCCTGTAGAGCTCATGCTGCTAAGAAACCTTCAAAACCATGCCAATAAGAAGCATGTCACCAGCCTCAGACAAAAGCAGGTTGCAGACTTTTTTGTGAAAAACATGATTTCTTTCTTCTCTTTTATTTTAGTTTAGCAGTGTTTTTTAAACAAATGTACTGTATGAGTATTTCTGCATTAAGCATTACATGTTTTTACTGTTGAACAACAGAAATGAAGTGTGTTTCAGTGATAACACTTTGCCTGTCATTAACTTTTTGGGGGTTCATGATTATCCAGATTCCCAGTTATCCAAACTGGAAAATATATACAGTTTAGATATATTTATAAAGGTATAGTTCAAATACATTTTAAAATATATTTGCATCATATGTCTGAAGTATATGCAAAAAATCTCAAATTGGCTGATTTGAAATATCTGATTTATTTGCAGAATATATGTGATAAATATATTTATAACATGGGTTCACAAAAGGGGGAAAGCTGATTGGGCAGACAGCATCACCTGACTGTGGATTAAATTCACTATTTAATCCACAGCTGGGGTGAGATGCCCAGCCAGCAAGCTCCCTGAGCAGAGTGGAACTTGTCATCTGTGGGGAAAATCAGCACTGACAGGCAGCCATTAAAAATGCAGCTAAACGAGACAGAGTTGCCTGTCAGTGCTGTCACCCTATCCCCCTGTTGTTGTCAAAGTGCTGTAATGAAGCAGCACTGGCAGCTGTACCCCCCGTCCCACATGCAGTGCAGGCAAATGCCAGTCTGTATGTGCTCCTGTCCACTGGTTGTCCCACTGGTTGATTGGTGCTCCCCCAAAACCAGGAAAGCAGGCAGCAGCAGTTTGTCTCTCAAAGTGACAGAGCACTAGGGAGTGTTAGACAGCAGGTGAGAAAGAGAGACCAACAGTTGTCCTGCAGTTAGCTACATTCAGAGGTCTCCCCACTATCTCCCAACAAAACGGTATGGCAGCCTCAGGTAGATTAGCAGCCCTGCCACAAACTGCAAAGGCAAGGCAACTGTACACAGGATGGGAAGATACCATTCTGAAGTGCTGCACTGTTCTTTCTGTCTGCGAAGATCCCCGAAGCAAGATCCATGTCCACAGTGGGAATTGAGAGCTGGGCAAGTTCTATGTAATGACCGCATTCTGTGTTTGTCTCTCAGCAGGTCTGAAAGTATGTGCCACTGACTTGTAAGTTGTAATGACACAGGGAGACAGACACTGACTGTTCCCTGTAGTAGCAAGTGCACCCTCCAAACTGAGTTTAGTGCAAAACAATGGGAGCAACCAGCACAGTGAGTGAGACAGTGGCTGATACAGACTTCATCTTTCCCAAAGAGAGAGAGAGAGAGAGCAGCAGTGACTGGACAGACACCTGCAGTGAGTAGTGCAGCATGCTATGGCATGGGGGAGAGAGAGAGCAAGAGGCACACACTGGGAGCAAGGTGAGTGGGCAGTAGAGCATGTCAAAGTCATTCCCCTGCCCCCACCTGGAGACATCATGAGTGGGCAGCTCACCCTCTGACAGCGGGAGGGAGAGAGAGCGGCACACAGAATTCAGTGAATGTCCAGGAGAGAGAGAGAGACAGAGAGAGAGAGAGAGAGAGAGAGAGAGAGAGACAGACAGACAGACAGAAAGCATCATTTTCTTCTGCGCTAAGAGGGAGAGAAAGAATGTGTGTCTGTCGGCAGCAACAGGCACAAGGTAGAGAGAGTGGGTGATCATTATGTGGGTCTTGCATTGAGCGATGAAGAGTACAATGAAACATTGCAGGCACAGTAAGACAGAATTTTCTGCATCAGAAATGTCACAGATCTTGTCAGGAGTGTGTCTGTGACATTTCTGTGTGGATAACAGCAACACACTGCATTGTTTCTTAGGGATGATTTTGCAAGGCAGCAGGATACACTATCTTTAGTGCCTTAAAACAGGGATAAACACCTTTTGAGGGTGTATCCTATCCTGCACATAACCCATGTTATAAGTGCAATAACCCACACCAGGGTATGGGGTTATAGGCATTTAATCCATGCCTGGGGTGCTGAGAGGAAATTAGGCCTACAGTCTCATGCCTCACATCGCACCCCAGGTGTGGATTAAATTCCTATAACCCCATACACTGTCGTGGGTTATTGCTAACTTACTATATATCATAAATATATTTCCATGCTATATTTATTATAGGTGCATGATAAATATTTTATATATCTGCTTATATATCTTGAATATTTAATAGATATACTTTTTATATAGTTGACATAGATATAAAATATTTTCTAAATATATGAATTGTAAATATATCTTAAAATACCCAGACAAAAATACAATAGATTAATCTTGATGTAGCATATCGTTAACTGTGTATTTGGAATTCCTTTGATCAGCAACCATTTAGGTTTCTATAGTAGAATTATCATTTAATGATGCACCTTTAACACAAATTTACAGATTATACATTTAAGCAATAATGCATGACAAGGTGTGTGTTATCATGTAATAACATCATTCCTGGGGTGGGTTGAAGCACGAGGCAAAGCTGAGTGCTTCCACCACCCCAGGAGTGATGTTATTACACAATAACACACACCTTGGAGAGTCTTATTGCAATTATACAATGGCTCGATGTTATACAAAACAAACGAAACATTTAAAAATGTTTTTAGTAGATTTTTTGTGTTTCTGAAGAGAAAAAGTGATAAATCAAATGGTCCAATTAAATCCATACAGTGATGTTATTGTGTAATAACATCACTGTTTCAGGCATCTACTGACCAATCAGAATACAAAAAAATTCCTTACTATTGTATAATTACCCTTCACACATAGAATCCACCTCTTGATCTCACAATTCCTAAAGACTCAAATTGGTATTTATACCACCCCTCTTTGGTTCTGTTTTATGTCAGGGTGAGTTCCTACATGTACTTGTTTTTCACTCTTTACCATTACCTCTGATCTGTAAGCTAATGCTGTCAATTCAAAATTATTTTAAAAATGGAAATTACCCTTATTTGGGTTGATAAACTGTACTTCTGAAATATGTAAATTAGTTATGCAAATACATACACAGTACCAAAGCAGGCATTTACAAAAATATATTTGACATATACATATTCTACATATATTCTACACATACTGTATCTTGCAAGCAAACAAGATACATATTTTACTCACAGCAGAAGTTAGTCACACACACACACACACACACACACACACACACACACACACTCACACACAGACCTGGAGTTCCAGAAAGCACTCCCTGGATTTTCCATCACAAAGTTTATTCATGCAATAAAGAAGACATTGTAAAACTAAAGCCAAAAGTAGCAATGGCAAAAAAAAAAAACAACAAAAACAGACCTCCCCACAGGACCGACATTTCACACTGTTTTTCAAAAAGCATGAGAACAGCACAAAATGTCAATCCTGTGAGAGGTCTGTGTTTTACTGTTGCTACTTTTGGCTTTGGTTTTACAACATTTTCTTTTTTGTACAAATAAACTTTGTGGTGGAAAATCTAAGAATTGTCTTCTGGAGTTCCTGATCTGGTGTATGCGTCATTGTGCCTAACTTTTACCGTGATTGCTGTTTACATTCATGTTGTGAGCACCACTACATTTTAGAGCACCCTTTTTGATTGCATACATACAGTATTTTACTAAAGAAGATATGTAGAAATAGTGCATTCTATATATATATATATATATATATATGTATATATATATATATATATATATATATACACACACACACACACACACACATATATATATATATATATATATATTTATGGAATATAGTCTATATATATTAAAAAGGTAAATGTAATATATATTCCAGTCATGTTTATAAACTATAAAACATATGTATTTGTTATATAAAACATATATTTAAACAGAGAAACATAGAAAGGTGATGGCAGAAGGAGACCAAAGGTCCATCAAGTCTGCCCTTGAGACCATGAGATCCTAGGTGATCCTGGGTCCTAGCTGGTAGATTCCCTTGTGGATTTGATTCTAATGTATTCCTTACCCCAATCCCTTTTGAATGCTGATGTAGTCCTAGCTTCTATCACCTCTATAGGTAGTTTCTTCCATGGTTCCACAATCCTTTCTGAGAAATAGTGCTTCCTAAGATCCCTCCTGAAACTCCCACCCCTCAGTTTCCATCCATACCCCCTTGTGTTTGTGTTTTGAACCTTGTTGAATAGTTCAACGTAGAGTACTGAATTTAAACCCCTCATGAACTTAAAGGTTTCTATCATATCCCCACTTTCTCTCCTAGATTCAAGTGCGTACATGTTTAAAACCTCCAGCCACCCTTGTATGGCAGCCCCAAAGCCCCTGTATCATTTTGGTTGCCCTACTCTGAATAGTCTCTATCCTGTCCCTATCCTTCTTAAGGTATGGTCTCCAGAACTGTATGCAGTATACCAAATGGGGTCTCACCATTGATCTGTACAGTGGAAGTATCACCTCCCTGTGCCTACTGTCAAATCCTCACCCTATGCATCCCAGCATTTTGTTGGCCCTACTATATGCTGCATTGCATTGGCTAGTTTGTTTAAGGGTGTCACTAATAAAAACTCCTACATTCCTTTACATAGATACATACATAGATACATAGATACATAGACAGTGTCGGCAGATAAGGGCCTATGGCCCACCCAGTCTGCCCATTTGAGCTTGTAAGTTCAGTTTGTTTTCCTAGAAGTCTGTTGCACCTTACCCCTGACCTCCAGAATTCCTTTATGTCTATCCCATGCATTCTTAAATCCCAAGATTGTTTCAGCCCCCACCACTTCCTCTGGCAGGGTGTTCCACTTGTCCACCACCCGTTCTGTGAAGAAATTCTTTCTCATGTTTCCTCTGAATCGTCCTCCCTCTAACTTCATCCCATGCCCTCTAGTCCTGGAACATCTTTTTCGCTTAAAAATAGTGTTTTCCTGCACCCTGTTCCTCCCTGTAAGATACTTGTATGTCTCTATCATATCCCCTCTCTCCCTCCATGCTCTAGGGTTATCCCTGCTAATATTCTTGGTGTTAAATTTCAGCTGACAGATACTAGACCATTGCTCTAACCTTTTCAAATAAAATTTACTATCAGTATACATAGGATAAATAACACATATTAAAAAAGAACAGCAAAAGAACCCCAGTGCAAATGCCCTGAGACATGGATTATACAGGAGGATATTGGCCGTACAGCTGAATTTTAAAGAGAACACAATTGCACATATCACAATAATGCAAAGCATCATGGGAAACATATGCAACCCTCCATGAGAAAATTTGGACTGACTCAACTTTAAGCAGAATTTCATGGTGCCAGAAGGCCTCACAGTGCAATCAGCAAAGGCTAAGAACAGCAGACACATATCCATGTTTCATCCTCATTTGGACTCATCAGTGTGCCATATCTGTGTCTTCAGGGAGAGGGAGCCAGCCACCCCTTAAGGAGAATGTTATTTGTTTGGGTCACAGGGAGCCCAAAATAAAGAAGGAAAAGAACTGCAAAAGAACCCCAGTGCAAATGCTCTGAGGCATGGGTTATACCGAAGGATATTGGTCATACAGCCAAATTTTAAAGGAAACACTCTCCCTGGGCAAAGGTACAGATATGGCACACTGATGAGTCCACATGAGGATGAAACACGTGTATGTGTTTGCTGTTCTTAGTCTTTGCTGATTGCACCGGCACCATGCAATTCTGCTTAAAGTTGAGCCAGTCCAAATTCTCTCTTGGGGATTTTCATATGTTCCATATATGTTACAGATACTTTCCAGATGTATATCAGGCCAAACCCATTTTAACATGTATGAAAGATATCTCAGAATATACATCTCTAGTATGAATAACATACACCTATTGTATAAATTACAGAGTGAAACTATGCTTGAATAAAACTATAATTATTTTTCATTAGAGAGTACATAAAAACATTAAAAAGTAAAATAGTTTCTTTAATAGTATAACAAAATACATACATTTAGTGTATAAGTTGCAAAAAACTTTGATGCTCCAGTTAGGGTCAGAGTGACAAAAGTTGGGAAATGAGGCATTAGGGTTTCCCTAACACCTCACCCTCCCAAACCAGGCAGGAGAGCAGATGTGGAGTGTGCTTTGGGATTCTCAAGCCTAACACTCACCCCATTCCATCTGTAAATAAGGCCAGATGTGTAGACTTTATGAGAATATGGTGAGTGTTAGGCTTGAGAAGCCCGGGGCACACCCCACACCTGCTTTCCTGACTGGTTTGGAAGGGTGGGCTATTTGGGAAACCCTAATGCCTCATTTCCCAACTTTTGTCAATTTGACCCTAACTGAAGCATCAACAAAGTTTTTTGCAACTTAGTTCCTTACTTTTTGAGATAGTACAATAGTATCCATATTTTACTGTTAGAGCACAGAGTTCTTCAGACCCTGCACTCCCATCCCTCTGTAGATGTGTATTTGTATGTAGCTGTCAAAGCAAAGGGCCCTCTGTGCCCTGTGCTTCCATTTATAGGACAACAGTGACCAAATTGTCAGCATAGCCATCTTATTACCCACCTCATGTACCAGGGACAGAATATTTTCTTACCCCCGCCAAAATGCAATTCTGCACAACTGCAATGCCATTCCATGCCACAGATGCAAAAACACATTTTGGCCAGGATTTGAAAAATGATAGTTGCAACATACTGTACATGAGATGGGGTAATAAGAAGGCTATGTTGAAAATCTGGGTAAAAATATTTAACATTTGCGGAGTTACAAGCGGGCATAGTGAAATTGCAATGAATGGTTATAACTTTTGCATTTTTTGCATATTTTGACCCTGACATTGCAAGATAAGCTTGTTATGACCCTACCTCATAAACTCAATAGGTGAAAATGTTCAAATCCATGCAAAAACATCATTCTGCACAATGGTTCCATCATGCTGTAGCGGCGCAGAATTTGTTGACCATCATCACAGCGATGGCACAACACCGCCAAATGTTGTTTGTGCCATCACTGGGGGAACTGGTGTTTTCTGTGGGGGGGCTTCACCCCCATACCCAACATGTGGGGGCTCTGTCCCCACATCCCCAGACTTTAAATAACTAACTCTGAGTCAGAGTTGGTTTGTGGAGGGGGCGAACACCCCAGAGGCAACAGTGTCAGGCACCCAGCAGACCATCACAGCGAACTGCCTCAAATGTCACTGTGATGATTTTTGCTGCATTCCTGTCACTGTTGCAATGTGATGTCCTGCACAACAGCTGCAAAAACACATTTTGGACAGGATTTAAAAAATAACAGGAATTTATGGTGGGGGGGGAGGGTACACTTGGCCTGGAAAACAAAATCTCTCTATGGTGGTCTGGTGGCATGCTCCCCAGGACATTTTGAAAATGTAATGTGTGAAATGGTGCATTTTAGGCCCAGTTTCAGGAGCAAACTATTGATTACCCCCTCTGTAGTATAGTGTATTGTGTATTAATATACGCTTATGTAAGTAATCAAGTTATGAAATGTAATATGCACTCAGGAGATGCCATTGTTACAGATGATACAGGCAGGTATTGTAAGGTACAATGTGCACCCAGCAGAGGCCATTATTACAGATGGTCAAGACATGTAGCCTAAGACTGGACAAGTACTGCAGGTGAGGGAGTGGTGAGTGTGCATTCTTGCAGAATTTGACCAGACCATATATGATAACATGTTTTTCCAAGGACAGCTGTGTATGTGACTAGATCCAATTGTATTCCAAGTGTAGGTATGATGTAACAATGTGGTTTAACTGGTTCTTAGTGGTGTGGGAAGAACTGTATATAAGCTATGAGTTTGCTTTAACAAGTTGAGTACTCCAAGAAGCTGCATGAGGAAAGTGTAGTTCTGTACCACAAATACAATCTTACCAGACTCAGTGATTACAGCACCTCTGTCTCTTCTGTTCCTGGGAGCCCCTATAGCTGGACTATTAGGAGGCTGATTTCCTTTACATTTTGGTGTTTCCACCCAGTTGCTCAAGCTTTGGCTAGTCTTGCAGCAGAATTGGAGCCTTTGAAGTTGCTTTGCAGCAGAATTGGAGCCTTTGACGTTGGCAGTACAACTGAAGTTGGAACTGGTCTATTCTGTCTGAGGGTGAAAGGGTGAATTGGAACAGAAAGAGGAGCATTGCTCGTAGCACTGACTGGGTAAGTGTATTATGGTCATATACCTATATTGGTGGTATGTGGCTTCCCAGAGAGAATCCCAAGAGGTATTTGGCCCGTTTGAGCTAGACTGATCACCCAGTCAAAAAGCAGGGAAAAAGTCCCTGAGGTTTTTCATTTAGCATTGCCTGGCAATGGAATCTCCCATAATAGAAAAGATACTTGCTTACACAGATAAGCATTTAAGTGATGGGCAGTATCTACCATGTTGTTCTACTAATAATAATCCTTTGCAATATTTAAAAAAAAACAAGTGGCTGAGTGTAATAGTAAAGAAAAGCATACCAAAAAACTGTTGGCAAATGAGTTACAGGCTATACATCAGTGTATAGCTGAGATGGAGAAAAGGTATTACACTCAGCAGGAGCAGATGGTGCAGGTTAGATTAGAAAATGATCAGTTAAAATCTGAGGTTCAAAAATTACAGAATGAATGTACCTCATATACATGTCAGTTAAGAATATGGGCAGATGGTGCCTTGCCCTCAGAGAGGAAAGTCGTCAGTTAAAGAAACAAGCATGAAGAGATCAGGAGGTGATAGCATTTTTGGAAGGGATTTGGGAAGACAACCAGCCTTCTCAAGTCAGACTGACTGCCCCAGTCACTAGGGATGTCACTAATGCAGACAATTCGGGCTCTGGCACCAAGCCCAACTCATCTAGCGATGAGTCACATAGAGAGTCATGCTCCTTGTACCCCATCCTTAAAATGGCCCCAGTGGGCACCACCAAAAAAAGGACTAAAAGTGCTGTGGTGGCAGGGCAGCCCATCAAAGATATAACTGTCGAGATCAAAGCTTTGACCATCTCGGAGGTTACTCAGTTGTCCTTGATGCTGGGTTCATGGGATCCCATGTCAAAACCTGCCCCCTTCTTAAACAAGTTAGAAAAACTCAAATGTTGGTTTAAATTGTCTCATCAAGATGTGTGCCAGTTGGTAACAATGGTTGTCCCCATGGACCTTGTGGACAATCTTCCCAAGGAAATTATTGGTCCCGATAATCCAGAGACAGACACCAATTGGGCTGATATTCCGGCCATTCGGCAGGCCCTCCTGCTCCTATGTGGGGTGGGGGAAACAAATAGGGGGGAAAAATTAATGAACTGGTTATGAACCCTGATGAGCACCCCACTGCCTTCATCAATCGACTGTACAGCGCTTACTCAGTCTTTGGATGAATGACAAACCCCCTGTGCACTGATGCAGTCTTTTTAGATCTTCTAGGTAGACAGGTGGCAGGAGCGGTTCCCTTTGCTGTGCGAGTCATGATGAATGGAGAGACTACTTATGATGGTATACTCAAGGTGTTACAAGGGTGATAGACCACACGGGTGGGTGACCTAGGTAAGGAAGGCCCCAAAGGGGCTAAGAAAAAGGTAGCTGTGGTGGTTATTAATGAAAGGAGAGCAAACAGGACTTGCCATAATTGCAGCAAGCCAGGACACTTTATCAAAGAGTGCTGGGCAAAGGGTGTGGGGGATCATGGCAAGCAACCACCCAAGACAAAGAAGGTACAGTTGCAAAAGGGTGCTGAGAGGGGGCCATATAAAAATAAAACACAAGAGACCCTGAACCCTTCTCTGGTGTACCAGTGGCTCTGGGACATGGCAAAGAAGATATGTGGCAAAGCTGATGCCGGTAAGGATTTAATAGAGTTTGAGAACCCCCTCCCCCTCAGAACCCCTTTCATGACCTCATTAAATAGGGGTGTTTGACCTCCAGCCTGCAGATGATAGCTCATCTGCAGGAAGATGCTGACGGGTGACTTTATGTTAATGGCTTAGTTAGGGACCACCAGGTCAGTCTATTGATAGACACAGGAGCCACCATCAGTATCACAGATCACCCCCTCCCTTGTCCACCAAGAGGGAGGACAATCATCTTACAAGTCATGTCAGGCATCCATATACAGGCTAGGCAGACTGTCCAGTGCCTGGTACAAATTGAATCTGCCTTGTTTAAAATTAGCTTTTGGCAATGCCCTAACAATGAGGGCTCACTGTTAGGAATTGACTGCTTAAAACTAAATGCTTTAGCAGTGGATCTTAGTAACATGATTTTGTGGCAAGCACCTGCACAAAGGTTTGCCTGACCACTTGTCTCAGATGTGCATGTGGTAGCGACAATGAAGGGTGTGAAAAATCTTAATGTATATCAGTTGTTAGATACCAAACATTATGGCCTGGCAGAGGTCCTGCATCGGTTTTCCCAGGTGTGGGCAACTACAAAACATGATTGTGGGAGGGTTACTAATATGCAGGCCCTAATAGTGGGTCCCAACCCACCACCTCAAAGGCAGTATCCCCTCCCGGCAGATGCTCTGCCAGCTGTTGCTGAGATAATCCTGCTGTGCTGCAGCAGGGTGTCATCCGTCCGAGCTGCTCTTCAGTTAACTGGTCTATTTGGCTACTTAAAAAGCAAAGTGGAAGCTGGAGACTCACAGTAGATTACTGTATCCTAAACAAAATCACCCCTTTGGTTACTCCAGTGGTGGCCAGGCTACCAGACTTCACAAGTGAGCTTTCCCCTACCACAGCCTAGTATTCTGGGTTGGATGTCTCCAATGGGTTTTGGTCTGCCCAGGTACATCCAGACAGTCAATACAAGTTTGCATTCACATTTGGAGGACAACAGTATACTTTACATGAATTTTCCAAGGTTTTCCCTCTTCCCCTCTCTTTTTCATCAATGTTTGGTGAAGATTTTGCAGGGGTTCTCACAACCCTCTGCCTTGGTGCAGTATATTGATGATTTGTTGCTACAGACTGATACTCAGGAGCAACACCTTCAGCTTCTTGCTGAGCTGCTCTCATTGTTGCTGTCTGCTGGTCTGAAGCTCAATCCACTGAAAGCTCAGCTGCTGGCCACTTTGACCACCTTTCTTGGGGTGGTTATCACTGAAGGGGGAAGGATACCAGACCCTAATGAAAATGAGGTAGTTCAACATCTGCCAGTGCCTTAGACCAAAACTGCCTTGTGACAATTCCTGGACATGGTACATTTCTGTCGTGATTTTATCAAGGGTTTTGCCGAAAAAACTAAACCGCTATATTCCCTTTTAAATGGGCCAGTAGACTCTCAAGACATCAAATGGGATAGCTCCTGTCAAAATAGCTTAACAGAGCTCAAAAGAGCTCTGATGGCTGCACTGGTCCTTAAAAACCCTGATAAACAGATGCCCTTTGGCTTGCAAGTCACTGCCACTCACAAAGCACTGTCAGCAGTGCTGCTCCAACAGCACCATGGACGATGGAGGCCAGTAGGATACTTCTCCAGGTTACTAATGCCAGTCAAACAAGCATTTGATGATTGCACTCACCACTTGCTCGGGGTGTATTGGGCTGTAATGGCCACTGAGCATATTGTGGGGTTTAATGAAGTTACTCGGTAGACCCCTCACACTCTGTTAAAGTACCTGCTAGAACAAAATATGTGAGGAGTGTCCTCCCAAAGACTGGCATGCTGGGCCCTGGCTCTGCAGTAATGCAACCTCAAGGTTACGGTGGCAGCTCACACCCTCCTACCCTCTATGCTACACTACAACAGCTTTACCCATGGTTGTGGGGAAATACACAGACAATTGCACCCAGAGGTTTTCTGTCTGGCTCCACAAGAGGGGGATGTGAGGCTATTTGTGAATGGTTCCCAGTTCAGGCAGGATGGCCACTTCCACACCGGACATGCCATCTGGGCACCAGAACAACAGACACATATTTTAGTAATGTGTCTGTCATCATTTTTGGTGCAAAGGGTAGAGCTGTAAGGTGTAAGGGAGGCTATGGTGCGGTATCCAATGGATGTGTGTATTTATTTGGACAGTGATTTTGTTGTCCATTCACTTACAGAATATATGCCCATCTGGCATAAGAGGGGCATGTGCTCAGCCACAGGGAAGCCAGTCATACATGCTGAGCTCATGAAAAAGATTTAGGAGATGGGGGAACAGAACCCATTCCAGGTGTGCTTAGTTAAAGTGAAAGCTCATCAGAAACCAGAAACTAGTGATAAAGCCAAGCAAAACTGTAAGGCAGATGAGTTAGCCAAGCAAGCAGCTTTGTACGGTATTTGATGGCAGGGGATAGAGAGTCAGAAAGAGCAGGATCAGTTGTGGGAGCACCATGAATTTGATCAAAATCATGAAAAGTGGGTGGCATCATTAAAGAAGGTGCCATCCTTACAGGAGGTGCAGGCAGGGAACCCCACTTTGCAGCAGTGGAAGGCTCAGTTGGAGGAAGGGAAGGAGGTCCAAAGGTATGTGAAGTTGGTAGACGGGATAGTGGTATGGGAAAGACATGAGGGAGAAGTAAAATGGATTCCACCAGAGACCATGAGAAGGGACACAGTGATGGAAAACCATCGGAGAGGGAGCCATGAAACAACGTCAGTGTTTAAAATGCTGGGAAGGAAATGAAGCAAACTCCAGATACAATTGAAAATGCTATATTGTTAGAACAGTTTTTTTGGTCATGCCCAGCAGAGCTGAAAATCTGTCTGGAGGACCGAGATCCCAAAAACAGTGTAAGAGGCTGCTGAACTCTCGGACCGCTATGCCAAGAGTAGACCTGCTCTGAGAGTTAATGGGGTAGGTGTGGCAGCACAGAACGGGAAAGTGCACCTTCAGGGCAGCTAAAACCCTCACTGCCTCCACTGAAACCAATTAGCCCCAGGTTTCAAAGAAAATATTTTTCTGAGAAAAGAAACGAATGTTGGGTTTGCAAAGAAACTGGGCATATTGTCAAACAGTGTCCCAAAAGGATGAGCAATACGCAAAATGGGGCTAGGAAAGAAGTGGGTTGTTTGTGTGTCCCTGGAAGCATGCCTGTGAACATGAGGGAACACATGCACCCAGTCGCCGTGAATGGTGTACAGACACAAGGGTTAAGAGACACAGGGGCATTCCTGACATTGGTAAAAGGGGATCTGGTAGAGCCTGGTCAGCTTATACTCAGTAAATTTGTAATTGTACAAGGCTTCACTGAGGAGGAGAAAACATTGTCCCTTGCTAGTGTTCTCCTAGACTGGGGTGAAATAGGGGAACTGTGCAACAGGTGGCTGTAGCCAAAGCTTTAGCAGTTGAAGTAATCCTTGGCAACAATCTCAAACAGGGGATGGTGTGTGCAGTTACCCGTGGCCAAGCAGCAAGGGAAAATTGTAATTCCTTGGACCCCATAGAAGCCTCTGTGGAAACCACTGGGAGGTTGGTTCCCCAGCCTGTATCTCCTGATATGGAGACTAATGGAAAGGGGGTAGAAATTTCCCTAGTAGCAGTTAACCAAACAGCTACGGAGGGTTACTCTGAAGAAGGAAGGATGACCCATTGTCAGAAGGTTAGGGATGACAGTGATCCAGAGTGCCCTGATGCTAGAGCTAGGGACCCTAGTTTAGATACTGATGGGGATCCGTCCCATGCCTTGGGAATGTGTAAGGAGTTTGCAGCTGCTCAGACAAGTGACCCTAGTCTAGAGAAGCTGAGGGCTTGGGCAGACTCTGATGGAGTACAGGGAGGTGACAGAAAACATAAAGTTTATTGGGAAAATGGACTGATGTATACTCAGGATGCTAAGACAGAGGGAGGGGTGATAGACAGGCAGCTTGTCATTCCCCAGGGGTACCGTGAGCAGTTGCTCAAGATTGTACATGACATTCCCTCATCTGGTCATCTGGGAATTGTGTGCACTATGCAGAGGTTGGCCCAGCTTCACCCAGCAGGTGAAGGAGTATTGAAGGTCTTGTCATCAATGACAAGAAATAGGGAAGATGGGTAAGAAAACCAAAGCTGCCCTAATTCCATTGCCCATAGTGAAAGGTCCATTTCAGAGGGTGGGAATGGATATTGTGGAGCCTTTAAATAACCCCAGCTCCTCCAGGAAGAGGTTCATCCTGACTGTAGTGGATTATGTCACCCGGTATCCAGAGGCAGTCGCCCTATCCTCACTGAGGACAGACAAAGTGGCAGATACCTTGCTTGGGATTTTTCCCTGTGTTGGGTTTCTGCAGGAGGTTATCACCAATCAAGGGGGTTCCTTCATGTTGGACCTGACGAAATCTTTTGGGGAGAAGTGTGGGGTGGTGCAGAGGTGCACAACACCTTATCACCCGCAAGCCAATGGGCTTGTGGAAAGATTTAATGGTACTCTGAAGGCAATGCTCCAAGCGTTTGCTGAACAGAATGGGAGGTACTGGAAGAAATACCTTCCCCACCTGTTGTTTGCATACACAGATGTGCCCCAAGAGTCAACAGGGTTTTCCCCCTATGAGCTCTTATGTGGCTACTGAGTATGTGGACCTCTAGACTTGATCTAGGAGGACTGGGAAGGCAAGCATGACACCCAGGGAATTCCCATAGTGGATTACATCCTTAGGTTTAGGGATAGGCTGAAGAAGCTTATGGGGACAGCCCAAAGCAACCTGGAAGCTGCCCAACAGAAACAAAAAGTGTGCTATGACTGCAGAGCCAGAACTCGCTTGTACGTGGAGGGTCAGGAAGTCATGGTCCTTATTCCGATCTGGAAAGACAAGCTGCAGGCTGAGTGGACAGGACCGTACAAAGTAGTCAGAAAGGTAAATTATGTGAACCATCATAGAATTACATGACAGAGACATACAGAAAGAATGTACCATGTCAACATGATGAAGCCATATCCTAATAGGGCTGACAGGGTGTTTGCAGTATGTAGTCCTGGGAAGGGGATGAATGAAGGAGACCCCCTTCTGGACTTTCTAGAAGAAAGCAAGCAGGAGTCCTCTGTGCAGGCAGTTAAATTCTCACCCCAGCTGACCCCGGACAAGATCCAGGAAGTAAGGGAGGTTTTAGCAGACTTTGCCCCACTGTTTAGCACCAAACCTGGACTAACCCCCTTAGTGACGCATGATGTAGAGACAGGGAAACAGACGCCCATAGGGTGGACAGCATATCAGGTGTCAGAGGCTGTCCAAAAGGACATTAGTAGGGAGGTGGAGGAAATGATGGATTAAGGGGTAATCCAGAGATCCCACAGCCCCTGTATCTCTCCTGTAATCCTTGTGCCAAAGCCAGATGGCTCTACTCATTTCTGTTTGGACTATTGTGGACTGAATGCAGTCACGAAGTCAGATGCCCACCCGATACCCTGGACGGATGAACCCCTGGACAAGTTGGGAGGGACGACCTACCTTACAACTATTGACCTGACAAAGGGGTACTGGCAGGTAGTGTTAACTGACAGAGCTAGGGAGAGGTCAGCCCTCATCACTCCAATAGGTTTATTTGAATTTAAATTAATGCCTTTTGGAATGAAGAACGTCCCAGACACTTTTCAAAGGTTGGTGAACCAGGTGTTAAATGGTGCTGAAGAGTACGCCGTGGCATACCTGGATAACACTGAAACATAGAAATATAGAAGTTGATGGCAGATAAGGACCACAAGGCCCATCCAGTCTGCCCATTTCTTTTTCTACCATACAAATGTGCCATCGGCCTTTGCTCTGTCAATGGCCTATCTATTCATACTCATTTGTATTGCTCCCTTAAGCCTATCCCATGCCTGTTTGAAGCCCTGCACTGTATTAATATCCACCACTTCCTGAGGAAGGCCATTCCATGCATCCACCACCCTTTCTGCGAAAAAGAACTTCCTCACATTACCCCTTAATCAGCCTCCCTCTAATTTCATGCTGTGTCCTCTTGTCCTGCTATTTCTCATATTGAAACATGTTAGACTCTTTCACCTTGTTAATGCCCTTAAGGAGTTTGAATGTTTCGATCATATCACCTCTCTCCCTCCTTTGATCTAGGGTATACATATTAAGCTCCATTAATCTGTCCTCATATGTTTTCTGATGCAGTTCCTACACCATTTTGGTTGCCCTTCTCTGGACTGCCTCAATTTGGTTAATGTCCTTGTGAAGGTGTGGCCTCCAGTACTGCATGCAGTACTCCAGATGGGGCCTAACCAGTGTCTTGTAAAGAGGGATCATTACCTCCCTCTTCTGACTTGTGATACCCCTAGTAATACACCCTAACATTCCCCTAGCCTTACCTACTGCTTTAGAGGTCTGCTTGGATGATTTCAGGTCATCGGTGATGATGATGCCCAAGTCTCTTTCTTCCCTTGTGACTGCCAGCAACTCCCCTCCCAGTCTATAGGTGGCTTCAGGGCTTCTCTCCCCTATGTGCATGATTTTGTACTTCTTTGTGTTAAACCCTAGTTGCCAGTCTTCTGACCATTTTGCTAGTTTATCCAGATCTCTTCTCATTCTGCCCACCCCATCTGGATCATCTACTGTGTTGCAGATCTTGGTGTCATCTGCAAACAGACAAACTTTACCCTCCAGTCCATCTACAATGTCACTGATGAAGTTATTAAAGAGGACTGGCCCCAGGACTGATCCCTGAGGTACCCCACTTGTGACTTGCATCTCTTCTGACTGTATACCATTTGCCACCACTCTCTATTTTCTGCTCGTTCAACCAGTTTGCCACCCAGTTGACCAACATCTGACCCACCCCAAGCTTCCCAACTTATTAATCAATCTTCTATGTGGAACAGTATTGAAAGCTTTGCTGAAGTCAAGGTAGGCGACATCAACTGCTCCCCCATGGTCCACCAGAGGGGTTACCCAGTCAGAGAAATCTATGAGATTAGTTTGACAGGACCTTCCTTTTTATAAACCCATGCTGTCTTGGATCTTGTGCTCCTATGGATTCCAGGTGTTGCACTATCCTTTCCTTAAGGAGTGCCTCCATAATCTTGCCCACTACTGAGGTAAGACTGACTGGTCTGTAGTTCCCTGCCTCCTCCCTGCTAGCACTCTTGTGGAGCTGGATCACATGAGCCCTTTTCCAGTCTTCTGGGACCTCTCCTGTGCTCAGAGACTCACTAAACAGTTCTGATAATGGCTCTGCTAGTTCCACCCTTAGCTCCTTTAGTACCCTGGAATGTATGCCATCAGGTCCCACTGCCTTGTCCACCCTGAGCTTATTGAGCTCTTGTAGGACCCTTTCTTTTGTGAAGGGACTAGTGCTCACCTCCGTCCCCCCTGTGTCCATGGTGCTGAACTGTGGGCCCTTCCCTACCTTCTCTTCAGTAAATACTGAGCAGAAGTATCTATTTAGGATAGATGCTTTTACATGGTCCTCTTCCTCACACACACCCTCATCTCCTTTGATCTTAGCAATACCCCCTCTGGACTTTCTCCTTCCACTAATGTATCTATAGAAAGTCTTGTCACCTTCTTTTACTGTCTGTGCTAGTGTTTCCTCAGTTTGGGCCTTTGCCTGCCATCTTTACTGCCAGCTGGGAGGAACACCTGTCCCACCTTAGGGAAGTGCTGGGAAGAATACAGAGAGCTGGGCTCACTGTCAAAGCTGAAAAGTGCCAGGTGGCCATGGCTGAAGTGGCATACCTCGGGCATGTTGTAGGCCGGGGGCAGCTCCATCCCAACCAAGTAAAAATATAGATGATCAAGGCATGGCCCAGACCAGAAATGCAGAAGCAGGTCAGGAGTTTTCTAGGGACCACATGGTACTATAGGAAATTTGTACCCAATTACAGTGCCCTGGCTGCTCCCCTATCTGACCTGGCAAAGACAAAGATGCCTAAGAAAATTACATGGGAGCCAGCCTGTGAAAAAGCCTTTACAAGACTGAAGGAGGCACTGTGCAGTGCTCCTGTATTGACAAGTCCTGATTATAGCAGACCCTTTATAGTCCAGACTGACACCTCAGATGTGGGTATTGGGGCAGTACTGAGTCAGACATCCAACCAAGGTGAAGATCACCCCATTGTATACCTGAATAAAAGGTTACTTCCCAGGGAGAAGGCATACTGTACTGTGGAAATAGAGTGTAGTGCCATAGTGTGGGCCCTAAAGCAGTTAGAGCCATACTTATATGGGCAGCATTTTGAGGTACAAACTGAGCCCAATCCCCTGGTTTGGCTGACACAAATAGGAAAAAATAATGGTAGACTATTAAAATGGAGTCTTGCCTTACAAGGGCATGACATGACGATCTTACATAGGGTTGGAGCAAACCAATCAGAATGCAGATGGCTTGTCACATCTATATGAGGAGTGAACTGACTTAGGGAGCTCATCCAATGCAGGGGATAGAGCCCCCAAATTCAGTCTAGGTGGGGAGAATTGTGACGCTGGGCCAGCTGGTTATGATTAATGTATGATATTGGTAGTATAAATAAATGGTCAGTGTATGAAATGTCAGTCTGTGAGATTTGGCCCTTTTAAATTACAAGGTATCAGCAGCTGAAATCACAGGATGTATTCCACTGACCAGGAGATCTCTGTGATTTAATTAACTCCCTTGAGAAATTGCATTTTATTGCCTTTTTATGACCTCATCCTTTTGAAGTTGGAAACTAAATATACATTTTATGATATGAGGAAAGGGACGTCAATTAGGCTGATCCTGTATGCTTTCTATCACCTAGCTGAGAGTTGGTGACAGAGTGTGAGATTGTAAAACATGAAAGAGGATGTGTTGATCAAAGACTCATAATTTAGGGAAATGGGTTTTTGCTTATGTTCATGTTATCTAAAATACCTACTGGTAGGAATTCATGTTTGCAATTTTATATTCTAAAAGGAGGAGCTAGATGGCTCACAGAAGGAGTGTGGAGACACAGAGTTTAAACTGATATCTGTGTCTGAAATATATCTTTTTGGGCTCTTAAGAAACAAAGAGCTCTCTAATTTAAAAGCACTTACAGAGGTAATACATTTGATAGAAAATATCTAAATGTATTATGGTCGGAGTTTGTTCTGTAGTATTCCTTTTTTCTCTTTAGTGTGATTGTGATGCTTTTTGGTATTTGTTCTGTATTTTATCTTATTGTTTTTATCCATTTTTAGTAAACATTTTCTTAAGATACTGCCTGGGTCTCCTCAGTCATTTTTTTGCATGTTATTGCTGAACAGATATTAAGTCTAACAACTGTTGAAGGGCTTGATGGTGTTACTAAGCTTGATAAAATATAAGAATATACCTAAGGTCTCTAATAGAGTTTTAAGGGTTCATTTTGGATACCTGGTTAGGTGCCCTTAGGCGAAAGATATATTGCATCCCCTCAAAGAAAATATTGTCTGAGCCTGTACATTTGGGTACGCTAGCATAAGGTTCACAGTCTGAATCCCCTCAGAACTTGAGACTAAATGTGATTTGGACCTAAAAGTAGACAGGAGGGTTTCCCTGGCTATTACCTGTTCACACTATTGTGCTCTGAGGTTGGCATTGTGGGAGCAGAGGGCCTGACCTGCGGAGTGTGTTTGTGACTGTGGATACCTTCTTGAAGTGGGTGGAAGCCTTTCCAGTGAAAAAGGATACAGCTGGACAGGTAGCTAAGGTCTTGTGGGAACAGGTTTTCTCAAGATGGGGTTTCCCAAAAACCTTAGAGAGTAATAGAGGCACTAATTTTACTGCAGAAATTATGAAAGCCTTGTGTGCCTATTGGGGATAGAGCAAAGATTACACGTTCCCTATAACCCCCAATCATCAGGCATGGTAGAACGGATGAACCATACCCTTAAACAAGGACTCAAGAAGTTAGCCTTAGAGGCAGGAAAAGACTGGGTAGCTCATCTTCCAGGAATTTTATTGTTAATCAGAATCACCCAAAGTAAAAATATGGGATACACCCCTTATCAGTTGATGACAGGAAGGGAAATTAGGGTGTTTAATCCCACCAACCCTGACCTCAGTACCCCTGAAAAGGATAGGATTCAGGCAGATGTATTCTTAGCTCAGGTACAGGAGCAGTTAAATCATTACCTGCCTGACGTGGCTTGAAATATGGCACAATGTCATGAGACCAATCAGGCTCGGTACTCAGGAGTATTGCCTTACAAAGAATTACAGATTGGCGATCAAGTCATGGTTAAAAATATTGGGCAAAACAGACCATGGCAGGCAAATTGGACTGGTCCATACCAGGTCCTGGACAAATTAAGTCCAAGGGTGGTTAAAATTTCTCGTGACAAACAAAAGAGTAAAAAGAATATTACTCTATGGATGCATATAGGTTATTGTAAACTGTATAAAGCAAATTCAGATATTACAGAGAAGAACAATTGATATTGCGCTTGATTTTTCTTTATCTGTAGGAAGAAAATGAAAACAAATTCCCCACTCTGAGGGCAGGGTGGGAGCCCCTGCTGGAAGATAATGTGCCTAGTCAAAACAGTCTGCTTACTCCTGTGTATATCTTGGACTTTATGGGACTGCTGACAAACTGTAAAGGTGCTAAGGCCATCTTGAACTCTGTTGAAAAGCGACCCTTGTAATGTAACTTGTGTATCTGCAATAGAAACTAACTGTAACTGTAATGACTCGTGGACCCGGTGGAGAAATGAAAAAGGACAAATGAGATGGCCATTGCAAGTTCTAGGGGATGGTGGAATATATACTCATGGAGGACAGGTTCAGATATACCTGTATACCATCTATGGACATGATAGTGAATCCTAGCAAATCCCATTACACATGTTTTTATATATGCATAAGCACACAAGGCTTTCATAATTTCTGTAGTAAAATGTTTGTGAGACACCAAGTTTGTGTTACTAATGTTTATAAAAATGTTACTGTGTTAGTTAAAGGTTTAAATGAAGTAAGGGAAAAGGTCACTGATGAAAAAAAGAATAGGAAGTTGACTAACTTTTATGGGATGGGAATTACAGATGGGTATAGATGTAGCCTTAACAAAATGTTGTGTAAGGTGATGAATGTTACTATGTATCAACAACTGTTGTTTCTAACATTACCGCAGGATCCACAATTTGTGACTGTGCATTTGTGCAGGGTGGGGGGGGGGTAAGCCTTACAATCAATGCCTTTGCTAGGATACAATATAAGGTCCATCATCAGCTAGAAGGGACCTTCCCTCCCCCTCCTGATGGTATACTCACTGAACAAATGACAGAAACAGTGTATTACCCTGCTAGGTATGAGTTGTATAATGTTATGTTGCACCTGCCCTTTACTAAGTTACCTCCTAAATGTACTAATGAATCCACTATTAAGGTATGGCAAAAGCTATTTAATGATACTCTGAAAGAATATCATGCTCGAAATGATTTGCATTTTCATAGGTGAAAAAGAGACCTTGCCTCATGGGTGGGGGGACTTTTGGGAGTGGCCAATGGAATAGATTCCATGGTGCTTAAAGGTCATATAAGAGATATGGAAGAGAAGGTGAAGGGTATTATGATTGGTCCCTTGGTGGCCTCTCTTAAGTCCGCTGCTAATAATGAACAGATAAATTGGAATACGTTCTCTGAAATATTAAATAATTATCTGGTTACTACCACCTGGACAAAGTTGTTAAATTGCAGCATAGTGGAAGGCATCACTAATAGCACTACGCAGCTATTGTGCTCCCAGTGGGCAAATGAAGCTGTAAATACACTACAACATGAATTACAAATGATAGAAGCTGGAGTGTTACCATGGGGTATCACTAATTATAATTTATCTCAGTTAGTCAATCAAACCTTGAGGAAAGCTATTCTCATCTCTTGATCTTTAGTTTATGTTTTCTCTCTTGGTAATAAAATGCCTGCTGTCAATGTAATCCCACTGATTTTGGCTATCCCTGTCTCATTTACTCCGAGGGTTTATGGGTGGAGGCTAACTAATCTAGGGGTCCTCATGGACAACCAATTAGTGCAGCTGCGATTGCAGGGGAATATGGTTCTACCAACCCCTTGTGGTCCAATCATTTTGGATAGTAAATATTATTTAAAGCATAAATTGACTTATTCATGTGGAGATCAGGTACCTTCTTATCCACATCAGAGGAGTGAATACACTTTTAAACTCTCTGAGGCTATGGGCAGTAAGAGAATTGAGAGATGGAACCAATCATGGTGTATTCTTGCTGGAGATCCCTGGAACATCTGGGCCTGCAATTATGGTACTTGGAATGTCATGAATTTAACCCTTCATGCTCATCTCATGTATAATGTTGCTAATGAGACTCACCTTGCTGACAAATGGATAGATTATAGTAGTACTAGCCTATACCACCTGATTGAACCTCCACATATAATCGTGCCGCATTTCTCCCCCATATCTATTAACGCACTACGATACAGACAGGTGACCGAAACTTTGTTTTTAAAACAACGAGTTATAACAGAATTCACTGAGCAACAGGCGCAGTGGATACCAATTATTTCTTGGTGGGCTTGGACAGTAGGTGTGTTAGGGGCCAGCCCTACATTGGCCATGGTTATGATTTTTGTAGTAATACAAATTGCTGTTTTTATGTGTACATATTATGTATATAAATGTATTCAGCAATATTTCCGCACTGTTAAAATCCTTACTGACATCCAATGACTGTTGTGATCCCTGAGTTATTCAGGTATCAAAGAGGAGATTGTAATATAGTGCATTGTGTAGATACCATTGTTACAGATGGTACAGGCAGGTATTGTAAGGTGTAATGTGCACTCAGGAGGTGCCATTGTTACAGATGGTAAAGGCAGGTATTGTAAGGTACAATGTGCACTCAGTAGAGGCCATTTTTACAGATGATCAAGAGATGTAGCCTAAGAGTGGACAAGTACTGCAGGTGAGGGAGTGGTGAGTATGCATTCTTGTAGAATTTGACCAGACCATATATGGTAACATGTTTTTCCAAGGACAGCTGTGTACGTGACTAGATACAACTGTATTCCAACTGTAGGTATGGTGTAAAAATGTGATTTAACTGGTTCTTAGTGGTGTGGGAAGAACTGTATATAAGCTATGTGTTTGCTTTAACAAGTTGAGTACTCCAAGAAGCTGCACGAGGAAAGTGTAGTTCTGTACCACAAATAAAATCTTACCAGACTCAGTGATTAGAGCACCTCTGTATCTTCTGTTCCTGGGAGCCCCTATAGCTGGACTATTAAGAGGCTGAATTCCCTTACACCCTCAAAAAATCGGCTAGTTCACTTTCCATTACAGAGCAGCTGCAAACAGTAATGACTGCCTCAAAGGGATCTATCCATTCTAAGTGAGATGTCTGGTTGTTCTGCCAGTCTATGATCCTCATCCTACAGGTGCAATGGTAGCAGGGCAGCCTACAGCCACCATTCTCCAGATACCAAGTAAGCCCCCCCACCTGACCATAACCACATGGCAAGTAGAAGCAACACCCAGACTTACCTGGTGCCGCACAGTTAGGAAGTCTTTGCCCACAGCCATGCAGAAAATACTCAACACCTGTGACTTCCCCAAACCTAAACAGCATATAGGTGCAAAATAATCAGATGCACGCTACGTAACATACGATACACTGGCAAGCATTTTAATTTTGTTTTAGCTGTTCTGAGCCATCATGGACAAGCAGAGTTTTGTTTGCCACAGACCAATCGGATACAGACCATGGCAGCTCAAAACAGCTTAAAATTAGCATGGGCACAGGGACACACCAACTCTCCCTCACCCCAATATGTACAGCCCCCCACCTGCAAACTTGCTCTTGGGCTGCACTGCTTTCTATGCAGCCAAGGGCAATAGAAGCCCTCAGACTTGCTCAGGGATGCAGTATGTAAGACTCCAACTGAAAACTTGCTCTGGGGTGTACAGAAAGCACTGCAACCCCAGAGTAACTTCACAGGTCAGAGGCCTTACACACTGCATGTCACTGAGCATGTCCATGGGTATCTGTTGTTCCAGACTGCACAGAAAGCAGCACAGAACAAGAGCAAGTTTGCAGGCGGGAGTCAGACATACTTTGGATGGGGAGTCTGTGTGTCCCTGAGGAAGTTGTAGGGTTTTTGTATGTTGTGATTTGCTCTAAGGTGAGTTTCAGACGCTCTGATTTGCTCAGAGACACAGTGTATAAGGTCTCCCTTGCAACAAAGTCTAAGGAGCAGTGTTGCTTTTCATGTTCCATGGAGCCAAGCGAGAACATGCAGAAAGCTATGCAACCCTAGAGCAAGTTTTTTTTGGGGGGGGTAGTGAAGCCTTACACACTGTGACTCCCTGTGCAAGTCTGAGGGTCTCCGTTTATTGTGCGAACCACTGGAAATTTGGCAGGGGAGTTGGCAAGACACAGCAGCATGTCAGTGGCAGTCCACACCATATGCAATTTGTGGTGGCAACAGAAAGATTCTGCCTCCCCCCCAGAGTAGCACCACTTCAACAAAGCAGCTCCCTACCACACCGATGTCAACTACCCCCACCCCGAACTTGCCCCTTGTAACTTGTTCGGTGGCATGCAACAATAAGGAGATACATACAAACAGGGAGAGAGAAATAAGTGCCTCAGCTGAAACGTGAACCCAGGCTGCCCAGAATACCATTCCAGTTGCGCTACCAGCTGCACTACCAAAGCAACTGGAAACTGGGCTGTACTGGAGCACATGACTCTTTCTCCAATGCACAACCTGGTGCTGCACAGATAATTACAAACAGTAGAGATAAAGAATTAAGTGCCTCAGCTGGGACTTGGACCAAGGCTACCTGATATTCCAGGCAGCCTGGTTTCAAGTTCCAGCTGAGGCATTTATTTATTTCGGTCTTCTGTCTGTATGTGTTCCATAAATGTGCACAGCATACTCCTGTGATTGAAAATTTAATTATCTGTACAGTTCAGGGTTGTGCACTGGAGAAAGAGTAATGTGCTCTAGTACAGCCCAGTTTCCAGTTGCCTTGGTGGCGCAGCTGGTAGCGCAACTGGAATGGTATTCTGGGTAGGCTGGATTCAAGTCCCAGCAGAGGCATTTCTTTCTTTTTTCTATTTTGATGTGTTCAATAAATGTGCATACTACACTCTTGTGACTGAAAAACAATAAAGAGCTCCTGGGACTTGCTCAGAGAAACATGAAACACAGCACAGTCCAAAAAGCTGCTTTTTTTTTGCATGTTCAGAGCAAGTTTTCTGGGGGAGTGGGGGCTTACACAATGTGTCCTTAAGCAAGCAAGTCAAAGGATATCTTGATTGCTGCATGCCACAGAACAAGTTAACCAGGAGCAAGTTAGGATGTAGGTAAGTTAGTGTTGCCCACTGGCCCCATTACACAGTGTATAAAGCTCACCCCCTGCAAACTTGCTCTGTGGCACGCAGCTGCACACAGGTCCACATGCTCAGGACCAGGCAGCTGGTGTAGGACCACACAGCCCCTTTGACTTGCTGAGGGACACACTAATGCCAACCCTCCCCCAAACTTGCCTCGTCAGTATGCAATGCAAGCTCCCCCCCCGCCAACTTACTCTGGGGCACACAGAAAGCAACACAGCTCATTGCACTTGCTCAGAGATTCACTGTGTGTAAAGCCCCGGTTAATGAGTTCTGGGCTGCACAGACTGCAACATTAGCATGAGAGGGGCCATACACATTGGGGAGTGGGGTGGCATTTGTGTGTCCTCTGTTGCTGCTTGTGGTGTTCCAGAGCAAATTTCATCACTGCAGCTCAGACTTGCCAAGGACACACCACCTATGATAGCCACGCTTGCTTTGGGAACACAGTTTTGAACCCCCTGCCACCACTCCACATTTGGGTGGGGGTGAATGCACTGGCCTCTCTTATAGTCATGTGGAGGGGTTGTGAGATAACAGATGGACCAGACACTAAACTTCAGGTTCAACACACAATCTCTGTGTGATGTTTATTCAAAATACAGGAAATAAACTTCTGCAATGCCATATTCCTTCTTCAGTACATCAGTTTGCAGCAGCAGACTATGTATGTCCATTCTCTTCACATAGCCAGCACCTATTAACACTGATCTCTGATCTAACCACTTTTCAGTGAAAACCCATTATCCCTATGTGGGTGCCATTTGCTTTGGTAGTGGGGGCTCAAATAAGAAAAAAACCAAAACAAGCTAAAAACAAAGAACCTCAGTGCATAAGCACTGAAAAAGGGGTTGCCCAAAAGGGCACTGGCAGCAAGTCAAGTTTCAAAGAAATACAGCACCATACATACTTCCATAATGCAAAGCATCATGGGATATATGCAAATCACCATGACATTTCAGACTTGTTCAACTTACAGCAATTTACATGCATTTTAAATAGCACAACTAACTTAATTTCTTTAATAGTCAACTAGTATTTTTACCATTATCAAAAGCACCTAGTGTCATGGTATTTTCAACATTTACAGGTTTCATAAACATAAGGGGCCAGATTCTAGAAGGGTGGCACAAGTTGCCGCTGAACGCAACTTGCGCCACCTGTAACTGCGACATTGATCCTGTGCCCTATTCTAGAAGGGGCAGGGTCTCCACAGCTAAGTCCTGTGACTTGCGACATGCGGCCAGGTACGCCAAACTGTGGGTGCACCTGGTGAGCATGTCGCAAGCCGCAATGCAGTATGCAAGTGCCCCCCCACCCAGCTAGCCACAAAGGGTGCTCTGCAGGGCTCCCCATACCCCAGACACCCAAAGTGCCAAATAGAGCCCTGCAGAGCTTCCCATACCCCCAGCACCCCTAATACCCCATTGGTACATGCCCCACAGGGTGGCGCTGTCATCCCCCACCCATGCCCCGACCCTGAGTCGCCCAGCTGCAAATGTGCAAATACTCTGCTCTGGTAGTCTAGTGGCCCCCACCCAGACATGCCAGCCCACCCAGCACCCCCCACCAATCCCCAGTCTGCAACTGGCACAGCCCACCTCTCCCCACCACAGCCAGCCACCGACTGAGTTCAGTATGAGCATGTACTGAAAAGATGCTCTCAGAGATTAATTTCTGAGCATGTCTTTACAGTATGCGCTCCTACTGAACTCAGTCGGCAGCTGGCCATGGTGGTGAGAGGTGGGCTGTGCCAGTCACTGGCTGGGGGCAGGTGGGGGGTGCTGGGTGGGCTGGCATGGCTGGGTGGGCCACTAGTCTAACAGTGCTTATCAGGATTTTTGTCACATTTGCGGATGGCGACTCAGGGGTCGGGGCACTGGTGGGGGGATGAAAGCACCACCCTGTGAGGTGTTCTACAACGCAGGATTCAGGGAGCTGGGGTATGTGATTTGGGGGCACATATTACCAGGAAGTTGGGGGTAGGCACCAAGTGGGCACTTACTGTATGGGGAGTGTACAGTAGGGAGATAGGGTGAGATCATGCCCCCAAGTCTAGAGCTGGTTCTGTGCGGTGCCCATTGGAGCAACAATGGGGGCAGTCAGGGCATGGGGGGCACATGGCCTGGGTTCTACAGAACCTTCAGAGGATGTATGTAAGTTTCACAAGCTCATTGCAGGTGTAACTTACAATAACGGTTCTCCTCCGGGGGTTACATAGAAACATAGAGGTTGACAGCAGATAAGGACCGCAAGGCCCATCCAGTCTGCCCATTTTTTTTTTCTACCTTATAAATGTGCCATCGGCCTTTGCTCTGTCAGTGGCCTATCTATTCATACTCATCTGTATTGTTCCCTTATGCCTATCCCATGCCTGTTTGAAGCCCTGCACTGTATTCATAGCCACCACTTCCTGAGGTAGGCTATTCCATGCATCCACCACTCTTTCTGTAAAAAAATATTTCCTCACATTCTCCCTTAATCGGCCTCCCTCTAACCTCTAACCTCATGTTGTGTCCTCTTGTCCTGCTATTTTTCTTATATTTAAACATGTTAGACCCTTTCACCTTGTTAATTCCCTTAAGGTGTTTGAATGTCTCGATCATATCACCTCTCTCCCTTGTTTGCTCTAGGGTATACATATTGAGCTCTGTTAATCTGTCCTCATATGTCTTCTGATGCAGACCCTGCACCATTTGGTTGCTCTTCTCTGGACTGCCTCAATTTGGTTAATGTCCTTGTGAAGGTGTGGCCTCCAGTACTGCATGCAGTACTCCAGATGGGGCCTAACCAGTGTCTTGTAAAGAGGGATTATTACCTCCCTCTTACGACTTGTGATACCATTACTAATACACCCTAACATCCCCCTAGCCTTACCAACTGCTTTAGAGGTCTGCGTGGATGATTTCAGGTCATCGGTGATGATGATGCCCAAGTCTCTTTCCTCCTTTGTGACTGCCAGCATCTCCCCTCCCAGCCTATAGGTGGCTTCAGGGTTTCTCTTCCGTATGTGCATGATCTTGCACTTCTTTGCATTAAATCCCAGTTGCCACTCTTCTGACCATTTTGCTAGTTTATCCAGATGTCTTCTCATTCTGCCCACCCCATCTGGATTCTTGTAGAATCCCGACATTGGGGTCTTTGTTGCTGCCCTTCTGGAATGAGGTGCAACTGCGCTGCCGTAAACCCCCTGGCACCATGTCGCAGGGAGTTTATGGCACAACTGCCGGCATAACTGCTGTTCAGTGCAAGCAGCCTATGACATGTCGCAGGCCACTTTGTAGAATTGTGCAAGTTGCAACTGCTGGTGTAAGTTGCTACTTGCGCCATTCTACTTGGCGCAACTGCTGTTATGCCAGGCATATGTGTACTAGAATTGGTCCCAAGGTATATACATCAAAGTATTTTATGAAATAGTGCTATTACATACTAAATTCAACAACAATAAACACAACCTATTTTACATACACTTGGAGGTCACCACAATAGCCTCCCTGTACGAGGATCTGAGAGGGAAAAGTAAAATTAGAAAGGACACTATAGCATAGTCAAGAAAGGGAAGGGGGGTGCCCATAGGTGGCCAACCTTATGGATTAGAAATTGTAAAAGATAGATTAGGCTAAGAAACAGAAGAACTGTTGCAACAGATTTAAGAAAAGGTCGTTCCTGAAGAGTGGCAGGAGCTCCCTGTCACAAGTCAGAGCCACAGTTTGTGGCTCCTCAAAACCACATCTTTGACAATAGCAGAAGCATGCCTCTCAATCTGCCAAGCTCCAAATGATGGACACTGTCCATTAGAATTAGGGACACCATTTTTTACTCAACATATAACGCAGCATCAATTTTTGCATCTATTCAAATTAATGAAATTCATAGACTTCTTGCATATTAATACATTAAAAAACAATGCTGAATAAAATTTACAAATTAAAGCCAAGCGCAAACACATATACCGCAGCCAGCCAACAATCCAAATTGTTCAAAGACACAACAAAGACTGCATAGAAAAATGTAATTATAAGCAACATGAAGCATAATATGCTCACATTTACAATTTATACACAGGTTTTAAATTACTAAAACATCAAGTATAGTAAAGTCCCACACCATACAGAAATCATTTTGAGTCAGAGAGAATAAAGTTCAAGCCCAGGCACAGCAACTGGGCATAAGAGAAGCATTGGAAAGTTTGAAGAGTCCTTGTTTTACTATGAAATACTTATTGCATGTATACATTAGTGAGGTTTCTGTCTTCAATGTGTGCAGTCTACAACTGTTTCAGGATAAAACAAAAGGAATAATTCAACAATACTTGTTTTGCCAAAGCAAGTGAAACAAACCAAAATCAATCAATCAAAATCTTTATTTATCCAGGCGGGCACCATTGAGCAGGGCTCATTTGCAAGATGGACCTGGTCATTCAAAAATCATAGCACAGTAACATGGTAAAACATAATGCAATATTATACAAAGAAGAAAAATATACATATGTACATCAACATTTGAGTGAGAGGGTCTTTACAATAGATAGGCTCATAACTGGGTACAGCCAGAATGTTCACTTAAAAGGAGAGAGAAAGGCAAGAAGAGGGATACCAGCTTAGGAAGAAATGACAGGGTTGGAATAGTTAACTGGCATACTTCAGGGAAGGGGGTGGAACCTGGCCATGGCTAAAGAGAGGCAGGGAAGCTGGTATTTTGGTAGGGAGAGAGAGGCAGGGGCAGAGGCAGGGTGGGAGGCAGGATGGGCAGGAGGGAAACTGAAAAATAGGTGAGCTAGCGATGTGGAAAACATTTGCAAGATTCCTTCACAGAGCGGTCATAGAGTGACTTGAAAATACTCAGGTTAACAGGACAACTCAGCTTCAAGTTTTTTTGCATATTGTTCCACAAGGAAGGCAACAAAAAACTTATGGCAGCTCTGCCGAAACGAAATTTGACTTTTGGTAATTGCAAGGCAATTAGGGAATAGCTTCGTAGAGCATAGGCACCTATCACACCAGGGGAATTCAATCAGAGAAGTATAGGGGGAGCTTGTTGGTAACCTCTCAGAAAGCCCATAGAGCAGCATTTATATTTCTCCTATAATGAAGGGAAGCCCAGCCCACCACAGTGTACAAGGAGCAATGGTGTGTGGAAAGTGGAAGGCCCATTATGAACCCGATTGCTCTGTGGTATAGGGTGTCCAACTTAGCTAGGGCAGAGGCAGTACAATGGCTATAGAGAAGGTCAGCATAATCTATTAATGAAAGGAACGTAGCTTGAACCAACCACTGCTTGGCATCCCTAGTAAGGAAGTGATTAATTCTATAGAATAGTCCTAGTCTTTGTCTTAGTTTCTTCTGTAGTTCTTTGAGATGTTCAGAGAATGAGAATTTGTGATCGAGCCATACACCCAGATATTTGAATTTTGACACATACTCTAGATTTTCTCCAAGTACTGTGGTAATCTGAGGGATAGCCCCAATGCAAGTGGGGTTCGCCGCATAGGAGGAAGGGGAAAAGAGCATCGCTTTTGTTTTTTTCGCATTGAGCAGAAGCTTTTTGTTTATGAGCTGGTATTGCAATAGGTAAAATTCGGCTTGTAGGTCTTCACAGGCTACTTCCGGCGTAGGATGACTCAAATAAAGTACTGTGTCATCAGCGAACAAGCGGATATTGGCCTTATTGATGTTGTCATCGATGTTGTTAACGCAAACTGCAAACAACAGGGGACCAAGGATAGACCCCTGAGGCACACCTCTCTGTAGGGGTTTAAGGGGCGAAAGATTACCTTCAGCTTTAACCTGCTGTTTCCAATCTGCGAGGTAGTCAGCAAACCAGCACATAGAGTTAGGATCCAGACCTAGGTTACATAGGGAGGAAAGAAGCAGGCTATGATCGACTGTGTCGAAGGCCTTACTTAGATCCAAAAAAATGGCACAGACAAAATTCCTTTTGTCAAGGTCAAGGAGCCAATCATTAGTCATTTTTGCTAGGGCAGTTATGGTTCTGTGCTTTGCTCTAAATCCAGATTGCACTAGATTTAAGAGACTCCTGGATTCAAGGTATGCCCTTAGCTGACCACCCACTATATTTTCCAATAATTTAGACAGAATGGGGAGGAGGGAGATCGTTCTATAATTATTAAGGTTGCAAGGGTCACCTGATATGAGCAGAGGGATGACATGGGCTACTTTCCATTGTGAGGGGAGGCTCCACTGGGATAGTGACAAGTTGAAGAGGTGTGTGGTTGGCACTGCCAACACATGGTATGCACATTTCAGAAAGTAAGGCTCTATAGAGTCCGAACCTGCACTCTTCTTGATATCCAACTGCAGCACTAGATCTTCAACCTCTTTTAGAGAGGAAGACAGGAAGGAGAAGGCCTCTTTGGTAGCAGGAGACTTGTGAAACAATAATCCCTGCTGAGTGTGGATGGTATTAGCAGAGGATGTGTCAAATGCTAGCCCAGTGGTTTCGAAATGATTATTGAGGGCTTCCAGTATCTTCGATCGTTCTGAAATGGTGTTACTACCGGATATAAGTTTTGATGGAAGGGAATTTCCAGGTGAATGACCAGACATGTCCTTTATTATTTTCCAAAATTTTGAAGGATTCCTTGAGGCAGAGTCTAGCTCAGTGCGATAGAAAGTGGCCTAGGCTGCTCTGTCCAACTTGGTGCACTTATTGCATGCCCTTCTAAATTGACACCAATCCAAGTCATTCTTGCTTCTGTGTGCTTTTTTCCAAAGCGTATTCCTATCTAGCATGGAAGCGTTGAGTTCTGTTGAAAATCAGTGGCAACCTTTACACGAACCTTTACCATGGGGGCATGACTGTTTAAGGCTGCAGTTAGTATTTCGTGAAAGATAGTATATGCCTCATTAACCGTTTTGGCTAAGTAGAAATCCTGCTATCGCAGGGAATGTTTCAATTCATCGAGGTAGGCAAACAAGTCAAAGTTGCGTTTACACCTCTTGATAGAGAACTTTGCTACAAACTGTGAATTATGCACAGATCTGATGCTGGTGATGAAACAGTGATTGCTGATGTCAGAGAAAAATGTTCCAACATGGGAGAACAGGCATGGTCTGTTAACCAATATTACATCTAAAAGGGTGCTGTTACTAGGGTTCTTTTTATTTGGGTGAGTGGGTTCACCAATGAGTTGCACCAGCCCCAGGGTGTCACAAATGGATTTCAAGAGAGCCAAGGCTTTTGATAACCAGTCGTAGTTCAGATCGCCAAGAATAATAGCTTCCAGCGTACTAAGCTCCAGGGCAGAGCTTAGATGTGACCCAGCAGACGGGGGCCTGTTACAACCTATTACACAGAGTGTGCAAGAAGGTGATAGTTCAACCTTTAGGGACAAGCATTCAAATTCATTAGGGGAGGAGGATGATTCTAGACATGATACAGAGAATTTGGCCCTGACATAAATTGCCACTCCTCCGTCTCTCGATTGCCTATCAGCTCGGAAGAACAAATAACTTGGCATGTTGATTTCCTAAATGGTGTGTGGTGATTGATTGTCTGACACATATAAAAGAACTGTAGACTTAGCATAGTAGTTTTTTTAAAGGAAAAAAAAAACATTATTTGATCAGAACACTGCAGTATTGCCTATCCAGCCTCACACACATCAGTAGTTAGTTGGCCACACCGGTAGCTGATGAATAATGGATCCAGGTTTAGATGCCAATTCATGCTGCTGATTGTTGCTGGCTTTTTTCCCCCTTCTGTTTCAGGAAAAAGCGATTACAACATCTTTTAGTGCGCTAGTGGCAGTGTTCCTATTGCGGTCAGGTCAGAGAGCAAGCTCTGTTCTTCAGAGGAATTCTCTCTCTCTCTCTCAGGTTGCGATTATTTTGTATATTGTTGTAGTTAGTTTTAGATTTGTATTATTTGTATTATTGCATGTTATATGTGTCATATTGTACAGCACCCAGAGTCTCTGGAGATGGGTGCTATATAAGTAAAATATCTATCTATCTATCTATCTATCTATCTATCTATCTATCTATCTATCTATCTATCTATCTATCTATCTGTCTATCTGTCTATCTGTCTATCTGTCTATCTGTCTATCTATCTATCTGTCTATCTACTCATGGTCATGGGCTCAGGCTGCAAAATCCAGCCAGCACTCTGTAAACATCCTCAGTCTGTGAGATAAACTAAGCCATTAGGAGACGGACGGGGGGGGGGGGCTCACGATTACCTGCACTACTGCCATGAGAAAAGAGCCTGTATTAGTTTTTTAAACTTAGTGCCTCAGTGTGTCCAGCCTGGAAGAGTACATCTGGTTGGCTGTTGGTGTCCTTGCAAGATGTCAGATGCCACTTAGCATCTGAAACCAGGAAGGGAGTGTTCCTGGCTGTTGAATAGAATACAAAGCACTGTGGTGTTCTGTATAGTGAAGAGCAGCAGTTTGAGCCACAGTTTGCAGTTCTTCAAAAGGAGTGGTGTGCGCCCTCACATTGAGGCCTAAATCTGCCACTGGCTGTACTGTTTATGAGGAGGTGTGGAAAAATGGCTATGTTGAAAATTTGGAGTCAAAATATTGAAAATCGCCAAAGTTATGTGCGTACATAGAAAAATTTAAAAAATGTGTGTAACTCAGACATCTTTAGAAATGTTTTCACCAAATTTTCAACATGGCCTTTTTGAGAAACCACCTCATGAACACTGATGGTGAAATTTCATTATCCAGTCCAGAAAGGAGATTTCGTGCAATGATTGTGAAATCATCTTATAGGCCCAATTAATGAAATGACAGTTGCAGTGTTCATGAGGTGGGTCCCAAAAAGGCTATGTTGAAAATTTGGTGAAAAAATTTTAAAAAATGGTAAAAGTTATGAACATGAGTTCAAAATGCCATTAAAATAAATTATAGGGCACTTACCTTGATTCCTCAGTACACAGTTCGGCTTTGAAGAGTGCAAATGTGTATGGGTCCACAGAAGATGACAGCCTATGATCTCCAGTGGTAAGTACAGGGTAAGGGTGTATGTGGGGTGGTGGGAGCTCAGTGGGAGGGTTGGAATGGGGAAGAGGGATGACGGGAACGACAAGGGACCAGTTTCTTTTTTCAGGATAAAAAAAGACATCGAGGGACTGTTCTCCTTTTACATGTTTTAATGAAATACATATTTTGGGATACAGAGAGTGGGCTCCCCAGTGTCCAACACTGCTGGGGGGGTGATTTTAATATCAACATGGGGATTGGGACCTCTGATGTTGGCTACATAATAAAACAAGAGGCTTGGGAGACATCCAACACTGGGTGTGGGCATCCCGGTGTTGGATTATATAAATACACAAAATAAATAAACCAGGGACTGGGGTGGGGGGTGTCACTAGACACCAGGAATATATTTTGAATTAAGGGGACAATGATCTGAAGTGAAGTTACCACTAGACACCTGGAAAACCTGCCCATATACACTACGGGCAGCAGGAATTCAGCTGTGGCTGAAAAAGAGGGACCTTCCCAATTTCCAAACAATACATTTTACATGGTGCCACATAGAAATGTGCATAAATGCTGCTTGCATTCCTTACTTTTTAAAAATGCGCCTGTATCTTCCTGATTTTGTATTTTGTAACTCTCTGTGTCTTTGCTTTGCTGCACTCATCTTCACTGTTAAACTGTCCTGCAGTGCAGGCCCAAATTGAGTGCTGCCTCCTGCACAGATACTGTCTCTGCTGCCTCCTGAAGCCTTGCCCAGTTGGTCGGCTCTAACTAAGCCTCCACCTGTGCTGCTCAGCTGGTGTGCCTGGAAGAAAGCTCCTCTGCCCTGCAAAGTGCAGGCCCAAATTGGGTGCTGCGTCCAGCACAAATACTGTCTCTGCTGCTTCCTGAAGCCTTGCCCAGTTGGTTGGCTCTAATTAAGCCTCCACCTGTGCTGCTCAGCCGGTCTGCCTGGAAGAAAGCTCCTCTACCATGCAAAGGTATGACAGGACTCAGCCATCAAGTTCAATTTTTGGTGCGTTCCATAGCCACATCCTGATTGGACACTGCCTTCTGTTGCTGCACCTCAAGTGGCTTTTCCCGTGGCTAATTCTTCCTGATGACACCATTGCTTCTTATACTTAAAATTACCGTTTTCTGGTTTTTTTTTTTTTTAGGGGCTAGTTTTCCATTAGCAGGTTATACAGATCTGCCACTAGAGGGATATTGAACTTTCATTTAAAAAAATCTACCCTCTTAAAGTCACAGTTGCTTTACTTGCTATATATCTTTGTAGTACTGTCTCCCTACTAAATCCTATTTTGCTGAAATTTTCTCTTTTAACTACCACTCCCTGCCTGTTTCTTTTTTTTTCTTTTGCCCTGCACCAGCTATGAGTTCCCTCCCCCACCTGCTCCTTCCCCTTCTCTCCCTCCTTGTCCTTCCTCCATTGTTCTCTCTCCCAGGCCCCTGCCACCCCAACCCCGTGCCCACTATCTACTTAATCAATACCAGCAGTACCTTGGGAATGCTCCACTTCTCGACCCTGTCCTCCCCATGGGCCTCCACTTGGAAATATCTGGCTGCTTCTTAACACCACTAAGACTGGTCTTAATGCCAGCCTATCCCTGCTGTACCACATTGCATATCATTGGGGCTGTCATATGGACTCTACCTACTGCCCATACGCTAAAAGAAAACACAAATTATCACTACTGGACCTGCGCCTCTGTTCAATGAAGCTCCTTCTACTTCTCCTACTGATCTCAGGCAACATCCATCCAAACCCTGACCCAGGCTGTTCAAGCTTTCTGAAAAAGACAGGAGCCCTCACCATCGCAATCATCAACATCTGCAGCCTCTTACCAAAGCTTGATGCACTCCCAGCCTTTATCAGCCAACATAATCCTGACATCCTTGCTCTAGTTGAAACATGGCTGACACCAAAAGTTCCTGATCTGGCAGTTACCTTACAGGGTTACAATGTTTTCAGACTGGATCGTGTCTCTGAAAGGGAAGGGGGCTGTGCCATCTACATTAAGGATAATCTCCTGGGGCACCTTGTTCCAACCCCCGTCCCTGCCTCCTCGGCCCAGCTTCTACCCATTAAAATTCTTCTAGGTCCCAATCAAAAAGTCCTCACCATCGTCTCTGTATATATTCCACCTCGAGACCAAGATCTTGGCATCAAAGAAGTTCTTAACTTCATCAGCTCCCAACTTCCTGGCACTGAACACATTCTGCTTGGTGATTTCAATATAAACTGGCTTGCATCTGATGTCTACACTCATAAGGACGCCCTTGCAGCTGCCAACCTCTCACAATTGGTCACCACACCAACTCAGATAAATTACAAAACTGGTACCAGTACTCTGCTGGACTGGGTTCTCACCAATCATCCAACCAGGATCTCTCATACCTCCGTTCTCCCAGACTCTCTCAGTGCCCACTCCCCGGTTATATGTGAATAGTCTAATAAATTTCTAAAGCCACCCCCTATAATGATTACCAGCAGAGTCCTACCCCGTGGTCAACTTACCCATCTCAAACAGTACCTATCTTTGCAAGACTGGCTACCCATCTACAAAGCAAAGGATGTTAACCTAGCCCTCGGCTACTTCATCACTGCCTTCAATAAGGCCTGTGACCTCTTCACTCCTTCAAAAAAATGGAAAACAAAAGCCCTCTGTAACTCTTGGATAACTGCGGAGCTCCTTTCCCAGCTGAAATCTAAGGACCACCTGTGGGCAGTGGCTAAAGCCACAGGTAAACAATCTGACATCCAAAAGTACAAAAATGCCCATAATGCCTGCACACAATCCATTCGTCTCACGAAAAGTTCATATTATAAGGACGTCCTCATCAACACCTGGGGAAATGGTCATGCTTTCTGGGACAATATCAAGGACATTACTGGGAAACAATCAAAGTCCCTTCCAGCCAAGTTAATTGTTAAGGGTCCACTGCCCTTGATCCCATGGTCATTGCAAATACCTTTAACACGGCTTTTACTGACCTCGGTACTGTTCTACCATCTAATTTCTTCAGTCAGTCACACCCCCTGCACTCTGTCAAACCACCCTCATTTTTACTTCAGGGAGATTAAGATGAATGAAGCTCACTGCCACATCACCTCAGCCATCTCCACTTCCAGAATCAGCAGTGACACCCTGAACCCTTCAGCTGCTATCACTTACACTTGACGAGGTCCTCAGTCCCCTAACTAAAATTCTTAACCTCTCACTCCACACCAGTACATTTCCTGAAATATGGAAAACTGCCACTGTGACCCCGGTCCACAAAAGTGGGGACAAGGCCTGACACCCTAACTTCTGCCTGATCTCCATATTGCCACCACTATCCAAGACCCTAGAGTGTATTGTTGTGGACCAGCTCACTGATTATTTGGACAAATATAATGTTCTGTGCACACAACAACACGGTTTTAGAAAAGGGCATAGTACCACCACTGCCCTGCTTGAATTTACCAGTGCAGTGCATAGTTCCCTTGATAAAGGTCTTCTTACTGGGGCTGTCTTCATCGACCTCTCGAAGGCATTGGACACGGTCCATCATCAGCTGCTGTATGACCAACTACTCCTTGCTGGCCTCACACTGGACTCAGCCCGCTGGTTCAGAAGCTACCTTGACAACCGCTCTCAAAGAGTAAAAATTGCCAATGCTATCTCAGGCACCTTGCCTTTCTGCTCCGGAGTCCCTCAGGGGTCCATACTGGGCCCTCTCCTTTTCAGCCTCTTTTTAAACTCCCTACCACAATCCTGCTCAGAACAAATCATCCTGTATGCGGATGATGCGGTTGTCTTTTCTATGCACAAGGATCTTTCACCACTACAACACAGCCTCCAACTCGGATTCAGTGTCATTGGAACATGGTTCTCCAGTCATAAACTAGTCCTCAAGCACAAGAAAATCACCTCATTGCTATTCTGCAGTTCACATAACCATTGCAAGCAACACTCCCTTGCCATCTCCACCAAGCAGGGACTGTCCTTGAACAAGTTTACTCATTCAAATACCTAGGGATTCTGCTTGACCCCAATCTCTCCTATATGGCTCACATTGACAGAGTGGCTAAAGCCACCAACACATGCCTTGGATTACTCTACAAGCACAGGCAGCACCTCACCCAGAGGCCCTGAAGATAGCCGTCCAGAGCTCTGTGGTGTCAATTATTGATTATGGCCTCATTATCTATGGCTCCTCCATGACGTCCGCCCTCCGACATATAACAACTACACTTAACAAAGCATGCCGGCTCACAACTGATGCCCACCACCTCACCCACACCTGTGCCCTTTATGAAAAATCCAGATGGCTCCAACTCTCCAATCATATAAAGTATCTCACATGTACTATGGCAGGAAAAATCAACTTTGGCCTCACAGCCCCTGGTGTTACTGCCTTGTTACATCAAAACACCAACTGACAGAACACCAGGAGCTCGACAACCCAGATTCTACAAGTTCTTCGCTGTCAAACTACACAGGGCCAATGCTCCTTTGCCTATAGGGCTCCTCTATGGATGAATGGTCTCAGCCACACCATCTCCTCTGCCTCAACACTAGGTCTGTTCAAAACCAGGTCCCGGGCCCATCTCATTGCCTCTAGCTCCTGTGACTGCCTCTCCTAGATGATGACCTACACAGCTTTAATCCTAACTTATGTACTGCTTAACCCCAGGCCCCCGCCTCCATCCCCAGCTCTGAGGTGCCACTTCAAATCTTCAGGTCTTCATACCACCTCATTAGTCTCTCCTTGCCCCATTATAGCACTTATTTCCCCTCCCCCTCACCAAACCCCCTTTTTCGCTTCTATCACTCCTTCCCATTTATTTTTTGACAAATGCCTCTGGCTGCATCTTCATCCTCCCGCTCTCCTCTCATCCCTGTTTCTCTGCCACCACTGAGTGCCTGACCCTACCCATTCCTTGTGGGCACATGCATCCTAGCTGTGTTCGCCATATTACTATAGCTGCCTATGCTAACTACCTACACTTCTCCTCCTCCTCCACACTTTACTCTTCCTATAATTGACCCCTCTCAATAGCACTGTTGTACATGAATTGTTTGCTGTTATTTCACTGTTGCTTCCTTGTTGTTTGTTATTTCTGATGTGAAACCTTTGTGAAGGAGCCTTGGCTCAAAGGTACTTGTAATCCTAGAATAAATAAATAAAATAAACGATGCTTCCCACTGATGTCACTGTATGGGGCATGGGCAGTTCAAAATTAGATTTACTGTCGGAGCCCCATTTAGAGTAGTGCAAAATGCCAGACTGTAAAATATGTTTCTTGCTTGTTTTCCCAATTCAAGGCACACAGTCAGCAATAAAATATTCCAACATTTGTAGCTGAGAACACTCTGATGTGTGTGTGTGTGTGTGTGTGTGTGTGTGTGTGTGCAGCAGGTTGCATTCAGTGAGTTTTACTATTTCGGAGCTGTGGTTTCTGTAGCACTAAAGCAAAAGCCTGTCAATATGTGCAGCATTTGTTTCCCCAATGCAGTGCACCATATTATTAAAAAACATTCTGAAACTATACAGAATCGCCGGCAATGAATTTTCCAGATTAACTTCAAAGAAATTGATGGCTTGAGTGCAATTTGGCCAAGAGATTAAATGAATTCACTGGCCAAAGGGTTCTTTTGCTCTATGTATGATTTGGGCTCAGCAAATGTATTTTTTTGAAATCAGCAAAACATTGACAGTTGTCAGTACACTGACTGGCACAAAATGTCATCCATACAATAGAACCTTATAGGGCAACAGTGGAGATTCTTTGTTTTGTGGGAGGCTCTGCCTTCCCCACAGACTTAATATAATCAACTCTGAGGGGGTGTGGGACTTCAGGGATGAGGAGAAACTCGGAAGGGGGTCAAATTTGTTTATTTAAAAAAAAACATTTCAAGACCTGGAGATGGGGAACAGAACTGTGGTCCCCAGGTCTCCTATGCTGGTGCCTTAACCACTCCACCACAGGAGCAGCTTGACTAGACACCACACCAATGGCAACTGGATCCTTTCCTCCTTTGAGCGGACAGCAACAGGGGTAGTGGTACTTCCATAACACTATTCTACCCCTGTCGCTGTCAATGTTTTTGGCATTCTCACAGCATGGTTAATACCGTGCTGTTATTGCAGTACTCATATGACCTGTTACTGTACCAGACATATGTTTGAAACATATTTGGTGATACAAGGATATATTTCAGATGTTAAAAAAATATAGATCTTTTCCATATGGGTCTCCAGGTGGTTTGGATAGTCGGGAGTCTGCTGTACCTTAAAGATCAGGGACTTCATAACTTTAAGTAGTTACAAACCATTGTATGCATGCACTCCTGTATGTATATAGTCAAAGTCATATGAAGTGAATTGCATGTATGCACTCATATCAATTAATTGTAACTAATTTCTTGTATCTGTATATGTATGTATAATCTTGTGCATTTTCTGTATAGTCCTGTCACATATTGTATGTAACTAATTCCGGGGTCTCCCCTGAAAAATGGACATGATGTCTCAGTGGGCCTACCAGGTCTCCAAAATTCAAATAAATAAATAATTGACATTTTGAAATGTTTTAAACTATTGGCAGCCTCCTTCACTGCAACTCTTGTCCAGAGAATGTCTGAGGGTTACAGCAACCCAGATTGCTGCCTGAGCACAGAAAAAATCTGTGGGCAGATCCAGGGCTAGGCAGTCAGCAGAAACCTCTTTTAGTGTGTGGAGGACTAGAGCTGCTGGCTAAAGCCACTGAGGGAAGCCTGTCTGGACTTTTACAGTCACCCTTCAGCAGGTGGCTTTGAGGTTTCTACAACCTGTAAAGTACAGAGTGAATTGTGTTTTTGCAGATGTCAGAACGGCACCTTATTGGAGAAAGACTGTTCCTGTTTCCTTGTGAAAAGAAGTAAAAGTGTGCTGATCCAGTAATTGTGTCATAGCTACCAGCTTGCAGTGTGACATGAGACTGTGTGTGAGTATAGCTGTGTGAAAGCCTGCATTGAGACTGCAGAGAGTTAGGAAGCTGGCTGGTCAGTGCTAAGTGCTACTGCTAGGCACTGCCTAGTATACCACTCTAGGGTCCAGAAGCCTAGATATGTGTGTGTGTATGTGGCATGTGGCCCCTGATCCCTAGACTGGTCTGTCCTGTGGAGGAACGTGAGACTCGATCCAGAGAGGTCCAAATGACTGCCAAAGCAGAAAGCTTAATCCACATCTAAAGATACCTGAGACCTACATCAATGAGCTGATCCCTCCATCTGCACAACTAATCAACTGTTCAGGATAACCTGCACTTGCAGAGAGCAGGAGGAAGAGGTGCCCAAGTTTTCAGGGAAGCTGGTAACACCAGAACCTTGAGTACTCTCAGGGCTTGCCCTGCAACTGGGATTTTGTATAAAGCGTGCCACCAAAGCTACAGCTTTGGCCATTGGGCCAGGAGCTACAAATACCTCCTATGCCATTTGTTATTTTAGCAATTGCATGACCTGTGGAGTTTGAGCTTAACAAAAATGTTTATTAGCCTGCAACTTCATCAGGACTGCACTGTTTCTCTGTCTGGGTAGCCAGTGAAGCACAGGGAACTCCCATAATATTTAAAGGGGTTTAAACTGGTACCAGTGGGAAGTGGATAGTGTCTGGAGTACAGGTTGGTTGGTAATTTCAAAAGTTTCTGCATGTAGATTGCCACTGTTTTGCATGGTCTGGTGGAGGTGGACACTACTCCTATTTAAAGTGTTAATACTGCTGTTTTAAAATGTGTTTAATAGACCAAGCCAAGTCAGGCACCTAATTTCAGCCCTGCATTTAAAATTCACAAGTTACAACCAAAAAGAAGTAAGTAGTAAGGTGACTCCAAGGGGTGGGATACCATACATGGCAAACCACCTGAGCCAATCAGTAAACCATCTCTTGGAGTCCCCTTACTAGTATCATGAAATGTGATAAAGCATTTTGGCAGCATTTTCAATTTTAATAATTTAGAAAGCACGAGACTCCATTTACCTGAAAGTTTTTAAATTCAATTGTTTTTTTATTTAATCACACAGAAGCCACCATGCATTACATTCTCCAATGTTTTGTAGCCCACGTGGTACTTCCTCAGGGGTGTTGATCTTTGTAATTTCACTTGCTTGTATTTTTCCTCTTAACTGTAAAATAATGCTGGCCAAATGTTGGGTTTTTGTTGTATAAGTAAAGGGTTACATTTTCCATAATGTTCTTATATTTCCTTGTGTTCCATTATGCTTTCAAATCCTTTCAGAGTTTCTAAATGCTAAACTGCATGAATGTCCTATTGATCTTCATAAAGTAATTTATTATGATTTTATGCAACTTTGTCAAATACTCAAATATTTCTTCTGTGGTTGACTGAAGAATAGAACAGACAGAAATAATTACTCTATGTATCTGCTGTCTGACTTTTGCATTGTCGTTTGGATATACCTGTGTACCTCCCTCCCCAAAGTGTGGGAACTTAGCTGCCTCCTCAGAGCCCTCTTCATGCTCACCAGTATAGTGATCCCCTCAGGTCCCTCAGGACTGACATTGAGACCAAAGGCATAGTGAAGAGGAGTGCCTGTTTCTTCATTGCTGATTGCACCAGTCATCATCATGATTTCAGAAGACACTTACAATAACCCTCCCTGCCACTGATGGAGAAGAGCACATTAGCACTTGCAATGACTAAGGGGACCCACCACCACATTTCTTGAACATATGCTGCTGCCCAACCCTACACAAATACCATGGGTCCACAGAATGTTTGGAAAAGACAGGACGCTTGTAAAAATAAAGGCTCTGGGGCCAGTGCATCTAAGGAGCACAAGAGGGGAAACTATCTTAACCACCTCTGATCCTCATCAATATTGAAACAGTGTTAGAGGGCTGTTGATCCACTAATCAGATTCCAATGCCTTCAAGGGAGCCACAAAGGGCTATTGGGATACAGGAGGACTTCTTTAAGTTGCCTGGGAGTGAAGCAACCAACCAGGCATCAAGTGACAGACAAATAGACCCAGTCTGGTAAACAATTGAGGGTCTTAAACAGAGCTGGAACCACAAGTGACCAGAAGGAACTGTTCCAGAACTTTTCAGTTCTGTATCACAGTAGTTTGGAGGCAGAGCTGCTGCTTGAGTATGCCAGTGTTTGGAGTCCTGCCTTAGGCTTCCACAACCCAGAACCAGGAGATGATTGATGGGCTTGAGCAGCCACAGAAGGAGAAGACTGCTACACGCAGACAGAGAAAGAGACAGATAGAGAGACCCTGTATCAGCAGCTGAATGGATCAGTTTTTAAGAGAAGCATCAGAACACCTGGTCTGTAGTGAAGCAGGATTATTTTGACTAAAAACAGAACCAGCACTGAGTCCTTTTGCTTTTGGTATTTGTACTTTACAAACCTTTTGACCTGTGCATTTTCACAATAAATTTTGGCTCATATCCTCTATCCAGGCTAGATCTCTTTTTTCCCCAAATTACCTGCCTGAGTACACCAGCCTTTATGTGAGTGTATGTTACATATTAGGGCAAGCTGCCCTATAAATGCACCAGGTGCTGGCACCAAAAGAGCACAACTTCTGGAACTTCATCTGTGTAAGGGCAGCCACCCTGCATCTGAGACCTAGCGTACATGAGAATGAGAGAGACGATCCCAAAACAGACCTGAGTGATGTGATCTGTGAAAGACCTAGCAAGGCCTAGAAGCCACCATAATAGCCACCACAGCCAGGTGACAGCCTGCAGCAGGAGATGCCTTGGGGTATTATAGAGGGGGAGCTTTCCAGCCCTGCATTAATTCAATTACCCAAAGAGAGTAATTATCCAATAGAGGAAGAGCCCAGCTGATCTGTAAGGTGCCAGAAGGAACCCAGCAGTGGAGAGTGGAGGGAGACTGAGGTGTGCCAGAGTCTATGACTGAGAACTGGTAAATCCACCCAGGACTGCAGCGACCAGGTGGAGGCTGCTAGCACTGAGAGTAAACCATCAATAAGCCAGCCCATTGGTTAATGCAAACAACTGCAACACTGGTTGTGGAGCTCAGGTGCACTCTGTGCCAGACTGCCATCCTCATTTAAATAATTGCCACACCACTTGCATTTAGGAGCACGGTATTCAGGAACTGCTAATCCCAGTCAAGGGCACAATAGTTAGGAATGAACTATACTACAGGTGTTGAGTGAAACATATCTGTGTGCTAATGACACTGTCCTTTTTGCCACTTTTACCCCAGACTCATCCTGTCAGTGTGACTTTGACAACATCCAATCCTGTTTCAAGCCAAACTAGGTTGTGCTGAATGCCAAAATGACAGTATCAATATCCTTTGGCACTAGGCACACACTTGCCAGGCTAACCTTCACCCAGCTTTTAAAACTCTGGATGGCACCCCCACTTGAAGGGGTCTTACAATTCAAGTACATGGGTGTGTGTATGGATAGAAGCCTGGACTTCCCCATATTTATTGATGCCTTTCATAAGAAACTCCACCCCAGGCTGGAGTGGACCTTGGGGTCACCTTGCTGTTAGTGGTCAGGCTAATAATGATTTGCCCAAATAATAAGACCAAGAACCCCTTTAAAATGTTAAAATGGTAGTAAGAAAATTAAATTAATATGAATGATTTGCCAGCTTTAAAGCAGCTTTTTTTCTCGGGGGGAGCACTGGTACCATAACTGTTTGAACAGCATAGTTTGCAATCTAATATTCATTAATCTTAAGCCCATTTATTTATTTTATTTGTTAATGGGGTAAGAGCACTGGATGGAGGGTCCTTTCTCAGGCTCAACCTGGGCAAATTATGCAGTACAAAAATATACAACCTTGAACAATAACATTCATTTACAGTTGCAAGTACATACATCTTTTTTTTCAAATTTAATAAACTTTTATTCAAGAATTAAGCAATCATACAACAAGAAGAAAAATAAACAGAGCAACAACAACAAAAGAAATAAAGAAAACAAACCAAAAAAACAGTAGAAAACATCTGTCCCAGATTAACAATCATACCCACCCTCTGCCCAACCCTCACATAACCCCGGGGTGTAGTAATAAAAAAAGGGGAATTACAGAGAGGGAAAAAATACCAAAAACCTGCAGAAATAGGACAACTACAATAACTCACCTTGAGGGGAGTTAAAAACAAAACAAGCATTTGAACAGAAGAGAATAGAGGGATGACCTCGGACTCATACACTAAGCAACAATAAAGTATATAACGGCTCACAAGTACATAAATCTAACAAATGTAGTTTTAGTCTCTTTTTAAAAACTTGAAGGAAACAATACTTAAAGATTCAGGTAAACTATTCCAAAATCAAGGAGCTGCTACATCAGAGGCACATAGACCAGCTCTAGGTTTATAGGATCCAACTGTAAGAAAAACCCCACTGGCTGACCACAAACAAGGTAACATATCCCAACTGAAAGAAGATCAGAGAGTGGGGTATGGGTAGAATAAAAAACATTTTTAAAAACTAAACAACTGAAAAAATATTGTATATATTGCACTGGGGATAACCAACCAAGCTGAGAGTGTAAAAGACAATGATGACTACATAGAGGAGCTAGTAAAATAAAATAGCAAATGTTGTTATAGACAACAGAAATATGTTGTACCTCCTTAGTACCCAGGTCAAAAAAAGGCTAGACACATAATCAAAATGAGATAGGAGAGAACCAATAGCAATGGCTTTGTGGGATTCAAAAGATAAAACAACTTTTCAGCTTATACATGGCTCCAATGACTACAAACAAGCTTTAAATGGTCAGAAAGGGTAAGCAAGGGATCCGAAATAATGCCCAAGTATTTAAACTGGGATACTTGCTCAATTAAATTACCTTGATTGTCATAAAGCTCAAGAGCCAGGCAGTTATTCAAAATAGAATGTGGCCCAAAAGTCATAGATTTAGTCTTTGAATCAAGAATAAACAAATTATTGGAGAACCAATTATGGACAGAAAAAAAGTCAGTCTCAAGATCTTTAGTCAACTTGACGAGTTCCTTAGCCGGCGAATAGAGGATTAAATCATCAGCATATAGTAATGAATTACAATTTGTTATTACAGATGAAAGGGAGTTAACAAACAGAGTAAACATAAGTGGCCCTAAGATTGATCCCTGAGGTACTTCCCTATCAATTTGCCTGCCAACTGTGCCCTGAAGCAAGATTCTGTTGGTATCTACTGCAGCATGTGTGAGTTTTGAACAACGGACTCTAGATTGTTTCATTGGCTATATTGAGACTTTTGCCCCTTTGCCTGAAGGTTTAGTTTGTGGGGGGCTTGCAGCAAGCCCAATAAGAGTTCAAGCTCAGTAAAGGGGGTGGGACATTGTACATTAAAAGCCTGTGCTGCTAGAAAGTTATCCAGCTTGCTGACTGTGCCCTGAAGCAAGATTCTGCTTGTGTCTACTGCAGCTTGTGTGAGTTTTGAACAACTGACTCTGCACTGTTTTATTTTCTGTACTGAAACTTTTTCCCCTTTGTCTGTTGGCTTAGTTTGTGGGGAGCTTGGTAGCAAGCCCAATAAGAGTTCAAGTTGAGTAAAGGGGGCAGGGCACAGCACATTAAAAGCCAGTGTTGCTAGAATGCCACCCAACCTGCCGACTGTGCCCTGAAACAAGATTCTGCAGGTGTCTATTGCAGCTTGTGTGGGTTTTGAACAAATGACTCTGCACTGTTTTTATATGCTGTATTGAGACTTTAACCCCTTTGTCTGTCAGCTTGGTTTGTGGGGAGTTTGGAAGTAATCCCAATAAGAGTTCAGGTGAGTAAAGGGGGTGTGGCGCAGCACTTTAAAAGCCTGTGCTGCTGCTCACCACGAGCACCACTTGGAGGAAATATAGGCTTATATAAGAAACAACGTCATTGGTAATATATTACATAATCTGTTAAATGCTTACTTTAACTGCTGTGTCATATCTGTAAATATATGTTTAGTATTAACTAGTTGCTGTATAGTGAATAATTTAGTGTTGCGGTTTTATGGAATGTGTTTTACTTAATTTGATTTTAAATATTATTGTGCTTTTACTTTTTGTCTATAATGAAGCAACTTTGCACGGTGATAGTTTGTATATTTCTAGCGTTATTAATTTTGGACCATAGCTTATTTCATTTGATTGGCAAGTTTAAAATTCCAAATAACGATGATGCATCAACAGACAAGTTCATTTTTTTGAATTCACTATTGAAGTCAACTAATTTAATCCAGAATGTATAAAAGTCTAGGATGCCTACAAAAAGAGCATTTTTGTCTTAGGTACTTTACCTGTCTAGCACTAATTCCAACGCCACCCCTTAACATCAGACCAGTTACTTTATTTCCCACTATGTCACCAGTAATATGGTTTATTCTGATGATGTCTGGCAATGTAGAGACAAATCCAGGCCCCTCATCTGATGTTAGCAATCCTCAGAAACTAATATGAGATTCTGAGAGACTGAAATTTGCCCATTTAAATGTACACAGCCTTTTCTCAAAAAAGCCAGAGGTGGAGGTTTGGATTTCCCTACACGAACCAGACATTTTAAGCCTGACAGAGACTGGGTTAAAACCTGTAATTAGTGATAATCTTTGTTCAATTGATGGATGTACTGTAAATTAATTAGAAAAGACAAAGGAGGCAGGAAGAGTGGAGGGGAAATGTTGGTTTATTATAGGGAAAATTTGGATCTTAGTGAATTATTTCTTGACATAAACACTAGCACAGAATGTGAAAGGCTCCTGTTAGAACTCAATATTGTGGGTTGCTATAAATTTAAGTTTAGTACTGCTTACAACCCTCCTAAGATTGAAATATTGGGGTTAAGAGATTTCCTGGAATGTATTCGTACAATAAAGTTAAATGGTGATATTTTGATAATGGGAGACTTTAACCTAAGTTGAAATCCTGAACAGAAGCCAGTAACAGAATCATTAGTCTCCAGTTCTGGCCTTTCTCAACAAATTAACTCCTATACCCACATGAACCTTGTTAGCAATAAACATACAGTACTTGATTGGGTTCTCATGAATAATCCCTCCAATGTAAAAAGAAAGGGCACTTTTTCTGATATAATAAGTGATTATTTGTTTATTTATTGTACCTGGAAAAATAAAAGATTGACGGTACCCCCCCAAAATACACAGCATTTAGAAAATTTACAAATGGAATTACTACTAATATGATGAATGAGCTTGCCACAATTGATTGGACATTTTTAGACACCATTCCTGATGTAGATTGTGCTGTGGATTATTTTATAAATTCTCTATTGGAAACACAAAATCAAATAAATATTTTACTAAAATTACTAGAAGAGTCAGAGGGAAAAGAATAACTGGATAACCCCACAACTTTTCTTATTACTGAAACAAAGAGATAATGCATGGAAGTATTGTAAACTATCAAATAGCACCTTGGACTTAAATACTTACCATAAATTAAGAAATGAATGTAAAAATAAAACAATATAAATCTGAGTATTGTCAACATAAACAAAAAGTGAATCTAGGTGATCCTAGAAAGTTGTGGGCTTCTGTAAAAGCTCTCATGGAATCAACAAGTAAACATTGCTACTGTGCTATATAATAATGTGATAAACTAACTAATGCATCTGAAATTAGTGAATCATTTCTGGACAAGTTTATGGATTTGACTAAATATAAGAAAGATTTCCATGTAAGTGAATATAAAGAACAGTGTAATTTAGAATTAATAAAGGAGAAAAATGATTTGTTTTATTTTTGTATTATTAATTCTAAACAGGTATTAACATTGTTAAATCAAATGTCAGTAAACAAGACTGCAGGCCTGGATGGACTAGAACCTCATTTTTTTTAAATAATAGCTTTACATATTCATTGTCCGTTGACTAAAATATTCAACTTATCTTTGATCACAGGTCATTTTCCTTACTTATGGAAACATATCACTCTATAACCTATTTTCAAATCTGGGTTACAAACTGATATGGATAATTATTGACCAATTTCTATATTGCCTCTGCTGGGTAAGATATTAGAGAAAATCATAAACATACAGTTGGTCAAATATCTCCAGTCCAATGGTCTCTGGGCTCCTGAGCAGCACGGTTTTTGTAAGTGCCATAGTATTGGCACAGCCTTGGCCAGGTTCACTGACCATGTCAGCAGGGCTATGGATTTAGGGAAGTGTACTGGCGTGGTTTTTGTGGACCTGTCCAAGGCCTTTGATTTGGTGAATCATTCCCTACTGCTCAGGAGGCTGATTAGTATTGGACTGGCATACTCTCCATGTGACTGGCTTTACATTTGTTTAACTGATCATCTCATAAGGGTGGATTTCAATGGTGCTTTACCTAGCACAAAAATATTTGAGCAAGGAGTGCCCCAGGGTTCAATCCTGGGGACCCTGCTGTTTTCACTGTTTGTTAATACTGTTCCATCTATACTTATTAACACTAAATCCATCCCATATGCTTATGATATTTTAATATATACAAGTTCCTCTTCTGTAAATGAAATAAACCGGTCAGTAAACATTGAATTTTAATATTGAATCTTTGGCTCACAAATCAACATTTGTTGTTGAACAATAAAAAATGACATATGCTCTTTGGTTCTAAACCAAAACTGTCCAAATGCATACCACTATCCATACTGGACTCAACTGGAACTGTGCTTGAACAGGTCAAAGAATTTACATACCTTGGACTTATATTGGATCTAAATTTAACTGTTTCATCACATGTAAGATCAATTTGTAAACAGACTAATCAAAAGATAGGTGCATTATTTAAACTACAAAGCTGTTCAACTTTTGAGGCTAGATTTTTTGCTAATAGCATATTGTTACCAGCTTTAAACTACAATTATTTTGTTTTTTTCCAGCCTAGCCTCTTTTGAATTATCTTTGCTAAATACTGCTTTTCTAGGAATTTGCAGATTTGTTCTAAAGTTGCTTTTTGGTACACATCACTGTGTTCGCTATGCCAAAACTGGATGGCCACTACCAAAAATTTAAAGTTTGTATAACTTGAATTGTATTATGGACAATATTTTATGGTTGAAAAATGATTCTCCACTTTATTCTTTGCTTAAGTTTAAAAAATAATCAGAAAACTAAGGTCAAATAGTAAATGTACTTTAGAAATTCCAAATATCTCTACATCGATGGGTGAATGAGCATTCTCTGTCTGTGCAACTGAAAGTTGGAACAACTTACCTGAGATGCTATATGTTGTGCAAAGTCATGATATGTTCAAACAGCAGTTAAAGAAGCATTTTTAAACCAACTGCAATGTGAATTTTTTTTTATAATAGTGCTAATGTGATATGTTTAATTTTTCATTAGTATATTGTAGGTGTACTGTATTTAAGTCTGCTGTATATTGTACTGTGTCTAATTTTTGTCTGCATCTAGTATGCATGTTTTCTTGTTATAATAACATTGTAGCTGTTTGTAAGTTGCCCCTGGTCATACATGAAAAGGGGCCTTTGCTCATTGTACTTACCTGGTGAACAAATGTTTAAATAAATACATTTTGCTAATACTAGACAGCACAGAGGAAACTCCAACAAACTGGGAATGATCCAGTAAATAATATTCAATCCAAGAAACAACGTTAGATGAAAAAAAGCTAAGGATTTTAAATTTAGACAAAGCAATTTGTTATCAATACTGGCAAAGACCTTGGTCAGGTCCACAAACACGGCCCCAGTGAGCAAGTCATTAATTATCCATACCACTCAAGACCGTGTTTATGAACCTGACCAAGGCAGTCCCTGTACCAAAACCCTTTTGAAATCCATGCTGCTGTGGACAAAGAATATCATGCATTTCCAAATAGTTCTTAATTTATTTTGCTACAATTTTTTATAAAAGTTTACTAATAGGATTCAAGACTGAGATAGGATGAAAATCTTCAACAAGGACAGCATGGGGTTTCTTATGCACAGGATAAATCCTGGCATACTTCCAAGCAGTAGGAAATTGCTAAGAAATTAACAATGAATTAAATATTACACACAAAGGACAGGTAATATAAGGAGAAGCTAATTTGGAAAATGACTGTCTAATCCTGCACCACAGTGAAGGCTGTTATCAGGTATAGAGGAAAGTAATTTAAGGACCTCACTAGTAGTGACTCACTTGAAGTAAAAATCAGGCCAGTTATGGGAATGATTTGCCTCAGAAAAAGAGAAGGGGTTGACAGGAAGGGTGAACAAATTATAATTAGAACATTTTGAATTAAGGGAATTGGCTATTTCAAAAAGGTCAGTAGTCTCCTTAATTGTATTCTGAACATTTCGCTCTTTCCCATAGTATCCCTTATATTTCCTTGCTTTCACAGGCTTTGCCTTTGAAACTGTCAAAGGATAGTAATATTCAGTAAAACTTGTCTATTAAGGACACCAGTGGGACCAAATATCATGGTGTCTTTAATATGCAGTTTACACAGTACCTACTGTACAATGGGCAGTCGGGAATCACTACAAACGCCCTGAATATCATAATTTCTATACTATCAATTTTCCTTAACCAGCATGTTTTGCTCTTTTTAATTTTATTTGAGTAAAAGAACTTTAGACAAGAAGAGTTACAGTAGATATCAGCTATTAGAATTGCTAGACATGGTGCTAATCTTAACCATTTGTTTGACTTTGAATCCATGGAACAAAAGACTCCTGAAATGACTTTGAATTTGCTTTTGCAGGTAAGCATGATGCAGTATTTCTCCTGTACAGTTTACAGGCTTTCAAATCATGAAATGCAAAATTTGTAAAGCTAGTTACCTGAAGCAATATCTGATCTGTGATATCTCAGTTTAAACCATAACTTATAACCAGTTATCAAGATCAGTAATTCCCCAACATTTGAGGGCCATTTTATAATCACAATAGTACACTTCCAGTGCCTGTTATATCATGGCATATCATCGCTTCTCTGGTGGTTTAAGGCACTTGGCTAATGTCATGTATCACAGTACACCAGTGTCATGATGATATATGATAATGTCCCACAATCTGTAAGGCTGACAGAGTCGAGCAGAGGAGGAAGAGAGAAGGCAAACATTCTTAATGACTACTACTGCTCTGTGTTCACAGTGGAGAATAGTAGGCCTTTGCTGGAAAAACAGAACAAAAGCAACTGCAAGGGGAATCCCAGAAATGGGACCGGTGGTATTTATAGGAGAAAAGGTCAAAAAACAGGTTGCAGTCCTGAAATAGAAAACATAACAGCAATATGTCTTCTTTCTTTATCCCTTCACATAAGTCAAAAGCCTTGAACTGAAGGCTTGGTCCAGGATGCTGGAAAATGAAAAGTTCAGAAAGCAACAAAAATTGGACCACATGATGTTGTTTCCTATATGCATTTTTTAATGCCACAATTGCCAATGTTTTCATCAGGGAAGTGACTGTGAATATTTAAAATATAAAATAAATAACAATGCGTTATTTCATTCACATTATTCCTTTCATACTAAAGTTACTTTTAATTTACAATATTAGGCTTGAATGAAATCTTAATTTTTGCCTATTTTCCTGCACTTCATAAATACATTCACACTTTTCTGCATTCACATTTTTTATAGTGTTTACTGAAATAAATTTAAAAAGAACCTTTTAAATTAATTTACTGCAAATCATCTACTTTTAAAGTTTCTTTTTGTGTACTTTCTTACAATATTTCTACTTTATCTCTTGTATGTACTAAATGGTTTTAAAGTTCTCTCTTATCCTGGTATCTGTAAACATGACGTGAGCAGGAACATAGTTTATCATCTATTCATAATTCAGCTATTGTTTTCTAAAAAAACATATTGTATTTGCAGCTTCAAAAATACCTGATAAGCTATTCACATTACTTATATACATGGCACAGTTGTCCACGTTCCTTAATGACTAGCAGGTTTAAGTAAGGCACTTTCTCCATATTGTGCTCCATCATAAATTCCACATTTTCTAAATGATTATTCAGACAGAAAAATAAGTAAAGGTCTACACTCCTGTCCCACAACACTATTACATAATCAATAAAATGTTTCCAAAATGAACTCATCTGGTCATTGTAGTTCTGTGTTGTGTAGTGCATTCCTCAATGCTTCTAATGCTCCCTCATAGGGGATCGAAGTGTAGAGACTTTTGACATCAATGATCACTAAACTCACATGTGTCAAATAAACTTTGACCTTATTAAAGTCCTGCAAAATCTGAAGTAAGCGTCTTGAATCTTTCAAATATTACCTTGATTGTTCTATTAGTGGTTTATAGCGAAAATCTACATAAATTGAAATGGGTGAAGTAACTAAATCCTGTCCCAAAATGATGGGCCTGCCTGAGAGTTTGTTTGGGGTTTTGTGTATATTGGGAAGCATATAAAATAGTGGAAATCTAGGGTATTTTGATGTAAGTACCTCTCCCACCCATGGCTCAATCCATTGACGGGCCTCTGCTTCTTAAGTCATGTTTTTGGTAGTTTCTTGCAAAGAATCAAAGGGAATGCTATTTACCCTCTCAGAATTTGTTACATCACCTAATTGCTCATAACACTCTTTTTGATAATCCTTTTTCTCTAGGATACCCCCTTATCTGCTGGTTTGATTAATACTGAGTCATCATTCTGTAGTGATTTCACTGTTTCAAAATTTTTATTTTGTGAGGTTAAAATGTCTATATTGTGTTTCACTGTAATTATTTCTTCAATATTATTATTGACCATCTCTGAGTAAACCTCAGTACTGGCAGGTATTTTTCCGGGAGGTAGGAATTATGACTTAATTTTTAGAGACTCCCTTACAGTGCGACTTTTTTCCCTTTGTCTCTTACTAGAATAGAATCTTCCATATGTCCCATGGTGTCAGAATATTGTCTAATCTTCAGTTTTCTAAAAGAAAATCTCTAGATCCATTTTTAGTTCAAATCCATCCAGCATTTTATTTAAACAAAATCCAAGCCATTATTCAGTACAGATTCTTCTAAACCTGTAATTACTCTGTGAGGTTACAGCAATGTGGCAAGTATGCCCCCACCTATGTTAATCTCTACATTGTAGAGTTTGAATAAAAATCTATCTACTCAGAGAGAAATATGATATTTGTATAATTAATTAAACTATGGAAACATTTTGTCAATGACATAATGTTGCAGGAAGGGAGTGTAGAAGACCTTTACTTATTTTTTGAGTATCTGAATAAGTGTTTAGAAAATTTGGAATTTTCAATAAAGCACAATATGGAGAAAGTACCTTACTTGGACTTGCTAGTCATTAAGGAAAATGGAAAACTAAAAAGAGGTCTTTAAAAAAAAACAATTATCAAAACACAGTATTACGTGTCAAAGGTTACCATCCATACAGTTTGATTAAGCGCATCCCATATAGCCAGCTTCTCAGATATAAGCATAATAGTAGAGATGCAAATAAATATGAAAAAAATAGAGAGTTAGTTACATAATTCAAGGAAAGGGGTCATGACAGAATTACCCTACAAGAAGCAACAAAGAAAGTATACCTTGTAGGTAGGGAATCCACATGGAGAGATGTGGGAAAGGATACCAATAGTACAAACCATCTGTCTATGATCACCACATATGGTGACCAATTTCAACAGATTAAGAATGTTATACTCAGACATTGGGATATCTTACAAAGCACTAGTGAGGGGTAAAAAACATTTGCACAGAGACCGCAGGTAACAGCTAGGAAAACAGAGAACCTGAAACAAATGTGTGTACATACGCGACACTAGAAACCACTTCCCCCACCAATCACATGGCTCAGTTTAAAATCCAAAGTTTTTTTTAGCTGTGGTAAATGTATTCATTGCTCCAATGCTATTAGAACACAAGAAGTCACTAATTCAAGCAGAGGTGAAAAATCTTGGATTGAAGACTTTTTTATTTATTTATTTTTTAACTCTATTGTTGCTCTGGTGACAGGCATGGTACATACATCATCTCTGTCCCACTCACCTCTCACCAGCATCCCTCATTTGGCTGACTGGGTTGGAGGTCCTGTAACTTCCCCCTGTGGCAGGGTTCCTGAGGGATAGACTGTGATCCACCTGATTGCCCACCTGAGGCTTGTGCTTTCTGTCATCATTGGGCATAGGTTGAGGATCATCACAGAGTGCTGCTGCACAGGGTTTTACCTTGTGTTAGTTTCCCTGTGGTGTGGATGTGCAGTGACATCAGTGCATTGGCATACATGCTCCCACACATGCCCTGCAGATGTCTGCTGCTGCCATCTCCATTCTCTTGTGGTCTTGGAAAGGTGTACATCCAGCCTTCACTGGGTGCTGCTCAAGTGCGAGGCACCACAATCCCTCCCCCTGGAGATAGAGAACTGTCCATGGGATGATGATCCAACCTCCCCCTGGACAGTCCTCTGATGCACTGGGCTAGCTTCTGAACCCAGGTTATCAGTGTTACAAACAGTAGTGCTACTGCTGTGCCAGCTGGCCAGCCTGAATCTGTGATTCTGACCACGTTGTTTACATAATTATATGCTCATATGGACTTATTTATGTGGGCAAAACTACAAGAGTTTTGAAACTTCTCATCATTGAACATAAAAGTGTTATTAGAACTTGAGATTTTAAATCAGCAACAGCAAGATATTTTTTGACAGAAAGGTATCGGATTAACACATTGAGATTTTTTGCATGTGGACAGGTCCATAAACTGATCAGCAGAGGGGACTGAAAAAAAAATGTGTTAAAATGTGAAGGATGGTGGATAGACAGATTGAATAGTCTCAATAACAGAGATGGTATTAATGAACAAATAGACTGGATAGGTTTCATTTAGTGCACCACTCTCTGTGAATGACTGTGCAACTCCTGACCATACTCAGATAGTTGTATTTCTGTTGAGTCAGTGGAGGCCCCCGATTCAGCTGCCCATTTCATTATGTCCTCAATAATGCAGTTTAAAAAAATGAAAGAATGCCTCAGAGATGCCCTGGCAGGGATAAGGAAGCTAGGGGGAGTAGAAGAACAGTGGGCTACAATAAGAGAGGGAACTGAAAAAGCTACTAAACTCTGTGTCAGGCAGGTTAGCAAGGGAAAGAGAAAAAAGCAACTGCTATGGTTCTTTAGAGAGGTAGCAGAAAAAGTAAGAACAAAAAAACTATCCTTTAGAAACTACACAAGAACACAGAAGGAGGAGGATGATAGGGAGAGTTACCAGGAGAAATATAGTGAGGCAGGGAAGGCAGTTAGGAGCGCAAAAGTAAAAACAAAGGAAAATATAGCCCAATCAGGACAAAGGGGGATAAAAAAATTTTTAGATACATTAGTGAAACAGTATGTCCAAGGGAGTAATAGTAAGACTGAAAGGGGAAGGGGGAGTTTCTGTAGAAGAAGTCCACCAAAAAGTGAACATATTTAACAAATACTTCTGGTCAGTATTCGAAGAGGAGGGGGTAGAAAAATGATCTTTGTTACAAGACAAAGGCATAAAGAATCAGGTAGTGGACACTAGCCCTTTCATAGTGGAAAGAATCCTAACAGAGTTGTCAAATTTAAATGTAGATAAGGCAATGGGTCCAGATGTGGTGCACCCCAGGTTGCTGAGGGAGCTCAGGGAGGAGCTGGCTGCACCTCTAACAGCTGTGTTCAACCAGTCACTAGAAACAAGGGAGGTACCGGGAGATGGGAGAAGGGCAGATATAGTTCCACTACACAAAAGTGGAAATAGGGAGGAGGTGGGAAATTACAGGCCAGTCAGTCTGACTTCAGTAGTGGGCAAAGTAATGGGATTACTACTGAATGAAAGGATTGGAGAACACCTTGTTACCAGAGGTCTACAAGATCCAAGGTAACATGGATTCACTGTGGAGAGGACCTGCCAGACAAACTTGATTGAGTTCTTCAACTGGGTAACAAAGGAAGTGGACTAGAGATGGACGGTTGACATGGCCTATCTGGATTTCAGCAAGGTCTTTGACATCGTTCCACATAGCAGGCTGGTAAACAAACTGAGTAGCCTAGGAGTAGGTCCTAAAATAGTAAAATGGGTGGACTGGTGGAGAGTTGGCTTAGCGATAGGAGCCAAAGAGTGGTGGTAAATGGGGTACATCCTGGAGAGGGCAAGGTGACCAGCCAGGTGGCGCAGGGGTCAGTATTAGGCCTGGTCCTCTTCAATGTTTTTATTAGCAACATTGCAGAAGGACTGGAGGGGAAGGCATGCCTATTTGTGTATGACACAAATATCTGCAACAGAGTAGACACACCGGGTGGGGGGTGAAAGAATGAGGGAGAATCTAAAGAAGTTAGAAGAATGGTCACAAGTTTGGCAGCTAAGATTCAAAGCAAAAAAGTGCAAAATTATGCAATTATGGCACAAAAACCCAGGGACAACATACCAACTGGGGGGGGGGTAGTATTAGCAGTCACAAAACAGGAATGAGACCTGGGGTTTATAATTTCTGATGACCTGAAAGTAGCTAAACAGTGCGACAAGGCAGTGGGAAAAGCTAGCGGAAAGCTCAGATGCATAGTGAGGGGTATCACCAGCAGAAAGAGGGAGGTAATAATATCCCTATATAGATCACTGGTGAGACCCCACCTCGAGTACTGTGTGCAGTTCTGGAGGTCCCATCTCTGAAAGGACATTGATAGGGTGGAGGCGGTGCAAAGGAGGGCAACCAAAATGGTCCAGGGCCTGCATCAGAAGCCCTACAAAGAAAGGCTTAAGGATTTAAATATGCACTCCCAAGAAGACAGGAGAGAATAGAGGATATGATAGAGACATTCAAGTACCTTACAGGAATAAACAATGTTCAGGAAGGGAGCATTTTCCAAAGAAAAAGATGCTCAAGGACAAGGGGTCACAATATGATGCTGGAGAAGGGCGAGACTGAGAGGAAACATGAGGAAGTACTTCTTCACGGAGAGGGTAGTGGACGCTTAAAACAGCCTCCCTAAGGAAGTGGTAGGGACTAGAATGGTCACAGGATTTAAGAATGCATGGGATAGACATAAGGGAATATTAGAAGCAAAAGGGGGTGTAGGCCGGAGTCCAAGTAGGGTCTCTGGTGGCACTATAGGTAGGGAATTTAGGGCAAACTAGATGGGCCAAGTGGTCCTTATCTGCCCAAAAATATGTTTCAAGGTTTATATATACACTTTATATAAACTTAGTTATACAGTCCAAAACAAGAGTACTAATTCCCCCCCCCCCACCACAGTCTGCACAGAAACATTGCATGGCATTAGTGATTTTCACTTGTTATTTTTGCTGAATTATGTTTTATATCAATTTATTTGGCTAAAGGTTTTGAAAATGAATGATCTCATATATTTTTTTGTACCAGTTTTTGCCTTGGAACACATTGTGTAATGTAAATTGCAGAGTTAATGCATGGAAAGCATGCTATGCTCACATTCTACACATAGTGAAGAGAAATTGTTTTGACAGTCTATTTTGATCTTTCCTGTAGTGGGCTGGGCAGCATGGCATGTCACCTAGTAATGCATGGCATGGGTGATACCATCACACTGCCCATGTCACAGGCTGCCTGGTATATGCCTTGCAGTCTCCCACAAAGAGAGAGAGAGAGAGATATGTAGGAACCATTTGGCCCTGTTACAATGGCAGCCACGCCACATGGTTGATGCTACCAGTCTGGCTTCAGGAAGCAGCACTCCACAGTCTCCTCCCTGCTCCTTGTCGCCGACACAATCCAGTCAGCTATGGACAAAGGCTTTGTCACTGTAGCTATTTTTGTGGACCTGGCAAAGGCCTTTGACTGTCTCTCACACCCTTGTTATCCAAAAACTTCACTCCTCTGGTCTGGCTCCAGCTGCCACTAACTGGATCAGTTCGTACCTTCAACACAGGCAGTAATCTGTATAAGTAGGAACTACCTTCTTCCCCCTTTAATATCTTAGCTGGTGTCCCCCAAGGTTTCATACTGGGCCCCATTCTATTCTCAATATTCATTAATGACCTCTCCTTTCTATGCTCTCTCTCCAAAATTCATTTGTATGCAGACAACACTGTGTCATACTTTTCCGGTCCCTCTGCCACAGATGTAACAGCCCCCCTTTAGTGTAACTTCAGCAAAGTGCAGAAATGGTTCCATCAAAACCAGCTGAAACTAAATTGCAGAAAATAATAGTTTCAATAATCTTTGGCTCGAAGCAAAGATGGTCCAAATCCCAAACCCCCCTACTTTTACCACCTTTGGCTGCTCACCCTTACACTCAATCAATTATTTTAAATATCCAGGAATCTGGCTGGATAGCAGCCTCAACTTCTCAGCCCACATAGACTCCATTTGCTCCAAACTTCATTCTAAATTTGGAGCCCTCTACTGACTCAAAGATTGTCTCCCAATGTCAACTCGCTGAGACTTAGTCACCAAAACCATTCTCCCTGTAATAGACTATGCTGATATTGCCTATGGCTCTGCTCCTGCTACTTCACTAGCTAGACTTGATACTCTACTTAATTAGCTTACCATTTTGCCACCTCCTTCCCCCTTCTCACACACCATTGTACCCTCTACTCCTCTCTCTCCCTTATGCCTCTACCTACTAGGCTTCAGATACATAGCATCACCTTCATCAGAAAATTCTGGTCTGGGACGTTCCCCTCCTACCTCAACTCCTGCCTATCTCCAGTTAGCTCCTCCACATACTCCCTTTGTTCAAGGAATGCTTGAATGTTCTCCCTTCCACACCCTCATTCATGCTCAGGCCAGGCAGCTTTCTCTTACCATCTTCCTCACCTCTGGAATCAATTCCCTTGGGACACCGGCCACATGTCTACCTCCACTGCCCTTAAATCCCTGCTCTGTACCATTCCTGTTGCTACATGCATTTGTCTTTCCTCTCCCTCCTTCCCTCCCACCCCCAACCCTTTCTCCACACCTTCCAAAGGCACAGCATCCTGGCTACCTAAGGCATCCCATTCTCCTTCTCCCTGGTTTGACCTCCTTTCTACTATTTAATTCTCAAAATAACTTAAATTCCTCTGCAATTGCCTGACTTAGAGCTGATACTCCTTACCAACATTGCTCTGTACATACTCAGAACTATTTGAATTTATTATGTAAATATTGTTTTACTCTGTATAAGTGCAGTGTCAGTAGCTCAGTAGGTAGCACACTCGCCTTTGAGGCCAGGAGATCAGAGGGCTGTGGATTCAGTTCCCACATCTGGCACTTGGGTTAATATCCCAGTACTGACACTGTAGTGCAGCATGAGAGGGGTTCTGCACTTCTGAGGTGCTGTCTTTCAGATGAGACATTAAACCGAGGTACCATCTGCCTGGATTGGTGGTAGTTCAGGTGGATGTTAAAGACCCCATGGAACTTATCGAAAAGAGTAGGGGAATTTTTATTAATAGAAACTTCAATACATGAATCAAAAAAATTGAAAAAAACCGTGTTAGTGCATACAAATAAAATACAATAAGTAAAGGGGGAAAAATAGTAAACCCAAAGCAACAGAGATTAACAAAAAAAGGGAAAAATGCATAGTACAAAACAATACTGCACAACAAGAAAGAAAGCCAAGTAATGGGAACATCACTGTCCGTAATCCATGGTAAATTCCTCCATTTCTGTATCAAAAGTCTATAAGCATACTGTTGTGCTTCCAATTGATAAATATGATGGAGTTCTACTGTAATCTTTTGTAAAAAGTTCAGCATGTGAAAAATCTTTCTGCTGTAACATAAAAAGACATCGATAATTCCAAATAAACCATTTAAAAGTTGCAAAAATAACATGCAAAGTACTAAGGTCCCATTTAGACCAATAAGAAGAATAAGAACTATATACCATATTTTCATAAGAGACAGTTGAAAACACAGGTTCATGCCAAACTTCAGCAACATATGACCAAAATGTTGAAATATAAGTACAAGAAAAATATAAATGATGCATAGATTCCAACTGCTGGAAGCAACCTGGGCGGGAACAATTATAGTCACCCAATTATTTGTGATGTTGGTTTCCCTTGACATTGAGTTTCTTATGACAGCATAACCATGTGACATTACGAAGTTTAGGGGAAATCTGTTTCTCAACCAAAAGGGACTGTAATGCAGAAAGATGTGAGGTGGGACATTTTGGAAAGGTAACCAATTCAGTAAAATGAGAATCATTGACAATTTGGTAAACCAATTTCTTGGATTTAGAAACTATCCAGTCACTAGAGACATGCCCCTGTAGTAATTTAACAAAAATGTCCCCAAGATAAGGAGCTGCCAAGGGGTTAGTTTTAAGACATTGATTAGAGCCTGTAGTCCATTCCTGTAACCACTGCCCTGCTGACTGTGGGAGAAGTACAGTCCATAATTTAGGTATAGATTTTAATAAAGGCAAAAAATTTATAAAAAAGAATTGACAAAAAAAAAGAAGGGGATTCACCATATTAAGTCCACCCCTAGAAATGGGAAGATATAGAATATTTTGCTTAAGTGGGTTAAGGCAGCTACCCCACACAGCTTGAAAAAAAATGCTAAAAAGACAAGCTTCTCATTGTTTAGGAGGGGGAAACACATTGCTTAAAAACAGAAAAAGGGGTAATAAGTATGTCCGTATCAGGTAAACACGTTTGAGTTTACCAAGTTGCCATTTATTCCCATTTTGCACCATACATTTACCCTTGGCAAGCTGAAGATCCCAATTATAAAGTGCAGGGGTAGGAGCCCCAAAAAAGATCCCCAAAATGCAGATTGGATCCATAGAGAACCGAATTCCAGAGATTGAGTCATAGGAGGGGAGGGCAACCCCTAGTTCATGACCAATACATTTCAACTTATTTAATGTAGTACCTGAAATAACCCCAGAGGAGTCACATATTGAGATGGCTGTCTGAACAAAAAAAGATGTAGAAGTACAAATACAAAAATCATCTGCATAAGCTAATGCGGAAAAAGGAAACAATACACCCGGGATAGTGACAGGAGGGATTTTATGATTTAAAGAAGGTAATAAAGGGTCTATGCTAAACACCTATAATAAAGGACTAATCTGGCAACCCTGTTTTACGCCCCATTGTACAGGAAGAAGCAGTCCAAGGTGCCCATTAACCAATGGAGAAACCGTAGCATGTTTATAGATATTTTTTAACCATGAAATAAATAAGGGGGGTATCCCATAGTGCTGGAGAGTGAGCCATAGAAAAATATGGTTCACAGAATCAAAAGCTCTCTTCTGATCCAGAGACAAAACAAATGCAGAATGATCCAGAGTATGCGACCTATCAAAGATTTCTCTTAAAAATATTAGCTGGTCAGTAATTGTGCATCCTGAAATAGCACAAGACTGGGCTGGAGTGATGAGAAACTGGGCAACTGTCAGTAAATGTGTATTCAGTATTTTCATTAATATTTTCAAATCTACATTCAGGAGACTAATCGGTCGCCAATTAGAAAGTTCAGTTTTATTCCCTTTTTTATGAAGGAAAACAAGAATTCCCCCACCATTTCCAAAGGGAACTCCGAAAACAATAACAGATTATTATATACATCAGTAAGTTCCTGGGAAAAGACTTCACTAATCAGCTTATAAAGCTCTGCTGTGAGGCCATTCCTTCCTGGAGCCTTGTGTGCTTGCAACAAGGAAATAGCAACAGATACTTCCTGCGGGGAAATAGGCAAAGTTAAGTTTTGATGGGTAGAAAAGGGACAACTAGGAATAGCTACTTTTCATAAAAAAAATTTTGCAGCATTAGTATCCATTGGGCTTGCCTGAAAAAGGGACTGGGTGTAGTAAGTCACTTCTGACATCATATCTGAGAGAGGGGTTTTTAACAAACCGTCACGTCCCTGTATGCCCTCAAAAAGTTTCTTCTTCACCCTGTCCTTACTACTAAGGAAGGGGTATAGGGTGACATAAGTGCTCTGTGTGCCGACTTGTTGTTGAGACTTTAGGATATTTGTTTGAGTCATATGGAAAGGTATCATTTTATCCTTCAATTGTCTAATCTGGGCAGTGAAATCATGTTTCATGGTTTGAGCCAAAGACATAACTCATTGCAACTGTTGCCTAAGTTGCAGGTAATTGAAATAAACTTGTTCTCGACCGGTTTTCCCCAAATGTTTAAGAAGAGTAACAAGGTCCTGCTTCGTGTCAAGCCACTAATGTAATGGGTCATCATACATCTCATAAAGGGATTTTCTGGCTGAAAAAAATGACATAAATGCTGCTGTAGATTTTGGCAAGCCAAGAGATCAGAGTTGAATCTCCAAATGCCCCTCCCCATCATTAAAGCAGGATCTGGGCCTACAGTTATTTTCAAAGCACAATGGTCAGAAAATTCTACAGGTATAATTGAAGCAGAATGTATAGGCAATGTTTTAGTGAGAAAGAAAAAATCAATCCATGTAGATGATGTACCTTTATGAAAAGTAGGGGCTGGTGTCTTATGTAGCTGAGTATATGCATCAATTAAATTTGCCATTTGTACTACTGTGGTTAAACAGGACATATCACAAAACTGTTTCTTGGTAAGGGTGTTTTTACCCCTGTCTTTATAGGTTAGGCCACAATTAAAGTCACCACCCCAAACTATTTGATGTGGACTGTGAAGGTAAGGTTGTATGGCATGAAACAAATCTGCCCTAGCTGCTTTTGTCTGAGGAGCATAGACGTTCACTAATCAAAAACAAATTCCCTGAAATATAACATCCACGATCAATACTCGACCTGGAAATAAATCAATAAGTTTTAAGACTGTAACAGTGGTATCATGAAATAGAATAGCTACCCCAGTACAAGGTTCCAAACCTAAAGACCAATATGTTACTCCAGTATGCCACCATTTTGCAGCCCTGGAAAGCTCGGTCGTGGTATGCAATCATGTATCCTGTAAAAAGAAAATATTACATGCAGTAGATTTCAAAAATGAAAAAATAGCAGCCTATCATATTCTATTCCTAATGCTGTTCACATTAAGTGAACATATGTTAATGAAGGAACTATATAAAATTGTTATAAAAATCCTCAAGGAGGCTTCCGTTTACCTTTTTTCCCTTTCTTTTGGCTAGGGATAGCTAGCTGAGGAAGAAGGGGTCGCCCATCTTCAGATTCCATATCTGAAAGTGCAGCAGGGGTTTCTACCCCAGGCTTGGAAGATTCAGATTCTGTATCAGAAACATCCTGGGCAAGTAAGAGTGCATGGAATCTATTAGTTGTAGGTGTACTGACCAATTTCAGGACCTTGGAGGCAGGTTGGTGGTTGGAAGATCTTCTTCTGGTTATTCCGGATTGATAAGGTAATTCCTGAGGGTTTTGAGATGGGGTCATAAACACAGCATCAGGTAAAGGTTCAGAAGGGGAAGGGGTGGAGCCTGAGATACCTTAAGGACAACTACCTCTTGTTCTGAGACAACATCTAGTCCTGAAAGTTGGGGGGAGGAGAAGGTAAGGATGTAGGAGTGGCAAGAACAACAGGAGTGGGGGTGAAAGTACTGAGGAGGTAGAGGAACCTAGTTTTGTAGAAAGAGTCCTCTGAGCTATGGCTACCAGTAGACGTTGTTCTTCGGAATCATGGGGATCCGGTTGCCTATGGGCTGCTTCAGGGCAGGTGGCATAGGAGTGGCCTAGAACCCCACACAGAGCACATACTGCCACATTTTTACACTGCGTACTTGTATGGCCAAAAGAATTGCATAATAGGCAACAAAGTTGGTCACAGACACTGCTAATGTGACCAGGCTTGCCACATCTATAGCATGTCTTCGGTTGGCCAGCATAAAAAAGTACACCTCTATCCCTACCCAAAAACACACAATTGGGAAGGTGCTGCAAACCATCCATAGAGAAACGTAAAATTACTCTAATTTTCCAACCCCAGTCCAAATATCTTCGTTATCAAAAATTGCCTCTGGGTGCCCCAACACAGTACATCACTACTTTAATCAAAAGATGAGGTCAGTGACACTTCCCCCCTCATTTCTGAAGAGGACAGTGATAGTTTTATGGGCTGGCCTAGTTAAAGGTGGACCTTCAAAGGGTGACCATAAGGGAGTTTGCTGAACTTTAAGGTAAACATTCCAAAATTTGTCTAACCCACTACTTAGTTTAAAACTAACATCAAACGTCTTTTCTCCAGAAACATGGATCAGGGCATACACTTCAGCTGAAGAAAAATGCAGACTTTCTTTTAACAAGCGTTTAGCAACAAACTTACAATCTGGGAAGGTTTCCATACCTCCCTTGTATATAAGTCTGACATCATTTGTCTTTAAACCGAGAAAGTAGAAGTCCTAAAAAAAGAAGCATAAGTTCTAGAAGTATTACGTGGAGCATCCACAGAAGGGCCTGAAGGAGGGTTTTCAGGGTCGTCTGCAGGAAAGTTGGCATCCAGATGTTCCATGGAAGAAAAATGGTGATATCCTAGAAGAGGAGTCATCACTGGTTGAATGAGGAAAGTCAATATTGTTAGTATCCAGCTTTAGAACAGGGTTCTGAGTCAAAAGAAGATCGGAGGGGAGTGCAAGCAGAGAATCTTGGGGTTCAACATTGTTCTGCACTGTAGGAGTATCATACCCTTTAGTAGAAAGTGCTGAAGAGGAAATGTCTGAACATGTCTTAGAAACAGGGTAGGGAGTAGAAACAGAAAATTCCCTTTTATTCATTTGAGCCCCTTGTATGGAAATAGGGGAAAACCCAGACATCCAGCTTCCAGAATCTGGAAGCTGTGCCCATCCAGCAGATTTCAGAGTGGAATCTACAGACCAGGAGCATCTGCCTCATCAACCTGGTCTGCCAAGAAGGGGTCTGTTTCTGTGAGGGTTTAGCAGCACTTTTAAAAACGTGCTTATCTTTGTTAGCAGCAAAAGAGAAAACTGTAGTCATGTCCTGGCCACAGAAATTAGTTGCAAAGACTGCGCTCACTTTAGTTGCAGAACTGTCCACATCAAGAAGCAGTGGGACAGGATCTGGGACCGAAACAACTGGTGCATCAGAGAAACCAAATAAAGACATAACAACCTCGATGTCTCAGGGCCATTCTGCCACCGCCAAAGCCACCAAGATAGCTTCTTTTGTTCTGGCAAACTTTGCCTCCTCTGAGGCTAATAGAAGTCGGGAGAGCCTCTGGTTTCGAATGCACAACATCCGTAGGTAGGTCCTGAGTTGTCTGCAGTAAAGCTGCATCTTGCAAATCATTTGTCCGTGGTAGGGAAGAAGTATTTAAATCCATAATACAGTCCAATTGTTTGTCTAACGGGACTTCTGAGGTAAGCAGGGATTCCATATCTACAGGAGCTTCAAAAAATATTTCAGATTCCACACTATCTGACATATGAGAAGATTGCTCCTCAACTTGCAGCACAACCTGCTGCATCGCCGCTTGCTCGCAACTGAACCATCCATCCTGACAGTCAGCGGTTCCCCCTACTGCACGAGTACGGGAATTTCCCCAGTGTCCTGGCCAAATTTCCCTAATTCACAAAAAATACCACCAACAGTTTAATCTGGTTCAAGGTCACTTGGCATTCATCTGTATCCCCCTTCCCCTGGTCGTGCCTGAAAATAGGCAGGATTTGTCTAGTGCACTTACCCGGTCAACAAAAAACTAAAAAAAAACAAACTATGATGCTACTGTATATAATTGCAATTACTTAACCACTCTGTGACATGTGCATAACTGTTATATCTGCAATGTACCAATTGTGTGTTTCTCTCCCCTGTATGTGTTCTTTATCCCCAGGTTACACCTGGAAATGAGTCTCATCTCAGTGTGCCTTTCCCAGTTACTAACTTTTAAATAAATAAACAAATAAATAAATAAATAAATACAAGTCAGCATTGAATTGTGCTTGGTGAGTGGATTCAATCAGTTATTTGAACTAAACATGGATTTCTTTTAGAGAAACCTTTCCTAGTAGTGAATGCTAAGAATGTAGTCAAATATTTTAGTTTTACTCTAGGGAGAATTGTTATAGACAGCAAGCATAAGAGGTGAGAAGGATTTTCATTTTTGTAAATGGAATTAAAATATGTAAAAAAGAATTAGACAGTTGAGAATACATGTTTCTCATCACAGCGTTATGCTGGAGAGTGAGTACATTTTGAAAGAACCAATTTTTGAAGAATTTCCTGATTTTGTATATAGACAATGTGAACAGCATACCAGGCATTTTTGTAACTGTCAGTATAAAAGTTTTTAAAAACAACAACATTCAAATTATGAATATAAGCAAGTTATTTATTTTTTAAATGGATTTAATTATATGAAAGGAATTACATAGTTGAGAATACATGATTCTCATTACGTTAGGGTGCAAAAGAGCACCCCTGTTTTAAAAGAAGCAGTTTCTGAAAACATTTCTGTGCCATGTATGTAAAAATGTGAATAGCTTATCTGGTATTTTTGAAGCTACAAGTGCAAATGTTTTTTTTTGTGAAAAAATAGCTGAATTATGAATAGTTGTTAAAGTATGTTCCTGTTCACCTCATGTTTACAGATATCATGATAAGAGAGAACTTTAAAGCCATTTAGTACATGCAAGTGATAAAGTGGAAATATTTTAAGTACGCAAAAAACTTAAAAAACTTTAAAGGTAGATAATTTGCAAATTTGTTTAAATGTAATTAGAAATAAAGTTATTTTTAATTTATTTCAGTGTGCACTATATAAAAGAAGGAATACAGAAAAGTGTGAATGCATTCATGAAGTGCAGGAAAACAGGTAAAACTGGAGATTTTATCCACTTCATTTTTTTAACATTGTAAATTAAAAATAACTTTAGAATGAATGGAAGAATATGAATGAAATACTATGTTGTAATTTATTTTCTGTTTTGGATGTTCACAGCCACTTCCCTGATGAGGAGACAAACTGCCTGCTTTGAAATGGTGATACACAGAATTGTGGAACAAAAATAAAATCTGCACACAGACAGCAACATCAAGTGATACAGTCATTGTTGGTTTTTGCACTGAGTCCTGATAATAGATAAGTCTCCAGGGTCAGATGGGTTGCTCCTGAGGGTGCTCAAGGAACTAGAATTAGAGCTGGCTGAACCTCTGGCGGGGCTATTTAATAGCTCAATGCAATCAAACTTCAGCCAGTCAGGTTTTACTAGGAGCAACAACATTACCATTCTTTCATGTGCCAGAGCCATTACTTATATAGCCACTGAACAGAGCAGATACTCTGCCCTGGGGACCAATTTCTTTACTACAGGTCACATTTTTTCTGGGTGCTGGTTGGAGGAGGGTGGTGGGCACCAGAGGGGGCTATGTGGAGGGTCTTATGACTTGCTTGACCTGGTGGTGGGACTTTGGTGGGGGGGACGGAGAAGTGTGTTCACATAGAAACATACTAGTTGACAGCAGATAAGTACTGCAAGGCCCATCCAGTCTGCCCATTTCTTTTTCTACCTTATGAATGTGCCATTGACCTTTGCTCTGTCAATGGCCAAACTATTCATACTCATCTGTATTGCTCCCTTATGTTCTATCCCATGCCTGTTTGAAGCCCTGCACTGTATTTATATCCACCACTTCCTGAGGTAGACCATTCCATGCATCCACCACCCTTTCTGTGAAAAAGAACTTCCTCACATTACCCCTTAATCGGCCTCCCTCTAATCTCATGCTGTGTCCTCTTGTCCTGCTATTTTTCTTATATTGAAACATGTTAGACTCTTTCACCTTGTTAATGCCCTTAAGGTGTTTGAATGTTTTGATCCTGTCACCTCTCTCCCTCCTTTGCTCTAGGGTATTCATATTGAGCTCTGTTAATCTGTCCTCATATGTTTTCTGATGCAGTCCCTGCACCATTTTGGTTGCCCTTCTCTGGACTGCCTCAATTTGGTTAATGTCCTTGTGAAGGTGTGGCCTCCAGTACTGCATGTAGTACTCCAGATGGGGCCTAACCAGTGTCTTGTAAACATGGATTATTACCTCCCTCTTCCAACTTGTGATAGCCCTACTAATACACCCCAACATCCCTCTAGCCTTACCTACTGCTTTAGTGGTCTGCTTGGATGATTTCAGATCATCGGTGATGATGATGCCCGAGTCTCTTTCTTCCCTTGTGACTGCCAGCAACTCCCCTCCCAGTCTAAAGGTGGCTTCAGGGTTTCTCTTCCCTATGTGCATGATCTTGCACTTCTTTGCATTAAACTCCATTTGCCACCCTTCTGACCATTTTGTTAGATTATCCAGATCTCTTCTCATTCTGCCCACCCCATCTGGATCATCTGCTTTGTTGCAGATCTTGGTGTCATCTGCAAACAGACAAACCTTATCCTCCAGTCCATCTGCAATGGCACTGATGAAGATATTGAAGATGACTGGCCCCAGGACTGATCCCTGAAGTACCCCACTTGTGACTTGCATCTCTTCTGACTGTATACTTGTCACCTCCACTCTATTTTTCTGCTCATCAACCAGTTTGCCACCCCGTTGACCAACGTCTGACCCACCCCGAGCCTACCCAGCTTATTAATCAATCTTCTATGTGGAACAGTGTCGAAAGCTTTGCTGAAGTCAAGGTAGGTAATATCAACTGCTCCCCCTTGGTCCACCACTCTGGTTACCCAGTCAAAGAAATCTATGAGATTAGTTTGACAGGACATTCCTTTTGTAAACCCATGCTATCTTGGATCTTGGGCTTCTATGGATTCCAGGTATTGCACTATCCTTTCCTTAAGGAGTGCCTCCATAATCTTGCCCACTACTGAGGTAAGACTGACTGGTCTATAGTGCCCTGCCTCCTCTCTGCTACCACTCTTGTGGAGCTGGATCACATGAGCCCTTCCCCAGTCTTCTGGGACCTCACCTGTGCTCAGAGGCTCACTAAACAGTTCTGATAATGGCTCTACTAGTTCCACCCTTAGCACCTTTAGTACCCTGAGATGTATGCCATCAGGTCTTATTGCATTGTCCACCCTGAGCTTATTGAGCTCTTGTAGGATCCCTTCTTTTGTGAAGGGACTAGTGCACACCTCCCTCCCCCCTGTGTCCATGGTGCTGAGCCATGGGCCCTGCCCTACCTTTTCTTCAGTAATTACTAAACAGAAGTATCTATTTAGCATAGATGCTTTTACATGGTCCTCCTCCTCACATACCCCCTTATCATCTTTGATCTTAGCAATACCCCCTCTGAACTTTCTTCTTTCACTAATGTATCAATAGAAAGTCTTGTCACCTTCTTTTACTGTTCGTGCTAGTGTTTCCTCAGTTTGGGCCTTTGCCTGCCTTATTGCCTTCCCTGCTTCCCTTAGGGAAGTTTGGTATGCCTCCCTATCTTCATCCTGCTGCATTCACTTATATTTCCTGAAGGCCAGCCTTTTGGCTCTGACCTTTTCTGCTACTGTTTTTGAGAACCAAAGTGGTTTCCTTCTTCTTTTGCAGTTCCTTGTCTCACTAACACAATGGGATGTTGCTTCAAGTATTGCATCTTGAATGCTTATCCACTTTGCCTATACCCCCTCAACTGTATTTCTTTTTGCCAGGGCTAACTTAACTCCATTGGCCATCTTATCAAAGTCAGCTCCTCTGAACTCCCATATTTTTGCCTTGGAGTGGGATGATTTAGTTCTAGTAGCCAAAGTGAACCACACCATGTGATGGTCACTGGCCCCCAGGTGACCTTCTACCTGGAGATCTGTGATCCTTTCCCTGTTAGTCAGTACTAGATCTAGGATAGCCCTGTCTCTTGTGGGTTGTTGTACCAGTTGTTTGGCATGTGGGTGGGAAGAAGGGTATTGAAATGTTTAATGTCACTTTTGTCATCTTGTCTCAAGTCTGCTTTACTTTGAAATTCTCCAGGAGAGGGGGGGGGAGGGAGGAGGGTATCAGTGGTTGATGGGAGGGGAGGTATTTGACTACAAAGTTTTAGGGAGGTGGGAGGGGGTGTCATCACAGCACAGTGGGTGAGGAGGGTTTTTTATTACTGTATAATGTTTTTTACAAACATAAATACATTTGCACAGTAAAGTTGGTGTAGCCACTAAGAAATTTGTGAAGTGTGAATTTCCATGCATTTACAGCAACTTTTTTTTTATTTTTATTTAGATCTCAGATTATAAATTCCTTTGAGCTTAGAGCTCTTTTACAAAGGTTCCACGTCAGCAGCATAATACAACAGGTTAACAGAACAAAAAGTATGGCAAAACAGTATGCATAGAGATCAACAGGTTTACAGACTAAACAGGGTATGGTAAAATAATTGTAAATCAGAAAAGAAAGCAGTAGTTGACATTCACAGTGAATTAAAGAATAGAAACGAGTAACGCTAAGCAGTTTCTTGCTCAGGAATGCATACAAGTAAATTGAAAATCAGGCAAAACAAGATTTGCCAGTTACTGGGAAAATCATAAGGTAAGTTGAAATCAGCCAACAGGCCAAGTCAGGACAGACCTAGGGAGGGCCATTAGGTAGAGGGGAGGAAAGGTGAAGGGGGTAGGGTAGCAGGGGAAGGGGATGTCAAAGATGGTGCTTAGGAGATTTAACAGTAATTAAGTGCTAGGGTTTTAGATTGCCACTGGCAAATTAACACTTTGCTGCATCTCTATCAGCCACACACTTATTCTTGTACAGGGAAGTGCTTCTTGCTGAGCAGCAAGTAAAAATCTAGTCCCCTATATTTTCCAGCAAGAAAATTGTAATAAAAAACTTCAGCAGCAAACTTGGAGACCTGTGAACAATATCCCCACACTATAGCAAGAAGAAAAACACATGCTTAATGATGAAAAAGATTATAAAATAATACAACCATATGCTCAAAATTTATTTTAACATCAATTGTCAGCTGGTCTGTCTGCTTTTGGAGGTTGTACAGGAACACTTAAACTCCCGAACTTTCAGGCTCATGTTCTTGTGCATCAAACAACAAATAAAATACACTTTTACTAAAAAGAAAGGAAACGCCTTTAGAATCCATCTTTAACATAACATGGTGACAGCTGCTGTCTGCTAAACAGAGAACTCAAATGAAAAATTATGATTTGAAATGTGAACACTTCACAGGGGAACCATAACAGATTCCTTGGCCTTACTGTGTCTCGCTTTTTCACAGCTGACTCTCCACAGTAGGAACATAACATGGATATGCACAAGTTTAATAAGGCCCATGGTGACTTCTGTGGCTCTAGCAAGTAAAGCAAGTCTAAATCCATAGTAAAACATAAAACTGTCAATTACTGCGGGGGGGGGGGGTGGAATAAGGAGGGAAAACATATTTTTTTAATATACAGCATACTGTATGTCTTTTGTTCTTACTGAATCTCAAAGATCTTCACAAAGCAATGCATTACATACTAAAAGTGTAGCAACTGTACACAACTCACAAACAGAGCAACATTATTTGTTCATCAGCATTCAAGAGATAATGCATTATGACTGACTGAGAGAAGGGATGATGGCTAAGACACTCACGTAACTCTGTTTGAAAAATGCAGTGGGATGTTTAATTTCCATCTGTGAAACCACCAGAGGTGTTATTGTCTTACCTGAAGGACAGCATGCCCTCTGTTGTTCTACTGAAATGCCAACACTGGGTATAAGCATCCAGCTTGGTGGCACTAGCTGGTGGAGCACTGCTCCACTATGTGGGAGACTTGGGATTGATTCTTGGTCCCAAACCCCTCATCTGAGCTGGCTGAGTCAGGAATGGGATACAGAGCATTGCACACTCACCTCAGGGGGAGGTTGTTGGACATCATGCTCTCTGAGCACCACCTGCAGGTGGGAAAGAGGGACTACCTTGATGCTGTGGGTGACCATGCAGCATCGGTGGCTCCCCACTAACAGCTGGGTGCCCCATGCACTCATTATCTACATGCCAGGGAGGTAGGAGGTCCTAACCAAAAAATCATTGGACCAAAGCAGCATGATAACTGGTGTATTCAGGCTCTGCTCTCTTCTACCAGCCATTCCAGTACTGCCATAGGTGTCTCTGATTTTGCCTCAGAAATTTCCTCCATCTCTCCTAAATTTGGCATTCTTGTCACTGAAGGATCCAGGTTTCAGTCATAAAACAACGTTTGCCATTAATGTTACAGTCTAGTTCACAAGGTCACCTGGCTCTTGAGTAGATTACAATTGATTGAGACTAAGTAGTATGTGGTGCTTGTGCAACTGTGAATTTTGGCTTATAATCTCTGTCCCTTCTACAGGGACTACCACCCTGCTTAGGTGTCAAAAGTAGGTGAAACTCTGATGAAGGGTTTCAACCACTTGAGGTATCACAGGTATTGAGTCTCAGGACCAAAGGCACATTAGGGAAGAAGACCCAAGCTCCAAGGAGAGAGAGGGGGGCTATGGAAGAAGCAGGGGAGAAAGGTGGCAACAAAAAATTCAGAACTTCCAAAAGGTGCTGGGACACGCGCAGGTTTGATTGCATGGAGGGGGTGTGGCACATGTCTCCTGCAGCCCCTCCAAACCTCAGGCAATGCTGTTTGATTCATAGGGCCATGGGGCCCTTGAGTAGGTTAACGCTGATTGAGACAGAGTAGAATAGGTGCTTGTGCAACTGTGAACTTTGCCTTGTGCTCTCTTTGTCCCTTCTATGGGAACTTCCATGCTGTCAGGCTGTCACAAGAATGGGGAACCCTGATGAAGGGTTCCCACCCCTCAAGGGGTCACAGGGATAGGAATGTAGGACCAAAGTCACCTTAAGGAAGAAGGCCGAAAAGCACATTGAAAGACAGACAGGCACTTTCTTTCCAAGGAAAGGAGAGACATAGCCAGACTGAGAAGTAGACCTAGAGAACCACCAAACAACTCCAACTCCTATGGAAACTACTTAACATTTTATGACCTTTGGCATGGAGAGGAAAATCCCTCTATAAAAAGAAAACTTTGGGGGATCCAAGGCCTTAGTCACCTTCCTCAAGGTTTTGGATAGGATTAGTGATGGATCTGCTACTGCAGTTTAGAAATCCAATTCAGAGGGAGTATTTTAGAGGAATGGCTCTCACTCTGTCGCTCTAATGGGAACACCGTTATGGTCCTACAAGCTGATCTCTGTAGCTGCAGGAGGTTCCCCAAGACAGAGGCTCACTCCCAAGGTGGGGAGGAGGAGAGTAATGGCCAGGGAAAGGTACTCACCTAGCCTCCAACCATGGGTTGGCCTAGGAAGGAAGATGAACCCTTGAGAGGGGCAAGGCATAGGAGCTGAGCCTTTGAGGGGCAGAGAATTTGAATAGTTTGTGGTTTTCACCCTTGAGGGATAGAGGAAGGGAAGTAGGTAGAGACCAGGTGAACTTTAGGTGGTCAGAAGGAGAAATAGATTTTGGGGGTGATGTCAACATGGTCTGCACTGCTAAAGGAGCCCCAAAGGACTTAGAGGCCCCACACTTCAGCAGCTGGTGTTTTAAATACTACATTAACAGGTGCCCTGGCATCGATCTGCATGGTTAAAGTTTCCTCCAGAGCATAGGCCTTCTTACTCAAAGGGAAAAAAGAGAAGGACAATGCTCAAGACAAGGGACCCACAGTCAAGACTGGGATTTTAAGGGAGCAGAGCAAGACCATTGGCTTCCAGGGCAGGAGAGCCCTGGAAGCCTGGATATGGTTTGATCATGGCTGGCATGTGTCAGAGTGTAGGACAGTAGTCAAAGATCGATGGCGAAGTCTGGCAGCCATTAAGTACAAAAGTAGAAATGAACAAAGGCAAGCTGAACGACTGACTGAAAACATGGCATGTTGAGTCTAATGTGGACTGAGACTGAATGATACAGATCAGACTGAACGATATGGATTATAAATAATAATAATAACAGACACATCAACCAATTCTGTGAACAGCTGCTGAAGAAGGCAAAACAGGCAGATGTGAGCAACTGAAGCTGAACTAGTGAACAGCAATTAGATGCAGTGGACTGAGTGCTATGCAAGTAATAAGTCACTGTGAGAGGTAAAAATAACTATACAGCCAGCATTGGTTGAAGGCAGGCTTGAGGACCCAGCCACAGAGAGGAGGTGACCAGCAACAAGCAGCTCTTGAACAGTGAGAGGTCCCACTAGATAGGAACCTCACAGGAAGAACAAGGGGGGAGGTGGACAATCTTCAGAGCAGTCAAAGCTGGAACTGGCAGGAGGCAGGAAGGGTTCCTGGGACCCTGTGAGAACTAGAGAAAGCAGCAGGAACCAGTGTGAGAAATGTGGGGAAACATTCCACGAAGCCAAACTGGCCAGGTTGCAATGCTGTCCAGAGCAGCAGTAGCCCCCCAGAATCCCGAAAACCACAAGGGAAGCAGACAGAAGCAGCAGAAGGATGCAGACCAGCAGGAGGGGTGCCCGGAGGCAGTCACATTGTGGAAGAGGTACAAAACTGGCAGGCAGGATCAGACAAAGTCACCATATGATGGTCAATAACAAACAATTCAGAATGTTCAAGGGACCCTTGCACTTGAGCAGTTTTAACCACAGGGAGGGGACGTGGCATATGTTGCCCATTGCTCCTCCTAACTACAGGCAAACCTTTTTATTCTCTTTTAGAAAATACTGTTTATACTAAGTAGTGCATTGTACACAACATCTGGAGCTGATACTACTAATTTTTATGTTCGCATGCACATGCACAAGGAACATTTTTTTTTTACAAAGAATGGCATTTGAGAGGTGTGTCTCTGTCAGGTCCAATGCAGTTCATGTTTCAATGGGCTGCGCAGTGTCCACCCAGTGATCAACAATTCTGATCCTAATGCCTGTTTCTGTTTTGGGGCTTAAACTTCATGTAATTGAAAGGAGTCAACCGCTCCATTCAGAGAGTGGCTGGCTCCTTTCATTTGCATATCAAAGCATCCAGCGAACCTTCCAGCTCTCTACCCTGCACTCTAATTGTTGGCCCTCATTTCCTTATTTGGCACTTTCAACTTTCACTCCCCATTTTCAAGTGTCATCTCTGTACTTTTTCTGTGGCAGATTATACATCCATTCTCTCTATCACTGGCTTCCTTCTCAGTTATTGCATGTCTGTTCTGCTACACTACTCTTATCAGCATAGTAACACTCTTTTCCTGTCCATTGTGCAAGTGCATGATTTTTCTATAAATTATGTGCTTTTCATCTCACTGCACTGTCTGGAGAAGTGCCACACATGCACATCTCACTGCACTTTATTACCACACACCTTACCTCAGACACAGCACCTCTGAGTATCTGTGCACACTTTTAGCATCTCCAGCTTTTCCTAGCGTTCCGCATAGATTCAATGTTTTTTCTTTGGCGGAACATCTTCTGCACTGCTGTCTGTCTTAAAACACTTGCTACTATTACCTTTACAGTGAGTCTCTGCTGTTGGAACTGCACTTGACGGCGCTCAGTGTAGCACAAACTGCAAGTATATTTTTAGTTCTCTTGCAAAATCCAAAAATGCAGATATTCTTCTGGCTCATGAACCAAAAGTATTTAATTCTGGCTGTGGTCATTTGTTTTATAGACTGCAACTCATTTCTGGTACGGGCTGAAATATTTGCAATGTAACATTCTCCATCACTACGTTCCAAACTTCAGGCCTCAAGCCTAGCTTTGTTTGTTACTCTGCCCAATCTGATTTCTCCAGCATAGTTTTCCTGGCTGCATGTTTCTTTGCCAAATGAGGTTAGGTATTTCTGGACAAAGGGATATATCTCCTCTTCCCCCCCATTTAATATTTATCCTGCCTAGCAAGGCGTTCAGCATGTTTGGCATTGTGCAACAATTTAAAAACTTGAAACTTTTAGTTACCGCTTACCATGTATTTAAGTGCAGTCATTAAATCTTAGACTTTATTAATTTACAGCATATAACTCAGCATAATTTTACACATTATCATCTCTATGTCCAGCACTGTATAGCAGTGTGTGCACTCTACAAGCACTTTATTAACAGCCAGAAGAGTATTATATTAACCAGCATGTTCTAATAACTGAACTAATGGAACTGCGTGAAATTGCATCTGAATCAAGTAAAGCTGGTTCCAAATGTTACACACTGACTAACTGCAAGACATCCTTGAAAAACATATGAAAAACATATGCATGTGCAGTACCACTGGGTATCTCAAATGCTTATTCAACTGCCAGTTTAATTGAATTTGAGCCCAGTGTGATATGCCTGATACTTTGTATCCATTGGCATTGTTGTTCTGTTTCAAGATGTTTGTCTCAAAATTTTGGGTATGTGATTCCTAGCTACTCAAGCATCAAGCAACTTTCATGTCAAATGAGCTGATTTTTTATGCATATTTATGATGATGTAAAGTTTGAAACTGCTCAGTTATTTTTTGCTGGTGTGGACAGCATTTCCTGGAGATGGTCTGTGATGTAAGCTAGTAGATATGATGCTTGATTGAATTTGCATGCCAGACATCTATTCAAGTGGTAGTCCAACATTTTGGAGCATTTGTTTCTAGAAGCTCCTCTTTTCCCTTAACTGTGCATCATGTGGCCTTCACTAAGGAATCATGAGTGCATATCAGGCGCTACAGCTCCGCGCAAAAAAAAAGATTTCCGCCTTGAGGGCCACATTCATGAACACCAGCCCCACCTGGCTCCCTATGAGCACACACCTCCCCGCATGCAGGTTAGGCGGGGGCAGGCGGTGTGGAGCGTGATCCGGCGGCAGCCAAGCAGGGACCCATAGTAGATCCCTTGCGCTCAATGGGTACCATGTTGCTAGCCAGTGCACAGAGTGCTGACCATGCCAAAGTGGGCGTGTACCCCATCCACATGACCCTGGACTCCTGAAGTGCCCAGATAGCAGGGGCACCATTGCTGGGGGGGGGCGTTGCCCCCTGCTGTGTCTGCTGCATTTGGAAGCAGTCTCTCTGGGGGGCATGTAACTGGCCCTGGTGGTTTATGGCTGGCTCCCAGATGTGGAGCCAGAAGCCCCCACGGACAGCACTCCACAAGATCATGCATGCTATGGAGCGCTGGTTAGCACCCCCCACTGCCTCCTGGCCCACCCCCTCATGGAGCTCTGCGATCGGCCGGGGGATCGGATGCATGGAGGGCACAACATTGTCATGAATGGGGCAGAGGGAGACCAGTGAGTGCAGGCAGCTGTGTAGTGGCTACACACCTGAGTTGTGCAGTGTGTAGCCACATTTCTTGTTAATGAATAGGGCCCCATGTTTGAAATCTACACCAGCACACAGTCCTGTTCTTGCATCTATGTGTTACTGTTGAAGTCAGAAGTGAAGCATAAAAATAAAAAGCACTAACTGAAAGTCAGCTCAGTGGGGTAGATGGCTGAGGTGCTGTAATGTGCCTTACCTCTCCCATGCTGGTGATGCGAGTTCAGGTATGAGCTCAGGTTGCCGGGGGTCAGCCACAGAGAAGAGCTTGGAGAGGATCGAGTTCTTCTCACCTGGACTGGGGATGTAAGCCATCTCAGCTCCTGGCTGCTACTGGGTGGAAGTCTGGTGGAATTGCTGACATTCGAGTGGCTGGTGGTACTTAGGGTGGGTGGAATAGGGCTGGTGGTTCTGGAATGCATGCACACCATCACAAGCATGTGCCATCCATGTTTGCCATAGCCACGGGGAGGGTGAAATCTTAGGTGAAAAATATAAGGGGGGACTGGGCTTCATGAAACCTTGTGCAAAGTGCAGCAGCCCACCCTGCCAGTCTGGTAGAAGGACATCTGGAAGAGGAATGGAGAGAGGTAGCAGTCTACCTACGGTACCTGTGACAGGGTTGAACAAGCTGCCCAGTCCAGCCCAGGAGCATAAAGGCTTTATAAAAAAGAAAAAACTGAAAAGTTCAAGATCAGAGGCTATAACAATCAAGTCCTAAATGATGCAATAAGAGCAAGACCAGATAAAATAGATGGAGAGTATTAATCTAAGACAAAATGAAAAATCAGATAAGACAGAAAACTAATACTACCATAGTAAATTTGTACTCTGATCAGTTTGGGGAAATAAAAACGTGATCCACAAATATTGTAATGTCTGAAACACTACAACATAGGGAAGGGAAGGTTTTTGGAGAAAGAACATGGATAACAGCCCAAAACAATGAGAATATAAAAAGATAGCCTGGGCCAGTGGCACCAGCTGGTGGTGCCCTTTTCCACTATGTGAGTGACCCGGGACGATTCTCATTCCTGGCTTCCTTGCACTGGCTGGTGGGGTCCGACCATTAGGCAGAGGCATCACTCACCGACTCGGGGCTTCTGAGTATACCTCTGAGCACCACCTGCAGGTGAGAAGTGGCACTGCCTTGGCACGGTTGCTTCCTATGCAACATTGGTACCTCTCTGCCTTCAGGTTGGTGCTGTGGGACACTCATTGGCTGCATGCCAGGGAAGTGAGAGGGCCTAAAACAGAAAAATCCTTGGACAGAACAATATAATAGCTGGCACATTCAGGCCCTGCTGTCCACTACCAGCCACTCCAATCCTGAAAAGGGTGTCTCCCACCATTTAGCTGGAGAGGCAGGAGACAATGCCTAGCTGTGGCCAGGCCCCACCATGGGGGTTAAGCCATGGGAACAGGGTGCACAGGTAAGTGTGGAGACACAGAAGGAGGAGGCTGGGCCTAAACAGAGAAATGGGCAAGCTGGATCCAGAGGGGGTAGAATATAAACATTGCCATATCAAAAATAACCATGTTAGAACACAGCATTGGAAACCAGAAAAAGACCAGTAACATGGCTCAATGCAAAACCACAAGGTTTTTACACCTCTGAAAAGCATGTTCATTGTTTGAATGCAGTTACAACAACCAGCAATGGAGTAACATTCACAATCACAACAAAACATTTTCTTGACATGCAGTTTGGATCATGTTGTCAAATGTCAATGTGGTTTATTGTATGTGGGAAACAAATCACTTTCCTTGAAGATCAGAATCACTGAACACAAAAATCCGATTAGAAGAAAGAGTTTGAATTCTCACCTAACCACCTAACCAGGCACTTTCTAATGGAAAAAACATTCCATACCTAGCTTGCAGGTTTGACCTATTCATGAAGTAGAAATAAACAGTGATATAGAGGTTGGGAATTAGAAAATAAGCGTGGCAGACCCGGCCTATCAGCACAGCGGTAGCTTGGGAATAAGCATGGACCGTCGAGGGCCGGCTGAGAGATGAAGGACTGAGTGTCCCAGGGAGACTTCAGCCCATCTCCAAGCATTGGTGTATGGCTGTCTTTTTTCTGTGCCTGGTCTTGACAGATAGTGATGAAATTAGGGAAAGGCCAATGCTGCATCATATGATCATTCAAACCCTAAGAAACACAACTGCATACTGTAGATTCACTACAGCTCAGTGAATTTTATACCTTAACATGTCCTTACTTTTTTCATGTTGTGCCTGACCACTAATAGATGCATTAATGAAACAATGTGTACAAGCAGGACCCAGTGCAACACCATGCAAGCAAACATTCAGCATTGTCAAATGCTTGTTTAGATGTGTTTCTGTTCATGTTTTTTTGATGCTGTTTTTTAAGCCTTGCCCCTGATTTACGAGGCAGGAAGCTGAGAGGCATGCTGCACCATATTACAATTCAAACTGTATTTGTCTATGTTGTGCTCAATTTAGTAAATGTAATCTAGTAATGCAGGTGCTAGAACAGTATACTGTAGTAAGTAATAAAACAATAATTTAAGTAACAGTATAGACTTCCTTTAATGTCTTTACATAAGGATGTTAAGTTTTATTGTCTTTCTTGGCCTATCATGAATGTATAAATAGCATTATTAAAAAGCTAGAATTGCAAGTGAATTTACAAATTTCAATGCATACATGCAAAACTTTCAGCTACAAATTCCACCATGAAAACCCAACTCTAGGGCATGTTTAAAACTAGATTTTTATTGTAAAAAAATATACGTATCACATGTAGTCGACGTACATTTCGTACCACACAGAGCTACGTATACATTTTTTTACAATAGAAATTTAGTTTTAAACATACACTACAGTTGGGTTTTCATGGTGGAGTTTGTAGCCAAATGTTTTGTGTGTTTGGTAATTTCATATTGTTTTTCGGCTCCTCCTTTGGGTCACCTTAGCCACTGTGTTATCGAAAATTTCAATCCATGTTGTCACCAAAGCCTAGCCCCATGAAATAGCTGAAGAGGGGATTTTATTCATATGAATTACTAACTGCATTTCACTGTCCCTTGGGAATCAAAAGACTTGCGGTGTCTTTTTAGTACCAGACCAAATAAAGCATAAATCAGCTGAAGAGACAATGGCTTATGCACTCTCACACAATTCTGGGTTTGTTCCAGACATTACAACCTCCTAAAATATTTCTGCTCCATGATTTGTGCTCATATGAGCAGCATCATGTCTTCAGGAATAATGTGTCTGACTATCAGTCTTGGCACACTTTTCACATACTGTAGCTGTGCTTTGCTTCATCAAGTCTAAAATTCACCTGGAACAACACAGTAAGGCCTGCAATGGAACAAGTCATGGCTAACAGCAGCAGTTATGAAAACTGAAGTTATATGTCTGAGCCTCTGGGACAAAGATTATAACAGGTATGTCATTACAGAAAGAACTAATAGATATTGCAAAGGTATTTTCGACTTTAGAAGCATTTCTTTGCCCCATGGTAAAGAATCTTAATCCTTCTATATGCAATATTAACTTTAATATAAAACCTAAAGCTGTTTGCTTTCTTTTCCAGTTCTGTACTAAAGTGTTCCTTTGTATTCTTGACTGCCCCAATCACTCTCTTCAACACTTATTATTGAGCTAAGGTGATAGCAGGAGAATACTGTGCCATGTTGACTGATTAATGGGTCTCATTTGGTGGGGACTTCAATTCCCAGTAGGTCATATTATTTCTTCTCACCACAATTGTTGATGTAAATTGCTTTGCAGTGGCTAATACTGCACCAAAAAAACATCTAATGATGATCTTGATTATTTCTAGTTGCAGGATATGCAATACCAGAGAAAGGAAGTGTGTCTGGGAACCCCAGGTCCAACCCTATAAGTCTGAAGCTCAGTGGTAAAGAACACTGGGACGGTATTCCAAGTGCCTGGGTTCAATTCCCAGTTGATCACATTGTTTCTTTCTCACTATAATTTGTGATTTAAATTGCTTAGCAGTGGCCACAAAAATAACCCACACATCTAGTTGTCATCTTGATTATTCTTGGTTGTAGGATATGAAATACCAGAGAAAGGAAATGTGTCTTGGAACCCCAAGTCCAACAATGTGAACCTGATGCTCTGTGGCTACTAGAGAACTGGGACGGTACCGCGGGGGCCTGGGTTTAATTCTCGGTAGCTCACATTATTTCTTTCTCACTACAGTTTGTGTTGCTACTCTGTTTAAAGATGAACTCCATGGGGGCGTGGTTAAGCCACCATTGAGAATGGCCGCTTAACTGAGTTCTCTGTCTCACCTCAAACCAACTTTGTGACTGTAATCTGGTAACCAGAGCTCACCTCCACCCATCTCTTTTTTGGAAGAATGTAAGGACACTCCCTATGGAAGGCTGGGTCCAAGAACATCCCTGAACAATGGCATAATTACAGTAAACAGTGCATCGCTCCCCAGTGAGGCCTAGTTTTTGGTGGTGAGACATGGGAATGTCACATTTCAATCCATGCTGCTAGTGAACTGTATTACCCTGCAGGTGAGTCCTCTGCTGTATTGAATGCCTATACTCTCCCACTCGACTTAAGTGGAGTCAGTCACCTTGCCCTGGACTGTGCCTTTTCTGGTCTTGGGACTGCAAAGGAGACCATTATTTGTGGGATTACCTAGTGGACCTTGAGGCCTCCTTTGAATCTCTGGGAGGGATTTCAAACTCCATGCAGAGTAGCCTCAGTGGACACTGCAGCTGCTGGAATGCTCTCTAGCACAGCGCCATGTGGACTTAGTTGGATCCTCCTTGTGCTCTCTCTGGTGCCTGGGGCTGTATTTGGGGTATCAGACTGGAACATTGGACCTGACATCACTATTTACTTGTGTGCTTCACATTAAGGGCCATTCACCACCTGGAATAAGCAGCTATCAATGTATCTGACTGAAGCTCACAAGTCCTTCAAATCATTTGTCTATCTGGCAAGCCAAAAGTTCTTGTACACTTTCTGCCAGGCCTTCTGTATTCCCAATCTGTTTAATTGGCCCCCTGGTTTAGAAGGCCCTAGTTACCAACTGGCCGCTGCTCGGTTAGAAGAGGTCTGTCGCTGAACAAAGGAAGGGGTATATTCACCAGCTTGTGAATCTTCTGGGTCCTTTTTGTCTGCATGCTTTCAGAACTTTGCACTGTTAGTTATGGAGCACACCACCCCTGCTCCCACGGTGTCCCAGGTAACAAACTATCTTAATTATATCACCCATGTGTTGGAAACTTTGCTTATGGAGGTGGAGGTGATTAAAACTTCTCTGGCTGGCAATGTGGAGGCTGTGCATGATTTGCAGGACCAAATGAGTGTGTTGGGATAGAGGTCCGTTGAACTTGAAATGCAGCAGCACACAATTCTAAGCAAGCTGGCTGACTATGATCTAAAGTTGCTGAAGTTGTGGGAGAGGGCGGAGGACCAGGAGAATCATAGGCACCACAACAACATCCATACTGTATCTTAGGCATCCCCGAAGGCCTGGAAAGACAAAACATGGAGAGCTTTCTTAATGATTTCATCCCCCATTTTCTGGGAGAGCACTGGTGAGGTACTGTAGATGTTGAAAGAGTTCACAGAACTCGAGGGCAGGCTGCTCCCCAGGACTCCACCAAGACCTATTATAGCATATTTAATTAGATATTCTGTTAAAGAATGGATCATATGGGCAGCTAGAGACTTGGAAGAGCTACAATGGCATGGGGCTTGCATCCCCTTCTATAGGGATTTTTCCCATGAGTTTGCCATGGAATGCAAGACTTTCATTCCACTTAAGACCAAACTCAGAGAGCTGGGCTTCAAGTACAGATTCAAGGGGCTGGCTAACTTATGGGTTGGGAAGGATGGTAAGGACTTTGTGAGCTCATCCCCCCAGGACATTATGAGCTGGAAAACAAAATACTGGCCTGGCTTTGGAGTGCAGATGTCAATGGCTAAGAGACTCCGGGAGCCCAGGGCAACAATGGTCAAGCAGTGGACTGGACAGATGGTAGTCAGAGACCCCATGCAAATAATCAGGGTCTCAATGCCTCCAAAATAAAGTCTGCCAACACACTCCAGAAGGAGGCCCAGGGTGCAGGATCAGCCACAGTCCTCACAATCCAAAGCAGAAGCCCATGTACCTGACTCGTATAGCCAGTCTGTTCCCTGAAGAAGCCCCCGCTTGCAGCGCCAGAGGTATCCCTCCCACAGCAGACCTGGCAGAGACAGACAATCCCTACTCTTTCCCTCCTTACTGCCAGTGAAGCTACTACAAGATGATTCAGATAGTGGAGAAGATCAGGACCTAGCAACTCCAACACCTACCACAGAGCTAGCACCTACTACCTCACCTACCAACTGGGCTGATGCCTCAGAGGAGTTCTCTGTGGATGTGGAGCAGATAGACAGTATGGAACCCGTGCCTGAAATCATGCACCCTGGGCATCGAACCTTTTGCTGAAGTGACCGCTGGTGGAGTGGGCTGACTCCACTGCTGAGGGCTATTGTATGGACATTTGCTTACTGCCATAATCCCCCTAAGACTGGGACACTGGACTATATCTTAGTGGCTTAGTACACCATTTTCATTATTGTATTTCTTCTGCTTGTTGATACCTGGGTGGGATGGATGGGTGAGCGGGTAGATATGGGGTCCCCTCCCAAGTCTCTGGGACTCCTTTTTGGCCTGGGTACTCCGGGACCTGCTGTCCACCATCAGGGGTATAGGGGAGAAGGAATGGTTCAGAGGATCCCTGTTTTTTTGCACACCGGTTCTGGAGCTGTACCCCCCTCTTTTGCCAGTCCTTCTCCCTTGGGAGGTTCCTTCTGCATCCCCGAAGCACCTGCCCAGATGTTGCTGGCTCATTTCTGGTAGCATCACTTGGCATGAATAGGGCTTTAGTTGGGGGGGTGCTCACCACCCAGTGCATTATCAATCATTTTCTAATGTCTTTTGCGTCCACATGCTGCTCAACCACGTTCCCCCTTTGAGGGGGCTAGTGTTGCCCTCCTTATGGATACCCCCCCAACTCCCTTGTGGGTGTGGGGTGTTGGCAATAAGGGTGGGACATCTGGTTGAAGCATCTGATAACCTTAAGTGGATTTTCTACCCAGTAACAGACACCCTACTACCAGACATCTTTGATCATGGGTGGGATGGGTATTTCCTTATTAGGTAGTACTTTATTGCCCCATCAGGTGCTAAGGAGGCACAGTTGGAGATGGTCCCTTAGGGGAACCACAATCCTTGTATAGTACTGCTTGGCAGCCTTAGTGTATTCACAATTTATATTTGTACTCTACAGTTTTGTTCAGGATTACAGAGTTGTCAGCAGGGATTCTTACCCTCCTCACTCAAGCTTTCTTTTGCTTTTGAGGGTATATGCCTCTGTCGGACCTCTTTGCTAGATACTTAAATGTGTTAGCTAGGAACTGTTGTAATTTGTTTGACTTTTACTCTCATTGCATCTGTTTTTCTTGGGCCATTGTTGATACCCTGGTATATACTATTTTGTTGTGGAGTGATCTGTTGTTATAGTACTTTATTTTACATTACAGGATTCCTCACTGATTTTCTGCTTTCTATTCTCCGGTTCCCTTTCTATGCTCACTGGTTTGGACATCACCTAACCCCTCCCTTTCAAAGCCGCATAAGCATTCTTCACAGTGACCTGCATGACAGGCTGGCTCAGTGAGCTGTTCCTTGGGAGGTAAGTGGATCTGGGTGTTGGGCGTCATGTCCACTTATATGCAGCAGGGGTGGAGGTGTGTCTTCTGGAACCTGAAAGGCCTCAATCATCCTGTTAAGAGAACCAAGGTATTACAGCATCTGAAATTTATGAAGAAGGATGTGGCCTTGCTCCAGGAGACACACCTCACTGCCAGGATGATTTCTTGGTTGCGAAAGAGTTGGGTGGGAAAGATAGCACATAGTTCAGTCTCCTACAAATCGAGGAGTATGGCCATACTGGTTAGCAAGCCATGTCCATGGGTGGAGGAGTGGGTCAAGTCAGATAGACAGTGGCATTGGGTGGTGGCTTGTTGGTCCTTTCCTGGAGGCAAAGTTGTGCTAGGAAACGTGCACACCCCCAATCATGATGATCAAGACTTCTTCCAGCAGGTAAGTCAGATGCTTGCTGAGTCAAAAAGGGAGGACAATGGCATCCCTGTCTTTCTGGGGGGAGACTTCAATGTGGTGTCTGAATATTTTCTTAGATAAGTCTCGGCCCACCCCTGATGCCCACCCAAAAGCCAAAACCAATTTATATGCCCTGAGGCAGGAGTGGGGGATGATTGATGCCTGGTGTAGGGATAATCCCATGGGAAGGGACTATACCTTCACCTCGGTTGTCCATGGGACACACAGCCATACTGACTTTTGGTTGGCAGATGGTGCGGTGGCTCAGGGTATTTTGAATGTAACCTTTGAGAATATGCTAATTTCAGATTATGCCCCGATGGTCCTGATGTACCTCCAGTGAAGCACCAGGCCATCTTCTCCAAGATGGTGATGTAGTCCCCTTCTCCTAAAAGATGAGGATTTTTGCAAGAAGCTTCAGGTGAAGGATAAATCCTTCTTCCAACCTAACTCTACTGCAGAGGTTAAGCAGGGCATGGACTGGGAGGCCTTTAAAGATTTTATGCGGGGTTGTATTATCTCTCGCATGGCCACCCTGAACAGAAAATGGAGAGAAGAAATATGTCATCTGCAACACAAACTCTCCAGTCTGGAAAGCCAGTTCAAGAATACCTTCACTCCATCAAGTACCATAATCTCTGCAATAACAGGTCTTAAGTACAGAATCAATATCCTCTTACAGCATAAGGCTGAGTGGCAGCTCATGCGGACAAAACATAAATTTTGGGAATCATGGGACAAAGGAGGTTGGCTACTGGAGTACCATCTGAGGAAGCAAAAAGCGTCCTCTCAGATCCATGCTTTGCACTCCCAGTCCAGAAAGATTGTCAGAAAGCCCCTGGAGGGTTATGATACTATGAGACAATTTTATCAAGCTCTTTACTCTTCTGAAGCCCCTAGGGCAGGTTCCAGTCCACCTCCTGACTTATTGCGCTTTCTGAATTCTCTTTCACTCCCACACTTAGGCCAAAAGAAATACAGTGGCTAGAAGAACTTATATCTCTACAGGAGCTCAAAGTAGCATTCAGACAGCTGTCAAAGGGGAAGTCTCCTGGAGCTAATGGTATTACAGCACAGTTATATCAAATGGTCTCAGATGAGATCTCCCCGCCACTCCTTACGGCACTACAGGAAGCCCACGTTCAAGGTGTCCTCCAACTGACTTTGAGAGAGGTGATTATCACTCTCATACTGAAGCAGTCAAATGACCCACTCGACTGTGCCAATTTTTGGCCAGTATCCTTACTTTCAGAGGACATCAAGATCATGGTGAAGGTACTTGCTAATCGGCCTGAACTGGTCCTACCCCACTTGATACATCCCTCTCAGGCAGGATTCAATAAAAGGAAGACAGAGGTGGATAATATCTGTACTCTCTTAAACCTTAAATGGCATGCCCTGAACTCCATGATACTGATGGCTGCATTGGCAGTTGATTTTAGGAAAGCCTTTGACTCGGTGGAGTGGGGGTACCTTAATCATATACTCCAGTCCTACGGTTTTGGCCCCTTTTTTCAGAGATGGATCACTACCTTGTATACTCCTCCGATGGCTAATGTCCTTATTAACCACAGTCTCTCCTTCTCCTTTGAGCTCTAGAGAGGCACTTGTCAGGGTTGCCCGCTCTTGCCTCTGCTGTTCTTTCTAGTACTGGACCCGCTGGTTAGAACATATTTATCTACCCGGGAGGGTATAGAGGTGCAGGGGGAGGCAATATCTGGTGAATTCCTATGCCGATGAGCTTCTCCTTATGGTTTCCAACCTGACTGTCTCACTACCCCCTGCTCTGGAAATTCTCTAAGAATTCACACAATTCTCAGGACTGATGGTGAATCAGAAGAAGACCACCTTTCCCCCCCTCACCCTGGCCTGCAAGCCAGACTGCTTGCAAGGTACCTCATTGGTTTGGGCCCCTCAGGGTTTTTCCTATGTGGGCATTTCCATCCCTACCACATGGAAAAACCTGGCAGAGGCCAATTATGGTTCACTGGTAAGGGGTCTAACGGCAGAGGTCCCATGTTGGCTTAAGTTAAAGTTATCTCTGAAAGGTAAGGTTCGGTCTCTGCAAATGTTTACCCTTCCTAGAGTGGCTTATCTGTTTCACAAATTACCTATCAGGCTGCCGACTACCACCCTGCAGGTGTTGGACAAGTGTGTGACCAGCTTTTATGGGAACGGAATCCTCTCAGTTCGGCAAAGCCCGGCTCCGTGCTCATTGGACGAGGGGTTGCCAGATCTTCCATGGTTCCAGGGCTATTATTTGGCCTATAGGGTGGCCCAAACCACCGGATGACTTCTGCCATTCTCCTCTACCTCATTTATATTAATCACCCTGGAGGCTGGCATCACTGACACACGATGGCTGGGGTCTCTCCTATGCCTAGGAGGGAAGCCCAGGGCAACTGCATCTCCTATCCTATGGGAGACTTGGTGCACACAGCACTTCTGCATGGCCCTTACACACACTCCCAAAGAAGCTTGGTACCACCACTCAGATATGCCTGGCTCTGGGATAACCCAGACATTCAGGTCGGGGGTGAGCTCATTGCATAGCACTCCTGGCTGGCCCAGAGGATCTGTACTTTTAGGGACTTCCTACTCCCAGACACTGAGATGTTACAATCATTCAACAACTTCAGGAGCACTTTCATCTCTCAAAGTGGGAATTTTGGAGGTATCTCCAAATTCTAGATGCTATCCAGACATTTCAGTCGACAAAATCCCCTCGTCAATGTGGTATTGGCTGGAGACGCTACACAAACCCTGGAAAGCAAAAGGAGTGGCAGGCAAGATTTATTGTCTGCTCTGGGGTTTGCAGCCAGATAACATGGACAAGTGTAGGTCTAGGTAGGAACAAGATTTACAGGTCCCCATATCGCAGGATTCCTGGTCTCATTTCCTTGATGATGCTCATTTGGTATATAAGAATACCAAGAGTCAGTTACTGCAGTTGAAAATACTCCTCCATTGGTATCGCACACCTGCAATCCTGCAGTCAAATATCCTAACTCATTCGAGATGTTGGATGTGTCAGAGCCAGCAGGCCAGCCTACTGCATATATTGTGGCAGTGTCCTGTCCTGAGCTTGTACTGGTCTGTGGTTCTGGTGGACTGTTCCCAAGTGGCAGATTACACCATCCCCCCTCCCCTTTACTGGTGTTGCTCAGTGATACCGAAACTCTGGGCCGGTTACCAGGACCCATGAGGAAATGGGTCATAGGTGCACTTATGGAGGCCAAGAGACTCATACTGATGAAATGGAGACAGCCACTCCCTCCTACACTCCAGACATGGCAAGCTATGCTGGCTTGCTTAGCTATCCTTGAATGGCTATCCTATGCCAGTGCAGACCAATGGGATGAGTACATCATGAAATGGGGAGCTTACCTGCACTCACACCTTTGCTCAATGCCCCCACCTCTGCCTGGCAACCCAACTTTTTGACTGCTCTTTAACACCAGATAACCACTTCCTTCTTTCTACTCCTTCCCCTCTATTTTTCCCTACCCGCCTTGAGTTTCTCTTGTGAGCTCCGCTCGAGGTAACTCGTGGGAAGGGTGCCTGGGCACAGGCCTTGCTCCTACTGCCAGAGTTTTTATGTTTTATTGTTTATCCATTGTTCAGATTTCTGTCTTCTTTTGGTATACATGGCCTAAGTTTAGGATGCTGGGAGGCAGAGCCTTGGCCTTTGACATATTTATTTATTTAGTGATTCGGAAAAGACCTTTGAGCACAAGCTCTTTTACAAAGGTTTCACATCATAGATTGCAAAACAAAGTACAATAGGAGAAAGCTAAGGTACATCGCAATGAATGATACAGCTTGGACTCAGAACTTACAGAATAACTCAAAACATAGGTACAAGTTACAATAACAAGAAAAAGACTTTATGAGGGTTGGGGGGGGGATAAGCAGCCACAAAGTGCCTTGTCAGTAGTTCAGAGGGATGGGGATAGCTGGCAGTGGGGTGAAAAAAGGAGGTACAAGAGAGAGGTAGGTACTGCAGTGGAGGTGAAGGGTGGGGGAAGAAGGGCAATAAGGTATAGGGAGAAACATGGGGTGAGGGGAGGCTGAGCAGAGAAGACATGCTAGAGTAAATGGTGGGGTGTGAGGGGGCATGGTCAAGCAGATTGCATTAGTAGTGACTGTTAGGGAAACTCAAAGAGTGTTATTAGGTGTTGTTTGAGGTCAGTTTTGAATTGGGCCGGACAATTTGGTAGCCAAGAGGTGCCCGGGGAGTTCATTCATTTACAGGGGGGACAGGTAGGCAAGTACAAGTTGCCCAAGCGAGGTGCAATGGAAGGGGATAGCCAAGGCCCCTCTAGTCCTCCCCCTGGTGACCTGTAATGAGTTGGCTGCCTTGATCAAACTGCCTACACAAGGTGGTGTTTTACCCAATAGAGCCTTCTTCCCTAGGTTGCAAGTCTGGAATTTGACCCAGTTTCTTAATGACAGCCAATTTGCACATTCATACAGAGTACAGATGTGAGTGCCATGCTCAGCACCCAGGGTGAGTCTGCAGGCTTTGTTGAGTGCAGTCTGAACCCTCTTGAATGCTGTATCCATTGCCGCCTCATATACCACTAGTCCATAGTCAATAGTAGATACAATGGAACTGTGGACTGAGAGGCGGAGACCCCCCAGAGAGAGGTATTGCCTGTGCCTGTACAGGACACCAATCTTGGTATTGACTGTCTTGACCAGAGAGTCAATATGGTGAGCAAACATGAGGGTATCATCTATTATGACTCTCAGATACTTGAACAAGTGGACTTGTTCCAGCGGCTCACTGCATGAGTTGGAGATGATGAGGGAGTGGTGCTTATTTTTGTTGTGGGGGCTGGATATAAGCATGGCCAGTCCTTGAGTTTGGAGGAGTTCTGCAGCTCAGATTGTAGGGCAGCTTGAGACGTGCTGCTGCTCAGGAGCACAGCATCATCTGCATATAGTTTGAGTTTGGTGTCGCAGGCTATGGGAAGGTAATTTAAGAAGAGGCTGAAGAATAGGGGCCCCAATATTGATCCCTGGGGTACCCCTATTGATACCTCTCTTGTGCTGGATACTGTTTGCCCAATTTGGACACATTGATTTCTCTGTATCAGGTAGTCTTGGAACCAGCAAAGGGCACTGGGAGCCACACCCGTGTTTTGCAGTTGGGTCAGTAATATGGGGTGGTTGACTGTATCGATGGCTTTGGTGAGGTCAATAAAGACAGACCCCACCAGTTTGCCTTCATCCAGGGCCTTATGTGCATAGTCCATGTAGTCCAGCAGGGGAGTGGTGGTACTGTGATTTTGTCTGAAGCCATTCTGGTTTGGGCATAGTAGATTATACTTATTGATGTAGTTGATGAGTTGACCCACCACAAACTTTTCCAGTGCCTTGGACAGGGGGGAGAGGATTGAGATGGGTCTGTAGTTGGCTACCAGAGACTTTTCACCTCCTTTATGCACTGGCTTAACTAGGACCTGCTTCCAAACCACCAGGAATTGGGCAAGGGCCAGAGACTTATTCTACAGCATGGTAATGGGCACTATAAGAACGTCCAGGGTGACGGATAGAAGTTTCATGTCTATCCCGTCACTGCCCAGTCTGGTCTTACCTAGTACTTTCTTGACCATGGTTAGGGCCTCCTTCACCGTCACCTTTTTAAAGTAGAAGGTTGGGTGAGAACACTCGGTAGATACATTGTTGGAATGGTTCAAACCAGGTTAAGAATAGGCAGGTGGTAGCACTGGGGTAAGATCAGTGAAGGCCTTATTGAAGTCTTCTGCAACAGCTAGAGGATCTGTAGTGGAGGTGTTACTGATACTGAGCAGCTGAAGGTGCTTCTTGTCCACCTTTTCAAGAATGCTTTTGATGTTATCCCAGAATCTTTTCCCATCACCCCAAGAATTGCAAAGTTGGGCCTTATGATAGTTGGCTTTGGCGAGCCAGATTAGCTTGGTGCAGTGGTTCCTGGCCATTCTGTGACACTGGTAGTCATGCTTGCTACCTGTGTTTCTGGCCTTCTCCCAGAGTATGTCCCTCTCTTTCAGGTGGGAGAGGAGCTGCTCATCTATTCAGCCATTTTCCTGCCCCCAAATCTTTCTTTTCGTGAGTGGGGCATAGATGTCACAGATGGAGCTAAAGCCCTTAATGAAGAAAGCGAGAGCCTGATCAAGGGTAGGTGCCAGGTTGATAGGAGTCCAGTCATGTAGGGCAAGTGCTGATTTCAGGGCTCCAAGTTTACCCTTCCTCAAGACCCTGCTTTCAATGAGGATGGGTGGGCTTTTGGTAAATTTATTAGATCACAGGAAGGTGATTGGGGAGTGGTCACTTAGCGTGTGTACGAGAACCTTGATCTCAGAGATTTAGGATGGTGAGCTTGCTAGGACCCAGTCAAGGAGGGTACTGTTTCCTGTATTATAGTTATGCCTGGTGCAACAGGTGACAAGTTGTCAGGTTGAAGGTGGCTATCAGATCCCTGAAATGGGCAGCCTCCTTTCCATCCCAGTTTATGTTAAAGTCCCTGGTATTGACGAGCTCCATCCCCTTTGGAAGGGTGCTGATAATGTCCATAATTGTGGGAAGGCCTGCTGTAGCTTTCTTGGGGGTAGGTAGGTTGTGGCAAGGATGAGAGTTTTGCATTTTGACCTACCTGTGCCTTAATCACTATGATCTCATGGTCCTCAGCCACTCTGGTTCCAGGGAGGACGGAGCACTGCAGAGAGTCCCTGGCATAGATGAGGCGTTCCCTGCCTCTCACTGTATTTTGATTTTGTTTTGGTATTTTGTCCTGTTTGGAAAACTGCTATATGTTGTCTGTTTTCATAACTTGTAGGTATGTTCATCGATCCTATGTTTTACTTGATACAGCTGTGTTACATTGGAAAATCTCACTAAAATCTTTTTGTTTTTTAATTCTATTTATGCTCCTTACATTGCCTTACCCCAGACTCTCTCCAGGGGGTCACTTGGCTTTGGCCATGAACCAGCCCGCCTGAAGACCTCTGTTTCTCCTCTGGCGGCAGCCTCTCCATCTGCTACCTGATCACCCAACCCCCTGGCTTTGAGTTCCCTGAGGTGGGACTGCCTACTCCTCCTGGTGCTCTATCTATAATCTAGCACAGCAATCAGGCAGAGAGGAAAGCAGCAGTAGTGAATGGAGAGACACGGCACTGGGCAACGTTGGCTGGCCCTTGTACCCCCCTTTGCCTACTGGGAGGCAGGGCCATTTTGTTTGTTCCGCCCCATGGTGCAGCCATGCAATGGCATCAGCACACAGAGTGAGCGAGCCCACCCACTCCCACAGATGCCTGCTGAAACCAGACCCCATTTGCTGTCCCTGCCCCAGGTGTTTCACCCTACAGCCTCCACCAAGAGCCACCACCGAGTGGGGAAATCCCCAGAGCCCACCCCAGGAGAAGACAGCAGTCTTCCAGATGCTCAGTCTTCTCCTTCCCCTGCCAACCCCCAACCACCCAGGCTCATTCCCAAACCCAGGTCATTGGCGTGGCGGGAGGTGTGGCATCCAGTGCCTCAACCCTCAGCGCCACTGGGCTGGATGTCAAAAATCTTTGATGTTAAAAAAAAGATGAACTCCATGGCTTTCTCTCAGAGACTGAATCTGTATCCTTCATATTAATTTGCAGTACATTAACGTAAGTGATCAAAAGGCCATGGTTCATTGTCAAAGGTACTAAGGGCCTGATCCACAAAGCAGCTTGAGATACACACGATTTGAACATATCCCAGCTGCATGCCTCCACACACTGATGCCCATCCACATTGGATGGCATCCACAATGCATGCCCTCTACTCTTCAAGAGTGAAACATGTAAGCAATAAGACACGACAGGGTGTGTTAGACAGTTCTAATGCACACCTATGGGGTAGTGGGGCATGAGTATGAGAGGTGAAGGGAAGGGGGTAGGTCCCTGGATTTACATTAAGTCCCAGAAGTTTTGGGCAGGAGAGAGTAAAGAGAAGTAATGGGCAGGAGAGAGTAAGGAAAAGTTAAGGGCAGGAGGCCGTCAGGAGAAGTTATGGGAAAGAGGGCATAAGGAGAAGTTTAGAGATGGGGAGAAGTTTTAATTCACTGGTGAAGTTACCAACTTTGGGCTCCATGAAGTTACCAGATTAAGGTGAAGTTGAACTTCACCTGGTGCATTAACTTTGTGGATCATGGCGAATTTGCGAATTAATTCGTGAAGTGAAGTGAAGTTTTCCAACTTTGGCCATCTCTAGTCATTGAGCTGGTGCTCCTATTGAATAACTCTGTGTGGGGCATTCTATTTATGCCCTTCAGGAATTTGAAAGTCTCAATCAACCCCCCCAACCTCCAGTGAGTACACATCCAGTGATTTCATCAACTTCTCATAGAAGTCCCTCTGCAGGCCCTTTGCCATCTTCGTTGCCTTCTTTGTACTGCCTCCAGCCTGTCCTTATCCATTCTGAGGTTAGGGCTCCAGAACTGGACACAGAATTCCAGATGTTGCCTCACCAAGGATCAATAAATGGGGAGGATGATCATCTCCCTTCTTCTACTATCTGTACCCCTCTCTATATACCCCAACATCCTGCTTGCTTTGCTGCAGGCTTTGTTGCACTGTCTTAGCTGTTTTAGGGTGTCACAGATAATGACTCCCAGGTCCTGCTCTTCTGAAGTGGTACTACATTTAACTCCATTTAGCCAGTACTCTGTCCTGGGATTCTTATTCCCCAGGTGTATTACCTTGCACTTCTGAACTTCAGCTACCACACATTTGGCCATCTTTTTAGCTTTTGGAGGTCATGCTGCAGTTCCCTAACTCCCAAAATGCTATCCTCCCTCCACCTTTAGTGTCATCAGTAAAAAGGGAAAGCTTACCCTGGATTCCTTCACCAGTGTCACTAATGAACAGGTTGAAAAGGCCCAGGCCCAGGAATGATCCCTGTGGTACCCCACTTGTGACTTCCCCTTCAACTGACTTAATCCCATTGACAACGACCCTCTGTTACCTATCCTTGAGACAATTTCCCACCTATCTAACTATATCATTTGCTGTTCAAATGTCCTCCAACTTCTTTAGCAGGCACCTATGCAGCACTGAGTCGAATGCCTTACTGAAATCAATGTAATGAAGATCTACTGTGTGGCCCCCATCCAGCTCCCTCATTACCCAATCAAAGAAGACAATAAGGTTCATCTGGCATGAACTCCCTGCCACAATCACCTGTAGCTTACTATCCTGGAGACCATTTTTTCTAGGTAATCCATGAGGTGTTGCTAGATTAGGGTCTCCATCAGCTTTCTCACAACAGAAGTGAGACTAACTGGCCTGTAGTTTCCTGCCTCCTCCCTATCCCCTCCCTTATAGAGTTGTACCATGTTGGCCACTCTCCAGTCTCTGGGTACTACCCCTGACTGCAGAGAGTTGTTGAACAGATATGCTACAGGATCAGTCAGTTCTTCTGCCAACTCCCTTAGCACTCTCGGATACATCCAGTCTGGAGCAGGGGCCTTATCTATCTTGAAGGCTGCCAGCCCTTTCCAGAACCTGTCCTTGGTGAATACTCGGGTTTCCATCCCTGGGATTCCATTAGTGGCTGTATTGATGCCACTTTCAGGTAGGGGGGCCTGTACCTTCCCTGGTGAAAACAGAGTAGAAGTAGTTATTAAGGACAGCAACCTTCTGTCCATCATCCTCAATTACCTTACCACCATCTATCAAACTAACAACCCCCCCTCCTTTCTTTCTTTTTTCCTTAATGTAACAGAAGAAATGTTTTTCCCCAGATGTGATCCCTTCAACAATCCATAGCTCTGTGGTTGCCTTTGCCTCCCTTACTACCCTCTTTTCGCCTCTATTTTTTGAATGTATTCCTCTTACTCCTCTCCTGACTCCTTTTGAACTTATAGAATGCTTTTCTTTTGGCACTGACTGCTTCCATAACCTTAGCTGAGAACCATATGGGTCTGTTATACTTACTGTATTTCTTTTTACAACTGATATCACACAAAGTTTTGTAACTTCAAATGTGGCTTCTTTTATAAACCCCTACATGTCTTACAAACCTACTACAGTATATACCTCACTTTGACTAGTTTATTACATACCAGCCTTCTCATTTTGTCAAAATCTGCCCCTTTAAAGTTCAGGACCTCCATCCTTGAGTGTGTTCTTTCATCCCCTAGGGTCAAGTCAAATCAGAGTGAGTTATGGTCACTGTTCACTAGTGGCTCCCCGACTCTTACTGCCATTACTGCTTCCGAATTTGTGGGAACTACATCCAGAATTGATCCCTGTCTGGTAGGTTCCTTTACTAGCTGGGTCAGCAAGCAGTCCTGGAGGGTTTCCAGCATAGTTTCACTTCTAGCACGTTTTGCTACTGGAACACCGCAGTCTACATCTGGTAGGTTTAAATCTCTGACTACTACTACCTCCCACTTTCCTGCCACTTTTTTTATTTTCTCTCCTAGCTCCTTGTCCCTCCCCTCATCTTGTCCTGGAGGTTGGTACACCACCCCCAGGTGAAGTTTTTTTCCCGATGCCGCTGTCAGCTGCACCTACAGTGACTTGACTTCCTCCATTCCACTTGATTCTTCCATCTTCCACTATGTAAATACCCTCATGGGCAGAAAGGGCTACCCCCTTACTTCCCCTCCTGTCTCTTCTGAAAAGTGAGTATCCTGGTACTACGAAGTCCCAGTCATTGTAGTCGGTGGCCCATATTCCAGTGATGGCAAGAAGGTCCATCATAGCATCTGTCACCAATGAGCAACTCGCAAATTTTGTTGCTCAGGCTCCTGACATTGAGTGCAGACCACTGCATAGGGGAAGGGACAGCGGGGGGGCAGAACTGTGATAGAAACTGGGCATCCAACTCAGTTGTGGATTCTGAGCCCCACACAGAGAAGAGGTTGGTTGAACACAGCAGTCCTCCAAGGACTGCTGTATCACTGCCAGAAATATCAGCCACTTACAGTGATCACTGTACTGTGTTGAGTATGACCCCAGCCCTCAGTACAGGCTTCCTGGGCTGGAGCAGGTGAGGAGGATGCCTATCAGGTGCCAGAAAACATCTAGTGAACAGGCACAGAGGAAACATAAGTGCTATGGCAGCCCCTATGGCTGTGTTGCCTGCACTTCTCTGCTAGCCTTTTGCATAACAGAGTTCATCTTGCAAATCAGGTGCTTGCATGCCCCCAACCTGTACCCGCCCCTGACTAAAGATGTGGCAAAGTTTAATTTTACTGGCAAAGATCCAACGAAGTTGGCAATTTCACTGCACAAAATATATTGTGAATTTTGAACGATCCACAAAATACTTCGCAAGTGTGAATTTGTGAAATTATGCCTGCAAAATGCAGACTTTTGCCCATGAAGTGAGGAATTTTGCCTGTGAATGGCAGAATTTCACCCACAAGTGCTGAAATTCGGACATTCATGGGCAAAATTCTGCCGTTCGCGGGTGAAATTCCACATTTCATGTTTGGAATTTCACACTTTGCATCTGTGAAATATTTCACAAAATATGTGAAATTCATGAAATATTTCAAGGAGCAGAGTTTGCCAACTTCGTCTGTCTCTACTCCTGACCTGGTCATGCATTTAAGTTTGCTAGCAGCATGACATCAGGTGTTGGAGGCAAGCACCTTGGGTTGTGAATATGCTGTGGTCACAGCATGTGTTGTGTGGAACCTCTGTGCACCACCAGCCTATGCAAGCACACATTCCCATGCCTGCATTCTTATGTGGGTTGAGCCTTAAGTATAAGAAAAAAGCTCTATACTGCCTATCTGCAGATAAACTGCTATTGGGCACCACTTTCCTTTTTCTGCATGCTTAGTCATAGCAGGCATACATGTGTGCAGAAAAATGCCTGCATGCCTGCAAGCTGCTGTAAAGAGGAAACAGGATCATGAAACAGCATTCTTTTCAAAAGCTGCATGCATGCAGCAGGAACTACATGAGTGCAACAAGACCTCCCCCATTATGGAACTTTTTATGCTGCGCATGCACTATTTGCAGGCCATTGTAAATCAGGTCCTCACATTTTCTCTTAAAAATAGTAACATGACACATTATTCCAATCCACCGGACTAGCTACTGTATATACTAAGCTAAAAACTAAGGTTTTTCTCTCATGAAGGCTCGAAATATTCATTCTTCTCTCAGTTTGCTGACACATGTTCCTGTTTTGCTTAAACCATGCTCTACTTCATTCTGATATTAAGCATCTCATGTCCCTTCGCTTATTATCTAGGCAAAAACTGTATAGAGATTACTTAATTGCATACTATTGTTATTTGGCTACCAGCTTAACGTATAGTAGGCTTTCCTCTCATTGTTCTGAATTATATATACAGTACCATAAAAACACAGAAACATAGAATTTGATCACAGATGAGGACCACTGGGTGCACCCCATCTACCTATTTGTCCCTACCTACAGTATCATTGCAGACCCTACTTGATCTTTTTGCTTTCCCTCCTTGTTATTGCCTTAATAGTTTGACACTGTCTAGTTCATTGTTGAACCTTGCTTTTAAGGTGGCATCTTGGCAAGGTCACCCTAGGCAGAGACTGCAATCCCAGTCCACTTCCAAACACTTTATACATACTTAAATAAAGGTGTCATGAAGTAAGTACATAACCCCACAACAGTCCATTTTAGGGACTTCTGATGTACTGCAGCCTTACTAAACAGCATTAGATTAAAGTGCACTGATAATTAAGTACACAGAGGATAATGTATGGACAACCATGCACAACACAGCTGTGTTTCCATTGAGGGGTGACATGACATCATAGACCTTGATAGGAAAGTTCAAGAGGTCTCTATGATATCTTCTCATGCTGAGATGGAAATATCAGCCTGGTTGCGTATTTTTGCCCATATATTATTTTACATATGATGATGATAAAAATTTTATTTTTATCCAGGATTTTATTTTTATCCAGGTACATACATTTAGAGATAAAATCCATGGGTTCATAATATGCCCTGTACAAAATACAGAAATACACATGGAACACACTCTTTAAAAATGAACACAACATACAGGTGACATATTGCACTTGGAACACAATTCTTTGAAATTGATATTTCATATGTAGCAATTACAGGGGGTTTGCAAGGATTTCCTTAAGGCACTTTGAAACTCCTTTACAGAGTTTTTAGCTTTTAATTCTGTTGTTATTCCATTCCATGTCTTTGCCAAAGACGATTGCAACATGGCTTCCCCAAATCTATTATAGACTCGTGGGTATGTCAAGTTTATGTCATTCAGTCTCAAATTATACTTACTGCTACTTGGTGACACTAGCATCACACAATATCCTAAAGGATATACAATCTTGGACTTTATTAATTTGAAGCCTCATGACAACCAATTGAATATTCTTTTTTCCTCTGGTCCAAGCCAATCTAGTTTCTGATAGGTTAGACAATGATAGGTACCAAATGGACTGCAACTTGCAAACCTGGTGAATCTATAATAAGTCTGATCGACCTTCTTTTACAATTTTTTTGTTTGCATTCATGTTTTATTTTTTATTTATTTATTGGGTCTTGGATTACAACACCTTTGAGTAATACAACTCATGTACAAAAGTTCCCACGTCATGTATACAATAGAACCATATTCTAATATCGGAATTAATAATTGTTGTATTATTTTCATTCTAGTAGTTTTAGTAAAGCAGTTTGAGATTCTCCTCAAAGCTCCCAGCCTTTGATTGATTTTCTTGGTCATTGACTCAATATGCTCTTTGAAGGACAATGTATTGTCTACTAAAATTCCTACGTATTTATAGCATACTGTGTCAATTACCTGCTGACCATTTTTGAATTTTAGGTTCAGGTTTTTTATCTTCTGTTTACCTCCATTAGATGCAAAAAACATTGCTTGTGTTTCTTGCTGTCATTTGGAGACCCGAATCCACAAACCATGTCTCCATTCTAGTGAAATCTTCCTGTAACCATTCATTCATTTCATTTGTTTTTATTGGTTATATTTGAAAGGAATGTGAGCATTGCTGACCATTTACACGAGTGTCCAGTTACATACAACAATCATGAGACATGACATCAGCTTAAATATTTAACTAACAGCGAGGGTTAATAAAATGGTACATAAATTTAGGATAATAATGATTAACGGGCAAACCATGAACTAGCCTTGGTGAATTTACAAATATAAGGTGACATTAACCATTCAGTGAGGGTTTAACAATAGTATAATATAACAGTGGGAAACAAAAAAATTTAAGTGCAATCTAAAAACTTGCCTAGGTTGAGTAACAATACTATAAGTGCTAGAAAGAGAGGGTAAGTGCATGAGGTGGATAACCAGAGAATGAGGGAAAAAAAGTGTAGAATAGGAGCCAGATTAGGGCTGTAAGCAGGTGCAGATGGGAGAGGAATGTCTCCTAATATTGTGTTTGAAGGCATTTGTGGAGGGACAGAGTGAGGCCAGACTGTTGGCGGATGCCACTAAAACTGTGTCATCCACATACAGCCTGACCCCACTGAGTCTCATCCTGCAAGGTAACTGATTAACATATATATTGAAGAGCAAGGGGCCCAAAATGGACCCATGAGGAACTCCTCTCTGTACTATTCTTGAAGTTGATATTATATATCAACACACACATTGTTTCCTGTCTATCAAATAAGACCTAAACCATCCAAGGGGTTCCATGTGGACTCCTATTGCATACAATAGCAGCAGTAAGATCTTATGATTTACTAAATTGAAAGCTTTACTGAAGTCCACGAACTCATCCCCTGTGTCCTTCACCTCATTCATTGATGCTGCCACTAAATTAGTGAAGTCCACTAGGGCTGTGCTTGTGGAGCTCCCTAGCCTAAATCCATGTTGGCTGTTTGTTAATAGGTTATAGTGTTCCAAATCATGTATTAATTGGCTATGCACAAAGTTCTCTAACTTTTTTGATAAATGTAGGACAAGAGCAATGGGTTGGTAATTAATAGGAGACAAGGAGGCTCCTCCCTTAGAGGTGGGAATTATCTTCCCTAGCTTCCAAATTCTTGGGAAGGTAGAAGAACAGAGGCTCCAGTTAAATAGATACATCACTGTAGGAGCAAGTATATCTGCTCCCAGCATTAAAAATCTTGCCTCCAGTCCATCCAGGCCCCCTGCTTTGTTCACCTTTAAACATCTTAGTTCTTTCTCAGCCTCTTTTACTGCAAGCATTCTAAAGTGAAAACAAGGTCTTAAACCCTCTACTTCCAGGTCACCCAGTAACTCTGAAAGTGATGTGTTAGCATCCAACGGTTCCATGTTAATTATATCCAGTTCTGGTAGGTTTGTAAAATAGTCATTTAGGATGTTTACCACATTTTGTTGATCCCCTATTATGACATTATTTTGAATTAAATTTATTGGAGGCCTAGAACTTCCTGGGTTCTGGAGCTGGTTTATTTGTTGCCAAAATTGTTTGGAGTCCCTGGACTGTATATGTTTGCTTTAATTCAATTTCCTTCTTTTTTAACTCTGTCTTGAACTCAGTCAAATATACAGAAACTAATAAACAGGATAATATTAAAAACAATTAATGTGATTTAAGTAATAGCTACATGAGCTGGCAACATTTCTAGTAGTTCAGCTTTTTACAAATAGTTCATTTGGGGTGTTCTCAGTCTTGATGATGTCTTTCCTATAAATAATCAGTATGTACGTAGATAGGCATAGGGAATCTTAATAACACGGGATTCTATGCTGTTGTATCACAGCAGTGGCATAGTTACTGTGGTATAATGGCATTCTAACATCACTACTGTGGTGCAACAGCATCTGGTAGTGCATGGATGTCCCTACACAACAACACTGTACCATATACTATAAATGGTTTATCTTGAATGTACACATGCAACAGATAATAAAGTTAAAATGGTTGCTTTGACTAAGGTCTTCTTTAGGAATTGTTTAAGGAGCTTAATCATCTGCTACTGAACACAGAATGTGGGGAACAAAGCTGAACTTTGAAACACTGTAGGAATAGAAAAAACAGAAAAAAAATGTTTTATATAGCACATTACAATCTATATCTCAAAGCAATTCATAGTCCAAAAGAGGCAAGGGAGAGAATATTGCTATCATTTTTAGACACACACAGTGAAATTCAAACTGCACAAAGACAGTTTGGAGAGAAATTAGAGAAAGTGTTAGCATAGGGAGGTTAAATTACTTGATCAGAGTTTTACAATGAGTTAGTGACAGTTGTGGAATTCAAACCTTCAACTCAGTTCTGTTTGGTTTTATAAAGGGATGAATATGATAGGTATGGTACAAACCCTCATCAAACCATGAGCAGTCAAATTATTTTCATGGAACTCAGGACAAGTATCAGACATTGGGATTTAATTCATGAACCAATTGTTCAATATTTTAACATGTGTGGCCTGAGTATTCCCACTTTCACAGCTACGCTCTTAAACCAGTAACATAAACTGCCTCTGTAAAATTGTACAATATTTCAAAACCAATTTAGTGTATGTAGTAAATCATTTCATTCTTAAAAAATGTATAAAAAATTCAGCTATTGCTCATTTTAAGGGCCTAAACATTACACAGTTAGAATTATATAAAATACTAATTGCAGAAAGATATGAACACAAATACATTCATTTATACAAATCAAGCAAACCAACATCTTTGAGAATACTATAACTGTGCAAAAGCAATTGTTAAATGAATTACATTATTGGGATTCCATAGATCATCTAATACCAGCATTATCACAGCATGGCTTCAGAATGATTGTTTTATTAAATAACTAACGTATGATACTGTGAGAGGAATATGGTCTTTCAGTCAGTATCAGAGTGGCTGGTAATGCATTCCAAAGCACTGGGCAAGCACAGGAAAAAGCAATTTGCCCATACTTGGTCCAAGTCCTGAAAAGAAGAAAATCAAATCCAGGGGCAGATCGGAGAGGGTTTCTCATTTACCTTGGCTCCAATAAATCCAATATATAGCTTGTTTAGTATGAAAGAGTAAGGTAACTTGGCATATAGATGAGCAACATGTGCCGTTCTTATCATGGAAGGACATAATCAACAGTAGAGTATAACATTGGAATGGGCATAGAAAATGTTCCACCCATACCTTGTATTACAAACTCTGACCAAAGTATTCTCTTGCTGTAGAATAATAGGAAAACAATTATCCTGGCTGCATGACATTCTTGGAACAACCAATGCAGGTGCCATGCAATGTGGCAGATAAAAAAATAGTATTAAATGTAACTCTCAGACCAGAAAATATGCTGTATCTGCAGTATCAAAAGTCACTGCACCTTCCTTATTAGCCTCCCTTTTATTTGTAACATGCAACGTCACTGTACTTACAGCAGCAATTATATAAATAATAATGACATTGTCTACAGTCTCACTATGATCAGATTAAAAAAACAAAGTTATAATACCAGTTGAAGAGTACCTGTTACTGTGTTTCATGCATTATTCCTATTTCAATACAGTGCACTGTAATGCATTGAACACATTGTGTAATAGATGACAACACACAGTTATACAATAATGTCTGATTTCTGAATGATAACAGGAAATTACAGGTTCATGAAACTGAAGAGTAAGCAGATTGACTCAACAACCACATTTTGGTGACCACACTCACAATACAAGTCACAACCATATCACTTCCTGGTTTAGCAACATACTATAGCTGTAAAAGTATATTGTATTTAGGCACATTTTCTTAAAGAGTTAACATTCAACATTTCCTGAAATTAGTATTAACTTTTAAAAGCAGTGAACTATTACTTCTAATATCTGAAGTATTTTTTAAATTTTCCCACTTGCTAATTTGATGATTTTTCTTCTTGCTAGTATTGGAAATGAGGTATGTAACAGTACTCTCAGCATTTACCCTTGGCTGCAATCCCTCTTGAGCAGCCTGAATTTCCTGCGGGTGTGACGTAGCAAGAGGGATTGCAGCCAAGGGTAAACGTCACAGCGTTTCAGCCAGCATACGCCATTACGCTACTTATAAGTTTCTTTAAATATTTTGGTTTAAGTTCGTAATGCCAGTGCGAAGTTAAAGCATTTTGATACTCTTTCTGAGCATGTTAAAAGGAGGTAAGCTGGATTTCGCATTGTAGCAATGAGAAGTCTTTGTTTTGAAAGCGCATAAATCCGGCATTTAAATCGTGATGGTTACATGGATATTTCTTTAATGTTTACAGAAGCTGCTAATAACATAGAGAGTGTACTGTGAAAAACGTTTATTTTTCCCCAGGTATGCGGGTTATGGGGGCGTTAAAGTTTTACAACTTTTGTTATTATTTATGACACGGCTTCTGCTTTAAGCGTCATTAAAACTACGTTTTGTTATTTGTATTTCACATTCCGTTTAGAAAGAAGTTAAAAAGAATATTTGTTTGAAGTGTGAACAAATTGAGACACACAGAAATATATTTACCAGGTAGATCTATGGAATTGAATTTAATGTTATAAATTATTATTTAGAGAAATAGTCAGGATATAAATTAATTGTCAATTTGTTTTTCAATAGATTTCTATGAACCCCGTGAACAAGCTCACTGGAGCAAAACGTAGGGGTATATGAACTGGAATAAAAGAAAGGATTTTATGGAACAGCAGACTCCAGTTGTTTTTTGTTTAGATTGGACATTGAAGCACCCTCTAGGAGTCGATGAATAATTCATTATTGGTTCACCATTACCCAGATATTTGTGTATTTTATGCATGTAATAGTACTCTACCCGAATGCTGACATAACTAGTTATATTCCTCCTCATATATCATCATCAGCCCTATGATCGCACTGCAGTGACATCACAACTGACCAAGATGAATCAATCACTTGAAGCAAGATCAGTCACTTGTGATGTCACAATAAGTTATGTTACAATGCTGATGAGGAATGCAGTGGATTAGAACTACATGAGTCAGTATTCAGGAGCAGCACTGCTCTTGACATCCCACCTAATACTAGCAGGTAGAAGACTTTCTAATGAGTAAACAGAAAAGGAAAAAATACTCCAGAAATAAACAGTAAAAAATGACTACTTGCAAAAAATGCTGTAACATTTTCTGCCTGCTATTATTGGCCCAGCTAGCTCTAGAGACTTATACTGAAGTAAGATTGCTACTACCAGTTCCTAGTCTGCACTGCTAAACACAAGTATGCTTTAAATTCACTTATTTTATATTTCGTAAGTCTCCATAATTGTACCTCCATAAAGCTAGAAGTATACTTATCTTTCTATTTGTGTAGCAAATAAAACATATGGGGCTACATTTCCAAACGCCATGGAAACTAAGCCCCATGCCACAGCCCCAGTTGCAGGATGAAATCTCTGGACCTGCAGAGTTTTGTAGTTTCAGCTGGCGCAGCAGTGGGAGATGTTATGCCTGGTCTGACCAGCTGTAACTTTTCCCCACAGATGCACTGAAAAAAGGGCCACAAGCTGCCATAAATCGTGGAGCCAGTCGCAAACCAGCTCCACTTTTGCAAATACTATAGCTGTGGGAAAAACTGTGGGTCTCCAAGTGGAGGCCCACTTGTGTCAGTTCTTTTCCTGCAGCTGCGGGATTTTTGAGGGCTTTGAAAATCTAGCCCACTGTGTTTATGACTGGGTATGTAGTATTCCAGGTTATACAACTTCCACAGTGTTACATTATGGAGTGATTTTAAATTAAGAAGACATTTTGCATGAGCCTGATTCGGGTGCATTCTTAATGGAATTACCTACTCAGGCTATTCCTTCCATGTTACTGTTTTTCACTCCATGTGACATTGTTCACACAGTCTACATATATAGTATATGGGTCAGGCAAGATCAGACAAGATACTGTTTATCTGTTTATCATGCTCATAATCACCAAATCATAGTTCAAATATCATTGTATCATTATAGTCATGATGAGACAGCTTCTCCCCTTGCTTTACAATATATTTACCCAACACAGCCCAGATGAGATGCAACATCTCATTTCTAGTGGGATTCTGTTTCTGCCAAGTTCTGCATCTGGCTAGACTGGAGCACGAAAAGGGCCCACAAAATGAAACAGAAAACCAAAGCAGAAACAAAAACAAACCTAAGGAATCATAAACAGGCAGTATTCCTATTTATCAATCCACTGGAAGCCCTGTAAGTCCATTAATTAAGCACAAACATTAGGTCAAGGCACTGACATAGTCATTAAATTCCAATTACTACATAGTTGCATTTTTCAACTGTTTCAGTGCAAATATGATTTAGGATTTAAAGGTAACATTTTATTGTAATTTGAATGCAGCATTAAAAAAGTATACTTGTAGCAGATACAAATAAATATTTTCCTTCAGAAAAAACTATGGTATCTGTAGATACTTGGCAAAACCTTCTTCAAAAGAAGATGCTGTTTTTGTTGTTTTTATTTGATTTTCCTGTACCTGTTATCATGTGATTAGTATACTGTAGTATGTAACTGCAAAATTGTAACGTTGTATGCAGTGCTGGCCTTCTGTATTTGAGGGCCCCCAGCAGGGTTTGTTATTTGGGGCCCTTGAGCGTATCTTAGCAAGTATACATATGGCATTATGATATCTTTTGGGAAGTTTTTGCCCAGCCCCATGTTGCCCCTTGTATGCTGTTTCATTAGGGCAAAGTGACTTATTGAAATAAATAATTAAATAAAGTAGTAAGATTTATGACTTGTATAAGTTCTGTATGGCACCCAATGAATAAGGGGCCTCCCGTAGCCACTGGGATTGAGGACACCTAAGACCAAGTCTGATATTATGTTTACCTTTTGTATATCTCCTTAGTGAGGTTGAGAATGGGTCATTCATGATCCAGCCCCCCTTCCTGGTAAAACCCAATAAGCAAGCAATAGTAGGGTACACAGCTTTAAGGTTTTCAAATGCTTGAAGAAGAATGCCATAAAGTAATTGTTTTCCGGTATAAGCTGTGTGTTACATACTGGCCCAGCCCCTGTTCTATTATTGTTCAGTGTTTACTGATCTTTTGGAGAACTCAGTGGGTGTTTCTGATATACACATTGGAGATACAGTTAGTACCATTTTAGAACTGTATGATGTAGTTTATGTCCTGGCCAAATTTCCCTCATTCACTAAAAATACCACCAACAGCTTAATCTGGTTCAAGGTCAGTTGGCATTCATCTGTATCCCCCCCTCCCCTGGGTCATGCCTGAAAATAGGCAGGATTTGTCTAGTGCACTTACCCGGTCAACAAAAGCTAAATAAATAAATAAAATAAAAATGTCCCTTTCAGCCACAGAGTTCTATGGTAGAACACAGATGCATTGTACAATAGAAGAGCTGAGCAAGGAAAAAACAACAACATTATGTACACTAACTGTGTCCACTAAAAGGCCAGCAAAAATGGAACCAGAGCAGCACAGGAACCAACATGGGGAAACTCAGCTTCTACAGAAAACACAGGTTCACAGATCTGCAGTTCTGCTTTAAGGAATACCTTCTACAATGATTTTCAGTGGCATTATTAAAAAAAATGTTTTAAATACAACAATCCTTTGGATTTCAAAATAAACAAGAACAACTACAGCATTTGTATTTTTACAGTGATTTTGAATTTTTACCTACCTTTGCAGAATACAGCTGTCTAAAAATCAGTGATGCAGTATAAGACCACAGGAAACTTCGTTTTACAATTACAGTAGAAGAAACCCCATGAACAGCAAGGCAGGCAAGAGCCCATTCATGGAGCTAACATTTCAGGGTGACTCCCTCATTCTTTTTCCCAGGATCATCTTTCAGAGAGAAGTCAGGAGCAAGATTGAGAAGGTCACAACACTTTCAGAACTGTCTGTCAGTATGTGTGAGAACAGAAAAAAAGATTTAATCATCCCCTGATGCAGGTGCAACAGGCCTGTGATTATTCACTGTGAATTTCTACACACTCCACTACCTACACATCAGCTCTTTTACATACAGGCAGGCCCTACTAGACTTGTTTCAAGTGCATGTCCTTACCTGTCCAGTATGGTTACGCCATACACCTGTCTCAGTATCTCTAAACATCTAGAGGTTCCCCTACAACCAGGGTTGGTTTTGACCGCCAAATGCTTGATTTTATCATTCAGGTTTTTCACAGTCTAATAAGAATTTAGTTCCATTAAGCAATTTATTATGCATTACACATTAATCCACATCCATATGTGGTACTGTATGACCCTGTCAATCCAGTCTTTCTTGTAAAAGTCACTATAACGTTCCAACCAGTTCCAAACAGAAACTATTACTGGACTGCAACATTTCACTAGAAGAAATAAAAGATCAAGTTGTGGCATGTTTTCCTAGTATGAGGAAGGTGCAGACATGGATTGCTGCCCAAGTACTGTAGAAAAGACTTTTCCACATATCAACGCTCTGAGTGGAAACTAAATATTCATACTGTATACTACACCAGGATTATGCATATCAAAACAAAAAGTTTTTGTGTAATGGATTTCAATTTTAAGTACAGCACATACTTATAGTTAGTGGGACCATGGCCAGCCTCTGTTCCAGAATGGGATACAGTTACAATACTGACTACTGTAAATGCCCTGTTCTCCTACGCTTTAAAGCAATGGCCCACCAACAGTGTTTGTCTTTTTGTGGTACTTTATTGCTGTGGAGTACTTCCACCCTTACTGTACTATGTATACAGGCCAGGCCAGACTAAAAGCATTATCGTACAGCATATTCATTTGTATTTTTATTTATTTAGCAGTTGTGCCACTCTAACCTCCATTGTTGCATTTTTTTCCCTATGAACTGAATAAAGAATATAACTAAATTTCATAAGGTGTTTTTATTATCTGACTGTCAGGAATGGAAATACAATTTACTTCACTGAACAAATCTAATATACTATAATTGGCCCAAAGTCAGGGGAAAGTAATTTAGCATGATAGTGTAATCCCTAAGGGGGAACTCTCACTCGCTTTCATTATGGTATCCTTGGTTAACTATTACAGTGTGTGGAAACCTCCAGCTCTGTTACAAAAGCAAAGGTCAAAATGTGGAAAATATCAGCTATCAAAGAGAAAGGACATGTGATAACACCGTACAAAGGAAATTATTTTTTATTACAGTTTAGAAGAGAAGTGTACTGAAATGTGGAGCCTCTTATTTTATTCCCACAGGAATTTTGTTTAACATGGCACTAGCTATATCCTAAATAGTTTGACAAGCTCCACCAAATCAGTGACATACATTGCCAAGGGAAGGATAAAGCTGATTTATAGTTTTTTTGCAGTGGCATCACTCGTAATTTATAAGTAGCTGGATCCCACTTCCAGGTAGGCATACTATAAAATCCAGGAGGCCTAGGCTGCCTTTGTCCTTTTTATTTATTTATTTAATTTATTATTTGGATTACACCTTTGAGCAGAGCTCTTTTACATAGGTTCCACATTAAATAACAATGAACAAGGACAATAACAGTGGAGATCTAAAGGGTTAACAGCAGGAGGGGTTATAGAAGTTAACTACAGCAGCAACAACAGTAGATACATTGCAAAGTGAAATAATTCCTAGACAACAGTAGAAGAGAAGACAATTACATGCTATTTGGAATAGTTCTGGGTGCTTTACTAAGTGCGCTAGGGGTACGTACCCTGATAATTAAGTGTTAGAAAAGAAAAAAATAAAGAACAAAAACAAAAGGGGGTCGGAGGAGAGGGGAAGTAAAAGGTGGAAGAAGCTGGAATCAGCCCAGAGGCCTTGTCAGTTAATAAAGAGGCAAAAGAGGGCAGTTCATTGATGGCAAGCACCAGGGCATGGCTCAGAGTGGATAGGATATATATTATGTGAGATGCAGGAGAAAGGGAGGGAGAGGTTGTCCTCATGGAATAAACTGAAGGTAAATGCGCTGGTCCCGGGGGGGGGGTAGAAACAGGGATCAACCCCAGAGACCTTGTCAAAAGCAAGGTGATGAGAGACCCTGTCCCACCCTTAGACCTAAATTGTTTTTAGTTTAAAAGGACACTGTCAACCCTTTTTTGTATCATATTACTTTTAGATTAAAACTCATATTTGATGTGCTTGTTGTTTTATCTACTCCCTTTCTTAGTAGAACTGAAATGTAGGCTAATAGTTTAAACTATACCCAGACTTGTTTTGTTTTAAATTATTGATGTACTCTTATCAAATACTTCCTAAATATTGGGAATACCTCAAAATAAAGCAAATATTATGATGCAATAGTCTTATCGCCTCCCACTGTATCATGAGTGGCTAGACTGGGTTCTATGTGATGATAGCAAGTGCCAAACAGCGACTTGCATTACTGCGACATCAGGGTGGTGAAAACAATTTCACCACCATGACATCCTTGGCGCATGGAAGAATGGCGCCAGGGATTTCTATACTTTGTTTTCTAGGAGGGGCTGTGCCACTCAAACCCCCCACTCAGGGGAGCTTGCCCCCACACCACTCTACTTAAGGATTCTCAACCCAGGGGTGCATGTTGGGGGTGAAAAGCAAAATATAAATAACGTTTGGGCCAGGCGCAACAAAAAGGCAGTAGCGCCTGGACCCAGACGCGAACCCGAACCCCAGCACCGCAGAGGAGGCCAACCCCGACACCATGGCGAGCTCGGCAGTCAACCGCAGCGCCACCCCACATCCTCCGCCTCCCAGGCCATGCTTGTCTCTGCCCGCATAATGGTATGCATAGCGACATCCTGTTGCTAGGGTCGCCCACAACCCCACATCCGGTCACCTTCCCTGCCCCCTTGCCTTTTGGGCTTTCACCCACATTGCATCACCGTTTCAGACGGCGCCATCTTTCAGGCGCCAGCCTCACATGCTACTGCTAGACTGTGTTGGGAGTGTTCCCAAGTCTAGGAAAGATGCAGTGGGGAAGGGGGCTGTATCAACTTAATTTGCTGCTTCAGGAGCAGAGGGAAGAAGCTAATTGGGGGTGTGGCTTGAGCAGTAGAAAAGCAGCTATCTCCAATTACAGCTTCCTGCTATTAATTTTTGACAGAAGAGAATCTTGCTTTCAGAGCAAGTAACAGTTGACTAGAACTACAGCTTTTCTTGCTAATTGCCCTCCTTCCCACCCCTCCACCCTCTCACCCTAAGTCAGTTCTACTTTTATAGCCACTGGATTTGACTGATAACAGGAACTTCCTGTCTGGCAGGCGGAAGGGAAGGATCACTGAGACACATTAGTTTCATCAACCTTGAAGGAAACTAAAAAAGAGCTCTTTCTCCCCGGCTGCTGGAGGTCTGAATCCGATCAAGGAAGGAGGAGACTACTGAAGACTACAGGAAGTTCCTGTCCCAGAACAGGAAAGGCAATAGTTGTAAGGGCACATAGGCAGTAGAAAAGTAGGTACAAAAATACATAGAGGGAGGAGACAGTAAGCATACAAAGCAACAGGAGAGGGAACACAAAATAAGTCAAGATAGGAGTGGTGCAGTGCAATGGCTGTGGGGCAGCAGTGTTCCAGGAGGCATTCTGGATGCTGCAATGCTGCCTTATTTGCAGACACCTCTCTGGTCTGAGGGAGGAGGTTGCCCGTCCCCAGGCTGACCTGGCTAGGATTCAGGAAACCTCTTCCCCCACCCAGGGACCACCAGGGTCACCACCGCTACCTCAGAGGTTGCCAAGAAAGAGGAGTGGTTGGACCAAGGTGGGCTCAGGGAGGGAGAGGGTGGTGGAACAGAGGTGCATCCCTCCAGTTGTACCTCTCCACAATTCATATGCTGTTCTGGTGAACAGTGGTTCCTCTATGGAGGCATCTGCAGTTGAGACCAAGGAGGATGCTGGGAACCTCCACAAAGGAGACCCACAGGATGGTGGCATGAGACCCCACAGGGGAAGGAACAAATTCCTGGTGGGGGACTCAAACATTAGGGGGGTAGAAGTGGGGAGGAAGGGGAAAGGGAGGTAAGGTGCCTACTTGGCACCACGGCTCAGAGGAACAGGAAGCTCCCTGAACTAGTGGCCTTGATGGAAGAGGGATACCTGGATGTTGTGGCAGTCACTGAAACATAGTACACATGGAACCATGATTGGGATGGCGACATACCAGGATACACAATTTACAGGAGGGACAGGATGGGTGAAAGAGGAGGAGGAGTAGCTCTCTATATAAGGGAAGGGATTAAAGCAATAGAACTAAAGAGTAAACAGGAAGTTGATGAATCACTATGGGTCACCCTGGAGACAGGAAATTGCACCACAATCCGCATGGGGGTTGTGTACAGACCCCCATCTCAGGGAGAGGGAATGGACAAGGAAATGATAGAAGGCATCCTTAAAATGGCAGAAAAAAGGGAGATATTGTTGATGGGGGACCTGAATATGCCAGATGTTAACTGAAGCACTTTTACTGCAGGCACATCTAAAAGCAGGGTCATTCTTGATGCCCTACAGGGGGCATGCCTCAGACAGCTAGTGTGAAGCAAATCAACAAAACAAAACGACAGAAAAAAACACTATGGTTCTCAAAAGAGGTGGAAGGAAAGTTTAAGGAGAAAATGACAGCATTCAGGAAATATAAGGAAACACAGAAGTAGCAGGACAGAGAACTTTATCAGTTAAAGCAGAAGGAGGCAGGGAAGGCAGTCAGAATAGCAAAGGCACAAACTGAGGAAAAGATAGCCAACTCTGTTAAGAAGGGGGATAAAACCTTTTATAGGTATATTAGGAAGTGAAGAAAGACCAAGGGAGGGATACAGAGACTTAATAAGGGGAGGGAATGTGGGCAGAGGGTGACAGTGAAAAAGCAGGGATACTGAACGAATATTTCTGCTCAGTATTCACAGTGGAAGAGGAGGGGGAGGTATCTAATCCAAACAAGAGAAACACTCTGGATAGAGGAGTCAATACTAGTCCATTCACAGATGAAAAGGTTTTGAAAGAACTCTTGAAACTGAGGGTGGACAAAACAATGGGGCCTGATGGGATTCACCCCAGAATTCTAAAAGAACTAAGGGTAGAACTAGTAACACCACTGACTACTCTCTTTAACAAATCATGGGAGGATGGGGTGGTACCTGAGGACTGGAGGAGGGTGGATGTGATTCCACTTCACAAAAGCGGGAGTAGGGCAGAGGCAGGAAACTACAGACCAGTTAGTATGACCTCAGTGGTAGGGAAAATGAGGGAAACACTTCTGAAGGAAAGAATTGTTAAGTACCTAGAGGCCAGTGGGGCACAGGATCCAAGACGGCATGGTTTCACAGCAGGAAGGTCATGTCAGACGAACCTAATAGATTTCTTTGACTGGGTCACCAAAGTAGTAAACCAGGGAGGGGCTGTGGATATGGCCTACCTAGATTTTAGCAAGGCATTTGACACAGTCTCACACAAAAGATTAATATACAAGTTAGCCAGCCTTGGAGTGAGTCCTAAGGTGGTAGCCTGGATAAAAAAACTGGCTGGACAACAAGACGCAAAAGGTAATAGTAAACGGAGTCCACAGTGAGGAAAGGAGGATAACTAGCGGGGTACCGCAAGGTTTGGTACTGGGCCCGGTCCTCGTTAATGTCTTTATAAGTGACATTGGAGAGCACCTGGAAGGAAAAGTATGTCTCTTTGCAGACGACATAAAGATCTGCAACAGGGTTGATACACAAGGTGGGATGGAAAGGATGAAAAGGGACTTGGTGAGGTTTGAGGAATGGTCAAAATATATGGCAGCTCAGATTCAATGCAAAGAAGTGGAAGGTAATGCACCTAGGAAGCAAAACCCAAGGGGAAGAGTACACAATGGGGGGTGAGATAATAACAACAAAAATCGAAAGACACCTAGGAGTCATTATATCAGATGACCTAAAGGTGGGCAAGCAATGTGAGAGGGCAGTAAGGAGGGCTGGAGGGATACTGGTATGCATAGGGAGAGGCATCAACAGTAGAAAACAGGAAGTTGTTATGCCTCTGTACAGACAGTTGGTGAGACCCCATCTGGAGTACTGCGTGCAATTCTGGAGACCCCATCTCTGCAAAGACATAGACAGAGTGGAGGCTATTCAGAGGAGGTCAACCAAAATGGTGCAGGGTCTGCACCAGAAGACATATGAGGAACGACTAAAGCAGCTTAATATATATGCCCTTGAGGAAAGGGGGGGGGGACATGATATCAATTTTCAAGTATCTCAAGGGAATTAACAAAGTACAAGAGGGTAGCATCTTTCAGAAAAAGAGATGTGCAAGAAAAAGAGAGCACAATTTGAAGATAGAGGGGGGATGGCTCAGAGGTTATGTTAGAAAGTATTTTTTCACAGAGAGGGTTGCGGATGCATGGAACAGCCCTCCTGAGGAGGCTGTGGAGTCAGGAACAGTGGGAGAATTCAAGAATGCATGGGACAGACATAATGCAATTCTAGTGGGGGTAGGAGGAAGTAAGCTGTTGATTAACTAGAACCTGCAGCTTATCCATCAAGTAGGGAAATGGGCAGACTGGGTGGGCCATGCGGTCCTTATCTGCCATCAAATTCTATGTTTCTATGAGTTGATTAAGGTCTGTTAACACACATGTTTTGTGTGGTAACACTAGTATGGTGGGCGACCAATTTTCCATTTGCAAAAAGAAATAAGCATTTTTTAAGTTAGCAATAACCCACAACAAGGTATGGGTTTATAAGCATTTAATCCATGCCTTGGGGCATTGCGAGGCATGGGGCCACAGGCTGAGTGCCATCACAGTGCCCGAAGTTTGGAATAAATGCATATAACCCCATACTCTGGAGTGAGTTATTGCGCTTATAACATGGGTTATGTGCAAAACAAGGAAAAAGCCACAGAAAAGGGTGTTTTCCTCAGTTTAAAGAGCAAGAAAGGCAGTTTCCTGCCAGATTGCAAAATAGTCCTAACAAATAATGCATACTTCATTACTGCCATGCACATAGAAATGTCACACATACAGTATTGATATGATCTATGATATTTCTTGTGCATAATATTGTCTCCTACCTTACATACGACATGTAGTTTAGCCCCCCCCCCCCAACACCCATACATCCACATGCAGGTGGGACATCAAAGGGGCTGTCCCGCTCTCTGTCACTGTCCCACTCTCCATGCGCTGCTCTCAGCAGGATTAACATATGCTTCTTCTCAGGCTGTCCCTCACTCTCTGCCTCACCCCGTACCGTGGTGCTGTAGAATTCCTCATCGGGGGAATGGGCAAGTGCCCTCAGCTTCTGGCTGTCACTGTCTCTCTTTTTGTCTCCCAGGGAGATTAGCTGGAGCCTCAGAGGCAAGCACCACATTGGTCTGTCTCTCACACTTTTCTCACTTGCTCACATGAACATTGCAGTGACTTCTGGAAAGCAGGGAAGAGAGATGTGACAGAGAGCCATGGCAGAAATGTTTAATGAAATGAAAGATGTTTTTTCGGTATCCCGTGATAATAGCAAATGCAAAATAGTGAATGTCAAAATAGCAAATGACACAAAATAGCGACTTATAGTTACATTGTTCTGAAAATGTCATTCTCTCCACTATCAATGAGCGGCGTGGTGTTAGAATATTTAAGATAGGGGGGTGGGGGCGCAGCCCCCTGCATATGCATGAAGTGATCATGCCAAGAACAACTGTTGAAAGAATAGGTAGTAGTAGCTGTTATGTGCTTTGGCATTCACTATTTTGACATTCACTATTTTGTATTCACTATTTTGACATGGAACTGTTTTTTTCTCTCTCTCACTCTCTCTCCCTCAATGTGGCACTCTTTCATTAACAGCAGAATGTACCGGGACTGGGGTTTTAATTCATACCACTGCCTCAACACACAGTACAGAGAAAGAGCACTTAGCCATGGGATGGGAGCGGGAATGCAAACACTGGCACCTCAGTCTGTCTCTCACTTAATTGTGGTGTCTTTCTCTCTCTCTGTACATGGAGAGCTGCGAGTAGATGGGCAGGACATTGTAGGGCTGGGCATTTGGCTTTGCAAAAGTTAGCAACCGACTCTCTGTCTTTCTCTGTGCCATCTCCCAACAGTGAATGAGACTATTTGCCCTAATCTGTTTACCATGGTGAGACACAGACGGATACCATGGTCAGAACAGTTCGCTTGCTCCACTTTCTCTTCCAGACCACCTGTTACACACTGGGGGCACTATTGTACTGTGATAACATGGCTTACTGAACAACAGAAATCCATCAGGTCACCATGGATTACATGTCTGTAGGCAGCACATTGCTCTCACCTAATGTTTAATGGCTGCCTGTGTTGTGTCTCTTCCTCAGCACCTAACAAGTCCCGACTGTGTACAGGGATTGTGGTGCGGGGAGCTTCACGCCAGCTGTGTGTTTACAGGCATTTAATCTTTGGTCACCTGATGGCATTTTACCAATTGGATTTCTTTTCTTTACTAACCCATGTTATTTATATATTTATTTATCTATTTATTCAATTTTGATAACCGGGTAGGCCCGCTGAGCCCTGAAGGTCCCTTTTTCAGGGTGACCTGAATTTAGTTACAGAGTACAATCAGTTCACATACATGACAGTATGGTCAAATTACCATTTTGGTTACAATCTGACCATTATACTGACTAATTTGGAATTACACAATTATACATTAGGAATCAGTACAGCTTGTACAAGAAGCAGTATTAGTGTACATTCAGACAGAGAGACAGCATGGTTCTTCCAAGGTTAAGTTTTTGTTTAGGACTGGGCTGTACAAGAAGCAGGGAACTAGTTGTTAAGGGTCGTATCTCTGTACGTACATGCACTATTTGTTAGGTGATGAGCCTGGAGTCCCTTTTGGAAGTTTCCCAGGGAGGTCGCCTCCTGAAGGTCTGGTGGGAGTTTGTTCCATAGCACCGGAGCTGCATGGGCAAAAGACTTGGTGCCTGCTGTGGTGCATACCCTGGGTACCTCCAGAAGATTTCTCCTTGTGGTGCAGAGCATTCTGCCTGCCCTCTTAGGGACTAGCAGCCCAGTCAAGCTGTCTGGTGGGCTGCTGATGAGTTTATATGTGTTGCACAATAATGGATACTGTAGGCGGTTAGAGAGTGATGGCCAGTTAAGGGAGGCTAATGCCTCGCAGTGGTGCATCCTTTTGTGAGACAAGGTGGCAAATGGAGCAATCTTGTTGTACAATAATTGTATCCTATTGTGTTCTTGTTTTGCCATACCTAGCCTTACTGGGGCAACATAGGTCAGGTTTGGGAGCAGGATGCTGTTTGCAATGGTGATCCTGGATTCAGGAATCAGCTGGTCGGTCAGCGTAGTATAGTAGACCCAGTTTTGTGTGCAGCTCTTGTAACCTGATCGTATACATGAGGCTTCAGTGGCCTTTGTCCCAAAGTGAGCCCTAGGTATTTTAAGGATTTCACTACATCCATTGTGGAGCCCGATGTGGAGACTAATGGGAGCAGGGAGCCTCTGTCCTGTCTGAGAGCTCTTGGGCCAAATACCATGGTCTTTGTTTTTGTAGGATTCAGGACTAGTCTGTTTTCAGGAGAGCCAGGATTCCAGTGTTTCAAAGTCAGATTGGAGGTGTTCCCCCAGGTCTGCAGCGGAGTTAGATGTTCAGTACCTCACAGCATCATCTGCATACTGGACCACCGAGCAGCCTCCACAGTGTTCGTTCAGGTCGTTGACAAATAGTGTGAATAGGAGGAGGCCCAGTATGGATCCCTGGAGTACCCCTTCCCTGAGGGTGAGGGGTTCAGATACTGCACCTCTCCACTTGATCTGCTGGGAAGGGTCAGTCAGATAACTATTGAGCCAGGTTAGGGAGCGATGGTCAAGGCCAATATTACCCAGTTTGTTCATCAGTAGATCATGGTCTACTAAGTCAAAGGCCTTGGTCAGGTCTATACGACGGCCCCAGTGGTGGTGCTCTTGTCCATGGCCATAAGAACATTAGTGGTGAGCCTGATGAGGGCTGTGTCCATCACATGTTTTCTCCTGAATCCATTCTGAGTATGTGCTAGTAGTTTGTTAGTCTCCAGGTAGTCCCTAAGCTGGTAGTAGACTAGTCTTTCCTGGATTTTGGCTAGGCTGCAAAGTAGGGAGATTGGCCTGTAGTTGCCTATGGGCTCTCTTGGACCACCCCTGTGTACAGGTACTATGTGTGCCTGCTTCCATCTATTAGGCACAACCCCTTCCACTAGGGACCAGGGACTAGGGATGTTATAATGCCAAATATTTGCTTGCTTGTGTTTGTTGTGTAATTGTTTGCCACTAATAGTGCAGAGGTGATAATTATTTAGTAACACAAGGATCGTGACCTTGAATTTTCAAAATAGTAAGGGTTTTTTTTGCCCCCGCATATGAACAGTACAGGTGACATTTATGAAATGCTACTCAAAATATTGTTTTGTGGAGTGACCATGAAAACAGATTTTGGAGGGGGAGGTGATAATGACATCTGCCTGCCATGTTCATTCAATGGCAGTAAAACACATCAGTGTGTTGAAAATGTTGGTTAAAAAGTAAAAATATTGCAAAGTTATGAGTAAACATTGAAAAATGACAGTGTTTGTTCATAATATTTTTCCAATTTTGATCTCAAATGTTAAGCATCATCCATTTATTACACCGCCTTATGAACATGCCAGGTCTCATTTATGAAATCCTGTTCAAAATGGTATTTTGTGGCACAAGTGTGAAAAGACATTTGGGACAGGATTTGATAAATGGCACATCATATTCATGACATGGGGTACAAAAATGGCTATGTTGAAAATGTGGGGTTGCAATCTGGTAAAACAGCAAATCTAGGAATAAACATTAAAGAATGTCAAAGTTTTTCATAACTTCGTTGTTATTTTGTGATTTTTACCCCAACATGTCAATATAGTCACATTATGACCCCACCTTATGATCAAGAAAACTGGAAATTCTAAAAATCTGCTTGAAAGGAAATTTCATGGAGTCTGTAAAAACATGTTCCAGAGAGGATTTGAAAAATTGCACCTGCCTTGTTCTCATGAGCTGGTGTATAAAAAAGGCTATGTTAAAAACTTGGGATCAAAATCTGACAAATAGTAAAGTTACCAGTAAATGCTGAAGAATGTCAATGTTGCTTCATAACTTTGTTGTTTTTTGAGATTCTGATCCCCAAATTTCAACAAAGTCTTTTTTTTTTTTAATTTCTATTTTTTCCTCCCACTGCCCCACAGAGCCATTCCATCTGGAGCACCAATGAAGCCTGTCCCTGTCAGCACCTACCTGCACCCTCCGGTCCCTCCATCAAGCCACAGAAACCCCCTGGGTGGGGTCGAGGTCGGGCAACCCCCGAATCTTGAAATCTTGTCAGGGTCCTGGGTCACAGGCAGGCGCTGGCACATCGGGACCCAGCTCGGTGCTCCGTCATCCTGGTTCTGTGGGTTTTTTTTCCCCATGTTTCTCATGGGACGCTATGTGCCTGAGCATCAAGGCATCTGCTGGCATCCGCAATGTCCCCCCCCTTCCACGAAGGAGCAGCCTCCACGGCTGATTGGCTGCTGGCCTATGCCTGCAACCAATCATGCTCCTGAGACTCCAGCTTGCCATCACTTCCCCCAGCCTCCTCCAGGGTTCACTGCTTGCCAGTATGGAAGTCCTCCCTCCCCCCGGAGAAGGCGAGCTGTCCCTGGACTCTCCAACCTGTCTCCCCCAGGCCAACCCCCGACGATCCGAGCTCGCTCTCGAACCTGGGTCGCCGGCATGGTGCGAGGTGTGGCGTCCAGTGCCTCAACCCTCAGTGCCACCAGGCAGAACAAAGTCTTTTTATTACCCTGCTGTATGATCAAGACAGGGGAAATTGTTTAAATCCCACCAAAACTGGGATTTGCAGAGCAACTTTGAAAACATGACTCGGGTGATTTCAAAAATTTCTCCTACATTGTTCATGTGGTGCAGATAAAAAAGGCCATGTTGAAAATCTGGAGTAAAAATATTAAGAAATGACTAATCTACGCGTAAATGTTCAAAACACATTAAAAAGCCATTTACGAAACTTACCTTGTTTTCAGTCACTTCCCAGTGGAGCTCAGAAGAAGCAGGACATTTGAGAAGGAGCAGCACAGGACCAGACAGGTAAGTATGGGATGGAAGGGGAGTTCGGTGGTGGGTAATGAGAGGGGGGTTGAGATGGGGTGGGGGGCAGAAATAGTTGCTGAACAATTTTCTTCTTTTACAGATTTACAGACGGGGCACAGGAGAAGGACTGGGAGGTAGGCAGGATACTTGATAGTGGGAGGGAGTTGTTTTTTTATGGACATGATAAGGTAAAGGATCGGGAGGTTGGCAGGATACTTGGCAGTGGGAGGAGTTTTTTTTCAATGGATGGGACATGGGGAAGATCAGGAGGTGGGTGGGATACTTGGCAGTGGAAAGGAATTGTTTTTCAACAGACAGGACATGGGTAATGATCAAGAGGGGGTGAGATACTTGGCAGTGGAAGGGTATTGTTTTTCTACAGATGAGACACAGGAAAGGATCAGGAAGTGGGGGGATACTTGGCAGTGGGATAGAGTTATTTTTGTGCATCTCCTCTCTGCATGGGGAAGCTTAGAGCTGACCGTGATGCTGGGCAGTATTATGCAGATGAGAGGAGCCAGCTGCTCTGTGATAAGAATGGCTCACGCCTTAATGACTACACAAAGTTTTCACCCAGAAAGTAGAAAACAGTGTCATGATCAGCCTTGCTGATCAGTTCACTGGGTTGTCACTGTAGTGACTGCTGTAACCTGAGCTGCATTGAACACAACATTAACACACCTCTGACACCCACTCACTATAACAAGATGTTTACTGTGAATGCATGCACAAACAAACATAACAAGGAATTAGAATTAAACTACTAGCTACATCAGTAAACTACAGAATGTGAGCAATAAAAAAATGTGTTTTTAAACTAGATGCACTCTGAGTCCTAAGGGAGTGACAGTGGCTTTTTCAAAACACATTTTTGATTTTTCAGGTTCTATATTTCCTGATGTAAAATTTTTTTTTGCTATGCTTAATATTTCTTAAAAGTAAAAACAGGCTTTGGGACTAATCATACCAAAACTTGCCTTCATTATAGTCTTTGGTCTTACCTAATTGCATCCTTCCTGAACTTTAGGAATAATTCCAAACTGTCCTTCCATCCATGATGCATAAGCCTTCTCTCACAGTACCAGGGGTGGTGAGACTGTGCATTGGAAACCCCTAAATTCAGGCAGGGCGCAGTGGGAGTAGCTCAAGGTTTGTAAACGCATTATTTAATCGAATTAATTATTTATTCATGAGGTTAACACATGCTCTGATTGGTTTCTGTAATGGGTTTTACTCTCAGAAATGTATTTATTTATTCATTTATTGAATTTTGGTAACCGGGTGAGCCCACTACAACTTGAGGTCCCTTTTTCAGGGGTGACCAGGAATTAATTTCAAACAATATATACTGTACATACAAATTCCAGATACAGTGATAACATTAATTACAGGAAGAATATAGAGATCACTTTACAGGGATGTCCCAGTATTAATTACAAACAAAATATGCGGGGTACCGCAGGGTTCAGTACTGGGACCGGTCATTTTTAATGTCTCTATAAGTGACATTGCAGAGGAACTGGAAGGAAAAGTATGTCTCTTTGCAGACGACACAAAGATCGGCAACAGGGTTGATACACAAGATGGAGTGGAAAGGATGAGAAGGGACTTGGCAAGGTTGGAGGAATGGTCAAATGTATGGCAGCTCAGATTCAATGCAAAGAAGTGCAAAATTATGCACCTGGGAAACAAGAACCCGGGGTAGAATACACAATGGGAGGGGAGGTTTCAACCACTGATTGAATCCCATGGTGCGGAACACCCTAGTCCCTCCTATGCCATAATAGGGCAGCACCTCTGAGAAGGTTACCGTGCGTGCTACTTGACTAAGGCCCCTCCCCAATTCCACAAACTCTTCCTGCACTTCTTTAATCCCTTTCTTAGCCAGGTCATTTGTCCCTAGGTGGACAATGACATCCAGCTCCCTCCCCTGTGCATCTGCTCTGGCAAGCCTGAGAATTTGCTCCCTGTCCCTCCAAGCCATGGAGCCAGGCAGGCACCTTACCTCCCTCTCCCCTTCCTCCCTCAGTTCTACCTTCCTAACAATGGAGTCCCCCACCAGGAGTTGTTTCCTTCCCCTGCAGGATCCCCTGCCACCCTCCTGTGGGTCTCCTTTGTGGAGGTTCCCAGCATCCTCCTTGGTCTCCACTGTGGGTGCCTCCATAGAGGAACCACACTTTGCCAGAATGGTATAGGAATTGTGGAGAGGTACAACTGGAGGGATGCACCTCTGTTCCACCACCCTCACCCTCCCTGAGCCCACTGTGGTCCAACCACTCCTCTTTCTTGGCAACCTCTGAGGCAACGGCAGTGGCACTGGTGGTCCCTGGATGGAAGAGGAGGTCCCACAAATCCTGGCCAACTCAGCCTGGAGATGAGCAACCTCCTCCCTCAGCCCAGAGAGGTGCTTGCAGATGGAACAACACCGCATCCTCCAGAATTTCTCCCGGAAGACTGCTGCTCCACAGCCACTGCACTGCACCACTCCAATCATGTCTTATTTCTGGCCCCTTAACTGTTTGCAATCCTTACTCTTTCCTCTGTTTTTTTTCTCTCTCTCTTACTTTCTGCCTGTGTGCCCTTTAAGCTCCTGATTGTCCTGTTCTGAGACAAGAATATCCTATATTTCTGAGTAGACCCCTTACTTGCTCAGAGGCAGACCTCCAGCAGCTAGAGGGGGCGGAGAGCTACTCTTGCCCTTCTAGGATGGTGGGTCTTTGGTGGCTCTGTGATCACTCACTTCCTGCTCCCAAACAGGAAGTTCCTGTTGTCAGTCAAATCCTGTGCCTATAAAAATAGAACTAGCTTTGGGTGGGAGGGGTGGAGGGAGGAAGGAGGGCAATTTAGTCCCAGTAGAAGTCCAGTCACACAGCAGTCCTTTCTCCTGGTGTCTTCTGCCAAGCTATTAGCAGAATCTTTCTAAAGCAGTCTTTAAATGTAGCTTCCTTCTAGCTAAGCCACTCCCCTACTTACTAGATCTTTCTACAAGTAATTTAAACCTCACAGCTATTAAGTCCTTTCAATCACCTGAGATTTACACCTAGATAACTGTTCAGATAACCATTCAGTTCAGTTAACTCAGACAAACACACACTTTGTTTTCTGTTTCGTTTGTTAGTTTTTTTTACCCTAAATTAAAGGTCCAAGTACAAAAGTTCTTCTTCTGTAGTCCCAGCAGAGAAATCCAGTCACACAGCAGTCCTTTCTCCTGGTGTCTTCTGCCAAGCTACAGAGAAAACACCTGCAGCCCGAATCCTATCTGGTTTGGAAACCAATATTCAGTTCAACACATAGTGTTTCCCAGTCCTATTATTAAGTCTTGTATGCTCACTAATAATTTGTGTAAGGTGAGCATCAAGTAGCTGGTCTTTAAACCCAGGTACAGTATCCTGAGCCCAGTTCAGGTTGAAGTTACCAAGTATAATGACTTCACCAGGAAGCTGAATAGCAAGAGCCTTGGTAATTTCCACGAGTGCCCCTAAGGCCTCCCAAAGTGGGTTATAAATGCAGCCTACATAGAGTAACTTGGCATCACCAAGAACTTTAACAAATAGGGCCTCTCCCTCAGAAGTATCCAGGCTGACAACATCAGCAAGGAAGACATTTAGGGAGGAGTTGGCATAGATTAGCACTTCACCCCCTTTTTTGCCAACTTTGTTTCTCCTATAGGTAGTATAATTTGCAAGATCACAACTCAGAGAGTTGAGCATTTATAAACGTTCTTTTTTTAAATGGCACAATTTTTTCCCCTTTCTAAGGCGATTAGACTTATAATTGCAATAATGCCCTTATAACAGTGATTTACTATATTATTTAGTTTTTGTTGACTGGGAAAGGAAGGCCAGGAAATTCTGCCTATTTTCAGTATTGTCCCGGTTGGGGGGCAGTGTACAGATGCAAGTTGATACAGTATATTGAATTAGGTTAACCTGTTGGTGGTATTTTTAGTAAGTGGGATAAATTTGGCCAGGACACTGGGAAAATTCCCCCTCTCTTGCTGTAGGGGGAGCTGCTTGTCATGTTGATGTCTTACAAGATGACCAACACTAGATGTAGTGGCGATGATGATGCTCCACACATGGAGACAGTAGACCATTTGCAAAATTATACAGTCATGGAACAAAATATGGTTGGTGACATACTAGTAAATGAAAATGGAATGAAGCTCACAGACTCTGTGACCTTACCTGACCAAGTATTTGAATATGATTCAGCTATGTCCACGAACTCTAGATTTGAGAAAGGTAAGGGATCATCTGCAGCTGGATCTCATAATGCAGAATATATCCTTGACATGGACATAATGAAGAGAAAATAGTATTTGCCCAAATTAGCCTTAATGCTGTGCAGCGGGTCCAGCATATCCCCAGCAGCATTCATCATAGGTGCGCTAACTGGATGCTAGGGATGGGCCAGGGATGTGCTAGGGGGTGCCTGTGCTGCACACATGCACGATGGGCACTTGCATGCAGGGCCAGGGTAAAAAGAGGTATGGGGGGACCCTGCTGTAACTATCTATCTGCCTCCTTCTACTGGTTACAAGCGGGGCACGGTGGCACAGGGTTCCCCCAGCACACAGCTGCTCTGGCCCACTGGGCTGTCTGAGAGGATGGCAGTTTGGGCAAATGCCCATTGTTTATTCTCAGTGGGCTGCCTACATTCCCAGGATCCCCTGCCCATGTGCAGACAGTGATCTACTATTGGACTCAGGACGGGCATCCATTGGATGCCCACCAGTGTCCTGCACTCTGCCCCCATGCTGTCACATTCCTCCACCGGGGGGCCAGGAGCACGGTCTGATGGCCAGCAATCATGAATGCCTGCATGTACACAACTGCACACAGGTGCTGAGTGGTGTGGGTGTGATATGCACATTTCATGTGTACGTCCTGCCCATTAGTAAATAGGTCCCTAAGTTTGGCGTGTGACAGGCCAATGTGTAATTTATACTTTTAATGCAGACACACAAGCTTGTAGTGTCCAAATCTTTTCAGACAATTTGTGTGAGGAAGAGGGGTCATCGTATATGCATTGCCCCTGGGCCTTGCACAACACAAGTGATGGGATGAACCAGGAGGATGTAATTGTATGAGAGAAACAGCAGAGGCAGCCAAAGCCTTAGCAGACAGGGTAAACAAGCAGACAATGGATCAGAATGAACAGGAAGGGCAGACAACACAGCTGGGGTAGGTAGGGTAGCAGGAACTACCATCCATTTCTGCTGATGGCTCACATCAGCCTTCTTCCCCCTCTCAACTCTTGCCCAGGGAAGATGTCCTTGGGACACCTATAACAGATCCAACAGGCACTCCCACTAGAGACGCATTGACACCCCAGGAATAACTGGCTATCCCTACATTACCTTCCAAAATTGAGGAAGGTAGTATTCACATTCCTGAGTCACATGAGAAAACAACCCAAACTGAAAAGGAACCAGAGCTGAATGCTACCTCTATAGAATGCAAAGATATGCCACCTCACCTCACTGTGGAGGATGACATGGACTTTGTCACCCCTAGGAAAAGGGTTGAAACAGAAAGGTGAAGCCAAAACCCACCAGGTAAGTAGCACTGAGAAATATATATACAGTCCTCCAACAGAGGAAGTGGTGGGTGACACAGAAGTGGACGAGGGGGACTCAGAGGCCTCAGCCACTTCCTCCTCCTGTAAGGATGGGTCACCAACAGACAATAATGATTCCAAATCTGAAACATCTTTTGCCAAGCATATTGGAAGATGGGACAGTTCATTCAACAGAATGACTTTAGACTCTATGCTTCCCATGTTTACTTCCCTCCTTCTTTAATACAAAATGTGCTTTAGTAACACCATGACCACCACATATCTGAACGTTAATGCTGTAGTATGAAAAGCTTTAAGAAAAGGGTTATCACATTCTCTGTACTAGAGTCCCCACCCAGCAACATATACTTTATTCAGGATACCAGACTAAATACAAGTTTTGAATTAGGGCAGGCTCAAAAGCAGTGGACAGCAGGGGTACCTTATTGGTCGCAGGAAGAAAACACCTGTGATGGGCTGGGCATCTTATTCAGGGGCTTTGATTTTCTAGTCCATCAGATAGTAAAGATATCTCCAGGGAGAGCCCTTGTTGTAGATTTAAAATGTGGTGGCGCTACATACAGTCTCATAAGCCTGTACTCCCTGCAAAGGCTGTCAGGGTGACTCTGTTCTTAGAAATTAGGGTATACTTGCATGCTGGCAAAACTGTTATACTTAGGGGAGATTTTTATTGTGAAGTAGCCATCCAAACTGGAGAGAAGAGGACGTGGAAAATAGACTTTAACACAAATTACTTAATGGACATGATCTCCACTGCACAGTTGAAAGATGTGTATAGAACTATGCACCAATGGGGGTGCCACCCATGGCAGAGGATCCTTATTCTCATGCATATATTATGTCTTTATATCAGAGAAGGTTCTAATACATAGTATTTGAACTGCAGCAGTGGAAACTTTGGATCATCTGGCGTTGGTGTGCCGTACTGGTGCCTACAAAGTCTCCCCCTTCTGCAAACTGATGGTGGAGGTTAAATGACTCATTATTAGGAGAAAAGCTATTATCATGGGTTGAAAAGAGTTTTAATTGGCAAGGCAGGCAATGCAGTGTGCTTATGAATCCTCACTAGACATGTGGGAGGACTCAAAGAGAATTCAAAGTATTTTTCCAAATATATAGAAACAAACTGAAACAGGGTAACTATATAGAAACATAGAAACATAGACTTTGATGGCAGATAAGGACCGCTTGGCCCACCCAGTCTGCCTATTTCTCTACCTATTGGATAAGCTGCACTTCCTAGTTAACCAACAGCCTACTTCTTCTTCTTCCTAGCCCCCACCAGAACTGCATTGTGTCTGTCCCATGCATTCTTGAATTCCCCCACTGTTTTGGACCCCACAACCTCCTCAGAAAGGCCATTCCATGTGTCTACCACCTTCCCCATGAAAAAATACTTCCTTATATTGCCCCTGAGCTGTCTCCCCTCTATCTTCGAATTGTGCCCCCTTGTTCTTACACATCTCTTTTTCTGAAAGATGCTACCCTCTTGGACTTTGTTGATTCCCTTGAGGTACTTGAAAGTTTCTACCATGCCCCCCCCTTCCTCCCTTCATTGAGGGTATACATATTAAGCTCCTTTAGTCTCTCTTTGTATGGCTTCTGGTGCAGACCCTACACCATTTTAGTTGCCTTCCTCTGGACTGCCTCTATCCTGTCTATGTTCTTGCGGAGATGGGGGTCTCCAGAACTGCACACAGTACTCCAGATGGGTTTTCACCAACTGTCTGTAGAGAGGGATAACAACGTCTTGTTTTCTACTGGTGATGCCTCTCCCTATGCATCCCAGTATCCCTCCTTTCCTCCTTACTGCCTTCTCACATTTCTTGCTTACCTTTAGGTCATCTGATATGACTACCCCCAGGCACCTTTCCATTTTTGTTGTTGTTGTTAGTACCTCCCCCCATTGTGTATTCTTCCCCTGGGTTATTGTTTCCCGGGTGCATTACTTTGCACTTCCTTTGCACTGAATCTAAGCTGCCATACTTTTGACCATTCCTCCAACCTTGCCAAGTCCCTTCTTATCCTTTCCACCCCCCCCCGTGTATCAGCCCTGTTGCAGATCTTCGTGTCATCTGCCAAGAGGCATACTTTTCCTTCCAGTCCTTCTGCAATGTCTCTTATAAAGACATTAAAAAGGACCATTCCCAGTACTGAACCCTACAGTACCCCACTAGTAATGACCCTTTCTTTGGAGTGGACTCTGTTTACTATTACCCTCTGTGTCCTGTTGTACAGACAATTTTTTACCCAGGCTACCATGCTGGGACCAACTCAAAGGCTGGCTAACTTGATTATTAATCTTTTGTGTGGGACTGTGTCAAATGCCTTGCTAAAGTCTAGGTGTACCATGTCCACAGCCCCTCCCTGGTCTACTACTTTGGTCACCCAGTCAAAGAAATCTATTAGATTTATCTGACATGACCTTCCCTCTATGAATCCATGCTGCCCTGGGTCCTGTGCCCTGCTGGTCTCTAGGTACTCAACAATTCTTTCTTTCGGAAGGGATTCCATCATTTTCCCTACCACTGAGGTCAAACTAACAGGTCTATAGTTTCCTGCCTCTGCTTTGCTTCCACTTTTGTAAAGGGGAATCACATCCACCCTCCTCCAGTCCTCAGGTACCATGCCATCCTCCCATGATTTGTTAAAAAGAGTAGTCAGTGGTGTCACTAGTTTTCCCCTTAGTTCTTTTAGAATTCTGGGGTGAATCCTGTCAGGTGCCATTGCTTTGTGCACCTTCAGTTTTAGGAGTTCTTTCAGAACCCTTTCTTCTGTGAAAGGACTGGTATCGACCCCCCTATCCAGAGTGCTTCTATTGATTGGATTAGGTTCCTACCAAAAGCTATGGAAACAGTTACCCTGCTTGATTTCGGTCAGTGCTACCACAAAAAAAACCCTTTAACTGATAGGATAAATAATGTTAAATACAAAATGAGGAAGTACAACATGTGACAGAACTGACTTTCCAAGACAGGAGTTAAAGTTTTGAATTTAAGGGAAAAAGCAGATGTGGGATGTGTATAAAAGCTATAATGAAAAAGTGACAAAAAGAGTCATGGCATCTCTCTGATCCACCTCTGGAGACCTAGTATCTGACCCCAATGATATGGTAAAGTGGTGGAATCATATATACAGTGCACCTTCGGGGCAGTAGCCCATGCTAACCTGGAATTTACCTTCCTGGAAGAGGTGTCACTGCCAAGGTACCTACTGGCAAGACTCTTAGGCTATTAAATAGCTTCAGGTAAACATTTCCCTAGGGTCAGATGGGCTGTCATCTGAATTTTATAAGCAATTTGCCTCTGACCTGGGGGCTGATTTGACAATGATTTTAAGGATATCCTAACATCTGCAAATTTACCCCTTTTGGTATCCCAAGCCTTACTAATTCAAATGCACAAAAAAGGGGATAGGGCAGAACTGCGTAACTGGGGACCTCTTTTTTCATATATGCTTAGTAGTTCACCATTACTTCATACCGCCAATGAAAAAGACTTGGGCATCATCATCTCTAATCATCTTGATAATTTGAATCAAATTAATGAAGCCGTGAGAAGATCTAATAGCGTTATCAGCTCAGTCTCAATATTTAATCAAAGAATGAAAAAGTTTTAACGCCACTATTCAGATCATATATTAGGCCTCATTCAGAATACGCCTCTCAGCTCTGGTGCCCTTATAGAAAATCAAATTGCATTCAACTTGAAAGGGTACAGCATAAATTTACAAAGAAAATGCACAGTCTCCATGATCTGCCTTGTAATGACAGACTGTGTTCTCTTAATTTAATGTCTCTTGAGACACGTAGACTGAGAGGAGATTTACTGTTACTTTTTGATGTCATTCATGACACATATTTAATGACAGAACTGGGTCTTACAGTACATTTAAGGATAAACCCACAATACTAGAATGGCATCCACTACAACTCATAGGTCATCAATTCCACCACAAGAATAGTAAATATTTTTTACGTTAAGAGTGGTTAAACTGTGGAACAATCTACCACTCAAAATAATAATTAGTAAATCAAAAACTGAATTCAAAAAATGACTTGATCATTATCTAACATCTGGGGGTTCATTGCAATACTACATTTATTACTTTGATAGGAGCACCTATGGACATCGTTTACCTCCTTAATAGTCCTTAGTTTGATCCTTAGTATGATTCTCTATATCTGCTGAATACAGATCAAAATGTATTATTGTACATAGTGGGGAAAAGGTTAACTGACATTGTGAAGGAGGTAATTTCACAAAACCAGACATGCACACTCTCAGGTTGATCCATCCATGACAACTTACTCTCTGAGAACTGGCAGACAGGGGAAAGAGAGGATTGCAGTCAGGTTTTTTGCTTTCTCTAGATAAGGAGAAAGCATATGATAAGGTCAAACATTATTTGAAGTATTGCAGAAATATAGGGTCCCTCTACAATGCGTAAAATGGATATCATTATTATATCAGGAAGCTATGATGACTTCGTACATTAATGGCTGGACTGGGAAGGAAGTTAAGGCTACTACCAAGGTCAGACAAGGTTGTCCATTTAGTCCCATCCATTATATTTTCTCACTTGATCCAGATATTAGGATGATACAGGACAGCATTAGGCTGACTGGAGTACATGCTCTACAGAATGCTCTTGTGGTCAAAATACTTACATACACTGATGACATCTGCCTTACCATAAAATCAGAGGAGTACAAGATAGAAGCCTTGAATAGTTAAAGAAAATATTGGGAAACGGCAAGTGCTAAGCTCAACTGACCCAAAACCAGAGTTCCATATTTGGGAACTGACACTGGAAAATCACAGGTCCAGAACATAGGGGAATCACAATCTCACAACATGATTTAAAAATTTAGATTGTGGGGGTTGTTTTATATGTGAGAGCATGTATAAAGGCCACAGAGGAACAAGGGCACAACAGGGATAAGGTCTGACTAGAGGTACTTTGGGTTGGCTTAGAGACAGAGTCCAGGGCCTTTATCCGTGAGGGATGGTGTACAGACTACCAACACAGGGGGAGGAGTTAGACAGGATTTGGGTGGAGACCACTGGTGGAATGGCAAACAAATGGGAGGTTTTGATTATGGGTGATTTTAATCTGCTTAATGTAGACTGGACCCTTCTGGCAGCAGTTACAACAAGAAGCTATGCCATCAATGATTCCCTAGAAGGGCCTTTTCTCAGGTAGCTGATTACAGAACCCATTGGAGACATGGCAGTACTGAACCTAGTACTTATGAACAGGGACAGCATTGCAGATGTCACAGTGAATAGCCCCCTGGGTAAAAACAATCATCGTACAGTGTGGTTTGGCATACGGACTGGGCAGAAGAAAAAAACAAACACACTAGGATGAGGGCCCTGAACTTCAGGAGGGCAGATTATAAAGAAATGTGAGACTCCTTTATTAAATACTTTGATGGGTGAATGCTTGGGGGGAGTGGAGGCACAGTGGAAAAGGATAAAGGAAGGAATAACTAAGGCAGTGACAAGCTGGTTGAAGGAAATAAGCAAGGTATGAGGAAGAACAGACCACTATGGTTCTCTAAGGAGGTGGCTAAGGCAGTAAAGGAGAAAAAAAACTGCTTTTAGGAAGTACAAGGAAAACCAGATGGAGAGGGGAAGGGAGGCATATCTGAAAAAACAAAGGGAGGTAGGAAGTAGGGTGACAGCAGCTGAGGCAAGAATAAAGGAGAGGATCACCAGGGAGGTAAAAAAGAGAGCAATACAGTTCAGGTATGTGAGTGAAAAGAGAAAAGCGAGGGGTGGGATAATGATGATCAGGAGAGAAGGGGGAATGTGCAGACAAGTGTCAAGAAAAAGCTAAACTTGTAAATGAGTACTTCTGCTCAGTCTTCACAGTGGAGGGGATGGACCGACATGTATTAGCAGGCACTGTGGGGAGGGGGGAGTGGACACATTTCCATTTTCAGAGGAGAGAGTCAGAGGGACACTGGAAGCCCTGAAGGAAGAAAAGGCAATGTGGCCAGATAGGATCCACCCAAGAGTACTAAAAGTACTGAGCACCGTGCTAGCCACCCTTCTGTCAACACTATTCAACATGTCATTGGAGAAGGGGGTTAGTTCCAGAGGACTGGAGAGGGCTGTTGTGGTCCCTCTGCACAAGAGAGGCAGCAGGGAGGAGGCGAGCAATTACAGACCCGTCAGTCTCACATCAGTGGTGGGGAAATTAATGGATGCCCTGCTGAAGGAGAGACTGATGGAGTACCTGGAGGCCTGATAGATTTTGATGAATGGGTGACTGGGGAGGTGGCTGAGGGGAAGCAGTGGATGTGACCTATCTGGACTTCGTAAGGCCTGTGACACTGTACAATCAACAAGAAGCAGTCCCGGGTGAGCCCCATCTATGCTTTTCTCAAGCTCTGTGTAGTTCATGGGCTGGGAATGCAAGGAATCCAATAATGAAAGTCTAGAGACCAGGCACACCATGTAGTTGATTTAATTCTTTATGATAGTATCCAGCAAAAGATCCCTATTAGAGACCATAACGTTTCTCCCCTCATGGGCTTCTTCAGGGATGAGGATCTACATGTAAATATATAACGATGTCCCTGGCCCACTTGAGGAGTCACTGCATAAGGAGGTTGTGGCATCTGTGCTATCTTCCTCTGATTGGGATGATAGGTAGCACCATGCCTCTCAACCTTTTGTCACTAAAATGAGGAACAAAAAAGTGCACTGACTCTCACAATGAGGGAAACATCCTCAGACTTGGAAACAACAAGCTCAAAGTTAGAACACTGTGCAAACCATTGTGTTTACTTGTAAGGTTATTTTTGATTAAGCATCTTAGAATATTGCAAATTTCTGCTTTAAAGTCTGAATTTATAGCATAGTCCCTGAGTGGGCAACACTTTTTCCATAATGGACATAGGAAGCTTTGAGGGGTAAATGAGAAACATCCAAAACGTCCCTCAATTAGGGACAGTTGAGAGGTATGGCCCAGCAGCACACTTCTCAACTATGGCCATCTGGCTGCAGTCACCCATGTCTGCCATCCAATCTGGATCATCCACGTGGAAGCCCAGTGCTCCCATCTCTGTTTTGCACAGTCCTGTTTTGAAAGGAATCTGGTTTTAAACAGAAATTATTAAAAAAAAAAAAAAGAGTCAGTGTTAGAAGAGGCATCAAAGTAAGGCTGGAGCTGTTGAGGAAAATTAACATGTGGCAGTCAAAGCTGTTACATGTCTGAAGTGTAAGGGTACTAAATTTCTAGGAGGAGGGCATGAAGCCTGCCAGCAAAGTTGCAGTACAGTACCACTGCACTGCCACTGGCTACGATTTAGCTGCTTATCCTGCTGACCTGCAAAAATAAATGGAGCAGGTCTCACCTGATTTCTTCTCTCTCCAGCCTCTGTCTCTTGAGCTTCTTCAGTAAATGCAGCTCAAATTTGAAGGGTAATCACCACGGGTTCAGTCTGCCACTGCTGCCCCTTCCATCCAACCACAGCATCCCGACTTCACCCATTCCCACAGGCAGAAAAGGCAATAAGGTCACAAACAGGCCACAAACAAACTTTTTATTTAAAAAAACACACACAAAGCAGGCGGAGACTACAGCTAGACCCAAGAGTGATGACAGTGTCTACATACAAGGCTATGGCATGCTCTTCATTCGAGCAAACAGTTGATTTCCATGAGACACCCACCCCAGATGGATCCCCTGCAGTGCAGCACTGTTTGCCAGTGGTGGTCACAGTGTACAGAACTAAAATCCCCACATCCTGTGTTCTGATCGGATCGACATAAGCGCAGCACTGACTCTTGATTGTCTGATTCGACCATTATACCTGATCCAGAGTGCAGTATGTTTGAAATGCATTCACATAGATGGGACGGGAATGGAGGGTGGTGTGAGCATTTCAGAAGTAAATCCCCAACCCCCTTCCTTAGGAGTTGGATCCTCACTGCAGATCTGCTCTAGCTCCAAGCCGCTCAGTCGCTGGGCAGCCACAGAGGATTGAGGACCAAATTCCTCTGAGAGTTGGGAATAGAACCAGGGTCATTCTAAATGTGATGGATGTTCTTTTGAGAAGGCGAGAAGGCTGGACACGACTGAAAGTAGGTTTGGGAGACCTTGTGTTTCAGTCAGGAGTGGGATCATATTTTTGCTGGTACTTTTTCTTAGTTTATTTACTGTGAGTTTGTGTTGGCCACAGTCAGCACAGGCTGGCTCTTAGTGTCCCTGGGTGGCTTTCGCATTATGAACATAAAGCCACTGAGTTGGTTGCTGGCATTATGCAAATGAAAGAAATGAAGTGCTCTAATCGGAGTGCTTAATTTCATTTAACTAGAGAACGGCTTCTAACTGTGAAACTGTGACTAGTGTTACAGTCTGGTTGCATGTTCATTGGTCTGTTAGGGATGAGCTCACTATAGAGTGCTCTGCATTGGACTCATCCCTGACATACCTCTAAAAGTCTTTCTACTGTAAGATGTTTCTTGCGCATGCACAAAGAAACATAAAAAATAATTAAGGAGGACAAGAACAAAAAATAAAACAAACAAAAAGCACCAAAGAAAATGTGTTGCCTCTGATTTAGGTGGTGTAGTGCTGCTGGCTGTGTAAAGGAAGGGCCAGGGGAGGGCAAAGAAGCGGGTATTAAAAAAGTAATTAAGAAGGACAACACCAAATAAAATTAGTTGACCACTGATTTAGGTGGATTTAAGTAGTGTAGTGCTGCTGACTGTGTAGAGGTAGGCCCAGGGGAGGACAAAGCAGCAGGAGAGAGAGAGAAAGAGATAGGGAGAAAGAGAGAGAGAAAGAAAGAAAATATTGTTCTGAGGGAGGGCTAAGGGGCAAAAACAAATACAAGCAAACTATAAAATAAGACTGTGCCTGGCATCCAAAAAAGAAGAGAAGAAGAATGAATCTGATGCGTAACTGTGCCTGCCAATATGGACAAATAAGGAAAGGGGAAGTTGGACGCAGTCAAAGGACTGCAAGTAATGACAATACCCAGCAACTATGCCACTAACACAGAGCATGCAACTAATTTAGTGTACCCTTATGTGGGGGCCTCCACCCCCTGTACCCCCCAAAATAAACATAATCACCTCCGCCTGGGCATAACAGGGAGTGGGAGGCAGAGTGATGCCCTCAGCGCACCACACCCACAAGTCCTGGATGCCCACATGAGGTGTGCTCTGTTGCCGGTGCCCACTTTACGGGTGCCCTCATTCCAGTGCCCTATTGACGGGATACCTACTGGCTGCAGGGTAAGCCCATGGGAGGGTAAAGCATCAGTTATTAAAAAATAATGAAGGATGACAAGAACAAATACTGTTAAAAAAAAGTAAGAAAATGTGTTGCCAGTGATTTAGGTGGTGCAGTGCTACTGGCTGTGAAGGGATAGGGCCAGGGGTGGGTCAAAGCAGCAGGTATTAAAAAAATAATTAAGATGGCAAGAACAAAGAAAATATTGTCCTAGAGTGAAAAAAAACAAACACAATAAACTCTTGGCTGTGTAGGGGTAGGCCCAGCAGAGGGCAAAGCAGCTGAGATAGAGAGAGACTGAGGAGGTTGTGGTGGAAGAGGCCTAAGGGGAGAAAAAAAGCAAGCAAACTACAAAACAAGAATTTATTTATTTAGTTTTTGTTGACCGGATAAGTGCACTAGACAAATCCTGCCTATTTTCAGGCACAACCCGGGGGAAGGGAATACAGATGAATGCCAACTGACCTTGAACCAGATTAAGCTGTTGGTGGTATTTTTTTTTAGTGAATGAGGGAAATTTGGCCAGGACACCAGGAAATTCCCAACTCTTTTCGATAAGTGCCATGGGATCTTTAACATCCACCTGAACTACCACCAATCCAGGCAGATGGGACCTCGGTTTAACATCTCATCCAAAAGACGGCACCTCAGAAGTGCAGCACCCCTCTCATGCTGCACTACAGTGTCAGTACTGGGATATTAACCCAAGTGCCAGATGTGGGAACTGAACCCACAGCCCTCTGATCTCCCCGCCTCAGATGCAAGTGTGCTACCTACTGAGCCACTGACACTGACACTGTGCCTGGCATTAAAAAAAATACATTAAAGCAGAGAGAAGCACAGTGAATCTGATGCTTGACTGTGCCTGCCAGCAGGCTGCCAAAAAAAAAAGAAATAAATAAAAACAAATTAAATACAGATTTGGCAGCAAAAAGAGGAAACAAAAGTCATACAGAGTGTTTTTGACATTAATTTTTTGAGACTACTGCAACTGCAGGCAACACATTGCTTAATGAAAGTAAAGTATAAGAAGTGTCATTGTCAGTCATTGTCACTACTCTAATCCTCATCTTCATTATCATCACCACCACCATACAGTTTACTCCAGATGTCTGCTTCACCAATTTATATTCCAAGACTGTAATAGCTTAACATTGCTGAGTTGCTGAATACAGTCAGTCACTAAACAGTAATACTAGGAGTCAATCTTCTGCACTGAGCTTAGAAGGAAGTGATGGTGGTCATTGTTGTCTGTTGTGTACAATACAGTACACAATTTGGTCCTGTAGGCATGGTAGTCTGAATGCTAGGGACTCAAAAGGGATATTTTTAAAAGTAGAAAGTTAAAAATACAAAAAAGGATCAACGTGTTTAGGTGAATTATGAGTCTCAGGTAGGTACTGCAGCTTTAGGCAACCAATAAGGATGGCCACAGAACAAGCTAAGCAACTGGGGCCAACAAAATCAAACCCCCAAAAAGTATTTCTGTGAAATCAAAAGTTTTGTCTTCCAAGTGAATGCTTGACACAGTACTCTCAGGTATGGAACAACTGCATACATTGCTACTTTTGTCCCTCACAGACATCTGATTCCTCTGAGGCTGAGCCCCAAGCGGGACAAGATAAAGATGATGAAGGCAGTGATCAGGTACAAGGTTTACTAGAGGGGATGGATATTACAAATGAGGAAGAAGTGGAAGCAAATGTTTTTATGGTGGAGGAGGAGGAAGATAGTAGGTTGGAGGAAGGGAATAAAGCACAACAGGAACAGGCCTCCAAAAATCTGGAATACAACCTCTGAAAAGGTGACTGAGCTGCAACGCCTAGCCACTGACAAAAAACTAAAAAGATATAATCTTTTGTTTGGTCATGCTTCTCCATTAGTGCTTTTAATGAGTTGGTGGCAACATATGCATTTTTTAAACGGGCAATCCGCAGCGTTACAAAGAAAGAATCACTGGGAGCACTGAAAAGGCACTTAAACAGATGTCATAACTGAGAAATCCATTTTGAGAACAGAAGAGAAAGTGACAGTGATGATATCTCACTACACTCAGGAGGTAACTGATATATGAAAGCAGTGGCAGCACAGATAGCAATACAGAAACACCTCCAGCACTTCCTTCCATTCGAATGACTTTGAATTCTAGTGTTACTGATAATGGCCATGTATTCAACAGTCCCACACCTTCAAGGAAACAGCTTACCATCTCAGAAATATATAAACATAAAGCTAAATGTCTCTCAACCCACCCTGTTGCTGTTACAATAACAAAAAAAAATTCAGAGATGATAGTTTGTGACTTGCTACCATATAAAGTGGTTGAAAGTGTACGATTCAGGCAGCTGCCTGAGTACCTCAAAGTTCAATATAATACAGCATTGAAAAGATACTTCTCCTCAACAGGGATTCTGGATCTCTTCAATGTCATAGGTAAAAACCTCAGACGAGGGTAGGCCAATGCTGTTGAGAGGGCAGTGCATCTCACAGCCAATATCTAGACAAACTGTTAATCTGAACCCTTCATAGAGAAACACAATTGCACATACCCCACTATTGCAAAGCATCATGAAAAACATATGCAAATCCCCACAAAATAATTTTGCCTGGCTCAACTTCAACCAGAATTGAATGGTGTTGAAAGGCCTCACAATGCAAGCAGCAAAGGCTGGTAACAGCAGATACAGACACATGTTTCTTCTTTACTGGGACTCATCAGTGTGCCATAATTGCATACCAGCCCAGGGGAAGGCAAGGGTTACCTTTTCAGGGTAACCCTTGCCTCAGGGCATTTGCTCTGGGGTTATTGCCTTTTGTAGTTCTCTTCTCTTCTCTTCTCTTCTCTTCTCTCCCCATGACCCAAACAAGTAAGACCCTCCTAAGGCTGGCTCCCTCCTCCTGGGCTGAGATACACTGATGAGTCCCAATAACGGCAAAACACATGTCTGTGTCTGCTATTATCAGCCTTTGCTGGTTGCATTGTGAGGCCTTTCGGCACCATTCAACTCTGCTTAAAGTTGAGGCAATCCAAATTCTTTCTTGGGGATTTGAATATGCTTCCCATGATGCTTTGCATTAGTGGGATATGTGCAACTGTGTTTCTCTTTGAAATGTGGCTGTAAGGCCGATATCCTTCCATCTAACTTATTTGTCCTCTGTATTGTCAGCATTTTTATGGTTTATTATTAATTTATTGTTTTAACATTTTTACTCTTTTACTGTATAATGCTTTGGTTTGTAGAACTGCATTTCTGATGTTCCCCATAATTTGTATTTCTCTGATGTGGAACCTTTGTAAAAGAGCCATGGCTCAAAGGTATTTGTAATCCTAGACTTGATAAATAAATAAATAAATAAAATAAAAAATTTCAAAAATAAAGCTTATTAGTTACATTTGAAGAAGTGGAGGATACCATCCTAACCTGTATACCCAATAAAGCTCCAGGTTCAAATGATATACCTTTGGATATTTTCAGGAAACATCTTAACATTTGGGTACCAGTTCTGACAAATTTCTTCAATAAATGCTTAAAATGTTTTTATATACCATCAAACTGGAAAGTAAACAAAATCATTAAACTATATGAAGAAGAGGATCCTAAGAAACTCAAACATTTTAGGCACATAACCCATCCTTGATACCATATCAAAAACATTTTTCTAAAATTATATTAACTAGATAACAAGGATGGGTGGAAAGAAGTAAAATTATTTCCTCGCTACAACCAGGATTCAGAAATGGTTTGTCTACCATGGACAATATTTTTACTTTTGCACATTTAATAGAAAAAAATATTTATATTAAGAAACTAAAACCTTGTGCCTTATATATAGATTCCTGTGTAGCTTTTCACTTACTAGAAAGAGGCCTTATACGGCAAAAACTTTTGAACCTCAAGTTAGGTACAAATATTTTATTGCTCAGTTATAGTAGAGCAATAAAACCTCCATTAGATTTGAAATAACAGGTATAACAGTCCCTCTGACTCACCTTGGCAGTTTCAAGGGCCCTCAAGCCTTCCTTGGACACAGCTCAAGGGGGCCGGCCTAGGTTTACTGGCAGACAAGTAGTACTGGAACAATAGGTGCACGTGGTGCCTCCACTTGGGGTAGTGATTGGGAATAAGCATGGGTAAATTGCCGGTGAACACCCCCTAGGAAAATACCATAACTGCTCCTACCATACCTTCCCCACACAATAACAGTTCCCCCTTCTTGCAGTGGGTCCCCATACCAGAATATAACATTAAAAATTAACAGTTTTTATTCTGGGGGAAAGGAGAAATGGAGGAGAAATAGTACAACAACATTAACAACAATTGAAACACTTTTACCCCTCACAATCCCAACCTCCCACCTGCAGATGTACCCAGCTTCCCAATGGCAGCTGCCTAGAATATCTCTAAAGTCCCTCGAGTAGGTAGCACACCGCCATGTAGAAGACACTGAGGATCTTCCTTTGGGACCCAAATAACTTTAACCAGATGCAAAACTTTAACTTGTTTGCCTGGGCGCAGCTCTAAACTTGCCACAGTCCTGTACAGGACTTAACCCCCTTAATTCTGACTAGCTAGCTAAAGAAAGACTTCCCCAAAGCCACAGCCTGAAGTACTTACAGTTCAGCAATTCAAAGAGGGTTTTGCAGATACTTGTTTCATGATACCATGCTGGTATCTGAAGTTGTTGGTGCACCATGGTAGTGGATAGCTGAAGAAGACCTGCCAGGCCTTTTTAATCTTCACCCAGGGGCCTTTGTATGCAGTGCTCACCCAGCAGGATTCTTGATATCTTTCTCTCCAGTGGTTTCCTCTTCAGCCTGGGTATGGAACTGGCTGGTGGTTCCCAAGACAGGTGCCTGGTGCACAGTTTTCTCAGCTACAGTAAAGATGCTGGGTTCTGACTTAGTCTTGCTAGCTCATGTATGAACAGTACTCCACTCTGCAGCAAAACCAGTTCCTAATGCACTTATCCCACCAAGGAGGAACACAGCTTGCAGGTCACTTAATTTACCACTGAAGACACTGTGGGTTTAGGATGGGATGATGACAGTCCCTGCTCTCCAACTGCCAACTCTGATGGCTCTTTCAGCACTGCAGGGCAGTCCACTCTCCCTCTCTGGCAGCAATCTGAGTCTGGCTTTCTTTCATGCTGCTGGTTCAAATCTCAGCAGCAGCTCCCAAATGTCTTAGAAAAAAACTCAGTCAGCACAAGTTTAAGTCTCACCCTGGGAATCTCTTACACAGTCCACTTCTTTTCCCAGGGCTATGCACTTCTCCAGGCCTCTGCAGCTTGTCCATTCCAGGGGACAGGCAAGCAAACAGGCAGGCCTTTAGGGCTAGCAAGCCCACATCAATCTCTTTCTCTCTCTCTCTCTCTCTCTCTCTCTCTCTCTCTGTCTCTCTCTCTCTCTCCTCTCTCTCTCTCCTTCCCCTCTGGACTCTCTGGCAGATCTCTCTGGAATCCCCCATTTGATGGGGGAACAGACCCTCAAATCCATTTTTTTTCACTCCCCTTTTCTGATTGGCTGCTGGAGATGTCCCACTGAACAAATTAATATTCATTTGCCTCACTTAATGCCATATTACTCATTTGGGCACCAAGAATTTTCCCTCATTTTTCTCCCAAAGTCCTCCATTGCAGTCCCATGAGCCCCGCTGCAAAATCGCTGCATCCAATTGGCTGTAGCAAGGGTTAGAGGCAATAAGTATGGCTGATGTACTCACAGTCCCATATAAAGTCCCAACTTTCCAGTCTGTTTCTCAGCCATACAAATGCGGGTATTTAATAAACACCCCAACATTTTAGAGCAGTCCTTCTGCCCTGTCCCCCCAAAAGTGGAGTTAACACTTTACACACTTTTTCCTCCCTGTCACTGCTGCCATTTTATAGTCCTTCAGGTGGCAGGCAGGTATTTATAAACCCTCATACATTATTTATGAGCAGGTTCCATAGTGCTTATTGGCACACCTCAAAAACAAATGTTCTTAGCTCCTCAAGCACCTCCTCCATGTCTCTGGACCCTGATTTACTCACTGTGGGGTCTGGGAGCACCAAAAAGATTTTAACTTTGCCACAACAGTGGTGAAAAAACCAATGTGCTCCAACATGAATGCGCAGGCTGCTGCTCGCGCATTTGTGCAACTGCAGTGAAGCGGTTCCATGGGTCTTACTCCTGCAGCCCCACTTTACCAGGTGAAACATATAGGGGCCAGGCAGAGACCCCCAGGGCACACAGGACTTGAGCAAAGTGGCAGTGAGCCCAACTGGGCAGTGATGGGAGCCAAGCACAGTAAGCCCAGCAGGGTTAGGGGGCTTACACAGGGAATCTGACTAGTCAATTTATCACAAACTGAGTAGTAAAACAAGGCTGCTTATTAGCCCAAGTGTTATATAACATCTTTATAAATGACATTTTACAACAGTTAGAGTTGCTGAATTTTCACTCTCCTAATATTACAGTAACTGCATGTCCTGAATTAGTCTATGCAGATGACATGAGTATCATCATTATTGCAAATTGGTTTACAATGTAAACTGGATCACTTTTACTCTCTTTGTTCAATAAATAGCCTAATTATATACTATGACAAATAAAAAAATCATCATTTTTTTGTGGAAGAAAATCAAGTAGTTTTTTTTATTTATAATCAAAAATTAAAAGCAGTGAAAGAATATCTCTATTTAGGAGTTACAGTATATTCACATTAAATAGGATATATGTAAAACATGCACAGGTACAAACTAGAAATGTTAAACAAAATCTCAAAGAACTAGAAAAATTTAACTATATCATTTGAGGCAGGAGTGTCACACCAGCCCTGAGGTCATGTGAGGTAAATATTAACCCAATAGCTCTGTATGGGTCAGAGGGTTGGAGTTACTCATTGCTTGACTCAGTGAACATTTTAATGACACAGTTCTACAGATCACAACTTAGAGTCATGCACTCTTGTTCCAATGAGAATTTAGGGGCAGAATTGGGAAGAATTTCATTGAGTGTCCTTGCCAAATCAAGACTGGTTATTACCGGCTATGTACAGTATAACGAATAAGCCAATGAACATCAGTCCCAATTTATGCCTGAGGGAAAAAATAATTTTGTTTCAGGCAAGAAGAACTCAAAATGGCTCATCTACATCCTTAAAAGTCTGAAAGAAAAGGATGCGTGGCATATTTTGAAAGATTTAAAATAAGGAATTATAATATCTTGTAATTATAAAAATGTAATAAAAAAGCAGAATTTCTGAATTGGCACAGTATAAAAACATGGAGTATGTCTCAAACTTGAAACAAACAAACCAGTATGCAAAAGTTAAATATTGGCGTGAATGTGAGCCATACCTTAGATTGCCCTTGAACCACACAGACAGGATATATATTACTTTGGCCAGATATAGGAACATAGGAATGTGATAGCAGAAAAAGACCCCCAGGCCCACCCAATCTGCCCCGGTTTGCCTAAGTATTTACTTCCACCGTTACTATAGTCAATCCCCCCCTCTCAGAATCCCCCTGTATTAGAATTATGAATTTGTGTATGAATTATTACCATCAAAAAAATTGGAAGCAAGGTATGGCAAAAGAAATAAGAATGATATAGAATGCTTCTACACTATGAGGCATGAGGAAGAACTATTTCATATTTTATTCAACAGTCTTTTGTATTAAAGTTGGCAAATGAAATATCTATATGACTTTATAAAAAAATATATAGCTCCTGCAAAAGTGAAGGTATTGAAATGCTTATCAATCCATTGAATACAGAGGACACTAGAACCCTAGCTACATTTCTAGACACTGTTATAAGACAGAGTAAAAGACTGCTGCTACAGGTTAACTACAGTATGTTATGTGCTAATCTGTTGCATAAATATGAAGTGGAAATTGTTCAGGCAACAATATTGTAAATGTCTGTTTTTATTGTTGTATAGGCATTTTTATAGGTTTTAACAATTTTGAAATGACCATTGTTCAATTGAATAAACTCTGAAACAGAAACTAAACTTGATGATGTGGTATAGTGATTCCCAAAGATGTTGCTGAATTTCAATTTCTGCAATTCTCTCTGAACCATTTTACAATGGCAGTTACTTGCTTTTCTACTGACATATCTTTAAAACAGTTTGCTCTGAAATGTGGGACATTGACACTCACAATGTGGTAAAATGTGGGGCACTGGCACTCATAATGTTGGACACATATACAAGCAAGGAAATACAAGCTCTGAACACAATGAAAATTTGTGTTTTTGTTAGTAGACAGTTTAATTTTAATTGTTGTTATAAAATTTATTGAAGAGTTCCACCAGAAAAGCACACTGAGCAATAAATTGCTCGTCTCACAGTGCATCCTGGGAGAAAGGGTAGAGGGAAGCAAATAAACAGTTGAATAGAACATCAGAGTAACAATCAAGTACACAACATCAGAGTACATTACAAATTCAATAACATGGAAAGGCAGTCAGTACATTCCGAGAGGGTACATACAATAAATACAAAGCTAATGATGTTGCTGAAACTAAAATACTAGATACATTAAAGTGCAAGGTAGTTTTTAAAAATGGAATAAAATGTAAGTGCTAGGGAGGAGCCTGGGTTATATAGATGTTTGGTACAGCAGAAACTTGGTGGGAACCAGGTAAGTGAATTGAACAAATAGCCAGGGCAAGAGAGTGTGGCATAACTACGGGCATAGGCAATTTGAGGAATAGAAGTTGGAAAGGCATTTGAGATAGAGTGAGGAGAGGAGGAGTACCTGATTTGAGGAGGTAGCGAGTTCCAAAGTTTAGAGAAAGAGTAGGAAAAAGCAGACTAACTGGCAGAGGTGAGCTTACGAGGGATAGCCAGAGTCCTGGCATCAGTGGATCTAAGTGAATGGGCAGGGGGAGGGAGGATAGACAATGAAGAGGAGAGGTAGGAGGGGAGAGAGTTGAACCAGAATTTGGAGGTAAATGTAGCCATAGGGGACAGGCATCGGCTTGTAAGAGAAGGGAATGCCAGAGAGTGGTATAGATCGCAGTGATGATAGTGAGGTGGAGAGCCCAGTGTGAAGCCACAGAAAGAGTTGAAAAGAGAGTCCAATCTGGTTAAAGAGGACTTCGGGGGGGCACCATAAACTACATCACAGTAGTCAAAGATGGGGAGAATTATTTTCTGGACTAGTCTGTGCCTAGCCATTAGAGGTAGACAGTATTGGTTCTTCAAAAGGGAGCCTAGCTTGGGGCGCAGTTTTTTGCAGGATGGTGTCCAAATGTCAAGACAAGCTAATGTGTTGGTCTAGCCAGACCCTGAGGTATTTGAAGGAGGTGGTGTCCTTCAATGAAGTCCCATCTAAGGATGGGAGAGAGAGGTGAGCCTAGAGAGTCATTACCTCATGCCAAAGGTCATAGAGACAGTCTTTTTGGCATTTAAGGAACATTGATGAGCAGTAAGCCAGTGTTGGAGCTTGTCAAAGTCCAACTGGAGTCTGGTTTTGACATTGGAGCAGGTGTGGCCGGAGGTGTACATGACAATGTCTGATATGGCATCATAGATGATGGTATTATGAATTTCTGGCCAGAAGTTTACATTTACAGTACGAGACAGCACCTTCTTTGTGTGGCATTCAGCACCTTTTCTATCTGGGCCATATATGGGACTGACTAATTTGGAGCAGTACAATTAGGGACATCCCTCCTAATGAGGGAGAGCTGAGTGGTATGCCTGTTGGAGGAGACTCAGTTATTAGAAACATAGAATTTGATGGCAGATAAGGACCGATTGGCCCACCCAGTCTGCCCATTTCCATACCTAATGGATAAGCTGCAGATCCTAATTAACCAACAGCCTACTTCTTCCTACCCCAACCCCCTAGAATTACCTTATGACTGTCCCATGCATTCTTGAATTCTACTACTGTTTTAGACTCCACAACCTCCTCTGGAAGGCCATTCCATGCATCCACAACCCTCTCTGTGAAAAAATACTTCCTTAAATTACCTCTGAGCCACCCCCCCATCTTCAAATTGTGTCCCCTTGTTCTTGCACACCTCTTTTTCCAAAAGATGCTACCCTTTTGGACTTTGCTGATTCCCTTGAGGTACTTGAAAGTTTTTATCATGTCCTCCCTCTCCCTCCTTTCCACGAGGCTATACATATTAAGCTCCTTAAGTCTCCCTTCATATGTCTTCCAGTGCAGACCCTGCACCATTTTAGTTGCCCTCCTCTGGACTGCCTCCATCCTGTTTATATCTTTGTGGAGACTGGATCTCCAGAACTGCACACAGTACTCCAGATAGGGTCTCACCAGCTGTCTTCACAGAGGGATAACAACTTCCTGTTTTCTACTGGTGATGCCTCTCCCTATGCACCCCAGTATCCCCCAGCCCTCCTTACTGCCCTCTCACATTGCTTGCCCACCTTTAGGTCATCTGAAATGACTACCCCCAAGTCCCTTTCCATTTTTGTTGTTGTTAATATCTCACCCCCCATTGTGTACTCTTCCTCTGGGTTTTTGTTTCCCAGGTGCATTTCTTTGCATGTCTTAGCATTGAATCTAAGCTGCCAAATATTTGACCATTCCTCCAACCTTGCCAAGTCCCTTCTCATCCTTTCTACCCCACCTTGTGTATCAACACTGTTGCAGATCTTTGTGTCATCTGCAAAGAGACATACTTTTCCTTCCAGTCTCTCTGCAATGTCACTTATAAAGATATTGAAGAGGAACAGTCCTAGTACTGAACCCTGTGGTACCCCACTAGTAACCCCCCCTTTCTTTAGAGTGGACTCCGTTTACTATTACCCTCTGTGTTCTGTTTTCCGGCCAATTCTTTACCCAGGCTACCATCTTGGGACCCACTCCCAGGCTAGCTAACTTGTATATTAATCTTTTGTGTGGGACTGTGTCAAATGCCTTGCTAAAGTCTAGGTAGGCCATGTCCACAGCCCCTCCCTGATCTACTACTATGGTCACCCAGTCAAAGAAATCTATTAGATTTGTCTGACGTGATCTTCCTGCTGTGAACCCATGCTGCCTTGGGTCCTGTGCCCCTCTAGCCTCTAGGTGCTTGACAGTTCTTTCCTTCAGAAGTGATTCCATCATTTTCCCTATCACTGAGGTTAAACTAACAGGTCTGTAGTTTCCTGCTTCTGCCCTGCTCCCACTTTTTCGAAGTGGAATCACATCTGCCTTCCCCCAGTCCTCAGGTACCACCCCATCCTCCCATGATTTATTAAAGAGGGTAGTCAGTGGTGTCACTAGTTCTACCCTTAGTTCTTTTAGAATTTTGGGATGAATTCCATCAGGCCCCATTGCTTTGCCCACCTTCAGTTTTAAGAGTTCTTTCAAAAACCTTTCTTCCGTAAATGGGCTGGTATCAACTCCTGCATCCAGAGTGTTTCTATCATTTAGTTTAGGTACCTCCCCCTCTTCATTTGTGAATACTGAGCAAAAATATTTGTTTAGTATCTCTGCCTTTTCACAGTCACCCTCTGCCCACCCCCCCTCGAAGGAAAGAGTGATAAAGGATATTAATGTGGACTGTGACTGCGACTGAATACATACTTGTCCCAGTTGTCCCAGAGACACACAGATGTGTAATCCCCAATCAAAAACTGAGGTTTTAAAGACCTGTCATGATACTACATCCATAATATACCCAGTATGAATACAGGTAGTCTAAATGAACAGAAAGCTATATTTATTGATCAGTTCAGTTCAGTTTTTTAGCAAAGAACACATAATTAAACATAGTTTATGACGTGTTATAATAGCAGCTTACAGAAGACATCATAAAAAGATTGTGAGTCTGTCTATTCAGAGAGTAGCCTATCTAGTTTAAAAAAAAAATAATATGTGCAAAGTTTGTCATGGCAAACAAGGTACGCAGACTTTGACTGTAAATGAGCCTACTACATAAACCTGATCTGTTTCTGGATTCACATTACATAGAAATGAATAAATCTATTTTTCCTTTTTTTTCAAAAATAGGGTAATTCATAACCAAGTGTGCAACAGTAAAATGTATATTGTTGCTGCGTAGGCAGAAATTAATGACAGATGACAGTGTCCAAAAACTCCAGTTATTTGCCAGAATATTTATCAAACCCAAACAAGGTCATGCCAGCACTTTCCAACATGATGTTTTCCCCACACATGGCAAAATATATATTTAAGTCTGCCAACTGTTGTACCTGACAGTATGCTTTTAAGGTCATTATATCTGATATCATGTCTAGATCTGAAAATAGATTTTTTTCCTTGTAGATATTGTTTTATTTCTGCTAAAATTATTGAGATTTTCCTGGGTACACGAGGCCCCTTTCAGTTCAAGGTCTAACCTTTTAAGTTTTGCATTAAGGTGGGTAAACCAACAATCATTTTGACAATTATTTTTTTTTAATTCTAAAGAGCACAATTTAGGGATTCCTTTATCTCCCATTTCAATTATCTTTGTATAGTACATGGCTGCTGTTAACATTACTATTGTCTAATGCATGCAAATTCAATTCCATCCTCAGCAGGGCTGTTGGAGTATCTTTAAGCAATAAACCATGAGGAGGTGTGGGTTTTGTGGGGACTTACCATGGCTGGCCTGGTTTGGCCATGAGGCCGTAGGTCGAGTGGCTAAATCCTCACCAGCCATGATAAATTCCTCGTAAGCCACCCCCCCGAGTGGTTTATTGTGATTATACCATGACTTTGTGATGTAAGTGTAATTAGAAACTTTTTAGATTTCTTTTTTCACCTGTAAAAAATAATGTTTTTAAAGAAATATTTTTTCACAAAAGAAAATAGTCCCTGGTTTGTGTTTAAATTGTTTATTAACTTTGACTTATACAGATAGAATTGAGTGCACAGTAACAGATAGTGAGGCTTTTGGTACATTTTGAACTTTTAGTAACATTGTCAAACTTTTTTTTGTTTGTTTTTAAACTGTAATCAGCTTTGCTAGGCAACAATTCAAACTTTAATGAAGGTTTTAATTAGAGAAATGTTTAGGAATAGGCAAACAATTTTGTTAATAGTTCATGTGCAACAGAACATTGTTATGCTGTGGTTTTTTTAGAATAGTCTGTTGTGCATTGCAGCTAGATAGGTTCTGTTGCTTTAAGTTTCTTTCCTGCAGGTTGTGTGTGATCCTGTAACTCCTGTGGTGTGATCTGTTGGAAGAGAAGAAGAGTTGGGTAATTTTTTGGAGGGTTTAGTTTTTATGCTTTTTGGGGTGCAGCACTGTTGTTTTATGTAGTTTTTTTTACTTCCTTTTTTTTTTGTAGCTGAAGTTAACTATCCCATAGTTAACAAGGTTTCCTATAGAAGCCATTTTCAGGTGTGGCTCTGCATCCCATTGGTTGATGTTGTCAGCTGCATTCTACATTGAAATATTTGCAGCTTGGGATGTTGTTTGTGCAAACGCCGTGGCTTCAGGTGGGGCTTCTTCATTTATTCAGAGATCTTCCGTGAAAATGGGTGCTTCAAGGAATTCAGGATTTCTTGTTGGCTGAGGAGGTACAGAATGCTGTGGGAATTCAGAGTTGCTTCTCTATGCAATGTGGCTTCTGTGCCAGGAGTGCTTTCAGGGTTCTGTGTTGTGCTGGTATTTGGTGGTGTTTTGGGTGCAGCTTGGATAGGTGGGGTCACCAATAGCTTCATAGAGAAGCTTCGCTTTTATGACTTGTGATTGTCATAATCTGTCTTGCTTTCATCCCTGAGTTACTTAGAAGGGTCACAGCAGTTGCATGGAGGGAGTGATTTATGAAGATCATTTCTAGCTTTGCCTCCTTACAAATTTGGGGTAGCATACTGCCAAGGAATTTAACTCCCATCAGTTCCATGTTTTACCACACTTCCAAAATACTGATTCATCATGTATTTTGGGATGGAGAAATAAATGCAGGAGGGTTTGGGGGCAGTTTAGATACAGTAGATATTTTATCATTGCTGACTGGACACAGAGGATCATTTGGTTGTGCAAACATTCAGCCTCTTGTAAATTGTTTGGTGGGATCATTAATTTCCTTATGATTTTTACTTTGTTCATTGAAAGTTTTGGTTAGATATTCTTCACCACCATCTGTTTGTTAGATTTCAAAGGAGTGAATTGTAAGCTGCCTCACTCCTTCATTGCCACAGTGGGCAAAGTATAATAAGATATCTATTCAGACTTTTTTAACAAGACCTGTGACAGTGTCTGGTGTTAGTGCAGCAGAATTTCTTAATCTGGTCAGCTGGTTTATGGTCAGTGGGGAGTGATGGTCAGCCTTATCTTTTCATTCCTTTCTGAATCACTTAACTACACCTTTAAAAATGTTATTTGCTGTACTGAATTCAGTATCAGATATCAGATTTATGCTGTGGCTGAGGGAAGGGACATTTAAATATCTATTTAAGCCTGCTCTGAGGCTTATATAACTAGTGAGGCAATATTCTTTGCCATCAATATTGTGGACTGTACTATAATACTCTCTTATGATATTGTTAAGTTCTGAAGGAGTAATGACAACTAAGTTTATTTCTTTTTGTTTCTGCTTAGACTAATCAAAAAAACATTTATTGCCCACCACGTTTGCTTTTGGGTTACAATTTCATGATGCTCCCTTTCTAGCTGAAGCATTTCTTGTGTTGTTATTTCTTGATGACGTTGCCTTTTTTTGGTTACAGGAATGGATGGTTGCAGTGAGATGCAGAGGCCCGCTGAGTTCCAGTTGTGTGCTGCGGGTGGAGGTGCTGATGTGTCCAGCTGCATGAATGACTGGATGACTGCTGTCTCAGCTGCTGGAAGCTGAGGGGCAGATGCCAAACTCGGACTCATTACAGGTATGCTGTTCTGGGGTTGTTTACATTTTCGCTCGGTGTATTTTCCAGACTGTCGAAGATTTTATCCAATTCCACAGTGTCTATCAGTTCGAATGAAGCGTCCATTGCTTTTTTCACCAGTACTAGAGGTTAGTGCTTACTGTTAGGAGGAGGTAATATGGCAGCTCTGTCTGCTTGGTTCGGCTATCAGAATGATTTAGTGTTAGGGTGACATGCGACTGTGGCCAGTTGGCACCTTTTCATTGATTATCAGAGGATTTATAACAGAGGTGAGGTGCCAGCCTGGTGATTTGATTGTCTGTTGTTGGCTGTCCATGATATAATTTGGATTATACAATGGGGTATGAAAATCCTGTAACCTCATTGGTCAAAACACATCACATGATCATGGTATAGCCTACAATAACCCACAGCTGAGAAATAGCATTTATAAAAAACATACTTAAATGCATTTTAAATGTATTTTACACATGGCTCCATTGTATAATCGCAATAAGGCACTCCAGGGTGTGGGTTATTGATGGATTTACCCACTTCTTGTGTGGTTAAGTCACTCAGCTGCACCTTGCGACACACCACACAAGGCTTGGGTAAATCCCCCGATAACCCACACCATCATGCCTTATTGCTTGAATACCCAACATACTTCTTATTAAAAATGTTTGTGTTTTTTCAAGAACTTGAGTATTGCCCATTGGGCCTCATGCCTCCACACCATAAAGTGTCTGCGCATTTACTTTTGCCTTGAACATTTTACACATTGCATCAAAAAAATCTGACCCGACATTGTTTTGCAAATCTAATTATCCTTTTAGTGGAGGAAAATGCTGACTCTCTGGTTACCTTTATATGTCTGTTCCAATTAAAATTTTGTCATTAACTATGCCTAGGTATTTATATAATCAACCTTCCTTTGTAAGTATGTTATTGAATTCCCATTATTTTGCATTAGACTTGTTTTTTGAATATTACGTTCCAAATCAAAACTATATAAGAGTTCCGCTGTTGCTTTTAAAACCATTGTTAATTCCAGCTTTTGTTCAGAAAATAACTACAGTATTGTCTGTATATATTAAAATCCCTATCTTACAGCCATTAACGGATGGGGGATGCATATCCACAGAGATCAAAGCTTCTTTTAGAGTTTCCAGATACAAATGAAAAAGTATTTTTAACCCCTTTATAAGTAGGCAATGGGCCTCCAAGATCACCTTATCTATTGAATCTATTCCTAACCACTGAGTTGCAATTGAGTAACTTCAAAATATTCAGAAGCATTAAGTCAACTTTTTTAATTCTTAAAATGTTCCAGAACTTTCTTCTGTTTACATTATTGAATTCTCCTTTAATTTTGATACATATAACATAATTTTTTAATTTTTTCAAACCATGTATTGATAAATCATATACAGTAGCTTATAGCAAAAATATGATTTGCTGTATTAAAATTATTACAAAATCCAGTTTGATAGATAGAAAGTAGATTATTGTCACCTATTCCTATAATTTATTTAAAGTGATTTGGGTATGACTGTTTGTGCCACACAGAGGAGTGTGATAGGTCAATAGCATGGTGGATCCAACCTATATTCATACTTCTTAAATATAGTCACAATCCCCACTCTCCATTTGTCTGGTAGAATAACATTTTTATTAATTACTGTAAATAGCTTAGATAAAATAGGTGTCCACCATACAGGATCCAATCTAAACACTTCAGCTGGGATGTTATCAGCCCTAGGAGCTTTACTGTTTCTTTGTGGATTAATAGCTATGATAAACTATTAGGGAGAAACTGGCTAGTGTGAGAGAAGATCTTCATCAAGTCTTAATTCACTATTGTTTTGATCTAGGTTATAGAGCTTATAAAAATAGTCATACCAAACATTGGCATGAATATTGAAATTTAAATTGTTTAACGTATTACCAGTGCCAAAGGCAGCTAATTTCCAGAAAACCTTGGTGTCATCCTTAATGGCTTGCTGTAGGTTTCCCCAGAGATCTTTTATATCTTTCTCTTTTTCTTTTAAGAAGGGATCACTATTCTTTTTAAGCTATACTAAGACATACATTTTACATCATTATCTTTAGTTATAAACTTACCTATCTTATGTAGGACAATCCTAATCTGTTGACACTCTTTACTGAACCATTTAACGTGACAGTTACCATCTCCATTACAGGATAGCTTTTGTTCCTCATGTATCTCATCAAAATTAACAACAATTGCCTCCTCATATTTCGTAACACAGCACACATCATAGTTGGTATCTGCCATCGCATAATCAGTGGGAGATACCTCACAAAAATCTTTGACATCAGTACTTTGAAGTAGTGCTACCACTCTGACATCATAAAAGGGGGCCCACTTCATTTTATTTTTATTAAGTATCACCATATTTCTAGACATTGATCCCTCCATAGTGGACAGCCTTTTACAGTAATTGACCAACATAATTTGTAAATTTAAGATTAAAGGATGGTGGTCACGATCTCATTGTGGTACAAGTTCCAGTTTTTAACTGATAAGAATAAACATCTGTCAAGCTAACTTGATAACTGAGACCCCATTTCTTGTGGGATAGATATAATATCCATCCACATCTCTATATATCCTGCTGTTTAGTACTCAAAGTGTATTGTTTTCTGCAAAATTAAGTTAACTTCATATGCATTCTACTGCATACCTTGTCTTTTAAATTTCTAAAGGGGTTACCTAATGTACTGTCTACTGTCCATGTGGTAGTATAGTATTCTATTTTACTCACAATGCTGGCATTCAGAATGTAACAACAAAGATATGTACATTTTAATATGAGGCATACGTTTCTGATGTGACAGATTCTAGGAAGTCAAAGAGTTCATATTCTGGTTTAAACTTAAATTTAGGGGGTATATTCACATTTGTAATTACTGTACATACATCTTTTTTTGTTGTTATGTAGAGCTACAGTTATATAATAACGTGTACTATTTTAATTAGTCTACTCTCATCAAATACCGAGGTGGATAACATTGTTAGTCAGATGCCCAATAGCGGTCCTACTTGCATTTAACCTATATGTAGCATAGCCCTCTACTATATATTGAGGGACATAACACAACTATGTTTCCCACACTAAATATATTGGAAATTTTTGATATAGTTACATCAAATTTGAGCTTCTAATTTTAGGGAGAGCTCTTCAGTATTCCAGCTAATTATCCACACACAGTTCTTAAAATCTAAAGTACATTGCAAATGATTGTAGGCTGGGTTTGGTAATAAAAATTGGGGAAGAATCTAGTCTACTTCAAACTGCTCTTAACTATGTCCAGGCTTGGTCTGGTAAGTCTTAGCTTCTTTTAAAAGAGGACAAATGCACAGTGATGCACTTGGGCAAGAACAACCCCCCTCCACACACACTCTTATATTTTAAATAAGAATAGTTTGAGGGTGACCATGGAGGAAAGAGACTTAGGGATTCTCAAATCCCAGGATATACAATTTACTTCCCATTGTAGGAATATAGTGCAAAAAGGAAACAGGGTTCTGAATTACATATTAAGACACATTGCAAGCAGGGACAGGGAGGTGGTGCTCCCAGTTGATACATCACTTGTGAGGCCTATCCTGGAGTATGGCTATCAAGTATGGTCCCCTTACAAGAAAGGGGAAATAGCTATAATAGAGAGGGTATAGAAAATGGCAACAAGAGGAATAAGAGGTATGAATGGGAAAAACTAAGACTCAAGACTTAGGGAATTGGAAATTTACCCCCTTGCATATAAAAGAAAAAGAGGAGACGTGTCTCATTTATAAAGCATGGACTGATAATGATTTGTGGGATAATCTGGGCTTAGAAACCATGGAGCAGGTATATAATGCCCGTGCTCATCCCTCACAATTGAAAGACAGAAAACCAAAGTTGGCAGGGAGCCAAAAGTGGTTTAATCAGAGAGTGGTACAGGACTGAAATAAACTCCCACTTGAGGTAGTGAGTAGTGTGAGTACTGAAATATTTAAATCCAAATTAGACACCTTTTATAGGGATTCAGAAAACCTATAAAAGTACTAAAACATTAAAAGTAGCGAGCATAAGAGACAAAAGTCTAACCTAAGCTCTGTAAACTCCTATGATACCTATGATTGTTGAGTTGAGCTTCCAGGTTCTATTGGGGCATATCATCCGAGCTCTCAGAATCTTCAAATCATTCTGTTTTGGTTCTACCACTGTACAATGACACCATTGATATCGACGGTGCCGACACTGATGTGCACAATTCTGACAGTCAGCATTGTGCCTGACTGTGAAAAGTGTTTTTCTGTGTGGGGGGGCTTTGCTCCCCCACACCCCCCCATCTTTGAATAGCAACGAGTCAGAGTTGACTTGAGGTGGGCGCCAACACCTGCAGTTAGATGTCGGGTCTGATGGACCACCACAAAGAAATATCTTGACCTGGCGAGATTTGTCACTGTGGTGGTATTTTGCTGTGTGGGTGTCATTGTTGTGATATGATACCATCTGTTTTGTATACTGGGGATGAAGTACAATAGCAAAAACTAATATGGAATTTGTCTCCATAACCAAACTATTGTTGATTCTCTTCCCTAACTGCCTATTTAATATTAGAAAATGGTCTAAGAAAATCCCAGGCTCTGATTGGCTGATAGCCCTAGCAAGGTGGGTATCTATCAGACAACAGAGTCCGGGTATTAAAAGCCCCAGTCTCAAGTGACCAGATTACAGAAAACAAAGTGCTAGTTAGAACTTTGAAAATTGATCTGCCACCATGTTTTGCTGTCACTTAGTGGTGAGTTGGTGGCTGGCAAAGCCCCTCCCCCAGTCTGTCTACTTTATGTTAAAAAAAAAACAAAGGCAGCCGTCCGCTGACAAGCTTAAGGCAGCCACCTTAAAAGACCCTTTTCTCAATGCAAATAAATGCTTTGCCCATTTAAAAAAAAATAAGTGTGTCTTTCATAGCTGACCATTGCTTGCGCTCATGTCCTGCTCAGGGTCCTTGCTGATGTTTAGACAGTCAGCTGAACTGTCACAAGAATCGTAACTACAGCGTCATAAATTATGTTCCAGGGTACATTACTGCAGACTACAGTGATGGAGCGGAGGGGGGTAGAACCGTAAACTGCCTTTTTATTTTAAAAAAACAAACAGTTATTTATATACTTTAGCTCTGGAGACTGGAGACTTGCACTATACTTGAAAGTAGGAAGCAGTTGTTTTAAATTTCCAGTCCTTTTGAGATTATGCTCGCAATCCCTGTAGCAGCTCACAGCAACTCCAGGGTAGGGAGGGAGAAGAGAACGGTCAGCAAAATCTTTTTGTAATGCTGTTTTGTCAGCGCTGACTACACATCAGAATGGGTGGCAGCTGTTTACAAACTCCTGTTCCTTTTGCGATTGCAATCACTATCCACATAATGGGGGAGGAAAAAACAGTGACAGCCACTTGGGATGTAGTCTGTGAGAGAGAACCACAAGCCCCAAAATGCAGTGTTCAGTTTTTCTCACTTGTTACTGGTGTGTGTGTGTTGGGGGGGATGCCTTTCATTAACAAACTGCTAAGAAACAGGAAAAGGCAAGTGGAAAAAAAAAACAAGCATATGTAAATAGCAGCAACGCCCTCTGCTGGAACTAATGCAGGAACTACTTTACAGCAAGAGACTTTTCATTGTTTTTAACTTCTTTATAATTTATTTATTTATTTATTTTTATTTTTTTTTATATAACTTTTACCTATAGCCCATTTTCTAAGCACAATAATACCCTCCAGGGTGGGCAGTATTGTGCTATACTGGACCTTCCAGGGGCTATAAGGCCCTCTGCCTGTGGCGTGGGCCTCATTATGCCCCTGGGCAGTCCAGTATAGCACAATACCGCCCTCTCTGTTGGGTATTATTGCTTACTTTTTTGTCACTCAACAATGAATGAATCATCACCAAATGAATGTCAAAACTCTACTGGGTGCAACAACTTCATGATTCTAGGTTGTTTTTTGTTTGTTAAAGTCTGTTAAATTTTCCTTTCATCAGTTTTTCTCAGTTCTATTTTATTATTTCTTTTAGACTGATTTCCTCTTGATCATTTCTTGAAGGTGAATGTTTAATAAGATCTTTTATATTTGTTTCCAATAATGTAATATTCAACTTAATGCCAATGTCTCTTAATCCATTTGCATGTTTAATTAGAAATGCTCTTATGTCTGGGTATTTTAGATTTACACAGACCCAATCATTAGCTTTACTGTTACTTTATCTATAGACAGATTTTATCTCTGACCAGGAAAAAAAATGTTCTCTACTCTGTTCTTGCATGCATTATTGACAATTGTATTTAATGAGAAAACATTCTAATTTCTTGTTCTAGGTATGCCCTTCAGATATACTGCAGGGAGTAGTTTCTTCTCCTTATTAAAAGTTCTTTTGCATCTGTATCTAATGTAGCCCAGTCTTTCTTATCACATTTGTTATGCCAATCCTGTTGTGATAAACTAGCATCTGCTTCAACAAGATGTTCTTCCTTCATTGTGCCTATCAAACGGCTCTTCACTATGGAATTTTACTTTTCTTTTTCTTATGTTGTAATATTTGATTGGCATTTTTTATAGCACATTTTACCTGCTGTTTTCTGAAAGAGGACTAGAAACAATTTCGAATCGGCAGCTGTTTTTAATGTTCTCATTCACAGACAATAATTCACAAGCCGTAAATGATCCATACAATACCTGTATAAAAAATGAAGTGATAAACTCTATTTGGCATTGTTTTGTTTTTATGGGCAGTATTCTGTTACAGTTCTCTTCATAGAACTAGTAATCTGGAATTTTAACTACTGTATGTCATGGTTTGTGGACAGAACTCTGGGAGTATCATTCTGCTAGGATAATAGCTTATGCTTAGCATTCCATACACAAATCATTACATAGTAAAAATCTCAAATTACTGGTTCCATAAAGAGAATTGTGCAGAATGTTTTCTATCAAAAGTAAACAATTAAAAACACAGTTTTTCACATTGGTGTTTATTTAGGTACAGTTAAATATGGCTCAGTTGGAGGCAAGTCTTTCATTTCTGATACTAGGAACATTACTCTCTGTTGCCCATTAGCACGTATTTCCTGTACAGTTTAGCTACTGCCCCCTGATATGGCCTGCCTTTCTACACTTTTTATGTTGGCTCGTGCACTTGCACACCAGCCAACATCTTGAGGTGGTAGCACATTTGGAGGTGTGGCCAGTGTTGAGCTAATGGAGGGCATGCTTCAGAACATGCATCTCTCTTTCCCCGATCAGCCAGCAGCAGGCTCTGACCTCACACATACCAAATGTGATCACCAGAACAAAGAAAAGGTCTGCTGCAATGAGAGCAAAGCTCTCATGCAGCCTGACCTCAACACACCTCCGGAAGTGCAGGCAACATGGCAGCAGTGACTGCCACCGCTGCCTGTCACAATGCCAACAGGGAAGCCCACTCCCCATTGGCATAATGTGCCCCCTCACATGTACAATGTATGCAGAAGGGGTGGCCAATCCCCCGTGGCTTCATGCGCCCCCCAACAGTTTTTCTTTGCCAATGGGGGCCCAATTCCCATCGGCGTTTATCCCTGTCCCCTTTTTATTTGCCAATGGGGGAGCCCACTCCCCATTGGCATAATGTGTCCACCCACCCTTTAGTTGCTTGCCGAGGAGGTGCCCAATCCCCCTTGGCTCATGTGCCCCCCTCAGTATGTGCTGACAGGGGGTGTCCAATTCCCCCATTGGCTACAGAATCCCCCCCAAAAAGACTTAGGTGGCACGCTAGGCCTACCCCAGCATGCCAAATGCCCTGCAAAAAGTCCCACTATTTTTTAAAGCTGTGAAAAAAGAAAACAGTCCCTCACTGTCTCCCTGCCCCCCCACAAACCACGCCCACCTTCTTTGCACCCTGCCTTCTCACACCCCCCTCACCCCATACTTACCTCCGGAGTCTGGAGCGACGATCTTCGGCGGACCGGGAACACGTCTGCACTCTTCAAAGCCAACCGCGAACTGACGAAATGACGGCTGTATAATGGTATAAATAGGGTTTTTTCAACTTTGATGCATATCTCAGGCATATTTTGGAATTTTTGCACCAAATTTTCAACATGGGGTTTTTGGGACCCCTCCTCATGAATTCTGCCACTGTCATGGCATTATTCAGCCCTGAAAGGTGATTTCACAGTCACTGCATGCAATCACCTTTCAGGACCGATTAATGAAATGCCAGTGCTAGCGTTCATGAGGTGGGCTCTCAAAAAGCCTATGTTGCAAATTTGGTGGAAAAAGTCAAAAAAATGGCTGCTTTATGAGCGTGCGTTGCACAGTTGCTATGCAAGCTCGTAAGTTCGCGAATGTGCAATATTTTCATACCAGATTTTCAACATTGTCATTTTTCCACACCTCCTTGTGAATAGTACAGCTGTCATTTTTCACATCCTGGCCCAAATGTGTTTTTGCACTTCCAGTGCAGAATAGCGCAGTCGCTGTGGGAAATCAGTGTTTGGGACATATTACAAAAATGACAGTGACTCTATTAATGAGCAGAGGTCCTAAAATGCCTATGTTGAAAATTTTGTGATGATACTCCATAAAATAATTGAGTTATGAGTGTGCGTTGCACAGTTTGCAAGTATGCTCATAAGTTCGCGAATTTGTAATATTTTCACTCCAGATTTTCAAACTTGCCATTTTTCCACACCTCCTAATGAACAGTACAGCTGTCATTTTACATATTCTGGCTGAAATGTCTTTTCGCATGTCTGGTGCAGAATAGCGCTGTCACTGTGCAAAATCACTTTTTGGGACAGTTTGAGGAAATGACGGTGACACTGTACATGAGCAGAGATCCTAAAATGCCTATGCTGAAAATTTGGTGCCGAACGTCCATAAAATGGCTGTGTTACAATCGTGCGCTGTGCAGTTCCCATGCACCCTTGTAACTTTGCAAATTTGCAATATTTCCATGCCAGATTTTCAACACTGGCATTTTTTCACACCTCCTTATGAAGAGTACAGCTGTCATTTTTCACATCCTGACCAAAATGTGTTTCCGCACCTGTGGCACACAATGGCATGGTCGCTGTGGGAAATCAACTTTTGAGACAGTTTAACAAAATCACAGCACCACTGTTCATGAGGGGAGATCCCAAAATGCCTATGTTAAAAATGTGGGTGACATACTCCCAAAAATAATTGGGTTATAGACGTGTGTTGCGCACTTTCTAAGCACGCTCATGACTTCACCAATTTTTCATATTTTCACTCCACATTTTCAACATTGCCATTTTTTACGCCTCCTCATGAACAATACAATTGCCATTCTCCACATCCTGCCCAAAATGTGTTTTTGTCTCTGTGTCGCCAAATGGCATAGCTGCTGTGCAAAACCACCTTTCAGCTAACAAACTGATTGTGCTGCTTTTCATGAGGATGGCTCACAAACAGCCCATGTTGGTGTTAGGGTTTCCAACTGTAGAACCCCACCCAGTACAGACTGACAGGCACCAGGGGTGTGACTTGGGATCATCGGATGTAATGCTCATGCCATTCAACCCCCACCCCACCCTGCAGCCACTGACAGGCATCATGGTGTGCCTTGCACTGTTCGGCCACAAAATTCACCCTATTCTCTTATACTGCACCCACATCAGTGTATTTCCTTATGGAATGGGGTAACTATAATGCCCAAAGACCCCAAAGCACACCAAGACACTTGTCAGTGTCTACAGGGTAAGGTGAGGTACAATGGCATGAGCGTTATAGCTGACGACCCAAAGGCACACCCCAATGCCTGTCACTCTCTACAGGGTGGGTGTGGGGTTGGCGTCACTTCAATACTTCACTGCCATTCCTATTATGCATCTCTAGCTCTGGTACTACCAATGCCAATGCCAGCAAAACAACATTCAACATTGACAAATGCTTGTTCCTTGCTACTTTGCTTTGGTGCTCTATCATTTTACAAGAAGAGCATTCATAATGTTGAGTTTTAGTCCTTCCTTTGTAGCTTCTTGTAGTCTTAGCATCTTTATTGTTCTGCCTATTTACAACCATACTCTCTATCTCCTTTGCTTCCTTTTCCAATTGTTAATGTGGTGGCTTTCATAGTCTGTTTTCTTTGATCAAACATGCTTTTAGCTGCCCTATTCTCTTTTATGTTCTCCATTATGATATTTTGCACTGTGCTTTGTGTGGGATGTGTTATTTTCTTTCCTGATGATATTAAATCTCTCATTCCTGCAGGAGTCCATTACTGTTCATGATTTCCCTTTAATTTCACCCAAACCCATAATAATTAAACTCTGAGCTACAAATGCTTCAACTTTTGATGGCAGTATTTCCTCTTCTCTGCCTGTCTAATTTTACTGTTTTATATCCATCTCATTTTTGGAAACTATTATATTTGAATTATGCCACACGTGTGGAATGTCAGGAAGAGCAACTGAACTTAGCCTTTTATATTAATTCAATATACTTTATTCAAGTTTTCTTCAAAGTACAGGAATAGATTCATGAAGCAGTCTTAATTACAAAATCAGAAAACAGCTCAGATCTATGAAACTGCATTCTTAAGACATATTATACTGATATTAAAAATAAATCAATAACCTTACCCTATTCACCCCCATTAGTACCAAGTGCAGAAGTCTATTTTTAAAAACCAAAAAACATAGACATTAAAATACATTATATGAAATTCTAAGGTTTCCATGCTACTAATAAAGCGTCAAGAGTATCCCACTTATCTAAGTAAGTCTGCAGTCTGTTATTCATCATAGCTATATGTTTTTCTAACTGAAGAGCCAGTAATATTTCTCTGTGCCATTCTAACACAGAAGGCAAGGAATTATCCTTCTAATGTCTCATGATTGTTAACTTAGCCATAGCAGATACTAGGGCTATGTAAGCTTTCCTCATCCTTGTTGTCCCTGAAGGGAAGCAATTAAGCAAGCAGATTTTGGGCAAGAGCAGTGGTTCCATTCCCAGCAGAGGATCTAGTGAGCTTTTAATGGCTTGCCAAAATGCTTCGACCTTTAGACTAGTCTATAACATGTGATATAGATCCCCATCTGCACCAAGACACCAGTGACACTGTGAGGAGGGGAGCCTTCCAATTTTATGTAACCTTACAGGGGTAAAATAAAGGTTATGCATAATATTATATTGCACTAAATGTTTTTTTTTCTTTCTCACTACAATTTGTGTAGTACGAGTTTCACCGGGTGTGGGTTTAGGATAACACCATTTCAGGCAGACCACAAGTCAGGTGCATAAAAAACACACATGCGCATTTGTAATTTTGTTTTTATCAAGTAGAATATACAGAAAGCAAAATGGTAAGTCAGACAGCTGCTTAGCTTCAACAGTTTCTCTTCTTAGGAACACAAACAGCGTTAATGCTGCACACAACTGAGATCTTCCACCATCAACAGCCAGTATGCAACTGACCTCCCTATTCATCCTATCTCTGCACTGAGGTAGGGCTTTTTATAAACACACTAGAAGTTGGAAAATATCCACTGCCTTTTGATTGACAGCAGACATAACATAAAACTAGCCTCTAGGGGCCACTGTTGCACCATAGAGAACAGTTCAGTTGGCACCTAGAGTATAGCACAGAACATGCAGTTCTTTTTTTCTTTTGTTTACAACATTGGAAAAGGTCAGACCCGAGGTCAGAACATTATGTGCTCTCCTAAACTCTCCTGCAGGGTCCTATTACCTCATGCTATCTGCTGCAAAATATATCTCAGAAGGGGGCTGCTAACATCTTGAAAAAGCAGACACAAGTTTTTGTTATTCTTATATTGAGACTGCCCTCTCATTTTGTAACTGTACTCTTAGTTTTGTTTTTAGGTTAATATGCACAGAAAGCTTTATAAGCACTTCAGCTCTTAATTTATAACCAGCCAACCAGCATGTTGGACATTATACAAAACATATAAACTGCTTGGGGTAGGGGTTTGAACCAATCCCTGGGGTGTCCAATATGACAGGGGTCACCCTGTCACAATGAGATACATTGTTAGATGTCATTGCTGATGTTAGAGATAGAGTTTCAGCAAGGTTTGAAGTTCTGTATTGCTGATAACTTGAAAAGTTCCAGCTAAAACCCTGAGGTCTGAATGCAACTTGGGAAACATTACTTCAAATTGGCAGAATATCACGCTACCAACACAGGCCCTAGTGCAAAAATGGATCAGGTTAAAAGTTTTGAGTTTGTGCATGGTGTGGGTGTGCTTGTTTATTTTTTGAAGTGTATGTGTGTACTTGCATGAATGAATGGGTTTGTATTGTGCCATAGCTGCATGTACATTGTTAGCATATATAGGTGTATTTTACTATACAAAAATGATACAAACATACTTTTAATACCTCTCAGTACCATTGATACTTTGATTTAAATTTGTTCATGCATGTAAGTAGAGACTTATGAGTATAAAGAATATTCAGTTATTTTCTTTTTTGTTTAATTTAAATGACTTATTTTAGGGCCTTGTTGAAGGTTTTTATATATAAGTAAAGGTGGCAACCGTGTTTGTGATGGAAATGAGGAGCGAGTGAAGTAGCTCATGAATTTTCTTGTGAGTTGCTCAAATCCCAATCCCGCTGCCTGAGTTTGATGAAACCTGTGCAGTTATGAAGATTTAATATATGTGTCTCAGAACTTGTTTAGCATATTAGGAAGCAGGACATTCTCAACCCATTAAATAACATAAGGTACCTCTTAGCTTCATGACCTACTGTGCAGTACAGTAATTATCCATTGATAGTGGTTTTCATTGTCTCAGTAAAGTACAGTAGCATCACACAGATCCATCACCTAGCTGATCTTGGTTGAGGGGTACCTATTATGGAATCACAAGTTTCCAGAATTATATCCTAAAAAGACCTGGTAAGTGGACAATTCCAGAGCATATATATCATTACCAGTATCTTTGTCATCTACTGTGCAGTATCCAGCAACTATTATGGGGTAGTAGGTTCCTTTTATGCAGTACCTCATACCACCTGGGAAGATTTTTCCTTTTTTCTTAATTTACTAAATTATCTTTTAGCATCAATGAAGTCCACATGAGCATTTACTCAGCATATAGTCCAAGCTTCTTCTGATATGGGACAATTCCATTCAGTCTCCCACTTCTTTTTAAGAGAAATAAGAAACGGTCCAGAAAAGGATATAATACATTTTTATATTAGTCCTCCTACACCTTTATTGATTTAGACTAGAGTTCTACAGTCTTAGGCTAGTCTGATAAAGGCTTCATTGCGATCCAGACTGGCAATATCATACATATTACTGTATGCAAGTGTGTTGTTTTCAATTTTTCTGTACATATGTTGCAATGCTGGTGTTCTGTCTTATGTAAATTGTGGTTTTCCAGTGTCTTCGGGGCCACATAAATATAAAGTAGACATAGCAATAAATATAAAGTAGACATAACAATAATGCAAAAAACAAATTGATTATTATACCACAGGTTTGTGGTCAGATAGCTTAGTAAAATTAATTTGGTAATGTTCGTTTTTATAGTAGTCAGCAGTTCATGGTGCAATCTCCTCCTTTTCCAACAACAACAAAGAAATAAGCAAGCAATAACACACGACAAGGTGTGGTTTATGGCCTGATAAGAGCACGCCCAGGGGTGTACTAAGACACGAGGCGCTTTCGCTGAGTGCCTTATGCCACTGGGCGTGCTCTTATCAGGCCATAAACCACACCTTGGAGTGTGTTATTGCGCTTATAAAATGGGCCTCCCTAAAGTAATTTTTAATGTAAAAAATAAAATACAAAAAGTGAAACATAAAAAGGTTTCAAATAGTTAAAACAGTAAAAAAATAGTCCCTCCTATTAAGTTTATTTGTAATGTATTTATTGCCCCCCCGCACACAAAAAGTTATGAATCCATTCAGAATATGCCTTTTACTTTATTGGGTCTTTTTTACATTTCTTTCTTTGGCTGTGTTTAGTTAGGGAATTGCACTGTTAACAGAGGAGCGGCTGTGTTGACTGGGAGTGAGCCTGTCCCTCACCAGACACCATAGAGAGCAGAGAGAATCCTTCTTCCTGTTTCCTGCTTTTCTTCTGACAGGCAGATTTTGGTGAATATTTTATTTAAACATGCATTTGTCAATGCCGAACGTTCGCTTGCAGTTATTTGCAGTGGTATTTGGCACTTGGACATGGCTTAAAAAAATCAGTGACAAAGAAGTACAAGCATTTGTCAATGCCGAATGTTGCTTGCTTCTATGTGCTGTTTAGGTATTTGGAAGTCATTGAGTGCAAATATTGAAAATTGTGAACTCCTCATTAGGCAAGGAACTACATTTAACCATCGCCTTGGTAAACAAGCAGGATGTGAAAACGACAGCTGTACTGTTCATAAGGAGGTGTGGTAAAATGGCAATGTTGAAAATCTGGAGTGAAAATATTGAAAATTCGCAAACTTACGCGCGTGCGTAGGAACTGCGCAACACACGCTCGTAAAACAGTAATTTTTAGGAATTTTTTCACCAAATTTTCAACATAGCCATTTTAAGACCTCTGCTCTGTTATCTGGTGGCACACTGTTTCGAGTATTGATTTTAAAAGGAAAAAAATACAGCATGATTTTAATTTTTTACCTTAAATAAAGATGTGCTTTTAACGGGATATGAACTGGATATGAATCTCTGACTTCAGGACTAACTATGTTTCTACACTTCACTACATCACCTGACTCGACGTGTGTAACATGACAAAGGAGTGTACTATGCAGAGGTAACTATAACATTTTGTGCATGTATTTATGCGCTGTGATTGTGGAATTGCTTCTAAAATGCAGACTGCAGACTTTAAGGTAAGAGAAGGGATCAAAACATGCTTCTAAATGAAGTTCTACACTGTTATGCTGCTGCTATGAGTGATATTGAGTATTGCGTCTTGTAATGAAGGGAGGGGATTGTAAGATGCTTCTAAATGAAGTTCTGCACTGTAATGCTGCTGCTATGAGGGATATTCAGAATTGCTTCTAAATGAAAGCTTCCACAAATTGCTTCTTGGTTGTGATGGAGGAGCAAATTGACAGGGAGTGAAATGTAACTGGAGTATAAATAATGGGAGCGAATTGTTGGAAGCGCACTTTCAGGGCGCGAATTGAGGAGAGGGAATTGACGTGCTCCCCCCCAATGGAACCATATTTGAACAAGTATCCAGATACAAGTACCAAAGAGTCATCTTAGACTCCTCCCTCATACTCCAAGATCCTATATGGATGACGGCAAGAAGAATCAACCAACAGATCGATGTCTTCTATCACCTGAGACACTTCCTCACCCCAGAGGTGCACCTAGCAATTTGAAGGGGCACAATTCTCCCTCTTCTATACTATGGCTCCCACATCATATCTCAAACCTCTGCTCATCAATTTACCCATCTCAACACTACCTACAACAGTATATGTATATTCATACTCCTATCTCTACTTTCCACCCACCATTGCTCCTTATATGACTCACTTTGGTGTTTCTTCCCCTGGCCTGCCATGACCTCCATATGGACACTGTAGTCCATGAATCCCTTATCACAGGAGCTGCATCCCCATTTGCCAGATTTCTTACTTTTAAATAAGGCACTTGGAATTTGAGGTCATCCTCTCAATGCCTGCTTAACCACCCCCATTCCTCCACAGATATGGGACACAGAGCTTTTTCTGTCACTGCCCCAAAACTCTGGAATAGTCTTCTTGCCCTGCTCCTCTCTACTGGATCCATATCAGTTTTCAGGACTAACCTGATAAGCTTTGTGCTATTATGCAAGTGCCCTCCCGAACGTTGGTACACTTACTCCTTGATTCTTGCCTGTCCAGATTATCTAGCTGTGGATCTGTAACCATTCAGAATTCAAAAATGCATGGGATAGACCCAGAGGAATATTAGAAGTAAGGGGGCGGTGAATGAGTGTGGTCACTGGTGTCAATATTGCTAAGGTACATATAGGTAGACTAGGTGGGCCAAGAGATCCTTATCTGCTGACAGTTTCTATGTTTCTATATTTCATTCTATTTTCTAGCAAATTAGCACTATGTATCATTATGTAGTTCTGCTTAGGCTATTATCGATTAACTACTGCCTTTTTCACCCACAGTTGTAATTTGATCGCCAAATCTTGATAATGTTGCTCCTATTTCCTTTTACTCTGTTTTACTGTACATTCAGTTATCACATTCCAGTGTACTGGCAGGCTGTATTAACTATGCAAGTCAAATCCTTCTTATAGCAAGTTACATGTTAGCTCTATAATCCACTATATGTTCCTCAAGACTCTAGCTTAGAATCACACATGTTAGCACTCTGATAGACTTCTTTTTATTCATGACCTCTGTACTGTTTTCTACATATTAGCACTATCATGTGATATATGCTCTCTCTGCTCATGTCATGTGGCCTTTTTGCTATTGTAAGCACCATCTTCATGGCTCAGGTCGTGCCTGAAAATGGTTCCAGGGATCAGTGTACCTAGCCGGTTAACAACTAAATAAGTATATAACACATTGCTTTCCAGCTGAATTATTCCATTCACATGAACTTGCAAATGCACATTTACCAGTGTCACATTTCTTGCTCAGTACCTTAATATGTAGAGCATTTGTTTAGTTGAGGGACAAGGTTATAGATACTGGAATGAGAAATGAATTCAGCTAAGTTTTATTATCTACATATCTAAATTGGAAGGCAAGCCAATGTGATATTTTGTGCTTACTATGAATCAACCAACCAGTTTATGTTCATGAAGAGGACATTGGTGAATTGTTTAATTAAATTATGTACAAGCTTACATAACTTGTATAGTATATCCAACCTCTATAACACAGATGATGAGGTTGTGGAGTGTACGGTGTCATCATAATTAAGGATGGGCAACAGAAATTGTGGAACTGTATCCCCTAAGTAATAGCAACTGATCATGTGCAGTATACCGAGCTGAGAGAATGTGATGGATAGGAGGTATCTAGCTGGATTGGTATTTCAAACATTGAACCTGTTCATGTATTATTTTGCTGTATGTGACAATAGATAGTGTTACTAATTGTTTTAAGAGTGTATGACTGTACACTGTGAGGCACTTTGCAACATAGAAAGGCACTATGTACATTTACTTTTTACTTTTCTAGTGGGACTAATATTTATTAGTAAGAAATATTTTGAAACGGTAACACCTTAAGTGCTGTATACATGTATGTGTATCTCTTTAGCTGTCTCTCAATATATATATATATAGATATATATATATATATATATATATATATATATATATATATATACGTGTGTGTGTGTGTATATATATATACACTATATATATATATATATATATATATATATATATATATATATATATATATATATATATATAGGATACATGATAGACATGAGGTGATATGGCAAATGTTGTCACTCCTGCAGAGTGAGATATCCAGAGCTCACGATGCAGGAGTGACAATATTTGCCATAGCACATGATCTGCACATCATGTATTCGATATATACAATAGGGCCAAAAGTTTTAGAAGTTTTGTTATGCTTTCTTGTGTTCTGTTCCTGTTTATGTGTTTGCTTATTCTGTGTGTGAGCTTTTGTGAATGGGCTGGCAGTGTTATAAACTCTGGGAGACACATGAGTGTGTTTTGCAACACTAAATGAGTTAGTTTTAGGTAGGAGTGAGAAAAATTATTTTGTGAAGCTGTATTCTTTAGAAGTCTGGCTGCAGTGAATCTGAAAGCATCACAGTAATTGTAATGGACTGAGAGGCAGAGTGTCAGAACAGCTGATACTGTTTTTAGTGGTAATTGAGTTAGATACAGGCAGCAGTGAGGAACAGAGTGTTCTGTGAAATTGTGCTGTTTAGGATTCTGGCTGCAGTCAAGCTGAGAGTATCACAGTAATTGTAATGGGCTGAGAGTCAGAGTTTGAGGAACAAGTGAGAATGTGTTTCAGTGGTAATTGAGTTAGCCGCAGGCAGCAGTGAGGAATAGACTATTCTTTGAAGCTGTGCTCTTTAGAATTCTGGCTGCAGTCAAGCTGAGAGTATCACAGTAATGAGCTGGAAGTTAAGGGGGTGAATCGGTGTGTTTTGTAATGCTCACTGAGTTAGCTGTAGGCAGCAGTGAGACCTCTCATATAGTTCTGCATTTATGTCTATGGTAACAGCGCAGGTGTTTCTTGCATGCTGAGGGGAAAGCTGGTTAGAGTGATGATATCAGTGACCTTTTGTGACCTGTGTGTGTAAATGGCTGATATCATCACAGTAGAACAGAAGGTAAAAATATCACACTGCAGTGGATGATACACTGTTTTATCTCACTCATTTATCACTCACCCCATTGTGTATATATGTATATTTGCAAAAAAACCTGTGTTGATGCACCAGTTAGGGTTCGACTTAACACCACAAAAGTATGGAAATGTGACATTAGGGTTCCAACCCTAACTCCCCACCTCCGCAAGCAGCAAAAGGACAAGCACACAAAAGCAACCGCAGACAGCTATCATCAGGTAAAACTAACAACATACAACTGTTTCCAGATGACAGAAATACAGAAGCACTGATGTGCTACCTTCATGGATTTGTTTCTGCGGCACACACACAGCAAGATGGACACATTCACTTGTCAGGACAAACAAAAATCAAGGATACTCAAATCACAACACTGCTTCTGTGTGCAGAAGTGCAGGCCCCTGTAGCAACAGATACAAATCCATGATACCCAAATTACAAGAGTTCTTTTGTCTGCAAAAGTGCAGGCAAGTAATGAACTAGCCCTTCTTTAGCCTCAGGTGCTCATGCACACTGCAAGACATGCACTCATTCAATGGGCCTGTGCTTCTGCAGCTGCACATATAAGACATACATACTGACTTCTGGTTGCAGAAGCATGGGAGCCTCAAATCCATGACACCAAAATTGCAACAGTGTTTCTGTCCACAGACGTTCAGTCACCTTAGGGGCCTGCATGTCTTCAGACACAGGTGTAAAATATAAACACCAGCTTCTGACTTCAGATGGGCAGGCCCCTGTTACAGAGACAGAAGTACTCTTGGAATGTGGGTATCATGGTTTCAGCAGCGGATCTAGAAATTGTTCAAGGGGCAGCAGGTTTTCAGATACAAAAATTGCAACATCACATCTGTGTACAGAAGCGCAGGCTCCTGAGGAAGCTCCTTAGTAAGACATACTGTACACACTGACTTCTGACTACAGAAGTGAGGTACATGTGGGGCCTGCTGATACACAGATGGAAATACTGTTGCAATGTGTTTATCATGGTTTCAGCAGCAGATCTAGAAATTGTTCAAGGGGGTAGAAGGTTTTTAGTTATGCAGCTGCATATAGAAAACCATGCAGTAGCAGATCAGGCTATCTGGTGAGGTACCTTGTGCAGAGTGCATGAGTAACTATGTATGCAGAGGTGCAGGTCCCATGGGACCTTCTGTCTGCAGAACACACTGTACAACATACAGACACAGGTGTAGCTGCAGATATAAATCCATGAAGGCAGCACATCAGTGTTACTGCATTTCTGTCATCTGGAAACAGTTGTATGTTGTTTGTCTTACCTAATGATGGCTATCTGTGGTTGTTTGTGCAGGCTTGTCCCTTTGCTGCTTGGGGGATGGGAAGTTAGGGTTGGAAACCCTAACACCACATTTCCCTACTTTTGTGGCATTAGGTTGAACCCTAACTGGTGGATCAATGCAGTTTTTTGCAATGAATTTCCTTTCTTTTGAGATAGTAGAATTGTATCCTCATTCACACAGGTCCCTTTGGGGTCTGCGTGAACAAATGCAGACACACAGGGTTTTCTGGGAAGAGTCAACAATGGATGTCCTCCCAACTATGGCTGGAGCCATTCAGACAGTCCCATAATCCCAGGCCCAGGGCTGAACTGTGAGGGCAGGACTGACATAAAAGAGGCCCACAGCGCAGTGTGTCGCCGGGCTAACCTCCCTCACCAGGGTGCTGCAGCTGGAGGTAGTTTATTACCTCTAATGCAGCCGCTTGGCTGTCCGCTCCAGGAGGGAGCTCTGCATATGGGCAGGGGTATCCTGCTGTCTGGTGGGTCAGGGACTGTTTGTAAGCCTCTAATGCACCCATGTGGCTGTCCGCTCCAGGAGGGAGCTCTACGTGTAGACAGGGGTATATATAATGCCAGTGCCCTTGGTGATCTTTCCCATACAGCTATATGTCCTGACAATGCCAGCCACAACTATCCCTTTACATCCCACTTTTACACCACCGCTACAAATATCCTGCTGCATCTTCTGCAATTGACAATCTTTCCCACATCTAACCTGTATTCTCTTTCTGGCTATGCAAGAGCCACAACTACCCTCATAGCCAGCCCAGTGGCACATAGGGTTGAGGCATGGCACCTTATCTCACACCATGCTGGTGACCCGGGTTCAGGAATGACCTCGGACCACTGGGGTGCTGGTTCTGGGGGGGTTTGGAATGGGATTGAGTCTTGGCTCACCCTTCCATGGGGGTGGATGCCCGCTTTTCTTCAGTCCCGCTCCCACCAGGTGGAGGTCTGGTGGGTAGCGTAGGCAGTCAGGAGCAGCGACAAAAGTCTGGGAAGGGGTGAAGGGGGCCACCAGATCCTAGTGTCTGCATGTGCCTCCACGCATGTACATGCATGTGTACACTGTGGCCTAGGGGGAAGGGGAGTAAAAGGAAAAATGAAAAAATATATATGTAAAAAAAAAATCTCACCCTCACATAGCTCCCCCTACACTCAAACACACATACACCCTGCAGATGTACTGTTCTTCCTTTCCTTAGTGATCTTTTCCCATTTCCCCACAGCAGCCTGAATCCTAACTTTGCCATTGCCAGCCATCGATCCACCCCACACCACATACAATAAATTCCACCAGCACACACCTGCTTACCCCAACAAAATGTAAATTCTTTCCCACAGCTGAACCTTGACTAGCCACTGCTACTGAGACACAGTTATTATAATTATAACTAATTTTTCCATGACTATTATGCCACTGCCAGTATGCCACAACTAAAGTCAGACAGTGTTACTTACAACAATCAAATTATCACAAAACACGTGTTGCACTCCAGTACATACTCCTTTGAAGAGTTTTTTCTTTGAGATGGGATTGGTGATGGTGACAGACCTTGCAGGTGGGTAGATGGACAATCAAGAGACCTGCTGTGGCAGTTTGGTACATGTGATGTTAATGGGAATCAGCCCTGAACCCTGCCTGAAGTTGGACTACTTGCCTTTTTCACTACTACAGCTATGCTGGCCCCGATTACCTTGGGGTTCACAATGGCAACCACAGAAGGCCACAACTGATGACATGCAGGGGTGTAGCAAGCTATCTATAAATTGCACATCAACTGACCAATCTGTTGCCCCCCTCAAACAAATTTCATCAATTACTATACTGATTTTTAGCTGTACCATGTAGTGAAGCACATGTGGTATAATTTGTATAGCAAATGTTGCAAAGTGATACATTTTAATAATAAACTGACAAATAAAATGATGTTTTCTGACTTGTAGTTCCATAGCACATGTTACAGATATAGAACAAAATGGTAGTGTTAAATGCATGCTGAAAATAAAAATAGAGTTACAATCGGTGTTCCAACCATGGCTTTTTTTTCAGAAAATTATCTAAAAGAGAAACAAGCAGTAAGGGAAATAAGAGACATATTTGTGAGGAAAGAAAATAGGGGGAGGTTGTAGGAGAAATATAGAATAATAATTGGGCTGTATATTTAACAAGATTTTACACACACCCAAGGTGTTGGATTACAAATAAAACCCGACAGCAAAGCTCAAGGGGTTTATTTAAGTATCCAACATCAAGGGTGTGTGTAAAATCTTGAGTTAAACACACTACCCCATGTTTTATTTTCTATAATTTCTGGGGAGCATTTTTCCACCACAGCAATTGTATAAAATAAAGCCACATCCTCATGCAGTCACTATACCAGGGTTTCAGCGCAGTCCACTATCTGAGCTTTGCTGCCGAAACATTTTTTACAGCTTAAACATAATGGTAGACATAGGCCAGTTATTTCCTTTTTTTCTGTTAACTTACTGCTGAGTGCCAGTTGATATGAAGTGTGCAGGCATGCGGTGCTACAGAAAGGCAAAGAGGGAGAGAAGAGCAGTGGCTGGCATGTGCATTGACCAAGAAAAAGCTGGCGTGTGTTCACTGTTATAACCGACGGGTTATAAAGAGATATTATAACCCAGTTTCCCTTAGGGAAAAAATGATAGCCAGTTATTATAAAGTGATAATAGGTAACGTAAGAATAGAATCTGGAAAATGAAAAGGTGATGATGGGTATGAAAAGGCAGAGTAGAAGTGAATGGGCTAAGGAGTCCTTAAAGGGTACCTAAATAAGCAGTTTTTTTAAAACTGCAAACTCCAAAATCTGGCTTCATAGCAAGGTAAAGTAAAGGCTGCTGTTTACATTTATGCTAAAACTGCATTTATGTAAATAACATAAATGCAGTTTCATAGTTTTTGAAAAATGTAAACATCAGCCTTTCACTTTCAAAAAACAGCCTTGGTTTCTCCCTAAGATGTCTGCCAAGTGTGTTAAGTGATGAGTCATGATGACATCATTGGAGTCAGAGACAGAGATCCACTTATATTTCTATAGTGCTAACTAGTTCTTCTTTCCCTCTTTGTTTTGAATTGTTGTACCTGAATGATCAACACCATGTATTAATCTGTGGATTATTTTGATCAGTACATATGCTAGGCTATGATTTTGTTCATTTTGTTTACTTTAACTTGCGGAAAATGTTTTGCAATCCAGCTGACTTTTTCTTTGTCAAACTGCATTACACTACAACACTTCAAATACCTAATGATCTATTGGTCATATGATGTGCTGAATTTTGTTTTTTTGTTAACCAGGAGAGACACATTAAGCTGAAAGCTTGCTTACATATGTGGCCTGGGAGCACATGGAAGTTTAGTGACTTGCTTAGGATCACACAGCAAAGTACCAGTCTTGTTCAGTTCCAAAGCTCATACTCTCTTGTTAATCCACAAATAAGGCTTTCTTCTTCCATGTGAACCCCCTGTGCCTAGCCTGCCTTCTGTTGAACACCCCACCATCCATATCCTGTCCTTAGTACTGTCTAGGGCCACATATGAGCTTGCGGGCTCATGAAGAGAATTACCACACCTCAGATTGTAATCTTGTACCTCAGAGAGTTGTGCACACATATACTGATATGCATCATCAGCTAGCACTGTTAAAAATGCCTCACAAATCACTCTCCAGTCCACATTCTCAATGTTTGACTTCTGCAGCCAGAGTAAACATTGAGTGGATCACCACCCTTCTGCACAATGAAGGTAGTATGTACAGTTCCCTGTTGCTTTTTTTTCCCCACCTCATTAACCAACAACTAGGTCTTCCTGGAGTGCCAAGCAATAAGCATCATGACCCACCAGAAAAACTGCTGTTCATGCCCTCATTAGGGCTGCACTTACAATGGATTACAATATTATTAGCAGGAGAGGCATACTAATACCTTGAGCGAATCCACCTGACTTCCAGTGTCAGTCTACTCCTTTACTTGTGATCTGCAGAACCCCACAGGACAGTTCCCAGCAATTCTTCTCCAGTACTTTTCTGTGCTCTGCTCCACAATGCGAGTTAGCTGGCTACCACCCTTCCAAATCTTGAATGAGCTATACACAACTCCCTCAATTCTGTCCTAACCAACATCAATACCCCCAACCCCCACCCGAGGGTAATCTCCCTACACTGAATTCAAGTTACAGTTTAGATGCAGCCCTACCACTCTGAGTATTTGTCATCACTGGATACTCTCATCCACAGTCAGGTAGTGATCACGATGCTGGCAGCCCCACATATCAGAGCTCACAGTGATCTGCTCAGCGTCCTCCTTCATGTCTTTAACTAACCTAAATATAGCTGTACCCTGCTGGAATGGCCTCTTCAGTCCCTCTCTGTCATTCATTCTTCTCACCTGCTCCCCACACCAGAAACTGGTGAGTTCACTACCCTTCTGCATCATGAATGTGGTTAGTACAGTCTCCTGTGTAATATTTACATATTAGTAATAAACATGATCTTCTGGTAAGCCAGGCTGATAGCAGCATGGCATAAGTGGAAAAATAAGCTTTCCTACCCATATAAGATCTAAACCACCTATGATTACTCACTATTATATGACGTGCATAATGACATGCACACCCATCATTTAATAGTGCCTAATCAAAGGTAGCTTAGATCTTTTAATGCTAGGAAAGCCCATCATTCTCCTTGTTCCCTGCTGCTATGAGCCTGACTTACTGGAAAGATATGTTTATATTTGATATGTCAAAATAAAACAGGGACTGTACTGCTTGCATTCATGATGCAGAAGGGTGATGAGCTCACCAGTTTTCAGTGTGAGGAGGAATAGTGAAGAATGAATACCAGATGGGGACTGAGAATGCCACTTTTGCAAGGTACTGCTATATTCAGGGAAGGGAGAAGACAGAAGGAGAGAAATATGAGCAGATTACTATGAGAAATAAGATCTGGGGCTGCCAGCACCTTGATCACTACCTGACCCCGTTGTCCTGGCCAACAGTCCCCTTCCCATAAAATCAGTTCATGCAATTGTCCAAGGCTGTGTGTGGATATTAATGTATGAAATGGCTGCCACTACATGCTCAGTCACTTCACTACCAGTCTAGTATTGCTTGCAAAACACTTTGGGATACAATGTATATGAAAACCACTATATAAATGCTAATTCTTCTTCTTCCTATTATTATTATTTCCCCATAGAAAAAGAAGACAAGACAAGCATATATTTGAGTTTTGAGAAAGTATGAACTCTAACCTTGGACTTCACAAAAACTTTGCTACAAAACAGTGGTGGCTGTAGGGGGTGGTGAAGGGTGTGGCTACCCCCCCACCCCCGACATAGTAACATAGTTGCTTGCTGCTGCTGCATTTCACTTTGTTGAAGAAGTCTGATTTATGGATTGTACAAATGTTTACATTCAAACTATGGATTACACTTGCAGGATCTGTCAAAAAATGTACTAGAAAAGAATAATAGCAGAAAATATAAAGGTTTAATAAAAATATTAAAAAGTGCATATTAAGCATGCACACCACCCCAGTTCCCCCATTGTAGCATCCTGGATCCACCATAACCACTAGACCACCAGGTTATTCAAGATTTGTACTACACTGTGGTTTGCCCACATAGAAAGGCAGTTGGATTAAAACACATTTTCAGCATGTTAAAGTAAACAAAATGAATAGAACCATAGCCTAACATGTGCATTATACAAAATAATGCCCATGGTTTTGACCATTTGGATGAAACAATTCTATACAAAGGGGAAAAAGTACTAGTTAGCACTATAGAGAGCCATATATCTCTCTGACTTTGGCTCAAATAATGTCATCACGTAACACATTTGACGCCCATTTTAGGAAGCAGGTAAGACAGTTTTTTTGAATTGGAAGGCTGATTTTACAATTTTCAAATGTTCTGGAACAACATTTAGCTAAATTATGTAAATGTAGTTTTAGCATTAATGAATACAGCAGCCTTTCCTTTAGTCACCCTCAGAGTCAGATGTTTGAATAGTTTGTTGTCAGAATGTTGTTTAGGTATCCTCTAAGTGTGGACTAATTAACAAGATCTAGTAAAAAGGCTGAAAGGTGAAAGCTACATGTGCACACTCATTTCCTTTTTCTACAGATGAAAGAAATACTCAAACTGGAAGGGCCAGTGATTTATGCTAGATATGTGGCAATTGGTACAAGGACGCCCAGAGCAATGACACCTCTCCAGAGCCAATCAGCATAACAATATTTTCTGTAATGAGACAACTGGCAAAAACAACCCTGACACCCAATGTCAGTGAGACTGTAAACACGTAGAAAGCAGTGGTGCGATACATGAGGCTACCTTGTAGTCGTAGCCACCGTGTTAGAGCAAAGGTCTCATAGGGCAAACCAGTATTAGGTCAGAATTCCTAGGCTTAATGCTACAAGGATGCATGTCTTTGCTCCAGTTGTTGTGCCACAGGTTTACATAACCCTCTACCTCTGGCATCTCATAATACCAAGATACAAGGAATACTCAAACCTGAATATCAGCAAGGCTACAGAAAATGCCACCTCACAGCCATGAAATGTTGCTTAAACTTTTTATTGTGAAAAAAGGCAAAATATGGTAGCCAACTTGCATTCAATGTGCAAGGTGAAGATGCTGGGTGCTCATACGATGCTTGTCAGAAGGCAGTTGTTTTTCAGCCTGAGTTGTAATAATTTGAGCACACAGTCAGTTGAGCAGCCTTTGTTTACACTGAAACCTGATTATCAAAAGACACCTGCCCAATCTCTGGATTTCTGTGATGTCATAAACTGCCTGAGCGTCGCTCTTGAGGTTTATGAAGCCACAAGACCCCTTGTTGGATTACAGCAACCATAACATATGGATGCCCATCTGTTTTTCTATTTATATTACAGTAACTAGTTACTTTTAGGAAAAAATAATGTCATTACAGTTACTCATTACTTTATTTTAAAAGTAATCAATTACTATTACTAGTTACCTGGAAAAGTAATCAGATTACAATAACTGGTTACAAGTAACTAGTTATGACCCAACACTGGTTTTATGTTGAGTAAACTCACCAAAAGCATTTTCTCTGTTTCTGTCCATTAATTTAATAGATTGTTGTCATGTCGGAGTGCATGATCTTTGGACATGGGTAATCAACGCTAGCAATGTATTTAGCATTCCTGTTTACTACATCATGCCTTTACTTCCACAAAAAACAAAACACAATTGTGACATATTGTATATTTTCTTTTCTTTACTCCTCCTTTGGTGGGACTATAGCTTTATTTAGCAATATTATGCAAATATAACTGGGTGGTTAAAATACATAAAACATTGTGGTGGTTCAGTTTTTTTTTTATGCAAAATCTTGCAGCTGAGGTTGTTTTCATGGTTGCAGAAGATCCATGGCAATACAGTAGTGACAGATATTTTATAGGAAACTGTGAAATACTTGCAGTTCCATGGTGGGCGTGGGGTAGTAATTATTCATGTCTTAAACTCCAGCAGCATGCCACTGACCTATTGTCTACCATATATCTCATTGTAATTTCAGGAGATGATGGGCCTAAAGGCATGCTCTGTATAGTAAAGGTGATCAGTGGGTTCGTGGTAGCTGTGATAGAGACATGCATTAATTAGCCACAGAGCAGTCAAAGCAGACAGCCACTAGCATTGCACCTTCTTTTCTGTGGGGATGTGCAAACTCTCAGTGATTTTGTCACACAACATGGAAAATTAAAATGTCACAAATGGCGTGATGTAGGTTATTTTAACCCCATCAATATTGTAGAAACATACATAAAAACACAGAAGATAATGGCAGATAAGGATCCTATGGCCCACCTAGTCTGCCTTGTAGTTCCTGTCTAAAGTACCACCCCTTCCCCCATTTAGTCTTATGAGTTCCCCTGCTTCTGCTTCATTACTATGTAAGTTGATATCCTCAGTACAAATCACTCAGTGGTGGGCAATATGTTAAAAGCTACAAATAGTGTCACTGTGATTCCAGTTATACATTTAATTTAATCCATAGAAATATGCAGCAGAGTTCAAAATAATTATCATATCACAATTGGATAAATTATTCTTTACGGTTCACAGTAATTCAAGTCACAAAATTTACCAGTTTGTTTCTAAATAACAATTTTGCTGAATAATAAAGATTTTAAAACGCATAATTGCATATATTAATCAGCAGTAATAAAAAGATAGATGGATAGAGAGACAGATAGTCTAGCAGGGAGACAGACAGACTGAAGTCAGCCTGTATAATCAGAGCAGACGCACTGCCCTCAAAATCTGTTGTTGTTGTTGAGTTTTCTTGACCCGGTAAGCCCACTGGGCCTAGAAGTTCCTTTTTCAGGGGCGACCGGGGAATACAGATGAATGCCAACTGACCTTGAACCAGATTAAGTTGTTGGTGGTATTTTTAGTGAATGAGGGAAATTTGGCCAGGACACCAGGGAAATTCCCTTATTCTTTTCAATAAGTGCCATGGGATCTTTAACATCCACCTGAACTACCACCAATCCAGGCAGATGGGACCTCGGTTTAACGTCTCATCCAAAAGATCCGAAAAAAAACCTAGAAGGTTAAACTTAAAAAGAGAAGATCATTGTAATCTAAATGAAAATTGAACTCTAAAACTCTTTAAGGCCTTTGTCATCGTACACATTAAGGTATATTATTTTATGAAGTCATGCACATTTGAAAGTATATTTGATTATGTCTTTCTCCAGATCAAAAGTATTTGCTCATACTGGAAAAAAACTGTCTATACTGTATATGATTTCAGGCTTTCAGGATGTGGTCAGGTGATATTGCTGAAAAACTACATGCATCGCCTGAAAACATGTCAACAGTTTTTGGCCATATTCTGGGTAGAGTTAATATTCATACAGTAAGAAAAAATATGGCAAATGCTCATTTGCATTCTATAGTACATTAGAGACCATTTTAACAGTGACTGCTGTATACATGGCTATTAGCCTACTTGTGTTCATTTAGTTAAGTGAGCAATAAACAAAGAGCCAACAAGAAGAGTTGCATATTATTGATCTAGTGTGTTTGTAAATTATACAATAAAAGTAAATGAAAAGAAAATGCAGAATTGTTACATGCAATGTCCTTGTTCCTTGCCTTTATTAATTTGTGTTTTATCACAAAAAATGATGTCCCCCATCACTCAATAAATAATTGCTGTTCCATTTTTAACTGTATTTTTTAAATAATTTATTTATTTTATTTATTTGCTTTTGGTAACCGGGTGGGTGCACTAGACATAGAGATGTCTATTTTCAGGCACGACTCGGGAGTATACAAATGAAAATACATGAGCAGTACAATGTGACACAGCACAAGGGAGAGACAGACAATAAGATAATCAGCGATACAAACAGTATTGATAAGTAGATTGTTTTACAGTGTTCAACAAATATAGCCATTGCAGCTAGAAAAGTAAAACTAAACAAAACATGTATAAAATAGGTCTATGTTAGAACTATCAGGAGGGTCCAGACCAACAGTAAGTGCCATCGTATGACGCAGGGTTATGAGAGAGGAAAGATGGGGTGGGTGACAGGGAGAACGGGGGTAAGAGGGAACAAGGCAAGTATAGGAGAGAACAGGGTAGAAGGTGGAAAGGAGTGTAGTGGGCTATGGTGGTTGGAAGCATGTACAGGGGTTTGAAGCCAGTAGATATTCACGGTGGAGTTTCTTGAAGTTAGCATGGGTGGGGGCTCCGCGAATAGTTTGTGGGAGAGCATTCCAGTACTTAGGTGCCAAGTAAGAGAAAGCACATGTACCCATGGTGTTTTTGCATCTGGGGATGAAAAGAGGGGCATAGTCATTGGATCGGAGACCATAGGTGGGGGTTTGGGAGTATAACAGTGAGGTGAGAGATCTGGGTAGACCTGAACTGGTTATACTGTGTAGTAGGGAGCCAAAGGCTAGTAGCCGGTGGGCAGAGGGACTAGGCCATTTTAGGTCAGCATAAAGCTGACAGTGATGTTTGAAACATGGTGACCCAGAAGCATAGCGGTAGATGCTATTGTAGGCGGTGTCCCATCTGCGGAGCGAGGACTTAGAAGCTCCTAGGTATGTGTCTGAGCCATAGGCCAGAGCTGGAAGTAGAAAACCTTGTGCTACAGGAAGCCTGGTGGATGGCATGAGGGCATAGCTTGTACGATAGGCTCCTCTAATTTTTGCATTGATCAATTTGCAGGTGGAGGTGATGTGGAGGTCAAAGTCCAGGGATTCATCAAGGAGGATGCCCAGGTATTTGAAAGAGCTGGTACTAACTACAGGGCAGCCATTTGCACATGAGATTTGAAAGGAATTACGAGTTGATTTGAGTCTGGCTGGAGAGTCGAAAAGCATGGAGTGTGTTTTACTCGCATTAAGTACCAGATAGTTTTCACTTAGGCAGGTTTGAATACTGTGGAAGCCTTCTATTAGGGAACAATTTATATCCATGACATTACTTCCACTATGGTAGATGACAAGATCATCCACGTACAGCAAGGATGAGCAGTCAGGAGCAGCAGATGGGAGGTGATTTATAAAAACAGAGAAAAGTAATGGGCCAGGTACGGAGCCTTGGGGAACTCCCAACAGTACGGGAGAAAGATGAGACATGGCTGAGTTAATAGCTACCGCCTGCATTCGGTTGGTTAGGCAGTTGTTGAACCAGGCAACTGTGTTGACAGAGAAACCAAGCGAAGAAAGTTTAGTAAGGAGAAGGGAGTGATTGACCAGGTCAAACTCACTAAAAATACCACCAACAGCTTAATCTGGTTCAAGGTCAGTTGGCATTCATCTGTATCCCCCTCCCCCGGGTCGTGCCTGAAAATAGGCAGGATTTGTCTAGTGCACTTACCCGGTCAACAAAAGCGAAATAAATAAATAAATAAATGCCTTCGTAAGGTCAATGAATATGGCCCCTGTCGGTAAGCCAGATTCCATTGCACCATAAATGTCATTTGTAAGTTTTAGTATAGCAGTGGTAGTGCTGTGGCCTTTATGGAAACCATGCTGGGAGCCTGACAGGAGGTTGTACTTCTGTAGATAAGCTGACGTTTGGATTGCCACTAGTTTTTCAAGGATTTTGCCAAGGACAGAAAGAAAGGCAATAGGTCGATAGTTTGACATTTCTTTAGGATCACCTTTCCTAAGGATGGGCGTAATTCTGACTATCTTCCAGATGTTCGGAACTGTGTCATGACATATCGATAGATTAAAGATTTTTGTTATGGGGGAGGCGATGACAGGGGCAGCAATTTTCAGAAACTTAGGTTCCAGTTCATCAGCACCAGGGCTGGTGCTTTCAGAGATGGAGAGTAACAGTTTTAGAACTTCTTTTATGGTGATGGTCCAAAACCGGAATGGTGGGGGTGAGAGAGTGGAGGTTGTGTGTCCAAGGAGCTGTTTGTGAGGGGACTAGGGGGGAAGGAGGCTGAGTAGCTTGATAGATTGGCAAAATGGCAGTTTAGTGCATTGGCTATGGTCTCAGGATTATTACAATGTATGTTATTTATCAGCATGTCATTTGTAGTGGATGTTTTTTTGGTACCAAGAAGGGCTTTTATATCGGCCCAGAACTTCTTAGTTTCACCAGCAGATTTCATTAGTAGGTCCTTACAGAAAGAGCTTTTCACTAATTGAAAATTTCATTTGCAGAAGTTTCTCTGGATCCTATAGTCGTTAAAATCTGCTTGGCGCCCTGAGGCCTTGAAATGCCACCAGCTTTTATCCCTAGCCCTAAGTTGAGTGTGAAGATCTTTAGTGAGCCACTTAGTTTGTGTTCCACGTATGCGGTGAGTGACTCTGGGGGCATGGATGTCCTGTAAGCATCCAAACCTAGCCAGGACATAGTCGAGGGCTGATTGGGAATTAGGGGCAGCAAAGATAGGAGACCAGTCTATCATAGAGAGGTCAAGCAAAAAATGTGCCTGATTGAGATTTGCCAGATTACGGAAGGTAATCAGTTTCAGCGGAGGAGATGGTGGTGTAGCAGAGCGCCAGATGCAGTATATTGGGGAGTGATCAGTTATTGCATCAGGCAGGGTACCAGAAGAGACTATGCTATCAGGACGGTTTGTAAGAGCCCAGTCAATTAGAGTACTAGAATGAGGGGGGGCCAGAACCCTTGTGGGGTCAGTGATTAGCTGGTGCAGGTTATGGCCATGAACCATTGTGTGGAAGGACTGATTTGATTTGCTATTCCAATTGATATTTAATTCTCCCATAATAAGGACCTAATTTCTACCAACAACCGTGTCCACCTGTGATAATAGTTCCTTGACCCCAGCGGTGCTACCCTTAGGGGGATTATAAGCACAAACTATATGCAGTTTCTTAGAGCCTAGTTGTAGGGTAGTATGAATAGCTTTGCAATGTGAGAGGGTGAGAGACATTTAGGTGTAGGGATAGGTGAGTTTTGAAGAGGATTGTAACACCCCCTCCTCGTTTGGATGTGGACCTATCCTGTCACAGTATTTTATAGTTAGGTAGCTTGCACAGGTTATCGGGGTGGAGGGTTTTAGCCAGGTTTCAGAGAGACATAGAATGTCAGGATTATGTTGGGTAGCCCAGGCCTCTAGTTCTGTTAAGTTGTGGGGTAGACTCCTGATATTCAGGTGTACAATATGCAGCCCCTTTAGGTCCTTCCAGGCTGTAGCCAGGTGGGCTATGTTATCAGCAGGTCCTGGGTTTGGTTCAACATCTCCTGCTACCATTAATGATAGGAGGATCAGGTACCATAGTTTATGATGAGGTAACCGGGTGGGCAGAGGGGTAATTGGTGAGAGGGAGTTATGAAGCGTATAAGCAACATGGTAGGTGATTCTGTTAGGAACCAAGAGAAGAAAGGTCACAAGGGGCCATTTGGATAGAGTGAGCTTATTCGAAGCAACAGTAGGGTGAGAAGAGACGCCCTTCCAAGAGAGTGGGAAGCTAAGCCTAAGCAACACTGCAAATAGTGAAATAATAAATACAAATGGGGCAGTTACACAGGGATTTTTGACCCAATTTTTATAAAAGAAGGATGCCATAGTAATGATGTAGAGTAGCTATGAGAAGGATAAAAAACCATTGGTATCTGCAGAACCGAGGTGGAAACAGCTAATTTCAAACCAGCTTTCAGATCAAGAGTAAGATGCAGGCATGTTTAGCAGTGTCTGAGTTTCTAAAAGCCCTCTAGTAGCAAGGATGTATAGGCTGCAAATGAGAAAGTGAAGAGATAGTTAAAATCCTCACATACTGCCACAGTAGGCGGGTAGTAGGCAGGGCAGTCGACCCCTATATAACAAATGCTGGACAAGGGTGGATGTGATGGTGGGCAGGTGGGGAGCAGCCGCATAGCGGCTGCGTGACCGAGCGCTTAGCATCAGGGAGTTTGGGCTGGGGGCCGAGAGATCACAGTGCAGCTGCCATTTGGATCTGGCTGACTGGGGACTCCGACTGCCTGAGAAGCCCTACAGGTCACTTGCACAAGCTGCTACACTAAGACATGAGCCTGAGATCACGCTAGCTCTAGGCTTTGTACAAACTCAGTTCATCCACAACTGTACTGAATAGCGCCCCATTTCCTTCAAGTTGGCCATGGAGACGAAGGTTTCAAAAGGCACCAAGATTCAAATTGGGACAAAGGCAGACTGCTTTGGGTGGTGTTTCTGTAAGCGGAGCACACAGCAGAGGAAAATTACCTCAACTGTCTCCTCCAGCAACAGCTTGCTCAGGGCAGAGGAACCCTCCGGTTAGGGCTAGGGATAGAGAAGAGTGCACAGTTTAAATAGAGTTACAGACAAAAGAGGGAAGGTAATAGGAAGCAGTAGAGAGCGAGAGAGAGTGGCAGGGGAAGGGGGGTTTGGTGCAGGCAGCAAGAAAACGCAGTGTATATTAGGGTAATTATACACACTAAACTCATACTACTAATTCTATTATTTCAGCAGCACTTATTGCAATCCTACAGCAATACAAAAGTAGATGCAGAGTACAATGCAGGTGGTGATTACAAGGTACAGATACCATCCGGCATTACAACCTTTTAGTTTCAATTTACACAGTACTACACAGATTTTAATTTATCTCTAAACATACACTCTCTCAGTTAATTAATTCAATTAATTAATAGATTTTGGTCCACCGTCAGCCCCAGTAGTGAAACAAGACCAATGGGTCCTAACACTTGGCCAAAGACTGATCGGGATACGAAAATCAGCTTAAATTGCCTGAGATCAGAGCAGCACAATAAATTGCTTTTAGTCCCATACCAATTTGGACCGAGCGCTTAGCGTCAGGGAGTTTGGGCTGGAGCCGAGAGAAGTCAGTGCAGCTGCTATTTGGATCTGGCTGCCTGGGGACTCCGAGTGCCTGAGAAGCCCTACAGGTCACTTGCACAAGCTGCTACACTAAGACATGAGCCCGACATTATGCTAGCTCTAGGCTTTGTACAAATTCAGTTCTTCCACAACTGTACTGAATAGCGCCCCATTTCCTTCAAACTGGCCATGGAGACGAAGGTTTCAAACGGCACCAAGATTCAAATTGGGACAAAGGCAGACGGCTTTGGGCAGCGTTTCTGTAAGCGGAGCACACATCAGATGAAAATTACCTCAACTGTCTCCTCCAGTGTAGGCAACGGCTTGCTCAGGGCAGAAGAACCCTCCAGTTAGGGCTCAACTGTCTCCTCCAGTGACAGCAACAGCTTGCTCAGGGCAGAGGAACCTCTGGTTAGACAGCACCTACAATATTTTCTCTGTGCAGGACCAGTAAATTTACAATTTGAACAATAAATTTACTGTTTGAACTGTTTTCATTTACCTGCTTGTTTAGTGGCTATCACAACATTTTTATAATTCAAAAATGGTAATATATCTTTTCCAAAGACACAGCCTTGGCACACACCCCATCATCCATAAAAATTACAGAGGAATTTTTCATTCCATGTGGGCTATAGATGATGGCAAAAAATCCCATGTTAATTAATGGAAAAAAAAATAATTTTTTTTCTGTTTTTCACCACTTTTTATCTCAAAAATCATACAAGATGCCATCACGAAACTTTCCAAATCATGTGACACGGGCAGAATGACTGTGTATGCCAAATTTAGGGGCTATTTTGTTAAAAAATCCCAAATCATTAAGGTGCAAAATTTGAAAATATAACATTGAAGTGCTTTACCAACCCTATCTATAGGGGCGTAGTCATATCTACTTCTATCTATCTATCTATCTATCTATCTATCTATCTATCTATCTATCTATATATTATGGTAGCACGGTAGTGCTACCATAGTTAGGGTTGAGGAGCCATTTACATGTTAAACCCAAAATTTTGCACCTTAATAACTTTGCAACCATTCAACGGATTTGCCTGAAATTTTGGAATACAGAATCAAGTCCAGTACGCCTTGGGATATACCAAGTTTCGTACTGGTCGGATATACAGCTGCAGAGTTATTAAGCATGATCTGCGCGTGTGTTTACGCTTTTCTTGGAATTTTACGATTGTGCCTACAGGTCGCACGGTTTGCGCAACCGGTCCAAAATATTCGGGGAACATGTGGCCGGAGTCCCTGATGTGCCTTTCAAAAATAGTAAACATAGAAACATAGAATTTGACGGCAGATAAGGACCGCTTGGCCCACCCAGTCTGCCCATTTCCCTACCTACTGGATAAGCTGCAGATCCTAGTTAACCAGCAGCCTACTTCTTCCTACCCCAACCCCCTAGAATTGCCTTATGACTGTCCCACGCATGCTTGAATTCCACCACTGATTTTGACTCCACAACCTTCCTCCGAAGGCTGCTCCATGCATCCACAACCATCTCTGTGAAAAATACTTTCTAAATTACCTCTGAGCCTCTCATCTTCAAATTTGCCCTCTTGTTCTTGCACACCTCTTTTTGAAAGATGCTACCTCTTGGACTTTGTTGATTCCCTTGAGGTACTTGAACGTTTCTATCATGTCCCCTCTTCCTCCTTTCCTCGAGGCTATACATATTAAGCTCCTTTCGCCTCTCTTCATATGTCTCTGGTGCAGACCCTGCACCATTTTAGTTGCCTCCTCTGACAGCTTCCATCCTGTCTGTGCTCTTTATGGAGATTGGGTCTCCAGAACTGCACACAGTACTCCAGATGGGGTCCCACCAGCTCTCTGTACAGAGGATAATAACTTCCTGTTTTCTACTGGTGATGCCTCTCCTATGCATCCCAGTATCCCCAGCCCTCCTTGCTGCCCTCTCACATTGCTTGCCCACCTTTAGGTCATCTGATATGACTACCCCAGGTCCCTTTCCATTTTGTTGTTGTTAGTATCTCACCCCCATTGTGTACTCCTCCCTGGGTTTTGTTTCCCAGATGCATTACCTTGCACTTCTTAGCATTGAATCTAAGCTACCATACATTTGACCATTCCTCTAACCTTGCAAGTCCCTTCTCATCCTTTCCACCCCACCCCACCCTGTGCATCAACTCTGTTGCAGATCTTTGTGTCATCTGCAAAGAGACATACTTTTCTTCCCAGTCCTTCTGCAATGTCGCTTATAAAGACATTGAAGAGGACTAATACTGAACCCTGCGGTACCCCACTAGTAACCCTCCTTTCTTCTGAGTGGACTCCATTTACTATTACTCTCTGTGTCCTATTCTCCAGCCAATTCTTTACCCAGGCTGTCATCTTGGGACCCACTCCCAGGCTGGCTAACTTGTATATTAATCTTTTGTGTGGGACTGTGTCAAATGCCTTGCTAAAGTCTAGGTAGGCCATGTCCACAGCCCCTCCCTGATCTACTACTTTGGTCACCCAGTCAAATAAATCTATCAGATTCATCTGGCATGGCCTTCCCGCTGTGAATCCATCCTGCCTAGGGTCCTTTGGCCCTCTGGCCTCTAGATACTCGACAATTCTTTCCTTCAGAAGTGATTCCATCATTTTCCCTATCACTGAGGTTAAACTAACAGTAGTTTCCTGCTTCTGCCTTGCTCCCACTTTTGTGAAGGGGAATCACATCTGCCCTCCTCCAGTCCGCGGGTACCACCCCATCCTCCCATGATTTGTTAAAAAGGGTAGTCAGTGGTGTCACTAGTTCTACCCTTAGTTCTTTTAGAATTCTGGGATGAATCCCATCAGGCCCATTGCTTTGTCCACCTTCAGTTTTAAGAGTTCTTTCAGGACCCTTTCTTCTGTAAATGGGCTGGTATCAACTTCTGTATCCAGAGTGTTTCTACTGTTTGTTTTATGTACCGCCTCTCTTCATTTGTAAATACTGAGCAAAATATTTGTTTAGTATCTCTGCCTTTTCAGTCTCCTCTGCCCACCCTCCCTCCCTTTATTAAGCCTCACTATCCCTCCCTTGGTCTTCCTTCGCTCCCTGATGTACCTATAAAGGTTTTATCCCCTTCTTAACTGAGTTGGCTATCTTTTCCTCGGTTTGGGCCTTTGCTGTTCTGACTGCCTTCCAGCCTCCTTTTGCATTAACTGATACAGTTCTCTGTCCTGCTTTTCCACATTACTTGGCTTCCTGAATGCTTTCTTTTCTCTTGAACCTTCACTGCCACTTCCTTTGAGAACCATAGTGGTTTCTTACATCGTTTGTTTTGTTTATTTGCTTCACACAAAGGCTCGTTAACTCTGTGATGGCAGTTTTTATTATTCCCCATTGTTCTTCCACCCCTCCTTCCTGCCCATTTGCTAGTGCATTCCTTAGGCACTCACCCATTTTGGCAAAGTCAGCCCTCCTAAAGTCCAATACTTTTGTCTTTGTATGGCTTGACTCTATTGCTGTGTTTATTGTGAACCATACTGTTCGATGGTCACTAGTTCCCAGATGGCTACCCACTTCTACATCTGTGATCCTGTCTCCATCTCCATTTGAGAGAATCAAGTCTAATATTGCTCACTCTCGAGCGGGCTCCAATACTAGTTGTCTAAGGCATGCCCGCTGTAGGGCATCTAGAATAACTCCACTCTTCAAAGTGGCAGCTGCAACTGTTCAAACGTTATTCAAAAAACGGTTCAAACGTTATTCAAAAAACAAGTTCCCATTATAAGTCAATGGGAAAAGTTATCAAAAAGTTTGACAGTGTTGCAAATGTAGTTTTTACTTTTGCGAATGTCCCTTTTACTGTTGCAAATCCACCATTTTGTTTTCAGTTGATGATCATAAAAATGCTTGGCATTTAAATTTGGGACCCTCTAGCAACCTAATTCTTTTTGTATTCACCTAGTCGGACCCTGAGGATGCTAGCCATGTCTTTATTTTGGGGTAAAACACCCCAGAAATATGTTTTTTAGATTTCTTGAAAAAGTACTTTCACAAAGTAGTGTCGCACTCATGAAAGTGTTGCAAATGTTTGCGAAAGCTTTCATAAATTGCGACAGTACTTTTCTAGGCTGTAGGACAATGACAGTAATTCTTTGGCACCCTGCTGCAAAAGAACGGTTTGGAGTTTTGGGCTGAAATTTGGAGGGAACGCAGCTGACATCTCACAGATGTGCCTTTCAGTATTTCATTGAAAAAATATTAAACGGCAGAAAAGTTACAGTACTCCAAATTTGACACTTTTTCCCATAGGATAACATTATGGCTTATGACTCATTGCAGCAATCGTTTGGCGCCCTGCTGCAAAATAACAGTTTGGTATTTTGGGCTGAAATTTGCAGGGAACACAGCCAACATCCCACCGATGTTCAGTGGTTTGGTGAAAAAATATTACAGGGAGGCAAAGTTATGGCACTCCGAACTTCTGTTTTTTTCCCATAGCATAACATTACGGAGTTTCGCCTTTCAGGGCCCGTATCTCGGAAGCGGTGCGAGATACGGACTATTCGTCAGAGTAATGCTTAGCCCCTAATGGGGCTAAGCACAAAACTAGCCAGGAAAGTGATAATTCATATGAATTTTACATTTTTTTCTGTATCATACGGTTCCTAAGATATAAGCAATTTACTATTCCAAGCCCTCATTTTTCTGTTCTGAGAGTCATTATTTTGCATACATTCTTTGTACTCACTGTCTTTCTCTATGCAGCTTTTGGGGAAAACCAGCCTGTGTGCTTACATTACTGTTACCATTACCGTTTCCGCTTGTGGTTCCATACTCATTTCACTTACTGTTCACGTTTACGCCACCATGTGCGTTACCCTTTGAGTTTTCATTTGCTGTTGCGTTTGCGTTGTTTTTAACATTTCTGTCAACAGTACTGTTTCTCTTTCTGTTTCGCTTTGTGTCACCATGCGCATTATGATTTGCGTTTGTGGGCACAATGTTACTATGTGACAAGACATCACGTAGTGGCGGGCCCGGCGCTCCTGCCACCGCATTACATTCACTATTTCTCGTTATTATTCTCAAAAAGAAGGGAAATTAGAGGCAAAAAATCCATTTAATGCATCAGTTAGGGTTGTTCCACAGCGAAAAGCAAGGAAATTTGATGTTAGGTTGAAACCCCTTGCACCTCTCCAGCCCACCCCCAACTGGAATCAGGGTGCGTTGGGGTCATCGGTCCCAACTTCACCCCATTCTCCTATTCCTCAGCTTCTTCCACATGTGATGGGATGAGAGTTAGGACCGACGACTCCAACGCCACCCTTATTCCAGTTGGGGCTGGAGAGGTACAAAGGGGTTTCAACCCTAACATCGAATTCTCTGCTTTGTCGCTGTGGAATAACCCTAACTTATGCATTAAACAGAGTTTTTTGCCTCTAATATATATATATATCTATATGTATATACATATACATATATACATATTGGGCCAGATATTCAGAGCAGTTGCACATGGCACAACTGAGTTGCACCGGAGCAACTACAGACTTGCACCACAGAGTGATATTCAACCACTGCAGCTGTGCGGCGCAAATCTCATTGCACCATGGCACAAATGTAATGTATGCAGCACAAGTACAAGGGGGCATTCCCACGAATATGTGGCGCAATGGCATATTCAACCCAAATCCATGGCTCAAGTCAAGAGCAAACCACATGATGTGCCAGTCGGACTTGAGCCTATAAAAACAGGCTCAAACACACACAGAGCAGATGCGCAACCCTGAGCATCAAGCACAGCAGCATGGGCACAGCATCTTTTGTGATGTAGCAGATAAGGAGGGGTGTGAGGAGGAGGGAGGAATAGCAATGTGGCTGATGAAGGGCTCATCGGCGGTATGCCCAACACAGACAGGACCGTGCCTGCCTCATCTTCGAGGATCACAGTGATGTGGAGATCGTGGGCTGGTTCCACATGTACAGGGTAATTCTGAGGCAACTCTGTGAGCTGTGCAGTGATGAGCTGCAGGCACCCACCAGATGGAGTCATGCCATTTCTGTGGAGACTAAGGTGACAACAGTGATGTGCTTGCTCACCACAGGCACTTTCCAGAGACCAACAGGTGCCACCACAGGGATCACCAGGTCAACCGTGTCCCACCTCCTCACACAGTTCCTCACTGCTCTGCTGCCACATGCTTCAGAGTTCATATGATTCCCAAGCACACAGGCAGAGTGTGCAGTAAACATACAGGACTTCCACAGGATGGCATGCATGCCAGGCATGATAGTGGCTATACGCACACCACCTGGCCCTGAGGGGGTAGCAAACATCAACCGCAAGGGATACCCATCCATCGACTGCCAGGTGGTGAGCAATGCCACAGGGCATATCACTAATGTCTGAGCCACACACCCTGGGAGTGCACACGATGCCTACATCTGGCACAGTTCCATACTGTGCCAAAGATTCAAGTGAGGGGATATCCCTACAGGGCACCTGTTAGGTGAGTATGGCATGGGGATGGAGGTGAGTGCAGCAATGCTGAGGGAGGAAGGTGAAGACGGGGGGGCACAGGAGGCAGAGGAAAGCTTAGTCAAGGGGTGGTACAAGCACAGTACAGAGATAACTAAGCCCTCCCCCACACAGGTGATAGCGTGTACCCACTGAGGCCCTGGCTGCTCACCCCCTACTGGTGACCGTCCTCCCCCTTGGAGGAGAGATACAATGAGGTACACACCGCCAAGTGCAAAGTCATTGAGCTTGCCTTTGGTATGCTCAAGATGCAGTTCCATTGCCTAGACAGGTCAGGTGATGCCTTACAATACAGCTCATCAAAAGTCTGTGGCCTATTCCTGGCCTGCTGCATGCTGCACAACATGGCCATTGACCATGGGATAGCTGTCCAGGTGGATGAGGGTGACAGCAGTGGAAAGGATGGTGAAGATGGACAAGAAGGGGGGTATGCAGCCACCCATGGGGAGGCGGGACCCCAGGCTGGTGGTGGAGGCCAGGAGGCACAGGGCCACTATCACACAGGAGCATTATGGGGAATGCAGGTAAGTGTAATGACATGCATGCAGGGGATGCACGGACCACCACCCCACCCACAGGGCTGGATGGGCACATAGGGATGCATGCAGGGACACAGGCACACACAGCATGCATTGTGGATGCAGTGCTACACAGGCACACACAGCACACATCACATGCATGGGCACACAGACACGGGCTGCAGGACATGACATGGATCAGACGCATAACACCAGTGCACAGACACAGCCAGCATGGAGGTGCCCTCTTCACACTCACACCAGAAAGCCCAGCAGCCTGGCCAGCATACACAGGTGGCATGCACCACACCACACATGCACAACACCACATGTACAGGGCAGCACTACCACCCAAGTGTACACTGGGCAGCAGCAGTGGACAGCAGGGAAGGGCAGCACACACATCAGGGCAACCATGTGGTACCATGGCCACCACAGCCATGTGGGCAGCCGCACCCAGGCTGGTCAGCAGCCGCAGGCTGCACAATGGTCACTGGGGGAGTGTCCAACACACTCACAGGGGTGGAGGCCTGAGAACATGACTGGATTCTCACTGGGGTGTAGAGCCGGCCGAATAGACCCACGCCAGGGGTGTCAGGGATGGCCACGTCAGAGTTCAGCATCTGCTGTGTGGGGGTTGCCATACGCTGGGACCATGGAGTTGAAGTCGCACTGTGGGGGGGATCCTATGCACATGGCCATGCCCAGTGGCTGCCAGCGATGCAAAACACAGATGCAATGGTACAAGTCATGCAGTCCAGTGATGCGGTCATGGCCTCCCACAGCTGGCGGAGCTCATCGATGAGCTGCGCATGTCCTCTGGCCTGATGCTTGGCCAGCTGATGCACCTCAGCCCACAGTGCCTGGATCTCTATGGCAAGCAGATCCTGGTGGTCTACAGATGCTTGCAGCAGCTGAGTGTGCTCTACCAGCCAGTCGGCAGCCTGTGCATCCTGGTCCTGATGCCGGCCTGCTAGGAGTGATGTGGCATGCTGGTCAGTGCCCCACTCAGGTGGATGCTGCACAGGGGACCACACAGGGGGTAGTGTGGCAATGGGTGCACTGGCAGTGATCCCTGTGGCACACTGCCCAGTAGTGACTGCATTCTGCCACCACTGCCCAACCGTCTGTTGGTCTGTGCCAAGTGCAGGCGCACCTGCAACAGCACCCATCCAACACCAGGTACAGTAGTGGCACCACAGACCACTGTGCCAGCATGGACAGGTGGCAGCTGCACAGCTGCAGGCACAGCACTGGGCCCTGACGGTGTCTGCATCTGTCCCTGGACCACGGCCAGCACCACATACATGGTGCTGTCCATGATCAAAGTGATATCATCATCGGAGTCAGACGTACCTCCCAGCTGGGTGCCTGTGCAAAGCACAGGCAGGCCTTCACCCAGCAGGAGCTCTGACAGTGCGTCATCTGACTCCTGCCCCAGGACGTCCAACAGCCCCACACTGTTGCATCATGGTCGGTCCCTGACACAGATGCCCATGGATATCGTCAGCACCACCTCCTCTAGGCCCATGTCGGCGTCCTCATCCTCCTCCTCCTCCTCCTGAACCACTCCGCGGAGACATGATGGTACTGGAAAGGGGAAACACAGAGTCAGTGGTGGTGTAGCACTCATGCAAGTGGTACCCGCACCCAGGGGTGCATGCTGCCATCCACCAGTGCACCATGTACAGCAACAGGTGTCGCATGCATGGGCCATGCAGCACAGCAGCAAGCCCACCTGCATGGTACAGCCCATACCCACCACCAAATCATGTTATGTGTTGACTCACCGTGCTGTGAGGGGCTGCCACCCATCTGAAATCCATCACCAGGAATGCCCTCAATGGCAGCACGGCTGATGGTGGTCACCACCATCTCCTCCGTCGCCGTCAGTGCTGGTGGGGTGGATGGTCTTCTGCTGGTCCTGCTGCATGACAGCCTGATGGCTGCCACCTTCTACTTGATATGGTGATTGTCCATCTCCACCTTCTTGCAGCACTACTGGGTGCTCCTCTAGTAGCCACCTCATCCCACCCGGCCGACCTGTGCTGTGATGTACCCATGGCACCACTCAGCAGATTCTCCCTGTTGAGGTAGGCCTTGAACAGGGCCTACTGCTCCTCATTAGTGAAATTGGGCCTGCACTTGCAGGCAGGCCCATGCTCCTCCGCTCCCTCTACCTTGGATATTCTGCTACCTGTGGACAGTGACAGCACAGGAGATCAGTGGCAGCATGGCACAGTACAGTGCTCTGTTGCAGTGTAGGTAAGGGCCTCTCAATCCCAGCGTTAGCATCCCCTTACCAAACAGGCTGCAATACTGGTCCATGACCTGTGCTGTGTCATGGCACTTATAAGGTGCAATGCATGCAAATGGGTCTATGTGCAATGGCAATGATATGCTAATGCACCCTATTGTGTCATGCATAGGCTCATGAGGCGATTTGCAAATGGTGACTGAATATCGCATTATTGCGCTGTGCTCATTCATGTTGCACCGGAGTAATCATGCGGTGCATGTTTCATGCATGTGCAGTGCACAGGCCTGCAGTGTGCATGTGTGCACACTGGTGCATTGGCCTATCATGCGACCATCTACATTGTGCACTATGCCCCCAGTAAGCATGTGGTGCTTTTCGCCTATCACACATGCGCGCACATCACAGCACACTGGCCTATGGTGCAGCTGCTTGTGATGCGCTATGCCGCATACCGTGTATGCCAGGATCATGTGCGGTGCTGCATTGAGTCACACCCTCTGCCTATAGGGTCACGGACACGACCCTGGGTACCCACCAGGCCATGCTGCTGTGTGCATGCATGGTGCTGTGCAATACACCTCCACGGCACATGCCAATAGCTCATCCATGTGCTGCGTGGTTGTATACAATGGTATGCTATTGCACAATGGCTGCATGCCACAACACATGCCAGCTGTGTAGGCCATAACATCTCCAACACTCAGGTACTAACGAAGCCATGCCATGCACCGCTACAACCCATACAGCAGTAAATTTGTCAAATGTAGAGATGTGCACCCTCATTGCACTGGTTGAGCCCTTTGCACCCCAGCTGTTTGGGTAGGTCCCACTGAAGCAGGTGCAGAGTGATGTGTGGACCTGTGTGGTAATGGTCCTGGAGCACTGAATGGAGGTTCAGCAGAGTGTTGAGCAGTGCAGGCACTGCTATGGTGACCTGCGCTGCAGGGACCAAGAGAGGCTGTGACAGCTACAGGCACGTGTACAGCATGGGACAGTGCCACAGCCAGGTTAGTATGTGCAGATGCCATACATGTATGGGGCGTACCTGTGGTGGGCATATGGATGCACAGCATGTGCCGCTGCCGGGGGGGCTGACATAATCCTGGTGATCACTGCACATGCTGCATGTCCTGCGTGGCTGACACACACAATGCTGCTGTGCGTGTTGCAGTTGTATAGGCACCAGGGCCACAGGGTGGGCATTGTCCTGCCCTGCACCATGCTAGCTGTGTGGTGGTGGAGCTGTCTGTGCATGACTGTTCACTCAGGTCCACCTCTCTCATTTCCATCCACAGGACCAGAAGACTGCAGGAGGGTAGGGCGACCACAGCGGCAGGGTGCGCTGATGGGTCGGCAGCTGGGTCGTCAGGATGGCAGCAGCCAGGTAGACATGTTCACATTACTGTACTGTGTATGCGTGAGTCTCTGTTGGTCACAGGGTCCAGACATGGTCACCACTGCCATGTGTGTGCACTGCCGTGGTAGGCACAATGTCCGGTGGATGTGCCAGTGTTGCGCTGCATGTTCTTGTACTGTGCCCATATCCACTGTGCCACCTAGGGGGGCTGGGTTGTTCACGTGGCCTCCACTGTGTGTGCGGCCATGGGTGCCTGTGGTCCACGTTGTGTGCCTTGCACATGAGCCACTGCACCCACTGCATGGCCCTGTGTGCCTGTCTGCACCGGTGTGATATGTTATGTGGATGGCTGGTGTGGCCTTCCATGTGCAGGACCTTGGTGGTCCATCCACTGTTGTGTGCCTCCACTGTCCAGTGCATACTGTGGGTGGGCTGGGGCTCATTTGGGCATGTCCCTTTTTGCCTGTTCTGTCCCTTCTCCTAGGTGTGCCCAGGGTACAGCTGCAGTGGAGGACAGGCAGAGTGGTGATGGCCCTGTGCAGCATGCTGGTCCAGCAGCAGAGGATGGTGAATTTGTTGGTGCAGCTGCTGTGTGAGACAGTGGTGGTTCGGAGAAAGATGCACCAGCTGGTGGCATCAGTACATGGCTGACTGTAGCCCCTTATCATTGGGGCACAGCCCCTGTTTGTCCTGATCTTCCCCTGTTGCCATGCCCATCCACACATTCCACTGTGTAGCCCCTGGACCCTATCTCCCGCCTCCCGTGATCCTTCCCAGTCCCTTTTGTTCATTGTAAATAGTTGTCCTGTTGGCTCTCCTCTGTTTGTTAACATCAATTAATCAATCAATCAAAATCTTTATTTATCCAGGCAGACATCATTGAGCAAGGCTCATTTGCAAGATGGACCTGGGTATAACAAGGTCAAGTACAACAAGGAAATCATCATATACATAATTTTTATTTCAGTCTTTGTAACCAGGTAAGGCCCACTAGGCACAAGTGCCTATTTTCAGGGGTGACCTGGGAGCACTGGGTGGTTAAGTGACTTGCTCAGAGTCACACAGTATGCAAGTGGAGATTGTGAGAATCAAACCAAGGTCTGGTCTGCTGGATGTACCAAGCTTGTTCACATCTCATTACTCTAACCTCTAGGCTATACTACCAGCAAATATGTATATATATATATATATATATATATATATATATATATACATAAACACAGAATATACAATATACATATGTGTACAGAAACAATAATGATACATGGGAGTATGGTACAAAACATGAAGGCCACATACAAGAGAACATACTACAAGAGAACCATATACAGTTGCGAAGCAATAAGTGATGTGCCATTCATTAGATAACATATTGCAGGAGAACTATATAAAGATTGTAGCCCCCATGTACAGTTATAGTGCTGGAGCTTAACCTGGAGGAACCATTTTAAAAAACTGCTGGAAAAGTACAACAGTGAGCAGGGAAGGGGAGAACCAGAGGGTAGGGTAGGAACCCAGATAAGTGTATAATGTTAGGATCCCAGGGGTCACTTTTCGTGAATCATGGTAAGGAAATAAAAAGGTGGTAGAGGAGCTGGGATAAGGACTGGGTTGCCAAAGAAGGACTAAGAGGATACTAGGGAACTTTGAGAGGTAGGAGTAAGGGCAAGAGAATGACAATGGGCCATGAAGACACAAGTGAAGGCAGAGGAGAGGAATGAGATCCACATGATGAATGAGATTACCGAAGATTGAGGGTTAGAAGTGGGTAGGATAAAAGGTACCTAGGATGGGATCATGGAAAGCAGTTGCAAGGCTCCTTGATGAGATGAGAGTAAAGGGTCTTGAAGGTAGCAACACTGACCGGAGTACTCAGCTTCAACGTTTTCTGAAGTCTGTTCCATACAGAGGGCAACACAGTGCTTATTGCTGCTCTAGCAAAGTGAGATTTGACTTTGGGGACTATCAAAGAGATGGATGTGAGGCTTCTCAGGGCATACTTGCCTATCTGGTTTAAGGGGAGGCAGTCAGCGATGTATTGTGGAAGTTTTTTTGAAATTGCTCTGAGGGTCCGTATAGCAGCATTTCTATTCCGTCTATACTGGAGGGAAGTCCAGCCCACGGCTGCATATAGGGAGCAGTGGTGAGCAGAAAAAGGGAGACCTGTGATGAATCTCTGATCTCTGTGGTACAGCGTGTCCAATTTTATGAGGTAGGAGGCAGGACAATGACTATACAGGAAATCAGCGTAGTCTATCAGAGAGAGGAACGTTGTTTGGACCAGACGTAATTTAGCATCTGTTGTTAGAAAGCAGCTAATCCTAAAGAAGAGGCCCAATCTTTGTCATAGTTTTTTTAGAAGGTCCTCTATATGATCTATAAAGAATAGCCTATGATCCAGCCACACTCCCAGGTATTTTAAATTTTCAACAAATTCCAATTTTTCTCTGAGAATTGTAGAAATTTGCGGTACTAAACCTGCATACGCCGGATTCGCTGTATGTACCAGAGGAGAGAAAAGCATCACTTTGGTTTTCTTAGCATTAAGTAAAAGTTTTTTGTTTAGGAGCTGGTTCTTTCTGATTCTCACTATCACTCCCTTTGTCTTCCTTTTTTTGTTTACGAATCTAAAAAAGGTCTTGTCCTCCTTCTTCACCTCCCTGGATATTTTCTCTTCTGCTTATGCTTTTACTGCTCTCACCATCCTTCCTGCCTCACTTTGCTTTGCCATACATATAGTATGCAGTCATCTTCATTCTGTTTCCCCCTTGTATTTCCAGAAGGTTGCTTTTTTCTCCTTCACTGCCTTTGCCACCTACTTGGAGAACAACAGTGGCCTCTTCCTCTTTCTTTCTTTCCTTACTAACTACCTTTAACAGTGTGCCATCACCTTAGCAAGTTGAACTCTGCTTACAGGTCACTGAATGCGGCTTCTGGGGTTGGGCTGCTTAAGTAAAGTATTGTATCATCTGTGAACAGATGGATGCTGGCCCTGCTTATACAGTCATCAATGTTGTTGATGTAGATGGCAAACAATATAGGGCCTAATATAGATCCCTGAGGGACACCTCTCAGGAGAGGTTTGAGGGTTGAGAATTCCCCTTCAGCCTTAACTTGCTGGAGGCGGTCAGAGAGGTAGCTATTAAACCACTGCAAGGACAGTGAATCCAGCCCTATTGCTTGAAGAGAGGAGAGAAGCAGTCTATGGTAGACAGTGTCGAAGGCCTTTCTTAAATCTAGACAGACAGCACAAAGGTAGTTTCTATTGTCCAGTTCTCTTTGTCAATCGTTAGTCACCTTTGCGAGAGCTGTAATTATACTATATTTCACTCTGAAGTCTGATTGGACTGGATTTAGGAGATTTGTAGATTCTAAATAAAGTCTCAACTGATTGCTTACAATTTTTTCCAGTAGTTTTGACAGGACTGGAAGAATTGAAATTGGTCTGTAGTTGTTTAGATCACCAGAGTCCCCTGACTTAAACAGAGGAAGGACGTGTGCCATTTTCCAAGTGGATGGGATAAACTCTTGGGACAGGGACAGGTTCAATAGGTTCATTACAGACACGGCTAACACATGCTGTGCCACTTTTAGAAAATAGGGGTCTAGCGTGTCAGCACCAGCACTTTTTTTGTATCCAGCTTCATCATCAATTCTTCGACCTCATTGAGTGAGGTAGGAGTCAGGGAGAATCTTGAATCGATGACATGGAGTTCCATCTCTTTGGTGCTAATCTGTTGGTGTAGTAAGTTTGCAGGCAAGTCGCCAAATGCTAGGCCTGCAGTCATGAAGTGATTGTTGAAGGAATCCAATACTTCCAGTCTATCACTAATTATATCAGCGCCAGAGATGATCTTGTCCAGCAGAGAGTTTCCAGGTGTGTGTCCGGACAGATCTTTGAAGGTTTCCCAAAATTTAGTTGGATTCTTGGAAGCAGAGTCAAATTCAGAGCGGTAATAGGCAGCTTTTGTATCACTGACCATTTCTGTGCATAGGTTCCTTGCCCTTTTAAACTGGCTCCAGTCCAAGGGGTCTGAGTTTTGTATGCTTTTTTCCATAACTTGTCCCTCTCTAACAAAGCAGATTTAAGTTCTGATGTAAACAAACAACAAGTTTTTTTGATATATGGACTTTAATAATGGGAGCATATTGGTTTAAGGCCCCTAAGAGTATTTAATTGAAAATGTCATAAGCCGATTGTACAGTTTTTGCCAGGTACAAATCTTGCCAATGCAGGGAGTGTTTTAGTTTGTAGATGTAAGCAGATAAGTAAAAATTTCGTCTATATCTCTTAGCTGAGAACTTTGGTGGAGGTGAAGGTTTATTGAATGATCTCACACCAGCTATGAAGCAGTGATCGCATATGTCACTGAAATAAATGCCAGCATGGGAGAAGAGATGTGGTTTACTCACTAGAATAACATCCAGCAAAGAGCTATTGTCAGGATTCTTTTTGTTGATACGCGTTGGTTCATTGATAAGTTGCATTAATCCATGCATATCACAAAAGGATGAGAGAGTTGTTGAGGCATTGGATAGCCAGCCTAGATTAAGGTCTCCAAGAATAATTGTTTCTAGTGACTCTTGCCCAAGGAAGGTATTGATATGAGAAAATATCTGAAGACCGGCAGACGGGGGTCTGTAGCAACCTATTATACGTAGAGACAAAATAGGTGAGATCGCAACCTTAAGTGATAGGCATTCAAATTCATTCACAACCGTTGTTGAGTCAAGACAATGCATTGTGAATTTATCCTTGATGTAAATAACTACCCCAGCTCCTCTAGAATGCCTGTCTGTTCTAAATGGCAGGTAATTAAGGATATTAATCTCTCTATCAGGGGTAATAAGTCTAAGCCAGGCTTCGGAGATCACTACAATATCTGGTGTGGTATGATTGACCCATGCCTGGATCATGGATATCTTTTTTAATAGGCTGCATACATTAACATGCAGAAAGCTCAAGCCTTTGAGGTTGGCTAGGTTAGCAGACGATGTGATAGCATTTGGGGGCCCAGGATTGAGCTCTACGTTGCCAGAGCATATTAATAGAAGAAGCAATATCTTTTTTTTTTTCAGTTGTTTTTGTGGATTTTTGATCTACATCTTGGATTTTGGACACAAGCTTAGTTTTGAAGCCGAGTACTGGGCCCGGTCTTGTGTCCTGTGGATCTGGAACCTTTGGACTTTCTACCTTTAGTACCTGGAGTAATTATCAGTTAGCAACAGGAATGGGCCCTGCTCCAAGGGTTGATTGCCAGCTGATTTTGCAGCTCCACAGGGGGTCATGGTAGTTGCTCAGCCAGGGAGCTGACTGGGGTATTGTGGTTCCTCTAGATTTGTAGGTTTGGCTGCGGAGTAGCCATTACCTGGGTATTTGTGGTGGGGCTGTAGATATTTCAGGCTGTGCTTGGATCTGGAGTCAGAGGGGCCCTGGTCTGTTGCTGGCTGTTACTTCGGAGTTTTTAACTGGCTTCGATTCATTTGAATGTTCCTGTGGTCTCTTTATCTTAAGGCCAAGTAATACCCTGGACTCTCCCCTTCTTTGGATTCTTTTTACAGCTCCCATTTTATGGAGAACTGATATTTTGGACTACTCTGCTTCGTTTAGGATTTAAGGCCTGAACCTGCACGTGTGGTTCTCCTCGGTGGTGAGAGGACCTGGGTGTCCATATATTTTATTTTATTTAGTTTAATATTTTGAGTTTGTTGTTTTTGATTTTTATGGATGATTCCCCGCCTGTGATCAAATTTGACTCTTTCCCAGTGACTCTTTTTCTTTTGAATTGGACAGCGAGGTGGTGAGAGGACCTTGTGTCCATTTATTTTATTTCCCCATCTCCTGGTTGTGAGAGGACTGGCGCTGGGGGGATGGGTTATATGTTAAGTGGGAATTGTTTATTTTGAAATATTCTGCAGTGAGAGAGCTGAATTATTTGTTTTGAAATATTTTGGTTAATATTCTACAGTGAGAGTGTAGAAATATATATATTTAATTTTCTTTTGTGCCCTCCGGTGGTGAGAGAGCTGGAGGGAGGGTGATTTTATTTTATTTTATCTCTCTCTTCTCCCTGGTCGTGAGAGGACTTGGGGGGGGGAGGGATGTGTTATTATATATTGTGTTTTAGAAGCTGTTTGATTTTATTTTTATATTTTATTTAATTTTCACTGGGATTGTCTTGACTTTCTTCAAGGTGGGGGTTGGAAAGTTGTTGATTTAATTTAGTAGATTTATTTTTGGGTTCATCTGAAGTTTTAGTGTTTATTGTGTTGTTTTAGTAGTTGTGTAGCAGCATGTGCTGGCCTATTACTCCCACGGTGGTGTGCTATTCATCCTCCTTGCTCAGTGCCCTCTGCCCTTTTTATCCTCCACCTCTTCATTATGATATTTATCAATGTTGTAGAGCATTGGGAATTGCTGGAAGGAGAGGGAGGAGGGCGGGGGGCTGCGAACCAGGGAGGATGGACGAGGGGGGTTTTCGTGTCGGGGTAGTGAGATCTAGAAGGCACCCTGTGGTGAAATGGAACCCAGATCGGGGTTTACCATGTCTGGTGCCCATACCCAAGGGAACTATGGAATTAAGTGGGCAGATGAGCTTGATGGCCTCCGAGGTTCATTCAACTCGGGCGGTGTTATGCAATGCTAGGTCCGTCAGAACCAAGACTGGCATTATAGCTGATCTTGTTAGTTCGGCAGACCTGGCTTGCATCACTGAGACCTGGCTGGATAAAAACCCAGGCCCCATGTTGGAAGCTATGTCTCCAGCTGGGTATTCGGTGATTCACCACCCGAGATTGGACCTCAGGGGTGGGGGGGTTGCAGTCTATTTTAAGACAGAATTGGGCCTCATGAGTGTGGTTATGGGGGAGGCTGAGTCCTTCGAGTGCACAGTTGTAGCGGGTGTTGGCATTCAAATCGTACTCATCTACCATCCACCAGGAGATGGGAAACGGTTCCTACAGGAAGTGGCAGACTTCATCGTTGACATGTCATTTGAGTTGCCCAGATTGATGGTTCTGGGTGACTTCAACGCCAGGTCGATGATGAACTCTACTTAATTTAGTAATCACTTCCTCCAATTGTGATCTCTTTGGGCTTTACAGGTGGTTTCCACTGCTACTCATAAATCTGGGCACTCTTGGACTTAGTCTTTCTCCTTGGGATTGATGCTTTCGATTTGGGGGTGGAACTAGTCATTTGGTCAGACCACTACACGGTGAGGTTCAATTTTAGCACCCCCCTGAGAAGGCCTACCCTGGTGGAGATGGCAAGATACCACCCTTTATGGGATATTACACCCCAGGGCCTTGCGGCGGTTCTTGACCTCTCATCCCCCGCGCTGGTGAGCAGTAGTCCAGAGACCTTGGTAACAGCCTATAATAATGCTGTTACATTGGCCCTGGATACTATTGCTCCTGTTCGTGTATGCCCCCTTTCCCTTCATCCCAAGGCACCCTGGTTTGATGGGAGGTTGAGGGAGATGTGGAGACAGGGGCAAAGATTAGAACGCTGCTGGCGCAGATCCGCCCTTGATGCTGACCGCCTTAGATTGATGGACCACTATTCTGTCTATCAATCTGCAATCTCCCATAAGAAGGCAGAATTCCTGTCCAGGGACATTGCAGTAGCCAGGAATCAACTGGCTCAGCTTTTTCGAACTGTGGACAGACTGTGCAACCCAGCCTGTCTACAAGTTCAGAAGGCTTTTTTGCAATTAGAGTGCGAGGAGCTCGCTCGATTCTTCACTAATAAGGTGGCCGACATCAGGACGGATCTGCGTCCAGCGGCTTCTAAGGGGGATGCTGTTGGACAGCATGAGTTCACAGTATCTCAGTTTTCTTGGTGTTCCTTCAACAGACCTGATTTCATTGATGTCATGAGGATTATCCATGTTGTGTGCCCTATGAGCTGTAGTTTGGATCCTGGACCAGCTTCTCTAATATTGGGTTGTTGCGACATCATCGATCCAATCCTTGTGCAAATAGTCTGGTGCTCCTTGGAATCGGGTGAGTTTCCAAGCTCACTGAAAGAGGCGGTGGTGACACCCCTCTTGAAGAAAGCTACCTTGGACCCTAACTGTTTCACAAACTACAGACCCATCTCAAACCTACCCTTTATTGGGAAAGTGATTGAGAAGGTAGTGGCGTCCCAATTGGAAAACCATTTAACCATTCATGGCATCTATGAACCCTTCCAATCAGGTTTTCATAAAAGACATAGCACTGAGACTGCGCTGGTTCGGTGCTTAATGATCTCCTGAGGACGAGAGATCAGAAGAGATGGTCTATTCTAGTTCTTCTTGATCTCTTGTCAGCCTTTGACACCGTGAATCATGTGGTGTTGTTAGCACGCCTGAGGCAGATTTGTGGAATATCAGGAATCATCCTTCGATGGTTCACTTCATTCCTCACTGGGAGATCACAAAGAGTTGTGTCGGGGCTTTTTTCTCTGACCCAACATCTTTGTTATGTTCGGTGCCTCAGGGTTCTGTGCTGTCTCCCATGTTATTCGCGGTGTATATGCTGCCCCTCGGAGACATTATAAGACGGTATAAGCTGAGGTTTCATTGCTATGCAGTCGATACCCAGCTATACCTGTCTTTTGCTCCTGACCAGGATAGAGCTCTCTCAGTGTTCAACAACTGTCTAAAAGAAATCCAGGGTTGGATGGATTCTAGTTGGCTGAAGCTGAATGCAGATAAGACAGAGGTTTTGGTGGTGGACCCGAGCTATTGGATAGAGGGGTCACCTGTTGTTGCACCCTCAGGAATTTTTCTTTGGGGTGTGTCACTTCCGACCTCTGAATGGGTACGTAACCTAGGGGTTATCTCAGATGACAGGCTGACACTGCATTTGCAGGTGTCAGCAGTCGTCAAGACTTCCTTTTACCGTCTTAGAAATATCGCTAGAGTGAAACACCTCGTTCCGTCTGACATGCTGCCTATGTTGGTCCATGCCTTTGTGTCCTCTCGTCTGGACTACTGCAACTCCCTATATTTTGGGATTTCTGCGCCATAGCGGAAATAAGCCAAAATAAAAAGGAGCAAGGAAGAGGTGCAAGAATGCAACAGGGAAGCCACATGTGTCAGAGGCAGAGGCAGACAGGCAGGGCAGGAGGCACAAACAGGGCAGGCCAGGGAAAGGTCACTCTGAACAGCCAGGCACAGGGAAGGTGTGAGGAGCCACACAGCACAGAGGCCAGCACAGGCAGGTATACCCAGTGCAGGGGAGGTAGCAGCCAGGACAGCAGGGGGAATACAGCAACAGCTGCCAGGGGGGTGAACACAAGCCAGGGACATGGCCAGTGCCACCTTCCACATGGAGGCCATAATGAGGGGGATGAGAAGGTGGGTGGCAGAGGGGTGTGGCCGTGGAAGGGCCCGTCGGTGGTATGCCCCCAACAGGCAGTACAGAGCCCGCACTAGCTATGAGCTGTACAGTGATACTGAGATTGTGGGCAAGTACCACCTGAACAGGACAATTCTGAGGCAGCTCTGTGAGCTGTGCAGTGATGTGATGCAGGCACCCACACGACGGAGCCATTCCCTGTCAGTGGAGACCAAGGTAACAGCCTGCATGTGCTTGCTTGCCACAGGTACCTTCCAGAGACTAACTGGGGACACCACAGGCATAACCCAGTCGGCCACGTCATGCCACCTCACCCAATTCCTCAGCGCACTGCTGCCACATGCTGAGGAGTACATCCATTTCCCCAGCACAGCGGTGGAGCACACAGCAAACATACAGGAGTTTCACAAGGTAGCATGTATGCCTGGCATGCTAGGGGCAATAGACTGCACCCATGTGGCCATACACACACCACCTGGCCCCAAGGGGGCTGCATACATAAAATGCAAGGGCTATGCCAGCATCAACTGCCAGGTGGTGTGCGATGCCAGGGGGTGCATCATCAATGTCTGTGCCACGCACCCTGGGGAAGCACACAATTCTTTCATCTGGCACCAGTCTGCACTGTGCCACAGATTCGAGAGTGGGGACATCCCCACTGGACACCTAGTGGGTGAGTATGCAAACTACATGGACAATCATAGGGCCTGGGGGGGCATGGCCAGAGGTGGCATGGGTAGTGGCCTACATGGCTTGTGGCAGGGCGATGCTGATCACCAAACTAACCTCCACCCTCTACACACAGGTGACAGTAGATACCCACTTCGTCCCTGGCTGCTCACACCCTACCGTCAGCCCGCGACCCCATCACAGCAATGCTACAATGAGGCACACACTACCACACATAATGTCATTGAGTGGGTGTTCGGGATGCTGAAGGAACCTTTCCGTTGCCTGGACACCTCCGGTGGTGCCCTACAGTACAGCTCCTCAGAGGCCTGCGGGATATTCCTGGCCTGTTGCATCCTGCACAACATGGCCAACGAATGTGGGATAGCTGTACAGGTCGAAGAGGGGGACAGCGATGGGGACGATGGGTATGCCGGTGATGATGGTGATGGGCAGCCCCCCTTGGCCGACAGGACCCCTGACTGCTCCGGCTGGCACAGTTGCACCGGGGCACCATCACAAAGGAGCACTTCAGTCAACCCAGGTAAGTCATGGGGTCATGCGCAACCACCAGTGGCCAAGGCACAACCCACAAACATGCATGGACACACACCGGGGGTGCATGCCATCAAGGGAAGTTGCAGGGCACAGAGGCACACACACAGCCAGGGATGGGTGAGGATTAACATGCCACGCCGAAGGACACACACACACACACGCACACACAAAATGCAACAAATGTGCACAGAGGGCAGAAGGCACACCAACCCAGAATGCACACCCTAGCAGCACACATGTCCACAGGCCACCACGCCCACTGCCTGTCCATGTGCGTGTGTCAGATGCTGAGCACCATTGCACATTGGTGTACAGTGCAATGCAGGCATCATCATGCACACACAACTGTGTACAGCAGCCAGGAGGGTGTGCAGGTGGACTGTGTGTCCACGTTCAGGGCCAGGTACCCACTCATGCACTGCCCACTAACACACACAATGCACACAGGGCAGCACCAGACAGTAGCCATGCTGGGAGACAGGTCAGTCCCACAACACAGTGCCACGGCCACCACGGATGCGTGGCAGCCCCGCAGAGACCTGCCAGCACTGGCAGCCTGACCACTGGCCTCATGGGGTGGCACCGATGGTCTCCCAGGGGTTCCACTGCATGAACGCGACCATGCCCATGCAGGGGTCTGCAGCACACTGAACATGCCTGCACCAGGAGTGCTCGGGATGCCCACAGCTGAACCCGGCGTCGACAGGGTGGGAGTCACAAGATGCCAGGAATGGGGGGTGGATAGTGCACTGCATGGTGTCTGTGATGCATGGGCACCTGACTGTGTGCCCATTGTGGTCATGACAGCAATGAATGCCTGTGCATGCCAGTCAATGGCAGCTGTCACATCCTCCCACAAATGGTCCATCCGTGCCATGATCAGTTTGGCGTCCCTGCTGCGATGCTCCTGTGCGGACTCCAGAGACACATGCAGTGCATCCACGGACGTTGCAAGCCACATCTGCTGCTGGACTGAAGCTCACAGTAGGCGGGTGTGCTCATCCAAAAGGTCATCAGCCTTCTCGGCATCCTGTCCCTCAGGGTGTGCAAGGCCCTGATGTTCAGCACCCCTTGAGGGTGGGTGCTGCACAACAGGACCAGGTCTGGGCATGTCTACAGGTGGTGCACAGATGCCGCCACTGAACCCTGTACCCCCAAGCCCAGTGGGTGACTGCTGATGCTACCCCTCTGGGTGCCTCACCCCAGGGCTCAGTGGTGCCACCGCAGTGGCCGCAACAGTCCCACTGTCCTGAACAGACACCAGTGCTGCCCCACTGGTGCTGACAGGCACAGCCTGGGACTGTGCTGACACACAGGCCTCCATGGTGGCACCACCCACAGCCATGGGCGCGAATTGCCCTGCTATGTGTCCATCCTGTGGCACACATGTGTCACTGCCCATGACGGTCGTGTCATCATCACTGGTGTCGGACTATGCCCCGGCCACAGCGTGCTGGCATCCATGGATGCTAGCACACTGGGACACAGGCAGGGTTTCCTCCACACCTGTCACAATGACACCAGTGTGGACAGCCAGGTGGCCCCACTGTCGTAATGATCCACATATACCTGTGGAGATGGATGGTCCCACCTCCGACTCCATCCTACTGTCCACAGTGGACAGGCCCACCACTGCTGATCCATGCAGACACTCAGGATCTGTAAGGGAAAGCAAAGTCATGTTACTGAGTGTGACCTACCCTGTCCCCCCCCAGACAGACCATGACTTACTGTGCAGTGATGGGCCACCACCTGTCTGGAAGCCACCACCCGGAACACCCTCAATGGCACTTCGCTGCATGCTTCCAGCAAGCCTGTCCTCCGCTGGGGTGAGCTGTACCACCTCCAGCTGTCCCCCACCTGTTGCAGCACATGCTTCCCTGATGGCAGCCACCTTCTCCTTTATCCTCCTCCTGTCCATGCCCATCTTCTTCTTACACTCCTGCATGGAGCGCTGGTGGTTGCCATGCAGGTTCACGGCACGTGCCACCTCCTCCCATGCAGCAGCATGGGCCTGAGGGGTTCCCTGCTGTCCACTGAGCAGTGGCTCCTGATCCAGGTAGGCCTCAAAAAGGGCCTGTTTCAGCCTTTGTAAAATTCAGCCTCCTCCTCCTCCCACCACTGTTTTCCTCCTCTCCAACAACGTGCTCGGTCATTATGTAGCCTGTAAGAATGGCAGTTGTTACCTGTGACAGTGCAGTCCCATGCATGTCCCTGAATCCACAGTCCACACTCCCAAACAGCATGCAACTCACCAATAAACTGCAGTAACCAACTATTGCCACTGCAGCACATTGTCGCACCTTTGTAGCGCAATCCATGCAAATGAGATGAGGAGCAACTTTAAGTAGATGCAAATTGCAGTGCTGCACCATTGAATGGCTAATTAGATGATCTGCATATGACAGCTGAATATCACACTGTTGCACTTTGCGCAATTGTGTTAAACATGCTGAGCCAATGGCACAGTCCTGTGACATGCGTAGTACACCTCACTGCGCATGCCTGGGTTGCTGACACAGGCATCTGCCATGCTGATGATGTGCTGTACATGGTAGGCAATGCAGGGCATGGCCACCATTGTGCCAGTGGCGCTATAACGATGGTCACTACATGGCGCTGTGGCACTGGGCCATAATAGGTGCAATGGCCCAACTGCCCAGTAGTCCGCTATGGCGCTGGAACACAGGCAGCCAATCGCGCTACATGCATTGTCATCTGATGGCACTGTGCGTGGCCTTGTGCCAGGGACCCTTGACCCTGTGCCTGACCTTTTGCCCCCTTGGTGCCATGCGTCAGGCATAGGTGCACCTGTATCGGTAACAGCACGATAGGGAATGGCAGCGCTGTACCGTGCAGCATCTGCACATGAGGAGCCACGCTGCAGAGCGCCATATTGCCTACTATAGCTGCTAGAATGGCACGCAGATGGGCAGCACTGTGGACGGCTATTGAGCTGGCCAATCTGGTGGCCATTGTTGAGCCACACCATGGGCCTCTCTTCGGGGAGGACCCCCTGGACAGGGCCAGGACCCAGGTGTGGCAGGAGGTGGCCACTGCCCTGGAAGAGGCCACAGGAGGGGGGCATACAGCTGAGCAGTGCAGGCACTGATATGGTGACCTGCGCAGGAGGGAGCCAGAGCTACTGGCCCGACAGCAGTCACGTGCCAGGAGGGGCATGGTGCCACATCCAGGTAGGGGTTCTGTTAACATACCTTTATCATCCGTATGAGTCACAGTGTTGTATGTGTCCAGCACATAGGGGAGGGACTGTATGGGATTGGCTGTGGCGGTGTTCACAGGGTGTGTGGTGGGTGGGTCTGGCTGGGTGGGAGGGCACACACCTTGGGGCAGAGGGACTTTGCTTCAGAAATGTACTGATGTTCTTCTCTCCTTTTTTTCCCCACAGGCCCGGATGAACTCCGCAGATTGCGGTCAGAGCGGCGGAGGGGGGAGGACAACGCAGCCAGGCGGGCCGAGGGCCATCAAGGCCCACCTGACCGGCCCGATGAGGGTGAGTGCCATACATCCATGATTAGTATTGCATGCTGTGTGACAGGGTGGGCAGCGGGGCATGGCCACCATTCATCCACATTACTGCCATGCACGCCACTTGTTACAGTCAACACTGTCCAGTGGCAGTGCATGTTTGGGTGTGCATTACTGGTGGTCCATGCATGCACCAGGTGCATGGTTGTGCCACTGCCTTTGCACCACATAGCCATGTCACTAAATGGCCATGGTGGTGCTGTGCATGACTTGGCCAGTGGGTGTGTGCAACATTCCACGTGGCTGTATGCACCCGGGTGGGCAGGTCCTGTGGACGTGATCACTGCGGGTGGTCACACACCATCACAGTGGTATGTCCCATGGCCATATGCAATGCACAGTGGGCGGGCTGACTGTGGTCCCTTGTATTAGGTACACACCATCTCAGGGACATTAGGGACACCTTACGGGAGCTCCTTCATCTGGACTGCGAGTCCCTAGACATATTGAGGAGGCTTGACACAACGGGAGTGCTGCAGAGGCACAGAGGCAGGAGGTCTCAGAGCCAGGAACAGCAGTCAAGATGACAGTCCTTTGGTCCATGACTTCCCCTACCCCCCTGGGCCCACCCTCACACCCCTCCTATCCCATCCCATTTGTCCACCCCTTCCCCCTACCAACCCCCACCTTGTTTTTGTCCCCCACCCCAAGCTTGTATATAGTTTTTATTGTAGTACATAGTTCACTTTTATATTTACAATACATTTGAATTTGATATGAATACTGTGGTGGTCTCTGATTTGCAGTGGGCTATAGGTGCTCAGCTGCAGTGGTGTGCATGGCATCACAGGTGGTGCAGTCATGGGTATGTGTGTGTGTGTCCGTGTGGAGGTGACTATGGTGTTGGGGTAGATATCAGTCAGTGTCTGTGTTGTGTGTGTTGTTCCCTGTGTGTACTGGATGATTTTGTGCAGTGGTCCATGGCACGTGCTCTGTGTCCATGGCACACCCATCAGCCCATCCATGGCCTGTGCAGCTGACACACATGCCTGTCTGTGACCTGCATGGTCCGCTGGCATGTCAGTGGTGGCATTCCCTGCAGGGCAGACACTGTACCCGTTACTTTGCTGGGTTGCCCCTGTCACTGGTGTGGTGCATACCTGGCTCAGGTGGCACTGTGGGCAACACGGTCATTGGCCCACCTCCATGCTGTGGCTTGTGTGTGTTGCAGGGGATGTGCCCCACTGTCTGTGGCTTGTGCTCCGGATGACTACTGGTGGCGTACGGGTCCACAGTGCCTGTGCAGGGTGGCTAGCACTCCAGTGCCATGGTGGACTGCAGGTTGTGTGTGCACAGCTTACATGGGCCCAGAATGGGGGCTTGGTTGCCCCACCACTGCATCCCTGTGTTGTTGTGCCCTTGGGTATGGGTGGGTGTCTGTCCATACCCTGTGTGGCATCCGGTGTGGTGCATGCTTCCATGCACCACTGTGGGTGTCTGTGCTGGCTGTTGTGGCCAGTGGTGGGTCGGGGTGTGTCACTGAAATACTGTGCAGGGCACTGTAACACTGGTGGTGGTGTCAAGGGCACACACGTTTCATGTGGGGTACCTCTTGTGCCAACGCATGGATAGTCTTTCAGCAGTACCTAGGGTGGACTGTGTGTGGTGGCACTGTGTCTGCCGTTGTTACATTGCTGTGTGCTGCAACCTGCTGATGGGTGCTCATGGTGGGGCTGGCTTGCATGCTTCTGTGGTGCACAGGGTTACATTGGCACAGTGGGGGTGGTGGCATGCATGGGGTTTCCTGCAGTGGTGGTCACTGCTCATGGGGGGGTGTCTGGTGATCACGGTGCAGGGTGTGCTGTGCACTGGGAGGGATGGTGTGGCATGGGGTGGTCTGCCCTCCTTGTGTGCCAGTCACAGCTTGCCAGTAGGTGTGATGGGGCACCATGGCCAGGCTGTGGGTTGGTTGCTTGTCTCCATGGGACAGTGGTTATTCCAACCCTCCCCCAGTTGTGCTATGCTTGAGGTGTGGGGGGACGATGTCTGTTCTGCTGTGTGTTCCTGTGCCCATCTGTGGCATGGGTGGTGGGCCCCTACCTCCCTGATTGTGCAGTTACATTGCTCTGCAGCTGGAGGGGCTCCCTGGTTGAGCTATGGCGCCTCTGGACTGCTCAGCTGAACATCCCTTGTTGCACTATGGCACATCAGATCTGCTCAGCTTCCCTTCCCTAGTTTCACTATAGTGCAGATGGTGTGATATTCAGTCGTCAGCTGTAGGCGCAATTTGGCCCACTCCGTTTTTGAATATCGCGTCTTTTGCATATGGGTGCAATAGACTTGCGCTTGCTCCTGCTGTTACGCACTTTTTGGGCACAGTTTGAATATCTGGGCCTCTGTGTGCAAATACAAACACACAATATGCTAACCAAAGTACCCTACCAATAAATTGGAAGCATGGAGCGGGAACTTGCCACTGTATCATAGCACAATAAAATCTTGGGAAGGAGTAATTTTATCTGGTATGTTACATTTTTCCTGAGAGAAACATTTGATCAAAACATTGGTTCTGATGGTCTTCCCCACAACCAGGCAGAGGGACAACAGAATTATAAAGAATCTAGTAGATAATGTCAGTTTTAGGCTTTATAGAAGTTGTGGGGGCTGTGTGGAGAATTTAAGACGCGGTACTCTGATGTTTATAGTCTGTTTGCTTGTATGTGGGGATGTACAGCCAAACCTAGGTCCTGCATTACAGATACATTTTTCTTTAGCAATTATTTTACCAGGAATGGCACACTAAGTTGATAGCTTGTTTACAGGTGCAACCTGGGAGCACAGGGAAGTTAAGTGACTTGCCCAGGGTCACACAGTATGCATGTGGGGGGCTGTGGATTCAAACGCAGGTCTCCAGATTTACAACTCAGAGCCTTAGACCACTGTGCTATACTGCCTCCCTACATTGGGCTCTATGCACTACGCCAATGCTCCGTGTAAACCAGGCACATTGGCATAGCTACATCTATATTTTATTTGATTTATTTATTTAGTTTTTGTTGACTGGAAAAGAGGACTACACCATTTTTTTTGTCTATTTGTCCTGGGGTAAGGGGATACAGATGGATTCCAACAGAAATTGAACTAGATTTTAAGCTCTTGGTGGTATTTTTAGTGAATGGGTGAAATCTGGCCAGTACACCGAGAAAATTCCCCTACTCTTTTTGAAAAGTGCCATGGGATCGTTAACATCCACCTGAACTACCACCAGAACAGGCAGATGGAACCTTGGTTTAACGTCTCATCCGAAAGACAGACATCTCATCCCACCCACCCCATGCAGCATTCATTAGGGGAGCACAGAACAGGTACTTGCCTGATCCCCCGGCCACATGGACAGCAGCTGGCCAGAGGTGGGCAGGGGGCATGCTGGTGGGGTGCCAGCATACCATGACATTCACAAAGGTGCGGTATGCTGGGCACAGGGGGCACACATTATGCTTGGTAACCCCCTGTCATACAGGATGTGCACCCCCCCTAGGATGCTGCCGCTGGCTGCAGTGGGGATGTCAGGGCACAGCAGACCCCCTCAACAAGCCACCCCAGCCCATGTGGACCACAAGGAAGGCTGGGCAGCTGAATGAGCACCTGTTCCCCCTCTGCCACTAGCGTACAGCATGCTGTCTGCCACCAATCTGTTCCCTGTGAGCACAAGGAATCCAGTAGTGGACCAGGACTGGGCATCCCATTGGATGTGCAGCATGGTCCATGGAACAGTCCTCCATGCACTTGTGCATCAGAGGGCGGGAACATGTATGGAAGCCACACGGTGGCTGTGAATAGGGCCACTGTGCATTTATCTGTGGGTGCAGAGATGTGCAGGCAGGTACACACCTTTGGCATGTACTCTATGCCCCAATAGGGCATAGAGCCCATTGTGATTATTCTGCAGGTATCTTAAAGGGAGAAGGGTTAAGTGTAATATATTTCAATTTAAGAAGAATAGTAAATAAAATAGATCACATTACAGAATGGGTTATACAAATAGTCCAGATATTATGATTATATCAGAATAATGGTTAGCTGACAGAATCCCAGACAGCAAAATTAGCATCACAGACTATTTCATCATATGGAGGAAAGACAGAACCAAAAGGGGAGGAGGTTCTAATATTTTGGAAAATATATCTAGAAATGAAAGAACTTGAAACAAGCCTGTACTGTTGGGATATAGAACTGAGACAACCTTTTAATAAACCAATTTTAGTTGGTATGTAATGCCCTCCAAAGGCAAAAACAGAAGTATTTGATATTCTCGGTGGTGGGAAAATTAATGGAGAGTATACTAAAGGAAAATTGGGGGTGTACTTGGAGGAGGTGGGGGGTCTGGATAGTTGGCAACATGGGTTTGTGCCAGGTAGATCATGTCAAACCAGTCTTGTGGAGATCTATGAATGGGTAACATCAGAACTGGACAGGGGAAAGCCTGTGGATGTATTATTCTTGGACTTCAGCAAGGCGTTTGACTCTGTCCCCACAATGGTCTGGTGGAGAAACTGACGGGGTTGGGAGTAGGCCCTCTGATGGTCAGATGGATTGACAACTGGCTAGCTGGATGCACCGAGAGAGTAGTGGTCGGTAAGGAGCTCTCAAACCCTAGAGAGGTCGGTAGTGGGGTACTGCAGGGCTCAGTCCTGGGTCCGATCCTGTTTAATGCATACATATCGGACATCAGAGAGGGTATAGGGTGTGAAATGAGTCTCTTCGCTGATGACTCCAAGATGGGAGCAGTGGTTGAGGGGAAGAGGGAGGTTGGCCCTGCAAGGGGACCTGGACACCCTGGAAAGCTGGGCTCACACATGAAAATTAAATTTCAATATCACCAAGTGCAAGGTGTTACATCTTGGGTGGGGAAACCCTAAACACAGGTACACCCTGGGAGGGGAGGCGCTGGAGGCCTCAACAGGGGAAAAAGACCTAGGGGTCATGGTGGATGCATGTATGAATAACTCTGACCAGTGCAGGAGAGCGGCTAGCAAAGCAAACAGGATGTTGGGATGCATCGTAAGGGGGATCACCTCTAGGAGCAGGGAAGTGAGTCTGCCACTGTACAATGGACTGGTTAGACCACACCTTGAGTACTGTGTACAGTACTGGAGACCACACTTGAAGAGGGACATACAGCTCCTGGAGAGGGCATAGAGGAGGGCAACTAAGATGTTTCGAGGTCTAGAGGATTTGACGTATGAGAACAGACTTGAGGAGCTCTGCCTGTTTTCACTGGAGGAGAGAGATGGGGGGACATGATTGAGGTCTTCAAGTACCTCAAGGGAATAAATAGGGTAAACATGGAGGGAGACTAAAGCAGGGAGGTATCACCAGAGGGCATGGTTTGAAGTTGGAAGGTGGAAGGGTAAGGGGGGAAAGAGGAGGAGGTTTTCCACTGAGAGGGTGGTGGACCCTTGGAATGTGCTGCCTGGTGAGCTGGTTCAGAGATCCACAGTGGAGGACTTCAAGAGATGGTGGGACAGACACAGAAAGTGGATGTATCAGATGATGGCCTGGCCCAGGGGGGTTGGGGATGGATGATAGGGGTTTCTGGAACACAAGGGGGGGAGGCCTTGGCACCCAACTAGGGATCTGAGGCTCAAGCAGACTCAATAGACCATAAGGCCTAATCTGCTGGCAATTAGTATGTTAGTATGTTATTATTTCTATTTCAAATAAGTTATGGTCACTTAGAGCCAGGGGCTCCTTTACCTTAATGTTTGTAACTTTGTCAGGGATATTACTATCTTTTACAATATTTAATGAGTTATGAGTCGTTGATTCTTAGGGACCTAAATGTAGATTGATTAACAATTGACAATAACCACAGTTTATTGCACTTAAAATGCAACTTGGGGATGCCATAACTTATAACTAACTTTACAGGGGTGAACACTAAAGATCATGAGGCCTCTGCATTACTTGATTTAAAATTAACAACCAATCCAGATAGTTTTGAATTGTATGTTGAGTTGCCTGACTCATTTTCAGACAATCAAATACTCTTTTGTATTAGAAGAATGGCCGGGAGCAATGGTCCTTGTAAAATAATTAATTATAGATCATAAAACTGTCCACTTTATGTTGGACTTGGAATGTAAAAATTGGGTCAAGACTGAGTTAATTCCAACCATGGATGAGGCTTGGTCATTCATTTATCAAGAATTTATGGGCAGTTGTAATAAATTTGCTCCAGAAAGAACCAGGAAAAATAAAGCATAATTCCCCATTGTACAATTCCTATGTTCACAAAATGAAAATGTTGAGGGGTAACATATGAAAAAAAGCAAAAAAGGCAAATAATATCCAGGAATGGAAGAGATATAAATAAATGAGAAATATTTATACTCAGAAAGTGAGAAGAGCAAAGCAAGAATTTTTTTAAAATAACCTGGCATCTACTGTGAAGATGGATCCAATGGAATTTTGGAAAGTCTTAAGGAGGCTACAGGGACAACAAAAGGTAGACTGTCCAAATTACTTTTATATAAATGATGAAGAGGTTCCCCTGAATGAATCTGTCATTAAAATTGTAATGAATACTTCATTAAAATGGGAATAGAGGCTTTAGGACAAAACAATACCTAATTAAATATAGAACTTTCCTTTGATACTTCAAAGTATAGCACAATATTTAAATTTGAAAAGGTCACAAAAACACAAGTTTGTGATGCAATCTTAAAAATTTACTCAAAAAGGCAGGTGGATTGAATGGTATCCCTACCCTGTTATTAAAATATGCTGATCCTGTAGTATCATCCCCACTGGCAGACTTGTTTAATTTATCCCTGCAAACAGGCATATATCCACAAAAATGGAAGCACACACAGGTTGTTCCTATTTATAAGAATAGACAAAAAAAACTGAAAACAATCATCCAATTTCCCTTTTGTCCATAGTCTCAATGATTTGTGAAAGATTAGTATGTGTACAGTTGAAACATTTCTTGCAAGATAAAAAGTTGTTGAGTGATTGTCAGTCTGGATTCAGGCTTTTCCAGAGTACCACCTCAGCCCTAATAAAGATCACTGGGGATTTTCAGGAGGCTCTGGACAGGAGGATGTTGATAGGGTCCATTTTTGTAGACCTTTCAATGGTGTTTGATAGTCTGGACCATGGCATCATAATGTCCAGATTGAGAACTATGGGAGTTGTGAGTGGTGCTGCAGTTTGGTTTGACTCTTACCTGAATGTCCAAAACCAAATGGTAACAATAAACGAATTTAAACCAAATCTAGTTCCAATAGTGTTTGGAGTTCCTCAAGGCTCCATATTGGGGTCAATTCTTTTCAACAAATATATGAATTCCCTCACTGTGGATGATCCCCATATAAAATGCCATCTTTATGCAAATGATACAATAATATACACAGAAGGAATAACTTCCAAACAAATAGAGATGAGGCTGCATAGAGTATTTGATGACTTACAAGTATTCTTCATGCAATCAAGACTAGTACTTAATGCAAAAAAAGACCCAAGTAATGTATTTTAGCAGAACAAAAAGTCTGGGTACATCTGCAATTAATTTGCAAATCACAATGTTGGATCAAATAACGCTGCAACCGGTAGAGAGTTATTGATATCTGGGTGTCTGGTTGGATGACAAAATCAAATGGAACTCCACATAGATAACCAGATTGAAAATCTGGGGAAAGATCTTGGTGCACTGCATAGAATTAAACACTCAATGGATAATGAAGTCAGGAAACATGTTGTAAACACTATGGTATTATGAATGTTTGACTATAGTGACTTGTTCTCTGGGGTGTCTGGATTGGAACTGGCAAATCTGAATGTTATGCATGGTAGATTCACTCGATTCATTCTAGAAGCACCTCATAGGACACACAGTTGTAAACTCTATAAAAAGCTGGGGTGTTTGAGACTAGAGGAGCATAAGAAACTCCAGTGTCTCACCTACATGAATAAGGGCCATGGAAACAAAGTCCCAGAATACATAACTAAAAACCTACAACTGAGATATATTAAAGGCTGCCTTAGGTCAACAGGTGGGATTGAATTCCTACTCCCCAAAAGAAACTTGGAGGTGGATAGATTACATTTCCATTATATGGGCTCAAAACTTTGGAATTCTATTCCAGTACACCTCAAAACAGCAGAAGGTACATTTAGTTTGAGTAACATCAAAAAATGTTTTTTTGAGCAGATAAAAAAAATTACTGTTGTTCAGTACCAGCTACAGGATGACCATAAGGTTACTCAGAACAAAAAAGTGGGAATTGGGCATACTCATCATTCATTATTATGTCAATATCTAGGCTGAAAATGAAACCTGGTAAATGTGAATAAGTATATATTGTGAATGTCTTTTTCATGCAGAATATTTTTAGTTGGAAGACCCTGATTTGTGTCTATATGTAATAGAATTGCACTTGAAGTCTTGTATGTGAAAAGGAGTGAATATAAGGACCTCACTGGAAATGAGCTTTGCTCAGTTGAGTATCTGATTCACATTGGTGGCAATTCTCTAAGGGGTGGGAAGTATGTGCTAATGGTGCATATACCACCTGCACAGCCCTGCCCATGTGGAATGATGCACAGTGGCCATATTCACATCCAACTGGTCACCACATGGTCCCCTTCCGTGGCCCTGCCCTCCTATGATGCAGGTACATGGGGGCTGTCCGGTGAACATAGATGGTCATCCAATGGGATGCCTGGACCTGGTCCACCACTGGATCCCTTGCGTCGAGCAGCATCATGGCCGCAGTGATGGTCAGTGGGGCTGCAAACACAAACACTGGGCATGTGTCCAGGCAGCTGCCCCAAGCCCTTGCTGTGGTACATGCAGTCCAGGGCAACATGTCAGAGGGGCCCTATGGTTTTGGACACTGCTGGTGGTGGCATACTGTCTGGGGGGCATGCCGTGGCTACAACTGACTCTGAAATGTGCAGCCTGCGCCCCCCTCGCCGGCACTCCATGCTTATAGGAATAGCGTGAAGCATGGGCACAACTCCAGCTCAGCCCCCATACTGCCCAGGCGTGGAGCTCACCAGCTGGCCAGGGGATCCAGTATGTAACAACCCTACATCTCTGTGGAGAATGGGGCACAGGGGGCACGGCAGCTTTGGAGTGTCTACATACCATAGATATGCAGTGCATAGCCACTCCACACCTTGGAGATCAGCCCTCATAATGAATAAAATGTTTTACTACTACTACTGCTCCTCATTCTGACTGCTGTTCCCAGGCACAGATCCACGTGTGTCCTCCTCCAGCAACTGCTCTAGTGACCATTATGGTCTAATACTGTGCTGCCCCCTCAACAGAGCAGAAAGATGACTACCACCACCACCACCACTTGCCACCTTCTTTTTTGTTGCCTCCTACTGGCTCAGGTGCCAGAATTTCAGGTGGGCATGCTATCCACTGGTGCCTAGATGACTGCCCCTCTTCTCATGCTGCATATCAGTGCAGTACAGCTTACACTTCACCATACTGTCAACATTAAGATCCTGAGTGAAAAACTCACATACACAAGGGAAGACACCTGTTGCAAGTTTACTTTCCTCGGGGTCCCCCCCAGCAATCAGTCCCCTCCCTCACCTCCTCCCTGGCCACTGATATGTCTAGCTGCCATCCACACTGGCTCCCTTGTTGTTCCACTATATTGTGCCATGTGGTAACCAAACAACTGCAGAAATTAACTTTTTTGTGCATGTGTTATTATGAGAGTCTTTAGCCTTCCTTATGAGCTCTGAGCCACCACCCCAGCCCCCATCAACAGACCCATTATACTGAGTAACTGCACTGACCTGTGGCAATCTTAAGGGCATAAGAACTACATCTTGTACCTTTTCCTCTCTGTCCATGTATTCCAGTGTAAAGGATAGCCTGCATCTCATAAAGTATGTCTGAGCTCAACACTTTCTATTAAGAGTTCCAGATTTACCCAGCAGGCACTAGGCTGGACCCCACTTAATGTGCCCATCAAAACTTTGGGCACTCTTGCCTACTTTTTGCCAGGTTCCTGCGAATGGGCCAGTGGTAAACAAATTGGGACATGGACTGGAGCAGAAGGAAAAGTCCACATTTTTACTCCTGCCTTCATGACAAACACTTGTCAGGTAAACTAGTACTACCAAGTTCAACTCAGTAGGCCTGCCACTGCAACTCCTGGCAGAAGGCAGGGATCTACTACTGAATCCCAACAGTCAGTCTCCTGAACTCCATAAGCCCTAGTTTAGGAGACCGACTGTCAGAAGACCGACAAGGTGTTAGTGCAATGCGGGGGGGGGAAGCCCCCTGCACCCCCTGTAACTAAAATAACCAACTCCGAGGGGGAGCACACCTCAGAGCAGGTTAAAACAGTTTACAGGGGCAAAAGAGCGCTTCGCTAAAGCATAGACCTAGGAACAGAACCCAGGTTTGAGTGCACTGGTGGCTGAGCTGCTAGTGGCTTAGCCCTCCATGCCACGGGAGTAGCTCGGCCAACCACTGGATTTTTCCCCTTCTTGTGGTGCAAGGCTAGAGGCAGGGTAGCAGTTCGTCACGTCAGCTACCTTACCCCTGCCGGCACCAGCATCAGTCTGTTGGGCAGGTATGTGTCGGGATCTCGACTTTCATCTTTTCGGCTTACTCCTGAGGGCAGAGATAGTCAAGAGCCAAAAAGTCACAATATACTATGGTCCAATTCACTGATCTGTTCCAGATTCTTAGTAGATTTACCTCTAGTGAGTTGTCTTCAGTGCAGCCATGACATTATTAGAGCCCTGAGGGTATCAGTTAGAATCACAGATATTAGCATTGGTGGAGATTCCTGATATTATTGGTCTATCAGGATCTTTGTAATGGGGAATAAGAGAAGTGCCACCACACATTGCTGATCTTCATAAACTCCATACTCCCTGCATTACCTACCTCACAAGCAGAGAGATTCCTTTGGTCCAGAATGTAAAATTAAAGGATTGAAAAAGGTTTTTGTGAGAGGTTACACATGGAAGAGATGCAAGGATACAGCATCAACAAAAATTAAACAAAAATCCTGCACTCATCAACCCAATAATGGAAGGACTGCTCATATTATCTCAAAAGTGCATCATTTTATTTGTGCCAGGTGCAAAGTCCTTGCACAAATAAAATTAAGCACTTTTGTTTACTTTATTTTTTTTTTAAAACTTTCTTTCTTCATTCCACGTTCCTGAACTCTTTCAGGAATGGTCACTCGGGATCCTGGTCCTAATCCCACCTGTCTGAAGCCCCCTCTCGCTCCTTCCAACTGCCTTTGCTACCACCCAGCCCCCCGGCTCTGAGTCCCCTGAGGCGGGACCACCAGATACTCCTCCTGGTGCTCTATCATTTAATCCAGTCTGGTGGAGCGAAGCAGTGGAGAGCACACAGGAGTGAGAGGAAGGCCCGACGCTGGGCATGGTGGACTAATCCCCCCCCCGACCCTCCATCACCTATCAGGAGGTGGAGGGTTTTCCTTTGTTTTTCTTGTTCCGCCCTCGCCCCTGCACCCCAAGTAGAGTCCCAACATGCCATGACTCCAGGGAATGTCCTGTCGTGGCTCTGCAGCCCTCTAGATGAGCCCTGAAACATTGCAGTACCTTCGGTCTCCACTGAAGGTCACTGCTGTGCCAGGCATAGTCCCTGGAACCCCCGCGAGGAAGGAGAACTTTCCTCCAGATGCTCGATCCTTCCTCTCCCCTGCAGACCCCCAGTGGCTCAGGCTTGTTCCCTAACCCGGGTCGCTGGCATGGCACGAGGTGTGACGTCCAGCACCTCAACCCTCTGAGCCACCTGGCCGGCCACTTTTGTTTACTTTAACATGCTTAAATTGTGTTTTAATCCAACCGACTTTCTCTTTGGCAAACTACAGTACAGTACAAATCTTAAATAACCTGGTGGTCTAGTGGTTATGACGGATTCAGGATGTTACAATGGAGGGCGCTGGGGTGGTGTGCATACTTGATATGCACTTTTAACATTTTTATTAAATCTTTATATTGTCTGCTGTTATTCTTTTTTAGTATGTTTTTGACAGAACTTAGAAATGTAATCCACAGTTTTGAATGTAAACATTTGTACAATCAATAAATCAGACTTTTTCAACAAAGTGAAATGCAGCAGCAGCAAGCAAGTAAGTTACAATGGTGGGGGAAGGGTGCAGCTGCACCCTTCACCACCCCTAGATCCACCACTTGTTCATAGCAAAGTTCTTGTGTAGTCCAATGCCAGAGTTCATACTTTCTAGGAAATCAAAGATATGTTTGTCTAGTCTTCTTTTTCCATGGGAAATAATAATAACAATCAGCATTTATATAATGCTTTTCATACATATTGTATCTCGAAGTACTTTACAAGTAGTGCTAGACTGGTCGTGAAGTGACTGAATGTGTAGTGGCAGCCATTTCTCACATTAATGACCACACACAGCCTTGGACAATTGCATGAACTGGTTTTATGGGAAGGCGAATGGGGTCAGGTAGTGATCATGGTGTTGGCAGCCCCATATCTTATGTCTCACAGTGGTCTGCTCATATTTCTCCCCTTCTGTCTTCCTCCTTCCCTGAATATAGCAGTACCTTGCAGGAGTAACCTTCTCAGTCCCTCTCTGGTATTCATTCTTTACTCCTTCTCCCAACACCAAAAACTGGTGAGCTCATCACCCTTCTGCATCATGAATTCAGGTACTACAGTCCCCAGGTTTTTTGACATATCAAAAATCAACACATTTTTCCAGTAAGTCAGGCTGATAGCAGCAGGGAACAAGGGGAAAGATGGGCTTTTCTATCCTTAAAAGATCTAGGCTACCTTTGATTAGGCACTATTAAACGACGGGTGTGTGCATCATTATACACGTCATTTATAAGTGCCTAATCATAGGTGGCTTAGACCTTATACAGGTAGGAAAGCCTGTTTTCTCCTTGTGCCTTGCTGCTATCAGCCTGGCTTACCAGAAGATCACGTTTATTATTAATATGTAAAAATAACACAGGAAACTGTACTAACCACATTCATGATGTGGAAGGGTAGTGAGCTCACCAGTTTTTGGTGTGGGGAGCAGGTGAGAAGAATTAATGCCAGAGAGGGACTGAAGAGGCCATTCCAGCAGGTTACAGCTATATTCAGGTTAGGGGAAGACAGTGAGGGGGACATTGAGCAGATCATTGTGAGATCTGAGATGTGGGGCTGCCAGCACCGTGATCACTACCTGACTGTGGATGAGAGCAGCCAGTGGTGACAAATACTCAGAATGGCAGGGCCGCACCTAACTGTACTTGAATTCGGCGTAGGGAGATTACCCTTAGGTAAGGGGGAGGTTGACGTTTGTTAGCACAGTATTGAGGAAGCTGTATATAGCTCATTCAGGATTCGGAAGGGTGGTAGCTAGCCAACTCGAATTGTGGAGTAGGGCACAGAAATGTAACGGGGAAGAATTGCCGGGAACTGTCCTGCGAGGTTCTGCAGATCACAGGTAAAGGAGTAGACCAACACTGGATGTTGGGTGGATTCGCTGAAGGCATTAATATGCCTCTCCTGCTAATAATATTGGTATCTGTAGTAAGCGCAGCCCTTATAAGGGCATGAAGAGCAGTTTTTCTGGTGTATCCTGATGCTTATTGCTTGGCCCTCCAGGAAAACCTAGTTGCTGGTTAGTGAGGCGGGAAAAAAACACAATAGGGGGACTGTACATACTGCCTTCACTGTGCAGAAGGGTGGTGATCCACTCAATGTTTACTGTGGGAACAGAAGTCAAACATTGAGAAAGTGGACTGGAGAGTGATTTGGGAGGCATTTTTTAACAGTGCCAGCTGATGAAGCGTATTGGTATAGGTGTGCACAATTCTCTGAAGTACAAGATTACAATCTGAGGTGTGATAATTCTCTTCATGAGACCACAAACTCATATGTGGCCCCAGGCAGTACTAAGGACAGAGCATAGATGGTGGGGTGTTCAATAGAAGGCAGGCAAGGTGCAGGAGGTTCACATGGAAAAAGACTACAAGGGAAGCTTATTTGTGGATTACCAATAAAGCATGAGCTTTAGAATTGGACCAGACCAGTACTTTGTTACAAATTTCAGAGCATCACATAACCACTAGATCATCAGGTTTTTGAAGTGTTGTACTGTACTGCAGTTTGCCAAAGAAAAAGTTAGCAGTATTACAAAACATTTTCAACAAGTTAAAGTAAACAAAATGAACAAAACCATAGCCTAACATGTGTACTGATCAGAATAATCCACCTGTTAACACATGGTGTTGATCATTCTGGTGAAACAATTCAAAACAAAGGGGGAAAGAAGAACTAGTTAGCACTATAGGGAGCCATATGGGTCTCTGCCTCTGGCTCCAATTATGTCATCATGACTCACCACTTAACACACTTGGCAGACATTTTAGGGAGAAAGCAAGACTGTTTTTTGAAAATGAAAGGCTGATATTTACATTTTTCAAAGCTATGAAACTGCATTTATGTTATTTACATAAATGCAGTTTTAGCATAAATGTAAACAGCAGCCTTTACTTTACCTCGCCATGAAGCCAGATTTTGGAGTTTGCAGTTTTAAAAAACTGCTTGTTTAGGTACCCTTAAGGTATGTACAAGTATGCCGTCCCTGTGGCGCTGCGGGTTGAGGCGCTGGACACCACACCTCGCACCACACCAGCTTCTTGGGTTTGGGAATGAGTTTGGGCTGCTGGGGGTTGGCAGGGAAGAGAGAGGATCGAGCATCCAGAGGACTGCTCTCCTTCATCGGAAGGGGGGGCTCCAGGAGTTTGCCCGGCACTGCAATGACCTCTGGTGGAGACCGGAGGTACTGCACTGCTTAGGGCACACATAGAGGGATGCAGAGCCATGTCGGATGTCCCCTGGTGTCACCGCACTCTTGTGGCTCTGCCTGTGGGGTGAGGGTGAGGGCATATCTAAGCAGAAAATCCCTGCTCCCAGGATAGGCGATGGCACCACCTACCTCTCGCCACACTCCACTGGCCGGATTCCCTCCTCTCCTGGGCCGAGCCCAGCCTGGCCCTAATTCTAGATAGAGCGCCCTGAGAGGATAGGGTGGCCCCACCTCAGGGGGCTCAGAGCCGGAGGGACAGGTGGGCTGGTGCTAGGAATCAAGGAGGAGTTTCAGGCTTGGAGGTAGAACTGGAGGAACAGGTGGCTGCCTGAGAGCGTTCCCCAGGGAGCTGGAGCCAGAAAAAGAGATAAAAAAAAAAAAGGTATGTACAAGTATGGGAATAAGTCTCCAAGGAAGGACTTGGTTGGCCGGAAAGCTTAGACACTGTTTTCTATTTGTAACGTCTATGTTGGTCCAATAAACGGTATCAAATCATTTGCTTGTGGATCTGTTCTTACAAGGACCAATATGGCAACTAAACTAATTCTGTATGTCAAGATACGTACAAGTAAGCTTTTCTTGTAAGATCTTAGAGTTATGGGTTGTTGGTGACCCCTTGGTAGCTAGGAAAGGTAGATGTCAGTCCCACTTGTGGCTCCTACCTACTGATTGCCATGGCTGCTGCTCTGGCAGTTTCTTTTGGGGAGGTGGGTGGTATAAGCAAATCCACTGGGGCTCCTATTTTCCTCATCAGAGGTTTTACATCAGCAAGGGTCTGGAACAATTGGGTCCAATCAGTAGTGAAAATTTGTAATTTTGCCAGGGCAATTAGTTGAGCTTTATGTCTTTTTTACAGAGTTCCTCCTAATTTCCAGCAGCTGCTTCCTCTTAATCAAAGTCATCGTGGTTAAATCATGATCCATGTACAGTTTTGTATCCCAAAAATATTTTTTTTCTCATGCTGCTAGTAGAACGTGAATTTTGGTACAGTTATTTAAAAACATAATAATCAGGGCCCTAGCACATGGTTTGGGATCAGTCAGCCTAGGCACCAGCATATGATGAGCCCTTTCTATCTGCCATGTCTTATATCCTGGACAGCCCAAAAGTTCCTTTATCAGAGATTCAACAAATTCCACCATTTCTCTCTGTTCACTCCTTCTGGCAGTCAATGACTGCAAATATTATTACACCAAAAGCAGAGCTCTAAGTCATCCAGTTTGTCAGTAAGCTACCTCTCTTGGCAGTGTAGATACCTCAGTGCACCATTATAGTGGTCCAGTGTGGTCATTGCCTCTGTTAGGCCACCATAAAAATTGGTTGTGTGCAGCTGAAATTCCTGCATTTTTCTGCACAGGGTTTCACCTCCTTATATGGTGAATCAAAGGGTGGTTTGTGAGCATGGAGTAGTATCTGCAGGTCTTGTTCTTTACCTGTCCTCAACTGTCTACACGCGTCCATGCATACATTGGCCCATACCACCTCCCAACATTGATGTACATAAGTGGACAGTTGCATATGCTCTGCAGCATTTCAGTGTATCTCAGGCACCTTTGTGGGTCAAGACATAAGTACTTAATTTTTTTTTAAATCAAATGCATTTTTCATGTGGGCTGACTAGGGAGCGTAGGACTCTGGACCTGGTATTAACAAACAGGGAGGCTGTAAGGGATCTGGGAGTGGAGGACCCCCTGGCTGGGAGCGACCATCATACGGTGTGGTTCACACTCAATATGGGAAGGCAAAAGGAAGAACAGGTACCAGGGTGATCAATTTTAAGGGAGCAGACTTTAAAAGGATGGGGGAAATTTTGGTTGAGTATCTGGTAGGAATTCAGACATGCATGAGTGCCAGCCAGAAATAGAATATCATTAAGAAAGGGCTGGCAGAAGCTACTGAGGCCTGCACCATGGCACGGAGCAAGAAGGGAAGAGCAAAGAAGCTGAGCTGGCTGACTTGGGATGTAATGGAAGGGGTGAGAACCAAGAGAAAAGCATTCCGGAGGCTTAGGAAATTGGGAGGGCAAGGGACAAAGACGAGTACACAATGAAATCTAGGGAGGTTACCAGGCTAGTTAGAGCAGCCAAGGCTTCCAGGAAGCTGAGACTGGCACAGGGAATCAAAGATGAGGAATAGGACTTCTTCAGATACATTGGCAGAGAAGAAACAAAGACCAGATTGTGAGGATTAAGGAAGATGGGGGGTTGGTGGAGAAGGGGGAGGACCAGGGAGAGGCAGTGAATGAGTACTTAAGGGCACTGAGAAACATAGACTTTGACTCTGATGGCAGATAAGGACCACTTGACCCACCTAGTCTGCCCATTTCCCTACCAACAGGATAAGCTGCAGATCCTAGTTAACCAACAGCCTATTTCTTCCTACCCCCACAAGAGTTGCCTTATGTCTATCCCATGCATTCTTGAATTCTCCCACAGTTTTAGACACCACAAACTCCTCAGGAAGGCTGTTCTATGTGTCCACCACCCTCTCTGTGAAAAAATGCTTCATCACATTGCCCCTGAGCTGTGCCCCCCCCCACACATTTTCATATTGTGTCCCCTTGTTCTTGCACATCTCTTTTTCTGAAAGATGCTACCTTCTTGGACTTTGTTGATTCCACTGAGGTACTTAAAAATTTCTATCATGTCTTCCCTCTCCCTCCTTTGCTCAAGAGTATACATATTAAGCTCCTTTAGTTCCTCCTTGTATGGCTTCTCTTGCAGACCCTGCACCATTTTAGTTGCCCTCCTCTGGACTGCCTCCATCCTGTCTATATCCTTGCAGAGATGGGGTCTCCAGAACTGGACACAGTACTCCAGATGGGGTCTCACCAGCTGTCTGTACAAAGGATAACAACTTCCTGTTTTCTGCTGGTGATGCCTCTCCTATACATCCCAGTATTCCCCAGCCATCTGCCTTCTCACATTGCTTGCCAACTTTAGGTCATCTGATATGATTACCCCCAGGTCCCTTTCCATTTCTGTTGTTGTTACTACCTTCCCCCCCATTGTGTAATCTTCCCCTGGGTTTTTGTTTCCCAGGTGCATTATTTTGCACTTCTTTGCATTAAATCCAAGTTGCCAAACTTCTGACCATTCCTCCAACTTTGCCAAGTCTCTTCTCATCCTTTTCTCACCTCCTTGTGTATCAACCCTGTTGCAGATCTTTGTATCATCTGCAAAAAGGCATACTTTTCCTTCCAGTCCCTCTGCAATGTCACTTATAAAGACATTAAAAAGGACTGAACCCAGTACTGAACCATGCGGTACCCCACTAGTAACTCCTCTTTCTTCAGAGTGGACTCCATTTACAATTAGCTTCTGTGTCCTGTTGTCTAGCCAATGTTTTACCCAGGCTACCACCCTGGGACCCACTCCCATGCTGGTTAATCTGATTATTAATCTTTTGTGTGGGACTGTGTCAAATGCCTAGCTAAAGTCTAGGTAGGCCATATCCACAGTCCCTCCCTGGTCTACTACTTTGGTCACCCAGTCAAAGCAGTGAATTAGATTCATCTGACATGACCTTCCCACTGTGAACCCATGCTGCCTTGGGTCCTGTGCCTCACTGGCCTCTAGATACTCAACAATTCTTTCCTTCAGAAGTGATTCTATTACTTTTCCTACCACAGGGGTTAAACTGACAGTACTGTAGTTTCCCACCTCTGTCTTGCTCCCACTTTTGTGAAGGGGACTCACATCAGCCCTCCTCCAGTCCTCAGGTACCACTCCATCCTCCCATGATTTGTTAAAAAGGGTAGTCAGTGGTGTCACTAGTTCTCCCCTTAATTCTTTTAGAATTCTGGGGTGAAGTCCATCAGGCCCCATTGCTTTGTCCACCTTCAGTGTTATGAGTTCTTTCAGAACCCTTTTTTTCTGTGAAAGGACTGGGATCGCCCCCCCCTCCAGAGTGCCTCTGTTAATTGGATTAGGCACCTCCCCCTCCTCCTCTTTTGTGAATACTGAACAGAAGTATTTGTTCAGTATTCCTGCTTTTTCACTGTCCCTCTCTGCCCACCCACAGTCCATTCTATTCAGCCTCACTATCCCGCCCTTTGTCCTTCTATGCTCCCTGACATAAATATAAAAGGTTTTATCCCCCTTCTTAACCGAGTTGAATATCTTTTCCTCAGTTTGGTCCTTTGCTATTCTGACTTCCTTCCCCTGCTTCCTTCTGCCTTAACTGGTACAGTTCTCTGTCCTACTCCTTTTGTGTTTCCTTATACTTCCTAAATGCTATCTTTTTCTCCCTAACCTTCCCCACCACCTCTTTTGAGAATCACAGTGGCTTTTTCTTTCATTTTAATTTGTTTATCTTCTTCACACAAAGGCTTGTTGCCTCTGTGATGGCAGTTTTGATGTTTCCCCATTGTTGCTCCACCCCTCCTTCTAGCCTGTTTGCTAGTGCTTTTCTACGGCACTCTCCCATCTTGCCAAAGTCAGCCCTCCTGAAGTCCAGTACCCTCACTTTTGTATGGCATGACTACGTAGCTGAGTTTATCATGAACCACACTGTTTGGTGGTCACTTGTTCCGAGATGACTACCCACTTCTAGTTCTGAGATTCTCTTACTGTCCCCATTTGAGAGTACAAGGTCTAATATTGCTCCTTCCCTAGTGGGTTCCAACACTAGCTGTCTGAGGCATCGAGAATGGCCCTGCTCTTTGATGTGGCTGCAGCAAAGGTGCTCCAGTTAACATCTGTCATATTCAGGTCCCCCATCAACAGTATCTCCCCTTTCTCTGCCATCTTAAGGATGCCTTCTATCATATCCTTGTCCATTCCTTCCCCCTGAGATGGGGGTCTGTGTACAACCCCTGTGCAGATTGTGGTGCCATTTCTAGTCTCTAATGTGACCCACAGTGCCTTCTATCCTCCCTGTTTACTCTTTTGTTCTGTTGCATTTATCCCTTCCCTTACATAGAGAGCTACTCCTCCCCCTCTTCTACCCTCCCTGTCCCTCCTGTAGGTTGTGTACCCTGGTATGTTAACATCCCAGTCATGGTTCTCTGTGTACCATGTTTCTGTGGCTGCCACAATATCTAGGCATCCCTCTTCCATCAAGGCCATAGGTTCAGGGATCTTGAGGGAAAATCCTATGAGGAGAGGCTGCGAGAGCTGCAAATGTATTCCCTGGAAGAGAGGAGGGATAGGAGGGATATGATCAAAACCTTTAAGTACCTAAACGGTATTAACAGGATTAATACATAAGGGATTCTTCATATCAGAAGGTTGAGGGACACGAGAGGGCATCGGCTGAGATTGGAGGGGGGGAGATTCAGAAGGGAAATCAGGAGACACTTTTTCATGGAAAAGGTGGTAGATAAGTGGAACACTCTGCATGAGGAGGTGGTATCATGTAGAATGGTGGGAGGATTTAAGAGAAGGTGGACAGAGTGAGGGGGTGATTATGAAGAGGGGAGAGGAGTGAAGGGCAGCAGCAAGTTGAGAGGCTTGCTGCACAATCGAGCAGACCCGACTGACCATGAGGCCTGTTTCTGCAGGCATTTCATATGTTCATAAGAAACACATGTAGCTATTTCTACAACACCTTGTTTATAATAGCCATCATTGTTGCCAGTTAAATTGCTTGATAGATACAGTAAATGTTTCCACAGAGCTTATAAGCAAGGCAAGGCAATTTTATTTATATAGTACCCTTTCCCAAGGGCTCAGTGAGCTTTCCAAGCCATACAAATAATGGACAATAACTAGAAGGGCACAGCAAAGGAGTAGGATTAAGACAATGATGAAACTATATTGCACAGCTTAGGAAGCACTTAGAGAAGCAAGTTTAACAGGTATATTATTACGGTATTTATATTCATCAAGCTGGCAGCTGGCTTTGAACAGACGCAATTAGGTTGCAATGTGCTTTAAACTAAATATTTCACATGACTGGCCACATAAAAGGGCTATAATACAGATCAATAGTAATAACACATGACAGTATAACAACGGCACATCCTGATGTGTATTGAGCGTTTACAGTGCTATTTCAGATATAAAGCTCTTTACCTTAGCTCCAATCTATATTTAATGCAGTTATCTTTCCTATGAAATTTCCTTTGATAAAACCATTGTCTCTCAAAGACATAGTTTTAAAAAAAAAAATCTGTTTATTAATAGTTTGCATAATGGAACAAACATACATTCAATGAACAGTAACATGGGCATCATACGTAGAGATTAGGACTTCAGACTGAGGCAATAAGCTGTCTAATACTATTCGTTTACAGTCTATCCTAATAGAAACATAGAAACATAGACTTTGATGGCAGATGAGGACCGCTTGGCCCATCTAGTCTGCCCATTTCCCTACCTACAGGATAGGCCGCAGATCCTAGTTAACCAACAGCCTATTTCTTCCTACCCCCACAAGAATTGCCTTATGTCTGTCCCATACATTCTTGAATTCTCCCACAGTTTTAGACCCACAACCTCCTCCAGGAAGGCTGTTCCATGCATCCACTACCTCTCTGTGATAATACTACCTCTCACATTGCCCTGAACCCTCCTCTCTATCTTTAAATTGTGTCCCTTGTTCTTGCAAGTCTCTTTTCTGAAAGATGCTACCCTCTTGGACTTTGTTGATTCCACTGAGGTACTTAAAAGTTTCTATCATGTCCTCCCTCTCCCTTCTTTCCTCAAGGGTATACATATTAAGCTCCTTTAGTCTCTCCTCATACGGCTTCTCTTGCAGACCCTGCACCATTTTAGTTGCCTCCTCTGGACTACCTCTATCCTGTCTATGTCCTTGCGGAGATGGGGTCTCCAGAACTGGACACAGTACTCCAGATGGGGTCTCACCAACTGTCTGTACAGAGGGATAACAACTTCCTGTTTTCTGCTGCTGATGCCTCTCCTATGCATCCCAGTATACCCCCAGCCCTCTCTATTGCCTTCTCACATTGCTTGCTAAGCTTAAGGTCATCTGATATGATTACCCCCAGGTCCCTTTCCTTTTTTGTTGTTGTTACTACCTGCCCACCCATTTTGTATTCTTCCCCTGGGTTCTTGTTTCCCAGGTGCATTATTTTGCACTTCTTTGCATTGTATCCTAGCTGCCATACTTCTGACCATTCCTCCAACCTTGCCAAGTCCCTTTTCATCCTTTCCACACCTTCTTGTGTATCAACCCTGTTGCAAATCTTTGTGTCATCTGCAAAAAGGCATACTTTTCCTTCCAGTCCCTCTGCAATGTCACTGATGAAGACATTAAAAAGGACTGGACCAATACTGAACCCGCGGTACCCACTAGTAACCCTCTTTCTTCAGAGTGGACTCCATTTACAATTACCTTCTGTGTCCTGTTGTGCAGCCAATGTTTTACAGGCTACCACCCTGGGACCCACTCCCAGGCTAGTTAATTTGACTATTAATCTTTTGTGTGGGACTGTGTCAAATGCCTTGCTAAGTCTAGGTAGGCCATATCCACAGCCCCTCCCTGGTCTACTACTTTGGTCACCCAGTCAAAGAAATCTATTAGATTCGTCTGACATGACCTTCCCACTGTGAACCCATGCTGCCTTGGGTCCTGTGCTCCACTGGCCTCTAGGTACTCAACTATTCTTTCCTTCAGAAGTGACTCCATCACTTTCCCTACCACATTAACATTTCAAGGAAAGAATCCCAGTTTAGTGTTTAACATATACAGTAATTTATCTATCTTTGCCATACTGATTCAAATTGTGTAGTAGTATGATTTAATTGTATAGTTAATTTTTCCATCCATATATTTGTAGCATTGCATTGTGCCAGTAATCAATCTTAGGTACTGTAGGAGACATCCAGGGCCTGATTCTCAAAGATCCCTTGGAGCGATGCATGTTGCATTGCTCTCTGGATGCAGCAAACTCTGGGTGTGCCAGGGACCTTGCGCCTGATTCTGTAAGAATCACAATCCTGGTGCCAATCTCCCTGGGATTGCTGCAAGCCACAACCAGTGCTCAAGAGTCAGTGCACCTGAGGAACATGCCACAAGGACCTGACCTCCCTGCCTGGTGCAACACATGTGGGGTATACAGTTGCGTAGTATGCTGTGTTCTGGTGGAATATGCTGCCCCATTCTGCTCAGTTATCAGTGGTCCAGTCATACTTTTGTTTCTGTAGCTATGCAAATGACCATGCTATATGGGTACCAGTCACTGTACCGTGTAGTACAGTATGTGGCCATGCTGACTTTAATGTGATTCATAACACTTCTCATGCACCCCACCAGGTGCCCCAACTGTCATAATCCTTTACAGCTGTCCTCCCCGACTCATCCCCTGCCACCCCCTATCCCTTACACTCCCGGCAGCCCAAAGTCTACCCTGCCCCACTGGTACAAGCCACTTATACCACCTCCTGGCTAGTCTAAGGTGGTACCTCATCCTGTGGCCATCTTGAAACTTCTGGAATCCAAAAAGGGATGTTGCAGCCCACTCATGTCGCAATCCCCGTTGCACCCTGGCGCACCTGGCTGGTTGCCAAAACCCTAGCACAAGGTGGTTTGGGCACAGCTGTGTTAGATTTGCTGCAGGCTGCTTTACAGAATTGCTTTTGATGCAAATTGTGATGCAAGTCACCACTTGCGTCAAACTCTTATGATGCAAGTCCCATGCATCAATCTCAGTCTTTAGAGAATCTGGCCCCCAGAGTCTACTAATTGCTTTTTTCACTACCAACATGCTGATTTGTACGAGTTTTCTCATAAGAGGACACCTTTGTCTTGGGGGCGCAAAAGAAAGATCACATTTATTGCAGACAAAGTAAAGTCGGCATCAGAAATGATCTGAAAAACAATGATCAACTGGGCCCAAAAAGGAGACAGCATTGGGCAGGACCTGAAAATGTGCCCATGGGCCACATTGACTGTGTTGCAACCTCTCCAGCAGTGTGACACTTGTGTAAGATGGAATTTAACCACTATATGTGGCATGTGGAAGAAACGTATAAAGGCTTTCTGAGAGAATTCCTTTCACAAGTGCGAAGCAGTTGACCAATGGACATGGGAACTACATTGCTTCTACTCTTTGGAGTTTGTTTGTATTTGTAAATCCTTTTCCTAAGTGGTCTAGATTGTGTCAATAGTATGACCATGAGTTTCAGTTAAAGCTTGATATAGGGAGAATATACGTGATGCGGGAGCATTTCCCTTCATTATCAAGATTATATTACCATATAATCTGTATAGTACCATATAATCTGTATCATACTGTATAATTTGTCACTTTTACTGTGTTATTAGGCCGATCCCAGCATATGTAACCAGCTGTCTGTACACTACTGTATAATCTGTATCATACTGTGTAATTGTCATTTTAACTGTGCTATTTACCTTTGCCATGTAATTCCAGGTCGGCCCTGAAAAAGGGACCTCCAGGGCCCAGTGGGCTTACCCAGTCATCAAAATTGAATAAATAAATAAATAAATAAGATTAGCAATTGATGTAATTGTGGTAGGTCCATGTCCATAGGCCATCCCCGGAGCATCACATGCAGAAAATGTTTTACCTGTACATATCGAAAATATGCTGTAGGTGGCAGGGGAAAGCCCTTAATCAGTTCCAGTAATGATATGAGGTCCTGGCCTTGAAGAAACTGCATATTTCCAATGTACAAATGTATTGTCTAATTGAGTGGGCAAAAAGGCACTAGTTCGGGAGAGAGATATTATTAAGAATCTAGAGACAAAGAACCTCAGTGAATGGTTACCCCAAAGGGCATTGGCTGGGAAGCCAAGTTTCAAAGAAATAAAAAATCACACATACCCCCATAATGCAAAGCATCATGGGCTGCATATGCAAATCACCACAGAATATTATGCTGGTTCAACTTTAAGCAGAAATGCATGGTGCGGAAAGGCCTCTCACACAAGAATCTGGTTGCCTGAAGAGTTTTAACTAACTTTTTGCCAGCATGATAATGTACTGCACATAAAAGGGTTAGAAGAAAGATGTAAGGACAGCATAGGGTATGAAGATAATATTATTTTGTACATTTGAAATAAGTCCATTTCAAATAATTCAAAGGTTTTCAAATGGGCTGTATACTGTATGAACAAACACAGGACTGTACGGATGTTGTGCCACCGTATGGTATAATGCAATGGTTGGTAGGACTAGACCTCCCTGTAATTTAGGGAGCTGCAATGTGGCATATTTAATGCGTGGCCTCTTCCCTTTCCAAATATATTGCAAGATCAGGCTGTCCCACTTCTGGAATGCATTAAGTGGGAGTGAAACAAGAAGAAACTGGGCCAAATGTAGTAAGCAGGGGAGCAAAGTCATCCGGACACTATTAATACTCTGAAGTATTTTCCAGAAATATATTTCCCCATCCTGCAACTGCTGCTGACCCTTACTTCCTTCACTTCTTTTTCCCTTTTTCTTGCTATCTATCCTGATTCTCTTACCTACCCTTGCCTCCCTAATTTTCATTCTGCTTTCCTTCCCTTCCCTCTATACTGTCTTATATGGCTGTACATTTTTATGTAGGTGTATGTTTTCTATATTAAATATGTGTCTGTATATATACTATGCATTTATATATATTTACATGATTATTTGTAGGCATAGATGTGCATGGGTTCATTCTGGTATATGCACTGTTATTTTTTCTTTTTTTTATATTGTGATACCCTTTGTGCTCAACTTTATTTTGCATGATTTTGTTACGTTTCTATTCATGGTATTTTGTACTTTGCTATGTTCACTGTATCCTATTCTCCCCTTACTCCTAGGACACTTCTGGAAATGAGTTCTTTGTGGCTCATGCTGTCTTTCTTGGTGAAACTTTTCAAATAAATAAATAAATAAGGAGAGGGGTATTGTATTTCATGATTTTAAGTGCTAGATAAACTGTTCCATCAGAGGAGTGTAATTTAAAGTGCACAATTGTGTTAAATCTACAGGTATAATAACTCCCAGTTATTTTAAAGATGGGAAGTTCCATTGAAAATATATTTTTTTTTTTGGTACAGGCGCTGGGTGAAGTTTGTACCTTGAGTAGCAACTAAATTCTGTTGAAGTCTGCCATAGTACAGGTAGGGACGATTCAGGATCTTGCAAATATATATTGTCTGCACAAAGACAGAGCTATATTACTGGTAGATTATAATTTACTGGCCCTGGTCTCCCATTGCAGAAGACTCAGAACTTGTGTTCAATAGAGTATGATATTTTTATCCTAGATCCTAGTGTCTTCCTGCAATCACTGTTAGAGAAGTTAGTTTTAAAAAGTAATATATTAGAGGGGCTAGCCAATGGCCTGGCACACTACTGTGCCACCAACCCCTATTCCTGAGTGGACTCAGGAGCTGATTGGGTAGTCCAATGAGGCTGGGAATCACTGCCATTTGGCAACATTACCAGCACAGAAGGCTGGCACAGGGTTCATGTTCCAGAGTGACTCCTGCAGAGAGACAGGGAAGCTAACCCCCCCAGAGTAAATCTCTGTGCAGGGTCTACAGGACCACTATCAGTCACTGTGACAGAAGGGAGGGAAGAAACCAAAGGAGAAAACAGCTGAGCTCTGTCCAGATGACAGCAACAACTAGTAGATCCTGAGTGAGCAACCAAGGGTAGGGCTCCTCAAAGACACCTACCATGGAGGGAAGAACTGTAGAAATTGACAGCAGTGATGAGATTAGTGGCAGGAATAGACTGGGGGGAATGCCCAAGGACCGAAGGAAGGTGACATGGGCCTGGTCAATGAGCAAAAGATGGATTGAGAAAAGTAACATATTACAGTTACTACTCACTCTAATATATCTGTAATAAGTTATGAAAGCAATAACACATGATGAGGTGTGGGTTATTGCCTAATAAGAGCACTCCCAGTGGTGTACTAAGGCACGAGGCACTTGTGCCGAGTGCCTTATGCCCCTGAGTGTGCTCTTATCAGGTGATAGCCCACACCTCAGATTGTGTTATTTCACTTATAAAATGCCCCTCCATCATAACTGTCCCTAGTAAAAAAAAAAAAAAGATTTGAAAGTATATTAAAGGTGTATAGAAAGTAAAAACTAGTCCTTCTGTACTGTAATGTTGCAGGCTATATACTGATCCAGTACAGAGCACTGAGGTGTGTCTGTTTCCTGCTATCTCTGTGTCTGTTGAAAGAAAGAGTTTTTTTCATTAATTTATTTTACTTTTGATGCAGCTTGTTTTTATTAGCCAGTTGCCTGCTTCACAGTGACCTAGTGTATCCATTATGGGGTGCCCTACAGAGCGGTTTCCGGGTGGTGTCTGTGAATATGTACTAACAAATCTGTGTCTCTCAAACACTTTGTTCTTTCTTTTTTACTTTATTTGCCACTTTTGATACTTGGAGCCACCAGCTCACTTTATTTTCAGAAAGCATGTCCCGAAGCACCTGCATCAGTCAGCGAATGTGTCCCATGGTGTCCAGTGACTGGTTTGTGTTTCGGGTTGTTGAAAATAATTAGTTGTTATGGTGTATGGTGCTTGCAAAGCTAGGGGAGTACAAGCTATGTTATGTATGTGGAGGAGGTGGCTGGGAGAAGGAACAGTGAAGTTCATGGAACCGGACCTTCCTGTGACGTGAGTCAGATCATGACAGTCATGTGTCCTGGCACCATTTGAAATGGTGGGAGTGAGAGAGTTACGCTGGCTGGGAGCAGTGAGGCAGTGAAAGAAAACAATATACGAAAGAACAGGTATGAAGTCAGCAGCTTATATATGCATGTGTTATTTTTTACTGGCACGGCTCTACCAATGTACCAATTATGGTTTCCTTGCTGGTGCACCGTGAAAAAAGACAGCTTCCCACTGCCGCTTCAGTGAGCTCTGCCAGTCAATGTTTCTGTTTATGCTTGGCAGAGCTCACTGATTCATTGTTGCCATGGGGCATCCTGGTGGGCAGTAGTTGGCTACTATATCATCTGATAAAGATACAGCTCAGATGTTGTAGTAGCCAATCAGAGACTTGTATTTCTTAAGCCCATGTTATAATGTTTCTTATTAATAGTTAGTAAAAGTAATAAGCAGCTGTAACAGAGCCCAGGGTTCTATTGAGGAAATATTGTATGGATAATTTTGTGCTTCTTCAAAACTTCACTTTAGAGTCAACAAAGCCATTTGTGTAAGTCTTGCCTAAATGCATTTGTTTTGAGGTTTGTGTCTTTAAGTACCTGTAATAGCAACATATTATTTGTTATTACTCTATAGTTTTGTAATACTTTCTATTACTTTTTGTATTACTTTATATTACCATTTCTATTTTTCTATACTGCTTTTTGACGTCGTTTATAGCACTTTTTGTTTTCTTTATATTCCTTTTGAGAATGGGGCTTTAATTTTAATAAAACCCCTTGGAAGGTCATAATTTTACTATGACCCCACTCCACCCACACCTTTGCAAAATTGTGCCCACACCTAGCATTCTGCAATTACCTTTTCCTCATTAGCAGGCCTAACATGCATGATGCAGTCATAAACTGTAGCATAGGAGTTAGGCAAGCATGGAGCCAACTTCTGCACTTATGTATGGGGCTAATGCCAGCTGCCATCCCTTTACGTGTTCTCAGAACTATATAGCAAATATTATGCTAATTCTGCTTTAGCAGGGACTAGACACCCCTTAGATTCTCTGTCAGTCAGTCAGTCTGGGGCTAGACCTCATGAAGAGAACATCTACTGTATTGAATAAACAACAACCTTTTTCATTTATTTTATGCATCTGTCAGTTTGTTTGCATGGTCAGCAAGGGATCCTCCCCAGCAGCAATAGAAGGGTCTGGCAGACCAGAGAGAAGGTAAGGTTCTTTTAGTGGCAGAACAAATCAAAATGCCACATGAGGTGGAGAATATGGCCCTTCTTCTGTCCAGACCCTATCTCGCTTGTCTGTGTTGCTGGGTAACCCAAGTCATCACCCCAGTATGCCTGAACTGCTTGAATGTTACTTGCATCATAGCCTGTCTGCAGTAGAAACAATGAACTGTCTCCTGTTTTGTACAACCTGCAGCCCACTTACTGTAATAAAACAGTCCCAAAGCATCCTGCTCAGCATTGCTAGCAAGCTGCTCAATGAAGGAACAGTTAAATATTAAAATTGTTAAAGCCTGTGCAGCACGTAGCTCCACAGACTGTAACCTCCCCACCAGCTCCCACCTCATTGCAGAGCCCCTCTCGAACTCCTCTGTTGGCCAAGTAAGCAGTCTCCACAACTTTCATCTGTAGCTCCTGCCACAGCCTCTCTCCTTAGGGAGTGCAAAATAAAGTCACAAGCCTAATGACAAGAAACTGCTCTTATTAATGAATAAATACACAGAACGGCTCAGCCACTTGGCCCCAACTTAGTACAGCCCCTTGGGAACTGTTTCCTGCTTAACTTACTTGGGGCTCTTCATGCTGTGGTTCCTTGAATCACCACAGTAGCGCTCCCCATGGAGCAACAGCAAACAGCCGACTGCAGCTGCTTCCTCATGGACTGAAGATCCTCCACAGCCTGACCCTCTCTGCAAAGGCTGCCATTACAGACTGCAACCCCAACCTGCTCCTCAAACCTCACAGCTCAGTCTGTCTTACACAGAATTGTGGCTTTCCTTTTGTCACCACTATGGAGTATTCCCCCTGTGAACCTGTGGCTCCAGACAGCTACCCAGACTTTGTACACATAAAGGAACAAACAAGCTCTGCTCCCACCCGGCAGTGGCTACAACTATGTCTGTATCTGCAGTAAGTTGCTTGGGCCCTCTAACCTCCTCACAATTGCATCTCAGCTCTGCACTTCTTACAGATGCACCAGAGCCTCACATAGTCACTCTGCTGGTTCTGCAAACATTCAGAGCCCTTCTCAGCCATACTTGGCCATGTTACGAAAGAGTCCCAACCAAGACAAGAAAATTAATTACAAAGGGGACTGCAAATGGAGTGGGCCGCTCCCTGACTCCATGCGGCAAATACATCACCACTTGGCCATGGTCCAACAACACAAAAGACTCTACAACAAATAAACAAATACTGAGGTAAAGAAAAAAAAATGGAGCTATTCACTCAGGCCCAGCCATGCCACAGAAGGGCGTTCTAAAAGACATACAATACAGACTGCAGGAGACCACCAGAGCAAGTCAGGAAATGGCAACCCATAAAACAAATAAAGAAAACAAAAATATAGCAGAGAAACAGACAAAGCAATTGCACATCAATAACCTAATTATAGCACCTGGGAAGAGAACATAAACTGAGAGCAAAACAATAAAGGTGAGGGACAGCCCGGAACAAACTTCTTATGAATTACAAAAAAAACAAGTTGATGCTGTTAGCTAGCCATCAAAATAAATTTAAATTGGCCCACCTCAACATCTGTAATAGCCAGAACCAGCCTTTGGAGATGGTAGGCAATTTTAAATATCTTGGCATCACACTGGACAGCACACTCTCTTATACCCTGCATATTCATCATATCTCCAAGATGATAAACTGCAGACTTGGTGTCCTGTATCGGCACAGGTGCTGTCCTACTCCTGCAGCTCTAAGACTTGCAATCACCAGCTTGAGTCTATCCATAATCAATTATGGTCTGATTATCTACAGTGCAGCCACGGATATAGCCCTCAAGCGACTGACAATCACACTCAACAAGGCATGCAGACTTGTTACTGGGGCTGAAAAATGCACTCATACTTTTGACCTTAATGCTCAATCTGAATGGCTCCACTTAAAGGGTAGGATCTCTTACCAGGCACTTCTGTTCACCAAAAAAATAAGCCTCTCTCTAACCCCACCAGCCACTCAGTCACTGCTATTGACATCCACCAACCAATGCCACACAAGTAGTGCGGCCAAACAGTCTTTCCTTGTCCCTCTCTGTAGGACGTCACAAGCCCAGGGTGCATTTAGCTACAGGGCACCAACCCTGCTAAATGGGTTGCTTTATGAAATAAGTTCAGAAAATAAATTAGGCACTTTTAAATCCCTGCCCCACCAACACCTAACCACCCTTGGTAAATGCGACTATGTGTATTGGGTTCTGTAGTGGCACACCTCTGGTCTTTTGCTTTCTACTTGCTGCTCCTCTACTCTCCCCTCTGCCCTGCCTCTCAAAGTAAGTCCTCCCTGCTGCTCACTTTTATCCCCCTTTTCTTCCCCCTACTCACCCCTCACTCACACTACCTTTCCACCCTTCCCCTCGCCTGCCCTTCTCTACCCCAACTCTTGATCTAACATTAGGCTATCCTGAACAACCAGTCATTTTGACAAAGTTTAATTCCTGAACTGTATCTTATGTGAAACTATGTGTGATTTGCCACTTGTATGCTTCTTATGTTGAACTATATGTGTTTACAACTTAATTCTAAATTTTTTGCTTTATGTTTTCAATGCTGTACTACACTTGATTACCTCGCTATCATCTTGTATTCAACTTGTTGTACCTTGTCTTTACCTCTTGACATGAAACCTTTGCAAATGAACCTCTGGTTCAAAGGTATGTGTAATTCTTGTTATTAATAAATAAATAAATAATAATAATAATAAAAATCTCACCTTTTCCCTTTCTCCACCCTCTTCCCACTTCTGCACCACCATCCCTAGAGCTGTTTGTAAGCTATAATCAAACTTGTACATTGAATATTGCACTGTAAACTATTGTAAATATTTGTGACCTGCATGTTATGTATTTACTGTCTTTTGTAACCTGCTGCCATTGTAACTTGATGTCTGTTGCACTTTCATGATGTGGAACCTTTGTAAACGAGCTTTTAGCTCATAGGTGTTAATCCAAGATGTTAATAAATAAATAAGCCTGGAAGACAACAGAAAAAAAAGAGAAAAGAAAGCAATAAACAAAACATAGAGCAGACAAATACATACAGTTAATTCTCCTCTCATTTGCCACTCACCGCAGAAAAGCCCGCCATTTTATTTCTGTGCCTGCTGGGAAAGAAGGATTGCAGTGCTGCAATCGCTATTTTGCCCATTGTGAAGCAGAATAGCAGCCTCGTGGCAAGGATCCTCCATCTTGTGTTCATCAAACCATCAAAACAGGAAGTTACCCTTAAACCCCCTGCTGGCGGCCATCTTGTTACAGTCACATAATACAGGGACTGCATGTCATGGTTTGGCAGCCATCTTGCGAAGGGCACTAAAATGACCTCACTCCATAGAAATCAATACCAAACCTATTGAAATGAATGGACACTGCAACACATAGCTGATTTTTGCAACACAACCTTTATTTAAATAACAGACAACACATAATTGAGTGGGAATTGTTTACTAAGACATCATTTGATGAACTTTGCTTACAAATAATTGTACTTTTGTCTACAAATATATTTTCTTCTCAGCACTTCATTTACTCCACGATGTCCAGTCTCCTGCATGATGGCAACTCTTTCTCATCCTTACGACCTTCACTCAGTGAAATGAAGCTCGCCACCAACCACAATGTCTGAAAATGACACAGATATGGGCATTGGAGTGTCCAGAATTCTACCTTCACCCACCTCAAAGGCATGAGGCTACAAAATAGAAACCATCCTGCATGACATCCAGTCGTCTATCTTAGCTCAAGGAGCACCAGCTATGCCTGCCATTCAAGATGACCTGGCCTACATTAAAGCTATTTCACCACAGTCCATGGTCCATACCAGACTACAGCCAGTACCCTTCTCAGCCTTGCCTCATGAAGATGCTGCCGTCTGGCTCGAACAATTCCAAGCCTGGATTTCCTTACATGGTAGGACTGATCTTTTGCATATTTTCAATGCCTTGCACTTGTTTCTGAGAGGGACTGCCATTTTCAGGTTCAATGCACTTCCAGAATGAGTCAAAGGGAACACTGCCACCCTCCATGCCACCTTCAAAGACCATTTTGTCCAAGCAGATCCATCCTGGTTATTGGAACAACAGCTGTGGGAATGTACCATGCAACCTTCTGAATCTCTAGAAGCCTTCATAGTAGACACTGCAAATGTCTGCAGAAGCCTGAGAAAGAGCAAATCACAACCTTTGTCCAGGGACTGCTTCCTCAACTCCATCTTTATGTAATGCAACAGAAACCAACAACTTGGATGGACACAATCCAAGCTGCACGACTAGTACAAGAGTCCCTATTAATGTCCCAGGCCACCGGTGTAAAAGCTCCTCAGTTGTCACAGTTAGCTGCACTTGCATCATGTGTTCAGCAGCAGCAATCAATGATAGAGACGCTCACTGCAACTGTCAATAGTCTGCACCTCAGCTCAACTGCTTCTTCTGCTACCTTTGTCAATGTTCTCTGACCATTTCAACAGCAACCTGAGCCATCTCCACCTGCATGAGAACCAGTGACCTGCCAGTGGTGTGGATTCATAGGACACACTGTTACTGTCTACCGAAAGCTACAGTATCAAAACAGAAATCAAGGGAGCCAAAGGCACCCACCACCACACAATCAGCAAGATAACCACAACTACTCCAAGGATCAGGGGAACACAGCAACTGACCACCCCTCTGACTCTCACAATTCAAACAAACCACACCCTCTAACTGCTGACTCTGGCACACTCTTGCTTACATCAGCAAAGGTAACTGTCATCTGATCACCTCTTATGACAAACTATGTACCTGTAATCATTGGAGATTGGTCCATGCATACCTTGGCTGACACTGGAGCAGAAATCTCAGCTATCAACAACAGTATTCTGAACAACCTAGCTATTCATCATGTACTTAATGCCTCTCCAGCCAACCTAAAGTATATTATCACAGCAAGTACAGCTACAGTACCTATCACAGGCATGGTCCATCTTAAGCTACACTTTGGCTAACAGCAAGCTACTACCAAGTTCTACCTAGTGTCTGATCTACAACCTGCAGTGATTCTTTGCCTGGACTTCCTCAAAGCTCACAAAGCCATCCTAGACTTTGCATCTAACAAACTGTCACTAGACCCTCGGAGGCAACTCACAGCTACAAACTTAGTCACTGTGCCGCCTCAAACGGAGATGGTTTTGATTGCCAAGATTTGAGGTGAACCACTTCCACAAGGTGTTGTTGGCATCATCATGGGATCCCCCACTCTGCATTCATCAGGTCTTCTCCCAGAAAATTGTCTGCAGTGCATAGTGGTTCAGTCTTCCAAAAATGCTGCAACTTCACAGATGAGCCAGTGGACATCTCAAAGGGTGCCAACATAGGAAATTTTGTCTGTTTGTCTACGAGGGACCAGCTCCATCTCATGCAAGAACATCAGCCTGGTTCCACCAGCTCTAGTCCTGTGAGTACTATCATGACTACTCTAGCCTCAACAGAGTTACCTCTCAGTCAGTGACTATCCTCTTTAAAACTTCCAGCATCTCCAACAGAGAAACAGCAACTTTTGAAATTCCTGGGGAACTACCCAGATGTCTTTGTTGGTCCAGATAACAAACTCAGATGCTATGATATCGTGCAACACCATCGAGGTGTAGCCCAACCAGAAACCAATCTATAAGCAAGCCTACAAAGTGGTACACAAACAGAAACAGGTCCTGGAGGACATAATCAAAGACATGCTGGAGCAAGAGATTGTTGAAGAGCCTACAAGTCCCTGGGGTGCACCTTGCCTGCTGGTTGTAAAGAAAGACAAAGGGTATCACTTTGTGGTAGACTACAGAAAGCTCAATGCCTACACAGTGCAGAATGTCCATCCCTTACCTACAACAGATGATGCCTTACAGAGTCTTGGTGCTGCCAGCCCTGCTTACTTCACCACTCTAGATCTTCAGAGTGGGTTCTACCAAATTTCTGTTGATCCAGCTTCTCATCCATACACAGCATGGCACTGCTACTTGGGACTTTTTCAATTCAAACATCTGCCTATGGGACTTCGGAATAGTTCAGCCACATTCCAACGTGTTATGGAAGCCTTACTATGTGAGTTGTCTTGGAAATCTTATCTAGTCTGCCTGGACAATGTTATTATCTTCTGCAGAACTTTGCCAGAGCACCTTCAACATCTCAAAGAAGTGTTTGAATGTCTCAGACAAACCAACCTCAAGCTTCTCCCAGAGAAGTGTTGTTTTGCACATGTTGTTAGTTCTCAAGGCATCTCTCCAGATCCAGACAAGCACTCCACAGTCAAGGACTATCCAGAACCTAACAATCTCAAAGACCTTTGAGCTTTCCTGGGCTTGTCTGGCTACTACTGAAAGTTCATTTGCAACTATGCCAAGATTGTAGCTCCATTGTACACCTTTACCAAAAAGGGATGTGACTATACATGGACATCCGAATGCAAAGATGCCTTTGAAACCTTGAAGTGAAACCTAATCTCTTCTCCAATATTGGACTACCCAAGGTTCAGCCAACCCTTCAAACTCTACTCAGATCTTAGTTCCTTTGCAATGTGTGCTGTGCTATGTCAAATACAAGATGAAACAGAACGAGTTGTCTCCTGTACCAGGTGCTCTCTTTCCTCAGCTGAGCAGAACTATGGCATCATAGAAAAAGAATGTCTAGCCATGGTATTTGCTGTAAAGAAATTTGACTGTTACCATCACTACTCCTCCCTTACAGCTATCGTTGATCACTCTGCCCTCAGACGGTTATTCAAAATGAAGGAGCCAATAGGCAAGTTCACCCAATGGATTGTCATGCTGCAATCCTACAACTATGAAATTCAGTACAGACCAGGTCACATTCTCTCAAATGCCAATGGTGTAAGCTGGAGATGATATCCCTCCACATTATCCTCAACAGACAAAGAATTCTGCTTACAAGCTGTTCCCTTCCACACCACAGATGTGCTCCCTGTGGACACTCCTACAGCACCTCAAGTTGCTTATTTACTACAAACTGCTTCTACAGAAAGACACACAAATCCTCACTTACTGCAAGCAGTCAAAGAGCTTCTCACCTCTTCTACTTCTGATCTGTCCCTGGCAATGGTTAAAACACAACAAAGAATTGATCCTCAATTCACAGACATAATCACATACTTATAATCTGGAATCTTACTGCAACAAAAGAAGCATCATCAGGATGTACTTTCCTTTATTTCGTAATACTTTCTCAATGACAGTGTGCTTTTCTACATTTTGACCTAGGAAGACAAGGGCCATTGCACGGATAGAACTCATGTACAGCTAATTGTGCCAGACTCTTTAATTAATCAAGTTCGGCTCTCCATTCATGCCTCTCCACTTTCTGGAGGTCATATGGAAATCCACAGAACTCTCAAAAAAACAAGGCTTCACATCTTCTGGCCTCACATTAACAAGGACATTGTCTGATTTGTCAAATCCTGCCAGCCCTGCTCCCAAAGAAAGCCTCCTACCAAACAAACCAAGGCACACATCATTCCAGTGCCTGTAGCCACTGAGCCATTCCAAAGAGTCAGCACAGATATTCTTGGGCCTTTACCAACATGCTGTGATTCTGGCAACAAATACATTCTTGTTTTTGTGGACTACCTAACAAAATATTTGGAACTAATCCCCCTAAAAGACATCAAAGCTGCCACAGTGGCAAGTGCCTTCCTCAACACAGTCATTTGTCATCACAGTACCCCATCATACCTGCATTCAGACAGAGGCACTAATTACTTTTCAACTATTGTGTGAGAAACATGCAAACTTCTTGACACCAAAAATACTCACACAACTAGTTATCATCCGCGATGCAATGGACAAAGTGAAAGAATGATGTCCGCCATTCTCAACACACTCTCCAAGTACCTGTATGACACTCACAACACTTGGGACCTTTTTGTTCCCTTTGTGCAGTTTGCCTACAATACCAGCCCTTGTGTCAACAATATAGAGTACACACGGTTTTTCTTAGTTCATGGATGTCACCCACTGGACAGGGATCTCTTGCTGCTAGAGGTTCCTAAGTCAGCTTCTTCCTTCATTATTCCTATGCTGGAACAGCTTGAACTTGCCAGATGTGTTGCAATCATCATGTTAGGCCAGACAAAATCTGCAATACAGAAAATGTCAGCAGCCAAGTCACATAAGCCTTAATTTTCCATTGGGGACATTGTGTACTTGTACCAACCTGTCCTAGTTCTGGGCACCACCAAGAAACTGCTGAGCCTCTGGACTGGTCCCCTTGTACATTGCAGAAAAGCTTCCTCCTGTGCACATTCATCCATGCACCAAGTCTAATGGAAAGCTGGCACACAACAAAGTCCTCATCAATTGCATGAAACATTGGTACCTGAGTAACACCCTTCCAGATGACCCCAGTCCACCAAACAATGAAGCTGCACTTGAGCCTGCTATCCTCTCTGAAGCTGAGATCCCTTCAGACGACTTGCAACCAGTTTCTACAGATCCTCCCACTCCTGACACTCTCCAGCCAGATTCCATTTTGCCTGATTTGCCACATGACCTTCCTGGGGCTTCTTCTTCTCAGCCTTCTTCTTCTTCTTCTTCTTCTTCTTCTTCTCAGGACTGTCTCATATACAAACTGGTGTACCAGATTGGGAAGATCTTAAGGAAGAAGTACACCAATGGATCCTGGACTTACAGAGTAAAGTGGTGTGGATTTGACAGTTTGCAGAACTCCTGGGGTTGCTTTTTAATGACCTGACCCCATCCTGTCAGGAACTTGTGCAAGCAACTCATGCCTCCATTCACACTGATCGGAAAAGTTGACGGAGGTCTTGAACTTTTGGTAACCAGGCTTAGTGATGGTACACTTGTACTTAAACACATTTTTTCCCCAGGAAATATTTATTGTCTGCATTATAAAAATGAGTGTTATGCAACTGTTACTCTTTTATGATGGTAATTCCTAGGTTCTTTATAAAAATGAGTGTGCTACAACTGTAAATTGCACTGTTATTTTGCATTTTGGGTATCCTCCAGGTGCTAACCTTCCCTCCCTTCCCTTCTCCCTTCCCTGCACTTTAGCTCTTGTGGCATGACCAAGCTTCAAGTCATTATGGTGTTTTCCCCTTTCCCTGGCACTACTCTGACTGGTCACCAGTGTAGCCCAGGTTCTTTCCCCCACCCTCACCCACAGTGGAGTACTGTTTTGTTTTAAATGTGCCATGCCTTGCACTGCTTTAAAAAAAGTTTCAACTGTTATAGTATGATATTGCTTTGTTTGACTGGTGCTCACATTAACTGTCTTGTGGGGTAATGTGGAGTATACTTCTGTACTTATGTATGGGTCTAATGCCAGCTGCTGTCCCTTTAAGTGCTCTCAGAACTATGTAGCAAATGTTGTGCTAATTATTGCTTTAGCAGGGGCTAGAAACCCCTTAGATTATATGTCAGTCAGTCAGTCTGGGGCCAGACCTCATAAAGAGAACACCTGCTGTACTGAATAAACAACAACCTTTATTTATTTATTTTATGCTTCCATCAAGTTATTTGCATGGTCAGAAGGGGTCATCCCCAGCAGCAAAAGATCGGTCTGGCAGACCAGAGAGAACATAAGGGTCTTTTAGTGGCAGACCAAGCCAAAGTGCAACACAATAAACAGTGGGTAGTAGCATTTGCAAGTACTTATGGTCAGTGTGGGCTGAAAGGTATACTTCAAAGTGAGTTGAAGATGTAGATCATAGTATTTCTATTCAGGATATTTGAGACTGTGAAACTGAAAGCATCACATTTGGATCTGTTCTTCAAAATTAGGATTTTTGAAACTGACATCTGAAAAATCCTAATTCAGAAAAAGTTCTGTTATTGGAATTTGACTCCAAAGTCTGATTCTGATAGCAAACTGAAAATGGCCACCTACACTTCCAGTTTGATCATGCTTGCCAACCTTATAGTTCTGAGTATTCCAAGCTATGTGAAATTAACAGCTGTTCCTCTTGTCTAATTTGAGAGGTTTTTGAGCTTTCACAGAATTGATTTTGCTTACTGATCTGCCTGTTTCTGACCATCCTTCCATCCTGACCTAAATGGTGACAGTAATCTCTGATGGCAATTCAGTGATTCTTGAAACAAATGTGTGTGTGATATGTATCAGATGACTATATCACATACTTTACTTAGGCCTGGGCCATCCATTGTCACCCACCCTGACCCCAGTAAGACCAATAGGGCTCCACTGGTCTTTCTTACTAATAATCAATTCCATCCTGTTTTTTCTCTTTTCACGTCTACTGTTACTTTGAGGTTTTGTAAATCTTTCTCTCTCTCTCTCTCTCCATCTCAGCCTTATATTTTCAAACTGCCAATTAATATTCATGATGTCTGATAAGAGGCAGAAGAAGTATAGTTACACAGAGTTTATGGCTGGTGTGGCATCTTGTTCATTGTAGCTATCCCGTGCCAGCATGAACAGATTAGTGAGAGCATTAGCAGTCGTACTGTAGGTAGGGACCTTATATCTCTGGGTAAAAGCCTATGTAAGAAACCTGAAGTAGGTGCAGTTGGTTCCTGTGGACAAGGGCAAGGGCAATAAGTCCTGTGAGGCTTCTGTGACTCCTGCAATTCCTACTTATTATTATTTTTGTTTATTATATTTATTTATTTTCTGTTGACTGGGTGGATGCACTAGATAAAACTATTGCTTATTTTCAGGCACAGCCTGGGAGGGTTACAAAGTGAACATCAAATTACAATGATACAAGACTTCAAACATTGTAAGCAACATACTAGGGCAACATGTAACACTTGAGCAGTAAAGGGGGTATAAGAAAGTAACACTCGAGCAGTATGGGGGTATAAGAAAGCAACACTTGAGTAGTACGGGAGGTATAAGAAAGCAACACTTGAGCAGTATAGGGGTATAAGAAAGCAACACTCAACCAGTAAAGGGGGTATAAGAAAGCAAAACTTGAGTAGTAAAGGGGGCATAAGAAGGCAACACTTGAGCAGTATAGGGGGTATAAGAAAGCAACACTTGAGCAGTAAAGGGGGTATAAGAAAGCAACACTTGAGCAGTACAGTGGGTATAAGAAAGCAACACTTGAGCAGTATAGGGAGTATAAGAAAGCAAAACTTGAGCAGTACAGGGGATATAAGAAAGCAACCAAATAAGTGCTGCAGTAACATGAGATGTAACAGATCCATTCCAAAGATACAGAGAATCAGGTACACGAGCATTTATCATTGGCCAGAAGTAGTTTGCAGAGATCACTCTTGAAGATCTGGTGAGACTTAACACATCTAAATGTCATTGAAAGAGAGTACCAAAACTTGGGTCAAACACTGAGAAAGCAAGTTCACCCATCTTTGTAGCACATTTAGGGAAGTTGAGGAAAGACTTTTCAGTTGACCTCAGTGAGTAAGCCTGTGAGGTGAGGTGAGATTGAAAATGCTGCTCAGTGACTCTGGTACACTGGCTCTAATAATATTATCTATGGAACAGCCAGCAGTAAACAGTCAACAAGAGGATGGAGAGAGTCAGCCAGGGCTGGCGTAGAGGACACAGTGGTGGGTTTGTCTGGGCACTGACAGGGCAAATCGACAGATGTTGTTATATCATGTGTTCCATTTATGTAACATCCATTTATTAGCCTCCAAGTAAGATGTCAGCCCATATGTGTGGCTGGGCCTCAAAACACCTTGTGCAATGGCCAGCCTGGTGGCTGCAGATAGATTATGCCTAATCTTATAAGCCGGGCCACGTTTTGTGTTTACAGTCTTGCAGATAGTTAACACATTGAGATTGAAATCTTGGGCAGAGTCTAAAGTGACTCCAAGGTAAGTAAATGAGTCAACAACATCCAGTTATTACAAAAGTAACAACATGCCATACATCACAAAAACACAAAATTGTCAATACAAGTAAAAAATGACGGAAAAGGAATAAGACTAATACACATTATTAAAAGGGTCTGATAAATAGAGCTTTCTGATTGGTTGTAAACATTCTATCAGCCCTATGTTAATCTTTGATTAACATACATGTACAGCCTAATCACATGCTGAACAAGGTTTAAAACTATTTAAAGAACATTTTTATTATAATAGCAATAAGGCACTCCCAGGGGTTATGTTAATGGTCAGTTAATCACCCTTTAGGAGCATGTTGCACTCAGCTATGCCTTGTGCCAAATTACACCCCTAGAGGGTGATTAACAGACCATTAACATAACCCCTGGGAGTGCCTTATTGCTTAATTAATAACACTTAAACAAATAAAATTGAAGAGCATTGTGAATGCTCAAAACACTGGGAGATTTGTGAACACAGAGGGGTAGAGAAGTCCAAAGAATTTAAGCACACTGCTGAAGCCAACATAAATTTGATTTTGGAATTACTAATAAACTTGCATCAAAAGGATGTAGTGAGCAGATGGGTACATAACACTGAAGGTGGGAAGCAAGGTATGCTGGCTGCCCAATATGGAGAGCCAAAAAAAAACCTAAGAATTTTAAATTGACTCCTGAAATGAAGAGGAAGCCAGAGCAAAGATTTAAAAAGTTGAGTAAGGTGTGCATGATGAGAGGTACCAAATATCAGGGGGCAGCTGCACTATGAATATGACACAAATGGAGCCAGTTTCAAGGCAGAAAAACCACAAAACTGACTGTTGTAATAGTCAAGCCAGGAAACAATTGGACTAGAGTATGTACAATCATTTTGGTTGCCTCAAGAGTCAAATATTTCCTAATGCACATGAAATAAAATAAAACCATTAGGATTAAGAAATGACTGAGATCTGCAAACTACAAGAAAAATCAGAATCCATGTAGATGCTAATTTTTTAACAATATTCAAAGGGAGAAGCTTAGAGAAAGCACTTTTTGCTTAATGTCTATACACATGGCTAGGTAGGGTTCTGATGTGGTTGACAAAGGGGAATTAAGGACTTAAGTTTTACCTGGATTCATTTTAGAAAATGTTGGGAGCAGTAATGAGAAATCAGTTTAACACTTAACAAGACTCTCAAATATATATCTGGGTGTCCTCTGTATTACAATGAAAGGGAAAAATTACAAGATCTGATCAAATTACTTCAGGGGCAATATACAAGTCAAAAAGAAGGAACCCGAGAACAGACCCCTAGGGGACACCAGAGGAAAGTGGATGAAACCCAGAAAACAATGACCCAAAAGAAACTTGAGAAGATCAGTTTGACAAACAGGATTTAAAGTAGGATAAAGGTGTGTCAGATATACCAACCTCAAAAGTCCACTGATCCTATAAATCATGATGTCTAAGTGTATTGTATGTGGATGTAAGGTCCAGAAAAATTAGAATAGTGAAAAGGCCCTGGCTTCTAGCAAGAAGAATATCATTATTTATTTTTAGGAGGGCTGTTTTGGTACAATGGGCCTTTTTTGAAACCATACTGCAGGGTTTCAAGAAGTAACTGAGATTCCAAATAGAGCTGGGAGAACTCGATGAAGTTCTGGCCCTTATTAAACAAGAACCAGAATGGGAGGTGGGGGTGGGGTTCTGATTAGGTCTGATTATTTAGAAACATTTTTAAAAATGTGATAAAATACATAAAAGCAGACAAACTCTGTAATTTTAACACCGTGGCCCAAAGGGAATCATTTAATTCATTATTTGTATGAAAAGTAAAGTGCTAAAGCAAAGCAATAAGTAGCTCCTTGCCATGGCCAGTGACCGCCCTTGGTGGCATACCTACTAGGCCCAGTGAGTGTACTGGGAGAGAGAGAGAGAAGAGAGATAGAGAGACAGAGAGAGACAGACAGATGCAGGTCCACACCTACCAACAACCAATAAGCAGCTAACATATTTCTTATTAATGCTGCTTGTGGAAGTGGGAGTATATTTATTCAAGGATGTTCCAGAGCAGACCAGGCCAAAGAAATAAATGGCTAATGAATGATCAGATAAGCAGCAGCAACAGCCCACCCACCCTTCCCATGTGATGCAGCTGCATCGCATGTCCCAGTGTACTGTGGTATGGTACACTACCTGGTCCAGCAGGTGATAATGTTTTCTATTATTGCTTCTACTGAGCACAGCAACATCTTTTCAGGAAGAAATTAAAGATATCCTATTACTGTCCACCACCAGGCAGTCACATCAGTCAAATGCAATGCAGTCACTAAAATAAAATAGTTGTCCACTGCTGTGTGTATACCCGACAAATCACAATTCTAAATACAGCCATCCTTCCTACTTCCTAGAAACAGTTACTGGCCAGTGCCAAGTATGTTATAAGTAAGTATTTAAAATATAATCTCAGTTTAGTTACTGAATCTGAGATGTAGTATTACCATGTACACCATACTACAAGCAATGAATGGAATGAATGAATGAATTCAGTAAAATTTTTCTCCAGTAATCGCACCCAAATATGGACAAAGGGATGTGAAAAAAAATATTTATTCTAAGAAATGCATTCAGGCCCCAGCTAAACCATCTGTTGTGAGAAAATAAAAACAGGAACTATAGTATAAAAATCATACTACAGTACAGTCAGGTGGTACTCAACCAGCACTACGTCACCTGTGATCATGACCTATGGAAACCTATTTTTTTTATTTTTGTATTGCCGTCCCCCAGATTACCCCCAGTGAGCAGGACCTGTAACTGTTACCTATGACAGCTTGTCATTTTTAATTAATTTGGCAAAAGGCTAAGAGTGATAACTGATCTGAAGTAACAAAATCATTCATGAACAAAGCCGTTTTGTAAACTGATCACACATTCCAAAGTGCACAATTTAAAACAAAATCAGGAGGGATAGCAGAGCTAAGTAGAGAAACTGGCCTAAGATTACAGTGATGACACCAGTATAAGTTAAAGTTGCAGTGTGTCTGAGCAGCAAAATATGAGATGACAGGGATTTCAGATCCCATCACAGAGCACTCAGAGGGAACCGTAGCAGGGGAGGACAGTGAGCTCAAAAGGGGATATTGGAATTTGCCTCACCAAAGCTGTACTATATATAACAAACTCTAGCCAGAGCCATTGGGGCTACATGGGAGGAATTTGGGGTAACTTGGAGACAGGAGAGAGGTAAAAAGCCATCGGTGGAGTGAGGAGAACAGCAAATACCAAACTGACAAACAGCAGTTGTTTTCTCTCTCTTTTTCAATCTCTCTCTCTCTCTCTCTCTCCCTCTTAGTGACTTTCACAGCAATTGCAATGACTTTCATGCTCTGCTGTGTTGTGTATCAGGTTTACTTTGCCTGCCATCCCCCCTAACAAGACATGCAGACTACTGAGACGTGTCGCTGTCTCTCACTCTTGCCCCCCCCGCCCCTGTACTCTCAACTCTGCCCCTCGATCTCTCCCAGTTCAGTTGCAGCTCTGTGGAGGACAGTGAGCTCTGTTTTGCAGCATTGCCATTTTTCTGTTACCCCTCACACCCTCTTGCTGAAAAAAAAACACCTGCAGACATGGAGGCATCCTTGACAGTCGAGAGAGAGAACTAGAGAGAGAGACAGCGAGAGAGAGAGAGAGAGAAAACACTACAGAAATTGTGCAGTACAACTCCTGACCTCCATGTTACAGTCTCTCTCTCTCTCTCTCTCTCTTTCTCTCTCTGCTGTGTTTCTCTTCTCACTCTCTGGGGTCTGCCCTCTGTGCCTTCCCCCCAACACCAATGTCCAAGAGCCTTGGAACAAACTTACTTAATAATCCCAGATGGGGCTACAGCTCACGGTACCTAGCTGAGCTACAGCTGGCTGCTGCTCTCAGGGAGAATGGACAAGAGGTTGACTGCCCTGGCAAGCTCAGAGAGCATGGAGAGTACCAAAATGCAGTGCACAGCATCGGGGAGCTCAGTGGAGCACTTGCAGGCTGCAGCAGTTGGAGACAGAAGAGAGGGAAAAAGTCACCATTGGAGTGAGAAGAACTGCAAATAACTGAACTGACAAACGGCAGTTGTTTCCCCCCCCCCGTTAGTGGCTCTCACAGCAATTGCTGTACGCCAGATCAGGTGATGGGGGAGGGGCAGCAACAGCCTTCAACTAGCTCTCTCTCTCTCTCTCCCCTGCCTGGCGGTCTGTGTCTGTCCTGTGGGTGCTGAGGGGATCTCTTTCATTCAGAGCAACTTCCCCGCTCCACTGAGTACAGGCTGCTGGTGGAGATGTGAGCGGAGGATGAACAGCCTTTCCCTGTCTACTTCTTGCTTTCCCAATGTTTACATAGCTGCCTTCCACTGTCCTTCTCTCAAAGGGAGAACGAGTGCCAACGCCAGTTCACTTGACTCGCTAAATAGGACCGCCAGCTGGTGGCATTAGTGTGGCATGGACAGAGCTTTTAACAAGTTTTTCTTCAGTCACCTGCCCAACCAATACTGCTTAAAGAGAGACTGGGCACATGAGGCTGTGGCCAAGGGCAAGACAACTGCTACTGTCTCTTTCTAATAATACTGTGGGGTATCTCTTGATCTTCCTCCAGGAACAATTGTAACAGGCCATATGGATTAAGTACTGGGGATTTAAACACTTAAAACTTGTGTTCATAACTGCCAAATGTTAACATACCTCCACAGTGTCCTATGTCTTTTTCTAAGTATGTTGTTTTCATATTTGCTTACAGAATGCAAGTTAAACACTATGGGATAACCGCAAATGGGTCTGCAGCCAACAGTGCTTACTTTGGTTGGTTTCCTCAGGGAAGCACACTTTCCAAAGGATTTCACAGATCATGTGAGTGTACTGGCTTGTGCCATTTTGATGGCACTTTGGGTGGTACTTCCTCTTACATCAATGATCTTCAGTCTGTCACTGTTCTGTCCCTCCAACCTCAGAATCTCTCCCCCCACACACACCTGCAAGAACATCATCCTAGTCAGGTCTGTTGGTAAAATGTCCCGTACAGCAATCTCTCCTAGTCAACTGCTCAAAAATCACACCCGCACCCTGACTACATTATCTCCAGCCAACAGTGGCTACATCAACACTCATAGAGTGTGCTCCTTTAATGCTACTGTTATTCATGCTGAGTGGGTCTCCATCAGTGTCCACCATGGTGGTCTCTTCACATCCACCAAGCAGGGCTCCCTTACTGCTTATTGTGGTGGCTCCTTTTCTGGCTGCCAAGCAGGGCTCCCTCAATGCCTACTGTAGCAGTTTTTTTTACACCTACTGAGTGGGCTTCCCCCATTGCCAATAGCAACAGCCTCTTCTACACCCACCACGCAAGGCTTCCTCAGTGTTAACTGCAGTGGCTCCTTCTGTCCCTGTGAAGTGGGCTCCCCTCAATGCTGATAACTGCTTCTATACCAACTGAGCAGGTATCCCTCAATGCCACTTGCAGCAGCTCCTTTCACATTTAGCAAGCTCATCTCCCTCAGTGTGGATGCCAGTGGATCCTTCCTTGTCCACTGAGTGAGCTTCCTTCAGTGCCACCTATGGCTCCTCCTTCTATACACACACCAGGAAGATCACCCTTATGCCCCATGTTGGCTTTTTCCATTCTTGGCTGCTTCTTCACTCTTCTACCTCTAATATCAGTACTGAAACCTCCACCTGTATTAAATAATTTAGCTTTTTCTTTTTTTACATATTTGACTGGGCATCAACTTCTGCTATCCCAGCCATATCAGATAAGAATAGTTTTATTTTGACCTGCTTCCTGCTTATCTGTTTTCGACAAAGAGATATGAATTCTTTGTGATCCCTATTTTACCTTTGGGGGTGTTTTTTGAACCAAAGGCTCCGATCCCTGACTCCACCTACAGCTACCCCCCATCTTCAGGCTCCCCCCACAGATGGGTCTGCCGGGTGGGAGACCCCTCCTTGGGAGCATGGGTTGCAAAGCCCTGACTTGCCCCCCAGGGAGGGGTCACAGGAGCGGGACCCCCCCAGTGGATAACGGTCTGAGTGGGGAGCAGCGGCAAAGCAGGGCCATCATTTGCAGCTGAGATTTTTCAGTAGTTTTTCTCCCTGGTGGCGGGAGCATTCAATGATGCCAGCATCTGTCCTGCCCCCCTGAAATTTAAGGTGCCAGCCACACAGGATTCCCAGCCTCCACCAGGGGTCCAAACTGTGCCAGACACTCTTCCCCCCGGAGAGGGAGAGCAGTCCATAGGACGCTTCATCCCTCTCCCCCCCCGCCAGCCTTCTGACTCCTGAGTCCGTCCCCAAACCTGGGATGTCGGCGCTGCAGATGGACGCCTTCCCACTGTGCCTGTGAGCCAGCCTGACCCCTGTTTTACTTTTATTTTACAGATACCTCAGTTACATCTCCTGTGATCTGTGCCCTGGGCTCCCAAGATAAGGACAATATGACCTCTACATACTACCCACATGGGTGTACAGAGTGTAAAAATATTTTAGAATGTGTTATTTTTGCTGTTATAATATTTTAGCTACATTTGCAGGACCACATGTGCCCACAAAAATAAAATTTAAGTGAAAATGTTTGACAGTTTTCATCCATTTAGTCTGGTCAGCCTCGAACAAAAAAACCCAGACACTTACTTGTACCCTAAACATACACAGTCCTTTACCTGGACTCAGAATCCCCAGAATTACCTCATTTCATTAGCATTTTCTGAGATTAAAATAAGAAAAAAAAAGGAGAAGAAGAAAAGCAAACAGCAATCAGACCACAAAACTCTGACTTTCACCTGCTTGCAATCTGTGTTTTATATCCTGAAACCAAACTCCTATACTGATCTGATCAACCCTTCCCTATTTGAATTGGAACAGTACTTTACCCCACTTCAATTTAATGAAGCCAACAAACTACAGCATGTGGAATTTCAGTAGTAATTTGGTTACTCATTAAAAATGTAAAAACCACCACATGGTGATTGATGCTGCCTGAGATGCACACTGATGTAGTTTCACAAACTCTATATTGCCACACATTGCCTCACTCCCAGGCTAACTTCAACACTACTGCTTGCTGTCAGCTTCAGCTACCTACCAACAATCCATATTTGATCTCTCTTTTATTCCAGTCCATGTAATCCTCTGATCTTAGCTTGGCTGCACAAACTTCCAGTATCCCCAGTATCTCCATACTAGACTTAAACAAATTATGGCTGTAAGTTCAAAACCCTGTTGAAATACATTGAACAGCACACCTGTTTCTTCAATTCGTAGTCTGGCTTTGAAGAGTGAAGAAGCATCTGCATTCCAGAGAGGATTACAGTGTTGGACCCCGATGGGTAAGTCAGGGCTTGGGAGGGGCGGGGCAATGGATGGTTTTCTTGTTACAGGTTAAACTAAGAAGAAAATAAAAAACTTGACTGAGATGCCCGAGATGACGACTGCAACACTGGGGGATTTTCACCATCAGTGTCACTATTATGTTTTTGGGGGTGGTGCTGGGTGCTGAGTGGGAGGATTGGGTGGGGGGAATAAAGTAAAAAAATAAAATAAAAATAAGAAAGAACTGCACATGCATGGTACTGGGAAGGGGACGAGGATTCCTGCACTGGGGGATTGGGCAAACCCCAGTGCCACTGTTACACTTCTGTGGGTGGGGGGAGTGGGGTGGTGGGTGCTGAGAGGGAAGATCAGGTGGGAGCTATGTATTTCAGAGATCACGGACTGCTGGAAGTAAAAAAAAAAAGATAGTGTGAGTGCAGAGTGTTACGACATGGAGGCGTCTTTTTTTTTAAACCCTATCATGTTGTTGGTTAGCAAGTGCTTTTTCTCAAAGCAAGAGGACTGCAGGGCTTTGCCCACTGCAGCCCTAAAAGAGAGGGCCAATAAGGCCACCAAGAGACCACAGTAGTAATATGGAGTACATTGGGCCAGCATTACAAAATATTCAACAGGATAAAAGCAAAACAGTAAAAGCTAATTAACATACCGCGATTGAATAATAGCGGCTTGGGCAAACAGTGAGCTGGTTTGACAATAAAAATAAAACCTTGAAATAACATTGAAAGTCAATAAATGGCATGCATAAAACACTTTCAGTCAATAAATATGATGACAAACTAGACCTGACAAAGAAGTCCAGGAGGAAATCTTACTTAAAAAAAAATAGTCAGCAATCTCAAAGTTAAACCATAAAACATTAGGGCATAATCTCATGCCCAGACATCAGCTGACTCCAGGTGACGCTAGTGGACCCCTCACTTTTCTGTCTCTCTCAGTAGCTGCTGCTGCTGCTAGGATTGCTGATGCTCCCAGATGGCCACAGGCATTGGAAGTGGAAAGCTCCTCCCCCAGCAGCTCTGCCACCACTGCAATTGGCCGGAGGGATCAGAGTTTCACAATAGACAGGTAGCTGGTTGGTAGAACAGTCTGCAGGCAGGTAGCTGAGAAGAGAAACAAACTTGCAGGGGTAGAGTCAGTAGTCAAATCAGTAATTGTGCTGCAAGTTTAGATACATATACAGACTGACAATCTCAGCCAAAGTGAGGAAATGCAATGGCCGGAGCATGCCACATTCCAGTGGACTCCTCGCTTTGCTGTCTCACTCAGCTGCTGCTGCTGCTCAGATTGCATTACTTCTGCTACTACTGAGGTGCTGAGTTTGCTCACCATGAAGGATTTTCTTGTTGAAAGAATGAAAAAGCTGGCACATCCGGTGTCTTGGCTGACCCCACTCCTGTTGCTTTGGTTAATAATCTTCCCGAAAAGGAAGTGCAACAGGTGGAGGAGAAAGATCTGGGGTCGCCTGAGTTGGCATCAAACAACAGTGATGAGGATCATGTGCCCCGGAAAATATAGATGATGAGCGAAATGTGGAATATCCTGAGGAAGGAGAATGTGCTGTAAAACCTCATCAGAAGCAGAGGTCTAAGAAGTCTTTGACTGCCTAGAAGGAGAAAATGTAGAAGAAAGACCTCAAAAGTTACCAGTTACCATTAAGAGGAAATGTAGTGCTGCTAAACCTGTCCCCGATGAATGACCAGATGGTAGTGGTGAAGCCGTGGGTCATTCTGATGCCCTGGAACCAATTCCAGCTGTTGTTGAGGCAAGCACAGGAAAACCATAAGCAGTTATAAAATTTGCAAGTAGCATTAAAATAAAATTGTACAGAATGGTTATCTAACATAGGCAGTTCAAATAAAACAAAGTCCTTCATCTGAGGGTATCTCTAATTCGAAATTTCAATCTCTCTCCCTCTCTTACAAAAAGACTGTTCTATTTATATATAATACAAATATATGAATATACAAAAAGAGCCAGCAGAAGAAGACCACCTGGTTTATCGCATCTGTTCAGTAAGTGATGCAGGGTTCTGGCCTTACAATTTATGCCCAATGACCCTGCCCCCCCCAACTGTCCCACTCTATCCCCCTCTTCTCCCTTTCTTTTTTCTCAAGGGTTCCCTTTGTGCTTGTTCAAGGTTCTCTTGAATGTTCCCACCATCATTGCTGATACCACCTCCTCTGGCAGCTCATTCCAGGTGGACACCACTCTTTCCATATACAAATGCTTCCTTACATCCCTTCAGAATCTTCCCCCCATCAATTTTAGGTTGTGTCCCCTAGTGGTGCTGCTGTCACTCATTTTAAAGGGACACTCCCTTTTCACTCTGTTAATTCCCTTCATGTACTTGAAGGTCTCTATCATATCATTCCTCTGCCTCCTTTCTTCCAGGGAGTACATACACAGGGTTCCCAACCTCTCCTTTAAGGATCTATCCTGTAACCCCTCGATCATCTTGGTTGCTGTCCTCTGGACCCCTCCAGCATGCTGATGTCCTTTTTAAGGTGAGAACACCAGTATCTCATCCCAAATTCTAAATATCGTCTCACCAATGACCTGTACAATGGTAAAATAACCTCGCTCCGCCTACTACTGAATCCCCTTGCAATACACCCCAGCATCCTGTTAGCCTTTGCTGCCACCTTTATGCACTGAGAGGTGTGTTTCAGGTCACTCGTAGTCACTACCCTAGAGCCTTTTTCTCTTCAGAAGCAGTTATCCTAGCCCCTCCTATGTAATACTCTGTCCTAGGGTTCTTGGCCTCTATGTGCATCACTTTGCACTTTTGGCATTGAAACTAAGTTGCCAGATTCCTGACCATCACTCTAGTCTGGCAAGGTCCTCCCTCAGGTCCTGTATCCTCTTCTTGGTGTCCACTTTCCAACAGAGTTTGGCATCACCCACAAACAGGCACATTTTGCCTTTAATGCCTTCCCCAATGTCACTTATGAAGACATTGAACAACACAGGCCCCAGCACCGATCCCTGCGGGACTCTGCTGGTGACCTCCTTAGTGCTTGAGAACTCACCCCAAACCACTACTCTCTGGGTTGTACCACTCAACCAGTTTTCAACCCATCTTACCATATTGTCCCCAACCCCTAGATCCCTCACCATCATTATCAACCTTATGCGTGATACAGAATCAAAAGCCTTGCTAAAGTCCCAGTATATGATGTCCACTGCCTGGCCTTTGTCCACTGCCCTCATGACCCAACTGAAGAACTCAATTAGGCTAGTTTGACATGATCTGCCTGCCACAAACCCATGCTATCTTTTGTCTTGTAGACCATTCTCTTCTATGTACCTCACCAGGCTTTCCTTTAGTATGGTATCCATGAGTTTACATACTATTGAGGTCAGGCTGACTGGGCTATAGATACCTGGGTCATCCTTGGGTCCACTCTTGTGGAGTGGCACCACATGTGCCCTTCTCCACTCCAGCAGCACCACTCCTGACTCCAGAGATCTATTGAAGAGAACAGCCAGCAGACCAGCCAGATCCTCTGCTAACTCTTTTAGAATCCTGGGGTATATTTCATTTGGCCCAGGGGATTTGTCCACCTTCAGGGTCATCAGCCCCTCCCTCAATCCTTTAATCCTGATTACCCTATGCCCCCATTCCCTCCCACCTTCTCCCTGCCCATGGCACTGGTCCATCCTTTTCCTTTGCTAAGATGGAGCACAAGTATTTGTTTAATACCTCTGCTTTGCTCCCATCTTCATTAATCCTACCATCCCCATTCCTCAACCTAACAATGCCATCCTTCTTATTCCCTCCTTTCACTTATGAAGCAAAAAAAAGGCCTTTTTCTCATTCTTCATTCCTTTGGATATTTGGTGCTCTTTCTGTGCCTTTGTCTGCTGCACCTCCCTTCTTACCACCTTAGCTAGGCTTTGGTATTCTTCCTCATCCTCTTCCTTTCTGTTATTTTGAATGTTCTAGAGACTGCTCTTTTTCCCTTACCATTCTGGCCACCTCCTCATTAAACCTGCTTGGTGGTCTGGCTTTCAGTTCCTTAACACTCATTTTGATACAACTGCTTGTGGCCTTCTGAATGGCCCCTCTAATGATGGCCCATAATTGGTCAACCCCCACGCCCTCCTCCATGCCCTCCAGGTTTTCCTTTAGCACTTCTCCCATCTTTTTAAAAATTGCCCTCCTAAAATCCAGTGCTCTGGTCTTGGTGGGGATGTCATAATGTCTTTTCCTGGTGATTAACTTCAGCATGCTGAGCTTGTTAAAAGAACTGCTGTTTTTACACAATGTCCCAAAACTTTGTCAATTTCTTTCCTTGCATGTGAAACAAAATAGAACATTACATCCCAGAACTGATCTCCTGTTGACAACTCTGCAAGAGATTTGGTGCAGGTCAAACTGCATCTCAGTGTTAACCCCCTGAGTGCCAAATAGCTTTCTGCAGTCGTTTCAAGAATATAACTATATACATTTTCAAACCAAGGGATCCCAGTTTCACTGAAATATCCACATATGTTTTTAAACCACATATAAGCAAGGGGGAAGAAAAGATAGAAACAGCAAGAAACAGCAAGTGAAGGCAGGGAGATAGCGGGAGGGGGAGAATCATGAGACTGTCAGAGTGATCAGTTCCTAGGTCTCACAAGACAATTTGATTGTGCGATAAAATAGACAAGAGACAGAAAAGGGGAGGATAGAACAGATCCTTACTTTTAACTCTTTCTGCATAACAAATGGAAGATGGTCTTATTCAACCCTGTCACATACCTCTCCTCTTTAAGACGGAACCTGTTTTAAAAAAACAGGTTTCTAAACTTTTTTTAATTCTTTTCTAACATTACCTTATAACCATTACAGTTTTATTCATATGCAGTATCCTTTTTTCCAAAACAACCAGTACAGCAGTTAAGTTTACACGCACACATTTTTTTCAACTGTCAGAACTCTTAATTCCAAAACCATATCTTGACAGAAAATCAACATTGACATTCTTTTTTCCAGATTTGTCAAATACTTTGAATTGAAATGGCTGTAGTGCCAGATACCACCCTGTGATTCTGGAATTTTTATCCTTCATTTGATTAAGCCAACAGAGAGGATTATGATTGGTTACTAGTATAAAGTCAGCTCCTAGTAAGTAAAACTTAAGGGACTCAATGGCCCAACTTGCCATAAGGTATTCCTTTTCAATGGTGGAGTACCTTTTCTCTCTGTTGTGCAATTTCATACTGATATATAGAATGGGATGTTCCTTCTCATCTATATTCTGACTCAACACTGCACCTAGTCCTACCTCTGATGCATCTGTCTGCAACAAAAATTGTTTCTCAAAGTCTGGACATCACACAATGGGCTGAACATAATGCTGCCTTGATGGCCCGATAAGCCTCATCACACTCTGGGGAGCATTTCACATTATTTGGGAACTGTTTCTTCATGAGTTAAATGGGGGGGGGTAGCTACCTGGGCAAAGTTGGGAATGAGTCTCTGATAGTAACCAACCAACCCTAAAAATTACCTGACATGTTTCTTTGTTTTAGGGACAGAACTGTTAGCTACAGCTTCTGTCTTAGAAATCTCTGACTTTATTTCTCCATTTCCCAATACATATCCCAAATATCTGGTTTCCTACATACCCAATGCACTTCTGGTAGGATTAATGGTCTGACCAGGCCTGCCATCTTGAAAGACTGGATAGCTGTTCGTAGGTGTTCCAGGTAGCTTTTCCAAACTGGAAAAAACGTCAACCATGTAAGCAGAATGATAACCAATGTAAGTAGCTAAAATTACATCCATGTACCTCTGGAATGTAGTAGGTGCGCCATGTAAACCAAACGTCATGGTGGTGAACTGACAGAATACGATAGGAGTGGCAAATACAGTTTTGTCTCTAAATTCTTTAGCTATGGGAATTTGCCAGTAGTAACCCTTGGTGAAATCAAGGGTACTGATGTACAATACTTGGCACTTCCAAGTCTGTCCACCAAATCATCTATCCTGGGCATAGAATAACTGTCAAATTCAGACACTTGATTAAGTTTCCTAAAATCAAAGCAGATTCTTACAGTCCCTTCTTTTTATTTGAAATCACCATTGGTGATGACCAAGCACTTCTTGATTCTTCTGTGATACCCAACTGTTTCATTTTTTGTATTTCCTTAACACATCTGCTCTTAACTGTCCTGGTAATCTATATGTCTTTTGTCTAACAGGGAGAGCATTCCCTGTCATTATTATCTGCTCAACCCCTTTTTTTCAGCCTAGCACTCTGACAAAAGTACTGTTAAATGTATTTATGAAGCTACAAATTTCTGCAGTTTGCTTGGCAGTTAAGGAAACATTCACCTTTATAGCATCAGCAGTTACAGTTTGTTCCAGTCTATCATAAACTATATCAATATCTTCTGTAAAAATTTCTGATAACGCTTGACAAAGCAGCCTTTGGTATTATTTCTATCCATTTCTTCAGGAGGTTAGCATGGTATATCTTGGTAGGATTTTTCCTATCAGTGGTCTCAGTCTTATAGTTAACTGTGCTAGTACCATGACTGGGATGTAACCATACCAGGATGCACTATCTACAGGAGGGACAGGGAGGGTAAAAGAGGAGGAGGAGTAGCTCTCTACATAAGGGAAGGAATCAAAGCAACAGAACAAAAGGGTAAACAGGGAGGAGAGAAAGCACTGTCGGTCAATTTGGAGATAGGCAATGGCACCAAGTTTGCACAGGGGTTGTATACAGACCCCCACCTCAGGAGGAGGACATGGACAATGATAGAAAATATCCTTAGAATGGCAGAAAAAGGGGAGATATTGCCTGATGGGAGATCTGAATATGCCAGATGATAATTGCAGTGCATTTGCAGCAGCCACTTCTAAGAGTGGGGTCATTCTAGATGCCCTACAGGGGGCATGCCTTAGACAATTAGTATTGGAACCCACTCAAGAGGGAGCAATCTTAGACCTGGTACTCTCAAATGGAGAAGGTGAGAGGATCACAGATTTAGAAGTGGGTAGCCATCTGGGAACTAGTGACCATTGGACAGTATGGTTCATGATAAACACAGCAGTAGAGTCAAGCCATACAATGGCAAAGGAACTGGACTTCAGGAGCACTGACTTTGCCAAAATGGGTGAGTGCCTAAGGAATGCCTATCAAATGGGCCAGAAGGATGGATGGAAGAACAATGGGGAATAATCAAAACTGCCATCACAGAGGCAACAAGCCTTTGTGTGAAGCAAATAAACAAAACAAAACAATCTAAGAAACCAGTATGATTCTCAAAGGAGGTGGCAGCTAAGGTTAGGGAGAAAAATAAAGCATTCAGGAAGTATAAGAAATCACAGAAGGAGCAGGACAGAGAATTGTATCAATTAAAGCAAAAGAAAGCGGAGAAGGCAGTCAGAGCAGCAAAGGCCCAAACTGAGGAAAAGGTAGCTAACTCAGTTAAGAAGGAGGATTAAATATTTTATAGGTACATCAGGGAGCAAAGGAAGACCAAGGGAGGGATAGTGAGGCTTAATAACTGGGAGGGGGGTGGACAGTGACTGTGAAAAGGCAGAGATACTAAACAAATATTTTTGCTCAGTATTCACAAATGAAGAGGGGGGAGGTACCTAAACCAAACAATAGAAACACTCTAGATACGGGGGTTGATACCAGCCCATTCACAGAAGAAAGGGTTCTGAAAGAACTCTTAAAACTGAAGGTGGACAAAGCAATGGGGCCTGATGGGATTCATCCCAGAATTCCAAAAGAACTAAGGGTAGAACTAGTGACACCACTTATTACCCTCTTTAACCAATCATGGGAGGATGGGGTGGTACCTGAGGACTGGAGGAGGGCAGATGTTATTCCACTTCACAAATGTGGGAGCAGGGCAGAAGCATGAAACTACAGACCTGTTAGTTTAACCTCAGTGATTGGGAAAATGATGGAATTACTTCTGAAGGAAAGAACTGTTGAGCACCTAGAGGCCAGAGGGGCACAGAACCCAAGGCAGCATGGATTCACAGTGGGAAGGTCATGTCAGACTAATCTAATAGATTTCTTTGACTGGGTGACCAAAGTAGTAAATCAAGGCGGGGCTGTGGACATGGCCTACCTAGACTTTAGCAAGGCATTTGACACAGTCCCACACAACAGATTAATATACAAGTTGACCAGCCTGGGAGTGGGTCCCAAGATGGTAGCCTGGGTAAAGAATTGGCTGGAGAACAGGACACAGAGGGTAATAGCAAAATGGAGTCCACTCTGAAGAAAGGGGGGTTACTATTGGGGTACCGTAGGGTTCAGTACTAGGACCGGTCCTCTTTAATGTTTTTATAAGTGACATTGTAGAGGGACTGGAAGGAAAAGTATGTCTCTTTGCAGACAACACATGAGAAGGGACTTGGAGAGGCTGGAGGAATGGTCAAATGTATGGCAGCTTAAATTCAATGCTAAGAAGTGCAAAGTAATGCACCTGGGAAACAAAAACCCAGGGGAAGAGTACACAATGGGGGGTGAGACACTAACAATAACAAAAATGGAAAGGGACCTGGGGGTAGTCATATCAGATGACCTAAAGGTGGGCAAGCAATGTGAGAGGGCAGTAAGGAGGGTTGGGGGATACTGGGATGCATAGGGAGAGGCATCACCAGTAGAAAACAGAAAGTTGTTATTCCTCTGTACAGACAGCTGGTGAGACCCCATCTGGAGTACTGTGTGCAGTTCTGGAGACCCACACTCCACAAAGACAAAGTCAGGATGGAGGTAGTCCAGAGGAGAGCAACTAAAATGGTGCAGGGTCTGCACCAGAGGACATATGAAGAGAGACTTAAGGAGCTTAATATGTATAGCCTCGAGGAAAGGAGGGAGAAGGGAGACATGATAGAAACTTTCAAGTACCTCAAGGGTATCAACAAAGTCCAAGAGGGTAACATCTTTCAGAAAAAGAAGTGTGCAAGAACAAGGGGGCACAATTTGAAGATTGAGGGGGGATGGCTAAGAGGTAATGTGAGGAAGTATTTTTTCATGGAGAGGGTTATGGATGCATGGAACAGCTTTCCTGAGGAGGTTGTAGAGACGAAAACAGTGGTGGATTTGAAGAATGCATGGGACAGTCATAAGGCAATTCTAGTTAGTGGGGGTAGGAAGAAGTAGGCTGTTGGTTAACTGGGATCTGTAACTTATCCATTAGGCAGGGGAAATGGGCAGACTGGGTGGGCCAAGCGGTCCTTATCTGCCGTCAATGTTTCTGTGTAGTACATCTAAGCACTTTATAAGGCCCTTATCACTTAATTAACAGTTTATTTTCTGTAGTGGATAACAATAGCAAGACCTTTTCACCTGGCTCAAAAACTTTTTCTTTTACCCCATGGTCATAATATACCTTCTGCTGTTTTTGGGCTTCCTCCTGATTACTGTGGACAATTTCAACATATGTTGCCAATTTCTTTCTGAGTGCACACATAAGATGTAATAAATTCTTTCAGGGTGGGGTTACAGGTTTCATAGGTTGTTTCGAGCATACTGCATATGGACAACCTGCCCTTTTCTGCTTCGTCCTCATTATTGATTGCAACCCATTTTATTTCCATTTAGTAAATGATCATCCAGCTTTATCTTAAATTCCTGCATACTTCCACCTCCCACAACCTCCAGTGGCAGACTATTCCAAACACTGGGCAGACTTGATGGGCCTTGCGGTCCTTATCTGCCATCAGTTTCTATGTTTCTAACACTCACCACCCTCTTTGAGAACCACATTCGCCTTATTTTGTACTGCTAATTTCCCCCTGTAATTTAAGACTATGAGATTTAGTTGTATACTCTCCTTTCATTTCCATCCCTATGAAGTCCCACAAATCTTCACTCTCAAATGCACCATACACTAGAAATAGGTCCCCCTCATTCTCCTATATTCCAACGAGTAAAGTCCTAGTCTTTTTAGTCTTTCTTCATAATCCAAGTCCTGCATATCCACAATTTTCCTAGTTGCTCTCCTTTGTACCCCCTCCAGGCATCTAATCCCATCCTTTGTATATGGCGGCCAAAACTGACTACAATACTTCAAATAGGGCCTCACCAATGCCCTATACAGAGACATCGTTACCCTGCTATCCCTACTCTGCATGTGTCTTCTAATGCAACCCAGTATGTTATGGCATTTTTTGCTGTATCACTCCAATGCTTCTTCATAGATAAATGATCTGTAATAATAATGCCCAGATCCCTTTCTTCCTGAGTTACTTCCAGTTCTTTCTTCTTTAATGCATATTTTGCTTTTTTTTACATTTCCCCAAGTGCACGACCTTGCACTTTTCTATGTTGAATTCCAGTCTATGCTCCTCTGCCCATTTCTCTAGTCTCTGTAGTTCTCTTCTTACATTTTCGATCTCTTCCTGATTCCTTGCTGTAGCCCCTAATTTAGAATCATCAGCAAATTTAACTAACTAAATGGTGTCCCCACAGTACCTGGTAGACACATACTGTACATCTTGAATAGACATGGTCCCAGTACTGATCCCTGTGGCACCCCACTTGTCACCCCATCCAATCTGACAGTTTCCCTCTCAAGGCGACCCTTTGATCCCTATCAGTTAGCCATGACTTGATCCATTTTACTAACCTTCCATTTACTCCTATACTGTGTAATTTTTCCAACAACTGAAAGTGATCTACAGTACCAAAAGCCTTTTTGTAATCCAAGAATGTCACATCCACAGACGTCCCTTTTCCAGGGCCTTGATGAATTTTTCATAAAAACTCAATAGATTTGTCAAACATGGCCTCCCCCCAGTGAACCCATGCTTGGTACCATCCTTCAGTTCATTACCATTTATACATTTTTCCAATTCCTCCTTTATTATCCTTTCCAATTCCTTGCACAAAACCGAGGTTAGGCTCACCGGTCTGTAATTACTACATTGTCCCTTTCCTCCCTTTTTATATATTGGAACAACTGTAGCTTTTCTCCAGTTTTATATAACTTCTCCTAAATCAAATGAGGTCTGAAATATTCTCATCACAGGTGCTGCCAATTCATCCTCCAACTCTCTAAGCAGTTTTGGGTGCACGTCATCTACCCTGAGGCTTTATTTGATTTAATATTTTTTAACCTTTTCCTAATATCACTCTCCTCAATCACCACTCCCATGTATTCACTCATACCCCCTCTTTGTATTGTCCGATTATCCTTGGGTCTAAACATGATACTGAAACATTTATTTAATACTTGTGCCATCTGTTTATCTTCAGTCACCGTATTACCCATCTCATCTACAAATGGACCTACCTTTTGTGTAATTCCCCTTTTATAGTGAATACAATTATAGAAGGATTATTTGTAATTGTCCTTCACCTTACTTTCCAACTTAATCTCCTTCTTTCTTTTAGTCCTCCTTATATGCTTCTTACATTTGTTTGCCTTTTTCTTATAATCCTCCCACCCTGCTTCATTATTCTCCTTACATGCCTTCTTATTAACTTCCTCACCCTTTTATCAATCCATCGTACTATTCTCTCCCTTGTATTGTATTTAGTCCTTTCTGGGACATACTCGGCCATTAATTCCTTCATCTTCTTTATCAATACCTCCCACATTTCATATAATGATTTCTCCTTAAATTCAGCTTCCCAATTCCAATTCCTAAGCACTTCTCTCATCATGTCAAAATCTGCAGTATGGAACCATTTAATTTTAGTTTGACGCCTTGTAAGACAGTTTGACTCTAGTATTCTAAACATTACTATTTTATGATCACTCCCAGTTAGAGGTTCTACAGTTCCACAGTTTGCTATCTGCTCCACTGTGTTGCTTAATACTAAGCCCAAAATGTGTTGCTCTCTTGTCCAGACTTCAATGAATTGTTCCATGCCTAAACCTTCCACTATTTGAACAAACCCCCTTTCCAATGGTGTTCCTCCTTCTTTTGCCTTCTGTTTAATACCTGGCATATTAAAATATCCCATAAGTGCTATCCTATCCTCATTATCCAAACTATTTTAGTAGTTCAGCATCCTTTCCTCCAATTCTCTATTTTGTAAGAGTGGTCTGTATACCAGTCCTATCAAAATCTTTGTCTCACTCTCTGGGTAAATCCTTACCCATAATTGTTCCAGGTCATACTCTTCACTTGCCTCCACTAATTCCACAGCTGACTCCTCCACCACATATAATGCAAACCCCCCTTCTCTCCTTTTCTCCCCTCTCTATCCCTATAATAAAGATTGTATCCTGCTATTTTCCTAACCCACTTATTTTCATTCCACCACATCTCCGTTACTGCACATATTTTTCATAGTCTGTCAAGTTGCCGACTCATTTTGGTCATGGCAACTACGTAGCCGCAAGAAAAGCGACAGTGAAAGGGGCAATCTTGATTTTAGATCACTTCTCACTCTTGTTGTCCTTTGCACCCACACAGTTTCTAACTCCTTCAGGGCTTGTCTGCTCCAGAGGAGGTTATATTTAGTTTCAGGATGTGCAGGGGTGAACCCCCCCCACATTGGGGGGGTGGGGGGCAGAACCGCCTGTAAAAGTGACCGTTTCCCAGGAGGGCGCTTTGTTGCTGTACCTCCCAGGAGACAAAATGCCTAGTGCTGTGATGCCAGGCAGCATGTTGCCTGCACTGTAATCGACATTGACAAAATGTATGTTACTGTGGCATGGAAGAACCCATATTTTCACTCCCTTGTTTCACATTTTATACTCTAGCTACTCTTTTTTTAACCAAGTTTCTAGATTTGTGTGCATAACTTTAATTTCAGATATCCCTCTTTTTTCACATTTCTTATTTGAGGCATCATCTTGTCTGTATTCACCCCTCTCCCATTTCTCCCATCCATCAGTTTAAAATAATTTCTATTGAATTCCTTATTGTAGTTCCAAATAGCCTTGCCCTCCTCTCTGTTTAGATGCAACATGTCTCTTCTGTATAGTCTAGGGTTATTTATGAATTCCTCCCAGTTTTCTTGAAATCTAAATCCCTCTTTATCTCACCATCTTTTCAGCCATCTGTTCAAGGCTATGGTTTCATGTAATTTCCCCATTCTTCCTTTATGTATGGTGAGTACCTCTGATATTATAATAGTACATCCCCTCTCTTTTAATCTCCTTCCCACTTCCTCAAAATCATTTTGAATATCTTCCTGTTTACTTCTTCCTATGTCAATGATCCCTACTGGTTTTTGTTCCCCTTTCGTAAACCCCTCCAAGTGGTTCCTTGTGTCAAGTATTTTTGCCCCTGACAGACCACTTGCGCTTGTTTCCTTTCTGCCTCTGCAAATGTATGTATCCATATACCTAATGATCGAGTCCCTTAGGAATACTACCTCTCCTCTGCTTGTTTCTGTTCCTTCAACTCATCCTGGTGGAGCCTCGGTTATGTTGTTATCCCTCTGACTCCTGCTCTTTCCCTCCTTTTTCCTTTCAGACTGCCTTACTTCTCAAATCTAGACTATAGCTTCTTCTTCATTTGACTTCAACCTTTTTCCCTTTTCAGAATCATTTTGTACTTCTCTGATATCCATTTCCTCAATCTGTTCAACAGGTTCCACATCCAAGCTATTACTCCCTTGAAGCTGTGCACTCCCTTTCTCTATTATTTCAATCCGTCCTGCCATCTGGTTTTCCATGGTTCCTTCCCTCTCCCTCACTCCCATATCTTCTTCTGTTCGCAATGCTTCATACCTGTTAGTAAACTCAATTTGGTTCCCTTGCATGAAATGCTCATGTCTCCTTTTTACCCCTCTTTGTACCCTACACTATTCTTCTTAAAACTCATCATTGTCAAGTTCCTGTTCCTTTTCTGCATCTCTCTTCCTTTTATCACCTCCATCTACATCTATTGTACCCAGTCCTGCAGTACTCTTCTCCTTATTTGCCTCAGCCTCCTGTAATGACTTCCACTTAACACCTTATATTCCCATGTTTCTTTTATTATATCTAGTAGCCTTCTAGGTTGTCTACCATACAACATTTCAAAGGATGAAAAACCTGATGATGCTTGTGGCACACCTCTGTAAGCAAAAAGCAAGTAAGGTAAGTATTGGTCCCAATCTTTCCCTTCACCTTTCACAAATCTTTTTAACATACATTTTAAAATTTGGTTAAAATGCTCAACACAACCATCTGTCTGAGGGTGACAAGGGGAGGTTCTTATGGCAGTGATACCTAGTAGTTCTTATAGCTCCTGCAGTAATGCAGCACTAAAATTACTACACTGATCAGTAATAATCATTTTAGGTATGCCCACACTGCTGAAAATTTGGGCAAGCTCTGCTGCCACTTTTGGGGCAGTGACAGTATGCATTGGAGCTACCTCTAGGTATCGAGTGGCATAGTCATGTACCACCAAAATGAATCTGTTGTCCTTTTTGCTTTTGTCTAAGGGACCAACCACATCCATTGCAATTCTCTCAAAAGACACATCTATCAAGGGTAAGGGAAACAGGGGCACTTTGTTTTTCTAGTCACTGGGGCTGTTTTCTGATATTCAGCACAAAAACTGAAATAGGCAGCAACATCTACATGAATTCCAGGCCAGTAAAATCTGTACAGCAATCTGGCAAGGGTGTGATCCCTCCCCAAGTGACCAGCCATAGGACTATCATGTGCTATCTATAACAACTCAGCTCTATACTTCTTTGACACAAGTATGACCAATTGTTCTATCGGTTCCTGTATTTGGGGATTAGCTCAAACTCTTTACAGTAGCCCATTACATTTTTTAAACCCATTTTCACATTTTTGTTTCACCCCCTGCTGCTTAAAGTAACCTTGCAGAGAAACATTGTCAGCTTGCTCAGAAACAAAATCACTATCAGTTAGCAATTTAATTTCAGCATTTTCATACTTTAACCCCTTATGTCCATCAGGCTTTTATTGCCACTGTTTTTTCAGGCATCTTCTTTCTTGCCTGGATTTCCGGATCTTTGAGCTGGGCTTAAACAAGTCTGCATCAAAGTCACCAAAAGGGGGAAAAAGTCTGCAACAGCTGAGATTTTATTTCCTGTGCTTTCGTCATTACAGCTGCTGAAACTGCAGGTTTTATTCCCTCTGTGATTAACTCAGCAAATCCTGGAAAGTCATTTCAAATAATCATAGGTACACATAAATTAGATAATACCCTCACTTTCATTTGGTGCAAGACTCCATTAATATTCAGAGTTACCTGAGTGGTGGGATACTATCGAGTGTCCCCATAGATGCAGATGACACCAGTATCTGGTCCATTTGCATAGTTCTTTCCCACAACTTCAACATGCACCAGGGTATGTCTGCTTCCTGAATCTATAAGTCCCTTCACAGTCTTATCTCCCACCTTGACATCTGTGAAATATTGCCTCAATTTGCTAAGACCAAATCTGCTCCTATCACTGCATCTCTTCTTTTTTCTGCTTCTCTTTTATCTTTGTTGTATAGCCCACCATTTGAAGAAGACCGACATGCCTTCAGGTTCTTTCCCTACCTGTTCTTCTTCTTCCATCACTGGTGCCAGCGGAACACTTTCAGTTTGGACTTTGGTCTCTGCTTGTTTGGTTGCCATTTTTATGGTAATCATTCCTGGGTTTGCTGTTAAAAGATGAATCCCTTTCTTCTATACTTCCTTGGTACCAGGTCCAGTGTGCATGCACAAAACTCCTGGCTTTGAGTATGCATGGCATAAATATCATCAGTCATTGAAGCATAGATGAGGAAGCATAAGAAAACCAGGAGCAGTTATAAAATTCACAAGTAGCATTTTATTATTTCCAATAACAATTAAATAAACAAATTGTTCAAGATTTTTTTTAACACTTGCAGTTCAAATAAAACAAAATCCTTCATCTGAGGGTATCTCTAATTCTAAATTTAAATCTCCTCTTTCTGTCTTACAAAAGATTTCTCTCTTTATATATAATGGGCTAGATTCTGAAAAGGGACTGAATGCAGTAAGTCCCAGGTGCACTGAACACATGGCACAAGAGGTTTGCGTCATTCCTTGGCTGACAAATGGGATTCTCGATCCCATGCACCACATGCCCTGGGTTAGACAAACTTTTGCTGATCTAACATCAGAGACCTTTTTATGAGGTTTGCACCAAATATTTGATGCAAAACACTGTAAAAAGGTAAAGTGTTGTAAATGCGTGCAACATACGAAAATCGGGCACACAATGCGTCACTATGTTTGGAGTAGCACAGGGTTTAATGCAGGGCTTATGAAAGCCTTGCATCAACCTTTGAGAACTGAGCCCAATGTTTTTCCTGGCAATTAACTTCTGCATCCAGAGCTTTTTAAATAAAACTCCTGTTTTCACACAATGTCCCAAAACGTTATCAGTTTCTTTTCTTACAGGAGCAACAAAATAGAACATTATGTCCCAGAACTGATCTCCTGTTGTCAACTCTGCAAGAGAGTTTGTGCAGGTCAAACTGCTTCTCAATGTTAACCCCCTGAGTTCCAAATAGCTGCCTGTGATCATTTCAACAATATAACTTTATACATTTTCAAATCAAGGGATCCTAGTTTCACTTAAAGAGCCACATATATTTTTATAACCACAGATTAGCAAGGGGAGAGAAAAAAACAGAAACAGCGAGAAACAGCAAGTGAAGGCTGGGAGATAGCATGAGGGGGAGAATCGTGAGACTGTCAGAGTGATCAATTCCTAGATCTCACAAGAAAATTTGATTGTGCAATCAAACAGACAAGAGACAGAAAAGGGAAGGATAGAATAGATCATTACAGGGATTTTTTTAAAGCATTTAGGCACACTGGGGTGGGCTTCCAGTGTGCCATATAAGTATATGTGTGTGTGTGTGGGGGGGAGCCATTGTCAACAGGGGGATTGTGCACCCTGTTGTCAGTTACAGATATAGACAGGGGAGTGGGGGGCACATCCAACATCAGGAGTGGGCATCTCGATATCAGAAAGGGGAAAGTGTTTAACCAGTAAAGACACATGGGGCTGAATGGGCCGGGGAAATTGTTTAACCGAGAAAGTCATGCTATGGGGCTGCAGATCAGGCGTAATTGTTTAACCAGGAAAGACATGCTATGGGGCTGTACTGACCAGGGAAATTGTTTAACCAGGAAAGACATGCTATGAGGCTACAGAGATGGTTGAAATTGTTTCACCAGGAAAGACAAGCTATGGGGCTGCAAGGACCTGAGAAATTGTTTCATCAGGAAAGACATGCTGAGCTGCAGTGTTTGTAGAAATTGCTGAACAGAGACACACTAGGGGACTGCAGCTAAAGGGCTCACATTTCAAAGGGCAGAGCCTCACGCAGCTTCAGCTCTGTCCTTTGAAATGTTTGCTGAGACCTTAAAAAAATACAGGTAGAAGGTGGTAAGGGGCCTTCTACTTACTCTGCCCCATCTCACTGGAACTCTCTTCCTGCTGAGCATCAAACTCTTCCTCTTCCTCTTCCTCCTCCTCCTCTTCCTCCTCTCTCAAGGAGTTTAAAAAGTGCTAAAAAACATACTACCTGAAAGCTCTCAATGTTCCTGCTAGAGTTGATTGACTCATTTGCCCTTATTTTGCAGTTAATGTTCCTACCTGTCTCCCCATATTATAATCACCGTGTGCATCACCAAGACCTGGCTGGATGAAAATGCTGGCCCCATACTTGAGGATGAGATTCCGGCCTGGTACTCAGTGATACACTGCCGAGGTTGGACCGCAGGGAAGGGGGGGGGTTGCACTCTGTTTCAAGATTGAATTGGGCTTCACGAGTGTACCAGTGAGGATGCTGGGTTTTTTGAGTGTACCATAGTAGCAGGTGTAGGTTGTAGGGTAGCCCTCATCTACCATCCACCTGGGGATGAGAAGCTATTCCTTCAGGAGGTAGCAGACTTCATGATCGATCTGGCTTTTGAGTCACCTAGGCTGATCGTCCTGGGTGACTTCAATGCCTGATGGATGACGAACTCTCGCAATTTGGACAACACTTCCTCCAGTTGATTACATCACTGGGCCTTACACAGATTGTTACCTCTGCTGCTCATAAAAACAGCCACTCCCTTGATTTGGTTTTCTGACTGGTGATTGAAGCCTCTGATATGGGGGTGGAACCTGTCAGATGGTCCAATCACTACACTGTGAGATTCAATTTTTGCACCCCCTTTCATAGGCCTACCCCTGTGGAGATGGTCAGGTACTGCCCTTTATGGGACCTGAGCCCTGAAGGCCTAGCGGTGGTGCTTGACCTATCAGAATTTCCTGTGGCAAGCGGGAAGCTAGAGGCTTTGGTTTTGGCCTACAACAAGGTCATTACCACAGCACTGGATTCTGTCGCTTCTGTCCGTGTTTGTCCTCTCTCCCTCCGCCCTCGGTCACTGTGGTTTGACAGGACTTTGAGGGAGTTGCGGTGACTAGGATGAAGGTTAGAGCATTGTTGGTGGAAATCCACCCTGGAAGCTGACTATCTTAGACTGCTAGAGCATTATCAACTCTACCAGTCAACAAGAAGGCAGAGTACCTGTCTGGGGCAATTGCTGCCACTCAGAACTGACTGACTCAGCTCTTTCAAACTGTAGACAGGCTGTGCATCCCAGCCTGCTTGCAAGTTCGAAGAGCTTTTTGACAATTGGAGTGTGAGAAGCTTGCTCGGTTCTTTGCTGATAAGGTGGCTGACATCAGGGCGGAAATCTGATTGACACAATCTATGGGAAATGTTGGTGATCGGTGCCCGGCCACTGTCCCTCACTTCTCCTGGGGTACCTTCGACCGGCCGGAGATCATGGATGTTATACAGATTGTCCAGGGTATGTGCCCTATGTGCTGTAGTTTGGATCTAGGCCCGACTTCCCTGATTATGGGTTGTTGTGACTTCATTGGCCAGGTCCTAGCACAGATAGACTGGTGCTCCCTTGAGTCAGGTGAGTTTCCTAGAGCCCTGAAGGATGCAGTGGTGACACCACTCTTAAGAAAGCTTTTCTGGACCCAGACTGCCTTGCTAACTACAGACCTATCTCTAACCTCCCCTTTGTGGGGAAGGTAATTGAGAAGGTAGTGGCTGTGCAGCTTGAGAACCATTTGGCCATCCATAACATCTATGAACCTTTCCAATCTGGTTTTCAAAAGAGGCACAGTACCGAGTCTGCACTGGCTCAGGTGCTCAATGATCTCCTGATGGCGAGAGAGATTGGAAATAGCCGGTCCACCTTGGTGTTCCTTGAGCTCTCATCAGCCTGTGACACTGTGGACCATGGGGTACTGCTTCAGCACCTGAGGTTCATCTGTGGCCTGACTAGTTCAGTCCTCAGATGGTTAGGTCCATCCTCACTGGCAGAATTCAGAGGGTGGTGTTGGGGATTTATTCCTCCAACCCGCTCTTTCTGTCAAGTGGGGTCCCTCAGTCCTTTGTGCTGTCCCCATGTTGTTCATGGTGTATATGCTGCCTCTTGGAGACATTGTAAGATGGTATGGGCTGAAGTTTCACTGCTATGCTGATGATACCCAGCTCTACCTGGCTTTCACACCTGACCAGGATAGAGCACTCTCGGTATTTAATAACTGCCTCACTGAAGTCCAGGATTGAATGAATTCCAGCTGGCTGAAGTTAAACTCGGGGAAGACTGAGGTGGTGGTTGTGGATCCAGGTCACCAGATAGGGGGGTTAGGGGCTGGTCAGCCCACTTGGCTTTTCCTGGGGGCTCCCAGCTCCTTGCCTCTGAACTGGTGCAGGACCTGGGGTGATGCTTGCTACGATCTCAGGTGCCGGCTGTCATTAAGTCATCCTTTTACCATCTAAGGAACATTGCTAGGATCAAGCACTTTGTTCCATCCGGTGATCTCCCCACACTGATCCATGCCTTTGTAACCTCGTGCCTCAATTACTGCAACTCCCTGTACTTTCGGATCCTGGGGTTGATATCCATTGCCTGCAGCTGGTGCAGAATGCTGTGGCCTGGTTGCTGATGGGGACTCCTCGGACTTCCCATATCACACCGGTGCTGTGCAAACTGCACAGGCTGCCAGTTCAGTGGTGGATCACCTTCAAAGTCGGATTACTGACTTATAAAGCCCTACATGGACTTGGCCTGGACTACCTGAAAGAGCTTCTGTCTCCTTACTACCCCGAGCGATTGCTCCACTTGGCTGATGAGGGGTTACTAGAGATTCCAAGGGTAGTTTTAAAATCCTCAGGGGCCCATGCATTTATGTACATGGCCCCAGCCCTTTGGAATTCTCTACCCCATCGGCTTTGGGAGTGCATGACCATGGGGAGGTTTAAACAGGCACTGAAGACCTATTTATGGAGCAGGACATACTGTAATTAGCAACGTTAATTCCTGGATTTTATTGTGTATTTATATATTGCAGTTTTTGTTTTAAGTTTTGTAATGCACCTTGATAATCGAAAGGCACATAATAAATAGAGATATTATTATTATTATTAATGTCAGTTGTATTTTTTTCCATGCTGCACTGTGTGCTAATATCTTTTGATTCTGTTCTTCCAGTAAAATGCGCCATCATGCAGGTTTAGTGTCTATATATTTAGTGCTGATAATTTATCAAATATCACGTAATCTACTGTACACATTATTCCCATTCACTGTCTGTATATCTGTCTTTAATTAATCCAATACATCTGTAATTAACTCTTGGATGTCTCTTAAAAATGGACCTCTGGTACAAGTGGGCCCACCCGGTTATCAAAATTCAGTAAGTAAATACCGGTAAATACAGTTTCAGGCTGTATTTACATTTTTTTGTAATTATCTGGCCTTAGGAATGGAAGGCATCATATTTTGGCTCTGTGGAGCTAAGAACCCAATCTCCTCCACCTCCCTATTAGGAGATGCATCCCCGTGCTCTTACATTTTATGATGCAATTGTCAGGACAGTGTTAGGAGGGGGGCTGATCCATTGTCTTGAATGGTGTGCTCCTTTTTCAATTGCACTTTTTGATATTTTAAATGCACGATTTCTAGAAATCAAGGCCACTGCTCAATTAAGTAGTCCCTTCTTAGTTGAGCAGTGGCCTTGATTTGTACAAATCAGGTATTTAGAATATCAAAACCTATGACTGAAACTGGAGTCCCATTGAAGTCAAAGGAGCTTGCTGCTGTGCTCTTCCAACTATTGCATTACAAAATGGAGAGCACTGGGGTGTGTCACTGAATAGGGAAATAGAATGGACTGGCTCTCAGCTCCATGGAGCCAAAATATGATCCCTTCTACCTCTAAAGCCAGCTAATTAGATTTTTTCAAATGCAACCTGCAACTCCAACAACCATAATGGTGATTCTAGGATACCAAGGTGAGTATCAGAAATTGTGCTCTCCAAGCAGTAAACACATTTGTCTTTATCTTTTGCTTAGTCAACAATCACAGATGAGCAAAAAGATTGAGAAAGGACAGGACTGAGAACTAAAATGTTGCATGTTTTTTCATTAAAAACAAATAAAAGTGTTGTTGTTTCATTCTTTTGCATGTTGTCATCCTCATTTGTAATACTGTCTGTGAAAGTAGCAGCATAATTTCTCATTTTCCCCTGACCACCCTTCTTTAAGTCTAAGTAAATCCCTTCTCAGCTCTGAGTGCACTTTAATAAACAGGTTTCTCAAATCTGTAACAGCCCCCCTTCCTTGACCCCTTATAGCACTCTATCTTCCAGTCTCCTCCCCCAAGGTAAAATAAAACAGCCCCCTTCATCCAACCCACAGAGTACAACATCTCCCACTATCCTCCCCCAAAGTAAAATTATACAATGGCAAACAAAATACCCACTTCTCATTGGCCAGCTGGCACTATCACCCTGTTGTAAAATCTAGCATCACCAACAGGAACAAGTGCCAGCCAGCCGCATCTCACTAACTGCAAAAAAAAAAAGTAAAAATCACTCCGAGCCGCCATGTTGTTTTCCTCGCTAAACATTACTGCGGCACCGGCACCATTCCTACAACAATTCGGCCTCTACTCTCCAACCACAACAAAAAGATAAAACTACAGACCAGGATCCTGACTGCCCACGGAAAGAGCGACATGAAGAGGCTGAATTCCACTACAACCTCTTCGCTCTCGAGCATGTTCTTGGCTCGGACCGGCACTTACGATCGGAAGCAACGGCAGAAAGCCGAAAGGCACCCGCACAATAATTAAACAAGTCATTTTCAAATGAAGGTAAAGACTCCATGGCTTACAAAAACACTCGAACTCTGAGTTTGACAGCAGCGCCGCTCGGTACTCACATTCGGTTTCCCCCTTTCTAGTGCGTCTTCTCAGCTGTTGCTAGGGTCAGTGCAGTGGGGCATCCTGGGATATGTAGTCTTTGGAGAGAGGGGCCGCGGCTTCTCTTTCTCCGAGGAGAGAGAGAGAGAGAGAGAGAAGGAAAAGTGACGTGCTCCTCTCAGAGGGTCTTTGTTATGCACTCTTTTTTAAGTACAAATCTCTCTTTTACTACTAGGATGTTTTAATAATACAGCCTTTGTAATAGGACCATGCCTCCACCAACCTACACTTTTTTTACACTGCACTATTTTTTGTAGTGTAAGAACAAATTCATTACAAAGCTATAAAAAATACAAAAATAATTATTTTTCTATTCTTTTTTTTGAACAAAAATTAAGGGACACATTGTATAATTGCAATAAACACTCCGGGGTGTTGGTGATGCTGGTTTTACCCATGCCTGGCGAGGTTTACTCACTCGGCCTGCGGCTTCGTGACCGAACCACGCCAGGCGTGGGTAAAACCAGCATCACCAACACCCTGTCGTGGTTTATTGCTTAATTAACACCCCTTCTCCCAACCCACATAACATCCTATCTCTAGAGACCTGTGTTTTTCTTAAATGAGAACTAACAAGAAATTCAAGGTGCAAAAAGAAATAAAATGAAAAAAGTTACAAAATTGTTTGTTTTTGCAAAAACTAAATAAATGCTTGCAGCAATTGCTGTGTAGCCTTCATTGTTACCACATAGAAGGTCCACAAGGAAGCAGCAGTGGAATTGTCTAAGTCACAAAACCTTTCACGACCATAGCAGAATGCTGCTGAATACAATATAGTATACTAGGAATGTGGTTTCTAGTGTGTACAAGGTCATTTTGAGGCATTTTATGAATGTAAGTGTGATGACAAGAAATAAAACTATATTTTCAATGAATAAAAAGAAATAACATGAAATTCCAGAAAATTAAAAATGATAAAAAATAAAAAGAATTGACACGGGGCTCTACCTCTCTCCCATGGATATAAGAGCTGCCATATCCACATAGGCATGGATGCCTTATTTACTATAAAAAAAGGGAGCTTAAGCACCTGTCATCACTCACAACCTCTTATGACAAGGAGGAGGGTTGAGGTTCATAGCATCAGGACCCATTTAGGGTCTGAATACCTGTCGAGGGGGGTATGCAATTGTAATGGCAGCCATTTTACTGTTGCAACTTAAGCCCCATGACACTGGACCAGCACAATGGAAATGGCTTCATGCAAGCCTTAGCTTGGCTGATCAAACCTCTGACCCCACCATCCCACTCCCAGTCCACACCTGCATTGCAACTGTACAGGGTCAAGTGGTGGCTTGGAATAGTAATGCAACAGGGGAGGGCTGTTAGTGCATCCATGGGCATCTGACATATACACTCAGCCATACATGCAGTGTATGCACGTCAAGAGGGTATTGGAAGGGTGCAACACAGGGTCACTAAAATCAATGATCAGCAGTATGGGGAACAAAACTACAAGGACAGATTCACCCTGAAGAAAACAAGGCCAGCAAGGGATATGATTTTAAGCTTTTGCAGACACAAAAGTATCAACAAGCTCAAACAATCCAAGATTTTTGATATGATGTCCTGCAGCAGGATATGGGGACAGACCCTGCAGTACAGAAGTGGTAAATTCAAGGGTAATGTGAGAAACCACTTTTTCTCCCTGAAGGTGATATACCTATGAAACTATCTACCCACAGAGACATGGAGATGAAGACAGCAAAGGCCTTCAAGAGGTAAGACTGGACTAATGTCTGCTAACCAAGGGAATTACCATATACCCTGTGAAGCAGAGTGGATATTGAATCCCTATAAATTGGTAAGTGTTTCTACAGCATAATTATTTCCTCCTTGCTTGTGAGGCTGGAGGGAGAAATGATGGACTTAGAGCCCCTTGGAAAATCAAGCAAATTCGGTGGGGGAATTCAAAAATGCATGGGATAGACATAGGGGAACCCCAACAATACAAAAGAGGAGGTAAAGCCAGAGATCAAGTAGGATCTGCGACTTTTGCAGTATGTAGGGAGAATGGTCAGACTGGGTGGGCCTATTGGTCCTTATCTGCCATCAATTTCTATGTTTCCCTTCCAGCCTTACATTTCTATGCTACTACTACTGTATGGAGAGTCATTGTTGCTTAGTGTATAGAATCTCATACTGTAAGATTAAATTAATGGGAATCATAGGTTTAGTGTTAACTCATTATCTCCTAGGGGGCCATTTTGTGTTAGGTTAAGCAACTGATAGTTCAGACTTCATACGAAGGCTATTGGAAGTAGAATGCTTCTATACAGTTATGCTGATTTTTAATAGTTTACATATCCAAACACAGCTCTGTCATTACATGGAACATTAGTATATATTTATGGAGCAAGGATATATTTCAAAGTAAAATGCAGCACTATGGGTAATGTACAACAATTGAGAGGTTTTGTCAGTCTTTCATATTTACTAGTCCTACCAGACCCATCCTATTGCAAAAATGAAGCAAGCATGCCTTATCACAAAAAAGGTAGCACCCACCCTCCACCTCTATCCCATATTTATTTAACTAGCTAGTTGATCAAATTCCTTCATCTTTATATCTTTTCTACCATTGTTGATGATACCTCCCATATTAAAACAGATAGTCCACATCATCTGTAGTATTGACTACTACCCAACTTCTCACTGCATCTCATTTAATATTTAGTCTATCCTGATGCTCTCCCACCTCCAAAATTATTATATCTAATTGATCCTGATATACAGTGTATCTCAGATCTTCCCAACCATTATACTGTAGCACTCTACTTCCCACAATCACACAGTGGCTGCCACACAAAGTCCACTTACAGTACTTCCAGAGATCTGTGAGGACATCATGGTATTAGGGGTGTTCATTAGGCTGGGCAAGAGATTCAAGTTGGCAGGTCTTCAAGTGGTCTGACTGGGGTAAACCACATTGTACCTTTATCAATTTCACTGGATCCCAGTGTGACAGGGTTGAATAAGACCCTGTTCCATTTCTTATGCAGAGAGAGTTAAAAGCAAGGATCTGTTCTGTTCTCTCCTATTTCTGCCTCTTCTCTTGTCTTTTGCCTGTGTAATGCACAATCGCATTTTTCTGTGGCACCTAAGGAACTGGCCACTCTGAAGGTCCCACCCCCTGCTATCTCCCTGCCTTCACTTGCTGCTTCAAACTTTTCTTTCCCCCTTACTCCTCTGAGGTTAAAAAGTATATGTGAATCTTTGTATGGAACTGTTTGCTTGAAATTGGGATCCATTGGTTTGCAAATGTATGTAGTTATATTGTTGAAATGATTGCAAAAAGCTACAGTATTTAGAACTCAGGGGGTTAACCGTGAGATGCAGTTTGACCTCCACAAGTTCATTTGCAGAGTTGTCAACAGGAAATCAGTTATAGGACACAATTCTCTAGTTTGTTGTTCCTGCAGGAAAGAAATTGACAAAGTTCTGATACATCTTGTGAGAAACAGGGAACATATCTTAATGAGCTCAGGATATAGAAGTTAATTGCCTGTTCTCTCTCCATCAGTGTTAGTTTGTATTTTCCAAATGGCAGGTTTTTTTTGCTTTTACTTGCTTTTATTTTCTCTGCCACCTCCTTGGAGAACCATAGCGGTCTCTTTTTCCTTTAGCCCTTGCTAATCTGCCTGTCACAGAGAGTTATAGCCTTCTCAATGTCCTCCTTTATTTTTGTCCACTGCACTTCTAACCCCCCCTTTTTCCTTAACCCTGCCAGGTTGTCCATCAGGCATTCACCCATTTTCTTGAAGTTAGCCCTCCAGAGGTCCAGGACCCTCATCCTTGTGTGATTTGATTCTGATCCAGTTTTTATATCAAAGTATGCCGAATGGTAATCATTATTCCCCAAGTGGTCCCCCACTGTGAATACCATGACACTGTCCCCATCGAGGGGGGTTCCACAACTAGTTGCCTGAGAAATGCCCCCTGCAAGGAGTCTAGGATGTTCCTATTCCTGGTTGATGCTGCTGCGGGGAGGTTCCAATCCACATCCGGTAGTTTAAAGTCCCCTACTAGCAATATCTCCCCCCTGCAAGCAATTTTTCCAGTTGCTAGCATCATATCTTTATCTACCTCATCCCCAAGCTGGAGGTCTGTAGAAACATAGAAACATAGAATTTGATGGCAGATAAGGTCCGCTTGGCCCACCCAGTCTGCCCATTTCCCTACCTACTGGATAAGCTGCAGATCCTAATTAACCAGCAGCCTACTTCTTCCTACCCCCACCCCCTAGAATGGCCTTATGACTGTCCCATGCATGCTTGAATTCCACCACTGATTTTGACTCCACAACCTCCTCTCTAAGGCCGTTCCATGCATCCACAACCCTCTCTGTGAAAAAATACTTCCTTAAATTACCTCTGAGCCGCCCCCCTCTATCTTCAAATTGTGCCCTCTTGTTCTTGCACACCTCTTTTTTTGAAAGATGCTACCCTCTTGGACTTTGTTGATTCCCTTGAGGTACTTGAACGTTTCTATCATGTCCCCCCTCTCCCTCCTTTCCTTGAGGCTATACATATAGAAGATCACTCCTATGTGGATAATTGCCCTATTCCTCCTCTCCAGTGTGACCCACAGTGCCTCCTCCCCCCTCCCTGGTATTTGCTCTTCTTGTGTTCAGTTTTGATGCTAGCTAATGTTTCTTAATTGTTGATACTTGTTATACAATGTATCCCTATCTCTTCCTCCATTTTCATCTCCCAGATCACATCTATAATCAGAATGTTTGCTCTCTGTATTGCCCACCTAGTGAAACAATTTCAAATAAATAAATACATACATAAATAAACTAATCCATAGATGTAGAAATAATTCATTAATACATATTACATTTGGTTCTTGTTCTGTTTGATTAATTCACTCAAACCTGATCCAGCAGAACTCAAAAAGCTGACCCACACTCCCTATCCATGAGGGAGCAAAATCAAATAAATATATATAATGAAATATGGAATAGAAAGGATGGTGGAGTTGTGGGTGGTACAGAAACATAAACATGGAATTTGTCAGCAGATAAGGACTGCTGGCTCACCTAGTCTGCCCATTTTGTCCCTGCCTATAATGTCATTGCAGACCCTACCTGATCTCTGGTACCTCCCCTACCCTTTTCTACTAAGATTCTTTTATGCCTATCCAATGCATGCTTGAACCCCACCACTGGTTTCACTCCCACTACCTCCTATGACTACTTTCAGTGAAAAAGTAATTCCTCATATCAATCTTAAACTTCCCCCCTTCCAGCTTCATTGCATGCCCTCTTCTCTTGGTGCACCTTCTCCTCTGTCAAATACCCCCACCTGTACCTGTTTACCCCTATGAGGTACTTATAGGTCTCTAACTACAAGCTCTCCAGGGGATCCCAGCCCCACAGGCATGGTAAAAGTGGACACCGGGTGGTCAGTGCTTCCTCAGCTGCTGCCCGTGACCCCAAGCCCAGACTCTCATCGTGAAAGTTGAGGACAAGCTCTCCAGGGGCTCCCAGCCCCACAGGCATGAGAAAAGAGGACACCAGGTGGTCGGTGCTTCCTCAGCTACCGCTGCCCGAGACCCCAAGCCCAGACTCTTGGCATGAACGGTACGGCAAAAGCCACTAACCAATTGGAAAGTGAGCACTCTCTGGCTCTTTCTTCTGATTTGCTCCTGCAGTCTGCTCCTGTAATTTTTTTCTGTAGCAAGCTAAAAGACTGTTTTACTGTTTAAACCGTCCTAAAAATGCTGTATTACTTATTTGCTTACTGTTAAGGAGTTTTTTTATACTGCTTAGCATGCTAAGCTTTGGGTACTGTGTGATTACATTCTTTTGTGAAGCTCTGTACTCGCACCAGACTTTAGGCGCATTTTTTTTTGTCTTACTAATTTGGCGCTCCTGCTGGTGCAGTTGGAGCTTTGTCCATGGCCAGCATTTAAAATCTGACCTCTCCTTTCTCTCTCCCCAGCTGAGAACAAGCTCTCCAGGGGCTCCCAGCCCCACAGGCATGGGAAAAGTGGACACCAGGCAGTCTGCACTTCCTCAGCCACTGCCCAAGACCCCAAGACCGGACTCTCAGTGTGAAAGCTGATGACAAGCTCTCCAGAGGCTCCCAGCCCCACAGGCATGGGAAAACCAGACACCGGGCAGTCGGCACTTCCTCTGCTGCCGCCCAAGATCCCAAGTCCAGACTGTCGACGTGAAGGATAAGGACAAGCTCTCCAGGCACTCCCAGACCCACAGGCATGGGAAAAGTGGACACCAGACAGTTGGCGCTTCCTCAGCCGCTGCCCGAGACCCCAACCATGGACTCTCAGCATGAAAGCTGAGGACAAGCTCTCCAGGAGCTCCCAGCCCCACAGGCATGGGAAAAGCAGATGCCAGGTGGTCGATGCTTCCTCAGCCACCTCCCAAGACCCCAAGCCCAGACTCTCTGCATGAAAGGTATGACAAATGCCACTAACCAATCAGAAAGTGAGCAGTGTTCAGCTCTTGCTTCCGATTTGCTCCTGCAGTCTGCTCCTGTAATTCTTCTCTGTAGCAAGCTAAAAGACTGTTTTACTGTTTAAACCTTCCTAAAAAAGCTGTATTACTTATTTGCTTACTGTTAAGGAGTTTGTTATACTGTTTAGAGTGCTAAGCTTTGGGTACTCTGTGATTACAGTCTTCTGAAGCTCTGTACTAGCACCAGACTTTAGGCGCCAAATTAATATGCATTTTCTTTGTCTTGCTAATTTGGCTCTCCTGCTGGTGCAGTCAGAGCTTTGTCCATGGCCAGCATTTAAAATCTGACCTCTCCTTTCTCTCCCCAGAGAGGACAAGCTCTCAAGGGGCTCTCAGCCCCACAGGCATGGGAAAAGTGGATACCGAGCGGTTGGCACTTTCTCAGCTGCTGCCCAAGACCCCAAGACCCCAAGACCCAAGCCCAGACTCTCGGTGTGAAAGATATGGCAAAACCCACTACTTTTGCTCCCACCCACCCAACCCCCACCTCTTCTAGTTAATAAATACTCCATCACCCCACCCCCCTTTAAAAGAACGCCCATTGTGTCAGTTGCCATCCAACTCAGGCATCCCCACTGCCCTATAGAAATGCCCATTGTGTCAGTTGCCAGCCAATACAGACATCACACTGCTCTATCCATTGGATCCAGTTATTTAAGGACTCCCCTAAACTCTGTGTATCTAGTAACACAATATCAAGGCTACAAGTTCTCCACTGTTGCTGGACTTTTTGCATCTAGAGGGGCTCACGCTGCTGGGTTACTTCCCTGCTAATAATCCTAGTCTGGCAAACACTTCCAGTAATTTCTGAGAATGTCTGTCTCCATGAGTCTAACTATTTGGGGATTCCCTTTGCTACTGTAACCCCTCTGCAAATTGGGGTTCCCAAAAAGTCTTCCAGGAGCTTGCTTGAATGCTCCAAGCCTGAATGGTGTTTGGCGTTTAAGCTGTTTATCTGTGAGTGCTTTTTGGGCCTCTGGTACTGTCTCTTTAAGAGCTGTCTGCCTGCAGACATAATTAATTTGCATGGGGGTCTGTGTATTTCCCTGCTTGAGTCCCTCTCGAGCTACTGCCAAATTACTCCGTTTCTGCCATCGCTAAGTGGGCAGAAGGAGCACTCTTTAAAGATGTAATTGTTTGTTTGTAACCTGTTAGAGTAATAATGAAAATGCAGTTTGATTTAACCTGCTTTCTTGTAGCAAGGACAGTGCAGAGTAGCTCCCTCATGTTGGTTCTGAACTGCTGAATTGGACCAATCATGGTGGGGATCCTTTAAAATGGAGCCTGCTCTGTGCGAATTAGAACTTGGACTCTCCTCTGGAGCCTGCTGTAAGGGGATTGTAAGGGCAGTGACTCTGGGAAATGCAGTTTTGACCTTGGCGCCTTTTTCCACCAACAGGGGGAGTTTACTGTGAGTGACAGCCAGACCAGCCAACAGAATAGTGTGGAGCTAAAGGAAATGCACTGCTCTGGGACTGGAGAAGTTAGATCAGTTTTTGTAGTGAAGAGACAAGGAGCTCTGTGCTTCTACGGTGTATAGTTTTAGCACGGGAAGTGCGTGTAAGGCCCTGAGTTTTCAGTCTGCAGCCTGTGCAAGCACCCGTTCAGACTGAATCTGACCTGTGAGGAGAAGAAAGGAAATCTGAAGAGTAGAAACCAGGCTCACCCTGTAGAAGACTGGAGAAATTGCTGAATCGTGCTCGGTCTGTCAGGAACTGAAGCTGCTGTGTGTTCTCCCAGGTATCGTGCAGTAATTGCGGTTGGGATCGAGAAGCAGCCTGCCTGGTATAGTACTTTCCTTTTACATATAAATGTGTGTAGTGCTTGTGGGGAACTGCATTTCAAATCCCCTGTACAGCAAATAGGGTGCATGAAGTTGGAAGTAAACCCCAGCTTAATCCAGACTACATCTATTTGCTCTAAACTGCAGTGGGGTCCAGTCACAAGGACCTTGACCACATGGTCTGCTCCTCCTGGCAATCCAGGACAATCTGCTTTCCATCCAGTTCCCAGCATTGAGTTTGTGAGTGCAAAGCAGGGTAGCTTCCTGCCATCTGTTTATTGAATTGCAAGTGTGTCATCTAATTGTTGCTTTTTTCATTTCTTCACGAACTGAGCCCTCTGGCTCCGGATTACAATTGGGTATTGTGCAAGTGTTTTTTCCATCACAGGGCCCCAACCAGCTGCACCGATCCTGGCTAGCCCCCCCCATCCTGGGTACCCAGTGAAAGTGACAATTTGGACTCTGAATATGCGCACAGTACTGTGATTATTAATGTGTTTAACCTAATTAACCTGATTTCCCTCTTCCTTGTTACAGCTCTTTAAATAAATCAGATCTGTTGGTTTCAGCAAAGTTACACTGGCTGAGGTATTCGTTTATATTAAAGTATTGTACTGTGGTTTTTGCACTGTATCATCTTGTTTTACAGGGGGTCTCCAGAGTCCAGTCGACAGAGCCAGTCCTGGGGGTAAGTGTACATTGTGAAGATATTCCTAATGCATTGTGTGGGCCACTAGTGGGAAGAAAGGGGGGTTACAGTGTCACTGCAAACCCTGGCCTCTGGGTGGAGGCACCCGCCATTGGACCTAGGCCCCTCAACCTGTTAGTAGTTAAGCAGGCAGGGGTAGTAGCCCTTGGGATAGTGCCATCTAGGGGTTACGCTACCTCTTCTGATCCTCCTCTCTTTTGTACTGGGGACATCTTACTGGCAGAAGCACTATTCAAAGAATATGACCCCCAGTAGACTGTATACTGGAAATGTACTCACCCTACAGCTATCTGTGTGTCCATCAGTTACCTCAACTATCAGCTTATACCCAGGGTATCCCTCACAGTGGAACCTGTGTTGAATGGCCCTTCCACATTATTCCCCCTTCTCTCTTTAGTGCCAGTCTTCCTTTGCAGTTCTCAGTCAAGGTACTGGTTCATTTAGCCCTGGGTCAGTACACCTTTGTGGTGGTGACTGGCATACCTGAGTTGACAAGCCATGTAGGCAAACTAGGGCCAGGATACTCAAATTAACTATTGCTGCCCAACACAAATTCTGTTACTTCTCCTGTTATGCTCTGATAATATTGAGCTAAACCCTGGTCCCACTGCAGCCCTTACATCATCCTCTGATACTGCTAGACTTAAAGACATGAGTTTCTGGAATATCAATATCTGCAGCCTTCTAAAAAAATTTACTATGATCCAGGCGTGGATTAGCCACACTATGCCAGATGTTCTTGTGACCTCCAAATCCTGGCTTAGGCCTACTTCCCATGACAGTGAGATTAGCATCCCTTCTTACAAGTTGTTCAGAACAAACAGGCCAACTAGGGGAGGCGATGTGGCAATTTATGTTAAGGAAAGGTATACAACATCCTGCCTTGATTAAACTTCTGTTAAGAATGAATTTGAGTGTTTAACCCTTAAGGTGGAGTTATCTGCTTCACTTACTCTTAAAGTAATAGGGTGTTATAGACCTCCATCTGCTGGTACACTGCTTCTTATGCGTCTTGGCTCCATTTTAGAGAAAGGGAACCTTGAAACAGTCATCATAGGGGATCTCAACTTTGACTGGCTCTCCAAGACCACTACACCTCTTAACACCTTCTGTGACTCCTGTGGGCTGGTGCAATTAATTCATGAACCTACACATCCTAACAAAAGGAACCCGAGTAACAGTACCCTACTAGCTGTTATACTGGTTAATAAGCCACACCTCTTCTCACACTCTGGAAACCTTCCTTGCCGATGTTAGTGACCACTGCTTTATTGCTGCTGTCAGATCACTACATCACACAGTACCAACAGCTAAATTTATCACCAAAAGGTCCCATTGCAACTTTGATATGGCTGCCTATATACATGAGTTGAAGCATTCACTGCGCTGGCAGGACTTCCACTTAGCTAACACGGTAAACTCGGCATATGACATCTTCCATGACATTCTGGCTGGGGCACAAAATAAGTATGCCCCCATGGTAAAAATCTGTGTGAGAAACAGAGCCTATCATTGGTTCTCTGCTGAGCTGAAAGTAGCATTGCTTGAAAGGGATAAGCTTTGGAAAAAGGCGCACAGTACCAAGTTAGACACAGATTGGTGTCAGTTCAGAAAGACATGGAACGCCTGTACCAAAATGGTTAGAGAAGCAAAGGCAGCATTCTATCTAAATGAACTGGATTCCACCACAAAGTGTTCCTCTAAATTTTGGAAGACAATCAAGGACATGTCTGGGCACACGCCTAGCAACTCCTTGCCACCAAAGATTATCACAGGGAATACTACTATCTGTGATAAACTGGGGATCTTAGATGCCTTTAACAATCATTTTGCTATCGCTGGTCTTGCCTTCGACAACTCTCCTGCTTCCATAGTCCACTCCCAGTTAACTACTCAATGCACTAACTCTCCCCCCCCATACCTGGCTTCTCCTTCCAACTTGCATCATTGAAAGAGGTCGAAGATCTTTTACTTCAGTTGGACGTTAAGAAAAGCACTGGTGCTGATTCTCTAGATTCCTGTTTCATTAAAATTGCCTATCATGTTCTAGCTTTTCCTATCACCCATCTGTTCAACTTATCATTGTCCCAAGGGATTATTCCCCCGATTTGAAAAATTGCACATATCATCCCCCTGTTTAAATCAGGGGATACTCGCAATCTAATCAATTATAGACCGATATCTCTCCTTCCAATTTTGTCAAAACGTCTGAAAATGATAGTGAGCAACCAGCTCAGGAACTACCTTGAATCCAAGAATCTATTAAACCCTATGCAATCTGGCTTCAGAACAAAACATAGCACCATATCAGCCATTGCCAAAGTAACCAATGATTAGCAGCAAGAACCGGACAATAAAAATGTTTGTCTGTGCTGTATTTTTAGACCTCAGCAAAGCCTTCAACACCATGGATCATAGCCTGCTTCTATCTTCTCTGAAAAGTATAGGTCTTGACTTACCGTCAATGCATTGGTTTACTGATTACCTTGTAGGTCACCACAAGCAAATCAAGGCAGAGGGTGACTTCTCCCCACTCAAACCTCTTCTGAGGGGAGTGCCGCAAGGATCAATACTTGGCTCCCCACTGTTTGGCATCTATGTTAACAATATTGATGATAGCATCAACAAGGCCAATATACACCTATTTGCAGATGACACGGTGGTATACATAAGTCGTCTGACACCTGAAGCTGCCTATGCAGATCTTCAGGAGGCATTTAACCAGCTGCAGAATCAGCTTCTCTATAAAAAACTTCTATTAAATGCAAAAAAACAAAAGAAATGCTTTTCTTGCCTTACCTTCACACAGTGAACCCAGCCAGTACTGGTGCATTACCTCAGATCACCAAAATCCTCAGAGAGAAACTGGAGTTTGTCTCAAAGTTTAAATACTTAGGAGTGTGGTTAGACCATAATCTCTCTTACATTGATCACATCGAGGACTTACTAAAGAAACTGAGGCAGAGGCTAGGGCTATTCTTTAGAATTAACCAGTTTGTTACTAGAGATGCTAAAATGCACCTGGTCCAAACCACTTTTCTTTCGCTGGTCAATTATGCAGACTTTCTGTATAGTCAATGCCCAAAAGCCTCTCTTGTCAAATTGGAGATGCTCTACCACAGGGCCATCAGGTTTATTACTGGTCTCCCCCTCTCTACCCATCATTGCTCCTTGTATAAAGCTGTAGGGTGGTCCTCACTCATGTTTAGGTGTAATAGAAATGCAGCCCTTTGGACCTATAGAGCCATTATGAAAAAGCTTCCAGAATATATAATTGACTGCCTTCCAATAAGTGATCTAGGAACATATGCCTTAAAAAGTTCCTCATACATCATGTTATGTATTCCCAAGGTTTCCTCCAACTTTTGCAGAGCAGCTATCAGTTTCATACTGCCGTCCCTGTGGAATAAAATGCAAAAACTTTTGAAATTGAGCTGTCCCATCAGTCTGGATTCCTTCAAGACCCTATATGCTTGAACTGTGAGGAAATCATGCAACTGTTCTACCGCCCTTAACCTGTTCTGAATCTTAGGTTACTGCCCTTATATCTTAGCAGAATGCAAGATAGTTTCTGCTATATCGGGTGACCCCAGTATTGTGGCACCACACGTGACCTTAAACCTTCCTTATATGAAGGAACTCCATAATTGCTCATTCACTCCATGAGGCTGTTCTGATGACTAGACATCTGCTGTCTATATACTTTGCCTGGCCTCTGGCTCCCTTCCCCCCTTCCTTCTCCCTACCTTGGTTCATCTATCCTGCCCTTCCCCACCACCGTATTCTCCTTCATGGTCTCTCCTTCCACTTTCCACCCGCCTTTGTCCTCTAGGAATCCTATGCATCCCTTTAACTCAGCCCTATCATTATGGTCAGGACATGATATTACCAGATAACTTCCTTGCAATATTTTCATCCATATATATTACAATAGCACTCTGAGCTGTTTATGCTGCCCTGTATATGACTGTTGTTACATTGTGTATACACTTGATATTTATTTGTTGTCTGGTTGTTTTATGTGTCCCTATTGACTGTAATAATCTTCTCATGTAATGTGTTCTTTGGTCTGAAATCAACCAGGTCCATTTTGTAAATAAGCTTGCTCAATGATATTTACCTGGATAAATAAAGATGTTGATTGATTGATACTTTTTTATGTTCACCAAAGACATGCAAAGATACTGCAATCAGTTTGAGCTATGAGGGTGCTTTTGGGAGCATGCCCTTCCTCTGCCTATCACTAAGCATGGGCTACCTGATGGGTAGCTGGGTCGGTAGTGTGGGTATCACATATATTTGGCCTGGTATGGTAGTTTGGGTAATGTACTACTCTACCCAACATAACAGTGTAATTCTGGGGTTGGGTAGTTTGAGACCAGTAATGGGTAATGGGTAAAGGACTTCCAGGCTGGAAACAGGCATTAAAAGGGCACCCTGTGGGGTCCTTCATGGAGCTTACAGCAGAATAGGAGCACATGACACTGGGCTGACACCTGATTGGTCAGTGGTGTCTAAAGGGCTGTGCTCTGTCTGCTGTGAGCCTCTGTGGTGCAGAACCCCCAACAGTCTGGAAGCAGCTCAGTGGGTGCTTGCTCTGTAGCACAAATCATGGCTGTGTTCACTAAAAGACTTAAAAGCTGAATCAATGAACAGTTAAACCTACACTACATGAAAGAACAAAGGGAGAAATAGTGGGGGACTGAAATGATCTCAGCCAGTGAAGGGAGAAATAGTGGGGGACTGAAACAATCTTAGCTGGAGGGATCAGCCTCAGTCAATGAGATGGTGCTGGGGAGAGAACAGAGAAGGAACAAGGTGTTAAGCTGTTTGTTAGGTTACCCTGAGGCCCAAGCACTGTCATTTATTACTGTGACATAGTCAGTTACACTGTCTGTCTCTGCAGCATAGTGAAAGCTTTACTGCTGAAGTATTACACTGTTTGTTAGGTGCCCCTGAGGCTCAAGCCCTGTCATTTATTAATGTCTGTGACATAGTCTACTACACTGCCTGTTTCTGCAGCATAATGAAAGCCTTTTATAGCTGTATTACACTGTTTGTGAGGAGCCCCTGAGGCCTGAGCCCTGTCATTTATTATTGTGACATACTCAGCAACACTGTCCGTCTCTACTGCAGTTAGTGAAACAGTATCCTTTCACAGCTGTGTCTACTGTGTCTTGTATTTCCCAGTCTAAGTCTATTAAAAGGAAGCACAGTGCTGCTGCACATGCAACTGTTAATGATATGGACAATATGAATCATATCACTAGTGAAGAACATAGCAACAATAGTAATAACATCACCAGAACTGGCACTAAATGTCCTGAACAAAAAAGCATGTCAGCAATGAAATGACAGTACAGTTTTAGAAAGAACTGACAGGAGGTAGTTTTAGAGGTACTGACCAATTTGGCACATGGACCAGGATGCTTCCATCTGCTGAAGCAGCATGCAAGGAGGCATCCTCCTCAAATATAAAGTCAGATGATGAGACAGCAAATGCTGATAGAGATGGTGGAGATAGAGGGGACTTAGAATTGGATAGCCCAGGCTATGTCCCACATAATGATGATGGCACTTCCAGTTCTTCTGAATCTTGTGGCGATGAGATCAGTAGTTGTGATGAGAGAATAGGAGAGGATACCACTGTAAGACATGAGAGGCAAGTACAGAAGACAAAATCATATGCTAAATGTAAGAATAAGAAGATGTGTATGAATGAGAACAATTCATGTCACCAAGGAAATGGCAGTGTAAGGTTTCCTCTAGGTCCCTTGACTGCACAAGGAATAGTGCCAGGCACCATGGCCCAAAGCAACATAGGTAAATCTTTAGAATGGAATTTATTTTATACTGACCCTACAGACAACTCTCGAGCTCTATGCAGTCTGTGCAACAAAAGAAAAATCAGTCATTGTGGCAAAGCTGAAAATCTTTAGTGTGGAATTTATTTCATATTGACCCTGCAGACAACTCTCGAGCTGTATGCAGTCTGTGAAAAAAAAGTGTCAGTCAAGAGGCGAATTTTGGAAGATCAATATTGCTGCAACGTGCAAAGACAAAACACAGAACTGAGTTGGGCAATGCAAGGGGCAGTATGGTTGGTATGGGCGGTAGTGGAGGTGGTGGTGACAGTGACCATAGTGAAAACGAACTGGTTGCAGAAAGTGACATTGAATCACTTGATGTTCCTTGCAATCTTACCAGACAAACGTTTTCTGACACCATCAAGTATTTTTGGAAAATCCCAAAGTAGTACTCCATGTGAAAAAGGCATGAAAAATACATCCCCATCCCAAAAAAATAATATCTCATCAACTAACATTAAAAGAAAGTGTTGCGAGGACATAAAAATGTACCCTCAAGCATCCAACATGCCAGCTGTTAAATAAAGCCATTGCAGAGCTGATGGCGGATTGTCAACTCTCTTTTGTTTTTGTTGCCTAAAAAGGTTTCCTTAAGTTCATGAACCGGATTGAACCATGGTACACCATTCCCTAGCAAACATATTTCTCAGAAAAGACTGTTCCACATTTTTATGACTTGGTGTTTACTGAAGTCATTAAGCAGTTGAAACTCTGAGGTGAAGTAGGTTCACATAATTACAGATATATGAACCAGCAAGCAAACAATTGACTGCATGACTGTTACAGCTCATTGGGTATGTATTCAGTCAGAAAGTAATAATCCCTATTCTACCATAAGCAGTAGGAAGCAGGCTGTATTATTTGTCACCACTTTTGAGGAAAACCACACTGTTGTGAATATTTTACAGGAGCTTCAAAAACAATTCCAGAAATGGCTTACTCTGTATTTCTTATCGCCAGGGTTCATAGTGTCAGATAATGGTTCCAACATTGTCAAAGGTGTTAGAGATGGCAGCTACTGTAGCAACACCTTGTTTTGCACATGGGCCCTGATATCCGGAATTGCACCCAGCAATGGTGTATGTGGTGGCACAGCACAACTGTGTTGCACTGGTGCAACTCAGGGATATATTCAAAAGAGATGAGCAATGGTGCATCTACTCTGAATATAACAGGCAATGCGCACTTCGCAACTATGATGCGCTGGCGCATCCCCCAGACAGGGCTGAATATCAGGAATGGGAACTGTGCCAGTGCAACAGAATTATGCTGTGTGCAAATTCCTGATATTTAGCTGGCAATATGCAAATGGAGCCATAATGTATGCAAGGCATAAATGGGACCATTTGCATGTTATCATGGCCCCATTTGCATGAGTTGTGCAGGGCTGGCCAGCGAAATGCACATGGTACTCTGCACAGCCTGTGGTGCTGCCAGAGGGGGTCTAGTGGTACCCCCTCCCTCCCCATAGCCCAATTGCCATAAAATAACTGTTGCAATATTCCCTGGCAGTCTAGTGGCACCCTTTTGCCGCTCTGTAGCCTGATCACCATAAAATAACTGCTGCAATATTCCCTGGTAGTCTAGTGGTCCCCTCCACCTGACCCGTAGCTCCGAGTGCCACAAAAGTGATGTGTAAGAATTCCCTGGTAGTCTAGTGGAACCCCCCACACCTTCTGTAGCTGCGATCCCCATAAAATAACATTTTTAGTATTCTCTTGTAGTCTAGTAGTAACACCCACCCCACCCATATCCCTGATCACCCATAAATGCAATGTAAATAATTTCTTGGTGGTCCAGTGGAACCCTCCACTCCCCCAACCCACACAGGACCCCCTGCCACCCAGCTCTCCCCCATCATCAGCAGTCAGCAGCAAATCCACCTGCATGCCTCTATGGCTGCCCACAAATGACAGCTACAGTATCTGTTTTAAGCCCATTGGTCCACACTCGGATCAATGGACTTGCAGTGCATACTATAATAGTCAGTCTTCAAATATGTGAATGAAATCATTCATTCATTATTTGTGAATGACTATTACATTATGCACCGCAAGCCCATTGGTTCACAGTGTAATAATAGGCTTTACAGCTGATACTGTAAGCTGTCATTCAGCAGGCACCCATGGAGGCATGCAGGTGGGTTTGTTGCTGCCCATCAATGACGGGGGAGCTGGGTGGGCAGGGGGTCCTGTGTGGGTGCGGGGTGCCACTGGACCACAAGGGAATTATTTACATCGCATTTATGAGTGATTGGGGAGACAGGTGGGTTGGGGTGTGTGTTACCATTAGACTATCAGGGCATACTAAAAATGTTATTTTACAGGAATAGCAGCTACAGAAGGGGTGTGGAGTTCCACTAGACTACCAGGGAATTCTGATACATTACTTTTACTGTACTAGGAGCTGTGGGTGGGTTGGGGGAGCACTACACTACACTACCAGGTAATATTGCAACAGTTATTTTACACTGATCAGGCAATGGAGAGGAAGGGGGTGCCACTAGACTATCATGGACTTTGGAAATTGGTTATTATTCAGGGATTGGGGCTATGGGTGGGGTGGGTGACCACTGGACCATGAGGGATGTTGGTGCTTCCTGCACAGTGTGGGGCGGGTAGCCACCCATGGCTGGTGGCTGCTGTGATATGCCTTGCATTATGGTGGCTCATTTGTGGGTGGCTACAGTTTGAACCTTCTTTTTTGGGCTCAGCTTTGTGCACTGGCATGTGGCACATCTCAGGGTTATGCAAGCATATGAGCTGCACATCCTGGGCTGAATAACAGGATGTGCTGCATATGCATGGGCACATCCCCAGAGATGTGCTGCATACATTATCTTTGCATCCTGACACATCAGGGATTGTGCTGCTCAATACCCCCTTTGAATATTGCCCCAGGGCAGATTTCTGGGGTTGCTCTGGTGCAACTCAGTTGCACCAGGTGCAACCCCTTTGAATATTTGGCCCATTGTTTAAATCTTCTCATCCATAATTTCAGAAATGGAAACAGAAATGCTGAAAACCTGTTAGCTCTTGCTAGAAAAATATGTGGGCATTTCAGCCACTCTGTGAAAGCACAAAAAATCCTGAAGGGACTGCAGAGGTGAAACAACTTACCACTGCATACATTAAAGCAGGAAATTCCAACCCACTGGAATTCAACATTTTACATGTTGGATAGGCTTCTTGAACAGAAAAAAGCTGTACATGACTACATCATGCAGAATCAAATAGGTAAAGTAGACATCATGCTCATTTCCAGCAGTTGAATCTTTAGTCACTTTATTGGAGCCATTTGAGGCTGCCACACATGATGTCAGTGCAGACAGTGCAGTTCTGAGTCACATTCTTCCACAAATAAGATTTCTTCACATTTTCCTTGATGTCATAAAGAAAGATTTTCATTCAAATGAAGACACCACTGCTGTTATGCTTACAGATTACTTGAATCTCAGACTGTTGACTGATCAGAGAATAAATACAATGTCTAAGAATGAAACCTGTGTGTTGGCTACACTTCTAGATCCCCCCTTTAAGAGGAACATTGAAGCCATCCTTCCTGCATGGGAAGACATTGAGTATTGGAGAGATCTTTTGCTAACCAAATGTGACATTGCCCCACCAACACCATTAACTGATGTACAGCAGTCAAACTCTGCCGAATCATCAGAGTGCACCTCTGACACAGACAGTAGCACATCTATAAATTCTTCACAATCATCAATGTCATCAGTGAGGGAAAGGACATCTACAGTTTCTTCTTAGGCATCCTATATTCAGGGTCAGAAAGGCAAATCACTTCTGTGTTGCCTGGCACGGGGTCAGTTTTCCAAAATCAGAAATGGCATAGGCAAAAACCACATGGCACGATCCCATAATCTAAGCGCAGTCTGAAACTGTGCTATATTATATTTACCAACTCTGGGACAGGGCACATGATTATGCCTGCATGTTTTTTGACCATGCAAATATGTTGTCGACAAACTGACCCATTACCGAGTCACCTGCAACAACATGGACTAGTATTCTGTAAAAAAAGTGCAGCTGGTTCATCTGCAAGACTGGTAACCATCTCACACAGCACAATAATCCAGAAGTAGTTGGCAGACCATTCTGTGATTGGTTTCCAGGAAGATCTATCACTCTGTTGGAAACAAAAGAGAACAATATGGCCAGGTCTAAAAAATCATGCAATAATGTACCTCATTTTTCCACCTTCAAGTGTATATTCAGAATACATATTTAGTGCAGCTGGCAGAATATTCACTGACCAAAGAACACTGCTAAGTCCTGTAAATGTGGAACAGCTTACATAAAATGAAAGCTGACAATTTCCAGTTATCCCAAACACTGAGTTATGTGATTCTGACCCTGAACATGAACAACAGCCTGTAAACAGTGATACTGAATATGATGACTAGGTTGTGTACAAAACAAATAGAAAATCCTGTGTGAAGTGGCATACTGCCAAATTTGCTAACTTAACGTTGCTAACACATCTCTCGCTCTCAGCAGTTGCAACTATCCCTCTGAAATAAACCCCACCATGCTCACAGACAGTTCATGGACAAATAGGTATGTTTATCATTTTTCTGACAATGTTGGCATCATTACTTAAATTTGAATTAACTTTTTTTATTTTTCACATTTTCTCGTCAAATGTGTTCCACATGTCACATACTGTTCCAGTCCTGCTCCATATGAGCACTACACAAATTCTAGAAGGACTGTAACTAATAACTTACAGACCTTATATCATAGTTGTTACCACATATCCCCCTGTCTTTTATTCAGTGAGTCTGGGTGCTTTACTGTCGTCCTTCAGCTGGGGTACTCTGTAATGGGGTTCTTTCAAATAATGTTCCTCTTTTGCAAGGCACTAGACAAGGTTGTCCACTTTCACCCTTCCTGTTTAATCTCTACCTAGAACCCCTGATTGAGAAACTTAACACCACTCCTACGGTTCTTGTTATCCCTATCTGGCCACATCAATATAAACTTTCCACCTATGCAGACAACATCCTGTTACATGTCACTTCACCCACCACTTCCCTGCCTGCAGCCCTTGAGATGATCTCCAAATTTGGTCTTGTCTCTAATTATAAACTGAATATAGAAAAAACAGAAGTGATGCCCCTTAATGGAGTTACTCTGAGGATTGATGTTGAGCACCTGGGGTTTGTATGGGTTCGGGATAAACTGAAATATATTTTGTCCATAAAGATGAAGCAATATAATTTGGACTTCACAATGAACAATCATAAAATAGATCTGAAATGATGGGCAACGATGCCTATCTCCATGTGGGGGCACTTGAATATTATAAAAATGTCCTCCTATATAAACATGTCCTCTTCACCTTTTGTATCCAGTCTAGATGTTTAATTATGCTCTAATGCAATCTTGGTTCACTCAAGTAAATAGAGTACTTTCTCATTTTCTGTGAAAAGACAACCACCCCACACACTTTTTTTAAATTGATGCATTCCAAAGAGGGGGTGGTCTGCAAGTTCCTAATCATTTCTCTATTATCTCGCTATCCACTGCACCAAATGTTTTCAATGGCTTGGTCTGACATTGGCAAACAGCGTCAGACCCTATGTTCTACAGTGACTGGACATAGAACGCCTTCAATGTTCTCAACTTGGCCTTGATATTCAGTTGCTCCTCTTCACACCATGCAAAAAACATCCCCCGGCATTGATGGGCACCCCATTGGAGGCGTCCTTGAAGGTTCATATGCAATTATGTTCTCTGGCTCAGGTTCAGTCCCATAGAGATACCACACAGCCCTTGCTAGGAAATCCAAATTTCAAGATTGCTGGGAGGTTGCTTTCTAGGTCCTACTGGCCCTGTACCAAGGTGGATAGAGTTGAGGATCTCATAAAAGATCAGAAACTCCTCACCTTCGAAGAAGTAAAGGAAAAATATCATTGGCCTGTTTCTTCATGTTTTAAGTACCACCAGCTGAGGCATATGTTACTACATGATTTTGGTACCGACCTGTGGGACGACCAATATGGGCCCCAGATTTTTTCTCTGGTCACAACTGCACCCACTTCTCACATCATCTCTTACTCTTATCATATGTTACATGAACGTCTAACCAATAAAGAAAGCCCAACATTTTATTATTGGGATCGGGCCCAATCTGAGAATAGCCTCCCCTGTAATTGGCCATGTATATGGAAGAGATTATATAAATATATAAAGTGGGATAGATACCGGTCTATGCAGTTCCAGGTACTACACAACCTCTACTATACCCCAGTTAGGTTGCATAAAATGGGTAGACTACCATCAGATACCTGTTCCAGATGCAGTAAGAAGCCAGGTACATTACTCTATATTCTCTGGTCCTGTGAAAATGTGACCTCCTTCTGGGAGTCTATACGACTTCAATTGGATCCTGTGCTGGGCCTAACTCCTGAGATATGCCTATTGGGGGACTATGATAATAGGCTGATTGGCAACCAGAGGCCTCACATGGCATTAATTTTTGCCCTGTGCCAAAAAGATAATCCTCCAGAATTGGTTAGATCAAAATATCCCGCAATATATTGAGTGGTACAGAGAAATGCTGTTCGCTTTACAAGCCGAACGGATAATAGCCAGTATCTCCAACAGGGCCAGTAGATATAAAAATATTTGGGAACCATTATATGTCTTGTTGACTGTTTGGCTCCATATGTTAATTATATTCCAATGTCCTGTATTGGTTCTGCAGGCACCCTATCAGACTATGCAGGAATATTTGGTACATCCTTAGTGTACTATCCCAAGACTGTTGTGTATACCTTTATTTGAGTCCTTCAAAGTATGTCAATACTGCTCTGTCTACTTTTTTAGTAATTTGATGGTTCAGTTACTTTTGGTAGTGGTGTGGGGGGGTTGTTGAAGGGGGAGGGGAGGGGGATTTAGGTTGTTTTTTTCTTTTTCTTTTTACTTGAGTATGTTATATTAAGTAGACATGCGTTACTGAATTGGATCTGCTAATTGTTTTGCTGTTATACAAGTTGTGGTATGATACTGTATTTCTTGACATCTTACTGCATTCTGTTTTATGTCATCTTATCATGTCTTGTATCTTTGATGCTCAAATAAAGTTTATTCAATTTGAAAAAAAAAATAGTTGTTACCATGGTTTCTTCCATTGGCATTACTTTCCCTCAGTTTTAATGTCATTCTCCTTAGACACATACTACTGACAAAATATGCCATCACCACTGCTATCATGCCAGCCACATGTGCCACACTACTCTTACTTTTGTTAATCATCAGTTTATTATGTTTGATGCCCTCCATTGGTATAATGTTTGTAAATAGCAGCAGGCTCACTCACTGAAGCTGAACCTCTCATACCTATGTCAGCAATGCCTGCCATGAGTTTAATTTTTGGGAACAGCAGCAGGCTCTCTCACAGCAGCTGTGCCTCTCTTTTAAGTACCTCAGTGGAATCAACAAAGTCCAAGAGGGTAGCTTCTTTCAGAAAAAGAGATGTGCAAGAACAAGGGGACACAATTTGAAGATAGAAGGGGGGGGGTTCAGGGGCAATGTGAGAAAGTATTTTTTCACAGAGAGGGTGGTGGACACATGGAACAGCCTTCCTGAGGAGGTTGTGGGGTCTAAAACTGTGGGAGAATTCAAGAATGCATGGGACAGACATAAGGCAATTCTAGTGGGGGGTAGGAGGAAGTAGGCTGTTGGTTAACTAGGATCTGCAGCTTATCCTGTAGGTAGGGAAATGGGCAGACTAGGTGGGCCAAGCGGTCCTTATCTGCCGTCAAAGTCTATGTTTCTATGTTTCTCGTACTTGCCTCAGCAATGCCTGCCATGGGTATAATTTTTGGAAACAACAGCAGGCTCATTCAGAGCAGCTGCACCTCTCACATCTGCCTCATCAGTGCCCACCATTGGTATAATTTTTGGAAACAGAAGCAGGCTTATTCAGAGCAGCTGTGCCTCTTGTACCTGCTTCAGCAATACCCACCATGGGTACAACTTTTTGGAAACAGCAGCAGGCTCACTTAGAGCATCTGCACCTCTTGTAATTGCCTTTCTCACCCAACGGCCCAATAGACAACATACTTATTTAACTGTTAAATGGCTCTCTGTTTGACTAACTACTGCAGACAATCCTGCAGGCAATGTCACATTAATGAATAAAAGTCAGGGCATATCACAGTGGCCCTATAGAAGAATGTCTTATACAGCCACAATACTAAAAAATGTATTTTGGAAATAGTAGCAGGCTTGCTCAGAGCAGCTGTGCCTCTTACCTGACTCAAAACAGATTCTTTTGAGTAGTTTTCTATGTTAAGGGCAGGCAAAAACAAAGTCTTTCACATTTTTTATAGGCGGGGTAAGGCTATTGGGTAGCAGAAAGATCAGAGTAGTAACTACCCTACCCCAATCAACTGCCCATTTTGCACTGGGGTATTTTTTAGAGTAGTTTAGGATAGTTTGGAAGTACCCAGAGGTAGTCTGTAGGGTAGGGTAATTTACTACCCACTCATGCCTACCTATCACATCTTCAGAATACACAATCTCCTCCACAGTTCTACCATCTCTCGCTCTCCCACCCACACACAAACCCTCCACCTTTTTCCTTAAAGTACCTGCCCAATCGCAACACTGGAAAATACATGGCAAAATGAAATTTGCTTGTGCAGCTTTCAGTTCCTACCAGCAATGTTTCCTGTGTTGTTTGTTCCACTTATGAAATGCTGTAAATTGCAGGAATCTCTGTAGATCAGGGAGCACTGTCATTTCCATACTTGTATAACTGAGCTACCTGGAGCCTAATCATGGACTAAAAAAGCTTCTGTTTCTAATTCTACTAGGAGAGGGATTATTTTATTTTAGGCAAGGCTTCAGTAAACAAACTTGCCTGGAAACATGCTGCAAAAAGCTATGAATCAAGGCAGTCAGATGTGTCATAGTCATATTCCCCAGATGCGGCACAGTACAGAGACACTCTATCCTCCATTAACATGACCCAGCTAGTTGACTACCCCATTCACCAAAATTATCGAGCAGGGACTAGTACATTACTAGTATTCTCCTCTCCCTCACACCAGAGCTTTAAAGCAGGGGAAGTAGGGAAGCAGTATAGCGCAGTGATTTAAGGCTCTGAGCTGCAAATCTGGTGACATCCAGCAGACCAGACCTGGGTTTGAATCCCACAGCTTCTACTTGCATACTGTGTGACTCTGAGCAAGTCACTTAACCTCCCAGTGCTCCCAGGTAGCTCCTGTAAAAAAGCTTTCAGCTTAGTGTGCTACTCCTGGTTAAACAACTAAATAAAAAAAAAAAAAAAAGCCTCCATCTGGGGTTTTCTCAAAATGGCTGCCACCTGTCTCTGCACTAGACAAACCCTCTCAGCCTGAGATGCCCCAACTAACTGAGATGCTACCTAAACATTACGACTTGGGCAGAGCACAACTGTGCTCATACTCCTCCTGTTCTCACAGCATATATAAAAATGGACCATTTAGGCCCACCGGCAATACAGGGTGAGCACTATAACTGTGCACTCCTTTCTCTGGCACTGGGCCCACTCTATCCCAACTGTGACTCCTCCTTATTCTAACTGCTAGCCTTACAACTTGCTGTCTGGAGAGATGAATTCACACTGCACTTCTTCCTACTGACTGCAATGTTTAATACTGTATTGTAATACCTGTTTTTGGTATTGTTGTCTTCCAATGTCCCTGTGTTCTGGTCACTTTATATTAACTCTTCACTACTATTTGCTTGATGAAATCTGATGCTTGTAAAGTCCCTGTTGTGCTAATTCTATGTAATGTAATCCTCCACTTGTATTTACCTTGTAATGTACCTTGTAATCTCCCAGGTCGCACCTAAAATAGGCACTTGGCTGTCTAGTGTGCTTACCCGGTTAACAAAAGCAAATAAATAAATTAATTGACTGGCTAATCACCAACCAGCCGGAGAGAATTTTCTGCACTGAGGTCCTCTCAGATTCCATCAGTGACCACTCTCCCATACTCTGTACCTGGTCCAAAAATTCCCCCAAGATCCCAGCCAAGATAGTCACAACAAGGGTATTAAAAAGAGAGAAACTGAGTGCACTAAAAGTTCACCCAGAATGCCAAGACTGGGATGCTATCCACACTGCTACGGATGTAGACATAGCTCTTGAGAGTGTTATTAAAAAAGTCAATGAGTCCTGCAATATATTTACCCCTTACTCAAAACGTAAAGTCAAAGGCACATCTAAACCATGGACCTCACCACGACTTCTAGAGCAAATGAGGGTCAGAGACAATCTCTGGAACATAGCAAAAAGCATATGATCACAGATAGACTTACAGGCCTATAAAACAGCCCGTAACAAGTGTACCTGGACCATAGGAATGGCCAAATGGCAGCATTTCAAAAGTGAGCTAGCTAACACCTGGAGTGAAAGTCTGAAATTCTGGGATAACATTAACAACCTTAATGGCAAACCAAATAAATCTCCCCCCGACTGTGTTAAATGTTGATGGTGCCCCAAAACAAAACCCTAGTATCATCGCCAACACATTCAATAAGGCCTTCACCGACCTCAGCAATGTGCAGCCACATGACTTCTTTAAACCCCCTAGCACAAATAACTCGGAGAAGAAGGATTACTCCCCCCCTTGACAAGCCCCCCCTTTATACCTCAAAATTGTCACACTAGCTGAGGCCATAAAATACAGTACCTCTCCCAAGTTCTCGGCAAGGCAACAGCAATTAGCTACTCGCTTGACCTTAAACTTGTCGCACTCACCTTAGACGTGTTACTCCCACCCCTAACAAGCATCCTAAATTTATCACTTTTATCTGGTAAAGTCCCTCAGCTATGGAAGGCAGCTGTGGTAATGCCAGTATTCAAAAATGGAGATAAACATAAAAACATAGAATTTGATGGCAGATAAGGACCGCTTGGCCCACCCAGTCTGCCCATTTCCCTACCTAATGGATAAGCTGCAGATCCTAGATAACCAGCAGCCTACTTCTTTTCTACCCCCACTGCCTAGAATTGCCTTATGGCTGTCCCATGCATGCTTGAATTCAACCACTGTTTTTGACTCCACAACCTCCTCCGGAAGGCCGTTCCATGCATCCACAACCCTCTCTGTGAAAAAATACTTCCTTACATTACCTCTGAGCCACCCCCCCATCTTCAAATTCTGCTCTCTTGTTCTTGCACACCTCTTCTTTTGAAAGATGCTACTCTCTTGGACTTTGTTGATTCCCTTGAGGTACTTGAAAGTTTCTATCATGTCCCCCCCCGTTCCTCGAGGCTATACATATTAAGCTCCTTTAGTCTCTCTCTTCATATGTCTTCCGGTGCAGACTCTGAGACTTGCACCATTTTAGTTGCCCTAGCTAGAACTAGCCCCATTAATTATAGACCTATCTCAATCCTCTCCCCACTGTTCAAAGCATTAGAATGAATTGTGTATGACCATGTTGTCAAGTACCTTGACAAGTACCAGCTGCAATGCCCTGAACAACATAGGTTAAGAAAGCAACAGAGTACTACTACCACTTTAGTTGAATTTACAGGGTACATACATGGTGCATTAGATAGGAGGCTCTTGGTTGGGGCAACTTACATTGACCTCACCAAAGCCTTCGACACAGTTAACCATGACCTACTATTAACTCAGCTTTTGCACATTGGACTATCCATTGAGTCCGTAACTTGGTTTGAGAGCTAGCTCTCAGAGAGGAGTTCAAAGAGTGAAAATCATAGATGTTTTCTTAGAGAGCCACAGTGTAGTAACTGGGGTCCCCCAAGGCTCCATCCTGGGTCCTCTGCTCTTCAGTCTGTTTCTGAATCAACTACCACTAGCAATTAATGACAAAATCTTACTGTATGCAGATGATGCAGTACTATACACAAGCCACACCAATCCAGTAGTATTAGAAAATCGAATGCAATCCAATTGTTCTGCAATTGAAGCACGGTTTCTAAAATCAAAATTGCTGTTTAACTATTAAAACAAAAAAATGTTTTTCTCCTCCTCTAACAGCAGAAATAGGACCCATCGCCTGAATGTAATAAACTGCAATAATGAACCACTTGAAATGGTCCAAACCTTCAAGTACCTAGGGGTTACCCTAGACTGCTCTCTCACTTTTACCGAGCATATCGATCTCATTGCCAAACTGGCTAAAGCCAAACTAGGAGTTCTCCACTGGAACAAACAGTGCCTCACCAATGAAGCGCTAAATCTAGCAGTGACTAGTTCAGTTCTGTCTGTAATAGACTATGAGCTGGTGGTGAACAGTGCTGCAACTGACTCAGCCCTCAAGCATATAAAAATTATGCTCTATATGGCATGCAGACTTGTGTCAGGAGCTCATTGCCTCTCCCACACCTGTCAACTTTATGCACAATCCGGTTGGCTAAACCTAGATAGAAGGATAAAGTACCAGGTTTGCCTACAGGCCATGAAATCCACAATGGGCTTAATTCCCCTGGGTGTCCAGAAACTACTCAGCAAGTCTAACAATGGTAGGAGTACTAGAGGTATTAACAATCGATCCTTCTTAGTCTCCTTCAAACAGACCTCCCAAGGCCAACGATCCTATGAATATCGGGTGCCCTATTGGTTAAACCCATTGACTGATGAAATCCTGACTGCAACCAAACTAGGGCCATTCAAAACCAAGCTTCGTACCCTGCTTACATCAACCATTGACTGTGGCTATTGTGCATAACATATAATTCCTCAACCAGTATTTGTAGTACTGTTTGATGTATTACAACTACCAGTAATCTTTGACCAGTGAACCTAATATAAGCCCCCATCTCTCGTTCCGAAGCCCACTTACCATGCCTTCCCCTACAACCCCCCTAGTTTTTCTACATCTCTATTCCTCCCCCCCATTGGTCCTCTTCTTCCCATGGTTCCCTCCCCCCCCTCCTTTGACTCTGCCTAGCCAGATATCATGCAGCGAAGGCCCACCCTCTGTAAATCCCACATACCCCTCTCCTCCCTCAACTCATGTTTTCTCTGTTGTTCACTCCCATCGCCCTCAGATGGCACCCCATCACCTCCTATTCTTCCCTTTCTAGGTCCTGTCCTTCTCAACAGGCACTGGTTATAGGCCCACCATCCAATAAAAATAATATTTCTGTCTTCCCCACCTGCAGCACTTATGTCAAGAACTGTCTCAACATGTCCACACTGTTTACTCTTCTAGTCTGTAACTAGCTAAGACCTTATGTTGTATCATCTGATTGCCTCCTTGTATATTATTGCTGCTAATACGTATTATTTTTTTGTCTCTGTATCTCTGTAATTCACTGTACAGATGAGGAACCTTTGTAAATGAGCTCTTAGCTCAAAAGTAAATGTAATCCAATTCTTTCTAATAAATAAATAAAATAAATAGATATTAGTCATTTGTATACCTGTGATGAGGTGCTTGCAACTTATAGAATTAATTTATTTTCATACTGGGATAAACAACAGATGTTTCTGCAATCACTGATCATCTTAGCTAAGGAGCTGTATTACTTTGTTTACCTGCATTTTGAGCATTGAAAGGGAAAGGGAACATTGTTTAACCAGCTGTAGCACACTAAGCCAAAGCTTGTTTCCAGATGCAACCTGGGAGCACAAGGAAGTTAAGTGACTTGCTCAGGGTTACACAGTATGCACCTAGGTTGCTGTGGGATTCAATCCCTGGTCTCCAGATCTAAAGCTCAGAGCTTTAACGCACTGTGCTATACTGCCTACAAAGGATTTGGGACCCTACCATAAATAAACAAGGGACTGCTCATATACAATGCTTTATTGCTTATGGTAAGAGGCTGGAGTTGGCTTTTCCTCCTTGCTTATTAGTTAAGCTGAACACTTTGTGGATGCCTTATGTTTATGCATACAGGATGTAATTTCTTAAAGAACAGAAACATTTATCTGAAGTTGTTTTTTGGGGCTGGTCAACCTGATGTGGTAGAGTCTAAACTCCCGTAAGACTACTGACAAACACCCTTTCACACAAACACCCCTCCTCCCATACGCACACACACTCCAACACTGGGCTGCCCAACCTCCCATGCCGGTTAGCACCCCCCACACACAGTATGTGACACCAAAGTATCCAACCTCTGGTACTCCCAAACAAGAAACTAACACTGGCTTGCCCTATCCAAAGTGCTCAAACCTGTAACTAAAAAAAAATCCAACAGTATTCCTTTTTTCAATGTCTGAAAAGAAAACCATCCATCAATGTCTGCTTGCTGACCCAGTGACATCTTTCCAACCCCACCCTCAGCTCCCACCCCATATCTACCTCTCTAAGGTCCAACTGTAAAATCCTATCATGACTGGCAAAGCTCCTCTCCCTCCAGCACCCGACTACAAACTGACTGAAAACAAGGTAAGTCTGGTTAATGCCCTTTTAATGTGTTTTAGCAGTATTTGTTAGTGAAAAAATCCATCATATAGTTTTTTTTAGCAAAGATGTATTTCTGATAACATAAGATTCATGCACAGTGCATTTTTTGTTTTCTCAGATGTTGTTAAAACTTTTTTACAGCTCATTTTGTAATTAATGACTAACACCATTAAAGATGGCTGCCATTCATCGTGTTTACCAGTCTCTTCCCCTGGGTGTTACTTGTTGAATGTACATGCTAGATTCATGTTGTAATTGTATTAGGATGGTTCTTCCACATGTTTATGATAGTAAATAGTAAAAAATATAAAACATTTCATGGTGGGTGTGGCATGGGCGTGGCATGGGCGTGGGAACTCATAAATCTTCAAGACCCCATATCTTGGTTTAGGAATAAAAGAAAATGAAAAGAAAAATGTGTATCTTGATATTTTTGCCAGATGAACCATATTACTGAAAAATGTTTATGGTTACTAACAAATACTGCTACAGTACTTTAACTTTCCAGGTTTTTTTTTTAACATTTTTGCCCTAAGTTTTCAACATAGTCTTTTATTATCTCACATCACGAACAAGGCAGGTGCAACTTTTTAAATCCCCTCCAAATATGTTTTGCAGTTGCTCTGCAAAATTACCTTTTAGAGGTGATCTGCAAAGAAGTCTGCTTTTTCACATGTAATTTTATGTATTATGTACCTTGTATCCTGAATAAATTGTCCACAACATGTTTCCTCTAGTTTTTGTACCTCCTAGGCAGTATATTCGCACTTTATTTGTATCCGACGTAGCCTTGCCAAAAAGCGTCTTTACTTCCTGCTTTCGATCGTGGGTTGGCACTGACGTCACTAACACCACTGGCGGGAGTGTTGTTTTGACAGCACAGCAAGGATGGCTGCAGCAGCTGCAAGTAGCAGCAGCTCGGAATCAGACACTGATCTCGACTTAATTGATCTGTCCACCATCAGAACAATTCGTCCCTACTCTTTCGAGCCGCTGCTGCGTTCATTGAACACTGTAAATGTGTCATGTAGCTCTGAGGATGAAGATGAGAGCTCCGATGAGGAATCGCCACCTCTGCCATTGCATGAATGGTAATTTAAAGTGGCGCACTTATCATTCTGTACATAGGGGTATGCTGTAAATGATTTTACTGGTACAAGTGTACTGTGGGCTGTAACGGTTCATGATTGGGGGCTTCCCCAGCATTAGTCATTTACATTCCCCCTGTGTAGTATGTGAGCTATGTTGCTGTTCTACTGTTGATCTGTTACAGAGCTGGCCATACAGTGATGGAAGGTAACATTCTTGTAGGCATCATAGCTTAACCATGATTTGTGTTATGCCTATTAGTGACTTTGTTTCACAGCAGTGCAGTAGGTTATCATGTCACTTCATATGCTGTTGTCCTACTGCATCATGCTGCACAGTTGGTCTTTCATGGATTACCTGTGTTGGTACACCCACTATAGTCAGCATGCCCCCCCCCCCAAAATCCAACAAGGTAATGGAGTCATTTAAATTACTTTCTTTTCCCCAGAGTACTGTGTACAGTGACAGTTAATTGATGACCCCAACACTTCAGCAGCCACAGTGTGTGTGGGTGCATTTGCCATCTTTTCCAGTGAATTGTTTTATTTTATTGTCCCAGGGTGGTGTGAAGGTGGGATATGTTGAGTGTTATTGATGGCTGTTGTTGTCTTTGCTCTGAGTGTTGCTGGTGTCCACAACAAAATGAAGACAACATTGTTAAGCATATATGTCCATTACACCAATTTAGATCAGTTATGCACCTCATGGTGTGCAGTGAGGAACCGTAGTTTTACTGCAGCCATGTACAGGTTCACGTTACACCATTCTGTCAGAGTTCTCAGTGGTGCAATACCTAGGTTTCACCATGCGTGATATTGTGAGTATGCATGCCATTTTTCCTGCTGGTGCAGACATCCTCATGCATCCAAACTTACACTGAGATATGTGAAGGAGAGCAGTCACCCAAGACTGATGACCACAATGATTTGCATGTCCACAAAAAAAGATGTTTTTGCAAGTGTACTTTATTTTACTGCAAGAAAGATAGCAGTACATGTGGTATGAAGCTAGGAATATGATAATCATTACTGCAGTTATTTTTTGTTCTGCAAATATTTATGGACATCAGTCTTGGAATAGTGTTGTCATTTATTTGGGAGTTGTGTACAGACGAGCAGCTGAAGCATGGGAAATGCATGTGCAGTTTGCAGAGCACACAGGGAGGATGAGGATGTGTATGAGGGGAAGTGTGGTGGTACTGCGTGATTTCAACCTAACAGTGGTTCAGTGGAGTACCCCTATCACCACCTCGCCAGGTAGCAGTTGCTCATGGATACAATCCAGGATGGCTTTCTGACATACATGGTAAGTGATCATACAAGTCTTGGTAACACAGTGTACCTGTTAGTGATGAATGTGTCGGCAGTGAGGGAGGTAATAGTCGAGGACCCACTAGGTGGTATCGACCACCAAACATTGTGTGTTTCATGTTCAAATTGTGCAGTGACACTGGAGGCAGGGGCACTAAGGTGGTTTATTTTAGGATGACACAGTTTTGGATGATGGGAGAAATAATGCAAAGGAGACTTCAGAATATAAGGTTCTGTATGTATGCAGAGTAAAACTACGAAGTCATTCAAACTGTGCTAACAGGCAACAGTAGCCTGCACCATGGCTATGATTAAGAAGACCACAGGCACGAAACCATGATGACTAAACAGTGAATTGCTGCAGGTGTTGAGTGCAAAGAGTTCTGCAAATAGCAAGTACAGGAGAATGATGAAGGAGGAGGATAAAGAGGGTTATGGGAGTTTCTGCAGGAGGTGACAAGGTGGGAGAAAATAGCCAATGTCTCCAGGGAAGTAAGGTTATCACAGAGTATAAAGGCATGGAAGAATGACTTTTGTACATTTGTCAGGGGAAAGAGGAACTGTAGAGAACATATAGTGAGGATAAAGTTGGTAGGGGAATGGTTGAAAAAAGCAGAGGAAGAGGTGGAAATAGTAAATGACTAATTCTGCTCTGCTTTCACTAAGGAGAGGGATGTACCAGTACCACTATTGGCTGTGGGGGTGGCGGAAGGGGGTAGAAGGTGACAGACAAAATGATGATAGTGAGTCAAAGGGTGAGTGCGTTAAGGGTGGACAAGGCACCACGGTCTGATGGCATCCACCTTAGGCTGCTGAGGGACATTGGCTGAACCACTGTCAACGCTGTTCAACACCTACTTCTAAAAGGGGTGTGTACCTCATGGCTGGAGGGTGGGCCATGTGGTGCCCATACACAAGAATGACCCTAGAGAAGAACCAGTAAATTCTTAGCTGTTCAGTCTCAGTTTCATAATGCTGAACCTTACTGTAAAGTGATTTAAATGTTGGCTACCGTGTTAAAAGTGTCACCTGGGATTACTCTGTTTACGTTTTTTCTATGTCTGAATGCTTTCCAAGCAACCGTTGTGATGTCTGTCTCTCTTTTTCACTTTTTATTTAAGGTGTTACTGTTCTCATTGCTCGATGATGCCAACTACATGTGAAAATATCTGCTGTCGATATTACAACCAAGTTCTAGATAGACTGGAGACACACCAGCATATCTGCATCACACTGACAACTGGATTTCAGTCCAATTGTTTGGATATCGATGTGCTTGAGACACTGTACTACACTTTCATCTATGATGAAGGCCCACAGGACGATGAACACCCAATTCATGGTAAGTTTTGGTACTTTCAAGTAATTTACATAGATGGAATGTCAGGGGGCTCTTTCCAGCCAAGCTCCAGAATGTAGTATGCCGAGTTGCATGTTATGACTCCTCAGTCATGCATGGTACATTTGTGCAACACTGGCAATAAGACACTGCAGGGTGTGCATGTAAAGTATTTTACCACACGCCAGTGGCTAATTGCACTCTGTCAAGGCGTCGTGCCTTATTACGCCCCTAGCAGTGTGTTAAAATATCTTCTATGCACATCCTGGAGTGTCTTATTGCTTACCTGTTGACTGGTGCAGCAACAGGGGAGTGCCATGTAAGGTGATGGGTACTGGGCACTGACGACTGTGGTGTAGCACTACAGCATTCTGCGTTTATACCCAGTTCTGACTGAAGAATATTTTTATCTCTTTGTATTGCAGGCAGTACCATTACCTTGCCTACCGCCAGTTTGTGAGGTGGATTTTCGGAAGACTCGGACCAAGGGTACGCAAAATTCTACCAGCATGTGTGGTGACAGCCATACGGGAGAAGTTTCCATCGGAGGAATGCTGTGGGTTCAAATATCCACAGTTACTATTAGAAGATTTTCTGTGAATGAACACGTGAACTGTTTTATTGCAATTATTCACAAGAGGCTGTTATCATTCATTGTATGAAATGCATTAATGAATATTTTTAATGACAATATATGTCACTGTTATGTATTTCACAATTGTTTTTGCATTGTTGATAACATGACTTACTTTGGATAAACTTCCTTCAATTTGTCAGTTAATCTTTATTACACTGTCTTCACCACAGTATCTTAGAAGTCAAAGTATTATATGTGCATTTTGAAAGCTAACCTGCAATGTAAGTAAAGGATCCCACTCACATCCTAGATGCCTTACTAAGCTGCAATGGGAGTCTGGGTGGTGCTATTACTGAAATATTTGAAACAGTATGAACATTTTAATACAGCGCCTAAACTTTTTGCTGAATACAGAAGTGCCATCAACGTTCCGATCGATTGCTCACAAGTTTACATGGGTATTGGCACTCCGCTTAGTGAAGTCAAGACACCAGTGCTCGTAATGTATCAGATGAGTTATTTCACGTGATCTTGATGTTTTAATTAATACTTACAGCAACAAGTCATTCTGGTGTAGCTGTAATTATTAATTAATTTATGCATCAAGATCCACATGAAAAAAATGAAATAAGAATATGAAGCACCCTGCAGTGCTGCTACATTAAGAGCACTTGTGTTTGCGACGTTACTAAATGGGTAGAATACCCATGTCAACTTGCGCCCACTCGATGTGGACCTTGTTGGCACTCCCCTATTTGACGAAATTTTTGGTCGATTTTATAAAATGTTAACAGTGTTTCAAACATGTTACTTATAGCAGTCCCCGTCTCCTCTTACAGCTTAGTAATGTATGTGGGATTGTACAGAGCTCATTTATAGTACTGAAATGTACAGTGATAGATACACACATTCTATGAATGCAACTGACAGTACTATGATGCCAATGTCAACCACATATTTTGGTAGTTATTTTCAAAATGTTTCACCTTGAAAGACAACATCAGGTGTCGAGCAGGTACTTTGACTAACCATTAAGGGTGAGGTGGGGTTGCAATACTTGGGGTGAGGGAATACAACAATACAAATAACAATTAACAATAGAGGTGCCAATTCCTTAAAATACATAGTTGCAGACTAATCTCCTATAATATAATGGCCAGAGGCATACATACAAGAAACCCAAAGTTCACAACTATGTGTTGTGGATGTTGCCTGGAGACAATGATGCAATGAAAGAAGCAAACAAAGACTTTACACAACTGAAAACAGTAAGGACTCTGGATTTGTTAACTGCAGGGAACACCACATAGAGTGTGGTGGTAATGGGGGGTGGCGGAAGGTACAGGTGGACAGGTTATCTTGACCGGAAATTCAGTTCAGAGTGCATCTGAAACCCAGCAAGGATGGCATAACCAGGGCAATGGGTAAGGAGGTTGTTAGGAGAAGGTAGGTAGGTAGAGGAAGACAGCAGTTGAATAAGGGTTACAAAGAGAAGATGTGTTATAGGACCAACAGAAGGAGGGCTACCTTGATAGAGTGAGGAACAGAAGTGGTGCATTTAAAGGGAGCTAGGTAAGGACCACTTAGGGATTATAGGTTTCACATCTAGGTGCAGGGATGATGGGGATGATGTGAGTTGCATCGGAGGAGTAACCGAGTTCCATACTTTGGTGAAGCGGACTGACAATGCTTCCTGACCTATGGAGCGTGCTTCTGTGGATGGCAACAGCACAGGATCCAGAGGACCCAACAGAGTGTGAGGTGGCAGGCGACTTCTGTCCAACCACAGGAAGGTCAGAGTTGTTGGCCCTATAGGCAGTATGACAATAGGTGGCAAAATAAACAGATGGAGGACAGAGTAAGCATAGAAAACTACAGGAGAGGTGACATAAAATGAAACATGATGGGAGTGGTGAACTGCAATGGCTGTGTAGTGGCAGTCTCGTGAGATGCATTTTGCAGGTTGTACATCTAGGGGCTGACCTGGCTAGCATTAGTGATGAGTTGCAATGCTCATAGTCTATGTAACAAGCAGTAGTGGGCTTGATTCAAGCTGTGGGTGACACTGGAAATGGGAAATGGCACCATAATCTGTCCAGGGGTTGTATACACACCCCAATCTCAGGGGTAGACAATGGACAAGAAAATGATGGAAGGTATCCTTAGAATGGCACAATGCCCAGTGGTGCTGAGGGCTGAGGTGCTGGAGGCCACAACTCATACCACGCTGCCAACCCAAGTTGTGGAATGATCCTGCAGCATGGGTGTTCAGCAGGGGAGGTAGAAGGTTGACCATCTTCAGGATAGTTGTCTTGTCCTGGGGTGTGTACAGTGATATTCTCTGATAAGTGCTGAGTCCTGGGGGAGGCTGTGACCATTCTCTGAGAAGCCAGGATCAAGCAGTTGGGGATTGCTGGTAGCAGGCTATCTGTGTGACTGGCCATGTGCCAATGTCATTACAGGCCGGTGCAATGGTGCCAAACTAGTCAAACCACCTCATCGCTGATAGGCTAACATGTGACCACTGGTTCATCACCATGCCTAATGCCGGGGTTCCATGAAGTTTGCTCCAGTCCTCCAATGGCACGATGGTGCCGAGGGTGGAGGAGCTGGACGCCTTTCCTTGTCCGACACTGGAGACCTGTGTTCGTGAACAAGCATGGTCCGCCGGTGGTCAGCAGGGGAGGAGAAGAATACAGGGCCTGATGGCTGGTCTCCATCTCAGAGGGGGAGCTCCCATCGCATGCCGCGATAACGCAATGTGGTGTAAGTCAGGTGATAGGTGCAGTTAAGGGACTTGCAGCACTAAGGACAGAGTTGACGTCGGCAGAGGGGCAGAGCATGAGGCATGTCATAGCTCATCTCCTTACTCATTGTCCCTCATTTCAGGCCAATGTCTGGGGGAGTAGGAACAGTGGAAACACACCCCATGTCTCCTAGGTGATGACTTCTCTGTGCTACACATCCTTTGGACATAAGGGCACACTCTGCTGTGCAAGCCCACTCCATAGCAGCGGATCACTATTGCTATCAAGTAGCTGTATGTTGTTTGACACTTGACAATGAAATCCAAGTTTAAAGTATGTGCGTGATGCCTGTCACCTGACAACCACAAGCTACTTAATGTTATACGTGTCCATACCTCTCAAAAGAACAACAACTACATAACTGGACTGTTTCACATTATTTTGTGCTTACAATCTCCATTGCTTTGCCCTAAAACCACAAATGATTTGGACACAGGATAGATTTCATCCCAAATCAGTCAAATACATTAAAATAAGGACAGTTGATGATATGTACATGTCATTCCTTCACCTTCTTGTCTGCAGCCATTGCTTAAACCTGCAGGTGCCATGTTATTTCACTGTTTGCACTTAAAATAATGTTTGTCACTCTTTCAGTTCATTTACAAAACCAAGTGGACACAGTGTAGCAGAACAGTTCACTTTGTTGAGTCGTCGGATGGAGACGGCATGTAAGCAACCTTCATTGGTCTGTTAAAATGGCTGCAGTGTCGTTCCACAACTTTGGCCTTTGGAACCTTATCAAACTTGTCTGACAGAGGTCTTGGTGCTTTACACTCGCTTTGTTGTACCATCTCCTAGGCCACACGGTAGCTTGGGTATTTGTGACGTAGACATATAACTTCTGCCATAACTGCTGACACATAATCTGTTGGAGGACATAAGAAGTACACATATTAAGGATCTTGTAGACAGAGTTATGTTACAACTGGACAAATTACCATGCAATACTGTTTGCCAGCATGGCTCCCGGATGTACCCTCCAACTGCACCTATTGCAGCCCTTCTTGAACTCCTCCACAGTAGTGGCAGCCACAAGTTCTCTGGGCAGTGCATTCCATGGCTGTACCACTGTGTAAGTGAAGTACCACCTCCTTGTTTCCACCCTCAACCTCTCACCATCCAGCTTCATGACGTGTACCATGGTGGCCCCATGTGACCTCAGCTGGATGACCCCCTTAAGGCTTACCATATAGATCCCCCTAACATTGTTCAAAACCTGAATCATCCTCCCCGTCTCTTCTCTTGTGTCCTTAACGATTATAGGTTGAGCTGCACCACTCGCTCATCACAGAGCCTTTTCCCTAGCCCCAGTACCATCCTGGTCACTCTCCTCTGTACCCAGTCCAGTAACGCAATGTCCTTCTTTAAGTATGGACACCTAAACTGCACGCAGTATTCCAGGTGGGGTGTAACCATGCTATCATACAGCAAAATGATTACCTCAATAGTCTTTGAGGTTATCCCCATGGCTATGCTGCTCAGCTTTGTATGTGGCGGTGAAGCCACCACTCTGCAATATTCAGAGTCGTTCATTTTGGAATCCACCACGACCCTGTGGTCTCCCCCCCCACATCGGGAATATGGGTGTGGGCAGGACAGTAGTGTGGTGGGTAGGTAACTGGCTGGGCGGCAGGACACAGAGGGTGGTGGTAAATGGATGTCACTTCACAGAGGGAAGAGTGACCAGTGGGGTACCACAGGGATCAGTGCTGGGACCGGTCCTATTCAACATCTTCATCAGTGACATTGTGCAGGACCTAGAAGGCAGAATTTCACTGTTCGCTGATGACACAAAGCTCTGTAACAGAGTACAGACACCAGAGGGTGTAGAAACAATGAGAAGGGACCTGCAGAAAGTTGAAGAATGAGCAGGGGTTTGGCAGTTGAAATTCAGTGTGCCACGAATAGTAAAAGAAGGTGTCAACACTTTGTATATGCATTATGGAAAGGAGGAACTCAGGAGGGGATATTGCTAAGATCAAAGGGCATAAGGGGGAATGTGAGGACAAGGACCAAGGACAAGAATGGGATAGAGTAAAGGTCTATATCCCATTCATAATCTAGAAAAATAAATGAGCAGAGTGGATGTGCCTTGCGTTCTTATCTGACATCAGAGTCTACATTTCTATGTTTCTATGCTTCTCTTGTCGCCACCTGTATATCACAACAGTTGAAGTAGTACGAATTACAGCAATGCCTCACTGTGAACTATAATTAAGACATGCATTCACTTAACATTATCCCAGTTATCATCATTACTCACTGTAGGTGCATGGTACCTTCACCTCCTTCACTATGCTCTGACCCTTGCGGTACTTGGTGTATGAAATTCTCCACCTTACGCCGCCCTTTTCTGTCAACCAACTGTGGCTCTATTGCTGTTTTCATTGAAATGAAGCACAGACAGCAAACGCTACAAAACAGAAGGAAAAGTGATGAGGTGAGGTTACATCACAGCCATTAAACTACTCCATGAACTGTTAGCAAATTTAATAAGCAATGCACTGAAACTTTGGCTGTCTAGCACAGACTCCACCATCCTGTCATCTGTGAATGCTCCTCTGACTGCACCACCTACTATAACATGTGGCTGTCTATATCAAGAAAGTGAGGGGGTGATGAACCGTCAATTCAGTCACTCACAAGGCTGCCCCTAAAATGAAAAGTACTGGACTTTGGAGGATAGTGTAACAGTATGGCAGCGTACATACAATGACAACAAGTACAAAGTGATGCTCCAGGTAATAAGAAGCCCACAGTAAGATGACACAAAGGGTTAGGAGTGAAGAGGTACCACATAAATGGAAAGTGATTTGTGGGTAGTGATATCACATGCCATTTAGGTATGCAAGTAGTGTGAGAAGGCAGTCAGGAGACCTGGAGGGATACTGAGATGCTTGCACAGAGGCATAACCACTACAAAAAAAGGCAATTATTATATCTCTGTACAAACAGTTGCTGATATGACAGCTGCAGTACTGTGATCAATTTTAGAGAACACCAACTCCGCACAGACATAGACAGTATGGAGGCGGTGCATGGGATGGCAACTAATTTACCTCAGTGTGTTCAACAGAAGCCATATGAAGAGAAACTCACACAGGTTTATATTTATATCACGGAGGGAAGGAGGTAGACAGTGGGGCCTGATGTCAGCAGAAGGACAGGACAGGGTGTGAGTGTAACAGATGTTAACACATGGCCATGGTCAGTGGTCAGAATTGTATTTATTTATTTATTTATTTATTGCAGTATCAGAATTGCAGCCCTTTCAGTGAAGGACTCATTTACAAAGGCTCATCGTCATACACAGAATATGATGGTGCAGGAGAAACATACAGTCAGCGTAAAACGGACAGTAGTGCAGGAACAGTAGTATGTCCATAATATTTACAATAAAAATGTGCACAATTATTGTAGTGTACAATGCCATAAGGCTGTGGGTTGCATACCCACACCAGGCAGTAGTGGAAATGTACCAATAATGACACTGTAGTGCAGTATGAGGGTGGTTCGGCAGTGTGGATGTACAGTATTTAGGATGATCCGTTATACCAAGGTACTGTCTATCTCTTTTTGTAGTTGTTCCAGATGACGTTAATCATCTGATGTCAGTAATGTAAATGAGTATGGGAACTTCCCCGGTGTCCATCACAAACTTACTCTATTCTGTACAAATAACACCAACAGGTCAATATTGTTCAGTTTCACGTGGTAAACATTTATATCCCCATACCCGGCAACAAAATTATATAAATACATTGTTTAAATAAATAAATAATTTTATCATGCATTGAGTACTGACTGACTAAGTAAATATGCAGTTCTCGCTATAAAATAAGTAATGCTTACGGGTAACACAACTCAGAAGAGGGAGGTAATAATCCCTCTTTACAAGACACTGGTTAGGCCCCATCTGGAGTACTGTGTGCACTAGTGGAGGCCACATCTTCAGAAAGATATTAAGCAAATTGAGGCAGTACAGAAAAGGGCAACCAAAATGATGCAGGGACTGCATCAGAAAACATATGAGGACAGAGTAACGGAGCTCAGTATGTATACCCTAGAGCAAAGGAGGGAAAGAGGTGATATGATCGAAACATTGAAACACCTTAAGGGCATTAACAAGGTGAAACAGTCTAACATGATTCAATATAAGAAAGATAACTGAACAAGAGGACACAGCATGAGATTAGAGGGAGGCCGATTAAGGGGTAATGTGAGGAAGTTGTTTTTCACGGAAAGGGTGGTGGATGCATGTAACGGCATACCTCCAGAACTGGTGGATATGAATACAGTGCACTGCTTCAAACAGACATGGGTTAGGCATAAGAGAGCAATACAGATGAGTATGACTAGATAGGCCATTGACAGAGAAAAGGCCTGTGGCACATTCATAAGGTAGAAAAATAAATGGCCATAGTGGATGGGCCTTGCGGTCCATATCTTGCTCCAGCTTCTATGTTTCTATATTATGTGTCTACTTTGTTCTGAGTGATTACTGACCGTGCACTCATTGCTTGGTAGAAGTAATGCACTGCCTTGGGAGTGAAGTAGGTAACAATTTTGTGGAAAGATTCCACCGTTGATGTCTGTTCCCCCGGAGAAGGCATGGCCACATCAGTGAGAAGGTGCCTGTTCTTCACTATTAGCACGAGTTCCTTGTAAGCTTTAGACCCTATGAACCACAATACAGGACAGTGATACTACTTCCCAAAATGCATTGTTATTGCCATACTTTTAGCATTGGCAAAGAAGTGCCACCTACCATCAAGCCAGTCACGGTCCCCAGGGTCTCCATGCTCACATTTGTCAAATGTCGCACCATAATTTTCATGGATGTTGATGCTGTGGTTCAACACACTCTCCCATTTTGCTATGACCAATTCTGCATTGCCACCACTGCTGGCAGCACACCAGTACAGGTGATTACTTATTGAGTGACACCAACCAAGGAGGTCCTGGCATGTCTTGCGCTTTGCTGCTGCCTCTATCTTCCTTGTGACACCTACATGTTGAGTAAGCATAACTGTAATAAATTTCTGTTGAACAGCATGACCAATAAGGAACAACAGGCATCGAAGTTTCCAATGCATGACCTCATTGCAAGATGCTATTAGCAGTTTGGAGTGCGGCATGATGTATCATTGTCGCTCAGTGTCTTATAATGTCAGTGGCATGACCCCGTCTACAGCACCCGTATTGATTACACTCAGACACTGGAATGTGCCTACATGTCCCGACCTTCTCTCTCAAGGGTGTACATATTCTGGTGTCACAGCCTGCTGTCATATTGTCACCACTCCATTCGAAAAATCGTGTTTGTTGCCCTCCTCTGTACCCCCGACAGTAACCGGACAGCACACTTCAGATATGGCCTCCAACACTGCATACAACAATCAAAGTGTGGCTTTATTAATGACCTTTGGAGGGCCATGATTAGCCATGTTATCCTGGACAAAACACCCCTCAATATGCAGCACACCATTTTGTTAACTTTTGCGGCCACTGTCCAGCACTGGGAATTGTTATTCATGGTCCCTGTTACCATTACCCCTAGGCCCATCTACTCAGTCCCTGTATGACTCTCCCTCCCACCTCAGTTCTTCCATCTCATTAGTAACAAACATATTTGTGTCAGCCAATGAACAAATAGAATTTGTACAGACTGTTACCTTTTGCCACGTGCCACACATCATACCAGTGCTTCACGTCTGGCTTCTTCTCCCTCAAGAACTTACGGACCTGCATGTGACGGTCTGTGGTGATGCTCTTCAACGTTATGCCCTTCTGCTCCAGGTATGACAGCCCACGTTTAAGACCTTCAAGCTCCATTGCATTAGAGCTGCTGACTTCGTTGCACTGAGTACAGATACAGAAAGTCACACAGTGTTGGTGTACTACTGCCACTGTTATCATTGCAAACAGTGTAAGCCTTGGTTCAGCATGTAGTGTTAAGACAAGACAGACATGGCACACAGTGCCATAAATGTGAAAGTCAGGAGTGCCATAGCTGGATATTTTCGATGTGTAAAACCTTCTTGGTGTCAAGGTCCATGAATGTGTACGTCCCATACTTGGCACTGTGTCCTGGAGAACAGGATCTGGCATCACCACCGATGTTCACTGGTGACGTGATGCCAGACAGCATCTTCTTCTGCTCATCTGACCACACTGCATTTACGGCAGGAATAATATATGACTTCTGTATCAACTGAAATGTTCTTACAGAAATCATGGGGATGTTACAATGAGCAAAAACACTCAGTGACTGTTTTGGAAGATCACCGGAAAGAAATATGGATGCTGCAATCTCAAGGTTGCCGGCGGCCATACGTCCAAACCTTGGCTGACTCTCCCACATGGTCTGGTGACCAAAACGGCACTGATGTTTGAGTGCCACAAATGAGCCAAATAGCTGACACACAGTGACCTTACATGGAGACATGCAAGTGGGGCAGGTTTCCAGAGCTACTGTCAAGCTGGACTCGTACACAAGAAACTTTCGTTCTCCATTTTTTGGTGACCTGCAGAGGACATCGTCAGTCCTAAAACAAAAAATGAAAAGTTTGTAGACTGAGTAACCTGTACATAAACACTTGAAAAAAATTATGTCTGTGTATATTTATAAAATGGCAGGTTACAATACTGTTATCTGATTGGCTCTTATTTATGTGTAAAATACGGTTTGCTCATGGGTAAAAGAAAGGACTGCTCAGCACTGAACAGTCTGTAGCACAGATCAGTGGGCATTTGCAACACAGGCATTTCAGTTAGCCCCTACTGGCACAGCTGAACTTCCACCACAAAAATGGCTGCTACTGTTCGACTGTAAACAGGCTTCCAGTGGACCCAAAAAATAGAAGTACCTTAAATAAGCAGTAAAACCAATGAATTAAATGTGGTTTCCCTGATTATCACACTCTCCTTACATACAAAAACAAATTAGAAACAATAACTATTGTTTATAGTGTTCACTACAACTGTTTCTTTCTTGACAGTGAAAAATCCCCCTTGTGTCTTTAACTGCTTATCAGGGAACTGTCTTCTTCTTGCCCTGACAGTGAGATAACTGAGTGTCTGTCTGGGTGGGCCAAGCAGTCAGTATCTGCCGTCAATTTCAATGTTTCTATGTATAGGGCCAACAGACAGTTATACATAAGGTACAAAACGCCTATTTGCAAACAATATCACTGTTTACTTCAGCAATGAAACATGTTGATATTGCCCACATTTGAATAATAGTGGCACACATCCACTTGAATATGAAAAACTTACTGAGATACAGTGATGTCTGATACATAGCTGTCAGTTTCAGCGTCTGATACATGCCAGTCGGGGTCATTGTGTTCCATCTTTTGTTCTAGGTCTGAATCATACATGTTGATCTCTTCATTGTCGCTGCCATGCAATGATTCAACTGTAGTCATTTGAGTTGACACATCCACCATGAACGGCACACACTGAATGCCAATCTCTCTTGAAGGTGTTCTGTACTGTGTAGCTTTGCTCAAATGTGGTATGCGTGTCTGTGTGGAACGCACAAGTACCTGAAAGTAATGTACAGTCAGACATAAGTATGTGAATGATGGCTTAGAAAAAAAAAAAAAGAGAAACAACACCTCAACCATCACCGCCACTGGGCCAGATGACAGCATAAATACATAAAAACAAAAATTGCAGTTAAAAGGAAATTATAAATCAGTCAAGAAATGCTTTGGCGCCTAACAGGACAGAGGTACTGGATCAGAAGAACAAATCCACTACACCACCCTCTGAGTTCTTCCAGTAAGAACAGATATAAACCACCTGAGGACTGTACCAGACAGGCCACAGATGAACCTCAGACAAGCGAGTAAGACCCATAATCCACACAGAGGAACTGGGTAACTATAGGCTGGTAAACCTCTTGTCAGCAGTGTCAAAACTGATGTTAGTCGGCCCGAAGGTCAGGATGGAGGGGGTTCTGAGTACATGGGGTCACATAGACGATCGAAAGCATGCCTCTGCTTAGGGCACATCGTGTGAAAACACCATTGTGTACTTCTATGAAGGGGTGAAAAGGGTGCAGGATCAGGGCAGGTCAGTGGATGTCCTCTTTGTGGACTATGGCAGGGCTTTTGACTCCATGCCATGGGCTACTGGGGAAAATGTAGACTATGGAGTGTGGGACCAGATATTCACATGGATATGAAACTGGCTAGCGGGAGTTTACAGAAGGTGACGGGTGTGGGGGAAGTGTAATTCTACAGTTTACTCAAAAGTGGGTCTAACACAGGGGTCGATGATGAGCCCAGTACTCTTTAACACATGTATTGCTGCCATCAGAAGTGTTGCCAGGAACGGGATCCTTATGGATGACAGAAATCTGTGGCGGTGGTGGATGGAGAGGAGTCAAAGATGGAGGTCCAGGACAATCTGGACACTATAGGGACATGGTCATGAGCCAGGAAAATACACTGTAATGATGATAACTGCAAGGTTCTGTACATGGGGATGGGGAACCAGCGTATGACTCATGTATACACCTGGGTGGTTGAGGGGACACTGCATGTTTCTAGACGGTACAAAGAGCACATGGTGGTGGTGGTGGATGCAAAAAAGAATGTAAGAACCAAGTAAAGTGGTGCATATACAGTACGAAAAAATGCTGTGGTGCATAGCCATGATGATAACCTCATGAAATCCTGAGGTTCTGCTTGCACTGTAAAATAGCCTGGTTATACCACCCCTTGCATACTGCATGCAGTTTTGCCATCCATGGACAGCGTGTTACTGAACACGCTGCGCAGTACAGCAACCAGAATGGTACTGCTGCTCAGGGATAGGCCCTATGAGGACACACTATGGACCTCAACCTGTAGTCTGTGGAGGAGAGAATAAACGGGGATATGACAGAAATCTTCAAGTATCTCAAGGGAATGAATAGGTTGAACCTTGACAGTGTCATCAAGCTGAGAGAACAGGGGACAGTAAGTGACATTAAATTAAGCTGGAAGATGGGAGACTGGGGGGTGATACAAGGACGCGCTACTTAAATAACAGAGTGGTGAACCGATGTAATGCATTGCCAAAGCAGATGGTGGCTGCTACTACTGTATAACAGTTCAAGAGTGGCTTGGATATGGATTGGGGAAGCTGCATTTAGGAGACACGCTGGGGAATGGGGGACCTTGTAGGGAGGGTGTTCTTCAGACTGTTCCCTGACTTGCTATTGGCCATAGAGCAGAACCTATAGAAGACAGGGCAGAATCTGCTTACTTCATAGTACATTACTATGTGACATAAAATAAATAAGACTCATTTCATTAAAATGGAAGGGAAAAGGTTTTGGGAAGACATCATATAATACTATTTCACAGAGAGAGTTCCTGTCACGTTGAACAAACTGTTGGAGTAGGTGTTGACTGAAAATACAGTGAATGGTTTGAGGAAGGCCTTGGACAAACAAATGTAGTTGTCGGTGGAGGGTGTGTGTGTGTGTGTTTGTGTGTGTGTGTGTGTGTGTGGATGGCATGCAAGATGTGGTAAAAGGAGTAATCAATGTCCACGGAAAGCCATTCTCTACTGACGTGTATGAATGCGTGACTGTGAGTTACATTGAAAGGTTGTGGTGTAGCACAGTACACATTTATCATGTTCCACCAGAGCTGGACATAAAATTACAGAAAAATTGAGTGGTTCCATCTGGAGACACACTACATCATCAGTTACTGCTGCCACATAATCAAGTAATAACCCATACAGTTCATGGAGACATGGGCAGTGATTGTAACATAGAAACATAGAAACATAGAAGTTGACGGCAGATAAGGACCGCAAGGCCCATCCAGTCTGCCCATTTCTTTTTCTACCTTATAAATGTGCCATCGGCCTTTGCTCTGTCAGTGGCCTATCTATTCATACTCGTTTGTATTGCTTCCTTATGCCTATCCCATGCCTGTTTGAAGCCCTGCAATGTATTCATAGCCACCACTTCTTGAGGTAGGCCATTCCATGCATCCACCACCCTTTCTGTGAAAAAGAATTTCCTCACATTCCCCCTTAATCGGCCCCCCTCTAATCTCATGCTGTGTCCTCTTGTCATGCTATTTTTCTTATATTTAAACATGTTAGTCTCTTTCACCTTGTTAATGCCCTTAAGGTGTTTGAATGCCTCGATCATATCACCTCTCTCCCTCCTCTGCTCAAGGGTATACATATTGAGCTCTGTTAATCTGTCCTCATATGTCTTCTGATGCAGTCCCTGCACCATTTTGGTTGCCCTTCTCTGGACTGCCTCAATTTGGTTAATGTCCTTGTGAAGGTGTGGCCTCTAATACTGCACGCAGTATTCCAGATGGGGCCTAACCAGTGTCTTGTAAAGAGGGATTATTACCTCCCTCTTATGACTTGTGATACCCCTACTAATACACCCTAACACCCCCTAACCTTACCTACTGCTTTAGAGGTCTGCTTGGATGATTTCAGGTCATCAGTGATGATGATGCCCAAGTCTCTTTCTTCCTTTGTGACTGCTAGCAACTCCCCTCCCAGCCTATAGGTGGCTTCAGGGTTTCTCTTCCCTATGTGCATGATCTTGTACTTCTTTGTATTAAATCCCAGTTGCCACTCTTCTGACCATTTTTCTAGTTTATCCAGATCTCTTCTCATTCTGCCCACCCCATCTAGATTATCTACTCTGTTGCAGTTCTTGGTGTCATCTGCCAACAGACAAGCCTTACCCTCCAGTCCATCTGCAAGGTCACTAATGAAGATGCTGAAGAGGACTGGCCCCAGGACTGATCCCTGAGGTACCCCACTTGTGACTGGCATCTCTTCTGACTGTATACCATTTATCACCACTCTCTGTTTTCTGCCCATCAACCAGTTTACCACCCAGTTGACCAAAAAAACATACTGTGACGCTTCATACCCATCAAACCTCATGTCCCTCTGTGCACACCAGGACACAACACCCCACATGTACTTCTCACACCTATCAAGGTGTCACAGTTTGGAACACTGGCAGAAGTATATTGAATAATATGTTTAACATTGTGTGCAATCACTAAATCTTCACAGAAACAGAGACAGTTCATCAATGCAAAAAACATTACCTCAGGGGAAACCTGAATAGCAATACTGCACATGGAAGGATTGTTCACATCCATGAATCCAGAGTCAAAGGACACTGAGAAATCATCCTCAGTTTGTGTCATGCAACCATTGTCATCAGTCTCTGATGCACATGCAGATTCTGACACCATGTCATCCAATTCATCATCTCCCGCTGGAGACGTATTTGAAATAAGCTGCAAAGATGAAGAAAATGGAGAATAAGGGTTACATGGTAAAAAGTACTATACACTGTATGGTAACAATATCTCATGCAGTAACTTATAACACCATCTTACCACCCCTCCATTCCTATTTTCAAGTGTTACTGGTAAGCACATTCATAATCAGTCAAAGTACTGTCACAGTTTCAGACTGTGGTGATCCAGCACTTATAACACCTGTTTCCAGAAATAAATTGAACAATGAAATCACATAAACATACAAATGGATGCCAGGAAACCACCACTTGCCCCATGAAGTTTGTCCATTTTCACCATGCTAACATGTAGCCCCACCAAGCTCCCTTGAACCCAAAAATTCCTGTGCAAGGCCCTCTGGAACCCCACAACACTATCAGCCACCAATACGTCCTCAGGAAGCACATCACTGTTATCCACCACCCTGTCAGTGAAGAATTACCCTCTCATGTTCACTCTTATTTCTCCCTCACCCCCCAGGACCCAGGCCATGACACCCTGTAATGGTCACATAGAGCAGTACACTGCAGCATGAAGTACACCATGTACACCACTCCCACAGCACGGTACTCTCCTGGCAATAGTGCGGTGACACCTTCAAAATGGTGTTTCACCAGATGGTGGTAAGGAGTAAGGAGGCTACCATCTGTATTGTGGTGACGACAATGGGACACCTGTATACAACAAGGTAGTCAGGTCACAAATTTGTCATTCTCAGTTTTCAATTTTTAGAACCATGATACATAACGTCAGGAAAATGGATGGTTCTCCACATTACGCTTGGGTGGACAATTAATTGGTTACCAGGGCTAACAAGTACTGAATAGCCATGTCTCCCAAGGTTTTAACTGGAACCACCTTTTTTTTTATGTGAAATCAGCACAGTGAGAAAGATGTAATTTTGGTCTATGGGGTGGTGGGGGAAAACGCATGCCACTTGTCCTTACACATAAGTACTGTGCATAGCAATACAATAACACAGAACTTTTTCTGCTAATATTGACAGCTTCTTTACAGCAGCCAGTGCCATGGACACTTTATTTTTTATAACTGGTGGGAGGGGGGATGGCAATAAGGGTAAATGACAGGTGTTACATGACTGAGACTTTGCTGATACAAAACTAATGCACGCCCCTAATACACCATACACTTAGCATGTGCCACAACTCCATGTATCAGTACTGATTACAGTACATGATGGCTGCTGCAAGTGAAACACCATCCTATGCCCATGGTGACCATTTCACAATACCATTGACTGTCATGACATGTGGCATGGTAGCACCAACATGATGGCACATCAACTGCAATTGCCAAATAAAGTTAACAGTACAGCATCTGCTATGTAGTATTGTGTGCTACTCAGAAGCCTGCAAGCTATGACACACACTTGGTGCATTGTAGGATACAGAACCAGGTATAAGCCAATGATATAGTGCTGTGTGCAAGGCATCGACAGAGGGGGGATGGGTGAAACACAGGTGATGCAACTGTGCATGACGGGTCAAGGATATTTCTGTGACACATAAAGCATGGCTTTTTCAAAAAACATGTAACAACATACAGTGGCGTGAAAAAGTATTTGCCCCCTTCCTGATTTTCTCTATTATTGCATATTTGTCACACTGGATGTTTTCAGATCTTTAGAGAAAATGTAATATTAGATAAAGGGAACCTGAGTGAACAAATAACACTTGTTTTTAATTTTTTTATTTCACCTATTTAATGAAAAAGTTAACCAACACCAACTGGCACTGTGTGAAAAAGTAATTGCCCCTTACACTTAATAACTGGTTATGCCACATTTAGCTGCAATGACTGCAACCAAACACTTCCTATAATTCAATATCAGTCTTTCACATCGCTGTGGAGGAATTTTAACTCACTCTTCCTTGCAGAACTGCTTTAATTCAGTAACATTTGGTAGGTTTCGAGCATGAACTGCTCGTTTCAGGTCCTGCCACAGCATCTCTATTGGGTTTAAGTCTGAACTTTGACTAGGCCACTCCAAAACTTTAATTTTACTTCTTTTAGCCATTCTGATGTGGACTTGCTTTTTGTGTTTTGTATCATTGTCTTGCTGCAGTCAACTACGCTTCAGCTTCAGCTGACGTAAGGTGACGGACATTCTCACAAGAATTTTCTGGTACAGAGCAGAATTCATAGTTCCTTTAATTTTGGCAAGTCATCAGGTCCTTAGGCAGCAAGGCATCCCCACACCATCACACTACCACCACCATGTTTGACTGTTGGTATGGTGTTCTTACTGTGGAATGCTGTGTTTGCTTCAGCGAGACATTATGGGATCCATATGGTCCAAAAGTTCCACTTTGGACTCATCTGTCCATAGAACATTTTCCCAAAAGGCTTGTGGATCATCCAGGTGCTTCTTGGCAAATGAGAGGCGAACATTTATGTTCTTCTTGGGTTAGCAGTGGTTTCTGCCTTGCTACTCTCACATGAAGCCCATTTTGCCCAGTCTCTTTCTGATTGTGGAGTCATGAACACTGACCTTAGCTGAGGCAAGAAAGCCTGCAGTTCTTTGGATGTTGTTTTGGGATCCTTTGAGACTTCCTGGATGATTTCACGCTGTGCCCTTGGAGGTAATTTTGGCAGGCCGCCCACTCCTGGGAAGATTCTCTACTGTTCAAGTGTTCTCCATTTGGAGATTATGGCTCTCACTGTGGTTGATGGAGTCCCAGAGCCTTAGAAATAGCTTGTAACCCTTTCCAGACTGAAAGAGGGCAACATTTTTCTGATCTTTCAGGAACTTCCTTTGATCATGGCATAATGTGTTGGTTGAATCTTTGTGCTGAACAGCGTGACTCTGATGGTAGGGGCCAAAATAAGTGAGGTTTATATTGAGCAGGACTGGCTGTAATCAAGCCTGGCTGTGTTCAATCAACAGCCTAATTATCCTTTTAATTGGGTTGATTTAACTGAGAGGCAATTACTTTTCACACAGTGCCAGTTGGTGTTGGTTAACTTTTTCATTAAATAAATGAAATAAGTAAAAAAAAAAGTGTTATTTATTCACTCAGGTTCCCTTTATCTAATATTATATTTTGTCTAAAGACCTGAAAACATCCAGTGTGACAAATATGCAATAATAGAGAAAATCAGGAAGGGGGCAAATACTTTTTCACGCCACTGTACCTGTTCAAGTTTATGCTTTTTCAAGAACACACTCTCTCTCTCTCCGGCACGGCTGGGCTTGCTGCTTGGAGGGATCTTCCATTCTTCGTGGTATCACACCTTTTTTCAGATCAATCCTTTTATATCCACACTGTCTGGCAAGGTCAGGAAGCATGGTGAAGTCAGAGGACTCAAAGTGATCCTCGCACAATTCAGCCCTGTCACCAGGCTTCCAGCTACGCTCCCTACGGCATGCTGTCACCCAGGCACGTCGCAGCTTCTTACACTTTGGGAAAGTGAAGAAAGACTTTCCACTTGTATCCCCATTTTTGCAGTTAGGGGCAGCACAGTAAACCATTATGTATGGTGGACAGGCTGACAGCAGCAACAAATAAAGGCTATGAAAGCCTTTGACAAGCAAATGACATGAAATTAACTATTGAAGATAAAATAAAGAAAATACAAAACGTTCAAAATTACTCAATTAAGATATGTCAGAAGTGCAGCACACTAAAATTCTTCACACTGTGAAACACTGTCAGACCTGCAATGACGAAAGACTGTCACAAACAGAGACAGCATACATGCTTTGGTTGTTTTTCTTTCAAGCTTTATTGACAGGAATAAACATAGAAAGAACAACTGCGATTGGCCACACAACACTGGCTTTCTGATTTACGCGGCAAAAATAGACACATTTACCGCTAATAATGGCACCTGACTTGCACAGTGTATGGCTGAGGGGGCAGTAAGCATTCACAGTGACATGCAGAACTATGGCACAGTTACCAAATAAAACACTTTATTCCTGTAAACAGACATAATGATGTACTGTGGTGATCTCCGTGGACACAGTACTACATAGCCAGATGGACACTTGCCACCTAGTAGATGACAGGACCAAAATAATTAGCCTGTATTTTCCTACCACTGGCCGCACATAGGCATAACATTGGCTCAGACTCGGGAGTTTCCGGAGTGGTGGCAGTGACGTGTTACATCATCAGCAGTGATGGAAAGTGCCGATCAGCGCCATGCCTCGTCGCAGCTCTACACAGCACAATCGGAGCTTACTGAAAACATCCAGAAATAAACGAAGTTAGGAAAAAATAATATTCAGACCATCATTTCATGCACAGACAGGGACTGGAGACACAGTGAGAAGCAGTAAAGTGAATTTTGGGACTTTGCAGGTCACCTTTAGGTGGAACTGAAAAAATCCACCTGTTTTGATCATAAGGTGGGGTCATAAGAAGATGATGTTGAAAATATTGCATTTCCCATACGACAAAGCAAACAACTTCATGGGCCAAACCCTTACTAGTTTACTTCTTCCTTTCTCATTTTAGTTGCTTTGTAGTATTAAGTAAATTCTCAACAGTTTAATGTTTAGAAACTGTAGGAGTCATTACCTAACAGCGTAGTTAAGTATGTATATTCCATAAGTAAGTATATGAGGTTTTAAGTACTAGCACCATTTCTTTATGCTTACCGCTGGTTATTACTTGAAAAGGGAATAAGAGCTTAAGTGTTTTGGATGAGACCTATCTTGGGGAAGCTATCTTATTCCTCTTCTGTGTTTATTACTTTTGTATCATTAGAGTAATACTGTAGCTCTTATTGCTCAGCTTTTATGTAACAGGTGTGGACTCAGAAGCCGTTGAATAAATAAGGGATAATGTATGGTCCTCTATCATTAACGGGTTTGTTAACTGTCACTAGGTTGCCAGGTTGACCATGTAAACCTCGAGAACGAAGCTCAAGAGATTTACGTAGCCATGGTGGTAACCTCGAGACATTACACAAACCAGTTAATGATAGAGGGACCATACATTATATTTTATAGTGTATGGTCCCCATAAACTGGCAGAAAAAATGAAGAAGACTCCTTACTTTTGGCAGTTTTGGTCACCGCCATCGACGTTCTGGGTAATTCTCTCGCTGCTGCACCAGTTTTGGGAAGGCCATTTTTCCATGAGAAAAAAGTTGTGCAGATGTGCTCTGTTTGTAATCCCATTGATATGATGTACTCAAGAGTAGTTTATAACCTCTGACGTCATAGCGATGGGATGATCAAGAAATAATTTTGCAGCTTTTTTAGCAGTAATAATGGCTCACCATACATTATATCCATTTATTTTCACATATGTTGAATACATTTTAGAATCCTCGATTTAGTCAACATACAATATGTTGAATAAATACCACCTGTCAATCAAAGCTTTTTTGTTCACATTTTGACAAATAAATGTGAATAACTTTAAGACAAAAAATGAAAGCATCATACTGTGAGCATGAAATTTGTCCAGCACACAAATATCTACAAAATGAGTGGTTTCATTTTTATATACTTTTTAGTTTTTTTTTATAATTAGCAAAAAACAACAGAACATTCAATTTGTTTTTACTTTTTTGACAAGCAAATGTGAATAACTTTAAAATGAAAAATGACAGCATGGTACTCTGAGCACAAAAGTTGTTCAGCACAAAAATATCTACAAAATGAGTGGTGTTTCATTCATATGTACCTTTTAGTTATTTTTCATAATTAGCAAAGACAGCAGAAAAATATTTTTTTTCACTTTTTGGACAAACAAATATGAATAATTTTAAAATGAAAAAAAATTATAGCATGGTACTATGAGCACAAAATTTGCTCAGTGCAAAAATATCTACAAAATAAGAGGTGTTTCATGTATATGTGTGTGTGTGTATATATATATATATATATATATATATATATATATATATATATATATATATATATATTGTGTGTGTGTGTGTGTGTGTGATTGTGTCTATACCTTATAGTTTTTTTAAAGTAAAAAACACCAGAAAATTCCATTTTCTTTTTTACTTTTTCAACCAACAAATGCAAATAACTCTAAAATGAAAAATGATAGCATGATACTTTGAGCACAAAAGTTGTTCAGTGCAAAAATATCTAAAACATGAGAGGTGTTTCATTTATAGATACCTTTTAGATTTTTTATGATCAGCAAAAAATGGCAGAAAATTCTATTTTTATTCACTTTTTTGACAAACTAATACCCCCCACCCCCAAAAAAAGCAAAAACATATGAACTGTGCATGAAACTGTTTTATTATGTACTGGCCATAATATAAAGTTGAAGAATCTTTAGCAACTGCTTAGCAACCACTATGCTAAGTGGAGCTACACTGGAAAAACCACAAAAAGTCCATGTAAGTTTACATTAAAAATTAAATAAACAATTTAAAACAAAACTCCCTGCAGTATCCTAAAGGATCCCTATTGCATAAATGGAATATGTAACAGGGACCTTGTGGAATACATGATTTATTTTTTACTCAGGCTGTTTGGTCTTGGGCACATCATTCATAGCTTATGCCACTCATGAGGTTATCCAAGGTCAAACAGCTCCTGTGAAAATAAATTATGTATTCCACAGGTCCCTGTTATGTATCCCATATTTATTGCATTGCTTAGATTTACAAAATCATAATTTTAAGTTTAGAGTTTTATTACAATTGATCCAAGGAAGATCTTATAGTTGGCATCTGTTTACTATTTTGTTCTTTATAGCATAAAAGTAAAAGCTGGGGGGGAGAGAAACAGAGAACACAATATTAAAATGTGTCTAATTTAATAACATGTTCATGGAATGCTAAAGGCATGGCACATCTGTTAAGAGATCTAGGGTGTTTCAAAAACTAAATACTCAAAAGGCTGACACCACCATTTTACAGGAAACACATTTTAGAGAGGTAAAAGCACCAAAACTAGACAGATGGTGGGATAGGGATACCACAATACATACAAGAGCAACAAAAGAAGGTTATCTATTGTGATTAAAAGAAAACTAAAATTTTGCATTGTCAAATGAAATAAAAGATAACTAGGAGAGACTGTCAACACTGTCACGGACAATGAATGACAGCTCTCTAGTAATCTGTAACTTACATTATTATGAGCCTTGCCCTGAACTTTTTCACAATGTGTCAAACAAACTAATGCTGATTAAGTAGCAGGTGGAACTTTAACTTGGCTCGACCTATTCTTAGACAAGAGTGTGCAGAACAGAAATGGCACCCAAGTTAAGAAGAGAGAAGTGCTAGAGGAACTTCTTAAACACAATGATCTCTGTGATTCATGGTGAGTTCTTAACTCTTCAGGAAGAAACTACTCTTTTTATTTTACAGTACATAACTCTTTTAGCCATATTAATTACATATTTCTTTCTAAGGGGCTTTGTAAAGTAGTTCACAATGCAAATTTAATTGAAAATGTCATATCTACAGTAATTCCTCAGTGGTAACATGCAATGTGAATATTTACACTAATCAAGAAGGGGCATCAAGATAGACCCTTAACCCCTTAATCCTCCAAAATTCAGGTTTAACCAGTTGTGTGACAAGATAATCTGAGTCATTTCTTTAATGGATGTCAAGTTCTACTGTATGAGAGGCTTATAAGTGCCTCAGTAAGGGTCTTGTAATAGAATATTACTCTAAAAGAAAGAAACAGTCTAAATCTGAGCTCAGATTGCTAGAAGAGAAATTGAAACCCTTTCTAGGCCAGCATAAAACTGACCCAGTGAGAAACAAATACCTAATCCCTGAGGTCACAAAACTGAAATACAAAAAAATTAGTAAAATTCAATATTGCTACGTAGAAAATGCACTGGAAAGGCTGAAGCAGATATACTGTGAAATGAGAGAACCCCCCACCAGACTACTAGCCTGTAGACTCAAGAAATGGCAAAGTGAATCAGTTATTCTGTCACATAGAAGGAAATACACCTTCCAAAATGGTGGGTTCTTGAGATGATAGCTGTTAGAGGTGTGGTACACCTAAAGCGAAGCTGTCTCATATTCTGCTATCTTGCCCTGTTTTAAAAGATGTCTGGGAAAAAGTATTACATTCATGTTCTAGTTTATTACATTTCCAGATTAAATTTGATCCCTTACTCCGTATACTAGGAGACCGTACTTCCCTTTCACCTTTGTCAAAACATTACCAGTCTTGGGTTCTCGTTGTATGCCTTGGCCTAAAAAGACAAATTCCCTCTCACTGGAAAACAGCAAATGTACTATCTTTTCAAGATTGGATACATTATATGGTTACTCATGCATTCAATTAAATAATGAGTTATTTAGCATTAGATCATTGCAACTTGTATAAACAAATATGGAACCCATTCATTAGATACACATGGCTTGTTTCTCAAAGGGCTGTGAATGCCATAAGCCCTGGGTGCGTCTAATGTATAACACATGAGGCTTGCAATATTCTTCCACCAGCAATCGGGTATACCAACTTTTTCTGGTACAATTTGCAACAATCCTAGGTACCCTTTTCATGGGGTTTGCACCAAATATTTGGCACAAGGTACCTTAAATCAGAAAACATGTCATAAATGTGCCTGATCTTCTAGAACTGGGTGCAGCATGCAGCAAAGTTGTTGGTGCAGTTACACCACCAAGTGGGTATTGATACAGGACTTGACGCAAGCCCTGCATCACCCTTTGTGAATCTGACCCACATAATCTAATTGACTGTTTGATATTCTTTAATTGCAAGTTTATTAGTCGCAATATTGAAATCCCCAAATATAATCTTAACATCCAATAGAGAAATGTTACAAACACAACTATTGTTCAGTAATCCTTTTTATTGTAAAACCATCCTTGTATATATTGGTATGATTTTTTTCCTTCAAAAATCAATAAAAACATTATCAAGAAAAAAGAGAAACATTTGGGTCAAAATGTCAAGAATCAACAAAGTTATAAGGAAATGTTTCCTCATAACTTTGCTATTTTTTCAGATCTTAACCCCGCATTTTCAACATAGCCCTCCTATCCCATCTCATGAACACGACAAATGTCATTTTTCAAATCCTCACCCAAACTTCTTCTCACGCTCATGCTGCAAAATTACATTTTGGCCATGATTTCACATAGTAAATGAATTGTGTCATGTTCATTATGTGGTGTCATAAAAAGACCGTGTTGAAAAGTTGGGGTCAAAATCTTAAATAAAAATGATACATAGATACATAGACACTGTCAGCAGATAAGGACCTATTGTCCACCCAGTCTGCCCATTTGAGCTTGTAAGTTCCTTTTATATTTTTCTAGAAGTCTGTTGCCCCTTACCCCTGACCTCCAAAATTCCCTGATATCTATCCAATGCATTCTTAAATCCCGTGATAGTGGGGGGCGTGGCCTGGCCTTAGGCTGAATGGCAACTTAAGTGCTTAGCTCCCTGACTGTGGGACTGCATCCTTCAACATCCGACCACTGGGGGGCTGATTTTCCTGACTTTTCATGCAAAATATAGAAGAGGGACTTACCTGCTGCAGTTGGGTGTCCTTATTTTCTTCAGCAATGGGTAGTGCTCCACCCAACTACAGGAATCCTCCTCAGTTGTCTGCGGCCTGCAAGATGGCCTCCTCTCCCTCAGCGACTCCAGATTCTGCAAAAATGGAACAGATGTTTAATCAGTTGCTGGCCCAGATGGCACAGATGACTACTGCATTGAATAACAAAACTCAGACTTTGCAAGCCATTGAAATCCGACTTTTTCACGTGGAAAGGCATTTCAAAACCCATGATGCTGCAATACAAGATCTCACTGTTACAACCAGAGAACAGGCCCGTCTTATTCTTATCTTACAAGACAAAGTGGATGATTTAGAAAATCACAGCTGCCATAATAATCTGTGATGAACTGGCTTCCCAGAGGGGGCTGAGCAGCATGCATGGTGGCCTTTCTTCAGAATGTGCCTCCTCAGATTTTGGGCCTCCCAACTGCCACTATGATGCAAATTGAGCAGGCTCACTGTTCACTTGCTCCCACGCCCAAACCAGGGGAATGCCCATGTCCTATTTTGGCCTGTTTCCTTGACTTCAGGCAAAAGGAAATGGTCATAGCTGCAGCCCGAGAAAAGGCTTGCTCTCCTGGAATGGGAGAACTATCCAAATCTTCCAAGACCTCTCGCAGGACCTGTCTGAAAAGTAGAAAGCATATTCCAACTGCAGGAGGATACTACATGCTCACTGGCTGCAATTTTCCTTGCAGTACCCTGCTACTATGCAGGTGATTGTAAATGGAGCCCCATGCTGTTTGCCACCCCGGAGTGCCTCATGGATTACCTCCGCAGGGAGTTCCCTAAAGACTTCCAAGACCTGGGACTCTTTGGCTCTTCTCCTTGCTCCTCTGATCCTGACCAGCGCATCAATGATCCACCCGCATTTCCAGCACAGGACTTGAGGCCCCCTGTTCATCGCTTTGAGGCCTCTCTCCCTCCCTCCCTGCAGTAAAAAGCATTGCACGCCTTTTCGGCATGAGAAGTGCCAACATCCGCAAGATTGGCAGCCCGGGATGCAGCAGGATGAACAATTCCCTAACACTTTGGTGCACTTCAACTCCCGAACAAGTTAGCCCCTTGCTCACACTACTAGAACATGCCTCGGAAGAAGGAGCACCACCAACTCCTCTGACATCGCGAAGTCAGAAGTCATCATGGGCAGCTGTGATAGCGGTAGAAGCACCCTGTGAATACAAGGAGACTCAGCCCCTGACTCCTCATAGCCTTTTGCAGCAGCAGCCACAGGGTCAGGAAGCTCTGGAATGCCCTTCCAGCCAACAGAAGTCAGACTTGCCACCTTGATGTATCAGATAAGTGCCTCTTTTCTGCTTCTCTCCCCATTGGGCCTGCTGCAGCTTAAGGTATATCAAGGGCTTTGACTCTCTCCTCCCCGCGGCTCACTCCACTGGTCCCTGGCTTGTGATTTTGGGAACACATGCAAGTTACCTCTTTGCCTGGTTCTCCCTTCTAAGCTGCTGCCTGGTAATGCCTCTGGGGTACTGATCTTACTGGTGCTTTAACTGACGTAGACTTTTTACAATGAAGCTCTCAGCTGTCAGATGCAAGACTTCAGTGCCTACTGTAATGCGTATAGTTTTTCTGCTTTCTCTTGCCCGGATCAGAACTGTCCTTATGGAGCCCCCAACACCACCCGAATCTCATGGAATGTTACTCCCTGGACTTTTCTAGGCCCCTTCCCCTAGTTTCCATAGTCTCCCTAGCCTATTTCAGTTTGCGTGATGTTTGCTGCACTTGTGAGACTGAATGATTAACCATTTGTTTTCTCTCTTCCATACAGGGGTAGCGTGTTTTTCCCCGGGTGCCCCGCAGGTACTTGGGTTTAAACCCCGCTCCCTCAGTCTAGCACCGGAGGGCTGCCATGCCCAGTCTGCCTCCCCAGGTCTGGAGCCATTTCTCCCAATCGGGATTCTGGAGTTATAGTGGGAGGCTGCCCCTCCCCTCATTTCTCTAGTTTAAAAGCTCCTTACTCCCATAGTTCTGGGCTGCCCAAATCTTTTCCCATTTGAATACTGGGCCACTTGCCTCTCAGGGTTATGGGGGCCTGTGGCTTTCCACTAAGGGATTCCTGCCGGATCACCATATGGAGGGTGACACCCCTTTTTTTTGTTTTGGCTCCCTCCTCTACCTCCCCCTTATTGCATTTTTTTTCCCACAGGGAAGTCAAGCAGGATGGGCTGCCTGTGCTAACAAGGTGAACATGCTTTTCCTGTTTTGGCTCACCTATTTTCTCTTCCCTTTCACCCCATGAGAGGGACTTAGGTGGCCTTGGCAGGGCATCTGCCAGCCTCACTACTTCCCTCTGCATAAGATTTGCTCTTGTCTGACTGGTTTGGCTGTAAATAGCTTGGGTTTATTTCGAGCCTGTTGCTCGTTTACTGTTACTACTTTCTGTTTTAACCGGGCTATGTTTTGTTGCACTGTCTTTCTTGAAATTCTACAGTGCACTTGCTACAACCTACAGGGACCTAACGGGTACTTCTTGGGGGAGAGGCTAGCTGCCCCCTCAGCCTTGTCCATGTTTCTTGTCTTGCTTGTCACCTGGCAGCATGATCACCTCCACTAATTATGGGTGACTTACATGCTTACACCTGGAACATTCAGGGCCTAAATACTCTGATAAAGTGTAAACAGGTGTTATCCCATCTGAAAGACTGAGAGCTATACTCGCTTTCTTCCAAGAAACAAAACTAACAGCACATGACCATGTTCATCTGGAAAGAGATTGGTGGGCCAAGTGTTCTCTGCCCCAAGAAGAGAGGTGGCTATACTCCTACATAAGTCCCTTACTTGGTCACCCACCCAAGTCCAAACAGACCCCCAGTGTAGGTGGGTGGGTCCTAGTTCTGATGTGCACTCTCGAAGGTCCTTTTATTCTTGAATCTATCTATGCACCTGACAAGGACGCCCCTACCTTCTTTCATGAAGTGGCCCAGGAACTAAGCACTAGCTACTATGCCCACACCAACTATACTGGGCGGTGATTTCAATCTTGCCCTAGTACCCCTGCTAGACCGCAGCACTCCCTCCATCGAGCAGCACCCTAGGGCCTGACTGGCATTACAGCACCTAATAACAGAATTCAGCCTGACCGACATCTGGAGAACCCAGCATCCCAGGTAGAGGGACTACTGCTTTATGTCACCTGTGCATAGGTCACATAGTCATCTGGATTTCTGGCTGGTCTCCGCAAAGATCTCTCAGAATTCAGTAAACTCTGAGATAATGCCCAAGGTCATCTTTGATCATGCCCCTGTTCACCTGCACATCCTGTGGGGCCCACCTTCCCCGAAATCAACCTTGTGGAAATTAGACCCCCTTCTTCTTAAAGACCCTGATTTCATCCAGTGAATATCCTCAGAAGTGACTCTCTTCTTGGCTGATAATCTCCCTGAGGATATGTCTTCGGGAATCACATGGGAGGTACTGAAAGCCACCCTATAGTGGCAAAAATGGGATATGCCTCCAGGTGGCCCAAGCAGCGGGAGCATCGTTTAAAGTCACTAAAGCACTATTAAAGACTCTAGAAGCCCAGGCCAGCGAACTCCTAGCTTGCAGCCATGCTCCGCATTAAACAACCAAATGCTTAGGCTCCGTTATGAAATTAATGATCCGTTGCCCATAAAGCAGAGGTTGCTGTGCTGAGGCTCTATCATTGGTATTGGGAGGGCAAAGAAAAAGATGGCAAATTGCAGGCCTACTGCCTGCACAAACAGCAGGCAGATCACCACATTCCAGGGCTAAAAGATCAGTCCAGCGCCATTCACACAGACTCTCAGCGAATTAACTCCATCATGCAATAGTATAACACATCCTTTTATTCCTCTTCCAGGGGGCAGGAGTGTGGTGCGATCATGCCTTTTTTCTCTGCTCTCCAACTCCCCACTCTCCTACCCTCCCAGGCAGAGGACCTAGACTGAACTATCACCCCAACCAAGGTAATGGCAGTGATCAGTGCCTTAAACTCTGGTAAAACTCCTGGGGGAGATGGCTCCCCATAGAATTCTGGCAACTCCTTGCCCCTCAAATTGCCCCCTCCTTTCCTCAGTATATAATGAGGCTCTTGACAATGGTTTCTTCCCCACTACCTTGTGGGAAGCTGTCATCACTGTCTTTCCCCAAAAAGACAAGGACCCCACGCTTCCATCGAGCTATCGCCCAATATCGCTTATGAACGCAGACAGTAAGATTTTTGCCAAGATCCTAGGTACCAGATTAAATCCACTTCTTCCTTCCCTTATTCACCCATCGCAAGTGGGCTTTGTTCCTGGGTGCTTTAGTCAAGATCACATTCGGTCTCTGGTCAACATTATTCATCACACCCAGACTATCCCTACCCCAACTGTGGCTGTGGCCATTGATTTTGAAAAGGTGTTTGAGTCCCTGAAGTGGGACTATTTGGGGCTGGTGCTCCAACAATTTGGCTTCAGATCCAGGTTTTGAGGATAGATACAGGCACTTTATCAGCTTCCTATGGCCAGTATAAGGATCAACATGGTAACCTCCCCCTACTTTCAACTGGGCAGAGGCACTTGCCAAGGTTGCCCCCTTGTCCCCTCTCCTTTTCATTTTGGCTGCAGAGCCTCTGGCAGCCGCTATTAGGCAGCATCCTGCCATCAAGGGAGTCACAACTGGGACTTGCTCATATACCACCTTTTTGTAAGCAGATGATCTACTGGTTCCAGTGGAAGATGCAACCGCTTTCATCCCAGTACTTCTCTCCATCCTTGCAAATTTTGTGGACCTGTCGGGTCTTAAGGTGAACAAATCCAAAACTGAAGTGCTCCCTCTCAATTCCAAGTGCACTCAGAATATGGTAACCCCCCTAGGACTTAAGTGGGCCTCAGGGGCCCTTGTCTATCTTGGCATATACTCTATATCCCTTTTGACCTCTTCAACGTCTGGGATCTCAGCATGCAGCCCTTGGTGGCTGACCTCAGAACTGAGCTGGACAGATGGCGAACACTCCATTTTACTTTAGCTGGTAAGATATCGGCACTGAAAATGGTATCTGTCCCTAAGCTTCTCTACCCTCTTAATCATATCCCTCTGGTTCCCCCAGTAAAGTGGCTTTGTACCGTCGACCATCTTAAAGGGAATTTCCTCTGGGAAAATAAAAAAAACACGATACAGTAGGAACAAGCTCCGATCCCACTGGAAGGATGGTGGGTGGGTCCTCCCATGGCTGGAAGGTTATATGTGGGCCTATTCCCTTTCCCAGTCTCTGAAGTGGTTCTCTGCCCTGTCTACGGAATCCTCACAATGGCTACACATAGAAAAATCTATGGCCCTGGTGCACAGTCTCCCTCTCCTGATATATAACCCTTTGCCTAAGGCCCTGAAAGGACATCCTACGATTGCTCTGGCAGTCCAGCTATGCAATAAGGTACATGCCAGACTCAAGACCAACCCTAGACCCCTATCTCTTGCTCCCATATTTGGTAGCAAACTCATCTTGGTGGACAACAAACCTCTTCTTTGGCCTCAATGGGAGCATTATGGCATCCAAACAGTGGCGGCTGTCCTAGATGAGTCAGGGCAAATGATTCAATCCTTTCAACAGCTTGCTAATGCTAAAGGGATCCCCAGGAGAGATTTCTGGAGGTACCTGCAGCTACGCAGTTCCATTACTGACTATTTAAGAACCTTCCCACCCTGCCCTGCCAGCTCGCAGAAACTTCTCAGCTGGCTCAAGACTCCTAAGGGCCTAGCTAGCAAGATATATGCAGACATACAAGAGAGCATCCCCTCACAATCTGGTGAATCCAAGCGGAAATGGGAAAAAGCATGGAATCTACAGCTAGATAAGGCCCGCTGGTCTCTATGCTGGAAATTGGCACACTCAAGCTACCCAGATATGCACAGTAGACTTATGCAGAACAAAATATTGCATCATTGGTACAGGACCCCACAAGTGCTGCACAAAGCCAAGCTTCTGAGCAACAATCTGTGCTGGAGGTGCAATGTCCATCCTGGGGATCTATGTCACATTCTCTGCCAGTGCCCCCAGCTGACCCTTTTCTGGCAGCAGGTAGCCCAGCTGGCATCCCAAGTTCTGGGCTGTATGATCCAGCTGGATCCTCAAGTCTGGATACTGGGCCTCCTTCCTTTAGGAACTCGATTAAAAGACCAGTAACTCCGCTGGCTTGCACTTCTTAGCATTTCTGCCAAGCGCCTTATTTTATGTCGCTGGAGAACTAATGAAGTCCCCTCTGTCTCAGAGCTCCATCATGCACTTTTGCAGCTGGCATCACTAGACCACATATCTCATGTAGTGACCAACAGCTCAGTGACTATTCTGCCTGTTGGACCCCCTTCCTTGCATACTTGAAGCCTCGGGCAGGAACTGGGTGAGGCCATGCATGGTCTTCGTTGTACTTTCTCTTTATATACTCTCGTGGATGTACCCCTGTGATAGGCTAGAACTACCAAGTACCCTATCACCAATCTTGTATCCTAGGAGACTATTTGACATTTCTGAATTCCAGGTTTTCTAGGTTTTGCTTCTTTTGACTATAATGTTACATGTAGCAGAGAATGTGCTCCCCCCAGCCCTCTTGGGCTGTGGTTTCGGACCTTTTAGGCATCCAGCTTTTGCACCTAGTCTTTGCATCTTTTAATGTGAGGGGTTACCCCTTTTCAAATGCCATGTCAGGCTTCCTTTGCTACTTCTTGATGTACACCACTGTCTATGGATTATGACCTTATATGTGTGCTTGATCCTTCTCTGCCAGCATTTTACAGTCTGTATTACTGTTAATCCATGTATACTTGCATGGAATAACTCAATAAAGATTATAAACTGAAAAAAAAAATCCCGTGATTGTTTCAGCCCCCACCACTTCCTCTGGCGGGTGTTCCACTTGTCCACCACCCTTTCTGTGAAGACATTCTTCCTCGTGTTTCCTCTGAATCGCTCTCCCTCCAACTTCATCCCATGCCCTCTAGTCCTGGAACATCTTTTTCACTGGAAAATAGTTTATTCCTGCATCCTGTTCCTCCCTATAAGGTACTTGTATGTCTCTATCATATTCCCTCTCTCCCTCCTCTCCTCACCTCTCTTCCAGGAAGTACATATTTAAGTCCTTTACCCTGTCCTCATAGGACTTGTGATGCAATCCTTGTACCATCTTTGTTGCCCTTCTCTGAACCTTCTTTGCCCTGTCTTGTCTTTACGTAGGTAAGGTCTCAGAACTGTACACTGTACTCCAGGTGAGGCCTCACTAGTGTCTTGTATAGTGGAATTATGACCTCCTTTTTTCTGCTGGTGATGCCCCTGCCTATGCATCTCAGAATCCTATTTGCTTTACCTGCTGCCTGGTCACACTGCTTCCCTACCTTGAGGTCATCAGAGATAATAACCCCAATGTTCTTTTCCTGCTTGGTGCATGCTATATCCTCACCCCCCAACTGTTATGTTGTTCCAGGGTTTTTGTGCCCCATGTGCATTATCTTGCACTTCTTTGACTTAAATTTTGACTGCCAAACACTTTACCATTCGTCAAGCTTCTGCAGGTCCCTCCTCATTCTGTCTACACCCTCTGGTATGTCCACTTTGTTACAGAGCTTTATGTCATTAGCACACAGGGAAATTCTGCCTTCTAGGTCCTGCGCAATATCATTGATTGAGATGTTGAATAGGACCAGTCCCAGCACTGATCCCTGTGGTACCCCACTGGTCAATCTTTCCTCTGTGGAGTGACAGCCATTTATCACCATCCTCTGTGTCCTGCCACCCAGCCAATTACCCACCCACTGCACTACTGTCCTGCCCACTTCCATATTCCCCAGTTTGCTTGATAGCCTTCTATGTGGCACAGTGTCAAATGCCTTCCTGAAGTCCAGATAGGCCATGTCCACTGCCCTGCCCTGATCCACCTCCCTTGTCACCCAGTCGAAAAATTCAGTGAGGATGGTCTGGCATGACCTCCCCCCCCAGCGAAACCATGCTGTCTTGGGTCCTGTAGTCTGTTGACAACCAGATGTTCCACCAATCTCTCCTTCTGTAGTGCTTCCATGATCTTTCCCACTACCGAGGTGAGGCTGACTGGTCTGTAGTTCCCCACTTCCTCTTTGTTCCCGCTTTTATATAAGGGGACTACATCTGCTATCCTCCAGTCTTTGGGTACCTCCCCTGTTTCCAGTGATTGGCTAAACAGGATTGCCAGAGGTTCAGCCACCACCTCCCTTAGTTCTTTTAGGACCATGGGGTGCACTCCATCTAGCCCCATTGCTTTATTGACTCTTATTCCTTCCAGTTCCTTTAGGACCCTTTCCCAAGTAAAGGGACTTGTGTCCATTTCTGCTGTTCCCACCCCTTGTACTCCCTTCAAGCCAATTACCCTCCTATTCCTCAGTAAAGACTGAGCAGAAATATCTGTTCAGTATGTCAGATTTACTGTTGTCATCCTCCATGCGGCCCCCATCCTCCCCTTCAGCCTCACTATACCTCCCTTTGCCCTTCTTTTTTTACTTATTTATGTGTAAAAGGTTTTGTCTCCTCTACAACTGATTTTGCAATTTGCTCTTCTGTCTGAGCTTTGGCTTCCCTTATTGACCTCCCTGCCTCCCTTTGCTTCTCCTGGTACTTCTCCCTATCCCCTTTTGCATGCATCTTTTTGTATTGCCTAAATGCAATCTTTTTGGCTTTCACTTTCTCCGCTACCTTCTTGGAAAACCATAATGGCCTTCTCTTCCTTTTCCCCTTGCTAACCTGCTTAATGCATAATTCTGTTGCTTTTGTAATTATGTTTTAAATATTGCCCACTGTTCCTTCACCCCTGATTCCCTCCCCATTCCCATTAGTAATTCTTTCAAGCATCGACCCATTTTCCCAAAGTCTGTCCCCCTAAAATTCAGGATATGTGTTTTTGTGTGGTTTGGTTCTGCTCCTTCTGTGATTTCAAACCACAGTGACTGGTGGTCACTGTTCCCCAGGTGCTCCCCCACTGTTACCCCTATCACACTGTCCCCGTTTGTGAGCACGAGGTCCAGTATTGCCTTCTGCTGAGTTGGTTCCATGACCAGTTGCTTAAGGAAGGCACCTTGAAGGGAGTCCAGGATAAATCTGCTCCTGGTTGATGCTGCTGCTGCTGGGAGTCTCCAGTCCTTGTCTGGAATACTGAAGTCTCCAACCAGCATCACCTCCCCCTTGTCTGCTATCCATTGGAAGGCTAGCATCAACTCCCTATCTGTTTCTTCCTCCTGGGCTGGTGGCCCATAGGCCCACCCTGTGAGGATGGCTGACCCCATTTTCCTTTCCAGCTTAACCCACAGTATCTGTCTCCCATTCCTGGAGCTCTGTGGCCTTTATGCCATCTTTCACATAAAGTGCCACTGCTCCTCCCTTCCTGCCTACCCGGTCTCTTGTGAATATGTTGTAGCCAGGGAGGAGGTAGGGCACTACAGACCAGTCAGTCTTACCTCAGTAGTGGGCAAGATTATGGAGACACTCCTTAAGGAAAGGATAGTGCAACACCTAGAATCCATAGGAGCACAGGATCCAAGACAGTATGGATTTACAAAAAGGAGGTCCTGTCAAACTAATCTCATAGATTTCTTTGACTGGGTAACCAGAGTGGTGGACCAAGGGGGAGCAGTTGATGTTGCCTACCTTGACTTCAGCAAAGCTTTCAATACTGTTCCACAAAGAAGATTGATTAATAAGCTGGGTAGGCTTGGGGTGGGTCAGATGTTGGTCAACTGGGTGGCAAACTGGTTGACGGGCAGAGAACAGAGAGTGGTGGTAAATGGTATACAGTCAGAAGAGATGCAAGTCACAAGTGGGTTACCTCAGGAATCAGTCCTGGGGCCAGTCCTCTTCAATATCTTCATCAGTGACATTGCAGATGGACTGGAGGGCAAGGTTTGTCTGTTTGCAGATGACACCAAGATCTGCAACAGAGTAGCTGATCCAGATGGGGTGGACAGAATGAGAAGAGATCTGGAAAAACTAGCAAAATGGTCTGAAGAGTGACAACTTGGGTTTAACGCAAAGAAGTGCAAGATCATGCACATAGGGAAGAGAAACCCTGAAGCCACCTGTAGGCTGGGAGGGAAGTTGCTGGTAGTCACAAGGGAAGAAAGAGACTTGTGCATCATCATCACCTGACACCGATGACCTGAAATCATCCAAGCAGACCTCTAAGGCAGTAAGTAAGGCTAGAGGGATGTTGGGGGTGTATTAGTAGGGGTATCACAAGTCGGAAGAGGAAGCTAATAATCCCTCTTTACAAGACACTGGTTAGGCCCCATCTGGAGTACTGCGTGCTGTACTGGAAGCCACAACTTCATAAGGACATTAACCAAATTGAGGCAGTCCAGAGAAGGGCAACCAAAATGGTGTAGGGACTGCATCAGAAAACATATGAATACAGATTAACTGAACTCAATATGTATACCCTAGAGCAAAGGAGGGAGAGAGGTGATATGATTGAAACATTCAAACACCTTAAGGGCATTAACAAGATGAAAGAGTCTAACATGTTTCAGTATAAGAAAAATGGCAGGACAAGAGGACACAGCATGAGATTAGAGGGAGGCTGACTAAGGAGTAATGTGAGGAAGTTCTCTTTCACAGAAAGGGTGGTGAATGCATGGAATGGCCTACCTCAGGAAGTGATGGATATGAATACAGTGCAAGGCTTTAAACAGGCATAGGATAGGTATAAGGGAGCAATACAGATGAGTATGAATAGATAGGCCATTGACAGAGCAAAAGCCTGTGGCACATTCATAAGGTAGAAAAATAAATGGGCAGACTGGATGGGCCTTGCAGTCCTTATCTGCTGTCAACTTCTATGTTTCTATGGCCATCTCCCAGTCATGGTTATCATTACACCAGGTCTCTGTGATGGCCACAATGTCCAGGTCCGACTGCACCATGGCAGCCTCCAGATCCTCCATCTTGTTGCTTAGGCTCCTGGCATTGGCACATGTGGCTTTCCATCATGTGAACTCCCTGGACTGTTTAGCTTCTCTACTCCAGCCCACTCCCTGGTTGTCCTTTATCCCTAGTTCTGCCTGCTGTCTGCCCTTCTGTTGAATTTTTCCCCCTTTCTGCTTATCCACCCCTTGGATGCTTACCTCCATCTTTGTCACACTACTTTGTAGACATGGCCCCGCCTCCTGTTCACTGGTTTCACTGCTAGCTGTGGGGGCTGGGCAATTAGGTACCCTTCTTGCTGGCCTGCACCCCCTTGGCTAGTTTAAATGCTTGTCCATGTTGCATTTAAATTTATCATTGAGTGCTTGGATTCCCCGGCAGGATGGATGCAGGCCATCAGGCTTGAACAAAGCTCCCGTCCCTCCAGGTGGGTTCCCAGTCACCAATGAATCCAAACCCTTACTCGCAGTACCAGTTCTTCAACCATGAGTTAAAGTTCCTAGTGCGTACACCCCTATGCTGCCACATGCCTCTCACAGGTACTACTTCTGAGAAGGTGACAGAAGTAGCTACTTGCTTGAGACCCCTCCCCAATTTCCTAAACTCTTCCTGAACTTCCTTAGGCTCCCTGTTTGCCAGGTCATTAGTACCTAGGTGGATGATGACATCCAGCTCATCCTCCTGTCTGGCCTTCCCGGCGATCCCCAGGATCTTCCTCCCATCCCTCCATGCAGTGGCACCTGGTAGGCATATCACCTCCCTGTCCTCCCCCTCCTGTGTTCCTAGCGGGATTCCTCTTATGATAGAGTCCTTCACCAGGATTTGCTTCCTTCTTCTGTGGAGTCCACTGCTCTACCCACTGAGGTCACCACCTCGGTTTACCTCCACATCCTTCCCTCCCTATTCTCTGGGTACCATTGTTTGGTTGTCCCCATTCACCAGTGCAGCATATGAGTTCTGGAGTGGAATAGGATTTGGAATGTACCTCTACCTGACCGTCCTAACCATCCCTGAGCCCACCGTCATCCCAGTGCTCCTCATTCTTGGCATCCTTTAAGGCAGCGGCATTGGTCTGGGTGGTCTCTGGATAGGGGCAAAGGTACACCTGATCCAGTTTACTTCCACTCTGAGTCTGGCTACCTCATCCCACAGTCCAGAGAGATGCCTGCAGATAGCACAGCACCTCATCATCCAGAAGGTCTGCCTGAATATGGCTGCCCCCATCCACTGCATTGCACCAGTCCCCACATTATACTGAACTTATACTGCTATGCCAGTAGTTGTCTGTTACTAAAGCTCTCCTTGTAGTTCCCTCTTTATTAATTTACTGTCCTGAAAATCCTGCCACCGATCCTCAGATACTTTTTTTGAAGAAGGATGAACAAACTAAAGCTTTCAACGTTTATTCATAATGCTACATTTTTATACGTTTAACCCATATTTTCAGCATAGTCATTCTTTTACCCTGTCTCACGAACATGGCAGGTGTCATTTTCAGATCCCCCTCCCAAATCTCTTTTCACCATCAGTTCACAAAGTCATGTTCCAGGTTTCATTTAATAAATGGCACCTGACATGTTCATATGCTGGAGTAATAAAATACTATCTTGAAAATTAATGGCCACAGTCTAAGAAAACAACATTATGTGTGAGTCTCTGCATTTCCCAATCCTTACAATATCATTGTTATGATTCTTTATTAATTTTAACTGCTGCACTATCTGTTTTCAACAACTACATAGTAAATACAAGAAAGTGAACAATATTTGCCATGGTCTGTTGCTTGTTTTACTTTGTTAGTCAATTTTTTTGTGATAATTTTTATCAGTTGTTTTAGACAACTAAATCAGTTTAAACACACAAATCTCAAATGTCTGATCCTCACTTGTTAGCATTAATGTGGAGACTAAACTTCAAAATTGCTTCAGTAGGGGCCGGCCTGGTGGCGCAAAGGGCTGAGGCGCAGGATGCTTTACCTCTCGCCACACCAGCAATCCATGTTCGGGAACGAGCATGGGCCATCAGAAGTTGGCATGAGGGGGAGCGTGCGGTGCAGGATGAGCTGCCAACAGACAGATCTCCTCTCCAGGGAGGGGACCTGAGCTTCCCTTGGTGCTTGCCTGTCTCATGGTGGAGGCCAAGGGGCAGTGCGGCCAAGGAAGCCAGGGGCACTAGGCCAATGGAATGGGAGGAAGGGGCCATTACTGTAGAAAGAGGGCGCATGTGCACCTCAGCACACATGTGCCTCTCTGTCTGGGGCCCTGGACAACTGGGGAAGAAAACAGGAAAAAGGTCGGGGGCCACAGCAGGATGATGCTTCCAGGCAGCTCTGGGAGGTTTGCTGGGACATGCAGAACATCACAAGTTCCCGAATGACTCCCAGAGTCCGGTAGGTTGGTGGACGGCAGTTGCGGCCCACCAAGGAGAATAAACACCTACATGGAAAAAAAAAATTAAAGAATTGCTTTAGTAATTGACAGCTGAAATCTGTCAAATGTACATGTGCAATATTCTAAAGTTGTTGGTATACACAGTAAATGAGAAAACCCATACTCTGCATTCCGTCCATTTCTGTAGTACTCCCCATTGCCAATGGGTAATCACGACAACTGGATATAGTGCAACCCTATCAGGGGAATGGCACAGCCCAAGCTTTAGAGTGTTGAGCACCTGAGGATTCCATGCACTAGCTGCAATTCCCCAGTTAATTGTGCCATTCAAAGGTGACATAGCTACTTTTCTCTTCAATGAAGATTTCAAGATTCAAGACTTCAAGATTTCTTTGGGGCTGCAATTCTGCATAGCAGGTTGGGGCTCCCTGTTTTCAGGGGCACCCCTAAATTAAAATAATGCCTGTTAAGCTGCAGCTTTCAAATTGAATAACCTGCATTCACACTTTCATTGTGTGGATTGGGAGCCTTTTTTACTGCCTTAATAGGGTGTTTTAATAGTCCCAATTTAAAAAAAAAGTTTTAATAACAAGTCAAGGTGCCACAGGTAGGTACAACTTTATTTTTTGGGATTGTATGGGCTCTGAGGGGGTCCCTCGGCTCCAGTATTGGTTCCTGTATCTCACCCCCTCCCTAAGCTTCAGATTTTGGGTTTCTTATTGTTTTAAAGTTAATGTGTGATTTTGGTACATTTTAGTGTTTTTTGGTGTTTCTGTGAGACTTAGCCCAATAAGACAATGGGACTAATTATTATTTTTTTAGAGCTGTCACAGGCAGAAGGCTGCCTCAAGCCTATGATGTCATTTAAAACTCTCACAGCAACATAAGCCACCTTAGAATGTTCAGTGGTCTACAACTGCAGGCCATGTCATAATGGCGATCATGGAAAGGCAGTCGCTATTTTGGCGAGTGTACATTGCTGAAAATCAATTTCGTCGATGCACATTCGCAGCACGGACAAAAATGGCACCTGAGACCTACAGGTCTCACTCTAAATGCAGGGGTCTGCACCCCTGCACTCTACCCTACACCCCCCCTTACTTATGGATTCTCAACTCCAGGGGTGTGCATGTCGGAGGGGTGAAAAACTGAACAAAATACATACCACCTGCAGGAAAAAAAAAACCTGCATCACACCTGACTTGAACCCTGTACCCTGAGCCTCCCAGCTGACCACCCTCACCATGATGCCAATGGTCCAGCTTGGCAGCTGCCCACCACACCCCCTCCCACATACCATCCCTTTCCTGCCTCTCCTTCCTCCATCCGTGGGCACATGCATGTAAACCCGCTACTTCCATTACGTTTTTTCACCCACCCCAGTATCCGGTCGCCCCTCTCCTTGGTAGCCTTGAACACAGGCACCATAACTGAGTCGCCATTTTTGTAGGCACCCAGTTTGGGTCACCTTGTTCACTGGATACCACATTCAGTGGTTCTGCACACACAGTTAGAGTGTTTTTGAGCATGCATATGCTGTTTGGCAGTTGGCTTGATTGTTTTAAAATACAAACATGCTTAATTAAGTAAACATTTTTTTTCTGTCACAAACACTAATACATTTAAACCTGAGATATTTTTTAGTATATTATAACAGGATTACACTTGCCTTGCTGGTTCCCCTCTATCTTCAAATTGTGTCCTCTTGTTCTTGCACATCTCTTTTTCTGAAGGATGTTACCCTCTTGGACTTTGTTGATTCCACTGAGGTACTTAAAAGTTTCCATCATGCCCCCCCCCTTTCCTCGAGGATATACATATTAAGCTCCTTTAGCCTCTCCTCGTATGGCTTCTCTTGCAGACCCTGCACCATTTTATTTGCCCTCCTCTGGACTGCCTCCATCCTGTCTATGTCCTTGAGGAGATGGGGTCTCCAGAACTGGATGCAGTACTCCAGATGGGGTCTCACCAACTGTCTGTACAGAGGGATAACAACTTCCTGTTTTCTGCTGGTGATGCCTCTACCTATACATCCCAGTATCCTCCCAACCCTCCCTACTGTCTTCTCACATTGCTTGCTAACCTTAAGGCCACCTGGTATGATTACCCCCAGGTCCCTTTCCATTTTTGTTGTTGTTACTACCTGCCCCCCCTCATTGTGTAATCTTCCCCTGGGTTTTTGTTTCCCAGCTGCATTATTTTGCATTTCTTTGTATTGAATCCAAACTGCCATACTTCTGACCATTCCTCCAACCTTGCCAAGTCCCTTGTCATCCTTTCCATCCCTCCTTGTGTATCAACACTGTTGCAGATCTTTGTGTCATCTGCAAAGAGGCATACTTTTCCTTCCAGTCCCTCTGCAATGTCACTTTTAAAGACATTAAAAAAGACAGGGCCCAGTACTGAACCCTGCGGTACTTCACTAGTAACCCCTCTTTCTCCAGAGTGGACTCCATTTACAATTACCTTCTGTGTCCTGTTCTCCAGCCAATGTTTTACCCAGGCTACCGCCCTGGGACCCACTCCTAGGCTGGTTAATTTGATTATTAATCTTTTGTGTGGGACTGTGTCAAATGCCTTGTTAAAGTCTAGGTAGGCCATGTCCACAGCCCCTCCCTGGTCTACTACTTTGTTCACCCAGTCAAAGAAATCAATTAGATTCATCTGACATGACCTTCTCACTGTGAACCCATGCTGCCTTGGGTCCTGCGCCCCACTGGCCTCTAGGTACTCAACAATTCTTTCCTTCAGAAGTGATTCCATCACTTTCCCTACCACAGAGATCAAACTGACAGGTCTGTAGTTTCCTGCCTCTGTCTTGCTCCCACTTTTGTGAAGGAGAATCACATCTGCCTTCCTCCAATCCTCAGGTACCACACCATCCTCCCATGATTTGTTAATAAGGGTAGTCAGTGGTGTCACTAGTTCTCCCCTTAATTCTTTTAGAATTCTGGGGTGAATCCCATCAGGCCCCATTGCTTTGTCCACCTTCAGTTTTAGGAGTTCTTTCGGAACCCTTTCTTCTGTGAAAGGACTGGGATCGACCACCCTATTCAGAGTGCTTCTGCTAATTGGATTAGGTACCCCCCCCCTTTTGTGAATACTGAGCAGAAGTATTCATTCAGTATCCCTGCTTTTTCACTGTCCCTCTCTGCCCACTCACCGTCCATTGTATTCAGCCTCACTATCCCTCCTTTTGTCTTTCTATGCTCCCTGATGTACCTATAAAAGTTTTTATCCCCCTTCTTAACCAAGTTGGCGATCTTTTCCTCAGTTTTGTCTTTTGCTATTCTGACTTCCGTCCCTGCTTTCTTCTGCCTTAACTGGTACAGTTCTCTGTCCTGCTCCTTCTGTGTTTCCTTATACTTCCTAAATGCTGTCTTTTTCTCCCTAACCTTCCTCGTCACCTCTTTTGAGAACCATAGTTACTTTTTCTTACATTTTGATTTGTTTATTTGCTTCATACAAAGGCTTGTTGCCTCTGTGATGGCAGTTTTGATGTTTGCCCATTGTTGCTCCACCCCTCCTTCTATTTTCCTTCTGTTTGCTAGAGTTTTTCTAAGGCACTCTGCCATCTTGCCAAAGTCAGCCCTCCTGAAGTCCAGTACCCTCACTTTTGTATGGCTTGACTCTGTAGCTGAGTTTATCGTGAACCACACTGTTTGGTGGTCACTTGTTCCCAGATGGCTACCCACTTCTAGATCTGAAATCCTTTCACTGTCCCCATTTGAGAGTACAAGGTTTAAGATTGCTCCCTCATGAGTGGGTTCCAAAACTAGCTGTCTGAGGCATGCCACCTGTAGGGCATCGAGAGTGGCCCTGCTCTTGAATGTGGCTGCAGCAAAGGTGCTTCAGTTAACATCTGGCATATTCAGGTCCTCCATCAACAGTATCTCCCCTTTCTCTGCCATCCTAAAGATGCCTTCTATCATATCCTTGTCCATTCCCTTCCCCTGACATGGGGATCTGTATACAACCCCTGTGTGGATTGCGGTTCCATTTCCAGTCTCTAAGGTGACCCACAGTGCCTCTTCTCCTCCCCTCCCTGTTTACTCTTTTGTACCATTACTTTTATCCCTTCCCTTATATAGAGAGCTACTTCTCCCCACTTCTACCCTCCCTGTCTCTTCTATAGGTTGTGTACCCTGGTATGTTAACATCCCAGTCATGGTTCTCTGTGTACCATGTTTTTGTGACTGCTACCATATCCAGGCATCTTTCTTCCATCAAGGTCACCAGTTCAGGGAGCTAGTTGGCCAGACTATGGGCACTGGTACTCATTACCCTCCATTTCTTGATGGTCTTACTCCTTTTTGTCCCATCCCTGTCCTTATTGCCTTTGTCACTTTCTCCATTTACCCCTGCCCTTCTCCCTATCGACATCTCTATCTTGGTGTTTACCTCACTTACTACCCTGATTTTTTTGGGGGGGCTAGGATTTCTCTGCTCCTTTCCAGTGCTTCCCCCCTTGGCTAGTTTAAATGCTTGTCAATGAAGCATTTAAACCTATCACCTAGGATCTTGGTTCCCCTCCTGGACAGATGCAGACCATCATGCCAGTGCAGGCCTGCATCACTCCAGGTGGACCCCCAGTCCCCAATGAAGCCAAATCCCAGAGCTCCGCACCATTTTTTTAACCACTGATTGAATCCCATGGTGTGGAGCACCCTACCCTCACCCATGTCATAGACAGGCAGCACCTCTGAGAAGGTTACCGTGCATGCTACTTGTCTAAGGCCCCTCCCCAAGTCCACAAACTCTTCCTGCACTGCTCTGATCCCTTTCTCAGCCAGGTCATTTGTCCCTAGGTGGACAATGACATCCAGCTCCCTTACCCATGCAGCTTCTCCAGCGATCCTGAGGATTTGCTCTCTGTCCCTCCAAGCCATGGCACCAGGCAGGCACCTTACCTCCCTCTCCCCTTCCTCCCCCAGTTCTACCCCCCCAACAATGGACTCCCCACCAGGAGTTGTTTCCTTCCCCGGTGGTGTCCCATGCCACCCTCCTGTGGGTCTCCTTTGTGGAGGTTCCCAACATTCTCCTTTGTCTCCACTGCGGTGCCTCCAAAGAGGAACCACACTTTGCCAGAATGGCATATGAGCTGAGGAGAGGTACAACTGGACTGATGTGTCTCTGCTCCACCACTCTCACCCTCCCTGAGCCCACTGTGATCCAACTGCTCCTCTTTCTTGGCAACCTCTGAGGCAACAACACTGGCCCTGGTGGTTCCTGCGTGGGAGAGGAGGTCCCCCAAATCCTAGTCACCTCAGCCTGAGATGAGCAACCTCCTCCCTCAGTGCAGAGAGGTATCTGCAGATGGGACAACACCACAGCATCCAGAACGTCCCCCAGAAGACTGCTGCTCCACAGCCACTGCACTGCACCACTCCCATCATGTCTTATTTCTGGCCCCTTAACTGTTGTTTGGAATACTTACTCTTTCCTCTGTTTATTTTTTTCCCTACTTACTTACTACCTTGGCACCCTTTAAGCTCCTGATATTCCTGTTCTGAGACAAGAAGTTCCTATATTTTCAGTAGTCTCCTTACTTGCTCAGAGTGAGACAACCAGCAGCTGGGGGCTAATCTTTTCCTTCCGGGAGTTTGAGTCTTTTGTGGCTCTGTGATCACTCACTTCCTTCTCCCAAACAGGAAGTTCCTGTTGTCAGTCAAATCCTATGCCTATAAAAGTAGAACTGGCTTGGGGGGTGGAGGGAAGGGGAGAGGGCAATTTAGTAAAAGTAGAGAAGTATAGTTATAACAGCAGCTTCTTCTTCTTGGTGTTCTCTGCCTGTTCTCTGGTAGAAGCTATCTAGAGCAGTTTTTAAATCTGGCTTTAACCTGGCTTCCTTCTAGCTAAGCCACCCCCCCACTTTACAGCTCTTTCTACACTTAATTTTATAGATAACAATTCCCTTCAGCCACCTGAGACAAACATCAAGATAACTGCACAGATAACAATTCACTTCAGCAACTCAGACAAACACACTAACTTTTTTTGTTTTGTTTTGTTTTTACCCTAAATTGAAGGTCCCAGTAGTAGAGTTATACTTCTTTAGTCCTAGTAGAGAAGTATAATTATAACAGCAGATCCTTCTTCTTGGTATTCTTTGCCTGTTCTCTGGCATTATTATGATTGTTTATCTTCTCTTAAATTCCTTGATGTTGCTGGTTGTTTTATCTGCCTCCTTGCTTGGTAGAACTGAAATGCATGCTAACGTATACTGTAGTTAACCAACCTTGTTTTATTTCATATCCTGGATCTAGTTTTATTGCATAATTCCTGAACATTAGAAATACCCCCACATAGAGCAGCCACTCATGATACAGTAGTCTCCTCTGCCCCCACTGCATAATTAGTGGCTAGATTGTGTTGAGGGCATTCCTAAGTCCAGGAAAGATGCAGTGTGAGTTGATCAAGGAATATAAACAAACATGTTTTTGTGTGGTAACACCAGTATGGTGACCAGTCTGTTTTTCACTTTTAAAAAGAAAAATAGAATTGGACTCAAACAACCAGCTACATATCCAGTCTGTTCAGAATGGGAACAATCATAACTTGTGTTTTTTAAGCTAGGGACACTTTGAGGCCTAAGGGGTTGACAATTTCCCTTTAAATCCCCATTACTAAAGAATACAGGAAAAAAAAGGAATTTGAATATACCTTGCCTGTCTAATCCTGAATTAAGTAGTTCACTCCACTTGTAAGGTGCCAGGTAGGAAACCTTACCAGAAATGTAATCCTGGGATCTGAAGACAAAGCAAGGTGTTCGATTGCTAAGAAGGTTTGTCATATTCTGTAGAAATGTTCTAAGTATCCCACATAAAGTGTAGTCAACATCACTGATCATACGTTAACCAGTTTAACTAGCTTAACAGTAGGCTGCAATGATATATACTGATGTTGGCATTAAGTAAAAATCTAGAAAAAGCATTCAAAATTACATCACACTTTCATAAGACTGCCTTAGCAGTTTACTATAAGCATGATCAGCATATTATACAGAGAATAAAATTAAGCTACTGACATTCAGATATGTTGGACGGGATATTTGTACAGAAGGCACACTTCATGCTAATAAGTAGCACAAAGCATAACACAGTGCCTTACTACTGCTGCAATGGGGCAGCAATTGTGCATGTTATGTGCATAGGTGTGTTAGCTCAAGGCACTAGCAGGTGCCAATGCATAACAAAGAGACACCTGCTGGCCACAAAGTTGTATGTGACCAGCATGCATAACATAGCAATTCTGGAGTAATAATGCATCCCAAACAGGATAGAGTTTGTACTGTATGCTACCATATTCAAAGAGACAAATACTAAGGATCCCATAGTGGATGCAGGTTGCAAACTATACATTTGCATCTCATGATGGGGCCATTAACTAGGCTGCACTATGCCTCTGCACCATGAATAGTGCAGAGGCATGCCACAGCCTGACTGGCAGCCCTTCATCCACCTGGCCACTGCAGTGCTGCTCCTTTCCATCGCCCGATTCCCATTTTAAAATGTATTCCTTCTCTGGTGTCCAGTGGTCCCCTTTCCTCTATGGATGCCCATTTTAAAATGTATTCATTCCCTGGTGTCCAGTGAGCCTGTTCCCCTTTCCCAGTGCCCATCTGAATGCATATTCCTCTCCCTTGTGCCAGTGGATCCTCCCCCACTTGGTAGACTCCCTTCTCCCACCCCAATGAGACCAAGCAGCCCCAAGACAGCAGCCTGCTTTTACCTCCACTCATCTTCCTGGCTGGCTATTCTATGCCCCACACAAGTTCTTGTGTCAATATAAAGAGGTGTATATCAATACAGGAGTTGCAGTCTGTAACACACCTAAATCCACTTCAGACTTAATTTTAGCCATTTTGAACAGTAAGCATACCAGAGAGGCACTTTCCAAAGAAAGCAGAATATGGAATCTGTAAAAGTGTGCTAGGATAGAAGAAATATCCAAATTATTTGCTTTTGTGCATCCTTCAAAACCATACATACACTCTTAAGCCTCATTCCCAGAGCAAGACATCATGGATATGAAAATCCTTGTGCAAGTCAGGCTGACAAGGTTTACTAGAACAGACATCAGACTTAGTTTTATTTAATCACTTTATTACTGTTCTTCATAACTTGGCCCAAAACAACCAATTTGGCCCAGACTTGAGGGATGGCTTCCAGACCACCATTCCCCCTCATAAACACAGTAGTGGTGACTGGCAGCTCTCACCCATAATTGGTGTTCAGTACTAGAGACGCCAGCACCAGCATCTCATAGGCTGAATCTTGTGCAATAGTGAAAGTGACAGGGCTGAAATTTTGATAAATGTGGAAAATGTGAGCAGTCAAGGAGTCATAGATAATGTAAGTGCAACACATGAACTGAGATGTGAGAATTTACCTTAAGTGGTTTCACAAAAGGTGAATACTGTTGGGGCCTGGACGAAGTGATGTGCATGCCATGAAATGTCGCCTGGGACTATATATACAGTGGCAGAGGAAAACAAAGATTTACAAAGCATTTAAATATTAGTTTCAGCCCCTTGCATTTTGCTCTCCATATTTTGTTAAACATTTTTTTTATGAGTGTGAGTGTGAATTTGAAAACTTGGTGGTAAAACACCCCGACTGCAGGATGACAACTGACCCCTCACAGGCCCAGCACTAGTGACTGCTCCTTCCCCCCACACACAGTGCTGTGAAAGAAGACAGGTGACAGGGCTGGGGAGCATTGTCAGAATGGGGTGGATGGGGCAGCTCAGGAGGATACCAAACCGACATGGAAAAAAGAATATGCAAAAGTAGGACCACACTGAAAATGAGATACAGTACTGCATCTCAGCTGGCCTACCATGGGTAAATGCATTCAGAACCACACCCCTCATAAAACACCAACAAACTGTTACAACGTGCATGCAAACATTCAGCATTGACAAATGCTTATATACTGTATTTAGTGCTTGTGAATGGTGTTGGATTGACTGCACTGGAACCTGCTGTCTTCTATTTATGCACACAACAGGTACAGCACGGGCAATCACAGTGCAATCTTCCCCACCCTACCCCACCAATGTGCCTCAACCCTGCCATGTTGGGACTACCATGCAGGTGAGAAGGTAGTTCCGCATCCATGCCCATTTAATCCTTGGCCTCTCATATGAGACTGCCCACAAGGGTGCCAATAAGTGCCAATTTGTGTTGGTGGTTTTCTGATGTGGATATTGTCCCACTGGGAACTGGACTGAGACCACCACAACTCATTTCACATAACCCACTGAACATCCCTCAGGTAATAATGGCTTTCGACCACTACTAACCTGTGCTGGATTTGAACAAGAGATCTAGAGATGAAAGGCTTCTTAACACTTATCAATCCACTGAACCATCTAGTTCGCTATTCTGCTCTCCTTTTAATAATAAAAAAAAGTTGGCTTTTTTTTTTTCTTAAGTTAAAAACACAGTAAGACACTTCAGGTCTTTGATTGTCTGGGGTTAATACAGTTCCAAGTGCTAAAGCCACTCAGTGCAAGTGCCTCAAGCCTCACAACACACCAGGGCATGCAATGAACCCTAGATAACCAATGTCCTGTCATGTCTTCTTGCTTACAAAGTAGTCATAATATGTTTATTTATATGAGAATAAATGGGAGTACACTTTTCAGCCAAGATTTATTTTCAGGGGTTTCCTTTGTACAGAAATTAGTAGTTAAAAGAAACAACTTTATTACAACACATAAAGAAAAGGGTAAACTTGCCCATTGGGCATGAAAGTAGTAATACATGTAGTTATAATAGTCTTCATATAATAAAGTACATTCTACCAGGGAAAGGTGTTGATTTAGCAAGACTAGTCCTAACTCAACAGAGATAGACAAGCACAAGAGAAGACATGTAAATGATAATACAGTTAACCATTTCTCTTATTTGTGAAGCATTGCAGGGCTTTGTGGTCTTTTGAAGTACTGAATAGGCTGAAGTCCTGGGGTTTGGGTGGACAGTGGGTGACTCCCATCGCACCCTCACTGAGCGCTTCACAAGTGCGCATGCCCAGGTGTCCTCCAGACACTAGTTTCTTGGTTCCCACCATCCTCCCCCTCTCCTGCAGTGTCTTGTCTCTCTCCTTCTGGACTACTTCCCTAACGTACCTTTAGCCAAGGACTGCACTCTAGCATGGCCAGATTAATGAATGTGGGGGTCCTATTCCAAGTCATATTTTGTAGCCCGGGGGTCCCTAAATGCCAGCATCCCACTCTTTCACGGCACCGGTCTGGCAATGCGGCAATGACCAGGGTACTCAAGCAGGATGTGATTTATAATGTTATGTGTTATGCCACATGACTTGACAGGTCACATGCCCTTGATTATAAACAACACAATTCAGAAGGACAATAAAATGACAAATTAACTCCACTTTGACAATATTTATACTTTATTTTTAAAACATATCATCCCTGTAACACTGTCATGTACAGTATAGCCTGATCACCATGGCACATGAATTCTTCCAGGCTGTAACTGTCCTCCCACTGTTTCCAACCACCAAATCAACTCCACACCAATCCAAATCTGGACCACCATGGGAGGACCACCAAAACATGAACTTTTGAAAAAGGAAGACAAAATAACTAAATAAACAGTGTTTGTGTTAGGCAGCAGCACGCAGACTAGTAACAACATACCTGGTGTGGCCTGCATTGGTTGGCCTGACCGATGTGATGACTGATGATTAATCATAGCCTAGGACTGGAGAAGAATAAATGCCAGCCTGGTGGTGGACATATGAGATCAAGATCATGCCGGCAGCAGCAGTGACATGACTCGGCCTGACCTAGGACTTCTCACAGGTTCAGAGGCCCAACTTAAGCAGCACTCTGACTGACTGCCCTGCACCTAACACCAGCAGCATGCAATGCTTCACACAAGCCTGCTACCTGCACGGTGTTTGTGGTGATGAGTAACTTAGAAAAAAAATTAAAGGGCTGGTGGTTGGAGCTGGAGAGGGACAGTGGTGATTCCAACTCCAGGAGACCCCCCACAGCCCACTTTCTCACTCTGTAGTCTGTAGACTTTGTGTCTTCTATCTTCTTCGATTGAGACCAATGACTGACCATTGATGACCACAGCTCTCGTCCTCCTCCTCAGCTCCTCACTGCCCGGCCACATGCCCTGATGCCATGCACATGCACGCAAGCACGCATGCACTGATACCCACTCCCCAGTATCCGCACCTCAGAACCTCTGATTGACATAGTTGGTTGTGTGGTGGGGTCAGGGTGGATCAGAGGTGGTGCCAGAACTGCCCATCAGAGAGACTGAGAGGCTCGCTCGCTTGGAGGGCCACGGGGTGGGGGGACCAGACTGATTCTGAGGACGGGGGGGGACCACTGGACTAGGGGCTGATTCTTAGGAGGGGGTGCTTTTTGGGCAATTTGGATGGATAGTGGCAGCAGCAGTCACCCGGTAGTGAAAGAAAGTAATTAAGTTAACAGTTGTGGCCCTCCTGAACCATGGAGCCCTACGCCATGGGGTAGTTTGCATACAGGTTAATCTGGCTATGCACCCTATGGCACCTCTGGAGGTGTAACCTTTCTCAAAAGGATTCTATGCCTCTGGTACCTTGAACAGGGTGGTAGTTTACTAGGAACAGAGACTGCAAAAGGCCTTGTAAACCACAAACAACACAGGCATGTAATCCATAAGTTGCACAAGCACAACATTCCAAGCCACCAGCTGCACTACCCATTCAATGCATAGTTGGTCACTGGACCAGTGAACAGTATATAAGGATATCAAAGAGGGATGGAGAGTGACAGAAATTGGCCTAAAACTGGCAGTCAACTTATTCCATGCCTTCAGGACAGCATGAGAGAAGCACTGCTGCTCTATTATGAAGCTTGGATTTGTTGGCAAGCATTCTAAACCAGAGGCTAATCTAAGCCCCTCCATCAAACCTCAGGTTTCCAATATACAGTATTAAAAATATACTCATGAATGTCTTGATTATAACATTTGTACATATAGAGAAGCAGATACAATGATCTGTGATCAGTTAGTCTCATCCAACCAAGCTTATTATATGGTGAGCAGTAATGTCTGTTTCGGGTGACATCCAGTATGAATCAAGTGACTGTATTGTACATGACATGCAATTCAGCTGGAGCCAGAGGGCCCATCATACAAGAAATTCCCTTAGTCTAACAATGGCATAATTGCTGTGTTCACAATGCAAAGTTATGTTTTGTGGGTGATACGGTCCCAGAATTTCTATAGAGAGACAAGCTTCATGCCCAATCACTTGGTCAGATTATGGATGTCTGATCCCCATTTAAGGTTGGAATTAAGCCAGAGTCCCAGTTATTTGTAAAAAACACAAACTAAGTCCACCAAGAACAGATTCAGGAGCTGCTGTTGTAGAAGGCAAATTATCCAGGAAAGCACAGAAAGAACCACACACTCACAATAGACTCAAATATACAAATATTTTGCATGAAGACATGTTAGTCGACACAAACCTGACGCTGATCGTAAGCCCTCTTTATCAGGAGGTCCTGATGAAGAGGGCTTAGATACATCAAAGTGCCAAAGTTTGTGTCCATTTTGGCAGCATGTCTTCAGTAAAATATTGGTATTTTGAGTCTATTGTGAGCGTGTGGTTCTTTCTGTGTTTTACCAGTTATTTGTAAGTTGGGACTAGCTAAAAGGTAGAAGAGTCAGTGGTGGTGAAACATAACTTACTTGTGATACAACTAAGATTAGTGTCTGAGCAAAAAAGTAATAGAAATGTAGAATTTGTCATCAGAAAAGGACCACTTGGCCAACAAGTCAGCTTAGATATTTGCTGCCTAATCTGTCTCCACAGACCCTAACTGGTCTTTGGCAACCTTCCCTCCTCCCTGCCTGTTTTCTACTGTATCTCTATATGCTTGAAGCCCCCCACTGTTTTCACCTCCATGACTTCTGCTGGCAGTCTGTTCCAGTGTCTACCACCCTTTCAGTGAAGAAATAGTTGAGGAAGTAGATAGGTTTTTTTTAGTATTTAAAGTTGGCAGGAAATTTGTGCTAATTGGCAGCAGGTAATAATGTTCCTATTTACAGAAATAAGATTCATACCCCCAAATATTCAATAAACATTGAGGGGAAAAATTGTGTTTTCAAGTGATATCTTTTTATGGACAACATTCTGCACAGCTGTGTTTATGGAACCAGTAATATGTATTTTTTACTATGCCTTAGTTTGTGTACAGAATGCTAAGCATGATCTGTTAACCTATCAGAATCATGCTTAGAGTTCTGTACTCACACCATGACATAGTAAAAACTCCACATTACTGGTTCCATGAAGAGAACCATAACATACTCTTGCCTATAAAAACAAAAAAAAATGCAAAATACAGTTTTTAATATCACTTTTTATTCAGTTACTGTTAAACATTGATCATTTAGTGAAATGAATATTATTTCTGAAAATAGGAATATTATAAGCAGCTGCCAATTAGAAATAATTTCCTATCCTCTTTAATGCTAACTTGTATGTGAAATAGTTTGTTAAGTTATTTTATATTTTGTTGACCGGGAAAGGAGGGCTAGGCAATACTGCATATTTTCAACCTCATTCTGGGGGAGGGGGGAGATACAGATGTTAACCAACTGAAATTGAACAAGATTAAGCCATTGGTGGATTTTTTTAGTGAATGGGTGAATTTTGGTCAGGATACCAGGGAAATTCCCCTACTCTTTTCAAGAAGTACCATGGGATCTTTAACATCCACCTGCACAACCACCAGAACAGGCAGACAGGAGCTCCGTTTAATGTCTCATCCAAAAGATGGCACCTCAGGATTGCAGCATCCCCCTCATGATGCACTACGGTAACAGTATTGGGATTTTACCCCAAGTGCCTGGTAGGGGGCTTGAACCCATAACCTTCCATTCTTTTAGCCTAAGAGGTGAGTGTGCAGCCTCCTGAGCCACTGATACTGCTTCACAATATGAGTCATTGGACATACAGCATAAACAGTGTGGCAAGGGCTACATGTACCAAGATATGACAGAGCAACCTTCATCTGAACATTATTGATTTGTGATACATAATTTCATTTTACATTCCTAAGTACAGCTGCTATATTACAGTCTTCCATTATTTTAAATATGCTGTAATATATCCTGAATAGTTATAATAGAAGTGGACAATGTAACTATAGTCTTTTAAAGACTGCAGGTGGTATTTTCAAAATTGCTCCAAAATGACGCAGTTACATCAAGACGTTGCAAATTTGTGACATATATTTGCACCCTATTGTCACAGCTGCATTAAAACTGAAACTTACAGTTGTGTCATAATTGCATTATAATTGTGTCATATTTGCACCATGAAATATGGTTATGTGATAGTTGTATCATTTTTAAAGGAAAATTGTCATTATCAAGAAACCCCCACTTCCCCAAAGCTTTACTGCACCCCCCCCCCGGCTTAGGCTTTTCTTGTACAATAACAATTTTTCTCCAGTCGGAGCTTATTTTATTTAAGTTTGTAGAAGTCTACAATCTGCAAAAATGGTGGTCACCGTCTGGGTCCATTTGCTATGAAAGTGTGGTGCTGCACTGCTTGGCTCAATACATATACATAAAGCTTTGAGGGTGAGGGTTTCTTGATAAAGTACAGCTTTCCTTTAAGCATGGGCTCAGCAGATTGTGGCACAGCCATCTTCTCATAGTTGCACACCCTCCTGATGCAGACACAACTGTAATTTGTGACACTAACTGCAAAATTGCTGTTGTGTCCATTGCAACACAGACCTAAAAGTGTGACTGCAAAGATTGACATCACAAAATGTTCCAGCACCAACCCTTTTTTTTAAGTAATAATAGATGCATTTATGAAAACAAATCTTACTCAAAGTTCGGACATGGATGGACAGCCTTAGAAGGATATAATGCACTTGTATAAATCTGAATAGTGTAGAAGAGCATTAAAAGCATTAAACAAAATAGAAACCCTAATATTAAGCTAAGATTGCCCTTGTGTAAGTATGCAACCTAGGTTTGTGACTGATCTAAGGCTTGTTCCACCATGAACTGGTGGAGTCTGAGGTGGGCTGGTGATTATTAGGCTCAAACAGGAGAGTAAATGAATCCATCATAACAATTCCAGAAAGAAGGGTGGACACTATTTATATGTGTCCTTTTCTAATTCTTATACTTTTATTTTTTCATAGCACAAAAAGCTTTTTTCTGGAATTATTATGATGGATTTGTCATGAAGGTGATCCAAGGCCAAGAGTGTGGATTTCACTTCTGTTAGAAGTGAGGGCAACCTGAAAAATTCTTCTTTGCTTGAATGAATAGGTCACTGGATTTTAGTTCATTTTTAACTGTTCCGTATGTCTGTGTTTTAATAGAAGCTTAAAAAAAATCAGTTTCAGAAAAAAAAAATACATGAACTTGAGATGGGGGGGTGGGGTGACTGGACTGGGAGCAGCAGATAGCCATGACATGAACCTTTCTTTAGTATCTACAGTACATAATATAGCCCTGTTTAAAATAAAATACATAAATTGTGTATCTTGTTATAGTCTTCACTGGGATGGTCTCAGGTTTGATGTCAAGGGCTGCACCTTGCCATTGTCCATCAGTCTGTCCTGTTTCTTTTCTTTGGGTGGGGGGTATTTTGTTATTATTATTAACAACAGGATCAGACCGCAGGTTTTCTTTTCTAAATAGTATGTTTCCAATCCGCAGGGTTGACTTAACACAAATTTTTCTCTGCACCTGGGGCTGTGATGGCTGTAATAATTTAAAATTAAAAAAATGAAGAATAAAAGAACTCTGGGTAGACTGAATGGGCCAAGTGGTCCTTATCTGCTGACAAATTCTATGTATCATTGAACTGGAGCTGACCAGCTGCAGCAACAGTCAAAAGCAGAGACATCCTAGACCCCCTGCAAGGGGCATTCCTCAGACAACTAGTTAAGAAGCCCACTCATGGGGGGGCAATACTGGACCTGGTACAGACAAACAGGGACACTGTTGCTGACATCATGTTGAGTGACAACCTGAGGTCCAGCACCATACAATGTGGTTCAAAAGATTAATAAACAAGTTAGCTAGCCTAGGAGTGGGTCTCAGGGTGTTAGCCTAGGTAAAAACATTGGTTGGACAACAGGATGGTAATAGTAGTAGGCAGAGGGTAATAGTAAACGGAGTCCACTTCAAAGAAAGGGGGATTACTAGTGGGGTACTGAAAGGTTCAGTACTGGTACCGGTCCTCTTTAATGTCTTTATAGGTGACATGGCAGAGGGGCTGGAAGGAAACATATGCCTCTTTGCAGACAACACAAAGATCTGCAACAGGGTTGATACACAAGGGAGGGTGGAAAGAAAGACTTGGCAAAGTTGACGTAATGGTCAAATGTATGTCAGCTTAGATTCAATGCAAAGAAGTGCAAAGTAATGCACCCGGGAAACAAAAACCCAGGGGAAAAGTACACAATGGTGGGGTACTAAAACAACAAAAATGGAAAGGGACCTGGGGGTAGTCATATCAGATGACCTAATGGTAGGCAAGCAATGTGAGAAGGTAGTAAGGAGGGCTGGGAGGACACAGGGATGCATAGGGAGAGACATCACCAGTAGAAAACAGGAAGCTGTTATCCCTCTGTACAGACAGTTAGTGAGACCCCATCTGGAGTACTTCATGCAGTTCTGGAGACCCCATCTCTGCAAGGACATAGACAGGATGGAGGCAGTCAAGAGGAGGGCAACTAAAATGGTGCCTGGTCTGCACCAGAAGCCATAAAAAGAGAGACTAAAGGAGCTTAATATGCATACCTTCGAGGAAAGGAGGGAGAGTGGGGACATGCTACAACTTTCTAGTACCTCAAGAGAATCAGTAGAGTCCAAGAGGGTGGCAACTTTCAGAAAAAGAGATGTGCAGGAACAAGGGGGCACAATTTGAAGATAGAGGGGATGCTGTTCAGGGGCAACATGAGGAAGTATATTTCACAGAGAGGGTGGTGGACACATGGAACAGCCTTCCTGAGGATGTAGCGTGGTCAAAAACAGTGGAGGAATTCAAGAATGCATGGGAGAGACATAAGGCAATTCTAGTGGGGGTAGGAGGAATCAGGCTGTTGGTTAACTAGGATCTGCAGCTTATTCAATAGGTAGGGAAATGGGCAGACTGGGTGAGCCAAGCAGTCCTTATCTGCTGTCACAGTCTATATTTCTATGAGCCAGAACTGAGCTGCACTAAGATAATGGTCTTTTCAGGATAATGGGAGAATGCCTCAGGGACACCCTGGCAGGGACAGTGGATCTGAAGGGAATCAAGGAACTATGGGCAAAAATAAAGGGGGCACTGAAAAAGCAACAAACCTCTCTGTCCTGCAGGTTAACAAGGACAAGACAAAAAAGAGAGAGCTATGGTTCTCTAAAAATGTTGCAGAAAAAGTAAGAGTAAAAAAACAAGCATTTAGAAAGTACAAAAAGACACAGAAGGATGAGGATAGAGAAACTACTTGGAAAAACAAAGGGAGGCAGGGATTGCAGTTAGATTCACAAAGGAAAAAACAGAGAAGAATATTGCCCAATCAGTAAAAGAAGAGGATAAAAGTGTTTTTAGACATATAAGTGAGAATAGGAAGAACAAAGGGGGACTAGTAAGGATAAAATGGGTAGTAGAAGGGGTTTGTGAGGAAAAGTATATACAGAAGAAGGGGGTAGGTGATGGGCCAATGATAAGGGGCAAGAGCATAAATGGTAGGGAGGTGGACACCAGCCCATTTACAGAGGAGAAAGTCCTCACAATACTAGCACAATTAAAAGTAGGCAAGGCAATAGGACCTGATGCGGTGCACCCCAGGATACTGAGGGAGCTCAAAGAGGTGCTGGCTGCACCTCTGACAACTCTGTTCAACTTATCATCAGAAACTGGGGCAGTTCCGAGGGACTGGAGGAGGGCAGAATTGGTCTCACGTCACAAAAATGGGAATAGGGAGGAGGCAGGAAATTACAGACCAGTCAGCCTGACTTCTGTAGTGGGCAAAGTAATGGAAACGCTACTGAAGGAAAGGATATTGGAATACCTTGTAACCAGTGGATTAAAGGACCCAAGGCAACAGGGTTTGCCAGACAAACCCGATCGAGTTCTTTGATGGGGTGACCAGGGTAGTGGATCTGGAAGGAGCGGTAGATATGTCTTACCATGATTTCAGTAAGGCCTTTGACACTGTTCCACATAGAAGACTGGTGAACAAGCTGGCCTGTCTGGGCATGGGTCAAAAAGTTATAAACTGGTTAAGATGTTGGTTAAGCAACAGGAGTCAGAGGGGTGGTAAAGGATGTCCACTCTGGAGAAGGCAAGGTGACCATCGGGATTGTCTCAGTGCTCAGTACTAGGCCAGGTCCCCATTCAATGTATTTATTAGTGACATTGCAGAGTGCTACAAGGGAACGAATGCCTGTTTGTGGATGGCACAAAAATGTGCAATGGAGTAGACACACCGGGGGGAGGGGTGCAGGATGATTTGAAAAAGTTGGAAGAATGGTCAAGTGTTTGGCAGCTGGGTTTCAATGCAAAAAAGTGCAAAATGATGCACTTAGGGTACAGAAACCTGGAGGCTATGTATAAATTGGGAGGGAATGTACTGGCAAACAACAAACAGGAAAGGGACCTTGGGTAATCATTCCTGATGACCTAAAGGTAGGCAATCAGTGTGATAAGGCAGTGGGGAAGGCTAGCAGTGTGCTCAGGTGCATAGGGAGGGGTATCACCAGTAGGAAGATGGAGGCAATATAATATTACTCCTGTACAGATCATTGGTAAGACCCCACCTCAAGTACTGTGTCCAGTTCTGGAGGTCCCACCTCTGGAAATACATTAATAAGGTGGTGGTGGTACAAAAGAGGGCTACCAAAATGGTGCAGGTCCTGCATCAAAAACTCTATGAGGAGAGACTCAAGGAACTGAATATGTACTCTCTGGAAGACAGGAAGAAAAGGAGAGATATGATAGAAACATTCAAATACCTAACAGGTATTAATAAGGTACAGAAAGGTAACATTTTCCATAGAAAAGGAAGCTCGAGAACAAGGGATCATGCTGTGAAGCTGGTGGGGGGAAGGTTCAGAGAAAACATGAGGAAATACTTCTTCATGGAGAGGATGGTGGATGCCTGGAACAGCCTTCCAACGGAGGTGGTGGATGCCAAAATGGTAACGAGATTCAAGCATGCATGGGATGGATACAAGGGGACCTTGGTAGTAAGGCAAGGGAAGGAGACAACCAGAGATCAAGTAAGGTCTGGGTGGTACAGTAGGCAGGGAAAACAAAGAAGACTAGGTGGGCCAAGAGGTCCTTATCTGCCGACAACTTCTATGTTTCTATGTTTCTGTGTTCCATGTTTCTATGAATGAATCCACCAAATGTAGATGTACCAATTCCTAGTTCACCAAAGGAGCAGCTATTATCACTTCAAAAGGCTGATACATGCCAACTTTTCCAGCTTGAGGCTGAATACTCCAATTCAAACATACTTTCTCCAATTATCTCATCTGGACCAATCATAAGCAGAGTGATGCTTAACTGCACACTTTCATCATAATCTAATATTTAAAATAAACAATTGAGTAATTCTTATGGCAAGTGGGAGCCTGGAACACTCTTATTCATCATAACAGGAGGCCCTGAAGCTGAGCTAAATGATCATTTTTAAGTAGCTGATGAAGCTATTCAGGCTTTTGGCCTCTTCTAACTTAACACACAACGGTAGCCACATCTCAAAGGAAAAGTGACCTAAAGGTATAAAAACATATAGAATGCAAAGAAGGAAAACTCGCCCTGTCTCCGTAAATGGCCACCATGATTCCCTACTGCAGAGTGCTGCAGCTGTGTTATATACCTTATTGAGAGTCAGTGAAGGGAAGGGCTCAGGAAGAGTCTGCCTGCATGTTAGTGTCAGGATAAAATGGCTAAATAAAAAAAAATACTCAAAGACAGGGAGCACGATTGTCTAGGAAGGTTTTGGGGTTCAGCAGGTTTCAGGTCCATTATAGTTATACTTTGCTGCAGAATCCTGAGTCATTTTTTAATTTTGTCGCAGCATGAGGCAAAAGTCATGATTCATGGCTGCTAATGAGGAAGCATTTCCAGCAAGCGGATATATTCATTCAGTGTTGTTCATTTATATTGATCTGTTCAAAGTCCAGATCTTAGACAGTGTTGGAGGCCTGAGGTTCATTTACTCTAACAAATCTAGTCCATGTTGCCCATTTTCATTCAATTATTTGTTTTTAAAGAGAAAGAGATTTTTATTTTGTGTATCTAAAATGTTGTTGATTGGGGTAAGCAACCTGAGTTGAAGTTTATATAAAGGTGTAATGGAATGGGGGAGTGGCAAAGTGAGAGGAAAAGTCTACAGAAAAGCACTGCAAATACCTAGAAACTGTAGAACACATTATAAAGAAATATAAACAATTCACTTATTACAAAACTTCTGTAAGGTAAAAAATCATGTAACCCAACAAAGGTGCAGTAGCAGACACAAGTCAGGGAGTGCGGGGTTTGACGCTCCTCCCCTTGCTTATGATTATGGTATGACATCTGTATTATAAAAACATGGTCCGTATATGACATTTCAGTGTGTGAGGAATTTGGTCTGTAACCTCAAAGTGTCAGTAGCTGAAATCAGGAGATAATAAAACAGATCAGAAGGAAACAGTTAATGGGAGCATCCTTCCAGAGACAGTTATTGCCTGCTGCTGCTGCTTTTGAAATTGGAATGTAAATATGAATTTTATGACATTTCCAGAGAAAGGTAATTAGGCTAGTTCTTCTCCTTTAAGCAAATAGCTGAATAATCATAAAATACCTCAGATCTCACTGGCACAGGAAATCAGCCATGGGACATGAGCGTGGGAATGTTAAGATCAAAGAGAAAATGTTTAATTAAAGGATGCCATATTTAGGAAATGTTTTTTTCTTCTGATATACTATTAATTTTAAAATACCTCCTGGTAGGAAATTATGTTTGTAAGAATTAATTCTAAAAGAAGGAGCTAGATGACTCACCAAGGAGGGAGAGGAGATAGAGTTGAAAATGTATCAGTGTGTCTGAAATATTGGATATCATCTTGGACTCTGAAAACAGAAACATCTAACTTAAATCAGCACTTACAAAAAGGTAATACATTAGATAGCAAAGATTTAAAAGTAGTGTGGTAGGAGTCTGTGTTCTGTAATGTTCCCATTTTCTTTTGTGACTGTGAGCTCATGCTATTTGTTCTGTATTTTATTTTACTTATTTTACAATTTTTAGTAAACCACCTTTTCTTTAAGATACTGCCAGTGTCTCCTCAGTCATTTTTGCATATCATTGTTGAACAAATATTAAGTCTCACAGCTGTAAGGGCTTGCATGGTGTTACTAAGCTGGAAAATGGTAAGAATATAGCTAAGGTCTCTTATAGAGTTTTAAGACTTCATTTTGGATACCTGGTTGGGTGCCCCTGGTGAAAGATTGTACTGCAATCCCAAAGAGGGTACATATCTGAGACTGTACACTGGGTACACTAGCATAAGGTTCACAGTTTGAATCCCCCCAGAACTTGAGGCTAACAGATGATTCAGACCCAAAGCAGACAGGAGGTCTACCCTGTCTGTTGCCTGTTCACACTATTGAGATCTGAGGTTGGCACTGCGGGAGTGGAAGGCCTGATCTGCGGAGTGTGTTGTGACAGATTTGGTTGGCAGTGGTGTGAAAGTATTGGTAACGCCAGCTTTAACAGTTCAGTGTGTCAGCTTAATACTGTAAAGCTCACTTGCAAAATAAAGCAGTGATTTTTTTAAAGAAACAGAACTATATCATTTTGCTTACAGTCAAAGTTCCTACCTGTTTTATTTTTTTTCCCAAGTGCAAGTTAGAGTAGCCGTAGTTAAGGAAGAAGATGGCTTCCAACTGCAGTGAGCACACTGCAGACTACCTGAAGCAGTTGTGCAAGGAGAGAGGAGTCCTGCATGAGGGACAGCCAACAAGCAGAACCTCATGGATGCTCTGATGGCCGCTGATGCCCAGAGTGTTGAGTCACAGTCCATGACTGTATAAGACAGAACCTTGGGTGTGGAGGGGCCAGTGGCCAGTGCAGTGTCCAGATCCAGTTAGGAAGACAGCAGGGACAGTGCAAGCCAAGGGCCACAGCAGCAGGGGAAGGTCACCAGCATTCTGGAGCTAGAAACAATCAGGCTGCAGATTGAGTTGCGCAGAATGGAGCTGGAGTTCCACAGAGAGGCTGGGTGAGAACGGTGAGAAGCGGAGTGAGAGAAGCGAGCTGCAGAGGAGAAGAGGGAGTGAGAACAGTGAGCCACAGAGGAGGAAAGGGAGCATGAACAGTGAGAGGCTGACCATGAAGAGTGTGAGCACTAGAGGCAACATGAACTAGAAAAACTACAACTCTAACCACCAGCACCAGAGCAGGTAAGTGGCCTGGGTTTAACTGGAACTACAGGACTGGGTTACAAAAGAAATTCCAAATTGATAGCTGAATTTAAAGAGTGGGAGGACATGGATGTCTTTTTAAATTTCTTTGAAAAAGTTTGTATTCAGGCAAATATTCCTAGTGGGTCCTGGAACTTCCAGCTATCCCCACTACTTACCGGGAAAGCTCGGGATGCATTGGGTCAAATGGACAATGAGGGCAGTACTGATTACAGCAAACTTAAAGCTACACTTTTAAAAAAGTATGATTTAAATGCAGAAGCATACAGAGCTAAATTCTGTAAGCTCTGGAGAAGCCCTAACATCAGGGGTGTCAGCAGGCATACGCACTGTATGCAGCAGAGTACAGTAAAAGAAATCAGGCAGGTGGCAATAAATCAGGCAGGGGCAACAAAAAGAGGAAAGCAAGGACTTTGTGAGTCACATTATGTCCATGTCGCGCTGGGCTCTTTTGTCTTTGTTGTTGTTTGCTTTGGGGCACTGATGACACCAGCCAAATACACAAACAATAACAATTTATCAGACAGGTGGAAAAACAAAGGAAGAAAGATCACAGGAGGAAACTGATTATTTGAACTCAGATATGGCAAACAGGGGGGCAATAGTGTGACGTTGCAGTGCATATTATGGTTTATGTTTACATAACGGGGGGCAACAGGGCATCAGTTATGAGTACAAGTTTAAAATTCCTGGCTACATCCCTGCCTGACATGAGCTATGAGGTGCTAGCCACGAAACAACGTCAGTTTTTAAAATCTTGGTGGGAAGGAATTGAAGCAAACTCTGTAGATAAAATTGAAAATGCTGTATTGTTAAAGCAGTTTTTTGGGGCATACCTAGCAGAGCTAAAACCTGGCTGGAGGACCAAGATCCCAAAACAGTGCAAGAGGCTGCTGAACTCTGGGACCGATATGCCAAGAGCAGATCTGCTCTGAAAGTGAATGGAGCTGGTGTGGCAGTGCAGAAAGGGAAAAGCACATCTTCAGGGCAGCTGAAACCCTCACTGCCTCCCCCAAAACCAGTTATCCCCAGGTTTCAAAGAAAACATTTTTCTGAGAAAAGAAACTAATGTTGGGTTTGCAAAGAATCTGGGCATATTGCCAGACAGTGTCCCAAAAGGATGAGCAATATGCAAAGTGGTGCTAGGAAAGAAGTGGGTTGATTGTTTGTCACTGGAAGCATGCCTGTGAACATGAGGGAACACATGCACCCAGTCACTGTGACTGCTGTACAGACACAAGGGTTAAGAGACACAGGGGCATCCCTGACATTGGTAAAAGGGGATCTGGTAGAGCCTGGTCAGCTTATAACCAATAAATTTGTAACTGTACAAGGGTTCACTGGGGAGGAGATGACATTGCCACTCACTAGTGTTCTCCTAGACTGAGGTGAAACAGGGGAAACTGTGCAACAGGTGGCTGTAGCCAAAACTTTAGCAGTTGATGTCATCCTTGGCAACAGTCTCAGACAGGGGATGGTGTGTGCAGTTACCCATAACCAAGCGGCAAGGGAAAAGTGTAGTTCCCTGGACCCCATTTAAGTCCCTGTAGAAACCACTGGGAGGCTGGTTCCCCAGCCTGGGTCCCCTGATATGGAGACTAATGAAAGTGGGTTTGAAATGTCTCCGGTAGCAGTTAACCAAACAGCTATGGAGGGTTATTCCAAAGAAGGAGGGGTGACCCCTTGTCAGAGGATTAGGGATGGCAGTGATCCTGAGTGCCCTGATGCTAGAGCTAGGGACCCTAGTTTAGAAATGGAAGGGACCTGTTCCATGCCTTGGGAATGTGTAAGGAGTTTACAGCTGCTCAGAAAAGTGATGCTAGTCTAGAGAAGCTGAGGGCTTGGGCAGACTCTGATGGAGCACAGGGAGGTGACAGAAAACATAACGTTTATTGGGACAATAGATTGATGTATACGCAGGATGCTAAGACAGAGGGGGGGTGATAGGCAGACAGCTTGTAATTCCCCAGGGGTACCGTGAGCAGTTGCTCAAGATTGCACATGAAATTCCCTTGTCTGGTCATCTGGGAATCATGCGACTATGCAGCCGTTGGCCCAGAATTTCTATTGGCCCAACTTCACCCAGCAGGTGAAGGAGTATTGCAGGTCTTGTCACCGGTGCCAAGAAATAGGGAAAGTGGGGAAGAAACCCAAGTCACCTTAATTCCATTGTCCATATTGGAGGAGCCATTCCAGAGGGTGGGAATGGATATTGTGGGACCTTTAAATACACCCAGCTCCTCCAGGAACAGGCTTATCCTGACTGTGGTGGATTATGCCACCTGGTACCCCGAGGCAGTCACCCTGTCCTCACTGAGGACAGACAAAGTGGCAGATGCCTTACTTGGGATTTCCTCCCGTGTTGGGTTTCTGCAGGAGATTATTAACAATCGAGGGGGTTCCTTCATGGTGGACCTGATGAAATGTTTGTGGGAGAAGTGTGGGGTAGTGCAGCGCCACATGACACCTTATTACCCGCAAGTCAATGGGCTTCTGGAAAGATTTAACAGTACCCTGAAGTAAATGCTTCAAGCATTTGCTGAACAACATGGGAGGGACTGGTGGAAATACCTTCCCCACCTGTTGTTTGCATACAGGGAAGTGCCCCAAGAGTAGACAGGGTTTTCCCCCTTCAGGTTCATAAATGGTCGCCAGGTACACTGCCCTCTAGACTTGATCCAGGAGAACTGGGAAGGCAAGTACACCACCCAGGGAACTCTCATAGTGGATTATGTCCTTAGGTTTAGGGAAATCCTGAAGGAGCTTATGGGGACAGCCCAGAGTAACCCGGCAGCTGCCCAACAAAAACAAAAAGTGTGGTATGACCACAGAGCCAGAGCTCACTTGTACACAGCGGGTCAGGAAGTCATGGTTCTCATCCCGGTACAGAAGGACAAGCTGCAGGCTGAGTGGGCTAGACTGTACAAAGTAGTCAGAAAGGTAAATGATGTGAACTATATCATAGAGTTACCTGACAGAAGACATACAGAAAGAATGTACCATGTCAACATGATGAAGCCATATGCTAATAGGGCTGACATGGTGTTTGCAGTATGCAGTCCTGGGGAGGGGATGGACGAAGGAGACCCCCTTCTGGACTTGCTGGAAGAAAGCAAGCTGCAGTCCTCTGTGAAGGCAATTAAATTGCCACCCCAGCTGGCCCTGGACAAGATCCAGGACATAAAGGAGGTTTTAGCATACTTTGCCCCACTGTTTAGCACCACGCCTGGACTAACCCCCTTAGTGACACATAATGTGAAGACAGGGACACAGATGCCCATACAGTGGACAGCATATCGGGTGTCAGAGGCTGTCCAAAAGGACATTAGGTGGAGGACATGCTGGATTTAGGGGTAATCCAGAGATCCCACAGCCCCTGAGCCTCACCCGTAGTCCTTGTGCCCAAGCCAGATGGCTCTACTCATTTTTGTGTGAACTAACATGGACTGAATGCAGTCACGAAGTCAGACACCCTCCCGATGCCACGGATGGATGAGCTCACACCCACCCGATGCCACGGACAGACGAACTCCTGGACATGTTGGAAGGGGCAACCTACCTTATGACTATTGACCTGACAAAGGGGTATTGTTAGGTAGAATTAACTGCCAGAGCTAGAGAGAAGCCAGCCTTCATCACTTCAATAGGCTTATTTGAATTTAAAGTAATGCCTTTCAGAATGAAGAACGCCCCTGCCACTTTCCAAAGGTTGGCGTACAAGGTGTTAAACGGTGCTAAGGAGTACGCTGTGGTGTACCTGGATGACATTGCCATCTTTAGTGCCAGCTGGGAGGAACAACTGTCCCACCTTAGGGAAGTGCTGGGCATGATACAGAGGGACGGGCTCACTGTCAGAGCTGAGAAGTGCCAGGTGGCCATGGCTGAAGTGGCATACCTCGGGCTTGTTGTAGGCCAGGGACAGCTCCATTCTAACCAAGAAAATTAGAGGCGATCAAGGCATGGCCCAGAACAGAAATGCAGAAGCAGGTCAGGAGTTTTCTGGGGACAGCAGGGTACTACAGGAAATTTGTACCCAGTTACAGTGCCCTGGCTGCTCCCCTACCTGACCTGGTAAAGTAAAAGATGCCTAAGAAAATTACCTGGGAACCAGCCTGTGAAAAGCCTTTACCAGAAAGGAGGCACTGTGCAGTGCTCCTGTGTTGACAAGTCCTGATTATAGCAGACCCTTTATGGTCCAGATTGATGCCTCAGACATGGGTATTGGGACAGTACTGAGTCACAGACAGCCAACCAAGGGAAAGATCACCTCATTGTGTACCTGAGTAAAAAGTTACTTCCCAGGGAGCAGGCATACTCTACTGTGGAAAAAGAGTGTCTTGCCATAGTGTGGGCCCTAAAGAAGTTTGAGCCATTCTTATACGGGCAGCATTTTGAGGTACAAACTGACCACAGCCCCCTGGTTTGGCTGACACAAATGGGAAAAACGAATGGTAGACTATTAAGATGGAGTCTTGCCTTGCAAGGGTAAGACATAACAATCTTACATAGACTGGAGCAACCAATCAGAATGCAGATGGCTTGTCATGTCTATTTGAGGAATGAACTGACTTAGGGAGCTCATCCCATGCAGGGGATAGAGCCCCTAAATTCAGTCTAGATGATGAGGAGGAGGAGTGTGAATCTCTGCCCTTGCTTATGATTATGGTATGGTATCTGTATTATAAATACATGATCCGTGTATGACATTTCAGTGTGTGAGGAATTTGGTCTGTAACTTCAAAGTGTTAGTAGCTGAAACCAGGAGATAATAAAACAGACCAGAAGGAAACAGTTAATGGGAACATCCTTCCAGAGACAGTTATTGCCTGCTGCTGCTTTTGAAGTTGGAACATAAATACAAATTTTATGACGTTTCCAGAGAAAGGTAATTAGCAAGTTCCTCCTTTTGAAGAATCATACAATACCTCAGATCTCAATGGCACAGGAAATCAGCCAAGGACATGAGTGTGGGAATGTTAAGATCAAAGAGAAAATGTTTATTTAAAGGATGCCATATTTAGGAAATGTTTTTTCCTCTGATGTACTATTAATTTTAAAATAACTCCTGGTAAGAAATTATGTTTATAAGAATTAATTCTAAAAGGAGGAGCTAGATGACTCACCAAGGGGGGAAGGGAGATAGAGTTGAAAATGTATCAGTGTGTCTGAAATGTGGGATATCATCTTGAGCTCTGAAAACAGAAACATGTAACTTAAATCAGCACTTACAAAAAGGTAATACATTAGATAGCAAAGATCTGAAAGTAGTGTGGTTGGAGTCTGTGCTCTGTAATTTTCCCATTTTCTTTTGTGACTGTGAGCTCATGCTATTTGTTCTGTATTTTATTTTACTTATTTTACAATTTTTAGTAAACCACCTTTTCGTTAAGATACTGCCTGTGTCTCCTTAGTCATTTTTGCATGTCACTGCTGAACCAATATTAAGTCTGACAGCTATAAGGGCTTGTATGGTGTTACTAAGCTGGAAAATGGTAAGAATATACCTAAGGTCTCTTATAGTTTTAAGGGTTCATTTTGTATACCTGGTGTGGTGCCCCTGGCGAAAGATTGTACTGCAGTCCCGAAGAGGGTACATATCTGAGTTTGTATACAGGGTACGCTAGCATAAGGTTCACTGTTTGAATCCTCCCAGAACTTGAGGCTAACAGGTGATTCAGACCCAAAGCAGGCAGGAGGGGTACCCTGTTACCTGTTCACACTATTGAACTGTGAGGTTGGCACTGTGGGAGCAGAGGGCCTGATCTGCGGAGTGTGTTTGTGACATGGGGGAAGGGGTACCTGCAGCACCAGTGCTAAGATGGCTGAAGAGACTCTTAGCTCCCTGACCCAAGTATCTCTGTCCCTTATCATCTGCCATTTCATCTGTTGTTATGGTACCTTTTGATGATCAAACTGTAATGTGAGCCACGTTGAATCTGCTGATACCCATATACTGGCTCCACACAGTCAACTGACTGAGTAATCATCAACTACATTTGCACCTCAAACTCCTGGTTACCACAGCCTTCTCAGTTGTTCCTGTACTGCCTGACATGGCACAACAGTGCAACTCACACAGTGTTGAACCTGGCCACAGCTCTGACTTGAACTGGCACTCATTACCGCAGTGCTGTCCAAATATTCCAAAATAGCCAAGCTGAAATCCACCACCACACAGATGAGTCAGGATCTCACTATTTTAGGATGCCACAGAAGGCTCCAGCAAGTGAAAAAAGCAGGTGACCAGTCTAAGGCACTGCTATGGGAGCACACATGGCCGATAAATTACTTGCTGCTAAAAATAGATCACTTAGAGAACTGTGCTCACTGTGAAAACCTGCAATTTGGGGGATTTCCAGGAGTACAGGACCCAGATGTGAATGCCTTTCTCCAGCTGGCTATACCTATGATGCTCAATGCACCACACTGCCCAAGTCCAAAGCTCGAGAGGGTGCATCATTCCTTAGTATCCAAGCTAAAGCCAGGAGACTGCCCAAGGCCTATCCTCTGCCAATTCTTGAGATTTCCAGTAAAGGAGAACATATTAAGACTGACAGGGGTGCATGGCCTCTGAAATGGGAGGGCCAGTTATAACAAGTTTTTCAAGATTTTTCAATTGAATTGCCTCAGATGTGCACAGCGTACTTTGGAGCACTCAAAGAGCTCTCATAAGTAGGGGTGCCCTATTCACTCAGATATCCCGCTATACTCCTCATCAGCTTAAATAGCACACATTATGACTTCCATATGCCTGAAGACGCTGAAAGATTTGTTTCTACCACTTGGACAGACATGGTTTTCACTGATGGTAGGCTAGACGCTGACCCCCTCAGTCAGAAACTTCTCAACTCACACAGATTTTTGGTCTACAGGCCTCTAACAGCATGTACTATGGAGGCAATCAATGGCACCAAGTAGGAAGAAATGAAGTCAGATGAAAATGAAGCCCAAAAGTCAAACCACACTGTGCAGCAGCTGAAACACCAATCACAGAGAATGAAATGTAACCCACCTTCACCAACATCCTCTGGCAGCACTCCAGCATACCTTCCACTCAAAACCCAGAACCAATTTGCTGGCCTGCCCATCAACTCCCTGCCTGATGAGATCTCAGTTGCAGCCCCAGACACTGGAACTCAATCTCAGCCATTTCAGCCCATGCCATTAACCTCAGTATCCATTTCATGGGCTGATCTTATAACATCTCCTACAAAGCTCCAACACTCAGTGCCTACCACCTCAGTGACTGTGGCCCTCCCTCTGCCACAAAGATCCCCCTTAAATCAGTCAGGTGAAGAGGGCACATCAGAAAATGTGAGTTATTTGTCTTTAATTGTATGTGCAACTTGCTTCCCTTTTCCACATCAGGAGCGGGGGGGGGGGGGGCAACAAATGCTAGCCTATTGATGCAGCAGGAAGGACCTGCATCATCTTCCCAGAATGGCACAGTTAAAGTCAGTGGACCCTAATGGAACTGAGGTCCTGCAGGTTACAACTAAAAGTACCCCCCTCCCATTTTTACCTGCTTCTGATGTGACAACTAAGAACAGAAATTATGTTAATGGGCTTAGTTGAACTTCTTTCTGAGTACTATGAATTGCTACAATCTGTAGGGACTCTGGATTACTTTAATTTCAAGCTGTGTTACATTTCACCAAATGGAGCTCCACCCACAGAAACAGACTCCACTGCAGCACAAGCTCTTGCCTATGTTTTGTTTAAGTTCTCAACCTCCCTACACTAACCTTTCTTCTGCAGTATTGCAGGTACATCAGGGAGGCTGGCAGTATAACCTGCAAGTTAGAGTAGTGAGCTGTGAATAAGCTTGGTATGTCCAGCAGACCTGGCTTTGATTACCACAACCTCCATTTGCATACTGTGTGACCCTGAGCAAGTCACTTAGCTTCCTCAGTGCTCCCGGGTCACCCATGAAAACAAGCACTAATGTGTAGTGGACCTTACCCAGTTACCAAAGAATAAATAAAAAGGGGGACTAGATAATGACTGTGCTGGGACTGGTCACTTCACCCATCCCCTCCCTTTCTACATTGATGAAGAAGAAGCCAAACGGTGTTTATCAACAAGAACCTAAGTCGAGCTGGCCTGTCGGCATAGCAGGAGCACTGCTGCTTGCGATGCTGGTGATCCGGGTTCGGGAACGAGCTCAGAGCACCAGAAGGCTGGCTGGGGGAAGGTTGGATGAGCATCTCAGGGACAGTTTTACACCTCCGGGGGGAGGTTTGGTAGCACCCAGCATTTGGGTGACACCCAGTGGAGACCAGGAGTACACCAAGCCATGACCATACAGCAGTTGTAAAGCAGTGGCAGGCATCTGTGTGGCATGTGCAGAAGTGCTCATACCCACATGCTGACATTGTTGCATGTCCACGTCTTGGGGGAAACATCAAAGTAGAAAAATCCTGTGCAGCAATACAGTGTGAAGTCCTCAGACTAGAGCTGTGCAGAATGGGAAAATTCTGAATTCATGGAATTTCAATGAAATTTCATGAAATTCTGCAAACTTTCGCAGTCATTCGAATTTGGAGGATTTTTTTAACCTTATTAATTTAGTCATAACTCAGCTGTCGTTTAAGCTAGATCTCTGGAATCTGGGGTGTGCTCACTTTGTGTGGAGGGCAAATAACTTTCCAAATATCATGACATTCTGATGGAACGTTTCAAAAGTATAGGTGCTCAAAGTCTGTCATTTTATTTTTTGTGCGAAATGTCATGAAAATATATGTCTGCATATACCTCATCCATCTATTGGGTCAGATATCTTAAATTTGGCATGATTCCATGATGATAGGTGTTCTAATAATGTGCCAGATTTCATGACAATGTGATGCATCATTTCAAAATTATGTGTGTTCAAAACCTGTCATTTTATTTTTTTCGGAAAATTTCGTGGAAACATTTCATCTGCATATAACTTGGGCATCTTTGATGCTAAACATATGTAAATTAGCATGAATAACCTTTTTATAATGCTTATAGAATTCTCTAAATATGGGGAGAATTTGATTAGAGATTTATACGTTACAGGGGTTCAAATCTTTACTATGTAAATATTTGCAAAATTTTGAGAAAACTCTCAAAAATGTGGATGTTTGTAACGTCTGTGCTCTTGCAGGCATAGACCTAAAATTTGACATGCATATCCATAGTCAGTGTTTCCTGGTGTCTAACACAACTGAAAAAATTGGTTTAGCAGTTTTAAATTTGCAGTAGAAAAAAAATCTTGGTAACATTTTCTTACATATTTATGGTAGCATATAGACGAACCATCCATAATTCCTTTTGTGGAATTTAACATTAACAATGCATGTATCAGTACTTCATTTGATAAGCTGGGATGAGCATTTTGCAGTCCTGCTGTTCTTCTCTGGGTGACTATTCCCCCCCCCTTCTCTTTTGGCATAGCCAGATTGACTCAGTAGAACTACTGATCCCACTGATATTCTATTTGTTCTTTACAGTGACAAACTCCCTTAAAACATTAGTCACCTACTCATTTTCCTATTGATCTACCCTGTTGGAATAGACAGAATTCTTCCTTCCTTCTGCCCCAGACAATTCTTCCTTCCTGCTGTCCCAGACATTGTCTTCCCCATTACGTCTTTTTGCATATCTCTAAGTCCTAGACTTGTATGTACCTCAGGCTCTCTGGATCATAAATTTACTGGATGTGATCCTTAAATATCCTGCATTCAGGTTAGAATTATTGACACTATGTGCTTCCTTGCTCCAAACTGGGATTCTACCACTGTTGTGCTACCCAGCTCAGCTGTCCATTTCTTAGTGAAACTATGCATCTAACTACTGAACCTGGTGACCTCATGCACTACCTGCCTCTCATACTCCTATCTTTTAATTAGAATCCTCCAGATAAGGCTGAGTGAAATTAGCAAATTCCAGTTTTATAGAATTTTTCACAAAATTCTAAAATTTTCACAGATACTCATGGGATTTTACTTTAAGTGCAGATGTTTTTTTGTAGAGCTGTGTGAATACCTTTTTATAAATGTTCTGCCAAATATTCAGTATTGGGTCCCAGATATTCATTATTCGACATTCAGTATTTGGTATTCAACCAGGAATGTTGCCTTATTAGAGATTTGCTACAGAAGTCCTTAAAATGGCTTCAGGAGGAGGAGGAGGAGGAGAGGTCATGGCACGTTGGCTTGTACACTGGTGCCATTGGCTGGCATGTACTGCTGGTGCTTCAGGAGGAGGATGCAGAGGTGACAATCTCTATATGGTCACAAAGGTCTCAAGAGGTACTACAAGAATAACATATGCTGCACTCTTAAATAACTGTGGCCATTAACACAATCAAGTAATAAAACATAACGGTGGGAGATAAGCAGGTTTTCTTAGTTTATACTAGGATTTTACTAGGTCAAGGTGCTGGAATATGTTTCTTTCTATGTTATGCATTAACTCCTCTAACATCAAGTTGCATTCTTACTTGTTTTTTTTTTTTTGCCCCTTTTTCCCTTTTTTTTCTTCTTTCATGGCACCATTCTGTTGATATGTATATCTGAAGTGTCACAACAATGGTTCACTTTGTACCTGCTGAAAATTAATAAAGTTTATTAAATCTGAAAATAAAGTAATAAAACATAACAATTCCCATAGGTTAACACTGGATCTTCAACATGCAATAACTCTGTCAATATTTGGAGTTAAGTGACAATCTCTATATGGTCACAAAGGTCTCAGGGGGTTCTACAAGAATAACATGTGCCACACCCTTAAATAATTGTGGCCATTAAAAAAATCAAGTAATAAAACATAATGAACTCCATAGGATAACACTGGAACTTCAATAGGCCATAATTCCGTCAATATTCGGAGTTAAGTGACAATCTCTATATGGTCAAAAAAGATCTCAAGGGGTACTACAAGAAATGATGGTGCTGCAAAAGCAGTAGCTAGTGGCACCAGCACACTGTTCTGACAGCAATCAAGTAGCGGACTGCTTATACAAGCACATGACAAACAGGCATACCTTGTTTTTTGTCACCACAATGTGCGTCTGCTTCATCATTTCCCTGCTGTCAATGGTGCTTCTTACCCAACTGGATCAGCAGATGGCTGTCAGAACAGTGTGCTGGTGCCACTTACTAAGTTTCAAGAAGAATTCTTGCTATTCTGCTGGCACCTCAATCCTCCTCTAATATGGCAGATGTGCGGCTTCAGCTGAGCCATTACAGTCCACACTCTAGTCTCTCTATATATTGAATTCTATGTTACTGACTCAGAGTGAGGAGATCCACATGGTGTTCCTGGCTGTGAGCTCCAAAAACAGCCTCCAATTGGCCCACAAAGATCTGTGAGATTTTGAAATATAACCCACCAAATAGTACATCCTAAATAGTGGTCAAATCCATCTGAATATTTGGCAAGCCTACTATTCGTGATATTCGGGAAATACTATTCGGTCCATGCACAGCCCTATTATTTTGCAATTTCTGGCAGCAAGCAATTAATAAAAATGACAGGCACAGTCTCCTTGTAAGGTCTAAGAATCTGCCAAATTTCATGGTATTGCCTTCTCTAGTTTTAAAGTTTCAGGGTCTTAAATTTGTGGTTTACATTCTTGCAAAATGTAATTTTTAAATGTTGTGAAAATTTGACTACTTTTAATTCAATCCCATTTAAAGCTGCAAATGTAAACTTTTTCAGAAATGGCCATGTGGTATAGTAGTTAACGCTTCAACTTTGCTTACATTTGGATATGTTGTTTTAAAATTAGAGGGAAATAACTGAAATTAAAATTTTGGCAACATGTTTGGTGGGCTATAACTCAGTCCCACTTGAAGCTAGAAATCTGAAACTATGTACTGTACGTATACAAATGTAGTGATAACCCATATACCTGTCAAATGTTGTAACATTTCAATGAATACTTTCAAAATTATACTAAAAGTACAGAAATCAAAATTTTGGCAAAATGTTTTGCTACCTATAACTCAGCTCCCATTGAAGCTTGAGACTTAAAACATGGTGTATATACCCATTTTCAGTGCTTCTCTAAATTCAGAGATTGTGGAGAAATTTGGATAAGAAATTTTAAAATAATCTCAAAATAACTGAAAATTTAATTTTGATTAAATGTTTGGCCAACCATACCTATGTCCCCTTTTAAACTACAGATCTGAAATTTGGCACCCATTTATGTGTCATTGGGTTCTATTTAAATTTTAAATATGGTGTTAATTGAATATGTACCTTTAATATTATAGTGAAATAACTGAAGTTTAAAATTTGGCAGAATTCTGCTGAATTTTTGCAAAACTTCAGTGAAATTCTACAGAATTGAAATGGTCATTCCACAGGCATTCCATGGGAGGAATTTTATATTCCAGACAGCTCTACCTCTGACCCTGCACCGAATTACCCTGAAGCCAGCTCCAGGACAGAACTTGTTGATTCAAGGCCCACTTCTGAGGGTCCCATGGTGGGGGAGCAAGCTATGTCTTGGTTTCAGGGTGGCTGCTGGGAGATGCCAGTGTTGGGCATGGAGGCACTGAGTCAAATAATATCCCCACCTGTAACATAGTGAAAAATAGAACTGAGAAAGAACAAACAAATAAAAAAAAGCAAGGACCTAAGTCTTACTGCACTGACAGCCTGGTCCTGAGGCTCACATATCCTTTTATTTACTTGGAAACCTCAAGGTGTTAAGGTTTACCATTAAAACTGTGCTGTAATTGTTTGCAAGTTATTTGCTATGGGGTTTGACCTCACTGGTACTTGGTTCATGCACTACAAGGTAATCACCTTTATTGCTACATCCTGCCTCAGTTGAACAGCAGGATGGTGTGCAGAAAATAGAAGACCCCCACTCGTCCCCTACATGGCACATTAACATACTTCACACCAGAAAGAAGCAGTGGGTTACTACTGCAGGACATATTTAGCATCACCCTTATGCTGTAACACTCTGGTCCTTGCACAGAATGGGGTTGGTCTGTTTCTGTCCCCTTCTCTCCCATACTGGATGGACTCAGCCCAGGAACTCACAATGAACACACCTCTACACACTCAGTATATGCAATATGGGGTAAGGATTTATAATGTTGTGCGCCAACATCCTTTAGTGTGACACCTGACCTAACCTGTCACCCTGTACAGGCATAATCCTCCACCCTTTTTACCCCTCCCCACTTCTCTTCCCATCTACCCCCCTCCACACCCCAACCCCCTTGCTCCCTACCACTTTACTAGTACTGCACAAACCTACTAATCACCTCTCTGGTTCATTTGCTTGTTTTCTTTACCAGCTATCACTCTTTCAACAACATGGTGCAAGTCTAATAGGAGGTACTATGCTATAAGGTCTATGTTATTAACCCTTACTGGCCTACATTTATAATATATGACAAGGAAGTACTCTCAGAAACCCCAGTCTAAGACTTAAAGTAAGCCCCCTTGCCGCTACATCTGTGGGGATCCAGGATCCCCCCCGGATAGTCACAAGAGCAGCAGGAATGCCATCTCTGCATCACTAACTCTAATTCTTGTCAAGACAGGATCCAAAGGCTTCCTCATTCCTTAGTGTATATGCTGCAGGGTATATCCCTGGTTTCTTCTAACTGCCTTATGCAGAGCTGGTCTCAACTGCCATTGAGAACATAAGATCTGCAGATACCACCCTCTACCACTACCCCGTACTGTTCTATTGCTTTCATCTGGTTGACCCCCACCCACTGCACAGCTATTAAGCAGTTTCAAGGTCTCGCACTACGATGAGCAGTAAGCACTCACAGCAAGGAATCTCACTATTGGTATTGACTCCCTCCTTGTATGAGGGATATCTACCGAGAGTATTCCTAGAGGTACTTTTCTTGGGCACTAGACCTTTACTGTTGCTACTCCAAATATAAGGACCCCCAACGTTGTGGAAGACTGGTCCTTGGCCATACTTCAGTGCCAGTCTACTATGGCCTCCATAACCAAGTTCTACCCCTCCCCCAAGGTCTCTTACGATCCTTATACATTTGAAGCTATTGTACTGGATGCTTCTGACTCACCCGAAAGTGGGATCCCCTCCTCCCACTAAATTCAGTTTAAGTTTATTTATTTAGTTTTTTATTTATTTTATTTATTTAAAGTTTGGTGACTGGGAGAGGCACTCTGAGCCAATGCTTATTTCTAGGTGCAACCTGGGGGATGGGGCAAGGGAGGCAAGGTTACAGATTACCAGACTGGTTACAATGAGCTTATGTAAGAGTAAAGTATAAGTCCAATAATTGAGCAGCATACAAAATAGTAGAGATAAGACTACACATCGAGATTTTCTTGGTTTACAATGCAATATGTACAAGAAGAGCACTTGGTTGCATCAAAGATTAGCTACACTTGACTAATTTGACTTAGCAGCCTGATAGGCAGTAGGGGACTTAACCTGGTTGATAGCAAGAGCAGGAGGGAGGGAGGTAGAGAGTGGGAGAGGGTATGTTTAAAAAGATTTAGTGAGGGTAGCATGCGGAGTGATGTTAGAAGGGAGTTCCAATTCTGAGAGAAGTGGTATGAGAAGGTGGCCTTCCCAGACTTTGAGTGGGGATGGGGAAGGGCCAGAGTGCATAGGTCTCTTGAGCACAGATGGTAGGATGAGTGGGAGTGTGATATGGTAGACCCATATATAGCTGAAAGGACTCTTTTCTATCTTCTTATTAGTAACAAGACTGTTGCAACAGCATTATACCATTATCTGAAAAACTATCCTGCCTTTTCTTCTTGCCCCATCAAGATCCGATGGGGGTGAGAGGCCAGGATCCATAGCCATAACAGGTACATATGTTGTTGAGACAATGTCTATTAACAAAAGTGCCAGATTGGATGGGTTGGAACCACGGTTCCTTAAACTTGTCTCCAATTTTGTTATATGAACCATTGACAACAATCTTTAATTTCTCCCTTGCTACTGGAGTTTTTCTAGAGGTCTAGAAGCAGACTGTTATCAAGCCAATATTTAAATCTGGTCAATCTTATGATATAGATAATTATCAACCTATATCTATTCTTTCCCCATTAAGTAAGATATTTGAAAAGTTGGTTAATTGCCAATTGGTTGAATATCTTGAGGCCGGGGGGGTCTTCACTCTGCGGATCAGCATGGCTATCAAAAGCTTCATAGTACGGGTACTGCACTGGCACATTTCACAAACCACACTTTAAGATCTATGGATGTTGGTCTTTTAACAGGTGCAGTATTTATTGATTTATCTAAAGCCTTCGATTTAGTCAGTCATGCCATGCTGCTCTGGAGACTGAAGAGCTTTGCGCTTTCAGAGGTATCTTGTGATTGGTTTTATAGTTACTTAACTGCCCGTCCAGTAAGGGTACAGCTTGGGGGTGTGGAGTTGATATTGGGTGCTCTTCAACACGGGGTACCACAGGGGTCCATATTGGGGCCCCTGTTGTTCTCCATGTTTATAGACCCCATTGTCAAGGTTTCAACTAATTCTACAACATTGCTGTATGCTGACGACTTAATTTAATTTTCTAGTTCTACTAAAATAAGTGACATAAATGTTTCTTTAAATAAAGATTTTTCTGCTTGGAATAGGTGGTTGTCAGATCATTCCCTGTTGTTAAATCCTAAAAAAATGGTTTGTATTTTATTTGGCTCTTCACTTAAATTATATGATGCAGAATCTTTAGTAATTAGTGATTTAGCAGGGAATATTATATTACAGGTAATGGAAACTAAATACCTAGGAATAACACTTGATCCATGCCTGACTTATTTAGCACATGTTAGGAAAGTGGTAAAATCTGTAAATCAAAAAATTGGTGCCTTATATCGTATCAAGGATTGTCTAAACAGAGAGGCAAGAGAGATAATATCCAAGAGTGTACTATTATCAACCTTATATTATAATTCCTTTCTGTTTATGAAGTTGGCACAGAGAGATTTGGATTTAGTTAATAGATCCTTTAATGCTATTTGTAGATTTGTTTTGGATAAACCGTTTAGAATGCATCATTGCATTCTTTACAAGGATCTCTGTTGGCTCCCTCCTAAGTTGGCGTACTTTTATAATTTGGGTTGTTTGACCAATAATATACTGGCTCAGGGTTGTAAATCTCCATTGTATAGTTTAATAAACTTAAGGGATGACATTAGGCTATTACGCTCATCTAATATGCAAAGGTTACTATTCCTAGATTTGTCACCTGTATGGGCAAGAGCGCCTTTTCCTCGCAATGTCCAATTTTTTGGAATACATTGCCCATTGATTGGATCATTACTTATAGTCATGAACATTTTAAAAAAGCTTTGTTTCATTATCTGAAACTTTCTGCTGTGTGTAACTACTTTTAGGTACTATCTTGTATTATTGTATGTATTGTATTATTGTTATTAATGTATTTGGTACAATGTTTGTATTTGTATGACATCTAAGCTTCTCTGTGTATGAAGCTCTGGGTCAATCCTGAAAAAGGGCCTTGGTCCAGTGATCCTACCGGGTAAATCAAGTGAATTGAATTGAATTGAAAGGATCCAGTCCTGGAGGGTGTGTTTTTTTTGAGTGTGAATTGGGCCTGGTGGGTTCACTTATGAGCTGGTGGAGGTTTAGGGATTCTGTTTGTTGTGTAGTGGGTTTTAAGGTAGGGGAGTTCCAGTTCGGGTTGCTGTCACAAAGTAGTATAAGTTTTCTGGAGGAGGCAAGGGATGATATGGAGGTGAAAGTGTCGACTATGGAGGAGGTGAAGGTTTTGGGGATGGTGCAGAGTGCACTAGTGAAGATAGGGAGAGAAGGGGAATAATAATTTAATAAGGAGGAGCTCATGTGCCTTAGGGACTGACTCACTAGAAATGATTGAGCATGGTAGGTCTTGGTGGTAGTAGATGGCTACTCCTCCACTGCATTTTGAGCAGTCCTGTCAGTATAGGTGGTAACCGGGTAAGGAGAGTTGGGAGTCAGAGATTCTGGAAGATAGCCAGGATTCTGTGATGCAGAGGATGTCAGGGGAGTGTTGGGATACTCAAACTTTAAGGAAGTCGATCTTTGGGAGTAAGCTTCTGATATTGATGTGGTATAGGGAAAGGCCTTTTGTTTGTGAGGAGGATTGTGTGGTTGGCCCAGGATTTGGTTGGATATCCCCAAGTAGTAGGAGGAGTAGGTAAAGAAAGAAATGTTTGCTTATAGATCTGTGTAGTTTAGTGTGGAACTAAAATATGGTTTTGTGTGTTGGTGTGAAGGAGAGGTGGAGCCCGTGGATGAACTCCAGGTTGAGGAAGGGGGAAAATAAAAGGCTTGGCCGAGGAATGGGGAGAGGTGAGGGGGGTCGTGAGGAGGGACAGGGCTTATGGAGCTAGGTGGCCATGGGTAGTTGATCAGGGTATAGAGGGAAGGGGGAGGTGTGGGGGAGGAGTAATATGTTGGGGTTGGGAGGGGGGAGCAAGGAGTGGAGGGATAGGTAGAAGGAAGGGGAGACAAGGAGGGCAGGAGGGCTAGTGCAATGAAGCAAAAGGTTAAGTGGTGCATTATGGGGTCTGAGAGGAATGAACTGGCGGAATTGGGTATTTGGAATGAGGGGGTATACTAGAAGATAATTTGTTAAGGTGGAAGAGATAAGTGAATATTAGTATTTGATGGCAATTTTTTTGTGATCTGCCAAGGGGTGATTGTGGTGCAGGTTTGGAATAGGGATGATTAGATAATAATGATTTTTGATGTAAAAATGAGGCAGTTATTAGAGGAAATATGAGTAAGTAGAGGTAGCAGTTTAATTTCAGCAATTTAGAGAGTTCAAGGAGAATAGTGTAATGGAATATAGTAGCACTTTAGATGCAGTGTGCTTTAGAGTAGAGGGGCATATGTGGTGAGTTTATGTAAGACTGCAGTAGTAGGTTTCTATTTAGTTGGAGAGAGGATTGGGAGAGAGTGCTGGAAGGCATGGATATTGGGAATAGAGGTATTATGGCTGGTTACAGTTGCTAAGGCACAGGAGTAAGCCTTAGTAATAGATAGTATAGAGCTAAAGAGTTGTAGCTGCACCTGTGAGAGGAACTAATAGTGACTGGTTGCGGTTTGGTAGTTGAAGATGTGTGCAGTGACAATGAGAGGTGGTATCACTGGCTAGAAGAATGAATATGTGTGTTTGTCAAACCCCGGGGGGAGAGTGGTTGGGAGTACCACAGAGGTGCAGCAGCAGTAACACAGTGTGTACAATCAGTGCAAGTTCTCTGACAGAAATGCCTCATGGCTGGGCTTGTGTAATGGCACTGAATGCCAAGGGAAGCAAACAGTTCAAGTACCTGAAATCTAGTTCCTGTCCTCCAGGGGTTGGCCTTGGATTCGGGGGGGTGTGAGGGCTGGAAGTGAACTGCCCTCTTGACCTTCACAGACCCTGGGTTGCAACTGAGGAGGAGCCTTAAAAGAGGAAGGATTAAAATGGGTAAATCAGGGTAAACAGTGGAGTAGGAATACTTTAAACAACTAAGCAGTAAGCCTGATTTCCTGCCCTTGGAAGCTGGGTGAACGAAGGACTGTGAGTAGTTAGCAAGGAAAAAAATGGATACAGAGTGGTTTGGGGAAGGGCAGAGTGACTGAGAAGATAGAGAAGCCTTATTAGCAGATGTAATGAGGCAGGACAGTAGGGCAGAGGAGCCTTAGAAGGTGATAGCCTGAGAGAGTAGAAATAGAGACAAGGGAGCCTTAGAGAGTGAACTGGAGAGAGCAGGATTAGGGATGGGGGGGGAGCCTGGAAAGACATGTTAGTGACAGAACAGGAATAGGAAGGGTACAGGGAAAGGAAATAATCTCCACACGTGGTTAGCACAAAAATGAGCAATATAACAGCATGGGAAATGCATGGGATGCACTAATTACACACACATGAATTGAACAGGTAGCTACAGACAAATGAACGCTATAACAGCACTAGGAAAAGCAATGGATGCATTGAGATACAGAGTATGAATCTACACAGGTAGCTAAAGCTGATACTATCAATTTCAAACACGTGAGAATGATAAGGGCTGCAATCTACACAGGTATAAAAGTGCAGGAAGGTACAGAGGAATGAAACAAACCGCACTGGTATCTTACACAATAAACAGCAGTAATTGTGGAACAAGGTCTGAAAACTACATATTCAGGTATGGCTAACTAATGAAAAGTTGCAGCTAATGGCAGGATCAAAACAGCAGACAGAGCTGTGCTAGTAGAGCATACCACCATGTTTAAAATTGTGTCAGGGTAAGCATGGAGCACACCAAATTACAATGGCAGCAGTGTAAAAGTTAGCTGCTCACTGTAGACAGGACTATGAAACAGTAGTACAATATTGTGTAGACTATAAGACTGGTAAGTATTTATTTTATTTAGTTTTTATTGACCGGGTAAGTGCACTAGACTAATTCTGCCTATTTTCAGGCACGACCCAGGGAAGGGGGATACAGATGAATGCCAACTGACCTTGAACCAGATTAAGCTGTTGGAGGTATTCTTAGTGAATGGGGAGAAATTTGGCCATGACACCGGGGAAACTTCCCCTACTCTGTCGGTAGGGGGACTTGCTGTCCAACGTAGTGTCAGTCTCCTCCGGGTCTGCGATGGAGAAGGATGCGGAGGAGCGTGGTGTGTTCACTGCACCACTGTTGGGTGACGTTAGTGAGGTGGATACTTTTTTTGATGCTGCTGTTCGTTTTGAGGAAGGAGTCGAGAATCCCGAGGGAGCAGTGGATCGAGTTGCTGTTACGGCAAAAGTGGCTTTGGAGTTGGTATCGATTTCTCACCCTGTTAATTTGGACATTTTACAGAATCCTGTGCTAGTAACTGCAGGTACTCCTTTACATTCCTCTATGGATCCTGTTTCTGTGCATACTGTGGAGACTTTAGAGATGGAAGTTGCTACTACCGTGCTCCCGACTGACCCGAATGACTTTCTGGTACCTGGCGGGAGTTGTCAGGTAACAGCGCCAGCCCAGAATACTCACCCAGTGGGTGTGTCTGGGGAACAGCTTTGTACCGTGTCTCTGCGATCACCTGTGGTTTTTCAAATGGAACAGCTTAAACAAGAAGGTGCCTCAACATTTTCCTTTTCTGCTATTTCTTCAGAACCACGTATTTTCAAACCGGCGGTCCCGCGGAAGGGGTGGGCAGACTCGGTGCCTGAGGAACTCGAGCTGTGGTCGGTAGATCAGACCCTGAAGGTGGCTGGATGGGTACGCTCGCCTGTCTCCCACCAATGGACATCGGGGTTTTCCCCGATTCATATTCCGGGTGTCCATATCTCTGCAAAACCCCCAGTACCTGCTGTTGTGGCTTCCCAGACTTCCTGTGTGGCTCCAGGTAATGTTTCGGACTTGACATTGGATGCGGATCTGGAATTGACCCCTAATCCAGTGTAAAACTTTACACTGATGGCTGCATTGAGTTTCCGAGATAGGCAGCATGAGGATTCTGAGTCTGCTGATGTCCCTGTGGGTTGCCCTGCAGAGTCCCCTCCTTTGACTGCTACTAAGACCTTTAATCACTCTGGAGGGGATGATCATACCAAACAATCCAAGACCTATGCTTCCTTTTTTAAGAAGAAAGTACTCTCCAACCGGTAAATCACCGGGCCCAGATGGGCTGCCCGCTGAATTTTCAAAAAACTGACGAATTCCTTAGTTCCGAAATTGACTACTGTCATGAATGCAGTCTTGGAGGAGAATAAAATTCCCTCTTCCTGGCAGGATGCAATCATTACAGTACTCCCCAAACCAGGCAAGCCCCCCCTCATGTTGTGAGTCATTTCGACCCATATCCCTGTTGAATCAGGATTTTAAAATATGGACAAAGATCCTGGCCAATCCAATACCGAAGCATATTGGGACCCTAATTCACCCAGACCAAATGGGTTTTATTCCCCATAGACATTTATCTGATAATATCAGAAGACTCCTCAACATAATCAGTAATGACAGCAAACCATCATCACCTCAAGTAGCAATTTTTTTGGATGCTGAAAAAGCCTTTGATCGGCTGAATTGGATATATTTACAGGAAGTGCTTCTACATATGGGTTTTGAAGGCTCTTTTATGCAGTGGATCATGGCGGCATATCAAAATCCCAAGGCTAGGGTTCGGGTCAATGGCACAATGTCAGAGGGGTTTACAATTGAAAGGGGTACTAGGCAAGGTTGCCCATTATCCCCGCTACTGTTTGCCATTGTGATGGAACCCCTTGCCCAGGCAATTAGGATGAGAAAAGATATTAAAGGAATCCATATCAGGAGGACAGTAAATAAAATATCCTCATATGCCGATGATACACTGATTTATTTATCAGACCCGGATACGTCGATTCCCCCAGTGTTGGAATTACTTAAATTTTTTGGTAAAATATCGGGTTTCAAAATAAACAAAGATAAATCCGAAATCATGTTAGTTGGGGGAGCTCTATCTACAACATTCCAGGGAGGGATCCCATTTAAATGGGTGAAAGAGAAAATTAGGTATTTGGGAATACAGATTCCAACCAGGATCTCCAAATTATACCAATTGAACTATGGGTTACTTGAAGGAAGATCTTTGAAGATATTAATAAACACTTCCTCTGACTTTTACGAATAGGATTGACACAGTCAAAGTCAATGTGTTACCCAGATACCTATTTTTATTTACAAATCTACCTATTCCTTTTCCACATAAAGATTGGAAGGAACTTAGACATAAACTCTCTAGATTTATTTGGGCAGGGAGAAAGCCGAGGAAGAGATGGGAGCTTCTTATGGTAGATAAGAGCAAAGGGGGAGAGGGATACACAAATTCTATAACTATTACAGAGCAGCACAAGTTCTCCCAATCCTAAAAATATTAAACGCAGATCAGAGTGGGGGTTGGTACTTAATGGAAACAGAGGCCCACTCTACGGTACCCTTGAAACTATTACCTTGGATAACCACTCTGCCAAACGTTAAATTAATCAAGAACAGATGGACCAAACATACAATAAAGCTCTGGTTAGACACACGCAATGGTGGGAGATTCCTAGTCCGTCTGGGAATATATCCCTTAAATCATCTCTAAGTTCCCACCAGTCAAGGGGATGGCTGCTTTTCGAGGTGGAGAAGGGCGGGGTTAAACAATCTTACCCAGTTTATAGAGAGAGAAGAGGTCAAATCATTTACTGACCTGCAGAGAGAATATAACCTCGCAAGAACAGATTTTTTTAAATACCTGCAATACAGGCACTATATCACCACCATGGTAGGGGTGGAAGCCTTAAAAACCAATCCTCCTCCCCCCCCTTAATAGCCACCCACCAAAAAAGTCACATGGTTGACCAGAAAGGATACATCTCACTCATATATAAGGCTCTACAAGAAGATGTGGGGAAAGTACAAGTGGCTAAAATAGAGAATGAGTGACAAAAGGAACTGAACACTATAATAACTGAAATGGAATGGGGCAAAATATGGGGGGAATCCCTAAAACTACAAGCTGTCCTGGGTGGAAAGAATTTAAGTGGAAGGTCACCTCTAGATATTTTATTACTTCGGTAATCTCTGCACACTATACTACTCCTTCTACGGACTTATGTTGGAGGGGTTGTGGAAAAAGGGGTACATATACACACATTTTCTGGGAATGCCCCCTGATTAGAGACTTTTGGCAGGAAATTATGCAGACTCTACAAAACATTTTCCATCTTCAGGAAAATCTCTCAGTTGTTAATATAATATTAACTCTGACCCCAAAGGAAATTAGAACAAAGAACCAGAAATACTTATTTTATAGCCTGGTAACCGCAGCCCTTAAGGTTATCACTCAGCAGTGGTTAAAAAAAAAATTCATTGACCAAAGGCATGTGGAGAAGTAATATTAAGAAAATCAAAGCCAAGGAGGCGGTCACCGCACAGTTAAATCTTAGAGTGGATCAATATAATGCGAGGTGGTTACCATTTTACGATTATATCAAAGATACTGAAGGAATTTCAGTTCTAGATCAGCTTCTTCAGAGCTGAGGGGCATAATCCGAGAGATGGGTCATCAACTGACAGCAAGGAGATAAGGGTGAGAAAATTTAAAGATAACATGAGACCTGAGCAAGGAAGCTTTGTTTGAATAGAGAGACTGGATGGTTAAGAATTAAATCCACATCGAATAAAAAAGTTTGTGCAGCTGAAGGGCAGTAAGGTAGTTATCTACCTTTTGGAGTTATGCTACATTGCTGTTATAGTTTTATGTACTATGAAAGAAAATATTAACTGAAGGCAGTTCACTGGAAAGCAACTGTTGTGAGAAATAAGAAGATCTGTACTGTATAAATAAGCTGATTAATTGCCATAATATGGCTATGTATTGAGAATGGAACTCTGCCTAAGATGTATCAGTATGATAAACTATAAATAAAAAACTAATTAAGTTCAAAAAAAAAAAGAAGTACTTCTTGCTAAGCATCACAATGCTGTTTGCATCATTTATAAGGGTGGTCTTGATGTTTTTCCTGATAGTGAATATGTGAGAAAAACCTTGCTTAAACACAGTCTGCAGTTTCTAGCTACTGAGTTGTATGCCCTAATTCATGTATCTGGGGAACGCTTTTTTGATGTTAGCTTTAAACTACAAAATGGGTTGGAGGCCTTTTGGGTCCAGTATACTAAAGTGATGAACACACCTTTGTGGGCCCCTTTTAAGGTTATTTCTCTTACTAGACCTGCTCAAAAAAATGTTACAGTTTTGTTTCGCAATGAGGGTGTGAGTGTGACCAATTTACTTTTTTGGCTTAAGCAACATTGTAGTGTGTTGAGGGCTCCTGATGTCATTTTTGATAATGAAAACATTTGGACGGGGGGTGTTGGAAAATCTGTGTCATTTTGAATGAAGTGAAAGGTTTTCTGCAACATTTGCCAAATTATTTCTTTTTGGGGGGTGACCGTGGCATTTTGTTTTATCCAGGCCAACCCAAAACTTGCTATAAATGTGGTGCCCCAGGACATCTTACTAGTGCTTGTGATAAGGTACGTTGATCACTGTGTGGTAACTTGGGTCACATCTCTATGCATTGCTAGGAAGCAGTGAGTTGTAATCTGTGTGGCCTTTCTTGTCATTCCTATATGGAATGTGAACAGGCTGCTTTTGCTAAATCTGGATCTAGGGATTTGGAAGAACAAAGATTGCTTGTGCCAATTGCCCAGAGGGCACATGTGCAGTCTGGGGGAGCACCCCTTCACCCTCCATCACCTGAAGCTCCCGGTCCTGGACCTTCTTCTGTTTTTTCCACGTTTACCCCCTACCCAGAATTCTGCTCTGACTCCCCCCCCACACTGTTGTGGTAGGTCAGGTAGTGGATGTGTCCGCTGAGGTGGAAACGACCCCTCCTGGTGCTATGTCTCTACCTTCACATGATCCGGGAGTCTTGCCAGTACAGCCCATACCTTCTTCTATGGACATGCTGCCCCTCCCCTGCCCTGACGGACCCTGTTGTTGATCCTGAGCAAAGGGTGACTCGACGTCAGAGTTGGCGGCAGCCCGCTCCAAAGGTTCATAAGATTTCAGAAACTCAGACACCTAATAGATATCAACCTCTTTTTTTAGAACCTGGTTCAGTGGACAAAGGCTCTGAACTTTCTTCAGAGGGTTCCCACTGTGCTGAGCTGTGTTCCGATTCAGAATCCAGTGAACTGGGAGATGTGAGTGATAAGCCTGCGGGTCCCCTGAAAGGGAAGCCTACTTCTAAAGGGAAGAAGAAACGGGCTTCAGGTGCTGGTAAAACTAAGTTGCATAAACCACCTTGAGTCTTTTAAATGCGTCGACTCAGCCAGCTGACATTTTTGACGATTAATGTCAATAGTATTAAAAACCCTAAAAAACGTGGTGTTTTTTTTTCCCATTTGGTATCCACTCATGCTGATATTGTCTTTTTACAGGATGCTCACTTGCACACAGACATTGAGGTTCGCACTGCCCAACGTGACTGGTACAAGAGTCCCTCATACTGGTCCATTGGATTAGGTGCATGTACTGGAGTGGGGATTTTGTTTAGCTTGGATTTTCAGCTTCTTAAACTGTTAGACTTGATTCCTGGATTGTTTCTACTTTTAGATGTTAAGGTTCGGGGCACTTATTTTAGATGAATTAATATTTATGCACCACAATCAAAGGCTGAGAGGGTGGATGTCTTTCTTCAGATTCGCCCCTTTCTTTTTTCAGCACAGGCCGTACTTTGGGGTGGTGACTTTAATTGTGGTCTCATGAACCATGATCATGGGACTGACACTTCTATCATGAATATTTTTTGTGATATGTCATTTTTGAATTCTACCATACAGTTAGCCTAGTTGAAGGATGTCTACAAATCATTTCATAATCAAGGTATACCAACATTTCAGAGGGGTATGCACGCCTCCTGCATAGATTTCTTTTTTCTCAGTAAGGGGATTCCTGTACAAGTTGCCCAGGTGGATTCTGTAGCATAGTCCGATCACAAGATACTATCCATTGTGGTGGGTTCGTGTGATCCCCCTCATGGCCCTGGTCTTTGGAAATTTAATACTTTGCTGCTTTCTGAGGGGGTCAGTTCACCATTGGATATTATATTTGTTGTGTGGGAAGAAAACATTAATTGAGATGTTTGATAATCCTTTCCTGTGGTGGGATAGTCTCAAATCTGATTTGCAGACCTTCTTATTGATTGCCAGCAAACGTGTTTTCTATTCTGAGAAATTGAGATATCAGAAGCTCAGACAACAGCTGCAGCATTTGATGGGTTTGGCATGTACTACTAGACATGATTATGGGGGACAGATTCAGACTATTCAGCATCAGATGCGGGATTTTCACGAAAAAGAAGTGGCATCTCTAACTATGCAGTAGTGTTTTGGTACACAGAGGTCTTTGGCCAAAGTTTGTTCTTTCATTAGCTGCTCTACTCGGATTAAGCAGAAGACAATGTCAGCTGTGTGGGATTCTGATATGTCAGTTGTTACTCAGCAATCAGACATCATGAAAGTAATGTCTAGGTATTTAGGAAAACAATTTGATAAACAGCCCACTGATGCTGCTGTCTTTTCCCAATTGTTTAGTTTGCTAGATATCCCTGCTTTATCTAGTCCTGCGGCCGCTGTCTTGACCTCAGAAATCTCTCTGGCTGAGGTACTAGATGCAGTTGCGGCACTGCTCAAAGGAAAGGTACCTGGACAGGATGGTCTCCCATCAGAACTATATAAACTTATCATCCCCTATATTTCCTGAGAATTGGCTCATGTTTATAATTTTATGTTAAAGGAGGAACATTTTCTGGTTGATACAACAATGGGTGTTGTAACCCTATTGTATAAAAAAGGTGTTCGGGAAAATTTAGATAATTGGAGGCCAATTTTCCTTTTGAATGTGGATTTTAAAATTCTTATGAAAATATTGGCGCGTCGGTTATCTACAGTTGCATCGTACGTTATATCCCGTGTTCAGTCATGTGCTATCCCGGGAAAGGTAATGGCAGACCAGCTTTTGTTACTGAGGGAGGTTTCTGAATCTGGATCATTGGCTTCTACTAGTGATTTGGAGGTTTCTTTGGCTCAGAGGAAGGTTTTTGACTCTGTGGATCAAGACTTTTTATGGGTAAGGTTGCAACGTTATGGTATCCCCGATCCTTTTATTGCTTGGTTGAAGGCTATTTATCGCTTTGTGTTTATTAGGCCGCTAGTGAATGGTTTCTTGGGGCCCTTGGTTCCTGTAAAAAGAGGGGTACGTCAGGGCTCCCCTTAAGTCCTTTGTTGTTTATTTTTTGTATTGATCCCCTACTTCGGATTTTGAATGATATTCGGTTTTTTGCTCATATCATGATTTCTGGCTGTTGTGTACCTTGGACCATGGCAGCTTATGCTGATGACATTTGTTTGCTTCTGAAGTCTCCTGTCAATCTTGTCAGGGTGCTTGAGTTTTGTGCTTGTTACAGTATTTCCTCAGGTGTACATTTAAATAAGGATAAATGTGTAATCAGATGTCTTGGGATGGAATCGTCCACCACAGCTTTGGCCGGCATCCCGATGACAGATGGACCTATTACGATTTTGGGAATTGCTTTTGATACTGGCAGACAGGATCTTTTTAACTGGGATTTGAAGACTGAACAGGAGAAGGCTTTGGTCGACCGTTGGAATATGTGTAGTATGGGGAAACTTAAGAGGATATACTTGATTAAGGCTTATCTGTTGCCTCTCTTTTTAATATGTTAGCATGATCTTTCCTCCTCCTAAGGAACGGGACGCTACCCTTTACGGTTTGTTCCTCCAAGCAGTTTGGTGTAGCAGATTAAACCCCATAAAACGTAATGTTTTATACTTGAAGGTTTAAGATGGAGGTCTCAATATGGTTAACCCAGTGTTATTTTTCTTTGTTCAATTCCTGTTTTCCAATCTTCATCCGGTTTTTGGTCAGATGTCTACTTGGTGGACGACTTTGTTTGAAATTAAAATCCAGGCCTGGTATGATGGTTTGGTTTCGAGTTTGTTGAAAATTGTTAAATCTGTTCCATTCTCTCCTTCTTATTATAGAGACATTTTGTGTGTCTCAAACAATGGGGTATCATGTCTCACCATGTATTGCATTACTCAAAGAAGTTATTATACTCCTTTGTACAGGACCATCATTTTAGAGAATCCAATACCTTTCCTTTCTGCCCCTTCCCTCAGCACCTGATCTTGTGCGATTGCTTCACAATAAAAGAGTGCCTTGTAAATTTTTGGATGTTTTGTGGCTTTGCTGCCACGATAAATTGAATGTGAAGGCTAACCAGAAGCATAAAGCTTTGAATGAGAGACTGTTTATCAGACCCCAGTGCTTGGCACAATCTGAAACTATGCATCATTTATTCTTTACGTGTTCGTTTATCCAGTCCTTTTGGTCCTATTTAGCTACCTGTTGGGATATGTTGCCTTTTAGTTCAGTCTCTTATGAGACATTGAATTACAGTGTGTATGGCAGGGAATGGTCTCACTGGGACTCATGTACATTGACTGTGTTATTTTCTATTGTCAAATGGTATGTTTGGAATGCCCGATGTGTATTTATGTTACAACAAAAATTACTATCATATGAAGACCTTGCTGGTAGTATTTCCAAAGAAATGCGCTGTCTGTATTATAAAGAAAAATCCTTTCAAACTGATGTGTATATTAGAAATGTGTGGAAAAATCTTCCCTGGGTCACTGATTCGGATGTTCCTCTCACTTGAAAACAGGCATTTTGTTTCTGTTTTTTTTTTTCTGTTTTTTGTTTTTCATGATTCATTTTGACTGTTTTATATTGTTGTGATGTTTTGGATATTTAATAAAAACAAAATTCCCCTACTCTTTTCGAGAAGTGCCATGGGATATTTAACATCCACCTGAACTACCACCAGAACAGGTAGATAGGACCTTGGTTTAATGTCTCAGCCGAAAGAGTACAGCACCCCCCTCATGCTGCACTAAAGTGTCAGTACTGGGATTTAACCCAAGTGCCTGATGTGGGGATAGAACCCACAACCTTCTGATCTTTCAGCCTCAGAGGCAAGTGTGCTACCTGCTGAGCCTCAGTGGCTCAGCACATGCTGGGGAGAAGGAGACACATGCAGCCTAAGGTATTCATGTGCAACTGATCAGCTGAAAATACATCAACCTTGTTTGAAAATTCATCAAATCAAACTACATCAAACAAAATCCATTTAAATGCAGTAGCTTTTAGAAGGTAAGGCGAGTCCCTAGAACAATGCACCAAAGAGGCACGGCAGCAGTAACGCAGTGTGCACAATCAGTGCAAGTCCTCCGACAAAAAATGTCTCATGGCTGGCCTGTGTGATGGTGCCGAATGCCAAGGGAAGCAAGCAGTTCAAGCACCTGCAATCTAGTTTGTGTCCTCTGGGGTCTGGCCATGGATTTGGGGGGGGGCAGTGAGGGCTGGAAGTGAACTTACTCTCTTGACCTCCACCAACCCTGGGTTTGTGACTGAGGAGGAGCCTGAAATCTAGTTTGTGTCCTCTGGGGGCTGACCGTGGATTCGGGGTTGGGGGGTGGGGTGAGGGCTGGAAGTGACCTGCGAATTGTGAACAGCCTCTCAACCTCCACAGACGCTGGGTTTATGGTTTAACTATGTCTCATGTTATGCTTAGTAGCTACAACAGAGTTCCAAGGAGGATTATACAATTCATGTTCAAAATTTGTTTTTTTATTTGGTGTTACAATACTCTTCTACAAATTGTCCAGGGATCCCCTTCCCAAAGAACCACACAACACAAAACCCGTTAGGTGCTCAATTGGCATATTTTATTTATTAAATCATAACTCTGTACCCATTTTATTTACATCACCAAAATCACCAACATCCTTTTCCATATATACATCATACATTGTATGAACAGACGAACATACAAAATTGCCGGCAGGAAAAGGCCCACAGATCTATCAAGTCTGCCCAATTGTGCAGCTCTTAGTTTCATATCACTACAGCTTCCCCACCCCTATCCAAACCCTCCCTTCCTCCTCTTTCCTGGTCCTTCCCCCTTTGTGTTTTTGTCTGTACTAACCCTGCCCTTGACTCTATCCCAACCCCGCTTAAAGCTATCCACTGTTCTTTGAGTGATTAACTCCTCCTTTCAGTGCATATATTATACATTATATACATACATTGTTCTTTCATCCATATTACAGCACTCTGGACTTGGGTGCATAACTGCCACCCACCTTCAACCATCTGGGATGCAAACCTCACAAAGGCCAAACATGGCTGGGTGCACACCCAACTGGTGTCCTGGTTTCCCAGCCCAGTACCCCTGGGTCCCCGTATATCCTTCTCCTATGTCTCATACTCCCAGTTGCCCCTCCCCCTCTTTCTTCTCTTCCTTCCTCCAGCCCTTTCCGATCCTCTGATCTCCCTATTTCCACAGCCTCTTTTACACTATTCATGCCCCATGAAAGCCTCTCCTGGCCACCCCGCCGGCTGTTCACCTTCAGCAGCCCTTGTGGCCTCAAAATGTCCTTCTTTCCTTGATCCCCACTGCTGTTCACCTTTAACAGCCCCCAGCCAACTGACTGTTGTCCACCTTCAGCAGCCCCTGTGGCCCCATGCTTCCATCTGGTCTTGGTCACCTCTGCTGTCCACCTTCAGCAGCCCATGTGGCCCCATGTTTCCATCTGGTCCTGGTCACCTCTGCTGTCCACCTTCAGCAGTCCCTGTGGCCCCATGCTTCCATCTGGTCCTGGTCACCTCTGCTGTCCACCTTCAGTTGCTGACCCCGTAGCCTCTTGACTCACCCTTTCCTACCTTGCTGAATTAAAGGATAAGAGGGTGGGCAAGCTGCTGTCTAGCAAAAATAAGAAGGGTGATCCTAGCCTTTCTTTTTTTTGTTATTAATTTTACTTTATTGGCATATCCATTACATGTGCAGTGAACAAACATTAAGCTGGTGAAGATTTACAGAATAATCATAGATGCACTATATATACTATTAACCAGCCTATACTATTAGTACATTCATGCCTATAACACTACTCCACCACAGACCCCTCCCTCACCCATTATTTATTTAATTAAAACAGCATTCACATGCCAATGAACCCAGTCAAACTTTCTGAATAGGGGATACCTCCTATAGGTGACTCCCAGAGCGCCATGATGTCAGGGCTGTATCTAAAAGACCCCACTGGGAGTAATAACCCTTGGCCCTATTACTCATCTTGTTGATATGGGATTCTACCTGTAATGCAAGTGTAACTTCTTTGTACCATTCGCCCATAGACGGGGTAGAAGTATCCTTCCAGTGTCTCAGTATAACAGCTTTTGCAGAGGCTGATATTATGGCCATATACAGTTTCTGCTGTTTGGACATAACGCTATTAAAATTATTCAACAAACATATTTCGGGTGTAAAAAAATCATCCAGGTCTACCTCTTGTGATAGAGAAACACGAATTGCCCTCCAGAGGGGCTGAATCTTAGCACAATCCCACAGTACATGATATATATTGCTGCCTTCCTCCCCACATCTGGTACATGCAGATTGTGTTAACCTGCCCATTCTATGTAGTTTCGTAGGGGTATAATACATATTATATATAATGTAAAACTGCTGAAGCCTGTATCTATCTTGTCTAATATTCTTATATGTATTAAACCATATGCGCTTCCATGTGTCCCTATCCTCTGCTATTCCTAATCTATGTGTCCAATAATAACTAACACCATTTGGGAGGTTGTCATCAAACCGTTGCAATGCACCATAGATTCCAGAAATAGAATGGGGCTGGTCAGCTATCTTAACTAAATCTACTAATTCGACTCTAATATCTGCCCTGGCCTCCTTTTTATTAAGATGGGCGTTGATTGACTTGGAAACTTGTCGGGAACTTGAAGTATTGTCCCTTTATTTCTGGAAACTTGATACATGCCCACTCATATGCTACTAACTTACCCTGAGGAGCTAAGTCTCCCAACTTTAGGCCCTCTAGCAATTTCCAGAACCCAGGCAAAATTGGTGCCCGTTGTATTAAGAAATGAATATTCTGTATCAACATTTGTTCTAGCGAGTACTGCCAGCTGACCCTTAGAAGTTTTTGGGTCTGCTGTAAGGCCTTTAATGACCAACCAATAGGGTGTCCTTTTAACAATCTTGGGAGAAGTTTAATAGTAGTATACGCGATCGTGCATAATGATATCCTATGTTTCCTAACTAGGTCTCTTTCAATAAAAATCCAAAGAGGTGTATAAGGGTGCAATGACGAGGGTGTATTTGGTTTAAACCAATGAACTACCTTACTTATGTGTGATGCAATATAATACTTATAGAAAGATGGAAGAGCGAGCCCTCCCTTCTCTCTAGAGCCTGTAAGTTTCTGGTACGCTTTCCTAATGGCTTTGCCTTTCCACAGGTATGTACTAAGCATCATTCTTAGATTCACAAACCAGACTTTGGGCAAATAACATCCCAGCATATTTAGAGGATATATAACCCTAGGCAGTATATTCATGTTTACCGTTTCTATTCTGGCCCATAACGACAGGGGGCAAAAAATTCCATCTGTTTAGATCTTGTTTGATGGTTTTAAGGAGGCTACCAAAATTTTCCTTGACCATTGAACTTGTTCCTCTCATAATTTTAACACCAAGGTATGTCAATATCCTTGACTCCCAAGTCAGGCCAAGCTCCTTCGCTATATTGGGGTAACATCTATTGTTCAGTGGGAAAAGTTTTGTCTTGGAGGGGGTTGACTTTATAGTTGGAGACTCTAGAAAATTTAGTTATTTCTCTTAGTATTTCTGGAATACCAGTGTCCGGTTCTTCTAAATGCATCAGAAGATCATCTGCATATGCTGAAATGAGATATGGCCTACTCCCCAACTCAATTCCTTTGATCACTTGTGATGCCTGCAATCTACGAATCAAGGGTTCAAGATATAAATTAAATAGAAGTGGAGAAAGCGGGCATCCCTGTCTTGTGCCACTACGTTAAAGGAAAGGAGCGACAATATGCCATTGCACCATACACGAGCCGTAGGGGCATTGTATAGAACTCAAACCCAATCTAGGAACTCCTTAGGCAATCCAAAGTTATCTAAAACTGCGAAAAGAAAGTCCCAAGACACTCGATCGAATGCCTTTTTGGCATCTAGTGCCAATAATGCTGCTGGGTATTGTGCACCTTGGGCATGTATAATTAAGTGATGAATCTTACGTAGATGATCACTGGATAGCCTTCCATTCATGAATCCCACTTGTTCATCACTAACCATGCTACTCATGAATGGACTCAACCGATTTGCTAATATTTTAGCTAATATTTTGATATCGACATTCAACAGCGATATCGGACGATAACTGCCCATCAGCATGGGGTCCCGGCCAGGTTTGGGAATCCGAGTAATGAGTGCCTCTAGGAAGGACAGATCAGAGATACCTTCACTGAACCAAAAATTGTACACTTTAGTTATAATTGGGCATATTATATCCACATAGGTCTTAAAGAAGTTAGTGGTTAGCCCATCCGGCCCTAGGGATTTATCTCCCGCTAACTGTGAAACTGCAACCTTCACCTCTGCCTCTTGGATTGGGGCTCCTAATTGGCTCACACTAATATTCGATATCTTGGTTAGGGGGACAGAGCTTAAAAACTTCTGGATTTCTATAGGTGGGTTTATTTTTAAATCAACTGAATAGATTCATCGAAAATAATCTTTAAAAGTGGCCACAATTTCTTTTGTTCTTTACCATATTATCCCCACCCTCTTTACATATTGCAGCCACAACTTGATTTGAATTTAGTTGTTTTAATCTAAGCGCAAGTAATTTACCTGCCCTCTCTCCTGATTCTAAATATTTTATCTTTGTTCTATGTAAAGCAAGCTCTGCTTTCTGCATCATTATTGCAGAATATTGGGCTTGTAACTGATGCAGCTTAATCCAGTTGAGCTCATTAGAGTGCTTTGTGATGCTATTCTCCGCATTTCTAATGGCCATTGTGATCTCTTCCAAGTGCATCTTGGATTTTCTGGCCCTGGTCGCCGATATCCGGATGCACTCTCCGCTAAGCCCACATTTCAACGCTGCCCACACAATGTCTATATTCTTGACCAAATTTAAATTAGTATCTATAAAATGTATCATAAATGTCTTTATTTGCTCCTGAATGAATGTCGTCTGCAGTAATTGGTTATTAAACCTCCACCTGAAGTCCCTTGTAACCCCCTGTGCCGGTACCCACTTGATGAAAACTGGGGAGTGGTCTGATATGACTCTGGCATTAATTCTGGCCTCTACAACCGAGGGAAGAATACTCATGCTGATTAAAAAATAATCAATTCTAGAACCTGTTTTGTGCGGAATAGAGAAAAAGGTATATTGCCTCATATTCCCATTCATCAGTCTCCAGACATTGATCAGGCCTAGATTATCCATTACTTCTCTTAAGGCTCGCTGTGCAGGGGAGAAACCCACACGCCTATTCTCCATCCGGTCTAAATGTAACTGTGTTGTGATATTCCAGTCCCCCCCTATTAACAAGGTGGAGGAAGTGAAACCATTCAGAGCCTCTATTATTTGCATAAAAAATTGTGGAAAGTCTGTATTTGGGCCATATACTGATCCGATAACTACCTTCACTGAGACTAAAGTTCCCACTAGGAAAATGTATCGGCCTTGTGTATCCCTTATCTCCTTTCTAATTGGAAGGGTCACTCCTATGAAATATTATGGCCCTCGCCTTTATTGGAGGAAAAGCCAAAAAGCTCGAAGCTATTTCACTGTTTAACAAATAGTCGAGTATCCTCTCTGGGAAGGTGTGTTTCCTGCAGACACAACGTCTGCTTTAAGAGCTGAGAGGTGTTTCAGTACAATCTGTCTCTTACATCTGTCTCTAGCACACTTAATATTCCAACTTACCAAATTAATAACCCTGTCATGACCCTAAGAATTCAAATAATACCCAGTTGTGATCTTCCCCACTGTATTAGGTTCTGTTAGTCGCTTGTCCCGACTGTTATATTCTGCATGTAGAATGCTGTTGCCTTCAATCCCCATTCTCCCCTATACCCTCGAACTACCCCAGTTCCAATAACTGCACCACAACTTCACTATGTCGTGTGATGTTCATTTCAACCTAGGTTCCCGCCATCCCCACCCCCAAACCCTTCTTTTCTCTAATTCTATAATCTAAGCCCTTGTAGAGTATTCAATGATATGAGAAACATGCTACATAACAAAAAATATTCATCCTAATAATGGGAACAAATCAGCCTTCCAATATTTACACTTCCTCCATTATGACAAATTTCCATACATTAATTAACTATTAAAATCAAAACTTTCTATGGTCCATAGCCCCCTCTAGTGGGGAAATACGTTCCTGTTAAAGTCCCTTTAACCATGCTCGAAAAGAAAAATCTCATAGTGCAGAAACTAAGCAAAATATCCCATATTAACTCTAAACAAAATGCCCACATTGTATGCACTTTCCTGTAACTTTAAAACATATAGCAAGTCAATATAATCATTTCAGTCCTTGTTATCCTGATATTATGGATGTATCTCTGAGGACCGCTAGCCTCACTGCTCCCGATCTACATTATCAGTGCCTGAAACCAAAAGTAAGCAAGTCCTGTACTTAACGGATCTCCGTTTTCAGTCAAACTCATCCTTCCTAGGGCATTTGCACCACTTTTTTTTTTTTTTTATTAAACTTGGATGGGAAAGTCACCAGGGACTCATCTGGAGAGCGATCAAACTGTAGCCAAGCTCTGACCATCCACACCATCTAGGCAGTTCTCTTTGACAACACGAGCTCCATCAATTACAGCTTCTCAGCCATGCTCCTTCCATTCCACTGTGCTCCATTCAGTTCCTCTTGGCTCCCCGGCATTGAAAAAAAAACAAAAGAAAAAACGACACTTCAACCTCGAACCTCCAGGGTTTGTGTCAAACTCACTGTCCTCATATGGCTCTGGACATGAATCAAATTAAATACTTCAGCGTGGAAAAAAGTCTGCTGCAGCTTCGATCCTGTTCACAACATTCTCCTTGCTGACACCTCAGCGAGGCACATCGCAAGCAAGCACAAAACAGTCTGAGGAGGTCAATCCCCTTTTCTGTCAGTCCTCTTTCAATTAAAACAGCTATTTAGCGGCACAAGATTAGTACACCGGCTGCCCCCCGTAATCATTTAAAAAGCTCTGGCAAGGCATTTTTAAGTTCTCCTTGAGCCGCCTCACCTGAGTCATAGGATTGCCACTGATCTTTAATCTTGACCTGGAGCAGTGCTGGCTATCGGACTCGGAACTACACGCCTGCTGCCACCAACTTTGAAACTATGGGATGTAGGCTCTGTCTTTTAAGGCATACCGAGTGTGGGAGATTGTGGGTAATTCTAATCTTTCTTCCCTCCCAAGCAACGTCCTGAAGCGATTTGACCTTATTTATAATATATTGTTTGTCCAAAAAATTCAGCAGCTTGCAAATTATCGGACGAGGGGGGGCTCCAAGGACAGGAGGGGGACTAAGCGATCTATGTGCTCTTTCCACAACATAACTGCCATTTGAGGTGGGCCAGTAATTTTCAAAGAGCTTCTGAACAAATAAATAGTCATTGATCCCTCTTCTTTTTCGGGAATACCAAGAATAATAAGATTATTTCTTCTACTCCTGCCTTCGAGATCTTCGAGCTTTTCTTCCATTTTCTTGATTCTCTTGTTGAGGGAGGCTCTTTCCAAATCGTGTTTATCTACTTTAAGTTCCAAGGATTTAATTTTAATTTCGTTATCCCCCACTCTCATTTCGACTGTTTCCAGTGCTGTTTAAAGCATTGTAATTCTGCATAGATCTCATCCACTGAGGATTGCAGCGGGGCGAAAATTTCCAGAAACCTATCCTCTGTTAATGCAGACGGCCCCGGACTGGATTTAGCAGGTCCCTGACGTGGCCTTTTCGCGGCCTGTTCTTTCTCAGGTGAGGGAGGCGGCGTATGTTTTGCCGTTTGTTTTTTAACAAAAGCTTCCATTTTCGAAAAGCTTTACAGTCTTTGGAGGTTACTCGGGTCTTTCACTCACCAATATCTATTGATGAATCCTTATTTACTCCACTTCAAGGCTGGTATATGCGGTTTGTAGACGGAGCTGATCGGAGAAGCTACTCTTCCTAGGCTGCCATCACGTGATCCTGATCCTAGCCTTTCTTCCCTTTAAACACACTTTTCCTGCAGTCCTTCCCCCTGCTTGCCTACACCTATTCCTGAGCTAGTTCCCTGACCCCTCTCCATTTTGTTCTATCATTCCTCTCCTCTGCTGCCCTTCCTCCCAAAATTCCTCCTTCTTTACCTCCCCCCCTCCACCTATGCTACCTATGCCTGAACACCCCTATTTTGGTCAGGAAACCCCTAACAATAGGGGCTGCCATTTAGCTGGCAACCCACCTTGTCCAATGATCCCCTTTCCAAAATAACCACTTCACACAAAACTTGTTAGGTGCTCAGCTGGCATATTTTATTTCTTAAATCATAACTCCATACTCATTTTATTTGCATCAACAAAATCACCAACCTCCTTTTTCATATATGCATTATTCATTATATACAGCCATTGGCCTTGATAATGCATCCTACCCAGTCAGGAATTTGCCCTTGCCTTGTTTCGCTGCCTATTTGAACCTTCATTGTTGTGTCTAATTTGACCAATATTTCCTTGCTGCTATGTTGTGGTATCTCCTCCTTGACTGTGTGGGGTTTTAAGCCTAAAAATTCTATGTGAATTTCATTGATTGTTATTGCCCTGGCTGCATGTATTCATTATTACTGACTGTTTTGACCTATACTATTGTAATTTCATTGTACTCATGCTATGTACCTGTCTTTGATTGTTGTACTCTCCCGGGTCATGCCTGAAAATAGTCATTTCATGGCTAGTGCACCTACCCAGTTAACAAAAACTAAATACATTATTTCATCCATTTTACAGCACTCTGGGCTCAGGTGCATACCTGACACCCACTTTTGGCCCTCTGGGATGCAAACGCCACAAGGGTTAAATGTGGCTGGGTGCACATTTAGCCCCTGTCCTGGTTTTCTGGCCCAGTACCCACTGGGCCACTGTATATCCTTCTCCTGTGTCTCTTATTCCACCCCTTCTTCCGACCCCCATTTCTTCTCTTCCTTCCACTAGCCCATCTCCAGCTACTGTACAGGATAATGCCTTCCCCCCTGCCTCCATTACTATCCCAGCCCTCTAATGCCCCTATAGCTGCAGACTGAACAGTTCTAGGCCCACGTCTGTCAAATGCACCCCATCCTACCTATACAACCCCGCACATTCGTATGAAATGTCCTTGTGTGTTATGTAAATGCCCTCGCCATTTCCCTCACCATAGCTGCTACCTTTTTATTCAGCCTCCTCCTGGCCCTCTTTACTGCTTTTATATCCCTTGCATGTTACCATACCACCTCAGGATCATTTTGGACCAGGCAATCACTACCTCTGGCCACCATCTTTTAATGATCAACAATTCCCCATTTATCTCCCTCATAATGTCCAGCCAAGGTCATTCCCCAAATCATTTCTCCTCAAATGCAAAGTCAGTAAGTCTGACCATCACAACTTTTTTTTTTTTTTTTGCTACATATTTTTCTCGTTCCACTGTGGCTGGGGAGGTGTTACCTATGGTTCCTCCCCAGTCCAGTCTGACCACATAGCCCCTGCTCTGCTCAAATCTCCAAGCTCTACCTCATCAGTTCCTGCACAATGATCTTTGCCATGGCAGGCACGTAGCCACCACTGTAGGATCCGGGGGAGGTCCCGATCTGAGGGAGCATCCAGGGATGGAGCCGGGCGCAGTGCCACACAGCCAGCCATCATAGAGCACGCCAAGGTATTTTTCCTTTTTTCCATTTTGTGCCCCCTACGTGAGATCATGCAATGACGCCAGCACGGCAGACGTGGACGTCCATCACGCACATCCCCAAAGCACTCCCAGCATCGGTAGTACCTCCAATCTCCTCCAGAGGCCACTACCGCACTGGGACATCCCCAGAACCCACCCCATAAAGAGGAGAGCTGTCCTCTGGATGCTCGATCCTACTCCCTCCCTGCCGATCCCCAGCACCCGGACTCGCTTCCGAACCCGGGTCGCCGGTGTGACGCAAGGTGTGGCGTCCAGCGCCTCAACCCTCAGTGCCACCGGGCCTGGCCATCACAACTTCAATTTTAGTTCCTCCAAAAATGGCAGCAGCTAGGCCCATCGCATCGCCTGTATTTCTTTCCACTACACCTTTGCTGTTCCTACATCCATATACAGCTGTCTACCCTTGGGCCTCTCTGCTGGTCTTCTTTCTGCCTAATATATTAATGAATGGCAAAACAACTATCAAGCTGCCCCTCCAGTTAGGGTGTGCTACAGAAACAAACCATCAAATCCAAACAAAAATTTTCTGTACCATCCACCACCACGCTGAAATATGCAGACTTACACCAAATTAAGGTGTATATAAGAGGCAAAAATTTATTATAAAAGTCCAAAGGCTAGTCAGTGAACTCACCACTCCTTACAAAGGTGGATGCTGGCAGATGCCCTCAGCACCAACCCTCCTACTGATTTCACCCTAAGGCATCATCAGGGAGTGTTTTGGGCTTTTACAATAAAATGTTGCCTTTTGACACCTTAATTTGCACGCCTGCTCATTTCCCAGCTTAGGTGGATGGTAGAAAACATTTGTTTGATATTAACAATGCCCACAATCTACATGCTTTTCCTAGGGTCTGGGTCGAGGGGAAGGGACAACAAAACATGTAAATTTTTTAGCTTCCTAACATATGATTTAAAACAATCCAATTTCCACTTACCCACCTTCTTTAGCTCCACAGATGATTGCCCTCTTGCTGCCTCTTCCAAGGCTGACCCAGTCCTGAATGAGTGGGATGAAAAGCCAACCACATCCTCCCCCAAAAAGTCCAGGCCCTTGTTCAGCACTGCCACCAACTGATAACTGGTGGTTGGGTCCCCATTCCCATGTATAAACAAACTGCCCCCTGCTGAACCCCTCACTGCTTTGTACCCAGTCATTAACTCACACTGCGCATACCCCCTCAGCCCTGTTCCCTTCTATCACCACCTTCCTTCCTTGCCCCACCTGATCCATTTTGGGTCTGCTTAACCAGATCTCTACCCTTTTCTCAGACCACTGCACCTCCTTCCAGTGTAGCCCCCCCCCATTTCCACCTCTCTTGTTCGGGGCCACCACTTCGCTCACCCAGAATGCTTCCCAAAACATGACTAAAAAAGATTGCTGTGAACAGCCTCGCCTCATAGTGCGAGTGACAAATGCTACCCAATGTCTCCACCAATCTACCTAGCAAACCCACTGATATGGGCTGTCTTCTATCTGGAGTCTTCCCTTTTATCCTTTGCCAACCCTGCATCATTCACCTGACTACTGGAGCGCTGCAGGGTGCCCCTCATCACTTCAGATTACATACTAAGCCTACCCCTGCCAAGTGAATCCCCATGGCTGAATGTGATATCCCTTCATCCCACTTTTGGACAATGAGCTTCAACACTTGCCCCTCAGTCACTGTCCCACTTACCTCCATTCTGGCCCTCTCTCAGAAATCTTGGCATTCTTGCCAAGATCCCTCATATGCCTTCAACATCTTTAAAGACATATAGCTCCTAAACAGCAACTGGGCTATTCCCAGCCAATCTCCCACAAGTGGGACAGGACATCTATTCTCCTGGTTGCTGCCCCTGGGGCATGGCACCTGAACCTGTTGAACTGAAAATGGGAAAGGTTGTCAGCCACCGTGTTCCTTACCCCCTCTATGTGTCTCACCTTAAATAACAGGTTCAGTCTCAACCCCTGTAACATCACTGCTTCAATACCCTCATTACTTTATCAGTTATGGCTGTCTGCCTATTCAACATTTCTACCACTGCCTTGTTATCACACCAAAATACCACCGTCTGATTCCTATGCTGCTCCCCCCCAAATCATTGCTGCCACCCATATCGGGATGATCTCTAGTAGTGTAATGTCTCTCGTTAACCCCCCTTCCGCCATTTGTCTTGCCATCTTTCTGTTATCCAATCTCCCTTAAAATACACCCCATCCCAAATGCCCCTGCTGCATCTGTATATAAAGATCTGTATTGAACAGCCAGTCTTCCTGCCAGAATGTGACCCCATTATACTTTTCCAAGAATTGTTCCCACACTTCCAGATCCGGCCTCACCTTTTTTAATATATCCACCCAATGATGGGGGCATCTGGCCCCTTTCGTTGCCCTTGCCAGCCTGTGAGTACAGGCCCTGCCCAGAGTCACTGCCTACATGCAAAGTTAAGGTGCCCCAGCAACTGCTGCACCACCACCAAGTGCACTCTGTGCGTCCCCGCTATCAGTTCCTGCAGCTTCTGAACCTTGTCCCCGGGTAACCTGAAAACCCCCTCGTCTATGTCCACCTCTGTCACTAAGAATTCCTATTTATGGGCCAGGGCTGCAGTCTTCCCTTCCACTAGAGGGACCCCCTACCCTTTTACATATTTCTTGAAAGCACTGCAGCATTTCTGCAGTCCCCTCTTCCCCCGACCTATCAGCAGGAAATCGTCCAGGTAGTGTCCGACTGCCCTATTCCCATACCACTCCCTAAATGCCCACTGCAGCCATGTACTAAACATTTCAAACATGGTGTACACTACGGAGAAGCCTATTGGCATGGCTTTATTAAAAGTAATACTGCTCATTGAACTTAAACCCCAGCATCTCCCAGTCCTCTGCTCTCACAGGGATCAGCCTGAAAACTGCTTCTATATCTGTCTTTGCTAACCACACCCCCTCTACTGCTCTAATCATTTGTTCTGCTTGGTCCAACATCCCATATGACACTGTCCTGTACTCCTCCCCAATGAAATCATTAACCGATTCCCCTTCTGAATATGACAAATGATGGTGCAACTGGAATTCCCTTGGCTGTTTTTTTGGAACCAAACCCAAAGGTGAGACTCTAAGGTTCCCAAATGGGGGTTCTCTGAATGGGCCTTCCACACTGCTTGCTTTTACTTCCTGCTGTATTTTCTTTGCCACTATCTCCTCCTTTCCCTTTACCCTACCTAGGTTATGCGCCCTCATTGCTGTTCGCTGACCCTCATATTGCAAATTAAATCCCCTTGTGAAACCCTCCTGCAAAATATCCCACACCCTCTTATCCATATACCCTTGCATCCACGTTAGTAGCAACTCTGTATTGATTGGCATCCTGACCATCTCAAAACCCCTTCCTCTACTTGTCCCTGCCCTTTTCCTTTCATCATCCCCCTTGCCTGAGACAAATTCTCCCCCCCACCATTGAATCCCCTGCCCTTCCCCCATAGGCCCTCCAAAGCCCTCTTGAAAGGGTTGCCCCAGTACATCTGTCCCTGTACTTCTTGCTCCCGCTCCTGCAGCATGATACTGGGTGTGGTCCAGTGCATTTCAAACATGCATGCTTAAATCTGCAGCTAGCCCATACCACTGTGCCATATCATATCCCCAGCAAAGCTTTTGCTGATTGCCTGCTTCTATTTCTCCTCTCTCCCACCACCCCCACCCCCATCTGCACCATCATAATTTCAAATCCAGATTTCTGGGGCTGGTATTTTATTTATTTATTTAAAAGTTTCACCAGGAAGATATACTGAGCAAAAAATGCTCATTTCCAGATGTGTCCTGGGGAAGAGAGTAGGGAAGAGTACAGAGGACAGGGAAGAACATAGTATAACAAAGCAAAAAGATTACAGTAAGTCATAAGCAATAAGTGCTAGGCATTACATTATATACAGGAATAATATACAGCAACATTAGGTAAAGAGTAGACAAACATGAGTAGCACACTAGTGATACAGTAATAGTAAACACCTGTAGACATAAAATCAACAAGTGGTATAGTAATAGCAAGGACTTAAACACAAAACTTAAACAATTAGTGGAAAGCGGTAAGTGCTAGTAAGTAAGTGGTATCCCACCGGACATCCCCATGAGATGCCATCCTTTGCCGAAACTTCTTTTTATATAGTACCCACCCATAACCTCGCCACATCTTATATGTATTACGTATAATCTGAGAATATGCCAATAACAGGATGGCCAGTTCCGACTGTTTTTGCTGCATGATAACATTGAAATATGTAAACCTCGTAATCCATGCCTTCATGGTCTTACCCTTAAATGACATCTCTTCCTGTGACTTCCCCAATAACACTAGAGCCACTCTCCATCTGCCCTGTCCTCTCCTTCTCTTCATACTTTATTGCTGCCTCCTTATTTACCAATGCAAAGATGTCTATGTATTCCCTTTTCCATACTTTCTCCTTCGATGCCTGGGGAATGTGATCCCTAGCTTTAACCCCTGGTGCCCCTTCATCGTCTGTCCCCATACCTTAGTCTCCCCTAGTCCCCACACTGCCCCTCCCATCCATTTCTTTTATTTCCTACAACACCTTTTCCAGTTTCCCCAGCCCGTTCTCACCTATCTCTTCAATGAGACCCTTCACATGTTCCTTTAAACTCCCCTCTCTGGTGAGATAAATAAAATAATTCTTATGCCTCTTCCCACCTGCTCTCCTGGCCCCCTTCCCAGGCCATCCTCCACCATTGCCTGCATCCTTTGCTGGCACCTCCTTTTTCCTCTCCATTTTCTTTTTTGGACCCTCATTGTGCCTGGCCCCTTCCAGCATGGCCTGTACTTCCACGATCATTGCCATTGCTTGCTGGACTGGGTCCTCACTCGGGCCTTCCCCTGCCCCACCATTGTTGTTCCCCATTCTGAAGGCATGTCTGTCAAAAACTCAGAAAAAACACCAGATATCAGTATCATCTTTTTTACCTCTAATGCTAATAAACACCTTTATATCATTTATATATCTTATATCTAACATGCCACCTTCTAGTGTATTTTTATTTTTTAATTTTTTTGGTTGCTCCTTATTGCCTGTGGCTCCTTAGGCTCTTTTCCCCTTGTGTCTCCCTCTTAACTTGGGTCCCTTACATATTGCCCGACCACCACTCCTTTGGACCCACTAAAATGTTATCCCTTCTCCTTTCATGTCCCCCCTCTCTACCTCCCTTGTTTGTGCTTTGTTTTATATTTGCTTTCTTTTTTTTTTGTTAATCCCCTTCCAAACCATGCTTAATGGCCCCGCCCCTTACATGGTGGCCCGAGTCTCTGTTTCCTTAAAATGGCATCGGGGCCCTTTCCACGCATGCGTGCTGGCCCACAGCCCTGCACAAAATGGTGGCCACCTGCCTGTAACGTGCATTCACGGTGTGTTACCCCCATGCTCGTCACCAAGATGGCAGCACTCCTCTTGCCGTGCATACCAACTGGCTCGTCGCTGTACCCAACATGGTGGGCACCCCTATCGCGCATGCGTGGCTTGACAATCATCCTCTTTTTCTGTCTGAGAATTCTGAAAACCCCTGGCATCACAAGGAACAAAGAAGAGGACTCCATGTGGCCATCCACCATCTTGGGTCCCCTTTTTCGGCTGCTGGCAGAGTTGGAAAGTCACTGCCTTGTGTCATCTGTACTCTGCACACCACCCCCTCCTTCTGCCAGAAAAAAAAATGCTCCACTGCCCGCTCCCATACTGCAGATGACTTGACCAACCTCAAATCCACTAAACTTCCCCCATGTTGCCCCCAGTTTATTACTACCTGCTTGGCGCTCTACCACTTGGCATCACGCCCTGTAGCTGTGAAGGTAGCAGTGCATTCCAGTCTCAATCCTTCTTGTTATGAACTGTTGCTTATAATTTAATTCAAACATTTAAAGGCACATACTGCAATTTCTCAATTTTAACAATACTTCCAAACTCAGTTAGCATTTCTGCCAACCTGCTCACTGTAGAGACAAATGAGCCTATTCCCCCAACTCCACTTAATTAAAACGTTTTCACATTCCTACCAGCTCCAACCAGTCACTTATTTAACATTTGTTGCTTTTTTTAAACTGTCTAAACAAAGTCCAACCATGCTAAATGTTGCTTGTAAGTATTAGTTCCTTTGCCAATCAGGCAATATGCAGGCTACCCTTACCCCGTACCTGTTTTCCTTTTTAATATCCCCCTGGCCTGCCCAGCATCCAGATCCTAACTTTTCCTTACCTGTATCTCACCCAGTTGACAAAGAAATCCTTATCCAAACAAAAACTCTGCCAGTTGAAGTGCTAAAAGCAAGTGCCCAACTGCAAGATGCTCTCTAGCAAAAATAAGAAGGGTGAGCCTAGCCTTTCTTCCCTTTAAATACCCTTTTCCTGCAGTACTTCCCCTGCTCACCTCTGCCTATCCCTGATCTAGCTTCCTGACCCTCCCCCTTGTTCCAGCCTTCCTCCCATGATTCCTTTCCTCTCCTGCCCTTCCTCCCACAATTCCTCTTTCTTTACCTTCCCTCTCCTTCTCTCTCTTTTCCCCTCTTCCTCACCTATGCTACCCATAAAGTTCTATAGGTAGAGAGAGGCTAGAGTGCAGAGTGATGTTGGCTTAGTTGATACTGCGCATCTGCCATATTACCACAGGACTGAGCTGCCAGCATCTGGCAGGAACCACATTGTATGCAGTGGCTGAGAGCGAGAATGATGTGGCCAGAACCCAGAGATAGACTGCTCCCATGACACACTCTGCCTCACCCAGATCCACAAGAAATTCCATTCATTGAAACTTAGGTGGCCAGCATCGGCCCACTGGTCTGACACCACTGCAAGTAACGTACTGCTGATCAGTTTCTGTAAGAAGAAACATTGAAAGCATGGAAATGATGAAGCAGACTCACATTGTGGTGAAAAAACAAGGTATGCTTGTTTTTCTTTTGCTTGTATAAGCAGTGCCATACTTGGATTGGTGTCAGACCATTGTGCCAGTGCCAGCTACCTAAGTTTTAATCCAGTATATAATTATGAACTTGCTCAGAGCATATTTTATTGTGTGCCAAAAATTAAAAACTCCACTGGACAGCCCAGTGGAGTTTTTAATTTTGGCTCTTAATAATATATGTATTGAGCAAGTTCATAATTATATACTAGATTGATGCTTTCCTTACTGGAGGTGATGAGTGCACAAGTCTAATTGTGTGTATTCTTGGATGTCATCATGAGCACCTCCTCCCTGTGTGACTTTTTTTGTGTTTGGCTGCTTCCTGGAGATTAGATCCACTATTATTAAAGGACAAAGATTTGCTAAAGTGGATTAATGGAAGCACAAGCAAATTTTGTTATAAATAACAATGGAGACACCTCCCCACCACTCTGTGGAAAGCATTTTAGGCCACCATTAGTCAAGATAATGGGATGTGCAGCACATCAGCACAAAGCCAGAGAAGCCAAGATTAGCAACTAGAATCCTCACTGAAGGAGTATGAGGGCTGCAACAATGCAGATGTGTCCCAATTACAGGACAAACCCCTCCTCATGGAGATTACAAATCTTTGTATGCAACTAAACTCCCAGTCAACTTGGAAGCAGAGCTAGCTATCACTTGTATGAGACACCTCTATTGGGACAGTGGTACGAAAGCTAGCAAGCTCCTCTCATACCAGTTAATTGGCAATGAGGAGGCAGCAGGTCTGGACACTTTGTTATTGATTTTTTGCTTGATAATTTATTTGCAATTTTGCAGAGGAAGGAACTGCACTTTAAATTTAGCACTGCTATTGCACTTATAAATGCTGTGATCTATTTCTGTAAGATGTACTGTATGTAGTGGGATAGCCACAGTTTGATGAACTTTAACTTCTAGCAAATGTGGACATCAGAATAAAAGAGCTAGCAAGCTCATTTCTAGCTACATGTCTGTGACGTGCTTTATTACGGGAGTACTGTGCTATTACTTTGGCTACAAAGTGCAGATATAACAACGTCCTGAGTTTGTAGGAGAGTGTGGGGTTAAAGTTTTCTTGGAGCTGTTCATACCAGTTAAGGAAGCGACAAATTAAGCATCACATTGCTGCCCTGCAAGATAATACTGGTGCTCCCAAATCTAATCCAAAGGAACCCAACAATATTATGTCGCAATTCTACAAACAGCTATATGCCTCTAAGAGGAAACTGGATACCAGACCTTTGCGTAATTTAGGAGCATAGGAATGTGACGGCAGAAAAGGGCCATCAGGCCCACCCAGTCTGCCCAGGGTGCCTAGCTTCTGTTAGTCTTTTGCTGTAGTTCTTCCCTGCTGTTTCAATAATCCCCTGTGTTTATCCCAGGCTCTCTTGAATCCCCCTCCAGTTAACTCTCCCACAACTGAACGAATTGCACTGGACAGCCTTCAAATCTCCACTATCTCTTAATGAGGTGGAATGAGCTTTAAAATAATTCATTCCACACAAAACCAGTGGTAGTGATCGATTTCCATTAGATCACACCTGAGTTCTGTCATATGTCCCCACCTCCAGAAAATGTTTGCTGCATCCCACAATGCATCCTTCCTTCCCCCTACACTCAGAAAAGCTACCATAACAGTTCTTATGAAGGAGGGAAAAATCCTACCTTGCCCTTTAGCTGCAGACCTATATCCCTCATTAATGCTGATGGCAGAGTGTTAGCCAATGCCCTAGCCTGTCATCTTGAAATAATCCTGCCCAATCTGATATGCAAACCCCATATAGGATTTTTAAAAGGCAGAGTCAGTTCTGATGATCTTGAGCACTGATCTCCCTGATATAAACTGTGAGCTCTATCACCACTGCAGCTGCAGAAATCAATTTTGAAAAATCTTTTGGCCCAGTAGGGTGAAGGTATCTCCATGCAGTACTGGCAAACGTGGGGTTTGGCCAATCTTTTAGGGACTGGATACATACGCTGTACTGTACACCCATCCTTCTGCAAGGATGCTTAGAAACTCCACCTTATCACCTCCCTTTTCTCTAGATGGAGGAACCCAGCAAGGCTATCCCCTTTCCCTGGTCCTATATGTATTGACCATTGAGCCACAGCCACTTCCATCAGCTATCTGGGTACAACAGGATATAAAGGGTATCCCAGTCAGCTCTGTTGAATGCAAATCTAACATGTATGCAGATGATTGCCTATCTTGTTTTCTAATGCTCCCCACAGTCTGATGCCCCTCCTGTCTGTCCTCTATGCCTTTGAACAGATCTCAGACTTAAAGATAAACACCAACAATACAGAAGTGTTACCACTTCGCGGTCAGTGCCATGAAAAATAGATTATGACTTCAGGCCTCAAATGGTCCTCTAAATACACCAAACATTTGGGCATAGCAGACCTAACCTGCCTGTGCTCATGTAAGCTGACCCACTCCTGGACAAATTAAGGGAATAAACTGTGAGATGGTGGCTCCTCAACCTATCCATAGACAGAAAAATAGCTTCCATAAAAATGGTCTCCCTGCCTAAGCATCTCCACTGTTTCTCCCACCTACTGGTGGAAATACAAGTATCATGGTTTGTCAAAACTGATAAGCTGCTAGGAGATTTTCTATGGGAAGAGACCCCCACCACCACCACCATCACAGTAGAGTTAAACTCTGTTCTCACTGACCAAAAGGGAATGGAGGCAGGCCCACCAGCACAGCGATAGCACTACTGCATGCAGCGCCAGTGGTCCGAGTTTGGAAATTAGCTTGGGTGGCTGGAGGGTCAGACGGGGGGGGGGAGATGGATTGATCAGCACTTGCACACTCTCCATCTCCAAGGAGGGAGGGGGGGCTGTGCCTCCCGGTGTAGTGCTCCCAGGTGTCCACGGAAGTGGCTTACTGAGGGGGGGCAATCAGTTGGGTTTGGGAGGCCTGAGGATGCTAGGCTTGGCTATGCCATTGCATCAGTGCATACCATGTCTCCCGAACACACTGTAAAAATGTAGAAAAAGCTTGGCCCTGGAATCTCTGCCACCACCGAAGCAGACCCGCCCAATGCCTGGATGTGTAGGGGGCATAGCCAGCCACCCCTTTCTCCCACCCAGGGGATAAATCGGGGCTCCCTGGGGATGAGTCATGGCAGGATGGTCAGAGGATTCAGAGGGAGATACGGGGGAATAAATCGTAGAAAAAGGGGGATGGAACCTTTCTTGGTCCTGTATTTATTACCTGTTATTCAGAGCGGCACAAACACGTAATTGATTCTGTTTACCATCTGCAACAACACTACTATAGGAAAACATAGAACAGGATCTAGTGGGAGGTAACTCCCCTTTGGTTTACCTTTATGCCCCTATTCCTGGCTGACTGAAAAAGTGTCATACAATATCAGCTTCAACTAGGTCTTGGTCCAAGCTGGAGAAGTTGGTGAAATGTCCCCTAACTCCCATTACGTGGGCCCAACTTTGGAATAATCCAGCTTTACATATTGATAACTAATCCATTCACTGGCCATCATGGGAAAATGCCAGGATTCCCGCCATACAAGATCTAATGACCACATGGATAAACCAATTAGATTCCTTAGCAGCCTTGAGAAATAGGCACTCACAACCCACTTCTGATTTTTGGTGCTTCCTACAAATCTGCAGCATGATCACTGCAAAACCAAAAGTGAAGCTTTCTCGGTCCTCTTTAAGTCATGTCTCCCAGATTGTCCTTCCTCCAACACCACTGCCAGTCTGGTGCTCAATGAAAAAGGGCAGGGCAGGGATGATAAATAAAACAATAAGAGATGCCCTCCTAGACCCCTCAGTCAAGGCCTGGGATAAATGGCAGACCTCATTAGAACAGCAGTTATCAAATGAGGATAAGTCTAAATGCTGATGATTAGCACATAACAGCTGCCTAGACAGCAGTAGCCCCTTTTTTCCCATATACACTGTATCCACCTTATAGGCCCCTGGTGGCCCCATTCTGATTGACTCCCCCATCCCCATCACCTGCCTTCTCAGGGACTTACCTGCCCCCATCATCCTCAGCCACAGGACCATGAGGGGTGCCTGGTTGTCAGTGTGGAGGCTGCTAGGAGTTGGTCTTTATCCTGAGGATCAGGTTGGGTTTCTACCAGTTTTGCCCAGCTCGTGTCATGTGCAATGAGTGTGATGTGCAAGCTCTACCTCCGAAGAGATGCCCCTCGCACCCTGTATGTGTTATCTTCTTCTCTTGTATGGCTCGGGTACACTGACATCTGATTCCTCCATGTGGCAGATAAGCAGCAAGCCATCTTAACACCCCTAAAGGGAGGATAGTAGTCTTATGGATGCTCAATCCTTCCTCCCTGGCCAGCCCCCCCAGTGACCCACATCCATTTCTGAACCTGGGTCACTGACTTGGGGGAGGTGAGTCCCTCCGTGCATCAGCCCTCTTTGTCTCTGGGCTGGCTACAGCCAGAGCCTCTTTATACAAAACACTGGTGGTACCATACACTGAACCTGTTGAAGACCCTGGTCTCCTCCCACAAGATGACTGTTGGAGATGAGGCACTCCCAGTGCAGATCTTTATCACATTTTGTGGGACTGCCAAAAAATCCACAAGTTCTGGTCTGACATCCATGTAGCATGTTCCTGAATCCTTGGCATATTTCTTGCTTTCTCATCCACACTCTTTATCCTGAGCCTGCCTGAGAAGACATTGCCCCTTAAAACCCATTACTCTACAGAGGCTCCTAGTAGTGGGGATTGAAGCAGAATTACTCCTCTTTCAAAGATGGCAGTCCCAAGAAATCCCTGCCTTCTTTGAATGGCTAGCAGCTGTACATTCCCTGGCAACAATGACCAGGAAGTCTCACTTTGCTAAAGACTCTATGGGAGTATATGAAAAGATCTCACATCCCTTTCTGAGGGCTATAGCCCCCACAGGCTTAGAAAGAGACCCTAGTGGGAGTAACGACCATCGGAGACCTCTTTGAATGAACCATGTTCTGACTCGTTACCACCATCGTTTAACAACAGTACTCATCTATTGGGTACATTCAATTCTGTACCCTTCACAATCAAAGTTTACCTCCTTGCAGACCAGAGATGTGTCTTGACCTACTCCTCTTATGGACAATGCCCCATTGTATTGCAATATCTGTGTGGCATGTGCCCACGGTAGGGGAATCAAGATCATCCTTTACCTACAGAATTCTTACTGATGAACTGGCACCCTTCCCCCCATATGGGTTCCCACCTCCTTCCCCCTGCATTCCCCAGAACTGGTATTATTTTGGTCTGAATCAGTTATGTATGCAAATCATGACATGGACATCATAATTATCTGGGGATCTGATAACCCTGACTTTTTTATTATACTCTTGCTAATAGGTTAATACCCTGCAGAAACTCTACCTAATACATCCATGTATAACCACTTTATGATATGCTGTAGTAATGATTTTATGGTATGAATTATTGATATCATATGACATTTCTCATGCACAGTATAGTGCACTGAATTTGAAAACAATAAAAAGAATGAACTGCAAAAAATAAGTCAGGGTGCAGCAGTAGTGGGAGTGCAAAAAGGAGGAGGCAGAAGTAACGCAAGAAGAAGAGGGGCTTCTTGATCCTAGGAATAGGCCCAAGAAGGGGTAAAGTAAGCCAAAAGAATATGGTTGAGAGTGTGGAGAGGAGGAAAGAAATTGGGGGGGGAGTTGTTTCAAAGGTGATGGAGGGAGAAGACAAACTGATCAGCAGCAAATTTGCAGTGAGAGATTAAAAAGGAGCAGGTATGAGAAGAGTGAAGAGAACAGGAGGAAGGGATGGGTAGGAGAGAGCCAGAATTTAGCTAGAAAGGATGAGCAATGGAGGAGATGCCAGAACTCAAGCGAGGGGGAGAGAGACAGTGGTAGAGAGAAACAGCAGTTGTGGGTATGAAATGGAGCATTAAGAGTGAATGTTTGGGCAGGAATTCTAACGTGAGTGTTCTGTCTGCCCTTCTTTTCATATTGACAGCATTATTTTTTTATTTAAAATTTTATAGCTTTACAACATGAAGAATATTACAACATTGACTACTGGATCACTAAAACAACGGATCAGTAAAAACATAAAATGCAGCTGTGACAACATTCAATTATTAAGAAAGAGTAATTTAAAATTATATTCACCAGTAGAGATCTAGAATCCAATCCATCGACTAGCAAAGTTAATGAAACTCAGAATACAGAAGTTGCATATGGGAAGTGAAATAACCAGTACTCCACTAGAAAGGCTAAAATTCCCAGTCTCCTGGCTGGCAGTCACTATTAGCGCATTCATAAGGGTGCATACACTAGTTACATAGGGTTGCAACTCTATCTAAATTGCCCTAGTCAGCCTGAAAGGGCATGTAACATCCATGTGGGATCCTATAATATTTAGATGTCAGGAATGGGCCCAGAATTTTCTTGACTAGGTCAAGCTTGTGTCCTGAGGCAAAGTGAACCCTCTCATAGCTGGCAACTTTGCCCAGCTCCAGTAGCCACTCTGTGAGTGGTGGAGGGGAGCCATCTCTCCAGTGCCTGAAGAGAACAGACAGCCTTTATTAGATAGAAATTCTTTAAAATGATATTCACAAATTATCACTAAAGAGTTGTAGTGCTTCTCAGCAAGTGTTAAAATAACTAAACAGCTCACTGGCAACTACGTACAAAATTAACAATGGAGTTAATGATTAGAGGAGTACAAAGCCATGCCACCCACACAGTGTTTAGTACAAAGCTGTTAAAGGATGATCTTACATGGTTTTAATTACATTCATAAACCTAAACCAATTATTGTACTGGGGAAATCAAGATGTCATCATATCTTTCAAACTGTGATGTCATATTAGTACCTATTCCAGTTCACAGATTATGGTAAAGCTTTTTGTTAGGCCCAATCCATACAACAGCAGGAGTACTCATTGCCTTGCATGTGTCCCTGCTATGGAAACCTGCACCCTGATGCCCATTCACACTGGTTAGCAGCCACAGTCCCTGCCTATCATTGCCAGCAAATGAAGAGCTTTGCATGGGAGAATGGGGCATTCATGGAGTGGAGCTGTGCTGAACACCAGGCATCCAACTGGATGCCTATGTCAGCTGCATAATGGATTCTCTGCTCTGCATGGAACATGGATTGGTGGGATATGGCAGTCTTCTAAGGATGGCTGTATCCTGTTGGGTATATGTTATAATAACAGAAGAAGTACACTAGGCACCCCAGTCCTCAGTACTTACTAGGAGGGCTGGAGGCATGTGGCAGGGGACTGCAGCAGTGCCTGGACCATATTCCATACTGCTGCATGGCTGGCTCACAGCTGACTGGCAGGTATTATGGTATCCAGCTTAATACTGTATTATAAAATGGGCAAAGGATTTCAAGCAATCTGATTGGTTGTTAGCCATGCATTAGTTGTGTCTAATGCACAGCTAAAACTAGAACCCCCATTTAGAATACACAAGCCCATTTTATAAGCGCAATAAGCCACTCCGGGGATGTGCATTAGACAGTTCTAATGCACGGCTAGGGGACTGGATGCACTCAGCCTATGGCCTCTTGCCTCACTGCATCCCCCTAGCCATGCATTAGAACAGTCTAATGCACACCCCATCATGTCTTATTGCTTACATGTTGCTGACCCAGTGCAACCTCCCCAACTAAGCACAAATACCACCATGGATCATGCAGTACCATGTCCCTGACCCCCATGCCTATCCATGTCCCAGCTGGTCATGTAGCTGTGCATGCAGCACTGGATTGGGAGTGTTGGGAGCACCACAGCCAGGGCAGTGGATGTATGGATATCACTGCATGTGCGGAGAGGGACCTCTGCATACCTCCAGCCCATGCAAGCATCCCTCCATGGGAACTCAATCATTGTGGTTCGTGACCTTAGATTTTAAGTTCTTAATAGCTTACATAATATAATCTTTATGATAGTGTCAAAAATGATTAACAAATATTATTTATTTCATTTTTTGAAAATTTCAGAGAATACCTTTGTGTGCAATCGCTCTTTTACAAAGGTTTCACATCAAAAACAGAGATTACAAAGCAACATAGCAAATACAATAAGCGAGTTCCAGTGGAATGAAGTCAAACAAGTATGATATAGTTGAACAAGTACAAACAAATAGGCTAGATCAATTGCATGCAATTTTACAGTAATGCAGTTAAACAGAAACAGTGTAAAACAAGCGTAGTAATGGTACGTGGCGACAGAGCCATAGTCTGACACAGTTCAAAATTATACTGGGAAGGACTTAGGATAATTAACAGTTACAGTTGCGTTGAACTGGAAGGGTTGCCCATAGTGCTCTCTTAAACTGGTCAAACTTAGATGGATTAAGCAAGATATCAGGCAGCTCATTTAACTAGCCAGTGGCCCTAACAGAGAATGAGTGCTTGCTCAGCTGAATACAAAAAAATGCATTTCAAGGGCATTGTGAGCCATGCTCCTGATGTTGTAAAGATCAGAAACTGGGTGGAAACAATGAGTTAGGGCCAGGAGGATTAGGCCCAGTAGTGTCTTCTTGGGTAACAGACATGTCTGGAATTTAATTCTGCTAGGTGGGGTAATCAGCTTATTTGGGTGCAGAGGATGCAGCTTTGGGTGCACTTGTTAGCCTCAAGCACAAAGTAACAAGCCTTATTACAGATCAAGTTTATTCTGTTGAGAATTGAGTTGCAGGCAGTTGTATAGACAGGGAGGCCATAGTCAACTAGTGACAGTACAGACAGTAGCTTCCCACGGTGTGGCATCTAGAATCAGCACTGAGGTTGACCTGGTTATAGTACAAGGCTCCCAGTGTTCTATTTACTGTGGACACAAGATGGTCAACATGGGGAGGCAACAGATAAGGTATAGTTCAGAATCTCCCAGAGGTATTTAAAGGTTTCCACCTGTTCAAGAATATGTCCCAAATCATTGCGGATGACAAGGGAGAGTACCTTTTTCTTCATTTGTGGGCTTGAGAAGAGCATTGTTTTAGTTTTTTGTAATGTAAAACCAGTTTGCTTTGGGGGAGCCATTTTTTCAAGGGCCTCAGAATTACCCTGGAGGATGGAGGTAAGGCCGCCAAGGTTAGGGTTCTAGAAACAGATAACAGCATTGTCTGCATATAGCAGTACATTTCCAGACTGACAGGCATCAGATAGGTGGTTCATGAATAAGTGAAATAATAGAGTACCCAGAATGGAACCCAAAGAACGCTAATGGGCACATTCCTAATATCTGTCAAGGAGTCATCTAACTTAACATGTTGAGTGTGTTCAGCGAGATAGCTGGAAACAGGTGACTGTGTCTAGTGACAGGTCTAGGCCATAGAGTTTGTAAAGAAGGAGCTTATGACTGACCAAGTCCAAGGCTTTTGTCAGGTTGATATGCTATAGATGATGACAGCCTTGCCTTCATTGTCAAGGACCTTAAGGATGAAATTGGAATACTCAATTAGTGCTGTATTGGTGTTATGTCTTTTTCCAAAGTCCATGCTGTTAGGGACACTGTATTTCATATTATTCAAGATATAAGACAAGCTGATTGGACACTATTCTCTCAAGGGCTTTGGATGGGGAGAGGATATAAACTGGCCTGTAACTGGAATGGTTAGAATGACTGCCACTTTTAAAAGCTGGTGTAGCCAGCACGGATTTCAACTTTTCTGAGAACTGGGAGTAACACAGAAAGAAAATGAAACTTTTGGAAATGTAGTAGGGGATTTCCTCAACAACCAGGGCAAATAACTTCATATCATTTGAATCACCCTTGATTCTGGTTTTACCAAGCACCTTTCTTATATAATTAGAGGTGCCCCTTGCTGAGACTGGATTGAAATAGATTTTAGGATATCTTGGCTTTGGGTCCAGTGGTTATGTATCAACAGAACCAGGACCTCTGCTGGAGGGCAGGGCTGACTCAGCAGGGACAACAGAGCTGAAGTCAATGAATGCAACAATTACTATATTGGCAGTTTTAGTGGGATCAGGTACCTCATGTCCATTGACCATGAACATTGTTCATGAAGTTGTGTCACTCGCAGACACAAAATGAAGGAAGAATTTCGTTTTACATATATTTCATATGCAGTGTTTCTCAAAGAGATACACAGCAATCCTTCTAAGGCAGTCATTTTGTATAAAGGTTAACTAATGGAATGTTTGGATTTCCAAATGTACTGTTGGAAGAAATAACAAATCTTAGAGTCTTTTCAGAAAGCTTTAGTCCCATGCATTCAGGCTGAATTGAAAGGTTAAGCTTAGCACCCCTTCAAGGCAACTCCGTCAGCTGAGATCTAGCTATCCCTGTCAGGTTTTTCTTTCAAACAATAACTGCTCACACAGGGCCTATTAGGTTCCTTGCAGGTGAAAAATAACACTTCTAACTGGCTTCTAGGAAGACAATTAAGAAACAAATAGACTGATCTACTCAGTTTGACATGACAAAAATATATATAATTTGCATAGCACTAAAAAACAAGCAGGTTAAAATAACCCTGCCTCAGTTACGAGGACATTTTCAAGAAAAGGTTCAAAATAAGTTTACTTCAGCATTTAGCTCCTAAACAGGAAATACAGAAACTAACTAAACAGAAACACAAGCGAAATCCCACATCATGTTTACCCACAAAAGCAAATCTTAAAAAGTACAGGAAATCACTTCAAGTTGGCAGCCATTTATATAAAGTTCTTACTTTCAGAAATACTTTTCATTCCCATAAAGTATCCATATTTAACTGGACCTGGATGAAAAGTGATATGAAAAACTATTTTTTGCATTGTTTTGTTTTTATGGGTAGCACTGTGTTACAGTTCTCTTCATGGAACCAGTGATATGGAGATTTAACAATGTCACAGTTTGCTCACAGAACTCTGAGCATGGCTCTGATAGGTCATCAGCTCATAATTAGCATTCTGTATGCACACTGTGACATAGAGAAAACTCAAAACTAGCAGTTACGTGAAAAGAACTGTGCAGCATGCTGTCCACAAAAAGAAAACAATTGGAAACACAGTTTAGCCAGGTACAGTTACATATGGAGCATTTGGAGGTATGAATTTCATTGCTGTAAACAGAAACTTTACTGACTGCTGCCAATTAGCACACATTTCCTGTCCTCTGTAAAGTCAACTCAAGAATCTTTTGTCCAATGGGTTCAAAGAGATAAATATTTCTTATGTTTGATTCCAGTTGCTTTAGAAAGCAAACAGTTCAATACTTGTATTGCAGCAATTGTATGCCATCATTTGCAGCTGAAAAGCACTAGACATCCACACAGAGACATTAGAAACTGGATTACTACCTGTTTTGTGGATGAGGAATGTTCTTGGATCCCTTACTATTTTCAAAAGGTGCCACAGGATCTTTCACGTCCTCCTGGAAAAGGACTAGAGGTGAGCAAAAGAGACTTTGGTTTGGCATTTCATCTGAAGGATGGCAGAAAGTACAAAACAAAAAAACAAAACAATGACACATATGTACAAGCATATGCCAATGATAAATTTAATGCAAACAGGCCAATCACCAAGAGGGCAAGGTCAGCTCCACCACTGGGGTGCTGGTACCTCTGCAGCTGAACTTTGAACTTTGTATTTCCTGCTTTGGTTTTTGATTGATTAAAATGTAGTACTGACATACGCTCGTGTGCACCATTTTTTAAACAATGTTTTTAAATATGTGTCATTTGCCATGGATGGCAGCACCACTGATCTGGGCAGCATGGTCTCTCCTACATCCAAAGGATGGCCATCCAGCAAGGCAGTAGTCGCCTACTAGTATGCTGAGTCATTGGTATTGGATATGAGCCCTTGTTCCTGTTATGGAACTTGAGTCTACTGCCTCCTGATTCAGAGAAAAAAATGTACTACCTATCAACTGATTGTCAGAAGTGTCTTACAAGTGTGATACATTATAGTAATCCTGTGAATGTACAACTGTGCAAGTGTGTTTCTAATTAGAAGCAACAGTGCAAGGCAAAGCACAATAGTCTGTCTTATGCTATTCTATATAACGTGCCATCATTTGTTCAGCCATCTAGAAAATTGTTTTCCATTTTTGAATAGCCTACTGCTACAAGCCCATTTAGTGAATAATCTACTAGCACCGCCAGGTATTTTATGCTTGCTGAATTGCTCCTTTTCAACTGTAAAACTTTTCAAGCCTTGCTCTCTCAAACAGGGAGCACAATGGCATTTTGTGAGCATTAACATCTGAATGGAACTTTGCAAATGAATCTGCTATTGTTAGGATGTGTGGCTGTGTCAGCATTTGTCATTACAATTATTTACAGCCAAAGGCAGGCTAAAAATAACTCTCACTAGTATAGAAACTCCACAAAGAGTACTAACTTTGTATGTGGAAAACATTTTTTTTTCATTTTTAAACATTGTAAGAATTAGATAGAAGCTTTTCAACATAATTTCATACATTCGGTTGCTGTCAACTTGTATTCCTCTACTAATTCACTTTCAGTAGAAATATTTCTTATTTTTGTCCACCCAAAAACATTTGAACTGATAATTTTTTTTAATATACTATATGGTAGAATAGTGTTCTGCATGCAAATCCATGTCTAGAATAGGGTTGTTGTGCTGCAATAGTGATGTCACTGTGTTGTGCTGAAGTAGTGATGTCACTACTACAGCACAACAACTTAGAATGCCGCCACACAGCTGCTTTCCTCTAGCCAATTGAGCAGGATGATGTTTTTTTTAGACTTGAACTTACAGAAACAACTGCAGCTGCAGTCGCTAGCTGCATGTTTAGTCAGTAATTTGAGCCTGCCACCACCAAGTGCCTCCCCTCCTCCAACCCCCAGTTCACTGAAAGGAAGCGGAGTGTCTGAAATGGGCATGGATGCTCATATACTATAAAAGATAATGTATAGGCATTCATACACAGACAAATCGTGTCTTCATCTCGAGTTTTCTATGTCAACCAGGGGAACCTCCCAAGCTTTGATCTTGAGGTTCTTGGTTGCTGTAGAAAGATTTTCTGTGAGATGTGATAGAAGCGACTGCACATCCTTTTGTAAAATGAACTATGTATAAAACAGAAGTTAATATAAGAAAGTTGCATGTATGCACCACACCATGTGTTAAAAGGCATCTCTTGATGAAACATCGAGATTGCGGTCCGCATGAAAAATGAAAAGTGCATTTTCTACTATTTAAAACAAATGCTGTCTGCAGCTCATTTATTGTACCCCCACCCCATTCTGCTAAAGAGAACTGGTTCTTGCAAGCTCACATTGGGGAGGCAGCATTGAAATAAGAGGAAGGCTCATTTCCCGTGGATTTTCTGGCTTGTTTCCGGAGACCTGTATGCTATAGAAACCCCTCAATGCAGACACAGGTTTATTTATTTAGTTAGTTAAAGAGTTCAACCAGGAAGGACATACTGAGCTTTAAAACTAGGCTGGCAGTATAGCCTAGAAGTTAAAGTGATGAGCTGTGAATGGGCTTGGTACATCCATCAGACCAAACCTGGTTTTGATTCTCACAACCTCCATTTGTATACTGTGTGACACTGAGTAAGTCACTTAACTGCCCAGTGCTCCCAAGTTGCCCCTGAAAACAGGCATTTGTGCCTAGTGTGCCTTACCCGGTTACCAAAGACTAAACTAAAATAAAAAAAATAAAAAAACAGCTTGTTTTCAGATACGTCCTGGGGGAGGAGGAAGAGGGATAAGTACAAAGATTAAATTGAAAATACAATAAAACAGTATTTACACAACATTTTACAATAGTACAATAATTATACAGTACATCATTTACAAATAAGATGCAAGATCTTAATTTTATATTTATTTAGTGATTCGGAAAAGACCTTTGAGTGCAAGCTCTTTTACAAAGGTTCCACATCATAGACTGCAAAACAGGGAGTAAGTATGAACAGTGCACAAATGTGCTATGGGTTGCAGAAATATCAGGCTCACACAGGACGTTAATAATAGTTTAAACCAGGCCAGGATGTAGGGGAGGTGGTTGGGGGGACTACTATGGGAGGGGAGAGTGAGGGAATGAGGGAGTGGGGAGAGAGGGTAGGGGTTGGGAGAAGCCAGGAGTAAGTGGGACATGAAGAAAGAAACAGTAGGGTGAGGGGGTAGGGCAATTAACTAGGGGCAGTTACAGGAGGGAGTGGTGTGGACATGAAGTAGAGATGATAGACAGCATTTGGAGGAAGCAAAGAAAATGGTTAGGGGGAAAGAATTCCAGAGTTTAGGAAAGTGAAAGGAGAAAGCATTCTGACCAGCAAGGGATTTATAAGAGGGCAACAAAAGGGAGTGGTTTTATTTATCTTTTGTTGACCGGGTAAGTGCACTAGACAAATCCTGCCTATTTTCAGGCATGACCCGGGGGAAGGGGGATACAGATGAATGGCAACTGACCTTGAACCAGATTAAGCTGTTGGTGGTATTTTTAGTGAATGAGGGAAATTTGGCAAGGACACCGGGGAAATTCCCCTACTCTTTTCGATAAGTGCCATGGGATCTTTAACATCCACCTGAACTACCACCAATCCAGGCAGATGGGACCTCAGTTTAACGTCTCATCCGAAAGACGGCACCTCAGAAATGCAGCACCCCTCTCATGCTGCATTACAGTGTCAGTACTGGGATATTAACCCAAGTGCCAGATGTGGGAACTGAACCTACAGCCCTCTGATCTCCCGGCCTCAGAGGCGAGTGTGCTACCTACTGAGCCACTGACACTGCACTGGTTATGGAGGGAATAAGAGAAAGGGGGTGTAGGTGAGTGAAGGAAGCTCAGATGGGTGAGAGAAGCCAGCCAGAACTTAGAAATAAAAGAGGTGCAGTGGGTCAGGTGGTGATCTTCCAGGGAAGGGAGGGAGACAGCAGAGTATAGAGAACAGTGATGGGTACAGGGAGGACAGTTTAAGGCAAAACAGCAGAAGGAGTGAAGAGGGGGTCCTGTCTGGCCAGGGTGGACCTTGGGGCATCACCTTAGACCATGTCACCATAATCAAAGATGGGGAGGATCATCTTTATGATGCTATCATGGTGGGCAGGTAGTGGGATGCAGCTTTTGTTTCTAAAGACAGCACCATGCTCGGGTGGATTTTTTTGTGCTATGTGCTGTGAAAAGTCAAGGTGCTGGTCAAGCCAGACAACAAGGTACATAAATAAGGGCACATCATCAATTGTGTCCTCATCTAGGTGAGGAAGGAGGGAAGGTATGGGAGCTTGGAAAGCCTCAGCCTAGTGCCAAAGCACATAAAGACTGTTTTTTTAGTATTTAGGGATAGCTGATGAACCATTTCTGCACAGCGTCAAAATCAGGTTGAAGGGTTGCTGTTTATGGTTGCCCATACATTATCCATTATGTTTATCATTTGTTGACATTTGTTTTGATGATTTTGTTATTAAAAAGTACTTGTTTGCTCCTGTCTATTTTCACTGATCTTTGACCCGCTTCAGACTGAAATCTTGTTTGCTGTTTGGAACCACCTGATTGCTAAATTTGCTGTGTGGTGTGTGACTGGAGACCAGCAGTACCTTTGCATAGCCAGGGTAATCCTGCAGAGTTAATTTTGCTCTTTCAAGGACTTGGTTACTGGACCTCTCCATCTGTAGATTTTCTTGGCTTTTGTTGGTAGTTCAGTCTTTGCTTTGCTGTTCGTCATCTGGTACTCACTAAAGATTTTATTCCTTTCTACTGTTGTCATATAATTGGAGATCCCAATGTTTTGTAACTAAATTTTTGTTTGATTTCTGCTTTGTATGCGTTAAAATTTTAAAAGCAAAACCAACTTTTTCTCTGTCGCAGGAAAACATCCTAGGCATAATGTTTGGACTCTTATGGCATCAGTCCAGAGCAACCAGTTGTTCACAATAAAAAAAGAGAAGACAGAATTTGGAGTCTTCTGAGAAGCTAAGCTCTAAACTTTCCTTCTTCTATATTTTTTGAGATTGCATTTGTCTATTATAAGCATTTCTTTTTTCTTTATCATAGGAATCAATGTAAGAGGCTGCAGTGAGTGAAGGCTGCTTAGCCTAGTATCACAAACTGCTATATAGATTAACTGTAGTCATATAGCAAAAGCATTTAACTGAATGAAATGGAGCACAGGGTGAGTGTAGAGGAAGTTAGCAACAGGGTTTGCGGGACACTTGTCTCCAAGGTAATGCTTTGATAAAAGGGACATGGCCCTATTTGCAGGACCTTCAGGGACCCCCATTCTTGGTTGGCAGCAGCTAGGGAGGAAATATGCCATCTGTGATTCCAACTAAGTTTATGCCCATCCCCTAACCCCCACTTCCTCAGAAGTCCACTGGCCCAGGGGATGGAGGGTGATAGAGAGGAAGGCATGGTCATTCAACAATCAGCTGTTCCTATGAGGTACCAATGTCAAACTGCTTTGGGCTTCTGGAAGAGGCACAAATGCCTTACTCATGCAGGGGTGACCATGGGTCAGTTGGTGCTAACAGGATAGGAGACATGGTGACACCTAGGGGTAGGAGAGCAGAAGCTAGCAAGGAGGATTCTATAGATAGGAGACTCTGCAGTAAGAGGGGTGGAGAAGGTGGTAGATAAGAGGAGGGGGTAGTCAGATGCCTGCCTGGAGCATCAGCCATCTGAGACTAGGATAGGATAGGATAGGGAGGATAAAGGAAGAGAAGGGATTGCGGGTACACCTTGGCACCAGTGATCTGGCAAATCAGCCTGTGGAGATGGTGAAGAGGGACTTTCAGAGGCTACGGGACAGATAGAAGAAACACTCTGTGTCCTTAGCCTTTTCTGAGGTCCTTCCTAACGGGAGTGGGGAGAATGAGAAGAACAGAGTAAGGGAGGTAGATATTGAGGAGTGCAATGGCTGGTTGACAGGGTGGTGTCTGGAAAAGTGACACCACTTTATAGGAGATTGTGGGGTATCTGGGACAGAAGGCTCTTCAAAGGTGATGGCCTTCACCTGACAAGAGAGGGGACTAATGTGTTAGAGCAGAAGTTTGACATCTACATTGGAAGGCAATTAATTTTGCTACAGGGTAGGCTGGGTCTGAGGATTCTACTGTGGAGGAAAGCACAGTGCAGAACCTAGACAGGACTTCTCCAGGGATGGGGTAAGATGTTCATGGAATAATAGATGGGAGGAATGAGTCCAGTGAACAGGGCAGGGTAGACACAACAGACATGAAAGGAAGGGGCCACACAAGACACCTCCAGTAGGTTATTACAGAACGGTGATAGGGAAGGGCAAGTGACAACCAGTAGAGGCGTGGGTGCATGTTTGAGGATGGTATGCCTCAATGCCAGGAGTCTGGGTAATAGGATCAGAGTTCCAGGCTTTGGTGGCAGCCTCTGACCTGGATTTAGTGGCCATTACAGAAACTTGGGCCGATGTGAACAATGACTGGGACGTAGCAGTCCCAGACTACTCCTTATATAGGTGTGATAGAGGGATGGGTAGAAGTGGAGGGGGTGGTCATATACATTGGAAAAGGAGTCAAGGCAGTAAAGGATGCACCTTACGGGGAAAGGGAGGGTAGAGTCACTATGGGTTCAGCTCACAGAGTCATCAGATAGGAAGACTCATATAGAGAAGAGAGACAAGGAACTGGGTACTGAAGTAGGAAAAGGGTTGCAAAGAGGGGGGAGTTATAATAGTGGGAGATCTCAACCTGCCAGACATCGACTGGGACATCCCAGTGGCCAGTAGTGCCAGAAGCCAGGCCATATTTGATGTTGTGCAGGACTGCATGTTAGTACAACAGGTCATGGATCTGACTAGAGAGTCAGCCATTGTAGATGTGGTAGTCAACAACTCAGAAAGAGTAGGTGTAACATGGGTCTGAGAACCACTGGGGTCCAACGACCATGATACTATAAGGTCAGTGGTGGCCCTTGTCTAAGGCTGATGTTCTAGATTTCAGAAGGGTGGATTTCAACCATATGAGAGAAATTGTGCCAGACAGGTTAGCTGGGACAGACAACACCAGGGGAGTGGAGGAAAAGATGGGGTGTTATAAAAGGGGCTGTTCTTGAGGCAACAAAAACATGTACAAGAACAGTTATCAAGAGAAACAAATATGAGACCAATTTGGTTCTCTGAAAGGGTCAGGGAGGCAATGACAGCTAAAAAGAGGGTCTTTATAAGACACAAAGTATAGGATGTGTAGCAGGAGAAAACTAGAGAAGCCAAGAGGGCAGTCAGGATCACAAAAGAAGACACTGAGCTGCATATTGCTGAGAGGTATCAAGGAAGGGGGAAAAACAGTTTTAGATATAAAAGAGAAAAAACAAAGATGGGAGGAGGAATTGTCAGCTAATGCAGGCTGAAGGATAATAGAGGATGCTGGGCAGAAAGATACTGTGATAAATGACAACTCCTGCTTTGTATTTACTAGGGAGACTAGTGGGCCCTTGTCAGAGACCAGCATAAAGGCAGCTGATAGAGGGATCCCAAAAATGAAATTGCAGAAATTTACTGGTGAAAGAGTTGAAAAGGGGATAACAGTCCTGACGGTAAACAAGGCCCTGGGGCTGGATGGGATGCATCCAAGGATACTAAGGGAACTGGCATCAGTGTTAGCCAAACCCCTGGCAGGGCTTTTCAATAGCTGTGTGCAGCAAGGGGTAGTTCCCAGGAACTATAGGAAGGCAGATGGGATGAGGTTCCACTGCACAAAGGAGGGGACAAGGAGCAACCAGGAAACTATAGATCTGTCAGCCTTATCTCAGTGGAAGGGAAACAGATGGAGACACTAGTCAAAGAAAATGTATTGAAATATCTGGAGAAAAAAAGACTTCAGGATAGTAAGCAATAGTGCTGTGCAGAATTTTCAAATTCCAGTGGAACGGAATTCTGCAAAATATTCAAAATTCTGTAGAAATTCTGCCAAATTCTGCCGGAAATGGAATGGCAGAATTCCGCAGCATGAAATAGTTGTGGAATGATTTTCTGCAGAAAAATCACTGTTCAGTGGAATATTATTCTGCGGATCTCAATATTTTCTGCGGAAATTGTTGTGGAATAAATTTCCACTGAAAACATTAATGTTCACAAGAATATTATTCCGTGGATCACAGTAGTCGGAATTCCACAGGTGAACAAATGAAATTCCATCAGAAATTTCACTGACAGAATGGTCATTCCGCACTAATTCTGCCGGTGGAATTCCGCATTCCGCACAGCACTAGTAAGCAGCATGAATTCGTGACAGGGAGGTCTTGTCAGACCAAACTGATAGTATTCTTTGACAGTATAACCAAGGTATTAATAAGGGCCATGCTGTACATTTATTCTACTTCGACTTCAGCAAGGCTTGGTGCCATATCGAAGGCTGCAATAGTAAGGTGAATAAGAAGCTGATTGGAGGGGAGGCATCAGAGACTTTTGTCTAATGGGGTCAGATCAGAGGAAACAGTGGTCACTAGTGGAGTACCACAATGATCTGTTCTGGATCCAGACTTCTTCAATATAATGTATGGGGAGCCCATATTCCCGCTAAAAAGCAGCATGTTATGAAATCAGGGTTTTGTTAACCCCTCTTGAGTACATCATAGTGATGGGATTACAGCTGGAGCAGATCTGCATATGCGTGCATTTTAAGTAGCGACTCACAATGAATGGCCATGGTGGTGAGAACTGGCCCTTACGGAGAGTGGCGGCATCAAGCGGGGCTCTATGGGGAATCAGCATAAAGTAAGTTTTTTTTATTTTAAAATGGGTGCTCACTTGATTTTTTTTTTGTGCCCCACATACTGTAAAATATAATGTATGGGGAATTCATCGGTAACCTCATTGAAATTGCTTCTTGAGGTTATCATGACAATGTAAAACTTCTTGAGCATTGCTCTAAAGGTTTACAAAGTTGTTACTGTAACTTCTTGAAGCGATTACAGCATGGTTATTGATGAATCTCCCATACATCATCCTTTATATGTTCATCAGCAACATGGGAGAGGGAATCCAGGGCAGGCTGTGTCCATTTGCAGATGGCACTAAACTCTGTGATTGGGTTGACAACATGGAGGGGGTAAAGAGTTGCAAAGACACCTGCAAAAGGTGGAAAATTGGTCCAAAGTCTGGCATCTGAAATTCAATGCCAAAAAGTGCAAAGTGATGCACTTAGGGAACAGAAATCCCAGAACAAGCCAGCCAGCCGATGCAGTGGTAGCACTACCGCTCGTGATGCTAGCTACCCGGGTATGGGAATGAGCCCGGGGAGCTGGAGGGCCAGCCGGGGGGAGATGGCTGAGTGTCCACAGATTGCTTGCCTTCCCTGGGGAGGGGGGGATGAGATCTGGTGCTTGACTAATCTCAGGCAGAGGACTGGGGTACAGCAAGTGCCCGACCATAGAAGAGGGATGGGGCATGCAAGATGTTGGTGGAGCTCTGACTTGACATCAGGGTGCATAGTACACCCGGAAAAAGAGGGGAAAATTGCCTCCTGAACTCTGGGAAGATGGAGAGCCAGCATAGACCTCAATGGTCCCCTGCCTGTCCTGCACGGCGGCCCCGATGAAGTGCCATTAGTTCAGAGTGTATGGGCCTCACCTCATCCCTGCCTGGGGGAATCCAAGGCTACATGGGGGGTTGCAGAGCTCCAAGCAGGAAGAAACCGAGGCAGATGCCAGGCACTCCCAATGATGCAGAGCACAAAAAGGCAGGGAGGAAAATAAACAGAAAGTAAAAAAATATATAAAACCCCAGAACAGAGTATTAGATGATGAGATAAGCTGTACACAGCATCAGAGGACATTGACATAGGAGTCATCATTAGTGACTACCTTAAACAAACAAACCAGTGTAACAAGACCCTGAGCAAGGCCACAGACATTGGCAGGCATAAGCATTATACACAGTTGCACATAGTTTGAAATTAGTCACACACTGACTCATAAAAAAACAGCTGTGTAATCAGTGCTACTATATTTAGTCATCTCTGTCCTGAAAGTTAGAAGGGAGTGGAGGGGTGGATGTGTTAGCTTGAGCAATGAACTAAACAAATACATCCTGTTTTCACACATGTGAGGGGTTTGGAGAAAGTGACAAATTCAGGTCTGGCTTAACTTCCAAGCAGGACAAGACACATACAAAATGTTGAAGAGGCAACTGCTGGGCTGGGGGTCTATCTTCCATGTGATGTTCAGTCTGTCTTTTGCCATGAAAGGGGGCAGTAGGACACTGCAGCCTGTTGCAGACACAAGCATCCACTGGGGGTCTGTCTGTCATGTGTGTGTCTCCTAAACATACTAGTCCATTTCTACAGATGGACAGAGTGAGTAAACATCAAGGGGGTCTTCATCAGTTCATTTAAATTTTCAGGATGTTCACCCTGCAGTTTGTTGAGAAGGACAAAAACTAAGTGAAATAGATCAAAAGTACAGCTAATATTTTTATTCTGAAAATTGAAAGGATTCTTCCATCTTGCATGTTGTGTATAATAACTGGGGAGTTGCTTGCTTATATAAAAATAGAATAATAGTTAAGGGACTGTGTATTACAAGGTTATAATACTATCAAGAGGTTCCGATGACATGTGAACCTTGAGAGCGAAGCTCAAGTGTTTCCAACATGTCACCAGTACCACAAGATGGCATTTTTAGCTGAGAAATACACAGTCCCCCATCTTCTTTTTTTTTACATTTTCAACTTTTACTGTTTCATTCTTTGTGATTCACTTTGATACATTTTCTATAACATTCAGGTAATTTGGGGAAACAGAGGGGGAGTTACTATTGGGTTGTTCTTAGGGAAATGCAAAACCGGGGGTAAGTATGTGTGGCAGCCATCCTTTAATTTTTTGTTAGTATTATGCACTTTTTATCTTATTTTCATCTTTGTTTCTTTTACAGGCAGTGAACTATTCCTTGGTCTCCTGATTCATGTTCAATCATAGAAGCTTAGCAGTGGCCAGCTCATGAAACAACGCTTCTAGGGTAATTGAGAGTATATGTCAGTGATGCGTCTGTGCACTTCTGTCCAGAATGGTTGTAGTGCTGGGCAGGACCATAGTATGTGTGTTTGATGGGCTTCTCTGCTACCACATTGCTTTCGGTAGTCTGGTGCGTGTTGGTTTTGATATTTTGCCTGGATGATTAGGGTGCAGTAGTATCAGATCTTCAGTTTCCAGGAGAACTCTTTGAGTGTAGGGGAGGATGTTAGTCTATGGACTGTACTGCTGCCCACTCCAACCGGATAATTTGTACTGACATGTTACATTTTAGGGCCCATTTGTTTTGTATGGAGATGGTTGTGTCTGGTTGTTATTCTTGAAGTGCTTGATAAGGAGCTAGTGGAACCAAAACAGATAGGAAAATGATACAAATTTTAAGAAGTAGACAGCTGTAACTTTTTATTTCTAAGGCCTATTAGCCACTATCTGTGAGTACCTGACTAAACTGTTAGCACTAATTTTGTACAGACAGTGTTGGACTGTTCATTATGAACTCAGTGTTATTGACTGTTTTATACAATGTGCCTCTGTTAGCACTTATTTGTCCTGCCGGTGTTAGATTGCTCCTATGTATTCATATTAAGACTGTGTTATACCATGTGCCTCTGTCTCTCCTACTCAATCTCCTGTATTCAGTCTGTTAATGTGTTAATATGTTTATGACAATGCCTGTTTGCTGCTTTTGATATTCCCAACTCATGTAACTGTCCCCTCATTTTGTTTGATGAGGACCCTTTGTAAATGAGCTCCTAGCTCAAAGATTTGTAAATCCAATTCTTTAATAAAATCGAAATCTAAACTTTTTATTTCTGAAGTATTTTTTTGTTTTCATTTTGTTCATTAGAACATTTTCTTTGTGATAATATTGTGCTGGATGTATGGAATGGCTCTAAGCCTGGCAGATAACATATCTGTCTCTATTCCCCCAACTACGTTATCAGCATTGTGACCCACCTGACTGTGACATCACAGGTGCTCAGGAAGAGCCACTCAGTAGCTGCCAGGACAGCCAAATGTGATGTCACAGTCAGTGAGGTCACAGTGCTGATGATGTAGTGGAGGGACTAATACTAGATATGTCAGCTGCCATGCATAGTGCTGTTCCACACATCACACCTACTAACAACAGGTAAACAATCTTCTAATTACCTAAAGGGAAAAGAGAAAGTATCTCAGATACAAAAAATAATGGTGGACTACTTTTAAAAACCGATATTAGTTTTAAGCAGTATACTAGCTCTTTAAATGGGTTGGAGGTGGGCCTCACATTGTTTGTTTTAACAGTGTCTTTAACTGGGGGGTTGTTTTTTGAGTTTGTTGTTGACACATGCTTGTTTGAAAGTAATGCCATACTTTTAGGTATCTGAAGTGATCTGTATCTCACAACTGGCATCTGTCCTTAGGGGTCAGTAGGTCTAGTACTTGGTTGCCTTCCATTAAATGATGGAATTAGATTAGACCCAATCTTTTCCAGTCATAATAAGCATGGTCCACTTGCAAGAGATGGAATGATGTTGCGTGGTCAGTGGCTTGAAAGGGGAGAACCACTTATCTGTTCCAGCTCCACAGTATGTTTTGGTCCAACATTTCAGTGTTGTGTATGTGTAGGGGAGGTGCTCTAGGTTGGTGGGCTTGTATTTTGTGGCATAGAACATAATTTTCTCTAGGGGATCTATGCTGTCTTGCATTAGTTATACTTGCTTCCAGTTGCTATCATAATTTGGAAAGAGCCAGTAAAAGATGGTATGTAGTTATGCTGCTTGAAAGTACAGTTTTGAGCTGGGTAGGGCTAACCCTCCCCTTGTTCATGGAAGCTGGAGTGTTTTTAATTGTATTCAGGGGCATTTGCCCTGCCAGATAAACCTGTAGATGGCTTTAGCCAACTTTATAAAGTCTGTTGGTGGCACATGAATCGGTAGCATTTAAAAAAGGTAGAGCAGTTTTGGCGGAATGTTCCTTTGTATGACCTTTATTCTTTGCATTAATCCTAAAGGGAAGGTGTTCCATGTGTTTAAGTCCTGTAATATTTGTCTCATGTCATGGGGGTAGTTCAGTGAGTAAATCTGTTGTGGATCTTTGGGGATTTTGATACCTAGATATTTAAAGTGGTCCAAGTTCCACCAGAAGGAGAACATTTTGTAGTGGCAGGGGAGGGTTGGTATTGTAGGTTTAGTACCTCAGTTTTGAATTGCTTAATTTTATATCCTTGGACTCTAAATGTTTCCCATAATGTGGATAGTGATGATTCTGGGCTAGCCAGATATATTACTAAATCATCTGCATAGAAGACAACTTTGTGTTGGGCGTGGTTGGTTGTATAGCCAGGCACTAGGTCATAACACTGAAAATGTTAACAGCATAGTCAAAAATTGTGCAACACAAATGCCGAAAGCAATTGTAGCGCTCGGCAAAAACACCGAACGCTACCATAGCACCACAGATAAGTAACTGGCTACACTGTGCAAATAGTAGTGGGGATAGGAGGCATCCCTGTCTGGTGCCTCTGTCCAATGGAAAGGTTTGGGAGAAGAGCTTGTTTGCTTGCACAGATTCTCTTGGTTTGGTGTAGACTGTTTCAACACATTTTCGGAATTTCAGGGGAAAGTCATTTCATGGAGGATCTGATATAGAAATGGCCTGTCATCCCTATCAAATGCTTTTTTGCATCTAAGCTTTGTATTAGAAAGGGGTCCCCAGGGTTGCTTATCTAATGTAGGAGGTGTAGGGTATGCTTGATGTTGTCTTGTGTTTGTGTGGTGTGAACAAACCCAGTCTGGTCATTGGTGATGAGGGAGGGGAGAATTTTGTCTAGTACTTTGGTGAGGATAGAGGTAAATATTTTATAATCTCTGTTTAGCATTGAGATTGGTTTATATGAGTCTCCTATAGTTGGGTCCTTACTGGGCTTAGGGATTGGAGAAATTATTGTGTATCTCCAAGAATCTGATGCCTGGGCTTTGGTTTATACATGCTGATATTTGCACTGTAATTGTCAGAGAAGTTGTTTTGAATGTTTTGTAGAACTCTGTGGGGTATATGTCCAGGCCTGGACATTTGTTTGTTTTCGATCTTGATAGGGTTCCCTCTATCCCCTGGATCAAGATCGGGGCAATGGTAATTTTAGGGAGCTTTATTTTTTGGAAGAACTGTGTCACATCTTCCATCTGGGGATGATGGTCAGATGTGGAATCTAACTGTTCATAGTAGTTATTCAGTACTGTTTATGTCTTTGGAATAGTGGACTAACTGATGGTGCTGTGGGTCGTACAGCTTTGAGATGTATGCATGCACGTGTTGCCTATACCCTTACAGAAATATAGGTGTGCTGTGTACATGCAGAATGCATGCCACATGCTTAATTGTGCAATGTTTGCATGCAGCTTGCATACACAAAGTGATTCTAAGCGAACCAGTTCTAAAAATCAAATCAGGTTTGCATGCTGCAAGCTAGACATAATAATAATAATAATAATAACTTTATTTAGCAAACACGTTTCACACCATCAAGGTGCTTTAACATAAAGTTTAGATAAAACAGGATAAGATAAAACATAGTATAAATATAAATAATCAGTAAAATCAGATCAATCAGGATAGGCCTGGGACCACAAGTTAGTTTTCAAGGCCTGCTTGAAACACCCCATGGTCGTGCACTCCTATAGCTGACATGGTAGAGAATTCCATAGGGCTAGGGCCACATACATAAATGCATAGGCCCCCGATGACTTTAAAGATACCCTTGGAATCTCTAGCAACCCCTCATCAGCCGAGCGGAGTGATCTCCTGGGGCAACAGGGGGACAGGAGCTCTTTCAGGTAGTCCAGGCCCTGTCTGTGTAGAGCTTTATAAGTCAGAAGTCTGACCTTGAAGGTGATCCACCACTGAACCGGCAGCCAGTGCAGTTCGCGCAGCACTGGAGTGATATGACATGTCCGAGGGGTCCCTGTCAGCAACCAGGCTGCAGCATTGTGCACCAGCTGCAAGCAGTGGATATCAACCCTTGGTAGCACTAGGTACAGGGAGTTGCAATAATTAAGGTGCGAGGTCACAAAGGCGTGGATCAGCGCAGGAAGATCACTGGACGGAACTAGGTGCTTGACTCTGGTGATGTTCCTCAGATGGTAAAAGAAAGACTTGATGACTGCTGACACCTGAGGTCACAGTGTCAGCTCATTGTTAAGAATCACCTCCAGGTCCCACACCCGTTCAGAGGCAAGGAGGTGGGCACCCCTAAGAGAAGCCCCATAGGCTGACCAGCCCCTGCCCCTCTATCCAGTACCCTGGATCCACAACCATCACCTCAGTCTCTCTTGAGTTCAACTTCATCCAGCTGGAATTCACCCAATCCTGGATTTCAATGAGGCAGTTATTGAATACCGAGAGAACACCTTCCTGGTCAGTTGCAAAAGACAGATAGAGCTGGGTATCATCAACATAGCAGTGAAACCTCAGCCCATACCACCTTACAATGTCTCTGAGGGGCAGCATGTACACCACAAATGACAAGGGGGACAACACTGAACCTTGAGGGACCCCACACGGCAGAGAGAAAGGGTCGGAGGAAAAAATCCCCGACACCACCCTCTGAGTTCTGCCAGTGAGGAAGGACTTAAACCACCTGAGAACTGTACCAGACAGGCCACAGATGAACCTCAGGCACTCAAGCAGCACCCCATGGCCTACGGTGTCAAACACTGAGGAAAGATCAAGAAGAACCAAGATGGAGTAGCTCCTCTGATCTCTTGCCATCAGGAGATCATTGAGCACCCAAACCAGTGCAGTCTCGGTACTGTGCCTCTTTCAAAAACCTGATTGGAGAGGTTTGTTGATGTCATGGATGATCAAATGGTTCTCCAGCTGTAGCTCCACTACCTTCTCAATCATCTTCCCCACAAAGGGGAGGTTAGAGATGGGTCTGTAGTTAGCAAGGCAGCCTGGGTCCAGAGAAGCTTTCTTCAGGAAGGGTGTTGCCACTGCCTCCTTCAGAGAGCTAGGGAACTCACCCGACTCAAGGAAACATCAGACTATCCCTGCATGGACCAGGCCAATGATGTCACAACAACTCATAATCAGGGAAGTTGGGCCCGGATCCAGACTACAGCATGTAGGGCACATGCCCTCGACAATCTGAATAACATCTTCGAACTCCAGCTGGTCAAAGGTACTTCAGGAAAAGTGAGGGAAAGTGACCGAGCACTGATCAATAGCATCCCCATAGAGTGTGTAGGTTGGATCTCAGCCCTGATGCCTACCATCTTATCGGCAAAGAACTGTGTGAGCTCATCACACTCCAATTGTGAAAAGGCTCTTCGAAGCTGCAGACAGGCTGGGTTGCACAGGTGTGCAGCAGGTAAGCTAGTGTGAACATCTAAAACTTACATCAGGTTTGCATGTTGCCTGCTTGACACGAGCGCAGTAGTTAAGCTGGTATGAACATCATTTAAACATCACATCATGTTCACATGCTGCATGCTTGCCATGTGTGCAGCAGCTAAACTGGTACAAATCTCATATAAAAAACACATTTGTTTCTGTTTCTTACACTACTGCTAGCAATTAGAGTCATTAAAATACATTTTTATTTGGATTCTCATAAAAATTAGGTAAACTCATTAATTCTGATCCTTTTGCAAATTATTTAATGGCTTTTGAGTTTTGTCATTAAATCACCATTAATTTAAATGCCTCGGGTATAGTCAGTCAACATCCCCCATTCCAGAAGTATGAAGATGGGCCTCTGTGTTGTGAAGCCTATCCTTTTTGTTTTGGGTCATGCAAATCCCTTATGCATATTTAGTGCTACAAATGTGTTTCTCCATGACTATTTCACCTCACTTACTTTCCCTTTGTCATTCTGTATTGAGCATATACACTATGGCCATGCTCAGCACTCTTTGTTCTGAGTAGGGTCTCAGAAGCATGCACCATACCTCACATTTTGTCACTGAAATGAGGGACATGGACACTCAAAATGAGAAACAATGAGGGACACTAACCCACATGATGATCAGGAAACATCATGAAACAAAGAAATACAGTACCTCAGAATACAGTGGAAACCATTGCATTAGCACCTGAGAATAAATTTCTACCATTACGTGCGGTGCCATTTAGGTAGGGCAGAGGCAGTTGCCCCCCCCCCCCATATTTGTGCCATGGTTGTTCTTATGGTGTGACAATAATGGCATTAAATTTGGGTTTACTCTTTTGTGCAATAAGTGCCCACCTGGCCCGTGTGTGCTCATGCTGCAGGTATTCTCCAGACTTGACTGTGTCTGTACTATGTTGTCCACTCTCTCCACCTATTAGCGGTGGCACAATCACATGTGATGTGGATGAGCTCCAGCCAAGAAACAGTGTATGAGTCTTGCAAGTGCAACACTGTCTTTCTTGCCACAGAGTAGACAGACTGCACACTACAACTTGGAGGAGCCAGTGAGCACTGAACTCTCAATAGCAGTGTTGTGGCAGCATATTTTTGTTGGTCTACTCTTAGTGAGTCTCCATCTCCCCTGGTGGCTGAAGGGGCAGAGGGTGAGCTAGAAGCTAACTCAAGATTAGACTACCTACTTACTCTACTAGGCTCGCCATGCAAAAAAAAAAAACAGCACAGAACCCCATGGCAGCAAGCTAGGCTTAGCAGCAGTGGTGACAGTGGTGTGGGTGGCCTTTATAGGCCTTTATTGGTGCAGTGTGGCAGCAGCCACAGCAGCAACCAGCAAGACGCAAGCAACCCAGATTGGGTGGGTTCGGTTGGTGAGGTGAATTGGTCACGGACCACGTTAGGGACCTGTGATGGTCAGTTCTAGCATCCAACTTCTGGTGGAAGGAGAGAGGGGGAGCAGACTAAAAACAGGCCTGATGGCACACTGTGCCAGGCTGCAGCTTCTGGCCACATGGCCAAGTAAGTAAAAGTAAATGCATTTTTTTACAGGGGATCGGGGAAGGAGGAATTGATGTGTTTTTCACATTTCTTCACCTTTGGGCAGCTTCATAGCCCATAGGGGATGGGTATTAAATAAAATGGAGTCAGGGATAAAAATCAGGACAAAGTTATTTTTTTGGAGGGAGGGGCAGAATTTCTGTCAGGAAAAAAATTGGTTAGTAACTGGGTGGGTATAAGCCTAAATCCGATGCACTGCTCTGTGGTATATACAGATGACTCTTATACATTTGAATTTTTCCTGATTTGCATATCACTTTTCAGTCAAAACAAATAGGTTGTACCATTTAGAGATGTTACAGACATTCTAGAGCAGTCCCTTGCATTCACGGACAGTTGAGTGGTATAGTATGCACAGACTATCGGAGCCCCACTATAGTCAGGCTTATGCCGCCCTCCCCCCAGTGAAGCTGACCTCCATTTCCCCACACTCAGGCACATTATGACAAAGGGCAAAGGAAACTGCAGGGGTGTGTACCATTGAAATGAACTGGGATATTTCTTTATTACTATTTTATACATTATTGATGGAGAGTTGGAGATTAATGAAGGCCGCCGCTTAACTAACAAGGGCTTGTTAGTAGAGCAATGGCCTTCATTATTCTCCAACTCACCATCATAATGTATAAAATAGTAACAAAAAACAACTCCATTCATTTCAAGGGGGTATGCTCCAGCACTCTGACCTATGGACATCATCTCTTAAAGACTCCTGCCTCTGGCTCCCTAGTACTCAAGTAAGAGACTTTTTACTTATATCCATACTTGGTGGGTTGTCTGTAGCAACATGGCCATACCTGCTACAGTGCGTGCGCATGGGGGGGGGCTGACCATGTGGGGAGGGTGTCAAGTTATTGCTACTTTTGTGTTTGCACCTTAAAGTCTGTTTGTGTTGAAGCATTCAAAACTATGGAGAGAAAATAGTAGGAGTATATGCCAGATGGAAGTAATTAAGTGGTTTTGTAGATGGGAAAAACACATGTGTTTCCATTGGTATGTGTGCTACAGTTCAACTGTGAAACTGAGATGAGTTAGAGAAGAAGAAAAAGAAAACTGAAAAGCATAACAGTGGCTACAAGCATGTCACATGTGTGCAGATGTAGTCAGATAGAGTACAGTATGTACTGAAGTACAAGCAAGCCATATGTGTGCAGGCAGTATGGTTTAGTGGCTAAAGGCACTGAACTACAAGCCAGGAGACTTGGAGGCATGAAGATCTGGGTTTGAATCTCTTCAACCCCCACTTGTGAATGGTGAGATCCTAAGCAAGTCACTTAACTTTTACGTGTGCAGTTATCAATGACCACTTGCTTTTTGCATGCATGTCACATGCATGCAGTCTTTTTCAATTTAACATAAAAATCATACTTGCAGCATGCATATCACTTGGGTAGTTTTATGTGTGCAACATGAAAACATTTCATATAATTATTTCTGTAATAGTGGAGTCTATGTGCTAGGAGTGTTGTGGCTCTCAGGCCTCAATCATAATATTTTTGTTTGAGGTATCAGAGGGCTATTTCTGTTTTCTGGTTTTACATATCCTTCAATGTTTTAGTTGTCCTGTATAGGGCTGGGTACTGCTCTTAGGCTCCTGCTTTGTGTTGACTTTGCAAGCCCATCAGCAACTGGAACAGGTGGGTTCATTTTTTCCTCTGAGTCTTTTCTTCCACATGGTGTATGCTATTATATCCTCTCTAAGGACTACTTTGAATGTGTCCCACAGTAGGAGTGAGTGATAATTTCAGTGGTGTTTTCTTTGAGAATTCTAGGTATGTTGTCTTTTAGAAGTTGTTGGAACTCATGGCCCTTTAAATGTATTGTGTTATGGCACCAAAATGTTTGTTTTCTTTCCTTGTTTCCTAATTGAATTTGTAGGGTTATAGGGGTATGGTCTGACAGTAGTATTGATCCATGTATGCAAGTGTGTACCTTGTCCATGTGTTCTTGTGTGTAGAAATAGTCTAGATGAGCATATGCTTCATGGGAGGAGGAGCAGTGTGTGTAGTCTTTTTGACATGGGTGGGTAAATCTCCATATGTTCATCCATCCCAATCGATTCATTTGTCGCTTCCAGAATTTTGTTGCAGGAGGTTGTCATTGGTGTGTTTGATTAGTGATGTCTAGCTGTGGGCTTGGCACCAGGTTTAGGTCTCCTCCCATAAGGAGTATTCCCACTGTGTGTAAGGAGTGCTTCTGTAAATAGGTGTGCATCTGAGGCATATGACCTCGGATGTAGGTAGATACTGGCCAATGTTACCCATGTGTTATGTAAGTCTCCTACTGCTGTCACATAGTACCATTGCTTGTCAGTGACAAGTTTCAAAAAGACAAATTGTGTATTCCTTGGGATTAGTATTGCCACCTCCTTTTTTGCCATTTTTATAGGAGGAGGCATAGATTTTGGAGTATCCAAAGTTTTAGACTTGCTGATGGCCGCCTTCATTAAGATGGGTTTCTTGTAAGAATACCACATCCAGGTTCTTTTTCTAATACTTACAAAGATTTTTGTTCTCTTAACTGGGTTTTTAAGACCACTTATGTTGTGTGACTAAATTCTGATTGGTATATCCTTAACCATTATCAAGAGGAAGAGTTTCACTGGTTTCTATGCATTGTTCTACCTTTACATAATGAGGATTCAGGACTAATGCCATGCATACTAGGGAGTAAACAACAGTTCTACAATCATCAGACAATTTAAAAGATATTAACACTTTGTGACAGTACCATCCAGTTACATGTTTGTTGAGCTGTCTGCCTAGTTTGGTGGATGACTTCCCTGGTAGGGGGCTTATCCATGGTGCCCCTTTCCTAAGAGGAAGGTGTGTATTTCCTCAACTGGGGAGGTAGGAGCTACCTTGCTGCAGCTGCCTCTGCCACACAGTTGTCATGGCAGGGGCTGGTGGGTTTCAAGGGTTCCATGTGATAATGGTGACCGCATAAGAGCGATCGTCATTTGGGTGAGTCCACATCACTGAAAATAAATTTTGACAATGTAGACTCGTGGCAAAGAGCAAGACGGCACTGGAGACTTAAATTTTAATGTTTTATGTGGGGGGCTGTGCCCCCGGCCCCCCCACTAAAGGAGTCTCAACTTCAGGGGGGTGCATATTGGGAATGGGTGCAAATCTAAAAAAACAAAAAAAACCATGACCCAGTGCAAAAACGAAAAGCGCCCAGAACCAAACCTGGCACCCTTCTAACCCCAGCCTGCCACCAACCCATCATGCCAAATGACCAGCTCGGCAGCCCACCACCGCACTACCTATGCCCCACAAACCCTCCCTCCCTCCCTTCCACCCATCGAATGGTGTGATCCCTCCCCACCCACCCACCCCATGTATGTGTATACATAGCAACATCCTGTTGCTATAGTTGGCAAACCCCCTATCTGGTTGCCCTCCATGCCCAGTAGCCCTGTGTAAAAGCGTCATGATTGAGTTGCCCTTTTTGAAAGCACTCAATCATGGACACCTAATACATGGGATACCAGTTTGGTGGTGAGTGAAAGTTGGAGCAACTTACTCACTGTGGGTAAGAGGAAGTCACCAGAGAGAATCAAAGGGTCGTTAGAGGGTAGTTGCCTAATAGGATATTTGTAGCCAGAACATTGATAAAGCAACTGTTGTTACCTGTATTAGAATATGGTCTTCCATTATATAAACATTCTTATAAAAAATCTTTATTAAAGTTGGATCAGATCTACTATAGATTGGGGAATTATACACTGAATAACAAATCTCGAGTTCATCATTGTATAGTCTTTCAAGAACTTGGATGGTTATATCCATCAGCTCGAAGAGAATTTGTGTGGCTCATGATATGTCATGGTTTGATACATTCAAATATGCATTCTTTAAGGTATTTGATTTGTTTGAATTCAGACACTAAATACTTAGATATGTTTAGGAGATCAACAAGGAAATTGCCTACAATTCAAAATTTAAATCACATGGGGGATATGGTTTTACAGAATAGTGTAGCTAGGTCATGGAATGGTTTGTCTTGTGAAATTATTGAAATTTCTGACTTGTATACTTTTAAGCATGAATTGTTTAATTATTTAAATGTTAGTTGTAATTGTTATTAATTTTTGTTATTGTATTGTGTGTTTTTGTTATGTTTGATGTTTTTGTATGACAACACAGGTATTTGTTGAAAATGGGGATTAATTTCCCAACAGATAAACCTGTATAAAAATAAATTTTAAACAAACAAACAAACAACAAGCAACATTTCTGCATTTGTTATCTAACAATAGCTGACTGAGAAGTATTTGCACAGACCCTGGCCTGGGCTATGCAGCTTTGGGGTCTAATCTTGTTATATAACACATCTATGCAGAGGTGAGGGTGGAAGCCACCTGGGGGTGGGTCAAGGTGAATGACTGTCTGGGTTACTGTTACTTCAGTTCTTGTTTGGTGTTACTCTGTCACCTTACACCTTTGAGTGGGTATTTATTTATTTATTTGATTTTTGTTAACCAGGTAAGTACACTAGACAACAGTGTGCCTATTTTAAGGTAATCCCAGCTATGCCTTGGAGGGGGTTTAGTTCTATGGTTTACGCTGTAAATATCATTGGATAAAAGTCCAAAGTCCAGTTAGAAGTGCAAACCTTAGGTAGGAAGGGTAAGAGGTTGAGCAGATTCTGTCTGTGCATGTTAACTAATGCTGGATCCATAAGATAGCATGAGTCTTTGTGCTGTCCCCTTTGTTTCAGTGTCCTGGGAGGGGTTATCACTAGCATCTTCCAAACACGTGTTAGTTTGGGATGGGATTCAAGAGGGGGCAGTATATTAGCTGATAGTCACTTGTTTGGCATTACATGGCTCAAAACTGCTGAATAGGAATTAAGTAAAAGCTTTCCTATATGGCCACTGTACTATGTCCTATTTAAATAAATTGGATACCTTGTACCACAGAGCTCTAAGATTCATCACAGATCTTCCTTTCAACACTCATCACTGCTCTCTCTATAATGCTGTTGGCTGGACATCCTTACACCTTAGGAGGAATAAAAATGCTGCACTATGAATTTAAAAAGCTCTGTCAAACAAACTTCCATCTTATATTTCTGATTGCTTTACCCTGGCTACACCTAGATCATATGCCCTAAGAAGCAATAACCTTATCACCTTGAAGATACCTAAAGTCTGTACCCGGCATGGGAGATCTGCAATCAGCTACTTCTTAGCATCTACCTTGAATTCTCTGCAAAAGACCCTAAAGTTGAACACCTTCATCCCTATAGCATCCTTTAAAAAGCTCTTCATAAGTCTCTTTCCTGAGATATGCAACTGCTTTCACTAAGCCTAGTCCCCCTCTTACCCTTTACCCCCCCTTTTTTCTTTCTATCACAGTTTATATACTTTTTCTAAACTTAGCTACAATATACCCTAAAATCCATTGCCATTCCCTTTCTTTTTTTATCCCCCCATTTCTACTTGCTTAAATATCTACCCGATTACAACACAACCTGACCAATTCCACAATCCCAATACCTTACAGTCATCTGGGTCAAACCTGTCTAAATTATTTTGTTTTGTGGTCCAAAATCATTAGCTACCTTGCTTGTATATATGTTTTTTTTTTTTTATTACTGTAGCTGTTTATTTATATTTAAGTCTTGTCTCTTTCTCTGTATTTGTTTATGTATGCTACTGTACCTTATTTTGATCTTGACCTATCAGGTCCATCTTGTAAATGAGCTTCACTCAATGATGTCCACCTGAATAAATGAAGATTTTGATTGATTGATTGATTGATTGATTGATTGAAAAGCAAGTAAGGGGCAGGCAGAGATAATTATATAAGGTGTGCTTGGTTTTTGTTTACTGGTTGCTGTCTTTATTCATCTGGTCTGTTGGCAGGCACTAGCTGAGCTTAGGTGTGCTGGGCTCAGCATCTGCCCGGGACCATTTAGCAGCACTTTGTTTATTGGGTTTGACATTAATGCTATGCCTCTTGGTCTGTTTGAGGAAGGATTAGTCAGGGGTTATAGCCCAGTCCATTGTTTGGTGGGCATTTGCCTTTCTCCGCCCAAGATGTGCTGCTGCACCAGTCCCTTACAGTCTGCTTTGAGTTGTGGTCTGACTGTGATCTCAGCTGTACCCTCTTTAGCTAAGGTGGTCTCCATTCTCTTTTCCCGGTTTCTGTGTATGTGCAGTGGTGGATCAGCGGAGGAAGAGAACGGGACATTGTTTCTCTGCTGCTGGGTGTCATGTTGCAAGCTCTAGCAGTATTGTTCAGAGTCTGGCCTGTTTCTGCTTTGCTCCTATGGAATTCTCACAGACATGTAGACACAGTGAGTAAGTGCATGAATGTGTGATTAGAAGTCCAGATCAGCAGAGCAGCACTCACCTCCTGTGAGTTACTGCCCTATGCTCCTTCTCAGTGACGCCTGCCATTGTGATTTGTAGCATTTGGGGACTGGATCCTTTGAGTTCTGCCTGCCAGTGGTGAGTGGATTTCCTGTGGATTAGTGATGAGGTTGGGAACATGCTTGTGGAGGCGGGGGGAGGGAGGGAAATCGGGGAAAGGAGTATGCATTCAGACATGTGGGTTTTGTACCTCGTTCACACAGTGAGACTATATAATGGAGCCGCGTAGATCGTTGCTGTGATTTATGCTGAAATGCTGTGGAGCAGTGTTCAGACTGCATTGCTCTAGAGTGCTGTAGATGCTTGCAGATGTGTTCTGACATTTTGAAGAGGGTTCTGGTGGGTGGGGGGGCAGTGGAGTTGGGGTAATGCCATAGAAATGGCACTGCAGTCCAAGAAGGTTTGTGGATGGGTCTTCAGACCCGAGTTCAGCTAAAGATTGATTCTGGTAGTTTAAATACAACTGAATTCAGGCAAACGGCTCTTTTTTTAAATCGAGGGCTACAAATGGCAGAAAACATTGTCTCAGAGTTGAGCCGTGACACCGGACATGTGTGCATGCATATGTCCTCCCCTCTTGTCTGCACCACCCACAGAGTTGACAATGAATGACCAGGAGTTGGGCTGTCAATGAATGAATGCATGCTTGTTTAAGTAAGTGCTCATTCATTCATGCTCAGTTGTTGCGTCTGGACCATGGTAGATAGTGGAGGACTGTGCCAGTTACCTGCTCAGGGTCTGGGTTGGGGGCAAGCAGGGGGACACTACCTGCTGGGGTTAGGGTCAGGGGTCCACTAGACCACCAGGGAAATAAAGAACAGATTGGGGATATGGAGGGTGGCCCGCTGGACCACCAGGGAAAGTGATGATTTTTTTTTTGTTCATAAGGGCAGATTGAGGATAGTGAGGGGGTCTCCTAGACCACCAGTGAAAGTGATATATTGTTTTTTTTTTTATTTAAGGCCAAGTAATCAGGTAGCAGAGTGGATTAGGTAGTCATTACCTGACCTGACCTGACTATTTGGTTTTCATCCAGGTATTTTGGGGTACTTTAGAGGTACCTGTGGGTGCTCTTGCAGGTCAGGTATTTTAGTACCCACCCATCCTTGCATAATATTAATAAAACAGAAGTGATTGCACCCCAGGAAAAGAATAACAAACAAAGCAAAGTAGTCTGGATTATGAAAAAAAGACAGATGCTGTGCAAGTTACATTCATCAGGGAGCGGGATCTCTGGTGTGAGAGGCCAGTTTTATTTATTTATTTAGATTTTGGTTACCGGGTAAGCCCACTGAGACCAGAGGTCCCTTTTTCAGGAGCAACCCGGAATTAGTTACAGATATAGACATTTAAAGACAGAATTTTTTACAGTAGTTACATATATTACACAAAATAGAGATTATCGACAGTATACAGGGTTAAGGTAAGGTATACAATACAGGCCCAAGCCATTTACAGTGTTTACATGACATACACAAGAGTAGCATAGCAAACAGTATACAGGAGAGATAAATCAGGATTCAGTCAGGACCATATGACATCAGGTTTTAATCCCAGTTTGTAGGGGAAAGTAAACAGACTCAAGCAATTATTTACAGTAGTTATATTACATATACAGGTGTAGGATAGAAAACAGTATACAGGAGAGCTAATCAGAAATTCCATTTAGACTTTTTAGACATCGAGTTCCATCCCTAAATTGTAGGGAAGGTAGTCAACAACAGTAAATTGATTTAAGTTTAGGAGATACATCCAGGATGAAGCGAGGTTCAAGCCAGCGCAGTGTAAGGAGGTCTGGACTAGGAAGCTAATGGTTACAGCCACAGAGACTGAGGTTGATAAAATATAGTTTAAGTCCAGACTTGAATTGGTTAAGGGTGGTTGAGTCAGTCAGGTTAGGTGGAAGAGAGTTCCATAGGTAGGAGGCAGCATATTTGAAAGAGCGTTTGCCTTGGTTGGAGCGTATCCTAGGGATGTCAAGGGGATGATTTGCAGATGATCACAGGGTTCAAATTTGTATTTTTGGGGAGAGCAGGCCACTAAGATGGGGGGGGGACCTAGGGCAGTGAACTTGAAGGCAAGGCAAGCCACTGGGTAAGCTAGCTTGTGCCGGAGAGTGAGCCAGTTTAGTTCTTTAAGTGCCTCACAATGATGCCTCCTAGGAGAGGAGTTTGTGGCAAAATGAGCCACAGGGTTGTAGAGTACGGCAAGTTTAGTGAATTCCATCTCTCGGAGGAACTGCAGTAGGGGAGCTCCATATAGTATGGAGGGGAGGAGATTGCAGGAGGCAATTGCCCGGCGTGCAACCAAGGATAGGGAATTCCCCAGAAGGTAAAGAAGGCCAAGCTTTTGATGGGTGGACCTGGTTATGGAGTCGATATGGGGTCGGTAGGTCATTTCTTGGTCGAGGTGGACCCCAAGATATTTGAAACTGGCCATGACCTCAACTCTTTTCCTTTGGTTTGTGCAGATCTGGAGCAGCTGCCTCCTGTCAGGGCCCAGCCATCTTGAACCAAACAGTACGGCTTTTGTTTTTTCCTCATTGAGTTTAAGGGAGTTTGCAGAGAACCAGGTCTCAAGAATTGAGAGGCTATTCTGAGTTTCATGGCGATGACACTAGTTTGGGGGTCACTATAGTATATGACAGTGTCATCCGCATACAGAATGAGTTTGCTGTGGTGCAGCTTCCCTCAATGTTATTGAGGAAAAGTGAGAAAAGAAGGGGACCCAGGATTGAACCCTAGGGCACACCTGAGGAAACGGATCTGGGTACAGACTGAACACCCTTCCAGGGGACTTTTTGGGCCCGATCACTTAGATAGCTCTCGAACCAGGTGAGTGAGTGGTGATCCAGTCCTAAGTGTAGGAGTTTTGAGAGGAGGAGGTTATGACTGACCAAGTCAAAAGCCTTGGAAAGGTCGATGAAGAGGGCGCCTGTTAGGAAGCCTTGGTCGATAGAGGCAATTTTTTTATCATGTAAAACCCAGAGAGGGCAACAGACCACTGCAATCACATGACTTTATTTAAAAAAAGTATATTTGTTTATCATTGGTCAGCAGACAAGATTTCCTTACTTAAAGACACACATATTTATGTCCAAGTGAATATAACTACCTGAAAGTGCAGCAGTTTACAAAACACATTGTGCATCTTTATAGTCATAAAACTACCTATACAAAACACATTCTATAAAAAACTCCCCAAATTTTGGTTAGACATACTGTATAAACAGATCTGTTATCTAAGCCAATGATGTGTGTAAGTGGCTCTGGTGGGAGTCAAATGTCATTCAAATGTATGGTAACATTTTAAAACTTTGCAAAACAAAACTTCTTCTGCCTTGCTAGCAGCAACTGTGAGTGCAAATTGCTTTTGAAAACTATTAGTATAACCCAGTTTGTAAGAATGCAACAACCCCCAACAAATACATCAGGTCATTTATTTCAAGAGATCTAAGGTGGTAAATATGATACATGCTCTGGTCATATCATTCTAAAACTTTAACTTTCACACTAAATCAAGTCCTTAATGTGAAAGTGGAAAGACAAGATACTCATACTTGAAATGTCATCCTCCGCAATCACCCATACTTTGAATATGAAAAATGTTAGCTGCTGTATTGGTCCTTGTACAAAAAGATAAAAAAGGGGTGGTTCGATATCTTTTATTGGACCAACAAATAATCTTTACAAAATGTTTAAGCTTTCAGACTCACAAAGTCCTTCATCCTTCATGCACAAGTGAACCAGACACTAAGGAGCTTGCTAGCAAGCTCCAGTGTAAGAAATACCCTGTGAAAAGGGAGAATGAAGGGCCATTGCCTCAAGTAAAAATTTGAAGGCATGAATGACCACCATCAGTCACACCAACTTTATCTAAAACTATAATGAGAACATGAAAAATATAGATCATTTTCTGAATGTGATACACACAGAAGTACTGGACACAAGATCCTTGACCCTGAAGAAGTCCAAGGAGGGTGAAAAGTTGGGCACACCAGGGGATCATTGTGTTCATTGAAAAAAAGAAAATAAAACTTCACATTTTAGAAAACAAAGAGATGAGGCTGGTTGGCTCAGGTACTTTGCCACATATATCTGCTGCCAGATCCATGGACTCGGAGTTAAACTTCTTCTCAACATGCTTCATGTCCATCTGGGATAGTCACGCCCCACTTAAAAAAAAAGGGTCCGTCCAAAGCCCTCACCTCCTCTGGATCTCTGCTGAGCCACTAGCCTGCTTGTGGGCATGCAATCAGGCCTGGAAGGTTTGCAAATCTTCTGGGTCTCCTACTGATTACCACAGATATTGAACTTTATGCAATGCCTGCACCAGGGCATCTAAACTCACCAAAGCTGATTATTTTACTTCCACCTTCCAAAACAACATTAACCACACATCCAAGTTTTGGAAGGTCATCCCCTTCCTTTTCTCCACTCCCACCCAGTCTGTCACCCCTTCCCTTAAGGTGAGTGGGGAAACCATCTCTGAACCACCTGCTGGCTGTTGCTGCTGAATTTAACAACTTTTTTACCACCTGTGGCTCCACTCTCCTCTCCTCGCTTCCCCCTTCCTCCCCTCCTCTCTCCCCCCCCCCCAGCACCATCTACCCGCCTCCTTCTCTTTCTCCACTATCTCACCTGCTGAATCCTTTAAAGCCCTACTTGCTTTAAATCCTACAAAGGGCACTAGTCCAGATGGTCTGGACCCAAAGCTCTTGCACCTCTCTGCCTATGCTATTTGCCACCCTATTGCTTTACTCCTCAACCTCTCTTTCTCTCTGGCTTCAGTACCCTCTGTCTTATTTGCCTCAGGCTCCTCCCTAACAGACCTGACAAACAGACTCCAACTGGCTTTTACTAATATCCAGCACTAGTTCTGCTCAAATCAGCTTTCATTAAATGATAAAAAAACTGTCTCTATGACTTTTGGTACCCGACAAAAACTCTCTAAACTGCCAGCCCTGACCTCCTTCCACACTCTGGATGTGACTAGCCTTGAAAATGTCACAGCTTTCAAGTACCTAGGACTGTGGCTGGAAGTCCTCTAGACTTCTCTGCTCATGTGGACTCCTTAAACAAAAAGCATCACCCTAAACTTGGTGCACTGTATAGATCCACAAAGCCATTGAGCAGAGAATGATTCTTCCCCTTTTTGACTATGGCGACACTTTCTGTGTTAGTGCTCCCAAGTCTACCCTGGCAAGACTGGATCCACTCTTCTACACCTTCTGTACGTTTGCCCTGGATTTCCCCCTCCCCAGACCCACCACTGCCACCTCTACACCTCTCTCTCCTTTCCCTCCCTTGCAGCCAGATGGTTTGTTCATGACTCCTTCCTTATTGCTAAGTACTGGCTGAGCTCCCTCCCATCATACCTTATGTCTCTTCTGTCCTCCCCTTCAAACCCCACCTACTCTTTCCATAGCTCTAACCACCGATCTCTAATTCTCCCATCCAGGCAGACCTCATCTGGGCAAGCTGCTTTTTCTTTCTCCTTTCCCAAACTCTGGAACTCCCTCCATGTCCCTATTCATTCTGCTGCTTATATCCACTCCTTCTCCAGTCTTATACATGATTACTCCACCCCCTCCTGTAACTGCCACTGACTCCCCTCCCGTTACTGCCCCTATACCTTCCTCTTCCTTGCTTTTCACCCCTTCTCTCCCCAACCCCTCTCTCATACCACAGATCTCTCCCTTCCCCCTCCATTCCTCTGCCTACCCACCCTAATTCTGGATCTCCCTTGTCTTCTTCCTATGCTTTACCTTCTCCTTTCTCCCCCTTTCTACTCTTTGCCCTTTGCTAGACTACCCTTAGCCACTTACACTAACTTGTTTATCATCTATTCTTGTAGGCAAATGTTACTTACTGCTGATGCTGCATTTTCTGTAAATAATTCCTACGTATATGCTCTTGTACATTCAATGTATATCACTCAATGTTTAATTTATGGTATATTGTATAAAAGTGTGCCTTAATATGAGTGTACATTCTCTGTAAATATTTTTACGCTGTATGGATATCTATTTCTCCCTCTACCCTTTTCCCCAGGACGCTTCTGGAAATGAGTTGTTTACAGCTCAGTATGTCTCTCCTGGTGAAACTTTTGAAATAAATAAATCATACTGTGCACTCCAGCACTTTAGATGTGTAACCCCTAGGTGGCGCTATCCCAAGGGCTACTACCCCTGTCTGCATGGCTAGTTACAGGTTGAGAGGCCTGGGTACTGAAATGGGTGTCACCACCTGGAGGACAGGGTTGTTAGTAGCAAGGCTAATCTGGGTATGGCCCTCCAGGACACTGTAACCCCCCTCTTTCCCCTCTAGTGGCCTAGACAATATGCAACAAACACTTTCACAGTAGCCCCTATTCAGCATACAAATCCCCACACTGTTTGCACTTACCACAAGGGCTGGTTCCACCAGTTCAACCCTGGGGACCCCCTGTAAAACAAGGTTAGGCACAGCAAATAACAACAGTACAGTGCTTTTGGTAAAAACTGGAACCACAATCAGATTGAATGCAAAAATAGTTAGATCTGATTTATTCAGGGCATTTGAACAAAGGAGGGGCGTGATCAGGTTGATTGATTCTAAAACTGATCTAGTCAGGCAATTATGCATGCATTTCTAGTCCCTGCACAGTCACATGCTCTGGGTACTCAGTTGGAAGTAAGGTGGGCTAGCCTGGAATGTTGCTCGGGGTAGGCCGGCGTCACAGCTGGTTGGGGCCCTGTGATGAAAAGAAAAAGCATGCACAACCACACACAATTTGAAATTCGGAGCTAGGAGGCTCAGTTCATGATGATTAGACAAAGCAATTAAATTAGATGACACACTTTGATTAAGCTGTTGTTGCAGGGAGCTACCCTGGTGTTTACTCATGTTACCCAGTACAGGACACAGGATGGGTGAAATGAAGACTGCAGGATGACTTGCTGGTTTGCCAGGAAAAGCAGGGCCAACACGATTCACCATGGTGTCATTCCTGTTAGTGATGTTGAGCAGGGGGCTGATCCACAAGCAGGTCTCTCGTCGATGGTCTTCTCTGTGGTGTGACTAGCTGGCTGGGCCAAAGTGGGTAGGCCCAGACCAATTGGAGATGAATGCGAATTCAATCTGGTAGCAGCTGGATGCAGCTTCCAGCAAGCAAGGTACAATTAAACAGTGGGGAACCAAATTGTGACCCACTAGCAGGTTGCAGAACATTTATAGTAAAGCAATCACCATACCATCAAGCGGATAGCAGTCCGGTCACAATATCAGTGTCTCTGAGCAAAACCTGGAGTTCTATGGTGAAAAGATCTCCTAACAGGCTGATCGCGTACAGCAAATCTTTGGTCTTCTTCAGGTTTGCATCTGGTCACAGTTCAGTGGCTTTGTCACACTCCAATTCGGATACAGTCCGATTACTAAGCCTTTCAAAGGATTCCTCCTTGAGGGACAGCAGGCAGACAGGCTATACTCAGCCTTTCCACCAATCTCCCGCACGAACTACACAGAAGCAGCTGCTCGAATCTCTTGAGCTGTTTACTCTTTCAACTCCTCACACACACTGACTCACTGCAGCAGGCAGCTTGGGAATTGTCAAAGCAAGGGCTCCCCCTCCAGGTGCATTTAGGTGCCAAAGTCTCAAAACTACAATTCCTACAGAAATTCACTCCCACAAGACCCTTGGGGACAGACTCCATTTTAGGGTCCCCAAAGGTACTGATTGGCTCATTCTGGCAGTCCAGGACCAAGGTGGTGGTGATAAACAGAACTGTCCATGCTGCAAAGAAGGCAGGTTAGACAAACTACAATATCATTACTATTCTAATAGATAATCAGCAAATAAGTACAGCTTCTAATAGAGCTCTCTCTGCCGAACTAGCAATGGCAGAACGGAGCAATTATCTAGCAGCCCGGGAGGGACTCAAACATAGAAACACTCAGCCCCCTTCCAGATTAAATAAACAGCACAAATAGGCAGCTGTTTAATAGACAGAGCACAAAGGCATTAAGGCACTCTCATACAAACACTTTTAAAATGCTAAGACACAGGATACCAGCCTGGCAGTGGGCATTTAAGCACACCCAAGGAAGACTTTCTGGAACCCCCATTTGTAGGGGGGTTACACCCTTCTCTGCCTGGAAAACCGTGGCATCCGCATCAAGTCTACACCATCACTGTCTGGCCTGAAGTCGTATTGTGTCCAGTCGGGTCATTTCCAGCCACTGTGTGGTCTGGTGGTTGGCTGCTGGCTGTGTGCTGGGAGCGGTGTGTGGAGCTGGGTTCGACTGCCGCTGGTGCTGTGGAGAGATTTTGGTTGCTGGCGGCCTGGGGTTCTGGCGGCTACTTGTGTGCTTGAGGGGAACGCTGGATTGTGAGGAGGAATGCTTCGTGGTGGAGTGTTGGTTCCCATTCGGGGAAGGATTATTGCCGAACCAGGAAGAGGAAGTAATCGGTAACACACTGTGACTGGACTTGCTGTAAGGAGGAAGCGTCTGGGACAGTGGAAATTGTGGATTATCTCGAATTAAATTGTCCAGATTCCCTGGTCCGGACAGGGTAGTGGGTTTCTCTGCCTCCGAAGGGCGGTGGGGTTAGCTTTGCTTCCTTATTGAGAGAGGGGTACCATCGGAGGGTGGTTCAGCCTGTCTCATTGCTGCGAGGGTCAGGTTGAGTCTGGACTTTTGGTCGATGCTTTCTCTGGATACCTGCAGGATTTTACTGAAGTCGGATTTGTGTGGACTGTGGTGTGGACTGCTACTTTGGTGATGTATAACTGAACTTTCGTTATTCTCAATTTATGATATTTTGGGATACGATTGGGAGGACCGAAACCTGAGTTATTTAGTCTAGTCTTGTGAGAGAAGACTGTCTAAAAGTTTTTTGGGCCATACTAGTGGTGAGAGCACAAAAAGTGTGGATATCAAGAAGAAAAGACCTTGAACTCTTGTTTTGGGTTTCCTTTAGTATTGTGGAAAATTAAATTCTGGGCCAAACTTTAAGGGTTTTTGTGTAGGTGGAAAAATCCTTTTCTGCAGTGGTGAGAGCACTGTGGGAGGGGGTAGATGGACAAGTGCTTCTGATACATTTATGTGTAAGCTTGAACACATTGTTATGAGATGTTTTATTCCTGATATTGGAATATAATGTTTAGTTTTTTAGAGTATTTTGTTAGGGTATAATTTTAGTTAGTTTTGTTTTGCTTAGTTATAATAGTTATATTTTGTTATTTGTATGTTGTATTTTAAATTCTGTTATTTATATATTTTGGTGGGGTTTTGTATTAGGTGTGTTACTATGTGTTGGAATGAAAATAGGACAGTCAGCTATTATTCCCCCTCCAGGCTCAGGGATCTCGGCCCCCTTCTCCTGTCCTCCCCTGTCGCTGGGAGTCTATAGAAGGTGTAGGGCTCTGGGGATTGTGAGGGAGGAGGAGGGTGAGGGCTGGGCCTGGGGGGATGGAAAGGAGCGGGCGGATAGGGATTGTGAGGTCAAGGAGATGCCCTGGGTGAAATGGGCTCAGGAGAGGGTTTCCCTGTCTTGTGCCCATATCCAAGGTTCTGGTTACCAGTAGGTAGCGATCATGTCGAGGCCCATCCTGCACGAGCGGTGTTGTGCAATGCTAGGTCTATTAAAAACAAGACGGCTATTATAGCCGATCTTGTTGGGTCAGCTGACCTGGCTTGCATCACAGAGACCTGGCTGGATGAAAATGCTGGGCCAGTATTAGCTGCAGCAGTTCCGGCCGGGTACTCGGTGATACAACGCTCAAGGCAGGATCGTAGGGGCGGGGGTATTGCCATTTGTTTTAAATCAGAATTGGGCCTGGTGGAGGTACCAATGGGAGTCATCAGATCCTTTGAGTGTGTCTTAGGTGAGGGTGTGGGGTGCAGGATACTTCTCATATACCGTCCACCAGGTGACGGGGACGTTTTCCTGCAGGAAGTTGCAGACTTCATTGTCGACCTGACATTGGGGTCCCCCAGATGGTTGGTTCTGGGGGACTTCAATGCCTGGGTCGATGATGAACTCTCATGTTTTGGTCAAGACTTCCTCCAGTTGATGTTATCACTGGGCTTCGCACAGGTGGTTTCCTCCTCGACCCATATTGGTGGGCACTCATTGGATCTGGTGTTCCTTCTGGGGATGGGGATATCTGATTTGGTGGTGGAACCACTCGGATGGTCTGACCATCACTCCATTAGGTTCAGTTTTGAGGCCGCCCCTATTAGTTCAGCCCCTTTGGAAATGGTCCGGTACCGCCCATTGAGGGGTGTGTCCCTAGATGACCTGATGGCGGTGCTGGACCTAACGGACCTTCGATAGATTGCTTGGATCCAGGTGACCTAGTACAGGCCTATAATAGGGCGGTTACAGGGGCCCTGAATTCTATTGCACCTGTTCGTGTTCGTCCGCTCACTCTTCGCCCCAGGTCTCCATGGTTTGATGAGACCATGAGGGAGTTGAGGAGGGTAGGATGAAGGCTGGAGAGGCGTTGGCGGAAGTCTGGTCTGGATGATGACAGACTTAGTTTGATGGACCATTATACGGCCTATCAATCCGCAATCTCTCGTAAGAAGGCAGATATCCTGTCCAGGGAGATAGCGGCTGCACAGAATAGACCAGCCCAGCTCTTTCGGACTGTGGACAGACTGTGCAATCCAGTCTGTCTTCAGCCCAGGAGGGCCTTTTCCACAGAACGGTGTGAGGAGGTTGCTCTTTTCTTTGCAGATAAGGTTGCCAAAATCAGATCGGACATCTGCTCTTCCCTCTCCAATGGGGGTAGTAATGGTTGGCCGGAGATGTCAAACACCCAGTTTGCATGGTCTGACTTCAGCCTCCCCAAAATAGAGGATATTGTGATGGTCATCCGAGTGCTACGACCAACCAGCTGTGATTTGGACCCTGGCCCCACATGTCTCTTAGTGGACTGTGTGGATAAAATCAGCCTAGTCCTGGCTTTGATAGTCTGGAAGTCTTTGGAGAGGGGGATCTTTCCTGAACCCCTTAAAGAGGCTATAGTTAGGCCTCTTTAAAGAAGCCCTCCTTAGACCCAGATTGTCTAACAAATTACAGACCAGTCTCTAACCTACCCTTTGTGGGTAAGGTTATTGAGAAGGTGGTCGCACTGCAATTGGAGGATCATCTGACCAACAACAATATCTACGATGATCTCCAATCTGGATTTAAGAAAAGACATAGTACCGAGACAGCACTTGTTCGGGTACTAAATGACCTCCTAATAGCGAGAGATCGTAGGACCCGTTCTATCTTGGTACTTCTTGATCTCTCAGCAGCATTTGTCACTGTTGATCATGGGGTGCTGTTGGAGCGTCTGCAGTACATCTGTGGATTATCTGGTATGGTCCTCAGGTGGTTTAGATCTTACCTCGAAGGTAGGACTCAGAGGGTGGTGTCGGGAATTTTTTCCTCAGCATCAGTCTCCCTGCCTTGTGGGGTACCGCAGGGCTCTATTCTAGTGCCTATGTTATTTGTGGTGTATATGCTGCCTTTGGGAGCGATTATAAGATGATATGGACTGGGTTTTCATTGCTATGCCGATGATACCCAACTGTATATGTCTTTTGTGCCCGGCCAGGATGCTGCCTTGTCGGTATTTAATAACTGCCTTGCAGAAATCCAAGATTGGATGAATGGGAGTTGGTTGAGGTTAAACCCCGAGAAAACTGAGATGTTGGTTGTGGATAAAGGTCGCTGTGAGGTGGGTTTGCCAGCTGGATCGCACTCTGGCTTATGGCTTGCAGGTGTTCCACTGACAACCTCAGATCAGGTGCGGAATCTTGGTGTAATAATTGATGACCACTTGACGCTTAAAGCTCAGGTGTCAGTGGTGGTCAAAACTTCCTTTTTCCATCTGAGGAATATCGCCAGGGTGAAGCACCTGGTTCCTCCAGAAGATCTTCCAACATTGATCCACGCCTTTGTTACCTCCCGCCTTGACTATTGCAACTCCCTGTACCTAGGGCTATCGGGGGTTGAGCTTTGCCGTCTGCAGCTAGTGCAGAATGCGGCGGCCAGGTTGTTGACTGGTTCTTCTAGATCCAGTCATATAATGCCTGTGCTCCGTGGACTGCACTGGCTGCCAGTATTTTTAGTGAATCACCTTCAAGGTCGGTTTGCTGACCTATAAAGCTCACATGACCAGGGACCAACTTACCTGAAAGAGCCCTTGCCCCTGCTGTCCCTCCCACCCCCTCCGATCCACTGATGAGGGATTGCTGGAGATTCCCAGGGTCCGTTTGAAATCTTCAGGGGCTAGGTCATTTAGCTTTATGGCCCCGACCCTGTGGAATGCTCTACCTTGTCAGGTGCGAAATAGTCCGACTGTCCTGAGCTTTAAAGGAGCCTTGAAGACCCACCTTTTTAGTATAGCTTTTAATGATTTATAATAGTTTTAAACTCTGTTTATTTATTGTTTTATGATATTGTGCAGGTGCTTTGGATTGAAGAAAAGCGCCTTTTATAAATAAAAATTGATTGATTGATTGATTGATCACAATATTGAAGAAGCAATATATACAAGACATATGTGACATTAACATACTATGGAAATAATATCTGATGCATCTGTTAACGCAAACTTATCACATTACTATACATTTCACTATATTTCACTATACCATATCTTCATTGACAATACTTATGCCTGTTTCATACATTCTATACTGATTCTATTATGATTAACATACAATGAACAGTTACCTATGACTTCATGTTATAACTTCTTGTAGAGTAAACAATGTAGAAGGGGGCCCTTCCTTGTCAACTAACTTGGGGCTAGATGGCACAGGGACACCATGTTCTGAAGGAAGAACAATTAATCGGGAGGTGGCAGTCAAGTTCAGTTTGGGCAGTGAACTCTTGGAAACGTAAACACCTTTATGGACCACATTGAGAGGCAAGTCCACAGGCTTCCCAGGGGAATCATAACTGAAACGTAGCACTGGCTTAACAGGTCACCCAGATTTTCTGGGGAGAACAGACACAGGCTCTGGGCTGTCAACACTGGCATTGATTTCTCCTCCTGTAGTGAGGGATGCCTCTGCACTGGTTGGAATGTCCAGATTGGGAACACAATCAGCTCCTTGCTCTGCAGACTCTGTTTCCACAATACTTTGCTCATTATCATCTTCTGAAGAGGGCCCAGGTTGCTCATTCTGAGGAGACTCTGGCACAGTTAGACTTTGCGGCACTGAAGGGGTGCTGTCAACACTTTCATATTGTTCTTCAAGTTTTGGTATGTCACCGTGGAGACTCAGGCCATCAGCCCCTTCTTCAGGCAAGTCAAACAGTTCTACAAGACACAGAGAGTCCACAACCTCAGACGTGATACTTTGCACCTCACTTTCAGGGAGCATTCAGTCCAAGGAAGAAGCTGGGGGGTTAGGCAGTTCTGAAGGCCCAGCTTCATCCCCACAATTCTGCAGAGGATTGCCTCGAAACAACTGACTCAGTTCATATGAGGAATAATAGGCATTATCACAGTCACTCTCATCAGAGACAGACGAACAGTCATCACTATCACTCTGGGCCTGCTGAGGGGAAGGCCTGAGTTCTGGAACAATACGGACAGGTTGGCTCTGTTTCCTCTTTGCAGCAGCACAAGCCAATGTCCCAGGAGAAGTGTTAAATGTTGGTTCAGCATCAATAACAACTTAGCTGATGGGCAGCAAATGATTGCGGTGCATGGTCTTAACAGCTTTGGAATTATTTTCTGGGCGCACATTGTACTTTTCGCATAATGCTTTGATGTCAGGTTCAGACAATCTGACCCAACTGTCCTTGGAGGCTGGCCTTCTTGACAGGGCATCAGCATCAGTGTGGTTTAGTCCTGGTCTGTATTCAACAGCATAATCATAAGTTGATAAGACTGAAAGCCAATGGTGCCCAGTGGTGTCAATTTAGCTGAAGTCTGCACATAGGTCAGTGGGTTATTGTCAGTCTTCACTAATATCTTTGGCCCATACAGGTACTCTTGAAACTGGTCAACTACAGCCCATTTTAGGGTGAGGAATTCCAACTTGTGAACCGGATAGTTCCTCTCTGACGGGGTCAAGCTCCTACTGGTGAAAGCTACAGGTCTCAAGCCATCTCCGTAGTCTTGATATAGCACAGCCCCAAGGCCCTGCAAACTAGCATCCATATGCAGAACATAGGGCTTGGTAGGATCAGCATAGGCAAGGACTGGGGCGGGGGTGAACTGGTATATGACTTCAAAGAAAGCTGCTTCACATTCGGGTGTCCATTGAGTCCCAAAAGGCTCACCTGTTTGAAAATACATTTTCTCTTGGTCTTTGATAGCCACATTTTTGTATTTGTGGTTGGTAGCGGGGTATCTTTGGGAAAGGTTAAGGAGCGGTCGAATCACCTTTGAATAGTCTTTGATGAACCTGCGGTGGTAGCCACAGAACCCCAGGAATTGCTGTAGCTCTTGGGTTATTGGGCTGGGGCCAAGTGACTGGGATCTCTCTGTATCCCTTCTGCAGGCACTATGTGTCCCACATATTTCACAGATGTTTGAAAAAAATGGCACTTGTCTATGGATAACTTGAGGCTGAATTCTTCCAAATGGTTGAGGACTTTGAACAGTCTGGTCTCATGTTCCTCCAGCGTGTGTCCGAAAACAATGACATCATCCAAGTACACTAAACATTCCAGCAAGTTCTTGTTTCCCACTGCATGTTCCGTCAATCTCTGGAAGGTGGCAGGGGCACCTGAAATCCCCTGTGACATTTCTCAGGAATTCGTAAAACCCCAAAGGACAGATGAAGGCTATTTTCTCGCAGTCCTCCGGGGCCATCGGAATCTGATAATATCCACTGCGGAGATCCAGTACTGAGAACTACTGACCCCCATTCAGGCAATCCAGGGCATCCTATATGTGTGGCATGGTGTATTGATCTGGGATAGTCTGTTGGTTGAGGGTCCGATAGTCCACACACATCCTCATGGATCCATTCTTTTTATACACCACTACGATGGGGGATGCATATGGGCTTCCTGATTCTTGAATAATGTCAGCAGGGAGCATTTCCTGTAGGTACCTCCTAACATTGTCTATCTCAGCTGCGGCAAGGCATCAGGACCTTTCTCGAAATGGTCGGTCATCATGCAAGCGTATGTTATGCTCAGCACCATGGACACACCCCACATCCCACTCTTTTAGTGAGAACACTTGCACTCTCTGAGCAAGTTTCCTGCTAATTCGGGTCTTCCATTCGGCAGACAAGGGGGAATCACAGAAGTCAAATAATTCTGGGGTCACTTTCTCCCTTTCGCTAGAGTACTTGTTACTGGGTAATACTACAGTGTCTGTGCAGTGTACTGTAGCCAGCGTACATCCCTGGTTCACATGAACTTCCCTGTCCGACATGTTTCTCACTTGCACCATCACTCAGCGGGCATATGCATGTGCATGTGCAGGTAGTATACTGGGCCTAACCATCAACCCCTCTGGCAGCTTCCCCTCACCAAGGGCATCTATCATCAACAGTTTGTTCTTTACATTTCTCCTTAGGTGGACTTCTCCATAGATCATACACTGGGCGTTGGGGGCCAACACCAAACAGTCAGGATCCTTTTTCCACACTATCCCCACTGGCTCATCTTGGTCCACTTCATCGGGTTTCTGTTGCAAGTCAGAAGTCTTTTTGATTAATGTTAAAATTCTTATGGCCCATCCACTCCGTTGCCCTTGTTTCTCATGGCAGAGTTGTGCTAGTCTCCCAAACATGTGGGCGTTTGTTCCAATTAAGAGGGGAATCCCATCATACAGTCTGGTGGGGGGACACACTAGGGCAAGTGTCTCAACTTGTTCATCTACCCCAGCCACGGTGGTAGGGAATGACAGCCAGATCTGGATATACCCTGAGCACAGAAAGGACTTCTCACTTAACCCCCATATGTGCAAACCTTCCAAGGGTTGTAAGGGCACGTTAAGCAGATGCTTCTGGTACCAATCTTGAAATACTATGGTTACTTGAGATCCACTGTCAAGCATGGCCTGGGCAGACCCACCATTCACCATCACTGTAGTTTCCATTGAAGGGCCCACCACCTCAGACCACTCAGGTGACATGGACTTGGGCATTGACTTTACAGCTACCTTGGATGAATAGCTTTTTTGGGCAGCTCCACCCTGTGGCCATATGTTGCTCCGTCGAATCAATGCCAGCAGCCCAGTAGAAAATTTTCTCAGATTCTGAGGCGAACGACAGGTGAACCGGGTGTGCCCATTCTCTCCGCAGTGGTAACAGAAAACAGGTTCTTTAGAGTCTCTAGGGGAAGATGAGACGTTCCCCTGCTTGAACATAGTGGGGGAGTCTCGGGGTCTCTCTCTGGTTGGGTATTTGCTTTCTTGGCTTTCTGAGCTCCCCCAAGGGTCAGTGTTTTGGATTGCTCAAAGCAGGTCTCCCAACAAAACTCTCAGTTCTTGTACTTCTTCCTGCAGGTTGTCTTCAGGCCAGGTTTCAGAGGAAATGACGTGTACCCCAACCCCTCCTGGCAGGGCCTTGCTTTCAGCCTTGGGGGTGGCTGGACAGGAATTAGCATCTCTAACAGCCTCAGCTGCTTGCTGGCTGACCCTCAACTCAGTCAGCTCCTTGATCAGTTCTCTCGACTGTTGCAATTCAGCCTCCTCATCCCTCTCAGAGGCCTGGCAGGTGCAGGCAGCCCCAGCATAGGGCTCCTAGCCCTCTTCGTCATTCTCAATCTCACGGATCTCTTTCATTAGTTCACAGTATTGGGGGGATTGCCCCTTCTGTCTTGAAGTTTAAGCTTCAACAACATCTCGCTAGAGTACCTTGCTGACTTTAAGATGTGATCTAGCCTGACTCTGTTCAGTTCACTGGCGGGCACCCCTCCTTTCCTGTGAGCCCGCTGAAAAGCTCGCTCAATTCGAGTGACAAACATTGATAACAATTCATTTTTCCACTGTTTTGCAGATTTAAACTTCCACATCAGATCATCCCCCCAACTCAGTGCTGCCAAATACTCCCTCCAAGGCAGAGAGGTATTCAGCGGCTGTGGCCTCCAGGCTGGTGGATCGCAGGAAGCGAATGACCTCCAGTACAGGGCCCCTCAAGCTTTCCATGAGCCTCTTCCTCTTTTCCCCCTCAGCACACTGCCACTCCTGGACCAATGAGGTAGCGTAGTCCATCCACATTTCCAGATCATCCTCCCCACGGGCATCGGGACCGTGCCCAAAAAGAGCCTAAGTCTGCGGTATGAGTCCAAATGTACAGTAGGTATCACTATGGGGGAAGCAACTGTAGGGTTGGTGCGAGAGGCTATGGGGGACTGCACAGGAGTGACATCGTTAGAAAGCTCTTACATTTTCACTAGCTCTGTAGCAAATCACCCCTCAGAGGTTAACAGTTTAAGCAGCTTGTCTTTAAATCCCTCTATGCGGGGAGACCCTCCAGGAGCAGCTGTAAGTGAATGACCCGCCACCCCTTTTGGGACCCTTCAGGCAAAATGACAGGGGGTAACTTCTCTGGTTCAATGGGCAGGCTGCAGGAGAGTAGGGCCACCATAGTTTGATCAAACAGGTCGGAATCCCTTCCTTTCACCTCAACCTTCCCCAGACACTTAACTTGTTCAACAGTCTCTATAATAGTTGCATTAGTGGTCCCTAACAGGACATCCATTAACAAAATGGCTTGTTGAGGGTCTACCCAATGTGCCTCACTCCACCCCATCATACAGTGCACTAGCAGCTTGTGGGGAGCAAGTTTAAACTTGGGCATAGTGAGCGCCTCCATTTTACCACAATTTTTAAACCTGGGGTTGTAGTACCCACTTCTGACCACTAGAAGGTGCAAATCCCAGCATTGGTGCCTCCAAGATGTAACCCCTAGGTGGCGCTATCCCAAGGGTTACTACCCCTGCCTGCGTGGCTAGTTGCAGGTTGAGGGGCCTGGGTACTGAAACGGGTGCCTCCACCCAGAGGCCAAGGTTGTTAGTAGCAAGGCTAACCTGGGTACAGCCCTACAGGACACTGTAACCCCCCCTTTCCCCTCTAGTGGCCTAGACAATATGCAACAAACACTTTCATAGTAGCCCCTAATCAGCATACAAATCCCCACACTATTTGCATTTACCACCAAGGCTGGTTCCACCAGTTCGACCCTGGAGACCCCCTGTAAAACAAGGTTAGGCACAGCAACTAACAACAGTACAGTGCTTTTGGTACACACTGGAACCACAATCAGATTGAATGCAAAAAGAGTTAGATCTGATTTATTCAGGGCATTTGAACAAGGAAGGGGTGTAATCTGGTTGATTCTAAAACTGATCTAGTCAGGCAATTATGCATGCACTTCTAGTCCCTACACAGTCACATGCTCTGGGTACCCAGTTGAAAGTAAGGTGGGCTAGCCTGGAACATTGCCCGAGGGAGGCCGGCGTCGCAGCTGGTTGGGGCCCTGTGATGAAAAGAAAAGGCATGCACAACCTCACACAATTTGTAATCCAGAGCCAGGAGGTTCAGTTCGTGATGATTAGACAAAACAATTACATCAGATGACACACTTCGATTAAGCTGTTGCTGCAGGGAGCTACCCTGGTGTTTACTCATGCTACTCAGTACAGGATACAGGATAGATGAAATAGAGACTGCAGGATGACTTGCTGGCTTGCCAGGAGAAGCAGGGCCCACACAATTTACCGTGGTGTAGTTCCTGTTCATGATGTTGAGCAGGGGGCTGATCCCCAGGCAGTTCTCTCATCAATGGTCTTCTCTGTGGTGTGACTAGCTGGCTGGGCCAAAGTGGGTAGGCCCAGACCAATTGGAGATGAATGCGGATTCAATCTGGTAGCTGCTGGATGCAGCTTTCAGCAAGCAAGGCACAATTAAACAGTGGGGAACCAAATTGTGATCCACTAGCAGGTTGTAGCACATTTATAGTAAAGCAATCACCATACCACCAAGCGGATAGCAGTCCGGTCGCAATATCAGTGTCTCTGAGCAAAACCTGGAGTTCTATGGTGAATGGCTCTCCTGACAGGCTGATCGTGTGCAGCAAATTGTTGGTCTTCTTCAGGTTCGAGTCTGGTCACAGTTCAGTGGCTTTGTCGCACTCCAATTCGGATACAGTCTGATTACTAAGCCTTTCAAAGGATTCCCTCTCGAGGGATAGCAGACAGACAGGCCAAACTCAGCCTTTCCACCAATCTCCTGCACAAACTACACAGAAGCAGCTGCTCAAATCTCTTGAGCTGTTTACTGTTTCAACTCCTTACACACACTGACTCACTGCAGCAGGCAGCTTGGGAATTTCCCTTTGGTCCAAAAGGTTTGATTCATTGATTCATCTGACTGTCAAAGCAAGGTCTTCCACTCCAGGTGCATTTAGGCACCAAAGTCTCAAAACTACATTTCCTACAGAAATTTACTCCCACAAGACCCCTGGGGACCGGCTCCATTTTAGGGTCCCCAAAGGTACTGATTGGCCCATTCTGGCAGTCCAGAACCAAGATGGTGGTGATAAACAGAACTGTCCATGCTGCAAAGAAGGCAGGTTAGATAAACTACAATATCATTATTATTCTAATAGATAATCAGCAAATAAGTACAGCTTCTAATAGAGCTCCCTCTGCACAACTAGCGATGGCAGAACGGAGCGATTATCTGGCAGCCCAGGCGGGAGTCGAGCATAGAAACACTCAGCCCCCTTTCAGATTAAATAAACACCACGGATAGGTAGCTCTTAAAGAGACAGAGCACAGGGGCATTAATGCACTCTCATACAAACATTTTAAAATGCTAAGACACAGGACACCAGCCTGGCAGTGGGCATTTAAGTACACCCAAGGAAGATTTTCGGGAACCCCCATTTGTAGAGGGGTTACAGATGCACGTAAAGTTTGAGTGTTACAGTTCAGTTGATAAGAAAGTATCATAGCAAGAGTCATGCAAACAAGAAAGGCATTCTTTGGCCTACTAGATTATAGGTCAACATGGGGATATAGAATCTCTCCCCCACCCAAGCACACGTTTCTGTAGCAGAAGTCCTATATATTATTTAGTGATAGTACAGCTGGGCCTTTCCTGCTCTTGGTGCCATCTAACATTAAACTGTCAGGGGTTGATTGTGTGTGTGGGAGTTACTTTGGAGTGGAAAAAATAAGTAACATATTTGTTAGTTCAAAGAAATGCATTTATTTGGGGAACATGGTTGGTACATGCTCTAAAGAGGAAGTCAAATCATACTAACTAGGTAACACCACTCTATAAGGGTGACAGTTCAGTGTAATATTATGAAACGTTTAACTGCATGCAGCTTTACATGTGTGGTATACAGAGGGTTACTATTTAGAATTTTTTTTTTACAAAAGCATGTTGTGTAAACACCAACATGAAACATACATACTGTACAATTAGGCTCTCATATATCATCCCAGCTGGAACAGAGAAGTGGTTTTGGCTCTGTCAGGTTTATCTGATACATTTTGCTGCCCTTTAAGTGCCAGCACAAGTTGATCCAAAGAGACAAGGATGCACTCTGGCACTGATAAGAGTATATCCTAAGATTTTATCAATGCTCACTTAATGTTTGAGGGAGCTGCAGAGGAGCTAAATTCTGTGACAAAAGTGAGGGGTATCTTACCTAGTGGGGTTTGGACTTTATTTGAGGTAGGCATCTCTCTCTGTTTATATTGAATTGCTACCTTTTCCTGGGCAATATCATAGACTGAGCAGCATCTAAATAAGAGCAACTTTATAAATTCAGCTTAGGCTTGCTAATAAGAGTTAACTCAGCTGAGTTATTTCGGACTAGTCTCAGTAAGTTCCCTTTGATGAGCCCTTTGAATGTGGACAGAGGATGACAAGACCTGTGGTGTAAGTATTGATGCATGTTCATAGGCTTGGTGTATGATTTAACCGCTAGTTTAAAGCTGTCAAGTGATGCATGCACTGACATCCAGAAAGGGAACTTCATGAAGGGAGTGTTCATGTCTTAACTTGAAATGTGGGTGTTGAATGTTTAGAAAAGTCATGGTCATTTAATACCTTCATGCCATGTTCCTATGTAAAAAACAACAACAGCATCTTTATAGCTGAGCTGCTATTCTGGCTGTAGGTAGTACTTTCAAGAATCTTGAATTCAACCCTGTGGACAACTAAGTCCCAAATTACTGTACTGAGTGTTTGATATTTTCTGTATTGCAAGGCTTGTCAGAGAAAAAGTAAGTTTGCTTAAACATGACTCTGTTTTCATGTAAAATGGAGATTATGGAAATATAATAGGGGACCTTTTCTAACTGTGGGTTGTCTTAGAAACAATACTGAGGGCTCCATTAAAATATATGGTAGATGCCTCTTCCAGATGTTCAGCTTCATTATAATCCTCTGTACATGGGCACCCATAGTTTAGCCTGTTTTTAGGTGAACTTGCATGTAACGGGCACTAGCACCTAAGCTCATGGGACCCTGACTGTCAGGACAAGCTCAAGAGCACACACCTTAAAAACTGATGTTTGGCAAAATTAATTACAGCGTTGTAGCAACAGAGCAGACTACATGAACCTCGATCTTTCTTCCTGGATTATTTCTCTGCTTCTATGTTTCTTCATGGATTTGGGGACTAATTTGGATACTAGAAAGTCAGTTACACATGGGTAATGAAACAGGTAGATAGCTAGAGAGAGAGAGAGAGAGATAGATAGATAGATAGATAGATAGATAGATATTTTATTTCTAAAGCACCCAGTTCCATGGACTCTGGGCGCTGTACAATATAAATCAGCAACAGTAATGCACATAAGCATCAATTCATCATTAAAATAAATTAAAAATTTCTATCCATCCCTTAAAACCAATATATCAGTCAGTGAAAGCCTGCTGGAGCAAGTATGTCTTTAACCCCTTTTTAAAGGCTTCCACCAAGGGGGTCTCCCTTAGATAACCAGGAAGGGAGTTCCACAGACTAGGTGCCACCACTGAGAATGCCCTGTCCCCAGAATGCCACAGCCTAACTCTGGGAAGTTCAAGGAGGCCTCCCCCAACAGAATGGAGTGCTGGGGCAGACAGCTGGGGACAAGGAGATCTTGCAGATAGATAGGTCCCCTTTCATGTAGGATCTTGTATGGCAGGAGCCCTACCATGAAGACAATCCTCCACCTGACTGGCAGACAGTGCAGCCTGCGGAGGACTGGGGTGATATGCTTACCTTGTCACACCCCAGTCATCAATCTTGCCACCACATTCTGCACCAGCTGCAGCCTGCAGTCTTTGCCACCAGATAACCCTAGGTACAGGGCATTGCAGTAGTCCAGCCTGGAAGTGATGAACGCATGCACCAGCATGGTAAAATTTTCAGGTGGGATCAGGGCTCAGATTTGTGTGATGTTCCTGAGATGATAAAATCCATTCCTGATGACGGCTGACACCTGTGCATCAAGCATTTAACCATCATCCAGGATCATGCCCAAATCCTTCACCTGTCTAGACAGGGTAAGGAGAACACCCTCTAACACTAGGCCAGGAGGTATCCCCTCACCTCCCCTCTGCCTCAATGAACTGGATTCACAACCAGTACCTCTGTCTTGTCTGGGTTAAGTTTAAGCCAGTTTTGTGTCATCCACACCTGGATCTCATCAAAGCAGCTGTTAAATGCAGAGGCTGACATCTGGATATTGGGCGCACAGGACAAGTACAGCTGGGTGTCATCTACATAGCAATGAAAACCCAGCCCATACCAACTAATAATGTACCCCAGTGGCAGCATGTACACCCTGAACAGCAAGGGCAACAAGACCGAGCCCTGTGGGACCCCACAGCACAGAGGCTTCTGGTTAAATGAGGCTAACCCCATCATCACCCTTTGAATTCTGCATGTCAGATATGACCTGAACCAGTTGATGACATTACCAGACAGGCCACACCGGAACCGCACGCGGTCAAGTAACACCTCATGGTTCACGGTGTCAAACACCGCAGATAGGTCCAGGAGGATCCAAGATGATCTGATCTCTCCTGTCCCTTGCCATCAGGAGATCATTAAGCACCCTCTCCAGTGTGGTCTTTGTACTATGCCCAGCATGAAACCCACACTAGAAGGGCTCATAGGTGGAAGAAGAGGCAGGATGTCTCTCAAGCTAAATGGCCAACACTTTTTCAATAACCTTCCCTAAAAATTGGAGGTTTGAGACTGGCCTGTAATTGCTGAGGCAGTCTGGATCCAGAGAGGGTTTCTTCAAAAGGGGTCTAATCAAGGCCTCTTTCAAGGTCATTGGGAAGAGGTAAAATGCAAAGGTGACTGCATCTACAGACAAATATAGGAATGACAACACATAACCTTTCGGGTGCGGGGTGGTGGTGACATGACTTTTCCGGTGCAGGGTGGATGACGGGGGGATGGAGTCTCATTGTCAGTGTATATTAGTTTGAAATTTTTGGCTACTACCCTGAGCAAGCCTAACAAGATGCTGGAGTGCGATGTGAAAGGGTTTGACAGTGAAATGGAGAGGGACTGTTATTACTGTATAGGTTGCTGGTGAGGCCGCATCTGGAGTACTGTGCCCAGTTCCGGAGTCTCTACCTAAAAGGACAGAGGCAGGCTAGGGAAGCTACAACATAGGATGACCAAGATGACTCAGTGCCAGGAGGGCAGATCCTATGAGGATCAGCTAAAGGCACTGAACATGTATTCACTTGAAACCAGAAGTGAAATGGGGATATGATAGAGACCTTCAACTTCCTGAAAGGAATTAAGAAGGTGGACTGTGAGGAGCTATTTACCAGGAACAGAGAAGACAGGACAAGTGGTCATGAGTGGAGGTTAAAGGGGGAAGGCTTAATAAGGATGTGAGGAACTACTATTTTACAGAAAGAGTGGGAGTCCCATGGAATGGTCTGCCAGCAGAGGTGGTGGATGCAAAAACCATAAGCTTCTTGAAACACAGCTGGGGTGGAGACAAGGGTATTGCAGCTACTCAGCATGAAGAGGGGGGCAGAAACATGGAGAACAAAAGGGGGAATGGTGTAAGCAAAGGCCCCACAGAGACAATTGGTCCTGGGGTGTGATGTGGTAATATGGGTAGACTGGATGGACCATCTGTGTTTTTCTGTCGTCATCATGTATGCTTCTTTACTTCATTCATTAGATGGTGGCCAACTGAGGTGGAGGCAGGCCTGTGCTAGTTGGCCAATCTAGAACATAATGCCTCTTTGTTTAGATGTGAGTAGGGAGTGGAGGAATGTGGCGGGTGCCAAAGGGTAGTGGTGCAGGGGGTGTCATTTATTTTACTGGATCAGGTAGGTGACAGAGGGAGACATGGCAGCTGCAACACTAATGATGGCAGAGATGGACTCCTGACCATCATTAAAGAAAAATAAATAAAAACAGAAGCAAAGCACCTTGGTGGGGAGTAGGAGGAAAATAGATGCTGCAGCAGTGACGGCAACACTATCAGTGGTAAGACTGCACTCCTGACCACCGGTCATTTAAAATAAATTAATTGTCAGTTGTGTGCCTTGTGTGGGAGGAGGGAGCGAGACACACTGTGCTGGTGACACTACCAGCAGTGGAGACTGGCTCTTAATCACAGGTAAGACAAGTAAACTGCAGTGGTGGCTTCACTGCTTGTTGCATAGCCCTGATAAGCCTAACTCATGTGCCACTGGTAGCTGTGTGCATGTTTAGGCAGTGGCAAGTGTTAGCTTTATCAGAGTAACAGTTGCTGCAATTGACATGGTCAGATATTTCCTGAAATTTCTGTGATATCTCTAGAGAAGTCCTTGTCCACCTGCAGTACCACTGTATAGTCACAAGAGAGAATCTCTTTAAAAATAGTGGGAAATATCTTGAAAAATCTCACCATGTCAAGTACTACAAGCAGTTTGGATTTTTTTTCACACTGTTTACCACTTCCTAGCAAAAAGACACTGTATCAACTTTCTCCAAAATTTGCAGATCAAGAGATCCTTTGCCAGAATATACACTTTTGTATGTTGCTTTGAATCTATGTATGTTATGGAAACTTTCTTTGTATTGGACAAGTCTTAATAAACTTTGAATTGAAAAAAAAAGAACATACACTTTTGAAAATTTGTGAAATTCTGTCAAGAAATGGCTGAGATGAAAATGGCTGCAAGTCACAATTTGTTATTAAAAGTGCCTACCCAACCTTAACTATAGTGGCATTACCGTGCCACTAATTTATTTATCTGTACTGCTATCACAACTTTGTTTTAGCTCAACACTGTTATCATATGAAATATATTTCAATATGTGTGTTACTGTACTGAAACTGAAGTAACCTTTGCTAATGCTGCCCTGGTCCCTCAGGATCCCTTGTAAATTAGGTGTTATACATATAGGAAGCTACAGTATCCTGCTTTGGAAAACAAAAAAAGTAGTGGTTGTGACACTCTCAGAAAATAGCTATGCTTCTTCTCACTGAGGCAGTTGCATAGATAAAGTAGGATTTAATGAGTGACCTGTTTGTAAAGAAATGTAATCAAGTGTATTTGTCTTCTGGTAGTTAGGATTTACAAGTTTGGGATGCATAAACATCATAGTGGTGAGAGGCAGGGGCATCATTTTGCCAAAAACATTGGGGGTTGCAAGACCATCTGTAAAAGGATCAAAATGTAAAGTACAGAACATTTTTTAAATTTGATGCATTCTGGTGCATTTTGGGGGTCATCTGAAACAGAATTTTCTATGCTGTTATTCCCTTCCTATGCCCAGTAAGTTGCACCCTAGCCCCCTTCCCAGAGTATCCACAGACAAATATGTTGCCCAAACCACCCTCCCCATAGCCTAGCTACCTGCTCGAGTGCATGGCCCCCAAGCCCTCCCCAAGCACAGCAAGCTGCATGAAGCAGGACCCAATAAAAATTAAATGTTGCATTTAAGCTAGGTAATTATCCTGGGAAAAGTAATTACACAAAGAAATATTTGTTTGAATGCAATTGGTTAGGACTGTTACAATATTTCACACTAAACCAAATATTTACTCTCATTCATTACCTTCTATAAATGGGTGGATAACTTAATCTATAAACACACAGATCCAACTCTGTTTCATCACACTAAGACAAAATATTTAGCTCACTGTATTACAGACTATATTCCCTCCATCTATAAACTGTTCATATTAGACTGACAATGGTGTTTCAATGGTTTTGAGACTAGGCCAAGAGTTCATCAGTTCTCGAACCAGAAATACAAGCAAATACACATGCACCTCTCACAAGGTCAGTTTATTCATACAGCCCTGAACAACTCATAAGTCAGTGGATTTCTGGGAGGTTCCATGTGATAATGGTCGATCGCGGAAAGATGATCGCCGTTTGGGTGAGTGAACATCGCTGAAAATCAATTTCGGCAATGTACACTCACGGCAAACATCAAAAAGGAGCCAGAGACTTAGGTTTTCTTTTTTTTAATGCAGGGTGCTGTGCCCCCACACCCCCTACTAAAGAAATCTCAACTCCAGGGGGGTGAATGTCGGGGGTGCAACAGTAAAAAAAGAAAATCCTGGACCCAGCACAAAAAATGAATATGCACAGAACCAAACCCAGCACCTTCCTAATCCCAGCTTGACACAAACCCACCATGCCACACAGCCAGCTCAGCAGCCTACCACAACACTACACCCCACAAACCCTCCCTCCCCTTCTGTCCATGGCACGGTGTGGCCCTCCCGTGTGTGTGTATGCAAAGTGACAGCTTGTCGCTATAGTCACCTAACCCCCAATCTGGTCACACCACCTGCCAGGTAGCCCTGTGCACAGGTGCCTTGATTGAGTCGCCCATTTTGAAAGCACTCAATTGCAGTCATCATGACCACAGGCTACCCTTCTGGGCCACATTTATTTCAGTTTTTCTGCAGGTGGCCATAGACTGAACTGTGTGCCAATCGGGAATGGTATAGATTCAGCTAAGTACAATACAAAGTAGGTAAGTGCACAGAGTACATACTGTATATATACAGTGTATATATATATAGATATATATAGATTTATAGGATAGATTAGATAGATAGATGATAGATAGATAGATACATACATACATACTTACGTACATATAAGATCAAAAATCTCAGTTGCAGAAGCAAACAAAAGCTTTTAGTCAGTCCACATTAACACAGGATGAAAGCAACAAAGAGTGAAACATATCAAGTGCACAGTAAGTAGTGTGCCAAACAATCCTAAACAGTAGTGAGACAGGTCGGGTCAGACAGGGCATGTGCTTGAATGCAGAAACTGGAGCCACAGCTACTGTTTTATCCCTTGGAACCTGAAAGATGGAAAGATGCAGTTATGTCTAAAGGCAAGCTATTCCGGAGGCATGGGAATATGTTATAAAAGGAAGCCTAACCACAGATTAATTTTTTTTTTTTTTTTTGCAATTGACATGAAACCTGTTACCCACTTAGGATTTTAGGAGGCAGGCTTGGTTACAGGCCTCTTTAAAAAGGTGCTTTTGTAGGAGGGATATTTTCTAAACCAGTGTTTAGAACCGCAAAGGTGGTATGATAAGAACATCTAGACTCCGGAGATGGACAGTGCAGCTGTTCATACATAAACCTTTGATATGTATAGGACAGCTTGGTTAGTGAGCTGGATTATAGTGGCACCTCATAAACCACCAACTCCATACTCAGGGATAGGTAGAAACATTATCCCGCCAAAATAGCGCAGGAAGTACATTGTGTTAGAATGCATGCTGCTAAAATAGCAGAAGTGAAGACAGCTGCTTGGACATAACAACGTGGTCAAGTTGTAGTGCTATACGTGTAGCCAGCCAGGTGTTTTCACTCAAGCCAATCACTTAAACTCCGCTAGTGTGTTCTATGAACCCATGTTAGCAGCGTAGCATAGTGGTTAGGATCACTGCCTGTGTTTGAGTTTACTATGTCCAGCAGATCTGGGTTCAATACTAGCTGGTTCTTTTTTTTTTTTTTTTAATGTTGAGCCTGCAGTCATACCCCCCTCTCAGTTCTGTCCTGGCTCTGGAGTTGTCATATAACATGCCCCCCTCTGACTTTGTCCCCCTTCCTGAGTAGTTTGTCCCCCTCCCCAAGTGCCCCTGCCTCTGAGTTAGTTTTATAAATCTGTCCCCTCCTGAGTTTGTTCCCCTCTAAGACTTACGTCCCCACCATGAGTCAGTTTACTAAATTTGTCCCCCTCCCAAGTTTGTCCCCCTCCCTGACTTGCATCCCCTGGTGGGATTAGCAGTTGGTATTTGCGGTGGCATACTGTTGTGCCGGGCTGCTTTTAGTCACTGTATTCTGTGTGTAGTACTTTACGTTGATTGCTTTCAGTTAGCTCACTTATGGGTAATCCGGTAGAAACATCTGTTCAACAAGGCAGTTTCTTGCACCATATGAGTGGCACCCCTAGACTTGGTAAAGCACCACCAGTTTAGCATAGAGCCTTAAGGAGAGATCATCTATGTGAGCAGAGACAGTGAGGGGCTGGTCTAGTGTACATCTGAGGTACTTAATCTGGGGAGACATGGCTGCCCTGATGGCCCAGCAGCACCACATTGCACTTCCATGCAGGTGACCCAAGTCCAGGAGTGTGCTCAGGTCACCATGTCAGGATGCAGGTGACTCATGTCTGAGAGCAAGCTCAGGTCGCCATGTCAGAAGGCAGGCCAGGCTGAGAGCGAGCTCAGGTCACCATGTCAGGAGGGAGGCCAGGTTGAGAGCAAGCTCAGGTCACCATGTCAGGAGGTAGGTCAGACTGAGGTAGCTGTTTTGTGCCTCAGTTAGGGAGGGATGGCAGTGGATTCTCACACCACAGCATTCCCTACTGCTGGACCAGGGAGCTTGCTCTCATTGCTGGGGCACTGGGTTCATCCGAGGCTAATAGAGGCATGACACACACCGTGGGGTTGAGGGAGGGACTGGGGGAGAAAACTAGTGAAGTAAATCCCCCAACCCACTGTCCAAATGATGGCAGAATTGCCTAACAAGGGTATATCCCTGGGCAACAGCAGGACAGAGGCTGTAAAAACCTATATGGAAAAACACTACTATGAGGAGACATTTCAAAGGGTGTTGCCTTCTCAGTTTTGAAACAGTAAACTGTTAATAGCCAAGTTTGAGAATAGTTGAGAGAACAGTGAAGGAGGAATTAGAGATAACATGGGCAGTGTCATCACCATACATATGGATAGATATCAGGAAGTGATGATACATGACGGTAAGTCATTAAAAACATAGTGAAAAGAGTGGTCCTGAGACTGAACCTGGTGGAATACCCGTGTTCACTAGAAGAAAACCAGTGGTTGTGCCCTCAAATCTTACAGTTTGTCAGTGCCCTTTTAGGCAGAACTTCAATCAGCTTAGAGGTAACCCAGTGCAGGGGTGTAGACTAGCTCAGAAAAATTTTGGTGCCCTAGAGGAAAATTAATAAATAAACTGGAGGCCATGGGGACTTCAAGTCCCCAGAAACTATAGGTTTTAAGCTGTTCTGTGGTGCATTTGAGGTGTTTTTACTGTATATACAATTTCACGATAAATATAATTCTGTAGTAATAAACCAAGTATTTGAAACATAACTTACTTAAAGCCAGGCACTCCTTCCACCCTCACCCCATCCCAAGCCAAAAAGCCCATACTGGTCAATGGCACTCCTTCACTCTATCCCTTTCAAATGACAATACAACCAAACATGCTACTGGTAAGCAGTGTATCATAAAATATTTGGCTCTTGCCTTCCCTTCCTCAGCCACTGGAGGCCTTCCATGAGATGAGCTCAGGTCTCTCCAGCTCCCGTTCAACACTCAAGCTGACCTGCCTCATTCTCCTCCTTACCCCTCACAAACAGCAGCTGTCATCTGCAGAGATAAAACAGCTCACCCACTGAGCAAACCCTGAGCCCCACTGGCTCCTTTTTACCTGGAATCTTTGCCGCAGGATGTCATCTTCTTCAGCAGATTGGAGATATGGTAGGAGGTGTTGTCCATGTTGTCAGACTAGCTTGGTTCACTCCCGGCCCCTTACTCTTATACAACAAGTTGCTGATTCTTGTTGTTTCCATGAGAGGGGTCTCTGGCCATGTTGCGGCGGTGATTGAGCGATAATGTTTGCAAGGAGATCCAGCTCATTGCTCACTCGAAGGGGAGCAATGTTGGGTCTTGAGCAGGGCAAAGCATAATCCTGGCTGTTGCTACTGTGGGAGATTTTGGAAAAGGTCAAAGTTCTTACTTCACAGTGTATCCTGGCTAGGGCAGCTGTGGGATCACAGTCCCAACAAATCGTATGAAAGCTTTCTGTTTTGGGACTGGAGGGTGACTGTATGCTGGTGAGGGGGTGGAGGAAGGGGATGTGGTGGGGCCCGGGGGGGGCCAGCAGGCAGCAAATTTGAGATGGCAGCCACACAACAACAGGTGAGGCAGAGGCAGGAGTATGTTTTTTGCCCTGATAGGTGAGTCAGGCAGCAGGGGTCGCAAACAGAATGTAGGAGTTGCAAAAAATTCATAGGGGTCACAAATGTGACCCCTGGCCACCCCTAAATGATGCCCTGGTGAGTGGATCTGTATATTTCACCACAGATGGTTGCCAGTCTCAGTATTTTAGTAGAGTTGTTGTAAATCTGCATTCTATGTGTTACTGAGTAAACTATCCCAATTATGTAAGGAGAATTACAACACCCTGTGCTTGTTGATTGTACTGTATCTTGTACCCTCCTGGGTCGTGCTTGAAAATAGGCAGGTTCTTGCCTAACGCACCCACCCGGTCAACAAAAACTAACAAATAAATAAATAAAAAAGATTGTCAGAGATGGGAAGAACTGCCTATCAGCCTAATAGGTAGGCTAAATACCATTAAAATGAATGCATCACCTAAGTGTTTATATCTATTTCAAAACCTGCCTATTAGGGTCCCAGAAACCTTTTTCAAATAATTGAACAGCATACTTCATAAATTCTTATGGTGTGGTAAAGCAGCAAGAATAAAGAGAAGTATTTTGCAATTGCCATCGAGGGCTGGAGGTCTGGCACTTCCACACTTTAAATATTATTGCTGGGCTGGCACAATTTGCTTTTCTCAAAAATCTCAATACCTGGCAAATTTCTTCTTGGAGGACAATTGAAAAAGAACACATTTTGGGCAGTCTCTTACAAGGTCTGTTATTGCCTTACCTAAATCAAACTGTGCCTCCTAAATGTAAAAACCCATTAATAAGGCAGCTGTGTAGACTCTGTGTAAACTCTGGAGGGAAGAAAACAGATACACTGGGCACTCCAAAGGGATCTCCCTTTACTGATGCCAAGCCCTCCTCCCATGAACTTCCTGTAGTTTGTCTATCCCTTCCTTCCACTCTTCCGATCTACTTGGTGGTACTTTACTGCTCTCCCAAAACGCCCCACAGCTCCTTACTCGATTGCATCTCAACTATCTCCTCTCACTCAAACAATGGTGAGCTCATACTGCTAGGTGATTTTAATCAGGACTCGCTCTGCCCCACCACCAAACTCTCTATCCTCAGGATTGAGTCATTAAACCTTACCCAGATGATCTCCAAGCCCACCTGCCTAAACCCCAAGTTCTCCAAGTACTCACTCCTTGATTGGGTGCTTACGTCTCACCCTCACGGAATCTCTGTGGCTGGAGTTCTTCCAGATTTCCTTAGTGACCACTGTGTCACCTTCTGTATACACAAAGCCACAACCCCCAAGTCTGCACCCAAATATATTTGGTACCGATCAACCCGCAACCTTGACTCCAACTCCCTCCTTCATGATCTATTCCAGGTGGATTGATCACCTGTGTACTCTGCCCCTAACGTCGACTCTGCTCTCCAAATGTTCTCTGACACACTTACAAGTGTCTGGAACTTCAACGCACCATTAAAAAAGGTAAGAGTAAAACTTTGTCACCTCCCATGGATTACATCTAACCTCCTATCCCTATGTAAATCATGTGACAAAAGCTGGGAAAAATTTAAGGTATCTCTCCTTCCCTCTGACTTTCAAATCTATAGGTCCCTCAGAAATGCCTGTACTCAAGCAGTGAGAAAGGTAAAATCCAGCTACTTTAGATCCCAACTTCAAACCTGGTCAGGTTCCCCTGCAAACTTCTGGCAATCCCTCTGAAACCTCATAAGGTCACACTTCTGCACAAGCCCTCAAATTTCTAAACTTTGAAGGAAAGTCAATTGGTGACTCAGCCGATATCACTGAGGCCTTCAATAAATTCTTTACCCCCTGTTCCCTCCCTGACAGCTCCCCCCACCCCTCTGCTCCCCTCTGGTTTCCTGCTAACTCTGGCTACTTCTTTCCCTCAATTTCCCTGCAAGAAGTCTACAAGGCATTAATGGCCCTTCATCCCTCAGAATCCAGCCCAGACAGCCTCCACCCAAAGTTTCTCCGTATCTCTGCCCCCGCAATAGCAGCCACTCTTGCACACCTCCTCATCCTCTCCCTTTCCACCATCAGAGTCCCTCTTGCCTGGAAACAAGCCAAAGTGCTCCCCTTCACAAAGAAGGGGACCCATCCCTCCTCGGTAACTATAGACCCATTTCTCTCCTCCTAGCTCTCGCCAAACTCCAGGAGTCCCTAATCTACTCCAGGCTCTTGGAACACCTTACTGCCACTGACATTCTCTCACCCTATCAGTCTGGGTTTAGGAAACAGCACTCTTCAGTCTTCTCCCTGTTTCAGTTAACTGATTCAAGTCACACTGCAATGGATAGATGCCATCTCACCACAGCCATCTTTGTGGACTTGGCTAAGGCATTTGACTTGGTCTCCCACTCCCTTCTTGTCCATAAACTGCATTCTGTTAGGCAAGCTCCCATGGCTGCTCACTGGTTCAGCTCTTATCTTCAGCACAGGCAGCAAGCCATTCTTGTAGGTACCTCTCTCTCTCTCTCTATCCCCCCTCCCTATTCTTGCCAGCGTCCCTCAAGGGTCCATCCTGGGCCCCATACTTTTCTCCTTATTTATTAATGATCTACCTTTCGTCTGCTCCCCCACTCCAAGATTCATATGTATGTGGACTGCACCGTGTTATTCTATTCTGGTCCCTCAGTCTTGATATCACAGCCCCTCTTCAACATGACTTTGACAAAGTGCAGTCCTGGTTCCAACAAAAACAACTAAAATGTAACTCAAAAAGGACAGTCTCAATGCTCTTTGATTCCAGGCAAAAACTGCTTAACTCTACCAATCCTCCCACCATTACCACCCTCGACAGCTCACCCCTCCAATCAGTAACCTCATTTAAATGCCTGGGAGTGTAGATTGACAGCAGTCTTGAATTCTCTGTACATGTAGACTCCATCTGCTTGAAGCTTCACCCAAAACTCAGTGCCCTTTACTGGCACAAAGACTGCCTCCCTCTGTCAACCCAGCGTGATCTAGTCACCAAAACTATTCTCCCTGTATTTGACTACACTGACATTGTCTACTGCTCAGCTCTGACAACCTCTCTTGCCAAGCTGGACACCCTGCTTAATTCTTTCTGCCACTTTGCTACCTCCTCTCCACCTCTCACTCACCACTGTACCCTCTGCTCATTTCTCTCCCTTATGCCCCTTCCCTCAAGGTGCCAGCTGCATAGCCTCATTTTTATCAGCAAGTTCTGGTTCGGGTCTCTCCCCTCATATCTTAGCCCATGTCTTTCTCCTGTCAGCTCCTCTGAGTATGCCCTACATTCCAGGGACACCCAAACTTTCTCCCTTCCATTCCCTCACACTTGCTCAGGCCAAGCGACTTTCTCCTACTGCCTCCCACACCTCTGGAATCAACTTCCTTGGACCACTCACCATGCCCCCTCCCTCTCTGCCTTCAAGTCCCTTCTTTGTACCCCTTCCTCTGCTCTCTGTAACTGCCCTCCTGCTCCCTTCATGCTTTCTTCCCACCCCTCCCGATCCCTCCTCCCTTCTTTTCCTGATGGTATAGCCCCTTGATGACCCCACCCTAGGGGCAGTAGTTTTCCTCTCCTCTCCTCTCTCCTCTTTCTCTTGCCAGTCTCACTGTTCAGTCTGTGTTTTCCCTCTGTCTGCCATTGCCTGAGTCACTTATTTCCTCTCATTCTGTACCTTTCCTTTGTTCCAGTAAGTAGTTCAGTCTGAGCATTTGTTTCCTTGGCACTTTTAAGGGTCTATCTTTGTATAGTATTTTACTGGATCTTATTAATTCTGTTATTAACTTTATTGCTCTAGTTCTTTCAATCGCATAATAGTGTAAGTTTAAGTGCTCCTGCTCCTTCTCATATATGATTTTTCTCTGGTTTGATGTTATCCCCTCACTGTAATTCTCCTGCTCTTGATTGTACATACCTGTTTTATTTGAATTGTATCGTACTTTATTTATATTTTTTTTGGGGGGGTTGTTCTGTACTTGGTTTTGTTGTACTCTCGCCCTGTGTTTGTTTACCCCTGGGTCGCACCTGGAAATGAGCCTAGGCTCAGTGTGCCTTTCCTGGTTAACAAGTTTTAAATAAATAAAACAGATAAATAATCCTGCAATACATGCATTGTATGTATGTATGTATGAGAAAAATCATATATGAGAAGGAGCAGGAGCACTTACAGAGCACAATACAATACATTACAGATCAGAAAGGATATAATGTATTTCTTCATCAGGTCTTGTTGAGATGGTGGAGGGCTGGGTTGGTGAGTATGAGGGACTAGTTTTATGGGGGGTGCTGAAACCCTTTACAGAACTACACAGACTATATGGTATCCAAGCAGGAGATTTTTTGGCTTACTTAAGAGTCAGATAATACCTTAGTGGTGGCAGTCCAGTGCTATCTCCTATTAAAGAAATTATATTTAGTCCTCAGCCATGCACCCCGACTTTATATGCTTCATACAAACTCTGTATGGTATCAGTCTTCCCCCCCACAACATTAAAGCCAGAGTGAACTGGGAACTAGATCTCTACTTGACTATTGATGCAATCTGGTGTGAAGCCACAAGTCATGCACATAATTGTTCCAGTTCCAACAACTTGCACCAAGTTCAATTGAATTTTTTATATAGGGCTTACCTGACACCCTTAAAGCTACACAAATTTAGCACCAGCAGACAAAAGACATGCCTGAAGTGCCAGGTGGATGAAGGTGACTTACTACACACGGCCCTGACCTGCAGTAAGGTGGCCCCATTCTAAACTGAAATGCATGCACTAATGCAAAAAATATTGGGGATCAACCTCCACAATACTCCATTAGAGTTTATGCCTGGGGCTGAACCAGGGATGGAAATAGCAAAAAACATAGACTTTGTGCAGTGGCTCTGGTAAATGCTAGAAAAACTGTAGCACAGTACTGGGCTAGTGAAACACATTGCAGCATTGCCCACTGGTTAAATAACCTAACACTATGCATGAAATTAGAGTGGTGCCAACTACTTGCCAATGGGCAAGAAAATGTTTTCCGTCAAACCTGGCAGCCCCTAGTAAATTTAATAACAGATGGACATGTGACATTATGGAATTAAAAGTGGGGGAATTTGGATAATACTGTTGAATGTTTGCCTTCACCTTGGTATGTGGACAGCTGAACACATGGTAAATGCCACAGTACCTAGTTAAATGTTTTACTAACATTTGTGGTATAACTTACTATAACATGTAATTGAATCTGTTATCTACTAGCTGCTAATATTTATGGACACTGCAAATACTCATGTGTGGGAAATATACAAATTGTAATGCTCCATTTTATCAATGTATATGAATATTCATTTCTTTTTCATGTACAAACCGAGGAGATATAAGTATATTACTGGGTGACTTATGCTGTATCGACTGAAGCTTTCAGTAAAAAATGTCTGGAAAAATACAAACTGCCACAGCCATTTGTGCCGTGCAAAACTTAGCACCATGCAGAACATAGTTCATGACCATTGGGAAGCCATATTCATCAAGGTAGAGTATTCCTGTCTGGCATGTGCTGCCTATATGAATAATGTGCTGTTGTAGAGCCATGCAGTGTGCATATGTGTGGTATTACCACATCCCCCTGTGCTCAGGAGCAAAGGAGGATAGTGTAATACAGTTTAGCACCTTTGCTCCTGGGTCCATATTCAGAGGCTGCATACAAATAAACACATATGGCATGAAGGTACTAAGGGGCAAGTTGCATGACATTATGTGGCCATTAGGTTGGCTCACTCCTGAAATTGTGAAAGTAATGCATGAGCGTGACAAAAGCCGGAAGAAGTATAAAACAGAGGATCTATGTCATAACGGTGAAAGCCTAAAGGAGATCACCACTATGCAGAGGTCAAGAGTGCCAACAATTTATTTCGGCACTCTGACACCCCGGCACACAGCAAAAGGGCGCCGAGGACTTAGTTTTTAATATTTTCTGTGGGGGGCTGTGGCTTCCCTGCCCGCACTCCCCCATTAAAGGATTATCAACTCCTGGGGGGCATGTCGGGGTGAAACATTATAAAAAGGTTCAGGCCAGGTGCAACAAAAACACACCAGGCCCTGGACCCAGTACCCTGACGACCGATGCTGGCAACCCACCCACAATGACACGGGGTTGGCACAGCAACTGACTATGGCACAACCCCCACGTCTCTCACTGTGCATGCCTGCTCCCATCCCCAACACGTATGTATAGCGGCAGGATGTTGCTATAGTGGCCCCCCCATCCGTCCGCTGTATCCCCTCGGAGCCGTTCCTGCAATGTGCTGGGTAGCGGGTTGCCATTATTGTCGGCGCCCTCTCCCCAGAGCCCTCATCATAGGCCACCAAAACAGATTAATCTGCCTCATCCCTAAATGACTGTCAAAGATGTAAAAAACATATTAGAAAAACTAAAGAGGATTGTTTTCTTAACAGACAGTTTTTAAATGTAAATGATCAGCATGGCCACTGGCATGTTTTGAATGATCTTTTAGGGAAGACACCATTGACTTCTGAATCATCATTGTCTATGGATAGGGGCAACTAAACACTGTTGCTTGCTATTGTGACAGAACTCAGTAAGTTTTATGAATTTCTTAAGATGCCCCACCCACTCCACTGACAATGATGGTACTGATCAGATTGATTTGATCACTGATGAGACAAGAAATAAGTTTGAATTCAATGAAATTTTTAATACATGAAACACTGAATTACCTCAAAAGAATAAAATAAAAACCTGTTGATACTGACCTGAAATTGATTTCCTTGGTTACTAACAAAATGGCTTACCCTCCCAGCATTTTATTTAATGCTTTCTTAAAACTGGTGAGGTCCTTGATTTGTGGAAACAGGTGACCGTGGTACCCAGTTTGAAATCCAATGATAGTACCTTGACAAAAAACTATTGTCCCATCTCCCATCTTGTCCTTCTGATTCTGGAGAGAATAGTGTTCAACCAGTTAAAACTTTATTCAGATTGTAATAACATCTTAGCACCTCTGTAGCATGGCTTTAGAAAACAGCACAGTACTCAAACCACCCTGGTAGAGTTCACTAGTTCTCTTTATAGGGCCTTCGACAGTGTGATGTGGTTGGAGCTTTATTTTTGGATTTGTCAAAGGAATTTACAGTAATTTGGTGCACGACGGCCACCTGCTGACTTAACTCAGGGGCATAAATCTGTCAGAAAATGCAATAGTTTCATTTAAACACTATCTGGAAAACCGTTCCTAGAAAGTTTTGATTGCAAATGTTGTTTCTCCTTTGGTAAAAGTCAAAATTGGAATTACATCAAGCTCAATTTTTGATCCTTTATTGTTCAGCATTTTTTGAATGACCTTCCCAGTTTTGTTTCTTGTTTTCATATGTGTTGTATGCCAATGATATTATTTTATACACTGATGGTTTGTGTTTTTATTTAGTTGTTGATTTGTTACAAAGGATTTTGATACTGTTCAATGCTGGCATCTGAGGAATGGCCTATTGCTTAACATATCAAAGACCAAGATTTTGAAATTTTGCTTAGAAACGAAAAGTAACAACTTCTACTTTCACTGCCCAGATTATGGATTTGAATGGCTTGGCAATTATGCAGGTAGAAAACTCTAAGTAATTGTCTTTAGCTTGAATCAGACTTTGTCCTATAGAAACCCTATCGATACCTTTTATTTCAATCAGTTCACTTATGTTTGGACTTGCTCTACAGAATCCAAGGCTGTCTGTCTCTAAATGAAAAAAATTTACTCAGTCTATATTATTATCTTTAATCAACTATGGTATTCCTCTGTATGCAGCAGAATCTGAAACATCTGTGGAAAAAGTCTATTATATAATTCAGTCTTTCAATCTGCAACTTCTAGCTCATGTCAGACACGCCATTGCACTTTGTACAAAAAGACTGGATGGCCTTCTTTTGAATGTCATTGTATTTATTTTACTTTAATCGAAAGTCTATGCCTGTAGTTCAATGTGGTGAGCAACCGGTCACACCCCCTTCCTGAACTACATAAGCAGTTCCTCCTAGCCCCTATCTGAAGAATTTTTTTTTGCCTGTTGGAGGCTCTGTCCATCTCTGCCTTCTCCCTGAGGCCTGCTGGGTCCCATCCCCCCAGTGTCTGCCTCCCTCCTTCCCCTGTGCTTTGGGCTTTGCTTGGTTTGTGCTTGACTTCTGTCCATTGTGTTTCTCCTGCTTTTTGGTTAGTATTGTATGTTTCTGGCAGCTGCATGCTTCTTTGTGTTGCTTGTTTCCTGTCCTTCTGTGTTTATGTTTTTCTTTTTGCATTTTTTTGGGGGGGGACTTTCTATTTTTTTCTAGCATTCTGTTGCCCTTTGTTTGTATCATGCTAATCCTGTGCTTGTGCAATTTAGGCTTCCATTTACTTAGCAGATTTCATCAAACCCTCAGTGCAACTGCAATTGTTATCTGTATGTTCCAGCTCAGCTGCTGCTTCCCTGCTTCTGCTGTCTCTGTGCTTATCCACTTTAATTGTCTGTTCCTGGTCCAGGCATGTCCTGCTCCAGCTAGCTGCCACTCTTTGCTGTGCTCTGTTTGTCTCAGCAGCTCTGCTCAATTCATTCTGTGTTTGCTCAGTCAGGCAGCTACTACCCCCAGCTTTTAATTCCCCTGCTTGCTTTTTGCAGTGTAAAGTGGCTGTGATGCAGTTTGTTGTTGCTCTACTGCCTCAGCGGCTTGCTATCATTTGGCTGTGTCCTTAACTAGCCAGTAAAATTACCTCTATTTTGATTGTTCCTACCCTATCAACATTACAGTGCTGTTTGGTCTCATGGTGCTCAGCTTGTTATTCCCATGGTGGGGACTGTGATGTCACAGTGGAGCATTGTGGCTCCAAGTAGCAGGAGCATGCTTTATACAAGCTATATAATTTGGCCCTCCTTTCTTGCCTACATGGCCTTCCATTATTCATAACAAATCATTAACCTCACAGCCTACATGGCCTTCAGATAGTCATTGAATTCCATTACTGCATTGCATGGTCCTTACTGGAATAATGTATCTCTGCCTTAATGGCATTTAAGGTATGCATACCAATCATGCTGAAACCATAGCATCAAATGCTTTTATGTAAACTATGATTTGATCCTTTATGGAACTGGTTGGCCAAGCATGTACATAATTCAGCTTACCTCATATGCGATGGATCATGCTTACCTATGCTGCTGCCCTTTTTATTGCAGTTGCAAATGCTGCTACATATCTCCTATCTGCTAAACCACATTGATTCATTTATGCTAAACCTCACTGAATCAGTCACTGGCATCACAACCTCTCACTGCCCAAACTCCTAACTTCTCTGTCACCATCAATTCGGCTTCTGTAATAGAAATGGTTGACTTTTTTCCCCACTGGTTGCTACTACTATCAAACCACCAAACACTGGCTTCCACTGCAGCCTCCTACATCACCAAGGCCTCACCTTGGTAGTTCTCATGGTTGTAGAGTTCACTCACAACCTTTAAAGGCCAGCCTCCTCATCAATTTTCTTTTACCTTTGTTTTACCAGGAGAGACACACTAAGCTGAAAGCTTGTTTACTGGTGCAACATGGGAGCACAAGGAAGTTAAGGGACTTGCGCAGAGTCACACAGTATGCAAGTGGGGGATGTGGGATTCAAACCCAGGTCTCCAGGTTTGCAGCTCAGAGCCTTAAACCACTACACTATACTGCCACTGCTTCACCTGGCCACTTCCTATCTAGAACTCAAAGTTGATTCACACTCTCATTAACAAATTAGAGGCATGCCAACCATGTCCATTACCCTTTTTGACTCAGTGCTTGCCCTGTAAGCTGACAGTCTCACTCTGCACTCGTGAAGTCCACATCTTGAGCATCTGAACCTCGGGGTGCAGTCTTTCTCATCTGACCCATAGTGGGAGTGTCCTAGCTCCAGGCAGAGTTTTAGCATGCAGTTATACAGCGCACCTGTTGATGCAGAAATTAAGACTTCAGCTGCTGAGGGGTGGGGCCCTTATAGCCCAAGAGTGTTCCTTTGGATATGGCATCAGTGTGGCACCTTCAAAACCTATTCTCCCTATGACCCCCTCTGGTTCACCTGGTTTGTTTTAGTCGGTAGGCCAGCTGAGTGCCTCAGTGGTTGATGCTTTCCTCCTCCCACCTTGGGGGTCTGCTCTCACTTCAGAGTACCCATTGTTGCAGAGGCCTCTTGCAATCCTTCACAGCATTCTCGTTAGAGTGCTTGTGAGAGCTTTCTACCAAACTGGAATATTTTCTCCCCTTTGATTGAGTTTCTAAATTGCAGCAGCAGAGCCATCACTAAATAAACTACCCTAGCCTGGAGGGAAGGTGTTTTAGGCCTTGGATCCCCAAAGGTTTCCTCATTTTAAAAAGGCTTTTTTCCTCTCCTCTGTGCCAAAGGTAATAATATGTAGTTAGTTGTTTATAGTATATTCCCTAGTTTCCTTAGGTAGGTTTCTGCAGTTGGATGGTGATGGATGGTGGCCCTACTCACTATTCCCTCTCCCCTTAGGAAGCCTCCTGGTGTCATCAGTGCAATCCATTTTATCAGTGCAATCCTGACAACCTGTGTATCTCATTTGTATGTCATCAATCTATCTCATTGCTGTCAGTGTGCTTCTCTCCCTCGTAGTCAACATTTACTGCTCAATGTTCTTTTTGAGGCTCCTTCCTAAAGCACCTTCAGTGAGATCTTTCTCACTGCACCCTCTAGGGTGGAACCTTCTTCAAGGCTTGCCTTTGTACCTCTATGGGTGATAATTTCCCATGGAACAGACAGTGCAAATGACCAAATAGTTATCACAGTTGCACAACCATAGCACTACTCTGGTTGTGTAGGACCATTGAATTGGAAGGTTGTGCCTATAGTTCAATGGGGTGAGCAACCAGCCACGCCCCCTTCCTGAGGTATATAAGCAGTTCCTCCCAGCCTCCTTCTGAAGCACTTTTTCTTTGCCCCACCATCTTCCCCTCCTCCCCCTGCTGTGGCATGCCTCTATCCTTGAGGGGCTCCTTCCTAAGGTACCTTTAGCCAAGGAAATCTTTCCCCTGGCAGCTCAAGGGGTGGATCATTGGTACCCCTACAGGGTGGTAATTCTTAATTAGGGATGCAGCAAATTTAAATTTCACTGGCAAAGTGGCCAAATTCGCCTGGCAGAGTAATTTGAGAAATTTTCCCGCTTAAGGCGGAATTTCGCCTAGTCAACATTTTGCCTTCCATGGTGAAATTTCACCTTCCGCAGGTGAAATTTCACATTCCATGGGTGAAATTTTGCCACTGAAGGTGGAATTTTGCCATGGAAGGCAAAATTTCACTGCAGAAGGTGACATTTCACCATTCCACCAGACGAAAATTTTCCACTCTGCCAGGCGAAATTTCACATTTCACTCCGCAAAATGGGTGGAATTTCATGGATTGCTCCTTGAAGCAAATTTCCCTCACTTCACCCATCACTATTCTCCATGTAATAGAGAGTGTAAACAGCCAAACAGTTATCACAGTTGCACAAGCATAACACTATTCTGGTTGAGTAGACTCATTGGATCTGCTTTTAAAAATTTTCGCAAAGTTCTGTGAAACATCCAGCAGACCTAGGTTTGACTCCCACAACTTCCACTTGCACACTGTATGACTCTGAACAAGTGACTTGACCTCCCCAATACTCCAAGGTCACCCCTGAAAACAGGAACTTGAGCCTGGTAGGCCTTACCCAGTTACCAAATAATAAAAAAAAAGTTTCTTATAATTTATATGTTATAACACGCTGTACTTACATTGTAGTTTATATTTTTTGAAGTATTTCATAAATTTTTCATAATTCATATTGAAAAGTATAATTTGTTCCAGAACAGCCATGCGATAATGCATTTTTTTCCATATTTAAGTATTTTCAAGGAAGTATACATTACTTTCCATATGAAATACACAGAATATACACAGAAAAAGGAGAAAAAAATTAACATGAATTAGCATAATATAGGTATGTGAAAAAATTATCTTTTAGAAGTGATTGAGTCAGGTAAAGTCTGAATGGACCCAGTCCTTTTTTTTATATATATGTAACTTCCAAATCTGTTTCCAGCCTGTAAAGAAATGATGGTTGAACAGAAAGCTTAGAAGTAATTGTTTCCACTCTCTTTCAGGAGAGGGTGTGGAATCTGATGGGTCATTCCAATTTTCAAAATTAACCTTTTGTCAGCCATCAAGTTTGCTTTAACTATTGTATGTTGTTTGGGATTAATTTGAATTTTATTGTACATCTCTAAAATTAAAAATTTGGGGTCCTGCCAATGTGGGGGCCTATATTCAGTTTGATTTAACACTTCAAAGGACTGGGACCACCAAGTCATACACAGTTTATAGTCCCATAATGCATGTAATATGTCAGCTACTTGTGCTCCATAGTGCCAACAGACTGCTGATACAGCTGGGTGCAGTGTATTTAATCTGTAAGGGGTTCAATATGCTCTGTTGAAAACCTTGAACTGAATTGTTTTATCTTTGGAGAGCTTATAGTTTTGAATGGAACCACATATCAATAGTCCTTGTGTTTCTGTGTGGAACCCTTTAGATCTGACTCCCATTTTTGTATAGTTTTTGCATAGGTTAGTATCATAGATTTTTTTAATTGACTGACTAACTAAGGAAACAATTTTTTTCAGGTCAGTACTTAGAATAAATAGCATTTCCTTTTCAGTTTCCTTATTGTTTGGGGCTCTTTCCCATCTTTTATAATCCTTTTTGTATAGGCTACATAATTGATAAAAGAACAGTCTGTGAGTATTCCCTAAATCATATCTTATTTTTAATTATTCCCATTCAATCAGCATTCCTTTTCCTAAAAGATCTTGCCATCTTTTAATTCCCAGATTTTTTTTTAATAATTTCCCATTTAATCTATAGTTGTGATTCTCCCATATTCTATTTCATGGAGAACAATTTATATCCCAGCGTGTTTTATTTAAAAGGCTGATGTATTATATGACTAATATTCTTAACTATAACGCATGTAGATGTTTTGTTTTTGTTTGCAGTATATAGAATTGATTTGATCTCTATATATTCTGGTGTTATTCCTTTAATTATCATATTAATCTCCTTTATAGTATCCTGATCCGTATGGGTCCACCTTATTGCCAATTTAGTTATACAGGCCATATATTGAGTCCCTATGTATGGGGAAGCCATCTTGCCTTGCTCCTTAGGTAAACAAAGTTTGTTCCAGGCTATCCTAAGTTTTTTTTTGTTTTTTTTTTATCCTTTGTTAACTGGGTAAGACCCACTAGGCACAACTGCCTGTTTTCAGGGGCAATCTTGGAGCTTTAGGCTGGTTAAGTGATTTGCTCAGAGTCACACAGCATGCAAGTGGAGGTTGGGGAAATCAAACCCACATCTGCTGAACCAAATTCATTCACAGCTCGTTACTCTAACCTCTAGGCTATATTACTAGCAGGTTGTTTATAATTCCAGATAAACTTTGAAAATGATGTATTAATTTTCTTAAACCATATTGCTGGAATAGGTGCAATTATTGTTTGGAGTCTGTATGATAGGAAGGTGATAGCCATCATCCTGATTATCTGTATTTTTCCTCATAAAGATAAATGAATTTTACTCCATCCTAATAGTTTGTCTCTAAGGGAAGTCAGTAATGTACAATGGTTCAAAGTGTAGTAATTTTCCAATAGATTCATTATGTCAGTCCCTAAATATTTCACCCCTTAATTTGTAGGTTTGCTTTGAAGTTTTTTGTAACTTTTCTGTCTGTATAGGGCCAAAAACTATCATTTCTGACTTTGTTTCATTTACCCTGTACCCTATCACTTTTGAAAATCTTATGTTTTTTTTTTAATTCTGCAGAACTCTCTTCAGGATTTTGTAATGTAAGTAATAAAACATCCACATAAGCATTTATTTTTATTTCCTGTATTCCTGTTTATATTCCCTTCATATTTCTGTTTGCTCTGATCTCATTTAGAATTTATTTATTTATTTATTTATTGAAAATGTTTCACCAGGAGAGGCACACTGAGCAAAACGATGCTCGTCTCACGGTGTGACCTGGGGGGGGGGTAGATGGGAGGAATATACATAAAACAAACAAAGGGTTGAAATTAGAGTCAAGCAGTTCAAACAATGGTTACATAGTTGAGTGTGGCTAGACAGACTTGATTCATGCGGAGGCACCACATACTTGTGCCACAAGGAGGGTGGCATAACATATTTGATTACACATCAAAACTATACATGGTTGCATAAATGCCTATAACTAGAGACTGAAGTGAAGTAAGATGCACCAAGTTGGCAGAGCAAACTGGGAGCCCGAGCTTGGGCCAGGGGGAGGTGACAGGTCTGGGTAGTCAAACAATGGGAAGGATGAGGGGGTGGACTTAGGGAAGATGCTGATGGGAATAAGAGGGAGGAGCAGAAGTATCAAGAGCGGGTAAGTGCAAGGAATGTTTTTAGGCAATTTTATAAGCAGTCATTTGGGTGAATGGCCCAGCTGCTGGTCAGGTGCGTAAGGAGGAGGGGATCGGGGGGAAGAGTCAGCCGGGGAGGAGGTCAGGAGCATGTACAATTGGGTGCAAAGAAGTTATTGAGAGCAGAGGATAGAGAGTGTTTGGAGGAAGAAGTAACTCTAATGCTAATATAATTAAGGATGGTGATAGGTGACATCCCTGTCTCACACCGTGTTTTAAAGCAAAACATTCTGAATATTTAAGCAATAATGCATGACAAGGTGTGTGCTGTGCCTGGATAACATCACTCCTGAGGTGATTAGGCACAAGGCCGCAGGCCGAGTGCGACTAATCACCCCAGAAGTGACATTATACCAGCACAACACCCACCCTGTCATGCATTATTGCTATTATACAACGGCTCATTTATAATAATAAAAAAAAGATTTAAAAAGCATTTCTTTTGCAGGTTTTTTGTTGATTTATCAAAGTGGAGGTTTATGAAGTAAAAAAAAAATTGTTCCCTTTTGGCCTGTAGGTGGTGCTGCTGTTAAATGAGTGGGTCTGTGTTTTTATTTGACTGTTCCCTACACATTCTCTTCTGTTTGTGCTGCAAGTCTGGTCCCCCATGCCCCATTAAACTTTTCTTTTCTGTTGTTTCTCACTTTGTTTCTCCCACAAAGTCAAAGACTTTAATTTAACCAGTCCCGCTGCCTGTCTTGTGACCCAGTGTCTTGTATGAATGAAAATCGCAAATGACAAACAAGGGAGGAGTGGAGGGACAATTTGGGTTTTCTGAAACAGGTCGGGTAAGTGTTCGGTTGCTTCTCTGCAGGAAATACTCATTTTTATGTGGTCTGGCAGCAAAAAAAGAAATGCATGATTTCAAACTAGCAAGTGGAAGTGGAGTTGCGGCTTGTGAGGTGACAGAGTGCACGTGCGCATCTCTATGAAGCTGCTCATACTGGAGTTTTATACTTTTTTATAGCCCTTTGTGCGGTTGTTGTTTGGGGAGAGCTGCTGTTTTGTGTGGAATTGAGCGGCATCAGTGAGCCGCTTAACCAGCTGTTACCGTCTCCATGGGTGAAAAAAAGCAGACTCACTGGAGGGGATAAGTGAAGCAGGCTGCCATGCAGTAAATCTGGTACCGGTTCATTCGGTCATTTGTGTACTGGAACTAGAGCCGTGATGTTGTGCTGGGATAACATCATGGCTCCAGTCCCAGACGGACCAATCAGAGTCCAAGACTATTTTATGCCATTGTATAATTATTATTAATTTTTAATTTGGCTACTGGTTCTTTATGTATTTCCCTGATAAAGTCTATACATTTTTCTAGAACGTCATAAAAACTCAAAGACTCAAATAGGTACAGTATCTCAATTCTAGCATGTTGAAAGCTTTGGTGGCATCTAGCGAGAGAAAAATAGCTGGAATCTTGGTTTTTTATAGGTATTCTTTTAGGAACTGAATCTTATGTAGGCCTGTTTGTATTGACCTCTTTGGTAAGAACCCAGATTGGTCTGTATGAATATGTTTGTTTAAAATTGATAGCAGCCTGTTATTTAATATGTTTGTATAGATCTTATAATCAATATGCAGTATGGCTACTGGCCTATAATTTTTAATCCTGTATAAGTCTTTGCCAGTCTTGGGAATAAGAGATGTGTACGCCTGGCTGAAAGATTTGGGAGATTCGGGAGACAGTATAGCGCAGTGGTTTAAGGCTCTGAGCTACAAATCTGGTGACATCCAGCAGACCGAGTTTGAATCCCACAGCTTCCACTTGCATACTGTATGACTCTGAGCAAGTCACTTAACTTCCCTGTGCTCCCAGGTTGCACCTGTAAAAAAGCTTCCGGCTTAGTGTGCTACTCCTGGTTAAATAAATAATAAAAGTATTGTGAGAGCTTTGACTTTGGTTATACAAAATTTCCAGTAATGGGACCATTTACGATTCCATCACCACATAAAATTCTAATGAATATCTGTCTAACCCTGGACTTTTGTCTTTCACCATACTATGTATTGTTTTTATTATTTCTGATGCAGTAATGGATTTTCTTAATTCTTCTGCATCTTGGTTCAAAATTTTTGTCGAGCAAAACTGTTCCTACTACTCTATATCATTAAGGGTTGGGTTACACGCGGAAGTATATAATGTTTGGAAAAATTTGCAAAATTCTTCTGTAATTTGTTTTGGGTCAGATACAATCTGTCTTTATCATTTTTAATGGTTATGATTTCTACTTTCTTTTCTGAGGCATTTATTCTTTTAGCCAATAATTTGCCTTTTTTTCTACTATTTATTTTCCAATGTCTGTTCTTGCCCAGCTTTGTTTTACTCTAAGAATTTCTGTTGAGTCTCTTAATTTCTTCAGATCTTGATATTCAGTTGTTTTCTCATTATCTCCATTTTTCACAACCAGTTCCAAAATTTTAAGTTTTTTCTCCACTTCTTTTAGCATTAGCTCTCTTTTGTTGTTTCTCCAGGTAGACTCAGAGATAATAGAGCCCTTAATAATTGCTCAGAAGGCATCCCAACTGTCAATTATATTTTCTTGGTTTACTTTAGTGTCACTAATAAAATACGAATCTCCTTTTGAATTTTTTTTTTTTATAAATGTATTATCTAATAGTAAATTATTATTGAATTTCCATATCTGGTCCTTGTTATGGGTTTCTGTAATTAAATCAAAAGAGACCAAATTGTGATCAGGTATTGAAAGGGGTTCAATATTTGCTGTAATAACATGATAGTTAGCTAATAGTTCCTTAGAAATGAATATATTATCTAACCTAGAGAAGGTCTTATGGAGTGCTGATTGGTGAGTATAGTTTTATCTTATCATGTGTCATACACCAGACATCTTCTAAATTGTAAGAAAATAAAACATTGTGTAGTAAGTGTGATTTGTAGTTGTCCTAGTGTGAGACCTGTCAAGATTTATTTAGGTTTTCCTCTAATGTAGAATTAAAGCCCCCTTCTAGTATAATATAATAATAGTTCCAACAGTTAAGTAGTTTATCTATTTCAGCTAAAAATCTCCCATATTCTGCAAAAGGTGCATTGAGAGTGCCAAAAACAAATTCACTCTCATTTACCTCCTAACCAGAACAATTCAGCTTGTTGAATGTGTTACTGAGGCAATAATTTTACCTTTGAAATTTTTGCTAAATATTACGTCCTGCACTTCTTTTCTTTTGGCCAATAGAATAGAAGAGAATCCCCGTCAATTTTTTTTTTTACTTTTGAATTTCTTTTTCATTCAAAAATATTTCTTGAAGCATTATTACATCCAATTACAACTGTTTAATTTTATTTAGTATTCCATACCTTATCACCAGTGAATTCATCCCGTTTACATTCTTTGTACCTCTTCTAATTGATATTATCATTCTTTAAAGAGGCTGAGTTCCACCTTAATAATGCTTATTGTGCTCTGTCTGACCACCATTTGTTTTATGATATGATACAAGGCATTATCTGCACAATGATGGAAATCCCACACCCTTCTTCCAGAGCTTTTCCCTCTTTAATCTTTTTACCCTCTCTCCTCCCCCCCCATGCCATAGACCAATGTCTGGCATTCCTGTTTTGTTACTTAGATATAACTGTCCAGGCACTGACTAGCCTCCTCTTCTTTTTAAATACATACAATTTATTTATTTATTTTAGTCTTTGGTAACTGGGTGAGGCCTACTAGGCACAAGTGCCTGTTTTCAGGGGTGATCTGTGACCACTGGGGAGGTTAAGTGACTTGCTCAGAGACACACATTATGCAAGTAGAGGTTGTGGGAATCAAACCCAGGTCTGCTGGATGTACCAAGCTCATTCACACCTTGTTACTCTAACCTCTAGGCTATACTGCCATTTCCTTTTCTTTTTTAAATCTTATTTTCTGAATATTCACCATTGTCCCTCTTCTCTTTAGCTATTGTCATACACTGTAAATAAATGAGGGAGAGGAATTTTGAGGTCTTGTATAGCCTCAATAACATTGCTATAGGTCAGTATTTGGCCTTTCAGTAAAACCTTAATTTTCCAGGGATAAATTACAAAAGCTTTGACCCCCCTCCATAGCACTTGTTGAACTCCCAGATATTTCTTCCTTTGTTCCTATAGATTTTTGGAGAAGTCATGTTTTAAATATATTGATTTATCTCTGAATTTAAATTTGCTTCATCTGTAAAATGCTTGCATCACTTTCTCTTTGCCTTTGGAGGTTACTAGTTTGACTATGGCAGGTTGAGATTACCCTTCTTTTCCTTTTTGTAGTAACCAGTGTGCTCTGTCAATAATGGGAAGTTCTTTTTCAGTCCCTAACAAGGAAGAAAAAAGGTCCTTAATTATATCTAGTCGTGAGGTATCTTTTTCCCATTACAGGAGAAATCCAAAAATCCTGATATTCTTTCCGCTGAAGCAATTGCCTTGATCATCCACTTTGGATTCTAGCTGTTCTTGCTTTTTATGCATGGATTTGACCTCCTTCAGAAATGGATTCACCATATCTTCCAATTGGGAATGTCGACTCTCTAGTTAGATAGTTCTTTTTATTTCTTGTTCTAGTTTCAGTTCCGTTCTAGACATTGTAGAATTTAAATTTGCTACTAAATCCAGTAATTGACTTACATTGTAGGTTATGTTTTTGTATTGCATTGTCTGTACTTGGGTTTCCCTTGAAAATGGGCATTTGATACCATTCGGGTTGCCCGGTTAACACATTTTAAATAAAATAAAATAAGCATCTCTCTACACTGCCCACATGCATTTGTATGCATGGAGGCCTTGTGCTGTGCCTCGGCCAACACTCCTACCCTCACCTGAGCTCCATTCTCTAACAATGAAATCCCTGGCAGTCTAGTGTTATGCCTTCCTGATCCAGTCTCCATTGAAATAAAAAGGTAAACCCTGGTAGTCCAGTAGTACCCCCCCACACCTGCTTTGGTTCCAGATGAAATAAAGGTAAACCCTGGTACTCCAGTGGTACCCCCACAGGGATTCTCTTTATTCAAATCGGGATTGGGGTGGGAGGGGGTACCACTGGACTACCAGGTATTTAATTGAATATCAACTGGGATTGTGCAAGAAAGGGGTGCATTTTCCTTTTGTTTCATGGGCACCAGTGCTGCTGGGGGGGTGATAAGAGTTGGGTTTTGGAATCATTAAATAGCAGTGCCACTGCAGCTTTCTAGCACTTATAAAGTCCTTTTAACATACCATTGTGCAGTGTTGGGTAAGTTACTTTTTCTATTACTTTCTATTACTTTTGGAAACTTGTTCCAGAAATCTCTGTGTAGTCACTAGCAAGGATGGAGAAGTACTAGAAAAAGTAATACACCTTGCAGTTACAATTACTTATGTTTTTTTTTTTATTCAAAGGTGATAAGTAACTGCAACTGATTACATTTATTTGAAAGTAACTAGTAACTAACCTATTACTTTCAAATAAATCTCATCTATTATAGTTATTTATTATTTGAGTATTGTTTTTGTATAAAGAGAAATAAATAACTGTAACTGTCAGGTGTATTACTTTTCTAGTACTTCTCCATCCATGCTAGTGACTGCACAGAGCTTCCTGGAACAAGTTTCTAAAAGAAATAGAAAGTAATAGTAAAAGTAACTTACCCAACACTGCCATTGTGACCTCTATGCAAGAGGTTCACCTCATGTGCATGGGTGCAGTAGAGTATTTAGCGCCGCCTCACTAACCATTTAGCATCATGTTTAGTGTACTTTTGAATATAACAGCTTGCACATGTCCTAAGTACCTGCAGAATTTTTATCTGCATGAAATGTACATTGTCTTTTAATATCAAAGTGGGTTTCGTACGATAAGGATGGGTGAGTCCAAATTTCTAGGCACTATACTTGCAGTAGTCCTGTTGTTCCGAAATCAGTAATATTAAGGTCAGATTACTTCAATGTCTGATTATAGCCTAATACCACTGTGCATGTCCTACTGGAGCCATTTTATTGGTTATACTCCTTAAAGTATCAAAAGTGGATTCTAGTTATCATTGTGAAATGATATGTTTTTAATACAGTAGTTGGATAGGCAAGCCATGAACCAGTTAACTACAAGGATAGAACACCTAAGGCACTCAATTGCAGTAGTACCATGCTGCAGTTTGATGAATATGGTCCCAAGAAGATCATTACAGCTGGTAGTCTTGTGTATGTCAGTCAAATTTAACAGCACAAATGTTAAGTGGTTTGTTCCAAAGCCTTATTTTTAAATGAATAGTATCCATTTAATCCACCCTAGTAGTGCTGGGGGAAGCATGTTGCAGTACAATGCAGGGTCCTGGGTTCACATCTTGAGCCTGACTGCTACCATGGCTTGCAGAAGCCTAGAAAGTTTTGTGGAGATAGTTCTCTCAGAATCTGGGAGAGGCCTCTGCCTGCCCTGATGCTACAGCACCTTCTATGGTGGGGTAGGCTCAGACATTGTAGGTGGCCACACAATATTTCCTCCTCTTGAGTCCTAATGTCGATTAATGACTGAGGGACAGTTAAGTGAGCTACGGTGAGTGAACCTGAAACAGGCCACACATTCTGTGTAAATTAATTTAGGATGATGAACTCATCATGACTCCTAATGTTCCAGAGCCTGCTGGTAGCCCAAAAACCCCCATCCTCATGAACTGGATTCTGCTGCTGGAAGATAGATTCTGATGTGTGTGTGTGTGTGTGTGTGTGTGTGTATGTGTGTGTGTGTTTTATGCAGAAGCATCACTGGTGGTGCTAAACTTTGGAAGGCCATTTAGGATCCCACTGAGCGATGCAGAAATCAGAGGAGAGTTGGCAGCAGCGATGATGGCAAGCAGTAGATCCCAGAGTAATAAACAGAGTAACAGTAGAATGAAGATGATAATTTAAAATAACTTTTCAACAGCTAGTAGTATTGATATTGCTCTGAAGTTATTCAGGTTAAGTGATAAACACTCTTGACTCTAAACCAGTAAGATCAGGGGCACAATATTCAAACCTGGGCAATGCAGAGCACAAATATTTGAGATGGGTAGGGAACTGGCTTCAGGGAAGGCAACAGAGGGTGGTGGTGGGCAGGGCTCTCTTATCCTCAAGGGTAGTGACGAGCGGTGTTCCACAGGGCTCTGTGTTTGGGACCAGTGTTATTTGGTTATTCATTGCAGATATATCATTGGACATCAAAAGTAAGATCAGTCTGTTTGCTGATGACACCAAGATAGGAGTGATGGTGGATGACATAGGGGATGGCAGGGGTTGCAGGATGATCTGCAAAAGCTGGAAACCTGGTCAGACACCTGGTAACTGGGGTTTAATGCCAAAAAGTGGTGGTGATGCATTTTGGGGTGAAGAACCCAAAGAGGAGTTGCAAGCTGGGTGAAGTGCAGCTAGCCAAGACAGAGGAGGAGAAGGATCTAGGGGTGCTCATTACAGGCTCAATGAACAACTCTGCATAATGTAGGAAGGCAGCTGCAAAGGCCAACAAAATGCTGGGTTGCATTGCAAGGGGTATCTCCTTGAGGAGGGGGAGGTGATTCTGCCACTGTATAGGTCATTAGTTAGGCCGCATCTGGAGTACTGCGTGCAGTACTGGCTCCCGTATCTGAACAGGGACATTAAGTTAATGGAGGGGGTGCAGCGCAGGGTGTCAAAGATGATCAAGGGGCTGGGGGACTTGCCATATGAGAGGAGGCTCAGGGAGCTGAACATGTACTCGCTACAGGAGAGGAGGGATGGGGGGGACATGATTGAAACCTTTAAGTACATGAAAGGAATAAACAAGACAGGTACAGAGGGGCTGTTCAAAGTAAGGGAGGTGAGGGACACCCAGGGCCATGATATGAGGCTGGAGGGAGGAAGGTTCAGGAGGGAGATGAGAAGACACTTTTTTACAGAGAGGATGATAGCTGGGTGGAATGCATTACTGGCAGAAGTGGTATCCAGTAGAACAGTGGACTGCTTCAAAAGGGGCTGGGACAGGGCAAGGGGAGGGGCAGGGCAAGGGGAGGGAGGGCAGCTGCAAAATAAGGGGTGCTAGCTGCACATTCAAGCAGACTTGATAGACCTCTAGGCCTTTATCTGCTGGCAAATTTCATATGTTCATATGATTTTAATGTCACAAGCAGAATATTATATCACATGCAGACAAACACCAGGAACATGTGAAGATGAACTGAATAAGAATCCTGTCTTCATGCAGATGTTCAAAGGAATAAAGAATGATGGAAAAATGAATGCAGGAAACATGTGAACTATACGATTAATTCTGTTTTAGTACATGGCAGGAACTGAGTAGATGTGATAGATCATGGGCCTTTTTATGTTGACGAAGCACAACATCACAGGTTTACTGCATGCCAAAAGGGATTAACTCCCATTGAAATTGCATTGTTTGCTGCAGTAACTCTACTGCAGAATTCTGCAGTGCTGAGCTTCATCCTGGTGGGCTGCACTGTATGTTGTTTTTCAGAGGTTTCCTTGTTATGTTATTTACTCTTTAATGTGATTAATGTGTGATTCTGACTGTTTCTAGTCCAGGAGATGGGATATTAAAAAAATTCTACAGCCATGATGAAAAAACCTAGGAGGAGATACTGTATAACTCAAGTTTTTTTAATTTGAAAAGGACTGGCAAAAATTTAGCATGCTTAATATTTTCAGTTTGCATTATCTTAACCAACTGGGAAAGTCAAGTGTTATGAAGGGTGTATCCCATACTAATGTGTTTGAGAGAAACAGGCAGATCACTTCACTTTGAGTTCCATGAGGTTACTACTACGTATAGTTTTTTCCTCTCCTCATTGCCAAATTCAATAAAATAAACTGGTAGCGATTCATGGAATGGCAACAGTTTATGCCTCCTGGAAGTAACTGCCAAGATTTAGCCAAAACTCATACTGCAGTCCATGATGACAGTGTCAGAACTCTGACTGCCTGTCCTTACTTTACTCTACTCTACTCTACTCAACTCGACTTTAATTTACTTACTTACTTTACTTTGCCACACAGAAGTAGATTTTGCTGGTTATTGGGAGGGCTTTGCCCCCCTGCACCCCCATTTAGAAATATTAAAACAGTCAGCTAATCCAAAATCTCACCAGAAGCATATCCAAAATCCGGTATGAACTTGTCTAAAAGTTCGGGTGCCATTTTGTAGGGATAACCTGTAACTGAGCCCTATTCTCATTAAATTGTGGCTGCAACTCTTATACTATTCAATGCAGTGGTTGCCTGGATGGTAAGAAAGGAGCAAGATAGATGCTGTGGGAGGGATTTTCAAAGAGACATGCTCAGGGTGCACCTGTTGCTATTTTCAAAGCAGAAATATGTTCAAATCTGTTAGACCATTGATTATATGGCCTAACAGAGTCTAAAGGATTAGTCCAAAAATGGACACAATTGCATCTAAAAATGTATGTAATTGCAGTTGCATCCATTTTGGACACAACTGTGGCAGTTTTTTACCGCAAATACCCACATATTTTTCTCTTTTTTCTATCTAGCATTTCCTATGCTCCTATAAAAGTGAAAATTTACATTGTTGCGGTGAAAAGTTCTTTGTTTTTCTGCTAGATGTAGCTAGAGGAAATCCATGTTACTGTGCAAAAGTCATTTCCTAGAACGAAGCACCTGCTCTTTCATGCAAAGCTGAGGGTGACTTTACATTACAAGAAATATGTTTTCCGTGATGTGCTTACAACTTGTACATTTCTGGAAACGGTTCAAACCATGAAACAAACTGAGGTAGAGTGTAACAACGTGAAAAAAACTACTGATTTGCAGTATTTTAAATGGTGTTCACTCTGAAGAAGGCACGGTGACCAATGGGGTGCAGCAGGGTCGGTACTAGGCCTGGTCCTTTTCATTGTCTTTATTAGTGACATTGCAGGAGGGCTGGAAGGGAAAGTAGCCTGTTCATGGATGACACAAAAATCTGCAAAAGGGTGGACACTTGGGTGTGTGGGGAAAAAATGAGGGATGATCTGAAAAAGCTGGAAGACTGGTCAAGGGTTTGGCTACTGGATTTCAATGGAAGAAAGTGCAAAATCATGCACTTGGGACACAGAAACCTGGGGCAATGTACTAATTCAGTGGGGAGGTAATGGCAACCACAAAACAGGAAAGGGACCTGGTGGCAATCATTTCTGATGACCTGAAGGTAGTGTACAAGGAAAGGCTTAAGGAATTAAATATGTACTTTATAGAGGAAATGAGGGAAATGGGGGGGCATAACAGAATCATTCAAATACCTCACAAGTATTAAAAAGGTACATGAAGGTAGCATTTTACATAGAAAAAGATGGTCAAGGAAAAGGGGTCACACTGAAGCTGGGGGGGACTCAGAGGAGATGTGAGGAAATATTTCTTCACAGAAAGGGTTGTGGACTCTTAGAACAGCCTTCCAGCAGAGGTGATGTGTGCTAAAATGGTAACAGGATTCAAGCATACATGGAACAGACACAAGGGGACCTTAAAAATAAGGCAAGGTGGAAGACCAAAGATCAAGTAGGGTTTGAGGTGACACAATAGGTAGGGAAAAAAGGGCCGATAGGTGAGCCAAGAGGTCCTTCTCTGTTGACAACTTCTATGTTTCTGTGATTCCCTGTCTATCTTTGTAAGTTCCATTAATAAGGGGTTTGGTCAGTAGTAGAACAATAATGGATGTCATCAGCAGAGCTTATTCATACAGCATTCCCAAACATACAAAGCTTATAAGTTACATATTATTTCATGGTCCACAGAAGAAAATTAACCCTCACCAATTTGCTATATTTTGAATCCATTATTGGTAAGATTCTCATTAAATTGAAGAGTTTGCAGGGGAGAAAGTTGTGAAAAAGGGACATAGGATGGTAAAAACACCTATTGTGCTCCTTTACTCTAACTCAGTAAAAGTCTGCCACTGCCGATTAGTTGTTTGATGGTAGTGGAAGGAAAGGTTTCAATCTTGTTCTCAGCTATTAAAAGTATAGCTATGTAAGGATATGTAAAACACCAATCTCCTTTCCTTAAACTGATTTTAAACAATCAGAAATTTCAGTCATACTGTGCATCCATAGATTCACAGTCCCAAATTTATGATCCAGGTGTACTCTAGCTCTAGGATACTAAGCTAACATATACTGTTCTGTATTCTAGTATTAGCAAAGGAGAACTGCACTGAACCTGCATATCATTTTCCCCTGAAAAAGCAGATTTTTAAATATTGGTCTGGATTCTTTTACTTTTCCATCTCCACAGTCAATTCAATTCAATTCAGTGTTTATTGTTCGACCATGCAGGTCATTATAATTAAAAAAAAAAGACAAAAAATATCTACTATATACAATAAAATAAACATTGCCATGAAAAAGTACTAAATACCAAAAGAACCAATCAATATCCAGTAACAGTTAAAAATACAGTAAACATCCTTAATTATTCTGTGTGAATAAAATCAAGTTGTAATCAATTGAATATGAGCTAAATATAAATATTAGTTATTCTCCCCTTACAATATAATTTGCCTATCCACGCTCCACTAATTGTATATCCATCAGGGCCCTTTTCAAATCATAGATCAGTTCAATTTCCCAGCAATCAGGCTAAATGAAGGCACCTTAACTGTTTATTCTTCACCAACTAGCACACACATATCCCTACTTAATTTCCATTAGCAATTGCTTATTTGTTCACAATTATGATTTTCCTATACTCTATGAATTTCATTGTATCCTCTGGTAATTCAAAGCCTCCAGAGTTTTTGTGCAGCTATCACAGCCATATACTTGCCATGGTCAGCCCCAAGACCCACAAATAAAGTTCAACCCTAATTCAAAATTAGAAACTGGCTTAACAACTAGCAAGTACAAAGTTATAATTACTGGTGACCATATTTATCAACTGGATTACAAGTTCTGTCAAACATCGTAATAACCCGAAAACAGGTTATTACAGTGTTCTATAAACTTTCTTTCACCAGCAGTGTCCTTGGAGTGTCACTCAGTTATAGAGTGGCACTTTATAGGCTTAAACTCTGTGTGTGAGTGGGCTGAACAGCTTTACAAACATGGCGGCTCCATTTTTCGCTTACCACTGAGCTGCATTTGTTCATTCCCCTCAAGTCTTTTAAATTTTTTTTATCCTTTATCTGGTTGATCTTGCCTTATACATATAATATAGATATCTGGTTGATCCTGCTCTGCATCCAGATCAGAGACAGTGATTGCAATCCAGGATGCGGCTGTGGATAATGGAAGAGAAACAAAAAACATCTGTATGAGAGAGTGTGTGATCCTGTGGCTGACAGATAAAAAAAAAATAAAACACTCTGTATTATGCAAATAAATAAAAAAACTCCGTGTGAAAGTGTGTGTGTGTGTGTGTGTGTGTGTGTGTGTGACTGTGAGATGACAGACTAAGGGGCTGCAGAAATGAAACAGATTGCCTCAGGGAGTAATTATCTGCACAAGTAATTATAAAAAATGAAGTCTAAGCAGGTGTGTGTTCATGATGTTTCACACCCCGGTGAGTGATGAGCTCATAAACCTCTCGAGCCTCGCTCGCGAGGTTTATTGCTTATCATTCACCTCAGGTGTGTAAAAGAACATCATAACACACCTGCCTAGCCATTATTCTCTATTAGGTTTCCCACCAAAAGCCTAGGGAGTTGCCCTTTCACAACATGCATGCTAGTGCTTCTCAAGCCAGATTCTAAAAATAACTCGGCTCCAAATTCAAAGTGTTTCAAATTAAATTCAGAATTTGTTTGGGACTAAGACTCAGCCAAAGCTCAACGCAGTATAATTCATTTGCTTATAATCCAAAACATTTTCTTCAGGAGACTGACATCAAAAGCTTGCAAGTGAAGGACTCCTATTAGTGGCAACACAATTCCCCCTATTAGCTGCATTAACATATCAGTACAGTGTTGGTAGAATTTCTGTGTAGTCAGAAAGAGAGAATTTCAGAGCCAATAATTTCTCTTCTAGGAAGAGTCTTGGTTCTAGACTTTTGCTTAAACAGCTAACTGACACGAACAGGGTACAATCAGCAGAAAAAAGATATTGCCCTCTTACATGTGGAGACAAGAAAGCTCACTGTCCGCTGCATTCCATGCTTTTTAAAATACATAATTGCCTCAAAGCAATACTTCATTAAACATAATGACACCCTTATTAATCATTTTAATCACTCAAATCCATAAAAGATATGTTCAAAGCTGAAATAGGTTCTTATGGACTTCAAAATGATTTTTACCAGGAGTTCAGGCTTCGCAATTTACTGAGTTTTACATATGGGACTCAAATGATTATTTAATTTCCAGAAGTAAAATGGTACTGGGGACCTAAAACAAGATCCAAATTATGTTATTTGTAAGTTCCACCTCAGAGCAAATAATATCTTGTGTCGTATTCCCAGTTTGGGGGCATCCTCCATAAAGGTGGATACCAGCAGCCACAGTTTCAGCAAAATCAGTTCCCTTTATCCTCATTTTAGGAGTTCATTAAATACTTTATTGTGATCACAAGCCACCTTTTCTCCACTGTAGCTTGGAGTCCCCCATCATTTACCAGACCACATTCCTCAGGTATCTCAGCTGTTGAGGCTATCTGAAAAATAAAGAAGAGAAGAGAGAGCGCTCCACTAAGCATAGTATTTCTTAAATAGTACAGAGACACCCAACCCCCACCCCCAGACAATGTTAGCATACCTATTAAAACATTGGAAAGCACCTTCACGTGCTTATAGTGTGGTTAAACTCTCAGCCTCTCATCTTGGGGTGTCTGATCCTGTGCAGGTGTGTCTCATACTCCAACTCTCCTTTTCACTGACTTTCCTTCCTATTGCCAGGCACCAATATCAGTCTTCCATCACCAAAACGTCTCAGAGCTCACCAGAAATAGGGAAAAATGTTCAGTTTAATGAGTTATTTACACATTGCTCAGGAGCTCTCTATGACACAATTCTCAAACAGCCGAGGAACAACAACCCATAAAAAAAACTGCAGTCTCTTGGCATTCTAGTATTCTAGCTGTGTTCTAGTTTTCCCAAAATGCAGGCAACTTATTCAGCCAAACAAAAAGAAACATAAACAGCAGCCTTGGTAACTAAAAAACATTTGAAGCTAAAGGAGTGTCTTTAGCCATAAAACAATCTTTATCGTAGACTCTAAAATCAAGAGAGGGAGAGCCATTTGGAGCAGAGCAGCAGTGCGGCCATCTTGCTGCTCCCCCCCCCCCCAGCTAACCCAACTCCATAGTCTGTTTAGTTACAGTATTCTTGTGGGTGTCTTGGATTCATGCACAGGTAGTAGGCAACATTTCAGAACTGTATGATGTACAGCAGTTTACGTCCTTACTCAGCTCTTCTTGTTGACACAATGCATCCACGTTCAACTAGAGAACTTTGTAGTTGGGTGGGACAAAATATACATTGCACAGTTCTAAAATGGCACTCCACACACAATGTAAATCAGAAATACTCACTGAGGTTACTTATAGGCCCATAGAGGTGGAACAAGAATAGAACTGCAACCAATATTTAAAAAAACAAAAACAGTTTCTTCTGGAAAAAGATGACTTTCAGGTTCATCACAGTCATTCTTTAAGATGAGCTCTGCCAAATAAGGCTAGCAGTATAGCCTAGAGGTTAGAGTAATGAGCTTTATGTCTACAGACACAGGTTTGATTCCCACAACCTCTGCTTTCATACTGTGTGACTCTGAGCAAGTCACTTGACCAGCCCAAAGATCTTACGTTGCCTCTGAAAACAGGCACTTTTGCAGAGTGGGCCTTACCCGGTTAACAAAGACTAAAAAAACATATAAAACCTAGTACTGAATTTATTTTACTGTATTTTCAGTTTGGCATGCATGGGAAAATGCCAGAACAGCTAGGATGCTAACAAAAGAACTGGGATGGAATATGAATTTATAAAAGAAAAGAAGTTTTTTTTTTAATCAAATGCAGAAAACACTAAATCAGCAGTCATTTGAATTGAAAGCCTAAGGGTAGATGGAAACAGGCAGATAGAACTGGATGCATCAATCATGAGCCTCAATAGCATGTTTTATCTCAGGATCATCCCCGTGGCAAAATGATGAACCAGAATCATTGAATAATTAGAATGTTGCTGCTGGTGGCAACAAAAGCCACAGGAACATTTTAGCAACTGAATGACCTACATGTGCTAGTTGCAATATCTAAGGGTATGAGCTATGCAGTTATTTAGGCCAGCACTTGGAAGCCAAACATTTTAAAGAAACATGAACATATGTTGTTGGATTTCGCCTTAGTGGAACGTCTAACGTGGAAGTAGCAGTTCCACGAACTTTAAATATAAGGTGCTGACTACTGATTGGCTACATAAATTCTATTTTTTGTCACCTAGTCTTCTGTCTTTGGAAAAAACATGCTACTGTGCAGCATGCCAGCTCTCATCATGCCCTATGTGCACAGCTTTGTCACCTGACCAGTCCAGCCTGCTACTACGACTAATTTTCATTCCATGCCAACTGTTTTGACAATTCCACTGCCATTTTCCGGAATTGGCTTTCCAAACAAGTGATGTCAGTCAACGTTGTTTCTACCTTCAAGTTTAAACTTGTCTAGCCCTGCTTTCCTGGTCAACAAAAATCTAAAATAAAAAAATATATATATTATATAAGTACCTTGAAGAAAAGGGGGTGACAGAGTATTCCCATTTAGATGGTGAGAGGAAAAACAAAAAAGCTAGTTGGACCAGTGGTCTTCTTTCTTTCTTAAGTCAATGTGTTTGTATGTTCGAATTTTTAATAACTGTGCTAGCAGTTTGTATTGTCCTTGCCAACTGTATGAATGGCTTAATGTTTGCCTGTGTATTGCATTTTGCATACTATTACACATCATTTATTGTGTGTTACCATGTTTGATGTTGATTTATATTTATTCTTATAACATATTTGTATCAGTATGCAGAAGTACACCATTGGGAAACTATCATTCATACTGATAGTTCTATCGTAACTATAACAAAGAAATTAAAATTATCCTTCAGGAGTTGTCATCATTGGGCCCACTGGAAACCTCCCAGCCCTGACACCACTGTACAGGAACAGTGTCCTTGTGTGGTGTGGGGATCAAGGTGACCATTGGTAATCATTCAGATAGCCAAGGTTGCCGTTTTCCTCAGGTTGTTTCCTTTATCATTCATCCTCTCTTACTGGTAGCATGCACTGTTATTAACTGATGTCAGTACACATTGCCTGCCTGTGAAGGAGGTAAACCTCTCTGGCCAGTCACATGGGTTACTGCAGCCATGGAACTTGGCCATTTCCTTCCTTAGTCAAGGAAGCGCTGCTACCAATAAGATCTCCAGTAGGGTTGTCAGAACCTGTTCTCAAAAAGATAAGCCCATTTTGAAGCTATGAATTTGAGTTCTAACTTACAACTACAACACCCATGGGTTCTAAATGTTATATGTTCTAAATAAAAAATAAAATGTTTTTTTTTTCTGTTCAGATACTTCAAAATCAAAAGATGCCAGTTTGAGAGACAAAGCAATTTTTGGAAACTACATTTTAAAATGCTGTAGCAAGACATACATATGAGAACATGCTGTCTGAATAACAGTATATGTAGATGTGCCAAGCTATACCACACCTATTGTGACTCTTGGCATGTGCAGTTTGAATGGCACTCGGTGCTTCACTTCCTATTCTGCATGCACAGGGAAACAATATTATTGTTGTGCTGAGACGGCAGATCTTGTTTTGTTTTTTTCTCCTCTTAGTATCTCTCTCTCTCTTCTTGACGTCCTGTGGAATACACAGAGGAGTTTCAGTTTGAAAGAAGATATGAATCCTAAAAGTATTTGAAACATTACAGACCAGAACCAGAACTCAGAACCTGGGACCTCAGCAGTTTCAGACAAACCTACTGCCCAGCCACAGCCACAGCCACCTTCTTGAGAACATCCCGGGCTCACTCACGAGCCCTGCATGGAATGATCACTATGCCATTTGACTGCCTGTATTGCACTATTTTTATTGTATGTCATAATATGTATTATGCTTTTTTGTAAGTACCTCTTCACTCCAGGAGGCATCAAGAAATTAGCTTTTTCATCAGTATGCTTTCTGCTTGTCAAACATAAATGAATACTGTAAGTACATCATTCAGTTAATAAGTCAATTAAAGTCCCAATGGACTATTTAAAGGTTTTATGTGATAAATGTGAGTTTTTATGTCACTGACCAATACAAGTGACTCAGAAACTGCCCAACATCAAAAGGGCAGTCAAAATCAGAGCAACCGCAGCAAACAGCAATGGTCACTAATTTACTAAACAAAAACAAGAACATAAACATTTTTATGTGAAGGGCTATGCCCCCCGCACCCCACAAAAGTAATATAATCAACTCCGGGGGGGAGGACTCAGGAGAAAGTTAGAAACAAACAAAAATTCCTGTACAGTCGACCCAGATCCACCAGCTTAGGAGCGGTGGCTCAAGCCACTATGCCAAATGACCAGCTTGGCAGGACATGAAACAACAAATCTCCATATCCTGCAGTAATGAGTGCAGCACACTGCTACACTCACTCTAAAGCAGTCATAGCTATTATTCACCACTTGCCCTTAGTATGAGTGGTTTTATTGAGTCACTCATATTGAGATGCTCAATAAAACTTGCTCACATCACTGCACACCACTCTAATCTATTTGGTTCATTTGGAGCAAGCAAGTTCCTGGAGATTATTTCCCTCACTCCTCCTAAAAGGATTGCCAATAATCTCTTTTTGTGTCTCATCATCATACCACCACCTTTTGAAGCAAATCACCCCCCATTTGTTTTATGTCACAAACATTGCTATTGTGCCCATCTTATCTTTATGTATATTCATGCCCTGCCCACAACAGTTCTAAGGATTGCTCTTTTAATATGTTCAGACTGTTTCCCATGTTTCCTACTATTATGAAAAAGAGATCTGTAAGACTTCTCCATGAAGAATTGTCTTTTCATAGTAAGTTTGAAACTGATTTTCCTCAGCAGCTCCCCATTGCGATTTGTGTTTTATGTTTTATTACGACATAATGAAATGTAATTCAGGCTGGTGATAGGACTGCATTTAAATGCATCCCTACCCAATGTAATCCCTGGTGGCTAGTTTTGAGGGAATATATGTTACCGTTTATTAGCCCAGACTGGACTTATTTATTTATTGAAGATATTGGATAACAAACCTTTGAGTCAAAGACTCCTTTACTAAGGTTCCATGTCATTGAAACAGAGACATCAGAGACAATAGCAATAACTAGACACAAATAGTTACAGAAATGGTTACAAAATGGTTACAGATAACACAGTAAAGCAGCTGGCGTTACAGAGACACAGAGTGCTGCCAAGCATAGGTACATAGTACAGATGGTAGTAGGCAACAAAACATATACTGCAGGCAGTAGCTCTAGCCATGCCCTGGAGGTAATTTGCAGATTGTAATTAAGATACATTTGAAAAGGAGGCATATGATGGCCACCTGAGCAGACTTCTTTTTCCTAGCTTTGAACTTTTAAACAACCAACCTGGTTCATTCTGTTTCACAGAACTGGCCCAGAGCATTGTTGGAGAAGAAATTTGCTGGTATGGAGTCTGAGATGAGAGATAGCCTACCTCACCATACCCTGCTGCCCACACCAAGCAGAGATAAAAATGCAAAGCGCTCCAAGGTGGCTTCGGTCGGGGTAGCAACTAGCGCAAGTTCCCAGGCTGCACTTACAGAAGATAAGTTCTTACAAGGGATTGCTCCCCTGAAAATTACACTAGAAGCACTAGCAAATTTGATGCAAACTCTCACCTCTTCCTTAGTAACACTATCACAGCTCACCAGCTCCAACAAAATGCGCATTTATTTCTTGGATGACTGGAGGGCAAGAACGGACCCAGAATTGGCCCAGCTACAACAACATTTTATAGCTGTGGAAAGTAAAATGGAGCACCTTGGAGGGAGGTCACGTAGAAACAACTTGGTAATTCTAGGCCTCCTGGAAGGGGAGGAAGGCACTTCCTCTATATTGTTTGTCCAGAAGTTATGTGGCAAACTTGCAGGTCCCTCTCCCAATGGCCCTGGCTACATAGTGAAGTGCGCCCCCCTGTTCCCTGTGCCCCACACCTCCTCCTGGGGCTCCTCCATGGCCTTTAATATTCCGACTGTTAAATTTTATCAACAAACAATACATCCTAACTAAAATTCGAGAAATAAGTGAGTTACAGTGGGAGAGCAAGAGGATTCATGTTGCTCAAGATCTGCCTAAAATGGTGAGACAAAAAAGTACCAAATTGCACCTGACAGTGGCAAAGCTCATCGTAGCGGGGATCCGTTTTCAGGTGAAATACCCAGCTACGCTCCAAGGGTACCACCATGATATATGGCATAATTTTGACTCAGAGGAGCAAGCGGCAACAGGCCTGAAAGTCTTCTACCCTGACCTCTTCAAATGAAGGTGACATCCAAAGAGTTACATGTTCACATTGGGTCGGTTGTGATGTGCAAATATGTTGGATGCTCTGCAACTATTATGTTGATTTGGATTCCTACCTACTGAATTGCCAGAATGAACCTTGTTTAATAGAGAAATCCTGTTTTGTTTAACTGAATCTACAGATTATAGACGTGGAACCTTTATGACTCAGCTTTCAGTACAATTGGGCTATAGTACAGAGCCAGCTTATCGCTTACTGGATGTCAGATGAGTATTAGTGGCACCTACTCTCCTTGACTGTTCGGGCTGAAACTGAAGTTTTCATTTTTTGAACATTTTGTGTTTACTTGCAAGAGCCAGGATGCCCGTTCTGTGACTCTGAATGACAAGGACCTGAGTAACGAACTAGTGAGCCCTCCCATAATAATAATTCAATGTGCTTGCGCAACTGGGTATGATATGATATGCTCGTGTAACTTGAATTATTTTTTATGTGGCTTTCCGCCACTCTATCCGTGGGATATACCTCCTGGAGGGGTACGACGCAAGGAAACATAGGGAGGGTTCCCCCCTTACAGTTGCCAGAAATGAATGAGTCAGCTGAAGGTAGGTTAGGAAAAAGCCCACGGGTAAGAGAGATGTGCAGTTGGAGAAGAAGGGGAGGATGGTGGGCAACAAAAATGAATCCTTGGACAGTCCAGGATGAATGACATTTTTGAGGTCGATGGAGGAGTGACGTTGTTGCTCCACCCATTGAACCTCGGGCTTAAAGCCCTCCCATTTAATGTGCTTGCACAACTGGATATGATATGATATGCTTGCGTAACTTGAATTTTTTATGTGGTTTTCTGACTGTCTATCTGTGGGATATACCTCCTGAAGGGGTTCAACGCAAGGAACCCTAGGGAGGGTTCTCCCCCCTTACAGGTGCCAGAAATGAATGAGTTGGCTGAAAGTAGGTTAGGAAGAAGCCCAAAAAGAATACCCAAAGACATCAAGCATTGAAGAGGCGAGGATGCTGAATAAATTTTATGAGAAGGGCTAACTTCCTGATGAGAGAGGGGAAAGTCAGGCCACCATCCGCCTCCATCCAACAGCAGAATCTAACAAGAAGAAATGACTAACTCTAACTAATATTATGACCATCAGCACGGAGGAGAGGAAAAAAACCCTTTTTGAGGAGGAAACCTCTGGGGATCCAAGGCCTAGGTCACCTTCCCTCCAGGCTGATGACGTTTGAATTGAGGATGTATATTTTTAAAGAATGGTTCGGCAACTAGGGGATACGAGTAGTGAGGATGATAATGGAATATGGAAAATCCTTAAAAGAAAGCACAGATCAAAGATGGAACATGAGGCTGCACGAGGATTGAATATAAACATGAGTCAAACTGAATACTGATGATGATGATCGCCGCAGGAGGTAGGCAGGTCGATGAGGTAGCCTAAGATCTGATAATAGGTATGATTGAGTGAGGCGAGGAAGTAGATATTGAGGTTGATAAGGCATGATTATGTAATGTGAACGATTATATTGTGTTATTCTGGTCAATGAGTAGCATCAGAGTCAATGATGGAATGCTCTAGGGAACGATGAAGCTAAATAAACTTTGCTAGACTTAGGTAGGGTATGCTTGAGTAGTCGATGAGATATAGTAGATCAGGGAGCAAGGATGGGAGTAAATCCATGTATGGGTCAGAGCAGCAATGTGTATTTATGTGAGCTCATGAGGATATTCCAGATGAGCTAAAGAGGAGACAAATGATGCTGCAGACTGGCTTGATGAAGTGATGCACTTGATTGAGCAATGCAAGTGAGCAGGCGCTGAGGTTGAAGAGGGATGCTTGATTATACAATGTAAACGATTATACCCTGAATGATTAAACCTTGAGGTTGTAGTTGATGAGGTAGTACGGAATTGAATTATAGGAATGTTAGGGTAAGCGATGTAAATAGATAAGATTTGAGGTAATGCTGAGTAAATGATATCTGGATTATGAACTTGATATGACTGTAGTTATGAACTCGATACATGCGACAGGATGGCTAGGGCTGATAGGTGGCATAGGAATTACGGTAGGTACACCCAAAAGAATGTCGAGATCATGCCAATAGTGGAGAGAAGCCTGGAAATCTGAGACTGAACTGGGAGAAGAGGATACAGGAAAGAACTGAAAATGAACTAGCATGAAGGAAGTAAGGAAATCAGGCACCTTGAAAAGAGGTAGATTCTGAGATCGAGAAGGAAGATCCAGAACCAGAGGCAACATGAGTGAAGCGATCAAGGATCAAAACTGGATGAGGAACAAGGAGGAGTGAGCAAAATTGGATGAAGAATGGTGATGAGAGGATCGAAGGGCGGAGGAAAGCCATGATGACTGAATCCTGAAGAATCGGTATGGAACTGGAAGAATAGGAGATGGAAATGAACAGGAAAGAAACTTGAATTAAGGCATCGAGCTCTATGAAGTGATACGAACAAAGATGCTCCTCGAAAGGAGATGGACACCAAGGCCATGAAGGTGCATCAGGAACCAGAGGTTAGCGATCCAGAGGGCAACGAACTGGATGCAAGGAATCAAGGGAGGCAAATCGGATGAAAATAAGAGAAGGAGGGAAACCAAAAGGGGCAGAATCCACGACTGTCAAGGCAAGAATAGGTGCTAGGGCTGGAGGAAGGGGTATGACGAGCGATGGACACCATGAAGACAGGTACTGGAGAGCTAGATATGAATGGACAAAGGACGATATGGTGGGCAATAGGGTAGCATAGGACCCAACCGGTATGGGAGGAGAACTGCATGGCATAAAGTGGGATTAGGCGGTACGCGAGTCATGAGAGGCATGGCCAGACGGGGCAAGGGAACAGCGTAGACTGGACAGCAAACCATGAAAAGGCATGCCTAGAGAGGGACTGAATGATATGAATGAGTCGAGGCTAGGCGCCACAGAGCTGAGTGGTGAAGGATATGAAGGATCACAGAAGAAGAGATCGACAATGGACTACATGGAGCATGGAGACTCCATGAAGGAGGAAGGCCCTGCAAGGGAGTAGGAGGGTAAGCTGGAGAAGAAGGCACGTAGGCCCAAATTGATGGAAGGTCAGATAGGGTCAGCTACGTAACTGAGTAGGCTGCTCAAAGGAGGTAGAGCCAGGAAGGAATAGAGCAATGAGGTGAAATAGACACCACAAAATAAGTTAGATTCGGAAATGAACATGAAAGAAACATGAATAATAGTGGATATCATCCGGCCAGCCACTAGCAAGGGGCAATGGACCTGAAGGCTTTGCCAGGAATGGAGACAGAGTTGACTGGCGCGTATTGACAATTAGGGCTAGAGGGACGCAGCTGGGCGTATATCAACGGAGTGATTGAAAGAGATAAGCCGGTTGAGGCGAGATATGGTAGAATGCGAGCAAATTGGACGATGAGTGAAACCATGACCAGGTTAAATCCATAATGGCTGAAGACGGAACGTATCCAGGAAGGGAGGCTCGATGAGATACGAAATGGGTAATGACTACTGGAGTCAGGGGCTGGATACGGGGCAGGAGGCTGCAGATCAATGAGGTGCAACAAGTGGAATCAATGGGGTAGATGCCCCTGAATTGGTGGAGAAAGGCATCAAGAAGCAAATAGAGGGAACCATGAGGAAGCGCATGGGGCCATGGGATAGAATGCCCCGACTAAATATACAATTCAGATCACGAAATGCCTGAAGCAGATCAGAGATGGTGTATGGGGCCACCAACTGGTCAGGAAGAGAATGAGCCTGAGAAGAGTATGAATTTCCCAAAATAAACGCAGTCAGAGGAGCAAGGGGTATCCAGATGTGCTCATGAGAAGACTGAGGATGATGAAGACTGTTGATGATCGCTGCAGGAGTGCAGCAGGTCAGTGAGGTAGCATAAGACCCAAGGAGAGGTATGCGCGCGAGTAAGTGATGTAAATAGATGAACCATGGAGTAAAGATGAAAGAATGATGACCGGAGTCTTGAACCTGATACTTGTGGCAGGAGGGCTGCGGGTTGATGAGGTGGCATATGAGTCATGATAGGTATGCCTAAAAGAAATATAGAGTGCAGGCCAGATGGAGTCTGCCAGAGACAGCCATTGATGGCAGGTACGAGTAAGAGTAGACAATGGCATGAGGTACTTATGAGAGAGAGGTAGCACAGGAGTCCCATACATGCATAAAACATGGAATTTAGGAAACATCAGGAGAAAATAAACTGGAAGGGTAAAATCATCCCCGAGCAAGCAAATGCCCTAAAGCAGTCAGGAAATGTAGTCAAAGCAATGCACGATGTCCACTACCCGAGCTAATGCCGTATGACATTGAGCAGCAAGGAAAAACAAAGAGCTCTATACAGTAGATAAGACCAAAACAACTTTATATGCAGCAGGAGGAAGAGCAAACCTGGAGGGGAGAGAAGGAGGTAAGGGGATATCTCGAGGAGAATTTTTATTTATTTATTTATTATCATCATTGCTGGTACATATCTTCAGTACCAGCAAGTGCCTGGATATTAGCCTGGGAGCGAGAGACCATGAAAGGTAGCAGTGAAGTGGGGAGATCCAATCCCAGACACCCATGAGTGAAATTTAAGAGGGAAGAGGTAGGTTAATGCAAGGAGAGCCAGAAGGCCACGACCATGGAGAAGGAAAGTGGGACACTGGTCAGCAAAGAGGAAAAAGAATACCAAAGTACAAAAGGGAGGGACACTGCATGGCAGATACAGCAAACAATCCCTCCGACACAACGCATGCTAGAGAAGATATAAGGTCCTAAGACATGGACAGTGCCAACAACATCAGCAAGCACTAGAAGGCCAGACACAGGAATTAAAAGGTGGGATCTGCCAGACGTCTGTTGCGGCAGTCACACACATGGCACTGTGAAAACAGGCAAGCCACAACAGGGCCAAATAGACTAAATATAGCTCGCACATAGCACAAACTGGCATCTTCAGCAGGCTTACTGCACTGCAGAGGTTCAGGAAAACCCAGAGTCCACACAGCTGAAGATATAAAAAGAAAGCGGACAAAGAACGCAAACTGGATAGCCAGATGAAATAAAAACAAAAAATGGGAGCGCACTTACCGGATATCAGACACAGCAATGAGCACTAGAGAAATATGCACAAACGTGATGTGAAGATAAGGTGGTAGCATGATTCCAGTAGAGAAAGCAGCATTTCTATGAGCGAGGAGAGCGCAAGCGAGATGACGGCCATGATAGATGGAAGAATGGCCCGAATCAGCATAACGGCATGCAGAGGGTGCTTAGACTGAATAAGGTGAGCACAGTGAGAGCAGATAAATGAGTGAATGGGCAACGACTGGGGAGAGCGCCATGCGAGCACCAGCAAAGAAAGCCAGGCTTGAGTGAAAGAAGCACCGGAGATGGAGCACGGCTAATCAGAACGGAAAGAGCGGGCTGCCAAATCGGCAGACGGGGGGGGGGGCATGGCGGGCTAGGCACAGACAGCAATGGGACAAAAACAAACAAGGGAATACAAGAGACAAGGAGGGGAGCAGAAAGTAGTGGCGTGGTCATAGGAGCTGAATGCAGCTTAATTGCAGCACAGGGGAAGACGCAGGCAACGGTAGCAGGAGCTGTCAGTAGCGGGGGGGCGGGGGATTGTGCGAACGAGCAGAGGAGAAGAGTGCTTTGAAAGCACTGACAGATGAGGGGCCAGCAAAGGGAAGCAGCAGTAGATGCAGGAAAAGAGAGGGGGGAGGAGAGAGAAGGCAGGGTGAAAACAAGCCAAGGAGGAACGAAGGGGCTCCGGGGGGAGTTGCAGAGACAATGACAAGACACAACAGAAATTGAGATGGGAGAAGGACAGCAGCGCCTCCACCTGCAATGAAAATGAATCCTTGGAGAGTCCAGGATGAGTGACATTTTTGAGGTCGATGGAGGAGTGATGTTGTTGCTCCGCCCATTGAACCTCGGGCTTAAAGCCCTCCCATTAGCGGAATCAATGTTCCTTTTTCTCTTTATCTTTAAAGAGGGGGCTAAAAGATGCCCATGGTTTTGGTTCCATTTATTTGAGGGTCTTATGTACTATAGAGCATATTCCCATGCTCTTTAACCTCGGACAGCCAGTACTATTTCTTTATCTAATTACTTTCCAAAGGTGATTTAGTGTGGGGGGGGGAGTTTGCTACTGCTTGGGGGAACTGATTGGCATCACAACCCAAGTGAGTAAAGTGGAGTAGTCATTAGGACTGGGGGAAATAAGACTGTGTATTTGTTGGACAGTATTTGGGATGAGGAACGTGGATGGAAGGGGGGACGTTTGGGATAATGTATGTAAGGGGGGAGGGGTTGGGGGAGGGTACAAAGAAACTGGCTGTGTTCACCTGCATTACAAAGTATATAGCAAAGAGCAACATGGTAATTTCCTGTAACAAGTACTTGCTATGAGGTTCATATCGTGGAATATTAAAGGTGCATGTTCCAGGGGTAAGCTGTACCAGATTTTAAAGCATCTGCAGTTGTTGCACTGTCAAATTGCTTTCCTTCAGGAAACCCACCTATTGACTTCGGAAAATCTCCTTTCCAACATCAGATGGTGGTGCAAGTCTTTGTAGCAGGGGACTCCACGAATTAAAGGGGGATGGCCATCCTGATTTTTAGGGGCCTTCATTTTCAGTTACTCAAGGCGACAGAGGATCCTAAGGGTAGATATATTTTTCTGCATTGCATTTTGGACCATGTAGAATTGCTCCTGGGATGCATTTATGGTCCTCACACCCCGACACCAGAGTTCTTTTCTGGGTTGATCAATCTGATATCCCCATATATGCACCTCCCCCCCTGATCCTGACTGGTGATTGGAACACTACGCTTGCCTCTGATATTGATAGGTCCAATTGCCACTCCTCCAGGCTTTCCCCCACCCAGCTGGCCTTACATGAACTCCTAAATGTGGGAGGATTCTGTGACCCATGGCGAGTATTTCACCCTGTAGAGCAGAAATATACTTTTTATTCCCTGGTCCATAAGTCATTCTCCTGCATTGATTATTTTTTTAGTTAGTGCAGAAACCCTATCTGGCATAGGGGACAGTGGAATAGCCCCATGGGTAGGGCTTCAGTTAACTCCATTTTGGGAGTATTTGACTTCCAAAAATAAGGCAAAAAATTCCAAAATAAAGAGGGGAGGAAGTCATGGACTTCCAGATGTAAAACCAAAAATTAGATGACTTCTAAAATTGCAGGCATGGAAGTCAGAAACTATGGATTGTTCTGAAAGAAATTGTATATTACCACTAATGTATTACATTAACATCCATTAAGCCGTCCTTCCTAGAATACTGATTTCCAAAAGTGGGATCCTGGAAGTATTTTGACTTCCAAAAAATTGGAATGACTTCCAGATTTTGACTCCTGGAAGTTTTAGACTTCCACTGAAAATAAATTAACTGAATCCCTGCCCACGGGTGCTTTCAGATCACTCCCTGGTATGGCTTGCCCATACCCCTTGCCCAAATATTAAGCATGATATGATTTGGAAACTTAACACCCAGTTGTTGAAAGCCCCTTGGGTTCTGTCTAGGGCAAAGTCCTTAATTAGTGATTTCTGGGAACGTAACCGGGGGTCCTTTCCCAAACTTGACAAAACCTGGTATGCCCTTAAGTGTGTGTTATGAGGGAAATTTATCCATATAGCCATCCACCAAAAAAAGGAAATGTGAGGCCTCCCGTTGTACACTACTGGACCAGATTACAGCCATGGAACAAAACCCAATACTTGAATTCTCTGAAGCAAATCAGGTGACCTTGACTAAGTTAAGGCATCAGTATGTTGAACTGCTTAGAGGAAAAACCAGAGTCTGCCCTCCTAAAGACGCATTCATCCTATGTGGACCAAGGAGATAAGGCAGGGCATCTACTGGCAATGCATCTTTGACAGCATGAAGCCTCTCGCCTGATACGTGCTGTTTTTTCTCAGACATGTTGCCTTTAAAACCTCCCTGGTGGAGATTGCTCAGGAGTTTGATAGCTTCTACTCTCAGTTATATAGCCCTCCTGTTAATCTCCCCTCAAAAGGGGACACCCAAGCCTATTTGGAGTCTATACCACTCCCAGTTCTATCCCTTGAACAGCAGGTGTTCTTAACCCGTCCTATATCTGAACAGGAAATCCTATCAGTAATCCAGTCTCTACCCTTGGATAAATCCCTGGGGCCTGATGGCTTTCCCTCTAACTTCTTTAAAGCCCTCGCAGCTGAGCTTGTCCCTATTCTGGCCCAGTTTTTTTCTTATCTGTGTGACAAAGGCCTTTGAGACCCTTCCCTGCTAGCAGCCCTTATCATAGTCTTGCCCAAGCCCAACAAGCCCACAGACAAGGTTACTAATTATCGCCCTATCTCTCTCATGAATTGCGATATGAATATTTTTGCAAAAATATGCTCCACCAGGATTATGCAAATTTGTGAAAACCCTGATTGGGCCTGAACAGGTGGGATTCATGAGGGGGAGATCCTCTATGGATCACTTGTGGAAACTGGATCATGTTTTCTCCATGTCCAGAGAGGCCGCAGATCCTATGGTCTTGGTCTTTCCGAATGCAGAAAAGGCATTTGACAGGGTGCAATGGGATTTCTTATTTTTAGTGATGGAGAAGTTTGGATTTCCCGCTGGGTTTGTCCAGTGGGTGCAGATACTGTATACTACGCCAAATGCTAAGGTATACTGTAATGGGGCACTTTCAAAAGGTTTTTCTCTTCGTTGTGGCACTAGGCAGGGGTGTCCCCTTTTCCCCCTTCTTTTTAATATTTATTTGGAACCCTTAATTATATTATTGAATGCTTTCCCCCTTGTCCAGGGTATTCCTGTAGGCCCCTTTGACATTAAAGTATCAGCATATGCGGATGCTATCCTGCTGCACCTATCACACCCCACCTCCTCCATACTGGAAGCCCTACATATTATTTCCCACTTTGGTACTTACTCTAATTGCAAGCTGAATTTAGACAAGACTATTCTCATGCTGTTAAACCACCTAGCTCACCCCTCAGATTATGAGACATTGAGCTTTGTTTGGGCGTCTAAATTCAGGTATCTAGGGATTATCCTTTCCCAGAAGCAGTCCCTGAGTAAGAAACTAAACCTTGATAGCATAGTGGACACCATTGCACAGGATCTTAATAGATGAACCTTGATCCCTCTCTCTTTACAAGCCTGAATCAGTGTCATTAAAATGAATGTCCTTCCCTGTGTTTTTTACCCCCTCAATATGCTTAGCCTCTTTTTCCCTGTCTGCCTGGTTCAGAAGACTCCATTCAATTATATCCCATTTTCTTTGGAAAGGGAAGCCCCCCCACAGAGCCTATGTATGCTTGAGTGCTCCAAAACACTTAGGCAGGTTTAAAGTGCCCAATTTCTATATATACCACTTGGCTAGTCATGTCTCCAAGTATGCCCGATGGCCTACACCTTCTGCACAGACAGAGGCGTCTGAGTACCTGCCCATATGGTTACAGATTGAGAGGCATCTAATCACAGTGGCTGGGATTTCCCTGGCTAGCCTTTACTTTGTTTCCCCCAATACCCTCCCATTGCAAGTTAAGGGAACAGAAATACATACGTCGGTTAAAGTACACACCCAACTCTGTAGAGCCATGCAATATAAAAATACCCAAGACACCTCCCAGCCACTGTGTTACAATCCTAACTTTAAGTTGACTGGGGCAATTCTCTCCCACTCCAGTTTTCCAGAACATGCTGGGAGACAAGTATCTGATCTTATGTTGGAGGGGCACCTACTTACCAGTCAGGCCTTGCTGGCCCATCTCCATCTACCCACCACTCTGATCTTTAGAACCTACCAACTCCGGCACATGCTCATTAAATGGTTTGAGCCTACAGAGTAGGATGTCAATAACGAGAGTTTTCTTTCCCTTGTTCAATCTCACTCTTGGCAACCTCACTCTGTGTCACAGTTGGTATCCCTCTTATTTCTACAAATATACCCCACTGCCACTGGGCACTCCCACTACTGGGAAACCGTGTTACCTGCACTACCTAAGAATTGGGACCGTATTTGGTTAGATGTATGCCAATATCTCACTAGTGATAAGCTGCATCTTACGCAATACTACATACTTCATAACATATATTTTACCCCAATTCACCTACAAAAGATGGGAAAGTTTCCCTCAGTGACATGCTCTAGATGCCAGGGCTCAGTAGAGTCCCTATTGCATATTATGTGGGAATGTCCCAAAGTGGGCCCAGTGTGGGACAAAATCCAAGCTACACTAGACCCCTTGCTTGGTCTCAGTGCATATTTTACTCCTGAAATTTGTATGGTGGGAAGTGTCTCTGCAATCCCTGTGAAAGAAAGGAGATTTCACATCTCTTTCAATTCCCTAGCTTTAAAGCGACTAGTTTTGTGTTACTGGCTGGACCAAGAGGAAATCTCCTACACTGAATGGCTGCATGAAGTCTTATATAACTTAAGAGTTGAGAAAACTATTGCTAGTATTAGGAATTGCCCCCAAGTTTAAACTAAGAGATGGAGCAAATTAGAAGCATTACTGCTGGTACATATCGCTTCTTAGCAAACACGTACTGATGTTACCAATGTACGCAAAATTTAGAATATGGCTCTTATTGCTCAAACTATAAGGGATAGTATTGACTATATGAATCTTATCTGTCTGGTTCATGGCAATGATGCTGGTGTCTTGGGGAGGGAAGGGGTGGATAAGGGGGAGGACTGGGGGGTTGGTTTGACTGTTTGTAATGTATGTCTGTCTTGTTTATTGTACTATTTGTTCTGCTTTGGAAAACAAATAAAGAAAAGTTAATTAAAAAAAAAAAAAGATACATTTAATTTTCAGTGGGTCCTCCTTCTCCTGAACATTATAGCTAGGAGGACTAAAACACAGGTTGGTCAGGTGACTCATATAAAGTCATACTGATCGCCTGTGACTGTAGTGGTATTCTCACTAGCACTGTCCTGGTTTGCAGTCCGGAGCTCTAACCATCACTAGTGCACACTGTCTTCCCATTAGTTATCATCTTCACACAAGCAGAACCAGATACTTACAGCACACAACAACGTGCTTACACATGGCACAGTGTCCTACTGTACCTTGTCAGAGTTTTTGCATAAGGAAGGTCACAACCTTAGTCCTTCAGATTCTCTACAGTTGCTACTAGTTAAAAGAAATCAAGTGGATTTCTTGTCCAAAAGGCAATAAAAGCAAAGCATAGTACACACCTTCAAAGTGCAGACAGTAAAATAGTCATCAGAGTTTTGTACACAGTATAATAATTCAATATTAGAGATACTGATTTATTTATTTGTTTATTTATTTATTTAAAATTGGTAACCGGGAGAGGCACACTTAGTCGAGGCTCATTTCCAGGTGTGACCCAGAGGAAGGGCAATACAAAATTAATAAAATTACAAAACATCAGATAGCAGTTACATAGGCAACATTACAGAGGTAGGAACAATGTGGTAACCTAGTATATTAATAACAGCATGGATTAACACAATGATAAGTGAACAGCTGTGATAGAGTACAATAAAAGTGTGCAGTGACTGTTGGGGTAAGTGACAGTGCTAATGGGGTCAGAAAACAGACCATGGGCAGAGCCACAATTAACCTCAATTAAGTGGAGGGTCCAAGCAACAGCAGGGTCAAAAGAGAGAGAGAGGGCAAAATGTGAAGAGGGGGGTTGAGAGGGACAGGAGGGAGCAGGAAGATGCCTTAGCTTGCATCTAGAGGCAGGGAGTGAGGGGGACTTAACAAAGACACAGTGCTAGGAGGAGTTTAGACAACCACATTTACAAACCTCTCTCCTGCAGGAATCTGCAGTAACAAGGTTTGCAAACATGTTGGCAAATGACCTTTTTGGACATGTTCTTCAGTCAACTCTAGTACTCAACAAAATTTACATTCTACTGTTGCAATTTGCATAAAAGTTGGAATTTCACTTCAGCGAAATTTAGCAAATAATGGAGAAAAATGTTGGGTAATTCCATTTTATATCTTAAGATTTGGGTATGTGTTGTGGAATTTTTTTTGCAAACTGTGAAATGTATTCCTGCCCTAAATGAAGCTGATAATGCATTTATGTTCTCACATATTGTTTCAGCATGCCTTCTCCACTCTTCCTGCCACAAGCACTGCTGCAGCCAACCTTGTCATCCCTCAACTGGGGTGCTGTGCCTTTGCCTGGTCCCTCAGGGTTGATTCCCAATTTTTTAAGGTCCTGCACCACCTCCTGCAGGGTATCATTTTTTAATTTTTTTTATTTTATTGAAGTCTTGGACACACCTGTGAGCAAATTCTCATTGAGAGGTTCCATGTCAAATACATTAAACAACAAGGCAAAAAAAATGACTAAGGACATTTACAGATAATACAACGAGAGTTCTGCAAACAGATAATGAGAGTATTAAACATAACGGGTATATAAAATCCAGATAGGAACAGGTAAGCTGTTGCATTGTACAAAGTATGCCTGCATCAGTAGGAGGTGCAGGAGAAGGAAGGGGGAAAGAGGGGCAGTGTGGGGAGAGGCAGGGGTTTAATTGGGACAGGATGGGGTGCCAGAGGTTGGGGGGATTGCTAAGTGCTGGGGTTTACCTCTCCCAAGGGATAGGGACTGAGAAGAGCCGGTGGTAGTCAATCGGTGCATGGGGTATCTCTGTGGTGGTACCTGTAGGAATTCCTGTCAATAAGGTGTTGGCACAGTCTGAGTTTAGGCATATAGGCATGACCCTTCTGGTAACAGGCCCTATAGTTTAGCAGGGTATAATGACTGGAATTTTATCTCTATTTTGGGCCAACAGTGCCCTTTTCAATTAACCATATTTGTTCCTTGTCTGTTGCATCTCAGTTGGGTAACTGTGGTCCAAAGTCACCCAGTGGTCCTAGTAAGTCATATCTCTCTTCCGCCTCACCTGATGCAGTAGGCCTATTTTTCCTTAAAACTGTAGAATGACAGAACAGGGGCTGGCATCATCCAAAAGTGACTTTGGGATCATTGCCCTGTGTGCCCACTCTGCTTGAATGTCATAATATTCCTGGAGGCCCAGGACGTCTTGTAACAGGTTCTCTGCAAAGTCAATGTTTCTTGGTCTTTCAGCACTCTGTTTTATGCCATACTGTATATGAAGAGATTTTTCCACCTCATGCAACCCTCCAAATCAAAGCTTTTCACTCACAGTTATAAGCAATATCTAGGAGCAGGAGGACGAGATGCTGTGTCCGAATGTCAGTCTCTTTGATGCCCTTGCTCTTCTGCTCCAATTCATTCACCTGCTCCTTCATTTTATGTAGATCAGTTCTGATAGCTGAAAGAGTTCCCATGTCCTTGGTATCCCATGAAAACCATGAGTGCAGGATCGTGAGTGTCAAAATCTTGACTGCACAACAGAGAGGGGGAAAGGGCAACCCCCAAAAACAGCGATAGCCAAAAAGGCAACCTAGAGCTTTCTCCCCCTTCCCAATGTGTTCCCCCACCCGGAGATGTTTATATATAGAATATGGGGTGCAGGGTGATGCCCCCTGCAGAAACTCACCTGTCGTTTCGGTGATCACTGTTATTTGATGGTCGCTCCTTTTCCCCTCGCCCTTTTCATGTCACCGTTTTGTGTTCGCTAATATCACATACAACCATGTTCTCTTCCTGGAAAGCTCTCAACTCAGAAAGGATTATTCTTAGTGTAACTGATTTGGTTATGCAGTCAATAAATTAAGATTTAACAACCCAGTCAAGGGTGAGGTAGCTCCTAAGCTGCTAACATTATATTGACATCACTGGAACTCATTGGGCTATGGAAGCCTCCTTTCTTCTGTTATCTATTAGATAAGCAGAACACTGGTGTAACTGGGGCTAGGAGGAGACACAGGTACAACTGTCAGGAGAGCAAGAGACACTGCCATAACTAGGAGGAGATACTTTTACTAGTTAGAGGAGACACTGCCATAACTGGTGTAACTCAGAGGAAACACTGCTATAACTGGCGAACACTCGTGAAACAGTGAAGAGACACTTTTGTAATAGGGAGAAAGACACTGATGTAACTATGGGAAGAGAGACACTGATATAACTGGGAGGAGACACTGGTATAATTGGGAGTAGACTAATTGGGAGTAGACACTGGTAGAACTCGAATGAGGAATTGTTATAACTTGGATAAATACTGGCATACCTGGTGAGATTGTACTCTAACTAGGAAGAGATACTGCCAGAATTGGGGAGACACTGGTGTAACTGGGAAGAGACAATGACATAAGTGGAGAGACACTGGTACAAGCGGGAGAAGACACTGGTTAACTGGGAGGATACTGCCATACCTGGGGTGAGAAGCTGCCAGGACTGGGGAGATACTGGAGTAACTTGAAGGAGACAGTGCTGCAACTGACATGGGAAAAGACACTGGTATAACTGAGAGTAGACACTGGGACAATGGAGAGAAATACTGCTGTAACTGGGAGGAGACCCTGAAGTAACTGGGACAACACTACTATAACTGGGATGAGACACTGATATAACTTGGAGGAGACACTGCTCTTACTGAGTCACTGATATAACTGAGAGAAGACACTGGCATAACCGGAAGGGGACTGTTTAAGTGTATCACTTGTATAACTGGGAGAAGACACTGACATGTATAGAAAGAGGATGCAGCAACTAAGACAGTAGCATAATGGGGAGGAAAAGCAGCAAAATTGGTGTAACATATGGGAAATTCTGATGTACCTGAACTGAACTGTACTCCCTGGAGGAGAGGAAGGAGAGAGGGGATATGATAGAGACATACAAGTATCTTACAGGGAGGAACAGGGTGCAGGAATACACTATTTTTAAGCAAAAAAGATGTTCCAGGACTAGAGGGCATGGGATGAAGTTGGAGGGAGGACGATTCAGAGGAAACATGAGGAAGAATTTCTTCACAGAACCGATGGTGGACAAGTGGAACACCGTGCCAGAGGAAGTGGTGGGGGCTGAAACAATCACAGGATTTAAGAATGCATGGGATAGACATAAAGGAATTCTGGAGGTCAGGGGTAAGGGGCAACAGACTTCTTGGAAAACATAAACTGAACTTACAAGCTCAAATGGGCAGACTAGGTGGGCCATAGGCCCTTATCTGCCGACACTGTATATGTGTCTATGTATCTACGTATCTATGTACCTGAGAGGACACTGGTATAACTGGGAAGGGATACTTGTATAACTGGGAGGAGACAATTATATTACTGGGAAAAGACACTACTGTAACTGTGACACTGGCATAACTGGGAGGAGACACTAGTATAACTAAGAGGAGAAACTGGCTTAACTGGCAGGAGAGACTGATACGGGAATCTGCTGCAGCAGAGGTCATGATACAACTCAGGTACTCTTTTCATGGAAAATAAGTCTGACTGAGGGCTTCACACTGGGTACAAGCTTCTGCATCAGCTGTAAAAAAAATCCAGATTTTCCAAAAATGAATTTGGCAACAGATCCATGACCAGGATCTGCCACAGTGGCCTTCAACTCACTGGTCACATGGTGATTCCAATGGTCTCTTGAGGACTAGCTTAGAGCTTCTTTAATATTTGGTTGCCTATGCTTTTGTTGCCTCATTCTACTAGCAGTAACTGTACTGTGTCTGGCAGGGTCTCAGATCCAGAAAATAAATTGGAGTGATTTAAGGGTGGTCTCACAGGGTCTAAAGTTGGTGAACTCACTCCATGTTAATTCCCCATTTCTGTGTCTCCAAAAGGGTAGTATGCAGATATGCTGTACTGTATGGAGTCCTGATAGTTTAATTTTATTTAATTGTTTAAGTTTCTTTCCCTCTTTCACATGACTGTCCATTTGTTCTTCAACGTCTCATAATATGTATTATGATTTTTGTGCTTTTAGTTAAAATGGCGGATGAAAAGGCAGTTTTGCAGTAGAAGCAAAAATGGCATTCCATGATAGAGGTCCATCCATTTTCTGTAATTGTCACCTCTGTAGATGTACAGTAGCAGTTTTGTTCTATACACTTTAAGCCTTGCTTTATTGTGGTGAATGTGATGACCTGACCTGTTCCTCGATGCTCAATAAAACAGCAACAGAGAATGTGGCTCGGGAGGAACTGTTATTTGCTTCTGCTCACTTGAACAAACTCTGAATGGGAATAACTGCAATAACTGTGGATGTAGCACAATAATTCAATATGGCAATGATGCTGTATTATACAGAACCTTGGATAATGTATCGGACCTAGGGTCTCAGCTACAGGAGGACTTCACGACCCTTGAGAGGTGGCTACTGGCAAACAGGCTGCTGTTGAATGCTAAGACGACAAAAGCCATCATGTTCGCGTCTAGAACTCTAGGCCCAGATAGAAGCCTCCTGTTCCCCCACGTCTCCTCATCAGGTACACCCATAGAGGTTGTGAGCTCCTTGAACTAACTAGGCCTGGTCCTCAATCAAGGCTTCTCTTTCAAACACCATGTGGACCAGGTGACCTGATCCATACACCAAAAGCTATGTCTACTCTACAGGCTGAACTCACAATTTATCCCAGGAACTTGGATAGCTATAGCAAACAGCATCCTCCTACCAAACCTTACATATGCTGCTCTGGTCATGCAGTCACTCGCAAAACAGGAATTTGGTAGGATGGAAATACTATATAATAAGAATACTCATTTTGCAAATAGGTCCCACCCAAGGCGCCACCACTGTGAGGTACTCAACTCCCTACACTAACCGACTGTCACTCACTGGCTCCAGTATCCTCTCTTGTGTACTGCTTACAAACTAACTAATGACTCTCCCACAACAGGCCTTGCCTGCCTGCTGACTCGCAAGTGTCCAGGCAGAATCCTCTGCACCTCAAACAGGAAGCTCTTGGATTTTCCTAGGATTAGGAAGGCAGCAGGTAGTAAGTTCTTCTCCTATGCGGCTCCTGTGCTCTGGAACAAACTCCCTGCCCATCTGCAGATTGCCAGCTCCCCTTCAGAAACTGAGCTGTCTGTTTCACGTCGCTTGAAGGTGTTTGTGCTCAGTTCTTTTGGATCTGTTAACCTGCCTGTTTTCAACTGCATCACTCTCTGTCATGTCTTTTCCTAGAAACGAACTCACCTTGGCTGACAGAATGCATGTTCTGGAGGCGTTGAACAGCCCAAGCCACTCGCTGTCCTCTGTGGCAGCCGAATTCAAAATTTCAAAAAGCCAAGCAGGAAGGATAAGCAAGAATAGAGAGTCTATCCTTGCTGAATGGCGTTCGAACAGTAATCCCACCAGAAAGCGCAAGCGGAAGGGAAAAGACCGCAATGTAGAAGATGCCCTGATGTTGTGGCTGACACAAACCCTTGATAAGGGAGCTAGACTCTCAGGCCCAATGCTGAAAGCAAAGGCAGTTGAATTGGCTTCACAAATGGGGCATGCTGAATTTGAAGCGACAGACGGCTGGCTGTCTCGATGGAAACTGAGACACCAGGTTGTCTTCAAGCGTGAACATGGTGAAAAGCAGGATGCAGATGCATCGGCTGCACAGGCTTGGCTTACAGATATCCTCTCAGGCATTTTGGCAGGGTACCCACCACCAGATGTTTTCAATGCTGATGAAACAGGTCTGTTTTACCGTGGGTACCCTGACTGAGGGCATGCACAGAAACACCAAGAACTCACCGGCAGGAAGAAAGCCAAAGACCGCATATCAGTCCTGTGCTGTTCAAATCAGACCGGGACTGAAAAAAAAAATTGCTAGTGATTGGTAAAAGCAAACATCCACGTTGCTTTCCCAGGGATGTTAATGTGCTGCCAGTGATTTACACGCTATCTACATGTTACATCGAGCATGGCAGGCAGTGAAGCCGAGCACAATCACCAACTGTTTTAACAAAGCTGGATCTGACTGCTGCTTTGAAACTGCCACTGCACCAACAGCCACTGCTGCACTGGAAGATGCAGTCATGCCATCATTTATGAATGCAATTGTGTTTTCAGAGTTTGTAGGCATGGATTACATACCTCTCAACCTTTTGTCCCCCAAATGTGGAACATTGCCTGTCAAAATGTGGAATAAATGGGCAAAATGTGGAACGCTTAATCAAATATTTACCTAAGAAGCTCAAAACACTGTTAAAATGTTGCATTTATGTTCAGAAAGTCTGTTATTAATTGAATAATTTATTTTTTCCATCATTTACTATAGATTTTTGCTTTAAAATGTTGACTTTGAAGATGGAACAAGTCCTCACAATGTGGAACAGGGAGCTTTTTTGAAGTAAAATGAGGAACCTTCCACGTAATGTGGTACAGTTGAGAGATATGATGGATGATGAGGAACCTACAGTCAGCAAACTAACAGATGGGGAGCTAGTGACTGCAGTTTTTAAAAATGCAGAAACTCAGAATGACAGCGCAGATGGAGATGCTGATGATGAGGATGATTGAGCAAAATCAGTCACCACCGTCGATGCGCTAGCTGGGCTCAGAACTGCTATGGAGTGGTGCCAACAACGTGGTCAGACTGGAGCCTGGGAGTAGCTGTTTGAGATCGAACACTCCCTGCAGGCTCAAGCTGTCAAAGAATGCAAGCAGAGGAGCATAACAGACTTCTTCCACCCGTCAACTGCTGGACCATCACAATCATCCGTACTTACAAGTGAAGAACCAGCAGACCCATCAGCATTTGCATTCACATATGTTACTGAAGCTATGTCAGTATTGCTGGATGGTAGGAGCACAGAAGATTCTGCTGCTAAAACGTACATCGTGCTTTGAATTTACCACATCGTTTAAAGCAAAACAAAAAAAAATATATCACGAGTGTGTTACACAAGCATAAAAAAAGTATAAAGCCACAAACACAAATGAAATCATGTAACATATATTTATGTACATGTATGGAGATGGGGGGTAATCATTTCTATTCCCAAAGCTCAAAATCACTAATTTCGTTTATGAGGGACGCCCGCTTAAGTGGGACGATCGGCTTTGCACCCAGCCATCCCACTTAAGCAGCTTCTACTGTATTTCACAATTTGTCTCATGAGCATAATATTACTTGCAAGTCATTAATTTTTACTTTTATTGATTTTAAACTTGAATTGTGATTTTTCATCTGTAGGGAAACACTGCTGGAAGGTGGGGAGGTACAGCATCCCAGAGGGTTGTACTATTCTGACACCGCCCCTGCTTAACTTTAACTCAGGTGGAGGCAATGCACAAAACTTAAAATATCTGGATACAACCCCTCCATCAGAAAAATAAGAACCTAGGCCCCTCAATCTTGTTTGAGCCCTCAAAACAGTGGTAGTAACCACAACATCCACAGCGACCCAGTCATATACTTATTTTCACTGTTCTGCAGTTCATGTCACAAGCTCTCAATTTGCATGAATATCCCACTTAGAGATACTGTACAATGAAGTTAAACTTCACCAGTAGAGTTGTTGAGAAGTCATGAGTGTCATGCTACTTGCCCCTACTGCACTTGGCAATGCTTTTCTTAAAAAAAAAAAAATTTAAATGGCAAACCTGCTCACTCACAGTGCATAAGTCACCCACTACCATCTGCCTCTCAGGTGAATTTAACAGCTTTCCTCCCACCCACCTACCTCACTACCTGGCACCTATTTCCCTCCTTTCTCCCACAGTCCCAGTGAAGAAGTTGTATATTGTAATATAGCAGCCCTCACTGTAAAAAGTCACATCCCCTACCCGCTCCAAACAAGCAACCTACCCCCTCCCACACCAGGCATCCTCCCAGTTGCCCACATGGGTTGGCTCATGGCTTGCCCCCCAAAGTAGTGCTCCCTTAAGCAGAAAGAGGGAGAGATCACATCCACCTTGGTCCCTGATGAGCTGCACCAAGCGTCATTCTGGCCCGAGAGGAGGAGGCCCTGGCATCATGCTGCACAAGCTAAGGGGATTTTCTTGTAAAAGTCCCTTGGCTGAGTAGATGTGCAATGATGTCAGGTCATGCTGGGTGTGCTCCTGTACCCAGCATTCAGATGTCTGCCACTCAGCCAATCACTGCATCAGTGTCAGTCTTCTGTGCACCTACCTCTAGCCATAACTAGGTGTTGGGGTGTTGGGCAGACCTGTAACCCAACCTCATCATAGGAGGAGAGCAGCCCAGTGGATGCTCATCCTCCTCCTCTCCCGTATTGACCCTCTGATACCCCAAAGTTCATTCGTGACCCTGGCTGTCAGCACCATAAGCGGTAGTGTTACTGCTGTGCTGATGTGACAGTTTTATGCATTTTTCTTAATGGGCCAAAGCATAGAGTGAGGTGTCTAACCATCTCAAAATATTGTGAGTCACAAATATGACATCATACCTGTAAATTATGACATTTATGATGCTATACATGAGAATTAGGCTTTTTCTGCATGGCCTTGCAGTGGATTCAAATGACTCTTCAATATCCATGTTATCAGTATAAATCAAAAACTCAGATTTTGTACCTTTAACTTTATCACTTGGAATCACTTGGATGTTAGAGACAACAAAGAACTCTATGGTCCATGTAGACTGCTCATCACCAACACCAATCATTGGTAATAATCTTTTGGACCAACCTCATTCATAAGTTAATCCAACCTTCTTTTAAGCAGGCTGAGGGTCTCACTTCTTAACCACCTTTGAGGGCAGGGAGTTCCATATCCAAACCACACTTTGTGCAAAACACATTTTACATTCATTAGTTGTTTTTTTTTATAAAGGGTGTTTATCATCCTTTGGGGGCTCAAAGGCAGCCTTCGGCTCTGCGTGGAAGCTCTTGTGATCAGGGGCCTGTATAGCCTGTGGTGCCCCTCTCCTTTTTCCTCCAGTTTTTCTCCCATCTATCTTGAGACCCCTGGCAAACCCCAGCATGCACGTGTGTGGTGGCATGCATGCATGCCGAACACCTGGCAACAGCCCTTCCCCCCACTGGCATAACACTACTTCTCCTATTGGTTTGGTGTTGCCATCAATCCTCCATTCAGTGGCAGCCGAGAGCTGAGGAAAAGTTGTCTCCCTCCCCAGAAGAGGAGACCTACCTGATGGCTGCTCATCCAGCTCCCTCCTTCCCCCAAGCCAATCCCTGGTGACCCGAGCCTGTTACTGAACACGGGTTGCCAAAGTGGCGTGAGGTGTGGCGTCCAGCACCCCAACCCTCAGTGCCACCAGGCCGGCATAACATTTATTAGTTTTGAAAGTATGTGATAGAATTTGTTTATTTAGGCCCCTAGTAACAATTGTATCTGGTCTGTATTTCATATTCATACTTTCAAGTAGATATTTGTCATTATGTACATTATATATTAATAATAGATCCCCTCTGATATGCCTTCTTTATAGTGTGAAAAGGTTACGGTCATTTAGTCCTTCTTCATAATGGCAATTTTCCAGTCCCCTTATTGATCTTACTTCCTTTTGTGTATTCCATCAATTTTGTTTCTCTCTCTTACGTTTAGGCCAGTACCACGAAACTGAGAGAAGGAATCAATGTGTGGTCTAACATAACTGCAAAACAATGGAAGTATTATGTCCCTTGATTAATAGATACAGTGTCTGTTCATTGAATTAACCAAATCATTTGATTTTCTAAACACCTTATCACAATGTTGTGTGAGTTTTAGGCTGTGTGTGATTTTTATACCAAGGCTCTTTTGCATGCTGTACTTGACACTACTTGGTTCTGAAGACAGTAATTGTAGCCTGGATTAGATTTTCCATAGAGCATAACCTTACACTTTGTTACGTTGAACAATATCCACCAGTCTCTAGCCCAGTTTTCCAATAATGATAGATCATTTTGTAATACCTTGTGTTTTGCCAGAGTATCAAATTGCCCTCCTACATTAGTGGTATCAGCAAAAATAGTATAGCAGTTTGTTGTATTTTACCTAAGTCTGAGATATGGATGCTAGAGAGAGTCGGCCCTAGTACTGATCTCTGTGGTACTCCACTTGTCACATTTGCTACAGAGGATGTACTGTATACTGTTTATTATAACCTACTGTATGCATCCTATCAAGCCATTTCTCAGTCCAGCTTATCAAAGCAGGGTCAAAGTCAAATAAGACTAGTTACGTTATTAACTCACCATGACATACTATGTCAAATGCCTTACTAAAGTTTAAACAAATAATGTCCAATGGAATTCCATTGCCTAACACTAGACTTACATTTTTGTAGATGCAGACTAGGTTAGCTGTGTATGACCTTCCTTTATTAAAACTGTGTTAATGTTTTTCGTTAATTCCTTGTTCTAAAGCTGGTGTGCTTACCATGTCCTTAATATACTATTCCATAACTTTGCCCAAAATACTGGTTTAGCTAATTGGATGGTAATTTATTGAATTACTCTTTAAACCTTTCTTAAATATTGGGACCACATCTGCTTTTCTCCATTCCTTGGGAATTTCACTGTTTGAAAGTTATTTGTTAACCCTTAGGCTGCCAACAGAATTAGAATGTATAGGAATTCTGGACTGGTATATCGATCTGTGGCACAGCAAGGGTTAAGTGTGTATGTCAGTGGGAGGGCAATTTCACCCGTTATTTCCCTTCATAACCTTGGTGCTAGATTGTCTGGCCCTGTAGACCTAATTACATCTAATGCCATTAATTTCTTTCGAACATCCTTGTGATCTATTAGTATGGGGTCCTTACCATTCCTAATCTATGAAATGAAGGTGGTAAGGAAACAAACAAAACTGAAATGGCTGAAGTAATAAATAAATACTGGCAGGTGGTAAGGAAAAGGAGGCATCATAGGAGGCCCAGAAAGAAAGCCACAAACCAGCAGCATTTTCCAGCCATCCAAACCGAAAACAGGTTTGCGCCACTGCTACCAACCACAGACAAAGTAATACAAGGTAAAGAAATCAAACCACCAAAAAAGGCTAACATGCCAATTAAAACCAATACAAACTACAATAAAAACAAAAATACTAATACAGTGCTCCAAATACAACCAACAACAATACCAAAACCAAATGAAATAACAACAAAAATGCTAAAATTCAAAATAAAAATGACACAAGTATAAACAAAAGCAAAATTCTTATAATCGGGGAATCCATGATTTGAGGAGTGGAAACCCACCTAGCACAAAATGATAAAAGTGACATTGTGGTAAAGTGTCTACCAGGAGTCTCTGCAAGTAGGGAACTGTGGGTCACCCTGGAAACAGGAAATGGGACAGTCATACGAACTGGGGTTGTGTACAGGCCTCCAGACCAGGGGGAGGACATAGACATGTTACTGCTAGAAGATATACAAAACATGACAGCTAAAGGGGAGATTCTGATAATGGGAGACTTCAACATGCCAGATACAGATTGGTCAATACCAGCAGGGGCATCTGCCAGAACTAGACACATGGTGGATTCCCTGCAGGGGGAGGGCCTCAAACAACTGATACAACAACCCACTAGAGACAGGGATGTCCTAGCTCTAGTACTGACTAACAAGGAAAGGATCACAGATCTCCAGGTACAAGGTCACCTGGGGGCCAGTGACTATCACATGGTATGGTTCAATTTGGCCACTAGAACAAAATCAACCCATTCCAAGGCAAAAATATGGGACTTCAGAGGAGCTGACTTTGATAAGATGGCCAACAGAGCTAAGCTAGCCCTGGCAAAAAGAAATACAGGTGAGGGGGTACAGGCAAAGAGGGCAAGCATTAAAGATGCAATACTTGAAGCAACATCCCATTGTGTTAGTGAGAAAAGGAAGTGCAAAAGAAGAAGGAAACCACTTTGGTTCTCAAACACAGTAGCAGAAAAGGTCAGAAGGCTGGCCTTCAGGAAATATAAGGGAATGCAGCAGGATGAAGATAGGGAGGCATACCAAACTTCCCTAAGGGAAGCAGGGAAGGTAGTAAGGCAGGTACAGGCCCAAACTGAGGAAACACTAGCACGAACAGTAAAAGAAGGTGACAAGACTTTCTATAGATACATTAGTGAAAGGAGAAAGTCTAGAGGAGGTATAGCTAAGATCAAAGGGGATAAGGGGGTGTGCGAGGAGGAGGACTGTGTAAAAGCATCTATCCTAAATAGATACTTCTGCTCAGTATTTACTGAAGAGAAGGTAGGGCAGGGCCCACAGCTCTGCACCATGGACACAGGGGGGAGGGAGGTGTGCACTAGTCCCTTTACAAAAGAAAGGGTCCTACAAGAGCTTGATAAGCTCAGGGTGGACAAGGCAATGGGACCTGATGGCATACATCCCAGGGTACTAAAGGAGCTAAGGGTGGAACTAGCAGAGCCATTATCAGAACTGTTTAGTGAGTCTTTGAGCACAGGAGAGGTCCCAGAAGACTGGAGATGGGCTTATGTGATCTCGCTCCACAAGAGTGGTAGCAGGGAGGAGGCAGGGAACTACAGACCAGTCAGTCTTACCTCAGTAGTGGGCAAGCTTATGGAGACACTTCTTAAGGAAAGGATAGTGCAACACCACGAATCCACAGGCACAGGATCCAAGACAGCATGGGTTTACAAAGAAGGTCCTGTCAAACTAATCTCATAGCTTTTGACTGGGTAACCAGAATGGTGGACCAAGGGGAGCAGTTGATGTTGCCTACCTTGACTTCAGCAAAGCTTTTGATACTGTTCCACATAGAAGATTGATTAATAAGCTGGGTAGGCTCTGGGTGGGTCAGATGTTGGTCAACTGGGTGGCAAACTGGTTGACGGGCAGAAAACAGAGAGTGGTGGTAAACAGTATACAGTCAGAAGAGATGCAAGTCACAAGTGGGGTACCTCAGGGATCAGTCCTGGGGTCAGTCCTCTTCAATATCTTCATCAGTGACATTGCAGATGGACTGGAGGGTGAGGTTTGTCTGTTTGCAGATGACACCAAGATCTGCAACAGAGTAGATGATCCAGATGGTGGGCAGAATGAGAAGAGATCTGGATAAACTAGCAAATGGTCAGAAGGGTGGCAACTGGGTTTAACGCAAAGAAGTGCAAGATCATGCACATAGGGAAGAGAAACCCTGAAGCCACCTATAGGCTGGGAGGGGAGTTGCTGGCAGTCACAAGGGAAGAAAGAGACTTGGGCGTCATCACCGATGATCTGAAATCATCCAAGCAGACCACTAAAGCAGTAGGTAAGGCTAGAGGGATGTTGGGGTGTATTAGTAGGGGTATCATAAGTCAGAAGAGGGAGGTAATAATCCCTCTTTACAAGACACTGGTTAGGCCCCATCTGGAGTACTGCATGCAGTACTGGAGGCCACACCTTCACAAGGACATTAACTAAATTGAGACAGTCCTGAGAAGGGCAACCAAAATGGTGCAGGGACTGCATTAGAAAACATATGAGGACAGAATAACTGAACTCAATATGAATACCCTAGAGCAAAGGAGGAAGAGAGGTGATATGATTGAAACATTCAAACACCTTAAGGGCATTAACAAGGTGAAAGAGTCTAACATGTTTCAATATAAAAAAAATAGCAAGACAAAAGGATACAGCATGAGATTAGAGGGAGGCCGAATGAGGGGTAATGTGAGGAAGTTCTTTTTCACAGAAAGGGTGGTGGATGCATGGAACGGCCTACCTCAGGAAGTGGTGGATATGAATACAGTGCAGGACTTCAAACAGGCATGGGATAGGCATAACAGAGCAATACGGATGAGTATGAATAGCTAGGCCATTGACAGAGCAAAGGCATATGGCACATTCATAAGGTAGCAAAAGAAATGGGCAGACTGGATGGTTCTTGCGGTCCTTATCTGCCATCAACTCTATGTTTCTATGTTTCTACATAAAGGCAATTGTGCAGGAATCAAGGAATGTTATACATATAACAATACACCTTGGTACAAATGACTTAGCAAGTCACACAGTTCAAGAGGCCAAGAAATGCTTTGAGGACCTGGCCAACAAACTTTCTTCACTTAGATCCAAATTAGCCTTCTCAGAAGTGCTGCCAATGTGGGATAAAGGAAAAGCACCAAGAGAATCAGAAAGATAGAAGTATGCAAATTCAACTTATGGCTGCATGACTGGTGCCAAGACAAGGGATACCACTACATAGGGAACTGGCACAACTTTTGGGACAGAGCTTTTTTTAAATACCATGGATTGCACCTAAACAGAGAAGGTATGCGAGCACTTGGACAAAAACTCGATGTCTATACAGGTAGTTTAAACTAAATAAAGGGGAGTATGATGCAGCTCACACCTCTGCTGTCAGTGGGCTGCTCATCACTCCTCAAAATGCCAAATGCATGCATACATCCCCAGAAAACAAATCAGAGCCAACATCTGCCCAAACAAGCAACCTTCATTATCTCTTGGCCAGAAAGAGCAAACTGGAGCAGTCCAGGAAGAAGGTACAACCTTGCAACAAAGAGGATGTACATTCCTGGAAGGCAATGGTAGCTAATACTGGGAGCCTAACCAACAAACTTCTCAAACTTACAACCATCTTGGAAACAGAAAGGTTGGACTGGGTGGCTGTAACAGAAACATGGTTCAGGAAAAATCATGGTTGGGATATGACCATTCCCAGTTACACTCTGTTCAGGAAAGCTAGGCAGGGCAAAACAAGGGGGGTGGGGGTTATAGCCATTTACATTTGGGAGGAAATAAAAGCCACAGAAGTAAAAAGGCAACCTGGGGACTTCGAGTCACTGTGGCTAACAATAGACATGGGCAAGGGAAAACCCTTCGGAATTGGTGTCATGTACAGACCCCCAAATCAAGGAGAAAAAGGAGTCAAAGACCTAATAGAGGAAATCCACAAAATGTCTGATAAAGGTGAAGTAATACTGGTGAGGGATTGCAACCTACCAGATATTAACTGGAGCACACTAACGGCAGAAACAACAAGAAGTAGGGACTTTTCATTGTCACTACAAGGTGCGGGACTGTGCCAACTTGTTAAAACCCCAACAAGGAGAGATGCTATTCTAGATCTAGTTCTCACAAACTTGGAAAGGATCAAGGACATCAAAGTGGGATGCCATATGGGCGATAGTGACCATCACATGGTAAGCTTTAAGGTAAACATAACACAGGACATCAGCCACTCAAAGATGAAGGTGTTAGATTTCAGAAAGACTGACTCCCGAAAAATGAGAAACAACATAAGTAGCCAGTTAATGGAAATAGAGGCTGAGGAGGTGAAAGTCATGTGGGGGAGACTCAAGACAGCAATAAAGACTGCCCCAGATCAATGTGTTAGATAGGTCAGCAAAGCAAAAAGAACTCCTTTATGGTTTTCCAAGGAAGTGGCTACCACAGTCAAAGAAAAAAAGAAGGCATACAGCATATACCGGGAAACCAAAACTGAGAAAGACTGGGAGTCGTACAAGGAAAAATTGGGAGAGTCTAACAAACAAATTAGAAAGGCAAAAGCAAAGACAGAGGAAAAGATAGCAGAAGGAGCAAAGAGAGGAGATAAATAATTTTTTAGATCCATTAGGGAACGTAGGAAGACAAATGGGGATAGTAATGATTGCTACTAAAGAAAGGAAATGCACCAAACATGACCGAGAGAAAGCCGAAATCCTCAACAAATACTTCTGCTTGGTGTTTGCCAAAGAGGACCTGGGATGGCCCAGCCCTGAAAATACACAACACCCCAGGACCAGGGGTAGACACTAGTCCCTTTACAGAAGCTGAAGTATGGGAGGAGCTAAATAAACTAAAAGCAGACAAAGCCATGGGACCAGATGAGATGCACCCCAGAATCCTTAAGGAACTGAGGGCAGAATTAGCAGCTCCTCTGGCACTTCTATTCTTGAAATCCATGAAGAGCAGAGTGGTCCATGAAGACTGGAAAAAGGCAATAGTGGTTCCACTTCACAAATTAGGCAGTTGCGAAGAGGCTAGTAATTACAGACCAGTGAGCCTCACATCTATAGTAGAGAAACTAAAGGAGACACTACGCAAACAGAGGATTACAGCATTCCTCAAAACTAGTTGCTAACAAGACCCTAAGCAGTATGGTTTCACTGCAGGTAGGTCATGCCAGACAAATCTGCTCGAGTTTTTTGACTGTGCTAGAAAAATAGTGGACAACGGTGGGGCATTAGATGTGGTCTACCTAGACTTTAGTAAGGCTTTCGACTCAGTCCCACACAGAAGGCTGGTAAAGAAGCTTGACCACACAGGCATTGGTCCAGAAGTAGTCTGATGGGTATAAAACTGGTTACAAGGCAGAATCCAGAGGGTACAGCTAAAAGGAATGCAATCAATGGAAGGCAGGGTGACCAGTGGAGTGCCCCAGGGCTCAGTGCTGGGGCCTCTGCTCTTCAATGTCTTTATAGAAGACATCACTGATGGACTGGAAGGGAAGATGTGTCTGTTCTCAGATGACACCAAGATATGTAACAGGGTGGACACCTCAGAAGGAGTAAGCAAGATGGAAGATGACCTCAAGAAACTAGAAGAATGGTCTGGAGTGTGGCAGCTGAGATTTAACTCTAAAAAGGGCAAGGTCATGCACATAGGAAAGAAAAATCCAAGAAAGGAGTATTACCTAAGAGGTAAAAATCTGTCGGCCTCAAACCAGGAACGAGATCTGGGAATCATAATCTTAGACAACTTGAAGGTTAGTAAACAGTGTGAGAAGGCAACATTGAAAGCCAACAGAATGCTAGGCTGCATTGTGAGGGGAATCATGAGCAGGAGGAGGGAGGTGATACTATGCAAGCAATAATACCTAACAGGGTGGACGGTATTGGGCAATACCAGACCCCCAAGGGGTGTAATGAGGCCCGACGCAGCACGCAGTCTGGTATTGCCCAATACCACCCACCCTGGAGAGTATTATTGCACTTAGAAAATGAACTGCTTTTCAAAATAAATGCACTGAAACATTTGTCTGATATAAACTTTGAAACAAATTGTATTTATTTAGAAAAAAAATACCAACAAGAGAAAAAATAGTCCCTTTATGGGAACACTAAGAAAACAAAGTTTACTTTTGATTTTACTTTAAAATATGCAACAATACCTAAATCAACAGCCAGTCAACCATTTGTTATAGGTGATGAAGTTTATGGGGCAATTGAAAGCGCAGGATGTTGGGTTAAAGAAATGTTGTGTTCCTGACCCCCCTCTGACCTGACAGGCAGTTAGTGGATTCAGTTTCCAGGTTTTGATCATCTTCAGTCTTCTTTTCTTGCTGTTCTGCTGTCTTTTGTGGATCTTCAGTCTTCTTTTCTTGCTATTCTTCTGTCCTCTTTTGTTGCTGATTAGATGTGCTGCTACTTCCTTGGATAGCTAAACATAAAAAAAGAAAACATTTAAAATACTATTTACTAAGTGTGCTACAAATAAAGACATATGATCTTACCTGTAGATGGCATGCTGTTACTACTTCCTAGAATAGAGCTCCATTGTTTCCGATCAGTTGTGGAAGGTCTCCAATAAGTAGATAAACTTGTCTCAGATCTGTGGTCAGTCACTGATGTGATTTCACAGTTTGAAAGACCAGCATCAGAATGGAGCTGGACAGCTGTAGCTCTGATGCTATGGTTCATGTATTTGTAAGACAGCTGGGCTTCATTGCTGATCTTGTTCATCATAGAAACATATACTTTGATGGCAGATAAGGACCGCTTGGCCCACCTAGTCTGCCCATTTCCCTACCTACTGGATAAGCTGCAGATCCTAGTTAACCAACAGCCTATTTCTTCCTACCCCCCACAAGAATTGCCTTATGTCTGTCCCATGCATTCTTGAATTCTCCCACAGTTTTAGACCCCACAACCTCCTCAGGAAGGCAGTTCCATGTGTCCACCACCCTCTCTGTGAAAAAATACTTCATCACATTGCCCCTGAGCTGTCTCTCCTCTATCTTCAAATTGTGCCCCTTTGTACTTGCACATCTCTTTTTCTGAAAGATGCTACCCTCTTGGACTTTGTTGATTCCACTGTGGTACTTAAAAGTTTCTATCATGTCCCCCCTCTCCCTCCTTTCCTCAAGGGTATACTGTACATATTAAGCTCCTTTAGTCTCTCCTCATATGGCTTCTCTTGCAGACCCTGCACCATTTTAGTTGCCCTCCTCTGGACTGCCTCCATCCTGTCAATGTCCTTGCAGAGATGGGGTCTCCAGAACTGGACACAGTACTGTAGATGGGATCTCACCAACTGTCTGTACAGAGGGATAACAACTTCTTGTTTTCTGCTGGTGATGCCTCTCCCTATACATCCCAGTATCCCCTCAGCCTTCCCTACTGCCTTCTCACATTGCTTGCTAACCTTAAGGTCGTCTGATATGATTATCCCCAGGTCCCTTTCCATTTTTGTTGTTGTTACTACCCCCTCCCCCCATTGTGTACTCTTCCCTTGGGTTTTTGTTTCCTATGTGCATTATTTTGCACTTCTTTGCATTGAATCCAAGCTACCATACTTCTGACCATTCCTCCAACCTTGTCAAGTCCCTTCTCATCCTTTCCACCCCTCTTGTGTATCAACCCTGTTGCAGATCTCTGTGTCATCTGCAAACAGGTATACTTTTCCTTCCAGTCCCTCTGCAATGTCACTTATAAAGACATTAAAAAGGACTGGACTCAGTTCTGAACCCTGTGGTACCCTATTAGTAACCCCCCTTTCTTCAGAGTGGACTCCATTTACTATTACCTTCAGTGTCCTGTTGTCCAGCCAATGCTTTACCCAGGCTACCACCCTGGGACCCACTCCCAGGCTGGCTAACTTGTATATTAATCTTTTGTGTGGGACTGTGCCAAATGCCTTGCTAAAGTCTAGGCAGGCCATGTCCACAGCACCTCCCTGGTCTACTACTTTGGTCACCCAGTCAAAGAAATCAATTAGATTCATCTGACATGACCTTCCCGCTGTGAATCCATGCTGTCTTGGGTCCTGTGCCCCACTGACCTCTAGGTACTCAACAGTTCTTTCCTTCAGAAGTGATTCCATTATTTTCCCTACCACAGAGGTCAAACTGACAGGTCTGTAGTTTCCTGCCTCTGTCTTGCTCCCACTTTTATGAAGGAGAATCACATCTGCCTTCCTCCAGTCCTCAGGTACCACACCATCCTCCCATGATTTGCTAAAAAGGGTAGTCAGTGGTGTCACTAGTTCTCCTCTTAATTCTTTTAGAATTCTGGGGTGAATCCCATCAGACCCCACTGCTTTGTCCACCTTCAGTTTTAGGAGTTCTTTCAGAACCCTTTCTTCTGTGAAAGGACTGGGATTGACTCCCCTATCCAAAGTGTTTCTGTTAATTGGATTAGGCACCTCCCCCTCCTCCTCTTTTGTGAATACTGAGCAGAAGTATTTGTTCAGTATCCCTGCCAAGGTAGTTTTTGCCTATGGGCTCACTAGTATACCAACAAGTCTGAGTGTCTAAAACATCCTGGGGGCACCTACAGGGGTGTACACAGAAAGCTTTGGCATTTGGATGAACTTTAAATATTTAAAAAAAAAACATTTAACTGGACAAAGTTGGTTTTCCGGTTCTTCAAAACTAAATCCTCTAGTGTTCTCTTTATTTATTTCAGTTAGGTTTTTGTGTTTTTTTTTTTGTCTGCGTTGTGACTTAGAGTTATATTCTTTGTGCCACTGTCATCCATTTTAACCTCAAAGGAATCCAACTTTAGGTCCCGTAGTCCCTCCTGGCCACGTCAGGCCATATGGAGTTGGACATCAAATCATATCCTTTGTATGAGACCAGACATGGTGTCGGGTGATAGTGCAGCACTTGCTCTCAGCTTCTGTAGGTCTGATGATGAGATGGCAGGGTAGTGGCTGGATGTGTCTTTCTGTGCCTTCTTAAGTTTTTTAAGCACAGATTGCAGCATGTTGTTTGAAGATTTAAACTCGGTGTCACTTATCATGTTTATGTTTCTTGCTACTTCAGCACTATTTAGGTGACAGTTTCTACCAGCTCTTAAGGCACAATACCCAGCAAGAGAGCATTCCTGACCCTGGCTAGTCCTGGCTTCCACATAAAACTTACACAGATTGTTATTCAGTTGCTCACATGTGTCATTATGCCAGTCTATGTTTATGCAACCCTGTCTTGCCCATTCTTCAAATACTGCAACTGCCCACTTGGTAATTTTCTTTGTATTTACTTCCATCCTATCACTTTCTAGTTTATGTAGCTGAGTGTCACTTATGGAGACAAAACATTCACTTAAATTTCTTTCTTGCTGTTTGTGTTTTCTAGGTGGTTCATCTGTGCTACTAGGTATTGAAAACAGTGTGTCAATAGTTGCCACTACTGTCATGTCAAACTGAACTGGCAAATAGTCTGACATTTTCATTTTGTTTTGCTGCCTTTTGGTGCCCTTGACAGTTTGAAATTTGATGTTATCAGTTTAAGAATGTCCTTGAATGCCTGACAGCAGTGCTTCTGATTGGCTAATATTGGTTGCGACAGAGCATGCTATCTAGGGGACTGCTACTGTGTATAAGACTACCGGTATTTTCTTCATTCTCACTACCGCAGGTGGACATCCATCTGCGGTATGGAAATCCAAGAAAATACTGGTGCTGTCATGCACATTTCTGCCACAAGGGGGTAGCAGTCGCACAGAGACTACTAAAGTTCTGCACTATTGCTCACAACACTCTTTGCACAATATGCTTGTCTAACAACTGCCTTTTTTGTACAAAAGTATGCTGTTGTATTTTTTAATTTAAACATTTTAAAACTGGAGGTTCTGCACTCTTCTAACTAAACTCATGGGTCCCTACATGCGTGTTTTTCATGATGGTCGTTTTTTAAAAAAAATAGAAAAAGCAACAGGAGTGCTGACTGTATGTGTGCAATCAGCTAACACTGACCACATACAGAGGCAGCAGACCACTTCATTGTTGTTCATTTTTACTAACACGATTTGCATTATCTGAGGCCCTGTGTTGCGAAGGGGGGCTGGATGCAAGAGGAAATCCAAGCAGTGGAGTTCAACAGACAGATTGCACTTGCCGGTCAGTTTTTTAAACTGGAGACATCCACGAGCTAGGGAACGCTGACTGCTACATTGGAAAACTGATCAGAATTGGCAGAACAGTGTCTTACTGACTCTTTCTTTTCATTTCTTTTTTTTGTTGTTTTTACTGGCATCTGAAGTTATTGCGGGTGGGACAACAATGAAAGAAAACGCATCTTCTTGATGGAGTGGGACATCAGAACCGGAGACATAAGTGGTAAAACAGTGCCACTACACTTTTAATTATACACAGACAATGTTTTTTAAATTTAATGTTGGCTCGCAGGATTGTGACATTTGTGAAGGTGGTGTGAACTGGAGGGGGAGAGCAGGCCCTTGATCTGCCGCTAGCCAAGAAAACAAATATGGCATGGCTAGTAATATTAATGTTCTTTTTGCCAAATCATATTGTGCAGGGTATGAGGCAACAGAGACTGGCATTTATTATTTTCCAGTCTCTGTTGCCTCATACCAAACTGGCAGATTGCACCTGACAGTCAATCACAAATGAGCATAGAACAGACCCATTTTCTAACAAACACTGTCCCCTGATCTTTTGGGATACTAGGAATGACAAGGGCAACTTCATTTCACCAACTCTGAGTTCTGGCATGCAGTATTGTAAGACAACATAAACAAAGAGGGGGGACATAAAAACATATTTGAAAATAAATAAATAAATAGCATGACTCAATATTTGAGCATCAGAATGTAAGTATTTTGAACAGACAGGGTATTAGGCACAAGGAAACCAAGCGATCGGTTGGGGCACCAGCACAGAAGGGATGCACTAAAATAGAAAATATAAGCAGAGAAAACAGCTTGAAATGCAATAAGTGTTAATACAACATCCAAAACTGTTGTTGTAACCCTTGTATTTGTGAAATTTTTACCACTTTTTGAGTGTGGGTAGGTGGGGCCGAGTGTTAATATAAAACCCCAAATCATTGGTATAACCCTTGTATTAACAGAATTTTTACCACTTTTTGAGTGTGGGGTAGGTGGGGCTGAGGGGAAGAGTGTAAACAGTGGGAGCAGTGAGGGGGGCACTCCAAGTATTTCTGCATGGGGTGCCATTAGGTCTAAAATTGGTCCTTTCTGATTTTGAAGCAAATACTTTACTATCATGGACTGCTGCTTTAACAAAACTAATGTGCGAATTAGGTTTGAATTTATTGGGCTAAGGTGCATAAGGTCCCAGACTTATAAGTGGATATAAATCAACATACAGTATTTAGAAATATAAATAATGGGCTTTGAGATACATTATAATTATAGTGTAGTGAAATCATAGTTTGTCATAATTATTGTAAGAAACCACCCATTTGTTGCTAGGCGTTTTTTCCACGAGTAATTGCCATTTGGGCAAGCCACAGCTAAATTCCTCTGGCACATTAGACAAACTGAAAATGAAATTTCGCAAAGTAAGTAGTGCCCTTTTAGCATTTAGATACTGTCCTAACATTGCTGCCTTCATAAAAGACAAACCTATATCTATGCAGTACAGAACATTTTTCAGGCTGTAATTACTTTCTGCATTTTTACTTACTTATGTAGGCATATGCTTACAAAATGTATTCTATTTTTAACCATATACTATTTTTAGAAGTCTGGTAATTTAGGACAGACAAAAACTTTACATCACCTTTTTTAGTACATCTGAATGTTTAATATATATATATATATATATATATATATATATATTTTTAATGGGGACAGGAACATTTGACTCATTTGTAGTTGTTCTTAATATTCTTATTATAGTCATGCTCCAAAAATAATTCATATGTAACTGTACCCTTACAAATCTGATGTGAAGCATTGAGTATATGAACATTCTATGCAGTTCTTTTTATGAAACCTGAACTGTGAAGTATTGACTATGCCACTGAATGTATATAGAAAACCTGCTTTGACAGGTTAACAGCTTGTGCTCAGAGTACATACAGTATTTAATAACATATTCCAAACTCCAAATTCCTGGTCCAAGGAAGAAGACTGTGCAGAATGCTGGCCATTTAAGGAAAACAATACAAAACACAGTCCTTCACATTTAGTAGGCATCATTTGTAAGTGTGAATTACATATGGAAAAACTGGCTGTAATCAGTTTGCATTGCTTATCAGATCTTTTCAAAAAATGCTCTGATTTACTCTAACTAATTTTACATAGAAACGTAGAAGTTGCTGGCAGATAAGGAACTCTTGGCTCACCTAATCTGCCCTATATTCTCTACTTACTGTGCTACTGCAGACCCTACTCAATCTCTGGTCTTCTCCCACCTTGCTTTATTTCTAAGGTTCCCTTGTGTCTATCCCATGCATGCTTGAATCCTGTTACCATTTTAGCACCCACCACCTCTGCTAGGAGGCTGTTCCAGGCATCCACCACCCTCTCCATGAAACAGTACTTCTTCACATCTCATCTGAGATGTGAAGAAGTACTGCCCCCCCCCCCGTTTCATAGCGTGACCCCTTGTCCTGGAAAATATCTTTCCATGGAAAATTCGACCTTCCTGTACCATATTAATACCTGTTAGGTATTTGAATGTTTCTATCATATCCCCCTTTCCCTCCTTTCCTCTAGAGAATACATATTTAGTTCCTTGAGTCTTTTCTCATAGGTCTTTTGATGCAGACACTGCACTATTTTGGCAGCCCCCCTTTATACCACCTCTGCTCTATCTATGTCCTTCCAGAGGCAGGGTCTCCAGAACTGGACACAGTTCTTGAGGTGAGGTTGTGACCTATACAGGGTAATACTACCTCCCTCTTTCTGCTGGTGATGCCCTTCCCTATGCACTTGAGCATCCTGCTAGCCTTAATCACTGCCTTATCACACTGCTTTGCTAGCTTTAGGTCATCAAAAATGATTACTCCTAGATTCCTTTCTTGTTTTGTGGTTGCTAATACCTCCCCACTCAATTGGTGTGATGCCCCTGGGTTTCTGTGCTCCCTGTGCATGATTTTGCACTTTTTTGCATTGAAACCCAGCTGCCGTTCCCTTGATCATTCTTCCAGCTTTTTCAGATTGCCCTTCATTGTTTTCACCCTCCCCTCCCCCGATGTGTCCACTCTGTTGAAGATTTTTGTGTCATCTGTGAGCAGGCATACTTTCGCTTTCAGCCCTTCTGCAATGTCACTAATAAAGACATTGAAGAGGATTGAGCCTAGTACTGACTCCTGTGACACCCTACTGGTCACGTTGCCTTCTACAGAGTGGACCCCATTTACCACCAACCTCTGACTCCTTTTGCTTAGCCAACTTCTTACCCATTTCACTACTTTTGGACCCACTCCTAGGTTGCCCTGCTTACTCACCAGTCTTCTATGTGGAACGGTGTCGAAGGCCTTACTGAAATTCAGGTAGGCCACATATACTGCTCTTCACTGATCCATTTCCCCAGTCACCTAGTCAAAGATCTTGATCAGGTTTGTCTGGCAAGACCTCCCCCCTGTGAAACAATGTTGCCTCGGATCCTGTAATCCACTGGTTACAAGGTATTCCCCAATACTTTTCTTCACTAGCGATACCATTACTTTACCCACTACCAAAGTCAGGTTGACAGGTCTGTAATTTCCTGCTTACTCCCTAGTTCCACTTTTGTGTAGTGGGACCACATTTGCCTTCCTCCAGTTCCCTGGATCCCCTGCTGTTCCTAGTGATTGGTTGAACAGAGCTGTCAGAGGTGCAGCCAGCACCTCCTTGAGCTCTCTCAGTATCCTAGGGTATACCCTATCAGGTCCCATTGCCTTGTTTACTTTTAATTGGGCTAGTTCTTTGAGGACTCTCTCCTCTGTAAAAGGACTAATGTCCACCTCCCTTCCATTAGTGCCCTTGTCCCTTATCTTTGGCCCTTCTCCTACCCCTTCCTCAATATGCCTGCTTTTTTTGTCCTCTTTCTCACAGACCCCTCCTTCCCCTTTTGGCTTTATTATCCCTCCTTGGATCTTTCTCTTCTTGCTTATATATGTAAAGAATGTTTTATCCCCATTTTTTACTGACTGGGCAATATTCTCCTCCATTCGTGCCTTTGCACTTCTAACTGCTCTCCCTGCCTCTCTTTGTTTCTCCTGATAACTAACTCTCCCTAATCTACTCCTTCTGTGTCCTCTTGTACCTCCTAAATGCTGTTTTTTTGCCCTTACTTTCTCTGCTACTTCTTTAGAGAACCATAGTGATCTTTTTTTTCTCTTGCCTTTGTTAACCTACCTGACAGAGATTTGTTGCGTTTTCAGTGCCCCCCCCCCTTTATTTTTGACTATTGTTCCTCGACTCCCCACAAGTTTCTCTATCCCAGCTAGGGTGTCCCTGAGGTATTCTCCCATTTTCTTAACATCAGCACTACTGAAGTCCAGAACCCTCATCTTAGTGTGGCTTAATTCTGACCCAGTTTTTATATTGAGCCACACCATATGGTGATCACTGGTCACCAGGTGGTCACCCACAGTGAGCTCAGAAACACTGTCCCCATTTGTCAGTACCAGGTCCAGTGTTGCCCCCCCCTTCCATGAGTGGATTCCTTAACTAGTTGCCTGAGGAATGCCCCTTACAAGGAGTCCAGGATATCCCTACTGCTGACTGTTGCTGCAGCTGGTAGGCTCCAATCAATATCCAGTAGATTGAAGTCCCCCTCCAGCGACACCTTATCCATCTGTCCTCCCCTGTGCTGGATGTCTGTAGATCACTCCTTTGTGAATAGTGGCCCCCCTCTGTGTCCCTAGGGTGATCCACAGTACCTCAGCTTCTCCCCGGTCTCCCTGTATTTCAGTAGTTTTTATGTTTTCCCCGACATAAAGAGCCACTCCTCCCCATTTATAACCTACCCTGTCTTTTCTGAACAGAATATAACCTTGCATGGCTACATCCCTATCCTGGTTTTCATTGTACCAGGACTTAATAATTGCTACTATGTCTAGGTCCACATCTGCCATGGTCATCTCTAGGTCTGCAATCTTATTGCCCAGATTTCGAGCATTTGCACACATGGCTTTCCAGATTATCCTGTCACCCCCCTCTTATTTCCCATTTGCCCTACCTTATTTCCCCTCACTATTTTTTTTTTACTATCTCTCGTCCCTTTTACTGCTTGGATTCCTTTGTTATTTGGTTCCTTTTGGGACTTCACTCCCTCAGGACTCCCATTGCTGCCCTCATAAGTCTGTGGGGGGGACAGTTTATTTCTCCCTGCCTTATTCCACCTCCTCCCTTGGCCTGTTTAAATGCTCACCAGTGTGGCATTTAAACCATTCACTGAAGACCATGGTTCCCTTCCTGGATGAATGCAGGCCATTGCCCCGTACAGGTCCTTATCCCTCTAGGTGGGGCCCTAGCATCCAATGATGCCAAAACCTTCCTCTCTGCACCATTCTTTCAACCATGCATTGAAAACCCTGGTGTGGAGAATCCTGTCCCGGCAGCTCCCAGTGCCTGTCGTCCACCCAGCTGCTCATCCCTGAAACAACGAAGGCTTGTCTTCGGTCCCCTGCTGGGCTCCAAGTCTTGTCCAACATCTCCCAGTACCTGCGGCCCACCCAGCTGCCCATCCCTGATGCACCGAAGACTTGTCTCCAGCCCCCTACTGGGCTCCAAGTATCACCCAGTGGCTCCCAGTGCCTGCTGCCCACCCAGTTGTCCATCCCTGAAGCCCTGAAGGCTTGTCTCTAGCCCCCTACTAGGCTCCAAGTCTTGTCCGGCAGCTCCCAGTGCCTGTCACCCACCCAGTTGCCCATACCTAAGCCCTGAAGGTATGGGTTAGAGCGTGAGGATTTTTCATATCTGGCACCTTTTTAATTTACAGAGTGCAAATGCTCTCCCTGCACTCTGAGCTGCCCCTGAATTCTCACTTGCTTCCCAAGCTGAATTTCACTGTGCCTGATTTTTCTGGCTGCTTGCACAAATTATTTTTTAACTGTATTAACTGTTTTAATTGATTATATTGTACTTTACAATATTTCCCTTTCCCTCTTCCCCCCATCCTGCTGCTTTTTTAGCCCAGCTCCCAGCCCACACTATCTCCCTGCTGTGATCCCTCCCCCCAGATTTGCTTAACAGCCCCTTCTTCTTTGTCTGGTGTCTTTTTTTTTCTTACTTAAACTGTTCCCCTCTCTTTTCTTTCTTCCCCCAGGCTTGTTTCCAGCCCCCTACTGGGCTCCAAGGTTTGTCCAGTGGCTCCCAGTGTCTGCCGCCCACCCAGCTGCCCATCCCTGAAGCCAGGAAGGTATGGGTTCGAGTATGAGGATTTTTCAAATCTGGCACCTTTTAAATGTATAGAGTGCAAATCCTCTCCCTGCACTCTGAGCTGCCCTTGAATTCTCACTTGCTTCCCAAGCTGATTTTCATTGTGCTTTATTTTTCTGGCTGTTTGCACAAATTAACCCACCCCCACCTGCCCGCCCTGTTCGGGGCATTTGTTTTATAGGCTTGTTTGGTCAGCTGTTGGGGGGGTCTGACTTCCCATTTGCACATTATACTACCTGGCCACCAGAGGCTCCATGACATAATCCCTAATTCTTTTGACTACTTGATTAATTCAGTCACTCTAGAGGGACTCTAGTGGGACTAAAGATAAGCTGCTGCCAGTCACCTCTGTAACTCAGTACAAGTTAATACAGCCTACTGGTTAATAGACTCACAAGTAATGTAACTCTTTGTTGGGAAACCCCTAGAATAGAGTATAATTACCTTGTATTGACACATTTCATTAAGGACAAGAGTATACCTCTATTACTGAAACCCAATTTGTATATCAGGAAAACAGCCTGCAGGCAAGACTAGAAAGCACTGCCACTGTGCTCCGCACCATGAATGGGAGTAAATCAGGTATAGTGTTGTTATTGCTACTAGCACTAATTCACTGTTACCAGCCCGCAAGGTTAAACTGTGATATACGGGGCCAAATTAATCTAAACTCCAGATTCAACACTACCCATGGGGAAACCTCCCCTAGCCCCTTACATGGCCCTCTAGTACAACAACCACACCACAATGCATGTACCACAAGGAACATAACCAAGGGCCACTGCAGCCCATGTCAGGCACCCTCAATTAACTTGAAGATGCAACACATAAAAACCTATATAAGCCTCCACCTTAGGAAAAAAACTGAAAGACAAATAGTTATAAATGCTACAAAGATAGCACTCATCCTGCTACTCTTATCCGGGAATGTTCATCCTAACCCAGGGCCCTTCACTGCAGGCAATAGCATGACTTAAAGCAAGGGCTGCCTAAAAATAGCTTCCATGAACACTGGAAGCCTAATGTCGAAATTCACGCAATTCCAAGTCTGGGTCCACCATCAGCAACCGCACATTATAAGCTTAACTGAAACCTGGCTGCCCCTGAAAATTATGGACTGCTCAATAGCGCTCCCAGGCTACACAATATTTAGGCTGGACAGAGCATGCAAGAGAGGTAGGGGATGCCTCACATATCTTCAGGACAACATGCAGGGCAGTATGCTCCCCTCTTTCAGTAACTCCCCTGTGCATGAATTACGGGCCACTCAAATCTTGCTAGGGGGCCAGAAAAAGGCACTCACAGTGATCTTGATATACATTCCCTCGGGGAAGGCTAATTAGGACTGCCTAATGTTATTAAACTCATTAACCAAATCAAAAGGAACCCTGAAATTCTGATTACAGGGGACTTTATATTAACTGGCTCTGTAAAGAGAGTAAGCCTCTCAAGGATCTCATTGACACCAGCTGGTGGAAAAACCAACTCACCATAGTTACAAGAGTGGTAATAGTACCCTCATTGACTGGGTACCAGCCAGCTGCCCAGAGCGGGTGAAGGGGGTCATTATTTTACCGGATTCTCTGAGTGATCATTTCTCAATCATCTGCCTCTGGTCTAACAAACAAGAGAAGGTTGCGTCTATAATAATTGAAAGTAGAGTACTCAGAAAAGGCATGCTTAATGACTTCAAACCCACTCTTGCCAGAGTTGACTGGAATGTGCTGGATAAAATCCAGGATATTGATATGGTGTTAAAAATCTTCACAAACAAGTTTAATACCATTTGCGACACCTTCGCACCCTTGAGAAGGCGCAAAGCCCATAGCACATGGAATGGGTGGCTCACTGGAAGCCTAATGGAGATGATGCATCATAGAGACAACCTGTAGCATAAAGCCAAAGCTTCAGGAATTGCTCATGACATGCAACAGTACTGTGAAGCTAGGAACAAGTGCTCCTATCTCATCAGGGCAGTCATGGTCAAACACTACAAAGAGCAACTCGATAAAACTTGGGGTAACAGTAAAAGGTTCTGGGACAATGTAAAACAGTTGCTAGATAAAGCTGATAAGAAAGTACCCTCTATGCTCAACCTTAATAGGGGCACCATGCCGGACCCTCTTGCCATCGCCAACTCCTTCAATGCTGCCATCACGGATTTGAGCTCAGTCCTCCTCACGATTGCCTGAATGACTCAGTGGCTCTGCAAGATAACACTGCCTCACTTAATAACCACCCAAAATTCTATTTTAGGTGCATCTTAGTAAAGGACGCTAAGAAATACATAAAAAGAGTGCTTGGGAAAACAAGAATAGGTAGCAATTTAATTGACATGAAGATGGTGGGACTCACCCTTGATGAGGTAATCATCCCAATCACAAAAGTCATCAACAAGTCTCTCTCTTTGGGAAAATTCCCCGCCCTATGGAAGCAGGCACTCATCATACTAGTGTACAAAAATGGTGACCGAACTTCTACGATTAACTATATGCCCATATCCATATTGTCCCCCTCTCTAAAGCACTTGAGAGAATAGTGTTATACCAGCTTATCGAACACCTGGATAAATACAACCTACAGTGTTCCTCAGCAGCACAACTTCAGGAAATGCCGCAGCACCACCACAGCCCTGGTCAAATTCACGGACTATGTTCATCAAGCCATGGATGATGGAAGCCTTGTGGGGTCCATTTTTATTGACCTAATGAAGGCGTTTGATAGGTCAACCATAAGATTCTCCTGCAACAACTGGCAGATCTGGGCCTGTCACCAGCCTCTGTGAGCTGGTTTAGTGACTACCTAGCAGCCAGAAACCAAAAGGTAAAGAACAGAGCAGTGTTATCTACTGCCAGAGGTGTATCCTGAGGTGTCCCTCAGGGATCCATCCTAGCCCCTTTACTGTTTTGTCTCTTCATAAACCGACTTCCCTCATTATGCTCCAGTAGAGTCATCCTTTATGCAGATGATGCAGTAATTCTGAGCTGAAGCTCAAATATAAGTGAATTGGCAAGTAAACTGCAAACTACCTTCAACTTGTTGGAGGACTGGTTTACAAACTGCAAACTTCTCCTCAACTATAAAAAGAAACAAGATGATATTACTAAACCAGGCCCCACCTTATGAAAAAGAATCCCACATTAACCAACCATCAAGAATGCCCCACTCGAGCAGGTACAGGTATTCAAATACGTGGGTATTCACATCAACGAATCCTTCACCTTCTCCTATCACATCGATCACATGGTAAAAAGCATCAACGTTAGGTTTGGAATCCTGTATAGACACAGGAAATACCTCACCCCCGATACCCTGCGACTACTGGTCATGAGTTCTGTACTGTTAGTGGTTGATTATGGCCTAGTGGTATACAGCACAGCCTGTGACACTGCCTTAAAAAGGATCTCCACTGTGCTTTGTGATTCAATATGGAAGTATGAAAGGAAATCCTCCCAGTAAGAGAACTCGGTGATGTATTTACAAACTTCTACTGGACCACCTCTCTCATCTACTTCTATTCCTACTTCTACTGTCAAGTAATGTACACCAGAACCCAGGCCCCCCACCTGCCCCAAGTGCACAGCCGCAAAGACAAGCTGGGCTGATGCTGGCCTCAATAAATATCTGTAGCATCCTCCCCAAAATGGACAACCTGAAGGTATGAGTTTATCAGCACAACCCAGATGTGCTAGTGGTTGTGGAATCCTGGCTGTCCCCAAAGATACCGGATACAGCCATCACATTACCTGGTTATACCCACTTTAGACAGGACCGTCTGTCAAAAAGAGGTGGGGGATGTGTCATTTACATCAAAGACCACCTGCAGGGACATGGCCTGCCGCCCCCCAGCAGAAGTGACAACGTGCAAGCATTGGCCGTCAAACTGATCCTTGGGACACACAATAGGGTGCTCACAATACTCGCGGTTTACATCCCACCTAATGTGACCACTGTTGGCACCAGTGATCTCATGGACTATATCAGTACCTTCAGCCTTAACACAGAAATTATACTGCTAGGTGACTTCAGCATCAACTGGCTCTCCCAAGCATCTGCCGCTATTAAGGACACCCTGTCTGCCATCCACATCTCCCAAATAGTGGAATCTCCAACCAGAACCAACTACAAAACCGGCACCAGCACCTTGTTGGATTGGGCACTCACAAACTGTCCTGCACATATCAGTAATGTTTTTATTCTCCCGGCTTCTCTGAGTGACCACTCTTCAATCACAAGTACCTGGAATAACCACTTCTGCAAACCCTCTGTCAGAAATATCACTAACCGTGTCCTACTAAAAGGACATATTCCACAGCCGAAAGCAAACCTTAAGTACCAAGACTGGACTGACCTGTATCACACTCAGGATGTGGACATAGCCCTTGACCTCCTCATTAAAAAATTTAATGCAGTCTGTGATAAGCACGCACCCATAAAAACAAAATCAGTCAAAAGACCCCACAATCCATGGATTACCCCGACCTACTTGAGCAACTCTCTACTAGGGATGATCTCTGGCAAGTGGTGAGAGTGCATGGCACAGCTGCAAACATACAATGATACGAAAAAGCCTGAAATGCCTGCACAAAAGCTATCCATCTGGCGAAAAGTTCTTATTACAAAGAAGCCCTCACTGGTTCCTGGAACTCCAGCAAGTCCTTTTGGGACAACCTTAGTGACATCACTGGAAAGGATCCCAAAACCACCCCAAATATGCTCACCATTGATGGAGTGCCATCCTTAGACCCCTTCCTCATTGCAAACTCCCTGAATAATGCCTTCTCAGACCTGAGCAGTGTGCTCCCTGCTAACTTTTTCAACCCCAGGCCACCACCACAAAAGACTCACAAGGAAAACCAACCCTTCACCACAACCAGCCACTTTTTTACTTTAAGAAAGTCACTGAAATGGAAGCTAGGAAAATATCTGGAAAAGGTGCTTGGGAAAGGAAGATGCAGTGGGGAATCCCTAGACCTTACATTTGTAAGCCTAGCACTGAAGGAAATCCCAAGTCCGCTGTCACTCCCAATTTCCCCAACATTGGAAATCTGCTACAATCACACTGGTGCACAAAAGCGGGGACAGGACACTGCAAAACAACTACCAGCCAATATCAATATTCCCCCCACTCTCCAAAGCCTTAGAGATGATTGTGGCAGATCAGCTTATGGAATATCTTAACCAGCACCAACTACTGTATCCGGAACAACATGGATTTAGGAGTGGGCACATTACCCTCACAGCCTTGCTTGAACTCACAGGCTAGCCTATATCCACCATGCATTAGAGAGAGGCCACCTCGTTGGGGCAGCCTTCATTGACCTATCAAAGGCATTTGATACAGTGCACCATGGGTTCCTCTTAAACCAGCTATCCAACATTGGTCTCTCACCTGACACCTGGGACTGGTTCAATAGCTACCTGAGCAAGCGCTACCAATGGGTAAGGATTAGTGAAATCCACTCAGACAGCAGGCCTGTTAGATCTGGTGTGACACAGGGATCCATATTAGGACCGCTGCTGTTCAGCCTATTCTTGAATAATTTCCCGGTGCCCTGCCAGTGTCAAATGCTCCTTTACGCAGACGGTGCGGTCCTGTTTATCAGCAACCGAGACCCTGAACTTCTAGAGGTGGATCTACAAAAAGGCTTCGCATCTGCAGAACAGTGGTTTAAGGAACATAGACTGGTCCTGATTTATAAAAAAACTAAGACTATGATGTTCTCTACCCCCCAAAGCAAACTCAAAACCTTCCCCCTTGCAATCACAAATGATTGCAGTTCTACTCTTGAGCTAGTTCAGCATTTTAAGTACCTGGGCATCACAAGTGATTCCACCCTATCGTATGCCCAGCACATTGACAATATCGTGAAGACCATCAATACAAGAACTGGGATCTTATACCAACACCGGCACTGTCTTACTCATGAAACCCTGAACATGGCCATTCATAGCTCTATTGTATCTCTTTTCGACTATGGGCTAGTGGTCTATGGATCTGCAACAGATACAGCCCTCCACCTCATCTCTATTGCCCTAAATAAAGCATGCCATTTCCTCACAGGTGCTGCCGGACTCATGCACACCTTTGATCTCTATGCCATGGCAGGTTGGCTGTAATTTGATGGAAGAATCAGATATTAGACCTGCCTCCTTGCCAAACAAGTCTCCCTTAACCTTCTGCCACCTGGGGTACAAAACCTTCTGCCTGTACCTCAGGGCTCAAAATAGACCAGAGTTGCCACCTCTCAAGTATTCCATGTATCAAGGTGTCACACTACACTGGCTCAATGGGGCTTCACCCCCCAGCCCCTTTCTGGACAAATGCGATACGTCAAAGCATCTCTGACACTCCAACTATTGGCGCTTTCAAGCACAAGCTTCAACACCTACTTGCCATGAATACCTGTGCCTGCCCTCACTAGCTCCCATCAGTGACTTTATCTACAACTTCTGAAGTCAGTAATTACAACTGGTGAAGGCTGTAATCCCCACTAGCACTTATTCACCCCATCGATTATTACCTCGGAGTAGCACTGACGCAGCACTTCCCCTACACTCCCTGCCCTTCTTCTATGGCACTACAACACCCCACACCCCACACCCAATCTACTACTTCCACCCTCTTACCTCACCAACTTTCCCCTCCTGCTAGCTTAACTCTAGCCCTCTCCACTCTTTTCTTACATTGTACTCATTTCAATTGCTGTTATATCCCCAGGATGCAGGCATACATTGTACTATGCCTTAGTAGTGTCTATCCTTATATAATAAGTGTAATGTGTACTTCCACTTTATGTGTATACTGTATGTACTTCTGTCCTTGTATTTTGTACCAGTTTGTAATTCAATTGATGTGGAACCAATTAACAAGCATTTGCTCAATGGTGTTATCCAAGAATTCAATAAATAAAAAATAAATAAGGCCTGCAGGCTTGACCTCCTGATGACACACATGTAAAGTGCGAAACTGGTAGAGGGGTTAATGACAGTCTGACTGCTCATGGCATTGTTTTAATTGTTTTTCAGTCAATAAAGCTGGTATTTTGGTGGAATTCCTTGGAGGAGTGCTGGTTTTTGTAAGTTCTAAGTTGTTCTAGGGGCTGACAACCAACTGCACACATACCTGCTATATAATCACAGAAACTGGCACAGCCTTAGAGACAGGATAAAATTCCAGACCTGCATCTTAGGCAAAAAAGCACTGCTAGCTCTTGTACCACCTTGCATCCAACAAATGTTCCAGATAGGTAGTTCCCAGCACAATACCTGTGGAACTTCATGTTGCACTTTCAAGGTACCTTTCAGAAGAACATCCCTGGGGCAACGCTCCTTCTCCTACAAGGCTCCAAAATGATTGAATGATCTCCCAGTCCACACAACTGGCTTACAGAGCCTAAAAATCTTTAAAACACAACTTAAACAGCACCTTGCCAACTTATCCACTTGCAACTGCTTCAAGTAATCCCTACTTCTCTATGGGAGATCCATCCCTTCACTTACTAGCATCACTTAGCCTCTCACCCCGGCCACCGCTATTTATAGTAACAACCCTTACTCACAGCACTTGCCTTTTGAGTCCCTAATCCTCCCACCCCCATCCCTTCATGTATCTGAGGACCCCCCCACAGTCCAACCTAGGGCTTCACCACCTATGCCTGTGAGGCTGCTCCACCCACTACCCTCTCCCTCCAATTCACCCCACTTTTCCCCGGACACTTCCCCTCCCATCACACCGCTGACTCCCTTCCCCCCGATCCTGCTTAGCTGTATCACTAACTAAACTCTGACAAAGCCTTCCTCTGGCGACACAGGGTTTCTCTTTCCATCTCTATAATCATTTCTGTTCTTTCCCATTCTTCTTTAATTAAGATCATATAGTAGTTGAAACTCTATAAGTATTATGTCTCCGCTCCTTACACTAGAATGTATAAACAACTCTAAAGTCTGTAACTGAGTGAAACTATTGTTTAGAGCCTTGCCAAGTGACCTTGTAGTTGATTCTTGTGACATTGCTATTTTTCTGTATTGTATGTCCTGTCTAGACATGAAACCTTTGTAAACGAGCTTCCAGCTCAAAGGTTGTTTCTTAATCAATAAACTTGAACTTGAAACTTGGAACTCGTCCTCACCCGTTGTAGACAGGTAGCACCTCCAAGAAGGTCACAGATCATGCTACTTGCCTAAGACTCCTCCCCAAGTCCCTAAACTCCTCCTGAACTATTGCTGGCTCTTCCTTAGCCAGGTCATTTGTCTCCAGATGGACAATGACATCAGCTCTCCCTCCCTTCCTGCTGCCCCAGCAATCCTTTGGATCCTCTTTCAATCCCTGTGAGCTGCGGTACTAGGAAGGCACCTAACCTCCCTCTCCTCATCCTTACCTGCCCCCCAACTGTATCCCCTTCATTATGGAGACCCCCATTTGGATTCACTTCCTCCTCCTCCTCCTCATCCTCCTCTGGGACCCTCTGCCACCCCCCCTTGGGGTTTCTACTATGGAGGAATCCCACATCCACCCTGGTCACTACTTCAGGTGCCTCTGTGGGACAGTCCCACTCAGCCAGAAGTGTTTCAGAATATGACAATGGGATGAGTGCTTGGAGTGTTATTTTTTATCCTTTTTTCATTATGCCAGACAAAATCTACCTTTTAAAATATGTTTATTTGGTGATACTTTGCCCCTTCAGGTGTGCTTTTGTTTGGGTAGTTGCTGCCCTGGAAATACTTCTAGTGCTATTGGTCAATGTGCTTGCCTTCTTGCTATGGAAGGTAGCATGAGATGGAAATATGATTGAGCTTTTGTCATGCTTCCCATCCTTTTGAGATTTGTTCTGGCTTTTTAGCTTATTTACTGTAATATACTTGGTCTTATGGCAAACAGCATCAGCTAGCATCTCTCCGACACATTTGCAGATGCCCCAAACTGTGTGATATTGCAACTACACGAAATTAACTATAAATGTTTTTAGTATTTTACATTATTTAAAAATTATTATATTCTTTATTAAATATGCTGTCAGTAAAAGCATACACTATGCTACCATTTTATTTATTTATTTAGTTTTTGCTGACTGGGTAAGTGCACTAGACAAATCCTGCCTATTTTCAGGCACAACCCCGGGGAGGGAGCTACAGATGAATGCCAACTGACTTTGAACCAGATTAAGCTGTTGGTGGTATTTTAGTGAATGGGGGAAATTTGGCCAGGGCACTGGGGAAATTCCCTTGCTCTTTTCGAGAAGTGCCATGGGATCTTTAACATCCACCTGAACTACCACCAAAACAGGCAGATGGGACCTCGGTTTAATGTCTCATCTGAAAGACGGCACCTCTAGAGTGCAGCAACCCCCTCACGCTGCACTGCAGTGTCAGTATTGGGATATTAACCCAAGTGCCTGATGTGGGGATAGAACCCACAGCCTTCTGATCTCCCGGCCTCAGAGGCAAGTGTGCTACCTGCTGAGCCACTGACACTGACTACCATGTACTGTACTATACAGAAGATTGTTAATAAAAAAGGTAGTAAAGGTAGCCACCCAAACTAAGTAGCAGCAAGAAAACACAACCTTTATTTATTTAACTTTTCTGTATTTGGGTAACTGAGTAGACTCACTGAGACAAAACAGTCCCTTTTTCAGGAACAAACAAGAATTAATTACATACTGTACATTGCATTACATTACAAAGATACAGGAATAAACAATTGGTTCAAGATATTTACATAGCAAATGTGCAAAGACACACAAAAGTACAGTAGTCAGCATTAGTTACAAGTTGGACATTAGATACACAGGTAATAAAGTGTGAGATAAGTCATCTATAAACAAGAGTCATTGACAGGAGACTCAGCGGTAGCACATACATTTGTTACATACAAGAGAACGCCCATTGAAATATTTTTTTAAAAGTTATTAGTGAAGTACAATCTTGTAAGTTAGCTGAAAGTTTGATCCATAAGTGCAAGGCAATGAATGCAAAGGTCCTGTGACCAAATACACATGAGATCCACAGGACAGTCCTTAGCAGCTTCAATGCATACCTCTCAACTTCTTAGCAATAAAAATCATAGCACGGGCCTACAGGAATCATAGCAAACAGCCAGAATGTGTAGCATTTTCTTATTTTAAACAATAATCTGTATACAGATAGCGGGGCCCATATAGCTAGTGATAAGGAATGTTTCTATCAACTTATTTCAATGATTTAATAGTTTGTGTGTCCAGAAATAGCTCTAGTTTTATGAGGAACATCAGTAAACCTATGCAGAGCAAGGGTAAATTTGAGTGTGAAAATCATAGCACTATGCAAAATTCATAGCAGTTAAGAGGTATGCTTCAATGAAGTATTAAGGTGCTTCTCAAATGGTTCTTTGAGAAGGCACCAAAAGTCATATGAGGAGTGACTGGAAGACCTCAATATGTATACTCTGGAGGAGAGGAGAGACAGGGGAGCTATGATAGAAACCTACAAATATGTAAAGGGCATAAATAGGGTACCAGAGGGTATCATCTTTCTGAAAAGGAGATTTCAGGAATGAGGGGCATGACATGAGGTTGGAAGGGGCTAGACTAAGGAGTATCGTGAGGAAGTATTTCTTCATGGAAAGGTTGGTGGATGCATGGAATAGACTCCCAGAGAAGGTGGTGGGAGCAAACACAGTGGGGGAATTCAAAAATGCAAGGGACAGGCATAGGGAAACCCTAGCAATAGGAACAAGAAGGTAAAGCCAGAGATCAAGTAGGGTCTGCAGCTTTTGCTGTAGGTAGAAAAAAGGGGCAGACTGGATGGGCCTAGCAGTCCTTTTCTACCATCAATTTCTGTTTCTATTTTTCCATTCTAGGATGTTTCCAAGGTTTTGGAGGAGAAAAGTTCAGTAATTTGTAGAACGTATAAAGTAAGGGGTATTCAAGCCTTCATTCCAGGGATGGCCAGTTTATCATAGTGAGTACTGAACAATGATGCTCCCTATTGCTGACTCCAGCCACAAAATGACAAACCAACTGATATAATACCTTAAGTTTAGACAACTCTATTTCTTTTGAGGAGAGGACTGGAGCTCCATATAGGAGGACAGGGAGCAAGATACTGTTAGCAATGGACAAACAAGCCTCATTGGTGCTATAAGTAAGTAGAGCATGCCCCGCTTCAGATATTTAAGTTTAATCACTCTATGTGAGGCCTAATAGAGAGATCCTGGTCAAGCAGAACCCCATGGTGTTTTCCAGAGTCCGCAACCTCAAGTTGAACTCCAGAAGGGGTACTTATTTTAAATAACTCACTCCCATCTGGATCCAGTTTCCTAGTTCCAAATAGTATCTACTTGGTGGTTTTGATGTTAAAAAAGTATTTATTACAGCAGCTATCAACCAGGACTCAACTGACTGGAAGACAGCCTTATGATCAGACTCAATTTCATCTAGGTTGGGGTGACATCTATAACATACCGCATCATCAGTGTAGAGTATAGCTTCTGCTCCTCCACAGTGATCAGGCAGCTTGTTGATGAATAAGAACTGTGTAAGGCCCAGGATAGATCCCTGTGGTACTCAGTCTGTCATTGCATGCATTGTGGATAGACTACCCCCCCCCCCACTTTGACCAACTTTTGATTGTGACCAGCCAAGTAATTTTTGAACCATGTAGCAGAGATGATTAAGACCAAGCATTCTTGACATACATAATAGGAGCTTATGGTTTACCAAGTGAAATGCCTTGTTAGGTCTGTAAAAATGGTACCTGTTGATTGTCAAGCATCCACAGCATTAGGAATGTCAGAGATAAGGTGAACAAGGACAGCGTCAGTGCCATGCCCTTTCTGAAATCTGTGGTGGGCATTTGTTAGTAAGGAGCTTGCCTCAATGTATCACTTTAACTGGTTGTAGACCAACCTTTCTTGCACTTTTGAAAGAGTGCAGAGTAAGAATATAGGTCAGTAAATTTCAACAGGTTCTTTATGACCACCTTTGTGCACTGGAACCACCTGGGAACTTTTCATTTATCAGGAATAATTCCTTACATCAAGGAGAAGTTATAGAAGGATGTCTGGGGAGTGGCTAGGATAGCAGCAGCTAGTTTAAGCAGGTGGGGCTCAAGGTTATCTTGAACAGCAGAGTTATCCTGCTTTATACGTTTAAGCTCGTTAAACACCTCCTTTCTGATGCGTAGCCTGAAATGGAATTTTAGGACATTTTAACAGTGGGTCTGGGAGGTCAGAAGTGACAGTTTGCGGAGGTGTGCTAGTTGAAGATCACCCATCCCCTTACCTCCCTTACCCCACAGCTACCACTTATCTCCTAAAACTTTCCCTCACCTCTCCTTCATGCCCTCTTCTTTGTATGTTTCCATCCTTCACCCTTTCCTATGCATTACCACTTCTCCCTCCTCATCCCTGTTCCTACTCTCTCAGTTCTTAATGGCTTCATAATGGCACTCTAATGTATAGTGTACATGCTATTTCACCAGTCTTGTACTTTGCTTATCACATGATTTTGCACTTGTTTATATTTTTTGACTTTGTCCTAAACTGTATTCTCCTTACCACTCAGTTAATTGTATTTTGACCTCCTACCCACTGTTTCACTCATTTTATGTACTGTGTCCCATTGTTTGTTGTCATGTATTCAACTTGTATCCTCCCGGTCATGCCTGAAAATAGGCATCTCTATGCCTAGTCCACCTACCCAGTTACCAAAAACAAATAAATAAAGAGACTTCAATTTATCTAGGTCTGTAAAGAACTGGTTGAATATCTCAAAAGCTAGGGTTGGATCACTAATAGTTTTACTGTTAAAAATTAGGTCATGGGTGGGAGTTCCAGTTCATCCTTTTACCAGACTATTTACTTTGGACCAGAACCATTTAGGGTTTTCAAGGCTGCTTTGTTTGGAGGCCAGTTACATAACTTACTTTGGCCTTTTTTTATGTTAAGTTTGTTTACTGAAAAATTTCATCATAAACATACAAAATAAAACCAAAAGTGCATATCACATCATACTAAAACAATATATGACAATGTATCCCAAAGCAGAGTACTGTACATATAATTTGTAATCATATCACATAACCACACTGTGAAGTAAGATAAAAAGAAAAATGGACAGCAAATAGATCTACTTCGCACTTGTCCTAATCTTAAAAAAGGGGCCCCAAATCTTGTCATACATAGGTACTCTACTAAGAGCTAGATAGGATAGATGCTCCAGAGATGCCATCTGGCTAATAGACTGCAACCATTTGTTGAATATGGAGATATCTGTTGATCCCCACCTATGGAGTAGAAGGCATTTTGCTGCAGTCATGGCTGCTACTCCCCAGTGAATCACTGCAGGGAGTCCCAACACCTGTTGGGGTTGAGGGGTGAGACCCAAAAGGACAAATGGAGCATCTAAAGGAGGGAAGTGAGTGAGCACTTTCTTGTAATATATAAGGATCTTTTCCTAGAAGGGACAAATAGCGGGACACTGCCATAAGATGTGGAAAAGGGATCCAGGGTGCCTTGAACATCTCAAACAAGTGTCTGTATGGGTCAGACCCTTCTGGTACAGATACTGTGGTGTTCTGTATGAGTGGTATATATTTTTAGTAGAAGGAGCTGCACTCTGATGTCTCTGGTAGCCATATGGGCACTAATCCAATGTTTTTCATATTCCTTATCAGGAACTGAGACAATGAGTTCAGTTTCCCATTTGGCTTTGCATAGACTTATAAACAATGTTCTGTAGTCCCCGAGGCATTTTTAGATGGCTCTGGCTTGGTAGCCCGTGACATGGGTGACCACGATTGAGCGCAAATAAAAGTGGCGACTCAATCGCAGCGCATGTCATGAGGGCTATGGATGAGGTAGGGTGACTGGATGGGGGTGGGTTCGTGCATATAGCGATAGGATGTTGCTACATGTACATGCATGCGGGGGTGGGAGTGAGCATGCTCAGTGGAAGGGGAAGGAGAGTTTTTGATGAATGGTGCCGCAGTGAGCTGCCAAGCTGGCCCTGTGGCATGGTGGGTGGGTTCAGGGCTTGGGTGGACGGGGTGCTGGATTTGGGCCTGGGTGCAGGTACGTTTTTGTTGCGCCTGGCCTCAGTTTTTTTTTTGCATGGTTTGCACCTCCCCCCCGACGTGCATTCCCTGGAGTTGAGAATCCTAATTATGGGGATGAATAGGGGCACATCCCCCCTGCATAAAATGTAAAATTGTAACTTCACAGTGCCCTTTTGCTGTGTGCTGGCGAGACACATTGCCGAAATTTATTTTCGGCGATGTGACTATGCCGTAATGGCGATCGCCTTTCGGAGGTTGCCATTATGACATGGAACCCTCTGGCTCTACCCTTAGTCATTTTGAGCCAGTTAAATATGGCCCTGTTGAACTGATTCAGAGGATCATACGGCTGCAGTTGCAGGTAAGGAGTAACAGCAGACTGAATTTGGAAGAAGCACTAGAAATCCTTCTGAGGTACCTTGAACTGGAGATGTATGTCCTCAAATGACTTTGTATGTCATCAAATGACTTGGGCTGGGTATGGTTCAGGAGGCAGAAGACTTGAACAGTGTGGATTCCTGCCCATAGCCAGGAGGCTAGTTGAGGGTTCTGTGACCCACTGAGAAGAGCGGGTTATGCCATAGGGGCACCTGCATAATAGAAGGATGAGAGAGGTTTAGCATTTTCATCATTTTGTGTCAATAATGAAGTGACAGAGTGATAGTAGGGTGTTTGGAGATTCCTTTAGGAGACTTGGTATAAAGTATATGGCAAGGGGGCTCCAACAGCATGAACCTCCAGTACCACCCACTGGGGGTAGAATCCTTTATCGGGAACTATTTTGTGACTCAGGCAAGTTAAATGCCAGATGGTAGTGGGAAAAATTAGGCAGGCCCCATCCACCATCGGAGCGATTCCATCATAGTTTATTCCCACTGAGTCATGGTGGTTTGCCCTCCAAAGAAAGCAACCTATCGTTTTGTTCAGAAGGTGAAACCATTTATTGGGGATATGGATGGACATATAGACCAAAATATGAAACACCTTAGGAGAACGCATCATCTTGATGGCCTCAATTTTGCCTGTGAGAGAGATGTAGGGCATTCCACCTTGGGGTTGAGAACAAAGGTGATAAATTGGCCTTGCAAGTGTCCGAGAGTGATGGCATGATATGAATGCCCAGATAAATAATATCAATGGCTGCCCATTTCCATCTGGTGGATTGGAAAAGGGGTGCACACTGCAGAGCAATGGTTGTCAATTTGGTATTTTTGGCTAAAATGGTCTGATTTGTCATGATTTATTTTAAGGACTGACATAGCAGAGAAGGAGGCAAGAAGGCCACGAAAAGGGTTAATGGCCACCACGGCATTTGTCAGTAGAAGAAGGAGGTTATCGGCTTATGACTGCTGCTGTAAGTGGCTCTATGGCCAGGTGAAATACTAAGGGGGATAGGGGCAACCCTGTTGGGTACTGCGGAAGAGAGGGAAGGACTGTGAAACATAGCTGTTTGTAAGGATCTTAGCCACAAGGTTAGAGTATGGGGTTCGAATGCTATTTAAGAGTTTGGGGCCCATCCCCACATATTGAAGAACAGCAAAGAGATACTCTCATTCTACTGAATCAAAGGCTTTTTCAAAATTGGTTGTCATGGCAGCTGACAGGGTAGGAATACTCGTTGCTGTGCCTCTTAGTTTGAAGAAGGTTCTGAGATAGACAGAGCTGAGTCTGACCTGCATGAAGCTGGCCTGAGAAGGATGGATTAGCATAGGCAGTACCATTTCCAACCGAGATGCCAAGATCTTAGCCAGGATTTTGGCATCAGTGTTGATCAGGGAGATGGGCCTAAAGCTCCCATGATTAAGGGGGCTCTTACCTTGTTTTGAGAGAATAGTGATGACTGCCTCCCATAGAGTGGGAGGTAAAAGGGAATGGGACAGTGAACTGCAAAATACTAGCAGCAGAAGGGAGGATAGGACATCCTGAAGGGATTGATAGAAGTCCTGGGGAAATACATCTTCTCGAGGAGACTTGCTTCTATTCATACTCATGATAGTCTGTTTGACTTCTTCCAACATTAGGGGACAATCCAAGCCCTGGACCTGGGAGTGAGGTTCATGGGGAAAGTTAATGGAGGTGAGGAATTGGGATGTGCTGGAAACATGAGGGGGGAAGTAGAGGAATAGTTCATGGAATAGAAGTCTCTCATAATGTCAGAGATGTCCTTCTGGGCCATGTGGACCTGGCCTTGAGAGTCCTTAAGCCTGTGCATGTGCTTTTCAGCACTGAGCTTACAGAGTCTGTAAGAGAGGATCTTGTAGGACCTCACCCCACTTTCCCAGTATATACTGTATGGCTGGTGTTAAAAAGTGCTAATTCAGCTTTATGCAAGAAGAGTTGGCAGAGTTGCCACCTAGGAACTGTAGTGCCAGGTTAAATTGTCTGGAAACATGTGAATTACAAGAACCGGTACCTACTAAGACATATCGAGCTTGTACTGTCTAAAATAGAGATCCACTTATCAGAATAAAGTGCCAAGGAGAGTACCTTGCATCCAAGATGTGCTTCACTTTATTTGTGCAAATTTGTGATGTTGTTCAAAGAAAAATCTTCACGATATTGACAGCAACAGTAGTCTAATAAGACAGTTCCATGCAAGTATATTTAAATTGCAGAGCCCAAAATCCATTATTCCATGGACTGGTACACAGGAGCTCACACAGAGTGCCAGCTTAAGCCCCCCAACTTCATCATCCTTATGTCACCAGCAGGAGATCTCTTCCACAGTGGAACATGGCTGTTCCCAGTGGGTTCCTCATTGGACCTGTTGGGGGAGGCCTCATTGTTTTTGCTCTGGCTCTGACTCTGGCTCTGGCTCTGGTGAAGCCATGAGGGCAATTTGGATTGGCACCTGGATTTGCCTTTTCTAAGGGCTGTGTCCTAGCCCCGTTGGTAAAAGATTGGTATCCAGGGATCTTCCTCAAGTTTCTCTGGCACAGTAGTAGGAGGATGTCACAGTGTGCCTTGCATCCTGAGAAACCCTTTTTTTCTTTCCTAAAGTCTGCTGCAGCAGTATCTCTTCTCTTCTCCTTCATATATCCTTTTTCTAACCACTATATTTAACCATTTGCAGGCAGGCCACCTGCAAATGTACTTTCCTTACTATGCCTTTGTTTCAGGTCTCCTCAGGATTGCACCCCCACCCCCCGCCTAGGAAAGGATCAGGAAAAAGGAACACCTTGTTTTGTTTTTAGCCTGGAAGCGCTGTTATATTTGTGATTGGGAAAGACATACCTTCAGTTAAAGTTATGCTTCCTATAAGGTGCTAGAAGAGATGAAGTGAGAAATATATAAAATAGCATTTTCCCCCTCCGTAGTGAGTTAGGACCTTTGAAACAAACATTTATGTCCTGGTTAGAAAATACTGTGCTCCAGTTTGTTGGTTTCTCTCTGACCTTGTATTTGTTGTAAAGCAAAGAAATTAAGTTAAAATACAATTGAGAGAACAATTTGACCACGGACTCACATTTCAGCCAGAAACTGAAAATACCAAAAGGTATCCACTGCTGTACCTCTCTGTATAGAGACAAAACTTTCTCCTTTGTGTTTACTTATGGATTTTTTGTATATCAAAATGAAAAAGGGAAACTGAATGAAGAGATGCCAGAAAATGCATCACGTTTGGCCCTACAATGACATGTTTGGGCCTAGAAGGCCTGCACTGAATAAAAGTAAACAGTAGAGGTACTACAACCTGTTGTTCACGTACTAGAAAGGTGGTATGAAACTGTATAAAGTTATATGCGGCCTACCTTGAGGTTTCTGTTTGTAGGATCCTGCCCAAGAGCCTTTCAGTGTCCTACTAAGCACTGGCCGGCCCTTTCTTTCCACCTCTTATATACTACATAGCTCTGTTGGAGGAGCCTGAACCTGAAACCTACAACCTATTTTGTTTGGAGAAAGTTTTATTATGAATGCTATCACCCAGTCAAAAGATATCTGAGTTCTCTTTTATTTATAGCATTTGGATATAAATAATAAGGTTGTTTAAAAGAAATAAACTGTATTTCTAGAAGTGGGTGGAGCCTTATGGGGTCACATGGTTGACTCTGGGTATAAAAGGAGTCCAAACTACAGCACACATCAGATTAGTATGGAGATCAGTACTCTCCTGACCCAGGTAATAAGGTCTGCAACTCCCTTCAGTCCTTATAGTCCAGGTGGGATTTTCAGCCAGCCTGAGTGACCTCTAGCCATTTTCTAGAGCTTAACTTATTAGCAAACAGTGAAGTTAACTGTGACTTTGCTTAGTTATTTTTGTTTTCCTTTATTTTGTTGTATTCAGTCCTCTTATTTTGCTGTACGTAAATAAATATTTATTTTGATTTGCCAAACCTGACTTCTGAGTGTCCACCTATTCCCATCAACCTCACAGAGGACCTGTGGTTTTCCCAGACCTGCAGATAGAGGTGTCGGGGTGGTACCCATAGTGATAGTATCTCAGGACTTTGCTGTGTCAGTGAACTTAGCTGAAGGCCATGAATGGAGGATGAATTCCTTGGCTGCTTGAGGCTCAACAAAGGGGTGGGATACCTCATTCTGAGTGATGTGAAGGATGGCTGATACCTTACGTTGTAGGGCATGATGAGGCTTGTAAGAGCATGGTGGGCTGTGAGTGTCTGGGTGAAGTTCAGGAAAATCTGTATACAGTGGCCCTTCCAGGTGAGTGGGCCTCTCTTCCAGGCATGCTGCATAATCCAGTCCTTAGTAGGTAATCTGAGAAATTTAACAAGTATGAGCCAGGGTCACTGTCCTGGCTTAGGAGGGGGAGCTGGAGAGTGTTAGGCCCTCTTGATCTCAAGGGGCACCAGTCTGATGTTTCAAGACAGTAGAAAGTACAGTCTGAATGAAAGTACTGTTGTCTTGGCCCTCTGCCCCATCCAGAGAGCCCTCAAGCCTCAAATTCTTCCTGTGGCCCCAGTTTTTGAGGTCCTCAAGTCTGTCCCAAAGCTGTCAGATAATGTGAGCCTTTTCACGGAGGTGGGCAGTGAGCCAAGCCTTTGTGGTCTCTTGAGAAAAGAGTTGCTGCTCATTATGTGAAACACACTGTGAGAGTGACATGTCCTGGCCCGTTTTGCACTGATTTTCTTTAAGGTCCCCGGTTTCAAACATTAATTGACTAAACATCATTTGTGTCTCTTGTAGATCATCAGTTGGCTCAGGAGGATTTGTTGAGTGGGAGGCCACCCTTGTCTCATGGCTGCAGAAAGCAGAGCAGGCAAAAGAGTGGGAAGCAGAGCCAGACTAACAAATGTCAAATTCTGGTCACCACAACCTTCAGACTCAAGCAGTGCCATCAGAAGAGGGTCAGCAATAGTTAGGCTAGCCCAGCAAACCATTTTTAGCATACTTACAGGAGGATTAAGATGGATTCTGTTAGGGCTAGAGGGAGCCAAAAGGATCAAGCTGTCATCAGTCCAGCTGCCAAGCCACACCCCACCTTGGCCTTTTTTTAAGTTAGACTTCCAGGTGTTTCTCAGTTTCCTGTATTCTTGCCAATGCTGAGGCCAATCAGTAGCCCTGGAAGTACTCCAGGCAATGACCCTCTGTTTCATAAGTTTACACTGGACAGGGGTTAACCGTTTGGAACAGAGGCCCTTGACTCTTCCACACCAGTGCGACATGTTTGTTAGTGACGTCAACACTTATTAAAGTTATTTACTAAAAAAGTTTAAGGCAGTGTTGCCATTCTTTCACCTGCTAATGACCTCCCTGTTTACCAGAACAAGGTCTTCCAGGAAAGCCTTTCTGTTAAGTTTGGAATAGTCCCTAAATGCTTCCATTCTAGGTGGGGACTTAGTAAAGCAGTTGCTCCATATGCAGTAGGTAAGGGAGTGGTCATTTAGGAAATCAACAGTGCTCCTAGCTGCACTTACTGTGTCAGGCCTGCTAACAATAATCCAATCTAATGCAGTATGATTCCCCTCTTTGTTATTGAGTTGAGGGGCTCTTCAAAATTTGGCAGAGATGAGTATCTGCCAGAGGGGTTTTAAAACTACTGTACAGGAGCTCCCTTATAATCAGTTAAGGTTGAAGTCAACAAGAACTATTAACTCTTCCAGGGAAAGTTGTCCAAAACCTGCCAGACAGTCACTGAAGGCAGGCTTGGGCATATAAGGAGCATTTTAAACACAACCTGTGAACAGGGACTTTGTGTTACCCAGAGAAAGTCTGGTTAAGGCGCATTTATAGGAAATGATGATTTAAGAAGGCATAAGTTTTTGTGCCCTTAATATGAACATGGTGTACAAAAGGACATCACCTCCTTTCTTACCTATACAATCTTTTCTGATCACACTATAACTGGGAATATCAATTTCTTTTTTGTAAATATACTTTATTAACATTTTTGTAATATGTACGATGCAGTTTAGTGCTGCTGACCATTAGATACATCACAGTCAATAGCTGAAAGTGATACAGAGGCACCCAGCAATTTATCAAATACACATTTACCCATAGGAATCCCACCCACCCCAGTTCAGCAGTGCGGCAGGGGAGTCTTGACTTAGTTAGCCTCCGGCTACACTGGCTGTCATTGACTTCTTATAGAAAGAGAAGAGCTTGTAATGGGAGGTTTATGTAGCCTGTCCACCTCCTTCCTTAACCTATTATAACTGCCCACTCATCCTTCTCTTCCCTCCTACAAAGACTCTGGACTTGGGCACAAAGGTAGGGACATGCTGCATAACATACATAATCAATGCTGTCCATCAATTTGTAAATAGCTCTGTCTTGTCATTAAGAATCTATGCAAATCCTTTCCATTGTGTATAGAGTATTGACAGCATCCCACCAGTGGTGAAGTTCAGGAATCTGGGCTGAAAACCACTTCCTAGTGATACACTTCTGCACTGCTACCAGCCTATTCTGAATAATAATTGTAGCATTTCTGATGTTATAGTGATTATAACAAAAATTTCTGGATTTTTACTCTTTTAAGATTTTATTGTAAAAGCGCTTTGGTACTGGTCTGAATTGCACTTACAACAAATAAAGTTTATTATTATTATTATGCCCAGTATATATTTACTCTACCACCCTTTTAAGTGTTTTGGGTATTTAAATAATAAAAATAGTTCTGTGTTTAGTGGGAACCTTACCCATAAAACTTCATCAATTGCCTCCTCCAGCTTCTGAAAGAAATCTACCAGGAGGGGACAAGTCTACATTATGTGTGTGGGTCACCCTGGCCTCAACACCACCCAGTTAACCTCAAAGCAGCCTCTCTCCCAAGTTTTGGGATCTATTTCCTGCCCCAGTTCCCCACTCCATTTGGCAGCTATGTATAGTATGGAGCTGAGGTTAAGTGCCTTGTATAGCGTGATAGATAATCAAGATGAGATAACTGGTGATTGGGGAGACAAGGTGAGTATTTGTTTTGTCATATGGATCAGCAACATGTTCAAACATTTAGAAATATACAAAAACATAAAAAGGTGTCATAGAAAAAAAATCCACCTTTCCCCTTCCCCCAGTTTCCTATCTGAGCTGAACCATGCTACCACTGGATGCAACTAGGCCAAATGTCCCAGTTCTTGTTCAATCCCTTCCTCACCCACTTCCTTGCTTTCATTTTTAACAACCTCTTATAGCTGCTCCATGCTTTCTTGAAACCCATCACCATCTTGGTGTTAACCACTTCCACTGACCGACAATTCTATCTATCCACCACTGTTTCCATGAAGAAGTACTTCCTCAGTACTTCCTGAATCTATTTATTTATTTTATTTTATTTCAGTCTTTGGTAACCAGGTAAGGAATCTACCTCCACCACTTCCTGAAGCTGCTCCCCACTAGTTAATGCTTACGCCCCCTGGTTTATGATCCCTCACTATGCTTGAACTGGTTGTGACTGTGTACCCTGTTTCTTCCTCTCTGGAATGTAAAGGTTTCTTTATGTCACCCCCCTCTCTCCAGCTCCAGTGATTAGAGTGGCTAGATGCTTCTCATATGATTTTCCTTTCTGACCCTGTATCATCTTTGTAGCCCCCCACCTTTGGACAGATGCTATATGGTCCTTATCCTTTTACAGGTGTAGGCTCCAGAACTAAACACAGTACTCCGGGTGTAGCCTCGTCAAGGACCCAAAGAGTGTGTCAACAGTACATTCTTTCTCATACTGGAGAACCGCCTCCCTATACATACCAACATCCAATTATCCTTCTCAAATGTCCTGGTGCACTGGGACATTTTATCGAGGTTATCACTAAGGACTAACCCTATATACCTTTCCTCAGTAGTTAGATTGATTTTCCACCCCCATCCAAGAACCCATCTTTGAGTGTCCCTTGCGATGTCCATACCTTTGCTCATCTTAGTATTAAACATCAGTTGCCATACGTTAGAACATCCTCCATCTTTTCTAGATCCTTCTTCATGTCCCTGTCTGCCTTGTCTGTGTCCACCCTGCCACAGAGTTTAATGCCACCTGCAAAGATGCATATTTCTTTCTTGATTCCTTCACCAATGTCAGGAATGAACACATTAAATAGTACTGGCCCTAGCACCAACACCTGTGTTACCTCACTTGTGACCTCAGAGGTCCACTTCAACACCATCAAAGAGACCATGAACACAATCAGATGAAGCTGATGCTCCTTTCCTTGGTCAATTTTTCTTTCCTGTCACTGATACAGGAATGTGTAGGAAAATCAATTGAAATCAACCTTGACGAAGGAAGGGCACTGTTCATTTTCAGGACACAACCTTGATAGACATCACAGGAAACATTTTCAGTTTCACTAAATGAGCACTCACAGTACATGCTATGAATGGACAAGAAAGAAACAAATGACAAAAGGAAGCAAGTTCCACATAATTTGCATGCGTAGTAGAGCCATGTGGAATATTCAGACTTCACTTCCGGCAAAATTTTGTGGAACTTCAGAAATTCTGCCTAATTCTGTGGAATTCTGTCAGAAGCAGAATTCCAAAACTCTGAAAGCAGAATCATATTCTCCAGTTTAGGTAACCCATGGCTTAATTTTCTGCAAACCATGAAATACGTGATCCATGGAATATTATTCCATGGTTTACATATGTAACCAGGTTGCCATGTAAGTTTCCGTTACTATCCCTGCCTCATGGGCTCAAGCAAGGTTGAAGGGCCTGACCTCTGTTGTTTAGCATAGGGGGGGGTTCATTTCCAGATATAGAACAAATAGCATGGTGCCTCCACCCAGGGTTAAAATAAAGTGGGCTTGGTGACAATTGGGTGCGACACTTTGGAATGCTGTAACTACCCACCTCCCCTCACAGTCACCCCCACACACGGAATACCAAAAACAGATGCAATACTTTACTGTGCATGCAATTAGTGGCTATCACTAATAATATGCTCATGAGTCAGTTTTAAACAAGAACAATAACAATTCATTAAGAGGGTAAGGGAATAAAATGCAGAAATAAATAACAGCTGAAATATTTGATGAAGCAGTAAAGCATGTAATCAACATTAAACATAAGTAATGCTCACCCCCAGGAACAACACAGCATATGAAAACCCACCTCCCCATTGGTGCCAGTGTCCCCCCAAAGTCAGTCTGGATACCCAGGTGGTGTACAGTGCAAGCCTGAACAGTGCAGCTAGTTGGCCGGCGTTGTTGCACTTTTAGATAAAACAGTTTAAATTCAAACCCCTTGGATTGATGCAACAAGTGTTTAAAAACTAACAACTCTGGGCAGGATGACCAAACTGTAACTTAAAAACTATGAGCACTCCTTCAGTTGCAGGACAGGCCCTACGCTTACTCACAGTTATGCAGACACAGTTCTTACAGGGTCTGGACAACAACAATTTGTTCAGTCTGCAGTTCTTTGGGTCTCAAATAATGTGCTCAGGTTTCCAGTTTACTTGGCGGTAGCAGGCTCTTTGAAGCTGGTACCTCTGCAGGGTGGCAGACTCTTGCAGCTTGTCAAAAAACAACCAAATAGCATGCTCAAAACCTTTGCATTGCTCAAAATGCAATTCACATTTCTGGAGAAGGGTGCTACTGGTGTGTAGCATCGCCCCAAAGAAACATGGCATATATTCAACATTCAAACATTTTAACTGCCTAATGGCTTTTCTTACTTTAAATTCCATGTAAAAAGGGGGTCCTCTTAGTTTTCAGATTGGAATTCCAAAGCGAGCAAGCTACACCACCCCTTCACGGTGGGACCCTTTCGGTGTAGTCCCTACACTAGCTTCTTCTCTGAAATGCCTGCAGTGGCTACTCATAAATATAGAGTGCTGCCTAAATTGGCTTAAATCACATGGCCTTATTGGCTCCTTAAATTGATTCCACCCAGGAATTTCCAAAAGATGTGACAGGGAGCATGCTAAGGGGAGTACCACAACTCTCAAAACTCCAAACTCACCACCTGTAAATGTTCCTGGGTGGAAGTACCTTATTTAAGGAGCCAATTAGGCCATGTATTGTAGGCTATTTCAGGCAGCACTCTATATTTGTGAGTAGCCACTGCAGGCATTTCAGAGCTATTAAGCTAGTGTAGGGACTATACCGAAAGGGTCCCACCATGGAGTGGTGGTATAGCTTGCTCACTTTGGAATTCCAATCTGAAAACTAAGAGGACCCCCTTCTTTACATGAAGTTTAAAGTAAGTAGAGCCAGTGGCCACGAAATTGTTTTAAATATTAAAATGTACCATGTTTGGGGTGGTTGTGCACTGGTATTCTGTTTTTAACTGTTGTTTTTACCACAACCCAGTAGCAACCCCTAGCAGAAATGTGAATTACATTTGTGGGCAATGCAGAGTTGAACATGTTGATTTGGGGAAGGTATGGCACCCCTTACAACATGCTCCCTTCCACCACCTGCAAATGTTCCTGGGCGGAAGTACCTTATTTAAGGAGCCAATTAGGCCATGTATTGTAGGCTATTTCAGGCAGCACTCTATATTTGTGAGTAGCCACTGCAGGCATTTCAGAGCTATTAAGCTAGTGTAGGGACTATACCGAAAGGGTCCCACCGTGGAGTGGCGGTATAGCTTGCTCACTTTGGAATTCCAATCTGAAAACTAAGAGGACCCCCATCTTTACATGAAGTTTAAAGTAAATAGAGCCAGTGGCCACGAAATTGTTTTAAATATTAAAATGTACCATGTTTGGGGGGGGGTGGTTGTGCACTGGTATTCTGTTTTTAACTGTTGTTTTTACCACAACCCAGTAGCAACCCTTGGCAGAAATGTGAATTACATTTGTGGGCAATGCAGAGTTGAACATGTTGATTTGGGGAAGGTATGGCACCCCTTACAACATGCTCCCTTCCACCACCTGTAAATGTTCCTGGGTGGAAGTACCTTATTTAAGGAGCCAATTAGCCCATGTATTGTAGGCCATTTCAGGCAGCACTCTATATTTGTGAGTAGCCACTGCAGGCATTTCAGAGCTATTAAGCTAATGTAGGGACTATACCGAAAGGGTCCCACCATGGAGTGGTGGTATAGCTTGCTCACTTTGGAATTCCAATCTGAAAACTAAGAGGACCCCCTTCTTTACATGAAGTTTAAAGTAAGTAGAGCCAGTGGCCATGTAATTGTTTAAATATTAAAATGTACCATGTTTGGGGGGGGGTGGTTGTGCACTGGTATTCTGTTTTTAACTCTTGCAGCGTGTCACCTTCTCGTCTGTGGGGTCTCATGAGCTGGATGGACCAGTGCTGGGGACCAGGGCCACACACCTTACCCCACATGTCCAGGCATTCAACCCTCAAGGGAAAACAATGGGTAATGCCTGGCTATGACACTACCTGGCCGATTCCCCAGACTGTCCTCGGCTGGTAGTGATTCTTCTCATGGAGCTCATGGACACAGTCCTTTTCATCTCTGCTGGCTAGCAGATGTGGATTCCTTCAGAAACAGTTCTGAATCACCTCCAAGGGCTAGGGGTGGCAATCAGTCTCTCTGGTATTTCAAACAACAGATTATACCCACAAAGCAACTTTGGTTATTTCAAACTGGATTTCCCAGAGAATGGGGATTTTCTGTAGATGTCTTGGGACTCTGGTTGTCTGAACCCAGGCAGCTCTTCAGGATCTTGACAAGGGCACAGTCCAACCCTCCTCACAGGCTGAGGGCTTCTCTCAGACAGACTTTAGGGTTCTTGCAACATCCAGCTCCTCACACTTAAACTCTGGCTTTCCAGGTTGTAGAATGCCTTGGACAAGTCTCCTAGATGGTGGCTGTGGAAGCCTTAGGCTGACTTCCAAACTTTCTTAGACACAGTCTATGCCCCCTTGTCTCACAGAGAGCTTCAGGCAGACTGTCTCAAGCTGAAAGCTCCCACAAGCTCTGAGGAGAGCATAGCAGCATCTGATTGGTGGACACAGCTGTCCATCTGCAGAATTAATATATATTAGGTCCACTCGACACCTGATTTGATGCTACTAATGGCACCAAGAACATTGTCCTGTCCCCCTACCCAGGAGCCATAGCAGCAGTCCTTCTTGCTCCTTGAATACTGATTGGATAAAGAAAGGATCAGAGTTACCAAGATGACTTTGATCAAACAGTCTATATGGAGCCCCAACTTTAACTGTATTCTGCAGACAAACTGTAAAACTCTGACATTAATTGCCTACAGGGTTTGATAGCTGTCCTTCTGCCCTATTATCTGGTGGCAGAACGAGGCATGGCAAAGTCTCCACCTGCTGTCACTAGCACTGTAGCACTGTCAGCCCAGCAACAGGCAGAGCATATATTCACAGTACGACCTCGGCTGCTCTTAAAGTAATAGTAGACTTAAGCATTTATATAAAGTTTAATCTCTTTTCTCCCCCAAGTGTGTCTCCATGCCACCACCAATGTCTCTGGCAGTCCCTGGGGTCGGAGCACATGAAGAAGACACCAGTCTTGAGCTGCAAGGGCAGTTTTAATGCAAAGCACCATAGCACTAATTTCAGACCTCAAAGTCCTTTCTCAATAAAGGACTTTGAGGTCGGAAACATGTCAGGTGGGATGTCTGGTGTGACTTTGTGTTAAATAAAATGAATTTCTAACTACAATATACTGCAGTGGTGTCCTAACTATAACAAGGTGGAGTGTGCCAGAATTTTAGTTTGTGTGGAAATGGATACAGTAGCTGAAGGAGTAAGTAATGGGCTAAAACATAATTTTGCACTACTCAAGGAAAGTATATGACTGTCATAATTTATTTAATTGACTACGCTTTATTGACATTTCATAAAATTACAATCAGCTAGCACAACAATACAACAACAAATACAAAAATACAATAACAAACAAATAAACCAACAAACATGACCACCTAAAAATAAAAACAGCCACCCCACTCTAACCCTCCCTCACACTTCCCTCCCCACCCAGGCACAACTGTCCCAATAAAAACAAGCATTTGTCAATGCCGAATGTTGTCTTGCTGGCATTGGCATTGGTAGTGTAGGAGTCAGAGCGATGCATAATAGGAATGGCAGTGAAGTATGGAACCAATGAAAAGCCCACCCCACCCTGTTGAGAGTGACTGGCATTGAGGTGTGCCTTTAGGTTGACAGCCATAACACTCATGTCATTTCACCTCACCCTACTCTGCAAACTCTGATAAGTGTCGTGTTGTGGCTTGGGGTCATTGGGCCTTATGCTCACCCCATTCCATAAGGAAATTCATTGAAATGGGTGCAGTATAGGAGAATGAGGTGAACTTTGGGGCTGAAGAGTCCAAGGCACACCCTGATGCCTGTCAGTGGCTGCAGGTTGGGGTTGGGGGTGCAATGGCATGAGCATTACAGCTGACAATGCAAAGGCACTCCCCTGATGCCTGCTAGTCTGTATCGGGTGGGACGTTACTGTTAGAAACCCTAATGCCTCAGGTGTTTGTTGGTATTTGCACTCCATATTTTCAACATGGCCTTTTTGTGACCCTACCTCATGAAAGCATTTGGGACCTCTGTTCATGAACAGTGGCACTGTGATTTTGTTAATCTGTCCAGAATGTTGATTTCCCACAGTGATCACTCCATTCTGTGAAAACACAGTTCAGGCAGAATGTGAAAAATGACAGCTGCACCATTCATAAGGAGGTGTAAAGTGATGAAAATGTTGAAAATCTGGAGTTTAAATATTAAAAATTCTTGAAGTTATGAGCGTGCTTGAAAACTGCTCAACGCACGCTTGTAACACAGTCATTTTTTGAAATTCTTTCACCAAATTTTTAACATAGGCATTTTGAGACCTCTGCTCATGAGCAGTGTTACTGTGATTTTCTTACTCTGTCCCGAACATTGTTTTCCTACAACGACTGGGCCATTGTGCACTGGATGTATGAAAACACATTTCTGACAGGATGTGGAAAATTACAGTTGTACTGTTCATAAGGAGGTATAGAAAAATGGCAATGTTGAAAATCTGGAGTAAAAATATTGAAAATTCTCGATGTTACAAGCATGCATGGAAACTGTGCAATGCACGCTTGTAACACAGTCATTTTTTGGAATTTTTTCACCAAATTTGCAACATAGGCTTTTTGGGAACCCACCTCATGAACAGTGTCACTGTCATTTTGTTAATCGGTCTCAAAAGGTGATTCCATGCAGTGACCATGAAATCATCTTTCAGGACAGAATAATGAGATGACAGTGACTGAATTTATGAGGTGGGGCCCCAAGAACCCCGTGTTGAAAATTTGGTGCCAAAATTCACAAAAATGGTTGAGATATGCACCAAAGTTGAAAAAAAAATGTATGCCATTATACAGCTTCACAGCATTTCTTCAGTTTGCGGTCGGCTTTGAAGAGTGCAGACGTGTTACCAGTCCACATCTGTTAGAGAAAGGGACGGTTATCTTACCCATCTGGCACAATCACACAGGAGTAAAATACAAATTATGTAAAACCTTGAACTGAATTAAATGGTATTGATCCTGCTTACTGTATTTATACAAGGGTCGCCAAATGGTCTGCCAGACATGCAATTCAGCAGGAAAGTTAAGCACCTGATGCCAATAATAGCAGACACCTGACAGACTAGCTGGGTCAATATGTTGAAAATGCTCAGAAAATGTAGAAACCAATTTGGGTTGCATCGCAAGAGATATACGGGATTGGAAATCTGAATTCTGTGGTGATGACATGGAACCTGGACCGAGGTTAGCAGAGACAGCTTGCTTTAATTGGAGATATTTAAAGGCATATGAAGGAAGTAGTAAAAAATTTTCTTTAACTTCTGCAAAAGGGAGACATTTGCCCTCTTCAATGAATGCATCACAGAGGACATCTCAGATTTGAGGGCAAAAAGCAGTGGGAATGGGTCAACCATCTATCAAAATGTGTGGGTTACCCATTACTGGTTGACCAATATATTTAGACCAATCGTGTCCTAAATAAGAACACATTTGTTACAAAACTTTGAGAGAAGAGAAAATAGGGGTTGCCTTATGGTGTGCCAGTAAATATGCCAGTGTGAGATATAGCAAATTTGAGAATAGCAAGCTGCTCTGATGACGAAGTCCCTTTTCAATCAGCAACCATAGAGGGACATAATGCAACTCCACCAGGGTTGCATCAGGTTGACCTCATTGAAAGATCTTACTGGCATGAAGGGTGCAGTAATACAGGAAAAAGTTGGGTAAGCACAATCCACCCATATCACTGTCATCATGACTTGGATTAAACAAGTAATTTTCCTTTCTATTGCAGCAGTCACATTTCTTGCTAATGTTTTTGATGGTCTATTTAGGCTGGAGGCAGTCATTGCAAACTGATACAAGGATCAGGAAGAGTAGTCATAAGAAGGTCCTGGTCTATGGTTATGCTGCTAAATTGCTGGTAATTTTTGAATTACAGAATCAATCTGTCAGAGAAGCACATAGTTTTCTAAATTTTATGGTGACCCACGCTTTGCAGCCTCCCCAGTTGTTTGTTCAATAAACAAACTGTAGGAATGAAGTGGATGTGGGTAGCATTATCCTTGTTAGTTTGCTACATGGCTTCTTGAAAAGGACTCAAGGGCAAGATAAAGTGTTCTGTAAGGCTCCATTGAAATGAATTCAGTCCCAGTCCATCTGCAAAGTTGTGTTCTGCAAAATATTCATAGACTACCTGTTTTGTTAACCAGAAGTCTTTTGCAAATGCCATAGATAGACGTCGACCTTATGGGCTCATCTTCCTGAGCTGATGCACTGGAAATTTGTTTTCTGGGGATCGGCTATATTGCTGCATGCTTCCACTGAGTGCCAGAAATGGCCATACATTTTCTTACAGGTAGATGCTCTGACTATTACTAAGCTATTTGTCCAGTCAACTAACCTCTTCAGTACCACACGGCTGCCAGGAAGAGGATAACAAGTACTAACAGAGAAATACAAGGTAACCAATTCAAATATTTTGAATACTGTCATAATCATTTCCTAATACAAAGATATGTCATTCACATGAGCTGAACTGTACAAATGTCAGACATTTCATATATAAATGGACAATGGAGACATGGTTGGCACTCTTTTTTTTGTAAACCTGTCAAAGGCCTTTGACTTGGCTAACCATAGTCGCCAGCTGTCTAAACTAAGGGGCAATGGATTTCTGATGCCTCAGCATCTTGGTTATCTATCAAATGGAACTCAAAAGTCTTAACTGATGGGATTGCTTCTCCATTACTTGATACAGTGATAGGAGTACCTCAGGGCTCCATCCTAGGGCTAATATTACTCAGCATTTTTCTAAATAATTTATCCAACCTCATTTTTTCATCAAAAATACTTCTGTAGGCTGATGATATTGTCCTCACCAGTACTTGATCTTATTTTGAAGAAGTAGATAGTGCGGTACAGAGGGATTGTGACTGTACAGAAATGTTTGTCATATAATGGATTACTCTTAAAGGTAGCAATGACCAAGTACATGCAATCTGGTACAAGGCACAGGCTGTCATTGCCTTCTTCTAAATATCAAACTATTGAGCAGATGGCACAGTTATTAAGACAGTGGAATATTTCAAATATCCTGGTTTTGGCTAAACCAACCCCTTTCTTACTGTACTCATGTTGATTTTAGGATTAAAAATGTTCATGCTGTAAATGATTGAACCTCCTTTTCAGGGTTAGAGTCTGTTTGTCTGTTTCCTCTTGAAAAACTTTGGCTCAATCCATTCCATTCTTCTGTCAGTTACTGGTTATGGTTTTCTCCTGTTCACCATTGCCACTGATCTCTCATTAAAGAGAGTGGATACATTGTACAGTGAAACTTTTAAGTACCTGAAGGGGCTCAAAAGGGTGAAGGAGGGGAGCTTGTTCAGAAGGATAGAGGGGGCTGTAACTAGAGTACACAGTGTAAGACTGGAAGGAGGAAGATACAGAGGCAATGTAAGGGGACAATTCTTCATGGAGATGGTGGTGGAGGCCTGGAATAAACTACCAGAAGAGGTGGCTGGGGGCCGAAATGGTGCAGGGATTCAAGAGGGCATGGGACAGACATATGGGGTTAGGAAATAGGGGGAGAGGGAGGGGAGGGTCCATAACAGTGGAGATCAGTAGGGAAGGGGGAAAAGGGCAGACTTGATTGGTCGATGAGGTCCTTTTCTGCCGTCACATTTCTATGATTCTGTGATCCAGTGCTATATGTCACTGTATAACTTGTAGTGCATGATACATACATTACTGGACTCTGTATAGCAATATTGGATGGTCTTCTCTGCAGCAGCATTGTTCCTACTTTGTTTAGTAAGTTTTCAATGATTCCTGCACAGTAAAGTGAAATTTTCATTTATGCACCTAATTTAAGGGTTTTTATCTTTCTAATGCACAAGGTTATCTCATGGTTGGTTTTTTAAATTAACTATCAGGAGAGCACTCGGATGAAGCTTGGGGATTCCCAAGTGAAACTTTAGTTTGTTTTGCAGCACAGCTATGATGTCACAGTGCTGTGGCAGGTTATGGTCCACATACTTGATCTGGTGAGCTATGCTGTACACAATTTGTACTAAATAAATGGAGATTACATTTTTTATTTGTTTCATGTCTAGAGTCCGTGCTGTGGGTGCTTGTCCCTTTTTGATTTGCCGTTAAAGTAACTATGTAGAGAACCTCATTAGGACAATGTTCTTCCATTTGTAGAGCTGTTAAGTCCTGGAACAATCTTTGCAGTTCTTTTCAAAATATTAGCTCATATAATGTTTTCAAGAAGGTGTTAAAAAAGTATTATTGGGGGGGGCGTGGCCTGACCAGGCAGAAGATGGCAGCATAGTTCAGAATCTCTGCAGGAATGACTGCAAACTAACCTCATCCATCCTTCAACAGACCTTTCTTTGGTACCAGCTCCTGTGACCATCCTGTAATCTTACTGTCTGACACAGTTTGTAGGTCATTTTTGATCCATCATCTACTTATATTCAATTATTCTACACTGTACTACAGCATAATAGGCCTCATCCTTCAGCATTATGGCAGATCTCCAAGTACAGCAAAGCTCACTTGCTAGAGTGGAAGTAATGTTTTCTAAACTGATGGCTGAGATTAATGATCTAAAAGCCTCTACCCAACAAATGCGACCACTCTTGAAATTTTTAGCCAGAAAATTGCATTTAATGAGAAAGCAACGGCCTGTAACACCACTACTATTCATGACCTCCAGGCTACTGTCCACAATCAAGATTGAACTATTAAATCCCTACAAGCCAAAACTGACAATATTGAAAATCGTAATCGTTGCAACAATTTATGATTTTTTTGGCTTCCCTGAAGGTGTAGAATTAGGAGACACTACTGCACTTTTATTACATGTGCTGCCTGCAATGCTTAAACTGCCTCCTGACCTAACATTAGTCATTGAGCAGTCTCGCGAACTCTGGGTCCCAGGCCAACATCAGACCAGTGACCAAAGCCTATCATTGCTCGCTTCTTGAACTATTCCCACACAGAATTAATACTGAAATGAGCCAGAGAAATGGGGAAACTTCAGTGGCAAGAGTTTAATATTTCCATCTACAGAGACTTTTCAAAAGATTTAACCATCAGAAGAAAGGCCTACAATCCACTTAAACAAATCCTCCACCAAAGAAGCATTAAATTTGCTCTACGTTACCCCGCAACACTATGCCTTTTCTCAGGCTCTTCCTTCAAGGATTTTGGAACCCCTGATGCCTTAGCCAACTATCTGGAGGTCTCTCTCTGCAATCTTACCCTGGGAGGTTCAGCAGCAATTGACAACCCGAACACAGCTTTGGTATCCGCACGGAGGGTGGACGACAAGGTACAGGAATGTGGGGAAAGTATTGCAGAACTCGCAGCCTCAAGCAGCAATGCCACAACTGATTTGACACCAAGGCAATCAACATGGCTGCAAGAGAAGCTTCTGTAGGGGCATTATTCTTCAAGACTTTCATGCTGTTCTAGTGAGGTTTCACTCCAAACACCCCAAGCTGCAGCCTCTCACCTTCAAATCAACCCCCTCTATTCCCTTGAGCAATAAGTTTACTCTCTTGGAGAATGACATGCACTCCTCACAGGAGGATCTTTCCCAGCAAATTACAGACAAACATCCCTCTAAATTGGGCCCTGTGCCTCAGGAATGTATTTCTGCTGCTACTTCATGGGCAGAAGTTGTTGCAAGTTCCCCCTCAAATCTTTAGAGTCACCCAAAAAGAAACGTAGGGCAAAGACCTAAAAACAAGAACATCAATAGTCACAATCCTGCTAATAAATCTAAGGTGTCATGAGCTTATATGGTCAGTAATATGGTCACAGTTGCTATATCTTGGTAGGTTTTACTTCCAGGATTCTTAAAAGGAGTGCCAGTACACTTTTTCTGTCTAGCCGCCCGCTCCACAGTCTATGCTACCTGGTTGCTTTCACTCCCAGTGGGTGCAGAAATCAAAGGCTGTACATCGCGGCGCGATCAATTTACTTTTTGTTGCAGTGTTTAAACGAGCAGCTTAAAGGTCTTCAAGGGAACTTTGGTATATCAGCAATGCTTTTCTAACCCATTATTTTAGTGTTAGATCATATACATTACTTCACTAAACAGGGTCTCTGTATCTTGCCTTTTACTCTCCAATTTAGCAGTGCATCAGGTTTATAGTCTTTTGGCTGTTCAGTTGCATATCTTCAACTGGTATGCATCCTGATTATTGCCTTTTCTTTTTTTCATATGTGAATTATTATATATTACGAGGCAACTTACCCCTTCCCTCTCCTGATGGCAGGATCTTAAGTATTATTGGCAACTACATTTAATCTATCTCCTTCCCTACACTCCATTATTCTTACTACCTCCTGTTTACAATATGGAACTATCATTAGCACTCAAAGAGGTGGACTATGTTTGGTGTACTGTTGCAAAGGATTGTCAATCTACATCTTCCTTATGCTCCTTATTTTACTCGAAGCCTACAGATATTATAGAAATCCACTGCTGTGTGGTCCCTCCTGTTTTGGGGCTCATTGGGCCTAGTCTTCTAGACCTAGTCACCCCATATAATACCTATTTAGGTGATTTTTGAGTAATCGGAGCAGACCTTTGCTATGACTATCTCTTCTGTCTACAGTTATCATCAAAGCCTCTACCTCTTGACATAATCCCGATTTGCATTTGGCTCAGGGTGTAAGGGCTTAAATTGACCTCCCTTTTCTTCTTTTCCCCTCAATATTGCATTTATTATGTATTTATTCTGTTGCACTGCAAAGTATACTCAGAGTCACTCTAATGTGGTAATGATCTACTTTTCCTTTTATATTTGCTCATTTGCGTTCTACCTGGCTCCCTGAACTCCTTGCTCTATGTCTAGGCTGTACTGGCATCTCGTATGTGGTCCTTTAATTTACTGTTATTTCAAGTTGGTATATCTTGTACTATTACTACTAATGTTTATTAATAAGTTGTGGTGTTTAGCTTTATCCTTATACCTTGTCCTGTTAGCTTAGAATTAAGTTGAGATTATTACAGTCCCCTGCCTTTCTTGGTATTATTCCCCTTTCAGTTTAGCTTATCAGGAATACTTACTTTATTATATTACTGGGATTAGGCTTAGGTTTGGGCCAATATTTATAACTGTTCTTCCCTAGTCTCCACCCTACATTGACACCCCAGAGTGTGGTGAGACAGTCTCTTAGCCAGTTGTCTGACTCATATCTCCTCATACCCATAAAACATTTTTTTTGTTATTTAGCTTACAGGTATTGTTGTTGTTAATGGCTTTTCTTCTTCCCCATCTCTATTCTAACTTTAGTAAGATATGTGTGCTACTCATGTATCATACATCTCACTTTTTTGGGCTTGAATGTTCCTGCCACTCTCTGCATATATGTAAGCTTTCTATATTGTATTCTAATCATCCTCTGCCTTATTTATTTTTCCCTTCACACTCCAGTGATTATTCCCTTTCTTTAACACTAATGATATGAGTGACATACTTTTATATACATGGAATGTGAAGGGACTTAATTCTCCTTGTAAGCGGAAGCAAATTCTTTCACATCTCAAAAAACACAAAACACAAATTGCTTTCCTTTAAGAAACAAAATTATTAGCAGAGGACGTTCATAGACTTAAAAAAGATTGGGTCGGTCAGACCTACGGATCATCCTATACCTCAAAAAAAAAAGAGGAGTTGCTGTTCTTATTCATAAGAGTTTCAAATGGTCCCTTGTAAACTCTGTTTCCGATACTGATGGCAGATGGGTGATGGTCAAACTGAATACCAACTCTGATCCTCTTCTGCTTGTTAATGTCTATGCACCCGACTCCGATTCCTCAGAGATTTTTCATAATTTAGCTCAACAGATTCTATCCTTTAACACTGATAATGCACCAGTTATTCTTAGAGGGGATCTTCACTTAGCATTAGATGTCAGCATTGACAGAAGTAGCCCCACTACAGATGCTCACCCTAGAAGTATTAAAGCCCTCTCATTACTAATGCAAGATGTTGAATTAGCTGATGGATGGCACCTCCTTCACCCCCGTGATCGAGAATTTACTTTTTTACTCCTCTCTACATAAGACATACAGTAGAATTGATTACTGGTTAGCCTCTCCTGTTATAATGGAAAAACTATTGATTCATCCATCTCTCTTATCATAATCTTGGACCATTCTCCTGTCAAATTGCAACTTTTGTGGGACCCATTAGCACCTAAATCTTCTTACTGGTGGCTGGACCCTCTCCTTCTCAAGGATCCCAATTTCTTACCCATGATCAAAGCACAACTTCAGGACTTCCTCTTTCACAATACCCCAACTGAATCTTCTATGTTCTCTGTATGGGAAGCTCTTAAAGCTACGATTCGAGGGAAAATTATCAGTTATGCTGCACATTGGAAAAGAGAAAGGGAACAACAGCTGGCTGACTTGGAAAAATCTCTTAAGGCTAAAGAGAATTTATACTTTTCTTCTAATAAGCACTGTCCTGATTCTCAACTTCATCTTGAAATTCTTCAACTTAGAGTTAAAATTAACAAATAAATTTCTCGTAAAACCGAACTGGCCTTGTTTAAACTTAAATATAAGTTTTGGGAACACGGCGATAAAAATGGGAAACTCCTCTCTTACCAGCTCAAAGCACATCAAGTGGAATGACATATCCCAAGCCTAAAAGATGAACAGGGTACGATTCAATATGACAACCCCTCTATAAACTGTATCATGAAAACCTTTTATCAGAAACTATAATAAAAATCCTCCATCTACTTTACAAATTCAACAGTTCCTTAAATTGTTACATCTTCCTCACCTTTCTACTCTTGAAACAAATTCTTTAGATAAACCCTTTTCACTTCAGGAAATCCAGAAAGCTTTGTCTTCCTTGAAATCCGTCAAATCCCCTGGGGCTGATGGATTCCCTGTTGATTTCTATAAAATGTTTTCCGACAACTTATGTCCCCTTCTTCTTAATGTTTATCAAGAAGCTTCCAATACTGGCAAGTTTCCCCCATCTTGCACTGAAGCAATCATAACCCTAATCCTAAGAAAGAAAAAGACCCTACTCATCCCACAAGTTACAGGCCCATCTCTTGATTAAACATGGATGGGAAGATATTTGCTAAACTACTAACTTCTCGACTTGAATCTTTGATTCCCAAGCTAACTCATTGTTCACAAGCTGGTTTTATTAAACATAGATCTGGTTCTGATCACCTACATTCCTTATTTAATTTAATTCACAAAGCCAAATCTCTCAAGACACCAGCTGCAGCCATAGGTATTGATTTCGAGAAGGCCTTTTATTCCTCAAACTGGGACTACCTTCATCAAGTTTTATCTTATTTTGGTTTTTCTCATACCTTTTGCTCCTGGATAAAGCTATTATATAACTCCCCTGTTGCTAAAGTACTTACTAATTCCACCCTTTCCTCTTACGTTCATCTAACAAGGGGAACTAGACAAGGCTGTCCCCTGTCACCTTCCCTGTTTATTTTAGCCATGGAACCCCTGACTGCTTGTTTACATCAATCTTCTGGCATTATGGGCATACCTGTGAGCAATTCAAGATATGTTTCTCTCTCCTATGTGGATGACCTCTTAATCTTACTTGAAAACCTGAATGAGGCTGGGCCCCTGTTGGTTGATTTGCTTAATAATTTTACTAAAATTTCTGGGCTTGCTTTAAATTATGGCAAATCACAAACTATGCCCCTTAACAACCACTGTAAAGCCTTTATGAACATACCTCTTGGATTCCGCTGGTCACCACAGGGTATAACATATCTAAGAATCAAAATTAGTAGTAACTTAGGGAAGATATGGGACATTAACTTTAACTCCTTATTTGATAACATCAAAACAATTCTGGACAGATGGAAGCTTCTTAATCTCTCTTTCATGGGGAAAATTGCAGCCATTAAGATACCCATTTCTCACAAGATTCTTTACCTCTTTGCCAATATTCCTTTAGTCTTACCAACCTCCTTTTTTGCTAAAATTGATAAATTAATAGGTAACTTCATCTGGGATGGGAAACCACTGAGATATAATCGCAACAAACTTCGATCACTTTGGAAAAAAGGGGGATTCAGACTCCCCTGGTTCAAAGGCTACCTCTGGGCTATCTGAATTGCCCAAACCATTAAATGGTGTCAGAAACCCTCCCCTCGCTCAACTCTATGGGTTGCAATGGAATCCACATTGTGCCCGGGAGGAGTTTCCACTTCCTTCATTTTTAATCCCATTTTCTCTAAACTAAAATCTCACCCGACTATATCATCCTGTGTTCTTTATTGGAAACTAACCCACAAATTCCTGAAATCCAATCCAACACCCTGGTTTTATGCCCCCTTATGGGACAATCCACTGCTCACTCTAGAAGATCACCCAATTTTCTGTCGTACATGGAGGAACAAAGGCATTTTCTTTTTTCAGAGATATCTTGGACCAGAATTCACTCACTTTTAGATCATTCTCAGACTTGCAGGTCACATGGAAACTTCCTAAACAGGACTTCTGGAAGTTTTTACAAATTCAGGCAGCTTATAACTCTGTCTCTAGTTTAGTGTGTAGGCACACTCTTGTAAACCTATACATCTCGCACTGGACTAATTCATCAGTAAAATAAAATACTGTAGCTCCATTTATAAAGACATTATTGATAATCTAACTGATCAGTCTATACAGGCCAAAAATAAATGGAGTACTCTTCTTAACTACAATATTTCAGATGCACAATGGAGTAATTGTTGACATATTGCACATGGTACCTTTAAAGATGCCCGTAGTTCTTTAATACAAACTAAAATTCTACATCTTTGGTATAGAACCCCTCTGTGCTTCAACGAATGGGCCTATTAAATAATAACTAATTGCTGATGCTGCAGATTTATTGATAGGATCTCACATATATCTTGTGGTCTGCGCTCCCCATTAATAAGCTCTGGCATAAAGTCTGTTTACTTGCCTCCAGAGTAACAGGACAAAAACTACTTTTTGATCCCAAGCTATTCCTTCTAGGCATCCTTATCTCCAATAGCTCTCTCCTCTCACATGCACATTTTAGATGGCTAAACATACTTTCTCTTCTGGTCAAACATCTGATTCTTATGAAATGGAAATCAACTCTGGTGCCTTCTCTTTCAGATGTTCTTCAAAGCCTCTCTCAGTATGCCTCTCTAGACCAATTATCTCATGTTACTCATAACCGACTCACTGTATATGACCGATGTTGGCAGGATTACTTCAAGTACATGAACCTAGTTTATCTAGACCCTAATTCTTAGGGATATTTAGCCCTCCTTCTTATTTTGCTCTCAAAATAGGTTTTCTCAAAATTTCCCTGCACAGATTTCTCCTCTTTTTTCCCTTCTTCCCTGTTTTCTCCCTTGCTCCTTCCCTTCTTCCTTGCTTTTTTTCTCTCTTTTTTCCTTCCTTGCACACTTTTCTCTTATCTTCACCTCTCCATTACTGAACATTGTTCATATTACCACATTTATCACTTTTTACAATTTACTGAATGCCTTACCATAGCCTGCCCTAGCATGTATTTTGTACATGGTTGCTACTTCTGATCCTATAATGCCCTACTGATTGTAACCCTTCTGCTCTCCACTTACATCCTGTCTAGGTTTCTGTTTTATTATCAATATATGTATATAAGGTTTCTCCAATATGTTTACCCTAAATACTGTGTTTTTTTAAGTGATATTTTATACCTTACATGGAGGATAGTCTTCTATTGTATAAGATGTGTGCTTTATTTTATACTTGAATTTCAATAAAAAGATAAAGCGAAAAAAAAAGTATTATTAGTAATTAGGGATGGGTGGATATCCTACCCAATGTCATGACCCAACCAGTATTTAAGGAAATGAGCTTTGAACTAGTCCGGTCAGATGTCAGTGGCATTTTCGGGTCAGATTTCTGTAGCTGCTCTGAATGTGCTGCTTCTTCGGGCAAGTGTTAATGCATGTAAACGAGCTTGAAATGAGCCACAAATAGTGCTGCAGTAGTGCTTTGTTCTGTGTGTTAAACTTTAACTTGCTGAAGATTTAAGAGGAGGTGAGCCCTTTTTTTTTTTTTTTTTTTTTAAGTTCCCCTACAATTATGGCAAACATGTCTCTTGTGTGGCAGTATTACAGTATTGAGAGTGAGACAGACTGTACAGTTTTGTTGCTCAACAGATCAGATCTCTGATTATATTGCAGAGTTCTTTTACAATGCACAGGACTGTCAGTTCCAGTATTTTACTTGCTATTTTTACTCGCTATTTCTGATTGAAATGTAGCTTGAAGTTTGAAGTTTGAAGTTTTTAACTATTTTTGTATGGCAAGAGAACCTTGTGGCATGTTTTAAACATAAAGTCAGTAAAAAAAACATAAATGTTATCAGTCTTTGATTCTTTATTATATGGCACTGCTGTAGTTAGACAATGTTTTGCACTATCCGACCCCCCCCCCCAAAAAAAACTGACCGGCTAGGATCAGGACACAAAAATATCCAGATCCGATATCTGGCACAATTTTCCTATCTGCCCATCCCTTTTAGTAATATTTTATTACTGTTCCCAGGCACTGAAAATATATGGATAATTACAAAACATGGCAAATGCCAAAAGTAAACAATTCCACTAACTCACCCCCTTCACTACCACATTTCCACTAGACAAAAGATACTTGGTACTGTACTATTACATACATTCAAGACAGTCCATTAAAAGGAGGATAATTTTATCCTACCAACATCAAAGATAGAAAGAATGGATGGATAGGAAGGTCAGTCCACCAGGACTCTTTGAGGGACAGAAGACAGAAACAAACTCTGTAAAGAAAGCAATAACAAAGCTATCAGTATCACAAGAAAACAACCCACTGGTGAACTACATAGTGGATGGAGTGTTACTGATGACCATCAAGCAGGCAAGAGAGCTGGGGGTAATAATATTTGATGACCAAAAGGTGGCCAGGCAATGAGACAAAGCAGTTGGGAGGGCTAGTCGAATGCTGGGATACATAGGGAAAGGTATCATCAACAGAAGAGTGCAGCCTCTGTATAGATTACTGGTAAGACTTCACTTAGAATGCTGTGTACAGTTCTGGAGGCCACATTTCCAGAAATGTATAGACAGAGTGGAGGCGATCCAGACCAAGCAACTAAAATGGTGCAGTGTCTGCATCACAAGCCCTATGAGGACAGGTTGAAGGAACCCAATGTGTATGCCATGGAGGACTGCATGGGGGGGATGACAGAAGCCTAAATACCTCTCAGGGGTAAATAAGGTACAGAAAGGAAGTATTTTTCAGAAAAAATGATGCACAAGAACAAGGAGACATGCTTTGAAGCTAGAGAGGGGTAGATTCAGGAGAGATGGGGTGAAGCGTTTTTTTTTTCAGAGAAAGTGTAGTGGATTTGTGACATAGTCTAACAGCAGAGGTGGTGGAGGAGAAAACAGTGATGAGGTTCAAGAATGAATGCGATGTGCAAAGGAAACCTTAGGTATCATAGGTCTCATAGGTAAATACAAAGCTAATAAGACTAAAAGTCCATAGCAGCTTGCCATACAGTATGTTAACTATAGCCTGTAATACCAGTTTTTTATCAGATAATCATCTAAACATGACTTGAAATCTGCTATTGTCTGGCTAGCTACCACTTTGACTGGAAGTTCGTTCCATATTTTAGTAACCCTAATACTAAACCAGTACTTCCTCGTTTTGTGTGATAGGTGGAGCTCTTTATTTGTAGTGGATGTGCCCTGGTTACATACTGTATGTCTGAGTCCTTAGCTCAAATCCCAGCTGGGCCCACAGGTCATCATCGAGCAGTGCTCTTTAAACCATACACATGTCACCCCTAAGTCTTCGAAATTCCAGAGAATAAAGGCCCAGTTCCTGCAGTCTCTGGTGATCACTTTGCCCTTCTAGACCAGAGATATGCTTGGTTGCTCATCTCTGTACTCATTCTAGTGCTTTAATTTCTGTTTTACCCCCTGGTGACCAAAGTTGGGCACAATACTCCACATGTGGATGGACCAGTGCTTTATATAGGGGCATCATTATTTGTCTGTCTCTACTTTTAATATGTTTATTTATACAATGCAATAACCCACTGGCTTTTTTAATAGCCTGATTACAGTGAGATTTTAGACTAAGATCGTTAGTAATATGGATACCTAGATCCTTTTCATCTAAAACTACCTGAAGCTCTACTCCATTTAAGCTGTACTTGTGATGACTGTTACTTTTCCCCCAAGTGCATGACCCTATATTTGTCAATATTAAAAGTAGATTGCTTCATTGCTGCCCACTGTTCTAGTTCTTTTAAGGCTAATTGAAGAGTGGTTGCATCCTCATTAAAGTTTATTATAAAACCTGTTCTAATATCATCTGCAAACTTTGATAGCTAAACAGGAGTTAAAGTTTGCACAGATGATATGTACAAATTACAGAGGCAAGGGCCCAATACTGAACCCTGAGGGACTTCACTAGTCACCTGCACCCATCCTGACAAGGAACCCCTTATAGACATCCTTTGCCTCCAGTCCGCCAGCCAATTTTCTATCCAATGGGTAATGTTTGCTTGTATACCATGTTGGATTAAGGCTTCAATAAGAAGGCCATGAGGGACCTTGTCAAAGGCCTTTGAATAATCTAAGAATATAATGTCCACGCATTGTGTAAGTCAAGTGCCTGGTTAACCTTGTCATAAAACTCCAGCAAGTTTGTTTGGCAGGACCTGCCCTTCCTGAAGCCGTGTTGGTGTTGGTCTATGTCCCTTAACAAGGCCAACTCTTCAGTAATATGTGTTCTTATGATACCTTCTAGGATTTTCCCCAAAATTGATGTTAGGCTTATTGGCCTATAGTTAGAAGCTTCTTGCTTAGACCCCTTTTTATGTAGAGGATTGACCTCCACCTGTCTCCATTCCTCCAGTACCTCTGCACTATCAATTGAGTACTGGAATAAATAAGTCACTGGTGCTGCCAACACATCAGCAAATTCCTTTAACACCCTAGGGTGGAGGCCATCAGATCCCTGAGCTTTATTGTGATCCAGTACCTTTAATCTGTCTCTAACTTTGTTAATCCTAATTTTAAGTGACAGATTTTCATCTTGGACCTGATGTTTCATGGTATTTTGGGTTTTAGCATTGTAAACTGAGGCAAAATAATTGTTATAATAACAGGCCATTTCACTATCCTCTGTCACTAATTCCCCATTTGGTTGCCTCAGGGGGCCGATTGTTTTATTGCTGCCTTTTTTATTGTTTATATAAGAGAAGAAGGAGTTATAGTTATCTTGGACTTTAACTGCTAACTTGTGTTCATAATCTGCTTTGGCCTTGTGAATACTGATTTTGCACTTCTTAAGATCTGCTTTATATTCTACCCTACATGCATGTGGGCTGCATTTCTTAGCCTTACTGTAAGCCTTATTTTTACACTTAATGTTTTTCTTAACTGCTGAAGTCAACTAAGGGGGATTTTTAAGGGAGTTTTTAGATTTCCTGGAGCTAGGAATAAACTCATGCACTAGTACTTTAATTTTATTGCATAATACACTCCACATATATTGTAGTGGTTGCCCAACAAAATCTGCCTGCCATTCCCATGATGCAAGATGTGCCCATATACTATTAAAGTCAGTCCTACCATAGTTATATACTACTGTATTACTAAATGGCTTCATTGTGACCTCACTAATGCAAAAATTCACCATATTATGGTTGCTGGAACCTAGGGGATGCAAAACCTGACAATCTTGAATATCATAATCCATGTAGATGAGGACTAAATCCAAAATATGAGAACCCCTAGTATAATCTTCAACATAATGATCTAGGCAAGTCAACAAAAAAAGACTCTAGAAAGCTTTGCTCACTTGATGTTACAGCTTGTGGGGGGTCCCAGCTTAACCCTGGGAGGTTGAAATCACCTACTAAAAGAGGGTTGCCTGCCAAAGTTATAGTTCGTATAAATTCTAAGAGCTGTAGGTCTTCTGAGCGTGAGCTGGATGGTGATCTATATATAATGCCCACACTTATTTTTGGCTTGTGGTGGGGGGATATTTTAACCCATAGCAATTCTGTTGGATCATACTGTGAGGTATCCACATTTTCTGACATAATATTGTCTGCTACATATAGAGCAACACCATCTCTCCTAGGATGTGGTCTATCCTTATGATAAAGAATGAAACCTGGAATTTGTTTGTCCCAAGTATCCTCCTGACTCCACCATGTCTCAGTTATGGCACATAAGCTGATGTTATACTAATTTAAAGTGAACACAAGTTCATCAAGTTTATTACTAAGACTTCTTGCATTTATTAATAAATATGTCTACCTCTCCAGTGGTGCTGGCCCTATTTGTACTGGTGCCTGTGCTGGGTATCTCCCATCCTCCATCTATTAGTGAAAAGAAATGGGAGGGAGGGAAAAAGAGCCAGAGGTCAAGTAGGGTTACAGTGATACTGTAGGTAGTGATAAATGGGCATACTGGGTGGGCCAATCAATCCTTATCAGCCAACAAATTCTATGTTTGTATGTCAATTCCAAACTACTGTATGATTCGGCTGATCCAGTTAAGTGCATCTAAATTCCAACCAAATCCAAACATTTTCCCTTTTACTTAACTGTTTTCTGTATCACCTCCCCCCCCCACCCTTTGGGATGTCTTTTAACCTGTTCAAGGCCCACAACTTTAAAATTGTGAATAGCTCCATTAGTCTGCTCATAAATGTGGTGTGCAAAGGCATGTGTTCGATCACTGTTTTTAATAGCCCTTACATGTTCCCCTATTCACAGCTTGAACATCCTTCTGGTTTTACCTATATATTAACATCCATATTCTCAGATGATCATATAGACTACATGTGTGGTTTCGCAATTTATAAGTCCCTTATTTGAAATAGTTTTCCTGTTCTGGTGTGAATGTAGCACTTGGTGTTACTAATGTGATCACACTGCACACAATGATAACATTAAAATTATCGAGGTGATGTTTCTGGCAACCAAATTGTTAGTGTTTCTGATTTTTGGAAACTGCTAACCAGCTGATCCCTTATTTCCTTTCCTCTTTCATGCACCATAAAGGGAGGCTCCTTAATCTTTTCTTTAAAATTTCTATCTGCACTCAGATTATCTAATGTTTCTTGATTATTTATTCTACTATAAATGCTTGTGGACTGCAGTAGTAGTAGTAGTAGTACTACAAGTTTATTTTTTGGTTACTTTTAACCATTACAATGTTATAAACACATATAATGAACTTCATAAAAAATAATTATTACAGCAAAAATAAAATTGCTGTAACCAGTGATTATCTTGATTACTGCCTAATGAATTTCTTTCATGCCTAAAAGACAGTTTATAAATATCCACTAATCTATAGTAATTATCGTGCAATGTCAAAAAACCCACTGCTTGGGCCTTTGTATAAAGAAATACATTCATAATGGGGCCTATTCACAAATGCAGGAGGGGTAAATTCATGTATCCACTCTGCTCAGCTCTGCACCTATGGGAGATCTGCGCAGGGACCACATTCACAAACACCAGTTTCTGCCCAACTACCTTATGTGGCTCCACCCTCCCCAGCACCCAGGTTCATGGGGGGTGGGCAGGTGCGGAGCTGTAGACCCAGGCAGGCAGCCAATCGGCTGCCCATCCCAGGTCCCTTTCTGGATCTTCTGTGCTTGTGGGGTACCATGTTGGCAGCAGGCATGAATGCACCTACAGCACTGATGGGTGGGGAACCCCCCCAGATGACTGTCCTCCAGTCCTCCCAATGTGCTCCAATGACTGGGGTGGCCACAGTGTGGGGTCCGTTGACCCCTACCACCCCCACCATGACCAGCGGCAGCATCCCAGGGGGGCACATATCACTTATGGCTGCCATCAGAAGGTGTAGCCATTGCCCCCTCCCAGTGCAAGGCACCTACACCATAATGAATGGTGCAGAGTGTGGACACACACCCCCGCACTGGCCCGGCATGCCCCCACGTGGAGCTGCGCATTCAGCTGGGGTGTTGGTCACATGGGGGGCATAGTGGGGTCCTGAATAGCACACAAGGGGTGCAGTATGCATGGCCAGGTGTGGGTGGGCTATGTGCTGGGGTTACATGGCGTGTATCCCATCTGCGCCTGTTGTGAATAGGGCCCAATCAGAAATTCCCACAGAATGAAATACGCAGCATGCACACTTAAGGAAACACAATAAGGTCCCATCATGGTTGAGCTTAGCCATTAGCCCAGTAATCACTATCAATGTTAAAAGGAGATATGGGACTTATAAATCTAACCCACTCATTCCCAATAATCAAACTGGAATGATTTTCCAGAGTAGAGATGTGCAAAAGGGAAGATCAAAAAGCTCAGGAAAGGAAAAATTCTCAAAGGCATGTATTTGCCACCAACACACAATACCTTTTCGGTATCCCTTCTGGATTACACCAGACCACAATAATTACTCCAGCCAGACTGTGGCTCCACTGGCAATAATATCCCAATATGTGTTATGCATCCCACCGTCTTCCATTTCAGCCATATTATAGAAACCACAACCTTCATACAAGCCAGCCCTAACAAAAAGGCACAAAACAGCTTCAGTACAAGACCACCATCATCCTTGACCAGCAAAATATCATAGGAAAAAAGTCAATATATGAGGCTCATCTGCCAACAGAACACATGGCAACTGCTGGTCCCGTACAAAATCTTAAGAGCTCATTAAGCCCAATGTTGTATATGAAGAGGTAACATACTAAGAAATTAGTGACTGGATTGCAGGAGTTGCTGGATAGTTTGATACCTTTTATTGGACCAACATACAGTATATCTTGAGCAAGGATAGTATAGTAGACAAGCTTTTGGGGCTGCACAGGTCCTGTCTTCAGATGAAAAGGTATCAAACTATTCAGCGGCTCCTGGTTTCCAAGGACCAGTATGGCTAAAATCTATTTTCAGTAAGTGACTAGATTACAAACATAAGTTCTAAGGCAACCACTGACCCCACCCCATATAAGCCATACTGGCAAGTTATATGGATAAGTTACTAGGCTAAAACAGTCTCAGCTCCTTTTTTTCCTATCTTCTAGGTAGGCTTTTACCCATCAGGAGGCCTTATGCTGTTCATAAAATGAAGCATGAATAATTAAACAACTAAATTCCCTCAAAGGTCATATTAGTAATTGAATTCCTGAAATTCATTAGGGTCCAAAATACCTGCAGTTTATTATTAGCCTTTCCCAACCCATATTGGTAATACAATACATTTCAGTATCATATACATATCTGTTTAATTGGAAACATTTAGAGGGAATAAGACCAGACACAAGTATTCAGATGTTTTAAAAAAAAACAAAAAAACTTATATACTAATGTGCACATATGCAAATATTTCTGGCATCATAAAGTGTCCCAGCAAATTTTAGGGCTTCACAAGGCATGAACAGAGGGATAATCACTACCCAACGGATCATTCCACGCAGTTTTTACTTTCAGAGAATGGAACTTTTCTCACAAATTTAAGTAATTTTAAAATGTTTCTACCCATAAATTATTAGAGTTAGTGTGTTCTGTTCACTTCTATAATCTATACAAATGCACAATCCAGTTCCATGTATAGTTTACCTTAGTTTCCAAGTAAGTTTCCCAGCCCAAGACTAGAAAGCTAAGTTCCTCAAAATCAAGAACGATTGATTGAGCCTTCAAATTAGTCATAGTACAGCCTTTCTGCTAGGCCTGATAAAAACCATGGGGCACTACATCCTTCGAAGAAATTTATTATTTATTTAAAAGTTTTAACAGAAAAGGCATACTGAGCAGAAGTTGATTGTTTCCAGATGTGTCCTGGGAGAAAAGTGAAGAGGAAGCAACAATAGTACAAAATGGATAATTACATAGTAATACTGAACACAGTTTTTGCAAGATCAAGAACGATGTGGTTAGGATGTGTAACAATCAGGAGGCATTTGAGTACAGTGAGGATTACAGGCAGCTAAGGACAGTATGGCTGATTCAAAGGTCATTTTAATGTAGGGCAAAAGGCAAGAACAGCGGTCCAAAGGTCAATACAATGATTAGGCATACGTCCTGTACAGTGAGGATTGCAGGCAACAGGTAAGTACAGTATGGTAAATTCAAAGGTCATTCAAATGTAGGGAATAAAACAAGAACAGCAGCCCAAAGGTCAATGCAATGATTAGGCATAAGTTATGAAAAGCAAGTGCTACCATACAGGAAAAAAGATTGGTGATTGGACAGGAGATTACAGGCAGTTGCAGGAGGGGAAGATAAGGGTCTAGAGGAGGTAGAAGAGGGAACAGGGGTGGGGTAGTTTGTATAGCCTGGGGAAGAGTGTTCCAGAGTCTAGGGAAGTGACGGGAGAAGGCAGCCAGCCAGCAGTTGAGGACTTAGGAGGGAGAGCAAAGGTCAGAGGTTACGAAAGGGGTAGGGGTTGCAGGGGGGAGGGAGAGAGAAGATGTGAGGTAAGGTGAAAGGGACCTGAACCAGTGTTTGATGATGAAGCTAGCACAGTGGGCGAGGCACCTGTCCTCATGAGAGGGGAAAGAGAGGGATTTGTAGAGGTTACTGTGGTGAGTCTGGGGTGGACAGTCAAGAACAAAGTGATAGAAGGAGTGAGAATGTCCAGTTTGGTGAGGGAGGACTTAAGGGTGGCACTGTAAGCTATATCTCCATAGTCGAATATAGGTAGTATCATTTTCTGGACAAGCTCATGGCTGGCTGTCAAGGGGATGCAACCCAGTTTCTAAATAGTGCACCAAGCTTGGGGTGTAGGTTCTTGTGTATTGCATCTACATGTCCAGAAAAATCAAGGTGTTGGTCAAGCCAGACCCTGAGATACCTGAAGGAGGCCACATCATCTAACATAGTCTCATCAAGGGTATGGAAGGAAGGGAGGGATGAGAGCCTAGAGAGTCTCTGCACAGTGCCCAAGGACATGGAGACAGTCTTCTTGGCATATAGAAACCGCTGAATGGAGCAGAACCAGAGCTGAATATTGTCAAAGTCCAGCTGGAGTCTGGTCACCACAACAGTAGGGGAGGAGCCAGAGGTGTATAGAACAGTGTTGTCCATGTACATGTGAATGGATGAAGAAGTGCAAACAGCAGGGAGGTCATTTAAGAAAATAGGGAAGAGAATTGGGCCGAGGATGAAGCCTTGGGGGACACCAGGCCTTGTGTGGGTGGGATATGGAGCCACCCATCCTAACTGATTGGGTCCTACTCTTTACGTATGAATGGAACCAGCTAGTGGTAGGGACAGATAGTCCTGCTGCTGGAAGTTTATCAAGACTGAGGGGATGTGATATGGTGTAGAAGGCCTTGGCAAGGTTGACAAAGATCCCAGTGGTGATAAGGCCTCAATCCATACTTGAGAGGATGGAGTCAGTAAGCCTTAAGAGGAAGGTAGAGGTTGAATGGAATTTACAGAAACCAGTCAAGAAAGGGGTGAAAAAAGAGGAGGAGTCAAGGTAAGAGAATAGCTTTGATAGAATGATGTGCTCTTGGAGCTAAGTGAGTATGGGAAGTAAGGAGATTGGGCAGTAATTCCCAGGGTTGGATGAGTCACCACCTTTGGGAAGGGACATGACCATGGTGTGCTTCCATGTAGCCAGGACAGAGGCTATAGAGAAGGAGAGGTTTAGGAGGGAGGCAAGATGGGGAGGCAATAGCAGAGGCAGAGAGATGAAGAAGTCTGGGGTCAAGTCCATTGGAGCCCTTACCTTTGGTAGGGATTAGAGCCAGGAGGGTCTTGAAGGTGTCTGACAGGGATAAGAAGAAATCAGGGGATGGAGGAGGGGGAAAGAGAGAGAGGAGAGTAGTGCAGGGGAGGAGGGGGAGAGTGGGAAAGGGGAGAGAAGGGAGAAGGCACAGGAGGTGATGAAGGCATTAAATACTGTAGCAACAGAGAGGGAGTCCAAATCGGAAGTGTCACCCAACCTGAGGATAGGTATTAGAGGCTGAGCAGGAGGGAAGAAGAGGGATTTGATGACTTTCCAGAATTTGGAAGGATGGTTGATGTTAGCTTGGAAGAAGGTTAAAAAGTACTTGACTTTGGCAAGTCTAGTAGCCCTGATGCATGCATGCTTGAGGGAGTGGTATCTGTAGAAATCTGCAAGGGATCATGTGGACTTATGCATCTTCCACACCTGGTCACATGTGCCCAGGCAGGTCAGCAGCTCTTTAAAGATCCAGGGGAAATGCAGTACTTGAAAGCAGAGCAGTACTCATAATCCTTCTTTTCAGGCATACAGTATTTCTGAAGATTACTGATGGTCATGATTCTCTTTCTGACCATTCAGATAGACCACTCTCATAGATACATACATACTGTAGATACATAGAACTTGCCAGCAGATAAGGACCTTTTGGCCCACCCAATCTACCCTATGCCCTATGATGTACAATATAATTAGTGGTCGAAGCTTGCTATTCAGAAAGTACCATCATGAGTCCGTGTAAATTCTCATATCCTTTTCTCAAAACTCCAGCTCAAAAAAAGAGTTGTTTATATTCCTGGGTCCGTAAAATCACTAGCCACAGTAAGCAAAGTCCTGGCTTTATCTATGAAGACCTGGCCCAATTAAATTAATTACTTCTAGTCCCAGAGTTAATTTTTAAATTGCCATCATTTGGGGATTAATTCCTGTGAAACATGTAGCCTGTGATAAAAAGAAAAAAAGAGAAATTGCTTTATTTGAGAATAGTAAAACCTCTAGGACTAGAATCCCCAACCACAGGACCTAGGCAAAGTTGGCATACCTTATGAATTATTTAGCCTAGCATGTAAGCACTCCTGTAAACACTCAGGGTGCATACTATATTGGAACATTGTCTCCAGTTGCTCTACGCTTCCACACTTCACCATACTTAAATTCTGGACACAGGTGACAACAGACCAGTACTCACCATGTATCCATAGCATCATATCTCCTTCCATTTCTCTTTAATGATGGGGTGCGAGCACTCAAACTTCCCAGCTCAAAACTGACCAGCTGGCAGCATGAGGAAGCATTGAGAGAACGCTGGCATGAGGGAGCTCCTGCAAAAAGAAATGGTTCATGAACAGAATGTAATTACTTTTTCAAGAGTATGTCAGACAGTTGCACTAATAACTGAGTTTATCCAGATAGTACACTAAAACCTCTAGCCTAGCCTGGTGAGGTATATTGATATATAATGCCTTGATGTCTAAGATCACTAACAGCCAATTAGGTTCCATCTGCATATTTTCCATTAATCTCAGAATACCTGATGTGCCTTGGAGACAGGATGGAAGGGACTGCACTAGTGCACTAGCTCTCCTATAAGGTGGTTCACAAATTGGGAAATCAGTTCCAATAGTGAGCCAGTGCCTGCTATTACTGGATGGCCCAGAGGGTCCTTACATAAAAACATAGATTCACAGATATTGATGGCAGATAAGGACCGCTTGGCCCACCTAATCTGCCCATTTTCCCTACCTACTATAACATCACAGACCCTACTTGATCTCTAGCTTTACCCCCCCTTTTCTCTACATCTAAGGTTCCCTTGTGCCTATCCCATGCATTCTTGAAGCCCGTTGCCATTTTTGCCCACACCACCTCCATTGGCAGGCTGTTCCAAGCATCCACTGCTCTTTCCGTGAAGAAGTACTTCCTCACATCCTCCCTGAGTCTCCCCTCTAGCTTCATAGCATGTCCCCTTGCTCTTGAGATTCTTTGCTTCTGAAAAATGCTTCCCTCTTGAACTTTATTTACAACTGTGAGGTATTTGAATGTTTCTATCATAACCCCCATCTCGCTCCTTTCCACCAGGGTGTACATATCAAGGGTCCTTAAGATTTTTGTGTACTTTGAGTAGTATGTATAGTATACTGTATGCTGTAGTTTTAATAACCAGGTAGCTAGTCACTACAGAATCCCTAGTTGTGTCAGATATATGACCACATTCATGGTCTTGGTCAGCTGCGTAATCTACAACATGTTTGAAGACTGTATGGCTAGATTTTAATTTTTGATAATACAGCATATTAGTAGTGCTGTGCGAAATTAAACTTCTGCCGGTGAAATTTTGCCATAAGTCAGAATTTCACTTTAGCGAAATTTCAGACTGCACTTTGACAACAGTTACAGAAATTCCAATTTAGAACAGTAGAATGAATGTATGAATTGTAGTTAATTTACTAAACTGCGGAAAACAATTCCACAGAACTGATCACTGTCTGCTGTCAGTTCTGTCGAATTTCTTTCCACAGTTTAATTCATTAATCCACAACTTATACATGTAGGGCCTGATATTCAAACATGCAGCTGGCAATGGCGCAAGTGGGTGCACAGCGCAACTGAATTGCGCTGGAGCAAGTAAGGGAGCTATTCAAAAGAGATGTACTATGGCACATCCCTTCTGAATACAGCACAGAATGCGCCCTGCACAAATACAATGCTCCGGTGCATCCTCCCCAACAGGTCTGAATACCAGGAATGGGTAATGCACCAACACATCAGAGATACTCTGTGTGCATATTCCTGATATTTAGACACCGATATGCAAATGAGGCCATTATGCATGCAAGGAACAAATGGATCCATTTGCATGTCATTATGACCCCATTTGTATGAGTTGTGCAGGGCTAGCCAGTGAAATGCACCTGCCGCCCTGCATGCCATGTGTTGCTGGCAGTGGAGGTCCAGAGGTAGTACCCTCCCAGCCCGTAGTAACGATTGCTGTGTAGGCATTGCTGGCAATGTCCCTGGTAGCTGGTGTAACCGCCCCACCTCTCCCGTAGCGGTGATCACCATGTCAGAATACATGAAAAAGTCCCTGGTAATCCAGTGGTACCCTCCTCCCAGTCCCGACCCTCTGATCACCGCTACCATAATGTTATAATGATCCCTGGTGGTCCAGTGGTTCCCCCTTCCCTGGCTGAATCCCTGATCACCATCAGAAAATGAAACACCACCTCTCTGGTGGCCCAGTGGTAACCCCAACCCCCCACCCACAGAGGACACCCAGCCCACCTAGCTCTCCCCCCAGTCATCGGCGGGCAGCATACCCACCCACACACCACCGTGGCTGGCCACCAAATGACAGTTTACTGTAGTGGCTGCAAGCTCATTGGTCCACACTGTGGACCAATGGTCTTGCAGTGCATACTGTAATATCCACATCTTTATGAATGAATGACTTAATTCACAAAGAAGTGAATATTTCAGAATGTGTTACAAGTCCATTGGTCCACAATGTGGACCAATAAGCTTGCAGTCACTACTGTAAGCTGCCATTTGGTGGGCAGCCATGGTGGTATGCAGGTGGGTCTGCTGCCTGCCAATGACCGGGGGGAACTAGATGGGTTGGGTGTCCTCTGTGGGGGGGATGGTTACCACTGGACCACCAGGGAAGTGGTGTTTCATTTTCTGACAGCGATCAGAGATTTGGCTGGGGTAGGGGGGGACCACTAGACCACTAGGGATTATTATAACATTATGGTGCCGGTGATCATAGGGTCGGGATGGGGAGGGGGGTCCTACTAGACTACCAAGGACTTTTCCATGTATTCTGACATGGCGATCACCACTGCAAGAGGGGAGGGGAGGGGAGTTATACTGGACCACCAGGACCTTAAGGGGGATGCTTGTGCATGGTGTTCGGTGGGGTCGTCACCCACGGCTGGTGTCTGCTGTGTTGTGTGCTGCAATATAGCAGCACACCTGTGGATGGTGGGCACTTGAGCCATTTTCTGTGGGCTCAACCTTGAGCCCAGGTATGCGGCACATCTCTGGGTTGTGCCAGCAGATGCGCCACACATCCCGGGCTGAATATTGGGATGTGTCACATGTCCTTGGGCATGCCCCCTGAGATGTACCGCATACATTATCTTTGTGGCCCGGCACATTGGGAATTGCACAGCGCAATTCCCACCTTTGAATATTGCCCAGGGGCACAGTTATGGGGTTGTGCTGGTGCAACTCAGTAGTGCCAGGTGCATCTCCTTTGAATATCTAGCCTGTATTCTGCAGTACAGTGAGTCACTGAAGTGTAGAATGAATGTGTGAATTGTGGATTAATGTGTTAAATTGTGGAATGGAATTCCACAGAACTGATCACTGAACTGTGGCATAATTGCATGCATTGCAGATTAATGTATTAAATTGCAGAATGGAATTCCACAGAACAGATCACTGAACTGTAGAATAATTACATGCATTGCAGATTAATGTATTAAACTGTGAAATGGAATTCCTCAGAACTATCATTCTGCAGTTCATGTGCAATATTCCACAATTCAACCAGAAAATTCCATGGAACAGGGCAAAAATTCACCAAACACATTTAGATGATTCTGATTTTGTCAAAAGCAGAAGTTCAGAAAAAATTTGTGAGATTAACAACATTTCACGAAAGTTCCATGAAAGCACAAATTGCAATTTCTGCCCAGCTCTACTTATTAACAATCTGTCTTTCAATTTGGTAGACATAAAGCACAGTGTCCAACACCACCACAGCACCACCTTTGCAAGTCAGTTTAATTGTAATTTGAATGTTTTTCATGTCATCTCTAGCCCCTCTTTGGCAGCACTTATATGTTGGAATCTGGCATTCTCGTATTCTCGGAAAAGTTCCTGTACCTGAGTTTCACATGCTCATTGGAATACTTCAATTGCAGGGCTCAGAGCTGACAGAAATGTGAAGGTTTTGTAAACAATCACTTGGCAATGCCAGTCTGTGTCTGGGTCTCTTGTGTTATTCCATCAGTGACTGGGATACTGGAGTGACAGATCTTTGTTCTCTGAAAATAAGCTAGCTTCTGTACAAATATGTGTATACCAGCAGTTGTGTTGAATAAGCTAAATCTATTAATGGCCCCCCCTTTGGAGCACAGAGGTTTCTACTTGTGTAAGGCTGTGTGAGGAGAGATTGATGACATTCAATTCTTCTGATGGCTGCTGCTATGAGTCCTGCCCTCTAGCCTCCCCTTCCTCTTCCTTCCACCCCTCCGTGTGTCGCAATTCCTGGTTAGAAACCCATTGCTCTTCTGCTCCTGCAGAGTGAGGATCTGGTAGGGAAGGCTCACCACCAAAAAAAACTCAGCAGTCAACTTTTTCATTTTGTGTCAATCATTGCAGTGCAGTCATTGCAGTCAAATGAGCTAGATGATTTTTTGAGAATAGATTTTGACCTCTGGTTCTTACATTTTTGTTTCCAGTCATATACTTGCTTTAATTTGTTGTCATGAGTATTGCTGAAAAATGTAGTTTTATGTTTGATGTGCATGGGCATCAAAGGTTTTCTTACAGTGAAAGGGGATTTCAAGGGTGTGTGATTGCTGAGCCCATTGCTATTCAAAATAGAAGGGGCTCAGCAATCTAGACCAATGACCATGCATTGTGGTCCTGACACCACTTGCTGCTTGCTGGGTGGAAACTTCTTGCACTTCAAAGAGCCAAGCCGCTCCAAGCAGAGAGGGCTTTGGTCCTTTGATTTGCATGAAGCTTGTTAGCATCAGCTGATCGGCTTTCAACATCAGAAACCTGTCAGCCAGGCAAACCTGGTAAACCCTGTAAAAAAGAAAACCATCCATCGATGTCTGCTGCAGCATCTGCCATAAACATACCTCTCAACTGTCCCTGATTACAAACGGATGTCCCTGGTTTTACCTCTCAAAATTGCTGTGTCCCTCATCCATCCCTCATGAGAAAGTTGCTACCCGCACAGAGAATGTGCTGTAAATTCAAACGTTGCAGCAAGAATTCATAATATTTTATGATGTTAAATAAAAAATAAACTGTGTATAAGTAAATACAATGGTGTATGTCATGTTCTGTGCTTGTACCTCCATGTTTGAGGTTGAGTCCCTCACTTTGAGGGTTAGTGTCCTTCATTGTCCCTTATTATGAATTCCCATGTCCCTCATTTCAATAACAAAATGTTGAGAGGTATGACTATAATTGTCACTAGCCCCAAATCCAACCCATGTCATTATGGTGGCACGGGGGTGCCCAATGCCCCGTGCTGACTGTTAACTCCCACCCTGCCCATTTTAGTTATGCAGCACTGAAGAGTCCACCTCTGATGCTGCTAAATATAACACTGACACTGGGGGGTGCCAAATCCCCCCAATGTCGCCACCTGTAATAAAGAAAACTGTCCCTTGTTGTTTTTTTTATTTTTTTTAAACCAGTAAAAAAGAAAACTGTCCATCGATGTTTGTTGTGCTGTTATTCTCCCCCCAACCCTCCACTCAGCACACACCACCCACACACCCCAAGCCCTTACTTACCCACCGTGGGTTCAATGCATAATCCTGTCTGGACTGCAGACATGTCTTCACTCTTCAAAGCCAGACCACGAACTGAGGAACTCAGGCATGTGGTTCAATGTATTTCAATGGGGTTTTGAACTTAGTGGCATAAATTGGCAATTTTTATGTTTGCTTGTGAGCATGCATGCTGCGCATTCACAAGAAACATCTTGGGACAGTACAACACTTTAGAGGTGTGTGAATTTCTGCCCAATACAGTTGAAGCTTTATGGAGATGGTCCCTCAGGCACCAATGAATTGGTGAGCTGTCTATGACAGCAGTTTGATAGAAGCAGTCTTCACTTGAAACAAAAGTGCAGCTCCAATCAGGGATGGTTTTGAGTTGATGCTTTATGGGGTTCATCCCCCAGGCACCAATGAATTGGTGAGCTGTCTATGACAGCAGTTTGAGAGAGAGGACCACAATTAAAAGAAATCTGCCGCTGCAATGAGGGACAGTTTCCTCATTGCAGTGGGACATTCCCCCTCTCTTGCAACCAGACACACAGACATACCTTCTCTCTGTCGGCAGCAGCTGACAAGAGTCTGGCCATGTGCATTACAGTGCACAGTAATGTGCATGGCCAGAGTTACAGTTCATGTCAGCTCCTGCCACCGAGCACCTTGCTTGTTCGGTGTGCCTTTCCTGGTAAACCATTTCAATAAATAAACAAGCATTTGTCAATGCCAAATGTTGCTTGCTTGTATGTGCCATTTAGGCATTTGGAAGTGATAGTTCCATGCCTTCCTCCCAAGACATCCACTGTGTCTTTCTGTTTAGTATTCAGAGAAGAGTGGGGGGGCAAGGGCCACAGCAGTACAGCAGTTGCCAAGGGGGTGAAGAGGTGGACAATAGTCCATTCAAAGGCAAAAGAGTCCTGCAGGAGCTCACTAAATTGAAGGTGGACAAAGCGATGGAACTAGATGGCATACGCCCAAGGATATTAACAGAACTGCGAAGGGAGATAGCAGTACCTCTGGCAGCCATGTGCACTGAGTCATTCAACATGAGTGAACTGAAGGAGGGCACATGTGGTCTCTCTACACAAGTCCGGCAGCAGGGAGGAGGCAGGGAACAATAGGCCATTCAGCCTCACCTCAGTAGTGGGGAAGATCATGGAGACATTGCTTAATGAAAGGATAGTGGGGCATCTAGATGCCATCGGAGCCCAGGACCATAGACAACATGGATTCACAGTGGGGACATCATGTCAGATAAATCTGGTTGATTTCTTTGACTGGGTGACAAAGGAAGTGAATCAGAGTGGGGCAGTGGACAACGCTTACCTTGATTTCAGCAAAGCCTTTGACACCATCCCATATAGGAGGCTGATAAACTAGCTGGATAGGCTGAGCATGGGGGAAAGGGTGGTAAACTGGGTTAGAAACTGGCTAACAGACAGGAGGCAGAGAGTGGTGGTAAATGGTGTGCAGTCTAGGGAGAGGGGGCAACCAGTGGGGTGCTGCAGGGATCGGTCCTAGGGCCAGTTCTGCTCAATGTCTTCATTAATAATATTGCAGAACATCTGAAGGGAATTTTTTCACCAAACTTTCAACATAGCTATTTTAAAATCTCTGCTCATGAACAGTGTCACTGCGATTTTCTTAATCTGTCCCAAACATTGATTGCACACACCGAATGTGCCATTGTGCACTACATGCACGGAAACACATTTTGGTAATATGTGAAAAATGACAGCTGTACTGCTCATAAGGAGGTGTGGTAAAATGGCAATGTTGAAAATCTGGAGTGCAAATATTAAAAATTTGCGAACTTACGAGCATGCGTAGGAACTGCGAAACACACGCTCGTAAAACAGTCATTTTTAGGAATTTTTTCACCAAATTCTCAACATAGCCATTTTAAGACCTCTACTCATGAACAGTGTCACTATGATTTTCTTAATCTGTCCCAAGCATTGATTGCGCACACCGACTGCGCCATTGTGCGCTACATGCACGGAAACACATTTTGGGCAACACGGGAAAAATGACAGCTGTACTGCTCATAAGGAGGTGTGGTAAAATGGCAATGTTGAAAATCTGGAGTGAAAATATTGAAAATTCACAAACTTTCCAGCGTGCATAGGAACTGCGCAATGCAGGCTCGTAAAACAGTCATTTTTAGGAATTTTTTCACCAAATTTTCAACATAGACTTTTTGAGAGCCACCTTATGAACACTGGCAGTGTCATTTCGTTAATCGGTCCTGAAAGGTGATTTCACACCGTGACCTCGAAATCACCCTTTGGGCCTGACTAATGCCATGACAGTGCAAGAATTCATGAGGAGAGGTCCTAAAAACCCCATGTTGAAAATTTGGGCCCAAAATTTCCAAAAATGCCTGAGATATGCAACAAAGTTGAAAAAACCCTATCTATCTCATTATACAGCTTACCAGCATTTCCTTAGTTCACAGTCGGCTTTGAAGAGTGCAGACGTGTTCCCGGTCCACCGAAGATCGTCACGCCGAGCTCCGGAGGTAAGTATGGGGCGAGGGTGTGTGTGGGGAGGCAGGGTGCGCAGTGGGTAGGTGCGGGTTGTGGGAGGGGGGCAAGGAGAAGTGACGAGGGACAGTTTTTGTATTTACAGGTTTTTAATAAGACTACGAGGGCCGAAAACTATGAGGGATGTTTGCCACGCTGGGGTGGGCTCCCAGGCGTGGCAGCTGGAGAAAAACTGTTGGGGGCTGCAGCCGGCAGAGTTCAGCACCGTTGGCCATAACATCAATTTGCCATGCTGGAGTGGCTCCCAGCGTGGCACCTGGATGCTTTGGGGGTGGCGTGGAGCCAACAGGGGATTGGGCACCCCCATCGGCTGTACAGTGTGGTGGGGAGGGGGAAGGCGCATGAGCACGCAGTGTGCGTGCGTGCACGTGTGTGTGTCTGGAGGGGGGAGCTCTTCTCACTCAAGTGGAGCTCTCCCTTTCAAAAGTATACCACTGCATTATCAACTGCTGTCATAGACAGCTGCAGCAGTGATTGGGGGACTGGGGCCAAGCCTGCAAACACACTGACTGCATTGGAGGACGGGTGCCACACCTCCAAAAACTTGGATGATGGCACTATATTTCTTGCACATGCGTGTAAGCAACATAATAAATGAGCCATGACACAGCTTTCCACATTGGTGGCTCCTGCCACCTGCCACACACTCCCCAGAAAGCTGACAACGGGGTGTCCAATCCCTATGTCAGCATGCATTCCCCCCCATTACTGTGACACACAGGGAGAGCACCCCAGTGTGCCAAAATAAGTTCTTATTTATGTTTCCAACACCAGGATGCCCACTCCCAGTGTGAGATGACCCCCATCTGCCTGAGTATTTTAAGTGCCGACATCGGAGTGCCTAATCCCCATGTCAGCATCCCCCCACACATACACACACTACTGTGGTACACTGGGAGCCCACCCCAGTGTGCATAAATATTTTTGGTAACCTATAAAATAAAGAAAACCATTCCCAGAGTCTTTTTTCCCCCCTGTAAAAAAGAAAATGGTCCCTTATCATCACCCCATTCCTCCCTCCCTCTGCGGACCCATTTCTCAGCACCCCCCTTACTGGCACAGAATGGCGTAGTCACTGTGGGAAATCAACTTTTGGGACAGATTAACAAAATCACAGTGGCACTGTTCATGAGGGGAGGCCCCAAAATGCCCTTGTTGAAAATTTGGTGAAAAAATTCCAAAAAATGATTGCGTTACTGACATGCGTTGCACAGTTTTTACTCACGCTCATAGCTTTGCCAATGTTTCATATTTTCACTCCAGATTTTCAACATTGTGATTTTTTCACAAGTCCTCATAAACAGTACAGCTGTCATTTTTCACATCTTGTCCTAAATGTGTTTTCATACCTGTGGTGCTGAATGGTGCAGTCGCTGTGCAAAATCACCTTTTGGGATTGAGCAATGAAACGATAGTGCCACTGTTCATGAGGTGGGGTCCCAAAAAGCCTATGTTGAAAATTTGGAGCAAAAATACCGACAAACACCCAGGATGTTAGGGTTTCCAACCATAATACCCCACCCTGTAAAGAATGACAGGCATCAGGGGTGTGACTTGGGGTCGTCAGCCATAATGCTCACACCATTTCACCCCCACCCTGCAGCCAGTGACAAGCATTGAGGTGTGCCTTGGGGTCCTTGGCCCTAACATTCACCCCATTCTCCTATGCTGCACCCATCTCAGCTTATTTCCTTATGGAATGGGGTGAGCATAATGGCCAAAGACTCCAAGGCACACCACAGCACCTGTCGGTGTCTGCAGGGTGGAGTGAGGTGGAATGGCATGAGCTTTATGGTTGATGACCCAAAGACACATCCCCAAATGCCTGTCAGTTTCTGCAGGGTGCGGATGGGGGTTGGCATTAGTTTAAAACTTCACTGCCATTCCTATTATGCATCTCTCTAACTCCTGCACTTCCAATGCCAATATCAGCAAGCAAATATTCGGCACTGACAAATGTTTGTTTAATATTTCCCCCCCAGATTTTCAACATGTGTTTTTTGGGACTCCACCTCATGAACAATGGCAGTGAAATTAGGCATATCTGTCCCGAAAGGTGTTTCCACGGTCGCTGCATGAAATCACATTTTGGGCAGGAGTTGAGAATTTTCTCCACTCTTGTTCACGAGGTGGGGTCATAAGAAGGCTATGTTGAAATTTGGTTTAAAAATATACAAAAACAAACAACAGTTATGATCCTACATTGAAATTTGTGAATGCAGGCTCGTAACTTTGGTAATTTTCAAGATTTTGACCCTAAATTTTCAATACAGCCATTTCTTCACAGCACCTCATGAATAGGGCAGCTGTCATTTTTCAAATCCTGGCCAAAGTGTGTTTTTGTACCTGTAGTGCAGAATGATGTTTCGGTGGCATGGAATGATGTTTTGGCAGAGATTTGAAATTTTCACCTACTGGTATCCTTAGGTGAGGTAGTAAGAAGGCTATGCTGAATATTTGGTGCACAAATACAGTAAAATGCCCAGGTTATGACTGAACATTACCTATTTAAGTGTTTATTCATAACTTCTCTAATTTTCAAAATTTCAACTCCAAACTTTCAACATAGCCATTTTCCATACCACTTCATAAACATGACGTGTCCTGGATGAGATGTGTTTTCACACTCTGGTGTGAAATGACATTTCGACCAATATACTATAAATGGTACATGTCATGCCTATAAGTAAGTAAGTAAGTAAGTAAAATTTTATTTATATTAAGCGCCCTTCCCAAGCTCAGGGCGCTTTTACAATAAAACAAGTAAAATCACATTTCAAACAATGAATCAAACAACCATACAGTACACTTACTCATTATGTACCAGCAAATGCTAAGACAAAAAGGAAAGTTTTTAATTGTTTTTTAAAACTTTCAACAGTTAGGCATTCTCGTATCTGATGAGGTAGAGAATTCCACAGGGTTGGTGCCATATAGGCAAAAGATCTACCTCAGACATCTTTAGACGTACCTGGAATCTCTAGCAATCCCTCATCAGAGGAGTGAAGAGAACGGCAGGACAGTAAGGCACCAAGAGCTCTTTCAGGTAGTGGGGTCCCAAATCATGTAGGGCCTTAAAGGTCAATAATGCGACCTTGAAGGTGATCCGCCACTGTACTGGCAGCCAGTGCAAATCACGCAGCACAGGTGTTATATGGCTAGATCGTGAAACTCCCATCAACAACCTGGCCGTCGTGTTCTGCACAAGCTGCAAGCGGTGGATATCCACCCCCGGCAGCCCTAGATAAAGTGCATTGCAGTAATCAAAATGGCTGGTAACAAAGGCGTGGACCAAAATGGGAAGATCTTCCCGTGGAACCAAGTGTTTCACCCGGGCAATATTCCTCAGATGAAAAAAGGCAGATTTGACTACGGCCGACACCTGCATCTTCATAGTCAGGCTTTCGTCAAAAATTACTCCCAGGTTATGTACTTGGCCAGAGGCTAGAAGCTGGGCCCCCCCAAGATATAAACCCGAGGGTTTCCCCATCCAAGCCCCTGTTATCTTCCTTCCAGGGTCCACAACCAACACCTCAGTTTTCCCTGGATTCAACCTAAGCCAACTAGCACTCATCCAATCCTGAATCTCCAGGAGGCAGTTATTAAACATCGTGATGGAATCCTACTCCTGATCAGGCATAAAAGACAGGTAGAGCTGAGAATCATCAGCATAACAATGAAAACTCAGCCCATACCATCTTATAATGTCCCCCAGTGGAAGCATATACACCTCGAATAACATAGGGGACAGCACCGACCCCTGCGGTACCCCACAGGGCAGACAGTGAGGGGCCGAGGTGTTAACTCCCGATACCACTCTCTGAGATCTGCCCTCTAAAAAAGATCGAAACCAACTGTGGACTGCTCCCCTCAGACCACAGAGAAACCACAGGTGGTTGAGCAATACCCCATGATCCACGGTGTCAAATGCTGCTGAGAGATCCAGGAGAACCAAGATGGAACCGGTCCTCCGATCTCTTGCCATCAGGAGATCATTCAATACCCGAACAAGAGCCGTCTCTGTACTGTGCCTCTTCCTGAAGCCGGATTGGAGAGGGTCATAGATATTGTGGTTGGACAAATGATCCTCCAGTTGCAGAGCAACCACCTTCTCAATAACCTTCCCTACAAAGGAGGTTAGAGACTGTCTATAATTTGCTGGGCAGTGAGGGTCAAGAGAGGCTTTTCAAAGGGGTATATCACGGCCTCCTTTAAGGGATCCGGAAAGATCCTCTCTCTAATGACACCACCACTATCCCAGCCAGGACTGGGCCAATAACATCTACACACCCCACCACCAGGTGAGTAGGGCCTGGGTCCAACTTACAATAGGTAGGTCCAGAGTCTGGATAATCTTCACAATATCTATTACTGCTGGTAGTCTAAAGGTAGACCAGTACAACTGGGCATTAGTACCACCCAATTGATCAGTGCAATGCTCAATAGAAGGACACTGGCTGATCTCATCCCTGATGGTGGATACCTTGTCAGCAAAGAATTTCGCAAACTCCTCACACTGTACCTGTGATAATGCTTTACCAGTCTGAAGACAGACTGGATTGCACAGTCTGTCCACAGTCCGGAAGAGCTGGGATGGTCTATTCCTAGCAAGCAATTTCCCTGGACAGGAACTCTGCCTTCTTATGGGAGATTGCTGATTGGTAGAATTTATAATGTTCTAACAATTCAAGTCTATCCACCTCCAGTTGAGTTTTCCGCCAACGTCTTTCTAATCTTCGTCCCTTCCTCTTCCACTCATGGACCTCCCCATCAAACCAGGGAGCCCCTAAGTGAAGAGTATGGGGACGAACATGAATTGGAGCAATGGCATGCAGGGCCTCAGTCACAACCCTATTATAGGCTAAGACCAGTGGCCCTGGATCCATGCTATCCCTTGGAAAATCCGAGAAGTTCAGCTCCGTCATTAGGCCCTCTGAGGTAATCCTTCTTAAAGGACGGAACTTTACTAACTCCCTGGGGGCAGGCCTATTTCAGGGGGCAGCAAACCTAAACCTCAGGGCGTGATGGTCAGACCATCCAACTGGCTCCACCTCCACATCAGATATCTCCATCCCCAGATGGAAAACCAAGTCAATGTATGCCCCCCATGGGTTGCAGAGGTAATTACTCGTGACAGGCCCAATGAATCCATTAATTGGAGGAGTTTTGACCAAATGGCGAGTTCATCGCGACCCAGGCATTGAAAACCCCAGAATTATCCATCTGGGAGATCCATACCATGCTCGCTTACTTAAGTCCAAGAACCTCCTTCAGGAACTCCTCTCATCCCTGGTGGACGGTAGATAAGAAGGGTCCTGTAGCCTGCACCTGCACCCACTATACATTCAAAGGAGTTGGTATCACCAACTGGCACCTCCCTGAGATCCAGATCTTGTCTGAAACAGACGGCAACCCCCCCGCCCCTCCGGTCCACTCTCGGGCGGTGAATCACCAAGAACCCAGCCGGAACTGTGGAGTCCAACACAGGACCAGCATTTCCATCTAGCCAGGTCTCGGTGATGCAGGCCAAGTCGACTGAGGAAACAAGATCCGCAATCACTGCAATCTTATTCCTAATCGACCTGGCATTGCTTAACACCGCCCGAAAGGGACAGAAATCCAAGGGTGAGCCCACTTCCTGCCTGACACACTCCAAGTCCTCTGCCCTTGGGTATGGGAACTAGGCAAGGAGGACCTCGCTCCAGTACCCATTTCACCCCAGGGCGTCTCCTAGCCCTCACTGCCCGTATCCGTTCTCTTCCCTCCCATCCCCCCCAACAGTTCCAAGATCCCCGTATCCTTCTACTTTTTGATCATATAATGCCAAGATTTCGACATCTAGCATAAACCTCCACTGTAAGTGGGGGTAATTCAAAGGGACGGAGATCCCGAAGTCTTGAGGGGGAGTACTGCCTAACCATTTTACTTATACCTCAACACATATTTTAAACCAATTTATTCACCCTCATACAAACAACAACCCTCCCAACCCCAACTTAAATAATAATAACAAAAATGAATAAAATAAAATAAAATACCCCTTAAAATATTAAAACAGTTTTATACACATCTAAGAGAGTCCAACTGATCTAGGCCCAAAGTTCCAATTAATTTTCCGTCTATAAGTCACTGAAGCAAGAAATGCTATACACCCACGGGGCTCTCCCCCCTAGGGAATTTATACCCAAACCTATCTCTCACATAGGCAGGGTAATAATAGTTAAACAGTTGCACCAATGATATTGATGAAAAGAAAGAAGCACTCTCACTGCTTCACCAAAGTACATAAGACAGAAAGGGAACAGTCTGACCTGGATGGTTCTCAATCTCTCCACAATAACATGATCAGACTTGTAGCCAGAAAATCACTTCGACTCCTCAAATTGTACACAGTTTTCCCTCCACGAAAACTGCCCAGCTGAAGAAGTTTTCACTTCAGTCATCCCCCGAGCAGTTACCGGGCTAATCAAACACACGAATAGGTCCAAGCAAGTAGGCTCTCCAGCCTACCTACCAAACCCAGGAACCACGGGCACACTGAGACCTGTCCTCCGACGGCACCAAGCCTGATCTCCCCCTCGTGGTAACCACCCCAGCAAACTGCCTGGGGTCAGGCTTTCAGCATACTCACCGTAAAAGCACCATTCCAAAGGAAGAAACCGGTGATACTGCAGTCTGTAGGACTTCGAGGAGAGGTAACAAGGGTCTTACGAAAACCAGCCTCAAAATCCCTTCCTAAAATCCATAAATAATCAGCTCACAACCCGATGTCTTCCCAGCACTCCATAAGATCCATCACATAGTTCCAAAACGGCATCAGCCAACAGTCGGCTCACATCCCAGGCTCCCAATTCATCTACAGAAGCAAAACAGCAGTCATCCCAGCAAGCCGAGCAGAACAGGCAGGCAATAGGCTGAAGAAATAATAACCCCAGTGCACACTTCACGATAGTCATAGGAAACCTCCCAATATTACTTGTAAGTTCAGTGCACTTTACCGCCGTTCCAACACTAGCTCAAAGTGCAGGACAATGAGGCAAATTAACAGTCCAACTCAAGAAATTCAATGTAGTGTAGACAGAGCAGGCAAAATAGAAAAACAAAACACAAAGACTGCGCTAGCAAAACGCAGCCGGCAGCATGCCCAGCCCGGCGGCCATCCGGAAGTAGACAGAAAGTGAAGTCGAATCCTAAAACAAATATCCTCAAAAGGTGGGGTCAAAATAAAAAAAATTAAAAATTGTTTAACAAGCATCAAATGTTCGACATTGACAAATGCTTGTTTTATTTTTTGCCAGCTTTATTTAAATGTAAAGTTTCTTCGTGATTTTTGACACTTGCTTGTTTTGGTGTACAAAGACATTTGGTTTTGAAAGTTGAGCCAATGCTGACTCCATTTCTTTGAGTTGTTCTGCCAGTTCTGTTTGAACTCTTCTAAAATATCTCAAGATGACTTCTGTTAGATTCAATGTGGCTGTCTGGAAGTCCTCACTCCATTCCACCCTAAAATGGGACTGATCTGCACTGAAAAGGTCTTCCAACAATTGAAGACCTGTGTTCTTCCAATAGTCAAGTACTCTTCAAGTGTAATTTGCTTCCAGTATACACTCCTTGCTTTTTAGAAACAGTTTATTTTTTTCAAATTAATACTGCATGGTCGTTTACTTATTCTCTTTTTGCCAGTTGCTTAGTGGAGCCCAGTAATGGAGAACAGGAGCCACATAGAAACATAGAAACAGAAGCTGTTGGCAGAAAAGGATCTCCTGGCCAACCTATTCTGCCCTAAAATCCCTACCTACTGTGCTACCGTAGACCCTAATTAATTTCCAGCCTTACCCCCCCAGCCCTGTTACTAAGGTCCTCCTGTGTCTATTCCGTGCATGTTTGAAATCTGTTACCATTTTGGTGCCCTCCAGCTCTGATGGAAGGCTGTTTCAGGCATCCACCACCATTTCCATGATGAAATATTTCCTCACATCCCCTCTAAGTCTCCCTCCTTCCAACTTCATATTGTGCCCCCTCATCCTTGAGCAATGATTTCTGTGCAATATGCCACCCTCCTGTACCTTATTGATTCCCCTGAGGTATTTGAATGTTTCTATCATGTCACCCCTGTCTCTCCTTTCGTCCAGTGAGTACATGTTTAATTCCCTGAATCTCTCCATGCATTCTAGATGTCTGGTCCAGTCCTCTGGAACTCACTGCCCAGATATCTGAGGGAGGCCCTATTGATTAAGTTTTCTAAGAGGGGTCTGAAAGCCTACCTTTTTAAAGACGTCTTTCTTAACTAGTTGCAGCTGATTTTACTGTTATTTATTATTGATTTTAATTGTTGTTCATTTGCTGACACTGTATGTATTTGTTCATGTAACCTTGCTATGAGCATCCAGGATTGGGCGCTGAATAACAAAAGTCTTACTTACTTTCTTTGTAGGGCTTCTGATGCAGGCCATGCAGCATTTTGGTTACCCTTCTCTGTATCGCCTTCACCCGGTCTATGTCCTACCTGAGATGAGACCTCCAGAACTAGACACACTACCCAGGTGAACTCACCATTGCTCTATACAGTGAAACACTACCTCCTTTTCTAGCTGGTGATACCGATCCCTATGCAATCCAGCATCCTACTAGCCTTCCTACTGCCTTATCACACTGCTTTGCTACCTTTTAGGTTATCAGATATGGTGACCCTAGATCCTTTCATGTTTGTTGTTGTTAAATTGACCCCCCAAATGATATGTTGCCCTTGGCTTTCTGTGCCCCATGTGCATAATTTAAAATTTTTCGACACTGAAGACCAGTTGCCAAACCCTTGACCAGTCTTCCAGTTTTTTTAGATCTTCCTTCATTTTCTCCACCCCCCCCCCAATGTGCCCACTCTGTTGCAGATTTTTGTGTCATCTGTGAACAGGCATATCTTTCCTCCAGCCCCTCTGTGATGTCACTAATAAAGATATTGAAGAAGACCGGTACCAGTACTGACCCCTGTGGCACCCTGCTGGTTACCTTACCTTCCTCCGAGCGAACTCCATTTACCACCACTGTCTGAGTTCTGTTACTTAACCAACTTTGTACCCATTTTACTGTCTTTGGACCCACCCCCATGCTAACTAGCTTGATTACCAGTCTTCTGTGTGGAACAGTGTCAAAGGCCTTGCTGAAATTCAGGTAGGCCACATCCACCGCTCCTCCCTGATCCACCTCCCTGGTAAACCAGTCAAAAAACTCTATCACGTCTGTTTGGCAAGATCTACCCACTGGGAACATGTGCTGTCATATTATGCAATCCACTGATGTTAAGGTATTCCCCAATCCTTTCTTTAAGTAGAGTTTCCATAACCTTGCCCACCACCGAAGTCAGGCTTACATGTCAATAGTTTTCTGACCCTTCCTATTCCCACTTTTGTGTATTGAGACCACATCCGCCCTCCTCCAGTCCTCCAAACTTCCCCCGTACCCAATGATAGATTGAACAGGGCAGGCCATGGTGGCTAAAAGCTGTGGCAGAAATGTTAATTTGATCCAGGTCACTCAATTTGAATTTCTGAATGTTCATAGTTATGGATAGACTCATACTCCCACTGGGATATGCAGTTGCCAGTGCAAATGTTTGTTTGTTTTTTTTCTTTTTTTTTTCAATTGAAAGGTTATTGAAGTGATTTTTAATTATAAATGACAGATAGCAAATGTTTTTTAAGATATGAGTTCAGATTCCTGGGCATTGTCCTGGCAGTCATGTGATACTGTAGGGGTTATCTGATGGGAAGGACTGGCAACTGTTTGCACTTCTGTCTCTGGTGTTGTTCTGTTACTATCTATTATTACTTCAGATAACAGTAGTTTATGAGAAGCCTCATTTTGCACTATTTCAGCATATGTGAACATTTATCTTTTAGTTAATGAATGATAACAGAAATGTCTAAAACATAAACCTATCAAAGAGTTTATATGGTGAATCTGCATCTTTTTGTGTACTTGAATATCAACTCTACATTATTAACCTAACATAAGGGTCAATTGTGGTTTAACTGTTGCTTTTGCTGGTCCATATTTTAGTTTTTAATCAGTTATTTAGTCACTGGCACTGTCCTTTTTCTATTACACATACAGTTTGACCACTCCAGGGGCATGTGTCTTTACAATGCAGCTATAAATATACTACTCTGTTTTGATTAGGCCATCTCTGAAGAAGCCCCCTCTATGGGTAAAATATTAGACCTTGTTGTTTCTCACTCAGTTGTGTGCAACACTGTCTACAGCACTGAAGCTGTTTGGCTGCTTCTATCAAGCTGGTTTCACAGTCTGACTCCCCTATCCATCAAGAGCCAGCAGGAACCTGTGGCTAGTTTGGACAGTTAGTGCCTGATGGTTTGTATTTTAAGAAATTCATGCATGCACAGAACAAAATGGTCCATCGTGAAGAAATATACTTAAAGTTAAAGTTAGACATGAAGAAAAACTTTAAATTACTAAAACACAATATTCTATTATAGAGTGCATGCATTCACTAACAGATGATGAAAAATAAAACAAGGCTTTTTAAAAGTACTGAAACACAAAATTACTTAACAGTACATGGTATGACTTAATCATGCAAAAGGGGACTAACAAGACCTTTGACATGTTGTTTTAACAAAATATGTAATTAATATTAATAGTTCCCTTACAATGTAGCCGCTATATCTCTCTCTCACTCTCTCTTCTCTCTCTCTCTCTCTCTCTCTCTCTCTCTCTCTCTCTCTCTCTCTTTCTCAGTATCCCTGATGTTACTCTGTGGGATGGGGGCACTTGCTGCCAGAACACAATCTCAGAAAAATAATACAGCTCATTACCTGGGTTCCTAGATGAGATGTCACAGGGGGTGCTGGCTTCTCTTAACAGTCCAGGACATAGCAGCTGTGGGGGGCAAACTGAGTTAATGCACAATCACAATGATTCAAATGATTAAAGTGCACTGTCCACTCCAAATTGAAGGAGAACAAAAATAGATTTAATTTATCAGAATTGATTATCTCACTCAATGGAGCGTTGGGTGCAAATCACAATGGTGGGAACCATTTAGGGTGAGCAACCCAGTACAGTCCGCAGTATACCTTTAGTTGTTAAATGCTCTTCCTTTGCAGTGCTCCCTAGTGCCAAACAGGCTCACAATCCTGGCAGCAGCAACACACACAGCCAAAATGCAGGCCACAGGCACATGGTTTCTCCATGGATTCTCTCAAGCACTACTTCACTGTTTTTCCAGGTTTCTGGGGCAGATCTCACCGGCCACACAGTACACTTCCTGCTACAGGGTGTAGAGTAGTGGAATAACTGAGCAGTTCTTCCCACACCAGGGGTTCAAATCTGGGCTCCCACTGGGTGACAATATTTGAAACAGCATCCAAGTACCTGGAAACACCAAGTTCCCTCTATTCCAAGCCTCTGTGTAGCTCTAAGCATCCCAGGGCATTTCTGGTAGCCCTGGACACCCCAGGGACCCATGCACAACTCCGATCTTGAACTTAAAAAGCTCCCCAGACCTCCAGGCCAGGCTGAAGTGCCACCGGAAAAGGAGACAGGCTGTCACCACTGTGCTCCCAGCTAGCATGGGCTGCCACCATCACCATCATGTTGCCCCAATGACCTGGCCCCAGAGCTGCCTCCCCTTGCCCACAGATGAGGATTTTCAGGGGGACTCACCTGTGCCACCCCTTCAAGGTGCCAGAGTGTCACAAGGTGGGCCACATTTCTTCTACCCAGGCCTTGGCTCCCACTGGCACAGGCAGTCCCCATCCAGGCTCGGGACTCCTCGCAGCCCCAGCTGCTACATACTACACTGGTCTTCGAGGGTGGTGGACCAGGGTGGTAATCGGCCCACCTCAGCCCCAAACCTCAGCCCTCATGGCCAAAACACACATCTGCCTCATCTCTTCTCTCTTTTGGAACTCCCTTGATCTCCCTACATGCCAAAACATCTACCTACTTATACCTTCTGGGGCTGGGGCACCCTGCCAGCAGGCAGGCTGCCAGCTCCAGACCTACAGGCACCAGAACTTCCTCTTCACTCCTAGAGCTCCCAGATAAAGCAACTAGTAAGCTCCCAAAGGGGGCTTATATAATATTGATGAAGTAGTGTCAGTGAGTACTCAATATTAAACCCAAGTTTTGCACTTTAAAAACTTTGGCAGCATTCAATGAATTGCCTAAACATTTTCTTGTGCTGTCAGGGTGGCATAGTCTGAAGACATGAAAGGTTTTGTGCCAACATCTTTTGCAATTTCTGATATCTGGAACACTGATTTTTGAAAAGGTGAAGACTTTTTCCCTATACTTAACATTGTTGTTTTGTTGTTGTTGTTTTCTTGTTCTCATACACAGCCTAGATGTTACAGAATTGTTTCATGAAACTTTCAGGGTAGAAGTGGCCTTTGCTGAGATAGTGCCTTTTGAAGGTTTCATGAAAAATGTTAAATGGTTCAAGAGTTATAAGGATTTGAATGTGGGTGTTTTATAACCCTCTGATATGAATGATAAAACACACACACACACACACACACACACACACACACACACACACACACACTCATAAGAGCTTATTTTTTATGATTTACTTGTGATGAGAAAAAAAATACTGATCTGACCACTGCCGTCTTGTTTTTTTAACTAAAAAAAAAACATTAAAAATACAGAAAAATAATTCATTTTCAAAAAACAAACACCTCAACCTAGGTAAACAGGACTTGTTTAGCTAGATTCTGGTGTTAGTTGTTTTTGACAATATGTCTGGAAATATTGTTTCTGGGCACCCAAAATCTTGGGTGACTAGCTTAGCAAGAGCAGCCATTCACCAGCATTCTCTATACTCATGGCTGCCAGAGGGTCTTGCACCTCAGGAGGCAGATGGACTCTTTGCCCTGCATGTCTGTATCTATAGCCACATGACAGTGCTTTTCTACAGCTTTGCCATGTGTACTCTTCCCTTGTTGCAGGGCCCAGAGAGCCCTGCATGCCTGCATCTTTTCACTCATGTCCAAAAGGGATCTGGGTGAATGAGGAAACAATTACACTATCTCAAAAAGAAAATAAATTATTTGTAATAAACTGCATTAGTGCACCAGTTAGGGTTCAACTTAACACAACAGAAGAAAGAAAAAGTGGCAGTAGGGTTTCCAACCCTAACACCCCAACCCCACCCTCCAAGCAGCAAAAGAGAAAATACTGGGGTTTTGAGTCTCTGGAGTCTTGGCGAATCAGTGGTGGGGTCTTATTTGGGGTTGTCAACCCAAATGCTCACTCCTCCACCCAGCCCATAGATTCCTGTCTGAAGCACAAGGTACAGCTCCAAGCCAGTGCCTCATAGTGATACACTCTTCAAAAGTAGAGAAGTATATCTCACCACGTGTTGCCAGAAGAATCTATTATGGGCTTCTTAACACAGGACCCCGTAGGCTCTGTGTGAAGAAAATAGATCACATCTGACTTTGTTTGCTCAGGGGAGGGTATAGGCATACCAGAACTACCACCTTTAAAGTGGACCACTGTTTCCTATCATAACAGACAAGGGACAATAATGTTTAGTAATGAAGCTAGGATGTACTGACAGAATTACTGTATTACTGTTTAGCAAGTAATATGTTTGCAGTCTAATATGCCTTCTACTGACATTTGTTATATTAGCAGCCTAATAATCTATTTATGGTCTTGCCGTGCCACCTATGGTACAAAGTCATGATGCTATAGTCAGCAATAATCCAATAATTATTCTATTGTTTTATGAAGTTAGATAGTCAGCACAATAAATGATCCTGTGCAAGTGCAACACATCAAGGCCTTGGGAGCAAAATGACCTCATGCATGCACCAATAAGAAGCCAAACATAAGAAAATATATTGTGCACATGAGCCAGTTACCACGGTTATGGGACTTTGTTATCTCTATTATAAAAAGTTATGTAGTAGGCTCAGCCCTTGGGATTCTCTGGAGCTTTATGCTTTGCACCAGGTATGATTGTTCTGGCTTTCAAGTTGGTAAGAAGTCTTATCTAGTCTGCCTCTGTATAGTGTTAGGGTAATAAACTCTTATTCTGCACATCTGTCTCCTGTGTGATGTTTTACCATCAGGTTAGATCCTGTCAACTCTACAAATTGGTGACCGTGGCATGGACCTGATTGGTTAAAACTACACCAGTTGATAAAAACAGGTATTGGAAAGAATTTGGGGAATGGCTGAATAAAGGGAAACCACAAGGTTTCGAACCTGTGCCCTCCCGTTCATATAAATGGACCGACTTTCAGGCTCTCCACGCCTGAACCTGACTTGAAAAATGAAGGTGCTCAAACCTACACCCAACGTGGAATGACCTGAAGGACTCTGTAGCCCAGACCTGTAACTGCCTAGAAGGAGAGTGCAAGGTGGATCACTACACTTTGGACTCCTTGGCTAGAGCAGGAAAGAGGCAGAACTTTCAGAATGGCTATTAGCACTGAACTTAAGTTAGATATCTCAAACATTTTAGCTTCCCTTGGAGGTTGGGGTGATTTTGCACTAAGTACTCAGTCTGAAGCCCACCCGATACAGCATGTTAGTTTGCTGAACTCGGAGACCAAACATGCGATCAAGAAACATGATCAAAAGGGGGTTATGGTTGCCTTCCTCTACACTGCTGTACAGGCAGATGAAATGAGGGTAGTGGCTCCTGAAGGAGAGCTAGGTTCTAAATCCTGGGAAGTGGGTGAACAATGAAGAGTATGAGAACAGGAAATGGAAAGTTTTAGGAATGTAATGCAGATTGAATTGTGTAGTACTGCACTAGAAAAGGACAGAGAAATTGTTAGGTTGGGAGAAGACTGTGAAAAGTTACATCAGTATAAGAAACAGGCACAGCAGTTGAATGATATTTTAACTGATACAAACGATGCCTGGAGAGATGCGAATCAGGAGCTGTTGGAAGAAATGGGTAAGTGTCAGACTGCATTGGATAGGGAGATCAGGGAAAGTCTTGAAGTATGCACCACATACAGAGTTTTGCAAAATCATGTTAACAAGAGACAACATGAAGGTGGTAGAACAGATCATTTTCTGTGTAGAAGAAAACTGGCAAAATTACAGCAGCTATTGGCATTCCTGAAAAGTCATGTAAAAGATTTGCTGTATGCCGCACCAATCAACCTGGTGTCATTGACGGATGATGAAGGCAAAGACGGAGTTTTCCAAAATGGCAGACCTTAGGACACCAAAGGTTTGAGGCCTTGCCCACCTCCAGTCGCTGTCTTGGGTAAGGCCAACAAAACTGAGGCTGAGTCTTTGGTTGAGCAAGTGATTGCCATGGCAGGCATAGCCGAGGCGACAACCCCGGCAATCCACCAGGCCATGGCCAACTTGCTCAGGGATGAGGTAGGCCAGAACAGCCTCGTGTAGGGTGTGACCATGGCTATGGCTGAGATGGTGGTCAAGACCATTGCAGCGCAGCCAGAACAGACCCCTAATGTGCTGCAGTCCGCACAAACCATCCAGAACATCATGGACAAAATAGGCCAAATGGCTTCTGGTAACAATTTAAGTTGTTACTTGGAAAAAGTTTGAAATCAGTGCAAGATGCTCAGCCTTCTGGCCTAGCATAAAGTGCAGGTTTTGAAAATAGACAGTCGAGTCTACGCTGTGGGCCAAGCTACCGGAAACAGTTCACGAGAATGCCGAGGCTGGGTTCGAGGAAGTCACCTCAGGCCTCATGGTGGTGCACAACCTCAATTAGGTGGATGTGATGATGGCCCATAATGTAAAGCAGTTTGCCAAGGAAACCCCATCCCAGTTTGACAACCATCTATGGATGGCCTACCGGACTGGAAATGGGTTGGCACACGAGAACCCTAATCGTGATTCAGTGGAGTATAAGAATTTGTTTTTGAAAAACATGCTAATGGCAGTTTGAGAGAATGTTGAGGCATCAATCTTCCTGAGGACAAACCAATTTGCTGAAATCATGGAAAGGGTGGAGTGTGCATACCAGATTTACAGGCGCAACTAGGCCACCGGCTCCAAAGCCAAGGTGGCTGTGGTGCAGTCTAGCACTGAGCCCTCCACACAGTATGTGACGGAAGACAAACAAAAGGAACAACCCTTCTATCAAAGCAAAGGAGGAAACTACAAGAGCTGATGCAAGGAGCTGCAACAGTTTTACCTGCAGCAACAAAAAGAGAAGGGGAGTCAGGGACAAAAACAGCAGTCCAACCCTTCCTACAAGGAGCTGCTGGAGGAATGCAACTGGCTCCAGGAGTATGAGTTCAAAGTGAAATCACTTGCAACCACTCACCCACAAAAACCTGTTATGGTTATTCCTTCCATGACTGTCCCATCTGCACCTCCATACCAGGAGGAGCCTGTGTAGGAGGAAGCCGAAAAGTCTCTGTACCATGAGTGTACACAGATGCTCTGAGCAGTAGACCCCCATCCTCCATCAGAGCAAGATGAATTGAAATGACGGTGTCAGCCCTGATACGCACTATCACAACCCTGGTGATGGATGAATCCAGCCATCCATGTATAGAAGGATTGGTTGGAGCCCACCAGCTTGAACTACTTCTAGACATGGGCACCACTGTCTCAGTGCTGCATCAAGATGACCCACAGCTATCTTGATGGTCTACAGGAAAAGCCACTTCCACCCAAACCATTGAGGGGAAGATAGTTACCACTTACTGGTCCCAACCCATATCAGTGACCATTGGTGCCTTGAAAGTGCAACACCATTTTGACCTCATGGTCTTACATCACCACCAAAGTATCTTGGGAATTGACTTCTTAGCACATCATGGATGTGTCCTGGATTTAACCAACAGGCTATTACTCCAGATTCCAGGGCATGTGTACATGCTACTCATCTCTGACTAATATTTGGTAGCAGTCATGAAAATCAGCTCAGACCAATACTGGAAAGGCACAAAAGAAGCCTTTGCTAAAAACAAACATGACTGTGGAAGGATGGACACTCTCATCCAAGTCACTGGTAGTGATCCACCATGCCAGAGACAATACTGATTCCCAGCAGAGGCAATACACTCTCTGAGGGCCACCACTGACTCCCTTCTGTAACAAGGGGTCATTAGGTCTTGTGTATCCACAGTCAGTTCTCCCATCTGGCCTATAAATAAACCCAAAAATAGTTGGAGACTCATTATTGATTACCCGCAGACTTAATCAAGTCACCTCTAGTTGTGCCCCAGCTGTGGCTTCTGTCCCAAACATGGCAAGGCAAGACAAAGTTTATTTCTTTGGTGCCCAATCCCAGAGGCTCTGGGCACCTTACATAAAACCTACAACAGGCAGGGTGTCAAATAAAATCAGATATCATAAATAAATCCAAACAAATAAAACAATAAAACATCAGATGCCTGGTCAGATCGCTACATCTGGGAAGGCCAAAGAAAAGAAGTAAGCTTTCAGACTGCTCTTGAACCTCTCAGTCGACAGGGTCTCCTTGACATCAGCTGGTAGGGAATTCCACAGGACTGGTCCAGTGACACTAAAGGCCCAGTCGCTGGAAGTTCTTAATCTGGTCCTGGGAACATAAAGGAGGCCCCTGGTCAAGGAGCAGAGGGAGCAAACTGAGGTGGTGGGTGTCAGAATATCAGCCAGGTAGCCAGGGCTTTGTCTGTGTAGGGCCTTATACATGAGTAAACTCACCTTGAAGATAACCCTCCACCTGATCGACAGCCAGTGCAGAGCTTGCAGCACCGGGGTTACATGGCTAGACCTAGATATGCCAGTCAGCAACTTGGCAGCTGCATTCTGCACCAACTGCAGCTGGTGAAGGGTATCTCCAGAGACCCTGAAGTAAAGAGCATTATAGTAATCAAGTCTGGATGCCACAAAGGCATGTACCAGCATGGGCAGTTCCTTGGATGAAACTAAGGGTTTGATCCTGGCAATGTTCCTTAAGTGGTAAAAAAACACTTTTGACAATAGCCGACACCTGCACTTCAAGTGTCAGTCTGTCATCAAGAATCACGCTAAGATATTGCACCCTAGTGGAGGCCATCAATGACATAGATGAAAGGAATAAACCAGTGACCACATCAGAGGCACTCCCATCATGCCCTCTTCCCAGCCCAATCACTAGTACCTCTGTGTTATCCAGGGTCAGTCACAACCAGCTGGAGGACATTCAATCATTGATCTCAGCAAAGCAGATGTTAAGCACTTCCAGTGTCCAATGTTCCAGGGGAAAAGGACAGGTACAGTTGGGTATCATCTGCATAACAGTGAAAACCTACACTGTGCCACCTAATGAGCTCACCCAGGGCAGCATATACACTGCAAATAACATCGGCAACAAGATCTACCCTTGAGGCACTCCACATGGCAGGAGCCTGGGTGAGGAGGAGAAATTCTCCATCACCACCTGTTGCTTTCTGCCAGAGAGGTAGGACTCAAACCAGCTGATGATGGTGCCAGTGAGTCCACAGTACTCTGTTGGGTGATCAAGAAGCACAATGTGATCCACAGTGTCAAAAGCCAAAGAGAGATCTAGGAGGACAAAAAATGACTTTTCTCCTCTATCTCTAGAACTGAGGAGGTCATTATGCACCCTAACTAATGCCATTTCGGTGCTATGCCTGGCTCTGAAACCTGATTGGAGTGACTCATAGATTTCAAAGGACACAAGGTGCTCCTCAAGCTGCTGCACCATGATTTTCTCAATGACTTTACCCAAAAATGAAAAGTTGGAGATGGGATGGTAATTCGCCAGCATATCAGAGTCAAGTGATGACTTCTTCAGAAGGGGCCTAACCAGGGCCTCTTTCAAGGTTTCCAGAAAGTCCCTCCAACAATGAACACCAGAAAATCCTGGCAAACACCAGGCCAACAGAGCCAGTGCATCTCATCAAGAAATGAGTTGGAGCAAGGTTCAGTTCACAGTATGTATGCTTCGGCTTTGATATGACCTCAATGACCTAGGCCACCTCCACTGGTTTAAACTACTCCCAGGCAGGTGGAGCACCTCTGTTCCATCCAAGCCATTCACTGTGAGTTGCAATGCGGCTCACTGTTGGGATCCCCAGTCAGATAGCGGACACTCTGTCTGAGAAGAACTGAGCAAACTCATCACATAAAGTGATTGAAAAGGCTTTTTTTCGATTACAGACAAACCAGGTGGAGAAGTCTGTCAACAGTCCTAAAAAGCTGAGCTGGTCAGTTCTTCTCAGCAGCAATCTCCCTGGACAGGAACTTTGCCTTCTTACAGTTCATTGCCCCCTGGTACTCAGAATATTGAGCACGCAGGGCCATCTTGTCCACATCCAACTGGGTTCTCCTCCAGCAACACACCAACTTCCGACCCCTGATCTTCATCACCTTGAGGTCCCAATCAAACCACGGAGTCCTCAAGTGAGAGGATCTGGGCTGTGCACAGATGAGTGCGAGGGTATCAAGCACCCCAGAAACCTACCTATTATACAAGGCCACCACTTCAGTCGTACCCACCACACATGCAGCGTCTACACTAGATAGATCAGCTATCACCAGTAGTCCCTTTTGGGACAGTCCCCTTAATGGGCAATAGCTGACCATCTCAACAGGGGAGAAACTCTCAGGGGGACCCTGACCAAGAATTTCATTGTGCAATGATCAGACCATACAACCTGATCAATCCTGATGTTAATTATCTCAAGCCCCAGAGAGAACACCAGGTCCAGTGTGTGGCCATGGTGATGGGTCACGGAAGTAACTACTTGCAACAGGCCCAGTGCTGACATCAACTGGAGGAGGTGGGAGACAAATTGCGAGGCTTCATCATCGACCCAGGCATTGAAGTCCCCAGTACTAAACATCTGGGGGACTCCAACTCCGCATTGACAATGAAGTCTGCAGCCTCCTATAGAGAATCTCCCACCATCCTGGTAGGGCAGTAAATAAGGAGAATCCTGCACCTGGACCAACACACCCTACCGCACACTCAAAGGAGCTAGTCATCCCCAATGAGTGCATGGTGAATCCCAGGTCAGATCTAAAATAAATGGCCACTCCCCCATCCCTGCATTCCCACAATGAGCAGTGCACCACAGAGTACCCAGTAGGGACAGATGCCTCCAAAACCGTTACGGCACTGTCACCCAGCCAGGTCTCTATGATGTACATCAGATCAACTGAGAAAATCAAGTCCGTCATAATTGTGGTCTTGTTCCTCATCGATCTGGCATTGCACAGCAGTGCCACAGGGGACTGGTAGATGCTGCAGCCCCTCTGACTACCAGCCCACTCAATCTGGTGGGAACTCTGGGGACACAGACCAAACACATCTGGCCTCTCTCTCTCTCTAGACTCCATCTAAATCCAGGGCATCTCCTACACCTAACCAGCCCAATACCTCTCACCTCTGTTGTGCCCACAGCACTCCTCCACCACTGACCTCCCTGTTCCCTAGTAATGCTGACATCCCAACGGCACCTTGCTGTTGTAGCTGACACAGGGATGTCAGCAAAGGGACAGAGGTTGCACATCTGAAATGCATTTTAGGCAGTCCACAAGGATCTAAAACCCCAGCACATCCCAAAAGACCAGCACCACTAACACTGCCTTCTAACTAAGATTCAGCCAAGCTGATCTTACTCCACACCTATCTAAAACCACAATAAAACACAAACACAACCCACATACAACCTAACTAATACAGAGCAAAACTAACTAATCAGACACCACATACACACACACACACACACACACACACATGCATACACACACACACACACACACACTAATAAACCCAAATAACCCAATTACTAAAAGCAGTACCCTACAATCACCTTCCACAGAACTGCAAGTTCACAAAATGTTTTGTTGTTAGGAGAGAAAATGTTAGCGCTACCTGACAATGTTTATAACGCTCCCTTTATAAGCAGCCTAAAGCTTACTGATAAACAAGTGTAGTAACAGTTCAGCAGATGTTAAATCCAATGGCAGATACTCCTATATGGAGTATTATGAAAGATTGAAACCCACTCACCCAGGTTTCAGAATACTGAGACCAGAATCTTGACGATTTCTCAACAGGGACATTTTGCCCATGGTGGAGTTAGTTATTTTAAGTAGAGGGATCGGGGGGAGGGGGTGCGAAGTCCTCTGAATGTTGGGATTCCGGTCTCGTAATTCTGAAACCCGGACAAGTGGGTTTCAGTCTTTCATAGTAAATCCCTCCTACAACTCCAAAGTCCAGCAGCACGCTCTCACTGAGACTGCGGGAATTTGCAGGGGAGTTACAGTAACAAGAGTTCCCCCCTATAAGTTCAATAACAGGACACTGCAAAACACTGAAAACCCAAAACCAGAAAGCAGAGGAGACCCTCAGGAGGACCAGCTCTCGATCAGCCCAAACCCAGCAAACTTTCACCAATACTGGGCAAAACTTCATAAAGCAATTCCAGACAAGAAACAAATGTGGAGTAGTCGAAGAATGAGCAGACTCACCAGTCTTTGGGGTGCTTCTCCCGGCAGCACTGAACAAAGTTCTGAACCTCAGCAGTTTTACACCGGGGAAATCCCTAACTGGGACTGGCGATGTCAATGACAGTCCGGACTCAGTTCTTGGCACTACTTTCACTCGCACCGAGCAAAGTCCCGACCCCCAAAAGTCCCATACCGGGAAACTCCCCAATCGGGACAGGAAATGCCAATGGCAGGGGTCCAAAGACTGTGGATTGCAAAGTCAGCACACCAGCAAGTCCTCAAAATCAGGTGCGGTAACTGAACAGAGAAATACAACCAGAACCACACTCATGCTACAACATACCAGCTCTTCTTGCAAAAGCAAACTCAGGCAGTCTTCCTATACAATGGAATTCAGGACAATCCAAGGGTGCACCTTACATCAGGACCGGACCTCTGCGGAGACACCTGACAGCAGCAAAGATGGATCAGCAACCAACAGCAGGCTTCCACACCTGGACAGATCTTCTGAAACCATCAACTTGCTCCTCAGCTTCTTCACTCCTCCCGAAAGGCTCCACAGCAATAATGGTAGGTAGCACTAAAGCATCCTCCATAAAACCAAAAAGGCTGGTTCCTCAAATTGTCTCACCATCTCGACCCTACCTGATGATTAAGCCATACACCTTACACTAGCTATTTAAAATTACAGGTAAAATTTAGGACTCTGGACTAAGTAACAGTCACAAGAGTCACATGAGTTACACACCCACTAATTCAGCTCTCCTGAAACACAGAAAAACAAGATAAAAGGAGGATATTAAAAGGTTTTTCAGCTCAGTTTAGAGCTCTTGCAAGCAGCAGCCCAGTGTGGACTACATCTTACTCCTCCTTCTCAAGCCTGAACACCAGTGGTTCAGCATCTTGGACATCTCTAATGGGTTCTGGTCTCCCCCATTGGCCCCTGAGAACTAATACAGATTTGCCTTCACATTTGAAGGATTACAGTATACATGGAACTGTCTTCCACAGGAATTCCATAACAGTTTCTTGCTGTTCCACATTCACATAAAAGATGCCATACATGGCCTTTCCACACCTGAATTTTTTCTACAATATGTGGATGACCTCCTTCTGGCCACAACTGACTTGGAGAGACACTTGGAGCTCCTAAATGAGCTCCTCACCCTTCTGGAGAGGGCAGGCCTCAGATGCAATCCTGCAAATGTACAGTTATGTTGGCAAGAAGTTACCTTTCTAGACCTATGCATAACTGGAGAGGGCAGGAGCCCTGCCTTGGACAAAGTCCAAGGCTTTCAAGACTTGCCATTACCAACCAGTGTGGCAACTATGAGACATTTTCTGGGCATGATTAACTACTCCAGAGACTTCATTTGTAATTCTGCACAAAAGGTCCACCTCTGTATGAGCTCCTAAAGAAGGACATCTCCTGGCAATGGGGATTGGACAACACCAATGCTGTCACTTCTCTGAAGAAGGCCTTGGCCTCCACCCCAGCACTGGTCAATCCAAACCCAGACCTCCCATTCCACTTGGGGACTGCCACCTCTTAAGTGGGTATGTCAGGAGTTCTTGCACAACAGGCAAATTGCACCCTGAGACCTTTTGCCTGTGCTTCTCAAATGCTCTCCATGATGGAGCAGAAGTACCCTGGGTGAAAGGAATCTCCTGGCAATCTTCTTGGCTATCAAACACTTCACCTATATAATAGGGTTTTGCCCTATTATATTGCACATCAGCCATACACCCACCAACTTCCTACTGACAGATAGGATCAAGGACAGCAATGTGTCTAACACCAGACTCATACATTGATCTCTACTCCTACTATGCTGCCTGCCAAAATGCCATCTATTTTGGCACATGGTCTCCTGTATCAAGGAGATCCCAATGGGTGTGGCCTAGAGCCACCTGTCTTGTCTGAACCAGGCCCATTCCTCCCAGCAACAGAGAATACTCTGAAGGACCCTGCCCTACATCGTGTCTTTACAGATGGATCTTCCTCTTACCATGAAGGAGTGCAAATCACAGGATTTGGGGTCTTGTCCTGGTTCTAGCAGGGGACACCTCTGAGGTGTCCAGGAAGTGCATTGTTAAGTCATCCCAGTACACAGAACTTGCTGCTGTTGCCTGTGCCTTGGAGATCATAGATGGCAAAGGAAAAGAAGATACCATCTTCTTCTTTGATTCATCTTGGGTGTGCAATTCTTTAACAGAATTTCTTCCTTTCTGCAAGGCCCATGACTTCACATCTTCAGAAACTACCCCTGTGAAATACAGGGATCAGTTTGTTTACATTGCCAGCCTTGCCAAGCAATTCATCTTTGGCTGCACATTCATAAAGTGAAGGCCTACTCCAGATCTGAACCTTTCCATAAATACAATAACTGAGCTGACACTTTAGCCAAAGACAGAGCTTGAAAGGGAAGATATGGACCATAACTCCTCCCATTGCAACACTAACAGTGGCTGCAAATAAGAAAACTAAACTGGTTCTTTTGGATATGATTTAGTTGCAACTTGCAGACCCAGAGATAAAAGAGGTATATGAATACCTCTCCAAGAAAACAGAGAAAGAACCGTCTGTGAATAACCCATTTAAAAGACATTTGGATAGCCTCCATCTATCTCAGGATCAGAAGGTGATCCTATACCACTCAGGTGATCAAAAACTTTGGGTGATCCCCAAAATACTTCGATCAGAAGTCATCCATCAGGTACATGATACCCCTACAGGTGGTCACCAAAGGGTGGATAAAACAGTCCAAAGACTGAAAACTGTGGGCTGGCCCAATGACACTGAGAGTTAAGGTGCTGGATGCCTTACCTTTGCCATGTGCCGATGACCCTGGTTCAGGAATGACATTGGGTCATCAGTGAGCCTGCATAGGGGGAAGGGAAGAAGCAGATTGAGCCACCTAATGACAGCTCTCCTCTCCTGGGTAGGTGGTCACCCCTCCATAGTTCCGCCATCGTCAGGTGGAGATCCAGTGACATCGTAGGTAGGAGGGGGTGATGTGAAGGGAGGGTGTCTCATAGTGCATCATGTGCATGCCTCAACACACACGCATCTGTGCCAAGACAAAGGGATGGGAATGGGGAGAAAAGCTAGAAAAACCCTACAAACTGTGTACAGGAAAAAAAAAAAGAAAACCGTGGGCTGGTGGCCTGGTAAAACAACAGATGTCCAATATTACTGTATGTGCACAACTGCATTACCTGTGCAATGAACAACCCCATTCCAGGCAATAAAAATGCCAAATTTCTTCCCCTGAGGTGCTCAGGCCCTTGGAATGACATTCAAATTGATTTCATTGGACCATTGCCTTGTACCAGCAAAAACAATAAGTATGCACTTATGATCACTAACCTAGTCTCAAAATTGGTAGAGGCCTTCACATGTAGGGCTGCTACAGCAAAAATCACTGCCAGAATCCTGGTAGAACAAGTGTTTACCAGGTGGGGTCTACCTCTCAAGGTTGACTCTGATAAGGGAACTACTTTCACAGGAGATCTAATGCAGGAAAGTTTGAAGTTATTGGGAGTCATCCAAAGGTTTCACATAGCATACCATCCTCAGTCATCAGGACAGGTAGAGAGAGCCAACAGACACATAAAATCAATGTTATGGGATGGCTCAGTGGCACTGAGGATTGAGGCACTGGACGCCACACCTCACGCCATGCTGGTGACCTGGGTTCGGGAATTAGCCTGGGTTGCTGGGGGTCAACAGGGAAGGGAGAAGATCAAGCATCTGGAGGACAGCTGTCCTCTCCCAGGAGGAAGGGGGTTCCTGCTCGGTGCTTGGCTGGCCTCTGGCAGAAGCCAGAGGCACAGCAAGTGCTGGAGCATAGAGAAGGGGCGGGGAGTGGCAGATGTCGGTGGCAACGCCTTGATGTCAGGGTGCTAGCCACTCCCTAGAACAGGAGAAAATGCCCTTCAGCTCTGGTGGAGACAGAGCACTGGAGATTGCCCTCAATTTGCAGCTGCCCTCCTGGCACCCTTCCTCCCGACACCACCAGAGAAGTTTGGGGTATTGGGGTCCTCCCCGTCCCCACCCAGGGGGTAAACTGAAGCTACATGGGTGAAGAAGGGTTGACCAGGTAGGAGCAGACCATAGAGAGTTGAATCCTAGGTGATTCTGAGGAGACCAGAGCTGGAGGGGGAGGAGGAATAAATAGAAAGTAGAAAAAAAATCAATGTTATGTAAATTTGCATCTGAAAATGGAAAAACTTGGGATACCCTGTTGCCCTTACTCCTAATGGCAATTAGAGCTACCCCATCTGCATCAACCAGATGTACACCCTTTGAGGTGATGACTGGTAGACAAATGAGATTACCAGAACATCTGAAGATTGACCTCAGTGCTCCTACTGCAGACAGAGTGTCAGTAGATACTTATGTCACACGACTGAGAAACAACATTGTCCAAACCCATCTGTTTGCCGCCATCAGTTTGGGTCAAGTCCAATAGCAGTCCAGCTATACTTTGATAAAAACATCAAAGAAGTCGACTGGCAAGTAGGTGACAGTCATGGTACTAAAATTCTCCTCTCCTGCACATCCATTTGTAAGTAAATAGGCAGACCCATATGACATCATCAACAAGTTGAGTCCAGCTGTTTACCAAGTGTATCTCACTAGCGGCAAGAAACCAGTGGACAAGTGGTACCATGCTAATCTGCTCAAGTTCTACAAAGGAGATTAGAAACCCCTGATAATGTTGTTTAAATCCTCCTTCCTCCACCCCAGGAGGAAGGAGACCTGTCTGCCTAATAATTTTGTTCTCTTTCATTTTAGCTGCTGTAAATCCAAAATTTGGAAAACCCAAGAGATGGATGCCAGGGGAAAAATGATTCTTCTCCTCCTATTCCTAGACCTATGGCTGAAGAACCTGGCTCAAATACACATGACTGACCAGATGAAGATCCTGAAAATCAAAGAGTACCAGGCACACATTAATGCATTTCTTCATGCCATGAATCCACATGACTAGGCCTACTTCCCTCTGCCCAACTTTGCTCCTCCCCCTGGCATAGGTGTTACAGTTGACCTCCCATCTACACATGTTTCTGTTCAAGAAGGAAAAGATGCCTATTTAAATACATTGGTGGTGGCACCACCACATGCCACTTTACAGATTTACTGGAAAACTGATAAACTTGCTGGACAGCAACTTCCAGTAGCCCATCTTGCCAAAGGAACTTTCAAAGGTTGGCCCAGCACCTGTATTTTCCCCAATGGCACTTTGTGTATATGTCAAGCTACCTCACAACATACAGGCCTCTACAACCTTACTGAAATGAGTAATAAAGACTTTTGTACATGCTTTCATAACACAACAATATTTAAAATCTGTTTTAACCATACTTTTGCATCAATTGCTCTTTTCCTTACAGTGACTCTCACAACCAAAGATGAACCTCTTCAATGCCCTACTTTGGAGCCTGGCCTGGCAGCAACATCCATCCCTGGGACTTTAATAAATAATGTACAGTACATGCACATACCCATTGTATTAAATCTGATGTAGAGGAACATTTGGTCATTGTTCATCCAGCAATGTGTCTCATTTTCATTCTGTCATGTTGTTATATGTAATGGCAGCATATCAAGCATGAGCACAGGACCCTGTGGCTGGGCATCACACAACTGAACACCCAGGAGTGTTCAGACCTCAACGTCACAAATGAGTGTTTGAGGCAACAGGAGTAGCAGGCATAGCAGGCATTGTTACAGGTATATGTGGCTCTGAACTGAGCCGATCTGGCCAAAATTCAGAGACGCAATAATATCTTTAATTCCAGAATAGCTGAAGATGTGGTAAAGCCCATGCTACATGGTATAGATGGTATTTCACAAGAGGAAAGATTCACAGTGTATAATATGCATGATATTGTACGTTTATTTGATGAGACCTGAAACAAACTTTAATTTGGCTCTTCTAAACAATAAAGAGGTGCAAGAGTAGCACATTGGCAGGGAAATCATTTGTTCAGCCTATGGCAGTTTTACACTCATACTATCACTAATCTTTTCTGGGATCTGGGATCTGGAATCAGGGAAGATCTCTGATTTGATCCAAGGTAAACATATGGCTAAATAGTATTGCTCCCACTGCAAATTCCTTTCCTGTACAATAAAGTGTATGGATAAGACAGTATAATTTTCTTTAGCCACTGCATGAAATCTGGGTTATGTTACATCACAGTCAAACCACAGACCTTGTTATGCTGCCAACCATTGTAGCATTTGGGACACTATGTATGTCACATTCACAGTTTCTCTTCCAGTATTTGACATGTATTCTTCAGTCTTTGACAAACTAGTAGTCATCCACTCCATGGGCCATCTTGAGGGCAGCATCTATCAAGAATGGATTAATCTGCCCCCTTTTCTGGTGTTTCATCCTTGCCTTGACTCCTGGGTTACCCCACCTACAGACTGGTGTGCCAATTGGGGCTATCACTATCTTTAAAGATGTGAAGTAGTCTTTTTTATCTAACAGGAGGCAGAGGGTAGTGATGGGGAATTTCTCCTCCTCCCCTGTCAACCTGTTGTGCGTAGTTCCCCAGGGTTCAGTTCTGTCACTGATGTTGTTTGCCATGTACATGCTACCCCTGGGAGAGATCATTACGAAGTACAGTCTGGGTTTTCACTACTATGCTGATGATACCCAGCTGTACCTCTCCTTTGTCCCTGGAACATCTTGCAAAATAGAAGTGCTTAACAGCTGCCTAGCTGAAATCAATGACTGGATGGCCTCCAGCTAGTTGCGACTGAACCCCAGTAAGATGGAAGTACTGGTGGTGGAGTTGAACAGAGGGCGTATTAGGTTGGCCTCTGGCGCAGAAACAGGACTTTGTCCTGGCTCTGTACCATTGAAAGCCTCCTCTAGGGTGCATGATCTTGGTGTTATTCTTGACAGCGGTTTGACACTTGAGTTTCAGGTGGCATCCATTGTCCATACTAGCTTTTATCATTTGAGGAATATCACCAGGATTAAGCCCCTAGTTCCGCCACTGGACCTCCCCACTTTGGTGCATGCCTTCATGACATCCAGGCTTGACTACTGTAATGCACAATATCTCGGGGTCTCTGGGGGTACCCTGCACTGACTGCAGCTGGTGCAGAATGTAGCAGCAAGGCTGTTGATAGGACAGTCTAAATACTGTCATATTACCCCAGTGCTGCATCAACTGCACTGGCTGCCGGTTAGGTGGAGGGTCATCTTTAAGGTGGGTTTGCTCACCTTTAAGGCCCTACATGGCCTGGGCCCTGGCTACCTGAAGGACCTTCTTGCACCTGCTGTCTTGGTCCACTCCCTCCGCTCCTCCTCTAGGGGCCTCCTAGCAATTCTCAGGACAAGGTTAAGAACTGCTGGTGACAGAGCATTTAGTATTGCCACTCCCATCCTGTGGAATTCGCTTCCTCTAGCTGTTAGGGAGGCCCCGTCTGCTTGAGGTTTTTAAGGCCTGCCTCAAGGCCTTTTTGTTCAATCAGGCCTTCCTGGACTATATTTTATAGTTTTCTACATGTCTTTTAAAAAAGTTAAATTTGATGTTAATTTAGTCTTAGAGACTTTAAATGCAGCTGAAGTTGAGGGTATCTAATTATATAGCAAATTTTGTTTTAACTTACTTAGATTATTGTATTTAATTGATTATTATTGTGATGTGTTGTATTTATTGATTAATGTACAGCGCCCAGAGCCTCCGGGATGGGCGTCTTCTTAAATAAAATGTGCCTTGCCTTGCCCTTGACTTGCCTTGCCATGTAACTGCGCCAGTTTGTGGTTACTCACCTGATACTATAAACTGGTCATTTAGAGTATTCTGATGACCCACATGATAATGACGCTGTCTTTGCAACTCCTTTTATGGATCAAGTCAGTGTTTCTTCGTATCAAGTTCATACCAGCTTCAACACCTCCAACAATGCTTCCAGGAATGGCTTCCATGATGACATTCAACTGTACACCAGTAGAATGATGAATACCTCCATCACCTTCCCTATCCACCTCTCAAAGTGATGCCTTCCTCAAGTTCATGTGACCTACAAATCTGATGGACAATACTGTGTTGTGACAACCCACCAGACTTTTTTCTATGGACCCTTGATGTGTGGCATTCCCATGCCAAACTTTTGCTTCATGCCCCATTAGTGCTGTATCATTGGCCATATGGCTATCACCCCAGTTCCCACCCTGGAACATGATTACATTGATAGTGACCCTGACTATCTGTCTGCTATAGCATAGTATTTATTAGTGTTCAATGTGCATATCGATCCCCTCATCCTGAATCTTAAATCCTTATTAGAAAGGAAGGATACACATTTGGTTCATATCAGTAATAATGTTACTAAGACAGGCAATTTTCTAAATGCTCTCTTTCATGACAGCGACCTTAGCACCACATTGTCTAATACTTGGATAGAACTGACATTTAAAGGTTTTGTTGTATTTCAAGTGTTTTTAATCATTTTTCTTATTATAACCTTGCTTTGTTGAAGAACTAATTTAAAACAACATTGTGCTCAATTTAAGTTTCTCTACGAATCCCATTCAGCAAAGTAACTTACCCTACTACCCTATTAGTGTTGCCTCTTATGCAACAAAGGAAGGAATAGGTAGGCCTGCCGGAACTACTATCCCTAAAGTGGACCACCATTTCCTATCAAAACAGACAAGGGATTATAATGTTTACTAATGTAGCTGGGATGTACTGCCAGAATTGCTGTATTACTGTTTAGAAAGTAATATATTTGTGGTCTAATATGCCATATACTGACAGTTGTTGTATTATCAGCCTAATAATCTATTTGTGGTCTTAGCACGCCACCTATGATATGAAGTCATGGTGCTGTAGTCAGCAATAATTCAAGAATCATTCTATTGTTTTATGAAGTTAGATAGCCAACACAATAATGTATCCTGTGCAAGTGCAACATCGTTTTGGCCTTGGGTACCTGATGCCCCATGCATGCACCAATAAGAAGCTGAACATAAGAAAATATATTACACATGTGAGCCCCTTACCCCTGTACTGGGACTTTATTATCTCTATTATAAAAAGTTATGTCTGACCTTGGGATTCTCAGGAGCTTTACTTCCACACCAGGTGCATGATTGTTCTGGCTTCCAGTTGGTTACAAACCTTATCTAGTCTGTCCTTTGTATAGTGTTAGGGTAATAAACTCTTATTCTGCACATATGTCTCCCGTGTGATGTTTTACCATCAGGTTAGATCCTGTTGACTCTACAAGAGGCTGGGCATTAGGGTTGACAACCCTAAGGAAGGTCCCACCACTGATTTGCCAAGACTCACTTTGACGGAAAATGTGACAAGATTCATTTATTCCTTTCTTTCTGTCACAGAGACCCTGCCCATACAGAACACAGTTGGCAGATGGCCATGGAGATAAGAGGTGGGCTGTGCCAGTCATCGGCTAGGTAGTGGGTGGGGGTGCTGGGTGGTGTGGCACTGGTGGGTGGGGGCCACTAGACTACCAGGGATGTTGTGCAGTTGGTACATACTGTTCATGGCACTGTCTCAGGGTCTGGGCCAGGTGGTGGGGTTGACAGTGCCACCCTGTGGGGCCTTTATCAGTGAGGGGTTTGGGTGCATGGGGTGTGTGGGCAGCCCAGTGGGATATGTAATGTTTGGCAGTATGGGGGGCTAATACAGTATGGAGGATTGGGGCAGGGGGTGAGATGCCCATTGGGGCAAAAACTGAGGTGTTCTGGGCATGGGGGTGGGCACATGGACTGGGTGCTGGGCTGCTGGCAGTTCTACAGGACCCTTGGAGGACATATGTACAGTTACAACAGCTAAATGCTGGTGTAACTTACGTTGATGGTTCTCCTCTGGGGGTTCTTGTAGAATCCCAACATTGGGGACTTTGTTGCTGCCCTACTGAAATGGGGTGCAACTTCTGCCGTAAACCCCCTAGCACCATGTCATAGGGGGTTTATGGCACAACTGCTGGCATAACTGCTCTTAGGTGCATGTGGCCTGTGACATGTTGCAGGCCACATTGTAGAATCACACATCTCATAACTGCTGGCATAAGTTGCTACTTGCACCATTCTACTTGGTGCAAGTGCTGTTATGCCACATGTAACTCTTTTAGAATTGGGCCCTCTGTCTTTATAAAATCAGTGGTTGTTCCACATTACTGAGAAGAAAATGTTAATATTTCTTCTGGCACAATGAATTCTCTGTTTGTAATCCACTGTCCAAAGTGCAGTCTACTGAATATTATTGTGTTTGACCTTCCTGATCCTGAGCAATGGGATATTTTCCTGATATAATCAGGTGGTGGTAGCCCAGTGAAGCAGTATACCCAGACAACTATCCTGTAAGCTGGTATGGCCCAACAAGGAGTAGGTTGTCACACTCACTCAAAACCTAATGTTTTTCCTTTTTCTGCTTGGGGTGTGGAGGTGGGTAGTTAGGGTTGGAATCCCTAATGTCACATTTCCCTACTTTAGTTGCATTAAGTAGAACCATAACTGGTGCATGAACACAGTTTTTTTTTTTTACAAAGTATATATATATATATATATATATATATAACATAGTGCAGAGTCTAAATACATTCTGTACGTATTCAGCACTCAAAGTGTTCATAGGTTCATAGGAGAGGATTCAAGTTCAGTGAGCCAAGGCCCTTTTATGAACTTGCCACCTATTCAGAGGTGGTATTCATATTTCTTATCACCCATGTATCCATCCAGGTATTCTTTGAAAACTGTGATATTTGTACTTTCCACAATTTCCTTCAGAAGTTCATTCCATTTATTCACTACTCTTTGTGTAAAAAGTTTACTTCTCTTAACTGTTTTGTTATTGTAATTTATTGTTAATTATTGAAAAACAGTAGTGTCAGTTCCTTTGGCAGGACTAAAAGCCTTTGAGCAGACATAGAAAAATAAAACAACACATTGATTTTTTGGTTTTTTTACCTTCAAGAATTCCTTCTTCAGTACTAAAAACCTTCAAGTACACAGCAAAGAAATAAATGCATTGATTTCTTTTATCTTTGTGAATTCCCTCTTGAATACTAAGAATCATTGAGCAAACAGTGTAAAATAAAGCAATGCATCAATGTTTTAACCTTTGGGAATTCTTTTACGAGTACTAAAACATTTATTACATGGGGAAAAAAATAAAACAATGTGTCAGTTTCTTATCAAGTTAAAGTTATACATAAACAATTTAAGAGTACTAAAACATATTTACTTTACAGTAACTGTTAATAGTTATGTAATCATCAAAAAGGGTTTAATCATACCTCAGATTTATATATGTGTGTGTATATATGTGTGTATATATATATATATATATGTATGTATATATATACACACACACACATATATATATATATATATATATATATCCATCCATATACAGTAGAAGCCACTTAATCAGGACACGGATAATAGGGACCTCCACTTTATTGGGACGTCCCACCGGGCACCAATTTAGTGGCAATGTAATCCTATGGAAGCTGCCATTGGTTAAATGGGACACCCCTGCCATTTTATTGGAACAATTTTGTCCTGACATACGTGCCCTGAGTTGCAATCTCTTACTAATCTCTTGGGATGTTCTTTGTATTAATCCATTTAGCACATTTTACCACACCTTAATAGGTTTCAATAGCTGTTTCCCCAGACATCACAACTCCTCCCTTCTTGGTTGCATTCTACCCACTCTATATTCTAGGCATTATTTTTGTCTTTAATGTCTGAGCAGTACATTAAGAAAGCCATGGACACTTGCTGACAACAGCGCATGCAAGAGAGTGAGAGCCCCATACTCACACAGACACTAACAGCGGCTGTTGTGTAGCCTGACTCTGACTTTGTCACATAAAAAGGGATACAAAGAGAGAGAACAAACTTCGGGCACTGCTCTCTCCTCTCTTCTGTGTGTGTAATGAGAGAGGGAGAGAGAGAGAGAGAGAGAGAGAGAGAGAGAGTGAGAGCCTCATGCCTTCCTGACTCAAGAGAACACATGTAGAGATTTATTACCTGCAAGATATGGGGGTGGGGTGATCACAGGAAGAGTAAGCAGCACAGTGAGCAGGACCAAAACCATTTTAATGGCTTCTGATAAGTGGGACAGTCATTTAATCAGGACAAAAAGCCTGGCACAGGGCCATCCCGATTAAGGGACTTCTACTGTAATATAATTACCAATGTTTACATTTTTAAAAGAAGCCACTGTGATTCCATTCATGAGTGTTAGAAACTGATGAGCGATACATTGTTTTGGGCCCTGCACAATGCAAGCTACAGGTCAGGTACTGTGCCCAATGGGACTGCTGCTTCATGCAGGGCCCACAGGACCCTGTCCAAAGAATGTTAAAGGTATTAGTCATATATCTTTCTCAAAAAGTAAGGAAATAAATTAATAAAAACTATGGCCATTCATCGGTTAAAGTTAAAGCAAAAAACATAAGTCAGCAAATATAAATTTGGGATAAAAATCCCTGAAACCTTGATGAATCTTTGCTATTCATTTGGGTTTTAATAATCACACTGTACAGCATTGGCTTTACCCTAACCTCAGCACTGTCTTGCCACAAAAAGTAGAATAGTAACACAGTAATTCTTGGATAGAGGAAGCTGAAGTTTGGATAACATCGATACTACATTGCATGATTGTTCAAACCTGGAGGAACAGCACACCACAGAGTCATCAAGACTCCAGGGACTTTTTCCCCCAACTTTGTATTTCCCTACTTATGTTTTGTGCTCCAAATCTAACAGATGCATGAATGTTTTCTTTTCCATAACTCAAAAGATAGCAAAGTGCTATTCAATTGGAAAATAATTCCATCTCAGTGATCAAAGGAGCTAATAAGACAATGTTAGCTTTTCCAACCAACTCAACTGAATTATTTTATTTGTATACTACCACTTTCTTATCATTTTTCATATATTTCTAGTGGGCAGTACTCTGGCACCTAGTTGTTGTAAAGATCCCATCAGGCAGTGTCATCACACTTTTGTATATGATGTATCAGACCCAAGAGACAGTCCATGACCCCAGGGCCATCTGACCTATGGCATAAAGGCACAAGCCATACCTTGTAATGCACCAGGCTGCACTAGTCCTCAGGAGGCCAAGGATTACAAATTGGGAGGACTTCTGGTTCTGCCATGGCCCGCGCAGCAGCCTAGAGACTCAGCTCCTCCACAAGTGGGCTTTTCAAAAACCTCCTTCTCCAGACAGTCTACCATTAAAAATTATAATAATGTCACTGAAGTGAGGGGAGAACACAAAACACTGGAAAGCCAGGCAGGAAAGATCCAAACAACTCTGGATGGCTCCCAATATTGATTGCTCTCTCAAGAATGAAGCCACAGCCCCTCACCACCATGGGCGCAACTACAGGCCTTGGAGCCTGAAAGATCCCTAGCCACTCAAGACACCACCAGACTGCATATGATTTTAAAAGAAATACAAGCACTAAGAAAAGAAAATAATTCTGAATTCCAGAAGCTACATACCAAACTTTCCGACCTCAATGAATCATTGACGAGGTCGACAATAGAGTTTTGACACTGGAAATGGATACTGCTGCACAAAAGGACACCCTAACGACCCTCTTGGACCACACAGACCTGCTACAAGCCAAATGTATTGACCTTAAGGCACAATCCAGAAGGGACAATCTTCTGTTATCAGGGTTACCAGAAGGAGCAGAGACTGAAAACATGTCCCTTTTTATGCAGGATTTGCTCTGCGACGTCCTTACCTTACCACCACCATGGAGGTACGAATTGAGTAGGCACATCGAACCCTGGGGCTAAGGCCCTCCAATCCATCTGCCAGGCCTCACCAAATCCTTATGTAGTTTGCTGGCTATAGCATAAAGGAAGAGATTCTCTGTCACACCTGGCAACAGAGTGATCTCACCTATAATGGAGCCAGACTATTTTTAGATCAAGATTGTCCCCGAGATTCAGAGGGTTTGTTTTCTCTACAGGCCAGTGATGAAAGCTTTACGAAGCAGAAAAATGTGTTTTCAAACCCCTTACCCTGCCAAAATGAAAATACTGTGGGACCACAGCTGTACATCACCCCAGAAGATACAGAGGAGGCACTTAAAAACTGAGGTATTCCTATGGAAAAGAGACCAAAAGAATGACTGCAATGGACCAGAACCTTCAGTAACTACGCAAACTTCTTCCAGGGGGACAAGATAACCAGTGGAATGGTCCATCCCTCTTCAGCTCCCTCAGAAACTAATTTGCCAGAAGACAGCATGCAATGGGACAGAAAGAAGGGCTAGGAGCTGAGATAGGCACCAAAGTTGAAAAAACCCATTTATGCCATTATACAGCTTACTGGCATTTCTTCAGTTAGCGGTCAGCTTTGAAGAGTGCAAACGTGTTCCTGGTGCACCGAAGATCATAGCACCTGGCTCCAGAGGTAAGTATGGGGTCGGGGGGGTGTGGAGAGGATGTTGCGCAGAGGGTGGGTGCAGATTGGAGGAGAGAGGTGAGATAGTCAACAAGGGACTTTTTTTTTTTTTTTTTTACAGGTATTTTTTTCTTATTCAGGAAGTGGACTCAGGACTTTTGCTGTGCTGGGGTGGGCTCCCAGCGTGATGGCTGGAAGTTTATTTTTTGGGGGTGCAGTGGAGCTGACAGGGGATTAGGCACCCCCGTCAGCCATACCAACTTTTGCCATGCTTGGGTGGGTTCCCAGCGTGGCACCTGGAAGTCTGTTTCAGGGAGGGGGGTCAGTGGAGCCAATGGGGGATTGGGCACCCTCATTGGTCATACAGTGTGTAAGGGTGGAGGGGAGCACATGAGCATGCTAAGATGGACTCCCAGCGTGCTACGTAGGTGCTCATCGGGGGGGGACGACAAACTGTCTATAACAGTTTAGATGCAGTGCTGAGGTGTAGGCAATTTGCATACTGACAACTGTGTAAACAAATTGCCTACACGTTATCACCACTGACTGTGGCAGTGTTTTCCTTAGAACTGTACACCACTGCATCTGAATGGCTGTCATAGACAGCTCAGACATTCATTGGCGCAGTGCAGCCATGCCTGCAAAAAGGAGCAGGGCATTGGAAATAGGAGAGGCACACCTACGAAAACTCGTATGGTGGCACTATGTTTCTTGCACATGCCTGCAAGCAAACATAAAAAGAGGGTAATTTCTCAAGATTGCCTGCTTTGGGGGGGGGGGTATGTTGGAAGAATATTACCAGATGATGGGATGGCGGATGTTTTTGTTTATAGTGCAATGGATTTCTTGCTTTTTACAACTAGCAACTTGCCCTTGTAGTGATCCTCCTCATGGAGGATATTTGCAAAGCTACAGCTCTGCAAGGATATTGATCCTACACAGAGAAAGGGATGACACTTCCAGCTCCTCTACCTTGGAAGCCATTTCTGTAATATAGATTATCAGATGAAAATTACTGTGATACTAATTATTTGTTTTATAATGTTTAGAGAGGTTTTGTCTATTGGATTACACACTAGATCACTCATATCTTCAGACTCATGGGATGTCAGGAGGTCAAAGGGGAGAAGAGGGCAGTCCTGCCATAGCCCAAGATACAAACAACAAAACTTTAATAGCTCAAAAGGGGAATAAAATATTGACCTATAATTTTAATGGTCTGACGAGTCCAATTAAGCATAAGAAGACTCTGAAATATATAAAACAATTGAAGCCAGATATTAGTCTCCTACAGGAGACTAATTTGTCGAAGATGATGACGGAATGCAATACATTACTAAATTTTGGGTATGCTGAGATATGTGCCTCATCCTATAACAAGACAGACACTGAGGGGTAGCTGTTCTAGTACCACGACATCTACCTTTGGACGCCACTGACCGATCAAGATACTGAATGGAGGTATGCCATATTAAAGGGCATCCTAAATGGACAGAAAGTTACCTTGGCTTCTGTGTATGTACCTCCCAACTCTCCATTTGAACTGTATAAAAAGATACTATTACTTATAGTGGAGAAAGCAGATGGAATGACCATTCGGGGGGGGGGATTAAGATTTCACCTTGGACTCCATGAATGACACTACTTTTAGGATCCCCAAGAAATCTTATAAAACAATAAAACAAGTCAGGGCACTTTTGATGAAACTGGGCCTCCAAGATATATGGAAATTTCTGAAAGGGCAACGGAAGGGCTTTACTCATTACTCAGCCACTTATAATCTATACTCTAGACTTGATTCCTTCTTTACCACCAAGGAATCCCTCACTAGCATTCAGCAATGCGATATTGGTACATTAGCGGTCTCAGACCATGCCCCACTGTCTCTGACAATGGATCTCTTCATACCAAGAAGAAATACATTTTGGAGACTGAATTTGTCCCTCCTTAATGACCCAGAGGTGTTGGAGCAGATACCACAACTCATGGCTCAGACCCTGCAGGATAATAAAAATAGTGGGGTGAGTAAAGGGATACTATTGGACACCATCAAAATGGTTATCAGGGGCAAACTGATTGCAATTGCAGCAGCCAGGAAAAAACAGAGGGCGGCAAAACAAAAAGGCCTGGAAGGGCAGATAAAAGTATTAGAGATACAACAGCAAACACAGTTCGATAGAGGAACAGACAAGGAATTGTTAGCACTAAGGAAGCAGTTAAATACGATATTAGATATGAGAGTGAAGAGAAACCTGCATTTTCTAAAACACAAAATACTATGAGGGGGGCCCAGATCGCAAAGGCTTCTCGTTATAAGACTTAGAGAGAGGAGGGGCCTGTGCCCATATCACACATATAGTAGTGCATCCCTAAACAAAAATAAAAACTACTAGCCTTGAACAGATCTCAGAAACATTCAGGAAATATTATAAGACACTTTACACTCAACACAATAACCCAAAACCAGAAAAAAAATAATTCCTTCCTGAGGGGACTAGGTCTCCCATAGGTGATGGATGAATGGAATGCCCAACTAATGACTCCTATAAGAGAGGAAGAAATCAACAAGGAAATATTAGAAGGGAAGACAGGCGAGACACCTGGTAATGATAGTCTCCCCACTGAATGCTATAAAAAGTTTCACCAAACTATCATCCCCTTAATGAGACCCGCTTATCAGGAATTGTTAGAAGAAGGAACGACCCCCACCCACCTCTTGGAGACAGGTGGTAATATCTGTGATACCCAAGTCCGGCAAGGACATAACCGCCTGTCCTTCATATAGACCAATTTTGGTTCTGAGTGTGGACTACAAATTCTTTACTGCCATCTTAGCAAAGAGGCTCCGAAATATATTTCCAAACATAGTCCACAGAGACCAAACAGGATTCATCTCAAATAGGCAGGCGGTGGACAGTGTGCGTCGGACAATACATATAATTATTCATCTAAACAAGAATAAAGAAACAGCCTTAATAATGAGTCTTGATGATGAAAAAGCATTTGATCAGGTGAATTGGTCTTTTCTATATGGAGCCCTTGCTGAGTCTGATTTCATAGATGGGTTTGTGGATACCATTAAGAAACTACATACAGATCCATTGGCATATATATGCACTAATGGAATGATTTCAAAAGAGATAACCTTGGGAAGGGGCACCTGCCAGGGCTGCCCTCTATCACCTCTACTATTCGCATTATATATTGAGCCTTTGGTGCAATGGATACGAATGGACCAGGGTGTCTAGGGAGTTCAGGTGAAGGGGCAAGAGCACAGAACTGCTTTATATGTAGACGCTGTCCTCCTCTATCTAACCTCTCCAAGTGCTTCACTGCCCAGAGTGATAACAATGATTGAGGATTATTCATCTCTCTCTGGCTATAAACTTAACACCACAAAAGCTAAGATTTTACAGATAAACTAAACCCCTAACCAGACCCTAAAAGGAAAATATAGAATGCGGTGGGATCCCTCTGCCCTTAAATATTTGGGTGTTACTTTAAGAGCCACCACAAGCTTTCTATACATAGACAATTATAAACCCATGCTGTCCCAAATAGAAAGAGACATAAAATGTTGGCCCTTACTGCCCTTCCCAATGTATGCTAGGACACAGACTACTTAAATGAATATACTACCTAGGATTTTATATATTTTTCAATGTGCCTCAACACACCTCTCTCAGAAATGGTTCAGAGACATACAGGGCAGACTCTTTAAATTTATGTGTTCTGACAAGAAACCTAGAGTCCGTAGAGCTATACTGATGGCAGGTAAAAAAAGTGGGGTGCAGGTGGTCTCTGATTTGATGGAATATTGGATAGCAGCCCAGATAAAACATGCTTTCCTATGGGGGCAGAAACCCACATGGTCACACTGGCAGGATATGGAGATAGCCCTTTTGCAGGCAGGCAGTCCATCCTCTTGTTTATATACACCCCATCACAAGAGACCCATGACAGCTAAGGAATATAATGCAATCCAGATAACACTACAAGCATGGGACAGGTTCTGCACCTACACTCAGGTTAAAAAGGAACTCAGAAAGTATTGTTGGATAGTAGATGCATTGCACTTCCTACCAAGTAAACAAGACCCCTGGTTTAGATGGTTTTACCATGCCACAGCAACAGCTAGCATGGAGACATCCCCGACAGTGACAGCTATAGTGCTGACTGTTGGCATTACGGTGTCAGGGATGCCTCTCTGTATTCATTGGGGGGGCTGTGCCCCCCAAACCTCCCCATGTGAGGGGCTTCACCCAGCACACCCCCCGGTCTCTAGGATTCCTACTCCGAGTCGGAGTTGGACCGGGGGGGGGCCAAACACCCAGTGAGGCAGTCCCGGTCACTGCACAGACCAGACCATCACAGCGGCCTGCGGGCTTTGCCTGATTCCTGTTGCTGTGATGGTCTTCATGGTGTTGGACTCACTGTGGTGATGGTATACTGGTTTAGACAGCAGGCTCTGAAGGGTTTTTTCAGATACCCTAAACAGATCATGAGAGTGGACACTTCCTCACATTTCCAGAATGTGCCAACAAAATGGGATGGACCCCAAGAGATAGTTGGCATTACTTACAGATAGCAACATATACCTAGGGAAAACAAAGACGGATGCCTTAGACACTAGAGAAGACAGTGGGCTCATCACACTTGATGAACTCTTTGCCTTATCCACATCTAAACATGCCATCTCTAAAATCTATTAGCTTCTAAATTCACATAAGCAAGGGGCAAGTCAATATATTATAAATAAATGGGAACAAGAAATGGGAGAACACATTTCCCTGAAGGAATGGAGTAAGATCTGGTCTGGCTCATCCAAGGTGACCTCGTCCCCCCATGGCAGGAATTTTTCTGGTGGGTGAAGGTGAGGTTTTTCTTGACTCCTGATGAAGTATCAAAGTGGGATCCTAGAGTTCTCTCCCACAGCTGGAGACTATGTGGGGAAGAGAATGCCACCCAATTTCATATATTTTTTGCATGTCCGCACCTGGAGGCCTTCAGGAAGCAGGTACAAGAACACCTGGACCAGTTATTCCAAACTGAAAGACCTTTCTCATTTTACAATATGGTGTTGGTTCTCACCATGAGAGGTATTCATGGCACCAGCTCACTATATTTGTGGTATATTTGCATCACAGTATATAACAAAGCAATAACCCCTTCCTCCTACAATATAGGAGTGGAGAGATGACTATACAGCATATGGAGGACCTCACCTTCCAGGTACAGAATAGGCAGGCGATTTTTGTTGAGTGATGGTCCAGGTGGACTATGCTACAACAGTAGAGATCAGAGACCCAGATGCAAAGTGGACTCACCAGACTTGTCAGAAGAAGTGCAGAGAGATATAGGATATGCACCCAAGAGTGAGATATCAGTACTCTATGGTAGGAGTGGAGTACCTCTAGTGACATCCCAAATAGGCAGAAAATACATAAAAGTGGAGTAAGAGAACAGGAACGTGTGTGTTAATGGTTGTTCCCTGTTCCTCCGGGGGGTTTATATACTTAAGTGATCCTATATGTTCGCTACTAAAGTTTTATTTTTTATTATTTTTAATATTGTACAAAACTGTGGAATTGCTCCCAGATATGGTTATAAATGTACTGTTCTGGTAAGAAACATATAACAGTATCTTACATGTGTGATAGTTCAGCAGATGTATTCTAATATGTCATATTGCAGAACAATAAAGCAAGTATAAAAAAAAGGATTACAAATTGGAGGCACTTCTGGGATTTCCTGTTTACAAAGACCACACCACTACATGCTGAAGCTGTTAAATTGTATCACAGCACCCTGTTCTCCCTCCCTCCCCACACACACACACACACACACACACACACACACACACACACACAAGCACACAGTTTTCATTGTTATTATGGATTGAGAGAAGTTGTTCAGTTGGTGTAAGAAACTGGACCTTGATCATAGCAAAACGGTTTGGCTTCCTGGGCTCCCTAAAGAGACTTAGAGGGACCATATAGAGAGTATATTGACAACTATGAAATGCCTGGGGAAGGTAACTATCCAAGAGAGGACTTACAATTCTGCTGAATAGAGTCTGAGTGTGCTTGTGAAGTACTGAGAGGAGGCAGACCCCTTGAAATTACCCAATCAAGTTACTGCTGCTGGGGACAGCCCCCCATTGGTGATAATGACCCTCCCCTTGAGGGCTCCAAAGGTCATCCAAATTTAAGAAAAAGCATCATTCCTTGCTGAGCACAAAAGGAAAGACTGACCAGAATGTCAACAAATAGTTTAAAGTTGCACTCCACCACCAGTTGTTCCCCCCAACCTGCCCAGCAGCTTGGTGATAGGGTTGAACACTAAACCTGCTACCCCCTTTATGGGACAGACTCATACAAAAGGTTCCTAGTCTTCTACAAGAGTCCTACTCCCAGTTAGGAAAATGACTGATACGTGGACTGACCATGCTGCCTAGATAATCCTTGACTGGCAGTTCTCCAATCTGAGAACTGAAAGAGGTTGATAGAAAATCTGCAGGGCCTCATGCTTGCTATAGCACAGTCATTCAGAACTACTAGTCCTCAAGCCTCTTGTTCAGATTACCTGAACATACAGAAGGATGCACTTACAAGCACTACCACTGGAGAGGACTGTATCTGATGTTCAAGACCACAAACTAGAAGGAAGGAGAGAAACTCTCTGAGTACCTGACCCATTTTAAAATCATGCTAAACTGAGTATTTGGATGGAAGGGAGTTACCAAGAAAAATTTGGACTGGGTAGGCTTAGCCATGTTGAACACAGAGCCATATATTCCAATCTGATAATAGTGAACCTTTGTCTGGGAAACAGAGATAAAATAATCTTTACATCTTTGCCAAATCGCTGACTGACGTCAGAAAGAAGGAAGAAAATAAGTCCACAGGGACATGATCTGAACCCCAAAAAATAAGGTCCATGCTACTGAAGATGCTAGCCCAGATAATGGTCACATGATGTAGAGTTGAAAGTTGCAGAAATGACTCTTTGACTTGAGGAATAGATAGCGTCTCTCAGGAGTTTATTACTGCAGTCCAGAGACCTACTTGGTGAAGACCCATGCCACATTCTGAATCTCTACCTACTCCTGTCTAGTGAGGGAGGGGTTGCCACTGTTGTAGTTAAAGACATTACACTCAAGAGTGTAATGTACTGGAAAGATTTGCCAAAGGTTACTCAACATTTTAAATAGATTCTGTAAGCTCAGGGAATGCCAGAGTAGCCCTGTGAAAACTGGACTCCTAAAGTGACCAGCTTAATGTAATGGATGGCCTTGGATTGCTCCCTCAAAGTTAGATGCCTCAGAGACTGGTGGGGCCAGAAGCCTCAGCTGTTTTCCAATGTCTTGGCACACCCAGCAAATGAGGATAGGCTCTATGTCCTCCACAGTGTCTTTGGGGTGTGTGCAGTGGCTCCTTAGAGCAGCTGTGAATGCTCCCATCTGCTTTGCTTCACCAATAGCTTCAAAGTTCCTTGCCATTATCTCCTAACAGGGATCCAAAGTCTTTGTTTAAATCTTAGAATCCATATCACTGGTGTCAACCAAGCCTGTCACATAGCATGGTGGCCACAGTCAAGCTGTGGACCAGTAGGTACTGAGGAAAAGAGAAGCTGTGGTATACTGAAACCCCTTGAAGTTTCTGGGGCTGGGAAAAGAAGACTGTTACAAATGGTTTGAGGAGCTCAAATGTAGAGGTAGGCTCTGTATGGCATTGGGGGATTGTTACTGTTCTTCCAGGCAGGGAGCTTCAGGAAAGCCTTGAGAGGTGGTTATACTCTTCTTTCACTGAAATATCGATGATCTTGTTAAACACCTGTAACAAGGCACATCATGGCATGCAGCACAGTTCTGTTTAACACCTAATGCAAACGTAACAAAAAATGCTTTTCAGAACATAACTGTCTGGTACAGACTACCTCATATATAAAGCATATCCATTATCCAGGCATAACTCATGAAGCAGAAGCAAATAGTTCAGATATGGCTATGTGGTAAGAGCACAATTACAAACAGTTTTCAAATATACCCTGGGGGCAGCATGAGAGGATGTGGTTGACTGGACATGGAACCCCAGTCACTTTTTATGCACTCTGTACAAAGGAGGGTTGGTAGAGGCACCAGGGGAATCATAAGTACATTTGATTATTTACTTTACTCTTCTACCAGAGTTAAAGTTCCACAGTGTCTTCATCCAGGGCAGCTTCCAGATCACTGTTTGTATACTAATTTCCCATCACTGGAGTTTCAGTACAAAGTACTAGGTCCATGACTACTGGTTCACATTCTCTAGCAATGTCCCCTCCAACTTCCTCAGTGGATCCTTCTTGACATATTTGTAGTCTGGGGAGAAAAAAGGTTGAAAAAGTTCAAATCCTACACTCACCACCATAAAAATAATACGCTGCTCACTGGATTTAAAGTGCTGCAGTTTATTAAAGTGCAAGTGTGTCACGTCTTAACATGTTTTGGACCTTCGTCCTTTATCAAAAGACAATGATCAACACTACGATAAAGGACGACAGTCCAAAACATGTTAAGAAGTGCCACACTGGCACTTTAATAAACTTCAGCACTTTAAATCCAGCAAGAAGCATATTATTTGTGGTGGTGATGAGTGCAGGATTTGAACTTTTTCATTTAGTGCTGGCTGTTATCCCTACACTCCAGCCTGATGCACTCTTCTTCTTTCAACTTCGGAGAAAAAAGATTTTATATTTGGGTTTAAACCCACTACTAGCACATCAAGTGGCAGCTGTACTTCCACTTAGACATCATAATCTGGTTCCCTCTGTGCTGACAAATGGTAATTCTCAGTCCTGGATATCTTATGCGGAGAGAAATACCTCACATACACATGCCAGAATGCAGGTTCAATGCTACCAACTTTATTGAAGAGTACAGTACACAGTGCGGCAGGCAACAACATGAACAGGAGTGCCTTAGAGTTTCATTCAGCCATGTTGTGTCATGGGACAAGGCTCCCCCTTGTGTCAAGAAATTTATACAGGTATCTTAAAGACACAGGCAAGAATAATTCCATAAGAAAAAATGCAAAAATCAGTAGTGCAAGCTTATTACATAATGATAAGATATAGCATAAAAAGACTGTGTCAAAAATGTTCATTGTCCAGCTGTATAGTACCAGATGAAGAATGCTCCAGTGAATACCTATGAGGAGAGAAGAAACTTACTACACAAAACAATATATGCTACACATATATTACAGAGTACAGTATTGTCTGCCAATATTGCAGTTAGGCTACCAGAATCATAAGAATTAGGCTAACTCTGTTTTATCATTAAGCCTGGATATCTTTAATCTGCCATCCACTCCTGGATAGGAGCATCCTTTCTCTACTTCTAAATCCCAAGTTTTAAGTGGCTAGTTTTCCATTAGCAGGTTATACAGATCTACCAATAGAGGGATATTGTTCTTTCATTTAAAAAAAAAGTCTACCCTCTTAAAGTCACAGTTGCTTTACTTGCTATATACCTTCCTTGTACTGCCTCTCTATGAAATCCTATTTTGCTGAAATTTTCTCTTTTCACTACCTCTCCCTGCCTGTTTCTTTTTTTTTTTTGCCCTACACCAGCTATGAGTTCCCTCCCCACCTGCTCCTTCCCCTTCTCTCCCTCCTTGTCCTTCCTCCCTGTTCTCTCTTCCGGGCCCCTGCCACCCCCACCCCGTGCCCACTATCTACTTAATCAATACCAGCAGTAACTTGGGAAGGCTCCACTTCTCGACCAGTCCTCCCCATGGGCCTCCACTTGGAAATACCTGGCTGCTCCTTAACACCATTAAGATTGGTCTTAAAGCCAGCATATCCCTACTGTACCACATTGTATATCATTGAGACTGTCATAAGGACTCTACCTACTGCCCATACACTAAAAGGAAACACAAATTATCACTATTGGACCTGCTCCTCTGTTCAGTGAAGCTCCTCCTACTTCTCCTACAGATCTCGGGCAACGTCCATCCGAACCCTGGCCTGGGCTGTTCAAGCCTTCTGAAAAAGGCAGGAGCCCTCACCTTCGCAACCATTAACATCTGCAGCCTGTTACCAAAGCTTGATGCACTCCAAGCCTTTATCAGCCAACATAATCCTTACATCCTTGCTGTAGTTGAAACATGGCTGACACCAAAAGTTCTTGATCTGGCAATTACCTTTCAGGGCTACAATGTTTTCAGACTGGACCGTGTCTCTAAAAGGGAAGGGGGCTGTAGCATCTACATTAAGGATAATCTCCTGGGGCACCTTGTTCCAACCCTCATCCCTGCCTCCTCAGCCCAGCTTTTACCCATTAAAATTCTTCTATGACCCAATCAGATAGCCCTCACCATCGTCTCTGTATATATTCCACCTCAAGAACAAGATCTTGGCATCAAAGAAATTCTTAACTTTGTCAGATCCCAACCTCCTGGCTCTGAACACTTTCTGCTTGGTAATTTCAATATAAACTGACTCGCATCTTATGTCTACACTCATAAGGATGCCCTTGCAGCTGCCAGACTCTCACAATTGGTCACCACACCAACTCGGATAAATTACAAAACTGGCACCAGTACCCTGCTTGACTGAGTTATCACCAATCACCCTACCAGGATCTGTCATACCTCCGTTCTCCCCGACTCTCTCAGTGACCACTCCCCGGTTATGTGTGAATGTTCTAATAAATTTCTAAAGCCACCCCCTATAATCATTACCAGCAGAGTCCTCCCCCATGGCCAACTTACCAATCTCAAACAGTACTTATCCTTGCAAGACTGGCTACCCATCTACAAGGTGTTAACCTTGCCCTCTGCTACTTCATCACCGCCTTCGATAAGGCCTGTGACCTCTTTACTCCTTCAGAAAAATGGAAAACAAAAGCCCTCTGTAACCTTTGGATAATTGAGGAGCTCCTTTCCCAGCTGAAATCTAGGGACCACATGTGGGCAGTGGCTAAAGCCACGGGCAAACAATCTGACATCCAAAAATACAAACATGCCCGTAATGCCTGCACAAAATCTATTCATCTCATGAAAAGCTCATATTATAAGGACGTCCTCACCAACACCTGGGGAAATGGTCATGTTTTCTGGGACAATATCAAGGACATTACTGGGAAACAATCAAAGTCCCCTCCGGTCATGTTAATTGTTGAAGGGTCCACTACCCTTGATCCCATGGTCATTGCAAATGCCTTTAACATGGCTTTTACTGACCTCATTACTGTTCTACCACTTGATTTCTTCACAGTCAATCACACCCCCTCTAACACACCCTGCACTCTGTCAAACCACCCTCATTTCTACTTCAGGGTGATTAAGATGAATGAAGCTCGCCTCCACATCGCCTCAGCCATCTCCACTTCCAGAATCAGCAGTGACAGCCTGGACCTTAAGCTACTATCACTTACACTTGACGAGGTCCTCAGTCCTCTAACTAAAATTCTTAACCTCTCTCTCCACACCAGTACATTCTCTGAAATATGGAAAACTGCCACTGTGACCCCAGTCCACAAAACTGGGGATAAGACCTGCCACTCTAACTACCTCCCGATCTCCATATTGCCACCACTATCCAAGACCCTAGAGTGTATTGTTGTGGACCAGCTCACTGATTATTTGGACAAATATAATATTCTGTGCACACAACAGCACGGTTTTAGAAAAGGGCATAGTACCACCACTGCCCTGCTTGAATTTACCAGTGCAGTGCATAGTTCCCTTGATAAAGGACTTCTTACAGGGGCTGTCTTCATTGACCTCTCGAAGGCATTTGACACAGTCCATCATTGGCTGCTGTATGATCAACTACTCCTTGCTGACCTCGCACCGGACTCAGCCTGCTGGTTCAGAAGCTACCTTGACAACCGCTCTCAAAGAGTAAAAATTGCCAATGCTATCTCGGACACCTTGCCTGTCCGCTCCAGAGTACCTCAGGGGTCCATACTGGGCCATCTCCTTTTCAGCCTCTTTTTAAACTCCCTACCACAATCCTGCTCAGAACAAATCATCCTGTATGCGGATGATGCTGTTGACTTTTCTACGCACAAGGACCTTTCACCACTACAACACAGCCTCCAACTCAGATTCAGTGCTGTTGAAACATAGTTCTCCAATCATAAACTAGTCCTCAATCACAAGAAAACCAAGTCATTGCTATTCTGCAGTTCACATAACCATTACAAGCAACACCCCCTTGCCATCTCCACCAAGCAGGGGACTGTCCTCGAACAAGTTTACTCTTTCAAATACCTAGGGATTCTGCTTGACCCCAATCTTTCCTATACAGCTCACATTGACAGCGTGGCTAAAGCTGCCAGCACACGTCTTGGATTACTCTACAAGCACAGGCAGCACCTCACCCCAGAGGCCCTAAAGATTGCTGTCCAGAGCTCTGTGGTGTCAATTATTGATTATGGCCTCATTATCTATGGCTCCGCCATGACGTCCGCTCTCCGACGTATAACAACTGCTCTTAACAAAGCATGCTGACTCACAACTGGTGCCCACCACCTCACCCACACCTGTGCCCTTTATGAACAATCCGGATGGCTCCAACTCTCCAACTGTATAAAGTATCTCACATGTGCTATGGTGGGAAAAATCAACCTTGGCCTCACCCCCCTCCCCACCAGTGTTACTGCCTTATTACATCAAAACACCAACTGACAGAACACCAGGAGCTCGACAACCCAGATTCTACAAGCTCCTCGCTGTCAAACTATGCTGGACCAATGCTCCTTCGCCTATAGGGCTCCTCTATGGATGAATGGTCTCAGCCACACCATCTCCTCTGCCTCAAAACTAGGTCTGATCAAAACCAGGCTCCGGGCCCATCTCATTGCCTCTAGCTTCTGTGACTGCTTCTCCTACATGATGACCTACACAGCTTTAATCCTAACTTATACACTGCTTAACCCCAGGCCCACCAGTCGTCCCCCCCCCCAGCTCCTGAGGTGCCACTTCAAATCTGAGGTCTTCATACCACCTTATTAGTCTCTCCTTGCCCCATTACAGCACTTACCCCCCACCCTGCCCCCTTTTTCTCTTCTATCACTCCTTTCCATTTATTTTTCAACAGATGCCTCCAACTGCATCTTCATCCTCACCCTCTCCTCTTATCCCTGTTTCTCTGCCACCCCCGGGCACCTGACCCTGCCCATTCCTTGTGGGCATATGCGTCCTAGCTGTGTTCATCATTTTAGTATAGCTGCCTCTGTTAACTACCTACACTTCCCCTCCTCCTCTACAGCTTACTCTTCCTATAATTGACCCCTTTCAAAAGCACTGTTGTACATGAATTGTTTACTGTTATTTCACTGTTGCTTCCTTGTTGTTTCCTATTTCTGACATGGAAACTTTACAAAAAAGCCTTGGCTGAAAGGTACTAGTAATCCTAGAATAAATAAAAAAAAAAGTTAATAGTAGTAATAATCACCTTTGTTTATCCATGTTAATGAACCGTGTGAGATTAAAATAGCTTTAACAAGGCTGACTTAGTGCAGAGGTGGTCATGTAATCTATGTAAGACAGAGAACCATAAACACGGAGACAACTAAAAGTAAAATCTGAAGTTACCAGCAGGCAAGTTAAAGGGACACTGTCAACCCTCTTAGGCCCCCAAATCTCCTTAGTTTAAAAACACATTTTATGATTGGTCACATTCTGTAGAGATTGTTTATGTAAATGGTAGTTTGACTTTGTTTTCTTTTTTTCCTTTTAAAAAGTGAAAAACAGACTGCCTACCATACAGGCGTGACCACACAAAAGCACGTTTGTTTACATTCACTTAATCAACTTCCACTGCATCTTTCCTGGACTTGGGGTCACCTTCAAACACAGTCTAGCTGCTCATGGTGCCATGGCAATAGAGGAGTCTATGGAATCATGAGTGGCTGCACTGTTTGAGGGGTTTCCTGAAGTTCTGAAAGTATGTAGTAAGAGTAGATCAAGGATTTGAAACAAAACAAGGTTAGATATTACACCATTAGCATGCATTTCAGTTCTACTAAGAAAGGAGGCAGACAAAATAACCATTGGCATCAATGAATTTTAGAGAAGGTGAGCAATCATAAAATGTGGGGTTTTACCTAGAAATAACATGGTGCAAAAAAGGTTGACAGTAGCCCTTTAGTTAAGAATATGTTCAAATCCAAGGTGTAAACAAGAATTAAAAAAAAGAGAATAGTTGTTAAATAGCAATAGCTGTTCAATATCTCTTTCAGTTTCAGCAGTTCATAAGTTACAGTGTAAACCATTTTAGCAAACAGAAACAAAATGGATATACTGAAGTGTTTAATTTGCTTTAGCTAGTACCTATATTTGTTAGATAGTAAGTAAGTAAGTTAGGTAGTTAGTGAGTAAGTACACAACAGGTTCAAAGGTCTTTGTTCAGTTGTTATTGTTGAAAAATAATGTGATGTACATCTCTGAAAAAGAATGGTACTACTGTTATCACTGATTTACCCAAGATGGCCCAAATGGGATGCAACATTTTATTTACAATGGGTTCCTGCCTCTACCCAGTTTTGCATTTGGGAGGACTGGAGCACATGACGTTGCATGACATGCTCAAGGTCACACCATGAGTAAGTAGCTCTGGTGGGATTTGATCCTGGACCGCCTTATTCCCAAACCTAAGCCCTTACCTATAGGTCATAATGCTTGTTTTGTCCTTATAGTCAAGTTGCACTAATTCAGTACGCATTGCTGGGATACAGATTAATGTGGATCTATTTCTTTTAAAAATTAAAAAGCAGAAACCTGTCTTAGAAACCTGAACACTGAACTGAGGTACGGTGTAAAACATTTTTTAGTTTTAGCTAAACAGAGCTAAAATTGTCCTGTCTCAGATTTAGAGAAACAAGGGGAGATGGGTGCTGCACTGGTCTCAGTTAATGCTCAGGTGTCTTAGAAACAAGGTACCCAGTTATATAAGAAAACTACTGGCTGCAAAGCAACATTATTCTGGTGTGTTTGTAATCAGCAAGAGGCCTGGAACTGGTAATTCCAGGTTTTAAAACCATTAAAGCTAGGCAGTCTTTCTCATTTACAGACTCCATGTCCTGGAACAGGATGCCAATTAGTGTGAGGCTTAGAAATGGAACTTCGCCCAGCAGTGGTATGCTTAAACAATGGGTTAGTGAAAACCGGGTCCCCTAGAGCAGCTTTCTTTACAGTGCTCATTGAGCTACCATCCAGATGTAAGCTTTTTTATAATTATTCATTTTGTTGTATGTAATTAAATTCTCTGTATGATTATATAGTGTACAGTTAATATTGTTGAGATTTACTATATGTAAAAGACTGTGCAACAGTTATGACATTTTTGCTTTTTTTTTTAGTCACCTGGGACACAATTGGAAATGAGCTTTAACTCAAGGGTCTGAATGATCTCCTGTTTAAATAAAACTTGAAATTGTGTGGGAGATTCATATGCCTCCAGAATTGCATTTGAGAGGAAGTACTGTAAGCCTCCAGTGCCCATAATGAGGCTTACAATGGAGTTTTCACCATCCCCCAATAGAGACTGATGGTAAAATAAGAAACACAGCACTGCTGATGAATGGAAGAGGCTATCAGGACACTGTAGCTGTCCCCAGCACAATTTGACAGTAAAAAAACAACTCCTGCATCAATGAGAGCCTTGCCACCATTATTAGCTCAGCAATTGTTCCATCCATCATTCGTAGATGTGTTTATTCTTCATTACCTATTTTAAAGAGCAGCTGACACCTTTGGAACAGTGTAGTATAACAGACCCAGTTCTATTCATATTTCTTATATTTTGTGCTGTTTTTTTCCCCCCATTTGCTAAGAACGTTTTCATGAAAAAATTATATTTATCCCTTAGGGTTTATCTGATCCTGTTGCTTTGTCACCCTTTGGCATCATAATCCTATGCTTGTGACATCACACTCCAGAGGTGTGGAATCAACTGAGATGTCACAAGCAGGGGACTGTGATCTCAAGTGGACAACAAACAGCTGCAGCAGATAAACTGTAAGGGACAAACAGCCAGCTTTTTATGCAAATGTCCAAAATAATGACTATGCTTCTCAAAGTTCTCTTTATCAGCTGCTCTTCTTCATTATAAACTGTGTACCTGTATGTTTTTAGCCAGTTATTGTCTGCATGCTGTTGCCACAGTCCCTTCTCCTAAAAATAAGATGCTGTATCTCATGGGGGGATCCTGGTGTACAAAACTGTAAAAGAATAAATAAAAATGTTTCTGCTTCTCATTCACTTAAGTGATAAAATGATCTCCAAAGCAAATCTACACTATCCAGTTTCCATTGTGCAGATTTTTCCAGTAAAAAAAAAAAAAGCAAAATAACAGATGGTGGATTAATATCTGTATATGCGTAACTATAATATAAAAAGACAAAGATCCTCAAAACAAAAACATTGAGGAAAGATTTACCTAAAAAGAGCCTTACTAATTACAAGTTAAGTATTTACACATGTGATACACATATAACTAATAGTCTGTTCTTTGAATGTCAATATAAATATATCCAGTTCAGTAGTCAATTTTATGTAACTTCAGCCATCATAGCACAGGTCATGTGATCAGTATTTGATACCTCCATTCCCTCTTCCCATCGTTGATAACTGTGCTGCCCCTGTATCTTCACTTTAAAGAACATCCATGCACTTTGGTATGTGCTTTCATAACTATGTTTCTTCTATTATAATGTCCTAGAGAACACATATGTTCTAACTTAATTTTTTCATTCCAGAATGTATGGCCTATCTTGGTAGCCTGTTCAAAAAGGCTGTATAAAAAGCATGTGTGTGTCCTCAGCTGACTTCATAGTGTTTTTTTTATGGCATCAAAGTGTTTTCCATTGCAAAAGGCAGTAATGCAACAGAGAGCAGTGAAGTTAATTGGGAACAGCCAGATGCTTTTGAAAGACACAGTGAAATAAGTACCACATTATCTGAAATAGTTAGTAGACCAGTAACAGGAGACAGTAAAAACAAAAAAGAAACTAGGTAAGACTAGCATTAAATTGCTGTACATATAATAGTTTTAAGGCTTTTATTATAAGAGCTACAGTATTTGTACTTCAGGTTCCTTTACAACTGTGCCCTGCAAAGGCTAGCTAGAATCCAATGGGATGAGTTCTGACTCAACAGTGCTCCACTGACTCATAATTGCCTACATTAGGTGGTTTACACATACCTGGCTAATGCATTTTCCATCTGTGCCACTTGCCTCTGCTCCACCTGCACCACTCACCACCACTGTTTATACAGAGGGCAATGTGCACCATTCCAGGATCAATGACTGGACATCCTACATTTGCACTGTATTTCCGCTGTGGCCCACTTGAGATTTTGCTGATTAGATGTTACCTGGCAGGTGTGCTATAATGCAGTAGTATGATGTGTGCAGTCATCTGCATGTGTGTGAGCCGGGATGGGGAAGCGGGCGCCAATAAATCAATCCACTAAGCCTGCGGCCCATTTTCTGATGCATATTAAAAAAAAAAAAAGTTTGCTAATGGTCTGCGTCCAGAGCTGTGACAAAATGCCGACGGTGCAGCTTCCAGCAATAAGCTTGAACTGCCAACTGACAATGTATGAGTGATAGGAAGACCAGCTGTGAGTAAGCATCGTAGCTTGTGGTTGGTCAGCTGCCAGTGAGGGTGAGCTGTCAGTTTGCATGGGTAACGTGGTGCTGTACTAGTGCAGGTGAAGCAGTGTGTTTTACACTCGAGGTAAAAATGGCTGCACCAGTATACAAATTCACCAAACATTTGACTGTCTTGCTCCCCCTCTCCTCTGAAATGATTTACAATGCTCCACAGGCTTTTTAGACAGCCTGTTCTCTGTTCCACACTGGTGCAACTCATCTGCACTGCTTGCACTGGTGCAGTTCAGGCTGTGTAAATATGCCTTAAGGTTTTCTTTCCCCTCTCTTTTGGACAGCAATTCTGCACTGCCTTGCAAGCTGGGACTAGAAGCTTGCTGAACTCTGACCTGACATGGGAGTTCTGGATTTTAGCTCATGGCTTGTACTGGCATTGGTTTGCTACTAAGCTTTTTTACGTTATCTGGTCTTAAATTCTGTTCTTGTTTTCCATCATTGTCATTAGAGTGAGAAGGAATGTATGTTATCACCAGTGTTAGTATGTGATATTAAACCAGTAAATCCTAATCAGATGCTTTAAACATTGCTGTAGACATCAATGCACTTTGAAAGTTGTTGTTTTTAAGACTGTACTTTGAATAGCCAGGCTATCGGTGCAGCGGCAACACTGTCACTCACGATGCCAGCAACAGAGGGCCAGCCAAGGAAGTAAGACTGAGTATCCCAAAGGATACTGTCTTCTGCTGGGGAAAAAGGGTTACTGCCTCTGTAACAGCACTACCATCTGGGTGACAATGGACTGGCAGTGCAGCGAAGCTACAGAGGGAAGGGGGACAAATTGACTGGGCTCTGCTGTAGCTCACCTTCTGTGCAGAAGCATGAAATCCATACTTCAGTGATGTCCCAGGGGGTGAACCTGAACAAGGGAACACCCCAGCTTGCATGGAATGATTCCATGCATGCTTTGGTCCCAGCACCTGCCAATGTCTACTCCTCCTCCTCCTCAGCGCCCACAAAAATTCCAGCCCTTACACTTAGGAAGAGGTTGGAGGTGCGAGTCTGGCTTGGCTAGGCCTCCCCATGGTGGGGGGGGTAAGCCTGTGGGTTTGAAAGTGAAGAGGAGGTAAGTGGCAGAGTTACAGGGATGGGGCTGGGCCACACCTAAGGGAAAGTGCAAAACAACAATTTTTTAAATAAGTGCACCATCAACAACCTTCTTGCAGACTTACCAGTTATCCACCACTCCCTCAAGACCACAGTGTGGTGGGAGGCCAGCAGTATTGCTCATGCGAGAGCCTATGGTGGGGGATGGGCCTCATGGAGCAGCATGGTCATTTTCCTCCTTTTTCTACCCAGGGGCACTGCATATGGAGGTGCAAGTGCGAATACATGCCGTGGCATGCATATGTGCCAGAACATTCCATGGCACCCGATCCCCTTACGCATGCCCCCAGTTGTGCTACCACCTGGTGTCTATCAGACAGCAGTCCTGCAATGGGAGTCTTGTCTCCTTCAGCCAAGGAAGGACAGCAGTCCATAGGACACTCAATCCTTGCTCCCAAGCCAGCCCCTGCAATGATCTGCTCTTGTTCCTGAACATAGGTCGCTACCATGCAAATAATATTGCTACTGCTGTGTTACTGGGCTGGTAAAAGCAATAAATTCAAAAAATTTACTTTAAATACTAAACTTCCCAAGCTTTCTACAGAATATTGGAATGGATGATTGTAAAGGGGGATAGGAGAACTGCAGCATTCCCAATCTATATGTACTTACACCTTTGATCTCTTTAGATATGCTGTACTGTGTTTTTATACTTAATGGACAACAAACTATTAGATGAAAAGCAACATGGATTCACTAGTGGGAGATCTTGCCAAACAAATCTGACAGAATTTGTTGATGGGGTAATGAAGGTGGTTGATCAAGGAGGGGCAGTTGAGGTTGCCTACCTGGACTTCAGTAAGGCCTTTGACTCTGTGCCTCACTGCATGCTTGTAAATAAGATAGAAAGCCTGGGGGTAGGACAGAAAATAACTAGATGGGTGAAAAACTGATTGAAGGATATAAGTCAGAGGGTGATCGTAAATGGTGTACATTCTGGGGTAGGGAAGGTTACGAGTGGGGCTCCTCAACGGTCTGTACTAGGATCAATCCTTTTTAACATATATATTAGTGATATGTCAGAGGGAATTGAAGGGAAAATGTGTCTGTTTGCAGATGATGCAAACTTATAGAATAGGGTCGACACTGAAGGAGGGCTTGAGGCCATGAGGAGGGATTTAAGTATACTAGAGAAATGGTCAGAAACATGGCAGCTGAAGTTTAATACCAAGAAGTGTACGATGATGCATATAGGGTGTAAAAATCGACTGACCAAGTACTCACTAGGGGGACAGCAGATAAAGTAAACAGAACAGGAAAAGGATCTGGGGATTATAACATCAAACAACCTTAGGGTAAGTGACCAATGTAGTAAGGTGGTTGGCAAAGCTAATAGAATGTTGGTGTGCATAGGAAGAGGCATAACTAGTAGGAAGAGGGAGGTTCTGATGCCATTATGCAAGACCATGGTTAGACTGCACCTGGACTACAGGGTACAGTTCTGGGGGCCTCATTTAAGAAAGGACATAGATGTAATAGAAAAGGTTCAGAGAAGGGCAACAAAGATGGCACAGGATATGCAAGGGAAACATATGAGACAAGATTGAGAGAATTAAATCTGTATCCGCTGGAGTTTAGAAGAGAGAGAGAGAGGAGACAAGATAGAGACATTCAAGTACATGAAGGGGATAAATAAAGTGAGGGAAGGAAATCTTTTTACTGTAAAAGGAAAGTCAGAGTTAAGACAAGAGGTCATATTTTAAGATTGGAAGGAGTAAGATTTAAAGGTAATGTAAGGGGGTGTTATTTCACTGAGAGGGTGGTTGAACCCTGGAACAGATTACCTTAGGAGGTGGTAGGTGTAGAAACAGTGGTGGTATTTGGGACAGCATGGGATAGACTTGTGAGGTTGGTTAGAGGACACAAGGATAAGCTCCTTGTGCACCGGTGACAAGTAGGGGAGGGGGGAGATAGGCAGACTGAATGGGCCAGGACGGTCCTTTTCTACTGATACATTACTATGATACTATGATACTGTGTAATTCATATGCTGTATGTCTATCCTTTTTGTTTTCTGTCTTCATGGTCTTTAAGACTTGCTCTATATGTACTACTCCATTGCACCACTTTAGGCGCTGCAACTGGTGACATCAGTTGCAGTCAGGGGCTCCTGATGCTAATATTGCTATTCGCATAAGTTGCTAGTTTGATGAAATGGAGCACATTGTATAGTTGCCCCATTTTCAATAATGTTGTATTCCATACAAGTAACAGTATCAACATCAGGAGTTCCACCGGAGTCAGGAGTCACTAACTGATTGAAACCAATGATATCACTGGTTGGGGCACTGTTAATGTAGTAGTAAAAATGTTTATTTTTATACAGGATACATGTCATTTGGGTTGGTAACCCAGTTTACAAGACAGACCAGTTATTAGCGTTTCAACTAAACATATACACATAGACATCTATCTACACATTAGTACACACAGTACTTGGCAACCCAATAAATAACACATCATTTCAAGACATTACTATCTGGACTAGAACATTTAAACATAGTCTTTAAGGTCATCTACACATATAAGTACTATATGTTTAAAATCACAATAATGATCCCTGAAACTTTGTAAGAATTCAGTTTACTTATAAATACAGTAATAACAAATAATCAGATGAAGATGACTGTCTATTTGATTGAGTGCCACCTGAAGCCTCAGAGTTCTTGTGTTCAGGAAAGTATGGGACCCTCTAAGTACAAACACATCTAAGTTTAGTAATTCCATTTATTTCTTGGATAAATAAGTCATAAGATGTTGATGTATGTGCTGTAAAAGGTAGAATAATGGCACAAAAGAGAGGCTGCATACTAAGCATCAGGGATATAAAAAATAAAAAGAGTCATATACAGACAGAAAGCAGGACATTATTAGGTTAGATATGAAAGAATATGAATGAAAGAAAGGAAGCTCCTCATTGCCACCTTCCTACTATAATTATAGTAGGAGTTAACAAAAACTGATAAGCAAGTTATTTAATAGTTAATATATGGGACCTGATTCTCAAAACTCAGCACAAGCCGCACCACAGGCAGCTTGTGTCGATAGCCAGTGCACCAGAGAAGCACAGAAACATAGCATTTGATGGCAGATAAGGACCATGTGGCCCATCTAGTCTGCCCATTTAGCCTAAACCAAGGACCCTAGTTTAATAATAATAATAATAATAAAATCTATTTAAAAAGCGCAATACAAGCAAATATCAAAGCGCTGTACAAAGGTTAACATAAATTAAGCAATAAAATATCTGAGATAGATCAGTGACACAAAATTACAGATTCAGATTCAACAGTCTTCAAAAGTATGGCTAAATAAATACGTTTTTAAAGCCGTCTTAAAGCTCTCCAAGGTCAGGCACTCTCTAATCCGACGAGGTAGAGAATTCCACAGGGTTGGGGCTGGATAACTAAATGCTCTCGCATCAGTGGTTTTCAATCAAACCCTGGGAACCTCTAGCAATCCCTCATTGGCTCAGCGGAGGGGTCAGAGGGGGAAGTAAGGATCCAGGAGCTCTTGCAGGTAGCAAGGACCGAGACTGTGCAGGGCCTTATAGGTCAGTAAACTGATCTTGAAGGTGATCCACCACTGAACAGGCAGCCACTGTAGTTCCCACAGCACAGGGGTGATATGACTGGTCCAGGAGGCCCCTGCCAGTAACCTGGCAGCAGCGTTCTGCACCAGCTGCAAGTGGCAGATATCACCCCTCGGAAGTCCTAGGTATAGGGAGTTATAGTAGTCAAGGCGAGAGGTCATGAAGGCGTGGATCAGCGTTGGAAGATCGCTAGACGGAACAAGGTGCTTAATCCGGGTGATGTTCCTCAGGTGGTAGAAAGAGGATTTGACTACAGCCGACACCTGTGAATGAAGTGTCAACCCTTCGTCAAATATTATGCCCAGATTCTATATCTGAACAGAGGACACGAGCTGGCTACCCCCGAGCCGAAGCCCAGAGGCAGGTCGCGCTCCCGTCCTCTCTATCCCACGACCTGACTCCACTACCAACACCTCAGTCTTTTTAGGGTTCAACCTTAGCCAACTGGCCCACATCCAGTCCTGGAGCTCCATGAGGCAGCTATTAAGAACAGAGACCACACTATCCTGGTCGGGGCAAAAGACAGGTAGAGCTGGGTATCATCTGCATAACAGTTTATCCGTGATTTACCTTTTTTCCCCTATTGCCAGGGTTCCCTTATGACTATCCCATGCATTACTGAATTCCCTAACTGTTTTTGCCCCCACCACCTCCTTTGGGAGGCCATTCCATGCATGTACTGGGTGAAAAGAGTAAAACCAAAATAGCACGGTCAGAACCGTGCTGTCAACATAGCGAAAGCTAATACAGCTACAGGGATAGTACAGCATAGGTCAGGTTAGTGCTATCCCTATCTGTATTGCTGGTAGGGAGAAGGGGGGAAGGGATGGAGCCTTTGCTAGGAGGGGTTCTTTTGAGCAGCTGCCATGGCACAGAGGGTAGTGCCACGGGCAGCAGAGGGCGGCAGAGCACTGGTGGAGCGGGGTTTTATTCCTGGTCCCGAGAGGTACAGTATGCTTGTGTTTTTTTTTGTTATCTTGGGACATTTTGTTTTGTGTTCTTCCCCCTCCTGACCTGTGTGGGTACTGAATCTGCCCCCCCCCACCTCTGCCTCCCCACCCACGGTTATTCTGTGCCATTCCCCTTAACCTACTCAGTGACTCCCCACCCCAAGGTTTCTCCCCGCCCTGAGGTGCCTCCCGAGGGACCATATAGAGATGGAAGGTTCGGGAAGCCTCCATAATGGGGAGTGCGGTGCCCCTTGTGACATATACTATAGCTAGTTGAGTTGGTACAGCACTACTAGTAGCATCCAGTGTTTTTACCGAGCACTTTTCTGACTTTTGTTATTTTGGTTTCACGCTTCTTGACCACTCTGTTCTGGCATTCGCTGTCCTGGCCTAGTGCCTTCCAGGCATCCACTACTCTTTCTGTGAAAAAGTACTTTCTCACCTTTCCCCTGAGTCTCCCCCAGCCTCATCTCATATCCCCTTTTTCTAGTGCATCTTCTTTTTTAAAATATGCTGCCCTCTTGTACCTTGTGATTACCCCTGAGGTACTTGAAAGTTTCTATCATATCCCCCCTCTCCCTCCTCTCTTCTAGGGAGTACATATTGAGTACCCTTCGTTTCTCCTCATAGGGCTTTTCTTGCAAATCCTGCACTATCTTGGTAGCTCTCCTCTGGACTGGCTCCATTTTGTCTATGTCCTTCTGGAGATGAGGTGTCCAGAACTGGACACAGTACTCCAGCTGCGGCCTCACCAGTGTTCTGTACAGTGGCATAACCACTTCCTTCTTCCTGCTGATGATGCCTCTCCCTATGCACCCCAGCATCCCACTGTCTTTCCCCACAACTTTATCACATTGTTTGGACACCTTTAAGTCATCAGATATCATGACCCCCATGTCCAGTTCTTGCTTTGTGGCTGCCAGTACCTTCCTCCCACATTCTGTACTCTTCACTTGGATCTGTGCATGATTCTCTATCAGGTAGGGTCCCAGTGGCAAAGTCCCACAGCTTGTGGCAACTGTGGCAGTGTGCCAAACAGATGGCGCATATGGATGGTGTGCTGTAAGTTGCGGGGTGTCTGCATGTCACTCTAGCAGGTCCCTGGTGGCTAGCGGACCCCCCAGCCCTGATCCCTGTGTATAATAATCATGTCCCTGGTGGCTAGTGGTCCCCCCCTGCCCTGATCCCCTCTTATTAAAGTAGACACATCACTGGAGGGTTAGCAGACCCCCAGCCCTGATCCCCTTTTATTAACATTAAACATGTCCCTGGTGGTCCAGAGGACCCCCTGCCCTGATCTGTCTGTATTAATATAATAGTCCCATTCCCTGGTGGTCTAGTGGACCCCCCACCCTGGCAGACAGTGACCCACCACCCTGCTTCCCCCATCCTAACCCCAAGCCAGTGACCAGCACAGTCATCTGCTCACCACCACAGCTGGCCATTGACTGTGCTATCACTGAGCACATATGCATACAGTATGTGCTCAATGATAGCTCAGTCAATGGCCAGCCATGATGTTGAGCAGAGGCTATGTTGGTTGCTGGCTTGGGGTGGGATAAGGGGGTAGCAGGGTGGTGGGGCACTGCCTGCAGGGGTGGGGGTGGGGGATTTACTAGACCACCAGAGAATGGGATTATTATATTAATACGGACAGACCATCAAGGATGCATATAAATGTAATAAAAGGGGATTGGGCTGGGAGAATGTTAGTCCACCAGGGACATGTTTAATATTACTACAAGGGGATCAGGGATGGGAGGGGACTGTGGCAGATGTTACCTCCCACCCAGGGGGGGCTCTGAGAGCGCTGCAAGTGCTTTATCCCTCCCAGATGGTGAACTTCTAAGTACTCTTAGACTGGCCCTGGCGCAGGTCCCCTTTGGTGCACGCAGCCTGCGGTTGACACAGGCTGTGTTTGAGAATCGTTCCTGGCTCATCTTTTGGCACAAGGGGCACTTTACACCATTTCTTGTGGAGCAAGCCCCTTGCACCATTCTGGGAGCTTTGAGAATTGGGCCCATGATATCTAAAAGTGTAACAGATGTTTGTGTCTCAAAATTAATTTACACTTGAGCAAAGTTTGCATACACAACAATGTAATTATACCACTGATATCAGCAAAGTTGTCAAGTTTGTCTCATTTCTGTCTCACGAACATTTGTAAAATGTGTTGTGCTGTTAATCACTTCTATAAGAACTCTCAAAATAGTAAAATTGATGATAGAAGCAACTTTGGTCATCTTATCTGTGCCCTCTTGCTGCATGGCTGTGACTATACCGAAATAAACTACGGATACTCTTCCAAACTTATCATTAGTTATGCTGCCCCTACTCATTCTCAGTAACTCTCAAGGCCATTCTCCTTCAGGAAGCAGTCTAGTCCTGTTTTGAAAGCCTGAATAGTGCCAACTTCTACAGCCTCACTGGGTAAGCTATTTTACATGGTAACCACTCCCTGTGTAAAGTAATGCTTTCTACTGTTTCCATGTATCCTATCCCCTACAGCTTCAGTGCAATCCTCTGGTTCTACATGAACCAGTTAGCTCATTACTCCATCCTGTATATCCCCTTAATTATTTGGAACCCAGTTATCATGTCCCCTTTCAGCCTTCTGTTCTCTAGACTGAATAACCTGAGTATGTGCAAATCTCTCCTTGTGGAACTTACCTCCTAGGTCTGTAATCAGTTTGGTGACCTTGTGATGGACCCTTCAGATCTTTTCAATGTATTTTCTGTACTGCAGTGACCACAGCTTGAAGCAATTCTCCAGGTTAGTAATGGAGGCTGTGCAACAAATAAAGTTTATGGTGTTTTGGCTGCAAAGTTCTGCCATTTGTGACGTTATCTGCGTGATGAAGTGTGCTCTCCTTACGAGAAATGGCCACAAAAAAGCAGCAAAGTGTTAATTTTTTGTAAAAATCAGTTTCAAATTTTGCAAAACACCATTTCACAGGGACTTTACTGGTAAGTTTTTTAATTCGCAATGCCCCAAATCTGGGCACAGTACAGTACACTTTCCCAATGCCAAATCAGACACTGAATAAAGAAGCTCTATGCAAGATTTATTCTCTGAAACTCAGACCTGGAAGAATACAAGCTGCCTGCTATTGAGCAACTCAATAACTAAACCCATCTTGTTCAGTAGAAGGGCAGTCCCTCCCAACTCATTGAATGTCATACCCTCAACAAGAACACAGCTGGAAAATGTTCAGTATTTTTTTCTATACAGCTTTTTTCCACTGGTCACAGGGTGCTCTTTGGTCCCTTTTCACTGCTCCTACTGTCTCCAACCTCCCTCGAGACTTACCCATTGCAGAATCCACTATCTATCCCCTGGAACACATATACAGAAACAGGCAGGGGGTCTTGAGCGGTGGACTTGGTAGGAGTGGAAGATTGGGGCTTCAGATGTTTGCTCCCAATTTTTATCTTTTCTGGTCCCTCCCCAACCAGCAGCATGAAATGACACTGGTCATGTGTACGCATGGAGGGCCACATGCCCTAGGGTGTCTGCTGCCGGCCATCTCCATGTGAGTCACTCCCACTACCTTGCCAAAATGCCTTCATGCGGTGGTGTTGTGGGAACATTGCAGCTAGTACCTCCCTCCCCAGAAGAGGACAGCAGTCAGACAGATGCTCAGTCCTTTCCCTTCCTGGCTGACCCTCAATGACCTGAGTCCAGTCTTGAACCCAGGTCGCCAGCATGGTGGGAGAAGTGGCATCCAGTGCCTCAAATCTCTGCACCATTTGGTCAGCCCAAATGTTCAGTATTTTAAATACATGGGTAACTTAATACTAAACTTTCCTGTACTGAGAACAGAAATGGTCTGTCAGGCATGCACACCAAAAGTAGGGCTCATGTATTGCAACAAAGGCTGCATTAACTCCAGCATCAGAAAACTGCTCATAAAGCAATCACTCTTATACGATCAATGCTTGGCTGAGATTCAGGGCTGGATGGCATCCAGCTGGCTGAGACTGAACCCAGACAAGACTGAAGTATTGGTGGTTGATTTAGGTCATCGCAGACCTCTCAGCTCAGATAGTGGTGATAGCAAGAATTGAGATAATACTCAAAGGTTCACTGCTTCCAGTTGCTGAGAAGGTGAAAAATCTGGGGGCCATTGTAGATTATGGTCTTCCAATTGAGCACCAGGCTGTGGTTTACACTAGCTTTTATCATCTAACAAACATCTCCCAGATCAAGTCTTTTTTGGAACTGGATGAGGTGAAGACCCTACTGAATGCCTTCATAACACCGCAGCTGGATTACTGTAATGCTCTATGTCTTCAGCTATCTGCAAGGTTGATGTGCCACTTGCAGTACAGTAGTCAATCTGATCATTGATGCAACTTGTTCTGATGCTATCATGCTGGTATTCTGCAAGCTGCAGTAGCTGCCAGTTCAATGGTACATCTTCTTGAAAGTGGATTTATTTACCTACAAAGCCCTGCCCAGTATTGCTGTAAGTTATCTGTAAGAGGTTGTGAATCCTTACATGCTGAATTGCCCTCTCCGGTCTGGTGAGCAACAGCATATTGAGATTCCGAGGTCTAAATTAAAACAATTAAGGCATGGAACATTTACTATTACTGCACCAATCCTCTGGAATTCTTTGCCCTGGGACCTCAGAAAGGCCCCGTTATTAATGATGTTTCAGTCTCTCTTAAAGTGTCAGCCATTCTACTTGGCCTACCCTGATCTATAATGAGTATAACATTATTAGTGCTAACTGACTGTACATGATTTTTTATTCTCTTTGTAGAGTTATGTTTGTATACCGGTACTCTGTCTATTATATGTGATGATCCTATGAAGTTAGGCACCTAGAGCATGGGGTGATCAGGCCATATTAATTAAATTTACTACTACTACAGTACTACTACTACTACTATTACAACATTCTAAACACAAATAATGCTTGTCCCAATGAGCTAGTGTTTGTTACAGCTGACAATGGATTGGTTGCTAATACTGTGTGGCTTGTAACACTTAGCCAGCTCAAGAACAACTTTAATGTTTCTCTATCTTATCTGAACTACATCTGCAGCTTTGTCACAGTGCAATGCCAACTGGAGTTGCTACTCATAAGCAACAGTTTCTGCAAGATTTTGTGCTGGATCCAGCAACACCTATGCATCTCACAGACAAATGTAAAAGCCACTCATTGGTGTAACAGATTAAGGCTAAGTATACTGAACTGTACAGCTGGCACCTTCCTTTACTTGCTCCTTATCCCCATATAATGCTTCCAAAAATTTAATTTGCTCTCTTGCTTTGACAGAACATTGCCTGCCGGGCTTGTGTTTACAGTCTATGATTACAGCTCAATCCCTATTCTCATTTGTGCTGCCCACTGGTGCAACACAGAGGGTTTATGCACAACACAGATTCTTCACCCCTACAGTAGGTGCAGTACTTTACACTTTAGACACATTATCTAAACCACCATTTCTCAATCTACATCCCTAATGTGTACAAGTTCCCATGTAGTGCTTACCCCCTACCACACTGTGTCCACCCTTCCTGTCAGTTTAGTGCCATCAGTAAACTTCTGCTGCCTGCCAATCCCTTACTCCATACCATTGTTAAATCTGTTAATGTGCTAGTGACAATGATCCACCACTCCATCTTGCAGCACCCATCAGTGAATTTGTTATCCACCTGATATATGCTTTGTGGATTCCATATTGCACTACTTTCTCCATGAGTTTTCCATGTGGCAGAGTGCCACAGGTCTTGCTGATGTCAGAATACTATAAGATAATCATGCTGTGTATGAGAGGGCAGACTATTCTGTTCCATGTGCCGAAACCGAGTCTTTTGACTAACACATACACTTTGCCAAGCACAGAGGTAATGTTCACAGGCCTGCAGTTATCTGGATCAAACCTCTCCCTTCTTGAACAGGCAGTCAGCTTTGGCTGACTTCTACACCTCTGGTACTACCTCTTTCTGTGAGAAGTCCTGCAAGATATCAACAAAACACTCCTGTTTCTTTGGGTGATAATCAAGTAACAGACGTTTCTTAAGGACCACTCCCAGACTACAAACTACCCTTACTTCATGAAGGAAAGGAAGCCTAAGGCTACACTTAAGTGCTTATAAATGCCAGTCTGAACCCACAAGTATAGCTGTCTCTTTCTTGGTTCAGAACCTTTCAGTTGGAGTCATCTAGATTCTGGTGCCTGATAGGCACTGTTCTAGCAATAGTATGGATTTGCTATCAACTGGTACAAAGGACAGCTATAGCTGAATGTCACTAGTATTGCTGTGCTATCTCATGCTGTATCACCATAAGATCTCACAAAGTGGAAGCATGGACAGTACACATCAACCAATATGGGTGAAGAACAGACCCCCTGAGGTACACCACAGCCCAGGATAACAGGGTGTGACCCCCAGAATCTAGTGCAACTGACTACACCTTTTCTGAGAGAAGTAACCAGAACTATTGGGAAGCAGTACCACATGACTCTCCATTGCCTCTAGTCAATCTACCAACACTCAGTGATCAGGACTGCTGAAGACAAATGACAGTTTGGGGAGGGATAAGGATGGAAACCTCTCCCTAATCCTTCAGCAGGTAGAGGTCTTTGTATAACTTGACAGGAGCTGCCTCACTGCTATCTTGCTATCTGAACACAGACTGGAATGACTCCAGGAGTTGTTGTCAAGGCGTTCAGCAAGTCACTCCATCTCCACTCTCAACTATCTTCATTTGAAATGGCAGGATGCAGACAGTTCAATAATCTGCAAGGTTACTAGGGTCTGAAGATGGCTTCTTAAGTAATGGCCCAACCACTATCCACTTTAGAGGAGCAAAGAGAAGATCCTCAGTCAAAAGCATAGAGAATGTCTGTAAATACTGGAGTCAGTGCTCTTACCTCAGCCTTGAGAAGTTGAGTTGGAGCAGGGTCCAGTCTGTAAGTGGTGCAGTGCAAGCATGGGATCACCCACATGATGTCTTTCTCATCTAAGTGACAGACATCTGCCCAGGGAATGCTAGTTTCTGCAACTGTAGAACAGAACAAAAAGTAGATTCAGTGCAGACTATGGATGCGTGGTGACTAAAAATGTCATCGTGGAGGTTCCAGCAAGTAAGAAATTTACTACAGCTCACAAATGCAAATGACCAAAAATACCTACTCCAGTCATGTAAATGTACTAACATTTCACTGCTTACATAGCTTCCTCAGTAGGCAGAGTTTACGCATAAATATGCTTCCTTTACTACACAAGTGTTTAAAGAGACAGTCTGTGTTAATGTCAAATCATATTATGAAACAGCCTAAATCATAAATAGAATACTGATTACCTGATTACTGTTAAATCTCCTTAGCATCATCTCTAACATCCCTTCCCCCCTGCTTCCTTCCCCTTTACCTTTCCTCCCCTCTATCTAATGCCCTCCCCCGTCTGTCCTGACAAGGTCTGTTGGCTGATTTCGACTTACCTTATGATTTTACCAGTAACTGACAAAGCTTGTTTTGGCCGATTTTCAATTTACTGTATGCATTCCTGTGCATGAAACTGATTAGCGTTACTCGTTTCTATTCTTTATTTCACTGTAAATGTCAACTATTGCTTTCTTTTCTTATTTACAATTATTTTACCATACCCTGTTTAGTCTGTAAACCTATTGATCTTTCTCTATGTATACTGTTTTGCCATACTTTTTTGTTCTGTTAACCTTTTGTATTATGCTGCTGACGTGGAACCTTTGTAAAAGAGCTCTAAGCTCAAAGGTATTTCTAATCCAAGATCTAAATAAAAAAAAGAAAGAAAGAATGGGGCAGTGCAAATGTCTAACTTAACTGGTTCCTAATTTAAGGTGCTCTAATGTCTTATTGCAAAACAACCCAGCTGCTGTAAGGTTTAAGCTCTCAGTGGAAAAAAAAATCCCAGTTTAAAAGGAAAGCATAAAGGAGACGGAAGTTCCCCAATATAAAAGTGATACAAGAAAAATAAATTTGCACACAAAACTGAACATAGAAAAGAAAAAAAAATAGCTATTTTTACTTTGCCTGACAAAAAGAGATCTCAGCACAAAAAAATGTAAATACTGTCGTCGAAGCACAGGTCAGGAAGCATAGGGAAACCAGGAGCAGTTGTAGAATTCACCACAAATATTTATTTACAGTAGCAGTAACATAATAAATAAACTTGTTCAGTACAACTATGTACAAAGACAAAATAAAATAACATTTTCTTTCAGTCCTTGTGTCCATTTTTCTCCTAATCATATCTCTTGCAGTTCAAGCTTAGCTCTTTCATGTCTTTTTAACCCCCATTCTTAGCAAGCATCCTGTTCTTGCAAGTTTCAGGAGCTGCTAGAACACAGTGTGCTTCTTGAGGCCCCCTATGCACAGTTCTTGCAAAAGGTTCAAACATTTGCACTCAAGTAACCTCTAGCTTCCAACAGCTTTTTGCGGTCTTCTCAAATTATAATTATATACATTTCAACAGTAACACTATACATTTTCTAAACAAAAGAGATCCCATCAGTTTTCTTTCCACACAATAATTTGCATATATTTTTATGTCAACAGATTTGCAAGGAAGGAAAAACAAACAGCAAGGGAAAACTGAGAGACAGTGAGAGCCAAAGAATTGCGAGATTATCAGGGGTGATCAAATCCGAAGTCTCACAGGAAAATTGGGTTGCACAACCAGACAAAGAAAAGATAGAAAAGGAAAGAATAGATCCTTGCATTTAAACACTTTCTCCATAACAAACAAGTAACAAGACTGTCAACTCATGGAGATTTTTTTTTTTATTTTGGTACTACATTCAAAAAAAAGGCAAAGGATGAATGAAAGAGAGGGAGCCCAAGACATTCACTACTAAATGATTGTTAACAAATCAAAAATGGGAGCTGAATATGTGCTGCAGATAAACACATTCATAGATGTGACAGGTTTGAATAAGACCATGTCCCATGTTTGCGGACTGAGTTAAAAGCAAGGATCTGTTCTGTCCTCTCCTTTTCTGCCATTGCTCTGTCTTTGCCCATCTGATTGCGCAATCACATGGTTTTTTTTTTCCTGGGCACCCAGAGGATCTGGCCAATCCAAAAGGTCCCACAATTCCCCTGATATCTACCTTTCTTCACATGCTGTTTCTGTCTTTTCTTTCTCTCCCTTGCTTCTGTGTGGTTATAGAAATATAGGGGGATCTTTATGTGAATCTAGAATCCCTTGATTTACAAATGTGTATAGTTATGTCATTTGAAATCAACTGCAGAAAGCTAATTCAACTGAGCAATGGGCTTAAGAAATTACCTAGTGCTTTATTTCTTAAAAAGATAAACAGCACACACACTTACAAACAGGTGCTTCATCATGGCAGTGTATTCCAACAACTCAGAGTGCAAAAAACAAGTGCCGGTGACTCGCCCATTTCTCCAGAAGGTTTCTAAAGAGACTCCATTGCTCAGTGCCGGATCTTGTGGTTGATGCACATTTGATTCAGTGTATCAAGCCTCAGATAGTTTGAGTGGAGCCGCGGCTGTAGTTTACTCATCACTTCTTAGAAAGGACGCCTAAATAAAATTGCCCTGTCATTTGGCAACTGTCACTCCTCCCCATCCTCGGTTGCTCACCATGCAGATCAAGAAAAAGCTGGTAATTAAACAGTTTATATGTGTAGAAAAATGTTTATATTTATTCCCTCCCTGGTGTCACGTGGGTTCCCACCCTATCCTATTGCTTTTATGTAACCCTGCCACCCCCTCTCCTCACAAGGAGGCTTCTTAGTGTACCCTTCATGCCCTGTGGGGCTTAACAGCACCAGTGGCCACTGAATTATTGAAATATATTTATTTTGCGTGAAACACAGGAGAATGCTGCAGACACTCAGTAGCACCAGGAGTAAGTTTGCTGTGGTGCTTTGTTTGCTTCCTGCCCCACGGTGCTATCTCAGTGGAGGGGTGGGATCTTGGGTGCCTGCAGAAACATGGACACATTGATGTGCCAGAAGAACTGGTGCTGCACTGCATGCTTTTTGCCCTGCTGCTGGTATGACTCTGGGGCACCAAGAAGCAGCATGCTGATTATTCCCCAGGCCAGATTTGTTGAGTTTCTAGGGGGGAGGGCAGAGAATGGACTCTCTCTCACCATAGATGAAATGAAGCAGATCTTTTCTATGCTCACTGGTCCAGATACAGTTCATGAGAGGGCCAGAGGAGTGAAGACACAAGCGGCTGCCAGCTGCAAAAGAAAAGTATTTTGGCAATTCAATGGCTACTGGTGTTGCTAAGCCCCACAGGGCATGAAGGGTATGCTAAGGAGCTTCTTTGTGAGGAGAGGGGCAGGCAGGGTTGCATTAAAGCAAGAGGATAGGGTGGGAACCTCTGCAACACCAAGGAGGGAATAAATAACAATTGTCTTACACAAATAAACTGTTTAATTAATTATCCACTTTTTCTTGATCTGTATGGTGAGTGGCCAAGGATGGGGGGGGCGGTAACAGTTGCTAAATGATAGGACAATTTTAGTTGGGTGGCCTTTCTATGAAGCGATGAGTAAACTACAGCTGCAGCTCCACTGAAAGTGTTTGAGCCTGGATACACTGAATCAAACAAGCACCAACCAAAAGAACCGACACTGAGCAATGGAGTCTCTTGAAAAAGCTTACAGTGAAAAGGGCGAGTCACTGGTGACTGTTTTTTGCACTCTCAGTTATTGGAATACACTGCCATGGTGAAGCATCTGTTTGTAAGTGTGCTGTTTATCATTTTAAGAAATAGAGCACTAAGTAATTTCTTAAGACCATTGCTCAGTGCCAGTTCTTTTCGCTGGTGTCCTTCTAAGAAGTGTAGTATGGCATCAGTCTTTACAGTTGAAGCAGACAGTTGATGAAGTATGGTGTGAACACTGCAGCTAACTGAGTGTTGTATCAGGAGTCTGTGACACGGGCATTTCAAAGCTTGCCACGCACTGACTACTGATACAAAAAAACACACTGCCAAGCTCATAGTTGAGTCAACATCATGTGCATATATAGTATCTCTCTCTCTCTCTTTCTCTCTCTCTCTCTCTCTCTCTCTCTCTCTATATATATATATATATATATATATATATATATATAGCTATTTTATTTCTAAGTTTACTCTTGCTCAATTGCTCTGACAAAGCTCCCCGAGTGGCTGCACCCAACCTACTACCTATCACTATCTATGGTCCTATTTTCTTCTCTGCATGTCTCTACAAGGCTTATTTCTGTATAGACCCACCACTGTTTGCCTGATGTACAAATTATTCTAAACCTACTTGTGCTATGCCAATCCTGTAACCTTAAAATCGTAACCATTTTATGTCTTCATGTTCCTCCAAATTTTGTGCTCTGTTATATTGTAAAAGCGTGTTTGTACTGTTTTGTCCTCTCTGTGATGAGGTACCTCTGTAAATGAGCCCCTGGCTCAAAGGTTGTAAACTGATGTTTAATAAATAATATATATATATATATATATATATATATATATATATATATACACAAATGTGCATTATAAATGTTTAAAATATAAAAAACACACACAAAGGCTACTGTCAGTTATTTATAATTTTGTCCCTTATTAGGTGTTTGTGGGAGCTGTGCCAAGTTTGCAGAACTTCCTTAGTATAGCGAGAAAATATGGAAAATAGAAGATAACCTGGTGGAAGGGCATATAAGATATGTGCTATACTGTGTAGACCAGGTGGGCCAAGTGGTCCTTATCTGCCATCAGATTCTATGTTTCTATTTTACAGTTAATTACAGCAGAAAATCATTTCCTATCTCCTTTAAGCTTCTTAACAGAATTGTCTACAGGAGGAACTTCCTGACATCCTGTTCTGGCCTGCTACACCAGTGGAGCCTGAAATGTGTTATATTTTATTGTAAAACAGGATGCAGAGTTAGAAAATACTAGAACCAACATTTTCCCACTAGAGGACCCTTATAAACAGCAGTATGGGCCGGGGGTAATAAAATAACGCATCCTACATTTCCATAATAATTCCTGAAAATGGGGTATAGCTGAAAGTTTATAGGCTGCCAGAGAATATTTCTCCCAGTCATTTACATTACAGGATATGTCTAAGTCCATTGACCATTTAGTGAAGACAGAAAAAGTGGTTTCTGGTGCCTAGGAATGACAGACCAAAGAGAAACAATTAAGTCATCCTGGGAGCCACCTGTCATTAATAATGCAGTCAAAGGAGAAAGTGCCCAGAGAGGATCCTAGTCGAAGCTTGCAAAGTTTGTAAATAGGTAAACAATTGAAAATAATGAAAGTGATCTGTATTCGGTAAACTGTACTGAGACTGAAGATCAGTAAATGTTCAGATTCCACAGGAATCCAAAACTGGATAATATATAAGTTCTGACCAGGCTCAATGATGCAGAAGACAGTCCATTTTATTAAGAGGATTCTGCTGATTCCAAGCCAAAGCAGATAGAAACACAATTTTGTCCCTTATTAGGTGTTTGTGGGAGCTATGCCAAGTTTGCAGAACTTCCTTAGTATAGCCAGAAAAGAAGAAAAACAGAAGATAACCTAGTGGAATGGCATATAAGATATGTGCTATACTGTGTAGATTGTTTAAAGTGAACTGGATGTCCTTCCAGTAAGACCGACAGGACCCTGAGGACCACAAGCAAAGAATACGTAATTGACAAGCTGTGGCATACCAATGGAGGTTAGGAAGATTTATACCCCCTCTAAGTAGCGATAGATGTAATATAGTGGAACGAAGTCTTGGCATATGTCCCTTCCAAATAAAACGGGAAATTAAATGTTGCCATTCCCGAAGATTAAAGTTGGGTGGAGGAAGGGGAAGAGTCTGAAAAGGAAATAAGTGTCTTGACAGAATATTTAAACAAATAGTTTTGATGCGCCAAAAAAAGAAAAAGACAGGGAGGACCAATGAGAAGGATCCTCAGCAATGGCATTTGTCAGGGGTTCATAATTCAATAAGTCAAGCATATCAGGAGACTTAGTGATAAATGCTTTTAAATATTTTATGGAATTTCTATTCCAGCAAATTGGTAACAATTCTCTAATACTTGATGAGGGAGAATAACGATACACTTCTAAATCTGTTTTAGATCTCTTTGACTGGAATTCAGCTAAAGGTTCAAAAGCTTTTATAATATTAAAGACTTCTGTAAGAGATAAGGTAGGGTCCGTTAACATTAAAAAAATGTCATCTGCAAACAAAGTGATCTTGTAGTCGAGGCCACCTAAAGGAATACCGTGAATATTTGGAGAACGATGAATATGAGAAGCCATGGGCTCAATGTACTAAGCAACTAATAACGATGAGAGAGGACAACCCTGACAGATGCCCTGCCCTAATGAGAATGGAGATAACAGACCATTAACTCTAGCATATGCTAGTGGAGATTTGTATAATTGTTGCAATAAGGTGATAAATGCAGCTGGAAAACCAAATGACTGGAGTACAGACAAAAGGCAGAGCCATGAAATGCGATAGAATGCCTTCTCCATGTCCAAGTTGACCAGGACCAGTGGGACTGCATGATGATGGACATAATCTAATAATAGCAAAGTGAGCTGAACATTGTCATGTGCTTGCCATCTGTGAATGAACCCAGCCTAGTCCTGGTCCAGCAGGGAGGGGAGAAGACCATCCAGCCAATGTGCCAGTGTGGACATAAAGAATTTATAGTCTGAATTTAGGATAGAAATGGGGCGACAAGACTTTGGAATGGTAGGGTCTTTATCAGGTTTAAAAAGGGCCATTATAACTGCGTAATTCCAGGATGGTGGAGGAAGCCTGCCTTCCTGTAAGGAAAGAAATACCCGAAGCAGGAGAGGAGTCAACAAGTCTCTAATAGCTGGGCCCTTATAAAAATCCAACAGAAAACCCTCGACATTGGAACATTTACCAGACTGTGCCCTTTGAATAACAGAGGACACCTCAGAAAGAACTATTGGGGTAGTCAACTGAAGGGCTTGTTGGGGCGTTAAAGATGGAAGAGAAGTTTGAGAAAAAAATGATTGAGTATATTGAGCTGGAGAGAAAGGGGCATCAGAGGAGTAAAGGGTAGAATAATAGGTTCTAAACAAAGATAAAATGTTGTCACCCCAGTACATGGAGATGCCAGTGTAAGGATGATGGAGCTTAACCATGGTGGTGGCAGCTCTGTATGAATGAAAACAGCAAGCCAAGTAATGCAAGCCCCAAGGGCTGCCTTCATAGAGTTTCTGACACAGATAAAACAAGGCATGTTCTGTGTTCTGGTCCATAAACTTTTGTAGATCAACTTGGACCTCAAGACGTTTTGGATGAACCAGCTTATCCCCTTGCATCCAGGCTGTTTGTAAAAAGTGCAGGGTTTGATATAATTCATTCATCTTTCATTCTCATGCCCTATGCTTAGCTGGGCATAGGCAATTACCATACCCTGAAGCACTGCATTTAAGGTATCCTAGAGTATACTGGGTGTGACCTGACCATCATTATTCTCCCAAAGAAGCTGAGTAATCTTGGTAGTTAATTTATCTAATAAAGCCCTTTCTTTCAGAAGATCTACATGAAGCCTACAGAAAGTGTGGTGGTGGTGGTGGTGGTGGTGGTGGGAGATATCTAACAAAAGTGAGATATGGACCGGGGAGTGATCAGAAAGATGAACAGGACCATGCTCAACCTAATGTGTGGAGCCAATATACGCCACAGTCATAAACAAATAATCGAGTCTAGCAAAGCTCCTGTATCTCAGAGAATAATGAATATATTCCCTCTGGGTAGGGTGCAAAACATGCCACATATCAACCATACCTAAATGTTAAAGGGTTTTATACAAATACTTATAATTAGAAGAGAAATTATGAGCTTTAGTGTTCGAGACATATACATCTGGATTTAAAGTCAAATTTAGATGCCCCTCCCAAAGTAACTCTGCCTTGAGATGAGTCAGAAGCACAGAGAAAAACATGGAAAATTCTTGAGTGTCTGTTCCCCCTGGAAAATATGTATTAACTATAGTGAGGTCATGGCCATACAAGGCACTGGTCACTATAACATATCAGTCAACTGTGTCACCAGTGCTGGAATAGATTTCTATAGGGAGGCTACAGTGACATAGAGTCATAACACTCTTCAATGACTGGGCTTATGAGATGAGAAAAAAAACCTTATTATAGCCTAGCCCAGAAAATTTCAAATGTTCATCAGATGACAGGTGTGTTTCCTGTAAAAGAAGTAAGTTGGCCTGCTGTCTGTGGAAATATTGAAGCAGGTGAGTGTGTTTCACTGGATTATGTACTGTATACCATTAACATTATACAAAATAACCTTGGTAAGAGATACCATGGTGTCCCTTAAATAACTTAAGTAACCAGAATATAATGTATGAGCCACAGTGTATTGCACCTAAACAAAACAAAATGAGAGGATAAACATTTTACAAAGCCTCCATACTTGGACATAGGTCATGGCCTGCCCCAGTACCTAGCAGTAAATCTGGACAATAACAACAGGAACAACTCCTATGCATACAATAGCCCTAAAACCAATGAACCACTTATTTTCATCAAGTTAGTCAATAAGTAATAAAAATATCTTCAAAAACTGCAAACGAAGAATAAACAATACCACAGCTAAATGTTTACCAGTGAAAAACAGAAGCTGGTACCAGAAAAAGAAAAAGCCCTCTAAGTCATTGGGGAGTACGTTTCATAAGAAAAAAAAGAGCAAATCCACCAAGTGGGCAGATCATTTGATAAATAAAGAACAAAGCAGTCAATAACCTGAGAATAAAAGTATGATGGTTTCCAAGGCAGGGAGATGAACTTTCATGGCCCCTGTGTAGTGTCAGTGGAGGCATGAGCACCACTGGGGGTAAGGTATTCAATAGAGAAAGGCCCCCAGCTTCCAAAGGAACCAAACTAGCAAGAAGAAAATGAAGAATACTAAAAACAACTTTATTACTCCAACGTCTGCCAGTGCCTATGATCTATATAGACAAAGAAAGTGGACAAAGGGCATCATGCAACAATTTAATTTATGTACCTCCACCTCAGAGTAAAAAGGAAAGTGTAACTCCCCACAGGAATGGGGGCAGAGGCACTCTGCAAGCAAATACTCACAACCTCCATGCAGCAGGATAAGTCTTGTCATAAAAGTAACCACAGCAATGTCATAAGATTATTAAAATCACCCAAAGGAGTGACCACTTGCTCAGTTTCTGATTGCTAGCCCAAAATAAGGCAGCACCAAAAAAGATATTAGGGCTTCACCAAAAGAATTTGCAAAAACCCAAACCTTTCCATTAACAAACAAGACCCAGAATGATATAAAATACAATATACAAATAACCAAGCTGGAAGTGCGTAGAAAAAAAAATTGGTTACTAGTATACTAGCAGGCAAAAAAAAAATGACTAAGTATCTGCCTAAGGTAATTGAGTCTTACCCAAAACTGCAACCTTGCCCACGTAAAACCAGGGCAATAGTCACTCCTTGAGCAGACATCTACAAAACAAAATATGCACTCCTAAGGGACTCAGAACTAAACAAGCAAATAATGCCAAATATGGGATGATAGAATCCTAGCTGAACCAAGAAAGATAGTTCTGTTCTGGGGGATGAAACCAAAACTGTAGAGGGGAGGGAGGAGCAGAAGGAAGATAATTTTAAAACAGAAGAGAGTGAACTAAGGCATAGGACTAGACAAGGAGTCAAAGAGCTGCGGATGCAACAAAAACAAAAATGATAGAAGATAAGGGGGAAGATGGAGTCACAGGGGTTCTCCAGAGACAGCGGGGGCAATGACAAGCTCTCCAGGAAGAGTAAGACCACAGAGAAATAACAGAAAGGCAGACTGAAAGAAATGAATGGGCAGCCATGAATGGGCTAGATAAAGCATCAAAATGAAGAACACTGCAGAAAAAAATGCAACTATCATACTACAACTAAGTAATAACTAAAATACAGTCTAAACAGAAGTGCACACTAGCAAAGAAAATTCACTGCAGGCATGGCAAAGTCCAGGAGATGGCCATTAGGAGGAGTCCTCATGACGAAAAGCCTGCAACATTGCCTTTATTTCCTGAAGAGCCGCTTCGAAGCAGCATTTTTTATTGCTAGGAGAAGCTCAAACCAAAGAATCCTTTTGTAAAGCCTGCTTATCTCACAGTTCAGTGAGGTTCATTGGCTCATCTGATTTATCTAGTTTTTGGGCTTGAAGCTCCAGAAGAGCCGACTCTGGGTCATCAAATACCTGAATTCCATCAGGAAAATTAACTTGAAGATGGGCCGGGAAGGGAGTAGAAAATTTTATTTTATGAGCCTTCAAAACACGAAGAATTGGGGCAAAAGCACATTTTTTAGCCAAGAGAGCAAGGGAATTGTCATTATCAAGATACAGCCAGCTGTCCTTGTACAGTACATAATAGTCCCTTTACACCAAGCCTGATGGAGCAATTCTTGCTCAGTGGCATGATTGTAGAAGCGAACGATTATTGATCAAGGATGTGCTGAAGTACTGGAAGGCTTGGGCAATAAGGCTGTATGAGCCCCCTCGATAGGCAAATGACATAAATCGGTTATGTCAAAAATAAGTGAAAGAAAGGTTTTCAAAAAAAGTGACAGATCGCCTGCACCTTCTTCCCTTCTGGCAGACCATACATGTGTTAATTGTTCTTATGGGAATGGTTTTCAAAGTCCTCACACCAGTCAGAGAGCAGCTGGCAATCTTGCAGGACTCAGATTAATACCCTCTCCATCCTGTCTATCCGAGTATCCGTATCCAAAGCCTGCTTAGTTGAATCATGAACTTTAGTTTCAAGCAGGGAAATTGAATCATTAAGCTGTGTATAGATAGTTTGGGTTTCCATCCAACATTCCTTTAACTCCTGGAGTATTCCGGCATTGGTAGGATCAGCCTGGGGCTGCACCAGTGCTCTGCCAACCACCATAACTTCAGGCTAAAAAGCCTCGTGTGGTGTAGCTGAGGCATTCACGGAGAAATCACAGTCAGACAGGGCAGATTTCAACTTTTCACTTTGCCCATATAATAAGGAATAGCCTCTCAAGACTCAACTGGAAAAAGCCTAATGAAGAGAAATAAATTCAGAGGCTTATCAGGCAGGCTGTGACGGAGTTCCTCAATCAGCCATCGATATTGCTCAGTGACGTCACCAGAAGTCGTAAATAAATATGTTCTTGCAGTCACTCCCTAGTAGTGGTCTAGTGGTCCCTCCATCCCCGCCTGGCTCCAATATGCCTGTATATGACAATGTTATTAAAATGATGCCCTGGTGGTCTAGTGAAGCCCTACCTCCCACCCTAGCAGGCGGTGCCCTGCACCTCTATCCCCAACCCCAGTGACCAGCACGGCCTCCTCTCACCACTATGGCTGGCCACCAACTGAACTGTTACTGAATGCATACTGTATAATACTGTACACACTCACTGATTGACAGCTGAGTCAATCAGTGAGTGCATACTGTACTATACAGTACACGCTCTGTGACGGTTCAGTCGGCAGCCAGCCATGGTGCTGGGAGGAGGGCTGTGCTGGTCACTGGCTTGGGGTTCAGGATGGGTGGGGAGTGGGGGACACTACCTGCCAGGGTGGGGGTCCACTAGACCACCAGGGAATACTTTTATTAACATTGTCATATACAGGCATATTGGGGCAGAGGGAAGGGACTGCTAGACCACGAGGGAGTGAATACATGAACATATTTATTTACGGGCATATTGGGGCAGGGGAAGGGACTGCTAGACCACCAGGGAATTGAATCATGGACATTTAGTTTCTGAGAATATGGGGGGGGGTCTGCTAGATCACCAGGGAATTCTTCTAATGATAGGGGCATCGGGGCTGGGGATGATAGTACTTAGAAATATGCCCTCTGGGAGAGTTTTCAGAATCCCAATTTCAGGGATGTGGCAGCTTGCGTCTGCAATATGCCCCATAACGCCATGCCGCAGCCCATATTATGGTGCATGGGTGGCACAAGCCTCATTTGGTGCAGGCAGCCTGCAGTTGATGTAGACTGCTTTTGAGAATCACTCCCAGTGCATCTTTTGGTGCAAGGGGCACTTTGCACCATTCTTTGTGGCACAAGACCCTTGCGCCATGCTGGGAGCTTTGAGAATCGGGCCCCCCTGGGGTAAAAACCATTCTGTACAAATGTACAAATGTTATTACTTTTATTTTATTGTTTTTTATAATAAAGTTCTACTTGTGAATTTTTATACAGTAACTGCTTCTGGCTTGCCTATGCTTCCTGACCCATTGCCTCTATGACAGATGAAAAATGTATTTGTTTAGTACCCCATGCACACTAGAAAGAGAAACTTGTTTGAGGACAATAAAAGAGAAACAAGTTATAGCATTCAAACCAATTAAGTGACTATTGGATAAGTAAATAATTTGGTTAGATGAATCATCTTCCAAAGTCCCAATTCCTTTCCTATATTCTCAATGTTAATTCATCCTGTTAAATGAATAAAGCATCCTGGTTAAGTGAATATACTGCATTTTTGAAGTCACCTCTTTCCTTTCAAGAAGTCTTAGATGCTGTAGACTGTTTATCTTTGGACAAGGCGCTGGGGCTGGACGGATACCCCCCAACCTTTTATAGAAAATTTAAAAATCTGCTAGCTCTAGTGCTTTTGGATACCTTTAATTAAATATATTCTTATGGTACCTCAGAACATTCCTTAAAAGAAGCCCTTATTGTGGTTCCTTTAAAGCCAGGTAAGGACCCTTCTAAAATTAGTAGTTATAGGCCTATTACTTTAATTAATTTGAACTATAAAATAGTATCTAAGATGCTGGCTTCTCATTTAAATAAGGTTTGGGGTTCCTTAATTAGCAGGGACCAAGTTGGTTTTGTTCCTGGGAGACTCTCTTAGGACCATCTTTGGAAGTTGGCCCATCTCTTCTCCGCATCCTGGGAATCCTCTATTCCAGCAGTTTTGGCATCCCTGGATGCGGAGAAGGCCTTTGATTGTGTTTTCTGGGAATATTTTTTTAAGGTATTGCCAAGTTTAATATTCCTCTTGAATTTATTAAGTGGGTCCAGGTACCCTATGCTAACCCTTCTGCATGTGTGTTGTGTAATGGGGTTAGTTCGGAGGTGGTCATTCTGAGGCAGGGTACACGACAGGGTTGCCCCCTTGCTCCCCTGTTGTTTAACCTCTTTAGAGCCTTTAATTAGAAAATTAATACCACCCTCAGATTGCGAATTCCTATTGGGCTAATGCAATATACAGTAAGTTGTCCGTTTACGCGTACGATATCCTTTTACATTTAATCCAACCTACTACTTCTTTAGCTGCAGCGTTGGTTGTTATTAAACATTTTGGGGCTCTTTCTAATTATAAGCTGAATTTTGTCAAGACTGAAGTGATGCCCCTTAATGTGTGGGCATTCAGGGCTGATGTGGCTCATCTTGGTCTGGTCTGGGTACCCGATAAGCTTAAATTTATCTAAGTACATCCCCCAGGAAAATGAAATATTACAATCTGGATTTGTTACTCGATCAAATTAAGCATGATTTCGATCGTTGGGCCCATCTCCCTCTCTCTCTCTCTCTCTCTCTCTCTCTCTGGGGGCGTGTTAATGTTAAGATGAACATCCTTCCATGGGTGCTTTATCCCCTTACCATGCTTAATCAGATTAACCCCCAGACATGGTTCACTGGGTTGCAGAGATTTCTTACACATTTTCCATGGTGAGGGAAGCAACATAGAAGAACATTTTATAAACTTAACGCCCTTAGAGAGGCGGGTGATCTTTGTCTTCCTAATTTATATTTATATTATTTGGCAATACATTGTAGTCATTATTTTCACTGGTACCATGATCCCCCAGAAGATTCTACTCATCCATATGTACCCCAGTTGTTGGAAATTGAATTTTTTCAGTGTAGCCAATCAAAACTTATTATTACTGCCCTATTACATATGTCACTTATTAGTCTCGCCCGTGCCCTTCATGATACACCTCTAGCTACCTCGGTTCAGGTTCATAAACAGCTTTGTTCATTGCTTTGCCTAACCTTAATAAAGATATTTCTTGGCCGGCCCTGTGGTGCTAAGGATTGAGGTGCTGGATGCCACACCTTGTGCCACGCCAGCTACCCGGCTTCGGGGACGGACTTGGGGAGCCGGGGGTCGGCAGGGAAGGGAGAGGATTGAGCATCCGGAGGACAGCTCTCCTTTCCCTGGGGAGGGATCCTGGGGTTGTTCAGTATCCTCGCGACCCCCGATGGAGATCCAGGGTATAGCAGGAACACCACCAGGAACGATGGGGCGGGAGTACAGCAGACGTCAGCAGGCAGCCTTGTGGGGATGTCACTGCATGCTGCACTGCTGGGGGAAACCTATACACAGAAAATCTGACTCAGGGATACGCGACGGTGCCTCCACCTACTCAGCCACACTCCACTGCCGGTTGCCCTCCTCTCCTGGGCCGAGCCCAGCCTGGCCTGAATTCAAAATGATAGATCCCCCTGGGCAGATATGGCGGCCCTATCTCGGGGGGCTTAGAACTCGGGGGATAGCTGGGCTGGTGCCAGGAATGGGTCCTCTCAGGCATGGAGGTAGAACTGGGGGCACTGGAGGATGCCCGAGAGAGTTCCTCGGGTCGGTGCAAAAATAAATTAAAAAAAAAAAAAAGATATTTCTCAACATATACTGAGTAACCCAAACTTAAAGATAGCGGTCCAAGTTATTATCTGGTCATATTCTGAGATTAAGTCAGTTGAGCAGCTTACCTATAATAATGGGGTTCTTTTTCAATTTTTGGATTTTCAGCGTATATATCATGCTCCCACAAAGGATTGTTTTACATATTTACAACTTTCCCATTCTATATACCATCATTTTGGGCCTGGGCCATGGTCTAATGCTCATGGCCAGAATTATTAACTTTAGCCCCTAGAGTGCTGTCTCCTCAAGCTATTTCTTTTTTTTACTCTCTGCTTCATGATTTACTTCCTATTATGAAACGGGTCTGTTGAATCTTGGCTCCTGATTGGTTGAGAGCTACATTCAGCCGGGCCGATATCCTGGCACAACAGCCCTGGTGAATGTAGCTCCTGGAAGAACAGACTGTGCACCTTAGAAGAAGCCCTACGCGCAACTGCCCACAGGTTGCCTCCACACAACACCTAGGTCTTAATAGGAACTCTCATCTCCTCTGTTCCCACTCTGAACAGATCTGCCATGTATACACAGCTCCTGTGTCCCTGGTGTCACATTTTTTAAACAAGTTTCTCTAATTTTTTTTAAAATCTGCATTTCACTATTTACATTACATGGCTGAATCTGTGTCTCGCGCACATAGCACCAACAACTGCCACCAATTACCATGTGTCCCAAGTAACAAACATGAAAAAAAAAAAGAGTAAAATGCTAGGCGCCAGTTAGGAATCTCACTTTTATGTTTCTCCAACAGTAGTGGCACAGATCAGAGCGTAGGACCCGGACCTGGAAGTACTGAAACAGGAAGTCACCGCAGCGAGCAATACTTGGGGACAGCGAGCAACCAGGCACTACTTTCCCAGTTTTCCACTACTTGCTAAAATTTTATCATTTTGTGATGTTAAAAACAGGAAAGGATTTTTTTATTTTTTTATTTATTAATAGTACTGGGACCTGTTTCATAATTGCAATAAGGCACTCCATCGTTATGGTGGGATAACAGCCCTTCTCGGCTGGTGGAAGCACTCTGCTTCTCCTCGTGCCTCAACTCACCCGAGGCAGGCCATTATCCCACCATAACCCCCTCCATCATGCCTTATTGCTTAATTAAAGATGTGGGGACTGTGAGTTACTGGGAATGGGCTGATTCCACATCTGTTGGGACCTATGATTGGCCCTGTATTTGGGGAGGTGTGTATAGGCTTCTTAAGAGGGACAGATATTGCTATATGCAGTTTCAGCTGTTACATAACCTTTATTATACCCCTGTTAAATTATTTAAAATGGAGACGGCACCTTCTGATTCTTGTACACGTTGCTATAGGGATATTGGTTCTTTGTTACATATTATGTGGGCATCTGAAAAGTTAATACCTTTTTGGGACACCATATGTCGACATCTTGATCCTTTGTTGGGTTTAGAACAAGCATTTCCCCCTGAGATCTGCCTTTTGGGTGTGTATAGAGACAAGCTGTTCAGGGCAGTGACCAAGGGGGTGCAAGAGGTACAATTGCAGTATGGCCCACACTGTTAGGGGGCCCACTGTCTCGGATGTCAGAATTAAGAAAACCTTTTCTCATAGACCAACTTGCAAGTTTCTTTTTGGAAATTGTTTATCCATTTAAAATTGGGTTTGTCAGCAGTGGTATTAGAAGATTCCACCTCCAGTTTCACATGGTTATGGGGGGGGGGTACAGATCAAAGAAGCAATAGGGCTCATTACTGAAAATATTTCATGTTGGTGCTGATATCCTCAGGAGTAGCAGAAACAAATTACATTGTTCAGTTCTCTGATCATGGTGTCAGCAAGGGGACGGGGGCAGGGATGGGGTGCAGCATTGACAAACTATGTATGTTCAAAAAGGGCAGACTTCAGTAGGTGGGTCAGTATGGTCCTTTTCTGCTGTCAGACTTCTATGATTCTATGATTCAGCAGGACTGATACAAAAAAACACACTATAAAACTTTCATATGCGATAATTATTATTTACATTGCTTGGTGTTGAAGTGGGCCCACAAAATATTTTGGTAGGGTGGCTTTTATATATATATATATATATATATATATATATATATATATATTATATATATATATATATATATATATATATATATATATATATATGTATAGTAGCTGTTGGGTAGGCAGCAAAATCATATGGCTTGATATCTGCCTGTGCAAAAAAAGACATTTTGTGTCATTGGTGCGATCAGACCATTTCTACTTATTTAGAGTGGTATAAAGAAATTTTGTTTGCTGTTCAAACAGAAAAAATGATTGCAAGCATGGCAGATCATTTAGCTACACTTAATGAGATTTGAGAACCTTTGTATACATTACTTTTATTACATGTTTGATAAGGAACCTCTTTGTCCCCCTTTTTTGTGCTTTATATGTTTTTTTGCATTATTTGTGCCATATGGGGTCCCTTGCTTTGTTTTTGTATTTGTTTCTATCTTTTGTATTTAAAACGTTTTCTACTTCATTTTTAATTAAGCCTTCTTTTCGGACATGTAAATGTATCTCACTCCGGAGTTATGAGGGGTGGGAGGATCTTTTTCTTTCTTTAGGGAGCGGTGTTGGTTTGTTGTTTGCTTACTGTAATCTGTTTTTTTCTTTTTATCTTGTTCTTTGGTCTATGTTAATGGGGTCTTTTTTTTGTGTGTGGTAATGTTGTATTTTCCTTTTTAAAATCTGAATAAAGTATATTCAATTTTTTTAAAAAGTGAATATAATTCATCCTGTAAATGAATAAAGCAGCCTGGTTAAGTGAATATATTTTTTGGTAGTTTTGTGTTAGTTTCAATGGGCTGTCAATAGCATAGTGCAGTTAGACTAGCACCGTCATTGTTAGGTTGATTGCCCATTCACGCCCACTTAGCATAGTTGACCTCATACGAACATATTAAGTTGCCATCAGAAAAGGCCCACAGATCTATCACATCTGCCCGATTGTGCAGCTCTTAGTTTCATATCACTACAGCAGCTCCACCCTCACCCAAACCTCTCCCTTCCTCCTCTTTCCCAGTCCTTCCCCCTTTTGTGTTCTTGTGTGTACTAACCCTGCCCTTGACTCTATCCCAACCCCACTTAAAGCTATCCACTGTCCTTTGAGTGATTAACTCCTCCAGCAGTGCGTTCCAACCCACCACCACTCTCTCTGCCTCCTCATCTCTCTGCCAAACGTGCCCCCTTCTAACTTCAGACTGTGCCCTCTAGTGACCCTTACCCCCCTTTAAGTGGAAGAATCCTCCCTCCCCGACTTGGTTTATGCGTTTCAAGTACTTAAAGGTCTCTGTCATGTCCCCTCTTACCCTTCTGTCTTCCAGCGAGCACACATTGAGCTCCTTCATCCTTTCCTCATATGGCAACTCTCCTAGTCCCATGATCATTTTTGTAGCCCTACACTGCACCCCCTCCAACAATCTTACATCCTTTTTGAGGTAAGGGCACCAGTACTGTACACAGTACTCCAAGTGTGGCCTCACCAGTGAGCTATACAAGGGCAGGATGACCTCCCCATTTCAAGAGGTGATCCCTCTGGCAATACAACCCTATTTGCCCTTGCTGCCACCCTCCTATACTGTGCTGATACCTTCATGTCCCCTACGACTATAACCCCCAGGTCTCTTTCCTCCTCTGAAGCTATTACCTGCACTCCCCCCCCCCCAGTCAGTAGCTGTTCCTGGGATTTCTGGCTCCAAGGTGCATGACCTTGCACTTTTTAGCATTATACCCCAACTGCCACTCCCTAGACCAGTGTTTGAGTTTAGCTAGGTTCTCTCTGAATGCCTGTCTCTCTCCTTCATTGTCCACTTTTGCACAAATCTTAGTGTCATCCACGAACAGACTGATCTTACTCTGACCTTCTCTGCAATGTCTCCAGTAAAGACATTGAAAAAACAGGGCCCAACTCTGAACCCTGCAATACCCCACTCATTACTGGCCTTGGCTTGGATGTCTCCCCCCCTACAACTACCCTCTGTTGTCTGCCCTGCAGCCAGCTCTCAACCCACCCCACCAGTTTTTCCACCATCCCCATGTCCCTCAGTTTGCTCATAAACCTCCTGTGTGGCACCAAGTCGAAAGCCTTGCTGAAGTCCAGATACAGGACATCCACAGCATGGTCTTTGTCAACTGCCCTAATGACCCAGTCGAAGAAGTCAATCAGGTTTGTTTGGCAAGATCTTCCTGTGACAAACCCATGCTGTCTCTCATCCTGCAGACCATTGCTATTGAGAAAGGTTATGCCTATGGGGTGACTTACCATCCTGACTTGTGCAAATTTGACAGGCGTGGACAAACTGAAAATAATGGTAATCAGTAAAAGTAAAAATCCACACTGCTTCCATGGTGTAAACATTGCCAGGCTGCCAGTGCACTACAGGGCCAATCGCAATGTGTGGATGACAAATGAACTGTTCAGCGGATGGGTGAGGGATCTCAAGAAAGTAATGAAATCACTGCTCAAATTCTGAGATCACAGCCTACAGAGGAAGAGGATGAGGAGGCAGAAGATGACCCCCCCCTCCAGAAGTAGAGCCAGTCCAAATTCTCTGATGGGGATTTGCATGTTTCCATGTTGTTTTGCATTATTGGGGTATGTGCAATTGTGTTTCCTTCAAAACTTAGCTGTATGGCCAATGTCCTCCAGGATAACCCATACCTCAGGGCATTTGCTCTGGGGTTCTTTTGTAGTTCTTTTTCTTCTCTATTTGGGGCTCCCCATGGCCCAAACAAATAACACCCCCCTTAAGAAGTGGCTGGCTCCCTCTCCCTGGGCTAAGACACAGATATGGCACACTGATGAGTCCAGATGAGGACAAAACATGTGTATGTGTCTCATGTATCTTAGCCTTTGCTGATTGCACTGTGAGGCCTTTTGGCACCATGCAATTCTACTTAAAGTAGAGCCAGTCCAAATTCTCTCTGGCGATTTGCATATGTGTTCCATGGTCCTTATTAAACATTATTTTTTAACATTAAAGTTGATTTCTAATATCAAAAAACACTGTGTGTCTTTCAATGTATCAGGAGCAGAGAGCATTAATAAATTTCACAGATGCTAAGACAACTCTGCATAACAAGCACACTCCCACTTTTGTAAATAACCTGCTTAACTGAATATTTTTCCATGGCAAATAGGGTATTCACTCAAGTGGGCTTCACAAAAGTATATTCTTGTGAATCAAAACACACTGTTTTCGAAGGAAGTGGATAACATTGCCATTTTGATCATAAGGCAAAACCTACTGAAATAATGAGTAGTGTCAAAGTGTCCATCTAAGGACTTTAGTGAGAGTGAGAGAAAGATATGTAATTTAATTGTACCACAGGGGAGAATCCTGCTGTTTGAATTAAAAAAGGGACTGCATCCTAACTCGTCATTCATTATATGGGCTTTCAAGGTGTGGACTCTAAAAATCCATATGTCATCTTTGGAGTTTTGTCCTGTCTCTTTCCTTTTCTAAAACTGGAACATGATCAGTAGCCATGAATTTTCCATTTTGTGTTTCACAATTGTTTTCATTTAGAATATGAGTACCCAGGGCATTGTATTCATTTAGAATATTAGTACCCAGGGCTTTATCTACTGCATGCCAAGGTGGTTCCCATTTTTAAAGCTGGGGACCCCCTCTCATTCAACAATTATAAACCAATCTCCCTGCTCCCCCACCTGAGCAAGCTCCTTGAGAAGACAGTCCATCGTCAACTGTCTGATCACATTGAGAAAAATTATCTGCTGTGCGACCAGCAACACAGCTTCCAAAAGTCCCATAGCACCTCATCTGCTTTGGCCCAGTTTACGAATCATGTTCTTAGAAACATGGACATGGGCAAAGCTACGGGCACTGCATTTGCGGACCTGACCAAGGCCTTTGACCTGGTCAACCATCCCCTCCTACATAACTCTCTTTTGCAACTTGGTTGCTCCTCAGGGACCTTGCAGTGGTTTAGGAGCTACCTATCTGGCCGATCCCAGTCTGTATGTATCAGAGCTGCCTTGTCCCCTGACATGCCTGTCTCCATGGGCATCACCCAGGGCTCCATCCTGGGCCCACTATTATTCTCTATCTTTATTAATTCCCTCCTCACTGACTGCCATACCTGTGAAGCACTTCTGTATGCTGATGATCTCATCTTCTTTTGCAGTGATAAGTCACTGACTAACATATCTGCTACCTTTTCACAGAACTATGGCTCAGCCCACAGCTGGTTCCTGTCACAAAGGCTCCTGGCTAATGTTAAAAAAACAAATGCAATGCTTCTTGGGTCCAAACCATACCTGGCCAACATAGCCAAATCCGGCTCCTCTCAATGATCACACTGGATGGACTCTTACTAGAAAATGTCCCACATTTCAAATTCTGGGGCGTAACCCTTGACCCTTCCCTCTCTTTCATGGAGCACGTGAACTCTGTTGTACGAAGGGTTAACCAAAAGCTCAAGGCTGCATATTGGCTCAAATGGTTCCTGACCAGAGAAGCCCACCTAGCTATAGCCCAAGGTAACCTGCTCCCTATCCTAGACTACTGCTCCCCATTTGCACGCATATGTCCTCAGCCCTTTGCTCATGTCTAACCTCTGTCTATAACAATATATGTTGATTTGCACTACTGGCACCCTACTCCACCCACCACTGTTACTAGTATCAGGGTCTTGGCTGTCTCCCACTCTCTAGCCGCCATGATTATACGATAGGCTGCATCGTTGACAATGCCCTAAGAGATGGCAGCGCATCCCCCTACATGTCCCTTCTAAAAACCAGAACAGCTCCCAGATGCCTACGTGTGTCCTCAGTCCCCCCTTTAGAGATACCTAAAATTTCCACTGCTGTGGGTGGCAAAGCGCTATCAGTTACAGCTCCCGCCCTATGGAACAGCCTCCCTGTGTCACTCTGATCTGCTGACACCCACTGCACCTTCAAACTCCGACTCAGAACCTGGTTACTTAGACAGGCCAAATGCCTGTGCCAGCCAGGGTAACCTTTCTTCGATATGATATTCCTTTCTTACTAATAACCCTGCCCTCTCTTACTTTTTATTTTTTCCCCTTTATAACTGTACTACCACTAAGGCACTTGGTTCCCTGCTCCTTGAACGATAATGCAGTCTTTCCTACTGTTTTTGTAATCAACATCCCAAGTTTCATTTGTATTTGCTATTTGCAGTTTTCCCCCCTGTTGTCTCACATTCTCCCTACCCTGTTCCCCCAGTGTAAATTTGTAATGTACTCTTGTTCTCTCAACACTGTGGAAATTACAGTGTATCCGCTGATTTTACCCCGACACATTTTGTAATCAATACTGTATTCAACTATTTTCTGCCTGTACATTGATTGCACCTGTATGTATATTTTGCTGTATATGTTGTTGTATATTGTATATTTCGTTTTGCCACTTTGTGGGCCCAGATTGTGCCTGAAAATGGTCCCTTGTATCAGAGCACTTACCCAGTAATCAAAGGCTTAAATAAATACTTAAATGAATGTTACCATTTCTAATCGCACTGATGTGCACTTGTAGCCTGACTCTCAGCTTGACATGTTGTGCAGGCAACATACATTTTGTTGCATGAGCACAGCATAACATACTTCTAATGTCGTTTTGTACTCATTGTGGTGTGCAGTCTCTAACTTTATGGCCTTGGTGGGTTTGGTGAAGATATTCCACTTATACAAGTGTGACATTTTACCCCACAGTGCTCATTCTCCTATTTCTAACACAGTCTGGTCTGAAGTGGCTATGAACAAGGTGGTCCCTCAAGTTCTCACCTCTACTGAAAGTAACAAGTGGTGGTCCCACAATTATCTGATAGAGGTTAGGGTCGCACTGTAGAATTTGCCAGTGCTGATGAATAATGGTGCCAACCTTTTGGGCAACTGGGCTGTATGCTGTAACAAAGTTAATTCTAACCCCCGGTCCAATCTTTTTCTCTTACACTTTACATCAAGGTGTTTAACAAGCTGCTTCATCACCCCTCTCTCAGCAACCTTCCCCAGCAATGGTACTGTAGGTTGCAGATAGTTTGATAGTTTATAAAGTCATAGAAATATAGATTTTGTTGGCAGAACAGGACCTTTAGACCATCCAATCTGCCCTTTGTCCATGCCTGTTCTATCACCACTGACCCTAGTTTGTCTTAGGTGTCATAGATGTCACTCCCTCCCCCCGTTCCTCTACCTTATATGTCCCTGTACCTACCCCATGCATGCCTGAAGTTCCCTACAGTCTTTGCCCCCACTACCTTCTGTAGCAGGCTGTTCCATGCATACACCACCCTTTTCATGAGAAAGTATTTGTGCACATCTCTCCTAACCCTCCTTAGCTTCATTGCTTGCACCCCCTTGTTTTAGGGCCTTCAGTTCTCTGAAATAGACCCTCCACTTGTACCTTGTTCACTGCTGTGAGGTACTTGTAGGTTTAAATCATCTCCCCCCCTTGTTCTCCTCTCTTCCATAGAGTACATGTTGAGTTCCTGCAGTCTTTCCTCATATGGTTTCTCATGCAACCCTCTCACCATTTTCATTGCTCTCCTCTGAATCACCTCTGCCCTTTCAATGTCCTTCTGGAGGTGGGGCCTCCAGGACGGGACACAGTACTCCAGGTGGGGCCTCACTGGTGAGGCCCCACCTGGACACAATACTCCAGGTGGGGTCTCACCAGTGAACAATATAATGGCAGCACCACCTCCTCCCTCCTGCTACAAATCCCTCTCCCAATGCACCCCAGCATCCTGCTAGCCTTTCTAACTGCTTTGTCACACTGTCCAGCTACCCTGAAGTCATCAGATATGATGATCTCCTAGGTCTCTTTCTTGTTTGATGATCATAATCTCTACTCACCCCATCTTATACACAGCCCTTGAGTTCTGCAGCCCTAAGTGTATACCCTTGTGTTTTTTGTCACTGAAACCCAGCTGCCACCCCCTGGACTGTTCCTCTAGTTTCCTCAGATCCTTTTGCATTCACGCCATCCCTTCCTGAGCATCAATCTTGTTGCAGATTTTTGTATAATCTGCAAAGAGACACACCTTACCATGGAACTCCTCTGCAATGTTGCTTATGAAGACATTGAAGAGCGCCAGCCCCAGCACTGAACCCTGTGGAACCCCACTAATCCATCTATCACCACCTGAGTGGCTACTGTTTACCACCGCTGTTTGCCTCCTATCCCTTAATAAGTCTGATACCCAACTAAACAAATTCTTGTCAGATCCACTATGGCTGCATAATGAAGTTTGTGAAGAAAATGAGCAGACTAGGATGGTCCCTGTGGTCCTTACCTAGTGTCAAATTGTATGTCTATGAGTTTACCATGCCAGAACATTACATTGGCAGTTGTGATGGGGCTGGCTATATTCTTGCCTCTACAGCCTATGAAAGGGGCTTTAGAAACTCAGGTAAACCATTTTGTTCAGACTCTTCCAACTATGTGGCAGGCCCCAGCATGCACTGTGAAAGAGTGTGATGTAAAGCCAAGCCACTCTAGTCTACTTGATCCTCAAGAAAAAAAAAAAAAGATAGTCACCACATGTGACTTAGAAACAGCACTGTTTATCCAGCCCTGGAAAGAACAGCAATCTGGAAATAAAAGCTTGTATTTTTCTTACTTGTCGTGAACAGCTTGTCTGAATTCTTCCAGCTTTTTTTCCTAGTAAATTCTACCATCCCGCACACAGCTGAACTTTACTCAAATGTGGTTTTGTTTAGTGTGCCTAGTGACTCTAATACCTATATCTTTATTACTCCAATTTTTTAGTTCTTGATCCTTGTCTGTGCCAAGGAACAAGTTCAGTGAAGCACTGGCTCTGTTAAATAAGTGTCTAGGAATAGCACGGAACACCTTTAAAAAAGAAAGAAAAATGAATGTACATTAAGTACAACAAACAGTGCCAATGGTCATGCCTCTTTCAATCTCATTCATTACAACAGCTTATGGGAATGTTCTAATTTTCAATAAAAACGCTTAATATTTCAAGCTTTAGTACACGATTTGACGTTCTTAAATCGTGATAAATCTGATATGAAAGTGCTACATCAAAATGAAACAAGTGGAACTGCTTTAAATGTAGAGTTACAAGAAGAGTTAGTCTTTCTGACAGACTGCACCCTAGAAGCTGAGCTGTCCTTAGCACCTGTAGCTCCCACACACAGTATATGACCATCTCGAGACACGCACACAGCAGGACATGGAAACAATGTGCCCTTCTCTGTCTAGAAAACCACACCAATAAAATAAGCAAAACAGTTTCTTACTATGTAGGTATCAGCAAGAATTTAAGGAGAGAAACATCGACAGCTAAGACTAGAAACCAGCTCCAGTCCCCTTTATTAATGGGTGCCGCCATGATTGTTTACAAAAAACTTTATTGAATGCAGCAGACGCACATACTAACACAGGTTAGGAACTCTGTGGGATGGTCTATAAAGCATTGCAAAACATGATTTTATATAGCCAGCGGTAAGCACAAACAAAAAATATACTGTATCATTATCCTGGTGTGGAAAACAATACATAAATCACTCTTGAATAGGTTTGTATGATTATCAGGGCTGTCATTTATTTTACCCAGTTGAGTTTTTACTTTATATGATGGTATATTGTCTTGTTTATAATCTGCTGGAGCTATGGGCTGCTACCCCCCGCGCGCTGGTGTGCTGCACTCCATGCAGCGTACAGACGATTGGGGTAGCTATGCCTTGCTGTTAAGGGAGAGGACAGAAATGGCAGGGATGCAGAAGAAAACACCCATTAAAAAAAAAAAAAACACCCACTGTGATATAGTGCAGTGCTGCAGTCCATAGGGACAACATGAGTGAATTGTTTCTTGAGGGAGGGTCAGGCGGAGGGAAAACAGTTCCACGGATGGAGAACATGACGTCAGCCCTTTTCTACATGCAAAACATCTGCAGGGCTCCACCCATGCAGCCATAAAAAAAAAAAAAAAACACCAGGGAGACTTGCTCCTCTATTGCCACAAAAATGCTGGAGGAGGAGATGCTGTGCGAAGGTGCGGTTTCTCACAGAATGCCCCCTTACCTGTTCAGAGTTCCAGAGTTTGACAGCGGGAGCACAATGATACACCAGCTGTACTGTGGTAGGTGCTTTTGAAGTAGTACAGGTTGGCTAAATATGCACTGATAAGGACACGGCTATGACAGGCTCTTAGTCAATCAGAGTCGTGGAAATGTTTTGCCCATTTCATAACAGGGATTAATGAACAGTCAGGTGACGTTGTTCACCCAATTACAACTTTACTTTACCTACCCCATGTCATATGGTGCCATAAAGCTGGGAAAATACTGTAAATGAATTAAAAATTGTAAAAGTAGCATTCTAACATTTTGGTCCTTTTCAGAATGTGCAACCACAGCCCAAAATCAGGAACTGTACTTGATTCATCAGTTTTGAAAATCCTGCCAGTACATTTAAGAAGTCAGTAGCTGGCCTTTCACAGACAACAACTAAAGAATCCAATCCTATCTATGTTAGTTCATCACTACTCATCTTACATGAAAGAAAGGAAAGGAAAGAAAGACTGTATTTCTTTACATAGTGCTTTAAATAAACAATGTCTAGAAAACATTTTCAAGCCATTAACGATTGCATAAGACATTAGACAAGCAAATTTATAACATAGGGCAGGGAAAATAAAGTTGTAATTGGGTGAACAACATCATCTGACAGTTCTTTAATCCCTGTCAATGCACAGTTAGGGTGAAGAGGTTCCCCAGATTCTGAATCACTGGGCACAATGGATCTTATTTTGTGCCCTATGGCAGAAACATGAAAAGCAGTCATGTGCAATGGGCTGCTTAGCGAGCAGTAATCATTTCCCCTGCCAGCCGGCCCACCGATCTCCACTTCCTACACAGTGAATGTGGACAGAGAGTACTGTTGCTCTGCGGTGTCTTTCACCCCATATATGTCACTGTGCCCATTGTATTGTCTTTTCCACCCTCCCTCTCCGCGGATCACTGCCTCCCACACGCAAATTGGGAAGAGGCTCCCAAACCCTACCCCTGAGACAGAGACTGACAGTTGGAGTGCTGGTAACTTGTCTACCACTGTCGGGTAACTGTGGCATATTTAGTGAGAGAGAGAGAGAGAGGTGTTTCTGTTCACCCTCCCATTGCCTGTCGCTGTCTGTGTCTTTCCCTGTTTGTAGTGGGAATGCGGTCCAGTGACACAGCAGAGTCAGCGGCACTGCCCTCTCTCTGCAGCTCACTGCTCATGATGTGTGCGGCAGTGAGAGAGAGACACAGAACTGGAGCAGTAGTGACATCTGTTCTTTTTGTGTCTCCACATGTGGTGCAGCACTTCGGCATCCTAGCGAATGATCCACTTTCACAGATGTCAGCACAGAACTGCACAAACTCTCACCAGCTGTTTCTTCAATTTGTACAGAGGCAGACGTAATTTTTAGCAGTCCTGCCACAGGGAGCCCACCCCACCCCCTCACCTCACAGTGCAAGCAGGCGGCCACCACATACAGTGCTGACAGTCTCCGGTCCCCACTAGGTCACTGGGAGCACAAGAAGAGAGAGACACCAAGAGTAGCAGATCTAATTGGAGCCATGCGGCAGTGTGTGTTTCTTCTGTGTGTGTCTCTCTCTCTGTCTCTGTATTGCAGCCATGTGGCAGTCTGTATTTTAATTTTTTTATTTCTCTCTCTTGGCATTTCTCTTTGCATTGACTTGCAAACCGAGCAGTCCCCTTCCACATTCAGCGGCTGCACAGGGCCTCTCCACCCCCCAATGACCAGGTGCTCACCACTCATGGACTGTCTTTGGTCTCCATTGCAGTAGTCACCAAAAGCAGGACAAGAGAAAGAGACACTGTGAATGGCAGATGTAATTGAACCCGTGCGGCACTGTGTGTGTGTGTTTTTCTCTGTCTCTCTTTCTCTCTTGGAGTTTCTCTCTCTGTATTAGAGCCATGTGGCACTCTGTATTTTTATTTTCTCTCTTTCTCTATTCACTTGCAAGGTATGCAGTCCCCCTCCACATTCAGCAGTGGCACCAAGCCTCTCCCCCTCCCCACCCAATGGCTGGTTGCTGACCACCCACATGGAGCCGTGTAGACAAGCAGTGAGCATGACAGCAGCTGTCATTGTGAAATGCTGCACTGTCCTGTCTCTTTCCCCACCACCATGTTGCTTTTGTGAGAGAGCGAGAGAGTGTGAGCTTCTGTGGGGAGAGAGAGTAGCTGAACGCGGTCCTCTTCTGTAGGTTAATGGTGTTCGTTGGGGAGGGAGATAGAGAGAGAGAGAGCAAGCAGCATGGAGACAAATGCAGAGGCACACACACACACAACATTAAATCAAAGTTGCTGCAGGTGCTGAAAGGGCGGAGCAGTAAGAGATGGCAGCCATGCTGCTCCGCTTCTTGCAGTTTCTGTAGCCCAGCATTCAAAAACGTGTTTTGTAAGTTTTCATTTATAGCCATTTCTTCACTCCTGCTCCCATGGGCAACACCACATGAGGAGATGCTCTCCATTCACAGCACAAAAGGCAACTGAATTCCCAACTTCCACAATGAACCTTGGACACAGTCCACCAGCTCCCATTTCAGGGCGGAGTTCAGTGCTTTCAGGGCAGGAACACAGAGGAGACTATTTACAAGGGATGCAGAAGCAAACACCCATAAAAAAAAAAAAAATGCCCACTGTGATATAGTGCAGTGCTGCAGTCCATAGGGACAACATGAACAGATTGCTTCTTGGGGGAGGGTCAGGTGGAGGAAAAACAGTTCCACGGATGGAAAACATGACATCAGCCCTTTTCTAAATGCAAAACGTCTGCAGGGCTCCACCCATGCAGCCGTAAAAAGGGACTGCAGTCTAACTTGTCATTAAGATTAAAGAATAGCTCATTGAGTAAAGACCTATTTTAAATATTGCAAGAAAAAATACACTACAGTAAAACAAAATACCAGCAGCAGCAAACAATACCGCACCAGAGGGATTAGCAGTGTGATCTGAATCTGAACAGAGCAGTTTACTGAGATAACAGTAGCTATGGTATAACCACCAAAAATTTTTTTTTTAACATGATGGGGATTAACAAGACACATATGACAGCAAGAGTGTAGACAAGAATTTTAAACAAGTACTCAAAACTGCTGCGCTGATGGCCCCCGCGTTACATAAACATAAACCAAAATATGCACTGCCACATCACTCCAACAGTAGGCCACCCCTCCTCCATTTGCCCTGTCTGAGTTCAAGTAATCAGTTTCTTCCTGTAATCCTCCTTCCTTTGTTTTTCTGCCTGCCTGGTAAGTTATTCTTGTTTGTGTATTTGGCTGGTGGCATCAGTGCCCCTTAGCGAACAACAAATGCAAAAGGGCTCAGCACGACATAAACACAATGTGACTCATAATGTCCTTGCTTTCCTCTTTTTGTTGCCCCTGCCTGATTTATTTTACTGTACTCTGCTGAGGACAGTGCATATGCCTGCCGACACCCCTGCATGACAGGAGTATTTTAAAACAAGTTACTATAATACTTCAAGAACTAAACAAAATAACTTCAATCAATATAGAAACGAACTGACAAATAATTCACTTAACCAAACAAAACTGTACTACAGAATTAAAATGACAAATCGCAACCCACAGACAAAAATAGTTGAGAAGAAGGACTGAGGAAAACCAATCAGACTAGTGCTCACAGGGCTGCCTTCCTTGCTGGCTGATAAACCACCCTCCCCCACGTAGCACTAGACAAAACCAAACCAATATTTTCAACTAAATCAATCTGCACAACTATGAACAAACAATGGCAATCTAGCTACATGAGGCACTTTAGAGATTTTGTGTAGTGATTTGGGTCAAAATAATACCCCACTTTTGGAATAGTTTTGAAGGTTTTTTGCTCAGATGAGAAGGGACAGACTTCTCTCAAACTCTCTTTTCTTGATACTACGCTGAGCATATGGCATACAGATCATTTCAGTACTATGTGACCTCCAGTCTCATGGTACACTGCAAACTTCACCTTTGGGCCCAACTTTGCCAGCAAAGCTACCAAATTTGCCATTTGCAAAGTTACTGTAGCCCTTTGCTGTAAACTGGAACTTCACAGGGTGGATTAACTTATGAATTGCGGCAAAAAGTTATCCAGCATCAGACATCTGTAGGTATTACAAATATGCCCACCTTTCTATTTTTACATTCTTACATGTATGCTCCTTTTTATTTTCTGGACAGCCTGATATTGAAAACAGAGCTGCATTTCAAACTAGCTGATGTCGGCTGAATGCTATAACCTGTAAAAGAACTGAATAAATATGGTGCACACATTTACAAATGGGAACATCAGCTGTTTCACATAATATGCATGATGCAGTTTTTTATGAAGTTTAATGTACAGTAGATGAAATCTTCATGAACTTGGCTTTAGTTCAGTTACAAGAGCTCTGGCATACTTAACATACCATATGAACAGATGTCATTTGCTATATCATTCTGAAGAATAAGGAATAAAAGGCAACATTTGAACGCACTTGCATCCCCACTCGCAATATCTGTTTTCTGCTCTCCAAGTAGTGAGTGAGTGAGTGTGTGTGTGTGTGTGTGTGCGACAGTAGGTATATTCAAGCACAGTGTAACATTTTTGCTTGCAGAGATCGAATACATTAGAAACAACACATTAGCAATCACAGTACAAACACTAGTTCACTTGCAAAACACAACATACCATATGACCACACTTGCAAATGACCTGACAGGGAGACCCCTATGGTGGGAATGCTGGGCACACCCAATAGGTATCTGCAAATCTGCAGGCACAAATACCTGTTTGTGAGTCACTAACACGTGTGCCTTACCATAGCACCAAACAAACATTTTGGAAATCATAACCCAAAGGGTCCCACTCTGCATTCAACTGTCTAAACCAGTATTACCATCTCATTGACTGCAGTGTGCCTCTGTTGATGTGTAGGCTATATAAGCTACTTACTACAACAGACAGAGGAATACAGAGACAAAGTGTGAGTAATGCAGGCATGTGGAAATATGTCCTGTGGTGATGTTGCACAACCATTGTATTCAAAGGACAGAGTAGCACTATTTTGTTGTTTTTATATTTTGTATTTTATGCCATGCAGTAGCTATACATCATTTTTAGAGTTTTTGTAGTATCCATGAGGCATTACCAAAGCTTATAGTGGTATAGTATTTCCAAAAAAGAGTTTCCCACTAGGATAAACAGTTTAAAACATACAGATACATTAAAACTGACATCATCACTGTATGGTCTTGCCAGTTTAGCAAATTTGTGAGGCAGCATGGCTTAGTGGTTGGAGCACCATTTGGGAATCTGGTGATCACAGGTTCAATTCCCAGCAAAGCCAGCATACTTACCATGTTACCTTGGGCAGACCACATAACCTTCCAGTGCGCCATTCTATCCAGATGCAGATATGGGAAGTAACAGGACACCACTGAAAATAAGATATTGTATCTCAGCTGGGCTATCCCAGGACAAATAAGGCATACTGACTTGATAACTCAAACTGCTTACTTTCTGTTTTTATCCTGTGTTTATCTCCTGATCTCTCTGTCCAGCACCCATCTGGATTGGTCCCCCCCCACGGCCCCATCACCCAACTTCTCTGGGGCTTACTGACTCAGTTAGTGTCCTCTACCACAGGACTTGATTGGAGCAGCCAAGCATCTGTGACGATGAAGGCCTACAAGGGATGGAGCCATCACCATACAATGTTCTGAAGTTTTTCCTCCATCTTCCCCCCTGGTGCCCATGTGTGTGAAATGTTGTGATTTACATGATCTGCCTCTATGAAGATCCACCCAGCATCCAGGCATGGGGTTCCCCTCACTTGTAGTCCCACAGCACTGCCACCTAGATTCCTTCAGGTGGCAGTAGCCCCACATAGCAAGCATTCCCCCCATCCTGAGGGAGGACAGCTGCCCTTGGGATGCCCAATTATCCATCCCCCTACCATTTCCAAAGCACCTGAGGCCGTTTCCAAGCCTGGTTAACTGCTTACTCTCACTGCCTGAGCAGACAGTGACAGCACACACCTGAGTCCTTTTATAGGGCACTGACTGTGCTTGCTGTGGTTCTACAGCCATTTGTGAGTGGTTATGCTTTCAGCACTCCTTACCTTAGTGAACAGTAGCAGGCACTTAAAGAGCCCCTGACGCAGTCTAGCATTCTTCTTGAATCCTGCTCCTTAAATGATGCTTTATGTTGTTGTGTAGTGTTTTCTTATAAGCGCTCTCTTCTTTCATTTCTGTCTGCCTGCTTTGACATGTTGCTGATACCTCGTCCTTTTCCCACTATTTGTTATCCCTTAGCTGACCTGTGGCAGAATGACATCATATGTAGTTGTTTGCCTGCGTGCCAAGAGCCGTTCTTCACTCAGCTCGCTGCCACAGGCTCCGTTGTTCAGTAGCTGTACTGGTGTTTTTTTTCTTTCTGTAGTGTGAACAGCTGAGTAGAAATTGATTAAGTTTACTGCTTGTAATACTAATCAATGAGTTACTGTATGCATATTTGTGAAATTGGCTGTCCATGTACACGGACAGGTTCCCTAAAAGAAGAATAAAAAAACTTTGTCTTTGCTGCTGTTTTAAGCAGCTTAAGTCACTTTTACCAGCCCTGCCTTTTTGAACAAGTTTGTTCCATTCTCAGAATAATTTGGTAATGGAGGGAGTGGAAATAAATGCAGTGCATCTCTTTGTGTGGGTCTGATTTATATTTATTTATGAAGTTAGTACAAATCTTCATCAAGTAGTATTGCAACAGCAGCGTGGACATGGCGTGGAGAACTAACATTAATAAATTTAAAAATAACTACGTAAATAAACACAAATCAGACCCACACAAAGAGATGCACTGCATTTATTTCCACTCTCTCTGTCACCAAGTTATTCTGAGAATGGGACAAACTTGTTCAAAAGGCAGGGCTGGTAAAAGTGACTTAAGCGGCTTAAAACAGCAGCAAAGACAACATTTTTTTCTTCTTCTTTTAGGGAACCTGTCCATGTACACGGACAGTCAATTTCACAAATTTGCATACAGTAACTCATTGATTAGTATTACAAACAGTAAACTTAATCAATTTCTACTCAGCTGTTCACACTATAGAAAGAAAAAAAACGCCAGTACAGCTACTGAACAACGGAGCCTGTGGCAGCGAGCTGAGTGAAGAACGGCTCTTGGCACGCAGGCAAACAACTGCATATGATGTCATTCTGCCATTGGTCAGCTAAAGGATAACAAATAGTGGGAAAAGGACAAGATATCGGTAACATGTCAAAGCAGGCAGACAGAAATGAAAGAAGAGAGCACTTATTAAAAAACACTACACAACAACATAAATCATCATTTAAGGAGCAGGATTCAAGAAGAATGCTAGACTGCGTCAGGGGCTCTTTAATGAGTTCACTGGGGCTTTCAATATTCTCTTGGGACTTGCATTCAGGATTCTACATTTCCTTAGCACATGCTCCTGGCCTGCCTTTGCATGTCCTCACAATTCACTGCATTTGCATGCTGACAGCTTCAGTAGGTGTGAGGACTACAAACTGCAGACTAAGCACTCATTAACCCTGTTAGCAAATCACAAACACCGTTGGAGACTCACAAACCTTCCAAATATGCGGTCCAAGACCATATAAAATTTATATTAGAACATAATTAGAAATTCACAACAAAATAGTATATTAAGATAATGTAAGGTTTGTGTGACCAAACAAAAATGCAGAGTATTACATTTTAGGCCCCATATTCAGAGCCTAGCAAAATCACGGTGCAGCAGTTTGCATTGCACTTGCACATGACTGGCTCTGAATAATGTTAAGACAGCACTGCCGATGGAGTGGTGCTCACTATTGGGCCATGTCAGCACAGTGCTAAGGGGACCTACATTGCGCTGACATGGACCAGGGCTGAATATGGCCCACAAGATACAGTGCTGTCTAAAACAAGATAGTGCCAGGCCGCCTGTGGTCCACATTCAGCCCCAAAATGCAAATTAGCTCATTGGGCATGCAAGGTGCTAAGGGGCATTCTAAATGCCCATTATGTGCTCATTTGCATGTGACACAATAGCCCTTTGTGCCCATTCTGCCGTAAAACCTCCATCCCCGGCAATACATTGGTCCTCCCCCCCCCCAGTCACACACTGTGCTGTAAAACCTTCCTCCCTGGTGGCATACTTGTCCCCCACCCCCACCCCAGTTGCCCTCAATTGTCCATCCATCAGTAAAACCTCCCTCCCTGATGGCATAGTGTTTGTATTACTCCCCTATCACTCATCCATCAGTAAAACCTCCATCCCTGGTGGTGTAGTAGTTCTCCCACCCCAGACCATTCATCAACCCCCCCAGCTGCAGACCTCTGCCCTACACCCCCTCACTCCGATTGCCATGCTCCATCACAATGGCAGCCAGCACAGCCCTCCTCTCCCCTCCTCCGCTGGCCATCATCTGACTGTCAAGGAGCAGGATTGTGGCAATCAGGGTTGGGGGTTCACTATGCCACAAGGAAGGGAGGTTTTACTGTTGGATAGATGTTTGGGGTTGGGGGAGAATGCTAGACACAGGGGTGGGCAGTGTAGTACAGTTGCCCCTCTTTTGGGGGTAGGGGTGTGGGCGCATGATTAGTGCCCAGATAAGATGTAGGGTCTGATGGTGGTAAACAGTGCCACTCTGTGAGCTGTTTGCTGCCACGACAAAGCTTTGAATATACTATTACACCAGCATGCACGAGAGAGCCCCTCATTTGCATAGGTGCAGTGGTATAGTTGGTGCCTTAGCACTACTGGGTTTGGGTAGCAGTCTGGGGGCCTCTGAATATGGCCTTATCTGGAGCTCTGACACTAACAGCATTTGTGCCAGCACTAATCTTTGAATATCAGGCCCTCAGTGTTCAAAAGTCACAACCTGATTATGGCTACATCAACACAGCTGCTTCCTCACTGTGTGACCTTGAATATGGCCCTGCCTGGAGCACTGGCACTAACCATGTTTGTACCACTGCTAACCTTTGAATATCAGACGCTCAGTTTTCAAAAACCACAACCTGATCAGGATTATATCAGCACAGCTATTTCCGCACTGTGTGACCTTGAGAAGTCATTGGACCTTCCTACCCTTCAGCACCACTTGCTGTAATATTGAGGAGTTTCTGTGTCCATGACACCGCAATATGCTACATCATGCTACACTTCAGAGTTTACAGTACACGCAACTGATACATGTCACAAAATCGCAGCCAGTTATTTAATAAAAGCTTTAAAAACTGATTTCATTTCTCACTTTTGTTTGTTCATATTGAAGTAGGTTTATAAGCAAAATATCATTTATTTTTTAACTTAATTTTATTGTTCTTTAGAAAAATATTAAACCCAGGCAACACTGAATGACAACAATAGGTAAACTGGTGTCAAACACTGGTTTATATGTTATTGACAGTCATGGAAAACAACAAAGAGAGTTTGTTTCTTTTTTCTAAAAAGTGAAGAAAACACACAAAAATTTAACTATCAATATGAACATAAAACAAGTATTTGCAAACGTTGAATATTCACCACTGGTATTGCTGTTGTACTGGGTATTGCTTGTGCACATTTTTACTATATATCAGTCTGCCGGAAGAGGTGGTGGGGGCCAAAACAGTGGCAGGATTCAAGAGGGCATGGGACAGACAAGGAGTTGACAAGGGGGCAGAGTGGGAGATCTCTGGTCGAAAGAGACAATTATGGAGTGGGGGTAAGGGGCAAACTCGATGGACCAATGGGGTCCTTTTCTGCTGCCAGATTTCTATGATTCTGTGATTCACCCAGAATAGAGCAGATGAAATCTAATGCCTCATTTTCAGTGGTGTCCTGCTGTTTACCCAGGGTAGGGCAGCTGAGTGGCAATATCTACTTTTAAGTGGGCTCCCACATTTTTACCCCAAATGTCCAACAGTCTTTTTATGACCTGGCATTATGATCAAGACAGGTGACATTTTTTAAATCCTATCCAAGAGGAGATTTTGCTGTGAAGCTGTGGAACCAAGTTTCGGAGGGGATTTGAAAAATGACACCTGCCATGTTCAGGAGGTGGGGTAACACAAGGGATTGGTTGAACATTAGGGGCCAAAATCTGCAAAAAAATAAAGTTATGACTAAATGTTGGGACAGTTTGTTTCCTCATAACTTTGTTGTTTTTTCAAATTTGTACCCCAGATTTTCAACATAATAGTTTTTGATGACTCCTTCTGAGCATAACAAGTGTCATTTATTAAACAATGGCTGAAAAGTCATTTTTAAAATAACAGCTGTCACATTCATGAGGTGGTGTGAAAAAATGGCTATTTTGAAAGAGTCGGGGTCAAAATATTGAAAATTACCACAGTTTTGAGTGTGCACTGAAAAATTGCAATATAGACTCACAACTTTGTTGTTTTCAACATAGCCTTCTTACAACCCCACATAGCCTTCTTATGAGCCCACCTCATGAACAAAGGCAGAGGAAATGTTCAAATCCTATGCAAAAGGTGATTTCGCACCACAAGTGCGAAAACATATTTTGGCCAGGATTTGAAAAATGACAGCTGTCACATTCATGAGGTGCTGTGAAGAAATGGCTGTGTTGAAAATTAGGGGTCAAATTATTGAAACTTACCAGAAATACAAGCCTGCATTCTTAAATTTCAATGCAGACTCATAACTTTGTTGTTCTTTAATATTTCTACCCCAAATTTTCAACATAGCCTTCTTATGACCCAGTATTCCGCCACTACAGTGACACCTACACAGTGAACCCCCCACAGCGAAACCCCCATCGTGCCTAAATCGGCAGCAACAGGGGTTTTGTGTCAAGACACATTGGGGTGATGGGGGGATAAATATCGAACTCCACTGACTTTGCGACATGAAGTTAGATAGCTATAGTAGGAGGTGTGGTGGGCACAGCCCCCCTCATGGGGGGCGCGGGGGGGTGCAGACCCTCACATTGTGCATCATGATGTTGCCAGTTGGTTCAGGGTCACATCACGATCAGGGATGTCAGTGGGTTCCCAGCACTGTAGTGGACATCATGATCGGGGTTGTCGTGCCAGTGTCATGGATCCTCATGCCCCCACCTCATGAACAAGGGTGGAGAAAATCGTCAACTACTGCCCGAAAGGTGATTTCACCCAATGACTGCAAAATCACCTTTTGGGCATCTTTGTCTAATTTCTCTGTCATTGTTCATGAGGTAGGGTCCCAAAAAAGGCATGTTGAAAATTTGGGGTGAAAATATTCAAAAATGATTGAGTTATGCCAGTAAGTTCAAAACCCCTTTGAAATACATTGAACCACATACCTGATTTCCTCAGTTTGTGATCTGGCATTGAAGAGTGAAGATGTGTCTGCAGTCCAGAGAGAATTATGGTATTGGATCCCCGGTGGGTAAGTAAGGGCTTGTGGAGTGGTGTGATGGATGCTGAATGGGCTGGTCAGGTGAGGGGACAGTAACGGCAACAACAGACATTGATGGACATTTTCCTTTTTTACAAGGTTTACTTTAAAAAAAAAATATGAGGAATGGCTTTCTTTATTTCAGGTCATGACATTAGGGGACTGGGCACCCCAGTGTCAGTTTTATGTTTGGCATCACCAGGGGTGGACACCCAGTGCTGCAGAAATAAAACTGGGAGGTTGGGTGGGGGTACAGTAATGGTGGCAACAGACATCAATGGGAGATTTCTATTTTACAGGATTTAATAAAAAAAAACTACGAGGGATGGTTTTCTTTATTTCAGATCACAAAGCTGTGGGATTGGGCACCCCCAGTGTCAGTGTTATGTTTGGCAGCACTGGGGGTGGGTTCCCCAGTACTACAGAAGTAAACCTGCAGAGTGGAGGGCTAGCAGCCAGCAGAGGGGATTAGCACCCCGGTGCTGGAATATTAACATGGATTGGACTGGGGGTGAGGGCAGTTATGGTGGCGGCAGCAACAGACATTGATGGATGATTCTCTCTTTTGTAAGGGTGTATTTGGGAAAAAAGCTATGAGGGACGGTTTTCTTTATTTCAGGTGGTGACACTGAGGGACTGGGCACCCCCGGTGTCAGTGTTATGTTTGGCAGCACTGGGGGTGGGCTCCCCAGTGCTGCAGAAGTAAAATGGGCTGGGTGGTGGGGTAGCAGCCAGCACAGGGGATTGGGCACCCCTGTGCCAGAATATTTACATGGATTTGGCTGGGGGGGGCAGTTACGGCAATGGCAGCAACAGACATCAATAGGCAGTTTTCTCCTTTGCAGGGTGTATTTGAAAAAAAACTATGAGGGATGGTTTTCTTTATTTCAGTTGTCAAAACTGGAGTATTGGGCACCCCCATTGTCAGTGTTATTTTGGCAGCACTGGTAGTGGGCTCCCTGGTGCTGCAGAAGTAAAACAGGCAGGTTGGGGTGGCTAGCAGCTGGCACTGGGGTTTGGGCACCACTGTGCCAGAACACTAATATGGGTTGGGGTTGGAGGGAAGTTAGGGCAGCAGCAGCCATAGACATCAATGGACAGTTTTCTCGTTCACAGGTGTAGAATGGTTTTGAGCAGGTTGATCATGACAGATCAGCTATGCTTGATGGGCGGCGTTATGGAGATCAAAGGAAAAAGACACCCTATGATTGGGTCAGCTACCTCCTTTGAAATGCAAAAAGTTTCTGCCCAGCAAGGCAGAATACTGTCATGACCAGCCTGGCTAATGATTGGTGTGACACTGACGCACCCCTTGCAAACCTCTCTGCACTGGACTGACAGTGTCACACTCCTCAAAAGTCACTCTCATAGCAAGATGTTCACCGCACGTGTGCACACTGGGAACATAATAATAAGATGTGAAGCTTGTTTTTAAAGCTTGGAAACATTAAAAAAATAGACATTGATGACAGATAAAGACCAAGGGTCCATTCATTCTGCCCAGAAAATGTTCTACCTATCCCCTGACCTACTGTCTTGTAGGGGTATTTAGCCCTAATGTTCTACCCTAAGCCACCCTCCTCTGTCTCTATCTCCTCACCTCCCTAACTTCTCCTTTTGATCATATAAGTCCCTTATACCCCATCCCCATTTATAGTCAAACCACCTCTGCTGGCATTCTGTCCAATGGCCCCACCATGCTTTTGGTGAAGTAGAATTTCCTCACATCCCTCCAAAGGTTCCCACCGATCAGCCTCCATTCATACCCTCTCATAACTGTACTGCTGCACCTAGTGAACAGGTCCTCACTGTTCACTTTGTTAATTCCCCTCAGGAACTTGCATGTCTCTGTCATGCTGCCCATCTTACACCTGACCCCAGCATGTACGTGTTAAGGGCCTCCAGGCTGTTATCATAGGATCTGCCCTTTTGACCTTGGATCATCTTGTTGACCCTGCAGTGCACTGCCTCCAGCCTATGCATGTCCTTTCTCAGGTGCAGACTCCAAAGAAACTTGGAACAATATTTCAGTTAGGACCTCACCAGGGATCTTCACAGTGGCAATATCACCTCCTTCCTCCTTCTATCAAACCATCTTCCAATGCATTCCAGCATCCTTTTTGCTATGCTGTATGTTTTATTGCACTGACTGGATTGTTTAAGGGAGACACTAATGATGAGCTCCAGGTCCTTTTTCTCAGATATTGTGGCCAACCTAACCTTCCCTCCCAACACATCCAATACTCTGTAGGTGGGTTCTTTTTCCCAATATGCATTACATTGTGTTTTTCTGGCAAATACATGTAAACTCTGTAGTATACCAGGTTGTTGCATAACATGGTGTCACCTGCATGCATTCAACATCATTTAGTAGTTGCATGGTCCTATGGTACATGAGATGTTACATTTCAATTAGATTCTTATTGTGAATGTATAGTGAAATTAATAAGCAGAGCTATTGAAGTCCTAAATTAGCCACACTTTTTTTATACACAAAGTAACAAAGTTTCAATCCATAGGATCACCTCTGGTGAAGCTGATTGTTTCTGGTTGACACCTTTTGTCATCTGTAAGACAACTTACCTTGTTTATCAAATGGACATTTAGGTGTTTGTCCAGTGACATGACCCCTATAGCCATGACCAGGGAAAATGTGGCTGTGTTAGTGCTTTGCTAGTCTACTTGTCTTAGCAGGCCACATTCCCTTCTCCCTTTACCCAAACAGACTAAGACATACACAGTGCCTCAGAGAAAATTGCCTTAGCTATGTGTTTATTGATAATCATAACCCAAATTACATCAGCAACATGATGTGAACAGCAAGAGAGTCATTGCAAGGTTTTGTGTGGTCAAATGTTGATCTCAGTCCATCCTCTTACCCCAAAGGGGACCCTCTAAGTGGACCCCCACTCTCCCAAAGGGTGCAGTCTCCAGAGAGACCCCACCCTTTGAGGCATATGGGATGGCTCCTGGACCATGTGATGAGCACCCTTCCCCCCACTGGATAACACTATACTCGCAGGCTATGCTTGAAGAGGCAATCCCATGACCAGCCCCCAGCTAGTGGCCCCAAATCATTCGGGCCCTCACCTTCTGCCAGACTTGAGGAGAACCATCTGAAAAGATGTGAGTGCCCCCATTAACCCCTTGTACACTCCTTGCAAGACTAATGTTCTGCCTTGTATTATACAACTGTGACAACTTCCACTAGAACCAGAGCTAAAATACCCTTTTCACCCTGCTGGAGATGGTGAAAAACCAGGAAAATGTCTTGAGGAAAAAAATAGAAAAATTCCTTTTCAACCCCTAAGGCAGACCTCCCTAGTGGAACAGTGGGTTCCATATGCCCTTCCATCCCCTGCCCTGCTTTTACAGAGATGAGAGGGTGGGAATTCTGGCTGGAGTGGAGAAACAAAGAAGGTTTTGCACAGCTGTGCACTATGTTAAATACTCCCTTTGCTCCTCCCCTTTGGCCATAAGCCTTTAGGGCCCTGAAAACCCTACCTGCCCACCTGGCCCTTATCCTAGTGGGAATACCCTTGTCTACCTCACTGACCTGCAAGCTTGGGTGTCAGGAAGGTCATGGCTGCACATAAAGGCCCCCTTCTGCAATCATTTGCAGACCCTTTATTGTCAATTTTCAAGTTTATTGTTTGACTTTTGGTCTTTACAAGAAAATCTTAAAACATTTAAAATGCAGGGTTCATAAATAGCACCAACTTGTACAGTTATATTAAAAGTATTAACATACATGTAATATCTCGTTACAAGACATCACAGAATCAGCAATAGGTTCTGTTTATATAACAAATTATCTGTGAGGACCACTATCAAATACGCACACTCTCAAGTCTAATACAAATTAGAATATAACATTGAATAATTTGACTATGCAGAAAGGTCAGCAAAATTACAATCGGTGTATAGGTAAATGTAATTTTAAAATATTATTTTAAAGGTATATGTGATAATGACATAAAGATAAGAGAAACACAGCAGTCTGCCATAATGTGTGACTAATCAGTTAGACATAAAATTCACAGAAAAATGGAAATTTCAGTCGTATACAACATCTAAAGATTTAAGTATTTATCCATAAATACCACAAATGATCTATCTAAGTACACCAATATAATATTTAGAAAAAAGAAGTAGGAAATAAGGGGACAGAGGAGGCAACAATCTTTAGCAATTCTGAAACAGGAGTAAACAGGCCTTGGATGGGTTTACCTATACCCCCATCCAAGTATCATGCTCGTAATCTCAAAATCCCAACATAAAAAAAAACTACTTAAAATTGGAAAGAAGCCAATTTGTGGCAAAAAAAGAACTAAGTTTCCTGTGTCCCCCATAGAATATAATTGTCAAAATTATTAGTTACAATTTCAAAGATGACAAAAAGCCAGATAATCTACGTAAAATTGGGCATGGGGTCTTGATGTCGTGGATGAAACCGCGCACGTCACACCCATGCATGGAAAACAGCATGTGGCAATGCCATCCGCACATGAACACCACACACACAATCCTTCCACATACACCTGAATAAATATAATCAACTCCCCGTGGGTGTGGACAGCGGGGCAAGTTAAAAAGCCAATTGCGACACTTAGTCATGCCCACACCGTCAGAACGTAAAAAAGATTTCCTAAGCAGGGTTTTAAACCCTGGTCTTCTCCTTCATCTACTACTGGGTCAGGTGCTCTAGCTGCTCCATCATGGGAGTGGCTCGACTGAGGACCCTACCAGCAGTGCTTACATCCACTTCCTCTTTGGTATGGAGCAACTGGGGGTAGCAATGTAGTCATGCTACTGACCTCATGGCTCTTCATACATGATTTAGACCACGCTACACTGACCAGTTACCATAAAATTGACACATCTTGAGTATTACCCTCTTTTGACTTAGCATGCCCAGTTCCCCTTCCTTCACCCAAAGAAACTGAAATGTATGCAAAACCTTGAAAAAAAATGGTGAAAGCCATGTGTTTATTAATAATCATAATCATAACCTAAGTTACATCAGCAGCATGACACATGCAGCAAGGGAGTCATAGCAAGGCTTTGGAATGTCAAATCTTGACATCAGTCTATCACCTTACACCAAAAATGGCCCTGTGGTGGGAACCCCACTCTCCCAGAGGATATGGCCTCTGGAGGGTTGCCACCCTCTGAGGCATAAGAGATGGCTCTTGGGCTGTGTCATGTGCCCCTCCCCTGTCAGATGATGCTACACAAGCAGGTCATGTCTGAAGAAGCTATCCCATGACTGCCCTCCCCACTTTAGGGGCGCCTCCAGTTATCTGGGCTCTCACCTCCTGCCAGCTTCAAGAAGAACCATCTGCAAAGCTATTAGTTTTCCCGTTACCCATTATACACTGATTATGAGACTGCAAAGCTGCCACAGAATGAACACTGCTCCTAGTACTGATCCCCTCACAATACTTCACAATACTTCACACTACCAATATCTCCAAAGCACTTTGTAGGTCAGCAAAAATGCTTTCACACCCTATGTCTGACAAATGCACACCATCCTGAATATACAATTGGGGCAAAGCAGTGCCTATCTTATCATGTTTCGAGATAGTCTCACCAACCATGTCCATAAAACTCTGCTTGGCCATGTTGGTCAACCTACAGGCTTTCTCGACTACTGTGGGTTGCATGTTGCCAATGCCTCGGTTGGATGATGCATGATCAGACTATGCATGCCCCCGGCCAGGTTTCTCAAAACAATCACAGATCCTCCTTCATTTTATGCAGCAGCTCCAATGGCTTTATCACTCCCTGGTATTTGCCTTCTGGGTAAACCACCAAAACACTTAGAGGGCCCTGCTTTCAAACTTCAGCTGTGACCCACAGAAGCAAGTCACCCACAGAAGCAAGTCACCCCACCCTCATCCCTTGACATTGCAACTAACAAACTTGCTGTTTCTGGGGGTCCTGGGCTCTGCCTCACTCTGAAAATTTCCCAGTGAATGAAGGATTGCCTGCATATCCAAAGTTGCCTTGTCTGGGATGCACCAACCACCAGGAAATAAAAACAAGAAGGTTAAAGCAAATGTGGTTGCAAATGTGCTACTCTTCAATTGCCTGTGACCTCCATCGGCCAAGTGCCTGGATCTGATCATTCATCAGCCCTTCAGCCTAAGAATTTATGGTAGCCCCCATGAAAAGAATGGGTTATAAAATCAGTCAAGTCCACACCCAGCCCCCTCATGTCTTTTTCTAGTATGTGGTGTAACTTGAATACTGCCTGCAGGGTCCTGTCTCCATACCAGAACAATGCAACATCCCCCCCACCTCCTGCCCTCTGGGCAATGTATTCCTGAAGCTGGGCCCAGGTATCAGACTTTCCACTGGGGGAGGCTTGAGACTACACCAGCACTCTTGGGGCATTCAGTCCATCTTGCTCTTCTGCAGCCTTACAGAAAACACTTATTGGGTCACCAATATGTTCTCCTACCCCATGGCCACCACCAACCCTGGTGCCTTGCTCAACTGGATCAGTTCGGACACCCAAAATGCCCTACAGAGGTCTACCATGAACACAAGTGCAGACCAACACTGTGTCCAATGGAGAAAAGCACACATTTGGCAAGTCGCCCCATGCCTGCTTCAGCAGGGCCAGACTAATCAGCTGACAGCTATCTAGTCATTTTGGGACACTGGGGGACCATCCCTCCAACATTTGGTGAAGTTGGAATGCCTGCATGGTGTCCTCCAGACCGGTACCTTGGATAACCATGAAACACCTGCCAAATTCTGGCCCACTGTCCCTGATGTCAAACCATTTTGCACAAAGTAAAGTCATAGCTGGTCCACCAGAATGGGCTACACATTCTGTCAACCCTGAGACTGCCACACATTCAGAAAGTTCTCAACACCCTTCTTATATGCTGCCCATGTGGCTAGGCACTAGTAAATTGTAGTAAGTCAAAGGAATCTGGATCTCTAACTGCCAGAGGAAGGTTGGGACTTCCCATGGATGCATCTCCACTTCTAGTATCAGTTCTCTAAACCTCTGCTGCCACAAATGAGAAACAGCCTCAGCAATACTGTTATCCACATCTGGTGCATACATAGCTTTAAAATGGATATTAAGAACCAGACTTTTGATCACATAAACCTGCATGAGGTCACCCACTAGGCCCTTGGCCCCCAACTGCCCATTAATGTTGTGAACCACCCTAGTGTTGTCTGGCCAGAAAATTACCTTTTATACCAAAAGCAATCACCCCACATTACCAGGATTACCACAATGGGAAAAGACTCCAGCAGTGTAATCTGTTTGGTTAGACCTGCCTCCTCCAACTAGGAAGGCCACTGCCTTGTGAACCATCCCCTTTGGAAGTAAGCCTCAAAGCCAAAGCCCTCAGAAGCATCCGTGAACAGCTCAAACTCTTGACTGGTGGTTACCTCAGGCCAGATAGATACCCTGTTGAAGAAGTTCAGGAAGGCCAGCCAGAATCCCAAGTCCTCGCTCATGCTCTCGGTCACCCAAAGCCTAAAATGAGGCTTTTGAAATACTTTGCCCACCTTCACCAAGCAGCACAAGAATGTTCTGGTCATGGAAATTACTTTGCCAGCAAAGTTGAGATGGCCGTGTAGCAGTTCATCCAAGATAATCTTGCATGCTCTCACCACCGGGGCTAACAATTCCCTCAGGTTATACTGTTAAGACAGCAACCCCCCTCTCCACAGAGAAACCATTACATGATAAGAACCCATTCAACATCTAGTGTCGAACAGGTTGTTGCAGTGATGTAATGGTACAGCAACTCACTGTTAGCCACTCTCCCCAGTAATCCATCCCCCCCAGAGTTGATTATATTTAAGCCTGGGGATGCAGAGGAAAAGCCCCCCTCAAACAGTCATTTGTATCTCATTGCTGTGGGGGTCATTGACACATTTGCTGGGCGATGTGATCGCCATCAGCAAAATGTTGTCGCTATGCAGTCCATCAATAACTCTGTTGTTAATGCAACTTGGTGGAACCTTCCCTCAGTGCCACAACTGTCTCCTGTGGTAAAAAGGACAAAGTAGTGCAGGGCTCCTCTGTCTTGTCTCAGGACAAACATAGCATGTCTGTGCACACCTCCTAAAAAGAGTTTAGCAGGTGCCTACAGTCCCTGGTCTTGGGTCTGCCCATGAACAAAAAGTCATCCAGGTAGTGTACCACTGCTGTATGACCCACCTTGGACATCACAACCTAGTGCATGAATGTGCTGGACTGTTTAAACACAGTGTACACCACTCCACACCATGTTGGCATGCTGTTATCAACACAGTACTGGCCCTCAGACTTCATGCCCAATAGATCCCTGTCCTTTGGGTGAAGTAGCAAGAAATGGAATGTGGACTCAGTGTCTGCCTTCACTAGCAAAGCACCCTGCCCCACTGCCCAGACTACCCCAACTGCCCCATCAAATAACACATAAGACACTACTGTGTCATACAAGTCACGTGGTCATTGACAAAGTCGCCCTCTGGGTAAGACAAGTGATTGATCATCTTGAACTTATCTGACACCTTCCTGGAGACTAGGCTGATGGGTTACACCTTGAGGTGTGGCAGGGGCAGTGCAAGGTAGAACCCACTGATCCTCCCTGCAGCAACCTCCTTAACCAGTTTGGCCCAGACCATGTCCAGCTGTTCTCTGGCAGAATTTGGGTTCTTGGTTTCATATGATTTACGGGGTCCATCATACAGTATTCTAAAACTCACCCTAAAGCCTTCCACTAGGGCATGAGCAGCCCTCTAATCTGGGTAATCTGTCAGCCAAGTTTCAATGCAACCTACTTTTATTTGTATTGGGAGGCTTGTTGTGCCACTTACAAAGGGCTTAACCATGTAGTTTCCTAGTTTGCACTGCATGAATGTGCGAGTGTGACCACATGCCATGCACTCGTGCTTGAATTTGAAGCATTCTACTTACATGCCCCTTGCTTAAAATGATAGTAGTTTCCCACCCCATCCCTTTCCAGCTAGTTCACTACCCACTTTTTCTGTGACTGTGTCCTCCTGACCAGAAAGCCGCTGTCTGTGTGTTGGACTCCCCCCATTGAGGCAACATATTCTATGGGCTCTGGGGCTGGTAGTATTAGTGAAGGAGTAGTTCTCGGTGGTGGCATTAGTGTAGCAAAATTTTTCTATGCAACATCTGTGGCAGCCATGCTGGTGGGGAATGTACGAGATGCAAGGGAAGCAGTAACGCCATCAAACAAGGAACAGTGGTCAAAAGGAGGTTGATGCTAACCCCATGGTGGTGGTGCTGAGCACGATAGTGTGGAGCCAGTGGTTGAGGCGGAAGATCTAGAAAATGTTGGTCAGACTCTGGATGATGAGATGGTTCGAGTGTCTGGAGACAGTGAGGTTGAGGAGGACAGACTTATGGAGGATGAAGACAGCAGTGGCTATGATAATGATGATGTGTTGGATCCCCTATGGGAGCCTGAAAAGAAGCATAAAGGTGGTGATGCAGGTGGTGCAGGGTATATTGTGTGCACTAGTGATCCAACTACCAAAGTACCCCCACCAAGTATTCTTGAGGTTATCAAATCATCAAAAAAAAAGAAATAAAGTTCCACCCCTTCCCCATAGCTGTTCCAGTCCCAGTCCCAGCCCCATGGCAAAACAAGGGTTACAAAATTCCTAGTTTGGGATTTCTATATACATGACCCAGCTGATGAAACAGTTGCTGTCTGTCAGCTATGTTAAGCACTAGTTAGTAGAGGAAAAAGGGCAACCACCTAGGCACCAGTGGGCAGCACACACACCTGAAGAACAGGCACCTATTACACTGGCATCAACACCAGAAGGAAGCCAGTGCAGGAGTTCCCTGTCCCTCATCATCTTCATTAGGCAAGGCAAACAGAAGTGACAGGGCAATAGACCTGGCAGATGGAAGGGCAAGTGAGGAAGACTACAGAGAGAAGGAGGAGGATTCAGTGGGTCTGCCTATTAATGGGCATAGCAGCAGTGGTGGTGGGTTGAGCAGTACCATCCTGAGTCAAAAAAGCACAGCCATTGCAGAAAACTCCCCAAATCACTGGTGTCACAGGAGCAGTAGCACATATAAATCCCATGAGTCAAATAGCACCCCAGCAATGCCACCACAATGAGTCCAGCTGTTTGGTAGCCTAACCCCAAGAAAGATCCAATGTACGCTGCATAGCATGTTTGAGCATCACTCCAAATTCTCTCCCAATCATGCTACTGCACTTGAGCTAAATGCAGCAGCTGCTGAAATGCTGGCAATTGATCTACTGCCATTCTCGTTTGTTGAGAATGTTGGATTTTGGAGGTTAATGGCCCATGTCTGTCCCAAATTGCAGATTCCTTCAAGAACATACTTTTCTAAACATGCCATTGGTGAAATCTATGGGACAATGCCAGAGATGGTAAAGCATGCCTTGAAGCATTCAGCATCACCATACATACATCTGAGTAGGGATATGTGTACCAGACATCAAACAGCTGGTGGCTCCTATTTGTGCATTGCAGCAGATTGAGCACAGGTACCTGGGGTAGTATTTGACTCTGGGCATGGGAAAAATTGCACTAAGCTCAATTGTGATGGTAGCAACATTTCACATCTTCACCAGTATGCCACATTGGCAATGAAGCATATACTTGGATCACACATGGGTGAGAAAATGCTGGAAGTGCTCAATACACAGATTGATGGGGGATTTGTCAGGGTGCCATGCCTGGCGCACTGTCCTAATCTTGTTGTGCAGCAGTTTCTAAGCCATCTGGATATCAAGGACAGTTTGACTGTGGCCCATCACATCTGTGTCCACTTTGCTTATTATGGAAAGGCATGTGACCAGCTCCGTCAGCTGCAGATACAAAACAAACTGTCTCAACACTGTATGACATTGGATGTTGTCACCAGATGGAACTTGACCCTGTACATGATTGAGTGATTGTACGAGGAGTATAAAGCCATATCTGAGTATCTGCTGCTGCATATGAGCCATGACAGTGCTGGAGTATCCATGTCTCTGTTAACAAAGCAGTGGTGCAAAATTGATGGCCTGATCATGATTCACAGGTCATTTGAACATGCAATGTAGGCAGAGTGTAGACACTGCCTGCATCAGTCAGGCCATTCCACTACTACATGCGCTGAGGCAGACACTGATGAATGTGCAGCAATTGGTGGAGACAGGTGGCGATAATGGAAGTTGTGCCTTAATGGAACACATGCTCCACGTCTTAGACTCCAGGACATGTATTTCCGGCGTTCTGCAATCCGAAGATTTTGCGATTGCCACTATGCTTGATCCACGCTATAAGGATGGGCAGGACTCAATAATTGAAGGTGGGTGTCAGCAGGTCCAAAAGGTGACCAATCTTCTGATAAGAAGGGTACACAGGGCACAGATGCTAAACACACATGTATCTAAGGTACAACATGAACCTTCACAGAGACCGGGTGTTACTACTACCTCCTCACATTGGAAACGAGCTGAGAAAACATGCAACTTAAAAGAGAAAATGTCAAATCCCATTTGGGATGTTTTAAGTCTGGTGGGAATTGCAGACATGAAGAAAAGGATGAGGAGGCTGGTAAGGCAGCAGGACTGTGAGCAGCGCAACTCAAGATAGATGCATATTTGGTGGGCACAAGGCACCTTACCATTGCTTATGAACCCTTGCTATACTGGAGCAGCAAGGTCACTAAGAGGCCAGCACTGACATCAGTTGCAATGAAATACCTTAGCTGCCCACCCTCGAGTGTCAATGTTGAACGTTTATTCAGTATGGTTGATGCCATTGTGTGGGACAGGTGCACCAATCTGTCACCAAAAAATGTTGGCATGCTAACATTTATTAAAATGAATGAGGGTCACATTCTGTACAAGGTAATCATGTCCATGTTCCTGCCACATGACAGTGGTGCTTGTGATGAAGATGAAGAACAAGGTGTTGTCAGCACTAGCAAATTGTCTTGTACCACTGAGGTGGATGAAGCAGTAATGGAGAGACAATTCCCATCTGGAGACAACTGCAGTCTGGAAGACTGTGAAAGCTTCCTTGATGAGGTTGAAGACTACAAAATGATGTGCTGTTTCCCCTTCTTGCCCCTCAGTATAATCCTTTACTGTATGATTCAAAATTCTGTTATTTTCATTCATTTTACTGTTCCCCATTCCCTTGTTGTGCTGCTGTTTCCTTGCACCTAATCAATTACCTGCCTCTACCACCTGAATGAGATGGCTAGAGACAATGCCTGCTCCAGCCAACACGACTCAGCACTGCCTCCTCCTCCTCTTCTGGCCTGCTTGGATCTACATAGCCACAAACAGCACGGGTCACCACCTCCAGACTCATGCAACATACAAAATGCAATTTTACCTGCTAGGCAAAGCGTGCCTGCTCCAGCCAGCAAGACATAGCACCACCTCTTACTTCTCCACTGGCCTGCTTGGGCCTGACACAGCCACAAACAGCATGATCCACTGACTCCACACTGATACAAAAATGGTCCTGACTCTAGGGAATACTGTTTGGCTTGGTCCTATGGTAAGAGTTACAATTACTTCCACAGTTAAAAACTCATATAAATGAATCCAATGTTTGCTGAGACAATATCTACTGAATTTGGAATTGAACAATTTCCATCATTAGGGCTGGGAGAACTCAGTGAAGTTGTGACCCTTATTAAATAAGAACCAGAACACAGTGATGTTCTGATGTGTTCTGATTTTTTATAAATATTTGAAAAGGAAAAAGCGATAAAATGCATACAAGTGGCCAAAGTCAGCCATATTCAACACAGAGGCCCCAAGGAAATAATTTAATGCATTATTTGTATAAAAATGACAGTAAAACTGCAAAATAAAAGCAATAATTAATTACTACTAGCAGCTTAATGGTCGGCCTGCACTGGTAGCAATAGCATCCTGCATATCCTGCTCCAGCCCATGACATGAGTTTGCTGGGAGAGAGAGAGAGAGAGAGAGAGAGAAATAGACAGATGCACATACTATTGTACCACAAAGAAATACCAAGCACCGCAGAGAGCTAAGATTATTTTTGTTAATGCTGCTGCTGTGTGGGTATTATTTTGATGGATTTTCCAGTCAGAACAAACCACGTGAAAGAAATTATTGATCAAAATGAGTAGCAGTAACAGCCCACCCACCCTACCCATGTGAATGATGCTATTGCTTTGCATGTCCCAGTGTACTGTGGTATGGTACACTACCTGGTCCAACAGGTGGTAATGTTGTCTATGACTACTTCTACTACTGGATTTTTCTTGGGCCTGTCCCTCTTGTGGTTTATTCCCACTGATCTCCTCTTCAACCAAAATATTTCTGTCCATTTCTTCCTCATCTGCAGTTTCCATCCCCTCCTGTTGTAAACCTTCTGTTGCCTGATCATTCTCTTCAACTTTATTATTAATATCCTTATCTGGTTCAACTTCAGAAGAATCAGATGACATTTGTGAGGGACTGGCAGTAGCATAGTATGCAATTTTTCCATACCTTTGGGTGTCTCTACGGGTGGTATCCACCAACCATTTGGTTTTAACTACATGACTTTTTTTTACTTGGGACTGATCCAACAGATGCACCTTTTTTGGGTTCAAGCATTCGCTTGGAAGACAAAACTTTAAATGTGAACAAATCACTTTTAGGGGTTTTATTTTGTTTTTCCTTTGCAGGCTGACTGCTGTCTTTTGCAGTGGCACTGAGTGTACTGCCTTTCTGAGAAGAACGTGCCTCATCAACACTTTGATCCATTTTTTATTTCTTATTCTAAGTGTAAATAAAAGATCCCTCTCCCTAACATCCTCTGATGACTCCCACCCACACCCACAGGCCAGTGATGGATTTATAGTCCTGAGTCGTGAACATGAGTCATTCGTGATTGTAGTAGTACACAGCACACTGCAGTCCACTACCACCTCCTTCCAAGCTTAACTGACCAACTCCTACTATAGTTACTGTTCAGTGGCCTACTCAACAGCGTGCCTCAGAATTTAAGTTGGCGATGCAGACATCTGGCGCATGGCTACATGCACAGTCCCACATAGCTTGGTTAATGCTTATACATAATGATAAACTAATAAGGATAAGGAGGAGGAATGATGGACGAAATGAGTGATGATGATGACACATGTGTGTGTACTTTTATTACTTGTGTTGTAGTGTACACAGACTGGTACAGGTCAAACATTCAGTATATTCCCTGGGCCCCCCACAGCCAGCAGCACAGGTGCAGTAACTTGTCTGTCTGAAATTTTTTTTTTATTTGTAATACATGAAATCGTGAATGAATGTTAACAAGTGATCACGACTGGGTGGCACAAGTGAAAGATTTATTTTGCCAGCCTGCCCATGCCCTGTACACATAGCTACAGTGAGGCCAAGAAAAGAAAAAAAACACTTTTATTTTTGATTTCTGCCCTGTAGCACACTACCTGCCACACTGCCTTTTTTGCCTTACTTGCCTCCCCCAGCAGTCACTCACTATCTCTCTCCCTCCTTTGATTACTCTCCTCTCCCTCTCATGACAATGTTTTTGTCTCCCCCCCTTGTCCTAGTAAGGCTCCTCTTCTCTCTCTCTCTCCTATCTTTCTTTCCTCCCCTCCGGGTCCGCGTAACAAATATATAATTTTTTAATTTATATTTCGTTTCCCTCTGCAGTGTGCAACTGTAGGTTCTGCTGTGCAGAAGCAGGCTCTTCCAACCATCCACCAAATCATCTGGGCCAATGTTGCGCATGCATCATGGTTATATACCGAGAGTTTGTCACGTGACTGACTATCTTGCTCTGTTGCCCGATTGGATGCCACAGGAAACCTGTACATGGAGCGAGAGTGCCAACAGTATCCCCATGGCAACAGTACACTGAGTGGTACTCCACAGACCCAGAACCGGACTTCTGTGGCGAAGTCCATATTTATCCGGGTCTGTGGATTATGGGTTCATTCCAGGGATTTGGATCTCGGGCAGAACAGTACGCCCATCCCTTCCCATCATGTATATCAGCTAAAAACACTTTGCAAACAATCAGCATTGATACTGGGGATGGTACCATCACAAGTCTACTGTAACAGTGTCCAATCTGGAAACATACAGGAGGATACTCAAGCCAACCCTCCAGTCAGCCAGCTCATGAAGACAGCAAGACCTCAGCCCCAGCAAAGCCTATCTAAGTCACTTTCACTATTGTTCACAGTCCTTATCCTTACTCTCTGCTGGTGAGGTGAAAACAATCCTCAGAATTGCAGAGGATGAAAGGCCTTCCATGTTATTGAGAAAGACATTAAAACTTTTTTTTTCTGTCCTTTTGTCTCCCTGCAAGTTTCACCATTCACAACAGCTGTTCCTACACCATCTCAGTGGCATGCACCACAGCACAGCCACCAGCACTAATGTGATTTTATTTAAATTTTGATGACTGGGTGGGCCCTCTGAGACAGTCAAGTCCCTTTTTCATGGGCGAAACAGGGAACCAAATGTTCTAAGCATAAGAAAACAGTTCAGATACAGATAATTATGTACAAATATCATTGGACAGTTACATACATTCATGGAATAAACTAGCCATCTCATTCATTGGGAGACAGTACAAATTACAGATGTCAATTGCAATATAGGTGAACAAACAGTAAGGTTGATAGGAACATACAATATAATCGCAGTAGAGTCAATTAGTATACAAGTGCAGAGTATAGACAATTGGCTGCGTGATGCAAAATATCTTTATGATTTTCTTTTTGGTTTTTCAGTTTTTGTTCTTTATTACACAGGTACACAGTGTGCTATGGTGGACAAAGGGAGGCTAAATAATTTATCATTTTTACTCACAGGTGATGGGTATAATAGAACGCGGAGTTGACAGTGGCTATATTGGGTGGCCACAACAGTGACCGAGTTAGGCAAAATTATTTCTCTTTTTATGGCTGTGGACAGAGCCTACAGCCATTTTGCTTTCTCTGGCCTGAAAATGGCAGATTGTGGCACCTTCCATTGGACTTCTGGAAGTATCCTTCCGAAAGTCCAACAGAGCTTGTAATATTCCACCACAGCTGGCCGCTATGGAGTAACAGCCACACTATTTCGGCTGTTACTTCCACATTCCAGGAAAAGAATTGCACATGTGCACCTTGCACTCATGTGCAGTTCTGCTGTCACTGCCATCTTGTGACTGGCCTATTGCCATTCGCTGTAACTATGCATGTGTGAATGCTGCGTGTGTGCAGTTGTGTCACTGCCACCATCTTGCAGATGTCACTCGACGGTGCTAGTGGTGCTAACTCTCTGGAGCTTTTGAAGCTCACCACAGCTGTATTGGTTCTGGCTAGAGTTTGTTTCTTTCGATAATAGCTATATTGGGTAGCCGCCACCACAGTGGGGCACTTATTTGCATAGAATATAAAAATAATCCTTTTTTGTCTTCACAGATCTCCTGTCCTGTGCTGCTGTCTCCTGCTCCAGCAATCAAGTCATCACCATCTGCTCCACCAGTACAACATTACTACAGACGGCTGTTGAAAATTACTTGAAATTAGAGCAACAGGAACAGAAGACAGTCTGACATGTGCAAAAGTTTTCAGAATTAAAAAAAAAACATATGTATACCTTACAGTGGTTGGAAAACATGCTGAATTCAAAAAAAAAAAAATCAGACTGGACCAATGCAGCAACATGATTTCATCACCTTAGTGATAATACCTGAAAATAGAAAAACTGTAAAAAAAAAAAAGTGGTTAGAAATAAAGTGGTTACACCCCCCCATCAAAAAAAGGAAATAAATACTTACCTTTGCTACTAGATCACAAAGCAATTGGGTGAAGAGAACAGCAGACTGCATCTTTGTCCATGCAAAGTGCTGGAATAACCTGTCAATGTCTTCCCAGTCTGTATATCTTTTTGGCATAAATGGAGCTGAACATGTGGAAGGGCCAATTATCAGGTTCAAACAGATCCTCCAGGGGGATACAGTAAAGCAATTTAATTACTTCAGGAGCTCCTTTTTATTATTTAGCTTTTAGGGAATTCCCAGAAGTGAGAAATTTATATATTGGTGCTGAATTCACAGATTTGGAACACTTCTTTTCTCAGTTTGGTTTCCATGTTTGAGTAAGCCATGTTGTCAGTGTCTTTATGTAGCAGTTCTAGTGATGTTCAGTGTTATCCCATCTTCTGTTTGATGCCACTTAATTTTTGGGTGCAACCCTGTTTACTGAATCTCACTTAGTCACGAATCTCGCCACTAAATTTTTGGGTGCCACCCTGTTTGTGTACTGAATCTTCTGTTTCACATCACTAGCTCATGTATCATGCCACTTAAGTTTTGGGTGCAACCCTCTTTGTTGAAATAGGGCATCACTTCTTCACTTTGCAAAGATATTTTAGGCAGACTATCTAAGAGGGCAAATTAAACAGCATAGTAGCACAGGCACCAGCAGCACTTTATTACCAGCATTAATGATATCGGGTTTGGAAGAAATAATTCCAGAAGTGAGACATTTATATATTATGCTTGGCAGTTGTGTGTACTAAAGTGCTTCACAACACAGACTGTATGAGAGGGTGAATTAAACAGCAAAGTAGCACAGGCACCAGCAGCAGTTTATTGCCAACATTAATGATTTCAGGTTTGGGAGAATTATTTCCAGACATAAGAAACTTACAGGTATATCTTGCACTTGGCAGTTTGTGTACTAAAGTCCTTGACAACACAGACTGTCCAAGAGGGTGAATTAAATAGCATAATAGTGCAGGCACCAGCAGCAGTTTATTATCAGCATTACTAATTTGGGGTTTGGGGGAACAATTTCCAGAAGTAAGTAACATATCTTGTGCTTGGCAACTATGTGTTCTAAAGTGTTTGACAACACAGACTGTCCAAGAGGGCAAATTAAACAGCATAGTAGCAGAGGCATCAGCAGCAGTTTATTACCAGAATTACTGATTTTGAGATTGGTCGAAATATTTCCAGAAGTTAGATATTTATATATTGTGCTTGGCAGTTGTGTGTACTACAGTACTTGACAACACAGATTGCCTGAGAGGGCAAATTAAACAGCATAGTAGCAGAGGCACCATGAGCAGTTTATCACCAGCATTACTAATTTCAGGTTTGGGAGACATATTTCCAGAAGTGAGACATTTATATATTGTGCCTGGCAGTTGTATGTACTACAGTGCTTGAGATTTGGACACTTCAGACAAATCATGGGAGAACAGAGGTAATATGTATTGTAATAAAGGCACAACTGACACAAAATGCATAAAGACCAGTGTTGGGGCAGTGACACAGCACAGTATCATGTGGCAGTGGGAGCACTACTAACCTGTAGCCACATGCCTTATTTATTCTGGTAGTTGAGAAACATTTCAGAAAAGATAATGAGAAACAGAAAGAAGGTAAAGATTAATGTACCGGAGACACAGCATCATGAAAGGAAATGTAGATAGGAAATAACATTTTTTGTGCGTTTTTTTTTAAAGATAGAACTGAATCAGATAGGATAGAAATACAGACTGTGTAGCAGTAACAAAATTAATGAAATACAATCAGACAAAGAGAAATAAGGAGGATAGAGGAACAATCTTTTTTTTTCAGATTTTTTCATTTTTATGATTTAAGACAAAGGAAAAGACAAAGAAAGAAGAAAATAGCCAGATTGGAGGGCTGTGGCCTTGGGACAGAGGGTGCACTTCCACTTCTGACTTCTGACAAACCCTCAATGATTGCTTGCTGGTTGCAGAGCACCACCTCCAGCATCTCCTTCAACCCCACAGCTTGACAGGAGAGCTCTCCTACCTCCATGCAGAGCTATTCCACTTCCATATGGGTGAATGTGGGAGGAGGATCTGAGGCCGATCTCTCAGATGTTGCCCCTTGCCAGAATAAGCACTAGGGGTGGCACCACCTACACACCATTCACCACCTTTCTGTCTCACATGTACCTCCCACTCTTTCAGGTGCCTCCTTTGCAGGTGTGTGTGCTGCCCACCTGTCACCAGATGACTCCCTCATTTCCCTTGCCACACAACAGTGTGATACAATTTGCATGTCACCACACTGTTGTCAGTGGGGTCCATTTCAAAAAAGGTCCACACAAGGGACTTCAGCTGCTGCTGTTGAACAGAGGAATGAGATGGTCCTGGCTACCAGTCCTCCTCCTCCACCCTCATGGTGCGTGCTAGTAGTCATACAGTCAGTGGTGGTGGTGGTACCCTTGCCTCAACTTCTTGCTGGGGCGGGGGTTCTGCACTGTGGGGGATGCTGCTGCTGCTGTCTCCTCCTGCTGCCTGCATCCCTCTCTTCCTGACCCTTCTCTATCTCACAAGAGTAAAAAGAGTGGGAAAAAACACACTAAAAGAGGTAAAAAAAGTAACAGAAATAAGTGTTCAATATACACAAAATAACAGGTAAACAACTAAACAAAGACTCACTAACTGTAAAATAAAGATAATATATAGAACAGGCAAAAGAAAAAAAGTTGTATTTTGTTTCTCTAGTTTTTAAAAGTGAAGATCTGTCTTCTTTCACTCCTAGCTCAGACTGTAGAGTAAAACTAAGGATGAGTCACCACATAGAATAGTAGCATGTGACCTGCAGGAGTTGTTTCCATGAGACCTCAAGCACTTGTTTGTGGGAAATAGCCATGTTTAGACTTCACCTAACTGTCTTTACCAGTGAAGTTACTGGTGAAGTTAACATACTTCACCTGCCCGTCTTAATGACAAAGTTACTGTGAAGTCACATAGGCAGATTTTGCAAGCTGATAGCAAAACTTCATAGATCGCTCTGTGGAGTTGATGACTTTGCTGTAAATTCACCAGTGAATTAAAACTTTGCAACACCTCTACAACAGGAGAGGGCCTTGCCATAGGAGCCTAGGTTTTTAATGATGCTTCCCCTACAAGGTCTTATCAAGGAACACCCCTTTCCTGGATGCTGAACCATGTGTCAATATACAAATGTTTCCTTTTTTTATGTTGCCCTTTCAGGCCCCATCCATTTTTTTTAATCAATGCCAGCCTCTAGGGCTGATGAGCTGAAATGACTAGTGAACCTACAGCCCCACTCTGCATATTTCTTGAACTACCCGAACAGTACATTTGATTTTTTTTTATTTGAATTAATGACCCCTTTTTGTTATCTCAATTTCAATCACAGGTTATTTTACTCCTCCGTCCCTAGACCAACATCATTGTTGCCTGTATGTCAGGTTAAATTGAGAATTCTGAATGCGTCTATAGCAATTTTTGTGTGAGGCCATTCCCAGAATACTAAAGCAGAGCATTTGGAACACTGGCAGGCACCCTACCCAGGTGGTGGCTGTCTGTACTACACATGCACAGCTACCTTCCTGAACATGGTGGGCACCATCCAATGTGGATGCATAGCCAACCAGTCCAACATAGTGGCCATGTTTCTTGTACACAAGTGTGTACTACTACAAATGCACAAACTTGTCCAAAGGGGTGATTCCCACAGATGCCACACAGCTCACAACTCTCAGAAAATGCCATGTCCTGGGCTTGCCAAAGATATCAGCCTGCTGTCCACAACATATCCTACCCTGCTAGTCCTGATTCCCTCCCTACACTGCCCAACTTCTTTCCATGCCTAGTCCACCATTTTCTCATGCCCCAAAAGGACAATGCCTGACCCAAATCCAGGAATTCAAGCTCTGCTCTAGGCAGAGCTCCATTTTGTGCTGCTGCAAACAGCCCACCTCCCAGCAATTACAGTAATTATGTAAACTAAAAACCTGCTCCCAGGTCCACCCCAGTGAAAGGAGCCCATCAGACACAAACATCACTAGTAGAAATCCCTCACACTCCAGACTGTCCTGCGCATAAATGTTAGCCTCATATTATCCTTAAACAGCTTGGGTAGCTCATTCTACCTGACAGGCTAACAGGCCCACTAAGCGACTGCCTTCATCTCAGAATCTGGTGACAGAGTAGAAATGACAGCCCTGGACACCCAACCTCACGGGATGGTCTCTTCAGAGTTGCTCCAAACTGGTAGCCTGCCATGATCTCTAGTAGGGCTGCCAACTAGTGATGGAGTGATACCACTTCAGGATGCCACCCGATCATCAACAGCTATGTGGTTGGCACAGAGCAGGCCACTCAAATTCAGCTTGCCAGTGCAGTGGCCAAGGTGGGGATAAAACTTGTAAGTGCTGCTTGTAAGGGGAAGCCCATACACTTGTACCTGCAATCTTCTCTATTCCATGGTTTTCCCATATATATTTGTCTTGTTTGTTGGGATGCCATGAGGAAAGTTAGACCAAGGGCAGGGTCACCTAGACACCATCACCACATGACTCACTGAGGCATCAAGCCTGTAACTGTCCTCTCTCCCTTCTCCCTACTCTCAATGACAATGCCTCATAAACCTTTTATAGTCCATGTATAAGGCACTGTGGTACAGGGACCAGGGTGCAGAACAGCTAACTGGGACATACCCGGGTCAAATCTCACCACAACTACTGCCTCATTGTGTAACCTCAAGTACATTATTTGATCTCCCTGTTCACCTGTACTCCCAGCTGTAAAACATCTGTGGCCCAGTTCCAAGAGTCCAGTGCCCCCCCCATCCTCACACCTGAGGTGAAATGTCCTTGTGGTTCAGTGCCTCCTGAATCCAGCATTACCCCTTATCTGGTGTTTAGTGGTCCCCCTTCAACATTTCCCAGTTTCTGGGTCATTGGATAGCAAGGGCAGTGCACTGAGGTAGATGCTGCCCGCTTGTTCTGTCTGCATTTAGCAGTCAGTAAACAGGTGGGTTCCGGTACACATGCCCAAGATTACCTGAAATGATTACCATTTGTTTGAGAATGTCCCTGTTGACCATTTGCATAGCAAACTCCATCTCCATTCTCAATTGCCTACAATTACCTACATATATGTAGGCTCTTGGCAAGCATTTGCAGTCCCTGATGAACATGGCTTCATGGACTCATAAAGCACTGGTCAATGCTAAGTGGTCTTTGAAACCACTTAGTACCTGCTAATTTGACTACGAATCTGGCCTGATATATTGTCTATATTTAATTTTCTCAGAGTTCATTACCAATGACATTTGCATGAAAACAGAGTTACTTTGCTACTGTTGCTTGTCTATAACTAAAGTCATAATCCTCTGCTGGTAACATCATATTAACTAATGGAGACAGACTATGGTGTCACCACTAAGGGACAACAAGCTACTGTTCCAGCTTATAAAGAGAAATATAAAATATCTGAAATATAAAATTATTTTGCTGCAAATGGAATTAGTAATTAGGAAGAGAAAAATACAAAACATATAAAATACAGGGAGGATAATACCTGCTACCAGTGCCTTCCCATCCATGGTCCTCTCTCCTTCTCCTGCCTTGCATTATTAGTGCACTTATGTTACATGTGATTTTGTTGCTGTCTATACCGTACCATAATATCTATACTTTTATAATCCTACATGTTAAACCGCTGTGTATGAATTGCCTGTTTATTTTCTTTGTTAACACTGTTTTGACTTGTATAATTTAACTACTGTATTCCTGTTTTGTCATGGCTTGGAACCTTTGTAAATGAGCTTCCAGCTCAAAGGTTGCAATCCAAGATTTCAATAAATAAATAATATATTTCTGCCTATGATGAACAAGGTGGTAATTTCATTGAGTTAAGTGGAGGGTAGAATCAGCCATGAGTCCAAAGGCTAACTATCTTTTCCCTCTAGCTATATGAGATGAAATTGCCACCTAGTTCTAATCACATATACTCATGCATTTTATGAGTTATAGTATATTGCATGGCTTACAGCAAATACATTTAGAATACTGAGTGCAAGAGACTAGTGTAATGTAACAGATACTAAGCTGTTTAACAAAGCTCACTCCAGGTTTTAGTGAGAGAAACTAACTCCATCTGTTACACAGATAATGAAGTATAGTTAATTCCATGTTGATTGTTAGTTCCAGTCTGGGATGCTGGGCTAGCCACCATGAAAATATTTTTTTTAGTCTACATAGATATACATTTTCCATGTTTCCTAATAAATATAACTGTTTATTTAAAAATGGCCAGTGTGTGTCTTCTTTGAGCTACTGCCCACCTTCACCAGTGATGTTACCTAAAATTATTGTGCAAAGGTCTGGCACCAACATGACCTCAGAAAAGTAAAAAAAAATTGAAAAAAAAAAAATCACTGAACCCTTACATGTTGAAGACTCCCTGATTACTGCCTCCTACCATGTCACACTTACTCACAACCCCCTGAAGCTGTCAGAAATTTACAGCCCCCCCCCCAAGTCCTTCAGTTCTCCACAGGTCACAATTTTTAAGTACTTTAACCATCACAGCTTCAAGTTACCACTCTCAATCCCTTGATCTCCCATTACTGAAGCCAGGCAGACAATGGTGTGAGCACGTGTGCTTTTTAAAATCACATCATGCTGCCCTTACTCATTGCCGCTTTCGATTCCATCTCAGAAACAGGACACCACAAACTTCTTGTCCTGACTTTGAAATGAAACTGAATTAAAGCTGTAATTTTCCTGCCCAGATGCTCAGTCCCCCTTTAGCTGGGAACATAATCCTCACAGCACATGCCCATTACCACAGTGCTGCCCTTGTTGCATGATTATGATCCTCATTTGGGTCCCTGAAAATTTAAATCAGCTTTTAACAGCAACTTTTCCCAGTCTCAGGGCAGGCAGAGGGACCAGGGGAAGTTATTAAACAAAATGGCCACAGAGACAGCTTTGGTGGTAGGATGGCAAATGACAGAATAATGAACACAGTCACAGGGCATAAACCACTAAACAATACCACCACCTAGGGGGCAGGTGGAAAAAATGAACTTTTTTCTTTAACGAAGAATGCTTGCATAGTCCAAAATCATTTTTATAAATGTTTGTAATTTTTTTTTTCGTTGTTCATAAAAATGAGCCACCGTATAATAGCAATAATGCACACCTGGGTGTGTGTCATCTAGGATGATGTCACTTCTCAGGTGTCGGGTGCACTCAGCCCAACCACCCGAGGTGTGATGCTATCCCAGCACAACACACCCTTTCTTTCATTATTGCTTAGATATACAACATACAACACATATATCAATAGCAATCACACTCTGACTTAGTTAAAGGGTACTTTTTGAAGACCCACATAAATATAACTAATGAACTAGCACAATCAATTGGTTGAGGTAGAGAGTTAAAGAACTTTGGAAGTTTGAAAACCAACAAACATTACCCTTTAGTTGTTTGCATGAAAATATATGTGACAGTTTATACAGTATTGCTTGGCATGCCATCCTGTAAACCACAACAGCATACTAGAGTGAGGAGAAGACATTAGATTAGGCTCAGTTTTTTGCTTTGTACTGTATGTCCAGGCAGTGCTTGTTTCTGTATAACATGTCCGTCTTTTGATGCATGGTTTTTGCTATGTGTTCTACAGTATGTGCTGACCAAGGACTTGGTCGGGCTCTAGCTATCACCCAGATACTTGAAGCTTTCAACAAATCTTCCATGCAATTACATCCCTGCATAAATACTAGGTGAGCAAATCCCTAGTTACCTGTTGGCCCTCTTATCCCGAGCAGGAATGCCCTGCTACTCACTCAGGGCACTGAGGTCCAGATGTTTCTAACTACAAAGGTCTATCACAGCCTCATGCCAAACAGCCTTGTCCTATAGTCCATAGACTCCCTTCCCCCCCAGTTGCAACTGGAAATGAACTTTTTGGGGCGCTGCTTGCCTACCTTGTAAAATGTTTTAAATAAATAGTCTCCCATACCTCTGAAACATTTCTCACTGAGCTCAGAGAATCCAGCTCAAACTTTTCCTTTAGACATGTTCTGCACTGTGCCACCACATATTACACGTGCATATCCTTCAGCATCCATATGTGATGCCCTCGTCCAGCTTTCCTTTTATCCCCCCACTGACCCCTAATTTTCCCTGTACACTACATTATTGTTCAACCTTTTGGGTCTAAGTCTTTCATATGAACTAATTAAGTAGCATTTACAAGCCACCCCATGTGTTCTGGGTGGGATATTACACTTTACAAAGTGAGAAGAGAAATCCCTGCATCCTGACTGGCTAAGACCAATACATTGAGACAGTACAACCAATGGGAAAAACAAGTACTGCTATAGGATGCATAACATAAAAATCCTTGTGCTAGCCTTTAGATTCATTGCCATTTTAACCTGCAGACTTTTTATTAACCAAGACCCCTTACTCCTCCATTAACTTCCTTGCTCATCCTCTCTGCAGTCTTCTTCGGTCACTCTCTCCAAACAGCAGCCAGAACAGTTAACAAGTGGGCCAATGGCAAATGTTTGCTTGCATGTATTTGCTGTGCAGCTGTGTTGGCCATAGATAGTGCAGCAGTTAAAATTAACCAATTCATTACCTAAGTTATAACAGTGAAATTGTCATGACTGGGAAATGAAGAGGTTCCAATGTAACATTGGTGCTTTTCTAGATTGTGACGCTGAATTGTCAAGATAATATTTTTATTACCCCAGAAAATGAAATTGACATGTGTCATTTATCAAATGACATGGGAAACGTAATTTTAAGGAATGAGCACAAAAACAGGTTTTGGTGGGGAATTTGAAAATGACACCTGCCACTTTATTATTTTATTTATTTATTTTATTTTCACTTTGGTAACCGGGTAAGTGCACTGGCACCAAGTGCCTTTCTCAGTCATGACCCAGGTGCAATTGCACAGATATTTGAGGACATACATACATACAAATGGGTGCTTGTTGCAGAAAATGAAACATAAAAACATCGATTGAAAATTACATACTTGCGGCACATAGAAAGCGCAGCTGATTTGTGCACATACTACATTGAGTGCAGATGCCTAGGGGTATGAACAAGGGATAATTATACAAAGCAGTCACAGACACAGTGATAGATAACATTATTTAAGATTGCTTGAGAAAGCAGACATAGTTGGTTATTCTCTAATGGGGGAAGGGATTGTATTCCATAGTGAGGAGGTGTGGAAGCTGAAGGAGCATTGTCCAGCGTTTGTTTGAAAAAGGGGAACTTTTAAGTTATTTTTTGAGGTGGATCAAGAGGAGGGCAAGTTGACAAACTTGAGTTGTTCAGCTACATAGATGGGGTAATTTTTAACCATAGTTCTTTTAATAAATCTGGTGAGTGCTAGGTTGGATTTGAGCTCTGGTGAGAGCCAGTTCAGAGAAAGGCAGTGATGCATCTTGCTATAGAATAGCTACCTGTTGCAACTCTGGCAGTCTTATGCTAGAGTGTGCTTCTTCTGTAGTATAGTTTTGTTAGCAGCATCGGTGACTAACGAGCCGTAGTCAGGTATAGGGAGTAGATTTGCCTGTGCTAGTCTATGTCTGGATTCAGGTGTTAGGTACTTGCGGATTCTGTACAGAAAGCCAAGCCTTTGGTGAAGCAGGTTGGTAGCGCTTTGAACATGGGTATAGAAGGTAAGGGTATGTTCATGAGGTGGGGTTAAAAAAATGACAATGTTGAAAATGTAGGTTCAAAAAGTAAAACAAGGACTGGCGTTCACTGTAGCAGTGCAAGTGAGGTCAACTGTTCTTAACAGACTGCTTATGCCGATCAGTCTTTTTTTACAGGAAGACGTCTAGCTGTAATTGGGCCATGCCTTACAGTGAGGCATGGCCCGATTAGCTTTTTCGCAAAATGTATTCATTTTGTTAACTTTCAGTTGTTGAAATATTTAGTTTTTATCTGGTTGATCCTGCCTCCCTCCCACCAGCATTTTGAAGCACATGGCATGCCCACAACCTTCTGCCACTGTCCCACTGTGATGTCTGACACAGAGAGTGGTCATACCCGTGTCCACAGACATCCTGAATAAATGGAATTATTAACAGATCTGTTTTCAAAGTACCTGTCCCGGTGATGTACCAAGACCAGGTACAGTCTGGCAGTCTACTGCCAGACTATACCTGGTGTTGGTATAGCATCAGTACATGTACTTTGGAAACCAGAGCTGTTAATAGCTCCATTTACTCCGGATGTCTATGGACACGTGCACGGCTGTTCCCCATGTCAGACATCATACTGAGACAGCCACGGGAAGTTGTAGGCATTCTGTGCACTTCAAAATGCTGGCAGGAGGGAGGCTGGATCAACCAGATAAGAGCTAAATATTTTAACAACAGCAAGTTAAAAAAAAGAAATAAACTTTGTAAAAAAGGTAATTGGGCCATGCCTTAGAGTGAGGCATGGTGCAATTACAGCAGGATATTTCCCTTTAAGGCAAAATGTAGTGTCCTGATCATTGTGATGCTTTGTGGAGGAGTTTGTGTACAATATCAATATAATATAAAATGGATTTGGAGCTGCATTTATTTAGTAGACCTAGATTAAAACAACTTGTGCCCAATATTCAAAATCGCTCAAAGTGGAGTGCCAAACTTTGGTCTGCACCTTGTGATTGCCTGGGAGCCTGAAAATGCTGTATTCAGTTGACTAGCACGCTGGTGCTATTCAACTGAATATAGGGCAATGGCAGTGCAGTGCTTAGCCACTGAGCACTGCCCTGACATGGCTGCTGAAGTGTGCTGCCAGAATGGATAGAGCCAGAGCACTACCTGCACTACTCAGAGGAACCCATGCAAATGAGCACATTGGGCATGCAAGGTGCTAATGGGACATTTGCATCATCAGTATGGGCTTATTTACATGGGTAGTGAGGCAGGTTAGCACAGTGCCACCCCCCCAATTGCCCAGTCCCAGCATGTATGTGTGTATGAGTTTATCTGAGTCACTATATGTGTAAATACATTTATACATACAGTGACCATTTATACATACAGTGCCGGACTACTTCCTAAGGCCCCAACCTAAAAAATAAAAGCCAACCAGCTTCACTGACACTCACTACTCTCACTTCGAGGACAACAGCACAGCCAGCCCCCCCCTCCACCCTACCCTACCCTAAAACAAACTACAAATAAACACTCAAAGTACAGTAAAAGATGTTTTAATTTTTACTGCTTCACATTTTTTTTGAGTCATCCACTACAGCCACCAACTTATAAGCAGTCACTCCTTCACACAGCATCACTGACCACCGAAATACTGTTTCTGCCACTACTAAATTAGATTATACCATTTATTTTGTGCAGAGGCCATTTACAAACATTTTTTTTTTTTAATACAGCTCTTGTTGAATTGTCTTTCTCTTTCACTGGCCCACTCACTCCTCTTGGTCTCTTGCTCCTGTCACTTGTACTTCGCTGCTCCCAACACCTCATTGTCCTCAGCATCACAAGACCCCTGAAGCAGTTTCTGAACACAGACAGGCCCTTTAAATAAAAAGTGTCTTAAAAATAACTTCACAGCTCCTTTTTAACTGCCACACCACCAGCTGAAATCCTCCAGTCTTTTGGTCTCTCACCCAGTTAACTCTGCGCTCCATCTGACAAAGCGTCATGACAGTATGCACCGGACACTCACTTCTCCTGCATACTCTGTAATGCGAGCATCACTCAGTTTGACTAAAAAACAAAAAAAACAATTCAATACTCCAGTGCCTAATGGCACTCAACTTATTCCAATTCCTTCTACACAGCAAGAAACATTAGCTGTCCCTCGCTAACTACTACCACCATCTTGCTTTAATTTTTTTCAAAATACCGCAGTCACCACCAATCGGCAAGGGCGTTCACATACTAAACGTCATTGCTGATTGGTGCACTCTTTTGAACCACCTTCACAAAGGTGTGTTCACCTGGCAAAACTCCAAATAACCCCACTGAAATAAAACAAATAATACTTTTTAAAAACATTTAAGCTTTTCCTAAATCAAACGCATAAAATGTGTCCATATTGCATAAATGAAATATGTGATGTAGAGCTAGTGTGATACATAATTTATCTGCACTCGGGCAGTTTGACCTCAGGCACATCACTTGGCTTACGCCACTCGTGAGGTTACCTGAGGTCAAACTGTCCTTGTGAAGATAAATCATGTATCACACAGCTCCCCATCGCAAATCCCATATATTATATAGATATATAGATATATACAATAGGGGTGAGTGGTAAATGAGTGAGATAAAACAGTGTATCATCCACTACAGTGTGATATTTTTATCCTCTGCTCTACTGTGATGATATCAGCCAGTTGCACACACAGGTCACAAAAGGTTATCACTCTAGGCAGCTTTCCCCTCAGCGTGAAAGAAACACCTGTGCTGTTACCACAGACACAAATGCAGAACTACTTCAGAGGTCTCACTGCTGCCTACAGCTAACTCAGTGAACATTACAAAACACACCTATCCCCCCCCCACCAACTTCCAGCTCATTACTGTGACTGCAGCCAGAATTCTAAACAGCACAGCTTCACAGAACAGTCTAAACTACTGCCTGCAGCTAACTCAACTACCATTGAAACACACTCTCACTTGTTCCTCAAACTGTGATTCTCACCCATTACAATTACTGTGATACTATCAGCTTGACTACAGCCAGAATCCTAAAGAGCACAATTTCACAGAACACTCTGTACTCTGTCTGCAGCTAACTTAATTACCACTGAAAACAGTATCAGCTGTTCTGACACTCTGCCTCTCAGCTCATTACAATTACTGTGATGTTCTCAGCTTCACTGCAGCCAGACTTCTAAACAATACAGCCTCACAAAAGTATGTTTCTCATTCCTACCTAACACTAACTCATTTAGCATTGCAAAACACACTCATGTGTCTCCCAGAGTTTATAACACTGCCAGCCCATTCAGAAAAGCTCACACACAGAATGAGCAAACACAAACAGGAACAGAACATGAGAGCATAACAAAACTTCTAAAACTCTTGGCCATATTGTATATATCGAATACATGATGGTCAGATTGTGTGCTATGGCAAATATTGTCACTCCTGCATCGTGAGCTCTGGATATATCACTCATGCCTTCGGCAGTCGTGAGATATCCAGAGCTCACTCTGCAGGAGTGACAATATTTGCCATATCATACTCATGCCCATCATGTATCCCCTATATATAGAGACACACACACCTCTGTCTCTATCTATCTATCTATCTATATCTATTTATCCCTGTGCTAGTGGTCCCCCCTCTGATCACCAGCCCATGCAGTAGTTTACACAATCCCTCATGCTAGTGGTCCACCCCCCCGATCATTAGCCTGTATGGTAGTTTAAACAATCCCTGGTGCTGGTCCCCCTCCTTCCGATCACCAGCCTGTATGGTAGTTTAACCCTTAGACTGATGACATAGATGGAATGTATAGGAATTCTCCACAGATATATCAGCCCATAGCACAGCAAGTGTTAAATCAGTCCCTGCTGCTAGTGGTCTCCCCTCAGATCACCAGCCCATGCTAGTGGTCCTCCTTCCTGCCTTCAATTGCCAGCCCATAGTACAGTGGAACACCCTCCCTGGTATCCAGTGATCCCATTCCCCCCCCACCACAGCACTGAACACCCCACCTGATCACCTTATAATTTCCCTTGGTGTCACAGGTGCATACGGTGACTGGCCAAGCCCTCCTTGCACCTCCTCAGCTGACCACCGTATGTCCAGGCAGGGACTATGACTATTATTTATTGGATAGGACGATGTATAGTAAGGAATGGTAAGGTGACCAGGGAGGTGTTTGCTGCCGTGGTTGGGGGGGCAGGACCATTGGATGCCAAGGAGGATGTTCAGTTGTACTACAGGCTGGCAATGGGTGGGAGAGAGGGATGGGGGGGCCACTAATATGGGATGGCGATCAGCGGGAAATGAGATCACTAGCACCAGTGATTGATTTAAACTACCATATGAATTGATGATCAGAAGGGTGGGAAGGCCACTACCATAAGGGAGTGTATTTGCACCATAGGAGTTGGCAATTGGAGGGGCAGTACCAGGGACTACAGAGAGTGGGTGTTCTCCTCCAGCACCCAACTGGCTAGGTGGCTGCATTACCTCTGGCAGCATACTAGGGTTGCCAGGATTAAGTTGGGGTTTTGTTAGGCGGTATTTGCTCTGTGCAAAAGGACCACACAAACCTTTTATGCAGTGCAAAGCTGCTGAATATAGGGTAGCAGGCTATTTATGGTCATGCCACTCCTCTTGTCTACCCACATACATTATGTTTTGCATGAGCACTAAGCCTCTTTGCCCATGCAACAGCCCTTTTTGAATATGGGGATCTGGCACAAACCCCAGTTTCTATGGGCAAAGAGCCATTAGTGCCAGTGCAAACTTTTGAATGTCAAGCCCTTTTTGTCTATTTCTTTGCACTAATATCTGGTGCTCATGAGACACTGACTACTCAAGAGAAAGGGTCTTAACAGTTGTAGTCACACTGCAAACAAGAAGTAGTAACAGTGAAAGACGGCAGTGTATTTTCTGCAATTTACTGTTTATTTCATCAGATAGGAAAAAAAAAGATAAACACTGTAACAAAACAGAAAACCTGGCTGAGGCAAAGCCCCTTTAGTGTATTTTTTAATTTATCATAAATGTTATAAATAAAACTCTTCCAAAAAAATATCACAGTGATCACAATACTAAATTTGCAGGGATAAAGACCAGTCAACAGGAGCAGTCTTAAGAACAGTTGATCTCACTTGTGCTACTATGCTGAATGTCACTCCTTGTTTGATGTCAATGGCAGACTCAAATGGAGCAGGCAGGGCTGAAAATGAAAACATGGAGATAAGTACAGATGGGGTCAAAGGATGCTTATATACCTATCTAAAGAGCGAAAAGATTACAGTACCCGTACAAATTTAAAAACAGATGAAAATTTAAATTTACATGAACATGTAATGAATGAAAACTGTGCACAGTCAATAAAAAAATATTCCATTGATCTAGTGTCATATTTTGTTTTACAGCATAACAGTGTATAGTTTTGATTGTTTTTGTGCTATATATATATATATATATATATATATATATATATATATATATTTCTTATGTTTAGGCATACTGGAGCGCATTCCATTCATTTGGGAGAGTAAATGTATAAATGGCAGCATGTTGAGGGAAGAAGAGATTGGGAGGGGAGGGACAGAAAGTAAATAAGGGCGAGCAGATAATGTGAATGATGATGAATGGCAGGGTTTGAAAAAGCAGAGATCAGGGAAAGGGAGAGGAGAGAAAGCAAGCTGCACAGCGCTGCAAAGATATACCGAGAATGGGAGGATGCTGGGAGGTCAGGATAGGTAGGAAAGAGGTGGACAGCAAGTGCTGGGATTAGTTAATGTAGAGGGACAATAGCGGCTTTTAGTGGATGAAGGTAGAGATGGAGGGGAAGAGACAGAGAGGAAGTGGAACACAAAGAGTAAGGTGAAGTACTGTTGAAAGTGGTGGTATGGGGAAGAGACGATAGGTGAGAGAAGAAGTGATATACTGCAGGTATTGTAAAGTATGGGAAATGGCAGGAGCTGGGAGGAGGAATTTGGGAGGGGAGAAGAGAGCAACCGGTGGAGAGCTTCTGATATATGTGGAGAATAGCAGTATGTTGGGGGGTGAGAGATGGGGGAGAGGGGAAGACTGGGAAGGGAGAAAGAGGTGCCACAGAGCAGCTAAAGTATACTGTATATGTCATCAATTTTGGGGGGGAGCACAGGTGTACTAAGTCAAAATGGCATTTCAACAATAGAGCAGGCAAAACCATGATTCAAAAAATGCATTTTCCTTGACAGCTACAGGAGTAGAATAGTGAAAGTCAATTACTGCTACCTCTGTAACTGTCAAGGCAGATAAGAAGAAGGATTCATGTAGTCAAAAGTGTGGAGCTTGGTCAAGCTGCTTCCATGGTGGAGAGGTTAAGGCACTAGCATGAGGAGCAGACAGCACACGGAGACCTGGGTTCTATTCCCAGTCTCCCAATTTTTATCTTTTCCGTTCTCCCACCCCAAGTATTACTTTGTATATGTTTTCCATTCTCCCACCCCAGGTATTTTTGCCCCCCAAGACAGTTGTGAAGACAGATTCTCTGCCCCTCCCAAGGTTCTCCCCATTCCTAAATTCCACCCCTACCCTGTGGAATTGATTATATAAATTTCAGAGGGTGTGTGTGTGTGTGCGTGTGTATGTGTGTGTGGGGGGGGATTGTTATTTTAGTTTGCCATGGTAGCAGTCCTCCGGATTTTTGGACTGCTACCATTGCAGTCATTTCTGAGTGCAGTGTTTTGGTTGGGTGCTTTTCTGGTTGGCACCATTTTTCCTGCATGGTACTTGACAGCTCTGTGTTACATATAGCATTTTCACCTAGTGCCAAGCACAGATCAGTGAGGGGAAGGCTAGAGATTAAGTGACAAATAGTAGATAATGTGACTCCTCCTCATGAATATGCACTGTATGTATTTTTGAGCATTCATTTGATGAAGAAATAAAAGCAAAGTAAAACTTTCAGTTGTGAGAATGCCAGTAGCAGTGAGAATGCACATGGTGGTGCTCAGGATAGTGAAAAAGCAGAATGATGCACTTCAATGGCCATGTTACTGACAGAGCCATTGTTTTTGAAATAATAAGAATGTATCCTATGAGAGGTATGCAAAGGTATTAGAAAAACTGTGTACTTAAGGGATTATACATGGTTACATACAGGACATGTAAATTATGAGAAATAGTATAGAAATTGTGGTGGTTGTATGGCATTTGTGTTTAATAACAAACATGGCAAGAATGAAATTAGTTGCATTGGAACTGAATCATTGAAATAATGTAGAGTTTATGAAATTGGATACTGGGGTGATGCAAATTTGTTCTGGTCCACTTTATGCAAGTTCAAGCCAAATATTGTTATGAAGAAGCGTTAGGGAAGATAATGACAAAAGGAGGAGGAGATGGGGGATTAGTTGAGAGATTGACAGAAATAAAAATTGAAATATATGTACCTCTTATTGATGTTTTGCTCTTTGCTTATTGCAATTTATAATGGAAGGGATCAGGTTGCAGGCAGGTATTGAGCAAGATTAGTTTAGCTTTCAAAATAGGATACAAGAATTGTAGGGTATGCACATTGTTCCATAAGCAGAAAAAGGACAGTTAAATAGAATATATAATGACAGTTTCAAATGGAAATTAACCAAATGAGAACAAATTAAGTGAGCAACATGAAAAAAAGGAGGTTTACCTAAAGACAGCAAATATGTGGTGGCATTGTATTGGGAAGGGTACAGGAGAAAAAGAAATGTAGGCAATAGAAATGTGTTATAAATATTATAAACAACAGTAGCAAGCAATAGAATGTAACAGGTAATGTATCTGGAAAATGGGAGCACGGGGGGCAAAAATCAGGGAACGCAGCGATAAAGAGAAAGTGCCTCAGAGTGGCTAATGTGAATTAACAATGAATGGAGTGAGATTTGGGGGAAGGCAAGGATTGGGAAGAGTGGGAGAGAGAGAGCAACTGCTGGAGATTGGAGAGTGGAGAGAAAGGAACAGTGACAGAGCAGCCATTATATGGCAGGGGGGATTGGGAGAGGAGAGATAGAGTACAATTGGTGAAATGCAACATATTGGAGGGGCAAAGATCAGGGAGGGAGAGAGCAAATGCTGATGAGCAGCTAATGTGCTGGTACAATCCCAGCATGTTGGGGGGACGTAAATTGGGTAGGGGAGGGATAGCGACCAAGTGCCTCAGAGCAGCTAATGTGAATGATGGTGAATAGTAGCAGGTTTGTGGAGGGGGACAGTTTGCGGTGGGGGGGGAGAGAGAGAAAGAGAGAGAGAGAGAGCGAGAGAGCAAGTGCTGTTGAGTGGATAATGTATAGGAAAACTATGGGCATGTTGGGAGAGCAGATATTGGGGAGGGAAGGGATAGACAGCAAGTGCTGCAGGGAGATTAATGGGAATGATGGTAAATGGCAGCTTACTTGGGGGCAAGGATAAGGGGGAAGCAAGTGCTGAAGTGCTGCTAATGTGCAGGGACAATGCCAGCATGTTGGGGGGGGCAGAAATTGGTGAAGGGAGGAATAGAGATCAAGTGCCACAGAGCAACTAATATGAATGATGGTGAATGACAGCAGGTTTGGGGAGGGGGCGGTGATCAGGGAAGAGGAGAATGTGCTATAGAACAGCTATTGTGAAGGGACAATAGCAGCATTTTGGGGGTGGCAGATATTGGGAAGGGGAGGAAGTAAGAGCCAGTGCCACTGAGTGACTAATGTGAATGAAGTAGATGGTGGCAGTTTGGGGGACAGAGATCAGGGAAGAAGAGAGTGAGTAAGTGTTGCAGAGCAATTAATGTGTAGGGACAATGCTGGCATTTGGGTGGCAGATTTCAGTGAGGGAAGGAATAGAGAGCATGTTCCAAATAGTGGCTAGTGTGAATGACAGTAAATGGCAGCCTTTTTAGGGGGCAGAGATTGGGGAAGTGGGGAGCATAGGCCACAGCAGCTAATGTATAGGGAAAATATTGGCATGTTGTGGTGGGCACAAACTGGGGAGAGAATAGATACAGAGCGATGCTGAAGATCAGCTAATGAGAATTATGGTGAATGGCAGCAGTTTGGGGCAGATATCGAAGAAGGGCAGAGAGCAAGTGCTACAGAACAGGTAATGTGAATGATGGGGAATGGGGGCATGTTGGGGTGGGACAGAGATTGAAGAAGGAGTAAGAGCAAGTGACACAGAGTGGCAAATGTACACAGAAAATGGCACCATGTTGGGGGGGTCAGAGATGCGATTGAACAAGGAAAAAGCTGGAGAGCATACCACATACACAATGAATGGTGGTAAGTTGGGGGGGAGATCAGTGATGGCAGGAATAGACAGCAAATGGCACACAATGAGTAATATGAAGTACCAGAATTGGGGAGATATTTGAGGGTGGGAGAGAGTAGGTGCCACAAAGCCACTTATGTGTTGGGACAATGCCAGCATTTTGGGGGAGGGCAGATATCAGGGAGGGACGAAATAGAGAATAAGTGTGGCAGAGCTGCTAATATGAATGACAGTGAATTACATATGAATATATGAAAATGCCAGCAGAAACAGACTTCACAGTCTATCAAATCTGCTTGAGTGCACAGCTAGCACCTTATAATGCTGCTGCCCCTCTCTCCCCCATCCTATTAGCCCTTCCCCTTCCCCAACCTCTCTTAAAGCTGTCTACTGTCTTGCAGGCCACTACCTCACCCAGCAAGGAGTTCCACTTGTCTACTACTCTTTCTGTGAAAAAAATGGCTCATCTCTCTCCTGAATCTAGCCCTCTCCAATCTCAGTTGGTGTCCTCTCGTGTCCATCCCCTTTCTCCACTGGAAACTCTCTCTGTATTAGTCTTGTTTATTCCCTTCAGGTACTTAAAGGTCTCAATCATATCTCCCCTGTCCCTCTTCTCTCCCAGAGAGTACATATTCAACTCTCCCAGTCTTTCCTCATATGGCTTGCCCTCCAATCCCTGGATCATCTTTGTAGCTGTATGCTGTACTCCCTCCAACAAATTGAGGTCCTTCTTCAGGAATGGGTGCTAGTATTGCACGCAGTACTCCAGGTGGGGCCTGACCAGTGACCTATACAGGGGCAGGATAACCTCCCTACTTCGGGAGGAGATCCCTCTATACACCCCAGCATTTTGTTTGCTTTTGCCACCGCCATTCTGTATTGAACAGAGTTGTTCATGCTCCCTGTTACGATCACCCCTAGATACTTCTCTTCTGTGGAGCAACCCAACTGAACCCCATTTAAGTGATAATCCCTCCCCTGGTTCTGGGCTCCGAAGTGCAGAACCTTGTACTTCTTGGTTTTGAACCTCAGCTGCCATTTATCTGCCCATTCCTGCAGCTTATTCAGGTCCTTCTTCAACCCCTCCCCCTCCGTGTCATCTACCATAGCTCCATCTTGCAGCATGGGGGGGGAAGATAAGGGAGAGGGAAAGAGCAAATGCTGCAGAGCTAATACTATACAAGGAAAATGTTGGCATGTTGTGGGGGTGCAGGGATTGGGGGGGTCTTCAAGACATAGGTCAGGAAGCATAGGTAAACCAGGAGAAGTTATAAAATTCACAAGTAATGTTTTACTATTAGCAATAACAGCTAAATAAAAAAAATTGTGCAGGACAGTTCTTATACAAGCAGTTCAAACAAAACAAAGCCCTTCATCTGAGGGTATATCTAAATCTAAATCTCATCTCTCTCTCCAACAAAAGATTGCTCTCTTTATATATAATGTTTTTTTTTCCTGGCAATTAACTTCTGCATCCTGAGCTTATTCAGATATGAGTTCTGTTTTCACACAATGTCCCAAAATGTTGTGAATTTCTTTCTTTGCAGGTGCAACAAAATGGAACATTGTGTCCTACAACTGATCTCCTGTTGACATCTCTGCAAATGAGCTTGTGAAGGTCAAACTACATCTCAAGGTTAACCCCTGAGTTCAAAATAACTTTTTGCAATAATTTCTACAATATAACTATACACATTTTCAAACCAGAGAACCCAATTTCACAAAAGATCCACATACATTCCTATAACCACAGATAAGCAAAGGGGAAGAAAAGATAGAAACAGGAAGAAACAGCAAATAAAGACAGGGAGATAGCAGGAGGGGGAGAATCATGAGACTGTCTGAGTAATGAGTTCCTAGGTCTCACAAGAAAATTTGATTCCAAAGTCAGACAGACAAGAGACAGAAAAGGAGAAGATAGAACAGACCCTTGCTTTTAACTCTTTCTGCATAACAAATGGGACAGGGTCTTATTCAGCTCTGTCACAGAGGGGATAGATATAGAGCAAGTAGTGCAGAGCAGCTAATGTGAATTATGGTGAATGGAAGCAGTTTGGGGCAGCACATATGGAGGAGGTGATACAGAGCAGGTAATGCAAATTATGGTGAATGGGGGCATGCTGGAGGGATGGAGATTGGGGGACAAGGGGAGAGAGCAAGTGCCACAGAGCAGCAAATGTATAGGAAGAATGGTGGCATGTTGTGAGGGTGCAGAGATGGGTTACAACAGGGATAGAGCCAGAGAGCATATCATGTATAAGGAAGATGGCGGTATGCTGGGGGAGAGATCAGGGAGGGGATAAATAGAGAGAAAATGGCACACAAGAGGTAATAAGACATTTGAAGGTGGGTGGGAGAGTATAACTGCTGCAGAGTGGCAAATGTATAGGGAAAATGCTGGCATTTTGGGGGGGTAGATATCAGGTAGGGTAGGAATAGAGAGCAATTGCCACAGAGTGGCTAATGTAAATGGCAGTGAATGCAACATTTTGGTGGGGCAGAGATCGGGGGGAGCAAGTGCTGCAGAGTGGCTAATGTATTGGGAAAATGATGGCATGTTATGGGGGTAGAAACTGAGGAGGGAATAGGTACAAAGCAAGTGGTACAGAGCAGCTAATTTAAATTATGGTGAATGGCAGCAGTTTGGAGAGGGCAGATACTGAGAAGGGAAAAGAGCAAGTGCTACAAAGTGTGTAATGTGACTGATGGGGAATGGGGGATTGTCAGAGGGTAGACCTTGGTGGTGGGGGAAGCAGGTGACACAGATCAGCTAATGTATACAGAAAGTGGTGGCATGTTGGGGGTCAGAGATGGGGCAGAACAGGGATACAGTTCGAGAGCACATCATGAATATGGAGAATGGCAGCGGGCTGTAGGGGAGATAGAGGTGGGGAGGAATAGAGCGAAAATGACACACAGCAAGCAATATGAAGTACCAGGAGTGGAGAAACATTCAAGGATGGGTTTCAAGTTTCAAGTTTGATTTATATTTTAACAGGATAAGGCACTAGGTAGAGCCTATTTTCAGGGTCGTCCTGTGTAAATTACATTTACATAAAAGACAAATGACATACAGTTACAGTGACTTTAAAATAAAGAGTATTGCAAAGTTAATGGCAATCACTTACAAAGGGATGCAATTCTGAGAAGGCCTATGTAAATTACACATATATGAAAGACAAATTACATACCATTATAGTTACAATACATAATATTGCAAAGTTAATGGCAATCACATACAAAGGGATGCAATTCTGAGAAGGCAGTTTTAAAACTTTTATAAGTAGGGATATTGCGCAATACTAGGGGGAGGGAATACCAGGTGGATGTTGCAATATAGTCGAAACACATATGTCTGTATCTGAATTTTATTCTAGGGATTTTCAATCCCCTACACTTGACTTCTCTCAATGAATAAGCGGTCATACTTGGTAGCATTTTATCTGTCAAATATTCTGGTGCCAAACCCTTGATACATTTGTATAAAAGGTTATTCAGGAGTCTCTCTCTTCAAAGTTACAAAGATGTCCAATTTATTTGGAGAAGGATAGTACAATGATGGTATGGTATAATATATAAGGTCCTGACAATCCTAGTATAAATCTCGTTCATCTGTACTGGAGTCTGTCGAGCTTCTGTAAGGTATACTTATTTGCAGGGTGATAAATAATACTTGCATAGTCTATTAAAGGAGTTATAACCGTATTTCCCAATTTCTCCTTAGTATCACGTGTCACAGGTTTTTTTTGTCTGTGGAGGACTTCTAGCTTTTGAGAAACCTTAGTACAAACGTAATCCACATGAGTATAAAAACTCAGTTTGATGTCAATCCATTGCTCCAGGTATTTGAAAGAAGTAACCTGTTCTACGGCTGTTCCCCCTAACAGATTTAACCATTATATCAGTTGACCTCTCCTACCTGATGTATTTTAACTGTACTTGCTTGAATCTGTATCTGTATGCACCATAATGTACTTGCCTGCTGTATATACCCCTGTTTTGTAATGTTTGCCTACCTTGTCTATTGCCTTACGACGTGGAACCTTTGTAAATGAGCTTTTAGCTCAAAGGTGTTATCCAAGATGCCAATAAATAAATAAATTAATAAATAAAGACCCAGTCCCATCTCCTCCTGCTTTGGTTTTGAAGAACATCAGATTGGTTTTCTTTATGTTTATCACCAATTTATTCTCTGCTAACCAGTTTTCAGGGTGGGAGGGAGAGACTAAGTGCCACAAAATGGCTAATGTATAGGGACAATGCCAGCATCCGGGAGGAGGCAGATAGCAGGGAAGGGAGAAATAGAGAGTAAGTGCCACAAACCAGCTAATGTGAGTGGCAGTGAATGGAGCATTTAAGGGGAAGATATCAGGAAGGGGGAGAGTAAGTGCCACAGAGTGGCTAATTTATTGGGAAAATATGGAATGTTATGGGGGAGACATTGAGGAGGGGATGGATATACATCAAGGAGAGCAGCGGAACTAATGTGAATTACAGTGAAGGGCTACAGTTTGTGGGAGCAAATACTGATAATGGGGAAAGAACAAGTCATACAGAGCAGGTAAAGTGAATGACAGGGAATGAGAGAACATTGCAGGGGAAGAGAGTAGAGGAGGGGACAGCAAATGCCACAGACAGCAAATGTATAGAGAAAATGATGGCATGTTGGGGGGCTGAGATGGTGTAGAACAGGGATCAAGCTGAACAGCATGTCATGTATATGGGGAATGGAGGTAAGTTTTGGTGGGGAAAGATCAGGGAGGGAAGGAAATAAGTGAAAGGCACACAGTGGAAACTATGAATTACCAGGATTGGCAAGACATTTGAGGGTAGGTGGGAAAGGGTAAGTGCCACAAAGCAGCTAATGTATAGAGACAATGCCGGCATTGTTTTTTTTTTTGTTTGTTGTTTGGGGGGGGGTGATAGGAAGAGGAGGAATAGTGAGGGAATGCCACAGAACAATTAATGTGTATGACAGTGAAAGGCAACATTTTGGGGTGGCAGGGATCAGGGAGAGGTTAAAAGCAAGTGCCACAAAGTGGCTAATAAATAAGGAAAATATTGACATGTTGTGTGAGGCCAAGTCATTGGTGAGGGGATGGATATACAGCAAGTGGCAGAAGGCAACAAATGTGAATTATAGTAAAAGGTGGCAGTTTATGGGGGGTAGATACTGAGTAGGGGAGGAAAGCAAGTGCAACAGAGCATTAAATGCATACAGAGAATGGTGGTATGCTGGGGGGGCAGAAATGGGGTAGAACAGGAATAGAGTTAGAGAGCATTTCATTGATATGTAGAATTGCAGTATGTTGGGGAGTGGGAGATTAAGGCGGGGAGGAATAGCGAGCAAATGGCAGACAACAGGTAATGTGAAGTACCAGGAGTGGCAAGATGTTTGAGGGTGGGGAGTGAGACCAAGTAAGCAGTACAGAGCAGCTAAAGTATATGGAGAATGGCAGCAATTTGGGGGGGGTGGAGGAGATCAGTCAGGGTAGGGATACAGATCAAGTGGTGAACAGAGGATCATTTGACCTATCAGGAATAGGAGAATATTGTGGAGGGAAAAGATCATGGAGTTGGAGGGAAAAGAGAGCAGGTGGTGAATGGTAATGAGAATTATGGGGAGTGGCAGCATTTTGGGGTGGGCCACAGATTATGGAGTGCAAGAGAGAGCAATTGCTGCAGAGCAGCAAGTGTATAAGGACTTTGGTGGCATGTTGTGGTGGGAGGGTCAGATATCATGGAGGAGTAGAGAATGAGTGGGGATGAGCGTATCATATGTTTCACAAGGGGATGGCAGAGATCGAGAAGGGGTGAAACGAGGAAGTGCTGCTAAGCAGCACAAGTAGAATACCATTCGTTGTGTTCATCACAGCACTGAGTGTGTTAAAAGCACTAGGCACAAGCAAAGAGTCAAAGTGCAAAACAGGGATGAGGACTGGGATAACGTTTCATGCAGGTCTTAAGAACTGCACAAGAAAACCTCTGAAAGATTGGGAAAAGTATTTAAAAGAAAAAGGGTGGAAGTAATTAAGAAAGATATTGAGTGTTCAGGAACTGTGCTAAGTGAAGAAGCAACACACCTCCAAAAGCCCTCTCACACATCAAACTAATATTGATGTATTTCTATGCTTTATAAATAAATATAGTCACGTTGTTTCCTTTGTATATGCATTGAGCTTTGTTTTTACATTCGCTTGCTCGCATGTGCAAGGAACGTCTTGGGAGAATAGGACAGTTTGGAGGTGTGACTGTCCTGTGCAATCCACTGCTCCATTGAGCAGGTGTGGCGGTCCTGTACCAATGGATGTGGGTGCTGTGTACGACAGCGGTGGTCTTCACTTCAAAGAAAACCACCGCTGTGTGCTCGCAGCGCCTCACGCCCTAAAGCTTTGGTGCCATGCTGGGAGCCCACCCCAGCGTGGCAAATCTTGTTTTGGCCGACGGGGGTGCCCAATCCCCAGTCAGCTCCACGCCCCCAACCGTCCTTCTGCCACGCTGAGAGCCCACCCCAGCGTGGCAAACGCCCCGTGTCGTCTTTTTGTTTAAAAATCTGTAAATTAAAACGGTCCCACAGCGCTTCTCCTGGCCCCCTCCCACAACCCCACCCACCACTCGCACCTGCCTCCCCACCCCCCCTCACCCCATACTTACCTCTGGAGTCCGGCGCGACGATCTTCGTGGACCGGGAACATGTCTGCACTCTTCAAAGCAGACCGCGAACTGAGGAAATGCCGGTAAGCTGTATAATGGGCTAGATGGGGTTTTTTCAACTTTGTTGCATATCTCAGGCATTTTTTGGAATTTTTGCACCAAATTTTCAACATGGGGTTTTTTGGACCCCTTCTCATGAATGATGTCACTGTCATGGCAGTATTCGGGCCCGAAGGGTGATTTCGCAGCCAATGTGCAAAATCACCTTTTGGGCTCGATTAACCAAATGACACTGCCAGCGTTCATAAGGTGGGCTCTCAAAAAGCCTATTTTGAAAATTTGGTGGAAAAATCCCTAAAAATTACCGTTTTACGAGCGTTCATTGCACAGTTCCTACGCAGGCTCGTAAGTTCGCGAATTTTCAATATTTTCACTCCAGATTTTCAACATTGCCATTTTACCACACCTCCTTATGAGCAGTACAGCTGTCATTTTTCACATCCTGCTCAAAACATGTTTCTGCCCATGTAGCGCACAATGGCGCAGTCGGTGTGCGAACTCAATGTATGGGACACATTAAGAAAATCACAGTGACACTGATCATGAGCAGAGGTCTCCAAAAGCCTATGTTGCAAATTTGGTGAAACAATGTCAAAAAATGACTGTGTTACGAGCGTGCGTTGCGCACTTTCCACGCACACTCATAACTTTGAGAATTTGAAATATTTTCACTCCAGATTTTCAACACTGGCATTTTTTCACACCTCCTTATGAACAGTACAGCTGACATTTTTCACATCCTGGCTGAAATGTGTTTTTGCACATCCAGCGCACAATGGTGTGGTCAGAGTGAGAAATCAATGCCCAGGACAGATTATGAAAATCACAGTGACACTGTTCATAAGCAGAGGTCCCAAAATGCCTATGTTGAAAATTTGGTGACAAAAGTCCACAAAATGACTGTGTCATGAGCGTTCATTGCGCAGTTTCCATGTATGCTCGTAAGTTCGAGAAATTGTTGTATTTTCACTCCAGATGTTCAACACTGCCATCCCTTCCCACCTCCCTATGAATGCTACAGCTGTCATTTTTCACATCCTGTCCGAACTGTGTTTTTGCACTTGTGGAGCAGAATGGTGTGGTCGCTGTGGGAAATCAACGTTCAGGACAGATTAACAAAATAACAGTGGTACTGTTCATAAGCAGAGGTCTCAAATGCTTTTATGAGGTGGGGGTAACAAAAAGGTCATGCTGAAAATTTATAGTGCAAATACCAGCAATCTCACAGGGCATTAGGGTAAAGCACCATACGTGCCAAACACCACTGCAAATACCTGCAAGCGAACGTCCGACATTGACAAATGCTTGTTTTATGTTGTAATGAGCAAAATGATTTCAATGTTTTGTGTTCAAAGCACAGGTAAACAAGTAAAACAGCTCCTTATCTAAAGGAGTCAATGAGTGTAGGAACATGTTTTACTTACTTTTTACCACATGTGAGGATACATTATCTCCATCAGTTGCAAGTACTGCAGCTACTAATTTCACCTGACTTCACCTCAAAATGTGCCATTTCCCAAGGAAAACAATGCGAAGTGGCAAAGGGGTGAAGTGGGAAATTATGAATTTATTTTTATTTTTCATTCATTTATTTTACCAGGAAGAGCTCCATTGAGCAAGCTCATTCACTCAGGTTTACTGTTGATCCATACTCCTAGGTATTTGTAACTTGACACTACTTCTAATTGTTCTCCAAGCAGCGTAGTAATGGTAGGGACAGGTGTTTGTTTTCATGTAGTATTGCTGAACCACATTATCTTGGTTTTGTTGGCATTTAGGAGTAGATTGGAGTGTAGGATGTTGACTTTTAGTGTGTTGAGAGCTGCTTGTAGTTCTGAGTAAGCTGTTATTTTGGGTCATGAGGTGTACAACAATGTGTCATCTGCATAACAGTGCAACTTGGCATTTTGCCATTGTCACCCAAATTGTTGGTGTATATCATGAAGAAAAGAGGTCCTAGGACTGAGCCCTGTGCTTCTGGGTAGAAGGGTACATGTTAAGAGGAGACCCTCAACCTTTGCTTGTTGAATTTAGCCAATTAAATAATTTCTGACCCACAGCAAAGCTGCAGTGGAGAATCCAATGCTTTGCAATTTTTCCAGCAGAACAGAGAGGTCAACTGTATCGAATGCCTTGCTGAGGTTGGGGAAGATGGCACTTGAACCTTGTTTGCAGCCTATAGCACACAGTCAGTCATTTGTAACCATGGATAAAGCAGATGTGGTACTGTGTTTGGGTCTAAACCCAGCTTGATGAGGTGCTATGATGTTTGTTTGGTTAAGGAACTCTCTTATCTGGTTATTAACTACTTTTTTCTGAAAGCTTGGCCAACACAGGTAATATAGATATTGATCTGTAGTTGTTTAGAAGATTTGTATCTCCAGATGTGTGTAGGGGAAGGATAGCTGAATTTCACAACTTCACCAGAACTTCACTGGTGAAGTAAAACTTCACAGAATCTCTAGCTGCAAGCAATTGAACACCAGATGATAGCCCAAGGCATGTGGGTCACGGAGGCATTGAGTGCTAAATGCAAGGTACTGGCTGTCTTGTCAGGCCTTACTGAAGAAGACCTAATCTTAAGCCATTGCCTGTAACACTCAGAAAAAAATGCAGAGAGAGCAAAATGTAAGGGTAAATGGTTTAAAGAAGAGGTTTGAGGGAGAAACTCTGATACCTACTGTACTGACATGGTTGAGAGAAGCACTTCCCCTTGGGGACAAAGTGGGACACCTGGAAATCCAAAAATGTTAACAAGTGTCTCCATGGTGGACTGCACAGCATGCAGTCCAGAGAACCTTGCTTTTGAAATTTGGTTTAGTGCTTCAAAGAGATAGTATCATAAGAGTGGCATAACAAGCCAAGAATCTGGAGGATAAAATAATGATGTTCCCAGACCTTAGCTTTAGCACCAGACAAGGACAAAAAAGTTTTGAAGGGGTCAAACATAAGTTATGAAAGCTTAGCTTTCTTTTTAATTCAGTGTATCCAGCCAAGCTGCGGGTCCAATATGAAGGTCAGACTTTGTAATAATACTGAGGATTTGCACCTATTAATTGCTAAAATTAAATCTATATTGCTAAGGGGGCAAGAGGAAGATTCTGGATTGGACTCCTGAAGTATGGGGAATTTTTCTTTACTTTGCCAACCAGTGGATGATGGATGGACTGTTAAAGAGACAGCAGTTTCTCTTTTATATACTTTTGCTTACTTCTGTATGATATGTGTGGGTGCAGTTTGAATGACTTGATAGCAAACTTTGTTTTCTGTATCAGATCTCAAGCCAGTGTTTATACTGTACATGGTAATCAGCATGTATACTGAATAGGACCCTGTTTTAATGACCGTGTATTGCCTTTGTCCAAGATGGCATTTATAGGGGGTTGAGAGCTGTCATTTCCACTTGCCACTAATTGCTGCATATTGCCACTTTGAACTGCCAGAAACCCAGCCCTAATTCAGATTAAATCAGGGCTCTGCAGCTCTACCCAGTGCTTATAGTGAACCATACACTTTCTATCTGCGTTTTTAACTTTTTCATTAATACAGTATTAGATTTGCTAGTATGTTGGGGTAGGTAACCCATGAGGAGGGCGCATCGGGAAGGGCACCATCCGTAATGTTGACTCGTTCCCCAGCGAATCCCTCACGGCAATGAGAGGGTAGGGTGGCCAGATGGGGGTGGGAGAAATGGGTGACAGGATGTTGCTATATGTATGCGTGGGGGGTGAGCACGGCAAGTGTGGGCTGGGAAGGGATGGAGCAGCTGTAGGGGGTGGCTCTGTGGTAAGTTGCCAAGCTGTGTCCTGGCATCGGGGGTTGGTCTATGGTTGGGGTGGGTGAGGTACCGGGTCTGGGCGCTGGTACAATCTTATTGCACCCGGCCCGAACATTTATTTTGCATTTTCACCCCACCCCCGACGAGCACCCCCCTGGAGTTGAGAATCCTTTAGCAGGTGGTGCGGGTGTGAAGCCCCCATGTGCGGGTGTGTAGGAGGTGCAGCCTCTACAGAAAACATGAAAAAGTAAGTCTCCAGCACCATTTTCCTGTGCGCCGGGGTGTCAGAGTGCTGAAAATGTTTTCGGCTCTCTGATTTCGCGATAACGGCGATTGTTTTTAGGCTTTCGCCATTATCACATAGAACCATTGGGGTATAGTAGCGTCATTTGTCACTGTTTACAAGTTGATTACTTTCTTACAATGGCAGTTAGTTTATTGACATGGTGGGCATGCTTGGGGAGTGGGGAACTACCTTTCAGATGGGTATAACGGGTAAGGCACTCTTTTTACGCTGTTATCTTTGTTCTTATTTCATGTTGGGGCATGCAAAGGTTTATTTTTGGGAAATGATATCTTGCATGTATTTGCATGAAAGTGTGGACCTGTGCAGACATTAAGATCCATTCAATGTGAATAATGACTGTGAGATGCTAACATATATGGCGAGTTGTAGCTCATTGGCTGCATTAGCTTGTTATGTGTATTAATTATTCTTGTTTGAACTGAGGCTGCTTTTGCAGCTCTCTGATATCCTTCCAAGGATGTTGCAAAATAACAGTGGTCAAATATTCCATGGTAGCTATGTTTAATACTGTTCTGATGGTATCCCTTTTCTGGATATAATTGTGCTGTATTGTGCAAAAATGAAAAGGCTTTAATATCAATGTAAATAAGAAAAAAAAAAAAAAAAGAAACCTTCCTGTTTGTTTTCATCTGGCAGTAACGTCCCCACCCATGAAATCCCTCGCTCCCCTGCCTTATCTGACAATCCTCTGTACATCACAAGCTTGCCTCTGCTCATGCCCACCCACCTGCTCACTCCTGCCATACTACCATAATTGTATACTGACAAGATCCAGAAATACTCACCGTTATACAACTTCTTGCAAAGACTGAGACTCGCATTACAATCCTCACAGAACAGAAGCAGAAATAGGGCACCAGACTTCTTTTATATAGAAAAAGATACTTGTGTTTAACTCCTCACAGACACAGGAGTAAACAGCGGAAGCAGGACAACAGTCAACACAGTGACTGCTGAAACAACCTGCTGTACAAACCATTGCCAATTAAAAGTAACAATTCAGGAATACCAGCTCCTGCAACTAAAGAAGAAACAAAATGCAAAAAAAATTGCTTTTTAGACATTCTTCTATTGTAGACAGGGCCTGTGAGTCAGGAGTTGGGCTAAGGTCTTGGAAGGGATAATTTTATAAAATCATAGAAAATCTTTAAAATATTTTTTTCCTAAAACGTGTTAATGTTTTTACTAAATTCCCTCTGTATAAGCACAATACTCCAGGGGCCAGATATTCAGACTTGCGCCCAAGGATTGATCAATGACGGCGCAGCGCAATGCAGATGCGCCATGTGGGAATGGATGCCATATTCAGAAGATGAGCCACTGAAATGCGCCAGTGCAACCAGGCTGAATATAGCAAAGATGTGCCACAGCGCAACCACAGATGTGCCGGTGCAACCATGAATGTGTGGGACCAGGCCAGAACACACAACCCAGTGAGCTGAGCAAGGGCAACAGGCTACAGGGACACACAAGCAAGGAAGCACAGGGGCATTGGGGCACAGAACCCCACCAGCATGGCACAGCTGAGTACAGTGGTGCACCATCCTGGAGGCAACACAGGGCACCAGGGGACAGTGCACACAGTACCCCGCACGCCAACCATGGCACAAGCACCAGGCCAATACACTGGCACCACTGGCATGCCAACAGCAGAGCCATGCAAGAGATACTCACCAGGCCATGCCACAGGGTGCCATGGCTAAGGTGTCAGGAGAACACACAAACACAGAGGTCCGTGGTCCAGGGGTGAGGGAGGCATAGGCCACCCAGGGGCACACAGTCTGCCACCCAGAGAGGGGAAGGGCACATCACTGTGGGCCACACCGGAGATAGGTAGAATTACAGGAGAACAGAAGGGCAGGCAGACAAGGGCACAAGGTGCAGGGGTAGTCACAGGCCACTGTGAGACACATGACACAAGGCCACGCACAGGACAGGGACATGGGGCACATACCTGGTGTACACATGCACAGTGGCCCAAGGGGACAGCGATGGGACACCAAGGACACAGCCAAGCACAGCACAACTGACACCTGCAGCAAGGCTCCACATGTCATCTGCAAAGGAAACACAGACACTGTGATGTAGCAATGAAAAGGCTTTAATATCTATGTAAACAAACACATGTGTGCCAACAGTGCAACTATATATAGTGAACATAAGGGACTGGGGAGGGTCACGGGAGGTGGGGGATAGGGTTCAGGGGCTATACAATGGGATGTGGGGAAGGGCAGGGCAACATGGGAAGGCCAGGGCAAACATGGGATATGCTACAATGAAATGGGGCAAAGGTCAGCCATGGCCTGCCACCACCAGCTGTTGCATCTTCATCTGTATCACCACCACTTCATGAATCAGTTGCACCAAGAGATTTGCCATCCTCCTCTGCTGCACCAGCAAGCTGCCCAAGGCCACACCACTCTGCCTGTCCTCCTCCGTGGCTGTATACTGGGAATACCTAGGAGAAGGGACAGAACAGGCAATAAACAACATGCCCAAATGATCCCCAGCCCACCCACAGTGTGCACTGGACAACAAAGGCACACACCAGTGGATGGACCACCAAGGTCCCTCGCACAGAGGGCTGCACCAACCATCCACACAGCACACCACACCGCACCTGTGCAGACAGGCACACAGGGCAGTGCAGTGGGTGCATCAGTGCATGGGCAAGGCACACAATGCGGACCGAAGGCACCCATGACCACACACATGGTGGATGTCGCGTGCGCTCCCTCCCAGGTGGCACAGTTGATACTGGCACAGTGAAAGCACATGCAGCACAACACCGGCATGCCCACTGGACATCGTGCCCACCATGGCAGTGTACACACATGGCTGTGGTGACCTCATCCAGACTCTGCAGCCAACAGAGACCCACTGATACACGGTAAAGTATTGTGAACATGCCTACCTGGCTGCCACCATCCTGCCGGCCCAGCTGCAGACCCACTATCGGGCCCTTGCACCACAGCTGCCCTGGCCCTCCTGCTGTCCTCTCATCCCATGGAAGGAAATGAGAGGGGTGGACATGAATGAACAGGCACACACAGACAGCCCCCTCACCACCACACAGCCTGCATGGTGCATGGCGGGACACTGCCCACCCCATGGCCTGGTGCCTGCATGACTACAACATGCACAGCAGCATTGTGCATTCCAGCCAGGACATGCAGCGACTGCCAGGACCATGTCATCCCCCCGGCAGTGGCATCCGCTGCACATCTGTACACCCACTACAGGTATGCCCTGTGCATGTATGACACATGTGCATACTAACCTGGCTGTTGCACTGCCCAACGCTGCACATGTGACTACAGCCATCACAGCCTCTCTGGGTCCCTGTGGTGCAGGTCACTGTACTGGTGCCTGCACTGTTGTGCACTGTGCCTAACCCCTGTGCGTCACTCCAGGGCCATGGCCACATGATCCCACACCTCACTACATGCCTGCTACAGAGGGACCTGCCAAAACAGCTGGGGCACATATGGCTGTACCAGTGCAACAAGGTTGCACATTTCAACCTCTGACCAGTTAATTGCTCTACGGGAGGCAGTGGTGTGTGGCATGGCTCCTGTACTATGCGACTGTTGGAGGCGTTATGGCCTACACAGCACTCACATGTTGCGGCATATGGTCGTTGTGCAATAGCATGGCATTGTATGCGACCATGCAGCACGTGGATGTGCAATTGGTGTGTGCTGTGGAGGTGTATCACGCAGCACCATGCATGCACACAGCGTCATGGCCTGCCAGGAGTCTGGGGACCCTGACAGCACAGGGCATAACCCTGCACAGTGACGTGCATGGCCCCGGCATGCGCGATATGTGGCATAGCACTTCACGGGCACCTGCGTCATAGGCCAGTGCACCATGATGCGTGTGCATGCATGATAGGCGACCAGCACTACATGCGCACTGGGGGCACATTGCACAAGTCAGATGGCCATGTGATAGGCTCTTGCACCGGTGTGCGCGCATGCACACTGTAGGCCTGTGCACCATGCATGCACAGTACTTGTGCCACACAATTGCTCTGGTGCAACATGATTGAGCATGGTGCAATAACGCGATATTCAGTTGCCATATGAAAATCACCGCATGAGCCTATGCATGGTGCAATAGGGTACATTAGCATATCATTACCATTGTGCACAGACTCATTTGCATGTATTGTGCCTTATAAGCACCAGGACACAGCACAGGTCATGGACTGGTATTGCAGCCTGTTTTGTAAGAGGATGCTAGGGATTGAGTGGCCAATACCAGCACTGCAACAGAGCACTGTACTGTGCCATGCCACCACTGACCTCCTGTGCTGTCACTGTCCACAGGTAGCAGAATGTCTGACGCAGAGGGAGAGGAGAAGCATGGGCCTGCCTGCAAGCGCAGGCCCAATTTCACTAAAGCAGAGCAGCAGGCCCTGTTCGAGGCCAACCTTGACATGGAGGACCTGCTGAGTGGTGCCATGAGTACATCACAGGAGCAATTGGCTGGGTGGGATGTGGTGGCCACCTATGCGAATGCCCATGGCAGACACCAAAGAAGTGCCCAAGAGTGCTGCAGAAAGGTGGGGAGAGACAAACACCACATCAAGGAGAAGGTGGCAGCCATCAGGGCATCAAGCAGCAGGACAAGTGGCAGACCATCCACCACACCGGCGCTGACGGCGACGGAGGAGATGGTGGTGGCCACCATCAGCTGTACGCATAGAGGTCATTCCTGGTGGTGAATTTCAGACAGGTGGCAGCCCGTCACAGCATGGTGAGTGAGCATATGACATGCTTGGGTGGTGGATATGGACTGTACCATGCAGGTGGGCCTGCCGCCATGCTGCATGGCACATGCATGCATTTGTCTGTAGCTGTGCATGGTGCACCAGTGGATGGCAGCATGCACCCCTGGCTGCGGGTACCACCTGCATGGGTGCTACAGCACCACTGACTCTGTGTTCCTCCTTTCCAGCACGTCTCTGTGGAGTGGTCAAGGAGGAGGAGGACACCAAAATAGGCCCAGAGGAGGTGGTGCCATTGACATCCATGGGCATCTGTGGCAGGGACTGGACATGATGAGACACTGTGGGGCTGTTGGACATCCCGGGGCTGGAGTTGGATGTTGCATTGTCAGAACTCCTGCCGGGTGACAGCCTGCCTGTGTTTTGTACAGGCATCCAGCTGGGAGGTGCGTCTGACTCCGATGATGTCATCACTCTGATCCTGGACAGTGCAAGGCATGTGGTGCCAGCCATGGTCCAGGGACAGGCACATGCACATGCAGCATCACCATCAGGGCCCAGTGTTGTGCAGCCGCCCCCTGTCCATGCCGGCACAGTTTTGTGTGGTGCCACTGCTGTGCCTTGCAAGGGGTGGTTCTGTTGCAGGTAGGGCCACACTGGGCACAGACCGGCAGATGGTTGGGCAGCAGCAGTGCAGTCACCACTGGGCAACGTGCTACAGAAGCCACCACCATTGTGCCCATTGCCACATACCCCTGTGCAGCATCCCCTCAGCAGTGTGCCGACCTAGCGTGTCGCATCACCCACAGCAGGCCGGTGTCAGAGCCAGGTTGCACAGGATGCCGACTGGCTGGCAGAGCACTCCTGGCTACTGCGAGCATCCATGAGAACCAGGTACTGCCAGAGAGATCAGTGCACTGCGGGCTGAGGTGCATCAGCTGGCCAAGTATCAGGACAGTGGATGCGCAGCTCATCAATGAGCTCTCCAGCTGTAGGAGGCCACAACCGCATCTCTGGATGAGTTTGCATCACTGGCAGCCACTGGGCATGGCCATTCCATAGGACCCCGCAGAGTGCAACATCACCTCCATGGTCCTGGCATCTGGTGACCCTTCATAGCAGGTGCCAGGCTCCAACGTGGCCATCCCTGACACCCCCATGTATGCATGTTCAGCTGGCTCTATACCCCAGTGAGAACCGGTCATGTTCTCAAACCTCCACCCTGTGAGTGTGTTGACACTTCCCATTGGCCACTGCAGAGCCTGCAGCTGCTGACTTGCCTGGGCAGGGTTGCCCACATGGCTGTGGCAGCCGTGGTACAACACGGTTGCCCTGATGTGGGTGCTGCTCTATCCTGCTGTCTGCTGCTGCTGCCCAGTGCACATATGGGTGGAGGTGGTGTGCATGTATTGGTGTGCATGTGTGGTGTGGCGCATGCACCCTGTGTGTGCTGGCTGGGCTGCTGGGCCTTGTGGCTTGAGCGTGATGAGGGCAGCTCCACGCCGGCTGTGCCTGTGTACTGGTGTCGTGCGTCTGATCCATACCATGTCCTGCAGCTGGTGTGTGTGTGCCGATGCCTGTGGTGTGTGACACTGCATCCACCATGCATGCTGTGTGTGCCTGTGTCCCTGCTTGCATCCCTCTGTGCCCATCCAGCCCTGTGGGTGGGGTGGTGATCTGTGCAGGCCCTACATGTGTGTCATTACACTTTCCTTCATTCTCCATAATGCTCTTGTGTGGTGGTGGCCCTGTACCTCCTGGCCTCTGCTGCCAGCCTGGGGTCCCGCCTCCCCATGGGTGGTTGCACACCCCCCTCTGGCCCATCTCCACCATCCTCCCCACTGCTGTCATCCTCATCCACTGGACAGCTATCCCATGGTCAATGGCTGTGTTGTGCAGCATGCAGCAAGTCAGGAATAGGCCACAGGCTTCCGATGGGCTATATTGTAAGGTGCCACTTGACCTGTCTAGGCAATGGAACCTCATCTTCAGCATGCCGAAGACACACTCAATGACATTGCGCATTGCAGTGTGTGCCTTATTGTCTCTCTCCTCCACGGGGGAGGATGGTCACCGGTAGGGGTGAGCAGCCAGGGCCTGAGCAGGTACACACTGTCACATGTTTGAGGAGAGAGCATGGTTATCTCTGTGCTGTGCTTGTGCCACCCCCTGTCCCCTGTTGCCCTCTGCCCTCTGTGCCCCACCCCCCTGTGTCCTTGCCTTCCTCCCTCAGCATTGCTGCACCCATATCAATCTCTGTGCCTTGCTCACCTAACAGGTGCCCCATGGGGATATCCCCATGCTTGAATCTCTGGCACAGTATGGAACTGTGCCAGATGTAGGCATCGTGTGCACTCCCGGGGTGTGTGGCACAGACATTGATGATGAGCCCCATGGCATTGCACACCACCTGGCAGTTGATGGATGGGTGTCCCTTGTGGTTGATGTATGCTGCCCCCTCGGGGCCAGGTGGTGTACGTATGGCCATGTGGGTGCAGTCTATGTCCCTTATCACACCTGGCATGCGTGCCACCCTGTGGAAGTCCTGCATGTTTGCTGTACGCTCTGCCTGTGTGCTTGGGAATCATATGAACTCCAAAGCATGTGGCAGCAGAGCATTGAGGAACTGTGTGAGGAGGTGGGATGCGGCCAACTGGGTGATCCCTGTGGTGGCACCCATTGTTCTCTGGAAGGTGCCCAGGACAAGCAAGCACATCACTGCTGTCATCTTGGTCTCCATAGACATGACTCTGTCTGGTGGGTGCCTGCAGCTAATCACTGCACAGCTCACAGAGCTGCCTCAGAATTGCCCTGTTCAAGTGGTACCTGCTCATGATCTCCACATCACTGTAGTCCTCAAAAGTGAGGCAGGCATGGTACAGTCTGTATTGGGTATACCGCTGACAGGCCCTTTGTCAGCCACATTGTTGTTCCTCCTTCCTCCTCACACCACTCAATACCTGCTCCATTACAAAAGGTGCTGCATCCATGCTGATGGGCATGATGCTCAGGGTTGCGCATCTGCTGTGTCTGTATTTGAGCCTGTTTTTATAGCTTAAATCTGACTGGTGCATCCTGTAGTTTGCTCCTGACTTGAGCCATGGATTCGGGTTGAATATGCCATTGCACTACATATTCATGGGAATTCCCCCTTACACTTGTGCTGCACACATTACATTTGTGCATGATGCAATAAGGACCACCTGTGCTACGCAGCCGCAGTGGTTAGGTATTGCTCTGTGGCACATGTCTGTAGTTGCGTCGGCGCTACTCGGTTCCACAATGTGCAACTGCTCTGAATATCTGGCCCCAGGTGTTTAATTGTGCTGCGACAAATGCACTTGAAGGCATTTGGGACATACTTAAGCCCAGCCCAACCATCACCTTGTCATATCTTACTGTACCACTTATGTAATTGTTCACAACTTCACTGTTCCTACCTATCCCTCTCCAGTTTGATTTGTTGCACAGTATTTTTTTCTTTTACTTTTTGTGTCCTGTATATATGCATTGTACTATTGTAGCATGCTGTTGTTGTTTTTCTTCCACTGTTATCCCACTCCCAGGAGGCACCAGGAAATGAAATCGACTGTGGCACATGTACTGTACCTTCCAGGCCAAAAAGTCTTACTAAAATAAGTAAACGGCCAGCCCAGTGGCGCAGAGGGCTGAGGTGCTGGTGCCTTACCTCGAACCACACCGGTGACGCAGGTTTGGGAATGGACTTGGGACGCCGGGGGTCGGCAGGGGGAGGATAGGACTGAGCATCCGTAGGACTGCTCTCCTATCCTGGGGTGGGATTGGGGACTGCCTCACCCAAGCAGCAGCCCCCAGTAGAGACTGGGGGCACTGCAGGAGCGGTGCAATGAGGGAACTCAGAAAAACTGGAAATACCGCTTGGTGGTGGCTGCCGGATGACAGCTCTCCAGTCCCTGATTCCTCCAGTGCCTTCGATAAGCCTCCTTCCCTCAGCAGGAACCCTGGGTCCCACTGAAGAAGAATGCGCTGGACTTCCCACTGGTGCCTTCCTCCTTGGAGGAGGGGGACCCGCCCAGCAAATGGTTACGTCCAGAATATACCAGGGACCAGCTGCATTGTGAGGCAAAGTAAAGGCCGGTGGGGTTGGTGAGGACTTGGAAGGAGCCTGAAGGAGTGGGGGTCACCAGGAGCATGGAGGGGATAAACAAATAATACAAAAAAAAAGTAAACTAGCTACAGTATTTGTTAGAGAATATGCTCCTTTCCTGCAGTACCTTTAGAAATGCTTTCATTTTCCAAAGCAATCTTCAAAGGTGGGTGAGTGATTTATAGACACCTCCAGCTGGGCTAGTTTTAAGCTTTGGCTGCATGGAATTTCACTTTCTATAGTTCAGTGAAACTTGCCATCCATTTCTCTGATGTTGGTCCCGTTTTCCTAACTGCCTTGATTCCCAGCTGTTTGCACATATGTCAGTTATTGTACGGCAAATCTCTTGGTGCATCCCATCAGCAATCCAGTTTTAGGAATAAGCTGGCTTCCAGCCCTGGTTCACAAAAAGACCCAGATCTGCTGATGAAGCAGCATCATAATTTTATAAATGCTAATCTTTCAAACATTTTAATTGCAGCTTCTTGGAACCTGTGGCTGGAAAGCTGGTTTAAAGAGTGTATCAAGACTGTATAATTGCAACTGAAGTGTGTTCTGTCTTGAGGATAACCTCAGCATTTGATATATGAATATTACAGTACATGCTGCATATGAGGTTTTAATGCTGATAAAGTGGTGAAGGCTAAGTGAAACCATCATATGCAGAAGAGGGGATATTAAACCACAGACAAAGGGTTTCTTGTATAAGTTTTGCACTGTAAAACCAAATTTGTGCTTTCTGTTTAATGGATGTTAACAACTGTGCATTGTTAAGTTATACAGTGTGAAAGAACCATATAAATGTATTCTAAACTTTCAAATCATTAAAAGGTTTGCTTTCCTACACTAAAGTGTTCATTGTAAAACACACATACCTATATCTCTGTCTCTCTCCTTTTCTATAGAAAAATAGAAACACAGAAGTTGTTTGCAGATAAGACCTCTTGGCCCACCTAGTTTGCCCTATATTTCCCACCTACTGTGCCACTGCAGACCCTACTTGTTCTCTGGTCTTCTCCCCCTTTGCCTTACTTCTAAGGTCCCCTTGTGTCTATCCCAATGCATGCTTGAATCCTATTACCATTTTAGCACCTACCACTTCTGCTGGGAAGTTATTTCAGGCGTCCATTACTCTCTCCGTGAAGAAGTATTTCCTCATATTTTTGTGTCATCCGAGAACAGGCATACTTTCCCCTCCAGCCCTTCTGCAATATTGCTAATGAAGACATTGAAGAGGACTGGGCCTACTACAGACCCTTATGGCACCCTGCTTGTCATCTTGCCTTCTCCAGAGTGGACCCCATTTACCACTACTCTCTGACTCCTATTGCTTAGCCAATGTCTTACCCATTTTACTACTTTTGGACCTACTCTTAGGTTGCCCAGCTTGCTCACCAGTCTTTTATGTGTTGAAGGCCTCACTGAAATCCAGGTAGGCCACATCTACCACTCCTCTCTGATCCACTTCCCCAGTCAACCAGTCAAAGAACTTAATCAGTTTTGTCTGGCAAGACCTGCCCTCTGTGAACCCACGTTGCCTCAGATCCTATAATCCATTGGTGACAAGGTATTCCACAATCCTTTTCTTTAGTAGTGATTCCATTACTTAACCTACTATCGAAGTCAGGCTGCCAGATCTATAATTTCCTGCCTCTTCCCTATTTCCACTTTTGTGTAGTGGGACCACATCTGCCCTCTTCCAGTCCCCTAGACCCCACCTGTTTCTAGTGATTTGTTGAACAGAGCTGTCAGAGGTACAGCCAGCATCTCCCTGAGCTCCCTCTGTATCCTAGGGTGCACCCCGTCAAGTCCTGTTGCCTTGTCTATTTTTAATTGTGCTAGTTCATTGAGGACTCTCTCCTCTGTAAAAGGACTAGTGTTCACCTCCCTTCCTTTAATGCTCTTATCCCTCATTTTTGTCCCATTACCTACCCCCTTCCTCCGTAAACACTGAACAAAAGTTCAATGTGCCTGCTTTTTTTTTTGGTGCTCTCCCTCCCAAACCCCCTTTCCTCTATAAGCCTTACATCTATCTACCTACCTACCTACATCTACAGGTATCTATCTATCTATCTATCTATCTATCTATCTATCTACCTAAATACCTACCTACCTACCTGTCAAACTATCTGTCTGTCTATCTATCTGTCTATCTCTATCCATCCATCCGTGTGTGTTTACTTATTAAGTCCCTCCTTTCTCTTATATACTTATATGGTGCATGGGAGAACCATGTTATGCATGGAATTCTGTGCCTGGAATATGAATATGAATATGGCTGTAGTTCTGCAGTAGTGGCATCATTATTTTGTTGTGTTACAGTAGTGATGTCCTTACTGCAGCACAACAACTTAGAATGCTGCAGCACAGCTGTTTTCCTCTATCCAATCGAGCTGGATGCTTTTTGTTTTCTAAGCTTGAACATACAGAAAAAGCTACAGCAGATTAGATCAGTAATTTGAGCACAGCACCAACCCTTAAGTGCCTCCCCTCGATCTCTAGTTCACTGAAAGGAAGAGGAGTGTCCGAAATGGGTATGGGTGCCCATACAATATAAAAGATAATGTATGGCCATCCATACACAGACAAGCCTGTGTTTACATTTTGTTTTGTCTACCAGTAAACATCTCAAGTTTTTCTTTCAAGGTTCCTGATTGCCATAGAAGTCTCTCAGTGCAGACACAGCCTTGTAATGGATGGTTGCCCATATATTATCCTGTATGTAGTCACGTGATGGCTGACTGAAGAGCAACAGCTCCCAAGTGCTCCTTCTCCCCTGCTACTCATTATTTAATTGTTTCTTTGGTTACCTTTTTTTATTAAAAACTTTGTCCTCAGATAGTCCTTACCAGCTGGGAAGCTCCTAGTGTCAGCTCAGTGGACTTTTAGAAATGCATGCTGAGATAGATATGAAAAATCCTCCACCTCAGTACACCCTGCCATCAATTCCTGAGAGAGAGAGAAGTCTTCCAAGCGGTCTAAGTCACAAGCCACATTGGCCACGAAAACCTCTCAGGCAGGTTCCTTGCTTAACCAGATGTTCTTGGAGGAAATGGGGCCTATGAGGACTTTCTGCTCTCTCTTACCAGTGAACACCAACATCTCCGAGCCTTCTTGGATATTTTTACTACCCGGGTCTCCAATTTGGAGACCTGGATCTCATCTTTAGATGACTGGCACACCAAAATGGACCCAGAGGTCGTCTTGCTCATGCAACAGCTCCATAAAGCAGAGGACCGGCTAGAAGATGTAGAAGGGTGAAGCTGACACAACCATCTTCTCATCTTTGGTCTGCCTGAGAAGGAGGATCCCTTATCCAAATGGAATGCATTCCCCTAAGCTTCGAATAGGAGTCAGACTATTTTCACCTTAGCAGTATATTTGGATGAAATTAGTCTTCAGACTGTTTTGCCATGTTAACAAGAATGTATTAGTTATCTTGATAGCCTTCACAGTCCAAAGCTTTAAGTTAGCCTGCCTATAGCATGAAATATTTAAATCAGAAGCTTAAGATAGCACTTTTCATAGCAGTCTTAACAGTCTGGATGATGGTCAAGGACTGTTTTATAACATTATACTTTACTGCTTAAGCATGATTTATATATTTAAGGTTAACATTACTGCTACTGAATGGATATGTAGGGTTAAAAATATTGCTTAGGACTGGGCTTTTACTGTTAAGTGACATTTAACATTATAACTCACTTAACAGTCCCATCCCAGTCAGAAGCAGTATTTGTAACCTTAAATAATCACATCCTAGTCTGATGCAGAATTTCTAACCTTAAATATGTAGTGTCATTTATAGACTTGAAAAGCATGCAGTACATTTTACCTTCAGCTTGTACACAGATAGTGTCTGAAAACCTGTATCATAGCACAGCCTTATCTTGTGAAATGTTGTCCAATGTCCATGTAAATAGTGCATCAATAATAAATGGAAGTGTTTTGCCTGATCCCAGCACCATTATGGCAGATCTTGTGATCTATTATACAGGGCTAGAGTGATACCTTTTGCAACTAGAATAATTCATTGAGCAAGAAGTGCTGTTATCAGGCAGTAACCCATACCTCAAAGTGGTTTTGAATCTCCCAAGATAATTATTCAGTATTAAGAAAATAAAACGGTGCTCACCTACTGTGTCCAAAGTCACCGTAAGTCCATGCATAGATCCTATGTTCTCATACCTTTTTCAATGTTCTTGAAGGATGTTAAGTTGTCCTCTTCAAGGGTGTTATCACAGGACTCGATCTGCCAAAATGCAGAACTGTGAATAAGGGAATGGCCAAAATGTAATACTTTAGAACTAAACTGAAAATTACGTTATTTGGTCAGTCTCAGACTTCGATATCTGCATAGAAATTTCCTGCATGTTACTTAAAATGCAAACAAGTGTACATAGAGCCCATGGTATCCTGCTTATCTGTACATTCTTATTACTGTAAGTAAATAATTACAAAATGTGCATATCTTTGTTCAAGAGCAATGATATTGATGTTCTAGCTCTCCCATTATGTTTGTCATTACACATGCACTTTGGACTTCTGCAGTAAAAATAAATAATTTAAAAACCATGCAAACAGATTGGTAGGAGAGCATGGTCATCTAGTTTGACAGAATTCCCCATCAACTCTGGCACGTGCCGTCTCTCCTGATTCCTAACACTTACCATCCTCCACTCTGGTTTTGGTGCCCTTCCATGTGTCCCTACTTGGAACAACTAATTGCTATCACTGCATCACATGGCATATTTTCCAATGGATCCACCATCCAGTTACCTTGTTTTGGTGCCCTTGCATGCATCTCTCTGCTTGGAACTAGTGGTGGGTAAAGTGACAAAACTTCGCTACACTGAGTAATCTGCAAATTTCACCCATTTTGTGGGGTGAAATGTGAAATTTCACTTGTGGAATGGTGACATTTCGCCTGTGGAAAGGCTACATTTCACCTTGGCAAGCAAAATTTCACTTTCTGCAGGTGAAATTTCCCCTTGGAAGGTGAAATTTCACCAATTGCGGGAAATTTTGCAGATTACTCCATGTGGCGAAATTGGCCAGTTCGCCATGACTTAGCCGGCGAAGTTTAAGTTTGCTACATCGCTACTTGGAACAATTAATTGTTATCACTGCATCATCTGGACGATTTTTCAGTGGGTCCACCATCTGATGCCAGTAAGATTTTTTAATGGATTCACCACCCTCTGCTTAACAGACTTCCTGATATACCTCTTAAACCTCCTACTTCTGAGTGGCAGATTTGAATAGATCCATGCCCCTCTTTGTTAAATCTACCTCCAAGTTTCCCAGCAAGTCCATATTACCTTGATGTACCAATCTGAATAGTTCCCACACTCACCCATAGTTAATCCACTTTATGAAATGGCAGGTACTATCATAGCCCCCCTTTTCGTCCTAGTCTCCATGGATCATATGGATTGCTTTGAGACAGTCTTTGTACTACCTGTTTTGCAAAATGTTCTTCAAGCATAAATCATGACCAAGGTGAATGTTTACATTTTGTCACCTGTGCAGATGGTTTGCTTCTGAAATCAATAGCTGAGTAAATGCAAAATTCCTTCATGCCATTTGATGGCACGCTACTCTAAATTCAGATTTCTTGCCATGCAACCATGAACAGCACCCAATACACTATCCCCTTAATCAGTATGTAAATAATGGCACCATTATATTTTGATCACCCTTTTAATGGCCAATTTTCTTTTAATGGTATTTTTTGTGTTGTAATGGCCCATTAATCATGCACAATGCCTGCTGACACTGGAATTCATTATGCCGCGAGAATAGTTTTTATTCAGACACACGCTCACCAGTCATATGCCAGGATAGACAGAGTGTTAGTCTTCTCTCACCTGCTTAATAGAAATTCCTATATGGCATACTCCTCCATGCTAGTCACTGACCCTCACCCTGGGTGGAGACAGAAGTAGCTCACAGCCTAAACAGTGGTGCTATGTCCCACATTGTTTAAGGACAGTGCCTATAAAGAATTCATTGTACAGGCTATTAAGAGTTTCTGACCCACATCAGGAGCCATGACCCATGCAGCAGGATGTGAGGGTTACTGGGTCAAAACAGCACAGCAAGAAGAATACTGGAGGAACCCCACTGTGAAAAGTGTGAAAGGATTTACAGTGACAGGGGTAGAATAGTGGTAAACTATTACCGCTACCCTAGTGCTCTCTGTATCACCTGAAGAGGGCTGATGCTGCCATGTGCTGTGGTGGCAGGGCAAGCCGTTCCTGTGGTGTAGTGACTAGAGCACCAGCACATGGTGCGGTAGGAAGCCTGGGATCATAGTTCGATTTCCACCAGGACTCCTTCCTGCTGCAACATTTTTTTTTTTTTGCGGAACACAATAATTTCCTGCTCCTGACTTTTTTCCCCATCCCAAAGTCCACAGACCCCCAGAATTTGGAGATTGGAGAGGGGTAGATTCATGAGGGAGGTGAGAAGGCATTTCTTCATGGAGAGGATGTTGTCAAAGTGGAACAGAAGACTGGCTGAGGTGGTGGCATGTAACATAGTGGAATGCTTCAAGAAGGGGTGGGACAGGGTAAAGGGGGGCAGCTGCTGAATAGGGAGCTAGCTGCAATCTCGACCAGCCTAGATAGACCAGGATGGTCTTTTGCTTTTGCTGTTGGCAACTTTCATATGACCCATATGTGTTTTAATGGCTCATTAATTGTGCATGACTCATATGCACCAGAAGAGTGCAGATTTCAAAATAACACCCAGTAAAAATCATTTTTTAAAGTACCAGGTACTGTCTTGAAATCAGCACTCATGAGAAGGTTTGCCTGTCACTTGTATGTTTTAGAAACAACCTGTCATATCATTTATTTGTAGCAAACCCATCATCTTGCTGAATGCACTGGTAACCTCACATCTTGTGTGGTCAGTGTAAGGTTAACTAATGGCTTGTTCTGCATGGAGTAGTGTTCAATAGTGTTCAATAGTCTCTACCCGTGTCTGCAGCCTTACTACCTTGGAGCCCTCTACTACCAAATCTCATAAGTAAACAAGGTCTGATTTGGTTAGTGGATACCTCTAACAAATACCAGGTGGGGACAAGGCTGAAATTGTTCTCCTTTACAGGCCACAAAATACACAAATCAAGTTGTTACACATTACAATGGAGTGGGTACCTTGTTATATGCCACACACCCGACAGGGTGTTCAGGTAATTAAACTGGACTTACCTGCCCCATCAGCCAGAGAATCCAAAGTTGAGGTGTCCTGGGTTTTGGGAATTCTGGCATAACCTGAAAGGGAAGAACAGAGAAGGTTGAGGAAACACAAAGGGTCAGATGTCCTAAAAGAGTTAACTTTAGAGAGGTATCCACATGACGAAAACAATATCTGTGTTCCAGAATAGATGTTAATTTTTTAAAGCCCACATTTTCATCTATGGAAAGTGGCTGCTCATCTAAAGCCATCATCTCAGCAACTGCATACGTGATTTCAGCAGCTCTGGGATGGTCACTAGGGAAGGGGTGAGTGCGAGCAATACAGGTTTCTATTGTTTGAAGCTTCTTTTTAACTTTCTTGGCTGGTGGCTCACAGAGTGACTCAGCTTGCCTCGCTAAATCAGCTTTTGCCTTTTCTGTTTGCAACTCAGAGTATTCTGTTCTGTTCTTGTTTCTAAGGTGATTAAGCAAGACTGAAGTGCCAAATCTTTTAGGAGAAGATCCATGATTGATATATGTAGGAGTCAGGCAAAGAAAGCACTCAACTTTTGATTCATTGTCTTTGTCCACAATAAAATGAGTCCATACCAGACTTTTACTTGCCATTCAGTCTTACTGGGTCACAGCAGCATACACCGTATCTTGCATTCCAGTTTGCTCAATCTCTCGCTATCTCGATCTCTGTCTCTCCGTCCCCCCTCTCCTTCCCCCTCCCCCACCCTCTCGTGTCACCCCTCCTACCACAATGGCAGAACTTACTAGCTATTTAACAGGTGCTCAATTAAATAATTAACATAATCCTCCATCTTAAAGGCAAAATATCTGAATGGAATGGTATAACTTATAAATGTTAATATCCGATCTGATTTTTTTTTAATCAGGTCAGATATCCACCCATCCCTAGTATACAGTCTGGTCAGACCTGTAGAAATAAAGCGAAAAAAAGAGATTACTATGGGGAACATACAGCAGTGACAGAGAGAGAGCGCATGTGTTGAGGAGCAGTGGGGCCTGGGTGTCCATGACCAAAATGTATACTACATAACAAAAGACAAAAGGGGTATGGTACAGCACAGGAGTAAAGGAGGGGGAGTTTTAGAGGAAAAACTACACTTAAAGTCATAGTAAGGAAAACATAGATAGGAAATAAAAACAAAGACAGCTAAGAAAATAATGAGATATTGAGGACTCAGCAAAACCCACTTAGCGCCGCAAGTTGGCCTGCTGGTGACTAGCAGATTTAATTAGTAGCCCTAATGGGATAGTGGGGGTGCTCTTGAGCTAGTGATCCCTGCATCATTTAAAAGACACTGGTGATTCAGGGGTCTTGAGTTGTCTCAGGAGGCCAGTGTTTTAAAGGTATAGCCCTGGTGGTGTAGTGGGCCAACTCCCTCGTGGCTAGTGGCAAATTGTGTTTTTTTTTTTTTTGTTATTCTGTTTAACCTTTCCCTGACACCTGGAGTGGGGGAGTGTCCCTGGGCCCTGACTTTTGTAGCAGACAGGTAGGCTGGTCAGAAAACTGCCGATCAGAAATGCTGTGTCTGTTGCTATGCAACCATCAGTTTAGCGCTACTGTGTTAGAGTGACAGTGCTGGCAGGCAGTTTTCAATTCCCAGTCCCAACCTGTATGGAGTTCAGGCTTTAACCTACTCCATGTGGATGGGAAAGAAGATGGATATATGCTTTCTTGTACCTATCAGCTACAAAGCAGCTATGTGAAGAGCCCCTCCCACCCCGGGGCTGGTTAAGAGGGTCTGGAGGAGGGGATGGTTAAGAGGGTCCAGAGAGGTGGGCAAACAGTGGTAGCTGGCAGGAACTGTCAGCTAAGCCACATGGTGGCTGATTGTAAGTGCCCATAGGGGCCTGGTATGAAAGGACTTGAGCAGACACACAGGATAGAGGCCACAAAGGAAAAGCCAAAAGCCAATGACTGAAGTGGGCTTAAACGTAATGGAGGGAGGTAGGCAGGGAAGAATATTTGAGCTCCCTAAGTCATGAAAATGGCAAGAAATACATACAATAGAGCTGCACAGCAGCTATTGTCAGAGTACCAAGGGCTACTGAAGGATTGGGGAGAAAAAGAACAGCATATGGGCCAGGAGAGTCTATAATTAAAAACACAGAGTAGTAAATAGAAAGAGCCCTGATGAGCTATAAATATAAATACATTTATGCAATGGGATGGACATAAATGAAGTGTGATCTGAGTAACTATGTATATTCCACCAGCACGGCCACTCTCCCCACCCCATCCCACCAGAATGGCCTCTCTCCCCATCCTATCCCACCAGCATGTCCACTATCCACACCCCAGCAGCATGACCAATGTCCACAACCCACTAGTATGGGCACTCTTCCCACCCTGACCCACTATCACTGCCACTCTTCTCACCACACCAGCATGGCCACTCCCCACTGTGACCCGCCAAACATGGACAGTTTTACAACCCAACCAAACACAGACAGTCCTCTTGCCCCACCAGCAAAACAGCCTCCTCACCCCAGCAAACCCACAGCAACTGTGTGGCCATACCACCAACACACAGCCCCTCCTACTGCACCAAACGCAGAGAGCCACCCATGGACCTGTAGGGTTGGACAAGTCAGATGATCACTGAAAAACACCTGCAAACTTGTGTTTGGGGTAAATAAATGACTGCATCCCTAGAACAAGTTTGCATTGGGGGCAGGCTCACATCCTGTACATCCCTGAACAAGCCTGAGGGTTTCTGTTGCTTGCCCCAGAACAAGTTTGGGGGAGTGGCATGGCTGTGTTCCTGAGCAAGTCTGAGGGTCTCTGCTTGCTTCCACAGAGCAAGTGTACAGGGATCACACACTATGCAGTGTAGGCTATGTAGGATGTGACACCACACATCTACAACATGGCCAGAGGTCCTCAGACTTGCTTAAGGACCAACCCCCCCACTTGGTTAGTGCATCATGCAACCCCCACTGCTCAGCTTGCCATTCTCTATGCAAAAACCAAGAGACCTTCAGACTTGTTCAAGGACACATAGTGTCCAAAGCGCCCACTCCTTCAAAATTTGAGGGCCTGTGTTGCTTTTGTTTTCCCCCCAAAAATGTAGGGGATGGAGAGAAGTTTGTTTTACATACTTACCAGGGACAAGTTGGGAGAAAAGTTTGCATTGATGTGTCTTTGAACCAAGTTCAAGGGACTGTCTTTATCTGTGTGTCCTAGTGTAAGATGGTGGGTAACATTAACTTCCCCAGCTTGCTCTGGGACAGAATGACAGACCCTCAGATATTCTCAGAGACACACCAACTCCCTTCCTCTGCAACTTGCCCCTGGCTACCCCTTCTACTCAAACTCTGGGCACACAGAAAGCAACAAGAGAGCATCATATTTGTTTAGGGTGTAAGCTCTCCCCCACACAAAAGTAGGAAAGTCTGTGTTACATCTCAGACTTTTTCAAATGAAGGCATTTTCCAGATAACATTCATTATTAATTTGTACAGACATAGCCAGGTTACATTTTTTGTCAGGTACAGCACTGAGGCTAATCTGCTGATGGCAACTGTGTTTTCTATACTGGTTAGTGGTTTCCTGACTGCCTTTTAAAACAACTGCTTTATTTAATTTTGCCACTAGGTCTGCTAAATGGCACACCAGGAGCAACACTGGCTGGGCAGAAACTTCCAAAACAGCATCAGGATGCCTGCAGGTTACTTGTCAACCCAAGCATACCAAACGTGAGGGTCAAATGGACATGGGGCTCTCAAGACATGAGACTGACACCACTGAAAGGATCTACTAGGGGAACTGTAAAACCAGTTTCCATTACCTCGGCTAGTGGCAGATACCCTTACACTCAACCACTCACAACACTGAAGAGGTGTGGTACACAGTTGACTTTGGCTTAATAATAGAGAACAAGTTCCAAAAGTAAAAAAATCTAGGGCACTCAAAAAAATGGATCAGATACAGATTACATGCTTCTTAATCAAATCAACTCTAAGACTGACTGTGAATACCACCTCAGATTTCATTCCTATGCCTTAACTGGAGGCAAAATATAATCAGACTGTAAACTAGAAATTCTGAAAATCTGAGGTACTGACAAAATGGATTCCCAAAAATTCAAGCACACCTGCTGGGTAGTAATGTGGGTACCGGCCTGAGCTCCTGATACCTGTGACCTCTGCCAGCTGTGACCTCTTCCCACACCCTCTGCTCCTCCTCGAGGGGCCTCCTGGACATCCCCAGGGTTCGGCTCAAGACCTCTGGTGACCAAGCATTTAGTGTCTCTGGACCAACCCTGTGGAATGCACTTCCATCTGCAGTCCTGGAGGCCCCCTCAATTGGTATCTTTAAGCAGAGGCTTAAGGACCACCACTTCTGCCAGGCTTTCACTTAATAAGCTGTTTTATCTTTTATTATATTATGGCTAATTTTATCTGTAATTCAATTTGTAGAGCATTAATGTTAACTTCCCTGCTGCTGTTATAATTGTATTTTGTATTTTATGCATTTTTTCTTATCATATATGATGCCCAGAGCCTCTGGGATTGGGTACCTTAGAAATAAAATTGCCTTGCCTAGGGAAGGCCTTAAAATACACATTTTCACATCATTTTTATTCATCCCAGAAGTGATAGTTACAGGGACATGATGATCCTAGAGTTCCTAAGGACCTTAGAAATAAATTACACACACATAACCCCAGTACACCCAAATCAGGTTCTACTTGCCTAATAGGTAAGGCATGTCTGTAAGACCTGTTAAAGGTTGCCCTTCGTATGAGCAGAATGGTTTGAGGATCAACAAAAGCAGCACAAGTAGGGCTTGAGGAAGAAATCCCCACAATACAGTTCACCCCAGTTTAGAAAAGGCAGTGATTAAAGGTAGCACTTACCTACTTCTTGGTGAACTTAAGGGAGGGATCCAGAAAACATACTGTAGACGGGTCACCTGTAAAATAAGAATAGAGAGTGATCAAAAAGGATCCATAGTTCTTGAAAGAGATAAGACTACAGATAGGACAGGTGAAAAAATGTAAATACTACTTATCTGATGGGTTGTAGGGAGCTCTGTAGACCCGTTAAAGAAGCAGAAAAAAAAAAAAAGGAGAGAGAAATACATAAGTACAAAAGTTCCAGAAAGCAAGGAAATTGGATATGAACTAAGTAAAATTCTGGAACAACTTGTTGCAAATCAAACCATTGACTACCTCATAAAGTACAGCCTTCTCTCCGACACACAACATGGCTTCCGTAAAGGTCACAGTACCTCTACAGCGCTTCTCAAATTCACTACCGATGTGCCTACCAGTATGGACACTGGCCAGCTGATGGGAAGTTTTTATAGACCTTACAAAGGCCTTTGATCTTGTTGATCACCCCCTGCTCCTCTCCACTCTTTGCAATCTGAGCTTTTCACCCCTAGTTGTTGCCTGGTATGGAAGCTATCTATCAAATAGAACTCAAATTGTGAAATTCAACTCCTCTTCATCTGATGGTGCTACCATCAATATTGGGGTTCCCCAGGGCTCTATTCTGGGACCTCTTCTTTTCTCACGTTTTATCAATAACATAGATGAGGTTTTTCTTTCATGCTTATCTATTCTCTATGCAGATAACATTGTACTCTATTCAAGCTCTGATAATGTTGCCAGCATAAATGCATCCCTTTCTTCGGATTTCACAAATGTCCACAATTTGCTTTCTGTACATAAGCTTGTACTTAATGCTAAGAAAACCCAAGCAATGTTACTTGGATCTGCCCCTAAACTTAGGACATGTCTAACTCCCCTATTGGTGCAAGACCACAATGGCACACAAATAGAATGCGTTACATCTTTTGAGTACCTGGGAATTCTTCTGGATCAATCTCTGGACTTCAGCCTGCATATACAATCTACCTTGTCAGTGTCTATCTGTAATAAGAAGGTCCATCTCTTCACGGGTGGTGCCTGGGGATCACTGAAGTGGTAGTCCAGTGTTGGGGTGTGAGGGTTGGTCCCTGAGGCCCTCGTTGTCTCCTCAGTATTCCTGGGATTTCTCTTTTTGTTACGCCCCATGGTGCAGTGTGCAATGGTGTCAGCGCAGGACCTCCCACAGACAGCCTGCCATCACCAGTCCCCAACTGCTTGTTTCTCACTTCTGGATGAATGCCTCCAGCCTCTGTCAGGTGCCGCTGCTGAGCAAGGAGTTCCCCTGAACCCAACCCAGGAGAAGACAGCAGTCCTCCTGATGCTTGATCTTCTCCTCCCCCTGCCAACCACTGGCAGCCCAGGCTCATTCCCGAACCTGGGTCACCAGCGTGGCACGAGGTGTGGCGTCCAGCGCCTCAACCCTCAGTGCCACCAGGCTGGCTTAATTCACTATTTTTGAAGCACTCTTGTTTCCTCACTGTTTTGCTCTCACTATTTTCACGGGATACCTGTACCTTTCACTTTTGCAATGCCCCAAAAGTGTAATTGCTTACTTTGCAGAGCCAAGTTGATAATGTATGCTGCCTTTATCACTCTCTACTGCCCACCCGAGGACTTCTCTGTAATGGGAGAAAAGAGGAATGCTGTTGCCAGATATATGTACCTACTACAATAAAATAAATTATAAAAATGGTCTCAGGACCAGCACATTGGCACAGCAGTAGTGCTACCACTCACAATGCCAGTGACTCAGGTTTGGACATGAGCCCTGATCATTAGGAGTCAGCTGGGAGAAGGAGGACTGAGCATACCAGAGGGTGGGTCACTAATTCTGCTGCACTACTGCCACCGAAGTGACTACCTAGGTGACCACAGCTGGCAATGCAATGGAGATGACATCCAGCTTTGCCTTTGCTGCCAGGACCAGCTTTTGTTTTGTCCCAGGCTCCAAATCCTTGCCATGAGCACTTAGCCTCCACTCCACACCATCCCATCGTACCCTGGCTTATCCCCCTGGTCAGGGTGCCAGATGGCACCACCTCCCAATGGACAAGAAAGGGCACCCCAGGATGGGACCATGGGAGCGAGACTCCACCCTGGGAATAAAAGGGCAGTAGGAACAGCAGCGAAGCAGAGGCATCATGCCTGGGGACCAGATGTTTGCTGCTGCAGTATTCCCCTGAAGGTGGGATGTGCAATGACATCCATGGGACAAGCCCAAAGTCTGTTCCACCTCCCAGACATCTAGGCACCAGTTGCAGTAGATACTTCGGCCTTATTATAATGTTGTGTGTTTGCCTCCGTCTGGGGCCTCTATCATGCCAGACACTAGCCCTCCCTTCCACTGGAGGAGAGCAGCCCCTTGGATGCTCAATCCTTCTTCACCCAGCTGGCCCTCTGTTACCCAAGTCTGTTCCCATAGCCGGGATTTTGGCATTGCACCAGATGCCTTTTAGTTACACCAGTGGCCCAGCACACTGGGCCAACTTTTTCAGAGCCTGACACTGATCTAAGAAGGTCCTTTACCCATCCTCCATCTGCAGCTGAACTGTCTCCAGTGACATCACTCTGCTTTGAAGCTCGACTACAGTGTTCCCATAACAGTTCTGCAATGGTAAGTTGTAGAGAGCCACTAGTCTGGTATCCAGTACCAGGGTTCAGTGTCTACCAGGTGCCGGTGCCTGCTGCACTCCAGAGAAGGAGAGCAGTCTTTGGGATGCTCATCCATCTCCACCCACCCTCACTCAGTCCTCCAATGGCCTGAATTCACTACTGAACCCACATCGTCAGTGTTACAAGTGGTCGCTACCACTGAACTGGTGTGTTGGCCCACATTGTTAAACTTTGTAAAGTAGTTCTTATTATAATGTTGCAGGTTTGCCTATGCCAGGAGTCTTTGTTGTGCTGGACACTAGCCTGCCCTCCCCCTGAAGAAGGAGAGCCATCCCTTGGATGCTCAATCCTTTTTCACCTAGCTAACCCTCTGACACCGGTGTCCATTCCCGAACCCGGGACACCTGGCTGCTGTGCCAGCAGGCTGCCTCCCCAGATCAGCTTCTTCAGAGCCTGACTGTGACCTAGGAAGGTCCCCAGACCTACCTCTATCTGCAGCAGAACTGTCTCCAGTGATGTCACCCTGCCTCGAAGCTTGGCCACAGTGCTCCAGTATCAGTTCTGTGAAAGCAAGTTGTAGAGAGCTGCTAGTCAGGTATCCATTACCAGGGGTCACTGTCTGCCTGGTGCCAGTGCCTGCTGCACTCCAGAGAAAGAAAGCAGTCTTTGGGATGTTCTTCCTTCTCCAAATCCCCTTGCCCAGTCTTCCAACAGCATGAGTTCACTACCGAACTTGATATCGTCAGTGTTGCAAGCAGTCACTACTGCTATGCGGCATGCTGGCCCACACTGTAAAGTAGTTCAATTTTATAATTTGATTTGGAGGGGTCCTACCTGACCCACATAGGTTGCCCTGCCACCCTACTGCTACCCCACCAAGCATCCCACCAGCTCCCCTTTCCACCGGAGCACCACGGCTTATCCCCCCAGGGCAGTGCTCCACGGCAGAACAGCTACTAGGGTACCGGGCAGAGGGGGAGGTTTCTAACACCTCAGCTTACCCCCCTGGATGGGGCCACTGGCTTCCTGGCAAGCCTTAAGCGGTATTGGAGGTGAGGGTCAGAGGCATGCAGCAAGGTCCAGGTGACTTCATTTAGTTGGTGAACCTTTTTTACTGATATGATCCCCAAGGGGGCAAGCCATACAATGATGTCACAAGCTGACACTGACATCTGTCCCGGCCCTCTGAACTATGTACGCCCACTGCAGCTGCCCTCCTGGCCTCCACCAAAGGACAACAAGTGCCAGTAATGCTACCCACCCTCATCCCAGAGAAGGAGAACTGTCCTGAGGATGCTTGATCCTTCTCCCCCCGGCCAGCCCTCTGACATCCTGGGTCCATTCTCGAACCCAGGTTGTCAGTGACACAGATGGTCACCATGCCTCTGCAACAGTGGGCCGGGGGGTTCAATCTTATTATAATGTTTGCATTTAATCATTTAAAGATAAAAAAAAATGCTGTTAATCTGCTCTAAACTGTTCTGAATTATTCTTAAGCATAGCAAAAAAAGTAATTTAAAAAATGTTTATAAACTTCCTCACTGAGAGAGTGGTGGAATACTTGAAAAGGCTGCTATAGGAAGAGGTGGGGAGGCTTCAAAAAAGCATGGGACAGGCACATTGGATTACTGGGAGGAACCCTAAGTGGGAGGAGGGTGGACTAAGAGGGAGCAGGAGGGGCAGACTGCATGGGCCGAATGGTCCTTTTCTGCTGCCAGATTCTATGATTTTGGCAACTTTTACTGATTCAGTTGTGTTCTGCACAGGTGCACATGGAGTATGCTAGATATTTTCCAGCTCTATGAAAGTCTGTCAACATAGGTATTAATAAATTGTTTGCTTAATGAAAACAATGTTCTTGCAAAACTATGTGTGTTTTGTGGTCCAGTTGAAGATTTTGTGGAGTCATATGTCACGATCTTCAGTAACTCTTTGTATTTATTTAAGGTTGTTGTCCATGCTGCACTGCTACTATTGTCCTGTGAAATCTTTATACTGCTTCAGATAACGGTGGGTTGCCCTTTCAGGGTGTACTATCCCACCATGCTGCAGGTGCAACACGAGGGTCAATGGCACTCCCTGGACACCCCAGAGTATGAAGCAGTGGAACGTAAGCGTATGTTTACAGACTTATTCAAGTGATGCTGCCACTCTAAGGACTCGGTTTACCCAGCTTTTGGAGTGTTGTGTGAGTTTACATAACTTACTGTGAGTTTCTCTGAATGCTGGGACTTTGTTTTTTCTTCTGTGACTGGAGGAGCGACCTGGGGCTTAGGTGTCTCCTGCCATGGCTGATTAGCTCACCACTGTTAGCCTGCCTGCTTTGACTCTGCTAGTCATTGTTCTGGCAACTGTGAATTTCTCCCCAATGCTCCTTCGATTGGATACATTTGCTGACTGACAAAGTTACATGACGGGGCAGTTTAGGGCTTTATGGTCTTGTGGTTTACATCGGCCTGAGTGGCTTCTCTGAGCTGCAGAAGGTGAGCACTATCCTTGTCTATTGCTGCTTTTTGAAAGATCTACAGTGCATCTCCTGGTGAGTCAGCAGGGGACTTTGGGAACACCCAACCTCACCCTGCTATATTCGTCATGACCAGCGGGAGGACTTATCTTGCCAATTAATTATCTCTGCTCACTATTTGGTTAATTCGGGTGAAGAAGGGAGGCATTCTGAACATGAACACTAGCACTGTTATTGATTGCCCTTGTGGTTATGTTTCCCGATGCTGCCCAAGCCAAGGGTTTTTTTTCTGGAGCAGTTGGAACATTGTCTGAACTTTGCTTGTTAGCAGCCCCATTTCCCCTGGAGCTTTAAATCCTGGTGGCAGGAGGATCTGCTTTATTTTGGATGTTTGGAACCTTCCCGGCTATATCCAGACACTCTACTTGCCCTTCTGATGGGGGGAGTGCAGGACTATTCATGTTTTTTTAGTTATTGAAGTTTTTTCAGGGTTGAGGACTTTTACTGTTTGTTTCATCTCTACTTTTGGTATGGATCAACCTGCATTCCAGTACCCTCTTCCTGGTCTGTTTAACATGGGGATTGTATGCCTTAAGCTGGCTAGGTTATTTTTATATATTTGCTATTGTTGCTTGTCACATATTATATTGGTGGTGGGACTCTGGGAATAATGCTGTTCTATTATATGTATTATATTGTGGGTTTCTAAGCAGGCGGAGGGGGTGGGATTCTGTGCAGGGTCAGTTGCACTCATCATGGGCAAATACAATGTAGGAGGTTGATCTCTGGGACCGGGGAACTGGTTGCGGTCTAATGGGTCTTTCACCTCTGTCTGTATTGAGGTACTGTTTTGTTTTTTGCCTGGCTTTGACATCTTTTGTGGGTCTCTCAAGGTTTTGGGGGGTTGGGGTGGGGAATGACTTTGTGGGCTGGTTTGAGTGGGCTTTTAGTTATTATTCAGACGTGGGATATTCTGTGGGGTGGGGAGTGGGGGGCATGGGTGGGTGTTTTCTGGGTACACTCCGGCTATTCATTTCATTGTTCTGAGGGACTTTACAATTGCAGTTGGTTGTGAAGTGGTGTTTGAATGTTGCAATTCCTTCTGTACCCCTGTTTAGCAGCTTCCCTTTTCCTCTATTGTTGTTGTCTGGGGAAGGAGGTATTACATGCCTTGTTTCATTTTTGGGGGGGAGGGCCAGGGGGATGGGTGGTTTCGGAGGGCTTTTTTGGGGTTTGGAGGAAACTGTACAGGTTAATGCTATGCTGGTTTCTCAAATCTTCCATTGTTTATAGTGGGGGGATGGGTTATGCTTGGAGCACAGCTGAGTTGCAGTTTTGGATTCTTTTTAACTGTTGGGACTCTCTGTTTATTTGCTCGGTCATTAAAACCCACGGCTCAGTCATTTAGGTTCATTACATGGAACATTAAAGGGGGTTAAAATAAAGAGTAAAGGGCCATGGTTTTAAAATGTTTGAAAAGATCTAATCCTAATGTTGTTTTTCTGCAGGAAACCCACCTCCATAGGGAGGACATCACTCTTTTACGTAAGGAATGGGTGGAGCAGACCTTTGGGGGGTCAGGATCTAGCAAGAGGAGGGGAGGAGTGGCGATTTTAATTGCAAGACATACCCCCTTTTCTCTCATTCAGGAAGTTTGGGATCCGGAGGACCAGTTCTTATTTTCACAAGGGTTATGCTTGGTGCTGTTTATGGTCCCAATGTTGACTCTCCACAGTTATTTTCAAACATCATTACATGCCTGGCCCTTTTTATTTATTTACCCATTCTCCTCAGCAGTGATTGGAATTTGGTCCTACACACAGACTTGGACTGGTTGGGTACCTCCTGGAGAGACCTCTCTCCAGGGCAAAGGGGACTGCGGGGCCTCATGAATACCCTGGCTTTGATTGACCCATGGCGTACTCTCTATCCCACTACCTGACAATATACGTTTTACTCAGCTCCCTACTCCACGCACTCACATAGATTTTTTTGTTAGTAAAGATACTCTTCCAGGGTTGGTGTCCTGCAGTATTGCCTCAATGGTAATTTCTGACCATGCGCCCATGTTGTTGGACCACTTACTAAAAGGCCTTGAGGAGTCAGGTAGGATCTGGCACCTCAACCCTTATCTTCTTAAAGATCCTGCCTCCCGAGATGTTCTTCAAGATTTCATTATCAACTTCTTAAAGAGAGAATGAGGGCTCAGTAGAGGCATTAGATACCCATTGGGCCATTCTGAAGTGTGCAGTGGGGGGGGAGGTGCATCAGGCTGGCTACCATGCTTAATCGGCGTTGTTCCCAGAAATTGGATGAGCTCCTCTCTCACATCAGAGCTTTGGAATTCTCACTCTCGTTCCAGTCCGGTGTAGTCTCTTGGACCCGGTTGCAGTGAGTTTCAGGCCCAGTATTATGGGATACTAACCAAGAAGGTGGACTCGGTGCTTCAGCAAACAAAATTGCGCTACTTAGAGGTAGACGAAAGAGCTGGGAGACTCCTTGGTTTCAGCCTAAAACAACTTGATTCTCTCAAGGCTATTCCCAGTTTACAGCCTGATCCAGCTGGCTTGGTTCTTACCCATCCCAGGGATTTGTTTTGATCCTCCATAACTTCTTCCTTGTACCTGCTCCCTAGCACGTCACCCCATCCTCCCTCCCACCAACCACTTCACTTTCTCTATCTTTTTTCTACACCTGCCCCCCTTCAATCTCCTATCTTAAATGCCCTTGCCTGGTTCTACCCGCTCACAGTTTCGGTATCCTGAGGGAGAGCGTTCTAACCCTACCCTCTTCTTTCGCTACAACTCTGTCCTACTCCTGCAGGCCCCCATATCTTCTGTCACCCATGTCACTGACTGGCTTTGCCCTTGCCCCTTCATGGGTTCTCCTCATCCTGGTGTGGGTACGTTTAAGCATGCCTCCTCTCACTTTTCCCATGCTACTCTACTTGCTTCAGACCCCAGTTCCTCTGTCTATTTCCTCCCCTCCCTCCCCTCCCCTCTTCCTCCCTATCCCAATAGTCATTGACCAGTTCTTCCCCTGGTAGGGTTCTCAGCATCCTGGAGGATCAAGCTCTGGTCCTGACTTGCAGTTCCCCATTCTAACCTCCTCTTCTCCCCTTCTTTCTTACACCATCAGCACTAATTGGTTGCCCTACCTATATGCACTTCGGCCTCCATTGGTCTCTCTATGCCATGCCAAGACAGGCTGCTACTTGGGCTCACCCTGTCCTGAGACAAATATCTCACTCATTCAGGCCTTACTATGTTTCTACTGGCAATACCCTTGCTCCACCTGTCTCACTCATTCAGGCCTCACTATGTCTTCCTGTAAGTACCCTGGCTCCACCTGTCTCTGCTCCTCCCACCTCCCCCAGCTGGTTGCCACATTTCCACTTTCTCAAGCTGCTTCTTGTAGCTTGCCCAGTCCTGAGTCAAATATCTGACGCATCCAGGCCTCACTGTATTTTGGTATACCCTGGCTCCTCTGGCCTCACTGCTCCTCCTTCCCCCAGCTGGTTTTACACTGCACTATCTATAATTCTTCCCTTAATACCTTAAAAGTTTGATTCCATTGTTTTACCTGTTTCCTCAGGCATTGTCTTACATGTGCAAATTGCAATATCTTTCCAACAATGGATGTTAGTGTAGCTCAACCTCTGTATCTAATAATATCCTCAGGTATGTATCTGTAATTGTATGTATAATCTCTGTTTTATATCCTCTTGTACCGCCTCCCCCAAGGTTGCACCATGAGACAAGCAACTTGTTCAGTGTGCCTTCCTGGTGAAACATTTCAATAAATAAATCAATATTGTTAGTGCCTTTCATTCATTCTATAGCTCTCTATATGGTCCCGATTCCATACCTGCACCTTCCAGTCAGTAAATCGAGGAGTATCTCGACATTCTTACTCTGCCTTCACTATCTCCACAACAGCAGGATCTCCTCATGGCCCCTATCTCACTGCAGGAAGTCCGTCAGGTGATGGAACATCTCCCTGAGGACAAAACGTCAGGCCCCAACAGATTCCTTAATTCTTTTTACTCCACATTTGCTGACATTCTCACCCCTCTTTTGACCAGTCTGTTCAACTACCTTCTCTTCTCGGGAGTGACAGATTCTTCCCTTTCTCAGGCCTGGATTTCTCTGATCCCCAAGCCGGGGAAGGATCCCCTTCTCCTTGGCAGTTACTATCCCTTTTCTCACCTCAGTTCTGATTTAAAGATATTATCCAAGGCCCTCACTAATCATCTCCTCTGGGTTTGGGATCATTTGATCTCACCTGAGCAGGTGGGCTTCATGGCAGACAGACACTCAAGTGACCATCTTTACAAAATTCTCCATCTGATTTCTGCGTCTGGGGAGAGCAACATACCTGCAGTGTTGGTCTCTCTGGATTCAGAAAAAGCCTTTGATAGAGTTTTCTAGATATTCCTGTTTGCTACTCTTCGAAAGTTTGGCTTCCCAGATGCACTCTGAAATTTGATACATATCCTTTATCATAACAGTGAGAATCAGATGTAATGGGGTTCTCTCTACCTTGGTTTATCTTCAGCATGGAACCAGACAGGGATGCCCCCTTTCCCCCTTTTTATTCGACCTGTATCTAGAGCCCCTCCTCCAAAATTCACAGTAATCCAGAAATTCAAGGCATTGCCATGAAAGGGTCCTGGTTTACACTGTTGACTTATGCAGATGACCTATTCCTTCATTTGAAATATCCTTCTTTATCGATCCCGGCAGCCTTGGGGGAAATTCACCAGTTCACGTCTGATGGCCTGGTACAAGCTAAACACTAATAAACATAGGTCCTCCCATTGAATGCCCATGTCCTGAAATGGTTAATTTCAGACTTGGGCCTTTGATGGGAGCCCTCAGAGATTACTTACTTGGGAATCTGACTTTCTCAAACTCTTCGAAGTTGGTGGACTTGAACCTTAACCCACTGCTAGTGGCTGTTAAGGTGGATTTGCGCAGGTGGTCTGCTCTTCCTCTCTCCCTGTGGGGTAGAGTTCATACCATCAAAATGAATGTTTTACCCTGAATCCTGTACCCCTTGGGCATGATTTTCTTTTTCTTCCTAAGACCTGGTATATCCAACTAAAGATCCTTTTCTCTGAATTTTTGTGAAAAGCGGGCTGTTCATTGGGTATATTATAAGCTGACACACTCTAAAGAGAGAGGGGGCCTCCAGTTGCTGGATATATTCCTATATTAACTGTGCTCTCCACAGCTGTAAGATCTTTCAATGGTCTCATTTTCCAGATGCCTCCCAATCTAGAACCTAAGCCCCTCTGTGGCTTTCCTTGGAATCACAACTCTGCTTACAACATTGCCTACAACTTTCTTGTGTCCTTTTTGCCCCATCTCCTCCCTCCCAGCATGCCTGCAGATCACCCTGCTGTGGTGGGCCCATAAAGCTTTGAAGCAAATCTGTCTCTGCTTGATGCTGGATGGTCCAAGGACCTGTCCCAGCCCATGATAGGTAATCTGAACATCGGTATCGCAGGCAGACCATCCCTCTAGATTTTTGTCCTCTGCTTCGGCAAGCCTCCTTGGGATCCTTTTCTCTAATAGCAAGATTGTCCCCATCCAAGTAATCCAACAACAACACTCCATCCCTGTGTACCACCCATTTAAGCATCTTCAACTGTCCCATGCGATATCTAGTTTTTTGGGACAGCCGAGTGTCCATCCCCAAGGACACCCTCTCCTTGTCAATTTTCTATCCCTAGCTGAGCAACCACATCTCATTTCCAAATTTTACTCCAGTTTTCATTCCATTGACCCCAACCATCTACAGGGCACTTGCTTTTATTGGCAGCAAACTCTGGGCATACATCTTGCCCCCACAGATTGGCAACAGGTTTGGCATCAGCTTTCCAAATTAATTTAGTAAGATAAATAGCACCTTACGCAATTACTCATATTGCATACTATCTATTACACTCCTCAGAGACTATGCAAGTTAGGACGCAGACCCTTGGTGGAGTGTACAAGATGTGGCACCGGGATGGCTCTCTCAAACATATTCTCTGGGATTGCCCCATGGTTTCCCCTTTCTGGGCATCAGTACAGAGCTTTATCGACCCCTGGTTAGGTCTAGATTATTTTTTCACCCCACAGATTTGCCTTGCAGGTATTTTTCCCCAAGCATTGTTTGGCCCCCATAAGGCCCATATGGCTCTTATTTCGAAATCTGCCAAGCTTATTATTCTTCACCATTGGTTGGATGATACAGTTCCAATGCTTCATGAATGACATCAGGAGCAATCACAGGCCTTGGCAGTAGAAAAGCACATTGCCTATAGACTGAATAAATTAGAGCTATAAAAGAACCGTTGGCAGTCCCTGGATGCCAGTATCTCCAGATAGTAGCCCTCGCTAGCTTGTACCGCCTAGGTACTGGTTCAGTCCTGCATGTCCATTTTATGGATACTCGCTGTCCTCTGAGTGGGGGAGGGGGCTGGGGGGTTGTACTTTGGGGATTGGCTGGTTGGTTTTAATTTCCTTTTTTATGCTCCTTTCTATGGTACATTTTAACTTACTTAACTGTCAGTTTTTACCTTCCAATCTTTTGGCTGTCATGCACTGTTTATCTTTGAAAACCCTAATAAAGCATATTATCTATTATCCCATATGTGCTTTACTGGAAGGCCTGTTACACTGGATGCCTCCATGCATCTAACTTCTGTTTATGATATCCAGTGTCCTTCATATCCAGAGTTGGCAGGACTTAGAAGTTAGGTGTGTGTGTGTGTGTGTGTGTGTGTGTGTGTGTGGTAGTATGTGTGTGTGTGCAGGGGTTCCCAGTAAATGAAAATCCGTTGCAAAACTAAGTACTCAAAATCATGCCTATCATATATGTTTCTGCAGCCTCTATGTTTATTCAAAGTCATTTAACTGTCAGAAAGCCTGATATTTTAAGGACATTAACTGCTGAAGGTAATAAAAAATATTACACCTAGTAACTGGCAGTTGAATGGCATGGAAAGTACAGTAGGAACAAGAGTAATTCCCACCAGCTCTGCAGCCCCCCAGCAGCACCAGAAATGTCCATAACATCATCACCCTGTCAAGTCTGAATTGCAAAGCTATATGAAATAAATAATAATATTAAGCTTTATAGAAACAGAAATGTAAATAAGCAAAGTTCCAGTCCATTAAAGCCAGATAAACATTTATTGGATTTGATATATTTGGTTTGGGATGTTCATACTGCTGTTTATACTGCAGTTGATATGGGAACCAGGAGCAAGGTACCCATAAAAGTTCCCACCAGGATGCTTACTCACAAGAACACATCGTACTAAGTAACCAGATGTCCAGCCTATTTTTAAAATTGTCTAGTTTTTGCTGATGAAGCGGTAAGCTATTCTAGGCATGTACAACTCTTTGCATGAAGAAATGTTTTCTTTTACTTGTTTTGTGTGAGATGCTACATAATTGTAGCAGATGCCCCCTTGTTTCTTTAATGTTTTGTTTAAAATCAAAACCCATCTCCACAAAGAGAGCTGGATCATTCACCACATCCCATAGAAAGAGCAAATTGCCCCTGTATCACCTTGTCTCCAGTGACATAAGTTTTAGTGATCTTAGTCAGTTCTTGTTGTTGAGGTCTTTAAAGGCAGTGATGTGTTTTGTAAATCTACAGTGAACTTATTCTAGATTGTTGCTATCTGTTTTGTATTGAGGTGACCATAGCTGGGAGCAGTAATCTATGTGGGGTCTAACATGTGCCCTGTACAATGGTAATAGCACTTTTGCATCTAACATATGCCCTGCACAATGGTAATAGCACTTTTGCATCTAATATATGCCCTGCACAATAGTAATAGCACTTTTGCATCTAACATATGCCCTGTACAATGATAATAGCACTTTTGCATCTCTTATTGTAAAGTTGTTTTTATGGTCCATATAATCCGGTTAGCTCTTCCTATAACTGCATCTGTTGTTCAGTAAATTTTAGATCACTGGAGATTAGGACTCCCAAATCCCTTTCAACCAGTGTTTCAGGCAAACAAGCATCCCCTAAGTAGTACTGATGCTTAGTGTTTTTGTTCCCAAGGCACATGACCATGCACTTTTCAATGTTTAACATCATGCCCAAAGTTCTAGTCCAGTTGGAAATTTTATCTAGGTCATTTTGCAGTGACACAAAATGTTCCTTGGTACTAAAGTCCCCACCCCTACTTTTAAATTGTTTGCAAATTGTATAGTGTCATTGACTATTGTGTCAGTGATGTTGGCGATAAACAGAAAACATACAGGCCTAAAACAGACCCCTGCGGTACACCACTAGGGACCTGAGCTAGACTAGTTTATGACCACCTTTTGTGTTCTCTCCTCCAGCCACTTTTCTATCCAAACTATGATCTTTTTACATAGTCTTTTATTGTACGTTATAACTCATTGTCCATTATAACCATGTGCATCATAAGCAGGGTGCACTTTACATTAATGTACTGTGGTTTTACTCAGTTTCTATTTCCTATGTGCCTATTTCAGAGAAAAAGACACCTCCATCCCCAGTCATTGCTTGGGTCTTATTTTACATCTCTTTCTGTAGATTCCATGTCATAATAGTGATTGCCAAATAGCGATCACCGTTATAGTGAATGTAAGGCACTGAAAAACTAAAATGGCATTGTTCACTCCCAGCGAAGACATGGGCAAAAACACATTTTTGTTTATGTGGCGGGGGGGGGGCTTTGTCCCCACACCCTCCTTACTAAAGATTCTCAACTCCAGGGAGTGCATGTCAGGGAGGGGGAGAAACTTATAAAAAAAAAATACTCCCTCCCACAAAACACAAAATACTGTGTGCCTCCCCAGCCCTGAACCCTGCACCCTCCCCACTGTAGCCACCACACCACACAGCCAGCTCGGCAGCCTTTCACCACATTACCTCTCACTTACTTCTGTCCTGTTCCAGTCCTCCTCCTGTTCTTCTGGTTACCTTGTTGTTTGCCCCCACTACCCTTTCAGGGTAACTCACATGGTGAGCACTGAAACTGATTTGGTCATATTCAAGTCACTCAATTTTAGTCACCATTTGGATGGGTTACCCTTTCTAGACTAGTGGGTCCTTCAACTCTACATATCTCCTGAGACTTCTTTAGCATTTGAATGTATTTTCTGAAAAGGAATAGAAATATTTTTTTATTGCATTGTTTGATATATTTGCAAATGCTGACATAAGTGAAGTCTGTTCATTATACCTAGTATATTGTTTTGTGTGTTTCTTTTGAAACAGTCCATTTTTTCTCTTGTTAACACTTTTGAGGTCGCCAGGCCTGTCCTATGGAACTCATTGCCATGAGTCTTAAGGGAAGCATCCACTGTGGACAGCTTTAAAAAAGGACTTAAAGTGCATCTGTTTAAGCAAGCTTTTAATCTGTAATTAGTACATTAAATGTTTTTTTTAGCTTTATTTATTATGCATTCATTTTTAACAGACTCTGACTTAAATTATTGTAATTATTTATATTTTTCTGAATGCTGCACCTCTGTGTAAAGCACCCAGAGCCTCAGGGATTGGGCACAGTATAAATAAAGTTTACTTACTTACTAATAATGTTATAATCACTTATCAGTTGTGGATCACTGTGACATCAGTTGAGCAGAAACTCTACATGGGAAGAGATAAAGCTTAATTCGGCTTCCATGCAGCTGCTATCACTGGACTCTGGACTGCATAAGCAATTAAAAATTAATGTTGGAAAAGGCAGCATTAAAAGGGATCCTAATTAAGGAAAACATTTACTATTTTAGAACAAATACATAAGACAATGTACTGAGGGCATTAAACAGACATCATGCATACCCAAATATCTAATTCTAGTAATCAACCTAAAGAAAACCAAAGCCATGCTCTTTTCCCACCCCCAAAATAAATCAAGTAACTTTCCTCTCTCTGTCCACTCTACCTCCAATCTCCCTATTGAACTAGTTCACTCTTATAAATACCTAGGTATAACCTTTGACCCTGCCCTCTCATTTCATGCCCACATCTCTGCCCTGACCTCTGCCTCTAACACTCGGCTGGGTATCCTCTATCGTCATAAAACCTGCCTCCCTACTGATGCCCTCCGCCTTGCAGTCACCTCCTCTGTTATATCCCTAATAGACTATGGCCTACCTGTTTATGGTGCGGCTGACCAGACTGCCCTGCACAAGATCCACCTTACCCGTAACAAAGCCTGCAGGCTCATAACTGGTGCTCCTAGATTTACCCATACCTGTTTTCTTTACTCCATGGCTAATCTACTCAACCTAGATGAGCACCTCAAGTACCAAACTTGCCTACTAACCAATAAAGCTCTCCTTGGTCTATCCCCTCTGGGTCTGTCAGCCACTATCCACCGAGCAAACCCCACAGTGCATACCCATAGTTCCTGCAAAGCTGCACTGGTTATACCGAGGGTGAGAACCTCGCAAGGTCAAAGGGCTTACCCCTATAGAGCCCCCTCCTAGTATAACACCCTTCTCTGCTGGAATCACTGACGCCCTGTCATTATCTTGTTTTAAAAACAGCCTCAGAAATTAACTGCTCTCTACATACATCTGTAGCTGCCCGTAACCCTCCTTCTCTCCCTGACAATGCTCGCTGAGCAGCACTCTTTCCTCCTGACTAGCGCTACCTTTACTTGTCTACTCTCCTCTACACACTCCCCTACTGGTGTCCTCCACTCAGCCTTTCCTTATCTGCCTACTGAATCAATCTTCCTGTATCTACCGTCTACTATACTAAACTCACCTGTAAGCGTATTGTATACTGCCTGACAAATGCCTGTAATTTTGATTGACTCCTACTTTGTACTCTGTATTGCTGTCTGATCTGATGTTTGTTGTACCATTGTTTGTCCTCTCTGTGATGAGGTACCTTTGTAAATGAGCCTGTGGCTCAAAGGTTGTTAAACTGATGTTAAAATAAATAAATAAATAAATAAATAATTATATTAAAAAATGTACAAAAAAGTTTATTTTCCCTTTAAGCAATAAACCAAATTACACTGGGATTATAATGCAATAAAGAATTCATTTAGCATCATTCAATAAGTATCAATGTCTCCATCTAATAAATATTGTTCTCCATGCCCCATCATTCCTCCTTGGTTGGAGGGGATTGGTTTAATCACTTTCTGAAGATGCATTGCTTTACTGCAGTAAATAAAGTAAGAAAAAGGTATTTTTGAGCTCTAGAAAATATGTCTTGTATAGCATAATAAGAGCTACATAGCAGTGGTGAAGGACACGCACTTCTCGGCAGTAGAACACACAAAATTGAAATGCTCATGGGTTGGATGGTATATGCTTCAACCTATGAAGTCATCCACACCACTAAGAGGTAGCTATTCTGGTCCCTAAGGTCACTCCTAAAGGTTACATCTGTTGCCTTGGACCAAGACAGGTGTGTTTTGTGTAAAAGGAACCCTCAGTTCCATCCCATGCATGTTGCTTAAGCTATATGCACCAAAACTGGAGACAGAAACTGTCCATTTCTTAAAGTAGCAACTCTTGGCACATGTCCCCCCAAGGGGAGCTCTACCTGACAGGGGGTGATTTCAATGGAGTGGTGCAGCCAGCCCTGGATAGATCAGGGGCCAAGGGGGTAGTAGTAAGGTGGGAGACAGTATACAGTGCATTGAGAAAGAGCTAGGCCTCCTGCAGATGTGGAGGTTCTTGAATCTGGGTGTCTGGGGTTATATGTGCTGGTCTTCCCCTCATCAGGTATACTTTTGCCTAGATTTCTTTTTGCTCATATCAGATTGAGTGCATGTGGCAGAACCATGAATCGGACATAGTCTTATCATGTGACTGTAGTGCTAGACCTTATACTGTTCTGGTGGTGAAAACTCTACCCTGATACCTCAATGTCTTCTTATTAACAAACCTGGAGTACTCATCCATGGTGGAGAAAGCAGCATCTGAGTACCAAGCACTGAATCCCAGAGGGCAGCTCTGAGCCACAGCATGGTCTGATGGCATTAATGCTGTGTTGACAGGGCACATGATTAATTTTGAATCAAGCCACTAAAAGGTCAGGATGAAAGAATAAATGAACCTGGAATGCAAATTGTATGACCTCTAAGTGGAGCACAAAATCGTCCTCAATGAGGATGCTAAAAAATGGCTAAAGACATGCAGGGCCAAGCTAAATATGCTATTGAAGGCCAAGGCAGGTGCTCAGAGAACCTACCTACTGCAGCGCTAACCATAGTTTTTTAAACTAGGTTTTACTAAATAAAATCTGTGGTCAAGTGAACCTCTGGGGGAGAGGTGGTAATATTTGCTAGGTCATAATTTAGCAACAAGGAGCTTGCTATATCAGTCAGGAAAAGGGGAGCCAAGATAGCTACCTGGAGAGGCTTGGACAAAACTTCCTACTAACAGCAGGTGTGCTTGTGTGTGCCTCCACTGCATGAGGAGGTTGAGCTTTTGATTAGTTTTAAAACAAAAAGGATATTTATCAGCTGTTTGGGAGGTTGAAGGGGTTGAGGTGACACGCTGAGACCGAAGGCTAGATACAGCAGCTTCCGGTAGCCTCACTACTTAATTGAACCCTCGAGCGAGCAGGGCAAGCAGTGCGGGCACAACATGGGCCTGCGTGCACGGAGACAGCCAAGGGAGCCAGGAAACTAAGCCTGAAAAATAAACAAAGCAATGGAACAGACCAGGTACAAAAACAACAAAAGAAAGGGCACTCACTAAACTAAGCTGGGGCAAGAGAATCCATATTGAACAAATAAAGTAAGTGGCAAACACACACTAAGTAACGTGGCCCAATCCAAAACTAAGGCTAAGAAATTTCAGAAGCAGTGTACAAAGTGCAATATGTACACTGAAGGGTTAAAATGTAAGGACTTGTGCTGCAACAATTGCATACTGATTGAAACATTGAGGGAGAAAATAAAAGAGCTGTATGAAAGACTGGAGGTACACAAAGAAACAAATGACCTAGAAAAGTTTCTGGACACAATGGTGCATAACATATCCTTACAAGATCCAAACAACCAAATAAGTACATCATGTTCTGAGAAACAGGACCCAACCCCCCCTTCTACTAGGAGTACTCTGGTAACTGGGAACCAGTTCAAAAGGGTTGTAGAAGTATAGCTAAAACTAGATGTAAATCCCTACAGGATTCCTTTATGACACCAAACCAATCTGAGATACTATCCAAAGATGGACAGCAAGAGGCGACTAGGAAATTTAAAGGTTCAGCATGCATTAGATGAAGAGGCCAAACCCCTAGCAGCTAGGTACCCCTTGAAAAATAAACAATTGGAAGTAACCAATATGCATATAGACCCAGAGGTTAGGAAGGTAGTTGGCCTTCAAGGCATGGATACAGAAAATAAGACAGAAATGAGACAACAAAGCAGTAATCAACTCAAAAAGGACATCCTCATTATAGGAGATTCTATTACTAGGGGAACGGACACTATTATATATAAAGACAGAAAAGAGAACTCAGTGGTGAGCACACTTCCTGGGGTCAAGCTTACAGAGATAAATGGATTGCTAGAGGGGCTAATAGTAGGGACACAAAACCCTCTGGTCATTTTACATGTTGGAACCAATGACATAGGGGAAAATGACATAACTACCATTCAAAGCAGTTATAAGCACATTGTTGACAGAGTGATAAACAAAGAGGGAGAAATAATAATATCTGGTATCCTACCAACATGTAGTAGTAGTAGTAAAAATCTTTATTTTTATACAGGATAAGCTGAAAAAAAACATGTGGAGTAAATGGTTATATAAACAAGGACATTACCAGGACAAGTAACTGGTTAAGGCATTTGTGTAAACTACAAAAGATCGGCTATATGAACAAAATTATATCTTTCCAAAATAGGACAGTTTTCAAACCAGATGGACTACATCTGAATAAAATCGGAGTAAGAATATTGGGCACAAAAATAAATTAAGTAATTAAGCTTCATTTAAACTGGGTAGGAAGGGAAAGAGTCCCAGGAATGTAACCAATATACCTGATCACATTGCTACACCTCACAATGCCTGGAAAGGAATATTACTCAGTGCCAGAAGTCTGGGAAATAAAATGGAGGAATTTAAATATATTCTGGAACATAGAGTGATACAAATAGCCATAATAACTGAGATCTGGTGGGAGGATGGTGACATAAAAGGGAAAAATATACTTGGCTTTAATTTATATTTAAAATCTAGAAAATATAGAAGAGGAGGGGGTATAGCCATATATATTAAGGATACCATAATTAGTGAAGAAATTGTCCATGAATATGACAACATGGAGATGCTCTGGGTCAAACTATTACCATCAAATAAAGCCAAAATTAATCTAGGGGTAGTGTATAGGCCCCCCTCAAATTCAGTACAACCAGATATCATAACACTTAAGCAAATTTCTAAATTAGACCCCTCAGAAAATAATATCATTATGGGGGATTTCAACCTACCAGGTATAAACTGGATAAACCTGGAAGGAGGCCTCAGCATGGATAAACAGTGCCTAGAGGCTATGGATAATGCTGGATTGGATCAAAAAGTGCTCCAGGGTACCAGAGAAAGTAACATACTTGATCTCATATTTACAAATATGGGGGATTGGGTGGGTGATATTGAAATAAGTGCCCCATTAGGTGCCAGTGATAACTGTTCAGTGAGTTTTTATATTAAGGAGACTACTGAGAAACACACAAATACAGATTCCACTCAAATATTTAACTTTAGAAAAGCTGAATTTACAATCCTAATGAGTGATATGAGTAACTGGGACTGGGAGCCAGAGTTCAGAGACACTAACACTGAAGAAGCTTGGGGGATCCTAGCGAAAAAAAATAACAAAGGAAGTGTCTATTCATATACCAAAAAGAAGGAAATATGGTAACAAGAGGGTCACCCCAGGGTGGTTTAACAATAATATAAAAGTTATGATCAAACGAAAGAACAAAGTTTTTAAAATTTTGTGTCATACAAAAGACATCCAGGGTATGTTGATATACAGGGAATTGGTCAAATCAACAAAAAAAGCTATTAAAAAAGCTAAAGCTGCTTATGAACTAACACTGGCCAAGAAAGTCAAAGACAATTATAAACTGTTTTATGCACATATAAATAAAAGTAAGCAGGGACATAACAGTATCGGACCATATATGAATAAGGAAGGAAATATTGCAGACTGTAGGGAATTAGTAAACATTCAAAATTATTACTTTTGTTCGGTATTCATCTCCATTAAATCAGGCAAATTTGGATCCATAGCTGAATCAACAGTAGGGGAAATTCAAATCGACATTGAAGAAGTTAGGGAGAGATTGAAAAATATCAACAAAAATAAATCCCCTGGACAAGACAACATGCATCCAAGGTTACTGAAAGAAATTGCAGATTATATAGCACCTCCACTGACATATTTTTCAGCTGTTCCTAGACGGGGGGAGGCAGTACAAGACTGGAAGGAGGCAGTGGTGATACCAATATTAAAAAAGGGATCTAGAACCAAACCTGAGAATTTTAGACCAGTGAGCCTTACTTCAGTGTTGGGTAAAGTTTTGGAGGGCATATTAAGGAACATCATAGATAAACACCTAGAGGAGAAGAATCTTCAGGATGAGGCACAACATGGGTTCATCAAATCAAAATCATGCCAAACGAACATGCTCGTCTTTTATAAAAAAGCCAGCAGAGCAACTGACCTGGGAGACTTAGTGGATGTGGCTTACTTGGACTTTTCCAAGGTGTTCGATAAACTCCCTCTTGAAGAACTAATAAGTGTCCTGGAGGCAAATAAACTAAACTTGAATATAATTAACTGGATGAGAGAATGGCTAACAAATAAAAGACAGTGAGTGGCGGTGAATGGGTCATGTCTGAATGGGCGGGGTAATGAGAGGAGTTCCCCAGGGCTCCATCCTGGGTCCTTGTTTATTTAATATATATGTGGCATCTCTAAAGTGCTCACATCCTAATGTCCAGATTACAAAATTTGCAGATGACTGAAGAATAGGGGAAATTGTAAATAGTGTTGGGGATGGACAATCTCTGTAATCAGCACTCAATTAAATTTATAACTGGACAATCAAATATAAATTGGCCCTGAATCTGGACAAATGTGTTATTATGCACATGGGAGACACAACTTAAATATAGTATACACTATGGAGAGCAGGAACCTGCCAGTTACAGCAAAGGAAAGGGACCTGGGAATAACCAATAACACCAGACTTCCAATTCAGTGAGCATTGCAGCATGGTGGCAAGGAATGCACGTCACAACTTAAACTGTATCTTGAGGCATATAAGTAGTAGAGATAGTGAGGTGATGCTCCCTTTGTACAGTTCATTGGTCAGGCCTCACCTAGAATATGGGGCCCAGGTATGGTCGCCCTACAAAAAAAGAGATATGAAACTGGAAAAAATTCAGAAAAGGGCTACAAAAGCTATATCTGGCTGTAAAGGGCATATATACTCAGATAGATTAAAGAAACTAGATCTATACACACTCCAAATTAGAAGTGCATGGGGGGACATGCGCATGATCTATAAAGCACTGCAGAATGAACAAATAGCAAATAGCTATGTATTGTCACTAAAACAAGGAATGTATATAACCAGAGGCCATCCATTACAACTAACATTAGAAAAATGGAATTTACTGAAGAGAAGGCATTGGTTCAGCCTCAGGGTATACCCTTTATGGAACAACTTACCAATGGAGGTAGTCACAAGTAGTACCATAACTCAGTGCAAAACTAGACTTGATAATTATATAATAAATAAATACGAAATGATTTGAAATAGTAAGGCAAGCAGAATATGGACGTAAGTCTAATTCATTGCTTGAAAGAGCTATGTAATCTATGTAAAACATTTATTTATTTAGTTAAACCATTTGAACCAGGAAAGTTCACTGACTTGAAAAACAACACATTTCCATATGCATCATGGGTACAAATAATGGAAAGAAAGGGAATTCAGTATAGTGCACTCCACTTGTTATGGACTCTGTTATAACAGTCAGTTATAGCATTAATAACTGATTTCCCCAAACCAACTTTATCCAATCCAATGTATTTTTCTCTGGTTATAATGGACAGAAACATTGCTCATTATGGACACCATGAAGCTTTTATAGGTATTTTGTAGTGCTATTTTGTTGGGTGGTGCAGAACTGGTGAGGAGACTTGAAAAATGTAGAATTAAGATGGAGAAATACAGAGAATACATTTCTAGCAAAATAATTCTCTTCAAGCTGCATACACTTTTGTTAGTAATTAGACAAAGGCAAGAAAGAATCATATACTCTGATTGGTCTATCTGGGACTGGACCATTAATATTATCCCAGCATAATATCACAGATCTAGTCACAGCACACACAAGATTGCATTACAAGCTACATAAAAATCATTGCATATGTCTGGTCCAAGTTGCCCACACTTGGCATGGCTGCTATACACTCGGCCAGTACTTCATAAAGGTTTTTAAAAATAAATACTTCCCTCCCACTCCCACAAAGAGAACCCAAAACCTTCCTGCACCTGTCTCATGTGTCCAATATGACACAAAATACAAGCATCGTGCTCCTTATTTCTTTTCTTTTTTTCACTTGATGGAAAATGGATGCCCACACAGTGATCTGCTTCAGTCTCGCCCTCCCCACCAATTCTACTCCCCACTTGTAAACAGTGACTGTCCCCAAGGTGAGCATATGTGCTGTTCAAAACCGCATGGTGCTTAAATTACCCATTTGCAGTCCTTTCTTCATTCTCCTGGTACAAACACCAACTGTACCAAGAGAATCACAAAATGCCACAGTGCAAAGTGTGGGCTAGTGAGCACTGAGTGGAATGGGACAAGCATGAACCATAAGTCACCAGAGCAGTGACTGGGGAAGGAGAAACTAGGGCCCTGAACCCAGTAGGCAACATGAGGGAATAAAAAGCAAGAGAAAAAAACAGTAAAAACACACAGTTCGGGGGGAAGTGGGAACAGATATCATGGAGTAAAATGATAACTGTGTGAACCTGGGAGCAAACAGAGTGGGAGCTGGGGAAGGAGAAACTACTACCCTCAACACAACTAGCCACAGGATAGGAATAAAGAACGCGAGGGGAAAAAGCAAACAGCAAAACACACAGTTGGAGGGGGGCACAGACAATCATTTAAATTTCTGGTGGGAGAAAAACCCTCATTAACAGCACAGCTGCTCCATCTACACAGTAGTTCTACCTACTGGCCAAAACATTAAAACAACACTATTTTTTTCCTGAGTATACCGGCCTCATTCAAAACAAACTCTGGCCAGAGCTGATATGACTGCATCTCAGGAATGTGGGGTAAAAATATTGTAAATTACCGAAGTTACAAGTCTGCATTTGCAAAATGTATTGTAGGCTCATAAATTTATTGTTTTGTAATATTTGTACACCAAATGTTCAACATATCTTATTATGACCTTGCCTCATAAAGATGGGCAGAGAAAATGTTCAGCTCCTGGTATTAAGGTGATTTTGCGCAGGGACTGCAAAATCAACTTTCGGGATGGAAAAACACATTTTGGACAACAGTTGCAAAATGACAGTTGTTACATTCATGAGGTGCTGTAAAAATGTGGCTATGTTGAAAATTTGGGTAAAAATATTGATTGATACCAGACTTATGAGCCTATATTGGCAAATTTCATTGCAGGCTCATAACTTTGTTGTTTTTTTAATATTTTTACACTAAATTTCCAACATGGACTTCTTATGATCCCACCTCATGAACAAGGTGATTTTGTGCAGGGACCGTGAAATCGCCTCTTGGGATGTGTAGCATAGAGGTTAGAGTAATGAGCTGTGAATGAGCTTGTTACATCCAGCAGACAGACCTGGGTTTGATTCCCACAATCTCCACTTGCATACTGTGTGACTCTGAGCAAGTCACTTAACCTCCCCAGTGCTCCCAGGTCACCCCTGAAAACAGGCACTTTTTCCTTATGGGCCTTACCAAAGACTAAATTAAAAAAAAATGTAAAAAAAAAAACATTTGGGTCAGGATTTGAAAAATATTAGCTGTCATATTCATGGGGTGCTGTAAAGAAATGACTATGTTGCAAATTTTGGGTAAAAATATTGCAAATTCCCAAAGTTACAAGCCTGCATTCACAAAATTCAATGTAGGCTCATAACTTTCTTGTTTTTTTAATATTTTGGCACCAAATTTTCAACATAGCCTTCTTATGACCCCACTTCATGAACAAGGGCAGAGAAAATGTTCGACTCCTGTCCAAAAGGTGATTTTGTGCAGGGACTATGAAATCACCTTTCAGAACAGATCTGCCTAATGACAGTTCAATTGTCCATGAGGTGGAGTCCCAAAGAAAACATGTTAAAATTTGGAGTACTGGGTTGGGGTAAGCACTAAAGCAGTGGCGCTAGCTGTTATAAACTTTTAGCCAACGACAATGAAACAGCTGCACTCACCAAACCACACTGAATTCCACAAAAGAAACTCAGTTCAAGGCTTATTCCATTGCCAGTTTTTTATTTTGCAATCATAGCATGGAACACCAGTAAAGGACAGCAGTGAACACACTTCTAGCTTATGTATCACCATCTTTACAGGGCTACCTCAGAGCTATTAGACCCTACAAATATAGGTGCCTTAATACAAATTACTTGATTGATCACACATGCTGAATCCACAAATAGAAGAATGCATATCATCTTAGAACCTGTGTAAAGGCAATTGATTAACCCCTATATGTGATACCACCTAACCACAAAAAAGTGTAAATAATACCATTTATGCAAAAAATATATATGGACTCAGTATGAGAAACTTTTTTCCACTATTTTATACTTTTTAACTTTTTCACTTTTAACTTGAAGAAATGTCATAGGTTTTCTTCATATGTCTGGGGTGGTGGGTGCTGCAAGGGAGGGTCAGGTGGGGGAAATATTTATTATGACAAAAATAAAATAGGTGGTCACGGTGGAACATGGCATACTCCGCTGTGACAAAGATGGCCACCGCATGCTACTGTGCATACGCAACTACTAGTGCATGCGCAGTACAGTGTGGTGGCCATCTTGGACACAGCAGAGTGTGCTGTGTTCTGCTGTGACCACTGGCATTGTAAAATAGTGCAGTGCTACTTCCAATATAGACAACATGAGCAGAGTGCTTCACGGATGCGGAGGTGACTATGGTGCAATTCCAACATGTTGTTGGGTCAGAAGTAATGTACTGAGTCATTTTCTTGTAGCAAGAGCTCTGCAGGGCTCCACCCACTGCAGCCCTAAAAATTACACACATTACAAAAAAATCTTGCAGGTGCTAATGGAAAGAGGTAACAAAAACTATTACAAAGAACATTATCCAGAATGCCATGTGTGTCATATGGAAGGTTATAGAAATATACAGACCAGAACAGATCAGTGATCTTCTGGAGCAAGGAGTTCTTATTATAACCATCAGTATCAGTTAGGATGGTAAAATAACATAGAAATATAGAATTTGTTGGCAGAAAAGGACTGCAAGGCTTGCCTGTCTGCCCAGATGTTCCCTGCCTAATTTGTCTCCACAGACCCTAACTGGTCTCTGGCAACCCTCCTGACTTCTTACCTATTTACTAGTATTCCCCTATGTCTATGCTACGTGTGCTTGAAGCTCCTCACTGTTTTAATTTCCATCGGGGATAGTGTCTGCAGAGACAGACTAGCTAGAGAACATTGTTTGCAGACTAGGTGGGCTAAGCAGTCCTTGTTTGCCATCAAATTCTGTGACACATCTCTGAAAGCAGTTCTTGTAACAATCCATCTGATAAGATGCAGGGAATAGTCTATCAGATAACTTAAAATATTATTGTTATTCAAGTAGAACGTTGCTGTCACTGTTCCTTTGCAATGAGTGACTGAAAGAAGCAAAGCAATGAGTGCAAAGAAGAAATGAAATCAACAGATTACACTGCACAACAATCGTATGCTAAGCTACCTCATGTAATACCCTATGTATATCATAACAGATCCTAGTAAAATAACATAGCTATTGGTAAAATAAAATTGAAAGCCACAAGTAAAATTACATAATTTTTCAATGATATTTTACAAGATACAATGCTGACAGGTCAAATAACCCTTTTCAGTCTGCAAATTTATTTGCCCTCCAATGGTATGCAACATGTTGTCTTGTAAGTTGAGTATGTCACAATCAATATGTTGTAGGAGGGTATCTTAAGAGATCCTGACACCCAACACTGACAATCCTGGTGCCAATATCCCAATGGACAGAATCCCAATGGTATGGGGGATGACTTGACAGCCACATTCCCCATAGTATGGTAACCCAGAGTTTGTCTATGTAAGCAATAAGACATGACAGGGTGTTGGTTGTCTGGAGTTAATGTATTCTCATGTGTGTACTGAGGCACAAGGTGCTTGTGCCAAGTGCCTTGAGCACCTGGACAACCAATGACTAGGAGTGTCTATTATTGTGCTTATGAAATGGGCACACTGAGAAATAATTGATAAAACACCCAACTTTGTTTTAATAAAAACAAATATTTTCTTTTGTAGAAAGTAACTAGCAAAAAAAATAGGCTCTCCCCACCTGTCAATCATCTTGCTTTCCACAAATTCAATAGATGGAATGTTTGTTTATTATAAAATACAGGAATTCAAACTTCTGCACAATTCTTCTGACAGGACGTTCAACCCTCATACTCACCAGAATGCATTATATCACCCCTCACACACAATGAAATGCATTATATGGAGCCAAGGTCTCAGTTTTATCTACGACAGGGTAAACAGCAAAGATTGTCTTGGCAAAATGGTATGGCTGGGGTGCAGGTCATGCTTAACCAAGAAAAAGTAGAATTAAGTCTGAATAGAACTCCACTTTCTAAATTTGTTTATGTGAGTAAGGAGAGGATCTTAAGAGGAAAGACTGCATAATAATCTATTTAAAATTTAAGGAAGTTATTTTTATGGTCTTATTGAAGGTTTTCAATCAGTAAAGATGGCAGCTGTGTTTGTAAAGGCAATCAGAGATGAGAGAAGTCATTTATGAATTTTGTATTTGATTTGCCCAAATTCCAGCTCATAGTGCCTGAACTTGTTCCACCCTGTGCATTTCTGTGGGAGTACCACGTGGACCTCATAACTAGTTAAACCACTCAAAAAAGCAAGGCGTGTCCAATCATTTTATAAGCAGGTTATCATCATTACGTTATGCGTGTGTCTGTGTGTGTGTGGGGGGGTTGGGGAGCATTTATTACTTATAGTGGCTCCAGCACTTATGAGTTATGGTTTCCAAAACAGCATTTTTTGAGTTAGGCTGCATACATATCCACTATCGTTTTTACCAGTCAGACTTGATTGTGGGAGAAGCAGCTGGTGGTTTTCCTACAAAAACCTAAACTGTGATGACTAGCCCTGCCTAAGGTGACTGAGAATAAGAAAAATCCCTTGAAACTTGAGCAGAGCACAGGAATACCAGGCCCATTGCAACTGTATACAACAAGCTTTACATAATGCACCAGGACACCCAGCCAGGCCTAGAGCAAGAGAGATCTAATCAAATCTTGAGTCAGCTACCGTGTATGTCACAGATTGTCAGGCACACCTTGCACAGAGTGGTCTGCAGGTGTGGGAGCTGGCTAATCAGATCAGTGCTCACCTGTAAATGTCATGGGTTGCTGGGAGCACCTTACAGGGAAGTGTGGAAGGCTGGAGTCAATCTGATCTTGACTCATCTGTAAACATCACAGGTTGCTGGGAGCACCTTGCAAAGTGCAAAATCAATCAAGCAATCAATCAATCATTCAATCAATCAATGTCTTTATTTAACCAGGCAGAACACCACTGAGCATAACTCATTTACAGGATGGACCTGGAGGAGATACACATCAACAATTTGATACAGTCATAAGTACATTGACAAACAGCACACAAGTATTTACAATTAACATAGCATGGCAGTTTCACATAAAACAATAGTATAGACACTATAATGACAGGCATATGGTACAGATATAAGTGCAAAGGCAGACTGAATACAACTATATGCAATTTATATACAAGGCAATTACACATTCAGTGATGATAGTACATTATCTGGCTGGCCGAGATGTCTAGCCTAAAGTAAAGCATGACTCTTATATACTGTGTGCAGTATAAGCACAGAGTGTGCACAGTGTATAGAGAAGAGTAAATGAGGGTTATTAAAGTTACACAGATACACAGAAATGTGATGGCAGAGAAAGGCCCCACGGCCCATCTAGTCTGCCCAACACCCTATCTCCCCCCTTCTGTTTTGCTTCCACCCTCTTTTCCCAACCTCTTAAATCTATCCCAAGCCCTCTTGAACCCCTCCACCATTTCAGCTGCCACTACCTCCTCTGGTAGCTTATTCCAGGCCTCCACCACCCTTTCCATGAAAAACTGCCCCCTGACATTACCTCTGTATTGCCCACCTTCCAGTTTGAGGCTATGTCCCCTCGTGTTCGCTCCCTTCTTCAATTTGAACAAGCTATCACTCTCCACCTTATTTATTCCCTTCAGATACTTAAAGGTCTCCATCATGTCCCCCCCTCTTCCTCCTAGTCTCCAGAGGGTACAAATTCAGCCCTCTCAATCGTCTCTCATAGGGTACATCCTGCATCCCTCGTACCATTTTGGTTGCCCTTCTCTGTACCCTCTCCATCAACTCAACATCTCTTCATAGGTGAAGCCTCCATAACTGCACCCCATACTCCAGTGGCGGCCTGATCATGGTTCTGTATAATGGCATTAGCATCTCCCTCTTCCTGCTATTAAAAGCCCTCAAAATGCAAGCAAACATTCCATTTGCCTTTCCCACCGCCCTGCTATACTGGCTGCCCACCTTGAGGTCACGCGATACCATAATCCCCAGGTCCCTTTCTGTTTTCTTCTCCTTAATCACCCCCCCAAGGGAGTAAGTTTCCCTGCTATTCCTCCTCCCCAGGTGCATCAGCGAACACTTTTGAGCATTAAACTTCAATTTCCAGGTGTTAGACCACCTCTCCAACCTCTCCAGGTCCCACCTCATGGTTTGCACCCCACTAGGTGAATCCACCCTATTGCAGACCTTTGTATCATCTGCAAACAGGCACACCCATCCCTCCAGACCCTCCACTAGGTCACTAACATAGATGTTAAAGAGTATTGGTCCTAGCAATGACCCCTGTGGCACCCCACTGGTCACCACCCATTCCCTGGAATGTGTCCCATTTACCACCACCATCTGACTCCTTCTCTTCAACCAGTTTTCCACCCACCTGGTGATCCTGTGGTTCACCCCTAGTCTGTCCAGCTTATGCACCAATCCACCATGCGGAACGGTGTTGAAGGCCTTATTGAAATCCATATAGGCCATATCCATCGCTCCTCCTTAGTCCACTATCTGTGTCACCCCATCAAAAAACTCTATCAGGTTACTCTGACAGGACCTTCCCTTGGTGAAGCTATGCTGCCTGTCATCCTGCATGCCATTCATCTCCAAGTATTCTATCAACCTGATCTTAAGTAGTGTTTCCATTGCCTTCCCTACCACCGAGGTAAGACTAATAGGACAGTAGTTTTTGACCTCGTCCTTCCACCCCCTTTTATGTAGAGCTACCACCTCTGCCCTCTTTCAGTCCATTGGCACCACTCCTGTGACCAAGGACAAGTTAGACAGCCTCGCCAGATGCGGTGCCAGTTCATCCTTCACCTCTCTGAGAACCCTTGGGTGTATTCCAGCAGGCCCCATTGCCTTGTCCACCCTAAGTCTACCCCCAGCTCTTCCCTTACTCCTTCAGCTGTGAATTCTGCCACACCCACCTGCCTGTGGCTGTCACCCTCCCAACCCCGTCCTGGTCCCCTGCACTCTCTTTCCTCCGTGAAGATTGAGGCAAAATAGCTATTTAATGCCTTTGCTTTTTTGAAATCTCCTTCCAGTACTGTTCCACTTCCCCCCCCATCCTTCCAATCCCATGCTGTGCCCTCCTCCTTTCTCCAACGTACCTAAAGAAGGATCCCCCCCTTGCCTGCTTTGCTATCCTCTCCTCAGTGGCTTCCTTAGCGCTCCTTATCTTTTGCCCTGCCTCCTTTCTTTTTTCCCCTGTAGGTTTCCCTATCCTCATCCTTTTGTGTCCTCTTGTACCTCTTGAATGCTCTAGTCTTCTCCTTGACCCCTAATGCCACCTCTCTAGTGAACCATAGAGGTCATTTCTGTCTTTTATTCTTTTTTATCCTTCTTATACATGAGTGCATGGCTTTAAATACCCCTCTCTTGATGGCTGCCCTTAATTCCTCCACCCCCTGCACATCCTCTATCCTCAACATTTCTTCCCTAACTACCTTCCTCATTCCATGAAAGTCAGCCCTCCTGAAGTCCATTACCTTGGTTCTCATCCTAACCCTCTCCCTGCCAACTCTCACCCTGAACCTGACAGCCCTATGGTCACTGGTGCCAAGCTCTTCCCCCACCTCCACCTCCTCCACACTGTTCCCATTTGTGAGGACCACATCCAACAGGTTTACACCCCTAGTGGGCTCACTGACCCTTTGCTGCAGGAATATACCCCGGAGAGCCTCTAAGATGCCCCTGCTCCTTGCGTAGATTGCTGTCTGGGCCTCCCAGTTGATGTCCGGAAGGTTTAAGTCCCCAACCAGCACAATTTCCCCTTTCCATGCCATTCGCTACTGATTCTACAAAGTGTCTGTCCCTTTCTTCCCCTGCATAGGAGGCCTAAAGACTACCCCAACACGCAGGTTTTCCCCCATCCCCTGTCTAGGGTGACCCACATTATCTCTGTTTCCCCCTCCTCATCCTGCCCTTCCATGGCCCCAATCCCTTCCCTGCCATATAATGCCACCCTTCCCTCCATATTCTCCTCCTGATCCTTCCTAAACAAATGGTGCCCTGGGATCACCATCTCCCAGGCGTGGTGCTCGTTCCACCAAGTTTCACTCACTGCTATAATGTCTAGGTTCTCCTCCATCATGATGGCCTCCAGTTCTCCCATTTTGTTCCCCAGGCTCCTGGCATTTGCTCCAACATGTAGCCCCATCCCATCCTTCTCTGCTGCTAACTGTTCCCTTGATGAGGGTTGTGACTTGAAGAGGATGTAGTGCTCAGAGGGAAGGGGAGGGGAAAGGTGAAAGCAACTACATTCAGAGACACAGTTTAACACTGGACAGACCGGGTTAAGTTTAATGCAAGTGTGGAGAGATGGTTCAGTTACTTATAGGCAGGGATAAGAGACAGGAGTGAAAAAAAGAGCCAGAATTTAAGGGGTGTCATTGATGGAAGCAGTTGCAAGTCTCCTGAAAAGATCACAAAAAGCTAGCAGCTGCAGATTCTGTGTGCGAATAAGGACATTTTAAGGAAAGAAACCGTGCATGCACCAAACTCTCAAGGGAATTAAACATTTATTGGTGCATAATAGATAGCCAGTCAATTACCCATATGTATTGCCACTGAATGTGGCTTCTTTAGATGGATGGGGTAGTCAGGTAATGCATTTGTATAAATACCCCCACCTAATCAATCAGTTGTGCAACTTTGCTAATTAACAACAATCAAACGTGTTACTAAAGTGCATCAGGGATTTCCCAAGTAAAGCAGTGATTGGCAATATACAAATAGTTAAAAGTGTAGTGACAATGGATATGGTACATTTAAGATTGCCATTACCATGTTTCAATCTGAGTAAACTCAAGGTTGATATACAGTATGACATAGTAATGCACCAAAACTGAAAACCCCATTGTTATAGCATTCAACATTCCAAAATTCATATAGTCTGTCTCATAAGGACAGAGGCAGACAAGCATATCACACAGAATTAATAAGATATCTCAGAACTGAGTGAAATTCAAAAAGGTGGCCTTTCAGACTAAATAACTGCAAGACCCATGAACATTTTTTTTTCCAATTGTTTAACCAGGTGAGACACACTAAGCTGAAAGCTTGTTTACAGGTGCAACCTGGGAGCACAGGGAAGTTAAGTGACTTGCTCAGGGTCATGCAGTATGCAGGTGGGGGCTGTGGGATTCAAACACAGGTCTCCAGATTTGCAGCTCAGAGCCTTAAACCACTGCACTATACTGCCTCCCTAAATAAAAATAAAATGGGTGAGGAGGGGGTAGCAGGGGGGGGGGCAGAAAGAAAAGTAGTGTGAAAGATGCCTTATAACTTGTATAGAAAGTTCCATGTAAATATACCAGAAAATGTTGAATTCAGTACTTATGAGCCTAAATTTAAAGTTCAATATTTCCAGTGGCTCTAGCAGGACTAAAATTTGTAGCTCAAAATTCAATCACATTGGTGCATACAAAACAAAGAAAGACTGAAATAAAGAATAGAAAAGGCTGTACAAGATTTTATAATCAAAATATATAGAAACTACTACAAATAATTAAAAATACAGCAATGATAAATACAACACATTAAATATATTCATTACCACATTGAAATATATATAAACTCACTCTTAATCAATGTTTGGCAAGGTGGCGTGCTGAAATTAGAATTTCATTGGCATTTCAGTTTATAATATGAGATGCATATGTTCCATCTCATTATAGAAAAAACAGGAAAGTTGAACAAACCACAGTAAATTTGAAAGTCTCCACATAGACTTAAATCCTAAACAGTGGTCATTCAGACTGATTTATCTCATATCCTATGAGAGAAATATGGAGATGCAAGGAAGGAAGATATACTGTAAGTAAATAGAGACAAAGTAATGAGCTTAAAGAAAGTGGGGTGGGGGGAACCGAAAAGGGTTCTGGTCAGTAACATCGCAGAACAAAATAAAGTAGACAAAAATAAAGTGGCAAAAACAGTGTCACCATTAATATTGGCAGCACAAAATGAAGTGTGCCAGAACAATGCAGGCCACACAACACACAGGTAGCAACAACATCCGCAGCATGGAGACACTGCACTAGAATCACAGAGGCCAGGAGTACAAGCCAGCATGCCATCTCCCCTGCCCTGTGTGTTGTGTGTGTTGCTGGGGACATGCTGGCTTGTGCTCCTGGCCCCTTGTATTATACATGGTCATCTATATGGTGGCCATGGTCAACCTGTCCTCCAGTGGTTACCCTGGTACACGTTCTCCATCACTCAGCAGTCTGGGTGGGGGGTACCAAACCATGTGGGTGCCTGTGCCATTAGATTGCCATGGTAGGTGTCCAGTGGCCTGCTTCCCCCAGTGGTTGTTGCACCCTGCCCTGTTCCATCTCCCTGCACCCCTGTGCTGTTCCTGTGTATGGGTGCCTGCTGCTGTGTGTTCTAGTGCAGCGCATCCACATGGTGGTCGTTGTTTGCTATCTGCAGCGTCATGTGGCCTGCATTGTTCTGGCATGCTACATTATGTGCTGCCAATATTGATGGTGACACAATTTTTGCCGCTTTATTTTTGTCCACTTTATTTTGTTCCATGATGTTACTGACTGGAACCTCTGTTGGTTGGTTTTAATAACTTGTTTATATTTTGGTAAAGTCTGCACTTAGTAAATAGTCTTGTAACAAAGTAGAGATAACTACTCTATTAATACTGTTCTTTAAAGTCTGCACTTAGTAAATAATCTTGTAACAAAGTAGAGCTAACTGGTCTGTTAATACTGTTCTTTTAGATTATAAATTGTGGTGAGAAAGAAATAATGTGATCAACTGGGAATTGAACCCAGGCTCCCAGAAAACCATCCTGGTGCTCTAACCACTGATCTGTAGGCTCACATGGTTGACCTGACTCTTCCTGGACATACTTCCTTTCTGTGGTATTGTAAATCCTGCAGCTAGGAACACTCAAGAAGGTAGATGTTTTTGGTGCAGTATTAGTCACTGCTAAGTAATTTCAGATCACAAACTGCAGTGAGAAAGGAATAAAGTGACCTACTGATTAATGAACCCAGGCCCCCAGAATATCGTCCTGCTGCTCTATTCACTGAGCTACAGGCTTATATGGTTGGCCTGACTCTTCCTGGGTGCACTTCCTTTCTCTGGTACTGCAAATCTTCCAGCTAGGTACAATCAAGATGACAGATGTTTTTGGTGCAGTATTAGCCACTGCTAAGCAATTTTAGATCCCAAATTGTGAAGAGAAAGAAATAATGTGACCTGCTAGAAATTGAACCCAGGCTCCCAGATTACAGTCCTGGTGCTGTAACCATTGGGCTACAGGCTCACATGGTTGGTGTAACTCTTCCCAGAAACACTTCCAAATCCTGCAACTAGGAATAATCAAGGTGACAGATGTTTTTTGTGCAGTATTAGCCACTGCTAAGTTATTTTAGATCATAAATTGTGGTGAGAAAGAAATAATTTGACCTACTGGGTCACATTAGGTCACATTATTTCCTTCTCACCACAATTTGTGAACTATATTTGTGATCTAAAATTGCTTAGCAGTGGTTAATACTGTACCAAAAACATCTGTCTTACTGTTCATTAAGGTTTAAAGCATACTGCTCCCCATCTTGTTTTCACTATTTAAGATCTGGTTTTAGTTTTGGTTAGTCTTTCAACAGTGAACCTCCAATTCTTCTGTGTTTTCAATAAACTCCTGAAACAGCCAGGCAAAGGATTTTCCTAATGTATTTTTGCAGGTGTCCATCTGCGTGTTTCAAGGCTTGTTACAAGCCTTTTTCTTAGACTTACTGAACCTCAATGACTGAGAGAGAGGAAGGAAGGGGAGGGAAAAGAAGAGAAGGGACAGAGCCCTGGGATCCCCTGTACTGATAGAGATCATGATGAGTGGGGAGATATCTTTGACAGTGTGCATTACATAAAGGCAGGTAGGTACAGTAGGTATGACTGGAACCACTGGAATATTTGCTCAACTTCTACTTGCGCCAAAAATGTGTGTGTGTGTGTGTGTGTGTGTGTGTGTGTGTGTGTGTGTGTGTGTAGTTTTCTCCACACCATAATATCTCCAGTGGTTTCCCAAATTTTTTTGATCAAACTCAAGGGGCCAGTGCTGAGTCACTATTATGGGCACAATGTTGTCACAAAAACCATCTTCCACTTGCATGAAGTCGTTATGCCCATTCAGCCATGCTGAACAGGGTCACGTTACTTTTACAGGCACCCACATAGTCCTTTATCAGCACAAGGAAATATGGCAGGGACTCCAATATGAAATGACATTCACACTGATCTATGGCCCTCATTCCTAGGGTTGCAGGCTGATGCACCCTCTTGGAGTAGCAGACAGTAACTCAGAAGAAATGGTTACAGTTGATCATGCCAGAGGATGCTACTGTATTAGACAATATGAGTCTGGGAAGGGTCTACTGGATGTCATGGATAACCATTAAGAGTGTAGTGAAAAGAAGGGAACACTGAATGGTTAAGGCTACTTCCTATGGTGGTAAGGAGCAGAAGGGTGCACTTGCATCATTTTGGGGGTGATTAGGTCACAAAGTGGTATATAGGATCGCTAAGGGGAATATTTTAATGCTGTGGGTAGACCAGCATTATGCAATCAGGTAAAAGTTTCTTGCTGGATACTGGGGAGTACTTGGAACCTGCAGGTGACAGGGGAGGGCTGCTGGACACCGGGGAATGTGTGGGTGATTGAGGGCTGGCATCACCATGTAGTGGTGTGACATGCATTGTGTGCATGTCATAATGCTACATAGTGATGTGTCTGTGAGCAGTCATCAGAGATGTTAGAAGACTTTATACCTGGTATCACTAACATCCGCTTTGGTGATTTGCATTGCACTGCACTCACACTGCTGTACCTGCAATGTGCCTCCCATGTTGTGTATCGTAGCCTCAGATGACAATATAACTGAGCAGCCACACATTTTATTCTGCTCATGAACTAGATTTGTAAATCAGGCTACTGGTGACTTAAAAAGTCTGGTAGCAACTTTCTAAACAAACTCTCTACAGACTCTTGAGTGTAATAAGAGTTTGTAGTACGATGATGAGTATAATTACAAATCTGTTCCTCACACTTGAATGACCATATGCAACAGATCTGCTCCAATCTAAACTCCCGTATAAGGCTCCTCTACCGTCACTGGCAATGTTTCCCCCCCAAAGCCATCCAACTCGCTATCTCCTCCTCGGTGCTATCGGTGGTTGACTATGGCATTGTCATCTATGGGGTGGCTGACAACACTGCCCTAAAAAGGGTTAAAGTGTCACTCAACAGTTTTGTACCCCTATCTGAAAAAGCATTAAATGATACTTTTTGGTGAGCTCTTAAATGAGTAATTTGGCTCTGTGGAGGGAAATGTTGTTTGTTGATTGATTTTTCCTCTGCTAGCTATAGTAGTGTAGTTATCTGTATGGAACTTTGGGCATTATGAGGTTCCAGAAGAATGTCAAAATCCATTTGGCTATACGAATCTACTTAAGATTTTAAGAAATGAAAGTAATATTATAGATTCAGCTTGGATAAAATCCAGGCTACAGATGCAATTATTTTTTGTCTCTTTATTTCTTTCTTTCTTTATTTCATTCTTTATTTTATTATTTGTCTCTTGTTCCAGTTTCGATTCCCCCGTATCGTTTCCCCTCCTTCAGTTTTTTTTTTCACCTTTCCTTATTTTTCTAACCTTGCCTGTGTATTGCATTTTGGCTGTAATATGTGTTGTTCCTCTTGCTTTTTTGTCTTATTTTTCAGCAAGTTTTCTTAGAAATATGCACAGGTGGTTTTTAAGAATAATATAAATCTCATCAGCGTAGCAGTTGGATTTCCGCATGCGATGCCGATGACCTGGGTTCGGAAATGGACCTGGGTTACCAGAGGGCTAGCTGGGGGGAGATGGATGGAGCATCCTTTGGACTGCTCTCCTTCTCCGGGGAAGGGGGGATGACCTCCCAGTGCACTACAGACCCCTGGCAGAGGCCAGGGGATCTGCCGCAACCGGTGTCTGGAAGTCCAGGGGGATGGGGCAGAAATGGGACATCATTGCATGTCCTTACCCCTGAGGAAAAACAACGTCCGTTCAGGGACTTAAAAAAAAAATCCCCAGCCAGCGCCTCTATGACGCCCTCCTCACCGCCTCTCTATGTACTTCAAGGCCTGCTCCCCTGACCCGAACTGACGTCCACAACACCTTGGCCAGTGCCACGACCCCACCCTGGGGGGTGAGCCAGGGGGCATGTGGGGAGTACAGCTCATTTGGAAGCAGAAGGTGGGGGTGCCATGACCAGGGTAGATGTCCTGTTGCTGGCTGGGACAAAAAGCATAGTAAATATAAAAAAAAAAAAAAAAGAATAACATAAATGTTGATCAATTATATGTATGAGGTGCAATACAGTTGTTTTTATAGTTTTAACCTTAACATAGGTAAGAGGGATGCTAAATTAACCACCTCACTAGTAGGTGGGGTTTGTGAATATGTGTCACATGTGATTTGGTTGTGGATCTATAAAAGGTCAGCTTATTATCGTGGTCTTTAGCCTTTGAAAAAGGATCTAGGGAGATCCGAAACATGTCAGGCCATACTGAGCTGCCTTAAATAAATTATGTGGCAACAGAGTTCCGTTTTTGCCTATTTTTTATGTTTGTCTTGCTGACTTGTGTGTGCTAGAAACTTTTTGCAGACTTCAGTTTGTGTTTCCATGCACCATGTCCCAGTGCTCACTCATTTTGAAGAAGTATTCCTGTACCTACCCTCAAGCAGTCTAACATTACAACAAACAGTTCCACCTCCTTTCAGTTTCAACCTCTCCTTTCTGCAGATGGGATGTCTAGGAATCTCAATCTGAAGAAAACTGCTAGGACTGATAATCTTGAACCTTTGTCTGTAAAATATGACATCATGGCCCAGATCCACGAAGGGTGATGCACGGCTTGCATTAAGGCCTGCATCAGACCTATGTGGTGTCAAAGCTGCACCGACTACTTTGACATACACTGTGCCCGATTCAAGAAGATCGGTTGTATTTATGACAGTTCACCTGATTTACCAAAGCTTGTGCCAAATATTTGGTGTAATCCCCATAAAAATGTTGCCTGAGATTTCTGCAAGCTAGCCCTGAAAAAGCTGGCCTAACTCGTGGCAATTGGCACACCGGATCGAGAATCACAAGCGCTGGCTGGGGAATGCAGCAAACCCCATGTGCAATATGTTTAGTGCACCTGGAACATGTGGCATTCTTGGGACTTTTGTGAACTGGGCACCATGTCTTAACTGCTCCCGTCACTCATCTTTTAAATCTTCCAATAATAAATAGTGATAACCACTTCCATAACTCATCTTTTTAATCTCTGAGTCACAACTAGCTAAATTACTGTGTTTTGGAGAACTGCTCACATAATTCCTCTTTTCAAATCAGGTGATAAGACTGCTTAAAGGGACTTAAAGGGACACTGTCAGCCTTTTACTTATGTTTTCACTCACAAGGCAGAAATCTGCCTTCACTACTACATCAGTCCCTCTTGTGCCATAATATGTTTATCTGCAAGGTAGTTCCCATAAAAATAATTACTTTTTAGGTATTTTAATAAGCAGCCAAAACCTTCCGGTCCACTCTGATTGTCTGCGCCCGGTGCCAAAGCATGGTCATGATTGTAAATGGTGCCAAGGCTCGTGTGCAGACTATTGCACCTGAGTTCAGGTAAATACATATTCTGGATGACAAAGAAAGCTGAACTTGGAAAAGAGATTATTTTCTTTGAAAGTTGGGCTAAAAAGTAGTTAAATCAGGGTCTGAAAGTCGAGCCGTGATACTGGGCATGTGCATATGCCCAATATCATGGCTCGACTTTCAGACTGTGATCTAATTACTTTTTAGCCCCCAGGTCAAAGTAAGCCCAGTATCACAGCTCAACTTTCAGACTGTGAGTTAATTACTTTTTAGCCTGTTTCGAAGAAATAAACACTTTCCCAAGTTCAGCTTTCTTTGTAATATTAATATTTATTAAGCAACTGAACCACAGAAATCAGAACAAGGAAAAAGGGTGATAAACAAATACTAAAGGAACAATGCCCAACAGGGTGAGTGTTATGCTGGGATAAAACCGTTCCTTGGGTCATTGGGCCCTAGGCCACAGGCCTAGGGTGTCCAGCACCTGAGAAGGGATGCTATCTTAGCATAACACCCACCCTGGAGGGCATTATTCCTATTATACAATGACTTATACCTCAGAAATAAGGCGATAGACAAAAGAATGTGGTTTAAACTGTTTTTTATGAAAAAAAATTAGAAATATCCTTCCACCAGATAAAGTAGTTTGTAACTGTAACTTTAAATAGGTATAGGTTTTTGCATTGCTTTGTTTTCCCCAGTAGGTGGAGCTGCTGTCATGGTATTGTGGCTGTGCTGTGCCTTTTGTTTTGTTTATGGTCACTTGTCATTGTCCAACACTTCTCTGTATTTTGTTGCCATGCTGTCATCCCCCCCCCCCCCCAGTGTCCCAAGTTATTTCTCTGTTGTTGTTTTTTTATTGTCCTATGGTTTCCCACTTCCCTGTGTTGTCTGCGTGTGCGCTGTGTTTTCTGCTCCACACTCTCCTGTTTGTGTTTGTAAGCTGGCGCCATCCATTTCACTTGCAGTAACAGTGTTTAATTTTTATCCCCATTACAATGTGTTTACTGCTGAGAGACCGAGGAAGATGGAAGAAACAAATATTAAGATGTAGTTGGTAAGTGAAGGTGTATGACAGGCAGTACCCTGCTGTTGGAGAGCAGAGAAAGAGGCTGAATGGCAGCATGGGCAGTCCAGAAAGTGAACTTAGTACTGGCTGGATTTAAAAAGGCTTCATTTCAATTTTTTTTTATTTGGTGGCAGTGCCCCACTGTTGGAGAGCGGAGACAGAGACTGAATGAGTGGGGCGGGGAATGCTGATTGGAAACGCCGGGTTCACTTTTGCTGGGAGTGGGAAGCGATGGAATACTGCAAACTGATTTTTTTTTTACTTTTAATGCGGTCACAATTGTGGTTGGAATAGAGCCGGGATGTTATGCTGGGATAACATCCTGGGTCCAGTCCCAGTCTGACCAATCAGCGACCAGCATTCTTTCTTGCCATTGTATAATTTCACGTCTAACATGCTGTTAACACTGCTAAGCTACAGTGGATGCTATGGCCTCTTCTGCGGGATCCAGGGCACATGCGACTGCAGATTCTTATGGACCCCTGCCTGTATTTTGTATTTGTGTTTATTTATTTCATCAGGAAAAGATTCTGTTGAGCAAGCTCATTTACTAGGAGGTCCTGGATAGTGACAAAGTACAGTGGTGGGTCCTGGATCCTGATTCATAGAAACACAGAATTTGATGGCAGATAAACCACTTGGCCTATCCAGCCTGCCTATTTTTCCCCACCTACACTATTACAACAGATTGTGCCTGATCTACAGTTTTTTCTCCCTCCCCCATTCTTTTCCACAATAATTACCTTGTGCTTATCCATGCTTTTTTGAACTCAACCACTGTTTTTGCCCCACCTCTGCTGGAAGGCTGCTCCAGGAATCCACCACTCTTTCTGTGAAGACGTACTTCTTCATATCTCTTCTGAATCTACCCACCTCCAGCTTCATAGCATGCCCCCCTTTTTCTTGAGCACCTTCTTTTCTGAAAAATACTTACCTCCTGTACCTTATTTACTCTCGTGAGGTATTTAAAGGTCTCTATAATATCTCCACACTCCCTTTTCTGTTCCAGGATGCACATATTGAAGTCCTTTAGTCTTTCCTCATAGGGCTCTTGATGCTGACCCTACACCATTTTAGTTGCCCTCCTCTGGACTGCCTCCCTGTCTATGTCCTCCTGAAGATGTGGTCTCCAGAACTGGACACAATACTCTAGGCAGAGTCTTACTAGTGATCTATACAGAGGCAACATTAGTTCCTTCTTTCTACTGGTGATACCCCTCCATATGTACCCCAGCATCCCACTTGTCCTCCCTACTGCCTTGTCACACAGCCTGGCCATGTTTAGGTCATCTGATATGATTACCCCCAGATCTCTTTACTGCTTGGTGGTTATCCATTCCACTCCATCCATTTTGTATTCCACCCCTGGGTTTCAGTGCCTCAAGTGCATTATTTTGCACTTTTTCACATTAAAACTCAGCTGCCATACCCTTGACCACTCTTTTTAGTTTTCTCAGTTCTCTGCTCATCCATTTCACCACCCCTAGAGTGTCCACCCTAGTGCAGATTTTGGAGTCATTCACAAAGAGGCAGACCTTCCCTTCCAGCTTCTCTGCAGTGTCACTTATAAGGACCGGTCTCAGCACTGATCCCTGAGGCTCCCCACTGGTAACCCTCTCTTCCTTGGAGGGAATTCCATGTACCACTATCTCTGTTGCCTAATTCCTAACCAGTTTCTTATCATGTTTACCACCTTTGGATCCACTCCTAAGCTTCCCAGCTTGCTTGCTAATCTCCTAGGTGGAATGGTGTTGAAAACCTTACTGAAATCTAGGTAAGCCATGTCCACTAATCCACTGTGATCTAATTCCTTGGCCACCCAGTCAAATAAATCTATCAGATTCATTAAACATGACCTCCCCCCTGTGAAACCATGCTGCCTCGGGTCTTGTAGCCCTCTGGATTCAAGATATTTCACAATCTGTTCTTCAGCTGTGATTCCATTAACTTTCTCACCACCGATGTCAGGCTGATTGGCCTACAATTGCCAGCTTCCTCCCTGCAACTACGTTTGTGCACTACATCTGCCCTCCTCCAGTCCTCTGGAACCACTCCTGTTTCCAGTGAACTGTTAAATAGACCTGTCAAAGGTGCAGCCAGTATTTTGCTGAGCTGCCTCAATACCCTTGAATGCACGCCTTCTAGTCCATTGCCTCATCCACCTTTGGATTAGCAAATCTCTTTAGGATTGTCACCTCCAAAGCTTTTGTACTTTTTTGTGGTCCCTCCCCTTCTCCTTCCTCTGTAAACACTGAATAAATGTATTTGTTCAGGATATCTGCCTTTTCCTGGCCCCCGCTGCACAGTTCCCCCTTTCACTTTTTAACCTTACAGTCCCACCCCTGATCTTCTTCTTTTCACTTACATGTACCTAAAAATGTCTTATTCCCTTTTGTTACCTTCTGGGCTATTCTATCTTCAGTTTGCACCTTTGTGCTTCTTACTGCTTTCTCTGCTTCCATCTGTTTCCCCTAACACACCTCCCTATCCTCCTCCCTCTGCGACTCATTATGCCTTCTGAATGCTACCCTTTTTGCTTTTACCTTTTCAGCTACCTCTTTTGAGAACCATAACATTCTCTTTTTTCTTTTGCTTTTGCTCATTTGTTTGACGCAAAGGTTTGTTGCTTAAAAACACAGAAACATAGAGTTTGACAGCAGATGAGGACCGCTCTACCCACCTAGTCTGCCCATTTTTCCCTGCCTACTGTATCACCATGACCCTACTTGATCTTTGGCTTATTCCCCACCCCCATGTCTTATCACTAAGGCTCCATACATGAGCAGCCTTAGTGATCAGACATGGAGATAAGCCAGAGATCAAGTAGGGCCATGCTTTATTAAACCGTTGCAGTTTTTGCCCCGCCACCTCCACTGGGAGACTGTTTCAGGCATTCACCACCTTCTCCACGAAGAAATATGTCTTCGCATCTCCCCTTAGTCTACCCCCTCCAGCTTCATAGCATGACCCCTTGTCCTTGAGCATCTTTTTTTTCTGAAAAATACTTCCCTCTTGTACCTTATTAATACCTGTGAGGTATCTGAAAGTTTTTATCATATCCCCCCTTTTCCTCCATTTCTCCACTGTATACATGTTAAGGTGCTTCACTCTTCCCTCATAGGGCTTTTGATGCAGACTCTGCACCATTTCGGTTGCCCTTCTCTGGATTGCCTCCACTCTTTCTATGTCCTTCTGAAAAGGAGGTTTCCAGAACTGGATACATTACGCCAGGTGAGGTCTCACCAGAGATCTAAACAGGGGTAACATCACCATCGTCTTTCTGCTAGTGATGCCCGCTGTATGCACCCCAGCATCCTACTAGCTCACCTGACTGCCTTGTCACACTTCCTAGCCACCTTTAGGTAATCAGATATGATAAGTCCCAGATCTCTTTTCTTTTTGGTGATTGTCAATGCCTCTCCTCATATTTTGTACTCCTCTTCTGGGTTTCTGTGCCCCAAGTGCCTTATTTTGCACTTTGTTGCATTGAAGCCCAATTGCCATACCCTTGACCACTCCTCTAGCCTTATTGGACCCCCTCTGATTTTTTCCACCCCCCCATTAGTGTCTACCCTGTCGCAGATTTCAGTATCATCTGCAAATAGGCAGGCCTTTCCCTCCAGCCCCTCTGCAATGTCACTAATAAAGACATTAAAGAGGACCAGTCCCAGTACAGATCCCTGAGATACTCCACTGGTCACCATCCCTACCTCGGCGTGAACTCCGTTTACCAACACTTCTGTCTCCTATCTCTTAGCCAATTTCTTACCCAGTTTACCACCTTTGTTCCTACTCCTAGGCTATCCAGCTTGCTTACTAATCTCCTATGTGGAATGGTGTTGAAGGCCTTGCTGAAATCCAGGTAAGCCACATCCACCACTCCTCCCTGATCCAATTTCCTGGTCACCCAGTCGAAGAAATCTGTTAGATTAATTTAACAAGACATCCCCCAACCCCCACCCCCATGAATTCATGCTGCCTCGGGTCCTGTAAGCCACTGGAATCAAAATATTCACTATCCTTTCCTTCAGTAGTGATTCCAGTAATTTTCCCACCATCGATATCAGGCTGACTGACCTGTAGTTGCCGGCCTCCTGCCTACTACCACTTCTGTAAAGTGTGACTACATCCTTTACTATACTTTCACTATGCTCCCTTTTATCTCTGCCCACTGTTCCTCCATCCCAGCCAGGTCATTCCCCCCTCCCCCCACTAGGTCATCCCTGAGGCATTCACTCATCTTTCTAAAATCTGTCCTCCTGAAATCCAGGATCCTCCCCTTTGTGCAGTTCAGTTCTGCAGTCTTCCTTATACTGAGCCATACTGTACGGTGACCATTGGTCCCCAAGTGGCCTCCCACCTTGATACCTGCAACACTGTCAGCTGTTAGTGAGTACCAAGTCCAGTATTGCCCCATCACGAGTGGGTTCACTGACTAGCTACCTGAGGAACACACCCTGCAGAGAGTCCAGGATGTCCCTGCTGCTAGCAGAAGCTGCTGCTCGGAGGCTTCAATGTACATCTGGCAGGTTGAAGTCCCCCACCAGAAGCACCTCCCCCTTTTCTGCCATCTTGCTGATGGCTTACACCAGTACCTGATCTAATTCCTCCCTGTACTATGCAAACAATAATACCCAACAGGGTGGGCGGTATTGGGCAATACCAGACTGCCCAGGGGTGTAATGAGGCCCGATGCCTCAGGCGGAGGCCCTTATAGCCCTTTGGAAGGTCCAGTATTGCACATACCGCCCACCCTGGAGGGTATTATTGCACTTAGAAAATGGGCAACTGTGTTAAATTTTTGAAAACAAATATGAAAATAAAAAAATATATGTAAAATATATATACAAATCAACTGAAATTAAGTTGTCTGGTTAAATAGTCCCGGCATTGCTACAATTGCCACAGGTGGGCACTGCTGTTCAGCATTTCTTCCAGCTTGCTATTTTGTCCCCTCCTTCCCCCCAACACACACACACTGAGGCACCATAGTGCAGTTCTTTTATTTAGATTTTTTGATGGGCAACTTGGAATTGAAACCGTAGTGTGGTGAGCTGTATATGAAGAGAGGTACCCTTGTTTTTTTTTAAATTGGTTTTGAAACATGGTGCAAGTTTCAAATCCTGAAGTATTCTGTAATGAGCAGGCTAGTGTAAAGCGAAGGGAAACTGTGTTGCCTGGAAAGAAAAAAGAAATAAACTGGCAAAATATGAAGGTAGCACACTCAGGAGGGATGGCAGAGGTACAGTTTGGGTTCGGGAGGGATGGTTGAACTTTGTGTGTTGCGGCGTGTGTTGCGAGCAGTGGACTGTTCACCTGGTTGCCAATGGACTGCTGACTGGGGAAAAAAAAAGATATTGAGACTAGCACTTCTTCCTGCATTTCGATGTGTGTGTTTTGTGTGCACTTCTGTGTAGAGGCGGTAGCAATGTTGGCTGCAGTGGTGAGCTGTTTGTCAAGTGAAGAGTTACCACGGCCGGGACAAGCGGGGAAGCTGCTTCGGCTATGGTGTGAAATAATGATTTAGTCTGTACTTAATATTACAAATGCTGCTTATTAATCTATATCTGGACATTTCTAAATAAATATAGAGACTGGGACAATGGGGGAAAGGTGGCGAGCCTCAGTGAGTGTCTCAAAAACAATACAGTTGTGCTGAATGGGGGAGTTCGGTCCCTCGCTAAGCGAGGGGGAAAAAATGGTGGCGATTTCAAATTTAATATGGTGTTTTGGCCAATAAACAAGCAGGGTGGTGGGCACACAAATACTTCAGTGGGTGAAGGGGCACTTGGGCTGGCACTTTTTTTTTCCTGGGCATCTATTGAAAGTTAATATACCCCCTTGGCAAGGGTAACAGCCAATCAGATGCCAGGAAATAGAAAACCCATTTTCTAAAGGGCTGTAGATCACTCCAGTGCAAATAATGGCTCCATTCGCCATCTCTAGAGTGACCCACACTACATCTGCTTCCCCATTTATTGCCTGTATCTCCATCACTTTTATGCTTTCCCTCACATAAAGTACTACACCCCCTCTGTTCCTTCCCACCCAGTTGTTCCTGAACAGGGTATAGCCTAGTAGGCCATCTCTCAGTCATGGTTTTTATTGTACCATGACTCAGTAATGGCCACATATCCAGGTCGTCCTCTGGCATAATGGCCTCTAGGTTTGGAATCTTATTTTCTTGACTTCTAGCATTCACACACATGGACTTCCAGATTTTGTTTCCACTCTGTTTTTGACACCCTTTTTTTCCTTTTTGCCCTTCTTCTTTTCTCCTCTCATTTTAATGCTCCCATTCCTTTCCCCTTTATCTCTACCAGCCTATTTCCTTTATATATTTGCACCCTGGGCATTTCCTCTCCTCTTGGGTTCTCTTTAATCCGTACCTCAACCCCTTAGCTAGTTTAAATGTTCATCAAAGAAACATTTAAAATTTCCACTAAGGACTGCAGTTCTCCTCCCAGATGTATGCAAGCCATCACCCCTGTATAGACCCTTATCCTCCCAGGTGGGTCCCTAGTCCCCAGTGTAGCTTAACCCTTCCTCTCTGCACCATTCCTTCAGCCATGACATGAAGCTCCTGGTGCAGAGATCCCTTTACTACCCCCTGCTGTAGACAGGGAGTGCCTCAGCAAAAACCACTGAGCAAGCTACCTAAGACCCCTCTCCAGCTCCCAAAACTCCCCCTGCACTATCCCAGCCTCATCCATAGCCAGGTCATTAGTTTTCAGGTGGAAAATTACATCCAGATATCCTTCCCCTCCCCTCCTGAAGCCCTAGAAATACTCAGGATCCACTTCCCACCCCTCCGGGCTGTGGCACCAGGTAGGCACCTAACCTGCCTCTCCCCCTACATTCTTATTCACAAATCTCCCTCACAATTGAGTCCCCCACCAGAAGCCATCTCCTTCTTCTCTGGGGTCCTCTACCACCCTCTTTGGAGTCTCTACTAGGGAGGGTCCCCACATGCCCCCTTGGTCACTACCATGGGTGCCTCCTCCTGGCAGTCCATAATAAACCTGAGTGCTCTGTGGTAGCATACATCTAATTTGGTGAGATATGTGGCTGAACTGTGACAGTAAATTAAGTTAGCATAGTCCACAGTTGGTAGGAAGGTAGTCTGGACTAGCTGCTTGCAGGTGTCCTGCAGGAAGCAGCATCTATTTCTAAAGTAAAAACCAAGTCTGACTCACAATTGTTTATGTAATGCCCTATATGGGTGGCAAAGGATAATTTGTTGTCTATCCAAACTCCAAGATATTTTTATTTTTCTACTACTTCAAGACTGTCACCTAATAAAGTGGTGTTGGCAGGGGCAGATGCACATTGTAAAGTTGTGCTGTATAAGGTAATGAATATGACCTTAGTTTTGAAGGCATTTAATAGCAACTTAGAATGGAAGAAGTTGAGCTGTAACTCATTGAATGCCAACTGAAAGTCAGAGCAGACAGTTGTGATATTGGGCCTAGAGATATACAGGACAGTGTCATCTGCATAACAGTGTAATTTGGCATCAGTGATGGTCTCATCAAAGTCATTAATGTGTAACATAAAAAGTAGTGAGCCTAATATAGAGCCCTGGGGGACACCCCTGGGGTGTACAGGTAGAGTAGAGACCTGCTTTTCTCTGCTGGTCCTGGCCAGTTAAGTAGTTAGAGAACTACTGCAGAAGAGCAGCACCTGGTCCTATTTTTGACAGTTTATAGATCAGTATGCTGTGGTCAGCAGTGTCTAAAACCTTACTGAGATCAAGAAAGATGTCTCCAGTGATTTGTTTATGGTCAACAGCCTGTATCCAATCGTTAGTAACCTTAGCCAGGGCAGAGACGGTACTATGTGGCATTCAGCTGACTGTGCTCTGTTGCCATGACCTCCTTTGTATACCTCTTCAAGTCCCAGCACTTTCTCACCACTTCAAAATGCCTGTTTCATTCGCCAACAGTATTGATTTCCTCTGTGATCTCATCCCGGACCTGCCTTACATGACCATTGGTGCTTTTGCACTAGGACATGACATCCTCCCTGGTCTTGTGCGCCTGTGCCAGCACATGCAACTCCTCCACACTGAAGTGGTGTGCCCACATCCTGTTGGTATCCTCATGGTACCTGCTGGACAAGGAAATGCAAGACAGGTGACTAGGGAGCACAGGCAGAGGCGCACAGCTGAACGGGACAGTGGTGTATCTCCACTCCCAACAACGTAGGCATCCCAGCAGGTGGGGGGACAGAGGCATGGGCCTTCATGGCCTTTGACACCAACATGGATGCATAACTGTGCAAGGGCTGACCCGCTGTTAGTGTGCACCATGGACCAAGGGGAAGTCACTCTCCCAGACACGGTGGCACCACCACCAGTGGATGATGACACCATTGGACAGCACCACCATATGCTCATGATAGTGTTGTACACAGAGTACACACAGGGGTACATTTCACAGGAGTTACAGGACCTCCATCTGAGCATGACCCTTGTATGTTGCTGACAGGCCCAACACCACCAACATGGAGCCCTATGTAGGCCTATTGTTGATGGACAACACCCCACAGTACAGATACCTGCTAGAAAAGAGGAAGTGATGGGTTTCCCTATCTACAGCACTTCTCCTGTAGCAAGGCCCCCAACTGTACAGGTCATCCTGTACTATACCAGGCAAGGGACATGTTTACTTGGACCATGTGTCCGTGTTGTACAGTGGATGCATGAGTAAACCACCTACAGTGTCCACCAGAGCACTACATGGAAGGTTCTGGAACACTGTGGACCCTGTCCCAGAGACACAGTGACATTACTTCCATACTGCTGTGTCATGCTCCCTTTGGCTCCACAGCATGGGTCCCACATTGCCATGTTGCATGCAGCATGGCATATGGGTGCATGCAGGCTCAGTTGCCCTAGAGAACCATCACATGGTTACAGGGACAGGTGTCCTTTACAATGCTCCAGGTCAATGTACAGTACATGACGCCCCGTAGATCTGATACCACTGCCTAATGCATACAGTGCTCCCAGCACTACAGGGATTCCTGTATGCTACTAGGTTTAGAGCTGTCTACCAATAAATGCATCCCATAGAGCTGCATTGGTTATACAGGACAGCAGAGTACATCAGCCTGCATAGGACTGAAAATACTCTACAGGAACACATGAAAATTGCCCTGGAGTTACAGGGACAATGACAGAATATTCTGGGAGCACAATACATGCCACATGCATCTGCGGGACATGCTGACACCAGTGCATGCACACACATCCCACTCAAGGCCATTCCACAGGACACGTACCTCTATTCGCTTGCAGTTCCACTGTGTTGTTTAGGTGGTGCAATGTGTTCCCTTAAATGGCCCAGGTGCAATCCAGCATGCTAATGTATGCATACCTGCCTGTGATGCTATTGTGTCTGTTGGACTGCCTAATAACCTAATTTACATACCTTGGCTTAATTTTGTAGGTATGCCCAGTGTGCTAACTAGGTTTGCACTTGTGCAAGGGTTTGCACCGCATCAATGGTTGTGCATCCTATGGCTGTTGCATGGGCATGATGATGTGTCCCACCCATGACCATCAGTCTGTGCAGCTATGCACATGGCAACAATGCAGTGCTGCACAGCGTATGTACCACACATTTATGTGCTTCCCACACAGGAGCCACCCAAAGTCAGCCACATGCCTATGACCCTGTCAGCACCCCCGGACATGTATGTTGCATAACGCAAGGTGCTGTAGCTCAGTGAAAGCACTGCAATGTGCTGTGCAAATGCAGCACAAGTCTGTACAGGAAGCAATGTGGCTTCAGCCTGTGTATCACTTAGGAGACAGCAACCATATCTGGAAACTGATGCATGGCATTGGTACAGCATGATCACAGGTGGTCAGCAACCAAGAGGTGGCCACAACTGCTGGGGGAGATAGCAGGGGCAGACAGGTCCCATTGCAATATCTGGGCCTTGGTGGGGTGGCACCTGACATGCAGGATATGGGTCGCCCACACCAGGGATCAATGCAGGCACAAATTTAATGGCCTGTAGTAGAAGGAAGTGCACTGACTATGCAAACTATGAGGCATGGTCACTAGTGACACTGTGCTCAAGCCAGGTGAGTACAGCTGGTTGTACAATGGGTGTGTCCACTGACCTGTGTGCAGGCCTGTGACATAGTAGCATGCATTAGAGATAGACCAGTCAGGCACTGTGCACTCCACCTGTGTGCCCTTGATGTTTTTCTGTGTGCACTGAGGCATGCCTCACTGCATGGCATGCCAGACATAGGCAGCTGGATGGGCACCCTGACCTATAGGACATCCTTTTGTCTCATGCATGACTAGACCTGCCATGAATGTCTGAGGGGTGCACCAACCATGTCCGCACAGTGGGAGCTGACACAGGGCCATGGCTGCAGTGTCACAGGCATGATACCCCTCTGTATAGTGGCATGGCATGAATGGAAGGGATGGTAAGCTGACTACAGAGATCTTGACATGTTACTGTCTGTCACCACATATAGCCAGGACATTGGACACATGCATCGTACATGTGGCTGTGCAGGGGTGTTGCACCCAGCAGGATGTGGCACTGTTCCCCGGCAATGTCATACACATTGTAAGTATTACGCCACATGACCATGAGCCTGCATGTGCCGGGTACTACATGAAGTGTGATGGTACTGCACAGGGGTCTGGATGTGTACTGCCACTGTGCAGACACACAGCTAATGTATCCAGGCCCCCTGTTTGTTGCACCAGTATGCTGTGCCTGCTCTTGTCATGTGTTACCTGGTTCACCATGCATTCCCATGCCTACGACACCTGGACAGAGTCTGGGGCAGACATGTGTTCTAAATGGTGCAGGGGCCAAGTGTAGTTGGCTGTGGGTATGGCAGGGGGAGGCATACACCGTGGCTGGCCTGCCCCATGCAGGGAAGGTGCCCATACTATCTGCACATGTGTCAGAGAATGCATGTGTTAGATGTCACAGGTAACTTGCAGCCCTGCCTGGTCTGTCCACCCGAGGAAAGTAATATGCTGTGTCTGGGGCACATTACAGGCATATGGGTGGTTATAGTGGGTAGTGTGTATTGAAGAGAGCACTGTGTATCACTATGGGGGACTGATCACACTTCCTATTTCCTCTCCTACAGATCTTGATGCCCAACTTGCCCAGAACAGGAATCAGCCAACATGGGGCCAGTAGCACCAGAGGGCATCCTGGAGGGGTCACCAGGTTGTGATAAGGCCCATTTAAGTACTGCAGTGGAGTGGCGAACAGGTGATTACCCTGCATTGCATGTGGCACTAGGGTTACATGTGTACATGTATAGGTGCCGGTATAGGTAGCCCTACCACCATCATGAGTGCTGGGTCTGGCCTTCCCAGTTGTACACATGGATGTGTCTAACATTGGCAGAGTGTGTCTTGATACTGCCACATGCCTTCTGGGAGATATGGACACTGCACCACCTCTGTGGCCACATGGGTAGCAGTGGCATAGGGGATGACAACACCCTCAGGAATAGAGGTGGGGCCAGCTGTAGTCCTGTCCCACTGGAACATGGCAAAGTGGGCAGGTGTTCATGGTGTCAAGGGCATGCCAGGCCTTGGGGGTGATACAAGGCACACAATACCGCAGTTGGGTGTATGGGAACTGCACCACCCCTGTCCACCCACTCAGGCTTGCCCTATGGGTGATGCAAGCCCAGGCAGGGGGAGGTGAGCACCCCTTACATCCCTGGCCCGATGGTGTGCTGACCTGTTCACCACACATCTACACTATGCCACCTGTGTCAGTGTCTGATAATGGGTGTCTCTGTGTGGGCCACCATGCTGGATGCATCGCTGTGGGGGACTCACCTAAGTGATTCTAGTGGTGGACACTCACCCTGCACGTGGTGTGGTGGGCCAACAGTTCCACAGGGCTGGGTCACATTTTGTGCACTCTACCATGGTGCACTCATGGGCTGGCAGCATGCTGCCCTGTGTCTGTCCACCATTCCATTCCATGGCCTACACCATGTGGATGCAAGCAGTGTGTGTGCTACTGGACAGCTGCCAGATGGGATGGTGAAAGTGCACACAGCCCTGGATGTGCTCACTTCACAGCTGGTCGGGTCTGTCCCTCCTTGTGGCTGGGACTGTGTATGCTGCCTCTCTGCAGGTGGCAGACATTTGTCAGTGTGGTGTTGATACACTGCTGTGTGCCACAGACAGCCACCATGGGAATCCCCTTGCACTGCTGGCATATCCAGTGCCACATACAGTGTGTGGCATGCCTCAGAAGCTCACCACTGGCCTGCAGTACTGGCAAGGGGCAGAGAAAAGTGGAGACATCGGTGGGTGGTGCATGTAGGGGACCATGTGTGAATGCACTGGGTCACAGCTAGGGCAGTGGCTACACAACCCACTGCCAACTAGGATATGGTGACCCCGCTGTAGTCATACAGTCAGATGTGATGGGGCCATACAACCAGGGACCTGCACAGGCACTGTCATGTGAGACATACCTCTGGTTTGACCAAGGTACAGAGGGCCCACCTGGACAGTAGTTACAGGGACAAGCCAGGTCAAGCAATGGGAAAAGGCCCAGGATGACACAGTCATATAAATGGATAGTGTCACTTTGCTGCTGTGGTTCTGTGGTGGCAATATAATGGCACCTACAGTGGCCCATCAACCTCAGTCAAGTAGGGTACGACTGATACATGTAGTGAGTGTCAGGGTATATAGAGTAGCCAGGTAGCCACTAGAGGGGCTCCACCTGGATATGTCTGGGTATCCTCACGGCCCAGTCTGACCCAGGCCATATGCTGTGTAGTGTGCAATGACACTCACAGAGATGTCAGACATGTCCAGGTCACAGTGCAGTGTGCATTGGTGATGTGGTAACTGGTGCATAGTATGTCTAATGTCCTTTCATGTACATCACTGCTGCAGTCACATGCACCATAGTTGATCTACACAGTGCCACCTGCTGGCCCCTGCCATGTTCATCTGTGTTGCCTGCAACATGTGTATGTGCCTGTGCCCTGTTCTGGCAGTGATCCAGGGAGGAACCTGGATGTCTGTGTCCTACACATCAGGGTTGACCTGTGCATTGATTGCCTGGGGTTCCCACTCTGGACATAACACTACTTATCAGCCTCTGACGTGGTGCCACTGATGCATGTGCCACAGGCATACCTCTGCCATGCCTTCTGATAGTGTGTGTCCATGCCATGGCTGGGCCTGCTTTTGTGCTGCATGGGGCAGCTGTTGTATGTGCACCCCTCCAGTGTATGGATCCACAATGCTGTCCCTGGTATGCATGCATGATCTATTGTGGATGTCAGACACCTGTGTGGCATGGTGGCACATGTGCTGGCTAGGTGTACTGTGGCCACATATGTTAGGCAACACCTGCGTGCCCCATCCTGTGTGCACAACTAGCTGAGTTCATTGTCTTTCTGTCCATAGATGTCCGGAGGAGTACCATCCATCACCAGCAGCCTGAGATGTACAATGGGAGGGATGACCTGCCATGTCAGCTGCTGCAGCAGCAGTGCCTGATCCTCAGGTGACTAGATAACTTTGCTGAAGCTGCCCAGGAGCTGGCTGTGGCCCTGCACCTACAGCAACCACTGCCTCCAGCACAACCACCTCCACTATGAGTGCCTTGAGTATGCATGCGGCACAGGTGGTACGATTCTGTTCACATTCCTGCTGGACTCCTTTCACCCTGTATATCCTCCCTATCCTCTTCTTACCTTCCCCTTTTACATCTTCTGTTTATGTGCCCTGTTGCTTTTTGCTATGATTAAAGTTTATGTTTTGATACTAAAGCAGCTGCATTGTGTGTCTGTCTGTGGTGTCCTCTCCTCCCACCCATAGCCATCCAATGCTGTGCTACTGCACACATCCCTCATGGGTTGTGCTATCCTTAGTGCTATATTCTATGCTGCACTGGTGCACTGCACTGCACGTCCTCCTGTTCTTTGTGCAGAGCACAATCCACCCTATAATCAAAGGGCATAGCGCTGGTGCTATGTCTCTGAATATTGAAGGCTGTGTGACTGGTGTGGGCACAAACTACGGCAGTGGAAAAACATTGTGCCTGTATGTATGTTTGAATGTCTGGCCCCTAGGGTGCAAAAATAGGGGTCATTGCTCATCAGTTACTTAAAAATTACTAGGATTTGAAATGTGGAACTTTTAGGCTCATCAGATAGTGCCAAGGGGGATGATTTTTGTGTTCTGGAAATAAAAAATTATTAAAAAAGGGAAGTTACTCTTTCACAAATACAAGATCAGTTTTGTGAAAGCAGTTTCTGACACCTGTCAAAACTGACACTTGTGCAAAATAAGGTGTTTGCTTATGCTCATTGATAGTTCAAAAATGGCTGGAATTTGAAACCTGAAATTTTCAGGTTCATCAGATCCTGTCCAAAGATTGGTAAATTTGGTAATCTGGAAATAAAAAAAGTTATAAACCAAATAAAGAATAACTATGTTTACACCTGTGCAGAACTCAAGAAAAAGGCCTTTATCACATAAGCCAATTCATTCACTACCCCTAAAACCATTGTCATAAGCCTCACACCAATTGTAAAACCCCTTCTGCAAGTGAAACCTGGAGTGTGTATATAGTCCCACTACACAAAAGTGGTAGCAGGGAGGAGGCTGGCAAGTATAGGCCAGTCAGCCTAACATCAGTGATGAGAAAGTTAATGGAATCACTGCTGAAAGAAAAGACTAAAATTTTTTGAATCCAGCAGGTTATAAGACTTGAGGCAGCATGGGTTCCCGGGGGAGATCATGTCAAATGAATCTGATAGATTTCTTTGACTGGGTGACAATGAATTTAGATTAGACTAGAGTGGTGGATGTGGCATACCTAGATTTCAGTGAGGCTTTCAACAGCATTCCACATAGGAAACTAGTAAGCAAGTTGGATAGCTTAGGAGTGGGTGCAAAGGTAATAAACTGGATGAGAAATTGGTTAGGAGACAGGCGATAGAGGGTGGTGGTAAATGGATTTCACTCCTAGAAATGGAGGGAGACCAGTAGGGTACATCAGAAATCGGTGTTGGGATTGGTCCTCTTTTATGTCTTTAAAAGTGACATTGCAGAGGAACTGGAAGGGATGGTCTGCCTCTTTGTGGATTACACAAAATCTGCAATAAGATGGACACTCCAGGGGTGGGGGTGGATTGTTGAAAGGAAGAGCACAGACCTGAGAAAACTAGAGGTTTGGTCGAGGGTATGAAAGCTGGGTTTCGATGTGAAAGTGTAAAATAATGCATTTAGGGCACAAAAACCAAGAGGCAGAGTACAAAATAGGTGGAATGGTACTGACAACTACCAAGCAGGAAAGAAACCTGAGGGTAATCATATCATATGACCAAGCAGTGCAACAGGGCAGTAGGGAAGGCTAGTGCTATGCTGGACATGCTATGATGCTGGAGTGGGGTTGCCAGCCTTGCTCGTAGAGCAGAAAGCAGCTAACTAAAAGAAGCTACCATTTTCTTACTAATCTAACACTTCTATCTTAGCAGGAGTCAGTGTCTGTTGAGATTAAGCAGACAGATACTTTATTAGAAGTAGAAGGGGTCTTATTTAGGGTTAAAAAAAGAAAAGAAAGAAAGTCAGTGTGTGTTCTGTGCTGGGAAGGGTACTGTATCAACTTACTTTGCTAAACCAGTAGGAGGAGAGAGAGCTTAATTGGGAGTATGGCTTAGACAATATAAAAGCAGGTGACTCAAATTACAATTTCCTGTTGCTAGCCTTTTTTCTTACTAATTGCTCCTCCATCCCACCCTCTACCCACCCACCCTAAGCCAGTTCTACTTTTATAGCCACTGGATTTGACTGACAACAGGAACTTCCTGTTTGGCAGTAGGAAGAGAAGGATCATAGGGAAACATTGATTTTTTCAACCCTAAAGGAAAAAAGTAGCTCACTCTCCCCCAAGCTGCTGGTGGTCTGACACTGAGCAAAGAAGAAGGAAGCTACTGAAAAATATAGGAGGTTGCTGTCCCAGAACAGGAAGGGTGATAGCTGTAATGATAGGAGACCGTAAGCACACAGAGAAACAGGAGAGGGGAAACAAAATAAGCCATTATAGGAGTGGAGCAGTGCAATGGCTGTGGGGTGGCAGTGTTCTAGGAGACATTCTGGAGGCTGCAATGCTTCCCTATTTGCAGGCACCTCTCTGGTCTGAGGGAGGAGGTTGCCCGTCTCCAGGCTGACCTGGCTAGGATTTGTGAAACCTCCTCCTCCACCCAGGGACCACCAGGGCCAATGCCACTACCTCAGAGGTTGCCAAGAAAGAAGAGAGGCTGGACCAGGGTGGGCTCAGGGAGGGAGAGGGTGGTACAATAGAGTTGCATCCCTCCAGCTGTACCTCTCCACAATTCATACGCTCTTCTGGTGGATAGTGGTTCCTCTATGGAGGCACCTGCAGTGGAGACCAAGGAGGATGCTGGGAACCTTCACAAAGGAGACCCACAGGAGGGTGGCATGGGACCCCATGGGGGAAGGAAACAACTCCTGGTGGCGGACTCAATCATTAGGGAGTAGAAATGGGGAGGAAGGGAAAAGGAGGAAAGCAACCTCACCTGGCACCACTTTGAGTGGGACAGGAAGCGAATCTTCAGGATCGTGGGAGCAGCTGCATAAGGGAGGGAGCTGGATGTCATTGTCCACCTAGGGAAAAATGACCTGGCTAGGAATGGGATCAGAGCAGTGCAAGAGGTTTGTAGAGTTGGGAGGGCCTTAGACAAGTAAGCATACGGTAACCTTCTCGGTGCTGCCTGTCTATGGCAAGAGTGATGTTAGGGTACTCCTCACCAGGGAATTCAATGAGATTGAAAACTGGTGTGGAGCTCAGGGTTTTGGCTTCACTGGGGACTGGGAGCCACCTGGAGGATGCAGTCCTATACTGGTGCGATGGTCTGCATCTGTCGGGGGAACCAGGATCCTAGGTGTGGGTTTAAATGCTTCATTGGCAAACTATTAGAACTAGTCGGGGAGGTACTGAAAGGGCAGGAAATCCTAGCCTCCCCCCCCCCAAAGCATGGTAATTAGTGAGGTGAAACACCAAGGTAGAGAAGTCATTAGGGAGCAGGACAGAGGTAAATGTAAAAAAAAAGGCAAAGGCAGTAAGGACAGGAATGGGGCTAAAAGGGGTAAGGCTATCAAAAAGTGGAGGGTGATAAGTACCAATGCCCGTAGTCTGTGTAACAAGCTCCCTGAACTAGTGGCCTTGATGGAAGAGGGTTGCCTGGACATTGTGGCAGTCACAGAAACATGGTACACAGAGAACCATGACTGGGATGTCAACATACCAGGATACACAGTCTACAGGAGGGACAGGGAGGTTAAAAGAGGAGGAGGAGTAGTTCTCTATGTAAAGGAAGGGATCAAAGCAACAGAACTAAAAAGTAAACAGGGAGCAGGTGAAGCACTCTTGGTTACCCTGGAGACAGGAAATGGCACCACAATCCGCATGGGGGTTGTATACAGACACTCATCTCGGGGGAGAGAACGGACAAGGAAATGATAGAAGGCAAACTTAGAATGGCAGAAAAAGGGGAGATATTGTTGATGGGGGACCTAAATATGCCAAATGTTAACTGGAGCACCTTTGCTGCAGGAACATGCAAGAGCAGGGTCATTCTTGTTGCCCTACAAGGAGCATGCCTCAGACAGCTAGTATTGGAACCCACTCGGGAGGGAGCAATCCTAGACCTGGTACTTTCAAATAGGGACGGAGGAAGAATCTCAGATTTAATTGGGTAGCCATCTGGGAACAAGCGACCACCAAACAGTGTGTTCACGATAAACACAGCCATACAATCAAGCCATACAAAAAGCAAGAGTATTGGACTTTAGGAGGGCTGACTTTGAGAAAATGAGAGAGTGCCTCAGAAAAGCACTAGCAAACAGGCAAGAAGGAGGGGTGGAGGAACAATAGGGAGTAATCAAAACAGCCATCATAAAGGCAACAGGCCTTTGTGTAAAGCAAATCAACAAAACACAACGAAGGAAAAAAACGCTATGGTTCTCAAAAGAGGTGGCAGGGAAGGTTAAGGAGAAAAGGATAGCATTCAAGAAATATAAGGAAACACAGAAGGAGCAGGACAGAGAACTTTATCAGTTAAAGCATAAAGAGGCTGGGAAGGCAGTCAGAATAGCAAAGGCCCAAACTGAGGAAAGGATAGCCAACTCTGTTAAGAAGAGGAATAAGACCTTTTATAGGTACATTAGGGAGTGAAGAAAGACCAAAGGAGGGATACTGATGCTTAATAAAGGGGAGGGAATGTGGGTAGAGGGTGACAGTGAAAAAGCAGGGATACTGAATGAATATTTCTGCTCAGTATTCACAAAGGAAGAGGAGAGGGAGGTACCTAAACCAAACAAGAGAAACACTCTGAAGATGAGTGTCGATACCAGTCCATCTACAGAAGAAAGGGTTCTGAAAGAACTAATAAAATTGAAGGTGGAAAAAGCAATGGGGCCTGATGGGATTCATGAAAGAATTCTAAAAGAACTAAGGGTAGAACTAGTGACACCGCTGACTACTCTCTTTAACAAATCATGGGAGGATGGGGTGGTATCTGAGGACTGGAGGAGGGCGGATGTGATTCCTCTTCACAAAAGTAGGAGCAGGACAGAGGCAGGAAACTACAGACCAGTTAGTTTGACCTCAGTGGTAGGGAAAATGATGGAATCACTTCTGAAGGAAAGAATTGTTGAGTACCTAGAGGCCAGTGGGGCACAGGACCCAAGGCAGCATGGATTCACGATGGGAAGGTCATGTCAGATGAATCTAATAGATTTCTTTGACTGGGTAACCAAAGTAGTAGACCAGGGAGGGACTGTGGACATGGCTTACCTAGATTTTAGCAAGGCATTAGATACAGTCCCACACAAAAGATTAATACACAAGTTAGCCAGCCTTGGAGTGGATCCCAAGGTGGTAGCCTGAAAATAAAATCGGATAGACAACAGGACGCAATGGGTAGTAGTAAATAGAGTCCACAGTGAAGAAAGGAGGGTTACTAGCGGGGTACTGCAGGGTTTAGTACTGGGACCGGTCCTTTTTAATGTCTTTATAAGTGACATTGCAGAGGAACTGGAAGGAAAAGTATGTCTCTTTGCAGATGACACAAAGATCTGCAACAGGGTTGATACACAAGATGGAGTGGAAAGGATGAGAAGGGACTTGGCAAGGTTGGAGGAATGGTCAAATGTATGGCAGCTCAGACTCAATGCAAAGAAATGCAAGGTAATGCACCTGGGAAACAAAAACCCAGGGGAAGAGTACACAATGGGGGGTGAGATACTGACAACAGTAAAAATGGAAAGGGACCTGGGGGTAATTATGTCAGATGACCTAAAGGTGGGCAAGCAATGTGAGAAGGCAGTAAGGAAGGCTGGGGGGATACTGGAATGCATAGGGAGAGGCAGCAATAGTAGAAAACAGGAAGTTGTCATCCCTCTGTACAGATAGATGGTGTGACCCCATCTGGAGTACTGTGTGCAGTTCTGGAGACCCCATCTTCACAAAGACATAGACAGAGTGGAGGCTGTCCAGAGGAGGGAAACCAAAATGGTGCAGGGTCTGCACCAGAAGACATATGAAGAAAGACTAAAGGAGCTTAATATGTATACCCTTGAGGAAAGAAGGGAGAGATGGGACATGATAGAAACTTTCAAGTACCTCAAGGGAATCAACAAAGTCCAAGAGGGTAGCATCTTTCAGAAAAAGAGATGTGCAAGAACAAGGGGGCACAATTTGAAGATAGAGGGGACGGCTCAGAGGTAATGTGAGGAAGTATTTTTTCATGGAGAGGGTTGTGGATGCATGGAACAGCCTCCCTGAGGAGGTGTAGAGTCAAGAAACAGTGGGGAATTCAAGAATGCATGGGACAGGCATAAGGCAGTCCCTAGTGGGGGGTAGAAGGAAGTAAGCTGTTGGTTAACTAGGATCTGCAGCTTATCTGTTAGGTAGGAAATTGGGCAGACTGGGTGGGCCAGGCGGTCCTTATCTGCCGTCAAATTCTATGTTTCTATGTAGTGGGTTGCTGAGGTACATAAGAAGGGGTATCACCAGCAGAAAGAGGGAGGTGGTGTTGCCTCTGTAAAAATTACAGGTAAGAACCCACCTAGAATACTATGTCCAATTCTGGCGGCCACATCTCTGGAAGGATAAAGACAGAGGGGAGGTGGTCCAGAGAAGGGCAACTAAAATGGTGCAGGGTCTGCATCAAAAGCCCTATAAGGAGAAACTAAAGGACCTCAACATGCACACCCTGGAACAGAGGAGGGAGAGGGGGATATTTAAATACCTCATGGGGTAAATAAGGTACATGAGGGAAGTGGTTTTCAGACAAAAATGTGCTCAACAACAAGGGGACATGCTATGATGCTGGAGAGGGGTAGATTCAGGACAGATGTGAGGGAGTACTTCTTCACAGAAAGAGTGGTGGACTCATGGAAAAGCCATTCTGCAGAGGTGGTGGGGGAGAAAACTGTGGTGGGATTCAAGAATGCATGGAATGGACACAAGGGAATTATAGTGGAGAGGAAGGGGAGAGAAAGAGCTGTATATCAAGTACTGTCTTTGGTAAGAATGTAGTAGGGGAAAATGGTCAGACTGGATGGACAAAGCAGTTCTTATCCACCATCAGATTCTGTGTTTCTATGTTACAAAAAGGGTGGTTGAGCCATGGAACAGTCTGCCTGCTGAATAGATGAGTGCTAAAACTGTTGGTGGGTTCAAACACGGTTGGGAAAGAACGAAGGATATAGTGGGTGGTAGAATGTGGGAGGGGAATGGGGGGAAGATGGGGAGAGCTAAGACCCTGGAGGTACAGTAGGCATAAGGGCTAAATAGGGAACTCGGGCAGACTGGGTGGACTGTTGGTATTTTTCTGCCATCTCTGTCAGTTTCTATGTTCAGAAAAAAGTCTGCAAAAACAGGTTTTACTATGTGGTTTCATCTGCAAAACTGTTCCTCCCACAAGTTTTTAAGTGACACCTGGAGTACAAACTTAAACAATAAGGCATTATTTAGTGCATGGTGAGGGAGCAGGGAATCACTGGATGCCAGGTTATTGATTTGGGCAGGGTTAGGGAGGGGGTACCACTGGACACCTGGGTTTGCTTGGTATAAGGCAGAACAGCATACCACTGTACTATTGGGAGTGTTTGGCATAGGTTGGAGTAGGGACAGGGCGTGGTACAGGGAACAGGTACTACTTGCTAAAAAGAGTACTGAAAATACCAACTGTAGGTCAGCATTATCAATGCAAAGTAGTGTCTCTATGTTATTAAATATCCATTCAAAAAGGTATGGACAGTCATTGAAAACAAAACTATATTAAAACATCAGAAAAGGTTGAAGCTTAATGCCACAAAAGGAAGAAAATACGTTGTTAAGGTATAATCCCCTAAGCCTCAGTGAATCTGCAGTGTGCTGTTTCTTAGGGTCTGAATGATCATTTTGTGCAGTGCTCGTGTTGTCTTAACTTTGGCTCTTTCTTTCCCAAGCATTGTTGTGTGAATATTTTTTGTGCCTGATAAGACAGAAGTACTGGCAACCTTCATCCCCACCCAGAGGCCACCATGTCACCAGCCATTGCCACAACGGATACCCAGGCAGATGTCAGGATGGACTATGGCGGGCTTAGGAAGGTTCAGGGGGGAAGAGACACATCCCCCATCCAGTCAAGCTTAAGAACTCCTACCTTGTCTTGGAGGAGCAGGAGAGTCCAGCAAGGGAACCTGAGGCTGTGACCAGAGAGGATGTGAGGGTCCCCCAGAAGGAAGACCCAGTGAGGGGAGGAAGAGCATCTCAGGGAAAGAAGAAGTTACTCCTGATGGGGGACTCGATTGTCCGGGGAATGGATCTGGTCAAGGACAGCAGCGAGGAAAGGGAAGTTAAGTGCCTTCCAGGAGGCACAACTCAGAGGGAGGGAGAGCAGATTCAGAAGATCGATAAGGCAGTGGCAAGGAGGGGGGTGGAGGTCTTTGTCTGCCTGGGAATCAATGACCTATCTAAGGACAGGACAAATGTGGAGCAGGTGCAGAAGGATTTCAAAGAGTTGGGAGGGCAGCTGGGGAAGGTAGCAAGCTCTGTGACATTTTTAGAGGTGCTGCTGGTCCACAGCAGGGGGAGGACTGGAATCCCCACATCAGACGCTTCAATCACACGATTGAAGGGCTGGTGCAGTGAGAAAGGATATGGCTTCATCGGGACTGGGGACCCACCTGGAAAGATGTGGCCCTGTACTCGAGTGACAGACTGCATCTGTCTAGGAAGGGGAAAGCAGTCCTAAATGAATGATTTCATTGCTTCCTTGCTGAGTGTTTAAACTATCCAAGGTGGGGTCAACAGGAACAGGGAGTCTCTAGCAGCCCACCCCCACAAGAAAGAGAAGCCAGAAATGAGGAGCAGAAAGGCAAAATGCGGACAGTATCATCTAAATCAGACAAAGAAGGAAAGGCAAAGGTAGGAAGACAGAACAAAAAGGTAAAATGGGAGGGAGGAAAGAAAGCAGCAGAGCAAAGGCGTGAGTAAAGAGCAGATAGGCAGCAAAACATGAAAGGCCATGGTTACAAATGCTTGCAGCCTGGGGAATAAAATCCCAGACCTGGAAGCATTGTTAGTAGAGGCAGACCTGGACATAGCAGTAATAACAGAGACCTGGTACACCACAAATTATAACTGGAATATTAATGTACCAGAGTGTCCCCTGTTCAGGAGGGACGGGGGGTAGAAAAGTGGGAGGGGTGGCTATGAACGTTAGGGAGGATATAAAGACAACGGAGGTACTGGGTAGACAGGGGGAGGCTGAGGCACTGTGGGTCACCCTGGAGCCAGGCAGTGGCACATCAATCTGAGCAGGGGTGCTTACAGGCATCCAGCACAGGAGGAAGAGTTGGATAGAGATCTATGGTATCAAATTCATGCAATGGCAGCAAAAGGTGAAATATTACTGCTGGGTGAGTTCAATATCCCAAATGTGGACTGGGCCATTCCAGCAGCAGCTGCTTCAACCAAGGGCAGAGACATCCTGGATTCCCTACAGGGGTCAGGCCTAAGACAGCCAGTGATTGATCCCACCAGAGAAGGGGCGATTCTGGACCTTGTACTGACCAGTGGGGACAGAATCACAGATGTCCAGATGGAAGGTCAACTGTGGTCCAGTGACCATCACACAGTGTGGTTAAGCATAGGGACTGAGACACAATCTAGTCACATGAAATCAAATGTCCTAGATTTTAGGAGGGTGGATTTTGCTAAACCGGGGAGTTGTAGCAAAGAAGCATTGGCAAGAAGGGAGACAGGCTGGGGAGTTGAGGAGCAGTGGGAACAACTAAAGAGAACCACAGAGGAGGTGACAAGCCAGTGCATCAGAAAAGAAGGAAACCACTGTTGTTCTCAAGAGAGGTGGCAGACAAGGTAAGGGCCAAAAGGGCAGGTTTCAGGAAATATAAGGAGACTCAAAGGGAGGAGGACAGAGAGGTGTACCTAAGGAATCTAAGGGAAGAAGGGAAGGCTGTTAGGAGAGCAAAGGCACAGACTGAAGAAAGATTAGTGCAGACAGTGAAGAAAGGAAACAAGGTGGTTTATAGGTAAATTAGCAAAAGAAGGAAGACTGGGGGATTGTAAGGCTCAAAGGAGATACAGAGGAGTGCAAGGAGGGAGGCATGGAACAGGCAGAAATACTGAACAAATGCTTCTGTTCAATATTAGCTGAAGAGGGGGATGGTCAGGGACCACAGCTGGGTAGCAAACATGAAGGGAAGGGGAGAGGTAAACACAAGTCCATTCCCAGTGGAGAGCGTCCTGGAGGAGCTCACAAAACTGAAGGTGGACAAAGCAATTGGGCCAGATAGCATACGCCAGAGGATATTAAGAGAGCTGCGAAGAGAGCTAGCTGCACCTCTGGCAGCACTGTTCATGGAGTCACTCAACACAGAAGTGGTTCCAGAGGACTGAAAGAGGGCACATGTAGTCCCTCTACACAAAAGTGGTAGTAGGGAGGAGGCAGAGAACTATCGGCTGGTCAGCCTCACCTCAGTAGTGATAAGATCATGAAGGTACTGCTCAAAGAAAGAATATTGGCACACTTGGAATCCACCGGTGCCCAGGATCCAAGGCAACATGGATTCACAGCAGGAAGGTCATGTCAGATAAATCTGATAGATTTTTTTGACTGGGTGACAAGGGAAGTAAATCATGGGGGGGGGGGTGGCAGTACACATTGCCTATCTTGATTTCAACAAAGCCTTTAACACTGTCCCACATAAAAGGCTGGTCAACAAAATCAGTAGTCTGGGTATGGGGCACAAGGTGGTAAACTGGGTTAGGAACTGGCTAACGGACAGGAAGCAGAGGGTGGTGGTAAATGGGATCCAATCAGGGGAGATGGGGGGGTGACCAGTGGGGTACCTCAGGGATCAGTCCTTTGGCCAATCCTGTTTAATGTCTTCATTAGTGACATTGTGGTAGGACTGGAGGGAAAGGTCTGTCTGTTTGCAGATGACACCAAGATCTGCAACAGGGCAGATACTCTGGACGGGGTGGAAAGAATGAGGAGGGACCTGGAGAAGCTTGAAAAATGGTCTGAAATGTGGCAACTAAGGTTCAGTTCTAAGAAGTGCAAAATAATGCACCTTGGAAGAGGAACCCTAAGGAGAGCTACAAGATGGGGGGTAGTTGCTGACTATCACCAAGTAAGAAAGGGACCTAAGGTTTATAATTTCTGATGATCTAAAGGTGTCTAAGCAGAGTACAAAGGCTGCAGCGAGGGCCAGTGGCATGCTGGGGTGCATAGGTGGAGGTATCACTAGCAGAAGGTGGGAGGTGATGATGCCATTGTACAAAACACTAGTGAGGCCTCACCTAGAGTACCGTATGCAGTTCTGGAGGCTGCACCTTTGTAAGGACATTGACAAGTTGGAGGCGGTCCAGAGAAGCGCGACTAAGATGGTACAGGGCTTGCACCAGAAAACATATGAGGAGAGGCTAAAAGACCTCAATATGTACTCGCTGGAGAAAAGGAGGGATTGGGGGACACGATAGAAATATTCAAGTACCTTATGAGCATTAGCAATGTGCAAGGAGTGAGACATCTTCCAGTATAAGAGATATACAAGAATGAAGGGGCATGATATAAAATTGGAAGGTGGCAGGCTGAGGGGAAATGTGAGGAAGTTTTTCTGCACAGAGAGGGTGGTAGACATGTGGAACAGACTGACACAGGAGGTGGTGGGGACGAGCACAGTGGAGGGTTTTAAACATGCATGGGACAGGCATAAGGGTACCTTAAATGTCGAAAGGAGGGGTGAAAAGCCATTGACCAGGAAGCGTCAGAGGCCATAAACTAGTGTATTGCTTTCAGGCAGACTGGATGGGCCTGGCAGTCCTTATCTGCCAACAACTTCTATGTTTCTGTGTTTATTGAGTTAGTTACTTTAGTTATTGGATAATATTTTCACTGCAGTTAAATGTCTGTTAAAGTGGTTATTAGCAAAATAGCTTTGATTTTGTTAACCAAGCTCTGTAAATATAGTTTATACTGAATTCATGTGTAATACAAATTTAAGAAAGTACAACATTGCACATTCCATCCCAATGCAAAAGAATCATGGGGACATATGAAAAACACCTTCAAATAATTTAGGTGGACTGCTTAAAGAAAGTCTGAATGGTGTCAAAAGGGGGAGAATTGTTTAACCAGGGGAGGCACACTAAGCCAAAGCTTGTTTCCAGGTGCAACCTGGGAGCACAAGGAAGTTAAATGGCTTGCTCAGGGTCACACAGTATGCAAGTGGATGCTGTGCGATTCAAACCCAGTTCTCCAGGTTTGCAGCTCAGTGCCCTAAACCACAGCGCTATACTGCCTCCTAAAGGCCAAACAAACAACCTGCAAAGGCAGAAATCAACAGCCCACAGACATGTGTTTCATCATAAGAACTCATTAGTGTGATATAGCAGTCTTAGCTCATCTCAGAAGGTAAGCTGGACAACATTGACAGCTATTTTGGTCATCATGGTGACAGTGAGTCCGAAGCAGGAATGCAATTTAAAATACTGTTTCTCAGGGCTTGGCTTACTATTCCATATGATAAATAACGGGTAACTGTAAAAAATATTTATTCTGCTTGCAGGTACATTAATCTGTATTCCATCTATATACAGTATACGTGCATATTCATTTAAATGTTCTGCATCATGATTTTTAAGTGAAAAAAGACTACATGCATAAAGGAATCTTATTGCTCAACAAGAGGCAGAATTCTGGCACAAAAATCTCAGATGTGTTCCTCTGAGGTCTGCAGAGTATCACAATTTCCTTTGAGATCTGCAATGCATCACAGTTTGTTCCAACTCATCTTGACATTTTACTAATCAATAAGCCTCCCCAAAGCACTCCAACAGAAATGTTATCTAACAGATCTTTGGCCCAATTAGCTGACTATTCATGACACTCCTGTTTTGTCAAATCTTTTAGCAAGGGAGAAAGTGGGAATAACTATTTGGATCAGATTGGTGATTTACTTGTCACAGTTGTCACAAACTCGTTCAGCCGTTCAGCCCTCTACTCCCAAAGTGCCAACCTCTGAACATATGATTTGTGTACACTGAACAGACAAGCTAACCCTCTTGTCTGTTTTGTGGGTTCAAGTCACCTTAGTCTCAAGCTCTGGAGGGATTCAAACTGATAACCTCTTGTTAGAGTACTCAATTATCAAGCTCAGATAATTCTGTCTTCGGGGGGCCAGATATCTTTGCCTACGGGCACCCAACCAGGTCTTTCAAGTGAACCCTTAGAACTCTATGTAAGACTTTAGAGAACTCTATCCATTTCCCAGTTTGGTATACAATAAGCCCATACACAGTGTACTTATAACCTTTAAAAGCTCCACTTAAAATAAAAAGAAATGGCAAGGCACTCCAGCAGTTTTGTTTGTAAAAAAATATCTTTTACTTTAAAAATATCAAAACAGAACAATAATTACAAAACAAATATATATCCCAACACATACAGCCTTAAAACAAACAGGTAAAAAGTACAGTTCCTACAATTTATAACTTCAGACTAATCTAATGCTCACTTTCTTTCAGTGCTTTGAGGGTCTTCTCTCAGTCAGAAAAATATTTTCTTGTGTGTCTCTGTCAGGTTCTTTCAGCAATTAAGCACACTTCTGAGCCGGCCTTCTCATAAGGTCACTAACTCCGTCTTGGTGTATCAAACTCTATATTTCACAATACAAGGTCTCCAAATAAAATATTTAAAAAAACATATGAGATGACCTCACTGACTTTCCTCTCCACAGGTTAACTGGTCAGAACTGGTTTGTGGTCTGCTACACATACATCTCAAAAGTTTCTTTGATCTAAGTCACTGTATTCAAAGCAAAAGTGTATTGTCCTGTTTAATCCCATCTGGACCTTGGAATTTACACCTCAGATCTCTCTGATGTAATGCAAGGGTTCCCCTGGAAATGTATTTTGGACATTCCAAATCCATCTGGGTCCAACCTGGTTCAGACATCAAACATCTTCAATGTCCATTCTGGCCTCTCCCCGACACCCCTCCCCACAAGTCCTTCCTGGTAACCATGCAAGTCAAAGGATCTCCCTGAGGGCATTATGAGTGGTTAATCTTATTTCCTGGAATGAAAGCAAATTGACAAGGTAATTGCACCCCAGATCTCTGCAGTTTAAAATACCTCCTGTCCTTTGAATTTATCCCTGGGGGGTCTTGATGTGTCAGTTCCAGTAAAACAGTAATTTCCTTGAGCTGACCTTCCCATCAAATTTTTTATATGTAATAAAAAATTAATACAGCACTCGAGCACTCAGAGCTGGCTGTCTATGTCACACTCCTCCCCACCAGACTGAATTTGGGGGATCCATCCCCTACATGGGATGAGCTTCCCAAATCAGTTCACTCATCATAGACCCTAGACAGTCCATCTGAGTTCTTATTTTTGGCTCTGGCCCTATGTACGATTTTCAAATCATACCCTTGTAAAGCAAGACTCCATCTGAGCAGTCTGCATTTGTTTTTCCCATCTGTGACAACAAAACTAGGGGGTTGTGGTCAGTTTGCACCACAAAAGGCTGCCCATACAAGTATGGCTCCAATTTCTTTAGGGCCCACACTAGGGCAAGACACTCCTTTTCCACCGTGGAGTATGCTTGTTCCCTGGGGAGCAGCTTTCAACTCAGGTAGGCTATCAGGTGGTCCCTCCCTTCGCTGGATGTCTGGCTTAGTATTGCCCCAATACCCACGTCTGAGGTGTCCGTCTGAACTACAAAAGTTTTGCTATAGTCCAGACTTGTCAAAACAGGAGCACTGCACAGTGCCTCCTTCAGTTTGGTAAAGGCTTCCTCACAGGCTGGGCCCCAGGTGATTTTCCTTGGCATTTTTTTCTTTGGCAGGTCAGATGGGGAGCAGCCAGGGCACTGTAATTTGGTACACATTTTCGATAGTACCTTGCTGTCCCGAAAAATTCCTGACCTGCTTCTGAGTTTCTGGTCTGGGCCATGCCTGCATTACCTCTATTTTTATCTGGTTAGGACAGAGCTGTCCCCGGCCTACCACCTGCCCAAGGTATGCCACTTCTGCCATGGCCACCTGGCACTTCTCAGCTTTGACAGTGAGCCCGGCCCTCTGTATTCTACCCAGAACTTTCCTAAGGTGTGACAGATGTTCCTCCAAGCTGGTACTGAAGATGGCAATGTCATCCAGGTATGCCATGGCATACTCCTCAGCACCATTTAACACCTGGTTCACCAACCTTTGGAAAGTGGCCCGGGCGTTCTTCATTCTGAAAGGCATTACTTTGAACTCAAATAAGCCTATCAGAGTGATGAAGGCCAACTTCTCCCTAGCTCTGTCTGTCAACTGTACCTGCCAATATCCCATTGTCAGGTCAATGGTCGTAAGGTAGGTTGCCCCCCCAGCTTGTCCAGGAGTTCGTCCATCTGGGGCATTGGGTGGGCATCTGACTTCGTGACTGCATTCAGTCCATGATAGTCTAGACAGAAACAAGTCGAGCCAACTGGCTTGGGTACAAGAACTTCGGGTGAGGCTTAGGGACTGTGGGATCTCTGGATTACCCCTAAATCCAGCATCTCCTCCACTTCCCTCCTGATGTCCTTTTGGACAGCCTACAACACCCGATATGCTGTACGCCATATGGACGTCTGTGTCTCTGTCACCACATCATGTGTTTCTAAGGCGGTTAGTCCAGGCTTGGCGCTAAACAAGGGGGAAAAGTCTGTTAAAACCTCCCTCACTTAATGGATCTGGCCCGGGGTCAGCTGGGAAGACAATTTTACTGCCTCCACAGAGGACTCTTGCTTACTCTCTTCCAGCAAGTCCCGAAGGGGGTCTCCCTCATCCGTCCCCTCCCCATGACTACACACTGCGAACACCATGTCAGCCCTATTTGCATATGGCTTCATCATGTTGACATGGTACATCCTTTCTGTCTGTCTTCGGTCAGGTAACTCCACAATGTAGTTTACATCATTTACCTTCCTAACCACTTTGTACGGTCCTGCCCACTTAGTTTGTAGCTTGTCTTTCTGGACCAGAATAAGGACCATGACTTCCTGACCCACCATGTACGAGCTGAGCTCTGGCTCTGTGGTCATCCCATACTGTTTGTTTCTGTTGGGCAGCTGCCAGGTTGCTCTGGGCTGTCCCCATAAGCTCCTTCAACCTTTCCCTAAACCTTAGGATGTAATCCACAATGGGAGTTCCCTGGGTGGCGTGCTTGCCTTCTCAGTCCTCCCAGATCAAGTCTAGGAGCCCACGTACCCGGCGTCCATACAAGAGTTTGAAGGGGGAAAATCCTGTCGACTCTTGGTGCACCTCCCTGTATGCAAACAACAGGTGGGGAAGGTGTTTCTCCCAGTCCCTCCCAAGCTGTTCAGCAAACGCCCAGAGCATTAACTTTAGGGTACCATTGAAGCATTCCACAAGCCCATTGGCTTGTGGGTGATATGGTGTTGGGCATCTCTGCACCACTCCACACTTCTTCCATAGACATTTCATTAGGTCTGACATGAAAGAACCCCCTCAATCGGTGATTACCTCCTGCAGAAACCCAACACAGGAGAAAATGCCAAGCAAGGCATCCGCCACTTTGTTTGTCCTCAGTGAGGAAAGGGCGACTGCCTCTGGGTACCAGGTGGCATAATCCATGACAGTCAGGATGAATCTCTTCCCTGAGGAGCTGGGGGTAGTTAAAGGCCCAACAATATCCATTCCCACCCTCTGAAATGGCTCCTCCACTATGGGCAAGGGGATCAGAGTGGCTAGGGTTTTCTTGCCCGTCTTCTCTATTTCTTGGCACCGGTGACAAGACCTGCACTACTCATAGAAACATAGAATTTGATGGCAGATAAGGACCGCTTGGCCCACCTAGTCTGCCCATTTTCTCACTCCTAACAGATCAGCTGCAGATCCTAGTTAACCAACAGCTTACTTCCTCCTACCGCCCACTAGGACTGCCTTATGTCTGTCCCATGCATTCTTGAATTTCCCCACTGTTCTTGACTCACAACCTCCTCAGGGAGGCTGTTCCATGCATTCACAACCCTCTCCTGAAAAAATACTTCCTCACATTACCTCTGAGCTGTCCTCCTCTATCTTCAAATTGTGCCCCTTGTTCTTGCACATCTCTTTTCTGAAAGATGCTACCTTCTTGGACTTTGTTGATTCCTTGAGGTACTTGAAGTTTCTATCATGTCCCTCTCTCCCTTCTTTCCTCAAGGGTATACATATTAAGCTCCTTTAGTCTTTCTTCATATGTCTTCTGGTGCAGACCCTGCACCATTTTGGTTGCCCTCCTCTGGACAGCCTCCACTCTGTTCACGCCTTATGGAGATGGGGTCTCCAGAACTGCACACAGTACTCCAGATGGGGTCTCACCAACTGTCTGTACAGAGGATAGCAACTTCTGTTTTCTACTATTGATGCCTCTTCCTATGCATCCCAGAATCCTCCAGCCTTCCTTACTGCCTTTCATATTGCTTGCCCACCTTTAGTCATCTGATATAATTACCCCAGGTCCCTTTTCCATTTTTACTGTTGTCAGAATCTCACCTCATTGTGTACTCTTCCCTGGTTTTTTGTTTCAGGTGCATTACCTTGCACTTTTGCATTGAATCTGAGCTGCCAAACATTTGACCATTCCTCCAACCTTGCCAAGTCCTTCTCTTCTTTCCACTCCATCTTGTGTATCAACCCTGTTGCAGATCTTTTGTGTTGTCTGCAAAGAGACATACTTTTCTTCCAGTTCCTCTGCAATGTCACTTATAAAGACATTAAAAGGACCGGTCCCAGTACTGAACCCTGCGTACCGCTAGTAACCCTCCTTTCTTCACTGTGTACTCCATTTACTACTACCCTTTGTGTCCTGTTGTCTAGTCAATTTTTTATCCAGGCTACCACCATGGGGCCCACTCCAAGGCTGGCTAACTTGTATATTAATCTTTTGTATGGGACTGTATCAAATGCCTTGCTAAAATCTAGGTAAGCCATGTCCACAGCCCCTCCCTGGTCTACTACTTTGGTCACCCAGTCAAAGAAATCTATTAGTTTCATCTGACACGACCTTCCCATTGTGAATCCATGCTGCCTTGGATCCTGTGCCCCACTGGCCTCTAGATACTCAACAATTCTTTCCTTCAGAATTGATTCCATCATTTTCCCTACCACTGAGGTCAAACTAACTGGTCTGTAGTTTCCTGCCTCTGTCCTGCTCCCACTTTTGTGAAGAGGAATCACATCCGCCCTCCTCCAGTCCTCAGGTACCATCCCATCCTCCCATGATTTGTTAAAGAGAGTAGTCAGCAGTGTCACTAGTTCTACCCTTAGTTCTTTTAGAATTCTTGGGTGACCCCATTGCTTTGTCCACCTTCAATTTTATTAGTTCTTTCAGAACCCTTTCTTCTGTAAATGGACTGGTATCGACCCCCATCTTCAGAGTGTTTCTCTTGTTTGGCTTAGGTACTTCCCCCTCCTCTTTCTTTGTGAATACTGAGCAGAAATATTCGTTCGGTATCCCTGCTTTTTCACTGTCCCTCTACTCACATTCCCTTCCCTTTATTAAGCCTCAGTATCCCTCCTTTGGTCTTTCTTCACTCCCTAATGTACCTATAAAAGGTCTTATCCCCCTTCTTAACAGAATTGGCTGTCCTTTCCTCAGTTTGAGCCTTTGCTATTCTGACTGCCTTCCCAGTCTCTTTCTGCTTTAACTGATAAAGTTCTCTGTCCTGCTCCTTCTGTGTTTCCTTATATTTCCTGAATGCTATCCTTTTCTCCTTAACCTTCCCTGCCACCTCTTTTGAGAACCATAGCGGTTTTTTCCTTCATTGTGTTTTATTGATTTGCTTTACACAAAGGCTTGTTGCCTCTATGATGGCTGTTTTGATTACTCCCCATTATTCCTCCACCCCTCCTTCTTGCCTGTTTGCTAGCGCTTTCTAAGGCATTCTCTCATTTTCCAAAGTCAGCCCTCCTAAAGTCCAATACTCTTGCTTTTGTATGGCTTGATTGTATGGCTGTGTTTATTGTGAACCACACTGTTTGGTGGTCGCTGTTCCCAGATGGCTACCCACCTCTAAATCTGAGATTCTTTCTCTGTCCCCATTTGAGAGTACCAGGTCTAAGATTGCTCCCTCCCGAGTGGGTTCCAATACTAGCTGTCTGAGGCATGCCCCCTGTAGGGCATCAAGAATGATCCTGCTCTTGGATGTGCCTGCAGCAAAGGTGCTTTTGTTAACATCTGGCATATTCAGGTCATATTCACCCTGCTGGGTGAAGTTAGGCCAGTAGAAATTCTGGGCCAACTGCTGCGCAGTTCATGTGATTCCCAGATGACCAGATAAGGGAATATCACGGGCAACCTTGAGCAACTGCTCATGATATCCCTGTGGAACGACAAGCTGCCTGCCTAGCATCCCTCCCTCTGTCTGTACTGCCTGTGTATACATAAGTCCATTTTCCCAATAAACCCTATGTCTGGCATCACCTCCCTGTGCACCTTCCGAGTCTGCCCAAGCCCTCAGCTTCTCTAAACTAGGGTCACTTCTCTGAGCAGCTGAGAACCCCTCACACCTTCCCAAGGCATGGGCATGGGTCCCCTTCAGTCGCTAAACTAGCACTAGTGTCAGGGCCATCAGGATCACTGTCAATCCCTACCCTCTGACAAGGGGTCACCCTTCCCTCTTTGGAGTAACCCTCTGTAGCTATGGGGTTATTTGCTCCTGAGGAAATTTCTACCCTTTTTCAGTCTTCCCCCTCTGAAGACACAAGCTGGGGAACCAGACTCTCAGTATCTTCTCCAATGGTTTCTGGGGGGCTCAGGGAACTACAATTTTCCCTGGCCGCTTGGCTATGGGTAACTGCACATACCACCCCCTGCTGGAGATTTTTACCCAGGATCACATCCACTGCTAATGTGTTGGCTATAGCCACCTGTTGCACAGTTCCCCCTGTTTCACCCCAGTCCAGGAGAACACTAGCGAGTGACAACGTTTTCTCTTCACCAGTAAACCCTTGTATAGTTACGTATTTATTTGGGATAAGCTGACCAGGCTGTACTAGATCCCCCTTTCACCAATGTCAGGGATGCCCTTGTGCCCTTAACTCCTGCGTCTGTATGCCATTTACCATGACTGCGTGCATGTGTTCCCTCATGTTCACTGGCATGCTTCCAGGAACACACAAACAACCCACTTCCTTTGTGGTACTACTTGTGTATTATTGTTTGCCCTTCTTGGACACTGTCTGGCAATGTGCCCAGTTTCTTTACATAACCAGCAAACATTTCTTACTTCAGAGAAATCTTTTCTTTGAAACCTGGGGCTAACTGGTTTCGTGTGGGCAGTGAGGGTTTTAGCTGCCCTGAATGTCACTTTTCCCCTTCTGCACTGCCACACTCACCTCATTCATTCTCAGAGCAGGTCTGCTCTTGGCATAGCAGTTCGACAGTTCAGCAGCCTCTTGCACTGTTTTTGAATCTCGGTCCTCTAGCCAGGTTTTTAACTCTGTTGGGCATACCCAGTAAAACTTTTCTAATAAAATCACATTTTCAATTTTATCAACAATGTTTGCCTCAATTCCTTCCCACCAACGTTTTAAAAACTGACGTTTCATGGCTAGCTCCTCATAGCTCATATCAGGGCTTCTCCTGAGCTTATGGAATTTAGCTCTGTATGATTCAGCAGTTAATTCAAACTTTTTTAGTAGTGCTGCTTTAAACTTGCTGTAATCATCACTGTCTTTATGGTCCATGTGACCCAATGCATCCCAAACGTTTCCGGTAAGTAGTGGGGATAGCTGGAAGCTCCAGGACTCTCTAGGAATTTTAGCCTGAATACAAACTTTTTCAAAAGAATTTAAAAAGGTGTCTATATCCTCCCCATCCTTAAACTCAGCTATTAATTTAGAATTCAATTTGTAACCCAGTCCTATAGTCCCAGCTAAACCCAAGCCACTTACCTGCCCTGGTGCCGCTGGTTGGAGTCGTAGCTTCTCCAGTTCATATTGCCACTGGCACTTCTCTCTCCTTTCCTCTGCAGCTCTGCATTCTCACTCTTTCTTCTCCTCTGCCTCTCACTGGCGCTCACATTCCTCACAGTCTGCCTCCCTCTGTTCCCTTTCTCTCCTCTCCTGTGACTCCAGCTCCATCCTGTGCAACTCAAATTGCAACCTGAGAACTTCTGGATTCAGAATACTGGTGACTTGTCCCAGCTGCTGTAGCCCTTCACTGACAGTGGCCCTGCTGTCTGCTTCATCAGCTCAGGACCCCTCACTGGTCACTAGTTCTGCCACACTCGAGGTCTGGTCCCTTTCAGTCACGGTTGGTGACTCGCTGTCCAGGGTATCTGCTACCATCAGGTCCTCTATGAGGTTCTGCTTACTGGCTTTCACCTCAAATGGGACTCCCCTGTCCCCTCACAACTGCTTTAAGAAATCTACAGTGTGCTTGCTGTAGTCGGAAGACATTTTCTTCTTCTCTCACTACTAATACTATACCGACTGGCACTTCAGAAAAAAAAAATAAAATGGGTGGGAACTTAACTATAAGTCAAGGGATATAGTTCTGTTTCCTTTTGAAATAAAACACTGCCTTTCTTTTTTTCCAAGTGAGCTAAACGGTTTCAAGCTAACACACTGAACAATGAAGCTTATACCACCAAACTTTTATGCTACCATTGCCAACCAATCTATCTCAAACTCGCTCAGCCGGTCAGCCCTCTACTCCCAAAGTGCCAGCCTCTGAGCATATGATTTGTGTACAGTGAACAGACAAGGTAACCCTCTTGTCTGTTTTGTGGGTTTAAGTCACCTTAGTCTCAAGATCTGGAGGGATTCAAACTGATAACCTCTTGTTAGCATACCCAATTATCAGGCTCAGATAATTCTGTCTTCGGGGGGCCAGATATTTTTGCCTACGGGCACCCAACCAGATCTTTCAAATGAACCCTTAGAACTCTATGCAAGACTTTAGAGAACTCTATCCATTTCCCAATTTGGTACACAATAAGCCCATACACAGTATACTTATAACCTTTAAAAGCTCCACTTAAAATAAAAAGAAATGGCAAGGTACTCCAGCAGTTTCATTTGTAAAAAAATATCTTTACTTTAAAAATATCAAAACAGAACAATAATTACAGAACAAATATATATCCCAACACATACAGCCTTAAAAAAAACAGGTAAAAAAGTACAGTTCCTACAATTTATAACTTCAGACTAATCTAATACTTACTTTCTTTCAGTGCTTTGAGAGTCTTCTCTAAGTCAGAAAATATGTTCTTGTGTATCTCTGTCAGGTTCTTTCAGAAATTAAGCACACTTCTGAGCCGGTCTGCTCATGAGGTCACTAACTCAGCCTTGGTGCATCAAACTCTATATTTTACAATACAGGGTCTCCAAATAAAATATTTAAAAAAACATATGAGATGACCTCACTGACTTTCTTCTCCACAGGTTAACTGGTCAGAACTGGTTTGTGCTCTGCTACACATACATCTCAAAGGTTTCTTTGATGTAAGTCACCGTATTCAAAGCAAAAGTGTATTGTCCTCTTTAATCCCATCTGGACCTTGGAATTTACACCTCAGATCTCTCTGATGTAATGCAAGGGTTCCCCTGGAAATGTATTTTGGACATTCCAAATCCATCTGGGTCCTCCCTGGCTCAGACATCAGACCTCTTCAATGTCCATTCTGGCCTCTCTCCGACACCCCTCCCCACAAGTCCTTCCTGGTAACCATGCAAGTCAAAGGATCTCCCTGAGGGCATTATGAATGGCTAGTCTTATTTCCAGGGATGAAAGCAAATTGACAAGGTAATTGCACCCCAGATCTCTGCAGTTTAAAATACCTCCTGTCCTTTGAACTTATCCTTGGGGGGTCTTGATGTGTCAGTTCCAGTAAAACAGTAATTTCCTTGAGCTGACTTTCCCATCACATTTTTATATGTAATAAAAAACTAATACAGCACTCGAGCACTCAGAGCTGGCTGTCTACCTCACAATAGTCAGATGCAAACTTTGGTAATTACTTATCTTTGTGTTCTGAGCTACAACAAAAAGTTAGGGTGCCTTTTGTTTTCTTTAAACACTGTTTAGCTTGAGTTATTATCAGCTGACTAAGTAACTGCAGCAGAAATAACTGCCAATTTGCAATTTCCTCACAGTCCAAGCACTGCCTAAAAGTGTCATCATTTACTGTATGAGCAGGCAATAAAGTTTCTAGGGTAGAGTTTGGTGAAATTAGAACATTTTGTTTACCACAGTTTTCACAACAATGCACATTTAAAAAAAAATTTTTTTTTACAATTTTGCATATTTCACTAGTATTTTTTAAGGTGCTTAATTCGGCATTACTAAATTGTCCAGTTTTACAAACAATAATGTGAACATTTGCAGGTTAGTGAAGTGTAACATTTCAAACTGCACATATTTAAACCCTGAGTTTTATAACAAAAAGTCAGAAAAAGAACACTTTCAAGTATTTCAAGCAAATCATGCATTTTTAAAACCTGTTTTTTTATTAACAATTTGGACTCAAAGGAGCACTTTCACGTAATTTGCCTAAAAACATTTCAAACTGCTTATCTCTTGGAAAAAAAGGATTTAAAATAATAAAATTTGGGAAAAATGGCGCAGTCTCAAGTATATTTTCAAAAAGGTTCCAAATTGCAAACTGGGTTTTGAGAAATGCCCAGTTTGTGCAAAATACACAGTAGAGGAATTCTCGTAATTTCTGGGCAGTATCATGAAAACTGCTCAAATGTTAACATGGCAATTTTGTGCTGTTATTATAATATCCTAATCATACCAACTATTGAAACCTGTACTGCTGGTAACTGACTGCATTGTTCTGCACCTTGTCCATTGCCTGACTGTAAACTTAATCCAAAACGTTATCTGATCATGCCTACATACCTCATGTACAGTCAATGTGTTATATTTTAAGTTACTTTATTTCTATTTTGTATCCTAACTTGTTTACACCTTGTTATTGTATTTTATATTGTGTTCGTACCTTACTGTTTCATTGCTATTTTGCACTGTTGCTCTCTTGACACTCCCCTCCCACACACACACACATCTACAAATGAGCTGATACCAGCTCAGTATGTCTTTCTTGGGAAAACTTTTGAAATAAATAAATACATAAATACATACATACAGTGAAGCCCACCAGGATGAAGCATAGTGTCACAGGTTTACTGCTTGACAAAAGGGATTAACTCCAATTGAAATTGTATTGTTTGCTGCAGTAACTCTACTGCAGAATTATGTAGCACTGCGCTTCATCCTGGTGGGCTTCACTGTACATTAATTATTTGACTGTAGGCACATTTTAAGTTTCATCCAGCACTATTACAATGTTGGGTTCTCTTGAACATATGGCATGTCTCAAGAAGTGAAGCACAAATGAAGCCAAGTGTCTTCCAATCCATAGAAATTGTGTAATCCCACAGTTAAGCACAGCTGGAGTGTTGTATTATTGTAACCCCCCGCTGGCTACTTATTTAACTAGTATGCACACCTCTCAGTCTAGGGAAAAGAGAGGGGGGGTTACATAGCTGCCACCATTAGACAAGGTGGGAAACAAAACCAAGTACGGCTACTAGGCACACACCTGGTAGGACCAATTACCATGGCCAAAACCCAGGTCCTGGGGAGAAAACACTTGCTCAGGGCTATGCTAGGTTTGCACTTCTGGATGGGGTACCCAAGTAACTCCACACAGAAGCAGTAACATAAATGTCCATACCAGGTTGGGATTCTAGAGTATGGATTTATTCCATAATAGAGTAGGAACACACAAAGCAAAGCTGGACCCCCAAGGGTTTAAAACATGGTTACTGCAAACATCTGACATGCAGAACTCCAACTTCCCATTTAGCATAGGATAACTGTAGAAAATGTGGACTAGCCACAGGTGAACACACATGCAATTTCCCTTGACTAGGCACACATGGCTAGTACCTGGAAGTCCATATGGCATAGGATTTATTACTGGAAAACTGTGGAACTAGACACAGAGAAAACACACTTCTTCTAGAGAGCATGGCACACATGTCCATTACTTGGATACTTCCCATATAGCATAGGACTGGATGTGGCACACTGACCATGATGGAGCACTCAAGGCTCAACTGGAGAAAATCCACTCACTGGGGCACAAGTTTCTTCAGGCATTGGCCACATGCACTGACAGAAAACTCAGATGCCCTTCAGAACCCAGAGTGCTTAACTGGTCACTCCAGATGGGGGGGGGTCTCCCTCCTTTTGTTTCCAAGTTCATACTCAGCCATCCCTTTGGAAATACACCCCATTTTATCCAAAAGTTACTGTTGATGCTTTCTAGAAATGTATTTCACACTTAACATCAGCAAAACACTTCAGGGGTGTCAGAGGTAAAAGTTCTGTTCACATGGACGGTCACAGACTGGACTCCACTGTGGTCAGCCAACTTTTAAATTTCTTAGGTGACAGGAACCCTTTATCAGAGAAATTCACCCTTAAACCAAAAAGCAGGTACTCCTGGGCAAACTCAGAAACAAATGTACTCACAAGATGTTGACACAAAAGGCAGCTTCACAAAGTTCTGGTAGGATCAGGGGATTGTCTAACATCCTGGCAGCATACTCCATCCCACCTAGGATGAAGAACAGAAAATCCCTGGAGATGGTTTCCACCACTTCACACAAGCTGGAAAAAGCAGTACTCCACTAGGGTGAGAAAATTGGAACACTGCAGCTCTCTATCAGAGCTGCTACTACAGACTACTGCTCATACTGAACTCTGGAACAAGACTCCCTATAGAATTCTAAATCCCCACTCACAACAACTGCTGCGTGGCTTATGTTGCTGCGAGAGTTTTAAGGTGACATCACCTCTCTAGCTCTCAGCTGAGACTGACAGCAGAGAGGGACAGAGTGAAATCCATTTACTGGGAAATCACTAGCTGCCTTCCCTGCCTACCACTAATTCTAAATGCGATTCTTGTAACCCCTGGGAACAAGGGGTTTACACTATAATTCTATAATGGCTCCCCAATTTTAGATTTTAAAATGCAGTAAAGAGGTTCACAGTGCTAAGTATTTCTGACCCATGTTATTGTGCAGGAATAATTTAGGGTTACCGTAAAAACTCACGTACAAGTCGGCTCGCCTATAAGTTGGGGTCCCGACTTGAACGCGGCAAATTACAACTTTGTTATTGACCAATGTATAAGTCGGGTACTGAGTTTCCTACGAAACCTGTAATCAATTTAAAAAAAACACAAGAGGAACTGAGCAGATTTATAAGAAAAAAACATGATTTATTTTAACAGGTTCAGTTTTTAAAAAATAATGAGTAAGCTCTCAGTCATCGTACAGTCATTACATCATCTTGGGGAGGGTACCAGTTCATGAAATAAAGTGCACTCGAGTCAGGTTCAGAATCAAAAACCTCATCCTCCTTGTCATCCGATTGAACAGCATGTGGAGCTGTAGCTCTGACAGCGGTATATCCTCATATAGATCTGCCTAGCTCTCCAGGTTCAGACACGGTCAAATCATCAGCAAGTTCAGTTGTTGAGGCAACGCTTTCATCAACGAGGTTGGCAAATAGCAGTTCATCTTCTGTCCCATCCATTAAATTAGAAATGCCACATGTTTTAAACAATTTCTCTACAGCTGTGCTTGAAACAGCATCCCATGCCTCCCGTACCCAGTTACACACAAGTCCATAATTAGGCTTTTTCATATTACCACCCAGGGTGAATTCCTTGCTGCCATTGACCATCCACTCCCTCTAAAGCTCCCTCATATTATTTTTAAAAGGCTTGTTAAGACTTACGTCAAGAGGTTGAAGAAGCGATGTACAGCCTCCTGGTATTACAGCTTGCCGGGTGCAGTGAAGGCGTAGATTTTTTTTGACAGAGTCCACCAAATGAGCACGGAACATATCCCAGATAAGAATGCTTTTTCTGTGTAATAGTGCCCCTGGTCATTTCGCCCAAACCTCGATTATCCATTTATTTACAAGTACTTCATCCATCCAACCCTTAGGATGTGCTTCCACAAGGACATTAGGAGGCATCTTTTCCTTAGGCAGAGTTTTTCTTTTAAAAATTATCATTGGTTTTAATTTGGTGCTGTCTGCCAGGCAAGCAAGCACTACAGTGAAATTGGATTTTTCCCCACCACAAGTTCGAACTGTGACTGTCCTTTCACCTTTAAAGTGCACTGTACAGTTTGAAGGAAGATCAAAGCTGACAGGTGTCTCGTCCATGTTGCCAGTCGATATTAGGGGGTAATCGTACAGCTTTTTTTCTTTTATTATAAATTTATGAAAGCTATCAGGCTTTAGCTGCACATCTGCAGGGAGTTTCTGTGCTATATGTGTCCTCTGCCGCAGTGTGAGACCATGTCTCTTCATAAATCTGGTACACCAGCCCGCAGATGCCCTGAAGTTGCTAGCACTCCCTTGATTCTTTCCTATAGCAAGTGCTTGAAGCCGACTAGCCATTCTGGTTACAATGTAACCTTGCTGCCTTAGTTAGCTGACCAAAGAACTAAGTTCTTCTTCAATAGATGATACAGGAGAAGAGTTTGCATGAATGTGTTTGACATTTCTGTCAGCACACAGCAGCGAATCTTTTTTCTGTTTCCAGTCACGGATTAATTTTTCATCGATACTGAATTCTCGCTCAGTAACAGCATTTGTGTGAGTCTCAGCATACCAAACAACTTTTATTTTATTTATTTTATTTTATTTTATTTGTGAAAATCAGTTTACAACCTTTGAGCCAGGGGCTCATTTCCAAAGGTACCTCGTCACATTGAGGACATACATAGCAATTTTAGGTTACATAGCACAGGTTTGCTGAAATAGGCGTTCATCAGAGGTGCCACGTCACACTGAGGTCAAACAAAATACATTTAAGTTACAGGGTACAAGTAATTGAAATAGGTCTTATACAAGTTGGTTTCATATATTGAGCAATCTACTGGCATTACCATAAAACAGCAGGCACTGGCCAGGTTATACATAGGTATGGTGTACTGGTGAAGAGGTGGTGGGGTGAGCTAGGTGGAGAGCCACCTGGAGAGCGTTGTCATGAGTGGAGAGGTTGAGGCTGAGGCCTCATTCAGAGACAGGAGCAGCTACGAGTGTTGAAGAGTTGGCTTCGAAGGGTGGTTTTGAATTTGGAGATAGTAGTGGCATTGGTGATGGGGTCAGGGAGAGAGTTAAACCAGGAACCAACTTTTAATTTAAAATCTGCATCATATGCACTGCGTTTTCGTTTGTGAGCCTGCATCTTAGGCAGAGGGAGCAGCAATAGTGAACTGAGGAGGAGCAGAAGATTTAACTACGGTGATGTAATCAGAGATAATTAACAACCTGTAGTTAGCATTTTAACATCATTTAAACATCAAGTGGTGTTAATCATTTAACATTGAACTGAGGAGGTAATCACAGGCATTTAACAACCTGCAGGAGGGACAGATTTAACTACGACGAGGTAATCACATCCAAGTAACGACTGCAATTAGCAATTAAACATCGGGCAGTATTAATCAGGCAGCAAAGTTCACGTTTTGTTCAGAGCTCTAACAAACCTGCGCTACAGTATATCTCGTGTATAAGTCGGACGGTTAAACAACATGTAGATTTCAACTCCACAAAATCTGACTTATATGCGAGTATATACAGTATATTATCCACATCTGACAACTTAAGTTTGTGGTAGATCTTTTTTATACTTGTGAATTTTATTTAGTTATGTATTTGGATTGACTGATTTACATTTGTTTGCATTTTTCTTTGTTTTTGGTAATCAGGTAGGCCCACTGGAATTGAAAGTCCCATTTCCAAGGGCAACTCACAATTAGTTACAAAAAGAGGTATGTACAATGGTCAAACAATTAAGATACATAGTGCAAAAAATGTAGTTTTATAGGAACAATGTGTGGAGGAATGCAGCAAGTGTCAAGACTTTTAAGATAATCATACCTGAATATGTTAGTTACAGTACATGGAATATAGGACACAAAGGGGAGTAAATATATTTCAGTAACTAGGGACTAACTAAAGCCTGGTTTCAAGTATGAGTGAGGTATCATGTTCAGAGTCTAGCTGTAATTATATAGCAGCCAGATGCAGCTAGCAAATAAAGATGCTACTAATGCCACCCGATGGCCCAGCGGAAATGACACTCACTTCTCTGTTGATAACCTGGGTTTGGGTGCAGACTGGGAAGTTGGTCAGGAGGCCAAGGGGCTGAGAGACAGTGCTACCAGCTGGGAAAGGGAGGCACCAAGATTCAGTGCCATAGCAACCCAGCAGTGAGCCAGAAGAGCTAGATCTCCCCCCCACAGGATGTTGCTACATACAGCCAAAGTACATGTGTGGGGACACATGGACTGCACCAGCATGCCAGGGGAGAGGTGAAAACCAAGAAAAAACTCTGTGCACACCGATGGAAGTCAATGACAGCTCTGGCACCCTCAGGTTCCTCTCCATGTGGCTCCTTGCCAACAAGGTAATAATAGGAGTGGTGGTTGGGACTGTAGCTGCTGGCAGAAGCTTGAATCAGGGAGAGGAAGTCATTGGGGTTCAAAAAACAGAATATAGAAAAATAAAAGATGCTCTTTAAAGGCCAGATTAATGGTTAGAATAGACTGACTTGACTTCCAGTGATGTCAGTTCCTATGGTGGATTGAACTCTCTGGGCTCCTCTGAGATGCTCCCTAATCTGTTGCCATCCTCCCTAACAAACTGTCCAATTTGCCTAAGAAAAGGAGATTAGAGCAGATTATGACCTTCACACGTCAGTGTTTAAAAGAATCTGTGGCTGGAGCTGCTGAGAAAAATGATATCAATGGCTCCCTGCAACCGGCAGATACAGGCCACTCAGTTTCACAGTATCCAACATCTCCGAATCCCAACTCAACAGACGAGAGCAGTTCCAAGGAGGAAGAAGCATTTACAATTATATCTAAAAAACTTTTTAAGGGGCTGCACCACTTAGGTGATACACTCACCAAAATATAGCAGGAGCTTTCCAATATCCATTCAGAACAGCAGTCACAGGCTTGGAGGATCACAGACCTGGAGACCCATGCGACAGAGACCTCAAAGATGGTGGACATTCACAATGTGACCATATTACAACTCCATGACAGGGAAGTGTGTCTGCAACAGAAATTAGAGGACCTGGAGGACAGGTCCTGTAGAATAAATATACGAATTCAAGGCATCCTCAAACAGTCCAAATCAGGGGACATGGCGACCTTTATGGACAGCTTTCTTAGAGAGATCCTGGGCCTAGAGACAGACTACGCCTTAAATATCATTCCTACCCACCACTCCTTGAATGCCAGACACACGGACCCCAAGGCACATCCCAGATCTGTGATAGTCACTTTCCTTGACTACAGGACTAAATCTGATATCCTCTGAAGGGCCAGGGCAAAAAAAGAAATCTTATTCAGTGACTCCCACCTCTTCTTTGAACATGATTACGTGCCAATTATAATGTATTGTTGGCACTAAATGCTACCTATCCTGATGCAATTATGGGCAAAAGGAGTTAAAGCGAGATTGGTCTATCCTGCCACTTTACAAATCATCACTGATTCAGGTACCCACTCCTTTCCAGTGATATCTGAAGCAAAAAAGTTTTTGCAACAGTGGGATGTTTCTGTGGATGCCCTTCTAGATGCTGAAACACAAAAGGAGTTGGAATATCGATGATGGTATACGATGAGGGGACCACACCAGAGGAGGGGGTTTTGGTGGACGGAGGGGTAGATCAGCTGCCACTTGATCAGATGGAGGCATCACAGAGCTCTTCCACACCTTCTTCTAAAAATCCTTTGCCACAACACAAGGCAGGCAGCTAATGAAAACCCTCAAACCGGAGAACTGACTCAACCCCAGCTTGCAATGAGAATTCCTACCTGAAGCTATACATCGATCTCTTTTGGTAGAGAAGTTGGGAGGCATATCTGGACTTACTGATAGAGGGTTCATCCTTGGATTCTATGTCCTCTTTAAGTCATAGTAAGAACCCTCCCTCCCCATAGGCTTTTGAATTTTCATCTGCATTTCTGAACATAAGCACTGAACTAAAGAGTAGCTACTTGGGAATCCAGGAGCCTATTATTAATGCATTAGTTATGTTTATTTTACATGTGACTTACTGGAAAGATTATGTCTTATAATTGGGCCTCTGATATCTTTGTTCTACGCAACGGATACCCGGCATATACTGGACCCATAACAATACCTGTCTGATATAACTAACTTAAGAAATATATGGGGGGGGTCAGAGTGCCTCTACATTTCTTTTTTATAGGAAGTTGCAAAATATGTTTATTTTCTAATTCTCCTTACATTCCATGAAGGGTTGTAAGGGGGGCAGGGGGACTCTTGGGAGGAGGGGAGGCTTTCAGATTTGGTCCGCCACACATAGGAATCATTGCCCCACCTCATGCTGAGGTTCATTTTGTTACTTCTTCTGGGCACTGCCTTTAGTTGCTGTGTTATCCTTCCTTATTTTGGAACCTTAGAGGGAGAGCTGGGGTGGCACTATTGGAAGTTGCTACCTTAAGGTGGCTCAACGGATGGGTTGGTTAAATAGTTACAAAGTTGCTAAAGTGTTGTCTGGTTTATATTAAAGTTTATTGTTGCCTGGCTCATTAGGGAAAGGAAGGTGTTGAAGCCTAGGAAGAGGGGAAAGAGCCCTATTGGGGGTGACATGGGCACTACGCCACAGAAAGAGAACATAGAAATACTATATAATGTTAAAAGGATGAGTTGAAAATCATGACCTATAATGTTAAAGGTTAAAATGGGCCTATCAAAAGAGCTCTTATTTTACAGGAATTGGAAAAACACAGAGTGAGTCTTGCATTATTACATGAGGCCCACCTTTCCGACAATGAACACCAAAAATTTTAGAGATCTTGGGCTGAGGAGGTCCATGCAGCCTCATGGATGGTACATCTTTATATGAGGGGAACAGCAATCTTAATAAGTTGAGATACCCCTATACAGATCAAAGAGATAAAAATAGACCTTTGGGGGCAGTTTGTTAGACTTCACACTAGATACCACAATCTGAAATGTATATTTTTGAATTTGTATGCCCCAAACAATGAGAAAGATAACCAGGATTTCTTCAGTAGGATAATCCTGGACTCCATTGGAGATCCTGAAGCTTTACACATCATTGGGGAGACTTTAATAGGGTGTGTCAGCACATTGAGATAGGCATGGTTTGGGTCCGCCCAACTCAGAAAACATTGGGGGTAGCTTTTTGAGGAGGCTGTTGGAGGAGGCAGGATTAGCAGATGCCTGGCAGGTGATGAAACACCCTATCCAGAAGAACTATATGTTTTTCTTACATAGACATGGTAGCTACTCCCATATAGATATGTTCCTCCTCCCCTCCAAGAAAGGATCTCTCCTCCAGGACTGCCCAATCCTCCCGTTGACTTTGTCTGATCACTCCCCGGTACTCATGTGGTTACTTCTCACCCCTACAGTATGTAATTTAAACTGATGACTTAATATAGGTTTGCTAAATTCAGAAGACTTCAAGCAAGAGGTGATAGGAAGCATCCAGAATTACTTACCCTCTAACTGTAGGGGGGGACGTCTCACCTTCAGTGAGATGGGATGCCCTTAAAGCTTTTCTAAAGGGCTTTATCATTTCCTATAGTTCTAAACAGAAATATTAGAGGCAGAAACACCAGCAACAACTGGAAGAAGAGCTCAGGGAGGCTGAGTACAGGCACAAGGTAACTCTTGACCCCCCAAGACAAGGAAGCTTGGCAGATGAAGAAGATCTCGTTAGAATGCCTGCTGTCTCTTCAAGTGGAGGGATCTCTGAGGAGGTCCAATCATAAATATTATGAGGGGAGGAATAGAGCTGAAAGACTCTTGGCCCTGGCTTTGAGGAAACAGTCAAGCAGCAGGGAAGTGTTGGTGGTGAGGGACCCTGGGGAATATGGAGAACTGGTGTCTGATTCCCCCTGGGATATACCAGACCTTTGCTAAATATTAACAGCAACTATATAGCCAGGACACCAATGACCAGATGTATGCCTGGACGGAAGAATTTCTGGCCTCACTGGTTTTACCATCCCTTCACCAAGAAGATAGAGATTGTTTAGGTAGGCCGATCATGAGGCAAGAGATACCAAAAAAAAAACAACAAGTAAAGGTGGGGAAGTCCCTGGGCTAGGACAGCCTACCATCTGAGTTTTATAAATCTTTTCAAGATAATTTAATAGTCCCTTTATTGGAATGCTACTAGTACATTTGGGGGGGGGGAGATCCTGGAATCTTGGCATAATGCTCAGATTTCCATTTTACATAAGGAAGAAAAAGACACAGAGCAATGCAGCTTCTACAGTGCCATATCCCTCCTGAATGTGGATTTGAAAATTTTTACTGGAGTTTTGGCAGACCGCCTGCAAGAGGTCGTCCCAAAGATTATACACCCAAATCAGACAGGTTTTGTGGCTGGTAGGTACCTCCAGGACAACATTAGAAGGCAACTAAATATAATTTCATCTCAGTGGGGACAGGGGGCATTCCAATTAGCTATCTCTATGGATGCTGAAAAAGCATTCAATAGAGTGAATTGGCACTTTTTACAAAAAAACATGGAAAAGATGCAATTCCGCCCAAATATTTTGACTGTAGTTTTCAGTTTATATTCCACCCCATAGGCCCAAGTGAGGGTGAATGGAATTAACTTACAAAGATTTCCAGTTTACAGGGGAACTCAACAGGGCTGCCCCCTGTCTCCATTGCTTTTTACAATTTTTTTGGAGACGTTAGCTGCGGCAGTCCACCAGGACCTGCAGATAGAACAGGTGATGGCAGGGGGACTAGAACATAAGGTAGCCCTATACACCAATGATTACATTTTTTAAAGGCACCTGGGGTCTTCCCTGCTTCGATTACTAACCCTACTAGATAAATTTGGGAAAATGTCTGGCTATAAAATTAATTTGGATAAGTCGGCAGCGCTTATACTCAGTGGAGCCTGCTCTCCGGGTTTGAGGCCACTTTTCCCTTCGCAAGGGCAAAAAATAATCAAACACGCTATTTGGGAGTCCAGATCTTGACGGTTCAGTCCAGGTTGGTTGATATCAATTATAGTAAATTATGGAGTGAGATGCAGAGGGATATGGCTAGTTGAACTCTGCTGCTGTTATCGGTAGCTGGCAGGATAGATTCAGTAAAATTGAATCTACTCCCCAGATTTCTATTTTTGTTTTCCACACTGCCACTGCCCATTCCATCCAGTTTTTGGACAAAGGTAAAGACAGGCCTACTCAAATTTGTCTGGGGAGGGCGTAGACCATGCATAGCAGTTAGGATCTTATAACAGCCAAGGGACCAGAGGGGTTGGCTATGCCTGACTTATATAAGTATTATTTAGCCAGTCAAATGCTAGCAGTTTGTACCTGAGGCAAACAGTGCAGAGCATTGAGATGGTATAAGATTGAAGAAGGGGATGGGATTCCTCAGCCCTTTTTTACACTGGCCTGATCGGACTCACCTGGAGCCTTACTAAAAGAGATCAAAAATCCCTGGATAAAGCATACTTTAAGGATGTTATGTCAGGTTAGGTGCCGGATGGCCTTTACTTCTTCATTAGGCCCACTGTCCCTGATTCACTATCATTCTGATTTTTTTTGCCACCTCAGAAGGAATGCTTTCTGGGAGGCAAAAGGACTCACACATTTTGCTCAGTTTCTAGAGAAGGGATCTTGTATGTCTTTTCCACAACTGAAAGATAAGTTTATCTTGCAGAACTAGGACTTCCACAGGTTCTTACAGGTATAATAATAATAATAATAATAATTGACATTTCATCAAAAGTGATAATCTTGAGGCCCTCCTGATGAGGCAGAGATCCCCCTGAGAGGATTTCTTATATGGGTCAATGACTTTAAATGTGTAAGTTCGGTATATCTCTGAACTTTTTAAGAAACTAAGTTACCCTAATCCAGAACTTCTTAAAATTAGAAAGGCAGCATGGGAGAGGGAAGCCTTCCCCCATTTCAGATGAGGCTTGGGCCTCAAGATTAATGTTGGGCAGGAGGGTCTCCTCCTCTTCCAGCTGGAGAGAATTATTTTGGAAAATCTTAGTTAGCTACTTCCGCACTCCAACAGTGACCCAGCATGTTAACACCACTTACACTACCTAGTGCTGGAGGCAGTGGTGCCAATGGTAGACAAGAAGTACAGGAACTCGGCCACTGGCAAATATGAAATGCAGAATGAAGATCCTTAATCTGAAGGATGGCTGTATCAGGAGACATCTATCTGATAAGACACTAGTAGATTCAGTTAGAGATCCTGAAGTATTTCTAGCAAAATAGCACTGCTGAACAAGTCGAATGTTGTTATGGAAACTCTGATTTCAGGTCACAGGCCCAGAAACTGTCATTATGTTGCTGGTTTAAGAATTTCAGTTCCAGTGCCAGTGGGAAGAAGTACAGGAACTCCGTTCCTGCTGCAAAAAAGGTACAGGAACTGAGTTCCTGTGCGTTCTTGCACATTCCTGCTCACTTTCATCACTGGCTGGAGGGGTTGTGGGAGTGTGGGATCCCACTATCATATATTTTGGAGTTGCCTGATAATTAAAGTTTTTTTGTCTTCTGTTGGGGGGGGGCGGTACTACAAATTTTACAAGTGGACATTACAGATAGTTTTACGGATAGGATTATGGGAACCCCCACTAAGTTGAGCTTATATAACACACAAAGGAAATTGGTGCTTATATTCTTAGTGATGGCATTGAAGTGTATAACCTCCCATTGGTTATGGAGAGACCCACCAGGCCTTCAAGAATGGTGCAGTAGACTAAATCAAATTTATAACATGGAAATTCTGACAGCCCACCCACACCTAAAGGGAAGAAAAACATAAAGATGTGTGGGACGCCTGGCTCAAGTGGGTCACAGACAGGATCAAGGTAAGCCCCAATTAAGTAACCTATTGTAGGACCACTCCATTCCTTTTCTCCCTCTTCCTTCCTTTTTACACACTCAGGCCTTGGCACAGTTCATTACAGAGTGGTGAACCTGCTCTCCATTTAGGCTCCCTTACCTTGATTTAACAAAACTATGAAAATAAGAAAAATGAAATAACGCTTTCCTAAGTTTTATAGTTCCTCCTCACCTCCTATTTAAGCTCAGGCAAAGTTGTATAAAGTTAATTTTAACTTAATATATAGCTGTTGAAGATTTAGTGAATTATACTTAAAAATATAGTTTTAGAATCGTATGTGGTAGGGGCTTGACACGATATACAATATCTTAAATAGGATTGTTTATGAAGTTCTTAGAACAATCTTTCATATCAGTATGTATATGATATGTATGAGGTTGGTTTGATTCGAAAATGTTTGACAGTTTTAGTCATGCTCCCTATCTATGAACATTTTTTGAATAAAGATGAGTTACAAAAAGAAATAATAGATTTACTTAATTTAATAGCTATGGGGAGGGACTTCCACAAGACTGGGAATAGATATGTGATGGATCTCTGCCCTTTTATAATTTTCATGTGGGGGGTTGAAAGAGCTACACAAGGGAATGACTTGAATTTTCTGGAGGAGGAGGCTCTGGTCAAGACTGATGCCAAACAGGGAGTGGAACTGGTCTTGATGAGTTTGTAGTTTATGCAGTGAAGGGCAAGGGCAGTGAAGGGCAAGTTGCATCTGACCTGCAAGTGTGGCCCATTTGCTCTCCTTTAGAACTCCACACTGGTGGTCCCTGTTGTGAGTGTCAAGAGTAAAATGGTTAATTCTGTTGTAGAGAACCCTGAGCCTGGCCACATCAGTGTCCCATGCTGACAGAAGTGTGTCTTCTCTATAAGTAAATGTGGGGAGAAGAACATTGCTGGTGAAGGCCAGTAAGGACTTTTTATTTGGTGAAACTGGTGGGGCTGGCATGATAGCCTAGAGGTTAGAATAATGAGCTGTGAATGATCTTGGTATATCCAGTAGACCTGGGCTTGATTCCCACAAAGTCCATTTGCATTCTGTATGACCCTGAGCAAGTAATTTAACCACCCCAGTTCTACAGGGGCATGCCTGAAAACAGGCCTTGGGTCTAGTGGGTTTTACCCATTTACCAAAGATTTGAAAAAAGTCTTTAAACTGTAAATCCCCAGTTCTGGTTAATTGTTCTTGTAACCACAGCTGTATGTGACTTATATGATAGTACAGAGTCCAGATGTAGTCCAAAGTATATTTATTTATTAATTTGGACTTTTGTTAACAGGGTAGGCTCACTGAGACTAAAAGTCCCATTTCTGGAGTGACCCCAAATTAATTACAAAAAGACAGTCATAGTTAGATGCATATAAGAGTCATAGTGATACAGATAGCAAACATCTACAGTGATGTACATCTAAACAAGCATTTGTCAATGCCGAATGTTTGCTTGCTGGCATTGGCATTGGTAGTGTAGAAGTTACAGAGCTGCATAATAGGAATGGCAGTGAAGTATTGAACTGAAGCCAACCCCACCACAACCCTTCAAAGAGTGACAGGCATTGGGGTATGCCTTTGGGTCGTCAGACATAACGGCCATGCCATTTCACCACACCCTACCCTGCAGACACTGACAAGTGTCATGGTGTGCCTTGGGGTCTTTGGCCCTTATGCGTACCCCATTCCATCAGGAAATATGGTGAGATGGGTGCAGTATAGGAGAATGGGGTGAACTTTGGGGCCGAAGAGTTCAAGGCATACCTCAATGCCTCTCACTGGCTGCAGGGTGTGGGATGGTATGAGCATTACAGGCAAGAATACCAAGTCACACCCCTGATGCCTGTCATTCTCTAGGGTGGGGCATGGTTGGAAACCCTAACACCTCAGGCATTCATTGGTATTTTCACTCAAATTTTCAACATGGTTTTTTGTGACCCCCACCTCATGAACAGTGGCAATATCAGTTTGTTAGCGAAGCTGCTTATGCACAGCAACTACGGCATTTAAGCACCACAGGTGCAAAACACATTCTGAACAGGATGTGAAAATGACAGCTGTACTGTCATGGGGAGGTGTAAAATGGCAATGTTGCAAATCTGCAGTAAAAATATTAAAAAAACTGGTGAAGTCACGAGCGTGCATAGAAACTGTGCAACGCACACCCGTAATGTAATTAGTTTGGGAATTTTTTACAGCAGATTGTCAACACAGGCATTTTGGGACCTCCGATCATGAACAGTGTCACTGTAATTTTCTTTATCGGTCCCGAACAATGATTTCCCACAGCGACCACGCATCTCTGCCCTGAAAGTGTGAAAACACATTTTGGCCATGTTGTGAAAAATGACAGCTGTACAGTACATAAGGAAGTGGGGAAAAATGCCACTGGTAAAAATCTGGACTGAAAATATTGCAAAGTCATGAACTTACGAGGGTGCGTGGAAACTGCGCAATGCTCACTCGTAACACAGTCATTTTATGGACTTTTGTCAGCAAATTTTCAACATAGCCATTTTAAGACCTCTGCTCATGAACAGTGTAACTGTGATTTTCTTAATCTGTCCCAAACATTGCTTTTGACAATCGACTGCACCATTGTGTGCTACATGGGTGGAAACATGTTTTGGGCAAGATGTAAAATGACAGCTGTACTGCTCATAAGGAAGTGTAATAAAATGGCAATGTTGAAAATCTGGAGGAAAATATTGAAGATTCAGAACTTACGAGCCGCAGAGAACTGCTCAACACACGCCTGTAAACAGTCATTTTTAGGAATTTTTTCATCAAATTTTCAACATAGCCATTTTAAGATCTCTGCTCATGAACAGTGTCACTGTGATTTTCTTAATGTGTCCCATACATTGATTTCGCATACCGACTGCGCCATTGCGCGCTACATGGGTGGAAACACATTTTGGGCATGATATGAAAAATGACAGCTATACTGCTCATAAGGAGGTGTGGTAAAATGGCAATGTTGAAAATCTGGAGTGAAAATATTGAAAATTCGCGAACTAACGAGTGTGCGTAGGAACTGCGCAACGCATGCTCGTAAAACGTCATTTTTAGGAATTTTTCCACCAAATATTCAACATAGGCTTTTTGAGAACCGACCTTATGAACAGTTGCAGTGTCATTTTGTTACTCTGTCATGAAAGGTGATTTTGCGCAGTGACTGCGAAATCACCCTTCGGGCCCGATTAACGCCATGACAGTGAGAGCATTCATGAGAAGGGGTCCCAAAAACCCCATGTTGAAAATTTGGTGCAAAAATTATAAAAAATGCCTGAGATATGTAGCAAAGTTGAAAACCCTGTCTATCCCATTATACTGCTTACCGCATTTCTTTAGTTTGCGGTCGGCTTTGAAGAGTGCAGACGTGTTCCTGGCCCACCAAGATCGCCGCTACCGGAATCCAGAGGTAGGCATGAGGTGGGGGTGGGAGGCAAGGTGCAGTGGGTGGGGCTGGGTGAATGCCGAGGGAACGCTTTTGTTTACAGGTTTTTTTTTTTTTTAACAGGAAGGCGACGTGGGACATTTGCCACTTGGGGTGGCTCCAGCATGGCAGCTAGAAGGCTGTTTGGGGAGCTGGAGCCAACAGGATTGGCACCCCATCTGCCATATGACTTGTGCCACGCCGGGTGGACTCTTACATGGCAGCTGTAAGGCTGTTTGGGGGATCTGAGCCGAGGATTGGGCACCTTCCGCCCATACGGATGTGTTGCCATGCTGGGGTGGGCACCCAGTGTGGCATCTGGAACTCTGTTTTGGGGAAGCGCAGCACAGCTGATGGGGATTGAGCACCCCATTGGCTATACAATGTGTGCGTGGGGGAAGCGAGCACACAGTATGCATGCGGCGTGTGTGTAAGGAGCACGCATGAGCAGGCGATATCTTATCGCTGCTCACTGAAGCGTAGCTCCCTCTTTCAACTGTATGCCACTGCGTTTTCAACTACTGTCATAGACAGCTCCAGCAGTGATTGTAGAACTGCGACCGTGCCTGCAAACACACTGACTGAATTGGAAGACGCTGACACACCTCCGAAAAACTCGGATGATGGCACTATGTTTCTTGCACATGCGTGCAAGCAAACATAAAAAGGGATGGTTCACAGGCTTGGTCATCACATAGAATTTAACAATACTGTGTTAAGAGGATACAATAAAAAGGTATCAGCATAAAACAGGCATCTCTTGCAGGACAAAGGGGAAGGCCAATAACCAGATAGATAAGTCATGGGGTCGTGCTTAGTGAAGGCAGGTGCACAGACTTCTTACCAGAAGTAGCCCAAAGGAATGTTTTGAAAGCGTGGAGGTTGGAGCATGCCTAGATGTCAGCCAGGAGGTGGTTCCACAGCCTAGGTGCCACAGATGCAAAGGATCTTTTGCCTGAAGCATTTACAGTTTTTGGAACTGTAAGGAGTGCCATGGAGGAAGATCGGGGGAGCCTGCTGTGAGGTTTTAGCTCCAGGCTGGAGGAAAGATTTGGAGGGAGGGCATGTAGTATTTTGTGTGCCAGGGACCAATTTAGATGGAAAGCACCTTGCAATGGTGTTCTCACTTACTGGCACCTACAGCAAGCTGAGACATGTGGAGATACAAGGTTTTCAGCTTCGATGATTCTGATTCTTTGAGTGAGGCTAGGACAGGGCCACCATACATGATGACAGGCAGCAGAATACTGTTGGTTGGCTATGGATACCCTGGCTTCTGGAGTATGACAGGGGTTGAACTGACAGAGCAGCACCAGTTTTTGGTTCAACAGTTTGTTCACCTCACCTGATTGTGGTTTAAAAGATAATTCTTGGTCCATTAGAACACTCAGATATTTAATTGAATCAACAGTCTCAATGGGATCACCCTTAAGCGAGCATATTTTTAGAAATCTCCTACTATCTGAGTCTTGATGGTGTTGGCTGAAAAGGACAGTCTTAGTTGTCTTGGCATTTAACATTAATTTGTTAGCCGTGAACCAGGATTCCAACTGCTGGAAGTCAGGTTTTTTTGCATCTCTCACCGCTGGGCTTCTGCCCTATCATGGACCCCTTGGCTGCGGCTTCCCACATTAGCTGCTCTCCGGTATCCCCTGACTTACCCCCCAGGGCAGGGTTGTGGTACCCGGCCCCTCTGAACGGTGCCACGAATGATGGGATAGGGTGGGAGTCTGCCTGGGAGCTGATAGCGGCCACGGGCGGGCGTCATTGAGGTGGTGGGTAGGCTGGCTTTTTTCCCCCCTGTAGGCGGGAGCAGGAATGTGCAATGATACCAGCATCCATCCTGCCCCCTCCGAGCCTTGCTGGTGCCAGTTGCTGCAATGCCCCCAGCCTCCACCAGGGTTCCCTCAAGCACCAGTCACACACTGCACCCTCCCCCAAGAGAAGTAGAGCAGTCTGTGGGATGCTCGATCCTTCTCCACCGGCCTTCCCTCCGACGACCCAGGTCCATTCCCGAACTCCGGTCACTGGCGTTGCAAGTGGAAATCCAACCACTGCACCGATGGGCTGGCCTTAGCTGAAAGTCAGTTTTGAGGCCTGATTCAATCAACTCCAGGTCTGAGTGACTCCTGTGTGGTTCTATGTCATAACTACAATCGCGGAATAGCGATCGCCATTTGGAGGACTGTACATCACTGAAAATGAATTACAATGATGTACACTTGCAGTGACTAGAAAACCAGCAACTGGTTTTCTATGTTATGCAGAGGGTTGCACCCCCTGCATCCCCCCACGTAAGGATTCTCAACCCGGGGTGCATGTCGGGTGTGTGTAAACTTAAAAAATAAAACCCCAGACCCAATGCCAAAAACACTGTGCCCAGAACCAAGGTGGCACCTCCCAACCCCAGCCCACCACCTACCCACCATGCCACATGGCCAGCTCGGCAGCAGACCGCACACTATTCCCCCCATACCCTCCCTCCCTTCCACCTATCGCGTGATACATCCCCCGCACGTGAATATATAGCAACACCTGGTCACTGTACTCGCCTACCCCTGTATCTGGTCACTACCCTGCCAGGTAGCCCAGAACATAGGCGCCATGATGGAGTCACCCTTTTTGAAAGCATTCAATTGCAGTTGCCTTGTTCACTGGATGCCCTCCTGTATTGTACCACATTGTCAGCATACGAAAGGCTTTGGCACTACCACCGTACTTGTGTAGGTCATTAATAAACAGGTAGAACAGTAGTGAGCTCAGTATAAAATTCTGGAAAACCTCATCTGCGATTTCCATCAGAGTGGATTGGCTACCCCCACCCATTTAGTCAACTGCTTTCAGCCAGTTAGGTAGTTTCTGAATCTGGAACAGAACATATGGTCAAGACTTAGTCCTCTGAGTTTGTGCAGTAACAGCTCTTGGCTGACTAGGCCAAATGTCTAAGTCAGGTCAATAAAGACAACACCAGTAGGATGCCCGATCTCCTGGGTATCAAGGTCTGTTGTGAGCCTGACTAGTACCGTATCCATTCCATGGTTCTTCCTAAAGTCATTCTGGGCATCTGCAAGCAGAGAATGGGTTGCAATGTAGACCTGGAGCTGGTTGTATTCCAGTCTTTCTAAAGTTTTGGACAGGGTGCAAAAAACAGAAATGGCCGGTATTGCTTTACAGGTTTCTTAGCACCCCCTTAAAGAAGGGGAACTACCTGTGCCACTTTCCATATGTTAGGTAGGACACCCTGCATTAGGGACACATTAAATATTGCTGTAAGGAGGAAAATGAGAATATGGGCACCAAGTCTGAGCAGCCTGGGTTCTAGCTTGTCATTGCCAGTGGACCCTTCTTCTTTTATCCTTGAAAGCTAGGTCAGCACCTCCTGTCTGGTGAATAGTTTAAGGTGTAATTCAGGTTGAGATACTGGCAGGGCACAGAAGATAATTGTAAATGGAGTCCACTCTGAAGAAAGAGGGGTTACTAGTGGGCTACCGCAGGGTTCAGTATTGGGTCCAGTCCTTTTTAATGTCTTTATAAGTGACATTGCAGAGGGACTGGAAGGAAAAGTATGCCTCTTTGCAGATGACACAAAGATCTGCAACAGGGTTGATACACAAGGAGGCATGGAAAGGATGAGAAGGGACTTGGCAAGGTTGGAGGAATGGTCAGAAGTATGGCAGCTTGGATTAAATGCAAAGAAGTGCAAAGTAATGCACCTGGGAAACAAAAACCCAGGGGAAGATTACACAATGGGGGGAGAGGTAGTAACAACAACAAAAATGGAAAGAGACCTAGGGGTAATCATATCAGATGACCTTAAGGTTGGCAAGCAATGCGAGAAGGCGGTAGGGAGGAATGGGGGGATACTGGGATGTATTGGGAGAGGTATCACCAGCAAAAACAGGAAGTTGTTATCCCCCTGTACAGACAGTTGGTGAGACCCCATCTGGAGTACTGCGTCCAGTTCTGGAGACCCCATCTCCGCAAGGACATAGACAGGATGGAGGCAGTTCAGAGGAGGGCAACTAAAATGGTGCAGGGTCTGCAAGAGAAGTCATATGAGGAGAGACTAAAGGAGTTTAATATGTATACCCTTGAGGAAAGGAGGGAGAGGGGGGACATGATAGAAACATTTAAGTACCTCAGTGGAATCAACAAAGTCCAAGAGGGTAGCATCTTTCAGAAAAAGAGATGAGCAAGAACAAGGAGACACAATTTGAAGATAGAGGGGGACAGCTCAGGGGCAATGTGAGGAAGTATTTTTTCACAGAAAGGGTGGTGGACACATGGAACAGCCTTCCTGAGGAGGTTGTGGGGTCTAAAACTGTGGGAGAATTCAAGAATGCATGGGACAGACATAAGGCAATTTTTATGGGGGGTAGGAAGAAATAGGCTGTTGGTTAAATAGGATCTGCAGCTTATCCTCTAGGTAGGGAAATGGGCAGACTAGGTGGACCAAGCGGTCCTTATCTGCCATCAAAGTCTATGTATCTATGTTTCTATGTGGTAATGTTAGGTAGGGTAGGATCTAAGGAAAAGCCAGTTAAGGGTACCTTAAACTATGACAGGTCTGTAAAAAAATCTATTAAATGCATCGGTGCAAGAACTGGGTGACTGGGTAGCTTTGGTCTCATTCAGGATGTCTGGGGGGGACTGTACCTGTTTTGCCTTTGATAAGGCTATTAACTTAAGACCAGAACAGCTTAGGGTTCTGGAGGTTAGTAGACTTCAGCTTCTTTAAGTAAATTGCCTTGGCTTCCTTGAGACTGATCTTACAGAGATTTCTAAGTGACCTGTAGTTGTGCCTGTCAGGATGTGTGGATAAGGCACTAAAAGTATACCAGGCCTTGCCCTTTTGTTTCATGAGTTTCCGAAAGGATGGTGTAAGCCACTTAGAGTGCAGGGCTTTGACTCTTCTCTGGACCCTGGAGGTGTGTCTATTAATTATAGCTAGGAGGCAGTTTACCAGGAAGTCTAGGGCAGTAACATCATTGAAACTTCTGATGTCATTCCAAAAGGTGGCAGTGAGATCCTCCAGGAAGGAATTTTGAGTAGAGAGAAGTCCCTGATGGTTAGAGATCTTGGTGGGGGCTTTGGAAAACCATTGTTCCAGACACAATAAATAGTGGAATGGTCACTGAGTGAGTCAGAAAGTATTCCTGACTCTGTAATACGATCATGCTTGCAAATGGGGATCCAATCCAGGAGGGAGTGGTTTCCAGATTTAGCACTGTGGTGAGTTGGCTTATTGATAATTTAACTGAGGTGCAGGTTGTGAAGGGGGGAATTTGAAGTTACAAGTGCCTCCGCTTAACAATTTTAGGTTAAAATCACCCAAGATTATTACCTCTCCAAGTGAAAGAGTTCCCAAGCAAGTAGTAAGGTCAAAGAAAGGCAATTCTAGGTACTGTGGGAAGTTTGTACAAGGCTACATATGTGCAAGGGTTTAGCATCCTCTAGTAGGAATTTCACATGAAACATTCACATTTGGACTGGTCCAGAGTGGATATGGGAATTACCATTGCTCTAGTAGTGTATCTTACATACAGGAGGGCTCTACCTCATTTCTTACCAAGCTAATCCTTCCTTAAAGCAGAATATCTAGGGATGGCTGTTTCATGGGAACGGGGGGGGGATGTTAAGCCATGTTTCAGGCAGAACTAGGGCATCAGGGTTGTATAGGGTTAGCCAAGCTTCCAGATCAGGAAGTTTGGGTCAAAGGCTATTAATATTCAGATGTGCCACTTTTAGTCACTTGGTACAGGACTAAAAAGGGTCATAGTGGGAGATATTTGGGGATCCTGTGTCCCCAGCAGCGAGGAAGAGGGATACCACAAGAGTTCTAGGGAGCCAATAACTGGCAGGGGAGTTTTGATACCATAAAGGGTGCAGGAGGGCGTAATTAAGCATGTATAGGTGGGCTTTGCAATATAACCACAGCCAGTAAAAGGGGGGCAAGTCTCAGAGCATCCAGGAAAATTAGTGAGATGTTCAGAGTTGCTGTGGAATGGGGACACTAGCAATTAGGGAGTCTGTTCAGAGGAAGAGAAAAACACTTGCCATTGCAGATAAGAAATCTTTGTAAACCTTTCTTATTGATTTGTAAATTACAACACAATGTACTGGAAGGCTCAGGCAATAGATATAGTCCTGCTGGGAGTGATAAAATGGGCAAGAGCTAGTGCTATTAACTAAAATCTTAGGAAAGACAACCACTTGAAATTTGAGGAGTGCCTGTAAATACAAATGCTTTAGTTTGGGCCACTCAGAGTAAGGCTTTAACAAATTTCTATTGGACAGTGGCTCACAAGAGAAGACTGTCTCAAATCATGGGGAGAGAAAATAAGGTGCAGTTTATAGTCTTTAGAGGAAATACATGTCAAAATTTAGAATGTTCAGAGACCCTGAAATATGGAGTAGCTAAGGCCATCCCAATACAGACCAAAAGTAAGGCCTGCAGGGGGACACTTTGTAAAGGGTGGGTTCACTGTATTTTAGGATTAGGAATATAATCAGACCCCAGATAGGGAGGTGTTAAAGCTCAATACATATCAGTGAGTCTTGGCAATCTAGTAGCACAAAGCTGTAACAGTAAGTTTGGAAACCATTCAGTCAAGTGGCATGGACTGCTAATTAGCTTACAGGTATAACATCACTCAGATAACATACAGTACTATGGCAAATTAAGGCAGCTGACTAGGTGGTGCAGTAATTGAACAGTTAGGCAGGTGACACAACCAATGCAGAAAATGCTGTAGTACTTTACATAACAGATAGCAATACAATTCAGTGCAGTGAATCCCCTGATGATGATGATGATATCAGAGCCAGGCTATAATGTGAAACACAAAATAGACCAATGAGGCTGAGCTAGGTCATGCACATAATACAACATGACTCACACATATGTCTTCTGAGTGTTCAGTGAATTTTTGTGGTAAACAGTAGTTCTTTGGAGTGACAGCAAGGTGGATTGTGCAGGGAAGTCTGAGTAGCTGCTGGTAGCCTCCCACAGCTGACTTCTAGGCAGATTCTGTCCTTTGCACTACAGCCCTTTATGCTCAGGACCACAGTGTGGAAGGATCACTTGTGGAGGGGAAGATCTGTGGGAGTAGATCTGGCCCACGAGGATCCAGGTCCACTCCTGATTGGTGGAGAGCATGGCCAGCTGGAGGGGGTCCCAAGCAAGCTTTCGTCAATCACTGGGAGAAGTGAATGGAATGAAATTCTGAACTCATCTCTTGACCCCTTACAGCAGGTCCTGAATGCTAGGGCTGTCTGGCATGGTGCTAAGGCACCAAGTTGTTTGTTTGTTTTGCTCTGTGGGATAGGTCCCACCCATGAAGTCTCAGGACTGCTTCCGATAAGAGAGGGCACAGCCAGCTGGAGGGAGTCCTGGGCAGGCTTTTGGCAATTGTTAAGAGGGAGGTGAGTGGAATGGCATGCCAAACTCACCTCTCAACCCTTTGCAGTGGGTTCCAAATGCTGCAGTAGTCTGGCATGTTGCTAAGGCACACAGTTCTTTCTTTGTTCTACTCTGTGGGCTCTGTCCCATCCATGAGGACCAAGGGCCCCTCCCAATTAGTGGAGAGCACAGTCAGCATGAGTGAGTCCCAGACAGGCTTTTGGCAATTGTTCAGGGGAGAGGTGACTGGAGTGGCACACTGAACTCACCTCTTGAGCCACTGCAGCAGGTCTCGAACACTTGTCAGTTTGGCATGGTGCTAAGGCACCAAATTTATTTTTTTGTTCTGCTCTGTGGGCTAGGTCCCACCCACAAGGACCCAGAGCTGCTCCTGACAAGCAGAAAACATGGCCAGCTGGAGAGTGTCCCAGTATACAAAGGTGTTGACAGTTTCTAGAGGAGTCCCCATGGAGGTTATGATCTTAAGAGAGTCTGACCGGTTCTGTATGTCTGATGTGATGCTGAATAGCATGGGACTGGATTTTTTGTTGTTTAGAATGAGGTTCTTGAATGTGAACCAATATTCGCAGGGAACCAATGATGGTATGGGCATCACTTGCACTGCAATAAAGCACTGTATCATCCACATTGAGTAAGGCTTTTGCCCTGCTACAGATGTTGGTAAGGTCATTAATAAATAGGGAGACAAGAGAGGGGATCAAGGTGGCATCATAGAACGGGTGAGTGAGAGCCAGAAAACCATTCTTCTGATCATTGCAAATGCTCTAAAGTTAGAGGAAATATATGGATACCATTTAAAAAATTGGAAGAAATGCATCCCCAATTGCTGGACTAAATATCTGCCTTCACTCTCTAGTGACTAGACTAGAAACACACACAAGTCAAAGCTACTATGAGAAAGAGATACATGACACAAGGTAAGCTGAAGAATGGCGGAAATAATGAGGTTACTTCCTGGAGCCTCATGCAGCTAAGCGAGACAAACACTATAGCAATGCGCACCAAAAACAAAAAGTCAAAAGAAATTAAAGATTTTTTCAGAAAACATTGGCAAAACAAAAATGTTGCAAAGAAGACATTTTACCTGAAGTACACCCTGAGGCTGTCAAGTACAACATTAAAAGACCAGCATGCTGCTAACTGGCTCACCAGGAGCAATGCTCAGCACCTGTAGAGAAATGGCAGTCTCAATCAGCAAGGTAATATAAATGCAGACTCCTGGAAAACATGCTAAAAGCAGCAAATGTGCCCAAAGCAGCAGCTTCACTAGATGACTCAATGGAGGATGATAGACTAGCTGGAGCCCAAACTGCCACAACTGGAACAACCAGAGTCAGAGCCATTCCAGACAGAACCTAAGCCTGAGGTTATACAACAAGCATTAAATGGAGGAGACCCAACAGAATCGCAGTGAAGCAGCAATACTCAAGTGACCTGGCCCAGTTTACACTGGGTGTTGAGCACTCCAAGCAGCGCTAAATCTCTACCGAAGCTGTAACCTTAAAAAAAAGTAACAGACCTCAGAAAAAGGGGTAAATGTAACAATAAATGGGGGGGTGAGGGTGTGCACTGACTTGTTTTTACTAATGTATGCCATATGCAGTAGCACCCCTGACTTAGAATCCGCCAGCTCCCCAATGTACAGTAGTACTGCTCCAGCCAGCAGTGGGCATTCTCTGAGTGCCAGAGTGGTGGTCCTTCCAGATTTTGGGCCACATCCCCTCTGGGCCACTTCACCAACAGCTGCTTGCCGCCAGGTGAAGCTGGACAAAGACCGTCACATCATACACCCGCTCACTGCCTTAGACCACCCTTCTAGCTTTTACTCTACATTTCCCTGATTCACTCATCACTATCCACCCTCCCACAGAACTTAATGAGTGTCTGTGAAGAGACACAGCATGCCTGGGATTCGCTCTCCAATGTCACTGATGAACATATTGAAGAGGACTTGGCTGTTGACCCCGGAGAGATCCCTGTGGTACCATGCTCGTAACCTCCTTCTCTTCTGATTTGACATTGATGACTACAACTCTCTGTTGTCTCCCCTTTCGTCTGTCACCTACCAGGTTTACTGTGTCCTTAGCTGTACCCAAATTCTCCATCTTCTTCAGCAAGCATCCAAATCAAGTGTGGGAGGTTAAGTGCAGGAGCAGGGCTAGGATTCCAGTTGGGAGGCTGCCCCTGGGAAATTGTTATACTCTAGTTTAGAACAAAACTTCAGAAGTGTGCATGGCTTTGTACAAGACCCCTGATGATATTGTGGGGATGTGGGTAGTGCTAAGGCAGAATTAGAATTTCAGTCGGGTGGGGTAAGATAGCTATAGCAGTGTGCCCTTTCAAATTTTGATGCTTTCAAATGGGGGGGTCAGGCAGGAGTAGGACCCCTGTGCACCCATACCTCTAAAATATGGCAAGATGAGGGGGCAATACATATAACCCCAGTACTGACATATAACCTCAACATTGAGCCCTCTCATCCATGTGAAAGGTCTGACAACAGGAAACACACCTGTACACTGCATACTGAAGTACAGTAGGGTATGAAACTCAAGATCTAGTCACTTTGTCACATGATCATCTCTCATTCTGATGCTGAGTTGTCCAGTTTTGCTGTTACAAAATGGTAAAGATGCTGCAGACAGTATGATCAACACTGCCACTTTTTTTTTGTTTTGTTTAAGCCTGTGTATGTCACCAACAATCTCTCAGTGTTGGCTGGCTCTGGAAATTGTTTATCTCTCCCTTGAGTTGCTTATGGGAGAGATACCAGAGACTTACCAGATCAAACAGAAACTATCACATCCATTCCACAACAGGCTCCTAAATAGTGTACTATACCTTAAGTACCTCCCTCCCTCTCTCCTGTGCAAGACATGTGTATGCAAAATAAGAACAGTGCACAGTACACAACTGCATTGGGTATATTTTAAATTCATGGCAAAAAACTTTGTTAATGTATCAGTTATGGTTTTTACTAAAGCACAAAGGCAACCTAAGCAAACCACTCCCAACCCCACCCTGCAGACACAGATAGGCTTTGGGGTGTGCTTTGGGGTCATTGGCCCTAATACTCAGCCCATTCCAGCCCCACCCCTACCCTGTAGACACTGACAAGCATTGGAGGGTGTCTTGGAGTCATCAGTCCTAACACACACCCCGTTCCATAACTAAATAACCTGAGATGGGTACAGTATAGGAGATTGGGATGAGCGTTAGGGCCGATGACCCCAAGACAGCGCCCCCAATGCTTGTTAGTGTGTGCAGGGTGGGGGTTCAGTTAACGAAATGACAGTGTTCATGAGGTGGGGTCCCAGAAAGACCATTTTGAAAATTTGGTGCAAAAATACCTTAAAATGGGTGCGATATCAACATAAGTTCAAGACACCATTGACAGCCACACTTACCTTGGTTCTTCAGTTCATAGATCGGCATTGAAGAGCGCAGATGTATACCAGTCCACAGAAGATGACAGCCACCGACTTTCATTGGTAAGTATATGGCAAGGGGGGTGTGTGGGGTGGTGGGTGCTCAGTGGGAGGGTCGGGATGGGGAAAGGGTTGGGAAGATGACAAGGGACTGTTTTCATTTTTACAGGATAAAAAAATGTGGGGGCAGTTTTCTTTTTTACAGGTCTAAAAACTTAAATCTTTGGGGACACTTGGATGGGCTCACCAGTGTCCCACACTATGGGGAGGGGAAACATGTATCGGGACACTGGGAGTGGGCTCCCCATTGTCCCACAATGAGGGATCATTTTCTTTTTTTAACTTATAAAATAAAAAAGATGGGGAATGATTTTGGGATGCTGGAAGTGATCTCCCCAGTGTCCCACACTGCTGGGGGTGGTCATTAGAGCTGTGCAGAACATAAAATTCTGCCTGTGGATTGCCTGTGGAATGAATATTTGTATTCTGCAGAATTTCAAGCAATTTTCACAAACATTCCATGGAATTTCTCCAAATTTTAAATTTCAGTTATTTTACTATAATTCTAAAAGTACATATCCAATTAACAACATAGTCAGCATGTGAACAGAACTCAATAACATTCAAAGGTGTGCCAACTCTTAGATTAATAGGTTGAAATGGGGCAGAGGTATGGGTACCCAAACTTTTAATCAAATTAAATTTTCAGTTATTCTGAAAAAATTTAAACATTTCTTATCCAAATTTATCCATAATGTCTGTGTTTACAGAAGCACACACCATGGGTATATGCATCATGCTTTAAGTCTCAAGCTTCAATTGGAGCTGAGTTATAGGTAGCCAAACATTTTGCTAAAATTTAGATTTCTGCAATTTTAGTATAATTCTGATAGCATTCATTGAAATGTTATAAAATTTGACAGGTATACAGGTTATCGCTACATCTGTATATGTATAGTTTCAGATTTCTAGCTTCAAATGGGACTGAGTTATAGCCTGTCAAATATATTGCCAAAATTTTAATTTCTGGTATTTCCCTCTAATTTTAAAACAACATATCCAAATTTAACCAGAGTTGAAACATTTAAACTATTATATAACATGGCCATTTCTGAAAAAGTTCATATTTGCAGATTTAAATGGGATTGAATTAAAAGTAGTCAAACTTTCACAATATTTAAAACAAAATTTTGCAAGAATGTAAACTACAAATTTAAACCCCTGAAACTTTAAAACTAAAGAATGCAATACCATGAAATTTGGCAGGTTCTTAGACCTTATAAGGAGACTGTGTGTGTACCATTTTATTAATTGTTTGCTGCCATAAATTGCAAAATAGGGCTGTGCATGGACCAAACAGTATTTCTGGAATACCACAAATAGTAGACTTGCTGAATATTTGGATGGACGTTCCGAATAGTCCACTATTCAGCTGGTTAGATTTCAAAATCTCACAGAGCTTTGTTGGCCAATTGGAGGCTGTCATTGGAGCTCACAGACAGGAACACCATGTGATCTCCTCAATCTGAGTCTGTAGTATAGAGTTCAATATATAGAGAGACTAGAGTGTGGACTCCAATGGTTCAGGTGAAGCCGCACATCTGCCATATCAGAGGAGGGTTGAGGTGCCAGCAGAATAGCAGGAACCCTTCTTGAAACTTAGAGAGTGGCACCAGCACACTGTTCTGACAGCAATCTGCTGATCCAGTTGGGTAAGAAGAACCACTGACAGCAGGGAAATGATGAAGCGGATGTATATTGTGGTGACAAAAACAAGGTAAGCTCATTTATCCTTTGCTTGTATAAGCAGTCTGTTACTTGATTGCTTTCAGAATAGTGTGCTTGTGCCACTATCTATCTAATGCATTTGTAGCACCATAATTTCTTGTAATACCCCTTGAGACCTTTGTGACCATATAGAGATTGTCACTTAACTCCAAATACTGATGGAGTTGGGGCCTGTTGAAGTTCCAGTGTTATCCTATTGGAATCATTATGTTTTATTCCTTGCTTTTTTAATGGCCACAATTATTTAAGGGTGCAGCATATGTTATTCTTGTAGGACCCCTTGAGACATTTGTGACCATATAGACATTGTCACTTAACTCCAAATATTGATGGAGTTATTACCTGTTGAAGTTCCAGTGTTATCCTGTGGAAATCGTTATGTTTTATTGCTTGCTCTTTGTAAATGCCACAATTGTTTAAGGGTGCAGCATATATTATTCTTGTAGTACAGGAAAAAAGGATGTGGGGGCCCTTTAAAAGTCACATGATTCACATCAGATTTAGTTCCTTTCAGACTTCTTTTTATTTTGTGCCCCTATGTATAAAAATTAAAAACAAACAAGTTTGAAAGAAACTAAAACTAATGTGAAGTATCTGACTTTTAAGGGGCCCCCACACTCTTTCTTCCTGTAGCATTGAAGCCTATGTTGCAGGGGACCAAAGGAAAGAAGAACTATCCATTTCCCACTAACTCATTTACTTGTTTTCTATTCTTGTAGTACCCCTTGAGACCTTTGTGACCATATAGAGAATGTCACAAAACCCCACATATTGATGGAGTTATGGCCTGTTGAAGTTGCAATGTCATCCTATGGGAATGATTAATTTTTTTTAAACTGTTTATGTTTATTGATTTCAGAACAAACGCACAGTTGTAAATACAAGCATGGTACATACATCATAGATACAAAACAATGAGGGCACCACTCCTCTTAATATTTCCTAATTCTCAGACTATGCTATAATGATACGACTTTGGGGGATGAAAAGATGAAACATAACAGTCATTGCCAAGTCATTGCTGCCTTTTGAGACCAAGAGCAGCATGGTAAAAAGTCCAAAGTAATAAAATCTGTCAGAGACTAAAGCATTCTGCCCTACCTAAAATGGAGGGAACAGAAAATCCACCATACAATATACATATCTAGTGCACCAGCCAATACACTTTTTTCCACAGTAAACAGGGCAACAGTAAAGTCACTAACATTTAAGGTGCATTACTTTTAAAGTGTACACTGTGTTACAGGAAAAACCTGTTCAAATAGTTATAAAGTGATAACGTGTATTGGAAAAGGAGAATAACAGCAAACTTCCCTTTATTAGAATACATAATAACCCTTGTTAACAATAAACAGCAAAGAAAGCAGACAATGCAATATGGTGCGAAGTACAGGGTGGATTCAAGATTCAGATTGGAAGTCCATTAGCCTGGATAGAAAGAAAAAAAAACACAAATTGCTATGTTGCATATGTTATTCTTGTAGTACCCCTTGAGACCTTTGTGACCATATAGTGATTGTCACTTAACTCCAAATATTGACAGAGTTATGGCCTGTTGAAGTTCCAGGGTTCTCCTATGGGAATTGTTATGTACTATTACTTGCTTTTTTTTTTTATGGTCACAATTATTTAAGGGTGCAGCATATGTTTTGTTTTTGTAGACTTGATTTATCTCTCCTGCCGAGGAACTCTCTCAGGCATCTTTGTCACCAGAATGCTCTACCTCCTACCTGAAGTCCTCCTTCAATCCTACTAAGGCCAGGCAGACCCCCCGGCTTTGCACACCCTGAGGTGGGGCCACCATATCCTCCCAGGGCACTCTATCTCATAATCTAATGTGCCCAGCCTAGGATGGAGGAGAGGCCCAGATCTGGAGTGTGGCACATCGGGGTAGGGTGCCATCGCCTATCCCCATCAGCACTTTTTTTCTGGATTAAGTTACCCCCAGGCTTAGATGTGCAATGATGTCCTGCTCAGCATGCACATGTTCCCATGCACACCCAAAAGATGTCCACATAGCCCAGTCACTTGCATCTGCTGGCGGGTGGTGAAATCCCCTTCACATGAGGCTGCTACTGCACCAGCTTGGGCAAGTCCCCCCTCCCCAAGGAAGGAGAGCAGTCCCTGGGATGCTCGATCCTTCCTGTCCCCCTGACCCTCAATGACCCACGCTCATTCCCGAACATGGGTCGCCGGCATGGCGCAAGTTGGGGTGTCCAGTGCCTCAACCCTCAGCACCACCGGCCGAAGGGTGCAGCATATGTTATTCTCGTAGTACCCCTTGAGACCTTTGTGTCCATATAGAGATTGTCACAAAACTTCAAATATTGATGGATTAATGGCCTGTTTAAGTGCCAGTGTTATCCTATGGGAATTGTTATGTTTTATTAATTGAATTTTTTTAATGGCCACAGTTATTTAAGGTACGGCATATCTTATTCTTGTAGTACCTCTTGAGACCTTTGTGACCATATAGAGATTGTCACCTCTGCATCCTCCTCCTGAAGCACCTGCAGCATAAGTCAGCCTCCGGCACCAGTGTACAAGCCAAAGTGCCATGAACTCTCCTTCTCCTCCTCCTGAAGCCATTTTAAGGACTTCTGTAGCACATCTCTAATAAGGCAACTTTCCTGGCCGAATAACAAAAAACGAATATCTGGGGCCTGAATACTGAATATTCGGCCAAATATTTGGGAAAATGTATTTGTACAGCCTTACAAAACAACATCTATACTTAAAGTCAAATCCCACGAGTCTTTGTGAATATTGTAGAATTTCATGAAAAGCTCCTGAAACTGGAATTTGCTAATTTCACTCAGCCTTATCTGGAGGATTCTAATTAAAAGATAGGGGTATGACAGGCAGGTAGTGCAGGAGGTCACCAGGTTCAGGAGTTAGATGCACAGTTTAACCAAGAAATGGACAGCTGAGCTGGGTAACACAACAGTGGTAGACCCCCAGGTTGGAGCAAGGAAGCATACATTGTCAACAATTCCAACCTGAATGCAGGATATTTAAGGATCACATCCAGTAAATTTATGTTTAGGGGAGCCTGATGTACAAGTCTGAGACTTAGAGGTACTCAAAAAGATAAAGTGAGGGAAGACAAAGTCTGGGGCAGCAGGAAGGAAGAATTCTGTCTATTCCAACAGGGTAGGTCTATAGGAAAAGGAGTAGGTGACTCACATTTTAAGGGAGTTTGTCACTGTAAAGAACAAAGAGGATATCAGTGGGATCAGTAGTTCTACTGAGTCAATCTGGCTATGCCAAAAGAGAAGGGGACTGTCACCTAGAGAGGAACAGCAGGACTGCAAAAAGCTCAGCTCAGCTTATCAAATAAAGTAGTGATATGTGCATTGTTAATGTTAAATTCTACAAAAATAATTCTGGATGGTTCGTCTATATGCTACTATAAATATGTGAGAAAATGTTACCAATATTTTGTTTTACTACTGCAAGTTTAAAACTGCTAAACCAATTTATGCAGTTGTGTTAGACACCAGGATACACTGACTATGGATATGCATGTCAAATGCTAAATCTGTGTCTGCAAGAGGATAGAAGTTACAAACATCCACATTTTTGAGCGTTTTCACAAAATTTTGTAAATATTTACATAGTAAAGATGTGAACCTCTGTAACTTAAAAATCTCTAAACCAATTATCTCCATATTTAGATCTTTCTGTAAGTATTACAAAAAGGTTATTCATGCTAATTTACATGTCTAGCACCAGATGTGCCTGAGTTATATGCAGATGAATTTTTTCATGAAATTTCCAGCAAAAAAATATAATGGCAGATTTTGTGCACATATAATTTTGAGACGGTGCATCATATTCTCATGAAATCTGGCACATTGTTAGAACACATATCATCAATGCATCATGCCAAATTTAAGATCTCTGACCCAATAGACAGTTGAGAAATATGTGGATAAAAATGTTCATGAAATTTCACCCAAAAAATAAAATGACAGTTTATGAACACCTATAACATTGACACTGTCCATCCAAATGTCATAATATTTGGTGTGATATTGGCCCTCCCATCAAAGAGTAAATATGCCAAATTGCAGAGCTCCAGCTTGAACAACAGCTGGGTTATGATCAAATTACAAAATTTTAAAAATTCCACAAAATTCCAATGAAATTCTGCATAATTTTTCAGAATTTCATAAATTTAGTCAAAATTCCACAAATTTGGAATTTTCCTATTCCACACAGCTCTATGGGTTATATATGCATTGGGGCACTGGGAGTGGGCTCCCCAGTGTCCCACAGTGCTGGAAGGGAGCAGACAAGACTCGGGACACTGGGACTAGGCTCCCCAGTGTCCCATAATGAGGGACCATTATCTTATTTTTAAGTTTAAAAAGACAGGGACTGATTTTGGGACACTGGGAGTGGACTCCCCAGTGTCACAAACTTCTGGGGCAGGTAATACAGGACTCTAGTGGTGACACAGGAATTGGGCACCCCGATATTGATATATGAAAAAGAATACACTGGTATGGGGTGGTGCATGTGACACTGGGAATGGGCATCTCGGTGTCACATAATATAAATGAATGAATCAGAGGCTGGGGGTGCCAATAGACACCAGGGAAACATATGGGGGGTACCACTGGACGCCATGGTCAGTAGACAGTAGCTGGAACATGCTGAGCTGAAGCCTTGAATGGTTCTGCAGGCAAGCGATCTTGTAAAACATGTAACCCATCTTCCCAGCTGCTCAAAGACAGGATGACACAAATTAAGAATTTCCATGTCCTCCTCAATTTAACTTTTTATGTGGGTAACAGTTTAAATATCTTACCAAGTGGGCCAGCTACTAAAAGAAGGTTATATCCACTCTAATATTGAGACCAAGGTCTGTATTTTATTGGCAAATGCAGAAAACCAAATCAAGACTGTGTGAGTGTGCGCAAAGCCGAGTTTGTTTCTCATCCTGGGTGCAAGTAAATGAAATATGGGAGCAAAGTTTAATTATTCATTACTTGGTGGCTAACATCCTCTTCTGGTTTGAGGGGTGGATGATTATTCATGAGCGAGTCTGTGCTACTTCATTTGGACTGAGACAGCGTTATGCAAATGAAATGGAGGAATTGCTCTCTCAGTGGAGCACTTCATTCGTTTCAACTATGCAAAGTTTATGCCCATAAACTATGAACTACTGTCATATTTAGCTTGCATGATTATTGGACTGTCAAGGATGAGCCCAATGCAGCTTGACCTGCATTGGGCTTGTCAGTGACACACCTCTGAAATGCCATTCACTGTAGCCAAACGTTTCTTGTGCAAGCAACATAAAAAGGGAAGGATCCAACACTTTGTGCCTCTTCTTGACCTATATCCTTCTTAAGTGCTGATTATAAGGTCTTTTCAAAAAATATTCTGTAAGGTTGGAGCAAGACTTGTCCCACTTCATAGATTTTGACCAACCAGGCTTCATCAAGGGAAAGAGCAGCCATAATAAAATCGGGAATGTGTTAAACATAGAGAATAATTGATGTCATTTCATCGGTAATAAGCTGGTTACCGCATTGAGTGGTTGCCATGGAGGTTAAGTCGCCATGGCACCCACAAGATGCAGTAGCCCAGCTTGTTACCATTGGGATGACATTGATTGTTTTTTTTATAGTGTATTTTGGTCAAAAGACCAGACAGTTTTCCTTAGAAAATAAATGTCGGAGCTATCCGACATTTCTTTAGATAGGACCGGTGCTGCCATGTTTACAGATCGAGATTTATTTAAATGTCAGGCTGTACAGACTATAATTCTAAACTGTTATGCTACACTAGCTATGTATCTAGTGCAGCATAACAGCTAGAACAGATGATCACAGTGCAGCATAACAGCGTTTAGAAATGCTTAGATTTTTATAGATAACCATGTTCCGAAATACACTATATTGCACATAATGCTAAGAATCAAAATGCTTTCATGGTGTCCCCAGACACAGAAAAGGCATTTGATAAGGCAGAATGGCTCTATCTCTTCCATGTTCTAAAGACAATAAATGTTGGGAATGCATTCCATTCTTGGATAAAAGCCATATATAATACACTAAAGGCTTGGGTCTTAATGAATGTCACTACCGCACCACTATTTCAGCTCCATAGCAGCACCAGAGGGGTGTCCACTGTCCTTCTTACTATTTACTTTGGTAATTGAGCCACTGGTGAATGCCATTGTACATTCACCAGATACTGCATTAAAGGCCTTGAATATAAATATAAAAATGTAAACATCTCACTTTTTGCCAACGATGTGCTACTTTATTTACTGTACAAAAGCCCAAAATAAATGAAGGATTATCCTCCAGATGGTACTATAATAGTTATGCACATTCAGGCTAGTTAGTAAACGGGAAAAATCTGAACTGTTGCCTTTGCAATCATTTAAATGTAACATAGATCCAAAACAGTTTCTGGTTATTATAAAAAGCCAGAATATCTCCTATTCAGTGATACAACTAACAAATGATGTGGATCAATTACTAAACCTTAAAAAGAAAGTCAGTTCAGAAGCATCACATTGCAGAATTACAATCAGCCTACCCCCAATAAATCTCATATCAAAAATTAGTTTTCTACAGTACTTTGTTTTAAAGTTATAAGCTATTTTGTAACCTTGATTTCTCTCCATCTTCAAAAAAGCCAGTTTCAGTGAAGAGCCACTAATGATGTCACAACCAGAACTCACAGACTAGTCTAATCCCTATTAGCAACCTCATTTCTTCTTAAATGATAGAAACCATAGCTATAGTAATCATTAAAAAAGTGACGAAGGGTTTCCTGCAGTGCTTGCATTTCCAGAATTTTCAGATGCAAGGTACTTTACTTTAGAACGCATCAGGAAGTGGTTTTGGAATGCAGCGCTGAACCACGGTATAGAATGTCAAAGTGGTGCACAATTTTAGAATGTTGGGGGGGATATGCAATCTTGGCATGTGGCAGGGATGCAACATCTTGCAGTGTGGTGGGACACAATCACAGAATGTGACAGGGACACACATCAAGGAATTTAGCGAAGACTGGCAATTCTGGAATATATTAAGGAAGTACACTCTCAGAATGTGACAGGACACACCATTTTACTTTGAAACTGCTTGTCCTTGCCACATTCCAGAACTGTACTCACCCACCACATTTCAAAATTGTGCATCACATCCCCACCACAATCTGACATTGTGCATCCTTGCCACATTCCAAAACTGTGAGACCCCACCACATTCCAAAATTGCATAGCCACACCACATTCTGAAGTTGTGTTTAATGCTACATTCTGAAACTGCATGTCACCACCACATTTTGAAACTGTGTGTCACTGCCACATTCTGAAATTGTGTCACCATCACATTCTGAAATCGCACATCACTGACTCATTCTGAAATTGGACATAACCGCGACATTCCAAAATTGTACTTCACCGCCACATTCCAAAATTACACATCACTGCCACATTCCAAAACTGTGCATCACGGCCACATTCTGAAACTGTGTGTTACTGCCACATTCTGAAATCATGCATCATTGCCATATTCTGAAATTGAGCCTCACCACTACATTCTGAAATTGTAGGCCACCAAACACTCCAAAGTTGTGCATCACCACCACATTTCCAAAATTGCGTGTCCCTGACACATTCCCAAATTATGCGTCCCTGCCACATTCCCAAAATTGCACTTCCACACCACATTGGAAGCTGTGTTTCAATGGCACATTCCGAAACTGTGTGTCACTGCCACTTTCCAAAACTGTGTGTCACCGCCACATTTCGAAACTGTGTGTCACCGCTCAATTCTGAAATTGCATGTCACCATCACACCCTGAAATTGCAGATCACTGACACATTCTGAAATTGGACGTCACTGCTACGTTCTGAAATTGCACTTCACTGCCACATTCCAAAACTGTGCATCACGGCCACATTCCAAAAGTGCATCACCACCACATTCCAAAACTGTGCATCATCACCACATTCTGAAACTGTGCATCACTGCCACATTCTGAAACTGTGCATCACTGCCACATTCCAAAACAGCATCATTGCCATAGTCTGAAATTGTGTGTCACAGCAAACTCTGAAGTTGTCCATCACCACCACATTCCAAAATTGCACGTCACCACCACATTCCAAAACTGCATGTCTCTGCTACATTGTAAAATTGTACCTGCCTGCCACATTCTGAAATTGTGTGTAAACGTCCACATTCCAGTATTGCCTGTCATTGTCACATTCTGAAAATGTGCATTCTCACCATATTCCAAACCTGCACATCCCCACCACATTCTGAAAATGAGTGTGTCTGCCACATTCAAAAATTGCATGTCCAAGATACATTCTAAAATTATGCACCCCTGCCTCATTCTGAAATTGCTTGTGACTACCATATTCTGAAACTGCGTCCCTGCCACATTCTGAGATTCTGTGTCCATGCAATACTCTGAAATTGAATGTTGTCACCACAATCTGAAATCAAGCATACCAACCACATTTTAACATTGTGCATCACACCACATGCCAAATTAATGCATACAAACACATTACGAAATTACATATCCCTGACACCTTCCACAACTATGTGTCTCTCATATTTCAAAAATTTGTATCTCTGCCACATTCTAAAATTAAGACACCGCCACATTATGAATTTTAGCGGCACTGCCACTTTCCAAAATTTTGTGTCCCAGCTACTTTCTGAGACTGTGTCATTGCTGCATTCCACAGTTGAGTCTGGTGGCAGTTCAAAATCTCATTCCTGCACTCTTCTAAAAACTGCACACATTTTTTGTTACTGTCAAACCATGTTTGCTGCTGTATTCCAACCCTCCCATCACATTCTTAAGTACTGTACCTTGCATCTGCACATTATGGAAGTGTGGAAATGCATGCCAGGACCCAACCAGTGTTAGCTTTCCTTTTTCAGATGTTTACAGCAACTGCAGTTTTATGTAATGTGGGAGAAATAAGTCTTATAAGGTAGTTTACAATATGGAGTAGTCTGTGAGTTATGGTTATGACATCATCAGTAGATCTTTACTGAAACTGGCTTTTTTGAACAGGCAGTGAATATAGGGTTACACAATGACTTGTAACATTTAAACAAAATAACTTAGAGATCTCATTTTTGGCATGAAGCTGATTGGGGATATGCTGATCCAAATTTTGAATTTATTGATGCTATAAATTTTGGCTGGACTCCCTCTTTAACATAGCTACATTAGTTAGTGCCATTAGTCAGGACTTCAACATCTGGAAAGCCCTTATACTTACACTGCTAGGTAGAATTCAAGTGATAAAGATGAATATCCTTCCTAGATTTCTATATGCATATTTCAGGCTATAACAATATGTATCTGCAAAACAATATTTATGACAAAAAGGAGGTAGACCAAGACTGAAAAAAGGAAAGTTAACAGCAACACATAATAAAATTGAACTGAAGTCAGGACATTTAGAAATATACCACTGGGTTGCAGTGCTAAAGCCTTTAAAAGAATTGTTTAGTAAAGATCCAACACCTTGGGTATATTTTTGAAACCCAACAGATCCAATGTAGAAATCTCAAAGCTGTTCTATTTCAGAATCTCAATAGTAAAACTATGCTGGGGAAAAATATATGAAGAATACTTTTTTAGTATGGAAGTAAGTGCAGATAAAATTATATATTAAAAATGGAATTAATAAACCCTCAAATATCTGGAATGATAATTTCCATTCAGTATTTCAAGCAAATGCTATTAAGAGATGGAGAACATATGAATTTAATATTATCAATGATCTATGTATAGGTAACAATATTAAATCTTTTCATCAAGTGGAAACATATTGCCCGATTCCAAAACATATGGCACAACTCACAGGCATATGTGAGATGCACCATGCAGCACTATGCTGGGAACCCTGTGCCCTATTCTAAGACAGGCAGGGTCCCCAGCACCTATGCCTGTGATTTGCGGTAGCCACAGGCTAGCGCAAAGAGAATGGCACACTGGACCTAGGTGCGCAAGTCCCTGCACACAAGCTATTGCCCCCCAGAGCCACCCCACCCTGTAATGCACCCACACACACCTGGGGGCACTGTGGGAGCTGGCCAGTTGGCACTGGCAATTGGGGGCACAACAGAATTCCGACTCAGGGGTCCCTGATGTTTGGGGGTGGGGGGCATGACAGTGCAGGGGGCCAGAGGAGGCACACACACATGTTTTCCATGGTGCTGTGGGGGGCATCCATTGCTATGCCAGGACAGATGCCCCTTAGACCACCTCCTAGCTGGTCTAACCCCGCTACACTATTGCCTCTTCTGGAATGGTGTAAGTGGGTTACGGCAGCCGCCCTTCCAGAATAGGGCACAGTTGCTGCTGTAACCCACCCTTGCACCATGCTGCAGTGGGTTGCAGGCATAGTGGGTGGCATAGCCCACCTTTGGCACAACCCACATATGGCATGGTGTAAGCCTGGTGCAAGGTGTGATTTGCACCATCGGGTTTGGTGTAAATTGCCTTGCACTAGGCGTAATGCCTTTTGGAATTGGGCCAACAGTCTCAGCTACCTAGAGTATTGTTTTTCAGTTACCCACAAATCTGAACAGTTCTGATGAAACTGATACTAATACAAGAACCCTGTATAATAGTATAATGCAGTTTATGCAGTAACAAGGTGTGATCAAATAGATCAAATGCTTTTGTGAGGTCAACAAAGACAGAGATTGTGAGTTGTCCCATGTCAATTGCACAGGCAACATCACTGGTAAAACTGATTAGGGCTATGTCAGTGCTGTGGTGTTTATTGAAGCTGTGTTGAGCAGAGCAGGGCAGGCCAAGATCCTCAATGTTTGCTGTCACCTGAGAATGTATGAACATAAGTTACCTTGGCTATATTCCCTGTATTCTAGCACAGTGCCTTAGATGAAAGACATGCTGTAAACATCCTGGAGTGGAGCTACAGAAATAGTGGTGGCTATTTTTAAATAACTTTGAGTCAAGCCCATTGACTTCTGCTGAGGACTTGAACCTTTTTATTTGTTTGTTTGTTTGTTTGTTTTGTTAGGGGGTGTAGGACCTGTTTTTTGAGTTACTTGTTTTAGTTAGAATTCTTGGAAGTCGCCTTTGGGGTCAGTAGTTATAAATGGGTAACAGCACAAATTTTGAGACTGGGGTTTGTAGTTGTGTAGTTCTGTGAAGGACTGGTTGAAAGCATTCATTATCTAGTTTCTCTGAAGTGTGGCACTCTCCAGTTGAAATGTTTGGGATGCTGAAGGATTTCTGCCCTTTCAGTTGGATGTTAATTTGAGTCTAGGATGTTGGGGGATCAGAAAGACTATGTTGATGCAATTTTTAAGGAACTGTGTCATTGCTAATTTGAGGGATGCCTTTCACTTTTTTCTCAACTGCCTGTAGGTTTTCAGTGGTGGTGCTGCCCCATGAACTTGAAGGTAGCCATGAGTTGTCTCTGACTTTCATTTGTTTTTGGAGATCCTTTGTTATCCATGTGGGGGAGATGGACATGTTTCTTCATCAATTGAATAATTGATGCATGCCTGTTAACAATCTGCATGAAGTTGTTACAGAAGAAGTCTACTGCCTGATCTACACTGTTACATAGTTTGATGCATATCAGTTGACAGAGGCTCGGTCCAAAAGGAAATTAGTAACTGTAGTTTTGAGTAATCTCTGCAGTGGATGGTTTTCAGTTGGTATGTAACATGTTTTTTTTTTCTTGACCAGATACAGCATGTAGGTGAATGATCACTCAGGGTGTCAGAAAATAGACTTGCAGCCAGGACCACATCCACTCTGTTTACTGGTATCCAATTCAACAATGTGTTGTAAGCATCTAAGGGAAAAGAGTGGACATGTATAAAATTCCTGAATATGTCACATATACAGTATTAAACAATTACTATTGGTTCTAATGACCCACTATCAGTAATTATTTAAGTAATTTAAAAGATAGGTCATGTCAGCTGCCAAGAGATTAGAACTCTCATCCACAGCACTGTTCCTTATTCCTGTACTGTTCAGGACAACATAGAAAAGACATATCAGTACAGTTTTTAGTTCCAATACAGTTTTTAGTTCCATAATTTAAAGTATCAATAATTGTATTATCAATAAAAAGTGTCCATGACATTGAAAACAAAGAAAAATGTGTTCTTTTTTAAGATTTTTGATTCACGTTCAACTAAACAAAGAGTATGTAATAAGACATTCCAGCGGTGTTGAATTATGGATCAATAATTGTGTAACTTGAGGGTGCTGTTAGGTTGAAGCACTTGTGCCACATCACACTAGGAAAGTGTGATTATTAACCATATTTACACATCACTGAATAGTTGTATTGCACTTATAGCATGGGTTCTACTTAAAAACATTTTAAAACTTGGTTTTAGGATTTTTAACTAGAAACTATTGTCTTCTGGATGAAATATGAGCAGCAGACAAAACATAGTTTTAGCTGAGGCATATTAATATTGTAGCCAAACCTGGTACATAGGCTAAGCAAGTACAGGGATGTAATTATGGTCATAAAACTTAATTTTCTTGTCTTTTAGCCAGTCAGGTAGCTAAAATGTTCTTACCTATACGTTTCTATTATCCTTTTATGGACATGGTCCCTTACAATGTATTGCAATTATGTTATGAGCATAGCAAACAATATTCATTATATAGTAGGGTACTGAACACACAATTGCTTTTGTTTTTGTAGCATTTGCCTTAAGTTCAAACTCTGGGGAAGATAATAGTTGTAGATTTTGTTATTAGAAAAAAAGCATTTTCTGGGTTTGAAAGAAAAATGAAAGAATTCTGGAATGATTCCAAATACTATCACGTTACTAGCGCTGTTAGACTTCTGTACATCATTACTTAAATAAAGAGCAGCACCCCTGTAGCCTGAGAGCTCACAGCAATATCAAAGTATCAATCTTTATCCAACTGTCTCAGCAAAAAAGACTGACATCTGAAATTTTGCAGGTCTATGCAGAGAACAGCTTCCCTGAGGCACATTAGTAGTTAATTAGGTATAGTATAAATTCCATACACATCCCTATTTTTATGTACAAAGAATATGAAACAATACCTTTATTACAGAGGTTTTAGCCTTTTTGTGCCTTATAGCAGTACAGTTATAGTATGCAAACATCAACATCGTGGTATACAGTGTCAAACCAGTATCATGGTACTCAGTGAGATACATGGGATAGAAGAACAGATCAAATCATTTGCCATAGTGGTCTATTATTCAAGCAGGCAATAAACCCATCATATGCTTCAGTAACATATATTGTATTTCAGCTTCCAATGAGTTTCTGTCACCCTCTATAACTCTTTTAATCCCTTAAATACATGAAGCTATTTGAGAGCTAACCAGAGAAAAGACTGACGAAACCAATCTGAAACAATTGTCAGAATATAGCTGTTCAGCACTGTAGTACTTTGTAGCTTGGGCGCTCAGAGATAAAGACAGAATTTCTTTCTGAATGCAGAAGATGAGATCTTTCAGGTATATTACAGCCTCTTGTTTTATAACTGACCACTGCATTTATTCATGTTCTATTTTTTAAATAAATGGAATATTCACTTATCATCCAAATATAAAGAAATGACCCTCTAGTTCTTATATGCTGCTTAATTATGATATTTTATCTGTCCTTTGTTGTCCCTACATTTATACCCTTTCTGTTAACCCATTTAATACATGGGTTCAAACAAATCCATAGACTCTGGAGCATAGTCATTGCAGGAGTGACACAGCATTTGTTTATATGAAGCTAGCGTGTTTTTTACTCTTGTGTCTGACAGAAGAACCATTTGACCAGTCTAACAAAAAAAAATGTACTAATGCAATATGTCGATAGAAAGGAACAGCATCTATAAATCATTGCTACCTTTCAGTCACTCTTCGACAGACTGCAGTTTATTAGCTAGCTACAGATATACAGAGCACCTGCTGAAAATGGCTGATGTTCCAGCTTATTTAATCAGTAGGGTACAGTTTGGCTTTTAGAGAGTCAACCTTAAAATACCTAACATACATCACTACCTGATATCTCAGGAGATACCATCCCTTTCAATAAAAACACATTTTGTTTTCTTTACACATTAGGTTGTTCAGTTGACATTTGAACATGTGGTATCCTTAGCAGCAAAGGCAAATACAATGTGGAGCTACACTGCCAGGGGGATCAGTAGTAGGGGGTGGGAGGTAATATTGACCTTGTGCATGTCATTGGTGAGGCCACATCTAGAGTACAGCATGCAATACTGGTGCCCATACCTTGAAAAGGACATAAACCTGATGATGGTCCAATGGAGGGCAACTAAGATCATCACAGGCCAGCATGATAGGACATATGCAGAGAGATTTGGGCCCTGAATAGGTATTCCTTGGAGAAGAGGAAATAGTGAGGGGGGCATAATTGATACCTTCAAGTATCTGAAATGAATAAATAGGGTGGACACGGAGGGTCTCTTCAAGCTCTGCAGGAATCAAAACACAAGGGGACACAGTCTCAAATTGGAGGTGGAAGGCTTAGAGGAGGGACTAGAAGGCATTTCTTCATGGAGCAGGTGGTGGAGGCTTGGAATGGGCTTCCTGAGGAGGCGATTTTGCTGAAGATGGTAGACAGCTTCAAGAGAAGTTGGGATAGAGATAAGGGTATAATAAGGGTGAAGAAGGAGGCAGACAGAGGGGAAAGGCTGATTGTGGGGAGGGTGGCAAGGTCTGTAACTGATGCTGAGGATCCTGTAATACAAGTAGATTCAATAGACCTAATGGCCTTATTCTGTTGGTTTGTTGTATGTTTGGTAATATGTGATATGAGCAACTGCAAAAGGGTGAAGGCATAACAGCCAGGGCAAATGAACGAGGCAGCAAAGGGTGACCATTAAAAATGGTGATTGCTGAAAGTGCGACAACACTATTTTGCATTTATTTGGGGGCCTTTGCCCCCACCCCAATCTATAAATAATCAACCGGGGGGGGACAAAACATGGGCAGGGGGTGAAAGCCATAGGTCGCCATTTTGGTGATTACTATTTTTCCAAGTCACTCTTTTGTGTTCACCGTTTTTCCATTGCCTTAATGATAGTAGTGATTTTGCAATTGTTCTTATCACAGAACACCATCTGTTCATATGTTGGTAATATAGTAGCAACTAGTTCAGAACTATGGTGTGATAAAAATTTATAATTTTTTTTTGCCCAGACATTTTAGCAGGAATCTGTGTGTCTCCTACCTACACATTCTCAACAATTAGTTTTTTCCAAATATTGTACAAACACTACCTAATTTAGTAATGTTGATAAATACTGTAAATTTAGCAATGGGGTGTACAAAATATTGGTGAAGTAACATCTGAACTTCCCCTTTAAACCTAAGGACAGAGCTACCCATTTATGGGTCACTATGTAAAAAATGTTCTATTTTTAGGAGGCTGCTTTTACCCCAATTTGTGTAAATAAAGAGAGGTTTGTTTTACTGAGTTTATTATACATTATTTACAAATTGATGACTGGGATAAATAAAGTAAGCTAAAGCTTTTTCCAGATATGACCTGGAAGGGGGAGGGGTTAAACTGGACATCAGTTAGATACTATTACTAATAAAGATGTAAGTCAACTAGATAAAAAGTCAGTGAAAGAAAATGTAAAACAACTGCAATAACACTGTGCAACAGTGCAAGCAGGAGTATAATATAGGGGATAATGTATGGGCATTGATGAACAATCACACTATGCTAGCATCAAGTGGTTCCCTTGGTAACCCAGGTAAACCTCAAGAGAGAAGCTTGAGAGGTCTATCAAGGTTGCCAAGGAAACCATGAGAGGCTAGGTTAGTGTGGTTGTTCATCGATGCCCATACATTCTGTTTCATAGTGTGTGGGCATCATATGACCATTGTTGAAATCATGTGTGGTACAAAAGGAACAATCTGCAGCCTGCTTCAATACATAAAACAAGTACTGCCCCTGCCTTACTCAGATGATGCTGAGATGCTGATTCAGTGTGAAAAACAACTATTTCAAATACATCCAGTGAGTAAGGTTACAAATAAAGGAAACTGATATTTGTTAAAAAAACAATTGTGGTAAAGACTACACCAAGTGAAAAAATGTAACAGGTTTAGTAACTATGATGGGGTCAAGAATCATGTGACTTTCACTGTCCAGTAGGGATTGCTGTAAGTCAGTTATCACATCTGTAGTGCCGTGAAACGCTGGGAATTTCCTGCTCATTTTTTTGTACTGTTGACCTGTGAGGAGAAGGAAGAGAAAAACAACAAAACGTAACATAAGAGAGGCAAGTAGTGTGTGGCAAATACTAACTTACTTGCTATCATTAAGAGCTACAATGAGCACAGTGATAGCAGTGTGTCTGAAGGGGCGGGTGGACAGGCGGGGTCAGGCCTAGCCTACTAAATACACACAAAAATAGAACAAAAATCACATTGACCTTTCAATCACTGCTATCAGTTGAGGAGTCTGCTATTACAGCAATGCGTTTCCTCTTCTGTGGCGCATAGAAATGGTTCATGTTTACAGTGGTGTTGCTTTGCTCTAGAATGTAGTTGTCTCTGAACAAATTGAAGTTTGTCATTTCGGATAAAGCAAATATTTGGCGCTTGTTGGGTATGTTTCCTGATGTGGGTGCCTGCAAAACTGATAGATTTACAGTGGTCTTTGATATTGAAGGTTGCTGGTAGTCATTAATGTTATTACCACTAAAGAATGCCCGAATTCCTTTTTTGCTTTGCCTCAGATAAGAAACTATAGTTGTTTATAGACTACAATCTCTTATGACCTGAAACCTGCTGGACCTCAGTGTTGGGGGGGGGGGACAGCACTGTCAGCTAGTCACTGTTTAGCTGTTATGTGTACTGAGTGATTTGTTATGCACTTTTCTACCAGCAGTCCAGCTGAGATTTTTATTGTCTGTATCATGGACCGAATCTTGTTCTTACCAAAGTCCATTACCCTAAACCAAATTGAAACACCAGGTTTGAAATGTAGCTTGGGTGCCAAATAGAAGGGAGCGTCTACTTGTAGCATGCTTTGCGGCCTTTGAGAGGCATACAGGATGTGTTCTTTCACCAAATCTCTGTCCGGTATCTCCAAGTTTTTGTACATCTTGGGCATGACAGCCCTAGTGTCCTGTGGATTGTCTCCTGCCCAACTTTTCATTTGCCTTTCAGTATATTACAGGAACTGGCTACCATCTGTGTCCTTTTGCAAACTTAGGTGCCCCCATCATAGTGCATATTGCTCTGTTGTTCTAAGGGCATAGTAGAGCCCATTATTGAAAAATAACGTGCTTTAAAGCCCAACTGCACTATGGAGTCTTAATGTGCCAGTGTCATACAATTTGTCTATATCAGAGGGTGAAAGGGCTTCTGCCATGTTGAGCTTGCTACCTTTGCCCATCTTCTTTAAGAATTTTTGTTTTGCACTCAACATAGGGATTGTTTCAGTAAAGTCACTCTTGTTGCCATGGAATATAAAATGACCATAACTGACATTTAGCAGGTAGCAATCCACGCTACCTAGAATATCCCTCAGAGTTGATGGCTCATAACCGGTACTGTCATTGTGTTTTATTTTGTAGATGAAATCTGCTACAAGGACATCAAGATCAGCAACTGGAATGTTTGCAATTGTGCGAGTCTCCCCAACATCTGCCAGGTATGACCGTAACATTCTTATGTCTGTTTTGGGTTAAATCCCATGGTGCGGAACACCCTAGCCTCTCCTTTGCTATAGATGGGCAACACCTCCGAGAAGGTTAACAACAATGCTATATCACATTGATGGTATAACAACCTTAGGAAATAATGATTTTCTAAGGTTAAAAACAGTCTACCATACATTATAAAAGCGTAAAAAGTAGTTATTCAAGGTAAAAAAAAGCTGGATAAGGATATGGAAAAAAAGCATAAGGAAGAAATGATTGCTTCAGTGGAAGGGGCTAACTTATAAATTTGTATACCTTACATATAATTTACGTAACAATAAATCCTTTACCAGAATTAACATTGTTATTTGTCCGTATCTTTTCCCTATGCTTCCTTTCCTTGAAGGGGGCACTGAGGCCACATATCCTTTTCAATCTGGAGGGCAGGTAGCAGCTAACTTGGCATTTTCATTGTAATGTTGTTCATGGATGGCTGAGAATAAATGCCTTTGCAGTAGATGCCCCTCAGGAACTCAGTGCCTGACTTTTCTGACAGCTCAACTTCACCATTTCAAGGGTCTGAATATGAACTTGTGCATTCTAGGTGGCTCCAGAGCTCTGCTATCTCCCTCACTTAACCTTACCAGGCTCACATTCTGTTTTTTCTTTTCTTTCCTTTCCTTTATTTTCTTTTCAGACTGTACTGATCCATTTTAAAGGATATTTTTAATTATTAACTTCTCATCTTAAGAAATTCCTTTTGAAAGACAGCTAGCAAAGAACAAGGGCCAGTATGCCCCATAAATACTGCCCCATCCCCCAATGGACCAGTAATTGAGTTTTTTTTTTATATTTTTCTAACTCATGTCTTCTTTTTTCATACTTAAAACAGGAGTTCTCAGTCAGCAAATGACAGCTGAGATTTGCAAAAGCCTAACCACCACTTTTAAGTAACCCCCTTCAGTCCGGTCCTACACTATTAATTTGTATATTTACCTCACTGATATGAGGTGAGGTCCTGCAGTTTCAGTCTCCTTTTATGCACAGGCTACACTACAGCTTCCTTGTCTCACATTTATAAAGGGTAATCTGAACTGATGTTCCCAAGTGGTGGCTATGGAAAGAGTAAAAAAAAAGAAATAGTCATTCCTTTTTGTAATCAATTAGAAACATAAGTTGTAACCTTTAAGACAACTGCAAAGATTGTGCTGCTCTAATAAAATAAGTCTAAATTTAGACTCATTTTAGAGTCAGAGTGGGAGCATGGTTCACAATAATCAAGATTTCTCTACCAATGCAGAACCTTTTTGATGCATACCCACCACCCCACCTTATGGCACCAAACATGTTCCTTCCACCCCCACTCAATTCCCAAAACAGATAAAACAGATACGGTCCTTCAACACTGGTGTTGTGAAGAAACTGTAAATTCTGACTTTACAAAGATTTCACAGAATTTTTGACATTTTGTGAATTGTTCCAACATTCCAACTTTGACAAAATCCAAATCCTCCTAATGTGTTTGGTGAATTTTCACCTCATTTTGCAAAATTTACTGGCTGAATTACAGAATGATACACATGAACTGGGGATTACAGTTCTGTGGAATTCCATTCTGCGTTTAATACAGCAGCCTGCAATACATGCAGTCATTCTTCAGTACAGTGATCAGTTCTGTGGAATTCCATTCCACAGTTTAATACATTAATCCACAATTCATTCATTCATTTCAATGTTCTAAGCTGGAATTTTGCAAATATTGCCAAAGTGCATGAATTTTATTTTCACACAGCACTACTCAGGAGGCAACTAGCACAGCTGTCGCTCCACCTAGCTAGTTGTCATATGTCTAATGAATGAATCTAACTGCATTAGCTACTGAAGTAAGTAAGCCAATCAAGAATCACATGCAGTTTCATTCATTAATTTGATAGATGGTGGCTGTCTCAGGTAGAGGAACCATATCCTTTTTTGAGGAGTAAGTGTGGTGGGAGGAGAGTGGAGGGTGTTAGATGTGAGAGTGAAGTGGTGCAGGGGGTATGCATCGAATAAATTTACTGGGTTGAGGGAGAAAGAGGATGGGACTATAATGGAAGTCCCTGTTAGGTTCAAACAGGAGCCACTCAATATGTGCTTGTGTGTGTGCGTGTGCGCAAGAAATGCTTTAGATATTGCAATGCAAACAGTTGCTTATCCTATCAGGCTTGCGCAGTGACTTCTGAGTACATTCCTGAGAGCCTTACTGCCATGTTTTCTACAGGTTCACCACTCACTAACAACTATTTCATGCACTTTTTGCACAAAGTTGCCAAGTCAGCCAATAGTATGATTACAATATCTGAGAGACAGCACGAGCAACAAATAGGATGCTAGTTTATTCAGTCATTGACTGTCATAAAAATACATCAGGTCTCAGCCCCCAACACATCCAATGGCACAGCTAAATAACACTTACTGACTTTGTACACAGTAGGAAGTGGTCTGCTATGCAGACCAGCCTAATAATTGGGCTCTATGCAATTTGAACGAAAATAAAAAAGCGAAAGACATAAGAGCAAAAACAAATCGGTGAGACCACAAACAGCACTGTCACTTAATAATGCCATACACAAAAAGGAAATCTAAGCACTGGGTGCCAATAACCAAACAACTAACTTCAAATTCCAACTCTTTTATGTGGGGGCACAGCTTCCCACACCCCCCTTTGTAGGGGGCTCTGCCCCCCATGCCCCCCCTTAATATATATAATCAACTCCGTGGGAGTGCTAAACTCAGGGGCGGGAAGAAAGACAGGATGGGGGAGAGAGGTGAGCTGCAACAATGTGAAAATGAAAAGACATTGACAAAAAAGTACAGTCACTCTATGAATTAAATCACTGTTATAAAATATACACACACCAAAAAAAAGTGTCACTATGGGAATCAAACACTGCTCTACTTTCTACATCAGCACACATAGCCCCTAACCTAAACCTCTAGGCTACAATGCCAGTGCACCACAAATCCACACAAAAATACTTATTCTAATTCTCCTAACAATACTGCTCCCCCACTGGCTACTTGTTGTAACAACTGTATTAGCTCAAATTACTGGCACTCTAATAACGCAGTTGCCTTTATCACTTTTGCTGTTTTCGTGTCGCTCTTTTTACTTCTTTCCGGCTCTGTCTCTGAGGAGATATGACTTTCTGGCTCTGTCTCCTCTAACTACTTAGATATAATAACTAAAGATTTTCTATCATTAAATAACTATGGGTAATTAAACTTTGACGGCTCTGCCACCTATGGAGAATATGACTTGTCGGCTCTGTCTCCCTTTCCTATTGTGTATATATATATATATTTTTTTTTCTGATATATACTTTCCTGCTATTTATTTACAACATAGATTGAATGTTTTATAACTGAATTCTACAATCTGTTCCATTACTAACATTGTTTATTTATGAGCTGTTATTTATTTGTATGTATGTAGCACTTTAAATGTGGAGCTTTTTAAGAGCTATTGCCTGGTTGGTAGTACGCTCTGATGATGACCTAACTCAGGTTGATACGTAAGCGTTCTACCAGGTAGTACTGTGGGATGCAGCGTGTTTATGGCATGCAGTAGCAGGTCCTGTTTGAAACGCTCCAGCATACAGTAAATTTATGACAGTTTTAGCTCGGATTAGTCTCTATAGTGTGTTGTGGCCGCTAACTATATGCTTCATCCCCTGTTTGGGAAGTGTGTTGGTCATTGTGGCCGTATGTGCATTTAGTTTATTGTGGCACCACGAGATGTCGACCTGCTTTGATTTGGAGTTTCAGTTACATGTGCCCCTCATTGCCATCTTGCACACCATTAATGTACTTCTCCAGGTGGTGAGCTGCATTTTTTATGTGATCATTCATAGTAATGGTGGTTGTTTAAGTTTGTGATTTTCCAATAAAATAAAGTTTTAGATTTTTGGTGTTATCACCTTTTTGCCTCAGAGTGCTGACCTCACTAACTTTACTAGCAATTGCTGGTTTTGTTCTTTTGTTGCTATTTTTTCAGCTTCAAGGTATCTAGTGCACTACCCTGTTATCTTTAAGATTTTTTCTGAGCTCCCTGCTTTCCTTGCTTAAGGAGTTGTTGTTTGGTTCTTCTTCCAAATACTTTCACTCAAATCATGAGATACCTAATAGGTGTAGGTGCCTTAGCAAAAAGGGTGTCTCTATTTTATCCTTCCCTTCATTGCTAATGCCAACTAGCAAGAAGGACACTGAAGAACCTGAGACAAAATCCTGTCTTCAGCAAGTAGGGATTTCATATAGCAGTCTTTTATTGTGACTCCTACAAGGGAGCATGCACAACATTTGAAATGAGATTTCCTCCCCACTGGACCACAGGAACTCAGCAGCTAATGAGGTGAGAAAGGAAAAAAGTAGGGAAGCGGAGCCATGTGCTCTAGCCTATATATCGTATAGCTATGTAGTACTAACATAGTAACATGCTAACATACTAAAATGCCAGCAGAATAGGCCTAACGGTCTTTCGTGTCTGCTCTTTGGTCAGCCCCCACCCTGGGTGCTGACCTTGCTGCTTCCCTCGCCTTCTCTGGCTTCTCCCTTCCCAGTTCCAGATATTCTTGCTGCATTGGATTTTGCTTCCAGAACCCTTCCCTGTACCTGTCCCACCCTCTTAAACTCCTCCACTGTCTCTGCCTCCACCAGCCCCTAGGCAGCGCATTCTATGGCTCCACCACCCTCTCAGTGAAGTAGCACCTCCTCCTTTCTCCCTGAATCTTCCCTCCTCCAGCTTCCACCCATGCCTCTAGTGGCCCCTCCTCCTTCCTTGAAGCACCCTGACTGTTCCTCCCTATTTACCTTCTTCATGTACCTGAAGACCTCTATCATGTCCCCGGTCCTTCTCTTCCAATGTGTACATATTTAGCTCTTGAGCCTCTCCTCATAGGTCCTGTCCTCCAAGCCCCAAATCATTTTGATTGCCCTCCTCTGGATCCTCTCCAGGAGGTTAATGTCCCTCTTTAAGTGTGGCCTCCAAAACTGCACGCAGTACTCCACGTGCGGCCTCACCAAGCAGTTATACAGAGGGAGTATCACTTCCCTCCTTCTGAGGTAATCCCCTAGTGATGCATCCCAGCATCCTGTTGGCCTTAGCTGCTGCCCTCCTACAAGTCTCAGAGTTGTTCATCTTGACATCATCCACCACCCCTAGGTCCTCTCAGCCATCGAGACTTGTAGCATTCCCCAGGGTGTACACTTGGCCCGGTTTCTGGACCCCAGGTGGAGTACCTTGCATTTCCCTGCATTGAACTTCAGCTTCCACTTTCTAGACCATCTTTCCAGAGCCTCCAGGTCCCCCTGTGGGACCACCTCCCTCCTCCCCATCCACCACCCCCCAGTTTCAGTCATCCACAAAGAGACTGATCTCACTCCTGATTCCTGTCCTTATGTCAGGGCGTGGGTGTTGAACAGAAGGGGCCCAGGACTGATCCTGTGGGACCCCACTAATGACCCTCCTTGGGGATGAGACTATCCGCCAACTCGACCCTCTGGGTCCAGTCCTGGAGCCATTGCCTATCCATCTGATCATCTGGTTCCCCACCCCCATTTCTCCCAGCTTATCTAACAGGCCCATGTGAGGAACAGAGTGAAATTCCTTGCTGAAGTCTAGAAAGGGCGTCCACTGGTCTACCCAGGTCCAAGGCACTCATCACCCAGTCATAGAACTCCATCAGGTTTGTCTGACACGATTTCCCCGGGATGAATCCATGCTGTCTATCATCCAGGCACCCTGACTTATCCAGGTCCCCCCCAGCCTCTCCTTGACAATGCCCTCCATCACCTTGCCCACCACCGATGTCAGGCTAACAGGCCTGTAGTTCCCTGCCACCTCCCTTGATCCCCCCTTGTGGATAGGCACTATATGTGCCACCTTCCAGTCCTGGGGCACCCACCCTGTCCTCAGAGAGATGGTGAAAAGTCCGCCAGGGGTTTCGCCAGGACATCCGCTAGTTCCTTCAGCACTCTGGGATGTAATTTATCCAGCCCCGGTGCTTTCTCCATTTTAAGGGAGCTGAGGGCTTCCCTCACTCTCTCTGCTGTGATTTCCACTTCCGGTAGCTCTTCTCCCTGCTTAGCCCTCCCCCCTCCTTCCAGTGATGCCTCCCTCTCGCCCCCGACCCACCGATCGGTAAGGGTCCCCCTCCTCAGTATCTCTGTCTCCTCCCATGTATGATGCAGCACCCCCATTTTCCTTGGTGAAAACTGAGGTGAAGTACTCATTTAGTACCTCAACCTGCTCCCCGGGTCTTGTGCCCATCTCTCCCTGATTTAATCCTGCTAATCTGCCCTTCACCTTTGTTTTCCCCAATGTATCTAAAGAACCCTTGTTTCCTCTCCTAAGTTCCCTGGCCAGGTTCTGCTCCTTCCTTGCCTTAGCCACCCTCACCACCCTAGTGGCCCTTCTAGCCATCAGCTTGTACTCCCTTGATCCTTTCACTCCTTGAGCACTTGAATTGCTTATAGGCTGCCTTCTTTCCCCACACCACCTCCTGGAGCTCCCTGGTCCACCAGCAGGGTTTTTGGGCCCTACCGCATTTTCGTCTTACTCTTGCACAGGTGCTGGTAGCATCCTGCACCCCTCTCCTGATGATTTCCCACCTACTATCAGTGTCCATGTCTGACCCACTCCCATCCAAATGTTCCTTAAGGATCCTTCCCATTTCCTTAAAATCCGCACCCCTGAAGTCGGTTACTTCCGTCTTTGTGCAGCCTTTTACCCCTCCTAGGTCCAGGCAGAACCAGACCGTGGCATGGTCACTCCCCGCCAATGGGTCCCTTACCTCCAGGCCCCCAATCTGGTCACTGTCTGCCAGGACCACATCCAGTACCAGCGCCTCCCTGGTCGGTTCCCTCACCTGCTGAGTTAGGAGCGTCTTGAAAGACATCCAACAACCTCTGTTCCCTGGTCACAGAGGATGTCATAGTCTCCCAGTCTGTTCCTGGCATGTTTAAGTCCCCAACACCACCACCATTCCTCTGCCCAGTCTGCAGTGTCTCCCAACATCTGCCACCAGACTGTCCTCCAGCTCCTCCCATGGGGCAGGGGTCTATACACCACTCCTATTTTTACTCTCTTGCCCCCTTGTTATCAAGGTGACCCAAATCGCCTCCATGGTTCCCTCCACCTCCTCTACTCCCCTATGCCAATGCAGTTTTTGACTATCATTGCTACCCTCCTCCCCTCCCCTCCTCCTTCCTGAACATAGTGTATCCTCCAGGTTCAGGTCCCAGTCGTGTCCTGCAGTGGCCCAAGTCTCAGTGACCGCTGCCACATCCACTGCTCCCTCAGTTAGCATCACCTGGAGCATTTTATTGCCCAAGCTCCTGGTATTTAGCAGGACTACCTTCCACCCTTTCCTATAGTTCCATTTCCCTGTATAGCTATATATATATATATATATATATATATATATATATATGGCTATACACCCCCGTTAGAAGGCCCACTGAAGGGTTGAGGTGCTAGGGGTTACTGGTCTCTGTCAGGCCTCTTGTCAAATAAACTTTGCACTTTGCAAAATTGCACCAAACCAAACCTTGATTGCCGGGTTTTCTTTTTGTTTTGTTAAACTGAGCTGGCAGCTCTACTCGAGGCACCACCATTTCCAGTGCACACCTTTTCCTTGCCAAAGTATCATCCTAGGTGGGGATGGGGATGATGATCTGGATCGGAACCTGAGAAAAAGAAAAGTAAGGGCCAGGCAATTACTAAAGTTGCCTGTCCTCCGGCTGTTTGTACTGATGAGCCAATAATAATAACAGAGCAAAAGTCACCTATCATAGCAGTGCATAAATCATGCCCCAAAACACTCATTACTACCCCTCCGGTGTCCCAGTATCCATTCCACTGCCATGTAAAATAAGGGCTACAAATCCCAAGTTTGGGATTTTTACATTCTGGACCTGACTGATGAAACAGTGGCAATCTACCAGCTATGCTGAGAATGTGTGAGCCATAGGAAGAAAGGTAGCCAACTAGGCACTGGTGGCCATCACACACACCTCAAGTCCAAGCACCCAGAGGCAAGCTGGTGCAGGGGGGCCTTCTCCCTTAACAATATCTTTGTGCAAGGCATTCCAAAGCAGCAAGGATACAGTCCCAGTGGAGTCAGAAGTGGCCATGGAGGACTACTACAAACATGAGGAGGTGGAGTCAATGGAATTGTACACTAGTGGGCAGAGTAGCAGTGGTGGTTTCAGTATTAGCAGCCAGCGATAGAGTAGCACATCAGCTCCAGTCCCTAAAACATCAAAAATCACATCATTTCATTCATTCAGCATCTGTGAGACCCCCCCCGAGTCAAAACCTACCCCACCGGCCATGCTGCCAGTGTGCAGAGGCCAGCTGTTTGGTCTCCCAAGACTAATACCCCAAAAGATGCAGCCTACATTGCATAGCATGCTTGAGCACCATACCAAATACCCACCCAATCATGCTGTTGCATATGAACTTAATGCAGCAACTGCTGAAATGCTGGCAATTGATCTATTGCCATTCTTTTTCTGTGGAGAACATAGGATTCCACAGGTTAATGGAGCATGCCTGTCCAAAATGACAGATCCCATCATTATTCTATTTCTCCACCTGTGCCAATGCAGAACTTTATAGGACTGTGATACATAGAGTAATACATGCCCTGCAGTATTCAGCATCACCATACTTACATACATCTTAGTATAGATATCTGGACTAGTGGTCAAACAGCTGGTAGCTCTCATCTATGTATTATAGCTCACTGTGCACAGTTACTGTACCTGGGGTAGTATTTTACACTGGAATGGGAAAAAAATGTATGAAGCCCAACTGTGCCAGTAGCAACATTTTGGGTATTTGCCAGGATGCTACACTGGCAATGAGGAGTGTAACAGGCTCACATATGGATCAAAAATGCTAGAAGTACTCCTGACTGAAATTGATGAGTGGCTGCACCCACATTCCCAGAAACTGGTTTCATTGCTAGTGATAATGGCGCTAATGTGGTGAAATGCATCAGTGATGGTGGGTTTCAGAAGGTCCCATGCCTGGCACACTGTCTTAATCTAGTAGTGCAGGAGTTTCTGTCATATCCTGATATCAAGCCAATGTTGACTATAGCCTGCCATATCCGTTCTCAGTTTGCTCATTCTGGAAGGGCCAGTGACCATCTTAGGCAGTTGCACATCCAGAACAAGCTGATTCAGCACTGTCTGAAGCTGGAAGTTGTCAAGAGATTGAACTTGGCATTCTACATGATCAAGTGCTTGTAGGAGCAGTACAAAGCCATCTCTGAATACCTGCTGCTGCACATGCAAGCCAAGACTGTTTCAGAGCATCATTGTCTCTCATAACAGAACAAAGGAGATTAACAGATGGCCCAATCATGGTTCTGAGGCCATTTAAACATGCCACACAGGCAATGAGTTGGGCACTGCCTGTATCAGTCAAGCCATCCCACTTCTAAAGGTGCTGAGGCAGACCCTAGTAAATGTACAGCAGGTGCTAGAGGCAGGAGGAGATAGGGGAAGCTGTGTGTTAATGGAACACATGCTGCAAATATTAGACTGCAATACCCATATTTCCATCATTCTGCAGTCTCCTGATTTTGGTATTGCTGGACTTATGATATAAAAAGGGTCTGTCATCAGTACATGAAAGTGGAAGTGATCAGGTACAAAACCTAACCAATCAGCTAGTAAGATGAGTTCATGAAGCACATATGTCATATGGTCACAATTGTGAAAGGCACAGCATGACAGTGTTGACAGACCGGGTGTTGCTACCTCCTCAGTTAAGTGAGTTGAAAAAGCAGGGCTGTTCACAGGAAAAATTACAATAAATCTAGTTTGGGATATTTTATCCCAGGTGGGAATTACAGACATGGAGGGAAAGGAAAAGTCGGCTCATCAGTCAACAAGACTGAGTGCTGTGCAACACATGGTGGATGCATATTTGTTGAACACTAAACACCTTCACATATCAGAAGAGCCTCTGCTGTACTGGAGTAGCAAGGTGGCTGAGTGGCCAACACTGACCTTAATAGCAGTAAAGTATCTCAGCTGTCCATCCTGTAGTGTCAAACAGTTCAGCGGGGGCCATTGTGTAGGACAGATGTAAAAATCTGTTGCCTAGAAATATTGGCATGATAACATTTATTAAAATGAATGAAGAGCACATTCCCCTTACAGTAAAACAAGTATGTCTGTGTTCATACCACTGGAAAGCAGTGATAATGAAGAAGAATCAGAACAGCATGGTGGTATCAGCAAACCCCTTCCAGTGAGGTAGATGAGACAGTTATGGAGAAAGAATTCCCAAGTGGGGATAACTCAAGTCTGGAAGACTGTGAGGGCTGCTTCCTCAATGATAATGGTAGCTGTGCTTAACCAAAAAAAAAAGTGTTAGATCCCACTTTTCCTCCTTATCAGTTTAATCCTTTCTCTTATGACAGAACTTTGTTTTCCTGTCAATATTTTCCCTCAGGTTGTACTGCAGTTACCTCTATATAAATACATCTGGTTAACACCATCTGCCCTCTCATATGTAATGCCTTGTCCACACAGACACAGCATAACATCTTTAAAAACTACATCAGCCAGCCAGCCAGCGCACATCCTGCTAGCCAGCCCCATCACACATCCTGCCATCAATCCCACCAGCTAGCCTGTTAGCCATCCTGCCAGCAATCACACCAGCCAGCTTGCTAGCCCTTCTGCCAGTGATCCCACCAGTAATCCCACCAGCCAGCTTATCAGTCATCCTGATGCTACAAAAAGGTAGCTGCACTCCAGATACAGTGGGTACTGAAAAAAATTAAAACAGTAAAAAATTAAATGATCCAGTACTCCAGACTCCAAAAGAAATTCAGGGAGAATAATTTATTTTTAGAAAAATTTTAAATAAAAATACTTAAATTGTAAGCAATAGAAAGTATATACACTATTGTGAATTACAGGCACAAACACTCTTCTCCAGCCATGGCACTTCAGGGCAATGCTACCCCTTCGTCAGGAGACATGACTACAGTGTAAAAACCAGTGATTTTAATACTTAATTGAACAGGTGTTTCAAATTCAGAACTTTGTGCTACCCATTGTGATTATGTCTCTCATGGAGGCTATTTGCCAGTGTCAGGACAGTTTTAATTAATGTCTGGGCTCAGCAGTAATTTTATTCGAAATTCCAAAATAGGGCTCCCAAATACTGCTGTGCTACCATTTAAAAAAACTAGCCAATAGAGGGGCATAAATAATAACATAAGAAACATGTTCTAAAAAACCTTTATATCTAAGGCGCCATAGAATTTCACTGTCTAAGAGCTTGATGATTATTTAAGAATGCAAATACATTCTACATTTTACATATAACAAAAGCATAACATTATTTATTTAAATCGTTCATGCAGAATATGAAAAAAATAAATCACATCCAATATTTATGATTCCAATTATACAACATGTACTAAGGGAGGCTACATTGTACATTATATCACTGGTGCACAGCTTACCCATAATTAAGCATGTATGAAAGGTTTCCATTCCATCCTTTCATTAAAACCAGAAGGTCTCAGAGTTTGAAGTTTAAAAATCCACATGGACTTTTTTTTATCCAATTCAAGGTTTCTATCCCCACCCCTCAATTTGTGTGGGGCTTGATCTATTGCCATGTAATTAGTTTTGAGTGTCTGAATGTCCATCAAGTCTGATAGATATTTACCTATTGGATGTTCTATATCCCTCTTTTGTGTTGCCCTGTAGTGCTCCTGTATTCTCTGTTTAAGGCATTGTGTGGTCTGTCCTATATAAACCTTCTCACAAGAGCACCACAGGGCATATACCACATACTTGGTGGAACAGGTCATAAAGCTATCAATTTTAACCTCCCTAGTGCCTGGGTTTACAAACAATCTGCCCTGTGCTGCAGATCTAGAAGTCTTACATCTTTTACATGGGAAAAAAAAAACATGGTTTAGAACTAAACCAAGACCCTGGAGTTGGTAATTTCTAAATCCACTTTGTACTAATAAGTCTTTCAAGCTCTTACCCTTTTTAAATGCTATGAGGGGACCCACTGCTGAAACCTGTTGCAAATTTCTATCACTTAATATGTGCCAATGCTTTCTAACTATTGCCCATAGGCCCATAGACCCATAACCATATTCTGTGGAAAAACAATTCTTTCTATTTGCTCTCTTTTTTGTTGATATTTCAAAAGGTCACGTCTATGTTTTGGTCCACTTTGTATGATGCTTTATCCAAAATATGCTGTGAGTAACCCCTAGCTTTAACCCTTGCAGCGCCACAAACTGATATATCAGTCCAGAACTCCAATACATTCTAATTCTGTTGGCAGTCTAAGGGTTACATCTAGTAAATAAATCATTATTTGCTTCTTCATAGTCATGTAGTTTTGAGCAGTTGCATTAAAGTCCAATCAATTGGCCATAGGGAAGTGCCTCCACTGTGTGTTTTGGGTGTGAATTGCGACCATGAAGAATGCTATTCCTTGGTGTTTCTTTGTGAAACACTCTCGTCCCCGCATTCAAATCATTAACTCCCATAAGAGTCAAATCCAAAAAATGATTTTCCCTACTGTGAAACTGTGCAGTAAACTTTAAGACCAGATTATTGTTATTTAAATAATCCAAAAATATGTAAATTTCATCCTCTGTTTCATTCCAAACAAACAATAAATCATCAATAAATCTTTTGCGAAAAATAATGGTATCATAGAAAGGGTTAGTGATGGGATTCCTAATCATGCCCTTCTCCCACCAACCCAGAAACAGGCTTGCATACGAGGACGTGACCAGGGATCCCATTGCGGTTCCCCTGATTTGTAGAAAGTAAGTCCCCCCAAACAAAAAAAGTTCAAATTAAGTATGAATTCTAAAGTTAATAGGATAACTTCAACTGCACGAATAATAGGCATCTTTTCCAGCATGAACTTAATTGCCCCAATGCCTACTGAATGCCGTATGCTCGTATACAATGCTGTGACATTAACTGCGATCCATCAAAATGTTTTCTGCCATTTTATTCCTTGTAACTCTTGCAATAAATGTGTTGTGTCCCTTAAATAAGATTCCATTCTTACCACTTCTTGTTTAAGGGAGCTGTCTTTTTACAAGGCCAAATGTTCCATTAAAGAACCACATCCTGAAATAATCTGCTATCTTTATGTATCTTTGGTACATGGTAAAAAACTGGAATGATAGGAAATTGACAATTTAAAAAATCTAAATCTGTACTTGAAATTCAGCCTGTCTTAAGTGATAAAGTTAATAAATCCAATAATTATTCCCTATATTCTTTTCATGGGTTCTGTTTTAACTGCTTGTATGTCTTTATATCAGCTAACTGTTTCAATGTTTCTTTCTCATAATAGTCTCTAATCAGAACAACTACATCCCCCCCCTTATCTGTGGGTTTTATAATTATGTCTGACATATCTTTTAATTCCTTTAATTCCTCCACAAAGGAGACCCACAGGAGGGTGGCAGGGGACCCCGCGGGGAAGGAAACAACTCCTGGTGGGGGACTCCATTGTTAGGAAGGTAGTACTGGGGGAGGAAGGGGAGAGGGAGGTAAGGTGCCTGCCTGGCGCCATGGCTTGTAGGGACAGGGAGCGAATCCTCAGAATTGCCGGAGCAGCTGCACAGGGGAGGGAGCTGGATGTCATTGTCCACCTAGGGACAAATGACCTGGCTAAGAAAGGGATTAGAGAAGTGCAGGAAGAGTTTGTGGAATTGGGAGGACCTAGACAAGTAGCACGCAGGTAACCTTCTCGGAGGTGCTGCCCATCTATGGCATAGGAGAGGCTAGGGTGTTCCGCACCATGGAATTCAATCAGTGGTTGAAAAACTGGTGTGGAGCTGAGGGATTTGGCTTCACTGGGGACTGGGGGTCCACCTGGTGTGATGCAAGCCTATACTGGCATGATGGGCTGCATCTGTCCAGGAGGGGAACCAGAATCCTAGGTGATAGGTTTAAATGCTTCATTGGCACACATTTAAACTAGCCAAGGGGGGAGGCACTGGAAAGGAGCAGGGAAAATCCTAGCCCCCCCAAAAAAATCACCATAGTAAGTGCGGCAATCACCAACATAGAGGTGTTGATAGGGAGAAGGGCAGGGGTAAATGGAGAAAGTGACAAAGGCAAGAAGGACAGGGATGGGGCAAAAAGGAGTAAGGCCATCATGAAATGGAGGGTAATGAGCACCAATTCCCATAGTCTGGGCAACAAGCTCCCTGAGCTGGTGGCCTTGATGGAAGCGGGATGCCTGGATTTCGTAGCAGTCACAGAAACATGGTACACAGAGAACCATGACTGGGATGTTAACATACCAGGGTACATAACCTACAGGAGAGACAGGCAGGGGAGAAGAGGAGGAGTAGTTCTCTATGTAAAGGAAGGGATAAAAGCAACTGAACAAAAGAGTAAACAGGGAGGAGAGGAGGCACTGTGGGTCACCTTGGAGACTGGAAAGGGCACCACAATCCGCACAGGGGTTGTGTACAGACCCCCATGTCAGGGGAAGGGAATGGACAAGAATATAATAGAAAGCATTCTTAGAATGGCAGAAAAAGGGGAGATACTGTTGATGGGAGACCTGAATATGCCAGATGTTAACTGGAGCACATTTACTGCAGCCACATCCAAGAGCAGGGCCATTCTTGATACCTACAGGTGGCAGGCCTCAGACAGCTAGTTTCAGAACCCACTCATGAGGGAGTAATCTTAGACCTCGATACTCTCAAACGGGGGCAGTGAGAGGATCTCAGATCTAGAAGTGGGTTGCCATCTGGGAACAAGTGACCATCAAACAGTGTGGTTCACGTTAAACTCAGCTACAGAGTCAAGCCATACAAAAGTGAGAGTACTGTACTTTAGAAGGGCTGACTTTGGCAAGATGGGAGAGTGCCTCATAAAAACACTAGCAAACAGGCTAGAAGGAGGTGTGGAGCAACAATGGGGAATCATCAAAACTGCCATCACAGAGGCAACAAGCCATTGTGTGAAGCAAATAAACAAATCAAAATGAAAGAAAAAGCCAATATGGTTCTCAAAAGAGGTGGCTGCGAAAGTCAGGAAGAAAAAGCATTCCGGAAGTATAAGGAAACACAGAAGGAGCAGGACAGACAGCTGTACCAGTTAAGGCAGAAGGAAGCAGGGAGGGAAGTCAGAAGAGCAAAGGCCCAAACTGAGGAAAAGATAGCCAACTTAGTTAAGAAGGGGGATAAAACCTTTAATAGGTACATCAGCGAGTCAGAGAAAGACAAAGAGGGATAGTGAGGCTGAATAGAATGAACGTGGTGGGCAGAGGGGACAGCTAAAAAGCAGGATACTGAATGAATATTTCTGCTCAGTATTCACAAAGAGGAGGGGGAAGTGCTTAATCCAATTAACAGAGCACTCTTGATAGGGGGTCGATCCAGTCCTTTCACAGAAGAAAGGGTTCTGCAAGAACTCCTAAAACTGAAGGTGGACAAAGCAATGGGTCCTGATGGAATTCACCCAGAATTTTAAAAAATTAAGGGAGGAACTAGTGAAACCACTGGCTACTCTTTTAATAAATCATGGGAGGATCGTGTGGTACCGAGGACTGGAGGAAGGCAGATGTGATTCCCCTTCACAAAGTGGGACCAAGACAGAGGCAGAAACTACAGACCTGTCAGTCTGACCTCTGTGGTAGGGAAAGTGATGGAGTCACTTCTGGAAGGAAAGAATAGTTGAGTATCTAGAGGCCAGTGGGGCACAGGACCCAAGGCAGCATGGGTTCACAGTGGGAAGGTCATGTCAGACGAATCTAATAGATTTCTTTGACTGGGTGACCAAAGTAGTAGACCAGGGAGAGGCTGTGGACATGGCCTACCTAGACTTTAGCAAGGCATTTGACACAGTCCCACACAAAAGATTAATTGTCAAATTAACCAGCCTGGGAGTGGGTCCCAGGGTGCTAGCCTGGGTAAAACATTGGCTGCACAACAGGACACAGAAGGTAATTGTAAATGGAGTCCACTCTGAAGAAAAAGGGGTTACTAGTGGGGTACTGCAGGATTCAGTATTGGGTCAAGTCCTTTTTAAAGTCCTCATCAGTGACATTGCAGAGGGACTGGAAGGAAAAGTATGCCTTTTTGCAGATGACACAAAGATCTGCAACGGGGTTGATACACAAGGAGGCATGGAAAGGATGAGAAGGGACTTGGCAAGGTTGAAGGAATGGTCAGAAGTATGGCAGCTAGGATTCAGTGCAAAGAAGTGCAAAATAATGCACCTAGGAAACAAGAACCCAGGGAAGAATACACAGTGGGTGGGGAGTAGATAAATAACAACATAAAAGGAAAGGGACCTGGGGTTAATCATATCAGATGACCTTAAGGTTAGCAAGCAATGTGAGACAGTAGGGAGGGCTGGGGTATACTGGGATGCACAGGAGAGGCATCAGCAGCAGAAAACAGGAAGTTGATCCTCCTGTACAGACAGTTGGTGAGACCCCATCTGAGTACTGCATCCAGTTCTGGAGACCCCATCTCTGTAAGGACATAGACAGGATAAAGGCAGTCCAGAGGAGGGCAACTGAAATGGTACAGGGTCTGCAAGAGAAGCCGTATGAGGAGAGACTAAAGGAGCTTAATATGTATACCCTTGAGGAAAGAAGGGAGAGGAGGACATGATAGAAACTTTTAAGTACCTAAGTGGAATCAACAAAGTCCAAGACAGTAGCATCTTTCAGAAAAAGAGATGTGCAAGAACAAGGGGACACAATTTAAAGATAGAAGGGGCGGCTAGGGCAATGTGAGGAAGTATTATTTCACAGAGAGGGTAGTGGATGCATGGAACAGCCTTCCTGAGGAGGTTGTGGGGTCTAAAACTGTGGGAGAATTCAAGAATGCATGGGACAGACATAAGGCAATTCTTGTGGGGGGTAGGAAGAAATAGGCTGTTGGTTAACTAGGAACTGTGGCATATCGTGTAGGTGGGGAAATGGGCAGACTAGATGGGCCAAGCGTTCTTATTTGCCATCAAAGTCTATGTTTCTATGTTTATGTTCTCCCTCAGTCAGATTATTCCATTTGCAATTGTTTTTAACCTTCTCAAGGCTTTCTGTCGCATCCCTTAATACCAGCTCCTGAAAAACATTTATAGCATCGCTACCAGGAGAAGGAGGTAAGAAAGTTGAAGGTTTTTCAAAATTCGGTTTTGTTGCTCTTTGGTCTTCAACTTCCCTATATCCATTCTCCACTGTTCTAGCACAGTCTTCACTATCGGAGGCTGGGAAGGGCTGGATCACAGCCTCAACACCTTGTATATTACCCCCTACTAATGCCAGTATCTGCTTTAACTCACTGGCTGTTAATGCATCTAATATTGGCTCCTCATTTTCTATTGATCTTCGTTCTAAGTATTCATTTAAAAATGTCAAGATCTCAGGATCCAGCCCATCCCCTGTTTCAGCCCCTGATGTACCTGCAAAAAACTTAGATTCAATTTGTAAACAAATGGAAAAGGTCACAGTATACTTTAAATTCATTCAACTCATGTACAGGAATAAATGACCCATCTTTAGTGAGAAGACTTAATTGATCACCAGTAAGTACTTTATCAGTTAAATTAATCAGTCAGTTGTGTACTGTAGCATCTCGCTGCTCCATGTGCATAATAGATTGTGCATTATTCAATTGGTGCCCGTGCTGTCCTCATTGTCCTCTTCATGATCTTTTTTTTTTTTTTGTTGTTTTTTTAAACTTGTTGAACCACTTGCTTCATCATTTATCAATTCAGTACTAGAAACCCTTAAGATTTTAGATGATAACTGGGCAGTTCCTTGTTCTATTATGGCCCCTTGATTTAGAACAAGAGTCACTTTCCCACCTGTATATTCATCCATTCATATAGTCTTTCTCATCTCTCATCAATTTAGTTTGTTAGTACACCTGATAAATCCCACCAGTTCCATACCCCATTCATGTCATACCTTGAATTTGGCCACCGCTCTGGCTAACATTAAGAGAAAATGGTGGCCCTCCATATAAATGATCATCCCCAGCATGATATCCATGCTCAGTACCAGTTCAGTTGAGACCAGCCAAGAATAAAATACCTGGGGGTACAAATGCCACAAGATCTTACCCTGCTGTACAAGGAAATTTGCCAACCTTTGACCTACAATATATACACTTATTTTATTTATTTATTTATTTATTACTAATATTACAAATACCTTTGAACCAGGGGTTCTTTTACAAAGGTTCCACGTCAGCAATGGGTGCAAGCAAAACAGTGGTAAGATACAATACAAGATCAGGTGGCTCTTGCCAAAGTAACTACGGACCTGGCAAATGGCCTTGGACTCTAAGAAGCATGTATTTGCCCTCTTCCTTGATCTACGTAAGGCCTTCGATACTGTGGATCATACCATCATGCCATTATGCTTACTGCACTGAGTAACATCAAACTTGATAGTTCTGCCATTAAATGGTTCACCAGCTACCTAACCAATAGGTTACAACAAGTCAAAGCCATAGGAGATCTGTCCCCACAAAAATCCTTGTTACAAGGAGTCCCACAAGGCTCTATCCTGGGCCCTATCCTCTTTGCAATATACATCAGTAATCTGGACTCGCAGCTGGGCATAGCAAATGTGCACTTATTCGCAGATGATACTGTACTCTATACTACAAATTCATCCTTGGATTTGGCCCATGAGTACTTACAGAAAGACTTTGTCACCCTCCAATACAAACTTCTCACTCATAAGCTCCTCCTCAATGCCAAAAAGACTAAAGCAATGATTCTCTCACCAAAGTCTACTTCTGGATGTCCACATATCACACAGATCCGAACACTCTTAGATGAACCCCTCGAGTAGTTGATACCTTTAAATACCTAGGGTTCTGGCTGGATGACAAGCTCAACTTTCTGTGCCACTTAAATGAAACCTTGAAGAAACTAAGACAGCGATTAGGTTTATTCTATCTCATTAAACACCTACTTACGTTAGAAGCCAGAATGAGACTAGTATAAACTACATTTTTACCTATATTGGACTATGCTGACTTCTTTTACAGTCATTGCCCATCAACGATGCTAAACAAACTGGACACCCTTTACCACCGGGCTTTAAGATTTATCTTAAATCTACCCCGTGGTACACATCACTGTCGCCTATACCAGGTTTCGGGATGGACCTCACTCTCAACTAAAAGAAAAAGAAACGCTCTTCCTCTGGTTTTTTAGAGCATTATCTGATAACCTCCCTGCACACATCTCGAAAATCTTCAAATGGGCCAAAGGTTCCTATGGCCTGAGACGCTTCTCCATAATCTGCTTCCAGATTCCTAGAGTGAAAACTACCCTTGGCTCAGCAGCAATTAACTTCTCACTTCCATCACTTTGGAACACTATGCAAGATTCATTAAAATTATCCTCACTTCCAAGCATTTTTACATTCAAAGCTCTATTAATGGATTATCTGAAGGAATCATGCAACTGTTTGAGACATGAAACCCCTAAGCCCCGGGTGCCACTCTCAAATCCTACGCCTAAGTATCTCATCCACCCCACACTCCTAACAACAGAAACCTTGGGCCTACAAGCATAGTTCCCTTAATCCGAGATGGCCCTGCCTATGATCTACCTTTTACCTATTCTGGCCTCCCTCTTGGCTGCCTACTCTTTCACCCCAATTTCTACCCTATTCCTTAATACCTCCTTATTTTTTAACATTTAGGTATGAGCTCTTACTTAGTGGAGACTATATGGGATTGTTGTCTCTTCTCATTCCAGTAAAGCTTATCATTATGTATCTTTGCATGTTAATTATGTTGACCTGTATGTAAAGGCCCATATTGACTGGCACCCTCACAATGTTTTTTTTTTTTTTTGCACCGCTGTCCACCATAATTGTAATCTTATGAAGTGTACTACATTGTATTAATGCCCAGAACCACCTTGAAAATGAGCTTGCTCAATGGTGTTTATGCCTGGTTAAATAAAGTGATTGATTGATTGATTGATTGAGTAAGCAGAGGTAAGATACAATACAGTTCAGGAGGTTAACTTAGTAGCAAAAGACAGTACGTGTGTATAAACTAGCACAGTAGCAAACAGTCAGTGGCAATAAACAATGCACAATTAACAATACCGGTGTATATATAGCAAGACACAGATACACATGAAAACCATCCTAGGGGTGACATTAGTGGAGCAAGGGGTGGGGGATAAGAGGGGGAGAGGTGGGGAAAATGGGGTAGGCAGTCAAGGATTTTACATTGTCATAAGTGCAAGAACAGAAAGATAAGTGCTTGGTAGTCTGGGGGTGGAGCAACAGGAGATAGGGTGATAGGGAGGAGGAGGTAGGAGGAGAGGAGCAGGAGAGGGGGTGGAATGGTAGGTGGAAGGTGAGAGAGGGTAGAATGATAGGTGGGGGTGGGAGAGAGACCAGGAGTAGCAGGGGATGGAGGGGCAGAGAGAAGTGGGGAGGGTAGCAAGGGAGGAGAGAAGAGGAAGGAGAGGTGAAACAAAGCCACAAGCCTAGGCAGAGCAGTCACAACTGCTGAGGTCAGTTAGGTGCTGGTGGAGTTTATGTTTGACTATTATATATACTATATATATATTTACCCCTTACGTTTCATAACAGAGTAGAAATAATTTGAATGACCATATTACCTACAGTATACTGCTCTATTTGTTCCAAACCATCTTATAAATGCTTGCACATGAGGCATTTAATGGATGGAACAAATGCATTTTTAGAGTCCTGTGGGCAGGCACAAAGCTAAGGATTGCCTTTAGAAAACTACAATTAACTAAAGACAAGGGTGGTCTTGACCTCTCAGATCTGAAACTATATGACTGGGCAGCCCAGTTTCAGCATGTTGTGGCCTGGTTCCATATGATGCCCCTTGGAAAGCATTAGAAATAGGAGAATTTCATTACTCATTAATCAAAACTTTATTCTCTAACCCACCCCATTCATCAGAGCAATTAACTGAAAATGGTATAGTGAGAAAAGTTTTAAATGTCTGGAGCACCATATTGAGGGATAAATGTCTGCAAGCAGCACTTGGTCCCTTAAGCACTACAATGTATGTCACTACCTTCCTCCCCAAACAAGCAGACTCCTGCTTCAAACAAGGTCTTAGTCAATTATATCAACTCTTTGAGAAGGGTAATCCAAGTACTTTTGGACAACTGCAACAGCATTATGCACTCACGGAAATAGACCATTTCTGTTTCTTGCAAGTCTGCCACTTCTTAATTACAAAGTTAGGACAGTTTAGAAATTACACAGGATTTCACCCATTGACACAGTTAATACAAACAATGCAAAATCAAGGCATGCCCTCTCATTTTATTTTGTTTGCTTACAAAGCTGTCATTTCCCTGCCTTAGGTATCATTGATCAATATGGAAGCTAGGTGGGCGTGAGAACTCAGTATATGAATCCCATTAAGTAGCTGGCCTAAAATATATCAGAGCAACACAAAGTCTCAGCGTCACATACATAGAAAGAGTTTGCTTGGAAAACAATAGTCACATATTTCTGAACCCCTGTAATTACAGCAAAATTCACACTGGGCATTGGAGCAGACTGCTGGAGGCACTGTGGGGAATCCATAGCTCACCACTCACATATATTTTGGTATTGCACCCATCTTCAACAGTGCTGGTTGGATCTGGAGTCAGATCTCCAGGGGATTATTCCTGCCCTCACAGGTTTAACCCCTTTGTCTGTGTTTTTTCTACAAGAGGAATACTCTGCCTGTCATTTTCCAACGTTTCTCCAGAGGCTGTGTGGATCCTCAGTACCAATGGGATGCTAAGACTACTATGTCAAACAAGGTGATCACATGATGCTGTTCTTCTGCCCCTTTCAGCCTTCTTTTTCTGTTCTCTGTTTTGTTACCCCCCCTTTTTTGCAGTTTGATCTAAAGCTCATTTAAAATGAAAATTAAATGAACTATCTAAGTGAAATGTTTACTTTATGAATCAGTTAGATCTTGAACTGCTGAAATTTGCTTTGAAAGATATGTTTTGATACTTGATTACACTTGTATGTTTGTAATAGATTTGATTATTGTATACACCTGGTGATTGATGTTACATTGTTGGGATATTTAAATGTATGTGTAACTCTTCCTGCCCCCCCTCCCCGATGAAGGCTTAGCAGCTGAAGTGATGGTGCAAGGGTGAGCAGCTTTGGGACTTGGAATAAATTGAATTTGTATTTGCACATATATCTGTGTTATTGCCATTATTGCTACGAGTGCTGAGTTCTGGTTCTGGAATTCTCAGATTTAATGTGAATTGTGATAAATGTGTAATTAACACAAACTACATTACAACAACAGTGTGTGGGCCAGTTGTGCACTGTGAACTACAGTTTGGACAGCACGTAGCAGCCTGCACAATTTTTTACCACACTCGAGAAAAATTCTAGGAGAAAAAAATTAATGTAAACTGTGATTTATGCACACTTCACAGTAACCAAGTAGCAGAACAACAATGCTGGTGCACTACAAACACACAGCATAGTATCATGTAATGGTACCTATAGCAGACTTTGACATATTTATTCTGGTAGTTGAGAAAAAATAAGGAAAGAGACAGACAGATAGAGAAATGAACATTAGCAAGGAAATATAGGTAGGAAATATAATTTTTTGGGGGTGTTGTTTTTTTTTAAAGGCAGTTGCAATAGTACAGGATGAAACAGATATAAAGAGGAGGAATGATAAGTGAAGCGTAACAGATAGTGAAGATAGGATTTTTTAATTTTTAAACTTTTCTTGGTATTTTTCTTTTTGGGAGGAACAAATGAGTAGGAAACATGAAAGTAAAGAGTAGAAAGAGGATAGAAAATAATTAAACTGGTACAGGGATTTTACAAGATTTAATATGTGACAAGCTCACTGCATGCCACTACCATCCACCCCACCATGACAGAACTCTTCCATACCCTGTAGCAGCTTCTCCTGATTGGTCTGAATAATTTTTATATCTTTCTCCACCTCTGTGAGTCAGTGACATAGGTCCCCCTCTTCTTCCCTTAGGGTGGCAAGCTCCACTGCAGATGTTGCTGTTGGTCATGGTGTGGGTGCTGCTGGTGCTACTGGTTCAGCAGCTTGAAGTGGAACAGACTATGCTGCCTCTTCAGCAGAGTTTGCCTGCTGCCCCACCATGACACAAGAAATTCCCTTACACCCTGTTCCATGAACCACTGCTGGCACAGATGGACCCACCACCTCCACCATCCCTGCTTGCCACGTCACTCTATCTTTCCTTCCACTCAGCCTGTGATTTATTATCAGATGTATCCTTTGGCCCCTCAGTACCCAGGTGGGTACCCTGCTTGTCTTGGTGGACCTGTGCCTTACATGAACTGCAAGTGATCACACTGTGGTCAGTAGGGTCACTGGTAAAAATCAAAATCACACAAGGGAGGCCTTGGGATAAGGGCAACATGGGGGGGCGATGCTGCTGGGTGAACAGGGAAACCCAAAGATGACGAGCGGGGCTCCACTGTGGGGATGGGGGGAGATGGTGCTGCTGGTGGTGATGGAACCACAATGGGGGGGGCACAGGCAATTTCATCCTCCTTTCTGCTTCTGCTGCTCCTGATGGCTGGGGAACACACTAATCTCCTCCCACTGTGGGCATGGCCCAGTTGGAGGATCAGGTGGTGGGGCCACTGGATGCTGCTGCTGCATGGTTGGAAGGAGGAAGAGGTAAGGTGTTATAGTATGGGGCGCTCCCCAAAAAAACAGTGGATGGCAAAGATTGATGGCTCTGCCACAAGTGTGAACACCACGACGACCATGCTCTATCACTAAATTAGAATCAAAACAAAGAGAGAGATACAGAGAGAAAAGGGTCAAGACAATGAGAAAAATAAAAGTAACAAATAGGTTTAAAAATCAGATTCAAAATAAAGATTAACTATTAAAGTAGTGTTCAGTAACTAAAGTACAGTAAAGGAAATACAAAAGATAAGAAATTGTTGCTAACAGCATCTCAAATACATATTTTATTTCTGAAACAGAAGAGGATCCTTCCACTATCTCTGCCTGTAGTATTACATTAGGTAGGGAAAGAGAAAAGGAGCAGACTAGGTGGGCCACACTATGCTTATCTGCCATTAGGTATGTTTCTGTGAGAAACAGGAAGCAAGTCAGGCAATCACTGTACAGAGACTGTACCATCTGACCTGCAGAAGATCTTCCATGTGACTAGCAGCCTCATTTTGACCAAACTTTGCCTTGGTGATATCAAACACAAAGTTACAAGGTAAAGTTGAAATTCTGGAATTTTTGACAGGTGGGCAAAAATTTGTAAATTTACCTGAAAAGGCAGAATTAGCCAATTCACCTGAACTTTGAAAGTGAATTATAACTTTGCAACATCTCTACTAACAGTCTTGACTCTCACCTACTTATGAGAGTTCTTTACTTTCTCTTTGGTCTTGGTAAGAGAAAACTTCATTCCTGGAAGGGATTCTGAATCACTGAAGAAACAGATTTCAAGCTGAAACATGTTCTACACAGCTAGGAGAGAGAGAGAAAGAGAGACAGAGGGGTTCCTGCTTCTACATCTCTGAGTTTGGTGCATCCTGATCTGCCCTGTAAACAATTGCCTGTAAAGTTGCCTCAAAGAATTTCCTTTTAATGAAAAAATTTACTTTGTTTGTAAAACCACACTGGTTGCATGTTGATCCTGACATTTAGTGCCTGTCTTCCTGATGAATACCCATTATCCTCCAACAGGTAGTTCTGAAATGTTCTAAAACATCTTCCAACAAAACACATGCCATGCTAGAAAACCAGTGGTTTTATGCCCTAATTTTAAGAATGTTTCACATTCTTCCTTGACAGTCTGTCTTAAAATCCTGTCTTAAAAACTGCTTGCATATGTATGAATAACTTCTCTGTATACTGTTCTTTGAATATATTTATGCCATCTTCATGGACCAAGTCATGCCTGAAAATTATTCTTGGGCCCAGTAAACTCACCCGGTGAACAAATCAATAAAATCTCCTGTCCCAGCTCTGTTTTCCACCTGATTGGTTATCATACAGTATGAAAGCATACATTTTTAGCCCTCATCATAGGCCCCTGTAGTCCAAAAATTGTTTAATGGTCTAGCCTGACTTGGTTCCAGAATGGCTTTCAAGTCTGGATGCATGGTGCTACATGAAGAGTGAGTCAACTCATCGGGGCAAACGTGCTATTCTGTGGACTTGGTCTAAATTGTTGGATGCTGCTTTACTATTAATCTAGAATGCTGATTGCTGAGCACAGAGGCCACCCCACTAAAGGGGGTATGTAGTTATGATCAAGTCTGGCAAAGCAGTCCCAAATCTTCAGTTATCTTACCCTCTTTTCCTGGTTTGGGTCATTTTCAACAATTGGCAGCTGAGAAATGAAGGATTCACAGTTTGGGAAAGGTAAGGCCTGCTGTAAGGCCAGCCGGTGGATTTCTTTTGACTGTCTGTGAAGTTCAGGAGTGTAGGCTTGGCTGGGCTTCACTCCAGAAGCGGATGTTCACCCTCGGCCTGGAGGGAACTTGTTCAGAGACCGTTTGTTGGGACTGTTAGACCTGAATCTTGTCTCAGTTGGTATCGGGGCAAATCTAGTTTATTTGCTAGGCCCTAGGAGTCTTTGTTTTCAGATATTTCTTTTATTAAGAATTCCTCGATGGTCCTACAAGTGTTAAAAGGAAATGGCACCATGCAGAGTTTGGAACTCTCTGGCACATGTTATTATTGTTGCTGTACGTGGTTTTTTATTTGGGCTGCTGCAGGGGGTTATATTCAAATAATGCTAGAAAACTAGCTATATAAGTTCTCAAGTTGTGAGATATATGAGGAATCCCTCCATGCATTAAAGTTTTATATATCAATGCAGGCGTCTATGTTATATGGTTCAGGATGTTTAGAGAGGGGGAATGTGGGAGGAGGAGATGGGTTGAGAAGGTGGGTCACATACTGTAATGAGGACCAGAACAGGGAGGGGGTAGTTCTTGTTATTGGGGTATGTGTGAAAGGATGTTGATGTTGTTTTTGGGGTGTATGTACTGGAGAGAATATAAGGAGGGGAAGGGGAGGGAGGGGGACTGGCTTGACATGGTTGCAATTCTATTGAGGGTGTATTATCTGACTGGTGAAATTACTATGCATTCATTTTACAACAATTTATAAAATGGGTAGGCTAAACCAGCCAATCAGAGATCTAGCTCACCATGCATGAAATATGTTCCATGCATGGGTAAAAAAAGGATGGCAGTAAAAAGGCAAATATCATGAAGCGTTAGAACGTTGGCATTTAAAAATGCTACCATTGTTTTTTCCTCGCTAACATCGATTGTGTCACAGTTAAACTGTGGTGGACTTTATTCAAATCAGGATGGTGGGCAGCAAAAATGATTTACTGAGTTTCCATTTTAATTAATGGTGTTTATCCTCACAGCAGGTTTAAAAGTGCCCCGGGCTCCAAGTCTGTGCTCCTCGCGTCTATTCCCTGTGCTGCTGTTGTGGACTAACCTGGTTTGGTGTTGTGCTGTGCTGTAATCCACCTGCAAACAGAGACAGAGAGAGAGAGAAAGTGGTGCAGTCCACTGCTGACAGAGCAGTGTGTACAGGGAGAGAGAGAGAAATGGTGAGCATGGCGTGGTGGTTCAGAGAGACAGGTGGAGAGACACAGTGATAAGCAGCTGCAATCGCATCTCTGTTTTCAATATCTTGGTTACTGCTATAACCTCTCTAGTTTCCGATAAGGCTCCCGGACCCGATGGCTTCTCCCCTAATTTTTACAAAGTTTTTACTAAAACTCTGATTCCTTGGTTAAGCTGGCTATTTGACTGGATACTAAATGCCAATCCTCAGGATCACTCTTTGCTGGAGGCCTTGATTATTGTATTGCCCAAGCCTGGCAAGGATCCAGAAAACTCTAGTAGTTATAGACCAATATCACTATTAAATTGTGATATTAAAATATTGGCTGAGGTCATTGCTAACAGATTAAAGAGTCCTGCCCTACGTCATCTATCCTGATCAGATGGGGTTCATGGAAGGCAGGCACTCAGCCGATCACTTTCACAGTCTCGCACACATCTTCTCTGCATCCAGAGTTTATGATACTCCAGCAGGGTTGCTTTCCCTGGATGCAGAGAAAGCACTTGACAGAGTGAATTGGCAATTTCTATTTTTAACTATGCACCGATTTGGCTTCCATCCCAGATTTATCTCTGTCAGCATCCCCATGCCCAAATTTATTGTAACAGGGTGTTCTCAGGCTTGTTTCCCATATCTTCTGGTACAGGCAAGGTTGCCCCCTCTCTCCCCTTTTGTTTAATATTTATCTGGAGCCTTTACTGACCAGAATACTTGAACATGGTGAGGTTAGGGGTGTCCAAGTGGGAACTCAGGAATTTAAGCTCTCGGCTTATGCCGATGATGTCTTTTCCACCTGGTACACCCTGACCAGACTTTCCCAGTAGTTTTTCCCTGTTATCAGAGTACAGAGTTGTATCTAACTATAAGGTCAATTTGGGGAAGACCACAGTCTTTCCACTCAACCACAGGCTTACCCAATGGGAAATCAAACCCCTAGAGGTACAGTGGAGTCCCCAGGGCCTTAAATATCTGGGACTAATGTTAGGTAGAAGGGAGACATTGGTAAGGAAACTAAATTTGGATCCCCTCCTTCTTATCATCAAGCAAGATCTAAAGAGGTGGCAATCTCTTCCGATATCGCTTTGGGGGTGCATCAACACAATTAAAATGAATGTATTAACTAGACTATTTTACACCCTCAGAATCTTGAACTCCTGGATCCCCGTAGGTTGATTTAAGAAGGTACATGCTATTATTTCCTCCTTTATCTGGCTTGGAAAATATCCTAGACATGCTTATAGAAAATTGGCAGCCTCCACACTAAATGGGGGACTGAAGCTCCCCCATTTTAACCTGTACTTCTGGGCCAGCCAGGCAGTTAGGTATCTGAGGTGGCTCACCCCTCCCAAGAAGAGATTGCCTGCTGCACATACATGCTGGAGTGGTTGAAGTTGGAGAGAAGAATGATATCGGAAGCCAATATCTCCCCTGAGGCTATGTTGCACATCACTGCAAAGGTTCTTCCGGCCACTTTGGCCAACTCCCCAATTACCCTCTCCATTAGAATACACACACAGTTGTGCACCTTCCTAGGCTATAAACATATCAGAGACCCCATGCAGCCTGTGGGAGGTAATTCTAACCTTATATCAGGGGTCAATTTATACCTGCAATGTGGCTGCCCCACCTTAGAGGATCCAAGGTAATAGATTTCTTTCCAGGGTGTGTGTGTATGGATTCGAGGGAGATTATGGCCAAATTAAAGTTGGATAAGCCTCAGATCTTCAAAGTTTTTCAACTGCACCACCTCTTAGTGCATTTCCTGATGGATCTGAATGTAGACCCTGAAATGAGTGACTGTTTTAATTTGATGGTGAGTCCAAATGGTAAACCCCATGCAATTTCTAGGGTGTATTCACTTCTTAGGGTTAGAGTCCTGGATTCTCAATGAGGTATCCCCTGGGTTTGTTTGGCTCACTTCCCTGGCCTGTCAAAGAGATGGGAGCACATCTGGGAAGCCAAGTTCACATACATCTCACAAGACAGACTGAGGCTTACCCAATACCAGATATTAAATTTATATATACTGGACCCCCATCAAACTTCAGAAAGTGGGAAGATCTCCAGATGCCCTATGTAACAGGTGGCAGCAACAGAAGGATACCCTTAAACACATTTTTGGGAATGCCTGGAGATTAAGAAGTTGTGGGACCAGATTAAAAATAGGGCAGACCCATTGTTGGACATTGAAGATCTTTTCACCTCTGAGGTATGTTTACTAGGGGACTTTTCATGGATTCCTGTGCTGATTTGGAAGTATCATATGGCACTCCTATCGTTAACCCTGAAGAAACTTGTTCTGCATCATTGGTTGGGTGGGCATGCCATATCATACCTTGAATGGTTAAAAGAGCTTCTTTTTAACCATTGTGTTGAGCAAATGAAAGCCAACCTTTGGGGATCGATGCTTCAGTACAAAATCATATGGGATAGCTTTCACACCCTATACCTGCTTCAAATGGGGGGACCCAATGATGGCATCATAGAATAACACTCAAGGTAAAAGCCCAAAATCCCATCAATCCACTTGTCAGTTGCTCCCCTATCTTATGGGGGAGAGACTACTAGAGTTTCACAAGGCAATGGAGAAGATGCATAATAATTCTTCGCTATATTCACTTTTAGTTTTTTTAGCTGCCAAGCTGGGGGGAGGGTGAGGCAGGGTTAGGGAGGGAGGAAAGGGGCCTGGCATGGGCTGCCTGTTAATTTTTTACTTCTGTTTATGTATGGATACCATAGCATGCCATCTTATTGTGGAAAAACCAATAAACTTGAATTAAAATAAAAAGAAAGAAAACTGCTTCACACTTACTAACTAAAGTAGATTGTTGGGTCATTTCAGATGTTTTCTGTCCCATGGATTCAAACTGAATAAAATTGCTAAACTCAGCTATATATCCAGACATCTCCTATAGTTGGACATAGGTTCAAAATTAATCCAATGGCTAAAGTCAGCAAACCACCTTACTGTTTGGAAGAGTTTTGTGACACTGTGTAGCCATTCAATAATTAACTGGATTTCCAGTCTTTCTCTTAATCACTCTGTGAGGACAAGGCATTTTGAACTCCTGGTGAAGAGCTAATGACTAACTATAACCATATTCCCTGCCAGAATCACATCTGAAGTTTTCATTATTTGAGGCAGCATTTACTTTGAATGCCATTTTCATGGCTGCAGGATGGAGCTCTGCATGCTGTCTTGCTATCACAGAGAGGGAGAAGGCACGTCACACTCCCAATGAAGCACACCGAATTTTTCGAGTTAAAGCACAATCCCTCCGCTAGTTGAAGCACTCCGCTGTCTCCATTAGTAGACCACAGTGCTGTTCTTTTGTTTCTGCTCCCCCCCCCATGAACTTTCTAAACCCGTTCTACAAACCTGCAGCTTCCTTCTCAAAGAAGCAACTATCCTCTCAAATGTGGTTGTTTCTGTGATGGCAGGGCTAAATGTTTGCTATGCTTGGGCTATCAGTCCTGTTAGCATCTCTATTTCTGATTATGGTTCTCCATTTGTTTTTATCTAAAAAATGCCCTGTTTGTCAAAACAAAGTTTGAAATGAGATTGCATTTCTCCACCGGAGGCTCAAATTACAGTTTTCTCCTCCACCCACCCCCATGTGTGTGTGTGTTTGTGTGTGTCTGGAGGATTCATTTATGCTAACCCTTTTAGGACCTATCTAATTCTTAGTGGCATTCTATTTAGTTGCTTTCAGACTTGAATTATTCTCATAACTATTCACGTGTCCCTTTAGGGGAAAGTGAGGGGATTAGGAGCCAGACTGCATTACAGACTGCATTATACAGGGAAATGCTGATAACTGAAGATAACCAAATGTGATAACTTAGTTGACTTCTTTTGCTAACTTAAATTTTAAAATAGCTTCCTAGCCTTTTTAAATGTTAATATTTTCTGCTGTGTGGTTTTCAGTTTGATGCAATAAACACCATACTGTAGTCTAAGAATGCAGTTGGTAAATTGGAAATATTTACAAGGTGGAACTCTCATGAATTTATATTTGGAGGAGGGGTAGCTGTCCTCTGCAGGAAGGTGAGACCTTACCAGTAGCAGAGTATCATTTCTATAGAATAATAGGGGTTGCAAAGCTCCTCCACCTGTCACATTGTATATAAATAAATGCTAGGCAATCAATGTTTTAGGGGTTTCCAGGGGTTGCAAGGGGCATCATAGGGGGTTGTGAACAAATCATAAGGGTGTCAACTGCCGCAGAATGCATACCTCTCACCCTACCAGGAACAAAATGAGGGACACTGCCCATTAATATCAGGGACAAATGCTCAAAATCAGTGACATCATTTTTTACTTGCCATATAGCGCAGCATCACAATTTTTACATCTATTCAAAATGCACACCACAGCCTGTCCTAAGGGTAACATTGTGCCACTGCCATTAATACATACAGTACTCTCTTGTAAAAGGTATGTAGAGGTAAACCAAAAGTTAACTGGCTGAACAGAACTGCACTACTGTCAACATTAAGACCTGAATCCACTCCTGGCCAAACATCTTCTTCTCACTCAAAAATGCAGGTCAAATTGTTCTCGCAGGTCTGCTGTCTATACATTTCTTTATTATTTGCCACATTGTAAATTATTTCCCAAAAATGAATAGAGTGGTAAACAAAAAGTTTGCAAATTGTAAGGAGCATCCTTGGCTATGTGTCATTACTGTATAAACAATGTCTGGATTACTAAATAAATAAAATCCAATATTGAAGCTAACTCAACATTGGTATACAGCTGGGTACCATCATAATACAGTAACTTCATACAGTATGTACCTATCATGGTGTCACCATCCTATAAGTAGTATATTGCTTCACATGTGTTCCCCTTGAGTTTTTCTCCCTTGCTCAATGCGTATATTATTGCCCATTTGATTATCGTATCTGTGTAGCACAGTACAGCATGAATTATGTGTGCCACATAGTTTACATACAGTATTGACACCGTGCATCTTGATTTTACTCTGTATCCATTTGAATTACATAGCCTGTCATACATAGAAACATAGAACCTGACAGATAATAACTGCTAGGCCCATCTAGTCTGCCCAGTTTTAATTATGATCATTTTTGCTACAGACTGGACTTGATCTACAGCACTGTCTCTTCCACCCCTTTTCTTCCTCCTAGGATTCCTTTGTGCCTATCCCAGGCATTTTTGAAACCCGCCACTGGTTTCACCCCCACTGCCTCCCATGGAAGTCTGTCCCAGGAATCCACCACTACCACTCTTTCTGTGACAAAGTACTTCCTCACATCTCTCCTAAATCTATCTCCTTCCAGCTTCATATCATAACTCCTTGTTCTACAGCACCTTTTTCTCTGAAACATGTCTACCTCCTGTGCCTTATTAACCCCTGTGAGGTATTTAAAGGTCTCCATCATATCCCCACTCTCCCTCCTGAACTCTTTCAGTCACTCCTCATAGGGCTTCTGATGAAGACCTTGCACAATTTGACAGACCTCAGTGCTCTTCTTGTCACTTTCTCCAGTTGTTACCCCTTCTTCACATTTTTCCTTTGACTGCTCCTTCCCCCTTCCTCCGTTGCTAACCCCCTGCTTCCTTAAATAACTTGCATCCTGGTGGGACTTTCAATCCTCAGAGCCTCCCTACTCTCTATATCAGCCTATGGTGGCCCACTTTCTGCATCCCCTATTTCTTCTGTCACCCACTTGGGCTACTTTTTTATGTTTTTTTCATTGATTTTTATGTCTGCCAGCACCCCTAGCCCTGCAAGTAGGCTCGCCCTGGGTTTGGTGACCCATACCCTCCCCCTGGGATGCTCCCCCTGAGTGGGTCTGCCAAGGTGGAACTGGAGGTGGCTGAAGGGTCAGGCACTAAGCCCCAGCTCATACACGGGGGCCAGCAGAGTTTTTTCAGATGTTAATCCCCCATGGAGCTGGAAATGTGCAATGATGCTGATACCTATGGCAAGTGTCCATCCCAGCTCCACCCATGTTGTGGTGCAGCACAATGCCCTTTAGCCTCTGCCAGGGGGCAAGCAACACTGGTACCAGCTCCCCTCCCCTCCCCAGAGAAGGAGAGCAGTCCACTGGATGCTCAATCCTTCTCCTTCCCTGCTGACCACTGGTGCACTTGAGCTACTTTAAATGTCCATCCAAGTAACATTTAAACCATCCACTGAGGATTATGGTTCCCTCCTGAATGGAAGCATACCATCACCTTGGTATAGGCCCTTATTATTCCAGGTTGGACCACAATCCCCAGTGTAGCCATACCACTCATCTCTGCACCATTCCTTCCACCATGACTTGAAGACCTTGGTGTGGTACTCCTTCTTCTTCCCCAAGTAGTATAAGACACACTCACTGCTCACATTTTAAACACATGGGAAACACAGGATCATCTAGAGAAATGATCTAACTTTACCAAAAATGAAATTCACACACGGAGCTGATAATGGCAATTCAACTTTACATTTAAGCCCATGAAACACCCTTATCAAGTTAATGCATTAGCAACCGTAGTGGCTCTGACCAGAGTTTGTTTAAGTAGGGAAACCTAGGACTTAACTCTTTGGTTGTGCCATGGCAGTGTGCTGTGCTTAACCATTAGACTCATTTTGAACCTATGTCCAGCTGCAGAAGATGCCTGGAGATATTCCTGAGTTTAACCATCTTATTTAATTTGAATCCAAGGGAAGAATGTCACCTTTAATGATCCCACAATCTACTAAAAAAGATAATGCAGTAAGATTGCAACACATATTAAAGTGCAAGAGGCTACAACATTTACATTGGGGGGGTTACTGATAAAAAAGTAATGAGGAAGAGTAGGGAATAGAGCAACATACAAAAAGGTACTTGAATGAACAGGACCGGGGGAGCAGAGACATTGGACAGGGCAAATCCATTCTTCAAAATGCAACCTCCCACTAATGGATACTCTCTGGAATCAACCTCACTGGCTGATCTTATTGAATCACTTGTGTTGAAGGTACCATTATCTAAAGAGCATTTGCTGTTATACAGGGGTAGCAGCACTTGGGTTAGCAATGGGGGCTCCAACCCTCACTTAAAAGGTGCTTATGCTGGTCCTGTCTACCCAACCAGCCACCTGCCATCTTTGTCTTCCTTGGGAGCCAAGGAGGAACTGGTTTCCCATGCCATTACTTCAGTTTCTTTTGATGTCTCACGTTGCATCCAGGAGAGTGATTGGACACCTGGTTGATTATCACCTCTCAGGCTGATGCTTCTGGGACATCTGGCTAGTTGGCCAAGACCCCCAGAGAGGCACCTGTTTAATCAACTATTGCCACTTCAACTTACTGTTGGATTGAGCTCAGCTTCTGGAAACAGTGCAAGACCAGAGACTTCTGGCACCTGCAACAGCATAGCATTCAGTCTGCTATCCTCCAACAGACCCATCTCATTTCTTCTCTGGGGTCTTCCCATTTGTGCCTAGAGGCAGACCCATTTGGCCAGAGGGGAGGTGACAGACCATATCTAGTGACCCGTTTTTGGGGACAGGTGTTATAAAAGAAATACACCAGCTGTAACAACACATCACCCATGAAAGATGGCTTTTCCTGTAACAGTGCTTTATCAGAAAAGGCACCAAATTAATTGGCAGAATTGATTCATATATCCTCCACCAATAAAAACTGCCACAGTGTGAAAGGATGTGCTTCCTGCATATAACCTGTCAGTGGAATTAATATCAAACAATAGACCACATTTTACATCTGAGAAGTTTGCCTATATATTTTTAAATGAATTGCAGCACAATTAAATATGTTAGCAGCTTGTCATCCTTCATCAAATAACTAGGCTGAGGGCTTTGTGCGGAAGGTAAAGAAATTTCTGCCAAACTATAGTAACGACTGGTTAATAACTATCCTTTACAGCACTGACAAGAAGATTTGTTGGCCACATATAGAAAAGCTTTGTGCTACTACATGAAGGACTTCTGCTGTGTTGCCTCTAGGAAGACAAGTACTGTACATACAGTACACAGGTTTTCACTTTGTAAACTGTATCTGTAAAGAGTAAGATGGAAAATAGACAAATGGTACAGAAACAGACACAGGACAAAGACCCTTTAAGAATTCTTCAAGCAGATTATCCTGCATTGGTAAATGAGGATGCAGGGTAATAGAAATCGTCTTAAACTATTATTGTACTAATAACTGGTCCTGAAACCTAAGTTGAAATGGGAGGTACAGCAAAGGCTTTTAAACCTCATGTTGACCAGCTAATACAGTAGCTAGTTATGTGGAGAGGGCTATGATGTTAGTGTAAGAGAGAGAGCTCTGAAATACATCTAATTTTGAAGTTAAAGCAAATGACTGTTTTAACTTAAAATTGTTATTAAAACATACTATTTTGTCTATTGTTACTTATTCCCTGATCTGTCACTCTCAGCCTTGCAATATTGAGATGACATGTCCCTCAGTTATTATTTTTACTGGTTCTACTACTAAATCCTGACAGTCTCCCAAACTCCATATGCCCAAGTTTAGGAAACCAACTGTCGGAAGACCAACAAGGTGTTGGTGCAATGCAGGGGGCTCTGCACCTCCCACACAGGGGTCTTTGCCCACCACACCCCCTGCAACTAAAATAACCAACTCCAAGGGGGAGTGAACCTCAGAGTAGGTTTAAATAGTTTATAGGGGGCAAAAGAGCACCACGCAAAAGTGTCAGCCCGGGAATAGAACCCAGGTCTGAGTGCACTGGTGGTTGATCTGCTAGTTGCTTAGCCCTCCATGCCACAGAAGCAGCTTGGCCAACCATTGGCCTTTTCTCCATCTTGTGGTGCATGGCTGGAGGCAGGGTAGTGGTTTGTCACATCTGCTACTTTACCCCTGCCAGTACCAGCGTCAGTCTGTCTGGCAGGTGTGAGTCAGGCAGCTGAAGTCGAGATCCTGAATGTTGGGATCCCAACTTTTGGCTTTCCATCTTGCTCACTTTCTACTTCTACAGTAGTTAACAGTATATTTTTAGCTATCATTTTTAATGTTTAGTAACATAATCTTTTTTCTCTAATGAGTAATATTATTTGTCTGTTTTCATGAGAAACATAATCGTGCCATGCTGAAATATCATGCAGACTCCCTAGGAATGTTGTTGCATTGGGAACTCATGGAAGAGCTCTTCAGAAGGAAAAATGCACCAGCTGTATATAACAAATGTATTTACAAATGAACGTTATGATGTGACTACAGACTGGAATTAATGCCCAAATAAATTCAATTTTCAGTTTTCTGATTCCTGGACTTTAGCTGACTTTGAAATGCATGCTGCTGAAGAAACTGGTGTCATATGATACAAGGCTGTACAATTCTGTCTCCAAACTGCTTCCCAGGGGCTCTACCATGCCTGTTCAACATCCTTTATTTCGATCAGCATCTTGCCGACGGGAATCATGTTGACCGCAAGTTGTTGTCTACATGATTCCTGTGTGTCTCCTAGTCCTGTTTTTTTATTGGGGGGCTTTGCCCCCCAACCCCTCATGCGGGTCTCTGTCCCCCTCCCCCCTGTCTTTAGTATTCTCAACTCCAGTCGGAGTTGATTCGGGGTGGGGGTGCAAGACCGGGAGACAGCATGCACCTGTCTTGGGCACACCAACACAGTGACCTGTTGGCAAAGTGTCGATTTTGCCAACAGGTGTGCATTTTGCTGTGTTGGTGTCACCATAAGGGTGGTATACCCATCCAAGGAATCATCATCCAGTGATGAAGAGAAAAACCTAAAACTCAGTCATAGTTAAGAATTGTGTTGCTGAGGTATATAGAATGGTGAAACTGCTAACTAATATTTTTTATTTTATTTATTAAAGAATCAGAATTAAAAACCTTTGAGCTAAAAGTTCATTTACAGAGGGTCCTCATAAATCAAAGGGAGGGGAACAATTACATGAATTGGGAATAGCAATAGCAGCTAACAGGCATTGTCATAAACATATTAGTAACACATTAACAAACTAATATATTACAAGATATTGAGTACTACAGATTGACAAATGTTATAGTACAGTCTTAGACACAAAGTACATAAGGAAACAATCCAACACAAGCGGTATAAATAAGGTGCTAACAGTTTAGTTAAGTACTCACTCACAAATAGAGGCCTTGTCGTAAGCTAGTCGATACCAAGGTAGAAACATCTCAGTGGATTGGTAGCAGACAATAGGTAAGAGAGTGGGGAGCCAATTCAGTGGAGTACTGTATGTAAAGGATATAGTCTAGAAGGGTACACAGGTAGGGCTCTGGAAGGTTAGGCAGAGCGTAATTTATTTAAATAATAAGACATGACAGGTTGTGTATTGTACATTGATGTGGGATGACAGCATATCTGTGGTGCGTTGTGAGGCACCAGGGACAGCCCAGTGCCTTCAACCACCTGAGCGCAAAGTAACATTCATACATACATACAATAGAACAATATGCACTTTTCTTCAATTAACTATCTCGTCTTCCTTCTCCCAGTATTTGTTTATCAAAATGTATAGTCATAATTTGTATTGCTCGCCTAATAACAAATGTGTTACTGCTTTCTCAAAATCACCTGTATTGCATGTTATTGCTTCATTGTCCCTGTATGTATCCATATTGTATACCAATTATTGTATCTGTATTGTATGTCAATCTTGTGTATTGTACATGGTTGTATAATGTTGCCCTAAAAGGACCTCCTTGTAGATGAGAGTGCTCAGTGAAGTTTGCCTGCCAATAAACTTGAACATACAGTAGTATAATACTGCAGTAAATTGATGTTGGAAGGGACTCTCCCTCCCCCCATTATGAGCAGTGAACAATAAGTACGCTGTACAAACATTTGCTACTCTATAGGGATAACCTTTCCATGCTACTAACAAGAGTACTCTGGGATTCCCGTGGTAATAAGAAATTTGTCCAGCTTTACCCTAAAGGCCTGTACTCTCTTTATATGTCCACTGTCTCTGCTTTAGGCTGTTCCACAGGTTTACTACCTCTCTCGGTAAATAATTGCTTCCTAATATTACCCCTGTATTTGCCACCTCTGAGCTTCAGGGTGTGGTCTAACATCCTACTGTAACATACCAGATCTTTGATTATACAGAAGGATGAGATCATGTCCCCTATCAATCTCCTATTCTCCAGGGTAAACATGTTAAACACCTTCAGAATCTACTCACAGCTTTTGTTCCTCATGCTCCTGACCTTTTTGGTTGCTTCAATGTCCTTTTTATATTGAGGGGCCCAAACCTACATGCAGTAGTCCAAGTGGGATCTGATCAGTGCTTGTTAAGTGGCTGGATTGCTTTCCCTGCTTTGCGGGTCAACCCCTTTTGGATGCACCCAGAATTCTGAGGGCTCTTTTGACAGCAGTTTCATACTGCTTGTTATGTTTCTGTTCCATATCTATATTACCCTCAGGTTCTTTTCCTCCTTCACTACAGCAGAAGAAGCCCCAGACAGTGTACACATCCTACCACTGATTTTCTTTTCCAAACCGAACACCTGAAATTTGACTATACAGTGGTGCAACACAAGATGCAATGCAGTAACTTACATAAAAACAGGGCTTAATTGCTGCAGCATTTTTGTGATCTACTGCAGCATTACAGTGTTGCATCCTGGCAGGTGCCACTGTACCGTTATTCTGAGACTCCAAAAGTCTGGTCAAGCACTCACCTTCTTCAGGTTTCCCTGAAGGGTTTTTCCCATATTCAATGGAGCCCTCCACCATTGCAAGCTTAATGCAGGGTTCTGTGCTCACTATGGCCAAATAGACCTACTTAATGCTGTAGAACATCATACTTTCTGTGTCAGAACAACTGCTATTCTGCAGCCATTCTGCAGCAATTCTGCTGCTGGATTCTCAGGTATGCAAAGATACCACCGAGGTGGGGGGATTCCATTCCTAGACAAAGCTTTCAAAGTCTCTCATGTGTCGACCCTCATAAAGCTGATTGAGATTGCTGAGATAATTGAGACCAAGCTTCTCCCACTTTAAGAGGAGCTACTGCTAGATGGCATTGTGCCATGGCATTTCCTACAGGGCGGCCTGAGTGTTGCCTGACCAGAGGTGCCTCGATTCCAGTTTGGTGACTGATGGGCGGCTTCCAAAACTTGAGTTGTGACTTTTGTTAAGGGATTGGCAACAAGTGGAAGAGACATGCACTTCAGGGCAGCTGATAGGAGCCCTCTTTTCAAGCTACATCCCAGCTGCACTGGCTAGCACCAGCTGGTAAGAAACTTAGTTGAGAAGCCCAGTATTAGCAGATATCTGCAGTACAGTCCTTCCAGCATTATGGCAACTTTATGGCAAACATGAAAGGTATTGTTTTATGTCTTATTTTACTGCAGTACAGTTCTACCAATGTACAAAGGCAGCTCAGGAGAGACCATCAGCACCGTCACAAAGCTAAAATACTACATACGCTAAACGTTTGGCATTACAGAGCTGGAAGTCAGTTCATATTAATTCTACTCAGCCTTTGAAAAAGCACACAGAGCATGCACAAAATATTAGACCAGAAGGAACAACTGCTCTTTGTCACCTTTGTTATTTTTGCACAATACATTTGGCAATTCTAATGATTACAACCTGTGTGGAGTTAATGAAACTAACTTCCAGCTCCAAAAAGCTGAATGTTTAGCATGTGCAGTATACTGTAGTTCTCTTTAAACTAGCAGATAAGAAAGAAAGAAAGAAAGAAAGAAAGAAAGAAAAGAAAGAAAGAAAGAAAGAAAGAAAGAAAGAAAGAAAGGTGGAGAAGAGGTGAAAGATCAAGAAACAAGAATGTTTTGAATTGTTTTATATCTTCAGCCCCTACTGAGAGTAGGCTGAGGTATGAAACTTGTTAACTGCAAACAACTACATAACTGGTTCACATCTATCTTTGTGAAAAGAAAAAAGCCCTTGGAAAAATTACTGAGCTCTAATAATAATGGGGCCTTATGCACGAAGGTGTGGAGTGCCTCTGAGCTGTGTATGTATGGTGCAAAAACACTCCGCACCCAATGCGCCTCCCTGTGTGGGATGCACTCTGGGGGGGACGCAGCCACTATGCACTCAATCCCGCGGCCGCACTAACAGCAACAGGATGGGGCAGGCAGGGTGCAGACCAGCACTACAGTATGTGGTTCTGTCTGCACTGATGTGGAGGAGAGCACAGGGTACACCAGTGAGAACCCTGCTGTATGTCCCCTACGTGCCCTGCGCACACAGTCCGCTATCTGGTCTGGAGGATTGCCACCCCCCCACCAACATGTCCCCAGCACCAGTCCCCACAGGCTGTCGAGTGTCACCCACCCAATTGCCCAGCTGTGCCCCATCCTGTGACAGTTGATTCCCACACTCTCCCCCCACATACACAGATAGGAGCACTGGCCCCAGGATTAGAGACACTGGCCCCCCCTTACTGCACTGCCAGCACACCCCCACCACTCTGGGCATGCAGCAAAGTACAGTTCCTCCCCCCTGACACTAACAGCATAGCCTCCCACCCTTGTACCTTTGCTCCATCCAGTGCCACTGCAGGATGACTGGCAGCACTGCCTTTCTCACACCTCCATGGCCACTGTCCATCTAAAATCTGCAGGGGTGCGAAGCTAATGCTCACCTTGCTGCATAGGGGATCCACTGTGGGACCCTGGCCAGGTATCTGATTGGATGCCAGGCCAGGTCCGTGGCTCCACCCCCAACTGCCTCACATGAACCTGTGAGCCAAGGGGTAGGGGCTGCAGACAGGTGGCCAGTGATCGCAATGCCACCAAGTGCACAGCTGTCCGCAGGTGCACAGCTCTGGCATGTATTTCCTGCCTGGTAGTGCATAGGCCCCATCGTATGTTGATCATAGCTAGGTAAATGGCTACTGTCCCTTTAAAGTCCCCTCCCCCCTCTCCAAGAAACAGGAGCATCCTCAATACTCTCACCCATGGTCTCTAGACCCCCCACCCCATGAGTCAAGGTAAGTAACTAAAATAAGCAATTAAGTTTTCTTTTCCCCCCATCTGGGTACTCCATTTAATAAAAGATGCCAACAATTTCCTGGATGTAGAAGAAGACCACCACCCTATAGAGGAGAAATGGTTTACCTCAGGGGCCACATCACCAGCTGTCCAGGCTCCTACATGCAGTACACAGTCCAACAGCCATTCACAGCAGCTCCAGACAGACCATTCGAATCATACCATCACCATTCATGGTCTGTAAGTGTGCATGCAAGCTCCCTTTCTTACAGACCATTGATAAAAGTGCCTTATGATCCTTTGGGTACCCCTTTATGATATTTTTCCTCTGCATTTTCTGGCTAATCTGACTCATGCTGGTTGGAGTTTTGTGGTTCAAATATGTTAACCAGTAAACCCCCAGAATTAAATAGATCAGGTCTATTACATGGATCAAGAAATTACAATGCAATGAGGCTGCCCATTCAACTGCTCCCCCTTTTTCTCCTCACCAATATCATAGAGACAAGGAGGTCAGAGTCAGCATAGAAACTATTAGGATCTTTGTTCATCAGTAACCCTGCCTATGCTATCATCCCTGAGTGGGAACTGTGGCAGCCACTACACAGCTACTCCAAGTGACAACTCATTTTTTATCTAGCTCAGGAGCAGCATCGGGAAAGTGCTTATGACTTATACTGTGCATAGTAGATGATGTGGAGTGTGCAGCCCTGACAGGTCTCCACATGAACATGAAGGAGGGCTGGGAGAGACCCCCAGCAATGAACCTGAGCACTTTTACTGAAAGGGAAAGTACTTATTCTCACTGATTCCCAGATCTACAGTACCCACACACTGAGCCACACACAGCCCTTATCTACTGGAGCACACCCACCATTTCAAAATGGCATTACCATTTGAATTTCTAATTTCTGTGGCCTGCACCAATTTCTGCAGTCAGTCCCAATTTCTATGGACATTTCCATGGCCATAGAATCATGGTAAACATGAGGCCCTGTATTAATATCATCACTGATCTTAACCAGCCTCCCATGGACCTCAGCTTCTGGATGGTTTCATGTGATAACCATGAAAATATACTGGCGACAGTAAAAAACAGTTACTGCAAAAGGTAACCTACACAAACAAGGTACAAAAGTTTTATCGATCAGCTACAAGCCTTTACAATTTCATTAAAAACATCAAATTACATTTATGACTTATAGACCCACAAGAGTCAATGTGCAATACATTCAATTACTAATACAAAAATATTAAAAGTAACATCAGTCCTAGGTTAGCACCAATAATCTTAGTCATTGCCCATAGGTTATGATGACTTCTAAAGTTGGACATACAGTGGCTAACTGGGTTACAAGTTAGTAGCCTTCCAGATTTTACTCTTTACCTATATTAAGATATTTCATATACATGTATATTTTATAATTATACATCAAGAGACCAAATTTCATTTCAATGCCTCCTTGTACAAAGTCCAAATCTCATTGTACGCTGTCCGATCTAGAAATGTAGTGTGGCCAAAAAAACACAGATTCTATCACCTCATGATTCTGAATATTAAAACAGGTTAGCCCAATTTGATCAGGAGGGAACCCAAGACCCCCAGGGTGGGATATTCAGACTGCACCAGGCTGTGGTGCAAGCCTGGGTGCAGTGCAACTTAGATGCGCTGGGGCGTTGACAGGGTGATATAGCTGTGCCATGGCACAGCATCATTGAATATCACCCCTTGGCCACCTACAGTGTGCATGGCACAGTGGCACTGTGCCTGCGCAAGTGGTCAGAGTGGAGCAGGGGGATGCACAACGCAAGTGCCATTGTGATAGGTGCAACCACCGTGATCTTCAAAAGTGCACATGCAAATGGGGCCATAATGTATGCAAGGTACAGATGGGGCCATTTGCATGTTATTATGGCCCCATTTGCATGCAGGTGCACCAATCCCTGGTGACTTGCGCCTGGTGCCCTGCCAGGCTGCAGCCGTCAGGAACCGATGCCCCCTGCACATCGTGGCAAAATGCCCCAATGCCCGATCGCGGGCATGTGTAAATTGAAGAACACGTCCAACATCCCTGGTGGTCCAGTGGACCACTGGCAGCCCAATCACGGGCATAAGTATGTTTTAAACAGTTAACTTCATCCCTGGTGGTCCAGTGGACCACTCACAGCCTGATCACAGGCATCAGTAATTAATAATTGCACAATAATCCAACCCTGGTGGTCCAGCGGTACCCTCCTCACCACCCGCCCTAAGCGCCCACACCCTCCCCCAAGTCAGCGGTGGCGGCTCCCGCCCACTTGCCCCCAGCCGCCCCGCGATTGACACCGTAACTATGGCTGTACGCCTATTGGTCCACAGCGTGATCCAATGGACATGTAGCCCTTACCGTACTACACAGTCCAGATATGTGAATGGATCCATTCATATATCTGGACTGTGTAGTATAGTATGGGCTGCCTGCCCATTGGCTCACGCTGTGGACCAATGGGCATACAGCTCTATCATACGGAGTCAGTCAGCTGGTGGCGGGGCTGCAAGCGGGTGGGGAGCTGCCACCCACGGCTGACTGGGGGGGAGCAGGGTGGTGGGGCTCAGTGGGCAGGTGGGGAGGGGGTACCACTGGGCCACCAGGGTTGGATTGGTGTGTAATTATTTATTACTGATGCCCGAGTTGGCTGCGAGTGGTCCACTGGACCACCAGGGATATAGGACTAATATTTTCCTACATATGCGCGTGATCAGGCTGCAAGTGGTCCACTGGACCACCAGGGATATGGGACTATTATTTTTCTATGTATGCCCATGATCGGGCATGGGGGGGCTCCACCACGAAGGTGCAGCCAGAGCTTGGGTGGCCACCTACTGATGGCAGCTGCCACGTTGCACCCTGCAATACGGCAGCTCACCTGCGGGTGGCCAGCAGTTGCTCCTTTTTTGGGGGGCTCATCTGTGTGCAGCGTAGGTAGGGGTTGCACATGCATGGGCTCAGCACATCCCAGGCTGAATAGCGCGCGGGATGTGGAGTAACATGGGCACACCCCCCCCACCTGTGCCACATACATTACAGATGCGCTCCAGCGCATCGGGATTTGTGCCAGGCACAATTCCCCCTTCAATATCGTGCTGGGGCACATCAGTGGGTTGCGTATGGTGCAACTGTGTTGCACCATGCACAACCCTTCTGAATATCCTGCCCCCAGTGTCAAGCCCAACCATTCCTGTCTGTTCTTGGAATAAAGGGGACAAATCAAAAAAAGGGGTAGAGGAGCCTGGTCTTTTCTGACTGAAGTTTATGTAATTGACACTATAAAGCTCCATCCAGTATCTTGCAATTAGCCATCTCTTCTCTTGATTAGTTATAATTCTGAGATAAGATTCTAATTGATGATTATTTTTAAAGACTTATGACATCTAAAATGTTAGAAAGTTTTCAGCCTCTGATCGTCAATGTCAGTCGCTGTGTCCCTGGTCCTTTTCTTGATCTGAGAAATAATTTCTTCTTTTGGTCTTAAATAAATTTCAAACAATAAATGGCTGAGACTTATAGGAAAATTTTTTTTTTATCAATTGAACAAAAGGGAAGGAAAACCCACTCGAAGAATAGTCTACTTCTTCTTCCTCTATACATGATCTGAGTAGCCATGATATTTGCAGTTGAAATAATGAGAGAAGAAATGCTATCTTTCTTCCCACTATTAAAGTATTCAAAGAATACTGCCCAAGTTCCATTCCTAGTAGTTCTGCAGGAAAAAATCGAGGAACTACAAGTAAGTGTCTGTATAATTTATTCTAAATAATATCCAGTGGTTTAATTTCCCTAAATGCCCATATCTCTGCAGCAATAAAGAATGCCAGATTTTATTTAGCCATTTACCACCTTTAATGCTCACATAACTGAACCTTTTCCTAATCTGGAATTAAAACTCCTAAAGGCACTGAAAGCAGTTTTTAATTTTGTTTGAAGAAGAGTTATTTGTAATTTCCATAGGCAAGTCTCTGCATACCTGACCCCCATGTAATCATAATATTTAGCTGTTTCAGTCTTTTGGTTATCTATAGATAGGCTATTAGCTTTTTTTATTTTTGTTTTTTCGTATTGATGGAAAGTTGGTTTTCTTTACATAGTACTGTGAACTGACTGACCTTTCTTTGTAAGCCCAGAAGTGAAGTTGAAAGTAGAACAATGTCATTTGTGTAAGCTAAACATGATATTTTCCGATCTTTAATCCGAGGGGAGTGGAAATTCAAGTTTTCTAGATCTTGAATGATGGAGCTAATATAAACATTGATGAGAGATGGAGCAGTTAAGCAGCCTTGCCTTACCTCACAACTAGTAATGCTTGGTGCAGTAGTTGCTCCCTTTTGATTATATTGGACTGTGATCCAATTGTCTGTATGTAGATGGATCAAAATATTTGATAATGTTGGATCTATACCTAAGATGTCCAACTTATTCCAAAGTAATGTTTGGCTGATACTATCAAACTCTGAATGCAGATCTATAAAGCAGTAAAACAGTTTGGCTTTTTTTACCTTTGTATATTTTCAAATTAAATGTGACAGGATGAAACAGTGTTGAATTGTTGAATGAGCTTGTCTAAATCCGTTTCGATATTCACTGATTATTTGATTTTCATCCAGCCAATTCTGTAATCTTTGCAGTATTATTTTTGAAAACAACTTTTGAGATGCATCAAGCAAGCTAATTGGTCTATACATTTTGGGATCTATGGAATTTCCTTTCTTGAATAATGGGAAAATGGTACTTCCTGACTAACTTAAAGGAAAGCTTTCATTTCCTTCTCTCCCCCCCCCTGAAAGCCTTAACCTCCAATTAGGCTTTTTACATGGAAAAACAAAACTTTTTTTACATAGTTTTACTTACTTTATTTTAGTGTTGTAAAGCCTGTGAATCAGCAACATGCCAGATGCTGCACGGTTCCATTTCAAGTGAAATTGTGGCACTGCACCACCCATTTCAATACAAGTGTACTGAAGTGAGCAGTGAGGCACCACAATTTCAGTTGAAATTGAACCGCTCAGCATCTGCCATGTTGTGGATTCATGGACTGTACAACAATAAAGCAAAGTAAGTAAAACCACATAAAAAAAGTGTTGTTCCTGAACAAAAAACCTAATCGGGGGTAGGGCTTTGTGGGGTGGGGAGATGAAGATAATGACAGCTTTCCTTTAAAGGCATATTGCCACCTGGCGCTACAAAATTGAACAATGTTCTCAATATTAATAGCCACCAGTCAGGAAATGATTTATATATTTCTGTCACAATCTGATCAGGCACTGGGGCTTTATTAGAGTGTTAATTGAGAATAGCTTTATAAATGTAATCTTCAGTTATATAAATGGGATAAGGTGCAACTGCTTGACTTTTGTGTTGTACCTGTGCTATTTAAGTATGAAAATTGTCATTTTCTGATTCTGAGAAATATAAATTATGAAAATGTTCTTCCCAAATAATCAGAGATATACAGTATGAGCTTCAATGTCTTGGGAGTAAGTATTGCAGCCCTGGCTTACAAGTGTCCAAAATATTTTTGTACTGTATCCTTCTTATATATGGCCTTGCTCAGCCTATCCCACATTTTCTTATAATATTTAGCAAGTTCTTTTTCTAATAACCTTTTATATTCTTTCCTAGTTTTATTGAAACAGTGTACTGTAAATTTCTCTAGTTCTATTCTCTTTGCAGTTCCTAGCCAGCTTATGGAGATTTCTTTTAGCCTCTACACAATGCTTGAGGAATCATGTAAGACCTTTTTTCCTGTTAGTGCAATTTGTTCTCAGCAGTGGTCTAATATTAGAGTTTAACATATTCCAATTTGCCAGGATCTTAGAATTCTCAACTACACATACAGCCACCGTACATCATAGCAATTGTTACGAATTGCTACAACAGTGCTACATTAAGTTTTTGTGGGGGGCTCCACCAACCACACCCATCTTACCTTTTATAATCAACTCCAGGTCAGATGTAATTCCAGGAAGAGGGCACAACACAGCATAAGATCAAAAACAGGAAACACCCAGCCTCAAACCCAGGTCAAGGGCATCTAACAAGGACACAGCCAAGGATTCTAGCCACTACGCCAAAGCAGCAGCTCAGCAGCTCATTCCACAGAATCATATTTCACTGCTTCTAAGTCACTTCACTGGTACCTTGCTGTCTTTACCATCTCACTAAAACAACCATTTGTTATAAAAACCACATCACCCTAAAGGAAGTCGCTCTTCTCCACTCGCTGTTATGTACTCACTCATATTTCTTTGCTATTATCACTGTATAGTATTGATCATTGATAAAAATGTTGAACAGCAGTGACCTTTGTACCAATACATGAGGGAAGATTCTGACTACCCCTCTCTACAATAAGTAGTTCAAATCCCACATCTCTCTGCTTCCTGCCTCCAAGTCAATCAGCAATATATCTTGTGTATGCCTCATGCATACCACACTGATGTACTTTGAAAAGAAGCTTGCCATGTACCACAGTGGCAAAGGCTTGCAAAAGTTTTGTTAGTTTGCAGCCCTGCCCTTGCCTATCCCGGGTCACCCACATGAAAAAGTGACCAGGTTTGTTTTTGCATGGTTTGTCCCTCATAAGACCATGCTGAGAGGAACTGACAGCATTGTCCTCAAACAAGTGCTCCATTATTTTGTCTTTGATAATGACTGCCAGGACCATGTCCAGTACTGATGTCAGGCTGGCCAGACTGTAGTCACCGAAGTCAGACCCTTCCCCTTTCTTGAGAATTAGCCACTTTCCAGCCCTTTGGCCTCTCACCTTGCCAAAGTCATAAAGATTACTGCAAGCAGCCCCACCAATTAGACCTTTTAGCCCACCTGGGTGTGCTACTTCATGGTTACCCTGATGTCATGGGTCCTGCTGAGGAGAACCCTCCCCAGGGGCCCATTGTTGAACCCCAAAGCAAAGTATACATTAAGCATCTTAGCCATTACCACTGCTCTCTAATGGGTTCCTTCCACTTCCCCTATTTGCTGACGGATATCTATTCCTTCTCTGTTCCTTTCCTTTTTCCATTTAGGCACTGGAGAAGGCTAAGATGTTCTCTACAGCTCCTGCTGCAGTCCTGACTTCCAGCATCTCCTTGACTTTCTTAATTCTAGTCTTGAAATCCCTCTGTGCCACTCTGTACTCCTCACAGGTCTGGAGGAAAAACATCTCTTTCCAGTGGTCCTAGACCTTGTTGTTGAGGATCAACAACCTTAGATCACTAATGAGTCAGGGGGCAAATTCTTGCCCCTTTCTCCCTTATTACATACAGGGGATATAGACCTCTGTAACTGCTTTGAGCACCTTCTTAATTAAATCTCAAATATGCTCTGCCTTTTCAGCCCCATGGAGCTGCTTCACAGCCTTGGCCCCAGGTTCCCTTTATCTTGACAAAAGTTTATGTTTCTAAAGTTCCAGATCCTTGTAGTTGATGCATAGCTTGTGTTTCCTGTCATTAGGATGACAGTTTCCCAGTCGTGGTCACTGCCTCCCATCAGTCTGTTGGCATTCGCTGTAGAGTTGACCCCATCTTCACTGCTAAGATAAAGGTCAAGGATGGTCTCAAACCTTCTTCCCTGTTGGGTATATTGTTCTAGGATGTAGTTCATGGAGGTCAACAAGAATTTAGTTGTGGCTCTACTGTTTGCCCTCTTAAGGCACCAGTCTATGCATGAGACATTAAAGTCCCATGGGGCACCACTACAGTACATCTCGTTTGACCTTCCTCATAATTTCTTCAAACAGCTGTGAATGATGCTCCACTAAGCTTTATGGAGGCCTGTAATATACCCCCAGTTAGTCACTTTATATCCTTTTCTCCTAGCTCAACCCCAATGGACTTTGTGGTACTGTGTAGCACCCTTGTGTTGTACATTTCTACCACAATGACACCTTCCATACTAAAAGACCCACCAACCCACTTTCCTGTCAGGACTGTTGCTTCAGACTAGTCTACAGCCCTATGTCCTGGTGTCCCTGGGTGAGGAATTGTTTTTAATCCCTCACCAGTGCATACTTTGCGCTTTTGCAAATACATTATATAATTAGAAAATATTACAAATTAGAACATTTTACTAGTCCAATTTGATCAAACTGATAACATTTTGAAAATGTATCTATATTCAGAAAAAAAGTAAATTCTACAAAAGGAAAATATCTGTTACTAGATTAAACATACCATACATACAGTCTATACTGATAAGAGGAAACACTGGTTTAACCAAAGAATGGTATCAATATGGAATAACTTACCTGAAAAAGTTGTAATGAGTTCATTCATTGATAATTTCAAGATGACATTAGATGTTGTGATGGGTGATATGAAATTCTCGTTTAGGAAGATGTCTTGGGTCGAGTCTTTATGGCCTGTTTAGGCTACAACTTGTAACCACTATGAAACTATGCAAAGAAAAAAGACCCTCTCAAAAAATTCAAAGCTACAGTATGCCACTTCACTACACATCTACCTAAACACAAGTTCTAGTCAGAGTCAAAATGATTACTTATGCACTACAGACCAGCTGAGATGCAATATCTCTTTTTTCCTTGAGTCCTGCTGTAGTGGGGTTTTGCTTTCTCTCAAGTTTTACAATGTATTTAATCAGGATAACCCAGCTGAGAGGCAATATCTCATTTTTAGGGTTGGTCTCACTTTTACAACATATTTTTCCCAGGACAGACCAGCTGATATGCAATACCTCCTTTTAAGTGGGGTTCTGCTATTGTGGGGTCCTGCTTAATGTTTGCTTGCTCACACATGCAAAGTGAACATATTGGTGGTTCTCATTCAATGTAGGGGGATGTGGAAGTATGTACTGTATAGCCAATGGATGAAGAAATGCATGAGACTTGCTACTCAAAATGCAATGCTAAGAAGGCTGATGATGACCGTGTTCAGCTGGCAGATGGGTGTAGACTTTGTGTAGTTCAAAGGATGTAACCCTGCCAATCACACTGGTTTTCTGCCCATTACCCAGCTAACAGATATTGTCATGACCCCTTGAAGCTAAACATCAAGCCTCACACTCTCTGTCCGCATATGTGTGTGTGTGTGTGTGTGTGTGGGTGGGTGTGTGTATGTGTGTGTTTGTGTGTGTGTGTATGTGTTTCTCACTTATAGTGGTTTCCCCTTGTTACAGACAGGAGTCTGGATAGCATCTCCTTGAAAACAGTAAACATAGTGCGAAAAAACACTTGGCATGCAGAATGCAAATATCATGACATAAAATATGTTAAAAGCATGTCAATAACTGACACAAATACTGTAGTTCATTTAAACTGATTTAAATTACATGTTGTTTATGATTCCTTTAAAGAGCCCCTTATACCAATTTGCTAATTTTGAGAAATTTGTGATTTAGACACAGTTCAGTATATAGGTCATATGTTTTTGCAATTCTTTTTTTCCTCTTTAATTTAGATTTTATCTTCCTGTCCCACAAGTTTGCCCCCTTCTGCTGTTGATCCCCAGCCTTGTCACCCCACCTCCAGGACTTACCCCTTTTACTTTTTAACATTGTTATGTGAGTGGGTAGGGATGATGCAGTATCTGCAGGGTTGCAGTGTCATCCTGCAGATAGGGGCTCTTTTCCACCCATTACTCTCCTTATGTCAGAGTCAGTGGTGTGCAATGGCATGCACATAGACCATGAAGATGGTTCACATTCACAATGCCCATCTCCTGTTTTTGATACTGGTTAGCACTGCTGTGCCACATACCCAGCACTATGTGTCAGTCAGGTAGTGATGCACACTGTCCCCCCACCTCAAAGTAGGAGAACCATTGCTGGATGCTCAGACCCCCCCCCAACAGCCTGCGAGTGACCCAGCTCTGTTCCCAAGTCCAGTCCGGATTGCTAGTGTGCTGGGAGATAAGGCATACAGTGCCTAAGTCCATCTGAGCCACTGGGCTGGATACAAATTTACTGTAGCTCAGAATTCATTAGACAATATTTTTTATGACTCTGAGAGGGACTGAACCTGCAACCCATTGTTTTACAGTTCTGTGCTTTTACTCTCTGTACCATTCAGCCAGAACTATGTTTTTGGAATGTGTTCTCCTTTATTTTTAGCCACGTTTACATGGCTGCACCACTCTTACCAGTGGTCTGCTCCAATCCTGCATCGACCTCCTGTGCCACAACCGAGATGTGTGTACATGGCCACTCTCAGCAGTGATGCAAGCCACACTGAGAGGGGCTGACAGTCTGGGCAGGGGCAGGTGTTTCATCATGTTGGGCCTGACTCACTGGGTGAGGTGCGGATGGTCAACATGAATGTAGGACCCTGAAAGGCAAAAATGACCATACTGTCCATAACTGATTGGGGACACAATTTGTTCCTCAATACAAGCATCACAGTTTGGGCTTATATAATAGTTTAGGGACTGTTAGAATGCCCTCTGGTCTCGCAACTTGCTTATACAGTGGAGGATCATGGGAGCATCAGAGTTGGGTGGATGTGAGCAGTGCTGCAAGTACACATGGCAGCTTACGCAGCTCACACCGGAACGTGTTCCGAACTTTGCTGTGCTTCTCAGATGGGTACAAGGATCAACTTACCATGATCTGGTAAGCATCTACACTGCCACATCTGCACCACAGCAACCCGAGTGCTCTGGTTTATTTGCTTTTGTTTACCAGATAAGCACACTAGACAGCCAAGTGCCTATTGGTTGCGGCAGTGCAAATGTGGCAGAGTAAACAGGCCTTTTATTACTGAGGGAAGTGACATAAAAACAAGATTATGGTCCCTTGGATTTTATCTGCTTTGACTGCCTGTCTACACATGACATCATAATGTAACTTATGACATCATTAAGAATCTCCACAGCAACAGATTGGGATGTCATTAACAGAATTGTGACTGCAGAAGTAGACAAGCAGACAGTAAATAGGGATAGAGCTTGTGTTCATGCAAATGTCCTTAGTAGTAAAACAAGAGTGACAATTACTGAAAAAGTGTGAAGTATAAGCTATATTTTGTCTAAATGCTATATTTTCAAAGTTGTCCAAATGACAACCGGGGGCTGTTTAAAGCTCTGTTTCACTGCATGCAAACATTTGGCATTGACAAATGCTTGTTTTGTACAATGTATTTACCCGGGATAGGCTGCATAGAGGCAATATCTCATTTGCAATGGAGTCCCACTTTTATAAATTGTTCTTCCCAGAACAGACCAGCTGAGATGCAATATCTCTTTTTCAGTGGGGTTCTGCTGTAGTGGGATTCTGTTTTTACCGTTTTGCAATGTATTTGTTCAGGATAACCCAGCTGAGAAACAATGAGCCAGATTCTAGAAGGGATTGCAATTGCCGCAGGGGACTTGTGGTAGGGTGTTTGACACAGGTGGCGACTTGCACCAAATGGGGGGAATTTGCAATTCTGGAAAGCCAGCTGCACAAGTCCTAGACACAACAAAGTTAGACCAGCTCCCCCATGGTCTAATTTTGCAGCCATGGGGTACCCTTTTTACAGGACTTGCGTCAAACCTTTGGTGCAAGTGCCATAAAGTGGGAAAACTGTCGCAACTGCGCCAGCCCTTCTAGACTCAGATTGAGTAGCGTCTGAGGGCTTTGGCACTGGTGTGTCAGACAATGTGGTGGATGCAGGACTTGGCACAAACCCTTTGTCCACCTTCTAGAATTGGCCCCAATATCTCATTTTTGGTGGGGCCCTGTTTATGCAGTACACATTTTGGCACTGTATTTATCCAGGATAGCTTAGTAGTGATGCACTGTCTCATTTTCACTGGGGTCCTGCATTTACACATCTTGACTTTGTATTTACTCAGGATAGCCCAGCTGAGAGGAAATATCTTATTTTCAGTGGGGTCCCATTTTTATTATGCATGTTACTCAGGATAGATCAGTTTAGCTACTATACAGTATCTCCTTTTTCTTTACGAACATACGAAAGAAGCCAGCCGATAAAGGCCTTATCTGTCTATCAAGTCTGCTTGATTGTTCAGCTTGTGGTCTATACCACAGTACACCAACCCCACCTTCCTCTGCTAGACAAGTCCCCTCTTGTACTTATTTTACCCCTGATTCTAGCCCATCCTCTTTTGACGGCATCCACTGTCTTTTGTGAGATCAGCTCTTCAGGTAGCCTATTCCACTCCTCCTCCACCACCCTCTCCGTGAAATAGTTTCTCCTTAGTTCCCTCTTGAATCTACCCCCTCCAACTTCATCCTGTGTCCCTCAGGACCCTCTCCCTTTTTAGCCTAAACATGTGCTCTGTATCCCCCCTATTTATGCTTTTTAAATATTTAAAGATCTCTATCATGTCTCCCCTGTCCCTTCTATCCTCCAGATAGTACATGTTGAGCTCCTCCAACCTATCCTCATAGGATCTCCCTCCCATCCCATTTATCATTTTGGTTGCCCTTCTGTGGACCCTTTCCAGGAGCTTGATGTCCTTCTTTAAGTAGGGGTGCCAGAACTGAACACAGTACTCCAGGTGCGGCCTTAACAGTGATCTATACAATGGCAGGATAACTTCTGCACATCTGAAGGTGATCCCTCTGGCTATACACCCCACCATCTGGTTGACCTTGGCTGCCACCATTCTGCACTGCTCCAAGTGGTCTAACCTCCCTGTTACTATCACATCCAGATTCTTTTCCTGTTCTGAGACCTTTACCCCCCCATCCAATATGGTAGCTGTACCTAGGGTTCCTGGACCCAAAGTGCCTAACCTTTCACTTCTTGGCATTAAATTCCAATTGCCAAGTCTTTGACTATTCCCCTAGTGTATCCAAATCCCTTTGCAGAACCAATCACTCCTCCCCTTTGTCCACTATTGCTTCAATTTTGGTGTAATCAGCGAATAGTCTCATTTTACTCTTAACTCCCCTTGTTATGTCAGCAATGAAGACGTTAAACAACACAGGTCCCAGAACGGATCCCTGTGGGACCCCACTTATAACTACCCAGGGCTTTGAAAGCTCCCCCCTACCACCACCCTCTGCTGTCTATTGCTTAGCCAGCTTTCTATTCATGTAGACAATTTTTCTCCTACACCCAGGTTCCTCAGTTTGCCCTCTAGCCTTCCATGTGGCACTGAATCAAACGCTTTGCTGAAGTCCAAGTATAGGACATCAACTGCCTCCCCCCATCCAATGCTCTAGAGAATCAATCAAAGAAGTCCACAAGATTGGTCTGGAATGACCTCTCCTGGACCAACCCATGCTGATGTTCATCTTGCAGATCATTCTCCTTCATGAATGCCACCAGCCTTGCCTTCATATGGACTCCATTATTTTAGACACTATGGATGTGAGGCTGACTAACTTGTAATTCTCTGGGTCATCCCTTGGGCAATTCTTATGGATGGGCACCACATGTGCTGTCCTCCAGTCCAGTGGCACACAACCAGTGTGTAGGGAGGTGTTAAACACATCCGCCAAGGGTGCTGCCAGCACTTCTGCCAACTCTTTTAGCGCTTGCAGATGTATCCAATCCAGCCTAGGTGCCTTATCTGTCCATAAGGAATTAAAGCTAGACAGTACCTTCTCCACTGGGATATCACAGTCTGTTAACATTACCCTTCCCACCCTCCTCCCCATTGGGATGGGCCCAGCTCCTTTTCTCGTAAAGACTGAGCAGATTTTACAATGTATTTACCCGGGAAAAGCCCGGTGAGAGGCAATATCTCATTTTCATTGGGGTCCCAATTTTATAATTTATTTTCCCAGAACAGACCAGCTGAGATGCAACATCTCTTTTTCAATGGGGTCCTGCTATAGTGGGGTTCTGCTTTTACTCAGTTCTGCAATGTATTTGCTCATGATAACCCAGAAGAGAAGCAATATCTAATTTTCACTGAGGTCCTGTGTTTACACATTTTGGCACTGTATTTACACAGGATAGCCCAGCTTAAGGGCAGTATCTCATTTTCTGTGGGGTCCATTTTTACAATGCATGTTTCTTATGACAAACCAGCTTCAATACAACACAGTATTTCCTTTTTATTGGGGGTTCTGCTGTGCTGAGGTCCTGCATTTACCAATTTTTAGAAGTATTTATCTAAGATAACCCAGCTGAGAGGAAATGTTTGTTTTTCATTGGGGTCCCACTTTTACAATCTATTTTTCACAGAACAGACCAGCTAAGATGCAATATCTCTTTTTCAATGAGGTCCTGCTGTAGTGGGGTTCTGGTTTTACCCAGTTTTACAATGTTTTTACTCAGGATTACCCAGCTGAGAGGCAAAATCATTTTCAGTGGGGGGTTGACCCTGAATTTTCAGGACCGTATTTTGATTACTCCATCATATGAACATGATAGTTGTCATTTATCTAATACCACCTGAAACATGATTTTGTGGAACAATGTCACACAAAGATTTTGGAGGGGAAGTTGAAAATGACACCTGCCATGTTTATGAGGTGGGGTTAAAAAATGGCTATGCTGAAAATGTGGACTAAAAAGTGAAAAAAAATGCAACATTACTAGTAAACATAGAAAAATTTCAACTTTTGTTTACAGCTTTGTTAGTTTTTGAGATTTTGAACCAGAATTATCAACGTAATCATTTTATGACATCACTTTATGAACTTGGCGGGTGTCTTTTATGAAATCCTGGTGAAACCAACATTTTGTAGTAAGTATGTGAAAAGGCATTTAGGTGGGATTTAATAGTGACACCTATCAGGAGTTTGAAGTGGGATAGCAAAATGGCTATGTTGAAAATCTGAAGTCAGAATATGTAAAAATAACAAACGTATTAGTAAATGTTGGGAAAATTCAATGTTTCTTCATAACTTCTATTTTTTTTTACATTTTGACATCATATTTTTATCATAGTCTTTTTATGACCACAAATTATGATCACAGCAGGTGGAATTTTTAAAATCCCATCTGAAAGGTGATTTCACAAAGTAACTCCAAAAGCATGCTTCAGATGGCATTTGAAAACCCACACCTGTTATGTTCATCAGGTGGGGTAAGAAAAGGACTATGTTGCACATTTGGGGCCAAAATCTGTACAAATCACAAACATATTAGCAACCATTGACACAATTCAGTGTTTCCTCATAACTTCACTTATATTTGACATGTTAACCTCAAATTGCAACAGTCTTTATATGACCCAACCTTATGATTAAGACAGGTGGATTTTTTTAAATCCCATCTGAACGGTGATTTGGTGGAGTAATTCCGAAAATGTGTGTTGGAGGGGATGTATAAAATGACACCTGTCATGTTCATGAGGCAGGGTAACAAGATGACTATGTTGAAAATTTGGTGACAATGTTATAAGTAAACATTGAAAATATTCAATATTTCTTCATAACTTTGTTCTTTTTTGAAATTATAACCACAAATTTTCAACACAGGGCCTAGTTTTAAAACAGCCCATAGAGTGACACAAGTTGTGTTGCTGTAGGGCTGGAGCAAACTCTGGGTGCATCAGGGACCATGCACACAATTTTATAAAAGGGGGGTCCCTGTGCCAAAGACCCAGGAGTTGCCACAGACACAGGCTTGTGCCAAGCATTCGATGCACCTCCAGCGATTGATGAAAGTATCTGTCCCCTGCTGGGTGCAACACTAGAGGGTGCTTTGAGGGTTGGGGGGACTCTGACATACCAGGAAGGGTGCTGGGGCAGAAGGTGCATGAGAAGTGCCCTCAGAGGCATTATGAAGACAGCAGTACTGCCAAGGTTGTGGGGTAGCAACCAATGGGGGTGCCATGTGGAAAGCCAGACTGCCGATAGGATGGACCTCTTCCTGAGGGTGTTGGCAGAGACAGACACTGACATGGCCTCACGTGGGCACACTCCTGGCACCTGCCCCATAGGTGCAACACACATAATCCTGTAGGTAGGAGGCAGCCTGCCACAATGCAGGTAGGTGGGTACTAGGGGACTGTTGTGGTGCCAACAGAACATTCCCTCCACCACTGCCAGCCCTCAACCTGCACTTGCACCTTCTTGCCTACAGGGTTGTGTGTGTTGCACCTATGGGGCAGGTGCCAGGGCTGTGCCCACCTGGGACCATGTCAATGTCTGTTCCTGCCAACCACCCAGGAAACAGTCCCATCCTATTGGTTGCGGGGCTTTCCACATGGCACCCCCCAGGTGCCACCGCATAACCCTGGCAGTGCTGCTGTCTCCGTGATACCTTCTTGGGTACCCGTCATGCTCCTTTTGCCCCCTGGTGCCCCTCCTGGTAGGCTCCCCCCAGTTGCCACAGTGTGTGCCTGTGGCACAAGTCCCTTAGACCACCTCCTGGCTGGTTTAAGTGGACTACCCTGTTGCATCCATGGTGGGGCTTCAAAAATGCAAATAAGGGGATGTTGCAGCCCTGCTGTGGTGCAAGTCCCCTTGCAACCTGGTGCACGGGCACTTCTGTCACAAAAGTGATGTAGGGTGGCTTGGGTGCAAGACATCCCAATTTCAATGCAGCCTGTGTTCAAAAATCAGGATTGACACAACATCTGATGCAAGATGCCACTTGCATCATACCCATCTGGCCTGTGCTTCACCCCTGCAACAGGCACCTTGCATCAAACATACCCCTTTGGAAAATGGGCCCATAGTCCTTTTATGACCCCACCTTGAGATCTTGATGGGTGGAGTTTTTAAAATCCTGTCTGAAAGGTGATTTCACTGAGTGACTGTGAAAACCTGTTTTGGGGAATTTGAAAAATGTCACCTCCCTTGTTTATGAGGTGGCTTGCCAAAAAGGCTGAGTTACAATTTTGGTGCAAAAATACTAAAAAAATGACAAAGTTATGATAAAAGTTCAAAATGCATTAAAAAGCCACTAACAGAACTTATCTTATTTTCAGTCAATTGTGGTTGGACTCCAGAGCAGCAGGACATGCCAGTGGACCAGGTAGGTCAGTGAAGGGTGTGTGGGGGGGGTGGAACTGTGGTGCTCAGAGGGAAGTCACTGTGAGGGTGGGGACAGGCAGGTCAGAGGGGAGCAGACAGTGACCTTTTTTTTTCACAGTTTTGTTTTTAAACAAGACGAGGATGATGAGGGACAAGACTATGATGGAGAGTGTCCTTTGTTTCGGGTACCAACATTGGATATTGGACAACCCAGTGTTGCTGTATTGTTTGACTGCACCTCAGTGGCACATACTGTTTTTGGGGAGGTGTTAGCTGGCACCAGGGGTTAGGCACCCTGGTGTCACAGCTTGTCAGATCATGGCAGGGGCAAGTAACTGAGTTTCCCCTTGTTGGCAGGAGCCATGACTGGTGAAGGGAGTGAGAGTGGAGTTATACATTTTTTTAATAAAGAAAACAGAGGTAAGGGGGAGGTACCAGCACATATAACACAAGTGAGTTCTTGCCTCATTGGCAGGAGCCACGATGTGTGAGGGGAGCATTTTTTTCAAAAGGCAGTGGGGGAGGGGGTTAATGGAATAAAGTAGGTCTGAAAAGTGGGGGAAAGAGAGGAAGAAAGATACAGGCGGTACAGGGATCTCATATATACCAATGATGTGTTGAAAATCCACTGCATGTGAAATTGTTTTGGCTATCCTTTCTCATCCTCCATTGGCAAAATGTTAGCATAGCTCTACTATGCAGCCATAAAAAACTCAATAGCAAATATGTCACTTGCTTTGTTAGAGCAGGCCTGCTTTGCATACCGGGTCCCACTGTGATCTAAATACGGAAGTAGACGGTGACCTGTACCACAGAAAAACACTGTCGTGTGGGAGAGATATTGAATTTCTATGGCCCAAAACAAGTGAGTGCTGTAAGGCTTCATGTGTTGATTGTCATGCCTGTAAAATTAGCAAAAATATAAATGGGCTGTTATAAGGAGAGGGCTGAGAAACTGACCCCACATTCACTGCATGAACCTAGTTTATTGATTTAAATTTAAGTTTTAAGCTGCAGTGCCCCCATACTAAGGCAAATGTGTTTCATTTAAAGCAATTCAAGTGTGTCTCACACAATCAGAGCTATCTTATTAGCGACCACAAGCCCTCTGTTTATGTACACCCGTTTGCCTATGGAGGGCAGGAGGAATACATATGTGACCACTGTGGGATTGTTGACACTCTCAGGATGTGCATTACTAAGACTGAGTGGCAGATGAAGACACCACAGGGGTGCAGGAACAGGCCGAGTATTGAGTGGGCAGGTACACTGAAGGCTTCCCCAGAATTTGATGAAATTGTTTCTGGGAAAGGGTGAGACTAACAGTACTGTAGTCTGAAAAACTCCAAGGGCCAGATATTCAAGGAGGTTGTGCCTGGTGCAACCGAGTTGCACCAGAGCAACCACTGAATGCGCCTTGATGCAATATTGGAAGGGGGGACTTGTGCAGCGCAAGTCCCAATGCACCGGGGCACAAAGTAAATGTATGCTGTGCACATGCAGGGGGCGTGCCCATGCATATGCAGCACATCCCGATATTCAGCCCTGCATGTGCGGCGCATATGCCGGCACAACCCCAGGTTGTGCCGCATATGGGGGCTCAAAGTTGAGCCAGAAAAAAGAGGCTCAATGCCAGGCCATCCATAGGTGGGCTGCTGTATTACAGGGTGAAACACAGCACCCGCAAGCGTGGGTGGCCACCCACCCAGCAGGGACACCATCCGCAAGCACCCACACCCACCCTGGTTGTTAAGTAGCCCCCCCTCCCTCCTGCATGCCCAATCACGGGCATACTACAATATCCAGGTAGGCCAGTGCCGCCTCTCCTGGTTGCCCGATCGTGCGCAGTATGACGGTAGCAGTATAATCTGTTGGTCCCCCCCTCCCATCCATATGCCTGATCACAGGCATTGGTAGTGAGAAGCAATATCCGGTGGTCCAGTGGTACCCCCTCCCACCCACTGAGGACCCAGGACACCCAGCTTCCCCTCCCATGATCGGCAGGTGGCTGCACCCCACCAGCATACCACCCGGGTGCCCGCCTAATGACAGCATACAGTATGCTCTGTACATCTATTGGTGCACACTGTGGAACAGTAATGTAACACAGAACTATTTTTTTTCAACAAACCAGAAGTGTAAGCTCTATTTAAACAACTTTTCATTAACTTTTACTTTTTTGTCTTTTACTGAGAATGTCTTTTTTTGTATTTGTATGAACTGTGCATTATTAGAGCAGACGTCCTTCATGTATGTGCTTTTCTTCTTCTGTATTTCTACTGTTTAAAGTTCAGGTTGATAGTGATGTGGTTTATAAATCAGTTTAGGGGAGGCACTCTGGAGTGAGGAATGGTCGGTTGTTCTGTTCTCGGGTGCTGTGAGATTCTTTGTTGCTGCTGGCATCGGTTGCCATGTTTGGGACAGTTAGCTACGTGGAGAAAGGTACTTCATCTTCATCTAGCTGGATTTCAAGTTCTTGCTGCATTTGTATTTCTTTATGGAGTTGCTCTCTCTGGTTTGTGCAGAACTTTTGTTTTTCCAGATAGTTTTGCAGGTCGCAGTACTGAGGTTCGCCACACTACTGGGACAGAGCACATGGTTTCTTTTATTTTTGTATTTTTCAGCTTTGGGCAATATGGTTCTGTTTCATGTTATTGATCTAAGGTGTCTAAGCTGGGTCTTTTGCATGCTTGATGCTGGTGTATATATTTTCCCCTGTGTGCTGAGTTGGCGGTGCAAGGGTTCTATTCTGGGTGTTACACAGTGGATGAGCTGGTTCATGCCTGGAGTTTTTCTGGTTGCTGTGCTGCTTTTGGTGCTAATATGGTGCTCTACAGGTACTGTAGCAGTCATCCAGGTTTGGTCTCCAGTAGGCATGCAGAGATGATTAGTTTTTATGGCCCATTACTGTCATGATTTCATGGGCCTCCAAACCAGCTGTACTTAGAAGAAACACTGCAGTGGCTTGGAGGGAGTGATTTGTATAGATTTTCTTCAAACCTGCATCTCTATGTATTTTGGGTAACATTGAGCTTAAGTAGTTTAAACCCATAGGTTCACGTGTGTATGAATTCTGCAATTTTTTTAGTGTTTCTTGTGGTTGTTTTTTTGGATGACAAAATAAGGCTGGGGTGTTTGGTGGCAGCTTTGATATATACTTCAGGTAACCCTATATTGGACATAGTTGATTATTTGGCTGCTCAAACAGGAAGCTTCTTTTATTTTTTTCAAAATAAGAGAGAGAAAGGTGCACTGTAAACAGGGAATACTGTCAAAGCAGTGTCTATATTCCTGGGTGTTACAGTACAAAACCTAGCCTTAGAACACAGTGTTTCTCTGGGGAGAGAAGTGATAGGTGGGTGACAGAGTTTCTAGCACCAGTAGAGCAGCTCTGGCTGTCCAGAAGGGACTGTGGGGAACTGGAGGTCTTTCTCCTGTTCCTGGGTACCTGTATTTAATGCTGGTTATATAAAGCAAAACAAAGGGTTGCCAAGACGGTCCAGGTTAGTAGGGAGGTATGACAATCCAAAACCTTGTTTTTAAATGAAAAATTGAACTGTGGTTGTGATTTTAGTGCAACACTGAACCGGAAGCAAAACCCACAAGACTTCTGGTTCAGACAGAACTCAAGAATCACCCCAAGTTAGTGTGGCAAGCATGCATTTCCACACATGGAGACACATACAGAGATATACGCATCATAAGGCATGTCAGCTCTGTCTGCTGGGGACGAAGGGGGAAATGGGTAATAAAGACTGGAGGGACACTGAAAGAAAGAAACCAAATAAACTGATAGATAACATAATGGAGGTAAGCTCTGAAAACAAACCTTGCCTGAGGACTCATATGGGAAATGCTCTGAAAATGTGTCAAATGTGTCAGATGTAGTGCATAGGAGATCAAAAGGAGGGTTTATATGTGATAAATGTTTACTAATAGACACACTCAAACAAGAAATCTTTATCCTCCATAGTAGAGTAGCCCTACAAAATGACAACACAGGCTTAAAAAACCAGGCTGACCACAGAGACATAACAAACCTAGAAAGAGAGGCAGTACAGATGTATCTAACCTAGAAAGCTATATAGATCACATGGCAAGACAACTGGTAGAAACTAAGGGAAATAACGAAATTAATAATGAAACAACAAAGTTAATAGCCGAGGAAGAACAAACCAAATCAGACTTAGTGGTGGAGGAATGGGCAACAGTACAAACCAACTCAAGAAGAAGGAGAGGATGTCAGATTTACAACAGCACTCCAGTTATATTACAAAATAGATTTGACTCCTTAGAAGAAAAAGCAGAAGCTAGGACTTCACAACAAAACACAGCTTGACTAGGAAATAGACAAGAAAACATAGGAAAAGAGGTATACATAAACAAAGATAAGATTATTAAATCAGACACTATCACTCCATATGAAACAAATGAGAAAACTAAGAAGAAGAATGAAGCAGAGACCACTACAGAACAGGCAGGAGAAACTACACATACACCAATACAAAGAGACCTGTTAGTGATCAGTGATTATATCATTAGAGGTACTAAGTCTGCACTGTGCAAAGGAAGAAATGAATCTACCACTGTCAGTATGCTGGCAGGAACAAATGTTAGAGACATAAAGGGCAGGATTCACGGAGCGAAATGGGACTAAGTCCCACTCCACAACCCCAGTTGTGTGCCGAAATCGGCGCAGCTGCAGAGCTGCCGATCCTCAGACACAGCAGTTGCAGAGGGTGCTACGGTGGGTCCCACTGCCCATAGCAGCCTCCCGCAGCTGCAGTGCTGTCCATGGCAACAGCACCCACAAGCTGCTGTATTCCATGAAGCTGGTCGTACTTTGGCTCCACCTTTGTGAATACCCACAGCTGCGGGTGACCTGCGGCTTCGCAAGTGGAAACCCACTAGTGCTGAGGTTTTCCCGCAGCTGTGGGACCTTCCCTCACATTTGTGAATCCCACCCAAAGCGTCTACTGGGAGGACTAATGGGAAATACAACAAACCCTTTGGTATTGTTACACAGAGGAACAAATGATATAGGCAAACAAAGCTTACAAAATGTTTATGTAGCATTTAAAACAGTCTTATCAAATGTTAAGACAAAGGGAGGAGATATTATAGTATCAGGAATACTTCCAGTTTATGGCCATCATATAAGGAAAAGCAGAGATATAAATATACTAAATGGGTGGTTGAGAGACCTGTGTAAAAATAAATCTATACATACATGGACAATATAGACACGTATCAGAGGCACAAGACTCTACAGACAAGATGGACTGTATTTAAATAAAATGGGCTGTAGATACTTAGCTAGGAGGTTTGATACAGAAGTACAGAATCTTTTAAACTAACAATGAGGGGGGCTATGGGGGCACCCATAAACACTGAAATCAAAAGGGATATTCAAGATACAGAACTGAGTATACTAGGATGGAACTGTGTATTACTAAACACAAGGAGCCTAACAAACAAATTTGAGGAATTTAAAATACATGATGTTAAAACAAGAAATACACATATGCGTAATAAGCAAAACCTAATGGGATGAAAACAACTCATGGGTGCAAAATATAATAGGGTATACCTTATATAAAATATCTAGAGAACACAGGAAAGGAGGTGGAGCGTATATATGCTATATATATATATATATATATATATATATTCAATTTAATTCAATTTTATTTTCTACCAGGAAGCTCATCATTGAGGTACTCATTTACAAGATGGTACTGGAGGAACACACAAGATATATACAGTAATACAAGGAGGTTTGAACAGTTCAGGGTGGGTACATACATAGTAGATATATAGACTGTATACACATAAGAAAGGTCTACACATTTGCTAATGTAACAGGGTGGACACATCACTGGTTGAGTAGAAAGGTACAGTGCAGGATTTGGGCAGGAGGTTGTGTGGTGGAGATAGGCTAGAGTATAGGAGTAAAGAAGAGGAGAGTGGAAGACAATTGTTAAGGGAGATTGGGAAGATGGAAGACAGGGGCAGAGACAAACAAAGGTTAGAAGGTTAGAATCAGAAGAGATAGCCACAAACTCAAATGAAGAGGACCAAATTTGGATAAAATTACTCCATATAAAATCACCCAAAATAATGATAGGAATAATATATAGGCCTCCTTCAGCAACAAGGGAGGATGATCTACAACTCCTTGGTAAAATCTATAATCTGAATCTAGGAGATAGACTTATAGTTATAAACGATTTCAATTTGCCAGGGATCAATTAGGAGAAACTGAGAAGTACACATAAAATAGAATCTAAGTATTTGGAAGCCTTTGAACACATGGATCTAGAACATAAGATAGATGATAAAACCAGAGGCAAAACTACTCTCAGTTTGTTACTGACAAACATGGGAGGCACACTTACAAACTATAGAACTTCCATGCCATTAAGCACTAGCGACCACTTAAAAATAGAACTTGAAATAAAGGAATTAATTATAAAACAGGTAGGACTTATGACTACATTAAATTGTGGGAAAACAAATGTTGATCAAATAAAAAATAGCTTGAGTAATTGGGATTGGAAACAATAATTTAAGGATAAATCTATAAACATCATATGGGAATTATTGTGTAACAAAATCAACCAAGAAACCCACAGAAATGACCCTGTAATACAGAACTACATTAATAAAGTTAATGCACCAAGATAGATAACACACAAAATTAGAAAACTAATAAACAAAAAGAACAAACTGCAAAGAAATGGAAATTAAGTAAACAATAGGAGAAGTGGGTACACTATAAAGATATAGCTAGAAAACGTAAAACAGAAATTAAGAAATCAGAAGCCGGCTATTAATTTAAATGAGCAACTAAGGCCAAAGAAAATTATAAGTCATTCTACTGTCATGTAAACAACAAACAGAAAACAGAAAACGGCACAGGGTCAGAATGCCGTGCAACTTAATCGCGTTGCACAACTGCCAGTAATCTTTTGTTCTGTGGGGGGCTCCACCCCCACACCCCTGTTATAGGAGGATGCCCCCCAGACCCCACCACTAAGGATTCTAACTGCAGGGTGGGTCCAACTCGGAGAGCGAACATGTCCGGGATTTGACATAATGACGTACACTGTTAAGCATACGACATTATGACCCGGTACGACAAAAAACAGGGAGGGACCACTAAAGAATCAAATGGGAGTGTTGATCGCTGACATAAGAGGCAAAGCCAATATACATAATCAACATTTTGCATCAGTATTCAATAAAAATATAATAGGGGCATAAACAACACTGATAGAAATAAAGTACTCACACGCTTTGCTATAGATACCAAAGATGTAGAAGATAGGCTAAGAAATCTGAACCCAAATAAATCCCCAGGGTCAGATAATCTGCACCCCAGAGTCCTCAAAGAAATAAGTCAATAAATTGCTGCCCCATTAGCATTCATATATCAAACTTCTGTGGACACAGGGACTACTGTATGAGGGCCACTGTTCACCATACATTCCCTTTAAGATTCCAGACTGCCTATGGGTTTGCTTAGTAGGATTGCAAATGGCTTTTTTTCTGACTGAATGTATTGATCTGCAAAATGCAGCTGCAAATTCACTACTGAAAGAAATGAACTATAAAGTGAATGAGTACACATAAAGATCAATGACAAGGTACTAGGGATTCTGTTTTATTTACCACTGGTAGAAGATCAATAATAAAATTATTTATACCAGTAATATTCTTTAGTGGTATAACTTACAGATGAAAAATGTATTTACATAGGCTTTAGATCAGTTTAAATTTCTTACATTTCCAGTTCAGAAAAAAACATCTTCCTTTACCAAGCTGCTTAGGCCTTTTTTGAACTATAGTTTCTATAATCATGTCTCTTCAGTTCAACATATCTCTTTAAATAGATGTTCCCATTTCCAGTGATCAATTAACAGTTGAAATCAGTAGATCACACAAAAGTCACTCCACAAAATATAAATATCAATACATTCCATTTTTATTAGTGAATATGTTTTTCATTAAAACAGCACCATAGGCAGATAAAGTAACCCTTAATCAACAGAAGAGCAGCTTAAACAAAGCCTCATTACATCAACATGTCCTTTTCTGCATGAAAAACAGAGCAGTGAGATCAACTGCAAAAGTTAAATCTTCATGGCATGATCTAATTTAAAAGCTTTACAACTTAAAAGACATTGTCTAAATGAGAAACCCAATGGCCTGGCTCAGAATAGTTATGTATTTATGTACATATGTATGTATGGATATATGTACGTATGTATGTATTGACTGATTGACTGACTGATTGATTGATTGATTGATTGATTGAAAATTGATAACTGGGAAAGACACACTGAGCTGAAACTCATTTCCAGGTGTGACCCAGGGGGAGAGGAAAGGGGAGTACAAACAGAACAATATATCCTGACATATCAGTGAGCTGTTCAGTGACAGTTTAGATTACAGAGCACACCAACAGGCAACAGCAACTGGATGAAGTACAGCAGGCAACAACTACTAAATGATCACTACAAGGACATAGTAAATACAATATAATCTCTTCAGTATGAAATAAAGTGCGTAGTGCCAAAGGAGGCAGTTGTTGTGCCATAGTCTGACAGAAGTCTGCCTCTGCCAGAGTCAAGTACAGGAAGAAGATCACTAGTGGTGGATGGGAGGTGGAAAATAGAGTCAGCAGGAGGTTTTACAGTGACAGGTGCGACCAGGAAGGTACCATAGGTGGTATTTAAGGGCTGAAATTGAGGAGAAAAAGTGGACAGCAGAGGGGATTGGGTTCCAGAGGGAGTGGAGGTGGAAGGAAAAGGCAGCATGCCCAGCAACAGTGTGACAGTGGGGGATTGAGAAGGTAGAGGGATCCCTAGAGTGGAGAGGGAGTGAGAGGAGGAGGGGATGGGATAGAGGAGTGAGGAGAGACAGGAAGGGAGGGCCTCAAATCAGAATTTAGATATAAATGAGGTGCATTGGGATTGGCAAAGTGAGGGGAGAGAGAGGATGGTAAGAAAAGAGTAAAGTGGGCAGTGATGAGTAGGAGAGGATGAATTTGTAGCAAAATGACAGAAAGCATTGCAGAGGGTGTCCAGTCTGGCAAGGGAGGAGGATGGGGTTGTGAAATAGGCCATGTCCACATTATCGAGGACTCAGAGAACCATTCTGGTTACCAGCTCATGGTGGACTTGGGGGGACAGGCAGTCCTTGTTGTGATACAAGACATGTAGTTTAGGGCAGAATTTGCTGTGAATGGCATCAACGTTGGTGGAGAAATCAAGCTTACTATTAAGCCACATGCTGAGGTATTTAAAGGCAGGGACTATGTCAAGTGGGGTGTCATCCAGCATGGAGTAGATGGGGAAGGTGATAGTCTGGCCAGTTTCTGGCTGGTGCCAAAGGTCATGGACACTGTTTTCTTGGTATTGACCTATAGTTGGTAGGGTTCAAACAAGCATAGAATATTGTGGATCTCCTACTGAACTGTACCTTTAACAGCCACGGAGGAAAGTAGGAGGCGTAAAGGATTGTGTTGTCAGTGTACATATGGATATGTGCAGAGACACAATCATAGGGCAGATTATTAAGGAAGATAAAGAAAACAATAGGTCCCAATATGGAACCCTGTGGGACACTGGTTGAAATGGGGAGGGGCAGGGACAGGACGCCTCCCATCTGTACCGACCATTGATGGCCCATGTGATAGGAATGGAACGAGTCCACTATGGGAGCTGAGAGGCCAATAGAACTCAGATTGTCCAAGAGGAATGTATGGGATCCTGAGTCAAAAGCTTTGTCTAGATCGATAAATATGACCACAGTGATGTGTCCCTGATCCATCCCAGTGAGGATGGCAACAGTTACTCACAGCAGGGCAGAGACTGTGGAGTGATGCTCCCTAAATCCAGACTGGAAGGGAAAGATGAGGTTGGAGAAGTAAAGGAGGTCAGCAAACCTGGAGTAGACAATACCCTCCTGCAGTTTTGTGAGGGAGGTGAGGAGTGAGATAGGCCAGAAGTTGTAGTGGGTTAAGAGATCATCCCCCTTGTGCAGAGGCAGAACTTTAGCAATGGCCTGAGGGACAGCACTAAGGGAAAAGGAGAGGTTCAGAAGGTGAGAAAGCAGGAAGGCTGTAGCAGGAGCCAAGATACAGAGAAATTTAGGGAGTCACGTGATGACAGCTGGCTGAATGGCAGCAGGGGCTTAGAGCTCTCTCCCTCTGCTGTCCTAACTGCCAAACTCCGCGATCCAACCACTACAAAACTAGCTAATATACCAGGAGGGGTCTGTCTAACCCTTGTTTGTTAGCTTTAGGGGCTATTGGCCGTGGTTCTGCCCAGCGCTATAGAGAGATGGAGGTGGATAAAAAACAGCTGATATCGCCACACGCCGCCTGCGACCCCAAGCTAGCTGTTAAAGTCACGCAATCACGCCGGTGCAGCGCTGAAAAGACCGTGAGAGGAGTCTCAAATGGGCCTCCTTACGGAGGATAAATTTATGCAGGAGCTGGCCCCATTAAGGGAGATCCTCCAGGATATTACCATGGATCTAAAGTCCCTGCGAGGGGACCTCTCCTCCTTAACCACAAGAGTATCGGATGTAGAAGCAAAGGTATTTTCTTTGGAGCAGTGGAAGGAGAATGCCAAAGCGGAGATAGCTGGCCTGACGCAACAGGTTAAAAGGCTCCAGTTGAAAACCGAAGATCTAGAGGGCCGTAATCGCAGAAATAACCTTCTCGTCTTGGGCCTGCCAGAATTAGAAGAGGGGCAAGATCTGATAGCCTTCTTACAGCGCTTTCTTCTTAAAACTGTAGGCCCCTCACCAATCAACCCAAGTTATCATCTGGAGAGGGCACATCGATCGCTGAGGCCTAGGCCTCCACTTGATTCCCCCCCACAGCCTATAATAGTGAAGTTTCTTAGCTATATTGAGAGGCAGCACGTTTTCAGTAAATCCCGAGAGCTGCAGGTGATTATGTGGGGGTCAGCAAAGTTACGGATAGCCCAGGACCTTCCCAAAGAGACAAGAATGAAGCAGGCTGCGTTTCACTCGATTGTTCAGAAACTGATTGCTGCATCGATCCCATTTAAGATGGTGTACCCGGCCACTCTCAAAGTTTCAATCGGTGGTGTCTTTTATGGCTTTGACTCTCCGGATGCAGCTCACAAGGACCTTAGTAGCAGACTCCCTAACCTTTTTAAAACAAATGGCTGAGACTGTAATATTGACTGTTAATCCTTTTCTTTGGGCAATGTACTGGGTGTAGTTTACTGTCCTGCTAACTGTGTCTACCCTCATCTAAGATGCCATTGTCTCCCTGTTTGCCTCTCCCCCTTGGCTTCACCCCGTTATGTCCTACCTGCCTGGGTCACCCTTGATGGTGCTGGGCGGTCGGGCGGTGGGGTTGCTGGGCCACGTGGGTGGGACTGTTTGCCGTCTCCTGGAACTCACTGTTGGGGGTTGCATTTCCTGGGGGTGCCAGTTTTAGGTGTAGGACCGGTCTTGGTCCTCTTGTTAAATAGCACCCCCCGGAACAATATTTGTCTGGTTGAGGACAAGCCTCCTATATTGCAGCCTGCTCTGCTCACTCAAGAATCCCTTGTCCCTGTTTGTCTCAAGGTGTGAGTAGGGCTTCTCTCTGGGATGTTCTCTCCTTACTTGTCCCTTTTTATGCTCTAAATAGTAAAGATGTGTATACTACAAATGGATCGGTTATTGTTAAGACCTTAATTAATGAACAGGCGGTTGGGGTTGGGGGGGTTCTTTGCATTTAGGCCCTTGAGTCTGGCGACAGCTGAATCGCGAGCCTATGGAAGGGGGGTTTGCTAGTCCAGCCCTATGCACAGGGTCCCCATTATTTTTTCTGGTCTGGATTTGGAAAGGGTGTTTCTCTTGCTTGTTAAATGTCTGGTTTCTTTCTCCCTCAAAAGGTCCCTGTGTGATGAGGTTTCTTGGACTCGCCTTTGGGGGCTGATGCCCAGAACTCCGGTCTCTACATCCTGGGGGTGACATCTTTTGGGCCTGGCATCGCATTGTACATAGTTGGAAGGTTTGGGTTGGGGGTTGCTTTCTTTTGGGGGGGGGACTAGCCTGCCTATTTCAATATTGGGTGAGATGTACTTTAGGGCTAGTGGTTCTTAGTGGGTTGATGTTACTTATTCAGCTCTCTTGGTGGCAGGCTTGGGTTATATGGGATTTAGGGATCTGGGTGTGCTCCTTTTTCGGGTTTGCTTCTGGATGTTTTAATTACTACCTCCTTCTTATTTTGGTGTTAAAATGGCTATAGGAGCTATTAAAATGGCGTCATGGAATGTGCGTGGGCTCAGAGAGAAGGTCAAACGAGTTCAAATGTTTAACCACTGTGCTTTGCTGCAGATAGAGGTGTTATTCCTCCAGGAGACCCATTTAGCTAGCACCAAAGTTAAATGGTTATCCCGATCTGGTTTTTCCCAAATTTATATGGCAAGTGGATCTAGTTCCAGCAGAGGGGTGGCTATACTCATTAAAAAGCATATTATGTTTTTGGAGGATATAATAGTTGAGGACCCAGACGGGAGGTTTATTCTGGTCAGGGGCTTCTTGAATGGGCACACTGTAGTCCTGGGTTCTGTCTATGGGCCTGTAGGGGGTAATCCCGAATTCTTTATGACTCTAGCGGGTAAAGCTAGTGCCTTACTTCCCTCGCAGATAATCTTGGGGGGTGACTGGAATGTTCTTCCATCCTGTTCCTTAGATAAGGACCCCTAAGTTGATCAGGCCTTTACTCCTATACAGAGAGCTTTCCAAGACTTTTCCCACATGTTAGGACTGTGTGACCCCTGGCGGATTTCCTATCCCTCTCTCCATGCTTTCTCTTTATTTTCCCAATCCCATGGTTCATGGTCTAGAATTGACTATATTTTAATTAGCAAGTCTCTTCTCCTGGGTTATCTTCAGTCCGGTATTGAACCGATAGTTCTCTCTGACCATGCAGTGGTCTGGATTAGAATCTCTCCGAACCCTGCATTCCAGCGGGACACTACTTGGAGGCTCAATACCCAGCTGCTTAAGGATGTAGATACGGTGACGCAAATAAAATCCCTAATCTCTTTGTTTTTGGCAGACAACCTTGACTCTACTTCGAGATTTGATTTTGTGTAGTGTTCCCTAAAGTGTTATCTCAGAGGAGAGTTAATCAAACTTGCCTCAGCTAGGAAAAAGGCTCGACAGGCGCGAGCTTTTTCCTTACTGAATGAAATTAAAGAGTTGGAGACCGCTTATCCTTCTGTCTTGCCGCTGTCCTCTTTAGAAGCCTTCCTGGCGGCAAAAAATGAGTATTCTGACCTTCTTAAAGAAAGAGCGGAATACTGTCTCCTCAAAACTCAGGCTAGGTATGTTGATCATGGAGAAAAAGCCTGGAGACTTTTAGCTTTAAGGCTTCATACTCTGGAGAGCTCTAGAATAATTCCGGCCTTGCAAACACCTGCTGGCTCCACCGAAACCTCCCCCAAAGGAATTGTGCGACTTTTTGAAAACTACTATAGAGATCTCTACAGTTCGCCCATATCCCCTGCATCTCCCTTAGATATCACATCGTATCTGGAAGATGTGGATATTCCGCAACTTCTGCCATCTCATCAGGAAGCTCTAAGCGTCCCTATCTCTCTTTCTGAAATTAAGAGTGTCATTGCTTCTATGACTCCTGATAAAGCGCCTGGTCGGACGGCTTTCCTTCCAACTTTTAAAAGACTTTGTCTAGAGAATCATTCCTATACTTCTTAAACTTTATGAGTATCTCTTTTCTTCCCTGTCATAGATCCTACGCCTTGAAGCCACTATCATTCTGATTCTCAAGCCAGGTAAGACGCCTGCTGATCCGGCGAGCTATCGCCTATATCGCTCAAAATTATGATATGAAAATTCTTTCTAAAATCCTGGCTGAATGGACTAGGAAGGTCTGGGCCCACCTCCTCAGTCCGGAACAGGTTGGCTTTGTGCACTCCGATCCCCGAGATCACCTGAGGACTCTTTCTCACATTTCCCAGTATGCCAGCACAATTCAATCTCCCATAGCCTTAGTTTCATTAGATGCTGAGAAGGCCTTCGATCGAGTGGATTGGTCCTTCCTTTGGGCGGTGATGACTAGGATGGGTTTCGTTCTTTCTGCAGTGGGTCAGACCTTCTATAAATGCCCTTCGGCCAGGATATATTGTAATGGCCTGTTCTCTTCACTGTTTCGGTTGTATACTGGTACTAGGCAAGGTTGTCCACTTTCACCCTTTTTATTTAACCTATACCTGGAACCCCTACTTATTAAACTCAGATCCTCCCCACTTATTAAAGGGTGTCCAATACGTCAGCAGGAGTTGGTTCTTTCTGTGTATGCAGATGATATACTCTTGCATATTGTGCATCCTGTGGACTCCCTTAGGTTCGCGTTAGATGTTATCAAATGCTATGGGCCCTGTCTCAACACAAATTGAATATTTCCAAGTCTGAGATTTTCCCATTGAACAATTATTCGACATAAACAGGATCTACGCCAACTTTGGTATGAGGTGGTCCCCAGATCTATCAAATATTTAGGGATCCATTTCTCAACTAATCCCTTCTTGCTTAAGAAACTTAACTTAGATGATCTCAAATGTCATATTCAGCAAGATTTGCAGAGGTGGTCGCCCTTCCTATTTATCTCTGGGGTCGGATTAATATCATTAAATGAACATCCTTCCTCAGTATTTTCTATCCCTAAATTTACTTAATCTTTGGTTGCCTATTTCCTACTTGCAGCAATTCCATGTGATGTTCTCAAATTTTATTTGGCGGGGTAGGGGTGTCATGCTCCTTTCTTAAGCTAACCTTCCTAGAGATGTGAAGGCAGTCTTACTTCCTAACTTACTGCTCTACTACTGGGCAGCACATCTTGCTAAATTAGGGAGATGTATGACCACCAACCCTGATCCCTCTTCTCCGATATGGCTCCAGATTGAGAAGTCGATTCTCTTGGACTCGGGAGTTGATCCCTACGCTATTTTTTATACTCCTCCCTCTATTCTCTCACAGTGGATAACTGATCAGACTATTCTTTTATCCCTTAAATCCTTCTCACAATGTCTGCGTTTTGTTAATATTTTTCTGGGGAAAGATTTAGGTCAACCGGTTATGTCCAATCCTAATATTAGGTTGGGCAACTCAATGATTACTCCTGGCTGGCTTCCTCAAATTAAAGAGGCCAATCTGGAGCATTTCTATGACCAAGGATCTCTCCTTCTCTCATTAGATATTCTGGGTAAGTATGCTATTCCCAACATTGAAATTTTCAAAGTATACCAATTGAGGCACCTAATGGTGGAGAAGTTCGGTACTCACTTTAAAGAATCGAAGGTCCACCCTTTTCTTTCTCAAATTCTAACACTTGCTTCCAAACCACATCCCATCTCATTAATTTACTCCTTTCTTTAGATTATAAGTTTCGGAGCCATTGTAGGTGCTAGTATCTGGTCTTCTTGTTTCCTGATTCTAATTTGAGCTGGACCAGCATATGGAGGATCTTCATAAACTTCATACCAGGACAGACTATGACTAACACAATACTATATTGTTAATAATATGTATTACACCCCAAGAAGTTATTTCAACTCAATAAGCTCTCTCATTCCTCTGCACCAGATGTAAGCAGGGCTAAGGAGATCTCTGCATATTTTTGGGAGGTACCAAGGTAGCCTCTGTGGTCCTCAATTAGAGACAATCTTGATCCATTACTGGGTCTCTCAAATTTTTGTGTTCCTAGATTTGTATTTTGGGAGATTACACTAATATAGACAGTGTGGAACGTCGATACCATATGGCCATGGTCTCTATTGTGGTTAAGAAACTGGTCCTTAGGCATTGGACCGACCAAGTGACCCTGTCCTATGCTGAATGGTTGACCGAGCTTTCTGCCTGTCTTAATGCTGAAAGGTTGATAGTTAGCTCGCAGAACTGTATGGATCTGTTTCAAAAGAAGTGTAAATTATACTGTTATATCTTCATCAGTGATTGTTGGCCTCCTCTCTGACACCAGTAGTGATTTCATTTTTCTGCTTGCTCTTATGTTGATGTTTACATACTATTAATCGGAGGTTTGTCTATTTTCAGGGTGATTACTGCTCCTAATATCCAGATCAGTACTGTCTTGTGTTCAGCACACTCAATTGGGGGGGTGGGTGGAAGGGCAGGGGATGGGGGGGGAGAGGTTTACTTTATTTTTTTTCATTTCTTTTTTGTGTTGCTGTTTATGTTATGCCATATTAGCTTCTGAACTGCTATCTTTATCATATGTCGTTGGTTGTTCTGTTATCAGAAAATCAATAAACTTAAATTTAAAAAAAAAAAAAGAAATTTAGGGTCCATTATGTCAGAGCTGGATTTGGCTGGGCTAAGTGGCATGAGGGCAAGGAGGATTTCATGACGGGAGACAGGAGCAAAGTGGAAACCATCAGCTGAGTGAGACTAGGGTGAGGTAGCAGAGGATAGAGTGGGAGAAGGTCCAGAGGACAGTGGAGAGATGAGTGCACAGGTGGTAAAGAATTCATTAAAAAGAACAGCAACAGTATGAGAGTCAGAGACTGATGAGCTATCCATAGGGAGGACTGGGGGAGTGGATTGGGTGGGTGGGTCAAAGAGGGAGTGGCTAACTCTCTAGAATTTTGCTGGGGAACTAAAGTTAGACAGGGTGTTGGATCTGAAGTAGAGGGCCTTAGCAGCATAGAAAGCATTCATACAGGAGTTCCTGATTGACCTGTAGGTAAGGAGATAAGGCAGAGAGCATGAGAATTTGTACAGTAAGTCAATAACATCATATGTAATCCACAGATGGCGGGAGCTTTTGACCATGGACTTTCTTGAGGGGGGGTCATGCTTGTCCCAGGTGTAATTAAATTTGCCGAGAAAGAGGGAGAGGACCAAATCAATGACAGAAGCCCACAAAACAGGGGACCAATCTGTGGTTGTGAAGTCATTTAAGAGGGCATTGTAGTCAAGTAACCCAAGGGACCTGGTCCAAATGTATTTTGTGCCAGAAGAAGTGGGCCTAACTTTCCTAATGCAATATGTCATACAGTGGCCACTGAAGACATCCAGCAGAGTGTCAGCTACAATAACATGGTGTGGGTGGGAGGAGAGAACCCAGTCTAGAAGAGTGTGGTTAGTGGAATGAGGATTGAGCAGGGTGGGTTCAGAGATTAGCAGAGTGAGATTTCAGGACACAATCCTGTTGGAGAGAGGTTTGTAGGCAGGAGAAACCCAACTGGTGTTGAAATCCCCAAGGAGAAAGAGTTCACCAGAAGAAGCATGGGAAATGGCACAAGAGATAGAGTCAGCCAAAGGGGAGGGAGAAATTTTAGGGGATCGTAGAGGACACCAGCAAAAATAGGAGAGTAGAAGGGAGGAGGGAGGGATAGCTGAGTTAGAAGGAGTTTGTGTGAAAATTGTACAGACTCGTGGCTCTGCTACTTATGAGTTATTATCCTGCCTCCTCACTCATGAAGAGAAATAACATATTCAGGTCACTGCATATGCCACATACAATAAAAAAAATAATTGTTCAAATTTACCATAGCCTAGTGCTGTTTGAATGAGCTATTTTCCATTGCTTCCCTTCTTTTGATGTCTCAGACATACAGCATTCTGGTGATGACATTTAAGATATGAGTTCTAATTATTTATAATTCCTGACCTCTATGAAAAGTTATATTTTTGAAATCTATAGTGACATAGTTAACAGGTCTTTATACCAAGAGGTTTAATTTGCCACTGGGAAAATTGCTGAGATTTCAGTGAAATCATACTGACACAAAATGCTGCAATGTTTATAACTCAGGGGAAACATTCCAGTAACCATAGCAATAGACCATCGTGTCGTTCAACAGAATCTGTGTTTAAAGTTCATATTAAAAATGATTTATAATTACTGGTTAGGTATTACAACCAAAAACCAGTATGTGTAAATCTCCATTAAACTCCCAAGTTACACATGTACATGTTTAACAGAGATTACCTCGTGCTCCGCCTCGACTCAATGAGATGCATGGCAAAAAGAATTGGACTTCACTACATGAGGAAATACAAGATTATATAAAATAAATATTTACAACAGTCCAACTTGTTTTTTTACACACCTTTGGTGTATGATACCTAAATAAACCGCTCAACCTGTAGTCTTGTGATATACAAGGTATCACACACTTCTGGTGTGTAAAAAAAAAAAATCATGCACTGTTACCCATACATTATTTTCTATATAATATAAAATATGGATGGTCACATTTCACCATAGGGAAATGGTGACATCTAAAAACTGTAGTACCATCAAAGCGATGTTAGGATGTGATAATACCAGAAATCTGACATCACAATGATTATGATACAAGACTGAACTTTCTTGAAATTCCTTGTGCACAGTACAATTCAGCTTTTACTGTAACCAGCTATTACAGTGAAAATTGACTTGTACTGAACATGCAGTGAAATATAAGTACACATTTTAAAGTTTTTTAATTAAAAACACACAGATTCATATATAACAAAAAATAAAAATAGGAAACAGTATTTTATTCAGATATAATTTCATCTTGAGGGTCCAGTGACATGATAGAACCACTCAAACTTCACTTTTGTGGTTATCATACCTGTATTACTAGACCTCAGTAGGGAATAGCCTTGTAATACATGGTATTACATGGTAATACATGGCAATACAGAAAATCTATTATATTCATGTACTGTATGATTATTATTATTTTCATTAAGTACTTCAGTGCACAATTCGCAAATGTATCAAACTGTTGTACAAAGACAATAAAAGGCATTAAAAAAGAACATACTGTAATTAGCTTTTAAACAAATAGGATCTTAGTGCCCTCTTGAAGTTCAACATACTTGCAGGCCCCTAACATACTAAGAGATCAAATCCCACATAATTAGTACAACAAATGTAATGATCGCCATTTCAGACAGCAATACATAGATTTGGAAACCACTAATAAGGCACATGAGAATATACACAATGTGAGGGAATGTACTGTACAGTCAGCATTAAACTTTAATTGAAATGAGTTGCTAGCTAGGTTGGGCACGCGTTGATTTTCAGTTGGTTGGTGTTTTTAATACAAGTTGTCTGACAGATAAATAAGTAAAGTTTAATCAGTTATTAACCAGTTATTACACAGAAACATAGAATTTGATGGCAGATACGGACCACCTGGCCCGTCTAGTCTACCAGTTTTTCCTACAGCCTGCATATGCCGCCAACCCTAATTGGTCTGCTGCTTACCCTCTCTTCTCTATTGCTATGGTTCCCTTATTTCTAGCCTATGCATTTTTGAATTTCCCCACCATATTTGCCCCCATTACCTCTGCACAAAGGCTGTCCCATGTATCCACTATCCTTTCCATGAAGAAGTACTTCCTCACATTACCCCTGAGTCTACCCTCCATCCTCCGCTTTTGACATGATAGATATTGGAGTGCTATTGGATCATCTGCAGAACTATGTGGGTACCACTGGTGTAGTTTTGTGCTGGTTTAACCCATATTTAACTGGAAGATCACAGCACATTGTCCTTGGGGATATTTCCTCAGGACATTGTGCACTGCCTTGTGGTGTTCTGCAGGGTTTTATTTTGGCACCCCTGTTGCTCTCCATGCACAGGCTGCCACTAGGAGAGATCATTAGGCAGTACAGTCTGTGGTTTCACTGCTATGTAGATGACACCCAGTTGTACCCGTCTTGTGCCCCAGATGACCTCTCTACCTCCGGTACACTGAGCCAGTGTTTGACTGAGATTAACGACCAGATGTCTGCAAACTGGCTGTATCTCAATGCCAGCAAGATAAAGGTTATGGTGATCGAACCTGGTCAAGTAGGAGTTTCCACTGGTGAGAGGTTGCTCACCCCAGCAGTTAGTGGGCAGTCCCTGTCAGTAGTAAGTGTGATTAAAGATCTTTCCATTTTTCTAGATGACCACTTGACCCTTGATCAACAGGTGTCAGTTGTTCAATCTGGGATTTTCCATCTCCAGAATATTGCCAGGATGCGACCGTTCTTGACATCTGATGATCTGGCAGTGGTCATCCATACCTTTGTCACCAGCGGACTTGATTACTGTAACGTTCTTAACCTAGGGCTGTCTGGAGGATTGATACGTTGACTGCAGCTAGTGCAGAATGCTGTGGCCAGAATGTTGACAGGTGCCTCAAAGAGGGATCATATCCCTCCTGTTCTGTGCACTCTGCACTGGCTGCTAGTGAGCTTGTGCATCACCTTGAAGATTTACTTGTTGACCTACACGGCTCTATGTGATTCAGGACCTGACTACCTCAAAGATCCCTAGTGCCATATTGACCCATCCTTCCCCTATACTCCACCAAGGCTGGCTTGCTTGTTGTACCTTCCTCTCATCTTAAGAGGTCTGGCAATAAGGCTTTTAGTACTGCTGCACCATCTTTATGGAGTTCCCTTCCACCTTATATACATGCCGCCAGCTCAGTGGAGGTCTTTAAAGCCTCTTTAAAAACTTTTCTTTTGGAAAAAGCATTTAGTTTTATTTAAAATTTTTTATTTTAATTTTTGGGGTATTGTTTTTTTGTGAAGCGCTCTGAGCTCCTGGATAGGGCGCTATATAAATTACATTTGTCTTGCCTTGCCAAGTCTCATATCATGACTGCTTGGTCTTGAACCTCTTCTTTTCTGAAAGCTGCTACCCTCTTGTACCTTATTTGTATCCTTGAGGTATTTAAAAGTCTCTATCATATTCCCCTCTCTCTCTTCTCACCTCCAGTGAATACATACTGAGGTCCTTTAGTCTCTCCTAATATGACTTCTGATGCATCCCTTGCACCATTTTAGTTGCCTTTCTCTGAACTGTCTCCACTCTATCTATGTCCTTCCTGAGATATGGCCTCCAGAACTGGCTGCAGTACTCCAGATGAGGTCTCACCAATGATCTGCATAGTGGCATCACCACCTCTTTTTTGTCTGCTAGTGACATTCTTCCCTATGCACCTTAGCATCCCACTGGCTCTCGCTTCAGCCTTTTCACATTCTCTGGTCACCTTTAGGTCATCAGATATGATCACCCACAGGTCCCTTTCCTGTTTAATGGCTGTCAGAACCTCCCCCATCATGTATTCCTCCTATGGATTTCCGTGCCCCAAATGTATGATTTTTCATTTCTTAGCACTGAATCCTAGCTGCCATACTCTTGACCACTCCTCCAGCTTGCTTAAGTCCCTTCTTATTTTCTCCCACCCCCTGAGTGTCAGCCATGTTGCAGATGTTAGCGTTATCTGCAAAGAGGCATATCTTCCCTTCCAGTCTCTCTGCAATGTCACTTATTATGACATTAAAGAGAACTGGCCCTAACACTGATCCCTCTGGTACCCTGCTGGTCACCCCCTCTCTTCAGATTGAGCACCATTAACCACCACACTTGAGCCAGCCTGGTGGTGCTGAGGGTTGAGGCACTGGACACCACACCTCGCGCCATGCCAGTGACCTGGGTTTGGGAACAAACCCGGGCTGCTGGGGGTCGGCGGGGGGAGGAAGAGATTGAGTGTCCAGAGGACTGATCTCTCTTCTTGGGGAGGATTGGGGAGGAGCGATCGCTCCTGGAGCGGCCTCTGGTGGTAGTCGGAGGTGCCCAGCATGGCAACACTGCGGATGCAAGGGGCAGAGTTGTGGCATAATGTTGCCTTGCTAAGCCGCACTCCGAGGGGGAAGGACCTATACAATAAAAAGAAGTAAAAAACCCACTCTCAGGGATAGATGAAGGCACCTCGGCCTCCCTAGCCCACACTCCCAATCCCAGACTGACCTACTCTCCATGGGGGACCACTTGTGTGCCCGGCTTTGCCCTTAGATAGACCGCCTGCCATGGATATGGGCGGCACTACCTCCAGAGGGTTCAGACCCGGAGGTGGTGTTGGGGGACATGAAAGGAAGGGAGTAGAAGTCATGGGGCAGGTAGAGGTGGGGAGCCCCCGAGGATGCCGGAAGGAGTTCTTCAGGCAAGTGGAGATAAACAAAAAGTTGAAAAAAAAACCCCACCACACTCTGTGTCTTGCCACTCAACCAATTTTGGATCCAGTTCACTACCTTGGGACAAACTCCCAGGCTGCCCAGCTTGTTAACAATCCTCCTATATGTGACAGTATTGAAGGCCTTGCTGAAGTCCAGGTAGACCACATCCACCGCTCCTCCCTGATCTACTTCGATGGCCACTTAGTCAAAGAAATCTAACAGATTTGTTTGCAAGGATTTCCTGCTGTGAATCCATGCTGTTTTGGTTCCTGTGCTCTGCTGTCTTCAAAATAGTAACAATCCTTTCTTCTAGCAATCACTCCATCAATTTCCCCACCTCTGAGGTCAGGTTGAGTGGTTTGTAGATGCCAGCCTCCTCTCTGCTCCCACTTTAATGGAGAGGGACTACAATCACCCTCCTCCAGCCCTTCAGAACCACACCTGTGTCGATTGATTTGTTGAACAAGGCATGTCAGTGGACAGTGCTGCCAGCTCCCTTCTAAGTTCTTTTAATATTCTGGGATGTATCATGGCCAGCCCCATTGCCTTGTCTACTTTCAGCTTTGCTAGCTCCTTTAGGACTCTCTTTTCTGTAAACAGATTGGTGTCCACATCCCTTCTCTTGATTCTTCTGTTACTTAACTGTGGTCCCTCCCCTTCCCCCTCTTCTATGAATACTGGACAAAAATATTTGTTCAGGATTTCTGCTTTTTCTACGTCACCTTCTGCATGATCCCCCTCCTTCCCTTTTTAGTTTCACAATCCCTCCCCTGGACTTCCTTCTTTCACTAATATACATACAAAAGGTCTTATCCTCTCTCTTTACTACCTGGGCTTTTCCTTCGCCCATTTGTGCCTTAGCACCTCTGACTGCTTTGCCCATGTCACGTCCCTCTACTTTTCCAGATATAGTCTCCTGTCTTCCTCCTTCTGTGTACTATTGTACCTCCTGAATGCCAGCCTTTTCTCTCTTACCTTCCCTGCCACTTCTCTTAAAAAACATAATTTTTTTTTTCTTTTTCTTCATTTACGTACTTGCTTGACACAAAGGCTCATTGCTTTTGTTATGACTCCTTTAATATATGCCCACTGTTCCTCTACACCCCCCACTTCCCCTTCCCGGCTAGGGCAGCCACAAGACATTTCCCATCTTCACAAAGTCGGCCCATCTGAAATCCAGGACTCTTGCTTTTATGTGGTTTGACTCCTCTATTGTTCTCACATTGAACCACACCATACGGTGATCACTGGAACCCAGGTGGCTGCTCACCACTACATCTGTAACTCTGTCCCTGTTGGTGAGCACCAGGTTCAATATCGCTCCTTCATGGGTGGGGTCTACCACTAACTGTCTGACTAGTTTTCTCTGTTTCTAATACTAATTATTATATCACAGAGCTGGCATCTGGTTTGCACTTCATTGCATGCTGGACAAGAAATTTCTAAATTTAGAGTTAGCAGCTCATTGAAAATGGGTTTATTAAACTGAATAACAACTCAGTATCAGTGAGCTAGTTTTAAAGTTTAATGCTGGCTGTACTGTAGTAGTGAAGACAGTCTGTAAGGTAAGCAGGGGAACCACTTAAATGAGTAACATGTCATTACAAGAACTTTAAAAATCTGAGGTTTAATAGAAGTTAGTTGAGCTTTTAAAAAATGGGGTAACATGATCATGGTGAAATGCATCAGTGATCACACAACCAGCAATGGTGTGTGTACTTTATAGGTAAGAGTGAGTCAATACTGAAGTTGAGTTCCATGGGCCCACTGAAACTGGCACTTTTTACTCTGGAAAGGGGGTTTGAAGACTACTGATTTCTCATTGGATTTTAGGCTTGTTAATAGCATGACAGCATTTTGTATTACAGGGATCACAGACTAAACTTGTGCAAGCCACATAACCTACAGCAGCCAATTAGAAACTCTGAAGAACATGATTTCATACTGTGCATATCTTGTTGTCAGTTTCATCGCTCTCTTTCTCAGGAGAGACGGATGTGAGTGCATTGACAGGCAGAGCTCCTTCTTTGGAAAAGAGTTCTCTTTGATCCAAAGACACTGGGAAATTGTCAGAAGATCAAAATTATTATTATGTTTATGATTATCTACTTGCTGCCAGCAATTGCTGTGCCGCTACAGAGAGGAAGACAGTGTAATGTACACTAACTATAGCTGTAGGCTATAGCAAAGCAAAGACATAATACAGCCAAGTAAAGGACAAGGACAGAGCAGGATTGATTTTTGTTTGTTTTATTTTACAGTTAATTTGTATTTTCATGACTGTTAATGATGCAGGGTGCAGAATTCATCTGTTTAGTTATTCCCTGTGTGTGAGCCAGTACATGAAAGGAAAAGTAAGTGAAAGCAAAATAGGGAAATACTATGTGATACCTGACCGAAAGGGTGTTAGGTCTCCTGACTCAGTGTCAATCAGTGGGCTCTATCAGTGGGGTTGGAGGACCCAGGGTCATCTCATTTTTGCTCATTGTCTCCATCTTACCTCATACCATGCGGTCATCTAATCTTCAACACACGCATTACTGAAGTGAGCCATCATAGTCTGTGCTTTGTTCTACTGTGTTGTAGTATCATCTGCTGCTTTATTCAAAAATATGAAGAAAAGAACAGGTGAACAAGATGTTGGGGGAGGTGCAGATAACGTTTCCACCAGACCAGTTCCAAGTACAACTTCTACATCTGGTGGTGGTTGAGATGGTCATGGTGGGACTTGGAGTCACTGGGCTGCAAAGACTAGGGCTGGGCATACAATAGTATTGCCAAACAATCCCTGATTCCATGGTCCACAGAAGTCCACTGGATCCAATCCCACTCCATCTAGTAGCCTTGTTAGGTCTGCCCGTACATCTGACATGACACAGAGCAATTCAGAAGCAGAATGGTTTCCTTTTTCTCCTTCAAGTGCTTCCATGTCCAGATTCACTTCCTCTACATGTGAAAGTGATAATCTATCAATAAATGTAAAATAAAGCTCTCCCCTGTCCATCTCATATGAAAAAACACAACAAAAGCTGCCACAGCCACCTGTGCATAGACTATGACAATTATCTGTCCACCTAAAACCCTATATAATGCCCCTTGAATATAACATGTAAAATCATTAGAAAAAGTAAGTAAACTCTGTTGTTTATGTTAAACTTATTTAGGTTTCTGTAAAAGAATCCACCAACTGTAGAGGGGAGAGAGGAAGACAGTGGTTTCAGAAATGTAGATGCATGCATGAGCAAGTGTTGCTGTAGTAATGGTTGCTTGGGCTTGCATCTACCCTTCTGAAGCCACCAACTTACTTGTTCTCTCTCTACAGTTGACAGCTGCTTTTACAGAAATCCAAATTAGCTTAACATAAACAACAGAGTTTATATACTTTTTGGACACAACATGCCTTATTTTAAACCTCTGCCAGTATGTCCTTTATCACTATTAATACTGCTCAGCCACACAACACTAGAATAATGAAAGTGATTAAACCATAAGACACTCTGAAAATGGCAGGATTAACCACATAAGTTTTTGGTAAATGACTTTTTGTTTAAAAATTATTGCAGGATCAACCAGACAATTGTATACAGTGTGTGACAGCTATAATTTATTTGTGGCTGTGGGTGCTAGCCTGTGTGTGTGCCAGGTGTGTGTGTGTGTGTGTGTGTGTGTGTGTGTGGCAGCCTGTCTGTGTGGAGTGATCTCACTGCTGCTGAGAGGGTTCTGAGGACTGGAAAGTAGTTCAGGCATATTGTCATGGTGCGAGGCGTGTGTTCATTGTCAGATAATGCACGGTCATGTAGTGTGTTTTAGCCAGTCAGGGAACCCAATTTTCACTGATTTTTTCCTACCTGTTTTATAATTGTTCTGGTCAGAAGTGTGGATTCTGAGATCCAGATAGTGCAAAAAACAAAAGTTTCAGGGGATTTTGCTGTTTTTTTAGATAGCCATAGCACCCAGACAATTTGGAATTTTGATTTGAAATTTTCAGGGTAAAAAGGGTTTGGCCCACAGTAGTACCTTTTGTCAGTTTGGTGAAAAAATGTGTATCTGCTCCAAACACTAAATTGTAAAATTTCAGGTTCTGAACATAGTCAAGTAAGTACAGTGGAGCACTCTTAAGTGCACACCCTTGGGATAAAAGTTTTTTGTGCACTTAAGCGGGCTGTGCATTTAACCAGAAAATTACTTCCAGGCACATTTCACTGTTTCTGTAATGTGCTTTATTAAATACCAGGTGCTCAAGTTAAAAGGACATTACTGCACTATCCTACAACACAGTGCTACTTAAAAAAATCAGTAATCTGCTTTTACTTTGTGTGTTTCAGTGTAGGATTCAAAATTAAACAGAAGGTTAAAGTCACTCTTTTCTTTTGAAAAAATGAATTTCTTACTGTGGCCATGTTAAACAGCACCACAGCTGCAGTTAAGATGTTAAGATGGACTATTTAGGGTGGTACTGCACAAAATATGCACTAAAAAGCTGGATTGGACTCAAAATCAATAGGATAGGTAAAACAAATGTGCATATAACTGAAATGTGCACTTACATGTAGTGCACTTAAGAGGTACATTTAACATTGAATGAACAGGAAAAAATTGGGATATGAAAAAAATGTACTTTTAAGCGAGATGTGCACTTACGCGATGTGCACTTAAATGGACTCCACTGTACTTCAAAATAGCTGTATGAATTGAGTATAGAACCCTTTTTCATTTGGGGCCAATTCTTTTTCATGAGTGGAAAAATCCTTTTTCATTTTCCACCATCTTGTTTTCCATTTTTCCTAAAACAAAAAAAATAAAAAACCCAGAAAAATGACATTCTGCAGTGCAATGTATGGGAACAATACAGAAAAATAGAAGAACTAATTTCTCAGGCACTTTCTAAAAAACTAGATCCAAGACATCCAATTTGGGCAAAAAGCTAAATGGTATTTATTTATTTATTTATTTATTTAGTTATTTAGTTTTTGTTGACAGTGTAAGTGCACTAGACAAATGCTTCCTATTTTCAGGCACGACCTGGGGGAAGGGGGATACAGATGAATGCCAACTAACCTTGAACCAGATTAAGCTGTTGGTGGTATTTTTACTGAATGGGGGAAAATTTGGCCAGGACACTGGGGAAATTCCCCATCTCTGGTGGTAGGGGGAGATGCTGCGCTGCTTCTTGCAGTAATGGCAGATGGAGAACGACTGTTGGAGGAGCAGGTTGTACAGACATCTGCTCTGTATGTGGAGGAGTCAGCGATTGTGATGGAGGAGATGGAGACTGCACCGAGACATGAAGTGCGGGTGCTGAATTATCGAGATGTGCATGCCAGAGAGCATGCCGCAGGGAATTCGCGTTGTGTTATATTTGAAAGTGATATCCCGACCAAGGAAGGTGAATTAAAAATGTCATCTGCACTTGGGTCTGATTCGGCTGAATCAGTTACTGTACTGGAAGATCTAACAAAGAAACAGCAGATCTGTGATGCGGAGTGTGTCATACTCCCAGCAGGAGAAAGGAATTAGGAAGTGAGTGTGCCAGTGGAGGGTGCGAGTGCTTTAGGAAGCCGGGCGTGGGAGGAGCAGTTGGCTGTCAGTGACTCTTGGTCGAAAGAGTCGGCTTTAAGGCAAGCGGGCTGGATTCAACTACCTGAGGGTAAATGGATTCCTGATCCAAATTGGAGTTCTTTTTCCACACCGCATGGTCCTGACTAGGAAGACCCTTTGGGAGAGCAACAGAGAACTGGTATTACAGGTCAGAACGCTACTTTGAAACCGGACTTTGTAGCTCCCTTTTCGGCAGGTTCTGGGGATCAGGAAGGGTCTGGGGATATTACAGAGGCACCTCCTTTACAGGAACATTTGACTGTATCTCCCCCCCAATCACCTCGAGGGGATGCTACCAGATGAGGCCCTCATTTTTCTGATTTATTTAAACATAATAAACTTGAACAGGCCCCACGGAGGAATGCCGTACGCCTTAGGTATAGGGGTGGTCTGCCAGAACATCTGGACAGGGCTTATGTTGCAAGAAAGCTACTAAAGGACTCTACGAACTTTTTGGCATCTGATATCTATGCACTGATTAATACTCGAGGGGAGGACACCTTCAATATCAGTTTTAAACATTTTTCTGGACTGGATAAATTTTGGCATAGATATGAAACTTGCAAAACTTTACCTTTATGACTCCCTTTCTGGGCCATCCCTATTACCAAACCTTTATTTAAAACAATTAATGTGATGTTTCAAAATGAGGGACTAATGTGGGAGACATTCAGTACTGGTTGGAAAAAAATATACTGTTTTGGGTTCTCCTGAGGCCATTATAGACTCTGAGGAGATATGGACTGTGTCGTGGTGTTTTAAAGTAAAACTGCACATGATAGAGAATGATGTCTTGCATATTCCTAACAGTTTTTTTCTAGAAAAAGACAGAGGGGTATGTTTCTATCCAGGACAACCAAAGGCCTGCTATAAGTGTGGTAATAAAAGGTATTTGAGCAGTGCCTGAGACAAGGTCAAATGTGCATTATGTGGGGAACTAGATCATGGGAGTGAAGTGTGTATAAATATTTTTAAATGCAATTTATGTGAAGAAATAGGGCATGCTTATCACCAGTGTCCCTGGGCAGGGCAGAATAGGCAAGGTGACCCAAACAAAGAACACTTGATACACCAGGCCCAGGAAAGATTTAGGCCTGGAGACCAGGATTCTTCAGCTAGAGACACAGAGGAGGTTGGTAGGGAAACTGCTACTATTAACCCAGAGCCTCAACACTCCTCAACACAGTCACAGGGTGCAGGGCAGGAGATGTCAGGATCTGGCCAAGATGATTTACCTATGCAAAACCCACCCCCTGGACGATGAATCCACCACTAGCACTTCTCAAGCTGATTTGGGTAAGGTTGTCCTATCCCCACCAGTTTCAGACTTTCAAATACCTGATTCTAGGTTGGTAACTAGAGTAGTCAGTAAACAAATAAAGGGTCTTTCTACCTGCCCTACTCAAAATGCATTTCAAGTTCTTACTGATTTGGAGGGAGTCTCAGGACCTGAAATCTCTTCTAGGTCTGAGATTCTTTTTGAAATGGAGTTGGAGGAAGAGGGAGTGAGGGATGTCACAGAAACTAAGAAAAAAAAGGGTAAGAAAAGAAAGAAGGATAAACCTTTACTCTTAACATAATGTTGTAGTGGCCTGTATGAAGATAATATCCTTGAACTTGTAGTATTAAACACTTTAAAAGATGAATGGTTTGTTTAATGTACTGCAGGAGTTTAAAAGCTGATATTATCTTTCTACAGGAAACAAGACTTACAGCCCTACTGGAGGTTATACAGGTAAAGAAAGCTTGGTGGGAGGGTCCCTCTTATTGGTCATTTGGACTAGATTTAGCAGATGGAGTGGGTATTCTTTTTAATCATTCAGTAGTACAAATCACTCGAATTGTAGATTTGATACCTGATAGGGCGTTAATTATTAACTGCCTTTATAAGCGGTTTTATTTTCGCCTCATCAACTTCTATGCTCCCCAGCTTAAAACTGCTAGAGTGGACTTATTTAACAGAATAAAACCTTATTTGTTTACCTCAAAACAAGTGATATGGGGGGGATATGAATTGCAGTTTGAATTTTCAGTTTAAGAATAATGTGCAACAAAAAGTGTACTGTGATTTTCATGCGTTGAAAACTACAATAGATGTCACTAGTCTTAAGGATGCATATAGGGAATTGCACATAGATGGTGGTTTCACATATCAGAGGGCTTCATTTCTTACTAGAATAGATTATTTTTTTACATCCAAATATTTACTGACACAAGCCTTCAAAGTAAGTCCTTGTGAATTTTCTGACCATAGAGTTCTGGTTTGCCATATTAGGTTTTGACAGGTTCCACCTAGCTTTCCAACAGTGCCATGAAGATGGAAATTAAATTCAAAGATATTGGAAAATACAATAGTTTTTAACCAATTACATTATTTATTGTATTATAGGAAGTCTGTAGCAGATTTTTATGATGATTGGCCTTCCTGGTGGTTAGACACAAAAACTGCTATTAAGGATTTTTTTATCCAATATGGAAGATATAAAAGTAATACTGACTATGTACAGTATTTAGAATATAGGAACCAGCTTTATAAGCTAATGTCTTGCTCGACAGTAGCAACTCCTAATGTACAACAACAAATAACAGAGGTGAAGAAGAAAATGCAGCAATACCAATATGATAGGGTGGTGTCTTTGTTTGCTGAAATGTTGCTTGGCACACAGTAACAACTGTTTAAGGACCCTTTTGTTGCCTGTAAACAAAATCTTGAAAAGAAATTAATGACGGGTTTGAACGATGAGGTAGGGACTCTTCGAACCTGCGATGTAGAAATGTTGGGAATCATAGAACAGGATTTGACATCAACATTTAGTACCACATTTAGTCCCGCAGTTCAGTGGGAAGATATATTACACTTCCCAATACCTAGTGCTTCTAGTAGTGACTTAACTGATTTGGATACACCTATCACTAGAGTTGAAGTGCTTAGCAAAATAAATAATTTGAAAATGAGTATATCTCCAGGGGAAGATGGTATTACCAATGAATTCTATAAGACTTTTTGGGAAGATTTAAGTGACATTTTGACAGAATTATTTAATGATATTTTACAGTTTGGAACAGGGACTCTAAATTTTAATGCGGCTATTTTTTTCATTTTTACATAAAAAGGGAGACAGTACTATACTGGGTAATTGGAGGCCTATTAGCTTGCTTAATACGGACTACAAAATCTTGGCATCCATTCTTTGTAAGAGATTACAATCCATAGTTCAATTGATAATTCATCCAGCACAGACGTGCTCAATCCCTCAGAGAACTATACAACAAAACTTGCGTTTTCTGATGTGTGCGAATATGGCAAACAAAAGAAATTATCTGGGTTTCTGTTAGCATTGGATCAATCTAAAGCATTTGATAGAGTATCACATGCTTTTTTATTTCAAGTTTTGGAAAAGTATGGTATTTCCAAGCATTTCATTAATAACAATAAGTTATTATATGATAATGCAAAACTGTACCCCATAGTTAATAACCTAATAAGGGAAGGGATAATTTTGAAACAAGGGGTTCGATAAGGCTACCCCATTACCCCTTTGTTGTATACTTTTGTTTTAGACCCTATTATGAGGGCAATTGATAGTGATCGACTGATACATAGGTTAAAGCCATCTTTATCTATCCCTGCTCAAAAAATATCGGTATATGCGGACAATATTTGTTTAATAGTGAAGGATGTTTCTTCAGGTAAAGCCGCACTTTAGAAATGTGACCAATTTCTCCATTGAATGGTATGACACTTAATTATGAGAAATGTGTAGGTCTTGTGATAGGAGGGGATATACAGGGACAAAGTGTAGGGTGTATTTCTATTGTTCCCATGGCAAACATTCTGGGAATCATATTTGAAGGGGATGATATGGCATTCCAGAACTGGAAATCACATATATTGATGGGAGAAAAAAGTTCAGCAATGGAAGGCATGGGCTTTGTCAAAAAAGAAGAGAGTGTTAATTGTACTGCCTATATTTTTATATATTTGTTCAGTATTTCCGGTCCCAGTTTCTTTAGAGACCAGGTTACTCAGCTGTTTCTTTCAAATGATTTGGGGGAGCAGATAAACCCAATAAAGTGAGACTTTACATACTTGGCTATTAAACAGTGAGAGATTGGGATGATAAACCCTATAGCCTTTTATCATTCTTTTTTTTTTTTCAGTATCGTCTTTTCAAGCCCCAGGAAACCGGGATAAGCATCCATGGACTGTGTAGACCCAGAACCTATTTCAAAATGTTATGAGGAAATGGGTGGGGGATAGTGTTCCAAAACTGTTACCAACATTAAATATGCCAGGTTTTGCAATTCCTGCAGTTAAGAAATTAAGGGAATGGAAGTTGGAGAAAGCACACATTCAGGGGATTACTCGAAAACAATTATATCATTACATTATGAGTTGTGTTTTTTTTGTTCAGATTGATTTTCCTAAATGTGTCCCATCCCAATTGTCTCAAGCATTACAGACTCTTACTGATAGGAGACTTTCTTTTCATATGTGGATGTGCAATGGCTTAGTTGCCATGGGAAACTAAGGGTGAAGGGAAACTTGAAACACAAACCAATAAATGAAAGACACTGCTTTCGACCGGGATGTTATGGCCTGGAAGAAACACAGGAACACTTTTTCTAGCAATGTCCTTTTGCGATACAATTACAGGAAAATTTGGCAGTTAGGTGGAAAATGGGTAGCTCGTAATTTGTCTTATCAGAGTTTGATTCTTGGAGACTACACAGGATTTTTTAGTAGATATCATTTCAGTACTCTGACTCTGATTTTTGTATGCATAAAGTACTACATGTGGCAAACTAGGTGCCAGTATTCATTGCAACACAGCCTAATTCCCAATGTTGTTTTGATAAAACAAATTGAGCAAGCCATAGCTAAACAAAAGACTTTGGAATATGACAAGACTGATAGGAACTTTATCATGAGTATTGGAAACATATATCTTGGATTACTTAATTAAGTAATCTTTAGCTGTAATTATAGACTTGTTATAGTATATTGAATTGGTTTACTTGTGTGATGTACTCCTGCTTTTGATTGTTTGTCTGGAATGCTATCTGTATTGCTGATTATATTTTTCTTATTTTACTTTTGAAGTCTTTTTATTTTGAAATGAGATTCTTTTGTGTTTGCTTTGTTATATCTGTGAATTTTTACACTTGATGTAATGTTTCTTTATTACAATAAAATGCCCCTACTCTTGCTGCAGGGGGCCTTGCTTCCTGTGAGCAGAGGGGACCTATTTCGATGGTGAACTGTCAGTTTGGGGAGTTGGCTGGTGTACCTGCAGAGGAACAGATCTCCACTCCTGTAGGTCCAGCAATGGAGAATGATGCAATGGAAACTGAGACTAGCATGTATATTGAACAAAACGATGAGGATTTTCAGCAAGAAGGATTTTCAGAGGATGATTTAGTTGCTCAGTTATCTAAACAGCAACAGCAATGTTTGTTGAGATTGTTAAAACGTTACAGAGACCAGAGAAAAGGCTGAAACTGGGAGTTCACAACCCCCACAGATGGAGATGTCGGTGGTGGAAGGTTTTGCGCAACAGAAGCCTGTAGCACTCAAGAATACTAGGAATGACACAGCAAAGAGAGAGCTTGATGAGTGGCCAAGACCCACTGTCAGTGTCTTGTGCAAATGCAGTAGAGCTACTAATGCAAGAGAAATGAATGAGGATTTGCCTCAACAAGTGGCAAAGGGTACCATGAGTACAAACATTGAAAAAGTACATTATGTGCAAAGGTCAGAAAATGTTGTTCCCCTGAGACATGGGGAATCACATACAGGGAGGCACAAAATGTTGTTCAAACCCAGAGGACTGGTGCGTGAGACAAGAATATGGCAGCATGTAATGCGTATGACAGTATGTTGTAGGACGCCCAAGGAATTGGAAATCTGGAAGGGGTAGGGGTTGCACAAAATGGCATAATGCAAATAGAGGAGCCAAACAAAACAGTTTTCCAGGTGGAAAGAGACTCAGGGCTGTGAACAAATACAGGGGGAAATGTACAGCACCAGCCAGGGACTTCAAGCCTACAGAAAGCAGATGTGAGACCGGATTATGATGAAAATATCCTGGTGACAGGGTTGTCTGTTGAGAAAGCCCTTAGACAGGCTAGTTGGGTCTGGCATTCTAAAGACTAACCTTGGGCCTCACCCGAGAGGGTGCAAGATGTTGCCAGTGATGCTTTACAGATTCTCTCATCACTGGAATTAGGAGATACCCCTGGCCTGCAGATCTCATTTTTGCATAAACTTGCTCAGGCTGTCAGACCCACACAAGGTGCACAGCAAAGAGGATCTGAGAAAAGGAAGGAGGGAAGTAATACCCCCTCCAGAAACCAAACCCCTACCCCTGTACTTCTTCAACCACAAAGAATTCAAAGTTGACTCCCACAGAAGTACAGGCCCGAAGTCATATAGATGGCCATTTTAAAAGAGAATCCCATGGTACAGAGCACCCTGAAGCACAACCACAGGGCCCAAGGCAAAAACCTTTTGCAGGCCTTTTTCACACACCACCTGAACCAGTTAAATGAAAACATGCTGCCCAAATTAAATACAGAGGTGGCCTGGAGGTCTACCCAGATAGGATCTATGTGGAGAAAACATTGATAAAAGAGAGTATGGGATTTGCCGCACAAGAAATATATGCTTTGATCCACACTTCGGGAGGTCCTATCTTTGATATAAGTTTTAAAACAGCTGAAGGGTTAGAATGCTTCTGGCATTGATATCAAAGCCTGAGACAGACCCCAGAGTGGAAACCCTTCATGGTCATTCCACTATCAAGACCAACTTATCATACAGTAACAATATTGTTCAGAAATGAGGGGGTTGCAATTGGAGACATTTTGTACTGGATGAAAATGAAATGTAATGTATTGGGCCTTCCTGACCCCATAAGTGATTCAGAGGATATATGGACTGGTGGGTGGCAAGTGGAAGTTTGACTGACATAGACAAATGGAGTTATCCACCACCTCCCCAGCTGTTGTTATATGGGCAGAGACAGAGGATTTATATTTTGTGCTGGATAACCATGATTCTGCTTCAGATGTGGGGCTTACAACCGCCTGAGTAGCGCCTGCAATCAACTAAAATGCTCCCTATGTAATGGCACAGGTCATGAGGCTATTAACTGTCCATTCCCATTACATGGCAACTTGTGTGATGAAACAAATCATGCCTTTAAGAATTGCCCATGGGCAGCTCATAACAGCCCTGAAAATGAAAACTATGCTGAGGAGGAGGAAGAAAATGAGAGCCCCCCCCCCGATGAGTATCATCACCCAGACAGAGGCAAACAGAGGACCAGCCAAGAAAGAACAGGGTTTGAAACACAAGCAAGTTCTCCAAACCATGTTCAGGAAATGTGCATGCAATCCAAGAGTTATAACTCTTATTGAAGGAGATGAAGGAGAAGGCGTTCAACAAAGGATTGATGATGTAGAGATTGCAGAAACAGCTATCTTGACATCTGAATCTGCACAACCTGAGTCACAAACTGAGTTTCTGCCCTTCCCCCTCCAATATAGAAATGAGAGATGCAAAAGGTCAGGAGGGTAATGAGAAGCCAGATGAGAAAAAATAAACAGCAGCAAAATGCAAGTCAGGACTACCATGTACCGACTGGTAATAGATTTTCAACATTAACCAAAACGAAGCAGTGAGCGGATGATGGGGAGGAATCTGACACCTCGTCTATGGCAACATCCTTGCCTGATATCACCACTGATACCAAAAGGACATCAGGGGACTCAAAATTACTGAAAGAGAAAAAGAAAAAGAAGAGAACCAACAGCAAGTCTCCCGTGGCAGTTGAGACGAGAACCCCAATGTCCAGAGGGAACTTAAATCAGGTGATGTCTTGGAATCTTAAAGTGGGATCACTTAACACCAATAGCATTAAGAACCCTCAAAGAAGGCATACCACCTTTTTTTTCTGGGAACTACAGTGGCGTGAAAAAGTATTTGCCCCCTTCCTGATTTTCTCTATTATTGCATATTTGTCACACTGGATGTTTTCAGGTCTTTAGACAAAATATAATATTAGATAAAGGGAACCTGAGTGAACAAATAACACTTTTTTTTTTTACTTATTTCATTTATTTAATGAAAAAAAGTTAACCAACACCAACTGGCACTGTGTGAAAAAGTAATAGCCCCCTAGTTAAATCAACCCAATTAAAGGGATAATTAGAGTCAACTGATTGAACACAGCCAGGCTTGATTACAGCCAGCCCTGCTCAATATAAACCTCACTTATTTTGGCCCTACCATCAGAGTCACGTTGCCACACAAAGATTCAACAAGCACATTATGCCATGATCAAAGGAAGTTCCTGAAAAGATCATAAAAAATTTGTTGCTCTCTATCAGTCTGGAAAGGGTTACAAAGCTATTTCTAAGGCTCTGGGACTCCATCAAACCACAGTGAGAGCCATATATTCAAATGGAGAACACTTGAACAGTAGTGAACCTTCCCAGAAGGGCGGCTCAAAAATGACTCCAAAGGTGCAGTTTAAAATCATCCAAGAAGTCTCAAAGGATCCTAAACAACATCCAAAGAACTGCAGGCTTCTCTTGCCTCAGCTAAGGTCAGTGTCTTGACTTCCACAATCAGAAAGAGACTGGGCAAAATGGGCTTCATGTGAGAGTAGCAAGGCGAAACCACTGCTAATCAAGAAGAACATAAATGCTCGTCTCTCATTTGCCAAGAAGCACCTGGATGATCCACAAGCCTTTGGGAAAATGTTCTATGGACAGATGAGTCCAAAGTGGAACTTTTGGACAACATGGATCCCATAATGTCTCATGTAAAAGCAAACACAGCATTCCACAGTAAGAACACCATACCAACAGTCAAACATGGTGGTGGTAGTGTGATGGTGTGGGGATGCTTGCTGCCTAAGGACCTGGATGACTTGCCATAATTAAAGGAACCATGAATTCTGCTCTGTACCAGAAAATTCTTAAGGAGAATGTCCAGTCATCCTTCCGTCAGCTGAAGCTGAAGGTAGGGTGGGTCATGCAGCAAGACAATGATCCAAAACACAAAAGCAAGTCCACATCAGAATGGCTAAAAGAAGTAAAATTAAAGTTTTGGAGTGGCCTAGTCAAAGTTCAGACTTAAACCCAATAGAGATGCTGTGGCAGGACCCGAAATGAGCAGTTCATGCTCGAAAACCTACCAAATGTTACTGAATTAAAGCAGTTCTGCGGAAGAGTGGGTTAAAATTCCTCCACAGCGATGTGGAAAGACTGATATTGAATTATAGGAAGTGTTTGGTTGCAGTCATTGCAGCTAAATGTATAACCAGTTATTAAGTGTAAGGGGCAATTACTTTTTCACACAGTGCCAGTTGGTGTTGGTTAACTTTTTTCATTAAATAAGTGAAATTAAAAAAAAACAAGTGTTATTTGTTCACTCAGGTTCCCTTTATCTAATATTACATTTTCTCTAAAGACCTGAAAACATCCAGTGTGACAAATATGCAATAATAGAGAAAATCAGGAAGGGGGCAAATACTTTTTCACGCCACTGTACATACAGAGGTCGTATTTTTGCAAGACATTAGGATACACACACTTCATGAACAATATTTGGCAAAAAATGAGTGGCACAGTGGCCCATCTTTCTGGTTTTTGGGGGAGGAAGCATGCTCTGGGCTGGGTATTCTGATAATGGGTACGGGTGTCACTGTGTCAAGGTTAACTGACTTAAGTCCACGTAGAGTTCTAATTCTCGACATAAGGTTTAAAGGCCAAGACTAACAACCAATAAACCTGTATAATCTCAGACAAAGTATCAATGTATTGAGGTTTAGAAACAAATCCAGCCTTATTTGTACACAACAAGATTTGTGATATTTTGGGGGGGGGGAATTTAATTGTATTTTGTCAGTTCAAGACAAAACAAGTCTTACAAATAAGTTATATGATGATTCTAATTTTTTTGAACAGAATGTACAAAACTGCAAATATGGAGGATTGTGCAACTAAGATGTCTGATAACCCAGTGCACACCTTTTATAAAGGCAGATTATCCACCAGAATCAATATGCTCTTTGTTTCCCACTTGGTACTGACAGTGGAATGTAAAACACTCGCATTTGAGACTACAGACCATGTCTTGCTACTGGTACGATTGGGGGACGCTAGTAATAAACCAGTGTCGAGCACAGTCTGGAAATTTAATGTGCCTTCTTTAGAGAAACCAGACTTCATGGTAGGTTTGCAGGAATAAATCAGGGCACCCCTTTTGGTACTTATAATGTATGACAACCCTTTATTGTGGTGGCAGAACACCAACAATTACTTAAAATTATATTGCAGTAGAAGGGCAAAACAAACTGCCAATAGCAAGTATTTCAATTATCTGAAACATCAGAAACTACAAATTTTAATGTTATGTTCATAATCATTTTAGTTATGTTTAGGGCTTAAAGTATGAAGTAATACTCTTTTGTGTTTATCTTTTCTCCTTGTTATGATTTTGTATGATGAAATACTGATTTGTTTGTATGTTCTTTTAAGTTATGAATAAAAAATTCCCCTACTCTTTTCAAGAAGTGCCATGGGATCTTTAACATCCACCTGAACTACCAACAGAACGGACAGATGGGACCTTGGTTTAAAGTCTCATCCAAAAGATTCCACCTCTGGAGTACAACAACCCCCCCCCACCCCCGCTGCACTGCAGTGTCAGTATTAGGATATTAACCCAAGTGCCTGGTGAGGGAATGGAACCCACAGCCTTCTGATCTCCCAGCCTCATAGGAGAGTATGATGTATGATGCTAAGTGTATAAAAAACTAATTTGTAAAGATGGAGACATATTAGGAAATATAATTTAATCTCAGACAGAATATCAATTAAACATCTTAAAACTGAATATAAGATAATAATAAAAGAGAAACAAGCTGAACACTATAAAAGCATGTGGTATACTATGCAGGAGGCAATTAAAACAAAGATAATGTAGTGTTTTAGAATATGGTTGCATTTGGAAGGGATAAGAACAGATTTAATATTGAGGCAGTCATTCCATGTGAGCTTTGGTACCAATATTACAAGAGGGATTTTGGTAACTTGGTTATAAGAAATAATTATTCAGATTACATTAAGACTGAAAATGAAGTATCTAATTTAGTAAATAAGAATATAAAGTCCAGGGGCCTAGAAATACTAAAACAAGAAATTACTGCTGCAATTCTCTCGCAGAAACATAATAAAGCCCCAAGAATAGATAATCTTGGTGTTAAAGTATATCAGGCTGACCCTGACTGGTGGGCAGACCTATTTCTGCCTTTATTGAACTTATTATTAAAAGTAAAACAATCCCAGAGTACTGGAAGACTAGAATAATTGTGCCTTTGCACAAAGAAGGAGCCACTAATATCCCATTGAATTATCAAAAAATCACCTTGTTGAGTGTTAGCCTAAAGATTTTCTTCATAATTCTATTAGGTTGTTGGGCTGGATAGATGATTAGAATATATTGTCACCATTTCAAGCAGGGTTCTGAACGAGAAAGTCTACATTGGATCATATATTTGTACTGAACTTTATTTTAGACAAATATGTCAAGCAAAAGAAAAGGAAAATATACACAGCCTTTGTGGATATAAAGGCTGTGTTCAACTCTGTTAACAGAGAAAGTCTTTGGCATATATTGACATCAAAAGGCTTAGAACATAATGTGTTAGACATGCTAATTTTATTACATAAGGATATACTGCTCAGAGTTAGATCTGGGAAGGACAGGGCACTAACTGAACAAATTGAAACAAATACTGGGGTTAAATGGGGTGCCTGTTGGCCCCTGCACTTTTTAATATCTATATTGAAACCCTGGTGGAAGATTGGAAGATATTTCTAAAATTGACACTTTTGCTTCAAAAATTAGTCAAGTACCAGTGAAAATATTTATGTATGTGGATGACACTATTATTTTAGCTTAGACACTGCTTGGGTTGAAAAGGGCATTAGGCTCAGTTAGAGAAAGCTTGATGAAACTGGAACTGACTTTAAATACAGAAAAATGAAATAGCGACATTTGGCTCCCAGTCCCAAAACAAAAGTTAGAACCTTGGAACATTAATGGTTTATCTATAGCAGAGGTCAAAGAATTTCAATATTTGGGGGTTGTCTTTAGCAGAGATTTAAAGTGGAAATCACATATAACACATATTACAGAAAATGTTAAATGTAGCATGTTGGGAATTAATAGATTTGCTAGATCTTTACAAAAGACTCATTCACAGCTCTATATAGGTGTTTTGATGCAAAACGTAATGTGAAAGTACTATATGATGCCGAGGTGTGGGGTCAATATGCTAATATTAAAGAATTAGAATCACTCAAAGCTACCTTTTTTAATAATATATTTGGTGTACTCCTTTATACAATGAATAGTGCAGTTAGCCCAGAAACTGGAACATTATCTATTAACATTAAAATATTGAAGAGAAACATTTGCTATGCTAAAAATTGTAGAAAGCCCCAAAAGATAGTTTGTCAGCCTACTATAAAAGATATATATTTAACAATTTGAGCAAGGACTCTCAATGCTGGTTGGTAAAGTTAAATCAGGTACTGAACAGAGCTGGACTACCATATGATACTCAGTTAAATCTCTCCATGGACTATGTAGCATTTTCTAGATTAGCCATACGGAGAATTACAGATATCACCACACAGGGAGATTTGGGTAACATCAGAGAATCTTCTAGGCATATGACTCTAAGATTTGCAAAATATACATTTTGTGTAGAGAAATATCTTACATACTGTGAGAATTCAAATCATAGGAAAGCACTGACCAAATTATGGTTCAACCTGTATGGGAATATATGAAAACCAAATAATGTCCAGCTTGCTAATGTACCTTATTTCTTCGATGAAAATGTTAAATTTACTGCATTGCATTTAATGTGGGATTGTCCTAATATGTTAGAAGAAAGTAAAACATTTGTATATCCTGTTTTTAATACAGGGATAGATACCATTCATGAAGGGCATACACTGTTTGATACTAATAACAAAAATAATGCACGCATATTTGCTGTTGCAAATTATGCTTATAAGATAATGGGCAAGTTTCATTTATTACAATACTGTTTGTATAACATCACTTGATATATGAGGAATATTAGGGTTCTATGTTACATTTTAAAGACCATATGCTAATAGGTTTCAAAGAACAACAGTCACTTCATGATTAATTGTGCTTGCTATGAATTTTGAGATGCATAATAAGATGCTGGATTTGCACACTGCATTGTGCAATAAGGATTTGTATTTATAGTTTTGTCTTGTCTTAAATGTTAATGTATGCAACAACTTGGTTTTATACATATTTTAATCAAACTGAACTGAACTGAACTGACATCCTGCAGTGAGACCAGTACATGTTTCTTGCTTATCTGGACTCTGTTAGGTGGATTCTGCACTTAACTGTTGGAGAAATTAGCCCATTTTTTTTTTCACTTTTAAATCCTTTTTTTGTGACTCACTTCCATTTTTTTCATGTGGACTTTCATACAAAAATTTTCTTAAGGATGAAGATCTTTCCCTGGTGTCTAGTGGTACCCATCTCCATCCTCATAACTGTTTAACTATTCTCCTGGGGCGGGATATTCAGAAGGGTTGCACCATGCGCTACCCACTGATGTGCCCCGGTGCAATATTCAAATGGGGATTGAGCCTGGCACAAATTCCAATGTGCCGGAGCACATCAGTAATGTATGAGGTGCAGGTAGGGAGGGCATGCCCATGCATACTCCGCACATCCTGATATTCAGCCCGGGATATGCTGAGCCCATGCATGTGCAACCCCTACCTGCACGGCACACAGGTGAGCCAAGAAAAAAGGAGCAACAGCTGGCCACCCACAGGTGAGCTGCCATATTGCAGGGTGCAACAAGGCAGTTTCCACCTGTAGGTGGCCACCTGAGCTCCGGCTGCACCTTCATGGTGGCGTCCCCCCATGCTCGATCACAGGCATACCTAGAAGAAGGATAGTCCTATATCCCTGGTGGTCCAATGGACTGCTTGCAGCCCAATCACAGGTATAGGTCTGTTTAAACTGTTACCACTATCCCTGGTGGTCCAGTGGACCACTCGCAGCCTGATCATGGGCATAAGTCTGTTTACAACATGTAACACTATCCCTGGTGGTCCAGTGGACCACTCTCAGCCCAATCGTGGGCGTCAGTGAAAAATAATGCAACACCAATCCAACCCTGGTGGTCTAGCAGTATCCCCTTCCCCACCTGCCCACTGAGCTCCACCACCCCGCTCCCTCAGTCAGCAGTGGGCAGCAGCTCCCCACCCACTTGCTGCCCTGCCGCCCACCGACTGACACTGTATGGTAGGGCTGTACGCCCATTGGTCCATTAGTGGTTAATGGGTGTGTGCAGTTTAACAGACAGACAGTCCAGATATGTGAATGGATCCATTCACATATCTGGACTGTGTAGTACGGTATGGGCTGCACACCCATTGGCATGTGACTGTGTATTACGGTATGGGCTGCACTCCCATTGGCTCATGCTATGGACCAATGGGCATACAGCCCTACCATATGGTGTCAGTCAGTGGACAGCAGGGCAGCAAGTGGGTGGGGAGCTGCCTCCTGCCGCTGACCGGGGGAGAGCGGGGCAGTGGGGTCGGGAGGGGTACCACTAGACCACCAGGGTTGGATTGGTGTTGCATTATTTTGCACTGATGCCCGTGATTGGCCTGCGAGCGGTCCACTGGACCAACAGGGATAGTGTTACATGTTTTAAACAGACTTATGCCCGTGATCGGGCTGCGAGCGGTCCAGTGGACCACCAGGGATATGGGACATTTATATTCCTCAACATATGCCCGCGATTGGGCTGTAAGCAGTCCACTGGACCACTAAGGAAAGTGTTACATGTTTTAAACAGACTTATGCCTGCGACTGCACTGTGAGCGGTCCACTGGACCACCAGGGATAGTGTTAAATGTTTCAAATGGACCTATGCCCATGATCAGTCTGCGAGTGGTCCACTGGACCACCAGGGATATGGGACATTTATATTCCTCAACATATGCCCTCGATCAGGCTGTGAGCAGTCCACTGGACCACCAGGGATATGGGATGATTCTAATATTCTACATATGCCCGCGACTGGGCAGTGGGGCACTTTGCCGCGATGTGCAGGGGACATCAGTCCCTGATGGCTGCAGCCTGGCAGGGTGCCAGGCACAAGTCACCGGGGATCAGTACACCTGCATGCAAATGGGGCCATAATGACATGCAAATGGCCCCATTTGCACCTTGCACACATTATGGCCCCATTTGCATGTGCACTTTTAAATATCGTGGTTGTTGCATCTAGTGCAATGGAACTTGCACTAGCACATCCTCCTGCTCCACTCTGGCCACTTGTGCTGGCGTAGTGCCACTGCGCCATGCGCACTGTGGGTGGCCAGGGTGTGATATTCAATGATGCTATGCCATGGCGCAGCTCAGTTGAATATCACCCTGTCAACGTCCCTGTGCAGCCAAGTTGTGCTGTGCCCAGGCTTGCACCACAGCCTGGCGCAGTCTGAATATCCGGCCCCTAGTGTTTAGTGACACCCCCTACCCTCCGATCACCAAACACATAATTATGTATTTTTTTTTTCCCTGGTGTCTAGTGGCACCCTCCACACTCCAATTACCATCCCTATTACTATTTTATATTTCTCTGGTGTATAGTGGTACCCCTTACCACTCTGATCACCATCCCCTTGCTGTTTAATATTTCCCTGGTGTCTAGAGGTTCCCCACCCTCTGATCTCCATCCCCATACTGTTTAATATTTCCCTGGTGTCTAGTAGTACCCCCACCATCCACTCACCATCCCTGTAATTATTTAATTTTTCTCTGGCATCTAGTGGCACCCCCCCATCTTCCAATCATCATCCCTATAATTAATTTTATATTTCCTTGGTGCCTAGAGGCATCCCCACCCTCCCATCACCATCCCCCTAATGGTTAAATAGTTTTCTGGTGTCTAGTGGCACCCCACCAACCCTCCAGTTACTGTCCCTATAATTACTGGGGGGGGGGTTGCTGGTGTGGCACACCCACCCTCTGATAGCTGTCCTAAATGTAATAAAGAAAATGGTCCCTCTATGTCTTTTTTATTTTTATAAAACCTGTAAAAGAAAAGCTCCCTTGGTGATCTGACCCTCCAAACCCTGACCTCCCACTTAGCACTCGCCACCCCACACACACCCTCATCCCACATTACACCCTCACTCACCTGAACAGGTCTCAGGGTGAAGATCCACTCTCTGACTGAAGACATGTCTTGCTGCTGGAACTGTAGACTGCTGTAAGAGAAAGTAAGGTAAGTGTTGTTCAATGTATTTCAAAGGGGGTTTCAACTTTGATGCATAACTTTGCCATTGTTGCATATTTTTAAACCAGATTTTCAACATGGTCTTTTTGGGGCCCCACCTCATGAAAATGGTGGTGAAATTATGCAAATCCAGCATGAAAGGTGATTTCATGGTCACTTGGTGAAATCACCTTTCAGGCAGGATTTGAAAACTTCTACCACCCTTGTTCATGAGGTGGGCTCATACGAAGTCTATGCTGAACTTTTGGGGTCAAATGGCACAATTATGCATATACATTGAAATTTTACTATGCTCACTCATAACTTTGGTAATTTTAAATATTTTGACCCCAAATGTTTAACATAGCCATTGTGTTACACCATCAGGAGACCACACCTTCGCAGGGACATTGACAGGGTGAAGGCGGTCCAGAGAAGAGTGACCAAGATGGTATGGGGCTTGCACCACAAAACATATGAGGAGAGATTAAAGGACCTTAATATGTACTCACTGGAGGAGAGGAGGGATTGGGGGGCATGTTAGAAACATTTAAATACCTCAAGGGCATAAACAAGGTGTGGGGTGGATCTTTCAATGTAGAAGGAACATAAGAATAAGGGGGCATAGAATGAATTTGGAGAGGGGCAGGTTAAGAGGAAAGGTGAGGTTTTTCTTCATGGAAAGGGTGGTGGACACATGGAATAGTCTACCACTGGGGGTGGTGGGAGAACACAGTGGAGGGATTGAAGCATGCATGGAACAGGCATAAGGGAACCTTGGTGGGGAAGAGTAATGAAAGATCAGTGATCAGACAGAGTCAGAGGCTGCAAAGTAGTATAGGGCTTATAGGCAGTGCAAACTGGATGGGCCTAGCAGTCCTTATCTGCTGACAATTTCTATGTTTCTCATGAATGTGATAGATGTAATTTTTCAAATCCTGGCCAAAATGTCTCTCTGCACCTGTGGCACAGAATGATGTTTTGATGCCGTGGAATGACGTTTCAGTGGGGATTTAAAAATTCTCTGCACAGGGATTCATGAGGTGAGGTAATAACATGGGTATGCTGACAATTTGGTTGCATGTATGCATCTATGCATGGATGGGAGCACTTCCACAGGCAAATGAGAGTAAGTGAGAAGTAAGTTTGCAAACAACTGCATTAATGAAACAGTTAGGGCTCAGATTAAACTGGCAAGAGTAGGGGAATTGTGATGTTAAGGTTTCAAGCCCTAACACCCCTACCCCACCCCTAAACAAATGAGGGGTGTAGTCTTCCTTGGGGTTGTCAGCCCTAATGCTCACCCCATTCTATACACTTATGAAACATACACACCTGTTTCCATCGCATCTCAACTTTTTTGTTACTGTAATGGGGTGAATGTGTTACCCAGAAACCAGCTCTGGAGTAAATAAATCAGATTCTTGTATGTCTAGAGTGTCAGCCAAAGAAACTACCACACATGCAGAAGTAATAATGATAATTTATTGCAATACTTACACTAAGCATGTGACAGAGAAAATCACAAGGAAGATGGATTCTCACCAGTCTCCTGAAGAATGTACAGAATCTCCAGAATCTCTGTGAGAAGTTGGGTTACACAGGGTTATATACCATAGATAACACCATGACAGCAGATATAAAGAACATAATGTACTGGTTCTATATTATAAATAAGGTGGTATAAGACATTCTCCATTGAATAATGACTTAGGAGACAGAATTACTAATGAGTATAATGTAAGACAAAAGATTTGTCTCTGTCAGCATGAAGTTTAGAAAAAGAGAAGTGATGACTGCCCACTACTACATGTGGCATACTTGCCTAAGTGCAAGACACACACTACATATAATTATATGAGAAGTATATAAGTGTATACAGTAATCACTGACAATCCATAGGAGTCATCGTATCAGTGATTAGGTAGATTACATATCGAATATATGTAAAAGACAAATGTAATTCATTATAGTGAGGTATAATGAGCATGCATGATATAATCCTATAAAGGACATAAACATTACCATATATTAGCAGTAAAACACATTCCTGGCACTCATGCTTACACAATGGGTGTCTAAATGTACATGTTAGTGCAAAATAGTAGTATCACAGTATAATAGACTAGGAACAGTGTAAGGTGTATGTGGGATGATAGGGAGCATAACCCAGGTGCAACAGTCCCCTCTTTGTTGCCCTAATTGCAAAAGTGGCAACACAAAAAAAAATGACAGTTAGGCACCATTCATCTACAGGCTCAAGGCAAGAGCCTAATAGAGGAATTTTAACTGGTCACAGTGGTGTTTCAGGATTTTCCTTAAACAACAAAATGTAATTATAAGGGAAATGTTAGTAAACCTTGTATTACTATAAAAATTAGAAATGTAAACTTCACAGTAGGGTTTTCCAACATCATAACAATGTCATTTATGTCCTATTGGGAAGAGATTGAAGAGACAAACTTAAGTTGCCTGTATGGATATTAAAAATAGGTACCTACTGAGATAGAGCATCAAGATAGACAGGACTAGACTCAATGGTATCTGGTTCTGGGATGGGAACAGGTGTGATCACAGTATAACCTATAGCCTGTTTAGAGAGTAAAAATAGAAGTTAGAAAAGTTCAATCTGCATAACTTTAGTCCATATCAGAAGAACATATAGTTGGTCACCACACAACATTCTCCATCAGCAGAATATGCCACCTCAGATGATGGCATTTTTCAGTTAGTAAGTCAAACAGGACACGAAATGTCATTGTCCACAAACCATAAACTACAAACAATTCCAGGGATAAATCTAGGGTTTCTTTACGTGTTAGATGAAGATTCATAGTTTAAATTAGATGCATTTAGATTTTCTAAAGGTAGATCCAAATGTTTAGGGAGGCTTCAGTTTTTGCAGAGGCCTCAGCAGGGGTGCATTAGATTGTGCATTGCGTTTTACAATGGAATAGCAACAGTGTAGTAGAACATGATCACATGGCTGCACAAAGTGTAAATGTTTATGATGGTACTCGGTTTGTATGAGGTGCCAGCCAGGCTTGGAAAACAAGCAGTGAAGAAAATGGAGTTCTTGCTTGTAGATCAACTGAAGAACAGTCTTCTTACTGAAGTTAGGGGGATTGCCACCACCCAAGGCTTGGCTTCATAGTATGTATAACAATGAGCTTGATTGTAGAATCTAAACTGGCTGGATCTTTTACGGTTTATTTGAGAATTCACAAGAGGAAGCCTAATTTAAATTATTAGACCAGTATTCACAAGTTGGTAAAACAAGTTGGAAGATGTCACATCTGCATAAAAGAAGATAATCCTTCCAGGTATGACAATCAAAATTCAGAGTCTGCCACAATTCCAAGACCTCATGGTAAACAAACAAATGATGTAGTTTCAAACTTTTACAATAAAAGTTCCCATCAAGATGCCCAATAGAATGGATGGTTGCCAGATGATCAGAGATGGATGTTGCCGGACGAAAATGCAGTAATGACACTGTGAGAGTCACAATTATGGCTTCCTGGATTGTGCAGGAATAAGTTTCAAAACATGGAGCAATGCTGGTGTGTGTGTGGTGATATACCCAAGGTTCCTTGCCATTGACATGGAAATAGTGCTCGATTCAAATAAACATTTGTTAACACATGCAAAAGAAGTGCATTTGGGGCAATGCCACTGACTCTTATGTCTGTTATGTATGATATCAGGGATATGTCCTAATTCCAGATCCCAGAAGAGATAAACAAAGGGTTGTAATAATATAATAGCTGTAGGCAGTGCAAAGAACTTCCCCAGCTATGTGATGCTCATCTGCTTCCTTAATGTAAGCAGAAATGAATTCATTAGTATTAACCTTTGTCAGGTTAAACCCCTTCACAATATCCTCAATATTGTAAAAGTAAATTGTTCTTCATGAGCAGGACCATGTATACAATGTAATAGGGGAAGTATGATATTATATTTCATACCATCATGAACCTTTAACATATGTACTTGAATAATGGCTATATCATCCCTGTTTTTAACAGATATGTCAGAGCCAAATAGGCCTGAGGTAAAATTTTTTTTTTTAAACAAAAAAAAACCAAAACACCTAGTGGTAGGTTTACAGTTATAAGATGTACCAGTAACAGCCAGGATGTGAAAATACTATGTGTGTGGTGCTATCAAACAAGTGGGAAATGTTTGTTGTGAAATATAAAACAAATCATTCCAAGTTTTTAAGGGTAAGATTTAAAATCACTGGGATGTACATGAACTGCACAATATTATCTAGGGTACCTGGCTGGGAAGTGGCTATTAGACCACTGGGTGGGCCAGGGTCCTGTTTTGGGCACTCAATATTAGGTGTCACAAATTATGGGGCATCACAGGGTAAAACCTTAAGGTCTAATGGCTTTTACTGCCATATAAATTTTTGATGCAAAATTTCCTGATTATCAATAAAATGTAAACAGGGGTCCAGATCATGTCTAGCTGCTAGGATTGATCTGAAGCAATGTTCATAACATTCAGTAGGGACTCACTATCCTCCTGGATAATGAACATGTCTTTTAGGACTTTAGTGTGAACTCCACAGGATGCAATTAGATCATGTGGGCTTGTGAGGCACTCTGCCTCAACAAGCTGTTTAGGTGTAAGTCACTCATTCTTATCTGCAGTACAATGTGCACTTTGGGCTTGTAAGAAGACCCATACTTCTAAAAGAAAAGTAAGCATAAAGCAAGCATCTCTCTCTGGAACCTAAAAAGAAAAAGAAAAGAAAAACATAGTTCAGTACTAATCCACCCATTGGGGTATGGAAAAGTAATTTAATCTCTTTCAAACAGTTTCAACTGATTGGCATGTAGCCATTTATCAATGACTCTCTTATTGGGAGGCAGTCTAACTTGGCAGACTGCTGGACTGAGTTTGTTTACAATGGGATAGGGCCCCTTCCATTTGTTTACAAATGGATGTGTAGGTGGTGCCAATCTGAGTACCATTACATGGTCCCTAACTTGCCAGTCTCCAGGATATACAGTTTTGTCAAATTGCAGTTTGGCCTGTTGCCAAAAAGTGTTGCTGTGCAGCAAACAAGTGTATCTTTTGGATGTCCTGTTTGAGTTGTTTGACATATTTGTCTTCTGACACCCTGTAAGCAGCGGGTGCACAAAGGTCCAGAAGTAAGTGTTCTGGGAGTCTCAAGGACTGTCCAGTCATGACTTTAAATGGGGTACACTATCTACCTGCAGAGGGTGTCCGTCTTATTGCCATAAGGAGCAACTGCAATAATGAATCCCATTCTTTGGGGTTTTCTGAACAGATTTGGATAACATAACTTTGATCTGCCTGTTAGCCCTCTCCGCCTATCCTGATGACTGTGGGTGGCAAGGGATATGAAACTTTTGTTTTACCCCTAACAAATCCAGAGTTTCCTGCATTACTTTGGCTATAAAGCCATCTCCCTGTAACCAGAATCTACTTTTAGGAGTAAATCCCACCTGGTAAATAGCTGATTTACCAAGACATTTGCAGTCACTTTGGCTGTGCTGCTCTTTGTTGGGATAGCCTCAACCTGTTTGGAAAGTAGGTCGGTGATCACTAGTGTGAACTTATGGTTGTTCTTAATGGTTGGCATAGGGCCAATGTAGTCAATCTGGATGTTGTTCCAGGGGACTGAGTGCCTCTGGAGTAACAATTTAGCAGTTTTCCTAGCTGGTATAGGAATGTTTTGTGCACAGATCCAACAGTTATTGATGTAGTGTTCTACATCATTTCTCATGTGTGGCCACCAGACAAAGGATTTCAGTCTGTGTAGGGTTTATCAACTCCCTGGTGTCCACCAGTTGGAGTACCATGTACTTGGTAGATAAAATCTACTCAGGTGCTCAGGAACTACCCATAACTTTTTAGGAGTTTTACGGCAGTGATACCAAACTAATAGGCCATCACTGGATAGGTGAAGGTCATTTTTCACTTTCTTATAAGGGCTTATTTCTGGAAGTTCTTCCTCAGTTTCTTTATCAAGGAACCTATACACTGCCCTCAAATGAGGGTCTTTCTTTTGTGAGGACACCAGATCCATGGGATCAAAAGGAGTTGTGTCTTTATTAATGGCAGATCCAGAAGCAAATGATTTGATACCTTTTAATGGACCAACATAGATGTAACAAGAACAAAGTGCTCTAGCTTTCGGACCAACCAGTCCTTCTTCAGAAGCTCATGGCAGTTGTTTGGAAAATACAATACTTATAACAGCTAGATAATGCAGAGAAAAACAGAAAAATCCCCATTGGTTTAAAATACTCATTAAAAAAACAGATGATGTCAGACAAGTTTAACAGTACAATACTGCCTCAGTCCGAATGAACCTTGGGTTCAGATGTTCCTGGTGCAAGACACATATAAGGAATCCTACTGACATAAATTTAATTGACATAAGATAACACTGCAGAAGCAGATAACTCCCAAATCAAGCCATGAGTGCCACAGTCAGTATAAGGATGTGGATTACTGAAAGGCAACCCCACCCAGCTTAAAGACAGACTGAGATAGTTATAGGGCTCATGAAATTACAATGTATGCATTAAAGACAAGAATTACCAGTAAAGTTGTCTAAAAACATCAGTGCTCACTGTGTGATGTGTAAAACCTAGCTGGACTTGCCACCCAGCTGTATTCCTCAAGCTAAATAAAAGGCCCAAGAGATTACAAAACCTCAGGACTATATACATGATAATTAAAATATAAATAGATAATATTAGTGTTAAGCAAAAAACTCTAGTCGAGGAACCTCAAGGAGTTCAGACCATGCAGCCTGATATGTACTGATGTCAATATATACTGAGAATGTAGCAACTTCATGTACCACAAGTGTCTAGGGAATCTGAAAAAGAGATAAAATGTAATTTATCTCCTCCTGTTCATACAAACAATACAACCTAACCTACCCATATCACAATAATGTGGGTGAGGGAGATACATAGCTTAAATGAGATGTAGTCTTCTCTCTATCCCCACCCTCCTTTTCTCTCTCTCTCTCTCTCTCTCCCACAGACAGACCCACACACACACACACACACACACACACACACACACACACACTCTCTCAATCCCTCTCCTAGTGAACCTATATTAACTTCAGTCGCTGTAATTGTTCCCCAAAGGAATGCAACTTGTCATGAAATCCTGAGTAAAGTACTATAATATAAGCCTAATGTAAAAAGATATGTGCAGGACCCCAAGCAAATGAGATCACACATCCCAATATGTACAGAGTTACAAAATTATATATACAGTATAAGATAACACTCCTGTATGTACACTAGCAGGCTGGGTAATCTGAATATGGTGAATGGAATCAATCCCCCTCACAGGCAAAGATAAAAAGTAAGAAGAAATTCTTTGTGTGTGAAATAAAATAGTAACACATTATAACTCCATATAGCTAAATAGAGACTTACCTCAATGTGACAGCAAGCCCCACATCTGTTATATCACATACTACAGCGATACCCACACACATGCATACATACATGCATCCACATCTCACATATGCTGAAGTCCTATAATATGTCAGTTTGAAGAAGAAAAGGTCTGTGAATGTTAGTTTCTGTAGTGTCCCATAAAGCCAATATCCAAGTTCATCATCTGCTACCATATTGAGATGAAGATAAGTTTAATCTCAAAAGCTCGTCTCTGTTGTGTGTTTTGAGATTTCTTTAAGACCATTACTGACATATCTGAGACTGAGTGGTCAGGCTGGAAGAAGTGATGCCCCACTGGTTTGTCAGTCTTCCTTGCTGTAATAGTATGTCTGTGTGAGTTCATCCTAGTAGCGGAGCTGTTGGCGTTCTCCTATATAACCTGTTTGTGGACATCTCTTTACACTGAATGAAATAAAAACATATCGTGACTTGATGTATAACTCCCATGCACCTGGAATTGTCTGTTTTGTGGATGTAATCCACACAGTCTGGAGGTAGAAATGAGCTCACAGGTCTTGGTAGGGGCATTAACTGTAGGGTCGTAAGGTGCCATTGTGTGACATGGTATTCTGTTCCGTGAAAGTTTGCTCCTAATAATTAGGGCTGATAAATTTGGCGTTGTTTAAAAGATAGTAGTGGGAGTTCCGAAAAATACAATTAAGGTGTCATCCTCACTAAATATTGGGTGGAGATCTTTAATAATCTTACGCAGACGTTCAAGGTCTGGATGATATGTGACTACAGGTATTCTTTCTGTAGCTGTCTTTTCTTTATATTGAAGTAGTTGTTGTCTTGGTACTTATGCTGTCTGCTCTGTTATCCTGTCAATTTCCTGGAAGAGTGTCCCTGCTCCATAAAGGTGTTTTTCAACATAGCTAAATGTGTATCTCTGTCATCCTCATTTGAACAAATACGTTGACAACGAAGGGCTTGACTGTATATGACAGATTTTTTGTATGGTTAGGGTGATTACTTTTCCTGTGCAGGTATCTCTGTCTGTCTGTTGGCTTCCTGTAAATACACATGTATGTAAGGTTCCATCCTTAATGATGACTGTGGTGTCAGAAAGTTAACCTTGGTGGTAGAGTACTCCAAGGTAAGCTTTATAGTAGGGTGGAGATTATTAAGTTTGTGATGAAAATCTTTGAGTGCATCTGTGCCTTCCGTCCAGATGATAAACAAATCATCAATGTAACGGAAATAAGCCAGTGGTTTGTGGGGATACTGCCTTAAAAATCCTCCTCCAAGTCAGCCATAAGAGGTTAGCATACTGTGGAGCCATTTTGGTGCCCATTGCTGTTCCTATAGTTTGAACATAATGTTTACTATTGAAGTTGAAGTTGTTATGTGTCAAATGAATTCCATAAGTTCCCACCACTCCAGGGTTGATGTTTTGGTCAGGTCCTTTCTCATGTATGTATTTAAGGCATGCTGCAATGCCATCTGTGTGTGGAATATTAGTGTAGAGGGATGTTACATCCATTGTCACAAAATGGCATCAGGTGGTAAATCCTTATAACCAGAAAGTACATGCAACAAGTGTGTAGTGTCCTGGATATAACTGTCTCTTTCCATAACCAGCGGTTTCAAATGGTCTCTACAAACCCTGAGATCCCTCAGTCAGTGTACCATTACAGAGACTATGGGTCTCCTGGATTGCCAGGTTTATGTATTTTAGGCAGCATAGAATGTCCCTGGCTTTGGTTCAGCAGGAATGAGGTGAACTAGTTTATTTTGGACATGGTCAGAAAAGTTTTAATTAAGTCACATAGTTCATCTTTATATCTTGTAGTGGGGTCACTTCCAGTTCTCTGTAGTATGTAAGATCTGTTAGCTGTCTATTAGCTTCAGTAATATAATCCTCTCTGTTTAAAATCACCACTGCAGAACCTTTATCAGCTTTTTTGATGACAATGTTGTGGTTTGATTTCAGTGTCCCTATAGCTCGCTGTTCCAGTGGAGAGAGGTTATAATGGGTTTGTTTTTGCCTGGTAAGGATCTGACCACTGACTTGTTGGCGGAAACAATTAATATAATTGTCTAGTTTTTTGTTACGCCCACTTGAGGGGTAAAATCAGATTCTTTTCTTATCCATTACATTATTGCTGTTTGCACTGTCTTCACTACCAGTGATTTCTTCCTGCCATGAAAGAATTCTTTAAGTCTCAATCTACGGAAGTACTCCTCTAGTTCACCACAAAACAGTATGTTATCCAGTGGTTTTGTTGGGCAGAAAGTGAGGCCCTTTGAAAGTACATTCAGTTCTCCAGTAGTCAGTGTGTGGTTGGACAAATTAACAACTGAAAGGTGCCCATCAGTATTGTGTAGTTGTTCAGTGACTCCATTGTGTGCTTCATGGTTGTTAGGAAGTATGGTATGTTGAAGGGCATCTAATTTCCTATTTTTCACAAGCATGGCTTTTCTTAAGGTCCTTTGGTAGTTAATGTGTATCTCTCGCAAGATGTCTTGAATAGGTTCCCCAGACACCCTTTCCAGAGTGGTTACAATTTCAGCAAACTTTGTTAAGAACAACTTTTGAGCATATGACATGTGAATCCTGTGATTTCTCAGTTTCTCAGAGGTCCTATGACAAAGTTGTTCTGCATAAATAGAATTGTTTGTATTTCTTAATGGATTCCAAATAGTAAGACCTTTAGGATAATTTCTCCTCTTGCACTGGGTTAGAAATAGATGTCACTGTCTAGCCGTGCAATTTCTTCTTGATGTTATGTAACTGCCATATTCCACGGCGAATTCCGTATCTTCCATGTTGAACTGTAGATTTAGTAGTTGCCGTATTGGTCCTTGCAAGAATAGATCCAGAAGCAAATGATTTGATACCTTTTAATGGACCAACATAGATGTAACAAGAACAAAGTGCTCTAGCTTCGGACCAACCAGTCCTTCTTCAGAAGCTCATGGCAGTTGTTTGGAAAATACAATACTTATAACAGCTAGATAATGCAGAGAAAACAGAAAAATCCCATTGGTTTAAAATACTCATTAAAAACAGATGATGTCAGACAAGTTTAACAGTACAATACTGCCTCAGTCCGAATGAACCCTTGGGTTCAGATGTTCCTAGTGCAAGACACATATAAGGAATCCTACTGCACATAAATTTAATTGACATAAGATAACACTGCAGAAGCAGATAACTCCCAAATCAAGCCATGAGTGCCACAGTCAGTATAAGGATGTTGATTACTGAAAGCAACCCCCACCCAGCTTAAAGACAGACTGAGATAGTTATAGGGCTCATGAAATTACAATGTATGCATTAAAGACAAGAATTACCAGTAAAGTTGTCTAAAAACATCAGTGCTCACTGTGTGATGTGAAACCTAGCTGGACTTGCCACCCAGCTGTATTCTCAAGCTAAATAAAAGGCCCAAGAGATTACAAAACCTCAGGACTATATACATGATAATTAAAATATAAATAGATAATATTAGTGTTAAGCAAAAAACTCTAGTCGAGGAACCTCAAGGAGTTCAGACCATGCAGCCTGATATGTACTGATGTCAATATATACTGAGAATGTAGCAACTTCATGTACCACAAGTGTCTAAGGAATCTGAAAAGAGATAAAAATGTAATTTATCTCCTCCTGTTCATACAAACAATACAACCTAACCCACCCCACATCACAATAATGTGGGTAAGGAGATATAGCTTAAACGAGATGTAGTCTCTCTCTCTATCCCCACCTCCTTTCTCTCTCTCTCTCTCTCCCACAGACAGACCCACACACACACACACACACACACACACACACACACACACACACACCTCTCAATCCTCTCCTAGTGAACCTATATTAACTTAGTCGCTGTAATTGTTCCCCAAAGGAATGCAACTTGTCATGAAATCCTGAGTAAAGTACTATAATATAAGCCTAATGTAAAAGATATGTCAGGACCCCAAGCAAATGAGATCACACATCCCAATATGTACAGAGTTACAAAAATTATATATACAGTATAAGATAACACTCTGTATGTACACTAGCAGGCTGGGTAATCTGAATATGGTGCAATGGAATCAATCCCCCCACAGGCAAAGATAAAAAGTAAGAAGAAATTCTTTGTGTGTGTGAAATAAAAATAGTAACACATTATAGCTCCATATAGCTAAATAGAGACTTACCTCAATGTGACAGCAAGCCCCACATCTGTTATATCACATACTTCACAGCGCATACCCACACACATGCATACATACATGCATCCACATCTCACATATGCTGAAGTCCTATAATATGTCAGTTTGAAGTTTATTAATGGCAGCAGCACATAGTGTAGCTGGGACAAAGGGAGTTTTCATTTCCCATGTGTTCTCTCCTTGGGAACCATATTTTGCCAATGAATAGGCATGGTTGTTATAAGGAGCACAAGGTTCACGTTTACAATGTGCTCAAACCTTATGAATGTACAGTTTGTATTTAAACTATTTGGTAAGTGTTGTGATGTACACAAACAAGTCTCTGTATTTCACAAGGGTACCATCAGAGTATTGGAAATTTATTTTCTCCCAAAAGGGTACAAATTCAGTCAGAGAGGAACAGACCCAGTTAGAATCTATAATAAACATAGTGTCTGCAGTGCCTTTCTGCAATTACAGAGTATGATTGTTTGCTAAAATGTGCAGCACTTAACCCTCTCATGGAGTGCTGGTGTCATGTTAAGTAAGGAAAATTCTTTGTATTTCATTATCAACACAAGCTGTTTCTTTCTCAAGGACTTTCCAGCTCTATAAGCCATCCACAAACATTTGTGGTAATTATAAGGAGACTCCTTGCCTCCCTGCTTTACCATGTCTGCCAGGCATGTTTTAACAATGTCTGGATACTGTACATAAATGATGGTGCACCTACTGGCAATGCACACTCTTTCATCACTAGGATATAAAATAAGAATTCCAAACCCTGCTATCTGCCCCTCGTTGGTATGTGTGGCTGAGTCATCAGTCAAAACACAACATACAGTGGTGTATTTTAACACTTTCTGAGGTTCTGTCAGAAAGGGTCCTGGGACAGGTAGTTCAGGGGGTTGGAGTGAACAATCATGGGTCTCTCCTATAAATTGTAAGCCATGGGCCAACAAGGATGGAGTTTTGATAAGAAGGACAGTGATGTCATGATCCTGTAAAATGAGAGACCAGTGTGTAAGTCTGGCATTGGAGACAGAGTCACCTTTTACTATTGTATTTTTGGGCTAAAACTGCTGAGATTGCTATATCTGATGTAAGCAGTCAGAGTAAAAAAGCACCCATCATACGGGCAGAGAAACAGACACAAATAAAAGTGCCAAACATGTTTATTGTCTTCAAACTGATGGCACAACAACCATCGGTAGGGTTAACAAAGCTGAAGTCAATGCAGAAAAAAAGACTTTACATTTCACCTAGCCAGCTGCTGGGCTTGTCTCTGAGGAAGTCCAGCTGTTGACTGGGTGAAATGTAAGGTCTTTTGTTTCTGTATTGACTCAACTTTGTTAATGCTGCCACTGGTTGTTGTGCCACCAGACAATAATATCAACATTACAATATCTTGCACCTCCTTACCAAAAGTGCCTGCTATTGTCTGTGCTGGGAATAACCCAGACTGTTCCTGGCTTGTGCCTGCTATTGCAGCCACAGTATGGGATGATCCAGATGTCACTGGTGGAGGGGGTCCTGCATCATGTGCAGGCAGTGCTGGCACTATTGGGGGGTACCTACACAGTGGAGAAAAGTGGTGTGCAAGCTGCATGTAGTTCTCCAGCTATGGATTGTGGTTCAGAAGTCATGTGGGGTGAAGAAAGTAGTACTGGATCAGCTGGCAGCACAGGTTCCGAAATCAAACCTGTACCCCCCCAACATGGTCTGTGATGCTGAAAATATTGCAGCCACAGGGCATTCACAATAAAGGTTGCCCCTCTCCCTTTAAATGCATAGTGGGTTTCAACACCAGAAGGTTGCTGTATGGTAGCAACATTGTTTTTAAGGTAACAGCTTAAGTTATTAGTAGGCTGCAGGTGCCCAATGCTGTTAGCATTAGAAAAAAACAGCACATTTAGTCCTCTCAGGGAGGGCTGGTGTTAGATTACATAGGGGAAAAATCATCACATTCCACATAATTAACTGCAATGTGTTTCTTAGCCAAGGACGTACTAGCAGTGGAAACATTGCTAACTGCAGATGCTGCTGCAACATCAGCCTCATCATTAGATCAGGCTGTGTACCAGCCTCATTCAAAAGTAGGTCAACTTCATTTTCAATGAGATTCTTCTGTCCCTCAGAAACACTGGTCTTACTGATAACATTATGAAACATGTTAAACACCTCTAGTATATTTTGTATGGTTAAGGCATCAAACACAGGTCCCTGTGACTGCATGATCTGATCTCTGTGATGTGGTGGTCAGCCATTTTGGATTACCTCATGGATACCACCATCTCGGGTTATTGTATTCTGACCATCACCACATGACCATGAGCAGCCATCTTGGGGATGGCATGGGGACGCAGTGTGATGACATGTGTGTCCTCCATTTTAAGACTCTAACAATTCTCCATTTTGTGAATCACAGAAAGACAAGTGGCTAGTCTTTGTTCTAGTCCACCCCATAGCACTCTGTGGGTGTTTAAAACCAAATTCTTCAACACTAGAAGAGGCAAGGTCTAGGGACATTAAGGTGCTATGCCCTGTCAGTACCTCTGGCTGATGACACAAGTTCACCATTTCTGCCTTGCAATTTATAAGATCAACCTCAGAATTGACTTCACACAAATTACACATAACCTGTTTCTCCAAGTTTCTATACACGGTGGTAACTTCGGCATTTTTTCTATTACTACATTTTAGCTCCTCACATGCATGAGTGAGCACACTGTGAAATATGTTAATTTCAGATCAAAAGACTTTGTCATTATGTAAAACTTACCTTCAATCAAAAGAAGCTCTATCACATTTTATTTTCAAAGCATGCACTTCTTGTCTGCTGTTTTCATAATCACTTAATAATGAATCACGTTGCTTAGTCAAGGTCTGGTGTTGAAATACCAGCTTGTTAACTCTCTCAGCAGACTTAGCATTCACCACACTCATCTCTTGCCTGTATGCAGTGTAATCTGATTTCAGAGTATTGCATTGTTTTATAGAAAATTCTAAGCAAGCAAAGAGTGTTGCAACTAATAAATTTTCCTTGGTACCATGTTTCAATTCACTGTAGTATTCAGAAACCACCCTCATGGGATTTTTTCGGGGATTTGCCACATTGGTAAAATCCTCCAAACCACTGTAGGCAGCTTAGTATTGTGAGGTATCCAGCCTCAGCTCAGTACTGATTTTTTCAGACATGTCAATATGAAATGAGAAACCCTTAGCTGACTGTGGATCAAGGACTTCATTTACAACCAAAGTTCCTGACAGGACACAGACCACATTTGGCATATGTGGACTCCTAAATGAGTATAGACCCTTTATGATTTGAAACCACAAATGAAAGCAGTCCATCTGTCTGTTCAATTCTCCTTACAGCTGTGTGTTTCCACAGTGAAAGAAGAGGGAAAAAACTCACTACACAGAGTTGAATATCTGGTAGGAGGTTCGTTTTGTCTGCACTGTGGGACATAAGCAGACTGAAGAGTTTTACACAGAAGACGCTATCAGTTGCTTGTCACTGGGGATTTTTCACCCAGTGTGTTAATTTACAGAGGAAATTAAAATGCAACTTTGACTAACACCCAGACATTTTCCACAGTTGCCATGAATGTTACCCAGAAACCAGCTCTGGGATAAATAAATCAGATTCTTGTATGTCTATAGTGTAGGCCAAAGAAACAACCACACACTCAGAAGTAATAATGATAATTTATTACAATACTTATGCAAAGAATGTGACAGAGAAAATCACAAGGGAGATGGGTTCTAGCCACTCTCCTGAAGAATGTACAAAATCTCCAGAATCTCCATGAGGAGCTGGGTTACACAAGGTTATATAACGTAGATAACACCATGGAAGCAGATATAAAGAACATAATGTATTGGTTCTATATTATAAACAAGGTGGTATAAGACAGTTTCCATTGGATAATGACTTAGGAGACAGAATTGCTAATGAGTATATTGTGAGACAAAGGATTTGTCTCTGTCAGCATGAAGCTTAGACAAAGAGAAGTGCTGACTGGCAACTACTACAGGTGGCATACTTGCCTAAGTGCAAAACACACACTACATATGATTATATGAGAAGTATATAAGTGTATACAGTAATCACTGATGATCCATATGAGTCATTGTATCACTGATTAGGTAGATTACATATAGAATGTATGTAAAAGACAAATGTAATGCATTATAGTGAGGTATAATGATCATGCATGATAGAATCCAATAAAGAATGTAAACATTAGCATATATTAGCAGCAAAGCACATTCCTTTCACTCATGCTTATATGATGGGTGCCTAAATCTACATGTTAGTGCAAAATAGCAGTATTACAGTATAATAGACCAGGAATACAGTGTAAGGTGTATGTGGGATGATAGGGCACATAACCCAGGTGCAACAAGCATTAGGGTTGACAACCCCAAGGAAGATACCATTACCCCTCATTTGCTTCATGGGTGGGACAGGGGTGTTAGGGTTTGAAACCTTAACATCACATTTCCCTGCTTTTGTTGGTTTAATCTGAGTCCTAACTGTTGCATTAATGCAGTTTTTTTTTTGCAGAGAATATATATGCAGTATATGTATTTCTATTCTTTGCAAAAAAACAGCATTAATGCACCAGTTAGGGTTCAAGTTAATCCCATAAATGTAGGGAAATGTGGTGTTAGGGTTTACAACGTTAACTCTCTACCCCCACATCGCAACAGCAAAAGGGAAAACAAAACATTAGGGTTTTGGGTCTCTGCAAATCAGTAGTGGGGTCTTTCTCATGGTTGTCAACACTAATGCTCACCTCTCCCCACAGCCAATGGCCTCCTCTCCAAAGCACAAGATACAGCTCCAAGGCAGTGCCTCATAGTGATACAGTCTTCAAAGGTAAAGACGTCCTATGGGCCCTGCATGAAGAAAGAAGATCATGTCTGACTTTATTTGCTCAAGGAAGGAGGTGGGCATTAGGGTTGACAACCCCAAGGAATATCCAACCACTGATTCACCAAAACTGCATCAGTTCTAGTCATAGCTGAGGCACTGACTTCTTTTTCTCTTCTTTTTGTATGTGTTCCATAAATACGCACACCACACTCTTGTGATTGAAAAATGCAATTATCTGTGCAGCATCAGGCTGTGCATTGGAGAAAGAGTAATATGCTCTGGGATGGCCCAGACTCCAGTTGCCTTGGTGGTGCAACTGGTAACACAATGGTATTCCAGGTGCCCTGGCTTCAAGTCACAGATGAAGCACTTACTTCTTTCTGTCTTCTGTGTGTATCTGTTATAGAAATATGCACACTGCACTCTTCTGATTGATAAATATGGAGCTTATTAAACCAGTTTAAAATTAAAACAAGTGTGGAGAAAGCCAGCCCAGTGGCACTGAGGGGTGAGGCACTGGATGCCAGACCTCACACCACCCCGGTGGACCCGGGTTCGGGGCAACCTGGTCCACTGAGGGTCAGCAGGGGAGGCAGAGGATTGAGTGTCCCATGACAGCTCTCCTCTCCTGAGGATGGGTGGGCATGTCATCCAACTCTATGGCTGCAGGGGGCAGTGCCAGACTCTGGGAGATGCAAGAACATTGCTTTGTGATGTGTGCGCAGCTCCACAGATGCGCATTCATAGTCGCAGGGAAGGGACCAGAAAAAGAGAAAATGGTTGTAGGCTCAGTGAAGTCCTCTCTGGCAAGCCAGTCCTGACACCTCAGGACTGCCTCCGGACATGGTCACGAGAGGGAGGAGGACAGCCTCCTCCCCCCACCCAGCCACAGTGGGTAATCCATGGAGGAACTAGGGCATGGGGGTACCTGGGGGATGGTGACCAGAGGCTGAGAAGGAGACTGATGTGATGCCTGCCTACAGAGGAGGGTAAAAATCAATATGAAAAAAATAACAGTTTGGAGTGAGGGTTTCTTTTTTTTTTTTTTCTGCTTGTTCTTTGCTGATTTGTTTGGGATGCTGTCTTAGAACAATTTCTTTGAAGCTGTACTGTGGCATTTTCTGAAATCCTGCCATTGCCGAGGGCAAGCACAGATAGAAAGCAGAGGATAAGGAACTTTAACAAGTGGTTAGGGGAATGGTGCCTAGATATGGGGTTTGTACTGGTGGGAGGCTGGGGGGATAACATGGGGTAACAAGAAACTATTTGCCAAGGACAAACTACATCTTTGTAAGGAGGAAAAAGGAGTTCTAAGAAAGAAACTGGGGGAATTTATCACTAGTAAGTGTGATTTAAACTAGCCGGGATGCTTAAACTTGTGGGGCAGATAGGAACTGTGAGCGCAAATTTTTCTCACTGTAAGTGTTACCTATAACACGTCCCCATCGTCATGAGGCCAAAAACCACTGACACTGGTTTTATCTTCTCTCTTCGCTTTATTTGATCAGACCTTTCACATGCATGCTGGAGTTCTGCAAAGGAGAAGCTCCCCGATTACAACGTACAGCAGTTTTTATACACTATTGGTGTGGCTTCATTTGTTTTGTCTGCTTACAACAGATGCACAAAACTCTATTATCAGCATTTTTCCTTATAAGGAGTTGTTTTTTACTTTACTTGGTTCCTCTTTCCTAGGCAGCAGCAACCAGTTCTGTCTAGTTCTATTCAGTTCACAAGGCTATGGCTTTCACCTTTAGTAACCCAGTCTCAGCCAGCTAGTGCATGTACACTCTTTATAGCTTTTACTGAAAAATCCCCCACACTCTCCCTCCTTTTGATACTCTGTGTCAACTAGTTACCCACCTACACCATAGTCACGTTTGGCTCATTATGGAATGGGAACACCTCACCAAGGTCAATGGGGTCCTTGTGTTCCAGTTGTAGCAACGGGTGCAATTTAGTGACATCACGCAGTGCTGTAGTGGTGCACAGGCATCGTAAGAGAAGTTTGATTAGGACAGTCAGTAGCCAGAGTGCCAATATGACCACTACAAGTACTGCCACCTAATGGAGAAGAGTAGCATCCCAGTCACCAAATACGCTTGTAAGCCATGACCATGGGTCCCATATTTATGTGTAGCAAGCTTAGAAAAAAATGCAAGGCTGTAATTTTCCAAAAACTATGACAGCATAGCCTGGACACCTGTACATTAATACATTCCCATAATCAAAGTTCTTGGTTACGAGATGTACCTGACATTTTGCCAAGACAGGGGAGTTATTCTTAGCCTTGGAGGGGAAAACAAATGGTGACGGAATTGTATATTTATCACAAATAACTTTTGTCTTAGGAGCCAGAAAGCATATGAGAGAAGTGACTAGCTTGCTACAAATGTCAAAGTAACCTTGTACCAGCAACCAAATGATGTATCTCATTAGTTCTTTATCAGTTTTCTCTTTATATGATGAGAAACTTTTAACAGTCAAGGCTAAACACAGCTGTGTGCATATTATGGCCACAGCCTCACCATATGCATTCAGCTATTTTTCTTCATTTTATAGAATCTTACAATGAACACTTTTAAAGTCTTACACACACACATACATTGAAGTGACATGGAGGTATTTAGCCACTTGCAGCCTTTTGCTACTAGATATACCAATTTCACATGTTGGCATCATTTAGTCATCTACTAACCATTATCACCTTTACTAGCCCGTTAGCAATCTACACTAGCCATTGTACACCTTTCTATTTTCTCAACCCTTTTGGTTAGCCAACCACATATTGTTGATAAAAGTTTGGTCACTGATTACTAAACCTTGGCCACTGGCCACTTTCAACAATCCCCACCTTGAAGATAAGAGGTCCCTGAGGGACTCGAACCTTCACAAAAATTGAACATAAATGTAAAGATATTAGTTATTAACTGAAGGTTAAAAAAACTAAATATACAATTTTACTCTTAAACTGTTAGACTAGGTGAATAGGTATATGATTTAAAACTGGTTGCCAGCATACAGATAGTCAAGGCATTTATAAAAAGCATTCTGTTCTGGAGTTGATACAGAGGTAGTTACAGATGGAACACAAATGGTGAGTTTGTAAAACACAATACAGAACTGAGGGATGTCAACACCACAATTTAAATATGTGAAAAAAATGCTAACATGTGATACCACATATAACACAATATAACATAACAATTTTGTTGATGAAAAAGAGTTAATGGAATCCACTTTGAGAGTGAATAAGGTAGATGCTACCCTGTGTTGAGGTGTGGCACACCCTTGGAGCTTGATTGAAGAATTTGTTGATAATGTTCTCTTGACAGATAAGTCCTTATAAAACATAACAGTCCATAGAATTAACAGTTCATAGAATTAACAGTCCATAAAGTTCATATAAGTAACCACAGGTTGGTGTACTTACAGTACAGGTGAAATGTCATTTTCAGAATTGTGGTAACCCCACAGGACACGTGGGGCAATGCAGACAGTAATTTAAAAACAAAACACCAGCATAGTAGAAAAGTCAGTGTTCATGTTGCTGGCTGCTGGCGGGCTGATTGGCAGACACACTGGCCAGGGGTGCATTAGATTGTGCATTGAGTTTATTGCATTCTTTTAATGGAGTAGCCACATACACACACACTTGCATGACATTTGTGTTGTGATAGTTGATTACACTCTGGCACAAAGATTAACAGTTCATAAAAAAGTAACAGTTTACAATAAACCAGAGTAATAGGTTTGTATAAAGTACCAGCCATGTTTGGAACAAGCAGCAATGAAGAAAATGGATGTCTTGCTTGAAGATCAATTGGAAAAAAATGTGCTTGCTGAAGTTAAGGGAATGCCCCTAGACCAGACTTAACTTCATAGTAAGCAGAAACAATAAGCTTGATTGCAGAGTCTGAACTGACTGGATCTTCTTCAGTTGATTTAAAGTTTTATAAATAGGTGTAATTTTGCTGAAAACATTACACTTGCAGAGGTAATAATAACTTGATTCATGCAATAGTCCTTATATGGAACTAGTCAGGCACAAAGATAGTGATGACATCAAAGCTGTGGCAGTTGTTTTCTTTTTTAGGAAAAAGATGAAGGTCTTGGCAACTTAGATGAAAGTATTACTGCTGTTGAATGTGGAGATCTTATGTGTGCCACACCGTGGAAATCTGCAAACTTGCAAAGTGTGTTAGACACTGAATTAAAAACACATAAATAACAATCTTGTAAACCATTGGCTTTTTGTTGTGTAAAGAGTGGTGTGACAGAGCCTAAATTCTGGCAATTGGAAAGAGAAAAATAAAAAATAGGACATCAACCGCACACCTGGGGGTGCAGGCCGAGGTTCAATTATACCATTTGACTATCTGTAAATCATGACAATGTTATGGTTACACCCTGCTTTTAAATCACAGAAGTAGTTATGACAGTGATGAACATTATTTCCCTGTCTGTTGCAAGCAGGCCTGACTGAGACCTGAGACCTGAGTTATAAAATCTTGTAATGTTACAATAACACACTTCAAACATATAGTTCATAGCAATATGCCTGTTACACTATGCAATTAGTGGGACAAATACATATGTTGTTGGCTAATGCCAATTTAATAACAGTGCCTATTGCACCTGTGAGTAATAAGACAAACGGAACATTAATTTGTTTGGGGTTTTGCTTTGGAACATATTGTAGGGGTGGGTCAGCAATGCTGGCCCCAGTATTTAGGTTTGGTTATGAGCATTGAAAACGTTATACATGTGGAGCACTTTTCTGAATACACACATGATACAGTGTAACAAGATGTATATCAAAACATTATAACATAAACGTGAAACATTAGTGTTTGCAATAGAACAATTTCAGTATTGAGCATAATGCATAACATACATTTTAAACAACAAATATAGACTGTAAACTTAGTTCATAGTCCAGGAATGTTAGAGTATTGTGGATTTACTGGTTGAAAAAAAAATGCATTCATTGCTGTAAGGCTATGACAAAAGTTGTTTTACATTTGTTTTGACAGGATAAGAAAGCTGAAAAAACAATCAAAAGAATGAATATGTGTGGACATACATACACAATTTCACCCTCCAGCGTAACTGATTAGTTGCTGATGGTAGAAGCCTTTGTATTAATAATAGGTGTGAGATTTAAGTGTTTGCACTAGAAAAAGCAGAAGGGCTTGGGCTGGGTTATGCTGTTAAAATACCTTGGGTCTTTTTAAAACCTGTAAATAAGAAACAATCATTGGCAAATACACATTTTCTTTATTTACCCCTTTGGGGGGACAGTGATGTACCTTGCAACCTTTGTGGGTCTTTACACTGGAAGGGAGGAAGGGTAGCTTAGCCCTTCCCCCCGAGCTCCTACTGGTGGAAGAGACAGCTCTAATACTGTAGCAATAAAAAGGTTAGCTGTGGATGGTGACATGAATATTAACCCAGAAATGGTCTGGCAATATTAGTAGCTAGTCATGCAGCACCTTAAAAAAAATGTGCACTGGATAAATGGTAATGGGGTGGCCCCATTGCAGTCCCCACCTACTACACTTTAAATTATAACAAGATAATATTACAATCAGTTTAGTAAGTTTCATACCTTACTATAAAGATGGGGAACTTCTTTTTCTCTAGAAGAAAGAGAAGAAACACAGACAAACAATAAAAACAAACATACACAAGTTTAAAAATAAAACAAGATTATTTCCATAGGATAAAAGAAGCCAAGCATCCCTGGGTTCCCTTATCCAAGCATGACAAAATGTCAGCTGAGTTTATAAGATCTGGATTGATGGTAATACTGTACGACGTATTTTTAGAATGCATTTCAAAAGAAAAAATGATTACACCATGGTCACACATAAAAACAAAAGCCATTGTTTTTAACTGTAGATGGTAAACTCTCAAAACAGCTGTAATAGTCCTATTTCAAAGTGTACTGCATAAATATAAAGAAGATGTATAAAAAAAAATATGGGGAGGTGATGAATAATTCTCCCCTTCCAGCTGGAGTATTGCCTGTGTTGGCTGCAAGTCAGAAGAAGTGAGAAGAGGAAAAAAAAGTTTGTTCCTCTTTACTTAGAATACTAGTTTTGCAATAAAAAAGTTAAATTACATGGTTCACTCTTGGTGTGCTTTCATGAAAACATACATTTTGTGTGAAAAGTTGTGCTTTAGGTATGGAATACACATCAAGTTTGAACTGGTAGTAAAATAAAATGTTGAAACACAAGAAGGTCAAATAACGTGCAAAAGGTCACAGTGTTCATGCAAGGGTCGTTCAAACCCAGTTATTCTTGTAGTGTCCTTGAACACTACTGATATTAAAATATCTTTAAATAATAATAGAGCTCACAATAAAACTGCTGGCCAAGACAGTACACATACACAAAAAGAAATACTTAACAGAAAATAAGACTGACATTATTTGACACCAATTTGCTGAGGTAATGCCCATGGTTTCATTAGAAAACTGTATGTGTTTTAGATATATGTGCTGCCTCCCACCTGCCTTGTAACACGGACATTTTTTTTTTTAAACCAACAAATTTATACATATCTCCATGCCAAATCTTTACAGAACAAAACTCTTTTTTAAACACCTTCCAACTCCTTTAAAATACAGCACAACATACCATCTGTAAGAGAACACATCTAGTATAACATGGTTACACCTTTTGGCACATAGCCAAAATATGGCACTCTGCCATTTTGCAAAAAGTTTCTGGTTTTAACTAGAAGTATGATAAAGCCATTCATAGCTGTTAACACATTACATTTTCACCTAGCAGTGGCTTGGCACATTGCTTGCAAACTACAAATCTTTCTGCACATTGCAATCTATGACGTCATAACTCTTCACCATCAACACTACCTGCTCCAACCAACAACTACATACAAAAGTTCTTCACTGACCCTATCTAGGCAGCACAAATGTTCCATTAAAAATAAAACCAATTAAAACAGTCAGCTATGAGGCAAAGAAGCTTCTTCTTTTTTTTTTACTACTGTAACATGTCGTGCACCAAAGGCAGTCAATGCTATTTTGCAACTTGGACAACAGAACATAATTACAGAACACAGATATACGCTAGAAAATATGCACGAGAGAGATGGAGCATTACCTTGTTTAGTATATGTATCACAGAAATAAAACAGACAGACATAAAACAACTTTAAATAAAAAAATTCAGACTTACCCGATGCCAAGGTATTTTCCTTCTTCATTTCTGATACACTAGTCTGATTGAGAAAAACTGACTGCATGACCTTCATGATAATTTCCAAACACTGCAGCTATTAACCCTTTCAAAGGTTTTCTTTTGGCCATTTTAGTAACCTGCCAAACCAAGTATTTTTCCAGAGCTCTGGTTTACAGTTCAAAAACAAAACAAAAAAAAATCTGTAACCGTACTAGATACTAGGTTGAAATCCATCTGGTGGAGGTCCCCAGTACCTAGGTTTGGGATCAAATGTTTCAGCCTCTGTAGGAGGCAAGGGAACTTGAAATTGATGCAGAAAAACTTGAAACTACACAGATAGGCAACATGGGGGGGGGGATTTTCAAATCATCCCGTCTGTAGTCACCTACTGTACGTACATCCACAGTAGTTTATTTTCTTTCTCTAAATGTTGCTTATCTAACGTTACTTAATCAGCCGCTGCTTTTCTCCTAAAGCAGCCTGAACTGTGAAAGCCATCATCGGCTCTAACAGTATATACTTGCAGCAAGCACAAATTACAAGGGCAAAGAGCAGTTGCCCTTGCAATTTGTTTGAGAGACTGTTCCTTAATACATCTCTCCACATATTCTTAAACCCGGGTGGGGTCCTCAGACCCTCTCTCTCTCTATTAGGTATCCTTATACTTACAGTGATGATCAGTGTTGCCGGACCCTAGGCGTCACGTCCTGATGGGGAATTCCACAGTAGTCTTATTGCTCCATTTTCCAGGGAAAAGCCCGATCATGAGGTGACACGGACCGGAGAACTGATCCTGCTGACTACGCCAAATTGTGAGCGCAAATTTTTCTCACTGTAAGTGTTACCTATAACACGTCCCCATCGTCACGAGGGCAAAAACCACTGACACTGGTTTTATCTTCTCTCTTCGCTTTATTTGATCAAACCTTTCACATGCATGCGGGAGTTCTGCAAAGGAGAAGTTCCCCAATTACAATGTACAGCAGTTTTTATACACTATTGGCGTGGCTTCATTTGTTTTGTCTGCTTACAACAGATGCACAAAACTCTATTATCAACATTTTTCCTTATAAGGAGTTGTTTTTTACTTTACGCAGTTCCTCTTTCTTAGGCAGCAGCAACCAGTTCTGTCTAGTTCTATTCAGTTCACAAGGCTATGGCTTTCACCTTTAGTAACCCAGTCTCAGCCAGCTAGTGCATGTACACTCTTTATAGCTTTTGCTGAACAATCCCCCACAGAATGCAAAGTTTGGGAGGGCCAGCACCTCTCCCCCAATTGGAAATTTAGAGGATGAGAAGAACTCACAGGGAGGTAATAGCTTGCTGAAAGGGAAGGCTTAGAAGGATGGGGGGGTTGGAAAGTGGTCTCCACAAATGTGAGGAGCCTGGGTAACAAGGTACCCAAGTTAAAGGCATTGATGGTGGAGGGGGTGGACGTGGCTGTAATTATGGAGACATGGACCACCCAGTTCCATGACTCAGACTTAATAGTACCAGGGTACAAAATGTTTAGGAGGGACAGGAAAATTGGCAAGGGAGGTGGGTGGCATTATTTGTAAGGGAGGGGATAGAGTGCAGCAGGAAAGAGGGTGAGGATGGGAATGTGGAGATGTTGTGGGTCACCTTAAAGGATACTAAGGGCTGGAGGGTCAATCTGAGGGTGGTCTATAGGCCTCCAACACAGTCTGAGGAATATGACAGGAAATTGGTGGATAACCTAATAACCCACCATGGGATGGGCAGGAGCAGGACAGTGATGATGGGAGACTTCAACCTGCCAGAGGTGGACTGGTGCATTATGTCATCAGCTACTGCTGAAGAACTGGATGCATTCCAATGCACATTCCTGTCACAACTGGTGGCTGAGTCGACCAGAGAAGGAAGCATTTTGGTCCTGGTTCTAACAGATGGTGACCAGGTAAAAGATGTGGAAGCAGAGGGCCTGCTGGTGGGGAGAAACCACTCTACAGTATGGTTCTTTCTGGACCTGGGGAGAGGAGGAATTCAGGCAATTATGAAGGTAGTGAACTTTAGGGGAGCAAATTTTGGGAGGATGACAGTCATCCTTGAGGGGCACCTAGAGAAGATCAATCCAGATATGGACACAGAATGCAGGTGGACAGTACTGAAGTTGGGCCTGTTAGAGGCCACGAAAACATGCACAAGGACCCACTGCAAGAAAACAAGATCAAGGGAACCTAGTTGGTGAACCAAGGAGGTGGAGGACAGTGTGAGGGAGGAAAGACTAGCCTTCTGAAAGTATAAGAGGACTTTCAGGGAGAAGAATAGGGAGGAGTACTATATAAAATTGAGGGAAGTGAGCAGGGTGGCAAGGGCAGCCAAGGCATCCAAAGAACTAAGGCTGGCACAGGAGATCAGGGAGAGGGGAGAAGGAATTATATAGATACATCAAGGTTGGCACAGGAGATCAGGGAGGGGAGAAGGAATTATATAGATACATCAAGGTTGGCACAGGAGATCAGGGAGGGAGAAGGAATTATATAAACACATCAAGGTTGGCACAGGAGATCAGGGAGGGAGAAGGAATTATATAAACACATCAAGGTTGGCACAGGAGATCAGGGAGGGGAGAAGGAATTATATAAACACATCAAGGTTGGCACAGGAGATCAGGGAGGGAGAAGGAATTATATAGATACATCAAGGTTGGCACAGGAGATCAGGGAGGGGAGAAGGAATTATATAGATACATCAAGGTTGGCACAGGAGATCAGGGAGGGGGAGAAGGAATTATATAAACACATCAAGGTTGGCACAGGAGATCAGGGAGGGGAGAAGGAATTATATAGATACATCAGGGAGAGAAGAAAGTGTATGGGTCAGATCACCTGGTTAATAAAGGAAGGTGGGTGGGCAGAGGTGGGAGTTACGCAGGCTGAGGTACTAAACAAGAACTTATGCTCAGTCTTTACAAGGGAAAAGGATGGGCTAATTCTGTTGGGGGGTAAGGCTGGGGTTGGGAATGGAGAGGCACTAACAGATGGAGAGATCCCAGTGAAGAGGGTGTGGGATGGCCTTAAGTCCTTGAGGACAGACAAGGCTTCAGGCCCAGATGAGATCCACCCCAGAGTCCTGAAGGAACTGGCAGATGACCTAGCAACTCCTCTTATGAAATTATTCAATTCCTCCCTCCTATCAGGATGTGTACCACTGGACTGGAGGATGGCACACATTGGGTCCCTCCATAAGCCTGGTCCTGAGGCAAGCCAGGAAATTACAGACCGGTCAGGCTTACGTCATTAGTGGGGAAACTATTGTAGACCATCTTGAAGGAAAGACTGGTAGAGTTCCTGGAAGTAAACTGCCTTCAAGATGTCTGACAACACAGATTCATCTAGGGGAGATCTTGTCAAACTAACCTGGTCAAATTTTTTGATTCGGTGACAAGGTCTCTGGATGGTGGTCAGCCAGTTGACGTCTTGTACCTGGACTTCAGCAAGTCACATGGGAGACTGCTGGGCAAGCTGAGGAACCTGGAGGTGGGGATACAGATGGTGAAGTGGATTAGAAACTGGCTGAGCAACAGGCAACAGCAGGTGGTGGGGAGGTGGAGCTTTTGACACCCTGAAGAGTCTTTGGTGGGGTCCAGCAAGGATCTGTACTGGGTCCGCTGATATTTAATGCTTTCATTGCAGACATTGTAGAGGGAGTTATGAGCAAAATGAGCATATTTGCTGATGACTACAAACTAGTATTGGTGGTGGATGGTGAGGAGGGGTGATGGACTCTACAGGAAGACCTGGAAAGAACAGTGGTCAGACACATGGCAGCTGGGTTTTAATGCTCAGAAGTGTAGTATACTGCATTTGGGGCTAGGAACCCAGGATACAGCTACCATTTGGTGGAGGGGACAGTTCACAGTTTCAGAGGAGGAAAAAGATCTAGGAGTGGTGCTCACTGGCAAAATGAATCACTCAGATCAGTGCATGAAAGCAGTGGCAAAGGCAAACATAATGCTGGCGTGTATTGCTAGGGGGATCATTCTGAGGAGGGAAGAGGTTATCCTGCCATTTTACAAATCCTTAGTGAGGCCGCACTTAGAGTACTGTGTGCAGTTCTGGCATTCTTACTTAAAGAAGGACATCATGGTCCTGGAGAAAGTCCAGAGGAGGGCATCTAAGATGATCTAGGAAATAGGGGAGAAAGCCTATGTGGAGAGACTTAGGGAGCTGAATTTGTACTCCTTGGAAGACTGAAGGGACAGAGGGAATATGATCGAGACCTTTAAATACTTGAATTGCATCAACAGAGTAAACACTAAGGATTTGTTCAAATTGAAGGGGGAAGAAACCACGAGGGGCATAGCCTGAAACTGATGGGGGGGGCAGAAGGAACTGAGGAAACATTACTTCACAGAAATAGTGATGGCACCTTGGAACGTACTACCATAGAAGGTAATTTCAATGGAATCAGTAGGAGGATCTAAGAATGGATGGGATAGGTACATGGGCAAGGCACAGGAGGGAAGGGGAGGGAAGTGACCAGTAGTAGTAGTAGTAAAATATTTATTCATAAACAAATTTATGAATTGGATACACTCAATTGAGCTCTTGCTCATTTACAATGAGGTCCACAGGTTACATCAATTACAATTATAATCAAGTACAAAACATTACAGGTTACATCAATTCCAATCATAATCAACAGCAAAACATTACAAACACTACAATGACAAATAACATCGATACAATAAAATAAAATTTAAACACATCCTGAGAATTAACCATATACCGTTATCATCTGCTTTTTACTGTAGTATTAATCATAGAATTATTTAAAGTGCAACAGTGCCTAGTTTCTACTTTGGATAACACTAATCATTGTTTTATATCTGCCCAATTTTCCCTATTCCTCACCATTCTCAAATTCTCGGGAAGCCTGTTCCACAGCTTAGGTCATCTAACAAACACTGAGTGCTCCCCTATGTCCAAGTTACACTTTGGTATTACTAGGTCCAAGGTTCTTACCAATTGTACAGAGTCAATCTTTTCCCTGGCAATCAGCTTCTCCAGGATGTAACTTGGCAATTTCCCACTATACCTTTATACACAAAGACCAGGAGAGGTTCATCTCGTGTGTCATTAAGATGATTCCACCCAAGTAAGCTATATAGTGTGCATTTGTGCACTACACACGGAGCACCCAGCACAAAATGTACTAATCTACTCAGATAAATGTCCAGTTTGTATAAATCTCTTTTTAGGGCAGTAGAATATAAGATGTCTCCATAATGAAATAAGGGAAGGACCATTTGATTCACCACTTGCTTCCTTACTGCTGTACTCATGCAATCCTTAATTTTATAGAGGGCACCTAATCTTCTACCCATGGTCTTTACTAAGTTATCTATGTGGGTTGACCAATCCAATGAAGTGTACAACCATAGTCCTAGGTACTTGTATGCAAGTAGGGGGACTCAGGGTGGAAAAACATGGGGGGAGGGAGGGAGAAAAAAGGGGAGGGGCAGCAGCAGTGACTTTACTGTGAGCTGTATCTTGAGAAGATGTGATAGATCTTAAGGTCTAATCTGCTGGCATTTTCGTATGCTCGTATGAAGCTTTGCTATACACAATCTCAAGTTCTAGGCTAAAACAATTTTTGAATATCTCAATAAATACAAAAAACAGGAACGTCTGCTTAAATCTATAATAAAGAAAGGTAAAATAAATTTTGAAAACAAATTAGCTATAAACAAAAATATAAAAGCTTTTTTTGGATATATTAATAATAATAAACAACAAAATAAAAGGATTTCCTTTGTTAGATTAAATGGAAAAAATATAAACAATAATAAAGAAATAGCAGATAGATTTAATGAGTATTTTGTTACTACGTATCAGGTTCCTAATGTTAAAATAAAAAATAACACAAGTGTAAGAAATCTTGATCCTGTCTATATTTGCAAAGAATCAGTGATATCTTAATTGTCCAAGATAAAGCCATCTTCCTCCTCAGGATCTGATAATATCGATTCTATTGTTTGGAAGAACCTAGTGGATGTACTAGCAGAGCCTTTGACACTAATATTCAATAAATCTATTATTACTGGCGAAATTCCCCTTGATTGGAAAAAAGCTATAGTTGTACCCATTTTAAAAAAGGGAGATAAAGCATGTCTATCCAACTATAGGCCTATTAGTTTGACGCCAGTTTGTTGTAAAGTTTTAGAGAGATTGATAAAGATCATGATTGAAAAAGATATGCAAAGATTGAATTTAGAAGATATTTCTCAGCACGGTTTTAAGAAAGGACTCTCATGCAACACAAACTTACTGGCCTTTTATAACTTCATTAGTATAAATCTGGATAATGGCAAACCTATGCATGTTATTTATTTGGATCTTGGAAAGGCTTTTGATACTGTACCTCATCATAAGTTAACAAATAAATTGATTAAACTTGGTATAAATAAAACTATAATAAAGTGGATTGAAAATTGTCTGTTGGACAGAGTACAGAGGGTGCATATAAATGGTGTATTGTCGGAGGTGGGTGGAGTGGTTAGTGGGGTGCCCCAGGGCTCTGTGTTGGGACCATTGTTATTTGGGTTATACATCAGTGACATGAATGTTGGTGTTAAATCTCATTTAACAAAATTTGCTGATGATACTAAAATAGGTGGGGTAGTAAAAACTATTGGGGATTTTGAAGAACTAACAAATAGCTTGAGATTAGTAGAAGAATGGGGTATTATAAATGATATGAAATTTAATGAACAAAAGTGCTCTGTGATTCATTCTGGAAAAAATAACCCATGGTTTTCATACTATTTAAATAATAAGAAGTTAAAAAGCAGTAAGTTGGAAAAAGATTTAGGTGTTTGGATTGATCCAAAATTGTCTTTTAACATTCACATAGCCAAAATGATAGGTAAATGTAATGGTATTATACACTCAATAAAAAGAGGATTCATTTCAAGAAATAAGGAGTGTTTACTCAAACTTTATAAAGCACATGTTCTCCCTATATTAGATTATGGCTCTCCTATATGGAACCCATATTTAAAGAAAGATATACACAGAGTTGAAAGAGTCCAGAGACGGTTAACTAAATCCATAAAAGGCTTGCAATATATGGCCTATGGGGATAGATTGGTGGTGCTGAACTTGTATCCGTTGGAGCTTAGGCAAATCAGAGGTGATTTATTATTTTTGTATCACATCTTGGATGATGTATCATTAATGGAGCATAGCAGCATTGTTAGGACCCCTAAAACTTTTAATTCAAGATCTCACGATAAACAAATTTTGGTAAATATTTCTAAAACGAATAGACATTTAATTTTTTTTGTTTCTAGAGTTCCCCTCTATATGGAATGCTCTTCCCAAACGAGTAGTAGAAGCAGTTACCTTTAACACTTTCAAAAGTGAGTTGAATGCATATTTGCTTATAAATGGTAAAAACTACATTATGAAATAAACCCACTAGGAGTGGGAGACAATTAAATGGGTCACGGCCTACTTTGTCTAAACTTACCAAGTTACCAAGAAGCATTACTATACATAGCCTCAGGTGCCAGGCTTGCCCTTAGGAGTTGGAGGGTGTGATTGGGGTTGAATAAGGCTCTGTCCCATTTGTTATACAGAAAGAGTTGAATGCAAGGGTCTGTTGTATCCTCTCCTTTTCTGTCTCTTGTCTGTGTGGTTGCACAACCAAATTTTCTGGTGAGACCTAGGAACTGATCACTCTAATGGTTTCACAGTTCTCTGCCTCTTGCTATCTTCTCTGACTTCACTTGCTATTTCTGCAGGTATAAAAATATATGTGAATCTTTATGTGGAAATTCTCTGATACTGGGATCCATTTGTTTAAAACTGTATGTAGTTATTCTGTTGAAGTGATTGCAAAAACTGGAATTCAAGGGTTAACCTGAAAAGCAGTTTTTAAGCCTTTTGCAGAGATGTGAACAAGAGGTCAGTTCTGGGTCATTATGTTCTTTTTGCTGCACCTGCAAGAATATTGGAAACTTACAAGAACGTTGTATGAGAAGCATGCTGTTTTCTTAATGAGTTTCCCAGACACAGACTTATAAAAATAGCAGCAATGCTTTTGCTAAGGAGACAAGGAGAGACAGAAACTGAGAAACTGAGATTGGAAATTGAGAAGAAAAACTCAGAAGGACGCAGCTTTCTATGTTTGTACTTCCATTGTAAATAGTTATACTGAACAATTTTTATTTTTTTTATTTTGCTGTTAATAATAAAATGCTATTTGTGAATTTTACAACTGCTCCTGGTTTTCCTATGCTTTATGATCAGTGCCTCGATGACACAGCGTAGTCTCCTTTTAGCTGCTTTGTGCTTTCCTGTTTGCACCCTGTGCACACAGCTTTGTATTTTCTGGGAGTTGGGACTGTTTTCTTTTTCTTGTTGTACAGAGACAGACAGACAGACAGACAGACAGACAGACAGAAAGCAAGACTCCAGCTGTGGCTTCATATTTCAATAAAGTCCCACTGTTCTCCTACTGAGAACATGGGTGAACAGTTCCTCTCGCTAAGCTGGGCACCTAGGATTTTTGGGTGCCTAGAAATATTATTTCCAGGGCAATTTTCAAAAAAAATCAAATGCCAGAATCTATCTAACACAGATCCTGTTTAACTAGGTTCAGGTTTTTGTTGCTTTGAAAATACATCATTTTTATATATTTTCCATGTTTTTGAGTAACAAAAACAACAAAAAAAAGATGGCAGCCACCACAATTGTTTCTTTTTTTTCCCCTCACATCAAGTGTATCATTTCCCATGACTGTACCCCATTCACCATAACTGGGTGTATGTGTTCCCTCATGTTTACTGGCATGCTTTCAGGGACACACAAACAACCCACTTCTTTCATAGCACCACTTTGTGCATTGTCTCCCCTTTTTGGACACTGCCTGCCAAGGTGCCCAGGTTGTCTGCAAACCCAACATTCATTTCTTTTATCAGGCAACTCTTTTCTTTAGAATCTGGGGCTGCCTGGTTTTGGTGGAGGCAGGGATGGTTTTAGCTGCCCTCAAGGTGCGTTTTTCCCTTTCTGTGCAGCCATGCCTGCCCCATTCCATCTCAGAGCAGGTCTGCTCCTTGGATAGCTGTTTGAGAGTTTGGCAGCCTCCTGTACTGTTTTTGGATCTTGGTGCTCTAGCCAGGTTTTCAACTCTGCTGGGCACACCAAAAAAACCCTGCTTTAACAGTACAACATTTTAAATTTTCTCTACAGAGTCTGCTTCAATCCCTTCCCACCAATGTTTTAAAAACTGACGTTGTTTAGTGGCTAGCTCCTTGTAGCTCATATCAGGGCTTCTCCTGAGCTTACGGAATTTAACTCTGTATTCCTCTACTGTTAAATCATATTTCTTTAGCAGTGTAGCTTTTAGTTTGCCATAATCATTACTGTCCTGATTGTCCATTTGACCCAATGCATCCCAAGCTTTCCTGGTAAGTAGTGGGAATAGCTGGAAGCTCCAGGACTCTCTGGGAATTTTTGCCTGAATACATACTTTTTCAAACAAATTTAAAAATGCATCCATATCTTCACCCTCTTTAAATTCAGCTATCAATTTAGAATTTAATTTATAATCCAGTCCCAGAATTCCTGGTGTATCCATGCCACTTACCTGCTCTGGCGCTGGTGTTGGGAGTTGTAGCTTCTCCAGTTCAAATCTCGTCTAATGCTCTCTCTCTCCTCTCACTTGGCCTCTCACTGCTCTTGCTCAGCTTTTCTCTGTTGCTGGTTTTCTTTTTCCTCAGCCTCTCTCTGAAGCTGCTCTCATTTCTCCTCTCTCACCATCTCCAGCTTCCTCTTTTCAATCTCCCTTCGCTGCTGGGCTTCAAACCTTTTCTGTTCAAACTCCAACTCCATTCTCCATACCTCCATCTGTAGCCTCATCCCTTCTGGCTCCAGAATGGTGGTGACCTTCCCCTACTGCTGTGGCTCTTTGCTTGCACTAGTCTTGCTGTCCTCCTCACTGGGTCTGGACACAGTGTTTGACCCTGGCTCCTCCATGCCCAAGGTTTGGTCCTTTCCAGTAACAGATTGTGACTCAAGGTCTTGGGCATTGGCTGCCACAAGATCCTCCATGAGATGCTTTATGGCTCACCCCTCGTGCTGGACTCCTCTCTCTTGGTATAACTGCCTCAGGTAGTCTGCAGTGTACTCACTGTAGTTAGAAGCTATCTTCTCCCCAAGCTATGGCTACACTACTTTATACCAGAATAAAAATAAAACAGGTAGGGAACTTAGACTGTATGCACAATGATATAGTTCTTTACTTTTTAAATCACTGCCTTATTTTGTTTGTGAGCTGTTACAGTTATCAATCTGACACACAGGACTGTTAATGATCATCTTACCAAATCCTTTTAAATCCCACCGCTGCCAACCAGATCTGTCACAAACGCACCCCGCAGGTCAGGCCCTCTGCTCCCACAGTGCCAAACCTCAAAGTGCAATATGTGAACAGGAGACAAACAGGATAACCCTCCTGTCTGTTATGGGTTCAAATCACCCACAAGCCTCAAGTCCTGAGGTAAAATATGAACCTCTTTTTTGCTAGCACACCAGTTAACAGGCTCAGATATGCACTTTCTTCAGGGGATGCAGTGCAATACTTCACCCAGTGGGCACCCAGCCTACTTCACAATTCTACTCTTTTGACTCAGTTTGCGACCTGGGTATCTTTTTACCTTAGCAAGATAGTAACACGTTTTTAAGCCCTTAACAGTTTTGTCAGAATTACCCAATACTGTTTCAGCCTCCACATGCAAAAGAAAACTTTCAAGCAGGATTAAGGAAACCAAAATGCTTACTGGAATTAAAAAAAAATGTTACATACATACAAAACATACAACATATAACATAAATACTTACAGTCAGAAATAAAAGGGAATTTCAGAAACACAAAATACCTGTAACTGAATTTCTAGTCTTGATCCAGTTCCAGTTTGATGTTACCTATTTTAACAGAAGCGCCTTTTTATGTTTGCTTGCACGCATGTGCAAGAAACATAGTGCTATCATATGAGTTTTCCAGAGGTGTGTCAGCCTCTTCCAATTCAGTCAGTGTATTTGCAGGCACGGTCGCAGAGCGCTAATCACTGCTCCAGCTGTCTATGACAGCTGAAAAATGCAGTGGCATACAGTTGAAAGGAGAGCTCCACTTGAGTGAGCAGAGCTCTCCCCACACACTGCGTGCCGCCCACACTGCGATGCTCATCGCCTCCCTCTTACACTGTATGGCGGCGGGGTGCCCAATCTCCGTCAGCTCCACGCCTCAAAGATCCAGGTGCCATGCTGGAAGCCCACCCCAGCATGGCAAATGATGTAATGGCCGATGGGGTGCCAATCCCCATTGGCTCCACTTATCTCCCCACCCCATGCTGTCACCAATGGAGGTGCCCAACCCCATTGGCTCACTGTCCCCCAGTACAGGGTGCCAAGCTGGGAGCCCACCCCAGCATAGCAACAGATGCCATGGCGGCCGGGGGGTGCCCAACCTCTACCGCCCACGCCCAGCGTCTCTTCTGCCATGCTGGGAGCCACCCCAGCATGGCAATGTCCCATGTCATCTTTTTTTAAAACCTGTAAAGAAAAATCTGTCCTCGCAGTCTCCCTGGCCCCTCCCACAACCTGCACCCACCCTGCACCCTGCCTCCCCACACCTCCTCACCCCATACTACCTCTGGACTCCAGCGACGATCTTCGTGGACCGGGAACACGTCCTGCACTCTTCAAAGCTGACCGCGAACTGAGGAAATGCCGGTAAGCTGTATAATGGGATAGATAGGGGTTTTCAACTTTGTTGCATATCTCAGGCATTTTTGGAATTTTGCACCAAATTTCAATGGGGTTTTGAGACCCTCCTCATGAATTCTTGCACTGTCATGGCATTACTCAGGCCTGAAGGGTGATTTCACAGCCACTGTGCAAAATCACCTTTCCGGAATGATTAATGAAACGACACTGCCAGTGTTCATAAGGTAGGCTCTCAAAAAGCCAATTTTGAAAATCTGGTGGAAAAATTCCAAAAAATGACTGTTTTACGAGATTGCGTTGTGCAGTTCCTACGCATGCTCATAAGTTTGTGAAATTTCAATATTTACACTCCAGATTTTCAACATTGCCATTTTACCACACCTCCTTATAGGCAGTACAGCTGTCATTTTCATCTCACCCAAAATGTGTTTCCGCCCATGTAGTGCACAATGGCGCAGTCGGTGTGCGAAATCAATGTACGGGACACATTAAGAAAATCACAGTGATACTGTTCATGAGCAGAGGTCTTAAAATGGCTATTTTGAAAATTTGGTGAAAAAATTCCTAAAAGTGACTGCTTTATGAGCGTGCATTGCAGAGTTCCTATGCATGCTCGTAAGTTCGCAAATTTTCAATATTTTCACTCCAGATTTTCAACATTGCCATTTTACCACACCTCCTTATGAGCAGTACAGTTGTCATTTTTACATCTCGCCCACAACGTGTTTCTGCCCATGTAGCACACAATGGCCATGCAGGTCGGCAAAGAATCAATGTATGGACATGTTAAAAATCAGAGTGACATTGGTCATGTAGAGGTCTTAAAATGGCTATGTTGAAAATTTGGTGAAAAATTCCTAAAATGACTGTTTTATGAGCGTGACGATGCATAGTTCTCATACGCTCTATATGTTTGCGAAATTTCAATATTTTCACTCCAGATTTTCAACATTGCCATTTTACCACACCTCCTTATGTGCAGTACAGCTGTCATTTTTCACATCTCACCCAAAATGTGTTTCCGCACATGTAGCACACAATGGTACAGTCGGTTTGCGAAAACAATGTTTGGGACAGATTAAGAAAATCACCGTGACACTGGTCATGAGCAGAGGTCTTAAAATGGCTATGTTGAAAATTTGGTGACAAAACTCAATAAAATTACTGTGTTACGAGTAAGCATTGCACAGTTTCCACGCACTCTCGTAGGTTCATGAATTTGTAATATTTTCAGTCCAGATTTTCACCAGTGGCATTTTTCCACACCTCCTTATGAACAGTACAGCTGTCATTTTCCACAACATGGCCAAAATGTGTTTTCACACTTTCAGTGCAGAGATGCATGGTCGCTGTGGGAAATCATTGTTCTGGACAGATAAAGAAAATCACACTGACACTGTTCATGATCGGATGTCCCAAAATGCCTGTGTTAACAATCTACTTTTAAAAAATCCCCAAACTAGTTACATTACCGGTGTGCGTTGCACAGTTTCTATGCACGCTCGTGACTTCACCATTTTTTTAAAGATTTTCACAGCAGATTTTCAACATTGCCATTTTTTACACCTCCCCATGAACAGTGCCGCTGTCATTTTTCACATCCTGTTCGGAATGTGTTTTTGCACCTCTGGTGACAAATGCCATAGTCACTGTGCAAAAGCAGTTTTTGGCTAACAAACTGAACAAACTGTTCATGAGGTGGGGTTCACAAAAAAACCATATTGAAAATTTGGAGTGAAAATACCAACGAATGCAGGAGGCGTTAGGGTTTCCGACCATAATGCCCCACCCTGTAGAGTATGACAGGCATCAGGGGTGTGACTTGGGATTCTCGCGTGTGATGCTCATACCATTCCACCCCCACCCACACCCTGCAGCCAGTGAGAGGCATCAAGGTGTGCCTCAGACTCTTCAGGCCCAAACTTCACCCCATTCTCCTATACTGCACCCATCTCACCGTATTTCCTGATGGAATGGGATGCGCATAAGGGCCAAAGACCCCAAGGCACACCGTGACACTTGTCAGTGTCTGCAGGGTAGGGTGTGGTGAAATGGCGTGGTCATTATGCCTGATGACCCAAAGGCACACCCCAATGCCTGCCACTCTCTGCAGGGTGGTGGTGGGGTTGGCTTCAGTTCAATACTTCACTGCCATTCCTATTATGCAGCTCTGTAACTTCTACACTACCAATGCCAGTGCCAGCAAGCAAACATTCGACATTGACAAATGCTTGTTAGTTCAGACACACTCTGTGTGTCTTCCTTTTGGAGTCCAGAGATGAAGTGTCACCACTCCTTTCAGCCACAGTGATAATAATCCAGCATGTCCCTCCTATCCTGTGAGGTCAGAGCTCATGAGGTCACTGTTAGCCCTGTAATTAAATTTGTAACCTGACCAAGTATATCCAAGGGTGTCATTTTTCTGCTGGCTGGAAATCTGCAAAGGCAGCAAAATTAATTTATACAGTCTCATTACTCCTCAAAGCATTCCCTTTAATGTCGTCAGAAGTTTCCTGAGGAGCTGTGATCATCTAGCTGTGAAACCTAACAGAAACCAGTCGACAATTTCCTTTTCCTCAGAGGTCATAAAATGTATACTTTGTCCCTGCCTTTCAAAGTAAAGAGATGGTTTCTGACTGTTATAACCTGTCCTTTGTTATGTCCCAGGAAGTCAGTTTAGTTTTTTTCAAAGCTAGAGGTAACCAGCAGGCCAGTACATTTTCAAAAACCTAATATCCTAGAATGCCTTGCTGGCTGCCATATTTTCCCCAGCAGAAATTCAAATAAATATGTATTTATATCACAAATATAATTCAATATAATACTAAGCAGATGCTATCTGTCATAGTCTTGACATCACTTGCTGCTTCTTGGGCAGAAACTTAGTGTATTTCAAAGCACCAAAAGCCGCTCCAATCAGAGGGCTTTAGTCCTTTGATTTTCATGAAGCTGACCCATTCGCAAGCAGCAGATATGCTGTCAATGCCAGCAGTCTGTCAGTCCCTCCAAGACTACTGTACCAAAGTTCAAATGTTTGTTTTCTTTTACTTTTCTGACTGTCCCCTTTAAGTTGTCATTTTTTTCTTTGCTTCCTCACTGAACCACGGCACTGCCAGTCACTCTTGAACAGAGCAGCAGATGCACATATACATAATCTGATGACCACACCTCCATAATTTCATAATTTCACCTGTCATAATTTCATTGATGATTCACATATGTCTTCATGTCTCAAAGTCCATCTCCACCTTCATTCACACCAAAAAGTATACTGCATGTCCATTGGAAAAAAACATTGGGGAAAAAAATGCATGACTGGAAGGGTTTAAGCCACAATTTGCAATTGTAATAATGAAGTTTTCTCTCATTTTCCAGACTGTGCATTCAGATTTTGTCACTCGCTCATGAGAGGATGAAAGTCAAGACAACGAAGATCCGATTCTCGATGCCACAGTCCCAGACATCCAAAACAACAGAACCCTGGCTTGATCAGGCAATGTTGTTCAGAGGCCACCAGCAAGCTCCGTTGCACCCAACATCTCCATAACACCCAGGCTACACACGCACGTGGTCACAGCCACTAGAGACCATGGGAAAATCTAAGGCAGAAAATGGTCTCAGTGTATGCAAATTAACTGCTACCAAATACAGCCATAGCAACCCTTAGAACAATGGCTAGTCACTGTAATGTAAGCACTGTGCACCCAATAGTAGGAAGGCAGCACTTGTGACTGACAGCTCAGTACCATGGCAACCTCTGTGAATCAGCTTATCATGGATGTTTTAAATGGCTCATCACAAATAGTTCACATTACTGAGAGTGTAAACAGTTTAAATGCAGCACAAAACACTGATGGAATACTGACACATTTTACCCACTAGTATTGTGTACAACACATATGTGATGGGTTCTTTCAACATATCATAAATAGCTTTACTCATTGACTTTGACCCCAGTGACAAATCATTCATGGCTCTTCCACTCATGAAGCTACTGGGGTCAAAGTCAACTCTTAAAGATATTCATGATATGTTGAAGCAGCTCATTGCATATTCCTTATGTATATATTGTAATGTAAGCAGAGCAGGGAGTCCACCCCCCCACCACTTCTTTCTCCCTCTCCCCTCCAAGTGGATCACCCACCCACGTGGTCTTTCCATCTTTATATTTTGAATGTAAGTGGAGCAGAGTGCCCATCCCTGCTACCATGTCTCTCCACACCCCCTCCTGTTCAGGTCACCCACCACTTTTCTACAAGAAGCTTAGCATTGGGATGCCCAATCCCAGTGTCAGAATGCAGTCCATCCCTCAATGTTTTTTTAACCCCATAAAAAAGAAAACCACCCATCAATGTCTGTTGTGCCATTAGTCCCCACCCTCACCCATCCCTCCCACTCAGCAACCACCCCCCACCCCAAGCCCTTACTTATTCACCAGTGTCCAATGCTGTAATCCTTTCTGGACTGCAGACCTATCTTCACTCTTCAACGCCAGACTGCAAACTGAGGAAATCAGGTATGTGGTTCAATGTATTTTAATGGGGTTTTTAACTTAGTGGCATAACTTTCTTGCCCCAAATTTTCAACATGCCTTTTTTGGGACCCCACCTCAAGAACAATGGTAGTGACATTAGGCACATCTGTTCCAAAAGATGATTTCACAGTTGCTGCATGAAATCACCTTTCAGGCAGGAGCTGAGCATTTCCCCTTCCCTTGTTCATTAAGTGGGGTCATAAGAAGGCTATGTTGAAAATCTGGCATACAAATATTTAAAAACAACAACATTATAAGCCTACATTGAAATTTGTGAATGCAGGCTCATAACTTTGGTAATTTTCAATATTTTGACCCAACATTTTCAACATAGCCATTTCTTCACAGCAACTCATAAATATGACAGATGTCATTTTTCAAATCCTAGCAAAACTGTTTTCCTGCCTATGGTGTGGAATGACATTTTGGTGGAATGGAATTACATTTTGGTGGGGATTTGAAAATGTTCACCTACCGTGGTCATCAGGTGGCATAATAAGAAGTCTATGCTGAAAGTTTGGTGTACAGATACAGTAAAATGCCCAGGTTATAACTGAACATTGCACTATTTCTGTGTTCGCTCATAACTTTACTAATTTTCAATATTTTGACTCCAGACTTTCACCATAGCCATTTTGCCATGCCACTTCATAAACATGATATGTGTCATTTTCAAAAGCCTGGATGAGATGTGTTTTGGCACCTCTGGTACAAAATGACATTTTGGCCAATATACTATAAATAGTACATGTCATGCCTGTAAGGCCAATCCTAAAACAACTGTCTTCAAAACTTGTAAAAATAAACAAAAATGGTTTACCACACATCAAACATCTGCCATTGACAAATGTTTAAAGTTGTGTGGTCACAAGCTGACATATCTTTAGCAGTTGACTTGTTCTGTTCATCCTTAATTTAGGGGATGGCACAGAAATGCAGAATGCCTATAGCAGTCTGTCAGTGTGGGACTTCTAAACTGCAACAAGACTGAGTTATATTAGCAGATCCACTGCTTGGGTTGGAAAAGGAAACTATGCAGGACTTTTTCAAATATTAGTGTGAAAGTCAAGGAATTCATTCAATGTTCCATGAGAAAAAGATAGAGGTACATACACTAGAACTAACTGGAACTTGTTAACCTTTTTGATTCTGGTAAAAATAAAAAATTGAGATTTAAATTTTGTTTGTAGGATAACTTGGATTTGGTCTACCACTCATAGAGTAAGCATACATCAAATTGATAATGTGATGGAGCATGCAGAATTGACACATTTGCTTCACCAGTGTGTATCACTGTACAGAAAATATGGAAGGCCCATAAGTGTTAAGGTTAGAATAAAATGGAGAAAAAATGTAAGTTTTTATAATTAAAGTACTGTAAGTAGTAACACAGTGAGAAGAGTTGGAGCTGTGAGGCAAAGCACAATCCACAGATCCTGGAGTGTGTTGTTGTACTTATAAAAGGGAATTGCTATTTAGAAGTAAAATACAAGAAAAAGTGACAAAACAGAGAAAAAAATAGAAACTAATTTTTTAATCTACTAGGTCATAATATCACAGATGAAATCACACACAGCAAGACCACACTGCTAGTACCACATGTGACTTTACAGCAACAGGGGAATTAAAAAGTATCGCTACCTCCTGATGCTCACCAGCAACAAGAAAGTAGATGTAGTCACTGCCAGCTGGGTGCTCAGTCAAGCCGCTTCCATGGTGGAGTGGCTAGAGCACCCGAAGCAGCAGTGGATGGGGTTGGGAGGAAGTGGTTTGATTCCCTTCTACTGAATCTTGTTTTCAATTGTATTTCTTGTCCCTGTGTCCATACCCCCTTGGAATTGATTATAATAGTTCTGGGGGGTGCGAAGCCCCCCACATGTGGGGCGAGGGGGTGAAGCCCCTGCAAAACACGAGAAAAACAGTTGGGTGTTGCCAGTCACTGTATCATGCTGTGCAGTCTTGATGTGCACAGTTTCATTAGTGACATTATGACCCTGTGCCATTTTTGAACATGCAAATAAAACCATTATTTACTTGGGCTCTTTTGTAACAGTACTGAACCATGGGACAGGTGAAGTGCTTTAAAGTGCACTTCAGTGCTGATGAAAGGAACTCCAATCAAACTGTGTGGTCGTGTTCAATAGACCATGGTTTTCTAAGTGGAGCTTTGATCATTATATCATGGTTCTCTACCAATCATAGTGCTGGATTTCCCCAACCCATTTTATGACTACTAATATCTAATAGCTGCTTTCTGAATGGAAATGTCTGCAGAAATCCTAAGTACTATCACTGTAGTGTGTGGGACTAGATTAGATCACAAAACCCAGTGTTGCCTTAATGGTGATCTGACACTAACCACAGATAATTTTGGAATCTTTGGGGTCAAAGTCTTCTGAAATGACTTTTGCATCAGCTTTGTTGTTGAAGTATGGTGTTGTACTGTATTTTTATGCCGATGCAGTGTGAATTATTACATAATACATGGGCACTAAGCACAGTCACACAGTGTTCAGGTTAGACAAAACTGTGGCATCCTGATGCCTGCATTTGGGAATGTTGCTAGTACATTCTCCATTTTATTTGCAAGATTATGCAATCAGAGATTTTATATTTTATAAAAGCACTTGTATCTTGAGAGCTATATTTACAGTGTTTCTTACATCATTCTGGGCTGCAATGTTTCAGTGGTCATGTTATTTTGTTAACAGATGAACAGACTGATGATAATGGGCTGATTTGAAGTCCTCTGTAGCACAAATACTATATATATATATATATATATATATATATATATATATATATATAAACCCAAGAAAATTAAGTTTAACTCCTGTTAGCCCTGTAATGACCTTGACTGTTCCTGTGCTCCTGGGAAGAATCAGGCTTTCAAAGAAATTAACCTGTGGGCTTTGATGCTGTTTATGGGTGGCAGCAGACTCCTTGTTCTGCCATACATAAAACAAATAAAAATAAACAGCTCTTCAAAGAGGGGTCTTGATTAAAGAACAGCAATCTCACCAGGCCCCAAGGAATTTCAATAGTCATTATTTTTTATCTTAAGTACATCAGCTGCAATTTGTTATGAAAGACACTTGAAAGGTATCTGTGAATAAAGACAGACTGGTTCTGTGCATCCAGTGCAGTTCTGATTTATTAGACAATGAAAACAAAATGAAATGTTGGCTTCAGCAAGTGACGACTAATTATAACAAAGAGGTAGCATGCAGAAAGCACATACAGTACAGGTCCCTCTTTAGCTGGTGCAATAGCTGTCTCATTCCAAAAGTATCTTGTAGGGATTGTCACAAGGACATCTGTTCCAAAAGGTTATATTTCACCTCCAGAAAAGATGCCAAAAGAAAATATAAAAGTTCTACAGTGGTAATTTCCTGATTTGCATGTAAAATAGATACAATTGTTCCTGACTAACTGTGATGGCATGTCTGGCACTCATTTCATTTATTAGAGAAACCATTGCACTAAAAGCTCATTTTCGATAGTGTCCATCATCTTGGCAGAAAAAAACTCCTGGTATTGCATACTGGGCTTAGTGTTCAAAAACAAGGGGCTACTACAGAAAGACCAGAATTTCAAAAGGAACCAAACCTCTGCAAACTGCCAAACTATTTGTGATAAGCTTTATTTTAGAACACCTTAAAATGCAATTTATAACCAGAACTTTGTACCCTGTTAAATTTAATTTCAAGTCTGTATACTTTAAGGGCAGTTAAATAGCTAGCATGACAAAATTTGACACTAAGAAGTTAAATGAAGTCAATTACAGATGAGCAAACTAAGATGCCCACTTCTGTGGAGTTCTACATAGTATTGGAAATAAATAGAATACAAAATTCCACCAGAAATCAGCATATAGTGTATAGTAGAGCATTGTTCTATATAGAAATTCATCCTGTTCAAAATTCTGTTGTACCACAGTTCAAAGGTCATGGAATGTAATTGTACCCTACTGTCATAGAGTAGCATTCTAGAATGTCTAGAGACTGCACAAGCCAGTTTCATTGTGAAAGAGAAAAAAATTAAAATGCACACATTTCTCATAATACTATACATTATAAAAATACAGGATGAGCAACTTTATGCATAATCAGTGTGTTATGCCACCTTGGGTTCTGATTCCCATGGAACTCTCGAGCTTTGCTCTTGAGGTCAGAGGAAATCAGAACTCCTCAGTGGCAGAACACACTGGTTGTGCATTGTTGACCATCCAGTATTCTCTATATTATGCCATTTTCATTGGTAAAATTCAACATTTTGTAGGAATTACAGTGGTGTATTGTAGAGTTCCACATGGTAGAATTCCACAGAACACAGAAAAAAATTCTAAGGATGCTGAATGGTTGTTCATATTCTACACATTTGCAAAGTCAATGTTTAGAGATTGTTAACGCTGAGATAAGGGAGCACCTTGAGTCAACAAGAACTTGTAAATGCAATGCATATAAATAGTTTGAACTGAATGTATGCATTACTGTTTATGTTACTGGTTGCATGATGATGTGCTGACAGCTTCTTCTTATGCAGTACTGCTGTGGTGCATGACTATGTATAGTGCTTTGGACCCATTCTATTTTCCTAGTTACAAAATGTACTTAATAAATAACCAAACAAACATGCTGCAGAATATCAGCAGTCTTTGTACCTCTTGAAGTGGGTGAATTTGAAGGAACTGTCACTTTTGTGATGATTTGGGAATCTTTACAGCCATTTGTGGGACAACTGTCTCAACAAGTGGTAAGAAAGAACAGCAATAATAAGCATAGAGATCTTAAAGGGCCACAAGAAAGTCCAGAACACCAATACCTGTGCAAATGAAGGAGAACAATTTAAGTTAAATGTCAAAAAGAACTAGTTTACAACAGGGTAATGAATACTTGGAATACGCTTTCAGAGCTGTTGGTATAATCAGCTAGAAAATGGACAAGTTAAATACCGTGTTCTGATTGCTGCCATTCCATGGGGATATGTTTCTGTGTCAATACCATCCTGTAAAGAAAAAGATCCAACCATAGGATGTAAAATTTGAACAGATCACATGCAGAATTAATGAGCCTCTTTACTCATTCCTGATTTCTATCAAAAACATGGCTGCTACCTTTACACTGACATAAAAAGCAACTTTAAATGGGCCCTAAATTAAAACTCTCTTAAGAAAAAGATTCATAAATAAATTGTAGTCGTAAATTATTTATTGTTCGGCTGGAAAAGCCTTTATAATTAGAATACAAATTGTGTAACATAAATAATTGACAGTTTTACAATAAATTATACATGGTAAAAAAACAACTTTATTCCATAAACAATTCGCAGAGAACCTTATCCCTAAATTAGTGTGAGAAGGCATTACCTCATCCCTCTGTTGTCCAGGGGGCCAGCTACCAGCAGCCTTTTTATCACCAAATATAACAATTTGGGTTTTGCTGTAATTGATCTTCAGCTGGAGTTCTTCAGATCTTTTATTCAGGTAGTCCATCCTTTTTTGCAGGCCTTGTTTTGTGAAAGAAAACAAAACAATGTTGTTGGCATAAGCTAGGGCTATGCAGGCTAAATTCTTAGGTGAGTCAGATGTAATTAGGTCAATGTCCCTTAACATGTTATTCACATACAGTGAAAATAAGGGTGCTAGAATGCAGCCTTGGCAAACATCCTTATTTATTTTAAAGGGGTCTCATAGTTCCTCATTAACACCCAATCTAATTTTTGCCCAGGTATCTTGATACAGACTAGCGATTGTAGTGACCAGGTTCTCATCAATGCCTCTATTCAAAAGTTGTCCCCATAAACATTTCCTAGATATGGAGTTAAAAGTTGTCGAGAAGTCAATAAATACTGTGTAAAGCTTTTGCTTTGGCAGGAACACATATTTCTCAATAAATTGTCTTAAATAAACACACTACCAAAGATAGAATAATTTGCCCTAAACCTGGCCTGCAAGTTGGACAAGCCCCCTGTAGCATCCATTTGTACCTTTAGCCTTTCTAGTAAGACTTTTGAAAATATTTTCAGATTAATATCAATCAGACTTACTGGATAATTCATGGAGGCATCAGATAAGCTACCTTTCTTATGTTTTAGCAGAATGTTTGCACCATGCCAAGTGGCTATAAAACAGTTAGAGCCAATGTATTTATTGTAAAAAATAGTCAGAGTTCTACACCATAGCCCAGTCTGACAGAGGTAGACTTCTGCTGATATACCATCTGGTCCTGTGGCTTTGTTTTTCTTCAATAAGTTTATAGCTAGAAAAACTTCTTCATAAGATATTGGTTGGAAGTTATTATCACTAGGCTTAACTTCTATCCCAACTTCCACTACAGTAGGATAAAAAATATATATGTCTAAAAACTTTTGCCCATGTGGATTCTGAAATATATGAATCTATTGCCGTTTTGTGATTATCATTCCCCTTGGTGACTAGTGTCCAAACTATTTTACCATTTTTAGTTTTTATTGCTTGTAATATCTAATCCCATTGTTTGGTGTAGTTGCCTGATTTTGTTTCCTTTAATAGTCTTATATTTTGTCCTTTCTTTATTAAGAGATTTTAATGTCAATCTATTTTGTCTCTTTTTATAAAGCCTTAGTAACCTACTGATCTCTGATTAATACTTTCTACGTTCCTTATCATACCAGTCTTTGGATTCTTGGTTTGTATAAAATACTTCAGGGGGCATTTTAACTTCTTCCTTATTTCTTTTTGTTATCATTTAAACTTTATTAATACATTTCCCTTATAAAGGGCAGTTACAGCAAATCAGGATGTAACATAGCACATGCACAGTGAGAACTGCCCAACCCACCCTCCCACCCCACCCTCCCTTACAGCAGCAACAAGACAATATCACCCTAATGTGCAGTGAGTACTTCTGGTAAACATAGGAGTAATACCAAGGTGTGATATAAACCTCAGTGAGACAACAAGAGTAAGGAATGGAGGGGATCCCATATCTTGCCATATGCTGCTAGTCTAATATGAAGACTTGCAATTGCCCTCTCTGTTCAGAGATTAACAATGATTTCATGTAACCATTCCTGGAGGGAAGGGGCAGATTGGTCCTTCCAATGATGTAGGATGAGTTTCTTAACTGAGAGAGCAACCATGGAAATATGGTATTTCCTGATTCTAACATTTTCCAGGGACATGTCCCCTAGAAGACACACCTCCACAGCAAAATACCCCTGTAGGCCCAGTAAGGGGTCGAGAGACATCTTAATTGAATTCCATAAGGAGAAAACTTTGGGACAGGACCAGAACATATGAAGGAGTGTACCCTCTTCTTGTAAACACTTAGTACATGTACTAGAGTTCGTGAAGCCCCATTTTTTTAATTTAATTAGGGTACAATACATATTATGTAAAATATGGTATTGCATGAGATGCAATCTATCTTTGGAAACATACTTATGACAGGATCTCCATAGGGATTGCCAATCCACCTGGTATTGAGGGAGGAGTGAGTTCCAGAAGCTAGTAGGTCCAAAGGAGTCCCCATATTTTTTATAGTACAACACCTTGTACAACTTGAACACTATGCCTGAGGATCCAAACAGTAGGGAAATTTCAGGAATCAGGGCTGACACTTTCTGAGATGGGGATAATTCCCCAGAACTACAGTGAGAAGGTGTCTTACCTGCATGACCTTAAAGTGAGATGAGGCCGGAATGAGGAACTTGTCGATAATTCCACGTGGGGACAGCCAGTGCCCTTCCCCATCTACCAGGGAAAGCAGTTTTCCATCGCCTAATTGAGGCAACCATTTGCAGGGAATCCACTTTCCATTAAAAGTAAAAGATGGGGAATTCCAAATGGACTGAGCTAAATCAGTCTGAAGGGAATAGTGAAGAAATGAACATAACTGTGCGTAAACTCTTAAAGAGATACCTATTGTGGTGCAGTCAGCCATCTTTACATGGGACAATTTGAGGTAGAATAAGTTTAAGGGATCCAGGCATTTAGATTTAATTGTGTCTAGCTCAATCTTAAGCCATACTGGTTGTGCCATTTCAGGGCCTGGGGATATCCATCTCAGGCATTTTGCTAGATGACTGGCCCAGTAGTATAATGCCATATGGGGAATCTTCAGCCCTCCCTCAGGTTTTGGGGCAGCTAGTTTGTAATAAGCCAAATGGGAATATTTATCAGCCCAGATAAAACTGGTAAATATACCGTGCAACTACCTAAACCAGCGTATGAGACTAAAAGAATTAAGAAGGGATAAAGGGTAATAAATTCTAGGAAATACATTCATCTTAATAATGTTAATCCTGCCCCATAATGATATGGGAAGTTTAGACCATCAGTCGAGGTCATGAATAATAACATGTGAGAGAAAATCCAGATTATTTTTAACCCACACTAAGGGGTTACAGGATAGCTTTATGCCCAAGTATTTAAATGCTCTAGGGATCCAACCTAAGCCTAGGGGGAAAATATCATCCTTAAATACCTTGTGGTTTAATGGGAAAAATAAGGATTTACTCGCATTCAACTTGTAGTTGGACAGCTCGCTAAACCTGGCTATTTCATTCAGTAAGGGTGGAATTGAAGAAACTGGATGGAAGAGATGTATCAGCAAATCATCTGCGTACGCAGTGAATTTAATCTCATGACGCCCAACTCTGATACCTTGTATAGAAATATTTTGGAGAATGTTTTGAATGAGGGGCTCCAGATATAAGTTAAACAAAAGAGGCGATAGGGGGCAACCCTGCCTAGCACCTGAATAAAGTGGGAAGTAGCTAGAGAAGGCCCCATTGGCTGAGATTCTTGCTATAGGGGATTTATATAATGCGGCAACCCAGGATATGAATACCAGAGGAAATTTAAAGGTACTCAATACCTTAAAGAGAAAACTCCAATTCACCCGGTCAAACGCCTTCTCAGCATCCAAAGAAACCAAGCCTGCAGGGAAGTCGGCATCTCTGGCAGTTGAGAAGATGTGGGACAATGTACGCAAATGATCTGCTGAAGAGCGTACTTTTATAAAACCTACCTGATTCATACTTATTAACTCAGGGAGCACCACGGACAACCTGTTAGCTAAAATCTTTGAGAGAATTTTAATATCCTGATTTAGGAGGGATATAGGCCTATAGCTCTGAATGAGCTCAGGGTCCTTGTCTGGCTTGGGGAGCAGTACTATAAAGGCTTCAAAGAGATGGCAGTCAACCTCTGTCCCAGATAGGATGTGCTGAAATAATCTGTTAAGTATTGGTAATAAAAGATCTCAAAACATTTTATAGAAAAGGGAAGAAAATCCATCAGGCCCAAAGGTTTTATCTCAGGGTAAGCCAGTAATAACCTCAGCGATTTCTTCCTGAGTTATGGGAGAGACCAGAGAGTCTATGTAATGGACTGGGAGGGAGGGCAGATGCAAATCCATCAGATACTCCTCCACGCTTACAGGGCTGGGGGGTTGCTCCATGTCCCTGTACAGCATTTTGTAGTATGCTGTGAACTCTTGAACTATCTCAGTAGGAGATGTTTTCAGAGATCCATCTACAGATGCCCTGATAGAAGGGATAAATTTCACTGATTCTTGTTGTTTAATACGGAGTGCCCAAAGGCACTCTGCCTTCTCACCTTGATCAGTATAAGTAGCTTTAGTGTATATGATAGCAAGCTCTGCCTTTTCCCGGAGTAATTCTAAATATTTGTCTCTCAACACTAGGAGCTTCACCTTATCCTCTTCTGGAGAGTTAACCGAAACATTGGATTTGAGAACCGGAATTTGGGATAACAAGGACAATAATTCTCTTTCCCTAACTCTTTTCCTAGCCACCGAGAGGCTTATAAGAATGACTCTCATGTAATCCTTGAAAGCCCCCCATATAATATCCAGCTTTGCACTATTTAAAGGGTTGGACAGAAAAAATGCCTCAATGTGCTCCCTTATGGTTTTGCAATAATTAGAGTCTTTAAGCAGTTGGTCATTAAGCTTCCATCTTGTTTCTCTCTTTGACACATCCTGGATTATCAGATCACACAGCAATAAAGAGTGGTCAGAGACAGGGCCAGGCTGCATCGATGAGGACCTAACCCCAGGCAGGAGAGTCTGAGAAATTAATGTGTAGTCGATACGTGACTGCGAGCCATGTGCCAAGGACCTATATGTGAACTCCTTAGAATCAGGATTTAGGACACGCCAGACATCACAGAGCCTGCATTGATCCAGTAGGTCTCTAAAAGCCATCTGACCTGGGGAGACTCCCCTGATGCAGCACCTGACCTGTCAAGGTTTGAGTCTACAACTTGGATGAAGTCGCCCCCCAGGATAATCCTTATGGGAAGGAAAGGCAGGATTACATTTATGAGTCTCATGAAGTAGGCAGAATCATCTGCATTAGGACCATAAAGGCTGCCCAAAAGCAGAGATATTTACCAGAGTGTACCTATAACTAAAATGAACCTACCCTCGGGATCCCTGATAATGTGAGTTGAAATGAAGGGAATGCTCCTGTTAATAATAATCATAACCCCACAGTTTGAAGAGCTTTGCACCTCATACACCATCCCCACTTGCTGCCGCCTCACTTGTGAGGCTTCTGCTTCTAATAGGTGCGATTCCTGTAGGAAAGTAACCTGAGTGCTTAGTAGACTTAAGTGTTTGAGGACCTGGTATTGTTTGGATTTTTTCCTGATCCCCTTGACATTCCACGTTGCAAAAGTCACCTCCTTGGCCATCTACTAAAGACTACTAAGAGTGGTAGATTTGGCCTTGCACTCAGGCTGTATAGCACAAATAATCTAACCCCACCCATTGTTGCTGTAAGGCCCTCCCACCACCCCAACCCTACCACCAGGAGCCCAAGTTTAAACCCCCAATACACCCCAACCCCCAACAAGAACACATAGCCCTCCCCCCAGCCCCCAAACTGTCACAAGCAATGCTTAGCACAGCACTGGATTGTATCCTCCCCCTCCCACCGCCTGAACATATCCCCTGCTAATGTTCACCCTCATATCTCAAGATACAAAGTAGCTAATAAACTGTGCCAATAAGGGCATAATGTCTAAAGAGCGTCTCGGACTTCCAGGGCTTGTGAACATATGTTAGTGAATCCACTAGTTATCAAGATAGGAAAATGAAACTGGATGTCATAAATGTGAAAATGGGAAGTCACCACAAGAGTCTAGAGAGGGAGTTGAGAAATTCTTGTTCCCCATGTGGAACTGCCTCGTGAACCAGAGCCAGAGAAAACTGACATGGAGGGATGAGCCCATCATCGAGATGAGAGCATGAGAAAGCAAAAACCGGATGAGAAGTGAATGAGAATCCAGAGATGGGAAAACAATGGGAATAACTACCCAGGGGTTGTTGACCCCCAATTCGGAACCCCCCCACAAAACCAGGATGACATAGCAGTTAAAAGCAGTCCCTCTCGAGGCAAAATGACCGGACCTGCGTTACATGGGTGAACCGTGCCCTCTTGTGGTTGTAACCTAATCCAACCAGCCTGCTAGAGGCACCCTGAAAGCCCAGAACTGCTCAGAAATCTGAAATCCCAACATCTAAAACTAGATCAGAAAGCATAACCCAAAACCTTCCCCTGTGTGGTCCCCCTGGAAACTAAACAAGCAACATTATCTTGGTTGCAGTCCGAAGCAAACCCTCCGGTGGCCCCCCCAAAGACTCTCCCTGAAGCACTGTTCACACCAACAGGCCAGGGCCTGAGAGAAGTAAAGTCAGGCCATCTACTAGTAGCCCAGTTCTATTAGAGACCATAGACTCGATTGAATTCCATCTTTAGGAAGAGCGTTCTCCACACAAAAATTAAGTAACAGTTCACTCAGAAATTCCTGGTGAATCCCGAAGATCAGAAGGCCCTCTCAGGTCGTCCGGAACAAATCTGGCAACTCTGACTTAAGACTTAGCAGTGCAACTTCAGGATCCTCAAAACTGAGCCATGAGCCATTTACTGAGACTAGTAACTTTGCGGGGTACCCCATCCTGAACTTTAATCCTGCCGCTATAATCTTAGATACAATTGGGTGGAAGGTTTTCCGCTTCAATCGGACTGAGCCAGGGATGTCTTGAACAATTCTTGGCTTCACCTTCTCCCATCTGACTTGTTGCAGGGCCTTGACTTTCTGTAAGAAATGCTGCTTTTCTAGGTAGTTCAGAAAGTGGCAAGTGATGGGGTGAGGCGGTGCATCAGGTGGGGGTTTTGGTCACAGAGACTGGTGGGCCTGCTTTATCATATATGTTGGGCCAAAGGGAGCGGGACCAGCTACCCTTTCTACCAGCTTCTGGACAAAGACTACCATGTTCTGGCCTTCTTCCCCTTTGGGAAGCCCGAGAATTACCACATTATTTCTCCAACTACAGCCTTCCAAATCTTTGAGTTTTGCTTCTAGATGAGATAGCTTTTGTTTCATTAATAGGAGCTGAGGATCCAGAGTTCCAATTTTCTCTCGATCGAAACTGTTCAGGCAGTGTTGTCAGATACTGTCTTGGAGACTTCCTCTAACTTTCTGGAGAGGGATTTCAAGTTGATTGCCATATCCTTCATCTCTTCCCGGAATGGTTTAAATTCCTCCAAGAATCTGTTAAGTGTTAGGGGTTCTTGGACCCCAGTTTGACACAAAGCTTCCGGTTTGTCTGGGCCACTCGAGGCTCAGAATTTTTTGAGGCCTTCTCAGGAGTGGCGGGGGGGTATGTTTCTGTGGGGCTTTCTTCATATAAGCCTCCATTTACCACACCGATACCCAAAACAGGAGCACAAGCTGTTTAGAGACAAGGAGAACTCATAGGCAGGAGAATTAGATGAGATTTAACCATATTAAATGACAAGTTTATATTCAGGAGGCAGGAGCTTAGCGGAAGAGCATCTACTCAGCACTCTGCATCACGTGATCTCCCCTATTCCTTATTTCTTTAAATAGCTTGGTTAAGGATTTCGCCAGTTGTCCAATAACCTTACTTATCAAACTACTTATATCATTGTTCATAAAAGAGGTAAGAATTAGTGGGCAATGTCATGTTCTGAGTTATGTTGCCAAATAACCCTTTTAGATATTCTTTATTTATTTATTTCAGTTTAGGATTAATACCTTTGAGCTGAGGGCTCATTTACAAAGGCTCCAAGCCAACAAACAGTAAACAGCAAGACATAACAGTACATACTGGTGAACGTAAAGTAATCAGCAAGTAAACAAGTGCTTTTACAGCAGAGTAGAATTACAGGATGACAATTCCCGTGCGTAACAGTACAGGTTCACCAGAGCAATATCCCAATCAACACAATAGGAGAGCTAAGGCCCAAAGCATTGAGAAGTATTAGGGCATCCTGGCTGATGGAACCAGGCAGCATGTTAACAGCCAGAGGGGAAAAAGAATGAGTCAGGAAGTAAGGTGGCAGCCAATGAATAGCCTTGTCCAATTGAGAGGTGGGGGGCAGGAGGTGGATGGGAAGAGGAAAAAGATGATAGAAGCTGCCAGAGATAGCCTTGTCCAATTGCAATGTGGTGGTGGGAAGGGGGCTGAGGAAGGGGGAAGGTAGAGGGAGGTGAGATGGGGGATGGACCTCATAGGCAGGAGTTTGGGGGTAAGAAATGGCTTGAGGGGAATAGATATTCTAATTTCAGAAAAGGGGAGAAGGTCTTGGCCAGCAGTCTGATTTTGAATTCCAATGTGTACATTTTCTAATATTAGCAGAAAATGGTCATTGTCTGACCTAGTGTTTACATACAAGCTGTTCCCAGAATTCACTGATCCTGCCCACAGGTTCCAATCCAGTATGGAAGCACCCCTCACCAATACATAAGTGTGACAGAGTTGAATAAGACCCTGTCCCATAGAAAGATTTGTTATGTAGAAAGAGTTAAGTGCAATGATCTGTTTTAACCTCTTCTGTTCTATCTCTTGTCTGTCTGCACAGTCAAATTTTCTTGTGAGACGTAGGAACTGGCCACTCCAACGGTCTCGCTATCCCCCCTTTGATATCTCTCTATTGTCATTTGCTGTTTCTATATTTTCTTCCCCCTTGCATATCTGAAGTTATAAAATATGTGTGAATTTTTAAGTGAAAGTGGTTTGAAAATGTATATAGTTATATTGTTTAAATTATTGCAAAAAGCTACAGTATTTGGAACTTAGGGGGTTAACCTGGAATACAACACTAATTCTTTTGCAGAGCTGCCAACAAGAGGTCAGTTGTGGGACACCATGTACTGTTTTGTTGCACCTGCAAGGAAGGAAACTGACAAGTACATTTTCTGAAAAACAGGATGTCTTCTTAATGAGTTCCCAGGCAAAAACTTTTACAAAGAGCAGAATACTTTTGCTATAAAGAGAGCAAGACTGAAACTTGAAATTAGAGATGTCCTCAGACAAAGGACTTTGTTTTCTGTGTTTATACTGCCTTTGTAAATACTTATACTGAACAGTTTTATTTTTTATTTTACTGTTATTGGAAAAAAAATAAAACACTACTTGTGGATTTTATACCTGCTCCTGGTCTTCCTCCTTCCTGACCTGTGCCTCAACGACAATAAGTAAAATATCCCTCTCTATCTCCATTTAATCTTCCATTAAGTGAATATAGGTTAAGCTCTGTTAGGATTTCAACTAGTTTATTACATGCAATATTTACTTAGAAGTCTTTAGACTTTCTGGCAGGGAGTTTCTCTAGAGGGTTATTATAAATAAAAAATAAGTTGTTGTTTAATCCTTCAAAGTTCCCAATTCTCATGTTGAAATCCCCCATTAGTAAAACATTCACTGTTGGAAAAGTTTGCTCTGCCTCATAAATATTATCCCAGGCTACACCCATGTAAAAATGAGAGTTAACCAGTGGTATATAACAATTAATAAGTCTAAAGCTCTGAGATGTCAAACTTAGATATGTAACCACAAAGTTAACATCTTTCTTCAAAAATTGCACCTTCATAAAACTGGCAATTTTGATAAAAATGGCCAAGCCCCCCCAAATTTCTTCCCCATTTTTGAGATTTCCTGCCAATGGAATGATAGCACTCATACCCATTTAAATTAATATTGTCCTAGGCACTATGATATGTCTCATGTATACACATGACATTGAATCCAAGAAGGAACTTTTTCAAGTCACTGTCAGTTAACGCTTTGCCCCATCTGGTGATATCCCATGACAAAAATAGGAGACTCATGCACCCCTTCTCATATAAGACTAAGGAGTCCTCATGGGCAATTGGCAGTCAGTCGTTATAACAGGCAAGTGCCAGAAATCTAATTTTAACAGGTACTGCTGATTGGTAATAACTCTTGTGCTGAATAGGTGCAATTTCTAGTATTTCTGAATCTACCACATTAAGCCCTATATGGTCTAAAATATCAATTTTCTGGAGAATACAGTCAGCCAGCTTCCATTTCCCACTAGGATGGCCACCTGATTGATATTTCCTGATCTTTTTGCAACAATGTCATCTTCTTCACTCAATGGAATACACAGAAAATGCATCAATAAATCACTGATTACACTTGTTAGTTTATATTCATTTCATTACCTAGGGCAGCTAGACTGAATATACTAAGATGAACCCTCTCATCTGTTTTTTTTTTTCTTCCTGTGTATTCCCTCACTTATTGAACAAATGTCTGTTAGGGTAAGTTACCACAAAATCACTATTCTGCATTGTTAAACAATTTAGCCAAACATAGTTTGCCACTCTAGCAGAGGCAAAGAGAACATCTATCAAAATGGCAGCTTCTAATGAGATGATTCTTACTTCGGCAATCTCAGGTAAGCCAATATCAATGTCTAGTTCTTCTCTAAGTTTGTTTATTCATACTAACCCTAGACTGTCATTGTGACACTTGGCCAGCTGGTTATGATTGTTCTATGATTTTGTAATATAAAAATGTAGTGTGTGATTGTCTGTCATGAGACATCCTGTGCTCCTGGGATGACACTACCACCCATGGTTTCAGCTACAGGATGTTAACCTGAAAGCCAGGAGATAATTAAAGACTAGAAATACATAACTAAGGGTCTCCTGTTTATCTGACTTAATTGTAGCTGACCAGCTGCAAGGATATAGGGATCGTACATTTTTATGACATTTCAGAGGAGTTACATTTTATGATCTCCTGCCTTTGAAGTGGGGAAATAGGAACTGCTCAAAGTTCAAAGAGGAGCAGGAAACCACTCAAGATCAAAGAAGTCATATTGGGATATGAATTTTGCTGATGTCACCTTAATTAATGTACATCCTGATGAGACATACTGTGTGTATTAATTTTTGGTATTTAGCAAGGTGGAGCTAGGTGACATCATGGAATAGGTGTGTTACAAAGACAGTTTTAAACTATTCTGTGGCTGATCTTAGACACATTCCTGTTGGACTCTGAAGCAACAACATCTAACTATAAGCACTGTAAGAAGATAATAATACATTAGATAGACAAGTCTAATTGTATTGTGGTAGGAGTTTGTTTGCACTTTTTTTCCTTGTTTTCTTTTAAGTGATTGTATGTTTTGTGATATATGGTTCTGTGTTTACATTTTACATATTTCTTATCCATTTTTAAGTAAACCTCTTATTTAAAGAGACTGCCTGGTGTGCCTTCAAAATTCTTTCTTTTGCATGTGAAGTATAGATGGTTAAAGTTGACAACTGTTCATAAGCTTAATGGTATACCAAACTGGGAAAACGTAAAGAATATACCTAAGGTATTTCATAGAGTTCTAAGGGTTCATTTTGGATACCTGGTTAGGTGCCCTTAGGTGGAAGATATCTTGCATTCCCCAAAGAGCAGAATTATCTGAGCCTGTATGTTTGGGTACGCTAGCATGAGGTTCACAGTTTGAATCCCTCCAGAACTAGAGACCAAAGGTGATTCGGACCCACAAACAGACAGGAGGGTTACCCTGTTCTGTTACCTGTTCACAATACTGCGCTCAGAGGTTGGCACTGTGGGAGCAGAGGGCCTGGCCTGCTGAGTGGGTTTGTGACCGTCATTACTGATGTTGGTACAATTACTTGGGCCTAAAACTCAAACTATAGGTAGCTATGTAGAAAGTTCTGCCAACTTGTTCCCTAAGGAGTGTAGATATTTTTCTGTGGTATCTATTTTCCATTCCTCATTCCTGAGGTTTTTAACACATTTCCTTGACATATCTATCACAGTGTTAGAATTTCCTCGAGATGTTTCATGGATCTCTTTAGCAGACCCACAAAGCTGTTATTTTAACTTGCGGGTTGTTGAATGTGAGTGAGGTGACGAGTGAGGCTGAGAGTTGTCCACCAAGTTAACCTCCCTATTATTGCCATAAACTTCATTAGGATCCTTAACTGTCTCTTGTGATGGTAAGACACTAGAACCTGAATTAAGGGCTAGATGTTGAATAGAATTACAAGCTAATGCTTTCTGTAAATTAGTAAGAGTTCCTTTCTGTGATGTTTTCTTATTTTTCTAAATTTTCCTCCCCTTCTGCAACTCTTTCTCTTGTGTTTTCTGTCTTAGTTTATTATTTTTTCCCTTATTCAGCTCCCTTTGCAATTCTTCACCTTGCAATTTTACACTAGTCTCCATGCTGTCAGGAATATGAATATAAATCTAGCTAAAATCAGGCCTACAGTTCAGAGAGGACTCCTCCTGAACTAACAGTGTGGAGTCATTGGCCAAACCAGTGGGCTGTAATCTTGCTAATATGTCATCTAATTTAGCTCTGTTTATTTCAACTCCCCCCCCAGGGAGTCTAATAAGTCTTTATTGATAGTAAATTGTTTTAGGAGGATGAAACTTGCATGATATTGATTTTTCATAGTTAACATTAAGTCTTCACTAAGACAGCTGGGTCTATACCACCCATTTTCTGGTGTTCTATCATGTTGTTGACTAATATCCTCTTTCTGATGACAGTTCCTGCAAGTTTGTGGGAAATTTAACTGGCTTTCACAAAATTTTAAGCCACTGATAGTTGCCTGGAGATCCTGAATAACTTCCTCTAACCAGTTCCTATTTCCAACTCTATCTTCTAAATAGCCTGACTGCCATAATTTTGGGAAGATTCTAAGTCAGCACTTAATATATCAGGACTGCTCTTTCATGAGATATTTAAATGACTAGGAGAATGAATTAAAAACTCTATCATCCACTTCATTTTGTTCCTTAGCTCCTCCACTCAATATGCAACCATTAGCCACATAACTATTTATACTATTCCTAGATAGCTTAGATATGAATAGTCTCTGGGTAATTTCTAGGAGTTGATGTCTTACTATTACTTCCTCCTTCAGAGAGCAGATATAAATGATCTGTAATTTTAGTTTGCTTAGTATACCTAATTGCCCCTTTGTTTGGAAGTTCTTGAGCAAGAGTGGATAAGCCTGGGTTCTGTATTCTTTGTAATCTTGTATTAACCGTAGTGGGAAAAGTAACCTTAAAAAAAACAAATAAGCAGATTCTCTCTAAATCCTAATATCACACAGCACACATATGTCTTTATTCACACAAGCAATTGACGAGGGTCTGTTTCTATCCCTCACAAAATTTGTAAACAGTAATTCCTAGATGAAGAGATGGCCAGGGATAATGTAGAAATATAGTCTCAAAATTACCAATAAGAGCTTTGAGGAGCAGATCTTACATTACTGAACATTTAGATCATGCATCAGAGTCAAATATTAAAGTGATGGCATTCATATATTCAGTAGTATCTTGCTGTAATCAGCTAGATTGTAAGTCACAATGAATCACAATGGTCATAGAAGGAACAGAAAATAGAGGCACTGACAACAAGCAGCCAGTGAAATAAACAGACTCCAGTTTAGCGTACTCTGATTACTCCAGAAAAACAAACTGAGCCCCAGCCATTCTGACATTCTGTGCTGCTATAACTTCTGGTACAAGAAGCAAAACAAAAAGCTTGACTGTAAATTACAGTGGCGTGAAAAAGTATTTGCCCCCTTCCTGATTTTCTCTGTTATTGCATATTTGGCACACTGGATGTTTTCAGGTCTTTAGACAAAATGTTATATTAGATAAAGGGAACACGAGTGAACAAATAACACTTTTTTTTTTTTACTTATTTCATTTATTTAATGAAAAAAGTTAACCAACACCAACTGGCACTGTGTGAAAAAGTAATTGCCCCCTTACACTTAATAACTGGTTACGCCACCTTTAGCTGCAATGACTGCAACCAAACGCTTCCTATAATTCAATATCAGTCTTTCACATCGCTGTGGAGGAATTGTAGCCCACTCTTCCTCGCAGAACTGCTTTAATTCAGTAACATTGGTAGGTTTTTGAGCATGAACTGCTTGTTTCAGGTCCTGCCACAGCATCTCTATTGGGTTTAGGTCTGGACTTTGACTAGGCCACTCAAAACTTTAATTTTACTTCTTTTCAGTCATTCTGATGTGGACTTGTTTTTGTGTTTTGGATCATTGTCTTGCTGCATGACCAACTACGCTTCAGCTTCAGCTGACGGACGGATGACCGACATTCTCCTTAAGAATTTTCTGTTACAGAGCAGAATTCATGGTTCCTACAATTATGGCAAGTCATCCAGGTCCTGAGACAGCAAAGCATCCCCACACCATCACACTACCACCACCATGTTTGACTGTTGGTATGATGTTCTTACTGTGGAATGCTGTGTATGCTTTATGCCAGACATTATGGGATCCATGTCATCCAAAAGTTCCACTTTGGACTCATCTGTCCATAGAACATTTTCCCAAAAGGCTTGTGGATCATCCAGGTGTTTCTTGGCAAATGAGAGATGAGCATTTATGTTCTTCTTGGTTAGCAGTGGTTTCCACCTTGCTACTTTCCCATGAAGCCTATTTTTGCCAAGTCTCTTTCTGATTGTGGAGTCATGAACACTGACCTTAGCTGAGGCAAGAGAAGCCTGCAGTTCTTTGGATGTTGTTTTAGGATCCTTTGAGACTTCCTGGATGATTTTATGCTGCGCCCTTGGAGTAATTTTGGCAGGCCGCCCACTCCTGGGAAGATTCACTACTGTTCCAAATGTTCTCTATTTGGGGATTATGTCTCTCACTGAGGTTCGATGGAGTCCCCCAGCCTTAGAAATAGCTTTGTAACCCTTTCCAGACTGATAGATAGCAACAACTTTTTTTTCTGATCTTTTCAGGAACTTTCTTTGATCGTGGCATAATGTGCTTGTTGAATCCTTGTGCTGGCAACGTGACTCTGATGGTAAGGGTCAAAATAAGTGAGGTTTATATTGAGCAGGGCTGGCTGTAATCAAGCCTGGCTGTGTTCAATCAGCTGACTCTAATTATCCCTTAATTGGGTTGATTTAATTAGGGGGGCAATTACTTTTTCACACAGTGCCAGTTGGTGTTGGTTAACTTTTTTCATTAAATAAATGAAATAAGTAAAAAAAAACAAGTGTTATTTGTTCACTCAGGTTCCCTTTATCTAATATTACATTTTGTCTAAAGACCTGAAAACATCCAGTGTGACAAATATGCAATAATAGGGAAAATCAGGAAGGGGGCAAATACTTTTTCACGCCACTGTATATTAGATGAAGGATGACTTCTTACTTCTCCAGTCATAAGTCCCGTAATAAATTCTCAAATGTAGTGCACCTCCAGAAGCCAAAGCCACCAATAAAAGTGTAGGCTATTGGGGTAAATCAGAAAAGAGTATATGAGGAGTTTTATAGTGATAATAAGGTTACATTAAAAAGCCCCCTCTTGTGAGTGATATATATATTCACAGTTGGGAAACTATATATGAGTATACTGCATATGAACTTAACCAATTTGCTAATGATAGTATATCATAAAAAGAAAAAGATAAAAAAGAAAAGAAAAAAAAGACCCAATGTTAACTATTGATGGCAATGAGAGTAGAGAATACCTCCCTGCTAAATGATCGGACACCCCCTCTTCACTGTACTAGGCTTTTACCTCATAAAACATACATAGTCTAAGAAGAAGTAACATTTGAAAATAAACTTACTTATCCATCGTGGGATGCAGATAATAAATTATTTCAAGAAAACAGTCCACAACTGACTGCTTAGCCATGTCAAGTTAGACTGAATAGGACTGAAAAAATGGCAGATCTGACTGCCAGAATGCCAGGCATACACATTATAGCTGAGCACATAGGAGTGAGCCACAAAATAATAGCCTGGGTGAGAAGCTGGCTAAATGGTAGAATGCAGACAGTGTTGGTCAATGGAGCATTGTCTGGGGTGGGGATGGTGACAAGTGGGGTTCCAGAGGGGTCAGTGATGGGTCCAATCTTGTTCAATGTGTATATCAGTGACATTGCTGATGGTCTGGAAGGAAAGGTGTGTCTGTTCACAGATGACATGAAGCTTTGTGGTAGAGTTGATTCACCAGAAGGGTTGCAAAAATTGAAAAATGACCTGTTATGATTGGAAAGAAGGTCATGAGACTGGCAGCTGAAATTTAATGTGAAAAAATGCAAGGTGATGCATATGGGAAAGAGGAATCCAGGGGCAGAGTACCATCTGGGAGGGGAGAAGCTAACAGTTACAAAGCAGGAATGTGACCTGGGAGTCATCTTCTCTGATGACTTAAAGATAGGGAAGCAATGCAAGAAGGTGGCACAGAAGGCAAGTGGCCTCCTGGGTTGTATAGGGAGAGGCATCACTAGCAGGAGGTATGAGGTGATAATGCCACTGTATAGGTCCCTGGTGAGGTCCCACCTGGAGTATTGTGCCAGTTCAGGAGGTCCCATCTCAAAAAAGACATCAATAGGTTGGAGTCAGTGCAGAGAAGGGCAACTAAGATGATTCGTGGCCTACACCATAAGACATACAGCGAAATACTGAGGGAACTAAAACTCTTCTCCTTGGAACATAGGAGAGAGAGAGGGGGACATGATTGAGACCTTCAAGTATTTAAAGGGTATCAACAAGGTACAATCACAGGACCTCTTCCAGATTAGCAGTTGCAGTAAGACAAGAGGGCATGACATTCAACTAAGGGGAAGGGGTAGGTTTCAGAATAACAGTAGAAAGCTCTTTTTCACTGAAAGAGTGGTGGACCCATGGAACAGAATGCCTCAGGGGTGGTGGAGGCAAAGTCAGTCAAGTAGTTTAAATCAGCATGGGACAGACATGTCAGTAAGTTAACAAGTGATTCCAAGTAGGGGGGTAGGAAAAACATGGGCAGACTAGATGGACCTCGTGGTCCCCATCTGCCTGCACATTCTATGTATCTATGTAAGTCATGTGACAAAAAGTCACCAATGATAGCACTCCACAGGCTCTTACAATTTAAAAAATTTAAATTTAAAACTTTTAAAACTGAAGGACCCTGTTTTTTTTTTTTTTTAAACTGTTATTATATACATATAAACATATGGCCTCGTAAGAACCGAACATGAAGAGAGCATTAAAAATTCTTATCTTACCATAGTGCCCTGCAGTTCTAGATCAATTCATCTGTAAGTAAGCTGTACACTGTAAAAACACTTAAAAATTTAAAATAGTATAAATGATATCAACAACAGCTCAGTAAAAACTGCTAATACTCCCCTTATTTTAGCACTGAAAGGATAGTATGTTGTATTGTCCAATATAAGCATCTAATTCTGTATTCCATGGGGGATCAGGTAAAGAAAACGAAATACACTTAAAACGCCTCTCCCCTCAATCCTTCTTCAGGCTATAGGCACGTCCACAGTGATAATGTTTAATTTCCTCTCAGTCTCTCAGACACCTTGATCACTCAGTGCAGCCAAAAACTTAGCTCATCTCCTCCAGCACCCGGTTAGTGAATAACAAACAGCTCTCTTATGCCAGGTACTGCTTCACCAGCTTCAGCCCACCTGAAGGGCCGTCAGTCCCCTTCTAAATCTGACACCACTGCCACTGTTTTGGGAGTCACTGCAGAGAAAAGCGAGCAGCTATCAGCGGTGAGTCTCTGGGTTTTCCTCCTGGAAAAAGGAAAAGAAACACAGTGAAAGCAGTACCAGCCAAGAAGGTGGCACAAGTAAGCCTGGAAAGACTAGTATCTAATATCTAAGGCAATGGTGGCATACCTGTTCAAGCGTATTACAAGCTTATACTAGTCCTGCTTCTGTTAGTATTCGTCACCAAACATAGCATGCAGCCACCATTTTGGATCAGTTTCCCCTTCTTTGCCAAACAAATAAGGGATGCTTACATGGAGGGGGGGTCCCAATGAACATAAATAAATTGAATGCTGTTCCTACTCATGATCCCTTCCTTATACACATAAACCAATTTGAAAAGAAAATAATCAAGCACTATTCAGAGTTGTCCTTTCTGATGTTTCTTTGATGACCATGAAAAATCCCCCTAATGGCCTAATCAGTTTGATGGAGCATCTCTGCTGCTAACCCTGTGGCAGACATATGATGCCTGTGTGTGTCATGTAAGTGTGTGCCAGTGGAATAGTGCAGAATTTCAAACTCATGCGTTCTATGTTAACTTTCATGTTTGTTGGGAAGGGACATTTTATTAGAGGAATACTGCAGAATATTGAATTCTTATGTTCCATGGTAAACAAACCTTCTGCTGCATGTGTAGAAAGACAAATGACTGAAAGGCAGAAAGAACTTGATGAGGAACAATCTGAAATTTTCTAAACTATATTTTGTTATTTTTTTTTGTATATTTTGTCTTTTATAGCTTTTTTTTTTATTTGTTCAATCCATCTTCTAAGCACAATAAGACCATTCAGGGTGTAGGGTATTGGTGGATATCTGCTCCTAAAGGGGCAGTAGGGCCCTCTGCATGCATGTTGGACCTCATCATGCCCCTGGGCATGTGGGAATCCACAATACTCCACACCCTGTCTGGTCTTATTACTTACTGTACATAATGTAGTGGCATTAAAGCTCCAACTCAACAAGTACAGAAATTTGAAGAAAAATGGCTGATTGGGTATTTCCACTCTGCTGATGAGACTGTGGGACTTGATGAACCAAATGGCCTTGTTTCCATAAAGCCATGTATGGATGTATGTAGATACATACGAATGTACTGTTTTTACAGCATGTACAGTATGTAGGAAGCTGCCATAACCTTGGTCCATTTCATTTTACAATACTGTTGGGCAACTGAAATAAATCCTCTAGACTTGAACTTGCTTTTACATGTAAAAGTGTTTTAATTTGCAGGACGTCTTTGTTCCCATTTTACTTCTATTCATTTTTAGATTCTGCCTTTGATTACAGCAGACGGTTAATACAATTCTACTTTTAATGTATTTATTTATTTTATTAAAATGTGTTAATCGGGTAGGAACACTGGACCCATGGGTCCTTTTTCAGGTGCAGTACAAAAAACAAAACAGACAATACAATGTAATATCGACAATTGAATAAAACAATTACACGCATCTTCATCCAGCAGAAATTGTTTAAAATTAGATTTAAAACTTTGCAGAGAATCTACAGACTGAAGTGCTCCATATAAACCATTCCAATATAGTGGTGCTGCTATAGAAAAGGCTCAAGAACCCAACTTGGATTTATAAGCAATAGTATTTGACACCGTACCTTTAGCTGACCTTAATTTAGAAGAAACAGATCTAATGGGAACAAGATAAGACAATGGAAAAGAAGTGTATAGAAAAATAGACTTGAAAATTATACACCCCCAAAATTACTCAATCCTAGAACTTGGCACTAACCATCCTGTTTGATAGTAAAGATCACAATGATGAGTCTGGACAGGGGCTTACAAAACAAAATGGCAAATATTACTGTAAGTGATAGAAAGAATGTTGCACTCCTTATAATCCAGATAAAAAATAGAAATTGGAGGTTCACCCATATCGATGTGAAGGTAATTTTGCCAACACCAATATGGGCGAAGGCAATATGCCACCCAGCATTTCTGCAGCAGGCATTGTGACTCCCAGGACATGGAGTGTCAAAGCCCCATCCTTGGAAACAGCCATGTTTTGTGGGGGCTTCCCCCATGCCCCCAATGCAGGGGGCTTTGCCCCCATACCTCTCACAACTAAATATAACTTCCTTCAGGGTGGTCATGCCCGGAGGGGGCAGAAATTGTGTGGGTGCAAGGAGCGGCATGACTGAGGGGTGATCTAAACTTAAGATCACTCCTGTCATTGTCACCCTTATTGCAGTGACAAAATTCTGGCACCATTCTAATGGTATACCAAGATTGGCCACATAGCCATAATGTGGGAAGAGGGAACCAGTAGCAATAGATTTTCAAGTTTCCATAGAATTCTTTTTGTAAATTTGTAAGGAATACCCAGTTTCTGATTAATAATCTGACTAACTAATCTCACCTGAGCAAGAAAGGCAAGCCCTGGATCAAGTAACACCCCAAGATATTTACATTGATGCAGCTGCTCCTTAGCAGCACAATAATCATCATGTAATAGCAAACAGGGATTTTCATTCAGCATATAATAGAATTTGTTTTTTTTAGGATTCAGTACTAAAGAATTATTGGAAAACCAATTACAAATACCAGCAAAATCCTGTCCAAGATTAAGATGTTAACTCAGATACAGACTTAGCACACAAGAACATTTTTAGATTTTCTGCATAAAGAAGAGAATCACAAAATTTACATGTCAGAGGCAGTTGGTTAACAAAAAGAGAAAACAGCAACTGGTCAAGAGTGGATCCCTGAGGTACCACCCATCCCATAGTACAAACATTTGAATTAGTTGAACCAATATTAACAAACTGGGAATGACTGGTCAAACAGTCTTTAACCAATGAAACAACATTTCCAGACAAACCTAATGAGCTACGTTTAGAACAGAGCAAGTCATGTTCTATCAGGTCAAATGTCTTGTCAGGTCCACAAAAACAGCTCCAGTCATAAGACCATTATCAAATCCCTTAAGGACTGAATATGTGAACCTGACCAAGGTAGGACATGTCCCATGATTCTTACACAATCCATGTTGTTGAGGAGAAAGAACATTATAAGATTCCAAATAACTATTAATTTGATTAGCCACAATCTTCTTAAGTATTTTACTTAAAGGGTTTAAAGTGGAAATAGGTGTAAAGTTCTCAAAAGAATCAGCTTTGGACTCATTGGGAATAGATACGACCCTTGCACAGTTACAGTCAGATGGAAATTGACAAGACATCAATGATAAATTAAATAAGAAACATGAAGGAGCAACAATATACGGTGCAGATATTCTGAGAAAATGCCCATCTAGCCCTCCTCCACAGTTGCTGTATGTACTAGTAATCTAAAAAAATTGATCTTTAATGCTTCTTTTTATGTTACCCTCCTAAAATGAAAAGTTGGGCTCCCAACAGAAAAATTATCCTGCCACACATCAACAATGGGCACAGTAGATGAATGTACTTCATAACTTGACAAATTGGAAAATTTAACATTAGGATAGTTAGCAGTCTCTAAAGGGTCAGTTAACTCAATACCATTAGCCTTCATTTTCTTTATAATACTCCTGGATTTTGTGAATAATAAAGAGTTTATATCATCCCAGAAACACCTAGGATCGGACAAATTAGCCTCAAAATTGGACCTATAAATTTCTTCTTTTGCATTTCTGACTAATTTAGAGACCTTACTTCATAGACAATGATACTTGTTCAATAATGAAATAGATGGATAAATCTTATAAGCTTCCCGGTCTAAATTTCTCTGCTTTATCCAGTTTTAATGTCACTAGAGAATCATTTATTAGAAACACCTTGAATCCTTAAAGTATGTAATGGGAAACATTTGTTCTGTACTGGAATCATCGGAGTACAAAAAAATCAGAAGCAGAGTTAATACAAGGAATTGAATCTAAATAAGACCAACTGAGTGAAGATAAAGCTGCAGTTAATGCAGCATAATCTACATTTTCAAAACTTTGAATTTGGATAATATGCAATGGAATTTGGGGTCTTTTAAAGTTAAGAATGCAAAATGTAGCTAAATGACTACTCACTGAATCAGCTATGACACCCGACTCAGAAATCATAGAAACTCTATTAGTTGCAATCTAGTCTAACATACAGTGGTTTGGGGTGAGTGAGTTTAAGGGACCTGCTTCATTTATTACTTGATTCGGATTAAACGAGTATTAAAAAGACTCCAAACCCATACCATCACCCTGTAACCAATTCAGGTTAAATATCACCAACAAACACAAATGTCATGGGATCTCATGAAGGGAGCTGCATTTTCCAAAAATGTTCTTGCACCTGGAAGGCCACATTGAGGAGGGTTATACAGGTAACCAAGGATGACATGCTTCCTCCATCTCAGCTTAAATGCAGAAGTAACCAATCTGGCAATCTGTGACAATCTCATCACTCATTCTTAATAAAATTCAACTGCAAGTGCTCTCTAAAATAGACAGCAATACCCTCTCCCTTTATTTCCTTTGCAGTCAATCTTAATTATATTATAACCTGCCATCAAGCAGGATTCATTTTAAATTGAAGGTTTTAACAATGTTTTTAGGCCAGCCCAGTGGCACTGAGGGCTGAGGTGCTAGACGCCACACCTCATGCCATGCTGGTGACCCATGTTCAGGAGCAAGTGTGGGCCATCAGGGGTCGGCAGGGGAGGAGAACAATCGAGCATCCCAGGCACAACTCTCCTTCTCTGGGGCGGGGGGGTGACCAGATGTTGGTGCATGCCTGGCCCCTAGCAGTGGCTGGAAGCTGGCACACTGATGCTTCAACAATCAGGTAGGAGGCAGAACAGATGTCTGATGGGGTGCATGCACAGTAGCATGTGTGGTGCCATTACTAGCATCCCTGCATGCTCCACCTCTGGGGACCAAGCACAAGAACACAGGAAAAATAGGATCCTGCTCGGGCAGCATGAGCTTCCGTCCTCCACAGCACTGACCCTGAAAGGCACTGCCCCTGAAGTCTGGATCTAATTCAGGTGAGTTGAGCTGGGAGCTCCTCACCACCCTGCCATGAAGGGGAACCCATGGGGAATAAAGGGGGAAGTCGGCCTGATGTCAAGGTATGGGCTGGGAGGACAGTCAGGATGTACAGCTGACCAGGGGGCCAGGAGAGAAAGCAGTAGCAAAAAAAAAAAACTAAAAAAAAAAAACAATGTTTCTGAAATAGCAGTGATATCAGGCATGTGAAAATTGATAATTTGTTCAATTTCAGCAAGTTTAGGAATTAAACTTCTGGCATTTAGATGTAAAATTTTAAAGTCATGAGAATTATGCCAAGAACAATGCAGTACAACCTCAATTATCCGAATGCCCTGGGAGACATCAGATTTGTTCAGATAACCAGGAGTTCAGATAATTGGAGGTCCATAACATTAAGAAAATGAGAGTTGTGGGCCAATGTCAGTGCTCAGATAATAGGGAGGTCTGGATAACTGGGATTCAGATAACTGAGGTTGTACTGTACTTTGAACTAGAGCAGGGGTTCTCAAATGGTGAGGCCAGCCTCCTTGGGGAGGCCCCAACCTGTTCCAGGGGAGGCTCAAGCAAGTCTGATAAAGTACTGTATTTGAATTTTGAGTTTTATATATTTTGTGTGAAGAGATGAAGCAAACTGAAAGAGGATACTAGTAGGTACATTTTATGTATTTATTTACTAATAGGTGACAAGGGATGGTGAATGAGCCAAGGCTCATTTTAGGTGTACCCAGGGAAGGGTAGGGAGTAAATACATTTCAAAAGGTAACTGCAAAACAATCAAGAAAAACACAATGAACAATAGTGCAAACAAATATGAACAATAAACTAATAATGAGTGGTGGTAATTGATCAATTTGTAGACTGATTGCAGAACAGCCCGAATACAAGGGTTGAGCATAGAAGTGCTAAGAGCAATAGCAGGAAGGAGCAAAGTAATGCCAGAGAAGTTACTTATGAGCAGGGTTGGAGGGGGAGAGGCAAAGTAAGTAGGAAGGTTATTTCATATAGAGAGGAAACAGAAAAAGTAGTCTGACCCATGAAGGCACTGCAACAAGGGGTAACAAGGGTTCAAGAATGAAAATAGTGAAGGAAGTAGGCTGGCGGGGGTACCATAAGCTGAATAACAATATTTATTTTATTTATTTGTTATTCAGATAACACTTTGAGTACAGGAGCTCTTTTCAAAGGTTCCACATCCATATAAGACAAAGAACTGAATGAGAACCAAGTACGCTGAGGGATTTCAATTTATTCATGGTGTACTATGCAAAGTACAGTATGTTATTTTTCTTTGGGGAGGCCCAAGATTATTTCAGTTTTTGGGGGAGGCTCAAAATCTTTTCCATGGTTTTGGGGAGGCTCACTGTGACAAAGTCTGAGAACTGTTGAACTAGAGGATCCTAAGGAAATAGAGTTTCCAGAAACTGAAGAATCAGGACCTGGATTAGTTTCAATATCACCAGATAAGAATAGCAGTAAAACAGCCCTATGTAAGCAATTACCCCTCTGAATATTTTTCAGTGTGATATCTGTAGTCGTACATGACAGCATAAATCCACAAACCCTAATAACAGGATTGTTGGGTAATAATAGGTAATATGAGTCATAAGAAAAGTAGACCCAACCATAAAATTACTGTAGGCATAGTATAATCTGAGAAAGTCCATTTCTCCTGAACACTCCTGATAAACGATTGAAAACAAAGTATATCACCCAGCAGTAACCCACAGTATGGCAGCATAACCCAACCCAACAACACTTTAACAGTAGTCATTTTACAATAAACAAATACAAAGGAAGAAAAGAAGTTAAAAATAAATTATCTACCAAACTTTACAACAAGAACACACTTCACTGCCAATGAGCTGTCATGTCTAACACAGCTGGAATTCAAACTACTTGACCCCGTCAAACTGGGCTGCCACCACCAATTGAAGGGGGGGAGTGTAGCTCAAGAATGGGGAAGCAGCTCAGGCAAACTGTGTACCATTGCTACAGCAACTCACGACCTTAACCACCTGACAGCTGAAGCACGATAGGAAAACCATGGACAACACTGGGGTCCATGGATGGTAATATTCAAACAGTAATGTCATTAAATGCTGTAGTCAGGAGCCAGCACAAGTAACACAAAGCAGCAAAGAAATCTCAAGGGCTATAGCAGCACATATCAAAGATAGCAGTTCAATTAATTCCAGAGCAGCTGTAACAATTCCTAGGCTAGGAATGCACTGTAGAGCAAGACACTGGTTGAAACAACTGACATAGTTACCACATATCGGTGCAGCTCAATAGACAGGGATGCTACTCCAAAACAGGCTTCCAGGAGGTTTGCAAGTGCACTATTCAGTTGACACAGTAATTGACAGGGACAGCAGAGCCTGCCACACTCCTACTGACTCCCGTTGCACTTAGCCACCCTTCGCTGCCAACAAGCCACTGCATTAATGTAAAATGTTTTAAAATAATGACTGAGGCAGGTTTTATTTCAAGTCACAATGTTCACACTGAAACACATTTTTAATGTGCACAATTAAAACAGTGGTAATGAAGTTAGATATTGAAGAACTCTTGCAAAGTGAAATGGCTATATATGGAATAATGTATTGGTGCCCATACACAACGAGCCTGTGTTTTCATTGAGAGGTTGAAATACCAGCCTATGGACTTTGAGAGTGAAACTCCAGAGGTCCATACTGGTATCTCAAACATGAGATGGAAACACAAGGTGAGTTGTGTATGGTCACCCATATTTTATTTGTTATAATGTATGTTTTTTTAAAAAATGCAGCTGGTATGTCTTTTTTTAACTAAAGTTACAATAATGCTGAGGTACAGTGAGCAGAGGAGGTGAAACCAGGCAGTGGGAGCCAGTGCAAGGGACTTGCAGCTGCAGTTAATGATAGAACATGCACAGTAAGGTTTTTAGAACATGCACAACAGCTTTAGAACGGCACAGCAAGGTTTTTGAGCTGCTTGAATTCCATGCATAATAAGTTCTAACCATACATTGTATACCTTTTATGTACTAAGGACATGATTTTGATTATAAATTGCCAGCCAGTCAGAGAGAAGGATTTGAGACATGCCTCCTGTCTTTTTATCCTGTGTACAGTATGACTGTGCTGTCATGCAGACTATTGGACAGTTCCCTTATACACCACTGAAAGGGATGGGGTACAAATAATTTGACAAAGTATCATCAATAAAATGTTTTCTATAACAAAGGAAAATTGGGTTATTTCTAAATGGTATCTGGGATTAAAATTCTGTTAAAAGGGGCCCAGAGATGTGTCTTTTACGGTATAAGGGAAGATCCCACAAAAGTGTAGGCAGCCAGAACTGTTCAGTTTCACTTTGTTGTCCTTTTGCCCAACCTTTCAAGACATTATTCTTGTGCCATAAGAGATTTACATGTACCCCAGTACCCATATTCTAAGTTATAGGCTCTGTCAGGGGTGTCTCTCATTGTATAAGAGTGTAATTGCATGAGGTTTGGGTGAAAGGACCACGACATGAAATTGAGTGATTCTGGCAACCCAAACCTCATGCAGCGACACACTTATACAATAAGAGACACCACAACATTGACCTTTTACCTTATTATAAATCATGACATCAGATCATTTGACAAAGAAGGTTGCAGGTATTTTGAAATCTGAACCAATTTGATTTTTATTATGTTCCTGTAAAAGTGCTCCCCTGCATCTATTATGGACTGAGTGGAGTGGTTCATTCCAACAGTTGTCTAGTCAGTCTGTAACAGCAGCAGAGGAGCACTATTTACTGCACATAATAAAAAAATCAAATTAATTTGAATGTCAAGATGTCTGTGACTTTTTTGTCAGAAACCTTGATGTCATGATTTATAGAGTGGTCTGCAATTTCTTCCAGAGACTGTGTCTGGGAATGCCACCAATAAAAGTAGCATGGATACGCTCCTCAGAGCATGTGTTTGGCAGCAGTACAAGTTGCCAACTGTACACAGGATAAGAGGTAAGCGTACAGTGGCGATTCTCAGCTGGTGATTGCTGGAAGAGTATGTCATGATTTATAATAACTTATACTGGACACTGCCTTTTGTACTAAAATTTGACAATTAAACAGCTACACTGTATTTTGATGCCGCCGGACCCTTGGAGAGTCACAATATAAATGAGTAATATTATTTGTAGAACACTGTAGAGTCGTAATCTCTAGAAGATCTTTGATTCTGCAACCACAGGACATCGTTTAAATGTTCATCTTTTCAAGTTGCATGATGTAGGCTAAGTGCACGCATTCCTTCTCAAACCATTGGCATTTAAACATTCAGCTACATGCTTTGAAATTAGCTTGCAAAATCCAGTTATTGGGTTTGGAGACAGAATAACAATTCCAAAACTGCCCCCAAAGCCCCATAATGTCACTTCTCTTGTGTTTTTTTTTTTCCTAAATAAGAACAACAAACTAGAACTGAAGCAGGTGAGTAACAACTTTACAATATGGTAAGTCTACTTGACCTCTGACATCTAAAACTAAGAGCATAAGTGATGAAAGCTAAAAAGTTTAGTGTATGGCTAGTAGCACAAAAAAATTGTACTTGGTATTAACATTACAGCTGCAACCATTTCAAAAGCAGAACTGAATTGCAAGTCATTACTTCATTATTACTAAGACAAGAATTGATTCAGTTAGAGCAGAGGTGCTTAAGTACCCTGTCTCATGTCAATTTAAGCACCTGCAGTGTTTCACTACTGGGGAATATCCTATTTCTGGCAGCCCAGAATAAGAACTTCATGGCACCAGGGTGAACCTGCAACATATTGTTAAGCACTCTCACTTTTGAATACATGTTATAGGCTACTGTAATACAGTAAAGTGCTACAACAAAAAGAAGAGTTACTGTAACAGTTGATCTTTGAGAGAATCTTCTCCATTGGGCCACACCTATGGAACTGTAATCTGCTGGTGTCAGGACCACTCTGAACCTTTTGCCAGCTGGGGCTGCCCATAATGCTTTGCAATGTCAGTGTCTATAAAATGTGGACGGTTCCATGGCTCCTTAGTTCCCCACCACAGCTAAGCTCGGAGAACCACTTACAATAAGGAACCATGAGATCAAGCCAGTGCCACACAAGGAAAGACATGGGACTGGAATAAAACATAAGGGACTTATGGAAACCTTTAGCAAGGCAGTTGAATACTCTGCCAGCTTACACCTCATACTCACCTCCACTTTACTTCACCTATCACCTGTTGCTTTCCTAGCTCTAATTTTTCCAGTTCATCTCTGGGACTGTGCCTGTCGATCCCCACTTCCACACCCCCTCTCCCTCCTCCCTTTACCTGCAATTATTTTGAAGAATTTGGGACCTGAAACTTGTGACAATGCTTGTTCCTAAGGTAGCTGGTAATACATCTCAAATTTGTTAATTGTGACTGCGTGTAATCAACTACAAAGCTACTGTCTTGTCCAGCTAGTATTCCTATGTTAGATACCTGTATTTCTATCTATGTGAATTGTACCATTGTAACTGTTGTAACTGTTGTATTATCTCTTGACATGGAACCTTTGTAAAAGAGCTCATAGTTCAAAGGTTAATTTCAAAGTGTTAAATAAATAAATACAAATAAATAATGGGGGAAGGATGATGGGTGCACTGTGGCTGAATGGAGTAGATTCTCTCGAAGATCTACTGTTATTGGGAGTAACTGTTATTTTTTCAATACAGAGTTAATTAAATTTAATTAGAACAAGAATATGTGGAAACCCTGGTTGAGGTCAAACCTCATGGAAGTACAACACTAAAGTATATGGTGATGAACCAACATATATATATATATATATATATATATATATATATATATATATATATATATATATATATATCTTTGGTAACCTGGTAAGGCCCACTAGGCACAAGTGCCTGTTTTTCAGGGGTGACCCAGGGCACTGGGTGGTTAAGTGACTTACTCAGAGTCACACAGCATGCAAGTGGAGGTTGTGAGAATCAAACCCAGGTCTGGTCTGTTGGATGTACTAAGCTCGTTCACAGCTCATTACTCTAACCTCTAGGCTATACTGCCAGCCAGCATATATACAGTATATATATATATATATATATATATATATGTAATAGATATACCACTCTGAGGTGTGTGATCGGCGCTCTGATATAAGCCGCCTTGGTGTGTGTTGTACACCAGGCCGCAGAGCCACATACATCTAACTGCCCAAGGCGTGCGTATATCAGAGTGCGACTGCACACCTCAGAGTGGTTTATCTATCTTATAAAATGTCAAAATTGTTTTGGAGGGTGGTAAAAGTGCAGGTGTGCGGTCGCGCTCTGCTATATGCACAGTCATGTGATGCTCATCATCCAATAAAACAACAATTTCCCTACCCATTTTATAAATATATATATATATATATCAATCATACATATAACAAGCATAAGATTATGGCACCATTAAGCTGTATTAGAAAAGACTCAATTTAGCAGTGTATCTGAAAAGTAGTCAACAATATATTAAAGGGCAACAGGTTTAATAGCAACAATCACACCATTGTGCCCAGTGTGGGGTAATGGAGGGGAGGATGGTGAGTAACTGTTTAGCTTAATCAAGGATGTCTTTCTTCATTCAGCCACACTTTTAGAATGATTCCCAAGCAGTACACAAGGTACTCAGGGAGGATGAACAAGTCTGATATGTGAACAGGACAGATAGCCTTGCAAAACAGCAAGACCAAAGCCAGCATGCTGGTGTGAAATGATGTCTAGACTGTATTGCTTAGTGAAAGTATACACAGTGCTCCATGTGATAGCAACACATATGTCAGCAGCCAAAACTTACTGAAAAGTAGGGCTGTGCGAATACCTTTTCCCGAATATTCGGCCGAATATTCGGTATTCGGGTCCCAGGTATTCGGTATTCGTTATTCAGTATTCATTATTCGGCCAGAAACGGTGTTTTTTTAAGGAAACTTTAAAAAAGCACTTTAACAACACCATTAATCACCAATTAAACCTGGTGTAGAATATACACCTCTATGAGACTTCAACCACCAACGCAGAGCTCTCATTAATGCAACACAAGCTACATGCGGCACACTTGATCCACCACACCACACATACAGCACTCCGAAAATGATATCAAGCATTGCATTGGGTCAGCACTGGAGGGTGTTCATGGTCACAGACACGGTAGCCCATGACGTGGGCATCAGCGATTGAGTGCTAGCAATAATGGCAACTCAATCCTGGTGCATGTAGAATGGGCTACTGCTGAGGAAGGGTGACTGGATTGGGGAGGTGGGTGCATATAGTGACAGGACATCACTATATGTGTGCGTGTGCGGTGGGGGGTCCAGCGTGACAGAAGGGAGGGAGAGTTGGCCTGGTGTGGTTGATGTGGAGCTGCCAAGCTGGCCCCATAGCGTGGTTGGTGGTTGTCAGCCTAAAGGTGCAAGGGTTCCAGGTTCAGGTCTGGGCACACCTACATTTTTGTGTGCCCGTCCCCCAATTTTTTTTCTCCAGATTTTGCACCCCCCGACATGCATCCCCTTGGAGCTAAGAATTCTTTAGTAGGGGAGTATGGGGCAATGCAAGTGGCACAGTCCACTGCATGAACAATCAATATTTAAGTCCCTGGCTTTGTTTTCCTGTGCATTGGGGGTGTACATCACTGAAATAGATTTTCGGTGATATATACTTGCCTGCCACCAATCGTGATTGCACTTTCGTGGTTATCACACAAATCCACAGACACAGGGTAGACGGTGCTTTGGCCATGGGCATAAGAATAGTGGTAACAGTGGCTGCCATAGTGGTGACAGCTGAAAGGGTGGCTGCTGCATGAATGGCACCAGTGGTGGTTGGTGGGAAGCACACTGACTGTAGATGTAGAAGCCATAGTGATAGCAGTGGGAACACTGGTGGTGGTGTCTGCTGCTTCCTGCACAAAGCATGTATGCACTAATGCCCTCCTACTACTGCACAAAAGGATGTGACAGTGAATGTATAAATGGAACAGGTGGTGACACCAGTAGTAGTAATAGTTCTGCCGGTGGTATTAGTAGTAGTAGTACTATTCCCAATGCTACAAGAACTAAAAGGCTTGCTTGGGGAGAAAAATATTTGAGACCATCTAATAAAGAGACATCTGTCTGTCATCATCCATGTAGTCTATCTCACCACCTTCTCTGGAATTGTATTATGTATCAGTAGTATACAATGAAGCAAGACAAGATGCAATTCAGTACTTTTCAGTAAATGCTGTCCCAAAATATTGGATGACTAGAGATTAACTGCCATTGAATTACACTGCTCCTTGCAGCATACTGCAGCACTTTGCAATAATTTTGCAGGTGTGGAAAATAATCGAGACTGGTGATGCCACACTGGTAACCAGAATATTTTAGGCATGGGAAATACTTGAGATGGGTGATGCCATACTGGTAACTAGAATATTTCAGTCATGTGAAATATTGGAGACTGGAGATGCCATACTGGTAACTGGAATATTTCAATCATGTGAAATACCGGAGACTGGAGACTAGAGATGCCATACTGGTAACTGGAATATTTCAGGCATGTGAAATACTTGAGAATGGTGATGCCATACAGGTAACCAGAACATTTCAATTGTGAAATACTTGAGACATGTGATGCCATACTGGTAACTGGAATATTTCAGTCATGTGAAATACTTGAGACAAGTGATACCATACTCGTAACCGCAATATTTTAATCATGTGAAATACTTGAGACTGTGATACCATACTCATAACTGTAATATTTCAGTCATGTGAAATACTTGAGACTGGAGATGCCACACTGTTAACTGACATATTTCAGGCATGGGAAATACTGAGACTGGAGATGCCACACTAACTGCCATATTTTATGCACTCAAAATACTTGAGACTGGTGATGCCACACTTGTAACTGCCATATTTCAGGCATGGGAAACACTGAGACTGGAGATGACACACTATTAGCTGCCATATTTTATGCACGTGAAATACTTGAGACTGGTGATGCCACACTCGTAACTGGCACCTGGAAAGCTGTTAAAGGGAGAGATGAAATATGGGCACAAGCAACACAGGTGATGAGAGATGTAACAACACCAGTTGAGGATTTTGTATTGGGAACAGCAATCAATAGGTGGGTGGCAGTTTTAGGAGCTGGGAACTGCAGGGCATGCTCGTTCAAAAGAATACACCATGACAGTGGAAGTAACAAAGGAAAAGGGTACTGGTCACAGATTTGTGTTAGTATGACTTTGAATATAAATGTTAACATGTGCTTATTTGCTAACAGAACAATGATGGTTAACACAGAATGGCTTGTGTATGGGTCAATGCTACAACACACAAATGATGTATCCAGTACAAGACAATTATTTAATGAAATTGTTAGTGGCCATATGTGTACCCAAGGTGAGGTAGATTTATTTTTATACACACAAGTTGTTCCACATGTGCTGAGTCAAGTGAGGATCAGTGAGGTTCCACCATATCCCTAGCAGTGCTGAACATTCATTCAGATGGTACGCTGGTAGGGGGCCAAAATGTATATTTAAGGGCCAGCTGTGCCAAGTGCGGAGATGCTTTCATCCTTTTGATCCAGTACTCCACTGGACTTATGGAGAATGACTCCAGAGGCTCATTGAAATAACTGTTCAGCAGATTGGGTGCCGACTATGGCTGCTATTCTGTTCTCTTCCGCTGCTCAGCCTGTAGTGATGAGCTGAGTTCAGCCCAACAGTCACCCTCCTTCTCAAGGTTTTCCATACTGCTTTCACTTTGTGATTCTGAGACTGGCTCATCAATAGGGTTGCCTGCTGGTTTCATCGACCCAAGGATGCAGAAACTAAGTTCTGAGCACATCTGCTTCTGAATGTCTGTAACCTTGTGAGTGGGTATTATAAAGTGTAGTACCTCACACCTGAAACGTGGTCCAACATAGTGGCAAATATGTGCTTTTTACTGGAACAGAGATCAGAAAATCTAACTTCTAGTTCTGTGGTGAGGTTTTCCACATGTATCAGATGGAGTTGAACTTGACACAACTCTTTGAAAGGACAGGGTGGACTGTTTGTTTTTTTTAGGAGAAGGAGGAGGTTGACCTTGACTGGCCTTCTTGTCACGACAAGAAGCATTGCATTTTTTGGCAGCTGCACATTCACGCTTCTCACACAGATATGCCACATATTCGGCCTCATTGCCAAATTCGCTTAGGTGGGTATCACTGTCAGATGATGTACTTAGCAAGTCTTGAGGCTCTGGTAAATATTCAGAACCAGATGAATGCTCTTCTTCGGAATCCTCCACATCAGCAAAAGGAAATGTGGTGAGAGAAAACTTGCGAGGCTGAGCAACAGTACATTTTGGCAACACAATTGGTGCAGTCATTGTAACAGTCTCATGGCCAGTACTAGTCACAGTACCTATGGTCATGGGCACAGTTGGCAAGGTAGTAGCACTGTCAACTGTAGTCCTGTTGCCAGAATTACAATCAGGAGTTACAGTTGAAGACTGAAGCTAGTGGTAATACTGGCAGCAGTAGTCATGGTGACAGCAGAACACTCAGGACTACTAATGGAGGCAAAGGTTGTGGTTACAGTGGCTGTGCAAGGAGCACAAATAACAGTGCACACTGTTATGGCGGTGGTGGTGTCAACAGTACAAAAAGGATTTGCTCTGGTTGCTGAAATCACGGCACTGGTGGTTGTGGGGAGGAGCACACTGATAGGCGATGTTACCTCTATGGGGGCAGTTGTGTGAATAGTACTACCACTGGTAGTGGGGTGGGTTCTTGTTCTTGTATAACTGGAGATGTCAGCTGTAAAGCCCTGCTACTTTTATAAAATGATTGTGCTGCAAATGCAGTACTAGTAATAGTAGTGGCAGCAGTTGAAGTTATAGTAGTACTAGTACTACCCCCAATCTTACTGACACCAGAACCTGAAGGCTTATCAGGGGAGAAAACTATTTTAGAGCAGCGAATACGAACAGACCTTCTCTCACCTTGTTCCTCACCACTTACGACTGGTGGTGAAGATGACTTGCTTGGGCTGGACCATGCACATTTTCGGGATTGATGAGACATGGTCCGTAACTTACTGTGTATATTATTTGTGATTAGTGTCTTTGTTTATGCTGGTGCTTCTTGCAGAAAACAATAGCAACACCGCTTATGTAACAGCTAATAAAGTCAAGCTGATACTAGAGAGAGAGATGGAGTCAGCAAACAACTTCTTACTTGTACGGTGTCAGTTGTGCAGTCATACAGTACAGCAATTCAAGCTTTGAAGGTGCACCAAACAACTTACAACACACAGAACCCAGTGAGTCACATCTGACACACACAGAAATACTAAAGCAGTTCACAGAAAATGTACGTGTACACACTCACAGTAGTGCACACACAGGGGGTGAAGACACACAAAAAAGAAAAAACTCACATGCACAGGAGGCCACTCAGGTGCAGTGAGCTGTGGAGGGAGGAGTCACCTGCGACACCTTCCTTATTCAGTTGTACAGGGAACTGAGCCAAAAACCAAACTACTGTCAGCAACAATTCAATGGGTCAAGCCTGACCCAGTGAGAAAAAAATATGCTACTTTATATATCACAAAAAAAAATGCGTGCAGACAACTGTGCATGCACTTGCAGGACACAGATTACAAGAACAATACAACGCACACACGGATGATGTATGCGCCGCGGTAAGCTGCAATGCAGATAAGAGGGAGTCAGATGACAATCACACCTCACTTATGCAGGGAACCAAGCCAGGAACTTGATTACTGCAAAATACCAATTTGCTTCACAAAAGAAATAGAAAATACCACAGGGGCTGTGTGTGGATTTGGAACAAAAAGTTAAACAAGCACAGTAGTGGGGATGGGGCAGTCAGCAAAAGCTTGAGCCACTCACTGTTACTGAGCCCAGTAACAGTTACTCACTACATGCAAAAGCCAAACTGGACTTTGTTGACAAAAAAAAAATCCTGATAAGACCTAATTGGTTCTTAAGCAAAAAATCAAACCACACTGCTTCAGCTGAGCTGTGAAACTGTAAGCAGTGGGGGAGGGGAGTCAGCATGCAGCAGCAAACACACAGATTCGCTCACACACACAGACTCTCCTTTTCCTTGAAACTGAGCCCATTTTCAAGGATGAAAAAACAAAACTGCAGTCAGATGCAGTCACAAGGTGATCAGATGTAAAAACTGGATCACACACAAAATATTTTTAAACAGTTATAAAAGTTACAAGTGGTAAACTAAACAGAGCTAGCTCTCTGAGAAACAACTGTCTCCTCTCATCTACACACTCAGAGTGAAGAGATCACATGGTGTTCCTGGCTCTGAGCTCCAAAAACAGCCTCTGATTGGCCAGCGAAGCTCTGTGAGATTTTGAAATCTCACCCACCGAATAGTACGTCCCGAATAATTGCTGAATAGTGAACTATTCGGAATGTCCATCCAAATATTCGGCAAGCCTACTATTCGTGGTATTCAGGAAATACTATTCGGACCATGCACAGCCCTACTGAAAAGAGGCAACAGAGGTGGCCATACCATGTGTGTAATGGCCATGGACAGCACCTGGAAGTTCCTTACTGTACTTCCAATAACAAAATCCAATGCAGTGAACCAGTCATTTGGACAAGCATTGTTTAGTGACTGGTGTGTCCTCTTTCCCAGGGGTGAATGAGACAACAAGTTGAGAGAACTTTCTGTGGTCCTTAGTGTGATTGAGATAGAAACATGGGGCCCAATTCTAGAAAGGGTTACACATTGTGCACAGTGACTTACACCAACAAGAATGGTGCAAGTAGCACTTTGCATTATGAGTTGCGACATTCGGGATTCTGCAAAGCAGCCTGTGTCATGTCGCAGGCTGGTTGTGCCAAAGTGGACTTATGCTACCAGTTAAGCAATAAACCCCCTGAGAAATGGTGCAAGAGGGTTTACGGCAGCATTTGTGCCCTATTCTGGAAGGGCAACTGGCAGGTCTCCAAATCTGCAATTCTGAAACAATCCCTGGATGACATCCATCAAAGTACATTTACACCAGAAATTAACTGGTGTAAGTGTACCTTGCATCCTCCGGGGGTTGCACAAGCACAGCCCCCCATGCCCCGATCCCCATAGAAGTAAAAATGCTCCTCAGGGCAATCAATCCCCCCAATGTCCCAATCCCCACTATTCAGTAAAGAAAGCCCTGCAGGATTAGCAGACCTCCCCATGATCTGATCCCCAGTAGAAGTAAAAATTACCCACAGGGCTATCGAGTCCCCCAGTGCCCGAAACCCCTCAAAGGTCAGTGAAATATGCCCCTCAGGGCTAGCACCTCCCCAAGCCCTGATCCCTGAACACAAGTCTAGCCACAAATGGCAAATGCTGCAAATTAAAAAAATAATAATAACCCCATTATCCCTGGTAGTCTAGTGGCCCCCCAACCCACAACCAGCAGTGCCAGATCACCTTGCTCCCCCCGACCTGTACCCAGCTGGTGACTGGAACAGCCCACCTCTCACCACCATGGCCAGCTGCCAACTGAGGCTCTATATGAGCATACTATTGTAAATAGTACGTGCTCAATGAATGACAGCTCATTTATTGAGCACGTACTATTTACAGTAGTACACACTCATAATGGGCTGGTGCGGCTGACTGACCACGGTGGAAAGTGAGCTGTATGAACCCAGCTAAATTACGAAATCGAAAGATGAAATAGCACTGCTAAACAAAAAGACAAAATAACCAACCACTGAACTACCAGGAACAATTATTATTTTCATTTTAGCATCTACCATTGCAACCAGACTTGTGTTCGGGGATTGGGACTTGGGGAGGTGCTAGCCTCTGCAGGACTTATTTCACTGACCTTTGGGGAGTTCAGGGCATTGGGAATCGATACCCTGCAGGGCATTTTTACTTCTATGGGGATCAGGGCATTGGGGGATCTGCTAGCCCTGTGGGGCTTTCTTTACAGAATGGTGGGGATCAGATGCAGAGGTGGGATCAATAGCCTTGCAGGGCATTTTCACTTCAATGGGGATTGGAGCATGGGGGGTGGGCTTCTTGCACCCTTCCACCTTGGTTGCCACAGTTTGCACCAACCCAGTCAGGTACGCCCTCCCTTTGGCATACAGTTTGGGTTGGCACAAGTAATGGGACTTAGCCGCAGGGACCCTTCCCTATAGAGAATCGGGTGCAGGGTCCTTGGTGCAACAGTGTTTGCTGCAAATTGCCTTTGGTGTGACTTGCACCAACCCTTCTAGAATCAGGCCCATAGTATTCTGTGTCCATCAAGTATATGGAACAATGCCTCCACATTGTTAGCATGCTCAGGATAATATACGGGAAGGTGTGTGGACCAATTCAGTGTGAAATCAGAGACCACTTTGGGTAAAAAGTATCGATTGGAATGCAAGAATACCCTATCCTTATAAAAAATTAGGTAAAGAGACTCATATATGAGAGCCTTAAGCTCAAAATCATACTGGCAGAAATCACAGCAACCAGGAAGAGTCTTCCAGGAAAGCAGATGCATGTCACAAGTTGTGGCAGGCTCAAAATGAGTTAGAGTGAATTTTTAAAGGATGAAGTGAAGGTCCCAAGGCAGAACCAATTTACAAATCTGGAGAATGCATGTGCAGAATATCCTTAAGGAATGTACAGGACATCTCTAGTTGCACCACTATGTGCCCATCAATAGGGACACTGAAAGTCAAAATGGCAGCCAAATTGATTTTAATGGATGAATATTGAAGACTGGAGTTTGAGAAAGACAGTAATTAGGCCAGTACAGTATTGATAATATATGTAAATGGTTCCTCTGAACAGTAAATACACCATATGTAGAAACACTTCCATTTCAGTTAATAAGGCGTCTTGTGAAAGTCTTCTTAGCTGCCAACAAGACATTAGCCACTTGGAAGAATCCAAAGATGTTCAATGGCAAGATCCGCAGGTGCCATGTGTGCAAATGCATGTACCACAGTCTGGACAGATCAAGGACTCCTGTCCTGTGACAGTAGACCTTGACACAGTGACAGTTGAACTGGAGGCTCCACTGCTAGATATTGCAGCAGGGAAACCATATCTGATGAGGCCAGAAGCGAGTCACCAGTATCAGGGTGGCCTACTCTGTCTGCAGTTTAAGCAATACCCGCTGAATGGGAGGGATCAGAGGGAATGCATAAAGGAACTTCCATTTCCAGGATAAGGACAACGGACCTCACCAAAATCTCCAGGCCCTAGAGTGAGTGAGCAGAAATGTGGCAGTTTTGCATTGTGTGGGAACACAAAAAGGTCCAATTCTGGATGATCACACCTTGTGAAGAGGTTGTTTAACAGAGAGGTCAGCATATTGTATTTGCAATTGGGTCTTACTTAGGATATCTGATAAGATGCTTTGGATTCCTGGGAGAAATATGGATCTCAATTGAAGGCCATAAGACTGTGCCCAGTACAAAACTTTCATTGCTTCCCTGCACAGTGGTAAGAGTGAGTGACCTCCTGTTTGTTTATATAGTGCATTACACTGACTTTGTCTGTCCTTTTCAACAGGGGGCCTGGTTTAAGGTGTTCTGCAAAGGCCTGGAGACCAAGAAGAATGGCCCTCATCTTCAGAACACTGATGTGGAGATCAAAATCTAGGGTGGTCCACAACTCCTGGGCCTTGAAACGGCTGAGGTGGGCCTTCCATCCTGACCCAGAAGCATCCACTGTGAGGCTCTGCACTGGTGTTAGTGGAGGAAAATGTGATGCACTGCAACAAGTGCAGGGGTTTCACCCACCACAGCAGTGAGTTTTGAAGTGGAGACATGATAATAACCATCTGTTCCAACTCATCCTTCAACTGACCCCATTGCACCCGAAGTATCCATTGTGGGATTCACATATGGAGGCAGGCCAATGGGACAGTCAGAATGGCAGCTGCCATAAGTCCCAGGAGATGGAGATTTCCAGGTGGACTTGTAACGACTCCTGTGTACCAGATGAGCTTGTACCACCAGGGCTTCGATCCTGTCTGTAGACAGAAATGCACTGCCCACTTCTGCATGCAGTACTGCAGCAATGTACTGCAGGTGGTGACAGAGAAGGAGGATGGATTTCAGTACACTGACAGTAACACCCAGATCCTCAAAAACTGTTGTGTTCTGAATACTGTGTACTGAACTACTTCCCTGAACAAGTGCTGCAGGAGCCAGTCATCCAGATAAGCGAAGACAAATTAGCCATTCCTTCCAGAAGGCCATTGCCACAACTGCAAAACATTTGGTAAATACTCATAGTGACAAGGAGGCATGGGGTCATAATGTTGCAAGACATTATGCCGCATGGCAAAATCACGATGCCAATACAGCGTGATATTGCCACGCAGCGTAAGTCTGTTTTCTGTGGGGGGGTCCACCCCCACACTCCCCATTATGGGGGGCTGTGCTGCCCAGACCCCTCCCCACTAAAGATTATCAACTCTGGGGGGGGTCCAACTCGGAGAGTGCACAATCCATGGTAAAAAATAAAATGTCTGGGACCTGGAATCAAACCTGGTCCCAGCTGCAGTGCCTGGGTTCCAGCTGCTGTGGCTCAGTCCAGTGAGCCACAGCAGCTGCTCAGCAGAACCCACTCCCAGCAGAGGTCTTATCTTCTGCCTGGGAGTGTATGAGTGGTGCAATACCACATACAGCAGTATACGTCGTATTGCACCATTCGCTGTCAGGAACAGCACTGTATTGGGTTAGCTATAATGTCATATGCTATTAAGTGTACGACATTATGACCCGGTAGGTGTCAAGGATAAATCAAAGCGCAATACTCGGAACTGATAATGGCTGTCCTCTAATATAAAGTTGAGGTACTGCCTATGGCATTATCAGACTTTGATATGAAGGTAAGTGTCCTTCATGCTCAGAGTACAAAGTCAATCCCTTTTTGCAGTAGGGGGATAACAGCTTGAAGAATTTGTTCAAGTCTCTTAGGTCCAGTACAGTATGCAGGTCTCCTGCTGATTTGAGGACCAGAAAGTACCTTGAATAAAACCTAATGTCCTTAGCAGGGATGGGTTCTATTGCTGTCTTTAAAAGTAAGAACTGCACTTCTTCTTTCAGAAGTGACAAGTAGCCTGGAGGACAAAGAGGAAGTGGTGGAAGGTGCAGTGGAAGTTTGAACAGCAATTCCAGAATGAGGATCTTCAGGAGGAGACTTGGAATTGTAAACTACAGAATCCTTACTGCAAGAGGAGACGGTGGAGGTGGAAGGGAAACTACCTTCATAGGGGTCCTCTTCCTCTCCTTCATTCTCTAAATACTCCTACATGTTCAGGAGATCAGGATTATGTTCTGCTTCATCGTCATCCTGAATGATTGGGTAATGGAAAAAGCAGGCCATGGAGCCGATGGCTCTGATGGAGCAACTACAGATATGCTGTTAAAGAGCCACAAATACCTCAAAAAGAACTTTGAAGAACATAATATTTGAACACAAAGCAGCTTATATTTCTCTTTAATTTTGTATTTCTTATCCCTATTATTTATTACTGAGGTCAGATGCATGAAAACAGAAGAATTGTTCCCTGAGGGATCATCAGCTCCTATTGCTTGTTCCCAACCAGATGTCATAATATTGTGCTTATGACATCACAAAAGGGATAAAGATGCTGTTTGCATGGGAATTTTTTCAGCAACGAATAATGAAAATGAGAAATCTATAGAAGGTATGTGAAATACAAGCTGAATTGTGTCCAACTATTATGTTTTCCAAAGTTGTTTCAAAGACATCAGCTACTCATTAAGTCCCATCAATGATAAAGGCACTGACAGGGGGAGGCTTTGCTGAGGGGACTCCTTGCACCAGTGCTGGCAGTGATGGGAACAGGCAAAGAAACATTTCTGAAAATGATGACAGGATAGCCTGGGAAGGGCGTCGATGATGCCTGTTTGAGGATTCGTGACTGCTACTATCATCATTACAGAACCCGATGACGGAAGATGTATACCATCCATAGCAGGCATAATAGCACTAGAGCCAGGCCCTAACCTTGATCTCAGTGACAGTTGTGGTGGCTGTAGTCAATGTCACTGGAATGGATGACAATGAGGACTTATTCTCCTTCAATGGAGACCTTGACTTCACTGGTGAAGCATGCATTTCCCTATGTTTATGGTGATGGCTAGAGGAGGAGGAGGGTTTTGACTATGGTTTTTCTTTCTCTTTGGATTTTTCTGTCCTCCTTGCCAACCTCATCAGCAATAGTACCACTGACTGCTGGGGTGTATCCTTCACAGTGGTGGTCAGGTTTGATGGAGAAGCCAGCTTGGATTTCCATGGCCTTCATGATGGTAAAGATTTATAGTACCTTCTTTCAGCGTCTCCTTGTGGCCTGGATCCTGGTTAAATCCTTGGTACATCTTACAGGCCATCCCATTGTGGCACAGGCCCAAATAGCAAACACACATGGTGTGAGTTTCATCCTCGTGCATCTTGTAACTGCAGTAAAAAAAACTCAATAAAGGTTCTTTCAGTGGTGGTATACAGGGACAATGTCAAGAAGTAAGTTTAACTTTGAAAATAATAAATATTGAAGAAAAACAATGGCATTATTTTTCTGCAGATCCAAAGAGTGATGGAAGAAGGAAGTTAATAACCATGGGGTTGCCCATGTTTCATAGGCGGTGGGCGTTGACTTTACACATCATCATAGGTGGGCCTCAAGTTAGCAAACGTTTCCATGTGGTACTGATGCTGACAGCTTAGAGTTCCAAAGGTGTGACCCAACAGAGGAGGTATCCTTGATGAAGATCTACATTGATAATACTGTACATACTCTGTTTATCAAATAATAATCACCAAATACTCATACAGAAACAATATGAATCCTGGTTACTTAATCTGAGTTTGAAATCATGGCAGTTAAATCAGTTATTGCCAGCATTTCATGTGCTAAACAAAGGTAGAGAGATAGTAAACAGAATATAAAGGGAATGTTAAGAAAAATATAATTCAAATATATCATAATGCAGCAATGTACTATATTGTGTACAGTGGCCTTCTCTTGCATTCTTCATTTCATTTGCTGTTTTCACTTCAGCATTTTATTTTCTGCTATGCATCCAGTCAGCTATTTATTAGCAATGGATTTGACCAGACTACCTGTTACTCTATGTTCTCAAGCTTTGCTAGCTTGTGTTTTTAAGAACACAAAAACATAAAAAAGCTGCCAGCAGAAAGAGACCACCAGCCTATCACATCTGCTCGTGTTGTTGTTGAGACCTGGCTTTTCACCAGTACCTCACGCCCTCCTTGTCTCCTTGTCATTTTTTTTTTAAATTTAATAAGTTTTATTATACAATGGCAATAAAAATTCATGTTCTCTGATTGGTCAGTGTGTGCCTCGGACAGTGATGATATTAAGCTATAACATCACTGTATTAAGTCCAGGCACACACATATGACCACATAACAGAAATCATGCTACCACTCCTACAGGTACTGGTGCTGTGAACCCTCAGTAAAGCCGTGACAGCTTTAGAGCCCCCCCCCATTTTCTTTGCGTCTGACATTCACTCCGAGTACCACAATTGAGTCCTAGAATTCAATTCTTAAAATGAATAGATTTCCTGCCAGCATTTTCTACCTGAACCAAGTGGCTTGACTAAACCGCGCTGACCATTCTACTAATGAAGCCATCACAGCTTCACACATTCCCGCTGTGCCCTCGCTCTTCATCCCAACTGCAAAACAACAGAACTCATATTTAAACCACCATCCTCCATTTACATTGTCAACTGTTACTTTCCTTACCATGCTCCACAGCTACTTGTCCTTTCTCCACAGACAGCGACCACATTCAAAACAGCCCACATTTCACACATAGTAAAATAAAACAAAGTACTCAAAGAAAGCCGTGATGCCAAATGACTTTTCAACGTCCCTCACATCACATAAGATAACCTCAATGAGAAGCGCTTCAGGACTGTGCACAGAGCATCAGTCAGCAACAGCGCCACCCACTGGTGCAAAAAAATAGGGATTTCTTTTTTGAAATGTATACTTACCCACAGAAAAATCTAATACAAATACATAAAAAACATACTTTTTTCTTTTTTCATTTTTGTTACCAGACAAGCCATTGTATAATAGCAATAAGGCACTCCAGGGATGTGTGTTATTGTGTATTAACGTCACTCCTGGGGTGGTGGAAGCACTCAGCTTCACCTTGTGCTTCGACCCACCCCAGGAGTGACGTTTTTACACACTAACACACACCCTGTCGTGCCTTATTGCTTAATTATATTCACTTGCACAAAAATATAAACAATACATGACATATACAGCTAGACATCTTGTATCTGCACAAGCAAACATATATCTTTCCCCACGCCCCTTGATAGCCCTCCCTCCTCTCCCTAAGATACTTAACCTCAAGTAGGAATAAGATCAGTGCCAGGACAATTTGAGGGGACTTTATCTTGTGTGTATGCAGCTAACTTGTAGTTATTATCACACAACCTTCCATTGCATTTATATTAATAGGTTGTACATTCCTTTAATAGTGTTGGCAGGACAAGTAGTTACACTATTAACAAGGTCTCCAGTTTGGCCCATCTCTCAACATATCGATTAGACCGATCACTAAGAGTAGCAATTATTTTTTCAATCCTTAAGTTATACAACATTTCTTGTAACCATTCTGAATAAGAGATTTCTTCCTGATCCAACCAGTGACATAACACCAGCCTTTTAACCACTAGGGATATTAAGGAAATATGAAACCTTATCTCCCTGATAGGGATCGAAGAATAATCCCCTACTGTACATATTTCAGGAGAAAAAAGCTCTGTTAAACCTAATAGGGGATTAATTGTAGCCTTGAGCCTTTCCCATAATGGAACTATTTTATTGCATTCCCATAAGATGTGAAATAAAAAGCCTTCTGCAGAGGAACATCTCGAACACATTGATGAGGGAAGTCTACCCATTTTAAACAGGTGTCTTGGAGTTAAAAGTATATTGTGGAGAATATAGAATTGAGTAAGACGCAGCCTATCATTTGCAGAATATTAGTGCAAATCTGCCTAAATACCATCCCATTCATTAGACAGCCCAGAAAGCGTGGTCTCCCAGTACTGGGATACTCCAGAAATTGTAGGGTATATATAAGGGAATATAAAGTTTACCGATTTTGATACCAAATGGGATGATCTGGTGAAGCATTGTATATGGGAGAGAAATTTCTTTTGATTGATATCCCAAGTTTGGTTACCAGACTGTTCCAGTAACTTATGATGGATCTGATATATCTTAAAAATTTTGGTATTTGAAAGTCCCATTACCAATAAAAGTTTAGGGCTTTCAAATATCCTTCCCTCTTATAAGATACCTGAAACATATCTTCCTGACATTTCTGTACCACAAATAGGTGCTCCTTGAAGTTGGGATTCCCACCTAGTGGCTGAGAGATATCTTTTGCATTCTCATATCTCATGGACTTACATAGTTGAGCATGCACTCTAATCGAGACCCCTATGACTGAAGACTTCAATTGCCATGGTAATCTGTTTACTGAAATAAAGAACATGGATTCCAGTGAGATTCCCATTTCCCTAATCAGATATCTTTCTACTTGCAGCCACATGGGGGTGTATTGTAAGGGAGTCACTTCCCCTTGGTCTATGGCCCATCAGGCATACTTAGAAATATGACTGCCTAAGTAGTATAAATAAAAGTTAGGTAATTTAAAAAAAAACAAATATTTTGGGGCCCACATTTTTATATAGGAACAGCAGGGCCTCTTCCCTTGCCATATGAAATGGGATATTAATCCATGAAGTTTGTTGAACCAAGCCAAAGAAATAAACAAATTAAGTATATGTATAGGATAAAAAATACGGGGAAGAATATTCATTTTAACCACACTAATTCTGGCCTGCATTGACATTGGGAGCAATCTCCATCTATTAAGATCCCTTTCAATGGTTATCACTAAATTCTCCAAATTCCATTTCTTCCTCAGTATTGCACTCTGCGAAAGGATTATCCCTAAGTATACTATTTTGATTTACTTTTTTAACCCTAAATGTGCATAGTCTATTGAAACTACCCAGCTATGTGAGGGCATTAGGGTGGTTTTATCCAGATTTAATTTGTAATTTGAGACCCATCCGAATTGGAAGATAATTTGCAAAGCAGCTGGCAGTGAAATAGCTGGATGAGAGATATGGAGTAAAAGATCGTCAGCATATACTGAGATTTTAACCTCCAGAGGGCCTAACACAGTGCCATGCACTTGTGATGCTGAATTCAGGAATCTGATTAGGGGTTCAAGGTAAATATTAAACAAATATGGGGATAACAGGCAACCTTGACGAGTCCCAGAATGTAAGTAGAAACCTTGCGGCAGGACCCCATTACAGTAAACCTTTGCACTTGGTCTAGTATATAAAATTTTAACCCATTTAATAAATCTTATGGGAAAGCCAAATTTCTCCATAGTCATAAAAAGAAACTCCCAATATACCCTGTCAAAGGCTTTCTCCACATCCAGGGATACCAGGACCATTGGATCCTGAGACTCCCTGGATACAGAGAAAATATGTTCTAATTTTCTTAAGTGATCCAGAGAGGATCTTCCCCTCATGAACCCTACCTGTTCAGGCCCTATGAGTCCTTCCCATACCTGCATAACTCTAGTAGCTAGCACTTTTGCTAAGATTTTAATATTGCAGTTTATTAGCGATATAGGCCGGTAATTGGTCACTTTATCGGGGGGGTCTGTTGGGTTTAGGTAGTACCACGATGAGGGCCTGTAAAAGTGAAAAGTCCAATATGCCCTTATCACAGAGATATGAAAAGACCTGAGCAAGAATGGGGGCCAAATCAGTTGCTAATGCCTCATATAAATGAGCTGGAAAGCCATCAGGCCCCGGAGACATGTCTGACGTCAACGCCTGAATAGCCGATACAATTTCAGCTTGCGAGATAGGCCATGTCAAAAAGGTTTGATGAGCCTGGGATAAGTGTGGGAGTGGTATTCTATCCAAATAATCTTGGATCTCCTTATTTGAAGGAGGATTCAAGGGAGAAGAGTATAATTGAGAGTAAAAACTGTCAAACTCTTGAACAACCTCTTCTGGAGAGTATTTCAGAGTTCCATCAGATTGTGAACTTATGACTTTGACCCACCGGGAGGATTCTTGCTCCTTGAGCCGCATAGCCAGCAAATGCCTGGATTTGTCCCCTTGGTCTATATACCTTGCCCTGGTCTTAAGTAGGGCATATTCAGCCCTTTCCTTCAGCAGATCAGCATACTGATGCCTCAGCTTGGTTAGCTCAAATTACTCTTGTTCAGAGGGTTCCAGGGCTAAAGTATTCTCAAGCCTCTCTATCTGCCCTAAAAGAGACTGTAGTAAAGCTTCCCGTTTTTTCTTACGAGTCGAGGCAATCTGGATGTACTCCCCTCGGAGATCACATTTCAGTGCCCCCCATACTTTATCCACACTAGAGATAGACCCAAGGTTCAACTGCCAGAAATTTTTAATAAGGGTTTGCAACTTCTCTAGGACCCATGGATCCTTAAGAAGTTGTGTATTTAGCTTCCATATTTTATCCCGCTTAGAGTTTTGTTTTGGATTATATACCATCCATACCGGTGAATGATCTGATAATACCCTAGAAGCTATGCCAGTACTTGTAATATGACTTAATACTTCAGTACTAACTAAAAATTAGTCAATCCTAGACAGAGATTTATGTACTGAGGAATAGAAAGTATACTTCCGAGTAGTTGGATGGAAAGTTCTCCAGGGGTCACACAAGCCTCCCAAGGTTATGAACTCCTGGAGAGCTTGCTGAACCGAAGATGGCCTACTAATCTGACTACTTGATTTATCCAAGTTAGAGGTTATAGTGACATTCCAATCTCCTGCAAAAATCATAGGGAGTTGTATAAATTCAGATATCACATTCACTAGGCCCATAAAAAAATCAGGAGATGGGATATTAGGCCCATATACACACCCTAGAATCAATTCCATTTGGTCCAAGACTCCATGCAAAAATAGATATCAACCCTCTGGGTCCACAATTATTTTATTTAGCTGAAAATTAAGTCCCCTTTGAAGGAGAATAGCCACTCCTCGCTGGCTGGTGGAGTCTCCCACCCGTATAACTATGTCCAACCCATAGACGCCTAAGCAAAAGGCTCTCTGACGTTAAAAGATGGGTCTCCTGGAGAAAGGCTATCTGGCATTGTAATGCCTAAAAGTGAGCTAATACCTGATGTCTCTTAATAGGGGAACGCAGTCCCTTGATATTCCACATAACACACTTCATACCGTCATGTATATTTAGAGCGCATACTCCATACTGCCCCAGTTAATATTATCCATTTATCCCCTTGATTAGGCATCTTATCCTCCCAAAGGCCCCCCTATACAAAATAATAAAGGCCAGAATTATTATATTTAACCCCTTTAACCCCAAGATTAACAACAAAAAAAAAAATAAAACTTTTTCTCCTCGGTGTTCTGGTTTCGTCACCAGAACACTATTCAGCTTCGGGTTGTGATGTGTCCTTCCCTTAAAAGTATCCAGAAGACCCCCTCTCCTGCCCCACATTATCTAGTTAACTATAAAAGTTCCAAACATCTCTTAATTACCCATTACTTAACTTGAGTCTAAGTGAATATTGTAGGTCTTCCACCTATACATAGATTAGATTGTTTAAACAAATGGATTATTTAGCACATCAAAACATTCAAGAAATGTTTAGTTACCTCTCGATCATCTATTTTGCCCATTTCCCGTTAGAAAAACATAAGTAACCTCGGCCAACTGAAAGAAAAAATGTTCATTGGAGCTATCCATTACATTAGATGCCTTAAATTGGAACAATCTAATTAGCATGTAAAGCCCAGCATCTCAATCTACTGTGCCTCAGCAGTACTTTCAAAACATTAACCAACTTGGGGCTATGGGAGGAAGAAGGAAAATAATCGGGCTGTGATAGATCACTAACGTTTGTTAGTATATGGTCACTTTCCCCCTTTAATTGTTTGACAGCCACGATAAGCTCCTGAAATTAACAGATTGACCTAATCCACTCTGATATGGTACTAGCAAAACATTACACAGAAAGGTACAGTCGGCAATACACTGCAATGCCCTTCCCAATTAGTGACTACTTTCAAACCATACAACTCTTAAATGTTCTCAGTATCCAACTAAGCATTCACAAATTGTATCATTTAAACAAGTCGGGGTACAGTTTCCTCAGCTTTTCCTCCGCCTGAAGGTGTGACTCAAAGCTATGCCATTCTTCATTATGGTAGACTTTGCAGTGTGGCTGGGTATTGCACTCTGAAACGAATTGCAGCAGCAATAAGCTTTACAACTACAGGGTGGAACTCTTTCCTCTTTTGCCTCACAGATTTTGGAAGCTCTTGTGTGAGCCTTATTCTCTTGCCTTCCCAGAGCAATTCACTAATGTCCCGAGTTTTGCCCCAAATATGCTGCTTATCCCTGAAATTTAGCAGCCTAAAGATTAAAGGACATGGAGGAGCTCCTACAGAGGGAGTCGGTCTTAACGATCGGTGGGCCTGCTCAATCACATACTCTGGGCCATTAGGAGATGGACTTGCCAGCTTATTGCATAATTTCTGAACAAATAACACTGGTGATGTGCCTTCTTCCCCTTCAGGTAGCCCCAATATTATCAGATTATTTCTCCTCGATCTTCCTTCTAAATGTTCCACCTTGCTTTCAATTGCCTTAAGTCGATGGCGCATTTGTGACATTTCAGGTTCGATTCTCTCTCTCCAATCACCTAGAGAAGAAATTAACACTTCGTTATCTGTTGTGCATTGGGTTAACACAGCCAAGGAGGAAGCAATGCTTTGTATTGAAACTGCTAAAGACTCTAGCGATTCTTTCAGGGGAGCAATTCCTTCCCAAAGCTTCCCTTCTGTAAGCAGGGCCTGGGAGTTGGCTTTCTCCACTGCCCCAGCTAGGGTTGCCTTAGAGCGCTTAGCTGCTTTGTCCCGCATTGGTGTGGTAGGTGGCGCATGACGAGGTGGATTATCTCGCATTTCTTGGTCCATCCTGGAGATAACTCACTGCCGCGACACTCCTTGTGGCTTCTTAAATATGGACTAAGCCAGCTTTTACAATCTAACTTAATTTTGGTTTACAAGATTCTTTAAATTAGTTTGTGGAGCGGGAGCAAGGAAATCTGTGACTGTTCAGGCAGCCATCACGTGACCTCCTTGTCATTTTCTTTCATAAGTGTTACACAATGCGATTTAAGTTGTCTTATGTTGTGCAGATAAGCCATCCTGTATGTTTCGGAACTATATACATTTTTTTCAGCACAAGACACTTTAAAAGGAATTTCATTGTTGACTGTAAATTCTAAAAGAACCACGTGACTCAAGCACTGTTATTTACAGATTTCCTTTATTTTTTTTAAAGGCTACTGTGTGCCAAAGCTATGTGAAAAAAAATTCCACAGATGGAATTTGCACAAAAGTTAGATTTTTGCTTCCACAAAAGTTCAGAAATAAAATTAACAACTATTGCAGAAATTCTGACTTAGAACAGTGGAATAAATGTATGAATGGTGGAGATTAATGTGTTAAACAGCGGGAAACAAAATTCTGCAGAACTGATTACTGTCAGAGGTCAATTCTGCAGAATTTCTTTCAGCAGTTTAATACAAATACTCTGCAATTTATATATATTCATTCAACAGTTCAGTGAGTCACTGAACTGCGGAATGAAAGTATGAATTGTGTTATGTATCATTGGCCCCATATTCATTTGTCTCCCTGGTGTCTAGTGACACCCCCTGCCCTCTGTTCCATCACCCTGACCATAATTAATATTGTTTCCAAGATGTCTAGTGGCACTCTCCACCCTTCAATTGCTCACCGCAGCCATAATTAATAGTTTTTTCCCTGGTGTCAAGTGGCACCCCCCCACACACACACACATTCTATCACATTACAAACATAATTAATATTGTTTCCCTGGTGTTTAGTGGCACCCTCCACTCTCCAGCTGCTCACCCCAGCCATAATAAATATTTTTTCCCAGGTGTCTAGTGGCACTCCCCACCCTCCATTTACTCACCCCGGCCATAACTAATATTGTTTCTCTGGTATCTAGTGGCATGCCCACTCTCCAATTGCTTGCCCTGTATTTTTCCCCTGGTGTCTAGTGGCACCCCCACCCTCCATTCACTTATCCCGGCAATAATTAATATTGTTTCTCTGGTATCCAGTGGCATGCCCACTCTCCAATTGCTTGCCCCTTATTTTTTCCCTGGTGTCTAGTGGCACCCACCCACCCTCCATTCACTTACCCCAGCCGTAATAATTAATAGTGCTTCCCTATTTCCCTGGTGTCTAATGCCCCCCGCACACACACACACACACACACATAAACACACACACACATTGCTCACACCGGTTGGGTACAGTAAACTGCCACTTCCCATTCCACGCACCGTCAGTAATTCGGACAGAAAATGGTGATTGGGAAGCCGTGTGGTGACTGGCATAGCCCTCCTCTCACCAGCTGCAAAGTTGGAAAATGTTGTGAAAGTTCCACTAAAGCAGAATTCTCAACTTTCGCCCAGCCTTACTGTGTGCTCAGAGTTTCACAGCTGTGGTCACTTATTCAGGAGCTTCTGGTTCTAAAAGAGCATACAGCACAGGAGTATTTGTATTAATGGTACGTGAAAGACACAAAACATTTAGGTAAAACTGCTTTCTGGTAATTTAGTGTGATGCAATTTTTAAAGGAGAATGGTCTGCACTAAGAGCCCTACACTCAAGTGTGAGTCTGGTACTAATTTGCACTCGGTGTGTAAAAACATTTTTTTTTCTTACTGTACTGTTTCTTAAGCAATAAGGCAAGACAGGGGGTGTTATGGTATGATAACGGCCCACACTAGGTGGGTTGAAACACGAGGAGAAGCTGAGTGCTTCCACCTCCTAAGAAGGGCCGTTATCCCTCCATAACATGCCCCCTGGAGTGCCTTATTGCGATTATGAAATGGGTCCCTATTACTAAACTGAATTTTTTTTAAAGTTTTGCTATTTATATCATTTAACACTTTTTTTCTTATTTCAAATAATGTTTCAGAGACAGACAGTCCCAACTTGCAGCAAGCTGTCAGTTTCAGCTGCTCAATAAGTGGTGCTAATGCTGCACATAAGCAGCTGTTTAGTAAGTGCAAAGGGAAGGCAAGCATTGGATTCACATGCTAGGGCTAGTGGAGAGTCAGCAAAGATGCTGCTAGCAGGGCATTGGGACCTAAGTCTTGGATTAGATCACTAATTTTGTGTTTGACTTTGGGATAAACAAAGCCACAGAACCGTTGTTGAGTACCCAGGCTGTTGGTCAGGTTGGAGGAAGCAGTGGGTACTTGAGGGAGACAGAGCTGCGAAGTCTATAGCCAGCCTGTCTTTTTTGTTTGTTTGTTTTTGTTTTCTTTGTTTACATTAAAAAAAATGTTTTTTTCTTTTGTGGTCCATCTCACATGTGCCGTGCAAGATGGACCCAATCGAGGAGAAGGGAAGAAGTGCTCAGAGTTGCGGTCTCAGTTAAAAAAAAAAACAGTACTAAAGAATGATTTGTCTAAGTGGGACCAGAGGAAATGTGTAAGAGAGGAGAGCGGGGTTATTATCTCAGGTATGTGTTTTGCAGACACAAGCATTTGGCAGATCAGTGTACAGATATTTCCCAGGTGAAGAGTCCATTTCGACAGGAGTTATTTTCACCCAGGCTGTTGTGCTGGGATAACAGCCTGGTTGAAAGTAGATGTCAGCCAATCAGGAGCCATCATTCCGTTAACCCATTTCATACTACAGTATAGTAGAATGTATCTGGCTGATTCTGCTAACTTCCAAGCTGACATTTGATGTAACCAGAAATCCCCAAATCACCTGCAGCTGATATTAGAGCAGGGCTTCAGCAGTGAGAGATTTAATAGCCTGAGCTGCATGTTAGAGATTTTTTAAGCTCAGATCAGATGTTTGCCAATCTGGCTGTTCTCCCAGGGCTAATTACAGTGATTTGTGACTGTACCTAGCCACAGAGGACAGTAGGACCAGCAAATAAAAGATCAGAGATTATAAAAACTCTAACATGCGCTGCAAGATATTGCATCTCCCACTGTTGCAGCCCTGCTCTGATGTCACATTCAGAGGACTCAGATTTCAAGTTAAAACAAATGTCAGGTTGGATTTAAGGGGAATCGACCTGATACAATGTATTTTATTGCAGTAAATAGTAAAAAGTTTCTGCACACAAAGTGTGAACTGGGACAAGACCCACTCCTGGGTGTGGGGCTCTTAAGGCAGACTGTTCCCCTTTTTAAAGCAGCAGTGCATGATAGCAGTGAACATTTTGGTCTATATGTTTTTGTTCTATTTTAGACTGCCACCTATCTTCTGACATGTGGGATACCTTTTTTCCCACATCTGAGTTTACTTTACTACTTGTGTTTTACATTTAAGGTAATAAAATGAGCACTCCATTTATTTTAGCTTGTCCAGGTTTTCATATTTATTCTCTGTTTGTTTCTGAACACCCATTGCTTAAGATCTCTTTTCTTGTGACTAAAATGAACTAGGATGTAGCAAACACTGCTCACTGACCATATGGGACAACAGGTTTACAAATACAGCTGAGAATACTAATGAAAACCTGGATCAAGCCATATTAAAAGAATCGCTCCTTTCATTTTTTTCAAAAGGAAAACAAGTGCTAAAGAAGACTTAACATGGGGAAAGAAGGGTAACATACAAATCATGAAATAAGCAGAAATCTAAAATAGAATGCAAAAGTATAGGTCAAAATTGTCCCCTGTGTCCTGCACTGCTGATTTAAGTTAGTTATTAATTTAATGATGTTTGTAATTATCTAATTATGGTTTTAGGATCATAAGCTCATGAATAAGTGACCTCAGTCAAGAAACATCAAGCACCTACTCATAAATAAAAGAAATCTTTAGATAGCAGAGGCCAAGTCACATGGTTCATTTAGGATTGCTCTGGTTATATATGGTGGACTCTTTCACTGTTTCACTTCTCGTTAGTCCAGCCAGACACCTGACTATCCTGGACAATTCCTAGATCACTGCCTATGAAAACAAAGATGACGAATAGAGTTTAGTGGTTTGATAAGCTGCCAGTCTTCAGTATTTGTTAGCTTAATAATAGTTAACACAGCACACTGAAAATTTTTTGTATCAGTGGTCATTTTATTTATGCATGGAGATCTCAGATTACAACACCTTTGAGCTGAAAGCTCTTTTACAAAGGTTTCACGTCTGAGCAAAACAGGTAACATACAATAATGACAAGACTGGACAAAAAATGGCAGGATGCACAGAGAGCTGAAAGTAGTACAGTCAGTTTGAGAGTGACACTTCGGTTATAGAAATTAGTACATGTAACTAAGCTATAAGCAGCCAGGGGGCTTTGTCGAGGATTGGAAGGGTTGGGGGTGAGAGAGGCATGGGAGTTTGGGAGGAGGGGGAGGTGAGTAGGGAATACGGTGTGGGTGAGGGTGGTGGGGAGGGGAGCAAGGCCATGGGCAAGCAGAGTGTAAATTCTGATAGTTACTAGCAACTAGTAGGAGGAGGTTGTACTATGGAGTGCAGTCACAGCCACCAAGAGCTGCGAGGTGCTGGTGAAGCTTACGTTTAAATGGGCCAATCTGTAAAAGCCTATAAATATCTGGAATATTCAATTGATCCCTTAGGCTCGGGCAATGTGTATGTGGATAATCTTATTAAAGTGCTTGGAAAAAGAGTGGTGATACTATATAGGAATAAAAACTGCTTGGGTGGCAGTGTGATTAAAAAGATTGTAGAATCCCAGATTTTTCCATTACTAGATTATGGAGACATCCTACATGACTATTCCAAAAATGGCAAATTACAAAAATTTGATGATTATATAACAGACTAGCTAGACTGATTTTACAATGTCCTAAGGATACACATCACTGCTAAATGTACAATAGCTTAGGTTGGATTTCCTTCTCAGAGAGACATCAATTACATAAATATGTATTAGCATATAAAAGCGTAATAGGTAGGATCCCCAATTATTTGTCAGAAAAGTTGCAAGTGAGGAAAATAAATACTATCCTTAGAAATTCAGTCTATCATGAGCTTATTGTTCCCAAGACAAGAATAAAAAGGTCTGACTATTTTCTTAGTTACCTGGTTCCATCACACTGGAATAAGTTGCCTGTTAAATTCTGAATGTTGAAAATGAAATTGCCATCATTTCATGTTATAAAACAGTGGTTTTTGAAAAAAGCTACAAGTGCAATTAAAGACTGTTGTGCTGCTATAACTTGATTGACGCATGAATGAAATGTAAATTATACAAATGTATTATTTCTTTTAATATTGTATTATAAAGTGTGTACATGTGGAACTAAGTGTAGTACTTTGTCTAACTAGATTACCAGGGTCATTATTTTAAATGAGTTTTTTACTAAATGGTTTAACTTACAATAAGAAGAAATTAAATATTTGGCTCGAGGAGGAAGTCCCAGGGGAGACCATTAGGCCAGTTGGGGGCATGGTAGGTGAAGGTGCTTTGTCCCTGGGATGTTCAGTGGAATAGGACCTGGTATAACTGTCTGGACTTGCCCCAAGTCCTGTGGGTGTTGGATGTTAGGGTGAGGAGGTGTCTGAGGGCTAGGGGGTTAGACCGAGACAGCTTTTATTAGATAGTAGACAGGTCTGGTATTTTACCCTACCTTTAAGGTGCAGCCAGCATGACTGAGCATATAGTTTGTATGTATGCATAACTTGGTGCACACCTATGACTAGTCTGCAGGCTTTGTTTAGCATAATGGTAACCCTTTTAAGTGTGGCATCTGATGTGGCACTATAGATTACTAGACCATACTGTAGTCTATAATGGAGATTATGCTGTTGTTGATAGCAGTAAGGAGGGCCTCGGTTGTCAGGCAATGTTTGTAATGGTGCAGTAGGCCTATTCTAGTGTTGACTGCTTTGGTGATGTGGTCAACAAGATGGGTGAAAGAAAGTGAGCAGTCAAGTGTTAGCCCTAGGTATTTGAAGGTTTGAACTATTTCTAATGGGGTGTTGACACTGTTACCGATTGTTGGTTGATGTGATTTAAGTTTATTGTGGGGGGTTGCAAACAACATGATCTTTGTCTTTTTATAGTTCATGAGGAGTTTATGCTCCATGAACCAGGCTTCAATTGCAGTAAAGGTACTCTGGAATTGTTTCTCCAGAGTGACTGTGTCTGGACTACTGGCAAAGGTAACTGCATCATCTGCATAAAGAAGATTTTTGTCAGAACAGAGAAGGGGGAGGTGGTTAAAGAAGAGGCTGAAGAGCAACAGGCCCAAGATAGACCCTTGTGGAACTCCTGACCATACCTCAGATAGGACTTTGTTTATTTTGACCTGTTGGGTCCTGTTCTCTAGATAGCTATTGAACTACCTCACAGACTCATCAGAGAGCCCAGCAGCAACAAGTTGTTCAAGTAGAAATGAATGATTGACCATATCAAATGCTTTGGTGAGGTTGATGTAGGTCGCTCCCACCATCTGACCATGGTCAAGGGCATGGTGAATAAAACCAGTGAACTCCAGCAATACTGTGGTGATGCTTTGAAACTTATGAAAACCATGCTGTTGAGGGCATTGGTTCTGATTATTATCTTTCTGCCCTTCTTTTAATTTTGTCATCTAGTTTTCTCTCATTCATACTGCAAATCCCACTGAGTCAGTCAACACAAGGAACTCCTGTGGTTCCATAACTAATGTTGTCTAAAAGAAAAGACAAATATGACAGACAAGAGGTTTACCCAAATCCCTGGTCTAGAGTACTAACACTAGTTGGTTCTCATAATAGTGACTGCAAAATAGCAATCACTATTATGGCAAGTGTATATCGCCAAAAAGCAAATTGGCGATATACACATTCACACGACTCAAGATCTGGCATTACTAAAGAGTGTTTATGTGAGGGACTGCACCCCCTCTGCAATCCCTTACTTAAGGATTACTAACTCCAGGGGGTGCATATCGGGGAGGGGGTGAAACATCCATTGTGGTAAAAAAATTAAGTCAGCCACAGGCAGCGGCAAAATAGTGTGTGCTGGTTCCCAGCCCCAAATCCAGCACCTGCTGTACCAGAGCTATCCACCCTCACCACCACATCATGTGGCTAGCTCAGCGGCAGCAGACACACCAGTACCCTACAAACCCCTTCCTTGTCCCTCCTCTTCCCTTCGTTATCCCCTTCCTTCTGGTCACCCTTCTCTAAGCTCGCTTTCACATAGGGTTGCTACCCTTGCAGGGTAGCCCATGGGGGGATAGTGCTGAATATGAGTCACCGTTTTGATGGTTGCCCATATTCAGTCACTATCCTCACGTGATACCACACTGGTTATAAATGATATGCCTTTCCCTTGCTAAATAACGTTTGATTCTTACAAGCTACATAATTTCTGATCAACCTTTTTTTCTGAAAAGCACATGTTGCTCTTCTAGAAAAGGAATCTGGTTTTATACAGTGCCTTTAATACACATTGTATCCTGAGGCACTTTGCAGTCCTTGAAAAGCTGGCAGCAGTCATTAGTAGGGCTGTAATAAAATCAGGGAAAAATTTGTCGATTTTCACTGCTCATATTTTCAAAAAATCTGCTGATTTCATGGAAAAGAACAAATCCGTATGTTTAGTATCATAAAATTCTTCAATGTAACAAAAATTTATAAATATTACTCAGACATGTATTGCAGTAAGTTAAAAACAGCTGTTAAACATCTATGTCTCAGTTTAAGTTATTTAGTTGTAACATTGAGTACATTTTGAGATTCTCTGGTTTAATACTCCTTCTGTTGTTCGTCAAAAGGGCCCCATACCTTGAGAATGAGCGCTCAACACTAGCGCTATGAACCGGCACACTTAAGCAGCTTAAGGCAATGCTGCTTAATTTAGGGAATCTGTCTCTACAATCACTCCAGAACTCCGTAATATTCCAGTCATGCAAGGCTAGTTTGTTTGACTGCCTTCAGCAATGTAAATTCATAGTTCAGAACGGGCACGTAAGTTGTCATCAAATGCTGGTATGTCACTGCATATTTCTGCTTCATCAACAGCTAGAGTTGCAAGTCAGACAGGATTAAAAACACGAACAGCTTGAAAAAATTTAGAGGCAGACTAGCTGAAGCGTCCTTTTCCTGACATGTAGTCGAATATCTTATGTGAGCAGGCAGACATCTTGGCTTTTGTTGGTGGGTTGTCTGTTGCTTCTGCTTTGACCTGCAAGAATATTGCAAAATCTGTTACCTCATCATACACTAAGTGTGATTTCACTTCGTCACCTTCATATCGTTCTAACATTGTGATGAGTGGAGGGGAATTAACAGCTACTTCATTTACACTGCTCACTACTGCATGATTTGATGATAAACAAATAACATCTTCACAAGCGATGCTTTCATCCTTAAAGAATTCAATATATTCTTGCAAATGTTCAGCATGATAAAATACTGCAAAGAACCAAATGTTCCACCGTGTTATCACTGGGGTTGGGGCAGTGCTGTAGACATTTCCTTACTATTTAAAAATTGTTTAAATCTAAATTTTCTTGCAGGACATGGTGTAAATGCTTTTTTAACAGATACCACCAGATCATTCACATCAGGGTGATTTTGACGCCAAATGTCACCAAGGAGATTAAGTAGGTGTGCAGAACATGTTACATGTACAGCATTTAGTAAAACATGCTTTAAACTTTGTGGCCAGCATTTATTCATATACATCGCATCGTCTGTGACAAATGTGAAAACTTTTGTGTACTCGACATCAAATGCCTGCAAGCATTGCAAAACTGCTTGTGAAACTGTCTTTAAGTTAGTTACCTCTAGAACAATGTAGTCCAGCAAAATAGGTTCCAGATTAAGTTTCAGTTCTTTATCTGAAATGCAATTTAGAGACAGAACAGCTACGATGTTCAGGACATATCTGTCTTGGACGTCTGTAGTTTCATCGCAGATGATTGAGAGAGACACAGCCTCAGCTACTTTGTTTTTAATTTCAGAGAGGTGGTATGTAAATACTTTAGGTAGATATTTCCCTCTTAGCCACTGAGATGTGGGGATAATACCAACACTTTTTAGGTTAGATTCAAGGAAGCTATGAAAAGAAGTATTGTCCAGTGCATGAAGTGGTATGTTGACAGCCGTGAATGCTTCTATGAGATTAAATAAGGCAATTTTTCTACTTTCTTGTTGTACTGATTTGGCAGAGAACAGCTCAGTAACGGTTACCTGCATTTCACTGTATGAAGCTGTGTTTATCTCGATCTTCCTCTTCTTGGCCTTGTGGGAAAATGCATCGAGATGCCGATCGCAGCTGGCTTTTCGTTTGTGATCCACTGGTATGTTACAAGCTGTACAGAAAAGCACTTCACCTGAAACATGGAAGGTCCCGCGTTCGTATTGAGAACACTGTCGTTGTGCATTCACATTGCCGGTCTTGGAAGCAGGAGACTGTTTTAGTTTCACCAAAATTAGTAAGTGTAACAAAACGGAGATACGGCAACATGCAGTAGCTCAGTAATAGGAAGTTTTTCAGCACATCTACCTACTGGTTATCTGAAACCTTGATATATCTAGATGTTAATTAAGATTAATCTAAGGAAACTCAAAGAATTATTAAATCGCACGAGCCACAACACAGGTGATTGTATGTTTTATTCGATTAAGTGGTAATTCTAGCTGATTTAGTCTACTAGCAAAGCAAGAGTTAGGAGAGATGTTCAATTAAGTACTTGGACATGAAAGAGAAAAGTAACCAAAAGTAACAAAAAGTAACCAATTTAAACAATTTCACAGAGACTGCACTGCTGCTTATAAAGTAATCATTTTCACGGTATCCGTGAAGGATATGCACGCCATGAAAAACTTACAGTTCTAGTCATTAGGCGTGCAAAAAAGATTAAGGAAAGGTCAGTGAGTAAAGTGCAGAAAGAGAGTATTAGGCACCAGAAGGTTAAGTGACTTGCTTAATGCCACACAGTAAGTATTGCTTGCAGCAGCTGTTAAATTAAACCTCGGATGGAGGTGTCTCCAGGAAATCTCTTCTCAAACCTCTAGGCTATATGGCCTTCTGCTACTTTATAAATGAAAGGAAAGAAACAACAGGTCTTATTTGAGTCTTCTACCTTGGGACTGGTGGCCAGGTGCACCACAGGTCTGAGTTGCCCAGTTCCCGAAAAGGGGAGGGGTGTGGGCTACTGAGTATATATGCACCATAAAGCAGTTTTAGTTGTGGCTTTAACAGCAGCCACTCACCTGTGCTCCCGGCCAAAACATAAAGAGGTGGCTTCAGTGAACGCAAAAATGGAAACCTAACAGGGGGTGCCCACCAAGTGCTGCCAATTAGGGTCCTTTATAAAGTATTTGTATTTTTTGTATGTATGCATGTAATCCTTACATTAGCTGAAATACGGACATTTAGTTGACATGTTTTACCTGAAACATATATAAACATGGGGCTGGATATTCAAAAGGGTTGTACCATGCGCAATAGGGTTGCGCCTCCGCAAGTCTGAAATTGCACCATTCTGCCATATTCAGCAGGAGGCAGTTGCACCCCCCAAGTCAAGCTGAGCAACAGCCCAATGCTAATGAAGTCATGCTCAACTGGAGGGGGAGGAACCATGCATAAACTGCACAGCCTGATATTCAGCAGGCTGTGCAGAGTAATGCAGGTGCAACCCCCAACCTGCACCTGCACAACTTTGAGCAAAAATAAAAGGAGTAAGTCGAGGGCCACCCACAGGTGAGCTGCCACATTGCAGGGCACAACACAGCAGCTGCCACCTGTGGGTGGCCCTCGACGTACTCCCTGTGCCCCCCCTGCAACCCAATCACGGGCATATAATAACCCCCTCCCCGACTGGCCCGATCGTGGGCATAATAGAAGAAACCCCCTCCCCGACTGGCCCGATCGTGGGCATAAGTGTAAAACCCCTCCCCTATTCCAGCCCGGGTGGGCGGGCATAAGTGTAAAACTCCCCCCGACTGGCCTGATCAAGGGCATAAGTGTCAAAAACCCCCACCCCCACTAGCCCGCTGACGGGCAGAACAGATTTCAACCCCCAAGAACATATCCCTTGTGGTCCAGTGGACCCGAAGCCCGATTGGGCATTAGAGTCCACCTCCCAAGGTCCACCTACTCTGGTGATCTAGTGGCCCCACCCACAGGCCCCACCACCCCACTCCCCCCCCGTCAGCTGGCGGGCGGCAGCATCCACCTGCATGCCACCCGCCACCCGCCTGACTGACTGCTCAGTAGGGCTGCACACCCATTGGTTCAGAGTAAGAGCCAGGGCGTGCAGCCCATACGTACAGAAGTCCAGATATGTGTGAATGAATTCACATATCTGGCTGAAGGGGAAGCGGGTGGTGGGGCTCTGTGGGTGGTGGGGCCACTAGATCACCAGGGTAGGAGGACCTTGGGGTGGACTTCAATGCCCAGTCGAGCTTCACAGTCCACTGGACCACCAGGGATATGTTCTTGGGGGGGGGGTTGAAATCTATTCTGCCACGATCAGGCTGGCAGTGGGGGTGGGGTCCCGACGCCTGTGATCGGGCCAGTCAGGGAGGACCTGTTCACTATGCCGCGTGATTGAACCAGTCATGAAGGGGATTTTATACTTATGCCCGCGATCGGCCAGTTGGGGAGAGGGGTTTACCCTATGCCGCATCGGGCCAGTCGGGGTGGGAGATTTCAACGGTTATGCCGTGATCAGGCTGCAGGGGCGTTGGTCCCCGATGGCTGCTGCTCTGGCAGGGGCCAGGCACAAGTCCTCAGGATCGGGCGCACCTGCATGCTAATGGCATGCAAATGGGGCCATAAATAGATGCAAATGGCCCCTGTGCTTTGCATGAATTATGGCCCCATTTGCATGTCACCTTTTGAATATCGGAAATTTGTGCATGGTGCAATGGAACTTGCGCCACCGCATCATGAATGCTCCTCTGACCACTTTAGCGATTGGCGCAAGTTCCACTGCGCCATGCACATGGTGTGGTGGTGGGTGATATTCAAAGGAGTTGCTCAATAGTGCAACTCAGTTGAATATCGCCTCGGCCACACCCCAGCGCAACTATATTGTGCAGCTCAAGGGCTTGCGCCACAGAATGGCACAGTTTGAATATCCAGCCCATGGCATCACTTTAAAGGTCATCCCATTTACCATGTCCTAATCTTTAACTTTTTTTGCAGTTAATTATTTGTATTGGAAAAAAGTTCAAATATTGATACAGTATAACAAACTGGCATTTAAAAGAAAACCTTTCAGACAAAAACAGTTAAGATCCAGATACTGCAAAGCAATCAGCTGATGCAGATTAAGATATATATAGAGAGGGAATTAATAATCACAGTAATATTAATTTGATATCTATTTAAAATGTACAATATTAGAAATTAATAAACTAGGATTTGCTCAAAGAATGCTAAGAATGCTGAAGATGATCAAGTTCATCACAGATACATTAACAGATGGGAAGGGTTAAGAGCAACAGCCAGGGGTCAGGGGTCCATGGTATAGGAGAAAGAAAGGAGGGAGGGAGGGAGGAGGGGAATGTACCTACTGAATGTATGCCTTCTAGAGACCTCCAAATGGTGGGTCACCTGATCCAGGGTGAGATAACGGAGGGGAGTGGAGGAGGAGGTGAGATTCCTGCTGTTATTCCCTTCAGTATCTGTCCTGAGATATGGACTGTGGGGAGTGTCTCCAGTAAGGAAACCCTGTGCATGCCCATCCTATGCATTCTCCAAGTGTAAGAGGGACCCATCAGGTGTCAGCCTATAATTACTGAGAACGATGGTGATGTTTGCCCATCTGGGGCACCACAGGGGAGTTGGAGATGTCAAAGGGAGAAGTCAGGAAAGGGCTCTAGATTTCCTGGAAGTGGTAAGTCATCTTGCAGGCTATATATGACATTCTAGCAAGCATGGCGAGTGTCCTTACTGCTGCCAACCATTCTTTAGTTTAGGGGCTATCCGCAGACCACCATCTCCTAAGAAGGAGTTGTTTGGCCTTGAGTCTCACCATAAGCAGCCAATGATGTTGTGGCTCAGGTAGATGCATATCTGATGAGGACAGCCTTCGAAGATAAAGCAGTGGTGAAAAAGGTAGACTGAGATTTATAATTTGTTCACAGTAGTTATGTACATCTTGCCAGAATTTCTGAATCATGTGACAGGATGTATAGAAGGTCTGCACCATAGGTACCACACCTCCAGCACCTGTCATGTGATATAGAAACATAGAAGCTGATGGCAGAGAAGGACCGCAAGGCCCATCCAGTCTGCCCATTTTTTCTACCTTATGAATGTTCCATCAGCCTTTGCTCTGTCAATGGTCTATCTATTCAAACTCATATGTATTGCTCCCTTATGCCTCTCCCATACCTGTTTGAAGCCCTGCACTGTATTCATAGCCACCACTTCCTGAGGTAGGCTGTTCCATGCATCCACTACCCTTTCTGTGAAAAAGAACTTCCTCACATTACCCCTTAATCAGCTTCCCTCTACTCTCATGCTGTGTCCTCTTGTCCTCTTGTCCTGCTATTTTTCTTATACTGAAACATGTTAGACTCTTTCACCTGTTAATGCCCTTAAGATGTTTGAATGTTTCGATCATATCACCTCTTTCCCTCCTTTACTCTAAGGTATACATATTGAGCTCCATTAATCTGTCCTCATATGTTTTCTGATGCAGTCCCTGCACCATTTTAGTTGCCCTTCTCTGGACTGCATCCATTTTGTTAATGTCCTTGTGCAAGTGCAGCCTCCAGTACTGTATGCAGTACTCCAGATGGGGCCTAACCAGTGTCTTGTAAAGAGGGATTATTACCTCCCTCTTACGACTTGTGATACCCCTACTAATACACCCCAATGTTCCTCTAGCCTTATCTACTGCTTTAGTGGTCTGCTTAGATGATTTCAGGTCATCTGTGATGATGATGCTCAAGTCTCTTTCTTCCCTTGTGATTGCCAGCAACTCCCCTCCCAACCTATAGCTAGCTTCAGGGTTTCTCTTCCCCTAGCGCATAATCTTGAACTTCTTTGCTTTAAACCCCAGTTACCACTCTTCAGACCATTTTGCCAGTGTTTCCAGATCTCTTCTGATTTTGCCCACCTCATCTGGATCATCTACTCTGTTGCAGATCTTGGTGTCATCTGCAAACAGGCAAACCTTACCTCCAGTCCATCTGCGATGTCATTGATGAAGATATTGAAGAGGACTGGTACCAGGACGGATCCCTGATGTACCCCACTTGTGAGTTGCATCTTTTCTGACTGTACACCATTTACCACCACTCTGTTTTCTGTCTGCCAACCAGTTTATAACCCAGTTGACCAACTTCTGACCCACCCCGAGACTAGCCAGCTTATTAATCAATCTTCTGCATGGAACAGTATTGAAAGCTTTGCTGAAGTCAAGGTAGGCGACATCAACTCACCCCCTTGGTCCACCATTCTGGTTACCCAGTCAAAGAACTCTATGAGATTAGTTTGACAGGACCTTCCTGTTGTAAACCCATGCTATCTTGTATCCTGTGCTCCTGTGGATTCCACATGTTGCACTATCCTTTCCTTAAAATTGCCTCCATAATCTTTTTCACTACTGAGGTAAAACTGACTGGTCTATAGTTCCCTGCCTCCTCCCTGCTGCCACTTTTGTGGAGCGGGACCACATGAGCCCTTCTCTAGTCTTCTGGGACCTCTCCTGTTTGCCCTAGAGATTCAAGTTTCACAAAACTGTGGTTCCAGAGGTGCAATATTTTATTTTGAATTAACAAACTCCAACTATCTGGGCAAGCAATATGTGCTAACCTCCACAGGCTGGACCATTCCTCATCAGAGATAGTGGTCTGCAGGAAAGACTCCCATTTGCTTCTAGCTTTAAGGGTATGGTCTGGATTAATGATTGCTCTCTAGATTTTCCCAGCTTTCCCCTTCTGTGTTGCATTCCATGCAGTAATAGGTAAGGGAAGAGAAGGGTGGGTTTAAGAAAGGCCCTTTTTCACAAGGGGTAACAGCATGTTCTGTATTGGTAAAAATTTCCTGAAGTTAATTTGTGGTCATTTATAATAGGACTGGAGATTTTCAAAGGTGTCCAGATGTATGGAATGTGACTGGAGAAGATGTTTCACCTGATTCCATATGACTCCCAACAATGCCAGGCTGTTGGTTCCCCCCATACATATGTTTTGAATTTTGCCATAAAAGGGTCAATTACCAGTGGTAATAGATAATTTGAACAATTTTACTAAAGTCTTTCATGACAAAACTGAAGGCATGATCAATGGTCATCCTTTCACTGTAGGAGGTGATTGTATGTGCAAATATACCGCAGGAGGAAATCCCTACAGGAGGCCGGTTTCCAGTGGAAGCCATGGGGGGAAAGGGGAAGCAGCAGTTAGGGGGCTGAGCCATTGGACTGTTTGGAACCCCAGAATGTGAGACAGTAATCCCGGAATCAAGGGAGGTTCCAGCTTTCTTTCCACCACTGTAGCCATAGTTTTGCCCTACTATAATGAGGGAGCTTACCCTACCATATAAACTTCTATAGGAGGGTATCCATTTTTTGGAACCTGTGCTGTGGTTTATCTATAGCTAAGTGTGCTGTGCAATGCATTATCCTAGGAACCCTGATCATTTTAATAGCTGATATTTTCCCAGCAATAGACAGTTATAGCAGCTTCAAGAAAAGGTTACTCAAGACTATAGTGGGCAAGTCAGGTGATACCCAGATCCCTATGTAGTTGGTGCCCTCAGGAGACCACTTCAGCCCTCACTGAGAGAAGTCCTCAGACTTAAAATAGCAGTATCTGTTGGTAACCATACACACTTTTCAGTAATAAGGTTCAGCTTGCAAAAATATCAAGACACATTTTTCTTTTTGTTTTCTTTCATTCCTGAACTAAGATATGAGGTCTTGAAGTTTTTAGAGTTCCTACACCCATGCCACACCCATGAGATCCTACCTCAAGCTCCTCTGTTCTCAGAAAGCCATCTCCCTGTTTTTTTTCCTGGATCCTTTTAAACTACCTATCCCTCTTCCCTTCTCTCTTGGCTACAGCTACTTTGCCCACACCTCCTCCCACACCCCCCACCCTGTAGTGCGCCCACGCTCAGACCTCCTGCCATCACCACTGTGCCTGCACCAAGTGACCACTAGGAGTCGCTATTGTGCACCCACTTTTGGTCCCAAACATACCCTGTGTCTGGCCCCAGAATGTGGAGCACGGCTCTCACCCAGGTCCCTTCTTCAAGTGCCCTGAGTTGGTCTTGAACCTGGTACCCTGTCCACTAGAGTCCGTGTCACTACCACTAATCCAAAGTGGCATCCACACTTGCTGGAGGGTAACTAAACAATTTCAGCCTACCACTAGTGATATATTAGCCCAACTCTTACTAAAATGCCTCCCTCTCATCCTTACCCTGTCACCACTGTCCCACCTACCCGACACCCCCCCAGGCACTCTGGCACTAGATTCTGCTCTTGTTCCGGAGCTAGTACAATCCTTCCCAACTCTCACCATCTGCCTCAGCCTAAAACACCCTCCCCCCAGCCAGTTCCCTACTGCTTCCTCAGGTGTTCAATTGAAACTTATCATTCTCACTTTCTCAGCCTGGAAAATCCTGCCCACCCCCTGTGCCCAGAAGCTCCCCTCCTCTTCACGACATACCTATTGAAAGCTCACTCTCTACCATCTCCTGGCCAAGGCTGTGGTTATTCTACTACTCCTGACAGGAAATATACATCCCAACACAGGCCCAGCCCACTGTAGCCCAACAGCAGGGTCACCTAGGCTCTGCATAGCATCTATGAATATCTGCAGCCTGCTGAAAAAAATTGATTTCCTCCAATGTTGGGTCACATTGCACAGACCAGATGTCATCATGCTAGTGGAAACCTGGCTATCAAAATCCACCCCAGACTCCTTTGTCTCCATTTCAGGGTACTCCCTCTACCAGGAGGATCTTGTAGGTAGAAGAGGCGGGGGCGGTGCAATCTACACCAGGGACTCTTTCACTGGACAGGCACTCCCTACTCCTGTACTCACACACGGGGCACAGGCCGTAACCCTCAAACTGACCCCTGATCCCTCCAGGGGTCCCCTCTATCTCACCACTGCCTACATTCCCCCAAAAAACCAAACTCTGGCACTGGTTTTGCTAATTGATTATCTCTCAACCCTACATCACACAGCTGACCAAATCCTTATGGGTGACCTGAACGTAAACTGGCTCAACTCATCCGCTACCACCAACCGTGACTCTTTCGCAGCCATAGACATGACCCAACTAGTCTCCCAACCCACTCGAGTCAACACTAAGAAAGGCACCAGCACCCTGCTGGATGTGGTCATCACCAACCACCCTCAACAAATCCATGATACCCAAGTCCTTCCTGACTCTCTCAGTGACCACTCCCCTATACTTTTTCATTGGGTGACCTCCACACCCAAACCCACAGCCCTTCCCACCCTACGTCGGTGCCTCAGACCAGGTGGTTTAAAAGGTCTTAAGCAACTTCTTACCCAAATTAACTGGTCTCTCATACACTATGCCCCTGATATGGATACTGTCCTAACTTTCTTCTCCCAAATCTTCAACAAAGCCTGTGACATTTTTGCACCCATTACGGCAGTCCGAACCAACGTTCGTAATGCCAACTGGGTTACCCCGGCTGTGCTGCAAATGCTCAAGCACAGGGATAACCTTTGGCACCTGGCCTCTGAAACAGGCCGGTCGGCGGACAGACAAGCCTACAATGCTGCTAGAAACAAATGCACTTGGGCCATCAAAGAAACAAAAGCCGATAACTATCAGGCTGCGCTTACCTCCTCCTGGGGGAGGGCGAGAACTTTCTGGGACAACATAAAACAACTAAATTGGAGCGTGCTCTCCCCACCTCCCTCTCAGATCACCATTGAATGCTCTATCTCCATCGACCCAGCCTGCATAGCCAGCTTCCTCAACTCATCCTTCACGGACCTTAGTTCGGTCCTCCCCAGAGACTTCTTTGACCCCCCCACCTGCCCCAGTCATTCAATACCCTAGTTTCCACTTACGCAGGGTAACTGCCCAGGTAGTCAGGCCACACCTGATTAAAGCTCTAACGAGCAATAGTACTGGCAGTGACTTTCTGGACCCCAGTATCCTCCACCGGGTCCTGGATCAGGTCCTCGCCCCACTAACTAGCTTGCTCAATAAATCTCTTTGCCTGGGGCAATTCCCCGCAGCCTGGAAAATTGCCACAGTTACGCCCATATACAAAGGAGGTGACAGGTCCACAGCCGGGAATTACTGGCCCATCTCCATTCTCTCACCCCTCTCCAAAGCCCTAGAAAAACTGGTGGCTACCCAAATTATGGATTACCTGACCAAACACAACATCCTCTGCCATGAACAACATGGTTTCCGTGCAGGCCACAGTACCAGCACAGCCCTCATAGAGTTTTCAAATAGTGTGCACCCTACTTGTTGCAGCTTGGATCCTGGACCGACTACCCTAATTTTAGGTTATATTGATATCATCGGTCCAGTTTTGGCACAAATAGTCTGGTGCTCCCTGGAGTCAGGTGAGTTTCCTAGCTCCCTGAAAGAGGCAGTGGTGACACCTCTCTTGAAGAAAGCTTCCTTAGACCCAGACTGTTTTTCTAGCTACAGACCTATCTCTAACCTTCCCTTTATTGGGAAGGTTATTGAAAAGGTTGTAGCTGCTCAATTGGATGACCATTTAACCATCCATAGTATCTACGAGTCCTTCCAGTCTGGTTTCCGTAAAAGACATAGTACTGAGACTGCGCTGGTTTGGGTGCTAAATGATCTTCTGAGGGCGAGGGATCAAAAGAGATGTTCCATTCTGGTTCTCCTTGATCTCTCTTCAGCATTTGACACTGTGGATCATGTGATGTTGTTGGCACACCTGAGGCAAATCTGTGGAATGTCAGAAACCGTTTTGCAATGGTTCACGTCATTCCTCACCGGGAGATCACAAAGAGTTGTGTCAGGAATTTTTTCCTCCGGCCCAGTCTCTTTGTTGTGTGGAGTGCCTCAGGGTTCTGTGCTGTCACCCATGTTGTTTGCAGTGTACATGCTGCCCCTCAGAAACATTATAAGACGGTATGGGTTGAGGTTTCACTGCTATTCAGATGATACCCAGCTATACCTGTCTTTTGCACCTGACCAGGATGGAGCTTTCTCGATGTTTAACAACTGTCGAGGGAAATCCAAGATTGGATGGATTCCAGTTGGTTAAAATTGAACTCGGAGAAGACTGAGGTGTTGGTGGTGGATCCGGGTGGTCAGATTGAGAGGTCTTGTATTGGTGCACCTTCTGGAATTTTTCTTGGTGGCGTGTCACTGCCGGCCTCTGAATGGGTGCATAATCTTGGGGTGATTTTTGACAACAAGCTGACTTTACAATCTCAGGTGTCAGCTGTCATCAGTACTTCCTTTTACCATCTTAGGAATATTGCCAGGGTTAGGCACCTCATTCCGTCTGACTCCTTGCCAACGTTGGTCCACACTTTTGTGTCCTCGCGCTTGGACTACTGCAACGCCCTTTAGTTTGGGCTTTCTGAGGTTTAAATCCACCGCCTGCAGCTGGTGCAAAACACTGCTGCCCGGGTTTTGACTGGGACAAGTGGGTTCTGTCATATTACCCCAGTGCTGCGCGAACTGCACTGGTTGCCTGTTCGGTGGCGGATCACCTTTAAAGTCATTTTATTGACTTTCAAAGCCCTTCACGATCAGGGTCCATCCTATCTGAAAGACCTTCTGGTTCACTATTGCCCTGGCCGATCGCTCCACTCAGCTGACATGGGGTTGCTGGAGATTCCAAGAATGAGTTTAAAAACCTCTGGCAGCAGAGCTTTTTCTCATGCTCCCCACTCTTTGGAATTCTCTACCACGTCGGTTACGGGATTGCACCTCTGTAGAGATTTTTAAGAAAGAATTAAAAACTTTTTTATGGAAAAAGGCCTTTGTGGAGGATTAAAGTCTCAGTATCTGACTGTATTTTATTGTAATTTATTAAGTCTTTTGATGTATTTATGATGCACTTTTATAAGTTTATGTGTGAATGACTATGTGTATTTTTGTTATTAACTTGTTCAGCGCTTTGATAATTTGAAAGGCGCTATACAAATAAAATTATTATTATTATTATTATTATTAATTTTCTTCATTCCTCCCTGGACTCTGGCTCGCTAGCTGGGGCAGTGTTTATTGATCTCTCTAAGGCATTCGACACTGTCTCCCACCCCATCCTGCTGGATGTCCTCAGCCACACCGGCTTTGCCACAGGACCAATCTCGTGGTGCTCTAGCTATCTGTCTGCCAGCTCTCAGTGTGTTAAAATCAATGTGACCTTCTCCAATACATGTCCTATCCACTCAGGCATCCCCCAGGGCTCCATCCTTGGTCCTCTTCTCTTCTCGCTCTACCTCAACACCTTGCCCAAAGCATGCACTGATAAAATCCTACTGTATGCAGATGATACCGTCATCTTCGCCACCCACCGAAACCCCATCTCCCTACAAGACATCTTGCAACTATCCTTTAATGATGCAGAAACCTGGTTCAAAGAGCATAGACTTGTAGTCAATCTAAAAAAAAAAAAAACTATGCTCTTTGCCCAACCCCAAAACAAAGCCAGTAATTTCCCACTCCGCATCCTCCCTAGTTCCAAGCATCCTCTTGATCAAGTCCACCTATAAAAGTACCTCGGGTCTCCTTTGACTCAGCCCTCACTTTCCACAATCACATTGATACCCTAGCATCAGCTACAAATGCTCGGCTAGGTATCCTTTACCGCTACAAGCACTACCTCCCCACTGATGCCCTCCGACTAGCTGTCACCTCCTCAATAATGTCCCTTGTGGACTATGGCCTGCCAGTCTATGGTGCTGCTGACGCGACCGCCCTCAATAAAATCCGACTCACCTTGAATAAGGCCTGTAGGTTAATTACGGGAGCCCCTAGGCTAACTCATATCTGCCATATATATGACATGGCTAGGCTGCTTAACCTGGACGAACGGCTTAGATATCAAACCTGCCTCATAATGAAAAAACCCTCCTTGGACTATCCCCACCTGGCCTGACAGCCTCTATCCACCACACACAACCTCTAGTCCAAACTCGTTCCTCCTCCAAGGCCACCCTGCTAGTCCCTAGGTCAAGGACCACACATGGACAAAGGTCCTTCTGTTACCGAGCTCCATCTTGGTACAATACTCTCCCCACTTCCATCTCTGATACCCCTACAATCTCCCGCTTCAAAACTACACTTCGGAGTTAGCTATTCAGCTTGCGAAGCTGTACTTGTCTCTAGGTGTTCCAGCTCACTTTGCCCTGACAAAACTCTCTGAGTGGCTCCTCACCCAAACTAATCACCAACCATGTCCCTAGCTCTCTGAATTTTTCTACCTATAGCAGCCTCTGCCCAAGACTACATGTCTGCATTTCATATATAGTTTCTGATCAAGACTACGTGTCTGCTTTACCAATGTATGCTTTCCTCTGTCGATGTGTGTTCCAAATAACTGTAATACTGTGATTACCAAACCTGTAACACACTTTTTTGTAACAAAGAAACTACTTCTTGTGTCTACCATAGCTGTAACCACAATGATGTAAAAAGCTGTAACTGCAATGATGTAAAAAGCTGTAACCACAATAATGTAACTAAATGTTGTACTGTATTTTTCCTCTTTGTGACGAGGTACCTTTGGAAATGAGCCTCTGGCTCAAAGGTCTTAAACTGATCTACAAATAAATAAATAAATAAACCTGGGAACTGTGGATCAGGGAAAGGAGTACCCACTCCAACCTAGATTCAAGGGCCTTCACCAAAATATTTGCATTGGCATTTAACAATCAGCTAAGCCTGTGGCTGGCTGCAGCTGTGGTGTCCTTCCTCTCATTTGTGAGCACATTAATGACAGGTTTCCTTACAGTAGGTGGCAGTCTAGAGGTGCCATGAGCCTCATAGTACACCCTGTGTAGGTCAGGAGGAACTATATGCCCAGTAAGCTAAGAATCCACTGGGAAGCCATCTTCACCTGGTAACTGATGGGGGAAGAGGCTGAGTACAGCTGCTGCTATTTCAGGTGCAGACAGGGGAGCCTTCAGAGCTAGCCACTATGTTGTTGACAGTTGTGGGATGGGGAAAGCATCTAGACAGGGAGCTGGGAGCTGAGCTTGAGAAGAGCATAGCTCTTCATATACAGTTTTCAATATTGCATTAATGCCATCAGGATGGGTGAAAAACAAGCCCAACAAGTCATTCACCACTGGGATGTGCTGTTCTGCTTCTTGCTTGCACAAACAATCTGCTAGCTTGGTCTTAAGGCAGCCAACTCATCTTTCCTAGTAGTGAGTGTATTAAGTTGCATGTGAAGGTTTCTAAGCTCAAGTAGCTGTACATTTTTATGTTGCTCAGCCCGTTTTATTCTCATGTTTGTTATCTACTAGTTTGACTTTCAAGTCCTTCTTCTCTTGCTCCTTAAGTTATCTGTCGTAGGCTGCTTAGCCCATGATCTGCCCCTTCACAGTGGCCTTGAAAGCCTCCCAGAAAGTAGCTATAGATCTGTCCCCAGTGTCATCCAGTTTGAAAAAGGAACAGCTTCCTTCCTGATACAAGTTTTAAACTGAGTGTCTTGTAGGAGATAAAGATCTAGTCTCCAGGTTGAGGATCTCTCTGCATTTGGTCCCCACATCGAGGCCATTTTAACTGGGGCATGATCTGAGAGATATAGCAGTGCTATAGTGAAGGTCACCAGTGCTTTTGTGACTGTGGAAGAGGTCAGCCATAAGTCTATTGTGCTAGAGGTGGAATACATGGCCAAGATGTGAGTGCAGCCTGGTTGTTGGTGGGGGCGAAGGAAGTGTAAAGCATCAGGAAAATGTTGCCATTGTGGCTTTAAGGGCTGCATGGGTGTTAGTGTGTGATGTAGGGTGCCCATGACACCTATCAAGGCATGTGTCTAGGGTGAGACTGAAGTCCCTCCAAAACAGTATGGCAACAGCTGGGACCCAGCAGCTGGTGACTGCCTGACGTAGATCATGAGAAAGGGCTAGTCTGTCCATGTTATGTGTGTAGACATTGGCTAAGTACTCTGCCTTCAGGAGTCTTCATTTTGACAAGCATAAAACATACTTCAATGCCTCAGGACTGTTGTCGAATTTTCCAGCGTAGTGTTTAAAGAAATAAACTAGATGCACCTGCTTTGGAGGAAGGGACACAACTATGTACATCTGACCTCACCAATTCTCTACAGAGTTTGAGAGCCTCTATTTCTGAAGCTTAGTTTGTTGTACTGTAATAGCACTGTTTGGACTTTCACTTCTTTGAACCTACTAAGCACTCTCTACCGTGTCACTGGAAAGTTCAGCCATCTAATGTTCCAGGTGATACAGTTTAAAGATGTCATTTGAGGTTATTAATAAGGTTATTAATAAGGTAGTTGGCATGTTGATGGTGGCCCATGACATATCCAGATAAAATCACAGATGGAATGTTTTTTTCAAACCTTGAACCAAAACTTCATGATAACATAGGTACAGAGAGAATCCCATCTGCATTCATGCATTAAATAACCAGAACATTATTAACATATTAAGAACATACAATTCATCATCATCATCATCTGCATACAAAATCCACTTCTGAAAGCTTTCCCACAATAAACAGGAAGAAGATATGGTGTCTTAGGGTTATTCTGAAAACAGTCAGTTTAGTAGATAGAAGTCAGGAGCCAAGCTGCTCCCAAGGCATGTGCCTAGCTGAACCAGTGAGCAAACATCACAGTAGCTTAGATACTGATGTAGAGCCATTCTCTACCCTGGATGTAACCAGTACCACCATCAACAAAGAGTGACTGTTGAGAAGATTGGAGCATGGTTGAAAATAACAAAAAAAGGAAAACGTGTAGGAGGGCCATAAACTTTCAAACAGAAGTTGAAAACCAATACACCCATTTAATTAACCTAATTGAGCAAACAGAAGATCAATCACAAAAAAATATTGGATTTGATGAGTAGTAGTGAGACAGGCAGCAACAGATCAGAATGGAAATACTGACCATGTAATGGATACAGAATATCAGGAGAACAAGGAATATTCCCCCAAAAAAGTTTATATACAAGGGGATTATATTATCAAATACACAGACAAATATTCTACAAAAGTAAATAAAAAAAATGTTACACCATTTAGCTACTCAGGGGCAAAGATAAAATATATTCACGATATGCTGCCAAATATAATTAAACCCATCAAAAGCCAAACAAGTAGCTTTAATTCATGTAGATACTAATAATGTAGGGAGACAACAGGATGAGGAAATAATAAATTTAAGGCCATGCCCATAGTTTAGTGGGGGAAGAGCTCCTCCCCCACATCCTATTTAAACCAGCAGGCTGCGCTCCACCCTGCTTAGAGTGAGTCGTACTCACCTGGCTTGTGTTGCTAGTCCGGCGACTGCACCTCCTTTCCTTCTCCTGGCTGCACCTCCTCTTGCCCCCGCCAGCTCCACTGCTGTGTTTTTGTCTTTTCTGCCTCCATTTGTGCTCCCGTTTTCATTTTGTTTTGTTTTCTCCCTTCCTGGTGTTTCTTCCTTGGGGGGGTTCTTCCTGCAGCTTCTCCTCATAGCCGTGGTGTGCCCTTGTTCCTCGGCTTTCTCAGCTGTCCCGCTTTCTTGCTTATCTACCTAGCACTCTACCATTTCACATTTCTTCCTCCCACTAAGCAGCCACCATTCCATGTTGCACAGTTCATCCTCCAGACACCTCGCCCTGAAGTCTATCATTTACGTTGCTGGAACACCCTGCTTAATTACCTGCTGCTGGCTTCATCTTCCCTTGTGCTCATTCCATCCTCGCTGTGCTTGGCTTCATTTTCTGGCACATCTCCTCATGCCCCGGTGTTTCTGGTGACCTACACTATTAATGCCCACCATGACTCAACTACTACTTGTCCATTTATGTATGCTAACATTGTTGGTACTTGCAGCCTACAGTAACGTCCTGCTCTCATACCACTGGACTTATCAGGCGTTCTGTTCTTCATTTCACTATTGCTGTACCTCGTCTACTCCATCGCCGATGGTTCCAACGTTCTCACTATCTGACCTAGCTTACTCCAACGCCAACCACATTCATCCTCGGCTGTCTCAGTCGCTACGTACTCACACTGGACTGACTAAATCCCTACTTCTGCACTTTTGCTTAATTCATTCCATCAGCTCCTGTCTCAAACAGGTAGTCCTTGAATTCTACCATCTGAGGAATCTGAACTATGCACTGTATTGCTCATGACATTTCTCATCAGTTTGTACTACCAGCTATCAACTTGGCTTCTATAGTAACTGCCTGCAAGCTGAAGGATTTAAAGCCCAACAGCTCGTTTGCACTCCCCATGTGCACTACTGCATACCTACAGATATGCATTGCAACTCTCAGAAATATAAACCATGCTCGTTTTAGATGTTACACCTCTCAGCCTCCTGCCCTATTACCACTGTCTTATACATTGGGGTCTAGCATACGACTATGCAGAGCCCACTCCATATTGCAGACATCCACATGATGCTAGTAGGATAAGGGCCTATTGTGCAATATACTCATGGAAGATGCTGCAATACTGCCTTCCCTTACCAACGCTGCCTCAAAGGCTCCCTCATGGAAGTCACTTCAGCTTTCTCCTGCTACTATTATATGGTGGTATTCCATACATGGCACTATTACATTGCTACTCTGGTTTTGCACCATCAGCTGTCCAGGTCATTCCCATTCAAGCATATTATAGCTTGCATATTACAGACCACCCCTACTACCACCTGCTACCTCTGGGGTACCTCGCCTCAGGCTTCCCTTCATGGCAATGCCGCAGTCATCTAGCCTACATGGGGTCTAGATGGACTCCCTCTTCTTTCGCCTGACCTACGTGGGGTCTGGCTATACCGCCGGTCACGCAAGGGTTTGCCTGCCTTCCCAGGATTCCCTAATACCTAACATTGATCTACTACAGTTTCAGGATGCTTATTACCTCTGGTCGCATTGCCAACTCATCCATCCAGGTCTCTCCTCTGCTTACATTATTTGTTCATACTACCTGCTTCACCCTTACAGGGTCTAGATGTCATCAAGACTAATTACCCATTTTTACAACCTACTTCATTCCTCAAGAGCTGCAGCTACATCTGACTTTTGTTACCCGTTCACACTACGATCTCTACCTGCTTCATACTTGCTTCCCCTCTCCTGATTGGAGATTTTTACTGCTCCATCCTCCCATCATGCAGCATATGCCAGTTTTGTGCTTTATCATCATGGCTTTCACTTGCAAGCTTGCCTAGTGGAACATGACTCAACAGTCCTCCTTCTCTGGACGTGGTTGCTGAGCCTTAGATTCCTGATTTTCCTCCGAGAAGTCATCCTCACCTGCTGAAGTGCTTCACCGCTGCAACTTGTCACTTCAACTTCATATCGACCATGAATCCCGCTCTACTATCATTTCAGCCTGCTCATGGATTCTCGAACTTGGAGTTTACCAGGAGGATACTTGCCCTGTTCACCTGACATGTCATGACTCACTACTACTTCAGTTCTCCATTTCTCTGGATCAGGATCTACAACTTGGGGTTCAGATTAGCTGTTTAAATTTAATTTTTATTTAGGATTGCTCTCCTTTAGTATGCCCAGAAGGATGGGCAGGTCAGTAACCATGGGTCCTCAGAGGTTTCCCCTAAAGGGGGGTTTCCTCTCCTGCGTGCTACTGGTCACACTCTCCAGAGTTGGAGGAGGTGATCATACTGCTACTCATTTCTTGGGGGGGGGATCATCCTACTCGACTCCTTCAACAGTCGGATACAGAACAATTGTTGATATCATTATTTTTTGAGGGGTCTCATAATACTGGACTAAGCATCCTTCCTATGGTGGGATACAGAGAAAGGCCAAAACTATCAAATCATAACAGTGACTCATCAGTTCATGCATCTACGCACCTTGCACATACTATCCAGTTCATATGTACTAATCACTGACCTGCTCATGTCTATGCTAAGTACCTAAGCATGAATCATTCATACTACTAGTACCTTGCAAGCATTATCCTACTTACTGGTCTGGCCTCTGTATGCAAGCACAACCTCAGCATCCAGCTACAGTATGTAACATAAGCACTGAGCTTTGAACCACAGTTAAATGATTTTAAAGATTTGCATAAGACATTAGAAAACTTCAAGTGTGAACTGAGTTATTCAGAAATACTCCCTGTACCATGAGCTAGCATGGGAAAGAGTTAAAAAAATAATAACATTGAGTAACTGACACAAAAAATGGTGTCTTGAAAAAGTCATAAAATGCACAAAAACATGGAAAACGTTCAATGGAATCAGTGAACTGTTTGTCAAGATGGTCTGCATCCGAGTAGAAGGGGTGGTAAAACATTGGGAAACATATTCTTCAAACACATAAATAAAAGTAACACATCTTTAAACTAGTAACGGACAGAAGAAAGCTGGATAACAGTTTTAACAGGAAGATGTAGTGCAAACACTTCACAGAATGAAGATGGTTTAAAAGGTTCCATGTCATAACAGTAAATATTTTTCAGTGACTCACAAAACAGCACATACACCCTGCTGAAAACCAATTCAGCACATCACAGTAAATGCCAAACACTGAGTTGGTGCACATGTAAAGTACTCTTAAATGTGAGGGTAATGACCCCCCCCCGCACCCCTGAAACATACATAATCATCTCTGAGGGGGAAGACACTGGAGAAAAGAAGAGAGTCTGATGATGGCAACAAGTTAAAAGAAAAACACCCGAAAAAGACAAAAAATGTACCTCTATGCAGTCCTGAACTCAGGACCACCAGCACTGCAGATGGTGTCCCTACCTGCTACGCTAGGCGGCATCATGTTCCACATCCCTATTTAGCCCATCCCTCTTCCTCCCCTTTCATCACTATTCCATCCCTCTTCCTCCCCTTCCATAGCTATTCTCTCACCTCGCCATTTTTCCCATCCTCCCTCACTATTATGTCCCCTGGCTCTCCACTCTTCTTCACTGATCCTGAAAGTGACCAAACTGAAGCACTCATTTCTGAGTTGCTCAGTTTGGTTCACTATATTAACATTCTACCATTTAAACATATTAATGGTAAATGCAATAATTCTTAATATTATTTAAAAAAACAGAATTAAAGAGAGTTCTTGAGGAAACAAAAATAGATCTTACAGTGATTACAGAAACCTGGTGGTCCAAGCAAACCTTCTGGAACAGGAACATAGATTGGTACTAGCTCTTTTGTAAGGATAGAGCAGATAGAAGGGGCGGAAGCACATCATTGTATGCAAGGGAAAATATTGCATGTAACAACCTAATAAATGTTACACATAATGTGGCAAATAATGAAATGCTGTGTGTTGAGATCACTAGGAAAAATAATAAAAAATTAACACTAGGAGTCTGGTATAGACCGCCTGATACTAACATAAGTGATCATTTAGACATACTGACTAATATTTCTAACATAAAACTATGTAAAGAAATATTATTGTTGGATAACTTTAATCTACCAGGGAATGAACTGGGAAGTCCTTACGGTATCAAACTCACCTGAACAGTTGTTTACAGATATAATAATAAAAAATTGACTACATCAGATAGTCGATACACTCGCTAGGATAAATAATACTTTGGACCTAGATATTACTGATAAAATTGTAGACATACATAGTGTCTAAATTATACAACCCCTTGGTAATAGTGACCATAATATGATACTGTTTATTATGGCAATTCAAACAAAAAGAGTCATGGGTAACAATCACAAAAAAATATTATAAGGAAAAATGTAAATCCATTAAGGAGACATTATATGCATGAAACTGGAAAAAAAAATAAGAAAAATATTCAGTGCAGAAAAACTCTGATCAGAAATCAAAAATCAAATACTGGACTTGGAAAATAAATATATACCAGAAAAAACGTTATACAACAGGAGGGGAAATTACCACAATGGTATACTGTATGCAAAAGATCAAAAAACAGTTGAGAAAGAAAAGATCAGCATATAAAGCAAGGAAAAAGGAAAATAGTAACTACAATAGAAGAAATATAAGAAATAATTAAGATAAAGTAAAATATGATTAGAAGGAAAGCAGGCTGGCCCAGTGGCGCAGGAAAGGAAGGCAGCAAATAATGAGGTAGGCAGCTCTGGGGGAATTACAGGAAGGGGTCGCTGGTGGTACAAGGTGGCTTGAAGGAGGAGCAGGTCCCAGTGCACGACAGAGGGGAAAAAAAGATTATCACCCAAAAAAAGAAGAAAAGCAGAATGAGCAGAAATAACGTAAATTCAAAACAGTATATATAAAGAATAATGGAAAAGCTTTCTATGCATATGTCAATCACAACTGATAGATCTGTGGGACCAATAATTGTTGGAACAAATGAATTTACAAACCCTAACGGTATCCAGTGAGGATGGCAATTGAATATGAGTGACTGTCAAAATGGCAACTCATATTCAACGCTTTTCTCCTGTGCTACCCTGGAAGGATAGTGACCCTACATGAAAGCGAGGATACTACAGGGCGACAGGGAAGGGGGGTTAGAGAGGAGAGGAGGAGGGACAGTGAAAGGGTTTTGGGGGACAGGTGTGCCTGCTTTCCCCAAGCTAGCCGTGTGATGTGGTGGTGTGTGTGGCTAGCTCAGGTTCAGCAGGTACAGGGTTTGGGACCGGGTGCAAGAAATTATTGCCACTGCCTGTGGCTGCAACTCTTAATGTTTTCCTGATGCAGGGATTTTGCCCCCTCCCCCACCCCACTCTAAAGTGGGTGGGGGAGTCACTTTGTTCTATAAAGATCACCTTAACATCTTAGCCAACCACCCTCCCACCTTAAACTGTGAATCCCTTCATACTCTCTTCCAAATGGGTACCAAAAAGCTACACATAGCCTGTGTCTTTAACCCCCCCTCCCCACAGTGGACCATCCAGCTTTATCCAGCAGCTGGAACACTCTGCTAACACAGCTGGCCAAAATGAATTGCTTATTCTTGGCGATACAAACCTAAAGTGGTTCGGACATAATCACAACTCATTCCTGTCCTTAATGCAAAGCTTCAATCTGCATCAACTCATAACCATGACCACTACAATAACCTCTAATACTACATCAGGTACCCCAATTGACTGGGTACTAACAAATCAGGTAGATAGAATTGTGGCCGCAGGCATTCTACTGTATGCTATATCTGACCACTCCCTAATTTACTGTGTGTGGAAATACTCCACAGCCCTTCCGTAACCACCGCGGTACACTACCTTCAGGAACTATGCAAATCTAGACCAGGCAAAATTTCTCTTTGAGGTGTCATCAATTGATTGGTCCTACCTTTATCAGTCCCAGGATGTCCAAGCAGTGCTTGATTACTTCCTTGACCTATTCAATGTAATACAGGGTAGGCACACACCCTTTGTGACCCGATGTGTTTGTGGGAAGCCCACAAGGTGGCTACACAAAAGTCTATTGGCTTCAATTCGTACCAGGGACAATAACTGGAGGTGTTTTAAAAACACTGGCTGCCTAGCTGATTACAGTGCCTATAGGGCCCAGAGAAACACCTGTAAAAAAACAATTTAGACTTGCAAAAAGTTCCTATTGCAAAGATCTACTAGCCAAAGCATCTGGTGACCCCATAAAATTCTGGGCCCACGTAAAAACCTTCCTGGGGCAAATAATACTGTCTCTACAAAAGACATGATCATAAACAGTATTCATTACAATGATCCCAAAACTATTGCTGACTCATTTAATAAGCAATTCTCTGACCTGTCAAACTTCACATCCTTGTTCCACTCTGCTCGGCCTTCTCCTCCATGTACTCCCTTCACCCCTACAGTACTGCAACCACCCTTTTATTTTAAGGCTGTATCCAAATCTGAAGTTCTCAGATTACTAAACTTTATTTCTGATAACACTAGTGTTGGCTCAGATGGCCTTGAACCAAACATTTAAAACTGGCTGCATCGTTTATTGCCCAGCCTCTGTCTAAACTCTTAACCCTATCACTGTGCAATGGACATGTCCCCGACATCTGGAAAATGGCTAAAGTCACACCAGTCTTTAAAAAAGGTGACAAAAATGACATTGCAAATTATCGGCCCATTGTTATTTTAGCAGTTGTCAGTAAACTCCTAGAAAAGGTAGTAGCTTCCCAAGTCACTGAATTCCTGACAAAGCATAATCTGCTAGCACCAAATCAGCATGGCTTTAGAAAAGGGCATAGTACCTCTACTGCTCTGCTCCATTTCATGAATGACACCCTTGGCACAATGGACTCTGGCCTTCTTACTGGTGCAGCTTTCATTGACCTTACAAAGGCTTTCAACCTTGTTGACCATCTTCTTCTCGATAATCTTTTAGCCCTTGGTTTCTCCCAGCATTCGGTGGCTTGGTTTAGTAACTATCTAACAGACAGAGACCAGATTGTGAAATTCAATTCTGCCTTGTCTGATCAGGTGCCCATTAACCTTGGCATTCCTCAGGGATCCATCTTAGGTCTGCTTCTATTTTCTATCTTCATCAACAGTACCTCAACTAGTATCCCTACCTGCTCTTCTGTCCTATATGCTGATGACATAACAGACAAATTAAGTTAGTACTCTCCAAGAAGAACACTAGAAGGAACTTCTAACACAGAGAGCTGTAAAGCTATGGAACACCCTGCCAAGAGAAGTGGTGTCTGCAGACTATTTTAACAGATTCAAAAATAAATTAGATGGTAATCTGTTAGGAAAGGATCATACAAAGTGGCCCAGCTGAGGTGGGAGACAGACTTGATGGGCTAAAGCCTTCTTCTGCCTAAATACCAAGAATAGTACCAAGTATAGATTTTTATGGGACTGGCACAAGTGCATTCACCCAAGACATTTAAAATAGTTAAGAGAAAACATTGTATAGGTTATTTATACCTGAAGCTATATACAGTATAAACAACCCACTTACCTATAAATATTCTGGTCAGAGGGACTTTCATGGCTTTCTTTCATGAGCCAATTTGTGTCATGAGGAGGGGGGATGAGGTGAGGAGGTATGGGGGGTTACTCCCTTCAGCATGATTGACATCTGCATCTATATTCCCACTATTACATCTCAGGGGTGTGTTCCGATGTGTTATGTTTGCCCTTCCTGGCTTCAAGGCCCCCAAGGAGAAGGATATACCTTGCAAGGATATACCAAACAGATCACCCTCAAGGAGTAGGAGCACAGAGGATTCAGGCTGTGGGTGGGGGTGCTAGTTTCGGGAATTTCCTTCCATCTGCTCAACCAGCTGATTCCATACCGGAGAACCCCAGGGATGATGGAGGTAGAAAATTGGTCTGAATAATATCATACTGTAAGAAGCCTCCTTAGTTGCATTCAGGCTCAAATCCTTTGCCAGCCTAAAACTGCAACTACCAAAAGGTAATGATCAAGCATGCACCAGTGAGCTAGCCCATCAGTGCAGCAGAAGTGCTTCAGGAACAATCTTGGATGATCAGGGGCCAGCTTCCAGGGAGAGTGCATCACCATCCTCGTTGCTATACTGCCATCTGGGTGACCATAGGTTGCAGTGCAGTTGAGGGTGCCATGGGTGAGACGGCCATAGGCTGGGGTTTGGTGTAGCAGCATGCTTGAACTTCCCATGAGAACCTGTGTCCATGGGGTTGGGAGAAAACAAGGAAAAGATCCCACTGCCTGACTGCCCAATGGACAACAAACCCCGGTGAACTGAAGGGGAGTGGACCTGCACCCCTCCACTGCTAGCCTGATGAAGAAAATGAAGCTAGAGGGGACCCACCCCTCTTCCCTACTTGGGGGGGTGGCCACAGCAGCATGGGGTAGTCAGAGGAAGGAGGTCAAGTCTGGCAGAGCCAGGCACCTAGGGGAACCCAGAGGGAGGTCCAGGCAGCGGTGTGTAAAGGGGCTTAAAAAAAGAATTAAAAACATGAAACATGTACCAGTGATAGCCAGAGGACTACTCAGCCTAAATGTGTGAAAGGGAAAGGTGGGAGCATTACAGAAGATAGTAGCAGAGGAGCGGTAATGAGTTACCCCCAGAGGGATTCAACCTATATAGACTATTCTGCGGAGAGGAATATTGGCATATGTTGTTTGAGGCCTGCATGCCCCGTGCCATGTCTGCTCTTGAGATTTACAGTATCTGCTTCCAAAGAGAGAGGGTTGCCTAGGTTTAAGGAAGGGGCCTCCTCTGAGGTCTAAAGTGAGTCAGTAGGGTGGGCAGAATGATATTGCAGTAAGAGGTAGGCATATCACAGATCAGTCTGACAGACACACACATCCCTGATTGTCCATAACAGCATGTGCAAAAATAAACATTTCTGTATAAACTATACATGGCTATACTTTCTTTGCAGTTTAAGAATACATTTCAATGTCATGGTGTTTGTAAAGCTAAAAAAAGAACAGAGGACTGAACAGATAAAAATTGATTAAGTGGCTGTGCATCATATCCATGGATAACTTCTCTGGAGAGAGGGTAGAGGATGGAAAGATAAAGTCAGAGTCTTAACTGCCATTCCCATACTGTGGGGTGAGATGACACAGTTCATATTTAGAGTTAGTTAATTCAGGTTTCTCATACACCATCGCTAATCATGCAAAGGGCAGACAACAAGTCATTTAGACTTGTCCTGCTGGGATTCATCAACAGGTGCCATCCAAATGTCACAGGCAAGACCCTTCATGTGCTAGACCCAGCCATATGGAGAAGAGTCAGAGAAAAAAATTGTGAGGAATAATATGATCATTAATCTGAAAAATTAAAGCAAACACTTACTGTTAGGATACCCTGGCATCTTTCAGCATGAGTCTACGTTCTGGACACATTGTGGCTTTTGCTGGTCTGAGCCTGTCAAGGCAGCAGGTAGCTGAGTGTGCAGTAGTGCACAGGGAGACTCCACTCAATTCACCCATGTTAATCCTTCTGTCTGGGTTGCTGGGTCTGCGCAGATGTCGGAGCCAGAGTCAGCTGCTTAGGGCCAGTGTTCTCTGGCTCATGGCAAAGCAGGTCTGACGGGATCTTACCTATTCTGGTTTGGCAGATTTACACTCTTAGCTGGGCTGCTTGAGGATGCTGAAGAAAGCCTGTTGTGCTGTGGCTCCTGCATCGCCTTTGGGAGTTAATGTCAGTAAGGCAAATTTCAGCTTTTTGGCCCTTCCTGACTCAGCCACTTCTTTGCTGTACTTATTGTTCTTCCTCCACCAGAGGCCTGTTGTTGCAGGTATTGTGGCCCTGAAGAGGCACTGAACTATCCATTTGCTGTGAGTGTCACCCTCCTGGGCTCCCTGATGTGTATTTTTCAGGAAAACCTATGATTGCTATGTATGTTGAATAAACTAGTCTACAGCCTTGGAAGTTTCAAATGAATGATTTACACCTTTAAGCTGGACTTGCAATTGTGCCTGGTACTCCATCGCTCCCCTGAACCCCATGTAAACAAAGTTCCACTTCACTCCTGCATAGACCTTCCTCATGTGAGATAATTCTGTGGAGAAGTCCTGAAAAAATTGTAAATGATGTCCCTTCCAAATCATCGGCCTCTCTGATAAGCCAGTTTCAGCACATTTTCCTTCACTGGATATCAGAGCATTTTTTAATTAAATTGGTCGGGGTCATTCTCCATGCTGTGGTCAAGAGTAAGTGGGTAGTGGACCTGCTCAATCTCAAGGTGGGGGGCAACTGGGAGTATTTAGCAGTTCAGGGATTAGGCTTTGCAAGAGTTTAATCATATCTTGTCCCTCTGGCTCCTACAGTAGGCCCACCAGGGGCAGGTTGTTTCTGCATGCCCCATTCTCTAGGTTGCCCACCTTGCAGGTACATATTTCATTGTTCTGTCCTGTCCGCTGAGTCGAGCCTGGGTATATGATCTTCCCAGGTCTCCACCTGGTGTATCCATTGCTCTGTTACCTCCACCCTCACTTCTAATGTTGCTGTGTTCTTGCTGAATTTGGTGGCTGATGACTTCACCTCCTCTGTGTCATTTAAGATTTGGGAGAGCATTGTGTTACTTACACAGTGGAGTGGTGCGGAGCCATGCTGATCTAGTGAAATCGTGCTGTGCTGCTCAAGGTTTGTTTACAGTAGCACTGTTACACAGGGGTCAGTATAAAGAAAAGGAGGTAAGGAAAAAAGTAATTTCGTGCCTCAGAAGGCTAATCTTGGGAGTGGGAGGGTTGTTTGGGGAATGTAGTGTTGGGAGGGGTTTTGTTCTCCTTTAAGCTAAGGATACCAAATGTTATAATGTGTACAGTACCTACAATATGGGAAGGGTTGTTGTCACAAGTGCACACTTCTTCCCCCCACACAACTATGCAACACTAGGATTTTTTTCTGTTAAGAACAATATTTTATTCTTTTCAGCAACCACTGGTGCATTCTTAGGCAGGTACATAAAGTCAGACTGACACGTCTTCCTCTTGAATAAATCTAGGGACTGTTTTTTATGGAAGAAGGATTTTACATTCAAAAAAGTATTAAAACACACAAAAAATTGATTAGAATTAAAGTTACATTAAATTGTGCTAGTATCAATTTTATATGCATGATAGCATACTCCAGGATGTGCAGTGAAATGGAATATTTCAACTTACCTTGAATCTTTAATGGCACACAGCATAAACAAACTCTTAATACATGCATATGTTCCTTAACAGCAAATCACCTTGTTGTGTGTTATTGTTCTTTTAAAATGTATACTAGCATATTATTTTAATTGTAAAAGTAAGTATTTAATTACTTTTATTTTATACTGAATCTCCTTCTATTCCAGTTGTAGAGAAGTGGCAATGTAATAAAGTATAATTAGAAGTGCAAGCCTTGGAGAATTAAAAACATAGACAAGGAGAATGATGGGTGAAAAAGACCAAAGGTCCATCTAGTCTACTTGGCGTTCCCTATCTGCACCAGGACCTATTGTCCATATGGGGTTTTATCCCTCCTAGTCCACCCCTCAGCTCCCCACCCTACTGCTCCCACCCTGAGCAACCAACAAACCCTTCACTCTGTCCCAGTCATGCTTGAAACCATTTACGGTCTTGGTGCCCACCACCTCCACTGGCAGACTGTTCCATAGCACCACCGCCCTTTCCATAAACTAGAACCTCCTCACAGCCCTCTTAGACCTCCCCCCAACAGTCTCAACTCGTGACCTTGGGTTCTTGGCCCTGTACTCCTGCTAAGTAGTTCCTTGTAGTTCACTTTGTCTATTCTTTTCAGGAACATGAAGGTCCCTATTGTGTCCCCTCCCCCTCACCTGGTCTTCTATGAATACATGTTCAGTGCCTTCAGACAATCTGCCCTGTTGGCCCTGAATCATCTTGGTCACTCTGCACTGCACTGTTTCTAGTCTGTCTCTGTATTGTTATGTATGAATATTATGTTAAAATTCCAAAAAATAAAAAATATAAAAAAGTGAGGACTCCAGAACTGAGCACAGTATTGCAGATGTAGACTCACCAGTGACCTACATAGAGGACTCCAGAATTGGGCACAGTATTCCAGATGCTGCCTCACCAGTGACCTATGTAGAGGTAGCATTACCTCTTTTTTTCCTGCTGTTAATAGCCCTTCTAATACACCCCAACATCCTGTTAGCCTTCCTATAGGCCTGTTACACTGACTTGATTGCTTGAGGGAATCATTAATGATGCCTCCCACATCCCTTTCCTCTGCAGCAGGGCTTAGTTTAACTCTTCCAATATGGTACTCTTTTTTTTTTTTCTAAAAGTGCATAACCTTTCATTTTTGTTGTTGAATATCAACTGCCAAACCTTTGACCACCTCTCTAGCCTTGTAGATCCCTTTGCACCTACCCTACCACAGAGCATTGTGTCATCTCAGTGAAGAAACTCAACTTGTCCTGGATGTCCTCCCTGATGTTGCTGATGAACCTATTGGCAAGGATGGGACCCAGGACTTAGAACTGATTTCATTCATTCGCACACCTGTATTTTTAAATTTGAAATGTACTGAAATTTTTGCAGATACGCAGTACATTTACATATCAATCATTATTGTGCAGAGTGGAACTCACACTACATTGGAAAAGATAGCAAATTACAATTTGATAGGTACAGAAATTTCTAGGGATATACTAGTCATCATTCTGCAGATATTATAGATAATTCTCCCATACTAGTCATAGATATCAGATCAGGTACACTTTGACATGAGCTATGCCGCAAAGTGTAATGCATTATATCATGAGGTTGCTATTAAAGCCCCTTCTATTAATGCCTCCATGAACTCCTATGTGGGAACTGAAATCCTCCATACTACTGGCAGTCCACACATTCACACCATGTGACTGAAGGGTGCAGGAGGAGCTCCCACCATGGACAGCTAACCCAATTCATTAACAGAACTACTAATGAGGAGCTCACAGGTTTGTGCAATTAAACTCAGATGACTGCTGCAATTTGTAGAAGGTCAGCATCAAAGCTGCAAACTTATTTTTTCAAGCACTAAGTTCAGTTAGTTTCATAAGACTTACAGAGGGGGAGATGCCTAATGAAGAATCCCAGTGAGTCAAAGCAAGCAATAGGGCATTGGTGAGAGACCTGACTGACTTAGTTTGTGATGCTTTTTGCACAGAGCACCTGTTTGAATGGAATACTGCACAGTCATGCACTGCAAAACCTGGGTGTGATATGTAAGCTGCAGTAATGTCTGGCTGGTTTTCAGTAAGCCTGTAAGCCTTATAAAAAGGAACATAAATTGTTGCTTAAAAAAATAAATTTGCTGACAAATCCCAATACTCTCTTTCACTTCAGGGGATCACATACTGTCTGTAAGGCATAATATGCAACATCCATTTTGTTTTGCAATTTTTGAAATATATTCTGCAATTTTGCAGTTAATTTTTCCATTTGATAAATACTGTATCTTGATGGTGTTCTCCTACTATGTTGTGGAAGGTTGGTCCTTTAGCAGCAGTGCAAGAATTTGGTGAAAAGTTTGACCTCTACTTTTTTATTCTATTTTTAGATTGCCCCTTATCTACTGACTTGTATGATACCTTCTTTTCACAGTCTGAGTCTGCTTTAGTACTTTTTTCACATCTGAAATAATAAAAGGAGCGCTCCTTTTAATATGGCTTGGACCAGGTTTTCACTACTCTTCCCAGCTGTTTTTGAACACATACTATTCCATAAGGACATGGAGCACTGCCTGCTGCATGCTAGCTCATTTTAGTCACAAAACAAGTGATTTTATGCAATTGATACACAAAAACAGCCAAGAATACAGATGAAAACCTGGTCCAAGCCATATTAAAAGGAGCGCTCCTTTTATTATTTGAGATGTGAAAAAAAGTACTAAAGCAGACTCAGATTATGGAAAGAAGGATATCATAAAAGTCAGCAGATAGAGGGCAATCTAAAATAGAACAAAAATGTATAGGTCAAAATTTTCACCAAATTCTTTCACTGCTGCTATAAATGAGAATTCATTTGTAGGCACCAACAGCACAGCTGTTAGCACCTAGTGCAGTCATGCATACTCTTTTAGGCATTTAGTCACATTTAACGTTACATTTAGTGTGAGTGATTCAGCTGCATGATGTCATAGATGATGTCAGTTATATGGCTTTTAGATCTAGGTGTAGGGTTTCTGACATACACAAGCCTGGGTTTGATCCCCTGTATTGCACATTTTTTTTCTCTCTACAACTTCTGTTGTATGAGAGAAATTGTTGGATGTCTTTGCTGATGTAGTCAAGGGTTTCAGCGGAGCTAAATAGTAGACTTTCAAATAATTGAACTTAGTTGTACAGTATGTTGTAGCCAATTAAACTACTCCCAGCTGAGGATTGTTTAGGTTTGAATACTATTCGAGTCACCTGTTTTACAGGTTATGACATAACTTCTCCACCATAGGAACTGCAACACACTTGCCTGCAGCTCGCTGGCACACTGAATGTCTGTTTGTTTAGTAAGCAAAGTAGTAGTTCAAATTCTGACAGGGACTCAAATGTTCTTTTTGTAAGATGGAAACTCCCTTGAGTGGCAATTCATGGTGGTATGGAGTTGAAATAGTAAATTATATGAGAAGTAAATTTAGCTAAGAACAACAGACTTGTGAAGGTGAACCACCTTCTAGGATTAGCTCCCCAGTCACCTGTTTTGCAGATTGTCATGTAACCTCTACACCTCAGGAAATGCAACTCCCTTTCCTGTAGCTTAGTGGCACACTGAATGTTTTTTCATGTAGCTAGGAAATGAACAGTGGTTTAAAGTCAGGTAGACATAGCTACATAACAAATCATGGGAGGATGGGGTGGTACCGGAGGACTGGAGGAGGGCATATGTGATTCCCCTTCACAAAAGTGGGAGCAAGGCAGAAGCAGGAAACTACAGACCTGTTAATTTAACCTCAGTGATAGGGAAAATGATGGAATCACTTCTGAAGGAAAGAATTGTCGAGTATCTAGAGGCCAGAGGGGCACAAGACCCTAGACAGCATGGATTCACAGCAGGAAGGTCATGCCAGATGAATCTGATAGATTTATTTGACTGGGTGACCAAAGTAGTAGATCAGGGAGGGGCTGTGGACATGGCCTACCTAGACTTTAACAAGGCATTTGACACAGTCCCACACAAAAGATTAATATACAAGTTAGCCAGCCTTGGAGTGGGTCCCAATATGACAGCCTGGGTAAAGAATTGGCTGGAGAATAGGACACAGAGAGTAATAGTAAATGGAGTCCACTCAGAAGAAAGGAGGGTTACTAGTGGGGTACCACAGGGTTTAGTATTAGGACCGGTCCTCTTCAATGTCTTTATAAGCGACATTGCAGAGGGACTGGAAGGAAAAGTATGTCTCTTTGCAGATGACAGAAAGATCTGCAACAGAGTTGATGCACAGGGTGGGGTGGAAAGGATGAGAAGGGACTTGGCAAGGTTAGAGGAATGGTCAAATGTATGGCAGCTTAGATTCAATGCTAAGAAGTGCAAGGAAATGCACCTGGGAAACAAAAACCCAGGGGAAGAGTACACAATGGGGGGTGAGATACTAACAACAACAAAAATGGAAAGGGACCTGGGGTAGTCATAGCAGATGACCTAAAGGTGGGCAAGCAATGTGAGAGGGCAGCAAGGAGGGCTGGGGGATACTGGGATGCATAGGGAGAGGCATCACCAGTAGAAAACAGTAAGTTATTATCCCTCTGTACAGACAGCTGGTGAGACCCCATCTGAGTACTGTGTGTGTCAGGAGACCCAATCTCCGCAAAGACAGACAGGATGGAAGCTGTCCAGAGGAGATCAACTAAAATGGTAAAGGGTCTGCACCGGAAGTCATATGAAGAGAGATGAAAGGAGCTTAATATGTATAGCCTCGAGGAAAGGAGGGAGAGGGGGGACATGATAGAAACTTTCAAGTACCTCAAGGGAATCAACAAAGTCCAAGAGGATAGCATCTTTCAAAAAAAGAGGTGTGCAAGAACAAGAGGGCACAATTTGAAGATGGGGGTGGCTCAGAGGTAATTTAAGGAAGTATTTTTTCACAGAGAGGGTTGTGGATGCATGGAACAGCCTTCCAGAGGAGGTAGTGGAGTCAAAATCAGTGGTGGAATTCAAGCATGCATGGGACAGTCATAAGGCCATTCTAGGGGTTGGGGGTAAGAAGAAGTAGGCTGCTGGTTAACTAGGATCTGCAGCTTATCCATTAGGTAGGGAAATGGGCAGACTAGGTGGGCCAAGCAGTCCTTATCTGCCATCAAATTCTATGTTTCTATGTTTCTATAGTCTGAATCCTTGAAAGGCTTTAAATATCTTTCCCATGTTTTTTGTAAGATGGAAACTTACTTTAATCGTGATTCATCGTAGTGTGGAGTGGAATAGTAAATTATATGAAAAGTTAACTTTAGCTAAGAACAACAGTCTGTAAATGTAAATTGCCTGCTGGGATTAGATCCCAGGTTGCCTAATTTGCAGGTCTTACATAACTTCTACATCATAGGAACTACAACTCACTAACCTGCAGTTAAGTGGCACACTGAATGTGTGCTTGCTTAGCAGGCAAAGGACAAGTGGCCCACATCTGAGCAGGGACTTAAGCATTTTTTCTATTTTTATTTTATAAAATGGAAACTTATTTGAGTAGTGATTAATGGTGGTATGAAGCTGGTATAGTAAATTACATAAGTACATTCCGCTAAGAACAACAATTTGTGAGGGTAAATCACTTGCTGGGATTAGAACCCCAGTCATCTGTTTTGCAAGTTGTGACATAACCTCTACATCATAGAAACTGCAGCTCCTTTTCCAGCAGCTCAGTGGTAAACTCAATGTGTGTTCACTTAGTAGGCAAGGGATCAGCATTTCAAATCCTGGCAGGAACAACATTTTTAAAAAATGGAAACTCATCTGAGTTGCGATTTATGGTGGTGCGGAATTGGAATAGTAAATTATATGAGAAGTAAATTTTAGCTAAGAACATCAATTTGTGAAGGTAAATTGTCTGCTGGAATTAGATCCCCAGTCACCTGTTTTGCAGTTTGTGACATAACCTCTACACCATTTACAATGTGATTCACTTGCAGTGCAGTGACACACTGAATGTGTTGCTTTTTTTAAAACTCTGTTTATTCTTCTATAGGAGGTGGGGATGTACCCCATATCTGCCCTCTGGACCCCTTTTCAGGTTTACCCCCTGGCTGTTATGACTTGCTAGCCACCTAGGAGACCATGGCTTGCCCACCACAGTGGGTCTCCCCTCTAGTCACCTTAGGAGGAGGAAGGACTGAGATGCTAATCCACTAACAAGCAGTCCTCAGGAGACATAGTGAAGATGTATTTGCTAGGGATCCAGCTCCATTCAGCTCTGCCATAGTTTTTTTCTCTTATAGATTCCTTCTGGCAGGGTGGATGTGCAATGACATCCATACATTGTGTCAGGCGTGTTCCTACTCCAGACGTTGTGATGTCCACCACACCACCCACTACATATGTGCACACTGTTGTGGTGCACCAGTTCCCAGGCACTGCTGGTGGTCAGAATATTGCTGATTGTTGTCCCACCCCTCCACTCCCCAGAGGAGGAGGAGAGCTGTCCATCAGATGCTCTATCTTCCTCCCCTTCCAGGCACCCTCTGATGCTCAGGGCTTATTCCCAAACCCATGAATGTGTGTTGATTAATAGGTAAATAATCAGTGGCTTAAATTCTGGTAGACATAGACTGAATCCTGCCAGGGACTTACACATTTTTGTCATTTATTTTTGCAAGATGCAAACTCAGTTTTGTAGCAATTCATGGTGGTGTGAAGTGCAACAATAAATTATATGAGAAGTAAAATATGAGAAGTAAATTTAACTAAGGACAACAATTTATGACAGTAAATCACTTGCTGTGATTAAATCTCCATTCACATGTTTTGCAGGATGCAACTTAACATCTACACAACAGGAACGGCAATTAACTTACCTGCAGATCAGTGGCACACTGAATATGTGTTTGTTAAGTTGGCAAAGGGCCAGTAGTTTGAATCCAGATACAGTATATTGTATTTCAATATAGAATTGTGTCACTTTTTGCAGACCTTTTTTGGCATCTTTAGTACCATTGTTACTTTGATTGTTGCTGTTGTCAGTAAAATATTTAACAAATAAATAAGGATTTTATTTTTAATATGGAGGGGTAAAGTAACAGCAACACTGCTTGCGGATGTCAATTCCTGTAGCCTTGAATTGTTGAGTTAATACCTTTTTCACCTGTTACAAAAAAGAGATCAGGACCTGGCAAGATCAACAGATGTGAGTGTGGGATGCCATCTCCTGACCCCACTCACTCCAGCATGCTGAAGTATTCTGTGGATTATAAACATAGAAACATAGAATGTGACGGCAGATAAGGACTGCTTGGTCCACCTAATTTGCCCATTTCCTATCTAACAGATAAGCTGCAGATCCAAGTTAACAAACAGCTTACTTCCTCCTACCCCCCACTAGTACTGCCTTTTGTCTGTCTCATGCATTATTGAATTCCCCCACTGTTCTTGACTTCACAAGCTTCTCAGGGAGGCTGTTCCATGCATACAAAACCCTCTCTGTGAAAAAAATATTTCCTCACATTACCTCAAAGCTGTCCCCCCTCTATCTTCAAATTGTGCCCCCTTGTTCTTGCACATCTCTTTTTCTGAAAGATGCTACCATCTTGGACTTTGTTGATTACCTTGAGGTACTTGAAAGTTTCTATCATGTCCCCTCTCTCCCTTCTTTCCTCAAGGGTATACATGTTAAGCTCCTTTAGACTTTCTTCGTATGTCTTCTGGTGCAGACTCTGCACCATTTTGGTTGCCCTCCTCTGGACAACCTCCACTCTGTCTATGTCTTTGTGGAGACTGGGTCTCCAGGACTGCATGCAGTACTCCAGATGGGGTCTCACCAACTGTCTGTACAGAGGGATAACAACTTCCTGTTTTCTATTATTGATGCCTCTCCCTATGCATCCCAGTATCCCCCCAGCCTTCCGTCCTTCCTTACTGCCTCTCACATTGCTTGCCCACTTTTAGGTCATTTGATATAATTACCCCAGGTCCCTTTCTATTTTTACTGTTGTCAGTATCTCACCCTCAATTGTGTACACTTCCCCTGGGTTTTTGTTTCCCAGGTGCATTACCTTGCGCTTCTTTGCATTGAATCTGAGCTGCCATACATCTGACCATTCCTCCAACCTTGCTAAGTCCCTTCTCATCCTTTCCATTCCATCTTGTGTATCAACCCTGTTGCAGATCTTTGTGTCATCTGCAAAGAGACATACTTTTCCTTCCAGTTCCTCTGCAATGTCACTTATAAAGACATTAAAAAGGACAGGTCCTAGTACTGAACCCTGCGGTACCCCGCTAGTAACCCTCCTTTCTTCACTGTGGACTCCATTTACTACTACCCTTTGTGTCCTGTTGTCTAGTCAATTATTTACCCAGGCTACCACCTTGGGACCCACTCCAAGGTTGGCTAACTTGTGTATTAATCTTTTGTGTGGGACTGTATCAAATGCCTTGCAAAAATCTAGGTAAGCCATGTCCACAGCCTCTCCCTGGTCTACTGCTTTGGTCACCCAGTCAAAGAAATCCATTAGATTTGTCTGACATGACCTTCCCATCATGAATCCATGCTGCCTTGGGTCCCAGCCCCACTGGCCTCTAGGTACTCAACAATTCTTTCCTTCAGAAGTGATTCCATCATTTTCCCTACCACTGAGGTCAAACTAACTGGTCTGTAGTTTCCTGCCTTTGTCCTGCTCCACTTTTGTGAGAGGAATCACATCCTGCTTCCTCCAGTCCTCGGGTACCACCCCATCCTCCCATGATTTGTTAAAGAGAGTAGTTAAGCTGTCTCACTAGTTCTACCTTAGTTCCTTTAGAATTCTTGGGTGAATCCCATCAGGCCCCATTGCTTTGTCCACCTTCAATTTTATTAGTTATTTCAGAACCCTTCTTCTTAAATGGACTGGTATAGACCCCCATCTTCAGAGTGTTTCTCTTGTTTGGTTTAGGTACCTCCCTCTCTTCTTCCTTTGTAAATACTGAGCAGAAATAGTCGTTCAGTATCCCTGCTTTTTCACTGTCACCCTCTACCCACATTCCTCCCCTTTATTAAGCCTCAGTATCCCTCCTTTGGTCTTTCTTTGCTCCCTAATGTACCTATAAAAGGTCTTATCCCCCTTCTTAACAGAGTTGGCTATCCTTTCCTCTGTTTGGGCCTTTGCTATTCTGACTGCCTTCTCAGCCTCTTTCTGCTTTAACTGATAAAGTTCTCTGTCCTGATCCTTCTGTGATTCTTATATTTCCTGACTGCTATCCTTTTCTCCTTAACCTTCCTGCCACCTCTTTTGAGAACCATAGTTTTTTTTTTTTTGTTGTGTTTGTTGATTTGTTTACACAAAGACTTGTTGCCTCTGTGATGGCTGTTTTGATTACTCCCCATTGTTCCTCCACCCTCTTTCTTGCCTGTTTGCTAGTGCTTTTCTGAGACACTCTCTCATTTTCCCAAAGCCAGCCCTCCTAAAGTCCAATACTCTTGCTTTTGTATGGCTTGACTGTATGGCTGTGTTTATCGTGAACCATACTGTTTGGTGGTTGCTTGTTCCCAGATGGCTACCCACTTCTAAATCTGAGATTCTTTCTCCATCCCCATTTGAGAGTACCAGGTCTAAGATTGCTCCCACCTGAGTGGGTTCCAATACTAGCTGTCTGAGGCATCCCCCCTGTAGGGCATCAAGAATGACCATGCTCTTGGATGTGCCTGTAGCAAATGTGCTCCAGTTAACATCTGGCATATTCATGTCCCCCATCAACAATATCTCCCCTTTTTCTGCCATTCTAAGGAAGCCTTCTATCATTTCCTTGTCCATTCCCTCCCCCTGAGATGGGGGTCTGTATGCAACCCCCATGAGGATTGTTGTGCCATTTCCTGTCTCCAGGGTGATCCAGAGTGCCTCATCTGCTCCCTGTTTACTCTTTAGTTCTTTGATCCCTTTCTTTACATAGAGAGCTACTCCTCCTCCTCCTCCTCCCCTTTTACCCTTCCTGACCCTCCTGTAGATTGTGTATCCTGGTATGTTGACATCCCAGTCATGGTTCTCTGTGTACCATGTTTCTGTGACTGCCCCAATATCTAGGCAACCCTCTTCCATCAAGGCCACTAGTTCAGGGAGCTTGTTACACAGACTATGGGCATTGGTACTCATCACCCTCCATTTTTTGATAGCCTTACCCCTTTTATCCCCATTCCTGTCCTTACTGCCTTTGCCTTTTTTTTTTTTTTTTTTCATTTACCTCTGTCCTTCTCCCTAATGAAGTCTCTACCTTGGTGTTTACCTCACTAATTACCGTGTTTTGTGGGGGGAGGCTGGGATTTCCCTGCTCCATTTCAGTGCCTCCCCCCTTGGTTAGTTTAAATGCTTGCCAATGAAGCATTTAAACATCTCACCTAGGATCCTGGGTCCCGCCCTGGACAGATGCAGATCATCACAGCAGTATAGGTCTGCATCCCTCCAGGTGGCTCCCCAGTCCCCAATGAAGCCAAAACCCTGAGCGTCACACCAGTTTTTTAACCATTTATTGAATTCCCTGGTGAGGAGTACCCTAGCATCACCCTTGCCATAGACAGGCAGCACCTCCAAGAAGGTTATCGTATGCGCTACTTGTCTAAGGCCCCTCCCCAACTCTACAAACTCCTCTTTCACTGCTCTGATCCCATTCCTAGCCAGATCATTTGTCCCTAGGTGGATTGAATGTAGTTATAACATGGGAGTCCTAAGATATTGAATAGCTGTTTTCCTACTATAATCTCACCATATACAGCAGTCAATTATTTTGTGCTGTCTATACTAGACTCTAGCCCAGTCCTGGTTGTTAAGTTTAATGGACAATTCAGACTCCCAAGCATGTTTTGAAATATCTATATATGCCACCTGTCCATTGTTCAGAGCCTGATAGCATATTGATATAAATTGTGCTCGCATGTCTCCCTTTACTTTAATCAGTAACACAGTGGGTATGAATCAGAGTCTATCTGTATGCCCACACTTTTTTCTAGACAATGATGTTGCTGTAAGAATTGATAATAGTAATTTTTTTCTAATCCAAATTCCCTCTGTAACTGTTTAAAGGATTTGAAAATGCAATTATCATAAAACTGGAAATATACACTAGACCTAATCATATCCATCTGGTACATCTATGGTCCAGGCAAGCTGGTTAACATATCAGATGCTTTAAAAGCATTGCTGTCTCAGCAATAGATGGACAGCAGATGGCCAAGGAGATGTGGGAGGGCTGTGTCTCTCTCTGTCCCCTGACTACAGCACTGACAAGAGGATAAGGCTGACCAGGGGTGGATGACTGTGCCACAGGAGGGTGGGGGGCCCACTGTTCACCAATGACAGGAGTGCTGGGAGGGCCAAGTGCAGCTCTGGAAAGGTGCTGGGGCTGGAGGGATGTTACTGCTAGCTGCTACAGTGAGGGCTTTGGCAGTCCAGCTACAGCCGTGGTGGTGGACGTTGCTTCTGACAATGAAGCCAGGGATATGGTGGGGGGAAGGACCACTAGATGCTAAGGACAATTTATACAAATACCAGGCAGATGATCGGGTAGTGGAGTGACCACTCGACCACCAGGGACATTTATGCAAATACTGGGCAGGTGATCAAGTTGGGGGAGGGACCTCAAGACCACCAGGGATAATTTATACAAATACTGGGTGCGTGATAGGGTGGTGAGAGGGACCACTGGGAAATTAGGGTATTTCTTCAAGTTGTGACAGGGAGGGATCAGGAATAGAGTGGGGGGGGCCACTCGACTACCGGGGAATTTAATTTTTTCTCACTGGGATGGTGATCAGTAAATGGGAAGGGGGGGAAGGACCACTGGACTACTAGAGAAATCTTTTTAGTCTATGAGGATGGTCATTGGAGAACAGTGGAGGGAGGAAGGGCCACCAGACTACCAGGGAATTAATTGTACTATACAGGGATGGTGTTTAGATAACAGGGGAAAGGACCACTACATCATCAGGAATGTTTGTTTATTACTCTATGAGACAGCAATCAACAGTCACACTACCTCCACCAGCTACTAGGGTTGCATGGGATGCCACCAAGTTTCAGTCAGTGGTATTTGCTCCGCACAAGGGGACCACTAAAAAGGCCCTTGTTTAGAGCAAATTATTTGTGAATAGGGCAGCGCCAATGTTCACGTCCCCTCATTTGCATTGCAGCCCCCTCCAGACTTTGCACAAGTGTAAACCCGGTTTGTGGGTGAAAACTGGGCTTTTGTGAATACCAGCCCAGTGCAAAACACAGATTGTGCCACACAAACTGGGTTTGTGCCAGGGAGAAGTTTTGTGGCTCTGGCCTCATTGGTTCCTTATTGTGGTGTTGCAAAAAAATTAAGCAACTACAGAATAATTCATTTTTTCCATGTTTTATGTTTCTAGTATATTCCTGCAGCCTTTCATGTATAGTTCAAATTCTTCTTTCCATGTACTGTACAACACCTGGCAGTTGCAGATTAAAGCATATACAAAGAAAGTTGCAGAACAGTTTATAAATTCCTCATACTTACCCAAACATCCCATGTGGGGTGTTTGAATTATTTTCCTACTTTTATTTTACTGTATTTGCAGATAGAAAAGTGACCACATGTATGTAATCCAAATGATCTAATCAGAAGCCAGTTAGAGTTCAAATATGATTTTGGAATTGGCTGCAAGTTACTGGGTGTTAGAATTTGTTTATGATTTGGTGTCCTGCTGTATGTTACCCTTGGTATGGAGTCAAACACCCCTTGTTTCACACTCTACTGTAAAATGTCCCAGGCATTTAGAAGAATATGTTTGATATCGGGGGCAAGCTTAGTATACTGTAATACAAAAGTTAGGGGCTGCTCTCCTGTGTTTTTCACTTTTGGGGTCAGAAGATCAAAAGATTTTTTGGAACACCACAATAAAGAACCAGTTGGTTTAAAATGTGCAATACTGAATCATGTCCATCTTAGTCCCGGAGTAGAAGACAGTCTGCAGCTTTGTAACAGACATAAACAAAACATATTTTCAAAATGCAGTGTACGAAACTATGACAGAGCTGGGTAAAACCCTGTCCCATTTGTTATGCAGAGAGAGTTAAAAGCAAGGAACTATTTTGTCCTCTTCTCCTACCCCCACCCCCTAGAACTGCCTTATGTCTGTCCCATGCATTCTTGAATTCCTTAAAAGTTTTTGACTCCATGACCTCCTCAGGAAGGCTGTTCCATGCATCCACAACCCTCTCCATGAAACAATACTTCCTCACATTACCTCTGAGCCGTCACCCCTCTATCTTCAAATTGTGCCCCCTTGTTCTTTCACATCTCTTTTTCTGAAAGATGCCACTGTCTTGGACTTTGTTGATTCCCTTGAGGTACTTGAAAGTTTCTATCATGTCCCCCCTCTCCCTCCTTTCCTTGAGGGTATATGTATTAAGTTCATTTAGTCTCTCTTCGTATGTCTTCTGGTGCAGACCCTGCACCATTTTGGTTGCCCTCCTCTGGACAGCCTCCACCCTGTCTATGCCTTTGTGGAGATGGGGTCTCCAGAACTGCATGCAGTACTCCAGATGGGGTCTCACCAACTGTTTGTACAGAAGTATAATGACTTCCTGTTTTGTACTGGTGATGCCTCTCCCTATACATCCCAGTATCCCCCCAGCCCTCCTTACTGCCTTCTCACATTGCTTGCCCACCTTTAGATCAACTGATATAACTACTCCCAGGTCTCTTTCCATTTTTGTTGTCAGTATCTCCCCTCCCCACTGTGTACTCTTCCCCTGGGTTTTTGTTTCCCAGGTGCATTACTTTGCACTTCTTTGCATTCAATCTAAGATGCCATACATTTGACCATTCCTCCAACCTTGCCAAGTCCCTTCTCATCCTTGTGTATCAGCCCTGTTGCAGATCTTTATGTCATCTGCAAAGATACTTACTTTTCTTTCCAGTCCCTCTGCAATGTCAATTATAAAGACATTAAAAAGGACTGGACCCAGTACTGAACCCTACAGAACCCCCACTAGTACCCACCCCCCACGTCTTTACTGTGGACTCCATTTACTACTAGTCTCTGCGTCCTTTTGTCCATCCAGTGTTCTTTTTTTATTTTAATTTTTATTGGATTTAACAAATGCCCTGAATTGAAACAGCTAGGTACACACAATCATCAGGATTACATAATGGAAGCATACAGTTTCATGTCTCCCCCACATCCACCCCCCTACCCCACACTTGACATCAATTGACAATATATCTTGCTTAACCTACAGGAATTCTGAGACATCATGTTAAGAAAATAATGTAGACAATACCAGTAAAGGTGGTTGGGCCCTACTCAGGACTGGTAAGGATCAAATTGATTCAAATATAAAGTGTGCAGTTTCTCCCAAATCCTCTTGTACCAGGAGGAGGAGTCCATCAAGCTGGCCTTGAGTTGCTCAGCTATTAAGTTGAATGGTAATTCCTGCAACCACTCAGTGTAAGCAATTGTGTGTGCATCCAGCCAATGTCATAATACCAGCTTCTTGATAGATAAGGAAATCAAGGCCATGTAGTACCAACGTTGGCGGACTGCAATGTGGGCACACTTGGGGAGTGAAGAGCTCAGCTATACTAATAGTGGATCTGCTTTACTTCTAATAGTCTCCCAGAGAGACTTGATCATTGGACAATCCCAAAAAATGTGTCTTAGGGTTCCTTCCTCTTGCTGACATCTGACACACAATGGGATGGGGGCTGTCCCTATTTTAAATAACTTAGTTGGGATCCAAAACATATTATTCAAAAATTGAAATTGCTTTAGTCTCAGCCTATCCTGAGTGACATATCTATACGTATCCCTCCAGAGTTTACTCCAAAGATCCTCTCAGTTAGGGAAGTGCTCTGGCCAATACTTAGGGTTCACCTCCTGGGCTATGAGGGCCCAGTCAAATAAGGAGTTATATGCCTGGGAGATTGTATCAAGTATCCTGGTTATTGAAATGAGGGCTCTAAAAAAATTCCCCTGTGGTGTCTCCACCCTCTAATATGTCCATCTTCTGTATTAATAGTTGTCTAAATTCGTATACTTTGAACATCTACCCTCTATTAATTGAATATTTGTTCAGAATAACTTCCACAGAGCTGCAAACTCCATCAGAGAAGAAATCCCCAATTTTAGATTCCCTTAACTGAGGGATCCATTGGGCTGTGATAGGTTTGCCTCCAATTTTAAAATTAGGATTCCCTATAAGCGGCTGGTTCATATCCCCTCTGTGCCTATACCCTAGAAATGAACATAATTGTGCATGAATCCTGAATGATGCCGCAATAGGGCTGAAGGATAAACTGCATGGGAGATCTTTTGGTGAGACATGTAAGAGGACTTCTGGGGACATGCCAGTCACAGAAATCAGTTCTCTTTCCAGGGCTAACCACAAGGGGACATACAGTAAAGAGATCAGATCTGCTGAGGTGGTAAGCCATCTCAAATACTTGCAAGCTTGACTGACCCAGTAGTAGAATCCGAAGTACGGTAGTCTCAATTCCCCATCTTTCTGAGCTGCCATTTTGTGGTAAGCTCTTCTCTGGGGTTTATCCAGCCAGATAAATGAAGTAATAATGGAGTGAACCTTTTTGATCCAGTTTAAGGGAAGTCATGAATTCAACATATTAAGGGGTAAAAAATTCTTGGTAATATGTTCATTTTGATTATGTTAATACACCCCCAGAGTGAGGTTTGAAGGGACTTCCATCTGCAAGGTCCTGCAGAATGGTCTGTAAGATAGCATCTAAGTTTAGCTTCCTCCTAGTAGCTTCACTTCTGGCTAGGATGATGCCTAAATATTTCAGACACTTTGGGCTACACTGCAGTCCTAAATGTAAGATTTCATGCATCATTAACTTATTGTTAAGGGAAAACACGATGGTTTTGTCAAGATTAAGTCTATAATTCGAGAGCCTATTATATTCTGCAATAATGTCTAGCACTATTGGAAATGACTCTTTAGGGTATGCTAAATGTAATAAAATATCATCTGCATAGGCCAACAGTTTAAATACTTGGGTGCCTATATTTATACCCTGTGTATTGTTATTTTCTCTTAATTTAGTTAGTAAGGGCTCTAAATAAATATTAAACAGGAGTGGGGACAGTGGGCACCCTTGTCTAGTTCCCAAGTGGAGGGAGAAGGCTGGTCTATGACAACTCGCTCCTGACTATTGACCCCCGACAAACTTGCTCCCGACGTTATGCTCCTCTACACACTCGTTCCACTGCAAATTCACTCCCACTGCTAAATAACTCCCTGTTAGTTCGCTCTTCTATGGTTACCAGCCGAGGAGGTCCTCATTGTAATGTAACTAACCTCACTGCTGTTCAAGTGTTTTTAAACTTAATAAAGTCGCCAATAAATGTGTAACCAATTTCCCTGAATATGTCCACAAGCACAAACATACCCACAGCATCGCACAAAGCCAGTCAGTATGCAGCAGAGTACTAGTCCTCACCATCATAACCCTGATTTGAAAATTGTGCCTTGAGAAGCGACTCAATAGGCGACTGAATTCTGCTGCTGGCGGCAAGCATTAATGTCTACCCGACACAGTAAATGCTAAAGCATGGTTGCTGTGAAATTACTGCACCTTCTCTCAGACTTAGGTAAAGTGGAAGAAAGTTTGCATGACTTTTAACAGACTTAGGGCAGTGAAGGCAGCTTCAGATCGCACAACCTTAGCGATCTAATGAGACAATAGGCTTGCTTCAGTGAATACCTGCATAACCTGCACTGAAGACTCCTGTTATCATCTCCAGACTTTTAACAGACTTAGAATGGTGAAGGCAGCTTAGATCACACAGCCTTAGCGATCTAAAGAGAAACTAGGCTAAGTGAATGCCTGCATAACCTGCACTGAAGACTCCTGCTATGTGAGGTAAATCAATCTGTTGGAAGCGTGTTAATTGTGGGAGAGAGGGAATAAGAGCACAAACAGTGTGTTCACTCTGGGTTCAGGAATGGATCTGATGTGAGGAGGTAGATGCAGTAGTGAATTGCCATGGGAGAGAGATGTTGGGAGTGAAATGACTGGGAGCGAGTAGTAGTAGTCAGGAGCAAATTGTCATGCTCCTGGAGAAGGTGGCTGAGAATACTCCATTGCAGTATATGCGTGCAAACAGGTTCTAGTAAAGGGAAGAGATCCACTTGACAAACACTGGTGGGATACCAAACCTGTGCATAGTGCGAAACAAAAATTGCCAGTCCACTCTATCAAAGGCTTTTTCTGCATCTAGGGACAAAAGACCAGCCGGGATGGCAGTGTCCTTGGATGCAGAGAAGATATGGGCCAACTTTCTCAAATGATCCAACAAGGATCTCCCCTTCATGAACCCCACTTGTTCTGTTTGGATTATGGAAGGCAGTACCCTGGCCAGCCTGTTAGCAAGTAGTTTAGTGAGAATTTTGATGTCATAATTTAGTAATGATATTGGTCTATAACTGGTCACCCTCTCTTTCTCTTTCCCATGTTTATGCAGCATGATAATCAGGGCTTCTAGTAAGTTCTTATCAATAGATTCTGAATTCAAAATCCAGTTAAATAGTTTAGAAATCCAGGGGATTATCTGCTTACCAAACACCTTAAAGAAATTAGGTGAAAACCCATCAGGTCACGAAGCCTTATCCAGGGGTAGGGAGTTAATGATAGCTTGGATGTTAGTGTATCATATTGGTGCTATAAGTCTTGTTCTTTGTTCTTCTTGCAGTGATGGTAATGGAATGTCCCTAAGATATTCATCTACGGCACATACCTTCGGGAGATTAGTCACTAGGCTATAGAGTTCTTGATAGTATTCTGCAAATTCTTTAGTAATGTCTTTGGGATTTAGTGTAATAAATTCATCAGGCAAAGATCGGATGCTTTTAATTATTCTAGATGCCTCTTGATTTTTAAGCCTAAGGGCAAGTAGTCTACTTGTTCACTCTGATCAATATATGTTGCCCTAGTTTTCAGGATAGCAAACTACGCCTTTTCCCTTAGTAATTCACTGTATTGGTCCCTAAGCCCTATCAGCCTACATCTATCTTCCTCTGTAGTGTTAGACTAGAGTTGAGACTCCAGATTACAAATATCAGCCAAAAGAGTTAGGGCCTTTTGTTCCCTTTTATGTTTCCTATGGGAGGCTATGTGTATAAGTTCACCTCTTTTGATGCATTTTAGGGCACCCCATTCCATATCCATTCTGCCTGTGGAATGTAAAATAACCTCAGTGTATTGATCTATCACCTGGGTTATGCTAGTCACAATTTCTCTTCCTTAAGCAGTTGATAGTTTATTTTCCAGATTGTTTCTCTGGGTAGGCTGGGGGCTAGGTTCACACATGGCACCACATTACTGCATGGTCTGTGATAACCCCAGGATCTGTTTTGCTTTCTAGTACCCCAGGCAGAAGTGCATGACTAATCAAAAAGTAGTCAATTCTTGATGAGGAGCCATGCACCTTGGATCAAAATGTGTATTCCCTGGAATCAGGGTATAGAGTTCTCCAAGGGTCATATAGGCCCAAGTGGTCCACTAGGTCCCTTATTGATCTCTGTGCTGAGGAGAGGCCCCTTTGCTTCCTCTCAGATTTATCTAAGTCTGGGGAGAATGGCAGGTTCCTATCCCCTCCTAAAATAATTGGTAGTGTGGTGAAAGGTGCCAAAACATTCAGAAGGTCAACAAAGAAAGCAGGGATATCTACACTGGGGCCATACACACTTCCTATTACCACTTCAGTTTGATCTAACAGCCCTTTCAAAAGAATGTATCAACCATTTGGTTTTCATAATCAATGTTCACATACAAAAGAAGTGTGTCTGGAAATCAGAATTGTTACTCCCCTACTCTACGTGCTGTCTCCTGCATTGTACACTTGCCCCACATACTGCCTCCTGACCAGATTACTTTCAGAATCCAATAAATGGGTCTCTTGCAGTAGCGAGATATCTCCTTTTAAGGTAATGAATATGCTTCAACATCTGGTATCTTTTACCCTTGTTACAGGCCTCTCTAATGTTCCATGAGATTATCTTCTTACTGTTCGCCATTCACCTCTTACTATCTAAGTGTTACAGAATGCCTTCCAGTACTGCAGTTCCCTGCTCCCAATGATGCCAAGCAAAACAGTACCCAGATTCCCCGCTATACCCAAAAGTATCCCAAGAAGCAAAACCACCCTGAAGCATCGAACATTGTTGAACTATACCCACTCCACCAAATTCCCAAAACTACCATACAAAATTAACAAACCACACTAGCATAACAGACATTGTCCCACCCCCCTCCCTACCAATACAAATAGTCCATGGTTCATGATAAATAGACTAAATGACCAGAGCTTCAGCCCTCTCCTGCCCACCCCAAAAGTGCTCACAGTTCAGTCTTATAGAGTTCCCCCCTCATGAGGCATTTTCATAATGACTAGTGTTGAAATGAGTGTCCTCTAAACTTTTTATAGCAATGCCAGAAACAAAATAAAGTGCCCCGCCTTATCTTGGCATGGTAAATGGAGAGTCACAAATTACAAGGCTATTGCCTCTGTCTGTACTTCAAAACCTGTGAAACAAGAAACAGCATTAAAGCTTAATACAACAAACAATTTATGCTTATGAAGGATACATGTTTTAAAGTCCATCTCTGTCCTATGTTTGCACCATAGAAAAGGACATTGCTATTTGCTATGATGCCTTTACTTCTTAAGTACTTTGATGAGTTGTAAAGAAAATTCATTTACATAAACAAAGTAAAACTCCACCCGGATTGCAAATGATTTCTAGCAATCGTTCAAGTCCTTAATAAACTCCAACCCTATCTTACATTGGGTCTCCATTCCAGTCTGGGCCAAACACAATAATTCCATCTGAGCAGTTTTCCTGCCTTGAATCATGACCCCCCTAACTCGTAGGTAGGTACTTCATTAATGATAAACACATCCAAGCCTAGCTAGCAGGAGAATTTCCAAGTGTTTACTTCCAGTGGTGCATATAGTGGTGGGAAATGCTCACTGTGTAGCCCTAGCACGGCCCCTATGGTTTTTGCATGTACATCACTGCACGGCTGTTCAGCTTGGTCTTGTAGGGAGACTGCAACCGAGCTGAGTCTCAAGGGAGTATCCACAGGGAGGAATGGAGAGGGATCAGTAAAGTAAACCAGCTACAGGGATGCAAAGGAGTCAGGCCATGTGGGATTCCACAAGAGAGTGCCATGCCTTGGCAGGTAACAGTTACATTAACCCGCACAAAATACTTAAAACTTGAAAAGCCTGAGCCCATTTCACATCGCAGGGCATTCATCGGTTTTTAAAGAGGCTGGGTAGAACTTCTCCCTAATGCTACTTCTGCTGTTTTAGGGTCGTCATAGCTTACCCAGGTGCCGTTGAGGAGCACCTGAAGTTTAGCTGGATACAGCATTTTAAATTTAATTCCAGCGGGAATCAACTTGTTGACCAGTGGATGAAACCGGGACCATCTCTGTCTCAATGATACCGGCAGGTCTTGTGCTACCCTGAGTTTAGCATCTCCCCATTTTATGTCCTGTAGCTACCTTACCTTAGTAAGAGAATGTTGCCACTCCAAGTAGTTTAAAAATCTGAAAATCAGCAGCCAAGCGGGTGCTCCGGCTGGAGGCACTGGGCGCAGAGCCCGGTGTGATCTTTCAATGGAGTAATTTGGGCAAAACGGCAATGGTCCTACTAGTTTAGCAATCAACTTCTGTGTGAAAAGGATCGGATCGGACCCTTCTTCCCTCTCTGGCAGACCAATGATCACCGTGTTGTTTCTTCTGCTTCTCCCCTCAAGATCCTCAACTTTGGCTTCTAAATGGGCCATCCTTTGTCTGTTAGCCACTATCTCAGGATCTATGCATTCCAGATTTTTTCCAGGGATTTGATGCACACCTCGTTGTCCCCTGTTCTATGGGATACCTCTTTGAGTGCTGTTGTCATTGATTTAAATTCTGTGGTAAACAACCATAGCTCTTCCCTGAAAGGCTTAAACTCCTCAAGAAAATGGTCCACCGTCAGTAAGTTTTGCTCCAGGAAGATGGAGCTGCACGCCCACTTGGAGGTGACTGAGTCCTGCTTTTTTACTTGCTTTTTCAGGTGTGAGTGGTGGCGTGTCTTTTGGTAGCACCTGTCGCATCTCTGCTTCCATAATTCTTGGAAAAATTGCAGGACTGTAGTTAGTTGTTCTAGCAAATCCCTTGAACTAGTGGAAAGACAGAAATAGACTTGTAGACTGATAAAATTAATTAAATAAAACTGAGCTAGTGGGAGCTGTTGAGAGAGCTGCTACTCGTAAGGCTGCATCACATGACCTCCGTTCAGTCAATGTTTTGCCCAGGCTACCACCCTGGGACCCACTCCCAGTCTGGCTAATTTGTTTATTAATCTTCTGTGTGGGGCTATGTCAAATGCTTTGCTAAAGTCTAAGTTGGCCATATCCACAGCCCCTCCCTGGTCTATTACTTTGGTCACCCAGTCAAAGAAATCAATTAGACTCATCTGACATGACCTTCCCACTGTGAATCCATGTTGTCTTGGGTCCTGTGCCCCACTGGCCTCTAGGTACTCAACCATTCTTTCCTTCAGAAGTGATTCCATCATTTTCTCTACCTCTGAGGTCAAACTGACAGGTCTGTAGTTTCTTGCCTCTGTCTTGCTCCCACTTCTGTGAAAGGGAATCATATCCACCCTCCTCTAGTCCTCAGGTACCACACCATCCTCCCATGATTGTTAAAAAGGGTATTCAGTGGTGTTACTAGTTCTCCTCTTAGTTCTTTTAGAATTCTGGGGTGAATCCCATCAGGACCCATTACTTTGTCCACCTTCAGTTTTGAGAGTTCTTTCAGAACCCTTTTTTCTGTGAAAGGACTGATATTAACCCCCTATCCATTGACTAAATTAGGTACCTCCCCTTCCTCTTCTTTTGTGAATATTGAGCAGATGTATTAATTCAGTATCCCTGCTTTTTCACTGTCCCTCTCTGCCCACCCACCCTCCTCTTTATTCAGCCTTAGTATCCCTCCCTTTGTCTTTCTTCACTCCTTAATGTACCTATAAAAGGTTTTATCCCCCTTCTTAACCGAGTTGGCTATCTTTTCCTTGGTTTGGGCCTTTGCTATTCTGACTGCCTTCCCCGATTCCTTCTGCTTTAACTGGTACAGTTCTCCATCCTGCTCCTTCTGTGTTTTCTTACACTTCTTGAATGCGATCTTTTTCTCCCTAACCTTCCCCACCACCTGTTTTGAGAACCATAGTGTTTTTTTCTTTCATTTTGATTTGTTTATTTGCTTCACACAAAGGCTTGTTGCCTCTGTGATGGCAGTTTTGATGTTTCCCCATTGTTGTTCCACCCTTCTTCTAGCCTGTTTGCTAGTGCTTTTCTGAGGCACTCTCCCATTTTGACAAAATCAACTCCCCTGAAGTCCAGTACCTTCACTTTTGTATGGCTTGACTCGACAGCTGAGTTTGTCATGAACCACACTGTTTGGTGGTCACTTGTTCCTAAGATGGCTACCCACTTCTAGATCTGAAATCCTCTCTCTATCCCTACTGAACAGTACCAGGTCTAAGATTGCTACTTCCCTAGTGGGCTCCAAGACTAACTGTCTGAGGCATGCCCCCTGTAGGGCATCAAGAATGCCCATACTCTTGGATGTGGCTGCGACAAAGGTGCTCCAGTCAACATATGGCTTATTCAAGTCCCCCATCAGCAATATCTCTCCTTTCTCTGCCATCCCAAAGATGCTTTCTATCATTTCCTTGTCCATTTCCTCTCCATGAGACGGGGTCTGAATACAACCCCTGAGTGGATTTTGGTGCCATTTCCAGTCTACAGGGTGACCCACAGTGCCTCCTCTCCTCCCTGCGTACCTTTTAGTTCCATTGCTTTGATCCCTTCCCTTACATAGAGAGCTACTCCTCCTCCTCTTCTACCCTCCCTGTCCCTTCTGTGGATTGTCTACCCTGGTATGTTGACATCCCAGTCATCGTTCTCTGTGTATCATGTTTCAGTGACTGCCATGATATCCAGGCATCCCTCTTCCATCAAGGCCACCAGTTCAGGGAGTTTGTTACCTAGACTATGGGCATTGGTATTCATTACCCTCCATTTTTTGATGGCCTTACCACTTTTTTTCTCATCTCAGTCCTTACTGCCTTTGTCTGTTTCTCCATTTACCCCTGCCCTTCTCCCTATCAACTTCTCTATGTTGGTGTTTACCTCACTAACTACCCTGATTTTTTGGGGGGCTAGGATTTCCCTTCTCCTTTTCTGTGCCCCCCCAGCTAGCTTAAATGCTTGCCAATGAAGCATTTAAACATATCACCTAGGATCCTGGTTCCCCTCCTGGACAGATGCAGACCATCGCACCAGTATAGGCCTGCATCCCTCCGGGTGGATCCCCAGTCCCCATTGAAGCCAAAACCCTGAGCTCTGCACCAGTTTTTCAACCACTGATTGAATCCCATGGTGTGGAGCATCCTAGCCTCACCCAAAGCCATAGACAGGCAGCACCTCCAAGAAGGTTACTGTATGTTCCACTTATCTAAGGCCCCTCCCCAACTCCACAAACTCCTCCTGCACTGCTCTGATCCCTTTCCCAGCCAGGTCATTTGCCCGTCGGTGGACAATGACATCCAGCTCCATCCCCGTGCAGCTGCTCCTGCGATCCTGAGGATTCCCTCCCTGCCTCCTCTGAGCCAAGGTGCCAGACAGGCACCTTATCTCCCTCTCCCTTCCCTTCCCCAGCTCTACCCTCCTAACAATGGAGTCCCCCACCAGGAGTTGTTTCCTTCCCCCGGTTTAGTCCCATGCCACCCTCTGGTGGGTCTCCTTTGTGGAGGTTCCCAGCATCCTCCTTGGTCTCCACTATGGGTGCCTCCATAGAGGAACCACACTCTGCCAGACTGGTATGTGAATTGTGGAGAGGTACAACTGGAGGGAGGCACCTCTGTTCCACCACCCTCATCCTTCTTGAGCCCACTGTAGTCCAACTGATCCTCTTTCTTGGCAACCTCTGAGGCAGTGGTGGTGGCCCAGGTGGGCCCTGGGTGGAAAAGGAGGTCCCACGAATCCTGACCAATTCAGCCTGGAGATGAGCAACCTCCTACCTCAGCCCAGAGAGGTGCCTGCAGATGGGACAACACTGCATCCTCCAAAATATCTCTTGGAAGACTGCTGCTCCATAGTCACTGCACTGCACCACTCCCATCATGTCTTATTTGTGCCCCCATAACTGTTGTTTTGTATACTTACTCATTCCTCTCTTTGTTTATTTTTTTACATATATATTTTTTCCCTACTTCCTACTGCCTCTATGCCCTTAAAGCCCCTGATCTTCCTGTTCTGGGACAGGAAGTTCTTATATTCCTCAGTGGTCTCCTTCTTACTTGCTCAGAGTCAGACCTCTAGCAGCTGCAGGTGGGATGGAGAGCTACTCTTTTTCTTCTAGGATGGTGAGTCTTTTGTACCTCTGTGATCACTCCCTTCCTGCCCCCAAACAGGAAGTTCCTGTTGTCAGTCAAATCCTGTGCCTATAAAAGTAGAACCGGCTAAGGATGGGGGGTGGAGGGGAGGGATAGAGGGCAATATAGTCCCAGTAAAGTTCTAACAGCAGCTCCTTCCTCTTGCTATTCTCTGCCAAAAACTATCTGGATCAGTTTTTAAATGCAAACACCTGGCTTCCTTCTGCCTAAGCCACTCCCCCAATTCACAGTTTCTTTCTTCACCCAGCTAACTGCACAGATAACAATTCCTTCACCCAACTCAGACAAACACACTGACTCTTTTTTGTTTTTTTGTTTGTTTTTACCCTAAATTGAAGTTCCCAGTAGTAGAGTTCTAGTTCTTTAGTCCAGTAGAGTAGTAAAGTTCTAACAGCAGTTCCTTCCTCTTGCTGTTCTCCTCTATCTTGATTTCAGCAAGGCCTTTGACTCTGTGCCCCACAAAAGGTTGATCAGGAAGTTGGTGGATCTTGGGGTTGGAGAAAAGATGGCCAGAGGGGTAGAAAACTGGCTCAGGGACAGAACCCAGAGGGTGGTTGTGGGGGGAAGAGTTATCTGGTACCAGAGAGGTAATCAGTGGGGTCCCACAGGACTCTGTGCTGGGGCCAGTGTTGTTCAATGTCTTCATCAGTGACATTGGGGATGTTATTAAGGGTAAAATGTGCCTATTCATGGATGGCACCAAGCTCTGTGGGAGAGTGGACACAGCTGAAGGGATACAGGACCTATAGGAAGATTTGGAAAAGCAAGGGAAGTGGTCCAGGATCTGGCAACTTGGTTTCAATGCCAAAAAATGCAAAGTTATGCATATTGGAGCCAAGAATCCCAGGACAGAGTACTACCTGGGTGGAGTCCATGTATCTTCATCAGAGGAGGAGAAGGACCTAGGAGCGATGATCACTAGTGACCTGAAGCACGCCACGCAGTGCAAGAAAGCAGCAGCAAAGGCAAGCAAGATGCTGGGATGCATATCTAGGGCGATCAGTAGTAGGAGAGAGAAACTTGTACAGGTCATTGGTAAAGTCACATCTAGAGTATGGAGTTCAGTAGTGGTGCCACACCTCAAAAAGGGCTACAAAGATGATAGTGGGTCAGCAGGGTAAGGCATATGAGGAGAGGTTGAGTGTACTGAACATGTACTCCCTGTAAGACAGGAAAGAGAGAGGGGGCATGATTGGTTCCTTTAAGTACTTGAAAGGGATAAATAGGACTGATAAGGAGAGTCTCTTTAAGCTGACAGGCAACCATAACACTCGGGGGCACAGTCTTAAGCTGGACGGTTTAGGAGGGAGGTCAAGAAGCACTTCTTCTCAGAGAGGGTGATGGACACTTGGAATGCACTGCAGGAAGGGGACATCTCATTGAAGACAGTGGGCAGCTTTAAGAGAGGCTGAGATAGGCATAGGGGAAAGTAAAGATCATGGGTAGGGAGGATGGGAGAAGTGGGGAGGGAGGGCAGGGACATTAGCTCAAGCTGTGGACCCTGCAATACAAGCTGACTTGATAGACCAAATGGCTTTCTTCTGCTGGCTTTTTGTATGTTTGTATATTCATAATATATTTCCCAAACCCCTTAGGTCTACCAATATGCATCATACTTTTATGCTGAACCTGAAATCCTGGCTCCTTGCCCATGACACCTGCACTTGCTTCTGTTCATAGCACCCCCTCTTGTTCTAGTGTTTACCTCCCCCCCTTATCTCACCCTCCTCCTCCTTCCCATTTTGTTCATTTGGTATCTGGGCTTGTAGGGGCTCATCTCCAGGTGAGGGGGGATCTTGGGGCTTGGGGTTTGTGATCCCCTAGTTTTCTTCAAGATATTTTGTCTTACTCCTGTCTGCAGATATTGTCATTTGCTTACCATATGTGTAGCCATGTTATGTTAGCTACTTCTTTATTTTGTTTACTGTACCTTCTTTGACCACATTGTTTTATTAATGCTGTATGTAACTGCTGTGTTACTTGCACTGTACTGTGCCTGTACCTGCACTGCGTATATTGACCATATTGTCTTATTATTCTGTTGATATTGCTGTTTTATTGCACTGTATTCTACCTGTACCTACACTGTGATTCTTGTCTGTATTTGTGTCTTCTGGCCCAGGTCATGCCTGTAAACGGTTCTTCAGACCTGTGCACCTACCTGTGACAGGGTAGAATAGGATCCTGTCCCAGCTGTCATGGAGAAAGTCTTTAAATGCAAGGATCTATTCTTTTCTTTTCTGTCTCTTCTCTGTCTGGTTGCGCAACCAAATTTTCCTGTGAGACCTCGGACTTAATCACCCTGAACAGTCTCACAGTTCTTTGTCTCTCACTGTCTCCCAGCATCTCTTGCTGTCTGTCTTTTCCTCCCTTGCATATCTGCTAATATAAAATATGTGCAAATCATTGTATGGAAATGTAACTGATATTGGGATCCCTTTTGTTTAAAAAATATATAGTGTTACTGTTGAAATGTATATAATTGTGGTTCGAGATTATTGCAAAAAGCTATTAGAAGCTCAAGAGGTTACCCGAGTTCAATTTTTAAACCTTTTGCATAAGCTGTGCAAAGGGGCCTCAACTCAAGTACACTGTGTTCTAGTAACCCTGCCTGATACTTACGAGAACAAAACACTTTGGAAGAAGCAGGATGCTTGATTAAGAGTGGGGGTTGGAAGGACTTATAGGAGCACAGAGCTGCAATTGCTTGAGGAAGAAAAAGGGGACAGATATTGAAGGAAAACTTCATTTTATTTTGCCTTTGTAAATAGTTATACTGAACAAGTTTATTTTTTTTTTTTGTTACTGCTACTGTAAATAAATATTTTTGGTGAATTTTACAACTGCTCTGGGTTTTCTAATGCTTCCTGGCTTGTGCCTAGACTACACTACCCAGTTAAAGCCATAAATACATAAATAAATGTCCTTTTTCCGGGTATCTGTGGAGTACAATATCTATAGTAATCAGTATCAAGTTATTCGTTTATAAACTGCACAGTCCATTTAGCTATTAGTGCCATGCCCTGGCAGTATATTAGGTATCTGTAAAGTACAAAGTTTAAAGTTATCAGTAACTAGTTTTTAGATGATAAACTGCACTGTCCAATGTTAGCTGGTATACTGACGTCCTTTTATTAGGGTATTTGGTAACCACAATGTGCAGTTATCTTCCACTAGCAGAACCATATAACAGTGTTATTTGTAAAGTGCAATATCCACAGCAAGCTGCTGCCATTACCCTTGGTTGTTTTGAGTCTGCAATTAATTGGTTGAAAGAGACAAAGTGTCAGGGCTTCGGGCTACTATTGCGAACTGTCTTGTCTTCCTGTACCAGCTATTGATGCAGCTAATGTCACTGTCTGATGATGAATGTCTTCCTTTGGTTTATGCTACAGCAATTGCTGGGTTTGTGTGTAAGACCATCCCCTCCTTTTCACCTGCACATAGTACCTGCTTGTTTCATTTTTCCTCAATCACCAGTTTATTGCTAGATGGGTTTCTGGCTGTAGAAAAACTCTATTAATAGTGCTTTGCCCCAACACATAGAGTGGTACTAAAGAGGAGCGCTGTAAGCCATTGTCGGCTAGGACGAGATGGGGCACATAGACTAGTAGGTTGGAGAGAGAGAAGAAGCCAGAAGGGGAAGGAAGGAAACATATTCAATTCAGTGCTTTAGAGTAACTGGTAATTGCTATTTTTCTTTTAAACTTAGATTGTGGGCTTTTAGTGACACTGTACTTTCTTTGTTGTCTTTACTTAGAATTGTTTTTGGGCTGTTGAAAATTTAAACGTAGTGGTGGTGTAATTCTGTGCTGTCTTTAATTGCTGCAATTTTCACCCCCTTCCCCAACTCTTAATTATATGCCCTGTTAAATCTGATTGACAGGAGCTAAACACAGGTATAGTAAGGTGTGAAGTAGGAGGGGCATAAGGGAAGAAGCCCACCCTCAGCACAAGTGTTTTGACTCATTTATTTATTTATTGGTTTCTTTTTTTTTTTTTTTAAAGAAAATTATCTGAGGATCAGTGGCAGGATTTTTAGGACAGTAAATTAATAAAAAGGGAACTAGGAGAACTTCAGTAGCAGACAAGTAGTGGAATAGCAGTATAATTGCAGTATAATGGGGAATGGTGCAATGCAGTGGCTGGGCAGCCATATTCAGGCAGACCTTCTGGACACTGAGGTGCTGCCCTATCTGCATGCATCTCTGGACTGGGCGGATGAGGTAGCCAGACTCAGAGAGGAAGTAAACTGGGTCAGGAGTACCATCACCCCTATCCAGAGACCACCCAGTCCAATGCAACTGCCTCAAAGGATGCCGAGAACTGAGGAGCACATGGATGACAGTGGGCTCAAGGAGGGTTAGAGTGGTCAGGCAGAGGCACATCCCAGATCCTATTCCACTCAAGAACTCATATGCCACACTGGCAAACGAGGACAACCAAATAGAGGTACCCAGAGAAGTGGAAGGAAAGGATGTGGAGGTTAGCCAAGAAGGTGACCTCAGTGGGGAAAGCAGTGGACCCCACAGGAGGAGGAAGTGAATCCTGGTGGGGGACTCCATCATAAGAGGGATCCAGCTAGGAACACAGAAGGTGGAGGACAGGGTGAGGTGCCTACCAGGTGCCATGGCATGGAGGGATGGAAGGAAGATCCTGGGGATCACTGGGAAGGCAAGACAGGAGGGTGAGCTGGATGTCATTATCCACCTAGGTACTAATGACCTGGCAAATGGGGAGCCAAAGGAAGTTCAGGAAGAGTTTAGGAAATCAGGAAGGGGATCTCAAGCAAGTAGCTACTGCTGTCACTTTCTCAGAAGTACTACCTGCGAGAGGCAAGGGAGCGCATAGGAGTGCATGCACCAGGAACTTTAACTCATGGTTGAAGAACTGGTGCTGTGAGGAAGGGTTTGGATTCTTTGGTGACTGGGGACCCACCTGAGGGGATGGAGGTTTGTTCAAGCCTGACGGCCTGCATCCATCCTGGAGGAGAATCCAAGACTCAATGATAAGTTTAAATGCTACATTGACAAGCATTTAAACTAGCAAAGGGGTGGCAGGCCAGCAAGAGGGACCTCTTGCTCACCCCCACAGCTAGCAGTGGAACCAGTGAACCAGAGGAGTGGCTATCTCTGCAAAGCAGTGTGCAAAAGACGGAGATTAGTGCCCAAGAGGGGGATAGGCAGAAAAGGCAAAATTCAGCAGAAGGGCAGACAGCAAGGAGAACCAGGGATAAAGGACAACCAAGGAAGGGGCTGAGTAGAACAGCCAAACAGTCTAGGGAGGTCAAATCATGGAAGCCATGTGTGCAAATGCCAGGAGCCTTAGCAACAAGATGGAAGATCTGGAGGCTGTCATGGTACAGTCAGACCTGGACATTTTGGCCATCACTGAAACCTGGTATAATGATAACCACAACTGGGAGATGGCCATACCTGGCTACAACATATTCAGAAGAGACAGAGCAGGCAAGAAGGGAGGCAAAGTGGCACTGTATGTGAAAAATGACATAAGGGCCACAGAGATCCAGGAAGAACAAAATGGGGGGCGAGATACTGTGGGTTAAGCTGGAATGGAAAATGGGGACAGCCATCTGCACAGGTGTGGTCTATAGACCACCAGCCCAGGAGGAAGAAACAGATAGGGAGCTGATGCTAGCCATCCAAAGGATGGCAGACAAGGGTGAGGTAGTACTGGTTGAGACTTCAATATTCCAGACGTGGACTGGAGCATCCCAGCAGCAGCATCAACTAGGAGCAGATTTATCCTGGACTCCTTCAGGGTGCCTTCCTCAAGCAACTGGTCATGGAACCAACTCGGCAGAAGGCAATACTGGACCTTGTGCTCACAAACAGGGACAGTGTGATGGGGGTAACAGTGGGGAGCACCTGGGGAACAGTGACCACCAGTCATTGTGGTTTGAAATCACAGAAAGAGCAGAACCAAACCACACAAAAACACGTATCCTGGATTTTAGGGGGCAGACTTTGGGAAAATGGGAAGATACTTGAAAGAGGCATTAAGGGAATGGGACAGGAATCAGGGGTTGAGGAACAGTGGGCAGTATTTAAAATGGGGATTACAAGAACAACAGAATTACGACACAGGTTAGTAAAAGGAAAGGAAGAGGAGACATTATGGTTTTCCAAAGAGGTAGCAAAGAAAGTAAAAGCCAAAAAGATTGCATTCAGGCAATACAAAAAGACACAGGCAGAAGGGGATAGGGAGAAGTACCAGGAGAAGCAAAGGGAGGCAGGGAGCTCAGTAAGGGAAGCCAAAGCTCAGACAGAAGAACACATTGCAAAATCAGTGGGTAGAGGGGACAAAACCTTTTACAGGTACATAAGTGAAAAAAGAAAGACAAAGGGAGGGATAGTGAGACTGAAGGGGGAGGATGGGGGCCCATGGAGGATGACAACAGTAAAGCTGACATATTGAACAGGTATTTCTGCTCAGTCTTTACTGAGGAAGAGGAGGGTAATGGGTCTGAAGGGAGTACAAGGGGTGAGAATGGTGCAGAAATGGACACAAGTCCTTTACACGAGAAAGGATCCTGAAGGAACTGGAATAAGAGTTGATAAAGCAATGGGGCCAGATGGGTGCACCCCAGGGTCCTTAAAGAACTAAGAGGTGGTGGCTGAACCTCTGGCTATCCTGTTTAGCCGATCACTGGAAACAGGGAGGTACCCAAAGACTGGAGGACAGCAGATGTAGTCCCCTTATACAAAAGTGGGAACAAAGAGGAAGCAGGGAACTACAGACCAGTCAGCCTCACCTCGGTAGTGGGGAAGATCATGGAAGCACTACTGAAGGAGAGATTGGTGGAACATCTGGTTGTCAATGGACTACAGGACCCAAGGCAGCATGGTTTCACCAGGGGGCGGTCATGTCAGACCAACCTCGTTGAATTTTTTGACTGGGTGACTAGGGAGGTGGATCAGGGAGGGCAGTGGACATGGCCTATCTGGACTTCAGCAAGGCCTTTGACACTGTGCCACATAGAAGACTATTACACAAACTGGGGAATATGGGTGTGGGCAGGACAGTAGTGTGGTGGGTAGGTAACTGGCTGGGTGGCAGGACACAGAGGGTGGTGGTAAATGGCTGTCACTCCACAGAGGGAAGAGTGACCAGTGGGGTACCACAGGGATCAGTGCTGGGACCGGTCCTATTCAACATCTTCATCAGTGATATTGCACAGGACCTAGAAGGCAGAATTTCACTGTTCGCTGATCACACAAAGCTCTGTAACACAGTAGACACACCAGAGGTGTAGAAAGAATGAGAAGGACCTGCAGAAACTTGAAGAATGGTCAGGGGTTTGGCAGTTGAAATTCAATGCAAAGAAGTGCAAGATAATGCATATGGGGCACAAAACCCTGGCACAATATATCAGTTGGGGGTGAGGATATAGCATGCACCAAGCAGGAAAGGGATCTTGGGTTATCATCTGATGACCTCAAGGTAGGGAAACAGTGTGACAAGGCAGCATGTAAAGCAATAGGATGCTGGGATGTATAGCAGGGCATCACCAGCAGGAAAAGGGAGGTCATAATCCTGCCATACAAGACACTCAGTGAGGCTCCCACCTGAGTACAGTGTACAGTTCTGAGACCATACCTACCTAAGGACATAGACAGGGTAGAGAAGGTTCAGAGGAGGGCAACAAAGATGGTGCATGGATTGCATCACAAGTCCTGGAAGACAGGTTGAAGGAACTGAACATGTACTCCTGGAGGAGAGGAGGAGAGATGGGATATGATAGAGACATACAAGTATCTCACAGGGAGGAACAGGGTGCAGGAATACACTATTTTAAGTGAAAAGATGTTCCAGGACTAGAGGGCATGGGATGAAGTTGGAGGGAGGACGATTCAGAGGAAACATGAGGAAGAATTTCTTCACAGAACGGGTGGTGGACAAGTGGAACACCCTGCCAGAGGAAGTGGTGGGGCTGAAACAATCACGGATTTAAGAATGCATGGGATAGACATAAAGGAATTCTGGAGGTCAGGGGTAAGGGGCAACAGACTTCTAGGAAATCATAAACTGAACTTACAAGCTCAAATGGGCAGACTGGGTGGGCCATAAGCCCTTATCTGCCGACACTGTCTATGTATCTACGGAGAGGGAGAGTTTTTTTGCATTACATTACTTTACAATACTAATACAGTACAGTGATACAAATACACTTATGTCTTTATTTATTTATTTAAATGTTTCACCAGGAAGGCACACTGAACAAAAATTGCTCATATCCCAGTGTGACCTGGGGGGGAGGGTTATGCAGAGGAAGAGAAATAACAGAGAGTCTACAGTAAATGAGATAAGTGTAGTTACAATTGAGTTGGATGATTTAAAAGCATAAGTAACAATTGGTAAGCAGTACAAGCATTACAGCATGCAAAATTATTACAGACAGTAGGTAGGCACAGATCGTGAAGCCATCGTGCAGACAAAACAACATGTGACAAAACCAAACATGGTGCCTAGATGTTCCCAGTCAAGGCTCATAGACAGTAAACAAGTGCTGGTGTTGGAGTCAGGAGGGAGAGGGACAATAACCATTGCTGAAGTGGGGAGAAAGGTAGTTAAGGAATGACGGAGAGGAAGTTAGGAGTAAAATGAGGAGAGAGGGAGAGAGAAAAAAACTAGTTCCCCATCGGTAAGAGCAAACCCTGCAAGGGGGGCTGGGAGTGACCTGAAGTAGATAAAGGGAGAGATAGGATGCAGAGAGGAGGCAGACAGCCAGTCTAAATCCCCTTCAGGGTGTTGCGAACCCTGCAAGAGGTCAGGGTGCTGGAGAGTAGGATCAAGTAAGGAAGTGATTAGGGAGGATTAAAGCAGGTGCAGTTGGAAGAGAGGAAATTGTGAAGTACAGTGGAGAGGGAGTAAGTGGAATAAGAGTGGTGGATTTGAGGGGGTAGAGCGTTCCAGATTTTTTGGAAGAGGTGGGAAAATCCAGACTGGCCAATGAGGGTAGAACATCAAGGAACCATCAGGGTGTGCGTATCGTCTGATCTAAGGGAGTGGGAGGGGTTGGGAGTGTTTAGAAATGGAGAATGAAAGGTAAGAGGGGAAAGCACCTAGTCAGAATTTGGAGGTCAGTTTGGCACAGTGGGATAGCCGGTGGTTAGACAAAGGTGGGAAAGCTAAGGCATGATAGAGGTCACAGTGATGAGTCCTAGAAGGGGTGTCGAGGGTGAAGCGACAGAAGGAGTTAAAGAGGGTGTCCAATTTGGTCAAGGAAGATTTGGGAGTGACACCATAGACTACATTGCAGTAGTCGAACATGGGGAGTATCATCTTCTGAACAAGTTCCCGCCTCACAGTTAGTGGGATGCAACTACAGTTCCTGTAAAGGGCACCAAGCTTGGGGTGCAGTTTCTTCAAACTCAAATGTAATTCTAAACAGGCCAGCCTAGCCAGAGCTTTCATTCCCTCTCCATAACCAATCTTTTAGTCTAAGTCCTCTTTGGAAATTGTTAACTACCACTATGAATGCCATTGGTGTGTGTGTGTGTGTGTGTGTGTGTGTGTAGGGGGTATAGATTAAGAAAAGGTTTTTTCGAAGGGGAGGTGGTCATTTGCAAGTTTGCCTAGGGGTGCCACATCTGACCCTGATGGGCTTCCTGGAAGCAGGAGGTAGATCAGGGAAGGGAAGGATAGGGCTGGGGGAGGGTAGCTGAGCACAGGAGGTCACAGTAATGACAGCTAATTAATGTGATAGAAGAGAAAGGTTATCTGCTTTAGAACAAGGGGGCAGTGTCAAGGCCACACACCTCAAAAATGTGCATAGTAAAGGAGCATGTCTTATAAAAATGTAAATATAAAATTTAAATAAATGATCTCACTTGTTTCCCAGTACCTCCCATGATATAAACACTGGCTTTTAGGGGATGTAAACAGTAAGGCTATTTTCATGGTTGGTAACTAGGAACTATTTGTAATACTTTAAATAATTCAGAGTTATTCATTTTTTCATTATTTGTTTGACTTTGTCTTTTTTGTATGTGCCTCTACAATACTTTGTCTCTAGGAAAGAAAATTCAGCTGCCTTACATTGTACTGTACATAATGAGTTTTCACGGAATATAAAATCTATTCTGTAAGGGAGGCAAAGGTGAGACAACGGCATAGTATAGTTCATAAATCTACTTAGTAAAGAAAGCACTCTGTAGAAAGGATTGCATTGGTTTGCAGCAAGAAATGATAATGTCTGCTATGACTAAGTAACAGAAACTTAGAGAAAGGAAAGCCTTTTTAGCATGCGGTAGTTAGGTAAACAGCCTGAAAATCAGGGCAATGCAAATCTGAATTAGACTATAAACTACTTAAAAATGACCCTGGGCGTGCCATATAGGAGTATCATCTGTGATGGCTCATCTTTCTTCTGCCACTCACATGGCAATCCTAGAGTTCCATTAGCACAAATTACAGCACTTGAATTATTAATTCTCTCTAAGCATACAACCTCTCTGCAAAAATATGTGTTTTTATTTGGGATCAGTTGAATACTGTAACTTTACCAACCAAATGCATTTCCAGTTTATACAAAAGTAAACTTTCTCAGTGTCTCATCTCTTCATTCCTGGATTTGGATCTCTCACAACTTGTTTGCTGTGTTTTGTTCCCTACATCTTCGATTAGACTGCCATGGCTACCCTGATTCATCGACCAGAACAAGTTGGCTGTTTCTTCTCAAGTAATTTGTTAGCTCTGACTTACAAGCATGTGAAACAATATTCATCAACAGAAAGGATTAAAAATTAATAGAGAAAATACACAGCCTGCTTTGTAAAAGTTGCTTCTCAAACTTCCCTCTCACTGCAAACATGTCACAAAACCCACAGGTGTGATGGCAACATGCCCATTGACTCAACCCCCTCCTGCAGTGTACAGTCACGAGTCTGGTACAATGAGCCAGATTGTCTCACAAACCTGTTTATATTTTCATTCACACAGAATACTAAACAGACTTTGAAACAAGTGTCGGTTTCCACCATCCTAGCAGCCCTGTGTGTGATACCTTGCAGTCATCAAAATACTAAATGTGTAACAGAAACTTAACATGAGTGCCTGTGAGTCTTATGGATCACAAAGGAAACAAAGGTTCCTTGAATTTTATGGCTTTTTCCAGCTCTCAGATTATAGGCTGGCATGTCACAGAACACCAGATAGAGGTTATGGGCTTCTCGACAGCTTGTGTTGATAGAAGTGATTAAAGAACCCCCTTGGGATTTTGTTCAAAGTTAATGGACATAGTTTTACCACATGGGACCTAAATTATAGTTCGATTTTTATCTATCCACCTTGTACCGCACATGCTGTAGGAGAATAAAACTGCTTTTAGAGATCTGTGCAGTGTCTTATCTCTCTGTTAGTTTGCTGGTTTGCAAAACATCTGCCCTGATGCTATAGTTTCCTTTTGGTTGGCATAAGCAGTAAAACAAAACTTATTTTTTTCACCATTAAAAAATAATGCAAAATCCAAAATATATTTACTAGGGAAAAATCACAAGTGTGGCAGGGGAAACCAGAGACAGAAAGGGACAAAGCACCACAGAGTGAGTAGAACACTGAGGTCTCACACTGTAGTAACTGTAGTAGTAGCAGTACAATTTACAGTGTATATTGTGTATTAGGTTAGCTTTGAGCTTGGAATCATTTACAATGGAATCCTGAGACACAGTGCAACATGCATTAAGCATAGGACAGAAAAGTAAGTTAGTATACAGACTATAAATATAAAAATGCATAAATACATCCAATGACCCACCTAATTACATTCAACCTTGGTTACCTAGAGTCCTGAGACTATGCACTATAAGTACAGATCATGAGTGTAAGTTTCCATACAAAATATAAATTTAAAATTGTACGAATATATCAAATGACACAACTAATTACAGTCAAAATAGGTAACCTCATCATATGAACGTTATGTAAGAGCCCACTTCAGTTTTGTACTTGGGGCAGCACTCTGTCAGTTCTACTAGTGAGGGCTGGGCTAAGTAAGTTCTATGGAGAAACTGAAAATTGATCAAACACAATCTGTTGTTAACAGATGTTTCATCCACACTGGTCACAGAACTTATTCCCTGTCCCCTTCAGTCTATTGCTGGGCTCTCAGGTCCTTACTCCATTTGTCCATTATTTTGGCAGTGGGGTCCCTGGGTGGGTCCAGAAGCAGCTGTTAAAGGGGGCTTACCCAGAAAGAGCTGTTAAAATTGTTGCACGTGTCTGGCTGTGGGTTTATGGTCCAAGAGGATCTCCTCACTTGGAGGTCTCTCTTTGGCAGAAGTGGTCTGTTACATCCATATTTTATGGAACTGTCCCGATCTCCAGCACTTTTGGCAGGAGATCTCCAACATCCTATCAAAAACTTTGGGAAACCCACACATCACTTCCCCTCTTACTATTGCACTAGGCCTAGCAGATACACCCATACATGGCAAAACCCATTTACATCCTTTGTGGTGAGTGGGTATAGCAGTAAGGGAAAAAAATGATTGCTCAGACAGGGGAAACAGGAGAACCCACCAACAATGGCACAATGGACCATGAATCTCCTTGAGTGCCTCAAACTAGAAAAGACCAAATATATAGTTTTTAATCAACCCCACTAATATAGTAGAATATGGGAACCATTGGAAAAAGCCCTGAAAGAGCCCTGGTTTCCTCATTTCTGAACCTCTCCTGGGGGCCAAACTCCTCAGTAGGACAAGGCCACAAGAATAGGCTGTAAGGACTTGGTGGTGGGGGGAGCCTCTGTTTATTTATTTAGTTATTTCTTGTTCATTTTAAACATGTTTTACCAGGTAAGCACAAAGAGCCTAGGGCTTGTTTCCACTTGTGCTCAACCTCCAAAAGTGTAGCACTCAAAACAAAACTGAGGACTACTGAATGAGTTTCCAAATCAAGTGCTTTAATAGTGCTTTAATTCATACTTGTATAAAAGTCCTCACAATTCAGCATCATAGTGTGCTCAGCTCAAGCTACAGCTACCTTGTCCTGGTGCTTCAGCTATCTAAGCCTTTCTCAGGTAGCGTGGCAAGAGAGAATAACTTCTCAATTTATATGGCCAGCTGAACTCATGATGTCATAAGGGGCTATTCACTAATGGGCGGAAAGTATGCACCAAAGGCGCATACCCCACCCACGTAGCTCTGCACCCATGGACAAGTGTGCACAGGCTGGCATTTACAAATGGCCATCACCTATCCACTGCTTCCTCTCCCGGTGTGCAGGGCTCCACAGAGTGGCCAGGGGTGAAATTGTGGACCCAGGCAGGCATTCAATGGGATCCCCATCCTGGATCCCAGAGTGGATTACTTTGCATGGGGTGATGCAGGTCTGGGTGCATTAATAGCTCCTGCAGGCACCTGGTCCCACACTGCCATGCCCCGCAGTCCAGCAGACCACCCTGCCCAAATACAGTCCCCACAGCACCACTGCCCCATCCCTGGTTGTACAGGTCACCCCTCCACCCCCGACAAATGTCTGCCCAGTCGCCATCTGCTAGACACATACCCCCACCCTCAACAAGTTGCAGCCAAGTCCTGTGTGCTGGACACAAACCCCCAACCCCCTGACATGTGGCAGCCCAGCCCCATGAATGGCATGACCACTCCCACCCCCAACACATGGAAGTGCCATGAGCAGCCCCTACCCCAGCACCGTCCCTGCACCCCCACCCAGTTGGTGGTCAGTGGTCTCCCAACCCCCACAGAGCTGACAACACCACCCATCCCCCATACTTGCCCATTTAGTGCCTCAGCTAGGAACAGCCAGTGGCACAGCCCTACTCACACCGCTTCAGCCACTGGCTATCCAACGAATGCTGGGAGCATCCCTCTATCAATAGGCAGCACGCTCCCAGCATCCATTGGATGGCTGGCAGCCAAGAAGGTGTGTGGAAGGCAGTGCCACTGGCCATTTCTAGCTGTGGCACTGATGGGCAGGTACAGGGGATTGGTGGTGGTGTTGTTGGTACTACAAGGGGTGGGGGACCACTGACCACTGATGAAGGTGGCAGGGGAGTCAGAATTGGGGCTGGGGAGTGGGTGGGGTTTATGGTACTGGCTGTGTCCCAGGTGCAGAAGCCCTGGCTGGGGGGTACTATTACAGGGATGGGGCTATCATGGGGGTGGGATGCCTATCCCACATTGGGATGGGGTCCACAGGCCACCAGTAACATCCCTGGGGGTCCAGGTTCAGGTGGTGCACCAGGGATAGATAGATAAATATATATGTACATATCCTGCACAGGTCCCATGCAGACTGGAATACAGAGCAACATTGGCTTGTTTCCTGATGTGTCCTGGGCACTGCTACTCTGTGTGTACTGGAGGCTGCCATGTAAGGCACTGGGGACAGGGTTGACAAGTGTCTGGGGGTATGCATTGTCCACTATGAGATGGGGCAGTCAAGTGTGGGGGGGGAGGGTCTGCCATGCATCTACAGGGATGGGGCAGGCATGTGTGGGAAGTACTGCCCTAAGGGCATGGGGTAGGGGTCTGGCTATGTTCAGAGAGGGGCTACAATTCTGCTGCTGGGGCCAGTTGGGGGTCCTGTGTGAGCAGTGCTGGGCACATACCATGGTTACGGTAGGGTCTACCCTGCTTAACCTGCACCCTACCGTGTCCCCCTGCGAGCAGCACTACGCGCCATTGTGAATGGTGCGCGTAGTGCTGACACACACCTCCACCTGCCCCCAGCACATTGCTGTCTGTGCGGCTGGGGGATCAGGCATATAAATGTCTTGCCCCCATTAGTGAATGCCACTGGGGTCTGCAGGACCCCACTCCATGACATTCACACATACTGATGCATACTTGCCCGGTTTTCATGTCACGTAGGCATTGTGCAAAGGGCTCAATATTGGAAAAGTGCAAATGTGCCCAATACATACAAACATAGCAATGTCATAAAATCATATCTAAAATGTTATATAAATATATGCATGTGCTAACTGTTGCACATATTAACTGGTGATAATCTTAACAAATTTAGTGTATAGTCAAAATGACAATGTAAACATCACAACAGTGCTGGTTTCAAAAAGACAGTCCCCTTAAAAAAGTGCTAAATCTATAATAATCCATTTTTATAAACATACTGTGCTTCAAAATTGCAAACTGCATTCAAAAAGGTAATATAAAAAGACGAGTTACAAGTATTAAACTTGTCTAGAAAGGAACTGTCTTCAAATCAAATCTCAGTACTAAAAAGAGGACTGTCCTTTATTCCTACTCTGCAACTCAACCCTTTTCAGGTGAACGTTGACTTGTACACATTTTGAGAAGAATGTGTTTGAAATATCAATGTAATAAGAACAATACCCCAGTCAACAACGTGGGATTCACAAAGGGACTTACTAGCATCAGTGAAGATACTGACCTATTGTTATTGACTACTCTGGGACTGAAATGGTGGGGGATTCAAACCCAGGCACCTCTGAAACTGACTTTAACATAGATAAGATTAATCAGGATGGCTTGGAATCATTACTTAATAATGGAACAACTAAAGATAATGGACATATACTGGACTTTATTTTAAATGGTACCAGAACTCATAACATTTGAGCTACTGAAATTTTAAATGAAAGACAGGAATTATTTAAAGTCTGCCCTTCTGAAATCCAGAACTTCGGTCTTTAACAAGGGCTTATTATACCAAGGGCCAGCTCACACCATATGGTGTTATGGTCACCAGACCCCAGTGCTCCTGCCACACACACTCTGCTTAACCTTTTTGAGTTGGTGAGCACCACATGAGAATGGTAGCCTGCCTTGCAGCTTCCTTGACCAGCTGCACCAGCATGCACTCCTGCAAAGTATCTAGAAAGGCCTGGTTTCTGGTGCTCCTACTGTAGCTGCTGGAATGTCCCCATCAATGTTTGGCAGGTTGAGATCCACCACTTCTGCAACCTCCCATTTGCTTCTCCTTCTCTGTTTCTGCCCCAAGTGCCCTACCACTCATGTCCCCCTGCCCTGGTGGTCTGTAGACCATCCCATGTGCAATTTCTAGTCTGAACCCACAGCAATTCTATTACCCCACTCCCTCCCCTGATGAATCCATCCACCACTGCCTCAAATCCTTCCCTAACATAGAGAACTACCCCTCATCCTTTACCATGTGCCTATACATGGTGTAGCCTGGGACTGTTAGGTCCCAGTCATTGTTCTCTGTAGCCCAAGTTTCCATAATGACTATGAGTTCTAATCCAGCGTCTGCTATCATCACCTGTAGCGCACTGATTTTGTCTCCCAGGCTCCTGCCATTAAGGCAGACTGTCTTCCATCTTGTGTCCCCTCCATTTTTGTTTTGTACATGACCTCCCCATTCATTTTCCCCCAGCCTCCTTAATTTCTTGTTTTTCCCTTTTTTTCAGGCTTAGTGAGCCCCTGTCCCTGGCATCATTCTCTAACCTTTTATGAACTTGTGCCTTGCTGCTTCCGCCCCGCCCCCGCAAATTGTTTTTAGATACATTAGTCTTCACTACAGTAAGAACCTACAGCACTCAGGGAGCCCCAGATGCCTCTGGGGAAACTGAAGCAAATATACTGTACTTTATATAGTTCAGCATAGCTCTTATATATTTTCTAAATTTATCTTTCCTTTTACTGTTATAAGTAAGTATTTATAACAACGGTGATGAAATTCTAACTATCTTATTGACCAAAAGAATAACCTGACTGTTTGTTTATCAGAGCATGCCTGGAAAATTCAGAATTAGTTGATTGTTTACACATCAGAAATCAATTTAGGACCTAGCTAAATATTTAGCCTAATCTCATGTCTAATGTATGTATTTTGAAATGTTATTGTTGTATGATGATGTATTTTAAATGCAATATTAATTATCTTTCCTTAGTGTCCATGTTTGGTTTGGGAAGCCCTTAAAAATGGCCTCCACCTCAAATGGTTCTATTATCTAATAGAACACATTTTGCTACTCCTACTATTTTATAAGTGAAATAATACCTTCAAGGTGTCCAGGAGTGCTGATATCTGGACATCTTAGGTAGCTGAAGGTACTCGGAATATGTCTCGTGCCTCACATAACAATTGTAGCAGATCCCCAGTTCAGCCCCACCACCCTCCAGTATGCAATATGCACAGTCCACCCCCAGGTACAACAGTTAACCCTACAGTCTCCCTGGGAGCTCCAAAAACAGTCTGTGGAAACATGTAGTCTAGAGGTTGCAGGCCTGTGAGAAATGAACATTGGAGCAGTACCATTAAATATTTGGTGGCTGAGTAAGCAAAATGACACCTTAACACAAAACAGCAGAGATATAAACAATTGCCCATGGCTTTTACAGTCTGAACTTGTAGGCATATTTATAAGATTTGTCATGGACTAATCAATTGTAAAATGATTCAAAGGTGACCCAGTGTACTCAGTGTACTGCAGCCTCCATGGGGATGTCTCCCCTGAACCGACAGTTGCAGGCTATGTAAAGGTGCAGGTTCCTCAGCGCACTACCAGGGGCAAAGGGTATGGGCCGTTATGACAACGAATGTTGCTGGTTTCTCCTCAAGGCAGATGCCAGCTGTGTAAAGGTGTGGTGGACCAAATATGCTTCCAGTGGTTAAGGGTATAGGCTGGGATAACTCTGGTGATGTTGATTCCTCTTCAATCCACCAGGGGGACTTTTTTCAGCCACCTGGAAAGGTGGACAGTCACTTGGGACCAAAGTAGCTCAGTCCCATATTCAGGAAAATCTAGACAACAATTTAAGAGAGCCATTGTTAGCCACCCTCAGAATTCAGAAGCAGCACACAAGGCACCTTCTGCTCCTGGATGCTAAAGCCCTTCAAAAGCACTTTAGCTGAAAGAAATCCCAGATTTGGGGCTTGAGATTCTGTTTTACAAACTACTATAGAAAAACAGAATAGCAAGTCTGTACTCTTCAACTCCTCTAACAGGACTGCCAAAAGCTTCTCCAGAATCCTCTCACACACGCTTGATATCCCATAGGCTGGAAGTAGTCACTAGATCTTCTCTGATTGGTTGATTGCAGCTACTGATTGGCTGTCCTGCTGTCTCAAGCCATGCACAACAAAAATAGTTGCTCTATACAATTCAGTTTTCTTCTGTATTCAAAATAGGTTTCTGTCCTTCTGTGCTACTTTCTGTGCAACTTTCTGGTGGTCAAGACATAGCCTTCCCAGTCCCCAGGACCGGGAAGCATGGTGGTGCTTCAGCAGTGCCATCAGAAGCTTCTGTTGTTTGCTCCCAGTTAAAAGCATGTTAATGTGCTGAGTGACTCATTGGCCACTAAGGCTCATGGGATGTGCCCATCCCCGAGCTGCTAGGGTTTCCATTCCTGCCCCCCCAAGCCTGGTGGCAAGTCCATAGGCCTGGGAGCAGCAGATTGTTGGGTAGCTCCAGTCACGGTTGGTGCTGGCATGTTGGTGGCACTGAAGAAAAAGCACGGCTGCTACTGTGCTCCCCAGCTCAAACTGCACTGTTTACAGGGCCAGGAGAGTGGGAAGACTCAGTCAGCTCACTGGCCACAGAGATTCTTCTTTTTTTTTTTTAACTTCATGTTTTTTCAAGGAATATTGTATTTCAAGCAATCGATACATACAGATAGGTATAAATGCTCAGTACAGCAAGATCAGAAAGATATTAAATCCAATTCAAGTACATTAAAAACAGGGAAAACAGATAAACACAGAAACTAGGCAAAATGTAAGATGCCCACATTAGATTGGGCCTGAGATATACTGCATGACATCACTTCTTGTATGTTCACTGTTCAGATACTAAAATAATGTCCAGTCTTGCTTTACTGTTATGTAGAACTCAGTCTCAAGGGCCTGTAAAAGCCAACCGAAGACTCTGAAAGACATCAGTCTAACCAAAGTACTCACTGTGGATAATCTTCACCCTGTGGAAGTAAAATTATTCACTGTGCCCTTCCTTAATGGCTGTAGAGATTCTGAGTGCACTCAGCACTCAAGAGGAGCTATGCCTGTTCTGGTGCTCCCCAACCCCATTTGTATAGTCCATGGGACTGAGTGAACAGACAAGAAGTGTGCCTCACTGGCCATGAGGATTTTTGGTGTGATTGGTACCATGACAAATGCCAACTGCTGGCTGGTGCCTCCCAGTTCTGATGCACAGTCCATGGGCTTGGACAGTAAATGAATGAGTGGCTTGGTGACTACAGAAATCAGGAAAGCTTGGGGGAGGCACCCACAGCAAGGAGCTTCAAGGCAGGAGCTACAGTAAGCCCCCTTTGGGGTGGGTACATCTATCTGCATTAACATGAAAGCTGGATTATTATCTTCAAGGCTTAATCTGCTTTAACTGCTTGTCTGAATCTAACATTATTTAGTTATTTATGTGTTTATTTGTGGACTTGGAAAGGAGGGCTCAGAAATATTTTCCTGTGTCACACCTTATCTGAGCTGGGAAGGGTGGAGGATAAAAGAATCACTGAGTGATACTGAGCTAGGTTAAGCTGTTGGTTGTTTGGTAAATGGGGGAAATCAGATTTTTTACAGGGCACTGGGGAAATTCAACTACTCATCAGTAGGGGGGACCCATGTTGGAGAGGGGGGTGCTGCTGGGCATTCCAGTCCTTGGTGGAATGTGGAGAGGATGGAAGTTGAAGAGGCAGGTGAGCGGGTCTCCTCCCTGACCTCAAGATTGCTAGAGACCAACAAAATGGACAAGTCAGTGGTAGTTGATATGATGCTGCAAAATGAGACTGAACAGGATGTCCATACTGAAACTGACAACAAGGTAACCCTTGATAATATGGAAAATGCTGTAGAAATTGAGAATATGGATACTGAGGACTTATGTATTAAATTAGCAGAAGAAAAATTAAGGCACAAAAAAGACAAAAAGAAATAACAGTTGACATTAAAAAGCTTGCAAACGAAGGATAAAATGGAGACAGTTCAGCTGGCGTCTGACATACAGGATCAGCTGATTGCCAAAGATGCAGCAGCATCAAAAGGAGCCACGGCTGACAACTGTACAATGCCAGAGCAAATGGAAGGCAGTAGCAAAAGTGGAAGCAAAAACTCCACAAAGAAGAAAGGAAGAATAGATATTGGTAAAATTGGTGCCCTGAGTGGAATGGCAAGTGTGAGTCGAAAATGGCTTGGCCTAAGACAGGCACCTCCCGCCATGCAGGGAAAGCAACAACCAAATGTAAAAATATCTATGGAATAGGATTTGGTGCAGCAGCAAACATGACAAGAGGAAATATATACAGAGGATACCTCAGCAAAAAAGGGGGCCCCCTTGAACAAAGCACTAATGAAAAAGACTTATCTGGTAAAGTCACAGACACTACGATGGAGGATGAGGCAAGAACAAATTTTCATGACATGCTAGATTGGGTCACTGAGGTGCTTGAAAGCTCGGGCTAGATAAGATCTCCTAATGGCAAAAGCTGAGATGCAAATTATCCTGGCACTCCGGCTGAATATAAACAACAAATGGAACAGGAGAAGTAGATCAATGAGATCCAACATGCTAATGTTAAAATAAGTTCTAATTCCTTACTTGAAAATAAGCTAGACACACTAGAATGTACGAACATGGAAAAAGGGCTGTCTGATACAAATATATTAGAAGAAGAAAATGACTCTCAAAAAGTTACTAATGAATTAGAAGATCAGCCAGAGGAATTAGAGGAACAGATGGAAACCTCTATAGAGGAACAAACTGCGGGGCTAACCATCCACAAAAGCCCACGCCACCCGCTTGGCTGGAGGTTGCCTTTACCTCAGAAGCCAAGCACCCATGGAGTTCCTGAATGCTTGGATGAAGAGAACAGCTGCAGAGCCCATTACAGGGGCACTTTGATTCAAGAACTTTTACTTTTTCACCAGGCTGACGAGACCTTGATTTAATGTGTTATACAAAAGATGGCACCTCTCATCAGCACTGTTTGTTTGTTTGATCATTCATTCATTCATTCATTTCCAGACATGTCCTGGAGGGAAGAGAACAGACTAGAACAGATATAAAGTACAATGTACAAAAATAATACAATAATATGGGAACACGTATAACAAAATAACGAATTATAAGAAATGCTTTGAGAATAAAATTGCCATACAGTAAATATCATACAATAAATTGTAGAACAGGTAAAAGAACATTAAACAGTGAGCAACAAAATAAAATGTTTCGTTTTGTCTTTCCTTTCTCTCCTTACAGTCCAAGCCATTTTAACCATACGTGTACCTAACTACATATGCATAGTCAGATTTCGATAAAAAATTTTATTGTAATCTATGCAATACATATTTATTTGATGTTACCATGTGCTGAACATATAATTCTTTTTCTACATAGTATACATTGCATTACTTTCCATCTGAAGACCTCATTTGTACTGTAATTGCAATATATATGTAAATGCTTTTCTAATAAACAATTTAACTACAAAAAAAAATATGAGGAGCAGGGAGTAGTGACTGATGAACTGGGGGAGAGGGGCTGTGCTAGTGTCAGTGTGGGGTGGAAGGCAGGTGACAGTAATACACTTCAACATCAGAAGCAACTGCAGGAGTGAATAGAGAAATCATGGAGGAGAGATTTCAGAGCAGGAAAGGAAGGAGCACTGTGAATGGAAGGGGGGAGAGAGCCCCAGTCCAGGGAAGTGGAATGAGAAGGCAGCTTGATCAGCAGTAGATTTCATTGGTGGGAGAGCAAGTGAGTGAAAGTAAGCACTGCAAATAGAGTAACAGGTAGAAGGGGGTAAAGAGAGGAGAGAAGCAAAATAAAAGGGGAAGGAGCCAAACCAAAATTTGGAGATAAAGGAGGCTCAGTGGTTAAGGCACCTGGCATCAAGAGAGGGGAGAGAGGGAGGTACAGAAAGAACAGTGGTGAGCATGCAGGGGTTTGTCAATGGCAAATTGACAGAAGGAGTGAAAGAGGGTGTCCAGTGTAACTAAAGTGGACTTTGGAGCCCTGTAAATAATGTCTCCATAGGTGAAAATGGGGAGAATCATCTTACTGAGAATCTCTTTATGTACCAGAATCAAGATGCCTCTCTTACTTCTGTAAAGTTCTCCATGTTTGAGGTAGTGCTTCTTCTGGACTGCATCCACATGAACAGAAAAATCAAGGTGGTAATCCAGCCAGAACCCAAGGTACTTGAAAGAGGAGCCATCTTCAATAGCTTCACTATCAAATATATGAAAAGAAGGAAGGGGGAGAGACTCCAGTAATCCTCTGCCTGACACTGTATCCCCCAAACACCATGCAGCAGTACTGTTTATTTATTTATTATAATCTTGGATAATACCTTTGAGAACAAGCTCATTACATAGGTTCCACATCAGAAGATTAACACAACTTGGTAAAAGTGTGATACAGGAAGTCATACAACACAAGGAGTAATACAAACTTTACAAAAGGATATAACTAGAGAAATCAAAATACATATGGCATTGTACAATGTATGCCATGGTACACAAGTGTTTATACAGAAGATTAAATTGGCAACATACAAAAGGGAAGCTGAATCATATGAAAATAAACACTTTCAAGAATAGGAGAAACAGACTAAGACAGACAACTAAGAATCAGCTAGGTGAGTGGAAGCATCAGCCCAGGGGCCACATCATAAGTGCATAGGTTTGAGACAAGCTCTTTAGAGTGAGCATGGGAGCTCATGGTTGATAATGGGGGTGGAGGAAGTGGAGGTAGGGTGAGTGGGAAGGGAAAGGCATAAGGGGGTGTGGGGAAGAGTGGGGGGAGGTCAAGGAGAAGTGTGAAAAGATCACGATTAGCTAGTGGGTACAATGCTAAGGTCAGGACAAGTGCTCGTCACATGAAGGAATGGGTTATTGGAAGCAGTCACAACTGGCCTCTGCAACTAGCTATTGCCTATAAACATCCCATTGATTGGTGTCCCACCATATGAGTGTCACAGAGTAGGGGTGTGAAATCTGCTTAACTGCTTCTGTAGGACTTCAGTAGGAATTCTGCATATGACAGGCCAGCCCCTTCTGATGATCTCACCAGACCTTTCCATAAAACAGAAGCATTGAGGCCTGTACCCCCTAAGGAATTCAGGAAACAGCTTGACTGCAGCCAGCTCAGTGCTTGAACACTCATGAGCAAACTTCCAGGCCACTGTATATTGTGATTCCCCAACATGGGCCTGTGCCTGGGTCTCTGGATTAGCCCTTGACCATTTGGTCAGTATTTCATTTGGGCTACAGATTGAACCCAGTGTAGTCTACTAAGATCAGTGAAGCTACAAACATATCTGCCCACAACTTTTATTTTGCCTGATTAGTTGCCCTTTTGCCTTTGCACACACTACTTGTTTTTGAATTGTTACCTGTGGATGTCAGAAGCCAAAGAAGAGCCCAGCTGGTGGAGTTCGGGAGAACTGGAGTCCAGAGGTCGGAGACTGAAGCTGGAGAGTTGAGGAAGGAGAGCTGAGGAATAGCTGCCAAGACCAGGTCGTAGGCTTGCTGTAGAGTGGTGAAGGGATCTCCTTCTTGATTTCTAGCCCTTGACCTGGTTATGCTCTGTGGTGCAGCTGCCAGAGGGTGGCTGCGGCCGCATTGCTTCCATTCTGCTATGTGGCGGACAGTGGGCAGCTGTGATAGCGGTTGGGTACTGAGATAGGGTTGGATTCTGGGGGATTTTTTCCAGCTAGGAGATGAAGAGTTCTGTAGGAAATTTTCTGGTCTTTGGTCTTGCAGGGTCATGCAGGTGAGCTTCCTCTGTGTCCTTGGCTTTGGTCAGGGCCGCCGGGGGTCAAATTTTACCCGTTGGGTTCTGTGGGGTGGTGAAGGATGCAGTCCAAGCATTTCAGAGGAATTTTTGACTGGGACTGAACTTACCACAGGCTGCCTAATCTGGTAAACTCTCTTGACTGTTGTAAAAACTTGTAGTTGGTGTCTGGGCTACAATCAAGAGAATTATTACTCATTTTAAATTAAAACAGGGCAATGCTAATATCTGTTATCGGGACTTTGTGGAGTGAGAGTCTATGAAGAACTGAACACTAATGTTTATTTGCCCTAGGAGGTAGGAGCTCCTAGGCTTGGTTTCTCAGACTCTGTTTGCTTATAAGTATTGAATTTCCAAACTTTAGTGGAGTTAGAGTCATAAAAGCCTGGATATGGACATCTATGGACATTAATCCTGAGAGGTGGCAGCTCCATGGACAAATTCTCAGAAAACTTTTCTTTTTGGACTGGGTTCTATTTAAATACATCTTACATAATTTTAAATCTGATTGTACTAAATCATATTTGATTTAATTGTTTCCTTTGATAGATGGATATGTTGTTATTGTTTTAGTGGTGGGAAGGGAGGATTTTGCTAACATTGTTATTGAATTGAACTGACTGTGTGGTGTGGTGATTTCTGTGAGTTGTAGTGTGTATGTGTGTTATCTCTTTGTTGCCAAATCTGGTCTTTTGTGGGTGGAAGAAAGGTTATAAAGGGTGAGGAGGAGGTTATAAAGTACAAGATTGATAGTGGGGTGAGGGTTTATGTTAGGATTATAAGTAATGTATGTATGTTTGGAGTGGGTGTTGTTAATATATTTACTTTCTCCTTTTTTGTTTATTAGAGTGTGATAGTGATGTGAGCGGCATTAGGTGGGTGTGCTGGGACCTTGTCGGGTTTGGTGTCTCAGGGCTGTCTGGGGAGACCGAGGGGGGGGGCAGGATGGTGTATGGGGCATCCCAGCTGTGTGACCTCCAGCCCTTTATCTGCCTCCTGGTTTCCAACACCACAGCAAGATGCTGTCTGGAGGTGGGGATTTGAAGGGGCCGTGGTGATGCTGGGCAGAGTGGTGCCCCATGCAGGGTGGAGGGTGGCAAGATAGAGATCATCAGGTGCAGAAGGAACCCTGGATTATGACAGGCACAAGAGAGAGGACAGATGTGTTTAGTACCTGTCCCCAGAGAGTCCACCAGACCGAGTGGCCAAGTAACCTGAGGGTCTTCTTTGTCCACCAATCCCCTGTGGGCAGTGCTGTGCAATGCGAGATCGATCAGGAACAAGACTGCCATTATTGCAGACTTGATTTCCTTGGTCGATCTGGCTTGCATCATGCAAAACTGGATTGGGGATGATGCTGGCCCAGTTTTTGAGGTTGCTGTTCGTCTGGGTATTCCATTGTGCACTGCCCCAGAGAGGACATAGGGGTGGTGGGGTAGCCATCTGTTTTAGTTCCAACTTGGGCTTTACTGTGCACCCAGTGAGAACCCCAGGTTCCTTTGAGTGTGTGGCCATCTGTGGAGGTCCAGGCATGGGCTGCAGAATTCTCCTGATTTACCACCCCCCTGTAGTGGCAGAAGGTTGCCAGATTTATCGCAGGTGAAACAGTGGAAGCCCCCAGATGAATTGTCATGGTGGGATTTCAATGTTTGGGCTGACGATGAATCATCTCAGCTTGGTTATATCCTCCTCCAGACCATGTCACCACTGGGCCAGTTGCAGGTAGTCTCCTCTGGGACTCACCAGGTGGACACACTTTGGACCTGGTGTTCTCACTGATGCTTGAGATAAATGATCTCAAGATTGATCAGTTGGCATGGTCCAATCACTACACAGTGCAATTCATGTTCATGGCATCAACCGGATGCCCTCTCCCTACAAAGATGATGAGCTACTGCTCTTTGTGGGGATTGACCCCAGAGGGCTTTTTGGCAGTAGCTGATCTATCTAGTGTGGGCAATGCATGCATTGGAGGCATTAGCAATGCAGTTGGCACCTATAATAGGGTGCTATTGGATGCCATTGACTCCCTCACACCTGTCTGCATATGACTCAAATCTTCCTACCTGAGATCCCCATGATTTGATGGGGAACTCAGGGAGTTGAAGAAGAAGGGTCAGAGGTTGGAGCGCTGCTGGAGGAAGACCAGGCTGGAGGAGGAACAAACTGGCCCTGCGTGCACATTATAATGCGTACCACGGGGCAATCTACAGTAAAAAGGCAGTATTTCTGTCCAGGGATATTGCTGCCAGAAGAACTGACCAGCTGCACTTTTTCAGACTGTGGACAGGCTACTTCATCCGGCCTGTCTACAGCCAAAGAAGGCTTTTTCCAATGCTGAATGCAAAGAGTTTGCTCGGTTCTTCTTGGACAGGGTGTCTGATATCCAACAGAGAATTCCTTCAGTCAGCCAGTCCAGAGCTGACAGTGGCCACCAGAAGTGTCCAGAGTGCTCTCCGTCTGGTTGGGGAGAGTTTAGACCAGTGGAGATAAATGAGGTCATTGAAGTAGCGACCAATCTGAAGCACACTTTCTGTGAACTGGACCCGGTGCCAGCGTGTTTCTTGATGAGATGCGTTGACGCTGTCAGCCTGGTGTTTGCCTTGATTATCTGGTGTTTCTTGTCAGAGGGGGTCTTCCCTGATGCCTTGAAAGAGGCGTTGGTGAGATCACTCCTAAAGAAACCATCTTTGGACCCAGAGGTCAGGGCAAATTACCGTCCCATCTCCAATCTCCAATTTTTGGCAAAGATTGTGAAGAAGGTAGTGGCGCTTCAGTTGGAGGATCACCTTGTGACCCATGAGTTATACAAACCCCTCCAGTCAGGATTTTGGGTGAGGCATAGCATAGAAACTGTGCTTGTTTGGGTGCAGAATGATATCCTCAAGGCTAGAGATCGAGGGTAAGGGCAATTCTTGTTCTCCTCGATCTCTCCTCAGCATTTGACACTGTGGACCATTGTGTGTTGCTGGACCACCTTAGGGTATTCTGTGGACTTGCTGGTACTGTCATCTGCTGGTTTGAGTCATTTTTAAATGACAGGAAGCAAGGGTTGTGGTGGAGAATTTCTCCTCCACCTCTAGTCTCCAGCTGTGCAGAGTTCCCCAGGCTTCGATCTTCTCCCCAGTGTTGTCCGCAGTGTACATGCAGCCCTTGGGGTGGGGATCATTAGGAAGTAAAGTCTGTGGTTTCACTGCGATGCTGATGATACCCAGCTATACTTGTCCTTTGCCCCAGGAACATCCAACATGGCAGATGTGCTAAACAGCTGCCTTGCCGAGATCAATGACTGGATGGCCTCCAGCTGGTTGCAGCTGAACCTCGATAAGATGGAGGTATTGGTGGTGAAGTCAAACAGAGTGTGAGATAGGATGGCCTCTGGTGCAGAGACTGGACTTGTTCTGGGATCGGCCCCATTGAAGGCCTCCTCTGAGGTGTGGAATCTTGGTGTCATGGGTTTGACAATTGAGGCACAAGTGTCTTCCACTGTCCGCTCCTATTTTTTCCATCTCAGGAATGTTGCCAGGATAAAGCCCCTTGTGTCGCCTCTGGAACTCCCCACTTTGATGCATGCCTTGGTGACATCAAGGTTTGACTACTGTAACGTGCTCAACCTCAGGGTTGCAGGAGGATCTCTCCAAAGACTGCAGCTGGTGCAGAACACAGCTGCCAGGTTACTTACGGGGCAGCCTAAATATTGTCATATTACACTGGTACTGTGTGAGCTGCACTGGCTGCCAGTCAGGTGGCGGATCCTCTTTAATGTGGGTCTTCACACCTATAAGGTCCTACATGACAAGGGCCCTGGTTACTTGATAAACTTTCCTACACTTGCTGTCTCAGTCCGTCCCCTCCACTCCTCCAGTAGGGGCCTCCTGGTGATTCCCAGTACGAGGTTAAAAAACAGTTGGTGACAGGGCTTTTAGTGTCACTGAACCCATCCTGTGGAATTCGCTACCCCTCGGGGTTAGGGAGGCCCTGTCTTTGGAGGCATTCAAGGCCCTTGTCAAGGTCCTCCTTTTTACCCAGGCTTTCCCTGACCTAGCTTGTTAAGAGAGATCAGTATGTTAAGGTTTTGATCTCGGTTCCCGGCCGCCATGCTTTTAAATTTTCTACGCAAATTTATTTTATTTTATAATTTATGGAATTTAATGTCTACTGATATTTATTCTGAGTTTTGGTTGTGTTTATTTGTTTACTCTGTTTGTATGGCACCCAGAGCCTCTGGGATTGGGCGTCTTTTTAAATAAAAATTGCCTTGTCTAAGTTTCCTCTTGAAAGAGACCAGGATTGCTGCTGATGAGATGTCTGGGTGCAGAGTTCATCCAGAGTGGGGCTCAGTAGGCAAAGGACCTTGGGACTCAGAGAGGTGCAACAGTGGGGAATATTAACCTATTAGAGTTTCTGGTGTAACGACAGTTATCAGAGAGGGTAAGAAGCTTTTGCACCCCAGGGGGAATTTTGCCTAAGTTTACTTTTTTGGCCAGTAAACAAGTTTGGTACGTGACTCTACCTTTGAACTGGAGTCAGTTAGCCTGAGCATACATGTCGCAGGTGTGAGTCATACAGGCTGAGCCAGTAATGAGCCAACATGCTTTGTTGAGTGCCACAATAATGCGGTGAAGAGTTATTTTAGTAGCTGACCCATAGATTACAAGGCCATAATCAATGAATGAGACAAGAGAGCTATGGATGGCTAGGTTAAGAGCCTCTGATGTCAGGCAATGCTTATGCCTATAAAGCAGCCCAATGCACGTGTTACCGGCCTTAGCAATATTGTCAAAGTGATAGGCATAAGTCATTGTGCTATCAACCACAATCTCCAGGTATTTAAAGAGCAGAACTAGCTCCAGGGGAGAACCCACTTTGTTGGGGATGGAAAGAGGGTAAGTTCTATACCTATTTTGGGAGCTGGAGAACAGCATAGTTTTAGTCTTTTTATAATTCATGACTAACTTGTGCTTATGGAACCATCTTTCTATGATTGAGAAATTACTCTGTAGCCTGGACTCAAGAACCTTAGGGTCTGGATCACTGGTAAACAGGACTGCATCGTCAGCATATAGAAGGATGCGACACTGACAGGAATAAGGGAGATTGTTGAGGAAAATGCTGAATAAAAGAGGTCCAAAGATGGTTGGCCCGGTGGCACTGAAGGTTAAGGTGCTGGATGCCTTACCTCACATGACACCGGTGACCCAGGTTCAGGAATGGACTAGGGTCGCTTGCAGGGTCGGCCGGGGGAGGAAGGATCGAGCATCCAGAGGACTGCTCTCCTTCCTCGGGTTGGGGGAATTTGTGCTGCACACTGTCAGCCAACACCTAGCGATGGCTGGGGGTCAGCACATAAGTGCAGCCATGCAAGTGGTTGGCCCACATCTAGGGTGATTGACTACCTCCGTAGAAGTGGAGACGGCCTGCCCACCCATTGCACAGACATGGGTGTGGGAAAAAAACTGAAAATTCTGGGACCCTGCAGGACCCATGATGGCCTAAGAAGGCCGGAGGATGTACCCCTCTGAGGGAGGGGTCATAGCCCCTGCTGGGTCTGCGGCGGTGGAGAAAAAAATAATAAAAAAAAAAGAGGTCCCAAGACGGATCCTTATGGGACTCTTGGTAGGACAGGTCTGCTGTCTGATAGAATGTTACCAATCTTAACCTGCTGTGAATGATTATGCAGATAACTTTTAAACCAGGCTACGGTGTCACAAGCTAGGTCAATTGTGACAAGCTGTTCGACCAGGAGAGCATGATTCACTGTGTCGAAAACTTTGGTTAAATCAATGAAAGCAACACTGACAAGGTGTCCTTGGTCTAAGGAGTGGTGAATAAAGCCTGTGAACCAAGGGCCAAGTCCCCCCTACAGATACCATCTGTTATTGACATCAAAGTAGTGCTACATGGAATTTTCAAATTCTGTTGGAACGAAATTTTGTGGAATTTTTGAAATTCCACCAAAATTCCATCAGAAAAAAAATGCTGGAATTCCACAGCAGAAAACTGCGGAATTAGTTTTTCCATAACATTTCCATTGAATTTTATTCTGCAGATCTCAATATTTTCTGCAGAAATGATTGTGAAATGAGTTTCTGCAGAAGAAATATATTCCGTGGGATATTATTCTGCGGACCACTGCAGGTGGAATTCCACAGAAGAACCAGTGAAATTCTGATGGAAATTCCACCGGTAGAATGGTCATTCCCTGCTAATTTCACAATCAGAATGCTGCATTCTGCATAGCACTATATCGTAGTCTGCTGCAGTAGAAACTATTATGATGTCATAAACACAAAATTATGATGTCAGGTGTAGACAGGCAGCCAGCGCAGATGAAGTCTAGGGGAAAATGATCTTGTTTCCATATTAATTTACTTAATTCTGAAGAAAAGGTGATAATAAATATAGAAACATTATCAAATATCAGTTGAAATGTATCTGAATGTTACATTCATAAGGAAGAAAAAATGGGCAGACAGGATAGGCCTTGAGGTCCTTATCTGCCGTCAGCTTCTGTGTTTCTATATTTTTTCCCAACTTTCCCCTGTGACATCAGGAGTCTCATTAATGCATTGTGTTTTTGTACCCTACCTGTGCAACTCCCACTTGGATAAATTAGTGTCTCCCATCCTTGCCTGTGTTTGAACTACCCAGAGGTGCTCCACTCCCAGCCAGCAGAAATTAATTTGTGAAAATTGAAAAATCTACTAAGTACCCATGAGAATCAGAGCCTATTGCATTCTTCTAAGAGTTTTAAAATTGCTGTCCAAAATGTTTTCAAGTGAAGGTATTTAAATAAAACTATGACTTACTGTAGCACTGTTTACCTAACAGTACAGAGTTTCTGCATGCTCACACAACAATGATGAATTACTGTTTACTGTTCTGTAAGCTTTGCATGAAACTGATGCTTTTGTAGAAACAGTCACACAAACACATACTGTATTTAATAGGGATTTATATCCTTGTTTTGGTTACAAATGCCTTTTGAAGCTCCAGAGGATTATTGCACCTCCTGAAGATCTGTTGAGCTCCAAGTAAGCAAGGGAATAGGCTGCAGTCCCATACCTGAATCTGTAAGTGAGTAGAAAGGTGTAACAACTAAGACATGCTAATAAAAAATTGAAGAAATTGAGAAGGGTTTGAGCAAAGTGACCTTAAAGCTACTTCACAAAATTAAACCAAGATGGCATTGTATCTTAGGAACACACAGAAACAACAACTGTTAAGCACCCTCGTACCCAGATGAAGTGGCTTTCCAAGAAACATTGGTAACCAAAATAAGATAGAGTGTTAAAATTCTAAGTGGTACCTAAATATACAGGAGCAGAACCTTCATTTCATTGTTGCCTGAATCTGTATGTTGATGGCCTTAGAAGCAGCCCATCTAAACTGCATAGAAAATGCTACCGTAAATGCAGAAGGCATCCTGGCATGTTTCCTCTTGGTCAAATCCATTAAAGTACCCATGAAAATCAGAGGCTGATGCTTTCCTAGAAGAGTTTTGAAATTGCTGCCCAAAATGTTTTCAAGTGAAGATATTTATTTAAATAAAACTGACTTATTGTAGCACTGTTTATCTAATAGTACGGGGTTTCTGCCCGGTCCCACAACATTGATAAATTATTAATTTCTGTTCAGTTAGCTTTGCATGAACTAGTACTTTTGTAGAAACAGCCACATAACACATGTTGTGTTTAATGGGGATTTATATCCCTGTTTTGGTTACAAATGACTTTTGAAGCCCAAAAGGATTATTGTACCCCTTGAAGATTTCTTGAGCTATAAAAATAAGAGATGCAATGCAGTTGTACAGAAGCACAGATTTTTTTTTTTACCATGATGACACACATTAGCATTTTTCCACCATAAAACTCCGGCATCTGCTGAAGGTGTGGATTTAAACTAAAATAGTTCAATGTTTCTAATAGGAAACACTCAAGAACAATGGAGGTAATAAATGTGGTACCACAGTGGTCAGTCCTTGGACTGGTACTCTTCAACATTTGTATTTGCAACATAGCAGAGTGGTTACAGGGTAAAATCTGTGTCTTTGCTGATAACACTAAGCATTGCAGCAGAATGGACAATGAAGAGGATATTCTGTAAATGAGGGAGGATCTAGGTAGGTTAGGGAAGTGGTCCATGGTCTGGCAACTTAGGATTAATGTGAAACAATGCAAGGTCATGCAAGTAGGTAACAAAAACTCTAATGACATGCACAGGATGAGGGTGTTTGGGTGGAACATACAAAGGAAGAAGGGAATCTGGTGTAATTACTGTACAGTATATCCAAAAGCTTAAAGTTAACTGCACAGTGCAGTAAGGCAGTGGGGAAAGCAAACAGGTTGCTGGGGTAAATAAGCAGTGGCTTTTGGTAGCAGATACAAGAAGGTGATACTGCCTCTGTGCAGGTCCCTGGTGAGGCCGTATCTGGAGTACTGCATGCAGTTCTAGAGCTCAGACCTCAAAAGTACAAGGACTGGCTTGAATTGGTTCATAGAAGGGTGACAAAAATTATTCAAGGGCAGCAGGGTAGGTTGTATGAGGAGATACTGGACAGTCTGGATATTTACACATTAGAGACCAGAAGGAAAAGGGAGGATATGATCGGCACATCAAATAAATTATAGCATAAGTGCCAGGCATCCAGTGGCGGCCTCCCCCCCCCAGTGTGTGCTCCCATCTGTGCTTCCGCACAGTCTCCACCAGGTTCCATTCTGGCAGTGGGAGGCCTCCCCAAGGAAGAAGAGCAGTCCCTGGGGGTATCCGCTGACAATATTGTTTCAAATACATCGCCACAATAATATCACGGCTCATTATGTCACGAGGTATTACAGCGACAGGGGGATTACATTGTTGCAATGTTTTGACTACCCCTATCACTGTATGTATGGGCGGGGAAAGGAAATCAAAAGTGGGGAAAGGATAAGACAGCAGGAGGTGTGGTGCCTGGCCAAGCCACTCCCCTTGAGGAGTGGCAATGCACTCGCTCCTGCAGTAGCAGAGACCTGGGGACCAAGGTTTGGTTCCCCATCTCCCAAAACTGACTGTTTGCTTTTTTTTTTCCAAACACATATCCCCCCAGTGACTTTCTCCCCGTCCCCGAGGTCCACACCCCCTCAGAGTTGATTATAAAAATTCCAGAGAGTGTGGCAATCTAAGCTTCCCATGTTGGGAGGTGTGGGGGCAAGGCCCCCCCACAAAAGAAAGAAAGCCTGGTGTCATTTTTTTTATGTTTTGTGTTGTTGCGGTATTCCTGTAGTCTGTATTTTTTACCAACTTTGTAATTGACACCCGATGTGTTGGTTGCAGCGTATTGTGCCATGATATTTTTGTTGGCAATGTTATTGCCTAGAACTATCCCTGGGATGCTCAGTCCTTCTTCACCAGGCCGGCCCATGGCGATCCGTGTTCATTCCTGAATGTGGGTCACCAACATAGCAAGGGGTAGCACTACTGCTGTGCTACCGTGCCAACAACTTTCTTCAGTTTTAAACTTTTCTGAGGCTGCACATTAACACTGAAACTCAGGGTTAGTCTTAATTGCCCTCCTAGAATTTTCTCTGTGCCCTGCAATGTTAACTTAACCGTCAACAGTCCCAGTCTGCTTTTATTTTCTCTTTGTCTCTGTCTCTCTGGGATAGAAGTAACTTTTGCTTTTTTATTTACAGCCTGCCTTTTCTGAACCTCCAGCTCCTGACTGACTACTAGGAAGAGGGAGGGAGAAACCAAGGCGGGGTACCACTCTGTCTCTCTAGGCAGCTAAGAGGAAAAGGAATGGATCAGCATTATTGGCTGGCTGGGTCTTTAGTTATTCTCCTGTGAAGTGCACAGCATCATGCTTCTCTCTCCTGCGCCACTCTCATGCTTGCAAAACTTCTCTCTGCAGCTGCCTTTTTTTTTGATCCAACGCTGTTTCTGCTGCCATGCTGCTTCTGATCCCTGCAGCACGCTGGTGCACTGGCTCTCACTTGGCCTCTCACTTGTTGGCTCAGCTCTGGCGTTCCACCATGCAGTACCTGTACTCATGGACTTGGGGACTTTCAAAAAAAACATACATCATGCTCTGACAGGCATCTATTTACTCCTTGATTACAAAATTCTTGACAGAGGGCTTTGGATTACAGATAGAGGCTGATTCTTTTTATTTCAGATACCATGTGGTGTGTGCTGTTAAGGATCATTCTTCACACCTATTTAATGTTGATTGTGAGGGTCCTAGTGGCCCTTCACTCCTTCTTTGTTCATTCCATTTTGCCAATGTATTTAGCATTCCCATATGTCTGACTTCCACTCATCAGCTTCATTCAGTTCTCTTTGGTGATTGTGTACCACTCAATGTGAACAACTCTTTTGTATCTGCCTTATTTATCCCATGGAGTTACTGTACTTGTATGTCTTGATCATGTCCCTGTCTCCCATCTTACTTCCAATATGTACATGCTCAGATCTTTTAACTTAACATACTAACATACTATTTGCCAGCAGATTAGGCCTTATGGTCTATCAAGTCTGCTCGAACCTAGATCCTTAGTTGGGTGCCGAGACCCTCCCATCCCTTGTGCTCCAGAAACCCCTATCATCCATCCCCACCCCCCCGGGACAGGCTATCATCTGATACATCCACTTTCTGTGTCTGTCCCACCCTCTCTTAAAAGCTCTCCACTGTGGATCTCTGAACCAGCTCACCAGGCAGGAGCATTCCAAGGTCCACACCCTCTCAGTGAAAAACCTCCTCCTCTTTCCCCCTCACCCTTCCACCTTCCAACTTCAAACCATGCCCCTGGTGATGCCTCCCTGCTTTAGTCTAAAGATCCCCTCCATGTTTACCCTATTTATTCCTTGAGGTACTTGGAAGACCTCAATCATGTCCCCCTGTCTCTCCTCTCCTCTCCTCCAATGAAAACAGGCAGAGCTCCTCAAGTCTGTCCTCGTAAGTCAAATCCCTAGCCCTCGTATCATCTTTGTTGCCCTCCTCTGTACCCTCTCCAGGAGCTGTATGTCCCTCTTCAAGTGTGGTCTCCAGTACTGTACACAGTACTCAGGTGTGGTCTAACCAGTCCAATTGTACAGTGGCAGAATCACTTCCTTGCTCCATGAGGTGATCCCCCTTGCGATGCATCCCAACATCCTGTTTGCCTCATGGGCTGCTCTCCTGCACTGCTCAGTGTTATTCATCATGTATCCACCATGACCCCTAGGTCTTTTTTCCCTGTTGAGGCTTCCAGCACCTCCCCTCCCAGGGTGTACCTGTGTTTAGGGTTTCCACCAAGATGCAACACCTTGCACTTGGTGATATTGAGGTAATTTCCATGTGTGAGCCCAGCTTTCCAGGGTGTCCAGGTCCCTGCAGGGCCAACCTCCCTCTTTCCTCAACTACTGCTCCATCTTGGAGTCATCGCAAGAGACTCATTTCACACCCTATACCATCCCTGATGTCTGATATGTATGCATTAAACAGGATTGGACCCAGGACGAGCCTGTGGTGCCCACTACCAACCTCTGTAGGGTCGTGAGCTCCCCACAGACCACTACTCTCTGAGTGCGTCCAGCTATCCAGTTTTCAATCTGACCATCAAAGGGCCTACCCTAACCCCATCGTTTCTCCACCAGACCATTGTGGGGACAGAGTCAAACGCCTTGCTGAAGTCCAAGAATAATACATCCACAGGCTTCCCCTATCCAGTTCTGATGTTACCCATTCATAGAACTCACAGGTTGGTTTGACATGATCTACCTGGCACAAACCATTGCCGACTATCCAGACCTCCCACCTCCTCCAGTAACCCCAATCGTTCCTTTTAGTATACTCTCCATTAATTTTCCACGAGGTTAAACTGATGGGTCTATAGTTTCCTGGTACTTCCTTGACCCCCCTTTATGGATTGGTACCACATGCCTCTAGCCAATCCCTAAATTGCCCTCCCTGTCTCAGTGACCTGTTGAAAAGCTCATGAAATTGCAGCCAGTATGTCGCCAATTCCCCTAGGTACTCTCGGATGAATGCCATCCGGCCAGGAGATTTGTCTTTCTTTAGGACCTTGAGGGCAAACCACACCCTTTTGGTGGGGAGTGGCATCATCCGTCCCTCCACCCTTACTGGTCTTTTATCCTTATCCAGATGTGACACCCCTGGGGTACTTCCTCCCTTTGCTCCATTTCTGCTGCTCCCCTGATCCCACCCCTGCCGCTTCTATCCCTTTGTGCCTTGCTTTGTAGATATCCCACCCCCTAGTGAACACAGAGGCAAAGTACTCGTTAAATGCCTCTGCCTGGTCCTCGCCTCTTCCACCCACCCTCCTTCTGATCTCAATCTGCTGAGATGGCCCTTAGTTTTCTCCGGTCCCCAATGTGCGGGAACCCTTTTTCCCCTCCATGTATCCCCTGTGCCAGCTGATGCTCTTTTACTGGACTTTGCTGCCCTCACCATAATGAGTGACTTTTCTAGATGCAAGCTGGTACATTTCTTATCCCTATCCCTCTTGTTGTTTATATTTTTTTGTAAACGCCTTCTTTTCTCTGGCTGCTACCTGGACCTCACTGGACCACCAGCATGGTTTCTGTGACCTTGCTCCCTTACGTTCCAACTTAGCGCAGATCCTGACTGCCTCATGAAGTCCCCGTTTATGACCTCCCATCCTTTTCCACACTTGTTGTTGAGTAATCCTCTCAAGTGATCCTTGAGAATATTTTCCATGCCCATAGTCTGCCCCTCGAGTCCACTGCCAGTGTCCTAGCTCTCCCCACTCCCCAATGCTTATTTGAAACCAGACAGTGGTTGTGGTCACTCCCAGTCAGGGGTCCTGTACAACCATGTCCTTACAGATCCCCATCTGCCAGAACCACAGCCAGGACATGGCCCTCCCTTGTGGGCTCCATCACATGCTGTTGAGAACACATCCTGGAAGCCATCCAGCAGCCTCTGCTCCTTGGCCACCTTAGAGGACATGGTTCCCCAGTTAGTACCTGGCATATTAAGGTCCCCCATCAACACCACTCCTTCCCCTTTTGGACCACACTGGGCAATGATGTTGTCCAGCAAACCATCCTCTAGAACATCACTCTCTCCGGGGCCTATATGCTACACCCAGCTTGAGCCTTATCTCCTGCTGGGGATCGTGGGTGACCCATAAGGCCTCCACGTTTTCCCTCTGCTTCTTCTACTGCTTAGAATTTCTGTGTGATCTCTCTAATGAACATAGCCCTCACCCCTCTGCCCTCCTTTCTATCCTTCCTAAGCATAGTGTCCCCCGTACATTTAGGTCCCAGTCATGGTTTTTTGTTGCACGTTTCGTGCTGCCGCCACATCCACCCCGAACAGCATGGCCTGGAACTCTGGCAACTTGTTTCCCAAACTCTGGCATTTACTAACACTAACCCCCACCTTATCCCTGAACTTCCCATATATGTCTTTCCTGCTGACCCTGGATCATTTTGGCTTACCCACCTCTGCACCAAGACCCTCACCCTGTCCCTGTCTTTCTTTAATAGTAGGCTCCAGAATTGTACAAAGTATACCAGCTAAGCATGAACCAAGGACCTGTATCATGGCAGAATCACCTCACTCCGCTGGTTACTGATCCTCATTTGTATGCATCCCATCATCCTATTCACCTACCCCACTACCCTACTGCGCTGTGTTGATGTTTTCAAATTATCCAGTTTTATTAGTCATATTATAACAGTGATGTCCCTCAGTCACACCTTCCACTACTCACGCCCTATTTCTGTTTATGTCACGTGCATTGGAACTACATCCACTGTCCTCCAATGTTTAGGTATTACCCACTCCCTTGAGCTGTTAAAGAGTTCAGCCAGTAGCACAGCTAAGATCTGTCTCATCTTCATCAGCTTACAGAACGCAGTCCATCCAGGCCCATTGACATGTTCACCTTATTTGCATTTAATCCCTTCAGCATCCTTGCCTCTAAAACTGGATCCTCATTTACACTTGCCCCTCCCCCTTTGCCTTGATGACACAGTGTAGCAACAGCCTCTTATCCCCCTCTGTAAATATCAACCAGAAAATCTGGATTAGCATGTCACCTTCTCTTCATGCTTTTCCTCCCACCCTTCCCCCTTTTTTAGTCTGACTAGTCTATACCCTCTTCTGTTTTACACTTCTCCCATGTGTAACAAACAAAACATTTTGTCCCCCTTCTTCATTTCATCGGCTATCCTCAACTCAACATCAGACTTTAGCTTCCTTAGAGCTTTGTTGGTCTCCTTCATGTGGTTTTTCTAATTTTATTTTATTAGAATATCATTAAAAACATTACATAAGTACAGTACATGATCAAAATACTGTATACATGTCTAGTAAATGGATCAGTATTACACAGAAAACATTTGGTTCCAATAAAATTAATATTAAACTTGGATAATGTACTGTACTTCTTTTACTGCAGAGATACTATGAATAATATACACAGTGTCCCAATGCATATACACATCTGTGGCCAAGATGCACATAATAGTTGGGACCTTTCTTTGCAAAAACAGACCCTTATAATATACTCCAGCCTAATATAAGCTGGTATGTCCCCTGATAAAATGGGCATCATAACTAATTTGCTAGCAACGCTAACTGGAGATCCTATTATACAAATGATACAAAAACAGATAAGCACAAACCAAGATAAAATCCTTCCAACTTCCTCCTGCACTATACCATACTTATTCAGATGCTAACTGACAAATGCCACTGGCTGCCTTGCTTACAATGCTAACCTTGAATTGTATTAATCTGTAATCTGTTTGCAATGTCCACATTGTTGTAATGTCTGTCTTGATGTTCCCCATAATTTGTATTTCTCTGATGTGGAACCTTTGTAAAAGAGCCTTGGTTCAAAGGTATTTGTAATCCTAGACTTGATAAATAAAAAATAAATAAATAACTAGAGCTGTGTGGAATCTTCAAATTCCTTTTCTGCTGGAATTACAGGAAATTTTTAGAAACTCCAATTAATTCTGCAGAATTGCAAAATTCTGGATGTGGAATATTAACTAAAGAATTGTATTCCACAGTTTATGTAAACCACTGATTCATTTTCCATAAACCACAGAATATTGTCATATTCCATGAATGACATAATATGCAGAATATTATTCCGTGATTTACATAGAAATGCTTTTCAGAACTGTATGGAATTAAAAAAGAAATTCTGGAAAGCATTCAGAAAGACAGTTGTCAATCTGCATGCATTTGGCCAGAGGAATTCAACATTCTGCACACCTCTAATGCTAACATAAAATGGGATAACTCAGTTATATAATAAGCAGCAAAAATAGATTGTTGCTATATCATATAATATTTGTATCTCACTTTATCAACAACTTTATCCGCAATTATATTGGAGTTTCCCAGGTATTGAAATAAATGCTCCAGATCTGAGAAAAGAATGAATAGATGACATGGCAAGGTAGTTATCAGAATAAATGTCCCTCTGCTCATCAGCAGGTAAAAAAAAATCCAAACCAAAATTCCATAACAGGTCTGAGCACAAAACCTTTGCATTCTATAACTCAATGACCCCAGCTGAAGTTTGAGAGGGAAAACACATGAGGCAGAGTGGCTAAAATTGTACCATAAGGCACAATGTCCTGGGTCATACCTGAAAATAATGCATTGACTTGTCTAGTGTACTTTATCCTGTAAACAAAAAATAATAAATAACTATTAGAATCCCTCTCCCTGTCATGGCTGTTTTTACTACAGAGACTGGCAAAATGAACATAATTTTAAAAATGTAACTACCCACAACTGGCTTGTAGAAGAAAGATAAAATCACCCTACAGCCTCTTCATATACCCAAAGATCACTTGCAAGGCACCCAATCAACCCAGAGAAATAAAATACCTATAGTCTATTCTCTGTCATCTTTGGACAAATTCTCAACCAGTTGTGCTAAGGGTTTCTCCTTCTCCATTTTCTTTGTTCAGCTCCCTGCATCCTTTCTTTGGGTCTGTGTACGTGAACACATGCTTCTGGTGAACTACCTAGAGTCCAGCAGGTAGCAGCAAACTGTGAGTAATATTCCACTTCCATAAAACCTTGTGGACTGCATCAGATTTTTTACACCTCTGGTATGTGGTATAAATCAGGAAAAATCTGGAACCTGGTACCATCCACCATTATGTCCCACTTTCTTCTTGCCAGCTGCAGTACTTTGTCTCAAGTATGAACACCTGACACATTATTCTGAGGTATAATCTATTTGGCCTTCTCAGTGCCAATCGGTTCCCCATTTGTGTCAGCTCATAATACCTCCAGCAACCAATCTAAAAGAGATACTGTATTATGGATTTGTAATTAGAGGAGAGTTTATGAAAACCACAAAAAGAAGTAATTTCTTTACACAGAGGGTGGTCAATTTATGGAACAGTCTTCCCACAGAAGTGGTATCTAGTCCAACCATGGATATTTCTAAAATTAGACTTGATCAATGCATGGGAAATAGAAAATATTCTTATCACCTATAAGATAGGTGTGAGTTCTTTAAAGGGCACCCAGCCCATTGAACTTGTATACATTCTATGAATCTCTAAAATATACTGTAAGTAGAGGCAGTCCCCCCCCCCCCCATAGCTTCTGGCAAGCCCATTGAATATTACAGGAACCAATCGGGTTCTCCAAACCTTCTAATATTTTATGTAGCTCGCCATTTTCTTTTATTAGTTGGAATACACTTTTTTTGTTGTACCAGCAGCTGCCACCACATTTGTAGCCTCTGACTGAACTCCTTTCAACTTGAAAAGTGTCAAGTTTTTTTTTTATCATGAAGCATGATGGATTTACACAGCTGTTCAATCTTGAAGTTCACACATGCCAAACTAGGTTCTGTTTCTGTCCTTATGCCTCCATTCATGCTTTTGGACTGGGAGCCTTTCTTCTACAATGCACCATCTTTCACCTTCACTCCATCCTTATCAACTCCAGTGGCTTTTGGTTTAACCATTTTAACTTCATAATCTTCCCTTCAGTGCAACCTTTGGCAGAGATGATTTGAAAAAAGATATAGAAAATCATACAAATATCTGAGTTGGATCAAGATGACATGAGCTCCAGCAGTATGCATTTGACTTAATATGTAGGTCATGCCCCAGACCTCCTTCATCTTGTTAAGAAGCACTACTTTATCCTCCTCTGCCTGGTAGGTTTTGTATTTTTCGTAGGCTTTCTTTCTGTCACTGCCTCCTCAGGCTCACTTATGAACCACAACAGATTCCTACCCCTCCTATTATTCCCTACTTTTGGTTTGAAATCTGCAAACTAAGCCACCTCCTGTTGGTGTGGTGGGAAGTTCTCTTCCTGCTATATCAGAACTCACCCGGTCTGAATTTGATACTTGGTATGTAAAAAAGTAAAAGAATAGTCAGTAATAAACATTCTAAAAATTATCACTCTACTGAAATAATAGCTTTAATTGAGCAATCTGAAAGCTAAGCACTCAACTAATTTAAATATTTTGAAAGTTGAATTCTCTCTCAAAGTTGAACATAGGTTGAGAACAAGAACTTCAGATCTAGAGATCTTTTTCTAAACTGCGGCTGTATGTAGTACACAAAAAGGTACAGTACCAAGGTATTTTCCTGCAGGAACATTCTGTGTTTTAATTGTTTATAATTACTGGCTAACATTTTTTCCCATAGAGAAAGCTGGTTATAATTTTGTCGTTATAACCAGCTGGTTATGACAAACATGCGCCAGCTATCACTATGAGGAGGCGCGAGACACTGCACCTCACAATGAGCTCTCTTCAATGAAAATCCCACTCTATCGTACGTTCGCTCAGGCCGCCTCTCAAAGACTTCCAGCTGCATAAAGAAGACTGAGGCACATTTTCTTCTAATCCCATGCTTGCTCATGATCCCCAGCTTAACCACTAAATCATTTCATTTTCTCCACAGGCAACATGAGGATTCACAACCTGAATAACCACAGCAATCGACCTTCACCATGGCAACCTGGATTACTCAAAACAATAACACCAAAAAGACACTCATCGATCATAAAGACTGAAAAATACAAACGAAAACTTAAAGTTTTAAGCTAACTGCATTCATTTATTTCATGTTTTAAAGTTTTATTGATTTTCTCCATACCGATCGACTTTTAAAGTTTAACTGATTTTCTCCATAACAATCCAGTTCATTAGTTCTGTCAGTTCCTGCAAAAAAAGTAAGTTACAAAACAACTTCAGAAAGCAAAATGTTTACTGAAAAAAAATCTGTTAGTTAAAGTACACTGTTCTCAACCAAACTTGCTGTTCTGCTACTGTTAAAACTTAAACCAGCACAAACAAAACAAGCACAGACTGTATCCCATTCAGGCAAAAAAATGTTAGTCAGTAATTATACACAATAAAGGATGGCTAAGTGGTTACAAACTTGGATTTTACACACACTCGGGGGGATGCCTTGATAAACCCCTCAGGCATCGCTCTCGGTGTTTATATGGCATCCCACCCCTTGGGGGGTGTAAAATAGAGACTAAAGTATGGGTTAGTGTGTGTAATGTGAAGTTTACACACACCCTAGGGGTTAGATGCTCATAAACCCCAAGAGCAAAGTTTGAGGGATTTATGTCAGCATCTAACCCCGAGGGTGTGTGTAAACTTCAAGTTTAAACATACTAACCCATATTTTATTTTATATAATTGCTGGGTTTCCCTTTTTTGCCTCAGCAATTATATAAAATAAAGACCTTGTAGTGCAGCCATGGTTTGGCTTAGTGTTAGTCCAGTGCTGAAATGGGAATCTGTCTGTGTCTTCTAGAAATGTCTTTTTTTAACAGGATTCTGAAGTTTGTGCTATATATTGGTGGGAAAATAAAACAAAAAACTTACTGCCGAGTTCTTCTGGTGGTGCTGTTTTTGGCAACACAGAAGCAGCAAGCAGTCAGGAACAGTCACGCTGCTCCATGGGCATACGCACAGCGAAGGAAACCATGAGTGTGTTTGCCATTATAAACACTCCTTTATAATAATGAATTACACCACAGTTTCCCTATGGGAAAAAGGAGAAGCCAATTATTATATCTTCATTATAACCACCTAGCCATCCATTATTCTCTATATAATATGCATGATCCTACTGCGATGTAACCCTCAGTCACCTTATTAATGGGTTATAATTAATCCTTTAATCCATACTGCAAGACATAGACTTGAGTGCAGCTTCATAGCACAGCAGATCTGTCAGTTGCCCACAATTCTTAAGACTAAGGTTGACATTTTAGCAGACAACAAAAAAAATATATTTAGAGTAAGAGACAATGGTTTAAACCTGAACAGTAACTTTAACAACTTTAATAATTAGTTTTGTTTAAATTTCACATGAGTAATGATCTATGGTGGTGTAGTATACGACTAGTATATCTACAGCAAGGTAAGTTAAGTGAAGAAAGAATATTTGCAGCTCTTTACTCTTGGAAACTGATCTCAGAGCAGGTCTTGCAGGCCAAATCTATCTTGAGCTGCAGAGAGGGAGCATGAGTTAAATGTCAGCCAGGCTCGGAAAACTAATTTACATATTCTAGTAACACAGAATTGTCTGCTGCTATTGTTCTTACAACTGACATAACCTTGATTGCTGAGGTTTATATTTATTCTGTAATTACAGCAAAAGTTTAGTTAATGAAAGTAGCAGCATTTCACACAAATCAAGCATCATGTAGGGTCCACCATAAAGTAAAACTGTTTAAAAGGAGCATAGAAAACATTTTGATTGGGAGAAGCTTGAACAGCACGTTAAGACCTGCCCCTCTTCAAATCCAAAGCCAGAGTTCATTTTTCCTTGCGTAAGTGAGACAAATGGCTCATGATAGTTTCTACCCACTGTAGAAAATATTCAAGATAACAAATTTGGAGGACTATCTGACCTGGGAGCCTGGGACCTGAAGGTTTCAATATTCCATACCATCTACTATTTATGTTGCTCTTCTCTAAATACTTTCTTGCATATCTATGTCTTGTCTATAGTATGCTAACCAGAACTGCATACTGTACCCTAGATGGGGCACTAAAAATCTCATTCATTAGAATGGTGACCAGGGGGATGCACTTGATATCATATATCTGCATTTTTGTTCATGTGGAGCAGGAGTTTTAGAGGTGGCTCAACATGTGCATCTGATTGGAAGATCATTGTCCAGACAGGCTGTCTCCTTGCCAACCCCCTACCTCTGTGCAGAACTCCATATCTGTGAAATGGATAGCCAAGGCTCTTGAATAGCAATAGCCAAGGACCCTTGCTCCAGAAGTGGCAGTAGGATATGGAGTACCATTAGAGGGATATGTGCAGATCAGCCTATTCTATAAATAGAGCCCTGTATCTACCTAAGAGGCTATGCCTGGGGTTCGATGGAAAGCTGACAAAGCTCCTTCTACACTCCTCCTATATAAGCCCTATAGCCACAGAGCTCCTACCTTAGTTGCTTCACATGTGGTTCCTTAACTCTGTGTTTGAGGTGTGACTCCTATTGCACACTGATCTGTGTCATCTTTGCTGCTGTTTCTCCATTATGTGTTTTGGGTCCTGTATTGTGTTCCCCACTCACTTGTCTGTGTTTGTTCCTGTTAATGTTTTTCCCCACTTGTTTTCACCTCCTGCTGTTCCCTACTCCCCATTTTTGTCTGTTGTTTCCTCTATCTTTCTGTGCTGCATGCTCCCCTTATGTGCCATCCACCTCTCTGTAGTTTAATTGGTGTGCCAGCATCCCTGCTCCTGTCCAGCTCTTTGTTTCTTTGGGTTTCATTTATTCAACTTACATTCATCTAAGTAGCTCCCGCTCCTGTTTGTTCTCAGCCTTTGCACCACTCCCGCCCCTACTCGGCTGTGCTGCTCCAGCTCCACTCCATTCTCCTTAGTTTCTGTGCTCCCTGCTATCTACTCCCAGTCCATCCTTCAGTTCTTCCTTTACCCTTCTATTCTGGTCATATGCTCTTTTGAGTCAATGATGGCTGTAGTTCTTCTTCTCAAAGCATCCTCTGCTGACCACTGCATCCTTTCTGTTGGACACTTTTCTGCTGCTGGCTGGCCTCAGTGCCTCACTAGTAGCACTGCTGCAGCATACTGGGAGATTTACATAATTCTACCAGCAGTCCAGTTTTGATTCAGCTGCAGCATCCCTTAGGCTGCCTCTCCTCTACGTCTAGCTCACCAGGTGTGCTATAGATATGTCTGGGCATTGTTACCTCTTTATCCCATTTTCATATCTGTCTTTCACTAAATTTATGTCCCTATATGAAAGCAGGTCCAGTTCATCCAGCTAATCTCTTCTATTGGCAGATGAAGCTCGGGTATCTGTTGGTAGTCTTCTGATTCTGGACCCACCACAACCTGGTAGGTGCCCATCACAGATTCCTTCCCCTGTGTGTGTATCTCATCTCTAGGGATAAACATTGTAGCAGTAGAGCAGGAGCCCCTCAGCACAGAATCCTGCAGTGGTGTGCCTAGCCTAGCTTGTACTGTACTTGGAACTGGGTTCTTTTGCCTAGGGCTCCATGCTATGATGCCAGGGGTTATCTGCCCAGAGCTGTTATCTCCTCATGACAAGAACCTACCCCTGAGCCTTCCTCATTCTATCCAGCCCATCTAATCACTTCTATTTCTTAGCTTTTCTACCAGCTGTGCTTTGCCTGTCAACCAAGAGCATCATCCTGCAGATCAGGAGGATGGCGTTGTCTCTACACCTCTGTGCAGTCGAAGAGGCTATGGAGAAAATTATTTCAGAATGGCAGAACACTGGATACTATCAGAACCTCACTGTAGATGAAAGAGCAGCCTTGGAAGATCTATGTAATAATGACTTAATAGCGGTAAAGCCAGTTGATAAGGTGTGGCCGGGGTCATTCTTTACACTGAGCACTATATTGAAGATATTATACTGCAGTGATACATAGAATCATAGAATTTGACAGCAGATAAGGACCAATAGCCCCACCTAGTCTGCCCTTTTTTCCCCTATCTACTAAACAAAGCCACTGATCCTTGCACTATCTCAGCCTTATCTCCTCTTTTGGACTGCTAGGGTTCCCCCTTCTATCTCATGCAGTTTTGAACTCCCCCACTGACTTTGCCCCCACCACCTCTGCTGGGAGGCTGTTCCATGCCGCCACCACCACCCATTCTGTGAAGAAGTACTTTCTCATGTTGCCTCTTAGTCTACCCCCACCAATCTTATGTCATGCCCTCTTGTTCTGGGGTAACTCATTTTCTGAAAGATGCTACTCTCCAGAACCTTGCTTATTTCCTTTAGGAACTTGAAGGTCCCTATCATGTCTCCCCTCTCTCTCTGTTCCTCCAGGGTATACATACTGAGTACCTACAAAACACCATAGTTTGGTCACTCACCACCACATATTATGCTGAACACCAAAAAGAAAGTTAAAAAGAGGATTTATTCCACAAATACAGTGCCTGACGTGTTTCTGGTCTTTTACTCGACCCTTTCTCTTTTTGGTGTTCAGCATAATATGTGGTGTTGAGTGCCCAAACTATGTTGTTTTGTAGTTTAGAATTTGTTTGACAGCACCACTTGATCTTGTGTACACCCTCTATGCTTTGTATATTGAGTGCCTCCAGCCTCTCCTTGTATGACCTTTGGTGCAGGCCCTTCACCATCTTTATAAGATGACAAATACATGCCCTCACCTAGAATCAAACCTCTGACCCTTTGCTTGTAAAGGCTAGGACACATCCAGTGTGCTACCTGAGGAACTTAGCCATCCTGCAGTGGATGGTAACTTGGAGGATGCTCATCCCTTTGGGGGATAGGGGGACCAGGACGGAGCTCAACACCTGTCAGGATTAGTAGCAGGATGATAATAAGATTAGGGGAGGCTTTATGCTTGTAAAGGTGGGGGGGGTTGATGAGGGAAAGGAAGTAGAAGTAGCTGCCAGGGGTCTTCAAAGGGAAGCAAGGGGTCTGGAGGAGGCAGCTACTGATTGGCCGGGGGAATCAGGTAGTGGGAGAGATGAGAAAAGGAGGTGAGGGACAGAGAGTTAAGCAGAGAAAGGAGTGAAAGAGGGGGAAGGGTGGAGAGGAGAGAACAGAAAATAAGAGCAAGAGGGATAAAAACAGAGTAAGTGGAAAAGGCAGCATGGTGGAAGAGGAGAACGAATAGGGAGAGGAGTGAGTAGAGAGAAGGAGGAGGTGAGGGGGGACTGGATCATGGGAGCAGCCGAAAAACCTGGGTGTCATGCAGACAAAAATTAACCAGTCCTAGCAGGGCTGAAGTTTACTCCACAGGAGATAACAAAATTGGCATTACACCAAGCTAGTAGCAGACCAGGACATGCAGATGATAAATACAGGTAAGCACAATGGTAGTACAGCACATACAATAATGTAGTGATAAATCAGACACATATAGGCTTAATACTCCAGAGGAGATGCCTGTCAAACAGCAAATAGAATTAGACAGTAAATCTGTGTAATGCTAGACTTGTTTACATATGGAGGGGAAAGCTGACTGGCAGTGGCCTGCTGACCTTTCAACATACCCTGTGACACCCATGGTCACACCTACCTGCTGGTTGCCCTCACATGAGGGAAGTGGAGGGGAACACAGAAACAGGGTGCATGATCAAGGAGTCCCACCCTCAATCTGAGCAGGCACCTTCAAGTGGTATGCTCTCCTAGTCAGATAATAGATCCCTAGAGGCTCATCCCCAAGCCCAACTGGTCACCTGGGAGCAGTTGCTCATTTTATCTTATGGGTCTGGGGTGGGGGCACACAAAGTAGCTCTACTGCTCCAGGAAGTCCTGTCCTTGGCCCAAGAAAGTTGCCTCCCAGTTAGAAGGGTCTGATTGCAGTATCTAAGGTTTTAGTGCTTCTGAAACGTTATAAAGTTTGTTTGAGCCCTTGCCTTCAGTAGAAGGTTAATGCAAGCCTAGAAAAGGCATCTTGGTGCTTTAACAGTATTTTAAAGCAAAAACTACAAACTACAAATCAGAATCCATGTGATACCTATAGGCTGCCTCCTACTGTATTTTAAGACCCGAATAATCAAATAGTAGTAACAAAATATTTCTCAACAACTTAAAAAACTTAATATTTACTAAAAAGGGCATTCAGAATCGTCCACATTTCTCTGTCAATACATAGCAATTGTCACTAACCCCAGGACAGCAGTGATGAATTAACCATGCTGCTCACGCTGGAATGATCTTCCTCAACATTTCCCCACATTTATTGCACAACCAGTAAGTGATCTGGGCGTAGGCAGTTCATCTGGTATGACCTAAGCCAGACAGTTATAAGCAAGTGTAAAAATTCTTCATGTCCAAAAAGAATGTTGTTGGTTTACAAATAATGCTAGAGAGTACATCATCCCTGTTTGCAATTATTTTAGTATGCTGACCTCAAGACATTGATTACTACTGGGCCCTCTATCCTTTGGAGGGGCCAGTCAGGTTTCTTACTGTAACTGGTACTGGTGGGACTGCATGGCAAATAATATTCTTACAAGCATATGGCAACATTAAACAGCATTAAACGAACAGATTGTCCACACAAAGTTCTCTGGTCAAGCAATGGCAGCTTATTTGACTTGGTTCTACAACAGGCACCTGCCTTCTCAATGGGTGCTGCATTATATCTGGGCTCCCAGATCTTATGTCCCCTTGCTTGCATTCATAGAGGCTTGATGTTAATTTACAGTTCTGAGAAGTTATAAAAACTGATACTGGGTAATAAGGCCCACTCACCCAACTAAAAAATGAATCAAAATATTCTTATATTTCAAATATTTCAAACTTTTGCAGTGTCAGTGGCTCAGTAGGTAGCACACTCGCCTTTGAGGCCGGGAGATCAGAGGGCTGTGGGTTCAGTTCCCACATCTGGCACTTGGGTTAATATCCCAATACTGACACTGTAGTGCAGCATGAGAGGGGTGCTGCACTTCTGATGTGCCGCCTTTCGGATGAGACGTTAAACCGAGGTCCCATCTGCCTGGATTGGTGGTAGTTCAGGTGGATGTTAAAGATCCATGGCACTTATCGAAAGAGTAGGGAATTTCCGGTGTCCTGGCCAAATTTCCTCATTCACTAAAAAATACCACCAACAGCTTAATCTGGTTCAAGGTCAGTTGGCATTCATCTGTATCCCCCTACCCTTGGGTCGTGCCTGAAAATAGGCAGGATTTGTCTAGTGCACTTACCCGGTCAACAAAAACTAAATAAATAAATAAAATAAATAAATAAAGATTTAATCATGTAGCTTCCAGTTAGACAATAATAATCAATGTTTTGGGTAAACCCTTCATCAAGAAACTGGTTTACTCTATAAAATTAATAAAATCCACAAATTTTAAAATAGAATTCATTTTCATTTATATCTAATGCATAATGAAAACTATGAATAAATTATAAAGATCTGATAAAGAAAACTGTCCTTACATTTCAATTTTCAGTTAATGTTTTATATCTTCTTACAATACACTAGGTTTCAGGTTTGACTCCTGCTTACAGCCACTGATAACAAAAAAACAAGAAAAATTGTTTTTGTTAAACTACTACATAAATTATCTATATGAACTTTAAATTATCGTAATACTTGTCACTTTTTCTATACTCCAATAAATGTATTTACACTTTTTTAAGGAATTTTTCCAAAAACTTCAAGTGACGTTTTAATTCATTATGTTTGTTGCATCAGACCAACAGAACAAATATACTAGACCTTCAATTAAAACATGAGTAGTACCATTTTGTTACTCTGTCCACATATATAGTTGCATATTAGAATATCTTACACAAAAACATAACCCATTTCTCATCATTAGGTCCTTACGCATTCAACAAACTGTATTCATCGTGTATCGCTATGTTACTCACGCTATTATAAATATACGACTGCAAACAAACTGAATGAAACAGTCTAATTAAAAGTAATGTTGGATCAACTATAAGGAATAGAAAGAAACGCTGACCTGTATTTTATGCCTTAAATTTTTCATTGCTTTCCAGCTTTGTTCGCTATGCAAAAAACAACGATTCTATCAGTTATTCTTATTATACGTAGTGTATACTCAGTAAACATGTTGAATACTTTTATTTAGACTTACTCAAAATTTCTTTTGGCGTCTGGCGTATGTTTCAGCAGTAGTAACCCGCAAGGCCTATTTTACCTGTATTTAAAAGAAGGGAGGACTCCACCCCTGAATCCAGCAACCAACGCTAAGCGTTCACGTAAGCACAAAGTGCCCACCTGTGTGCTGGATCCGCCTCTGGCGGCACCGAGTACCATATTTCTCATGTTGAGGGTACTAACCTTTACTGAGTACAATCAACTATAACTAAGTTATGCTCATTTAAAACAAAATGAATTTATTTTGGAAAAGCTATCATTCTAGATTATTACAGATGATGAAACTGTCACATAGCAGATCACTCCACTACAGATCCTACCTATCTGTTTTTTGATATATTGTTTTAAAAAAACTAACTGCCATTCTACTCTCTTATTTGGGTAGCCGAATCTAACATTTAACAATGATATGTTCACATAAGCACTGAAGTGCCTTTCTGAATACTAGACCCATAATGGAGCATTAAGTACCATATTATTCTGTGTCACAGGTGTAAACTTTAAATCAGTCTAACAATATAAGCCTCAGTTAGACTCTTTTTAACATAAAAAATTACCTGTTTCTAGGCTGTTGCACTATCTTTCTAAATTGCAATATTATCAAACTGTCACTTCACAAGATTTTATTTTACAAAATCGGCTACCACTCTATCATTTCGTTTGGCCCAAACTTTGGATTATTGGTTTGAAAATAGTCAATAAATCTTGCTTCTCTTAATAATAATTTGGTATTATAATTTCCTCCTCTATTATCCCTGTGTACTTTTTCAATACCAGAGAATCTTAATGTTGCTCTAGAATGCCCCCTTTCCAAAAAGTGTCATGCTATTGGTGACATCAAGTCTTTATTTCTGATGTATCCCTTATGTTCTCCTACTCGTTGTCTTAAAGATATTTTCGTTTTTCCTACGTACATCAAATCGCACGGATATTTAATGCCATAAATCACCCCTTCTGTTTGGCGGTTAATGAATTCTTTTATTTTAAAATCCTCACCTCTGCTACTATTTCTAATCATTTTTATTCTATAGGTATTGTGGCAATGGACACACCAACCGCAACTGTAATTACCTCTTAATTCTTCACTTGTAAAGAGCACACTTTTCTTTGCTTCTGGTATTTTATGGTCTGCAGGAACTATACGGGTCGATATTGATTTGGCTTTTTTTGGCTACTACCTGTACCCCTTTATGGAATGCTTTATTTCCCATTGGTGTAGACTCCAAAACTTTCCAGTTTTTATTTACCGATTTTTTTATTTCATAAAAAATATCACTGTATTTGAGAGAGCAAATTATCTTTTTAACAATGAATTTTCTTCTACTATTGCTTTCTTTGTCAATAGTTCTTTTTGATCTTTTAATTGGGTCTTATTACGTGCCTCTTGTAAGATTTTACCACTATATCCTCTCTCTATGAACCTTTCTGTCATCTTATTAGTAAACACTTCCATGTCCTCTTTTTCTGTGCAATTCCTTTTTACCCTTAAAAATTGATTATAGGGTATTGATTCTATTAACTTTTTAGGATGAAAGCTATCTGCTCGAAGTATGGTATTTCTGTCAGTAGGTTTTCTGAAAATCCTGGTGTATAGTTTATCATTTTTCAAAGAGATTACTAAATCCAAAAAAGAGATTTCACTCTTACTATACAGTAGTTAATCGTGAATTGTAAATAATCTGTTTGTTTATTTAGACACTGATGAAAATCTAAAAGTTCTTTTTCCGTTCCTTCCCATATTACAAATATATAATCAATAAAACGTTTCCATTTGAGTATATTATTAAGAAATGGATTATGTTCATAGATGTACTTTTTCTCAAATCAGCTCATAAACAAATTAGCATAGGATGGGGCCATACTAGACCCCATCGCAGTGCTTTTCACTTGTACATAATGGCCCAGACATTCAAAAGGGTTGCACATGGTGCAACTGTTGCACCATGCACAACCCACTGATGCACCCCAGTGTGATATTCAAAAGGGAAAAGTGCGTGGCACAAATCCAGATGCACCAGAGTGCATCAGTAATGTATGCAGGTGCAGGTAGGGGGCGCGTGCCCATGCATACCCTGCACAGCCTGATATTCAGCCTGGGATGTGCAGAGCCATGCATGTGCAGCCCCTACCTGTGCCAGCACAAAGTTGATCCAAAAAAACAAGGAACAACTGATGGCCACCCACAGGTGAGCTGCCGCATTGCAGGGTGCAACACGGCAGCTGCCACCTGTGGGTGGCCACCCAAGCTCCGGCTGCACCTGGCGGCTCCCGCATGCCTGATCACAGACATTTGTGAAAAAAATAAGACATCTGTCCAATATCCCTGATGGTCCAGTGGACCTGCCCACCCGGTTGCGGGCTCAGTAATATTATTATATCCCCCCTAATCCCTAGTGGTTCAGTGGACCTGCCTGCCCTATCACTGGCTCAGTAATCAAATTATATCCCCAATATCCCTGGTGGTCCAGTGGACCATTGTCTGCCTGATCTCAGGCATTTGTAATTAAAAAAAGAAATATGTCCTATATCCCTGGTGGTCCAGTGGACCACTATCTGCCCGATTACGGGCATCTGTATAAATCTGTATAAATAAATAAATAAGTCCAATATCCCTGGTGGTCTAGCAGTATCCCCCTCCCCACCTGCTCCGCCGCCCACTGACTGACACCATCAGTAGGGCTGTACGCCCATTGGTTCACAGCATGAGCCAATGGGCGTGCGGCCCGTACCATACTACACATTCCAGATATGGTGTCAGTTGGCTGGCAGTGGGGTGGCAGGTGGGTGGGGTGCTGCCACATGCCCCAGGTGGGTTGTGAGGCATGAGGCACAGCCAAGTGCCTGCGACCACCTGGGAAATGTGGTTATTGCACTTATAAAATAGTTTTAAGAGATAAAAAAGCAGGAAAAGAAAGTAAAATTTGAGCAGTGTGGTAACTAAAATTAATGCATGGCCATGTTACCAGTTTTGCTAAATCAGATTGCTTGTTTGATTCAAGCCATGTTATAAGTTTTAATCTAGGCACATAGGTAGGCTTCTGTAGCCACATGGAGATTCAATTTTGGCACCATTTGCACAAATAAAATGGCACTTTTTTTTTATTTCTGAAATAATAACATGGTCCTGTGATATCATTTGTCTCAATAAGGTGCTGAGTGCCCATTTGTTTAGTGTGTGTATACTGGTTGTATTGTGAGTGCTCCACCCCTGTGCAAACTTTTGTTTGTGTTTTAGAACTCAGAACTATTTGCAAAGTTCTAAACCAGAATCAGAACCCAGAGTTTACATGGGTTCTGACAACCCTAGTTCACAGTCTCCTTGTATAGCACTTGGCACATATATGAAACCTCCCCAGAACATACAGTATGAACAGATATGTGAGGACTTCTCCTGGACTCCCCCACTATATGGTTGTACTGACCCTATAGAATATCCCCTCTCTATACCTGGCAGCAGGTCTGACTTATTACACTGAACATTTGATAACCCAAATTTTGGATTCCTCAGTGGCAATTTTCTTCTATCATGTTGCTATTTGGTTACTAGCTAGGTCTTGTACTGATCTCTTTTTCTCAGGTACACCTTCCTTTCAGGTTACATGAAACAAAAACGGTGATGACAGAAAAAGGCTCACCAGTCCATTCAGGCTGACCAACTTTACTTAATAGGCAAGGTGAACTACTGTATCTCCCTTTGTACTTTTTTCTCCTTCAAATTTATTTTATTTATTTATATAAACATTCAATAACTGGAAAAAGCACACTGAGCTAAGGCTCATTTCCAGGTGTGACCCAGGGGTGAGGGGGAGGGAGTTACAAATAGTATACATACACAGACTAGAGACATGATAATATTACATACAATCACATAATTTTGTACAAAAGAGTTATTTACATTCAGTTGCATATATACAGTTATTTACAATCAGTTACATGAATACAATAATATACAGTACAGAGGTTTTAAAGTTTAACCATGTTCATTTGGCTAAAGGCAGACTAGTTGCAGTTATAATTTGGAAAGGGGAGTTGATGAAGTAGAGATTTAATGGAGTTGTGTGAGGGTAGTTTCTGAGGGGCTGGGGAAGCTGATTCCATAGGTAGGGAAGATGGTAGGAGAAGGCAGAGTTGCCAGCTGATGAGGATGGTTTGGGGAGGAAGAAAAAATAGGAGTCCCTAGAGCGCAATGAGTAAGGAGAAAAGGCTGCAGAGGTTCATTTCTCAGCCAGGTAGGGGGGCAGTAGGTCAAACCAAAATATGGAAATAACAGAAACTGAGTGGCACTAACCTAGTGATAAAAGGAGCAGGCATTGGTGTGTTCTGAAAGGGGAATTTGTTGCAAAATGGCCAAAAGTGTGGAATAAGAAGTCCAGCTTGGATAGCGAGGTGGAGGGGGCGGTGTTGTACACAATGTCCGCATAATCAAAGATGGGAGTGATCATTTTTGTTAGCAGTGTGCATCTAACAGGTAGTGGGAGGGAGGGAGTTGTGATTTATATAAAGATGACCAAGCTTCTGGCAGAGCTTCAAAGTGATGGCATCAGTGTAGGTTGAGTGGTTTAGCAGTTGGTCTAGCCATCTTCCGAGGTATTTATAGGAAGTGTGACTCTCTCTCTCTCTCTCTCTCTCTCTCTCAGAAAATCTATTGTTCTGGTCTCAATTGTGGATTGGGGCCCTCAAGGGGCTAGGACCCGACAGGCAACCTGAGTCATGTCCCAGGCCTGAAACCTTGGTACCATTCCAGACCTGGTAGGTTGTCATAGGCCCAATAGTCATAGAGGCCTGGGTCCAAGCACAAAGGCTGGGCCTGCTGCTCTTTAGCATAGCTGTTGCCAAGTCTGGCAGATGCCTGGCTGACCAATTCATTGAACATTAAAGGGCAGTCAGAAATAGAGACACTGATAGCCCCATTGTATCCCATTTTACTTCCAGGGACCTTAATGTAAATGATCTTTCTGTTTGTGTCCTTCAGCAGCTTGTCCAGGATGTCAAGTGTAGGAAAAAACACTGAAACCAAGCTTGCATCCACTTAGGCTCCTTGCAGCCCTCTGGTTTAAATAACTAACTTATTTTCTATGAAAAAGTTTCAGTCACCTTACAGTTTACTGCTGATGTCTGTCCTTACCACCAACCCTGTCATATATTTGCTTCCTTGTGAACATTTGCATGTGTGGGTGTGTCTGAGCACACTTCAGTCTGGGGGGTGTGTGGGCATACTCACATGGGCATTCTAGCTATGTGTATATATCCATTTTCATTTACTCCACAAGTCCCTGTCTTCTTACTTTACCTTTGTTACTGTTTAGACTTCTTACTATGTAAGAAAAAAATGAAAAAACAAGCACACTCACCAAAGGATTTTAAGTATTTATTACAGTGCTAGTACCCACTATGTAATGCCCTTCATACGGAGCTTCAGCAGGGTTTTTTTTTATACACAGCCTTAATTCAAATGGCAGCACCTTAAGGAGTGCAGTCTGCCTGACTCTTCTCTTTGCCCTAGCCTTCTTACTATGCCCTGTTAATTAGATCCTACTTGAGGATTCTCCCGCTCATTCACCCCTACTAGCCTTTCCCTCCCCATCATCAGCTTTTTTTTGTTTTCAAGCTTCTAATCTTGCCTTGCTTATTATCACTTTCTCCTAGATGCACCTCATTTTCTTTTCTTGCATATAGCTCCCTTATTTCTGCCGGGCTGGCAGTATAGCCTAGAAGTTAGCGGAACGAGGTATGAACGAGCTTGATACATCCAGAAGATCAGACCTGAGTTTGATTCTCACAACCTCCACTTGCATACTGTGTGACTCTGAACACATCACTTAACTGCCCAGTGCTCCTAGGTCGCCCCTGAAAACAGGCACTTGTGCCTAGTGGGCCTTACCTGGTTACCAAAGACTAAAATAAAAATAAAAAAAAATTCCCCCACCTCACCACTAACTTCCTTATTTTCTTTATACAGATAATTTCTAAAGAGGACCTATGGTCGAAACATCAATTCTAATTTCATTTTCTCTTTACAGCTTGCATTAAATATCACCTTTGTGTTTTGTTTTCAGCCCATGCACTGATGCAGCACCTTGTTTTTTAGCTGTTGCTCACTCTCTCAGGCCCAGCTCTAGACTTACTGGAATCTTCTAGCTTTCTATAGCTGGCTTCTCATAGCTCCTCCCCCTGCCCTTCTGTAACTGTTTGCGCCCAGTTCCTATCTTAGGGACTCCTAGGGGCTCCCTTTACCAATTCACATTTAACCGTTTGTCCTCTGGGACATTTTTTAGTAATCCATCATTTGGTAGGGGATTACATTTTCAAAGTGAACAGAAGTTGAGGTATTGAAGCCAGAACTGCAGCCCTGTAAAAAAGAAATTATACATTTGTTCTGAGCATGAGGGAGTGGAGTTGAACATAAAAGGTTTGGACAAATTCCAGATGCACTACAATTTATGTTTTTCCCAAGGGGAGCATTATATTGGTGGTGGCTGGGGTCAGTAACCCATTTGTGTCCGGACTGTAAAGGGGTTATTTAAACCATGCTGAGTTGATAATTAGTGGATATTAAAAATAACACATTTTAATAGGCAAGCTGATAGAAAATTAATAGAGTAGTCACATGGTAAATAGAAACCAGATAGTCCCATCCTGTGGTGTTATACTGATATAGCAGAATGAATTGGCAACCTTATCAGTCAACCATTCAACAGGATTTTGAATGGTCCTCTTAAAATTAAGCTTATAAAATGTCAAAGATAAGTGAATCAACCTGGCTGTCTCGAAAATATTTCTAGCTGAGTAAATACTACAGTATAAACACATGAGTTGGATTTCATTTTTCTAACCTTCTGGCTCAGTAATCACGGATAAAGCTAGCAGTGGCCTACAGGTAATTGTCAAAATGTAAATTTGAATAAAATAAACAGAAACACTTTAAAATGCTAGTGACTCAGGCTGACCAATGGCTGCATTGTAAGTAGCATAGATTACCATGCTGACTTGAATTTGCACTGAGAACCTAGGATATCTTACCACAGGTGGAAGAAGCCACTCACTGAGCGCAAGCGCTCGCTGCGAGCGTGAACACCACTCATAGAAGAAAACTGAATGTGAAGCAGATATCTTTCTTGCATGTGGAAAACATCAACAAATTTCTGGTTTATTGTATTAAAATAGTGCTCTTTTTAAAAATACATATAAAGTAAAATTTTAGTCGGTAGTGTTAGTAGTTTGTTTATTGCACAATATTGTCAGGGTTGCTCTTGTTTAAATTAAAGGAAATGGGGGTTTATAAAACTGTCTTTGCTTTGTTTGGTGTGCTTTCCCTTCTTGAGGAAGGAGACACTTTGTTTGGAGCACCTTCTTTTTTCTCAAAGAGGAGACATCTTGTTTGTTGGCATTGCCAAACTTTAGTGGGAGAGAAATCATGATTACCAAACAAGGATACAGCTCCTACAGTAGTAGCACCAAATTTGTCAAGCAATTTTGTGAGATTCCCTATTTATCCTTCACCAAATTTAGGGAAAAAATCCTCTAAAATTATTTTTGTTATACCTGTTATATACAAAAAGAGGCCAGTTCCTATTACAATACTTAAGTGCCATCTGGTAGATTTTTAACTACACTATCAGATGACAGCACCCTCTCCAGGTTGCAGTGAACACACTAACAAACAAATCAAAATCCCTAACATAAGGTTTCACAGTTCTCAATAGGGATTTTTAAAAATCTTTAAAAATCCCTTGACTAATTTGGCGCTACTACTGTATATAGGAGCAGTGTTTTGTTATACATTGGGAATATTATTGATCTTAACATGCTTGTCCCAATTGTGCATTTGTCATGCATTTGTCATGCAGGGGGTAGTGTAACTATGAGGAGCCAATTCTATTTTAGCTTGTGTATATCAGACCATACCTAAGCTGAAAAAAGCTTAACAAAAATGAAAAATGCCTTTGTTTTGGTGAAGCAGCAGCTGCTAAATCATCAAATTCAGCTTAAATTGGTACCACAAAATTTAGCAGGGGGTCTAGCGGGTGGGTGCTTGGGTATCTTTGATTCTCAGTGGAGATATTGAGTCAAATCCAGGACCTAAGGATGGAACAGTAACAATGATGCATGACAATGCATGAAGTTTGGTAAATAAGATGGATATGTTTCAAGTGTGGGTTGAGGCTGAGATGCCTGATATTATTGCTTTGTCAGAAACATGGTTAAATAATAAAGTTGCAAATTATGAAATTTCACTGAATAATTGTTATAGTCATAGAAGAGAGGTACTAGAGGAGGGGGGTAATATTATATATAAATCAATCTTTGGGTCACTCAGAAATTTGCTATTCAAATAAACTTGAAGGTATTGAATGCCTATTAATCAATGTATTGTCTTTGGATGCAATGATTGGGGTGATTTATTCATCCCAAAAACAAAGACAATTTACTTTGAGGAGTTAGCTGATTCTATAGCACAAATCACAAAAGGAAAAAAGACAATTTTGGTGGGTGACTTCAATGCAGCTTGGGGATGTAAGAGAGGTCAGAAATAAGTTGAGTCGTTCCAGAGTCTAAATGTGCAGCAGATTGAATTGGAAACAAGTAGGAGAGGTAGGGTGGAAAGTTTAGGTAACATATTAGATTTAATTTTTGTTTCTCCTGAGTTTGCAATATTAGAAACGAATATTGTCCCTCCCAACCTAGGGGATCATAATGTAGTTAACTGTATTCTGGGCATTGAAACAAGTAACCCAAAAATTCAAAAACCTGCAGTTACTGTCAGTATGAAATGTCCAAGCAAAGGTGGTACAGAATTTTCCTCATTCCAGATCTGGATATGGCTGTAGAAGAATTCTCAAAAATGTTTTCAGAGGTGTGCAATAAGTGTGTTCCTTACAAAAAAAAAGTAAGGAAAGTAAGCCATCTACCATGGATAAATGACAAATTGAGAAGGCTTATGTCCCATAAAAAGTATTTGTGGAAGAAAGCCAACAAAAACGTAATTCAAACTACATGGGATCAGTTTAAAAAGATCTGAAACAAAGTAACTCAAGAAGTTAGGAAAGTAAAAGCATGTTATTTCAAACATAAGATTAATGAAACAAAAGATCCTAAAAATGATTGGGCTTTATTGAAATCTCTCACTAATTCATCTAAACTATCAAAGGATATTAAGGTATTGGATAATGGAGTAATATATGATTCTGACAAAACAACAGATATTTTAAATAGGTACTTTACTGAGCTCCCAGATTTAAATATCCAAGGTACCAGTAACATAGAAAAGGATGTTTTTTTTTTTAACAAAACATGTGCCTGGAAGACCAAAATAATATGCCAAACTTCAGATTTAAGAAAATATCTAGAATTCAAGTTATAAAAGAGATCAGAAAATTACAAACAAACAAACAAGGCAAGTGGATTTGATGATATTGATGCCTGTTTCCTAAAAGATTCTATGTATGAGATTGCTCAACCATTGACAGATCTTTTTAATAGCATTGTAAGGGATAGTTCTTTTCCAAATCCGTGAAAGCTAGTTAAAATTGTACCTATCCATAAAGGGGGATTGGATGTTAGGCCTAAAAATTTTAGACCAGTTGCACTTTTGTCTATTGTTTCTAAATTGTTAGAAAGGATTGTCCATAGTCAGTTTATTAGTTATTTGGAAAAATACAATAGATTAAAGAACTACCAGTCAGGCTTTAGGAGAGGTTATTCAATGAGCATCGCAATCACAGAATTCTTAAACTTGATCTCATCCCCTTTAGGAGAGTCAAGGCCCGTAGGTGATGTGTTCGTTGTCCTCTCCAAAGCCTTTGACTTGGTCAATCATTCCATTATGTTAGATAGGTTGAAGCGGGTTGGAGTGGCAGATGAACCACTGAAATGGTTTCATTCTTATTTAAATAATAGGTTCCAGAAGGTGGTGGTGGAGGGGAAGAGTTCTACAACACTCTCAGTGTCCCGTAGTGTCCCACATGAGTCCATTCATGGACCTCTGTTCTTCATCATATATTTAAATGAACTTCCTGGTTTAATGAATCCTACTTCAATTAGACTTTACGCAGATGATACAGTCCTTGTTTCTGAAGGAACAAGTGTTGGGGAGGTTGAAGCCAGACTACAGTCACATGTTGACATTCTACAAAAATGTGTTTTGTCCTCAAACTTGATCATAAATTCTAAAAAGACTCAGACAGTATTATTTAGTTCAGTCCCTATTGGGAAAAAGCTAAATGAAAATGTCCTGCAGATAACAGTACAAAGTGGTAGTAAGTTAACACAAGTTTCAGCGTATAAATATTTAGGGGTCATAATAGATCAAAACTTATCCTTTGAACAGCACATAAATGGATTCATTAGTAAAGTTAACTCTAGAATTGGAGCTTTAAGGAGGGTTGCAAATTGTATTAGTAAAAGAGAGTGACTAACCATAGCCAATCAACTGATTCTTCCATTGATTGACTATGGAAGTCAAATTTATTTACATGCAAATCAAAATTGATTTCACAAATTGAATATGTGCTATAACAGGTTGGCTAGATTCATTTTACGATGTAAATATGACTCTCATCATTGTTTAATGTATAAGGCATTAGCATAGTCATCTTTGGATTTACATAGACAAGAAAGTTGGGCACATTTTGTCTTTAAAATCTGTAGATCTGGCCTTCTGATTCCATTAGTTGGAAAGATAAGTAGGACTAGATAAAATGTATTTATGCAGTGATACCACCATTAGGACTATAGATGTCCTTTTCACAAGGTGCACCTGTTTAAAGTATCAAGTTACAGTAGCATGAAATACATATACATAAATACAAAAATACAAAATACAAAGGCAAACATATCTCAAATCAAACAGATTACATTCAAGAGAAGTATAGACAAATACAGAGAAAAAATACACAGTATTACATTACCATGTATTCTATCCAACTAGTCACTTCATATGCTCCTATACAATTTAGACTATCTATTACGTGTACAGCAATACTCAAATTCCCAGTAAACAGCAATTTTAAAAACATCTGATTTCATGTGTGGGTCTTTAAGATATGGGAAAGTTGATTCCAACAAACAGCTGCTTTATACCGAAAGGTCATGGATGTAAATGTATTTTTGTATTTAGGAATTACTAACTTTCTGGACATTTTTTTCTATAATTACAACCATGCTTTGGTTTTTCTAACTTTTCTACTAACCCACATATCAAATAATTTTTCTTAAATTCTATGAACTTGTATGGCCCATGTCCATTTTCTTCTGGTCTCTAGTGGGCTCCAGCCAAGGAAGCAAAATGTGACACAGTGATGGGTATTAAAATCACACTTCAATACAAATCTGGCAAGCCTATTTTGGATAACTCGACACCTATATCAATTTCAATTAAGGAAAGCAAGGGCAAGGGAATCTGAAGTTCCAAAAGTAAAAAATAAATTTGGGATGATGTGTTTTAAGTATAAAGCATCTAAAACATGGAATAATTTTCCGATAACTATTAAAACTCAAAACATGACAGTGGGGGAGTCTGAAACAGTATGAAACAGGAATATATTTTTAATTGTAACTGTAACTGATGAAATATGGCAATCCTTGGACTATTTATAGTGTTTAAATGTATATGTTATTAGTTTGTCATTTTGGATTATACTGTAATTTTTTTATGAAACACTGTTGTATATTGTCATCAAACAGGAGCGCCTTGAAAAGAAGGCCTTATAGGTCATAATGGTCCTTGTCGTGAAAAATGAAAAAAACAACTTTTCACCTCTTTCCTGTATAAATTAAGTCTTTTACTACTACTAAGCAGCACAGAGTATATGTTTTGGATCCCTTCTTCCTTTGGAAGGGTGGGGACTCTTCAACCTACAAGGTTGAACCTTTGTGGCCCAGGAGAGGGAGATATCTGGGTAGGAATGCATGGCCCTGGAAAGAAAAGGGCAATCCTGATGCTGGTATGAAGCAGGATACTGACACACAAACCCACTGTCAGGTATACAGTTCTGTACTGACAAATGTCAATCAGAGTGCAGTGAATGGGTTGGTCAAAGGGCTCAGGGCTTGCGGACAAGCTGAAAGACAATCTAGTCCTCAGAGGCATGAGGAGACAATAGCGGAAAAAATGAGTGGCCAACCTCCTATAAATTATGTCCTCCTTGGGGGCATCATACTCTATCCTCTGCCCAGGGCCAATATTTACACCCTGCCCAAACATATATTCTCAGACCCAGATTAGAAAATGTACATTAGCACCCCTCCCAAAATTCACACTTTAACCTTGCTGAAATTTACATCCTATCCACTAGTGAAAGGGATATCCAAGAGTCATCATATCAAGCTTCATGTATACCAGCATACATTTGCATTTCCTGCCGCTCCCTAAGATTGCATCCTTGCCATCTCCAAAACTGTTACCCCTTCATGATCCAGATCTTTTTATCCCTTCTATCATACAATTTTCCCCCTTGAATAATTTGCGCTTTTGTCACCCTTTATGAATTGCCACCTGATACAGACCCAGTGATCATCATCACTATCAAATATTGCCATTCCTCCAATCTCACCCCAAGAGTGAAACTTGAGTAGTTTATATCCTCCAGTCTCACCCCAAGAGTGAAACTTAAGTGGTTTATAAAAGTATCACAATTTGTTGCCATCAATCGCCCCCAACCCCCCAGCTGATGACAGGCATGTGAGTTCTGCAGTGTGTAGGAGTTTGCCTTCTGAGTTCACCCCTAGCTCTTCTCACACCTCATGGATACTGTAACATCAAAGGGACCCCTCAAGGTTCAATCTCAAGGTCCTTGATGTCATAGTAACCACTCAGTGTAAGAATAGTGTTGTTGTGTATGGGCCACCTTACATTATCCTATATTTAGACAATTATGATCAATTATGATTTAGAAAATCATGCAACCCCATTTGTCATTCACAATATGTCATCCATTCACTTACAAAGCATTCATGAATCATGCACCACGTGCCACCATATCCCCAACTGCCTCATAGAAACATAGAAACATAGAAATTGTCAGCAGATAAGGACTGCTAGGCCCATCCAGTCTGCGCATAGGCCTTATACATTGTATGTGGCCACTGACCCTATGTGATCAATGGCTTTTCATCAGTCCCTCCTCTCTCAGGCTTCCCTTGTGCCTGTACCAGGCATGCTTAAACCCCTCCACTGTGCTTGCCCCCACTACCTCCTGTAGCAGACTATTCCAAACGTCGACTACCCTTTCTGTGTAGAAAAACTTCCTCACATTACTTCTTAATCTACCCCCTTCCAATTTCTTATTGTGCCCCCTTACTCAAGTATTTTTTCTACATTGGAAAAGGTCCCCCACCTGCACCTTGTTTATGGCCTTGAGGTACTTGAAAGTTTCAATCATGTCCCCCCGCTGTCTCCTCTCCTCCAGTGAGTACATATTGAGGTCCTTAGTCTCTCTCCTCATATGTTTTGTGGTGCAACCCTGCACCATCTTTGTTGCCCTTCTCTGGATTGTCTCCACCTTATCTATGTGCTTCAGTGGGCAAAGCAAGATGACGGCCATGCTGAGCTAGCCACTGCACTCTGCCTGTTTTCTGACTGTTTGCTTGAGCTCTTTGAACGCCTCCTAGCACTTTTTATCTGTTTATTCATTGTTTTATTCGCTGTAAAATTTTTTGCATTATTTTATCGTTTTGGAGACCGAATTGGTTTGGCAATTTGGTATGGTTGTACTGCTCCTATGTTAACCCTGAATAGGTTGAGCATCACGGGCTACGGTTGTGGATTGTGAATGAGTACTCATCGGCTGGATTGAGTCTTGAATTGGACTGCAGCTTTTGATGAAGTTAATTTTTTTTGGACTGCTGCCAGAATGAATGGAGGATTGTAAATTGGAACTGACTGGAACATGAGGCAGACTGATCATACATATGGTTGCTGGAGTTCTGAAGGAGAAGAATATGAACTCGCTGATTTGGTGCGGTGAGATTTAGAAAGCCTGACATAGGAATCTGTATTTGTTTGCTTCCGCCTTGGAAACTGTTTGTCCTGGTTTTGGTCCTGGACTCTTTGAGACAGCGGGGTTTTGGGGAGCTGCCTGGGGTGGTTGCTGTCGGCTGGGTTCAGGGCGGGCGACGCCGGCCTTGGGCCAGCTGAAGGGCGGGCGCGAGGTGCCGGTATTTCCTAGACTCATCAGAGGGGTCTACCGGTGGGTGGACACTGTTCCGGGGGTTCGTTGCTCTGGATCTGGCCTGATTAGTGGCTGCTTTCAGGGTTTCTTTCTTTACGTTTTGATCTTTGAGCCCTCCATGCCACTGGTTTTGGATCTGCTTTTTTGACTTTCTGCCTATGGATTATGGTCAAGACTTTAACTCTGTTTTCTTAGTGATTTACGCTCCTTTGGTTTAAGGCAGTTAGATTGCCTGTTCTCTTTCTGATCCCCCGGGTTGTGAGAGGGTCTGGGGATCTGAAGATTTAAAGACATTGGCTGCCTTAAGACTCATTATCATCTTATTTTATGTTTTGTCATCTGAATATGCCTTCTTTCTCCAGGTGTTGAGAGTGTCTGGGGACTGAAAGACTTTGGCTGCATTGCACTTACTCTCACTTTTAAGTGAGAGCCTGTGCTTGGAAATCATCTGCATTCATTGGTTTTATTTACAGCTTTGAAGACTTGTTATCCACTTCCCTGTGACTTATGTTCTGCAGACTTATTTGATTTGGACTCTGACATTAGGTTTAATAATCTATATTTTTAGTGATTTTTAGTTTATTTATTTTGCATTTGTTGGGGTGGGATAGAGGAAGATATAATTTATTAATTTGTGGGTTTATTATTTCTTTTATAGTTTGTTATTATTATTAGCACAATATTATTTGTTTATGTGAGGGTTATTTATTTTGGGGTTGGGTTGAAGGTGAGATAGTTAATTAGTTTGTTTGTTGGGCTTTCATTGATTGTTTTTAAGATGTGTTGGGAGGGCTTTACGATGGTCAGGTGCTATTCTCCCACTCTGCTCTGGAGCCTCCGCCCTTTTCACTGGCCCCGTTTACCTACCGATGTTTCTATTAAGTGTTGTGCATTGGGGATAGTGAGAAGGCATTTGAGGGGTGGATGGGCTGGTTTGAGTGGGAGAATGGAAAGAAGTGGGCAGATAGGAATAGTTGTGACTAGGAGACACCCTGGGGTGAAATGGGATCGGGAGAGGGGCCATCCCTGCCTGATTCCCATACCCAAGGGCTCCTCAGATTGTGGGTAGGTACTGCGCTCCTCCCTGAAAACCCATCCAACGTGGGTGGTGTTATGTAATGCCAGGTCTATTAGGAACAAGACTGCAATTATTGCAGATCTTGTTGCAACATCTGACCTGGCATGTATCACCGAGACCTGGCTTGATGAGAATGCAAGCTCTATACTAGCTTCTGCTGCTCCGGCTGGGTTCTTGGTGATACACCGCCTGAAATTGGATCATAGAGGCGGGGGAGTAGCCATCTTTTTTAGAATGGAGCTGAGTCTTGTGGATGTGCCAGTGGGTGGCACTCAATCCTTTGAGTGTATCTTGGGAGCAGGTGTAGGGTTCAGGATTCTCTTCATCTACCACCCACCCAGTGATGGTGGAGAATTCCTGAAGGAGTTCGCGGACTTCATTGTTGAAATGACATGGGAGTCACCCAGATGGTTAATACTGGGTGACTTCAATGCCTGGGTCAACGATGAACTCTCGCACTTTGGAAAGAATCTCCTCCAACTTATGACTATGTTGGGCCTCTCACAGGTAGTTACCTCTGCTACCCATATAGGGGGTCACTCATTGGATCTAGTGTTTCTACTGGACTTGGAGGTCATGCATTTGGGGGTGGAACCGAATGTGAGGATGGACCATCATACCATGAGATTCAGCTTCAGGGCACCCCCAAATAGGCCTGCCTCTATGGAAATGGTCCAGTACTGCCCTTTAAGGGGAGTTACCCCAGAGGGTCTACTGGCGGTGCTGGATCTATGGGTTATTTCAAGTGAGTGCATTGGTCCAGAGGACCTCGTTCTTGCCTATAATAAGGCGGTGGGTGAGGCCTTGGACTTAGTTGCTCCTGTCCGTGTTCACCCACTCACTCAGTGCCCAAAGACTCCATGGTTTGATGAGTCTTTAAAGGAACTGAGGAGAGTGGGGCAAAAGCTAGAGAGGGCTTGGTGGAAATCCAGCCTTGATGTGGACAGACTAAGGTTGATGGACCACTACGGTTACTATCAATCAGCAATCACCCATAAGAAGGCAGAATTCCTGTCCAGGGAGATTGCTTCTGTGCAGAACCGACTGGCTCAACTCTTTCAGACTGTCGACAGACTGTGCAATCCACTCTGTCTGCAGTCTGGAAGAGATTTTTCACAGATAAAATGTGATGAGCTTGCTCAGTTCTTCACAGATAAGATTGCCAACATCAGGTTGGGTATCAGCCAAGCTACCTCTTTAATGGTTTACGGTGATCGGCGAGAGGAAACAAACGCCTCTGTTACCTGATCTGACTTTGGTAAGCCGGAGCTCATGGATCTTGTGAGGATTGTCCAGATTGTACGACCAACAAGCTGTAGTTTGGATCCGGGCCCTACGTCACTATTATTAGGTTACGTACATACTATCTGTCCGATCCTTGCTGAAATTGTCTGGAAATCTTTGGAGCAGGGGGTCTTTCCTGATCCCCTAAAGGAGGAGGTCGTTCAACCACTCCTAAAAAAGCCTTCATTAAATCCAGACTGCTTAGCTAACTACAGACCTATCTCTAACCTGCCCTTTGTGGGTAAGATTATTGAAAAGGTGGTTGCACTACAACTGGATGACCATCTTATAAATCACAATGTCTATGATACTCTTCAGTCAGGATTTAGGAAAAGACATAGCACTGAGACCGCCCTTGTCTGGGTTTTAAATGATTTCCTGATTGCGAGAGATCGAAAGGCTCGCACTATTCTAGTCCTTCTTGATCTCTCTGCAGCATTTGATACTGTGGACCATGGTGTGCTTTTGGAGCGCTTTTGGCTTTATTGTGGACTGACTGGTACAGTTCTGCACTGGTTTTGATCTTTCTTCATGGGTCAGAGGCAGAGGGTTGTCACTGGAATTTATTCCTCTGACGCCATCTCCCTGTCTTGTAGGGTGCCACAGGGCTCCATTTTGGCACCCATGTTGTTTGCCATATATATGCTGCCATTGGGAGACATTATTAGGTGATATAATCTGGGTTTTCACTGCTATGCAGATGATACCCAGTTGTATCTGTCCTTCAATCCCGGACAGGAAGATGCGATCTCTATGCTTAACAGCTGTCTATCCGAAATCAAAGATTGGATGAGTACCAGCTGGCTGAGGTTAAACCCGGATAAGACTGAGGTGCTGGCTGTGGACCCTGGTCACCTTGAGGCGGGTTGCAGGGCTGGAGTCCCATCAGGCATATGGCTGGATGGTATCCAACTCCCAACCTCAGACCAGGTACGTAATCTAGGCGTTATTATGGACGACGGCCTGACCCTAAAATCTTAGGTGTCGGCTGTTGTCAAATCCTCATTTTATCATCTTAGGAATATCGCTCAGGTGAAACACCTGGTTCCTCCGGCTGACCTTCCCACCTAGGTCCACGCCTTTGTGACCTCTCACCTTGATTACTGCAATGCCCTGTACCTAGGGCTACCAGGGTTTGATATCCGCCACTTGCAGCTGGTGCAGAACGCAGCGGCCAGGCTTTTGACTGGGACATCTAGAAATAGTCATATTACACCTGTGCTGCATGGACTGCACTGGCTGCCGGTTCAGTGGCAGATCACCTTTAAGGTCGGTTACTGACCTATAAAGCCCTACACAAACACGGACTGCGGTATCTGCAAGATCTCCTTACTCCCTACTGTCCCTCTCGCTCACTCCAATCCACCGACCAGGGATTGCTAGAGATTCCCAGGGTTCGTTTAAAGACATCTGGGGCATGTGCATTTTCTTACACTGCCCCCACTCTGTGGAATTCTCTACCTCACCGGATACGAGGCTGCCTGACCATTGAGAGTTTCAAATCTGAGCTTAAAACCTTGTTGTTTTTAAAAGCATTTAAAGAATGATTTTATTGTTAATATTATGTCTGTTATTTTAAATGTTGTTATGGTACAGCACTTTGGTTTTGAAAAGCACTTAAAAATAAAATGTTACTTACTTACTTATGTCCTTGCGCAGATGTGACCTCCAGAACTGTGTGCAGTACTACAATGTCATCACCCCATCCCACCTCCTGCAAGTGATACCCTGCCTATGCACCCCAACATGCCACTTGCCCTCCCTGCCACCTTTGTACACTGCTGTCATATCTTAAGGTCAGAGATAACCCCTAGGTCCCTTTCCTCTTTGGTGACAGTCAGCTCCTCCCCCCCAACCTGTAGCTCTCCCCAGGGTTCCCTCTACCCAAGTGCATTATTTTGCACTTCTTTGCACTGAACCTCAGTTGCCACATCTCCAACCACCTTTCAAGCATCTCCAGGTCCGTCTTTATTTTCTGCACCCCTTCTGGAGTATCCACCCTGTTGCAGATCTTGGTGTCATCTGCAAACAGGCAGACCTTTCCTTCCAGCCCCTCTGCAATGTCACTGATGAAGACATTGAACAGGACTGGTCCTAGTACTGATCCCTGTGGTACCCACTGGTCACCCCCCTCTCCCCAGATTGTACCCCATTTACCACCACCCTCTGTCTCCTGTCCATTAACCAGTTCCTAACACAGTTCACCACCTTACCTCCCATGCCCAGACTACTCATCTTTTTAATCAATCTTCTATGTGGGACGGTGTCGAAGGCTTTGCTGAAATCTAGGTAGGCGATGTCTACCACCCCTCCCTGATTTAGTTCACTGGTCACCCAATCAAAAAATCTATTAGATTCGTTTGACATGACCTTCCTGCTGTGACTCCTTGTTGTCTCAGATCCTGAGCACTGCTGGATTCCATATGTGTCACTATCCTATCTTTCAGCAGTGTCTCCATGATCTTCCCCACCACTGAGGTGAGGCTGACTGGCCTGTAGTTTCCCGCCTCCTCCCTACTGCCGCTTTTGTGCAGTGGGATAACATGTGCCCTCCTCCAGTCCTCTGGAATGACACCCGTGTTGAGTGACTTTGTGAACAGGGCCACCAGAGACACTGCTTGTTCCCTTCATAGCTCCTTTAATATCCTCAGGTGGATGTCATCTGGCCCCATAGCCTTATCCACCTTCAGCATTGTGAGTTCTTCCAGAACTCTCTCCACTCTGAAAGGACTGGTGTTCACCCCCCAATGGCCTGTACAACCCAACTGTGGTCCTTGACTCTCCCACTCCTTAGTGAATACTGAGCAGAAGTATTTGTTCAGTATTTCTGTCTTGTCCAGATCCCTCTCCTTACACTCTCCCTTCTCCTCTTTGAGCCTTACAACCCCCCCCCCCAGTTTTTCTTCTTTCACTGATGTATCTATAAAATGCCTTATCCCCTTTGTTTGCAAGATTACCACCTTGCTGGGCAGGCTGTAACAGCAGTGGGACAGTTGCAAAAAATATTTTAATTTGTTTTAGTTTAAAACAGCTGCAAGATTATTTCAATTCGTTTTAGTTTAATTTGAAGTTATGCGTTTTTACGTTTTCGGTCCTGGGGGATTGTATTGACTTTTTCAATTTCTTCTATGAGCTGTAACTGGAAGATTGATCCTGGTTTATCCTCGGAGTGACACTACTAACTCCCCAGAGAAAGGTTACTAACTGTTGAGAAACGCTGTGAATGAGATTATAAGTTTGGTAACAGAATTAAATTTCTTCTATCTTGTGGATGGACTGTGGAGCATGAAATGGATTCAGAGGTTGGATTGTTTATGCTCTGAGGTTTGTGTCCTGATCACGGTGGAGGAAGGGGCCGGAGTCGATTAGCTTTTGCCGACTAACTTCTGTGCTTCTGTGGGGCAGCAAGCTGGTTAATTTCCCGAGAGGAATTTCATCTCGGCCCTTAGTCCAACCTAATGGTGGGCTGTGGGCTTGCTGCCATAGGGCGGTCGGCCCCATAGAGCTTCTGTTTCTGCTGGACGGTAGCTGGTGGGCAGCCGTGGAGCAGAGTGGGTCTGGGGAAGGGTTTTGTGGCTTGATTAAGTTCAGGGGAAGTGCTGTCGATGTACACTAGCTAAAGAGAGAATAACTAAATTCGAATCCAGTTGGAGTGAAGACTGCGAGAGGACATAAAACAAAGTCGACTGTTTGAGTCCATGTGATTCTGTGATTAAATTGGGAGTGATGATGATAGTGGCGGGTTCGTATAAAATAAGTTGAACTGACTTTGGATTAGGAAGTAAAATCTGGTTAAAGACCTAATTCTAGATTCTAATATTGAGATTCATAATTGATTCTGGTTCTCTGTGGAAGTGAGAGCCCACAGAAGGAACTGAATTTCATTCGTGGCTCCTTGAGATGTGAACTTTATGCTTATTAGCTTTCATTTTCTGGATAAAAGGAGTGAGGAAGCTGACTGAGAAGAAATCTGAATTGACCAGGACTATTACATGAACTAAAGATTTTTTTTGTTGAGTGAATATTTTTTCTTTATTCTTTTTATAGTTTATTTTATTTGTTATCTTATGTTAGTTTAAGTAGATATTAATATGGTAATTTGTGTTTTTCCCCCCTTCTGTGTGAGAGACAATGGATAGGATTTTTAATCCTTCCCTTTCTTCCCCCACTTTGTGAGAGAGAGAGTTGCCATCAGAGTGGTTTGGTTTTATTATGTAAATGGTTGTTCATTGTATGTTTTTGATTTAAAAATAGAGAGTAGACTGGTTTTTATTAAGGGGGTATATTAAGATTATATAGAGTAGAGATTTAGTGGGGTTTAAAATAATTTAGTAATTTTATTAGAGTTTGAATGTGCTGGATTGGTAAGAACACAGTCAGGCGGTACCACCCCAAGACTGAGGGATCTCCGACCCTTTGAATATCCCGCACTTCCTTTGGAAGTTTACAGGAAATTCAGATTATTCAGCATTGTGAGACGAAGGAGTGGAGGGAATAGGAGATCCTGGAACTCTTGTGGGGAATGGGAAAAGAGTGGGCAGATAGGGACTGTTAGAACCAGGAGGCGCCCTGGGGCGAAATGGATTCAGGAGCCAGGTCCATCATGTCTTGTACCCATACCCAAGGGCACTGACTTGATCAGGCAGGAGGTGGAGTCATCCTTGGAGTCTCATCCCTTTTGGGCAGTGTTAAGCAATGCTAGGTCTATCAGAAACAAGACTGCTTTGGAGGCAGATCTTGTTATATATCTGTGGACCTGGCTTGCATCACCGAGACCTGGCTTGATGAAAATGTGGGCCCTATTTTGGAGTCCGCAGTTCCAGTTGGGTTCTCGGTGATTCACTGCCCGAGAGTGAACCGTAGGGGCGGGGGAGTTGCTGTCTGTTTTAGACAGGAACTGGACCTCAGGGAGATGCCAGTTGGATGTACCAACTCTTTTGAATGTATTGTGGGTGCAGGTGCAGGCTTCAGGATACTTCTCATCTATTGTCCAGCAGGTGATGAAAGGGAATTCCTGAGGGAGGTTGCGGATTTCATTGCCGAGAGGGTATTGGAATCCCCCCGATGGTTAATTCTGGGGGATTTCAATGCCTGAGTCGACGATGAACTTGCTCCTTTTGGACAAAAACCTCCTCCAATTGATGGATTCATTGGGCCTGACATGGATTATTACCTCTGCAACCCATCAGGGGGGACACTCATTGGATCTGATATTCCATCTGGGGATGAAAGTCTCTGGTGTGGAGGTGGAGCCCATCAGTTGGTCTGACCATCACACCCTGAGGTTCAGTTTCACAGTCAACCGAAAGAGGCCTGCCCCTAAGTAGATAGTACAGTTCCGTCCTTTGGGAGGAGTTATCTCAGAAGGCCTAATGACGGAGCTAGACTTCTCTGGATTTCCAATGGATAGCACTGACCCAGAGCCCTTGGTGCTGACCTATAATAGGGCAGTTATGAGGGACCCTGGATGTCATTGCTCCAATCCATGTTCGCTCCTGTACTCTCCACCCGGGGGCCCTGTGGTTTACCGTGGAGAGCCAGGGGTTGAAGAGACAGGGCCAAAGATTGGAGAGATGCTGGCAGAAAACTCACCTGGAAGTGGACAGACTTAGACTGCTAGATCATTGTAAGATCTATCAGTTAGCAATTTCCCATAAGAAAGCAGAGTTCCTGTCCAAGGAAATTGCTACAGTGAGGAATAGACCAGCCCAGCTCTTCCGGACTGTGGACAGACTGTGCAATCCAGTCTGTCTTCAAGCTGGTCGAGCATTATTACAGTTACAGTGAGGAATTTGTGATGTTCTTCGCTGATAAGGTGTCCCCTATCAGGGATGAGATCAGCCAGCACCTCCCCATTAGGTCTTGCAGTGATCAACCGAAGGACACAACTACCCAATTAACCTGGTTCACCTTCAGTCAACCGGCAGTCATGGATATAGTGAGGATCATCCAGACTTTGTGTCCAACCTGCTGTAGTTTGGATCTGGGTCCTACTCACCTACTTGTGGGGTGTGTAGAGGTTATTAGCCCGATCCTTACTGGGATAGTCACGGTATCACTGGAGAAAGGGATCTTTCCTGACCCCTTGAAGGAGGCAATATTACGCCCCCTTTTGAAAAAGTCCTCCCTTGATCCCGACTGCCCAGAAAACTACAGACCAGTTTTGAATCTCCCCTTTTTGGGGAAGATTACTGAGAAGGTGGTCGTCTTGCAGCTGGAGGACCATTTAACCATCCACAGTATCTATGACCCTCTCCAGTCTGCCTTCAGGAAATGGCATAGTACTGAGACAGCTCTTGTTTGGGTACTAAATGACCTCCTGATGGCAAGAGATCAGAGAACTCATTCTATCTTGGTTCTCCTTGATCTCTCAGCAGCATTTGACACTGTGGATCATGGGGTGCTGCTCCAATGCCTGTGGTTTCTCTGTGGATTAAAGGGGGTGGTCCACAGTTGGTTTAAATCTTTTCTACAGGGTAGGACACAAAGAGTAGTGTCGGGGATTTATTCCTTGGCCTCTCACAGCCTACGCTGTGGGGTGCCACAAGGTTCGGTGCTGTCCCCCATGTTATTTGTGGTGTACATGCTTCCATTGGGGGACATTATAAGACAATATGAGTTGAAGTTTCATTGCTATGCTGATGACTCTCAACTTTATATGTCTTTTGTGCCTGAGCAGGAGTCTGAGTCAAGTACATTGTTTAACAACTGCCTCCTGGAGATACAGAACTGGATGAGTACCAATTGGCTGAAGTTGAACCCGGGAAAAACGGAGGTATTGGTGGTGGAACCGGGGGTGAGGATGTCAAATTCATGGGCAGGAAAACCCTCAGGTTTATTTCTGGGGGGGACCCAGCTGATGGCATCTGGCCAGGTACGTAACCTTGGTGTTATATTTGATGAGGGCCTGACCCTGAGGGCGCAGGTGTTGGCCGTAGTCAAATCATCCTTCTTCCATCTAAGGAACATAGCATGGGTGAAACACCTGGTTCCATCAGAGGATCTTCCTACCCTGGTCCACGCCTTTGTTGCCAGTCATCTTGATTACTACAATACCCTTTATCTAGGGCTGCCGGGAGTGGATATTCGCCGCTTGCAGCTGGTGTAAAATGCAGCGGCTAGGTTGTTGTCTGGAAGTCCAAGGTCCAACCATATAACACCTGTGCTTCGCGAATTGCACTGGCTACCTGTGCAGTGGTGGATCACTTTTAAGGTCATGTTGATGACCTATAAAGCCCTACATGGGTTGGGACCCCACTACCTGGAAGAACTCCTGACTTCTTACTGCCCCTCCCACTCCCTCAGATCCTCTGGCGAGGGATTGCTAGAGATTCCCAGGGTAAGCTTAAAAACATCTGGTGGAAGAACATTTGCCTTTATGGCTCCTATCCTGTGGAATTCTTTACCTTGCCAGATCCGAAATAGCCTGACTGTGGAGAGTTTTAAAAAAGCCCTAAAGGCCTTCCTTTTTAACCAAGCATTTTCTGTGATTTAAAGTATGTCGAACTTGCTATGGATGAAATGTAATTTATTATTGTGGTTTTACTGCTGCTTGTGGAATTTTTATAAAGGCTCCCTGAGCATGGGAAGGGCGCTTTATAGAAATAAATTTTACATTACATTTTTACATTACTGTGCTAAGCCCTCTTCTGTCTATGCCTTCTCCTTCCTAACAGCCTTCCCTGCTTCCCTTAGACATTCGAGGTACACCTCCCTCTCCTCCCTTTGGCTCCCCTTATATTTCCTGAAATTCAGCCTTTTTGCCCTGACTTTATCCCCCACCTCCTTGGAGAATCATAGTGGCTTCTTTCTTTTCCCTTTGGCTACTATCCTAATGCATTGGTTTGTTATATCCACTATGGCTCTTTTCAGTTTCTCCCATTGTTCTTCCATCCCCTCTGTTACCTCTCCCTTCCCCAAGACTGCTTGTATACATCTACCTATTTCAGTGAAATCCACCCTCCTGAAATCTAATACTCTTGGCCTTGTGTGGCTTAATTGAGTCCATGTCTCTATGCTGAACCACATCATGTGGTGATCACTGGACCGCAGTTGCCTTTCCACCTGTATTTCTTTTTTTTTTATATTTAAAGCTTTATTCATTTTCAGTTTTGTTACAAATCCACACAATATACATTTACAAGACACACTTTCACAACACATGACTGTATAATACAAGACGTCACATTTACCACCCTTCCATCTGTATTTCTTTGACTCTGTTCCCATTGGTCCATACCAGGTCCAGAATTGACTTGTCCCTGGTTGGCTCATGCACCAGCTGCCTGAGTCCAACCCCCTGCAGGGATTCAAGGATGGCCGAGCTTCTAGCTGAAACAGCATCTGGGTGGCTCAATCCACATCCGGCATATTGAAATCCCCCAGTAGCTGGATTTCACCTTTAGCTGCCATGTTATGTATGTTCTCCACTAGTTCCCTGTCTACTCCCTCCCTCTGTGCCAGAGGTCTGTAGATCACTCCTGTGCATATTGCTGTTACATTCTCTAACTCCAGCGTGACCCACATTACCTCAGCCTCCCCCTGTCTTCCCTGAACTTCTGTAGCCTTTATACCATCTCTGATGTACAGTGCCACTCCCCTACCCTTTTTACCCTCCCTGTCCCTCCTGAACAGTATATAGCCTGGTTTATTGACTTCCAAGACATGATTAGCAGAGTATCACGTCTCTGTTATAGCTGCTATGTCAAGGTCTGCATCTGCCAACAAGGCCTCCAGGTCTAGAACTGCATTTTATAGGCTACAGGCATTTGTTAACATGACCTTCCATGTTTTACAGTCTGCCCTCCCTCTGCTCTTGTTCTCCCTCTCCAGCATCTCCCCCCACCCCAGTTTCCTTTACTATGTGCTCTTGCCTCCCCCTGTATCACTCCTTATACATTCTTCACCTGCCTACCCCTCCCTGTCTGCTTTAGCTGTTCCTGTATTCAACTTATGTTCCTGCATGTTCCATGGGGGGTATTCCTAAGCCTTCTGAGCCTTCTGACCCTCCTGGTTCCCCCCCTTTGGCCAGTTTAAATGCTCACAGCTGAAGCATTTAAACTTTTAACAAAGGACCAAGGTCCCCTTCTCAGACAGATGCAGGCCATCCTCCTTATATAAGCTTGCATCTGCCCAGGGCAGGCTCCAGTCCCCTATGAAGCCCAAACCCTCCCTTGTACACCAATCCTTCAACTAGGAATTGAAGGTATGGATGTGGAGTGCCCTAGCTTCCCCTGTACCCTGGACAGGTAGCACCTCCGAGAATGAGACGGAGCATGCTGTCTGTTTCAGGTTCCCCCCAGCTTCCTGAAATCTTCCTGGACTCTAGCTAACTCCACCCTTCCCCTGTCCAGGTCATTGGTTCCCAGGTGGACAATGACATCCAGATGCTCCCTCCTAGCTATTGCTGTAGCAATCCTATGGAACCGCTTCCCATCCCTCCACTCAGCACTTCCTGGGAGGCACTTGACATTCCTCTCTCACCTGCCAGATGACCCTAACTCCATTCCCCAGACAATAGAGTCCCCCACGAGGAGAACCTCATCCCCAAATTATACACTTCCAGGTAACAAATAGTCAAGAAGATTAAAATGGCAGACAGAAAATAAGAGTTGGCTAAAGCCAAAAAGCTGCTTTGCCAATGGCAATACAATAAAAGCACAAGAAATGCATTGTTTAAGATAATGTAAGGGAAAATAAAGGGCATAAAATAGTTGAGAAGATATTTAAAAGGATAATGAGACATGTACACAATTGTTTAGAAATATTCAACCTCCTTTTACTCTGTCCCTGCCCAAGGGTCATACAGTGAGTGTTGGTTTATGGATTAGAACCTAAGGTTACAAAGTGTTGGTATAGGGATTGGAACACAGGGGCCTATACACCCGCAGTGGTGTGTGGTTGTATTCAAGGGTGCACAGGGATCCCGGTTCTGTCACCCACCTTAACTGCCATACACAAATAGGTGACACTATCAGCAATGTACAGAATGTCCCCTGCAACAGTGGTGCTGCATACAGCACAATTATGCAAATTGTTGTTCCAGATATTAATGGTCACATGCAGGTTATACAACCACTAACATGCTGTAAGAGCTGCAGACTCAGTGTTTGGCCCATGGCATGGGACCAGGCTCACATTGACATGCTATGACCTGTGCCCCAGACACATGGCACTACTACCTCTGTCATCCCCTAAATCCCCCTCTCCCTATACCTTAAAACTCATTTGTGTACTGATTAGTTTCTCATTCACCACATCCCACACTGGCCTGCCCTGTTGGTCCAGTGATCCTAAAAACTCCTCCAATGGTGACCAATGTGCCTGGTGAACAGTGAATCCCCTCCCTCGCCCTTTTGTTGCATGCTTTACCACCCCTTCCAGAACAGATCTTCTGGCTCACACAACACAACTCCTTAGCAGTATTTTTTTCTGATCTGAGGATTGCTGCTTCTTGCGAACAAGGGTCAAGAGCACTGGGGTGCCACTGTGCATAGTGCTGGGCCTCCATACATACCGGCCCTGGGGTGGGCAGACCAACCCGTGGGAAATCAGAACCCCTCCAGATCCAGTGCAGTCCAACGGACCCAGACAAATAAGAGTCAAGTGGAATTTTGTACTGAGTCTGAGCCCATCAGCCGCAAATCCCCTGCAAAAAGTTAAATGCCTTTTTTTGTAGTGTTTAAATGCCCTTTTTTGTACTGTGCTTCTCTTTTGCTCGGGATCCCGGCTGGCCTGCTGGCACATCACATGATCCCACATCCTGAATGTCATGTGCCTGCATGCAATAGTAGTGGGGAAGGGGACAATGACTCCCAAGGCAGGGGACAGAACGTACTGGCAGGCACAGCAGCGAGCCAATCACCGGCTCATGAACGAGAGCGCAGGGATCACCAGAGGGCAGAGAACCCTATTGGCGACATCTAGCCAGACTGATATGGAGGCATCCTATAGCTGAATGGATGCTGCCTGTGTCAGTCCTGGCTATTAGCAGATGCGGTGGGTGGTCAGAGCTCATCTGCTCTCTTTCTCTACACTGCTGGTCGTCAGTTAGAAGAAGTGCCATTTGCCAATGAAATAGCTGAGATAGCATACCTGTGTCTGTCTCTCATCTGTGTCTCTCATCTTCTTGAGTCAGTTCACAAAATAATCGATTTAAAATTGTTAATAGCTTTGCCTTGTGTGTGGCTGTACTGTTTGTGCTTTCTTTTTAAAAACAAAGAAACAAGCATTTTGGAGTTTTTTGGGGTTAACTGAAAAAGTGAAAGGATAGAGGTGGGGAAAGGGAGAAAAGATTGTGGATAGGGTGGGGGACATCTCTGCAAGGCTCTTGATGGGGGCCAGATGTCTCAAGTACAAAGTAAAACTAAAGTAAATCACAAAAGCTGAAAAGAAAGATAAGAAAATAGCTGAAAAGAAAAAAATGAATAAATGAAGTTGTGCTATTACAACACATGTGGTTAGGTGATCAATCCTTGTCTGCTTTGCTTTTTCTGTGATTGTCAATGGCTGTACTGCTTGTGCTTACTTTCTAAAATCAAACAAGTGAGCATTTTGCATTTTTGGGGGCTAACTGAAAAAGTGAAAGGAGAGAGGTGGGGAAAGGAGAGAAGACTGTGGGTAGGACAGGGAACATCTCTGCAAGGCTCTTGATGGGGGCCAGATGTCTCACTCTTAAGTACAAAGTAAAACTAAAGTAAATCACAAAAAGTGGAAAAGAAAGATCAGAAAAAAGCTGAAAAGAAAAAAAAAATGAATAAATGAAGTTGTGCTATTACAACACACGTGGTTAGGTGATCAATCCTTGTCTGCTTTGCTTTTCTGTGACTGTCAACTTAAAGCCTACAAACTAAGTGCCAGAATTGTATTAAAAAAACAGCAACTAGAATAGGAGAGAGAAAAAAGGCAGATCAGACAGACATTCACCATTAACCTGGAAGTTGGAAGGAACTTGGAAGCTTTGAGTGCTCACTGTTGCTCACTCTGTGCCTGAGTCTATCTCTCCTGTGTTTCTTTTCAAGTTACTAAAGTTAGCATTGCTTTTTGCCTGAATTCTGCAGCAGGTACCTTAATTAAAAAAAAGAACAATCAGAAAGACTCAGAATCAATTAGTTTTAGTTCCCCCCCCCCCATTCTCCTGTGTGAAGTGACTGGAGTGTTGTACTTTGTCTTGCTTAGGAGGCATTTATAAAACAATCATTTGTCAATGCCGAATGTTGATTGCGTTGGTCTGTTGAGCACGCTCACTGGCCCTCTGTCAGTTGCTCAGTCTGTTTCTTCCAGCGCTGCAGGCTGCTCTTTTGTACTGGGCTCCTGCCTGCATTGGCACCTAGTTCTACCCCCTAAGAATTCTGCAGCTGTCCCGACAGAACTCTGTTGAGGTTGCTCACTCTACCTCTCTCACTCGCTCAATCTGTTTCTCCTGGCACTGCAGGCTGCCCTTTTGTACTGGGCTCCTGCCTCTGTTGGTGGCTTTTTCTGCAAACAAAGAAATCTGCAGCAGTCCTGACACAGGTCTGTTGAGCCTGCTGACTCCCCCCTCTCTCACTCACTCGTTCAGTTTCTGCCGGCGCTGCAGGCTGGCCTTTTGTACTGTGCTCCTGCCGGCATTGCCGCCTTTTTCTGCTAGCAAAGAAATCCACAGCAGTCATGATAGAGCTCCATTGAGCTCACTCACTCCCCCCCTCTCTCACTCACTCATTGTGTTTCTCCTGGCGCTGCAGGCTGCTCTTTTGTACTGATCTCCTGTCTGCATTGGCACCTTTTTCTGCCCACAAAGAAATCCACAGCTATGCCGACAGAGCTCCCTTGAGGTCGCTCACTCCCCTGTGTCACTCATTCATTCTGTTTTTCCTGGCACTGCAGGCTGCCCTTTTGTACTGGGCTTCTGCCTCTGTTGGCGCCTTTGTCTGCTCACAAAGAAATCTGCAGCAGTCCAGACAAAGCTCCGTTGAGCTCGCTAACTCCTCATCTCTCACTCACTCATTCCATTTCTGCCGGTGCTGCAGGCTGCCCTTTTCTATTGGGCTCCTGCCTGCATTGTTGCCTTCTTCTGCTCACAAAGAAATTTTCAGCAGTTACAATAGAGCTCCGTTGAGCTCGCTCACTCCCCCTCTCTCACTCACTCATTATGGTTTCCCCGCCAGTGCAGGCTGCCCATTTGTACTGGGCCCCTGCATGCATCGCTGGCTTTTTCTGCTCACAAACAAATCTGTAGCATTCCCAACAGAGCTCCGTTCAGCTCACACACTCCCCCTCCCTCACCCGCTCGTTCTGTGTCTCCTGCCGCTGCAGGCTGCCCTTTTGTACTGGGCTGCTGCCTGCATTGGCAGCTTGTTCTGGCCAGAAAGAAATCTGAAGCAGTCCCGACACAGCTCCATTGAGCTCTCTCACTCACTCATTCCATTTTGGCCAGTGCTGCAAGCTGGCCTTTTATACTGGGCTCCTGCCTGCGTTGCCGCATTTTCTGCCCACAAAGAAATCCACAGCCATCACAATAGAGCTCTGTTAAGCTCACTCACTACCACTCTGTCACTCGATTATTCTGTTTCTTTTGGCGCTGCAGGCTGCGCTTGAGTATGGGGCTCCTAGCTGCGTTGGCACCTTTGTCTGTCCACAAACAAATCTGCAGCTGTCCTGACAGAGCTTCATTGAGGTCACTCAGTCTACCTCTCTCACACGCTCATTCTGTTTGTCCTGGTGCTGCAAGTGGCCCTTTTGTGTGGGACTCCTGCCTGCATTGGCGCCTTTTTCTGCCCACAAAGAAATCTGCAGCAGTCCTGATAGTGCTCCAGTGAGTTCACTCACTCTCCCTCCGTCACTCTCTCTCTCGTTCTGTTTCTCCCAGTGCTGCAGGCTGCCCTTTTGTACTGGGCTCTTGCATTGGGCCCTTTCTCTGCCCACAAACAAATCTGTAGCAGTTCTGACAGAGCTCAGTTGAGCTCAGTCACTCCCCACTCTCACTCGTTTGATCTTAATGTGTCCCAAACAGTGATTTCCCACAGTGACCGTGCTATTCTGCGACAGGAGTGCAGAAACATATTTTAGCCAGGATGTGAAAAATGACAGTGGTACTGTTCATAAGGAGGTGTGGAAAAATGCCACTGTTGAAAATGTGGTGTGAAAATATTACAAAACTGCAAAGTTACAAGGCTGCGTGGAAACAGTTCCATGCATGCTTATAACACAGTCATGTTATGGGGTTTCGTCACCACATTTTCAACATAGGCATTTTAGGACCTCTGCTCATGAACAGTGCCACTTTCATTTTGTTAATCTGTCCCGAACAGTGATTTCCCACAGCGATCACGTTATTCTGTGCCGGAACTGTGAAAACACATTTCGGTCAGGATGTGAAAAATGACAGCTGTAGTGCTCATAAAGAGGTGTGAAAAAATTCCACTGGTGAAAATCTGGTGTGATAATATTACTAATCTGCGAAGCTACAAGGGTGCATGGAAAGTGTGTAATGCACACTTGAAACACAGTCATTTGATGGGCTATCATCACCAAATTTTCAACACAGGAATTTTAGGACCTCTGCTCATGAAGAGTATCACTCTCATTTTTATGCTTGCTTGCACGCATGTGCAAGAAACACAGTGCCATCATCTGAGTTTTCAGAGGTGTGTCAGCCCTCTTCCAATTCAGTCAGTGTGTTTGCAGGCGTGGCTGCAGATCTCCAATGCCTGCTGGAGCTGTCTATGACAGCTCCAAAATGCAGTGGCTTACAGTTGAAAGGGGGAGCTACGCTTCAGTGAGCAGTGATCAGATATCACCTGATCATCACGCTCCCCCTACACACACACACACACACACACACATGCTGTGTGCTGCCCCTAACTCACACACTGTATAGCCGACGAGTGCCCAATCCCCGTCGGTTGTCTACACCCAGACACAGATCGCATGCCATACAGGTGCCAGCCCCAGCATGGCTACACATCATATAGCTGACGGGGTACCCAACCCCGGGCTCCATCATCTCCTCCCCCCAGTACAGGGTGCTATGCTGAGCCCACCCCAGCGTGGCAACAGATGCTCACAGCCGATGGGGGTGCCTAACTCCAACGGCTCCAAGCCCACCCAGCCATCCTTCTGCCATGCTGGGAGCCCACCCCAGCATGGTAAACATCCAGCGTCATCCTCATTCAAAAAAACAACAACCTGAAAATCAGAAACGCGGCCCTCGCGTGTCTGCCCTCACCCACGCCCCACCCACTGGCAGCATCTTTGCTCCCCCACAGACACCCCACCCCATATTTACCTCCAGCTCGCACGATAATCTTCGACGGACCGGGAACATGTCTGCACTCTTCAAAGCTGACCGCAAATTGAGGAAATGCTGGTAAGCTGTAGAATGGGATAGATAGGGTTTTTTCAACCTTATTGCATATCTCAGGCATTATTTGGAATATTTGCACCAAATTTTCAACATGGGGTTTTTGGGAACCCTTCTCATGAATGCTATCACTGTCATGGCGTTACTCGGGCCCGAAGGGTGATTTCGTAGCCACTGTGTGAAATCACCTTTCCAGAATGATTAACAAAATGACACTGCCAGTGTTCATAAGGTGGGCTCTCAAAAAGTCTATGTTGAAAATTTGGTGGAAAAATTCCTAAAAATGACTGTTTTATGAACGTGCATTGCGCAGTTCCTACACACGCTTGTAAATACACGAAATTTCAATATTTTCACTCGGGACGCAGTAAGAAAATCACAGTGACATGGTTCATGAGCAGAGGTCTTAAAATGGGTATGTTGAAAATTTGGTGAAAATGACTGTTTTACGAGCGTGTGTTGTGCAGTTCCTACGCACACTCGTAAGTTTGCGAGATTTCAATATTTTCACTCCAGATTTTCAACATTGCCATTTTACCACACCTCCTTATGAGCAGTACAGTTGTCATTTTTCACATCTCGCCTACAATGTGTTTCTGCCCATGTAGCACACAATGGCGCAGTTGGTGTGCGAAATCACTGTATGGGACATGTTAAGAAAATCACAGTGACACTGGTCATGAGCAGAGGTGTTAAAATGGCTATGTTGAAAAATTGGTGAAAAATTCCTAAAATGACTGTTCCTACACGCTGGCAAGTTTGCAATTTGTTATATTTGCACACCAGATTTTCAACAGTGCCATTTTACCACACTTCCTTATGAGCAGTACAGCTACCATTTTTCACATCTCACCCAAAATGTGTTTCCGCACATGTAGCGCACAATGGTACAGTCGGTGTACGAAAACAATGTTTGGGACAGATTAAGAAAATCACAGTGACACTGGTCATGAGCAGAGGTCTTACAATGGCTATGTTGAAAATTTGGTGACAAAACTCCATACAATGACTGTGTTATGAGTGAGGATTGCACAGTTTCCGCACCCTTGTAAATTCATGACTTTGTAATATTTTCAGTCCAGATTTTCACCAGTGACATTTTTCCACACCTCCTTATGAACAGTACAGCTGTCATTTTCCAAAACATGGTCGAAATGTGTTTTCACACTTTCAGCACAGAAATGCGTGGTCGCTGTGGGAAATCATTGTTCAGGACAGATAAAGAAAATCACACTGACACTGTTCATGATTGGAGGTCCCAAAATGCCTGTGTTAACAATCTGCTGTAAAAAATATCCCCAAACTAGTTACATTATGGGTTCACATTGCACAGTTTCTACACACACTCATGACTTCACCAGTTTTTTTAAGATTTTCACAGCAGATTTTCAACATTGCCATTTTTTACACCTCCCCATGAACAGTACCGCTGTCATTTTTCACATCCTGTTTGGAATGTGTTTTTGCACCTGTGGTGCCAAATGCCATAGTCGCTGTGAAAAAGCAGTTTTCAGCTAACAAACTGATATTGCCACTGTTCATGAGACGGGGATCACAAAAAAAACATGTTGAAATTTGGAGTGAAAATACCAACGAATGCCTGAGGCGTTAGGGTTTCCAACCATAACACTCCACCCTGTAAAGAATGACAGGCATCAGGGGTGTGACTTGGGATTCTTGCCTGTCATGCTCATACCATTCCACCCCCACCCACACCCTGCAGCCAGTGAGAGGCATCAAGGTGTGCCTCGGGACTCTTGAGCCAAACTTCACCCATTCTCCTATACGCACCCATCTCACCATATTTCCTGATGGAATGAAGTGCGCACAGGAAGCAAAAGACCTAAGGCACACACGTGACACTTGTCAGTTTCTGCAGGGTAGGGTATGGTGAAATGGCATGGTCGTTATGCCTGGACGACCTAAGGCACACAATGCCTGTCACTCTCTGCAGGGTGGTGGTGAGGTTGGCTTTAGTTCAATACTTCTCTGCCATTCCTATTATGCAGCTCTGTAACTCCTACACTACCAATGCCAATACCAGCAAGCAAACATTCGGCATTGACGAATGCTTGTCTTAATCTGTCCCGGACAGTGATTTCCCACAGTGACCACTCTATTCTGTGCCAGAAGTGTGAAAACACATTTCGGCTAGGATGGGAAAAATGACTGCTGTACTGTTCATAAGTAGGTGTGAGAAAATGGCAATGTTGGAAATCTGGAGTGAACATATTATAAATTCGCGAAGTTATGAGCATACGTTCAAACTGCGCAACGCACACTTGTAACACAGTAATTTTATGGAGTACCGTTACCAAATTTTCAACATAGCTATTTCAGGATCTCTACTCATGAACAGTGTCACTGTCATTTTTTCTATCTGTCCTGAACACTGATTTTCCACAGCGAACGCGCTATTCTGTGCCAGAAGTATGAAAACACATTTCCGCCAGGATGTGAACAATGACAGCTGTACTGTTCACAAGGAGGTGTGACAAAATGCCAATGTTGAAAATCTGGCATGAAAATATTGCAAATTCGAGCTACAGCGTGTGTGTAGCAATGCGCGGTGCAGCTTCAGTAAAACAATAATTTTTGATTTTCCACCAAATTTGCAACATAGGCTTTTTGAGAGCCCATCTCGTGAACACTGGCACTGTCATTTCATTACTTGGCCCTGAATGGTGATTCCACGCAGTGACCTCAAAATTACCTTTCAGGGCCGATTAATGCCATGACAGTTCAAGAATTCATGAGAAGGCATCCCAAAAACCCCATGTTGAAAATTTGGTGAAAAAATTCCCAAAAATGCCCACGATATGCACTAAAATTGAAAAAAACGTATTTATTACATAATACAGCTTACCGGCATTTCCTCAGTTCGCGGTCGGCTTTGAAGAGTGCAGACGTGTTCCCGGTCCATTGAAGATCATTGTGCTGAGCTCCGGAGGTAAGTATGGAGTGAGGGGGGTGTGGGGAGACAGGGTGAGCAATGGGTGGATGCGGGTTGTGGGTGGGGGGCAGGGCGAGTGCTGAGGGACAGTTTCCTTTTTTTCAGGAGGAAAAAAAAGTTGTCACGGGACTGTTTCTTCCCTCACAGGGACATCTGGCATGCTGGGGTGGGCTTCCAGTGTGCCAGCAGCAGAACTACGTTTGGGGGGACAGCAGTAGCCGACTGGGGATTTAGCACCCCTGTGCGGCAAAGCCGAGGGTTATCATTATGCCCGGCGGGATTGGGCACCCGTCAACAGGTACAAAAAGTGGGGTTACAGAATGCTGACAGGGAGTGGGCTCCCCATCAGCAACAACAGAAACACGGGGGCACCAAAGTCGATGGGGATTAGGACCCCCGTAGGCAAGTAAATACGGTGGGGGGGTTATATTGTTTGTGAACATGGCGGTAAGCCTCCACCATGTTCACAAACAATATCAGGGGTTTTACATCACGCCCTGCAATGACAGGTTGCTCCCTCATTGCAGCGGGTGGCTGACACTGCAATGACGAGGTGGATCCTGATTGCAGCGGCTACTTTTTTAGAAGGTTGTGGCACGCTGGTTGAACTAGTGTCAGAAGCAGCATGCCACGGCATTGGGGGAAATGGGGCAAGCCTTTGCAGCCTGTGGGGGCATTGGCCATAACAGTGCTGCACCTCCACAACCTGCTTGTGGAGAAAGCTGCTCAACATGTTTCTTGCCCATGTGCGCAATCAACATAAAAAGTGTGAGACCACTACCAGCTGCTGTTGTGAATATATCACACGGTTTTACTACTCATACCATTGCTGTGGGCTCACTGTCAAATAAAAAAAAAACCTGCATAAGGGAAAAAGCATTTTTGCCTCCTTAAAAAAATCTAGCTACAGTTGTGGAAGGGGGAGTGTGGCTGTGATGCCAAGCCTGTACTGAGTGGGTAGACATACTTGGGAACAACTGAGAAAACTACGTACATCTGCGGTATTGCAACAGTCGAGAAATATTTCCTCTAATAAAACAAAATAGCTATCATGCTGGAAGGGGGCATGCAGCTGTGAGGCCGAACCTGTACCAAGTGGAACAACTGAAATGACTAAATAAAAAGCTAATATCTACAGGCAAAACAGTTGTGTGTGCCATTTAAAAAAAATAAACCTAGTTATTGTGGTAGAAAGGGGATGCTGGCTGTGAGGCTGAGTCTGTATTAGTGGGCTGAGGAACTTGGGAACAACTGTGAGGATTAAAAAAGAAAACACATAGTGGAAAAAGCATTTTTGTGAGTAATTAAAAAAATGGAAATGTTCACCAGACAGGGTGAGGTGGTGGCCAAAATAGGGAAAGGTACGGGGAAACATATGGCACAAACAACACTGCACAGTGTAACTGGTAAAAGACCAGTTACTGGGACTTCATCTGGTAGCAGTAGTGGTTCTTCCACAGTGCTGTCCAAACAGACAGGAAAGGCCAAAACTACCTTAATTAAAACTAAAGGAGTAGTCAGCACCACAAAGAGTGGCAAACCAAGATATGGTACCTATGTGTACCGTAGTACCAATACAGATTTAAATGAAACAGAGGTGGATAAATATAACTCTGATGAGAGTAATGATTCTGAAATGGAGGCTGTAGACAAGGAGGGAGAAAAGCAGAAACAAATGGAAAGCCAGAATGAGGTAGTGGTGGCAGTTGCACAGACACAGGATGAATGTGATGACATGTACTTGGATGACATGGGCAACTTGGGCACGAACAGTGTGGTGCAGGTGCAAGAGAAACAGGATGAGGGGGCAGTGCATTCAGATTTAGGTTCTGTTACTGGCCTGGAGGTGCTGTTGGATGATGATAATAGTGAAACAGAAAAAGACCATGATGAACAGCTTCCCGGTGTTGAGAAAGCACAACATAAAACCAAAAAAGTGACATCTTATGTGTGGTCTTGCTTTTCTCTGGCTGCCAATATTGAGTTACGAGCAGTGTGCTGTATATGTAAAAAGACCATCAGCAGAGGGAACAAAAAAGTTGCTTTGGGTACCTCAGCATTAAAAAGACATTTAGAAAGATGTCACCCATTATGTCTCTGGTGTGATTTTTTGGTCAGAGAGAAAGAAGACAACATGCAGGCAGAGTTAAGACTACACCTGTACCTGTTATATCAAGTGATAGCAGCAGCCCTGCTGCTTCAGTTGTACTGCCAACTCTTTCTCAGTCTTCTTCTAGAATAAGTACTACAAACAATCCCCTTTTGCCCTTATCATCCAACACTCCTAATGTTGGCCATCTGAAAACTCCAACAGCTATAAGACACCTCACGATTTTGGAAACAATTGAACTTAAAGCTAAGTACCAGCGTACTCATCCTGAGTCAATTGCTATAACAAAGCTAATTTCAGAGATGATAGCACTGGACTTACAGCCTTATAGAATTGTGGAGCATGTAGGATTCAAGAGGCTTTTGAATCACCTGTTACCACGATACAGTATTCCATCCAGGAAATATTTCTCGACTGTTGCAATACCGCAGATGTATGATTTAGTAAGTGCTAAACTGAAAAATGCTTTAAAAGATGCAGTTGCTGGGGTTGTCCATCTGACTACTGACATATGGACAAGCTGCCAGCCAGAACCATTTATGTCACTGACTGTGCATTGGGTATCATTTACTCCCTGTAGTGACAGTGACAATTCCCCTCTGAAACTGGCTTCCCTTTGCATCCAGTATATCCCGTAGGATCTCACAGCTTCAAACATCCTGGATGAGCTCAATGGAGAGATACAGTACTGGCTGACATCACAAGGGCTTTCTGTAGGTTTTATTGTGTCTGACAATGGTTCAAACATAAAGAAAGCATTGTCTGATGGGGGATTTGTCCACATTCGATGTTTTGCACACTGCCTAAATTTGATTGTGCATGCATTTATGGAAGAGGACAGAGATATAAAGGCTCTCACATATGTGGCAAAATGAATATGCACACATTTCAGCCATTCTCCACAAGCACACCGGTGTCTTCGGGCCATACAAGAAGAGCATGGACTGCCTCCTAATACAATAATCCAGGATGTTGCAATGAGGTAGAACTCTACCTTTTTCATGTTCCAACAACTGCTGGAGCAGAAAAAGGCCCTTAAGACAGTATACACTAGAGAACAGCATAGGGGATACTGATGTGTACATTAATCCTCAGCAGTGGGTTGTTTTAGAACTTCTTATCAAGATCCTGCAACCCTTTGAGGAAATTACTAGGGAAGTGAGTTCCAACAGTGCCATACTCAGCCAAATAATCCCATTGATCAAGATTCTTAGATTTCAGCTGAATGCAATCAGGGATGAGTTGAAAGGTACAACAGGCCAGTTTCAGATGGGAGAGTCTAGTGCAACTGAAAGGGACTTGCCACCCAGAATAAAAAAAGATATAGTACATAAAATGATTAAAAAAGTTGGAGATGATGAGAAACTTGGTGAAATGCTCACGGCAGAACATTACATTATTGCAACAGTACTAGACCGATGGTACAAGATGAAACACCTTTCACAGTATGACCCAAATGTGTTCTGAAACTGCAGAGAGAAAATCATTCAAGGAGTAGATTTGCTGTTGAAAAAAACCATGACAATAGATGCAGCCCCCTCATCCATTCCTCCTACACCTTCACAGCTCTCTCTCTTCTCAGTCAGGCTACAAAACAGTCAGCTCATGCCATTCGTTCTACACCCAGCAGTCATCTTTGGGGTAACTTGGATGCTGTCATCCTAGAAAAATCAGCCCTTCCTTCTCCATATGTCACTGCTTCTGCCCTGGCCATGGTTGACTGTTATTTAGCAGAAAAAGGTATTGAATGGAATGAAGATCCCATTACGTACTGGCAAAGCAAGAAGCCTGTATGGCCTGCACTTGTGCAGGTAGCCTTGAAGTATATGGTCTGTCCCCAAACCAGTGTATTTTCAGAGCGACTCTAGCTGTGCAGGAAATGTGGTAACAGATACACGATCTAAGCTACTACCAGAAAATGTCAAGAAGTTAACATTCTTAAAAGTACACCTTCCATTGACTGGTTATAATTATGACCCAGAGGCAGCAATACATTTTGCAATGATCTCAAAGATGACTAATTGGAAGAGTAGAAAGATCACCATTTCTTCAGAAAAATAAATTAATACTCAAGTAAGCCCATATGTGGCCTGCACAATTTTTGTACCTAATGGCACAATGTTTTCAGCATTTCCTAACAGTCTTTGCAAATTTTTGGATTGCCTGAACCTGATGGCACACATTTTGCATTTTGTCCTAATAGACTTCTTTAATTTTTGGACTGCCTGAAGTTGGGACTTATGGCACAATGTTTTCAGCATGTTTTCCTCACATGCTTTGCTGATTATTGGATTGCCTGAACCTGATGGCATACTTTTCGCAGCATGTCCTAATAGACTTGTATAATTTTTGGACTGTCTGAACCAGATGGAACACTTTTTGCAGCATGTCCTCATGGGCTTGTGTAATAATGTTTGTACTGCCTGAACCAGATGGAATACTTTTTGCAGCATGTCCTCATGGACTTGTGTAATTTCTGGACTGCCTGTTGTTGAGACTGATGGCAGAATGCTTTCAGTATGTCCTAATTTCTAGATTGCCTGAACACGATGGTGCACGTTTTTCAATATGTACTAATGGACTTGTCTAATTTTTGCATTTTTGGATTACCTGAATGTAGGTCTCTGCCCACTCAGTACAGGCTCTACCTCACAGCGACACTCCCCCTTTCAACACAGTAGCTAGGTCTCTAGATTCCTAAGGACATGCAGTTACTTTTTTGGTAGGGGTCCCCTAAATGCATCATCAATTTGGGTGGGTGGGTGGAGGAACCCCATGCCATGGAAAATAAACTGCATGACTCTCAGTGGAGCAGAGCAGGAACTGGAACAACAATACCAAACTGATATCTGTTAGGAGGAAGTAGGCTGTTGGTTAGCTAAAACCAGCAGCTTATCCAATAGGTAGGGAAATGGGCAGAGTGGGTGGGCCAAGCAGTCCTTATCTGCTGTCAAATTCTATATTTCTGTGTTTCTATGATATGTCTATTGTATAGTGTGTGCTACTAAATGGAAATGGGATTCCTCATCTGAGGCCAGACAGGTCAGTTATCAGTTTACAGTTGCAGCTCTAGTACTACTGACTCTGACACAGGGATAGAATGAGTAGGAAGGAGTAGGAGACAGTGTGCTCTGATAGCTGTCTGTAGGAATATTTTAAAAGCTGTTCAAAAAGCATTTTTTTGGGGGGGATCCAACTGTAGTTCATTGATTGTAGGAAACCCTCCTGTGCTCACATTATCCATCATTGTTGTTTGTGTGTGGATTTTGAATGCTAATTTACAACATTGAGTGTGTGTGGTGAAGACAGTGAAGTGTGCTGTGTGGGGGAGGGGCATATCTGTGTGTAGGTAGATTTAAGTTGGAGAACTAGTGATTTATCTGTATATTGGTTATATTTTTGTTGTATAACTGACTGTTACTGTACACATAGTAAAACTGTCAGTAATAGTAAAAATTTTCTTGCTGTTTGTTGTGTGAATGTGGTGCAGCATTACATAAGGTCAGGTTGTTTAAATTACAAATTTACATTATGTGGCAGTACACTGAACTTTTGCATTTGCATCTCATTCCTCGTTCAGCATTGTACACAAAGTGTTCTGTGTTGTGTGTGCAGTGTTGCGTGCATCAAATATAATACACCTTTTAAAATTTGTGACACAGACTAGTGTACGTGCAACTAAGAGCAGCAGTGTAAACCTGCTATCCACTGCAGCTGCCTGATTTTGTACTGCGATCGTGTTTTCTGTTCTTAGTTTTGCTGCTTGTAGTGCTGTAAAAATCAGCACTGTCTGTATTCAGTGCTCCCAACCCCCACGTTGAAAAAGTATTTTTTACCAAACTGGATTGTTTTTGTGACCCCAGCAGCACCACTGGTTACTGAAGTTGTTTTAATTCCTTGACAGTGTCACAACACAGTAGTCTCTTATTTATTGCTGAAGCCACAGTTGTTTATTTTACTTCACATCCAGCCAGCGTCCCTCCAGTCAGAAAGTGAACGTATCAAAATCTGAATTTGGTAATAATATTTGTGGTTGATCCGCCAAAATGCCTGCAAAGAGACGTGCAAGTAAAGCTGTTTCTGGCCATGGCAATGTTGGCAGTAAGAGGGTCTGTGGGCGTGGTAGTAGTACGTGGACAGAGAAGTGCATTGTTCATGTGAGGAAAGGTATTTCTCCTGCAATGTTTTTTACAGCCCAATCAGTAGATTCACTGATAGTTGGAGGAGATGATGGAGGAGATGATGTTTTCCCAGCCAATGGTGTTAATGTTACTGGTGTTAGTGGTGGTGGAGGTAGAATTAGCATTGTTGCGTCAAGTTCTAATTCCGACCAGTGTATCATATCCAAACATATTGAGTGTGAAGCACTGCAAATGAGTGACAGCGTAGATGATGTCATACTTCCCAGTAACATCCCATTAACTGAACCTGATTCTGATGATTATGTCAACGATAGCATACAATATGATATTCCATCCACCGTGGCACTTAATGTCACACATTTTCCATGCAGTGATTCACAGTGTGATGAAAAAATATCATGTGATGATGGTGTAGATTCTGATGATGAATGTGATGATGCTGATGATGATGATGATGTTGCTGTTGTTGCAACATGCAGTCCACATGTTAGCATCCAAGCAGAAGATGTGGATGTGTGTGACTGTGATGTTGATGAATATGATGATGATGTAATTGACCCCAGTTGGGAACCGGAGACAAAGAAATTAAAAGTGGCTGTGTCTGAATCTGTTTGCAGGAATCCCCCCCCCATAAAAACTTGTGATTTACCAGTTTTAGTTGATGATGATGATGATGATGACGACCCAGTAATCAATATAATAGGTAGTCGTGGTTGTCAGTTGCAGTCCAGGTGTGCAGTGCCAGAAACATCACATGCCCCCCCACTTCAGTGCTTAAAATAACAGACTTAAATAAGCCATATCATCATGGACATGTTAAAAGCAGAGCATCACACTCCCTTGTTTGGGATTTTTTTGTTCAAGATGCAAATGATGACTCAGTAGCAATCTGCCAGGTTTTCCATGTGCGTGTGGCGAGGTAAAAAGGGGAGCCATCTTGGGACAGGAGGACAACATGCACATCTTAAGAATAGGCACTTGGCTCTGTGGACCCAGCACCAAGCTGGCAGCTAATACCAGACTGGGGCATTCACCTGTATCACTGGCAACCATAGCCAGCATGTTATCTCCTTCCATGACTGTTAAGCCCAGTAGGAAATTAAATGTGTGCAGTAGTGCGGTAATAAGAGCAGAGGATTACTACAGGCATAATGAGGTGGAGGACCATAATGACTTTGAAATGTTGTCCAGTGCTGGTGAGAGTAGCAGTTTTTGTGGTGGTGGTGGTGGTGGTGAATGCAGTATGTCTAGTGCAAGTGGTACATCAACCCTGGTTGGCAAATCTGGAAAAATAACATCATTTCTGGGTTTGTCATCATCACCTGTGCAACTGTCTTGATCAAATGTCCACACTCCACCTCCTGCCAATGGCATTCATCACAGAGCACAACCATCTGTGACCAACAACACACCCCATGTAAAACGTTTAAGTCAGCCCACATTACAGAGTGTTTTTGTACATCTGCTGAAGTACCCCCCCAAACATACAGTGTCACGTGAACTTAATGGTGCTGTAGCAGAAATGCTGGCAATCGATCATTTGCCCTTCTCCTTTGTGGAGAATTCTGGGTTCCGGCATCCAGGACATACTTTTCTACCCGTGCTGTTCACGAGTTGTTCCGCACTGTCTCAGACTCAGTAAGGCATGCCCTTCAACATTCCTCCTCTCCATTCATCCATTTATGTATGGCTATGTGGACAAGTGGCAAAACAGCGGGGAGTTCATATCTGTATATAACTGCACACTGGGCGTATGCGCCGGGGATTGTTTGTGATGCTGGTAGTGTGAATAATCAGTGCAGGAAGGTGGATTGTCATGGTAGCAATCTTCCTGGACTTCTCCAGCATGCAACAATTGCTATGCACAGTGTGACCTGTTCACACACTGATGAGAACATGTTGGACAAGGTACTGACTGAAATTGACAGATGGCTAAACCCTCTGTCCCTGAGAGCTGGGTTCATAGCAAGTAATAATGGGTCAAATGTGGTGAAATGCATCATGAATGGTGGGTTTTTTAATGTTCCATGCATGGCCCACTGTTTAAATCTTGTGGTTCAGGAGTTTCTGCAGCACCCTGACATAAAGGAAATGCTGACCATTGCACGATGTATCTGCTCTCACTTTTCAAGATCTGGAAAGGCCCGTGACCAACTGCGGCAGTTGCAGATAAAAAACAGCCTGCCTCAGCACCGCTTGAAGCTGGAAGTTGTCATCTGATGGAACTCTACGTTATACATGACAGAGAGGTTGTAAGAATAATACAAAGCCATCTCAGAATATCTTGTTATGCACAGTAGCTGTGACAGTTCTGGGGTCTCCATGTCTATGACGACTGAACAGTGATGCCTCATGAACTCTGTAATAACAATTTTGCGGCCTTTTGAACATGCCACACAGGCAGTGAGTGGTGAGTCTGCATCCACTAGCCAATCAATTCCACTGCTGCAGGTGTTTAGGCAGACATTGGTGAATGTACAGCATAGCCTTGATGTTGCCGGAGATGGTGGTAGCAGTATGTTGCTGCAACACATGCTGACAGTATTCGACCAGAATTGTCACATTGTGAGCTTTCAGCGTAGTGACAACTTTGCCATGGCAACAATGCTGGACCCACGATACAAATGTGGAATTGCATCAGTACTGGAGGGAGGGCCTGAACAGGTAAAAAATATTAGTGGTCAACTGGTTCGCTTGGTTCATGGGGCACAGAAGTCACGTGCCGAGGTTTGCAAACCTCAGCAGCATAATCCAGCTGAAGGTGTAGCTGGAGGACCAGCAAGCATATCATGCAGGGGTAAGGGGACTGTAGTTCCAGGTGGTCTGTCATCCAAAGTGGGTGGCATCAACCTGCTTTGGGAGGCTTCACCCCAAGTGGGTATTTGTGAAATCAAAGATTCTGGGGAACAGGCTGATGCATCAACTAATGGACTTAGTGCGGCACAGAGAATGGTTGAGTCATATTTGTCTGAAAACAGGCATCTGACAATAAGTGAAGATCCTCTTTTGTACTGGAGTGGAAAGGTCAGTGAATGGCCAGAGCTGACTGCATTGGCACTAAAGCACCTCACATGCCCACCCTCCAGTGCAAATGTTGAGAGGGTATTCAGCTCAGCAGATGCAATAGTCAGGGATCGTTGGACAAACCTGTCTCCTGCAAATGTTAGTTTGCTAACATTCATTAAAACGAATGAGAGGCACATACCAGCACAGACTGCAACCTCAGTATTTGTACCCTGGCCTAATCATGGTGGTCTTGCTGATGTGGAAATTGAGCATCCTGGTGGCACTGACAGTGGCTGCCTAAAATGGCCCACCACTGACGTAGATGATGACACAATAGAGAAAGAATTTCCCAGTGGTCAGACTTCAGACATCGATGACTGTGAGGGCAGTTTTCTTTATGAGAATGATGATGTGGTTAATGTTGGCAGGTTTTAAGTGCAGTATTTAAAAGGCGGTGTGCCCCCCCCGTACCACCAACACCACTGTGACTGATGATATGCAGTCTGCCACCATGAATCTGTCTGCCCCCCCACAAACCACCACCACCGGGACTGATGTTATGCAAGTCTGCCACCATGAGTCTGTCTGCCCCCACAGACCACCACCACCACCGGGACTGATGTCATGCAAGACTGCCACCATGAGTCTGTCTGCCCCCATGGACCACCACCACCACTGGGACTGATGTTATGCAAGTCTGCCACCATGAGTCTGTCTGCCCTCAAGGACCACCACCACCACCACCAAGACTGATGTTATGCAACTCTGCCACCATGAGTCTGTCTGCCCCCCACGGACCACCACCACCACCACCACCACTGGGACTGATGTTATGCAAGTCTGCCACCATGAGTCTGTCTGCCCCCACAGACCACCACCACCACCGGGACTGATGTTATGCAACTCTGCCACCATGAGTCTGTCTGCCCCCCATGGACCACCAGTCCACCAGTGCACCACCACCACCAGCTTCTAAATATTTAAACCATAAAGTGAGTATGTGCACTCATGTTTGTTATGCTGCCTCACTTTCTTAAGTTGTATGTTTTGTTTTCTGTAGCTTTTCAGAGCCGCAGTGGCAAAGCACATACAGTACACTTCTTTTGTTTCTTTTACAGTAGAACAAAAACAGGCTCTATTGCTAATACTCATTGGGAAAGATGCTATAGCTATACCGTACAGAGAGGAACCGATGTAATGTCCATGTGAAATCCATTCTGGTAAGTATGAAGATTTTATTTCATCCATTTCATTGCTTTGTAAAGACTGCTGCAAATATTGCACACAACATGTTGTATTAGTAGTTGACAAGATGTGTCTCTGAAATATAACTTGACAATAGGGATTGAGATTTGAGAACCAGGGAGGGACACATAACAATGAAGTTATAACTTGTAAGAAGTCATTCACTTCTTTTTATAGGAAACTTCGCTATGCTTTGTTGTTCTGTCAAAGTGGCCTTATCCAGAAAAGTTCTTCAACATCAGTCACACCCCTCTCCCGAGCTTGGACACACATGCAACATGCAAAAGTCATTTCATTAGATGACCATGACCATCATTAACAACCGGACTCCAGAAGGATGCTGATGAAATCTGTGAAGAAGTAAAAAAATAAGAAACCATTACAGACAAAACTGAAAATATGATTCCCCCCACCCCACCAAAAAAAAAAAAAAAAGAAATACTTGCCTTCATGTGCTTGAGAGTTATCCGTTTCCATTTAAGTGCAAAAAATTCTCATTGAGCACTGGAATGTGCACAGCAACAGTTTATGAGTCACCCATACCTCTCAACCTCAAGACTCTGAAATGAGGGACACCAACCCTTAAAATGAGGGACAATGAGGGACACAGCACCATGAAATGGGACACCATGAGGGAAATCAGAATTTCAGCTTTTTAATGATTTAACACTCTGTTTAAGACCATAACAGAGCCTGAGACTCAATGTAATAGCACTAATGTAGGCTGCAGGTGCCAGAATGCCATAAAAAAATTATTGTGGATGGAACTCTGGGTACAGCAGAAGTATAGAACTAGAAGTACTGCAATTTCCTCACAATTGTTGCAAAAAATCTCTGCAATTTTGGCTAAATTTTCTCACAGTTTTCCTGTGACCCTTGCCTGCCCATGGCCATGACACATCATCCAGTATGTCACTCTTGTCCTGGATACCCGCTTCCCTTCATCCCCATCCTGGATCCCTCCATCCCAACTGGCACACCCAGTGCCAGCAGTGCAACAAGTTAACAAACAGCACAACAGTTGGCAGCACCAGGCCAGCACCTCATCGGATGGTCATCGATTTAGTCCAGTCAGCCCACAACAAGTCTGTGCAGCAGACAACAGTCAAGCTGAGAGCTGTTAGTCAGCTGTCAAAGGCAAAATGCTGAAATGCTCTGAATGATGCTGGACCAATACACTCAGTCACTGACTGACTGACTGACCTAGCTTCTCACCAGCAGCAGAGGCACTCCAAGTCCGAGACAAGTCCTGGCTGTGTGACTCTGAATCCTGTGTGTCCTCACTCCTCCTCTCCTCTCCTCTCTCTTTTCTGGCAGCAACAGCTCCCAGTCCCTCCTCATTCTCCAGCCAGTGGGCCACTCAAGTCACTGTCTCAGCACTCACTTGCTGTGCTGAATCTCTGACCGGCCAGCTGGGGGGGGGTGGTGGTGGCAACAGAGTATAGGCCACAACCAGATAACCACAGTCAGCTCAGCAACACTGCCACAAACATCGACTCACATCCATTGAGAGATCCTCCAGGACTGCTGGAGGATAGATTGGCACACTGTGGAGCCCGAGCTGGGGGGGGGGGTCAAAATCAAATGAATCCAATCTCCCAGCACCATAGTCGCAGCGCTCTCCTCCTCGCTCCACTCATCCACTGTGCACCAGTGCATGCATGCATGCCATCAAAGTGCCACCACATTGAAGCCACCATGCCCTTCTTGATTGGCTGTGAATGGAGAGGAGGAGCGGGCTCACTGGATGACCAATCCAACTTGACTAACTTGTTGTTATCTTCCTGGGCACTGCTGTGACCCACGTGCTCGCTCCCGTTCCAAGTCCCAGACAGACTTACAAGAATTCCAGACCAGCAGCAAGAGGTTGCACACATTTAAAGAGCCTGCTGACTGTCATTGTCAAATACGGGACAATGACAGGTGCTGGCAGGACAGCAGGACAAGTTTAGCAAATTGGGCCAAGTGCAGGATGTCCAGCACAATGCGGGACACTTGAGAGGTATGGAGTCACCTGTGTGATGCAGAACAATAGCATGAGTACATGTCTATGTCAAGTTCAACCCCCCCTCATCATCACCTACAAAATACACAACTATATATATATATATATATATATATATATATATATATATATATACATCTACTCACCAAGATTACTATTAGTGTACATCCAAAGGACACCTTTCAATCCAGTTGAGATGATCACATTTCATTTGGTGTAATCGTCTCGCACAACACATTGGAACAGCAACACAAACCTCACAGTCATCATTTTATACTAGGGTATGTGCTGAAACAGTCTCTTTTCACTTCGTTACTACTTGTCAATTTTCTGCACACAAGGAGGACGCATTGTGGGCCTGGAGAAAAAAATCTGGGGACTCTGTGCCACCACTGCATGCATGACTGAGTGCGCCATTAATTCTGGGGAACTTTGTGCTGAAACAGTCTCTTTTCACTTCATTACCACTTGTCAGTTTTCTGCACACAAGGAGGATGCATTGTGGGCCTGCAGAAAAAATCTGGGGACTCTGTGCCACTTTTGTGTGTTCTGTGATTGTTGCCGTGAGCTCATAGTCATGATGTCATAGTGACATTTTTACAATTAAAGCAGCATTGCAAGAATGTCCTCACAGTTCTGAACTGTACTTTTTTATGCTACTTTAAATTGCCATAGCAAAAACTACTTACTTGTGAGTCGCCACTGACTTGAATGATACGATTCTTCTCACAATTTATGTCTGCTTCTCTTACTCCTACTTTTTTTCATGTATAAAAACAAAATGAGCACATCGTCCAATATTGTTCTGACTGGCTTTGTATTTATTTGCAGCTGCTTTTCAATAACTATTGTTCCGTGGTGTCATATTAAACACTGACTGATGCCTAACTGTTAGTTAACAACAGAAGTGATATATGACAACTACTTGTTGTGACAGAGAAAAGCAGAGGAAAACAATGACAAAGACCTGGTCACACTCACTGTCAGCAGTACCAATTTAAAAGGAATGCTAATTTCATTATTTCACACATGAAAAAAGGTAGTTCAGCACACTCAACTACTGCAAATTATCGTATCATTCCAGTCAGTCAGGATGTAAGTAAAGGAAGTCGTAACATAGCATTAAAAAATATAGGTCAGAGTTCTCAACAGATTGTTGCGCTGCTGCTTTACAGACAGTCACCACATTACATAGTTATGGTGATGCACATAAACTAATATGTGGGGGCATTACTACCACTGGAATACTTCTTGCTCCACAGAGTGCAATAAATGTCTGTGAAAACCACCCATAATTTCATTACAGTAAGTCACATGATGGAGGAATTAACAATCTGAAAAGCAACCCACATTTGTGCCACACTTCCTCAGCAACATTAAGACGTTGATGGCAGGGGGAGTGCAGGTGCATGCTCCGCTATACTGAATGTCCAGCAGCTATCCCAAGCAATGTTTCCTAATGTTATATGGTTCACTTTGTGGTGAAATGTGGGATGTTTCCACTACAAAGGCTCTTCTTATTGGAAACGTGGCCACACATTTCACAACAAACTGACCATTAACGTAAAGAAACATTCGCAAACCTGCACAATTGGATATTCACTGTAAGAAGCACACACATGTGCCTTCTCTGCCATCATGTCCTAATGTTGCTGAGAAAGGAGGCAGAATGTGGGCAGATTTTCAGAATGGGAATGCCTCCATCACATGACTCACTGTAATGCATGTACGCATGGTTTTCAAAAAAAATGTATTGCACTATGTGGTGTAAGAAAGATTCCCCGTGAAGGGAAAATGTGTATGATTTAATAATAACAAACAAAAAACACACAAAAGTACAACACAGTAGTGGGTTGGGGGTCAGAGAGGTGGGTGTGCGTGTGGGGGGCAGAAAACAATACCCAGACTTACTATGGCCGTGGGATGCCATAGTGGTCCAGCAGCAGGTGCAGCACTGAAAGCATTTGCTGCTGCTGTGCTTCCACTCTGGTAACCTGCTGCTCCAAAGCAATGAAACGCTTGTTGTTTTCCTCCAGTGCTGGCCACACCAGAAGGAGGTCAGACTGGCTAACAGGTACTGTGCCGGGGTCCACTGCAGTGGGTAATCCAGGTAGTGGGGCTGGTGGTGGACAGGGTGGTGCTGGTGGCTGTGGTGCTGGTGGAGGAGCACCTGATGTAGCCCTCCTCCTCCTCCTCCTGCTGTGGTGGTGACTGTTGCGAGACACATCTTCCACCCCAGCAGCACCCTTGGCCACTGTCATGGAAGGGCCAACAGGTGGATGCCTGGCCCCTTCTATGGCAGCCTGCCAATCTGCCCTGTGGTGATTTATCATGTGGGTGCACTGGCCACCGATCCCCAAATATGTTCCGGGGGCCCACGGTGCACCAGCACACCACACACATGGCACTGCACTACTGTGCTCTCTCCCCCCACACAATTAAAAAATTCCCACACTGGGGAGCTGCAGGGAGGACCAGACACAGTACTCACTTATCAGGCATGAGTCCCACCACCACCCACAATTGCCAGGGCCACCTTCTGTGGCTGTGGAGGTGGTGAAGGGGGTGCTGCTGGAGCCCCAACAGCTTCTGCTAGTGGTGGTGGTGGAGAAGGTGGATGAGCAACAGCCACTGGTGGCATTGGTGCTGCTCCTGTTGCTTCCGCAGGGGAAGCAGCATTGGCCAGGAGTCGGGAGCGGTCCAACATAACATGACTGCCCTGCCCCCCACGGGTCCACAGTCCTCCCCTCCTAATGCTCCCATGTGCCAGTGACTCACCTTCCCCGACTCCAACATGACCTTCCATCCTTCTGGGTCCACGGGATGACACACACACACACACACACACACACACAGTGGACACACACACACACACAGTCAGTCACACACACAAAACAAAAACAAAACTTATGCAAAAAAATTCACTAACCAAAAAAACACTAAGACAATACAAACATTAAATAAAATAGCTTTTAAAAAAGCTGTTTGAATTGGACTGGCAGTAACAAGAGACAACTCTGAGAGCCAAGCAAACTCCTCTCCTCTCACAAAACAATTTTGCTTTCTCCATGTAAAAATGCTAAGGAGAAAGTGAAACTGCTTCTCTGACTCACTTCCTTCCTGCCTGGCTAAAGCATGTGAATTACAGTACTGCAGGCTATGTGATGTGCCTATTTTCTTCTCACTTCGCCTTACTTCACGTTAAGGCATAATGAGAATGCGAAGTGGTAATGATAACGCGAAGTGAGCACTTTACAGGGTCCAATTCGCGTTGTGCTCCATGGACATGAAGTAGTCACTCCACATCCACTTTGCGAGTGGATTTATAATTCGCTGCATCTCTACTTGTAGGGATTCTGATGCAGACCCTGCACCATTATGGCAGCCTTCCTCTGGACCGCCTCCACTCTATCTATATCCTTCTTGAGATATGATCTCTAGAACTGGACACAGTATTGCAGTTGAGGTCTTACCAGTGATCTGTATAGGGACCACACCATCTCCTTATTCCTGCTGGTGATACCCCTTCCTATGCATCCCAGCATCCCACTTGCCCTTCCAACTGCCTTGTCACACTGCCTGGCCACCTTTAAAGAAGACAGGAAATGAGTTCTAATATGCAGCTGTTTATAGTGTTACCACTGACAGAAATAATATCCATCAGCCTGAAAGATCCATATGTAACTGTACCTGAATAAAAAGTGATGTGAAAAAACAGTATTTTGCATTGTTTTGATTTTATGGGCAGCATTCTGTTACAGTCCTCTTCATGGAACCAGTGATCTGGAGTTTTAACTATGTCACAGTTTGAGCAAAGAACTCTAAGTATGGTTCTGATAGGACAATAACTCACATTTAGCATTCTGTACTCAAACCGTGACATAGTAAATGTGACGTAGACAGCCAGCTCTGAGTGCTCGAGTGCTGTATTAATTTTTTGTTATTACATAGCAAAAATGTGAAGGGAAGGTCAGTTCAAGTAAAAGGCTGTTTTATTGGAACTGACACATCAAGACCCCCCCCCCCGGGATAAGTTCAAAGGACAGGAGGTATTTTAAACTGCAGAGATCTGGGGTGCAATTACCTTGTCAATTTGCTTTCATCCCAGGAAATAAGATTAGCCATTCATAATGCCCTCAGGGAGATCCTTTGACTTGCATAGTTGCCAGAGAAGGACTTGTGGGGAGGAGTGTCAAGCGAGGCCAGAATGGACATTGAACAGGTTTGATGTCTGAACCCTTGACTTACATCAGAGAGACCTGAGGTGTAGATTATGGAGGCAGTATAGCGCAGTGGTCTAAGGTTCTCAGCTGCAAATCTGGTGACATCCAGCAGACCAGACCTGGGTTTGAATCCCCACAGCTTTCACTTGCATACTGTGTGACCCTGAGCAGGTCACTTAACCTCCTTGTGCTCCCAGGTCGCTCCTGTAAAAAAGCTTTCAGCTTAGTGTGCTATACCTGGTTAAACAACTGAATTCCAAGGTCCAGACAGAATTAAAGAGGCAAATACATTGTTGTTTTGAATACAGTGATTTAGGTCAAAGAAACTTTTGAGATGTATGTATAGCAGAACAAAAAACAGTTTTGACCAGTTAACCTCTGGAGAGGAAAGTCAGTGAGGTAATCTCATATGTTTTTTTAAATATTTTATTTGGAGACCCTGTATTGTAAAATATAGAGTTTGATACACCAAGGTGGAGTTAGTGACCTCATGAGAAGGCCAGCTCAGAAGTGTGTTTAACTGCTGAGAGAACATGACAGAGACACACAAGGAAATATTTCTGACTGACACAAGCGAATATTATCTGACTGAGGGAGAATCATCACAACACTGAAAAAGATTAAGATTAGACCAGTCTAAATGTATGTATTGTAGGAACTATACTTTTCCCTGTTTGTTTTAAGGCTGTATGTGTTGGGATATATGTACTTTGTTCTGTAATTATTGTTCTGTTTTGATATTTTTAAAGTATTTTTTTTTTACAAATGAAACTGCTGGAGTGCCTTGACAATTCTTTTTATTTTAAGTGGAGCTTTTAAAGATTATAAGTACACTGTGTATGGGCTTATTGTATACCAAACTGGGAACTGGACAGAGTTCTCTAAAAGTCTTGCATAGAGTTCTAAGGGTTCATTTGAAAGACCTGGTTGGGTGCCCATAGGCAAAGATATCTGGCCCCCCGAAGACAGAATTATCTGAGCCTGATAATTGGGTACGCTAACAAGACGTTATCAGCTTGAATCCTTCCAGAGCTTGAGGCTAAGGTGACTTGAACCCACAAAACAGACAAGAGGGTTACCTTGTCTGTTCACTGTACACAAATCATACGCTCAGAGGTTGGTACTTTGGGAGTAGAGGGTTGACCAGTTGATCGAGTTTGTGACAGTAAACACTCCAAATTATTGGTTCTGTGAAGAGAACTGTGCAGAATGTTGTCCATAAAAAGAAAACAATTGAAAACACAGTTTTTCACATTAGTGTTTATTAAGGTACAATTAAATATGGCTCTTTTGGAGGCAAGTTTATCACTTCTCTTACTAGGAACAATACTAACTGATGCAAGTTAGCCCACATTTCCTGTCCCCTTTAAATCAACTGATATGATTACTGCCAGATCTCTTTCCTGCTTGGTCTTTGTTGGTATCACTCCACCCATTTTGTATTCCGCTTCCAGCTTTTTATGGGCCAAGTGCCTTATTTTGCACTTTTTTTTTATTAAAACCAAGCTGCTATATCCTAAACCACTCCTCCAGTCTTTTCAGATCCTTACCCATTCCTTCCACCTTCTGTCCTCCCAGTGTCCACTTTGTTGCAGATATTGATATCCTCTGCAAAGAGGCAGACCTTTCCTTCAGTTCCTCTGCTACATCACATAAAGACTTTGAAGAGGACTGGTCCCAGTACTGATCCCTGAGGAGCCCCACTGGTTGCCCTTCCTTCCTTGGAGTGAACTCCATTTACCACTACCCTCCAAATACCTCAGGCAGGTGGCATGCCTGGTTGCTCCAACCCACAGAATTGCAGGCATAGCCTTTGAATTATGAATCCAAGGACAGCAGGAATACAGATATGCTCAAATGACATGATATAAAAAATGCTCCTAGCTAACATGCTGCTTCAAACTGTATGTTTTTCATGAAAAAAGGTGTTAGTTTTGCTAAATTAGAAACACACCTCACTAGTTTCTTAAAATACTTCAGTATTGTGAATGACAGACCCAAGCATAGGGACATCAAAAAGACTATTTTGAGTTATAAAATGGGTACTGGGCTGACTGAATAGACCGATTGTCTTTTTCTGCTGACATGGTCTATGTATCTGTGTATAAAGAATGTAGATACTGTACATGAGTTGCTGAAACACATCACATGACTGTGCACTGATTTTTGTCAGAGCCTGATAATCCTGGTACTTGACCTTTTCACAAATCACTACACCACCACAAAATTTTTTTTAAGTATTTGGCAGCCATTTTTTCTCTTTGCTAAACACCACATAATCAGATCACTGTACCTTCAGTTTGCAACCCACTCCCCACCCCTCATATATTGCACCAAACACTTGCAGGCTGAAGCTTTCAAATTCTGTAACATTTTCTTTTCATGATCAATTAGTTCCAAGCATCCACAAGGTTAAATATTTGTACCACTGCTGGCACTCATGCTGCCACTTGCTCTCGCACTGCACACTGCTGCTTGATGCTGTCTCTCTATCTTTTTTTTGTAAATATATATTTAAGTTTTCAACAAAAAATACAATGCATTTGTATGCAATATGGCATTCAGTGCAGTAAAGAGACAACATGTGGTTATTAGACAATGACACCCTGTCTGTGCCTTAAAGAAATCCTTGGGGTCTCATTGTCCCTGGTGTAGCTGTGGAGTAGTGGAAGCCCCAATGAGTTGGTGCTAGGAATGTGCCAATGTCTACCCTCAAGAGATATACAGTGGGACACTGAGCACAAACTGCAGCAGTCAAAATTGGAAATTCAGTAGTCATCCAAGCCACATTTTATTTCAAAGGCTGAAAGTCACAACACTGTACCCTAACGCTTCAAGTCTACTACAGGACTTTTCATCAAGGAGCCCCTGACGAAGAGTCCTGTAGTAGACACACTGGGGTACAGTATTATAATTTTCAACCTTTGAAATAAAATGTGGCCCAGATAACTACTGAGTTTATGATTTTCACTCATTTCTTTACTTTGGTTTGGTGTGCTGCAATTTGTGCTCAGTGTTCTCCAGTTTGGCTTAGCAAGCACCTGCTCCAATAAACTCCATAAGAGTGAGCTTTTCCATGTACCTGGATGTACAGGGGGAGCAAGACATGGAGATAGTATTCTGTCATTTCATCTCCACCCTCCACCCATCACACCAGCAGTTTAATCCTGTGTGCTTCTCCCTCCTCTCCACTCATTTCATATCTAGAGGACAAAAGTGGGAACATGTTGTATTACATAAAATATCCATTTAGTCCATCTGAACATGAACTGCAGTGTTCTGTCATTTAAGTTAAATGTACTTCTTTTCATGGTGTAAATAGTGTTCACAGTGTCCCACCAATGTTAAACGGTTGGTAGTTATGGTGTGAGCCACCTTCTGGTGATACATTTCAATGTGGCCACTGTCATAATACCAATAAGTATTTAAGTTGTTGATCTTTTACCTGTCGAGGATAGTGAAACAAAAGACACATCTCCAGGCTCAGCCTAATCCAAGTCCCCAAAATGTCTGAAACTGCTGCTTCTAGAGCCCTAAATAAGGGTGTCAGAAGGGGGCATGCCCACATTATGTGTACATGTGTCACCCGAGCTTCCCCAGTTTCTCCACCAGGCGGAGCTGGATCCCTGTCCATATTTGGAAGTGAATAATGGGTTCCAAAAATACCTCACCAGAGGTTTCCAACCATACTCCCTCTATATATGGGATGAAGGAACCCTGCACACTTCAGAGCAACCCCTGTCCCATGATTTATAATCTAACTACCATGATCCCATCCCCATTCTAGACTCCAGTATTCAGCAAGATACTGGTGGAATGGGATTGTGTGTCTGAATGGTTTGGTAAATCAAGTGAGATGAGGTGCATGGGGATTTGGGAAGTAATCTGGGTGGCCAACAGCGAGATCTGTAATGGGTCGAACTCCAGATAATGACAAATCTTCAGGTAGCGGTAAAAATCCTGCTGTGCCAAGCTATACTTGGCTTGCATCTCAGGAATTTTTTGATCTGCTGACCTTCACAGAACTGTGTTAGATAAACCAAATTCTGCCCATGCCATCTCTGGAATGTAGGATCTTGTGTGGCTGGGATGAAGCCCTCCAAGTATGCTATGGGGCTGAGCCAAATAAGGACTAGAGAGAGGATTAGCAAGGACACTGCCTCACACCACACCCTCCCCACCTCCTCTATCCAAAGATTCTAGGACAGAAATTCCTCTACCTCTATCACAGTGTTCAGCATGGTTGACTTCTAATCCTTCCCCAATTAGCCAACCAGCACCTACCAACCCACCAAACAGCTATGTGCAGGATGTCAAAATAAGAGAGGTAGGGTACACACTAACTTACAGCACAGAACTAGAAGTACAGAAGCCTGAACAGGCCAATGTATGAGATCAAGCCTAAATCAATATCAAGATTCAGCACGTGAAATAACTCCTTAAGTGAAAATTGGTTCAAGTATTTTTATTTTTAAATATGTAAACCTCTTTCTTTTAATAAATGTTTTTCTTTTAAATTTAACAAAAACATTTTATAACTGTGATAACACATGCCAGGGTGTGTATTATGCAGCATTGCTGCACTTTCTAGGTGGTTGAAGGAACTTGCCCTGTGGCTTCCTGCCTCACAACACACCTACAGTAAGGCACGTGGTGATCTAGACCAATGCACAACCAGTCACGTGTCATTGCTAACATATCCTATATCCAATCTGAAATGTCAGTACCAGATAACATATTGTAGAAACATAGAATTTGACAGCAGATAAGGACCTTGTTTTATCCCTACCTACTAAAAAAAGCCACATACCTTACTTTATTTACAGCTTTACCTCCTCTTATGTATTGATAGGGTTCCTCTACGACTATCTCATGCAGATCCACCTCCCTAATATGTATGGACGGTCACCTTTTCCCATGTGGAAAGAGGGACATTCAGATCCTGTATTACCATCAATCTGACATCAAGAAGTGATAATATCATCGATCTGACATCAGATCATTTGTATTATGGCAAAGAACGTTATTTACATTCAGCACAAGCAATTCAGGTTTTACTGTAACCATCAGTTACAGTGTAAGCAGACATGAAGTAAGAAAAAATTGCTCAGTCAAAGCCATATACTGCTACAGCGGAAAGGATAACATTAATTTAATCCTGCCCAAGCGCCTTCATTTAGCTTGGGCATGATTGAGGGATTCTAGCTGGTGAGTTTGTGACTGTTTATTTGAAATTGAATTTGAGGTCTTTTCTTAACTGTCATTTGTGTGCATTTCCATTTAGATTGTGCAGGATTGAGGGATTCTAGCTGATAAGTTAGTGACTGTGTGTTTGTAATTGACTGTGTCTGAACTTTAAGTGCAGGCATCATATTACAAGGATTAGTGTAGTTTGAATGTGAGGTCTTAACTGCCATGCCATTTCAGTGTGCTATTTCATTTAGCTTGGGCAGGATTTAGGGATTCAAGCTGGAGAGTTTTTGACTGTGTGTTTGAAATTGAATTTGAGGTCTTTTCTTAATTGCCATTTCAGTGTGCTTTTCCATTTAATTTGGGCAGGATTGAGGGACTCTAGCTGTTAAGTTTGTGACCGTGTGTTTGTAATTGGCTGTGTCTGGACCATGGTGAGTGGCATGAGGAGCCTTTGCCAGAGTACACCTTGGCTGATTGTTTTGGACACAGCCTGTGGTGTAGTCCCACCCACCCAGCCCAGGGCTTGCCCTACATTATTGGTGGGTCCCATTGGGCCTTGCAACATCCTGCATCCATACAGAAGTAGCAAAGAGAGAAAGCATAACAAAAAAAAATTAAAACACAAATATTTGGGAAATAACAAATAGCTGTCTTAAGCAAGCAGTAGATTGAGGAGGGAAACATACATATTGGTAGTGGTGCAGTGCAGTGGTTGTGGAACAGCTGTCTTCAGAGAGATGTTCTGGAGGCTGCAATGCTGCCCTATATGCAAGCACCTCTCTGGGCTGAGGGAGGAGGTTGCCTTTCTCTGAGCAGCGTTGGCCAAGCTGAAGGCGGCATCCACCCTCACCCAGAGACTACCGGATCCACAACTTGTACCTCAAAGGATGCTGGGGAAGAGGAGTGATTGGACTATGGTGGGCTCAGGAAGGGTGAGGGAGGGGGGTCGAAAGCACATCCCCAAACCGGACCTGATTAGCAACTCCTACACTGTTTTTGAGGAATGGGAAAGCCCCACTCATGAACCCGAGCCTGGGACCAGAGAGGATGGGAGGGTCCTCCAGAATGGAGCCCCAAGGAAGGGAGGCAGGGGACCCTGGAGGAGGGGGAAGCTTCTCCTAGTGGGGGGACTCTATTGTCCATGGTGTGGAGTTAGGGATACCTAGCAGCAGAGAGAGGGAGGTCAAGTGCCTCCCAGGAAGCACTCTGTGGAGGGATGGGAATCTGATCCATAGGATCACTACAGCAATAGCTAGGAGGAAGCAGCTGGATGTCATTGTCCACCTGGAGACCAATGACCTGGCCAGGGGAAGGGTGGAGTTAGTCAGAGTCCAGGAGGATTTCAGGAAGCTGGGGCCAACCTGAAACAGAGAGCATGCTCCGTCTCATTTTTGGAGGTGCTACCTGTCCAGAGCACAGGGGAAGCTAGGACACTCCACATCTGTACCTTCAACTCCTGGTTGAAGGATTGGTGTGCAAGGGAGTGTTTTGGCTTCATAGGGGACTGGGGCCTGACCTAGGCAGATGTGAGCTTATATAAGGAGGGCGGCCTGCATCTGTCTGAGAAGGGGACCTTGGTCCTTTGTCAGAAGTTTAAATGCTTCAGCTGTGAGCATTTAAACTGGCCAAGGGGGGAGAGCCAGGAGGGTCAGGAGGCTTAGGAACACCCCCCCGGGAACATGCAGGAACATAACTTGACTAATGGAACAGTTAAAGCAGGCAGGGAGGGCATGGCAGGCAAAGAATGTATAACGAGTGATACAAGGGGGGGTGAGAGCACATAGGAAAGGAAACTGGGATGGGGGAAAGACACTGGAGAGGGAGAACATGAGCAGGGGGAGGGCAGAACAAATACCGGCCACGGCCGGGTGCATACAAAAGTGCATAATGGATAAGTGTAATTTTACATTTATTTTATTTACTACCATAGAAAGCAGGAAAGAGAAGGCAAAATAAAAATATGGATAACAAAAGAACTAGGATAGGTACAGAAGGTTAATAACAATGTCATAGGTGGTGGCAAGGTTGTGAACCTGGTGTCGGAGTGGGGGCCTGTTGCGATCTGCTGTGTTGTTGTGGGGGGGCAATTTGGAAAAGCTGAGTCTGGGGTCAGAGTGGAGGCCTGCTGCTGTGTTGGAGTGTGGGTGGTGGCAAAGCTGTGAACCTGCAGCTGGAGCACTATGTAGGCCTGCTGTGATTTGATGTGGAGTGGGGGCAAAGTTGTGAACCTGGAGCCGGAGTGGAGGCCTGCTGTGATGAAGGTGGAAAAGCTGTGAACTTGGACTTGAAATGGAGGCCTGCTGTGATTTGATGGGGCTGTAGGGGCAAAGCTGCAAAACTACAGCTGCAATGGAGGCTTACTGTGCTGTTGTGGGGGGTGCAATTTGGCAAAGCTGTGTGAACCTAGAGATGGAGTAAAGGCCTGATGTGATCTGTTTGGGTGTAGGGGCAAAGCTGTGAACCTGGAGCCAGAACAGGGGTCAGCTGTGTTGTTGTGGGGCGAAGTGGGCACTCCATCATTTGGGGTAAAGCTATCAACCTGGGACCAGAACGGAGGCCTGCTGTGATCTGATGGGGTGTTAATGAAAAGCTGTGAACCTGGAGCCAGAATAGAGGCCTTATGTTGTTGTGGGGGATGGTTGGGTACAATTTGGCAAAGCTGTGTGAACCTGGAGCTGGAACGGAGGCTTGCTGTGCTCTGATGAGGTGTGAAGGCAAAGCTGTGAACCTGGAGCCAGAGCGGGAGCCTGCTGTGTTGCTGTGGGATGGAGTGGACTCTTCACTGTTTTGGGTAAAGCTGTCAATCTGAGGCTGAGCGGAGGTCTGCTGTGATCTGATGGAGTGTGGGAGCAAAGCTGTGAACATGGAGCCACAGTAGGGGCCTACTGTGTTGTTGCAGGGTGGGGTGGGCACTCCAGTGTTAGACATAAAGCTGTGAACCTGGGGCTGGAGAGGAGGCCTGCTGTGATCTGATGTGGTGTTGGGACAAAGCTGTGAGCCTGGAGCTGGAGTGGAGGCCTGTTGTGTTGTTGTGGGGTGGGGTGGTGGGGATTTGCCAAAGCTGTATGAACTTGAAGCTGGAGAGGAGGCCTGTTATGATTTGATGGGGTGTGGTGGCAAAGCTGTGAACCTGGAACCAGAGAAGACTTGCTGTGTTGTTGTGGGGTGGGGGTGACCACTCTACTGTTTGGGGTAAAACTGTGAACCTGGGGCTAGAGCAGAGGCCTGCTATGATCTGATGGGGTGCTGGGGCAAAGCTGTGAACTTGGAGCCAGAGTGGAAGCCTGCTGCATTGTTGTGGGGGGGGCAATTTGGCAAAGTTGTGTGAACCACAAGCCAGAGCAGAGGCCTGCTGTGATGGGGCGGGGGCAAAGTTGTGTGAAGCTGGAGTTGGAGCAGAGGCCTGCTGTGATGGGGTGGGCGCAAAGCTGTGAACCTGGAAAGACCAGGGAGGGATGGGCTCAGCATCAGCAAAAAATAAGGGAGCCATGCAGCAGTCACATCAATCTGTCACTCGCCACTGCTACATTTGTAAATGCCCGACTGGGCAACTGTAATTATATTGCTTCACTCCCCCAACACCTACCATTCTGCTGTTGTCTGTCTGTCTGGTACTACCTCACCTCCATTCACTGTCTGCCATGCACTGACTGTGATCAATTGGGTTGGGGGGCTTGGAATCCTATGCGCTGAGGTGTGAGCTGGAGCTTTGTCTAGGTCTGATGGTTTCTCTGTGTGCTGTCCTCGTGTGTTCGGGCTTGATTTACTCACACAACCAACAGCCATCTAATAGTGTGTCCACTCTGGACTATGGCATTGTGCAGTGAAGTGTAAGTAACACATTCATTTTGTGTCTCAGTGCCACAATGGGATGGGTGTTAGGGGGAGCAGACACAACAGTCTCTGCCTTGGCTGCCACTGGGGGGGGATGAGTGATGGTCTCTGGAAAGGATGCAGCAGCTGCTACTCACATAATTTGTTAATTCCTTTTATGTTTGCTTGCACGCGCAGCGCACAAGAAACATTTTGAGGAGAGTAGAGTATTGCAGAGGTGTGATAGTGTTTGGCCAATCCGGCGAACACTTTCAGGGGTGCATCCCTCAGCCACCAATCAACAGTGAAGCTACCGATGACAACAGTTTCAGACTGAGCACCGGTTTGAAAGAAATCTGCCACTCCAATCAAGGACAGTTTCAGCATTGCAGCGGCAGATCTTTCCCCCCCTTTCCGGCAATCAGGAACATTCCAGTCATGTGCATTACAGTGCACAGTAATGCACATGGCTGTACTCGAGCAACTCATTTGCTCAGTGTACCTTTCCCGGTGAAATAAACAAGCATTTGTCAGTGCCGAATGTTGCTTGCTTCTATGTGATGTTTAGGTATTTGGAAGTCATTGGAGTGCAAATATTGAAAATTTGCGAACTTCTGACGTGCGCGTAGAGAACTGCTATAGCAGACGCTCATAAAAACAGTCATTTTTGGAAAATTTTCACAAAAATTTCAACATAGCCATTTTAAGACCTCTGCTCATGAACAGTGTCACTGTGATTTTGTTAATGTGTCCCATACATTGAGTTTGCACACGACTGCACCATTATGCGCTACATGGGCGGAAACATGTTTTGGGCAGGATGTGAAAATGACAGCTATACTGCTCATAAGGAGGTGTGGTAAAATGGCAATGTTGAAAATCTGAGTGGAAATATTGAAAATTCGCAAACCCACGAAAGGCGGCGGAACTGTGCAGTAACGCATCAGAAACAGTCATTTTAGGATTTTTTCACCAAATTTTTCAACATAGCCATTTAAGACCTCTGCTCATGAACAGTGTCACTGTGATTTTTAATTTGTCGATACATTGATTTCAGACACCGAATGCGCCATTCTGCGCTAAAGGGCGGAAACACATTTGGGTGAGATGTGAAATGAAAGCTGTACTACCTACAAGAAGGTGTGGTAAAAGGCAATGTTGAAAATCTGGAGTAGAAAATATTGAAATTTCGGGCAACTTATGAGCCTGCATAGGAACTGTAGCAACTGCGCTCGTAAAACAGTCATCTTTTGGAATTTTGGACCAAATTTTCAACATGGGGTTTTGGGACCCTTCTCATGAATGATGTCACTGTTATGGTGGTATTCAGGCCTGAAGGGTGATTTTACAGTCACTGTGAAATCACCCTTCGGGCCCGAATAACGCCATGACAGTGACATCATTCATGAGAAAAGGTCCTAAAACCCCATGTTGAAAATTTGTGCAAAATTCCCAAAAATGCCTGAGATATGCAATAAGTTGAACCCCCCATCTAGCCCATTATACAGCTTACGGCATTTCCTCAGTTCGCGTCGGCTTTGAAGAGTGCAGAGCGTGTTCCGGTCTACGAAGATCGTTGGCGCCGAGTCCGGAGGTAGTATGGGTGAAGGGTGTGGGGAGGCTGGGTGCACAGTGGGTGGGTGCGGGTTGGAGGAGGGTCGGAGGCGTGCAGCGGGACCGTTTTTTGTTTATAGGTTTAAAAAAAAGGCGTCGCGGGGCGTTTGCCACGCTGGGTGGGCTCCCAGCGTGGCACACAAGATAAGGGGCTTCAGCCGACGGGGATTGGGAACCCCGTCAGCCAAGGACTGATTGCCACGCTGGGGTGGGCTCCCAGCGTGGCACCAACTACTGGGGCGATGCAGCTCAGCCGCGGGATTGGGCACCCGTCGGCTACACAGTGCGTGCGGGGCGGCATGCCTGCGTGTGGGGAGCTACGCTTCTTATCGCTGCTCACTGAAGCGTAGTCCTCTTCAACAGAGGTTACTGCATTTTGAGCGTGTCACACAGCTCCAAAATGCATTGGCTTACAGGGGCCGCGCCTGCCAGCTCATTGACTGAATTGGAGGAGGAGGTGACACACCTCCGAAATCTCCGATGATGGCACTATGTTTCTTGCACATGTGTGCAAGCAACATAAAAATGAACCACACTGCTTTGCGTAATTGGCAGCTCCTGCCATCCACCACACACTCCCCCTGAAAGCCGCCATCAGGGTGCCCAATCCCCATGTTGGCATGCCCTCCTCCCACTATTGTGACACACTGGGAACCCATCCCATGTCATTTTGTTTCTCAGTCCCAAAAGGTGATTTTGCTGTTGCTGTGCGGAATCACCTTTTGGGACCAATTAACAAAATGACAGTGGCACTGTTCTTAAGGTGTGGGTTCCAAAAAGCCTATGTTGCAAGTTTGGTGAAAAACTCCTAGAAATGACTGTGTTACAAGTATGCATTGTACAGTTTGTATGCAGTTTGTATGCTCGCTTGTAACTGTGCCAGTTTTTAATAGTTTTATTCCAAATTTCTAACATTGCCATTTTTTCACACCTCCTTATGAACAGTACGGCTGTCATTTTTTGTATCCTGTCTGAAACGTGTTTTCGCGCCTGTGGCAGAGAATGGTGCAGTCGCTGTGTGAAATCAACTTTTGGGGCAGATTAATGAAATCACAGTGCCACTGTTCATGAGGGGAGGTCCCATAAAGGCCATGTTGAAAATATGGTGAACAAATTCCAAAAAATGACTGCGTTACGCAATTTCTACACATGCTTGTAACTTCACCACTTTCATATTTTCACTCCAGATTTTCAACACTGCCATTTTTTTAAACCTCCTCATGAACAGTACAGACGTAATTTTTTCACATCCTACCCAAAATGTCTTTTCACAGCTGTTGCACCGAATGGTGCGTATGTTGTGTGAAATCATCTTTTGGGATTGAGTAATGAAATTACAGTGCCACTGTTCATGAGGGAGGGTCCCAAAAAGCCTATGTTGAACGTTTGGAGTGAAAATACCAACAAACACCCCCCTGGGTGTTAGGGTTTCCAACCTTAACACCCCACCCTGTACAGACTGACAGGCGTTGGGGGGGTGGCTTGGCGTCGTCGGCCATAATGCTCTCTCCATTCTACCCCAACCCCCACCCTGCATCCCCTGACAGGCATTGAGGTGTGCCTTGGGATCTTGGCCCTCACGTTCACCCCATTCTCCTATAATACACCCATCTCAGCTTATTTTCTTATGGAATGGGGTGAGCGTAAGGGCCGAAGACCCCAAGGCACACCGTGACACCTGCCAGTGTCTGCAGGGTGGGGTGGGGTGAGGTGATATAGAAACAGAAACATAGAAACATAGACTTTGATGTCAGATAAGGACCGCTTGGCCCACCTAGTCTGCCCATTTCCCTACCTACAGGATAAGCTGCGGATCCTAGTTAACCAACAGCCTATTTCTTCTTACCCCCCACAAGAATTGTATTATGTCTTTCCCATGTATTCTTGAATTCTCCCACAGTTTTAGACCCCACAATCTCCTCAGGAAGGCTGTTCCATGCAGCCACCACCCTCTCTGTGAAAAACACTTCATCACATTGCCCTAGAACCGCCCCCATCTTTAAATTGTGTCCCCTTGTTCTTGCACATCTCTTTTTCTGAAAGATGCTACCCTCTTGGACTTTGTTGATTCCACTGAGGTACTTAAAAGTTTCTATCATGTCCCCCCTCTGCCTCCTTTCCTCAAGGGCATACATATAAAGCTCCTTTAGTCTCTCCTCATATGCTTCTTTTGCAGACCCTGCACCATTTTATTTGCCCTCCTCTGTACTGCCTCCATCCTGTCTATGTCCTTGCGGAGATGGGATCTCCAGAACTGGATGCAGTACTCCAGATGGGGTCTCACCAACTGTCTGTACAGAGGGATAGCAACTTCCTGTTTTCTACTGGTGATGCCTCTCCCTACACATCCCAGTATCTCCCCAGCCCTCCTTACTGCCTTCTCACATTGCTTGCTAACCTTAAGGTCATCTGATATGATTATCCTCAGGTCCCTTTCCATTTTTGCTGTTGTTACTACCCCCACCCCATTGTGTAATCTTCCCTGGTTTTTGTTTCCCAGGTGCATTATTTTGTACTTCTTTGCATTGAATCCAAGCTGCCATACTTCTGACCTTTCCTCCAACCTCGCCAAGTCCCTTCTCATCCTTTCCACGCCTCCTTGTGTAAAAACCCTGTTGCAGATCTTTGTGTCATCTGTAAAGAGGCATACTTTTCCTTCCAGTCCCTCTGCAATGTCACTTATAAAGACATTAAAAAGGACTGTACCCAGTACTGAACCCTTCAGTACCCCACTAGTAACTCCTCTTTCTTCAGAGTGGACTCCATTTACAATTACCTTCTGTGTCCTGTTGTCCAGACAATGTTTTACCCAGGCTACCACCCTGAGATGCACTCCCAGGCTGGTTAATTTGACTATTAATCTTTTGTGTGGGACTGTGTCAAATGCTTTGCTAAAGTCTAGGTAGGCCATGTCCACAGCCCCTCCCTGGTCTACTACTTTGGTCACCCAGTCAAAGAAATCAATTAGATTCATCTGACATGACCTTCCCGCTGTGAACCCATGCTGCCTTGGGTCCTGTACCCCACTGGCCTCTAGGTACTCAACAATTCTTTCCATCAGAAGTGATTCCATCACTTTCCCTACCACAGAGGTCAAACTGACAGGTCTGTAGTTTCCTGCTTCTGTCTCAGTCCCACTTTTGTGAAGGGGAATCACATCAGCCTTCTTCCAGTCCTCAGGTACCATATCATCCTCCCATAATTTGTTAAAAAGGGTAGTCAGTGGTTTCACTAGTTCTCCCCTTAATTCTTTTTGAATTCTGGGGTGAATTCCGTCAGGCCCCATTGCTTTGTCCACCTTCAGTTTTAGAGTTCTTTCAGAACCCTTTCTTCTGTGAAAGGACTGGGATCGATCCCCCCTATCAAGAGTACTTCTGTTAATTGGATTAGGCACCTCCCCCATCTCCTTTTTTGTGAATACTGAGCAGAAATATTCATTCAGTAGCCCTGCTTTTTCACTGTCCCTCTCTGCCCACACACTGTCCATTCTATGCAGCCTCATTATCCCTCCGTTTGTCTTTCTATGCTCCCTGATGTACCTATAAAAGGTTTTATCCCCCTTCTTAACTGAGTTGGCTATATTTTCCTCAGTTTGGGCCTTTGCTATTCTGACTTCCCTCCCTGCTTCCATCTGCCTTAACTGGTACAGTTCTCTGTCCTGCTCCTTCTGTGTTTCCTTATACTTCGTGAATGCTATCTTTTTCTCCCTGACTTTCCCCACCACCTCTTTTGAGAACCATAGTGGCTTTTTATTTCATTTTGATTTGTTTATTTGCTTGACACAAAGGCTTGTTGCCTCTGTGATGGCAGTTTTGATGTTTCCCCATTGTTGCTCCACCCCTCCTTCTAGCCTGTTTGCTAGTGCTTTTCTAAGGCACTCTCCCATCTTGCCAAAGTCAGCCCTACTGAAGTCCAGTGCCCTCACTTTTGTATGGCTTGATTCTGTAGCTGAGTTTATCATGAACCACACTGTTTGATGGTCACTTGTTCCCAGATGGCAACCTACTTCTAGATCTGAGATCCTCTTACTGTCTCCATTTGAGAGTAAAAGGTCTAAGATTGCTCCCTCATGAGTGAGTTCCGAAACTAGCTGTCTGAGGCATGCCACCTGTTGGGCATTGAGAATGGCCCTGCTCTTGGATGTGGCTGCAGCAAATGTGCTCCAGTTAACATCTGGCACATTCAGGTCTCCAATCAACAGTATCTCCCCTTTCTCTGCCATCCTAAGAATGCCTTCTATCATATCCCTGTCCATTCCCTCCCCCTGACATGGGGGTCTGATTGTGGTTAATTTCCAGTCTCTAAGGTGGCCCACAGTGCCTTCTCCCTGTTTACTCTTTTGTTCAGTTGCTTTTATCCCTTTCTTTGCATAGAGAGCTACTCCTCCCCCTCTTCTCTCCTCCCTGTCTCTCCTGTAGGTTATGTACCCAGGTATGTTAACATCCCAGTCATGGTTCTCTGTGTACCATGTTTCTGTGACTGCTACAATATCCAGGCATCCCTCTTCCATCAAGGCCACCAGTTCAGGGAGCTTGTTGCCCAGACTATGGGCACTGGTACTCATTATCCTCAATTTCCTGATGGCCCTACTCCTTTTTGCCCCATCCCTGTCCTTATCGCCTTTGGCACTTTCTCCCTTAACCCCTGCCCTTCTCCCTATCAACATCTCTGTCTTGGTGTTTACCTCACTTACTACCCTGACTTTTTTGGGAGAGCTAGGATTTCCCTGTTCCTTTCCAGTGCCTCCCCCCCTTGGCTAGTTTAAATGCTTGACAATGAAGTATTTAAACCTATCACCTAGGATCCTGGTTCCCCTTCTGGTCAGATGCAGCCCATCATGCCAGTATAGGCCTGCATCACTCCAGGTGGACCCCCAGTCCCCAGTGAAGCCAAATCCCTGAGCTCTGCACCAGTTTTACAACCACTGACTGAATCCCATGGTGTGGAGCACCCTAGTCTCACCTACACCATAGACAGGCAGCACCTCCAAGAAGGTTACCGCGTGTTACTTGTCTAAGGCCCCTCCCCAATACCACAAACTCTTCCTGCACTGCTCTGATCCATTTCTTAACCAGGTAATGTGTCCCTAGGTGGACAATTGCATCCAGCTCCCTCCTTTGTGCAGCTGCTCTGGCAATCCTGAGGATTCGCTCCCTGTCCCTCCAAGCCATGGTGCCAGGCAGGCACCTTACCTCCCTCTCCCCTTCCTCCCCCAGTTCTACCTTCCTAACAATGGAGTGCCCCACCAGGAGTTGTTTCCTTCCCCTGTGGGGTTCCATGCCACCCTTCTGTGGGTCTCCCTTGTGGAGGTTCCCCTCATCCTCCTTGGTCTCCACTGCGGGTGCTCCATAGAGGAACCGCACTTTGCCAGAATGGCATAGGAATTGTGGAGTGGTACAGTTGGAGGGATGCATCTCTGTTCCACCACCCACACCTTCCCTGAGCCCACTATGTTCCAACCACTCCTCTTTCTTGGCAACCTCTGAGGCAATGACAGTGGCCCTGGTGGTCCCTGGATGGGAGAGGAGGTCCCACAAATCCTGGCCTACTCAGCCTGGAGATAAGCAACCTCCTTTCTCAGCCCAGAGAGGTGCCTGACAATGGGACAACACCACATCCTTCAGAACATCTCCCGGAAGACTGCTGCTCCACAGTCACTGCACTGCACCACTCCCATCATGTCTTATTTCTGGCCCCTGCACTGTTGTTTGGAATCCTTACTCTTTCCTTTTTTGTTTTCCTCTTTCTTTTTCTTCTCTCCCTACTTACTTACTTACTGCCTCTGTGCCCTTTAAGCTCCTGATCATCCTGTTCTGAGACAAGAAGATCCTATATTTCTCATTAGACCCCTTACTTGCTCAGAGGCAGACATCCAGCAGCTGAGGGGGAGAGCGGAGATCTACTCTTGCCCTTCTAGGATGGTGAGTCTTTAGTGGCTCTGTGATCACTCACTTCCTGCTCCCAAACAGGAAGTTCCTGTTGTCAGTCAAATTCTGTACCTATAAAAGTAGAACTAGCTTTGGAGGGAAGGGAAGGAGGGCAATATAGTCCCAGTAGAGAAGTCCAGTCACACAACACTCCTTCTTCCTGGTGTTCTCTGCCAAGCCTCTATCAGAATCTATCTAGGGCAGTGTTTAAATCTAGCTTCCTTCTAGCTAAGCCACTCCCCCTACTTAACAGATCTTTCTAGATGTAATTCAATTTCACAGGTAGAAATCCCCAGTCAACCACCTGAGATTTACACCTAGATAATTACTTTAGATAACCATTCACTTCAGCTAACTCAGACAAACACGCTAACTTTTTTTTGCGTGTGTGTTTTTTGGTGTGAGCATTATGGCCGATGACCCAAAGGCACACCCCGATGCCTGTCATTCTCTGCAGAGTGGGTGTGGGGGTTGGCATTAGTTCAATATTTCACTGCCATTCCTATTATGCATCTCTCTAACTCATGCACTAGCAATGCCAATACCAGCAAGCATACATTCGGCATTGACAAATGCTTATTTTCTTAGTGCTGGAATCTAGACATGGGGCATTCCCATGCTGTCACATGATGATGTGTGAAGCAGAAGGTGACTGGAATTGGAGTTGAGGGATTGGATGTCCAGGTCATGCATCTCATCTGACAGACACACAGTACAGCAGGGGAGAGAGTGAGAGGTAGGTGAGACAGGGTCAGACATTGTGAATGAATGTTTACGCTACTGAGTATTAGTCGTGATGTTTGATGATGACCCTGATATGATATTTATTTGTTGATACATATCTATGACACTGTAATGACAGTTTTGACAGTGCCAGTGAACTGGTTTTCTTAGTTGAACTTGTTCCCCACTACTAGTATTGGTGTTTTTCCCCTACAGGAACTAGGTTTTATATCCATTTGGCATTGGCAATTTGACCTCTGATGGCCCCTGTTGTATCCTGAAAAACCAAGTGATCTACACAGGCAATTTCTTTAGGAACTGCAGAGCTTTGTTACATGCTTCTCACAAGGCAGCCTTTTTCTTACACACACACACACAGATTCTGGATCTTTCTAACAACAACACTACTATTGCTCAAGATCTATGTTCTTTTAGAGTCCATGCCACCCTCTAGCGGTGCCTCATAATACTACACTACAGTTACATATACAGTAGCCCCTCACTATAACGAACCCCACTATAGCATATGCTCAGCTATAGTGAATGATCCTTATGGCTCCCGACTGTCTTCTTCTTACCTCACCTTGTATTCCTTTAACTGTAATCTGCAATCTATGATGTAAACTCTGTAACCGTTATCTGTATTTCCATGCTTTCTGCCATTTACTGCGCATATATACTGTACTTGATTGTTTGTCACTTGACTCATCTGTCTCACCTGGATCACCTTGTAGCCTGCAAACTTTAAAATAATGTAATTCTGCCATCAATGACAGCTGATGACAGATCATGAAGCTTTCAGGCTATTCAGTGCAAACCAAACTTGCTATGCTCGATCGGCTGAATGCTGGTGAAAGTCTGCCAAGATTATGGCAGAGACTGGGTACAACAAATCGACAATATGCACATGGCAAAAGCAGGAAGGATCTTTGAGAGAGTTCGTCCTTGAGGCAGACAAATCTAAAGCCCTCCAAAGAAAAAACTTTGCCGGGATGATGAAAGTGAGATTGATAAAGCCACACAGTTATGGTTCATGCAGCAGCAGGCGAGTGATATCCCAGTCTCAGGCAGCATAATGCGAGAGAAAGCCTCGCAGTTTGTAAAAGAAATCCATGGCCAAAGCTCAAAGTTTAACTCATCCATGGGGTGGCTGTGGAGATTCCAAAAGCAACACAGCAATCGGCGAGTCTACATCACAGGCAAGCAGCACTCGTGTGATGATGCTTCAGTCAGAACACCACTTGACAGCAGCGAACTTAACCACACAAACAGTACTGTATTGTACTATGCTGTACCTCATAGTTTCACCAAGCAGTACACATTGTGTCTCACTAAGCATAAAAAAAAGTTGCACAAAAGCACAAACCACTACAAAAAAAAAAACTCAGTTGCTAAGTTAATGAAATAGCACCAGTTATCCTAACTGCATCTTACAATATCAACGCCCAATTCTTAAATAGCGTCCCTCGCTATAATGAACAGGGAGCTTATAACAAATGTTCATTATGGCTCCAAAAGCATTCATTATAGCAAGGGGTTACTGTATATCATTTCTCCCTCCCTCCCCCTAAGAGGCTACTACTTTTTTTTTATTATTATGATTAGTATTATTATTTAACATTCCTAGTCCTTCAAATATGAGGGAGGTCTTCTGTTCCTTGAAGAGCATCTAAGCAGTAAACGCAGGTATATTAAAATATTAGAACTAAAAATATGTACGTTCAGAGCAAAAGTAAAGAGTGTTGAACATTCACAACAAGATATGTCGCAAAGAATTACCACACTATCTGAAGCTTCCAGTGTACATCAAAGTAACACCTATCCACACCCACTGAACTGTAGCACAGGACTGGTCAAGGGTCAAACTAACAAAATGATGGAAATAAATAATAAAAGACAAGATAAAAGGAACAGAGTGGATGAGCCAAATAACTCTGGTTCAGACAATGATGAAACAGATTGGATAATAGTATCGTCTGGGTGAAGCATCTGGTTCCTCCTGATCATCTTCTAATGTTGGTCCACAACTCGTAATCCCCTACCTTGACTACTGCAATGCCCTTTACCTAGGGCTACTAGGGTTGATATCCACCACTTGCAGCTAGTGCAGAATGCAGCAGCCAGGCTGTTGACTGGTTCTTCTAGAACCAGTTATATAACACCTGTGCTCCACGGACTGCATTGGCTGCCAATACAGTGGCAGATCACCTTCAAGGTCGGGTTACTGACCTATTAAGCCCTACACGACCAGGGACCCGTTACCTGCAAGATCTTCACCCCTACTGCCCCCTCCGTCCTCTTTGATCCACTGATGAGGGATTGCTAGAGACTCCCAGGGTTCGTTTAAAGACACTGGGGCCCAATCCTTCACTTTTGTGGCCCCTGACCCTGTGGAATTCTCTACCTCATCAGGTAAGAGATTGCCTGACTGTCCAGAGTTTTAAGATAAATAAAATTGAAGGTGGACAAAGCAATGGGGCCTGATGGGATTCACCCAAGAATTCTAAAAGAAATAAGGGTAGAACTAGTGGCACTGCTGACTACTCTCTTTAACAAAGCATGGGAGGATGGGGTGGTACCTGAGGACTGGTGGAGGGTGGATGTGATTCCTCTTCGCAAAAGTGGGAGCAGGACAAAGGCAGGAAACTACAGACCAGTTAGTTTGATCTCAGTCATAGGGAAAATGATGGAATCACTTCAGAAGGAAAGAATTGTTGAGTACCTAGAGGCCAGTGGGGCACAGGACCCAAGGCATCATGGATTCATGATGGGAAGGTCGTATCAGATGAATCTAATATATTTCTTTGACTGGGTGACCAAAGTAGTAGACCAGTGAGGGGCTGTGGACATGGCCTACCTAGATTTTAGCAAGGCATTTGATACAGTCCCACACAAAAGACTAATACACAAGTTAGCCAGCCTTGGAGTGGGTCCCAAGGTGGTAGCCTGGATAAAAAATTGGCTAGACAACAGGATGCAAAGGGTAGTAGTAAATGGAGTCCACAGTGAAGAAAGGAGGGTTACTAGCGGGGTACTGCAAAGTTCAGTACTGGGACCAGTCCTTTTTAATGTCTTTATAAGTGACATTGCAGAGGAACTGGAAGGAGAAGTATGTCTCTTTGCAGATGACACAAAGATCTGCAACAGGGTTGATACACAAGATGGAGTGGAAAGGATGAGAAAGGACTTGGCAAGGTTGGAGGAATGGTCAAATGTATGGCGGCTCAGATTCAATGCAAAGAAGTGCAAGGTAATGTACCTGGGAAACAAAAACCCAGAGGAAGAGTACACAATGGGTGGGGTGAGATACTGACAGCAGTAAAAATGGAAAGGGACCTGGGGGTAATTATATCAGATAACCTAAAGGTGGGCAAGCAGTGTGAGAAGGCAATGAGAAAGGCTGGGGCATACTGGGATGTATAGGGAGAGGCATCAATAGTAGAAAACAGGAAGTTGTTATCCCTCTGTGCAGACAGTTGGTGAGACCCCATCTGGAGTACTGTGTGCAGTTTTGGGGACCCCATCTTCACAAAGACATAGACAGAGTGGAGGCTGTCCAGAGGAGGGCAACCAAAATGGTGCAGGGTCTGCACCAGAAGACATACGAAGAAAGACTAAAGGAGCTTAATATGTATACCCTTGAGAAAAGAAGGGAGAGAGGGGACATGATAGAAACTTTCAAGTACCTCAGGGAATCAACAAAGTCCAAGAGGGTAGCATCTTTCAGAAAAAGAGATGTGCAAGAACAAGGGGGCACAATTTGAAGATAAGGGGGGATGGCTCAGAGGTAATGTTAGGAAGTATTTTTTCACAGAGATGGTTGTGGATGCATGGGACAGCCTCCCTGAGGAGGTCATGGAGTCAAGAACAGTGGGAGAATTCAAGAATGCATGGGACAGACATAAGGCAGTCCTATTGGGGAGTAGGAGGAAGTAAGCTGTTGGTTAACTAGGATCTGCAGCTTATCTGTTAGGTAGGAAAATGGGCCGACTAGGTGGGCCAAGACGGTCCTTATCTGCTGTCAAATTCTATGTTTCTATGTTTTGCAACAAACTAGAAAATAAGAGTTGCTCCATTACCCTATCTGAGATCCTACCAATCCCAAGAGCAGGATACTATATGTATCAAAATATAAAAAAAAAATCAACGAGTGACTGCTGTGTAAATGGTCTCTGACAAAAGGCTACAGTTATCTGATGCATTGGGAGGAATTCAATGGTAAGATACACCTTTTCAGTTGGGATGGTCTGCATCTAAGCAGACAGAGAACTCACCAGTTGGGCAAGAAACTAATAAAACATATTAATAGTTTGTTAAACTAAATACTAGGGGGAAGATGGGACCCCATACCAAATACTATGAATTTGCACATAAATCTATCAGATTACTTTCTGCCAATGTTCGGAGTCTCAATATCCACAAAATTTCAGAACTCCAAGAAATTATGATACAAGATGATCTCGACTTAGTGTATATAATTGAGACCTGGTGGGACTCCTCCAGCAAATGGCTAAAGGAGATATCTGGATACACCCTTTACCAAAAAGATAGAGTTTGTAAAAAAGGAGGAGGCATTTGTATCTATGTTAAGAAAAGCCTCCATTCTTGTGTTACTGACACCGACCTATCAGTAGTTCAAACAGAAAGCATCTGGGTACAAATACTAGTCAAACAATATCACAAAATACTCATTGGTAATTGTTACCGAGCACCACAATCTAATGAGGAATACAACAGTACCCTCATCAATAAAATAACATAAATGACTGAAAAAGGAGATGTATTAATAATGGGCTATTTCAACTACCCAGGTATAAAATGGGACACCATGATAGATTCCAGTCATACTGAGACCGTATTCATTGACTTTGTTATTCCAGTGGGACTTTCACTGCTGTCATTATTACCCACGAGGGGAAATAATACATTAGACCTTATTTTAACTAATATGGACAAGGCATTTAATAACATCACTATAAAGGCACCAATAGGTACAAGTGACCATAACTCTCTCACAGGTTCCTTTACAATAGCCACTCCCAAACCCAAACAACTTGTATTTTATAAAAACTACAACAAAGCAAATTATATCATTATAAACAATTATTTTAACTCCATCGAATGGGCAACTGAACTCCAGCACCTTAGTTGTGAGGATGCTTGGCAGTTCATAAAAAATAAAATCTATGAGGCAATAGATAAATATGTCCCCACAAAAATAAAGTATACTAGAAAAGGTAAAATCCCACCATGGCTCACAGGAGCAGTGAAAAAACAGATAAAAATTAAAGAAAAGGCTTACAATAAACTACAAAAAGGCAATACCGAAATAAATTACAATAGTTACAAACAGGAACAAAAAAAACTAAAAACACTCATCAAAACAGAAAAATACAAAGCTGAACTTCAGAATCATGCATACAAAGGATAATTGTAAGGCCTTTTATGAATATGTTAATTCTAAAAAAAATAACTGAGCATCCAGAGGAATTGGACTAATCAAGCTTGATAACAAATTGATTGAAAAATGATCATGACAAGGCACAAGAATTCAATAAATATTTTTGTTCAGTATACAACCCTAAACCTAACCCCCCTAATACCACCTCCAGAATGATTATGAAGCAGACCTACCTAACACTGAAATAAAGACAGCATTACAAAATATTAAGACAAACTCCTCCTCATGCCCCGATGGAATTAACCCTAAACTATTATCAAACTCATCAGAAACATTATATATTCCTATAACCATATTATTTAACAAATCACTTTCTTCATCCTATGTACCTAATGACTGGAAACTATCAACCAGGGTACCAATTTATAAAAAAGGAAACAAAGACACAATCAGCAATTATAGACCTATCAGTCTCACATCCATTTTATGTAAATTACTCGAGAAAATCATTAAAAACAAAATCAAGCGTGAATTATAAATAATGGGATACAGTGATACCACTTAACTTGGATTTACACCTCAACGCTCGTGCACCACAAATCTAATCTGTTTCTATAACAGAATCAGTGAAAGCTTGGACAATAGGATCCCTGTAGATGTCATCCTTCTCAACTTCAGAAAAGCCTTCAATAAGGTGCCACATCATGAAGTAGTTCATAAACTACAAAAGTTAGGACTTTCAGACCAAATCACTTGTTGGGTGAAAAACTAGTTGTCTGATCGCAACCAATAAGTGATAATAAATGGTCATCTATCCAAAGGGATGAGTGGGGTGCCCCAGGGATCCGTACTGGGCCCCACCTTGTTTAATCTATTCATTAGTAATATGAACAGCAATATCACAAACTATATGGTTAAATTTGCAGATGATACTAAGTTAGGGGAAGAAGTAAATACCACCGACAAATATTCTGTCATCCAGGATCTTAATAGGATTAGTAATTGGACCCAACAAAGCAAAATGACACTAAACCAAGATAAATGTGTGGTTCTACACATGGGATGTAATAATCTACAAAACAATTACATTATAAACAATAAAACACTAAAAAAAGTTAACACTGAAAGAGACCTTGAGGTAATAATAAATAAGTACCTCAGCCCAGCAGAACACTGCAGAAAAGTAGCTCTTATGGCAAACCATATAACAAACTGTATAAAACTATCCTTCATTAACAAAAACTCCTATTTAATCCTCCCTCTGTACCGAACATATGTAAGACCACATTTCGACTTCTGTTCTCCATATTGGAATCCTCACTTGAAACAAGACATTACAGGTCTGGAAAGGGTACAGTGTAGAGCGGCAAAACTGATATCCGCTTTAAATAAAAAAAACTTATGAAGAACGACTGCAAAGCACTGGACTATTTTCCCTTCATGAAAGGTGTAAAAGGGGTGACTTAGTTCAGCTACATGAAATTCTCCAAGATCTGGTGCTGACTGAACAATGTGGTATTACATGGCTCAACCAACGAATCCCCCTAAGAAGTCATAACAAACAGCTTATGATCCCTCACGCTAACACCAATAGAAGATAGCTTCTTCTCAGTTAGGGCCATCAAATATTGGAACATATGCCCCCAAAATATTGCAGATGCACCAAGTTTAGAGACATTCAAAAATCTTCTAGACCACAATTTAACAAATGAAAAATATTAAGTGATTTGCCCACTATGAGTGGGAGACATACTTGATGGGCCATTGCATTGTTATGTCTTAAAATCCAAGTAATCCAAGCTCTATATTTGGTACTGAACTATCTACAGGTGAGGAATTTCCAAACACAGTTGACAAAGTCACTTCTTTAATTTTAGGTGCAAGTGGTATAGGTGTCATGTCAGTGACAGATGTCTCTGTATTACTTGGGACTTCCGTGGTAAGTGTTACCTCTCCTGATTTCTCATGAATCTCTAAGGATTTGGCTTGGCTTTGGAAATGTCACAGAGTTGTCAACCTCTGCGTCCACAGTTAGCTGTACCTCCTCTAGATTTGATCCACATGACGGCGCACTACTCTGCCTCTCCCAGCAACACTTTGTAGGGCAGGGTTTCTGTCACTTCATGAATATTTGCAGGTAGTATCCATCTCTTTCCCTAACCAGAGTTGTGACTGTATACTGAATATCCTGTCGCAAAACGTTGTGATTTTCATGCTTATCATGCCTTTCCTTGGTTTTAAACTGTTTCTGTATCACCTTTCCTTTAATATCAGGGTATAACAAATCCAAGGCTGACCTCAATTTCCGACCCATTAACATCTCACCTGGTGACACACTTGTTGTAGACTGTAGTGTTATTCTGTAGCTGAACAATGTGCGAGCAACTTTTGTTTCTAACATACCTCCAGACATTTTCTTTAAACACTCCTTGAATGTTTGTACTGCTCTTTCTGCTAACCCATTTGATGAAGAGTGATATGGGGCAGAAATTATGTGGGTAATTCAATTTCTTTCCATAAACTCTTTAAATTCCATGCTGACAAAAGGAGTTCCATTGTCAGATACTACCGTCTTGGGTATGCCATGATTACTGAAGCTCATTCGGAGTTTCTCTACAGTAGTTGCTGATGCCACTGAAGTCATTGGATAAACATCTATCCACTTGGAATATGCATCCATGATAACTAGGAACATTTTTCTAAGGAATGGACCAGCATAATCAAGATGTAATTGTCTCCAGGGTTTCTCAGGCCACTCCCATGGGTGGAGTGGGGGCAATGGCTGCAGCTTTCCTATGTTCTTGGCACATGTCACAACTTTGAACCTTACTTTAAATTTCTTCATCCATCTTGGGCCACCACATATAACTTCTAGCCAGTCCTTTCATTTGTGTCATTCCAGGGTGGCACTGGTGCAACTGCTCAAGGACAAGTTTACAACCTTGGGGTGGCAACTACAATGTGAGCCCCCCATAAGACACATCCATCTTGCACACTGAGCTCAGTTTTTCTGGAGAAGTATGGTGTGAACTGAGTTTCCAGAACTACCTTCATCCAGCCTCACAAGATATAGTCCCGGACCTTTACCAGCCCAGGGTCTTTTCCATTCCAGAACCTGATCTGAGCAGCTGTCTCTGGTGAAGCCTCCTTGTGGTCTATTAACAACACTCGCTCTTCACAAGGAACTTTGGTTGGGCCCTCCTGTAGGGGAAGATGACTAAAGACATCAGCATTACCATGGTCCTTACCCGACTTGTACACTATAGTCTATGGTATACTCATAAGCTTGAAGTGTGACAGGCCACCTCTGGATCCTTGGCAAGGCCATAATTGGTACGGCCTTCATCACACTGAAGAGAGAAATCAAGGGCTTGTGGTCTGTGCAGATGACAAAATGTCACCCATAAATATACTTGTGAAATCTCTGCATCCCAAACATCACTGCCAGTCCCTCCTTGTCTAGCTATGAGTAATTTTTTTCAGCAGCTGTCAATGTCCCTGACACAAATCCAATGGGTTTGTCAGTTTCATTGAGCATGCAGTGAGACCAAACTGCACTAACACCATATGGTGAAGCATCATGGGAGAGAATGAGGTCTTTGTTTCTGTCATAGTGAACTAACACATCTGATGATTGGAGTAACTTCTTGGAAGCCTCAAAAGCTTTCTTTTGCTTGGCTCCCCAATGCCATTTCACTCCTTTCCTCAAAAGCTGATACAAGGACATCAAAAGGGTTGATAGGTTTGGTAAGAACTTGTTATAATAATTCAACAGTCAAGGATAAGCTTTCAACTCAGACATATTATTGGGTGCGGGGGCCTTTTGAATTGCCTGTACTTTTTCTTTTACAGGCCACAGTCCTGTTGCATCTATTTTATATCCCAAGAACACCACTTCCTTAACTAGGAAAGTACTTGCTTCATTTTAACTGAAGTCCAGCTTTTTCCAGTCTGTTTAACGCTTCTTCCAAGTTTTGCTCCCCTTCCATCCTGCCTGTTACTGAAATATCATCTAAGTACACTGCCACATGGGGAACTCCTTGCAACAACCCATCCATGGTTCATTGGAAAATAGCAGGAGCAGATGAAACACCAAAGGGTAAATAGTTATACCTGAACAGACCCTTGAGGGTATTCACAGTAACATACTGCTTGGAGTTTTCATCCAGCGCAATCTGTTGGTATGCATGACTCATGTCTAGCTTTGTGAACTGTTCTCTTCCTGCAAGGACTGCAAACAAATCATCAGTTTTTGGAGTCAGGTACTGTTCCAAGCATGACACTCTATTAACAGTCAGTTTATAATCTCCACATATTCTCACAGAGCCATCAAGCTTCAGTACAGCAACAATGGGTGCAGCACAGCTTGAAAACTGGACCGATTCCATAATCTTTTCTCTCAGAAGATGATCAAGTTCAACCTCAACCTTCAGTTTCATTGTGTAAGGTACAGATCTTGGTTTAAAGAAACATGGATTTACGTCACTGTCCACATATATTTTTGCTATGGTACCCTGTAAAGTTCCCAGACCTTCCTTGAATACTGCTTCATGTTTTGCAAGCACATCCTGCAGTGTCCACTGCTGTAACTGTGTCACCTGACTGACTGTTCGCCAGTTCACAGCCAGTTCAGCAATTCAGCCTTGGCCTAACAAGTTTGGGCCTGTCCCTGTCACCACAACCAATGGCAATTTTTTAAAGCAGTTTAATGAAATTTGGCATAAAATTTGACCCTATCTTTTTTTCACCATAAAAGATTCCAGCATCTTTCAGTTTTATTTGGTGGTACAATTTTTAATGTCACCAAAATCTGAGTATTTTATGCATGTTTTAATTTAGTTTCTTTCTCAAAAAAAAAGATGGCCACCACATCTTGCATAGAAATAGCATTAGTAGACCCGGCAAGGTTTAGGATCGAAAAATTAAAAAAGACTCATGGTGTGCAGTATAGGAGGTACCTAGACAAGTAAATTGGGCTGGTATGCCAATATTTTTCTTAACTATTGCTGAAACTAGCTTTTTTTGGAAAAACATTTTTCGTTGCCCTGTTGCTTTAACTGTCTCTTTGTACATCACTGTTACTCTCGCTGACCTCAGTATCTCCACAGGTTCCCCTGTATACGTTTTCAATTTAATTGCACACTTCTCCAGCTCTGGGACTTCCTTCCTGTTCCACAACTCAGATTATTCTGCTTGATTCATGATGGTGACATTTCATCTGGTGTCCACCTCAAATTGTGCATTTTTGCCATCAATGTCCAACATCTGATTGATCAGTGCTACTTTGGGAATATTTGCCTCTGTCACACTATGTATAAGCCTGGTCTTCCTCCGTGTTCTTGCATTCACCCCCCCCCCACAAGTGAAGGGTACGCTGGAAGCTTTTGGGACTGCTCTAACTCTGTTTCCCTGCCTTTCTTGGTGTGTGCTTCACTTTTCTCTTTAATCTTATTTCTACAGGCTTTACTGATGTGGTCTTTCATTCCAGATCTTTAAAGCGACACTTCCATGGGAAATGCTGGCCCCTACAATGGTAGCAATATTTAGTTATGTTCCTATTCAGCTGCTCTTTGTTCCTAAACATTTTGTTTACAGAGTCCTGTGGCTTTTGTGAACTACTACTGGACCCAGACATTTCTCTCAACTGCAGCTGTAAATCTTTTATATTTTGACTAGTGGATTCCACAGCTTGCGTCAACATCAGTGCTGTTTCAAATGTTAAATCTGTTTCGGACAATAACCTTCTTTGAATTATATCATAATTTATTCCACAAACCAGCCTATCTCTCAGCATTTGCTCAAAAGTTTCTCCATAATTACAGTCCTGAGCCTTTTTTCTCAACCCTGCCACGTATGCTCCCACAGTCTCCCCAGCTTTTTTATTTCTAAAATTAAATTTGAATCTTTGTACAATTTCACTCAGTTTTGGGTTAAAGTGATTTTTCAACAATTTTACTAAGCCTTCATATAATTTATCACCAGGCTGTTCTGGGCTCAACACATTTCTCATTAAGCTATAGGTTTATGCACCCACTCCACTTAGAAAATGGCTTTTTTTTACTAGCCTCTGTGATATCATTTGCAATAAAGAAATGTGACAAGATTTCACAGTATTCCTCCCAGGTCTGAATTTGAGGATTAAAAGAATCCTACTTTGTTCCTACTGTACCAGCCATTTCCTCTTTGAATGTTGACAGCCACTTACTGTATGTGTACAATAGCTCTCATTACTTTGTTTACTTTCACTCTCTGAATAATTTTATTTTCCTCACTGTGGGCAAAAACTTCCTCTTTCTTTGGTTGCTCACTGACTCTTTCTTTTATCCTCGTCACCAAATAATATATTGTATCCTGAAACTGTTCATGATCATACAGTGTCAGAGAGTAGAGACAAAGGAGACAGCAGGAAAAGGTGGTTATTAGCAAGAAAATAAATTTCATTGGAAGGAGAGACACCTGGGCCTAGGCGGCCACAGGGCAGCAGACAACCAAGCTACAGTAACTTTGATCAGTATGCACAAGCATAGCAGCAGTAGAACTAACTTGTAGTGTGAATTTCTCCACCATCAGTCCATCAGCAGCAGTAGCTGAGTGAGACAGACAGCAGAATGGAGGAAGGAAGCAGAAGTATTTATACAAAGACCACAGTCGAGTCCACAACAGTCCAGGAGGCCCAGACCAGTAAAAAAAAATCAAAGACAGTACTGATTGCTTACAGGACATCTGTTCTCTACTGTTGCAAGAAGAACTTTCAGACTGTTATCATGTTGAATCATAAATGTTAAAAACTATGATATAATATAACCGTATCATATCTGTTGACTCTAGACACAAAATTGTAATTATTGTCATCCAAGTGGACCAGAGTGCCTATAAGTGATGATCTTTTACAAGTTCAATGTATAAGCAGTATTATTCCTTCATGGTTTCTATTTTCATTCAATTGTAATATTTGTCATCACCTTATATTGTGAAAAATACTGACCACATTATGCAACCATATTGACATGCCACTTAATGAACTGATACAGTTTGTTCTTACAGTGTCTATGTGCAGCGTCACTTGTCACCCAGTGTCAGTAAATCACTCAGCAGCCCTCCCAACCCAGGCACACAAAATGTGTCAAAGGAGGGTTGCATCAGAATTATTTCAACTTGTGGTTAACTTACCCAAATATACATTTCTCAGTATATCATGACTGAGATAACTGTGGAGTCAGACATACTTACCTTTTTTCTGGTATTTGCACTTCTTGATGCTGCTTTTGTTGAACAAACAAGGCAAAAACAACAAAAAAGAACCTGAACTAGGCTGTGTTGTATTGTAACAAATTTAAAGTACAATACAAAATACCTTACCACAAATTTTATCTGTTTTATTACAATGGAAGAAATGGCATTGACATTTAACATGGCTGAACAAGAGAAAGAAACAGTAGACACTACTGGAGTTGCTCCTGAAACCTCTCATGTTGGATCCTCTACCTCCCAGTCCTCTTTTTCCACCACATCCTCTTTGCCACATCCTGCGTCACCATGCCAGAGTGTGTCAGTTTTTCAAAAATGGTATTTGGGGGAGTCCTTCAATGTCAGCTCTGAAAAAGGAAAACAATATTTCAGTTCAGTGTAAACTCTAAATGATGAAACTGAAGCTTTTGCCAACATCCAAAAGTTGTACATCGAACTTGAAAAACATATGAAACACATCTATCCAGCATCTTTAGAGAAGTTCCGAAAGCAATGCAGCAGCAGAAGTGATAGTCTACCAGGAGCTATCACCAGCACTGGTCAGAAAAGGATACAGAAAGAAGAAGAAGAGGTAGAGGAATTCTCCAGCTCAAGCCGCAGCAGTAATTAATTTCTAGTGGCATCCTCATCATTCAGCAAGATGAAGAAATGTTTTATCCAACAACAATTATTTGATTCTACAAATAGTTCACTTATCAGTCAGTCTTGGGTTGATAAGATCATAATATTCTGTTTGAAGCTGAAAATCTATAGTCATTCCACATTGTTGAACAGCCTTCATTCATCAGATTAGTTACTGATCTACAACCCAACAAAAAAGTAATGACACATAAAAACATTGACAGACAGAATATATCAAATGTATTAAAACATGAAGACAAATCTGATATCCAAATTCAGCAGTGTCAGCCATATATGCACTCCTGCAGACATTTGGTCTGCACATAACAGTAACTACCTAGGAGTGGCAGTGCATTGGATTGATCAGAAAACATTGACTAGAAAGTCGGCAGCATTGGCGTGCATGCGAATAAAAGGAAGAAACTCGTACAATATTATTACAAAAGAACTTGAGCAAGTTCGCCTGCAATATCACATCCAGATCAAGGTTGTAAAAACTGTTACTGGCAACTGATTAAACTTTGTTAAAGCATTTAAGGAGTCTGGCACAGATAATGCACACTCGTCAGTTCTAAAGATTGGGAATTCTAAATGATGACGATGATGATGTTGATGGCCACCATGATCAGCAGCAGCAAGCAGCAGGCAGTAGCCGTGTGAAAGAAGATGACAAATCTGCAGTTGGAGATGACATGAACTTTGCTACATATGTAGGATACTGGATGATGCAGATAAAGTCATGGAGGAGACCTACAACCTTTCTTCACATCAACTATGTGCAGCACACACCCTGAACATAATAGCTGTGAAGGATATAGACCATGCAACTGCAGATCTTGCATACAAGATCTACCACAACACAATGGCAAAATGTTTAGCTCTTTGGAAAAAAAATCATTGAAGTTCACAAGCAAGTGAAATTGTTTCAGATAAAAGTGATGCTAAGCTCATTGTCCACAATTACACATGGTGGAATTCTTACTACAGAGCTGTAGAAAAAAAATAAGATCCAAAGTAGAAAAAGCAGAATACGATTTGTATAGCATCTGTGGCGAACTTGGCCTAACAAGGTGCAGAATGACTAAAATTGCTTTTGTGGCTAAGTACTGCAATTTAATGCAGCCTCTTGCAAACTCATTGGATATTTTGCAAGCAGAAACAAAACATTACATTGGATATCCTCTTCCAACATTGGTGGCATTGAAAAAGAATTGTTTTATATAAGACCACTTTTGTGTTATACCATTCCTATTCTTGATGCCATTGTGGGTGCTGTGGACACTCAGTTTGGTACCAGTTTTGAACAGAGGGAGTTAATTCTGTCCTGCATCACATTACCACAATTTTGCATTTGGTGGATTGCCAATGAGGATAAAGCATGTGCAGCAAAAAACATGCTTGAAAATGAATTGCTGTCACATCAGGAAAATGTTGGTTAAGGAAGTCCATCATCTAAAGACAAACTTGAGGATGATGATGATTTCTTCAAAATCGAAGAAAATCAGCAACCTAGCCATGGTGAACTTCTTCATGAGCTTGACCAGTATCTCAAAGACAAAAATAAAACAGTAGACATTTTGCAAACATTTCTGACAATAAAGAAAACATTCCTGAGTTACAAAACTGCACTTTCATCAAGTACACCAGTTGAAAGATTATTCAGCATTTGTGGACAGGTTCTTACTGCTTGACAAAACTGACTAGGTGACAAAAACTTTGCAGTGCAGCTACTTTTACATTGCAACAAAACATACTCGGAATACTAGCATACTGTTGTGGACTTTGTGATGTGGGTGGAGTTAATGTAAGTTACTGTTACTTCTTTAAAAAAAAGGTTTTATGTGGCAGTGCCTCTGGGCCTGTGCTGCCACCAACTGTGCCCTTGCCTTATACAACATCCCTCTATAACAAGTGCAACTGTTGGTATTTTTGATGTCAGGTAAAATGCCAAATGTATGCCATAATTTCAAACTAAAAATGAGCCTATCTCATCATCTTCATTTCATCTTCTATTGCTACTTATGATGATAACTAAACAAAAAAAGAATATGAATCTTCTAATAGTATTATGCCACCCTGACACTTAATCCTAGTCAATGATTTGAACATAACGTTTTTCATATTGAAAGCTATATGCTATATAGGGAATCATGAAGAAGGGCAGAGGGAGAGCATGTGGATTGGGGAGGCCCGAAGCAGCAGTCTCCATCAGAGTGGTGCGGACCAGGAGACATCTTGAGGTTAAACTGGAATTGGAGAGAGGTCAGTCATGTTTGGTCACCATTTCTAGAATCCCACCAGACTGAGTGGGCAGGCAGTTGAGGGGCCTACTGACTTGCTCCATCTACTTCAAGCAGTGCTGCATAATGCTTGATCAATGAGGAATAAGACCGCAGAAATGGAAGATCTTATTTCCTCTATCAGTCTGGCTTGCATTACTGAGACCCTGCTAGGAGACAACTCTGGCTCTGTTCTGGAGAAGTCACTCCCAGATGTATTCTCAGTGGTGCACTGCTCGAGGAAGGACTGGGGAGGGTGGCCATCTGTTTTAGATCTGAACTGAACCTGATGGCACATCCAGTGGGGGATGCTGGGTAATTTGAATGTGTGGCTGTACGAGGTGGTCTGGGTGAGGGCTGCAGAATCTTTCTCATGTACCGGCCTCCAGGTTGTGAAGGGGAGTTTCTGCAGGAAATCGCATCCTTCATCACCGACATTGTATTGGAATTATGAAGATGGCTTACCTTGTGTGATTTCAGTGCCTGGGTGGACAACAAATGATTGTAATTTGGTAAAGATTTCCTTCAGAGGCCTTGCACTGATTATTACTACAATGACCCACCTGCATGGTCATGCCTTGGATCAGGTATTCTCCCCGGGGCTCTAAGTTAACAAGCTTGAGATTGATCTGGTCAGTTGGTTAGATCACTGTGTAATCAGGTTCCATTTCAGGGGCCCCCCCTTGTAGTCCATCCCCTGTGGAGGTGGTTAAGTACCGACCTTTGAGAGGGCTTGGACCAGATGGACTGATATTGGTTCTGGACACCTTGGAAGTGTTGGCAGCATGCACTGGGGGTGTGGAGGCTGCAGTGGTGGCATATAATAGGGTAGTCACTGGGGCCCTCAACCTCTTGGTGCCAGTCCGTGTACATTTTCTGGTGTTGCATCTCAGCTCACTGTGGTTTGATGGTGAGCTGGGATCTTTAAATACCAGGAGATGAAGGTTGGAGTGTTATTGGAGGAGGTCCAAGGCTTAGGAGGACAAAATAGTTCTGATTTCTCATTATGAAAACTATCAGAAGGCAAACACTTGGAAAAAAGCAGACTTTCTGTCTAGAGAGATTGCTTCTGGGAGGAACTGACCAGCTCTGTTCTTTTGAACAGTAGACCGGCTTCTCCACCCTGTCATTCTGGAGCTGGTTACACCCACAAAATGTGAGGAGTCCACTCAGTTCTTCTCAGATAAGGTGTCCTTCATCAGGGCTGGAATTACTTCAACTGAGCCCCAGAAGCCCAGCAGTGGCGGGCCTGTGAGCCGAGAATGTAATCAGTGGTCTTGGGAGCACTTTCAGCCAGTGACTTTGGAGGAGGTATGTGGGGTGATCTCAAAGCTGCGGCCAACATTTTGTGACCTGGATCCAGGCCTGATGTGACTACTAAGCTGTGTTGAGCATTTGAATCTGGCATTCATCAAGATTGTCTTGTGTTCCCTATCAGAGGGGTTGTTCCCAGCAGTGCTTAAATGCACACTGGTTAAACCTCTTCTGAAAAAAACATTGGATCTGGATGTCTTGAATTACAAACCAGTTTCTAACCTTCCCTTTTTGGGAAAGGTTATTGAGAAAGTTGTTGAGCTTCATATTGAGGCACACCTTGCAGCCTTCAACACCTTTGAACCTCTCCAGTCTAGGTCTACAGCCAGGAATAGCATGGAGACAGCACTAATCAGGGTGCACAATAACCTGCTTAGGGTGAGGGATAAAGGAGAATGGTCAATGCTCATCCTCCAGGAACTCTTATCGGCATTTGACACCATGGACCATGGACTGCTTTTGGATTAACTCAGGGAGTGTGCTGGGCTCACTAGCAAGGTTATCAGCTGGTCTGAGTCCCATCCCTGGGACAGAACCCAGAGGGGACAGAAGCCAGAGGGTAGTGTTAGAAAGATTTTCCTCACACACGATAGTACTTTCCTGTGGCATACCCTAAGGCTAAGTTCTGTCACCCATGTTGTTCACAGTTTAAATGCTACTCTTGATCAAGGTTATTAAACAATATGGATTGGGTTTCATTGCTATGCAGATGATACACAGCTATGTATGTTTTTTGCTCCTGGGACACCAGGTGCTGTTGATGTGCTTAATAAGTACCTGGCTAAAATCCAGGGCTGGATGATCGAGCTGGCTGAGATCAACCCTGAGAAAACTGAAGTTCTAGTGATTGATCCGGGCCATGGGGGGGTGGACTGGCAGCTGCCAGGAGAGAGACCGGGCTTCAGCTTAGTTCCTCTGGCTTGTAGCTGCCTCTAGGGTGAAGAATCTGGGAGTCATACTGGATGAGGGCCTGACAGTGGAGGCCCAGGTGTCAGCTGTGGTCCAGAATGGCTTTTTCTACCTGTGGAATATCCACGAGATCAGATCCCTTATCTCTCCTGGTGACCTGGCTACACAGGTACATGCATTTGTGACCCCCAGGCTAGACTACTGTAGTGCTCTGTACCTTGTGTACCTTGGGGTTAGTGGGAGTATGCTGCAATGCCTGCATCTGCTGCAGAACACAGCTTCCTGGTTACTTACAGGCCTTTCAAGATCTTGTACTGGCTGCCAGTGAAGTGGTGTATCTCATTTAGAGTGGGTTTGTTAAACTACAAAGCCCACCATGGGCTGGGCCTGGACTATCTTGCTGAGCTCCTGCACCTGCATGTCATTGTACGCCCGCTCCATTCTGCAGAGGCGGGCCTTGTGGTGGTTTCTTGGGATAGACTGAAGACCTCTGGGAACCAGGCTTTTGAAGTATCGGACTCAATCCTTTGGAATTCTCTACCCAGAGCCTTGAGGGAGGCCCCCTCAGTGGAGGCCTTTACGAGGGACTTGAAAGCATACTGTATCTGTTTCTGCAAGCATTTGGGGATTATCAGTTACCGTAATCCAGCACATCCTAAATTGTTAGCCTATTTTTATTAGTTTTGTTGTCTAAGTTTTGTATAATTATTTGTTTGTTATTTATTTTTGTATTTTATGAAGTTGATACTTGTCTCTGGGTTTATGTTTTTTTGCTATATTGTAATGGTGCCCTGGGCCTCAGGAGAAGGTCACCACAAACAAATAAAGACTACAACTACTGTATCATTTTTCATGTCTTCATTCAGTCTATCAGTACCCCGTAAAAACACACTGATCTGTATTGTTATTTATCAGTAGTAGCCTTTTGCTAGACGGTATTTGCTATATCCAAGGATCAAACCTCGTACAAAAAATGGCAATGATAACAGCAATTCAAGAAGCAGTATCTGTTCTTGTAAGTTACCAGAAAATATCAGGGCTCAACATTATCAGTAGACCCATGACCCAATGCATCCAGCATTTCAACTCACAATCATTTCATCATTCACAACATACAGAAAATTGTAATATTTGAAATTTCCGCATGCCATTTGTATAAGTCACTTTAGTTAAACGTAACTTCCATAGCAAGGTTTACAACATTTGAGACCAATTAGGCATAATTGTAAAAACACCGTCATCATGATGTATATATGTATATTAACATAATGATGCAACCAAATAAGTCAACAACACTCTTTTTTTATACTTTTCTTTTTGGGGGTTGGAGTATTACTGGTGGTCACTGATCAATAGTGGTCTGGTCTTGGTGCTATTTCATGTTTCTGATGTGATGATGGTACATAACGTTTACCAAAAGTACAGATAATTCATTTATTTATTGGTGGTGGCAGGCATGCCACCAGTAAATGCAAAAATAGGTATTGATTTTTGGGGGGAAAAATGAACTGAGTAACATACTGCTGGAAGAAAATGGTGACTCACTAACAAAACTGCTACCTGAAGTAACTTGTCAAGTGCATTTTGGTCCTCTTCTGTGATATTCCATGTAAGGACCATGGGCCCCGATTCCAGAATGCATGACGCAACTCACGGGCATATGTGAGTTGCACCATTCGTCACTACGTGGGGGATCCTGCACTGTATTCCAGGACAGGCAGGGTCCCCAGCACCTTTGACCCACAAGTTGCAGCAGTCACAGGCTTGCACCACAGGTATGGTGAAATGGACCTGGGTGCCGCAAGTTTTAGACCACAAGCAACTGCTCTCATGGAGGTCCCTTGACCCTGTAACACGTCTGCAGTCCTCTGGGTGCCTTGGAGGGCTAGGCAGGGTGACACAGGGGCAAGGGGGGCACGGCGCCATACTGACCCTGGTGGCACCCCAAACTCCGGGGGGTTGGGGGGCATCACTGTGTTGGGAGATACATGGGGTACGTTAATGTGCTTTCTGTGGCACTGCGAGGGGGCATCCATCATTTTGCAAGAACGGATGCCCTTTAGATCACCTCCATGCTGGTCTATCATGCAGTGCCATTGCGGGACCTGGAATAGTGGAACTAGGTTACGGCAGCTGCCCTTTCAGAATAGGGCGCAGGTGTTGCCTTAATCCACCCTTGCACCATACCACAGTGGGTTGCAGGTGTAGTGGGCGGCATAGCCCACCTTTGGCGCAACCCGCATAAGGCATGGTGCAAGCCATATCTTGTAATTGCAATTTGCACAATGCATGGCACAAGGTGCGATTTACGCCATACGGTTTGGTGTAAATCTCTTTGCACCATGCGTAATGTGACTTGGAATCGGGTTCCATGTTTCTTATATACGGTGGTTCTGGTGTTGTAGACATGGACCGGTATGTACACCATGAAGGATTAACCAGGGCCTCCCTAGCTTGCCCAAATGCCCAGTTTCACAATTTTAGATTTTCATGGTAGACACTCAGTGATATTTTTCTAATTTTCTCTGATTCTTTTTTACACAAAAAAGCAAACTTGTTGGCTTCCAATTACATTTAACCAAAGCTGCCTGTCTCCTACCTGACATTCAGAACCACTCACTTATCCCTCAGGTGTTTGACATGCAAGAGACACTTTTCTTAAATGAATATTGCCTCTGAGGCAGCACTGCCTCGGAGGCAGACTTAATCCCACCCTCCGCTGTGTCTCACTGTTTAATACCTTCTGAAAGACAGTAACTGAGGTTGTCCGACCTCTTGCTGCTGATTGGTTATACATGCCGCTGCCTCGGAGGCAGACCACTTAATCCCACCCTCTGCTGTGTCTCATTGGTTAATATCATCTGGAGGCAGTAACTGAAGTTGCTGACTGCTGCTGCTGACTGGTTATTCATCTGGTCTCTAAATGGCATCCTACAAGTTTTTTCTTGCTCTGATTGGGTGGTTCTAGCTTGCCCCTGATTGGTTGACATACAGAAAGCACCTTTTTTAAAGACATGTTTTTTGAAATGAAAGTTGTCTCCAAGGCAGCCCTACCTTTGAGGCAGAAATGGATAGAGCTGCCAACCAGGCAGGGCTTTAACCTCTATAGCTAAAGACCTGAGCTTTACTGCTGTGCCAGCTTGGTGGTGTAGTGCAAAAGTCTACAGTCTGATAAAAAAGAGGTTGAGATTTTGAATCCATACAAGGTCTACTCAGTTATCTTTTGTCAGAATTGTATTTGAGTGGTGATTCATGGCAGCATGGTGTTAGAATAGTAAGTATATAAGAAAAGGGACTTACTGTAGCTGTGAGAAAGAATAATTGCAACAAAGTTTTGCATTGGAGGCAGATCTGTGACACTTTTCTTAAATGAATATTGCTTCTGAGGCACAGCTAAGTCCCTTTTCTTACATACTTACTATTCTAACACCTGTCCTTGATGCCTTGTGCCAACCTCAGCTCTCTGGAAGCTTTGGCCACCCTGACTAGTCTGGTTACTGCCTTGGACTTCTTCAAATACATTTCCTTGTCCTCCCCCTCCTGGATTTCTTGAACCTCCTAAATGCTGCTTTTTTTGCCCTCACCCCTTCCAAGACCTCTCGATTCAACCAGCTTGGCTTCTTAGCCCTTCCCTTCTTGCTCTGTGTCTTGGTGCATGACCCAGTAGCCTCCATCAGCCCTAATCTGATAATTTCCTATTTTTGGCTTGCATCCATATGTGGATTAATTCCTGCCAGGTGCCTTTCCAAAATTTCCCCCATCTTGCCAAAGTCAACCACCCTGGTTCCTATACTTACAGTTTCCTTGCCCATTCTGAGCGTGAACCACACCAAGTGGTGGCTACTCCCAACCAGTGGGTCCTCCACCCCCAGCTCCCTTACCGTCTCCTCGTTAGACAGTACTAGGTCCAGAGTTTTATCCAACTAGCCTCCCACTAGCCCATACCCTTTGGTTCAACACCATTCTCTCAGCCAAGAGTTGAATGCCTCTATCCTTACTTTCCTCACCATGCTTGCCCTGGGTACTGGGAGCACTTCCAAGAAGGACACTGATCTCCCTGCCTCCTCACACAACTTCCTCAGTTCCTCGAACCTCTCCCTTATCAACTCAATCATATTACCCCCCCAAGTCATTTGTACCCAAGTGAACCACTATGTGTGGTTTCTCCCCTCACCTTAACCACTTGAAAATAGGCTGTCCCGCTCTACCTGCTGTCAATCCAGGTACTGATTCCATCCATATTCGACTATGCCACTCCCCTTTACTACCCATCTGACCCCTTTTAGGATTGAGTCTCCCAGCACTAAGATCCCACCCCTTCCCACATGCTACGCCCACCCCTGCTTGCTGATTTGTCCCTTCTGCCATGCCCCAGCCTCTAAAGTAGTCCCACCCTTTCCCTTATTAGCCCTCCAATCCACTCCCAGAATCATCACCATCCTTCCCTTCCTTGTTGGGCCCATTCTTCCCTTCTGCCTCCTCTGCCTTATCCCTCTTGCCCTCTCCTTTACCCCTATCCATTTTCCCCTTACTTCCCATATCCCTGCCCCCCTCTTCTGCCTGACTGTTGCCCCCTGGGCTTTCACTACCCCCTTTTCCTTCTATCCCCTCCCGGAGAGCCCCTCCCCCATCATTCACCATTAAAGACAGCACCACAAACCTATTACCTGACCCTGGGCTTCTACTGTTTGCTTTTCCCCTAGCACTGTCCTGAGGTTCCCCCTTACTGCTTCTCAAATTTTTTACCCTGTTCCCTATCTTCTTCTTTTCCACTGGTTCTGCACCCCTTACATCCCCGAGGAGGTGGCTCTCCTGTTCCATTGATCTCCCTCATTCCCCAATCCTTGCTAACTTTCTTCCTAGCCACTGTACCTCTGCCTCTAGACCACTCAGCCTGTGACAAACGGACACCCCTTAGCTTCCATAATGTACCCATCCAGATAGCCGCCCCACAACCATTGCAACTCACTATTCTTCCCATCCTGGTTTGTCTGCTGTCCCACTACCCCCTGTAACAGTCCCCCACCCCCCTGCTGCCAACCCCTCCCCTGCAGCCCTATTCCCCAACCTACTGCTACCTTCACTAGCATGCCAGATTGTTGTTCTTCTAGTCCCTGCACCTATGCTCAGTTATCTGAAATCTGTTACATAACACAGAAATCCCCTGAGACTGTTACAAAACCCAAAACCTTCCTGAAGTTTAGCAGCAAAATACCCCCCAAAGCAGAACCTCAGCAACTGAAGGCAGGTGAAAGAGAACACAGCAATTTGAACTCAATTACCTGAAATGTGTCACATGACACAGAAATTAACTGAAACTGTTACAAAACCCAGAACCTTCCTGAAGTTTAGCAGCAAAACAACCCCCAAAGCAGAACCTCAGCAACTAAAGACAGGTGAAAGAGAACACAGCAATTTGAACTCAGTTACCTGAAATATGTTACATAACACAGACTTTACCTAAAACTGTTACAAAACCCAGTCCCCCTTTAAGGCTAGATAAGTACCAATAGGTAAATGGACTACATGGGCATGTCCACTGAGCTGACAGGAGGAAAGAACTTGTTGGACGAAAGCCCCTCTTTCTTTCTTTCTTATTTCATACATTTCATATGGATACATTAATACACAGCGGTGACAGCTGAAAGACTTGTAGTCTATCAAGTCTAGAAGGCATACTGTAAGAGGAATAAATGGAGGTCACCAGTGCATTAAAGAAATGCAGTTATTTATGTAGTGCTGACACAACAGCTTTTGGTACTCAGTCTGAGTTGACTAAATGCTGACCATCTGCAAGATGCAAACAGCTGGTCCAAACTGAATCAGATTAGCATCCAGCAATTTACCAGAAGTTTAACTTAGAGCAGTTGGTTTCCTTCACTGTCTTTTTGCTTGAAGCAAAAAATAAAATGTTTTCATCATTTAAACTTAACAGTGCTGTCCATTTACTGCAGCAAGCATAAAGCGACCCAGCCAAGAAATGTTAAACCATCTGCAAAATACATCATGGGAAAGAAATGAAGACAGCACTTACTTCCAAGTGAACTAGGTTGCCACAAACACTGCTCACTAACCTTATGGGGCAATGAGTGTTCAGAAGCAGGAGAGGATAATGATGAAATGCTGGGGATAACTATAGTGAAATGAGTGCTCCTTTTATTATTTCAAACATAAAAAAGTACTAAAGCAGGCTCAAAACAGAAAAAAGGGCATGTTACATGACAAGAGAATAAAGAAACTTTATAACAGTGTAAAAAGATATAGGACAGCTTTTTCACCTTAGCATGTACTACTGTTTTAAGTGAAAGGGACATGGTTAATAAACCCTAACTGTGGAAAGGCCTATTGAACTGAAACAAGGATTTGAATCCCTAATAAACACAGAATTTTGCTAATGCAAGGATGTTTCTAGATCTGTGATCTGCCATTTTTGAATAACTAAATGTGTAAAATGACAAGGATTTATTATTTCCAAATTAATGCAGTACCTTCACATTAAAGCAACCATAAAAAGGGAAGCACAGTATGTAGAAGTGCATTTTGATTCAGATTTCTTGAGCCCTTAATGTATATGTTGCAAGAGCTTAAGGCTGACATTTTTTTATAACTGGGACTGATGATGAACCAAAATGCTGATTTGGTGTAAATGTTAGACATCTAACAGTGTAGTTTGTTTCATTTTTAAGTTATTCAATTAACAAGACAAGCATTGTCAGCTATATCTGTGCTAACGTACAAACTGCTTGTGACTGAAACTGTGTGAGCCATGCCACTGGTGCCAGGTATGCAACTCATGCATGGTGTGATACCAGCGCTAAAGTACTGTAGTATTCACAAATCTGGTCTTTCACTCATTTTGTGCTGCTAGTGAAATACAGTTTGGCTTGCACAAGCTGTACCACAGGTTTTACTTTTGTTCCATGTTTAAAAAAATCCTGTGCAAGTGACCAGGTGGTGTCCTCTATCACTTGTATAAACATGCAACTGAATCAATCGAACTGCGCTCCTGCAAAATTCACACAGTAAACTATATATAAAAAACACACTTTTACTGACATTTATCACAATTGGTCATTTCCTTTTTTTTTTTTAAGTTGTCTGAAAAGTACATAACGGGCCAGATATTCAAAAGTGCATCCAGAACATACGCAACGGATTGCACAACGCAATGCAGATGTGCCATAGGAAACTGACGCCATATTCAAAAGATGTGCCATAGACATGCAGAGGCACAAACAACACTGAATATAGCAAAGATGTAACACTGCGCAACCCGTCATGTGCCAGAGCAACCAGGATTGTGCAGGAGCATGACAGTAGGCAGCAACAAGCATACTGAGCAGCACTACAGGCAAAGGTGCACACAGGCATGGCAGCACATGAGCAGAGTGCCAGGCCACAGGGGGAGCGTGACCACAGTGCACAGCACAGGCACACAGCCAAGGGGCCACAGTGACAGTAAGCTGCACAACAGAAGCACACAGGCCAACAAACACACCCAACCACCCACCCAGATGAAAGTGAATCTGGCAGGCCCATGGCACTGCACCACCACAATTCTGACAGGCAACACTGCATGGGACAAAACCACAGGCACACTGGGAGGGCACCAGGTCTGTACAGTGTGCAGGGGTACAAGAGATGTGCAGACACTGGGAAACAGGGTGCACAAGCAATGCCACCAAGTAGGGATACGCACATCTCTGCACCGCACACCAGCACTGGCAAGGGCAACGGTGCAGGTGGACAGCAGGCTAGCACAGGCAAACAAGGACATGAGGCAGTGGACTGCACACAGGCCAAATGCACAGTCACAGCCCAAGGGCCCATGCCACAGAGGTACACGACACACAGCGGTGGAACACAATGGGCACACCCAAGAGCATCACAGAACAACATAGGCACAGTGCAGCACTGCGCTGGCAAAGGAGACATGGACACAGAGATGTATGAACATAAAACTTTACTACAAAATAAACAACAATAGCATGCCAACAGGGCAAAACAACAATAACAGCAGTAAGAGAATGGGAAGGGGGCACAAGGTGGCCAACAAGGGGAATGGGAATGGGAGCAAGGACACAGAAACAGACTGAACAGGAAACATCAGGAGGGAAGAGGACAACCAGGGCACAGTGGTGTGAGGGGATAGGGTCAGTGTTGCTGACACTACTGCAACTCTCTCAGCTGGTGCACCTCCCCAATCAGCACCCAGGTAGTGCTAAGATGATGCTTGCAGATGCGGATGAGGACATTTGTCCATGTGATGTGCAGCCACACAAGTCCATGGAGCACACGGAGCACACCACTCAAGGCCTGCCATTGTCATCTGGCCTGAGGCCTGGCCTGATCTACAAGAGGGGAAACAAGACAGGCAAGAGTGATGGACCACAAGCAGCCCCAGCCCACCCAAAGGTGTGCACAGGACAGATGCCATGCCCACAGGTGGACAGAACCTGAACTGGCATGTGCACAGTGGACAGCAGCAGCCGACACTTCTGTGTCCCATAGGCCAACTGCATGGATGTCTGTGACAGTCCTGCCCCCACACCCGTGCAATGGACCCCACAGTACTGGTGCAAGGGCCCCCCCAGGCAGTACAGTACACCCTCTGCAGCAGTCGCACACCATGAGACGTGCACACATACCCACCCTACCAGGAATGGTGACAGCCCACCACCACACAAAGGCTATGTGCAAGGCCCACGCCCCTGTGCAATATGGCACAGGCAGTGGGGCTGGGTACCGCCCAATGCAGTGGCCACGCATGGTGACACTGCCCCTTGCCATACCACACAGCACACCCCATAGCCATCAATGACCCACACACCATGCCACACACACTTACTTGCCTGCCCAGGCACCAGCACAGCCACACCACCACCATCACCATGGTGCCTGTCCCAGCTTGCGGCCAACCTGGCCCTCTGGCAGTCCTCCAGTCCTGTGGATGGAACAGGAAGAGAGAGAGAGAGAGAGAGAGAGACAATGGACATGAGTGGTATGCCATGCACAGACCCACCCACCACCGACACATTGCCCAGCACTGGCACAGCATATGCATGCACACAGGCTTGTGTGTGGGGCATGGTGCCTGACCCAACATCAATGTGCACAACACAGACATGCAGTGCAGCAATGGAGGACATGCACCAGCCACCAGCACAGCCCCCCCACCCCGCAGCCACAGCACAGGATGTGGACAATGGAAGCATGCACATCGCAATGGGACACCTACCTGGCTGTGGCACAGACCCCTGGCGCACCCTCTCCTGCAGCCATCAGATCCTGCCAGGATTCCTCCTGTGGAGGTCACCATATCTGTGCATGCAGTGCTCAGCATTCTGTGGCACCCCAGTCCACCGCTACAGGCCAGTGGCCACCCTCTCCCACACCTGGGACCTGTGCTCCTGGAGCTGTGCCACACCAAATAAACGGTCCTCCACTGGCAGAACAAGGGCCACCAGATTTGCCACCTCGATATCAGACCAGTTTCCTGCCCAGTGCACATGCTATCCCAACAGTGCCATAATTGCTGACTGCCACACTGTGCTCGACTGCATGTACCTGCACAGCCAGCATGTGGATCTGCACAGCGCTTGATGCACAACTAAGTGTCCCATACCACGGCCGTGCAGCATGGAAATGTATGATTGACCAGCGCAGCTGATGCCTATCATGCAGCATCCCACATGCGCACAGCAGCTCCGTTGGACGGGAGTATGGTCTCAGGGCCATAACCCCACGTATGCACTGCATGACCCCGCACATCGGTGTGCGTGCACCTGTGCTCAGTGGCAGACAATGCGCAGTAGGGGGTATGATGCATACGGCACTCTTGCGCAATACAGCCTGACAGCGCAGCATGGCTGCATTTGCGGTGTGCACACATGTCCGCATGCTCAATAGGGGTACGCCACGCACAGGTATATGATAGGCCACACATGCCAAGGTGCTGCCCATGGTGTGCATGGCAAATGCATTGCCATGCACCGCGCATGTGCAGTGGATGTGCCAGCAACCCACTTCGGCACATTACGATTGTGCAGAATGCAACCCTGCAATATTCAGCCGCGGTATGCAAATAGGCTAATGATCCAATGCATGGCGCAGTCGAGCACATTTGCATCCCATTACAATTGCATAACTGCCCATTTGCATGAGATGAGCCATAAATGTGCCACAATACTGCACTGGGCACTGACAGGTATTGCAGCCATTTCGGTAAGGAGCACCAAACATTGTGATGTTACTGGGTATATCTGTGCTGCAGTGTTCCAGGCTGGCCAGCCAGTCCACTAATGGTGCCATTGTGTTGCCTTCCACAGGTAGCATCATGTCAGAGACAGACAGAGCTGAGGAGCAGGGGCCTGCACTAAAGCGCAGGCCCAACTTCACCAATGATAAGCAACCAGCCCTGTTTGAGTCCTACCTCGACAGAGAGGAACTGCCCAGTGGCGCCAGTCACCCCACAGGAACATGCCACAGGGTGGGAAGAGGTAGCAAAATATGTCAATGCCCATGAAAGACATCAGAGGAGTGCACAGGAGTGCAAGAAGAAGATGGGTACCGACAGCCGGTGCATTAAGGAGAAGGTGGCCACCATCAGGGAGTCCCACAGCAGAACGAGCAGGGGCCCAGAAGCTGCGCCTGTACTCATGGCGGGGGAGGAGATGGTGGCAGTGACCATCAGCTGCACTGCCATTGAGGTTGTACCGGGAGGTGGTTTCCAGATGGGTGGCAGTCCCTCACATCACTGTGAGTCATTGGGAGCCATGAAGGGGAAGGGTGTGCCATCCACCAGCATGCAGGCATGGCAGCAGCTTTGCCATGAGCCCCATGCATGTGTGGCATGCAGCAACGCAGGGCACACATGTGGCCACCGTGCATGCCAGTGTCCACCCATGTGCAGTGCTATGGCAGCAGGGGCACCGTACCCCGACTGTGCCCCCAGCCCCAGGGTGTGTAGCACCACTGGCCAGCCCCACAGAGCCTCACACCTGGCAGACATGGGGTGGACATGGAGTATGGCATGGCCCACAGGGGTGCAGGTGTCCGCATGGCACACCACTGGTGGTGTGGCCCTTGGAGGTGAGTGGCTGGGGCATGCCACTCATCCTGTGCTGTGGCCACTGCACATGGCTGGCCTGGCAAGTGCACTGTCCATGGCATGTCCAGCATACTGTGTCGTGCAGCACATGCATACCCTGTTCCATGATGGCACCGTGTTGGCACGCATGCCCCCCACACAATGGTTGCAGCTCAGTGTGCACACTGCCATCCTCATCAGGTATACCACTATTGTGTCTTCCAGTGCCATCACATCTCAGAGGTGGGATGCAGGATGCAGCCAACAATGCTGGACCCAATGAGGATAAGCCATCTTCGTCCACCAGCATCAGGGCCACAGACCATCAGCAATGCAGCAGTGTGGGGCTGCTGGACATCCTAGGCCTTGGTAACGATGACCCCTGTCAGACCTACTGCTCACCGAGGACCTACCCGTACTCATACCAGGTACACAGGTGAGTGGGACATCTGACTCAGATGATGACCTGACACTGATCCTGGGTGGTACGGAACTGGACACGCCTCCTGTCCATGGCCACATGGTGGTGAGGGGCACTGCCACTGGCCATGGGGGGGTCAGTTCCACAGACATAGGAGCCACAGGGACGGTCCAGCAGATGGCTGGGCAGTGGAGGTGGGCAGCGGTGGCCACCATGCAGCACACCACAGGGTCCACCGATGGGGCATCCCCACATTCCCCACCCCCTGCACGGTCCCCTGTGCAGCATCCCCCCAGCAGGGGATGCTGCCGGGCATGCCGCCACACCCCTAGTGGGTCAGCATCAGCCCCAGGATGTGCATGTCACAGACAGGCTGGATGAGCACACCAGACTGCTATGGGCCTCCATGGACAACCAGGCAATGCTCAGGGCCCAGTTACGTGCACTGTGGGTGGAGTTGCACCACCAGTCCGAGAGTGCAAATATTGGACACACACAGCTGATGGGTGAGATCTGGCAGCCGCAGGAGGCCATGACTGCATCTCTGGACCGCATTGCCAGTGCCATCATAACTGGATTTGCATCGTTGGCATCCAGTGGGTATGGCAGGGTGTGTAGGTCTCCCCGTAGTGCAGCACTGACACCACGGACCCGCGTCTGGTGACCCCAGCACAGCTGTTGCTGGGCTCCGACATGGCCATCACAGACACTCCCAGCAGTAATCTGTTTGCTGGCCTGTTCATGACAGTGAGGACCTGGTCATGTTCCCACGCCTCTACCCCCCGAGTGTGTTGAATACACCTCCAGTGGCCGTTGAGCAGCCTGTGGCTGCCACACAGCCCGGGCGTGGCTACCCATGTGGCCGTGGCGGCCATGCATCTGCATGGTAGGACTGCTGGTTGTGCTGTCCCATCCTGCTGCCCACAGCTGTTGCCTCGTGCATGCTTGTCTGTGCATGCCTGCGTGTGGTGATGTTTGCCATGTGTGGTGGCCTCTCGTTACATGTAGGCTGTGCTGCAGGGCCTTGTGGTGTGGGCATGATGAGGTCAGCACAGTGCCAGCCTTGCCAGTGTGCCGGTGCCTTCAGTCTGATCCATGCCACATGCAGCTGCATGTGTTTGTGCACAGCCTACCGCCACAGCCGCCACATCTGGCTGTGCTAGCTACATGGCCCACTGTGCCCAGCTGTGCACCTTGTGATGTTGTCATTGCTGCATGTGCATATCATGTTGCAGCCAGTCCTGTGTCCAGCACAGTGCCCGTGTGTGTGTGTGTGTGTGTGTGTGTGTGTGTGTGTGTGTGCACGCACGCATGAGCACATGCACGTGCACTGTGCTGTGGGTGTGTGGCTGTGTGTCTGTGCTGTCCCTGTGTCAGCTGTGTGTGTTCCATTGTCCCTGTATGCCTCCCTGTGTGGTCATGCACCTCAGAGTGTGTGTGGATGTCTGTTCCGTGCATACACTACTGTCTTGGCTATTACTCACCTGCAGTTCCTAAAGTGCTCCTGTACGATTGTTGCCTTCTGCATCCTGGCCTGTGCAGCAATCCTGAGTCCCTCCTCTGCATGGGAGGCTGCACACCCCCATCCAGGCCATCCTCCCCATCCTCATCACTGCTGTCACCCTCATCCACCTGGATGGCTATCCCACAGTCAATGGCCATGTTGTGCAGCATGCAGCAGGCCAGAAATAGTCCACAGGTTTTCACAGGGCTATACTATAGGGCACCACTGGACCTGTCTAGGCAACAGAAATGTATCTTGAGCATGCCAAAGACTCACTCAATGATGCTGCGTGTCGTGATGTGGGCCTCATTGTACCTGTCCTCTGCAGGGTTGGATGGGCGCCAGATGGGGGTGAGTAGCCCAGGTTGCAGGGGGTATACACTGTCACCTGTGTGGGTAAGACGTACAGGTTAGTTTGGTGCCATGCTTGTCATCCTCCCCTCTCCCCTGCCCCCTTTGGCCACCCTGTTGGCTCCTGCTGAATGTGGCCTGGACCTTTGTTCCCTGCATAGCTGACCCCACATCCCATCTCATGCCATACTCACCTACAAGATGACCCATGGGGATCTCCCCATGCTCAAACCTCTGGCACAGGATGGAGCTGTGCCAGATGAAGCTATCATATGCACTCCCAGGGTGGGTGGCGCAGACACTGGCGATGTGCCCCGTGAAATTGCACACCACCTGGCAGTTGACCGATGGGTACTCCTTTCTGTTCATGTAGGTGGCACCCTCTGGGCCAGGTGGTGTGTTTATGGCCATGTGGGTGCAGTCTATCTCCCTGATCATGCCTGGTATGGGTACCACTCTGTGAAGGTCCTGCATGTTTGCTGTACGCTCTGCCTGTGTGCTTGGGAATCGAATGAACTCCAAAGCATGTGGCAGCAGGGCATTGAGGAACTGTGTGAGGAGGCGGGATGTGGCCAACTGGGTGATTCCAGTGGTTGCCCCATTGGTTTTTGGAAGGTGCCTGTGGTGAGCAGGCACATTGCTGATGTCACCTTGGTCTCCACTGCCATAGCATGGCTTCTCCTTGTGGGTGCCTGCAACTCATCATGGCACAGCTCACAGAGTTGCCTCAGAATTGTCCTGTTCAGCTGGTACCTGCCCACGATCTCTACATCACCGTAGGCCTCAAAGGTGAGGTGGCACGGTACCGTCTGTGTGTGGCATACCACTGACAGGCCCTTCCTCAGCCATGTTGCTGTTCCTCTCTCCTCCTCACACCTCTCATTACTGCCTCCATCATAAATGGCCCATCATCTATCTCATTCTGATTCTGTGCCTTGTGCATCTGCTCTGTGTGTGTGTGTGTGTGTGTGTGTGTGTGTGTGTGTGTGTGTTTGAGTCTCCTTTCATAGGCTCAATTCTGTGTGTCTCATTCTGTGTGTTGTTCCTGACTTGTGCTGTGCCATTCCGCTGAATATACCATTGTGCAGCTTATTCATGGATACGCCCCCTTGTACTTGCACCACATACATTACTGTTACGCTGCTGCGCATTGCATTTTGCAAAGTGCATCCGCGTTGTTTGGATATTGCTCCGGGGTGCATGTCTGTGATTGTGCATACGCAACTCTGTTGCACATTGCACAACTCCTCTGAATATCTCCCCCACCATTTTTAAGCCAGGGATCCAGACTTTAAAAAAATGCAGCCAAACTACTAAAAATGGCAGAACTGTGGCAGAGCAATTGGAGCACCTTTCTGGCCACAACTTTCTGTCATATATCAATGAATTTAAAAATAAAACTACAGAAAATGTAACTCGTTAAAATCTATTTTGCTCCCAACAAAAAGAACAGGCATACAACAATTAAACCTTTTCACAGCAGTGGTGTTTAGGGGATCTAATTACAGCAATTGATAATGCTTTTAGTAAGCAGGCAAGTACTAAAATACTAAGATGCCAGCAGAGTAGGACAAAAGGTATATCGAGTCTGCTCGAATTTGCAGCACACAACATATCCACATTTCTCTAGTGCTTTGCGAGTGGTGTTAAATTACTGGAACTTGCTCAAGTTTACTCCTAAAAAAGAAATTGTCTCAGGAGGGCATACAGTAATCAAATCTATTATTCTTAGTAGTGGCACAAAGTTCTATTAAGATGCTGTTTTTTCCTCTTAGTATCACTACAGTGAAAAAAACTGTGAAAAAAGTTTCCCAATGAGTTTGATCCTGTGGGCCCACATTTTCCTTTTAGAGCATGCAGAACGTTTAAATTTGACTTCAGCTGGAATTCTACAGTTTCAGAAATTCCACTTAATTCTGCAAATTCTGTCAGAAGTTGAATACCGAAATTTTGAAAGTGGGCTGTTAACTACAGAATCATATGTGATGTGATAACCTATAAACTTTTGTCTGTGTCCAGTAGCCTTTGTCCTCAGTCTGAATAAAGATGGCAACATCTCCCCTGCATCTCTGTCTGTCTGCCCTCTATTAAAGATAATTTATAAACCACAGATTCACTTTTAGCAATAGTCCATGGATTACAATATCTGTGAAATACTATTCTGTTGTTTACACAGGAATACTGTTCAGGATTCCATAAAATTAAAAAAGAAATTCTGGAAAGAGTTTGGAAGCGAAAGTGCCTTTCTGCAAGAATTCCACTGGCAAAATTTTGTATTCTGCTCAGTGTGATTTCTCATTTATGGAAAACTACTGTATATTTGCAACAGTTTTGGCCAGCTGTGTGATGACCGAACCACAAATGGCTAAAATAACTACACATAGCAAAAGTAGAACAGCTCTGCTATTTCAAAGTACCACAAATTCACACCAGAGGTCAGAAGTGGAACTGTGCCAAAATTATCATGCAGTTTTTTTCAAATGTGAGTCTCAGAAAGTCTGGTTCCAGATCAACTTCCAGTAGTCAGTCTTGACCTGCAAGTGTTAGCAACTAGCCAAGTAACTGACACTACACCCCCCCCCCCTTTAGCTGAGATAGAAGTTCAGAGAAGGTCTATTATAACCAATGGGGTTGTCTCTAATTCACTTCTATTTACTGTATATATTTTTCATTTTGATGTTCCAATATTTTTATGTCCCAGCGAATTCTCTATGTAGTGTAGCAGTTACACAGAATAATAAACAGGCGGACTGCAGATAAATCTGAGTGCAACTCCAAAATCATCTCCATAACCAAACACAATGGAATGCACACCAGGTAAACGAGGAGAATACATGTTTCAAATCCAAAGATAGTGCAGGATCCAATGGAAGAAAAAAAGTGGAAATAAACTGAAAGTCAAGCTCACACACACTAAGGCCTGGTGCTTTGTAGTCCGCTACCTCAGTTACCTGGAGGGCATTCCATTTGTTCCATTCTTACTGCAGGTTTACTTTATTTATTTGGGTTTTTTTCTGTAATCTTTTTAACCTTCCTCGCCCCAAGTCTGGGCCCCTTCCTACAAGCCTCCACAGCCCTGTCACACTGGCTTCCTTTTGGACTGCAACCCCTGTCATGTCACAGATCCAGTCGGCAGTGGCAGTGCCCAAGTCACCAGTTGTGGAGTCTGCAGAAGGCTAGAATCATCCTGCCAGATGGCCTCTCACCTTTTTTCCCCCTTCAACCCAGAGAGGGTAAATGCAAAGCCATTAGGATGCACTAAGTGCACTTTTGCATACCTTGCATTGATGGCTGCCTCTCCTCTGAGCCAATCAGTGATCCCACCACTAGGGGCCAGGCTTGTGCCAGGTGCCGCAACCCTCCCTGGATGGGAGAACAGTCTGATGGATGCTCAGTCCTCCTTCCCCCAACTGACCTTTTGATGAGCTGATTTCGCTCCCAAACATGGGTAGTTGGTGCCACAAGCAGTAGTGCTACTACTGGGCTGGTGGGCCAGCACTGCATTTACTTTATCTGCACTGGGCATGCTTTTCATTCTACAGCTGGAGATTCCAGTGTTATACAGCCTTCTCATAGAGGCCAGTGACATAATCACTTCATTTTGCTGGCTGCATGTAAACAATCAGTATACAATTGCTCATGTTCAGGAATCACTTGCATGCACTTCTCAACAAGGGGCATGTGTGGTGAACACACATGCAGTGCCAATATTGTACTCAAACCTTTAAAAAATCTGGTCCTTAGTTTCTTAGCTTGATAAATCAGATAAACAAAAAGGGAAACACACACAAAATCTACATGAATCCTAATGAAATTCCATGTGATTTTGCTATAATTCTGTGATTTTTTTTTTGTTGTTGTTATAAAAATGGCAGCTAAGATTCAGGAATTGTGCACATTCTTGAAATTTTGCAGAGATTCTGCAGTTGAGCTCTCTTCCATACAGCTGCCATACCTGGTGACTGATGAATAGACATGTGAATGTTAATTTGATGCTTGCTGTCACTCTGAATGAGTGGCATGTATGGTACTGTATAGCAGTGTAAGGGCAGGGTTTTCAAAAGGGCAGATGCAAATGTGTGTTGCATCTAAATCTGCATCTGCCCAATTGCATCCAAGTTGCCCTGATAATCTTTTTAAAACATGCATCTGTTTAACTTAAACCTTTCTTCATAACAGCAGAATGGTGATGTAGTAGATGTGACATGAGCCTTAAAAAAGTGCTTGGGTGGCCATCTCAGTTGAAGTACAGGAGTAGGCAATTAGTAGTCTTAGGAGTTTCCTAGCCTCCTCAGTCCACAGTCATATAACCTTTTGTCCGTGTCCAGTAGGCTTTGTCCTCAGACTCAATAAAGATGGCAACATCATCCCTGCATCTGTGTCTGTCTGTTCCCCAAAAAGATTGCTATAGATGACACATCTGATTCTTTCTCCTAACAGGCTAGCAGCACTGGACACAAAATATGGAATGCGCCAACCTTATTGTGCTACACTGCTGGGTAACCAGTTCATTCAGTTCAAGCAAAGCAAAAAGTACATGCACTCCTTACAGTGTGAGTAGAATAAGTAAGCAATAAGACATGATAGGGTGTGCATTAAATAGTTATAATTACTGGTCACAATTTTTTCCAACACAAAAATCGAGTTATAATTTGCCGTTATAACTACCTCAGCCAGTTATAATGGCAAACACGTGCCACTCTTCTCTAGAGAAGCGCGAGACACAAACAGCCACAGAGCAAAGAAAACAACTGACTCACTCATGCTCTCGCAGCTCCGGATGTCCTGTCAGATCCAGATCCAGCGTTGTTCTCTCAGGCACAACATATGCTCGCCACCTAAAAAAAAAGAAAAAGTGTTTCAGAAATAGCGACAGCGACAGCACAAAGTACTTCAACTATGGAAACCAGGTTTGACATAGTAGATTCCTCTGTAAGAGAAGCATTTACAGTAGAGCAGGATAATAAAAATACCAAATGAAAAACAGACAGCGACCTCCGTCTCTTCCTCAAATTCCTCACAGAAGCATCACTAGAAAACGACTTTACCACCTTTACCGCAGAAGAGCTAGATACACACATTGTCAACTTCATTTATTGTCTGAAATGTCAGGATGGCTCTGAATATGAGCCAGGAACAATCCGTGGCATCATCACCAGCATAGACAGGCACCTTGCAACCCATAAGTATCCCCACAGTATATTTAAAGGGTTAGCGACCGATTTTATCCAAACCAGAAAAACACTTGCTGCTAAACAAAAACAGCTAAAGTGACTAGGTAAAGGAAACAGACCATTAAAAGCTTCACCACTCACAGAGCAAGACATTGAACTACTTTACAGTTCAGGCACCTTATCTCTTCACAACCCAACTGGTCTGCTCAATTTCTTATTCTTCAACATTGGTCTACAATTCGCACTCAGAACAAAAGAACAGTACGACCTCACCTGGGGTGACATTACTGAGGGAACAGACACAGAAGGCAACAGCTTTCTGGAATATAATGAAAGACAAACCAAAACGAGAACTGGGGAAAACCCTAGAAATATAAGACTGCTTAAACCCAGAATCTAACAAATAAGCAAAATCCAGAAAGAGACACAATAGCAGCTTTCCGTCTCTACAAAAGTAACAGACCACCCAAAATGCTGAGCAAAGACTCCCCATTCTACTTAGCCCCAAACATAAATAAAAAATAAAACTCCCTCTGGTTCCGAAACATGACTGTAGGACTTAAACTAAGAGCCATGATGATGACCATGAAACTGCAGTCTGGAATTCCAGACTGCAAACAAATAACTAACCACTCTACCCAAAAAACGACGATCCAGAGGCTCTTAGACTGTAGCATGGCCCCCACTGAAGTACAACAAATATCAGGCCACAGAAATATGCAGTCTATTAATAATTGTTCCATACTCTCTGAAGCCAAACAACAAAAAGTAAGCGAGCTCTTCACATTTTCCACATCTGACACAGAACAGGCATCTACCTCCAGCAAAGATCCTCAGCATGCTGCCACTTCACAACTCCAGAACACAGCCGAGCAGCCTTTTTCCAACAGACTTCAAGCCATCTTTGGCCCACACTGCACCTTCAATGAGGCAGTCTCCATAAAGATATATAATGCTCCTGAAACGAAGCACAGAAAATGTCCACTCATCATAGAAGACTCCGATGATGATGACTAGAGGTAAGCAAAAAGCATACACACTCCCTAACCCACGCTGACCTAATGCTCTCCTCTTCTCTTCCCAGACAACGCGACACGCAGATCTACACAGCAAGCAAATGAAAATCAGTGCCAAGACCTCTTCGAGCCAGACCACATAACAAAATTAACAGTTTGAACTCTTAGTTTAAAAGTTTGAAGCGTTTTTATATCGTTAACACTTTACAACCTTTCACAGTTCCTCCATATGAATGAAGCCATCTGAAACGAACGTAATTTCATTCACAAACTGTAAGTTAAAACATTTAAAGATGCTGACAAATGTTATAATGTTACTGTTCATGTTTCTTTTCCAAACATAAAAAAGACGTTTTAAAAACACAAATCATTAAAAACTGCAATGTAATACAACACCACAAATAAATTGTTTATTATAGCACAACTGCCTTACTCATTTCTTTGCAAATTGAATAGATTACTGCTGAAAAAATTGTGACCAGCAATTATAAAAAATAAAGTAATGGACAGGTGGTTATTATGAAATTTTCTGGAAACCTCGGTTGGGATGCCTAAATAAACCCCTCGGGCTTCGCCCTCGGGGTTTATGGGGCATCCCACACCTCGGGTGTATGTAAAAGTCTCATAATAACTACCTCCCCATACATTATTCTCTATTTAACATACAGCCAGGGTGTAGTAAGGCATCGAGCAGCAGGCCGAGTGCCTTCAACCCCTGGTTATGCATTAGAACTGTCTAATTCACATCCCCGGAGTATTTTATTATGCTTATTATACATGGGCCACTGTATTATACATGTTTGGAAGAAAAATAATATTTTATGTTTAAATTTTAAAACTGTCAACAGTTTCATTCATTTTGTTATAAAATAGTTCCTCTGCCTGCATTAGAATACTTTGTTTTTGTTTTTGGTTTTTTTTAGCTCAGGACTTTTGTCCTACCGGAGCCTTGTTAGTTCTGAGTTTAGAGTTGATTGTCATGTTTACCACACACACACACACACACACACACACACACACACACACACACACAGCTTGAAAGTGTTAAAACACTTTTGTTTTATTGTTTTTTAGTTTTTTTCATCAGTCAAGGAAATATTGATTTTAAGAGAGACACTGCATTATTGTAAGCATTATGAGTGGAGAAAAGGGGCAAACGAGTTGGCACAAGGGAAACCGTGACCGATTCAGAAGAGAATGGAGCTGTTACTGCTGAAAATTAAAGGACCTTTGATCGAGATTCCCAAGGCACTGATTAATTACTGACAAATAAGATCGCTCTCTTGATGTTTAAATTTTGTTTGCATATCCATCTGAAGAGCACGAGAGGGAGCCAAGAGGAAAGCAAGTGAGTGGGTGTCAGCACCGGCAGCAGTTGGCAAGCAGGTGTGCAGGCTGGAGCAGATAGAGACACTGTCTTACATGACTATGAACTGTGAAAAGGGGATAAGATTTCACAGTTGAACTAGTTCAGCCCATTAAAGCATATGGGAAGCAGTAAGAATGTGTTGGACACTGGCTTTGGCTCCTTGGGGCTGTTCTGGTTTAAAGAAAAAAAGGTGATCACTATAATTCAAAACAAACTGAACATTCCAGTGTATACACATTGATTTTATTTAGGTGCTGCATCGAGGCTGGTAGCAATTGCTTTTACCTGTGCATTGGACAAATCTAATGCACAGGTGACAACCAATCAAATTGTAGGATTTCCCCCCTTCCCATTTTAAAATGATATCCAATACCCGAAATGTTAAAAACACTGATGTTTCATTGATCATAGTTCACAGTTGTTCTGGTACATCAAACACTTATTTTCAAACTTGATGCTAAATTGTAGATTTATTCACAATGTACCAACACCAAACTGTTTCTCTGCCGCAGTGCTTGAAGCCCACAATGTCTCTTCATCATGGGGCCACCTATGAATCGGAACCACCTTGAACTGTGATCAAATAAACACAATGAGGTTTTCTCCAAACATTTCAGGTTTCAGACATCACTATTCTACTAACATTGGGCCCTATGCACAAAAAAAAGAGGGATTGTCTATGCACCACTTATCTGAGGTGCGTAGGCATCCCTAAGTGGGAATGCCACACAGTGGGATCCCACAGACCCCTGGCACATTCACAGACAGTGTGCCAACCAATTTAGCTGTGGATCGCCCAGCTGCACAGGCTACTATATGCCACAGACAGTCAGGGGGAGAGTCAGGGCCATGCCTGCACTACACACCATTCACTAAGGTGTGTAGTGCCAGTCACAGGGTGGCACACAGTACAACACCCGGGACACTGCCATAACCCAGTGTGCACTCCCAAGGTTAACACCTGCCGGCTACAGCAGAAGATGACCCTCTGTGTTGCTCCAGCCCATTAGGCTGATGGAGAGGGCCAGAGGTAGCTGTTTAGACAAGTGCCTGTACTTTTGTGAAATGTGGGATCCGTATCTTTCCATGCAACCCTACTCCCAGGGTACAAGGATTCACTCCAGGACCCAGGTTGGGCATCTGATTGGATGCCTACCTGGGTCCAACCCTCTGCATCTGGCCGCCTCCCTCAAAACTGTGCACTAGGGGGGCGGAGCTGTAGACAGGTGTCCTGGGGGTGATTGCAGTTGTGCATACCTCACACCCTGCACCTGTCTGGGCCACGGAGCTACACGGTGGGGGGGTACACACCTTTGGCATGTTCCTTACAGCCCATTAGTGCATAGGCACCATTGTGAGGAGTGCAGTAACATTTTGTTTTACCCTAACAGACTAGGACTGCACACTGTCACACAGTTACATCCTTGTACTTTCTGTATCAATATAACCACGTGATTAGACTTTTGCACACCTGCACACCACAGTGACCTGCTCAACTATTTACCCTTTGCAAAGAAGTGCTGACTTCACCAGTGAAGCACCTTATGTAACAAATTTTGCAAAGGGGGTCACTTTGTGAGGTCTTCACGAAGGGCGAAGTTCATGGCTTTGCCACATCTTTGCCAGTGAAAGAAAACATCACAACATCTCTGATAAATGTAATGAATCAATTAAAAAAAAAGATCCATGTAATGCATCCCCCCCCACACACACACACACACACACACACACACACTTACCACAGCTTTGTATGTCTTTTCTAGTAAAAACAAAATTACGAAAATATAAACTTTATAAGTAGGAAAAAGTACGTCATTCAGCCACGTAATGTCACTTACAAATAGTGGTCAAGGCAGATCTGCATGAATTAGTTGTTCTAGTCAGCAATGCCATACCACAGACATAATAGGACCTTATATTCCAAAGGTCACCACAGTACAATCCCTTAAACTAAGGCAACAGTTTATATCAGCAGAACCAGAAAAATGAGTTGTATAAACAGTATAGAGTGTAACTGTCTTTAAACTCACAGCTTTGGCTCTGTGTTCAGGCCCACATCCTGTGATCCAATACATGTAATTGTTGCATACCACCAAGTAACTGTGTCTACATTCTTTTTTTATTGCCTGTAGGTGATTTTATTACTGGGCTAAACAGCAGGGAAGAGTCTGACAACTACAACACCCTACAAGCATCCCGTTACCATTAATGTCTAACTATAAAACTCTCAGCTTCCGCTTTGCAATCAGAATAATTAACAGAATTTCTGACTAAAAATAGCTACACAAGGATTATTCAGGTTTAACCCTTAAGGACCTTAAATGCAATGCCACAGTGTGGGTTGCAAATCCTAAAGATGTCAGGATCACTATTAAAGATAAGAGGGAATGCTCAATAAACAAAAAATAACCAGGGACCAGACATAGACAAAACCTTAATTTGTCCTGGCAGCTGACCAGACTACAAACTCAGCAACTTTAGGTACCTAACACAAATGGAGATCATTAGGCCATTCCATCAGGCTTTAGTCCTGTGAATCCAGACTGAATCAGATTTTTACAAGGATGCAGATGATGAGATTAAATAAGTAATACCGTATACTCCCATTTGCACATTATTTACTTCCTCCTTCTGATTTTAAGGATTTGCTTTCTCCCTGCACATTTACAGTATACTGGTACACATGCAGACAATTGGCAGCTCCATGTGATGCTGGCAGCCCCTGGCACCACACACTGAGTGGAATACTAGGGATGGGAACACAACAGCGCATCAGCACCTATTACGTACAATTCAGGAGAGAGGGTATGCTCCACAGTGTGCTCTGCACTCAGGAAATGGTGTTTGTGCAGCCATGTGATGCTCAGAGGTTCCTCTCCACACATGCATAGACCTCCGCATAATAACGGCCCTAGGATGCATGCCACACCTCCACCCAATCCCTTACAACCAGCGCTACTAAATGAACAGCTGGGAAGGGGGAAGGAACAAGGGCAGAGTGGCCAAGAACCCATCCACAAGCTGAGTTCAGCACTGGGAAGGGCAGATAGAGGGGGGCCGAGGCTATACAGCTGTAAGGACTGCAGTAGTGGGTACATTACCCCTCTGCACAACCACTACAGGCAAGTTGCTGCCTGATCAGCAGCTAGACCACCAACCCCCAGCCCTCAGATCCACAATGCATGGTTGGAGGCTGTGCTGACCAGAGCAACTTTGGCAAGTTTTGCAATTCCAATGGTGATACGGCAGTCTTTGGAGGACTGCTCTATCCTGCCAGCCCCTTCTCCATCTGAAGTTAGGGATCTTGTAGTGAGCTGGCCTCAGCATCTGAGTGGATGTCCTTGGTGCTTCACAACACCTCTCCAGACCAGCCCCTCCACATTACATTCTGTGTGTGGCTCCTGGGAGGATGGGGATCATGGATACCAGCAGATGCATTGGCACCCACCAGTGTAGCTGAAGGCACCCTAAGTACATGTGGTTCATGCATATCCAGGGTGCCTTTGGGGATCAAGAACGTAGTGCCAGGGATTGCCCACTCACTGGTCAGAAGGGTTGTTGTATCAGGCAAAGAAAAACAGAAACTGCAAGTGCCCAGTGGTTTTGAGGCTTCGTTTAAAGGTGGGCCATTGGAGACTGATCTTCAAATGGCATTACAACCCTCTAGATGAAAATACTGACATGTTGATTAAGCTTGCAGTAAATACTTCTCCGTCCCAAAAATTATCTGGAAAGTTACAAGTTTAACTACATGTCCAGGCATCTCTTATCACATAGCTAAGCTTAAGATTCTGTTTGAATACATATGATTAAAGCACTTTAAAATGACCAACACACTACTCTTGTGAATAAGCATGATGCATTTTTTCTCTTGTGTTTGTGTTTAGTATGCAATTTTATTGCTCAAGTAGACTAGAAAAGTACAGACAGTGCTGAATGTGACAGATATGGCTCTAAGGTATATGCATCCTAATTTAATGGCTAATGGGTGGCTTACCTTATTTTTCTCTCACATTTTATCCATTTGCCTCCCCACTACAATTAATGTCTTGTTACCTGTGACTGCAGTGCTATCCAGAATCAATAACATGCCATGATCCCACTGCGTATTTCCTTACAGTAGAGTCCTGCAGCCAGCCAGTTGGCATAGCGAGAGGGCTACTTCTCGAGATGCTGGCAGTCTGGGTTCAGGAATAAGCATTGATCATCAAGGACCAGGCAGGAGAAGGAGAATGATGCATCCTATTGACAGTTCTCCTCCCACAGGGTGGGGGCGGGACTTTGTGTCTCACTGCAAGGCTGCCACCTGCTGGATGCCAGGTGGTAGTGCATGCAAGTGCACCAGAAGGAGAAGGCTGCCAATAGAATCTGGCATGCATGCATGCACACCATTATGCCCGTGCTTGTACATCACTGCATGCTGAGACCATGGGGAGGGAAAAAATGGAAGTAATGCCCCAGCCCTATCCAGCATCCCCCACAAGCAATGCATAACTGACATGACATGGCAGGCCACCCTCCACCATGTGTGGGCCTGGGAAATGGTTCATAACTGGTAAGTTCATGAGAGAGTCATGTGGGGGTGCATGGACAAGGAGATGGAGGAACAGAAATAGATAATATAGAAAAGACAAGTCCTGCAAATTCTACTGAAGGTAGCAAAATGCACTAGCCCTCAAAAAGAGAATGTTTACTAAGAGTCCCCCACCAGATTCCCTTTACCAAGGGGAAATGTCTTCACAGAATGACCCCCTCGTTTAATGATAGCAGAAAATGGGCTATTTCCATGGTTGTTTGTCTTACCTGGTGCTGGAAAAAGTTAAACCTCTCACTGCTGCAGACCTCTTAAACTAGTTTCCTAACTCATTGAGTCCATACTGGCCTTGTTCTTTAAACCAAAGATCCATGATGCTACTCTGACTCTTCCAGAACAAGGCAAATCCTTAGCAGAAGTGAGTTACACATATTGTATGAGACCTTATTGAACTACCATGTCATTTACATGGTAGTCTGTCTCTAACAGTTGAACAAATCACCCTTGCTGAATACTCCCCTCTGAACAACTCTTTTTTCACTAAATGCTGTATATTAGGTCCCAAACCAGGATATCAATGAATATTATGAAGTACGCTACAAAAATGTTTACAACGGAAGTATACTATACTCTTATAATGAGAATTTAGAGAATATTTTTCATTATTGGATCAACCAACCCTTATAAGATTTATGATATATCCCCGTACAGTACAAATGCAAAATTCTCCACTGTGCACCTTCAGATACATACCTAGCATTACCCCAACTGGGTGAACCCTGCCAAAGGACACTAGTGCATGATCATTAATTTCTACCCTATCTAATTCTGGGGGCTTACTCAGCCTGGAATTGCTTATTAGTTTTGCCTACCTTCTCCATGTCTTGAAACGCTGTGAATATGTTACTTGTACTGTCCATCCTTCTGACTCGGTTACATACAGAACAGTTCTGTGGGACTGTTAAGCCTTCAGAGGATGAGATCACTTCATCCCTTGAGAACAGGCTGGGCCCACAGTTATATGGAACACCAGTGCACTCATTTAATACCCTTAACTCCCAGCCAGTCCTCCATCATAATGAGCTTATAACAATGGTAACTCTTGGGAAATGGTACAGTATTATCATTGTATTTCTGTCATCAGGGTAGTCCCCAAGCCCAAATCTCCCAAGAAAAAAACTTGGGGTAAGAGATTGTCTAAAGGCCACTAGAAAGTTTACACTCCTACTACTGCTACTTTCTGGCAATGTCCATCCTAACCTTGATCCTGTCCCCAATTCTGGACCGGTTCCCAACTGGAAAGGGAACTTGACATTGTCTCTTTAAAAATTGGTAGTCTTCCTGTCAGATTCACTCAGTTTGAAGCCTGGGTAGGGTCAGTGCAACCCGACATTATGTCCCTCACTGAAACATGGCTTACACATAAAATATCTGATGCTACCATTTAATTGCCAAGATTTAACCTCTTTATTTTGAAATTATAAATATACTGTGTTAAATGGCTGTAGCAGGTTGATGCAGTAGAACAAAGGTTAGGAAATAATTGTCTTGTTAAATGAAAAAGGGGGGGGCAGTAAAGTATATGAACATATGAACATACAAAACTGCCAGTAGATATAGGCCACACTGTCTATCAAGTCTGCATGACTGTACAGCTAGCAATCCACTTACACTGCAGCTGCCCTCCCTCCCTCCTCCCCGCATAACAGTGACCATTCCTCCCACTTTGTCCCACCCCCTCTTAAAACTGCCCACTGACCAGGAAATCACCTCTTTGGGCAGTGTTTTCCACATGGACACCACCATTTCTGTTAAAAAGTGCCTCTCCATTTCTCTCCTGAATCTTCCACCCTCCAGCCTTAGCCCATGCCCCCTCTTGTCTCTCCCTCCCTTTAACTTAAAATTCCCCTCTGTACCAGTCTTGTTTATATCCTTCATATATTTAAAGGTCTCTATCATATCCCCCCATCCCTCCTCTCTTCCAGGGAAAACATGTTCAGTTCCTTCAACCTCTCATCGTAGTGTTTGTCTTCCATTCCCTGGACCATCCTTGTTGCTCTGCATTGTACCCGCTCCAGTAATTTAACATCCTTTTTCAAATGTGGGCACCAGTACTGCACGCAGTGCTTCAGGTGCAGTCTCACCAATGACCTGTACAGTGGCAGGATCACCTCCTCTCTCCTGGAGGTGATACCTCTAACAATACACTCCAGCATCTTATTGGCTTTAGCTGCTGCTTTCCCGCACTGTGCCGAGTCGTTCATCTGCCCTGTTATTATCACCCCAAGATTTTTCTCCTCCTCTGTAGTGGTTATCTGTACCTCTCCCAACAGATAACACTTCCTTGGGTTCTTTGCTCCCAAGTGCAGGACATTGCACTTCTTTGCATTGATCCCAGCTGCCATGTGTCTGACCAGTCCTCAAGCTTAGCCAGATCACCCTGCAGCCCCTGCCACCCTACTGTGTCATCCACCACCGCCCCGATCTTCATGTCATCTGCAAAAAGGCTAATCTTGTTCTTAATGCCATGCGAGATGTTGGCTATGAAAATGCCAAACTACACCAGGCCTAGTACTGAGCCTTGTGGCATTCCGCTTGTCACAGCCCTCGGAGGCAAGAGTCCCCCCCCCACCACTACCTTCTGCTGCCTCCCCTGCAGCCAGTTCTTGGTCCAATTCACCAACTTTTTCCCTGCTCCCTGGTATTCCACCTTATTAATCAGCCTCACATGTGGCATTGACTTGAAGGCCTTGCTAAAATCCAGATACAGGACATCCATCGCATAGCCTATATCAAGTGCCTAGTCACCCAGTCATAATAGTCAACCAAGTTGGTCTGGCAGGATCTTCCAGAGACAGACCCATGTTGCTTATTGTCCCAGAGACTTTTACCTTCCAGAAAGGTTACCAACCTCTCCTTAGTTCATTACCTCCTGGGCGGCCATTTTGTGTCAGGTAAACAATGGATAGTTCGAACTTCATATTGAGTTATTGGTGGTGATGAATTAAGAATCATCTCCATTAACTTTCCCACAATGGATGTAAGGCTTACTAGTCTATAGTTGCCTGACTCATCCTTAGATCTGCTTTTGTGGAGGGGCACAACATGAGCCATCCTCCAGTTCTGGGGTATGCACCCCATTCCCAGAGAGGTAGTGAACAAGTCAGCTAATGGCTCTGCTAGGATCTCTGCCAACTCCCTCAATACCCAGAGTGTATGTTGTCTGGGCCAGGTGCCTTGTCCGCCTTCAGTGTCCTTAGACCTTCCAGTACCCTACCCGCTGGGATTGCCTCATCTGTCATCCCCACTCCCCTGTGCCTACCATTTCTAACCCCTGAGGCAGTGACCCCCCTTTTCCTTAGTAAGTACAGAACAGAAGTACTCGCTGAGTGCTTCTGCCTGATCCGCCTTCTCTGCCCAATTTCATCCATACTAAATGTTACAATTTGATCCTTGCAATTCCTTCTTTCCCTTGTGAACCTAAATGTCATTTTCCCCTTCCTTAGTGCTTTGTGCCAGTCTAAGCTCTCTTGAAGCCTTTGCTGCCCTGACTGCTCTGGTAATCTCTCTTGCTTTCTTCAGGTACTCCTCTCTATCTTCCCCCCGATTGGATCACTTGAACCTTCTGAAGGCTGCCCTTTTCGCCCTCACCTTATCCGGCAATTCCCCGCTTGACCAACTTGTTTTTTTGGACATAGCTTTCTTACTTTATATCCTAGTACAAGAGCTAGTGGCCTCTGCAAGCCCTAGCTTGATAACTTACCATTTCTGATTACCATCCATGTGTGATAGGTAAAAGTATATGTTTGAACAGGTAAAGTAACAGGAGGTGTAAGGGAGGAGAGATGGGTTAAAAGTGAGAACAGCTGAAACACTCTATCTAGGATAACAGTAAACACTCCTATCTAGGATAACAGTACTTAAGGGTTGTATAATGGTATAAGGTGAAGCTAGCAATCTATCAGGCACAAAGCACAACCAGCAGGGAAAGAGGATTGAAGCAGAACCCTACCTAGGATCAACCTATTTTATATTAACCTGCAGGAGAACAGGTAGCAGGTGATGGAGGGTGAATCAGGGGAAATTAGAAAAAGCAGGAAAAGGGGATTGCAGCAGAACCCTATCAAGGGTCAACCTATCTTGTATGAATTATCTTGCAATTATCTTGTACTATTGTAGAATTCTGCAGGAGAAAAGGTAGCAGGTGGAGAGGGTGAATTGAGGGAAAATTAGGAAAAGCAGGGAACATCCATAATTGGAAGTGCATAGGACAGAATCTGGAAGTGAGAGGGAACTAGGCCGAGAGTATACGGGGAGAAAGGCAAATGCACAGGCAACAAGATAGAGTGGGGAGGGTAGTGTACTGCTATAACTATGGGGCAGCAGTCTTTCTAGAAACATTATGGAGCATAGGGGGCTGTCCAGTGTGTAGTAGCTTAGAGCAGCCAAGGGTAGAAGTAAGGCAGCTCCGATGAGAGTCAAAGCAAATGGAGTGGTGGGCTGAAGGAGCACAGCAGTGAGGAGGGAGGCAGGGGGAAGTGCATAGGGGAGCAGGGGTGTCAGTCAGGGGAACAGATTAGGCAGGATCACCCAGTACTCAAGGGTAACCTTCCCTCAGATGACCTATGGAAGGAGAATGACAGGTAGTAGGGGGAAGGGATGGGAGCTCAGAAGTTGCAAAAGGAGTGAGAACACCAGAAGGGGTGCTCTTATCAAACAGATTTGGCCTCCTGTCTGGAAAGGGGAAAGAGGAAGTAGGAGTTAAGGTAAAATGTCTGGATAGGACTACAGGGGTTGAGGGACAATGGAGGGGGATCGAGACCATGCAGGGAAATCAAGGAAGGCAGTGGAGAAGAGGCAAGCCTAGAGGAGCTGAAGGAGACAGGGAGAAAAAGGCTTTGTCTAGAGGGACAGAGGGGTTAGTGGAAATATGCAGAGTCATGAGGATTGGGAGGGGCTTGAAGGGGAAGGGAGGCACAGATGGGGGGCAAGTGGAGATGGCAGGGGGACACTAACCAAAATCATGGAGAAGGAAAATGAGCAGACATCTTCTACAGCAGAGGGATATGGGAGGGAGGGGAACATGGTTGAGGGGGACAGTAGGTTGATAATCATTGGAGACTCTATGATTAAGGGCATTCACTGTGGAAGGAAGGGAGACAAGGATGTCAAAACAAAAGTGGTGTGTATGCCTGGAATGACAGCAGGGATAGTGGGTCTGAGGATAGATGAGGTGGTAAAAGGGAGTAGAGGAAAACTAAGCATAATTATTCATCTAGGCACCAATGACATAGTGGGGAAGGAGGTGGAGGTGATAAAAATTAGGTTCAGGGAGTTGGGGAAGACCTGCGGAGAGGTGGCAAGATCACTGGCATTCTCAGAAGTAATCCCAGTGCCCAGAGCTAGCACAGTAAGGAAAATTAGGATAGGGGAATTCAACACATGGCTGAGGGATTGGTGCAAGGAGGAGGGGTTTGACAGAATAGGAGACTGGGGGAAGACCTGATCAAATGAATCTCTCTCTGCACTGGACAGACTACACCTTAACAGGGATGGCTGAAGAGTACTCAGGGACAAGCTAGGGGGATACATTACTCATAAGCTTAATTTAAACTACTGAGGGGGGCAGGTGGGACTAAGGGCACAGAGACCCCAGGAGGTAGTAATGAATGGACCTCCCCCATAACAGTAGAGTGGGACAGGAGAAGGCAGGGGGAGCAAGGCAGTTTGATAATGGAGGAGGGGGAAACATATGAATACAAAGAGGAAACTGATGATGGGAGCTCAGACTCAAAGTGGAGGGTGCTATTCCTGAATGCACACAGTCTCAGAAACAAGATGGATGACATGCAAGTGCTACTTGCAGAGGGGAGAGTGGACATTGCAGTGATAACTGAGACTTGGGCCACACCTAACCATGACTGGATCCTCTCAGGTTTCAGGATATAAACTTTAATGGAGGGACAGAGCGGTTGGCAAAGGAAAAGGGTGGCAGCATTCATTAGTGAGGGTATAACAAGGACAAGGGAGGAGGCAGATCAAGAGAGGGTGGAAGCAATGTGGGTCCAATTACAGACCAGTAGAGTGAGGAAGGAAAGGTTGAGGTGGTGTACAGACCACCCAGTCAGGATGAAGAATTGGACAAGGACCTGAGTTCACAAATTCTGAGGGCTGCAGAGAGGTTGAAGTGGTAATAGTGGGGACGTCAACCTGCCCAGGACGGAATGGAGTGTACCAACCACGATATGTGCCAGGAGTCAGAAAATTCTAGAAGTGATTCAGAATGGGTTCCTGACTCAGGGTGTCACTGAACCCATCCTGGAAGAGGCAATCCTTGACCTGGTGCTCACAAACGGAGAGCACATACAGGACATTACAGTTAGGGAGCCACTGGATGAAAGTGATCATCACATGGTGTGGTTCTGGCTGGACATGGGCAGGGACAGTGTCCCCACTAGGACCAAAATCTGGGACTTTCGGAGGGCGGACATTAGGAAAATGGGAGAAGTGCTAAAAAGGCACTTAGCAAAAATTACAGTGACTATGGAGGTGGACCAAATATGGGCTCTTATTAAGGAAGACTTAAGGGCTACAACTGAGGAGTGTGTTTCATACAAGAGGAAAAACTCAAAGATCAAAACAACCAGCTGGTACAGCTCAGAGGTAGCCCCCCAGGTAGTGAGGAATAAGAGACTGGCTTATAGGAAATTCAAGAAGACCAAGAGAGAGGCGGGCAGGAAAAATACCTAGGACTAGCAAGGGAGGCAGAAGGGTGGTTCAGAGAGCCAAGGTGCAGAAGGAACCGCATTTAGCAGAGGGTATTAAAAAGGGGGGAGAAGTCTTTCTTCTACTACATAAGTGAGAAAAAGGACATGAAAGAAGGGATATTTAGACTAAGACAATGGGATGGGTTGATGGAGGAAAATAGGGGAAGGCAGAGCTAATGAACTAATACATCTGCTCTGTCTTCACCAAGGAGAAAGACGGACCAATGCTGATGGGGGGGAAAGGGGACCAGAAGGGGGGGGAGGATAGCTGGGGCAACAGAAGGGGGAAGAGTGAAAAAAGGGTTGCTAGCATTGAGGATAGACAAATCACCAGGCCCAGAAGAAGTGCACCCTAAGGTGCTGAGGGAACTGGTGGGGGAGCTTGCGGATCCACTGGTGGACCTGTTCAGTTGTTCACTGGAGTCAGGCATGGTACCATAGGACTGGAGAATGATACATGTGGTCCCCCTCCACAAAAGCGGCTCCAGGGGATGACCCTGGGAACTACAGACCAGTCCTTCTCACTTCTATAGTGTGCAAACTTATGGAGACCATACTGTAGGAATGATTGACAGAGCATCTAGTGGAACATGGTCTCTAGGATGTAAAGCAGCATGGATTTATGGGACAGAGGTCTTGTCAAATGAATCTGATTGACTTCTTTGACTGAGTAACCAAAACAGTGGACGGGGACAAACAGTGGACATCCTCTACCAGGATTTCAGCAAAGCCTTTGACTCTGTACCCACAGGAGGCTGATCAGGAAGTTTGTGGACCTCACTGTAGGTGAGAAAATGGTTAGATGGGTGGGTGGAAAACTGGCTAGGGAACAGAACCAACATGTGATGGTGGGGGGAGAGTTATCTAGCACCAGGGTGGTCACAATAGGCATCCCACAGGGCTCAGTGCTGGGGCCAGTGCTATTCAATGTTTTCATTAATGATATTGGGGATGGCATCAAGAGCAAAATGTGTCTGTTCATGGATGACGCCAAGCTCTGTGGAAGGGTGGACTCAGCCGAGAGGATACAGGACCTTAAAGAGGACATAAGAAGATGTGAAAAGTGGTCCAGTATCTGGCAACTGAGCTTCAATGCCAAGAAGTGCAAGGTTATGCACACTGGATCCAAAAACCCCAAGATAGCATACTACCTGGAAGGGGTCTGGGTATCACCCACAGAGGAGGAGAAGGATCTAGATGTGATGATAACTAGTGACCTAAAGCATTCTAGGCAGTGCAAGAAAGCAGTGGCAAGGACAAACAGGATGCTGGGGTGCATAGCCAGGGGGATTAGCATTAGGCAAAAGGAGGTGGTATTGCTCTTGTACAGGTCACTGGTGAAACCACATCTGGAGTATGTGGTGCAGTTCTGGAGCCCTCACCTTAAAAAGGACATCAACCTGATGGAGAAGGTCCAAAAGGAGGGCTACAAAGATGATTGCGGGGCAGCAGGGTAAATCATACGATGAGAGACTGAGGTCCCTAAACATGTACTCCCTGGAGGACAGGAGGAAGAGGGGAGACATGAATGAAATCATCAAGCACTTGAAAGGGATTAATAGGGTGAACAGGGAGGGTCTCTTCAGGCTAAGCTGCAGCAACACTATGAGGGGGCGCAGCCTAAAGTTGGAGGGGGGGGTGTTTAAGAAGGAGGTTAGATGACACTTCTTCACAGAAAGGTGGTTAGCAAATGGGACGAGCAGCCAGAAGAAGTGATCCAATCAATGATGATGGGCAACTTCAAGAGAGGCTTGGATAGATATGGGGGAAGATAAAGGTCATGGAAGGGGGGAGGAAAGGGATGGAAAGGTAGGGGAGGGGGGAGCAGGAACAACAGTCTGTGATTAGATCCCTGCACAATATGCAGGCTAGATAGACCAAAAGGTCTAATTCTGCTGCTTCTTCATGTTTTGTATGTTCATATGTTAGCAAGGATCACCTGGCAAGCAAGGAGGTGGTTGTCTAATTTACTTAAGGGCTGACCCACAAGGTTCTGAAGTAGAACTTAATGGTCTGGATAAACACTGTGAATGCATGGTTGTTAAACTTCTTCTGGGAACAGATCATAAATCACTTGTTCTCATGACAACTTACATCCCTCCAGGTAAGCAGAAAAAGGGCCTAGAGTCTTTCTCCTGCTAGTAAACCAGAACTGGGAAACCATTGTTACTGGTGATTTCAACATTAACTGGAATGCTAAGATCAGTGCGGGCCACAGAGACACAATTGATAGCCTATTCCTTTCACAAATGGTCTCTGAAAGTACAAGAACTAATTTTAATACAGGTTCCTTGAGTCTAATAGACTGCATATTGGCTTGCCAACCAAACAAAGATGTCAGGGTTCTTTTCAACACCCTAAGTGACCACTGATCAGTGCAATGCTCATGGGCAATTAAACTGCCAAATCCCTCTCCCTAATTTGCCATTTATCAAGACCTTAACAAAGCTAAGGTGTCTGCCTTTAGATCACACGTGGATCTCATTGACTGGAACTACCTGGACAGCATTCCTGACATTGAATCAGCCCTCAAATTATTACAGAATTCAGCAAAGTCTGTGACAAATTTGCCTCTCTAAAAATGTAATGTGAGAGAGAGGTACTCCCACAGGATAGATCTCCACAGAACCCCTGGCTCTAATAAAAGAGAAGAACAATCTGTGAGCCCTGGCCAGAAAATAAGGGTTCCCAGTGCACCACCAAAAATACAGAGAAGCCTGCAACAAATGCACCGAGAGGATCAGATTGGAAACATCCAAACACTAACAAATCCAAAATTGGAGTAATGGTAAAAAGGTTTGGGAAAATATTTCTGAGCTCCTTGGTAAGGATGAAAAAAGTCACCTAAAATGCTCAAAATCGATGGGAAGGAGATATTAGACCCAATTGAAACCAGCAAATGTTTTAATGTAGCCTTCACTGACCTAATCTCCTGCATCCCAGCTGACCCTGCTTAATAACCCTGTCATGGCTCTGGTTTTGATATGAGCCAACTGGTGGATCAGGATCCAGGTCACCCTATAATCTATTACTGGCCTGTCTCCATAAGGGACACCCTAAAATGCATAAAAAAAGGTTTGATCACACTGTTTTAAGTATCAGTTTCAATGTAACTGTGGGGTAGATAATCATTAATTGCATGCAACAGGAGTAATTACACTTTAGTTACATATTTGTTGCATGTAACTACATTGCAATTGCAATGCAGTTACAGTGTAGTTACACTGTAACTACAGTGAAGTTAAGGAAAGGTTCTAGGCAAAACCAAGGAGGACAGTGAAATACTCGATATGAAGCTACTGTTTCCATGGAGGAATTTTCCTACTCCATAACTCAGATTTTCAACTTTTTCCTGCAGTACTCTCAGTTCCCTGTGAAATGGAAATCCACTCTGGTCAGGGATTGCTCTTGCCTGTCAAACTACAGACCAGTCTCAATCATATCCCCTCTGTCTTAGGCCCTTGAGATATTTGTGTCTAACCAGCTTATCACCTACCTGGAAACTTAAGATTTCCAGTGTGCCCAGTAGCATGGATTTAGGAAGCAGCATAGCACCAATACTGCGCTGATTGAGTATACTGACTATATTCAATTGACAGTGGTGACAAGGTCAGGGCTACCTACTGCACGTTGATCTGACAAAGACCTTTGACCTTGTAAACTACAAGCTGCTGCTTAAAAAGCTACACAGCTTTGGTCTGTCACTAAACACTGTAGACTGGTTCCTGAGGGTTCTGCCATGCCAGTTCAACAATAAAATCAGTGACAGCTGTTACAGCGACATCTCAGCAGAGACAACCTCTACACTGACACCAGAGTAACTGACAGTACGGCACAATGAAAATCAGCAGAACCAACACGGAAAACACAAGGACAGGAGAGTCGAAATATAAATGCGGAGGGCACTGCCCCCCACACTCTCCCTCCCATTTTAATATAGTAAATTCCGTGGTGCTCAGACTGTGGAGTACAGAGCAGACACTTCCCCTGGCAGTGGAACCATTCCTGCCCATAACACAGTCATTGAACTAAGCAACCTGTCATCAAAAACATCACCTCGCTCCAACCGTCCTCGCCGAACCTGTGTCACTGTAGTGGAGTCGCTGTTACAGCACAACTGTAACAACGGCATACCACTCCTGAGCTACCTGTCTAACTGCTCACAGTGAGTGTAGATAGAGGGCTTATCCTCTTATGACAGGAAAGTTTCCATTGGAGTGCTCCAAGGCTCTATTCAAGCCCCTCCTATTCAGCTTTTTAATCAATCATCTGCCAGATGCTTGCCAGTGTGCTAAGGGTGGAACTAGCAGAGCCATTATCAGAACTGTTTAGTGAGTCTCTGAACACAAGAGAGGTCCCAGAAGACTGGAGAAGAGCTCATGTGATCCCGGTCCACAAGAGTGGTAGCAGGGAGGAGGCAGGGAACTACAGACCAGTCAGTCTTACCTCAGTAGCGGGCAAGATTATGGAGGCACTCAAGGAAAGGAGAGTGCAACACCTGGAATCCATAGGAGCACAGGATCCAAGACAGCATGGGTTTACAAAAGGAAGTTCCTGTCAAACTAATTTCATAGGTTTCTTTGACTGGGTAACCAGAGTGGTGGACCAAGGGGGAGCAGTTGATGTCGCCTTCCTTGACTTCAGCAAAGCTTTCGATACTGTTCCACATAGAAGATTGATTAATAAGCTGGGTAGGCTCAGGGTGGGTCAGAAGTTGGTCAACTGGGTGGCAAACTGGTTGATGGGCAGGAACAGAGCGTGGTGGTAAACAGTATACAGTCAGAACAGATGCAAGTCACAAGTGGGATACCTCAGGGATCAGTCCTGGGGCCAGTCCTCTTAAATATCTTTATCAGTGACATTGCAGAAGGACTGGAGGGTAAGGTTTGTCTGTTTGCAGATGACACCAAGATCTGCAACAGAGTAGATGATCCAGATGGGGTGGGCGGACTGAGAAGAGATCTGGATAAACTAGCAAAATGGTCAGAAGAGTGGCAACTGGAGTTTAATGCAAAGAAGTGGAAGATCATGCACGTAGGGAAAAGAAACCATGAAGCCACCTATAAGCTGGGAGGGGAGTTGCTGGCAGTCACAAGGGAAGAAAGAGACTTGGATTTCATAATCACCGATGACCTGAAATCACCCAAGCAGACCACTAAAGCAGTAGGTAAGGCTAGAGGGGTGTTGGGGTGTTTTAGTAGGGGTATCACAAGTTGGAAGAGGGAGGTAATAATCCCTCTTTACAAGACACTGGTTAGGCTCCATCTGGAGTACTGCATGCAGTACTGGAGGCCACACCTTCACAAGGACATTAACTAAATTGAGGCAGTCCAGAGAAGGGCAACCAAAATGGTGCAGGGACTGCATGAGAACACATATGAGGACAGATTAACGGAGCTCAATATGTATACCCTAGAGCAAAGGAGGGAGAGAGGTGATATGATCGAAACATTCAAACACCTTAAGGGTATTAACAAGGTGAAAGTGTCTAACAAGTTTCTTTTTTTTTTTGTGTTATGTGTTTATCTCCCCTGCGACTCCCTTAACACTCCTTCAGGCCAATTGCCAAGGACACACACCTCTCATTCGGTTCCGCCTCTGACTCAAGCCCACATTACAGGCACCACAGGGTACCCCGACATAACCGTTGCGTCGGGTGGGTCCACCTCTTCCAAGGAGAAACAGCCTATCAGCCTAGGCATTGGACCTGGGTGCTGCTGTGGTTGGGTCGGCTGCCATGGATCCCAAGGGGCACTGGTCCGGGTGACCGTCATCCGGCTGGAGGAGATGCCATTTCAGTTTTTTCCTCTGATTTCCCTCAGTTGCGCTGTCTCTGAGCTTCCCTTGGTCTCCACCGGGGTGCTGCAGAGTGATGCCAATCCCCAACCCACCCCAGGAAAGGAGAGCAGTCCTCCAGATGCTCAATCCCACCCCTTTCCCTGCCGACCCTCCAGCACCCAAGTCCATTCCTAAACTCGGGTCGCCAGTGTGGTGTGAGGTAAAGCGTCAGCACCTCAGCCCTCTGTGCCACCAGGCTGGTCTAACATGTTTCAATATAAGAAAAATAGCAGGACAAGAGGACACAGCATAAGATTAGAGGGAGGCTGATTAAGGGGTAATGTGAGGAAGTTCTTTTTCACAGAAAGGGTGGTGGATGCATGGAATGACCTACCTCAGGAAGTGGTGGATGTGAATACAGTGCAGGGCTTCAAACAGGCATGGGACAGGCATAAGAGAGCAATACAGATAAGTGTGAATAGGTAGGCCATTGACAGAGCAAAGGCCGATGGCACATTCATAATGCTGAAAAAGAAATGGGCAGACTGGAAGGGCCATGCGGTCCTTTTCCTGCAGTCAACTTCTATGTTTCTGTGTTTCTATGTGCCAAGGTACTACTGTACGCTGATGAGTCAGTAACCTATATTAAAATTTCTGGTATTGGCAAATTAACTTCTGACCTCAACGCAATTTCAAATATGTTAAAAAATGGTTCTCTGACAACAAATTGGTCCTCAACTACCAAAAAAAAAAAACCCAAAAAACTATGCCCTTCAGCTACCCAGAACTAAAAAAAGGGTACCCCACTCAACATCTGTAATGCCAAGGGCCTAAAACTAAAGCAGGTGGAAGTTTTTAAATACCTTGTGTTAATATCCTTCGCATCTCATGTAGACAACCTGATACTGACAGTTGTCAGGAGACTGGAGGCCTTGCATAGCAACTTCACTAACCTCACAGTGGAAGCCAAACATCTGATTGTGTCCAGTTCTGTACTGTCACTAAAAGATTAAGACCTCACCATCTACTCAGTTGCAAGAGACTCCATGTTAAACAGAATTCATGTGATCTGTAACAAGACTTTTTGATTTGTGCTTGGGGCTGACAAATGTACTCATAGCTGCTCCTTGGACACAAAAATGGGCTCCCACTAGCAACACAGTTAAGGTACAAGATCAAACCTGCATGCTAACAAAAAAGTCATTGCTTTGGCTTACTACCCCATCCCCCCACATTAAGAAACTTCTCCCATTATATTACTACCCAAAACAATACCAGCAGCATGTCTAGGAATACATTAGAACTGCTCTACCAGAAAACAAAATTGGGTCAACATTCCTTTGCAGTAATGGCTGCTGGTTAGCTAAACAAACTGACAGATGCACTGTTTAATCTTCCCAATCTTGCACATTTTATAAGATCTCTGCAGTCACCTACACCTACATCCTAACACCCTTCTCACTGTAGCTCCCTTCTTTATGCTGATGAGTTGGTGCTTTACTCCAGCTCCAAGTCCCTGATTGGTATCCATACCAGACTCACCTCCAACTTCCACAAAGTTCAAAATTGGCTGGTTCAGGATCGCCTTGTCTTTAACACCAGTAAGACCCAGGCCATGCTCTTTGGGTCACCTCAAAAGGTTCGAGCCTGCGCAACTGGCCCAGACATCCGCTATCTGGTTGGCTCTCCTGTCTACATAGCTGACATTTTCAAATACATAGGTGTCACCCTCAACTCTGCCTTGGACTTCTGGCAGCATATCTCAATTTTACAAGTCTGTCAACGCTAACCTTGGGCTCACCTATAGGGTCAGATATGCCCTGACTCCTGCGGCTAGGGTTGCTATTGTGCAGGGAGTCCTACTTCCCAGCCTCTGCTATGGGCTCATCTCTTTTTATCAGGCTAGTGCATGCAGCTTCCACAAATGGAATGTCTGCTATAACAATGTATGTACAACTTACCCACCAGTGCTTGCTACATTCCAGTCTCGGCTGTCGCTCCCCCCTCCCAGCAACTCTATACCCTATGCTGCTCAATTGATAAGGTCCTTAGGTCCTCTAAGCCTGACTCACTGGCCTCCATGTTCTGTCTGCTGATACATCCTACTCCCTGCACTCCAAAGATCAGGTACTCCTGGCTTTACCCAAGTGCTTCTCCAAAACCGGTGAGCAGGTGTTTACCCATTTTGCTCCCAAGGTATGGAACTCCCTACCCTCACACCTTTGGGTATGCCAGTCCCACCTCACATTCAAAAGAGAACTACTCAGTTATTTGAGTTCCTGTGACATAGACTTTTTCTCCTGACCTGATTCATTCCAGTTTGTCACTCAGTCATTTGTTCCTGCTCCTGAATCTACTAATGGATATTTATTTTCCTTTTTTTGTCTGTTCATTTTTGCCCTTATGCCTTGCCCCTGGTATTTGATGTTTTGTCTGTATTAGTCATGATGTACTATTTTATTGTTTTCTGCTGCTCGCTGATTTGTTGATTCCCTGCTTGACATAATTTCTCATATCCACTTTGTTTGATCATGGCACTGTATTTGTTTGTAAAGTCTGCTGTTTTGCCTTTTCCCCATGACTTTGTAATATCCTGGGTGGTGTCTAAAAATGGGCATTTTATTGTCTAAAGCACTTACCTGGTCAACAAAAACTAAATAAATAAATCTCTATCGTCACAATGCTATTGTAACTGCATATAACTCTGCTGGTAACTTTTGCCTTACTTGGTGATTTGCTTCACTGTTGCTTTATTGTTATTGAATTGTATCTCACTGTATGTTGCATGAATTGTTTTTACTGTACCCTAATTATATTATAATGACCCTGACGTGAAACCTTTGTAAACGAGTACTTATGCTCAAAGTACTTTCTGAATAAATTAATGAATGAATAAATAAATAAATTCTCAAAATACAGTCAAAAGACACATTGGGTTATGTAATGCTAGTGGCACTAGCAAGCACAGATGATGTTTCAAAGTCTTTAAGTACTGGGAGCCTCTCCAGGTCTCAGCACAACTGAGTCAGTCATTCAAACATACTGGTACTGTATCCAGTCAGCATGAGTACCTTCTCATATAAAATATTACAGTCTCTGGCACACAAGAGTCAAAGGCAACAAACTTCTGGACTTGAGCCACCTTTCAGGGAACTCCAGGCACACCACAGCACATCTGATGTTTAAACAGCCCTGCTCGGTCAGCTCCATACTAAAAGTTTTTCAAATGGTGCAACACCAGATGTCTTAAATGTTGTCCATACCATGCCTTAGAGATAATTGTTATCTGGGAGCTACTGTCTACGATTGCTCAACAGTCAATCCCTTTGATCTTAACTGGGACTGAAGTTGATGATCCAGTGAGTCCATTTGACAACCCCGTCTCCGGGGAAACAGAGTTATGGTTCACAGAGCTTGTCCTCTTGGGGACCCACATCTCTCTATCAATGGGCGCTGTGGAAGATTTCTTGGTTCCTAACCAGCTAGAGCTATCTTTTGTTAACCTTTTTTGTGTTCTCAGGGTTGGTCTTGCAGACTTCCTTCTCAGTGAATCCCAGCAATGGCATGCCCAAGCAACATTCCCCAGTGACCAAACAGGAACTGTTTGGTCTTTGAGGTCTTTTACTTGCTGCTTTAGCTCTTGTATCCTGGGTAGGCTCTTTTGAACATACAAAGAAGCCAGCAGAAGAAGGCAATTTGGTTTATCAAGTCTGCTCATATTGCAGGGTCCACAGCTTGAACTACTGTCCCTGCCCTTCCTCCACACTCCTCCCATCCTCCCTACCCATGATCCTTACCTAGCCCCATGCCTATCCCAGCCTCACATAAAGCTGCCCACTGTCTTCAATGAGATGACCTCTTCCAGCAGTGCATTACAAGTGTCCACCACCCTCTCTGTGAAGAAGTGCTTCCTGACCTCCCTCCTAAACCTCCCACCCTCCAGCTTAAGACTGTGCCCCCTTGTGTTATGGTTGCCACTCAGTTTAAAAAGATTCTCCTTAGCAACCATATTTATCCCTTTCAAGTACTTGAAGGTCCCAATCATGTCCCTTCTCTCTCTCTCTCTCTCTCGTGTCTTCCAGGGAGCACATGTTCAGTGTCCTTAGCCTCTCCTTGTATGTTTTACCCTGCTGACCCACTATCATCTTTGTAGCCCTCCTCTGGAACTTCTCCAGCAGGTTAATGTTCTTTTTAAGGTGTGGACAGTACTGAACTCCATAATCTAGATGCGGCCTTTCCAGTGACCTGTACAAGGGCAGTATAACCTCTTCTCCTACTACCGATTCCCCTAGACATGCATCCCATCATCTTCTTTGCCTTTGCTGCTGCTTTCTAGCACTGTGTGGAGTGCTTCAGGTTACTAGTGATCATCACCCTCAGGTCCTTCTCCACCTCTAATGCAGATACTCGGACTCCACCCAGGTAGTACTGTGTCCTGGGATTCTTGGCTACAATATGCATAACTTTGTATTTCTTGGCATTGAAGCCAAGCTGCCAGATCATGGACCACCTGCCCAGTTTTTCCAGATCTTCCTGTAGGTCATGTATCCCTTCAGCTGTGTCTGCTTTCCCGCAGAGCTTGGTGTCATCCATGAATAGGCATATTTTGCCCTCAATGCCATCCCCAATGTCATTGATGAAGACATTGAACAACACCGACCCCAGCACCAAGCCCTGTGGGAGCCCATTGGTTACCTCTCTTGTGCCAGATAACTGCCCCCATAACCACTCTCTGGGTTCTGTCCCACTGACAGTTTTCCACCCATCTGGCCATCTTTTCCCCAACCCCGAGATCCACCAACTTCCTGTTCAACCTTTTGTGGGGCACAGAGTTAAACGCATTGCTGAAATCAAGATAGAGGATGTCTACCATTTGGCCTCTGTCAACTGTCTTAGTGACACAGTCAAAGAAGTCAGTCAGATTCATTTGACACATCTACCTCCCCATGAACCCATGCTGCTTTGCATTCGGGAGACCATGCTCCTCTAGATATTCCACTAACCTTTCCTTTAGTTTGGTCTCCATGAGCTTGCCCACAATGGAGGTCAGACTGACTGGTCTGTAATTCCCTGGGTCATCCTTGGCACCATGTTTGTTGAGGGGCACCACATGAGCTGTTCTCCAGTCCTGCGGTACCATGTCTGACTCTAGTGAACTATTAAATAGGTCTGCCAGTGGCCCTGCCAGCTCCTCAGCCAGTTCCTTTAGTACCCTTAGATGTACTCTGTCCGGGCCGGGTGATTTGTCCACCTTCAGTGCCAGCAGCCCCTCCCTCACTTTATCCTCCTCCATCACTATATCTGTGTCCCCCCCCACTCCTCTTTTCCCTCCTGAAGGCACTGGTCTCTCCTTCTCCCTGGTGAAAATGGAACAGAAGTATTCATTTAGTATCTCTGTTTTCCCCATTTATCCTCCACTCACTCCACCCCTTTCTTAAGCCTAACAATCCCTTCCTCCTTGTCCCTTTTCTCACTTATATAGTGAAAGAAAGCCTTCTCCCCTTCTTAATTCCTTCAGCTATCTGCGTCTCCTTCTGTGCCTTTGCTCGCCAGACTTCCTTACTCGCCTTACTAGCCTACCTTAGGTAATTTTCCATATTCACCTCTCTCTTGGTCTTCCTGAATTTTCTATAGGTCAACCTCTTTTCCCTTACTGCCTGGTCAAGCCCAGAACTAAACCAGCTGGGTGCTTTGGCTCTTGTGTTCTTCCACCTAAGCCTAATGCACTCATATGTGGCAACCAGTATTCCTTCCTTAATGCTGGACCACCTTTGACCCACCCCCATATCTGCTCTGATGCCCACCAGATAGCTCCTTAGTACTTTACCCATTTTTCTGAAGTCTGCCCTCCTGAAATCCAAGATGTTGGTCTTAGTCAGGATGCTTTCCCTGTCCATATCCATCTGAAACCACACTGTGCAATGGTCACTTTCACCCAGTGGCTCCCTTATCATTATTTCCTGTACATGCTCCTCTCCCCATTTGTGAGCACCAGATAAAGAATTGCCTCAGCTGTTGTTAGTTCAGTGATGCCCTGAGTCAGGAACCCACTTTGCATTTAATAGGTCTGGGGAGCAAGGAGATCTGGCTGCCATAGCCACAAAGAGGAGGGATGGGAGAAGCTGAGGAGGGAGTCAGTGGGAGCTGTCTCTGAGGAGTAAGGGTTTTATTTTGAGTGCCGCTGCACCGAGCTGAGGCATTCATGCTCCAGTAGAGATCCAATCTAAGGACAGGGAAGTGCAGCCTGTCCCAAGGATGGGATAGCACAACGTGGGTTCCAGGAGGAGCCAATTGGCGAGGGAGCAGCGTGTTTTGAGCAGAGTGGCCAGCTTTAAAAAGCTGCCACTCACTTTAATTTAGTAGGTCCGGGGAGCAAGGAGACCAGGTGGCCATAGCCGCAAAGAGGAGGGAGGGGAGAAGCGAAGGAGATAGTCAGTGGAAGCCGTCTTGGAGGATAGAGGTTTTTTTTGGCCCATCCACTCACCCTGGCCCCGACCTCTATTAAATATCTGAAGGAGGAGGAGCCAGTACCAGGGTGAACCTGCAGACCTAAGACGGTTTGCCACCCTCTAGTGGGAAGAGATGGAGGAAAGCAGAACAAGAATATCAGAAAGGAGCTGATCATTATTGGTCATCAGAGGAGGATAAGAGAGGAGTAACCAGCAGGTAAGGGCAGCTGGAGGAACTCAAAGGAGAGAGTGACAACAAGGCAAGCTGTGCAGTAGGAACTCAACTGACTGGAGGGACCCAGTTTTTGGATAAGGTATGGTGATTTCCTATTCTTATATTCCAGATGAATTCAGAGTCAAGGTACTGTGGCTGTTCCAGTTCTGGTCTTTGCTATTAAGCCAGACCATTGTGGTTGTTCTGGGACATTTGAGGCTTGGGGGTGATTAAGTCATGGTGGGCTCTGTTTTTTTTTGTTTTTCTTTCTAGGGGTGGCAGTTGGAGACACTGCTTGTAACGGCACTGGGGCTTGTATAGCTACTACTAATAGTGCATAGATACTACTAATAGTACATAGACTACTCTGAAGGAAGTAGCACAAGGATTGTATAACCATTGTGGGTATCTTGAGGGGTAGAACATCACTGAGGGGGACAGATGGAGTGGGATAGGGATGGACACACCAGAGGGTAGGGGGGTCTAGTGGGGACGGTTGGTGTCAGTACAGGGGGGTACAGAGGGAAGTAGGATGCAAGGAGGGCCAACACGGGAAGAATTGTGGGATGCAATGGATGTGGGGCAGCGGTTTGGATGAACATACTGTGGAGGCTAGGATGGTGTCCAATCTGTAGCAGGTTGCAGAGACTAGAAGAGGAAATGCTGTAGCTTGATAGAGAGTTGGAGAGGATGAGGGGGCATTGAGGCAGGATGGTCTTATCCAAGGAATAACAGGAGGACACCACATGGGAGGAACAGTGACTCACAGGAAGGGATGGGGAGGGAGGGCAGGAGCGGAACAAACAAGGGGCCTAGCACAAGTGGGCAGGTTAGGGTCAGGAGGAAGGGGCCAAACGCAACCAGGCAGGAAAGGCAGGAAACAGGTCTGCTGTGCTGACGACACTGGTGGAGGGGGGTGCAATCTCTGGGGGGGCCAGGAGGGGAAGGATGGGAATCTACAAGGGACAGGAGTCAGTCAGAGGAGGGTGGCAGGGATGAAGGGAGGAGAAACACTGGAGAAGCCTGGAGTCAGATCCAGGGTGAACCACAGGCCAGGGAAGGATTGCCACCCTCTAGAGGGAGGAAGAGGGTGCAAATATACCTTAAAGGAGTTGATCACTAACTGAGGGGGATCAGGCACTGGTGGATGGCAGGAGGAGGGGCATCTATTAAATGAGGGCAGCTGGAGAAGCTCAATGGAGAGACACATCCAGAGGTGAGGGCACTGTTGCTGGTCTATGGTACTATGTAGTTTGAATTTAGGGGAGCATTAATACAGAGTCAGGGACACTGTGGCTGTGTTAGGAACAAGGTACTGTTCAATTTCTGGATGATATGCTACAGATTAGGAGCAATGTGGCACTTGGGGAGTGTTGAAACTGTTTGGGCTCTGTATTATAAGGAGAACTTAAAGTGACTGATATAGGACATGTGGAGTACATAATCTGTTGTTCTAGGGGGAAAGTCAATTATACATACTGCATTCGTAGGGGGAACTTCAATTTACTGTCACTACAAGGGGAAGGGTTGTTAAGTTGAGGGTCTTGTAGGAAGCAGGGCAGGGGTGGGTAAGGGCACACTAGATAAGATCTCTCTATGGGGTTGTCAGGGAGTAAAGAGATGCTGAGGTGGGCAAATGAGGGGAACTGGGGAAGGACACACTAGGAGTGGGGTGGCACTAGTGGGGGAGGATGGGGCAGCACAGGAGGGGGCACAGGGGGCTGCAAGATGCTAGAGGGGCCATCGGGGTAGAATAGTGGGTTGCAATGGTTGTGGGGCGGCAGTCTGGATGATCGTATTGTGGAAGCTAGGAGGGTGTCCGATCTGTCACAGGCTGAGGAGACTCGAGGAAGAAGTGCAGTGGCTTGGTAGAGAGTTGAGGAGGTTGGGAGCAGGGTGGAAGGGACTGGGGCAGAGGGCAACAGGAGGATGTCACATGGGAGGAAGAGCAGTTTGGGGGAATGGAGGGGGCATTACAAATAGGAGACTTAACACAGGAGGGAGGTAAGGGCAGGAAGAGGGACTCCACATCCAGCTCGGCCGAGAGGACAGGAAATAGGTTTGCTGTGCTGGCAACATTGGAGGGGAGGGTGAGGGACCTCCAGGTGGGGGTACATAAGGAGAAGTGGGAGGATAGCACAAAGATTGGTGGTCAGGCAGAGGATTGTGGTAGAGATAAGGGGTAAGGGGAGAGGCACAGCTGGGAAAATGGAGACAGGAGCTGGGGTAAACACAAGAGGAGCGATGCTGGAGTGAAGAATAGGAGAGACTTAGCAGAGGGGGTGATCAGGGTCGAGGGGAAGGATGGGGGGAGTGTGACAGAACAGTAATGGGGAGAGGGATAGGTCCAGGGTACGGGAGAAGCATAGGAGGAGGGCAGGGTCTCAGCTGAGGTGGACTCTGTGAGAAGATACCTAGGTAATGGGGTGGGGGAGATGAGGGTTGAGAAGGAAGGTATTAGTACTGGGGACTCTACATAAAGGATTAGATGGGCAGCAGGAGAATGGCACACTCGCATCTGGCTAGAGTCTATACCTGACTTAATTGCAGGCAGGGTGGGGCAGTCGATTCTAAAGTGTGCTAGGAGGGGTAGGAGGAAACCGCATCTCATGGTGCATGTGGGTACAAATTATCTGGCAGGGAAGACAGTGGAAGTAGTGAGGGAGAGGTTCAAGGAATTGGGTAGGCTCTGTGTGGAGCTGAGGGAATTGGTGGCCTTCTCAGAGGTGCTCCTAGTATCCTGCTTTAGTATGGCAAGGAAAGAAAGGATTGGGGAGTTCAACACCTGGCTGAGGAAATGGTGTCAATCCAGGGGATATGGGTTGGTGGGGGGCTGGGACAGAATCTGGGACAACAATGAACTTTATTCAGGGGATAGGCTACTTTTGAGCTGAGATGGGAAGGGGGTGTGATGCTTGCACAGCTGATTCTGATTACTCTATGATTTTTGTAATATAAAAATGTGTTATTGAGTGTCTCTCATGAGACATGCTGAGACAGCCTGTGGGATGACCACACCCGGCCCCCCCCAGGTTTCAACTACAAGCTGTTAACCTAAAAGCCAGCGATAATTACAGGCTAGAAGAGACACAAATTAAGGATCTCCTGTTTATCTGGCTTAATTGGAGCTGCCAGCTGCTAGGATGAAAATCATAAACATTTATGATGTTTAGAGGAAGAAACCAGGTTATGTCACTTAGGTATTAAGTCATAAACGCTCCTTTGATGTCTGTGAAGGGCAAAAAGACACACTAGATCAAAGGGTTATGGGGAAGTGAGTTTTTGCTGATGTCACCTATTTAATTTATCTTCTGAATGATGAGACATCCTGTTTTGTATAATTTTTATATTCTGACAGGAAGGAGCTAGGTGACCTCATGCAAAGAGGTTGGCAAAGCCAGTTTTAAACAGTATTCTGTTTTCCACTTAGAGACATACATGTTTGGACTCTGAAAAAACAACATCAGGCACTGTTAGAAGGTATACATTAGAAAGACATGTCTAAGGGTACTGTGGTAGGAGAGTTTGTTTGTATTTATAACCTTGTTTTTTTAAGTGATTGTATGGTTTTGTGATATATTGTTTTGTATTTACATTTTTTATATGTTTATCTATTTTAAAGTAAACCTCTATTTAAGAGACCACTTGGTATGCCTTTGAAATTCTTTCTTTGACAAGTGAAGCATATATGGTTAAAGTTGACACTGTGCATAAGCTTACTGGTTTACCAAACAGGGAAAAGGTAAGAGTTTATTCTGAGGTCTTTCATAGAGTTTTTAAGGGTTCATTTTGTACACCTGGTTAGGTGCCCTAGGTGAAAGATATCTGGCCCCCTGAAGAGCAGAATTATCTGAGCCTGTACTTTGGGTATGCTAGCAAGAGGTTCATAGTTTGAATCCCTCCAGAACTTGAGACCAAAGGTTGATTCGAACCCACAAAACAGACAGGAGGGTTACCCTGTTCTGTTAACTGTTCACAATACTGCACTCGGAGGTTGGCACTGTGGGAACAGAGGGCCTGTCCTGCTGAGTGGGGTTGTGACAGATCGGTTGGCAACAGTGTGCATAAGTTTGGTATTACAAGCTTTTATTGTTCAGTGTGTTGGCTTGATACTGTCAGCTCACTTGCAGAAAAAAGAAAAAGGCAGTAATTTATTTTAAAAGGAAACAGAACTATATCACTTGGCTTACAGTCAAGTTCCTAACTGTTTTATTTTTTTTTCTAAAGTGCAAGTCAGAGTATCCGTAGTTAGGGAAGAAGATGGCTTCCAACTTCAGCGGGCACACTGTAGACTACATAAAGCAGTTGTGCAGGGACAGAGGAGTCCTGTTCAAGGTGAAAGCCACCAGGCAGAACCTTGTGGATGCCCTGATGGTAGCAGATACCCAGAGCATCGAGTCACAGACAGTGACTGTATGGGACCGAACCTTGAATGTAGAAGGGCTAGCAGCCAGTGCAGTGTCCAGATCTGATGAGGAGGGCAGCAGGGCCACTGTCAGTGAAGGGCCACAGCAGCAGGGGAAGGTCACCAGTATCCTGGATCCAGAAGTACTCAAGCTGCAGATTGAGTTGCACAGAATGGAGCTGGAATTCCAGAGAGAAGAGAAGCGAGAACAGTGAGCTGAAGAGGAGAAGAGGGAGCAAGAACACCGAGAGGCAGAGTGAGAATGCCGGGAGGCTGACTGTGAGGAGGGTGAGTGCTAGAGGCAACATGAACTGGAGGAGCTACGACTCCAACCACCAGCACCAGAGCAGGTAAGTGGCTTGGGTTTAACTGGGACTACAGGACTGAGTTACAAATTGAATTCCAAATTGATAGCTGAATTTAAAGAGGGGGAGGATATGGATGCCTTTTTAAATTCTTTGGAAAAAGTTTGTATTCAGGCTAAAATTCCTAGGGAGTCCTGGAGCTTCTAGCTATCCCCGCTACTTACCGGGAAAGCTCAGGATGCATTGGGTCAAATGGACAATGAGGACAGTAATGATTACAGCAAACTTAAAGCTGCACTGTTAAAATAATTTGAATTATCTGCTGAAGCATACAGAGCTAAATCCTGTAAGCTCAGGAGAAGCCCTGACATGAGCTATGAGGAGCTAGCCATGAAACAACGTCAGTTTTTAAAACATTGGTGGGAAGGAATTGTAGCAAACTCTGTTGATAAAACTGAAAATGTGATTTTGTTAGAACAGTTTTTTCCTGACATGCCCAGCAGAGCTGAAAACCTGGCTGGAGGACCGAGATCCCAAAACAGTGCAAGAGGCTGCTGAACTCTCGGACCGCTATGCCAAGAGCAGACCTACCCAGAGAGTGAATGGGGTGGGCGTGGCAGCACAAAAAGGGAAAAGCATCACTTCAAGGCAACTAAAACCCTCACTGCCTCCACCAAAACCAGTTAGCCCCAGGTTTCAGAAAAAAGAAATGAGTGTTGGTTGTGTAAAGAAACTGGGCATATTGCTAGACAGTGTCCCAAAAAGGCAAGCAATACACAACAGGGGGCTAGGAAAGAAGTGGGTTGTTTATGTGTTCCTGGAAGCATGCCTGTGAACATGAGGGAGCACATGCACCCAGTCATGGTGAATGATGTACAGATGCAAGGGTTAAGGGACACAGGGCCCTCCCTGACCTTGGTAAAGGGGGATCTAGTACAGCCTGGTCAGCTTATATCCAATAAATACATTACTGTACAGGACTTTTACTGGTGAGGAGAAAACATTGCCCCTCGCTAGTGTTCTCCTAGACAGGGGTGAAATAGGGGGAACTGTGCAACAGCTGGCTGTAGCCAAAACCTTAGCAGTGGATGTGATCCTGGGCAACAATCTCAAACAAGGGATGGTGTGTGCAGTTACCCATAGCCAAGTGGCAAGGGAAAATGGTAGTTTACTGAACCCCACAGAAGCCATTGTGAAAACCACTGGGAGGCTGGTTCTTCAGCCTTTGTCTCCTGATATGGAGATTAATGAAAAGGGGGTATAAAGTTCCCCAATAGCAAGTAACCACACAGCTATGGAGGGTTACTCTGAAAAGGAAGGGGTGACCCATTGTCAGAGGGTTAGGGTTGACAGTGATCATGAGTGCCTTGATGCTAGTGCTAGGGACCCTAGTTTAGCGACTGAAGGGGACCTGTCCCATGCCTTGGGAATGTGTGAGGGGTTTGCAGCTGCTCAGAGAAGTGACCCTAGTCTAGAGAAACTGAGGGCTTGGGCAGAATCTAACGGAACACAGGGAGGTGATGGCAGACATATGGTTTATTGGGAAAATGGACTGATCTACAGTATACTCAGGCTGTGCAGACAGAGGGAGGGGTGCTAGGTAGGCAGCTTGTCATTCCCCAGGGGTATCGTGAGCAGTTGCTCAAGATTGCACATGATATTCCCTTGTCTGGTCATCTGGGAATCACAAGCACTATGCAGCGGTTGGCCCAGAATTTCTATTGGCCTAACTTCACCCAGCAGGTGAAGGAGTATTGCAGGTCTTGTTACCGGTGCCAAGAAATAGGGAAGGCGGGCAAGAAAACCCATGTGCCCTGATTCCATTGCCCATAGTGGAGAAGCCATTCCAGAGGGTGGGAATGGATATTGTGGGGCCTTCAAATACCCCCAGCTCCTCAGGGAAGAGATTCATCCTGACTGTGGTGGATTATGCCACCCAGTATCCAGAGGCAGTTGCCCAATCCTCAATGAGGGCAGACAAAGTGGCAGATGCCTTACTTGGGATTTTCTGCCGTGTTGGGTTTCTGCAGGAGGTTATCACCGATCGAGGGGGTTCCTTCATGTCGGACCTGATGAAATGTTTATGGGAGAAGTGTGGGGTGGTGCAGAGATGCACAACACCATATCACCCATAAGCCAATGGGCTTGTGGAAAGATTCAATGGTACCCTGAAGTCAATGCTCCAGGCATTTACTGAACAGCATGGGAGGGACTGGGAGAAATACCTTCCCCACCTGTTGTTTGCATACAGGGAGGTGCCCCAAGAGTCTACAGGATTTTTCCCCTTCGAACTCTTATATGGATGCTGGGTATGTGGGCCCCAAGACTTGATCTGAGAGGATTGGGAAGGCAAGCATGCTACCCAGGGAACTCCCATAGTGGATTACGTCCTTAAGTTTAAGGAAAGGCTGAAGGAGCTTATGGAGACAGCCCAGAGCAACCTGGCAGCTGCCCATCAGAAACAAAAAGTGTGGTATGACCGCAGAGCCAGTGCTCGCTCATACATGGTGGGTCAGGAAGTCATGGTCCTTATTCCGGTCCAGAAAGCCAAGCTGCAGGCTGAGTGGGCAGGACCTTACAAAGTTGTTAGGAAGGTAAATGACGTGAACTATATTATAGAGTTACCTGACAGAAGACAGACAGAAAGGATGTACCATGTCAACATGATGAATCATATGTAAATAGGGCTGACATGGTGTTTGTAGTGTGTAGTCCTGGGGAGGGGATGGATGAAGGAGACCCCCTTCTAGACTTGCTGGAAGAAAGTAAGTGGGAGTCCTCTGTGGAGGCAGTTAAATTGTCTCCCCAGCTGACCCTGGACAAGATCCAGGAAGTAAGGGAGGTTTTAGCAGACTTTGCCCTATTGTTTAGCACCAAGCCTGGACTAACCCCCTTAGTGACACACAATGTGGACACAGGGACACAGACGCCCATAAGGCGGACAGCATATTGGGTATCAGAGGCTGTCCAAAAGGACATTAGGAGGGAAGTGGAGAAGATGCTGGATTTAGGGGTAATCCAGAGATCCCATAGCCCCTGGGCCTCACCCGTAGTTCTTGTGCCTAAGCCAGATCACTCTACTCATTTCTGTGTGGACTATCATGGACTGAATGCAGTCACAAAGTCAGATGCCCACCCGATACCCCAGACGGATGAACTCCTGGACAAGTTGGGAGGGGCGACCTACCTTACAACTATTGACCTGACTGAGGGGTATTGGCAGGTAGAGTTGACAGACAGATTTAGGGAGAGGTTGGCCTTGATCACTCTGATGGGCTTATTTGAATTTAAAGTAATGCCATTCGTAATGAAGAATGCCCCAGCCACTTTCCAGAGGTTGGTGAACTAGGTGTTAAATGGTGCTGAGGAGTACACTGTGGCATACCTGGATGACATTGCCATATTTAGTGCTAGCTGGGAGGAACATTTATCCCACCTTAGGGAAGTGCTGGGCAGGATACAGAGGGCCAGACTCACTGTCAAAGCCAGGAAGTGCCAGGTGGCCATGGGAGAAGTGGCATACCTCGGGCATGTGGTAGGCTGGGACAGCTCCGTCCTAACCAAATAAAAATAGAAGTAATTCAGGTATGGCCCAAACCAGAAATGCAAAAGCAGGTCGGGAGTTTTCTTGGGACAGCAGGGTTCTATAGAAAATTTTTACCCAATTACAGTGCCCTGGCTGCTCCACTGTCTGACCTGGTAAATAAAAGGATGCCAAAGAAAATTACCTGGGGACCAGTCTGTGAAGAAGCCTTTACCATATTGAAGGAGGCACCGTGCAGTGCTCCTGTTTTGACAATTCCTGACTATAGCAGACCCTTTATAGTTCAGACTGACGCCTCAGATGTGAATATTGGGGCAGTACTGAGTCAGACATCCAACCAAGGGAAAGATCACCTGGTAGCATACCTGAGTAAGAAGTTACTTCTCAGGGAGCAGGCATACTCTGCCTTGGAAAAGAGTGTCTTGCCATAGTGTGGTCCCTAAAGAAGTTGGAGCCATACTTGTATGGGCAGCATTTTGTGGTACAAACTGACCACAACCCCCTGGTTTGGCTGTCGCAAATGGGGAAGAATAATGGTAGATTGTTAAGATGGAGTCTTGCTTTGCAAGGGTATGATATAACAATCTTACATAGGGATGGAGTGAAGAATCAGAACTCAGATGGGTTGTCTTGCGTCTATGAGGAGTGAACTGATTTGGGAAACTTACCCCATGCAGGGGATAGAGCCCCCAAATTCAGTCTAGGAAAGGAGGATTGTGACACGTGTACAGCTGATTCTGATTACTCTATGATTTTTGTAATATAAAAATGTGTTATTGAGTGTCTCTCATGAGACATGCTGAGACAGCCTGTGGGATGACCACCCCCAGGTTTCAACTACAAGCTGTTAACCTAAAAGCCAGGAGATAAGTACAGGCTAGAAGAGACACAAATTAAGAATCTCCTGTTTATCTGGCTTAATTGGAGCTGCCAGCTGCTAGGATGAAAATCATAAACTTGTATGACGTTTAGAAGAAGAAACCAGGTTATGTCACTTTGGTGCTAAGTCATAAACGATCTTTTGATGTCTGTGAAGGGCAAAAAGACACACTAGATCAAAGGGTTATGGGGAAGTGAGTTTTTTGCTGATGTCGCCTATTTAATTTACATTCTGAATGATAAGACATCCTGTTTTGTATAATTTTTATATTCTGACAGGGAGGAGCTAGGTGACTTCATGCAAAGAGGTTGGCAAAGCCAGTTTTAAACAGTATTCTGTTTTCCACTTAGAGACATATATATGTTTGACTCTGAAAAAACAACATCAGGCAGTGCTAGAAGGTATACATTAGAAAGACAAGTCTAAGTGTACTGTGGTAGGAGATTTTGTTTGTATGTATAACCTTATTTTTTTGAAGTGATTGTACGGTTTTGTGATATATTGTTTTGTATTTACATTTTTTATATTTTTATCTATTTTAAAGTAAACCTCTATTTTGAGAGACTACTTGGTGTTCCTTTGAAATTCTTTCTTTGACAAGTGAAGCATATATGGTTAAAGTTGACACTGTGCATAAACTTACTGGTTTACCAAATGGAAAAGGTAATAGTTTATTCTGAGATCTTTCATAGAGTTTTTAAGGGTTCATTTTGTACACCTGGTTAGGTGCCCATAGGCGAAAGATATCTGGCCACCCCAAAAAGCAGAATTATCTGAGCCTGTACATTGGGTATGCTAGCAAGAGGTTCACAGTTTGAATCTCTCCAGCACTTGAGACCAAAGGTCAATTTGAACCCACAAAACAGACAGGAGGGTTACCCTGTTCTGTTTCTGTTCACAATACTGTGCTCGGAAGTTGGCAATGTGGGAGCAGAGAGCCCAACCTGCTGAGTGGGGTTGTGTCAGGGGGTACTAAAGCAGTGGGTAAGGGAATACATAGCTATGAAGGTGGATTTAAACTAGATGGGGGTGTGGCATGAGGACAGCTGGTAGGCAGGGATCCCAGAGGGGAAGCCGAGCATGCCTACCCCTGAGCTATAGGAGAGGTATATGGGGTGGGGACACAAGGGGGGGTTAGAAGGGGAGGAAACCAGGGTGAGGGGAAGACACAGGTTGGAGGGTGGCCTTGCTGAATGTGAGAAGCTTAGGTAACAAATTAGCTGAGCTACAGGCTGTCTTGGCCGTGGGGATGGTGGACATTGTGGCCATCACTGAAACATGAGCCACCCAGAACCAAGACTGAGATATGATGATCCCAGGGTACAGTATATTCTGGAAGGACAGGGTTAGGGGGAAGGGAAGCATAGCAATCTATGTGAGGGAAGGAATAATGTGTATAAGGGAGGTGGAGGGCAGGACAAAGGCCCTATGGATGCAGTTCAAAACTCCAAAAGAAAGACACTGAGGGTGGGGGTAGTGTACAGGCCACCAGCTCAGGAGGATGACCTGGACAGAGAGCTGGCCGAACAGATCAGCAGGGTCTGTAGGAAGGGGAACACAGTAATCGTAGGGGACTTCAACCTCCCTGAGGTGGACTGGACCACCCCAGCCACCATGTGTGCAAAGGAGCAGGTGTTACTAGATGCATTTCAGGACTGCTTCCTGGTGCAATTGGTCCACGAGCTGACTAGGGTGGGAGAGACTCTGGACCTGGTATTAACAAACGGGCAGGCTGTAAGGGATCTGGGAGTGGAGGACCCCCTGGCTGGGAGTGACCATTACATGGTGTGGTTCACATTCAATCTGGGCATGGAAACAGGAGGGATGGGTACCAGGATGATCAATTTTAAGGGAGCGGACTATAGAAGGATGGGGGGAAATTTTGGTTAAGCACCTGGTGGGAATTCAGACAAGCATGAGTGCTAGCCAGAAGTGGGATATCATTGAAAAAAGGCTAGCAGAGGCAACTGAGACTTGCACCAGACACAAAGCAAGAAGGGTAGGGCAAAGAAGCCAAGCTGGCTGACTCGGAAGGTCATGAAAGGGGTGAGGACCAAGAGAAAAGCATTCCAGAGGCTTAGGAAATTGGGAGGGCAGGGGGACAAAGACGAGTACACAAAGAAGTCCAGGGAGGTTACCAGGCTAGCCAGAATGGCCAAGGCTTCCAGAGAGCTGAGACTGGCACAGGGAATCAAGGACAGGGAAAAGTACTTCTGCTGCTACGTTGGTGAGAGAAGAAGGAACAAAGACCAGATTGTGAGGATTAAGAAGGATGGGGGGGTGGGTGGAGAAGGAGAAGGACCAGACAGAGTCTCTGAATGAGTACTTCTGCTCTGTGTTCATGAAGGAAAAGAGGGAAGATACCCCATGGGAAGGGTGGAGTGGGCAGAGGGGGTTGGGGGTGACTGATATCAGGATTACAAAGAACAGGGTGCTGGAAGGGCTAAGGGCACTGAGGGTGGACAAGGCATAGGGACCAGATGGCATTCACCTTAGGGTACTTAAGGAGCTAGCGGAGATCCTGGTGGGACCACTGGAAGACCTGTCCAGTACTTCACTGGACACAGGATGCATGTCACAGGACTGGAGGATGGTCCATGTGGTATCCATTCATAAAGGTGGCCCAAAGTATGATCCAGGCAACTACAGACAAGTGAGTCTCACTTCAATCATGGGGACACTCGTGGAGGCAATCCTAAAAGAGAGGCTGGTTACCTTTTTGGAAGACAATGGTATCCAAGATGGTCATCAGCACAGTTTTGCCTCAGGCAGATCCTGCCAGATAAATCTAGTTGAGTACTATGACTGAGTAACCAGGGAATTGAACAGGGGCCATGCAGTGGACATCCTGTATTGGAACTTCAGCAAGACCTTTGACTCCGTGCCACATAGGAGGCTGGAGGGAAAACTGGAATACATAGGGGTGGGAACAAAAATGGTCAATTGGATCATCAACTGGCTGAGGGGTAGGCATCAAAGGGTGGAGGGGGTGGAAGTGTCATCACCAAGGGATGTTACGAGTAGGGTACCCCAGGGGTCAGTACTGAGACCAGTGCTGTTTGGGATATTCATAGACGATATCTCAAGTGGGATCTGGAGTAGGATCAGTCTGTTCACAGACGATACTAAGATCAGAGCTGTGGTAGATGACATAGAGGGGTGGAGGGGGCTGCAGGACGACCTGACCAAACTATAGGAGTGATTGGAAACATGGCAGGTGGGGGTTCAACACCAAAAAGTGCAAGGTCCTGTAAATCAGAGCAAGGAACCAGGGGAGGAAATATCAGTTGGGAGAGTTACAGTTGGAAAGCACTGGGGAGGAAAAGGATCTAGGGATACTAATAACAGGGAGTATGAACCACTCAGCTCAGTGCAGGAAGGCAAACAAGATGCTGGGATGCATAGTGAGGGGAATCTCCTCCAGGCACAGAGAGGTGATCCTTCCCCTGGTCACTGGTCAGGCCACGCTTGAAATACTGCATACAGTACTGGCGTCCATTCCTGAAAAAAGACATCAGATTGCTGGAGGGGGTGCAGCATAGGGCGACGAAGATGATCCATGGACTGGAGGGAAAATCCTATGAGGAGAGGCTGGGAGAGCTGAACATGTATTTCCTGGATTAGAGGAGGGATGGGGGGATATGATTGAAACCTTTAAATACTTAAAGGGAATAAATAAGGCTAGTATGGAAGAGATCCTTCAGATCAGAAGGGGGAGGGACACGAGAGGGCATCGACTGAGATTGGGGGTGAAATTCAGGAAAGAAATCAGGACACACTTTTTCATGGAAAGGGTGGTGAACAAGTGTAATACTCTGCCCGAGGAAGTGGTATCGTGTAAAAAGGTGGGGGATTTAAGAGGGGTTGGAACAGAGTGAGGGGGGTTGTTAAGAGGAGGGGAGGGTGGGGCAGCTGCAAGTTGAGGGGCTAGCTGCACAATCTAGCAGACTTGATAGACCATGAGACCCGTTTCTGCTGGCATTTTGTATGTTCATATGTAGTCCTTCCAGGAACACCTGACTCCTAGCACATGTTGTGGATGGTATGCTCCAGTTCATCTTGGGCAGGTTGAAGTCCCCCACAATTACCACCTCTCCTTTCCCTGCAGCTTCCAATATTTGTAAGCTCAGTTCCCTGTCCCTTTCTTCATCCTGATCTTCTTTGTGGTGTCAGTCCAAACTGCTGCCATAGGCACTGAGGGGGCCTTTCTCTGGGTCAAATGTTCCTCCTTTTGTCATATTCACTGTACCAGCTCACCATAAGATGGTGGGTTGTTCATCCAGTCTGAGTGAAGCTTAACCAACATCATGACAGAATAGATAGCCCCCGAAGAACTTGCTTTACTCAAGCATGGTTCATAAAACTGAAGGCTGTGGTCCTGGACCTCAGAAGGGCTGATTTAAATAAAATGAGGGAAAGGGTTAGGGAAAAAGCACAGTGGTTTAAGGCTCTGAGCTGCAAATCTGGAGACCTGGGTTTGAATCCCACAGCCCCAACTTGCATACTGTGTGATCCTGAGCAAGTCACTTAACTTCCCTGTGCTCCCAGGTCTCACCTGTAAGCAAGCTTTCAAGTTATTGTGCCACTCCTGGTTAAACAATTGGAAAAAAATGGAGTTAGTACAGGGGGATCAAAGGGGTACAGGAAAAATGGACAGTTATTTAAGGGCCATTTTGGAGGCAAACAACTCTTGTATGAGGAAAGTCATTAAGAGGAACAAGTATATAAGGCTGATTTGATTCTCCAAGGGAGTGAGGGAGCCAGTGAGTGCCAAAAGATACAAGTAGAAGCATGGGATGGAGCAATGGGAGAATATTGGCATAAGCTAAAGGAAACAATGGGTGTGATCAGGAGGGCAAAGACAGACACAGATCTGTGCATTGCGAAGGGTGTCAAGGGAAAGAATTCTTTAGGTACATCAGGGAAAAAAGTAAGATGAGGGGAAGAAATTGTCAGGCTATTGGGGTGTAGTAAAGGACAATTGTTAGAGGTTACTCTGAAGATGGACTTGCTTTATTCTCTGAGTTCATGCAGTCTAAACACGATGCGAAAAGGAATTCTTCTCCAGGGAAATGCCAATATTAATTGGAATAATAAAGCACATTAGGGATGTAGAGATCACCTTGAGAGCCTGAACCTTAAGCAAGTGATTTTCTCAGCTACCAGACTAAATTACAAGGCTAGCATGGAGTTCCTAACAGACTGGATAGTCTCCTCTAGACCAGATCATAGCTATCAAGCCCATCCTTTACCCATTAGCTTAGGGACCATTCTCATGTTATTTGCTTTTGGAGTGCTTGCGGGCCTCGTTCTCCACTTCTACATGTAACCTCCAGATCCATTCGTAATCTAATCATTAGTAAATTCAGGAATGCTGCCTCACAGATCAACTGGACTTCTTTGCATGCCATCCCCAATGTAGAGTTGATGTATTTATATTATACTTGAATTTAGCAGGGTTTTTAGTCATTTTGCCCCATCTGTCACTTACATACTAAGAACAGGGGTTAGGAATGGATCACCCCTTATCTGGTACAATTGCTGCAGGGGAGAGAGACAGGTCCTGGAAAGCTTTTAGGAAACAATGTGCAAATCAAACGTTGCTTGAATATAAAACAAGCATTTGTCAATGCCGACTGTTTCCTTGCATGGTTTCTGTGGCAGGGGTGTATTGTGTTAGTTGAACTTCTGGTGGGAGGAAAAGCCTGTCTGAACTATGTTTTGACAATCTGTCATATTTTGGACAGCATTTGAATACAGAAGCTTGGGTAATAAGAAGGCTATGTTGAAAATGTAGGATGCAAATATTTAAGATTTCCACAGTTATGAGCATGCATACCGAAATTGCAACAAATGGGCATAACTTTAACATTTTTTCATATTTTGACCCCAAATGTTGAACATAGAATTTTTATCACCCCATCTCATGAACCCCGTAGGTGATAATTTTCAAATCTGTGGGAAAACGGCACTCCGCGCCACAGGTGCGAAAACATGTTTTGGGCAGGATGTGAAAAATTAAAGCTATACTGATCATGAGGTGGTGTGATAAAATGGCTATATTGAAAATTTGGAGTGAAAATATTGAAAATGACCAAAGTTACATGCGTGCGTAGTAGAAAATTGTGAACAACCGCGTGTAACTCAACCATTTTTTAGAGTTTTTTCACCAAATTTTCATCATGGCCTTTTTAGAACCTCACCTCATGAAGCATGCCACTGTTATTTTGGTCATTCATCCCAAAAGGTAATTTCACACAGTGACTGCTCCATTCTGTGCCACAGGTGCCAAAACACATTTCGGCCAGGATGTGAAAAATGACAGCTGTACTGTTCATGAGGAGGTATGAAAAATGGCAATGTTGAAAATCTAGAGTTAAAATATTAAAAATTGGAGAAGTTATGAGGGTGCACAGAAACGTCACAATGCATGCTTGTAACGCAATCATTTTTGGGATTTTTTTGCACCAAATTTTCAACATGGGCTTTTTGGGACCTTTCCTCATGAACACTGGCACTGTCATTTTGTTACTCGGTCCTGAAAGGTGATTCTGTGCAGCAACTGCAAAATCACCTTTTGGGACCAAGTAATGAAATGACAGTACCAGTGTTCATGAGGTGGGGTCCCAAGAACCCCATGCTGAAAATTTGGGGTCAAAATTCCTAAAAAATGGCTGAGATATCAACATAAGTTGAAAACCCCATTGACAGCCATTATACAGAGCTTACCTTGATTTCTCAGTTCATTGTTCGGCTTTGAAGAGTGCAGACATGTCCCGGTTCACAGAAGATTGCAGTTGCCAACCTCTGAAGGTAAGTATGGGGTAAGAGGGGTGCGGAAGGTGGGTGTGCAGAGGGAGGGTCGGGATGGGGGAGGGGGATTGGGAGAAGATGAGGGACCTCTTAATTTTTTACAGGCTTAAAAAAAGACATATGATGACAGTTTTCTTTTTTTTAACGGCATAAAAAATGTTTATTTCAGGACACTGAGAGTGGGCTCCCCTGTATCCATGGGCGGGGCTTAGATAATGCCAATTGGGGGGTTGGGCACCTTGATGTTAGCACTGGGACAGGGAATGGAGGGTGCAGGATGGACAGCATGCAGAGGGAGGGAGCAGGAGGGCTACATTCACATACCAAGATGAGGAACAAGGGGTCGGGGAGGACAACATGTAGAGGTATGGAGCGGGAGGGGTTAATTTTGATATTAGGAGGGGAACAAAGGGTGCAGGAGGGCAGCATTAAGAGGGAGGGAGCAGGAGAGAATGCAGCTGATACCGGAATGGGAAACCAAGGGTGTAGGAGGACAGCACACAGAGGGATAGAGCTGGAGGAAATGCAGCTGATACCAGGATGGGGAACAAAGAGTTTGGGGAGGGTAGCATGCAGAGGGAGGGAGTGGGAGGGAATGTTGCTGGTGATAGGGAAATGGAAGGGGCTTAATGCAAATGGTGGTGAAGAACGGGACAGAGCTGCCTGCTTACCAGCCAGCATTATGCAAATGAAAGGAATGAAGCGTTCTCATTGGAGCGCTTCTTTTCTTCCAACTAGAGAATGGCTTCCAGCTGTGAAACTGTGACTTGTGTCGCAATCTGGTTGCATGCTTATTGGTCTGTCAGGGACAAGCCCACTATATAGTGCTGTGCATTGGACTCATCCCTGACACACCTACAAAATGTTGTTCTACTGCAAGATGTTTTTTGCACACCCACAAGGAAACATAAAAAACTAAGCAATGAATGTGAACAATTGGTTAAAGATGAAAATGGAATATTATTAAAACTCCCAGTTTCATTTTTCAAACAGGCTGCAGGCACACTGGCAAATACTAAACAATCTCATGGGAAAGACCAGTTCCGCAGCAGTACCACTTCTGACTACTGAACAAGGTAACTTGGCAAATCTGATTGAAATTGCCACAGAGCTCAATACCACTTCTTGTGGAGCCACACAAATTGCTCTGTTGGTTGATTGCTCAGATCTTGAGCAGAATGAGACTAACTGTGGGGGTTCAGATGCTGATTTTAAGTTTATGGGCTCTATTCTCAAAGGGCCTTTAGATTAATGCAAGCTGTTGTAAAAGGCAGCTTGTATCAAAGCCCAGTGCCCAAGGTACCCTGTGCCCAATTCTCTATTGAGCAGGGTCCCGACGGCAAAGTCCCTCAGCTTGTGGCAACCTTGGCCATGCACCAAACAGACAGTGCATCTGGAGGGTTTGCTGCGAGCTGTAGGGCGGCTTTGCACTGCTCTAGCTTATCCCTGATGGCGAGTGGCACCTCCCAAGCCCTGATCGGCCCCAAAAGTAAACTGTAAAAAACAATAATTTCCTGATGGTAGAGCAGTCCCCCCCCCGATCTGCCCGAGAATTAAAATGTAAATAACAATAATTCCCTGGTGATCTAGTGGATTCCCTACAGCCCCAGTCTGCCTGACACTTAAAATGTAATACACAATAATTCCCAAGTGATATAGCAGTCCCACTGCCCTGACCTGTCCGACACCTAAATTGTCATAAACAATTCCCTGGTGATCTAACAGCACCCCCTCCCAGCCCCGATCTGCCTGACACTTAAAATGTAATACACAATAATTCTCTGGTGATCTAGCAGACCCCCCAGCCTCGATCTGCCCAACACTTACATTGTAATAAACAATAATTCCATGGTGATCTAGCACCCCCCCTTCCCCAGCCACGATCTGCCCGGATAATACATTGTTGACACAATCATCTCCTGGTGGTCTAGTGGGCCCCTCCTCCCACCCTGGCAGATAGTGCTCACCATTCTGCTCCGCTCATCAACATGAACCCTGAACCGGCAACTGGCACAGTCCTCCTCTCACCACCACGGCTGGACACCGACTAAACTGTCATTGAGTGGGTACTGTATACAGCACTTGCCCACTGACAGCTCAGAGTAAATTCGCAACTTTTGCCCACCCCAATGGCAGGCAGTTTAAATGTGTAAATATCATTATAACTTTCCACAAGGGCACTCAAAGTCTTGTGACAAGGCTGTACATGAGTTCTGGTATCTTCAGTTTTTCAGGCCCTCTATGGCCTCTATCAGCACATCTCTAATGCTATGATGGTTCACCCTTTTGGGAATCCCTTTGAACAGAAATGCCCTTTTCACATCTATGGCCTCCCCTCAGCACCAATGCTCTACAATAGCTCCTGATGTTCCATGGTGGATTGCACATTTTTGGGAGTTACCAGTCCCAATTATGTAGCCACAGTTCATGGAATAATAATAATAATAGTTAATGTAATTTATATAGCACCCATTAAAAATTTCAATGCACCGTCTAAAATCCTGTCCTAGCAGTGGACATCGTATACCTGGATTTCAACAAGGCATTTGACTCTGTACCACACAAGAGGCTGATCAGGGAATTGGTGAACTTCAGAGTAGGATAGGGGTTGGTTAAATGGGTGGAAAACTGGCTCAGGAACAAGTCCCAAAAGGTGATAATTGGAGGAGAGCTGTCTAGTACCAGGGAGGTCACAAGTGGCATCCCACAGAGCTCGGTTCTAGGGCCAGCACTGTTCAACATTTTCATTAATGATATTGGAGATAGCATCAAGGGCAAAATGAGTCTGTTCATAGATGACATCAAGCTCTGTGGGAGAGTGGACTCAACAGAGGTGATACAGGACCTTAAGGAGGACTTAAGAAAACTTGAAAGATGATCAGGCATCTGGCAGCTGGGCTTCAATGCAAGGAGGTGCAAGGTCATGCATGTGGGAGTAAAAAACCCCAGGACAGAGTAATACCTGAGAGGGGTCTGGGTGACTCCCATAGTAGAGGAAAAAGATCTGGGAGTGATGATATCTAGCAATATGACGCACTCAGTGCTGTGCAAGAAAGCAGTGGCATGAGCAAACAGGATGTTGGGGTGCATAGCCAGGGGGATCAGTAGTAGGCAACAGCAGGTGGTCCTGCCCTTGTACAGGTCACTGGTGAGGCTGCATCTGGAGTATGTGGTGCGGTTCTGGAGCCCTCACCTTAAAAAAGATATCAACCTGATGGAGATGGTCCAGAAGAGGGCTACAAAGATGATTACGAGGCAGCAGGATAGAGGAGAGACTGTGGGCTCTGAACATGTACTCTCTGGAGGACAGAAGGGAGAGGGGAGACATGACAGAGAACTTCAAGCACATGATAGGACTCAATAAGGTAAACAAGGAAGGTATAGTTAGGGAAAACTACATCAAAACCACAAGGGGAACAGCCTTAAGCTGGCAGGGGTGGTGTTTAGGAGGGAGGTTAGGAGATACTTCTTCACCGACAGGCTGGTAACCAAGTGGAATGCACTGCCAGAAAAGCTGATCTCAGCAAGGATGGTGGGGAGCTTCAAGAGGGGCTGGGATAGATATAGGGGAGCATTAAGATCTGGGGAGGGGGAGGGGAAGAGGATAAGGGTGAAATGGTCAGAGAGAGAGGGGAGCAGGGACATCAGCCTGAATTAAGCTGAAATTCCTGCACGACTGGCAGACTTAATAGACCAGAAGGCCCAATTCTGCTGGCAAATTTGTATGTTTGTATGTAAAATCCTAATAAAGGAAAAATCAAAGAGTATGGAAAGCCAGTTGGTAGTAGAAGTAAGTCTTTAGTTCTCTTTCTAACAGCAGAGTATCAATGCAAGCCCAGATTTTCCAAGGTAGTCCATTCCAAAAGGTGGAGGGGGCATGGACCAAAACTGCTCAGTCACCAAATGTAGCCAGTCTGGTGGTCATAGCTGCTGGTCATAACATTGTAAAGGTGAGTGTAACCCCCCTGTCGGGGGCTTACCTGTGAGCCCCCGAAAAAGGCTCAGTTTCTCCAGGGTTTTGCTTCCACCCCCCATTCTTTTTTTTTGACTGGGTCCCGTTTCCTGGCTTGCCCCCTGTATTTCTGTCCTCTCCTGCCAGCCCTGTATGGTATTAGACAGAGAGTGGAGCCAGAGGAGCAAGTTCGTGGAGTCACCAGTTTTGGAAATGGCACTGCCATGCTGGCGAGCTCCACACATGTGCAGTAGCGCATTCTTGTGTGGCCATTTATGGACAGTTTGGTTTGCCTCTTCAGTGGTCCCAGTCCAAGTACAGAGCAAGAGAGAGACCGGGGACCTTAGTTGAGAGGGAGAGGCAACCAGGAGAAAGAAATTTTATTTTTTAAAAGTACCAATCACGCTATAGCATTTGGGAGCCACCTCATTAATATTCATGAGGCAGAGTCCCTTTGAAGTAGCGGATCCTGTCTAGCGCTGGGGAGACAGTGAATAGCACAAGCAAGAGGCAGGAAAAAATTAATAAATAAATATTACAAATGTGTGCAAGGGAAATGGAGAGGCTGCCAGTCCATGGGAGTGTAAACAAATAGAAAGGGTTCCACAGACTGCAGCCAGAGAAGAAGTAATATGTGTAGACTAGAATTGGGGCTGTGTGTGCTGCCTGGGGACATTCAGAAATGGCAGCAGTGACTAAAAGAGGGTTAATGCTATAAGTTAAAATGTGCAGTCACTTTACAGGGCACAGGAGTGGCTACAGCCATGTGGGGAAATAGTTATATAAAAACAAAGGGATTGGCTGCAGGAACATTTTGAACTTGGGACACTACATGAACTGTGCTGGACTGTTTACCCCAGCCACCATGTTAAGCAGCCATGTGACATCAGCCAGCCAACCACTGTGCCAGGATTTTTGCCAGGGACTCTGGGACTGATTGAAAGGACTTTTGGGGGAAAATACCAGGAAAAATCTAGACACCTTTTTCTGCACCAATGTGACATCTAGGGAACCTCATACATATACATTTTTCTTAAGGACAGTGGCTTCAGCCAATAGGAAATGAGGAAAGGGCTCCCAAAAAGCCAAGGTCAGTTGGAGTTAGAAGCAGTTTGGTGGGAGTCCCTCCAGGAGGAGGGGGGCTCTTCATCCTGGAGAGAATGGGGCTGGAGGATGGGCCTGCCTGGGGGCTGCCAGCAATTTGTCTTCCAGCACAGGGAGTGCCTGCCCCATCAGGAGAAAGGAAAAGCAGAGGCAAGAAAGAAGCAGCTTGGAAAAGAAAAGGGAAAGCTGCAGGTTGCTGAATTGTCTGCATTGCTCTGAAGTTGCACCAGAGCGGTGAGAGAAGCGTAGCTCGATTGAAAAAAAGGAAAGCTGCAGATTGCAAGAAAGAGGCTGTGTCCTGAACCTGGTAAAAGCACAAAGGTTGCGACTAAGCCTGGGAAAAGATGGGATGCAGAGGAATGATGTGGAACAAGAGGATATAAATTTGATGAGAACAGAAAAGGAAGAGTGAGCCTCTTTAGCTCTGAGAATTGCTATGTACCTGCATGGTGAGAAAAAGGGACTTTGGAGTGCAGGTGATACGTGTGAGCCAGACCGAGAATGTGGCTTTGTTAAAGTTGAGAGACTGAAAGCAGAAGGATGGACAGGTGCTTTTCAGGGGTTTGAGTACCTGTTGTCTGCTCCTGAGATACAGCAAGGAAAAGAAAGAAACCGATTGCTGTGGCTGCACACTGTGGCAGAAAAGAAAAAGACAGCAAAGCAGAAAAGAATGCGCTGAATGATTCTGCTGACACCCAGGGTCAGGTGGGGAACTTGCTAATCCTCATCAAGTGGGGTCTGCCGCTGCAGGGGATCATGAATCTTGTGTCTGAGTGCTAGGGCGTTCTGATCGGAGGGAGCCGGGCTGCGGGGCCACTCCCAAGTCTGGATCCTCTGTGGTTGGCCGGCCTTGCAAATGTGCTCTGCAACAGGGCCTGTAATGGGCTGAAGGGGACAAGCTGCAAGATCTGCAAGCAAGAGAAAGAGAGTAAGCTGCAGCCTCTGTGCCCCTGTTTCAAGCATTGTGCCCGGTTCTGCCTGTGTTCCATCCATCCCCAGGACTTCAGTGAATTGTGCCATCCCTGCACTGATTCTGCAGAACTGTGAGTAAAAAGTAGGAATTACCCTACACCTGGGAACTGCATATATAGTAGTTAAGCAAGAACTCTAGGACTGGAGGTAGAGCCAAGGAGAAAGCATGTAAAAAGTTTAAATTCTTCATGCATGCCAGCGCCAGCTACCAGCTGCATCTCAGGCTTGCAACTTCAAATCTGGGTACCCAGGTACTGGACTTTGGGGTTAAATGGACTGGGACCTATGGATCTGGGTTGCACACTTCTGCAGCAGTTAGCTTGACTAAATAGACCTGTTGCCTGCAATGATTGATATACGGGTTGCTAAAACCAAAAAGGGAAATGTGAATTTGGGGAAATGCCAATCTTTAAAATACTTGAACTCTATTCCACTTACCCCATTCCTAAAACCCTCCCCCGTAAACAAACCATGAAGTTATTGTTTTGCAGCAGAGATGAATCCAGAGCCTAATTTTAGTGAGCCTATTGTCTGAAATGAAGAATGTAAATGATATAATGGGAGGTAGGGCGGTTTGAACCTGATAAATCCATGTTGGGGTAACTGTTGGGGAGGTGGGTTGGTACAACATCTCAGGGGGTTAGGGGGTTGTACTGCAAGGTACTCAGACCCATGAATATGTACTCTGGGTGGAGGCAGCACAATTTTTATTTTAACTTTTGGGAAAGGACCCCTGTAGGTCAGCTATGGGAACCCAGGCCCCGTGTCCTTGATCGGGCCTGCAAGGCAGGGGTTGTGGCCCTCTCCAGGACGGCACCAGAAAGGGGAAACATGAGCATCAGAAGATCGAAGTTGATGGGTTGGAACATGGTCATGAATTAGTTCTGGTAAGTATGAAGGAGTGAGTCCATTTCAGTATTTAAATACTAGCAAGAGTATTTTGTAATCACAAGTCTGCAGGGTGCACAGGAAGTCCCAGTGGTGCCTCCCAGTTAAGCCATTCTTTCTCTGGTCCCACAAGGCACATGGTTCTATTTTCTGATTGACTGTTGAAGCATGAGCCTTTTAACCTTTGGATGGAGGGGGCTGGTTTCTGATGTTACAAGCTGAGGAATTATTGCCTGATATAGTGCCTCCACCTGGGGCAGCCTCCTGCTACACAGCTGTATACAGCATATCACCCCCCCTCCGGGACATATACGAGTTTTGCCCACCACACAATAATATCAATGACAGTGAACACAATAAGGCAATGATAAACCAAAGTAAAAGGCAGCAAGGGACTCATATAGGCAGGAAGGCAGGAACAAGGATCTGGGGAGTGAAAGGCAAGGTTTGATCAAGGTAAGAATAGTTATATAGCAAACCCGCACTTGCCCACAGTCTCAGTCCCACAGCAGTTCTAGCCCTACGTATTGCACTTAGCCCACAGTCCCTGGAAGTACCCTCAAATTAATTGGCACCACACAGTCTAGGTTGTAGGACTACACACCTAATGCTTCGGAGAGGAAGTGACCATCATGGACTACAAGAAAATAAAGCAAGCATGCATGCAAATGAAAGTCTTTTATAATCCCCAGGCTCAATGGCCTTAAAGATCCACTCTGCACTTCAGCATGTGCTTTCATAAATAAGATGCTTCGGTGGTTATAATTTACTGGGCAATACATCCTTTATTTTCAATGTTCTTTTTCAAGATTTACAGCACACCTTGACAGTCCATCTAAAAAGTCTATATGGAAAGAAAACATTTGAAAACACTTGCTCCTCCCGTTAACCTCACAGTGCCATTGTTTATATGACATCATAATGCTCACCATGACAACAGACTGTGATGTCACAAACAGCAATTGTGTGGCTAGCAGGAGAGAGTCAGATAGATTTTGAAAGACTCAGTGAAATAATTGCTGCAGTATCTACAATATTTAGAAGACCAACAGCAGATGAAAGTAAAAGAAAATAACAACCAGAAAATCATAAAGTTAAAACATAATTGGTACAAATCTGGTGTTTTTAAGCTTTTTATTATAATGAAGAGTTGCTCTTTAATGGTTGTCATCTGCACAGGTTGTCTCACAAGGCACAGTCGTAGCCCAGGGCTGCCAATATCTACCAGCAATAATGAACTCTGTAACTACAAGAGTTGCAGAGTAAGGCCCTAATCAATTACTCATAATTTTGCCAGTCACCTAGACATGAAAGGCTTTCGTTGATGGGCACAGGTCTTGATGGGTGCAGATGCTGCAGTACAGCTGTGGTCTTGGGATGCTGTTGTACAGTGGGCACTGTTGCAATAGAGGCTTGCAGGAGTGAGCTGGTTTGGCATACCTCAGCCTAACTTGTCCACCCCTTTATAGGGCCTTTTTCATTTTTGGGGACTTCCTTGATGATATGGTTGATGGATCAAAGCAGTTACTCTCACAGTCAGTCTCTGCTATCTCTTTTGGATAGGCTCACTGGAACTCTCTCTCTCTCTCTCTCTCTCTCTCTCTCTCTCTCTCTCTCTCTCTCTCTCTCTCTCTCCTTTCTTCTAATCAGGATTGCTCTAACCAAAATCAGTCTTGGGCTCTTTGGCAAAATGCACACCACATACTGTAGGAAAAGCCTGTCAGGCAACTGCTCAACTTGAAACAAAATGGTCATTCCTTTTTTCAGTTCCAGACCGGAACTGTTCCTACTTCACAGGCTGTGTGGGTACAGACAAAGGGCTTGATTCTTAAAAGGTGGTTAGGAATGGCGCAAGCTGTGGTAAACAGCTTACACCATTGCCCTTGTGCCAGGGACCTTGGGCCCTATTCTCTATCGGGCAGGTCCTGGTGGCTAAGTCCCATGGCTTGTGGAAACTGGGGTTGTGCACCAAACAGATGGTGCACCAGCAGTGCTCACTGGAAGTCACAGGTGGCCGTGCACCACTCTAGTCCCAGATGGGCTAGTGACCCCTCTCCCTAATCCCCACTGCCTTCACAATGAAGAAATAGTAAACCCAAGGCCCCCACCCCGATCCTTGATGGTCACAAGTTTAATAAGAGCTGACTCTCATGCCCCCCTCCCCGATCACCCAATTTGCCACCATTTTAAGTGTTAACTCCCAAGTCTACCACCCGATCCCCAACAGTTACATTAATACATATAGGTTGCATCCAAGTCTCCCACCCTGACCCCAATGGAGCCACCATTTAAAATGATAACTCCCAAATCTCCTGCCCCGATCCCCGATGCTGACATCATTGGAAATTAGTAAAACCCATGGCCCCCACCCCACACCCCGATGGTGCCAGTAGAACTTTGGAATACCATCCATGCCCCCCAACCCCAGGGTGCCCAGGGAATCGGGGTGGGGAGCATGGGCACAACCTATAGTTATGAATGTAAACATCGGGGATCAGGGCGGGGACCTAGAAGTTAGCACTTTAAATGGTGGCAACATTGGGGATCGGGTGGGGGGCATGAGTACAATCTATATTTATCGATGTGCATGTTGGGGATTGGGGAGAGGGCATGTATATAATTAAGCAAGTACATTAAGGGCAGAATTGGGGATCATGGAGGGGTGTATGTATGTATATAATTAAGCAACTACGTTGAGGTTCAGTTGGGGAGGGGGGCATGTATATAATTAAACAAGTACATTAATGTCATAATCAGGGATAAGGGAGAGGAGCATGAATATAATTAAGCATCTATATTAATGGCATATCGGGGATGGGGGGCTCAATACCATTATTCAATACCAAGCATGGCACAATCGGGGCTGGGGAGGAGGTTGACTTTCCCAGAGGAAGATTGTCTAAGTACTCTTAGCTGGTCTAAGGGTACTTTGAAATTCTCCCTCAGGACAGTTCTGAGAATACCAATTTAGGGGATGTGGTAGCTTGAGTCAGCCACATCCCCCCTTGTGCCGTGTCACAGCCCACATGTGGGCGCACGGGTGGGGCAAGCCCTGTTTGGGTGTAGACAGCCAGCAGTTGATGCAGGCTACCTTTTAGAATAGCTCTGGGGGCATTTTATGATGCAAGGTGCCACTTGCGCCATATCTGTTTGGTGCAGACACCTTGTGTCACAATCGGGACTTTGAGAATAGAGACCAAAGTCTCTAATGCAGATCTACCCACAGGATAATTCCAGGCAAATCTGATAACCAGTGCTCCTGCAGCCATTTATGTATGCCTCAGCCCCAACTCCCAGATTGACCAGAACCTCAGATGGGGGTGGGCTGATAAGGCAAAGTTAGTCTCTGGATGGCTAGGAGTTTTCTTAGAACAATCTGTGCTCTCGTACTCAAGATGCAACTTAGGGTGTCAGTGGTCATACAGTTTTGTACCTACACTGCATTTCACTGCTGTATGACTCCTAACCTCATTTTCCAGTAGCCTTGGGGGTAACTGGTCAATATTTTTAGCTGCAACAATTTTTATTTATATTTAAATTTGGTTCCTCATTGGCAGTTTCTGCCTTTATGCCAAATGTGCCACGTGCCTGTTAAATTTGTGTCCGGTCATTCTGTGATGGCAGCAGTACAGATTCACCCCTTACTGTGCATCATGGAGCCGCAATCACAGATGCTTCTGGTGGCATGAAGATCAGAAGCCCTGTCCTGTTGCCTGCCCTGAAACCAAGTGAAAACTCTCCTTCCACACCTGCCCATACCCTGTTGTACCATCCCAAAAGGAGGACCGAGAGAAGAGTGGGATCAGTGGCAGCAGTCAGGAGGAAACTGCTGGGGAGACGAAAGAGTTCATTAGGTAAGCCCCCACATGTGGGGTTGGGGGATGTTCAGACCCAGGTCCTGGACTGGACAAACCCTTGGATGGACTGATCAAGTGAAGTCAATTTCTGCTTGGCAATGAGTTTCTTGGGCTAAATCTATGCACTCACTCTCACAAGGCAACTTTGGGCTTCAGTGCCCACACCGTTTGATGCTTCACAAACTGACTGGCTGTTGTGTGACCCTTAACTTTATTTAATAGTCTTGGGTATCAGGTTTTGTGGTTCATGTTTATTTTTTAATTTGGTCCCTCATCAGCAGCTATGGAATGTATGCCAAATGTGTCCAGGGGTGCATTAATCTTGTGTCTAGTTCCTTGGTGTGGGCAGCATCTCTCATTGTGCATCATGAGGTCAGGATCACAAGTGTATTCAGCAACACAATGATTAGAGGCCCCGGCCCTGCTGCCTGTCCTGGGACCAGGTGAAGACTCTCTTCCCACATCTGCCCAGTCTCCATGTAGCATCCCTGAAAGGGGACTGGCAGAAGAGTGGTTGCATTGGCAGTGGCAGCAAGAAAACATCTAGAGGCCCCGAGAAGCCCATTAGGTAAGCCCCTACTCACAAGGGGGGGTGGGGATATACAAAAACATTTCTCACTTGTGGGCATCAGCCAGTTATTTAAATAAATTCTTCTCTTTTAAACACCAATTTCAATACTGATAACAAAATGATTCCTTTATACAAAATTCATTTGATATTGTAACAGGTTTAATCATAAGTTAATATGGTAGATTTCCAAAACTATCATTTGTCTACACTTGGGATAATTATAATGCAAGATATTTGATGATATAAAATACAATGTGGAATAAAAGTTTAATCATAACATTTACATTCTATATATTACTAATGCACTGCCCCTACTAGCCTTCATCAATAACTGTATCAACATCGTCACTTTTTTAATAACGTACAGCACTCATAACATTTGTTTCCCTTGTTAAGTAGAATTTAGTATGTTACTGTCTCTGTACTGTTTTCATTTCTTTTCTGAATGCTGTTTCAGTTTCAAGGGATCCTTGGAGTCACACCCAAAAACCCTCAATTTCAATGTTAGGAATTTAGCTTCTAGCTTTTGTTGAAAGAAGTAATGGAAATCAGTCCCCACTGTGAAGTAGTCCATGGATGGAGTTTTCCTTTACATGTCTTACTGCTCCCTTTCACCATTGCTTTCTCCTCCTCCTCAGAGTAGGCAAAGAAATCAATGGTCTGTGTCTAGAAGGGTGGAAGAAAAAGAACAGTAAGTGTATTAGCAGAATAAGAAACATGCAAATGTTCATGTTAGGAAAACAGCGAGAGGAGCAGTAGTCGAAGCTATGCCAGCATTTCAAATGTGACTCATCACATCCTCACCATGATTAATACAATAAAATCCATGTATTACACTGCATTTGAGCTACATATCTTAAAAGGTGAAATTCAAGAACTTTTACTATTATCTCAGGAAACAAATAAGGAGGCAGAAATGCTTCTTTGTATTAGTTATCCCAGTATTTAAAATAAACATGTAAGTGTCATTTGTCTCCAGTTTTTATCCTCATCCCTTTGGGACAACAAGTAAAATAACACCTTCTCCCAATAGTACATACTTATGCCATGATGCATGACAGGGTGTCGGTTATGCTGGGATAACCTCATGCCTGGGGTGGTTGGGCACGAGACCAAAGGCAGAGTGCATCCAACACACCAGAAGTGAGGTTATCCCAGCACAACCCACACTGTGCAGTGCATTATTGCTATTATACAATGGATTTTATTTATTAATATTGTGGGGACACAAATGAGGACAAGTAGATGGCTATTACGCAGAGAAGAAGTGTTGGAACATCCCTTTTATGTGTAGGGACATCTATTTTATAGTATCAGTTGTACAGGTTTATTTTTTAATTTAATTAATTTTTTTTTTGAGGATGCAAATAATCAATTGTCTTTCATCACTGTAATGTCTTATGCAATACCAGACAACTGGGTGTTTGCATACCCATGATGTAGTGCATTCATATGTGGAGTGTTTCCTCATAAAAAATAAAACTGTAAAACTGATACTATAAAAGAGATGTCCCCACACTATAAAAGAGATGTGCTGACACTTGTTCTCTGCCTAACTATGAAATGTTTAGCCATGGCAAAATGTTTGCCCCCCACAATATAAGTAAATATGTTTTTATATGAAACAAAGCTTTTGCGTCTGTACTTCAATTACAAGGATTCAAACTCTCTTGGTAAGAGAAGCTGTGGCTTGTTAGTCAGTATGGCATGCAGTCATCTGTATGTTTGGACTTGACGCTGAGGTTGTGCTCAGATAATCTCACTATAACAAGCACACACTGACCAATCAGAATCCAGGAAATATTCTTGCCATTGTATAATAAGTAAATAAAGTACTCAGCATGCAGGCACTGTTAGGGAGCATCATGTTTTTGAAATATCCCAGTAAAAACAATAACTTCAGTTCACATCTCAAGACATTATTAATTTACAGGAGAGCTCAACAAATTAAGCTGTTGCACCTTTATAAACTAAAATGGAAACGAGACTAGCAACAACAGGAGAAGAATAGATAGACTCTGTTCCCAAAATGGAGCTTTTGTTTTAAAACATACAAATGCTGGACAAATATGCTTTATTTTATTTAAAATTATTTTGCCAAGAAATGCTCTATGAACAGCATCAGATGCAATCTTTTAAAGAGAAACAAATAAAAATGGCCATGCTCAGCACTGAGTATGAAGGCAGCTGGGCAAAGGCAGCCAGCCTTTAAGTTTGAATGCACAGCAACAATTGCCCGCACTCACTAAAATGAAAGGCAGTCAGGGGCCCTTAATGAAATTGTAGTGCAGACTAAAGTACTGAGGTGTTACTAAGCATCTCCAGGCTGTGATTTTTAACTGTAAGGATTTTTATTCACACACTGTACATGTAATTTCTGCAGTTATATCTGTCTGATGCCCTTTAGTATGTATGATCAATCCACAAAGTGGACAGTGATATACACAATTTGCACATACCCTGGCCATGTTCTTCCACACCCCACTGACTATGAATTAGATGGCATCCACAGCACCTGCTCATCGCTGTAAATGAGTGTGGAGCTTCGTCTGGGAGTAGGGGTGACCCAGAGTGAGGCTGTGCTGGACACCAGACATCCAATCAGATACATGGGTTAGCACTGCAGTGGATCCTCCATTATGGATGGAGTTAGGTATCATGGGATATGACAGTCTCTCAAGGACTGCCATATCCCCATAGAGGACACCAGTAAATATATGGTAAAAACAGCACAGTGCCAGAAATCCCCCCAGCCCTACTTACCAGATCAGAGAGCTGGGACATGTGGAGAGGTGGCCATCCAGGCCCCCAGAGATGTGCTGCAGCTGGGTAGAAGGGGAGTGTATACCTACTACAGCAAGGTCCTTTGCAATGTAGCCCACACCCCCTCTGCTAGCTCTCCACACTGCAAAGATCATTTATTGCATTGGACGGGTGCATATCCCCACCCCTGTGCCCACCCCAACTTGATCATGTGCATAGGTGTGCCGGAGGCATAGAATCAGGTGCAATGGTGGCTGATCCAGTTCTATGGGTGCAGGGAGGTCACCACATGTGCAGAATGGGACCTCTGCATGCCACTGGACCATGCAAGCTCCCCTCCATGAGTGTGTAAGGCCATTTTGGCTTGGGCCCTTAGAGAGTGCAGGCAATCATTTTGAAGTTCCTCCTATAAAATTTCAAAAATGTCCCTTTTTCCAGTCTTACATGAGTACACAAAACTCACCAAGTTCCCAAATTACTGAACATTTTACAACACATTTCTGTTACAAGCAATTATTAAATTAGCTTTCATGTATGTTCTTTCTATCACCTCTTCTCTCCTCAAGCCATTTTCCTTTAGTAAATGTCAGTCCACAAACTTCTCAGCTGTTGGCAGATTCCTCAGCAACTTCCCCCACAGGGTGGGTGGGGGGCACTGCCCATGATCCCCACCTGACAATGGGACAGCCGGGTCTGATAGCCAAGAAGAAAATCCATAGGGACTACTATATGGCACTTTGAAAGTCATGTTCTGGGAATGTTCCACGTTTTTCTCCTGTGCTCCATCCCGAAGCTGCTAATACATGAGGATGGCTATGGAAGCTACATACAGTAGTGTTACAGCACTATAGACCCAGCTCTTCAGGAGATGCTGCAAGGTGATGCACAGCTCTCCCATATCCACACATACTAGGAAGCGCTGTGGATGGCAGCACTGCCAGCTCCTGACTACCAAACTACAGGGATCCTGTGTTTAGGGATGGAACACTGGTCTCCAGCATGGTAGAGTACAAAGCAACCAGTGGGACATCTGGGCAGGCAAATTTATGAATTTCTCTAAATGACAACACAATCAGATTTTAGTAAGCATGAGGGTAGTATCACAAATGAAAGAATGCATGTATTCACAGAAATATGATACATTTTAGAAGAGAAGCAACATTTAGAATGTTTTAATTTGTTACAGCATTCACTGTATAAAAAGCAATAATCTTTATCTCTCCCCAGAATGTATTCCTTAATCCCTTAACTCTACCACCCCCATATTTGAAGATGAAGGGATGAAGACATAAAACATTTCAGTTTTTATGGCTTGTTGAGTAGATTCAGTGAGGGCAGTGGGGTTAATACCAATACTTTGGTTCAAAAGGATCTTTGACATTCACAGTACAAACAATGTCTTGATCCTCCTCAAAAAGACATGCCCCAACCCCCACCATGACATGCTGAGATAACAAAAGAATTTATGCTTAAACCTTTAATTACTAAGAGATCAGACTGGGACTAGCTAATTCACCAGCACCACAAGGCACCTGACTCCCCCACGCTACATGTCAATACACTTCCACATTATTTATTTTTCTACATTTAATTTTGATCCTGAGCACTGTCTTTTTAAGGCTGGTCAAAGGTCTGGCTCTATAGTTGTCATCAGAGATTTGGAAGGTAATACATCCTGCTGTTCCTGCTGAACAACTGATGCAATCTATGAAAATGTGAGCCTCCATCAGTCTCATTTTGTAGCCACAAAGTGATAGGAATGACCACTTTGCAGCTGTGTTCTATACTGCACCACAGTGATGTCATATGCCTGTCCCTGCATTGTTGCTTATGACAATTCAACTACATGCGGAAATGAGCAGCATACAAACCAGCTGCTATGCTATGCACAGAGGCTTTTCAGCCCCTGCACATACAGTTGCATACCACAACATCTCTCTCTCTCCATGCCATGTACAACTGTGTCAAGCAGTTCTAATTCTGAGTGTAAGCATGTAACGTTGCACAGAGCATCCAGCAAGGAAAGGAGGTTGACAAGAGACAGTACAGTTATGTAAGAACTTATTGTAACAGTAGATCTTTGAGTGAAGCTCTTGGAGCAGGCCACACTGGTAGGACTTTGTCACCAGGTGATAGAACCACACAGAAAACTTCTAGCCAGCAGTCTACCATGGAGGATTGCAGCCTCAGATGTCAGTCATCCGACGTCAGAATATCCTGTATAACAGACGGTCCCTCACACCTACCTCAGTTCTCCCACTGGAGCCTCTGCATGGCCAGCTGAAAGAGAACCAAAGAAATTATCCTGACAGCCAACAAAAACTGCAGATGCAATAGAGAAAGAGGAGCAGGGAGAAGGAGGGAGGGAAAGCAGGGCCTGCCGCAAGAGCTTCTCTCGAAGATCTACTGTCACGGTGAGGCGATGTCCGAACTATAATGCTTTGTGAAAGCATGGACAGAACTCCAAGTGGCAGCTGCACAGATGTCAGCAGCAGAGACATTTTGGAAGCAAGCTGTAGAGGCAGCAATATCCCTGGTGGAATGGCCCCCTGACCACCCCTGAAAGGGGCTTGTAGTACATGTGGTAGCAATAAACAATGCAATTAGCTAACCACTTAGGCAAACACTGTTTGGAAACAGGAGTGCTCTCTCTTGGAGAAGAATGAGGCAAACAACTGATCAGTTTCCCTCACTGCCATGGTGCAGTTTGTATAATACCGCAACATCCTGTGAACATTTAAAATATGGAGCAAAGCCTCTCCCTGATTGGAATACTCTGGAAGATAAACTGGAAGGTGGATGGGTTGATTTAAAGTAACTCAGACACCACTTTAAGTAAAAACTTAGGATTCCTACTCAAAGATACCCTGTCTTTGTGAAAAAACAAATAAGACTCTTTACATATCAGGGCCTGTAGCTCAGAAATCCTTCGAGCAGAAGTACTAGCAACTAAAAAAAGTATTTTTCATGACAGAAAGTGCAGCTCGCAAGTCACGGCTGGTTCAAAAGGAGGTAAAATGAATTTCTCCAACATAAAGTTGATGTCCCGTGGAGGGACCAGGTCTCGAATGGCAGGTTTCAGATGCAGAATGCCTCACAGAAATGTGCAGGACACCTCAAGCTGGGAAACAGCTTTGCCCTCAATAGGTGCATGGTGCACAACAGAGATGGTGGAAAGGTGCACCTTAAGAGATGAATACACCAGGCATGAATCTGAAAGAGAAAGGATGTACTCCAACACCTGACTAACAGGGCAGGTTAATGAATCCAATGGCAAGCAGTGGCTGAAATGGAAACGCGCTTTCATTTCATAGCAAAGTGGCCCTGGTGAAAGGTTTCCTGGCTGCCACCAGGATGTCAGTGACCCTAGATGAAGCCCCAAAGCAGGAAAAAGCTAGAACCGCAGGAGCCACACACGTAGATGCAGGGACTTGAGGTTTGGATGGACCAGGGTGCCCTGGTCATGGGAGAGCAAGCCTGTGCACAGAGGTAAAGGCACCGGAGGTTTTGCAGTCAACTGTTGTAGCAGAGGAAACCAAATCTGGCATGGCCAGAAGGGAGCTATGAGAATCATTTCTGCTTCCTCCAACTAAAGCTTGAGCAGGACCCACTACAACAGTGGGAAGGGAGGAAAGGTGTAAGAAAACCTCCCCTTCCAAGAGAGGGACAATGCGACTCACCAGAAAACTCCAGGCCTGGAATTGAGCGAGCAAAAAAGTGGCAGTTTTGCATTGAGTGGAAATGCAAAGAGGTCCAAATCTGGGTGAGCCTCTCCCACTCGTAAGCCCAAGACCTGGAGCAACTGAGACTGCCAACCAAGACGTTTTGGGCACCTCGAACATGAATGGCCAAGAGCTCCGGATTGTGCTCGATGGGCCAATACCAAACTCTCACCGCCTCCAGGCACAGGAGGTAAGAGTGAGTCGCTTCCTGCCTGTTGATGTAGTAGACAACACACATGTCTGTCTGCACTAGCAAGAGACCAAGGAGAAGGTGAGACTGGAAGGCTTGCAGGGTATAGAGAACCACCCACATCTCCAGGACATTGATATGCAGAGCTTGCTCCAAAACTGACCAGGTACCCTGAGTCTTGTGGTCATCCAAATGAGTGCCCATCCCATGCTGGAAGCATCTGTGGTCAGGACCTGCCAGGGAATTGAAATCTGAAGGGGAACTCCTAAAGCAGAATGTCTGAGTCCATCCACCAAGCCAGGACTTTCTGGATGGGGTCAGAGACTAAGACCAGCTGGTTGAGATTGTCTGTGCATTGATCCCATTGGATTTGCAAGGTCACTTCAGAATCCACATGTGCAGTCGGGCCAATGGTACCATGGCAATTGATGCCACCATATGACCCAGGAGACACAAAAAGGCTCTGGCAGGAACCTGATGGCTCAAGGAAACCAGGCAGGCCTGCTCCATCAGATGGGTCACCTTGTCCTCTGGTAGAAAGGCCTTTCCCTAGTGGGTGTCCAGAACCACTCATAAGTTTTGGAGGTGCTGGCAAAGGGAGAGGTAGGATTTCAGGAGCGTCACTGTGATCCCCAGTTCCTGGAAGAGACTGGTGGTGTACTCCAGTGTCTGAAGCAGGCACTCCCTAGAGGTGGCTGCAAGCAGCCAGTCATCCAGGTAATGGAAGAGATAAAAGCCTTGTCTCCACAATGCCACTGCTACCACAGCTAGGCATTTGGTAACTATCAAGGGGGCAGAGAAAAGGCCATAGGAGAGGGCCCTGAATCAGAACTGGGCACCCTGAAACTGGAAGTGGAGGAAACGGCAGTGGGCCAGAAAAACCTGGATGTAAAGATAAGCATCCTGAATGTCCAGAGAGCACAGCCTGTCCCCCTAATACAGGAGGGACAGCATACCATGGAGGGATGTCATCCTGAAGCATTTATATTGTATGAAGAGGTTCAGGTTGATTAAGTCTAGTATGGGCTACAAGTCTTCGGTCTTTTTGGGAATGAGGAAAAAGTGGGAATAAAATCCCTTTCCCCACTGACCTTGTGGGATGGGCTTTATGGCTCTCTTTTGCAGAAGTGCCTGGATTTCCACTAAAACCAGAGGCAGATGTGCTGAAGAGTAAGTAGAGTGGATGGGAGAGGTCTCAGGTGGCTACTCCACTAGCTCCAGGGTGTGACACTGAGCAATGAGCTGAAGCACCCCGTTGTCTGAGGTCATTGCTCTCCCTACCTCATAATGGAGAGAGAACCAACCCTCAAACACCTCCTTTGGCCCCTTGGTCGGACGGGGGGCAGTTAAGGAATCAGGCGGTGGGGGCGGAGTGGGCAGGGGAGCCAGGGGACCCCTGAGGATTGAGCAGGACAGGTCTCTGCTGGGGAGTTAGTGGTCTTCCTGCATTTCTGGCCCTTGGGAGACTGGCCTCTGGCCTGCTTGTGGGAGGACTTACGAAAAGACTGGTGTTGGTTCACTCTAGGTTGAGTGTGGTAGAGCAAATGAAATGACCTGAGGGCTTTGCCTGGTTCCTGCAGGTTAGAAATCAGGTCCTGAATGTCACCCTCAAAAAGCACCAAGTGCCTGAAGGGAGCATCTAAAATGCTAGCCTGAACATCTGGGGCAAACCCAGAAACCAAGAGCCAGAAATGGCTCTGAAGGGAGCATCTAAAATGCTAGCCTGAACATCTGGGGCAAACCCAGAAACCAAGAGCCAGAAATGTCTCTGAAGGCAAATGCCAGCCACAGCCCCATGCTCTAAGGTGTCTATGGCACCATAAGATGCCCAGAAGATGTGGGTACCCATGTCCAAGCCCAACAGGCAAGTTGAGTTTTGACAGGATCCTCAGGCAGTGACTGGACCAGCTCCCTGACTTGATCCCATAGGGCATTTTGGTACTAATCCATATGGGTCTGGTAGTTAATGGCCCTAATGGCCAAAGTAGCCAAAGCAAAGATGTGCATGCCAATTTGGTCCCACTGACAGGATTCACAGTCTGGAGGGAGACCACTAAGGAGCTTGGATTTCTTCAAGCAGTCATGGGCAGCATAATTGACCATGGAGTCTGCCTTGGGCAGGCTGCTCAGAAAGGGTTTGCCAGCCGGCGAGTGATAAAGCCGGTCCACCTTTTTAGGGAGAGTGTAGATAGTAGACGAGTGAGCCCACACTGCCTTGGTGACATCCTTGTATGATTAAATTAGGGGTGGCACAACAATGGGCAAAGCATCTTTCTGTCTCAGGAAAATAGCCAGGTGGCATCTCTCGGGATCCAGCTCCTCCGTCTTCCATCACATGATTGATTGGATATGACACATCATGTCCATGATGGGCAGGCCATCGGGCAGGGGCTTGGGCACATCTTTGGGAATGTCTTTACCACCTGAAGACTCTCCCAGTGAGGAAGAAGACCTCTAGGATTCCAAATCATCCTCCGTGTACTCATTGTCCTGTACCAGTGATGGAACCCGGCGCTCATCTCACTTGATGCCTATACCTGTGTCGGGCCTGGCACCAGAGGACCCTGAAGTATGGGATTCTGAAGGCCCAGCTCTGCCTGAGTCCCTGGGTGGTGGATCCTGGGGGGGAGAGGTTGGAGGTGGTCTCTGAGGGGCAGGGGTCTGCCTCTGCATAAACATCCACCAGGTGGAAAAAAGGGCATCGTAGTCCACCTATGAGTAATATTATATACAGGTAAACAGGGCAACCCCAGCACTGGGTTAGGGAATGATGGCTGCTGATCTGGCAACGGGTAACCCGGGGTAGGTGTAGGCAGCATTGGTAAGTGATTTGATGATGAACCTGCCAGCATTGGTTGTGTCGAGGGCTAAGGCAAAGGCAAAGCCAGCATTGGACCTGCTGGTTAAGGCATCGGCAGCAAAGGCGATGGGCTGTTGGATGATGGCCTGATAGGCGAAGGTCTGGAGCTCCCTGGCAAAGGGTCCGCCAACTCCGGGTCCACCGGGGAAGCTTGTGCCTGAGGGGAAGGGGATCCCTTGGGCAGTGGCAGGGGTGATGCTGGAGAAGAAGAAATGGTGTCAGGCTGCTGTGGGCGCTGTTTAGTAGAACTGGTGTTGGTCCCCGAAATGGGAACCGAGGAAGGCAGAGCCAGGGCTGGGGGGGCTGTGGGCACAGAACTGCCACCTGAGACACATAAACTGGCTGAGCCACCTGGATGAGGACCCATCAAGGAAATGGGGCAGAGCATCAGGGGCTGGGAGGTAGGACAGGAAGTCCCCTGCCCCAAAGAGCCTCCACCTGCAATGGACATGAGGGCAGGCAGAGGAGCCACTGGGAGCCCAGAGGAGGAAAAGGCTGGTGGGGCTGGAGGCACTGATCCCCCAGTGGGAGAAGGACGCTGTCATGGTAGGAGATTTATGGGGTGACTGTGACCAGGAAGCAGATTGGGCCCACTGTCAGTGTTTCTCTCAGTGCTTGTGCTTTCCTGATTTCTCCCTGTGGGAGGAAGAAAAGGCCCCCGGAGAACTGTGCCAGTGAGGCAAAGAGCTCCTGGCCTGCAACTCCTTCTCCATGGCAAGCAGCTTCTCCTTGAAAAGACAGCTCTCCAACATTTTCAATCGACGTCTGCGGGTGGCCTGGTTGAACCTCTGCCAGTGTTGGCAGGCTTCGTTGTCGTGGCTGGGATCAGGGCCAAACAATGTCCGTCTTTTTCTGGAATTTGTTTGCAGCAGACACACTTAGTAGAGTGATTGGAAGACAAGGCTGGCAGAGAAGACATAAACTCATTTGACAAACACTGAATAATTCAATGTTAACACAGAGAAATGAAGAAAAAATAAAAACTGCAGTAAACGTAGGGAATGGCAGTAGACTGTAGCTGCGATGTTCACTAGCTCTGATGTGCATGGGTCAATGGCAGGAAAAGAACTGAGGTAGGTGTGGGTGGCCACCCCTTATATAGCATGTATTGACATTGGATGACTGATGTCTGAGAGGGAAGTCCCCCATGGTAGACTACTAGCTAAAAGTTTTCTGTGTGGTCCTAGTGCCTGGCAGCAAAGTCCTACCAGTGTGGCCTGCTGCAAGAGCCTTCCTTGAAGTAAGATCTATACATTGAACTGCCAGGAATACAGGGCAAGAAAGGAGAATCCACAGATGCCAAGGATGCCCAATGGTCTGAAGCTAGGGAGGGAGTGCCACTGGACCACCAGGGAAGATGGTATTTGATGAGGAGAATAACAACAGTCCAGATGCAGACCAGAGGTGTGCAAAACTGGGGAGGTTTTGGTTTTGCCAAATCACCTCTGGTATTGGTTCTGATTTTGGTTTTTGGTTAACGGCCAATGTTCATTCGATATAAAATGTGGTCTGTACCATCATTTCAAAGTATAATATAAAGGAAAACAGAATAAATTCTGTTGAAAAACAGTTTAATACTATGGCAGCTTCAGTAGCAAGGCCCAGCTGTTAGTAAGTTCACAGAAAATTATGCATTATTTTGAGCCAATGCTAAAGTTGAATAAGCATATAGTTTCATTTGCCTGTAGTCTAAATTCCTAGCAATAAATAACAGAACATAAGATGCATTGAATACAGGGACATGGGCTGAGGCAATGTAACAGTTGAGTATAGCAGTATAGCCTTGAGGTAAGGGTAATGAGCTGTGACTGAACTTGGTCCAACAGTCCTAGATTTGATTTCCCACAACCTCCACTTGCATGCTGTGTGACTCTGAGCAACGCAATACTTATCCACCCCAGTGCTTCTGGGTCACCCCTGAAAACAGGTAATTATGCCTAGTGGGCCTTGCCTGTTTATCAAAAAATAAAACACACACACACAAACGTAACCCCTGGCTACCTTGCTTAGTCTGTTAAGCAAGGTGTGCACTGCTAACAAAAGTGACTTGATGTCTGAAGGAGGGTAACAGGACAGGAGGAAACAGTAAGTGACAGGTGATGGTCTGAGAGGAGATATTTTTTTTTGTTGAAAAAAAAGATAGCTGCATGAACACTCAGAATATACTGGACCCTTCCACCCACCCTTTCGAACTGATGATTTTTTTTTTTTTGCTAAGCCGACTTTGTTGTTTGTGTTGCCAGTGATGGATCCCCACAGTTTCGACAATTTTTTCCTTTTACTCAATTAGGATGTGCATGCACGCTACCATTTTTTTTTGTAGTACAACACCATGAAAAGTCAGACTGAGGTAGCATTGTGATTTGTGAAAGAGAATACCCACTTTCATGTAGTGACTATCAATTCAAGAGCAGCAGATCAGTCAGAAGTCAGAATCAGGTTAGATGTTATTTAAGATAGAGGCTTTGTGTTTGGGGTACATAACTGGAAGACATCTACTAGAAATAAATACTTTTGTTTACAAAATCAAGCTAACACTTACAGAAATAATTGTATGAAATGTTTTCATGCTGCACACATAAAACTACCCAAGTGATATGCATGCTGCAAGTATGATTTAAATGTTAAATTGGAACTGATTGCATGCATATGACATGCATGCAGCAAGCAAGTGTGGAAACCATGATTTTTATGTTAAATTGGGAAAGATTGCATGCATGTGGCATGTGTGCAAAAAAGCAAGTGGTCACATGTAAAAGTCAAGTGACTTGCTTAGGATCACACCATACACAAGTGGGAGCTAATGAGATTCAAACCCAGGTCTTCATGCCTTCAAGTCTTCTGGCTTGTAGTCCTTTGCCTTTAACCACTAAGCCATACTGTCTGCACAAATATAACTTACTTGTACTTCAATACATACTGTATCTGAATACATCTGCATGCATGCGGCCTACTTGTAGCAAGTGTATGCTTTTCAGTTTTCTTCTCTCCCTCATCTCATTTTCACAGTTGAACTGTAGCACACATACAATGGAAACACATGTTTTTCTCACCCCAATACAAAAACTTACCTACAAAACCACTTAATTACTTCTGTCTGGCCTATACTCCTACGATTTTTTCTCCATAGTTTTAAATGTTTACATGCAAACAGACTTTAAGGTGCAAACACAAATGTAGCAATAACTTCACACACACACACACACACACACACACACACACACACACACACACACACACACACATCCACATGGCCAGTTCCCCTCCCCCTGATGCACACACACTGTAGCAGGTATGGCCATGCTGCTACAGACAACCCACCAAGTATAGATATGAGTAACAAGTCTCTTACTTGAGTACTAGGGAGCCAGAGGCAGGAGTCTTTAAGAGATGATGTCCATGGGTCAGACTGCTGGGGCATACCCCCTTGAAATGAATTAAGTTAATGTTCTATTACTATTTTATACATTATGATAGCAAGTTGGAGAATAATGAAGGCCACTGTTCTACTAACAAGGCCCTTGTTAGTCGAGCGGTGGCCTTCATTAATCTCCCACTCTCCATCAATAATGTGTAAAATAGTAATAAAAAAATATCCCCATTCATTTCAATGGTGCACACCCCTGCAGTCTCCTTTGCCCTTTGTCATAATGTGCCTGAATGTGGGGATGTGGAGGACAGCTGCACGGGGGAGGGGGCATAAGTCTGACTATAGTGGGGCTCCAATAGTCTGTGCATACCATACTGCTTAACTGTCCGTGAATGCAAGGGACAGCTCTAGAATATCTATAACATCTCTAAAAGGTACAACTTATTTGGTTTGACTGAAATGTGATATGCAAATCAGGAAAAATTTAAAATGTATAAGATTCATCTGTATATACCACAGAGTGGGGCATCAGATTTGGGCTTAAACCCACCCAGTTACTAACTAATTATTTTCCTGGCTGAAGTTCATCTGTCCTCCCCCCCCTCAAAAAAATGAACTTTGTCCCAGTTTTTCTCCCTGACTCCAGTCCATTCAATGCCCATCCCCTATGGGTCATGAAGCCACCCAAAGGTGAAAAAATGTGAAAAACACATCAATATTTCAGTCCTTCCTCCTTCCCCAATCCTCCTGTAAAAAAATTATTTATTTTTACTTACCCGGCTATATTGCCAGAACCTGCAGCCTGGCATAGTGTGCCACCAGCCCAGTTTTCAGTCCGCTCCCTCTCTCTCTTTCTCCAGAAGCTGGATGCTAGAACCGATCATCACAGGTTCCCAACGTGGTCCACGACCAAGTCACCTCACCATGCAAATCCACCCAACCTGGGTTTCTTCCTTCTTACTTGGTTGCTGCTGTGGCTGCTGCCACACTACACTGATCAAGGCCTATGAAGGCCACCCACACCATTGTCACCACTGCTAATCCTAGCTTGCTGCCGTGGGGGTCTGTGCTGTTTTTTTTGTAAGGCGAACCTAGTCGAGTAAGTAGGTAGTCTAGTTTTGAGTTTGTTTCTAGCTCACCCTCTGCCCCTTCAGTCACCAGAGGAGATGGAAACTCACTAAGAGCAGAACAACAAAAATATCCTGCCACAACACTGCTATTAACAGTTCAGTGCTCACTGACTCCTCCAGGCTGTAGTGTTCAGCCTGTCTACTCTGTGGTTGGAAAGACAGTGTCACACTTGCAAGGTTTATGCGCTCTTTCTCGGCTGGAGCTCATCCGCATCACATGTGATTGTGCCATCGCTAATAGGTGGAGAGAGTGGACAACATAGTACAGACACAGTCAAGTCTGGAGAGTACCTGCAGCATGAGCACGCACATGCCAGGTGGGCACTTATTGAGCAAAAGATTAAATCCAAATTTAAATCCATTACTGCTACACCATAAGAACAACCTAGGCACAAATACGGGGGGGTGGGTTGCACCCCTCTGCCCTACCTAAATGGCACCCCTGCTTAATGGTAGAAATTCATTCTCAGGTGCTAATACAATGGTTCCCACTGTGTTCTGAGGTACCATGTCTCCATCTTTCATTATGTGTCCTGATCATCATGTGGGTTAGTGTCCCTCATTTTGAGTGTCCATATCTCTCATTTCAGTGACAAAATGTGAGGTATGGTGCATGCTTTCAAGACCCTACTCAGCACAAAGAGTGCTGAGCATGGCCATAGTGTATATGTTCAGTACAGAATGACAAAGGGAAAGTTAAGTGAGATAAAACAGCCATGGAGAAACACTTTTGTAGCACTAAATATGCATAAGAGATTTGCATGGTCCAAAACAAAAAGGATAGTCTTCACAACACAGAGGCCCCTCTTTGTATAACTGGAATGGGCGATGTTGACTGGCTATACCCTAGGCATTTAATGCAGTAAGCAAACAATACTTTTCAAATTAATCGTGCTTTAATGACTCAAATCAAAAGCCATTAAACAACTTGCAAAAGGATCAGAATTAATGAGTTTACCTAATGTTTATGGGAATGCAAATAAAAATGTATTTTAAAGACTAATTGCTAGCAGTAGTACAAGAAAAACCACTTGCATACTGTGTGACCCTGAGCAAGTCACTTAACTTCCTCGTGCTCCCAGGTTGCACCTGCAAACAAGCTTTCAGCTTAGTGTGTCTCACCTGGTAAAATAATTGGTAAAAAAAAAAAAAGAAACTGATGTGTTTTTTTAGATGAGATTTGCACCAGCTTAGCTGCTGCACACATGGCAAGCATGTGGCATGTGAACCTGATGTGATGTTTAAATGATATTCACACTAGTTTAACTGCTGCACTCATGTCAAGTGTGCAACACGCGAACCTGATGTAATTTTTAGAAGATGTTCACACAAGCTTACCTGCTGCACACATGTCAAGCTTGCAGCATGCAAACCTAATTTGCCTTTTAAACCTTGTTCACATATGTTCACTTAGTGTATGTGAACTGCATGCAAACATTGCACAATTAACAATGTGGCATGCATTCCGCATGTACACAGCACACCTATATTTCTGTAAGGGAACTTTACAAATACAGTGCACTCCACTCATAACGGGCACTGTTATAATGGGCAGTCGGTTATAGTGGACAAAAAATAATTTCCCAAACCAGATATACTAAATCCAGTGCATTTTTTCTGGTTATAATGAACAGAAGCATTGCTTATAATGGACATTATGAAGCTTTTATGGGCATTTGCAGTGCTTCTGGGTGGTGGGAGTGCAGAGCTGATAAGAAGATATGGCAAATGTAGAATTAAGATGGATGAGCTACAAAGATTACATTTCTTACAAATAATTCTCCACAAGCTGCATAAACTTTTATTGGTTAAATAATTACCCTAAAATTAAATTTTGTAAAATGCTAGTAAAACCCTTACAGTACAATAGTCTTTGCTATGCCGCAGAACCCCAACATCTAGCCACTAGAGTTATTGTCTTCTTCTTACCTTCTGCAATAAACTTCTTTAAAAGACTCATGTTCCCTGACAGTTAAGTAACTTTTAATAAACACACAGAATACAGAAACATATATTTTTTAGGCAGATTTCTGAATAATGTGTGAGATTTTATAATAGATATTCATTCACTCTGAGCCCCAGGTATCACACACAGACGCACCTAAAACATAGATACACATAGGTCCTCTGCCTCTGGATTTAGTGGACATTGGCTATAATGAACAAAAGTCGAGCACACAGATGTGTCCATTGTAACAGGCTTGCACTGTAAAAGATTGAAGAAAAGATGTGTGAGTATGAAATTCTTTCATATATTCCATGGAGTCAGAGAGTAGCCAATAGCTTTTGTAGTCTTGCTAGACAGCAGTTCAGTGTGAAAAATAAAATGGTGACTGGCATAAGACAGGACAGAATTACTTGAGAGACAGGCTGATGCGGCATTCTCTTTCCCCCAGAACTGGGCCAGTAGTATTATTCTCCTTCAGCATCACTGCCAGCAAGCTCATCATCACTACTGTCCGAGCAGTGTTTTGGAAGTGCCCCTCAGTATCCTGCAAATACACCATAGTTTAGTTAAAAGTTAGAATTTCAACATTTTCTGGAAGGAGTTTTCTCCTCCTAGTACCAGTAACATAGCCAGCTGCAATAAATATTCTTTCTGAACAGACACTTGTTGCCAGGCAACTTAAATAGCAAAGTGACACTTTTTGTAATGCTGGCCAGACCGCGCCCTTTTCATGTCAATACTGAAGTGGGTTATCAAACATTTATCTTTCTGGGATCCTTTAAGAAGTCATCCACCATACTGCTTGCTGAGTAGCTTGTGATGGAAGAAGTGACAGCACTGTCTTTCTCTATATCATTCAGTCCTGCCTAAATGTTGTCTGTGGAAGCACCATATCAATTGGCTCTGGGCTATGACTCTTAATGCCAGGATTTTCTTATTCTTCTGCCTTCACTGGGCTCCGTGTCTTGGAAGGGAGCATGGCTATTTTTGTGATCAGCAGCTGCAGCACATCTAGTTGGAGTTTCTGTTGCAATTTTTAGAGCAGCTTTGTTAATGAACAGCTTTTTATAATGGTTGAAGTCTACACTACCAGATTTGAGAAGACTTGGCAAACTGGTTTTGAAATATGGATCCAAAATTGCTGCTATCACATAATGTTCAGCTTCCAAAATCATAGCAATCCTGTGGTCAGTTTCCAAAGACAAGGACAACTTTTCAGCAAGAGGGATGACACCTGTGCTTGCACTTTGCTCTTCAAATGTTTCTCAGAATCTTTCCAGTCTCTGCATGAGAAGACTTATCAATGGAATGACTTAACTTATGGTTGCACTGTCAGCACTCACTTTACATGTGGCTTCCTCAAATGGCTGTAGCAACTGACATAAATATAAGATTCCACTACCCAGAGGTGAGTGTAACATCGCCTTTCCCAACTGCATAGTCCATGGTGTACTGGTAGACTGCTTTGGGCTGCTCTTAGAGCCTCTGTAATGTGTAAAAGGTGAAGTTCCACCTAATGGCAACTTCTTGCTTTAGCTGGTGAATTGGTAAGTTATTCTGTTTTTGCAGTTCCCACTAAATTTTACCAGCTTTTGCACAGTGCCTACAGTGACCACATATCTTACGTGCAGCACCCAGCATATTCTGCACATTCCTGTCTTCACTGAAGAAGTCATGTACCACTAGATTGAGTGTATGTGCAAGCATGGTAAATGCAGAAACCCACCATCCTTTAATGCTTTCACAATGTTAGCTCCATTGTCTGCAGCCACATATTCTGGGGAAAGGTCATTAGGGGAAATCTATTCTGAGATCCATGTCTTTAGCTCCTGTAAGATGTTCACACCAGTGTGATTTTCTTTGTCATAGCTTCTAATACAAAGGGCAGCTTAGTTGTGAGGATGATGTTGGTCGCTGGCGGTGCCACAGGTTGAGGAAAAGATATCCAGTGGGCGGTAACAGTCATGCAGTCTACTGTTTAACCACTCATCCACATATCTGTTGTTGTATGTACTTCTTCAACAGCTAATGATTGGAAGGCACTGTTTATCTTTTGGCACAGTTCCCTATAAAGAACTGACACAGCCTTTCTGGAAAAAAATGTCCATAACGGCAGCTGATATTGAGGGGCAGCAAGTTTCATCCCCTCCCGAAACCGAGAAGAGTCAGCAATAGAAAATAGGCACTTGTACATTGCAGTCATTGCAGATACTGCTTTATTTAACTGCTGAGCAGCTGAACAGCTTTGGTCATATCTAATTCTCCTTTCAAAAGGCTGCTGCATCATTAACTCTTTCTGACGTGTGACTGGCACACTAAAACAGACTGGAGAAGAACTCATTCTGTTGTCAGTTGGGGAGCTTTCTGTTTCTGATAAAGATCTAGCAGATAAAGGGGGTGATGCAGTCAAAGTCCTGCTCAGTGTCTGAGAGGTTCATTGTATATGGAAACATTTAGCTATACCAGCAGTGTGAGTACCAGTGTTAACCTGTGCATCCTCTGCCATGTCACCTTGTGACTTATTCCTGGCCCACTGAAGTGGATGTATCTACTATAAGTGTCTTATTAAGGTTGATGTGCCAAGGTTGCTTGCCTGTCTTCCTCTGCTGAAAGAGGCCTTACATAAGCAACATATTGCACAAATACAGTTCTTTGGGTCAAGGTGAAAAAAACTCCAAATGGAAGAGGATGCCTTTTTTGTTTTTGTCCTTGGCATTGCAACTTCTGAATCATCATTGATCATGTCTATGTTAATTTCTCTATTTTATTATTTTCCTCAATGTCCTTACTGGATGATTGGGTCTGAGGCCTGCCTTTAGCATAGGAGACAGGCAAGCCAGGGATAACTTCCTTTTCAGTTTCACTGGCCCCTAATGACCTTTCCTCTGATGACCTTTCCCCAAGTTTTTTGATCTGGCATCTCACAAGTTCCTCTGGCTCTGAGTCCTCATCATCAGAGTCCCCATCGTGCACTACCTCTCTTTCCAGAATGTACACACTGCCACTGCTATCCACGTGGTCTGACTCTGAGGAACAAGAAGAATCTTGTGAATGTGGCACAATGTATGCATGTGTGCTTATTCTTTTCTTTCCACTACATGTAGTGCCCGCAACTCCTTTATTTTTTTTAGATTTAGATTTTTAGATTTTATTAGCTTGGATATACCTTTGAGCCAGAAGTGCGTTTAGAAAGGTTCCACGTCATAAAACAATGTACTAACACATAGGTGGTGAACAACTGGTACAGATCGAGAACACATTAGTATAGACATCAATTAGGGCAAAGGCCCAATTAGACAATAGTTAATGAGTTACATATCAAATGGGGTAGTGATTGGGAGAGGTAAGAAATAAAAAACAGCATGTACAATATATACAGTGAAATACACAAATGGGTTGCAATTGTTCAGGTTGAAGGAGCAGGTATTAAAATCAGAGCTGTTTAAAGAGCAGTACTTTTGTCTAAGTGCAAAACTGTTAGGCCAAAGATTAAACAGGCACTGCTGTTGTTAAGTGCCAGGTTGGGGGGGGACAAGATTGCCATGAGTAAGGCGAAAAGGAAGGGAGAGATGCAGCAGAGAGATGTAAACAGGTAGACAGGGTGAGCTTAGGATTGTTGTTTTGAGGATGATGGTAGTAAAGGCAGGCAGGGCTGGGGAAGACCATGGGCAGTGGGAGAGATGGCAAAGCCAGTAAGTAGGGGTAACAGGGGAGGGGATGGAAGGACACAGGGGGTGAATAGCTGAGTGAAAGGAGGAAAGGAAAACTGGAAACTAGAGAAGGCAGGTGAGAGGTAAAAGCATAAGTGACAGAGGTGAAAGGCAGGGAGATCCTGAGGCCGAGAGTTAGGCTGGTGATGTCTAGGGGAGTAGGAAGGCTGCCTAGGTCCCACATTCACAGCCACTAGTAGATGCAAGTAAGGTATGGAGTTTAGACTTAAACAGGCCAAGCCTGGCTTCCTTCTGTAAGTCTACTCTGAGAAAGTTTAGCCAGTAGGATGCACAGTATTTGAAGGACTGCTGGCCTTGCATGGTGCGGCAGAAGGGGACTTTGAGAGACTGGATATTTATATTCCTTGAGCTTCTAGGGGAGTCAGGTAGGCAGATGAGGTTCTTAACACCCAGCAGCGTAAGTCCGAGGGTAGATTCCTTTGCTAGCAGACAGACGTGATACTGTATCCTGCTGTGCAAGTTAAGCCAAGCAGTCTGAGCATAGAAATCACACATGTGGGTCATCTGGTTTGTGCCCAAAGAAGCCTACAGGCCTTGTTTAGTGAAGTCTTCACCCTTCTAAGGGCTGTGGAGGTTGCTGAACCATATCGTACAAGGTCATAATTGATGACCGATAGCACTGTGCTATTGACTGCCATAGTCAGGGCTTCATTTGTTAGACATTGTTTGTTTTTCTAGAGCAGCCCTAATCCAGAGTTTGATGTCTTTGTGACTTGGTCGATGTGTTGCGAGTATGATAGAGAGCTGTCCGCAGTTGCTTACAGATATTTGAAACAGCGTACCATTTCAAGGGGTGAATTAAGCTTGTTGCCAATTAATAGTTGGAAAGATTTGTGTCTGCTATGGGGGGATAAGAATATAATGGTCTTCATCTTTTTATAGTGTAACAGTAGCTTGGAATTGTGGAACCATTGCTCAGCTGTGGAGAAGTTGAATTGCATTGTCTTTCTAGTATAGAAGAGTCACAGTGGCTTGAGAAAAGTACCTCATCATCTGCGTACAGTAGAATGTTGTCTTTAACAGTCATTGGGAATTGGTTAAGGAGAAAACTAATGAGAAGAGAGTCAAGGATGGAGCCTTGGGGTACCCCTGTTACTACCGGCCTGCTGTTGGAAAGGACATTTTAGATTTTGACTATTTGGTCTCTCCCAGAGAGGTAGCTCCTAAACCATGCAACTGAGACAGAAGAGAGACCAATACAGATTAATTGATTCAACAACAATTCATGGTTAATGGCGTCGAAGACCTTGGTGAGGTCAATATAAGCTGCCCCCACCAAGAGCCTTCCTCTGTCTAAGGCCTTGTGAATGAAGCCAGTGAATTTGACTAAAGCAGTAGAGGTACTGTTTGGTTTCTGAAAACCATGCTGCTGACAGCACTGCAGTTGGTAGTAGTCAAGGTATTCTGTGAACTGATCCACAATGATGCCCTCAAGTGCTTTATAGAGGGGAAAAGAATGGAAATAGGTCTGTAGTTAGAGTGGTTAGTATGATCCCCACTTTTGTGAACTGGTGTGACCACTGCAGTTTTCCAAAGACGGGGAAATTTCCCTGAGGTAAGGGATAAGTTTATAATTTTGGTTAGTGGAATGAGGAGAATATCTAGGGTAAGCCCAACCAGCTTGAGATCAAAGGAGTCACTGGTTGCCCTAGCTTTGCTGAACACTTTTGACAGGTATTTTTTCACCGTTGCTGGGGTGATGACTTTCAGTTAGAAAGGGGGTGAAGAGCCCTTGTAGGTTCCCTGGTCCTGCGAAAGGGATTCATCCTTCATGGCAGACAGTCAGCAGGCAATTTGTTTCAAGGAAATACATATTGGTGGTTGGTGGCAGCATTTGTTCGGTTAGGGCAGCCGTATTAGGAGGGCTTGGGTGGAAAGCCACTGCTGCCTACAGGCTAAGGTTACCTAATATAGGGGATAGAGCCGTATTGGGAAGAGGAGCCTTAAGCAGTAAGGAGGGCAGGGTTATAGAGGCAGCCAGCAGCTTCGCTTATATCTGGTCCAATAAGAAAAATAGAAGTAGTAAGGAGGGTGGGGTCTAGGCGTATTTAATAGAGGCCAGGGTTGGGGTGCATGGGCAGGACTAAATAGTAATACAGTAAGTAGGCGTGAGCGGTCAGCCGGGAAGTGGCCAAAACTTAGCAGCAGGCAGTAGAGTGAGAGAAGGCATTCAGTGCCCAATCAGTGGAATGGTTGAGCGAGGACACCCAAGTTTGAAACTGGTGCCTAGGAGTAGACCATACCTACAGCTTGATCCAGGCACTGGAGGTGCAGGCTGGTGGAGTGTGTGGCAGTGGAAAGAGGGGCTGCACTGCAGATAGTGAGCTCTCAGTCAGGGGGATTGATCTGCAGCTGGAGCCAGGCACCAGAGGTGCAGACTGGTGGAGCGTGTGGCGGTGGCAAGAGGGGCTGCACTGCCGATAGTGAGCTCCTGGTCAGGGGGCTTGATCTGCAACTTAATCCAGGTACCAGAGGTACAGGCTGGTGGAGCAGGTGGCAGTGGCAAGAGGGGCTGCACTGCTGATAGTGAGCTCCTGGTCAGGGGGCTTGATCTGCAACTTAATCCAGGCACCAGAGGTGCAGGCTGGTGGAGCAGGTGGCAGTGGCAAGAGGGGCTGCATTGCTGATAGTGAGCTTTCAGTCAGGGGGATTGATCTGCAGCTGGATCCAGGCATCGGAGGTGCAGGCTGGTGGAGCGGGTGATGGTGGCAAGAGGGGCTGCACCACCAATAGTGAGCTCAAAGTCAGGGAGCTCGCTATTGTTAATAACTGTCTTTGCCAAATCTATTTTTCTTGAGCTTTTCTTGCTGCCTTTTACTTGGTCTGTATTTGTTAACTGCGTATCACCTGCAGCAGCAGACAAACATGATGGGATCTCAGAAGACAAGGAGTCAGAGCATGAGGAAGCTTCAATTGGTAAAGAAAAGAATGCACCTACTGCAGTAGATGTACTTTTTGGTTTTATGACTTTTTTTCCTTTTGAATTGCTATCTTTGTCCTGGAAACTTGTTTCACAGGCCTTCTCCCTTCCATATTTAATAACAGGTGCTGATCACTAATGAAGCCAGCTCCCTTCCAAGAAAAAACACAGTTCCTAACCATACTACTTTCCTTGGTCACCTTGGGGAAATAGGTGGCGATGATGATGAGTAATTAGTGCACGTCTCAAGGCAAGGAATATGAACTGATTAACTAGCAAGAGTACAAGCTGAGGCTACTGAGCAACTGCCAAGAGCTGCCCCTTCCCTCCAAAGCATTTCACATGTGTTGCAAGCCTTTATTTGGCAGGACTACACACAAAAAAATATGGTCCTCCTGTCCCAATTCCTGCTTTTGTGAGAAATGGCTGGTGACACTATGCAGACAGAGGCCACTTAATTGCTGGGTTGCCCCCAAGTGTTTCACACATGATGCAAGCCTTTATTTGACAGGATTACACACGAAAAATATGGTCCTCCTGTCCCGAATCCTGCTTTTGCGCAAAATGGCTCGAGGGCACTCAACTGCTGGACTGTCCCATCCCAAAAATGTTTCACATGTGACACAAGCCTTTATCTGACTGGACTACACAAAACAAAATATGGTCCTCCTGTTCCGATTTCCTCTTTTTGTGGAAAATGGCTGGTTGCACTGTGCAGACAGAGGCTTCCCAACTGCTGGGCTGCCCCCTCGCCAAAAGGTTTTATACGTGATGCAACACGCAAGCCTTTATTTGACAGGATTACACACACACAAAACTATGGCCCATCCTGTCTGACCCCTACTTATGTGTGAAATAGCTAGTGAAACTGTTCTCTGAGGTGGTTACACTGCGACTTCCTCAGCCAGCATCTCTTAGTACACCAGCCCAGTATACCTACTGAGCTGAATAATCCTCTCTCAGCATATGCCCACTAGGCACAGGTGCCTGTTTTCAGGGGTGACCCAGAGCACTGGGGAGGTTAACTGACTTGCTCAGAGTCACACAGTATGCTAGTGGAGGCACTGGGTGGGAAATTTGTAATTGTTTGCTGCTGGATGCCCCACATTCACTGCACACAATTCTTAGTTGCAAGTCTGCTCTGCAGCACTTCCTGCCCTCCCCTCCACACACACAGTCAGTCCCTGGCCCAAGTTCTGACCCTCTCTGTTTTTTTTTTTAAGTTTAGACTCTCTATCTCATTGGTGGTGTGACTGGCAACTGGTCCAGGCAAGACCTTTCCCTTCCTTCCAGCATGGCCACTCCCCCCACCCCCCACATGCACACAGTCAGTCCATGGCCCGAGTCCTGGCCCTCTCAGTTTTCAGTAATGGTGCAGGTAGAAACTGGTCCTCCATGCAGACCCTTTCCTTCCTTTGGTCACTCAGAGCCTCACTCCCCCAATCCCCAGTCCCTGATCCACATCACTACCAAGTCCCCACCAAACTATTTCACTGTTTTTCTTGGGGTTTTTTTGTGTGTGTTTTTTCTTATGCTCTTCCAAGTCCTCTGTTTTGTGCTGATCTGACTCCTCCACACAATCTGACCATCCCTTCCCATCTAACCACTCACTAGCTTGCTGACTGAAAGACCTCCTCTCTCCTTGGTGGCTTAACTCAAATGGCACCGAGGAGGATAGCTCTTCCAGTTATACTCCAGTTTGCACATGCACAAACTGGAGTATCTTCACCAACTGATGAGCTGTCACTCATCACATGATAGACAGAAGCTCAAAAAGAAGGAAAAAAAGAAAATGTTAGCGATCCGAACTGAGCCAGCAAGGTTTGGCTTGGGTTTCAAAAAAGCCGCACATGTTTGGGACAGCTCAGTTTCACCTGTGGAGGTTTGGAGCACCTCTAATACAGATCTAAAGATAAAGGCTGGATGGATGGGGTGCCAAAGTCAGGCATGGTGCAATAGACCTATGCCAGGTATATGGTACAATGCCATGCACAATCCTCCATAACAATGGCCATCTTGTGTGCTAACGGTCAGAAACCCTATTTGCAAAAACTAACATCTAGTAACCATAATTTGCATTATGACTTTGTTACCAGTGATTCCCCCCTGCTGACCTAGCTTTCCTTCTGTGTACAGAAGTTTTTCTTGTCAGCACAATAGGGAGACTGTTGCACCCTGAAACTGCACCTCTATCAACTGTAACTATGTTTTGGACCCCTGGTATTTTTTAAGAGGGTATAGTGACTTCTACATAGTAGCTTGATGGAGAGGACAGTAGAAAGGAAAATTGGGAGAGGTAGGCTTTTTCAGAAGTTAGAGGGGTGGACAGAGAAAGCAGACTAACCTGCAGAGGTTTTACAGCAAAGGATGAAAAAAGCGTGGGCATCATGGAAACAAAGGGAGTAAGAGGATGGCATGGGGGAGGGAAGAGAGGAGAGGTAAGAAAGAAAGGTGGACTGCCTGTATTTTGCAAGAAAGAATGAGCAGTGGAGGAGTTACTGGGACTCCTGGGGGAGTAAGAGATTGAGATAGAGAGATCAGTTGTAGAGGAGAGGTGGTGCATTATGAGTGAAGTGGCAAAAGGAGTGTAAAAGAGGGTCCAGTCTGGAGATGATGATTTTGATTGCAGCACTGAGACCCTGTCCACATAGACAAACACCGGCAGGATCACCTGCTTCACAATGTTGTGGTGGACCAGGAGTGGCAGTCAAGGTTTGTTGTGGTCCAGTGAACCAAACTTGGGGCAGAGTTTTTAATGCATGGTATTGATATGGGTAGAGAAATCAAGGTAGCAATTCAACCACATGCTGAGATACATAAAGTAGCTATACATCTGTGAGGGGTCACAATCAAGAGTCTTGACGACAAGGATGGATTGGAGCCTAACAAGCCTTTGTTGTGAATCGCACATCATGAAAACAGCCTTTTTGTCATTATGAGAGAGCTGTTTTAAGAAGAACCAGAACTGGAAGTTGTCAAAGTCACACAATAGTGATGATTCTGACTCAGGGATCAAGGCATGGAAGTGAGAGGAGATGCAGACTGAGGGGAGGACATTTAGAAAAACTAGAAAACCAGGCGAGGGGGGCAGCAAGGTCAGCTCCCAGGGTGGGGGCTGACCAAACGAGCAGATGTGAAAGATTGTTAGGCCTATTCTGCTGGCATTTTAGTATGTTAGTATGCAACTGTATAATAATATCTTTTGTTATAACAGAAAACTATCACTGAGCACCATGATAAGTTGCCTGAAGGAGGGAGGTGATGGGGAAATAGACTTTCCGAAAGCCAGACTGGAAGGGGAAGAGATGGTGAACTGAGAATGGACAAACCTCCCTGAAGCTTACATGGGCAAGAAGGAGTGAAGTGGGATGGTTATTCCTGAGGAACAGGAGGGAAGTGACATTAACCTGCTTCTAGACCTAGAGGACAGGCCCAAGTAGACATAAGCGGTTAAGGAGGGTAGTGATAGGAGCAACAATAGTAGGGGAAGAGAGATGCAGGAGTTTAAGGTACAATCCATCTGAGCTGTGACCCTTAAAGGGATTGCAGGCAAGCAGAGTGGTTAGGGAAGCAAAAACATTGAAGTGGAGGAAGAAGAAGAAGGTGAAATCTAGGGGTGAGGGAGGAAGGTAAGAATGCGGTGGACGGAGTTGAATCAAGTAGCAACAAGTGGGAGGGGAGGGATGATGAAAACTTTCAAGTACCTCAAGGGAATCATCAAAGTCCAAGTGGGGAGCATCTTTCAGAAAGAGAGATGTGCATCTGGCCCGCAAGTGCAGTGGCAGAACACCCGTCTGCAATGCCGGCGACCCAGGTTCAGGAACACAGAAACATAGAAATTGTTAGCAGATAAGGATCGCTAGGCCCATCCAGTCTGCCCATAGGCCCTATACACTGTATGTGGCCACTGACCCTATGTGATCAGAATGGACCCAGAACACCGGAGGGACAGTTGGGGGATAAGGATTGAGTGCCCTTGAGACTGCTGTCCTTATCTGGGGGGAGGGCAGGTAAAGTGATTGGCATAACGAGGGCCACTGGCAGAGGCTGTGGGTTCTTCCATGCTGCCACCTTAACCTCTGGGGGCAGGGTGGACTCAGGTCATCATTGCACAACCCCGCCCCTGGGGGGGAAGCACTAAAAATTGCTGGCCATCCAAAATGCAGCCCGCCTCCGGCACTTGGCCCCAGTGGTTCCCTGGCCACCCAACCAACCAGTTATGACTCTGTGACATTGCCAGCCCTGAACCCCACCCTGGGGGGAAGCCAGAGAGACAATGTCTATGGTTGTTCCTGCTGACACCTTCTCCCTTCGCAGACAGGTTTGTTTGGTGCCCATAGCTCTGCCCTGAGGGGTAAGCCAAGGGTATCTGTGGGGCCGGAAGTGGGAATAGGGCAGGTTGTCTGGGGGTCGGAGCAGAGTAGAAGGTGGCCTACCCTACAAAAAAAAGAGATGTGCAAGAACAAGGAGGCACAATTTGAAGATAGAGAAGGAATGAGCAGGGGCAACGTGAGGAAATATTTTTTCACAGAGAGGGTGGTGGATGCATGGAATCTCTTCCTGAGGAGGTTGTGGGGTAAAAAACAGTGGGGGAATTCAAGAATGCATGGGACAGATATAAGGCTATTATAGCGGGGATAGGAGGAAGTAGGTTGTTGGTTAACTAGAATCTGCAGCTTATCCAATAGGTAGGGAAATGAGCAGAGTAGGTGGGCCAAGCAGTCCTTATCTGCTATCAAAGTCTATGTTTGCATATCTTAGAGAAAAAGAGGTAAGCATTCATTAAAATCTGTATCTACCTCCGAAACATTAGAGATAGAACTGCCCAATATGAGGTCAAGTGTTGAGGACTTTAAAGTATTCATTTTTGTATTTGCCATTGCTTGTGTGTGCACAGTTTTTGAAGAAAATTTAATTCATGTGAGTACACTCTTTGCTGTCTCTGTGCAGACATTTTCAATCCCACCCACATAAATATATATGGAATATTTATTCTTTGGTCACTTAGCCTCACCTTCAGGTTTGCAGACCATACACAGCTCATGCACTCACCAGTGCGATGAATGTGTCCATCCATGTGTAGTAGCTGCAACAAGCTCTCACTCTAAAGAATTTTGCTAAAAACTTAAACCTGGGTACATTTTTGCCTTGTAGAGCAACACTATTACTAGATAGCTATGTGTTTCATCCTAAGGTGTTTGAAACCTCTGTTTCATGACACCTCAGATAAGCATTCCATTTCTTATAAAAATATGCTTAGTTTAATCAGACACAGGATATTTACAAAACACCTTAATTTTTTATTCAAAGGGTAACATTTTTTTTTTACAAATTGATGTATTTTCAGTTCTCAGCAGCACTGAAAAAAACCCACCTAAATTCCTAAGTCATCAAATCAGGCCTTCCTTACCTAAAATCTCTAACATAGAAACATAGAAGTTAACGGCAGATAAGGACCGCAAGGCCCATCCAGTCTGCCCATTTCTTTTTCTACCTTATAAATGTACCATCAGCCTTTGTTCTGCCAATGGCCTACACTGTATTCATATCCACCACTTTCTGAGGCAGGCCATTCCATGCATCCACCACCCTTTCTGTGAAAAGCAACTTCCTCACATTACCCCTTAATCAGCCTCCCTCAAATCTCATGCGGTGTCCTCTTGTCCTGCTATTTTTCATATATTGAAACATGTTAGACTATTTCACCTTGTTAAGGCCCTTAAGGTGTTTGAATGTTTTGATCATATCACCTCTCTCCCTCCTTTGCTCTAGGGTATACACATTGAGCTCTGTTAATCTGTCCTCATATGTTTTCTGATGCAGTCCCTGCACCATTTTGGTTGCCCTTCTGTGGACTGCCTCAGTTTGGTTAATGTCCTTGTGAAGGTGTGGCCTCCAGTACTGCATGCAGTACTCCAGATGGGGCCTAACCAGTGTCTTGTAAAGATGGGTTATTACCTCCCTCTTCCGACTTGTGATACCCCTACTAATACACCCCAACATCCCTCTAGCCTTACCTACTGCTTTAGTGGTCTGCTTGGGTGATTTCAAGTCATTGGTGATTATGACACCCAAGTCTCTTTTTTCCCTTGTGACTGCCAGCAACTCCTCTCGCGGCCTATAGGTGGCTTCAGGGTTTCTCTTACCTACGTGCATGATCTTGCACTTCTTTGCATTAAACCCCAGTTGCCACTCTTCTGGCCATTTTGCCAGTTTATCCAGATCTCTTCTCATTCTGCCCACTCCATTTGGATCATCTACTCTGTTACAGATCTTGGTGTCATCTGCAAACAGACAAACCTTACCCTCCAGTCCATCTGCAATGTCACTAATGAAGATATTGAAGAGGACTGGTCCCAGGACTGATCCCTGAGGTACTCCACTTGTGATTTGCATCTCTTCTGACTGTATACCGTTTACCACCACTCTCTGTTTTCTGCCCGTCAACCAGTTTGCCACCCAGTTGACCAACTTCTGACCCACCCTGAGCCTACCCAGCTTATTAATCAATCTTCTATGTGGAACAATATTGAAAGCTTTGCTGAAGTCAAGGTAGGTGGCATCAACTGCTCCCCCTTGGTCCACCACTCTGGTTACCCAGTCAAAAAAATCTCTGAGATTAGTTTGACAGGACCTACCTTTTGTAAATCCATGCTGTCTTGGATCCTATGCTCCTATGGATTCCAGGTGCTGCACTATCCTTTCCTTAAGGAGTGCCTCCATAATCTTGCCTACTACTGAGGTAAGACTGACTGGCCTGTAGTGCCCTGCCTCCTCCCTGCTACCACTCCTGTGGAGCAGGATCACATGAGCCCTTTTCCAGTCTTCTGGGATCTCTCCTATGCTCAGAGACTCACTAAACAGTTCTGAAAATGGCTCTGCTAGTTCCACCCTTAGCTCCTTTAGTACTCTGGGATGTATGCCATCAGGTCCCATTGTCTTGTCCACCCTGAGCTCTTGTAGGACCTTTTCTTTTGTGAAGGGACTAGTGCACACCTCCTTCCCCCCTGTGTCCATGGTGCTGAGCTGAGTGCCCGGCCCTACCTTCTCTTCAGTAAATACTGAGCAGAAGTATCTATTTAGGATAGATGCTTTTACATGGTCCTCCTCCTCCTCTCACTCCGCCTTATCTCCTTTGATCTTAGCAATACCCCCTCTGGACTTTCTCCTTTCACTAATGTATCTATAGAAAGTCGTGTCACATTATTTTACTGTTTGTGCTATTGTTTCCTTGGTTTGGGCCTTTGCCTGCCTTACTGCCTTCCCTGCTTCCCTTAGAGAAATTTGGTATGCCTCCCTATCTTCATCCCACTGTGTTCCCTTATATTTCCTTAAGGCCAGCCTTTTGGTTCTGACCTGGTCTGCTACTGTTTTTGAGAACCAAAGTGGTTTCCTTCTTCTTTTGCACTTCCTTTTCTCTCTAACACAATGCGATGTTGCTTCAAGTATTGCATCCTTAATGCTTGTCCACTTTGCCTGTACCCCCTCACCTGTATTTCTTTTTGCCAGGGCTAGCTTAACTCTGTTGGCCATCCTATCAAAGTCAGCTCCTCTGAAGTCCCATATTTTTGCCTTGGAATGGAATGATTTAGTTCTAGTGGCCAAACTGAACCATACCATGTAATGGTCACTGGCCCCCAGGTGACCTTCTACCTGGAGATCTGTGATCCTTTCCCTGTTAGTCAGTACTAAATCTAGGATACCCCAGTCTCTTGTGGGTTGTTGTACCAGTTGTTTGAGGCCCTCCCCCTGCAGGGAGTCCACCATGTGTCTAGTTCTGGCAGATGTTCCTGCTGGTATTGACCAATCTGTATCTGGCATGTTGAAGTCTCCCATTATCAGACCCTCCCCTTTGGCCATCATGTTTTTCATATCTTCTAACAGTAATGTGTCTATGTCCTCCCCCTGATCTGGGGGCCCTAGACAATCCCAGTTGGTATGGCTGTCCCATTTCCTGTTTTCAGGGTGACCCACAGTTCTTCTGGCTCCTTATGTGTATTCTGAATTTCTGTAGCTTTGATATTTTTATTGACATACAGGCCACCCCACCCCACCCCACCCCTTTTGCACCTCGGTCTCTTCTGAACAGTATGTAGCCAGGTACTGAAGTCTCCAAGTGTGGTTACTGGTAAACCACATCTATCTAATTGCTACTATGTCCATTTTAGCCTCTATCATTATTGCCTGCATGTTTGAGATCTTGTTTCCCAGACTGCAAGCATTTGTGTACATGATTTTACATTGGCCAGATTTCGGTGTGTTAGTTGTTGGGTGAGGTCTGGCGTTTCCCCTATGCGTCGTATGGGGAGCAGGACCTTTTTCCTTACCTGGTGATGTAAATGAACTGCAAACATGCTGAACTCCTGTTTGACCACTCACTGAGGGGGATGGGGTGTTCTTTCCATTCGACGTATGGGGTGCTGCACCCCTCTCCCCATTTGCTAATTTAAATATTTTCAAAGACGTCAAACTTCTGCCCCAATGCACTGACTCCCTCCTTAGTCAGATGCAGTCCATCAAATTTAAAGAACTTTCGCTCCCAAAACTGTTGCCAGTTCCCTACAAATTTGTGTCCTTTTTCCTGGCACCAGTCCTTGAGCCACATGTTTAGCTCACCTATCTCCCCTTCTATGACCTTCCATCCATCTGCGCCCCTCTCCAAGACCTGCAGGATCTCAGAGAAGGTGATGCCGGATGAAATGGATGACAGTTTGTCACCCAGCCTGGTCCGGTGTTCCTTGGTCTCCTCAACTGACCGGCTAGCGAGATCATTAGTCCCTATGTGTACCAGGACATCAATGTTTTCTCCTGGTTCCTGAACAATTTTAGCAATGCTGTCAGTGTCTCTCCACGCTGATGTACCTGGGAGACATCTGACCATTACCCCTGGCTGGAGATAGGTATCAACTCCCCGAATCATGGAGTCTCCTATGATCAGAAGTTTTTGGATTTCATTTTTGCTTTTTTTGCTTTGGTCCCTGTTTTGGGCAAGTTTTGTTGTGCTAGCTCCTGTGCTGCAGTGTCCTGCTCTGCAGTGTCCTCTGTCCCTTTGTTTGATTTTGGAGATAGAGGCAGATACCTGTTTGTAGTTTTTATATGGTTTGTAGAGATAATATGTTGGAGAGCACCGAGTGATGGGGCACCTGATTTGTCCCTCCTAACCACCTGCCAACCTCCTGGACCAACTTCCCTCTGTGGTCGAGGTGCTTCTGTTGGATGTTGTGGAAATGGCAGGTGGTTCTTATAATATACTTCCTCTTGAATATGCAATTTGAGGCACACAATCTCTGCCCATGCTGCCTGGAGCTGAGTCCTTAGATCTCCAGTGGACCAGCATGTAGGGCAGTGTCCTAAATCCTGTAAAACTGCCCTTCTGAAAAGTGTTCCACAGTACCTGCAGTTAATGATATCCATTCCAGATAAGTTGAGGGTTTATATCCTGATCAGAGTAACTAGAAGGAAGAAAATGAAAGCAAAAGTTTGATTTTGTTTTTTTTTGTATAACTTGTTATAACAAGTTAAATTACTAGTGCCCCTGTAAATGAGGTGGCCATGTGGGTACCCCACTGATCCACCCCTCCTGCCTTGCCACAGGAAATGTCACAACTGTACTACTGTATAAAAGGAGTGTAGTGTGGGGTGGTTGGGGATGGGGTGGGTGGCTGGGCCCTTCCCCTGCCGAAAAGAACCACGGATGAAATAAACAAGGAGGTAAGAGCAGAAACAATCAGCCAGCAACAAATGCAGTAGCCCTGAAAGCTTATCCTAGTGATAGATAAAACTGTAAAACCTGTAAAGCACCACCTGTAATAATTTCACAGAAGATATACCCTGTAAAAAAAAACACTTTGCTACAGAGAAAAATAAAGCAGTAACAGAAGATATACTTTGCAAAAGACAATTTGAATCAGAAGATTACAGCAGTAATCTGTTAGCACACACCTTTAGGCACACCCTGTAATAATGCAGCAGAAGGTATATCCAGCAACAACAATTGAATCAGAGAAAAATAAAGCAATAAAATGTTAGCAAAAAACAGTAACAATCCCTGTGAGTACAAAATAAAAATAACAACACACAGTAAATCTGCCAAGCCAAAAGAAACCTTAAGCCTTTCCCATGCTCTGGTAAGGTTCTTTGCTCTGTCCTTTCAAGCAACCTAGAAGGAAAGAGCTCAGGTGAAGCTAGGTGCCTTGTCCAGCAAACCTAGTCTTAAGTAGATAAACCTTGCCAGCTTTGCACACAGCAGTGATGTCATCACTGTTTGCTCACTGAATAGCTTTGTGATCCTCTGTAGAGCTGTGTGACTTTCTTTGCACAGCAAAGTGTGACTTTGAGTCTGCCGTCTGTTAACATAAAAAAAAATGTCACATCCCCATTTGAGAGGCATTTATTAGTGTATAATTACTGGTGAGCCCATTTATTGACTGGACTGTCACTCCTTTCAAATACCATAATAACGGGGTTCCATTCCACAATAACTGACCAGTTATTACATTGTGGGTGTCAGCCAGTGAATAGGAGAAAGTGAAAGAAAAATCCTCTGCCATCTCACCACCACCACTCCACTGCCACTCATTCAGAACTGACCACATACTCATTGAAACATTTCTACTCTGACATAACCTAAAATAAACTATTTCTTTGGACATTGTACAGTTTCTAATGTTAGGCCGATTTCCCTTCTCACTCTCCAGATTTTGGAATATTTAGACAAATATAAAATTTTAACAATATCGCAGCATGGATTCAGAGCCAGCCATAATATGGAGACTGCCTTGGTGAGGTTCACAAACATTGTTTATAGTGCTATTAATGAAGGGCTTTATACTGGCTCTGTGCTTGTGGACCTCACCAAGACATTTGATCTTGTGGATCATATAGTACTCCTCAGTACACTGTCTCATATAAATTTTTCAGGGGAAGTACTTAATTTGATCGGGAATTACTTGTACAATAGGTCACACTGAACAATTATTGATGGACAACATTCTGAAGTTTGTTTTATTAAATATGGAGTTCTGCAAGATTCTATATTAGGCCCTTTATTATTCATACTTTCTGTCAATTCACTACCTGAGATATATAGGCACATCAAACTGATCCTTTATGCTGATGAAGCAGCCTTGTTTTGTAAAGATAGTAGTCTTTCAGTACTTTTAGACAAACTTCAGAGTGATTTTAGCGGGCTGCATTCTTGGTTTTCTTCATGTGGCTTAGTGTTTAATGCCAAAAACAATCTGTGGTATTCTCTGGCATTAGAAAGACCATTGATTTTGTCTTCACTCTCAAAGACAATAATGGTAACTTGATTGAGAGAGTTACCGATTTTAAATATCTTGGTGCATCTTTAGACTGTCATTTAACTTTTGAAATTCATATTAGTCAGATGATCAGAAACATTCATCAAATGTTTAGCATGTTGTACAGTGTGAAACAATTTTTGATACCTGAAACAAGGGAGCTTTTAGCAAACAGTTTTTCCCTGATGGATTATGGCTCATTAATTTACTTCTCCTCTCCCTCATCAAAAATGTTTGGTACGCTGAGGACCACATACCATAACATTACTTAATTTGTTACTGGGATACCAAGAATGACCCACCACTGCAACCTTTACAATTCTGTAAATTGGCTCTCTTAACAGTAAAATCTAATTTTTTTTTTACAAAATTTATTTGAGGCTCTTGCCCAATAGCATTGTCTCCCTATTTAAGAGATCTGTTAATTCATGTATTACTAGGCTCACCACTGGTAATTTCTTCTCAATTCCATTTTGTCAAACAACAAAGGGACAACTATCCCTCTCTTATAGGGAAATTAAACTTTTTAATAGCTTACCATCATCCTTGGTCCAGTGCCCAATTTTAAAATGTTACCTACTCAACATAAATGTGTTTTTTTAAATTCCTTTTTTTAAACAATGTTATACTTCCATGTGTTTTGCAATCAAATAAACAATTCATTTTGTCCTATTTTTTTCATTTTAAGTCAAATCTGGATAGAAAGAGCATAATATTTTCAGAATCATAACACATGCTCAGATTGTTTTTACTGTCTTTGTCCAGGAAATGCACACATCTACAGCTTGTTTCTGGGTGTGTTTTGGGAGCACAGGGAGGTTTAAGTAACACAATAAAGTAGAGAATGTTGGAATCAAACCCCATTCTGCTGGATGAATGAAGCTTGTTCACAGTTCTTTGCTTTAACCTCTAGGTTGTACTGCCATCTGTTAATCAAAAACTACACATTTCAAGGCTAGCCCCATTATGCCAGGCCAGTAGGTATGTAGCCACACTTGCATCTTGTAAACCTGAGTTCACACCTAAAATTGTAAGAGAAAAGGCTCTAAGAGAGGGACAGAATAAGACAGAAGTTAGTACTATGACAGCCCCAGAAATCTGCACTGACATGAACACAGACAGGGTTTAGAAATCCTGATACAGTATGGGACCCCAATACCTGCTGGCACCACAGAGCCAGCCTTGAGATGTGTAGTTTTTAATGATCAGCTAGCAATATAGCCTAGATGTTAAAGCAATCCTAAAGATGGATTATTTTTACTAACAGTTTGAAATGTAAGGGTGATAACTCACTAGATTCAATGCACATATAAAACAATTATTATAAATGTAGAAAGTGTTGTAATAACACCTTAAAATACACTTAGCTTAGCTTGGCAGAAGACACCAGGAGAAAGGACTGCTGTGTGACTGAACTTCTCTGCTGGGACTAAAGTAGAAGAACTGTTGTACTTGGACCTTTAATTTAGGGTAAAAACACTAACATACAAAAAAAAAGTGTGTGTTTGGGTTAACTGAACTGAATGGGTATCTGAAGAGTTATCTAGGTGTAAATCTCGGGTGACTGAAAGGACTTAACTGCTGTGAGGTTTAAATTACTTGTAGAAAGATCTGGTGAGTAGGGGGGGTGGCTTAGCAAGAAGGAAGCTACATTTAAAGACTGCCTTAGAAAGATTCTGCTAATAGCTTGGCAGAAGACACCAGGAGAAAGGACTGCTGTGTGACTGGACCTCTCTACTGGGACTAAATTGCCCTCCTTCCTCCCTCCACCCCCCACCCAAAGCTAGTTCTATTTTATAGGCACAGGATTTGACTGACAACAGGAACTTCCTGTTTAGGGGCAGGTAGTGAGTGATCACCAAACCACCAAGGACCCACCATCCTAGAAGGGCAAGAGTAGCTCTCCGTCCCTCTAGCTGCTGGAGGTCTGCCTCTGAGCAAGTAAGTGGTCTACTGAGAAATATAGGATATTCTTGTCTCAGAACAGGACAATCAGGAGCTTAAAGGGACACAGGCAGAAAGTAAGGAGAGAGAGAAAAAACAGAGGAAAGAGTAAGGATTGCAAACAGTTAAGGGGCCAGAAATAAGACATGATTGGAGTGGTGCAGTGCAGTGGCTGTGGAGCAGCAGTCTTCCGGGAGATGTTCTGGAGGATGCAGTGTTGTCCCATCTGCAGGTACCTCTCTGGGCTGAGGGAGAGGTTGCTCATCTCCAGGCTGGAGTTGGCCAGGATTTGTGGGACCTCCTTCCATCCAGGGACCACCAGTGCCACTGCCGTTGCCTCAGAGGTTGCCAAGAAAGAGGAGCGGTTGGACCACAGTGGGCTCAGGGAGGGTGAGGGTGGTGGAACAGAGGCGCATCCCTCCAGTTGTACCTCTCCACAATTCCTATGCCATTCTGGCAAAGTGTGGTTCCTCTATGGAGGCACCCATAGTGGAGACCAAGGAGGATGCTGGGAACCTCCACAAAGGCTTTAGGGAGAATACTGTACATGCATAACAGACTCTACCAGACTCTGGGCTTCTTGCTTTTCTGCCTGGTTTTGTCCTAAATCCAGGCTTCTGTCATCAATGAAAGAGATGGAAAGCACTCACACTCCTGAGCCAGGAGTGGGCCAACTCCAGTGAAGACAAAAATGCCAGGTAGGTTGAAGCAAATCCATTTATTCTGAAGTTGGCCACAACTGAGTGCGATTGCTTTCTGTCTCTTTCAAGTAACCTTTGGATTGTAGCCTGCACTCGCATCTAGCCCAGGTCCCTTAGCTCAGCACCTTCCATTGAGTTCTGTCACCAATGTCCTCATTCAATACTAGACTTGGGGACCCTTTAAGATCTTCAGAGTCAATAAACAATACATCCCTGTATTTCCAGGGTTTCAACAAATTAACATGTTTTTTTTTTTTTTTTCTGTCCAGTGGTAAGACTTCATGATCAACCCTCCCCATCTTTCTGAGTACCTCATCTGGTCCCTGCCATTTAGCTAGAGTTTATTCTCAGAGCTAAGCAGCAGAAGGACTGCTCTGTTACCAGACTTGAACTCCCTTAGCTTGGCCCCTTGGTCACAGTGCCCTGCCTGGATTTGCTGTGTTTTTTTTTATATTTTCTTTAGCAAATCCACCAACTGTTTCCAATCTTTCTTTCATTTGTAATACATATTGGAGCACGCTAGGTGGACTATATGTCTGTTCCTCCCACAGCTCCTTTACAAGATCCAACATCCCTCCGGTTGTCACCTGTACAACAATTCAAAGGGTGAGAACCCAGTGGACAACTGTGGCACCTTCCAAATGGCAAACATTTAATAGGGTAAGAATTCATCCAAGTTTTTTACCTCAGTTGACACAAAATTAGACACCATACCCTTTAATGATTTATTAAAGTGTTCCACTTAGCCATCATTCTGTGTGTGAGACACTGATGTCTGAATGGACTTAACCTCCAGAAAAGCACACACCTCTTTCATAAATTTTGACAGAAAGTTGGTGCCTTGATCAGTTAGGATCTCCTTCAGCAGCCCAACTGAGGAAAACACTTTTATCAATTATTTTGCTATTGATAGGAGAATAGCCATGGGAGAACAGGTGGTATAATCCAATATGAAACAAATTACTTGCCATAGTAATCTTTTTTCTTCCAAGTGATACTTAGGTATTCATAACTTATTGCAGTCATCTTTGCAAGTAGAACTGCCCAGAGAGAATTTGGAACATATGCAAATGATGGAATCTTTTGCATGAGCCACTTTTCAAATGCTGCCTTATACTAATTGCCTTAGTTCTAAACCCCTCAGATTTCCTGGAAGCCTGTAAAGACAGACTCACTGGGACTAATTGTAATCATAATAATATTAATAATAATAACAATAATAAAAACAATAAAACAACTTCCTTAACACCCAAAGAAAGGGCCTCCAGCTGGAGAGCATTACATATGAAAGAATACCCTTGAATGTCCAGATCACCTGAAAAGGGGAAAAAGGACAAGAATAGGGAATACAATCACAACATGTGTGCCAGAAATGGCATTTATACCCCTGAGAGCACAATATTCAGGATTGCAGAGGCTAAAGGTTCCAGAAGGGTAGGCAGGATGGGAAAGTTATGAATAACTGAGTATCACCTGGAAGAAAGAAGATTACTATGGTAAGTAATTTGTTTCTTCTCACCCCAGTAATACTCAAGTATTCATAACTTACTGCAGACTATGAAGCAATACATTTGGAGGTGGGCACAAAACCTTATTTCAGGAACAGACTTTGGAGGGCTGCTACAGTATGCCGAATCTGACATCACCCCTGGACAGAATATCCAACTGTAATGCTTTGAAAAACTGTGTACTGTGTTCCAGGTAGCTGCTTCAGAGATGTCCACTAGGGAGACATCCCCGATAGCTGCTAAGGTAGTTGCTGTGTCCCTTGTGGAAAGTGCTCTCAACCCTTTTGGGGCTCCTTTCCTAACTAGAGTAACAAAACTGGTTATGCTGTACTATCCAGTGAGAAATGGATCTTCTGATTCTGGGTTACCCTTTCCCACATTCTCATAGGTCAGGAACAGCAGTTTTCTCTTCTGCCTATGGACTTTAGCAGCTGTCAAGTAGTAGCCAAGAATTATTTTGATGTCCAGACTATGAAGACTCCTTTCACCAGAATTAAAGTGTTCAGTGAAAAAGACAACAGAAGTAATGACTTAACTTAAATGTAAATCAGAAGTCATTTTAAAGGGAAAACTCTCCTTTTGTTCCCAGGACAATTTTGCCTCTGTGGAATAAAATGTAGTCCTGCTCGACGCAGAGAGACCTGGGATCACTGATTCTTCTGGCAGAAGTTATTACCACAAGAAAAAACAGTTTATTTTCTTAAAACACCGCCCCTTTTTTAGATAAGTTGAAGACATAGGCCTCCCCCACCCTCATAAAGTGTTTTTCTTGCTATTTTAACTTGTACCTATGTTTTTAGTTATTCTGTAAGTTCTGAATCCAAGTCGTATCATTCATTGTAATGTACCTTTGATTTCTTGTAATGTACTTTGTTTTTCAATCTATGACATGGAAACTTTGTAAAAGAGCTTGCGCTCAAAGGTCTTTTCCGAATCACTGAATAAGCTAAAAGGGGAACCCATGAGCCTAACTATATACACATCTAGGCCACATGCTGGCACTAATTCCTTGTGGGGAAGGGGGTAGAAATGGGACAGGCCTTTAAAGAACCCTTTGAAGATAGGGTCTGAGACCTGATAAACTTTCTGTCCAACTGAAGTGTAAGCCAGTGCTGTAGTCAGTTGGACCTTTAAGACACTTGACTGCAAGCACAGTAAGTGCAAATAGATAAGATAGTCTAGCACCACTGGAACACCAGCCTGCGCTGATATGTGCCAGGCCCTTAAAGTGCATGTTTAAAGCTTGGCTCTGAGGCCATTAAAACATTTTGTCCAACTAATATGCAAGTGGATGCTGCAACTAGGTGGACCTAAAGGGTGCTGGACTGCCAGTCCAATGAGTGTAAATAGGTAAGATAGTCAAACACAACTGGGACCCAGCGTGTGCTGGAACCAATTTCTTGGTTGAACACCAATAGTAAAACTTTTCCCATTCTGCAGCATAGATTTTCTTAGTGGAAGGCTTCCTGTAACCACATAAAATGCCTAAGACATTTTGAGAAAGATGCAGTCCTGCATATTATACCCTAAGCACTCAAAAGCCATGCCTTGAACCTGAATGATCTGAAGTTTGGATACTGAAGCCTCCTGGTTGGAGGTTAGTAGGTTGTGCCTCCAAAGAAAAGGTGCATTGGTTCAGACCCAAACATGAAGAGTAGCAGAGAGAACCATGTCTGTCTGGCCTAGTCTGGTGCTATCAAGACCACTAATGCAGATTTGGACCTGAGCTTGAAAAATTTGCTCTGTATGCTAAAGGGAAGGAAGAACAAACATGTAGGTGCTTACCTGGCCAACTCAAAGTCAGAACATCGAGGTGGATTATTCACAGATCTGGTTGTCTGTAACTGTACTGTATCAGGTGGTGGTTGTGGTGGGATGCGAATAAGTCTACCTCTGGAGTGACCCACCTTCTGAAGATAACTTGTACCACCTGACTGTTTAAGGCCCATTCCTGATGGGACTAGTTGATTTGAATCAAGGTATCTGCCAAGGTAGTGTCCCTACCTGGCAGATGAAAATCCTGCAGGGGACCATGGAGCATGCTAGACTCCATATTTTAAAAAGTCCTGTGCAGGGAGGGCTTACCTTGTCCCTCCCTACTTGTTTATGTAGTACATTGTGGTGGTATTGTCTGTTCTGACGTACCACCTTGTAGTAGTTGTGTGAAAACCTTTTAGTGTCAGTAACTCTACTCTTAGCACCTGCAGGTTTATGTGCAGGAGTGACTCTGCACTTGACCATGTGCCTTGGGTAGTGTGAACCCCCTGATGGGGTTCAAGCAGCTACTTGAACTGTTATTTGGCTGCTCCCAAACTAAATTTAGCTGTTTCAACTACTGTAGATCATCTGACAGGGGAGTCTTGGCCTTGGCTGACATAGCAGGGGCCAACTATCATAATGACTTTTGGAATTAACATAGTCTTGAAATGTGTGCCTGCCTGATGGCCAAGAAACCTGATAAATATCCCTTTTATGCCATGTTGTCAATTTTTCTGGGATCCTTGTTAGGAGGATAGGATGCCTGGGGTATCTTTGCCTTGTCAGAGGCTGTCACTTTAACCACTCCTTGGTGGACAGGGTGTGGGAATAAAATGTCAGTTCCCTCCCTGTCCAGGTGATATTTCTTATACATCCTCTTATCTAGAGGGGGAACAGAGTTTGGAGTTTGTAAAATCTTTAAAGTACCTTCCCTGAAAAATTTACTCACAGGAATGGGAAGATTTTAGTGGCCCAAACATTTCTCACCAATGTGAAGAATGAGGAATAATCCTCAGCTGTTCTGTGGAGAGAACCAAACTCATATTAAGAGGAAACCTCAGATTGAATAGGTTCCTTTTCCTCCATTTCATAATAATTACATAATCTTCCTCTTAAAGAGTAGGAAGACTGCTTTGCAATGGTCTGCTGCTGAGAGTCAAACAGCCCTTGTAAGCCTGAAAGTGTTTTCTTTAGCCATTCCAAGCATTTCTCCATATTTTTTCTCTGGGAAAGTTTTACAAATTTCACAATCAGAACAGTCCTGTGCAATTTCTGTAGGAGTTGGCAGGCTTTATAACAGGCATATAAGTCCCCAGATGCTGTCCAGCAGTGGGTTCTGTGTGTTTATTTTTGTTGATTTCTTTTGAGGGAACCAGGGAGTCAGCTGGTTCAGCAAGCCTCTTAGGAACTGCTTGTACAGTATACCTGTCTCGGGGTAGCAGTTACATTAATTGTTGTGGTTTCAGCCACAGTAACTTAGGGTGTCAGCTGGTCAGAGTTCAAAGGACCCTTAGTTGGTGATAGCTTTTTTTTTTTTTTTAGCCTTATCCAGGCATTTCAGTAGTTTTTTCAGGACACGTAATGCAGATTTCACTCTGCTTTTAAATGTTCATGTCCAGATAGGCAAAACAAGAGAATGTTTGACTTAACAAAATTTCATCACACTGAATACAAGGTTTGAAACCGGGATCACCAGTTTCTTTCTATAACATTTTCAATGTAAAGCCAATAACAGTTGCAATCACTATAAAAGAATATTTTAATTTAAGTTTATTTAGCAGTTGCAGTTGGTTCCAGAACTGTTGCGGGATCTGGGAACTGAGAAAAAATGAACCTAGGCTATCGATTCAGGAACCAGTATTAGCGATTCTTAAAACAAGCTAATTTAATAAAATTAAACATAACTAGTGGAGTTTTTTACTCAAAAAACTCTAATAAATATAAAATAAACCTTGGTTTACCCCCAGTTATACAGAACGGATCCACGACAGAAGTCCGACAGAATTCTGTTGAATGTCCTGTCAGCAACACCGGCAGGTCGACCGCATTCTGCAGTTGGCTGCTGGTTCGCTGTGGATTTCCTTGTTTTCTTAAGGGGGTCTTTGCCTCTGAACCCTCTGCACCCCCCACTTAAAGATTCTCAACTCTAGTCAGAGCTGATCGGGGGGTGCAGGACCCCGACAGGCAGCGCCGGGTTCCAATGGGTCTCTCACCATGGCTAGGCACTGTAGTCACTGTGGGGGACCTCACTGGTGAAATGTCGCTGTGAGGGGGGGGTAAACGATACCAAACCAGGAGAAACTGAGAAAACTTACAATTTAACACTAAAACTATGGGTTACCTAAAATTACAAAAAGTAAAAGGCAGCAAATGAAATGTAAAGAACACTTATACTATTTTATAAGGTTTCTCATGTCAGAACAAAAGATGATGAGGAGAGGATCTCTGAGCATCTAGTCTTGACAGACAGAGAGAGAAATCTGAGGGGGTTTAGAACTAAGGCAGTTAGTATAAGGCAGCATTTGAAAAGTGGCTGAAGTAAAAGATTCCATCATTTGCATATGTTCCAAATTCTCTCTGGGCAGTTCTACTTGCAAGGATGACTGCAAAAAGTTATGAATACCTGAGTATTACTGTGGTGAGAAAACCAATATTACTGGTCTCCAGATGTATTTTTTATCAAGGGTCCCACCATATTAACCCCAATTGTTTCAAATGGGGTGTCTATTATGGGCATAGGGATCAAAGAAGCCCTTTTTATATTTTAGGGGGCCACCAAGTGACACCCAAGACATGAAGCACAAATGTCTGCTACTTCATTTCATATACCTGGTCAGAAGAACTGGGCACGTATTCGTGCCTCAGTTTTCTGCCTGCCCTAATGAACTGCAATTGGCATAGCATGGGCCAGCCTCAGTATTTCCCTTCTTGCAAACATGGGAACCACTAACTGGCAACATAAAGTCTCAAGTTGTTTCTTGGGTTCTACTCAGTACAAAATATCATCTTTCAGTTCAAACCTGGGAAAACATTGTGCCTTTTGTTCATCTACCACTTTACCATTCATCACAGCTAAGTTCTATTAGGCATTTCTGAGAACCTCATCAGCCCTTTGTTCAGAAATTATGTTGGCTAGGTTTTGAAAAATCTCTGATCTGACCACCAGAAAGATCTGTGAACCTTCTGCAAATGTGGATGCCATGTCCTCATCTGAATCACCTCGGACCTTCCTCAAACCCAGGTTGTTGTGGTCACCAGCCACTACAATCTCCAACAAAGGGGCCCTTTCCTTTTTCTCCCTCCGTTTCTGACTTCAGGACTTCTAAGGCTTCTCTTCTAGTCCAAACAGTTCAGGGTTGGTAAAGGGAAACACATGTTCTAGTCCTTTCATCTGTGTGGCCTTCTGGCCTCTGTCATCGAGGCATAGGTCAGGAAACATAGAAAAACCAGGAACAGTTGTAAAATTCGCAAATAATATTTTATTATTAATAACAGCAAACCAAAAAAAAATGTTCAGTATAACTATTTACAATGGTAATACAAATGAAAAGCAGAGTCCTTCTTCTAAGTTTTTCTTCTCAATTTCCAACCTCAGTCTCTCAGTCTCTGGCTCTCCCTCTTGAAAAACATTGCAGCTCTTTTTATAACAAGTCTTTGTAGGGAGCCCGTTAAGAGAATATTCTGCTTCTCACAAAATGTTCTTGTCAGTTTCAGCAGGTGCAGCAAAAAGAACATTGTGACCCAGAACTGACTTCTTGTTGACAGCTCTGGAAATATTTCTCAAACCAACATCTCAGGTTAACCCCTTGAGTTCCAAATAGCTTTTTGCAATCATTTCAACAGTATAACTATATACAGTTTTAAACAACGGGATCCCAGTTTCACATACAGTTTTACATAGAGATTCACATACTGTATATTTTTATACCTGCAGATATGCAAGGTAGAAGAAAAGACAGAAATAGCAAGGGAAGATAGAGAGATAGCGAGAGGTGGAGAATTGTGAAACCATCGTAGTGATCAGTTCCTAGGTCTCACAAGAAAATTTGGTTGCACAACCAGACAGAGAAGAGACAGAAAAGGACAGGATAGAACAGACCCTTGAGTTTAAACTCTTTCTGCATAACAGATGGGACAGGGCCTTGTTCAACCATGTCACAGCCTCATGTGGGCATGATCTTTCAGTGTTGCTCTGTAGGAGGGTATGAAACCTTTCCCGGTCTCTGCCCAAAACTACTGATCAGGGTAAGGTTTAAGAAATTCCCCCCTTTTATATTCCTGCCCATTTTGCCTACTTTTAACCATACTGGGGCCTAGGGTATTTGTAAGTATCCCCATGCATGCAGGTAATATTTATGGGATTCCCCCACTGATCCAGGCTGGGCCTTACCAAAGATTCTTTAATGAATGTTTGCTCACAGTCCAAATCTACCAGAATTGTAATTGTTTTGTTCCCCACTTGCACTGGTATTGTATACGGGTTTTTGGCCTGGAACTCGAGTGTCGGCGATAGTTATACATTCCACAGAATCGCAGTCTGTGCATATGCCCCATTTTACAACAACAAAAACATACAATGTTGCTATTAGGTCTGTGACCTGCACCCCACATTTGGGTCAATGGAGAGGGGGGTCTTGGGACTGGGAAATTACACCAGTACTGGGGATTATACCTTTTTGAAGTAGAGGGGTAAGTAGTACTTCACCACTTGACCACTTACCCATTCCCCATTCCCCATGTTTGTTCCCACCCACCCAAAGTCCTTTCTACCTTCTTCTTCTCCTGAAGTCACCACCTGAGGTTTGGGGTGCATACTGCTCTTCTTAGCAACTTCTCATCTTTCAGTTTCCAGGTCTTCCCCCATGATTTTCACTGCTGCAGCCAAAGTGGCCTATTCATGTTGGTTCACTCAATTGCAGACTCAGCCTGGTAAAATGTTCCAGTACTGATCCAGTACAATCAAGTCCCAAATCTCTTTAGTGCATACTTCTGGTTTTAGCCACCAAATAGACATTGTTCAAGCACTCTACTGTAGGTCAGTTTCAAACCTTGAAATTCAAGGTGTAAAGGTTCTGTTGGTAACTCTCTTTGTTTACTTAAACCCAGTCTAAGATAGCAGCCTTTATGCAAGCACCTCATGCCTAACAACTTCAGGCCTGTAGTTCAATTGACTCATTCACCTTCTCCCTCAAGAACCACCTCTTCCAATCCATCACCTGTGTCTGCCCCAGTAGGTGACCCCAATGTCCACCAACCCTTGAGTTACCTTACAGTTTCTAAGTATCTGTATATTGGCTCTGTTGTTGTGTGCTCTGTATTTATTTCTATTCTAGATGATTCTGTCATATACAGTGTTAATATTGTAAATACCGTAAAGTTTTGCAAATATTGTTTTTTACCTTTTTCTCTGTATTGTATTATTGAATTTTTGTACAACTGGACATTTGTGAAAATGGGCAATTTTGCTCACATACCTACCAGTATAAAAATAAAATTGAATTGAACAACACTCTTGAGAGTTGTGCTTTATTGACCCATAATCACATACCCTGTCAATTAGCTGTTTATATATAGCAGGTGGGGAGAGAAATGCCACTGAATAAAACTGATATTTTTGGCCTCACTTTGCAAGATACCATGGCATCTTGCATTTTGGGGTATGTCACAACTGATATCTAACAAAGTCGGTAAAGCACACTGGAATATTGAACCAATCAGAGAGCAGCTTACACAGTACTGATGACATCACAATAGCCATGTGCTGTCCTGAAGTCAGCAGATGAAATCAAAAAGAAACAGTTACATCTTCATATAAACAGATAATTTAAAACTTATAACTATTAAAACAATGTTGTATAAATTGAATATGCAATTGTCTGACTTAAAACATGCAGTTTATCTTCACTCAGTGGTGTGCTAGAGCCAGCTTACACCAGCTCGCTCAAGATGGTAGCTTTTTTGTCTGAAACAGTTTGACCAGCTCAAGCAAGCTGGTAGTTAGCACTCCAATCTGCCATCCAGGAGTGGATTCCTTTAAAAAACATAAAACCTTTTTTTTGGTCTTCACAATATGGGCAAAAAATGAAGCCAGAGGTCTGGTGGAATCAGTTGGTTCAGTGTCAACAGGCTTACTGCAGGCATGATCAGCACGTGCTCCAACCCCCCACCCCCCACCTCTGGCTTCTATTGGGTAGGTTTTTTAAATTTTTTTCCTCCAGCCTCTCCTGCAGTGCACATGTGCCAGCCCTGTCCTGTCCAATCAAGTAGATTTCTGCTGCAACTCCACCCCCAGATCTGCAACTGCATGGGTGGCACACATGTGAGGTGAAGGAGTACCAGGCCAGCTTGGTGGCAAAAGCTCTATTTTCAGCAGCAGGCAAAGCCAGCAGTGTGAGTAATCATCTTGGGTGGTGAGGACATCATCAGTTTTTCGAGTCAGTGGAAATGGTGATGACAGGCACCAACTCTCGAGTCGTAACTCGTCCCCTCCCCTACTCTGTGAGTTATTTCCCAGGCCAGCCATGTCATCCTCTAGATTGCACTTGAGTCTGTCATCAATTCATTGAGCTACCGGCCTCAGCTCGACTGGGCCTTACTTGCATCCGGTCAGTCAGCAATCGGTCTTGCTCTCGTCATTGCTACTGTATTGGGGGTCTTGTTGGTGTCATGAGAGCCATGTGGTGACCCAGTCCAAAGGCCCCCCCGACCCACTGATCTATGCGAGACCTGACCCCAACCAGTGACCTGGTCCTCCTCAACTCAATTGAAGTACCACCATCCCAGCAGCCTGATTCCCCACCTGTGGACCTCCTCCTGGCTCCTGCCAGAGATACATTGTTGTCCGCAGTTCAGAATGAAAGTCTGCCGAGCAGGCCTAGTGCACACCAGCTAACTGGTTAATGCGTGGTCATTATCTTGTCAACAATGAGTGCTGCAGATCTGCAAGGAGCTAGTCAGGCAGCTCTGCAGCAGACAGGCCTGAGAGAATCACAGCTTCTCTTCTGATCATCAATCAACTCAAGTACTCAACACTCAAGTAGGTCTTTTATTACCTCAGACTTCTCAAACAAAGTAGTAAGCCTAAGAAAAATGAACAAAAAAGCCAGGATGCAGGAGTGGCTTGTATGCTGCACTGTTGTGGCAGTGAGTAGCAGTGAGTAGTGGAGGTGTATGTAATGTTGAAAAACATTTTTTAACTTTAAACTGTTGAAGTTTTGTGGTTGTTCTCCATTGTTGTTGCAGTGTTGCTGTTGCCTGGGTTGTGGGGCTATGGCTGACTAGACTGGGTCCTAGAACTGGGGCTGGGGGCAGATGGGGAGGGGGTGGACTGCTGAGGTGGAGACAGGGGTAGGAAAGTGACAAGGCCCAGAGAGAGAGAGGACTAGTGAATGCACCTTGTGTGCATGTATGTTTGTCTGGACCAGGCTGCTCACTTCAGCCAGGCCCGAGGGTTGGGGTTGTGTCATTCGCTGCCGTGCCACCACTGCTGCTGCTGATTGAAGTGTGGGGGACCACGGTAGACAGGCACAGCACAACCTCACTGACACTGCAGAAGCAGCATCATGATGACTGCCCTGCAGCCCTGCTGAGATATGTTGCCTGGCAGCTGCTACTGGCAGGAGTGTAGCATTTATCAGGCAGCACATCTCAGCAGAACTGTGGGGCGGCCATCATTCTGCTAGTTCTGCATTGCCAGTGGGGCTGTGCTGTGCCTGCCTCTCTATCTGAAATTTAAATAATATCTGCCTTCACATATGGGTGGTCCTTGACCAGAGACTGGGCTGAACATGCAAGGCAGAAGGAGTCGTGCAGTGTCAGTCAGTCATCTAGCATAGGGCAGATCACGCACTAGGCAGGCTAGACAGGGTGTGGGCAACTGCCTGCATTTGATTGTGGATCAGGCATGGAGGGGACCTGACTCATGTCAACATAAAACTGCATTTTTACACTCAAAAAACAACTAATAAATAAAACATGTAGTGTTACTTAGGCTGGGAGTCATGCCATGATCAGTGAGAGATTGCTCATGCATACCAGAAGGGAGGTGGAATTGCACTACATACTGTCCAAAAGACAAAAAAGGCAGTGCTAGTGTCAGTGTTACAATGCACAAGAGGAGGATTAATTAGGGAATGAAGAATGTGTCTTTGGGGCGAGGCTATAGTGATGACATTTTTTAAAACATTCATTGTGGTGGTGCATTATCCAGGCAAATATTAGCATCCATCCTCATGATCACCTAAACAGATCCCAACATGAATCTTGTTTGTGATCAGAAAGTTTAGGGACATCATCAGTGGAAGAGAGGTTTAAAAATTAATAGTGGAAGCCATCTTTATTGACATGAGTTATTCATTTTATTAGAAACAAAATCTTGAAAGGAGCAGGGCATTTTTTTTTTTTACATGTAAGTAGGTCAAGTCACAGATACCGCCTGTCATATGTTTTTTTTTTTTTTTGTACATTCTATTTTTGCACTCTGGATGACCAGGGCATCCTTCCAGAGTACCCTCTTGACATTGCCTTCTACTCCCTACCGACCCCACGGCAAGTCCAGTCCCCCAGATCATCCCCCCGAGGGAGGGCCTGCCCACCCTTGGCAGTCTGTCTATAATTAGAGAGACCTACTGTGAGATCTGGTCAGCCACAGGAGATTCTGATGCAGGCAGATCTGATAGCGGGATATGGGTAGGTCCACTAGGTCTCCTTCATTTCCACTGGCCACCAGAGGGTTTTTTGTGCTTTGGATGCCCCTTGGAGCTCGAATGTGCAATGACGTCTAGTGATACAGCATGTGGACGTCCACTGTAACTCCACCCCTTGATTCTGTGATGCTGCCGGTACCTTGCGCTGCCTCTGATCACCATCAGAGGCCACCCAGGAGCAGATTACTCCTTGGATCCCTCCCTGGGAAGGGAGAGCAGTCCTCCAGACACTCAATCCCTTCCCTCCCCTGCTGACCCCTGATGGCCCAAGTTCATTACCGAACCCGAGTCGCCAGTGTGGCGCGAGGTGTGGCATCCAGCGCCTCAACCCTCAGTACCACCAGACCGGCTTGAGCCTGTTATATGTTGTGCGGCAGTCGCAATAGGTGATCTCTGTTGTTGGTGCTCTTAAAGTGGCAATGTCAAAATCAAAGGTTGTGTATTAAGTTATCTGGATAAAGTTTTTATTCCTTCCCCATACTCACAGTCTATGCAGTAATAAGTGGTTGTTTACATCTGGATTGCGTTTTTTATGTACAATACAATATTTATTTCTAGATTGGTATTTCTCTGAGTCCTGTGACTCTTGTCTTGTCTAATATTATAAAGTGGTTGTAAAATGCTGCAGCCAAACAAACAGGACAGTAACTGCTGACACGGCATAGCTGCAGTGTCAACCGAGATCTGTCAGTGTCGACCCTGGCTGGAAGTAATAGCCATTGTTCTTTGCAATACTGATTTTTTTTTAGTTTATTTTTTTTTAAGTTTTTGTTTTTCAGGTGCATAGATAAAAAATGTACAAACATATACAAACATTACTGTTTTGTATCTTGGCACCCCATTACATAATAAAATTGTCTTTAAATAAAGGAAAATTGATTTCTCATATATTGCCTGTTTGTGAGTCATTTTACATATTTGTGTCCATTTCTTCAAGCACATCATTCACTTTGTACCACCAGATTTGGAAATTGTCCACTTGCTGGTTCAGCAAGGCTGTAAGATGTTCCATTCTTCTAATGTCCTTAAGCCTGAGGGGAAACTTGGCCTGGAATGGTGGCAATGGGTTTAACCATTTACTGGTGATTGTTTTAAAAGCTGCAGTCATGATCAGCCTGCAAATACATACATACTACGGTTCATATTAAGGTGGCGATAGGAACAAGAAGGCTAAAAGCCCATTTGTGTTCCAATCTTACTTGTAATACCTTAAATTGGCACCACTAAGTATGTATTTGTCTAGTCTTGTTTTAGACACGTACTTAGTTTCAGCCAATATTATATCTAATGGCAACAAGTTCGACAGATTTACCACTCTGACAGTGTATGAATATTTTCTAACATTTCTTCTAAACCTCTTCCCTTTGATTTGTAGTGGATGTCCCCTGGTTTCAATGTTATTTCCTTTTAAAGTTATATCTAGATCACACATGAGCCTAGGATCTTGTAGCACATCATACAGAAAGAGAATATCACCACGTGCTCTGTTTTCAAAGACATATGTTGTAAGGTGTGTAATCTATTGTCGTAAGATGTATTACTATATTCAGCCACTATTTTTGTAAAGCGACGCTGCACTTGTTCTAGTTTTTTTTTTCTTTCTGAGATTTTATAAGGATTCCAAACCTGGGGCGAATATTTCTCATGTGGTCAAAATATGACCTATATAGGGGGATAAGAACACTACTGGATCTTGATACAATATTTCTCTTAATGGACCATATTATCCTGTTGGCCCTGATTGTGGTCTCACTAACTTGTTGTTGTGTACTTAGATTATTCCCTATGTAAATACCTAGGTCCTTTTCACCATTAGTTTTGCTAAGTGGTACACCATCCAGATAATAATATTTGTTGTTGAGTCTTCCCAAGTGCATTACTTTGCACTTTTCTTTGTTTAGTTTCATGTCCCATTCGAGGGTCCAGAGGGAAATATTGTTCAAATCCTGCTGAAGACTGTTTACTTCATTTACAGTGCTACAAGGGCCTCCTAACTTTATATCATCCGCATATTTTATAGTTATACCCTGCAGATTGTATGTTATGTCTGAGGTAAAAACATTAAACAGTGTTGTGCCCAAGATGGAGCCCTGGGGAACTCTACTGGTAATAGTCCCTTCATCAGATACATGCCAATTTATTGAGACACATGGGCCCAGATATCCAAACTGTACCCAAAAAGTGCGCAACAGCAGGAGCAAGCGCAAATCCACTGCGCCCATGCGCAAGAAGCGTGATATTCAAAAACTGCGCAGGCCAAGATGCGCCTACGGCCAATGACTGAATATTGCACCACCTGTGCCATAGTGCAACTAGGGAGGTGAAGCTGAGCATATCTGATACGCCATAGCGTAACCAGAGATATTCAGCTGAGCAGTCCAGATGTGCCATAGTGCAACCAGGGATGCCCCCCAGCAGCAGGGCAGCGATGCAACAGCACAACCAGGGATGCAGGGGCCCACCACCCATGCCACAGATGAACAGAGGAACACACAGCAGAACAGACATCGTCCCCCCACACCCCAGGCACTGCACAACTGGGAGAGGGCTGGAATAACCACTGGCCCATGGAGACCAGCAACCAAACCACAGCTGGGCCATGGTGCCCCATCACATCCCCTGGCAAGCTGTGACCGGCACACAAGGATGGCCAACCACCCTGTACCACACCATCCCACAAATGCAGAGCACACCCTGCACCATGGACCAATGGACTACAGGACCCAAGGCAGCATGGTTTCACCAGGAGGAGGTCATGTCAGACCAACCTCATTGAATTTTTTGACTGGGTGACTAGGGAGGTGGATCAGGGGAGGGCAGTGGACATGGCCTATCTGGACTTCAGCAAGGCCTTTGACACTGTGCCACATAGAAGACTATTACACAAACTGGGGAATATGGGTGTGGACAGGACAGTAGTGTGGTGGGTAGGTAACTGGCTGGGTGGCAGGACACAGAGGGTGGTGGTAAATGGCTGTCACTCCACAGAGGGAAGAGTGACCAGTGGGTACCACAGGGATCAGTGCTGGGACCGGTCCTATTCAACATCTTCATCAGTGACATTGCACAGGATCTAGAAGGCAGAATTTCACTGTTCACTGATGACACAAAGCTCTGTAACAGAGTAGACACACCAGAGGGTGTAGACAGAATGAGAAGGGACCTGCAGAAACTTGAAGAATGGTCAAGGGTTTGGCAGTTGAAATTCAATGCAAAGAAGTGCAAGATAATGCATATGGGGCACAAAACCCTGGCACAATATATCAGTTGGGGGTGAGGAATAGCATGCACCAAGCAGGAAAGGGATCTTGGGTTATCTCTGATGACCTCAGGTAGGGAAACAGTGTGACAAGGCATCAGGTAAAGCAAATAGGATGCTGGGTTGTATAGGCAGGGCATCACCAGCAGGAAAAGGGAGGTCATAATTCCGCTATACAAGACACTAGTGAGGCCCCACCTGGAGTACAGTGTACAGTTCTGGAGACCATACCTACGTGAGGACATAGACAGGGTAGAGAAGGTTCAGAGGAGGGCAACAAAGATGGTGCATGGGTTGCATCACAAGTGCTATGAAGACAGGTTGAAGGAACTGAACATGTTCTCCTGGAGGAGAGGAGGGAGAGAGGATATGATAGAGACATACAAGTATCTTACAGGGAGGAACAGGGTGCAGGAAAACACTATTTTTAAGCGAAAAAGATGTTTCAGGACTAGAGGGCATGGGATGAAGTTGAGGGAGGACGTTTCAGAGGAAACATGAGAAAGAATTTCTTCACAGAACGGGTGGTGGACAAGTGGAACACCCTGCCAGAGGAAGTGGTGGGGGCTGAAACAATCACGGGATTTAAGAATGCATGGGATAGACATAAAGGAATTCTAGGGGTCAGGGGTAAGGGGAAATAGACTTCTAGGAAAACAAACTGAACTTACAAGCTCAAATGGGCAGACTAGGTGGGCCATAGGCCCTTATCTGCCGACACTGTCTATGTATCTATATATCTATGATCCCCATACACCCTGTCCAGGAGTAGCACCCAACAGTACAGGACACCCCATGCATGCCACCACCCCCACTGTGACAATGCAACCCTGTGCACCATGGAGCCATGCAAGGCAGCCCCACCATGGACATCCTGCAGCAGACGGCAGCAGACAGTGATGCAACAGATGCATACACAGTGCTGCCCTGCAGCTCCCCCCCGAGGTACAGCTGAGAGACCAACCATGCGTCAGCACACGAGGTACCCCACATGTGACAGGGCATGCCCCGGACCCCACCTCCAGTGATACAGCACCCTGCACACCCTCCCAAGGACACATCCCATCCCAGCACTGGCCACAACAACCACCACTGATACGCCAGCAGACCGTGCATATCACAGACATGCAAGGGTGTCAGCTGCACAAGCCATGGATGGTCTGACAGGGGTGCCATGCACACAGTGGAGGCCCCATGGACCACTGCACACAGGCATCCAGTGCACAGAGTACACCACAGACAGTGACTGATCCCCCTGCCCACACCATAGGTGGTTCACCTCTGCACACACACACACACACACACACAAATGCCCATGCGTGCACCACCCCTGACGCCATGCACACCACTGCAGCTGAGCACCTGTAGCTCGCTGCAAATCAGAGACCACCACAGTTGTTATAACAAAATGTATGTATTCAAATATAACAACTCTGAATCATATGTACAAATATATACAAGGGTGGGGGAAGGGGCCACAAACCAGGTGGGGGCGGGCATAGGGCAGGGGTGTACAAATGGGAGAGGGAAGAAGGGGTGTGAGGGTGGGTCCAGGGGGTTATGGGTGTCATGGGGTCATGGAGGGCCTATTCTGTGCCCCTCTCTCCACTCCTGTGGCACCTCCGGGTTCTTCTCCTCTGGACCCCATGCCGCTCCATGCACTCCAACGCTGCCAGGGACGCCTGTGCCAGCTGCAGAAGTTTTGCATGCCCTGCTCCAGGGCCATCCAGCATTTTCCACCTAGGACAAGGAGCAGAGTCAATACTTGTGACTGTCCAGCCCCCTGCAGCAAACCCATTGTGCATGGCATACAGCCATGTGCCACGCCCCTGTGATGGTGTGCGACCACCCACAGTGACCATGTCCACAAGACCTGCCTACTCAGGCAGCCACAGCCATGTGTACCACTGCACACAGCCACTGCCCATGTCTTGCACAGCACCACGATAGCTGTACAGTGACTTGGCTATGCAGTGTGAAGGCAGTGGCACAGCCATGTGCCCGGTGCATGCATGGACCACCATTGATGCACTCCCAGACATGCAGTGCCACTGGACAGTGCTGACTGTAACAAGTTGCGTGCAAGGCAGTGGTGTCAATGGATGGTGGCCATGCCCCGCTGCCCGCCCAGTTACACAGCATGCAATAGTAATCATGGATGTAAGGCACTCACCATCATCAGGCTGGTCCCTGCACCTCTGGGGACCTTCACCCCTCCTGACCTGATGGTCCTCCTGGCGGCGCCTCCTATCTCTCACCAGCCTGCGCTCTTCTGGGCCTAAGGTGCAAACATGGAGAGAGGAACATCAGTACAATCCTGTAGCAAAGTCCCCCGCCCCCATGTGTGTGCAATCCCACACAGCCAGACCCACCCACCCCACACCCCGATAACACCACCACGGCCAACACCGGACAGCCCCCCATGTGCCGGACACATACAACCATGATACCCGTATGGACGATAAAAGTGTATGGATGTTGCACCTACCTGGCCGTGGCACCGTGCCCCTCCTGGCATGTGCCCGCAGGCAGGCAAACAGGTCCGGGTCCCTCCACCTCAGGTCCCCATATCGGTGGCGGCACTGCTCTACCGTCCACCCCATACTGGTGGCCTCCTCCAGGTCATCGGCCACCTACTGCCACACCTGACTCCTGGCCCTGTCCAGGGGTGCTTCCCCAAATAAAGGCCCAACATGTGGCTCAACAATGGCAACAAGGTTTGCCATCTCCACCTGGCTCCACTGCACAGCATGCCTCCACGCCATCTCTGCTGCTCAGTTCAGTCAAAATGGTGCTCTGCAGCGTGGTTCTGCCACATGCAGATGCTGCACGGTACAGCGCTGCCATTCGCTATCATGCTGTCACCGAACAGCACAATAATGGTGCACCCATGCCTGACGCATGGCGCCTAGGGGGCAAAGGTCAGGCACAGGGTCAAGGGTCTCTGGCACACGGACAGCCACAGCACGATTGGAACCCAATGTGTAGCACAATTGGGTGCCTGTGTGCCACCTCCTGTAGTGGCCTACCGTGCTGTTGCCCCAGTGCGCCTACGATGCCCCAGTGCCACAGCACCATATAGGTGAATAGCACTGTAGCGCCACTGGCACAATGGTGGCCGTGCCCTGCATTGCCTCCCACGCACAGCACATCAGCAGCGCAGCAGGCACCTGCGTCATCAACCCGGGCATGCGCAGTTAGGTGTGTACTGTGCATGACACAGAACTGCGCCCTTGGCTCAGCACATTCAACACAATTGCTCAAAGCGCAACAGCGCGATATTCAGCCGGCATATGCAAATCAGCTAATCAGCCATTCAATGGTGCAGTCACTGCATTTGCATCCATTTCAAGATGCGCCTCATCTCATTTTCATGGGTTGTGCTATAAAAGTGCGACATTGGGCTGCACTGGCCATAGTCGGTTACTGCAGTCTATTGCGGTGAGTTGCATGCTGTTTGGGAGTGTGGACTGTGGGTTTTGGGACATGCATGGGACTGCACAGTCACAGGTAACACCTGTCATTCTCACAGGCTGAATCATGACTGAGAGTGTTGTGGAGGAAGAGGAGGCCAAATTTCAGTAAGGCCGAGACGGATGCCCTGTTTGAGGCCTACCTACCAAGACCAGTAGCCGCTTCTCAGCGGATGCCAGGGAACACCACAGGCCCGTGCTGTTGCATGGGAGGAGGTGGCGTGTGCTGTAAACCTGCACGGCAGCCACCAGAACTCCGTGCAGAAGTACAAGAAGAAGATGGGCACAGACAGGCAAACGATTAAGGAGAAGGTGGCTACCATCAGGGCAGCACGGTCTGCGACAGGTGGGGGACAGTCGGAGGTGCTATGCCTGACCCCACAGGAGGAGCAGGTTGCTGGCAGCATGCAGCATTGCACCATTGAGGGTGTTCCGGGTGGTGGATTCCAGATGGGTGGTAGCCCATCACTGCATGGTAGGTCATTGTCTGTCCATTGGGGGGGACAGGGTAGGTCACATGCAGTAATGCGACTTTGTTTTCCCTTACAGCTCCTGAGCATCTGCATGGGTCAGCGGTGGTGGGCTTCTCCACTGAGGCTGGTCACATGGAGATGGAGGAGGGCCCATCCACCTCCACAGGAATATGTGGCTCAGGGTGACAGTGGGCCCACTTGGACGTCCAGACTGATGTTGGTGGAGCAGGTGCGGAGGAGGCACTGCCCGTGTCCCAGCATGCCAGCGTCCACGGATGCCAGCATGCTGAGACTCGGGCTGGTGCCGGATCCGTCACCGATGATGATGTTGCTAATGTCATGGGCAGTGACACATGTGTGCCACAGGATGGCCACACAGCTGGTTACATCGCAGCCATGGCTGTGGGTGGTGCCTCTGTGGAGGCCTGTGTGTCATCACAGTCCCAGCCTGTGCCTGTCAGCACTGGTGGGGCAGCACTGGTGTGTGTACAGGACAGTGGGACTGTTGCAGCCACTGTGGTGGCACCATTGAGCCCTGGGGAACGGCAGCAGGAGGGGCAGCATCAGCAGTCAGCCAATGGGCATGGGGGTAGTGTCAGGGGGCGGCATCAGTGCACCGCCTGTGGACATGCCCAGGCCTGGCCCTGGTGTGCAGTGCCCACCCTCAAGGGGTGATGAGCATCAGGGCTGTGAACACCCTGAGGGACAGCATGCCGATCAGGCAGATGACCTCTTGGATGAGCACACCCGCATACTGCAAGCATCAGTCAATCAGCAGATGCGGCTTGTGACAGCGGTGGATGCACTGAGTGAGGCTCTGCACCAGGCAGAGGAGCGTCACAGCAGAGACACCGCTCTGCTCCTGGCAGGGATGGACCAGATGTGGGAGGATGTGACTGCTGCCATTGACAGGCTGACACAGACAATCACAGCTGCCATGGCCACAGTGGGCACACAGTTATTTGTCCATGCATCGCAGACACCGCGCAGTGCAATGTCCACCCCCCTCCCGCCGCCACGCCGATACCATCCTTGTCGACACCAGGTTCAGCTGCGGGCATCCCGAGCATGCCTGGTGCAGGCATGTTCAGTGTGCTGCAGACCCTTGCACGAGCACGGTTGTGTTCATGCAGTGGAACCCCTGGGAGACCATCGGTGCCACCCCATGAGGCCAGTGGTCAGCCTGTCACTGCTGGCGGGTCTCGGCGGGGCCGCCCATGCATCCGTGGTGGCCATGGCACTGTGGCACGTGACTGACCTGTCTCCCAGCATGGCTACTGTCTGATGCTGCTCTGTGTGCATTGTGCCATTCAGCGGGCAATGCACGGGTGGGTACTCGGCCCTGCATGCACACACACAGTCCATCTGCACACTCTCCCGGCTGCTGTCCACAGTTCCGTGTGCATGATGATGCCTGCATTGCGCTGTATGCCACTGTGCAATGGTGCCCAGCATCTGACACATGCACAATGACAGGCAGTTGGAGTGGTGGTCTGTGAACATGTGTGTGGCTAGGGGTGGCATTCTGGGTCGGCGTGCCTCCTACCCTTTGTGCATGTCTGGTGAGTTGTGTGTGTGTGTGTGTCTGACCACGTGCCATGTTAGACCTCGCCCATCCCTGGCGGTGTGTGTGGTTCCATGCCTGGCCACTTCCCTTGATGGCATGCACCCCTGGTGTGCATCCATGCATGTTTGTGGGTTGTGCCTTTGCCACTGGTGGTTGCACATGGCCACATGACTTACCTGGGTTGGCTGAAGTGCTCCTCCATGATGGTGTCCCGGTGCAGCTGTGCCAGCCGGACCAGTCGGGGATCCCGTCGCCCAAGGGGGGGCTGCCCATCACCATTGTCACCGGCATTCTCATCGTCCCCATCGCTGTCCCCCTCTTTGACCTGTACGGCTATCCCACATTCGTTGGCCATGTTGTGCAGGATGCAACAGGCCAGGAATAGCCCGCAGGCCTTTGAGGCGCTGTACTGTAGGGCACCACCGGAGGTGTCCAGGCAACGGAAACGTGCCTTCAGCATACCGAATACCTGCTTGATGACATTACATGTGGTGGCATGTGCCTCATTGTAGCATTGCTGCGATGGGGTCACAGGCTGCCGGTATGGTGTAAGCAGCCAGGGACGGAGTGAGTATCCACTGTCACCTTGTGTGTAGAGGGTAGAGGTTAGTTTGGTGATCAGAATTTCCCTGCCCCAGGCCATGTAGGCCACTACCCATGTCACCTCTGACCATGCCCCTCCCAAGCCCTAAGTTTGTCCGTGTGGTTTGCATACTCACCCACTAAGTGGCCAGTGGGAATGTCCCCACTCTCGAATCTGTGGCACAGTGCTGACTGGTGCCAGCTGAAGGCATTGTGTGCTCCCCCAGGGTGCGTGGCACAGACATTGATTATGCGCCCCCTGGCATCGTACACCACCTGGCAGTTGATACTAGCATAGCCCTTCTGATTGATATATGCAGCCCCCTCGGGGCCAGGTGGTGTGTGGATGGCCACATGGGTGCAGTCTATTGCCTCTAGCATGCCAGGCATACATGCTACCCTGTGGAACTCCTGTATGTTTGCTGTGTGCTCCACTGGTGTGCTGGGGAAATGGATGTACTCCACAGCATGTGGCAGCAGTGCGCTGAGGAATTGGGTGAGGTGGCGTGACGGCCGACTGGGTTATGCCTGTGGTGTCCCCTGTTGGTCTCTGGAAGGTACCCATGGTGAGAAAGCACATGCAAGCTGTCACTTTAGTCTCCACTGACAGAGCATGGCTCCGTCATGTGGGTGCCTGCATCACATCACTTCACAGCTCACAGAGCCGCCTCAGAATTGCCTGATTCAGGCAGTACCAGCCCACAATCTCAGTATCACTGTACAGCTCGAAGCTGGTGCAGGCTCAGTACTGTCTGTTGGGGGCATACCACCGATGGGCCCTTCCACGGCTGCGCCCCTGCTGCCCACCTTCTCATCCCCCTCATTACTGTCTCCATCTGGATGGTGGCACTGGCCATGTCCCTGGCTTGTGTTTCCCCCACCCCGGCAGCTGTTTCTGTGTTCCCTCCACTGTTCTGGCTGCTACTTCCCCTGCACCGGGAATACCTTCCTCTGGTGGCCTCAGTGCTGTGTGGCACTTCTCCCTTCTGTACTGTGGCTCCCCACACCTTCCCTGTGCCTGTGGGTTCCAGGTGCCCTTTCTCTGTCCTGCCCTGTGTGTCTGTGTTGCCTGTGTGGCTGGCTATAGTTCAGCAACATGTGCCTTCCCTGTAGTGTTCTTGCGCCTCTTTCTTGTTCCTTTTTATTTTGGCTCATTTCCGCTATCGCGCAACTTCCACTTGCTCCCCTATTGCGCATGGCGCATGTTGTTGAATATTGCACTGCGCCATTTATGCATGGTTCCTCCCCCTTCAGTTGCGCATGCATTCATTATCATTGCACTATTGCTCAGCGTGATTTGGGGGGAACAACTGCCTCCCGCTGAATATCGCAGAATGGTGCATTTTCAGACTTGTGCTGGCGCAACCCTATTGCGCATGGCGCAACCCTTTTGAATATCTGGGCCATTGTCTCCTTTCAGACAACCAGTCAGTTACTCAGTTAACAGTAAGTGCAGTTATACCAATCTTTTGTCATTCTGTCTCTTACTGTCCAGTGAGGCACATGGTCAAAAGTTTTGCAGAAGTCTAAATATATTATGTCACTTTGGTGTGTTGCTATCCAGATATGCACTAATTTGTTCATAGAAAACAAGTAGATTGGATGTACAGCCTCTGTCTTTTACAAAACCATGTTGTTCTTGATCAATGTATTTTATTTGTTCAGTTATTCTATCCTTATAATGCTTTCCATCACTTTACCGGTCACACTGGTGAGGCTAATTGGACAGTAATTTTGCTCTAATTCCTATTCCCCTTTTTTAAAGATTGGTATAATGTGAGCTAATTTCCAGTCAGTTGGGACTTTGAATTGCTTGAGTGATTGATTAAACAGTAGTTTAAGGGGATATAGAATATTTTTAGATATAAGTTGTAGAATCCCTGCAGATATCCTGCCTGGTCCAGGAGATGGCTCTCTTTTTAATTTTTTAATTTTTTGATCGATTTCCAATACATTTATATCATGAATTTGATTTTCATGGCTATAAGTATATGTAGACCTTGTGCTTCTGAATTGCTTTAGTGGCAAATGAGCTCATAATTAAGGCTGGGAATGTAAAAGGAACAGGGGGTGGCAGGGCCCGATTCAAAAGGGCATGGACGTCTGACAAAAACTGTGAAATCATGGGGTAAGTACAAAAAGTGTGATACGGTATTTCCTCCTGATTATAGCGCTGCCAGCTCCTATCTGACCCATTGGGGTATAATGTTTGGTGCAAGAAGGAGTAAGAAAGAATTGTTGTAATGTTTTCCATTACTGAGTATTAATGGAAGGAGGCAGGGAGACAGAAACTGCCCCTTCCCCACAAATTGGAGTAATCAATAGGGAGAACCCTAAGACGAACCCTAAGGGAGACAAATTCCCATAGGTATCTAATAGAAAGAAAAAGTAGTAAAGAAGAGATATGGGAAAGTGAACAGAGGTGGTAAGGAGTGAGGGCAAAGGGGAAAATGGGGGACTGTCAAGCAGGGTGGTACTAGAAGTTGGAAGGCCATGTGTGCCAATGTTCGAAGTCTAGAAAATAAAATTCCAGATTTAGAGGCCATTTTGGCAGAGGATGACCTGGATATTATTGCCATTACAGAAACATGGTGCACTGAGAACCATGACTGGTACATAGCCATACCAGGTAGGAGGAAACCATCCAAAAGATGGCAAATAAGGGGGAGGTGCTGCTGGTGGCAGACTTCAATCTGCCAAATGTAGATTGGAGCATCCCAGCTGTAGCTACAGCTAGGATCAGAGATATCCTGGACTCCTTCCTGGGAGTGCTCCTCAGGCAACTAGTTAGGGATCCTACTTGTAAGGGAGCAATACTGGACCTTGTACTAACTAACGGGGACAGTGTTGCAGACGTCAAGGTGAATGGCCACCTGGGGATACCAGTGATCACCACACTGTGTGGTTCAATATAAGGACTGAGGCAGAATTGAGTAACACAAGGATGAGGGTGCTGGATGTCAGGATGGTCAATTTTAAAAAGAGGGGGGCATGCCTCAGAAATGCCCTGGTGGGGGAGAGGACTTGGGTGGAGTGGAGGAACTTTGGGCAAAACTAAAGGGGGTATAGAGAAGGCAACAAACCTCTACATCAGGCTAGTAAGCAAAGCCAAAAGGAAAAAGAGACCACTATGGTTTTCTAAGGAGGTGGCTGAGAGGGTAAGGGGAAAAAAAAGTTTGCATCCAGGAGGCATAAGAAGACACAGAAAGAGGAGGCTAGAGAGCTGCATCTGGAGAATCAGAGGGAAGCAAGGAAATCAGTTAGGAGTGCAAAGGTGCAAACAGAGAAGAAAATAGCCCAGGAAGTAAAGACAGAGGTCAAGACATGTTTTAGGTATGTAGCAGCAAAAAGAGAAAGACCAGGGGAGGGATTGTAAGGCTCATAAGTAAAGGGGGGGATTGTGTGGAGGGGGATCAAGAAAAGGCAGACATCTTGAACAAATACTTTTATTCAGTGTTCACAAAAGAAGGGGAAAGAGAGGGGCCACAGAAAAGTGACAGCAGCACTGAAGAAAGGGAGGCGAACACTAATCCATTTAATGAGGAGAAAGTCCTGAAGCAACTCGCAAATCCGAAAGTGGATAAGGCAATGGGGCCAGACATGGTCCATCCAAGGATGCTGAGGGAACTCAGAGAGGTGCTGGCTGCACCTCTGACAGTCCTGTTCAACCTCTCACTGGAAACAGAAGTGGTTCCGGGGTACTGGAGGAGGGCAGATGTAGTCCCACTTCACAAAAGTGGTAGTAGAGAGGAGACCGTCAACTACAGGCTAGTCAGCCTGACTTCTGTGGTGTGGAAATGACTGGAATCACTACTGAAGGAAAAGATAGTGGAATATCTTGAATCCAATGGATTACAGCATGCAAGACAGCATGGATTCATGGGAGGAAGTTTTGTCAAATGAATCTTAAATCCAAAATGCTTCCAGCACATACAAACCGGCAACTGGGATGCAAAAATGACTTAAAAGAAAGGATGAAGCTTTCATACATATTTAATTTGTTTCAGAAAGCTTCCAAGCTCCAAGCAAGTCTGACATGTTTTGGAGTTCACATCCTTTTTCAAAGACTTCTGGATTTATTTCTGGTAGTTTCTAAGCACCACTTCCCAGTGCGCACTCATTTGGATGGCTTCAAATGAATCTTATAGATTTCTTTGACTGGGTAACTAGGGAATTGGATCAGGGAGGAGCAGTGGATGTGGCTTACCTAGATTTCAGCAAGCCGTTCGACATTGTCCCATATGGGAGATTAGTTTTTTTTTTTTGCCATTAACTTTTTATTGACAATTTAAGATGAACAGAGGCGATACTCTACTTATACAAAGTATCACAAGGTGCATAATACAGCATAGTTTACGTAGATGTGAACATAAAAGAGTAAATGAGCACCTCATAAATTAATGCCTCCCTCCCTCCTCCTCCTCCCTGCCCTCCCCCGGCCTCTCGACGCCCACCCTCCCTCCGGACACAAAAATCATGGACATTAGCAGACAAAGCTTATACAAACAGAAAGGTTTGATACATAATAATCATGAATAGGCACAAACTAATGGAGACCAAATTTTCTCAAACTTAGGGAGCTGATCATGCAATATTGCTATTCGCTCTCTATCCTAAGTAGGGCTAAAGCTCAGATAACCATTCAGAGTAATGGATTCTATTAGTTTCCTCCAATGTCTAAGCACCAGCCTCTTAACTGAAATAGATATCAAAAGATATGAAATTTTCTCTGTGTGACAAAGACCTCAGGCATATATCCTAATATGCAGATCTCTGGCTTAAACAATTCGTCTAGGCCCAGAAGGGGGCTCACATTCTCTTTAATGTCTGACCATAACTGAGCGATCTTGGTACAATGCCAAAATATATGTAGTAGATCTCCTCCCTCTGACCCACACCTAAAACAGCAAGAGTCCGATAACATTTTTAAATTAAGCAATTTCTGGGGAGAATAATAGATGTTGTGTAAAATCTTGAACTGGGTTAATTTAAGAGGGTCCTGCTTCAAAAACCTATGACAATTAGACCATATCTGAGCCCAATCTAGCTCCAAATTAGGAAAAACACTGCCCCAAACTGAAGGAGGAGAAAAACCATCTGAGAAAGCCCAGTTCAGAAGTAATGCATATATTTTGGATATTGCATGCGGAGTGCCCACCAAAGGTCTAATAGACAGTATCCCAAAAATCTATCTTAGGAGGCTTAAAACCATTTAGTCCCAGCTTCTGAACTATAAGGTGACGCACCTGAAATACCTTGAAACACTCACCCACCGGTAGGTTCAACCTGCTGAGTATCTGGGGGTCATATAGAGCTTGCCATCCTCATCAAAAATCTCCAACCTAATATCTTCTAAGCCGGTAACCATCTATACCCAATCTGCTTCCTCCAATCAACCAGTATGGGCTGCCAGTGAGAGGCTGAGACGATCTAACCTATATTCGTATTTCAAAAAACCTGCAGACTTGATCATGAATCCTGAGGGAAACACCAATGGGGGAGACTCGTGAGAGAGGAACTAATCTGGGGGGGGGGACAGCAAGGCCTCATGGTTAAGACCCAAACCCTTAATAATAGAGAGTTCAAGATCATACCAGAGAGGGACATATTCATTATGCCCAACAGAAGTAGAGGAGCCCAGCCACCTGCCGTACTTGTTAATCTGTGCGGCCCAATAATATAGTGCAAAGTGGGGAAGCCGAGGCCTCATGGGTTTTGGGCGCCGCCAGCTTATTATATGACATCCTTGCCTTCTTAAAATTCCAGATGAAATTGGCTATTAACTTATGAATTCTACTGAACCAAGCCATCGGGAGTTGAATATTTAACATAGATAATGGATAGAAAAGCCTGGGAAAAATGTTCATTTTTACTATGCTAATCCTGCCCCAAGTGATAGAGAAAATTGAGCCCACCTTTTCATATCCAAATCGATATTCTGAACTAAAGTATCCAGATTGAGGTGCCGAAGACGATCAGGATTTACAGTTAAGGAGAGCCCCAAATAATTGAGAGATTTAGAATTCCAACCCAGACCCATCCCAATGATATCTTTTTTAAAAAACCCGTTAGAAAGAGGGAACACTACTGTCTTGTCCTGGTTTAGCTTATAATTGGATACTAGGCTAAATTCCTTAATGACGTTTAATAGGACAGGAACAGAAGAGACCGGATCTGATAAGTAAATCAGGAGGTCGTCCGCAAAAGCGGTAACCTTGATAGTCTGGTCTCTCACCTTGATCCCAAAAATCGTGTCTTTAAAGACAATATACCTAATAAGGGGCTCTAAATAAAGATTAAAAAGTAAGGGAGACAAGGGACAGCCCTGCCTTGTCCCAGCCTTTAACACAAAGGGTTCAGATATAACACCATTACAGGTCACTCTTGCCGTCGGATTTGAATACAAGGCCTTAATCCAACCGACAAACTGCTCCGGAAAACCTACCCTTAACATCACTTGGTAAAGATAGGACCAATGAACTCTATCAACGCCTTCGGCATCCAAGGAGACCAAGGCCTGAGGGCCTTGGCCTCTCGGAGGCCGAAGAAGTGAGACAACGTCCTGAAATGGTCCGCTGAGGATCTGCCTCTTCATAAAACCCACTTGTTCCTGTCCTATCAAATGAGGCAGGAATTTGCTATACGCCAGCCAGAATTTTTGCCAGTATTTTAATATCGAGTTAAGTAAAGATATGGGCGATAACTACCTGGGTTTTCAAGTGACTTATTAGGCTTGGGGATTACTATTAAAGCTTCAAAAGGTATTTATCCACTTCCTCTCCGATAAAATATACTGGTATAGGCGCCAGCAACGGAATCAGTTGGGAAGAAAAGGTTTTATAAAATTAAGTGAGAACCCATCAGGGCCAGGAGTTTTATTCATTGGTAGAGCTCTGATCGCATCCTCTATCTCATTATAAGTAATGTCTACTACCAAGACCTTGCTGTCCACCCCCTCCAAACTAGGAAGAGGTATCCTGTCTATGAATTGCTGGATGTCACTCAGCTGTGGGGGAGATTGCATACCTCCATACAATGCCTCATAATAATCACGAAAAACAAGGACGATGTCCTCTGGGGTGGTTTTAATCAACCCATCTTTACCCGATCTGACTCCTTCAATGAGCCGAGATGCTTCCAGCTGTGCTAACCGCCTTGCCAGTAGTCTGCCCGGCTTCTCCCCTTGATCTGTGTATAAAGCTTGGGTTTTAATGATGGCCAGCTCAGCTTGATCCCCCAGCATTCTAAGGTATTCATCCCTAACCTTAGTTAACTTTAGCTCAATTTCCTCTTGTGGATTAGAGACCAATGAAGCCTGCAGTTCCTTAATCACTCTCAATTTCTCTACCATTAAAACATTGGTTTTTTATAATAGTGGCCTGCCTGATAAGGAGGCCCCTCATGAAGACCTTTAAAGTTGCCCAGTATGTCCGGCCTAGTTTCTTCAGTAGAGTCAAGGCCAAAAATTCATCGAGCTGAAAGGTTAACACTGCACAACCTTGGGTAGGCGGAGTAACTGGTTGTTAATTTTCCACCTGTTACCTTTGCCCAAAGCCGATGGAAACGAGATCAGAACCTCCACAGCCGAGTGATCCGACAAGGGGGCCGGCACAATCTCAGCGGTAAAAACCCCTTTAAGTAGGACCCGAGAAAGGAGTATGTAGTCTATTCTCGAGCCCGACTTATGCACTGGCGAAAAAAAGGAGTATTCCTTGGCTTGTGGGTGCAGAACCCTCCACACATCAGCTAGGCCCAACCGTACCAATAAGTCAGTTAGAGCTAAGGTAGCCGGGAGAGACACATACGTAGTCCTGAAGACCTGTCTAATGTGGGATCCAGGGCCACATTAAAGTCCCCACCTAAGATTATGGGCAAATGAGCAAAAGGTAGTAACCTTTGCAGTAATTTAATTAAAAAATCCTGATTGTCCGAATTAGGCCCATAGACCGATCCTAACAATACTTCCCTCCTATATAACTTCCCAATAGTGAATACGAACCTCCCATCCTTATCTGAGATAACCTTATTGGAAACAAAAGGTATCGACCTATGTACTAGAATCGAAACACCCTTACTCTTTGTGGTACCCTGAGCAGAAAAGATTTCTCCAAATTGTCTTTTTCGCAAACATTTGCTTTCCTCAAGTAATGTGTTTCTTGTAGGAATGCTATCTTAACCCTAGCCATTTCCAAATATTTCAATAGCTTGTATTGCTTGACTCGATGTCTAGCTCCCTTAACATTCAATGTACAAAATTTTATACAGGTATCAGTACCCATAGCCTAAAAGCTAACTGCCAACTTCTAGCCCACCTTGCCTGACCCATATAACCCCAGTCCTTGTGTCCGAAACCCAAACCCCAATAGCTCAGAGGCCCCCAAAACCAAATAATCAGCCATATCTCAAAACCCCCATAGTCCCATAAGCCCCACCAAACCCCCCGCCCACTACCACCCCAAATCTCAATGTGGCCCATGACAGCAGGATACACCGCCTTTCACGCCCCACTCCGCCGACTACTCCACCTGAACAGAATATACAGAAAGGTACCCAGACTGCAAGATACCATTAGAAAAATGGACCCTAATACCAAATAATATTCCAAACATGATTCCAAATGTGCTTAAGGGAAACTACCTTGTGCCCGAAAAGAGAAGTCCCAATATATACTGAGAAGTCCAAACACATGTGTCCAAAACGAAAAAGGCCCACAAATATCATGTAGTCCAGGCCCTGAAAACAAAAGATGTCCCAGACTGGTTAGAAGTAGTGTTCTTTCTCTAAATGCAGTCCTTAGAAACCATACGAAAGACAGTCCAGAACCATCTTAAGTCGCCAAGGGCATTTGCTTCGTGAAACCAAATAACCAAAATTAATAGCATAACACCACCAGCTTCGAACCCTGAAGATGAGAGATTTAACAAAATGGACCTCTGTGACCCGGTTCAAACCCAAGTTGAGAGACAAAAAGCAACATTTCACAAAAATAAAACAGCGCTAGGGCTCCCAGAGGAAACCGCGAATGTGACCCTGATTAGCTCAAGTGTCCTTGAAAAGATCGGGGAATGCCTCTTTCAAGGCCGGTGCAGCTGAGTCAGGAGATTCAAAAGATTTCCATTCCTTCCCAATATACACTTGAAGCCTCGCAGGATATCCCATCCTGAACTTCACCCCTGCAGGTATCAGCTTCTTGACGAGAGGATGATAGGCAGCTCTCTTCTGTCTGACTGTTACAGGAAGGTCTTGGCCGATCCTTAGCTTGGTACTTTCCCAGAATATGTCTTTGTCCTCCCTTGCCTTGGAAATCAAGAGTTGCTTTTCCTGGTAGTTCAAAATTTTATTATGAATGGCCTTGGTGGATGATCAGATGGTAAGTGGCTAACGCCTATGTGCCCTCTCAACGATGTATTTAGGCCCATAAGGGAAGACCCTGCTATTTTTCAGCCAGTTTCTGAGCAAACACAATCGGGCTATTAGCCTCAGCTTTTTCAGGTAGTCCTAAGACAACGATGTTATTACGCCGACTTCGGCCTTCCAGATCCTCCACCTTGTTTTCTAACTTTTGAATTTTCTGTGTTAATTTGACTACCGATGACTCCATCGTATCTTTACTTTTTTCTAACGAGAATACCCGTGGTTCGGTGTCCGTAGTTCTCCTGGATAAGTCTTCAATGGCTGTATTTATATTTTTAACTTCACCAGCAACTTCCAAAATCGTTATTTTCAAGGGACCCATCTCTTCAAGAAACCGTGCCAGGGAAAGCAGTTCATCCGGGTTGCTGCATGCACTCTCCCCGTGACCCAACTCAGAGGCCGAGGCCTTAGGCTTTTTAGCCACCTTCTCGGGTGTTGCAGGCGGGGTGTGTTTTGGGGGCTGCTTGCGCATATCTGCCTCCATAAAACTCTTCTCGGCACACTCCTCCGACGATATCCTGCACAGCACAATCGGTCTTTCACTTCTAACTGGGTAGTTTTAACCAGATTAGCGGAGTAGAAGACGGAGCTCAAGCGGACCCAGCTACTCGGTCTCCTGCATCACGTGACTCCCCCCATATGGGAGATTAGTAAACAAGCTGGGTAGCATAGGAATTGGGACCAAACGTAGTAAACTGGGTAAGAAAGTGGCTAAGGGATAGGACAGAGACAGAGCGTGGTGGTAAACAGAGTTCACTCCGAGGAAGGGAGGGTGACAAGTGGGGTACCTCAGGGATCTGTACTGGGACTGGTCCAGTTTAATGCCCTTATCAGTGACATTGCAGAGGGATTTGAGGGGAAAGGTCTGCCTGTTCATGGATGACACTGAAATCTGCAATAAGGTAGACACTCGGGGGGGATGAGACAGGACCTGAAAAGGTTAGAAGAGTGGTTAAGGGTATTGCAACTGGGGTTCAATGCAAAAAAGTGCAAAATCATGCACTTGGGGCACAGAAACCCAGGGGATGAGTACAAAATGGGAGGAGAGGTATTGATGACCACCAAACAGGAAAAGGACCTGGGAGTTATCATATCTGATGACCTAAAGGTGGCTAGGCAGTGTGACAAGGCAGTCGGGAGAGCTATCGGGATGCTAGGGTGCATAGGGAGGGGCATCACTAGCAGAAAAAGGGAGGTGGTGTTACCCCTGTATAGATCACTGCTGAGATATCACCTGGAGTACTGTGTCCAGTTCTGGAGACCTTATTCCTGGAAGGACATATAAAGAGTGCAGATGGTCCAGAGCAGGGCAACCAAAATGGTGCAGGGTCTGCATCAAAAGCCCTATGAGGAAAGACCGAAGGACCTTATTATGTGTATACACTGGAGAAATGGAGGGAGAGCTTTATGATAGAAACCTTCACATATCTCACAGGTATAAATAAGGTTCAAGTGGGAAATATCTTTCAGAAGAAAAGTTGTTCAAGGACAAGGGGGTCATGCTTTGAAGCTGGAAAGCGTAGACTCAGGAGAGATGTGAGGAAGTACTTCTTCACAGAGAGGGTGGTAGATGCCTGGAACAGCCACCCAGCAGAGGTGGTGGTGCAAAACTGTAATGGAGTTCAAGAGAGCATAGGATAGGAATAAGGAAACTTAAGTGATAAGACAAAGGGGAATAAGCCAGAGATCAAGTAGGGTCTGCAGTGATACAGTAGGTAGGGAAAAATGGGTAGGCTAGATGGGACAAGCAGTCTTTATCTGCTGTCAAATTCTATGTTATATAATGTAACAACATTGGAGAGCTATTTGGAAAGAAACCAGATTCCCAGGGGCTTACGGGTTACCACTACTCCCTCCTGTAGTATGGAAAATTTAAACATAAAGCAGAATGGGAAGGCAAAGCAACTAAATGTTCTAAAGGATTGTTGGCCAAGTTTTTGCTGTGGCTCTCTGTCTAGGCTTTAAAGATCTAACAAGCAAATGAATATGCACTGAAAATATGTTTATTTTCTCAAAATTCCCCCCACCCATACTTTTTGCTCAAATATTCTTTTGTTCAAGTGTTTTTGTTTAAGCTAGGTTGCTCTGGGCTGTCCTCACAAGTTCCTTTAGCCTTTCCCTAAACTTAAGGACATAATCCACAAAGGGAGTTTCCTGGGTGGCATGCTTGCCTTCCCAGTCTTCCTGGATCAGGTCTAGCGGCCCACGTACCCGGCGTCCATATAAGAGTTAAAAGGGGGACAATCCTGTTGACTCTTAGGGCACCTCCCTGTATGCAAACAACAGGTGGGGTAGGTATTTCTCCCAGTCCCTCTCATTCTGTTCAGCAAATGCCCAGAGCTTTGACTTCAGGGTACCATTGACTCTTTCCACAAGACCATTGGCTTGTGGGTGATACGGTGTTGTGTATCTCTGCACCACCCCACACTTCTCCCATAAACATTTCATCAGGTCCAACATGAAGGAACCCACTTGATCAGTGATAACCTCCTGTGGAAACCCAACATGGGAGAAAATCCCAAGTGAGGCATCTGCCACTTTGTCTGTCCTCAGTAAGGATAGGGTGACTGCCTCTGGGTACCGGGTGGCATAATCCACCACAGTCAGGATGAATCTCTTCCATGAGGAGCTGGGGGTATTTAAAGTCTCCACAATATCCATTCCCACCCTCTGGAATGGCTCCTCCACTATGGGTAATGAAATCAGGGCGGCTTGGGTTTTCTTGCCCACCTTCCCTGTTTCTTCGCACCGGTGACAAGACCTGCAATACTCCTTCACCTGTTGGGTGAAGTTAGGCCAGTAGAAATTCTGAGCCAACCATTGCATCATGTGTGCACTTCCCAGATGACCAGACAAGGGAATATCATGTTCAGTCTTGAGCAACTGCTCACAATACCCCTGGGGAACAACAAGCTACCTGCCTAGCACCCCTCCCTCTGTCTGTACTGCCTGAGTATGCATAAGTCCATTTTCCCAATAAACCTTATGTCTTCCGTCACCTCCCTGTGAGCCATCTGAGTCTGCCCAAGCCCTCAGCTTCTCTAAACTAGGGTCACTTCTCTGAGCACCTGCAAACCCTTCACACATTCCCAAGGCATGGGACAGGTCCCCTTCAGTCGCTAAACTAGGGTCCCTAGCACTAGCATCAGGGAATTCAGGATCACTGTCAACCCTAGCCCTCTGACAATGTGTCACCCTTCCCTCTTCGGAGTAACCCTCCATAGCTGTGTGGTTACTTGCTACTGGGGAAATTTCTACCCCTTTTCATTAGTCTCCCCATCTGGAGACACAGGCTGGGGAATCAGACACTCAGTGGTTTCCACAATGGCTTCTGTGTGGTTCAGGGAACTACAATTTTCCCTTGCCACTTGGCTATGGGTAACTGCACATACCATGCCCTGTTTGAGGGTGTTGCCCAGGATCACATCCACTGCTTACATTTTGGCTACTGCCACCTGTTGCACAGGTCCCCCTGTTTCACCCCAGTCCAGGAGAACACTGGCCAGTGGCAATGTTTTCTCTTCACCAGTGAATTCTTGTACAGTGACGTATTTATTGGGTGTAAGCTTACCAGGCTGTACCAGATCTCCTTTTACCAATGTCAGGGATGCCCCTGTGTACCTTAACTCTTGCATCTGTACACCATTCACCATGACTGGGTGCATGTGTTCCCTCATGTTCACAGGCATGCTTGCCGGGACACACAAACAACCCACTTCTTTTCTAGTACTATTCTGAGTATTATTGCTCGTTCTTTTGGGACATGGTCTGGCAATATGCCCAGTTTCTTTACATAACCAACATTCACTTCTCTTTTCAGAGAAATCTTTTCTCTGAAACCTGGGGCTAACTGGTTTTGGTGGAGGCAGTGAGGGTTTTAGCTGCCCTGGAGGTGCACTTTTCCCTTTCTGCGCTGCCACGCCTGCCCCATTGGCTCTCAGAGCAGGTCTGCTCTTGGCATAGTGGTCTGGGAGTTCAGCAGCCTCTTGCACTGTTTTGGGATCTCGGTCCTCTAGCCAGGTTTATAGCTCAGCTGGCCGTGCCCAATAAAACTGTTTTAACAAAATCACATTTTCAGTTTTATCAACAGAGTTTGCCTCAATTCCTTCCCACCAACGTTTTAAAAACCAATGTTATTTCGTGGCTAGCTCCTCGTAGCTCATGTCAGAGTTAATCCTGAGCTTACGGAATTTAGCTCTGTATGATTCAGCAGTTAATTCAAATTTCTTTAACAGTGCAGCTTTAAGTTTGCTGTAATCATCACTGTCCTCATTGTCCACTTGACCCAATGCATCCTGAGCTTTCCCGGTAAGTAGTGGGGATAGCTGGAGTTCAATTTGTAACCCAGTCCTGCAGTCCCAGTTAAACCCAAGCCACTTACCTGCTCTGGTGCTGGTGGTTGGAGTCGTAGCTTCTCCAGTTCATGTTGCCTCTGGTGCTCCTGCTCCTCATGGTCTACCTCTTGCTGTTCATGCTTCTCTTCTCTCTGGAACTCCAGCTCCATTCTTCACAACTCAATTTGCAGCCTGAGTACTTCTGGATCCAGGATACTGGTGACCTTCCCCTGCTGCTGTGGCCCTTCACTGACAGTGGCCTTGTTGCCCTCATCAGATCTGAACACTTCACTGGCTGCTAGCCCTGCCACAGTCGAGGTTTGGTCCTTTTCAGTCATGGTCTGTGACTCGTTGCTCTGGGTATCTGCTACCATCAGGGCCTCCATGAGGTTCTACTTGTTGGCTTTCACCTCGAATGGGACTCCTCCGTCCCCACACAACTGCTTTAAGTAGTCTACAGTATGCCTGCTGTAGTTGGAAGCCATCTTCTTCCCAAACTATGGCTACTCTGACTTGCACTTTAGAAAAAAAAATGAAAACTGGTAGGAACTTGACTGTACGCCAAGTGATATAGTTCTGTCTCCTTTTTAAAAAAAATAAATCACTGCATTTTTCTTTCTTTGCAAGTGAGCTGACAGTCTCAAGCTGACACACTGAACAATAAAAGCTTGTAATACCAAAATATCGCACCGCTGCCAATCAATCTGTCACAGACCCACTCAGCAGGTCAGCCCTCTACTCCCAAAGTGCCAACCTCCGAGTGCAGTCTTGTGAACAGTTAACAGAAACACGGTAACCCTCCTGCCTGTTTTGTGAGTTTGAATCAACCTTTGGTCTCAAGTCTTGGAGGGATTCAAACTGTGAACCTCTTGCTAGCGTACCCAATGCACAGACTCAGATAATTCTGTCTTTGGGGGGCCAGATATCTTTGCCTACGGGCACCTAACCAGGTCTACAAAAATGAACCATTAAAAACTCTAATAAAAGACCTCAGATTACTCTTACCTTTTTCCAGTTTGGTATCACCATTCAAGTTTATGCACAGTGTCTGCTTTAACCATATATACTTCACTTGTTAATGAAAAGAAATTCAAAGTCAGACCAACTAGGCTCTAAAAATAGAGTTTTACTAAAATAGATACAAGTATGTAAAACATAAAATACAGAACCATATATCACAAGAATCATACAATCTCTTAAAAGAACAAGGTTTTAACAGTGCAATTCTTACTACAGTACTTAGATTTTGTCTCTCTCTACCTGTATACTTGCTTAAAGTGCTCAAAGATGTTTCTTTGTCAGAGTGTAGATAGTGTGTCAAAATGGAAAACAGAATACTGTTTAAAAGCTGGCTTTGCCCTCCTCTTTGCATGAAGTCACCTAGCTCCTCCCTGTCAGAATATAAAAAATATATATATATGCAAAACAGGATGTCTTATCAAAGGTAAATTCTGTGATTTCAGCACAACTCATTTTCTCATATGACTTTCTTTGGTCTTATGATCAGCTTCCCCTTTCCAGGACATCAAAGCATCTTTTATGACTTCACACTATAGCGTCACAACCTACTCTTCTTCCTCTAAGTGTTATAAAGTTTATGATCTATCTTGGCAGTTAAAGCTATATTTAACTTAGATAAACAGGAGATCCTTGATTAAGGCCTGTAATAGTCTATAATTAGCTCCTGGCCTTCCAGGTAACACCTTGTATCTAAAACCTGTGTGTGTGTGTGTGTGTGTGTGTCATCTCACATGCTATCTCAGCATCTCTCATGACAGACAGTCAATAACACATTTTTATATTACAAAAATGATACAGTGATCAGAACCAGCTGTCCAAGTGTCACAGTTACCAATAAAAAAAAATATGTGCCAGTCTTTGCAAGCAGGTTCCTTTGATGGTTCATAAGCCCACATCCTGTCACTAGTCCCCTTCTAGGTAAGAAAACCTAGAGGAATCAGCCAAATTACTTCCCTTCCTGCTATGTCATAAAATGCATACATGGGAACCAACTTCAAAAGCAGGAGCAGGTAATAAGGGGTAATAAACTGTTGCTCTAGAAGGAAGTCATTTAATTAGGTTTCACTGGTCAGTTTCATGACATCCTCACTGACACCTTGAAGGTCAAAGGTCAAGTCTCTCACACTCTGGCTGCTTGTCTGAGGCAGACAATCACATACCATACATTTACATAACAAATATCATACATATAACCATAAGTAGATGGCACAGTGTTGCAACATCTTCTCATGTTATATATTAATTTCCATTTACTAATGTTCTCCATTTCTCTTTTGGGGGTTTGTATGGGGAATGTATGATTACATTATTATTTATCACACATACTGAAGTTTTATTTTATGCACAACGTACTGGTATAGAGGGGTGTTTTTGATGACATCATAACATATTCTGTATTTAATTCTGTCTTACACTGGCTAACTCCACTCCCTGACAAAGGCACCCTGACCAAAGCACTGAGGTATTAACTGGTCCTGTGGTTTATGCAGATTTCCTAATAAATAATATGCATTTTAGCATTTGGATGCATTCAGACTATTGTTTTATTGGGATCCTATAGTGTGCTTAGTGAACTATTGGTCATATGTTTGTTGAGTATTGGCGACACCATCAGCTGCACCACTGGCACCTGCAGTGGTCCCTCTTGTATGTTTGTTTGGCTCAAAAAATTACCTGGTGTCCTTAAGGAAGACTTCTTTCTTGGCCAACACAGTTGACAAAATCAGTTGTTTCATTGGATATCTGTAGAATCTAATTACTGCTGAGCTAAGTCTTGCTGCAGGTGCTGTTAGTTTTTCAGCCAGAGCTCAGTGGGGGGGGGGTGGAACACGTTCCATCTTGAGCTCTTGATCAGGTTGGAGCTGGAGGAAGTCTCTTAAAAGGTCTTGGAGGAATGGGGTAAGGGAGCCTTTCTCAGAGTCCTCTGGTAATCTGTGAATATGGATGTTCGGGCAGTGGCCTCTCTGCATTCTCCTGTCTGTGGTGCATCTGCTGCTCCTGTTTACACAGATAAAGGAGAGCATGGCCATGGATATTTATCATCTCAGCTGTCTCTTTTTAAACCCAGCTCCAGGTCTATAGTTCTGGATTCCACAGCTTTGAGATCCTTTCCGTAATTTTTAGTATTGGAGGTCATTTTGTGCATCATGTATGACAGGGTTTTGATTTCTACCTATATGTGTTGCAGGCTGTCTGGTTCCACATCATCTCTGCTCAAGGTTGAGGATGGTGAGCATGAGGGCTGTGAGTCAGATTGACTCCCCAGTCTGCTGTTCTTCCTGCAAGATGCAGTGTGCTGTACAAATTATGGTGCCATTGGCCGCCAGTCATCTTGGCTATCTTGTAAGTATCTTTTCCACTTTATCTTTTTATTGAGAAAATTTGAGTAGATAAGCAGACAAGCAAAACAAATATATAAAGTATCCCAGAGGCATAGTTTGTTATTTTTACAGGGGGAGCAAAGTAACAAAAAAAGTCCTGATTTTTGCGTATCACGACAGTGAAGAGGGCGGGTGGCTTGTGTAATGCAAACAAATCAACCAGCATCAAATAATGCCCCAAAAACATTTAAGACTACAGCGGAATAACTCCTGGGAGGGACCAGCCCGGGCCAAGTCAGAGCACTTCCCCACCCCACCAGTTTTACTGCAGCCTGCTCTCGGCCCAACTCCTCCTGAGACCAGAGTCGAAAAACTGACCGAGATCTGTTTTGTATTCAGTTCTTCATTCTTCTGCCTTGGGAGTGAGGACTTACTTGTAAAGTTGAAAATATGTAAGGAACTTAACTTCCTTCTCAAGAGGACAGGACCTCCCCTCAGCTTCAATTCAAATCAGTCTTGATCTAATTTTGCCCCCACCTGAACCTCCAGGTGGATAGCTCACTAGTCTCTCACCCACCTTTGCTGATTACATAACCCTTCCAAGTCCAGCCCTTATAGTGGATCCTGAACTTCTTGAAATGTCTGCTTGAGCTAGCCCTCCCACCCTTGAGGAGTGCAAAAAGCATGTTTCAAGGAAGTGCAGCAAATGGCTGTGCCACCTCAGTATACCTATGAACATGGATGGTATGGGAAACATCCCAGCATGTGCATCCTCACAGCATGAGCCCTTATTTACAAAGATTACATAAAAAAAATGCGATTATACAATGACAAGAATGAATGCTAGCCTCTGATTGGTCAGTCTTGGGCTAGACCCATGATGTTATCCCAGTACATCCGATTCATCACAGGTCTAGTCTCAGCCTCTCCGTGAACCTCTTGATGATTGTTAGCATTAGTGTGGGTTTTTTGTATCTTCTCTTAAAAATATTTTTCCACACAAAATAAAACATCTTTAAAATTATTTTTTTTAATTCTGTATAACAACACACCATTGTATAATAGCAATAATGCCCTCCAGGGTGTGTGTCATGGTAGGATAACATCATGCCTTATGTATTGGATGCACTTGTACCCAACCACCTGAGGCGTGACGTTATCCCAGCATGACACATGCCCTGTCGGGCATTATTGCTTACTTGCACCCAGTGTTAACACTTTTCTTTGTTATAACCAAGTTAATTCATTAGTCTCCCATCCCATCCTATCCCATATTATTCAATGTCACATGCCTGAATCTGGTTAGGTAAGGTAAGCGAAGAGGATAATGCTCTCCTCAAGCAAGCAGGCATTGCATACACAAGCATGGGACTTGCTGAAATCCCTCAGGCGGTGCTCTTAACAAGCATGCTGATGTACCTGGGACAGTGCAACAGAACAATGTAAATCCCTAATTGTTCAAGATGATCATTGGCATGGTGTGGTCACACCACAACCCCTACCACTCTCCTCCCCATGGGCTCCTAAGGAATATGCATCTCTGTCCATGCCCAGGGTTACACAACCCCATCCAAGCAAACATGGACTGCCCTGGCACAAAAGTGGTCGCATCACATAACCTAAGAGAACAGACGCCACAGGAAGTTTGCTGGAACAATGACTCCAGATACCTGTGCACAGCCTCACAGGACCCACCCTGAAAGGTAAGTACTTGGTGATTTTTATTAGCATCACCTATGACAGTGTGTGGTGGGATGGTTGTGGTAGCCCAGGTTGCCGTGGATGCTCTCCCCCCCCCCACAGACTACTTCAAAATCGTCTCATCTGACAGTTTTGAAGGGCACAAATGAAACATGGTTGCTTCAGTTTGATGTGGTTTAATACAGTTTTTTTTTTGTCCTAGCGTATGTCTATATTCTTCTACACACAGACACAGACATACACACCACCAAAAAATGAACTTTTTTTATACCATGTTTACATTCAGGATAGAGACAGGGTAAAGCAGGTCCAGGAAGTACAACACAGTAAATGAAACAATGCATTTTGCAATGCCCAACAAACCACCAAAAGTCCACAAAACAACAGACCTTCCCCATGCCCTAGGGGGGAATGGCTAGGTTACAGGTCAGGGTACTAAATGAGGAGGAGAGACCACAGAACATCTTGTCGAACCACACAGTAAGGTGAAACCACATAAACATGCACAATTTTTATACTGTAGGATTTCATACTTTCCAACAGTTCCTAATTTTGACACAGAAACTTATCTTTAGTGCTCAGAAGCCCCTTGTAAGAGGGAGGTAAGCATGGCATGGACCCACAAACTGGCATACATGTTGAAAAAATCTTTTCTGTGCCAGTATGCCCATCCACCCCTCCCTCCTCCATCACCAGTGGCCAGAACCATTTTTTTCAGCATGTGTACCAGTCCGCCCTGGTCAGCACAGCAGCACAAAGCTGGCAGGGCAGCAGAAGGCACAGCAAGCAACAGTGAATTAAATGTCCATGCAAAAAGCTACAGCCCACTCTCCCCACCCCAGACCTGCAAGGCCACTAACTCCACCCAGACTGGCCAGCTCAGCTACTCTCTGCACCCTGATGGACTTGCACAGCCACTCTCCACACTCTGTGTCCACCCCACCAGCACAGCCACTCTCCCCATCACACCAGCGCAGCCACTCTCCCCACCCCACCCAACCAACCAACACCATTTCCTGCTCCATTTATCTGGTATCCTCTTCAGGCATCCAGGCCTGTGCCTCCCCCATCACAGGCACACAAAAATAAATAAAACCACATTTTATACTGCATTTTGTTTATGTTTCTTTCTTTGTCTGGAAAGAGAGATGTTGAGCTACCGGTCAACACAGTTTGCCTGGTATACAATTACAACCCCGCCCCACTGACACAATGCCAGTGCCTCCACCCACCCACACAACAGTGCCCCCACCATACCCACACAATGCCTGTATCCCCAACCTCACCCACACAAATGACCGGTGTCCGCAACACCACACACACACACACATATGACCAGCAGTGTCCCCAACCCCCAACACACACACACGACCAGCAGTGTCCCCAACCCCACACACACACAATCAGCAGAGTCCCCAACCACACACACACACACACACACACACACAACCAGCAGTGTCCACAACCCCACCCACACACACGACCAGTGTTCTAACCCACCAAAAAAAAATCATGGCCAGTCAGTAGTCGCTATAACAATAGCCAGGTAGTAGTATAATAATTTCTTTAGGGTGCATGTTTTAGTGCAAGATTTTTTTTGCTAGTCTTGTAACACTGTACGGGGGAGAACACAAAAAGCTACCCCTTTGGTTGCGTTTGCCAGGCAATGAAGACAGAGACAGCAAGGCCAAGGAATCTATCTGTTTCACCCCTACACAGTGGATGATCGGAGAAATCAAAAAAAGTGAAAGATTACTTTTACAGCCAGGTAAAAGATGAGGGGGAAATAATGTTTCAACATTTACTAATGTTCATATGCTAGCTGCTGGCACAGGTCAGTGAGATACATCCCTTGACAGGTAAAAGATGAGGTGGAAATTACATTTTAACATTTACTTATGTTTATATGCTAACACCCAGTCAGCAGGCACAGAATGTCCCCCCTCCTAACCAACATGGACAATCCACAAGAAACCCAGTCAGCAAACATGGACAGTCCCCCTTCACCCCACCTACAAGGACAGTCCCCCAGACACCTGAACAGTCCCCCCTCCCCACCAGACACTGGGCCAGTGAGCATAGAATGCCCCCTCCCAACAGACAAGGACAGTCCCACCAGACACCCAGGCAGCCAGCAAACATGGACGGTCCCCCATATCCCACCAAGGACAGTCCCCACCCCTCGACACACAGCTAGCAAACACAGAATTTCCCCCTACACCACCAACATGAACAATCCCCCCAAACACCTGGCTAGCAAACATGGAGAGTTCCCCTTCCCCAACAACATTGATAGTCCATCCTAGACACCTGATCAGCAATCACCGACATTCACTCCCCCATAAGCCAACATGGAAAGATCCCCCCCAGACACCTGACCAGCAAATAGTCCCCTCCTCCCCACAAGACACCTGGCAGGCAAACATGGACAGTCCCCCTTTTCCACCATTATGGACAATCCCCCAGACAAATTGCCAGCCAAGTCCGCCAAACAATGGCTAGTGTCACCACCCCGCCATCACAGCCAGTGTCCCCACATCACCATGACTTGTGTCTCCACCCCACCAGACCCCAGAATAGAAAACAGACTGTCCCCCCAGCCTCACCAAACACTGATCACCCTCCCAGCCCCAAACACTAACCACCCCAGCCCCAAACACTGATCGTCCCCCCAGCCTCACCAAACGCAGGCCTTCCCCCAGCACCAAATACTGACCATCCTCTCAGTGAGTCAGCCCCAAAACACACAGACTGTCTCCCCCAACCCCAACCCCACAAAACAGACCATCCCCCAGCCCCACCAAACACAGACCATCCAGTGAGTTTCCAACAAACCCCACCACACCAGTAGCACAGTAACTGAGTGTCCCCACCCCACCAACATGACCAGTGTCCACACCATACCAAACAAATAGGCCCCCACCCACCCCACCAACATGGACAGCCTCAACAGCCAGAAAATCCCTCCCACCCAAAGAAACACAAGCTGACAGCAAACCTTCCACCCCCCCAAGACACATGGCCATGGCCAAGACAATCCCCCCCAAAAGACAAATTTCTGGGATGTGAATGGTATTAATTTCCAACAACCAGCTTGCAGCATAGTTACTCACCAAATCAGTAAGGGCACAGACAGAGCAGCATGCAGCAGGGCACAGCAAGGCCAAGAAGGCGGGTCAGGTAGCCGAGTGTCTCCCAACAGTCCCATTCCTCTCCTGATTAATCCCCTGACGAGACAGTAACTCATTTTTTCTGACACCATATGAACGTGTCGCATTATGGGTCTGTTATAGCCTGCATGACCACCGGCTTCTTCACTGTTCTGGGCCTGGCTGTTCATTGACCTGAATAATCCCTCTCGGTGGACTGTGGAACTGGTGGGCAACGGGCGTGTTGTGGGACTCGCCAACAACACGGTAAATCTTTTTCTGGTCTGCTGGACAAAGGAGCTGGGTGTGTAGGCAAGCCTGGCCATGCCTCAGACTCACTGTAATTGTACTACTCGCTCCTCTGCCTGGTCTTTCTGGTGGTAGAGGCCTTGTGGCCGCAGGCCTACTAGGCTCTCAGTGATGGGAGGCTCAGGTGGCAGCGGGAAAGCCCAGAGCATAGCTGGCTGCACTGAGAAACAGAGAGTAGGTAGTCAGAGGACTCGGGTGAGGTATATTTAAACTGGGCTGTTCAGGACAGGAGAAGGGTGGGAACACTAGACTGACTGAGACACTGGTGACACCTGACAGACAACCAATGACTGCTACTTGACATCCTCGAATAGCTATCTCTCCTCAGCCCTATGCTATATGGATGCTACTGCTGCTCCTTCATGGAAGGCACACAGACAACTAAATGGTGCCACTAACGGAGTACTGCTCACACGATGGCGCCAGCTTGCAGCACTCACTGATTGGCTGTAACATGCAGGCTACTATGGTTGCAGGCTTGCAGCCAATCAGAAAAGGGGATCATTTTTGTTTAAGAGACATGGCGCCGCGCCACCACCACCCCTCCCCCGGAGAGGTGCAGGCAGTCCGGGCATAGCCCTGAGCCCATTCAGTATTTAAAAAAAAAAATTATAACTGGAGAACGGTGGCTGGGCTCGTAAAAAAGTCCTGGTCTCATTTCTCAGGGGGGGCAGCTTGCCCCTCTGCCCCCCTCCGCAATCTACGCCTATGAAGTATCCTCTGTATGAGATATAAAACAAAATATAGAGAGCAGTGTACATGCAATAAAAAGGGAGAGGACATTGTTTAGACTGAATATAGGCTATAACCAGAAGAGAGCAAATAGGGTTATCAGAGAGTAATGTAAGAAAAAATACACAATATATAAAAATTTGTATACAATGAAAATATTCATTATATATAAAAGATGATAATCATCAATAATTAAGGTTGAGCCTAATTATGTTTGTGAAAAAACAGTGCAAAATAAGTTACAATTTGAGTATCACAATAGTAGGATATAAGCTAGAAAAGAAAAGGAATGTATAGGAAATAAGAGGGAAATAATATAAAGAGAAAAGGGGTAAGAATAAGAGGAATACAAGAGAAAGGGGCTAAAGGAAAAATATATCTTTGCATGAATACTTTATGTCTCCTAAACTACTAGAAAGGAAAAAAAAATTAAAAGGTAAGAATCTAAATGGTCTTGTATTAGTGTTTAGGAGTATTGGAAGAATCAATGTATGTGAAATAGTCCTGCCAGCATCTATCATATACAGGGAGCCGGTTGTGAGTAGGATGGGAAAGTCAGTCTAGTGATGCGTACTGAGATAGGTTTTAGAGAATATCCGAAAGGGAAGGAACATGGGTAGATCTCCAATTCATAAGAATCAGACGTTTAATAATAAGGAAAAATATGTTAAGCCATCTGAAATGTGCACATGAAAGGGTAACATGTTTGAGGCAAATATACCTAGCAAGAAGAATTTAGGGACTAGATGGATTTTTTATTCAGTAACTCTGGAGGCAAACAGGTGAACCATGTGCCAAAGTTTATTGATAGTGGTACATGACCATGGGATGTGAAAAATGTCACCATTAGGCAGGTTGCATTGCCAGCAGTGGTTGTTGGAAAGTATCTTTTAATAGGGGAGGGTGGGGGCAACACGTAAGTATTTTTGCATTGTGACATTGGTGGATATGGGGTTTTGATGTGACTGACTGAGAAAAGCTTTGCATGTACAAAAGATTTTGTTCTTGGTGTCTAACAATTTAAAGAGGAGTATATGTATGTGACTAACTGGTTAAAGGGTTGGGCTAATTAACTAATTGGTGTGTTTCATTATAGGAATAAAAAGGTTCTATGGATTATTAAGTAAAACACAAGAACAGTCTGGTCTGCCATGTGCAGAGTAAGTAGCGGAATATGTCTCAAGAGAAAGTTTTTTAACATAGTAAAATAGTTTGTATAGTTAATTTATGGGGACAGGTCATTGATCTGTGTATGTTTGTACATTTGTTAAGGTTCTTAAAGGCATCTCTTGATGAAGCCAACATTGTTGGTGAAACGTCGCGGTTATGGGTCGAATTAAATAAATGAATAAATATTTTTACATCAAGAGAGGGTCTGTCTACATTATTTGTGAGTTTGCACTCTCCTACCCTTTTCTGAATGAGACCTGCTTATGTTGCAAGTACATTTGTTTATGTAAGAGTGCCTTTCCATTCATCAGATGGTATTTGATCTATTTCTCTCCACTGCACTTCCAGAGTTAAGCTGTTGTCACAGTACAGCAGGAAATTGAAGTCCTCTGCAATGTTGATTTTTAACATACAGTATGGCGCATTAAATGTGATGTGTGAGTGGGAGGGGGAGCCTCCCCCATGTTCCATTATAGATTCAAAATAACAATCAGTATACAGTATTTTACAGTTTTCTCTGAGTAACAAGCCTACAGTGCTGTTGCTATTATACCTATTTTTGCAATTAATAACTCCAGTCATTAAAGATGGCTGCCACTTTCAATATTAAACTATCCCTCTGGTTGATGGCAGTTTTCACAGAAAATACTGGATTTGTACAGTAGATGTTTTATGATAGTGTTAGTATATGTTTCTAATAGTAAATACTGCAGTGCCACATTACACCATGATGTTTCTTTTATTCATGGAGGCCAAGCCACTGCAAGGGAGCTAAGCCAAGACTGTGGGGAAAAACTGAGTTGTTAAAAGAGACAGGCACTACCAGGAAAGGAAAAGGGAGGATGATGATCACTAATAGGTTGGAGAGGAGGGAGATAGGGGTACAGTCAAAGAATATGCTGTGTGAACTGCTGTGGGTTTGTATGCTACTGTTGCCAGGTGTGTCTCCACGTCTGTCCTCTCCATGTCAAGTTGTCAGCATCTCATTTGTTACTTCATTTGGCATTGGCTCTGCTAACCCATCATCATCCCTAATTCTATGCCGTTGACTCTGCTGCTCTGCAACTCCAAACCAAATGCACAATGGACATCCCTGGTGAGTTTTTTATTTATTGCTACTTTGATGCTCCACCATGACTATCTATTGGCAAACAGAATTTCAAGTCTAAAAGGTGTATCCTCACAGCTCCTGTCTGTGGTGTGCCTCAGATATGGACACCCTAGCTTGTATTAATCAGTGTCAGCTTATAGCAACAATGTTGGTGTGTTATGGTAATACAAAGTGTACTTCTCATCATGTTAGTCATATATCTACCCTGACCAGTGTCTAGCAAATATTTAAACTGACCGACAGAATACTTGCCGTGCACAGGTCTGAATACATTGCTGGTCTGACTGAGTTGCTGGTTGTGGCCCCTGGAATGTAATCACTTGAACAATATTGGTGTCATCATTTCTGTTTTTTTAAACATCCTTAACTTAATGAATCTTTCGTAACCAGGTAACGCCCACTGGGCACAAGGACATTTGGAGTGACCATGGACTACAGGAAGGAGCACAGCAATGTCAAGTGACTTGCTTAGGGTTACCACACAGTATGCAATTAGTGGTTGGAGGAATCAAACCCAAGTCTGCTGGATGTCTAAAAATGTTGTTCACATCTCTTCGCTCAAACCTCTATTATAATCTGACATCTCACACACATGATCATTAATAAGGTGTGCGCTGTGTACTCAGACTAGGATTGATTTAAAAAAATAAAAAGCTAATTTCTGCACTTTAACCAGTAGTCACTGTCTGCCCATCCATTTGTGTGGTGAAGGACCATCTGTTTTTTAATGAGACACTAGCACCTGAGCAGGTGTAGATACCTATTGAAGTCTTAGTAGCATGGCAAGCAGTATTGAAAATAGCAGGCTAACTGACTGCTGGCTGCTACTGGCCAAATGGAAGTAATTAATACTATTTTTGTTACATTAAAATTTAGATGACAATGAGAAAGAAGATGAGCTTAAGTGAAAGTAATAAAAATAAAAACTACTTCATAGCAGGCATAGGACAGACAGGGTCAGGACTAGTAAGACAACAGTACAATTATTGAAGAAAAGCAAAGTGGTCAAAGTTAGTGCTGGCCCACCAGCACAGCGGTTGGATTTCTACTTGTGACACTGAGGACCCAGGTTCAGGAATGGACCCAGGAGTCAGAGGGCTGGCCAGGGGGAGAAGGATTGAGCATCCTGTGGACTGCTGTCCTTCTCTGGGGGGGAGGGGTGAAGAGTGTCTGGCACTTTCTGGATCCCTGGTGGAGGCTGGGGGTACCATTGTGGCAAGCAACATCACCTTGGGGGGGGCAGGGCATCATTGTATGTCCCTTCCCCCAAGATCCAGCAAGCATCAAAAAAAAAATGCTGGCCCCCTGGCATGAAGACCTGCCCTGCCACTGTCTCCACCACCTTCTGACATCTGCCGGGGGGTCCCGATCCCTTGGCCCCAACCCGGGAGGTAAGTCGGGGCTCACCTACAGTGTCCATTGGGAGGGAGCACTCCTGGCTGCCCTGCCAGGGAAGTAAGCCTGGGCATGGGGGGATGACTAGTGGGGTGGGTCTGACTGCTAAACGGAGGATTTGGGGGCTCCAGAACAAAAAAAGTGGTCAAAGTTATGTGACAAAAAGAAAAATGAGAAAAAAAGACAAAGCAGATAAAACCCTTTGAGAAGTGAATACCAACAACTAACAGAAGAAAGTTCAGAAGTGGCCTAAAAGTGTTTAATCTGAGACAGAAGTGTGCAATAACTTGCACAAAAAGAAAGAGAACAAGTACTGCAGAAAGGAACAACACAAGTAAGTTAAAGTTATGTTTTGAAGGTAAATGCATGCAACAGTGCATACATATGAAGATATGAAAATGACAGCAGATACAGGCCATAATAGTCTATCAAGTCTTCTCAAGTGTGTAGCTCCCAGTCTAATCTACTGCAGTTGCACCTCCACCCATTTTCCGTTCGCCAGAGATATCCTCCCAGTCCACCCACTCTTCCCTCCCCAGCCTCCACTCAGTTTTGACCTTTCCTTTGACCCCATCCCACCCCCTCTTAAAACTGCCCACAGTTCTCAGCTATACCACCTTCTCTGGCAGTTCATTCCACCTTGCTACCACCCTTTCAGTGAACTAGGACCTCCTCATTTCCCTCTTGAATGTACCACTCTCCAGTTTCAGACTGTGCCCCTTCATGATCCTCCCCTCCTTTAGTCTGAAAATGCCTTTAGTACTAACCCTATTTATGTCCTTTATGTATTTGAAGGTCTCAGTCATATCCCCCTCTCTCCCTTCCATCCTCCAGAGAATACATGTTGAGATCCCTCAGTTTCTCCTCCTAGGGTTTGTCTCCCAGGCCTTGGATCATCTCTGTCACCCTATGCTGCACCCCTTCCAACAATCTGACATTTTTCCTTAAATAGGGGCACCTGAACTACACACAGTACTCCAAGTGCGGTCTCACCAGTGCCCTGTACAGTGGCAGGATGACCTCCTCACTCCATGAGGTGATTCCTCTGGCAATGCACCCCGGCATTTTATTAGCTTTGGCAGCCACCTTCCTGCATTGCACAGAGAGTTTCATGTCCCCTGTGACTAGTACCCCTAAATCCTTTTCCTCCTCTGATGTAGCTATCTGCACAAACCCCCAGCCAGTAGCTAGTCCCAGGATTCCTGGCTCCCAAGTGCATGACCTTGCATTTAGCGTCGAACCCCAACTGCCATATGTATGACCAGCACTCAAGCTTTGACAGGTCCTCTTGGAGTTCTTGCCTCCTGTCCTCACTGTCTACCCTCGCACAGATATTTGTGTTGGCTGGGAACAGGCTGATTTTACTCTGGATCCCATCTGCTATGTCACAGATGAAGATGTTAAATAACACTGGTCCTAGTACTGAGCCCTGTGGGACCTTGCTGGTTACAGCTCTGGGCCTTGAGAGTTCTCTCCCTACCATTACCCTCTGCTGCCTATCCTGTAGCCAGCTCCTAACCCATCCTACCAGTTTCTCCCCAGTTCCCAGGTTCCTCAGTTCACTAAGCATCTTTCCACGTGGCACTGACTTGAAGGCCTGGCTGAAGTCCAGATACAGGACATCTACTGCATGGCCCCTATCGAGTGCCTTTGTTACCCAATCAAAAAAGTCAATCAGTTTAGTCTGGCAGGATCTTCCTGAGACAAACCCATGTTGCCTTTCATCCTGGAGACAATTAATTTCCAGAAAGGTCACTAGCTTCTCTTTAAGAATGGTCTCCATCAACTTCCCTACAACTGAGATAAGGCTGATTGGTCTTTACCTGGCTTGTTCCTGGGTCCACTCTTGTGGAGCGGCACCACATGTGCCATCCTCCAGTTCTGGGGCATGCACCCTGTTTTCAGAGTTTGCAAAGTTAAACAGATGAGACATTGGAATGTGGCAAGATAAATACTGCATTGAGAAAGAGAAACAAAACACTGAGGACAGATCATCAATACATGTAAACAAGTCTGTGTTAGAATCTGAGGAAAACATCTCATTGTGTGTGGTGGAATGTCTTTACATGAGGAATTGATGTTGAAACACACAAACTGGCACAAAAAGTCACAAAATTAGAAGAAAAAATATTGAACTGTGCTGCATTTTTTGTTTCATTTATGTGGACCATGTGGTCTTCTAACATAATTACTGGCTTTTCTGGTCACTATTCTGCTCTGCAAAATTAAGTCATCTGAATCTGAATATTACACACAGCTGCCCTAATTGGTAACATCCATTGTAAGTTTACTGTACAGCAGCATAACATTTCCTGGTGTTAACTGTTGAATATAGCCCAGAAAACAAAAATGTCAGCATTGAAGTGTCAACAACCTGCAGTTTTGTGTTTTGTTTCCCTTCCTAAAACGTGTCTGTTTGGAAGCTGCTGCAAGCCCCAGTTCATATTCAGAACTTGCAAAGAAGGAGGTCAGTGATAACCGTACAACCGAAAGTCCCAAGTGTTCCTCTGCAGCTGCATCTGAAAAGACTGTTCTGTGTAACGATGAAAATGACAGTTTGTCTTCAACTGCGGATCTATTTCTTCTAGCATGCTGGTCACATGAACAATATGAGACCTATAAACCAAAATGAATGGCTTGTCTTAAAAAGTATAAGGTTGGAGTGTAAAGTTTGCTATGAAATGAAGACATTAGGAGAACTTCAAGGCAGAAGTATACATTTAACCCTGAGTGGCAGAACCTTTCTGTTAAGGCAAATGATAATAAAAAAAAAACAGCAAGCATCCCTTTGGAAAAAAAATAATCACTGTATGTGCCAGTTGTAAAGCACATAAAAAGGCTATCAAATTAAGTAAAACTGCAAAGGAACAACAAATACAGTCTATCACAGACAAAAAAAAATAATTTATGTTTAGGGCCCAAGTCACATTTTTTATTTGGTCCACTACTTGGCCAAAGGAAAAATAAACTACTATCGGATATTGAATTGTTAATTAATCTACAACATAAAAATGGTCATGACATGAGCGTATGTCCTCACTCATGATTTAGTGTAACTTGTATTGTCAATTGCATAGCAGAAGATATCCCCAAAATTATCTACAGAAATATTACAGCACATAATCCAAACGTGTCACTGGTTATTAATGAATCAACAACAATTACAAACAGCATTATGTTGGTTGTATATATAAAATGTGAAGTCCAAGATGCAGATCAATTATACCGTTTGTAGATCTCGTACAGCTGCCTGGCACTGATGTTGCAAACACTCTGGAAACTATGCTTAACTGCTTACAGTAATATGGCTTTAATCACAAGTTCTGGTTAGAAAATCTGATCTGTTGCTGCTGTGACGGAGCAAGCTGCATGGTAGGAGCAAAGGTGGGGCAGTTGATCGTCTTTCTTTAAAATAATCCAGTTTGTAGTGTGGCACTATTTAAAAGCACAGGATTCAGCTAACCACTGAGGATGTTCTAGAAGATGTCAACACAGTCAATCACTTTCAAATATTTATTGATAAAATCCATTGCATCTACAGTCAGTTCCCCCAAAATGTTCACAAATTAAAAGACGTTGTTGCAGAACTCAAAATTGATACTCAAAAGATAGGCAGGAGCTTTGACCCATGATGGGTAGCTTGTAATGCATAGCTGTAAATGCTGTATGGGAAACATATGGAGCACTACATGATCATGTTTCAAAGACAGCTGCATATAACATTCGGGACAGGACAGAAACAAACTATATTTGAATCACTAGCTAAGAAGATGTCATGAAAGTGTTTCTTTAGGACTTAAGCTTTATTATAAATATGTTGGATGAGCTCTGTTAATTATCTGAAGCTTTGCAGCACCAAGAAATGGACATTGCAGAAGCAGATAGAGTGATTCAAAGAAGCATTCGAGCACTGGAGAAGCAAAAAGAAGAAAAGGGTTCATATAAAAAGGATGTCAAAGGTTTTACTTCATGCCAATGTGTAGAACTCCTTGCTCATGTTATGGGGCAGAAGGAAATACCCTGTGGTCAGTTCTATCAAAGTATTATAGAGAGTGTGACTGACATCCAAGCCCTATTCATCAATTAACACCAGACTTATGTTTTTCTAAAACAAAACTGCTGGTGCAGAATCATACAAAGATCTAGTAAAACAAGTTAATGTTCTTGGCACATTAAAATGGTCCAAGGAGATTGAATGCCCATGGGTTAAAGGCGAAAACTGTCTAAAAAGACTTTGCACAACTCTAAAAATTCCAGTTCCCATTCATGACTTCATGTCCTTATGGACATCTCTAGAAACAAAGTGTCACCATCAGTACAGAGACTGAAGAGGATCACCAAAGCAATCCCAATAAGTTTGTCAGAAGCAGAAAGAGGATTTAGTGTAATGAACAACATATGTATCAAGACTCAAAATCGTTTTATGATTAAGCACATACCCAGTTTGATGGCTATCAATCTCTTGGGGCCTCCACCAAGTTATTGGAAGTTTGACTTCACTGTCAAGAGATGGCTATGAAATCACAGGAATGCATATGATTCCAGAGTGCGATGACATACAGATGAAGATGCTTCAGCTACTTCTCATGAGAAGACCATCTGGAGGCTTGTGCAGTTAGATCAGTAATAGTCACATGAAAAACTGATTAATCATCATTCAAAAATTGTACTAAAACATGTTTAGCAGATTCTTTTACTTTTTGGCAGTACCCCCTCTCTCCCTGCCCATTGCAAATAGCCATTGCTCTCTGGTGTTCATTGAGTAGCACTCCTAGTCAATTCATGAACCCTTGTATGCTGTCATTTCACCTTGCATCCTAGTTCTCCAGTCTTGCCTTGGTGTCCAGTGTTACCCATCCTTCCCCTTTCTAATCTCTCCCTGGTGGTGTCCAGTATAAACATATTTCTCCTTTACCTGACCTGTCCCTTCCCAAGTATTCACTGATAGCAGACATGATGTAGACACCAGGGAGTACTTGGACAGTGTCAGGGAGAAGGAGGTCTAAGGCAGTATGGACAACACTGAGCAGAACTCAGCCAAGGAAAATGGGATTAAGGCTGACATGCCTGCCACTAGTGTGTATACTTGAAAAGAGACAGGTAAAGGAGAATGGTTAAGATGTTTACTCTGGAAACTACCATTGAAAGATTATAAATGGGGAGGAGAAAGGAAACTGGACACTAGGGCATTATTAAAGAGGAGGACAGAGATGCAACAGGATATCACACCAAGGATTTCAGAATAAACACAGGGCCCAGTGGGTTACCCAGGTGAGGGACTGAATACCTTTAACTGGCATTTCAAGTCTTAACCCACAATACACCCACATCTAGTTCCCCATCCCAAGAATCCTTATGTACTGTGGTGGCACCCTACATCATTCCTCTCCAATCATGCCCTAGTGCCCAGTGTCATCTCTCCAGTGATTTCCAGTATCACTAGGATGGTGTCCAGTGTAAAGTAAACACCCTTTCTCCTTTGACTGTCCCTTTCCAAATACTCTGCTGGTATGTCTAGTGTAATGAACTTCTATCCACGTAATTTCATTTTCAGGGTGCTCCTTGTTCTCCATACTACCTCCCTCTCCCTGTCCCTTTCCACATGCTCACTGCAGGATAAAAGCAAGAGAGGGAGTGTTAGGAAAAGGACAGGGAGTGGGAGGCCAGAGACAGTATGGGCACCAAAGAGGTCTCAGGAAAAGACAGGGATGCAAGTCATTACACTGGGTGGTCCAACAGGTAGAGTACTTTGGAAGGGACAGACAAAGGAGAAAGGTGTTTACTTTACACTGGACACCACCAGGGAGACTTTTGAAAAGGGAAGAAGGAGTGAAAATTGACACCTGGCCATGACTGGAGAGGGACAACACAGGGTGTCACTACAGTAGGTAGGGCTTCTTGTGAAGAGGACAGGGAACTGTATGGGTGATGTATTTTGTCAGCGTTCATCAGGTTTAACTCTCCCCCCAAAAGGGTAATTTGTTTCTTTGTTGTCACCTAGCTGGTTGAATGCAGGTTGTGCAGTTATAGCTGGTGAGTATGTTAACTTTTTTTGAACATTAATGTTTTAGGCAATATTTTATTCAGTGCTATAGGAATACACTAGTATAGCAGCCCAAGTGCAAACTTTAGGTAGGCAGCAATTTAATAACATACTGTTTAAAGTGCAGTAAACTTAGCCAGCCTGGTGGAATGAAGGACTGAGGCTCATATGCTTCACTTGCTGCCACACCGGTGACTCGGGTTCAGGAAAGAGCCAGGGACGCTCAGGGGTCTGCCGGGGGAGGTTGACTGAGCATCTCAATGGATACTCTCCTCCTCCAGGGAGGAAGGGTAGCCTGATCTGGCCCAATACTGCCATCTAGGTGACCATGGATGGTTGTGCAGCTGTGCACAGGTTTGGAACAGCAGGTCTAGGTGGTGGATGCACCCGGTGGATGACATCAGCATGTCCACTGATGCGGGTGTGTCCAAGCCACCACTCCCACAGAGTGTCTGAGAGTTCAGGACCAAAATAAGTTGGAAAACACCCCAGACTGCAAGATGATGCTTCCTCTGGTATCATGTGATGTGAGCAAGAATTATTGAGTGGCTCACTATGTAGAGCGAATGGAGGAAGAGAGCAAGAAATGACTATAGTGAGTGTAGCACTGAGGTACACTCGCTACGCTTGCTACAGAGGGTATAGGAGGATCAGTTTGGCCAAGCTCTGCCAAGCTGGTCATGTTGTATAGTGGCTTGAGCCACTGCCCCTGAAGCCAGTGGTGCTGGGTTCTGATCCTGGTGCAGGAAACTATTTTGCTTCCTGTGGGCTCTTCTCTTTTGTCTATGTCCACTCCCCCTGGAGTTGTTAATCTTTATTTGGGGTTGTGGGGGGCTTGTCCCCCCTACATAAGGGGGTGCAGTGGGCTTGCCCCCGCATAAAAATATTTGTTTTTTTATTGAGATTTTTGATTTTGTAAGTGACTGTCGCTATTTGTGATGGTCGGTGTTATGCAGTTCGCCCTTTTGATGTTGGCCACTTATTTCATCACTCTATGTGATTGGCAGTCTTTCAGACTCACCGTTATAACATAAAACCTTTCCTCTCCTTCTAGGCTCTGCTACTGCCAAATGGGCACATCAACCCACAACTGAGCTAAACTCCTCCCTGGAATTGGGGGCACAGGGGGCTTTGCCACAGGGGGTAAACTGTGAGCCACTGCAGGGTCAGTTAAGGAAGTCTCAGGGATGGCAGGGTGATGGGGCTGGGAGAGAGGAGTCTGATTGTGGCAGGCTGGGTGACAGGGGATAAAGGACACCAATTAAAAAAAGTGTAGCAAACTTACTTCTGTTAGTAACACACTACTGAATCACTGTGTGTGTGTGTGTGTGTGTGTGTGTGTGTGTGTGTGTGCATACATGCATGCGTGTGTGTGTGGTGTAGCCTTGAGTAAGTCAGTCACATAAGCCTTATAACCATTGTGGAAATCATTGTAATATTGCAAGAACCATAATGGCAGTAGTACATTGGTGGTTGGAGAGGCCATTGTGCAGGAATGATGGGAGGAATGGGGCACATCAGGAGGCAGAGCTGGTGGCATGTTGGCAGTGCAACAGGGGAGGGAGTGGAGTGGCTGAGTGGCTAGGGGGGTGGTATTTAAAAATTTGACAGCACACCACTGTCATCACTTGTGAGGGGAAAGGACTTTCATAACTCACTTTTGGTTCTGCCACTCATGAGTTATGGTCCTGCCCCTTAGCACATGAAGACAGGTGGCATATTTTGATCCAGGCCATTGCATATCCCCTATTGAGGTGCTGGAATTCATTGAAATCTGTTCAATTTGATCAGCTGGTTTCTCAAAAATTTCAAGTCTGATCCGATTCCGATTATGGCATCAGAATGAAATTGGAAACAAAATCAGAATTTCTGAATCCACATCTGAAAATCCTGCAAATGAAACCTCCCCTCCATGCCAGATATAAAAAACTCTAGCCAGAGCCAATATGGCTGCAAAACTATATTATTGATGGTAGTGAAAAATGTGTAAGAAAGATGATATCATGAGAAACATATACTATATGGGCCAGATATTCAAACTGCGTCGAAAAAGTGCGCAACAGCAGGAGCAAGCACAAGTCAATTGCACATAGGCGCAACAGATGCGATATTCAAACATGGAGCAAAACAAATTGCGCAAGCAGCCAACGTCTGAATATCACACAAACTGCGCCATAGCGCAACCAGGAAGGGGAAGCTGAGCAGAAAGGTCGCGCCATAGCGCAACAAGGCTAGCCCAGCTGAGCAGTCCAGAGGTGCCATAGCGCAAGCAGAGCCCCCCCACCCCCAGCAGAGCAATGGAACTGCACAACCAGGGAGGCAGGCTGGGGCCCACCGCAAGCCATGCCACACATGGGCACAGGAACACACTGCAGAACCAACAAGACACCTGCACACCCCAAGCACAGCATCACTGGGGGAGGGATGGATGATCCACTGGCCCATGGGGACAAGCCAACAAAGCACAGCAGGGTCATGCCGCCCCAGCACAACCACTGTCAGGCTGAGACTGCCACACACAGGGGGTTGACAACCACAGTGCACAGCAGCCCCCCGTCCGCACAGCACACCCTGCACCGTGACCCCAAGACACCACCCATGTGCAGTGACTGTCACTGCAGTAAACACCATGCATCCCCCGCACATGTCAACCCTCGGTAGTATAGAACCATACAAGCCAGACCACCCTGGCACCAGCAGTGGGCTGCAGCAGATGGCAAGACCGACTGAAAGTCACTGCCACACCGGAGACACCTCCCATGCACACACACACACACGCACACACACACACATACCCAGGACCATACCACCCCAGATGGCATGCACACCACTGCAACTGAGCAACCATAGCCAGCTGCAAATCAGAGACCACCACAGTATTCATAACAAAATATATATATATATTGAAAACAGAAATTACAACAACAAGATCAAGAACAAAACTATATACAGATATGTACAAGACAAGGGGGTAGGGGTACAAGGTAGGGGTGGGCATGGGGTAGGTGAACAACTGGGAGAGGGAAGGCAGGGTGGGAGGGATGGGTGAAGTGGAAGGGAAGCACATCTATCACCTTGCAGGCTGGTCTGCTGCTGCCTGGTGCTGTCCCTGTCGCCTCTGCCGCTTCTCACCCCATGGCGCTGAATGTCCTGGAGGATGTCATGTGTCGCCATGGAGACCCTGGTCAGCGCTGGAGGGCACGGTCCATCCCGTGAGGATGCTGAGGCCTAGGAAAAGGAACACAGTCAATGGCTGTGACTGTCCACAACCCTGAACACCACCCATCCTGCAAGGCATATAGCCCAGTGCCCCGCACCTGTGATGGTATGCACCCACCCACAGTGACCATGCACATGACATGCCCAACCAGGCAGCACCAGCTATGTGCACCACTGCACACACACACCGCCCATGTCCATCACAGCACAAACAAGGCTGTCAAGTGACGTGGCAATGTGGTGGGATGCCAGTTCCACAGCCACGCGCCCAGTGCATGCATGGGACCACCAGTGACGCACACACAGACGTGCAGTGACACTGGACAGTGATGACTGTCGCCTGTGTCGCGTATGGTTGTGTTGTCCATGGCTGGTGGTCATGCCCACCCCCTCCAGCATGCAATAGCATCCATGATGTAATGATACTCACACTCATCAAGCAGCTGTGGCTGCTGCTGCTGCTGCTGCTGCCACTGTGGCCCACCCCTCACGCCTCCTCCATCCGCCACCTGGTCCCTGCCATGGCCCTCCTCAGCCTGTGCCTGCATCCTCTCCGCCAGGCCTGTGGGTGACAAATGTTGAGAAAAACATCAGTGTGACCCCAAAGCAGACTGCCCCCTGCCCCAGTGAGTGTGCCTGCCCACACAGCCAGACCCATGCATCTCACACCTGCACACACTGACACAGCCAACCATGGCAGAGCCATCCCCATGCACCACCACCAAAACACAGTCACACCCTACGGAGAATACAGGTGCAGAGATGGCACACCCACCTGGCCTAGGCACAATGCCCCTCGTGGCACGTGACCTCAGGCGTCGAAGCACGTCCAGCTCCCTCCTGCAGAGGTCACTAAACCTGTGCCTGCACTGCTCCACAGACTGGCACCGCCCTGTGACCCTCACCAGGTCAGTGGCCACCTGCAGCCACACCTGGGTGCAGGCCATGGTGAGGGGCTCATCCCCATACAATGCCTCATAGTGGGGCTCAACCAGGGCCACCAGGTTGGCCACCTCCACCTGGCTCCATTGGGGAGCTCTTCTGCATGCCATATTTTGGGTCGTACAGCAGGCAATATGGCGCCCCCGCAGTGCGGTAGCCCCACGTGGAAATGTTGCGCAATAGACCACCATAGGTTCCAATCGCGCTGTTCATACAGCGACGTCAGTTCACATAGCTCTGTCACCAAACAGTGCAATAGAGCCGTACACATGGCAGCCGAACAGCGCCAGGGGGCAAAGGTCAGACACCAGGTCAGGGGTCTATGACACAAGGCCACACACAGCGCCATCTGATGTCTACGCATCCTGCGCGACCGATCACCTGCGTGCCAGTGCCACAGTGGACCATTCGCAGTAGTGCCACAGCGCCATATGGTGCCCAGTGCTGTAGCGTCACTGGCACAATGGTGGCCATGGCCTGAATTGCCGATTGCACACAGCACATCATCAGTACGGCAGATGCCTGCATAAGCTACCTGGGCATGCGCAATGCAGTGTACCACACAGTCACAGATCTGCGCCATTGGCTCAGCTGGCTCAACTGTATTGCGCTAATCGCAACGGCGCGATATTCAGCCGACACATGCAGATCATCTGATCAGCCATTCAAAGGTGCAGTGGCATGATTTGCATCTCATTACAGTTGCTCCACTCCTAATTTGCATGCATTGCGCTATAAATGTGCAACATTGGACTGCGCTGGCCAGATTTGGTTACTGCAGGTGAGAGGTGGGTTGCATGCTGTGGGATGTTCTGGACAATGGTCATGGATAACGCTGTAGACTGCACAGTGACAGGTGTCCACTTCCACCCATACAGATCGCCATGACCGAGCAGAGCCAAGGTGAGGGTGAGGATGGTGGGCGGAGGAGGAGGCCCAACTTCACCACGGCGGAGATAGAGGCCCTCTTCCAGGCCTACCTGGAGGAGGAGTCACTACTGAGTGGACGGCGGGGCACCCCTCAGGCCCGTGCGGCTGCATGGGAGGGGGTAGCTCGGGCAGTGAACCTGCACAGAAGCCACCAGCGCTCCATGCAGGAATGCAAAAAGAAGATGGGGACAGACCGCAGGAGAGTGAAGGAGAAGGTGGCAGCCCTCAGGGCGGAACGTGCTGGCACTGGCGGGGGCCAACCAGCCGTGGTGGAGCTGACCCCAGCTGAGGACTGACTGGCTACATCAATGCAGTAGAGTGCTATTGAGGGCGTACCAGGAGGTGGATTCCAGACAGGTGGAAGCCCATCACTGCACGGTATGACATGGTGGTGGTGGTGTTGGGGGGGGAAGGTTGTTCACATGCACTCACATGTCCTCTCTTTCTGTTACAGATCCTGTTCATCTTCAGAGGATGGTGGTGGTGGTGGGTTCAGGCAGTGAGGAAGACCTGCTGGACATGGAGGAGGGTCCATCCACCTCTGTCACCAGCCAGCATGCACTGCACCAGCATGCACGCCGGGCTCCCAACTCTGGTGTTGGTGAGTCGGGTGTGGGGGGTGCACAGCCTGTGTCTCAGCAGTCTGACATGCAAGCACGCCAGCACGCTGTGACTGTGGCTGTAGTACGTACCTGCACCATTGATGATGCAAGGACTGCAATGGGCAGTGACAAGTGTGTGTCCCATGATGGACACACAGCAGACCAGCACGTGCCCCTGGGCCTAGCTGGTTCCAACGTGTGTGCCAGCATGTCAGCACAGTCCCAGGCTGTGCCTGTCAACACCGGTGGGGCAGCACCAGTGGCTGTGCAGGTGTCTGGCACTGTTGCAGCCACAGCAGTGGAATGAGTGGTCCCTGGGGCACAGCGGTTGGAGGGGCAGCAGCAGCAGTCACCCACCAGGTCTGGGGGTACAGTGTCCAGCGGTGGCACATGCCCACCGCCCTTTGATATGCCCATTCCTGGTCCTGGTGAACAGCTCCCACCCTCAAGGGTGTTGAGCATCAGGACCTTCCATACCCTGGGGGACAGGATGCTGTTGTGGCAGAGTACCCATTTGAAGAGCACACCCGCCTGCTGCAGGAATCAGTACAGCAGCAAAGGTGGGTTGCAACATCCGTGGAGGCACTGTGTGTGGCTGTGGAGTGGCACAGCAGGGACTGTGCTCTGGACCGTGCAGAGATGGTCCATATGCGGATGGATGTGACCACCACCATTGACAGGCAGACCCAGGCATTGCTCGCTGTCGTGGCTGCATTGAGCACACAAGCAGGTGCTCCTGTACCGTGCACCCCACACAGTACGCTCTCCACTCCCCATTCCCGGCGTAGTGCGACACCAAGCCTGTCGATGCCGGGTTCTGCTGTGGGCATCCCAAGCACCCCTGGTGCAGGTATGTTTGGCATACTACGGACCCCATTGCGGACAAGGTCACGATCGCACAGTGGGACCCCTGGTGGTCCATCGGTGCCACCCCATGTGGCCCCTGCTCAGCCTGCCAGTGCTGTTCGGTCACGGCGGGGCCGCCCACGCATCTGCGGTGGCCGTGGAATGGTGCAACATGACTGACCTGTCTCCCAGTGCGGGCCCTGTCTGGTGCTGCCCTGTGTGCACTGTGCATCATGGTGGGCAGTGCACTGGTGGGTGCCCTGCACATCACGCTGACATACGGACCACCTGCACATCATCCTGACTGCTGTCCACAGGTGCGTGTGCATGATGATGCCTGCATTGTACTGTACACCAAGGTGCAAGGGTGCCCAGCATCTGACACACGTACTTGGACAGTACAGGTGGTGGGTGTGGTCTGTGGATCTGCGTGTTTGCCATGTCTGTTCCTGCTTTGCTGTGCACCTGCCCATGTGCGCTTTGTGCCTGGGTGTGTGTGTGTGTGTGTGTGTGTGTGTGTGTGTGTGTGTCCATATGACTGTTCGCCCCTCCCTGATGGTGTGTTTGTGTGCCTGGTCCCTTCCACTCCCCTTGCCGTCATGCACCCCTGGTGTGTCACTCTGTGTGCCTGTGGGTTGTGCCAGGACAGTGTTGTTTGACATGGCCCCTTGACTACCTGTGGTGCATAATGCTCCTCCGTGATGGTGTCCCAGTGCAGCTGGGCCTGCCAGATCAGTCGGGGTCCCGCCGTCAAGGGGGCTGCTCATCACCATCAACACCGGTGCACGCTGGCGTCCCCATCACTGTCCCTCTTCAACCTGTAGGGCTATCCACAGTCTTTGGCCATGTTGTGCAGGATACAACAGGCCAGGAATATCCCACAGGCCTTTGAGGGCTGTACTGTAGGGCACCGCCGAGGTGTCCAGGCATCGAAGCATGCCTTGGAGCATCCCAAACACCCGCCAATGATGTTGCATGTGGAGGCATGTGCCTCATTATAGCATTGCTGCGATGGGGTCATGGGCGCTGCAGGTGTGAGCAGCCAGGGATGGAGTGGGTATCCGCTGTCACCTGTGTGGAGATAGTGGAGATCAGTATCATGTTCAGGTCCATATTGCCCATATCCCTGTGTGCCACTACCATGGCACCTGTGGCATTCCCACTCTTGCCCCGAGTTTGCATTTCCTACATGCGTACTCACCCACTAGATGGCCTGTGGGGATGTCCCCACTCTCGAATCGATGGCACAGTGCGGACTGATGCCATATGAAGGCATCATGTGCTCCACCAGGGTGTGTGGCACAGATATTGATTATATGCCCAGTGGCATCACACACCACCTGGCAGTTGACACTGGAGAAGCCCTTTCTGTTCCTATATGCGGCCCCATTGGGGACAGGTGGCATGCGAATGGCCACATGGGTGCAGTCTATGGCCCCTAGCACGCCAGGCATATGTGCTACCCTGTGGAACTCCTGCATGTTTGCTGTACGCTCTGCCACGGTGCTGGGGAAATGGATGTGCTCCGCAGCATGTGGCAGCAGTGCGCTGAAGAATTGGGTGAGGATGCATGACGTGGCCGACTGTGTGATGCCTGTGGTGTCCCCTGTTGGCCTCTGGAAGGTGCCCGTTGTGAGCAGGCACATGCAGGCTGTCACCTTGGTCTCCACTGACAGATCGTGACTCCGTCATGAGGGTGCCTGCATCACATCACTGCACAGCTCACAGAGCCGCCTCAGTATTGCCCTGTTCAGGAGGTACCGGCCCACGATCTCTACATCTGTGTACAGCTCAAAAGCGTCTGGGCACTGATACTGCCTGCTGGGTGCGATACCGACAGGGCCCATCCACGCCACGCCCTGCACCTTGCATTCTCACCCCTCTCATTACAGCTTCCATGTGGAAGCTGCCACTGTCAATCTCCCTGGCTTGTGACCCCCCCGGCTGATGTTGCTCTGTTACCCCGCTGTCCTGACTGCTACTTCCACTGCACCGGGCACCCCCTGCTGGCCTCCGCAGCCTATGGCCCACACTGCTTCCCTTGCCTGCCCTGGCCTGTCACTGTCTGTATACAGGTATGTACAGGAGAGAGGGTCATCCTCCCCCTCCAGTGCAACAATCCAGATTGGCTCAGTACCTGAGGACACCTCAGGATGGAAGCACGGTAGGAGCATCATGGGGTCTGCTTCTGTTTTCAGTTTTCAATTTTCTGTCCCCATTCTTGCACTGGGGCATGCAAGCCTTACGTGTGTATGTGGACTCATGCACATGCCCTTGGAATTCCACAGTTACCTCCTTTCCCCTACCATACTCAGACCCATATTATCACCACACCACCACCTGGTGGCAGTCATTCAGCAGGAGAGGCAGTCCTCCCTCCTTGGGAAAGGAGAGCAGCCCAGCGGACACTCGATCCTTTCCTTCCCCGGCCAACCCTCAGCATCCCAGGCTCGTTCCTGAACCAGGGTCGCTGGCGTGACAAGAGATAAGGTGTCCGGTGCCTCAGACCTGCACACCACTTGGTCTGCTACTAATCATATTTCTTTGATGAACTGTAATTTAATTGCATCAACAATTATAAGCAAATAAGCAATTGCTAAGGACTAGATAGGTTGGGCAGTGAATACAATTAATCTTGTTTTACTGTTTCTTTTTACATGTTCTCTCTGTTCCCTGCCACTACAGTTTGTAAGGCTGTGTTTTAATTTGAGCTGTATTACTCATTACCTCACAGTGGGAGGTCATGGAGGTCAGAGAGGGACTGGTATGCTCATGTGTTTTAAAAAAAAAATTCTCACCTGATAGAATTATCATCCTGTAATTTAAGCAACCCCAGTTACTCTATACTATTTATATCTGTATCAATATTAACCACCAAATGAGATATTTGCAGAAGTAGCACAAGAAAGAACTATATCACATATTTCCATTCCATGCCATTCATGTACACTCACCCCATGACAGAATGTTCTATAATTCTTCAAAAAATATTTTCTAAATCCATTTCAGTGAAATTCACTAAGGAGCAAGGTGATTGCACTATCATAAACTAGTAAGAGTGCAAAAGTTCTCCTTTAAGAACTGCACTAACAGGGTCCACAGAACTGAATAAAAAAGAGATGGGGGGGATAATGTAATATGGAATCAAATTATTAATATATTGGGTACTGTGGATTTGTAAAAGTAGTTTTAAAAAAGAAGGTACTAACAAGCGTGGACAGTGATCCTGTTAGTGAAGTTCTTGAGGGAAAACCTTTGTGCTCTTTATTCATTAATGGTTGCTAATGCTGTCACTTTGCCCTCTAGTGTTCACTGAAATGGATTTAGAAAACAGTTTTTAAACAATTATAGAACATTTTGTCATGGGGTGAGTGTAAATGCATGGCAAGGAATGGAAATGTGTGACATACAGTAGTTGCTTCTTGCGTTACTTTTGTAAATATCTAATTTTGTTGTAAATAGCAATACAGATATAAACTGTATAGTATAATTGTAGTTACTTACTGTAAATCACAGGATGGTAATTCTATCAAGTAAGAATTTATTTTCTAAAACACATGAGCATACCTGTCTCCTTCTGACCTCCATGACCTCCCAGTGTTAGGAGACTATGAGGCTGTGAATTACGCAACTCAAAGTAACACACGGTACTACAAGCTGTAGTGGTAGAGATCAGAAAAAGTGATAAATGTAAAAAGAAAAGGTAAAACATGATTAGTTATATTCACTGCCCAACTTATTTAGTCCATTGCAATTGCTTATGTGCTCTTGATCGTTGATGTAATTAAACTATAGTTTGGTAAAGAAATAAGATTAGTGACATGAGTGGGGAATCCAATCCCTGAATAAATATATAGACTAGGGTTATGATGCAAGGGCAAAAATATATATAAAAAAGGGAAAAAGAAGTTGAAATGTGTGCATCAATCACATAACAATGATCTAACTTCTTTATAATATCACCAGCCCTCATAAAATGTCACAAATAATGACATTTAAGAGGACTATGTTCATCATAACAATCATAATGTTACATATCTCCATTATGTGGCAATGTCATCATGTGTGATTCCCCTCTGTTGCTTAATGATTCATTGTAATCTTTTGTCTTGCAGGTGTGACTATGGAAACTGTGGCCCAATGAAAACAGCAAGAAAGAATAGACGCTGTCACTACTGTACTGCAGTGACCATTCAGTTTGAAGATTTTCCACACCTGGAGTGCATAACCGATCACCCTGGATTTCAGTCTAACAGCCTGTATAAATACATCCTGAGATCATTGCTGCATGTGTACATACACTATAAAGATCCAGTAGGAGATGAGACTCCCCAAGAAGAGTAAGTTCAGAATAAAACAGTGCAGTGCATGTTGTTGTTTCACACTGCTGGTCACTTTTCATTACAGGCAGTTTATGTGCATAAGGTGCCAATATCAAAAATGTGTCATGGGGTGTCTAAAAATATGTGCTCTGCATTGTGATGGCATGGGTGCCCTAAGATGCAATACTCTGTTTAGTTAGTTAGTTAATATTTTATTTCTTATTATTGCAACCAGGCACAAAAGTACAGGCTGAAGTTCAATGCAAGGTTAAAAAGCAAACTATACATATTCAATACAATACATAAATAGTACAATTTAAAAAGGAAAAAAAATGAAAACAAAATAAAATATAAAAATTCATCTCTCCACATTCAAATAATGCACAAACAATGATTTACTATAAGTCTGAGTTCTTACCACAGGTTTAACAGTTCCATGGTGCTGTTCAACTGAATATAGGAACATGTTGGAACAGCGCTAAGCCATATTGCGCAGACCGCACCTGGCTCCCAAATTACGCCACCGCAATGTCTTGCACCAAAGCTCAATTTTCAATATGCAAATGGTCATGTACATGAGCCCATTGGGTATGCAAGTGACTAAGTTACCATTTGCATGCCCGGTATGTGCTCATTTGCATGTGTGGCCGAGTAATTGAGCACAGTAATGCTAACGAGCACAGTACTGTACCACTAAATTGCCCATTCAAGGACATGTTGCAATCTCTGGTGTTAATGGTCCCAGCACACCCTATCCCTCACCAGATGGATGCACACAATGTTCCTGAAGTCCAGTGCTCCCTCCCACCACCAGCATCCATGCCCCATGTACACAGTTAAGTTCCCTGGCATCCATTGGTGCCTCCCAAATGCAGATCCCATGAGTGATGTTTGAAACCCATTTAACTGCTTCTCAGTGGTCCATTCACCCCAATACCATAACCGGTGTGTGAATTATATTTTCCTTGTGTGCAGCACTGTCTTCTCCTGCCTGATCCCATGCCCGTTACTGAAACTGCATGTCCCTATTGTCCACTTGTTCATCCTCTTGAGTATCCCTGTCCCCAATAAGCCACAGTGATGGTACACTTGCCATTTCAGTGTTCCCCCACCAACGGTTGACAAAGCATGCCTCCTGAAGTGAAGTTCCCCCCAACTGGTATGCTACTGATAGCATTGCACCTATCTCCACCCCCATCACACACAATAATTCCCATACCCATTTTAGCAGTTTCTACCAGTTTCCTAGTAACAGGTGCAGTGACACACAATGGAATATTCAGATACCACTCAACAGAAATCCTGCCCCATGTACTGCTGGTTGTGGTACAGGACCCTGACATCTACTGGCAACCACACATACCCCACCTCTGAGGCATCAAACATCCAACCCCTCTAGCCCCACTCATTCCTGTCTACTTCGGCATTGTAGCTAAAGTCATTGGATGTAGAGCGATACAGCACTCATCACACTGTGCAATGGCTGCCCACTGCATGGCATAATGTGAGAGAGCGCGCTGCTTATTTATAAGTCATGGTGTCCCTGTCACAGTGCCCTATAAATAAGCAGTGTGCTTACTGCTTCTGCAAGGGGGTGATGTGTGGATGTTTGTATCACTCACCCTCCACTGAACGCGTAACCAATGTTTGTGGGATGGGGATGGGTAGTGGTAGAGGCGTTGGATATTTGGCACTGGGGTAGACCAGCAGATGCCAAAGACCTGAACCTAGAACAGCAATGCAAGGGAGGTGAATGTCTTCTGACTGGTAACCGACTTTTCCACTGTGTGACACTGCGCCATTCATCAGTCTGGACTTATTTTGTACATCTGCTGCAAAGGATGGAGCTCAGACAAATAGCATCTTAGTCATCTACGACACAGTGATGATATTGAAAACTGTTGTTTTTCTCATTTAGCATAGTTACTACATCTGTACCATCCTTTAGATATCAGAAGAAGAACTAACTTTGTTAATTTTTTTGTGCTCCCTACAGGCTTTTTATGCATTTGGCTTACAGAAGATTCACCCACTAGATTTGGAAGAAGTTGGGTTGGAGGAACAGATAAATACTTCCAGGTTGTGTGGCTCGGAAAATCTGAGAAAATTCCTGTCCAATCAATATACTGGATACCAATATGCTGAATAGTTTGTGATGATAGTCAGCCTTATACAGAGCATTTTCTGCCTGCAAACATGAACTGTTACATTGACCCTGGCCTCCATCCCCTGTTAACCTTTCCTTCATAACTTCCCCATGGCTCATGGGTTCCCTTTATGGAATTCTATCTTCTTCATTGAGACCTGCTTGTATACACACCAGGAATTAACTATCACCAGTATAAGCTACCCTATTGAGTATCTTAGATGGTAGTCAAGCAATGAGAGAAAGTTAATGTAAGAAATCATTCCAATTGTAGTCAGAATAAAGAAATGTGTCAGTTGTTGTTCCCCTGTTTTTGAACATTGATGACATGAATATGCTAAGTTATCTGTTGCTATTGTATTAGCGGGACCTTGTGCTTAGTGCATTATTAAAAACAACCCAATTCTATCAACACATTCGTGCAGAAAAAGAAAATTCATTGTTTTTGTTAAGCTCTCTTTGTCATGCTTTCCTTACCTACATTGTCGAGGAACAATACCATATGACTGTCAACAGAAGGGAAGGGAAGAGGAAATTGTTTAACCAGGAGAGGCACACTAAGTCGAATCTTGTTTCCAGGTGTGACCTGGTAGCACAAGGATGTTAAATGAATTACTCAGGGTCACACAGTATGCAAGTGGGAGGCTGTGGGATTCAAACCCAGGTCTCCAGGTTTGCAGCTCAGAGCCTTAAACTGCTATGCTATACTGCCTCCTAGACACATGTGTTGACTATTACTTGTGGTGTATGACAAATGGTATATGTCATGTCTACTGACAGAAATGGATTAACAGTGACATAACCATAGACTATAGTACGCTGCCATTATCTTTCAATTGCCATTTGCCTGGCCTTTTTATATTGGTATGGTAGCGTCACCCTGATACCTCCCCTACTGATTGTCCAGTTTGACCCCTCATCTAAATTCCATACGTGACCTCTGCACCATAATCCAGTCCCTGCATCACCCTTTAATTTAGTGATGGTTGCTATATTCAGATGTCTATAGCATTACTCAACCTGATTCCACACCCATATACAATCACTCAGTGTCCTCCAGATGCACTGTTTGGGCAATGAATTTACACACTGGATGTGTTTGTAAGAGGTTCACATCGATCCTCACCTGCCAAGTGCAATGTGGAACCACGGCTGTGATATCCATTTCTGAGGTGGTGGAAGGGCGTCATGTACTGTGGCCATGAATACTGCATTGTTAGATGGCGTTGCCACATTGGGATGTGGCAGGTAACAGTATAGGCAATTTTGTCCTCAGGCCAAGATCACATCAACAGACTCAGTGTCTGGGTCAGCCACGATATGCTGGCTTTATTCCTTTCAGGTAACTCCTAGGGGCCTGCCTGCCATGCATGAAGTCCTGCATCAAACTCGGGATGAGATTCACATGCCGAACCTTGCTGCATGCAGTGCAGTGCCATGTTCCAGCCATGCACACCTTACTGTATGCTGGCATAGTGCTGCTTGCAAAACTGCAGACATCTGGTGTGTATTGAGTTTTGTCTGTGTATGGCTTTTCTCACACAGCTTACCAGTACAGTACCAAGACTTTAGAAATGTCATGCTTCCTTTTGTACCAAGCATTTGAAAGATCTCAACACTTATGCCAGGTTCAAAGTTTACTGTTTTTACAGATGAAGAATGTATTGTTTTCTTACACATCACAAAAAGGATAACAGCAGCTAACATCAGCCATCACTAATAAACTGTCTCTGCTCCTCAGCACCCCCCCATTTGTCCCTCCCTGCCAGTGCATTCTTGAGACATATCTCCATCTTAGTAAAGTCTGCCCTTCTGAAATCCAGGACCCTCGCCTTTGTGTGGCTTGACTCTGCTACTGTACTCATACTGAACTGCACTGTGATGATCACTGGACCACAGGTGTCCACCCACCCACATTTCTGCAATTCTGTCGCCATTAGTAAGTACCAGGTCCAAAACTGCACTCTTCCAGGTGGGCTCTAGCACAAGCTGCCTGAGGCCTGCCCCTAGCACAGCATATAGGATATCCCTGCTCCTGGCTGAGGCCGCAGCTGGGATGCTCCAATATACATCTGGCAGACTGAAATCACCTACCAGCAGCATCTCCCCCTTACCTGTCATTGTGTGGATGGATTCCACAAGAACCCTGTCCACCTTCTCCCCCTGTGCTGGAGATCTGTATACCCCCCCGTGGGAATAGCTATGCCATTGCTTATCTCAAGTGTGACCTACAGTACCCCTGCCACCCTCATTCCCTGTATCTCAGTCGCTCTAATACCCTTCCTGATATAGAGAGCTACTCCTTCCCTATTTACCCTCCCTGCCTCTCTGAAATAGAGTATAACCTTTTATTACTACATCCCAGTCATGGTTTCCAGCATACAACATCTCAGTAATAGCTACAATGTCCAGGTCAGTCTCTGTCATCAAGGCCTCCAGGTCTGAGATTTTATTTCCTAGACTGCGGGCATTGGTATGCATGGCCTTCAATGTTTTACCATTTCTCCTATTACTATCCCCCCTTTTGCCATTTTGCCTCCTCCATTTGTTCTTCCTGTTTTCAACTCCCTTCCTCCTGTCTCTGCTGTTCCCTCATTTATGAGTTTAGTTACCTCTGGTGATATCATAACTTTATGGTCCTCCATGTTGACTGTACTATCCTGTGGAGGTGGGCAGTTTGATTCTCCCAGCTTCCTAACACCACCCCACACACACCATGTGCGACTTACTGTGCATTTCATTGACTGTAAATCTGTATGTGTCAGTCATGTGCACTTCCACATTTAGGATTAAATTATTAGTACTAGTGTTGAATTTCTACTGGTCACCACCATCTGTCAGAAGTACCACCACTGATGGAGTTGTACTTTCATGTCACACATGTATGAGTACACTGACAGTGCACTGACAGTGCATAGTGATAGTAAGTAACTGTTCACACCGTATGTAAGATCATAAATAATGCACAAGAAAGCACACGGTCCACATGAACCAACATTGTGCATGTATGGGTGACTGTCACAAAGTGGTACTTACAACAAGAGGTGGTGATCTTGCCAAATTGATGTTTTCATTCCTTTAGTAGCATATGTATATGTGTCACCCAGAAATGAGAGAGACACAGTTGGCAGCAGTACTTATCATAAAGAACAGTCAATTCCTTGGCTTCAGAATGATCATTTAGTACAGCATAATGCATATAGTAATATCTAGATAAACTCATTAGGAAAGCTAATTAATATGTCATAATGTACTGCACAGCAAAGGATGGAAAAATCTTACAAGTCAGTCTTTTAGGTTGTGCTCTTAGGACCAAGATCTCTCAAAAGGAAAAAAGTAACCAGCAAAAAAGATGCAAGGAAAAAAGGTCTTACTGTCACACCATCTCTTCCCACTGAGTGACAACTAAGAGAGGGAAAGCATTGTGCTGATATGAACACTGAAAACAATGAAATAGACCACACTGTGACACTTGAGAATAGCCATAAATACCATATAAAACTGTGGAACACTAGTTGGGGAACACTCCATTACATACACAAGGAATCACAATTATGTAGGATTGCTATGTTGAAACAGCAACCGGTTGACAAGTCTACTTCTATTTATATGCATTTCAGGTTTTCATGATTACTAATCTGTATAGCAAAATGGGTACACTTTGCCATGTCCGTGAGGCTACAATTTACTGTTTCATTTGTACAAGTAAAGGCTATCACAGCAGACACACAACCCCCACTGTCAATAGGTGAAATGGGAAGGCAGGAAGGAAAGGACAGGGACCAATACAGCAGACTTGAATGAAAGGTGATAAACCATTGCTAAACAAATGGCCCAGACAAATGGACTCATCTCACAGTAAAATGAATGGAATGCATTAGATTTCAAAGATCTTAGACTTGGCAGTAACATATGTTGTGGGTTTCAGTCTAAGTGTTACAATCTTCACAGCACTAACTGCTACCATACACATAACACTACTGCTCTAACAGGCTGGAAAGTGCTTCCTAGTCTGGAATTACATCAGCACTCCGACATGCTAGCTCAGAGGCACATGAACAGCATGACTGCTTGGTGCTATTAAAGAGCAAGCAAATCAAGATTTATTACAACAAAACTACTAACTTGTTTTAGTTAAGATTTTCAGAAATAACACAGCAACACTATGAATGGTACTGGAGTGTTTATTATAGAAAAAATAAGGGTAGCAAATATATTGCACATGGTCTTTAAACACAGTGGTGTGTGTGTGTGTGTGTGTGTGTGTGTGGTGTGTGTGAGATTTAAAACCTAGGAGGAAACTTACTGCCTACAGATAGAACTGAGATGTTATGTAAAGGAATGTTGGACTAATAACTGATCTGTGACTCTGACATAGTAGGAGAGGTGTTGCAACTGCAAAGGAAACACACTCTGTATTTTCTTTTTTTGGAGTAAGGGACTTTGTTGTCTGGCATAGTTATCTGGTATAGAAGACTGCTGCAATTCCAGCATGTTCTTCGGTGGGAAAGAATGCTTTGAAGTAATGCTGAGTCCATTTTTGAAGCAAAATGGCTGTAGGGCTCTGCTCACTGCAGCTATAAAAACAAGTAATACACACAATAATGTTCCTCTCTCTAAGCCCACCATTATACTGTCATCATACTTCAGTTGGTGGGGTCCCTCTGTGGCTGCTCTCTCCACAGACCAGGTGGCTTCTGTTCTGGTGGCCTGGGCTGGGAAAAAACACTGGTGCTGGTATCAGGTCACAGATGATGCCTCATCTGAGTGGCTGACTAATAGACCCACCTGACTCCCATTCTGAGTGCTCTGACTTCACCCCACCCCAGCCAGGGCCTCAGTGCCAAAAATCACCCTGAGTGGACTCCCTCTCTCACAAAATCATGTCTCAAAGCAATATTACATAGAAACATACAATGTGTTGGCAGATGGGGTCCATGTGGACCATCTAGTCCGCCCATGTATACTACCACCCCTGAATCAGGCTGCTGAGTTAAGTTTTCCACAAAGTCTGTCCTATGCCAGCTTGAATTCTCTGACCGTCTTTGACCCCAACACCTGTGGGGGAGGCCATTCCAAGGCTCCACCAGCCTTTCTAAAAAGAAGACCTTCCTTGTGTTGCTTCTGAACCTGACCCCCGTTAGGCGCATGCCATGACCTCTGGTCCGAGTGCAGTTGTTTACCTGAAGGAGATCCTGTGCCTGTACCTCGTTAATACCCTTCAGGTATTTAAACATCTCTATCCTGCCCCCCATCCCTTCTTTGTTCTAGTGAGTACCTGTTGAGCTGTTTTTGCCTTGCATCATATGGCTCATGATGCAGACCTTGAACCATCTTTGTTGCCCTTCTTTGTATACTCTCTAGTCTTTCTATGTCTTTCCTAAGGTGAGGTCTCCAGAACTGGACTCAGTACTCCAGGTGAGACCCAACCAGGGACCTGCACAGTGGCATACTTTTTCTACTGGTTATGCCCTTCCCTATTCAACCACAGATACTGTTGGCCTTTTGTACTGCCTTCTCACATTGCTTGCCAACCTTCAGGTTGTCTCCAATGATCACCTCAAGATCACGCCCGTGTTTTGTTACCACCAACTGTACTCCATTTAGAAAGTAATTTCTCCCTGGGTTACATCTTCCTAAGTGCATAACTTTACATTTTTTGGCGCTGAACTTCAACTGCCAATTCCCTGACCATTCTTCCAATTTCCTAAGGTCTGATTCCATCTTTTGAGTCCTTTCAGCTGAGTTCACCCTATTGCAGAGCTTTGTGTCATCTGCAGATAGGCACACCTTCCCATTTAGATCATCAGCTATGTTATTGATGAATACATTGTAAAGTATTGGTTCCAGCACTGAACCCTGTGGAACACCTCTTGTAACTCTACCCTCCTCTGATTGTGTGCCATTTACCAGTACCTTCTGTGTCCTCCCATTGAGCCAGTTTTGGATCTATTTTACAATTTTTGGCCCAATGCCCATGTGCTCCAGCTTGTTTATGAGCGTCCTGTGTGGAATAGAGTCGAAATCCTTGCTGAAGTCTAGGTATACCACGTCTACTGTACCCCCATTGTCTAACGTTTTTGTGACCCAATCAAAGTGTTTGATTAGGTTAGTCTGGCAGGACCTTCCTGCTGTAAAGCCATGTTGCTTTGGGTCCAGCTGTCCACTATCTTCTAAGAATATCACCATCCTCTCCTTTAGTAGGGATTCCATCAGCTTCCCTATCACTGAGGCGAGGCTGACTGGGCAATAGTTCCCTGCTTCTTTCCTAATACTACTTTTCAATAGGGTTACTTCTGTAGCCCTTTTCCAGCCTTCAGGGACCTCCCACTTTCCAATGATTTGTTAAAGAGCTTCACCAGTGGGGCTGCTAGTTCCTCCCAAAGCTCCCATAGTATTCTTGGGTGTATTTCATCTGGCCCCATTGCTTGGTTGACCTTCAATTTCTTGAGTTCCTCCAGGACTCTTGCCTCCATAAAAAGACTTGTGTCAGCTCCCTTGAGGTGATGTACCTTCCTGCGAAGAGATGGCCTTTTGCCTGCTTCTTCCAGTGTAAAAACTGAGCAAAACTATTTATTCAGAACCTCTGCTTTCTCCCCGTTGTCCTCTGTTTGATGGTTATTGTTCTTAGCCAATCTAATCATTCCCCTTTGCGCTTTGTTTTTTCTTTCATATACCGGTAGAATGTTTTGTTGTTTTTTTTTTCCCCAATTGTTTAACCAGGTGAGACACACTAAGCTGAAAGCTTGTTTACAGGTGCAAACTGGGAGCACAGGAAAGTTAAGTGACTTGCTCAGGGTCACACAGTATGCAAGTGGGGGCTATGAGATTCAAACCCAGGTCTCCAGATTTGTAGCTCAGAGCCTTTGTCACCATGTTGGACGCCCTTTGCTATCCTTTGCTCTGTTTGAGCCTTTGCAGTCTGAATTGCCTTCCCAGCCTCTTTAAGTAATTCTCTATATACACCTCCTTGTCACTGTCTGTTTTTGTTTCCTTGTATCTCCTGAATGCTTTCTTCTTCTCCTTGATTTTGGATGTTGTATCCTTTGTGAACAAGAGTGGCTTCCTTCTCCTTTTGGATTTGCTCACTAGCCTGGTGCACTGTGATGTTACTAGTGTAATTGCTTCCTTCAGCCTTCTCCAGTGTTCTTCCACTCCTCTTTCATAGTCCTCCTTGATTTATTTAATTATTATCCCTGGACTGTGAGCTCTCCTTGCTCCCTGAGCTGCCTCCCATGGTTACTTCTCCCAGAGTTACCTGGGAGGTGGCTAACCAAAACAAAGATCTAAGATCAAAGATCAAAGATCAAAGATTTGGAGGCAGTATAGCGCAGTGGTTTAAGGCTCTGCACTGCAAATCTGGTGACATCCAGCAGACCAGACCTGGGTTTGAACCCCACAGCTTCCACTTGCATACTGTGTGACCCTGAGCAAGTCACTTACTGTAACTTCCCTGTGCTACCAGGTCGCTCCTGTAAAAAAGCTTTCAGCTTAGTGTGCTACTCCTGGTTAAACAACTAAATAAAAAAAAAAGATCAAGGAGATAGCTTTGTAGGATAACTATATGCGTCTGGCAAAGTCTGCACCCAGGGCTTTGCTTAAGTCAGCCTCCTCCCAGGTAACTCTGGGAAACTGAGCAATTATTTGTCTTGGCAGTTTGAGAAGCAAGGAAAGTGTGCAGTCTGTGGGCAATAAAATGAAGAAATAACAGTATTTTACATTTACCAAGCTGGGCCTGACACACATTGCAACATGCACTTCAGTTAAATTGCTCTTAGAAAATGGGCTGGAAAATAAATTAATCTGATTGGCTGAAACGCCAAACAGACATTTATTTATTTTCTGACAGAGCCTGCAAAAAAACAAGAGCTAATTCAGTCTTAACAGCTGCCACTGCTTTTCTGCTCACTATGCGAGCTGTGAAGTGCCGGGAGGATTTCCCTCACCCTTTTTATAGCACAACAAGATCCTCTGACCCAAATGACCCCCTTCCCCAAAAAGTCAACAATTATTTCAGAATGAAGCTACACTGTAAACAGTGTTTTTTCAGAGACAGCAAGACAGCAGTAGCTCTGGAACTGCTAGTCTGCATGAGAGCGACGGTACTTTCTTGATTTTCTATACCACAGATGGATGTCCATCTGCAGTATGGAAAATGAAGAAAATACTGGTCCTGTCATGTGCACTAGTGGCACCGCAGGTACTGCTCTGTCTCTCTCACTCACTTGTTAAACAGTTTATAGAGCTCAAGAGCACAACAATCCTAAAAAGTCACATCCCCCCAAATACTTTTTTTATTTGTTAAAAATATACAAGCCATGCTTGCTGTCCATTTCTATGGACACCCACCCTTCAGCCTTCTCCCACAAGGTCCCGACCATACCTCCACCCTTCCTGCAGCAGCCCCGCTTGTTAATGCTGCTCACACACAGAGACTCAGACACTTTCAAAGCAAAGTTACTGATCTACACAAGGTCCAGGCAGTACCACATACCGTGATCAGCTCCACTTAATGCTACCGTAGACACAGTTTCAAAGTAAAGTTACCGATCCACATAGCTCTCTAAGTAAATGGTAAATTTACTTGAAACTGCGTGTATGTGAGTAGGATTAACAAGTGGGGCTGATGCGGGAAGTGTGGAGGTACTGTCTGGACCTTGTGTAGATTGGTAACTTTGTTTGGCAAGTAAGTTTTTTGTCTTTTTAACTACCAAGTCTCCACTAGGACAAAATTCCTTAGCTCCCAAAGAAACACACATAACTCCTTTGCAGGAAGAGGAACTATTTTGTTACAAAACGTATTGTAAAGTAATTTTTTATTACAATTTTTGTATTAAAGTTATTTTTTTTACAGTGCCCATTTTCTAAGCACAGTATTACCCTCCAGGGTGAACAGTATTGGGAAATACCGGACTGTCCAGGGGCTATAAAGCTCATTAAGCCCCTGGGTGGTCCAGTATTTCCCAATACCACCCACTCTGTTGGGTATAATTGCTTACATAGAAGTTTGTTGCTATGGCACTGACCGGGGGGGGGGGAGTAAATGTGGAGCTGGGGGACTGGGGGTGCTCCTAAAAGAATGTTGGATTCCTCACTGTGAGAATGAATGAGAACAACTGCACTGACTCTCCAGGAGTAACTGCCAGATCAACCAGCTCCAGCAACAGCAACAGCAACAGCAATAATTCAGGGATAGAAGGCTTTTTACTATATTTGAGTAGAGAATGAGATTCCAATTCCACATCCGACAATGGGTTTTGGAATTCAGATTCTTGATATTGAATTCTGAAGTTCCAAACTCTGTAAAACAGCTTGGAATCTGAGATATTCAATTATGTCTTTATGGATTCCAAGCAACCCTATCACTTATATAACCAATGGCAGCAAAATTAAGATTCTAACACTATTCATTAGGCAGAGCAGTGGCCTACTTGATATTTTGAAGTAAGACCATAGTGCTTTTTAGAACATACCAGCAGAGTTTTTTTTGTAAAATTTCTTAATATAATAATTCATGTTACAGTGACTCAGGAGGTAGCACTTGCATCATTGGGACAAGAAGATTAGAACTTTGGGGGTTCAAGTTCTCTACTAACCACTAAGGCTATTGCCCAACACTGACACTGAATTGCTGCATGAGTGGTGCTGCACTGTTGGAGGGGACATCCTCCAGATGAGGCAGTCAGTCTATACCCTTCTTTCCGTCTCTGGCAACTACTCAAATGGATGTTATATATCCCATGCATTTTTGAGGAACAGAAGGGTCATCCCTGGTGTCCTGCTACCCACTATTCCCTCCCTCAGTAACACAAGTTCTAATGCAGTGCATCTGTGTGTGGTATATGTGTACGTAATGGTTGCTTTATGCATGCTGCATGCAGTCCCTGAACTACCAGCATCTAGCTCATTGCTTTGAAAAATGCTTTAGTATGCAGTGTGTATGAAGGCACTATATAAAACCAAATTCTATGTCATGAATGCAGTGTACTGAAATTAGATATCACAGCCTTTTATCACATAAATGTGCAGCTGTGATCCCTAAAATGTAGGCGTCAAAAATTAGTTCAGATGAAAAAAATGGATAAATGAACCTAAACATGTTTCTTTCATACGTAATAAGGAAGAAGAAATGGAATTTGGTTTTATATTATACCTTTCATTTCAAACTGTAACCCAACATGCTTTACACAGTCTTGGGGGGGGACCCAAAGACCACCATTTTCAGTGCACAAGGAGATCCAGAGAGCATGGAGCAAAATCAGAGAGCAGTTACTGTGATGTTTAGTAACTTGCTCAGTCTCAAATGGCAAGTAAGTCAAAATGTGAGATTCAACCCCTCCAGGTTCACAGCTCTGCACTTTAACCACTAGTCAAAAGTCCCTGCTCATCAGTAAAATTATTTAAAATACATGTAAATGAAAGCAATATACAAAGAACATGTACAGTATGTCTTCCTTGATAGATTACAGCTTTTATGGCTGACTTTAATAACTCGGGGAAAACATTTCACTCCTGAATACTGTTAGTTGGTACAAATGGCACACAGTATTGGACAACCCTGCTTTTGTTCATTTCAGTAGACCAGGAATCTGTAAGGACTTTATTGGCCTTATCTTACCTTCTTCTTACATGCTTATTTTGAGCAGATTTCACTTTTCAAACCATCAATCAGAAGTAACAGAGCATATAGCTCTGGCAGCAGTTTCAGGCAACTTCTTGAAGTTCACTTAATTTTCTAAAGCAACAATTATAGGACAACTCCCTGTGGCCTTAGTTGTTAACTCCAAATGAAAACTGACTTTTGTACAGCAGAAAGTGTTGCAATCTGGTTTCTGTTGTGTTTCACTAGCTTTGTCACCCCTAGTGAAGCTCCTTTATAAACAGAAAATTATGAGTGGAAACTGTGCTTATAAAAAAGAAAGTTCACAAAGTAGGACCCTGGAGGGTGGGTCGGCCAAGGGGAGAGGAGCAGTAGGAAGCAAAATTTAGATCATGTTTTTTTTTATGATCTACGCAGGTCCACCTTGTAAATGAGTCTGTCTCAATGGTATCTTGCCTGGTAAAATAAAGATGATTGATTGATTGAATACCTTTACAGAGGATTCCAAATACTGTGTTTATGTGGGCACTGTTTAGGACTTGCTTTGTTGGAATTATTGTTAACAGCTTATAAAGGTAACTTATAGGGATGGGCTACCCGTCAGGTAGCTGAAGCGGGTTGGTCAGGTAGTGGCATTTTTTTGCTGGGTAGGATAGTTCAGGTAATTTACTACCTGACTGGACATAACAGTGTACTTTTCGGGCCAGGTACTGTGGACATGGGTAACGTGTCGGGTAATGGGTAACTGAAATTTTAAACCAACATTACAGGCAGCCTGTGGGGTCCTGGGACTTTTCCAAACTTCTAATCAGGCATTACAGGCAGCCTGTGGGGTCCTCACAGGAGAAAGGAGCACATGACACCAGCCTGACAATCCAATTGGTCAGTGCTAGTGTCTGAGCTCCTTGTCTGCTGTGTGAGCACGCAAAATAGATTCTGAGTTTGGTGGGAGAGGGAGCAATCAGCGCTAGTTGCTACTGCAGTGAAAAAGAAAAAAAAGTGTATACTTTAAAAAATAACAGAAACATAAACTCCACCAATGAAGGAGGCTAAGGAGCAAGGGCTGAGGACTGAAGGCTGAATAATCTGGGGGTCGAGCACAGTGCTTGGGAGAGAAGGAGAAAGGGGGAGGAGGTGTTCATTCCTGGCAGCATCTGTGAAAGCCATTTAGGCTGTATTGCACACGATCTGTTGTTTGGTGCCCTGAGCCCGGTCTGTAACATAGCCACTCTGTGTATCTCAGCAGTACAGTGAAAGCCATTTTTGGCTGTATTACACACTGCCTGTTAGGTGTCCCAAGCCCTGTCTGTAACATAGCTACTCTGTGTTTCTCACCAGTATAGTGAAAGCCATTATGGGCTGTATTACACACTGTTGGGTACCCCAAGCCCTGCCTGTGACATAGCTTCTCTGTGTGTCTGTGCAGTATAGTGAAAGCCATTTTGGCTGTATTACACACTATCTGTTAGGTGCCCTGAGTCATGTCTGTAACATGGCTAATATTATGTGTCTCTTTGCAGCATAGTGAAGCCATTTAGGGTGTATTACACATGTTTGGCACCCCAAGCCCTGTCTGTGACATAGCTATTCTGTGTGTCTCTGCAGTATAGTGAAAGCCATTTCAGCTGTATTACACACTGTCTGTTAGGTGCACGGGCCCTCTCAGTGACATAGCTACTCTGTGTGTCTCTGCAGTATTGTGAAAGCTGTTTAGGCTATATACACACTGTCTGTTAGGTGCCATGAGCCGTGTCTATGACATAGCTAATATTCTGTGTCTCTCTGCAGTATAGTGAAGCTATTTAGGCTGTATTACACATTTAGTGCCCCAAGCCCTGTCTGTAACATTGCTACTTTGTGTGTCTCTACAGAATAGTGAAAGCCATTTAGGCTATGTAGCACAGTGTCTGTTAGGTGCCCCCAACCTTGTCTGTGACACTGTTACTCTCTGTCTCTCTGCAGTAAAGTGAAAGCCATTTCAGTTGTATTACACACTGTCTGTTAGGTGCCCTGAGCCCTGTCTGTGACATAGCTGCTCTGTGTCTCTCTGCAATATAATGAAAGTCATTTCAACTGTATTACACACTGCCTGTTAGGTGCACCCAGCCTGTCATAGTTACAGCGTGTGTAACATCTCTCTGTGGCATAGAGAAGCCATGGCTATGTCTACTGTGTCTCGTATTTCCTAGTCTAAGTCTATTAAAAGGAAGCATAGTGCTGCTGCACATGCAACTGAAAATGATGTGGGCAATATGAATCCTAGCACTAATGAAGAACATAGCCACACTAACAACATCACCAGGACTGGCACTAAATGTCCTCCTGAACCAAAAAAAGCATGTTAGCAATGAAATGATAGTAGAGTTTCAGAAAGAACTGACAGGAATTACTCGTAGAGGTACTGAACATTTTGCCACATGTGCCAGGATACTTCCAGCTGCTGAAGCAGCATGTATGGACAAGGAGGCATCCTCCTCAAATATAAGCTCAGATGCTGAGGCAGCAAATGCTGATAATGATGGTAGAGACAGTGGGGACTGGGAATGGAATAGCCTAAGGCTATGTCACACATGATGATGACAGTACTTCCAGTTCTTCTGAATCTTGTGTCAATGAGGTCTGCAGGTTCGATGAGGGTGTAGGAGAGGATGCCACTGTAGGGCATGACAGGTAAGTGAAGAAAAAAAATATATATGCCTAATGTAAGACTAAGAAGATGAGCATGAATGAGAAAAATTCATGTGAACAAGGAAATGGTAGTAGGATTTCCTCCAGGTCCCTTGATTGTACAAGAAATAGTGCCAAGCACTGTAGTACAAAGCACAAAGGGTAAATCTTTAGTGTGGAATTCATTTTATATTGACCCTGCAGACAACTCTCGAGCTGTATGCAGCTGTGCAAAAAGAGTGTCAACTGTGGTGGCAAAGCGGGACATTTTGGAACATCAGTAATGATACGATATGCAAAGTCAAAACAACTAATTGAGAGGGCAGGACAAGGAACAGTGTGGTTGGTGTGGGCAGTAGTGGGAGTGGCGGTGGTGGCAGTGACCATAGTGACAATGAACTGGAAACAGGAACTGACGTTGAATCACTTGATGTGTCCTTGCAATCTTCCCAGACAAACATAGATTTTTTTTCTTCTGACACCATCAAGTACTACAAAATCCCACAGTAGTATTCCACGTGAAAAAGGTGTGAAAAGTACAATCCCCCCAAAATCAAAAATATCTCATCATTCTCATCAACCAACATTAAAAGAAAGTGTTGAGAGGACATCAAAATTTACCCACAAGCATCCAACATGCCAGCTGTTAAATAGAGTCATTGCAGATCTGTTGGCTGATTAATTTTATGGTTGATTTTACTGTTTGTTTCCGGATTTGGAACCGCGTTCGGGGACCGAGGCTGTTGGGAATCCGGAATTGTACCAGGAACTGTACCAGGAACTGGGGCAGAGAGTGGAGTGAGTGGAGCACGGAGTTGGAATGAGGAAGCGGTCTGTGGACTAAGGAGCAGCGCAATACAATTGGGATTGCCTGGGTGCTGCGAGGAGTTGTCAGTGGTGAGGAGTGCTTTCTTTGCTGCATTCAGAGGAGGTTTCGACAAGTGACCAGGAGTCTGAAGTGTTTGGCTGCTCTGAATTTGAGGGAGTCCTGGTGGACTGGGGGGAGATCCTTCCCTGGCCCTGACCTCAAGCTAGTGGTGAGCCGTGGTGCCGCTGCTGTAGGGAGGCTGTACCTTCAGCTCTTCCGCATTCACCGCTCGGCAGTTGGCGGGCAGCCAGTGCGGTGAGCGGATCTGGGAAAGGGGGACTGGGTTAGGGGTGGGGATCTCCCTGTGGCCGGGCGAGAGAAGCCAGGTGTCCTGAAGCCGTGGAACATTTGGTTTCGGAAGCGATGTCTGCTATAATCTAGCTGGTTGCACGAAGAAATCAAACTTTTTGTCCCCTGGCTGTGTGAAGGAAGTGAACTGTTATCCTCTTGGTATCCTGGACTGATTTTCTCTGCTCCATTATAGCTGGTTTTAACTGTGAGTTTTTAAATTTAGTTGGATATTTTTTTTTGGATCTTACCTGCTCTCTGGGTTTGCAGTGAACTTTAATTACAGACTGCTCTTATTTATTTGAAAATGAGACTTCTATTTGAGGTTTTCAAGTGAATGTGGGAGCTCATTTTAAAACCTGAACTATTATTTGGAGAGACAAATTTCTGACTTGTTTTGAGAGCAGTCTGCAGTATTGAACTGGTTTTCACCTGTGAGAGGGGTGAACTGGTTACTGGCCAACCTAGAGCTTGGTGAAACTGTGGTGAACATTTGGCTTCAGACTTTAGTCCTTTTTAAGTTATAGAAATTTTGTTTGGATTAAAGGAATTGGTTTATAATATTTTACTTTTTATCTGGCTATTTGGGTGGTGAGAGGACTATATATCCAGTTATTTAGTTACTTATTTGTTTATTAGATTTATAGTTTATGTTATTGTTTGATATTGGGAGTATTTTTCTCTCTCCCCAGTGGTGAGAGGACTGGGTGGGAAGGGAATTAATTTAATTAATCAATTACTTTAAGGTATATTGTTTTATTTCTCTTCCTCAGTGATGAGAAGACTGGGTGGGGAAGCGGAATTCAGTTAGTGTTTTGTATTTGTTTATATTTCTTTGTTTGGGTTTGGGGGTTGAGAGCCCTTAAAATCAATACTCTGAGGTTTGGTTAAATTGTATTTTATTTTCATTATACAGCTTTGTATTTATTTAAGTTTTAAGAGGTGGGTTAATTTTTTAGATTGTTTATTTGTTGTGTTAATTATGTGCTGGGACAACACTAGGACAGTCGGGTATTATTCCCCCTCCAGGCTCAGGGACCTTCGTCCTTTTTCTTGCCCGCCCTTACCCGCCGGAGGTTTATAGATGGTGTAGGGCTCTGGGGATTGTTGGAAGAAGGAGGAGGACGAGGGCTGGGTCTGAAGGGGGAATGGAAAAGAGTGAGTGGATAGAGATTGTGGGGACAAGGAGACGCCCTGGGGCAAAATGGGCCCAGGAAAGGGGACCTCCCTGTCTGGGTGCCCATACACAAAGGTTCTGATTATAGTCACCAGGTAGCACGGTCATCCTCGGAGGCTCATCCTACTCGGGCGGTGTTGTGCAACGCCAGGTCTATTAAAAACAAGATGGCTATTATAGCTGATTTTGTTGGGTCATCTGACCTGGCGTGCATCACTGAGACCTGGCTGTATGAGAATGCTGGACCAGTTTTGGCAGCAGCAGTTCCGGCTGGGTACTCAGTGATACACCGCCCGAGAGTGGATCGTAGGGGCGGGGGTGTTATTATCTGTTTTAGAACAGAACTGGGCCTAGTGGAGGTACCAGTGGGAGCTACCAAATCCTTTGAATGTATCTTAGGTGAGGGTGTGGGGTGCAGGATACTTCTCGTATACCATCCACCAGGTGATGAGAATGTTTTCCTGCGGGAAGTCACAGACTTCATTGTCGACCTGACATTGGGGTCCCCCAGATGGTTGGTTCTGGGGGACTTCAATGCCTGGGTTGATGATGAACTCTCGCATTTTGGTCAAGACTTCCTCCAGTTAATGATTTCACTGGGCTTCACACAGGTTATTTCCTCCTCGACCCATATTGGTGGTCATTCATTGGATTTGGTGTTCCTTCTGGGGATGGAGATATCCGACTTGGTGGTGGAACCAGTCAGATGGTCAGACCATCACTCCATTGGGTTCAGTTTTGAGGCCACCCCTAAGTGGTCCGGTACCGCTCTTTAAGGGGTGTTTCCCCGGATGACCTGATGGCGGTGCTGGACCTATCGGACTTACCGAGAGATTGCATGGATCCAGGACAGCTGGTACTTCCCTATAATAAGGCGGTGGCAGGGGCCCTGGATTCCATTGCCCCTGTCGACGTTCGTCCTCTCACTCTTCGCCCCAGGTCTCCTTGGTTTGATAAGATTCTGAGGGAGTTGAGGAGAGCTGGACGAAGGTTGGAGAGGTGCTGGCGGAGGTCGGGTCTGGAAGGTGACAAACTTAGTTTGATGGACCACTATGTGGTCTATCAATCCACAATCTCTCGTAAGAAGGCAGAATTCCTGTCCAGAGAGATTGTGGCTGCACAGAATAGACCAGCTCAGCTCTTCTGGACAGTGGACAGATTGTGCAATCCAATCTGTCCAGCCCAGAAGAGCCTTTTCTCAAGAACGGTGTGAGGAGTTTGCTCTATTCTTTGCAGATAAGGTTGCCAAAATCAGATCTGACATCCGCTTGACCCTCTCCAGTGGGAGTTGTGATGGTCAGCAGGAGATGTCGGACACCCAGTTTGTGTGGTCTGACTTCAGCCTCCCCACAATCAATGACATTGTGATGATCAACCAATCACTGTGTTCGACCAACTGTAATTTGGACCCGGGCCCCACATGTCTCTTAGTGGATTGTGTGGATAAAATTGGCCCAGTCCTTGCTGAGATAGTCTGGAGGTCCTTGGAGAGGGGAATTTTTCCAGATCCTCTTAAGGAGACTGTAGTTCAGCCCCTTCTTAAGAAGTCCTCCTTGGACCCGGACTGTCTGGCAAATTACAGGCCTGTCTCTGACTTACCCTTTGTGGGTAAAGTTATTGAGAAGGTGGCTGCATCGCAGTTGGATGATCATCTGACCAAAAACAATGTCTATGATTCTCTCCAGTCTGGATTTAGGAAAAGGCATAGTACCGAGAAAGCACTAGTTCGGGTACTAAATGACCTCCTAATAGTGAGAGATCGAAGGACCTGTTCCATCTTGGTCCTTCTTGATCTCTCTGCAGCGTTTGACACTGTGGACCATGGTGTGCTACTGGAACATTTGTGATCTATCTGTGGACTGTCTGATAGTCCTCAGGTGGTTTCGATCTTACCTCGAGGGTAGGACTCAGAGGGTGGTGTCTGGGATTTTTTTCCTCGGCATCAGTCTCCCTATCTTGCAGGGCACCGCAGGGTTCTATTTTAGCACCCATGTTGTTTGCAGTGTATATGCTGCCATTAGGAGTGATTATTAGGTGGTACGGTTTGGGTTTTCATTGCTATGCAGATGATACCCTGCTGTACATGTCCTTTGTGCCTGGCCAGGATGCTGCCATTTCGGTCTTTAACAACTGCCTTGCCGAAATCCAAGGCTGGATGAATGTGAGTCGTCTGCGGTTGAACCCTGAAAAAACTGAGGTGTTGGTTGTGGACCAGGGTTGCTGAGAGGTGGGTTTGTTAGCTGGATCGCCCTCGGGCTTATGGCTTGGGGGTGTCCAGCTGACTACCTCAGACCGGGTGCGGAACCTGGGCATTGTATTTGATGACTGTCTGACATTTAAATCTCAGGTGTCAGTGGTTGTCAAAACCTCTTTTTACCATCTGAGGAACATCGCCCGGGTGAAGCACCTGGTTCCTCCAATGATCTTCCAACTTTGGTCCACGCCTTCGTTACCTCCCGCCTTGACTACTGCAATGCCCTTTACCTTGGGCTACCGGGGGTTGAAATTCGCCGCCTGCAGCTAGTGCAGAATGTGGTAGCCAGGCTGTTGACTGGTTCTTCTAGGTCCAGTCATATAACGCCTGTGCTCCGCGGACTGCACTGGCTGCCAGTTTGCTGGCGAATCACCTTCAAGGTCGGTTTGCTGACCTATAAGGCCCTACACGATCAGGGACCTGCTTATCTGAAAGAGCTCCTTTATCCCTACCATCCCCTCTCTCCGATCCACTGACGAGGGATTGGTAGAGATTCCCAGGGTTCGCTTAAAAATTTCAGGGGCAAGATCTTTTAGCTTCATGGCCCCGACCCTGTGGAATTCTCTACCTCATCAGGTGCGAAATTGCCCGACTGTCCAAAGCTTTAAAGGAGCTTTGAAAACCTACCTTTTTAGTAAAGCCTTTAATGATTTTTGATTATTTTAATGTTGTTTTAACTATTTATTGTTTTATGTAATATTGTACAGGTGCCTTGGTTTAAGAAAGGCGCCTTATACAAATAAAGAATGATTGATGATTGTCAACTCCCTTTTGCTTTTGCTGCCAAAAAGGTTTCCTCAGGTTCATTAACCATATTAAACCACAGTACACTATTCCTGGTAGAACATATTTCTCAAAAATGCTGTTCCACAGCTGTATAACTTGGTGCGTGCTGTAGTCACTTAATAGTTGAAACTCTCTGAGGTGAAGCAGGTTCATATAACCACAGATATATGGACCAGCAGCCAAACAATTGACTTCATGACTGTTACAGCTCATTGGGCAAGTTTTCAGTCAGAAAATAATAATGCCTGCTCTACCGTAAGTAGTAGGAAGCAGGCTGAATTATGTGTCACCACCTTTGAGGAAAACCACACTGCTGTGAATATTTTCAGGAGCTGCAAAATCAATTCCAGAAATAGCTTACTCTGTATTCCTTATCTCCAGGGTTCATAGTATCAGATAGTGATGCCAACATATTCAAGACTGTTGGAGATGGCAACTACCAACACACACCTTGTTTTGTACATTGTTTAACTCTTCTCATCCATAGTTTCTTAAATGGAAACAGTAATGTTAAAAACCTGTTAGGTCTTTCTAGGAAAATATGTGGGTATTTCAGCCACTCGGTGAAGCTACAAAAAATCCTGAAGAGTCCGCAGAAGTCAAACAACTTACTGTACCTTACATACATTAAAGCAGGAAGTTCCAACCTGCTGGAACTCAATATTTTACATGTTGGAAAGGCTTTTTGAACAGAAAAGAGCTGTACATGACTACACCATGCAGAATCAAATAGATAAAGTAGACATCATGTTCAGGTCCAGCAGTTGGACTCTACTGGAATCTTTCATCACCTTATTGGAACCATGTGAGATTGACACATGTGATGTCAGTGCAGACAATGCAACTCTGAGTCAAATTCTTCCTCAAATCAGATTTCTTCACATTTTCCTTGATGACATAAAGAAAGACTTTCAGTCAAAAGATGACACTACTGCTGTTATGCTGGCAGATGACTTGAGTCTCAGACTGTTGACTGATCAGAGACTAAATGCCATATTTAAGAATGACACCTATGGGTTGCCTATGTTGCTAGATCCTCTCTTTAAGTGGAACATTGAAGCCATCCTGCCTGCAGGAGAAGACTTTGAATACTGCAGAGATCTTCTGCTAACCAAATGTGACATTGCCCTACAAACACCATTAACTGATGTACAGCAGTCAATCCCTGCCAAACCATCACAGTGCACCTCTGGCTCAGATAATAGCACATCTATCAATTCTTTACAGCCAACAGTGTCATCAGTGAGGGAAAGGATGCTACTTCTTGGGCATCTTATGTTCAGCGTCAGAAAGGCAAATCACATCTGAGTCACCTGCAACAACATGGACAGAAAGTACAGCTGGGTCATCTGCCAGACTGGTAACCATTTCACGCAGTACAATGATCCAGGAGTACTTTGCAGACCATACTGTGATTGGTCTTGCAGAAGATCCATTACTCTGCTGGAAACAAAAGAGAACAATATGGCCAGATCTAGCAAATCTTGCAATAATGTTCCTCAGTTATCCACTTTCAAGCACATATTCAGAACGCATATTTAGTGCAGCTGGAAGAACAGTCATTGACCACAGAACACTGCCAATTCCTGCAAATGTGAAATGACTTACATTTCTCAGAATGAATGCTGACAATGTACCAGTTGTCACAAACGCTGAATTATGCACGTCTGACCCCGAACATGAACAACAGCCTGCAAACAGTGATGCTGAATATGATGACTAGGTTTTGTACGAAACAAATGGACCCATCTCTGCTGCCACCATGCCAGGCACATGTGCCACACTAATACTATTCTTAGTTTCCTTTTGTCAGTCATTAATTTATAAGTAAGTTTGATTGACGCCCAGCATGGTTATCCTTTCGGGAAACAGCAGCAGCCTCACTCAGAGCAGCTGTGCCTCTCATACCTACTGCATCAATGCCTGCCAGGGGTATAATTTTTTAGAACAGCAGCAGGCTCAGTCACAGCAGCTGTGCCTCTCGTACCTACCACAGCAATGCCCACAACGGGTATAATGTTTTGAAACAGCAGTAGGCTTGCTAGGAGTGGTTGCTCCTCTCATACCTTCCTCAGCAATGCCCCCCCCCCCATGAGTACATGGGCTCAGGCACCTAACAAACAGTGTAATAGTAAAAAAAAAAAGTATTTCACATGATTTTTTTTTTTATGGTCAGGGTTGAGTAATTAGGTAGTAGAACAGGTTGGGTAATAACTACCCAACCAGACTACTCGTTTTTCACATATGTAGTGTTAAGGTACTTTTGAGGTACCCACAGGTAGTCTTGGGGGTCAAGTATTTTTGTACCTGCTCATTCCTAGTAATTTACTGATGCAGAATTTTCTGGACACCTGTGGTCCTGAAGCATTTGGGCTCTTTCCCCAATAATTGTTGCCAGACATGTGGGGAAAAGGAGGTTTATTACTTCACATACTCTGGGCATGTCCCAGTTTTCATGTCTAATGACAAGGCAGTCACAGAGTCTGCCAAATTGTTTTGGGAAAGCCACTCCTCTTCTTGGCATTTCACCCACCTCTCTCATGCAGGGTGTGGCTTCTGGCAGTCAGTATGGAGGCTGTACTCATTATGTGGAGGGTACCGGAGGCTCTGAGCCTCGCTACATGGCAGTTAGCCATGGCTAACATGGCAGGCTATGAGGGACTTAGTCATATACTGCAGTGCTTTTGGTTGCCCCAGACAATCAGAAAATATAGGCACTAATGGTCTAATCCATGTGCCCCCTTCCCAGAACAAGTGTTCACTAGTGCCAGATCCTTCTTTTCGACACATAGATTGGTCCAGCACACAAACCTCCCCTTTTCAGGGTTTAAGGCTGGTAGTCATGGGATGCTACAGTTTGGTTATAGCAATGCACATTACTGTGAATGAGTTTCTCTGGTGGGTAGTACTTTCTGGTTATATTGCAAAAAGTGTTACCAATAAATGAATCTGTAGCATGTTATGTGCTATGCAATGATTTATTTTAATTAATGAAAAGTTTAACAACAATAAATACAACACACTCAACAAAATATGCAATAAATACAATTAACTGTGCTTTTTAAACTGTAGAACTTCCTCCTCATATCCACCCACTCTGTCACTTCTCTTCACTCCCTCTCCTCTCATCTCCAGGGCATCTTCCCTCCCTCATGCAACTGCACCTGATTTCTACCCCTTGTTCCTCCACTCTGCCTATTCCTTCCTCCTTTCTGTTACCTCACTCCCCTTGCATAACCCTCCCACTGCCTCCTCCTGCTGTGTACCAGGAAGACTTCTCCTCTGTTCTCACTGGCCTTAGCTGTTAAGTTGCCCTGCTGCTGTGCACCTCTTATTGCTCCTTTTGTTCATGTGGTTGGCTCTTTGCCAATTGTAAATATTGTTATATTTTCTTATTACTGTATATACTGATCTGTACTGCTATGAATGGTTATTTATATTTTTTTCTATTTGCTATAAGTAACAGCTCTTTGACTCACCTGGGCTGCTCCAGGGCCCTCGGTCCTTACCTGGAACACACCTACGAGGGGCCCAGCCCGGGCTCTGCAACTGGACAATCTGCTGGTGCAGTGCCTCCACCTGGGGCAAGTGGCAGGGAATATCTGTGGAAAACTTGCAGGGTACCACCCCCCAGGAAATAACTGTATTTTCCCCCTAGTACACTTCCCCACACAATGGCAACCCCCCTCCCCCACACAGTAATGGGAGCATATCAATTTACATGCACATGTATTAACATGCAAACAGAATAACACTTTATTTGGAGAAAAGGGATGTAAATGACAACACAACCATTTTTAAACACTACCCACACAGTTACTCCAGTCTCTGGGCTTCCCACCCCAAGGTGCACCCTTAATGTTCTTGCTGTGGTGGATACCACATCGAATAAAGATGCACACCTGAGAACTTTCCTCTGGGCCCAACAATTTCTTCAACACTTTCAACACTTTAAACCTTGTTTTGTCCAAACTTTTGTTTTTGCTGTCAACATTTTAAACCTTGCAGTATCCTAACATATATATTTGCTTGAAACACTTTAAACCTTGCAGTGTCCCAACTCTCACTGCCAGTGGTGACACATTAAAACTGGCTTTGGCACTGCCTTTATATTCGTTTTTCAACAGTCCTGACAGGGGGTTGCCCCAGGCTTTAACTAGCTACAGCCTGGAATTCTCACAGTTTTGATGTCTGCACAGGAGCACTGCAGCCAGCTGCAGGGCAGTCACATTAATAGTGCACAGTACGGTGAAGGTCCCCAATGATGTAGATGCCAGGCAGAAGCACTGTAGAACAGACAGCAGTTAATCTTCACCTACCCGGCCTTTTTAGCTTCACCTGATGGCCTTTATTGACTGACTTCACTCAGACAGGCCTTTCGTTGTCCAGCACTGCAGGTCTCCCCTCGCTTTTCAATCCAGGGGGTGCTAAACATGGTCCCCTGGATCATACAAATCACACGTGAACCAGGCAAATAACTTCAGATTGTATTTTACCCAGTCTCTCAACCCAGCTCTAGGCTCTTTCCATTCTGCTTCTAGGCAGGCTGGCCCATCCAAAGTCTCTGACACCAACACTCTCAGTTACTCCCCTTGCTGGAATACATCTCTGGGGAGGGGAAGGTTGATCCTGAAATAAGGGTTCCAACTGGAAACTTAAATTTCAGTGACTACTTCTCCGAGCTCTGCATTTAACAGCCTTTACCCAGTCCTCAGGTCCACACTTCAACAGTTTTCAGCTCACTTAGTCACTCAGTCCCAAACTTAAACAGTTTCCAACTCACTTTTTTCTTCATCAAAACTCCAGCACCGCTGTGTCTGCAGTCACTTCCAGACTGGTTATGCCTCTTATAGCAAACTTTGTACTTTCTACTTCAGCATTCCAAATCTTATTGCAAACTCTAGGATTACTCTGAACTCCTGCTTTCACTATCTTTTGATCCTATAGACTTTGGGGCCAGTGTGCAGCTATAGGGTGCTGAAGTCCTCTCCAGCTGTACTGCACTCCCCCTCTTGGAGATCTCTTTTGGTGGGCTGTCAGTCCTATTTATAGTCTTTCTCCAACCCTTCACTGATTGACAATTGCAGGCCCAGGCAAATTCAATGCCCTACCATACTACCTTTTCTCAGCAGCCCCCTCTGTGTTTTGTAGTCCTGTGGAGGACACCATCTTAGAGTACATCAATCTTAAAGCAATACAGTCCTGAAATATAAACCCATGAGCCCTTACAGATGTTGAAAACAGTTCTCCCTTGGAAGAACATGAACAGTGTCCTAAGCAACCGGAGGTGCAACTATACTGTCTGGAACTCAGCCCACTGTCCACACAGGGGGTCGAGACATCAAGTCAGGCCCTTACCTTCTCTGAGCCAATTACAGGACCACTGAGCCCAGATCCCACCCAGAGCCTCTGATGGGGCGCTGACAAAGGAGCAATAGTGCCACAGCCCTACAAGGTACACCCAGTTGGGGGCTTACATATATGTCTGTTTCCCTTACCCCTTACCCCAGGACATATCTGGAAATGAGCTGCTATTCAGATCAGTTTGTCTCTTTCCTGGTGAAACTTTTAAAATAAATTAAATAAATTAGATGGTTTTACACAGAGCCATCTAGTGGCATTAAAGCAAGTACAAAATTGGTCATTCTGTGAAATCATACAATAGTTAAGACTTGCAGTGGAGAGCAGGATAAAGCATGTGGCTGAAATGGAGAGAGATGATCTGTTAGTAATATATGTCTCACTTAGCGCTTTCCACAATGCAGAGTCACAATTCTGCTTTCGAAGAACTTGTTGGAATTTTGTGGTATTGTAAATTTCATGGTATATTATCAAGAAGTGTTGTATAACATGAAGATGGGAACAGCAGCAAATGACATGAGGATGAGGATCCAGGACTATAGGAGGGCAGTTTTTAAAGAGCTGGTGACACATTCAGGAGAAGTTTAACAAAACCTAATATTTAGACACAGTCCAGCTTCTGCCTCCCATTAGTGCTGAATTCCTCCTCGCCATTATTTATTATTGAGGTCATCTGTATGAAAACAGGATCTTTGCTTCTGAAGAGTTTACCTATTCTTGCTGCTTTCTCCCTACCTGAAGCCACAGAGCATGAATTGTGATATCACAGTAACTCCCATGGCAACAAATTGTGATGTCACAACAGAGGATTATAACATGAAGTAGGGAGTAAGCTATAGAGGTAGATGGACTCTAAAGAAACTCTAAGGGATAAAGATAATATATTTATGCAAATGTGCTTAGTAATAAATAATGGGGAGGAAAAATACATAAAATATAAATGGAATCCAGGAAAAATTGTACCTAATTATTATGCTTATTAAAGTTTTCTTTGAGGTGGCTCTTTAAAGAAATGGGAGACTGACTTAGAAACTGCTTCATGGGGGGGGGTTGCCAGGGTGGGGTACAGGCATAGTGGGGAAACATAACAGAAGGCATATATAAGGTAACCAACCTCAGCATGAAAGAAGTGAGCAAAAGAAGAAGGAAAAAAAGAATGTTATGGTTCTCTAGGGAAGTGGCCAAGGTGGTGAGTGAAAAAAGGGGTGGCATTCAGGAAGTACTGTATAAGGAAACTCAGAGGGAGGAAGACAAAGAGGTACACCAAATAAAACAGAGGGATGCAGGAAATGCAGTGAGGTGAGCAAAGCTGCAGACAGAGGAATGGACAGCCAAAAGGGTAATTAAAAGGGATAGGACTTTCTTCAGGTACATAAGGTATGTCAGATATGCTCTTGCACCATAGCTTTCAATGAGGTCACATCTTTCTCCCATGAATTCCTCTTGGTCAGGCTGTCATTCCCCTCCTCTGTGTCCATCTTCATTGGGGTTCTCTATTTTTCATATAAAATATCCCCCTCCTCATGACTTGAGTCCCTCTCTGCCATCACTTCTCAATCCTCTTCTGGTGAACTCATCTTGCTAGGGAACTTCAACATCAGTTGGCTCTCCCTGACCTTGAGGTCGACCATCCACAAAGTTAAGTCCCTAAATCTCACACAGATTATCATTGACCGCACCCGGCTCAACCCCCAGTCTCATAACCACTCCCTCCTGGGCTGGGATCTCTCCTCCAACTCTCACTTTACTCGAACAGCAGGAATCCTGCCAGACACTTTCAGTGACCACTGCATGACATTCTGCATTAAGAAGATCTGGTGTCCGCCCTCCTCCCCTAACTTCATCTGGACCAGGTCCCTCCACTCACTCAACACCTCTGCTCTCTTAATTGACCTTGCTGTTGCAGATTGGACAGTCATACCCTCCGCATGGATATCAACATTGTCCTCTCCCTAGTTCATTCCAAATTTTCTTCTGTATGGGACAAGCATGCCCCACTCAGAAAATTCAGGGAAAAAAATCACCATCGCCCCTGGATTACCACTGAAATCATTGACCACTGCAAGTCTTGTGACCTTGCCTGGGCAAATTTCAAACTATCTTACTCCTTTCCTGACTTATTCTTATGCAGGACTGCCAAGAACTCATGTACTAAGACTGTCCAGACTGCAAAATCACAGTATTTCAAGGCCAACCTTCAGAACAAACTTAATGCCTTCTCAAAAATTTGAAAGGTAATTCACTCCCTTTTTGACCCTCTCACATAGTCTGCTCCTCTCGCCCGTCTTGTAAAAGGTTCACCACTGTCCAATCCTCCTCTGTTGTTGCTCATTTGTATTGAAGAAAAGGTATACCTTTGTCTGGTATATGACTCATAGACATGCCAGAAAGATGGTGACATACAGAACATCACAGCTACCTTCAAGATATGTGGTGTCTTTTGTGTTAGGACTATAATTTGGCTTACTGTTTTTACCCTGAGTATACTGGCTGGTACCAGCTGATTTCCAGATGTGTCCTGCCTACTATATTTACACCCATCCTGTGCTACTTGCAACTTGTTCTCACTCTGTCTTCTTCTCTTCCTCCATGGCCTATTCCTGGTCTGTTCATGTTGCTCTCCACTTGTTCCATGCCTATTTTACGTTGACAACCCTTTCTTACCCACCCACTTAATCTCTACTCTCCTCCTTTAACCATGACCCCCATTCCTATAGCTTAGACTCCAGTTTTCCCTTATCCATGTTACCCTTATGACCCCTGTCCCCTCCTCCCACATGCACACTCACAATGGCATCCACTAAAGCCTCCTGTCTACCCACTGGTTCAACCATGAGGCTCTTTGGCACTCTCTGCCATGGTCCCCTTCCCCATCCCCTGCTCCTTTCCCCACAAGAGACTGCATGCTGCAAAACTCTTCTTCACCTTCCTAGTCCTGCTTGGTTTTGACATGAAACACAACCCTGTTCTCTAACGCCTCACTAACAATGTCCTTCTGGTACCGCCCAAAGGTCTCAGTGTGGCCCACTTGAATGCACATAGAGTAGCCTTCTCCTGAAGATGGAGCAACTCTGACTTTGAAGCTTTTGTATCAGGCCAGATGTGGCTATCACCTCAGAGACATGGATCTCTACAAGCATTATGGACAATCACATATCTTTTTTTTAGCTAGCTTGTCAATAGGCAAGATTGGAGCAAGAGTGGGGGTCGTATGGCTATGTATGTTCAACATAGCTTGAATTGGTCCACTCCTCCTCTAGGCACAAATGTTGAGCACCAGAAACTCCTTCCCCTCTCCCTCTCAGTCTATATCAGTATCATCTCCTACTGCCATTGCATAGCCACTGATGCCCTTCTGGAAGTTGTAGCCCCACTCCGGCATCATCCTGGAGAGGGCCACTGCCCCTGGCTTGCCAGTCATTACAAGACCCAGGGGCCTGGGTTCCCAATAGCTAACCTACAGGGGTCCTTTCCCAAAAGTTAACATAAAAATGGCAGTGCCTCCACCCAGAGTACATATAAGTGGGTCTGATTGCTTGCAGTACAACCCCCTGGGATGTCATACTAACCCACCTCCCCAACAGTTGCCCCAGGCATGGACTTACCAAGTTTGAACCTCCCCACATTTAGTTTAATCATTAACCTTTTTCATTTCATCCAATAAACAGGCTCACTAAAATTAGGCTCTGGATTCATCTCTGCTGCAAAACAATGACTTCATGATTTATTTGCAGGGGGAGGGTTTAGGAATGGGGTAAGAGGAATAGAGTTTAAACAACATTTCAATTTGGCATTTTCCAGAATCACATTTCCCCTTCTTGATTTAATGCCCAGAGTTCAAACAGTGCAGCCACCAGTATTTATCTAGCTATCTGCTACAAACATGCCCACCCCAGACCTGCAGGTCCCAGTCCATTAAAACCCCACAGTCCTATCACTGGGAACCCAGATTTTAGTTGCAGGCCTGAGGTACAGCTGGTAGCTGTTGTTGGTGCACCTACTTGAATTGAGCTTTAGCTTTTTACATTTTTCCTTGGCTTTCCCTCCAGCCCTAGGGGGCATATTTAAACTTTATACAGTCCCCAGGTGCAGGGAAATTCCTGCTATTTACTCACAGTTCTGCAGACTCAGTCCTCAGATGGCACAGTTCACTTAAGGGGGATTGGTGGCACAGGCAGAACTGGGCACAGTGCTTGAACAGGGGCACAGAGGCTGCAGCTTATTCTCTCTCTCTCTCTCTCTCTATCTCTCTCTCTCGCTTGCTTGAAGATCTTGCAGCTTGTCGCCTTTGGCATCTTACAGGCCCCATTGCAGAGCACGTGTGCAAGGCCTGCCAACTACAGGGGACCCAGACCACAGAGTGGCCCCATGGCCTGGCTCCCTGTGATAAGAGCACCCTAGCACTCGAGTACAAGGCCCATGACTCACTGCAGCCACAGACCCCACTTGATAGGGGTTAGCAAGTTCCCCACCTGGCCCTGGGTGTCAGCAGAAATATTCACATTCTCTTCTTCTTCTGCTTCTCTTTCTGTCTCTTTTCTGCCACGGTGTGTATCCACAGCAATCCGTTTCTCTTTTTGCTGTATCTCAGGGGCAGACAACAGGTACTCAAATCTCTGAAAAAACACCTGTCCATTCTTCTGCTTTCACAGTCTCTCAACCTGAACACAGCCACCTTTTCGCTCTGGCACACACATATATCACCTGCATTCACAGTCCCTTTTCTCACTGTGCAGGTACTTAGCAAATCTCCAACTGAAGAGGCTTACTTTTTCTTTTCTCTTTCTCAGCACATTTACATTCTCTTGCTTATCATTCCTCAGCATTCCATCTTTTTTTCCAGGCTTACACACAACCTTCATTCTTTTTCCAGGCTCAGAATGTAACCTTGATCTTCTCCCAGGCTTAGACCCAACCTTTGTCCTTTTATTCAGGCTCAGGACACAACCTCTCTCTTGCAATCTGCAGTTTCCCTTTTCCATTTGAGCTGCGCTTCTCTCACCACTGTGGTGCAACTTTAGAACAACACAGAACTTTCAGCATCCTGCAGCTTTCCTTTTTCCTCTCTACCAAGCTGCTTCCTCCTTTTCGCGATGGGGCAGGCACTCCCTGTCTGGAGGGACAAATTGCTGGCAGACCTCAGGTAGACCCATCTCGCAGTCCCAATCACTCCAGGGGCAGGAGCCCCCCATCCCTAGGAGGTGCTCCCACTGAATTGTCTCAAAGTCCAACTGTTCTCTCCTTTTGGAAGCCCTTTCCTTGCTCCCTATTGGCCGGAGCCAGTGTCCTTTAGAAAAAATGCATATGTATGAGGCTCCCTCAATGCCTCATTGGTGCAGAAAAAGGCGCCTAGATTTTCCCCAGTATTTTCGCCCAAAAGTCCTTTCACACAGTCCCAGAGTCCTTGGCAAGAATCCTGGCTCGGTGGTTGGCTGGCTGGTGTCACATGGCTGCAAATCATGGTGGTCATTGTATACAGTGTCTACACATTTCACAGTGTCCCAGGTTTTAAAACATTCCTGCAGCCAAACCATAAGCTTTCAACAATTATTTCCCCACACAGTTGTAGCCACCCCTGTGCCCTGTAAAGTGGCTGCTTTATTTAATAATTTTAATCTGCACTCTCTCAGTTGCTGCTGCTGTTTCAACATGTCCCCAGGCAGCACACACACACAGACTCACTTTACTCCCTGGCTGCAGTCTGTGTGATCCATTATATTTATTTACACCCCCATGGATTGGCAGCCTCTCCTTATTTCCTTTACATCAGTGCCTTGGTTATTTAATCCTGCCACCCTGCTTGTCACTAGCGCTACACCCTTTTTCCCAGCACTAGACAGACTCCTGAAACTTCAGAAGATGCTGCCTCATTAATAATTATGAGGCGGCATCTGAATACTCGCGTGTGACTGGTGCACAGAAACCTGGAGTTTTCTCTGCTTCCACCATCTCTCCGGTTCTGCCACCAGTCCCTTCATTAGCCTACCCCAAGACGGGGACCACCAGAGAGGTCAGCAAAAATGGCATGAATGGCCTCAATGAAAATGCACTTCTGCACATGCTCGGAGCTCAACCCAGCACCAGGAGGTGCAAAACAGAGTGGTGACTCCAAGCTTCAGCTCCTCCAGCTCCGCTATTCTTTCTCAAATCATGCGGGGGTGAGCAGGAGAGACCAGAGGACACAGAGGCAAACCAGGACCCAGGGAAAAAAGAATGGTGGGTGGAAGCAAAACCCCCCCCAGGAAACAAGCCTTCTTTCAGGGGCTCACAGGTAAGCACCGGACAGGGAAGTTACAAAGTTATTACCACCTCCATTTCCCTGTCCTCCATTGGGGAGCTATTTCTCCCTGGAGACTTAAATACAAGCTGATTGCAACCCTCTTTCAAGAAACTCATCAATGAAATCCAAGCCCTCTGCCTCACTTGGCACATCAATGTGACCACCCATCTTAAAGCAGGATCTCAAAACCACTCATATCATATGTTGGATCCTCTCTACCCACCCCCAGGATTGTTGCTGCAGATCCCTTTGTAGGTCTTCAAAGACCATCTTCCTACTTTCTGAGTGTGAGAGATCCACAGACACAAAGTGCCCCCTAGAATTATTTATCCCACTCCTTTCACAGTCTAGGTCTCCTCTCCCTTCTAGTTGTCTTTTTAAGTACTGAGTGGTCTCTTACCATTAACTCCCTCCTTAGCCCCCTCTGCAACTGTTGGCCCCTTAGTGATGCCCCTTCCCCTGTGTGAGTCAATTTCTCTAGTAACAGTGTTTTTGTTTACTAGCCCATCACATTTATGCAATTATATAATTAATTGCACTTTTGCTGTATTACGTGTCCTACTCCCCTTTCACAGGCACACCTGGAAAAGCATTGTTCTTCAGCTATGGTTGCCCACCTGATGAAAATAATTTAAATAAATAAAAAAAAAACCTCTAGATTATTTCCACAGCATCATTTTAAAGGTTTGAGACAAGTATGTTCCCCACCAGAAGACCAAGGTGAAAGGCTCCAACCCCCCCCCCCCCGAGTTTAGTTGGATTTATTAAATATATGTCTGTGTTGCAGATTGGGCTGCTCATAAGGTTGTGGTCCCCTCTGACCTCCTCACCTACTGGCAACTCCTCTATGCTTGTCTTAAACAATAAGAAATACTTTGCTTGGAGTTCAATGGCTAAGCAGCCAGCCACTCCCATTTCCTGAGCTATATAAGCAGTTCCCCTCAGCCTCATTGTGAAGCACTTTTTCTTTGCTGCCGAAGGCTCTGTCTGTTCTCTGAGCTGGTTGGGGCCTCCCCCCCCCGCTGCTCCTGCTTGTCTGCTGGCTTCTGTATTTCTTTCCTGCTTCTGGTTTGTATTTTGACTTCAGCTGTGCGGGCTTCTTCTGCCTTTGTTCCCTGTTTTCTGTGTCTTTGGTTTTGTTTTTGTTAATTTTGGGGGGCTTTGTTTCTAAGCTCCTGGCATACTGCTGCTCCAGAGCACATACTACTTGCTTTCAGTTACTCACAACTCGAATTGCTTTCAGTTACAACACTCAAATTCCTTGCAATTCAACTGCAAACATTATCTGTGTGTTCAGCTCAACCATAGCTGTTTTTCATGTTGCATACTTACTTGCTTTCACCTGATTTTGGCTCACACTGAACCCTGGCTATACAGCTCAGTCATGTTCAACTCATTCTACTTGCCTCATTGCTGGAGTTCATTGCACTGCCTGTGACAGCTGCTTTCAGAGTACTGTGCCTCCTTTATTTTATGTTTATTGCAGTTTGCAACTCAGTGTACTCAATACAGACGCTGCTTCTATGTTTGTACACCTGCTTCAAGCTCTGAACCTTGCTATGCAGTTCAATCCTGTTATTCCCTTTGTACACTGCTGTTCTGCACTGAGGTTAGCTAAAACTCTTGCTGAGACTATTAAATTAGCTTTAGAAACATAGAAACATAGACTTTGACGGCAGATAAGGACCACTTGGCCCACCCAGTCTGCCCATTTCCCTACCTATTGGATAAGCTGCATATTCTAGTTAACCAACAACCTACTTCCTGCAACCCCCACTATAATTGCCTTATGTCTGTCCCATGCATGTTTGAATTCCCCCACTGTTTTAGACCCCACAACCTCTCCAGGAAGGCGGTTCCATGCGTCCACCATTCTCTCCTTTAATATCTGCTTGTGGTTCTCGGCCCTTCCATCACTTCCTTGTTTGTCCTATGGCGGGGACTGGGAGGTGTTTGGGGGGTCATGCCAATGTGGCTAATTATTTCTGCTCTAAATCCTGTCTTCGCCACTGAAAATCCTCAGAGTTTGTCACCTTGATTTGACTTTGAAATGCCTGGCTGGCTTGCCTCTCTATTCAGTGCTGTTTCATTGCCCTTTGTTATGCAGACCTATATGCAGGCCCACTTATTACTACTCTGTTTACTGACCTACATGCAGGTCCACCCTTGCTTACGCAAACCATTGCTTCATGCCTACTGCCATCCCCTCGGCTTCAGCCTCTGGGATTCTGCTGCACTCAATTCTGCATTCGACCTTGCAAGGTCTCAGCGCTCAATGCTCATTACAATCTCAGCACACCGTGCTCATTCAGCTCACCAGCATTTCAGCTCTCAATCAATTTCTGGGGCATGCCAGCCATTCTATTCTGGTGCAGGGTTCCTGCAGCCGATAGTCTTGCTCTACATTTAGTCCACATCTTGAGCATGTCCAACTTAGAGCGGGATCCTTCTCACCTGGCCCATAGCTGGGAATGTCCTCACCCCAGGCTTGGCTTTAGCTGCCTCCTATGCGACAGCAGCTCCTGGTGTAGAATTTAAGACTAGCGGTGAAGGGTGGTTATGATGACCTCCTTTGGCTCTAGTGTTCCACTATAATGGTTAGCCATTGACTTTAGTGGTTTCCCTAGCAAGGCACCTTCACCACATTCTCCCTACGACTGCCTCTGGTTCACTTGGTTTGAGTTTAGGTCAGGTAGGCCAGGTGAGTGCCTCAGCAGTCATTGCTTTCCTCCTGTGCCTTGGTTGCACGTATTGTTGCAGAGTTTTCTCACAACCATCCACAGCGTTCCTGCTAGAAGGTTTGAATGAGAGCCTTCCTCCAAATTGGAATATTTTCCACCTCCCTTTAATTGGGTTTTCCAAACTGCAGATGCAGAGCCATCACTAAATAAACTATCCCAAGCCTGGAGGGAAGGAGACCTAGGCCTTGGATCCCCAGAGATTTCCTCCTCATAGTTTTTTTCTCTCCTCCATTGCCTCAGGTCATAACTGTTAGTTTGCACAGTAGTGTCCCCTAGTTTCTTTAGGTAGGTTCCGCTGTTGGATGGAGGTGGAGGATGTCCTGCAATTCCCTCTCTCCCTAGAGGATTCCTTCATTCTCAGTGCAAACCATTAGTATCATGCTACACAAACCTGGGCATTTCATTACGTTATCAAACTGAGCATCTTATTACATTATCAAACTGTCTATGCTTCTCTACTATGTTAGTTATTGCTCCTCCATCACAGTTGCTGCTTGCTCATAAGCTTTGTGTCACCTCCTTCATTGGGATATGATTGTACTACATTTCTTTTGGGGATTCCTAAGGTATCTTTAGCCACTGGAATCATCCCATGGCACCTCTAGGGGTGGAATCCTCTCCGAGGGTTCTTTGCCTTTCGTACCCCTACAGGGTGGTAATTCCTCTGGAATAGAGACTGCGAATGGCCAAAAACAAAACAAACTAACACAGTCGCATAAGCATAACACTATACTGGCTGCACAGGACAGTAAATTGGAAAGGCTTTGCTTGGAGTTCAATGGCCAAACAGCCAGCCACTCCCACTTACTGAGCTATATAAGCAGTTCTTCTCAGCCTCATTGTGAAGCACTTTTGCTTTGCCCCACCATCCTCCCCTCCTCTACCAGTGGCAGCACTCTCTCCTTCAGGGGATTCCTAAGGTACCTTTAGCCATGGGAATCATCCTGTGGCACCTCTAGGGGTGGAACCCTCTCCGAGGGCTCCTAGCCTTTTGTACCCCTACAGGGTGGTAATTCCTCTGGAATAGAGAGTGTGAACAGCCAAAAACAAAACAAACTAACACAGCTGCACAAGCATAACACTATATTGGTTGTGCAGGACAGTGAACTGAAGACTGTCAAGGCAAACTACTTTGAGATCAGCTTCCAAGACAACTTAAGCAAGCCATCCAATTTCTGGAAGGTGCTTCACAATTTTTTTGACTCTCCCCCTCAATCTGCCACCCCTATAGCATGTTACCAAGTTCCTCTGCTCTGCCCACCCCAAAAGTTGCTGATGCTTTTAACAGAAATTGCATCAGCTCTGCCAAGTCTACCTTGTTAAGCTCAACTGCACAACTCCCCATCCCCTCCGTACACCTCCTTCCCCTCCCTCCTCCTCCCAAAAGACTTAATTTGTTGACTAGCCTCTCCCACTGATACCCTAAAGGCCATCCAAGACCTGGACTTCTATAAAATGAGCAGCCATGATAGCCTCAATCTGGCACTCTTATTCCTAGGCATCCCTGCCATTGCTATGCCTTTATGGAACATGTCTTTCCTCACCTTCACAGTACCCCAGGCCTGGCAGATGGCTCATGTTAACCCCTGCAGAAGAGTGGTGACACCTCTATCCCAGGAAATTGCAGGCTAATCTCCCTCCACTCTGCTTTCATCAAAATGCAACAGCATTTTGTCTATTTTCAGCTCATTTCCTTCACAACTGGCTCTATTTCTGTAGCCATTTCCAGTCCAGATTCCTGCCCAAACATTCTATCATCACCTCCCTATGAAGGCTCACTGACCTCATCCTTACAGGGATCGAGCATGGTCTCCTTACTTTGGTCATGTTATTGTTCTCATTAAATCTTTTATACATAGTCTCCCACCCCTTCCAACTGAATAAGTGAAGATTTCTTTGGGCAGACAGCAACTTGGTTCAAATCTTACTTTTCAAACTATACCTAATCTGTTCATATATGTAGGATGCCACCTCCCACACACACACATATGCACAGATAGATATGAATGTTTCCCATGGTTCAGTCTTTGGCTCCATTTTATTCTCCATTTTCCCAACTGACCTGCCATTACTGGTACCTCCTCCCATGTCAGCATGTATGTTGAATGATACAGTGCTTTAACCCAGTGGCTCTGACATAAACTTATTTAAACCCCAACCACAGCCCAGTCTGGAAGCCATTCAGTGGTGGTTTTATACAAACCTATTTACATTATAGGCTAAAAAATGGCCATGACTTCCTGTTCCAAATCAAAACTGGCAAAACTCACATACCACCCTTATGACCAGTAGCAGTTCAGCTCTTGATCATATCTTATTCTTAGGGCTGGGCTGGACCAGTCCCTTAACTTTTCCACCCACATAAACTCCATCTTCACTAAATTCCTCCCTATGTACAGGGCAGTACTCCATTGCAAATCCTGCCACACCACTACAGCTGGATGGGACATCATTTGAAACATTATTTGCACAGATTTTGTCTATGGTGACACTGTCTAGGGTGCAGCTCCTAAGTCTTCACTAGCCAGGCTGTACCCTTCACCCATGCCTATTGCTATTTTGTTCTAAATCATCCCTCTGCACTCACCACTGTGAGCTGTACTCTAGGTTGGGATGGCCTTCCCTTGATGGGTGGCTCATGCATGCATGCTAAACTGCTGAGCTTCAGGTTCTGGACCGAACCTCTCCCTGATCACCTTTTCTGCCTCCTCATGTCTATCCCTTCTTCTGCTTACTCCTGTTATCTTTTCACCCCACCTTGTTCCCAAGTTCTAGACATCAGTTGTTAGCTGGGCAAGACACATTCCCCTGGAGACACCTCTCCCTCAGAATCACCCTCCTTTCTCTCCTCCAGTCCTCAGTCTCGTGTTACTTTGCCCTAAACTGCCTTTCCTGCACCCATCACCAGGGCCACTGGAAAAAAGTGAAAAAGGTTACCAAAAATTGTGGGTTTTTTTTGCAAAAATTGTGGGGGTTCTACTATAGACCCAGAGTGCTTCACAATAAATCTTTTAATGTCTTCAGCAGCATACATTAGTCAGTATAAATTGCTAAATGAATAAATACATTGACACTTGAATATGTTTAAAACATTAAGAAAAGTTTATGGTCCTAAAAAGAATACTAAACTGATAAGCTACCATAAGCGTTACCTATCTTCCAAAATTTAAAAGCACCTGCCTCATACAGTGCTAAATAGATTCTATAAAGTGAGCCATAGCAAATCAATAATAAATAAAGCCAGAATAAATATGTTTGTTGTTGTTTCTGGCAGTAGAATAATGAAGCATTATCAACAGCTGTTTACAGTGCTCTGCCAGCTATTCACCCACTTCAGTACAAGAAAAAATAAGCAGATAGAGTAGTGAATAATTGAGTTTTAGTAAAATGTTGTTAAAGTGTTTAATAGTCATAATTTGTACTGTAGGTACTGTACACTATTTTTGAAATCACATATTTAAACATTAAATCTGGGGGTTATTGGGGCTGGCAGTATAATCTAGAGGTTAGAGTAATAAACTGTGAATGCGCTGACTACATCTAGCAGATCTGGGTTTGAATCCCACAACCTCCACTTGCATACTGTGTTATTCTGAGCAAGTCACTTAACCTCCTCAGTGCTCCTGGGTTGTACCTGAAGACAGGTACTTGTGTCTAGTGGGCCTTACGCGGTTACCCAAAGATGTAAAAAAATACCAATATATGTTTATTGCATCATAGTCAGGGTACCCTGTAATTTACCTTTGTTTTACTCTGGCTGCAATGATTTTGTTTAGTTAAAGATAAATGTTCAGATACATTTTGTGTTTTATAAGCTTGTTTTTAGACTTTAGTCAGGTTTTTATTATAGTCTTTGCATGTGAACATCTAGGTGGTAGATAAAGAGTGAGATCACTATTAGCAACTAGCTTATTCAAGTCAGCAGAGCCATCCAAAAATCCTCAGCTGTTTGAATCAAAACTAGTCTGAATGAAAGTATGCTCACAAGGAAAAACTTGCCCTGCCACTTACAAAAAGGCTTCATAGTTAGCACCCCATTTAAGTGAATGGGATAATGTGCACCTTTTCTCCCATCTTTTGTTTCAGTCTGTGTGGCAACAAAAAGTTTTCTGATAGACTGCTCCAACACAAAACAAATGTTAAGTGTTTAAGTGTACTTATGCTTGGCCAGTGAATTTTGAAACCAAACAAGACAAGGATTCAAAATAAATCAGTGTCACATAAAACCCTTGCCCTACCTTGCACTGCATTGTTTTGGCTAAACCCAAGTCTGCATGCAAAATTGTCAATATATTTGAGAGTATTTTATTAAAAATATTAATACTTTTTACACAGTTCAATATAAAAATTAAAAAATTGCAAGAAATTGCAGAACATGTCAGTTTTTGTGGAGAATGGTGAAAATTGCAGATTCCGCAAAAAAATTGCAGGCGGAATTTTCCAGTGTCCCTGCCCATCACTGCTCCCTTTACTCCATCTGGTCTCTCCTTTCCTTGCAAGCTACTGTTGGTGCCTCTACTACTGTGCATCCTGCATCTTTAAATTCTTGTTCCACTACTTCAGGGAAGGAGAGAAAATGGTGCAAAAAGATGAGGGGAAGCATGAGGTAGTTGGGAGTAGGGAGAAAAGGTAGTCTGGAGAAAGAGGGGAGAAGGAAGATAGAAAGAATGGGGCAATGAGGGGGTGGGTTAGAAACAGGTGTAGACATAAGTGGCGTGCTTACAAAGGAGATGTTTCCTATCAGTAGGGGAGAAGGCAAAGAAGAGGGTATGTTGGAATAGAGCCATGGCAGCCTGTAAGAGAAGGTTTTTGGTTTTTATTTTGCAAAGATCTTGGTGCAGGGGAGAGTGAAAGAGTGAGGATGGGAATTTCTCTGAGCAGGAGGAAGACCTGAAGAGAGATTTAAGGTATAGTAGCCCAGAAGGGAGACAAGCCAGAAGCTAGAGATGAGAAGGATGCTGTGTCAGGCATAACTGCCCTCAAGGAAGGGGAGTGAGAGGGAGGAATAAAGGGAACTGTGATGAGTACAGTGAGGGCAATTTTGGGTACAATGTGGCAGGGAAAGCCACAGTAATGCCCTACCAAATACCCAGGTATATGGGGACAACCATGGAGTCTTTTAGAGTCTTGAAGACTTTGGGGGAGGCACATGGGTCTGGATAGTTGTTGTGTTATGTCAAATGCAATTGAGACTGCTAAAATACATTTCACCATGTACGTATTGCTTCAGAAGTCAGTGGCATGGCAGATTGTCTGCCACTCAAAACATGACACAACAAGCAAAGCAGTTACTGTACATCTAGTTTAATTCTATAAAGGAGTGTCATAACCACACCTAATAGCTTGTTTGTCACAAGTGGCGCTGGACTCCAGACAATATAATTTAAGCACCAGCAGCAGACCAGCTAACACAAACAAAACAACACACATTAGGAGAACAGTCAGAGAAGGGTATTCACACTGGCAAACATAACTGTCTTTTGGCTGTAGTCTCAAAACTCTCTTATTATCCTGTTTTAGTTACAGAACTCTTCACTATCATTTTTAAGGTTACCCAAAGACACAGCTTTACTGCTACAATATCATTAAAAGGTTTAGAGGATCATGTAACTCAAAGTTATTGTATAAATAAAACAATCATTTAATAAGTGGTGCCTTATTTATTATGTATGGTTTATGCATTGGTGTGGGCTCCTATGTGTATCATATGTTTTGAATGTTTTATGCGTTATTTAGCTGAAAATAGCTAGTTTGTTGCAAAAGAGTTTTATAAAGAAAATTGCCTCAATCAAAAGGAAGGATTTGCCAGAAGTACTGTAAGGCCTTTCTGCATATACTATTAGGATTGTGGGCTTTTCCTGTTGGTGGATGTGACCTAGTCTCCTCAGGGTCCGATGATGATGTCTGCAGGACAGTCACTACCCCTGAATTAAGAGCTTTTTAAGGTTCAGGGGTCTAGGTTCTTAATTCTCTTTATGGGGATTTGAGGTCCCAAAAGGGTGATTACTTGTGTGGTGCCTCCACACATAGTAATTATAGTGGGCTGGATCTTAAGTCTAGTATCACTCCTTTGAATGTACCTACCCACACACACTCCCCAGAGAGAGATCACCTCACCCATGACTCACACAGTAAAGTATTAGCCTGTATATCATTATTAACACTTTACAAGTAATATGCTCATGGCATAAAGTTCAGAAAAATTAAAAGGGGTACATTGTAGGGGGGACAGGATCAGGCTCTGAAAAGGAAGGGTAAGGGTTAAGGCACAAGCACAAGCACAGTATAACTACCTGGCTATTAACAATAGTAGCCCTACCCATCATAGTGCTCCCTGCTGACTGCATGGTACAGGTCCTACTACCTTCTTGTACCGGCAAGATTTTACACACGTGTCCCATGGAAAGCTCCCTTACAGTATGTATAGTAAACTGGGTATGCAACTGTTGAATTGTTGTAAGCCCAATTAGGAACATACTATATAAGGATCACCTAGGGAGTCTCAAAATGTACTGGCCAGAAGCCAGGAGAGAGAGAGAGAGACAGAGAGACAGAGAGAGAGAAGGGACATCAAAGAAACATTTAAATACTGGGGGAATGGGGGGGGATAAACAGAGTAGGATACCACACTCTGTTTCAGAGTTGCTGGAGATCAACTACCAGGGGTCGAATTCATAAGCTGTGGGAGATTCAGGAAACACATGAGAAAATACTTCATGTAAAGAGTGGTGGATACATGGAACAGCCTGCCCAGAGAGCTGATAAAGGCTGAGATGGTGACAGGTTTCAAGAAAGCATGTGACAGAAGAAGAATCAGCATTTGTATAGCGTTTTTCATTCACTTTGTATCCCAAAGTGCTTTACAAGCAGTGTGAGACTGGTAATGAAGTGACTGAATGTGTAGTGGCAGTCATGTCACGCATCAACATGCACACACAGCCTTGGATAATTGCATGAACTAGTTTTATGGGAAGGGAAATGTTGGCCACGACACCGGGGAGAATCTTCTGCTCTTGAGAAAAGTGCCTTGGTTTGTTTTACTTCCATCTGGACACCCACAAGGACAGCACCAGAGGTAGTAAGAAGGGACCTTGGTTTGACATCTCATCTGAAAGACAGCACATCCTGACAGTATAGTGCACCCCTAGCACTGCACTCGGGTGCCAGCCTTTATGGTATGAGCCTAATCCCGGAGTGTGATGAAAATCCATGACCTTCTGGCCCAAAGGCAGATGTGCTGCCAACTGAGCCACACTGACACCTAAGTCAGTTACTGTGTAAGAGGTTGGTGAAAGCAAAGACAGGGAAGGAAGGAGGAGATGGGTGAGGGCAGAAGCTTAGCCACAAATAGGGCATTGGCCAAGGCACATACAGCAATGGATTGGAACTGTTAAGGCAGGAAAATGAGCAAACACACAATGAAGTATGAGTCTGGTTCTTCTGGTACCATTCTATGTTTCTATGCTGTCCAGTCATGCTGCACGTGATATAGGTATGGTACACTTGATTATTGATTCCAAATAAACAGGAATAAATTGTAATCCCAGGAAGAGGCCATAGTCCAAAATATGTCCAACTGTGACCCTAACTAAATAGAACTGGTGGAGTTGTAGGACTGATAGGCCCATTGAGGTACTCGTGGTTACCAGACATGGCACACCTTCTACCTGACAATGCAAGTTGCAGCAGGAGCCCCACCTCTGGTTAAGTTGCCTTTCTCATGCTTAGTTGCTGATGTGACCGAAATGCAGTGACAGAATTAGCAACTGTTCTCAGCAGACTCTTTCTAACTCTCTATATAGTGGCAGTACAGCTTCGGCTTGGAAGGCACCTGACAGCCTTACTAGCACAACCACCCCTGCAACTTCTAAATGTACTACAATGACCAGACACTAACTGTGTGAGTATTAATGCCGAATCTCCTGAACTCTTAGCTGTAATTCGAGGCTTTAGACCAACCCCATCAGTACAGAAAAATGCTGTCTGTAATCATCAGAGAGCAGTTGGTGGGTGACTTACCTGCTCAGACTGTTCTTCCAGTTTCTGGAAGACAAATCACAGTTCCCTAAGATCTGTAATTTCCTTTTTATTAACTTTCTTGCCACACTTCTCCCGCCAACAGCGCATTTTACTCAGGAAACATGTAGATTCTGACAGAATGCCTGTTTTCACTCTCTGAAATGGTTAGGAACCTCTGTAGGGTTTTAAACACTTTGTTTCTCTAGTAGATAGTCTTCTTTTTCTGCCTTTCTGCCAGTCACCTCACTCCTGGACTCCTCGCAGACTCTCCAAAGATTACTAGAAGACTCCTCCAAGAACTGCTCATCACCTAATTCTAACACAATCTCTTTGCTATGATCATTAAGTTCCAAGCAAATCACCCAGGTTATTCTTTCACTCAGTGCTAAGGTTGCTTGGATTCAGTGGAATTAATTCTGTTCTGTATCTGTTGGATTATTGGAACTTCCAATCTCAACTTAGATTCCATTCTAATTCCAGGTAAGGCATTGTAATCTAACTTTGGCTTGGAATCTCAAGTTCCAATTCCATATCTGACTGCAGTTAAAGAGGACAATAAATTATTTCTAATGAGTAGTTGTTTATAAAGTTCCCATTTACAAAAATTATATTCACAAGTCTAAATGATCCATATGTAACTGTACCTGAATAAAAATTGATATGGAAAACTGTATTTTGCATTGTTTTGTTTTTATGGGCAGCATTCCGTTACAGTTCTCTTCATGGAACAAGTGATCTGGAGTTTTAACTATGTCACGGTTTGTGCACAGAATTCTCAGCATAGTTCTGATAGGACAACAGCTCATGTTTATCATTCTGCACACAAACAGTGACATAGTAAAAACTCCAAATTACTGGTTTTATGAAGAGAGCTGTGTGGAATGTTGTTCATAAAAAGAAAATGACTGAAAACACAGTTTTTTACATCAGTGTTTATTAAGGTACAGTTAAATATGGTCCATTTGGCGGCAAGTCTTTTGTTTCTGTTACTAGAAACATTACTAACTGCTGCCAGTTTGCACAAATTTCCTGTCCCCTTTAAATTTTACCACCACCCAATAGAAAAGGGAAAAATGACATAGCAAGAAACATTATAGAACAAAGATTTCCCTTTTCCCCCACTCATTTTTCCCTCCCCATTACCTTAAGTGCAGGAGGGCTGAGGAGGCATAATACATGTTCAGTTCCAGATTTCATCAGGTATAGAGTTTGGGTCCACTGGATGACATCAAGCCCTGTGTATGCATAGATATGCCAGATTAATCAACTGGCATAGCTATATCTACTGTACCCAGGGTTTTGTTTTGGTCTGTCACCCTCAGTTGCCCAGGTCACACTGGGAGAAGGAACATGATGATGAATGGGCCAAGGGGTTATTGTGGTTTACTGATTGTCATCTGTCTGACTCTTGTTTGTCCCCCCTTCCTTTCTGGATTGTTAGAGAGCCTTGCCATGTTGATTATGGAACTGGGTTGAGAGGGACTGGGACTCAGCAGAGGTGGGAACAGAAGGATTAGGCTGATGGCTAATGGGGGGCTGTGGTGGGGGTATATGGGCCATGGTGTGCAGCAGCAGTACTGGGCTGGCTGGGGTGGCACTTGCTAGGTCTGTTGCTGGGAAAAGGGGTTTCTTAGTTTTTGATGGGATGGGCACTGAATGGGCTCTGGATTACAGAGTGGACAATTGCTTGATGCCTGCCAGTGGACCATCTATATCTGTTGGAATCCAGAACTGAACCCCTATTATGCCTCCCAGCACTCCTGCACATAAGGTGGGTGGAGGAAGAGAGACGGATGGGGGAAGGGGGAGGTCTTTGTTCTTTAATGTGTCCTGAGATATCCTTTTTTCAGTTGGGGATGGACGGTTTAACTGTAGTTGGATACAGAATCAGACCTGGAATCTGATCCAATTCTGTATCCTGTCTGGGATATTTTTCAGAATTAGGATTTTCAGCATTCAATTCTGAAAAAAAAAAAAACTTACTCTGATTAATCCAGTTTCCGTGAAGTGGATTCTGAGCAACCCTACTCAGTACATAATTATTTTGCCTTATCCTGGGCATATTAATAAGCCCTCCAAGTCCAGCAGTACTTGTGGCTTTGTTTCAGGTGCAAACAACCCCCTTGGCTGATGACTTGGCCCTCTGACCCTGTTGCCAAGTCGTGGAGATCAAAGGCATGGAAAGAAATGGTTAATTCATAGGCATTGCCATGAAGTTTCTATTTACAAAAAGTCCAAAAGTCCAAAAATACTCAAATGTTCCTTGTTGATATTGAAACAGTCCACAGACACTCTGGATTGATCCTGGTGGCTGTTGAGGATGACTCCCATATAAGTGCATCATCAGGTTCTCCATCAGTGTCTGCAAAATGTATTGTGGCTGTAGCCAGCAGTACTTAAAGGCACAGTACACTGTTATCACACAAACCCTGCTCTTCACACTATGCTTGTCCTCAGTCTATTAACTGTAACCCCTGATGATGTTGCACTCAATTTATGTATACTGTTTGCTGTATATTTTTTCCTGCTGTTAGTCTGTAATTTTCACAGGTTGTGCCAAAAATAGGCATACCTGATATCAAAAACAAACAAACAAACAAATAAATAAATAAATAAATAACGTACAATGAAGGCCCAGAGAAAACATTCAACAGTAGTGTTAGGTCAAGGGGCACTGGGTCATAACAGCACCAGTTACAACAACACGGTCAAGAACCATGCGGTAAAAATGCTGCCAGGTATTTTTTTAGGATTAGAACCCTGATTGCCACTGCTACCCAGCCGAGCTGCTCCATGCCTCCACTCTCCATGCCATGGGAGCAGCTTGGCCAGCCTCCAGAATTCCTGTGCCCTTGTTCCGTGGCAGCATCATGGACAGTGACCTGGGAAGCACTTACTGCAAGCGCTGTCAATCCCCTCTCACCATCTGTGGCAGCGCTATCCAGACTAGCGCATGCTTTCCTTGCACTATTCTGGTAGCACTGTTCTAACTGGGTACTGGCCAGAGGTAGTCTTTAGTAATCTACACTTTTGTGGGTTACATTCTCTCTGGTGAATGCTTGACATCCATGGGAAAGCAATAACGCTATTTTAAATTTTTATGTAAATTCTTTATGACATATATGTAGAACTATGTTCAAGCTATCTAGACATATTTTCCTAGCTAGAAATTTCAGTTACAGCATATATACCAACACATTTTCTTGTCTACTTAAGTAATTACTTAAACAATTGTCACTATATAACTAGACATGATGCCCAGAGGGCATAAGCTAATATACGTTGTATGCATGGAGTACAACAATGCGTGATTTGATTACAAGGACATCTGTAACAAAGAAAATAACACTCTCCAATAGAAGACAATCATAGCCCTAAGCATAGCAAACAGACTGCCACTGAATGCACAAGATCTAAGCTCCGACAGGTAGCATGACTGACCACCGGCTGCCTCCATTGTCGATGCCAACGATCATTGCCCAGTATAAAAAGAGCTCAAATGTATCTACTTCTATGCTCCTCATGAGCTGAGCAACCTAGTTGCCCATTCTGTGTGGAATTCAGCTTATGACAAGAAGGAGTTGTCAGAAATTTGGAAGTAGTTCTTCATTAAAGTCTGACCCTGGAGTCCCAGTTGATGGTTGTGGTTAGGAGCTGCTTTTACAATTGCCAAATTTCACACCTTTCTGGAAGCTGAAGATATGGAAACAGTGGTGCAGCCCTGTGATGCCTCATGTAGTGTAGTGCACATGGCCAGATTAGATGCCTACACCTGGTGCAGAATGATGCAGCTTGTCTTCTCACTTTAGCACTTTCATCTTATTCTCATGGATTTTAGCAGGAGAAAGGAGAGTGCCTTTTTTGTTTTCTTTGCTTACTTTTTACCCCTTTCTGGACCCTTCTTTCCTAGCATCTTTTTACATCTGGCCACCATCCGTCTCACATCCTTCCTCCAACATCAGTCCATCACCTTTCTACCCACACGGCTTACCCCCCATGGTGAGGTGGTGGGGAGCCCCCTAACTAGCCCACCAGTACTGGATCCAGTACAGATCATGCCCTCTGGCTTACGGTGCGATGTGTTGGATGGCCAACAAGCTATACGCCAACCGGCTGCCTTTTTCCATTTTTCTGGTGGTGGAGTGCGCAATGCCGACAGTGGGCATGCCACGCATGTGTCCATATGCAGCATGCCCACCAGCTGCTCCACTTCTGTGCCCCATACTGTACTGGGCCAATCATGCCAACACCTAGCCTCTGCTAGGTGTCAGGCAAATGCCGGCCTTAGTTCTCCACCCTCCCCTGGAGAGGAGAGCTGTCCTCTGGATGCTCAATCCTCTCCCACCCCAGCTGGCCCCTGATGACCCACTTGCACTGTGAACATGGGTCACTAGCATGGCAGGAGGAAAGGCATTGCTGCCTCAGCCCTCTACGCCACAGGGCTGGCAGGAGTGTGCCTTTTAGGAAAATTAATGTTATGGTGTAGACTGCAGTGACATAATGAGCAGTATGCAGTACCAGTTTAGTCATTTTCTGTTTGGTTCACACACACCCCCATAGATTTGCATGCCCATGATGTGTTTTGCTATGTGTGAGGCATTAGATTATATTTGGTTACTGAAACCACACAAATTGGGAAATATCTGTCTTCTTTTATGCATTCTACATATTCTTCTTCTTCTTCCTTCTTATTTACATAGATGCTGTCAGCAGATAAGGACTGGTAGGCCCATTCAGTCTGCCTGTTTAAGCTGCCCAGTGAAGCATCCAGTGACCCTACGTGGTCATTGGCTTTAGCTTTTTCTTCCTATCTTTATTATTTCTTTGACCTTATTATGGTTTTTCAGTTATTTTACATACAAACATAATAAGTGATTTATGTCTGATTCTATGCACCCAGTGAGATAAAGCAATAAAGGCTAGCAGTTTGGTATGGGATATCAGCTTGTGTTAGAAAGAGTTTCCATCTGGGAGTACTGTACCCCTTGATGAATGTGCAGCCCTTGAATCCCATGCATTGGCATTAATTAGGGGGTGTTGTGTACAATAGTCTAAATGTAACACAGGTGCAGGCTTTTATGGCTTGGAGCCTCAAGTACTGTAGTGAGCTCTGCGAGGACCCGCCCTGCAGCCAGATCTGACCCTTGCATATAGTGCAGAATGCAGCAGCTTGTCTCCTTACCACCTTGTAGCGATCACAGCACATCACTCTGACACTCCACACCTTATGTTTGTGGAGCTTAGTAGCAGAAAAAAAAGGTTTGAGCAAAGTTTGGGCAGGTTCCTAGGACAACCACTTACTTCACAATTATAAACAACAGATAGCTTCACTGAATAAGTTTTTGCTTGACTGAACTCTTGCTGTACATGTAGTTCATTTCTAACCATCAGAGCACTGGCACATCTCAATACCATGTGTGTTTTGATTAACGACTGGTAGTGCCTGAACTAAAGAATAGTATTCAATTTACATTTATGTAGTGTGTTCATAAACTGCATCCCAGCATGCTTTTCGAGCACTTTATATACACAGGATAGTCTAGCTGAGATGCTGCATCTCATTTCCAGTAGGGCCCTGCTTCTGTTTAGGACAGCTTGTAACTCTACATACCATTGGTACTTTGAGTTTTCTTTTGAACAGCTGAAGTCCAACATGGTGTGCATACTTATAATAGATTGTAGGAATACAGCTGTATCTCACTTTTTTGTGTAGATCACAAAATTAGTGAAATTACCTTTTTATGATTATTGTAAAGACATACAAGCTAATAGCCTGTTTTTGATGGGTAAATAAGTTCTTGCTTTGGTTAAGAAAAGGCCTTCAGGGCCCTGGAGGTTGATAGTGTTCCTTGAAGGCAGAAGTGACTATAGGTTCATACAGTAGGCAGACAGTTGCTGAGGAGTGGTTATCTACATTAGAAAAATAGAAACAGAAGATGCCAACAGAAAAGGACACCTTTGTCCACCTTGGTTGCCCTAAAATTCCCTACCTCCTGTGTTACCACAGACCCTACTCAATCTCCGACCTCACCTCTCCTTGCCCTGTTATTAATCATTGCTGTTCACTACACAATCACCCACATTTGGCTATGACATTTAGTTTTATCCGTTTAAAATGGAGTGCCAACAATTCAAATCTGAAAGACACTGCTGCAGAAACTGCTTGCCAGCCAGTCACACTTTTGATCCAGCGGCAGGGTCATTGTCAAAACTGCAACACTTTAGACCACAAATGCCTCAGTTAAAATATTCTTCTACAGGGAAAGATATAAGGTAAAAAAAAATAAAAAAAAACAACCAAAGATCTTTATGAGAGAAGCTCGGGTTCACTAAATAAAATGGAAAGATATTGTTATTCATGTAAATATTTTTTAACTGTATGCATTTTTGGAGGATACTACCCGAACCACCACAGCCTCACAAGGAAGGTATCAAATTTGTTCCCTGCCCTCTGTACTCCATTAATATTTAGCGGCAGGGAACTCTACCCTCAAAACCCATGTCCCTTGAACTTCCCTTTCCTTTCTATGTCCACCTTTCATCAGCTGCCCTATTAGTCACATCATGATGAGTCAGTTAAGCATGTTTCATAACCATAAACCTATTGACTAAGAGAAAATATCTCTAACTGTGTTTACCTAAATTGCTGGATTCAGCCCTGGGTGGAGCAGACTGTGGTCCACCTAAATTTACAGTAAGAAACAAAGCCAAGATCAGTTTTTTTTTATCTGTACTTTAAAATGTGGAATACTTTCTTATTCCAGCAAACTGTTAATGCTAAACATGAGCAGTTAATAAGCCTTTTGCTGCAGCTGAACACATCCAAACATAAGCTGTTCTGACTCAGATTGGAAGGTCCAACCTTTGCTGGTTTTGGTCTGCACTTCTCATTCTTTGTTAACATGCCAAATTGTGGGATAATTACACTGCACATTGTCATTGTACTCTGATGTATTAACAAGATGTATCTCGGAATTTGATGTGATACATAGTGGCAGATTGCTTTGCCCAATAATGTCCCTGTGGTGCAGTACTGCAGTACGGAGCTCTGCATTATTGTGGTGCCTTGCATTTTTTTATTTTTATTTATTTAGTTTTTGTTGACCGGGTAAGTGCACTAGACAAATCCTGCCTATTTTCAGGCATGACCCGGGGGAGGGGGATACAAATGAATGCCAACTGACCTTGAACCAGATTAAGCTGTTGGTGGTATTTTTAGTGAATGAGGGAAATTTGGCCAGGACACCGGGGAAATTCCCTTACTCTTTCGATAAGTGCCTTGGGATCTTTAACATCCACCTGAACTACCACCAATCCAGGCAGATGGGACCTTGGTTTAACATCTCATCTGAAAGATGGTACCTCAGAAGTGCAGCACCCCTCTCATGCAGCACTACAGTGTCAGTACTGGGATATTAACCCAAGTGCCAGATGTGGGAACTGAACCCACAGCCCTCTGATCTCCCGGCCTCAGAGGCGAGTGTGCTACCTACTGAACCACTGACACTGCATTGGTGGAATCACAGGTCTCTTTCCAGGTGGAAATTAAAGGTCCCATTGAATTTATTGTAAGAGAAGGGGATGTTCTCATTCTTTTGACCAACATTCCCCAGGAAAACAAAACAGGTCCATGAACCTTACCCCCCCCACACACACACACACACCCCATGGAAACAAGGTGTCATAAGTTAGTGAGCCTTTCCTGGTCAACAATTTGAAATACATAGAAAGTGAAAGCAGAAAAACACTTTCAGTCCATCCTGTCTACTCTTGAGTTTCTAATATTATTGCGATTCTGTAGGCCTACTGCCATTTGACTACAGCTTCCCCTGACCCCACTTTCCTTTTTGCCCTTAACAGCCCCAGAATCTATCCCACTTGATCATGAATCTGTTAACTGTTCCTGCCTCCGCCACCCCTTTAGGCAGCCTATTCCACTGATCCACCACTCTGTCAGTGAAGAACATCCTAATGTCCTTCTTAACTCCCCCTCTCACAGTTTCCAGTCATGCCATTAAGTTACTGCATTCTGTATAATCTTGCCTATATAATTAGAATGTAATTAATGGACTGGTAAGGAGTGAAAGTTAGTAATGGCAAGACAAAAGATCAGTTTATAAAGTAAACCAAGAATAATAACAATTAGAGTTCTGCCTGTTTAAATCTTCAACACATCCACAATTCGTCATCTGTCCATTTGTGCTGCACTATTCTTTTTTTTAGTTTTTGTTAACTGGGTAAGTGCTCTAGCCAAAATTGACTATTTTCAGGTACAACCCGGGAGAGTACAACTGGTAAATAAAAACAGTTAACAATACTTGAGAGCAGTTTTAGTACATACAGATGCAGGGTTTCATACAATGGAACATATAAACATAGTAATAATATTACATATATTACATATTTCATAAGGGCAGTACACATCAACAGTGGTATACATAGTATAAGAGCTAGAGATAGAGAGAATGGGGTAGGTAAAATGAAGACAACAAGTGAGGAGTAGAGAAAACGTAGCAGGAATAAAGAGAGGGAGAGAGAGAGTTAGTGATGGGGTAATCAAGTGTGGCTAAAACAAGTGCAGGTGTCAGTCAGTGATAAATAGCGCCTCATCTCCCTTTTGAAGCAGAGATGAGACTTAGTCTCCCACAGGTCAGGTGGAAGAGAGTTCCATATTTGAGGGGCAGAATGTTGGAAAGCCGTAGTACTTTTGGAAGTACAACACAGGAATGTGAAGTAAGGATTGATCAGACGAACGCAGGCCATGGTAAGAGTTTTGGGGTACAAGCAGTGTAGCAAGAGAGGAAGGTGTATTCTGTCGAAGAACAGAGTCAACGAGTGAGCACAGAGCATATTTCCTGTGAGCTGAGGAAGAGAGCCATTTTAAGTCCTTGTAGAGCTAGCAGTAGTACGTAAGGTGAGGAGACGAGGAGGCATATCTACATATGTTGTTGTATGTTACATCCATTTTATGGAGGGAAGACTTATGCGCTACAACAAAGACAGGGGCACCATAAGCAAGGGCAGGGAGCAAGATACCCCTGGCAATTGCCAACTTAGCTGAAGGTGTACGTATATAGCTACTCTTATAGACAACACCCAGTTTAGAATATACAGCTTTATAGGCAGCTAGAATGTGTAAGTTAAAGTCAAAGGACTGGTCAAGAAGGACCCCCAAGTAGTTGAAGGACATAACACATTCGATCTGTGAGCCTCCTAAGACACTGACATGCAGTTCAGTAGAATGAGCCTTAAGTTTTTGGACTGAGCCTCGAAGCATTGCCTTTGTCATTTTTGTGTTCAGTACCAGTTTATGGTTAGATTGCCAGTGCTGCACATTTTTGAGATCAGTAGACAAGGATGAATTGATGCAATCAACATTCAAGGAGCTGAAGTAGAGGACCAGATCACCACATACAGAATTGATGTACATGATTTGAAAGCGTCTGTAATATTGTCTATGAAAAGAGAGAAGAGCAGTGGACCCAGGATGGATCCCTGGGGCACCTCAATTTTGATGGTTGTGCTACCAGATAGGAAGGAGTTGTATTTAACCATTTGAGACCTATTTAACAGGTAGCTTCTAAACCATTTGACAACAGGAGGTGAGAAGCTAAATTTATGAAGCGTGGTTAGGAGCAGTGAGTGATCAACAAGATCAAAAGTCTTCGTCAGGTCTATAAAGACAGCACTAGTAAGTAGACCACCATCCATGTTTGATAGAATATCAGTTGTGAGTTTCAAGAGGGCTGTCAGTGTGCTGTGTCCTTTTTTGAAATCATGCTGTGTTTCAGACAGAAGGTTGTATTTGGTTAGGTGGGCAACTGTTTGTGAGGCAACAGGTTTCTCCAAGATTTTACTGAGGACCAAGGGAATGGCAATGGGCCTGTAATTTGTGATGTCCTTCAGGTCACCCTTCTTGGAAACTGGAGTTATCCAAGCAATTTTCCATATTCCTGGAACCTTACAACCACCGAGAGACAGTGTATAAATTTTAGCTAGTGGCAGGGCTAAAAGGGGAGCAGCAAGCTTGAGGAATTGAGGTTCAAGAGAGCCATAGCCAGTGCTAGAGTTATCTGAGATAGATTTTAGTAATGACAAAACATCATGTCTAGTAATGGCCTTGAAATAAAAAGACAGGGAGTTTGGAAGCTCATTAGGTTGATCAGTAGAGGTGTTTACGTGGTCAGAGGTAGGGGTTGGAGAGAAAGTAGCTGACTGATGGAAGAGAGAAGTGTACTGTGTTAAATCTGAGAACATATTGTTAAAAGAGTTTGCTATTGTGCCATGGTTATTACAGTGCACTCCATTTAGTAGCATATCGCCTTGCATATCCATTTTGGCAGTGCCCAAAAAAGACTTTATATGTGTCCAGAATATTTTAGGATTGCCAGCAGAGCTTATGAGCAGGTTCTTGCAGTAATCACTTTTGGCGGTCCTAATCATCTTTCTGCAGGAGTTCCTAAGAGCCCTATAGGCATTAAAATCTGACTGAAGTCCAGTGCACTTGTATCATTTCCAGCATTTATCCCTAAGATGCAGGTTAGCGAGCAGGTCTTTGTGGAGCCACCTGGTCAGTTTTCCTCTATCACACCTAGTAACCTGTGGGGCATGCTTCTGTTGAACAGCAAGGAATTCTTTTAGAAAGATTTGTAGGGCTTCATCAACATCCGTAGAGATATGGATAGCAGTCCAGTCAATTTTTGAGACATCAGATAGAAATTTATCAATGTCCAGATTGGCAAAGTCAATAACGGTAACAAAATGTAGAGAGGGAGGGAGGTGCACCAGCTGACCAAATGCAGAAAGTAGGAAAGTGGTCAGATAATGAATCAGCAAGTATGACAGAAGTGTATACATGCTCCATGTGATTCACCAGTACCCAGTCGATGAGAGTAGAAGATTTCTGTGTTGGGGCAGTATGGGTAGGTTTTATAAGCAACTGGTGCAAGTTGTAGCTGAGCATCAGAGACTGTAGTGAGACCTGGGCTGTTCCCAGCCAGTTCAGGTTTAGATCACCCAGGATTACAACATCATTATTATTAACAATTTGAGTGGTGTGATTAAGGAAGCTTTGCAGACCGTCCATGCCTCCAGTGTGGGATTGTAGACACAGCTTATATGTAGTTTTTGTTCCAGGCACAAGGATAACATGAGCAGATTCACAACCAGATGAGAGATCAGTGGTAGGAACAGACACAACATTTAGGCGGCTTTTAAAAAATATAGCAACACCACCTCCACATTTAGATGAGATTCTATCTTTGCGAAACATGGCATACCCATCTAGGAAACACAGTGAGTCCATAATTCTAGGCTTGAGCCAAGTTTCTGTGAGACATAGAATATCAGGTTTGTAAACTTGTACCCAGGCCTCAAGTTCAGCAAGACGACTGGTGAGACTTCTGATGTTCATGAGTGCAATAAATATCCCCTTACCAGTGACCCTAGATCCAGTATGTCAGTTGGTGAGAAGTGACTCAAAGGGCGAGGATTAAGTTCAATATCACCCGAGAGAAGGGTGGTGATGAGGACTAGGAACCAAGATCTAGTGCCATGAAGAATAAACGAGGATTTTAACCAGGGCAATATCCCACTGATAGCAGCAAAGGCATGATAGGTGCAGCCTTTACGAAGGAGAGAGATGTGTCACCCTGGCAGAGGACAATGATGAGCTATAGTGTTTGAGAAATAAAAGTTAAAAAAGTCAGATAAAGTGTCATAGGATCCTTGGTTACCGGGGGTGTGCAAGGTTAGAGCATGTAAGCCAAGTAGCAATAATAGTGAGAGAAACAATCCTCCATAGTAGAGGACAGCTATGTTTTAGGGTAAAGACTCAGAATTTGTCTAACAGGGCAGAAAAAGAGTCCAGTTTTAGCAATCTACTACAGCAGTGCCCACCCAGAAACACTGCAACAGTGTGACAAATCAGAACTCAGAGAACCTTCAACTGCAGCAGGTCTAGTGGTAGTTTAGAATTTGGACAGGAGAAAAAGGGAGAGGGGGAGATACCAGAGACTAGAGAACAACAGGGTAAAAAGGGGTATTGTATGGAAGCAGCAAGCAGGAAAAGCTCTGGTCTCAAGAAGCAAAACAGACCCGCGTAGTCCCAAATTAAAGCACAGCAGAACCAGAGTCAGCGAATTATGTCAGCACAGAGTTAAAGCAGATGGACCTGTATCAGAGTAAAACAGAGAGAAACTCTGGGGAAAAAAAGTAGGTCCATCCTGGTGGTGACACTCTCTGAAAAATGTTGTACCCATGCTCGTCAGCACATTTTTGAAATGACCCCTTTCCTTGTTTTTGCTGGCCAAAAAATGGACCCTTTAATTCAAAAACAAGGAGTTGGCTATGGCCTCCACCCCTACTTTTCGCTTGAAGTGAGGAACATGATTATCGGTTTGCATCAGATACACACATAATGTAGTGAAGCACAGTATTATTTACCTAATGCACTAAACACCCATGTACCTGAGCATGACACACAGACACAAAGACACACACACACACACACACACACACACACACATCTATCTTCTGTTTGCAGTTAGTACTGTAGATATTTGTATATGTTTCACAGTGTTCTTCCCTATTGGCATGTGTGCATCAGGAAAACAGTGACTCACGCTGTCTCTCTCTCTCCCACTCAAGCAGTAAGGTAATCAACCATACGCATTTAACTCATTGCTTCTCCCATTCATCCTGACCGTCCCAAACTACTATTACCATGCCTTTTCTTTAAGTCACCTTGCCCATTTTTTATTATATGCAGCTCTCATGGGAACACTTGACAACCAGTGATGCCTCAATGGTGTACAATCAAATGTAAGCTCCATCTCCTTTTGCAATGACCCCTTTGCCATATTCCCCAGGCAAGACAACCATATTAGGGGCAGTAGTAACTTTTATTTTCTTACGAATACATTCTTTCTACATGCAAATAACATATATCACAGAATTATACCATTGCCTCCCTCTCTTTGCTGTATTTATTGTCCCTTGGATGCAAAGCATCTTAATCCTCCTTTCCCTTCCCATTTACAACACCTCTCCTTCCTGTATCAAAAAATGTTCAATCACATTGTAAATCATGGTAACAGATACAGCTCTCATTTATTTTTTACATTTTGTCTGTTTCTTTTAATTCTTGGCTGGTGTCCAGTGGGTGCTCCCCACCCTACCCTCTTTCTGTAGCCTAAGTTGAATGCCTGAACTGATGGTATTACTTTCGACAACTGACTGAGGAGGTTAGAGTGCTAGGTCAGTTGCCGAGTACTTGCTGACAATATTTAACATTATTTTGTAGAATCTGTCATATTGTGGCCCCACCGACTGAGTGCTCACCTGCATCGCTGTAGCGGGATCATCATCTCCTGTCCTGAACACCTCTCCTTTGTGCCTGACAGACTCTATGGTCTTCACTCCCGGGTCTTCACTCCTCCTGCCCTCTGCTGAACAGAATTATGGCTGCTGACAGTGAGAAAGCCTGGTACTGCTAACCTGTACTGGTAGAAAGTTTGCTGGGCTGGTTGATTGCTCCTTCCTGCTACAACTGTGCAGTCTCTGGGGTACAAGAGAATCTGGAGTCCCTGCAGATCTGAGGGTCCATGTGGATAGCACATGAAGCACCAGAAGCCAGGGCCAGAAGAATGACTGGTGCAGGCTACCCCACTAGGGTTGCCAACACTGTATTTCAAAAATAAACGATAGTTCTTAGACTCCCTCCTCTGTCACTTTCAAATATAAATTCAGCATTGTGTGTGTGGGGGGTCATGAGTTGGTGTGACGGAAAGCCAGAATGCACCTGTCCCTCTTCCCAACTACTTATCAACTTCACTGTTTTTAGTTTGATTTCTTTGCACATGGCGTACAATAATTTTGGAAAACTACACTCTGCAGTTAAAAACACATAAGCAGCAAGGCTATATGCAAGTTTAATTAAAATGAAAATATCTGTGACATTGTTTTACTTTTTGCATAAATAAGGAAAATCCATGATAATGGCACAATATTTATACATTTCTAATGACAGGACACACAAGAGCAAATTGCAAATATTTCCACTTATGTAGATTAGCTACTGAAATAAACGCTACAGTATACTGGCAAATCCAACTGTACAAAAAAATTACACACTAAATATTTACGTCTGGTTTTTTTTGTACACAGCTAAATTCCCTGACACCTAGGCCTAACACATTTTTCTAGTTCACTCCGGAGTTCACTGTACAACAATTCAACTCCCCACAAGCTAAATTTTACTTTCCTGCCTGCAGTACAACACAAAATAGCATGTACATTTTTAAATACTCACAGTGCACTGCTGGCAGCTTCACTTTTCAGTTTACTAGGTTCGCAGTCTCCAACAAACTCTAAACATGAACAACTGTACCAGCTAGGAGACCGTGCATCAATTCAAATTGCCAACAAGACCGAAACCCGGGACCAAAACATTTATGCAAGAAATAAGATCCACAGTGTAGAAACAGTGCATGCTCCACAACTTAAGCTCACTGTTTACTGATCACCTAGCATTCTGGTTGAGGGGCAAATTCACTTTTTTATGTCAGTCTACTATTGTGCTCCACGATGATGCTAAGTATAGTCAGATTTCCTGCTTCAAGCTTTAGGTAACGTCCCCGCAGGTGTCCCCATTGCCCCATGTGATGGTCGTGGTTGGAGTAATGGTGCTGCACCTAATGTTAGCCCTGGGAAATTAATTTTTAAAACTGTTAAGTCCCCAACTCACATGATCCTGATACCTGATGTGATGGTGCTGTGGCTAATGTTAGCCACTGAGAAACTGATTCTATGCATGGGCAAGTTAGCAACCCCCCCCAAAATAATCTGGGTTAGTGAAGTGATAAAACATGCAATTCTTTTTGACGAGGTGGCAGTTTGCAAGTTGTTTAGTTGCATGGAGTGCAGGATGATGTGATGAGAATGGACCTCCACCCTGAATGGCTTTTTGGGGGAAGACTGAATTAAGGTGCCGAGCCTTTTCCACTGTCCACAGCCTTGATTCAATTCAGGAGGGGACAAGATGAGTGAAGACCATAGTGTCTGTCAGCAGCAAAGGAGAGGAGGTGGGCACAGGACAGGATGATTCCGCTACTGTGATACAGGTGAGCACTTAGCCCGGGCACTCAGTCGGCGGTGGGGGGTGGCAATCGGGGCTCATTTACTATTCACTAATAACTAGGTAAGCAAATGTAAATGGCCAACATGACAAGGAACATACATATAGGGGGACAGTCGCACTTTTATCTAATAACTGTCATGATCAGATGTAGCTTTTGCTTCTCGATATATAATGAAAATGTAAGCCAGCTGCTTTAAACTGGCACATCTATCATGCAGCTGCAATCCTGGCTGCAATACACACGAGTGTTTGCTGGAGTGGGAGATGGGGGGTTGGGATTCTGTTGTAAATGCAGATGCAAGTACCTGACAGACCACTTATCCTCTATGACAAAGTCGCCTTAAGGATTTCCATGATCTTTCCCCCATAAAATACCTGAAACAAAGATCTGAACCAAATTAGGCGGGCATGCCAGGATAAGGGGAGGGACAGGGAGGGGTAGAGATATGTCAGCTCATATGTCAGATTCTACAAAATAATATTAAATATTGTTAGTAAGTACTCGGCGACAGACCTAGCACTCTAACCTCCTCAGTCGGTTGCTGAAAGTAATACTGTCAGTTCGGTCATTTAACTTGTTAAAGGAGAAGGGTAGGGTGGAGAGCACCCACTAGACACCAGCACCTGTGGTGAATATCAAAGGGATGAGCCGGGGAGAGGAGAACACCGGGGGTGAATAGCAAACACAACACATCCAGAATTATCACTTGTTCTCCTCTCTAGGCTCTTCCTAGTCCCAGTTCCCAGTCCTCCTAATGATTAGAAATTGAGGAGCCACATTCGGGAAAATGAAAAAAACAGGACCCTATCAAAGAAATTCACAGAGATAAGCATCCGTGTTTGCAATTTTAAAAACACCCCTTTTCCATGATTTTTGCGACGTGGATGCGTACACCAGTGCCAAGAGAGTGCCACCACCGGGAGGTCTGTTAATAGGGTTTAGGTGATAAGATGAAAACAAGACCATCTTTAAAGAAAGATACTTCACAGAGTGTCCTGGTCACTAGCTGACGGTGAATGTTGTAGAACTGTAGCACTGAGACCATATTGTAGTGTGATGTCATCATAGTTTATGAAAGTCCTATATTGTGCACAGGCAAGTACAATGAAAAACCACTAGTGATTGGTCAATATAAACATCCAATCAGGCACTTAGTCTCACAGTGACTATATAAGAACAGGTCCACCCAGGGTGAAGAAGACAGACCTCAGATTAGTAGAATTTGTATCACATCTCTTTATTGCACCAAACCTCTAGTTATTATAATTCACAAATCCTGAAACAGTAGTGACCCAAATAATAACAGACTCAGCTCTGTATTATGCTCTCTTAAGATGTTAGAACCACTGGTCCACAAAGGTATAGGAAATGCAAGCATTTGTTCTGACTAAAAACATTTTATCTAATGTTCGGTCTGGTTCAAAATCCAGCATTCCAAAACCACAGTGAAAGATATTACAAATGCTCCAGACACTGGTTAATGGGGACACACCAATTTGGTTTGGCCAGTTCCCTCCTCGACAAGTTACTCTGGACAATTAGCTGTGGTGACAACTGCAACCCTGCCAGATTTGTTCCCCAAACAATTTGCTGCCATGAAAAATTGAACAGAACCTGAACAACAATGCCAGCAGAGGTGCTACTTTTATAACCCTCAGGTGGGTATACCAACCCGATGTCGAAACATCGACAGCGACCGACACTAGAACGACTACAGCGCCAGGTCGCAGTAGTGTCTGTGCTGAACCCCATCACTGTATTTGGGGGGTCTTGCACCCCCCTTCCCCTAATCAACTCTGACTCAGAGTTCATTATATATAGTGGGGGTGTGTGGGGGGCATAGCTCCCTGCATGGGGGTTCGGGTGCGAAGCCCACCAAAGAAAACATGTTAGTTTGTAAGAAACCATGTGCAACCCACAAAAAAATGGTCCACATGATGATTTTGATGGCTGGTCATTCGACAAATGTTTTATCGACAACCAGTTGTAAATCCCCCTCAGGTGTATTGGTCATCTGATGGGCAAATCGTGTCCACCTGGAGGTTTAATTATATGGCATGGACAAATAGCCAGGGAACGAATTTGGCAGGGCTGTGATTGTCACCACAGCTAACTGTCCAAACAATTTGTTGAGTGGGCAATTAATGGAAGCAAATTGACATGTTACTAAGGAAGCTAAGCTGAGATTGGTCCAAATTACCTTCCTTTCCCTGATAGATTATGTAGACTTCCTCTATAATCAGGGCCCCGCTGTGATGTTAACTAAGCTTGAAATGCTCTATCATAGAGCCATTAGGTTTATTACTGGTCTCCCTTTCTCCACACATCACTGTCCCTTCTATGCGGCTGTGGGATGGTCATCCCTCCCATATAGACATCAAAGAAATGCTACAATTTGGACTTACAGAGCTATCATCAAAAAACTACCCCTGTACATTTCCGACTGCCAAGTTACGCTTTGGTAGGGCTTCTATAAGCTATGTGCTGCCTGTTTTGTGGAATAAGCTGCAAATGTCATTGAAACTTATCATTCCTACCAACATTGCTGTCTTCAAAACATTATATGCACGCTCCTATAAGGAATCTTGCAACTGCTTCCCTTGTCCTTAATCTCCCCTTCTTTTAGACAGAGTTCCCCCCATCCCCTATCCTGCTTGGCTTCTCCTATTCCATATTTGCTAATTGGTTCCCATCCTTACCTGACCCTTTACCTCCTCCTTACTCCCATTCTTGGATACCACATCTGATATTCTAACCTTTTTAACTTCCTCTATTCTGCTGGATTGTCTAACGCTCCCATCTTAAGACAGGAGTAGCACTTATGGTTTTGTCAAGCCTTGTATCCCTTGCACTTGCACCTTATGCCCCTTTATCCCCTCTCTTTGCTCCCCTTTTTGACTGCCCTTTAAGCCATTCCTTCTCCCTCCCACTCCCTCCTTGCCTGGCCCTGTCTAGTAACCCCCCAACCCCCTGTACTTCCTCACCCCTTCTGAACTTCTCCTCACATGTTGTATTTGTATTGTTGACATCTACTGCAATTTGACTGTATATGTATTATAATATGCTTGTACTGGTTCATTGTGTATACATTGTCTTCATCCTCCGAATGACTTGTACTCACCTTGTATGTATCCTAAGCGACTGTTTTTAGATTTTTTTTTTCTGATATACACCATGAAGTTTGTAATTACTTTGAACTTTTCTATTTGGAATTGTATTGAACACTGTTTTTGAAGTCTACCCAGGTCCATCTTGAAAATGAGTTTTGCTCAATGGTGCTAGCCTGGTTAAATAAAGATTTAATTGATTGATTGATTGATTGATTGAAGTAGCCCTTGTTAACCCATTTCTGGACTGTTTATTGATCAAAGAAATGCCTTTGATAGATAACAACTTCCTTCCAGGCAGACTCCAGCTCATGAAAAATACAGGAAGAACTAACTTATGGATAGAGGTATTATACTTCCTAAGTCAAAGTGAGCAAAGGAAATATATACATACCTCTCGCTCTCTTTTTTTTTATAAACCCAAGTACACAAAGCAAAGCATTGCATGTAAGAAAATTAATTTGGCTCTATATAGCATTTTTCATATAGATTGTCTCCCAAAGTGCTTTACAATCCAGAAGAGGAAGGGGAGAGAAAGTTGCTACCATTTTCTAAACAGAGATTAAACAGAAAAAACAGAAAGAGAGTAGACAGAGAGAATACAAATACATTAAGGACAGGGAGGTTAAAAGGAGAACTGCACTGAACTTGAAAGTAATTTTCCCAGTGGAATCTGTTTTTCTAAATACTGGTTCCTCTTCTGGAATTATTACATCTCTAAAGGCCTATTTGTGAGCTCAGTGAGTGTTTCTGATGTACACTCCATGTTCAGTACCATTTTATAACTGTATGATGTAGTGTATGTGCCTTTCAACCATAAAGTTCTATTGCAGAATGTGGGTGCATTGTACCAAAAACTGAAGAGCTGAGTAAGAGACATAGATTACGTCATACAGTACTAAATCTAATAATCACGCAGATACCAATGTGGAGTAAGCTGGTAGGTTTACTGTACTGATCTCAACTTAAGCACAACTGCAGAAAATGTTGGCAACTGCCTGTCAGATATGGGTTTAAATAAACAAACTAGCACATGCTCAGAAAGAACTGGAAGGGGACAGGATCAGCTGTGTTCCAGGACAGTAGCTGCTGCTGTTGTTTTCACAGGGTTCTTGTGGATTTTACTTGGTAGGTTAGTTCTTTTCTTACTTCTAAGGGGCTAGCAGGGTATTGTTTTGGGTGCTGCTGGATGCTTGTAAACTGATTTGGTGGCTGTAAGTGGGGCTCATTTTGTGGATGCTTCACTGTGTAACAGGCTGTGCTGGTAGAGGCCTATTTCTTCTGATTTAAAACCTATTTGGTGGGATTTGCTTGGAGATGGTTATTTGAATTGGAGACCTATATCTGTTAATTTCAAGCCTATTTTGATGTGTTGTTAGTGAAGCTGATTAAATTGGAGTCCTGTTTCCTTTGGCAGCAAACATATTTTGGGGGCTTTGACTTGAATTTTGATTCCTTGTGCTGACTCCATTAGCTGTAAAGGTTACTGCATAGTGGGGAGGGTGTTAATGGTCTGGCCAGGTCTCACTCAGCCAATTGACTGGAGGCAGAGCTGAATCAGATTGAGGTGTTAGCTGCTTTGTCTTCTCAGAAAGAACTGGAAGGGGACAGGATCAGCTGTGTTCCAGGACAGTAGCTGCTGCTGTTGTTTTCACAGGGTTCTTGTGGATTTTACTTGGTAGGTTAGTTCTTTTCTTACTTCTAAGGGGCTAGCAGGGTATTGTTTTGGGTGCTGCTGGATGCTTGTAAACTGATTTGGTGGCTGTAAGTGGGGCTCATTTTGTGGATGCTTCACTGTGTAACAGGCTGTGCTGGTAGAGGCCTATTTCTTCTGATTTAAAACCTATTTGGTGGGATTTGCTTGGAGATGGTTATTTGAATTGGAGACCTATATCTGTTAATTTCAAGCCTATTTTGATGTGTTGTTAGTGAAGCTGATTAAATTGGAGTCCTGTTTCCTTTGGCAGCAAACATATTTTGGGGGCTTTGACTTGAATTTTGATTCCTTGTGCTGACTCCATTAGCTGTAAAGGTTACTGCATAGTGGGGAGGGTGTTAATGGTCTGGCCAGGTCTCACTCAGCCAATTGATTGGAGGCAGAGCTGAATCAGATTGAGGTGTTAGCTCTTTGTCTTCTCAGAAAGAACTGGAAGGACAGGATCAGCTGTGTTCAGGACAGTAGCTGCTGCTGTTGTTTTCACAGGGTTCTTGTGGATTTTACTTGGTAGGTTAGTTCTTTTCTTACTTCTAAGGGCTAGCAGGGTATTGTTTTGGGTGCTGCTGGATGCTTGTAAACTGATTTGGTGGCTGTAAGTGGGGCTCATTTTGTGGATGCTTCACTGTGTAACAGGCTGTGCTAGAGCCTATTTCTTCTGATTTAAAACCTATTTGGTGGGATTTGCTTGGAGATGGTTATTTGAATTGGAGACCTATATCTGTTAATTTCAAGCCTATTTTGATGTGTTGTTAGTGAAGCTGATTAAATTGGAGTCCTGTTTCCTTTGGCAGCAAACATATTTTGGGGGCTTTGACTTGAATTTTGATTCCTTGTGCTGACTCCATTAGCTGTAAAGGTTACTGCATAGTGGGGGAGGGGTGTTAATGGTCTGGCCAGGTCTCACTCAGCCAATTGACTGGAGGCAGAGCTGAATCAGATTGAGGTGTTAGCTACTTTGTCTTCTCAGAAAGAACTGGAAGGGGACAGGATCAGCTGTGTTCCAGGACAGTAGCTGCTGCTGTTGTTTTCACAGGGTTCTTGTGGATTTTACTTGGTAGGTTAGTTCTTTTCTTACTTCTAAGAGGCTAGCAGGGTATTGTTTTGGGTGCTGCTGGATGTTTGTAAACTGATTTGGTGGCTGTAAGTGGGGCTCATTTTGTGGATGCTTCACTGTGTAACAGGCTGCGCTGGTAGAGGCCTATTTCTTCTGATTTAAAACCTATTTGGTGGGATTTGCTTGGGCCTGGTTCTTTGCCTGCTGGGCTTGGAGGGGAGACACAGGGCTGATACACTCTCTCTCGAGTCAGGTGTCTGCCCAATACCCACCTTCCCACCCTCCCTCCCCAGAAGTCTGCAAATTTATAGGGGAACACCTGCCTGCAATTGGAGGAAAAGGCTGCAGGTACAGCTCATGTAGTTCTAGCCACTGGGGGTAGGATTTAAAGGCTGGGAGAGAAGCTTTGGGAGTTGTTCATTCCCTTATAAGTTTAATGTGTTGTACTGCACCTAGTAACAGGGTTACTGGTGTACAGTGGACTGTCTCTAAGATTAGTGGGTGACCTGATTAGGCAGTAGGGGTATCTTGGACTAGGGGGAACCTGGTGGCTCACCCAAGGAAACCTATTTGGAAGGGATGGAAACACACATCATTAGGGCCGGCATCTTTGGGAGGGTGGTGGGGTGCACAGGGTGTGAGCAGCCATGATACTGGACTGGGCTTGAAGTTTGGTGGTTGCCAAGTGTGCTACCAGCTAGCACAACTTAGGGAGGAGGTTGAGGGATTAGGAGAAAGCTGGGGGAAGGGGTGGTATGGTTGGGGAGGGGCTGGGAATCTCCACAGGGTTGCACCAAGCACTGGGGTGGGGGCATAGGGAAAGGAGTGCAGGAGAATACTCAGGGATCACATAGGGAACCTGGCAGAGGGGGTCCAAAAGGACACTACCAAGGAAGCAGGCAGGTAACTGGGGGCCCTCACAAAGGGGGGATGGAGGGACAACATTCTCAGGGATGTAGGCAGATGGCCAGGGCTGGACAGAAGGAAGCAAGGCAGGGAGGTGGATCAGACCTTATACTCAGTAACCGCTTCAATTCTCTTCTTCTGCTCAAGGATGAGGGGGGTGATGTAGCCATGACAGGGGTAGTTAGAGATGGAAAGGGAGTGGGAGTGGGAGGCAGGAGGCAGGGGCCAGATAGCAGAAAGAACAGGGGGGGGCCTGGAATGCAGGAGAATGGGGGGAGCAGTGAATCAGAGCAGGAGGGGCAGGGGGAAGAGGGAGGAAAGCGCAAGGAGAAGGACCAGTTGGGATGAAAGGTAAAGGAGAAGGACCAGAAGTACAAGGAGGATTCAGTAAAGGGAGCTGAGGGTTTAGGCCAGTGGAGCACGACTAGCAAGGAGGAACTAAATGGAGACAGGAAGGAAGGGAGGGAGGATGAGCCAGGCTAGTTTAGCAGATGGGGGAGAAGGACCAGTTGCAAGCAGTGAGGGGGGAATTAGCAAGGAACAGAAGGATACTCAGGAGGAGGAGAGGCATAGGATTGGAGGGAAGGGGGTGGCCATGGTAAATAAGGAGGGGGTGGCATGTGGCACCCAGAAAGGGGGAGGAACACGGAGCCAGCTGGGTGGAGGGGCCTGTAGAAAGGATGAGGGACATGGAAGGGGGGAAATGGAGGAAAAGGAGTGGTCAGAGTGCTCCTGCTGGGGGATTCTATGATCAGGGGCATCAAATGGGATAGGGAGGGAGAAGCCTGGCCAGTTAGAACAAGATGCTTCCTGGACTAACGGTGCAGGGCTAGGCACGAGGTATATCAGCTGGCAAAGGATTGTGGGGGTCCCCAGACATACTGGCCCCACCTGGGTACAAATGACATTGAGGGAAATAGCGCCAGAGATACAGACAAGATCTTAGGGAGCTCCGCCAGGTCTGTCATGACATAGGATTCACAGTTTCTTCTCAGATCCTGCCACAGCCAAGAGCTAGTGGGGAACACAAAGGAAAATTAGGAGATAAACCAGTGGCTCAGGGAGTGGTGTGAGGCCAGAGGGTGGGTTGATGGGGGTTGGGGAGACTCAGAGGATAAGGAGCTGTATGCTAGAGATAGACTACATCTCAATTTGGAGGAGGGAACTTGTTGAAAATAGAGGGTCATTGGTGAAAAGTGGGTTTAAACTTGTGAAGGGGGTGGGATGGGAGAAAAGGCTGTCAAGGGGTGCCGATAAAGGAGGGACTTGTTCCACCCCCTGGGGACCAGGAGGATTGCAGGAAAAGGCCAACTGGCAAAGTGCAGACCAGGGGAAACAGAATCCCCATGGGAACACGAGCAGGGGAAATGGAACTATAGGGAAAGGGTGGAAGGTAGTCCTGCTAAATGCCAGGAGCCTGGCACAAAATGCCTGCACTCCAGGCGATGCCAACTGAGGGAGCAGTGGATGTGCAGCGGTCACTGAGACTTGGCCACTGCAAGACATGACTGGGACCTGAACCTGGAGGGATACACTATGTTCAGGAAGGACAGGGGAGGTAAGGGAGGAGGGTAGCAATGATAGTCAAAAACTGCATTGGCATAGGGGGAGTAGAGGAGGCGGAGGGAACCGTGGAGGCGATTTGGGTCACCTTGATAACAAGGGAGGCAAGAGAGTAAAAATAGGAGTGGTGTATAGACCCCCTGCCCTGGCGGAGGAGCTGGAGGACAGTCTGGTGGCAGATGTTAGGGAGACACTGCAGACTGGGCAGAGTAACGGTGGTGGTGTTGGGGGACTTAAACATGCCAGGAACAGACTGGGAGACTATGACATCCTCTGTGACCAGGGAACAGAGGTTGTTGGATGTCTTTCAAGACGCGTTCCTAACTCAGCAGGTGAGGGAACCGACCAGGGAGGCAACGGGTACTGGATGTGGTCCTGGCAGACAGTGACCAGATTGGGGGCCTGGAGGTAAGGGACCCATTACGGGAGTGACATGCCACAGTTAGGTTCTGCCTGGACCTAGGAGGGGTAGAAGGCTGCACAAAGATGGAAGTAACCGACTTCAGGGGGCGGATTTTAAGGAAATGGGAAGGATCCTGAAGGAGCATTTGGATGGATTGGGTCAGACATGGACGCTGATAGTAGGTGGAAATCATCAGAGAGGGGGCAGGATGCTACCAGCACTGTGCAAGAGTAAGATGAAAATGCGTAGGGCCTAAAACTCTGTTGGTGGACCAGGAGGTCCAGGAGGTGGTGCGGGGAAAGAAAGCAGCCTATAAGCAATCAAGTGCTCAAGGAGTGAAAGGGATCGAGGGAGTATGAGCTGATGGCTAGAAGGGCCACTAGAGTGGTGGAGAGGGCAGCTAAGGGAAGGAAGGAGCAGAACCTGGCCAGGAAATTAGGATAGGAACAAGGGTCTTTTAGATACATTGGGAAAAAATGAAGGTGAAGGGGCAGATTAGCAGGATTAAATCAGGGAGAGATGGGCACAAGACCCGGGGAGCAGGCTATGTACTAAATGAGTACTTCACCCAGTTTTCACCAGGGAAAATGGGTGCTGCATCACACATGGAGGAGACAGAGATACTGAGGAGGGGGGACCCTTACCAATCGGCAGGTCTGGGGAGAGGGGAAGGCATCACTGGCAGGTGGGGGAAGGGCTAAGCAGGGAGAAGGGGTACTGGAGGTGGAAATTACAGCAGAGAGAGTGAGGGAAGCCCTCAGCTCCCTTAAGATGGAGAAAGCACTGGGGTTGGATAAATTACATCCCAGAGTGCTGAAGGAACATGCAGATGTCCTGGCAAAACCCCTGGCAGAGCTTTTCACCATCTCTCTGAGGACAGGGTGGGTGCCCCAAGACTGGAAGGTGGCGCATATAGTGCCTATCCACAAGGGGGGATCAAGGGAGATGGCAGGGAACTACAGGCCTGTCAGCCTGACCTCGGTGGTGGGCAAGGTGATGGAGGGCATTGTCAAGGAGAGGCTAGGGGGGGACCTGGATAAGTCAGGGTGCCTGGACGATAGACAGCATGGATTCATCCAGGGAAATCGTGTCAGACAAACCTGGTGGAGTTCTATGACTGGGTGACAAGTGCCTTGGACCTGGGTAGACCAGTGGATGTCTTCTTTCTAGACTTCAGCAAGGCATTTGACTCTGTTCCTCACGTGGGCCTGTTGGATAAGCTGGGAGAAATGGGGGTGGGGAAACAGATGATCAGATGGATAGGCAACTGGCTCCAGGACGGACCCAGAGGGTCGAGTTGGTGGATAGTCTCATCCCCAAGGAGCGCTTATAGTGGGTCCCACAGGATCAGTCTCTGGGCCCCTTCTGTTCAGCGCCTACGCATCTGACATAAGGACAGGAATCAGGAGTGAGATGAGTCTCTTTGCAGATGACTCGAAACTGGGGGCGGTGGTGGATGGGGAGGAGGGAAGGGTGGCCCTACAGGGGGACCTGGAGGCTCTGGAAAGATGGTCTAGAAAGTGGAAGCTAAGGTTCAATGCAGGGAAATGCAAGGTACTCCACCTGGGGGCCAGAAACCCAGGCCAAGTGTACACCCTGGGGAAATGCTACAAGTCTCGATGGCTGAGAGGGACCTGGGGGTGGTGGTGGATGTCAAGATGAACAACTCTGAGACTTGGAGGGCAGCAGCCAAGGCCAACAGGATACTGGGATGCATCGCTAGGGGATCACCTCCAGAAGGAGGGAAGTGATACTCCCTCTGTATAACTGCTTGGTGAGGCCTACCTGGGCACTCATGCGTGCCTTGGAGGCCCTCACTTAAAGGGACATTAACCTCCTGGAGAGGGTCCAGAGGAGGCAACCAAAATGATTTGGGGCTTGGGGGACAGGACCTATGAGGAGAGGCTCGAAGAGCTAAATATGTACACATTGGAAGAGAGAAGGGACCGGGGACATGATAGAGGTCTTTAGGTACATGAAGAGGGTAAATAGGGAGGAACAGTCGGGTGCTGCGAAGGAAGGAGGAAGGGGCCACTAGAGGCATGGGTGGAAGCTGGAGGGGAAGATTCAGGGAGAAAGGAGGAGGTGCTACTTCACTGAGAGGGTGGTGGAGCCATGGAATGCACTGCCTAGGGGGCTGGTGGAGGCAGAGACAGTGGAGGGGTTCAAGAGGGGGTGGGACAGGTACAGGGGAAGGATTCTGGAAGCAAAATCCAATGCAGCAAGAATATCCAGAACTGGGAAGGGAGAAGCCAGAGAAGGCGAGGGGGACAGCAAGGTCAGCACCCAGGTTGGGGACTGACCAAACGAGCAGACATGAAAGACCGTTAGGCCTATTCTGCTGGCATTTTAGTATGTTAGTATGTTAGTATGCACATTAGCACAGCATACACAAGTCATGTATGCTAATTAACTTCCTTCCCTTTGACCAATGCTGAATCTTTGTCAGTCTCTTGCTGAAACAACCTCAGTTTTTCATCACTGATAGGCATATAGTCTACTGTGTGAACCTCATATTCATCAAGTTCAGTTTCTGGCACAGAATTTTCTCCCATAGCCCTAATCAGGGCATCTGCTATAAGAAGTTCTTTACTCGCTTTGTACTGTATTTGCAAATCATATTTTTGCAGTTTTAGCATCATACACTGAATTCTCAGTGGGGCTGAGGCCAGTGGTTTTTTGAAAAGGCATTTCTGGGGGTTTATGGTCCAATTCAACTTGGATCCTTGGTCTGCCATAAATATATTGGTGAAACTTTGAACAGCCAAACACAATAGCTAGCATTTCTTTCTCAATTTGTGCATTATTTCTCTTAGCTTTAGTAAGTGATCTGGAAGCATAAACAATAGGTCTGCCTTCTTGCAGCAGGCATGCACCCAGTCCTTCTGAACATGCGTCAACAGATAATTCAACAGATTTCCTTGGATCATAGTAGGCCAGCACTGGGGGATTAGTAACAACTGTTTTCAGCTCCTGAAAGGCCTGTTGGTGGTGCTCCCTACCAATGCCATGCTGTTTCTATCTCCAGTAACTCTCTCAATAGCTTATTTATAGTTGATAGGTTTGGAATGAACTTTGCCAGGTAGTTTACCATGCCCATAAATCTCCGTAAATCAGTTTTATTTTTGGGAACAGGCATCTGTGTAATTGCTTTTGTCCTTCAGGGGTCTTAGCTTGTGTCCGATATATTGGACCTCAGACATTTTGAGTTTTGATTTAAGTTTAAAGACAAATGCTTATCTCTGGCTCTTTGAAGAACATTCTGTAACCTCTCATTGTGCTCTTGTAGATTGACTCCCCATATTAGTATGTCATTCATAATGACTTCTATGTGGCTGTAACCTCTTCATCTGTTTTCATCGGGTGATGTTCCCTTTTAATTGCTCTACTAAGATCTCTGGGATCTATGCAAATTCACACTTTGTTTTTTCTACAACTGCCATCGAGTTAACCCAGCTTGTAGGTTTCTCCGCTTTCTCAATAACCCCCAAGCTTTCCATATTCTCTAGCTCTGTTTTCACTTTGTCTTGTAATGTGAAAGGTACTTTCCTAGGGGGGTGGATCATGGGGCTGACTGTCTTATCTATTTTAATGTGGTATTTACCTTCTAAGCATCCCAATTCCTCAAATACATCAGCAAATTCAGCCAGTATTCCTTCTGTGGTTTCTTCTGCACTTTCACTTGCAGTATCTACTGAAAATAGCTTCGTTATAAGCTTCATTTCCAAACAAGTAGGTAGGCCCAACACTGGGGTCAGGTTTGCAATGGCAACAGGCAATACTTTTGCTTAAAGGGACACCGTCAACCTTTTTTGGATCATATTATTTCTAGATAAAAACCCACATTTTATGATTGCATACTTCTCTAAAATCCATTGATGTTGCTGGTTCTTTAATCTGCCTCCTTGCTTAGTAGAACTGAAATGCATGATAATGTGTAGTCATACACAGCTTTGTTTTGCTCCAAATTATTTACCTAATCTTATTGCATACTTCCTGAACATTAGAAATGCCCTCAAACTGTGCAGCCACTCATGATACAATAGTGTCATCTACTCCCACTGCATAATGATCAGCTAGATAGTGTTGGAGGTGTTCCTGAGTCCAGGAAAGATGCAGTCGTAGTTGATCAAGAAATGTAAACAAACAAGTTTTGGTATGGTAACAGCAGTTTGGTTGATACTCAGTTTTTTACTTTTTAAAAGGAAAAAGGAGTCTGAATCAAACAACCAGCTACATCAGCAGTCTCTGTAGAATAAGAACAATCATAAAATGTGTTTTTAAACTAAGGACACTTTGAGGCCAAATGGGGTTGACAGCATCCCTTTAAAACATGTTAGCAGCATCACTTTGCCTTTCACATCCAGTTAATGCCCAGAATTGGAGACCAATCTAGCTAACAACCTTTGAATGGCTTCTCTAGACAATGTCTTAAACATCTGAAAAGGCATCACATTACACTGTGCTCCAGTGTCTAATTTGAACTTCACCATTTTCTCATTTATGCTCAAATTTACTTTCCAGTCAGTCTCGGGTTTGTAAGTAGACAGAGTCTCAATACTAAAAGTACTTTCAGTTTCCTGGGCATCTTCTCCCACAGACTAGATCTCTCCACATTTACCCACACGACATACTCTACCTTAGTGTTTTCTTCTGTGGCATAATCTACAATGTCCTTGTTTATCTCGTGTTCACAACCACACTTTTCACATTTGACTTTATTCACTCACAGTGCATAGCTCACTTTGTTCACATGAGCACTTGCTTTTATTCTTTCTTCCTGCACCACTGCTACTTGCACTGAGCTTTCATCCTGAGCATTCCCACTTAAGCGTTTAAACTCCATTTCACTCAGTTCTGTGGCCTTGCATATGTCTAGTGCATAACCTAGTGTTAGGTCAGCTTTCCTTAACAGTCTGCATCTCACATGCTCACTCTGTATGCCACATGCTATTCTATCTCTTATCAATGACTCAGTTAAATCTCCAAATTCACAAGATTTAGCCATTAGCCTCAGTTCAGATATACGGTATATGAATCAATGGACTCACCCAGATTATGGCTGCTAGTGTTGAACAAATGTCTCTCATAAGTCACATCCTTTCTTGGGTTACAATACCTCTCAAACTGTCCCATGATTTTATTCAGCTTCTCCTTCTCTTCCTCATTTTCCCAAATGAAAGTATTGAATACCTCTACTGCATCAGGGCCTGCCATGTGCAAGAGGGTCATTGCCTGGATTTTCTGGGATTTTTCAGTGAGTCCACTGGCAAATGAGAAAATTTCAAATTGCTGCTTAAATCTTCTCCAGTTTTCAGCAAATTTTCCATGGAAATTGAGTACGGTGGGAGGCTGCAGGTGGTCCATTCTGATACTATGTAATATTCATGCAGACACCAACATGGAGTAAGCTGGTAGGTTTACAGTACTGATTAAAATTTAAGTACAACTGCAGAAAACATGGGCTACTACTCGCCAGATATGGGTTTAGATAAACAAGCTAGAGCATGTGCATTGGCACAGCATACACAAGTCAAGTATGCTAATTAACTTCCTTACACTAAAATGATGCTTATTATCTGTGTGTAAATCAGAAACATTATATAGGATAACTAAAATGCCTGTGAATCTGGAACAGTAACAGAATTGGAACCAATATTAAAAAACCACAGACACAGAGAAAATGACAGAAAAAGACCAATTGCCCCAAGTTCCCTATTTAGTCTTGGGGCCTGCTGTTCCCTCAAGGGCCCTGGCCCTCTCCATCCTCCCCCCATTCTCCTCCCAGATTCTGCCACCCCAGGTATCCACTATACTCTTCATTCTGTCTGAACTGAGCTTAAAACCACCAACAGTTTCAATCCTCACCTCTTCTGCTGATAAACTGTTCCACAGCCCAACCACCATTTCAGCAAAATAATAATTCCTTGTGTCCCTATTGAACCACCCTCCTGTCAGTTTCCACTCATGTCCATGTCAGTGCGATCTAGCATTCAAGCTAAATAATTCCTTGCAATTCATCTTGTTAACTCCCTTTGAGGAACTTGAAGGTCTCTATCATATCTCCCCCTTCCTTTTGGATTCCAGCAAGTAAATGTTCAGTACCTTGAGGTTCTGCTCATAGGACCTGCCCTGTTGGCTCTGAATCATCTTTGTTGCCCTGTGCTGTACTGTCTCCAGCCAATCCCTCTCTTTTATGAGGTGAAGACTCCAGAACTGGGCACAGTACTCCAGGTGTGGCAAACTAAGGATCGTTACAGGGGAAGTGTTACCTTTTCCCTTCTGCTATCAATACCCTCCTGATGCATCTCAGCATCGTACACACTTTGCTAAATGCCTTGTTGCACTGGCTCAATTGTTTGATGGAGTCACTGATGATAACTCAAAGGTTCCTTTCCTCAGCTGTAGTGCTAAGTGTCACCCCAACCATCCAGTACTCCATTGTGAAGTTCTTGCTCCCTGGGTGCATTACCTTGGATTTTTTGGCACTGAATTTCAAATCCCAAACCTTAGACCATTTCTTTAGCTTTTGTAAGTCACTCTACATTTTTCTGATTCTCTCTTCACTATTCACCCTCCTACAGAGCTTTGCCTCATCTGTGAAGAGACACCACCTGCCACAGATTCCTTCACCAATGTCGCTGATGAGTATATTGAGGAGAACTGGACTCAGAACAGTTCCCTGTGGTAACCCGCTCATGATCTCCCTCTCTTCTGATGTGACTCTGTTGACCACAACCCTCTTCTGCCTTCCCTTTAGCCAGTTACCGACCCAGTTAACTATGACATTAGATGCATCCAGATCCTCCATCTTCTTCAGCAAGCATCTGTGAGGCACTGAGTGGAAAGCCTTGCTGAAGTCGAAGCACAGCAAAAACACAGCTTGACCCCTGTCCAATTCCCTCATCACCCAGTCAAAGAAAACTATTAGATTAGTCTGAGAAGACCCCCCCCCCAATGTATGCTGTTTACTATCCTGGAGACCATTGATCTCCAGGTAGTCCATGAGGTCCTCTTTGACCAGTAACTCCATCAGCTTCCCTGCAATAGAGGTAAGGTGGACAGGTCTGTAGTTCCCCACTTGTTCTTATTGGATTTACTGGATTCAGCAGAGACAAAAGTAGGCAATATGCCCATTGAGGATGTCTCCACACACTAGTGGGATCTTGATTTCCTAATTATTTTATCCTTATTAATAATATATATGCATCAAAAGACTTTTTGAATGTGTCAAAGGTATTCAGCTCTACTATTTCCTGAGGTAGATTATTCCAGTACTTAATAGTACGAACTGTGTAGTAATTGTCCCTTTTGTTTGCCTTGGCCCATGGTACCATAAGCCGTTTATCATGGGTATTTAAATTTGGAATTCTCTTATGCGATTTAAACCCACAACCTGATGCTAAGTGAGGAAAGTGTAAGATCTTATGTATCATGAGAATATCTCCATGTAACTGTCTCTCTTGAAGTGAAAAAAGATTGGTTGCACTTAGTCTTTCTGGATAAGATTTATATTTTAAGTGGGGGATTGATTTAGTTATCCTTTTTTTGCACCCTTTCAAGTAATACAATATCCCCCTTTAAATATGGACTCCAGAACTGAGAACCATAATCCAATAAGGGCCTAAGACAGGACTTAAACACTGGTTACATACATTGTTCAAATCTACAAACAAATGCCCGGATAGTCCTGTTGATCATTAAATTTGCATTTTTTGCAATCATTCTACAATGGTCAGAAGAGGAAAGATTATTATTAATTAATATCCCTTAGATCCTTTTCTGATTTTGATGATTGAATAGGCATGTTATTTATAAAATATGAATAATAAGGATTAGTGTTTCTGAAGTACATTACCACGAACTTCTTTGCATTAAAGGACATTCCATTTTTAAAAGCCCATTGTTCGATTTCCAATAAATCATTTACAATCCCTAGGTGTTTAAGAAAGGAATCCACTTCTCCCCCTAATTTGGTATCACTGGCAAATTTCATTATACTGCAAGAGATGTCCTTATCCATGTCGCCAATAAAGATACTAAACAACGTTGGTCCCAGGACTGAGCCCTGGGGCACCCCTCTAGTAACACCTCCCTCAAATGATGAACAGCCATTTACAGTGATGAACTGTTTCCTATGAAGGAGCCAATCTTGTATCCATATCACAAGAATAGGTGAAAACCCCCATGTTGCTCAGTTTATCAATAAGGATAAGATGAGGCACGGAGTTGAAAGCTTTTTGGAAATCCAAAAGGATAACATCATATGGAATATTCTGGTCTAAACTGGCACCAACTTGTTGGTAGAAAGTTATCAAATTGGCAGTGGTACAATGATGTTTCTTGAACCCATGTTGATTAGGGTCATGTAGTCCCAATTTTTTCATTTCAGAATCAAGACATTCCTTAATTAATTTTTCCATTCATTTTTCAACAAATACAAGTAAGGCTGATGGGTCTGTAATTCTCTGCCTTACCTTTATTTCCTTTTTTGAAAATGGGGATGACTCTAGCAATACGCCAGTCATCTGGTACATGTCCTTCCCTTAATGACTGATTAAATATCAACATATATGGATACGCAAGTTGAGCTGACAGCTCTCTTAGAAACTTAGGGTGAATAAGGTCTGGTCCAGGGCTGGAATTTGTTTTACTTGGGTCAGTATCCCAATACTGATACTACAGTGCAGCATGAAGGGTGTGCTACACTCCTGAGGTGCCGTCTTTCAGATGAGACGTTAAACCGAGGTCCCATCTGCCTGTTCTGGTGGTAGTTCAGGTGGATGGTAAAGATCCCATAGCACTTCTTGAAAAGAGTAGGGGAAATTTTTATTGCAAGAAAACATCAGGAACACTCACAAAACAAATCTTATGTACATTACATAAAAAGGCAAGAGAAAAATAGTTGTATGGAAAACAAAATATGAAAATAAACAGTGTTACTTCACACAAACAATCAATCCATAATGTAAAGGCAAAGTAGAAGATATACAGAAACAGTAGAACAAAAACCAAAAAATACTGTAAAATTGTTCCTGGTTATAAAACAGTCCTTAGTAATACCATATAATCTTTAAGTAATAGGGACATCATTGTCAGTTATCCATGGTAACCCCTTCCATAGTTCTAGTAAAACATGTCCAGACAATTGTAGTTTTTCTTTCAAATAACAATTTCTTATGTCTAGCATCAATTTATTGTAAAGTTCCACATGATTGCTTTCCCTTTGTTGTAATGTAAATCCGCAATGAATTACTCAAATATTCCATTTAAAAATAATCATAAACAACTGTAGTGTACTAATATGCCATTTTAACCAATACGAGGAAAATACCCCATACATTAAGTTCTCATAGGTTATGGAGTTCCAAAGCTGTGAGCCCCAGTTGAGTGCCAACAAATCCAGTTTCCTCTTTCAGTATACATAAAGGTCTGCTACATAAGCAGTCATCAATTTTCTTATGTTTATGATTTGCCTTTACATTTATCATCTTGTGACAAGCGAGCCAGTGAAAATCCCACATCTAGATGGATATGCGCTTGTTATTTAACAGCTTCACTAAATGATCAATATGTGATGTTGGACACTTCCTAAACACAACCTCTTCCTGAAAAATAGTAGATAATAAAAATACAGTTGTTTTCTGGATACACTGTTTAATCCTTAAACACGTGCATCTAAGATATTCTGGAATCTCTGCAGATTTACGTAGTATTCTGAGAGATTGTGACTTCCATAAACCCATCCAATGTCAACATTTTCGTAACAGGAGAGGCACCCATCCTGTTTCTGGATGGTGCAGTAGAGGTTTTATATTAGTATAAAGAAAAAAACTATTAAAAAATGGAATTGGATTGACCATATTTAACCCACCTTGTTTCAAAGGTAAATATAAAACATTTTGCTTAATTGGGTTCAAACAACTACCCCAACAGGCTTAGAAGAAAATATTCAATAATTCCGTTTCCCTTGCCTTCTGTGGAGGGAAAATATAACTAATGAACAAGTAAATTGGGACCAAAAAATTTTTTGTAAGATAAATCCTTTTCCTTTCACTGATTTTCCACCTATTCCAAGACATAACCTTTTGTTTGCCAAAGTCTAATTTATTTCCCCAGTTCAAAACATCTAGCTCACCTGGCCCAAATAAAATTCCCAATATAGACATGGGATCAGGTTTTATTTCAATGCCTACCACATTGTCATAACAATTTAATGTATAGTCTAACCTTTGGCCCACACATTTATGTAAATTTAAAGAGGTCCCAGATAGGGTTCCAAAAGTAGCACAGTATTCTACTATATGAGCAAAAGATCTGACATCCTTTACTACCACAGTCATGTAATCTGCATACGACTTAATTTTATATGGAAGATCAATATTGTTAATCTGAACTGTCAATATCAGAATAGAAGCATTGATTTTTTGCAATAACGGATCTATAAAGAAATCATAGAGAATTGTGCTGAGGGGGCAACCTTGCCCTTTTGAGCTGTATGATAGGTCCTTTCCACGCTTGCATTACTGGTACAACTGTTGCAGTATTGTATATACTCTACAACCATTCAATAAAAGGGTCTGGAATGTGATATTTTTTCTTCCCATAAAAAAAGATGACACACCCTGTCAAAAGCTTTTTCCTGGTCTAAAGAGACCAGGAAACCATCTAATTTACCCAGTTTCCCTGATTCCACTATTTCTCTAAGTAACAATAAATGTTCTTGTATGTTTCTACCAGGGATAGCATATATGTCTGGGCCTGTGAAATAACTATCATAGCTGCAGCAGCCAGTCTTTTTGACAGAATTTTTGTCAGAAGTTTAAAGTCTGAGTTAAGTAGGCTCAGCGGCCACCAGTTTTCTATCAGGGTCTTATCTCCTTTTTTAAAGATATATGTCAAAATACCCATATTCATATGTATTGGAATGTTTTTTGTTCTTAAAAATATAATTAAACACTATAGTCAACTCAGCCAATATGTCTGGAATTATAATTTTGAATAGTTCATTTGATATCCCATCTGGTCCTGGAGCTTTCCCTCCTTTAGATGCATTCAAGGCTTCTAATATGTCCCTCTCTTGAATGGGTTGAACCATTTCCACTAATAAATTAATGTCTATTTCTGGTATCCTCAGAGTATCCAAATAAGATATAATGGGCCCTATCTGTGTGTCTAAAGAGGTATACATTGTGGTGGTATAATACCTAATTACACTCGTGAGTTCTGTTTTTTCGTGTATAGATAGTACCATCTGGTCCCTTGAGTGAAGTCATGTCCTTTGATTTCCTAAAAAAATTATAGCTCTCAAAAGGACAGACAACTTTTGCCTTCCCAGTAGTGTAAAACTGTTGTTGATGGTGTAAAGGTTGTGCCTTTTGTGCATAAAAATTTCTCATCCTTTGTTTTAAATTATTAATCTGATCACTCAAATCTTGTCCAGTGTCAGCTGACATAGACATCCATTGTTGTAACTGTAATCTGTCCTGTATACAGAAAAATATTTCCTGTTAGAGACATGTTTACACAGACGTTTACAAAGATACTGAAGCTCAGCTTTTGTATCTTCCCACCATAAACTAGGGTCCTCAAAAACAATAAAAACAGATTTCCTCGCTTTAACAAAATCTTGAAGTGCCCTTAGAATATAGACATCTGAAAGTATGGAGTTCATTTTCCAGAATCCTGGCCCTCTCTGAATTCTTAATGGAGAACCTATAGCTATACTCACTATTCTATGACCTGAAAATTCCACTAGAAAAGTCTCTGCTGATACAGTAGGTAAATGGGTAGAGATTAGAATATAGTCTATCCTAGAAGTAAGAGATCCTTTCTGAAAAGTGGATGTAGTCAGTGTCATGTGAGACAAAAAAAAAAAGAGTCCCTAAACTGAGCTTTCTGTATCAATTGGGCCAAAAAGTTGGAATTACAGTATTGCTTGGAAGATTTAGCTACTAATGGAAAAATAAAATCACCTGAAAATATGATGTGCTGTGACGTGAATAAAAATGGTTGAATCTGTTTACATAAATCACACCTTCCTACTTTAGTCTGAGGTACATATAGATTTATTAATCTCAACATGACACCCTGAATTAAGACATCCAAAATCAGCACCCTCCCTGGAGCTAAATCATACAGTTTTAAAACTTTTAGTTCTGGTAGTCTAAATAAGATTCCCACTCCAGAACAAGATTCCTGTCCAATGGACCAAAAAAAAGGCCCAGCATACCATCCCCGAGAAGCAGTCTGCATTTCACTAAGGGAGTGTAGTCTGACATCCTGCAAACAAAAGATGCCAAAAAATAAATGAGTCAAAAAAGAAAAGGCTATTTCCCTTTTACTGTCCCCCTTAATGCTATTAACATTGAGTGTGGCATGAAAAGGGAATAATAATTTATCTAAAATTATTTATACTTTCCCCTCCTAGAGTTCCTTTTTCTCAATTTAGCTTTCCTTTCTAGAGAGCCTTTTACATGGTCCTGAACCTCCGTATCCATTGTGGCCTCTGGTAATAAAGAAGCTGCCGAAGAATCATCGGAGTCATCACCCTGATTTTGATCTGTATGATGTCAAATTTGTTTGAGATAAGTACAGGAGCTACTTTTCCCTGGGTTTGGGACATGGAAGACCTTGTTTTATGCCTGGGAAGCAGCAAAGTTTCATATGGCTTTCTAACTGGGGGGGATAAGCACAGCCGTAATGCTAGAGGTAGAAGGTTCTTCTGTGGGTGCATCAGAAGATGCTGCTATAGTTTGCTGCTCACATACAGCAGAGGGCACAGGCCTCATCATTATCTGCTGTCCTAGTAAGATCTCTGTACTTTGTGTATTATCTGAAGCTGGGGTACAAGCTGAGGTAGCTCGGGGGCTCATGGGAGCACTCATAGTAGATCCTAAACATTTCTGACCTCACAGTTTGTTTTTTGAGTTAGAGCAATTAATAGTCTCTGTTCTTCCCCATCAGCAATATCTGGAATATTGTGAGCTGCCCACCTGCAGTTTTGAAAAGTGTGACCTAGAGTGTCACAGAGGTTACACTTACATTCATTGGAGCACTATGAACTGATATGCCCCAGTTCTCCACACACATTGCATCTGGCTGTATCACATATACTACTAAGGTGAGCAACAGAACCGCATTTATAGCACATTTTGGGTTGCCCCGCATAAAACAAGATGCCTCTATCCCCTTCCTAAAAAAAAAGAGTTAGGTAAGTGTGTTACACCTGTGTCAGTGGTTTTCTCAACAGCACTTTAACGTTCCACCCCCTAGTCCAAATGTTTTCGGAATCCATAATTGCGTTTGGTTCTTCTATGATAGTACATCTTTGTTTCAACCAATAAGTCAAATCATTCACACTGATGCCTTCATTTCGAAATAGAACAGTTATGACTTTTTCAGCATGTTTTGTAAGTGGAATGGCTATAAAAGGACCCATAAAGTAGTCTTCTTCAAAGTAGCATATCGTGTCCAGAATCTCTCAAGGCCATGCATAGATTTAAAGCTTACGTCAAATGTTGTTTTCCCCGAGATGTGTATTAGGGCAGACAATCCATTAGAAAAAAAAACTTCATAGACTCCTTCAAGAGCAATTTGGCTACAAACAGCCCATCAGGAGATTCTGCCATTCCCCCTATATAGGAAAGTCATACCACATTGTGTCTTTTAGCAGGGTAAATTGGAAGTTTAAATAACAATGATAAGGATCTAGGAGCATCTGTATTCATAATCTTTAAAGGCCTTTGTGGTTGTGCATTTGTCGTAGTGGGGCATCCCCCAGATTGCAATGCATTGCTTTCAGGTATATCTGTTTTACTGTGGCCACATTTAAAACTGGCTTCTGAGTTAGTGCCAGCTCAGGAGTTCTCTAAATCAGGAGTAGTGTCAACATTACATGAGCGGAGAACAGTCAGCATTTTGATAGGGGAAGACCCTGAAAACCACTGACCTGTTACTCCATTCTTTTCCCAGTCCACACTTTCCAAGGCTTTGTTTACTGTCCAACCAGTTTCCTCATCTGGTGCAAGAGTCTCAGCACATCCTAGGCCAGGTTGTGAAACACCCGTATTCGTCATTCCCGACGCTACTGCTGAAAGATCTGTTAGCGCTGTTTGCTCTGAGTACAAGTTCCACAGCCTCCGCCCAATCTGTTGATGGTTCCTTTGATGCTACCACGTCACCACCACTCAGCTGGGCAGTAGTAACCTCAACTTTCTCCTTGTCACTTCGCATTTCCGGCAATTGTTTATGGAGCTGCATTTTTTTAAACAGAAATGCTTTCTCTTCCAATTCCATTTGTTTTAGCAAAGCTGCCTCCTCTGAAGTTTGCATCACTGCACATTCATTTTGTTTCAGACACAGACACCTCTGTTTCATTGAGGTCTGACAAAGTATCTACTGGTAGCTCAGGAAAGTCTTCTAGATTTAAAAGTACCTTTGGTTTCTCTTGTAGTTTGTCCTGAATAGTTTCTGCAACAACATGTGCAAGTCCTTCTGTCTCTTGCATAGTATTTGAATAGGGCTGCTGTTCTGAGGCAGTAACTTCCATCTCTTCCACCACCACCTCCCTTCCAGCTCCCTGCTGGTCAGCCATCTTGGATGATTGTCAGGAGGACAGAGTCTCCTCCTGCTGACCTAGTAGGGGAATTTATCTGGTGGCCTGGCCAAATGTCCTCTCAGTCACTAAAAATACCACTAACAGCTTAATCTGGTTCAAGGTCAGTTGACATTCATCTGTATCCCCCTCCCCCAGGTCATGCCTGAAATAGTCAGAATTTGTCTAGTGCACTTACCTGGTCAACAAAAACTAACTAACTAACTAATTCCTTTAAGTAAGCAATAATACTCGACAAGGTGGGCTTTATTGGGAAATACTGGACCTCTCAGGGGCATAATGATGCCCGATGCCATAGGTGGAGGGCCTCGTAGCCCCTGGAAGGTCCGGTATTTCCCAATAAAGCCCACCCTGGAGGGTATTATTGCACTTAGAAAATGGGCACTGTAAATTAAAATAAGTTTAATAAAAAAAGTTAGTAAAAACTTGGTTTAACTTAAGTTTTGTAGTAAAATAGTTCCCCTGCCTGCTTTAAAATGTTTTGTTTTCTTACTTTGAGATAGGGACTTTTATCTCTCTAGTTTAACTAAAAAAAGGTTGCCCCAGTTCACTGACTCATCCCCACCCCTGCATAATTTATTCCACTCCCTCCCCATTCCCTTAGCTTATTTAAAAAAAAAGTTGCTGATGAGTGGTTTTGCTGCAGACTGCAGCTACTGAAGAGGGACTGATTTTAAATATATATGAAAAAAAGACATTGGGTTCATTTGTAGACAGTGGAGGTAAGGGGAGAGCAGGAGCTAGAGAGCCACTCAAGAGGCATTGGAGGTCAGAAGGCAAACAGCGGGTGAGTGGGTTGCAGAACAAAATAAATATAACAAGGAACAGGTAGGACTTCTTTATTAATTGCTGATTGCAGTGCTGTTTTGTATTCATCTGGGCTGCAAATGGGGCTACGCATTTTGTTTGCAGGAAAAGATTGCATCCAAAAGGGTAATAGCTCTAGCTCAGCAAGCCTTGTGCTGGGGGAACTGCTGGTTTAATCTTGCCATTTTTTTTTTTTTTTTTTGTGAAGAAGGGGGGGTTGCGAGACAGCGGTATTGAAGTGATGCGAGTAACAATTACAGCAGCTGGGAGAAATGATTAACTGTCTCTCTCCTCCTGACTGCAAAAATAACAACTGGAGTGTCTTTTTTTTTCATTTACAAAGCTGGGCAAGCCTTGCACTGCTGGTTGAATCTTAGGATTATTGTACATCAGCCAGGGGATCAGCATCTGAAGAAGGGGTCACGAGACTGTGGTCGGGAGAGTGCTGCCGTTATCCATCGGTGTGGTTGGCAGAAGTGATCAACTGTCTCTCTCTCTCTCTCTGTCTCTCACTCTCTGTCTCTTCCCCCCCCCCGACTGCAAAAGTACAAAATGCACTATGTGTGTGTATTTCATTTTTACAAGTTTTGATACTGAACTGGTGTGTGTGTGTGGGGGGGGGGAGACTTGGCTGACCACTGAGTTACTAGCTATGTGAGAGAAAAAAATGGTGGCTGGTCACTCTGAACATTCGGGGTACCCAAGGATACCCTAAGTAATGGAATACCCTGAATTTGAACTTGTTTTCCAGTGGGCTCTATTGAAAAATAAATGCACACCTGGCATGGCCTTTCAGCCAATCAGGTTGCTTTATTTTTCAAGCCCATTTTCTAAGTATTTCTAGAACTTTGTTCATTGTAAAAGTGTAGTGGCCGTCATTTACAGTATTGTGGACTACTTTATCAGGTTTCCCTTTAACAGAGAACACTGAGCAAAAATATGTATTAAAATAGTTTGCATTTGTGAGGTCATCCGTAATAATTGTTCCAATTTCTACAAGTGGTCCAATGACATGGGGTACATTTTTGTTGCTGTTAATATATGAGTGAAGGGCTTTAGTATTTTTATTATGGGCTAACTTGAATTCCAGGTTGTATTTGGCTCTCTTGATCATGTTTTTAATCTTTTTTTGTTTATTTTTATATTTAATTAGATTGTTTGATGATGAATCTTTTTTCAATTGTTTATATGCCTCCTCTTTAGATCTAATATTTTTCTGTATGGCTGGGGTTAACCAAAGGGGGGTCTTACCTTTATTGTTATATATCTTTTTAAGTGGTACAAACTTGTTTTCTAATTGTAGTACTGTATCCTTTAAGATATCCCAAGAATGATTCACGGATTTCATAAAAAAGGTAAAATTCCAATCTAAGGCATCTAGTATATTTTTAATCTGTAAAATATTAGCCTTACTGTAGTCCCATATTGCTTTAGAACCATGATATTTGAATCGTTTTGCCATTATTTCAAAGGAAACCATGTTATGGTCGCTGTTGCCCAGTGGAGGTAAGGATTTCACATTGTAAATTTCTGCTTCTTGATTTGTTATTATCAGGTCTAAGATGTTAGTCCCTCTCATTGGTTCGTTAATCAATTGCTCAAGTCCATTTGTAATAAGGAAGCCAACAAATTCACATTCAAATTCATTTGAATCTGTTAGATTAACTCAATCAATACTAGGGAGATTGAAATCCCCTACAATTAAAATCTTACCAAGGTTAGATGCATAAGATATTTCATTTAGGAGCAGGGTATTATATTCGTGGCTTGAGGATGGAGGTCTGTAGTGTCACAACCCCACTCAGCAGGTCAGTCCTCAACTCCCAAAGTGCCAACCTCTGAGTGTAGTATTGTGAACAGTTAACAGATCAGGGTAACCCCTCTGTCTGTTTTGTGGGTTCGAATCAAACTTTGGTCTCAAGTTCTGGAGGGGTTCAAACTGTTAACTTATTGCTAGCGTACCCAATTGTACAGGCTCAGATAATTCTGCTCTTCAGGGAAATGCCAGATATCTTTTGCCATGGGCACTCAACCAGGTATTACAAAGTGAACCTTTAAAACTCTATGCAAGACCTTAGAGAAACTCTTAACTGTTTCCCAATTTGGTATCCCAATAAGCTTAAGCACAGTGTCAACTTTAACCATCTAAGCTTCACTTACAAAAAAAGAAGTTTCAAGGCACACCAGGCAGTTTCTGTTTTTAAAACATATATCTTTATTTTAAGATAGATAAAAAAAGTAAACAGTAAATACAGAACAACATATCCCAATGCATACAATCTTAAAAACAAAACAGGTTTAAAAGTGCAAAATTCCTACCGACCATTAGACTTATTTATCTAAGGTATTTCTTATAATCTTTCAGTACTCTTAGATGTTCCTTCTCTCAGTCCAAGTATATGAATGTGTAACAATGGAATTACAGACTACAGTTTAAAAATACTGTGTTTCAACCCTCTCCATGATGTCATCATCTAGCTCCTCCCTTTCAGGATACATAAAAAAAAAATATATGTATATATATATATATATATAAAACAGGAAGTCCCATCAACTTATTGAATTCTGTGACTCCAGCAAGACCCATTGTCCAAATGATGACACTCTGAATTAAGACTGTAATTTCTCAGTCCCTTTGATCCATGAGCAGTTCCCTTTCTCAAACACATCAAAAGACTTTTTATGACACCAGGTGCAATCAACTGATTTTCCTGAGGACGTCATAAAATGGATATTCCACATCCTTATGACACCAGGTACAATTAAATGACTTTCCTGAGGACATTATAAAATGGATATATTAGTTCCTGGCTTCAAAGCAAACTGACAAGTTAATAGCATTCAGAGATCTGCTAGTTTAACATATATCCTGTCTTTTGAACTGATACATGGGAGTGGGGTTTTGTCATCCCAGGCATAGGATTTCTCATGACAGACACTCCCACTACATTTTTATATTTCAAAAATTATAGTTATCAGACTCAGCTGTCTAAATGTCACATGTAGCCGTTACCTAATATAAGTTTTGGCTTACCCTTAAACTGAATATTTACCCAAATACTTTCAATAGATTCATTTAGGGGATTAAATGATGGGAGTAAATAGGAAATGATGTTTTCTTTAACATAGTTGCAAACTCCCCCACCTATTCTATCTTTTCTATTATTATGATATAGTTTGTAGTTGCAAATGATTCATCCATTTTGATCCATCGTCCCACCATGTTTCAGTAATTGTTATGATATCCATATCATTTCAATTAAGTAGTGCTATTAATTCAGCCATTTTATGTTGATTATACTTCATGCATTCAGCGTAAGAATTTTGCTCTTTGTGTCTTTACCTAAGCTTCCTGTCTTGAGAGATGGACCCAGGGTGGTCCACTCCCCCCCAATTAATGGTTTAAATGGTCACTTATTAACTTTTTGAATTTGTCCCCACCCCTTATGGAGCAGAACTATGTCTACCACCCTCCAGTCCTTCAGGACTACCCTGGTCATTAGTGAGCTGTTGAATAGGTCTACCAAGGGTTCAGCCAGTTCCACTGCCAGTTCCCATCTGGTCCCAGGGCCTTATCTATCTTAAGGGCTGCCAGCCCTTTTGGGACCTTTTCACTAGTAAATATTGGCTACCTCATCTCTGGGACCTCCTTGGTGCCTGCTTTGATGTCACTCTCTAGCAAGGACCCACCCATCTTCCCCACTGAAAACTGAGCAAAACTAATAACTAAGGACAGTGACTTTGTGCTCATCCTCCTCTAGCACCCTTCCCCACTCAGTTAGCCCTACTATTCCCCCTTCTTTCCTCCTTTTTTCCCTAATATATCAGAAGAACTATTTTTCTCCAGTACTGGCCCTCTCCACAATATGCAGTTATGAGTCTTCTTTTGCCTCCCTAACCACCCTCTTTCCTTCCTATTTTTCAGTAGGTATTCTCCCCATTCATCCTTCCCCTGCTTTGCTTAATACTTGCAGAAGACCTTTTCTTGGCCCTCCATGCTTCCCTGACTCCTGATGAGAACCATAACCATCTCTTGAACCTGTTCTTTTTGGTTACCATTGTTATACATAACTTAGATGCCTTGAGATTGGCCCCCTAATTGCTTCCCATTTCTCTTACACCCCACCTGTGTTGTCCACCCAGACTAACTTTTCACTGACCAGGTCCCTCATCCTGTTGAGGTCCACTCTTCTAAAATCCAGGTCTTCAGCTCTCAGTTAGTGTTTTCCAGTCCCAAAGGCCAGTTCAAACCAAATGGAGTTATTTTGTATTAATTTATTTAGTTAGTTTCTGATGACTGGTAGAGGAGAACTAGATAATTCTTCTCATTTTCACCCTTGTCCCAGAGGAGGGGTGGAGATACAGATGGTAATTAACTGAAATTGAACCATATTAAGCTGTTAGTGGCATTGTAGTAAAAGGGGAAAATTTGGCCTGGACACCAGACAAAGTCCACTACTATTCCTGCAGGTGGCATCCATGCTCCTTGTCAGAGAGTCATGGAGGAGGATGGTGGAGCAGAGTGTGTGCCTGCTTCCAGGTTGAGGAGCCTATCTCCCCCTCCACCCAGAGTCAAGATGAGATGATGTTGTCAGAAACTTTGATGGAGGGTATACTAGGTAGCTGCCCTGTTGCTGTCAAAATGATACAGATATTGTCAGCCCCAAACTCAGCCATAGTTCCCGGGGTTGATGCATTTGCTAATGAAAATGCAATGGACACTTGCAAAGAATTGAGCTGTCACTCCAACGAGGTAGTAGACGACTGTCTTGTGCAGGACTGTCTTGTGCACTTAATTCGGCTTGAAGCCATGGATGAACAGTATGTTGCTGCTTTGCACTGGTGCAGCCAGAAATGAAATGATTTGCCTATGATTGCAGCTGTGGATCAGCTGCTGACAAGAGCCCATTTTGTTACTGCCCCGGATCAAAGAATACCACTGGCTCAGTACACAGTGGGTGAAGTGAAAGTGACTAATGGTTGACCACTTTCAGTGGTGCCGACGGCTTAGCTCTCCACAGATTCACCTCACCCTGGTCACTCCTGTGCAGGTACTGCTGTTTCCCTTTCTTTTAGTGTCATGGTGAGCAACTCTGAAGGGGCAGGGAACTCCGCTGCATGCATGCTCGGGCTAGAACCTCAAAACTTGCTGCCAGTAAAAATGTTCAGAAGTGAAATAATATGAACTCAGCTTGGTCTGTAGACAAAGCCCTTCCCACTGCAGGGTGGGTCAAACAAGCTGATGAAACAGGGTGGGATGCTAACCTCATTCCTTCCTATCTGCCAGTGGGGCAATATAATGTCCCTTGCACAACTCTTCCTTCCATTCATGGGGAAGATGGTTTGGTTTCACAAAACAATAGTGCAGATGTTCTTTACATGATTAAAAAGTTGGAAGGGGAGGATAGTACTGCCCATCATGCACTGGCTACTCTATCTTCTGACACTCATTGTTCTCCTTCTGACCCTCTGTCTCCACTCCTATTTCAGTCCTATGAGCAGGATGGCTTGGTCTCAGCAGCCCCAAGGGATACATGTATGTATGCTATGGATATTGCTTCTGAGAAATAAAGTTGTTTGCAGTCTACAAAAGACGCTGCAGATATTTTGATGCCTGATTCAATTCCCAGAGCTGTCCCTTCTGGCCCAGATGCTGCAGATCATGTAGCCACACCACAGCCTGCCTGGGGCACCCGGCCTGCCAGACTCTTTTCTGATTTTTTCAAAAATGCCCCAGAACCTTCTCAATGAAAAAATGTTGTTCAGCTGAAATATCGTGATTGTCTTCCAGATTTTCCTGACTGAATATATGTTTCTAGGATTCTACTTATGGATAGTGTGCATTACTTTTCATATGAACTTTTTGCCCTGATACATACTACAGGTGACACCACTTTTGATGTTAGTTTTAAAATGCTGGTAGGCCTTGAATGTTTCTTGGAAGAAATACAATGAATGTAAAGACCAACTGCTGTGACTTCCCTTTGCGTCGATCCCCCTCACAAAACTTAGTTTCAAGAAAATTACAGTTCTGTTCACATGAGGATGTGAATGTCGCTGACATTGTGTATTGGTTGAAACAAAGATATACAGTCATAGACCAACCTATGCCTCTTTTTGACTATGAACATATTTGGGCTGGTGGTTAGAACCTAAGTTACTTTACACCACTCAGCTGTTGGCTTAGTTCATTTACCAAACTGTTTCTCCATGGGAGGTGATTGAAGAGTTTTGTTCTATGCTGGGCATCCAAAGGCCTGCTATAAATGTAGCTCTCGGTTTCATTTAAAACAGTGCATGTGACAAACTTAAATGTTCCCTTTGTTCAGAACTGGGACATATGAGACAACAACATCAGAACCCAATGAAATGTAACCTGTGTGACAACACAGGACATGAATATAAGATTTATCTCCGGGCCTGTCAATAGTCCTGATGCGGTGGATCAGGCTGAACACATGTATATCATTACCATGGCTCAAAAGGAATGATAGAAGGAGCAGCAACTGTGCACATGGCCTGCCCAGGATACCCTTCCATCTTGTCCAAAAAGATCTTCTCCCAGGCACAGTGCAAGTCAAGAGAAAGCCTCCCTTGGGACGGTCTCACAACTGGATCCACATACTGATCCCCCCATCCAGTCTTCTAATGCAAAAGCTATTATGGATCAGCCTACTGCTTCTCCTGTTCCTGTAGAACAGCTCCTTATGGAATAGCCTATGGCTGAACCCTTTCCAGATTACCATCCTCCAACTGCACAGGCCTCCACTGACCCCATACTGGCCTCCGCATCAACCAGTGTACCACCACCTGCTGTCACTGTACTGGACATGGTTCTGGAAAATTCTTCAATGCATCAACTGGAAGATAAGGAAGACTTCAGTATTTTAGAGACAATGTTGCTCCCTTCTACTTGTGCTATGGATTATTTTTGTATGATCATGTGAGCTAAGCAAAAAGACAAGCCCTTATTGAAACAGACAAGACAGGATGCTCTTTCACTGGCCAATCGTTTTGACCCCTTGCAAGGTACTAAGGATTGGGATGATACTGTGGAAGATTCTCACGATTCCTCCATTTTGTCTGTACATATGGATCCCTCCTCTGATACTGAGGTGACAAAAATAGATGCACAGTCTTCCAAAAATGGTAGAGAATGGGCTCTGGTCACAAGAAATGATGATTGTTGGAACTTTTTCTTTTTTTCTTTCTTATGATGTAAGGACTCAAGTTACTTTCTGCTAATGTCAATAGTATTAAGTCCCAGAAGTGGCATCTATCCACTTTTCAGATTTTGCAACATTTAGAAATGAAAGTTTTATGTTTGCAGGATGCAAGGTTGCATACATTAGGAGAGATATCTCGGGCACAAAAGGCATGGACAATAGGGCTTTCTTTTTGGTCACTGGGGGAAGATGCTTGTTCCAGTGTGGGGATTCTTTTTTTATCTAGTGATATTACAGTTACTAGATTGGTGGAAATATCTGTAGTTCGTATTTTGCTTTTAGACATTCAGTTTAAGGGGTTGTCATTCTATCTCAGTATCAGTATGACAGGGCTAAATCTTTATTTTTGGAACAAAAATAATGCATTCAAGGGACAAAAATACACATTAATCCTTATGATAGTTGTGCATACAGACTACAGTCTAGGATAATGAATTGCCTTAACAATGCACTTGGCCAACCTAAGATTGCTTACAGGGATTTACAAGATATAGTGGCAACCCACATTTCTCAGACATTTAGTGTCCTTACACCTGGGGAGGAACTCCATCGGAACTTTCTGGACTCTCTTACAGTCCCTAGCCTGTTGATGTGGAAAAAAAGCTTTAATAGCTGACTTTAGCCCTCTAGAGGTACAAGATGCTATTTGATCTCTGTCCTTCAATATAGTCCCTGGGTTGGATGGGCTATCCAGTGAACTGTATAAAACATTTTTGACCCTTTTTATTCTAGTATTGATGCCTTTGTTTAATTTCCTCCTAGAATCGGGATCCTTGTGTTCCAGTATGACCAAAGATGTTGTGATTTTTATTTTTAAGAAAAAAGGGGATATGTTGGATATTAGTAACTGAAGACCCATAAGTCCCTTGAATTCTGATGCCAAGATTTTTAATAAAATACTCTGTAAGAAACTGGCTGTAGCAGCCCAATACTTAATAGATCCATTACAAGCTTGTTCTATACCAGGGAGAATAATTTATTATATATTAGGAAAGTAGTAGAAATGGGTGTTAGGGGGGATCTGTATGGTTATATTCTTTCACTGGACCAACAACTAGCTTTTGATTCAGTAATTTATGTCTACTTATGGAAGGTGCTTGCTGTCTATGGATTGCCTAGCCATTTCATTTGGATGGTTCAAATGCTCTAGCAACATGTTGAAATGTTGTCTTTGGTTAATCTTTGGCTGGGGACCATTGTGCTGTGAAACAAGGAGTACATCAGGGATGTCCCCTAAGCTCGCTTTCATATGTTTTTAGTATTGATCTGGTTCTTCACTATATTGAATTTTTGCCCATAGTGTGAGTTATGACGACTGTACAGGGTTCTTCCCTTGACAAAATTACTGCTTATGCAAATGATTTGGTCTTGTTGGTAAAAGATCAGGACTCAGGCAATGAGGCGGTTGCTTGACTCTCTGACTTATCAGCATGTACTGGACTCACTATTAACAAGACTAAAAGTAAAGCCTTACAATTGGGATCATTGAATGGTCTAGATTTACAGCAGATTCCCACAATTAGAGATACACAAAAAGTGCTCTGACTATTCATTCTGCCTGTTCAGTTTTAGAAAGCCAGTTTAAAGTAGCCATATCTCCATACCCATAGGCAAGGGTACTTTAAACTGGCTTTCTAAAACCTGAACAAGCAAAATGAATAGTCACTAGATGGTCCTCTTGGCCTATGATGAAATGGAAGAGGGTATTTTTTAAAACACTTATTGTTCCTCTCTTTCTATATGTGTCTGTGCGTAAAAGAAGCCTTGGAACCCCACCCTATGCTGCCTGGAGCTCCTGCCATCTTCTCCACTCACAGAAGAAGCTTTGGAACCCCACCCTGTGCCGCCTGGAGCTCCTGCCATTTTCTCCACTCACAGAATAAGGTACACTGAACCCGGACCTCACAGACTGCGCTAGACCCTACAGCCTTCTTTTCTTTAGCCCATTCTGAACTTGGTGACTTTTTACTTGTGTTCCTCCTCTGATTCTGTGAACCTCCTCAGCCTGTTTTATATCTGATTTACCTGGTTTAATTATTTTGAAGCATATCTACAGGACAGCCTGCTTTATCATCTCCCCGGACTCTTGTACCAACTTTGTGGAACATTTTTATTCATTCTAATTCCAGTAAAAGCTTTTAAAACAGCATGGAGACTTAATCACTGCTACCGCTGTAAGCCACCAGCATTCTGATTCACTCTAGCCCTGCTGAACCTGCCTAAGCTTTGAATCAAATGGTTAAACCTGCTAAAGCTTTAAATTTAATTTCTGTACAGGCTGCAGCTACATGGCATTATTCTGTGCAGGCGGGTGGAGTTTTCTTCTGTTAGCAGGCTGTGTAGCTCACTGGCCCTCAGCTTTATCGTTGGGTGAGCTGCAAGGCTGCTTTAAAACATTTACATATATTATAGCTATTTAGTCTACTGCAAATCATTTAATTTTAACTTCTTTTCTATGTGTGGTATAATACTGTTTAGTTTTTAAGTATGGCTTTAGCCAGTTTTTTACACCAAAACTAGACATTGTTTAATCCCGATGCGTGTGCTTTTAGTTGACTAGATTGTTTCCACAACATGATGAATATGTGCCTTGTGTCCCTCTGCTAACTCTAAAATCTTAGTCCATACTACAGCCTCTCAGTCTTTCCTCTCCCTGCCCCCTCTCTCTCTCTCTCACTTTGCTCCTCCCCTCTTTGTTTGATCTCTGTTTTCTGCCTTGCCCTTTCCCTGTGCTGCATACTTATTTGACCATCCCTCCTTTCTTTCTTTCAGACCACCCCTGGGGCCGGACTGCCCGTGGAGCTGCTCCCACCTGCTCTGCCGAAACTGTCCAGGTACGATTGAGACCGTGCTTCCGAGTCCTTTGTCCTACTTGTTTCAAATCTGGTGCTTTTTTGTCGCAACCAGAAACTTGCTCTTGGGGGCATTCTGGCTGAAACCTGTCTATAATCTGATGACTGCATTTCCCCGGACTCTTGTACCAACTTTCTGGAACATTTTAGTTCATTCTAATTCCAGTAAAAGCTTTTAAAACAGCGTGCAGGCTTAATCGCTGTTACCGCCTAGAGCTGCCAGCATTCCGATTCACTCTAGCCCTGCTGAACCTGCCTAAACTTTGAATCAAATAGTTAAACCTGCTAAAGCTTTAAATTTAATTTCTGTACAGGCTGCAGCTACACGGCATTATTCTGTGCAGGCGGGTGAAGTTTTTTTCTGTTAGCAGGCTGCGTAGCTCACTGGCCCTCAGCTTTATCGTTGGGTGAGTCCCTGCAGTCGCTTCGCTCCGGCTCTCTGCCTGCCCCCAATACCCACCCACCTTTAGCTAGTGTTAAACTTATAGGCAGAACCTCTCGTGAGAGTACAAATTTTTTATTTCTATCTCCTGGGTTTCTCGTTTGCTCCTTATATTTCTTCCCCACTTGAGATCATCTGACCTCTTCTGCAATTCCCTTGCTTTCTTTACCTTAGTGCCCACAAGCACATCTACTCAAGCTGTCCTCTTCTGGTTGTGAATTTTGGCTCTGCCTCCTCCTACCCTTGCTGAGGTCCCCACTTTTCTGCCCTGCTACTGCTTTTCAGTACACCACTTCTTCTGATAACTGCTGTAACTTATCACTGGGTCACACCGCTTGCTATCATTTCTGTTTCATATGGATAACTGATTTTTACAACTGCTAAAATCATCTTTTGTTCTCTTAACCTGTCTCTCCTCTTCTCTCACCATCCTTTCCTTCCTAACCATTCACTACCTACACACCTTTGCTACCATGTACTCATGCGTTTTATGCCCCCTCCTGCTGGCACTCATTGCTATTTCTTCTTGAATTCTTTGCAGTTCCTCCTGTGCCTCTCTCTAACTGCCATTCTTATTCTCTTGTCAACTTCTGCTGCTCTAACCTATTGAAGTGGACTGACCCTTGTCCTTCACCTCTGCCAGGGCTCAGCAATAGATATTTAGGGGTTTTATTAGACATATTTTGCGGAGGTTCTTTAGCTCCCCTGCCTGTGCCTCTCAGGCGATGTTGACTGCAATGCTATGGATCATTACCCTGTCCCTTACCCTTGCTGGTGATATTGAAACCAACCCTGGCCCTACTATTGTTACTCATTCTATCCAGTCTCATCCGGCTTATTGTCTGCCGCAATCTTCCTGTCTCACCTTTGCTCACCTTAACATATGGAGCCTCACTGCCAACCTCCCCAAACTTGAGGCTTGGGTATGTGCAAACAACCCTGACATCCTAGCCCTTTCCAAAACTTGGCTGAAGCCATCTATGGCTGACTCCCGCTGCTCCATTCTGGGCTACAATATGCTCCGGGCTGATTGCCCTAGCTCTAAAAGAGGTGGGGGCTTGGCCCTTTACTACAAATCCCAACTTAACATCTCTATCATACAGGGTTCCTCCCTGCCTAACTGTGAGGTCCTTCACTCCCGCCTATTGCTGGGGGTGTCAAAATTCTACACATCTTCTGTGTTTATAAACCGCCCTTACACTCCAGGCTAGGTCTTGAGGAATTTATTGAGTTGGTACTGACTGTGTCTGGGAAAAATGAGGTAATTTGCTTGTGTGATTTTAATCTGGACTGGGCCTGGCCTCAGTCCTCTCTCCTATTATCCATTACCAGCAAGGCCAACCTTGCTCAATTAATCCAAGCTCCCACTAGAATCTCTCGTCAGGGCTGCTCCAACACCTTATTAGACTGGATCCTGACAAATAGGAAGGAGAACTGCCGTAATGCCAGAGTTCTTCCTGACTCTAGCAGCAATCACTGCCCGGTCTTCTGTGTTTGGGACTCCTCACCTCCCTCTTGCCCCCCAAATTACTATCTTTTTCCAACTTCTCCAACCTCAACCCTGTTGCTTTCCTACGTGATCTAAACCTGGCTGACTGGTTCCCTCTTTACATACCCAATTACATCAACTGCGTGACTGAGTATTTCAATGCTACCCTTCTCTCTCATCAGAAACTGCGCATACCAGTCATCACGTGCAGGGTGAAAGGGTGGGTCACTAAATGGCTCAAGCACCCCCTACTCCAGCTGCTGAAACAAGGGGATAAATTCTAGTTGGTTTGGAAGTCCTCATCCCTTCAAGCTGATTTTGATGCCTACAGGTTGTTGCGCAACTCTTGTAAAAAGTAGATTCACCATGCCAAAAGTATGTACTGCCATAAACTACTCAGCGCCTCTGCCTCAAACCCGGAGAGCTACTGGTCTCATATAAAGGAAATTCTGGGGAATAACAAGACTCTGACTCCAATTGATATGCTTGTAAACGGTATCCACTGTAATAATCCTCTTACTATAACCTGTGCCTTCAATGCCCTCTTTTCCACCCTTCCCTCCCCCATTCCTACCCCTCCCCACCATTTTTTCCTTGGCCACCCCCTCTTCTCAGTCTGCTCCCACTACTCTAGTGCTCCCCTGTTATGTGCCAGGAAGGCTTTAAGTTACTTAAGACTATTCCTGCTCACTGCAGTGCAGGTCCTGATGGTATCGATCCAAGGATACTTAGGCAGTTCACCTCTCGTCCTACTGAGCCAGTTACTAGGCTCTTCAATCCCTCAATCAGCTTAGCCACTGTCCCTTCTGCCTGTAAAACCACCAGAACTATACCAGTTTTTAAGAAAGGTGATCCCAAAATCCTGTCAAACTATCATCCCATTTCACTCCTGCCCACGCTCAGTAAGCTGCTGGAAAAAGTTGTGCACCGGCAGGTCTCTCAGTACCTACTCAACTCCAACCTTCAATCCCCTTTACAACATGGCTTTAGGGCTGGGCACAGCACAACCACTGCCCTTACCCTCTTCACCAGCAACGTAAAATGCAATATGGACAAAGGCTTTCTCACTGGAACAGTGTTCATTGATCTCTCCAAAGCATTTGACATGGTACATCACCCCCTCCTACTGGATAAACTGCAATCACTCTGAATCTCTGAAACTACCCTATCCTAGTTCTCCAGCTTTCTTGAAAATCACTCTCAGACTGTCTCCTTCGGTAAGGTGCTCTCTGCCCCTGCCTCAATCACCTCAGGTGTCCCCAAGGGTTCAATCCTAGGGCCTCTTCTCTTTTCTCTTTTTCTTAATGCTATCCCCAACTCTTCTTCACTCTGCAATTCCATCTTGTATGCGGATGATCTTTTACTTTACTCCACCTCTAAGTCTATTATCAACCTAAATCAATAACTGTTGCCTGCTTTTCAGAGCCTCCAATCTTGGTTCTCCACCAATTACCAAATCTTAAACCTATCTAAGACCCAGGCCATGTTATTTGATTCCTCCAGACGGGTACTGACTCTGGCCCCTAAGCTTCTGGTCCACGGCTATGATGGGTCTCCTGTCTCTAACACATCATCTTTCAAATACCTTGGGGTAACGCTTGACCCAGCTCTCGATTTTACTGTGCATGTCAATGAGGTCTGTCGCTCAGATAACAGAGTGCGCCATTCTCTTACTCTGGCCACTAGGACTGCTGTTGCGAGAGGTGGGTTACTACTGCAACTGCTTTATGCGCTCCCTGTCCTTTCTCATGCTAATGCCGTGGTTCTCTGTAGATGGGAAGTTACGTATGACAACATCTGCAGATTTGCATTATCTGACCCACGTCTGACCCACCACTGCCAACTTTACTCTGCCTTAAATTGGCTGCCTGCCAATTCCCTTAGATCATATGCTCTTGGTTGTTTTATTGACTCTTTAACAAGAACACCATGCCCTGCAGTCCTGGGCGCTATGCTTACTCCTGTCTCTCACTCCCATGTCCTCTGGCCCTCCACCTTCCCCTTGCTTGCTGTTCAGCACTGCTGTACTAAAATGGATGAGCAGGCCTTCTCTTATTTTGCCCCATGGTTCTGGAACTCTCTCCCACCTCATGTGAAGAACTCCTCATCTCGCCTAGCTTTTAAGCATGCTCTTTTTTCCCTCCTTAATGCCCCTGACTTCTGTGACTGCACTTAGGTTCTGTGGGGCCCGCCTCTTGCCCTCCAGCTGCTGTCTTGCCCATCCCTGTTTTACTACTGAGTATGTGTGCCTAATTGTCTCCTTAAGTTTACGTAGGACTTTTGACTTGTGCTCTGTGTAAGTTTTTGCAACAATTGTATGACTGCTCTAACCTGTTAGTATTCTTGCTGTTAATTCTATGCTTGTTTTTATACTATTTGTATAGGTAATTCTGACTGTTATCTCACCCTTTGTAACTCATTGTTGTCACTGTTGTCTTTGCTGCATTTGCTGTAACTGTATTCTCCCGGGTCGTGCCTGAAAATAGGCAGGCTTCTTGCCTAGTGCATTTACCTGGTCATCAAAAGCTAATAAATAAATAAATCATCTGTTTAGAGAGATTAATTATTTTTCCCCATTTGCAAATTATACTGTAAAGCCACTAGAGGGCAACAACTCAATTAACTTGCTGCTGCTGGCAACTGTTACTGTCCACTGCTACTCACTGCCACTTTACTTCTGCCTGCGCCACTTATTTACTCCCTACTGCTGATTAGTATACCCTGACCTCTTCTTGCTCCTCTGATCCATACAATATGCCCACCCTTCCTTCACCATTTCCCCTCCTTCTAATTCTTCTATCAATTTTATCTACCTCAGCTCCACACTCTCCTCAGTTCAATAAACCTTTCTCACCTTCCCCTCCGCTCTCCTAACCCCTACCTTTATCCTTTCCATAACTCCTACACTCCCTCAAATACTCTGATCTCACTTCCCTCACCTCCCCCTGCTACTCTATTCTCAGCCCCATGCCACCTAGCTTTCCTTCACCACCTTATCTTCACCTCACCTAGCCCCCCCCCAAATACTTCCAAAATCCTTGGCCCATCACAAATTCCCTAAACTCCATTCCCTCATAATAGCACTCCTCTTACTCACATCAGGAAATGTTCATCCCCAATTCTGGTCCCACTACACCCACCTCTGCCAGTTGCAATCCTTCCACTAACGTACCAGCTTCCCCAACCCCTTCTGCGCTCCCCAAGGGTCTGATAACCCTCCACTTAAACATTTGCAGTCTCATGTCAAAAACTGACCTTTTACATCCTATGGTAATCTCCCTCACACCTGATATTTTAATTTTAATGGAAACTTGGTTAAATGCTAAAATACCTGATCTCGCCATTAATAGCCCAGATTATTCCATAATCAGGCAGGATAGGACTGGCAGGTGTGGCGGAGTTGCCATGTATATTCTGTCCTCATTTCAGTTCACAACAGTTCTGTCATCCTCATTACCCTCTGCCTATGAAGCACTTGTAGTAACATTACTGTGCATTTTTCCTCCTCATCTTCATAACTGGCATGTACTGTCGACCTGGCTCCAAGGCATCCAATACTTCAGATCTCATTACCTCCATAACCTCCTTCTCACACAAAGGTGAGATATACATCCTGGGTGATGTAAACCAAAACTGGCCATCACCAGCAACTACCAAGACATGTAATGACATCACATCCCTCAATCTCTCCCAACTCATCCTGGAACTCACCCACCTAAATCATAAAACCCTTAACCACTTCCTGATAGGCTGGGCTCTCACCCCCACTGAGTCATTAAATCAGGCATCCTCCCGGATGCCTTCAGTGATTATCACCCAGTCTTCATAGTCAGGAACGTCCACAGACCAAAACCGCCACACAAAATTCTGCAACTCCACTCCTTCAACTCCTTAAACCTTAATCCCCTTCTTAATGAACTGGCAGCACCGATTGGTCCCCTATTGCCTTTGCCCCTTCCTTTGACCAAGCCCTCATTTCTAACTACATGGAACTCCTATGCTCCATTCAAATGCACTACAGTTTGCGGCAGCCATCATTCCTGGTCTCCCCCAAGTTACTGACCTGTCTCAGGGAGCGTGATAATGCTTGGTGGAAACATAAGGCCTCCCAGCTTCCCCCAGACTATGCCAGGTATTGCATGCTAAGAAATGCCTGTACAAAAGCTACCAGAGTTGCCAAGTCTGAATATTTTAAATCATCTTTTCTTAAAAACATCAATTCCCCCTCCAAATTCTGGAAAGTGGTCCACGCCCTATTCTTCCCTCCTTCACATCTGCCTCCCCCTGTGCTTAAAATAAATAATTAATTGGTCTCCAAACCGTGCACAGTGGCTCAAGAGTTTAACTCCTATTATACCTCTTGTGCCACAGCACTTCTAAAGTCCCTTTCCTCTAACCTCCCCCCTCTTCATCCTCCTATACCCAGCACTCAGCCCGTCCATGCCCACCCTTCCTTCTCCTTTTCTGATGTCTCCCCAGAAGAAACACTAACAGCCCTTCTCTCTCTTAATCCTTCCAAATGCTCATTGCCAGATGACCTTGACCCTAAGCTCTTCTATCTTTCAGCTTCTGCTATAGCTTGCCCACTCTCCTTAATCCTAAATTTTTTCTTCTTGTCCTCTTCTGTCCCTTCATCCCAGAAACATGCGGTGCTCCTCCCTCTCCCAAAGGGTGGTGACCCCTCCTCCCCTGCAAATTGTCACCCAGTCTCCCTCCTCCCTGCCCTTGCTAAACTCCAAGAACACCTGGTCCTCTCTCAACTAACCTCCTTCCTCAATGACTCTTCCTTTTTCACCCCATTTCAATCTGATTTTCAGAAGAACCACTCTACTACCACCTCCCTACTCAGGCTCACTGACTCCATCCTCACCAGGATGGATAATGGCCTCATTATCTCTGCCATCTTAGTCGACCTCACCAAGGCTTTCGACACAGTTTCCCATGCCTTACTTCTTGACTCCCTTATGGCTGCTGGGTTGTCTACTTCTGCCCCAAACTGGTTTAGAGCTTACCTCTCAGGGAGAACACAATCAGTCAAGATCCAGGATACAATCTCTCCCCCCCATTTCCACAGGTGTCCAACAGGGCTCAATGCTTGGACCCATTCTCTTCTCCATCTTCCTAAATGACTTGCCTCAATTTGCTCTCCCTCCTCCTCCTCCTCTATCCTTATGTATGCCAATGACACCGTCCCGTTCTCCTCTGGCAAATGCCCCACCAATGTAACAACCACCCTTCAGCATGACTTCCACCAGATTCAGCTATGGTTTGCCTCACTTCAACTATTCTGAAATGCTAATAAGACTGTCTCCATGACCTTTGGCCCTAAGCAGAGACTCTCTAGGCTCCACCCTTTACCGTCTTTCCATACCCTTGGTGGGACAATCCTAGAGGACACCTCCTCATTCAGATACCTTGGGGTTTGGTTGGACCAACACCTCAACTTCTCTGGCCACATTGACGGCATCCTGAAACAAAATTGTGCCCCAAGCTTGGTGCCTTATTCAGGAACCGTAGTTGCATCTCTCCTACGGCGCGGCGTGAACTAGTCCAGAAGATGATCCTCCCAATTTTTGACTACTGTGATGTAGTCTATGGTGCCACTCCCAAATCCTCCCTAACTAGATTGGACACTATCTTTAACTCCTTCTGTCAATTTGCCCTTGATGCTCCATCATGCACTCATCACTGTGACCTCTACCATGCCCTATCCCTTCCACCTCTTGCCAACAGGTGCCTCACTCATTGTGTCAAACTCAGTTCTAAATTTTGGTTAGGAGAACTTCCTTCCTACCTCTCATGCTCACTCTCTTCCCCCCCCCTCCCTCAAATCCTCTGACAACCGCACTTTGTTGGTTCCCCCGTCAAACCACTCTCATCAGTAAATCAGGCTTTACCCATCATTTCCCCCAAATCCGGAACTCACCCCCCTCCCAAATACAGCACTCCTCCTCCTAATCCCTTGCCTCTGGCTTACATAACTTTCTGTCATCTAACTGCTCCTGCTTTAACCCCTCCTAAACTATCCTCCTATGCCTCTGCTCCTCTCCATGACTCACATCCCCTGTTAAACCTTCCTCCCCCGAGCCTGCTTCTCAGTATGCTCTCCTCTCCTTTCACCGTTTACCCCCTCACTCCTAACCCTAAACTTTTTTTTCCATTACCAATTTGCCTCTGCTTAGTTTTGACCTCTGGCAGGGTTCTCAACATCCTGGAGGGGTCTGGCACTGGGTAAGCCTCCTCCTCCTTCCCTTCCCCTTCCCCCTCTCTCCTTTCTGCCCAACATGTCTTCGCCTAAATCTGCCCTCAGTCAGGATTCTTAGCACCCTGGTGATGTCTACTCTCAGGTAAGTTTCTCTTCCCTCCCTCCTTCTTTCCTCTTCTATCCAGCCTATTCCCTCTGCCCAACTTGTCCTCACCTAATTCTATCCCCTGGCAGGGTTATCTGCATCCTGGAGGGGCCTAGCACTGGACAATGACTCTTCCTTCACTCCCCTTCCCCTGTATCCTTTCTACCCAACTGGTCCTCACCTGATTCTGTGCTCTGGCAGGGTTCTCAGCATCCTGGAGTGGCCTAGTCTTAGGCAAACTTCCTCTTTCCCTCCTCTTCCCTCCTTTCCCTTCATCCTTTCTTTTCTTTCTTCCCAACTTGTCCTCACTTAGTTCTGCCCCTTGGCAGGGTTTTCAGCATCCTGGAGGGGTGCAGCACTGGGAAATGACTTTTCCTTCCTTCCCCTTTCCCCTCTATCCTCTCTACCTAACTCATTCTTGCCTGACTGTGCTCTCTGGCAGGATTCTCAGCATCCTGAAGAGACCTAGTCTTAGGCAAGCTTCTCCCACCCCCCTCCTCCTTCCCTTTACCATCCCTTCTACTATTGCTACCCAACTTGTTCTTGCCTACTCCTGCCTCTTATTCTACATCCTCACCTCATTCCACCACTGGCAGCGATCTCTGCACTCTGAAAGAGCCAGTTCCAGGTATGACTCATCCTTCCCTTCCCTGTCCCTTACCCCACCTCTCCTCCCTCCCTCTCTACTCCCTACACTTAATCAAAGGAATTAGTTCACTTGAACTAATAATTTGCACTTTTTGTTCTGTCTGAGGTGCTCCCAGATTGCTCTAGCCCTGTGTTAACTTGCCCTTCAAAACAGATTTTATTTTTCCCCTCACTTTTCTCTGGTAATGTTCCCCCCATCTTTATCCTCTCCTTCCCCCAGCTGGTTTCCCCCGTCTACCCCTCTACCCTCCTTGACATCCCCCCACTGTACCTCATTCATTCAATAACTGCTAAATAATATATTAACTGTGATCTATTCCTGCAAGAAGTTGGCTCCAAGGCTACATTAAATTTCTGTATTATGTTCCTAAGACATGCCACTTGTAATTAAATGCATATTCCAGAGGTATGATAAATTTAATTGTATGTTATGTCACAAATGCAACTGTATGATTATTTATGATATTTTTTAACTGTATGTCTTGTTACAAATGTAATTGAATGTTTAATTTCTTGGATATATTAAATGTTAAACTATATGTCTAATTCTTCATCCAACTGAGCAACTTGTTGTTCAGTGTGCCTTCCTGGTGAAACATTTAAATAAATAAATAAATAACAAATATAATGCCTATGTTTTCCCACCCTTCTTAGCATTGCAAACCTATTTGTACAGTATTTTTTTTTCAATTATTGTGAGGTAGCCAGCTAAATCCTGTTAAACGTTGCCATATGTACCATTGTATAAAGGAGGTGGACCTCGGGATGATTAATCCCCTGTTTTTTTCTGTTTATTTTTTAAATCTAATGTAACACCACTTCTACAACAATTGGTGTTGCCATGGACTGAATTGCTCTGAGAATGGTGTGTTTTTTGCTCCTTAGGTGGGAAGGCGGTGTCCTCCATTTTGTTCAGATGGACCCTCCTCTTCTACCTTACATCAAGGAATGTTTTTTAGACTAAAACAGTAGACACTCACTGTAGCACAAAAAGCATCTTTACACAGGAAATAACTTTATTCTATTTTACTTTGTACTTTCTTTTTTGAAGATCTGGTATTTCCTGGTAGTACTATATTCCAAATTAAAAGTATTTTGGATGCCACTATTGACCCTAGGAGCCCACACAAAATAAGGGACACTGTAGTTATGTAACCATGAAAAGCAGAATGTTAAAAACAACGATAAACATAAAGCTTTGATGGAGCACTTATGCCCAAGACAGTCCTGTATAGGATGTCTTGAAACAATGGAACATTTGTTTTTTGACTCTTACTTTATAACAAATTTATGGCCTTTAGTAGCTACACAATGGAAAGCACAATTTTTTATGTTTATAAGTTTTAATGTCTTAGTGAATTTACCTCCTGTATGGCGCAAATGGGATTCAAGCGCAGTTTGTTATCTTTGCATATTTTAAACGGGTTATTGGCAGTGCAGATGTCAATGTATTTTACAACAAACTACTATTTCCCCTGTGGAACATTTCTACAGAGTTCATCATTACATATTGGGGTGTTAGATACGTGATGTATTAGATATATACCTTTGTGGGCTTTTTTTTTTGGTCTGACCCCTGATTCTTGTTGGAGCCTAGCCCTACCTACTGTCCCCCAGTGCCCAGGCTTACCACCCTGGGTGTGGCCATTGCATAGGCATCCCTTCAATGGACACCATTAGACAAGCCCCAGTTTACCCCTCCTCCCAGGTCAGGGCCAAGGAAGTGGGCGCCCCCTCCAGCAAATACTATTAGGCTGAGGAGATGATGGCAGAACAGGGCATCATGCCTGGGGGGGCCAGCTTTTTTCTGAATGCTGATCTCTGGGGGCAGGAACTTGCAGTGACATCTCGTATCCACCCCACTCCTCTCAGGTGATGGCACCGGCACTATGGAGCCCCCAGCCTCTGGCGGGGGTCAGTGGTGTGCCAGACAGTCTACCTCCTCCCCCAGAGAAGGAGAGCAGTTCCTATGATGCTCAGTCCTTCTTCAAGCATCTGGCCCTCTAATATCCTGAGTCCATTCCAAATCCTGGGTCATCGGCATCACAGATGGATGCTCTGTCTCCGTGCCAGCAGGCTGGCTATACCTTTGTCCATAAAGACTGGTCTGTAGTGCTATACAATACCTATCAATAATCATAATGGAAAGAAACAAAAATATATGTGCCCAGTGTCTAATGTACACATCAAAGGATCAGATACCAGAGTTCATATGTGACAAATGTTTGTTAATTGAAACTCTAAAGCAGGAAATAGAAACACTATCTAGCAGGTTTTCAGTACATACTTACATAGAAAAACTAGAACAATTAATTGATTACATGACTTCTGAAATAAATGAACAGAATAAATTAGCCAACCAGGTGGAAACAATAAAACAGTGCAATCAGGAAGTCCTTGAGAAAGAAAATATCCAAGGGAAACCAAAGCTAGAGGAATACTGTCTAGTGCAGGCCAATTCCAGAAGTAGGAGGGGGCAAGTATACAACAGCACCCCAGTTGAAACGAAAAATCATTTTACAGCATTAGAACAAAGCACAAATGATGAGACTTCAACAGACCACCAGACTCAAGATAGTAGTAAGCCCCACAAAAATGACAGAAACACTCATAATGAGCAGCAATATAACTTTAGAAAGTGATGGGAAAAACCCAACAGACATAAGGAAGATCAAGAAAAATGACAAGTTAAATCATATACCAAAACCAGATCTAGGTAGTACCAACATAATACCTCAGACACAAAGGGACATTTTAATAGTTGGTGATTCCATACTAAGAGGGACAGATATGCTAATTTGTAAATGAAGAAAACAAAGCACCACAGTAAGTGTGTTGCCAGGGGCGAAAACAAATGATAACAAAAAACCTCTTGATGGTGTAATGGAGCACACCAAAAACCTCCATTCAATTATACATGTAGGGATAAATGACATAGAAAAAAGGAAACTCCAAGACATTTACAATGACTATGTAGACATAATAAAGAGATTTAAACAGAAAAAGGGGGATATTGTGATATCAGGGATATTATCCATTCATGGAAGACAACCATACAAAATCAGAGAAATTAATATACTAAATAGGTGGCTATGTGATTTGTGTATAAAAGAGAACTATGACTTTATTGACAACAATGACATGTTCAGGGACAAAAGAATATTCAAGATGGATGGCGCACATTTGAACAGTGCAGGTACTAGAATTCTTGCCAGAAAAATAAATGAAACTATATTGGGACATTTAAACTGGATGGCAGGGGGGAGGAGAAAAACATGGGAGCCAAGGAACAAAACAAAGAATATGTAGAGGCAGCAAACTCAAAAAACAGTGGATGGAAGGGACTCTTCATTAATGCCAGAAGCCTTGGGACAACATTTGATGAATTAAAATATATCATGAAAACTTATGATATAAAACTCTGGGCAGTTACAGAAACATGGTGGGATAGAAATGATGACTGGGATCAGAATATTGAAAGATACAATCTTTACCACAAGCCAAGACAGTACAGGAAAGGGGGGCTGAAGACATACAGTCAGAGGAGAATAACATGGGTACATCTGACCTAGAACAGATTTGGGTCAAATTTATCCCTCATAGGACCCCTAAAATTACCCTTGGAGTAATATACAGACCCCTGGCCATAAACCAGCAGGATGACAAGGCTCAGCAAAATATCCTCTTGAACCTCAACCCTTCTGATAGATTAATAATTATGGGAGACTTCACCAATCCTGGCATAGATTGGAAAATATTGCATGGAACAAATAAAGTAGAAAATGAGTTCATGCTGGCATTTGATCAATTAGGCCTAGACCAACTAGTACAAGACACAACCAGAGGGACAAACACGCTAGACTTAGTTTTAACTAATATGGGGGACACAGTTAAAAAGTGTCAGGTGTCAGCCCCATTAGGGGGCAGTGATCATGCCTTAGTAGTATTTGAAATAAATGAGCAATATACACAACAACAAAATGATACCACAGTGTTACAATTCAGAAAAGCAAATTTTGGAGAGATGAGTTACAGCTTGTCCAAATGGAACTGGAAACAAGAGTTTGAGAATAGATCCCTACAAGAAAAATGGGAACTATTTGCTAGTAAATTAAAAAAGGAAATAAGTAAAAATCCCTCGGAGGACAAAACATAGAAGAAATGGGACATCACCATGTTGGTTGACCCCAAACCTAAAGAGACTAATAAACAAAATAAAACAAGGCATATAAAAATATTAGACACGAAAATAATATAAAAGGCTGGAATAATTACAAAAAAATGGGTTATGAACGTCAAGAAAGAATTCAAGAGGGAAAAATCAGGATATGAGCTTAAATTAGCTACAAAAGCTAAGGATAATTATAAATCCTTCTATTTATACATTAATAAAAAACAGACTCAGACTAAAATTGGACAACTAACAAACAGAAAGGGAAAACTAGAACAAAACATGAAGGAAATGGCAAATATTCAAAATACATACCTTTCATCAGTCTTCAACAAAAAAAACAAAATATAACATTGCTAAATAAATATGGGGGACAAACTAATAGTCAAATTAAAATAGATCAAGATGAGGTAAAAACTAGGTTGAAAAAAATAAACCCAAATAAATCCCCAGGACCAGATGGACTCCTTACTAGAGTAATTTTGGAAGTAGCAGAAGAAATTGCTCCTGCTCTAGCCCACATCTTCCAGTCATCTAAAGATAATGGTGAAGTAGTGGATATATGAAGGGTTGCAATGGTGATTCCACTACACAAAAAATGCTCCAAATCAGATCCGGCTAATTATCAACCTGTCAGTTTGACATTGATACTATGCAAAATGCCAGAGGGCATCTTAAAAGACTGCATTCTTTGCTATACGGAAAAAGAGAATATGGGGGAACAAACACAGCATGGGTTCACTAAGGGAAGATCTTGTAAGACCAACATGCTCAGTTTTTTATGAGAGAGCAAGCAGGGCATTGGATGGGGGAGAGTTGGTGGATGTGGTTTTCTTACATTTGGAGCCTTGCCTATTTAACATATATGCTACATCTATGTATTACGTACATGAAAACATCTCATTCACCAAATTTGCAGATGATTGCAGGTTAGAAGCTAAAATAAGAGATATCAAGGATGTGCAGCAGCTCCAAACCACCCTCGACTATGTACAAAACTGGATAGTTACGAATAAATTATATCTTAACAAATACAAATGTACCATCATGCATATGGGGAGTAACAACCCCAAAAAACAGCTATTACCGTAATAAAACTACCTTAATAGGAGTAACAGAGGAAAGGGATTTGGGAATTACAATTACACAAGATTTACAGTTTAAGACACATTGTAACAACATAGTAAAGAAAGCAAATTGAGTTCTAAACTATATGTTAAGACATATATCGAGCAGAGAAAGGCAGGTGCTGTTGCCACTGTATAGTGCCCAGGTGTGGTCTCCTTATAAGAAGGGAGAAATAAATAGAATAGAAAGAGTTCAGAGGAGAGCTGCCAAATTCATCCGAGGGCTCAAAGATTAAGATTATGACAGTAAAATGGAGGAACTGAATTTATTTTCATTGGAGTATAGAAGGACTTGGGGGGATCTGTGTTTGCTATTTAGAGCTCTCACAAACAGTGAATTGTGGGAATATATGGGCCTAGAGCTAAGAGAACAGAACTATAATACCAGGAAACATCCTCTCCAGTTAAAAGCAAGTAGATGCAACTTAATCAGGAGACAAAATTGGTACAGTCAAAGAGTGGTACCTGTTTGGAATTGACTTCATCTGGAGGTGGTGGGAAGTCCATTAATGAAAGTGTTCAATATTTTTATTTATTATTTGTTTTTTGTTTACCGGGTAAGTACACTAGACAACAATGTTGCCTATATTCAGGCATGACCCAGGAGAGTACAGACAGGGGAGACCAGAGTCAACATTAAAGAGTATTTCATGACGCAGCATGAGGTGAGAACAAACATTTGAACAGTATACAGCCAGGTACAGTCATTATCAGTGATGACAAAGAGAAACAGATAACATTACATTAATTATTTTTATCTGATGATACATCAATGACTACATTGAAACGACAAACAGCAAACAAAATTTAAATGAAGTAGCATTATAACAATAGGATTTCTGCTGGATGCGGGAAACTTTCAGATTTTGGAGACCAGCAGGAAATCAGTAAGTGCCATAGGGAGGAGAAAATGCTAGGAGAGAGGTTCAAGTTACAGCACAAGAGCAGCAGTCGGATTCTAATAGGTGTGGCCGAAGACTCAGTTTAAAGGCCTTGTGGGATTTGGAGAGTTTGATGTGGGAGGGAATGGAGTTCCAGGAGTGGGGGGCAGATATGGTGAAGGATCATTCTCCTTTTTGTGTGAGATATCTGGGAATTTCAAGTTGGGTTTGAGCAGATGCCCTGAGGAGGTACGCTTGGGAGGGCTGAGTTAATAGTTTGGCAAGGTATTTAGGGGACCCTGTTCTGATCATATCATCAATTGTACAGTCTGCAGAATAGTGTCTGAGCGAGTCTGGGGAGAGCCAATTTAGTTTTGAGTAGAGCAGGCAATGATGGGTAAGTCTGTGAGCAGAGAGAGTAAATCTGTATATACTGTTACAGCAGGTGCTCCATTTCTGGAGCGCTCCTTTGCTAGCTTTAAGGTAAACCTGAGAGCAATATGTTAGAGTAGGAAGGAGAAATCCTTATGCAATAGCAAGCTGGGCAGCATCATTGAGGGAGGACCTAATTTTAAAGGCAAGACCAAGTTTTGAGTAAACTGTCTTACATGTAGCCATAATGTGGAGGTTAAAGTCAAGAGATGGGTCGGAGTGACTCCTAGATACCTGAAGGAGGTAAAGAATTCAAGAGGGGAGTCATCTAGAGAAAGTATCAATAAGTCTGGAGAAAGAGATCTGGTTCTTGACGGGGGGGCCAAAAAGCATAGTTACAGTTTTCTTAGCATTCATTAGGAGCCTGTTCTGTAGTAACCACTCCTGCAAGCAGTTGAAGTCTGCTTGAAGATGTGCTCTTACTGAAAAGGGATCCACTGGAGAGAAGCACCATGTCATCAGCATAAAGGATTAATGAGGAGGAGCAGGGAAGGGCGGGCAAGTTGTTAATGAAAAGGGAGAAAAGTAGTGGGCCAAGAATAGATCCTTGGGGGACTCCAACAGAGGTAGGGGAAAGAGTTGAGATGGCGGATTCAATTTGGACAAATTGCAACCTCCCTGAGAGGTAGCTATCGAACCAGGAGATGGTCGACAGGTCAAAGCCAAGGTGGGACAGTTTGGAAAGTAGTAGAGAGTGATACACAAGGTCAAATGCCTTTGTGAGATCGATAAATATGGCCCCAGTGAGCAGGCTCTTATCCATCGCTGTAAGGACTGCATTTGTCAGCTGAAGTAGAGCAGTTGTGGTGCTGTGTTCTGCTCAGAATCCGTGCTGGGTAGGGGATATAAGGTTGCTAAGGTGCAGATAATTTGTGACCTGAGTAACGATGGCCTTCTCGAGAAGTTTATTTAGGGTAGAGAGAATGGCAATCGGTCTATAGCTTGACATATTTTTGGTATCCCTTTTTTGTGAACAGGGACAACGCGAGCGGTTTTCCACAACGTTGGTACCGTTTGGGTTATTATGAAAAGATTAAAGATGCACATCTCATGGCTCTGTAACTACCTATGATACTTATGATGATTTGTGGTCTGTTTAAGTTTTGTTTTGTGTTTTAATGAAAATACCCCTACTCTTCTCAAGAAGTGCCATGGTATCTTTAATGTCCACCTGAACAACCACCAGAACAGACAGATGGGACATCAGTTTAGAGCAGCAGTAACAGATAAAAAATATTGGATCTTTTGGAACAGTTTGTTTTCTGTGCTCTGTTGAGCACCTATCTGGTAATCTCTTTCTTGAGGGGACACAAAATAAGTCAAGATAGGAGTGATACAGTGCAATGGCTGTGGAGCAGCAGTGTTCCAGGAGACATTCTGGAGGCTGCGATGCTGCCCTGTTTGCAGGCACCTCTCTGGTCTGAGGGAGGAGGTTGCCTGTCTCCAGGCTGACCTGGCTAGGGTTCGTGAAACCTCTTCCCCCACCCTGGGACCACTAGTGCCACCACCGTTACCTCAGAGGTTGCCAAGAAAAAGGAGTGGTTGGTTCCAAGGTGGGCTCAGGGAGGGAGAGGGTGGTGGAACAGTGGTGCACCCCTCCAGTTGTAGCCCTCCACAGTTCATATGCTGTTCTGGCAAAGAGTGGTTCCTCTATGGAGGCACCTACAGAGGAGACCAAGAAGGATGCTGGGAACCTCCACAAAGGAGACCAACAGGAGGGTGGCATGAGACCCCACAGGGGAAGGAAACAACTCCTGGTGAGGGACTCAATCATTAGGCAGGTAGACATGGGGGAGGAAGGGGATAGGGAGGTAAGGTGCCTGCCTGGTGCCACAGCTCGGAGGGACAGGAAGCAAATCCTCAGGATCATGGGAGCAGCTTCACGAGGGAGCTGGATGTCATTGTCCACCTAGGGACAAATGACCTGGCTGTAAATGGGATCAGAGCCATGCAAGAGGAGTTTGTGGAGTTGGGGAGGGGCCGTAGACAATTAGCATGTACGGTAACCTTCTCGGAGGTGCTGCCTGTCTATGGCAAGGATGATGCTAGGGTATTCCGCACCATGGGATTCAATGAATGGTTGAAAAACTGGTGTGGAGCTCAGGGTTTTGGCTTCACTGGGGACTGGGGAGCCACCTGGAGGGATGCAGGCTTGTACTGGCACGATGGTCTGCATCTGTCCGGGGATCCAGGATCCTAGGTGGCAGGTTTAAATGCTTCATTAGCAGGCATTTAAACTAGCCAAGGGGGAGGCAGTGAAAAGGAGCAGGGAAATCCCAGCCTCCCCCCACAAAGTGCAGTAGTTAGAGAGGTAAACACCAGGTAGAGAAGTCAGTAGGGAGCAAGACAGGGATAAATGCAGAAAATGGTATTAAGGACAGGGATGGGGCTAAAAGGGGTAAAGCCATAAAAAATAAATGGAAGGTGATGAGTACCAATGCCCACAGTCTGTGCAACAAGCTCCCTGAACAAGTGGCTTTGATGGAAGAGGGATGCCTGGATATTGTGGCAGTCACTGAAACATGGCACACAGAGAACCATGAGTGGGAAGTCAACATACCAGGATACACAGTCTACAGGAGGGACAGGGTGGGTAAAAGAGGAGGAGGAGGAGCTCTCTATATAAGGGAAGGGATTAAAGCAAGAGAATTAAAGAGTAAACAGGAAGTTGATGAGTCACTGAGGGTCACCCTGGGGACAGGAAATGGCACCACAATCTGCATGGGGGTTGTGTACAGACCCCCATCTCAGGGGGAGGACATGGACAAGGAAATGAGATAAGGCATCCTTAAAATGGCAGAAAAAAGGGAGATATTGTTGATGGGGGACCTGAATATGCCAGATGTTAACTGGAGTACCTTTGTTGTAGGCACATCCAAGAGCAGGGTCATTTTTGATGCCTCACAGGGGGCATGCCTCAGACAGCTAGTGTTGGAACCCACTCAGGAGGGAGCAATCTTGGACCTGGTACTTTCAAATGGGGAAGGAGAAAGGATCTCAGATTTAGAAGCGGGTAGCCATCTGGGAACAAGTGACCACCAAACAGTGTGGTTCACAATAAACACAGCCATAGAGCCAAGCCATACAAAAACAAGAGTATTGGACTTTAGGAAGGCTGACTTTGGGAAAATGAGAGAGTGCCTTAGAAAAGCACTAGCAAATGGGCAAGAAGGAGGGGTGGAGAACAATGGGGAATAATCAAAACAGCCTTCACACAGGCAACAAGCCTTTGTGTGAAGCAAATCAATAAAACAAAATTAAGGAAAAAACTATGGTTCTCAAAAGAGGTGGCAGGAACGGTTAAGGAGAAAAGGATAGCATTCAGGAAATATAAGGAAACACAGAAGGAGCAGGACAGAGAACTTTATCAGTTAAAACAGAAGGAGGCAGGGAAGGCAGTCAGAATAGCAAAGGCACAAACTGAGGAAAAGATAGCCAACTCTGTTAAGAAGGGGGATAAAACCTTTTATAGGTACATTACAGAGCGAAGAAAGACCAAGGGAGTGATACAGAGACTTAATAAAGGGGAGGGAATGTTGGCAGAGGGTGACAGTGAAAAAGCAGGGATACTGAACGAATATTTCGGCTCAGTATTCACAACAGATGAGGAGGGGGGCTGCCTAAACCAAACAAGGGAGAAACTCTGAATGGGGGGGTCAATACCAATCCATTCACCGAAGAAAGGGTTTTGAAAGAACTCTTAAAACTAAGAGTGGACAAAGCAATGGGGCCTGATGGGATTCACCCAAGAATACTAAAAGAACTAAGGGTAGAACTAGTAACACCACTGACTATTCTCTTTAACAAATCATGGGAGGATGGAGTGGTATGTGAGGGCTGGAGGAGGCAAATGTAATTCCATTTCACAAAAGTGAGAGCAGGGCAGAGGCAGGAAATTACAGACCAGTTAGTTTGACTTCAGTGGTAGGAAAAATGATGGAATTACTTCTGAAGGAAAGAATTGTTGAGTACCTAGAGGCCAGGGGGGCACAGGACCCAAGGCAGCATGGTTTCACAGCAAGAAAGTCATGTCAGATGAACCTAATAGATTTCTTTGACTGGGTGACCAAAGTAGTAGACCAGGGAGGGACTTTGGATATGGCCTACCTAGATTTTAGCAAGGCATTCAACACAGTCTCACACAAAAGATTAATATACAAGTTAGCCAGCCTTGGAGTGGGTCCCAAAGTGGTAGCCTGGATAAAAAACTGGCTGGACAACAGGACGCAAAGGGTAATAGTAAACGGAGTCCACAGTGAAGAAAGGAGGGTAACTAGCGGGGTACCGCAGGGTTCAGTACTGGGACTGGTCCTCTTTAATATCTTTATAAGTGACATTGGAGAGCACCTGGTAGGAAATGTATGCCTCTTTGCAGATGACACAAAGATCTGCAACAGGGTTGATACACAAGGTGGGGTGGAAAGAATGAAAAGGGACTTGACAAGGTTGGAGGAATGGTCAAATACATGGCAGCTCAGATTCAATGCAAAGAAGTGCAAGGTAATGCATCTGGGAAACAAAAAAATGATGGGAAGAGTACACAGTGGAGGGTGAGTTAATAACAACAACAAAAATCGAAAGAGTCCTGGGAGTAATTATATTAGATGACCTAAAGGTGGGCAATCAATGTGAGAAGACAGTAAGGAGGGCTGGGGGGGATACTGGGATGCATAGGGAGAGGCATCAACAGTAGAAAACAGGAAGTTGTTATTCCTCTCTGCAGACAGTTAGTGAGACCCCATCTGGAGTACTGCATGCAATTCTGGAGACCCCATCTCCGCAAACACATAGACAGAGTGGAGGCTGTTCACAGGAGGGCAACCAAAATGGTGCAAGGTTTGCACCAGAAGACATACAAGGAGAAACTAAAGCAGCTTAATATGTATACCCTTGAGGAAAGGAGGGAGAGGGGGGACATGATAGAAACTTTCAAGTATCTCAAGGGCATTAACAAGGTACAAGAGGGTAGTATATTTCAGAAGAAGAGATGTGCAAGAACAAGGGGGCACAATTTGAAGATAGAGGGGGGACGGCTCAGAGGTAATGTTAGAAAGCATTTTTTTACAGAGAGAGTTGTGGATGCATGGAACAACCTTCCTGAGGAGGTTGTGAAGTCAGGAACAGTGGGAGAATTCAAGAATGCATGGGACAGGCATAAGGCAATTCTAGTGGGGGACAGAAGGAAGTAAGCTGTTGATTAACTAGAATCTGCAGCTTATCCATCAGGTAGGGAAATGGGCAGAGTAGGTGGGCCAAGCGGTCTTTATCTGCCATCAAATTCTATGTTTCTATGTTTGCTTTTGTTGTACTATCGCCCTATAATTTGCTCAATTTTTCGTTGTTTTTGTTTACATGTCTCCCACCCTCCATGTTGAATTGGAACCCTCTGCTGCCAACTGTACATGCGCATGACTCACAGTACTACACAGGGACAGCAGGAATGTGCAGCACAGGGTCCCACAGAAGTAAACAAAAGAGATGATGCCACATGAGGAGGGGGAGCTCGGCTGCAACTTAGGCAGCAGCCATATATACTGTGGATCAGCAACAATTGAAATAAATTTTAAATATCTAAAAAACTAAATATCACTGGAAAATAATATTTACAGACATGAAAACCTGAGCTATGGCTGCATGCTTCCAATCAAAAATCAGAATTTTGATAATCACTTCCTGATTATCTAGTACTGCTGCTTTAACATCTCATCCAAAAGACGGCACTCTAGAAGTGCAGCATCCCCCTCAACATGCCCTACAGTGTCAAAATTGGGATTTTATCCCAAGTGCCTGGTGTGGGGCTTGAACCTACAACTTTCTGCTCTTCTGGCCTCAGAGGCGAGTGTGCAACCTGCTGAGCCACTGACACTAACTGGTTGTTGTTCCCCAGTGGCTCTCCTATTCTCACCGCTCCTACCATCTTTGAGTTGGTGTGTACTACATTGAGAATTGCAGTCTGCCTGGTGGGTTCCTTATCTAGCTATACCAGTGAACAGTCCTGGAATGCATCGAACAAGGTCTGATTTTTGGAGCTCCTGGCCACTGGAACATCCCATCTGATGTCCAGCAGGTTCAGATCACCTAGCACCACTTCTTTCCCCTCTCCCACTTGTTTTTCAAGTTCTTCACCGAGCTCTCTATCCCTCTCTTCCCCTTGCCCTGGAAATCTAAAGATCACCCTATGCCCAGTGTCTGCCTGACACTGCCATGAGTTGTTCCCACAGCAGCTGTGTCTCACTATTACAATCCCTGATGCACCCATCTTCTATCACCTCAATATCATCCCTGACATAAAGGGCTACTCCTCCACCCCTCTACCATTTCAATGTCCCTCTTGATCATTGAGTACTCAGAGACCATTAGGTCCCAGTTGTTATTTTCCAAAGCTCATGTTCCTGTGATGGTGACAAGGTCCATCTCAGTGTCCACCATCAGTGCCTGGAGCTCTGTAAATTTGTTACTCAGGCTCCTGGCATTAATGCATATCCCTTCCATCTGAATCCTGATACCAATTTGCTACAACCCTTATGCTTTCCATGTCCTCCCATCCTCTTGTTTATATTGGTGTTATCATCCTTTGTGATCACCCTTCCTAATTTCCCCTGACTTAGTCCAGATATTGCTGCAACTTTCTTTACACCCATTGAGCCACTACAAGCCCCTAGATGTGGGGGAATACCAGTTAGGTTCCCTTTCTTCTCACCTGCCACCATGGTTCCCCTAGTCTCAGTCATGCCTGCAGTCAGTTTAAATGTCTGATATAGATGTCAAACGTCTGCCCCAGCAAGAAGGCTCCCTCTCTTGTTAGATGGAGGTCACCACCCTTGAAGAGTCTTCTGTCCCCAAAGTCACCCAATCCCCCACAAAGTGGTACCCCTTCTCTTGATACTGTCCCTTAAGCCACCCATTAATCTCTTCTATTACATCACTCCTTATCCTATACTGCTTCCCCTCCCTGCCCCACACAGGAAGGTGAGGGTGGCAGGGTGTGCTGTTAATCTGTCCCCTAGTCTACAGAGGTTTTGCTTCACTATCTCAACCAATTGGTTCACCAAATCAATGGTAGCCAGCTGTACCAGTACCCCCAGCCCCCCACTCCCACATCCCTCCTCTGCCATCCTTCCTATCCTGTCTAAATCCCAGACAAATCAGCTTTGTTAGGGGAAGAATGGAGTTACAGGTTCAGTGCAGTTCTGCTTTATGTGACTTGTTCAGGGTCACACAGTGAGTAAGAGGCATCTTGAGGATTTAAACCCTGATCTACAGATTCACAGCTCTGCACTCTAACTGCTTGTTTAATCTGGCTCCCTAGCAACAATAGTACCGCTATTTAAATCACTACACAGTCCACTGTGGACTAGAATAATAACCACAGACAAGTGTTGTATACTGTTTTAAAGTACTAGAGAGATAGAGCACAAGTAATGGTGTTCAATGGAGTGACATCTATTAATGATTCCCTAAACCTGGGAGTCTCACAAGGACCTATATTGGGCTACCTTCTCTTCTACTTCTCATTGTGAATGATCATCCATCAGCCTACAATTGTTATGAAAATGACACAATCTCTTATATTAGTGCACACCTCCATTAACATCAGTATGTCCCAGAACCGGTTCAAAAGTACTCCATGATGGATGCCACACAACAATCTTTTATGGAATTTAAGAGGAAGAAACACTATTGTGACTTTTTGTATCTCTAGTGGCTCTATATGCTGTAATGTGTGGACATCACAATAACTGGGAATTCGAAGTGAAGAAATTAATAGTGCACTGTATTTAAGAGTGGATTAGAAAAGAAATAGAAAGGACTGCAAGGTGCCGAATGCTATAATGTTTCACCAACTTGTAGGTGACTGAGTTTTTTTTTTGTAAATATCTTTTTATTAACAAAGAAACTTTTTGCTCATGCAACCCATACATTTCTGTGATGCAGATATTCAATGCTACCTCATCAAAAGGAATGAATAGGTGTTATCAAATACCGTAGGGTGACATGTGCCTTCCCGACACAGCACTGGGGGCATCAGCTTGGTATAACTGTACAGTCCTGTTCCTAAGTATCCCAACATGTTAATATAGCTAGTAAACAAGATGAGGATCCAGGCACTTATGTAACATCTCAAAGGAGGGGGGAACCAGGGGAAGAGAGGATACCAATTTTACCAGAGGTCCAACCTTAGATATAGTGAAGTGGCCCCAGACCCACCCTCATTATATTTTTCCTTGCTTCTAGCATGTCATGCCCCAGGTGACTACTCCCATTCATGGGGAAGTGTTCTGTTGCCTCACTAGTCTGTAGGTCTGATAAGCTATTTAGGGGACAGTCCACTTGGAAGTGGATACCTCTGTTTTGCATTGTAGACTAAACATATTTTTTTTCCATTTTATAAATAGCATTTACCACAGCTCTCCACTGGTTCAAACTGACCTGTTGAGGGGTCAACCTACTCCTGGTGATACACTTTTAAGCCACTACCGGCATGATTCCGAGTAAATACTTAACATGCCTGTAGGTGACCAAGCTTTGAGTGTGAGCCAAGGTTCCTCATTTAGGCAGCCAGAGCTGGAGAAGAACTGCCAGTGGCAGTGCACCCAATGTGAGGGAGGGTGGATCCACATTTACGCTAGGGGATTTGTTCCTCCACAGGTACGTGCTGTATGCAGGCAAGGCCACAGGACACCATGGCAACATCATTGATGATGGAGAAAGGGATGGGGATGAGGAAAGGAAGAAAAATTCAGAAGAAAAGAATCGAGGCAGCTACCACAGTTGAGATGCCAGTACCATTGAGCCCTACATCCCCCACAACCTGGATCACGGTAAGTGAAAGTTGTTGGGGCTGGGGAGGGCTGTGCCTATGGGGTACCTGGGGTGTCTGGCTGAAAACATAAAATGTACATGTAAAAACAATAAATAGAAATAGAAAGAAATGTAGAGATGCAGCAAATTTCAACTTCGATGGTGAAGTTGCTGTGAAGTTACAAAAATTTGACTTTGCAAAGCTTTGTGGCATTCTTGTTGGTATCACCAACTTCAAAATCCACCAATTTCATGAAGTTTTCTGTGTGAAGTGGAATTTTGTTCCATAAAGTGGAAACTTTGCCATCAAATGTTGGTCACTTTGTGAAAAAAGATCCACTTTGTCTGGCAAAAACATCACAAAGTCATCACTTTGAATTTCACAGAGTTTACAAAGTTCTAGTGAAGCAAAGCTTTTGCATCTTCACATACCCCCACTTGTCAGTGGAAGTAGTAATTTCAGCCTGAGCATAATTTAATAGGTCTGGGGCCACATATTCAAATGTGGCTGATAGCACCATGCAAAGGATAGCTCAGCATGATAATTAAAGCACTGCCATTCTGGAGCTACATTTATACACGCACAGTGCCCATGTCTGGCACACACTGTATGTACTGACTAACAAGGAAGGGATCACAGATCTCCAGGTAGAAGGTCACCTGGGGGCCAGTGACCATCACATGGTATGGTTCAATTTGGCTACTACATCTAAATCATCCCATTCCAAGGCAAAAATATGGGACTTCAGAGGAGCTGACTTTGATAAGATGGCCAACAGAGTTAAGCTAGCCCTGGCAAAAGAAACACAGGTGAGGGGGTACAGGCAAAGTGGGCAAGCATTAAGGATACAATACTTGAAGCAACATCCCATTGTGTTAGACAGAAAAGGAAGTGCAAAAGAAGAAGGAAACCACTTTGGTTCTCAAATACAGTAGCAGAAAAGGTCAGAGCCAAAGGCCGCCTTCAGGAAATATAAGGGAACACAGCGGGATGAAGATAGGGAGGCATACCAAACTGCCCTAAGGGAAGCAGGGAAGGCAGTAAGGCAGGCAAAGTCCCAAATTGAGGAAACACTAGCACGAACAGTAAAAGAAGGTGACAAGACTTTCTATAGATACATTAGTGAAAGGAGAAAGTCCAGAAGGGGTATTGCTAAGCTTAATGGAGAAAAGGGAGCATGTGAGGAGGAGGACCCTGTAAAGGCATCTATCCTAAATAGATACTTTTGCTCAGTATTTACTGAAGAGAAGGTAGGGCAGGGCCCACAGCTCAGCATCATGGACACAGGGGCAGGGAGGTGAGCACTACTCCCTTCACAAAAGAAAGGGTCCTACAAGAGCTTGCTAAGCTCAGGTGGATAAGGCAATGGGAGCTGATGGCATACATCCCAGGGTACTTAAGGAGCTAAAGGTGGAACTAGCAGAGCCATTAGCAGAACTGTTTAGTGAGTCTCTGAGCACAGGAGAGGTCCCAGAAGACTGGAGAAGGGCTCATGTGATCCCGCCTACAAAAGTGGTAGCAGGAGGAGGCGGGGAACTACAGACCAGTCAGTCTTACCTCAGTAGTGGGCAAGATTATGGAAGCACCTTAGGAAAGGATAGTGCAACACCTGGAATCCATAGGCACAGGATCCAAGACAGCATGGGTTTACAAAGGAAGGTCCTGTCAAACTAATCTCATAGATTTCTTTGACAGGGTAACCAGGGTGGTGGACCAAGGGGAGCAGTTGATGTCGCCTACCTGACTTCAGCAAAGCTTTTGACACTGTTCTCTATAGAAGATTGATAAATAAGCTGGGTAGGCTCGGGTGGGTCAGAAGTTATCAACTGGGTGGCAAACTGGTTGACGGGCAGAAAACAGAGAGTGGTGGTAAATGGTATACAGTCAGAAGAGATGCAAGTCACAAGTAGGGTACCTCAGGGATCAGTCCTGGGGCAGTCCTCTTCAACATCTTCATTAGTGACCTTGCAGATGGACTAGAGGTGTAGCTTGCCTGTTTGCAGATGACACCAAGATCTGCAACAGAGTAGATGATCCAGATGGGGTGGGCAGAATGAGAAGAGATCTGGATAAACTAGCAAAATGGTCAGAAGAGTGGCAACTGGGATTTAATGCAAAGAAGTGCAAAATCATGCACATAGGGAAGAGAAACCCTGAAGCCACCTATAGGCTGGGAGGAGAGTTGCTAGCAGTCACAAAGGAAGAAAGAGACTTGGACGTCATCATCACTGATGACCTGAAATCATCCAAGCAGACCTCTAAAGCAGTAGGTAAGGCTAGGGGGGTGTTAGGGTGTATTAGGAGGGGTGTCACAAGTCGTAAGAGGGAGGTAATAATCCCTCTTTACAAGACACTGGTTAGGCCCCCATCTGGAGTACTGCATGCAGTATTGGAGGCCACATCTTCACAAGGACATTAACCAAATTGAGGCAGTTCAGAGAAGGGCAACCAAAATGGTGCAGGGACTGCATTAGAAGACATATGAGGGCAGATTAACAGAGCTCAATATGTATACCCTTGAGCAAAGGAGGGAGAGAGGTGATATGATCGAGGCATTCAAACACCTTAAGGGCATTAACAAGGTGAAAGAGTCTAACATGTTTCAATATAAGAAAAATAGCAGGACAAGAGGACACAGCATGAGATTAGAGGGGGTCCGATTAAGGGGGAATGTGAGGAAATTCTTTTTCACAGAAAGGGTGGTGGATGCATGGAATGGCTTACCACAAGAAGTGGTGGCTATGAATACAGTGCAGGGCTTCAAATAGGCATGGGACAGGCATAAGGGAGCAATACAAATGACTATGAATAGATAGGCCACTGACAGAGCAAAGGCCGATGGCACATTTATAAGGTAGAAAAAGAAATGGGCAGACTGGATGGGCCTTGCGGTCCTTATCTGCCGTCAACTTCTATGTTTCTATGTTTCTATGTATGAATATAGGGCTGTAGTAGCAGCTTGCAAAGTGCAGAGATGTAGCACAACACAGCCCCCTGCTGCCAAAAGACACCCAGGAGCTACAGAGATTGCACAACCCAAAAAGGTTTGTGCCATTGCTCCTGGCTGCCACATTCAATTGCCAGCATGCTAGTGACTGCATAGGCCATGCAAGAAGCTAAAAGGCAATTTGTATAACATTATGTGGCCATTAGAAGTTGTGGGAAATACTGTTTCACCATTGTATGTGCAGAGACTTTGCACAGAGACATTCAGTGCTCCCTACCTCACAAATCCCATACCAACAATAGGGATTGTAAAGTTTAATTCCTGGTTCCAGTTGTACATGCCTGCTTCATCTTATATTCTTTCAAGAAATATCCCTGGTATTGTACTTGTGGTACCCCCCTCTCCTCACCTAATCCTCCTTTAATAAATATTCCTAGTGTTAGTGGTACCTGCCTTCCCACACCCAGTCCCCTGTTGTTAAACAGTCCCTCCCTGGCAGTCTAGTGATCCACCACTTTCCAGTGCCATCCACTGTTTCTCAGCTCCTATGCCCAGCCCTGAGATGGCAGGCAATAATCATAAGAATATAAGAAAGTAGCCAGCAGAAGGAGACCACCTGGCATATCTTGTCCACTTGATTTGTTGTAGGGTTTTGTATTTTTACCCTTACACCAGTGCCCCTGACCCCCCCACTCCTCCCTTGGTCCCACAACTTCCCTCTGTGTTTGTCACAGGATTTTTTGAATGATCACACTGTCTTAGCTGCTACCACCTCCTGTGGCAGCTGATTCCAGGCCAGCACCACCCTCTCTATGAAGAAGTGCTTCCTCATATTCCTCCTGTATCTTCCCCCCACCAGCTCTAGGCTGTGTGCCCTGGTGGTAGTGTTTTCTCTCTTTTTGAAGAGACCCCCACATTCTACTTTGTTTAATCCCTTCAGGTACTTAAAGGTCTCTATCCTATTCCCCCCTTTGCCTTCTCTCCTTCAAGAAGTACATCCTCAGAGATCCTACCCTTTCTTCATACGACTTCTTCTGCTGTGCCCTGATCATTTTAGTCCCCTTCCTTTGCACACCTTCCAGCAATTTAATGTCCTTTTTCAGGTAGGGGTGCCAATACATCACTCCATATTCCAAGTGAGGCCTTACTAGTGATCTATATAAAGGCAAAATAACCTCGCTGTGCCTGCTACTGAAACCCCTTACAATGCAACCCAGCATCCTGTTGGCTTTTGCCACTGCCTTTTTGCATTCAGTAGATTGCTTCAAATCATTAGTAATTACTACCTCTAGGTCTTTTTCTTCTTCAGACACCGATTCCTTTACTTTTCCTATGTAGTACTCTGCTCTTGGGTTTTGTGCCCCGATGTGCATCACCTTACACTTTTTGACATTAAGACTCAGTTGCCAAATCCCTGACCATTTCTCCAGTCTGGCTAGGTCCTCCCTTAACTATTGTATCCTCTCTTGGGTGTCCACCCTCCCACAGAGCTTGGTGTCATCAGCAAATAGGCACATTTTGCCCTGAATGCCCTCCCCAATGCCACTTATAAATATATTAAACAGTACCAGGCCCAACACCGACTCCTGTGGAACTCTGCTGGTGACCTCCTTTGTACTGGAGGCTACCCCCCACAACCACCCTCTGTTTCCTGCCCCCAACCAGTTTTCAACCCACTTCTTCCCTACCCCTAGCCCCCTCAGCTTTGCTATCAGCCTCTTGTGAGGCACTGAATTGAAAGGCTTTACTAAAGTCCAGGTAAATGATGTCTGTTGCCTACCCATTGTCCACTGCCTTCGTGACCCAGTCAAAGAGCTCTGCTAAATTCATTTGACATTATCTGCCCACCACAAACTCGTGTTGCTCGCTATCCTGCAGACCATTCTCCAGCATGTACCTCACCAGCTCCTCATTCAGTATGGTCTCCATAACATTGCATACTATCGACGTCATGCTAACTGGCCTGTAGTTGTCCAGATCCTCCTTGGGACCACTCGTATGGAGTGGCACTACACTTGCGGTTCTCCATTCCTCTGGCACTACTCCCGAATCTGGTGAACTATTAAACAGAATTATCAGTAGATCTGCCAGTTCCTCGGCCAAGTCCCTGTGTACCCTCGGGTGTACCTCATCAGGCCCTGGAGATTTATCCACCCTCAGTCCCTCCCTAACTCTTTCAATCCCAATGACTCCTATTGTATCTGCCTCAGTTCCCTCCTTTCTTATCCATGCCTGTGGCATTGGTCCATCCTTTTCTTTCATAAAGACAGAGCAGAAATATATGTTTAATACTTCTGCTTTTGGCGTGTCTTCTACTACCCATTCATTCCCTTTCTTAAGTCTGACAATGCCATCCTTCTTGTCCCTTTTTTTTTATGTAGCTAAAGAAGGCCTTTTCTCCCCTCTGTATCCCTTCTGCTGTCTGGAGCTTTTTCTGCACCTTGGCCTTCTGTACCTCCATTTTTTTGCTAGCTTGGCCAGCCTTTGGAATTCCTCTTCATCTTCTACCTTAGCAGTTCTTCTGCTTTTCCTGTAGGCTGCCCTCTTTTCCCTTATTGTTCAAGCGACCACCCCACAGTACCAGCTAGGCCGTCTTGCCCTCTTTTTCTTTCCACTCATTTTTATGCAACATCATGTAGCATTTTGAATGGCTCCCTTAATGGTTTTCCATAGTGTTTCCACCTCCATTCTCTCAACTATACTCCCTAGGTGCTCCCTAATCATTTCTCTCATTTTGTTAAAGTTTGCTGTTTTGAAGTCCAGCACCATAGTCTTTGTTGGGATATCCTTCTTCCAATTTATATCTTGAACCACACTGAGCTGTGGTCACTTCCACCTAGGGAATCACCCTTTACTCACCTCCACTGTTGGCCACCATCTCATTCATTCAATCAGTCACTTATATTATAGAAGAAGCTGTATCAAATTAGTACAATCTCAATACAGTTAGTGTACTTCTATAATGCAAGTTACTGACATGTGTAAATAAGACAGCAGCCAATAATGGAGGTGACTGGAGGGTGAGTACCAGCTGCCTTCTCAGGTCCAAGGGTAGGGGGTGGGCAACAGGGAATAACACTGGGAAGGGGTAGGCCACTAGACTACCAGGGAGTGATTGTTTAACAATGGATGATCAAAAGATGAGTAGCTCACATTAGCACCATGGATATTTCTTACAAGAGGATCAGGTAAGGGAAGGGGTACCATTACCACCAGGGATATTTATTAAAGAAGATCAGGTGAGGAAAGGGGGCACCACTAGCACCAGGAATATTTCTTAAAAGAGGATTGGGTGAGGGAGGGGAGGGGTGTACTACTATCACCAGAGATATTTATTAAACGAGGATCAGGTGAGGAAAAGGGGGTACCACTAGCACCAGGGATATTTCTTAAAAGAGGGGTTGGATGAGGGAGCGGTTGCCACTGGATCCATGCATATATTTTGTGGCAACAAATGGGGATTGCATTTAGATAGGGGAACGTTGTGTTACTTTGTATTGAACCTTTGATTTGAAGGAAGATTGTGCATCACTAATTTAATTATTTTTTTATAACATCAGCAGTGCACTGGATAAGGATCATGCAGTAGATGTTATTATCTATCTGGCTTTTAGGAAGGCATTCGACACAGGCCCTAGCAAACACCTTGCAGAAAAAGTAATAAAATAGGGTTAAATATCAATGTTGTTCACTGCGTGTTGGACTGGTTGGAAGATAGAAGACAGATAGTAAAAGTAAATGGTTCATCTTTAGACTGGGGGGTGGTAGCCCGTGGTGCATCACACGAGTCAGTTTTTGGTCAGATACTCTTAACATTTCTATACTTGTTCTTCAACCTTGGAACAAGAATTGGAGTATACAGTTTGCAGATGATATAAACTAGGGAGAATTGTTATATTTTGGAAGATGAAAACATTCTACAAATAGATCTTGGCAGGTTCGAGGAGCGGGCCACCAACAATTACATGACCTTTAGCATTGACAAATGTAGTGTTATGCACTTTGGCAGAAATAATGCAAAAATAAATACAATAGTGAAGTAATCAAATAATGAGATTGACTGGGCACTAAGGTAACTAACACATTAAACTTCAATAAGCATATAGATGCAGTAGTAGAGATGCAGTAGTATTACAGGTAATATCAGCAGACATATAACAAGCAGGAGGGAAGAGGTTATGATGCCACTTTTCATATCCTTGGTATGCCCTTACTTGGAGTATGGGGTACAGTTTTGGTACATACTGTATATCACAAGGGTCACAGTACAGTCTGATCTGTTTAATCTGTGCCTTGTTATTATGCATACCTGGTTATACAAATAAGGAACCACTGAAACTGATTTATCCCATGCTAATTACCTCTTTAATATGGAAACCTTTGTTTCTGAATTGTGTTCAGAGTACAGAGACCATCATCCCCATTCATTGTAACCTGGATTATCTGGTACAGGTGTTAATGAGTGCATTAATGGCAGTCTTCTTAATCCCTCTTTATCCCCTCTGGCATGTTAAAGGTGGTGGGAAATGATGTTTAGATGGTTACCTGCCCTCCCATTTCCTTTCAATGCCAGTTATATATTCTGATAAGCTTTGACCAATTGTATTCATTAAAAATTGTATTACTTTCAAACTGAGACAAGAAAGAGGAAGAGGGACACCTGGATATCATGGCAGTCACAGAAACATGGTACACAGAGAACCATGATTGGAATGTCAACATAACAGGGTACACAATTTACAGGAGGGACAGGGAAGGTAAAAGAGGAGGAGGAAGAGGAGAAGCTCTCTACATAACGGAAGAAATCAAAGCAACAGAATTAAAGGGTAAACAGGGAGGGGAGGAGGCACTGTGGGTCACCCTGGAGACAGGAAATGGCACCACAATCCACAAAGGGGTTGTTTACAGACCCCTATCTTAGGGGGAAGCAATGGACAAGGAAATGATAGAAGGAATCCTTAGAATGGCAGAAAAAGGAGAGATATTGTTGATGGGGGACCTGGATATGCCAAATGTTAACTGGAGCACCTTTAATGCAGCCACATCCAAGGGCAGTGTCATTCTCAATGCCCTACAGGGGGTATGCCTCAGACATCTAGAGTTGGAACCCACTCGAGAGGGAGCAATCTTAGACCTGATGCTTTTAAATGGGGATGGAGAGAGGATCTCAGATTTAGAAGTGGGTAGCCATCTGGGAACAAGTGACTACCAAACAGTGTGGTTCACAATAAACACAGCTGTAGAGTCAAGCCATACAAAAGCAAGGGTGTTGCACTTTAGGAGGGCTGACTTTGACAAAATGGGAGCATGCCTCAGAAACGCACTAGCAAACAGGCAAGAAGGAGGGGTTGAAGAACAATGGGTAAAAATCAAAACTGCAATCACAGAGGCAACAAGCCTTTGTGTAAAGCAAATCAACAAAACAAAATGAAAGAAAAAGTCACTGTGATTCTTGAAGGAGGTGGCAGGGAATGTTAAGGAGAAAAAGATAGCATTCAGGAAATATAAGGCAACACAGAAGGAGCAGGAAAAAGAACTATATCAGTTAAAGTAAAAGGAGGCAGGGAAGGCAGTCAGAATAGTAAAGGCCCAAACTAAGGAAAAGATAGCCAACTCTGTTAAGAAGGGGGATAAAACCTTTTATAGGTACATTAGGGAGTGAAGAAAGACCAAGGGAGGGATACCAAGGCTTAATAAAGGGGAGGGAATGTTGGCAGAGGGTGACAGTGAAAAAGTAGGTATACCAAACAAATACTTCTGCTCAGTATTAGAGATGCAGCGAAATTAAATTCCACTGGTGAAGTGAATGTGAAGTAGCCACTTCACGTTGTCCCAGTGCTACATGGAGTGACCATTGTAAAGTGCTCACTTCGCTTTGTTATTATGACTTTGCGTTGTCATTCCGTCTTAACGCGAGGTAAGGCAGAATGACAATATAGGCAGACCCCCCACTCACATCACATGGCTTACAGTACTGTAAGTCACATGCTTTAGCCAGGCAGGAAGGAAGTGAGTCATAGAAGCAGATACTTTCCACTTTCTCTTTTGCAGAGGTAGATAGAGGAAGCATTTTGTGGAGAGGAGAGTTCTTGGCTGCTTGTTCTGAAAGTTGAATAGATTCAAAACCCAAAAGCTTTTTTAAAAGCTAATTGTTTAGTTTTTTTTGGTACTGTTTTGTCAGTTCATTTTTTTCTTTTTGGTCACTGATTTCTTTGTTTTATAAGTTTTGTTTTGTGTGCGTGCATGTGTGTGTGTGTGACTGTTTGTGTGCCTGAGTTGTGTGAGTGTGTGTGAAGTTGGGACTCGTCAGAGAGGGAAGAAGTGTTTTTTTTTTTTGCAATAGAAGATCAGGGACAGTATGTGGCCCGTGGTAGGAGGGGAGCAGTGCACACATGTGGGGGGCATAGCCAGGTGGTATTGGACTGGTCCAGAGTGTTTGGTCACCCCCTCTTCAGAAGCAGCAGCTGCAGCACCACCAGTGCCACGTCCAGCAAGTCCACCACCACCATGACCAGTGACAGCTGCAGGAGCTCCAGCAGCACCACCTCCACAGCAGCAAGTGGAGCCCCAGGTCCATGAACATGCTGGCAGCAGTGCATCTGCCCCTTCTGTGCCTGGTCCACCCCCCCCACAGCTCCCTAGTTTAGAAGTTTTTTTATCTGTGTTGGGGGGACAGCAGTCTTGTAGTGTATCTGCTTTGTGGGGTGCAGGTGTGTCATGGCCCCCGGGGAATGCATCTATGGACCGGGGGCCAGTGCACCCATATGTTGAACCACCACAAGGAGGAGTGGCAGGCTGCCACAGAATGGGCCAGGCCTCCACCTGCTGGCCATTCTGTGGCAGTGGCAGAGGGTGCTGCTGTTGTGCTTCATCACAGCCAGAGGAGGACCACAGCAGCAGTTGCTCCACTACCACCACCAGCACCATCCTCACCACCGTATTTACCTGGTGTTCCCCCACCAGTGGACCCCACAATGCCTGCAACTCAGGCAGACATAGGACTTTTGTGGGCCATGGTGGAAGAGAATGATGAGAGGGTGGGTGCTGTCCAGCAGCAGTTGGAGCAGATAGAGCAACACCAGCTACATATTGTGTCAATGCTCCATCTGCTGCTGGACCATCAGGGGATCCCCCATTAGCTTTTTTTTTTAGCACACCCTCCCCACCACTGTAGTGTTTTGTCTTTTTTTATGTTTAATAACAAACAGAGGGAAGGCTACAGTAGTAGTTTAAGGGGAAGCAGTCAGCAACAGCAGCTCCAACCCACTGCAAGGCCTACCCTCCGGTTAAGCCTTTGAAGTATGTTGCAGTGCTTTTCTTGCACAGCAACATACTTTATTTTAATAGAAAAATATTTTAATAGAAAAAAGTTCACGACCCAGAAGTATGGTGAACGCTATGGGGGCTCCATTATGTGTAAAGTTGCAGCAACGCACCATGTGCTTCAATACTTTTGTATTTCAAAAACATATTTCTGGGGTGTTTAACCCCAAAATAAAGACATGCATAGCATCCTCAGGGCTCAACTAGGTAAACACAAAAAGAATTGTGTCCCTAGAGGGTCACAAATTTAAATGCCAAGCACTTCTGTGGCCACTAACTGAAATTTTCCCATTGACTATAATGGAAAACTCATTTTTTGAATAACTTTTGAACCGTTTAATATTTTTTCATGAAATCTTCAAAAGGTACATTGGGGACCCTGGAAGCATGTTCCCTGAAGTTTTCAGACCAGTCACATAAAGTGTGCAACCTGTAGGCACAAGCAAAGAATGCACAAAAAAGCATAAATGTGCTACTGAATGTTGCTTAATAACTCCGACACCATATATCTGACTGGTACAAAACTTGGCAGACCCCAAGACCTATGCCAAATGTCAGGTAAATCTGTCAAAAGGTGGAAAAGTCATTAAGGTGCAAAATTTCACCATATAACCTTAAATGGGGTACTCAACCCTAACTATAGTGGCACTACTATACTATACACACACACATATATATATATATATATATATATATATATATATATATATATATATATATATATGTATTTCCTAGGTGGTGTATATATATATATATATATATATATATATATATATATATGTATATGTATATGTATATATATAATACATATGTACTCATTGTACTGTTTGTATCACAGGTCACATACTGTTGGTGTGCACATTGCAGTGCTTGATGATAAATTTTGGCATTGAACTTGGAAATGGAATGCTGTCAAGCCAATGAAGGTAAGTATTTTTTTTTGGGGGAAGCATATTTGCAGTAGGTCTCATTAATAGTTTATTATTTGGTTACTTCTTCACAGATTTCATCTGCATCCTTCTCCAGTCCGGTAATGATGGTCATGGTCATCAATTGAAATGTCTTCTGCTTGTTGCATGTCTGCCACAGCCTGGGGGAGGCATGATGTTGAAGAAGTTCTTTGGATAAGACAACTATGACACAACAAAGCATCCGGAAGTTTCCTAAAAAAAGAAATGAAGGACTTATTACAACTTGATTGCAGCATTAAGACATTATGTTTAAGCCATGGCTGTTCCACCACGGGTATCTGGATGAATACAGATAGCAAGCTGTCCCACTGCAATCATCAGCTCACAAATAAATATAGTACCAGGCTGTGTAACAAAGACACTGTGTCAGCGTCCCTGCGTCTCAACTCAAGTTACATTTTAAAACTACAGCTTGTTAAGTAACACGACCTGGATCCAACTTTTTCAACAGTGTCTAGGCTGCCTAGCTGCAAATTTGGAATACAGTGCATGATATGTTTCAGAAATATTTTTTGTGACGTACATGTCACCTAGTTTATGAATCATCAGTCGGATTTGTTGCACTGTTATGAAAAAAAAAAAGGAACAGATGAAATAACATTTATATACTTACCAGTATGGATTGGAAATGGATATCCCATAGGTTCCTGTAGACAGTACTGCTGCAGTACCATTGATACAGACCTTCAGTGAAGGAGAGTCATGTGTTCTTAACCTGTAAAAAAACAAAATAAGTTGACCGTATGTGTTTGACCAATGCAGCTCAGAAAAACAACAGAAAACAAAACACACAGCTAAAGGAAGTTGAATAGCATGAAAAACATTAGTACACACACTCACTTTATAGTTTTAATAGTTAGAAGCCTTGTGCCTGTGGCTGATGGATGTGGTTTCCTGTTCAACTCCCTCTGCCTTGGCATAGTCAAGACATGTAATGGAAAACATTGTCACAATGGTGGTGGTGGGTGGTGGTGGACTGGTGATCATAGCTGAGGCACATGATGACATTCCCTCTCACATCTTCCTGCATTTGGTGGTGGTGGTAGCAGTTGCAAACAGCAGTCTTATCTCTTATGGTGGTGGAAGGGTTATATTCCAGAGATATACATGGTCACCTTCCCTATGCTGGCAGTTGCAAACAACAGTCTTACCTCTTATGGTGATGAATGGTTGGTACTCCAGGGACACACATGGTAACATTTCCTATGCTGGAAGTTGTGAACAGTGGTCTTATCTCTTATGGTGTTGGACAGGTGGTAGTCCAGGGGGACACAAGGTCACATTCCCTATATTGGCAGTTGCAAACAGCGGTCTTATCTCTTATGGTGGATGGGTGGTAGTCCAGGGGGACACGCGGTCACATTCCCTATGCTGGCAGTTGTGAACAGCGGTCTTATCTCTTATGGTGGTGGACAGATGGCAGTCCAGGGAGACACACGGTCACATTCCCTGTGCTGGCAGTGGAGAACAGGTAACAATGGTGTTATGGTGGTGGTAAGTCCAGGGGCCAGGATATACTGCGCTCTGTTATAAATGTGATGTAGAGACAACCGCTTTTGAACCAAAAGCAACCCGAATGCACAGACCCACGTCAGTTCATCCAAATAAATCAATATGCAGCACAGCTTACCATGTCTTCGATTTTTATTCTGGTCACAACTGTTTCAAACACAGCAACATTAGAAGTGCGGCGGCGACTCACTGGACAAAAATTAAACAATTAAAAACTTTCACCAACTTAGTGCATAGTATTTCTTTGACCGGGTCAGCCGAGCAGAGACCAGCCCTCGTGCGTGATGACGCACGGGAATCAGCTGACGTTTCGGCTAACGCTTTCCTCAGAGCTCTAAATGTGATGTGACATATGGAATTTAAGTCACTATGAATGGGACACTGATTTAATTTTATGAAAAAGAAAACATGTATCATACAAGAAATGTGACAGCTTTTAACCACTTAAGTTAAAACCTGCCAACATTAACCTCATCATCATTCATCATCATCCTCATAAAGAAAGCTGCCCTCGCAGTCTTCTATGTCTGAATTCTGACCATTGGGAAATTTTTTCTCCATTATGTTATCATCTACAGCAGTGGTAGACCGTTTCATGCTGCCACTGCAACCAGGATGGTCCCTTTCTACAGCATCAGCTAAACCATGACTATGCCAGGGTACGAATACTGAGGTTGCAGTCTGAGCTGGTATGTGCCTCTCATTCATTTTTATGAATGTCAGCAAACTGACATTTGCAGGAGAGAGAGGTTTGTACGACTATCCCAGGCTATTGCACCTGCTGAGCTGAATACCCTCTTGACACTTACACAGGAGGGTGGGCATGTCAGGTACTTCAGTGCCACAGTGGTCAGCTCTGGCCAGTCACTGACCTCTCCACTTCAGTATAAAAGGGGATCATCAGTGATTGACAGATGCATGTTTTCAGACACATATGACTCAACCATTCGTTGTGATGCTCTAAGTCCAGTGTCTGATGCATCATCTGCTTCTCCGGAATCATTTATGTCACAAATCCCGACTTGGGACAAAGCCTCCCAAAGTGGGTTAACACCAACCACTGTTGATGACAGGCCACCTGGAACTGCAGTCCCCTTCCTCTTACAGGATATGCTTGATAGTACTCCTCCAGGTTCACCTTCAGCCTGATTATGCTGCTGAGGTTTGCTGACCTTGGGACGTGACTTCTGTGCCCCATGAACCAAGCACACCAGTTGCCCACTGACAGTTTTTACCTGTTCAGACCCGCCTTCCAGTACTGAAGCAATTCCATGTTTGTATCATGGGTCCAGAATTGTTGCTATTGCAAAGTTGCCACTATGCTGAATGCTCAAGATGTGACGATTCTGGTCAAATATTGTCAGCATGTGTTTCAGCAACACACTGCTAGCACTGTCTCCAGCAACATTAAAGCTATGCTGTACATTCACCAATGTCTGCTGCAGCACCCACAGCAGTGGAATTGATTGGCTAATGGAGGCAGACTCGCCTCTCACTGCCTGTGTATCATGTTTAAAAGGCCTCAAGATTGTTATTAGAGTCCATCAGGTGCCACTGTTCAGTCGTCATAGACATGGAGGCCCGTGGAACTGTCACGGGGCCTAATGGGATTCACCCAAGAATTCTAAAAGAACTAAGGGTAGAACTAATGACAACACTGACTACCCTCTTTAACAAATCATGGGAGGATGGGATGGTACCTGAGGACTGTAGGAGGGAAGATGTGATTCCACTTCACAAAAGTGGGAGCAAGGTAGAGGAAGGAAATTACAGACCTGTTAGTTTGACCTCAGTGGTAGGGAAAATGATAGGATCACTTTTGAAGGAAAGAATTGTTGAGTACCTAGAGACCAGCAGGGCACAAGACCCAAGGCAGCATGGATTCACAGTGGAAAGGTCATGTCAGATGAATCTGATAGATTTCTTTGACTGGGTGACCAAATTAGTAGACCAGGGAGGGGCTGTGGACATGGCCTACCTAGACTTTAGCAAGGCATTTAACACAGTCCCACACAAAAGATTAATACACAAGTCAGCCAGCCTTGGAGTGAGTCCCAAGGTGGAAGCCTGGGTAAAAAAACTGGCTGGACAACAGGACGCAGAGGATTATAATAAACAGAGTCCACTCTGAAGAAAGGGGGTTTACTTGTGGGGTACCGCAGGGTTCAGTTTTGGGACCGGTCCTTTTTAATGTCTTTATAAGTGACATTGCAGAGGTACTGGAAGGAAAAGAATTTCCCTTTGCAGATGATGCAAAGATCTACAACAGGGTCGATACAGAAGGTGGGGTAGAAAGGATGAGAAGGGACTTGGCAAGGTTGGAGGAATGGTCAAATGTATGGCAGCTTAGATTCAATGCAAAGAATTGCAAAGTAATGCACCTGGGAAACAAAAACCCAGGGGAAGAGTACACAACGGTGGGTGAGATACTAACAGCAACAACAAAAATGGAAAGGGACCTGGGGGTAGTCATATCAGATGACCTAAAAGTGGGTAAGCAATGTGAGAAGGCAGTAAGGAGGGCTGGCGGGATACTGGGATGCATAGGGAGAGGCATCAGCAGTACAAAACAGGAAGTTGTTATCCCTCCATACAGAGAGTTGGTGAGACCCAATCTGGAGTACTGCATGCAGTTCTGAAGACCCCATCTCCATAAGAACATAGACAGGATGGAGGCTGTCCAGAAGAGGGCAACTAAAATGATACAGGGTCTGCACCAGAAGACATACAAAGAGAGATTAAAGGAGCATAATATATATACCCTCAAGCAAAGGAGGAAGAGGGGGGACATGATAGAAGCTTTCAAGTATCTCAAGGAAATCAACAAAGTCCAAGAGGGTAGCATCTTTCAGAAAAAGAGATGTGCAAGAACAAGGGGGTACAATTTGAAAATAGAGGAGGGACGGCTCAGGGACAATGTGAGGAAGGATTTTTTCATGGAGAGGGTGGTGGACGCATAGAACTGCCTTCCTGAGGAGGTTGTGGGGTCAAAAACAGTGGAGGAATTCAAGAATGCATGGGACTGACATAAGGCAATTATAGGGGGCGGGGTAAGAGGAAGTAGTCTGTTGGTTAACTAGGATCTGTAGCTTATCCAATAGGTAGGGAAATGGGCAGACTGGGTGGGCTAAGCGGTCCTTATCTGCCATCAAAGTCTGTGTTCTATGTTTCTATGTTTATATACAGTTTAGTGTGGTACTTACTATGAGCAACCTTTATTGCCAAAAGAACCTTATGCTGTCTGATTGTAATCACTAGTGGCTGCGGCTCTATGGTCAGCACAACAAGTAGTGGGGAAAGTTGCAGCCTTGAGGCATACCCTTGTATAATAGGGAGGATGCTGAGATAAGGTTGTTCGTTAGAACTTTGGCAGAGGAATGCAAATATAGGATTTGAATCAAAGATCAGAAAATGGAGCCAAATCCCATCTGATTCAGCAATGTCAGAGATTCCTCCACTCCACTGAGGCAAATGCTTCTTCAAAGTCAACGGCAATCGCAGCTGTAGAGGGCTGGGGTAGAGCTCCCCATACGGCAGATTATCAGGGAGAAAAGGTGGTTTGTACTCAGCCATTCACAAATCCCACCTGTGTGAGATGAATCCGGTCTGGTAAAAGACTTTCCATCCAGGCTGCAAGGGCTTTGGCCAGTATCTTGGAGTATGCATTTATCAGCAAAATAGGGTGGCAACTAGAGGGCGAGGATGTGTCCTTACCCTCTTTTGGGAGGACTGTAATTATTGCCTGATTTAATGTCAGAGGCAGGACTTCCAAAGAGTGAGCTTCAGAGTACAGCCTACATAAAACAGAGGTGATCAGCTGTGAGAGATGTTGGTAAGTCAATGGGTAATCCATCTCCCCCGGGGCCTTGTTTTTATTCGTTGATTGAATGCTTTGTGAAGTCCATCAGCTGTCAGAGGTACTTCTAACTACTGCTTCTGAGTCTCAGTGAGGCATGGAAGGAGGATCTTATCAAAGAAAGCTTCCAGAAGGGTGGGATCCACTGGACCACTAGAGGAGTACAGACTGATAAAATTGTCTCATGAAATAAATCTACTTTAGCTTATGTGAGAATTGGCCATTGGTATTTCTCAGCACTGCAGTGTTGTGTTTTTCCTGTTACTTCCTAAGACAATATGACAGGAGTTTTGATGGTTCTACCCCTTTCCAGAGTTCGTGTTTGGATTGTAGCAAGGCTAGCTCTGTAGACCATGAGAAGACTGCATTGAGCTGCAGCTTGACCCCTGCAATAGCTGCCAACAAGGCCTTCTTTTTACTTGGATTGGTCTCAGTCTTACATGCTGTTTCAATTTCTGCTAGCTATGTTTCCAAGGCCTTAGTTTCAGCTTCTCTAGACCTCCAATAATGTGTTGCATTTTGTTTAACATGGCATTGTAAGGTTGCCTTATAGGCCTCCCAAAGGGTGGCTGTAGTGACTTCCCTGTATCATTATTTTGAAAATACTCCCCATCACTTGTTTTTTTTGTTTTTTTAATAACAGTTTCTGTCCTTCTATGGCTGGAACTGGATGGGGTATCAACCCCGTCCCTAGGTGCCAATGGCTGGCCACCCACCTCTTCCTATCCTCCATTACAGTGGTCCAGCAGGGCGGGTCTCAGTGCTCTGTGCAGGGCTTCATTAATGCCCCAGTTCTACCATTTTTTCCATTGGCTTCTTCTCCCCTTATACCCGAGAGCCTCAGCAACACAGTAGAACATGTGCATGGAGGCAGCCATGTGCTTAGGAACCAGTGACCCCATTCCAACCTCCCCCTAGCCTAGCACCAGCACCGCATCTGCATGGCACTATCATTAAGCCTCCACTCAGTGGTAACCAAGCAACAGGGCTTCACCTTCTACTCTGGGAGAGGAGAGCTGCAAAGTGACAATGCATTTTCTCCAGCCCCCCCACCCCCCGATTACCACTGGCAACCCAAGCTCATTCCCAAACTCATGTCACCAGCATGGGAAGAGTTAAGGCACATAGTGACTCAGTCCTCTTCACCACTGAGCTGGCTCTTTGTCACTCGTTTGATGCAGGGAAGAAAGGCCTTGTCCTAGAAGGGGTCTAGTCTCCACAAAGAGGACCTTGGTTGTTGCTCCTTTCTCCAAGTTCTGATAAATAAATAGCCTAGCCTTGGGATGCCCCCAGACCCACCTGGAGTTCCATTCTGCTCACCAGCTACTGTTCTTGATTTTCACATTCACAAAACATTGCATGACATCAGTGACATCATTCCATATTATAAAATAAACATCCAAAAAAAAGAAGTATCATTCGTCAAAATATATCATGTGACTGTGCATGAAATCTGTTTCATGCACAGTCATCCTGGTCCTAAACTACATCACACAATGTGCAAATCAATCCTCCTACAACCAGAAATATCTTCCATCATCCCTCTACAACCAGAATTGATCTTCCATCACAATCATGGCTGCTATGTTTACACTGGAAAAAAACATCAACTGGGCCCTCAAAATAAAACTACCTTAAATAAAAAATAAAACACATTAATTAAATGTTGTTTCCCTGATCATTACACTTACCTTACGCACGTAAACAAATTAGAGGCATTAAGTATTGTTTACAGTTTTCCTTACAACTGCTTCTTTCCCAACAATGAAAAATCCCCTTCTGTCTTTACCCGCTCATCAGAAAAATCTTTTCTCCATTCCTTGACAGTGAAATAATTGAGTCTCTGGCTGTAGAAGAGGCCTTTATAGTGTATGGTGGAATGTGGTTGTGTATGGAAAGCCACACACTGCAAAAAGTCATTCTTCTTTAGTAGTGACGTAGCTACTAGCAAAGAATAACATTTAGTTCTGTGTTAGCAGCTACATCATAATGCAACCGCCCCTTCTGCATCCTCCATAGGACAGGGGGCAGTTGATGAGTTGGGTGCATGAGCTAGCTGGTGGGCAGATAGCCCAGCGATGTGGTCCCTGACAACAGAGATTGGCTACCTATTAATGGAAAAAATAAGCAGTTGTGTTTTTTGGGGGCCATACACTATATGGAATAGTGTATGCTAGCCCAAATACACAACATCACTATTCCTAAACTTCGTGGTTACTATGCCATCAAAGGGACTTCTCAAGCTTCTCTCTCGAGGTCCTTGATGTCATAGTAACCACTCGGTATAAAAATAGCATTGTTGTGTATGGGCAACCATACACTATCCTATATGTTGTGTATGTGTACAGTATATTAGGAGAAAAACATTCTGCCAGTGAAACTCAGCAGAATTTTGAATCCACGTATTCCATAATTCAATATCTTGAATCTTGATGCCAGCAAAGGACAAACTGTGTCCAGCAGTAATGCAATGACATCATCAATGACATCATTTGCAGTGGGCGGATAGACTATTTTATCATAAATGCACACAAGTACATCTATTGTTTCTGTATATACATATGCTTTTCCCAACTGTAAAAAGTGAAAAAAAAAGGAACCCATTTTATAAGCACAATAAAATACTCTGGAGATGTGCATGGAACAGATTTTACTGCACTTCCAGGGGCTGATGGCACTCAGCCTGTGGCCTTGTTCCTCTCCATGCCCCTGGGCATGCAGTAAAATCTGTTCTATGCACACCCTGTCATGTCGTATTGCTAACATATTCATCTAAATAGCCTGGAATGGTGTTACTAATGTCACAGAATGTTCACGTAATATGAAAAGAGGGAACAGCAACTGCTGAGGAGAAAGGGATTCAGAGTCATTACAAATGCAAAAATATATTACTAATTTGACAGAATAAGAACAAAACATATCAGAATGTTGGCTAGACACTAACAAGAAAACAGGACTGCTGCTGGAGTTGCAAAAAAAAAAAAAAATCCTATCACTTTTAACAAAAAAAATGGTTCTTCTGCTATCCCTCTCATTCCAGCAGTAACTCAGTTTAGGCAGCTTTTTGGCTCTGTCATCTCTAAAAATGCTGTCCCCATTCAATCCAGCTCCTGTTCTTGAAGTTTCGCCCTCCCGTCAAGCAGTACCTCAGCCCACATCAGCTACAAACTTTGGGTGAAAGATCTTTTGCTGCCTGTGTTGAGAAAATTACTGTTTGGCTGTGAACTGAGTCTCGTCTCCTACTGTACCTGCAGCAGAACCCCTCAGAGGAAACACAGAAACATGTGGACTGCGTTCTTAACATAAAACAAGCATTTGTCAATGCCGAATGTTGTCGCGCTGGCATTGGCAGTGGGAGTGGCGTAGCTAGAGATGCATAGTGCTGTGATTTTGTGAATGTGTGTCAAAAGGTGGTTTTGCACAGCGAGCCACAGCTGCGGAAACACGTTTTGGGCAGGCTGTGAAAAATGGCAGCTGGACTGTTGATAAGTAGATGTGCACAAATGCCAGTGGTGAAAATGTGGCCTGAAAATATTGCAGATTGACGAAGTTAAAAGGGTGTGTGGAAACTGCGCAATGCACGCTTGCAACACAGTTGTATGGAGTTTTGGCACCAAATTTTCAACATAGGCATTTTAGGACCTCTGCTCATGAATAGTGTCACAGTCATTTCCTCAAACTGTCCCAAAAACTGATTTCTCACAGCGGCCATGCAATTCTGTGCCGGACGTGGGAAAACACATTTCAGGCAGCTGCAGTATTCATAAGGAGGTATGGAAAAATGCCAATGATGAACAGCTGGAGTGAAAGTATTACAAATTCACAAAGTCATGAGCGTGCATGCAAACTGTGCAACTCACGCTCATAAAACACTCATTTTATTGACTTTCGTTTCTAAATTTTCAACGTAGGCATTTTAGGGCATCTGCTAATGAAAAGTGTCACTGTCATTTTCATCATGTGTCTCGAACACGGACTTTCCACAGCGACCATGCTATTCTGCGCTGGAACTGCAAAAACAGATTTTGGTCAGGATGTGAAAAATGACAGCTGTACTGTTCATTAGGAGGTGCAGAACAATGGCACTGTAGAAAATCTGGAGTGAGAATATTAGAAGTTTGCAAACGTACTAGCGTGCGTGCAAACTGCGCAACACATGCTCATAACACAGTCATTTTATAGAGTATTGTCACCAAATTTTCAGCACAGGCATTTTAGGTCCTCTGCTCATGAACAGTGTCACTGTCATTTTTTAATGTGTCCCAAACACTAATTTCGCACAATGAAAGCGCTATTCTGCGCTGAAAGTGCGAAAACACATTTTGGCAAGGATGTGAAAAATGACAGCTATACAGTTCACAAGAAGGTGTAGTAAAATGCCACAGTTGAGAATCTGGTGTGAAAATATTGTGAATGTGCTAACTTACGACTGTGCGTTGCGCAGTTGCTACGCACGCTTGTAAAACAGTCAATTTATAGAGTATTGTCACCAACTTTTCAACACAGGCATTTTAGGACCTCTGCTCAGGAACAGCATCACTGTCATTTTCATAATGTGTCCTGAACACTGATTTTGCACAGCAAATGTGCTATTCTGAGCCAGAAGTGCGAAAACACATTTCGGGCAGGATATGAAAAATGACAGTTGTACGGGTCACAAGAAGGTGTGGTAAAATGCCAATATTGAGAATCTGGCAAGAAAATAGTGCGAATGCGCTAACTTATGAACGTACGTTACGCAGTTGCTATGCACGCTCGTAAAACAGTCATTTTTTTGATTTGTCCCACCAAACTTGCAACATAGGCATTTTGAGAGTCCATCTCATGAACAGTGGCACTGTCATTTCATTATACAGTCCCAAAAGGTGATTCCGCGCAGTGACTTCAAAATCACCTTTCGGGACTGAATAATGCCATGACAGTGCAAGAATTCATGAGAAGGGGTCCCAAAAACCCCATGTTGAAAATTTGGGGCCAAAATTCACAAAAATGCCCAAGATATGCATTAAAGTTGAAAAAACCCTATTCATTCCATACAACTTACCGGCATTTCTTCAGTTCGCGGTCGGCTTTGAAGAGTGCAGACGTGTTCCCGGTCCACAGAAGATCATTGCACCGGACTCCACAGGTAAGTATAGGATGAAGGGGGTGAGGGGAGGCAGGGTGCACAGTGGGTGGGTTCGGATGGGGGGCATCGAGACTACGAGGGACCGCTTTTGTTTTACAGGTTATAAAAAAGAAAAAACATTGCGGACAGTTTTTGTTTTGCAGGGCATTTGGCATGCTGGGGTGGGCTACCAGCGTACCACCTAACTATTTGGGGGTGTCTGTAGCTGATGGGGATTAGGCACCCTCGTCGGCAAACAACATGGGGGGATTTATGCCGAGGACTGGGCACCTGTCAGTATTGGTCAGTATGGGAGTGCAGAACCATGGGGATTGGGCACCTCAGCATTAAAACAATTTGAGGGTTATTTCTGCCGATGGGGAGGGCTCCTCATCAACATACAATGAAAGGGGGGCGGGGTAAGAGCCAAGGGGGATTGGGTACCCCCTCGGCATTAAACAATTGGAGGGTGCTTTATGCCGACAGGGAGTGGGCTCCCCCATTGGCACATTCACAGGGGGCAGGGGCAGCCAACAGGGGGACTGAGCACCCCCAAAATCAGCAGTTCTACTGCCGTGTCCCGCCATGATCATAATGGCGGCGAGCATGGCAAGAAAAGGACTGCTGCATCTGACGAGCTTTGCTCAGATTGCAATGGACCTTTTCTTAGATGTGCTCACCCCATTATGTATGCATGGTGTGGCGCTGGCATGCAGGCTGATTGGTGAATGTGGGATGCACCTACTGGTGCGTGCCCTTCATTCACCCTACAGCGACCGTGCCTCTAAAGCTACACTGTCCCACTATGTTGGCTGCGCAAGTGCGCCAACATCAAAATGTGGCAGAAGCATCTAAGCAAAAATCATGCATTATTTTTAATTACACTAAGTATTAATAAATGATTAAAAAAGGAAAATGAATTGTTTTAAACTGCTCAGCAGTGCATTTCCAAATTTTAATTTTTTTCAATAAAGTAAACAAAAAAAATCCTCTGGTCATTGTTTGGTTATATCACATATTTTTCTTACATATCAAAATGAGCCAAAAGAATGTTGCTAGATTAAAGATCATATGTGATGAAATTACAGAATTTAAGCTGTCAGCATAATTCATTAAGTATTGTTATAAAAACAGTGTTTGCCTGGTGTTTTGTGTAAAAATCTACCATGTCATATCATATTTAGCCATTTGCTGTGTGTTTTGCTTCAGCCACCTTCAGCCACACTACTAGATGACTACGGTAATCAGCATGTCTCCATTCTGGTGATGTCATTCAGGGTACTAGTGTTTTTCATCTGTGAAGAAGTCGGGGAAACTGTCACATTGCTGTGGTTTGTAAATATTTTTTCTTGTGCTCTGTGCCTGTTGCAAGAAACTGAAAGACAATCAGCTGTTTAAATGTGATTTTGTCACGTTCATTGCAAGAAATGCACAAAAATAGTTTAAATTGATTGTTTTATTCTATACAGAATTTAGAGAGAGTAGTACATTGCTATAAGGTTTGCAGACTCTATAGCTTTCTGTTGTGGTGAAAGGCATGAGTCATATTGTCATATTAATGACTGCAGTGCTCATTCATATCTGTCATTCAATAGAAATGATTTCTCAGGATAGCAGTAAAAGAATTATCCCATCATCATCCTGTAAATGTGGTGCAAGAAATAATGCTGTTTTGAACCCTTACTGAGAGTTTCTATTCATTCGCTTGCCCAGTGTTTTCTCCCTGGCAGGTTTTACTTGACCTAAATTCAGGTTCAGCTATTCTTTACTCCACATTAAAATTATCTTTTTACCTGGGCTGACATACCCATCTCTTGTAGGAATTAACATAGCTAAGACCCCTATCAAAACTTATTGTAAAGCAGACACTGTCCAACACCAGTGAAGTCACCAACATTACAACTCTAGTAACAATACAACCCCTTTAACAGGCACATTAGAATAGCACCCCAAATTACATCAGCAGCCTGGAAGCATGCTGACTCAGCCTCCAGGCAACATTGGAGAAATGGACCATGCCAAAAAGGAACCAAAAAAGTGTGAATTTGTTGATTCTTGTTACAAATCCTAGAACACACATAGCTTTTATAACAATGTTTATTAAGTGCTGCTGCCTGGTTTATTTTTGAAAACCATTGCACATGATCTTTAGCTGGGACTGTCTTATAAGAGACCAGAGAATTCAGAGAAGATATACCAAAATTTACCAAAATGATCATTGGAACAGAGGGATTGAGTAATGAACAAACATAGAAACATAGACATTGACAGCAGGAAATAGTCAATGGTCCATCCAGTCTGTCAGAGTTCCATATTTGACCATGGAACCTACTGTCCCTCTAGGATCCTAGCCCTCTCCATCTTCCCCCTACTTCTCCTTCCTGATTCTGACACCCCAAGCAGTCACTATACCCTTCATTCTGTCCCAACCGTGCTTGAAACCACCAACAGTTTTCACATGCACTGCCTCAGCTGACAGACTCTCCATTGGCTCCACCACTCTTTCTGTTTGTGTCTCTCCTGATCCTCCATCCTGTTAGTTTTCACTCATGTCTATGTGACCATGAGCTAGTATTCAAGCTAACTAGTTCCCCATAGTTCACCTTGTGAATTCCTTTCAGGAACTTGAGAGTCTCTATCATATCTCCCTTCCCATTCTGGTCTCCAATGAGTACACGTTCAGTGCCTTAAGGTGCTCCTCATAGAACCTGACCTGTTGGCCCTAAATTATTTTTGTTACCTTGCACTGCACTATCTCCAGCCTACCCTATCCTTCCAGAGGTAAAGATTCCAGAACTGAGTGCAGTTCTCTAGTTGTGGCATCACAAGGATCTACATAGGTGAAGTATTCCTCTTCCTTTCTGCTATCAATATCCCTATATTGTGTTAGGCCTTAGAGTTTGCATACAAAATACTACACATTTAAGCCCCTGTGACATGTAAGCCTCATTTATTTGGTTCATTCAAGTAGTAAAAGTAGGAAATTCAGTTTCTACCTTCTTCTCCTGAGGAGGTAGTGGACTCAAAAACAGTGGGGGAATTCAAGAATGCATGGGACAGACATAAGGCAATTCTAGTGGGAGGTATGAGGAAGTAGGCTGTTGGTTAACTAGGATCTGCAGCTTATGCATTAGGTAGGGAAATGGGCAGACTAGGTGAGCCAAGCGGTCCTTATCTGCCATCAAATTCTATGTTTCTATGTCTCTTCTTATATGGGTTTAGCTTGTTGGCCATATTTACAATTATTTATTCATTTGTTTTGGCTTGAAGCACGAATAAGATTTCCTTATGTCATTCAGTGTATGTAAGAACTTCTTTGTCCATCCAATGGGTCACACCAATGCCATGCAATACTTCTGTTTCCAAATTAATTGACCTTTAAAATCTGTTATGAGGCAGAGTTTTGGCTGGAATGCCTGGTCTTTCCCAAAAGAGGCTCTAGTTTACCTTTAACTGTTCCCCATAGGGATGGTCTTTCTCCCAATCCCATAGGATGTGCTTCAGTGTCCCAGAGGATTTTCCACATCTTGAGCAGATGGCAATAAGCAATATGACCATTTTGTACAATTTCATTGGGGTATAATAAATATTATATAAGATTTTAAGTTGCACCAAATGATATCTATCCACTTTTAAAGTATTTATACCTGTATGTATCTGACCAAATTCTCTGTCATTCGTAAGTACCCTCTGGCTTAGAGATGGCCTGTTGACAGTATGGGGCAGTGCTATCCACTTTATTATCTGTAAGGTCATAAATCTTGGTATATAGGATGGAGGTGAAGGTGGAGTTAGACTAGCTAGTCCACTTTGCTAATGGTAGCATCTTTGCACCGTGTTCTTTCGACCGTACTTAAAACCCAAAGTGTTTAGCCAACAAGTGGACTGTCTGTAATAATTTGAAGCAATCTATGTTATGTGTATTAATCCTTTGCTGAAATGTTGCTAGAGAAATGAGTATCCCGCCCATTAGAAGTTGATCCACTTGTATGTTTTTGTCACCCAAAATTGACAGTTGATAACACGTCTCTCAGTCCAAAAATCAGGGTTAAAGATCTGAGGCTGTGATGTAGCCCTAAAAGGATCAATTTTTAGCAATCTGTATAGCTGCATATGAGTTTGTATAGCAGCTTTGATAAGGGTACCCTTCAGGGGCCTGGAGATTTTAGTACCAGGAAGATGCATCAAGGGTCTAGGTGATATGCCCTGGGCAGTACACAGGGCTAATTCAATGTCAGACATTGGGGGTATACACATATTGATTGTCTTCCTCTAGTGTTTGCTACCATTGTCAATATTTGTTACTTCAATCTACTAAATAGTATATAAAGAAATCTGGGAGCCTGTGCCACCCCGTCTGCTTGGGAACCACTAGTCTATGATAGGACCATTTCACTGCCTTACCTTGTCAAATAAGCTTTGAAATGGAGATATGGAATTGTGTGAACCATGTATGGGGAATCATGTGGTTTAGCATATCCAGAGGATAAAGGACCTTGGGTAACATGGTAATTTTTCCGATATTTATTTTACCTCACAGTGTGAGTGGGAGCTTCACCCATCTATCCATATCTTGTCTGATTTGATCATACAACTTATCCAAGTTTTGTATTTCATCAGGTTGTGGGATTTGCTTAAATAAATACCAAGATAATTTAATTTGCCTGCCTTCCAAGTGAGACTCATTTTCTCTGTTTTCTGTTTGCGTACCTAATTGTTAAAGGGCATGTCCTCTATTTTTCTACATTCTGTTTTTAATTGATGCCAAACTGTTGAATGACCTCTAGAGCCACAGGCAGGGATGTCCTTGGATGGGTGATGTACAACAAAAGATCATCTACATATATGGTGAGTTTGTACTGATACAAACCCATGGTGATACCCAGAATAATGGGTCCATCCTTAATTTTTCAGGTGAGGGGTTCTAGGAAGAGATTAAAAAGGAGGGTGACAAAGGACATCCTTGCATTGTCCTGTTACACAAATTGAACCTTTCAGAGCAAATCCCATTACACATGATCTGTGTGCAAGGTCTTGTATATAGTACATTGATCCAATCAATGTGCTCCTTCTGTATGTTGAACCTCTTTAACACATGGAACAAATATACCCACAACACTGTATCAAAATCACGGTCCAATCTACCCGCTCTTTACTGATTACTCAAAACTGGGGGCAGTGGTGGATGGGGAGGAGGGGAGGGTGGCCCTACAGGGGGACCTGGAGGCTCTGGAAAGATGGTCTTGAAAGTGGAAGCTGAGGTTCAATGCAGGGAAATGTAAGGTACTGCACCTGGGAGCCAGAAACCTGGGCCAAGTGTACACCCGGGGGGGGGGAATGCTACAAGTCTCGATGGCTGACAGGGACCTGGGGGTGGTGGTGGTGGAAGTCAAGATGAACAACTCAGAGACTTATAGGAGGGCAGCAGCCAAGGCCAACAGGATGCTGGGATGCATCGCTAGGGGGATCACCTCTAGAAGGAGGGAAGTGATACTCCCTCTGTATAACTGCTTGGTGAGGCCGCACCTCGAGTACTGTATGCAGTTTTGGAGGCCACACTTAAAGAGGGACATTAAACTCCTGGAGAGGGTCCAGAGGAGAGCAACCAAAATGATTTGGGGCTTGGGGAAAGGACCTATGAGGAGAGGCTTGAAGAGCTAAATATGTACACATTGGAAGAGAGAAGGGACCGGGGGGACATGATAGAGGTCTTCAGGTACATGAAGGGGGTAAATAGGGGAGGAACAGTCAGGGTGCTTCGAAGGATGGAAGAGGGGGCCACTAGAGGACATGGGTGGAAGCTGGAGGGGGGAAGATTCAGGGGAGAAAGGAGGAGGTGCTATTTCGCTGAGAGGGTGGTGGAGCCATGGAATCGCTGCCTAGGGGGCTGGTGGAGGCAGAGATGGTGGAGGGATTCACGAGGGGGTGGGACAGGTACAGGGGAAGGGTTCTGGAAGCAAAATCCAATGCAGCGAGAATATCCAGAACTGGGAAGGGAGAAGTCAGAGAAGGCGATTGGGGCAGCAAGATCAGCTCCTAGGGTGGGGGCTGACCAAATGAGCAGATGTGAAAGACCATTAGGCCTATTCTGCTGGCATTTTAGTATGTAGTATGTTAGTATGTTAGTGAGCTCCAAACTGCATTAAGTCAGATAGCTAGAATTTTCACAAATGTTTTTAAGTCTAAGTTTCTTAGAGAGATAGGCCTACAGTTATTGACCTTAGTGAGATCTCTCCCAGGTTGCAGTAGGATAGTGAACAGGGCTTCTGTAATGAATGGATTATGTATGCCATGTTCATACATGTACTGACATGTGTGTAGAGATATCGGGCTAAGGTCATCAGCAAGAGTCCTATAAAAATGTGTTGAATAATTGTCAAGCCTGCAGGTCTTGTCTAGGTTGCATGCCTTAATGGCTGCCTTCACTTCACCCAGACAGATCGGAGCACTTAATATCTGTGTTTGTGTGTCTGTCAGCTGAGGGAGTTGTACACCTTCCAGGAAGATGTTTATGTCCCTATCTGCAGCTGCCAGAGATTCAAGGTCATACAGGGAACTGTAGAATTGTTTGAACTGGGCTGTAATGCCTCTTAGTTTGGTCACTGTGGTACTCTGGTTGGTTACTCTCTGGTGTATCACCCTTGCTGATTCCTGTTTCCTAAGGTGTAAAGCTATTAACTTGACTACTTTTTCCCCCTGGTTGAAGTATTTCATGTTCGACCTAGTTACAGCAAACTCGGCTCTCTCCCTTAAAAGTTCTCCATATTTGGCTTGGAGACCATTTAGTTTGAGCCATACTGGTTCCACTGTTTGAGGTGAGACAGTTGTTTCTATATCCCTAATTTCCTGGAGCAACTTAGTAGAAGCTTGCTCTCTTTGTAGCTTCTGTTTCATGGCCATGCAAATAATCTTCCCCTTAGGCTGCATTTTAACACTGCTCACAAGGCAGCCCTCCTTGATACAGAGTCCTTATTAGTGGCCATAATCCTTGATATACTTCCGTAAGTGCTCTACTGTATCTTTATTTATTTATTTAGTTAGTTTTTGTTGACTGGGTGGGTGCACTAAACAAAAGCATTGTCTATTTTCAGACACGACCCAAGAGGGTTACAGAGAAAGTGAACACCGAATCACAATGATACAAGACATCAAACGTTGTAACCAAGATACTAGGGCAACATGTAACACTTGAGCAGTACAGTGGGTATAAGAAAGAAACACTTGAGCAGTACAGAGGGTATAAGCAAGCAACACTTCAGCAGTACAGGGGGTATAAGAAAGCAACATTTGAGCAGTAAAGGGGGTATAAGAAAGCTACACTTTAGCAGTAAAGGGGGTATAAGAAAGCAACACTTGAGCAGCATAGGGGTATAAGAAAGCAACACTTGAGCAGTAAAGGGGTATAAGAAAGCAACACTTGAGCAGTAAAGGGGGTATAAGAAACCAACCAAATAAGTGCTGAGTAACATGAGATATAACAGATCCATTCCAAAGATACAGAGAATCAGATACACGAGCATTTATCATTGGCCAGAAATAGTTTGCAGAGATCATTCTTGAAGACCTGGTGAGACTTAACACATCTAAATGTCATTGGAACGGAGTTCCAAAGCTTGGGTGCAAACACTGAGAAAGCATGTTCTCCCATCTTTGTGGCACATTTAGGGATGCTGACGAGAGACTTAGGTTTAAGGAGCTGATTGTTCAGTTCCAAACCTTGTCAGCATCAGTGGCTTATGTAAAGCTGTGTTGTAGGTGGACTGGGTGATGATCTGATAGCACCTTTGCTTCATGCTCATGTATATGAATACTAAGTATAAGTTCAGCCCCTACCAGTTAATTGTCCAATCTGGAGAAGGAGTTATGTGAAAGTGAATGAAATGTGTATTCTCACTGGCCTAGCTAAAGCACCCTCCATGGGTCCACCAATCCCAGAATTCCCTCATGGCTCTCTGCTCTGGTGTGAGTTTCCTCCTTGAGGTCCCTGAGTGGTATAACTTTGTGTCTATGACTATATTTCAATCTCCTGCTGGAATGATAGGTACATTGGACCATGGCGCTGATTTATTTAAAAGCGTCATGAAAAAATGGTGAGTATCTAGATTATCCTGGCAATGTTTCTAGCTATTCCTGGGAATAAACAAAATTATTTAAAAAAAACATAAGGTGATAGCTTGCGAACACTAAAAAAACATAAGATTATGGCTTGCGAACACTACTGTGCCCATGAGATCAACAAAACACTGTTTCATTTATTACTCTGTAGAAGCAGGTCCCCTGAAGAAGCTGAAAGAGATGAAATATTGGGGCTTTATAAGGAAAACTAAATACTGTTGCAGCAAAAGATATGGTCACATATTTCTTGAAATTCCTGTGATATCACAGTACTATAGTAGGGCCATAAGAGAGAATCTCCTTAGAGATATTACAAAATACCTGGCCAGGTCTTTTGCTACAACTGCAAAAGAAATTGAGGAGGATAAAATGATGTTATGAAGATTTTCTTTAGGAGCACTGACAGTGGATCACCATGTGACAGGTTCTCCTTATTAGGACTAAGAAAACTTTCACATATCTGGAATGTGTAGTACGGTATGGGCAGCTCACGCTGTGAACCAATGGGTGTGCAGCCCTACCGAGGTGTCAGTCGGTGGGCGGCGGGGTGGCAGGCAGGTGGGGTGCTGCCGCCCACCGGCTGACCGGGGGAGGGGTGGTGGGGCTCAGTGGGCGGTGGGCAGAGGGGTACCTTAGACCACTAGGGTAATAGGACATTTTCTGTTTTACAGATGCCCACAATCGAGCAGAGTGTGGTCCACTGGACCACCAGGGATATTGGATGAGGTTTTACTTGATACAGATGCCCACGATCGGGCAGAAATCGGTCCACTGGACCACCAGGGATATAGGATGGGGTTTTACTTGATACAGATGCCCACAATCGGGCAGAAATTGGTCCACTGGACCACCAGGGACATAGGACGGGGTTTTGTTTTTATGAATGCCCGCAATCGGGCATGGGGGGACGCCGCCAGGTGCAGCCAGAGCTCGGGTGGCCACCCACAGGTGGCAGCTGCCGTGTTGCACCCTGCACTGCGGCAGCTCACCTGTGGGTGGCCATCAGTTGTTCCTTTTTTTTCTGGCTTAACTTTGTGCTGGTGCAAGTAGGGGTTTTGCATGCATGAATCTGCACATCGTGGGCTGAATATCGGGCTGTGCAGGTTATGCATGGGCAAGCCCCCCCTCCACCTGTGCCTGCATACATTACTGATGCACTCCAGTGCATTGGGATTTGTGCAGTGCACTTTTCCCTTTTGAATATCGCGCCAGGGCGCAACCCTTTTGAATATCTGGGCCTCTATGTTTAAGCCATGGCTGTTCCACAGGAATCTGGATTAACACAGATAGCAAGCTGTAACACTGCAATCAGCAGATCAATCACAACTTAATTTAGTACCAGACTGTGTAACAAATACACTGTGCCAGTGTCCCTGGTTTTCAACTCAAATTACATTTCAAAACCACATCTTGTCAAGTAACACAACCTGTGTCCAACATTTTCAACACTGCCACGGCTGTACAGCTGCAAGTTTGGAATACAGTGCATGTTATGTTCCAGAAATAGTTTTTGTGACGTACACATGTCACTTAGTTTATGAATCATCAGTCAGATTTGTTGCACTCTTTAAAAAAAATGAACAGATGAAATAAAATATATATACTTACTGGTATGGATTTGAAATGGATGTTCCATAGGTTCCTGTGTATGGTACTGTTGCTGTACCATTGTTACCGACTTTCAGCGAAGAAGAGTATTTGTTGTTAACCTGTAAAAAAACAAAATAAGTGTACCGTATGTGTTTGACCATTGCAGCTCAGAAAAGTAACAGAAAACAAAACACACAGCTAAAGGAAGTTGAATAGCATAAAAAACATTAGTACACATACTCATGTTATAGTTTTAATATTAAGAAGCTTTGTGCCTGTGGCTGATGGATGTGGTCTCCTGTTTGACTCCCTCTGCCTTGGCATACTCAATGTAATAGGAAAACATTGTCAGAATGACACTGGTGGTGGGTGCTGGTGGTCATAGCTCTGGCACATGATGACATTCCCTCTGACATCTTCCTGCATCTGGTGGTGGTGGCAGTGGCTAACAGCGATCTTATGGTGGTGGTCCCAGGGGGCCAAACAAAGTTATTCCCTGTGGTGGCAGTGTCTAATAGCTGTCTTATGGTGGTGGTCCAGGGGGCGCAGAAAGTCATTCCTTGTGGTGGCAATGTCTATCAGTGGTCTTATGGTGGTCCAGGGGGCACACAAAGTCATTCCCTGTGGTGGCAGTGGCTAACAGTGGTCTTATGGTGGTGGTACAGGTGCCAGGATATATTGTGCTCTCTGTTACAAATGTGACGTGACATATGGAATTTGAGTCACACTCTAAGTGGGACACTCATTGAACCATATGAAAAAGAAAACATGTAGCATACAACAAATGTGACTGCCTTTTAACAACTTCAGTTAAAACTTGTCAACATTAACCTCCTCATCATCATCCTCATAAAGAAAGCTGCTCCCACAGTCATCTATGTCTGAAGTCTGACCTCTGGGAAATTCTTTCTCCATTGTGTCATCATCTACATCAGTGGTAGGCCGTTTCATGCTGCCACTGCCAGTGCCACCAGGATGGTGAATTTCTACATCACCAAAACCATGACTAGGCTGAGGTATGAATACTGAGGTTGCAGTCTGTGCTGGTATGTGCCTCTCATTCATTTTTATGAATGTTAGCAAACTGACATTTGCAGGAGAGAGGTTTGAATGATGATCCTTAAGTATTGCACCTGCTGAGCTGAATACCCTCTCGACACTTACACTGGAGGGCGGGCATGTCAGGTACTTCAGTACCACTGCAGTCAGCTCTGGCCATTCACTGACCTTTCCGCTCCAGTATAAAAGAGGATCATCAGTTATTGACAGATGCCTGTTTTCAGACAAATATGACTCAACCAGTCTCTGTGCCGCACTAAGTCCAGTGGTTGATGCATCATCCTGTTCTCTGGAATCATTTATGTCACAAATCCTCACTTGGGACAAAGTCTCCCAAAGTGGGTTGATGCCAGACCACCTGGAACTGCAGTCCCCTTCCACTTACAGGATATGCTTGATACTCCTCCAGGTGCACCCTTCAGCCTGATTATGCTGCTAAGGTTTGCTGACTTTGGCACGTGACTTCTGTGCCCCATGAACCAAGCGCGCACCAGTTGCCCACTGACATTTTTTACCTATTCAGGCCCTCCATCCAGTACTGAGGCAATTCCACATTTGTATCGTGGGTCCAGCATCGTTGCTATTGCAAAGTTGTCACTACACTGATGCTCAAGATGTGATGATTCTGGTCAAATACTGTCAGCATGTGTTTCAGCAGTACACTGCTAGCACTGTCTCTGGCAACATAAAGGCTGTGCTGTACATTCACCAATGTCTGCCTCAGCACCCGCAGCAGTGGAATTGATTGGCTGATGGAGGCAGACTCGCCACTCACTGCCTGTATGGCATGTTCAAAAGGCTGCAAAATTGTTATTATAGAGTCCATAAGGTGCCACTGTTCAGTTGTCATAGACACGGAAGCCCCGGAACTGTCATGGCTAGTGTGTATGACAAGATATTCTGAGATGTCTTTGCATTGTTCATACAACCTCTCTGCCATGTATAAAGTGGAGTTCCATCAGATGACAACCTCCAGCTTCAAGCGGTGCTGTGGGAGGCTGTTTCATATCTGCAACTGCGGAAGTTGGTCATGGGCCTTTGCAGATCGTGAAAAATAAGAACAGATATGGCGTGCAACTGTCAGCATTTCCTTTACATCAGAGTGCTGCATAAACTCCTGCACCATAAGATTTAAACAGTGGGCCATGGATGGAACACGAACAAAGCCACCATTTGTGATGCATTTTACCACATTTGATCCATTGTCACTTGCTATGAACCCAGCTCTCAGGGACAGGGGGTTCAGCCACTTGTCAATTTCCATCAGTACCAAGTGCAACATGTATTCACCAGTGTGTGAACAGGTCACATTGTGCATAGCAATCGTTGCATGCTGTCGAATTCCTGGAAGATTGTTACCAACACAGTCCACCTTACTGCACTGATTATTCACACTACCACCAGCACAAATAACACCGAGCACCTCTGCCCAGTATGCAGTTATACACAAATATGAACTCACCACTGTTTTGCCACTTGTCCACATATCCATACTTAAATGGATGAATGGAGAGGAGGACTGTTTAAAGGCATGTCTTACTGAGTTGGACACAGTACAGTACAACTGGGGGACAGCATGGGTCGAAAAGTATGTCCTGGATGGGACTTTCCATTTTGGACAGGCATGTGCAGCAAACCACCGGAACCCAGAATTCTCCACAAAGGAGAAGAGCAAAAGATCAATTGCCAGCATTTCAGCTACAGCAGCATTAAGTTCGCATGACACTGTATGATTGGGTGAGTACTTCAACTTATGCGGAAAAACACTCTGTAACATGGGCTGACTTAAACGTTTTACATGGGGTGTGGTGACAAATGCTTCTGCTCTGTGAATAGCAGAGGGTGGAGTGTGGACGTTTGATGAAGACAGTTGCATAGGTGATGATGGCAAACCCACAAATGCAGTTATTTTGCCACATTTACCAACCGGGGTTGATGTATCACTTGCACTAGACACACTGCATTGACCACCACCGCCACCACCACCACCAAAACTGCTACTCTCACCAGCACCGGACGACATTTCAAAGTCATTATGCTCCTCCATCTCATCATGCCTGTAGTAATCTTCTGCACTTACTTCATTACTATTGCACACATTTAATTTCTTACTTGATTTAACAGTCAAGGAAGGGGGATAATATGCTCATTATTGTTGATGACGAGGGTGAACGCCCCACTGTGGTATTAGCTGCCATCTTGTGCTGGGTCCACAGTGCTATGTCCAGGCAGGGCACACTTGGACTGCAACTGACCACCACAACTACCTATCATTATTACTGGGCCATCATCATCATCATCATCATCATCACCATCAACTGAAACTGGTAAATTACAAGTTTTTACTGGGGGGGAGGATTAATGCAAACAGACCCAGACACAGCCACCTTGAATTTCTTTTTCTCCGTCTCCCAACTGGGGTCAATTACATCATCATCATATTCATCAACATCACCCACATCCACATCTTCTGCTTGGATGCTGGCATGTGGACTGCATGTTGCACCCACAGCAACATCATCATCATCAGATTCATCATCATCATCAACATCACCATCACCTGATATTTGTTCACCACACTGTGAATCACTGCACGGCAAATGCATGACCTGAACCTCGGTGGAAGAAATGTCACGTTGTATGCTATCGTTGACATGGTTATCAGAATCCCCATGTTCAGTTGTGGGGATGTTACTGGGAAGCATGACATCATCTACACTGCCACTCACTCACACTGCTTCACACTGTACTATATTTTTGGACACAGTAAACTGGTCAGAAGTGGAACTTGAGGCAGCAATACTCATACCGCCACCAGCAACTGCACTAACACCACCGGTTGGGACAACATCATCTCCTCTAACTATGAGTAAAGCTACTGTCTGAGCTGTAAAAAACACTGCAGGAGAAATACCTTTCCTCACATCAGCAATGTGCTTCTGAGACTGCGTACTACCATGCCCACAGACAATCTTACCACTGGCAGCAGTGCCATGGCGGGAAACAGCTTTGCTTGCACGTCTCTTTGTCGGCATTTCAGGGGATCAACAACAATATTCTAAACAAATTTAAGATTTTGGAACATTCACTCTGGGTGGGGGGACACGGGATGTGAAGCCAAAAAAAACAGCTATGGCTTCTGCAACAGACACAGATGCAAATTCACAAGTTCAACAACACCTTAACTAACCAGTGGTGGTGCTGAAGTCAAACAATCCAATTTGGAAAATAATTCCTTTTGCTGGTGGGGGGGGGGACTGACTGCAGATTTCTAAGGCAGTGCAAGCAGTAAAACAAAGAAAGGATACCACAATGGCAGTACAAAATCATGCAGCTGCAGTGGATAGCAGGTTCACACTGCTGCACCTGCAGTTACGTTGTGGTACAATTAAATGTGTATTATTTGATGTCACGCACTGCACGCACACTCACGCACACACACACACACACACACAATTTGTCTACAAGTAATGCGCAGCAAATTGAAAACTTCAGTAGTATACCACGTATTGTACACAACCTGAAATTATGAACTGCTGCACCAGATCCACACAACACACAATCAGTAAACAAAATTCTACAATTACTAACAATATTGCTGTGTGTACATTAACACAATCAGTTATATAACAAAAATATAACCAGAAAACAAAGAACTCCCTATTTCTCCAACTTAAATCTACCTACACCACAGATACGCCCCTCCCCCAAAGCACACTTTCACAGTCTCTTACTACACAGACTCAATGTTGTACACTTGACATTCAAAATCCACACACAAACAATAAATGCTCAATTATATGAATACAGGAGGGTTTCCTACAATCGATGAACTAAAGTTTGAGCAAAACAAATTACACAAAAAGGCTTTTTTTTTTTAATTCTATTTATCCTCCTAGCCACCTCTCGGCCCCCAGGTACTTCTTGCATCCCATCCAGGGATCCGTCCGCCATCTGTCTCATCTCCGCAAGCACCCTGAATTCCTGTGGCTTGCCCCCCACAGTGGAGTGGCAGGGAGCCTCCTAACTCCCCATCCTCACGGATCCAGTACAGGTGCCAGCTCCGACAAACACTCACGGATGGCCATCAAACCACGCGAGAGGTGCCACCTTTTTCCCTTGATCGCTCCACCCCTTGCTGGAGCTCTGGGCATGCAATGATGCCAGCGGGGGCAGGGGCACATGCGTCCACATGCCTCTCCCAGGCCTCTTGCCCAGACTCCTCCCCAATGCTGTCACTCCATGCCCTGACCACCAGCCTCTGCCAGGGGGCAATCGGGCATTGGGAAGTGAACTGCCCCCCGTTGAAGGAGAGCAGTCTAGTGGATGCTCTATCCTTCTCCTCCCCACCAACCCCCAATGACCCATGCTCGTTCCCGAACACGGGTTGCTGGCGCAGCACGAGGTAAGGTATCCAGCTCCTCAGCCCTCAGCGCCACTGGGCTGGCTTAAAAAGGCTTTTTTTAATAGCTTTTAGAAGGTTTAAATCACAAACAGCTCTCAGACCACACTGTATCCTGCAGCTTCCTACACACACTATCCCAAACTGAGGCTGTGAAGAATAATATAGAGCCCATGTGACCTGAAATCCCATGAATCACTGCAAAATTTGCCTTTGGAGCTTAAAAACAAGGCAAAGTTAGGCAAAGTACATTGTTTTCAATGCACTTCACCTTTAAAATTGGTAGAGTAGTGGTCTGGGAAGGCGTAGTAATGCAAAGTCATTGTTTTCAATAGACTTCGCATTACCCATCACAATGCGAATTACTCCACTTTGCATTGAGTAGCACTCCACGAATTCGCTTTCACTCCACAAATCCCTTTGCAGGAGTGAACTGAGCCCACTTCGCCCACCATTAGTTTTTATAAAGTGCATGGCATAAAAGGATTTGGTTTTTTTCAGCTATAACAAGGGGATTATCTCTGAAGGTTTATGCTCCTGCTTGATTGCACTGCAAGACTTCCCAATATTTCAGAATGATGTCCTTGATCTTGTAAAATTGGTCAGAGTAGTCAACTGACACCATAATTTTGTCCTGTTTCTTGTCTGGTTTAGGAGCGTGTTCTAGTAGATCAGATCTATTTTTCAGTTCTTTTTTTTGTCTAGCATTTTGTAAAATACCATCATGATAACCCCTACTTCTAAACCTCTCCTCAAGTTCATCTGCAGCTTGGTTGTAGTCATCAGTGTCAATACAGTTTCTTTTAAGTCTCATAAATTGGCCATATGGAATATTCTCAACAGCAGATTTTTTATGGAAACTTTTTGAGTGCAATAATACATTCCTATCTGTAGGCTTTCTATACACACTAGTTGTAAGTTTCTGATTCGTCTTCGTTATGGTTAGAGCAAGAAAGTTTACTGTCTTATTGTCAAATGCCATAACAAATGTTAAATAGTTAGTACAGGTATTAATGGAGTGAAGGAAATTATATAATTCAGTTACCGTGCCTTGCCAAATGCATAGGCAATCATCTATGTAACGTTTCAATATTTTATGTTAGTACTATAGATGTTATCTGTATATATATATATATATATATATATATATATATATATATATATAGACTTTGACGGCAGATAAGGACCGCTTGGCCCACCTAGTCTGCTCATTTCCCTACCTACAAGATAAGCTGCAGATCCTAGTTAACCAACATCCTATTTCTTCCTACCTCCCCCACAAGAATAGCCTTATGTCTGTCCCATGCATTCTTGAATTCTCCCACAGTTTTAGACCCCACAACCTCCTCAGGAAGGCTGTTCCATGCGTCCACCTGTGAAAAAATACTTCCTCACATTGCCCCTGAGCCATCCCCCCTGCCTTCAAATTGTGTCCCCTTGTTCTTGCACATCTCTTTTTCTGAAAGATGCTACCTTCTTGGACTTTGTTGATTCCACAGAGGCACTTAAAAGTTTCTATCATGTTCCCCCTCTCCCTCCTTTCCTCAAGGGTATGCATATTATGTTCCTTTAGTCTCTCCTTGTATGGCTTCTGTTGCAGATCCTGCACCATTTTAGTTGCCCTCCTCTGGACTGCCTCCATCCTGTATCTACTTGCGGAGATGGGGTCTCCAGAACTGGATGCAGTACTCCAGATGGGGTCTCACCAACTGTCTGTACAGAGGGATAACAACTTCCTGTTTTCTGCTGGTGATGCCTCTCCCTATACATCCCAGTATCCCCCCTAGCCCTTCCTACTGCCTTCTCATATTGCTTGCCAACCTTAAGGTCATCTGATATGATTACCCCCAGGTCCCTTTCAATTTTTGATGTTGTTACTACTTCCCCCCCCAGTGTGTAATCTTCCCCAGGGTTTTTGTTTCCCAGGTGCATTATTTTGCACTTCTTTGTATTGAATCCAAGCTGCCATACTTCTGACCATTCCTCCAACCTTTCCAAGTCCCTTCTCATCCTTTCCACACCTCCTTGTGTATCAACCCTGTTGCAGATCTTGGTGTCATCTGCAAAGAGGCATACTTTTCTTTCCAGTCCCTGTGCAATGTCACTTATAAAGACATTAAAAAGGACTGGACCCAGTACTTAACCCTGCAGTACCCCATTAGTAACCCCTCTTTCTTCAGCGTGGACTCAGTATACAATTACCTTCTGGGTCCTGTTGTCAAGCCAATGTTTTACCCTGCTACCACCCTTGGGCCCACTCCCAGGCTGGTTAATTTGACTATTAATCTTTTGTGTAGAACTGTGTCAAATGCCTTGCTAAAGTTGCTATTGTTGTTCAAAAGCATCCATTACTATGTTTGCATAACTTGGGGCCATAGAAGACCCCATAGCCATACCCTTTATTTGGCAAAAGTGTTGGTTATCAAACTTGAAGCTGTTTTTGGTTAGAACTAATTTTGCAAGTTTTATTAAGTAACTGTTTGGTGGGTTGCAATCTGGCTTTCTTTCATCAAGCTTTTTCTTTAGTGCCTCTAATCCAACAGTATGAGGAATACTGGTATAAAGATCCTTTATGTCAAGTGTTACAAGTAGACAGTCATCAGTTAGGATACTATCTTTGTTAATTTCCTCTAAGAGGAGAATAGTGTCTTTGCTGTCTCTTGAATAGGACTTTATTGTTATACCAATGGCTGTAGATAATATTCTATATAGACTGACAAGGCTTCAAGGGAAGACCCTATCCCTGCTATAATTGGTCTTCCTGGTGGTTCAGTAAGGTTTTTGTGAATTTTAGGCAGAATGTAAAACACAGGCATTACAGGGTATTGTCTATAAAGTATTCTCTGTTCCCATTCAGATATAAGCCCTTCCTCCACTCCTTTTTCTGGAATATTTTTCATTAAGGTTTTTACTTATTCTATCTGATTTTGGTCACATTTCTCATAATACTCTTGATTTCTTAGCTGTTTAAGACATTCAGCTCTGTAGTTATCTTTATCCATAATGACTATTCCATCACCTTTGTCTGCTTTTTTGATAACTATGTTAACATCATTGTCTAAATTTCTTACGGCCCCAAATTCATCAGGTGATAGATTATATCTTTGTCGTCTATCCATGGTATTGTTTTCTAACCTTTCCAGGTCTCTATCTGCCATCTCCATGTATGTAGTAATATTAGCTGGTATTGGACCTGGTGGCAGCAATTTGGATCTATAGTGTAAATTAAGAGATAGAGGGACAGATATTCAAAGCTTTGCGCAGGGCAAAAAATGTTTGTGCAGAGTTAGGGTGGGATTAGCGCAGGTCTGCTATATTCAAAAGGCCAAATAGTACGGGCAAACTGCATGAGCACTGGGCAAACAATAATTATAGGCAAGGGGCAAAGTGAACATGAATACAGGCGCAATGAGATATTCAGTGACTATCGCCGCACTGAGGTGTTTAGCATGACTTACTGTGACCCATAGCTCGGTACAAATTACCACCCAGGAAAAGCTTGTCTTAACCCTGGGCAAACAGCTTTGCATGACATTGTTGCTTTGCATGGTGATAGCATGGCATTAGGGCTGCTTGCATGGCCCTAACATATCAGCATGACACTTAGAGACCGCCAGACATGGAGGACACATGCCGCTCACTGATGGCACCACCATGATGCCAACAGCTGCAACAGGTCCCACCCACGCACAGACAGTAAGGGATGATCGGGCCCACAGAGATCATCATGGTAGTGTGGCAATACAGCACACACCTGCAGACCATACGTCTTTAGTGCCCAACAGATGCCAGCCCACACAGGCAGCACTGTGGGCATGGTGGCCATTGAGGAGACTGTGTATGGGTGGCCAGACCTCACCACAGCCCAAGTGTGGCCACAAGGCTGGGACACAGCATGCAGTGCACATGGGCCAGTAGTGGGAATACCCCACCGTCTGTGTGTCTGTTGGAGCCCATGTACCCCCGCCACATACAGCGCAACTGTACTGGTGCCTCAGCACAGACAGACGGCCATGTATATGTCACTGTGTACATCCCATGCCACAGGTGCAGCATCTGTGGATCACGCAACAGCGTAACAGTAATGTCCACAGTCAGTAGACACCTGCACGTTGGGCCTGTCACTGTGTACAGTGCAGTCAGCATCACTGCTCTACACACCATAGGCAGTGCTGTGTCCCTCACACTACTGGCCCCCTTGCTACTGTAGTGTCTGCTGTGCACTGTAGCATGCCCTAGAGTGTGACAGTTGCATGCAGCACCACCACCACCTGTGCCTATGCTGTTTTGTCCCCTGGGGTACAATATGCTATGCTATGCTGTACTGGTTAAATGTAGCCTGCAGCTATCATCATGCACTGCCAGACTGACCTACAGGTGCAGCTGTGGTCGGACCTGGCCAGCCTCTTTACATCCAGACTGACCTACAGGTGGCTCTGTGGGACCCTGCAGTAATGCTGGGCAAACTGCATGCAAATCAGGGCATAATGAGATACTAATCTGGTTGTTTGCCCAGGGACTACCTAAGTAGGCTCATTTACATGTCACTTTTGAATATGGCAAATTTTAGCACCAGGCAAACGTGTTTGCACTGGGCAAACAGCTTAGCTCCAAGCTAAAGCTGAGCTAACGTGTTAGCGAGATGCTAATGGTTCGGGGAATATTATACAGTTTTGATCACTGTTCTTTCACATTTGCAGCTGCCTACAGCTGTACTGAGTCCATGCATTTGCTGGCACACACATTGGCCACATAGTTCATCTCTACCTGCCCTCACATCGCTGTGCACTGTGTTGTTGTTGTGGTTTGCACTTCCTGGTTGCTATATTTGGTGCTGTCTTATTCCAGGGCTACATTTGCCCTGCACTGCCAGTCCAGTTTGCAAGGCCTCATTCCCATGCTATATTCGGAGGCTGTTTGCCCCGGGCTATTCCTTTTGAATATAGCTTGCTTTGTGCTCCGGTCTATGTGTGCATGATGGGCAGTGCTACTTTAGCCCAGGGGCACAGTTTTGAATATCTGGCCCGGAGTCTTTCATTTGTTTTTATGTTTGCTTGCACGCATGTGCAAGAAACATAGTGCCATCATCCGAGTTTTCGGAGATGTGTCACCTCCTCTTCCAATTCAGTCAGTGTGTTGGCAGGCGCGGCCCCTGTCCGCCAATGCATGCTGGAGCTATCTATGACAAGCTCCAAAATGCAGTGGCATACAGTTGAAAGGGAGAGCTACACTTGAGTGAGCAGCGATAAGATATCGCCTGCCCGCGCGCAGCCCCCCACACACACACACACACACACACACACACACACACGCACGCATACCGCGCCGCTGCCCCCCACGCACACACTCCTATAGCCGACGGGAGCCTCAATCCTCCGCCGGCTGTGCTACGCCCCTCAAAGTTTCAAATGCCACACTGGGTGCCCACCCCAGCATGGCAACTCCAATGGTATAGCCGACGGGTGCCCAACCTCTGTCGGCTTCACTGTCTCCTCCGAGTACTGGGTGCCATGCTGGGAGCCCACCCAGCGTGGGTAACTGATCCTATGGCTGACGGGGTGCCACCCTCTGTCGGCTCCACTGCCCCCCAGGCTTTTGTGCCATGCTGGGAGCCCACCCCAGCGTGGCAAACGCCCCGTCCGTTTTTTTTTAAACCCTGTAGAAGAAAACACGGTCCCACGCAGTCTTCCTGCCCCCACAACTCCGCACTCCACCCACTGGGCGACCTGCTCCCCACACCCTCACCCCATACTTACTCCGAGTCTGGCGCCATGATCTTCGTGGACCGGGAACACGCCTGCACTCTTCAAAGCTGACCGCGAACTGAGGAAATGCCGTAAGCTGTATAATGGGCTAGATAGGGTTTTTCAACTTTGTTGCATATCTCAGGCATTTTTGAATTGTTGCACCAAATTTTCAACATGGGTTTTGGGACCCCTTCTCATGAATGATGTCACTGTCATGATTATGTTCAACCAAGGGTGATTTCGAGTCACCGCGTGAAATCACCTTCAGGCCCAATTAATGAAATGACACTGCCAGCGTTCATAAGGTGGGCTCTCAAGAAGCTTATTTTGAAAATTTGGTGGAAAAATTCCAGAAAATGACTGTTTTACTAGCGCATTGCGCAGTTCCTACACACGCTCGTAAGTTCACAAATTTTCAATATTTTCACCCAGATTTTCAACATTGCCATTTTACCACATCTTCTTATGAGAGCACAGCTGTCATTTTTCACATCTTGCCTAAAATGTTTTCCTCACTCATGTAGCATAAATGGCGCGTCGACATATGTGCAAATCAATGTATGGGACATATTAAGAAAATCACAGTGACACTGTTCATGAGCAGAGGTCTTAAATGGCTATGTTGAAAATTTGGTGAAAACAATTCTAAAATTACTGTTTTATGAGCGCATGCTAAGAGTTCCTATGCATGCTCATAAGTTTGAATTTAATATTTTCACTCCAGATTTTCCACATTGCCATTTTATTACACTTCCTTATGAACAGTACAGCTGCCATTTTTCATATGTTGCCTAAAATGTGTTTTGCACATGTAGTGCACAATGGTGCTGTTGTGTGCTAAAGCAATGTTTAGGACAGATTAAGAAAATCACAGTTACACTGTTCGAGACAGAGGTCTTAAATGGCTATGTTGAAAATTTGGTGACAAAAGTCCATCAAATGACTGTGTTATGAGTGAGCATTATGCAGTTTCCACGCACCCTCGTAAGTTCATGACTTTGTAATATTTTCAGTCCAGATTTTCACCAGTGGCATTTTTCCACAATTCCTTATGAACAGTACAGCTGTCATTTTTCACAACATGGCTGAAGTGTGTTTTCACACTTTCAGTGCAGAGATGCATGGTCGCTGTGGGAAATCATTGTTTGGGACAGATAAAGAATATCACAATGACACTGTTCATGATCGGAGGCACCAAAATGCCTGAGTTGACAATCTGCTGTAAAAAATCCCCAACCTAATTATATTACGGGTGTGCATTTCACAGTTTCTATGTACGCTCGTGACTTCACCATTTTTTTAAATATTTTTACTGCAGATTTACAACATGCTATTTTTTACACCTCCCCATGAACAGTATAGCTATCATTTTACATCCTGTTCGAATGTTTTTTACCTGTGGTTGCTAAATGCCGTGGTCGCTGTGCATAAGCTGCTTTGCATTAACAAACTGATATTCCCCTGTTCATGAGGGTGGGTCACAAAAAAAAATGTTGAAAATTTGGAGTGCAAATACCAACGAATGCCTGAGGTATTAGGGTTTTCAACCATAACGCCCAACCCTGTAGAGAATGACAGGCATCAGGGGTGTGACTTGGGATACTTGCCTGTAATGCTCATACCATTCCGCACCCTGCAGCCAGTGAGAGGCATCGAGGTATGCTTTGGACTCTTCGGCCCCCAAATTCACCCCATTCTCCTATATCGCACCCATCTCACCATATTTCCTAATGGAATGGGGTGTGCATAAGGGCCAAAGACCTCAAGGAACAGCGTGACACTTGTCAGTGTCTGCAGGGTGGGTGGTGAAATGGCGTGGCTGTTATGCCTGACGACCCAAAGCCACACCCCAATGCCTGTCACTCTCTGCAGGGTGGTGGTGGGGTTGGCTTCAGTTCAATACTTCACTGCCATTCCTATTATGCAGCTCTGTAACTTCTACACTACCACTGCCAATGCCAGCAAGCAAACATTCGGCATTGACAAATGCTTGTTTTCTATTGGGTATGTAGTGTCTGTGATAGTAGAGAAAACATGTTTGAGTCTAATCTTTCCGTAGAATTTCTGGATATCCATTTTAAGATGGAAGGAATTTAGTCTCTCATGTGGACAGAAAGTTAAACAAAACTTCAAAACTTTTACTTCTGTTTCACTTAATTGTCTTTTGGACAAATTAAAAACTAAATTTGCTCTCTTTTTTTCTGATGCTTCTGAACCACCATGTTCCCTACTGTTTCTTGTCCTATTCCACTTCCTTCTCATAGTCTGTATCCTGTTCCTGTGCCTACATCTGAATTTTCTCCTTCTGTTTGGTCTTTTGGGTCCTTTGTAGTATATCTCCATCTCTGATTTTGTCCTCTCCACTGTCCCCTGATCCTCCTGCCCCTTACTCTGTATTGACTGCTGCCTAAAAAAGGTTTAAAATTTTGTTGTTGTGAACCACCAACATCAATGCTGCTGTCTGGACTATAAAGGTTGCTATCTGAGTCTGGGTTATATGAGTACTGCATTTTATAGAGAGCAAATTTGTTATAAGTATAGACTTTCCCCCTCTTTGTAATAGTTTAAATCGCATCTAGACATTTTAAATTTTTGATCAATTAGGTTATTTTCATAATCATCTAGGACTTTGTTGATTTTATCAAGGAAATCAGAAAATTCCTTGATATCTGGTTTTGAGTCATATTGGTCATATACATTTTTTATCTCACCACTAATGTTTGTTAATTCAATATTTAATTAATATTTCTGCATAACTGCATATAACTGCATAAAATAATAATCCTAATAGTATATGTCCTTGGTGTCTAGATTACTTGATACCTCCCAACAGAAATTTACCATACAAGACCAAACATAATACAGATTACACAAATAAAGGTAAATATAAGAACAACAAATCTCTTTTTAAAGAAAGATACAGTTAACACAGTTTAAAAGTTATTTGTATATACATATCCTTTACAGATTAGGAGGGGGGTGGGGCAGCTGCAAACTAGGGGTGTTGGCTGCACACTCGAGCAGACTTAGATAGAACGGGTGGTCTGTTTCTGCTGGCATATTCGTATGTTCATATATTATTAAATAAACTTTGTCAACAAGCAAGAAAGGTGAAACAAATACTTTTTCGCCAAAAGGTAGGCTACTTTACTAACATATGTAACCTTAGATAAAAGAAGTTAACACATAGCTAAATAAAATCAATATGTTAACTTTTTCCAGCAGACATTGGAGTTTTTTGAACCCATAATGACATGTATTTTATTTTGCTTTGAAATTATTTTTTCTGAATGATGAAATTAACCCTGATTGTGCTGTATTATTTACATTTTCAATGATACTAACTAAACTCAAGGTTAGTTCTGTGAATCTTTCATAAATAGATGTTGATTTTATAAATGAAATAAGAAGTACAATATTTTAATCTATAGATCCTGAAGAAGCAGTAGGTGATACTGCGAACCATTTATGATGAAAGTGAAATAAATTTTAATGATTATTCTTGGGCATATTCTGGTGTTCATTTTCCTAAAACTTTAACCGGTGAGTGACTCGCCTATCTCCAAAGTTGTGTGCAGCGTATATATTCAGACACCACGCAGCACAGGCAAAACCCTTTAGCACCAAAGCATTAATCATTTAATAAACATTTATCACTGTGCCCATGCAAATGAGGGGTTGTCCTCTGCATTCAGACACAGCAGCAAATTTAGAGGTTTGCATAGGCAGTAGACACAACCTGAATAGGTGCAAGTTATTGCCTTTGCAAACCCCAACTTAATGGGGTACAAGGCCCTAGTTGTGGGTAGCGATACTGTAGCCACCAGCTTCTCACTTCCCAAACCCCAACCAGGAAAATCAAGGGATGCCCTGATTTCTAGTGGAACCCCCATCTTCCAGTCACCTGTCCTGGAATATTCATGTTCTCTCTGGTGTCTAGTGGTACCTTCCCACCCTCCAGTCACATGTCTCCATAACAGAATTGTATTCCCTGGTGTCCAATGGCACCCCCACCCTCCAGTCATCCACTGCCCTATTTTTAATGTTGTCCCTGGTGTCTAGTGGCACTCCCATTCTCTGATCACCTGCCGCTGTATTATGAATGATGTCCCTGGTGTCTAGTGGAACCCCTTGCCTGCCTATCACCCATCCTTGAAGTAGTGTTGATTACCCTGGTGATTAGTGGTAGCCCCACCCTCCTATCACCTGTTCAAGTGCATCCTCTGATGCCCCAGTGACTAGTGGTCCCCTCACACCACCAGAACTGAGCACACCACCTAGCCAACCTCCCACCCCCTGCAGAGATACTGATATTACAACCGGCACAACCTTCCTCACAACTCCTTGGCCAGTCATCATATAGAATGACAGAGTGTGCATACAGTACACCAAGGAGGTGAGAAGAGGGCTGTGCAGGTCATCATATTGGGCTCGACTCACTGCCCCTTCCTTGGAGGTATGGGGAAGGGGTTGGCTGGGTAGTTGCCCAGTTCTGGCGGGATGGAGGGGCTGCTAGTCAATGGGTCATCAAAGGGAGTGAACCTCGTAGATTGTGTTGGGGGGTACCACTACACACCAGGGTAACTGATGCTTCTTCAGAGACAGGTGATCAGTGGGCAAGGGTTCCACTAGACACCAGGGATATCATTGATAATAAGGTTGCAGGTGATTGGAGAGTGGGGGAGTGCTACTAGACACATGGGACATAATTAAGAATATGACAGACAGTGATCAGAGGGTGCAGGGTGCCACTGGATACCAGGGACATCATTAAGAAAATGGCATCAGGCAGTCAGAGGGTGGGTGATGCCACAAGACACCAAGGATATTGAGACTACAGTGTTGGGTGATCGGAGAGTGGGGGTGCCACTGGAGGCCAGGGAGGATACTTGCATGGAGGTGATAGCTGTTTGAGGTAGGGGAGGCTGCTGGCTACCATATTTGATGTGGCAGGTGGCCAGAGGATGGGTGCAAATCTGCCGCTACTTCCCATGCAAATGAGCCCATAATGGGCATACATATGGCCCCTAAATGCCTTGCATGCCACATGGGCTCCTTTACATTTTTGGGCTGAATATTGCATCAGGGGCTCCAGTGCTATTAAGTCTGGGGGCTCAGTTCCCTGTAGTTCTATATGGGCTGCATGCAGCCTAGATACCTATTGGGGCAGTACTGCACAACTTAGCGCTGTGCTGACATGGCCCTATATTGAGTCGGATAGCACTGGTTCATTGGCCAACTGAATACAGCAACCTCTGGACTGGGCACAAGGGCAAATGCAGTGCAAACATTTGCACTCCACTTTGTTCATTTTTGAATATTGTTCCTTTGGTGTCTTCCAGTAGGACAATGACATGACCTGAAACTCAGAGGTAGAAAATTAAGAGGTAACATAAGGAAGAACCTTTTCTGGAGGGTGGTGAACCTATGTAAAAGCCTACTAGCCAGACAATGAACATGAATACAGTATAGCCTTAAGATTAGCCTGGACAAAGTTCTGCTTACCAAAGGAATCAATGGATACCCTGGCTAGTAGATTGGGTAGGGAACCCTTTACAATTAGTGCAGTTTTCATAGAATATTTATTTATACCTGCTTATGAAAGGTGGGGGGAGGACATGATGGACCTAGAGTCCATTCTGGTTTTATTTTACTGTGCTTTTTATAACAGCAGTATCTGCACAAATATTTAAAAAAATGGAAGCTTCATAGTGACTGTGCATTGCCAATGAACTGCACCATCTTACACACTTCCACTGCTTGTGCTATGCAAATTGATACTGTTGGGTCATGCACTGATCAGCAGCACTCATTTATGTAGCACAAGCAGGAGAAGTGCACAAGACTATGTGATCAACCTCAAAACTTGATTGCTACAGAGCATCTTTATTTCTTTTAATATTTCAGTTCTAATTACGTGGGAGGAGCTTTGGTCGTAAAAAGACTTTGTACATTCAGCTTGGGGGTCTGATGCTATTGACCTCATGGCTCTGACTTAAGATTTGAAGCCAGCCAAAGAATTTCCTGAAGAAGGACCGAGGGGAGGAGGGTATTCTTCTCAAAGTAGGTGTCATCATGGCTATGGGCCTTTTCATAGTCCAGCAGGATTTTTATCAGTCCTCCATTTGTCTAAGAAGGCAGTTCCCAGAATGTAGCTTCTTGAGAAAGACAAAGAGGGTGACTCATCAACTAAGATGTTCAGGTCAGACACAGCTTGAAATGCCAGAATCATATGAATGTTAGTAGGAAGGAGTTCCAGGAGTGATGGGATTTGTAAATAAATACTGTAGCAGAGTGTAAACAATTTGAGTAGCCAGAATGGTAATTATCAAGGAGCCATTAAAGTATACGTTGTCCACAACAGTGGCAAATGAAAAGAATACTGGATTGTATAAGGATATTGGTAGCATGTGCTTCTGCTGTAAATGAGATAACTAAGTTCTTCAGCAAATAAATCAAGTGATGTCTACCTTTTTTGGGTAGCAGTTAAAGTAATGTGCTGTATCAATATCTTTGGTAGCAAACAGTAAATTATCATGTGCACCAACCTCTGAATAAAAAATCTTCTTTAGCAGTGATAGGTGTGTGTGTGTGTGAGTGTGTGTGAATGTGTATATGCGTGTGTATCCAGTTTGCCTGTGTGCCACCCCAGATTTGGAATAAATATAAATGTTCGATATAGTGCCCTCCCTTACAGCCATGCCATCAGTGAAGGGCTACACACAGATACAGGCAGTTTAAAAGTGTTTTCTTTGCTTATTAGAGCTATTATAAATGTGATTGGATAAAATTAGTAGTTTTCTTTAAAACTCAAATGTGTGCTTTTAATTTATAAAGAGATTTTTTTATTGATTAACATAGTGTTTCAAAATGTTATGACACTTTATTTGTATACTGACTCAAATAATGTTTCATTTAATTCTATTGAACATGCTGCATAAAGGTAGCCAGCTAATGAGTCCGGAACAGGTACAACTATTAGTGTAATCTTCACCACCAAATACAAGTACAAAGCGGCATATCATATTACAGATCAGCTTTACTCTGTTTAGCTCCATGCCACAATACGGCATCTAGTATCCCCAGTGAGACTATTCAGGTTATGGCACAGGGCACTTAGTCTTCTACTGACTGTGGCCACCAGATTGTCAACATGGGTAACAAAAGATAAGGTGTCATCCAGAATTACTCCAAGGTATTTGAAAGTCTCCACCTGTTCAAGGTTTATGTTTAGGATATACCAACTGTAAATTAATCAGAGTATCTTTTTAACTTATTTTTAACAGCGTGTGTAATAATTAACTATGATTTTCTAGTACAGTATGTGCTAGTGGTTAGTATGTGTAACTGTAGTTGATGATTCAGAAGGGTTTACCTGCCTACTATCTACCTATTATTAGCTTTATGTGCTTTTCTTTTCAAGGTATATTAATCCTTGCTCGACTTAGCCTGCTACCAAGTGGCTCCTGCTCTTATGTAGCACATCACCTATATTTACAAGGAGGCAGTATAACACAGAGGTTTAGGGCTCTGAGCTGCAAATTTGGAGACTTGGGTTTGAATCCCACAGCCCCCACTTGCATACTGTGTGACCCTGAGCAAGTCACTTAACTTCCTTGTGCTCCCAGGACACACCTGGAAACAAGCTTTGGCTTAGTGTGCTTTTCCTGGTTAAACAATTTCCCCTTTCCCTCCCCCCTTACTCCCCTTTTGCTGGACAGCATGCACTTAGTCATGTTTCATCAGCTGCCTGCAATGTGTTTATGTCTACTGTGAATTTAAATTAATTTGTAAAACTATGTTTATTAACTCACTTAAGAATGTTTACTTTTATTCCCTAAAATGTTTATTAATATGTCAGTCCCCTGTCTCAATGTATAAGCTGTCTCTTACTGAATGTATATCACTGTCAGTTACTAAATGTGGTTAATCCTGGGTCACCCCTGAAAAGGGGCAATATGTCTTAGTGGGCTTACCCGGTTAACAAATTTCAATAAATAAATAAATAAAAGATCTTCAGTATTATTCTATGCATGATCAATTAATCTTCCCTTTATGGGCTGGCAGTATAGCCTAGAGGTTAGAGGAACGAGGTGTGAATGAGCTTGATACATCCAGCAGACCAGATCTGAGTTTGATTCTCACAGACTCCACTTGCATACTGTGTGACTCTGAGCAAGTCACTTAACCACCCAGTGCTCCCAGCTCGCCCCTGAAAACAAGCACTTGTGCCTAGTGGGCCTTACCCAGTTACCAAAGACTAAAATTAAATTAATGTGTCTATCAGAGTTTTTGTGCACTTTTATTGGTTGAAAGCAGTCATATCTTCAGCATTCCAGTTTGCCATATCAGCCTTTTACTGTAGTTGCCATTTTGCCTGGAGACCTGTATTCTCTGCAGAGCTGGGTGAAATTGGCAAATTCCAGATTTGTGGAATTTTCATGAAATTCTGTGAAACTTTTTGACATTTTTGGAATGTTCCAACATTTTTAGTTGGCTATAACTCAGTCCATGTTGCAGCTAGAGATCTGAACCTTGGCATACATATTGTCTGATATAGGCTCTAACAGTGCACCAAGCATCATAACATTTGGATGAAGGGTGGAGATGCTAAAAGGGTGGTCTAGTGGCCCCACCCCCGCTACCAGTGGGGAAGGGGGAGGGCCACTAGACCACTAGGTACGGACCATGCGAACCTTGGCATATTCAAGCATATCAGGGTGGGGGCTGGAGAACCTTGCACACTAATGACTTTAATTTTTGTGCAATACTGTACATTCCAGGCATATTGGGGGGGGCACTAGATCACCAAGGATTGTATCTCATATTTCCACTTATGGGTGGATTGGGGCTTTGGGGTGTGTACCACTACCTTGCTCCCTTCCAAGGGTGCAGCTGCTGCCTGACCACCCCACAGCTTGCTGCATACATAGTGGATGTGCCACTTGTTTGGTGTACTGCCACTGTTGCTGCAAGCTGCGGGACTTAGGGTCCAGGACCCTGTCTGATACTGAATCTGATACAGAGACTCTGATGCACAGGCAGTCTTTGCAGGCTGCGATTGTTGCAGCTTGCAACTGACCTTTGAAAATCCTAGCCCAGCATCTCAGAAGTGCAGCCACCCCATGCTGCAGTACAGTATCAGCATTGGGATTTACAAATAGTAATAGTACCAATGCTCCCCCTCCGCCAAAGCTACACAAATGCCTGCAATTCATTCATATCAATTCAGTTTTCTTCACTGGTTTTCATTCCATCATTTTAACATTTAGAGAGCTTCTTGTTCTCATCATTCAGCTGAATCATATCAGCCTGACCACCAATGGCAAGGTAATCCACTCATCCATCAAGAAACTATTTGTTTTAAATATTGCTGATACCCTCTATTTGTATTTATTTGTATGATACGTTAATTACTATTCTCTGTTTGTCTGCTGTATTTTAATGTGAAGCGCTCCAAGTCCCTGGAATGGGGCGCTATATAAAGTATCTATCTATCTATCTATCTATCTATCTATCTATCTATCTATCTATCTACACATTTAATTTTGACATGCCAATATGACCTGAGGTCCCACTGCTATCTCCCTTTCTTGTGTGGAAACCACTCTCTTGCTTCATCTTTTAATTTTAAATTTTACCATGTCAATATAAGCTAGGTCGCCCTGCTTTCTCTCTTTCTCATGGGGGAAACCACTCTCTGGCTTCATTTCTTATACTATGCAGTGTTCTCTAGTCCAAATTGTGGAATGAAAACTAAGTAAGAAAACTGAATTGATTTGAATGACCTGCAGGTTTTTAAGCAGCATTGGGGGAGCACTAGTACTATTACTATTTGCTTTTGATTTTGGCCACACACTAGATGCACCCCTGAAAATATTTTAAAAACTTTTAGAAATCCCTGTAAACATTAACAAAAAAAACTTTAAGAAAAATGCATAAGAAATGTGATAAAATCTTTGCATGTTGGTCAGTGTTGAGCTTGCTAAACCTTTAACATTGCATTGTAAACAGAAGATGTGTGGCCTTCTCCTAAATAGACCAGGTGTAGAGATGGAGGTGAGGTGTCACCTGAGAGCTAAATAAATGCAGATGGTTGTTTAATGTAGCAGATATACCCCAAATTCATTTGATCACATGAATACTGGGGCAAAATGGTAGTTTGCATCAATTTTGTACTGCTACCTTGACAAATTTTGCGATTTTTAGCTCCACATACCTAATTCAGATTCTTGGGCCTTTACTTTGACAGTAAGTGAAATATACATTCAAGTGTGGTCTCAATGAATAGACAGGAATTAGAGCTTTAAAATTCATACCTATATGTTACCTCAAAAGATTAATGTTAAAAGTTATACGGTTAAATACCAAACACCACCCTTTAATTTCTTGTGAAATTTCAAAATATTCTTATATTCAGTCTTGTCAGACAGGATTTATTGCACCTTATAATATCATTTTATGTTGTCTAAATGGGTAAGGATTCTGCTTTGAAATGTATATATGGTTTTAAAGTCTTAAGGTAATAAAAGAGGATAAATTGATAAAAGTGAAGACACCATTAATAGTCTAAATTTTAGCAAATTTATACCTTGTCATATTTTGCAATTTTCAGCTACGTGTACTTAATGCAGATTCCTGGGTCATTACTTTGAGAGTAATTTAAATATGCATTCAGGTGTGATCTCAATGAATAGGTATGAGTTAAAGCTTTAAAATGTATACCCATAAGTTGCTTCAAAGGTTAATTTTAAAAGTTTTTTTAAAGAAGGAAATTTATCTAAAAGAAAAAAAAACACCTTTGTTTACATAAAACATTTTTATTTCAAAACATGTAAAATTTAAAATCTGACTGTTGGTAAAATAGTGGAACTTAGTCTTGTCCATCTAGAAAAAAATCTTCATCATCATGAGATACACCAATATCATCTTGGTAATCATGTAATCTTGATCCTCATCTGAGTCCTCATCACTTGAACTGCAGGGCAGAAACATAACATCATCTGGATATGGTGTGCCCATCCACTTGTCATTGAGATCATCAGTCCAACTGTGCAAAGCTGCATTTAGGGCATTGATAACTGCAACAGAAGAAAGCCTCCATAATCGGCAGAAGCAAAAAATGTCTTGGATTGGTGTCAGTTTAGGAGGGCACACATAGTCTTCAGGTGAAGCTACCTCTGGCTCAAGCTGCAACACTGGACTTAAGATTTGCAAGAAAGCGAGTAGTGCTCACAACAGAGGGAGGTGAACCTTACAATTTACAATTTTCTTTGGTTTGAAGCAGATTCCTTAGGAAAGTTAATATTCTTCAGGTGGAGGATACTTTTAACTGAAGGGTGAAATAAGGAACTTAAAATTATCAGAAAAGGCAGTCTTTCAATCAACAGAGGGAGGTGGAGTTTGCTTTACTTGTTACAATTGTTAAGATTTTACTGTTTTCTGTGTTTCTTCCCTTCTGACTTGATTGGAGTTAGTGACTGTTTGCATTGCAATATTTGTAATACTGTGAGTATTCACTGGGCTAAGAATTTGTCATAAGCCCTGAATTGAGAGCAGGTTACAGGCTGTGTATTGGACCCAGACAGTGCCTAGGGGGTGGAAACTGTTTTTTCTTTTGTTTACCTCAGTGTGCCTTATAAGGCCAAGCCAGACTGTGTCAGGAAGTGCTTACATCACAGCTACTTAACAACCAATAGCTCTGGAAGAATCTTACAGTCCTTGATAAAAGTACTAATTTTAGCAGGCTCATCAGATAACCTCATAGTCTTCAGGTGAAGCTACCTCTGGCTGCAAGCTGCAACACTGGACTTAAGATTTGCAAGAAAGCGAGTAGTGCTCACAACAGAGGGAGGTGAACCTTACAATTTACAATTTTCTTTGGTTTGAAGCAGATTCCTTAGGAAAGTTAATATTCTTCAGGTGGAGGATACTTTTAACTGAAGGGCGAAATAATGAACTTAAAATTATCAGAAAAGGCAGTCTTTCAATCAACAGAGGGAGGTGGAGTTTGCTTTACTTGTTACAATTGTTAAGATTTTACTGTTTTCTGTGTTTCTGACCTTCTGACTTGATTGGAGTTCGTGATTGACTGTTTGCATTGCAATATTTGTAATACTGTGAGTATTCACTGGGCTAAGAATTTATCATAAGCCCTGAATTGAGAGCAGGTTACAGGCTGTGTATTGGACCCAGACAGTGCCTAGGGGGTGGAAACTGGTTTTTCTTTTGTTTACCTCAGTGTGCCTTATAAGGCCAAGCCAGACGGTGTCAGAAAGTGCTTACATCACAGCTACTTAACAACCAATAGCTCTGGAAGAATCTTACAGTCCTTGATAAAAGTACTAATTTTAGCAGGCTCATCAGATAACCTCATAGTCTTCAGGTGAAGCTACCTCTGGCTGCAAGCTGCAACACTGGACTTAAGATTTGCAAGAAAGTGAGTAGTGCTCACAACAGAGGGAGGTGAACCTTACAATTTACAATTTTCTTTGGTTTGAAGCAGATTCCTTAGGAAAGTTAATATTCTTCAGGTGGAGGATACTTTTAACTGAAGGGTGAAATAAGGAACTTAAAATTATCAGAAAAGGCAGTCTTTCAATCAACAGAGGGAGGTGGAGTTTGCTTTACTTGTTACAATTGTTAAGATTTTACTATTTTCTGTGTTTCTTCCCTTCTGACTTGATTGGAGTTAGTGATTGACTGTTTGCATTGCAATATTTGTAATACTGTGAGTATTCACTGGGCTAAGAATTTGTCATAAGCCCTGAACTGAGAGCAGGTTACAGGCTGTGTATTGGACCCAGACAGTGCCTAGGGGGTGGAAACTGGTTTTTCTTTTGTTTACCTCAGTGTGCCTTATAAGGCCAAGCCAGATGGTGTCAGGAAGTGCTTACATCACAGCTACTTAACAACCAATAGCTCTGGAAGAATCTTACAGTCCTTGATAAAAGTACTAATTTTAGCAGGCTCATCAGATAACCTCATAGTCTTCAGGTGAAGCTACCTCTGGCTGCAAGCTGCAACACTGGACTTAAGATTTGCAAGAAAGTGAGTAGTGCTCACAACAGAGGGAGGTGAACCTTACAATTTACAGTTTTCTTTGGTTTGAAGCAGATTCCTTAGGAAAGTTAATATTCTTCAGGTGGAGGATACTTCTAACTGAAGGGTGAAATAAGGAACTTAGAATTATCAGAAAAGGCAGTCTTTCAATCAACAGAGGGAGGTGGAGTTTGCTTTACTTTTGTTACAAGTGTTAAGGTTTTCAGTGCAGGAAGAGTTTAAACCCACATAGGCTGAATACTGTTTTCTATGTCTGCCCTTCTGCACAGCTGACGTGTTTTGGGGCTGACTGTTTTCAGACCACAAGTCACCAGGCTCTTTTGGGGCTGGAGAGGTTTACATGTGTCTGACTTGGATGTTTGGATTTTTCTCTGTTTGATTAGCAGGGTATTTTCTCTGTCAAATTGGTTTGAAGCAGTATTAAAAATTGTCGTGTATGGCATCTTGCTGACAGGAAGGCACTCATCACATCGGTAGGTCAGAGCATTTAGCTGATTGTTTCGTGAAGGCACAGTTTGGGCCCAACCCTTCCCACCCTCACCCCACCCACCCCTGGAAATAGTTCATTTATACCTGGGGTTCTGACATCATTTCCTCAAGAGGGCAAGGTACATATCACTGTCATATCCTGTCTGGCACACTGCACTGACAATATAAGCATACACATTATATAAATACATATATTTCTATATAACGCACCAATCACACACACAAAAAAAAACCAAACTAAACCAGGTAGACAGTTATGTGTGGAGTAGTACAATGTAATGGCTGTGGGGCAGCAGTCTTCCGGGAGTCTTTCTGGAGGCTGAGATGCTGCCCTGTTTGCAGACAACTATCTGTCCTGAGGGAAGAAGTTGCCCGTCTTCAGGCCGCACTGAACAGTGGCAAGGGAACCTCCTCCATCCAGGGAGCACCAGAGCCACCACCACTACCTCAGAGGTTGTGAAGAAAGCACAGCAGTTGGACCACAGTGGGCTCAGGGAGGTAAGGGTGGTGGAACAGAGGCACACCCAGTCAGTTGTTCCACTCCACAATCCATACACCATTCTGGGGAGCATAGTTCCCTATGGATGCACCTGCAGAGGAGACTAAGGAGGTGCAGACAACTGTCACAAGGGAGGCCCTCAGGAAGGAGGCAGAGGGCACCACAGGTAAAGAAAGCAGATCCTGGTGGGGATAGAACTGGGGAGCAGGGAAAACTGAAGTAAGGTGCCTGCCTGGTGCCATGGCTTGGAGGGACAGGAAGCGCATCCTTAGGATCACGAGAACTGTTGCACGGGAGTCTGAGCTGGACGTCATTGTCCACTTAGGGACAAATGACTTAGCTCATCATGAGATTAGAGCAGTGCAGAAGGACTTTGTAGAGTTGGGGAGGGGCTTAAGACAAGTAGCACACACAGTATCCTTCTCAGAGGTGCTGCCTGTCAGTGGCATGGGTGAGGCTAGGGTACTTTGCACCATGCAGTTTAACAAATGGTTGAAAAAATGGTGTGGAGCACAGGAGTTTGGCTTCATTGGGTACTGGGGTTCCACCTGGAGGGACACCAGCCTATACTGGCAGGATGGTCTGCATCTGTCCAGGAAGGGAACAAGTCTTTTGGACAATCAGTTTAAATGCTTCATTGGCAAGCCTTTAAACTAGTCAAGGGGGCACTGATAAGCAGCAGAAAAATCCCAGCCTCCCCTACAAAACAGGGTACTAAATGAGAAAAAGACCAAGGTAGAAAGGTCAGTGGGGATGCCACTACAGAAGGTAAAGCCATCAAAAATGGAGAGCAATGAGTACCAATGCCCATAGTCTGGGTAACAAGCTTCCTGAATTAGTGGCCTTGATGGAGGAGGAAGATCTGGATATCGTAAGTCACAGAAACATGGTACACACAGAACCATGACTGGGACATAACATACCAGGATACACTATCTACAGGAGGGACAGGGAGGGTAAAAGAGGAGGAGGAGTAGCTCTCACATAAGAGAAGAAATCAAAGCAACAGAACAAAAGGGTAAACAGGAGGAGAAGAAGCACTGTGGGTCAATTTGGAGGCAGGCAATGGCACCACAATCTGCACAGGGGTTGTATACAGACCCACCTCTCAGGGGGAGGAAATGGACAAGGAAATGATAGAAAGTATACTTAGAATGGCAGATAAAGGGGAGATATTGCTTATGGGTGATCTGAATATGCCAGATGTTAACTGGAGTGCAGTTGCAGTAGCCACTTCTAAGAGTGGGGTTATTCTAGATGTCCCACAGGGGGCATGCCTTAGACAACTAGTATTGGAGCCCACTCGAGAGGGAGCAATCTTAGACCTGGTTCTCTCAAATGGAGATGAAGAGAGGATCACAGATGTAGAAGTGGGTAGCTATCTGGGAACTAGCGACCATCGAACAGTATGGTTCACAATAAACACAGCAATAGAGTCAAGCCATACAAATACAAAGGTACTGGATTTTAGGAGGGCTGACTTTGCTTAAAATGGTGAGTGCCTAAGGAATGCACTAGCAAATGGGCAGGAAGGAGGGTGGAAGAACAATGGGAATAATAAAACTGCCATCACAGAGGTAACAAGCCTTTGTGTAAAGCAAATAAACAAAAGAAATGAGGTAAGAAACCACTATGGTTCTCAAAGGAAGTGGCAGTGAAGGTTCAAGAGAAAAAGAAAGCATTCAGGAAGTGCAAGGAATCACAGAAGGAACAGGACAGAGAACTGTATCAGTTAAAGCAAAAGGAAGCTGGAAAGGCAGTCAGAACAGCAAAGGCCCAAACCGAGGAAAAGATAGCCAACTCAGTTAAGAAGGAGGATAAAACCTTTTATAGGTACATCAGGGAGCGAAGGAAGACCAAGGGAGGGATAGTGAGGCTTAATAAAGAGGAGGGAGAGAGGGTGGGCAGAGGGTGACTGTGAAAAGGCAGAGATACTAAACAAATATTTTTGCTCAGTATTTACAAAGGAAGAGGGAGAGGTACCTAAAACAAACAGTAGAAACACTCTGGATACAGAGGTTGATACAGCCCATTTACAGAAGAAAGGGTTCTGAAAGAGCTCTAAACTGAAGGTGGACAAAGCAATGGGGCCTGATGGGATTCATCCCAGAATTCTAAAAGAACTAAGGGTAGAACTAGTGACACCACTGACTACCTCTTTAACAAATCATGGGAGGATGGGGTGGTACCTGAGGACTGGAGGAGGGCAGATGTGATTCCTTCACAAAAGTGGGAGCAAGGCAGAAGCAGGAAACTACAGACCTGTTAGTTTAACCTCAGTGGTAGGGAAATGATGGAATCACTTCTGAAGGAAAGAATTGTTGAGTATCTAGAGGCCAGAGGGCACAGGACCCAAGGCAGCATGGATTCACAGTGGGAAGGTCATGCCAGACAAATCTGATAGATTTCTTTGACTGGGTGACCAAAGTAGTTGATCAGGGAGGGGCTGTGGACATGGCCTACCTAGAATTTAGTAAAGCATTTGACACAGTCCCACACAAAAGATTAATACACAAGTTAGCCAGCCTGGGAGTGGGTCCCAAGATGACAGCCTGGGTAAAGAATTGGCTGGAGAATAGGACACAGAGAGTAATAGTAAATGGAGTCCACTCTGAAAAAAGGGGGGTTAGTAGTGGGGTACCGCAGGGTTCAGTATTAGTACCGGTCCTCCTCAATGTCTTCATAAGTGACATTGCAGAGGGACTGGAAGGAAAAGTATGTCTCTTTGCAGATGACACAAAGATCTGCAACAGAGTTGATGCACAAGGTGGGGTGGAAAGGATGAGAAGGGACTTGGCAAGGTTAGAGGAATGGTCAAATGTATGGCAGCTAGATTCAATGCTAAGAAGTGCAAGGTAATGCACCTGAGAAACAAAACCCAGGGAAGAGTACACAATGGGGGTGAGATACTAATAACAACAAAATGGAAAGGGACCTGGGGTAGTCATATCAGATGACCTAAAGGTGGGCAAGCAATGTGAGAGGGCAGCAAGGAGGGCTGGGGAATACTGGGATGCATAGGGAGAGGCATCACCAGTAGAAAACAAGAAGTTATTATCCTCTGTACAGACAGCTGGTGAGACCACATCTGAGTACTCGTGGCAGTTCTGAGACCCAATCTCCACAAAGACATAGACAGGATGGAAGCTGTCCAGAGGAGGGTACTAAATGGTGCAGGGTCTGCACCAGAAGACATATGAAGAGAGACTTAAGGAGCTTAATATGTATAGCCTCGAGGAAAGGAGGGAGAGGGGGGACATCATAGAAACTTTCTAGTACCTCAATGGAATCAACAAAGTCCAAGAGGGTAGCATCTTTCTAAAAAAGAGGTGTGCAAGAACAAGGGGGCACAATTTGAAGATAGAAGGGGGTGGCTCAGAGGTAATTTAAGGAAGTATTTTTTCACAGAGAGGGTTGTGGATGTATGGAATGGCCTTCCAGAGGAGGTTGTGGAGTCAAAAACAGTGGTGGAATTCAGTCATAAGGCAATTCTAGGGGTTGGGGGTAGGAAGAAGTAGGCTGCTGGTTAACTAGGATCTGCAGCTTATCCATCAGGTAGGGAAATGGGCAGACTGGGTGGGCCAAGCGGTCCTTATCTGCTGTCAAATTCTATGTTTCTATGTTTCTATAAGTGCACCAAGTTGGTCAGAGTAGCCAAGACCACTTTCTATTACACTGAACTAGACTCTGCCTCAAGGAATCCTTCAAAATTTTGGAAAATAATAAAGGACTTGTCTGTTCATTCACCTGGAAATTCCCTCCCATCAAAAATTATATCCAGTAGTAACACCATTTCAGACCAATCGGAGGTACTGGAAGCCCTCAATAATCATTTCGCAACTGCTGGGCTAGCATTTGACACATCCCCTGCTAATGTCATCCACACTCAGCAGGGATTACTGTTTCACAAGTCTCCTGCTACCAAAGAGGCCTTCTCCTTCCTGCCTGCCTCTCTAAAAGAGGTTGAAGATCTATTGCTGCAGTTAGATATCGAGAAGGGTGCAGGTTCAGACTCTATAGAGCCTTACTTTCTGAAATGTGAATACCATGTATTGGCAGTGCCAATCACGCACCTCTTCAACTTGTCACTATCCCAGGGGAGCCTCCCCTCACAATGAAAAGTAGCCCATGTCATCCCTCTGCTCAAATCAGGTGACCCTTGCAACCTTAATAATTATAGACCAATCTCCCTCCTCCCCATTCTGTCTAAATTATTGGAAAAGATAGTGAGTGGTCAGCTAAGAGTGTACCTTGAATCCAGGAGTCTGTTAAACCCAGTGCAGTCTGGATTCAGAGCAAAGCACAGCACCATAACTGCCCTAGCAAAAGTGACTAATGATTGTCTCCTTGACCTTGACAGTAGGAATTTTTTCTGTGCCATTTTTTTGGATCTAAGTAAGGCCTTTGACACAGTCGACCATAGCCTGTATCTTTCCTCCCTATGTAACCTAGGTCTAGATCCTAACTCTATGTGCTGGTTTGCCGACTACCTCACAGATCAGAAACAGCAGATTAAAGCTGAAGGTGATCTTTCAAGAAAATACAAAATCACACATGCCCCTACAATGCAAAGCATCATGGGCTGCATATGCAAATCACCACAGAATGTTATGCTGGTCCAACTTTAAGCAGAATTGCATGGTGCCGAAAGGCCTCTCACACAGTTTGCAAAGGGTGCTAACAGAAGACATAGACAGGTTCTTTGTCTTTTAAATGGTTTTTTATTTTAATGGGTTCACCACAATATATCCCAGGCATACTGCCTTAGGGGTAGCTGGTCCATTCCACTGGGGTGTCAAACAGACGAGGCATACTGATGAGTCCTGGTAGGACGAAACACGTGTCTATGTCTTCTGTTAGCACCCTTTGCAAACTGTGTGAGAGGCCTTTCGGCACCATGCAATTCTGCTTAAAGTTGGACCAGCATAACATTCTGTGGTGATTTGCATATGCAGCCCATGATGCTTTGCATTGTAGGGGCATGTGTGATTTTGTATTTTCTTGAAACTTGGCTTCCCAGCCAAATGCCCTTTGGGGTAACCCTTGCCTTGGTGTTCATGCACGGGTGATCTTTCACCACTTAAACCCCTACAGAGAGGTGTGCCTGAGGGGTCTATCCTTGGTCCCATGTTGTTTGTGGTTTACATTAACAACATCGATGACAACATCAATAAGGTCAATATCCACTTGTTAACTGATGACACAGTACTTTATTTGAGTCATCCTATGCCGGAAGCAGCCTGTGAAGACCTCCAAGCTGAATTTAACCTATTGCAATACCAGCTCATAAGCAAAAAGCTTCTACTTATTGTAAAAAAAAACAAAAGCAGTGCTCTTTTCCCCTTCCTCCTATGCGACAAACCCCACTTGCGTTGGGGCTATCCCTCAGATTACCACAGTACTTGGAGAAAATCTAGAGTATGTGCCAAAATTCAAACATCTGGGTGTATAGCTCGATCACAAACTCTCCTTCTCTGAACATCTCAAAGAACTACAAAAGAAACTAAGACAAAGACTAGGACTATTCTACAGAATTAATCACTTCCTTACTAGGGATACCAAGCAGCGGTTGGTTCAAGCCACGTTCCTTTCATTAATAGATTATGTGGACCTTCTCTATAGCCATTATACTGCCTCTGCCCTGGCTAAGTTGGACACCCTATACCACAGAGCAATCAGGTTCATAACGGGCCTTCCACTTTCCACACACCATTACTCCTTGTACACTGCGGTGGGCTGGACTTCCATTCATTATAGGAGAAATAGAAATGCCACTTTATGGGCTTTCAGAGTGGTTACCAACAAGCTCCCCCTATACTTCTCTGATTGTATTCACCTGAGTGTGAAAGATGCCTATGCTCTAAGAAGCTATTCCCTAATTGCCTTGCAATTACCTAAGGTCAAGTCTCATTTCGGCAGAGCTGCCATAAGTTTCTTGTTGCCTTCCTTGTGGAACAATATGCAAAAAAACTTGAAGCTGAGCTGTCCTGTTAGCCTGAATATTTTCAAGTCACTCTATGACTGCTCCATGAAGGAATCCTGCAAATGTTTCCCACATCGCTAGCTCACCTATTTTCCAGTTTCCCTCCTGCCCATCCTGCCTCCTGCCCTGCCTCTGCCCCTGCCTCTCTCTCTCCCTACCAAAATAATGGCTTCTCTGCCTCTCTTTAGCCATGGCCAAGTTCCACTCCCTTCCCTGAAATATGCCAGCTAACTATTCCAACCCCGTCATTTCTTCCTAAGCTGGTATCGCTCTTGTTGCCTTTCTTTAGGGAACATTCCGGCTGTACCCAGTTATGAGCCTATCTGTTGTAAAGGCCCTCGTACTCAAATGTTGATATACATATGTATATTTTTTCTTCTTTATATAATATTGCATTATGTTTTACCATGTTACTGTACTATGATTTTTGTATGACCAGGTCCATCTTCCAAATGAGTCCTGCTCAATGGTGCCTGCCTGGATAAATAAATATTTTGATTGATTAATTGATTAATTTAAGTTGGCTCATAGAATATGTAACTTCAGTGTTTCCTGGCAGTATGGCAGCAGAAACAGATCAGTTATTCTGTTATCTTTATTATATTTTTCCCAGAAGGTCTGCTGCCTCACTATATTTACACTAGTAACTTGCTTCCTTCCGTACAGTTTACAGACATACTGTACTCCTCCAACTGAGCCACAATACCCTTATCCACTTGCCAATCACTCCAAAGTTTCTGAAAGGCATCTAGCAATTTGGGGCACGTTTGAAGAACGTTCCAGAAAATCTTCTTACCCTTTTTGAAGAATGAAGAAATATAGTCATTGACTGTGAACATATGGAAACCAACTGAGGCTTTCTTTGTTGCAGTGGTCATTTCACACTTGCTAATGTTGCAGATTTTTCTACTGTTACCATGGCCATTGTACAAGTATATACTTTGCTCACATTCTGAAAATAGTGACAGTAAAATTACTGGTATATTGGTATCCCCAGATGGAGAATGGACGATGACAGTGCCTGGATGTATTGAAATGGCATGTTGCACATGAAGGGCAATTTTTGTGTCTGCTTCTTCTTGGTCAGAACAGAGATCATCCACAACTACATTCCCTTCTATGATGACCATGTAGCATTTGTCTCTCTTCAAAAAATACATCACTTGGCCCTCTGGCAAACTCATGCAATTTTCTCCCCAGATCTGCATGAACAAATCAATCAGGCACTCCTTGTTAGGTCCATTAGAATGGAAGTAACTGTAGTTATTTGGCACTATTGTTGTGACCTGTGATAATATGCTTCTCATTAAATCCTTATTGAAATCCTTCAGCCTCGTTGACAGCTCTCTGCATGTATCTGCAACAACACCCACTCTTGCAAATCCCTTTGAAAGACTATTCAGGAGTTTCATTGCCAGATCACTGAAGGTTTCAGGGATTCCTGTCATAACCCACACTGTTGCCATTAGATCAATTATGTATGCTGAGACACTTTTCCTGGGGGGAAGCTCCGAAGTGTCTAACACTGGACAGTTTTCTGCTAGCACCTCAAGTAACTTGTTCTTTGGTGTTGTCAGTCTAGTTCCATCTGCGTTGGCTAGACTCAGTGGGACTGGGCCCAGGCAATATGTTAATAACTTGTTTATATCTACAGGGATGTTGTGCTTGTTTGAAAGGGCCAAATGTTTTCCCAATATATCTCTTTCAAATTTAAGTTAATTTTTCCTTTGGTAGTTACTTGTTCTTTTTTTGTTTGCATCATTGAAGGTTTTCACTGGGGCTTTTGAAATTGGATCAAAATATTTCTTTTTACCACTTTCCAGTCTTTTTTTGACAAACTGTTCATATATTTCTGTACCTTGTTCAGTGATATTGGTAAGATTCTCTTCAATATCAAATGCAACAGGTGCTCCCGAGGACTGACTGAACAATCTTTCAGCATCTAAAGTAGCACTGAAAGGGTTGATAAACTGTTGATAGAGAAGAATCTATAGTTTTGACATGTTGTTCTGACTTGATGATTCCAGATGGCCTGCATGCTTTTTGCGGATTACTGGTTGAAATGTGAAGGCCAGTCACCTCCAAAAGCGCCTCTCTGAATTTTGCTAGATGTGGCTGATTTAATGTCCATTTATCAAAGGCCATTTGATTTGCAGCAAAGTGTTTGATTCCACCTGGAATTTTGGCACTTCGATTGTATGTCTGCTCACCAGCTTGTTCAACTGATTCCCTAGAAGCTTTGTGATGACTCTTTGAACTGAAAGCCCTTGCTCTTCAATTAATGTCCAGGACCCTGGATGAGAAGCTTCAAGAGTTTCAAGAGTGTACACATAGTAAGCCCCATATCAAGCATAATTTTGCTTGTTGAAGGTGAAGAACAGGGGCAGTGAATATTTCCAACACAGTAGTGTAAGATCAAAGATGTTTTCTTTTATTGCTGTGTGGAGCAAATGCTGCCAATACACTATATCCAGATATGTCATCCAGAACGGTGGGGGTTTTCCCCAGCTCACTGTAATGAATCTGCTGCCTGGAGGCCTCATACTTAGTCTGGAAAGTGACAATCTCATATTTCTGAAGCAAGTAATTATTGGAATCTCAGATTAACACCTTTGAGCTAAAAGCTTGTTTACAAAGGTTCCACATTGTAAGGCAATAGACAAGATACATAGACTTTACAAAACAGATAGGGGTATACATAGCAAACAAGTACATAAAGGTACATACAGATTTATTTTTATTTATTTATTTGGTAATTCAGATCCAGCCTTTGAGTATACACTCTTTTACAAAGGTTCCACGTCAGGATGTAAAACAGCAGAAACATAACAAAAACATGACAGTTAACACAAAACATAAGATTACTATGTAATACAGAAAATAGATAAGTAATACATTTGAGTAACCTAGACAACTGAAATTAAACAGCGGGAGGAGATTCCAAATTAGCAACATACGGCATAGCTGCCCAAGGGGGGCCTGTCAAGGCACAGTATGAGAAAGGGTAGGGGAAAGAAAGGGGGGAGAGTGCGAACGAGGGGTAGATTAGAAAGAAAGAGAGAGAGAGAGAAAGAGAGGAGGAGAGAGAGTGGGAGAGGGAGAGAGAGAGAGAGATAGAAAGGGATTGGGAAAAGGAGAATATTTAGGGGGAGAGTGGGTGGAAAGGGGAGGTATTGGGGAGAGCAGGTAGTTGAAGGAGCTGGGGGTAGCAAGGATGGCAGGTGGGGGTCCAGGGTAAGTAAAACAGGAGGAAAGCTCAGACAGACAAGGGGGGGTATCTGGGTTGAGAATATGGATTCAGGTAAGGGAGTCAGAGGTGTTTAAGAGGGGGTATCCAGGTTGAAGATATGGATTCAGGTAAGGCAGTCACACAGGTGTTTGAGATCAGCAGGTACTGCTTCAGTTCTCTTTTAAAGGACCTAACATTTGTTGTATTAAGAGCTGCAGCAGGGTTCTCATTTAACCATAGTGGAGCTAGGTACATGAAGGATCTTTATCCTAGGGAAGTTCTATGAAATGGGACATCAAGCTGTGTTGTCACTGTTCTTCGTGTGTTGTATTTAGAGCTTGCTTCCTTTACCAGGTCTGCAATGCAGGTAGGGGTTAGGGAGAGCATGACCTTTCTCCATAGCAAGCAAGTTTGGTATCTGGTTCTGGATTGAAGTGGTAATATGTGAGCCAGACCATACAGGATACAAGTGTGTGTGAAGTGGTCAGCATTTAGCAATAGTCTGCAAGCTGTGTTAAGGGCAGTGACAACCCTTTTGAGGGCCATATCAGTGGCAGCATCATAAACCACCAGCCCGTAGTCGACCAGGGAGAGGACAGAGCTGGAGACTGAGAGCCGGAGGGCTTCAGTAGTTAGGCTTTTCTTGTGCCTAAACAGGATCCCTAATTTAGTGTACATAGCTTTCACCACCATGTCAATGTGCTGAACATATGAGAGGGTATCATCCACAATGACACCCGGGTACTTGAAGGAGTGAACCTGTTTCAGTGGGGCAGTCAGGTGATTTGTAATTGTTAGTTCTGGGCTTCTTCTTTTTAGTTGGGGGCTGGAGAGGAATATCATCTTGGTATTTTTGTAGTTTAGTAGCAACCTTTGGGAGAAGAACCAGGTCTCCAGTTGCTGGAAGGATGATTGTAGCTTGGCCTGTAGGTGCTCTATGCTAGAGTGACAGCTAAGTAGGACAGCATCATTGGCGTATAGAACGACTTTGCTAGTGCAGGCATCGGGTAGGTCATTCAGGAACATGCTGAAGAGCAGTGGACCCAGGATGGACCCTTGAGGCACCCCTAGTGAGACTTCCTCGGATGCAGATACGGAGTGACCTATCTTGACCCTTTGAGACAGGGAGGTTAGGTAGTCCTGGAACCATACAGTGGCATTTGGGGAAACACCAAGGACATGCAGTTGAGACAAGAGCAGTGAGTGGCAGACTGTGCTGAATGCCTTTGTTAGGTCAAAGAAGATGGACCCAACCAGTTTTCCCTCATCCAATGCCTCATGGACTTACTCAGTGAAATCTACCAGTGCAGTGTCTGTGCTGTGAAGTTTCCTAAAGCCGTGCTGCTGGAGACATTGCAGCTGGTATTTGTGAATATAGTCAGTAAATTGGTCTGTCACAATCCTTTCCAGTGCTTTAGAGAGGGGGGAAAGGATAGAGATGGGCCTGTAGTTTGTAATCAGTGACCTATCGCCTCCCTTATGCACCAGGGTCAGATTGGGGAGAATATGTCAAGCAAATACAGTTAAAATACATCAGGTAGGAGAGGCCAACTTTTTTGCGACTGTACTTAGAGCAAACCTTAGATGGACAAGCAATTTATACTGGTAGCTGAGCCTTAGAGTGGACAGGTTGAGTTAGGAGAGTCAGAAGTAGTGGTGACCAAAGGGGGGAGGACAGAATAGATGAGAGCAGGGGGAGGGTGGAGGCAGAAACTAGGGAGTGACAGATAAGAGGGTAGAGTGGTCAGAGGGGTGGGATTGGATAGAGTCCACCCATGGTTCGTGACGTAGGGAGGGTAGGGGCAGGGCTGGGTAGTGTGGAGGGAGAGAGGGATATGGGAAATGGTTTTAAGGTAGGGGGTGAGGTGAGGGGGAACCAGAGGGGGGAGGGGTGAATAATCTTAATCTGGTTCAAGGTCAGTTGGCATTCATCTGTCTACCCCTCCCCCTGGTCGTGCCTGAAAATAGGCAGAATTTGTCTAGTGCACTTACCCGGTTAACAAAATACTAAATAAATAAATAAGAGGGGATAATATTTGTGAGGAGAAAGTGGGAAGGTGGGGGAGATAAAGAGGGGGTGTGGGGGTAAGTGCTCAGTGGAGCCAAACCAGGTAGGGGAAGAAGTGGGGTGGTGGTGGGTGCTATGCAGGGCAAACAAGCTATCAATAAAGGTAGGATTAAGCACAAATGACGCAGTCACAGTTACTAAGAGTGGCCAGGTACTGCAGCACCTTGGCTTTAAATGGTCATAGTTTAGTTTCTGCAATCAGCTCAGAGTTAAGGGTATTTAGCCAGATGGGTGCTCTGTATTCGAAGGACCGTTGCCCTAGTGAGGTCCAGTGGAATGAAGCAATGAAGGCAGCTTTAATCGACCCCCTAGTTAGTCTGGAGTAAGTGGAGTTTCTTAGCAGTTGCCTCACTTCAGGGTGAGCAAGACCAAGGGTGGATTTTTTAGCTAATACACAGACTTGATACTGTATTCTGCTATTCAAGTTTAACCAACCAGTGCTTGAGTACAGTTCGCAAGTGTGAGTTAAATGGTCCGTACCCAGGACTAGTCTGCAGGCTTTGTTTAAGACTATCTTGATTCTCCTAAGTGCTGTATCGGTACCTGCTCAGTAGACTACCAGACCATAATCTATGATAGAGAGCACTGAGCTATTAACTGCAAGTTTGATGGCACTTTCTGTGAGGCACTGCCTGTGCCAGTAGAGCTGACCTAGTCTGGCATTAGCTGCCTTGGCAACATGGTCTATGTGCTGGCTGTAGGAGAGAGATCTGTCAAGGTAGACAACAAAGTACTTAAAGGTGGTGACCATTCTGAGTGTATCAACTTGTTATTGTAGATATTGAGGTGATGGAACTTTTGATGGTTTTGATGGAAGGCAAACAACATCGTTTTAATCTTAGTGTAGTTGAGCAAGAGCTTGGACTGAAGGAACCATTTTTCCACAGCAGTAAAGTTGGCTTGCATGCCTTTTTCCAACTCTTCAGGAGTAGAGTGACAAGTGTAAAGTACAGCATCATCCGCGTGTACAAGGATCGTATTCTGGCAGACTTTGGGGAGCTCATTTAGAAACTGTCTGAACAGCAGGGGGCCCAAAATGGAACCTTGGTGCACCCCTGTGTTGACATGTCGATGGTCAGATAGAACATCTTTAATCTTGAAAATACAAAATCACACATGCCCCCACAATGCAAAGCATCATGGGCTGCATATGCAAATCACCACAGAATGTTATGCTGGTCCAACTTTAAGCAGAATTGCATGGTGCCGAAAGGCCTCTCACACAGTTTGCAAAGGGTGCTATTCTGTGGTGATTTGCATATGCAGCCCATGATGCTTTGCATTGTAAAGAAGAAACCAGCACAACATTCTGTGGTGATTTGCATATGCAGCCCATGATGCTTTGCATTGTGGGGGCATGTGTGATTTTGTATTTTCTTGAAACTTGGCTTCCCAGCCAAATGCCCTTTGGGATAACCCTTGCCTCAGTGTTTACACACAGAGGTTCTTTATCTTTAATCTTGACCTGCTGGGTCCTGTTAGAGAGGTAACTCTGGAACCAGCCTAGAGAGACAGAGTACATACCAATGTTAGAGAGTTGGGTGAGAAGCAAGTCGTGGTTGACCGTGTCGAAGGCCTTGGTGAGGTCAATGTAAGTGGTCCTCACCAAGAGCCCTCGATCAAGTGCTTTATGGATATGAGTGGTAAATTTAACCAATGCTGTTGAAGTACTGTGTGCCTTCTCAAAACAGTTCTGTTTCTGGCATTGAAGGTTGTACCCATCAAGGTGCATACCTAACTGATCATATATTATCTTCTGTAGTGCCTTGGGGGGGAGAGAATTGAGATTGGCCTGTAGTTAGCCAGGTAGGTTCTATCCCGCTTTTAAAGACCTGTGTGACCACCACCACTTTCCAGCATTGAGGGAAATGCCCATGGTTAGTGAGAGATTTAGGATCCAGGTTAGAGGGGAGAGTAAAACATCCAAGGTGAGAGCCAGGATCTCTAGGTCAAGTGAGTCCCCACTGGATCTAGATTTCATGAGGACTTTTTCCAAGTATTTTTTTGCCTCAGTTGAAGAGATTACCTTCAGGTGGTATCGTGTGAGGTGGGCACATGGGGAAGGGCGCCATCCGTAACAGTGAACCCTTTCTGGTGCAATCCCTCACGGCAATGAGAGAGTAGGGTAACCGGATGAGGGGATGGGCAAACTGGGCAACAGGATGTCGCTATGTGTATGCACTCAGGGGAGGGAGTGAGCATGGCAAGCGTGGGCTGGGAGGGGGCTGAGGGGCTGTAGGGAGTGGTGCTATGGTGGATGGCTGAGCTGCATCATGGCACCGGGGTTTGGCTAATGGTTAGTGTGGGTCAGGTACCAGGTCCGGGCACTGGTGCGATTTTATTGCGCCCAGCCCGAACCCTTATTTTTTTACTGCTTTCACCCCCCTGGAGCTAAGAATCCTTAAGTAGGGGGTGCAGGGGACAAGCTCCCTGTGAGGCGGGGTGTGGGGGGCTCATTCACATATCGGGCCTGTGTCGCACAGTATGGTCTGTATGCCCATTGGCCCACACAGTGGACCAACAGGCATACAGACAATGCTGTATGCTGTATGCTGTCAGTCAGCGGGCGGCTGGGAGGCATGTGGATGGGGTGCCGCCACTGCCGCTGACTTGGGGTGCTGTGGGGACCACAGTGGGTGGGTGGGGAGGGAGGTACCACTGGACCACCAGGATTGCGTTTGTGATCTCCGCCTGTGATTGGCACTGGGGGGGTTCCACTGGACCACCAGGGATATATTTAACATATGCCCATGATCGGTCACTGGAGTGTGGTCCACTGGACCACCAGGAAAAATCTTCACATATGCCCATTATTGGGCAATGTGGTGTGGTCCACGTGACCACCAGTGATGTTCTTTACATATGCCCACAATCGGGTGATGGAGAGCGGTCCACTGGACCACCAGGGATGATCTTCACATATGCCCATGAATGGGTGATGGAGAGTGGTCCACTGGACCACCAGGGTTATATTTAACATATGACTGCGATTGGGCATACAGGTGCGGGGTCTACCAAGGGACTGCAGGGCGTCAGTCCCCGATGGCTGCAGCCTGGCAGGGCACCAGGTGCAAGTTGCTGGGGATTGGTGCACCGCATGCAAATGGGGCCATAATGACATGCAAATGGCCCCATTTGCACCTTGCATGCATAATGGCCTCATCTGCATGCCCAGTGCTAAATATCATGGTTGATGCATCTAGCCCAACCACACTTGTGGTGGTGCATCCCCCGGCTCCCCTCCTGCCACTTGCACTGGTGCAGTACCACTGCGCCAAGTGCAGGGCGTGCACCCTCAGTGCCATATTCAATGTTGCTGAGCCATGGCACAGCACCGTTGAATATTGCATGGTCCATGCCCTGGCACAGCCCAGTTGCACTGCACCCAGGCTTGCGCCCCTGCCTGGCACAGTCTGAATATCCCACCCCATGTGTATTGTGTATTGGTCCATGTCCAGTTACTGTTTCAATGTTCTGATCAAAGTTGTCCATCCAGAAAACTGTTAAGACAACAGAAGACTCTGACTTCAGCTGAAGTGGCAGTAACAGACCTTGCTCTTGAAAATGCTGAGAAAGTTCCGCTAAACCAGTTTCAATTTCACACACTTGGGCATAACTGCAACTATTTCCTAAATGAAACAGGAAGTTCACAGGCATTTTCTGTTTGGTCATATTGTGCAGCACAACTCCAACAAGTTCATGTTTTGTAGTGAAAAACATGTCCTGTGTGACACCATCAATTAGGTCTTCTGAGTAGGAGTTTGACAACTGGGAGATTTGTTCACTCTCTGTGTGTTTGGGGGATTTTAGTACATGCGAGAAAAATTATTGAACAGTCTCTGGGGGCTGTCGTTCTTTACTCAGAAGAGCATCCACTGTTGATGGCCATGGTAGTGAAGGTGCTGTCTCTACAAATCTTAAGATATGTTCTCGCAACAAGCAAGCAGCATGCTTCATGGCTTGATTGTCATCTGTTCTCAAAAGCTCTGTGACTGATGCACCACCAGTTAATGATTCAGCACTGATTACAAATTGTGGTTTTTGAGGATAAGTGTTAAAAATAAAAGTGAATCCCCATATTTCTTTTTCAGCTGGTTTCTAAGTTTATAACGGTATCGTCAATCTCCTACTCCAGCACCCAAGATTTCATTCAGTGCCTTCACTGAATTGGCTTGGAGTCTTTGAAACAAATTGTCTTCAATTACACAACAAATGGCCTCAGACCCAGTTCCATCTGACTACTCATTGCCATCCTCATCATCACTCCTATTCTGATCATCTGGGATCCTGTCCCTTGTGATTACTGCATAATTTAGGTTGCACTTGTCATGTTTACAAAACTCCCTTGCAAAGAGATCCTCTGCCCTCTGTCTTAATTTTTCTGAGCATCTCTTGGTCATCACGTAGCTCTGCCATCCTTTTCATTGTGGTTTCAGCTGTTTTTGTAACAATAGTAGTTGGATATTGCTTCTTCCCCTTCCCTTTAATTACATATTTGTTACAGATTCCACATGTATCAGAAAATAACACTCTAGATGATGAAGCACAGGGAACACTACTCCTAAGATGTTGATGTGAGCTATGTTCACCAGCATCAGCATGTTCTCCAGATTTTCTGATACTCTTGGCTTTTGTGAACTTTTGATAGCATTATCTATGTTAGCCATGCTTAGCAGGGTCATAGTTAAGCAATATAATTGATACACACTGCTCATCGTGATGATTTTCACCACCTAACTGGGATCAAATATCTTTGCTCTCTATAAGTGTGCAGTAACTTTTGTCACTCAGAGGAGTTACTTCAGAGTCTCTTGTTGTCAGGGCAGGATAATGCACTACACACTGCAGGGTCATCTCCACATTTCCTCTTGACAGAAAAGTTTAGAAACATCCTCGAAGTGTATAAAATAAAAAGAAATGTTGTGTTAGTGTGTATCCCCGGTAGGGACAATATAGTTAGGGTTGGAGGGCCACTTTAATGTTAAACCTCAAAGTTTGCACTTTAATAACTTTGCAATCATTTGTCTGATTTGCCTGAAATGTTGCATGTGCAGCATCCAACCATAGATATCTGGATCTGGAAAGTTTCGTTTCGGTCGGATGTGTGGTGGTGGAACTGTAGAGTGTGAAAAAAGTGAAAAATCCTCAACTTTTGCGCATTTTTCGGTTGGGCTTAAATGACCGAAGAATGCACCTGAGTGGATTCAAATTTCATGTCTATATGTGGCCTGGGTTAAACTGGTGCCTTTTGAAGATTTGGTGAAAAAAATCTTAATTCATTCAAACCTTATGCAAGTTTTTCATGTTTCATTTTTGCCTATGAGAAAATGTATATGTGCACTGTGAAAACTTTGGCGAACATATTTTTGTTGTCGTGTTCTGGAAGATTGTTTTTGTGCTGCTGCCATCTTGTTTTCAGTTGGAGAGAGACAAAAAATGTTGTAAATTGAAAAATACTGCCTCTTGCTAAACACCAATACTTGTGTTTACCTAATCAGGTCCTGAGGAACATGACTCTGGCATCAGTTTTTGTGCAGGTAGCCAGGGAATATGCTTTTCAAAATTTTTCCACATTCTTGCCATTTTGTTGCCACGAAAACATATTTTGTGTGAATTTTGTGCTCAAAAACATTCCTACTATAGAGGTAGGAGTGCCGCGAACACATTAAAGTTATTGCAAAAGCACTGCTCGAAAACATTTTCCCATGTGTTGTTTTCTTTGTCACTTCATTGTGCCAGGGTGGATTGTGCTTTTGTGCTGGAATTTTCAGGGTGACAAGCCCTGGTCCCACAGATGTGTCTTTTGGTGGTGTGGTCCCAAAACATTAAATGGGCCCATAGTTACAGCTTTCCAAAGTTGAGAAATTTCCCATAGGATTACATTGCAGTACCCATGGTGCCTTTCAGTGCCCATATCTCAAAAATGATTCAAGATATGGATTTTTCGCTACCCGCAGCTTAGTCCACCTTTAGCAACTATAGAAAAATTTCCACTGCAGTTATAATCATGACTTCAAAACCTCCCTGTGTACTTAGTCCATCTTTAGGTGGACTAAGCACACAGGGAGGTTTTGAAGTCGTGATTATAACTGCAGTGGAATTTTTCCTATAGTTGCTACGGTTACTGAGATATTGCCAAATAAGTGTTACAAGGGTTCCTTTTCAGTACTGTGGGGCTGATGTATGGCTATGTATGTGTGTGTAAGTGGGAGAGCAGGGCCCGGAGGACCAGCGCTCCCACAAACACATACCACTAACCACTTATATTACACTTTCTCAAAAAGAAGGGAAATTCATTGCAAAAAACTCTGTTAATGCATCAGTTAGGATTGATGTTATAGAGACAAAAGTTTGGAAATTCAATGTTAGGGTTACCACCCCTAACACAATACTTCCCACCCTACTGGCACCAACAGGCATTGAGGCATGCCATGGGGTATTCAGACCTAACTCTCACCTCATTCTCCGATACTGTGGAGTGTCAGCTTGTTTAAAGATGGAATGGGGTGAGAGTTGGGCCTGGCAACTCCATGGCACACCCCATTGTCTGTTGGTGCCTGTAGGGTGGGGAGTGGGGTGGTAGAGGTGGTAACTGCTACCAACTATAGTGCCACTCTTTATGCAGATGATCTGGTCATCCTGGCACATTTTCAGAGCATTAGGACTCTCAACCTTCAGCTGACTGAGGACTTTAAGAATATTCAGTCCTGGGTAACATCTCATAAGCTGGTCCTCACCCTAAGAAAAACTCAGGCCATGCTGTTTGGGTCATTGGCCAAGATCAAGGCCTCTCTGCCCCTCTCTGTGTCAGTGGTGTGGATGGTGCTCCCTTCCTAACCACAGTTTCCATCAAATACCTTGGGGTGACACTTGACCCGCAACTCGACTTGGGGTGTCACATCCTAAATGTTTGCAGAGACGTAAACTGTAAACTGGGTCTTGCCTACAGGGTAAAGAAAAATCTGACATCTGCTGCTCACCTGGCACTGGCCAGAGGTGTGCTGCTCCCTTTGCTTAGCTATGGCCTTCTTCGATTTGCTCACACCTCCAAGGTCCACCGCACTTGATGGCACAAAACCTACATTAATATCTGTTGCTTTGCCCTGGCTGCCCCTCACCTCACCCATCATTATGAATTATATGACAAACTTGGCCGGCTTTCCCCAACAAATCACTTGAACTTTGGGCTGGGCTGTTTCATGGGTAAAGTGATCAGAACTGGCACCCCTCCAGGGCTGGTGCAGCTCCTTATGCCTACTGACTCCTCCTCCTACTCCTTCAGGTCTCAGGGTCTTGGGGTGCTCAAAGTTCCTTATACTTGTACCCTTATGGGGGATAAGGATTTTGCTATGAGTGCTCCTAGGCTATGGAACTCCCTTCCTGCCCATGTTCATTCCTCCCCACCCACTTGTGCCTAGTGGTGGACAAAGTGAGCTCCATCCACTCCACAAAGTGATTCGTGGAGTAAAGGCGGATTCGCGGAGTACGTCACGTTATAATGAGTAACGCGAAGTCCATTGAAAACAATGACTTCACATTACTCCGCCTTCCCAGACCACTACTCCTCCAAATTGTAAAGTGAAGTGCATTGAAAGCAATGCACTTCGCCTCACTTCGCCTTGTTTTTAGGCTCCAAAGGTGAATTTTGCAGTGATTCATGGGATTTCAGGTCACTTGAGCTCTATATTGATCTGCACAGCTTCAGTTCGGGGTAGTGTGTGTAGGAAGCTGTAGGAGACAGTGTGCTTTGAGAGCTGTCTGTGATTGAAACCTTCTAAAAGCTGTTAAAAAAGCATTTTTGTGGGGGTTTTTTGGGCTCAAACTTTAGTTCATCAATTGTAGGAAACCCTCCTGTGCTCATATCATCAAGCATTTTTGTTTGTGTGTAGATTTTGAATGTTAATGTACAATATTGAGTGTGTGTAGTAAAAGACAGTGAAAGTGTGCTTTGGGGGAGGGGCGTATCTGTGGTGTAGGTAAATTTAAGTTGGAGAAATAGGGATTTCTTAGTTTTTTGGTTATATTTTTGTTATATAACTGACTGTGTTAATGTACACACAGTATTATTGTCAGTAATTGTTGACATTTTCTTGCTGATTGTGTGTTGTGTGGATCTGGTGCAGCAGTTCATAATTTTAGGTTGTTTGCAATACGTGGCATATAACTGAACTTTTCAATTTGCTACGCATTACTTGTTCACCATTGTAGACAAACTGTTCTGTGTGTGTGTGTGTGTGTGTGTGTGTGTGTGTGTTGTGTGTGAGTGTGTGCGGTGTTGCGTGACATTAAATAATAGACCTTTTATTGTGCCACAGTGTAACTGCAGGCACAGCAGTGTGAACCTGCTATCCACTTCAGCTGCCTGATTTTGTACTCCGATCGTGGTATCTGTTCTTTGTTTTGCTGCTTGTACTGCCGTAAACATCTGCAGTCAGTGCTGCCCCCCACCCCCACCGGCAAAAGGAATTTTTTCCAGATTGGATTGTTTGTGACCTCAGCACCACTGGTTACTGAAGGTGTTTTCACTTGTGAATTTGCGTGACCATCTTTATCTGTTGCTGAAGCCACAGTTGTTTTTCAGCTTCACATTCAGCGTCCCCCCAATCACAGAGTGAACGTACCAAAATCTAAATTTGTTTATAACATTGTTGTTGATCCCCCAAAATGCCCGCAAAGAGATGTGCAAGCAAAGCTGGTTCTCACCATGGCAATGCTGCCAGTAAGATAGTCTGTGGGCATGGTAGTACACAGACACAGAAGTGCATGGCTGATGTGAGGAAAGGTATTTCTCCTGCAATGTTTTTTACAGCCCAATCAGTAGCTTCACTCATAGTTAGAGGAGATGATGTTTTCTCAGCCAGTGGTGTTAGTGCAGTTGGTGGTGGTGGTGGTGGTAGTATGAGTATTGCTGCCACAATTTTTGAATTCTGACCAGTGTACCGTATCCAAAAATATAGTGGAGTGTGAAGCAATGCAAGTGAGTGGCAGTGTAGATGATGTCATACTTCCCAGTAACATCCCAGTAACTGAACCTGAGGATTCTGATAATCATGTCAATGATAGCATACAATGTGATATTTTGTCCACCACAGCGGTTCATGTCACGCATTTTCCATTCAGTGATTCACAGTGTGGTGAAAAAATATCAGGTGATGGTGGTGTAGATGATGATGATGAATGTGATGATGGCGATGATGTTACTGTGGTTGCAACATGCAGTCCACATGCCAGCATCCAAGCAGAAGATGTGGATGTGTGTGATGTTGATGAATATGATGATGATGTAATTGACCCCACCTGGGAACCTGAGAAAAAGAAATTCAAGGTGGCTGTGTCTGAGTCTGTTTGCAGTAATCCCACCCTGTAAAAACTTGTGATTTACCAGTTTCAGTTGATGATGATGACCCAGTAATAATGATAGGTAGGTAGTCATGTGGTGAGTTGCAGTCTAGGTGTGCAGTGCCCAAAACATCACGTCGCCCCCTCTCACTTCATTGCTTAAAAGAATGGCATTAAATAAGCAGCATCATGGTTGTGTTAAAAATAGAGCATCACAATCCCTTGTTTGGGATTTGTTTGTTTAAGATGCAAATGATGAGTCAGTTGCAATCTGCCAGGTTTGCCATGTGCGGGTGAGTTGAAGTAAAAAGGGGAGCCATCTAGGCACAGGAGGACAGCATATGCATTTTAAGAATGGGCACATGGCACTATAGACCTAGCACAAGATGACAGCTAATACCACAGTGGGGCATTCACCCTCAGCAACCATAACAAGCATGTTATCCCCTTCCATGACTGGTAAGTCCAGTAGGAAATTAAACATGTGCAGTAGTGAGGTAATAAGAGCAGAGGATTACTACAGGCATGATGAGGTGGAGGAGCATAATGACTTTGAAATGTTGTCCAGTGCTGGAGAGAGTAGCAGTTTTGGTGGCTGTGGTGAATGCAGTATGTCTAGTGCAAGTGGTACATCAACCCTGGTTGGCAAATCTGGCAAAATAACTGCATTTCTGGGTTTGTCATCATCACCTGTGCAACTGTCTTCATAAAACATCCACACTCCACTGCCTGCAAATGCCATTTAGAATCATCACAGAGCAGACCCATTTGTCATCACACCCCGTGCAAAACGTTTAAGTCAGCCCACGTTACAGAGTGTTTTTGTGCATAAGCTGAAGTACCCCCCCAATCATACAGTGTCAGGTGAACTTAATGCTGCTGTAGCTGAAATGCTGACAATTGATCTTTTGCTCTTGTCTTTTGTGGATAATTCTGGGTTCCGGTGGTTTGCTGCACGTGCCTGTTCAAAATGGAAAGTCCCATCCAGGACATGCTTTTCTACCCATGCTGTCCCCGAGTTGTTCCGTTCTGTGTCTGACATGCTTTTCAACATTCCTCCTCTCCATTCATCCATTCAAGTATGGATATGTGGACAAGTGGCAAAACATTGGTAAGTTCATATTTGTGTATAATTGCACACTGGGCGCAGGTGCCGGGGGTTGTTTGTGATGTTGGTAGTGTGAATAATCAGTGCAGTAAGGTGGATTGTCGTGGTAGCAATCTTCCAGGAATTCGATAACATGCAGTGATTCCTATGCACAATGTGACCTCTTCACTCACTGGTGAAAACATGTTGGACATGGTACTGACTGAAATTGACAAGTGGCTGAACCCCCTGTCCCTGAGAGCTGGGTTCATAGCAAGAGACAATGGGTCAAATGTGGTGAAATGCATCACAAATGGTGTGTTTTTTTTTTTATGTTCCATGCATAGCCCGTTGCTTAAATCTTGTGGTGCAGGAGTTTCTGCAGCACCCTGATGTAAAGGAAATGCTGACTGTTGTGTGCCATATCTGCTCTCACGTTTCACGATCTGGAAAGGCCCGTGACCAACTGCGGAAGTTGCAGATGCAAAACAACCTGCCTCAGCACTGCTTGAAGCTGGAAGTTGTCATCTGATGGAACTCCACTTTATACATGGCAGAGAGTTTGTATGAACAATACAAAGCCATCTCAGAATATCTTGTGATGCACACTAGCCGTGACAGTTCCAGGGCCTCCATGTCTATGACGACTGAACGGTGGTGCCTCATGGACTCTGTAATAATTTTGCGGCCTTTTGAACATGCCACACAGGCAGTAAGTGGCAAGTCTGCCTCCATTAGCCAATCAATTCCATTGCTGCTGTTGCTGAGGCAGACATTGGTGAATGTACAGCATGGCCTTGAGGTTGCCGGAGACAGTGCTTGCAGTATGTTGCTGCAACACATGCTGACAGTATTTGACCAGAATCATCACATTGTGAGCATTCAGCATAGTGACAACTTTGTCATAGCAACAATGCTGGACCCACGATACAAACATGGAATTGTATCAGTCCTGGAGGGAGGGCCTGAACAGGTAAAAAATATCAGTGGCCAACTAGTGCGCTTGGTTCATGGGGCACAGAAGTCACGTGCCAATGTCAGCAAACCTCAGCAGCATAATCCAGCTGAAGGTGTACCTGGAGGACCATCAAGCATATCCTGCAAGGGAAAGGGGACTGCAGTTCCAGGTGGTCTGTCATCCAAAGTGGCTGGCATCAACCCACTTTGGGAGGCTTTGTCCCAAGTGGGGATTTGTGAAATAAATGATTCTGGAGAACAGGATGATGCATCAACCACTGGACTTGGTGCGGCACAGAGAATGGTTGAGTCATATTTGTCTGAAAACAGGCATCTGACAATGACTGATGATCCTCTTTTGTACTGGAGTGGAAAGGTCAGGGAATAGCCAGAGTGGACTGCAGTGGCACTGAAGTACCTCACATGCCCACCCTCCAGTGTAAGTGTCGACAGGGTATTCAGCTTAGCAGGTGCAATAGTCAGGGACTGTCGGACAAACCTGTCTCCTGCAAATCTTAGTTTGCTAACATTAATTAAAATGAATGAGAGGCACATACCAGCACAGACTGCAACCTCGATATTCATACCCTGGCCTAGTCATGGTGGTTTGGGTGATGTAGAAATGGACCATCCTGGTGGCACTGGCAGTGGCAGCATGAAATGGCCCACCACTGATGTAGATGATGACACAATGGAGGAAGAATTTTCCAGTGGTCAGACTTCAGACATAGATGACTGTGAGGGCAGCTTTCTTTAAGAGGATGATGATGTGGTTAATGTTGGCAGGTTTTAACTGAAGTTGTTAAAAGGCGGTGTGCCTCCAGACCACCACCATGACCGGGACTGATGTTAGCCACTGCCATCACTGAGTATGAGTCTGCACGACCCCTGGACCACCACCATTGGGACTGATGTTAGCCACTTCCACCACTGAGCATGAATCTGTCTCTCCCAGATCACCACCACTGGGACTGATGTTAGCCACTGCCACCATTGAGCATGAGTCTGTCTGCCCCCCAGACCACCACCAGCACCACCAGGACTGATGTTAGCCACTGCCACCACTGAGTATGAATCTGTCTACCCCCCGGACCACCACCACCACCACCACCAGGACTGATGTTAGCTACTGCCACCACTAAGCTTGAGTCTGTCTGCCCCCTGGACCACCAACACCAGGACTAATGTTAGCCACTGCCACCACTGAGCATGAGCCTGTCTGCCCCCCAAACCACCACCACCACTGGGACTGATGTTAGCCACTTCCACCACTGAACATGAGTTTATCCGCCCCCCCGGACCACCACCACCGGGACTGATGTTAATCACTGCCACCACTGAGCATGAGTCTGTCCACCCCCGGACTACCACCACCACCACAGGGACCGATGTTAGCCATTGCCACCACCACCTGATGCAGAAAGATATAACAGAATGTCATCATGTGCTGCAGCTATCACCACCAGCACCCACTACCAGTGTCATTCAGACAATATTTACCCATTACATTTATATTTACCATGCCGTTGAACAGGAGACCATATCCATCAGTCATAGGCACAAAGCTTCCTAATATTTAAACTATAAAGTGAGTATGTGTACTAATGTTTGTTATGCTATTTAACTTCCTTTAGTTGTATGTTTTGTTTTCTGTAGTGTTTCAGAGCTGCAATGGTCAAACACATACGGTACACTTGTTTTTTTTTTAACAGGTTAACAAAAAAACTCTCCTTCGCTGAAAGTCGGTAGGAATGGCACTGCAGCTGTACCATACAGAGGAACCTATGGAATATCCATTTGAAATCCATTCTGGTAAGTATGAAGATTTTATTTCATCCGTTTCATTTTTTTGGAAAGACTGTATCAAATGTGACTGAGTACAATTGATAAACTAGGTGAAATGTGTACGTCACCAAAATTATTTCTGTAAGATATCATTCATGCACTGTATTCTGAACTTGAAGCTGTGCAGCCCTGACCATGACAGTGTTGAAAACGTTGCACACAGGTTGTGTTACTTGACAAGACATGGTTTTGAAATGTATCTTGACTTGAGATTGAGAACCAGGGACAAATTACAATCAAGTTGTAAGAAGTCATTCATTTAATTTTTTAGAAAACTTCCAGATACTTTGTTGTTGTGTCAAAGAGGCCTTATCCAAAGAAGTTCTTCAACATCAGGGCCCCCCCCCGGGCTGGGACACACATGCAGTACGCAATAGTCATTTCATTCAGTGACCATGACCATCATTAACAACCAGACTCGAGAATGATGCAGATGAAATCTGTGAAGAAATAACCAAATAAGAAACCATTAGAGACAAACTGCAAATATGCTTCCCACCCACCCCCAAAAAATACTTACCTTCATTTGCTTGAGTGTTATCTATTTCAAATTTCTACAGAAAAAGTTCTCATTGAGCACTGGAATGTGTACACCAACAGTATCTGTGACCTGTGATACAGAACAATACAATAAGTACATGTCCATGTCAACCCCCCTCACCTACAAAATACACAAATATATATCTATATACATCAACTCACCAAGGCTACTAATAGTGTACAGACAAAGGGCACCCTTTCATCCAGTTGAGATGATCACACTGCATTTGCTGGAATCGCAGCACACATTGGACCAGCAACAGTTTGCTCATGGTCATCATTTTATTCTGGGGTACTTTGTATGTGCTGTAATGCTCCCATTTCACTTTGTTAACACTTGTCATTTTTCTGGACACAAGGCAGATGCATTTTGGGCATGCAGAAAAAATCTGGGGCTCTGTGCCACCACTATGCTCATGACCGAGTGTGCCATTAATTCTGGGGGACTTAGTACATGCTGAAACACTCCCATTTCACTTGGTTACCACTTGTCAATTTTCCGTTCACAAGGCAGATGCATTTTGGGCATGCAGAAAAAATCTGGGGACTTTGTGCCACCACTGCATGCATGACTGAGTGTGCCATTAATTCTGGGGGACTTTGTATGTGCTGAAACGCTCCCATTTCACTTGGTTACCACTTGTCAATTTTCTGGACACAAAGCAGATGCATTTTGTGTGTTGTGTGATTGTGAGCTCATGATGTCATACTGACATTATCAATAAAAGCAACATTGCAAGAATGTGGTGACAATTTTGAACTGTACTTTTTTATGCTATTTTATATTGCCAGCCACTAGTTACCTCCAAGTCATGACTTGAATGATACACTTCTTTTCACAGTTTCTGTCTGCTTTACTTAGTTTACTACTTTTTGTCATGTATGAAAAAAAAAATGAGCACACCTTTCAATATTGTTATGACCAGGTTTGTATTTATTTGCAGCTGCTTTTCAATAAATATTGTTCTGTGTGGTCATAAAACACTGCCTGCTGCATAACTGTTAATTTACAACAGAAGTGATATATAACAACTAACTGATGTGATGGAGAAAAGCAGCAGAAAATATTGACAAAGACCTGGTCAGCACCATATTAAAAGGAGTGCTCCTTTCATTATTTCACACATGAAAACTGTAGTACAACAGACTCAAATACTGGAAATTATAGTATCATACAAGTCAGGATGTAAGTAAAGGAAGTTGTAACATAGCATTAAAAAATATAGATCAGAGTTCTCAACAGATTGTTACACTGCTGCTTTACAGAGATTCACCACATTACATAGTTATGGTGTTGCACCTAATATGTGGGCGCCTTACTTCCAGGGGAATCTTTCTTACTCCACATGTCCTTACATAGTGCAATACATTTCTGTGAAAACCACCCATAATTTCTAAAGTGTGTCATGTCACGGAGAATTCTCATTCAGAAAAGCCGCCTCATCTCCTGCCTTTCTCAGCAATGTTCAGGACGTGATGCCAGGGAGAAGCGTGCGGTGCGTCTAATACAGTGAATGTCCAATTGTCCTGCAGTTTCTGAATGTTTTTGTTATATGGTCAGTTTGTGGTGAAACGTGTGGGCACATTTCTAGTAACAAGAGCCTTGTTAGTGGAAACGTGCCCACATTTCACCACCAACTGAACATTATAACATAAAAAAACATTTGGATAGCTGCCGGACATTCACCATAGTGGAGCACACGCCCGCGCTCCCCCGGCATCACGTCCTAACATTGCTGAAAAGGTGGGGCAGAATTTGGGTGGCTTTTCAGAACAGGAATTCCTCTGTGATGTGACACACTTTAATGAAATTACTGGCAGTTTTCACAGAAATGTATTGCACTATGTGGAGCAAGAAAGATTCCCTGAGAAGTAAGGCGCCCATATATCAGGTGCAATGCTGTAAGCTGGTGAATCTCTTTCATGTCTATTTCACAAGCAAAATAGTAATAGAGTCTCAGTAATGTTTACTTTGTGTTGGGACTCGAATCAGATTTTAAGTGTTTCGCAAACAGCATGAAGACTGAGCAATGCAAGTATGTTATGCTAAACTGCATGTGTGCCATCACTGTTCTTTCCTGTGTGTGCATACATTGTACAGCTTCATGCAAACATATATATGGTAAGACTTGTTGCATTATCAAGAATAAAGATAACAGAGAATACCTGATGTATATTTTATTGCTACCATCAGCACCAGCGTAGTAAGTGATATGATATTTTTTCAGTGGTATCGGGTCACTGTGCACCTCAGTCACTCACAGTGCACACATGACTTTGCAGAGATCATAGCATAAAAAACACATGCTCTCCTAAAAGTTATGTGTGCAGTTTGTGACTAAGGTGCACTCTGGCCAGACACCTCTGAAAAAAGTATTGTATCACTTAGTCCACCGATGATGATGGTGACAATAAAATATACGTTATTCTGCTCGCTATTCTTTATAGCATAAATACTGCAACAAGTCAGCAACAGCAATATATGTTTGCAACACGCTGCACAATGTCTGATGTCACACACATACACACACAGGAAACAACACTGACTGCGCACATGCAGTTTAGCACATCATACTTGCACTGCTCATAACAAATTGTCCACAAGCACTCCAGAACAGAAAGTCAACATTACTGAAGCACTGCAACAACAGAAGGGCAAATGTCTATTATTAAACAACAAAAAAACACACAAAAACAGTACAGCACAGTAGTGGGGGGGGTTCCAGAAAAAAATCCCTTAATGGGGATTCCATGGTGTTCGAGCAGCAGGTGGAGCATTGTCAGTATTTGCAACTGCTGTTGCTGGATTTGATCCACCTGCTGCTGCACAGCACTCACCCTCTTGCTGCTTTCCTCAAGGGCTGCCACATCAGTGCAATGTCGGCCTGTGTTGCAGGCACTGTGGCAGGGTCCACTGCAGCAGGAAAGCCAGGTAGTGGTGGTGGAGAGGGTGGTGTTGGTGGCTGTGGTGGTAGTGGAGCAGTTGCTGCAGTTGCCCTCCTCCTGCTGTGGTGGGGAGGCACAAGTTCACCCCCAGCACCCTCTGCCACTGTCACAGAAGGGCCAGCAGGTGGATGCCTGGCTCCTTCGGTGGCAACCTGCCACTCCACCTTGTGGTGGTTTGCCATGTGTGTGTGTGCTGGTCACCAGTCCCTAAATGTGTCCCTTGGGGGCCACGGTGCACCAGCACACCACACAGATGGCAAACCACAATGGTGCTGTCTCCCCCCACACAGTTAAAAAACTGCCACACTGGGGAGTTGCGGGGGGACCAGATATACTATTGGAACTACCTACATTTACCTGGGGCTCCACCTGCGGCTGTGGAGGTGGTGGACGGGGTGCTGCTGGAGCCCCTGCAGCTGTTACTGGTGGTGGTGGTAGAGGCAGACAAGGTGGATGTGCAGCCACTGGTGGCACTGGTGCTGCTGCTTCCACAGGGGGAGATGCAACACCCAAGAGTCGGGAATGGTCCAATAACACCTGGCCACCCCCACGTGTGTGCACTCCTCTCCTCTGCCCATGCCCAGAGGCCACAGACTATCCTCATCCTGGGTCCATCGTGCACAAGTCCCCAACTATCACTGATGCCTCAATACTACGACCTACACTCGCACTCACAATCTCACACTCTCAGACATGCTCACACAGTCACACACACACACACAAAACAAAACATAAAAAAAATTCAGTAGCAAAACAATGACAAATACAGTACAACACAAAATCAAGATGTAGCTTTTAAAAAAGCTGTTTTTTGTGCTCAAAATCACGATGCAACTAGAAAATAAACTCTCTTCTCTCACCAAAAAGGCTTCCACCTTCTACAACTGCAAAGGAGAAAGTGAAAGTAACTGCTTTTCTGACTCACTGCCTTCTTGCCTGGCTAAAGCATGTGACTTACAGTACTGTAAGCCATGTGATGTGTGGGGGGCTGCCTACATTGTTGTCACTTCACCTTACTTCGCATTAAGGTGGAATGACAATGCAAAGGCATAATGAGAAGGTGAAGTGAGCACTTTACAGTGGCCACTTCATGTCCACTTCGCCAACGGATTTAAAATTTGCTGCATCTCTACTTGTGCTTCTGGAATTCCCTGTGGGAGCACTTGAAGCTGACCTCCGTGTGCGGGTGTCCAAAGCTACCTTAACATGGTCTCTAAATTGGACTCTCCTAGCCATGGGGTCCATCTTGCAGGCTCTAATTGATGCCACCTATTGTCCTTCTTACACTGAGATGCATGCGACTTGCCTGTTTATCTGCTCAGGAATTATCTGTTTTGGTGGCTCTGTTAAAGTGTCACTTGTACACTGTGATTACTGCTCTTGCCATTGAATGACCTAGACTATTTATTTTGTGTGTATATATATATATATATATATATATATATATATATATATATATTACTTATCACTGCTTACTGTAGACTATCTATGTTAGCCTGTTCTTTTTGTGTCTCTGTACATTGCTCTGCTCGTTGTTATGAACTCTGAATCTGTATCTTCATTGTGCTCTCCCGGGTTATACATGAAAATAGGCATATAACTTGTCTAGAGTACCTACCTGGTCAACAAACGCTAAATAAATAAATAAACCCTAACATCGAATTTCCAAACTTTTGTCACTGTGACATCAACCCTAACTGATGCATTAACAGAGATTTTTTGCAATGAATATATATCATAGTGGTGTAATAGCACCACTATAGTTAGGGTTGAGTAGGTAGTTTAATGTTAAACCCCAAATTGTGCACCTTAATAACTTTGCAACTGTTCAGCCATGCAACCATTCAATGGATTTGCATAAAATTTGGTATGCACTGTCCTGTGGGGTAGATCCCTTGAATTGGTAAGTTGCATTCCAGTCAGATGTGCAGATTCTGAGATCTTGATAGTGGAAAAAGTGAAAAAACACCTTTTTTTCAGGTTTTCCTCATCGTCGTGTGGCCAGATGTTGTGGAATTTTTGCATGATTTTAGTAGGGTATAAAGAACATTGGTAGCAGAACAGATGGTGAAAATATGGTGCAAAATATTAATCTGTTGCAAAGTTAAGTTTTTTAGTTCCCATTACATCTTATGGGACTTTTCTCAACATTCCAGTCTTTAGGGTAGCTGTCTTTTGTTCGACAAAGGATTTGATCTCACAAAAAGGATTGAGTCTTGCTAGAGCATTCCTTCTTCATGAGAACAAAAATCCTTTTACGTGAGAGAAAATTCTTTGGTCAAGAGCTGCCATCTTGTTTTTGTTTTCTTTTTCCAAAAAAAAATTTGAAAACCCTCAAAAACAAAGCTACTAAGATACATCAAGGCATGTATCTTGTTCATCCAGACTCCCTTACATGGATTCTGAAGTTATTTGATGTGTAAGAAGCAACAGAGGGGTGTTTTTAAACAGATTTATATTCCTTTTTTGTGACTCGCTAACTTCCTTTTTCACAAGTCATTCCTTTTTTGCAATCCGATTACTTTTTCATGAGTTATCAAGTCTTGAAAAAGGAATATAAACCTGTTTAAAACACCCTCCGAGGTTGCTTAAATGTTTGGATTTCTTTTTTTTTTTTTGCCAACATTGGGGTGCCCAGTCCCCGTGTTGGCAGTAGAACCCTCTCCCTGCCAGAGTGGGACACTAGGGAGCCCACTCCCAGTGTTCCAGATAGAATCTCACTCACTGTCAGTGTGGGACACTGGGGAGTCCACTCCCAGTGATCCCCGATGTCCCCCACCCCACTAGTTTGTGACACTGGGTAGCCCACTCCCAGTGTCCTGTAATATAGACATTTTAAAATATGCCACTGCTTTTTACTGATATCAGGGTGCCCTATCCCTGTGTTGGCACTAGAACCATCATCCCCCCACCAGTGTGGGACAATGGGTAGCCCACTTCCAGTATCCCCAGTTATGTACAGACCCCTTCCGGTTGAGTGGAACACTGGGAAGCCCAGCCCCAGTGTCCCAAAATATTGCAAACTCTCCTGTTTGTTACATCCTGCAAAAAAGAAAATGATCCCATGTCATCTCCCCATCCCGACCCTCCCACTGAGCAACCCACCACCCCACACACACACCCCTTTACCCTATACTATGGTCGGCGGCTGTCATATTCTGTGGACCGGAACACGTCTGTACTTTTCAAAGCCAAATCGCAAACTGAATAATCAAGGTAAGTGCTGTATAATGGCTGTCAATGGCATTTTGAACTTATGTTGATATCGCAGCCATTTCTAGGTATATTTGCACAAAACTTTCAACATGGACTTTTTGGGACTCCACCTCATGAACACTGGCACTGTCATTTCGTTACTTGGTCCCAAAAGGTGATTTCACGGTCACTGCATGGAATCATCTTTCAGAACTAGTTAATGAAACAACAGTGCAAGTGTTCATGAGATGGGGTACCAAAAAGCCTATGTTGAAAACTTGGTGCAAAAATAACAAAAAACACCTGAGTAATGTGTGGTCATTGAAATTTTGCTACGCTTGTGCGTAACTTTGGCAATTTTTAATATTTTCACTCTAAATTTTTAGCATAGCCTTTTTTTAACACCACCTCATGAACTGTACTGCTGTCATTTCAGACATCCTGCCTGAAATGTGTTTTCACACCTGTGGCACAGAATGATGTGGTTGCTGCACAAAATCACCTTTCAGGACCAAGTACCAAAATGACAGTACCAGTGTTCATGAGGTGGTGTCCCAAAAAGTGCATGTTGAAAATTTGGGGTCAAGATTTCAAGAATAGCTGTGTTATGGGCATTCATTGCAATCTCTTAATGCACGCTCATAACTTTGGAAATTTACAATATTTTCACCCATATTTTCAATATACTGTAGTCTTCTTAGTACCCACGTCATGAATGCCACAGCTGTCATTTTTCAAATCCTGGCCAAAATGTGGTTTCACACCTTTGGTGCAGAATGGCATTGCAGTTGTGCAGAATTATGTTTTGGCGGGGATTTGAACATTTTCTGTACTGGGTACATGCGGTGAGGTGATAGGAAGATTATGCTGAACATTTGGAGTAGAAATTATTTAAGATGGTATAGTCATCACTATTTCTTGCAGTTTCATTGTGCCTGCTTGTAACTTTGTGCATGGAAGCGCAGGGGCTGGAGGTCCCTGCATTTCCACAACTTAATACATATATGCATCTATGGAGGGATGGGACTGCAGGGTCTGAAGGACCCTGTGCTCGCATCCCTGAAGATGCTTCCACAGCTAGAAACACATGTGCATCTGTGGAGGGATTTGGACCCTGTGCTCTCACAGCAAAATAAAATTACTAATACATTATTCCAAAGGGTAAGGAAACAATTGTAAAAAAAAAAACTATGTTAATGCTTCAGTTAGGGTTAAAGTGAAAAAAGTAGGGAAATGTGGCATTAGGGTTTCCAACACTAACACCCCACCCCCACCCTACACAGATGAAGAGGAATGGGGGATAGCATTGGCATCTTCATCCCTAATGCTCACCCAGTCTCCTATGCTGTGCCCACCCAGCTTATTTTCTAATGGAATGTGGTGAGCGTTAGGGCTGAAGATGTCAATACCACCCCCATCCCATTTCATCTGTGCAGGGTTGGGGTGGGGTGTTAGGGTTGGAAAGAACCTCTAAAAGTTCTACCTTGCAAACTTTATGGGTAGACCCTAAAAAAGTTCTATCAAGTTCAACCTGGTTCTACCAGGTAGAAGTGGTAGAACTAGGTTCTACCTGATTCATTACAAACAGTACAAGACAGAAAAGCTCTACCTTGTTCTACCTGGTCCAAGCCACACAGCACATCTTAAACCCTTACCCTGCCCAAATGCACCCCTTCTCTTGCCCCTTCCCTTACCAGAATGATATCTCTGTAGGCACAACACAGTAGAATTGTGTACAGTACACCCATCTTCTGCCCGTTTTCCTTTGCATCCTGGGGGGAGACTCAGCTTTCATCCAGTGTCCTGCCATCACTTCCTTTTAGTTCCCCAAGAGGCTGCTGGACTATTAGAAAAAGACATTGGCCCAATCCTTAGACGACATAGCTGTGTGCTGTCCCCCCATCCTGCACTCCCCCTGCCCTAAATGTCCAAACTAATCTAGCCCGATGCTGCCTGTCATGTGAGTGGGGAGTAGAAATGCATTATCCAGCATGAGACTGCTGTTTCATTATGTTGAGTGTGAGTGACAACAGTGCAGGCTGTGGCAGGATGTGCATCAGGGTGTTCATTGCAAAGGATGCCTTGATGGAAGTCCTGACCCAAACTGCCTTGCAATAACTTATGAACAGGGATGGTATATAGAAATCAGGGTCCTGCACTGAACACTTCCCCTCCCCCATAACCGGAGACATCAGGATTCGGGCTAGTTTCCTGGTATGCACAGGTAGCAAAAGGGCACAAAGCAGTGATGTGTTTCTACATTTTAAAAAAGTCCCTGGCCCTTGTCCACCCCCTGCCTCAGCCCTTGTGCCCTCCCCATGGGCTTGGGGCATCTTTCCCCAACTCTTATGGTGTTGGACCTTTCCACCCCCTAGCCAGCAGAAACTTGTGCCACTGTCACAATATCAGAAGCAAAGCAGCAAGGCAATAAATACACAATAGGAGAGCTACAAACAGGAGAATTCTGCCGTGCAAACTGTCAAGCTATTTAAATATACTGTAGTTCTTAATTAGAGGCAGGATTGTGTGTGCCACACTTTATATAATAGTAGTCCAGTAGATCAACAAACAAATGAAAATTTTACAGACACTAGCATTACTGTTTGCATTTTCCTTTACCTGCCTCAGGTCTGTTCATTATGAAATGGCTAAGCTGATCAGCTGTGGTATTTATTTATTTATTTTGCAACCTAAAACCCAGATTTAATAGTCTAGGACAGTGCACAAAAAAATTTTAAGCAAGCTCTAGGAGTTTCTCTGATCTGCCAAAATAAAATGTACTTTTCAGGTAGCAGAGAGAGTGCTGAATGCTGATGCAGATCAGCAATAGTTCAGCATCAGATTTATTTTAGAAGTATTTATTTTACAGTTTTCAGGAGGGAGGCTGGCTAGCAGGCAGATTGTTTTAAATTATGTGTTGTTACTGCAACACAAGAAGAGAAATGCTGGCTCATTAAACAGTAAATCAAGGCTTGCCTAAGGAAAAAAAAACATTGGAGTTGCTCCACATGGAAAGGAGACGTCTCAGATGCCCAGGTCAAAATCTGATGTAAATAACTACCCTCCCATACACAAAATTGTCTGTACTGTTGCTGAGGTTTTTTCCTTTGCATAATAAATTAACTGAAATAGAAACTCAGTTTCTGAATACCTGCAACAGTCAGATTCCAGAGCCAGAAACATGCTCCACCATGCTGCCCCGGAGACTCAATGCTGAGTGAAAAAGATGGTACAGCTAGTGCATCACATGGGTTCCTATACAAACCTGAAAATCAATTTACTACATATTGGCTTGTGCAGCAGCTAAAGCCAATCACTGACAAATGAATGTACTCATCTTCATCCTATCAGTGTGTAACATATAATTTATGCACATACCGTCTCTCTCTCTCCTTTCACTGACTCATTCCAGTATCGGATCATCTCTTCCTGACAGAGGTAAGAATGCTGAGTAGTCACATGTTTTTCAGACAGTCAGTCTTAATATTGGTGAACCAAAGTTTGATACTTTTCATAAAATGTTCAGTAATGCGCGATTTTATGCGAACACCATTGGTTCTACATTTTCAGTGGATAGGTCAAGCCGAACTTGCAGCCTACATATACATATATATAACAAAACAAAATGGTTATATTAAATGCACACTGAAAATAGAAAATAGAGTTAAAAATCTACATTTCGACCTTAGGTCTTCTTCAGGAAATATCTAAAAGAATTTTTTTATTCCCTCTTTTAGATATTTCCTGAAGAAGACCTAAAGTCTATTGCAGTTACGCTTAATAAGACATTCACAGACCTTAGTGGGGTCCTCCCCCCAGATTTCTTCTCAGACTTACCTGTGCCTAGCCTAGTATCACAAAACACCCCTCGTGACAAACCACAATTTTACTTCAAGAAAATCAAAGTGCACGAAGCACACAAGTACATAAGAAAGGCCTGCTCCAAATCCAGAACAAGTAGTGACACGCTAGATCTAAAAATCCTGTCTCTCACCCTGGATGAAATAATTCACCCCTTGCAAAATTCTTAATCTGTCACTTTGCCAAAGTCAATTTCCCAACAAATGAAATCTGCCATAGATTGCCCAGTGCACAAAGGGACAAAACCTCAACAGGAAACTATCGACCAATATCAATACTCCTCCCTCTCCAAAGCACTTGAGCGAATAGTGGCAGACCAACTCTCTGATTACCTGGACAACACAATCTACTCTGTAATCAACAGCACGGCTTTAGAAAGGACATAGTACAACAACAGCCTTACTTGATTTCTCTGGAGAAATCCACTCAGCCCTGGACAAAGGGTGCCAAACAGGTGCAGTCTTTATCGATCTTACAAAAGCTTTTGACACAGTCCATCATGGCCTACTTACCTCCCTACTTTCTAGCCTAGACCTGGCCAAAGGTCCTTGTGCTTGGGTAAAAAGTTACCTGTCCAATCGGTCACAGGCTGTAAAAATCTCTAATGAACTCTCCGACTTCAAACCAGTTCTCTCGGGTGTACCACAGGGATCAATTCTTGGACCACTCCTCTTTAGCCTGTTCCTTAACTCCCTCCCAGATATCTGCCAGGAGAAAATAATCTTATCGCTGATGATGCTGTAATTCTCTCTTCCCAAGGATCCAAACTCCTACAAAAAGCCTGCAACTTGCTTTCTCTAGTGTTGAAAGGTGGTTCCTGGATAGTAAACTTGTGCTAAACCACAATAAAACAAAAGCCACTCTCTCTCCAATCACCAAAACAAAAATAGGCATACTCCACTCACCATACAAACCTCTGCGAATTACTGGACCAAGTAAATACTTTCAAATACCTTGGCATCACTTTTGACCAAGGGCTCACCTTTGCAACCCACATTGACAACACTGCGAAAACAGTGAATAACGCCTTGGAATACTGTTCCGTAACCGTCAATTTCTAAATCAAGCTGACATTGAGAATAGCTATACAGAGTTCATAATCTCAATCATTGACTATGGCCTTATTATTTATGGCTCAGTTACCTCCACTGCTCTAAGGCGTATCTCAATCACTCTAAATAAGGCCTGCCGGCTCCTCACGGGGGCTCAAAGACTGACTCACACGTGTGATCTGTACTATGAATCAGGCTGGTTGAACCTATCAAATCATCTTATTTATCTCACCTGCATAATGGCAAAAAAATCTATCTTGGGACTGACTCCATTATGTTTCAAAACCTACTCCGATTGAATCCTGGCTCATGACCCTCCACCAGATCTGAACACCAACCTTTCCTGGTTCCGAGATGCCGGACTGCACAGGGACAAAGATCTTTCTCATACAGGGCCCTGACATGGTTCAATGCGCTTAGTCCACCTACTCTATCCTCAACCTCGCTTGAAGCTTTCAAATCCATGCTCTATGCCCACCTCACCACCACTAGCAACTGTGAATGCGCTAGATAAAGACTACTACTCCTCATGTCCATCCTCACATCTGAGGCCTCTTCCTCCCTGACTAATGAACCCTCTGGTACCTCTACTACTTCCTGTCTCCCACCCAAACTCACTCCCCCCCTTTTTTCCTGTCACCTCTCTCTTACTCCCGCTCACACCTTTCCCTTCTCTCTAGCCTCCTTTTGGCGCCTAATGATCACCCTCTCCTGGAAGTTTCCTTAACCTCGAAATTGTCTACTCGCTTGAACCTGTTATAGCTTGTTTTCTATGAAACTTAAAAACGTTACTGCCTTAAACTGTTAATAGCAAATTTATGATGTAACTTTCCTGTCTGGTTTTACCTGTAATGTGTATCGTGCTTTGTTAAATGTTCTTTGTGACGTGGAACCTTTGTAAAAGAGCCCTGGCTCAAAGGTATTAATTCCTAGACTAATAAACTAAACTAAACTAAACTAAGGTCGAAATGTAGATTTTCAACTCTATTTTCTATTTTCAGTGAGCATTTAATATAACCATTTTGTTTTGCTTTTAGACCACATGCTGACGCAGCGCCTTGTTTTGTTTTACAATATATATATATATATATACACATAGCTATATATATATATATATATATATATATATATATATATATATATATATATATATATATAGCATATACACACACATATGCATAGATACATATATCACACATATATAAACATATAAGATATGGAATGAAGAACTCAAAGTGTGGGATATTCAAAGCAGTTGTGCATGGTGCAACTGTGGATGTGCATCAAGGAGCGATATTCAGCAGGAGACATTGCGCAGCCCAAGTCCCATTGCGCCAATGTGAAACCCTAATGAATGCATGTGCAAGAGCAGAGGGCATGCCCATGAGTATGTGGCGCAGTGCAATATTCAACTGCTGAACCATGGCGCAAGTGCGGAGCAACTCCCAGATGCACAGAGCAGACTTGAGCCTATAAATACAGGGCGCAAGCACACAGACAGCACTTGTGCGAGGGGTGAGGGAGAGAGACATAGAGAGTGGAATGAGAAGGTGGAGGGACAGAAACAGACACAGCAAGAGAGACAGAGTCTGTGAGGGACAGAGTGACCGGCACAGGCACCTATGGGGCGTGGGACAGAGGTGGCAGTGGAGAGTGAGCCAGGGGCAGAGGAAGTGAGAGGGAGAGGCAGGCAAAGTGCCACGCACTGCACTAGGGTGGCAAACAGCCCACAGTAGCTGACCACCCAGGGGGAGACAGGACATCAGGGGCCATGGCCAGTGCACCCTTCCTAATGGAGGCGTAATGAGAGGTGTGAGGAAGAAGGAGGAACAGCGGCGTGGCTGTGGCAGGGCCCGTCGGTGGTATGCCCAGAACAGGTGGTACTGTGCCCACACCACCTTTGACAATTACACCGATACAGAGACTGTGGGATGGTATCACCAGAACAGGGCTATTCTGAGGCAGCTCTATGAGCAGTGCAGTGAGGAGATGCAGGCACCTACAAGACAGAGCCACACAATGTCTGTGCAGACAAAGATAATAGCAGTCATGTGCCTGCTCTCCACGGGCACCTTCCAGAGACCAACAGGGGACACCACAGGCATAACCTAGTCGGCCACATCATGCCTTCTCACACAATTCCTCAATGCCCTGCTGCCACATGCTTTGGAATACATCCAGTTCCCCAGCACACAGGCAGAGTGTACATCAACCATGCAGGACTTCCACAGGGTAGCATGAATGCCTGGCATACTTGGGACCATTGACTGCATCCATGTGGGCATCTGCATGCCACCTGGCCATGAGGATGTTGTGTATGTTAACAGGAAGGGGTTCCCCAGTGTCAACTGCCAGGTGGTGTGCGATGCCAACGGGCGCATAACCAATGTCTGTGCCACACACCCTGGGAGTGCACATGATACATTCATCTGGCACAGCTCTGTGCTATGCCACAGGTTCGAGCATGGGGATATCCCCATGGGCAACCTAGTGGGTGAGTATGGGACAGCCAAGGGGTATCAGGCACAGCAGGGCATGGGATGGTGGTGGGCATGGTGGGTGCACTGGCGAGGGCACCAGGGATAGGCAAGGGGCACAGCAACAGTGGACACAAGGCTAACCATGTCATTATCCACACAGGAGACTGTGGCTATCCACTCAGGCTCTGGCTGCTAACCCCCTACCAGTGCCCGTCGTCCCCAGGAGAGGAATGGTACAACGAGACACATGCCAGCACATGGAACATCATTGAGTGTGTATTTGGGATGCTGAAGACACAGTTCCATTGCCTAGACAGGTCTGGCGGTGTCCTACATTACAGCCCCTCAAAAGCCTGTGGCCTATTCCTGGCATGCTGCATACTGCACAACATGGCCATTGACCATGGGAAAGCTGTCGAGGCTGATGAGGGGGACAGTAGTGGGGACGATGAGGGCAATGGGTTGGAGGGTGGTGGACAGCCCCCACCCGGGTGGAGGGATCCCTGGCTCCAGAGGATGGCACACCAGCACAAGGACACCATCGCACAGGAGCACTATGGTGCACGAAGGTAGGTGGTGCAACATCCATGCACTGGCCACACATACAGGTACAGCACACAGGCAGGGGTGTGCATGGCAATAGGCATGCACACACAGTGGTGTAGTGCATTGGTGGGGATGTCAGTGCCACACAGCCACACACAACTGCACATAGCTGTGCACAGCATGACACATACACACATACACACACACACACACATATGTGCCCATGCGCTGGCATGTGGTGGGGATCAGATGCAGTGCACCAGTGCACAGGTGCAACCGGCACAGATCCACTCTCATCATGCCCGTGCCACATGGGCCAGCAGCCAGCCAGGCATGCACACAGGTGGCATGCGGCATGACACACAAGTGCCACACCAGTGGTATGCACACACACACAGACACACATCACCCATGCACACACAGGGTAGTGGCAGCAGACTGCAGTCAGGGCAGCACACACGTTAGGTTTGCCACGCAGAACCATGGCCACCGCGGCCATGTGGGCAGCTGTGCTGGGGCCAATTGGCAGCCACAAGCTGTGCATTGGCCACAGGGGGTGCTTTCAACAGCCCCCTAGGGCTTGTACTGTGGGACCATGACTGGGTCCACACAGGGGTGTGTAGGCACCCAAACAGGCTCTCCCCAGGTGTGCCCAGGATGCCAACAGCAGAGCCTGGCATTGACAGGGAGGGTTTCACTCGCTGCCGGGATCATGGAGTGGATAGTGCACTACGCGGTGTCCGAGGTGGCTGGCCACACCTGGTGGCAGCCAGCAGTGCAAGGCCATCCATTATCACATTGGCTATGTGATCTTGGGATGCAGTTGTGTCCTCCTGCAAGCACTGGATAGCTGCCAGGAGCTGCACAGTGCCTCTCTAGCACTGCTCGGCCACCTGGTGCACCTCCGCATGCCTTGCATGCACCCCAGCAGCAAGCAGCACCTGTTGCTCTTTGGAGGCCCGCAGCAGATGGGTGTGCTATCCCAATGGGTCGGCACCCAGGGAATCCTGGGCAGGGTGCCATCCCTCTGGTGGTGAACAACCATGCTGCACAGCCCCCCGCTCAGGTGGATGCTGCACACTTGGGTCCCCATGGAGTGGGTCCCTCTCAGGCGCCCTGGCAGTGGACCCCATGTCCAGCTGCCCTATGGCCCCACTGCCTGCTGCTGCTGCCCTTCTGGCCGCTGAGCACTGCCCAGCACCTGTGCAGATACACCACCACCACCACATGACACTGCCATGGCAGTGCACACAGCAGCACCCACAGTGGTGGTTGGTGGCAGTCCCACTGCTGTCAGGCTGTAGGGTGCACTGCCAGTGATGGTGCATGGTATGGACATCTCCCCCATGACACCACCCATGCTGTCCAATATGATGGTCAGGTCATCATCAGTGTTGGACCCTGCCCCGAGCTGTGTCTGCACACAGAGGATACCATGGCTGGCATCCTGCAGAAACACAGCCAGGGCCTCATCTGACCCCATGCCAAGGACATCTGACTGCGCAGTGGTAGTGTGCTGCAGCTGATCGGGCCCCCAGATGCCTGTGGAGGTGGATGGCTGGTCATCCGGGGCTGGGTCTGCCTCCACAGCTGCTGCTGGTTCCCCATCCACTGCATGCAGGCTTGCTGGTGCTGAAAAAGGAAGCAGATGTGTTAGTGATACATGGCCCCATCCCCCCAACCCCCACTAACCTCCAACCCCCCGCCCACTGCCTGCAGTGTGAGCCCAACATATGTCCCATGCAGTGACGGGCTCCCTTCTGTCTGAAAACTGCCACCTGGCACACCCTCGAAAGTGCTGCAGTGCATGGTAGCCACACCAGATCCTCCTGCGCCATGAGCTGTAGCACATCAACAGGCCCTCCCTCTGCTGGCTGTCCGAGCTGCACGTATGGCTGCCACCTTATCCTTGATGTAGCATTTATCGGTGCACATCTTCTTCCTGCACTCCTGCACAGACCACTGGTGGCTGCCCTGCTGGTTGACTCACGCTGCCACCTCCTCCCAGGCCACAGCTCTGGCCTGTGGTGTGCCTGTGGCACCACTAAGCAGTGGCTCACTGTTGAGGTAGGCTTCGAACAGGGCATTGGCCTCTGCTTCTGTAAATTGGGCCTCAGCAGCTGCCTACCCCATCCACCCTGCTGTGCTGGCTGGGCTCAGCAGCAAGTGCAACTTACCTCAGATGGTTGCAATACTGGTCCATGACCTGTGCTGTTCTGAGGTGCTTTTATAGCACAACGCATGCAAATGAGCATTGGCGCAGAGCTAATGACATGCTAATTTCACCAGTGTGCCGTGCATTGGTTGATAAGCTCATTTGCATGTGGTGGCTGAATATCGCATACTTGCTCCGTGTGCAATGGAATTGCTCCAGAGCAAGTCATGGTGCAATGGCCAGGCATGCACAGTGTGCAAGACTGCAGTGCACATGCATCAGGTGGTGTGCTACCACCTATTGTGCACTGTGCGCTCTCTGCACAATAGAGGCCATGGCGCACTGTGCACCATGGCCTCTATTGCGCACTGGCGCACAGTGCGCCAAGCGACCCCTGACCCCTACTGTGACCTTTAGCCCCCTTGGGACTACACCACCATGTGTCTGTCAGGCCATGCCTATTTTGCTCATCTCCAGCAATGCACAATTGGCGGACACAGCACATGCATCCACAAGGCGTGCATCCCGCACATGTTGTGCACACGTGTGCCTCTGGCTGCCATTTTGTCTCCACATACAGTAGCAGTTGTGATGGAACAGTGGGGAGTTCAATGGGCCCATAAGTGGTCTGACATTGAGCTAATCAATCTGGTGGCCTGTGTGCACCCACATGCACCAGGGCTATATGGGCAGGTGCCCCTGCAACAGCCCAGGACAGAGGTCTGGCAGGCCATCGCTGCCAGGCTGGTGCAGGACACTGGGGTGGCCTGAACCAGTGAGCACTACCACCACTGGTATGGGGACCTCATGAGGCAGGATCCAGAGTGCCTAAGGCAGCTGCAGGCATGCATCCACAGAGGGGCCATGCCACGGCCAGGTAAGTCATCCCATGCTGCATGTGTGCCCTAGTGCTGTACTGTGGTGATGGCTTGGCTGCATGGCATGCCTTGCAGAGGGGTACACTGCTGTTGTGTGCATTGTGGAGTGGCATTGCAGGCCGCAGGTTGAGCTGTGCTACAGCCTTGCGGGACATGTCAGGCAGGGGCACACGCCATGCACAGGGGTGGGGGTGGTGGGCACATGCTGTGAGTGTTCTCTGATGTGTACCTGTCTTTGTTCCATTCCCAGGACCTGAGTCTCACTGCCGAGTGAGGGCAGCAGGTGCACCAGGACCGGCACAGCAGGCTGCAGTGGGACCCATTGGTGGCGGAGGTACAGCAATGGGACAAGTGCAAGCGGTGCCACAGCAGGCATTTAGGCACTGTTGTGTTCCTGTGCACATTACCAGGTGGTCAGCGGGGGTGTGGGTGAGGCCATGGCCACATGTGCCTTGTGCCGTGGCAGCTGTGTGTTGCACACTGTGCTTGGTGCATGCCACTGTGGGGTGGCCATTGCACATGTGTACCAGCTGTTGGTGGGGTGGGTGTGCCTGGCTGCCACTGGTGTTACTGTGGTGCTGCTGGTGCCCTGTGCCATCTGACTGTCACTGTGCAGTTGGGTGGCCATTGGGCAGCAGTGTCCATCACTATGCACTGTCATGGTGTGCTGGGGTGCTGGCAGGCATTGGTCCACCCCCTGTGGGCGGCTGGGGTGCCACTCCAGGGGTGTGTGTTCCCACTGCCCATTGCGCACAGTGGGTGGGCATGGTACCTTGAGACCTTGCACTGATCACCTGTCCTGTCCTTTGTCATAGGCATCCAGTGGAGGTCAAGGCTGCCCCTTTACTGCAGGCTGCTGTGCCAAATAATCTTGATTACCTCGACAACCCTGGAGGTGGCCCTTCAGGTTCACCAGATTACGCTGGCAGACTGACGGGGAGGAGGAGATGTCAGGTGACAGCGGGCCGTGGCCACCCTTAGTTCGACCCCAGACATTCCCTATTACCCCTGCTGGTCCTTCCCCATCCATCCACCTTCCCACTGTACAGTACCTGTTCCCTGTCCCCTTCCCTCACTTTTCTACCCTTTCCCACCCCTTGCACTTGTATATAGTTTTGTTGAATACAGATATTTTGCTTATCTGCCTGTGTTGGTCTCTGCTTTGCAGCTGGTATGAGGAGCCAAGCTGCAGTGGTGTGGAGAGTGGCTGTGTGGTGTGCATGTGTCGGTGTGTGGACCGTGTATTGTGGTGCCCTGCCCCTAGGTCAGTGGCTGTGTCTTGGCATGGCCATGGGGCAGCTATCCGGGATGTGTGGCATGTTTGTGCTTGGCAGCATGGTCCTGGGTGTGGCTTGCTGGGGTCTGGGTGGGTGGGGCACAGCATGCAGCAGGAGGGACTCCATTGGTGGCCCTCTGTTGACCATTGGTGCCACCTGTTGCCTGCTTTCTGTGCCACAGTTGTGTTCTGGGGTGGTGGTGTCTGGGTGCCTGTGTGTGCCCTGCTGGTGGTGTCCACCTGTGGTCTGACACTGTGCATCCCTGGCACTGTCCCCAGGTGTATTCCTCTGTCATGCCCCACATTTTTACTCTGCTGCTGTGCTCCTACCATTGCTTGGAGCTAGTCATTGTGCACCATGGTGCATGTCCAGTTGTGCCATGGTGCATCTCTGGTTGTGCTATAGCTCAGGTCTGTTTGCGCCATGGCACATCCCTGCCATATTCAGCCGTGGTGTGCTGGCACATTTCACCATGCACAACCTTTGATTATGGCACTCATTGTGCCATGGTGCATCGGATTTGTGCTGTGCTGGTCTTGTGCCGGCCTTTGGTGCATTTCTGAATATCTGGTTCAAAAAGTATAAACTTGCTAAACTTTTTTCTATTAATGGTGTCTTCACTTTTATCAATTTATCTTCTTATATTACCTTAAAACTTCACAACTACATATGCATTTCAAAGCAGAATCCTTACCCTTTTAAACAACATAAAATTATATTAAAATGCACTATAAATCCTGTCCGGCAAGATTAAATATAAAAATATTTTGAAATTTCACAAGAAATTAAGGAGCGGTAGTTGGTATTTAACTCTATCACTTTAACTTTAATCTTTTGTGGTAATGTATGGTGGTATGGGTATGCATTTTAAAGCTCTAACTCGCGCCTATTCATTGAGACCACACTTGAATGTATATTTCACTTACTGTCAAAGTATTGGCCCAAAAATCTGAATTAAGTACTTGGAGCTGAAAATTGCAGAATTTGTGAAGGTGTCAATACAAAATTGATGCAAACTACCATTTTGCCTCAGCATTCATGCGATCAACATACAGAACATGAATTTTGGGTATATCTGCTACGTTAAACAACCATCGGCCTCTATTTAGGTGACACCCCACCTCCATATACTTCTGGTCTAATATAATAATAATAATTATAGTAAACTTTATTTAGTTAAGCACCTCTGAAGTATGTCAAGAAGCTGTACATAAATGTTACTAAAATCAGTGACATAAAACAGCAGAATAAAACAATCAATATAATCCATTTTTCAGTATAGTTAACTGGAATAGGACTGGTGCCATAAAAAAGTTTTAAGTGCCTGTTTAAACCCACCCCATGGTCGTGCACTCTTGGAGCTGATGGGGTAGAGAATTCCAGAGGGCTGGGGTCACGTACATAAATGCACGGGCCCCTGAAGATTTTAAGGATACCCTCAGAACCTCTAGCAACCCCTCATCAGCTGAGCAGAGCCGTCACTTGGGGCAATAATGTAGAAGAAGCTCTTTCAGGTAATCAGGGCCAAGTCTGTGTAGGGCTTTATACATCAGTAATCCAACTTTGAAGGTGATCCGCCACTGGATCAGCAGCCAGTGCAGTTCGTGCAGCACCGGTGTGATGTGACATGACCGGGGAGTCCCCAGCAGCAGCTGGGCTGCAGCATTCTGCACTAGCTGCATGTGGTGGATATCAAGCCCCGGTAGCCCGAAGTAAAGGGAGTTGCAATAATCAAGGCGTGAGGTCACAAAAGCATGGATCAGCGTGGGGAGGTCACCGAACGGAACAAGGTGCTTGATCTTAGTGATGCTCCTAAGGTGGTAAAAGGATGACTTGATGACTGCCGACACCTGGGATTGCAGTGTCAGCCCATCATCAAATACCACCCCTTGGTCCCGCACCCATTCAGAGGTAAGGAGCTGGGAGCCCTCCAGAAAAAGTCCCGAAGGCTGACCAGCCCCCAACCCCCTATCCGATGACCCAGATCCACAACCATCACCTCAGTCTTTCCTGAGTTCAACTTCAGCCAGCTGAAACTCATCCAATCCTGGATTTCAGCAAGGCAGTTATTAAATATCGAGAGGGCACTGTCCTGGTCAGGTGTGAAAGACAGGTAGAACTGGATATCATCAGCATAGCAGTAACACCTCAGCCCATACCTTCTTACAATGTCTTCGAGAGGCAGCATGTACACCACAAACAACATGGGAGACAGCACAGAGCCCTGAGGGACCCCACATGACAGAGAGAGAGGGTCAGAGGAATAGATCCCCAACACCATTCTCTGGGTTCTGCCAGTGAGGAAGGACTGATCATGAGGCCCGAGAGTGGTTTCCCCACAAGAAAGAGAGAAAGCAGTGGGAACTCAGCTCATATTGCATGGTAAAATTTAAAATTAAAAGATAAAGTCAAACTTCTCAGTCTCCAAGGTGCCTTGGAGAGGAGGAAAGAAAGACAAAACTAGGCAACAAACAGGTAAGGCAAAAATCTACACGAGAAATGGAAAATAAGGAATGAACAAAGGGAAGCAGAAAGGCAACACAAGTCAAAGTATTGCTACTGTTATTATGTTGAATGTTGAAAGAAATGCTAATCTTGTTAACAGTACTTAATCAGTTGTAAATTACAAAACAATATGAATTAAGGATGTAAAAGTCATTTTGAGTGCGTACTGTCTGGTCGCTTAATAAAGATCTGAGTTTCAAAAAAAAAAGATAAAGCCAGAGAGTGGTTTCCAGACAAGAAAGGGAGAAAGCAGTGGGACCTCATCTTATACTGGCATGGTAACATTTAAAGTACAGATTTCCGACGATGAGGGGGTCACCTTGCCGTCTGTGGTCAGGCTGATCATCTTTTAACTTAATGATGAAACCAAGAACCCCTCTAAATGTAAAAATGATGGAATGAAAACCAAGAAAACTGAACTGATTTGAATGAATTGCAGACTTTTAAACTGCTTTGAGGAGCAGCACTGTACTATTACTATTTCATGTGTCCCACACCCCAGGCGTATCCCTGTAAACATTTAAAAAAATCTTTAAGAAAGAATAGAAAATGTGATAAAATCTTTCTGTATTGGCCAGGGTTAAGCTTGCAAACATTAAACATAGTAATGGAATTTGCCCCACATTCCTGGAGTGGTGTTATATAATCCATAACCCTCCAATCTTCTGGCCTCAGAGGCCAGTGTGCAACCTGCTGATCCACTGACACTGATTCAATACTAGACAAATGAATTTGAATGTAGCAGTGCTCAGTAATCCTATAAAAGGATCTATAGAGACTGGTGCTAAATGGCAGGGTATTTAACTATGGGGGGAGAAAACCACCGTACAGCAGTAATATCCATCTACACACAGTACAAAATGGGTTCAACACCTTATTTTTAACCATAGGTTTATGCTTTATTAGTAGATTTTCTAAATGCTTTCCTTTATACAAGCTATGTTATTCCAAGCAAAAGTTATTTTTAAAAGTACTTATCCAGGCACACGGTTCCACCTATGTAGAAAGCACTGGTGGCAGTGCACTCACTCATTACGGTGCCAAGTGCATAGGTCGCTGTCATTTCTTTTAGTGGGGGGCTGTGCCCCCAGTGCCCCCCACACCTCCACTTTCTAATGATATCAGCTCTGGGGGAGGAGCGGATCTTGGGGAGGGAGTGGCGTATCCGGCACTTACATAGATACATAGATGCTGTCAGCAGACAAGAACTGCCAGGCCCATCCAGTCTGCCCATTTAAGCTGCCTAACAAAGTGTCTAGTGACCCTGTCTGGTCATTGGCTTTAGCTTTTTCTTCCTATCTCTATTTTTCCTTTGTGTCTGTCCCATGCATGTTTGAAGTCCACCACCGTACAGGCTGCCACCACCTCCTGGGACAGGCTATTCCATGCATCCACCATCCTTTCTGTAAAAAAGAACTTCCTGACAGTTCCCCTTATGTGGCCACCCCTCTGTCTTATGTCGTGTCCTCTTGTCCTGGCACTACTATTAATCTGGATTATGTTGTCCCCTTCCACCTTGTTAATGCCCTTGAGGTACATGAATATTTCAATCATGTCACCTCTCTCCCTCCTTTGTTCCAGCATGTACAAATTGAGGTCCCTCATGCTCTCCTTGTAAGACTTATGATGTAATCCCTTCAGCATTTTGGTTGTCCTCCTCTGCACTGTCTCTATTTTGTCAATGTCCTTTCAAAGGTGTGGTCTCCAGAACTGTACACCATATTCAAGGTGAGGTCTCACCAAGGTACAGTGGCACTATTACCTCCCTCCTTCGGCTTGTGATTCCCCTTCCAATACACCCCAACATCCCACTGGCTTTTCCAACCGCCTTTGCCATCTGTCTAGTGGCCTTCAAGTCATCTGTGATTATGACCCCCAAGTCCCTCTCCTCCTTAGTTACTGTCAGCGGCTCCCCCCAAACTGTAACTCGCCCCAGGGTTCCTGCTCCCCACATTCATGATTTTGCACTTCTTTGCATTGAACTTTAGCTGCCATGCCCCTGACCTTCTCTACAGGAGTTCCATGTCTTTTCTCATCCTTTCCACCCCCTCCAGAGTATCCACCTTGTTGCAGATCTTGGTGTTTTCTGTAAACAGGCAAACCTTTCCCTCCAGCCCATCTGTAATGTCACTGATGAAGACATTGAAGAGTACTAGCCCCAGAACTGACCCCTGAGGTACCCCACTGGTCACCTCCCTTTTGTCTGATTGGGTTCCATTTACCACTACCCTCTGTTTTCTGTCCCTTAACCAGTTTCCAATCCAGTTCACTACCTTGCATCCCAACCCTAGGCTACCTAGCGTGTTGACCAGTCTCCTATGTGGGACCATATCAAATGCTTTGATGGTCATTGCAGCATTTGGCACTGTAATGACCCGGCGCTGTAATGCCGGCACTCAGAGTGCCATAAGGGCAGGCACACAGCCTTGTAGTATGAAGTCTGTGTAATTCTTGGCACAGTTGCCTAATCCATTATGAAATCACCATTTGCAGTCATCTGTTTACTTTTGGAGATCCACGCTGCTTATTTCAGGTGACCATTCACTATGCAGTTACCTTTGGAATTACTTGTGTGAAGCCACTCCTGACTGCACCGTCCTTCAGGTGTGGTTATGCGGATGAATGTTTTGACATTTCAGAGTGAAATCACTCCATCTTCAGAGCTGGCACATTATAGCAGGCTTTCTGTTTTATGCTGTTGCATTGCCTATGTAACAGTAAATTCTGCGGTTTCAGTTGAGAGTTTGACCTTCCGTGTGCAATTTGATGTCCTGTCTTAACTGTAGTTAAATAAACCATGGAGGGGTGGGTTTATACTTTCTCTCTCAATAAATTATTATAAAGAAAAACAATAATAACATTTTAAAGGAAAATGATAATAAATAAAGCTTATTTTTATAAAACAAATGGGAACCATTATGAAATCATTTTCACGTATATTTTTAAACCATATTCAAACCATTCTTTCACATTCTAATCTTGTACTTGATCTTTACAGTTACATTTCTGATGCTGCCCATTAATCCTTAGCACTAATTAATGCAGGAATTCTTCATACATTCATTCTCTTTACCTTGGGTAGGTTGGAGCATGAAGCAAAGCCGAGTGCTTCTACCACCCAAGAAAGGCCATTAGTCCACTATAACACACCCCCTGGAGTGCTGTACTGTGATTTTGAAATCTGTCCATTGCTCATTAATAAATACATGTTTTTTTAGAACTGTGTATATTTTTTTGAAAATATAAGAAATCTGAACACAAATGTAAAATAAAAAACTGTTGAAAAAGAAAACGTAGTGCTGTTTACACATTATAGTGGCACCAAGGCTGCATGTACTGTATGCACCAAGTATGGGCAACACACAGCAGAATGAGGGTAGCAACCACTTCAGACAGCATGTTGAAGTGTTGGTTGTAGCTAGCGGTTGTTTTGGCGACAGTTTCAGCAGCATCACTGGTCTCAGTCCCTGCTCAATTCAGTCAACCTTTTGATATTTAAAAAAAAAAGATGCCACTGGCAGTAGCTTGTGTAGACTCAGTCAGATGGTTATGGAGATGCCATCATTGGTTAGTTTGTGAGGCCATTAAGGTCTTTTGAGCAGTGACGTAAGCAGTGGCATTTCTGTGGATGTTTCAAGTTCAAATAGCAGGCAGTTTTTGGGGCCATTTTCGGGAGTCACATCTGGGACCAAAACTGCAAGAGCTGGTGTCCATGGCAGTTCAGAATTAGATACAGAAACAGCAGAGGTGGGCAAGAGGAGTGAGGAGTATGATGTCATAGTAGCCATGTTTGGTTTTGGCAATTCATTGCGCAGCGTATATGTGGATGGCTCTGTGCATGTGTGCAGAGTCCTGATTGCATGGAGGCTACGTTCAGCCAGGCTGTTGTGGTTAGATAACAGCCTGGCTCAAAATACCTCTTGGCCAGTTCCAGCATTCTTTCTACTCATTTCATAATTTTTTTTTTTTATTCACATATCAAATTAACAATACCTTTGAGCCCATAAAAGCTCATTTACAAAGGTTCCATGTCAGTTAGGGAAGGTAAAACAGAGGGATCAAACTGACACATACAGACAGAAAATTAAAACAAGTTGAGGTTAACAAACAAATTAGCATGGTACAAAAATTGCAAGTACAAAACAAATATGATTACAAGTCACTTTAGACTGCAATAGATAGAGAGAGGAGGGGAAGTAGGGGTAGTTGATATAGGGAGGATGATGAGAGGAAGTGGGGGGGAAGCAGCCACAGGGCTTTGTTAAGAGATGGCAGGTGGCAGGGGGGAGGGGAGAGTTAAGGTGGGGATGAAAAGGAGGAGAAATGAGCCAGAGGAGGGGAGTCCAAGCTAGTGCCAGTAGGGATTAAAAGTGGGACTGAAATTAGGTTCAAGAGGGCAAAGCAGTTCTCAAACTAGACAGTCACAGGAGCTCTCTAACAGGATGTGTTTGTGCAGAAGACGTTTGAACTTGGACATACCAGTTTGACTTGTTAGTTCATGACCAAGGCCATTTAGCCAGATAGGGGCTCTGTAAATAAAAGATCATTGGCACTGTGTAGTTCAGAACCTTGATACTAGTAGGAACTCAGCGACCGAGGCCCAAGTATGTCAGACCTTGTGGGCTCTAGGTAGATGACAGGAGGTTCCGGCAGGTAGATCTCCACTGAGAGCTTTCATTGCTAGCATACAAGAGTGATACTTGATTATCCCTAGTAGATTGAGCCAGCCAGTTTCTGTGTAAAGATCACAAGTGTGCGTGAAACAGTCTGAGTTTGTGATGAGCCTACAAGCTTTGTTAAGTGTTAAGTTCAGCCTTTTTAGTGATGTGGGGGTGGCTGCACCATATATTGCTAGGCCGTAGTCAGTGGTGGATATCACAGAGCTGTTAACTGCCAGTCTAAGTGCATCTGGGGCTAGGTTCCTTCTATGCCTAAATAGTAGGCCTAGCTTTGCATTCACAAACTTAGCAATGGTCTCAATGTGGGGTACATATGAGAGACAGCTGTCTAAGGTTATTCCCAGATATTTGAATTGTTGAACTTGTTCAAGAGGTGCACCGAGGTTGTTTTTTATTATCATAGCATATGACCGGTGCTTTTGTCGAGGGAAGGAGAACAGCATAAGTTTAGTTTTTAGTAGTTCAGGACAAGTTTGTGCTGAATGAACCATTTCTCAACTTCAAGGAACCTGTTTGTAGGTTGTACTCAAGCACAGCGGGATCAATGTTGTTTGTGTAGATGATGGCATCATCGGCATAGAGTAGAGTCCTAAGTTGACAGGATTGGGGTAGGTTGTTTAGGGGAGATACTAAACAACAGAGGGCCAAGGATGGACCCTTGAGGGACACCAGATTGGGTGGGCTGTAGTTTGGAGACGATATTAGATATTTTTATCCACTGTGACCTATCAGCAAGGTAGCTACCAAACCATTTCAGTGGGTTTTGGGAGACACCAACTGAGGCAAGTTGAGTAAGAAGCAGGTTGTGATTCACGGTGTTGAATGCTTTCGTAAGGTCGATGAAAGCAGCGCCAACAATCTTGTTGTTGTCAAAGGACTGATGTATGTAGCTGGTAAATTCAAGTAAAGCTGTGGTAGTGCTATGTTTTTTCCTGAAACCATGTTGTTGAGGACATTGTATGTTGTACTTTTCAAGATAATCAACCATTTGATTGGGGACTATACGTTCAAGGACTTTTGATAGTGGAGAGAGAGTATTGATATTGCCCTGTAGTTAGAGTGCTGTGACGGATCACCAGATTTATGAACAGGGGTGACCAATGCAGTTTTGCAGACTTCTGAGAATTGTGAGAGGGTAAGTGATAAGTTTAGAATCTTGGTAATTGGTAGGAGTACTTCTTCAAGAGTCAGTGCCAGGATTTTGAGGTCTAGCGAGTCTCCACTATATCTGGATTTGCAAAGGACTTTAGTCAGGAGTTTTCCGACTAGGGATTGGGAGAGCTTTTTGAAGTAAAAAGGTGGGTGTTCAGAATGAGTTGAGTCAGTGGCCCCAACTAATGACACAGGAGCATCAACGAAGAAATCTTAGGGGAGTACACCCGACAGATTGGTGAAAGCTGTGTTGAAAGAATTAACAATTTGGAGTGGATCAGTGACGGGATGGCCATCCTCCAATAGAATTGTTGGTGTGGTCTTTGGTTTTTTGCCTGTGATGTCTTCTATATTGGCCCAGAAACTCCTACTGTCACCCCAGGAATTGGAGAGTAACTCTCTATGGAGCCTACTTTTTGCCTGTCCGATTTCCCTTGTACAGCTATTTCTGGCAGCTTTGCAAGCCTGCAGATCCTGTTGCTTCAATGAGGACTTAGCCTGTCTTAGCTTGTTTAAAAACCTAATGACCTTAGTGATCTCTTGCCTGGTGAAGTCTCCCCCTTCCATTTCAATCAGCTTTATTTCAGTCTTATCAGATTAATTCTGAATCTGTCTCTAACACGTCAGATGGCTGATAGCTTTGGTATAGGGGTTCATAACATTTCATGAAAGCCTGGGTGATTTGTTTTATTCTCTTTAAAAAATGTTGTTTCTCTAATCTCTTATGTTAGCTATTCTATATGTTGTCACTTCTTTTTTTTAAAGCATGAGCTAGCAGTCTGCCTGATCTGTATTATTTATGATATAGATTATGTTTTACCTTATGCATATCCTTCTCAACCTCATTCTGTAAATACTCCTGTTTTGTGGAAATGTTCTCATTCAACAATTTATTTGTGCTTTCCTCATTAGATGCTTTATTATTTTCCATTATTTTTATTTCCTTATCTAGAATGATTTGCTTTCTCTTCTCTTTTTTTAAATTTGATCGGACATGTAGTTTGCCCACATACTGTATAACTTCTTTAGAAGTGTTCCATAATGTAAAGACTAAAACCCCATTTACTTATTTAACCTCAAGTACTGTATTAATTAATAAATTGGTGATGTGTTGCATAACATCATCTCTCGTCAGTAAGGTATTATTGAATTGCCAGTTTTTTGTTGTTTTGAGGTCTCAAATACAATATGTATCAAAGTTATCAAAAGCATTGCATAATCCAATTTAATAATATTGTCTAAGTCCCTACTAATTACATCCTTCACCATGGAATCAGTGATTGAAAGTACCGTGACCTGGAAAACATTTTAAATACTTCACAATAATATGAAAATGTTTTTTATATTTAGTGCCACAGTTTCCAATTATCTATCAATTATTGATCTTCTAATAATTAATTAAATTTACCTGAAGTCCTTTTATCTTCATAAGATGGGCTGAAGGTCAAAGTAGAGTTCTTTAAGTGCATTAAAATCATTTCCAAAAGTAACGTGTTCCCCTTGCACTAAAATAAAACCTTTGATTACTCCACAACTAACACTGTAGTGCACTATGAGGGTGATGCTGCACTGTTGAGGTGCCATCATTTGGATGAGATGGTAAACAGGGAACTTCTGTTTACCATCTCATCCAATCTCAGGGCACATTCCTGGTGGAAGTTACAAATCCAATGGCACTTACTGATGAAGAGTAGAAGATTTATTTTATTAGTAAAGGAAAATCATATAAGTAATGCTCAAATGCAAATGATAAACCAAACAGGATTACTCAGGACAACAGCCTGAAAAAAAAACAGAGTAGAGAGGAAAATAAAGAAAAAATTAAAAATACAGCAAAATACCAATACATACTTCCACAGAAAACTGGAACATGATAACTTCACACCTGCTTTGCTTCATTAAAGTCAATCCATATTCCTCCATAGTATGAACCTTTGTAAAGGTAAATGTCTCACACCTCACAGATAATTTTATCCAGAAGTCCTGACAGGGATACAGATTTCTGTTGCAGGACATACTGGCAGCTATCCTGCCAAACACACCACTTGAAAGATGCCATAAGGATGAGAAGAGTACTAGCGTGAAATTTTACCCACCTCCCTTAGAGGTTCCCATACATTAAAACCTCATAATTGAGAGAGTGAAACAAAGGCTCCTTCATCTGGTATCCACAAAATCCCAATGTCATGGCCAGCATTCTCCCATCAATAAAACAGGTTTAAGTAACCCACCCCACAGGACATACCTGAACATGCCTGCACAGCTATGGTGTGCCTTTTCTGATTGTAAATTTCAAATAAATAATACATTCTAGCTAGAAATGTATTAAAGTCCACAAAAGGTGCCTAGATAGATGCAATTATCACCTTCAGTTCCACATGTTTCAGTCATGGCAGTTATACTTAGCATCTCACTGACACACAGTCAGATATCATTAGTAAAACAACAAATAGAAGCCCAATTTTTAAACCCCCGGGAATGACACATGGTGCTTGCATCTAAGAGAACTGGCATATGTGGTGGCTCACTGAGCTGCACCTTGCATCAAGTCCTGATTTTCTAAGGGGACTTGCAGCAAATAGGGGTCAGAGTGCACCAAAGTGGCTCGCACCATGCCTATGACACTCATCCTGGTGTGTCATGACATAAGGGGAGCTTGCACCAGGACCCTGCTGCATCATCCCCTTATCTCACGTACTTGAAGTGGTCCAGTCCCATCCAGGCTTAGACCAGCTCAGGGCTGGTCTAACATACCTTGCACCACTCCGCCCACAGTGTTCCCACCAATGAGTCCCCTTTGCACCCTCCCATCACTGAAACAGGCCACCATAGTCAGCAAAAATGAATGAGAGCAACATTAGTGCACTTACATCCATGTGCAGCATAAGCTGGTTCCTGTCAATATAACCAGTACTTGGATTTGTTGACAGGGGACAGCATAGGGAACTGCAACTCATATCCAGGTGCATGGGGGCATGTGGGAGACTACAATATAATCAACATGGTGCACACAAATAAGCCCACTGCTGGCTCATGCACTTGCACAGTTTCTTTATTGTCCCACTCCTGCTCACCAATTTGGCTGACTCAACCATTCTGAGAAAGATGGGGCAGTGCACAGCTGTTCTAACATGTGCATGGCAGTGTCCCACATCTGCACAGACTGTTTGATGACTACTGCTGCCACAAAAAGGAGGGAACAGTTCACAGGGCAGCAAATTGCCAAATGTGCTTGGGAACACATGGTTTACAACATGCTCAATGTCCTGAAACCTTGCTGGAGTGTACTTCAACATTGCTGATACTCCCGGTAGGTTGCGCCGCTGCCTCCATCAATCCCCTCACATGTGCCAGTTGTTCATCACACAGGATCACTTGCATTAAATCTGCCAACTGTGGTACCGGAACCCCTCCCATACTAAAATCAGGTGCAGGATTCCTCATGCACTAACAATCAACACAAACTGCTGTTTGCTGCAGCTTGCTTTGATCTTATGGCCACTTTGAAAATCTGACCCTAGATGTCAATACTTGCTAAATTGATGAAAAGAAACATCAGAAGAACACATAATTTGTTCCTATACAATTAATGTTCCTGATTAAGCTGAATGGGACATAACTGAAATACACATTTAATGTAATCATACACTTAAAAAAATCATATGATTTGGTTATTATATCTAGATCAAGCAGGCCAACAAATTAATGGCATAGAGCTAGCAAAAGGGAAAAGAAGACATCCAAACTTTTAACTACAGTATGCTACTACTTTATCTTTAGAATGAATGAATGAAACAGTCCCAGAATTAGATGATACTATTATGTGCTTTCCATAGAGCATGTACCTTCAACTCAGCCTGTAATGCAACTATTCAAATACATTAAACAAAACAACTGATCAGTTGAATCCATATCCTCCCAACAGGGATAATTCCTTAACATAAAATCTGATTTCTCTGTGAGTCCCTTAAGTTGGAGTGTGCCCAAGAGAAATAATCCAAAAGCTTCATATTTAACAAGTCTAAGACTTAGTTTTATCAGCATCTTCAAGACAGTACAAATATATACAGAATCTATTCTGTTCACTCTAGAACTAATAAAACATTTAATTCTAACTTGACTCAGTTAATCCAAAATATATGAATTGACATAATATTGCCTCCCCTCCTTCCCCCCAGTTTATTTCTTTATAGCCACACATTGAAATAGAATGGTCAGTATCCTTAAAATCTTTTTCTACTACATGATTCTTGTCATTTGGATGGATGGCAAGTCTCTGTTCCCTCAGTAGCACTCTAAGAAAGGAAAGGAATTTGATTGCATATAGTGCCTTTCATACAAACTGTGTCAAAACAAAAACTGTCTTACATTCCAGGAGAGTAAAGGCAGAGAACATTGTACCCATTTTCAGCACACAGGTACTATAGATCCAAAGATTACAGAGAAAGATTAGAGAGATATTACATTGAGGGTCAGTGACTTGCTCAGGATCACACAGAGAGTAAATTGCAGTTATGGGACTCAAGCCTGGGTTCCCAGATTACCTGTTCTGTGCTGTATCCACTAGGCCAAACTGCTTCCTAACCTTTAGGTTGATGGGGTGTTTCCCTAGGCCACACAGGCATTGGAGCATGTGTCAATGTACATGTGGTCCTTTTCTTAATTTTTTAAAAATGTTTTATTTAATTTCTTTACTCAGAAAGTGGACTGTATCAAAAAGCCATTTACAGGGGATCTGTACATTTTGCCGACATCTATTTGACCGACAAACAATTAACCAGCACCAATTTTCCGACAGGTATGTTGACCTGACACTTTTAATCCCACAATGCAATTCCCTGACAGAGCACAAGAGCAGCAACTTTCTCCATCAAAACAACAAGGTAATTTACGGGCTGGTGCATTAGAGCACAAGAGCAAACGTCAAGCAGCAACATTCCCCATTAAAACAACAAGGTAATTTATGGGCTGGTGCATTAGAGCACTAGAGCACAAGTGCCAACATCAAGCAACATTCCCCATCATATAGCTTTTCTACCACCTAAACTACATTCATCTGCACCCTGCACCCTCCACAGAAAAGCATTTTTTAACATCAAATCGGTTTTGAATTCTCCTACCTGAATGGTAGCCACCTTGCATGATATATGAGTCATACATGTTCAGGGTCAAGTGTGCATATATCCTTATCCATGTTCCAGTGAATTGGTGCAAAGAAAGAATCTTTATTAAGTTGTGCAAAATGTGAAAATTAATTAAAAAGTTAAAAGTCAGTGTTCATCACTTGCTAGCATCTCACAGCACCATAGTATGGGATATTCCCTGGACAATGTCCTTGCCAGTGTGTTATTCTCTGTCAGCCACAATGTTGCTGATTTTTTCTTCTCATTTTGCATATTTTTTCTTAAGTGGTGATTTTGGTATACCACAGTTTATTTTTTCAATTGTTGAGTCGGTCACCATTTGTTCATTTTGTAGTTCACCTATGAACCTAGGCAGAACAACGTGTGAAGTCCCGACTAAGGTGTTAAGTTGTCGATGCCACTCTTCGATGTTATTCTGAGTCTGTGGCATTGCATGCAAGGTCTGATCATATACCAACCAGGACTGTGGGGGGTACAGTGGGGTTGCTCTAATAGTTGTGTTATTGCACATTCTACGTCTTATTTGTCCATAAATGTAGGTATCCTCAAACCACTACTGCACAGCAGCAGTAGAAGGTGGCATATCATTTTTTATTTTGGCATATGCAGTTGGTATGTCCTCAGGAGGCAAAAATGCCAAGGCCATTAACTGGTGCATTAGCAAGCTGAAGTCTGGTTCTGATCCATACTTGGAGGCCAACCCACAGCTCTGGATCTTTTTCCATACTATTTGGCTTAGGTGGAACAAGCAGCCCTTATTCTCTGCTCCCAGGAATTCAACCTTTGATGCACTGATTGCAGCCTGTTCAAAATCTGTAATGACATACTTGGGTGACAGGCTGTAATTGTATTCATTAGCAGCATCTTGCAGGTCCTGAAAAAGTTGCAGGTAACACTCCAGTGACTTAGCAGACATAAGGCCATAAAACAGGGGCACAGTCCTGCATGTGCCAGCATTTCTGACTGGAGCATGTATTGAATATAGTTGTCAAAAAAGTGATGGCACAGTGTGAAATGTGCTATCCATCAACCAGTAATCTTCAAGACTAACTTTTTCAATATTTTTCTTTGTGCTAAATAGTAAGACTTTTTCAGTGCCACACACATACTCTCTAATTAGGAATTGTTGTCCATTTACAGTACACAGTTCAGGAGGAATGTTTATCTCTTCCAGAGTGTGCGGTTTGGGTGGCATGTTCTCCCTTCTGGCCCTTTTTACCACCTGCTGCAAGGACTGCCAACTGGGCATGTTGTGCCTCACCTCAGCTGAAACTTTTGAAAGCTCTGTCTGTATCAGGTGGGCTGGAGTGTCATGAGTGCTGACAGCTCTTGCCTTTAATGATGCTAATACGGTAGCTACATGGCAGTTGTTGGCATCTGGTGAGCGATTATGTGCTGCAGTGCTTCTAAAGTGGTGCTGCCCTCAAACTAGCACAGTTGAGGCCCTACTATGACATCCCATATATTTTCAGTGTTGGTAACACCAATAAAATAAGTCCCATTGGCAACATTCTTTCACACAAAGGTAGCTGTCTATACACAGCTTATCGTGTCCTCTTTTGGAAGGGACAACTTGGCAGACTTCTGGTGGTACAGCGGCCATTGCAAAGAATAAAGCAAAATTCAGTTACTTTTGGACAAAACAAGATGCACTGCAACATTGCTGACGTTTGTATAATTGATTGAGACTGTAGACTATACATTGTAATTACAGGTAATTACAGGATTGGCATCAGAAGTGTAATTACCTGTAATTACTTACTGTGGCCAATTCAAAATATGGAAGGGATCACTGCGGTTTGTGATATGAAATACTGTAAGGATCTTCATTTATTTGACATGTCTTTACTGAAATCTTTGCTGCAATGTAATGCAATTAATGATTTTTGTATGCCTTTCACTGCCTTGTAATTGTATTTAGATGACACTATGCATTTAGAAAGATGTTGCTGAAAGAGTCAGGTAAACAGCACTCGGGAAACATGCCAAGTCAAGCAAATGTAATTCGGTCAACCGGGTGCGAGAAAATATGCATCAGGAAACAAACGGTTGTGTAACCGTACCAGACCCATTTATAGCCATGTCTGCTTTGGTACAGACATCAGTAACACATTGCATATAAAAACATGACAAATTACATATAAAGCAGATTATGCATTAAACAAGTGCAACTAGAGTCAAATCTGATAAAACAGGGTAAGTTGTGTTTACTGTATGTATGCCTTGATCAAAAGGAAAACTTTCAGGGTGGGTGTTTAACAGTTTTGGGCTATATGAAGAAAAGCATTGTTCCCCCAATTTTGTTTTATTAAAAGGCTTTAAAAACATATCTGTTTGGATGATCTGAGCACCTAACTTGAGCAAGTCCATGTGCTTGCACCAGCTTGATATGAAATACATTTCTGTAAGTTTTGATAAGCAAAAATGAGTAGATTGTACAAATCATATTTACTGGTGAAAGAACAAAAGTATAGCATAAGATTTTATATAGCAAATGGCTACCTTACTCCAATGTTGGAAATCATACTGGTTTTGAAAGTAAAATCCAAGTTTCAGCTGTTAGACAAAGCAGCAATTAAGTAGCACACAGAGAAAGCACAACATAAGCTCTAGCACATCAAACCAAATTTCCACACTAGAAACTGGGCTCTCATAGTCTCTTACATAGTCCTTCTCATAGTCTCTTGGAAGTCCATAAACTACAGTTGGGTTGTAGGATTACATTTGAAGTGTTTATTTCAAATAGTAAAACAGTACCACTCAACTCATGCCAGTGTTTCACATAACACATGCACTTTGGCCAATGTTTTTCACATAACACATGTACTTTGACAATGTCCATGTGTTAGGCATGAAACATTGGCATGGAGATGAGTGCTACAGTTTTGCAGTCTAAAACAAAAACTTTAAATGTAATCCTATGACCCAACTGTTCTTTATAGACCTCCACGAGACTTTGAGAGTTGGAGCTTCAGCAGTTAAAGCAGCAGTACTAGTTATCCAACAAAAAATGTCATCCTACCTTGTTTTAGTACAGTAGTAATGTATTAATGATAATCTTAGATTCTTCATTGGGGTATTTTAAATTCAATCATCTATTTTTAAGACCGTGTTAAAGTTCAACTTTTGTAATTTCCATGGCTCTACAATAAAGATGGCAGCCACCAGTAACTTTCAAAAAGCTTCTCCCCAGAGAGCACACACTAACAGCACTCACTGTATTTATAATGTAAATATGTCAAGGTGTTGCCAGCACGTGTTTCTGATGAATAGCAGCACAACACTGATTTTCTTACATTAATTATTGTTGATGTGATTGTTGACATGGCAAAAGACCAACAACTTTTAAGAACTTCAAAATCCTTTTTCTTGCCTTGGGAATGAAATAAAGCAAAAAGAAAATCAGATATATTGATGTGTTGGTTTGTCTGAACTGCTCACCAAGGTATTTAAATTATTGTTAACTAGTACTGCTACTTTAAAGAGTTTCTGGAACTGTAAAGAAAACCAACTCTCTGATTTACTTTTTTTGAAATGGGATTAACGTGCTTCCATAGTAAGGGCAGGATCTAATATTACATGAAGGTACTATATTTAAAACTTAAAATTGTGTTGAGAGGAACTCCTGATTTACTGATAATAGAAAGTTGTTCAGACTGTTTAGAAAGTATCTGTAGAGATCCAACTAACACTAAACCTCATGAACAAGGGCAGTGAACATTTTCAAATCCCACCCGAAAGGTGATTTGGCTAAGTGGCTGCAAAAGTGCCTTTTGGGCCTGATTTACATAATTCCACCAACACCAGTCATGAGGTGGGATCCCAGAAAGGCCATGTTGAAAACTTGGGTCCAAATATGCAAAAATTACAAAGTTATGTTCAAAGTTTAAAACCCCACTGAAATACATTGAACCGCACTTTCCTTAGTTTCTCATACTGCAGTCGGCAGTTCCAACAGCAAGATGTGTCTTCAATTGGAAAGTGGATCTTCATCCTGAGATGTGTTCAGGTGAATGAAGGTTAGAGATGCAGCGAATTTAAAATTTGCCAGTGAAGTGATTGCGAAGTGGCCACTTCGAGTTGGCACTTCACTACGCGGAGTGTCCCAGGGAAGGTTCACTTCGCCTTGTTATTATTACTTTACATTGTCATTCCACCTTAAATGAGAAGTAAGGCAGAGTTACAACAATATTGGCAGCACCCCACCCACACAGTCACCAGAATTAATGTGCATCCCCAAAGTGCTACTGTCTTGTATCCAGAAAACTCCCCAGTGCTGATGAAGTGAAATGAGAGCATAACAAGAAATGCAAAGTCTCCCAGAATTAATGGAGCACTCAGCCATGCGCACAGTGATCACACGCAGTTACTAGAATTAATGTGCATCCCCAAAATGCTACTGTCTTGTGTCCAGAAAATTCCCCAGTGCTGACGAAATGCTACTGTCTTGTGTTCAGAACATTCCCCAATGCTGACAAAGTGAAATGAGAGCATAACAAGAAATGCAGTCCCCCAGAATTAATGGTGCACTGCAAACGCAAAGACAGATTAAGATTGTGCTGCATACTCAAGGGATGCATACGAAAAGGCACAACAACACCTAACCAGTGCTCACAAGTCACAAATCCAAATCTGGAAAGGAACACATTTTGCCAGTTGGGGGATTAGTGCACGGCAGTAACAACCCACTACCAGTAAAAATACCACAAAGCAGTACAAAAAATTAATGCAGGTGCGGTGGATAGCAGGTTCACACTGCTGCAATTACTTTGTGACACAATAAAAGGTGTCTGATTTAATGGCATGCATCGCATACACACACTCACACACACACTACAAGTAATATGTAGTAAATTGAAAACCTTTAGTAATATAACCAAATGTTTTTAAACAGACAAATTATACACTGCTGCACCACAACAATCAGCAAAAAAATGTCAAGAATTACTGAAAGTATTACTGTGTGTACATTAACACAGTTATACAAGTACAATATAACCAAAACAGAAAGACTGCCTTTTTTTCCCAGTTAATGTACCTACACCACAAATGTGCCCCTCCCCAAAGCACACATCACAGTATGCAGACTGACTGTTCTAAATTAACATTCAAAATCCACACACAACAATAAACACTCAATGATATGAGCACAGAAAGGTTTCCTACAATCAATGTACTACACTTTGAGCAAAACAAATGACTCAAAAAGGCATTTTAAACAGCTTTTAGAGGTTTTGAATCGCAGAGCTCTGAGAGCAAACCGTCTCCAGCTACCTCTACACACACTACCCAGGCCAGAACTGAGGCTGTGCAGAACAATCTAGAGCCCATGTAATCCCATGAATGACTGCAGAATTTCATTTGGAGCTCAATTCTAAGGTGAAGTGAGGCGAATTACATTGATTTCAATGTACTTCGCCTTAAAATTGGTGGAGAAGTGGTTTGGGGAAGGCAGAATAACGCAAAGTTATTGGTTTCAATGGACTTCGCATTCCTCATTATGAAGCACAGTACTCCTCTTCACATTGTGGAGTACTCCGCAGATTCAACATTACTCCGTGAATCACTTCGCAAAGCAAATTGGGGCCACATCGCCCACCACTGCTTACAGTACTCTAACTCACATGCTGTACAGGAAGGAACGTGAATGCCTATGGCTGTACTTCCTTGATGAGCTGAGCCTGTATCATAAAACTCCCCAATTTAAAAACTCTTATTAATGAGTACAGTGGTGGGGTGGTGAAGCCTGGAGAGATGCTACAAAACAGGTTTACAATACATCCAAGTAACTAGTAAAAAAATGAATGTTGTGATTCGTGACGTGATCGTGAATTGTGATTTGTGACTGCATTTGTGACCATGATGAGTGAAGAATATGATTTGTATCATGAGTGACTCATGATGATGGTCCTGACTTAAAAACGCATATTAATGAGTACAGTGTTCATGCAGAATTATGCACCACCCCAGTCCAGTACTCTGAAGGGAAGCCAAAGAAACAACTGTGACTTAAGTAACAGATAGAGATTGGGCCCTAAAGAGATGCAAATGCACTGACAGATTAAGATTGCGCTGTGCACTGAAGAGATGTAGACTCAAAGGCACAACACCTAACCATAAATTCAAATCTGGAAAAGAATACCTTTGCCAGTTGGGACGGGCCACCGGGGGGGGGGCAGTGTACTGCACTGCTGCAGTAACAGTCACTAGTACCAGTACCAGTAAAGATACCACAAAGAAGTACAAAAATCACATAGCTGCGGTGGACAGCAGGTTCACATTGCTGAAATTATTGTGTGGCACAATAAAAGGTGTCTGAATTGATGACACGTGTCACACACATACTCACACACACACTAAGTAATGCATAGCAAATTGAAAACTTCAGTAATATAGCCACATATTTTAAACAAACTAAAATTATGCACTGCTGTACCACAGCAATCAGTAAAAAAATGACAAGAATTATTGAAAATATTACTGTGTAGATTAACACAGTTATACAAGAAAAATATCACCAAAACGGAAAGAACTGTCTTTTTCTCCAAGTTAATCTACCTGCTCCACAAATACACCCTTCCCCTAAAGCACACTTCTACTGTCTATCACTACACAGACTGAATGTTGTACATTAACATTCAAACTCCACACACAAACAATAAATGCTAGATGATATGAGCAACAATCCTACAATCGATGAACTAAAGTTTCAGCAAAAAGAAACTGCCTCAAAAAGGCTTTTTTAACAGCTTTTAGAAGGTCTGAATCACAGAAAGCTCTCACAGCAGACTATCACCTACAGCTTCTTACACACACTACCCCAAACTGAGACTGTGCAGAACAATCTAGAGCCCATATGACCTGAAATCCCATGAATTACTGCAAAATTCTCCTTTGGAGCTTAAAAACAAGGCGAAGTGAGGCAAAGTACATATGTTTTCAATGTACTCTACCTTAAGTGGGGAGTAGTGGTTTGGGAAAACAAGTGAACACAAAGTCATTGTTTTCAATGGACTTGGCGTTACCCATTATATAGCATAAGTACTCCGGCTTAGCGTTGCGAGATCACTCTGTCAATTCGCTTTCCTTGTGATCCCTTCACCCAGAAGCGAATTGGGGCCACTTCACCCATCTCTCACTGAAGGTGTGTGGAGGTTGTGAGAAGTCGTGGTGGGGTGGAGTGCTCAGTGGAAGGTTGGGGTGAGGGGGTCGGACTGGCGAGGAACTTTTTTTTTTTACAGGTATAATCACCTTTGGGGCCTGATTTACATAATTCCACCACCATTGATCATGAGATGGGATCCCCAAAAGGCCATGTTGAAAACTTGGGGTCAAAATATGCAAAGAGTACAAAGTTATCCATCAAAGTTTAAAACCCTACAGAAATACACTGAACCACGCATACCTTAGTTTCTCATATTGCAGTTGACGGTTCCAGCAGCAAGACGTGTCTTCGATCAGAGAGTGGATCTTCATCCTGGGATATGTTCAGGTGAGTGAGGGAGTGTGGGGGTATAGGATTGTGGGTGCTCAGTGGGAGGTTGGGGTGGAGGGGTCAGATAGGTGAGGAACTGTTTTTTTTTTACAGGTGTAAAAAAAATTGAGGGTCAGTTTTATTTATTATAGGTAACTTGAATGCATGGACAGTGATTGGAGGGCAGGGGGGTAGCACTAGATACCAGGGAAAAATCATTCATAAGGGATGACAATCGGAGTGTGGGGGTGTCACTAGACACCAGGGAAAGAAACATCCATAAGGCAACAGTCATCAAAGGGCGGGGAGGTGCCACTAGACTTTAGGGGGAAAAAAACATGCATGAGGTGACAGAGATCAGAGGGTGGGGGGGTGCTACTAGACACCAGGGAAACATGTGTTACATAAGGAAATGTGATTGGAGGGTGGGGATGCCACTAGACACCAGATAAACATGCCATACAAAAGGGGACAGCAATCAGAGGATGGGGGCACCACTAGACAACAGGGAAACATGCCATACATAAGGGAACAGCTATCAGAGGGTGGGGGGCACCACTAGATACTAGGGAGATATTATATAAATACAGGGCCAGAAATCAGAGCCACTAGACACCAGGGAAACATTATGTAAATATGGGGATGACAATCGGAGAGTGTGGGGTGCCACTAGACAACAGGGAAATATTATTTAAATTTGGGAATGGCAATCAAAGGATGTGGGTGCCATTAGATACCAGGGAAACATTATGTAAATATGGGGACAGCAATCGGAGGGTAGGGGTGTCACTAGACACCAGGGAAACATAACATACATAATGGGACAGTGATCGGAGGATAGGGGTGCCATTAGACACCAGGGAAACATAACATACATAGTGGGACAGCGATCGGAGGGTGGGGTGCACCACTAGACACCAGGGAAAGAGTGTCTCACTGCTATCAAAGCAGCATGCAACACGAGTTACAGCTGCAGCTGCAGAACTCAAGAAAGTCCAGCTGTGTTCATACAGAGAACGTAGGTCAACAGTTCCTCTCATTAAGCTGGGTACCCAGGATTTTGGGGTACACAGAAAAGATATTTCTGGCCATTAATTGAAGAAGCAAACATCATATTATAGCTAAACAGGTCACGTTTAGCTAGGTTCTGGTGACTGGTGTTTTTTTAATGATGCATTTTTATGTAATTTCCATGCTTAGTAGTTCAAGAACTTAACAAATCATGGGAGGATGGTGTGGTACCTGAGGACTGGATGAGGATAGATGTGATTCCCCTTCACAAAATTGGGAGCAAGGCAGAGGCAGAAAACTACAGACCTGTTAGTTTGACCTCAGTGGTAGGGAAAATGATGGAATTTCTTCTGAAAGAAAGAACTGTTGAGTACCTAGAGGCCAGCGGGGCACAGGACCCAAGGCAGCAAGGATTCACAGTGGGAAGGTCATGTCAGACAAATATCATAGATTTTTTTGACTGGGTGACCAAAGTAGTAGACCAGGGAGGGGCTGTGGTGATACAGTCCCACACAACAGATTAATAAACAAGTTAGCCAGCCTGGGAGTGGGTCACAGGGTGGTAGTCTGGGTAAAAACATGGCTCGACAACAGGACACAGAGGGTAATAGTAAATGGAGTCCACTCTGATGAAAGGGGGGTTACTAGTGGGGTACCGCAGGGTTCAGTACTGGGTCTGGTCCTCTTTAATATCTTTATAAGTGACATTGCGGAAGGATTGGAAAGAAAAGTATGCCTCTTTGCAGATGACATAAAGATCTGCAACAGGGTTGATACACAAGGGGGGGTGGAAAAGATGAGAAGGGACTTGGCAAGATTGGAGGAATGGTCAAACGTATGGAATTTTAGATTCAGTGCAAAGAAGTGCAAAGTAATGCACCTGGGAAACAAAAACCCAGGGGAAGAGTACACAATGGGGGGGGGGGGTACTAACAACAACAAAAATGGAAAGGGACCTGGGGGTAGTCATATCAAATTATTACTCAGTTTACTCAGTTTAGTAAGGTAGAAGGAGGCTCAAGGCCCATCGAGTCTACCTCCCCACACCTTGTGGGAAATAATGTTAGATACCCAGGATACATTTATCTAATTTAGACGTGAATTGCTCAGCATTGGTAGCATCCACAATAGTATGTGGCATTTTATTCCAGAACATAGTAGTCCTAATAGTGAAGAAATGTTTTCTTTTATTTGTAACTGCCCTAGGCACTATTAATTGTTTATTACTACACCTAAGATTGGTAGGCTTATTAGCATATATGATGTCACATTCTGCCATCAGTTGTTCTTCAAGTAGGATTTTAAATAATAATAAAAGGTCTCCCCTCTGATGTCTTATTTCTCATTCAAATAAGTTAAATTCCCTACATCTATCACAATATGAAAGTTTATGCAGCCTTGGGATGATCTTGGTTGCTTTTCTCAGGACACTGCCCAGGAGTTTCTTATCCTTGGTCAAAAACAGGGCCCAGAATGATGCTCCATAATCAAGATGTGGCTTTATGTAGGATTTATATAAAGGTAGGATACAGGTTTCTTGTCTAGGTGTAAATGCCCTCTTTTTGGATGCCAGTATCCTATTTGCCCTTAGTGCTATGTGTCTACAGTGTTCCCCTGGTAAAAGAAGGTTATTAATTATTATACCTAAGTCTTTTTCAGATTTGACTTGTTTTAAAGGCTTACTATTTAAATAATATTATGTCTGCTGGTTTCTAGCCCCGAGGTGCATTATGACACATTTCTCTTGATTGAATGTCATTTTGTTTAGGTTGGCCCAATTCTCCAGTAGTGTGATATCTTTTTGGAATGTCTCAATTTTGTGGACAGAGTCAACTTCACTACAAAGTTAGTATCTGCTGATGTGTCCTGTAATTTCATGATGTAAGTCAGATATAAAAATCCCAAAAAGAACAGGTCCCAGGGCAGAGCCTTGGGGCACCCCACTAGTAACATCTATTGGGTCGGAATAGGTGTCAGATATCTTGACCACCTGGGTTCTGTTGGACAAACAAGCCTAATCCACTTTATTATATTAGGATCTAATTTCAGACTAGACATTTTGTCAACAAGTATCCTGTGAGAGACCTTATCAAATGCTTTTTTAAAGTCCAAGAATATTGGGCTTGATTCTCAAGAGGTTACATCTGGTGTAACTTGACTTGCACCAAAGAAAATGGTGCAAGTAGTAACTTAGCCAGCAGTTGTGACATATGGTATTCTGCAAAGCAGCCTGTGACATGCCGCAGGCTGCTTGCGCCGAAGTGGACTTACACCACCAGTTATGCCCTGAACCCCCTATGACATGGTGCTAGGAGGTTTACAGCAGCTGTTGCACCCTAATCTGGAACGGCAGCAACAAAGTCCCCAGTGTTGCAATTCTGCAGCCTTGGGATGTTCTTGGTTGCCTTTCTCTGGACACTGTCCAAGAGTTTCTTATCCTTGGTCAAAAACAGGGCCCGGAAGGATGTGGTGGACATCTGTCAATGCAAAGTTACACCAGCAAATAGTTGGTGTAACTTGCATCAACCAGAAATGTGTGCAGAAGGCCCCAATCCCTCATTCTGTGCCAACCCCCAGCCCCATCCCTGCCCCACCAGACAGTCCCACAGGGCTATAGGCACCACCCCCCACACACACACACCTACAACAGGTGCTCCCATAGCTATAGGACCCCCTTCCTGAGTCCCACAATAATGTACTATGGAAGGCCCCTCCTGACTATCAGACCCCCATCCCAATGCCCATAATGTGTCACCACCCCTAGTCCCGCAGAATAGTCCACACCCCAAGCCCTAGTGCCAGCCACTCACTCATGGCATTTTACTGTAAATACTGTAACCATATATACACCCACAGCCATAATCCTGGTATTCTAGTGGCCCCCACTCCCCCACCTGGCATTGCCAGACCACCCTGCACCCCTGTCCCATCCCCAGCTAGCCAGATGGCTGGCCATCTCTCACCACCACTGTGGCCAGCCGCTGGCTAGGCCCATCTGAGTGTATACTGTATATTCACACTCAATGAATGACTGAACTGTCATTTATTCATTAAGCGTGTATATACAGTACATGCTCAGACGTGGCTCAGTCAGCGGCTGGCCATGGTGGTGAGAGGTGGGCTGTGCCAGCCGCCGGCTGGGGACAGGTTGGGGGTGTGGGGTAGTCTGGCAATGCCTGGTGGGAGGCCACTAGACTACCAGGGATCATGGCTGTGGGTGTATATATGTTGCATTTTACAGTAAATGCTATGAGGAGCTGGGCTGGCACCAGAGCTTGAGGGCGCGCGACTGGCGCGGGGCTAGTGGTGACACATTATGGAGATCAGGACAGGGGTCTGATAGCCATGAGGGGTGTCTCAGGCAGAGGATGCACTTGCACCCTACGGCACATTGGGTGCAACTTGTGACATGCCCCTCAGGTACGTCCTGCATTTGGCATACCTTTGCGCATGTCACACGTTACAGGACTTAGCCGCGGGGGCCCTGCCCCTTACAGAATCGGGCACAGGGTCCATGGCGCAACAGCACCCCTCACATGTTGCAACTTGTAACATGCGAAGGGGTGCTTATAGAATTGGGCCCATTATGTCTACCAGTTTGCCTTGGTCCAGGGATTTACTGGCTTTCTCATAAAAACTAATCAGGCTTATAGTACGGGATCTGCCCACAGTGAAGCCATGTTGTTTTAGATCTTTCATACCACTGAATTCCAGTGCCCCCTCTATTCTTTTTTTAAGTATTCTTTCCATAACCTTGCAAACAGCAGAGGTTAAACTGATACGGAGGTAATTGCCTGCATCATTCTTATTCCCTTTTTTATAGATAGGGATGACTGTTGCCTGTTTCCGTTCCCCAGGCATGTTACCATTAAGAAGTGTGGCATTGTATATTAATCTAAGGGGTAGAGAGACTGATGGAATCGTGTTTTTCAAGAAATTTGGATTGATTCCATCTGGCCCTGGTGCAGTATTTGGTTTGATTAATTTTAATGCCTCAATTACCTCCTCAGTGCTGATCTCACTCATTACAGATGAGAGGCTTGTACTGTATTGTCTTCTGAATTCTCTTGTTGTTAAAAGCTGACCCAAAATATTGGTTAAATGTATTGGCAATACCCAAATCGCTTGTTATATCCCAACTGTTATCCATCAGTTTATTAATGCTAGTATCCTTATTTTTATTACTGCTAATATATGAGAAGAAGGCTTTAGGTTTTTTTGTAACTGAAAGTTTGAGTCCAATTTTCCTTCTTTCCTTCTTAATTAAGTGCTTGGTTTTCTTGAGTTCTAATTTATATTGCATAGTATTTGTGAAACTTGGAATTTTTTTCATTTTTTAAAGGCCTTTACTTTTTTATGAATCTGGGCCCAGATATTCAAACTGCAACCAGTCTGAGGCACAAGCCCTTGCGCTGCTCAAAATAGTTGCGCAGGGGTGTGGCCGGGGTGATATTCAAAGGAGTTCTGTTGAGCAACTCCTTTGAATATCACCAGCTCCTAACACTCGCGTGAGCGCAGTGGAACTGCGCTACCGCAAGTTGCCAGAGTTGAGCATTAAACTCGGTGGCGCAAGTACCATGCGTCATGCTCAAACTTCCGATATTCAAAAGGTGACATGCAAATGGGGCCATAATTTATGCAAAGGCGCAGGGGCCATTTGCATCTATTTAGCTTCATTTACTGCTCTCTTCCATGTAGGTGCGCCCGATCCCGAGGACTTGCTCCTGGCCACACTGCCAGGCAGCAGCTGTCGGGGACCGGCGCCTAATGCAGCCGATCGTGGGCATCACAGTTACATGACCCCCACATCTCCCACAGCCTGATCGCAGACAGAACATTACTGTCCCCACACATCTCCCACAGCCCGATCGCGGGCAGAACCTGTATGAACCCCCAGTGCCCGATCGCGGGCAGAACCTGTGAACCCCCAGTGCCCAATCGGGCAGAATGTAACCCCTCCCCAACCCGAATAACTCCCTGGTGGTCCAGTGGACCGTAAAGCCCGATCGCGAGCAGAATGTCACAGCACTCCCCACATCTCCTGGTGTCTAGTGTCCCCCCCCACCACGAAGCCCCTCACCCCGCTCCCCCCGCGGCGGTGAGCGACAGCATCCACCCGCCTGCCGCCCCGATCCCAAATGACACACACCCTGGAGGGCATTATTGTGTTATTATACAATGGTTCATTGTTATACAGAATAAAAAAAATAATTTTAAAGATGTTTTTGAGTGGAAAAATATTTTTGTTTCTTAAGAGAAGATGAAACAATCAATCAAATGCTCAATCAAATGCTTAGCCATAAAACGCTCATCTGCAGGTTCACAGTGAGGCTGAGAGTAGAGCCGTGATGTTGTATTGATTAACATCACGGGTCCAGCCCCAAGACTGACCAATCAGAGTCCAAGATTTTTTTTTGCCATTGTATAATCTCCCTTGTTGACTCAGCCACCATTTGTTCTAGCCCTGCCATAATAGAAGAGTCAATAAATAGTCCTTCTAGGGATGTTTTGGATGTCAGTTCTTCCCAGTGAATATCTGGCAGATTAAAGTCTCTGACCACTACCATGTCGGACTTAGATGCAAAACGTTTAATTTCTGTAATTAGTTGTTGGTCATAATTTAGATCTATGGGGGGGTCCATAGAAGTTTGCAAATAAAAAGGTTTTTTTTTCATTTTGTTGTGTAGTTTGTATACATAGACCCTCGATTCCTACTATGTTGTTCTGTAATGGATATTCTGCTGTAGCTAGTGTGTTGGAGAAATAGATACATACCCCCCTCCTTTTCTGCTATGCCTATTTCTTGAATAAAGAGAATATCTGAGAAGCACATTATACCATTCAGAGAACTCATCCCACTGGGTTTCGCACAATAGCCATGATCTCTTCGTAGTTGTCTGTGTGAATGGTACCCCATTGGAAGTGGTAAACTCCTTTGAATACCTGGGGGTCCTACTCAATGAATCTCTTAACCATGAGTACCATATTACCACTATGTGTAAGGCCGTCAATACTAAACTAGGGTTAGCCTACAAAACTAGTCACATTCTCACCCCTTCTGTGAGGCTGGCCATTGCCAGAGGAATGCTTCTCCCATCTCTCACATACGGAGCTGTAATCTACAGCAATGCATCTAAAGCCTCCCTGCACAGATGGGACACAACATACAATGATATACAAAATCACACATGTCCCCACAATGCAAAGCATCATGGGCTGCATATGCAAATCACCACAGAATGTTATGCTGGTCCAACTTTAAGCAGAATTTAAGTGGTGATTTGCATATGCAGCCCATGATGCTTTGCATTGTGGGGCATGTGTGATTTTGTATTTTCTGAAACTTGGCTTCCCAGCCAAATGCCCTTTAAACCTTGCCTCAGTGTTTACACAGAGGCTCTTTGTCTTTAAATAGTTTTTTATTTTAATGGGTTCACCACAATATATCCCAGGCACACTGCCTTAGGGGTAGCTGGTCCATTCCACTGGGGTGTCAAACAGACGAGGCATACTGATGAGTCCTGGCAGGATGAAACACGTGTCTATGTCTTCTGTTAGCACCCTTTGCAAACTGTGTGAGAGGCCTTTCGGCACCATGCAATTCTGCTTAAAGTTGGACCAGCATAACAATCTGTGGTGATTTGCATATGCAACCCATGATGCTTTGCATTGTGGGGGCATATGTGATTTTGTATTTTCTTGAAACTTGGTTTCCCAGCCAAATGCCCTTTGGGGTAACCCTTGCCTCAGTGTTTACGCACAGAGGCTCTTTGTCTTTTATATAATGATATATGTCATTATGCCTCTGCATCCTCCAGGTTAAAACATCACTGCCTGGTATACACAGACCTAAATTGGTCCTCTCCAATGGTCCACTGGCTCCTCTCTCTTAGGACCCTTCTGGATGGTATACTGAGGTCCAGTATGCCTAGCTCCCTCATCGCTGTGCTCACCCCTAAGTCCACCTCCTATGGCCTCTGATCTGCTGATCTTTCTGTGATATTGATATATATATATATATATATATACATATATATATATATATATTAATTTAAATTTTGGTGTGTTTGTAAGGTGCCCAAAGCCTCTGGGACTGGGCACCAGAAAAATAAAATTTGTTTTGCCTTGTCTTGCCTTGCCTTCCTCCACATTCCCAGATGTAATACATCTAAAGGTAAAACAGGATGTTCTTATGTAGCCCCCAGTTACTAGAACTTGTTGCCCCTTAAACTATGCCTGGCCCCTAACCACACCACATTTAAAGTAGCATTGCTCCCTGCTTGAAGAGGTACACAGTGCAACTGTTTCAACCCACCCCCTGTTCATGGCTCCCTGCGCTATTACTGCTCGGTGGTCTCCTCCTGTATTTATGCACCACTGCCTCTACAGTACCTGCTTTACACCCCTTTCTACCCTGCCAGTCCCCCCCCCCACACTCTCTCCATGCAAGGTCCTTCTGCTTCTAACCTACCTGCCTCATTACTCCCTCTCTCCTATAATATCCATCTTATATAGCTGTTTTTTGTATAACAGAGTGGAAAATAGAAATGAAACCCTTTGGTACTTCTGCACTTCCGAACTTTGATCTATCTGATACTCAAACTGTAATCATGGGCACACTCTTGATATGTATAATATCCAATTGTTTTTTCCTATTACCTCAATTGTTAAACTGTTTATCCATTTCTACTGTATACCTATATGTTGTATTCTTACATTGTATTGTTAGTTAAAGTTATTTAAAATTTTGTTTTTATACAGGATGAAACTTTAGGTCTTGGAACTGTTTTCTTCTTATGTTGTAACTTCCCAGGTCGTGCCTGAAAATAGTCACTTCCGTGTCTATTGCACTTACCCGGTTATCAAAAACTAAATAAAATAAATACATAAATAAATATCTGATTCTATAATAAAATTCCTGTCAGTTCTGTTATTTTAATCACATTCAGACTTCTGGCATTAGCAACTAATACTTTATAGTTGTTCTGAATTTTAATACTATCATTTGCAGCCATCCCTGATTGCCCCCTGCAATTTAGTTTAAACAGTCCTCGATGGCTAGGGTGATTTTCTTGCCTAGCACAGCGCCTCTCTTTTTACTGATGTGGAGGCCATCCCAACAAAAGAGGCTAGGGTCTGTGGAGAATCTTTCCCAGTGGGTGATGCATTTCACCTTTTCCTTCAAATGCCATTTCTGAAGCCATTCATTGACCTGTTTGATTTTTTTATGTTTATTTGTGTTGCTTTAGGAACTGGTAGGATTTCAGAGATGCAGTATTCACATCCTTTTTTTCTTTAATGCTGTTGCCAGTTTAATGTAGTCTGCTTTGATGTTATCCAGGCTGAATTTATTAATATCATTCGTTCCCACATGGAGAACCACTAGTGGGCTACTGCCTACATTTTTTAGGATTGCTGGGACCAGTCTATCAATGTCCCTAATCTATGCCCCTCTATAGCTAGAACAGGTTCTGTTTTCTTTGTCCCCCTTGCATATGCAACCATTGGTGTATTTAATAATAGAGTCCCCTAATATGAAAACCTGTCTCTTAATGTCAGAGGAGGACCGATTGACCTCCATATCAATTTCTATTGTAATACCATCCCCAGTGCTTTTGGTCTGAGCTGGCTCTGAATTTCCATCAACACTATTTTGTGCAGCAGTTGTTTGAGGTGCAGAGCTTGTACCAGCAGATGGAGTAAACCCCTCCTGATTGGTCACATGTATTTAGGCAGTAGTTACTACCATACACTTATTATTGGTACCTTTCTCTTTGTGATTATTAATAGCAGTATTAGGATTAGTAGACTTATTTGGTACATCTATTCCACTGCCATTCCTAGCAATGGTAATCAGGCTATGGGTACTGGGGTTAGTAACATCCACATTTTGCATTGAACCAGAAGAGGGATTCTTACTACCTGCGGCCAGAGAGGAGTACCTTTTTTGAACTTGGAGGTTAAAGTACATGCATCTGCTCCTTTTCTTATATTTTTTTCCTATTCTCAACAGGGCTCCAATCAGTATCATCACTGCTAGCATCATCTCTAGCACATTTCTGAGAGTCTTCCTGAGATTTATTTATCTGCTGGAGGATGTCTGATGTAGCAGGTAATGCTAGGTCAGAGTCAGAGTTACTTTTAGTTTGTTTCATGTGGATGTTTTTAATAATACAGTCTAGTTCCCCAAACCTGGTTTTCAATATTTGAATTTCCAGACATTGTTAACACTTAAGGCCATCAAATCCTGGTTGACTCTCTAGACAAAATTTGTTACATATAATGCAAAACATAGCCACCTACCCAGAGCTGAGAGTAACAAAACCTTCTGTGATGTCCATTTTGGTAACTCAAATGAAGGGATAGTATCAGCTAACCCCTGAGGTCAAAGAGACTTACCCAGTGTCCCAGCAGTCCCCAGCGGTCACCACATGCCGCCCCGTGCATGCTCGCCCTACTCACAGATAACAGAAGTGAATGGAGTTCAGACTTCCCATTTCAACGCTAATGCAAGATAGATTAAAAAGTGTTAAAAACCACTGCTGTGTATCAGTAGGTAATAAAATAGGCAATATTTACTGCCAGTGACCCTCAGAAAACTCCTGCTGATGGATTAGCAGAAACCAAAGACTGGGACAATCCACCACTATCTCAGAGTGCCTTACAATAATGCCACTGAGGTATTCTACAGATGGAAAAGGCCCCCTACATTGTTCCAATCTTAGTCACAATACAAGAAATGAAACAACAGTTCCAAGGTTTATATATGGTTTGACCACCTCTCACCAGAGGTACACTTACTACACCTACTATGTAGCCACACTGATAACCTAAAGGTAATCAAGCAATGTGAGAAGGCAGTAAGGAGGGCTGGGGGCATACTGTGATGCATAGGGAGAAGCATCACCAGTAAAAAACAGGAGGTTGTTATCCCTCTGTACAGAGAGTTGATGAGACCCCATCTGGACTACTACATGCAGTTCTGGAGACCCCATCTCCACAAGGACATAGACTGGATGGAGGCAGTCCAGAGGAGGGCAACTAAAATGGTGCAGGGTCTACAACAGAAGCCATACAAAGAGAGACTAAATGAGCTTAACATGTATACCCTCGAGGAAAGGAGGGAGAGGGGTGACATGATAGAAAGTTTCAAGTACCTCAAAGGAATCAACAAAGTCCAAGATGGTAGCATATTTCAGAAAAAGGGATGTGCAAGAACAAGAGGGCACAATTTGAAGATGGGGGGATGGCTCAGGGGCAATGTGAGGAAGTATTTTTTCAAGGAGATGGTGGTGGGTGCAACAGCCTTCCTGAGGATGTTGTGGGGTTAAAAACAGTGGGGGAATTCAAGAATGCATGGGACAGACATAAGGCAATTCTGGTGAGGGGTAGGAGGAAGTAGGCTGTTGGTTAACTAGGATAACTGTTGGTTAACTAGGATCTGCAGCTTATCCAATAGGTTGAGAATTGGGCACACTGGGTGGGACAAGCGGCCCTTATCTGCCATCAAAATCTATGTTTCCATGTTAAGAAGAAAATAAATAAAATGGTGGGTCCCACGGCACAAAAAAAATGTTTTGCGCTGAGAGAAGCAAGTGGTAAGAAACCAAAAATGGCACTGCAAGACAGAATTTTTGATGTTGTATCAGAATCTTATCCCAAGAACCCTACTGAGCATGCTCAGAACAGAAAAATACAAAAATTTAAAGCCTTATAACTCTTGAACCATTTAATATATTTTTTCACAAAACATTTCAAAAGCATTACCATTGGACATCAGGCCTATGCCCTGAAAGTTTGAGAAAAAAAATCTATTCCATGTAGGCTATAGGTGAGAGCAAAAAAAAACTTCATGTTACATATAGGAGTAAGTAAATGTATTTATTGATCGGTCATTTGACCTTTTCACATATAAATATATAAAAAATCAAAGTCCATCATTTTAATATTACACAAATAGTAAACATTCTGGTGCAAAAGCATTTACAATACATAAATACATGTCAAGCAGCATTTATAATATACTTCACTGTGCAAAAAATTTATAAATAATTTAAATATTTCACTCACGCATTTCAGAACATTATTTTGCACCATCATATCTATATCAAATGTCCAAGATGACAGAATGCTCATTCTAGCACCACTTGCTGACTATATAATTTGAAAGACTAGTCACAGTCCTGCCCCTTAACTCTATTAGTCTTATACCAAAGACGGATTCTGGGAATGTTAACTAAATATTTGGCTACTGCATTAACAATTAAAGCATCATCAGTGGTAAAAAATATGTTTAACAATATTTCCAAATCTGAAGTTAGCATTGAATTACATAATGCTAAAATCCATTTCTCTCTTGGAGTCTTATACCAGCTAGAGAAAAACATAACATGTTTTAAATCTTCAATCATGTTTGACATACAACAACATAATTTAGCCCACTTAGAATTATCCTTCTTTTATATAGCATCATGTATGTAGCTAGGAAACAGCTCTTACCTAGTATAGGAAAAAAATTGACATCTACAAAAAAAATTACATATGTGGATCTCAGAAACCACACAAGTTACCATCACAAAGCTTTTTATTTATTTTATTTATTTGACAAATCAGAAAGACCTTTGAGCCAAGGGCTCTTTTACAGTTTCCATGTCAGGTCACAAGAATTACAAATTACAATGGTTTCAGTAAGTAGTACAACATGAGGAAAGTAATTACATAAACAAAAGAATAATATGGCAAGATAAATATTGTGTCAAGTGCAGCCAGTTGCCTTGTCTGAAGAGGGGGTGGAAGAGATTACAATGAGAGAATGATAGGGGTGAATTGGGGGGTGAAAGGAGCAAAATAAGAGCAAGGAGGGAGCTGCCACGATGTAGCTTATGTAGAAAAAGACTCATGGGGAGGGGTAGAGGGCGAGAACAAGGTGAGGAAACAGAGGGGATGGAGGGAAGGGGAATGGGAGTGGAGGGGTAGAGGAAGGGGGGATGAGGTAGGATGAAAAGAGGGCAGGGATGTGGACAGGAAAGGGATGAAGGAAGGAAGGAAGTGCTGTATGTAGAATAGTGTAGCAACAGGGCAGGGCTATACAAGGGTGAATTGTAAAAGAGTGAGGTCCCAGTGCATTTAGCTGTCTGGAATGATTAGGTATAGCAGTCACAAGAAGCTCTGGAAACTAGGAATTGCTGCAGCTTCTGCTTAAAAAGATCCCAAGGTTGCAGTCATTGCAATCTCAGCAGGAAGGGAATTAAATAAATTAGCTGCTCTAACTGCAATGGATCACTGTTGGAGTGAGGTTCAACTGTAAGAGATGATAAAAGTTTGGCTCACAGAACTTCATGTTTTATAAGTGCCCTGGAAGGGACTGAAAAGTTAAAGGGAACCTGGTTGTAGGAGACCAAGAGCTGCCTTCCTAGCCAGAAGGCAAGCTTGATATTCAATGTGAGCCTGGAGTAGAAGCCAGTTTGTTTGTCCATAAAGGTCACAAGTGTGAGTACAATATACTGCACCAGTTAGTAGACAGCATGCCTTATTCAGAGCTGTGGCAAGCCACCATAGGGTTGTGTCCATCACTTTCCACAGGTTTACATCTTGCCTCCTAGACAATGCATGCAAAATTCCAGCAGATTTTGTCAAATGCTGCCAAAGTTATTAAGGTACAAAGTTAGGGGTTTAACATTGAACACCCCACTTAACCCTAACTATATTATAAGGAGGACATCCAGCTATGTGCAGTAACTGAAACCTGGTGGCAAGAAGAGAGCTGGGGCAAAAACATAGAGGACTATAACCTGTTTCACAAATACCAGGCAGGTAGAAGGGACAAAAGAGTGGCCTTATATGTTGAAAAGAAATATAGAGGCAACAGAGATGGAAAAGGGTGCAGGAAATGATACAGAACTACTGTGAATCAAAATCACCTCCAAAGAAGGGAAAATGTTAACTATAGGAGTATTCAATAGATCACCTTCACAATCAAGAGAACAAAATTAACAACTACTGACTAGCCTCGAAAACCTTAATATGGAACATAAAATAATATTAGGAGACTTTAACTTATCTGGAATACATTCAAAACAAAGAGTAGGTAGCATGGTAGGGGACAGAGAATTCATTGGAATAATGGAGTTATCAAATTTAGACCAATATGTGAGTAGTGGAACAAGAGGGGAAAATATTATGAATCTTTTACTGAGTAATATTGAAGAAGAACTAATAAACTAATACACTGCAGTGTCAGTGAACTGCTTAGTGGGAGTGATCATAATACGGTATGTTTTAAGGTAGAAAGCTGCAGGGAAAAGATCTCATGAAAAACAGAAATAAGATATTATAATAGAGCCAAGTTTAATGAAATAAGGAAGGTACTACAAGAATTAAATTGGGGAAAAGATTTTGAAGGGGAAACCCCAGATAGCATGTGGGAGAAATTTAGTAGGAAACTCCAGGAATGTGTAGGAAAAAATATGTACCTGAAAAAAAGGTCAAATACAGCTCTAGAGGGAAATCCTGGCATGGTGTACCAGAAACATTAGGAGGCAAATAAGAAAGAAGAAAGGGCATACAAAGTAGCAAAGAAAAACAATTCACTAGACAAATGTGAAGAGTATGAAAAGTGGGTCAAGGACTGTAAAAATGAAATCAAAAAAGCTAAAGGGAAGGAGGAGACTATTTCATTTCATTTTTATTTTTATTTTTTATACTTGTAAATCCAAATGAGCAAACTACCCGCTTTCATTGGAGACAAGTTTAAAACTAAAAACACACAAAATATTAACAAACAAACATAATACAAACAAAACATTCAATCAATAAAATACAATACATAAAAATACATCATGTTTCCAAAGATAGCCACTGTTTTAACCATGTCTTAAAACCCTAACAGGAGTTATTATTAAAAACTTCTGAAGATTTCATGTGAACCTGAAAAGAACTATTCTGAACAATTTCTAATGGTATTCTATTAAAAAAACTAGGTGCTCTAAATAATAAGGATCTTTGCCCAAAAGTAGTCTTAAAAAATGGTATTTTAAATGTATAATTGTGTTGGGACCTAGTAAACAATGCATTAACTAATCTAGTAAACATTAAAGAAATAGAATAAGGAAAAAATTACATTTAACTTTAAATAAGAAAATGCCCATCTTATAAAGTACTCGATTTTCAAAAGATAAGGAAGATGACTGATTGTACAGATCAGAGCAATGGATTTGAAAGGGTAAATTTAGCCAAAAACGTCAGAGCTGAATGATAAATTACTTTAAGAGGACTCAAAACATTAGTACATGAGGATGTATAAATCAGTATGCCATAATCGAGTATGGAGAACAGAAAGCTATGAACTAAGAGCTTTCTGGATTCCAAAGTCAAAAAAGATTTAACTCAATAAAGCATACCCAACCTCTGATGAAGGATTTTCCTAAGATTCTGAAAGTGAGGTTCAAAAGAAAAATGTGTGTCCAACGTAATACCTAAGTATTTAAAAAACAGATCCATTTTCAGTTATGTTTCCTGTCCTATCAGAAATTGGAAGCAAATCAATTGGTGCATGTTTCTTCTTAGAAAACACCATTACTTTGGTTTTCTAGGAATTCAGACTAGACTAGACGATCTACAGTGGTGAAGGACAATTACAAGTCCTTGTACAACTACATACATAGTCTTAAAAAAAAGCAACCGGCAAATAGGCTCTATTATGATAAATGGTAACCCTGTAGCAAATGAAGCAGAAATGGTGGAGATCTTTAACAATTTATTTGGCAGTGTGAACCAAAAGAAGCAGCACATTAATAACATACAATGGATAACCAAAGAAAATAACAAAAGAGAAGTTGGGGAAAAAGTAGCAGAAGAAAAATGAAGAGAGTTAAATCCAAACAAGGCACAAGGCCCAGATGGAATATACCCTAGACTCTTAAAAGAAGTGGCAGTGGAAATAGCAGGACCAGAAGCCATAATTTGTCAGAAATTCCTGGATGCAGGAAAAGTGGTAACAGCATGGAGGGAAGTGACAGTACTTCTGATTTTTAAAAGAGGGGCTAGGTCAAACTATAAAAACTACAGACCTGTGAGTCTGATGTCAGTGGTGGAGAAGATATTGGAAAGCATAATAAAAAAGAGCTAAAGGAACATATTAAACATAATTATTTTAGTAGATACCATCCAGCCTGGTTTCAAAGGGAGGATAGCCTGCCAAACTAACCTACTGTATGTTTTAACCAATCAGCAGAGTGCTAGACTGTGGAATACCAGTAGACGTGGTATAACTTGACAACTCAAAGGCATTTGACAGTGTTCTTCATCTTGAATTAATAAACAACCTAGATGAGATGGTAATCAATGAAAATATAGTAGGTCGGATAAAATCATGGTTATACAAGAGAAAACAAAGGGTCAATATAAGAAGATAAATGCCAAAATTGGAAAGTGTTATGAGTGGAGTGTTGCAGGGATTGTTCCTGGGGCTGACTCTGTTCAACATCTACATGACATCCATGAAATGCAGCAACTGAGCCTGAATGAGCAAATTCATGGACAACACCAAAACTGAGGTGATAGCAGTTACTGAGGAGGCAATAAGTAACTTCCAACACGAACTGAAATAACTAGAGAACTGAGCAAATGAAAATAAGCTACAATTGAATGCTGAAAAATGTACAGTGATACATTTTGGTGAGAAAAATTGGAGAGCAAGGTATATGCTGATGGGAAAAGACTTCAAGGTATCAGACATGGCAAAAGATATTGGAGTGTTAATAGCACATGATTTGACCTTCGAAAATCAATGCAATGAAGTCATCAAAAAAATTGCAACAACATTCTGGGTTGGATCAGCCGAAATATATCTTGCAGAACAATAGAAGTTCTATTGCCACTGCATACCTCTCAACTGTCACTCATTACAAGGTTCGTCACTCATTTTGCCCTCAGAAATTCTTTGTCCCACATGGGGAAGGTGATATTCTACATTTCCCACTGAGACTTTAAAGCAGAAATTCATAATACTCGATTATGTTCAGTTATTAGTAAACATTAAGAACACTAGTGCACTGATAGCCATTGTGTTCTGAGCTTGCAGTGCCATGTTTGATAATGTGTCACACATTTTGGTCATTTGTCACACATCATGTCACACATTTCGGTGAAGAAAGTTTGAGAGTTATGTGCCACTGTATGGGTCACTTGTAAGGATGTGCCTTGAGTATTGTGGGAAGTTCTGGTCCCCTCAGAATAAGGGAAGTATAAGGAGACTGGAGAGAGTGCAGAGAATGGCAACCAAGCTAGTAGCAGGTCTAATGAAGTTATCTATCATATGAACAAAGAAGAGAGGTTAAACATTTTCTCACTAGACTGTAGAAGGTTAGAGGGAGACCTATGTCTAGTATTTAAAGCATTTAAAGATGAAGATCTTTGGATATGCATAGGCTTAGAAAAAAAGAGAACTACTGTATTGCATGGCAGAAGAACACATAACCAACAACTATGAGGAGATCTATATAAAAAGAATAAGAGGGGGGTCATGGCTAAATCAAAGGGTAATTTCAATCTGGAATGGACTAACTGAGAAAGCAGTCAATACAGTAGTAGAGTGGTGTACAGCTTTAAACATGCACTAAACAAGTAATTAAATCTGATGGAGATGTCAGGATATGTCCTCTGCAAAATGGCAAGCCTCACAGGGCTAATGCCTATTGGCTTGTAAACGTCTAGTAATAATGAAATAAAAAAAAAGTTCAAATGACATGAATCCAACAAAACTATGTTTAAATAATCTTTTGCATAAACAGCAATACTCCTACCTCTCTTTCTAGATTGCCTATCAAGATGATTTATTCAGTCATAGTGTGTGCCTAGAGCATGGAGTAAACATTGCTAATAATGCTGCAGTGAGAATGAATCATTTATCATCACCATTCTGATGTTTATCCTTAAAATTCTATTTTTTTAACAACATACATGCCTAAGCTTCGTTCTGCAACTTGTGAGGTCAACACAACTCATTTGTATAAATTATTTATCTGATATTGCCCTGTTATACCTGTATCCCCTATATAAGGCATACCTGTTCCTGACAATGCTAGTTGATCATCTGAGATCTTGGTCCCCAACCAGGTTTCACTTATAGTTGGCAAATGAAATTTGTTTGTGAATACCCATACATGAAACTCATCAAAATTATACAAGATACTTCTAACATTCAAATGAACTTAATTGAAAACCATTACATTTAGTATTGCTATTTGAAATACTGTTTGAGTCTGTGGTCAAATAATCTGAATCAGGTGCAACATCTCCTGCTATCAGAATTAACAAATAAAGAAGTAGTTTAGCTCTCAATCTTTAGGTAATATTATTCTCTTAAAATGTATACCTATTGTATGGGTTGAAATGGGCAATATAATTGTATTCCCAGCTATACCATCTTGAATTGAAATCCAATGTATATTAACTAAAATTGGTTAAATGAAGGCAAAAAGTGACTAAATGTTAAAGTCAGCCTTCTGTGATTTAAATGTGAGTCATACAAATGTCCTTTGCTAAATGAGGGATACAATCCCAGTGCTCGGCAACTAAATACTAGTACTGGCAAAACTGTGATTAATACACCCTTACTAGGTCTTCCAATCAATAGGTCTAAAAGACAAAGCCATAGATAAAAATAATGACTGTAATACTTGAGGGAATCTTAGTAACAGAGCTAAAAAATCTGTGAGTTTCAGGAGGTTTAGAGACATCGTTGGTACAAGTAGCCATAGGGAAGGGGAGACAAATCAAAGTTGAGGGATTTACAGATCACCAGGCTTGGATAAGGGGGAAGACAAGCAACTAATGGAGATTTTAAAGGGCAGTCAGGTCAGGGGTTGTAATAGCAGTAAAGGACTTCAACATTCCGAATGTGGACTGGAAGGTCCCAGTCACAGTGAGTGCAAGGAACCAGATCCTGGTGGAAACAGCTACTGTCCCAAGCAGGGGTGGCCATCATCTCAGCCTGTGACTGCCACTGGTTGGAGGCCCTATGGTAGTGCAAGTTAGTGAGCGGCTCAAAGGGAGAGGCCATGGTTCTGCAGGACACATGTACCTCCACACACACATACCAATGTGCCACAGTGTCAGGGGACAGTCAAAAAGAAAACAGGAAAAGTGGGGAGGTTGAGCTTCATGGAGCCATGCCCATTCCCTCATGGACCCACACTACCACTCAATCACTATCATCCTGGCTCCACCACAGGAGGCAATCCATGGGAGTCTTGGTTCCCAGTACTATCGAGGGAGGTGGACACCGGTCACTAGGGGCAGGGGCAGGGCTGAAAGACACCTGCTTCCTTAGGGGAAAAAGCAATGTGGGAAAAATTAGAATGGAAAGGGGGCAAAACAGGAGGAGAAGTCATTCTTTGCTGCATTTGGGAGAAGTGCTAAGTCAAGGATGGCATTGTACAATTATAAAAGGAGGAAGGATGAGAGGATGGGGACAGAGGCAAGGTTGAGATTCTGAACCAACAGTTATTTATGAAAGGAGGGGGAAGGGCCATTACCAGGGTGCAGGGTGGGGATGAAAAGGAGCAAGGAGGGGGGCTCTGTCATTCAAAGCCATAACATGGAAAAAAAGAGAGCAAGAAGGAGTAGGGAGTTGCAGGAAGAAAAATCAATGGGTCCAGATGGGCTGCTTCCTAGGATATGAAAGGAAGCAGCAGAGGTACTAGCAGCTCCACTGGCAGATATTTTCAACTGCTTGCTGGACACAGAAATGGTCCCAAGTATTGCTGACATGGTTCCCCTGCATAAAAGCAGCAAGAAAAGATGAGCCATGATGCCATAGACCAGTCAGCCTGATTTCTATAGTACACAAGTCTGTATTGAGGGAAAGACTAGTAGACTTTCTCGAAGTAAATGAGTCGAAGAATGGTCATGCCAGATGAACATGATACAGTTCTTTGACTGGTGACAAGTTCAAGTTTAAAGTTTATTTAAAAGGTAGTGTATTACAAAAGTATCACACCCAAATTACTTACATTAAAAACATCAAACTGACACATCCACTGGAGAATAATTTAGCATAATTTAAAATATCTAAGCACATCAATACAATATTCAAAAGTACAATGTAACATAGTGGTATTACTTGTATTAAGAAGCAATTTCAGCTTCTCTCTAGTTGACAGATCTTTCATACTGAATAAATATCTGCCAAGCCATCTTTCTCTTAATTCATTTAAGTGAGTACACTCAAACAGAATAGGTCTTGAATTCCAAGATCTTGGGCAACCACCCTTATAGAGTATGGCTGACTTAAACAATTTTCAGTTCATAAAATCAGTTGAGAAGCCTAAATTAACAGCAAGTAAGTAAAAACTTTATTTTTATACAGGAGAAAAATCTTCAGGCTGGTTAGCCTAGTTTACAAGAAATGTGCTGTTCCTTACAAGTTTCCTAAAACATTAAGACAAATACAGGGCACAAAATACACATCTTTACAATAAATATATGAGGTTTGTTCCTCATGTTTTACACATTCTCCAAACATCCCACAATTCATTCATCAAATCTCAAATCTGAGATAATTTTATAATGTAAATTGTCTTGACAAATGTTTACATAGGCTTCTCTAGTATGGACAGATTTCAAAGATTTATAAGTTGGAAAATTGTTTGTTAATAAAATTCTCTCCATGCCATTTTGTTTTGCAATGTCCTGAATTCTCACCATAACTACTTTATTTAAAATGTCTAAGTTCTTAATATAATCTGTATCTACATTAGTAGGGTGACCCAATTTTTTTAAAGTAATATCCAAGTCACTCATCGATGACCAAGTTTTAAAAGAAATCCTATTATTCAGTGTATCAGTAAGACTGTCCTGCCAACATTGAAAAAGGACAGTGTCACTGTCAGTCAATTTACAAATTTTTAGGAAAAATCTAAACTGTCTGATTAAAGAACTTGAGGATAAAGAAATATTTCCTGTTTCAGCTCTGAGAAACTCTGCTGGTATGAACTGTGGCAAGTTTAACACCAATCTAATATGAAGATTCTTTATTGGTTCCAGTAATTCTATTTCTTTACTTTTTCCCCATACTTCAGAACCATTAAGTAAAGCTGAATCTACTTTCATTTTGTATATTTTTAAATGAGTAGAAGCTGAATTATTAATAAATCATTTGGTAAATTTATTTATTGCAAAAACAAGTTATCTACCTCTTTTTTATAGGCATCCACATGTAATTTCCAGAGTTTCTAATTATTAAGGGTAACACCAAGATAGTGGTAGTGGTCAACTTCTTCAATGGTAGAATTATCAATTTTCCAGCAAAAGTTTAATTTCTGAGGTTTATTAAAGACTATTACTTTTGACTTTGATATATTTATTGCTAGCTGCAATTTATTTAACGGCAAGGAAACACAATCTAATACTGTTTGAAAAAAAAAAACGATTGCAGAACCCGATACTAGAACTATATTATCTGCATATAAAATAACATTTAATTTGATGTTACCCAATTTTGGTGCATCTGTATCCACACCAACCAAGGCATGTACTAAACTATCAATGTAGATATTAAATAATTGTGGAGCTAATAAGCATCCTTGTTTAACACCTTTTTCTAGTTAAGATTGGTTATGTTAGTCTCCCATCTGTAGCATATATTACCTGTATTAATGTATCTATAAAAAAACTTTGAATAAGGGCAAGGAGTTTCTCATTAATACCACAGGCAGCTAATAAATCCCAAAGCATGCTTCTATTAACATTATCAAATGCTGAACTCAAATCTAAGAAAGCAAAGTATAGTGAATTCTTTCTTGACTAAGTACTTCTGATTAAATGATCTATACTAAAAATTCAGTAAATCATGCAATGGTTCTCCCTGAAGCCAAATTGTCTGTTAGAGAGGATTTTATTTTTCACCACCCAAAGGTTTCATTCTTGTAATACTATATGGGTAAAGAGCTTAGCTGAGATATTCTGAAGTGCTTTAGGTCTGTAATTCATTGGTAAACCTCTGTCCCCTTTCTTATGAAGGGGAACAATTTCTGCTACTTTCCAGGAAGATGGCACAACCTCCGTATCTATTATATTTACAAATAATTTACACAAAATATCACTCCAGCAGTCTACATTGAATTGATAAAGTTCTGTGGGGATACCGTCTGTTCCTGGAGCTTTGTTCTTTTTCTGTGCTATAATGGTTTGTTCTACTTGAAATTTTAGTTAAATATTGTAGTGTACTGTCATTTTTATTATCCTTTATGCTACAGATATGTTATTCTTATCATCACCCTTTGTGCCAGACATATACAGATTTTTAAAATAAAAGTCCAAACCACAGCTGAAATAATGGCTTCTATTCTTTAATCTGTACTTATTGTCAGCTAGTAATATCAGTCTCCAGAAATCCTTATTATTTTTGTGCTTTATGGCCTTTTGGAGCCTATGTTATAGAGCCATATTGTAGACAGATTTTTTCCTTTTCTGAAGAGTCTATACTCACTGTGCAATAATGTGAATGCTTTATTTTAATTTAAATCTACATTTTTTCTCTGCAGACGAGTAATTTTATTTAATAACTTCTTATACGATTTACATTGTGTATCATACCATGGGGCACTATTTAAAGCCATTTTCTTAGATTTTCTCTTTGGTTGCAATTCATTTTTCATAAAGTTTATCAAACTTTCAAAACAATTTATAACCTCTGCATTACTTGCATTCATAAACTAAACTTTCTTAGCAGCAGCTTCATCACTTTTTAATAAAAACTCCATCTTATTAATAGTTAAAGGGTCCCATTTAACCCATTGGTTAAGGAGCTTCATGTGATTGTCTATTTCCACCTCCATTAAAGCATTTTTGCAGACTTTAACATCAGAATTGAGATTAATCTGAATAGGAGGAGGTAAATGATCTAATGTGCTGTCTTGTATCATCTCAATGTTTCTTATATATATAAAAGAAGGCTTCATTCACAAGGGCAATATCTAAAAGCGTACCCCCAAATTTAGTAGAAAAAGTATAATTGCCAGAACTGTCCTTATCTTTTCTGCCATTGATTATACATAAATTGTGGCTCACAATGAAGTCCATAAGAATTAGACCTGGGTGACAAGGGCAGCTGAAAAGGACAGGCAGTCGACATACTGTACCTGGACTTCAGTAGGTCTTTCACTCAGTCCCTCATGGGAGAGTGGTCATAAAACCGATGGACCTGGGGTGAAAGAATGTAAAGCAACATGGGTGGAAAGCTGGCCATTGGAAGGACACAGAGGGCAATGGTACTATAAATGGTGAATTCTCAGATGTTATTAAGGTTCTGAGTAGGGGTACCACAAGGCTCAGTCCTGGGTTCTGTTTTCTTTAACATATTCATATTCACCATAGTGGTTGGCATATAGGACATGCTCTACCTCTTCATGTATGACACTAAGAGCTACACAAGAGTAAATGCTGAGGATTGGATTAGGGCACTAAGGGAGGACCTGGGTAGGCTGGTAAAATGGCTCAAGAACTAACAGTTGACCTTTGAGAAATGTAAAGTAATGCCCATGGAAAAAAAGAACCAAAGAACACAATACATGATGAGGAAACAATGGTACTGGAAAACACAGCAGAAGAAACAGACCTTGTGTAGCAGGCACAATATCACCCTATGCTGATTAGCAGATATGCTTAATCTAAAAAGCTGCCTGGTAGGCAGTCCCCTGAGGCAGTTACTTTTGAGAGTGGTGCTAAATGATGGCTTGTAGCCAAAAGAAAAAGTAGTAGCAATAGAAGTAGATTTTATTTATTTATGATGCCCTTCCCCAGAGGTTCAGGGCACCAGTTAAAAGTAGAGTTAGAATGAAAAATAATAAATATCATAAATATTACCAACATAAAAACATAACACAACCTAAATTACAATAAAACCAACCCCTACTCATCAACACATTTAGCTAATAAATAATGACATTATACTGCACATAACTTAATGGTCACCAATTAGTTGCCAGAAAGGAATATTACAGTACTTCCCAAAAGCCTGAGGAAACAGAAAAGTTTTAAGACCTCTTTTAAAGATCTCCACTGAAGAAGCTTCCCTTAAAGTCCTCAGAAGAGAATTCCATAATATAGGACCTGCTACTTCAAATACTCAGTCCCCTGAAGTTTTTAACCTTGATCTGGGTACCGCAAGGAGATCTTCCTTAGTGGAGCAGAGGGGGTGTGCAGGAATGTGGGGATGCAGGAAACCCAGGCCCAGCCCATGTAGGACCTTATAAGTTAGCAATCCAATGGTTATAGGAGATATGCCACTTCACCAGCAGTCAGTGCAGTTCCCTCAGTACTGGGGAGATTTGGCTCAGCCTCGAAAGGCTGGTCAACACCCTAGCAGGTGCATTCTGCACCAACTGCAACTGGTGTAACATACTTCCACTGACCCCAAGGTAAAGAGCATTAAATTAATCGAGCCTCAAGGTCATAAAAACATGCACCAGTGATGGGGGTTCTCTGATGGGATAAGGGACCAAAACTGGATATTCCTAAGATGGTAAAGGCATTCTAACCTATTGCCAATACCTGCACCTCAGATGTCGGTCTTTCATCCAGAATGACACCCAGATGCATAACCTTCGCAGCAGCCATAAGTCTGGAAGTACCAAGACAAAGCCCAGTCTCCCTCCTGGCTGCTGACACACACATCCCCATATGATCCAGCTCAATCACCAGTACTTCAGTTTTGTCAGAGTTGGGAGTCTTAGCCACAGTGGTGCAAGTGGTAGGCAAGAAGTACAGGAACTCAGGCACTGGCAAATATGAAATGCAGAATAAAGATCCTCAATCTGAAGAATAGTTGTGTCATGACACATCTATCTGTTTAGACACTAGTAGATTCAGTTAGAGATATTGAAGTATTTCTAGGAAAACAGCATTGTTGTACAAGTCAAGTGTTGTTATGTAAACCCTGATTTCAGGTCACAGGCCCAGAAACTGTCATTATGTTGGTGGTTTAAAAATTTCGGTTCCAGGGTCAGTGGGAAGAAGTACAGGAACTCTGTTACTGATGCAAAAAAGGTAGAGAAACTGAGTTCCTGTGTGTTCCTGTTCACTTTCATCACTGCTTAGCCAGTTTGATGACATCCAGGCCAGATCTCAGCCAAGCACTGATTAAGCACATCCCCCGTGCTCCTTGTCTGGGGTGGAAAAGACAGATAGAGCTGGGTATCATCTGCATAACAGTGAAACTGAACACCATAGTACGTAATGATCCTACCCAGGGGTAGCATGCATTCATTTTATTCATTCACTTTTATTTAAAATGAGAGCCTATGGAGAATAAATGCCTGTTTTCATAGGCAACCACAGTCATGGTACAAATAACAGAGAGTATAAAATACAAGACTACATATACAGTACAGACAATAAAATACATAGCACAAAAATCACGTTTACCACAAACAAAATGGGCAAAAGGACTTTCCCCTGTGAAACACTGCAGTGCATGTCCACCGGGTGTGCGGGAAAAACTTCCCATCACTACCCTCTGTGTCCTGTTCAAGAGGTAGGACTCAAACCAGCAGATGACTTTGCCAAGGAATCTCACATCTTCCCTGAGTCAGTCCAATAAAAGTCTAAGTCCACAGTATAAAATGCTGAGGTGAGATTAAGGAGGATGAGAATTGACCACTCTCCTGTATCTCTCACCCTGAGCAGGTCATTGTGCACCCAGACCAACAGTCTCTATGCTGTGCTTTGAACTAAACCCAGACTGGAGAGGATCATGGATGTCAAAGGTCATAAGGTGTGCCTTAAGCTGCAATGCAACCACCTTCTGAATAATCTTGCCTAAAAATGGCAGGTTAGGGTCAGGTCAGTAATTCACCAAGATATCCAGGTCTAAGAATGTTTTTTTTTTTTTGTTTTTTTTAAATGGGGTTTCACCAGTGCATTTTTCAGTGCAGGTGGGAAGATCCCCTCTTGATGAAAACCAGGCCCAACTGCCCAGCACAGCTCACTAGTAGTCGGGTTGGGCCTCAATCCAGTTTGCAGTGTATCGGTTGCAGCTCTACGATCACCTCTACAACCTTAGCTATTGTCACTGGCCAAAACTCTCCCTAAGACCACTGACTGCTAGTGCAACTCCCCAACTGGACACTGTTGGGCAATGAGAGTCCACTTGGTGAGACCGATGACCTAACAGAGGACACTCTGTCTGAAAAGAACTGACCAAACTGCTTGAACTTAGTGACTGAAGTAGCCTTCATGGGCTCCAGATATGCAAGATGGAGATGCCTGTCCAATGCCTGAAATAGATGAGCAGGTCGGTTCCTTCCGGCTGCAGTCTACCTGGGCAGGAACTCTGCCTTCTTACAGGAGATTGCCCTTTTGTATTCACCATATAAATATTCAAAGCCAGTTTGTCCTCAGCCCCCAATCTCCTCCAGCAATGCCCCAGCCTCTGCCCCTTTGCTTTCGTCACTCTCAGCTTGCAGTCATACCACAACGAGCCAAGGCACAAAAATATTCTTATTGGTAGACTTGTTCTCATTGAAGTCTTAGAGTCAAGTCCAAAAAGCTGATAAATGTCAGACTCTTACAGCAAAGTGCAGTGAAGATAATCTTGTATTTAATGTAGCAGTTCATGACCCAAAATATTGAAATAACGTACTCAGCAGCTAAAACAAACCAAACTTTGAGGCTACTAATGCAGCCAACCATTTTATTTCATTTCCAAGGCAAGATAAGTTCTTCTGAAGTTTTTAAAAACTATGGACCCCATACACAGTCACAATTATGTGGCACAAAATAGACAAAATGACCATTTTTCACTACTGTTCATAACTTTATCCTGTTGTGCTATGCACAACAGAGTCACAACCAGCAACCTGTGGCATTACACACTAGAAAGAGGCAGAAGGAGCAAAACTAACATGGACACTGACACAGTAATGAGCCAAAGTGCTATACTGAGCAGCTCAATGGTATCTGTACCCCGATCACAAGTACAATGCTGCTGACCTTGGTAGAAAGTTAAATGCACTGACCTGTGAACTAGAAAAAAAGCTATGGTGAGGAGAAGGCTTAGGCGACAGAAAACAGTGCCACTGATCTGACACAGACAGTGCAGGATAAGGCTAGAGGATGGGGGAATCCACTGGATACCAGGCAGTCAGTACAAATCATGGTGATCTGTGGAGTATACTGGAGGGCCACTAGACCACCAGGGAAGACCCAGATAGTTGTCAAGAGGGCGCCTCAAAGATGCCTCATAAGTGGGCCACAGATAGGCATTAGGGGGTGGGAGCCAGCTTTGGCTGTTGCACAAGTAGGCCAGGCCAGGAGGAGCCAGGCTAATGGCTAATTAAAATATAATGGCATAGCATGGCATAGCATAGTGCACAGCCATTGGTGATATGCCATGAATAGATCCCTATGCATTCTACAATGTTAGGTGGTGAAAAAAACATGTGGAGCATGCAATTCACATAATAACAAAAAGTGACACTCTCATTGAGGGGGGGACTCTCCACCCCCTGCCCACAGCTCACAGACTTTATGTATAGTTGAAAAGTGTGATTGTGTAACAGGGAGACTTTTGCACCCCAATTTTGTGCCACCACACTTTGAAACTATGTATGGGGCCCTCTGTTTCCTTGCCAGCCTTACTTTGATGAACACGAGAGCAAAACAGTTCCACTGCTCCGGAGCATGCAAGGTAACAATATGATCAACAGCCAAGCAAAACCAGCACCACTCAACTGCACTTTAAAAGGGCATCTTTACCGAAAAAAGTTTAAAACATACCGCTGCATAGAAAAGCCACAGGTTGCATCTGGAACCTCTGCTGGTTTCGCACACTTAATTCGTCATCAGGTAGATGACCAGGTTATTACAAGGTGTGCTTAAGAGTAGTGAAGTTAAAGACATGGGGCCCGATTCTAGAAGGGTGGTGCAAGTCGCCACCAAACGCAACTTGCACCACCTGCAACTGCGACATTGACCATGTGCCCTATTCTAGAAGGGGCAGGGTCATTGCAGCTAAGTCCTGAGACTTGTGACATATGGTCAGGTACACCGAACTGTGGGTGCACCTGGCGAGCAAGTCGCAAGCCGCACCACAGGACGTAAGTACCCCCTCTGCCCAGAAGCCATAGGTGCCCGCGAGAGCTGCCCACACCCCCATTTCCCTGAATCCCCTTCAAAGTGCCCCACAGGACAGCGCAGGTAACCCCCCCACCTTGCCGTGACCCTGAGTCACCAGCTGCAAATGCGGCATATACCCATTGATGCCCTGGTAGTCTAGTGCCTCCCCCCAACAATTTAGAAATAAGGAATATCACCAATACCCTGGTAGTCTAGTGGAGCCCTCCTGATCATTTTAAATGTGTGTAATATCACCTATTCCCTGGTAGTCTAGCGACCCCCCCCAGTCATTTTAAATGTATGTAATATCACCTATTCCCTGGTAGTCTAGCATTTAAATCATTTAAATGTGTATATCACCTATTCCTGGTAGTCTAGTGGCCCCACCCAGCAGTGCCAGCCACCCAGCACCCCACCTGTACCCAGCCGGCAGCTGGCACAGCCACTTCTCACCCCATAGCCAGCCACCGAGGCTGGGTGCAGTATGAGCGGTACAGGAAAGACACGCTCAGAGTGGTATCAAGCGGCTATCCAGTAGCTCATACTGCACTCAGTCAGTGAATGACGTGGAAATGAGTGGTGAGCTGTGCCAGCTAACGGAGATGGGAGGTGCTGAAGTGGGCTAACGGCAGCTGCTGGATGAGGGGTGAGGCTCACTAGACTACCAGGGAATAGGTGATATTAACCATGTAAAATGATCATAGGGCAGCTGGACTACTGAAATTGGCGATATTCCTTCATTTTAAATTGATCAGGAGGCGCTGAACTACCGAATAGTGATAATTATTTATTCACTGCTCGGGGGACACTAGACTACCAGAATAATGCCACATTGCGGTCAAGCGACCCGTAGTTCAGGGGCACGGGTGATGGGATGGCAGCGCCGCCCTGCAGGACTTGTGCCAATGGGTGTTTCGGAGGGATGGGGGTGTGAGTAGCCCTGCAAGGCCCCACTGGGGTATGCTGGCATGTGGGGCGGTCAAGGGGCATGTCTGCAGGTGGGTCTCCATGACCCCCGGGGGGCAGCCGTATGTTACACCAGCTAAATGCTGGTTCAACTTACGTTGCCATTTCTCCTCTGGGGGTTCTTGTAGAATCCCAACACTGGGGACTTTGTTGCTGCCCTTATGGAATGGGGCACAACTGCTGCCGTAAACCCCCTAGCACCATGTCACAGGGGGCTTAATGGCGCAACTGGGAGTGTAACTGCTGTTTGGTGCAAGTGGCCTGCGCCATGTCATGAGCCACTTGTAGAATTGAACATGTTGCAACTGCTGGGTAAGTTGCTACATGCGCCATTCTACATGGCACAAGAGCTGTTACACCAGGTGTAACTGTACTAGAACCAGGCCCATAGTGTTCTTAATTCATAAACCCACGTATCAAATTCTAAAGTGCTCAGTGCTCCTCATGTTCAATAATATAACATCTACAACTTATTAAAACACACACATAGTAATTAAATGTCTAAACTGATCAGCTAATGTTAAAACTGTTTACCCAATAAAATGTCTTGTCCTTCCAACATTCTATAGTGCCGGAGGTAAACAATATATTTCTACCACTGTGCCCTGGAAAGAATCAAACAAAAAAAATGTTTAAGAACAGTTTGCAAACATTTTAAAATAAGTTAGAGCAACTAGTATAGTGGGAGGCAAAAATACAAATGTAAGCAGCATTTCTCATTTCTTATTACATTTCAGAATCTCAATCCTGTCATTAAGGCCCAGTGGATTCAGTGCCCCTAGAGTGTAAATCCAAAAAGATTCTCTCTGTATCAATCATCATTAACATGTGCTTGCCTCACCTACACATACTGTATCTGCAATCTGACTACAACTTTCACAACCAAAGAGAGACCCTAAGGAAAGTTTTTAAAACTGCTGGGGGTTCCATCTGTATTGAGGATGATTCCACAATATTTACAAAACTAACAACAAAATCGGTTTTAAAAATGGTTGAAAAGACAAAATATATTGTAGTGGAGAATCTAAGAATGTCAGGGATAATTGCTGCTAAAAAATGGAATAGAGAAAACATCATCCCAAGCCTATGTACTGACCCTAGCATTTGATATATTGCAAAAAGAGGTCATCACTGTAAATTGAATCAATCTCAAACTTGCCCACACAAAGGCTTGACTAAATTAGGGGCCACCCACTGACATTGTGGACCACATAGCTGTTCCCTTTTGAGCACAAGTCTGTGAGTTATACTGTATAAGCCATTGGTGGATTTATCTTGATCTGAGAGAAAGGAACATATTGCCTCCAAACCAGCATTGCCATGTTAGTATAAAGGCTGACGATGTGAAATGTCACCAGTCAATTATGTTTATCTAGAGCTGGAAGCAATGGCAATTTTTGGACTACAACAGTACTGATCAGAAGTTCATAGGGCACTGTCAGGACTAATGGTTTATGGAAACAGTTAACAAACCTCAAATCTGGCTGAGTTAGAGAATCAATTCCAGAGATAGCGGTGTGTGTGGTGGGGGGAGGGGGCAGATCTGCAGGTATAATTACAAAATTTTCCTTGTGCATCAAATAATAATTTTCACTTTCTTTAATGTAAGATTAGAATGTTTTAGCTGTTCCCTTAAAAGGGCTTCCTGTGCTTCTGTCACTCCCATGGGTAATTGTGGTTAGCAGCTTGACCACACTGAAAACAAGGTTCTGCATTTCCGTGGAACTCTGCTTGATAACCAGATGGAAACATACAAAGAAACATAGAATTTGTTGGCAGAAAAGAACCTCCTGGCCCACCTAGTCTGCTCAGATGGTCCCTGGCTAGTTTGTCTCTGCAGATCCTACCTGGTCTCTGGCAATCCTCCTCCCTGCCTATTTACTAATATTCCCCTATGTCTATCCCATACATGCTTGAAGCCCCCTACTGCTTTCACCTCCATTACTTCTGTTGACAGTCTGCTCCAGGTACCCACCGCACTTTCAGTGAAGTAATATTTCCTCACATCCCTCTCCCCCTCCAGCTTCATTGCATTCTCTCTGGTCCTGGTGTCCCTTCTCATTTGAAAGATACTCCCCTCCTGCTCCTTGTTTACCCCGTGAGGTACTTGTAGGTCTCTATCCTGTCCCCTGTCACTCTCCTCTCTTCCACACTGTAACATAGAAACATAGAAGTTGTCAGCAGAAAAGGACCTCTTGGCCCACCTAATCTGCACCTTGGCCCACCTAGTGTACATATTGAGATCCCTATGTCTTTCCCCTAGGGCATTAAATGCAACCCTTGCAATATTTTAGTTGCCCTCCTCTTGACTGTTTCCACCTTGTCTATGTCCTTTCTGAGGTACAGCCCCCAAAGCTGGACACAATACTCCAGGTGGGGTCTCACATGTGAGTGATACAGTGGCAACACCACCTCCCAACCCCTGCTGGAGACACCTCTCCCTATTCATTTTATTTATTTATGGATTTATTTGTCTCTTTGTTTACTTACTTACTTACTGAAAACTTAGAGAAATTACCCTTGAGCACAAATGCTCATTTACAAAGGTTCCACATCAAATACAGTCACAAAAACATTACAAGTACAATAAGCAGTTCCAAAGGAAGTTCAGTCAAGTCAGGCTCAAAGCATTTAAGGCAAAATAATTACATACAGTTTTGAAAATAAATCCATACAGTTTATTCTATAAAAAACTTACAGACATAAACCAAATAAAACTGTTTGATGATTACAATTGCATTGGACTGCAAAGGGAGACCTCAAAGATCTCTTAAATTGATTAAACGTGGGAAGATTCAACAGTGTATCAGGTAATTTGTTTAACCAGTTAGCGTCCCCGAGAGCAAATGACTGCTTGCCCTGCTGAGTACACCTGAAAGGAGGTTTAAGGGCATTCCTGGCCATATTCTTGGTGTATTGGTTGGATTCAATGTGGAAGCAATTTGTTAAAGCAGGAGATGTTAGGCTCATGAGCGCCTTTTTTTAGCTTGTAAACAGGTCTGTAGCCTTATTCTGCTGGATAAAGGTAGCCAGTTAGTGAGTGTGTAAAGGGTACAACTATGAGTGCAGTTCTCTGCACCAAGTACAAAGCAACACGCGTTATTACAGAACAGCTTTACTCTGTTTAGTACCATATCACAGGGAGCTGCGTAGACTGGAACCCCATAATCTGTAAGTGACAGAACTGAGCTGGCCACAATAAGGCATCTAGCATCCCCAGTGAGATTATTCCTGTACCAGTATAGGGCACTCAGTCTTCTGTTAATTATGGCCACCAGACTGTCAGCATGGAGTGCAAAAGATAAGGCGTCATCCAAAGTTACTCCAAGGTCTTCCAAGGTCTCCACCTGTTCATGGTTATGTCCTTGACCATTTCCGATGACAAAGGATGGAACTATCAGCTTCTGTGGGAGGCTAGAGAAGAGCATGGTCTTTATTTTTGGTTTTTGTAATTTAGGACCAGTTTGTTGTTTGAGAACCAGCTTTCAACTGACCTAAAGTTACTTTGAAGAGTGGAAAAGAGTGGGCTTTGCATCCCAGCATTCCACTGGCACCTATCCACTGTTTTGTTACATTGCCCTGCCACTTTAAGGTCATCAGATACAATAACCCCAAGGTCCCTCTTCTGCTTAATGTCTTTAGTGCCTCTCCCCATCCTATACTCAGTTCCTGCATTCCTATGCCCTAGGTGCATGATTTTGTACTTTTTGGTACTGAACCCCAACTGTCATGCTCTTGACCACTTATGAAGTTTCCCAAGTTTCTTTTGCTGCCCATTCCCTCCACCTCCTACTCAGTGTCCACCCTATTACAGCTTTTGGTGTCATCTGCAAAAGGCATACCTTTACTTCCAGTTCTTCTGGTTCTTCTGCAGTGTCACTTGTGAAGACATTGAAAAGTACCAATCCCAGTACTGAACTTTGTGGCACCCCGCTGGTCACTCTTCCCTTAATTACAGTGAGTGCCATTAACCATCACCCTCTGTCACCAATCCATTAACCAGTTCCTTACCCAATGCACCACTTTTGATCCCACCCCTACACTTCTTAAATTCTTTATCAGACTCCTTTGTGGCACAGTGTTGAAGGCCTTGCTAATGTTCAGATAGTTCATACCCACTACCATCTCCTGATCTAGTTCTCTGGTCTCCCAGTCAAAGAAATCAATCAGATTCATCTGCCAAGACTTTCCCCCTGTGAATCCATTTTGCCTTTGATCTTATAGCCCACTGGATTCAAGATATTCTACCAACCTTTTCTCCACCATTGCTGTGAGACTGACCACATATAGTTGCTAGCCGCCTCCCTGCTGCTGCTCTTATGGAGTGGGACCACGTCTGCTCTCTGCCAGTCCTCCAGAACCATGTTTGTTTCCAGTGAGCTGCTGGATATGGCCGTCTGTAACTAGCACCTTCCTGAGCTCCTTTAGTACTATTGAGTGTCTCCCGTCCTGTCCCCTAACCTTGTCCACTTTCAGAGCTGCAAGTCCCTTCAATACTGTTTCTTCTACAAATGGGCTTGTGCCCACCCCCTATTTGTTCTTTCTGCTACCTAGTTGTCCATCCTTAACTTCACTGTGAAGACTTAGCAGAAAACTGTTCAGGATGTCTGTTTTTTCTTGATCTTCTTCTGTGCAGTCTCCCCCTGCTGCCCTCCTTATCCTCACTATCCTTCCCCTTACTCCTCCAATAGGTTCTGTTGCAGGAAGGTATAACAATGAATTCTGTTGCAAGCTTTTGTACCAAAGCTTGCAACAGAACTCACTGTTATACCTGCAAATTTGTTTCTAGTGTCACTGAAATTCAAGGTCCCACAGGTGTTTTTCACATCACCAAGGAGTTCTCATGCATTTCCACTAATATGATATATTGTATTGTTTGTAGGGTGTGTGTAGCTATCTACATCGGAAAAACTGGCAAATGCCTGGCTGACCAATTCAGGGAACATTACAGGGCTGTCAGGAATGGAGACACTAATAAAACCACTGTATCCCATTTTACCTCCAGGGATTTTTATTTATTTATTGAAATGTTTCACCAGGAAGGCACACTGAGCAACAAGTTGCTCGTCTCCTGGTGCTACCTGGAGGGAAGGAGTACAATAGGAATGAGACATTAAACATTCAAGTTACAAGATCAACATTAACATACAGTTGTAGGGCTGGTGTTACAAACAGTGTTACAACAGTGCTGCGCATAACATGTAGAAAGAGTGGACAATAATAAGTGCTGGGTTAATAAGTAAACAAGTGCTTACGTGAAAGAAAAGGGGGAAGGGGAAAGAGGGGTGAGGTGGGGGGAGAGGAAAGAGTCATGTCCCTTGAGCCCCTTCAGGATGCGAGGAACCCTGCAAGGGGACTCAGGGGATCAGAGAGAAGGGGATAAGGCAGTGTCCCAGAGAGACCTCTTTAAGATGGTGGGGGAAAGGAGTAGATGAGAGAGTCAAGCCTCTTGGGGGGTAGGAGAGGGACCCATGGAGTGCATTCGGGGTCCTTTATGTTCTGTGAGAGATCAAGGGAGGCCAGTAAGGGGGAGCAATTTAGAGGAAGGGGAGGAGGGCTAGAGATTTGGGGGGGTGGGTGTGCACAGGGTAAAATGAAGGTGAGGGTAGAGGGGTAGGGTTTGTCCAGGGCTTAGAGGAGGGAATTAGCAAGGAACATGGCAGGAGCAGCTAGGTGCAAGGTAATTACTGAGGGCAGAGCTGATGGAGTAGGTGGTGGATGAGTGCCGGATTTGAGGGGGGAGGGATTTCCAAATTTTTGGGAGGCAGTGAGAGTAACTGGATTGACCAATTTGGATGGATCTGTGGGGGACAACCAGGGTACGGGAGTCAGTTGATCTAAGGAAATGGGATGGTGGATGGTGTTATAAAGGAGGAGATGAGGTAGGAAGGGAGCTCACCCAACCAGTGCTTGGAGGTGAATTTAGCACAGTGGTAGAGTCACCTATTTGTAAGAGAGGGGAAGGATAGGACACGATAAATATCAGTGATGGGTGCAAGTGGGGGGCATCCAGTGCAAAACGGCAGAAGGAATTGAAGAGGGTGTCCATTCTGGCCAGGGAAGACTTAGTGGCAGCACCATAGACTACGTCACAGTAGTCGAAAATGGGCAGTATCATCTGCTGAATAAGTTCACGCCTAGCCGTAGGAGGGATGCAACTACAGTTCCTGAACAGGGCACCAAGCTTGGGGAGCAGTTTTTTCTGGATGGCGTCAATATGTCCAGAGAAGTTTAGGTGTTGGTCCAACCAAAGACCTAAGTACTTGAAGGAGGATGTGTCCTCAAGTAAAGTCCCCTCAAGGGTGTGAAAAGTGGTTATGGAGGGAAGCCTAGTGAGTCTCTGCCTTGTGCCAAAGGTCATGGAGAGAGTCTTCTTGGTGTTGAGGAAAAGTTTATGGTTAGCAAACCAGAGCGGAACCTTGTCAAAGTCTTGTTGTAAGCTGGTTGTAACCTCATCAGGACAGGAGCCAGATGCATACAGGACTGTATCATCGGCACACATATGTATAGCTGAGGATGGGGAGCAAACAGAGGGAAGGTCATTTAAGAAGATGGACAATAGGAGGGGCCCTAATACTGAGCCCTGAGGGACTCCAGTGCTAATCAGGAAGGGAGGGGAAGTGGCATCCAAGATCTTAACTGATTGAGTTCTACCAATAAGGTAGGCCTTGAACCAGTTTGTGGTGGAGGGAGATAGGCCAGCTGCTGGGAGTGAGTTGAGGAGAAGGGAGCGAGAGACGGTATCGAAGGCCTTGACCAGGTTGATAAAAATAGCAGAGGTAATTTGGCCATTGTCCATCCCAGTTAGGATGGAGTCTGTGAGCCACAGGAGAGAGGTGGTGGTTGAGTGTTTTTTCCTGAAACCAGACTGGAAAGGGATGAAAAGGGAGGTGTCAGATAGAAAAGAGGTGAGTTGGAAGAGGACAATGTGTTTTTGAAGCTTGGCAAGAGTAGCGAGGAAAGAATTGGGGCATTAGTTGCCAGGGTATGAGGGTCACCCCCTTTGGGTAGAGGGAGGACCACAGCATAGTTCCATGAAGAGTGGACTGAGGCAATAGAGAATGAGAGATTTAGGATTATTGAGAGTGGCAGGCAATGACCGAAGCAGAGAGGGAGAGGAGTTTTGGGTCAGGGCCATCAGGGGAGGCACCTTTAGAGGGGTTGATGGTGAGGAGGGCACTTAGAGCATCATTTGTGGTTACAGTAGTGAAAGAGAAGGGAAGGTGGGTGGGTGGTGGACGGGGCACACCAGTAGAGGAGGGGGAGGGGGAAGGGTAGGAGGGGAGGGATGTCAGTAGCTCAGTGGCACAGAAGGTATAGCATGAGTTAAATTCCGCAGCTACAGCTGGTGGGATGGACACTAGTGAGCTATTTACTTTAAGTACCTGGGGCAGTGGGCAAGATGAGGAGGTAAATAGGGTGTGGACCACTTTCCAGAACTTTGAAGGGGAATTTATGTTGGTGATGAAGGCAGATTTGAAATATTCGGACTTGGCTAACCTTGTAGCCCTGGTGCAAGTGTTTCTGAGCATGCAGCAGTTCATGAGGTCACTGGGATGCTGGGTAGCTTTATGACACTTCCAGGCTCGATCTCTAGCCCTGAGGCAGGCCAGAAGTTCAGGGGTTATCCAAGGTAAGTAGTTACCTCTGACTCTGGTTTGCTTGAGTAGGGCAAAGGCATTCCAGTTTACAAGAAAGATTTCATTGAAGTAGGCAAGGGCCTTATCAACTGAGGGGAAGGAAGTTAGCGGGGATCAGTCAGAAGTGGCAAGGTTACTCAAGAGAGGTTCAAGGTCAAGAGACTTGAAAAAGCATAGTTGTATGATTTTCTGTGGCAATTTAGTTCTGTGGACTTTCCTAACTATGAATATTGGGTTATGGTCACTGAGAACATCAGGGAGGATGCCAGAGGTGATCACACAGTGGGGGTGGGAGGTTAGGGCCCAGTTGAGTGGGGAGTGTTGTTGTGTCTTGTGGTTTGGGCGGGTGGGTTTGGAGATCAGTTGGGAGAGGTTTAGGGCACCGATTTCATTTTTAGTTTTGGTAGTTTTAGGTGACAACCAATTTATATTGCAGTCACCTAGGATGAATAAGTCCCCAGAGCGAGCATGGGAAGTGATGAAGGTTAGGAGGTCTAGTGCGACCGAAGGATGGATATTTAGATGGCAGTATATGCTGTCTATGAAGATTGGGAGAGTGAAGGGGAGGGTCACATGGATAGCTAGGGCATCATGGGTCTCAGGATTGGAGGGTGAATAGATGATGGAATATCGGATGGCGGCTAGGACATAAATGGCCACACCACCGCTCCTGCTAGTATGGTCTTGCCTTACCAGTGAGTAGCCAGGAATGGAGACCAACTGGTCAGGGATAGTGCTCTTTAGCCAAGTTTCTGAGATGATTAGAGTATCTGGTTTTAGAGTGCACACCATGGTCTGAATCTAGTCTATTTTTTGCAACAAGCTGCGGGTGTTTAGATGTAGGATCTTTAAGCCCTTTGGGAGGGCTGAGAGAAGAGAGCGAGGAGAGGTAGTAGAGGAGGTGGCACCAGAGGAGCAAGGGGCAATAGGGCCTGGGTTGGGGTGGGTATGCCCAGCGGAGAGCAAGAGGAGGGAGAGTATGACAAAGTGGAGCTTAGAGAATTTTGAAGGGGATGGTGAAGAGGTTGGGAGTTTTGAGGAGAAGGGAGTGGATGAGCTAGGAATAAGAAGGTGGAGATCCACAGTGAAAGTAGACACCGTTATCAAAGCTGCATGATGAATAGTGGTAGAGTGAGACCATATTTTAAATGGCAGGGAGGGAGTGATAGCATGGATGTGCTAGGGGACTGGAGATAGTAACTGGTGGGGTTGGGAGAGTTATTTGGAATAGGTGAGTAGAGAACAAGTGGAGGTGGTAAAGAGAGATATGAGCAGAACAAGGGGGAGAGAGAGGAGAGTAGGGGATGCATTGTTCATAAAGACAGAGAGGTTAGTGAATAATTGATTCAGGTAGAGGAAGAGGGTTTGCTTAGATAAGATTATGTCCCTCTAGCGGCAGTACAGTATAACTTAGTAATGGGAAAAAACCTTGCATTAAACAGTCTAATAAATACAGTTCAAATGACTACACACAGTTCCAGTAGAGTACACTCAATAGACATAGGCAGAGAGGAGAAAGCTGTTATGGTTTGAAAAATGTGCGCCCACCAGTTAAAACTCTGGCTAGGAGGCACACAGCAAAGTTCAGACAATGGAAAGAAGTAGGGAGTCAATCAGGAGCCTGGATTCGCCAGCGCCATCCAATCAGTAGCTGTAGGCAATGCCGGGGGGAGAAAGTGGGGCAAGCCGCAAGGAAGTTTATACCTGCAGATCTGGACGGTGAACTGGAGATGCAGGGACTGCAGGGATCATGTCAATGATCTTTCTGTTTGTGTCCTTCAGCAGGGTTTCCAGGATGCTGAGGAAAGAAAACACAAAAACCAAGCTGATCATCCACCTAGGCTACCAGCAGCCCTCTGGTTTAAATGACGGACATATTTTCTACTAACATCTTTCAGTCATCTTATGGTTTGCCATTGTAGTCTGTCCTTTTTACTGTCCCTTTCACCCCCTTCCCATCATATCTGAGCTTATATGTGTGCATGGTATGTTTGCATCATGTGGGCATGCCCGCACACACTTTTATTCAGCGTGTGGGCATGCTCATGTCCAGCTATGTGTGCACATCTATTTTCATTTTCTATAGCTGTCTTTGTCTCCTTCCCCCACATTTGTCACCTTTCAGCCTTTTTACTAGGCCCTGTTAATTGGTCTCCACTTGAAGACTCCTCAGCTCATTCACTCGTACTATGCCTTTTACACCCATTATCCCCATTTTGTTTTCCAGCTTCTATTCTCACCTTGCCTATTATCAATTTTTTTCCAAGATTCCCCCCATTTTCATTCCTCACATATATATTCCTTATTTCTCTTTACTTCTCCAATAACTTTGCTTTTTTCTCTTTTAGATAATTCCTTGAGAAACGTTGATTGTTACTCTATTTTCTATTTTGAGCAAGCATTTTATATTACCATTTCATTTTGCATAAAAAAAATGCAACTTGAATTACTATGTTTTCAAAAGGTTTCTCAAAAGTGACACTCATTGGGTGATCAGGGAATTGGATCAGGGTGGACTCGTGGAGCGATGGATGTGGCCTACTTAGATTTCAATAAGGCATTCAACACCATTCCACATAGAAGACTTGTAAAAAGCTGGGAAGGTTAGGAGTGGGTCCTAAGGTGGTAAACTGGGTGAGAAATGGGTTGGGGGATGGGAGACAGAGGATGGTGGTAAACGGAGTTCACTCCGAGGAAGGGAGGGTGACAAGTGGGGTACCACAGGGATGAGTACTGGGACCGGTCATCTTTAATGTCTTTATTAGCGATATTACAGAGGGGCTAGAAGGGAAGGTATGCCTCTTTACAGATGACACTAAAATCTGTTATAGTGTTGACACTCCGGGGTGGTGAAAAAATTAATAGTGATCTAGGAAAGTTGGAGGAGTGGTCAAGGGTATGGCAGCTAGGTTTCAATGTGAAGAAGTGCAAAATCATGCACTTGGGGCAGAGAAACCCTGGGGCAGAGTACAAAATGGGGAGTAGTATTAACCACCACCAAACAAGAAAAGGGACCTGGAAGTAATTATCTCTGATGACCCAAAGGTGACCAGACAGTGTGACAAGGCAGTGGAGAGAGCTAGTGATATGCTAGGAAGCATAGGGAGGGGTATCACCAGCAGAAAGAGAAGTGGTGTTATCACTGTATAGATCACTGGCAAGACCTCACCTAGAGTACTGTGTCCAGTTCTGGAGACCACATCTCTGGAAGGACATAGACAGGGTAGAGGCGGTCCAGAGGAGGGCAACCAAAATGGTGCAGGATCTGCATCACAAACCCTATGAGGAGAGACTGAAGGACCTCAATATGTACACCCTGGAGGGGAGGAGGGAGAGGGGGATATAACAGAAACATTCAAATATCTCACAGGTACATATAAGGTTCAAGAGGGAAGCAGCTTTCAGGAAAAAAGATGCGTAAGAACAAGGGAACATGCTATGAAGCTCGAGAGGGAGACTCAGGGGAGATATGAGGAAGTACTTCTTCACAGAAAGAGTGGTGGATGCTTGGAACAGCCTCCCAGAGGGGGTGGTGGGGGAAAAATGGTAATGGGCTTTAAGAATGCATGGGGTAGGCATAAGGGAACCTTAGAGGTAAGGAAGGGGTTGGGGTAAAGCCAGAGATCAAGTAGAATCTGCAGTGTTATAGTTGGTAGGGAACATGGGCAGACTAGGTGGGCCAAGTAGTCTTTATCTGCTGTAAATATCTATGTTTCTATGTTTCTCACTTTTGACATCCAGAATGCTACCTCTTTTCTTGCTATACAACTCTCAGTGTCATTCTCCCTCAGGTATCTGCCTAATCCTGATTTAACAGTCTGAACAGTGCTGCCTTTCACAGTGTCACTGGGTAGGCTATTCCACATGTAAACCACCCTGTGAAATATTGTATTTGCTAGTCTGCTACCAGGACACCCTTCTCTTCAGGTCTGCCATTGCCCGTCTCATGCTGGTCACAATGCGGCACCATTGTTCTTCCCACACCTTGAGTTTTGCTGGTCCATACGAAAATGATCTAGGCAGACATCTGGCCAGAGCATAGCAGAAGACTTCCTTATTTAGCTATAAGAGCTACAGCACACCATGAGGAATTGCCAAGACAAAGCAAGGCAAAGATTATTTATATGGCGCCATATCCTGGAGGCTCTGGACACCTTACATTAAACATAAAACAGGCAGGGCATTGAATAAAATCACATATCATAAATAAAACCACACAGATAATACAATAACACATCAGATATAGCATTTAAAACTAGCAGTTTTTTGGGCTGGTCGGATCATTACGTCAGGGAAGGACAGGGAAATAGGTAAGCTTTCAGGCCACTCTTGAACCTCTCAACTGACAGAACCTCCCTGACAGCAGCTGGAAGAGAATTCCACAGGACTGGTTCAGCAACACTAAAACCCTGGTTGCTGGAAGTTCTTAATCTGTGTAACCCCTAGGTGGCACTATCCCAAGGGCTACTACCCATGCCTGCTTGGCTAGTAGCAGGTTAAGGGGTCTAGGTTCGGTGACGGGTGCCTCCACCCAAAGGTCAGGGTTGGTATGAGTCAAACTAACCAGACCACAGCCCCCTGGGACACTGTGACCCCCCTTGTCTCCTACTAGTAGCCCACGCAATACACAATATTTACCTTCACGATACCCCTGATATGTTTTGTACATACACATATATTTGGCACTTATCCCCAGGACTGGTTTCTTCAGCTTGGCTCTGGGGACCCCCTGTAAAACAAGGTCAGGCAAGACAAAAGGCCACAGTGCAATACCTTAAGCATAAACTGACACCACAGTCAATGTAAATTGCAGAAAAAAGTAGATCTGATTTATTCAGGGGGTAGTAACACAGGAAGGGCACAACCAGGGTAATTGGTTGGAATAATTTATCATTTACTGTACAGTGTGGGCATTTAGAGTCTCTGAAACAGTTACACTCTCTGGGTACCCAGGGAGATGGGCTAGCCAGGACAGTTGCCCAGGGTACGCTGGTGTTGCAGCTGGTTGGGGCTCTGTGAAGAAAAGAAATGACATGCACCACACCCTAATTGTAATCCAGAGCCGGAGGGCTCAGTTCGTGCAAAAGAAAAGAAATAACAAGCAATCAGGTGATGCACTTTTGATTTAGATATACGTTGCAGGGAGCTACCCTGATGATTACTCACGATACCCAAAAACTGGACATAGGATGGACAATGGTAGAGACAGTAGATGATGATTCTGGATTGCCAGAAAAAGCAGAACCCACACAATGCGCCGCAACAATGTTCCTGTTCAGGCATGGAGCCGGGGCTGATCCCCAGGCAGGTTCCTCGTCGATGGTTCTTCACTGTGCAGCAGGGTAGGATCATAGAGCCCTCGTGGCAGGGCCCAGCTGCATTAAGTGGCAGCGGATTCAGTCCAATTTGAACTGGGTACAGCTTCCAGCCCTCGGCACATCTATATGTAAAAAAAAGATTACTTTACCAGGCAAACGGCTCCTCAATCCCAATCGCAAAGTCACTGCTAAAACCCGGGAGCTCTGAGGTAGCTGTAGTTCCTGACAGGCCAATGGCATTTAACAAAATCTTCAATCTTCTACAGGTGCAGCCTGGCCTCTTTCCAATTACTTGCTGGGTTTCTCCAAAAGCGGATTCAGTCCAAAACGTGATATTTTCCTCTCACTCTCTCCACACCATGAGCTGAAATGCAGGCCGCTAACTAGGCCCTCGCACAGTTTTCCTGCTCGAACTACGACACGCTTGCTCAGCTACCATGAGCTGTCTCTCCCCCTCGATTCCCAACTTCAATCTGGCTTGCCAGCAGACAGCTCAGGGGGTTTCCCTTGGATCCAAAAGGTGCAATTGGTGGGTCCAGCTGTCAGTCACAGTAAGAGCTCCCCATTTTTGGTGCAAAAGGCACCAACAGTCCAAAACTACAAGTTCCAACTGGTAATCCACACAGTCCCACATTAACAGGCTCCATTTTAGAGTCCTCACATACTGATTGGTCCAATTCGGCAGTTCAGGACCAAAATGGTGAAGCTAACGGAACAGTCCTTGCTCCAAATAAGGCTGGTTAAAGCAAACCACATTATTATTACTACTCTAAATGATTACCAGCAATTAGTTACATCTTTTAGCAGGGCTCCCTCTGCACAGTTAGTGATGGCAGAAACTGAGCGAGTATTCAGCAGCCCGGGTGGGACTCGAGCATGGAAACACACAGTCCCCCCTTTTGATTAATTATGACTGCAAACAGGCAGCCCTTAAAGAGACAGTACACTGAGGCTACACAGGCACTCACAGGCAATGCTTTTAAATGCTAAACGCAGGACACCAGCCTGGCAACCAGCATTTGGGAAAGCTCATAGAAGCCTTTTGGGAACCCCATTTGTAGGGGGGTTACACACTTACTTGCCAGGAAAATGTGGCGTCCGCGTCAAATAGGTACCATCCCAATAATTTCAAATGCGAATTATCCTACACTTCTATACCATTAGCAGATTAGGCCTATAACTTCTAAAGCATTAGTCAACATATTAACCCTTTACAATACACATTCTCTGTATTTCACAGTACACTACTTTTCCTAAATTACATCACACGTGTTGCACAGATTACTCATATACACACTGCAGTTTGGAATCAGGTTATTACTTCCTGCACATGGAACAATGAGAATGGGGGCCCTTTTCTGTCAGCTACCTTAGGGCTAGAAGGGGCAGGGGCACCATACCCGGAGGGCAGAACAATCAACTGGGAATTAGCACTTAAGCTCAGTTTGGGAAGTGAACTCTAGGACACATAAACTCCCTTGTGGGAGACTTCCAGTGATGTCACTTGCTTAATGGCAGCCTAAATCGGAGCTCTGGTGTCTCGGGTACTTTTTTCAAAGTAATCTCTGACCATCAGTGACTGAATTGCTTTATCTAGGATATGCCCAGTCTCCATAGGTATTTGTACAATGGGTAGAACTAAAAAGAATCTCGATGATGGAGAACGCAGCCGCTCAAGAGTTCAGATGGAGCTGAGGCCTGTAAGCCTGTCTGGATCCCGTTCCTCTTTAATCACGGCTTCGGGGAGGACTCTGATGGCTCTGGTTCTGAAGATACGTCCACTTTCACAAAAGCCAACGGGCACAGAATGCTAAAAATATTACACCGTATTGATGCCAGGATTCTAGGGATACAAGGTGATCTTAAGAAATTAGAAACACATATTACTTCGGTGGAAATGCAGGCTGAAACTTTGCAATCAGAACATATGGCCTTCAGGAGATCACTGGCTTACCTTCATAAAAGGGAGAAAGAACTGACCATGAGAGCGGAAGATGCAGAGGCGAGAGCTCGTCGTAACAACAATCGCATATTTGGTATCCTGGAGGGGGTAGATCCTCCAAGCATGGAGGACTTTATAGATTCCTGGATAAAGACGGAGCTGAATTTGGAGGAGGGCTTCAGCACAGAAATTGAAACAGCTCATCGCTCTGTTGCCCCTAAACCGAAAGAAGGTGCACCACCCAGATCAGTGATTGTAAAATTCCTTCGGTACATAACGAAAGAGAAGATTATGAAGTTAGCGTGAGCAAAGGAAAATCTTAATTTGGATGGACAAAGGCTATACATAGATCAGGACTTCCCTCCTCTAATGCTTGCTCAATGTAAGAAGGTGTTACAAGTGGTAAAATCGTTGAGGGATAAAGGTTTGAAGGCCTACCTTAGGTACCCTGCAAAGCTCTGGGTACAGAATGGAGATGGGGTTAAGATCTTCGACACCCTCTCGGCTGCTGTCCCTTTCCTCATGTCACAAGAGGTACCCATTCCGGATATAAAGGAAGAACAGGCAGAGAAGGAGATAGAAGATCTGTTATGGTTTGTTGCTCCAGGTTCAGGAAGGCACGCAAAGAGACGAGAAGAGGCTCTGCTTCCACTGCATGCAGATATGGCGAAGTGGCTGCAAACTAGGAAAACCTGAGAAGCGCACTAATGAAGCATGCATGGTGATTTGTTCTGCAGTAATGCCTTGTAATAGGCAGCGATACCCTCGGGACTGAAAAGTTGAGACTGTAAGATACATAAGGGACTTACTGTACCATTTCATCTGGAATGGACAAACAATATTTGTTTACCTCTCTTTTCTTTTTGGATATGAGGTCTCCATTTCAAATCTCGGACTGATCACAGGATATCTTGGGGAAATTTTTTTTTTTTTAGTTGCTTCCTTAAAGAGATATGGAGGAACTTATCAATGTTAGGTTTAAGGTTTCAAGAGGAGGGTTTTTGGAATGGGACCCATAGCTGGTGTAACGTGGATAAAGTCCCCACAGGATAAAACGTCGCATTCGAAGGGTGGAGACGGGGTATCAATAAAAGGTTTTCTTTTTTCCTTTTCTTATACAAATATAGGTACAAGCGTGGATTTAGTTAATGGTCAGATGGTTATAAAGAATAGATAGAGTAGAAAGCAATTTAAAAGGAGGAGATGGGGGGAGTGATTTGATTTGGGTATATGATGGTTGGAGGAGGGGGTACCACACAGCAGAAAAAATGCAAGTATACAATTTAGGTTTGGTGCGGGTGGTTGGCCTGCTGTATCCCCAACCTCTGTCTAGTTAGTAAAACAAGGAGGATTAGTTAAAATTGGTAATATTGGGTTTTGTTATTAGCCTCCCCCGGTCTCATTTGATAAGCTGCAGGAAGCTTGACTGTGCCCGGGGTACCTGGCTTTGATGGCTTGCCTAACCGGATCCAAGCCAATTAGGAGAGGGGCAGGGTTCTGAATTATAGGAATCTACCCCTTAGCATTTGGATACTCTTTTTCTCCTATAATACTAGGAGCTATATGCCCCTAGCATCTGGGGGATTAGACTACTACCCCCAGTTTTTTGTAGCTCGGACTGAGCTAATAGGTATCTGGTGAACAGGTACCTGAGTTCTTGTTCTCTCTTTATTATCCCCCTTTTTTCTTGGGGTTCTTGTTCTTGACCCACGTTGGGGTCATAGGATGTTATTACACCCAAGGGTTAGTTAATAGGGTGGGATGTTTGGGGTAATTTTTGACTGTTGGGGTTATGTAATTTTTTATATTTTAGGTTTTTTTTCATGTTTATGTTTCCTTATTCCCAGAAGTAAGCAAGAGAGTTTCTGTAGAATTTTCAGAGTGGCGGGGGTTAAAACTGGTACTTGATGATTTTCCTTCCCTTCAAATATGCTATTATGACATCTCTTAAGATAGTATCAGTTAATGTTAAAGGGATAAATGGGGTTGTCAAGCAAGCGAGAATTCTACAAGAGTTGGGATGCTTAAAGTGTGACCTGGCATGCTTACAGGAAACCAAATTGTCGGATAGTGAACATCTTAAACTTCGAATGATGTGGGTAGGTGGGGTCTATGCAGACTCCTGCCCCAATTCTCCTGGGGGGGGAGTGGTTATCCTAATCCATAAAGGTCTTCCCTTTAAGGTTCATAGGGTTCTGACGGAGGGGTTGGGACATTATGTGATGGTCTCTGGCAGTATATGGGACACCACTCAATTTAGTAGCAGTAGTGCCACGCCTCCTTCTGGTAGCTTTTCAGGCGATTTTTGCTACAGTGGATTCTCTCCCAGGTAGAGTGGTAATGGTTGGGGATTGGAATTGTGTTGAGAATAGTCTCCTTGACAGGAACCCTGGGGAGGAGGACAGCGTGTTCTAAACTTCTCAGAACTCTATTATCAGAGGGGGGTTGGACAGATCCTTGGAGACAACAAAATCCACTGGTTAAAGACTTCACATTCTATTCAGTGGTAGCCAAATCATATTCCAGACTCGATAGGTTTTACACACAAACTAAGAATGTTAGTGACATGGTAGATCTGGCAATACACCCGGTCACTTTTTCAGATCATGCTCTGATTAGTGCTAGAGTAAAGTGGCCTGGAGTAAAATCTAAAGGTAACTGGAGATTTGACCCAAGTCTTCTCAATGATAAAAGTTTTGTTGCCCAAATGAAAGAGTCAATCAAATTATATATTTCAGAGAATAAGGAAAATGATACCCATGTACGTTTTATGTGGGATGGGCTGAAAGCAGTTGTACGGGCTCAGATCATTAGCTATTCTACCTATAAATATAAAAGCACCCAAGCCAAACTGGATAATTTGTTAGAAACCATAAGTTCCTTGGAAAAACAACATAAAAAAAACAACAAGGATACTTCTATCCAAGAGAAATTACTGGAAGCTAGAGAGAAATATAATAGTGAAATGAATACTAGAACTGAAAATCTCCTAAGATACACTAGACAAAAATATTATGAAACAGGGAGTAAAGCACAGCGGTTATTGGCCCTCAGGCTTAGAAAACAACAGGCAGAAAGATATATTTCTAGTCTTAAAAAACATGGAACCCAGACCCTTTCCTCGGACCTCATACAAATTGTAAACAGTTTTTGTAATTATTACTGAGAGTTATACTCCCAAGAAAGAGGAGAGAACAACCTAACCCAGGTAAACAATTTTTTAAATAATATAGACCTACCCAGGCTTGAAGACCCCCAGAAAAACAGTCTAGACAGGGCGATAACTGAACGAGAAGTTATTAAGGTTATCAAGAGCTTAAAAGGGGGGAAGGCCCCGGGCCAGGACGGGTTTGTGGGGGAATTTTATCGAGCATTTGCCAGTGAGTTGACCTCTCTGTTCACCAGAGTTTGTAATATAGCTCAGGAACAGGGAGAGGCCCCAGCCTCCTGAGAAGAAGCTTTGATCACTCTCCTGCCAAAACCAGGTAACGATCTGGCATAGTGTGGGAGCTATCGCCCTATATCTCTAATCAACCAGGATGCTAAAATATTTGCTAAGATCCTGAGTTCTCGCTTACAAGAATTTATCCCGGAACTAGTACACAAAGACCAGACAGGGTTTATTCCAGGCTGTCATATCCAGGATAACATTAGATTATTACTCAATGCTTTGTCTGCCTCCAAGTCATTCCCCCTAATGTTTTAAGGGTAGTATTGGCATTGGATGCGGAGAAAGCATTCGATCGTATTGATTGGCCTTTCCTGGATCAGGTCCTGGAGAAGTTTGGGATTGGGGAAAAGTTCAGAAAGTGGATAGCAAACCTGTACAGAAATCCCTGGGCAAGGGTGAAGGTGAATGGGATAACCTCGGAAAAGGTACTGATTAGGAGGGGGACTAGACAAGGCTGCCCGCTTTCACCTCTACTGTTTGCATTATGCATTGAGCCCCTGGTAGCCCTTGTGAGGCAGTCAAATCACTTTAGAGGCATTCAGGTACAGGGAGTGGAGGAAATGGGTCTCTTTATACACAGCTGACACCCTGCTATATATTACTGACCCTGTGAGGCAGATGCCTTTAGTGGACTCTCTAATTCAGTCATTCAGTGCAGTCTCCAGGTCCAAAGTTAATGATGCTAAATCAGAACTCTTGCCCATCGGATGGGCACAAGACAGGGTGCTCCCACCAATTCGTAAATATAAATGGGCAACAGGTGATATTAGATACCTTGGGGTTAGAATAACTAGAGACATTTCTAAATTATATGCCTCTAATCATGGGCGATTGTTGCAGGTAGTCCAAGAGGACTTGCACAGGTGGGAAGAGTTACCCCATGCTCTGTTCAGCAGAGTTAACTGTGTAAAAATGAACGTGCTCCCACTCTTCTTGTTTTTATTTCAGTCTCTGCCGATCAGGCCACCAGCCTGTTTTTGGAAGGCACTGAGATCCTCTCTGTCCCGGTTTATTTGGGCTGGCATGCCACCCAGAGTGAAATGGAGTGTTCTTCTTAAAGAAAAAAGGAATGGAGGGGCAGGTCTGCCAGATTTTAAAAAATATTACTGGACCACTCAGTATCAACCATTGATGTCCCTTATGAGAAATGCAGACCCTCCATTATGGGTTGAGATAGAGAGACCGGAGTCCTCCAGAGGAGATAGCAGGGATCTAATATATATGGATATAGAGGGGATGCATTACTTGCACTGTACTAATCCTTGGACTAGGCTGGTAGTCTCCTTTTGGCAAGAGATTAATAGAAAATTGGGGTGTGAGATATCCTTGAGAATGAACTCCCTGATTAAAGCCTGCTTATACTTTCAACCCCTTAGATGGGATGGGGGATTCCTCCAGTGGGATCTAAAAGGCCTGTCTACATTAGGACAGCTGTATGCAGGGGAGGATCTTAAGTCTTTTCATCAGCTTTCACAAGAATTCTTTCTTCCCACCTCTAACTTTTTCAGATATCTACAACCTAGACACTTCCTGAGGGGGAAAAATCTTGGAAGAAAAGGTGCTGGTGGCTTGGGTATTAATCCTTTGGTGGATTTCCTGAGAGCTGAGGCCAGTAGGATGGAGTCCAGGGGTTTTGTCTCTCGGTTAATTAACCAGTTCCATAGTTTGGAGTCGGATTCCCTGGAGCTGGTTAGAGCAAATTGGTCTATGGAGATGGAGAGAGTCATCGATGATTCTACATGGGTTGTAATATGGGGGCCATCCACTTGACCACTGCCTCTAATAGCTGGCGGGAATTTCGATGGAAGGTTGCCATTAGATATTTTCATACTCCAACAATTACTAGGCATTTTGGGCACCATTTTTCAGACAACTGTTGGAAGGAGTGTGGGAAAAAGGGGACACACTTACATGTATTCTGGCCGTGCCCCAGTATCAGTATTTTTTGGGAGCAAATTGCGGATCAAGTGGATATGGTCTTTGGGATGCGTATGCCAGAGGATCCCATATACTGGGTTCTGGGGTGCTACCCAGACCAAATTAAACAGAAGTCACAGAGATATCTATATAATATAATGTTGGCCTCAGCTCTTAAGGCAATTACTCAAGTTTGGATGTCTAAAACCAGTCCCACAGTAAATGCTTGGTACAAAAATTGCTTAATATATTAGATATGGAATATTTAACTGCCAGAGTAAGGCTACAAAAAGATAAATTCAAGACAAGATGGATGCCGTTTTTCAACTTTCAAGCACAGAAAGAACAAGCTAATGTATTAGACATTCTGGTCAAATATACTTGTAACTGAAAGCAAATAATAATGGTTTATTGATCCCCCCAACAAAGCGAATAGAGGCCATAAGGTACACTTGTTACTTCCTATGACAGTATGAATAATGCTAATTCTCTCGGACTAATGTATTTTTAAGATCTCCAATGTGCACCCCTTCTTTTAGCTAAGTAATTCATTGTAAGGGTAATATAAGGTTTTCACCCTTCCCCCCACCTTTTTTTTTTTTTATATATCCAATATGGTCTTGCCGGCTGCTCATAGAGTTAAGAGAAATGTGATCTGATATGATGGATATGTGAATAAAAATAAGTTTGATGACTGGTAGATTCATATCCAAGTTCCCAGATGGAATAGCTAATCAACTAATGGGAATCCCTCAGACACACTCCAGTGTTACTGGCGGAAAAGATGTATATATGTGATGCCCTTTTTCTTTCTTTATTTTCCTTCCTGTACTGTTATATGAGAAATACAATAAAATTATTATTTAAAAAAAAAACTCCCTTGTGGACTACATTGAGAGGCAAATCCACTGGCCTCCCAGGGGACTCATAGCTGAGGCATACTATTGGTTTGACAGCTCGTCCAGTCTTCCTGAAGGGAACAGCCACAGTCTCTGTACCTTTCACCTCAATCTCTGCACTTTCCTTACTTGCAAGGGAAATCTCGGTCTGAGTGGAAAAATTTGAACTTGGGGCTCTATCAGCCCCTGGCTCTGTAAATTCAGGTTCTACAACACTTTGCCCACTGGGACAATACTCTGGCACTGGAAGGGAACTATCATCACACTCAAAGTATTCTTCATGTTCTGGGATGTCACCAGTCTGCGTTCAGATCATCTGTCTCTTCCTCAGGTAAATCACACAGTTCCACCATACACAGTGACTCAACATCATCAGACTTGACACTTTGAACTTCACTCTCAGGGAGCATTGGCTCCAAGGACAAAGCTGGGGGGTTAGGCAGTCCGGAAGACCCAGCTTCATCCCCACAATGGACCATGGGGTTACCCCGAAACAGCTGACTCAGTTCATAAGAGGGGTAATAAGCATAGTTGCACTCACTCTCATCAGAAGTGGACTGGCAATCATCATTTTGGGTTTGCTGTGGAGAGAACCTTAAGTCAGTGACCACTGGGCAATCTTACTCTGTCATTGTTTCACAGCAGCCCAAGTCACTGGTCCAGGGGGGACAATCTCTAGGGGCTTTCAATCATGATTTGGCCAATGGGCAACAAATGGTTACGGTGCATGGTCTTGACATCTTTTGAGTTGTTTTCAGGCCGCAACTTGTAAATAGGTAAAACGTTCAGTTTGCCTTCTACTATGTGAGGAAGATGGTGCCACCGATCAGTGATTTTGTGTTTGCCATGTAATCCCAGATTTCACAACAACACATGGTCTCCAGCTCAAAGCTCTTGGGCCTTTACTTTTTTGTCATATCTTTCTTTATTGGCTAAGTTTCTCTTTGCAGCTATTGTCTGACCTAGTTGGTATGCATGGCTCAATTGAGCTTTCAGTTTTTGTATGTAATGTAGGTAATTCTCAGCCCGGACCCCATCAGGAGAGACCCCAAAACAAACGTCCACTGGCAGCCGAGCCTCTCTCCCAAACATAAGTCGGTAGGGGGAGAACCCAGTAGCATAATTTCTCGTGCAGTTATAGGTGCGTACCAAGGTGCTAATCTGCTGGCTCCATTTGGGCCCATCTTTTGGGTGAAGAGTGCCTAGCATGTCAAGCAGGGTGCGATTAAAGCGTTCTGGCTGTGGATCCCCCTGCAGATGATAAGGGGTGGTTCTAGATTTCTGCACTCCCCATAGAGAGAGCATTTCCTTGATTAAGCGACTCTCAAAGTCTCTGCCTTGATCAGAATGAATCCTCTGGGGGGCCCCATAGTGAACAAAGAAATTCTCTATCAGCACCTTGGCCACAATGGATGCCTTTTGGTCTTTGGTGGGGAATGCTTGGGCATACCTTGTAAAGTGATCAGTGACCACCAACACATTACTGACATTCCGCTGATCAGGCACCAAACTTAAAAAGTCGATGCAGACTAACTCCATAGGTGTGCTGGTGGTGATGTTAACAAGGGGGGCACCCCTCTGGGGCAGGGCCTTTCTCTGTAGGCAGTGACTACAAGTCCATACATGATGCTCAACATCAGCCCCCATCTGAGGCCAGTAGAATCGAGACTGCACTAGGTCAAGGGTTCGGTCGATACTGAGGTGGCCCATGTGGTTGTGCAGGGACCTCAGCACCAAGTCTCTGAAGGCTGTGGGCAAGTCCAATTGTTGCTTGTCTACTTGACCCCCCCTCCATCTACTGTCTCTCTGTACAGAAACTGATTAATCAGCTTCAACTAAGGGCCTTCCTTAAACAATAAAGCAGTTTGCAAATCAAAGGAGTGCAACTTGGACACATCTTTCCCTGTGTAGAGGGCTTCAAGTGCTGATCGGATCATAGGATCTTGGGATTTAGCCCACTGAATGTTGTCATTATCAAATTGAGGCAGTGCACTAATATCTAGCGCAGAGAAGTGACAGTATGCCGCTGGTATACAAGTGCCAGGGGGGCCCAAGCAATCTACCAAGCAGTCCACGGGGTCTGTGGACATCTGTTCATCTTTGTCAAACTTTTGGCACAGTGCTTGAATGTCAGGTATGGACAGCCTGACCCAGTCATCTCTGGAAGTGGGCCTCCGGGAGAGGGCATCAGCATCTATGTGATTCAGGCCCAATCTGTATTCAACAGCATAATCATAGGTAGATAACGCAGAAAGCCACCGATGCCCAGTAGCATCCAATTTAGCTGAAATCTGCACATAGGTCAATGGATTATTATCTGTCCTTACCAGTATCTTTGCTCCATACAAGTATTCATGGAACTGGTCAATGATGGTCCACTTCAACGTCAAGAACTCCATTTTTATGCACAGGATAGTTTTTCTCTGATGGGGTCAGACTTCTACTGGCAAAGGCCACTGGTCTCAAACCATTCTTGTGTTCCTGATATAAGACAGTCCCCAACCCTTGGAGGCTAGCATCGGTGTGCAACACATAGGGTTTAGTAGGGTCAGCATAGGCAAGGACAGCAGCATGGGTGAGCTGATATATTATTTCATGGAATGCAGCTTCGCAGTCAGGTGTCCAGTGAGACCCAAAAAGTTCACCCAGGCAGAAGTATACTCTTTCTGTTCCTGTGGGGGCCATTTTCTTGTGCTTTTGGTTCATAGGTGGGTAACCTGGGTAAGATTTAGGAGTGGACAAATCACCCTTGAGTAGTCTTTTATGAATTGCCGGTAATAGCCAAAAAATCCTAGAAAGCGTTGTAATTCTTTCAGGTTGTGGGGCTGGGGCCAGGTGGTCAAGGCCTCAACTTTACTAGGCTCAGTCTCTATTCCCTCAGTGTACACTATATGCCCCACATACTTCACTGATGTCTGAAAAAACTGGCATTTGTCGATGGACAGCTTGAGGCTGAAATCCTCCAATTGATCTTTACACTTTGAATAGTCGACTCTCATATTCCTCCAATGAACTTCTGAACACAATAACATCGTCCAAGTATACCAGGCACTCCAACAAGTTCATATCCCCCACTGCATGTTCCAGCAGTAGCTGAAAAGTGGCCAGAGTGCCCGATATCCCCTTGGGCATCCTCATAAACTCATAGAACCCAAGTAGACAGATGAAGGCTGTTTTCTCATGATCCTCTGTGGCCATGGGGATCTGGTAGTACCCACTGTGAAGGTCCAACACTGAGAACCACTTGCTTCCATTCAGACAGTCCAAAGCATCTTGAAAACAGGGCATGGTATACTGATCTGGGATAGTTTATCAGTTAAGGGTTCGATAATCCACACACATTCTTACTGTCCCATTCTTTTTCCGCACCACCACAATAGGCAAAGCATAAGGGCTTCTGGATTCTTGTATCACACCAGCCGCAAGCATTTCCTGTAGGTGCCTTCTTACATCATCTATATCGGTGGGTGGTAGGCGACGAGACCTCTCACGAAATGGTGGTTCATCATGCAGACATATGTGATGCTCCGCTTCTTGGACACATCCCATGTCCCACTCTTTTAAGAAAAACACTTGGTCTCTCTGGGCAAGACTCTTGCTGATCCTAGTCTTCCATTCAGCTGGCAAAAGGAAATCACCAAAGTCAAACAAGTTGGGGGGCACTCTATCAGTCACTCCAGAATACTTGTTACTGGGTAACACTGCAGTGTCTGCGCAGTGTACAGTAGCTAGGGAACAGCCTCTATTCACCTGAATTTCTCTATCTGATACATTATGGACCTGGACCATTACCCATCAAGCATAGCCATGAGCACGAGCGGGGAAGATACTGGGCTTAACCAGCAACCCTTCTGGAATTTTCCATCGCCTGGCACATCCAGCATGAGTAACTTAGTCTTCACATCTTTCCGTAAGCGGACCTCCCCTTGTAGAGTACACTGAGTATTGGGGGCCAAGATCATCTCCCAGTTTGGGTACCATAGGGGTACTGGGCGGCTCATCTTTGGCTCATGCTCTGAGTCCTTGATCCTCGGAACCTCCACCAGGGTAAGGATTTGGTGTGGTTCACAGCAAGTTCCCCACTAGAGCTATCAGCTCTCACACTTCTTCCAGTAGGTTCCCCTCAGCCCGGGGTTCAGGAGAAACAACATGCACTCCCACTCCACTCTTAGTCTCTGGGGTGCCTGATACTGGTCAGGTTCTCTGACTGCTTCAGTCAATTCTTTTATCAGCTCTCTAAGCTGTTGTGCCTCATCTGAGTCATTTCTCTCTGGGGTCGGGCAGATATCAACCATCCCAGCATAAGGCTCCCAGCCCTCTTCATCAGTCTCGATCTCACAAATTTCTTTCATTAGATGACAGTACTCAGGAGGGTTAGCCTTCCCGTCTTGTAACTTGAGTTTCAATATGATTACACTAGAGAACCTGGCTGACTTTAGGATATGGTCCAATCTGACCCGGTTCAGTTCCTTTGCGGGCATTCCCCCCTTTCCTGTGGGCCTTCTACAGAGCCCTCTCAATCCTGGTAATAAATTCGGACTGTGACGTAGACTAGACAACCAGCTCTGAGTGCTCTAGTGCTGTATTAATGTTTGTTATTACATATAAAATATGTGAAGGGAAGGTCAGTTCAAGGAAAAGGCTGTCTTATTGGAACTGACACATCAAGACCCCCCAGGGATAAGTTCAAAGGACAGGAGGTATTTTAAACTGCAGAGATCTGGGGTGCAATTACCTTGTCAATTTGCTTTGATTCCAGGAAATCAAATTAGCCATTCATGGCATCCCCAGGGGAATCCTTTGATTTTGCTCTAGGTGTCATATGGAAAGAGCATGCTTGTGTTATGAATAACCTTCCAAGAACCAGCTCATTTCATCAAAGAGGTTGATGGCTGGGCCAAACAGAACCCAGATGAATTTGGAAAGCCAAATATACTTTCCCGATGAACCCTTGAATTACATCAGAAAGACCTGAGGTGTAGATTCCAAGGACCAGATGGGATTAAAGAGGCCAATACACTTTTGCTTTGAATACAGTGACTTAGATCAAAAAAACTTTTGAGATGTATGTGTAGCAGAGCACAAACCAGTTCTGACCAGTTAACCTGTGGAGAGGAAAGTCAGTGAGGTCATCTCATATGTTTTTTTTTTTAATATTTTATTTGGAGACCCTGTATTGTAAAATATAGAGTCTGATACTCCAAGGCGGAGTTAGTGACCTCATGAGAAGGCCAGCTCAGAAATGTGTTTAAGTGCTGAAAGAACCTGACAGAGAGACACAAGGAAATATTCCTGACTGAGAGGAGAGAGACCCTAAAAGCACTGAAAGAAAGTAAGCATTAGATTATACCAGTCTGAAGTCATAAATTGTAGGAACTGTACTTTTTTTTCCTGTTTGTTTTAAGGCTGTATGTGTTGGGATATATATTTGTTCTGTAATTATTGTTCTGTTTTGATATTTTTAACGTAAAGATATTTTTTTTACAAATGAAACTGCTGGAGTGCCTTGACATTTCTTTTTATTTTAAGTGGAGCTTTTAAAGGTTATAAGTACACTGTGTATGGGCTTATTGTATACCAAACTGGGAAATGGATAGAGTTCTCTAGAAGTCTTGCATAGAGTTCTAAGGGTTCATTTGAAAGACGTGGTTGCATGCCCATAGGCAAAGATATCTGGCCCCCGAAGACAGAATTATCTGAGCCTGATAATTGGGTATGCTAACAAGAGGTTATCAGTTTGAATCCCTCCAGAGTTTGAGACTAAGGTAACTTGAACCCACAAAACAGATGAGAGGGTTACCTTGTCTGTTCACTGTACACAAATCAACACTCAGAGGTTGGCACTTTGGGAGTAGAGGGCTGACCGGCTGAGCGAGATTGTGACACGAACAACTTCTCATTTTTCCACTGCTTAGCTGACTTGAACTTCCACAACAAGTCATCCCCCGATTCAGTGCTGCCAAACAATCCTTCCAGTGCAGAGAGGTATTCAGCTGCCATAGACCCTGGGCTAGTCGCTCGCAGGAAGTGGATGGCCTCCAGGGCCGGGCCTCTCAAACTCTCCATCAGCGTCTTTCTCTTCTCCCCCTCTGAGCACTGCCATTCCTGTACTAAGGGAGTAGCATAGTCCATCCAAGTTTCCAAATCATCCTCCCCCATAGGCACTGGGACTGTGCCTGAAAAAAGTCTAAGCTTTCGGTAAGAGTCCAACTGCATATAGGGAATTATTATGGGGGAAGGGGCTACAGGAGAACTCTTGGGAGAAGCGGGGGATGTGGCTGAGGAGTGCAGGGGCTTGTGTTCCTCAGAAAGGTCTAGCACCTTTACGAGCTCTTGAGCAGTTCGCCCGTCAGATGCTAATAATTTGAGCAACTTGTCCTTGAACCCTTCTATACTGGGGGACCCACCCGGGGTAGCTGGATCAGTATGCAGGTGAATGACCCTCAACCCCTTCTGGGGACCTTCTGGCAGAATAACAGGGGGTACCTTCTCTGGATCTATTGCAGAGCTACAGGAAAGCAACACAATCATAGTCTGCTCAAACAAATCTGAATCTCTTCCCTTTACTTCAACCTTGCCCAAACCATTAACATGTTCCACAGCTGTTATGATATCAGCATTAGCAGTCCCTAATGGGACATCCAGTAACAGGAGAGCCTGTCAGGGGTCTAACCCTTCAGTCTCACTCCACCCCATCATTCGGTACACTAACAGTTTGTGTGGGGTGATTTTAAGCTTGGACCCTAGTAAGACCCTCCGTTTTCTCCCCAAAACTTAACATATCGGGGTAGTTTCCTCCCTTTGCCACTAGAGGACACTAATCCCAGTGGTGCCTCCAAGATGTAACCCCTAGGTGGCACTATCCCAAGGGCTATTACCCCTGCCTGCTTCCCTAGTAGCAGGTTAAGGGGCTAGGTTTGGTGATGGGTGCCTCCAACCAAAGGTCAGGGTTGGTATGGGTCAAACTAACCAGGCCACAGCCCCCTGGGACACTGTGACACCCCCTTGTCTCCTACTAGTGGCCCACGCAATACACAATGTTTACCTTCACAATACCCCTGATATGTTTTGTACATACACATATATTTGGCACTTACCCCCAGGACTGATTTCTGCAGCTAGGTTCTGGGACCCCCATGTAAAACAAGGTCAGGCAAGACAAAAGGCAACAGTGCAATACTTTAAACATAAACTGACACCACAGTCAATATAAATTGCAGAAAAAAATAAATCTGATTTATTCAGGGGGTAGTAACACAGGAGGGGCACAATCAGGGTAATTGGTTGGAATAATCTATCATTTACTCTACAGTGTGAGCATTTAGAATCCCTGAAACAGTTACACTCTCTGGATACCCAGGGGAATGGGAGATGGGCTAGCCAGGACCGTTGCCCGGGGTAGGCCGGCGTTGCAGCTGGTTGTGGCCCTGTGAAGAAAAGAAATAACATGCACCACACCCTAATTGTAATCCGGAGCTGGAGGGCTCAGTTTGTGCAAAAGAAAAGAAATAACAAGCAATCAGGTGACACACTTTTGATTTAGATATATGTTACAGGGAGCTACCCTGATGATTACTCACGATACCCAAAAACTGGACACAGGATGGACAATGGTAGAGACAGTAGATGATGATTCTGGATTGCCAGAAAAAGCAGGACCCACACGATGCACCGCAGCATCGTTCCTGTTCAGGCATGGAGTCGGGGCTGATCCCTAGGTAGGTCTCTCATCAATGGTTCTTCACTGTGCAGCAGGGTAGGATGATAAATCCCTCGTGGCAGGGCCCAGCTGCACTAAGTGGCAGCAGATTCAGTCCAATTCGAACTGGGTACAGCTTCCAGCCCTCAGCACATCTATATGTAAAAAAAAGATGACTTTACCAGGCAAACAGCTCCTCGATCCCAATCGCAAAGTCACTGCTAAAACCCGGGAGCTCTGAAGTTCCTGACAGGCCGATCGCATTTAGCAAAATCTTTGGTCTTCTACAGGTGCAGCCTGGCCTCTTTCCAATTACTTGCTGGGTTTCTCCAAAAGTGGATTTAGTCCAAAATGTGATCTTTCCCTCTCACTCTCTCCACACAATGAGCCGAAATGCAGGCCGCTAACTAGGCCCTCACACAGTTCTCCCGCTCGAACTACGACACGCTTGCTCGGCTATCATGAGCTGTCTCTCCCCCTCGATTCCCAACTTTGATCTGGCTTGCCAGCAGAGAGCTTGGGGGTTTTGCCTTGGATCCAAAAGGTCTGATTGGTGGGTCCAGCTGTCAGTCACAGTAAGAGCTCCCCCTTTTGGTGCAAAAGGCACCAACAGTCCAAAAACTACAAGTCCCAATTGGTAATCCACACAGTCCCACATTAGCAGGCTCCATTTTAGAGTCCTCACATACTGATTGGTCCAATTCGGCAGTTCGGAACCAACATGGTGGAGCTAACTGAACAGTCCTTGCTCCAAATAAGGCCGGTTAAAACAAACCACATTATTATTACTACTCTAAATGATTACCAGCAATTAGTCACATCTTTTAGCAGGGCTCCCTCTGCACAGTTAGCGATGGCAGAAACGGAGTGAGTATTCAGCAGCCCAGGCAGGACTCAGGCATGGAAACACACAGTCCCCCCTTTTGATTAATTATGACTGCAAACAGGCAGCCCTTAAAGAGACAGTACACGAGGCCACAGGCACTCACGGACAATACTTTTAAACGCAGGACACCAGCCTGGCAACAAGCATTTGGGCAAGCTCACGGAAGCCTTTTGGGAACCAACATTTGTAGGGGGGGTTACATATAGTTCTGGAACTTCAAGGAGGCCCCTGGTCAAGGAGCAGAGGTAGTGGACTGAGGTGGTGGGTTTCAGGAGATCAGCCAGGTAGTTAGGACCTAGTCTGTGTAGGGCCTTATAAGTGAGTAAACTTACCTTGAAGATAACCCTCCACCTAACCAGCAGCCAGTGCAGAGCTCGCAGCACTGGGGTCACAGGACTAGACCTAGATAGCCAGTCAGCAACCTGGCAGCTGCATTCTGCACCAACTGCAGCTGGTGAACAGTACCTCCAGAGACCCTGAAGTAGAGAGCATTACAGTAATAGAGTCTGAATGTCACAAAGGCATGTACCAATGTGGGCAGGTCCTCGGGCAGAACTAGGGGTTTGATCCTGGCAATGTTTCTTAAGTGGTAAAAACCACTTTGGACAACAGCTGACACCTGCTCTTCAAGTGTCAGTCTGTCATCCAGGATCATGCCAAGATCTCGCACCCTAGGGGAGGCCATCAATGATGTAGATCTCAGGAGTAAACCAGTGACCACATCGGAGGCACTCTCATCATACCCTCATCCAGACCCAATCACTAGTACCTCCATCTTATCCGGGTTCAGTCGCAACCAGCTGGAGGACATCCAATCATTGATCTCAGCCAAGCAGATGTTAAGCACTTCCACAGTGTCCGATGTACCAGGGGCAAAGGACAGGTACAGTTGGGTATCATCTGTATAACAGTGAAAACCCACACTATGCTGCCTAATGAGCTCACCCTGGGGCAGCATACACACTGCAAATAGCATCAATGACAAGATCGACCCCTGAGGCACTCCACATGGCAGGACCCTTGTGGAGGAGGAGAAATTCCCCATCACCACCCGCTGCTTCCTGCCAGAGAGGTAGGACTCAAACCAACTGATGACAGTGCTGGTGAGTCCACAGTACTCACTAAGGTGATCAAGAAGCACAATGAGATCTACAATGTTGAAATCTGAAGAGAGATCCAGGAGAACAAGAATTGACCTGTCTCTTCTGTCTCTAGATCTGAGGAGGTCATTAATCACCCTAACACCATTTCAGTGATATGTCTGGCTCTGAAACCCGATTGGAGTGGCTTGTAGATGTCAAAGGACATGAGGTGCTCCTCGAGCTGCTGCATCACAATTTTCTCAACAACCTTACCCAGAAAGGGAAGGTTTGAGATTGGACGGTAATTCGCCAGGATATCAGGGTCAAGAGACGACTTCTCCAGAATGGGCCTCACCAGGGCCTCTTTCAAGGCTTCTGGAAAGACCCCCTCCAACAACCAACACCAGACAATCCTGGTGAACACCGGGCCAATGGAACCAACACATCTCATCAAGAAACAGGTTGGAGCTGGGTCCTGTTCACAATACGTGTGCTTCAGCTTTGAGATGACCTCAATGTTTTCGGCCGCCTCCACTGGTTTAAACTCATCCCAGACGGGCTGAGCACCTCTGTTCTATCCAAGCTGATCACTTCAAGTCACAATGTGGCTCACTGATGGGATCCCCTGTCGGATAGTAGACACTTGGTCTGAGAAGAAGTGAGCAAAGTCATCACATAGAATGATTGAAAAGTTTTTTTTTTGGCTGCAGACAGACTGGATGGAGAAGTCTGTCGACAGTCTGATAAAACTGAGTTGGTTGGTTTTTCCCAGCAGCAATCTTCCTGGACAGGAACTCTGCCTTCTTATGATTGATTGCCCCCTGGTACTCAGAATAATGAGCTCACAGGGCCATCTTGTCCACATCTGACTGGGTCCTCTGCCAACAATGCTCCAACTTCCAACCCCTGATCTTCATCGCCTTGAGATCCCCATCAAACCATGCAGCTCTCAAGTGAGAGGATCTGGGTTGTACATGGACCGGTGCAGTGGCATCAAGTACCTCAGAAAATGCCCTGTTATACATGACCACTGCTTCACTTGTACCCACTGCACATGCAACATCTATGCTAGATAGATCAGCTACTGCCAGTAGTCCCTCTGGGGACAATCCCCCTAAAGGGCAATAGCTGACCATCTTAACATGGAGGCATTCTCAGGGTGGGCCCCAACTGAGAATTTCACACTGCAATGATCAGACCATACAACCTGATCAATCCCAAGATTAATTACCCTCAAACCCCAGTGTGAACACCAAGTCCAACATGTGGCCATGGTGATGGGTCGTGGAAGTAACTACTTGCAACAAGCCCAGTGATGACATCAACTGAAGGAGGAGAGAACCAAACTGCGAGGACTCATCATCAACCCAGGTATTGAAGTCCCCCAGTACTAAACATCTGGGGGACTCCAACACTGCATTGATAATGAAGTCCACAACCTCCTGCAGGAAATCTCCCCCACCCCTGGGGGGCAGTAAATAAGGAGAATTCTGCAGCCTGCGCTCGGACCCAACACACTGCCACACATTCAAATGACCTGGTTATTCCCACTGGGTGCATGGTGAATCCCAGGTCAGCTCTAAAACAGATGGCTACTCCCCCACCCCTGCAGTGCACCACAGAACACCCAGTGGAGACAGCTGCCTCCAAAACTGAACCGGCATCGTCACCCAACCAGGTCTCTGTGATGCAAGCCAGAGTGACCGAGGAAATCAAGTCTGCCGTAATTGCAGTCTTGTTCCTCATCAATCTGGAATTGGCATTGCACAGCACCACCCGCAGGGGACTGGCAGACATTGCAGCCCCTCTGGCTACCTGCCCACTCAGTCTGATGGGGACCCTGGGGCCGGAGACCAAACACATCTGGCCTCTCTCTAGGCTCCGTCTAAACCCAGGGCAGCTTCTGCACCTAACCACCCCAATACCTCTCACCTCCGCTGAGCCCTCAGCACCCCACCACCGCCAACTTCCCTATTCCCTGGTAATGCCAACCTCCTGACAGGACTGAGCTTTCCTCAATGTCCCTGCCATCCAGAAGGTACTGCCAGGTGGAGAGCCAAATGTTAACAACAGTGTTCTAAGTGTTTAAAGGTGTGGCAGTTAAAGGACAATTCCCATGCTTAAGTGTACTCCACTGCTTCACCCCTGTGGTAGCTAAGGCGAGTAGCATTCAGACAAGTTATAACAATCCTCAAACAGATGAGACCATAACACATTATAGCGCAGATGCATTTTTAGAGACATTACCCTGAGCAAAATATGCAAGACTTGACAGCAAATTACTCCATTGCTGGGAGGGGAACTCTTTACGGTTGTGAACAGACAGAGTAAAACCAGGCAAGGAGGCACCATATCAACCTGAAGCCTGGCCAGAGTGACAATAAAAAATTTAAAATTTTGAAAATCACATTGGAGGCAGCATGGCTGATGACCCAGCTTTCTGCAGTTGAAATCTGAACAATCTAAAGGATGACCACTCCCTGCACACCTGTCCTTTGAAAACCCTAAATATGTGCTGCTCCTTTTTAGAAAATGACTTGTCTGGATTTCTAAGACAAAGATTTATTACATTTTTCTGTTGTGTCACAACATAATGCTATTTCAGAGTTCATAGTATGCCTGGAGAGCCTTAATGTGGCTATATCTCATGTTAAAATGACATTCATTGCAATACGTTCTCACTGCTAATATATGCACAGTCCAATTAAAGAAGCAGCAATGTCTTTTGAAAGTTACCTTTATGTCAATTTACAGCTTCATTGTCACAGCTGGCTTGTGTCCAGCCCCACATCAGTGTAAGATTGTCTCTCTGAAACACTTTTATAGAGCATGTTACTTCTTGTCTCTGAATCTCTCAAAGGCCAGATTTATATCTTCCAGCTTTTTCAAAGGCCATACACCTGCCCATTAAGTGAATATTTAAAACCTCAAATGACTTATGACGTCCCTTCCTTTCTTCTGACACTTCACTGCTATTATTAGCAGGTATTATTACTGTGGACACATTTCCAAACACAGATTGAGGTGCATCATACCGTGTCATTAGAAACCACAGTCCAGCCAAAATCACACATAAAATAAAAAGGCCTAGAGCACTTAGGGAAGACTTTAGCCTGTTTTCACTTTGGTTTCAGTTCTTGCCTCAATTGACTTTGCTAGGCAGCAATTTTGTTTCTACCATACCCATTTTCTATGGCATATCTTTTAAAAGTTTGATGCACTGTAAAGCTGTTATGCTAATTAACATTTTTTTTTAAGCTATGCTGTCTCTTGTGCTCTATGGCGTGGCACCCAGGGTAATGTAATGCTGCCATTCACAGCAGCAGTTCATGATATTGGCTGCCACAGCAGTTTCAAAATGAGTGCACACATGCCATATAAAGAATGCAGACATTTCAATAAAGGGCCTAGCTGGTGGCATAATTAGCCATATTTCTTAGGTATGGAAGGAACTTAGATATACATTGGGGGGGGGGCAGGTAGGAGTAAAGTACCACCCACCTTCTAAAATTAATTTCAGGTCCTTTTAATGGTGACTCCAAAAGTTTTTCTAGAATCTGTGTCCCATGGAGTAAAATCCAGTTGTAACCTGGGTGCCATGTACTAGCGGGCTACTACTCCTGCCTGATGATCATAATACAGGTTGAGGGGCCTGGGCTCTGTTCTGATAGTGACTGGGTGCTCTTTCCCAATTAGGTAAGTAATAACACCCGACAGGCTGGGCATTATTGGGATATAACGGACCGCCCAGGAACGTAATGAGGCCCGATGCTGCAGGCGGAGGGCCTTATAGCCCCTGGAAGGTCCTTTATATCCCATAACACCCACCCTGGAGGGTATTAATACACTTAGATAATGGGTCAGAGATGCCATTTTTGGAAGGAATATACAAGAAAAAAAATAAGTAAAAAGTAAGTAAAAAATAATTTTTGTTGTAAAGTAGTCCCTAGTGTAAAGTGCTGGAATCACCACTAGAGGTCTCCGATGTGTGTTTTCTATGGTGTTTTTTGATTAGGTTGCCTTCCTGCTTCATCTCTGTGTCACACACACACACACATTGAGTAAATGCCGTGTGAGAACGGGAGTAATGTAGCGTGCTAATATTTAGAGACAGGTATTTGTGTTTTAATGTGGGATGGCTTACAAGTGTGGCGTGAGTGTGCAGTTGGGTTTAAAAGTTAGAATAAGGGGCTTCCGGTGACATCACCGTTCCATGTAGACACGGAACACAATCGCTGTGCCAGCTCCCCCAATAAATACATATTAAATGACATCTTCTTCAGAGAACAGACTACATTTTAGCTGGTTTTGAAAGACAAATCGATGGCAACCAGAAATAAGCCACAAGCAACTCACGGAGGAGGGTTAAAACAACAAAAGCTGAAACTTCCTCCTAAACAATTGGCAACTGGAGCGGAGGCCACAAAGCCAGCAGCAGACGTAGAAATGGAGGTGAGATGGGACAGTGAATCGGAAGAAGAAGGGGAGGATTTTACCATAACCTCTTGTCAGTTATGTCGAGAATTGAGGCACCTGACTAATACAATGGACTTGATCAAGGCAGATATTAAGAAGAATAAGTCTAATATAATCCAGCATACTAAAAAGATTACCCAAATAGAGGAGAGTCTTACCAGTAACACAGAGACTGTAGATCTACATAATGGAGCTATTTTACAACTCCATGATCACTCACAACTACTTATGAATAAGATTGGAGATCTTGAGAATAGATCTCGTAGAGTAAACTTGAGAATTCACGGCTTGCCCGAGCAATCTGAATCCAGTAACGTTCCAGAATATGTAGAAGGGCTTATTAAAGAGTTATTGGATAGTGATAAAGATGTTCCATTAAATATTATTCAGGCCCACAGAGTGCTCTCAACTCCTCCAAAGGACCACAAGGCAAGGCCCCGATCCATGATTGTTGCCTTCTTAGATTTCAGAACCAGGGAAGTGATTCTGAGGAAGGCCTGGATAAAAAAGGAGGTTATTTTCGGTGATACTAGGTTGTACTTCGAACCAGACTATGCCCCTACCACCATGGCAAGACGAAAGATTTTATTTCCGATCGTGAAGGCTTTACGCGCTAAAGACCTGGCAGCTAGAGTGGACTTTCCAGCACGTTTACGTGTAATCTCTGACACAGGTACCAAAATATTTGACTCACCTACTGAAGCTAAAAAGGTTTTGGCATCTCTCAGTATCGTTTTAGGCAAACTGCTTAATCCAGAGGTGATGAGGGAGAGTGAGAAGAGGCAGTGGTCTATGGTAGGCGGCCCCAGAAGGAGAAATACGAGGGCGCATGCGGTGGACATGAATATGAATGCTAGTGCATGGAAGAAAATACGAGACCGGGGGAAAGTGCTGCCCTTGGGAGATGAAACCGAGCCACATAGCTCGGATCCTTGAAACACTTGCCTACTGCTGTATGTTCAAGTGACTCTGGAGTGTGGTTGATGGAGTAGGACATTACTTGGAACCCACCACGGAGGATGTCAATTTATTGTTTAGAAAATTTCTGACAAACTTTCCCTTATTTTTCACTCTGTTTTTCTGTAAAGCCACACCCTGCTGCCTTGTTCGGAGCAGCTGGGGTTAATGTAGTTTTCATCCAGGGAATATGCACTTTAATCAGAGTTAAATATCTTACTTTATGAGGATAAGGATGCAATATTTGTTTATAGGAGGGAGGGGAGAAACAGGTTACAGATACTGCTGATTTCCCTTTGTTGGGGGTTTCATATTAGATAGTTGGGGGAGAAGATAAGAAGGTAATAGTCTACAATGGACCGAGTGGCCCCACTGCTGTTGCATCTGCCTGAAACGTTTTGGGCTGAGCAGCTCTGTGCCGAGTTTACCTCGACACTTCCCACCACTATCACAAAACCTGATGGTGGTGGGGTAACTGTGGCACCTCGGAAGCAAGTTCTTATACAGGGAAATGTAAGGTTATTCTCCCCAGTTGGGAGATGGTTGATGTGCAAATTGAATGTCATGGTTGGATGTTTTAGTTCTTCATTTTTTTTAATTATGTTTAAAAGACTGCGTACCCCACCCTCTTTTTACCAGGCCCGGAATTTGTCGGGCTAATCTTGCCCTCGATCTGAGTGATGTCGGGACTTTTGCATTATGGAGGTAATTAATATTGTATCTTATAACATCCGGGGTATGAACCATCCTATTAAAAGATCAAAAATTTTATAAGAACTAGCTAATTTACTGGCCCACATAGTCTTCTTGCAGGAAACTCATCTCATGGAGGCGGAACACAATAAGTTACGACGTAGATGGGTGGGAACAGTATATGCATCCACCTATGTGGAACACCCACATAGACGAGGAGTGGCAATTTTGGTTCACAAAATGTGCCCCTTATAGGTGCAAGAAGTCCGGACAGACCCAGAGGGTCAGTTTATAAAGATCAGTGCTTCACTGGGAGCCCAACAATACTGCTTTATTAATATCTATGCTCCCAATGATGAGAAAGAAGCTGCTAGATTTTTTAAACACACCCTGGCTGACCTGTTATATCTAGATACAGACCATGTTTTAATAGTAGGTGGAGACTTCAATACTGTGATCTCAGCCATGCTGGATAGACTGGGAGGGTGCACAAAAAAAAACAGCTGGGACTAGCTGGTAAAACACTGAACAGAATAATCCAGATGTGGGGCTTTGTTGATACATGGAGATGGGTAAATGGTCAAGATAGAAATTATTCACACTATTCAGATAGGCATGGGAGTTACTCCCAGATTGATATGCTATTTATATCAGAAGAATGGGCACACATTACAATGCATAGCCATATCTTCCCAAGGTCAATGTCAGATCACGCCCCAGTACTATTGACCTTGGCCTCAAAACCCACATTAAGGAACTCCCACTGGCATTTTAATGTTGGCCTTCTAAACAACCCCAATTTTAAAATATATATTAGGGAGTCCATTCAAGAGTTATTGGAATCAAACCCGGAAGGGCGGACTCCCTACTCTATTAGATGGGATGCCCTTAAGGCTTGGTTCCATGGTGTAATTATCAAATATGCCTCTAGGGAGCAGAAAAGACACTCCCTGAGAATACAAAATCTTCAGGCTGAGATAGCAGAGTTAGATTTTCAGCACAAAATTTCATTGCGTCCTGATACCAAGAAACAGCTTGAGGAGAATAGATTAGAACTGGATAAGGTTTTGACTCAACAGTTAGCAGGCACCTATAGACAAATTCGTCAGCATTATTATAAGGGAGGTAATCAGGCAGGGAATTTGTTAGCAGCAACCTTATGGTCTCAGCAAGCCAGCCACTTAATTCTTAAAATACAGGATTATAAGAAAGAGGATGTTATTTATAGCCAACCAGAAATGATTACTGAGATTTTTGCACAGTATTATAAAGATCTGTACACACAAGAACAAACCCCACACATGACAGAACATATGGAATCTTTTCTGCATCAGACAGTTCTCCAATCTCTCCCAGAAGTTTCAAGAAATAACATGGAAGTGGAGATTACACTAGACGAATTTAGGGAACAAGTCTAACTGCTTAAAAGCCATAAATCCCCAGGATTGTACAGGTTCCCCTCAGAATTCTTTAAGGAATTTGGAGACATGTTGCTTCCACTTCTTTTACAAGTATACAGAGAGGTCACAGAGGAAGGAGGAGGGACAGCACCTAGCTCCTGGGAAACAGCCCTTATCTCAGTCTTATAAAAGGAAGGTAAAGATCCACTATTATGTGGGTTGTATAGGCCTATATCACTACTTAATGTAGATCTCAAGATATTTACTGGCCTGCTGGCTAGACGTCTTCAGAACGAAATTTCTTATATCATTCATGAGGATCAGACTGGATTTATTTCTGGTAGACACCTAACGGATAATATCCGGAGGCTGTTGAATATAACCTCCTCGCAAGAGTCTGGTCAGCGGTTCCAACTGGCAATATCCATGGATGCTGAAAAAGCATTTGATAGGGTTAATTGGCATTTTCTAACAAAGTCCATGGAAAAAATGAATTTTGGCCCCAAATTTTTACAGGTAATTACCAGACTTTATTTCAGTCCTAAGGCGATGGTGAGAACTAATGGCATCAGTTCAGCTCCTTTTGCCGTTTTTCGGGGAATTCAACAAGGCTGCCCCCTGTCACCACTTTTATTTGCAAATAGTTTGGAGCCACTGGCAGCCAGAGTGTGTCAAACCCTAGAAATAAGAGGTATAATGGTGGGAGGGTTCGAACAAAAACTATCCCAATATGCGGATTATTCTATATTCTATTTATCCTTTCCAGAGTATTCCCTTCCCCCCCCTTATGGAGTTGTTGTATTCATTCAGTGAAATCTCAGGCTATAAATTTAACTTGTCTAAGTCAGAGACTCTGCTGGTGAGCGGCTCTCCTGCAGTGAATTTTAGAAACAACTTCCCTTTTAAATGGGCCCCCCATAATTAAATCAGATATCTAGGCATCCAGATTCCCACTAATCTTAGAAAGCTCTTTGCAGTAAACTATGAAACGTTGTGGATGGTGATTGAACGGGACTTGGCGAGGTGGCATCTTCTTCCCCTATCATTAGTAGGTCAAACAGACACAATAAAGATGAACATTTTGCCCCGCCTTTTATTTCTGTTCCAGAATCTCCCACTCTCAATCTTAAAGGAATTTTGGAGCAGGGTTAAGAAGGCAATCTCTCAGTTCATATGGAGCCATAAAAAAAAACAGAATTCCCAAAGCAATTTTACACCTGCCAAAGAGGCAGGAGGTTTGTCCCTGCCCAACTTGTATGTATATTACTTGGCAGCCCAGGGAGCAGGCCTCATGACTTGGGCTAGACAGAGATTATCGTCCCAATGGTATAAATTAGAAGAGGCATCCCTAGGAGACAGATCACTATTTACTCTATGGCCTGCTCCACAAGGGATAGATATCATATAAAAAATAGATGGGTACAGCATGGCCTTTCCATTCTAAGGGAAATTAATAAAACTCTAGGGACACCTTAGGTACTGGGGCCTTTATCACTAATAAGATTCGAACCAACTTTTATGCCACCGAAATTAGACTTGGGTTACGCCAGTTAGGCTTCTAGGGGGCTTACCAGCTTTACACAGTTCACTGAGAATGGCAGTTCTATTTCTTTTCAGAGGGCTAAAGAGAAATTTCAATGGACAAATGCAGAATTTTTTAGATTCATGCAAGTTAGACATTTTATTAACTCAGAAGATAATATTTTCAGACTATTATGCCCATATTCCAGTTGGGAAGATTTTCTCTATGGGGTAGTAACCATAGTGGGCCCCACCAGGTATATTTCTTCTATATACAAACTCATCTCACAACATCCAAACGATCCTCTTAGACAGTGCAAGGATGCATGGGAGAAAGAGGCTAATATTCAAATTTTGGATCTCCATTGGCAGCATAGGCTGAAATGGGGCTGGAAAGTAACTTCCTCTCCCCTTTGGCGGGAGTTTTTTTTGGAAAGTCTGAGTTAGATTTTTCAGAGTTCGCACAATAACCAAACACTATAAAACAGGAGCAAGTGACATATGCTGGAGGGGATGTGGACAAACAGGCAGTCATTGGCACATTTTCTGGGAGTGCCCGAAGCTTTGTAGATTTTGGGGTGAAATTCAGGCAGCAGTAACCCAAATAGTGGGAATTGATATCCCCTTCTCAGGAGAAGAGTGGATACTAGGTATTCTGACAGTGACACATCTGAAAGGGGAGACCAGGAGAGTTTCCCTGATTTTATTGGCAGTTGCCCTGAAATCCATCATGGGACATTGGTTGTCTTGTGTCTCCCCCGGAGCTGAGAAATGGGTCAAACGGGTAAAAGATGTAGTTCAGCTGGAGCAGCTTACAGCCAAACTCAGACTTACTACTAAGAAATACATAGAAAGATAGAGGAGCTGGAGACATGGTTGCATAGTATTAAAGATGGAAATTGATGGCACTAGCTGGGAGGAGATACTTTAATTGATAAAAGGGTTACCTTCTGGTTTATGTGGAGGAACTGATTTTTCTTATGTTAGATGGAGATACCTTCTGTAAAAATTAAAGGGTAGAAATAAATAGAACAAATACATTATAAAATGAGTTTTAGAAAACATGGGGGGGAGGGGTAGGGAGTTCACGTAGTCTAACCAGGGGCCATGTTGGTAAGGCCCATGATAAGGAGGACATGCTTTAACTGTTCTTTCTTCTTTTTTTAAGGATTTTTTGAATGTTGAGTCATAAGAAGAGACCAGATATTAAGTTAAAATACTGCCATATCATATATTCAGCTGAGAACATCTCAGACATAGTGTTATGCGTACATCTCAGGCAAGGGAATTGATTTTTTTTTATGACAATGTAAGATTTATTTGTACATCTCTTGCTCAGAATGTATATATGTAATTTTTCTGAATGTATTATGACTATATGGTGCCAGTGATTCTGCATGTCCAATTCTAAATGCCTCAATAAAGCTGAGTTAAAAAAAAGTGAAAATAAGCTTTACAGAGAGAGTGAGTACATTCAGTGATTGAAAATGGAACACGGAAGGTGGGGAAGTCAAGCGAGCTGGTAAAATAAGTATTTAAAATAGTTGTTTCTTTTTCCAGTGGCGAGGAGGAACACAGGCAGTTCAGGAGGTCGTATCAGGCTGACAGAGGAATTTTAGTGATTTAGCATGGTGGGGCTCGAGTGGGGGCTAGTCTCAGTAACCGTGGAGAATAAAATGGCGGCTGGCAAGTTTCAGGTGCCGAATGATCGAACTGGCACTTTTTTTCACCAGGCATTGTTGAGAAATAACAGCCCGGGTGTCAGGCTTTTCAGCCAGTCAGGATGCTAGTTTTGTTTTAGCCATTATCTAAAAATAAATAATGCATGGTTCCTTCACCCAGAGTATATGTAGTGTGCCAGATATTTGTAGGGTACAACCTCCTGGGATGTTGCACCTCCCCACCTCCCCTCACAGTCACTCCACAAATGAAATACTATAAACCAGCTTAAAACTCTATGTAGCATGCAGTTAATAGCTATCACTAATAATATGCTCACAGACTGATTTAAACAACAATAAAATATTTATTATTAGGGAAAGGGGTAGTGGGAATGCGAAATTTAAACAGTAATGTGAATATTTAATAACTGGTAACATCTGGCATAAACAACAAACATTTGAAGTGTCCACTCCCCCCCAACATATAAACCCACCTCCCCACTGGTATCAGTGTCCTTAAAGTCTACCTGTGTACCCAGACAAGGAACGGCGCAGGCCTGAAATTGTTGCCACTGGTTGGCTGGCATTGCGGCCCTTGGGGAACGATGAAAAAGGAGACTCTCTATTGAGTTTAACTTGTTTTGAATAATCCACCCAGGGCAAGCCCTGGACTTACTCACAGTTCTGAAGACATGACTGTGGGCTGCAACTGTGGCTGCTAGCAGGGTAGATGGCTGGCAGAATGGTCTGGCAACTTGTCACCTTCTGTCTTGACTGAAGAGTCTAGCAGTTCTTCCGAATCTCACCCAGGATACAGGAGCACTGCACAGCAGCCTCATGGTTCACAAGTAGCCCAGACCCCAGAGTGACCCCATGGTCCAACTCCCCTAAATAGATCAAGACTGCACTAGCACTCAGGCACGTGCCCATGGCTCCCTGTTCCCACATCCACCCCACTTGATAAGGGCTAGCTGACTCCTTACCTGGCTCCAATGTGGCCCAAACAGGATGCAGTCTCTGTCTCCACTTGGATAAACTCAAAAGTCTAGAAAGCAGCAGGGCCCCTCTAATTCACACTTCCTGCAGGGTGCTCTGGAACAGTCTCTGGCAATTCACAGCTTGGTTCCTCCGACAGGCTGTGAGCTTTCTCAGGATGCTGAGGGAGTTATTCCCAAAACAATCTGGTCACTCTCACTCTGGGGCTTACAGATGCTGGAGAGTTAGGCAAGTCTCTCAGTCTTTGGCTTGGCTGTGAAAACCTTTTGCTCTGGTCACTGGCTGTATGCCCAACTTGCCTGTGGAGAGCATCAGGGGAACTGCCCTAAGCTGTAACTGTCCCTGTGTCTAAAGAACGAAAAGTCACTTCTGATTGACTGAACACACTTATCTGTCCTTGAAATTAATGTTCATTAAGTCCTCTCAATGCCTGATTGGTGGGCAATTTGGGAGCCAAGATATTGTTCATGCCTGTTACCCAGAAGCCACAGCTGCCAGCCTCCAAGGCTCTTAGGAACCTGATTGGTTGCCATAAGGGTCAAAGGCATCAAATATGGCTGCCTGTAAACACAGTTTATATTTAGTCTCAACTTTACAAATATTTTTATTAAATGCCGTAGAGTCTTTATAAATAATGGCCCCCACAGTCCGCTAGCAGCCCCTCTGCCCTATCATCTGATGGCAGAGCGGGCCTTATATTGTGTTTCCGCTGCATGTCACTGCCTCCATTAGAATGGACCCCTAGTCAGCAGGCAGAGCCATGCAACACATAGCAGCCACATGTGTATTTAAAGATACAGGCTCTTTATGCGCCATAACAAAGTTTATTTTTCTGCTCCTCTGGCCCCTCCTGTGTGTCTCCAGGCACTGATAAACTGTCCTGGTGTCAAAGTACACAGTGGGGAGCTGATATATAGCCACAGGAGCTACCAGAGTGGCTTTTACATTTTGCATGCCGTAGCGCTGTTACAAGCACGAGCACCCACCTGCTTGCACATTCACAAGTGCTAGTCGGGTGGTGCCATGCACTTCAAACAATTCTCCTAACGTGCCATTTACTTCTTTTAAGTATGCATTCCTCTGGTCCCACTTCTCAAGGAGCCAACACTGGGGACCAGCAGGAGGCAATGGAAAATATCAGAGACCCAGGACAAGGCAGCAGTGAGTGGAACTGGAGGAGGGCTGCAGCACACTGGTAAGCCCTCAACCTTGTAGGGGGGGGTTACACATTCCCCAGTGCCTTAAATACTTGGCATCCATGCCAAGTTCTCAGCAGGGTCCTGGTACCAAATAACATCAACAGTATGCATTAATCCTTAACAACAGCAAGTAAACAGGTTAGTCTAACTAGACAAAGGATTCCTAACTAACATAGGCAATCACAACAGTCTGGACAAATTCAGACTATTCTAGCAAAAGGACCAATTACTGAAATGTTTCAGATTCTTGACCATGGTCATATCATTGAATGTGCATTACAGACTTCTATGAAGCTCTAGCGCACTGGCAATTTGCATAACAGCGTATCAACATTTTACCTCCTCATCTTACTTCTTAGGGTTGTACCCACTCTGGGTGGCTTTGTATTAGACAGGCACACAACAGTTCTAGGCAGAGAATTTGGAGTGACATACACACCTTCTGGACAGCATGTAGCGGCAAGTTAGTTGGAACCCCAGGAGAGTCATATGTAAGCTTCAGCAGGGCTTTAATCATTCTTTCAGAGCATCACAATGGCACTTGTACTTCTTTGGCATCCGGGGTCACGACTCCCAGCTCATCAACCAGCGATGAAGCATCCTCAGACAAAGTGGAATCCACAACTTCCTCTCTTTCTTCAGGTTCCTTAAGCTCTACAGTCTCTTGCTCTGGCTCTGCAGGTTCTTCATTGACTGCCTCTGCTGACACACCCTCGGATGGAGGCCTCTTGTCTGAAGCCACATCAACAATTGGTTCAGGGGTTGCATTCAAAGTTGTTTGCTCTATTGCAAGTGCATTTCTCACTTTATCTCTTACTTCAGGTATCCCTTGAACTAAGTAGGTGAGCAAGTTTGGGTGTGGGACAATAATATGCCAGCTGATAGACTACTTCTCCCTCTGACTCAGAGTCTGAACTTTCTAGCTCTATTTGCTCATCAGGATTTGTTGGGACTACCCCAGACTGCAGGGCCCTCTTTTTTCTTTTGCAGTTGTGTGTGTCAAACCCTGTCACTGGAGGGTTAGAAGGTTCTGACAACTCACTATCGTTTGTGGTGGCCATCTGATCAATTGGCAGTAAATGATTTCAATGAATTGTTCTATAGCCACTGGTGTGTCCCTTGAGACAAATCTTGTAGGTAGGAACATGCTGTAATTTTTCCTTTCTCACATAGGGCACTGTCCCATCTTGCAGCAGTCTTATGCTTTCCCTGGAGTCCCAAGTTTCTCATTAATACTCAATCACCAAGTAACGACTCATGTGCTTTAATTTTCTTATCATATCTCTATTAGCATGATTTCTTTTTGCAGCAGTTTCAGCAGCTAACTTGTAGGTAGAATTTAGTTGCTCTTTCATTTGTTTTACATACTGCAAGTAGATCTCAGCTCGGGTGCCATCAGGCGAGACACCAAAACAGATGTCCACAGCAATCTGGCTAAGGTGAAAATCCAGCGGCATCGTTCTTGGTACAATTGTATGCACATACTAAGGCACTCACTTGACTCCATCTACTTTTGTATTTGGAGTTCAGTGTTCCCAACATATTAAGTAGCATTCTGTTAAATCTTTCTGACTGTGGGTCACCTTGTGGATGATAAGGCATAGTGCGTGATTTGCATATGCCCAACAGTGACAATAGTTCCTTGATTAAATGACTCTCAAAGTCCCTGCCTTGGTCGGAATGAATCCATTGTAGGGCTCTGTAATGGATGAAAAACTTTTCTATGAGAACTTTAGCAACAGTTGAGGCCTTCTGGTCTTTGATGGGGTAAGCCTGGGCATATCTTGAAAAATGGTCTCTGACAACAAGTATATTTGCTATATTTTTGGAGTCTGGTTCCAGACTGAGAAAGTCTATACAGTCAAGTTCCATGGGAGCACTAGTTACAATGTTTACTAGAAGGGCAGCTCTCTGCAGTTGAGCTTTCCTTTGTAAACATCTGCTGCAGTTCTTGTAGTATTTCTCTATGTCACTTGCCATGCGAGGCCAATAGGAACAGGCACGGGCAAGGTCTAATGTATGGTCATTTCCTTAGTGACCCATGTCATCATGCAATGCACAGAGTACTGTTTGTTTAAATTTTGCAGGTAACACGAATTGTAAGCAAGGAAATCATTGGGGGCCTAGGACTTCTCGATATAGTAAACTGTCTTTCATTTTGAGCTTGGACCATTCTTATAACATCAATTTCACATCTGGGTTATCTGTAATGACTTGGTTTGCATCACCCCTTTTGGCTAGGGTGTTGAGAATCTCCTGGATAACTGGGTCTGACCTTTGTTCTCTTTGCAGATCCTGAGTGGTGAGCTGAAGCAATGAACTTAAGTCAATAGAAGCTAAGTAGCAGTATGCAGCTGGTAGGCAGACTCTGAATGCACCAAGGGAGTCCACCAAATGATTTGCATCAGCAGTTGCCAGTGGTTCATCTGTATTAAACATTTTACAAATGGCCTTCACCATTTGCTCTGGCATCTTTACCTACAATGAATCATCTTTTCCAGGTACTGCTACATGTCTGGACAGGTTCTATGTGATATGGGCAACTCCATAAGAGAGAACCCAATAACAGTGATGACGTTTCAGCGAGGACTCAAATGGCAAGGGTACATATCAATGATTGCCAATGGTGACAAATGATTTCTGTGGGGGCCTTCACCCCCACACCCCCTTTACTTAAATATGCAACTCTGAGATTGTAGCAACTCAGAGAGAAAAGCATTTGTCGCCATTTCGGTGATCTCTGATATGTACCCTTGCCATTTGTGTCTTTGCTGCAATGCTGTCACTATTTTTGGGCTCACTCTTATTGAGTCACCCAAATCATGGCATACTGTCTGGACAGCACATCTGCGTCTATGTGGTTTAATCCAGGATTATATTTGACACAATAATCATAAGTTGAGAGGGCAGACAACTATCTGTGTCCAGGCATGTCAAACTTTCCAGTTGTTTGTACATACATTAACAGACTGTTATCTATTTTCATGGTAATGTGTGCCTTGTACAGGTACTCATGGAACTGGTCCATTATGGCCCAGTTTAGTACAAGGAACTCCAGTTTGTGCACCGGGTACTTTTTTCTCAGCATTGTTGAGACTTTGGCTAGCAAAAGCCACAGGTCACAATCCTTCTGGGTAGCTTTGATACAAAACGTCCTCGAGACCACTGAAATTGGCATCTGTATGCAGGATGCATGACTTTTTGGGGTCTGCATAGGTGAATACTGGTGCATTAGTCAAATGGTAAATAATGTCTTTGAAGGCCAGGTCACAATCATCAGTCCAATGAGTCTCAAATGGCTCAGATGGTTTAAAGTATGACTTGGGTTCAGTAGTCTTGTCCAGGGTTTTCTTCCCTTTCCAGGTAGGTGGGTAGCCTTGAGTAAAGTTTAAAAGGGACTGTATTACTCTGGTGTAACCCTAGAAAAATTGCCTATAATATCTGCAGAATCCAAGAAAGCACTGCAACTCTTTCAGGTTAGTGAGCTTTGGACAGGTGGTTCAAGGCTTTGACTTTGCTTGGGTCTGTCTGAATACCTTCAGCCAATACAATATGTCTGACATATTTAACAGATGTTTGAAAGAATTGGCATTTGTCTATGGAGAGTTTGAGCCCGAACTCCTTCAAATGGGCCAAAACTTTCATAAATCTTGTCTCATGCTCTTCTAGGGTCTTGCCAAATACAATTATGTCATCCAGATAAACAAGACATTCTAGCAGGTTCATATCTCCTACAGCCCTTTCCATAAAAGTCTTTGGAAGGTAGCTGGTGCACTAGATATTCCTTGGGGCATCCGCAGGAATTCATAAAATCCCAAAGGGCATATAAAGGCTGTCTTCTCCCCATCATAGATATTTGGTAATAGCCCCTCCTAAGATCAAATATGGAAAACTGTTTGCTTCCATTAAGGCAGTCAAGTGTATCTTGAATTCTGGGAATAGTGTACTGGTCAGGAATGGTTAATTTGTTAAGGGTCTGGTAATCAACACACATGTGCACAGAGCCATTTTTCTTCTGCACTAACACAATTGGTGATGCATATGGGTTCCTGATTCTTGGATAATGCCAGCTGCCAACAGTTCCTGTAGATGTCCTCTTGCATCATCAATATCAGTGGGCACCAGCCGGCAAAATCTCTCCCAAAAAGGACGTTTGTCATGCAACCAGATGTGGTGCTCTTCTCCAATCACACATCCTACATGCCTCTCATGGAGGGTGAATACTTTGCTACTCTTAGCTACTGTAGCTTGCTGCTGACATGAGTTTTCTACTTGTCAGCTATAGGAGAGTCATCAAAATTGAACATGTCTTGCGTAAGGCCAGTCGGTCAGTTATCTCGGGTTGGAGTGGGTTGCACAGCCGTGTCCGCACAATAAACTCAAGCCAACGTGTGTCCTTTCCTGACAACAATGTCTCAGTCTGTCACATTCTATACTTCATCAGTAACCCATCTGGCATAAGTATGGGCTCTGATGGGCAACACACTGGGTTTGACCAATAGTCCCTCAGGTAGCCTGTGTTCCTCAGGTGCATCCAACATCAGTAACTGTTTTTTTATTTCCTTTTTGAACTGTATTATGCCACTGATACCACACTCAGTGTTGGGTGGTAATACGATTTCTTCAGCATCCCTTAGCCAAACTGTTCCCACTGGGTCTTCTTGGTCCTCAGGGAGGGTTTTGATCTGTTTCTGGTATGCTTTTTCCATGAGGGCATGAACTCGCAGTGTTCATCCTTTGCACTTGTTTTCTTCATCATGACAAAGCTGGGCTAGCCGGCCAAAAATAAGAATGTTCATTCCGATGAGTATGGGCACTGCATCATACATCCTGTATTCTGGACATACTACAGCCAGGATCTTCAACTCCAGTTAGTTTAGATGGAAAAGCAGTCCATACCTTGACATATCCCAAGTACAGGTAAGTCTTGTCACTCAATCCTCATATATTCAAGCCATTGAGGGGCATCAATGGGTAATGCTTTGACAGGTGCTTATCATACCATTCATTGAATATGACAGTTACTTGGGAGCCACTCTCCAGGACAGCTTTGGTAGACACTCCTTCTATACTAACTGCAACTTCCAGGTCAGCCCAACAAGCTTATCAATGACATTCGAAGCAGTGCCTGATGCTTTAACTGATGATTTGGCTACTGATAAAATATGGCTCTGTTTAGGTGGGGCACCACTGAAATTCCTTTGCTGTCACCTGTCTTCAAGCAGTTTGGTGGTAACTTTACGTAAGTCCTCAGGGGATCAGCACTCTCTCTCTCTCTCTTGGTGTGGCCATCCTCCCCAGAATGGTAGCAGAATATACCTTCTCTGATAGGTCATGGATGGGCTGGTCCAGTAGATGTCTTCCACTTGGGATTATTTTCTTGCTGTGGACTCCCTTTCGAGGCTCTAACTGGATCATTATTTGCAGAAGGTCTTCGGTGACCATGTCCACTCTTCTCACCTACAATGAGTGGGGACTTACTCTTCTTCATGTCATCCAATAGAGCCCTCAGTTCTTGCACTGGGTTCTGATAGTCACTGGCACTTGTGGGGTTAAACATTTGAACAGCAGCAACCATCACAGACAAATTCTGATCAGAAGCGATTTCTGGCTGTCATGGCTGGGCTTCACATCCTCAACTTGAGGCTACTGTAGTAGTTGAGTTAGCTTTAAACTCTCTGAAATCTTTCAACAGTTTGTGGAGCTCACAACTATCACTATGGGATTCTCTCTCGCTGTTCGAAAACACAGTTGCTACACCAGCATAAGGGTCCCAGCATTCTGTTTTGTTTCCCAATTCCCTCACTTCCTCCATTGGGGCACTGAAGGTGGGTGGATTGTCTTTTCTATCTTTTAGTCCTAGCTTGATCAACAATAATCGAGAATACCTGACAGTGTTGAGTACTTGCTCTAACCTTATTTTATGCAGTTGTGAGGAAGCCACACCTTCTTTCCGGAAGACTTGCTGCAATGCTAGTTCTGGGAGGGTCAAGAATGCACGCGATGCTTCTCCTTGCCATTGCTAGGTAACCTTGTACCTCCACATTAAATCTTCACTGCTTTCTGTACTACCAAATACACTCTTTAAGACTGTCAAATACTCCTGTACAGTAGCATCAAGCTTTGAGGCTCTCAAGGAGCAAATCACATCAAGAGCGGGCCCTTGGAGTCTTTCTCCTAGGCGTTTGTGCTTTTGTGCTTCTGAACATTGCCAATTTTGTATCAATGGAGCAGGCAGATTTTTTTGCAGCAGGAAAGTGTGCACTGGGAAGGTGGTGCTCTCGAAAGAACATGTAGCACAATCACAGAGAGAATCGGGCATTCACCAGCCTTGGAACAATGACTCCACCAGGCTGAATAATTTTAGTCCATTTATTATAAAATGAAGTGAAAAAAGACAAACCACCAAATGGGTAACACGCTTGATGCATTTCAGGTCCCGTTGAACCCTTTATCAAAAGCTGTTGCACCCATAAATGAAAATGAAATAAATACATACTACTAGCCTCCCCTCAAAGACATCACAATTTCCAAAATTTAAATTCATTGGTGTAAAACGTATCACATGTTGTAGCTAAAACCGTCACTTAATTAAAACTGGCCCGTCCCACACCCAACACTGTGCAAACAATTAATAACATATCACATGATTGCTCCATTCATAAAACAGTTCTGTAGTACATAGTAAAACCAAGGGGGGAAGGGGGGACTCCACAAGGAAGACCACAAAGCAGCATATGACAATTGATTCTTCAACAATTATGGTTGCCCCTTTTGTCGTAAATATAAGTTTCAGAACAAATTCCAGTAGTTTTAAAATAAAGTCAGTGGGGATATCTGTTGCTCCGGTACGTGAGATGAGGTAATGCACTGCAGCATCAAGAGTCCCTTCATGGGGCACATTAGTATATAAAGAATTAATGTCCAATTTGACAAATATTGCATTCTAATCCAGTCTCAAGATCTCACAAATATTTAGTAGATGTTTCATGTCTTTAATGTATGAGGGTGGTGTTTTTCTCCAAACGTTTTTAAGTGGCTATTAACAAGGCCACTGTTTTTCGTTTTTTACCAGAAAATCCGGTAAAATTCCAGAATTAGGGCGGCCTGAAAACCGGTAAAAACAAAGATTTCATGGAATCTGGCATTTTCTATCAGATCAGTAAATCTATAAAAAAGTCTGTTTTTGTTTTAATTCCTTCCTGTACTATTTTCAGTTTGCTTTATTTAATGCTCTGTATGTTAAGCCTTCTTTAATTCTGATTATTTATGCACGTACTGAAAGAATGAGAACAGAATCCCGGTAAAATCCGGAAATTAGAGTAACAATCATCGGTGAAATTCCGGAATCTTAAGTCTTGAAAACGGAATTTAATTGTTTTAATCACCGTAAATCAGTGGCCTTGGCTATTAACATATCTTGACAGTGGCTCTGTTAGGGACCCAATGCCACTTACGATGGGTCTGCCTACTGGATGCTCTTTATTCTTATGAATTTTAGGGTTTGTATAACAATTTTTTACTTAAGAGAGAAATTTACTGGATCATCAGGTCACAGGCTACTAGAAACTCTGGAATGAACACAGGCTTTGATTTAAAATCATATTTGGATAATAAACAAATCAAATGGAGAGATAGAGGGTTTCCCTTATGTTTTTGCTATTTGCACATTCTGCCTACAATCTTTGCACTTACTGTGTTTTTATAATTGTTGAAGGTTTAATTGTAATATGCTATTTTAGGGGTTATTCCTTGTGGAGTTCCCCATACCCCATTGTTTTTACAGTGTACTATAGAACTGTTTTATGAATGAAGTAATCATGTGATTTGTTGTTAATTGTTTGCTCAGTGTTAGGTGTGGGACATGCCAATTTTAATTAGGTGATGATTTAGCTACAACATGTGATATGTTTTACAACAATTAATTTAAATTGTGAAAATTGTGATGCCATAGAGGGAGGTTAGTAATATGTATTTATTTCATGGTCATTCATGGATGCAAAATCTTTTAATAAATGGTCAAAGGGAATCCGAAACATGTCAGGCATGTTACCCATTAGGTGGTTTGTCTTATTTTCACTTCATGTTATAATAAATGGACTAAAATTATTCAGTTTGGTGGAGTCAAGGTTGGTGAGTGCCTGATTCTCTTTGTGACTGTAATCCATCCAGATTTTAAGGTCATCTTCACCTGCTGGAGTAGGCTTGACTCCCAAGAACATTTGCAATCTGCGATACAAGTCTTGTGCAACTGGGGGTGCATAGGCAGGTCCTCCTCCAGATGTCTGAGGCAGATTACCATCTAGTACACCAAGACCCAGATATTCAAAAGGGTTGCACCATGCGCAACAGGGATGCACCAGTGCAAGTCCGAAAATTCGCCATTCTGCGATATTCAGCAGGAGGTAGATGCACCCCCCCAAATCACAATGCGCAAGAGTGCAATAATAATGAATGCATGCACAACTGAAGGGGGAGGAACCATGCATAAATGGCGCAGTGCGATATTCAACAACATGTGCCATGCGCAATAGGGGAGCAAATGGAAGTTGCGCGATAGCGGAAATGAGCCAAAATTAAAAGGAACAAGAGAGAGGTGCAAGAACGCTACAGGGAAGGTACATGCTGCTGAACTGCAGACAGCCACACAGGCACACCAAAACAGGGAGCAGGACAGGGCAGGAGATAGACAGAGCACCTGGAACCCCCAGGAACAGGGAAGGTGTGGGGAGACTCTGCCACAGTGCAGGTCAAAAGGGGGAAGTGCCACACAGCACTGAGGCCACTACAGGGAGGTGTTCCCAGTGCAGGGGGAACACAGAAACAGCTTCCGGGGGGGGGTAACACAAGCCAGAGACATGGCTGGTGCCACCATCCAGATGGAGGGAGTTATGAGGTGATGAGAAGGCAGGCAGCAGTGGGGTGTGGCCGTGGAAGGGCCCGTCGGTGGTATGCCCCCAATAGGCAGTACTGAGCCCACACCAGCTTTGAGCTGTACACTGATACTGAGATCGTGGGCCGGTACCGCCTGAACTGGGTGATCCTGAGGCAGCTCTGTGAGCTGTGCAGTGATGTGATGCAGGCACCCACACGATGGAGCCATGCTCTGTCAGTGGAGACCAAAGTGACAGCTTTTATGTGCCTGCTCACCATGGGTACCTTCCAGAGACCAACAGGGGACACAACAGGCATAACCCAGTCAGCTGCATCACGCCTCCTCACCCAATTCCTCAGCGCACTGCTGCCACATGCTGCAGAGTACATCCATTTCCCCAGCACATCGGTGGAGCACACAGCAAACATACAGGATATCCATAGGGTAGCACGTATGCCTGGTGTGCTCGGGGCAACAGACTACACCCATGTGGCCATCTGCACACCACCTGGCCCCGAAGGGGCCCCATACATGAATCAGAAGGGGTATGCAAGCATCAACTGCCAGGTGGTGTACGATGCCAGGGGGTGCATAATCAATGTCTGTGCCAGACACCCTGGGGGAGCACATGATGCCTTCATCTGGCACCAGTCCACACTGTGCCACAGGTTCAAGAGTGGGGATATCCCCACTGGCCACCTAGTGGGTGAGTATGCAAAGCATGCAGAAAGACATGGAGCTTGGGAGGGACATAGTCAGAGGTGACATGGGTATTGGCCTAGATGGCCCAAGGCAGGGCGATGCTGACCACCAAGCTAATGTACACCCTCTACACACAGGTGACAGTGGATACTCACTCCATCCCTGGCTGCTCACACCATACCGGCGGCCCTCGATCCCATCTCAGCAACGCTACAATGAGGCACATGCCACCACACAAAATGTCATCGAGTGGGTGTTCGGGATGCTGAAGGCATGTTTCCATTGCCTGGACACGTCTGGCGGTGCCCTACAGTACAGCCCCTCAAAGGCTTGTGGGCTATTCCTGGCCTGTTGCATCCTGCACAACATGGCCAATGACTGTGGGATAGCCATACAGGTCGAAGAGGGGGACAGCAATGGGGACGATGAGGACACTGGTGAAGATGGTGATGGGCAGCCCCCCCCTTGGTTGAAGGGACCCCTGACTGATTCAGATGGCACAGTTGCACCGGGACACCATCACAGAGGAGCACTTCAACCAACCCAGGTAAGTCATGGGGCCATGTGCAACCACCAGTGGCAAAGGCACAACCCACAAACACACATGGACAAACCCCAGGGGTGCATGTCATTAAGGGAATTGGCAGAGCATGGAACCACACATGCCGTCAGGGATGGGCAAGGTCTAACACGGCACGTGGTCACACACCTCACAAGACATGCACAAAGGGTAGAAGGCACGCCGATCCCAACCACCAGCCCTAGCCACACACACGTCCACAGACCACCACGCCCAGTGCCTGTCATTTTGTGTGTGTCAGACGCTGGGCACCATTGCACAGTGGCAGACAGCACAACGCAGGCATCATCATGCACACGCCACAGCGGATAGCAGCCAGGAGGATGTGCAGATGGAACGTGTGTGTGCATGCAGGGCTGGGTACCCCACCCGTGCATTGAACGTTGAACAACACAATGCACACAGGGCAGTATCAGACAGTAGCCATGGTGGGAGACTGGTCAGTCACGCGCCACAGTGCCACGGCCACCATGGATGCGTGGGCGGCCCCGCTGAGACCTGCCAGCAGTGACAGGCTGACCAATGGCCTCATGGGGTGGCACCGATGTTCCCCCAAGGGTTCCACTGCATGAACACGACCATGCTCACGCAGGGGTCTGCAGCACACCAAACATGCCTGCAACAGGCGTGCTCGGGATGCCCACAGCTGAACCCGGTATCAACAAGGAGGGTGTTGCACAACACCAGGAATGGGGGTGGACATTGCACTGCACGGTGTCTGCGATGCATGGGCAAATAACTGTGTGCCCATTGTGGCCATGACAGCTGTGATTGTATGTGTCTGCCTGTCAATGGCAGTGGTCACATCCTCCTGCATCCAGTCCATCCCTGCCAAGAGCAGAGCGGTGTCTCTGCTGTGCTGCTCCTCTGCCTGGTGCAGAGCCACACTGAGTGCATCCACCGCCATCACAAGCCGCACCTGCTGATAGACTGATTCTTGGAGTATGCAGGTGTGCTCTTCTAAGAGGTCATCTGCCTGATCGGCATGCTGTCCCTCATGGTGTTCGCGGCCCTGATGGGCAGCACCCCTTGAGGGTGGGCGCTGCACACCAGGGCCAGGCCTGGGCATGTCCACAGGCAGTGCACTGATGCCACCCCCTGACACTGAACCCCCCATGGCCATTGGCCAACTGCTGACACTGCCCCCTGGCTGCCGCTCTCCAGGGCTCAACGGTGCCACCGCAGTGGCCGCAACAGCCCCACTGTCCTGGACACACACCAGTGCTGCCCCACTGGTGCAGGCAGTCACAGGCTGGGACTGTGATGTCACGCAGGCCTCCACGGTGGCACCACCCATGGCCATGCCCATGATGTCACCTGCTGTGTGGCCATCCTGCGGCCCACACCTATCACTGTCCATGAAGTGAGTTCCATCATCATCAGTGATGGATCCGGCACCAGCCTGAGTCTCAGCATGCTGGCATCCATGGACGTTGGCTCGCTGGGACATGGGCAGGGCCTCCTCCGCACCTGCTCCACCAACATCAGTCCGGACGTCCAGGAGGGCCCACTGTCGCCCTGATCCTCGTATGGCTGTGGAGGTGGATGGGCCCTCCTCTATGTCCATGGTACCGCCCTCAGTGGACAAGCCCACCACCGCTGACCCATGTAGATGCTCAGGAGCTGTAATGGAACACAGTAGCATTAATGTATCTGCCCTACCCTGTCCTCCCCATTGACAGACCAGGACCTACCATGCAGTGATGGGCTACCATCCATCTGGAATCCACCACCCGAACACCCTCGATGGCACAATGCTGCATGCTGCCAGCAACCCGCTCTTCTTGTGGGGTCAGGTGTTGCATGTCCGGCTGCCCCCCACCGGTCACAGACCATGCTGCCCTGATGGCAGCCACCTTGTCCTAAATTCTCTGCCTGTCCATGCCCATCTTCTTTTTGCACTCCTGCACGGACCACTGGTGGCTGCCATGCAGGTTGACAGCACGCACCACACCTCTTCCCATGCAGGAGCATGGGCCTGTGGTGTTCCCCACCATCCGCTGAGCAGCGGCTCTTGGTCGAGGTAGGCCTCAAACAGGGCATCTGTTTCTGCCTTTGTGAAGTTAGGCCTCCTCTTCCTCCCATGTCTCTGTTCCTCTTCCTCCACCTCACAATTGCTCATTATTCATCCTGTGAGAATGACAGGTGTTACCTGTGACTGTGCAGTCCCATGCACGTCCCACACACCACAGTCCACACTCCCAAACAGCATGCAACTCACGACAATAGACTGCAGTAACCGACTATGGCCAGTGCAGTCCAATGTCGCATTTTTATAGCGCAACGCTGCAAATGAGGCTAGGCGCAATCTTAAATGGATGCAAATGCAGTATCTGCGCCATTGAATGGCTGATTAGCTGATTTGCATATGCCGGCTGAATATCGCGCTGTTGCACTTTGCGCAATTGTGTTGAATGTGATCAGACAAGGGTGCACTTCTGTGACATGCGCAGTACACACCGAACTGCACATGCCCAGGGTGATGACACAGATGCCTGCCATGCTGCTGATGTGCTGTGCACTGGAGGCAATGCAGGGCATGGCCACCATTGTGCCAGTGGCGCTACTGCACTGTTCACCAATATGGCGTTGTGGCACTGGGGTGCCGTAGGCGCACTGGGGCCACAGCGTGGTAGGCCACTACAGGAGGTGGCACACAGGCACCGAATCACGATACACGCATTGAGTTCCAATTGCGCTGTGGCGGTCCATGCACGAGAGACCCTTAACCCTGTGCCCGACCTTTGCCCCCTAGGTGCCATGCCTCCGCATGGGTGCACCACTATCGCGCTGTTCGGTGACAATGCGATAGGGAATGGCAGCGCTATACCATGCAGCATCTGCACGGGGGGGACCGCGCTACTGAGCGCCATTTTGACTCCAACTAGCTGTAAAGATGGCACAGAGAAGGGCTGCTGTGTGGAGCCAGGCTGAGCTGGCCAATTTGGTGGCCATTGTAGAGCCCCAAGCTGGAGCACTTTATGGTGATACACCCCTGGACAGGGCTAGGAGTGCAGTATGGAAGGAGGTGGCGGTGGCACTGGAGGAGGCCACTGGATTCGGGTGCGTGACTGAGCAGTGTCACCACCGGTATGGGGACCTCTGGCACAGGGACCCGGACAGGCTTGCCTGCCTGCTGGGACATGCCAGGAGGGGCATGGTGCCACGGCCAGGTAGGTGTCCCATCCATACACTGTTAATGTCCATATGGGTATCATGGTTGCATGTGTCTGGCACATGGGAGGGGCTGTCCAGTGTTGGCCGTGGTGGTGGTATTGGGGTGGGGGATGGGTATGGCTGTGTGGGATTGCACACACACGGGGGCGGGGACCTGCACCGGATTGTACTGATGTTCCTCTCCATGTTTGCACCTTAGGCCCAGAGGAGTGCCGGCAGGTGAGCAAGAGGAGGCACTGCCATGAGGACCAGCAGGCTGGGAGGTATGCAGGACCACAGAGGCACAGAGACCAGCCTGATGATGGTGAGTGCCTTACATCCATGATTACTATTGCATGCTGTGTAACAGGGCAGGCAGCGGGGGCATGGCCACCATCTATTGACACCACTGCCATGCACGCAACTTGTTACTGTTAGCACTGTCCAGTGGCACTGCATGTCTGGGAGTGTGTCAATGGTGGTCCATGCGTGCACCGGGTACATGGCAGTGCCACTGCCTTCGCACCACATAGCCATGTCACTGTATGGCCACGGTGGTGCTGTGCGGCGGAACATGGGCAGTGGGTGTGTGCAGTGGTCTGCATGGCTGTGGGTGACTGGGTAAGCAGGTCTTGTGGACGTGGTCACTGTGGATAGTCGCACACCATCACAGGGGCATGGCACATGGCTGTATGCCATGCACAATGGGTGGGCTGCAGGGGGCTGGACAGTCACATGTATTGACTCTGCTCCCTTGTCCTAGGTGGACAACCCTGGATGACCCTGGAATGGGGCATACAGGAGCTTCTGCAGCCGGCATGGGTGTCCCTGGCAGTGTTGGAGTGGATGGAGTGGCACAGGGTCTGGAGGAGAAGCACCCGGAGGCACCACAGGAGTGGAGAGTGGGGCAGAGAATAGGCTCTCCATGACCCCCTGACACACATAACCCCCCTGGACCCACCCTCACACCCCTTCTTCCCTCTCCCATTTGTACACCCCTGTCCCAGGCCCACCCCAACCTGGTTTGTGGCCCTTTCCCCCTCCCTTGTATATATTTGTACATATGTTTGAGTGTTTTTATTTTTTAATACATACATTTTGTTATGACAACTGCGGTGGTCTCTGATTTGCAGCGGACTACATGTGTTCAGCTGCAGTGGTGTGCATGGCGTCAGGGGTGGTGCAAGCATGGGCGTGCATGTGTGTGTGTGTCCGGAAGAGAACCTCCTATGGTGTGGGCAGGGGGGATCGGTCACTCTCTGTGGTTTGTGTGTTGTTCTCTGTGCACTGAATGCCTGTGTGCAGTGGTCCATGGTGCATGCACTGTGTGCATGGTACCCCTGTCAGACCGTTAATGGCCTGTGCTGCTGACACCCTTGCATGTCTGTGATATGCACGGTCTGCTGGCATGTCAGAGGTGGCTGTCCATGCTGGACAACCACTGTACCCGGCACAATGCCAGGTTGCCTCCCGTCACCAGTATGGTGCATGTCTGCCTCCGGTGGCACTGTGGCCTCCACTGTTGTTGTCCCCCCTCCATGCTGTAGCTTGTGTCTGTTGCAGGGGATGTGCTCCACTGTCTGTCACTTGTGCTCACACTGCATGCTGGTGGCATACAGCTTCATGGTGCCTGCACAGGGTGGCTGGCACACCTGTGCCATGTAGGGGTGCTGGCCATGTGTACATAGCTGCCGTGGCCACATGCCAGTGGCTTGGTTGACCCGCTGCTGTGTCCCTGTGTTGGTGTGCCCTTGGGTATGGGTGGCTGTTTGTCCATGCACTATGTTGCATCCTGTGTGGCACATGCTTCCATGCAAGACTGTGTGTGACTGTGCTGGCTGTTGTGGCCAGTGCTGGGATGGGATGTGTCCTTGGGAGGGTGTGCAGGGTGCTGTACCACTGGTGGTGGGGTCCGGGACATGCCCTGTCACATGTGGGGTACCTCGTGTGGCGACACATGGTCAGTCTTTCAGCTGTACCTCGGGGGGGGATGTGCAGGGTGGCACTGTGTTTGCAGTTGTTGCATCGCTGTCTGCTGCTGCCCACTGCAGGGTGCACAGGGTGGGGCTGCCTTGCATGGCTCCATGGTGCACAGGGTTGCATTGACACAGTGAGGGTGGTGGCATGCATGGGGTGTCCTGCACTGTTGGGCACTACTCCTGGGCAGGGTGTATGGGATCGTGGTGCAGGGTGTGCTCTGCATTGGTGGGATGGTGTGGCACGGGGTGGTTGGCCCTCCTTGTGTGCCAGTCACAGCTTGCCAGGGGGTGTGCTGGGGCACCATGCCCCGGCTGTGGGTTGGTTGCTGGTATCCATGGGCTGGTGATTATTCCAGCTCTCCACCAGTTGTGCAGTGCATGGGGTGTGGGGGGCGATGTCTGTTCTGCTCTGTGCTCCTCTGCCCATCTGTGGCATGGGTGGTGGGTCTCTGCATCCTGTCCCTGCGCATCCCTGGTTGTGCTGTTGCACTGCTGCCCTGCTCCACGGGGCATCACTGGTTGAGCTATGGCACATCTGAAATGCGCAACTGCACATCCCTGGTTGCGCTATGGTGCAGGTGGCACAATATTCAATCGTGAGCCGCAGGCGCATCTTGATCTGCGCAGTTTTTGAATATTGCACTTCTTGCACATGGGCGCAGTGGACTTGCACTTGCTCCTGCTGTTGCGCACTTTTTGGGCACAGTTTGAATATCCAGCCCAAGCATTTTTTTCACGTCCTCTGCTGACTTTCTCTCTGCATGCAACCACTTTCTGAGCTTCTCTTGGAAACTTTCAGCTGTTGGAGAGGTGCCTGCCTTGGAGGTCATACTATCATGGGTCACTATTGTCCATGGGGTACTAAAACCTTCAACAGGCAATATATCTGGTACCTTAGTAGCATCTATGGCATTGCAGCATTCAACCAGCACCGATAATGTTCGAGTGGGAGGGTCTCTTGTACGCCTCTGTACAACACTGCATCCAAGGCTTTTTTTGGTATATATCTTTTTTATTGATTTTAGACAGATGTTCACATTAACATACGTCCATTGAATGGCCAATGCAAAGAAAAAAGAGCTTCTGTACTGGTCACATTTATCACCATTGTATCCTATGAGCTAACCTTCAGTTAAAACATTACTTTCTGCCACATATAATCAGCTCACATTTACGTTACCTTCCCCTGTAATAGCTCTCCCTTCTTCTCCTCAGTTATATAACATAAAGGGTGGACCCTACTGCAAACATGCACACTTTGGTCATTTCTGTAAAAAGTCATTAAGAACACGTAACACAACATCCCCCAACCCCCTCCCATGCAACCGGCATTGGTAATACTATATTTTCCATACTTTATATTATACAGTTCAAAGTGGTCTTACTTGCTCTGCTTCAAATCCTACTTTCCTGTTTATGTCCATCCAATGGGCAGAGACCTTACATCTTTCAAAGCTTACTTCACCTTTCTCTGTTCCATTCCATATCCTTCACCTCTGAACAGCATGTTACTGCCTGCAGGTGGGCTCCTGCGTGCACATTCCTTTTGGGACACTCCCAACTAGGTACCTGCAAGAGTGTCAGTTATACAGTCAAACCACCCCCAATCACAACATCATAGCTTCTGCTATTGGCAGCAAGTCTATGTACTTGCCCAGCAAGACAGAAACCACTCTTCCTTTCCCCGAAGCTTAAATGTGAGTCTCTCCAGTGCTAAATTCTGAATCACCAAAGTCTTCCATTGCTCTATCGTGGGGCATACGTGGGATACCCAGGTGTTCTGAATGCACTGCCTAGCCGATGTTAACAGTATCTGTATCACCTGGGGATATCCCTCCTATCCTTCTTCTCCCCAGTCTTCCATCACAAACAATAACGAGGGAGCTGTGTCTGCTACCTGCACTCCCATGATTGCAGTTATTTCCTGTGGTATCATGGACCAGAATGGGCATAGCTCCCTACATTCCCAGAAATAGTGGAAGTAGGTCCCCAAGGCGATGTTGCATATGCCACATAAGGGTGAATCTGTGTACCATGGCTGATGAATCTGTGTACCATGGCTGGAGGGCAGTATAACCTGTGCAGAAATTTAAACTGACTCTTAATGTTTGTTTCATATTAGAAGCTCCATATGCGTTCATAGTATTATTATCCACTGCATGTCATTGATAAGGATCCCATGTCCCTCTCCCAAAACAACCTGACCTTACCAGTGCAGTCCGGGAACAAGTCCCTATCCTGTCGGACCAGTTCCACCACCAATCCTGTGGGTGAGTCATCTGCCCTCATTAAAGCATCTTCCAAAGGTCCTATGGGGAATCCATGTCCTATTACCCTGTCTCTACTCATCTCATATGCTCATACCTGGAAGTATCTATATGTGTGAGTCCTGGGTATTCCAAACTGCTCACTTACTTCCTCCATTGTCCTGATCCCTGCTCCTGCATACAGATCTCACATACACTGTACTCCCCCATTCTCCCAAGTTTGGAACCCTGGGTCCTCAGGTCCCAGGAGAAACACTGGATTCCCTGCTACTGGTACCAACCATGTTTGTTCCTTCTCTCCCGTCCTCCTCTTCCTCATCTGCTCACAGGCTTTTAGTGTCCACTCCACTAATGGGTTCTTGTGTTGTAAACACCCATATGCTCTTCTCCCTCCCAGATCCAAGTAGGCAGAAAGCCTTCTGGGGGCCTTCCCCCCTTCCAGTTCCACCCAGCTCTCCTTTCTTCCTCTATGTACACAGTCTTGGATATATCTCTCCTAAATAGATAAATAATATCCCTTAAGATCTGGGAAACTAAGCCCTCCCTTTGTCACAGTACCTTTTAATCTCATCAAGTTCATCCTTGGTCTCTTATTCTGCCATAGGAATCTACTCAATTCCCTTTTCAGCAACTGGAGATCCCCCTTAGTGAGTCCCATAAGCAGTATTTGCATTTGATACAAAATGCGTGGCAAAACATTAATTTTTACTAGGTTTATTCTTCCCATCCAAGATATGGATAACACATTCCACCTCTCCAAATCCGTCAGAATTTCATGGATAATAAAGCTATAATTCAGCTTACACAGGTGAGCCAAATTCCTCCCTACCTGAATACCCAGATACGTTAGGATGTCTTTCACATCCTTAAATCTACACTGATTCCCCTCTGTGCTCCCCCCTTTCTCTGGCAATCTCATCATTTCTGATTTAGTAAGGTTCAGCTTATACCCCAAGAAGGCTTAAATTGATTGACTCCCTCCACCAATGCTGGTACTGAGGTGTTGGGTTCCGTGAGGTATAACAAGAGGTCATCTGCATACAGGGTAATTTTATGGTGTCTGCCCCCCGAGCCTGTAACTCCCTTAATTCAGGGATCTGTCCACACATGCATAGCCAATGACTCAATTGCCAATGCGAACAAGGGTGGCGATAAAGAGCAACCCTGCCTAGTCCTTCTGTATAGCTCAAAAGTCTCCAAGTGTGCACCATTCACCAGGACCTGTGCACTGAGTGCAGTGTATAATAAATTTTACTTTTTAATATAGGCTTTCCCCAACCCAAACTGCCCTAGGACCTTGAACAGATATACTTATTCTATCCTGTCAAAAGCCTTTTCGGCATCCATGGACAGCAACACCATTTGCCCCAGATGCCAAGACCCCCAGTGAATGACGTTTAAGTGCCTCCTCACATTATGGTGTAAGCCCTAGGTGGCACTATCCTATGGGTTACTACCCCTGCCTGCATGACTATGCAGAGGTTGAGGGACTTGAGCTTGGAGAATGGGTGCCTCCACCCAGAGGAATCATTTTGGGTAGCATAGCTGCTGTTGGTATAACCCTCCGGGACACTATAACCACCCACCAACCCTTCTAGTGGCCTAAACAGTTCCGAAACAGAACATTCACATTTATCATATGAGAGTACTGATATGCTCACATTCTTTGCACTTACCAGCAGGGCTGGATCTTCTGCAACCACCATGGAGATCCCCTGGAAAATAAGACCAGTGATGCAGCACTATTATGGCAGTACAATATCCCCACCAAGAAGGTACACACTAGCCAGGTTAAATGTGAACAATCATAATCTGATATATTAAGGGGGATATGAACAAGGGTGGGACATGAATCTAGTAGGTGATTAGCAGATGTGATTAAATTCAGGCTGAATAGGCATGCACGGTGAGTCTCTTTAGCACAGTACTCACAACCCTGGGTACCCAGTATGAAAAACAGGCTAGCCTGAATCATTGCCCTGGATAGGCCAGCGTTGCAGCTGTTGTTGGGGGTCCTTAGGAAAGAAAACAATTAACATACGCTCAACTCAAATATTTGTAATTCGGAACCAGATGGCTCAGCCCATTGCAATAACCCCAAAAACAAGAAAATCAGATAACACAAATGATTGTAATTTTTGTTACAGGGAGTTACCCTGTTTTGTACTCATGCTACCCAGACCAAGATGCAGGACAGATGAAATGAAGACCTCAGGATGTTGTACTGGATTGCCAGGAGAAGCAGGGCCGACACGACTCACCGTAGTGGTCACTACCTGTTCAGTGGTGTTGAGCAGGGTGCCAAATCCCCAAGCGGGTCTTCCGCCTGAAGGTCTCTAAATTGGGAGCAGTGGCCTAGGCTGAGATGGGAGGGCCCAGACAGAACAGACAGTTCCAGATGAAGTCCGTGATAAAGTGCTGAAACAGCCTCCAGCTGGTGCAACAGAACTCATCATGGAGAACCAAATTGTGACCCATGGTACACATTCAGCATACTTATGAGCACTTAGAATAGTTTGAAACAGTTCAGATGAAGTCCATTTGCAAATCGCAGGTTCTGTATGCAAACCTTTTGATCCGAGGCTCACTTTGGTGCCTGGCAGGCCAATCGCTTCTGGAGCAAGTCTTCGGTCCACTTGCAGGCAGCAATAACACACTTTTCTGTTCAGGTTAAGGTTTCGATTCAACAATCGGATAAATCCAACTTTCACTCTCAAGGCAATACTTCACTCTGGAAGATGTGACAGGCAGGCCAGCAGAGCCTTCCTGCCGATTCTCCCGTGCTCCTAGCAAGAGCAGCTGCTCGATGGCTCGAGCTGTTTACTTTCCAAACTCCAACTCTTGACTGACCCACTGCTGCAGACAGTTCTGGGCTTTCCCAGTAATCCAAAAGGTTCGGTTGGCTGATGGAAATGTCTATCACAGAAAGGGTCCCCCCTCCAGGTCCATTTAGTCACCAAACCTTAAAAACTACAGTTCCTACAGAATTTCAATCCCACAAGACCTCTGGGGACAATCTCCATTTTAGGTCCCCTGAGGTTCGATTGGTCAAACACTGGCAGTCCAGAACCAAAATGGTGGATCTTATGCAAACGCTCAAGCAGCAATGGAAGGCAGGTTAGACAAACTCCTATATTAGTATTATTACAGCAGATAAATAGTAAATAATCACAGTTCCTAACAGAGCTCCCTCTGCGCTAATAGCAACTGCAGAATGGAGCAGAAATATGGACTGCCGGGTTGGTGTGAGCCTTAAATCACTCAGACCCAGCCCAGACCAATTTTCACACACAGCAAAGTGGCTCTCTTAAAGAGACAGGCATGGAGACTTAGTAGAGCACTCTCATGCAAACACATAAAGCTACTACAGACACAGAACACCATCCTGACAATGGGCATTAGGGTGCCCAGGAAGACTTTTATAGGAAGCCCTATTTGTAGGGAGGTTACACTCTTCCTTGCCTGGAAAAACTTGGTGTCCAATTCATGTCTATACTATACTATAATATTATATATAAAACATTACAAGACAAGATACATGCATGTTTCATTTGGTATACCATAAAGAAAAGAAGACTGAAGCATCAGTAAGCAAAGGGCATTAAGCATTACTATACTTTTCCATGATAACAAATGTTTCTGTAATGATAGAATTTCAACACTTTTTACATACACATAAACATTTTCAAAACAATTTAAACAGATAACCGCATTACTCTGACCATTTGGGTCTGTACCATTTCCTGTACTTTAACTAACATAGCTTGGGGCCCATCCCTATCAGCTACTTCAGGGCTACAAGGGGCAGAGGCACCAGGTTTTGGGTGTTTGACTATTAACTTGGAAGTAGCAGAATAGCTCAATTTGGGAAGACAGCTTTCAGAAATGTAGACTCCTTTACAATATATAAGGGAAGATCCACATGTCTCCCAGGGGAGTCTTAACTGAGGTGTATCACTGGTTTGGTGGCTCTTCCAGATTTTCTGGGAGGAACAGGCACAGGTTCAAGGTTTTCAACATTTGTACTGGAGTCTGCTCCTGTAGAGAAGGTTACCTCTGCACTGGTTGTGGGTTCTATATTGGAAACACTTTCAACTCCTTGACCTGTTAACTCTGGTTCAGCAACTTGGCTCTCAGTACTGGAATCTGAAGGAAGCCCGGATTCATCGTCCAGGGGGAATTCCATGGAATTTAAATCTGGTAACACTTGGTCAACACTCTCAACATCATTCACTTCATTATTGCCATTAGTTGTAGCAGGTTCTGGATAATTACTTTTACACAGTTCTGTGTTTTCTGGTATGTCACCAGGAAGACTTTCAGTTGCAGGCTGTCTTTCTTGCAATTCAAATAGCTCTACCAGACACAAAGAGTCAGCTACTTCAGAAGTCATACTTTGCACCTCACTTTCAGGGGGAACAGGATTTGTGGAGAAAGCTGGGGTTTAGGCAGTCCTGAGGGTCCAGCTTCATCTCCGAAACTGCATATGGGATTACCCTGAAGCAACTGACTCAATTCATAAGATGGGTAATAGGAAGCTTCACACTCACTGTCATCAGACTCAGACTGCCAATTAATATCATTTTGGGCCTGCCTGGGAGGAGGCCTTGAATCCTTGACAGCTGGAGAAGGGGTAGTCTGTCTCTTTTTGGCTGCAGCTCTAGTTAAAGGCCTGGGAGGGGCAGTGTCTTGAGGTACAGAGCTGATGATTACCTAACCAATAGATAGTAAATGATTCTGGTGCATTGTCTTGGTAGCCCAGAGATCATTCTCAGGGCGTACTTTATAGACTGGCAGATTTCCAGCTTACCGATAACAATATAAGGGAGGTGGTGCCAGCTATTAGCAATTTTATGCTTTCCATGCAGTCCCAAATTCCACAACAAAACATAGTCTCTAGGCAGCAGTTCCTGAGCTGTGACACGCTTGTCATGGCTTTATTTGCCAAGTTTCTTTTGGCTGCCATGGTTTGTACCAGTTGGTGGGCATGGTTTAACTGAGCTTTTAACTTTTGAACATATTGCAGGTAGTTCTCAGCTTTTACTCCATCTGAGGACACTCCAAAGCAAACTTCCACAGGCAACTGAGCTTTCCTACCAAACATCAGGTGGTAGGGAGAAAACCCAGTGGCATCACTTTTGGTGCAATTATAGGCATGTACTATACTAAGGTTGGCTCCACCTTGACTTGCCCCGGGGATGGAGGGTGCCCAGCATGTCAAGTACGGTTCAGTTAAACCTTTCTGGTTGTGGGTCTCCTTGTGGGTGATAAGGGGTTCTTCTGGATTTCTGTACACTCCATAGGGACAACAGTTCTTTAATAAGCCTGCTTTCGAAATCGCGGCCTTGATCGGAGTGGATACACTGGGGGTCACCATAATGTACAAATAACTTTTCAACAAGAACTTTGGCTACAGTTAAGGCCTTTTGGTCTTTGATGGGGTAGGCCTGTGCATATCTTGTGAAGTGATTAGTGACTACTAGCACATTCCCAACACTTTTCTGGTCGGGCTCAAGGCACAAGAGATCGATACACACAAGCTCCATGGGCATGCTGGTAGAGATATTGACCAGGGGTGCAGCCCTCTGGGGTGGATCTTTACTTTGAAGACAATGACTGCAAGTCCAGATATGGGCCTCAATGTTAGCCCCCATTTTTGGCCAATAGAATCGAGCATGAGCTAAGTCTGAAGTTTGGTCACAACCGAAGTGTAACATTTGTTACTGTTACCATTTGCATTTCCACCTTGTGTTTGCGTTGCTGTTCCTGTTACTATGTCACAAGACATCACATGGCAGGAGCACAGGGCCCTGCCATGGCATTACATTCACTATTTTCATCATCATTCTCAAAAAGAAGGGAAATTAGAGGCAAAAAACTCCATTTAATGCATCAGTTAGGGTTGTTCCACAGTGACAAAAGTGAGGAAATTCGGTGTTAGGGTTGAAACCCCCTTGGACACCTCCAGCCCACCCCAACCAGCATCAGCGTGCGCGTTGGGGTCATCGGTCCCAACTCTCACCCCATTCTCCTATTCCTTAGCTTCTTTACACATGTGATGGGGTGAGAGTTAAGATAACGACCCCAATGCGCAGCCCGATGCTGGTTGGGGTGGGTGGGCTGGAGGTGTCCAAGAGGAGTTTCAACCCTAACACCAAATTTCCTCGCTTTTTTCACCGTGGAACAACCCTAACTGATGCATTAAACAGAGTTTTTGGCCTCTAAAATATATACATATATATATATATATTAATTATAGTGGCAAGGTAGTGCCACAATAGTTAGGCTTGAGTACCCCATTTAAGGTTAAACTCTGAAATTTGGCAGCTTAATAACTTTGCCATCGTATGATGGATTTGCCCCAAATTTGGCATGCACAGAGCAGTACCATATATCTCTGGATCTGCCAAGTTTTGTAATGTCAGATGTACAGTTGTGGAGCTACATAGTGCCATAAAATGTGGTAATTCCGCTTTTTTGCACATTCTTTGCTTGTACCTACAGATCGCATGGTCTGTGCAGCCAGTCCAAAATCTTCGGGCAACATGCAGCCAGGGTCCCCGATGTGCCTTTCGAACATTTCGTGAAAAAATATTACACGGTTCAAAAGTTATTCAAAATACAAGTTTCCCGTTATAGTCAATGGAAAAAGTTAACAAAAAGTTTGACAGTGTCACAAATGCAGTTTTTAGTATTGCAAATGACCCCTGTAGTGTCACAAATCTGCCATCTTGTTTTCAGTTGGTGGTCACAGAAATGCTTGGTATTTAAATTTGGGACCCCCTAGGGACACAATTATTTTTTTGTTCACCTAGTCGAGCCCTGAGGATGCTAGCCATGTCTTTTTGGGGGGTTAAGCACCCCAGAAATATGTTTTTCTAATTTTTGTAAACTACAGTGTCGTAAAGTAGTGTCGCACTTGCGACACTTTCATGATTTTTTTTGCAAAAGTGTCGCAAATCATGACACTACTTTGTGACACTATGCCAAAAACAGCAGGAAATCTTTGCCACCCTGCTGCAAAAGAACAGTTTGGTCTTTTGGGCTGAATTTGGAGGGAAGAAAGCCAAGATGGCACAGATGTGCCTTTTGGTGGTTTGGTGAGAAAATTTTAGAGGGCTGCAAAGTTACGGCACTCCAAAGTTGACAATTTTTCCCATTGGCTAACATTACAGCATCCACTGTGCCTTTCGGGGCCTATATCTCAAAAATGCTTTGAGATACAGACTTTTCATCTGAAAAATGCTTAGCCCCCTGCTAAAGGGCTAAGTGCAAAACTAGCCAGGAAAGTCATAAATAATATGAGATTTTAATTTTTTTTCTACTTCGTACGGTTCCTGAGATACAAGCAATTTAGTATACCAAGTGTTCATTTTCTTGTCCAAGGCCCATTATTATGCAAACATTCTTTGTATTCACTGTGCTTCTGAATGTAGCTTTTTGGGGAAAAAAGGGTGTGTGTTTCTGTTACTGTTACAGTCAGCGTTTCCACTTGCATTTCCATTACCATTTGCGTTAGCGTTTCTGTTTACGTCACTGTCTGTGTTACCCTTTGTGTTTGCATTTGCATGTATATGTGTGTGTGTGGTGGTGGTGGTGGGGGTGCAGTTAGGGTTTTCAACCCTAACACTGAATTTCCTCACTTTTTTTGCTGTGGAACAACTCTAACTGATGCATTAAACTGAGTTTTTTGCAATGAATATATATATATACATATACACACATTCCCTGGTGTTTGTGGCATCCCCCACCCACCAGTCACTGTTACCAATTTCCCTGGTGTCTAGTGGCACCCACCACCCACCGATTGCCACCATTCATAATTCCATAGGATATTTTTTAAAAGCCTCTGTTACTTGCACTATTCTGCTAGTACCAGACAGAGTTTGCTGTGCTCGACTTAAACCCCCACCACAACCCTTGAAAGATTCCATAAATTAATGAAGGCATTATCTTAGATGCTGTCAAAATTCTTTGCCCATCCTGATACCCATCTGCCAAATTTCACCCACGCTGTTCAAAACTGTTGAACCCACCTGGCTGGTGAGGAGGGAGGGAGTTTGGATTTCTTCTGAACAAGTCTACTAATCTTGAGTCCAGTACATATGCTTCAGTGAGCTATGTTTTTTTTTTTTTAAACTTTATTTTTATTAGACCATCACATATACATTACATTTAGTAACTGCAAGGCTTCAAGGCATAGGAACCTCACAAGTTTTGCACCAGGATCTAGTACTTGGCATCATTCGATACAGCATAGTGGGGCACACCTATACTGAATACAGCATATGAATAACAAACCCAATATGATATACAAAAGGCTACTTACCCCCCCCCAATGAAGAGTCTCATAAGGACCCAAAGAGCTGGGTTATAGTGCCGCTTATGTGAGGAGCTCTGCCGAAATAAACATTGGAGTTGTCTATCAAAGTCCAAATATTAAGCACCCATAGCCAAGAAGTCACTCAGAAATGGTCTCAAGTATAAAAAAAGCTTACCATTTACCATTAAAACATAGTGCAGTTAACATCCTGTACCCACTTAGCCATGGCAACATACCGTGGAATGCATCACAACGATGTTATGGCTCTTTCCTCTGTTTACTATTGGATTTGTCTGCAGCTAAATATCTAGTCCTTAGCTACCTTTACTTGTTCCTGGAAGTGCGGCTTCTTCCGTATGTTGTACTTACAGCATGACTGTGGACTTTAAAAAATGAAAATAGAATGTCCATTAAGAGTCCTGAGTGACCAATAATGGTGAATTGTCTATTGACTTTCACAGTCCATGAAATGCCAATCAAAAGTATGCAATAATATTCCTATAATAAACTGTGCATCCCTAACCCCCCACATAAGCACAAGTGTACATATTTGACAAATGCTCTTAAACTCACAATAATCACTGGTAATATTTTGAAGTGGTTGACATATGAACCACAGAGAAATACATTAAGATACATCTAGGAGTTCAACTTTATCGCAACGTGTTAAATTGCTACTAACTTGAGAAATAAATCAGTATTGTATGAGATGACAAGAGAAAGCATTTAACAATGCTAGAATGTAAAATGATCAAAACCTACCCAGTCATCCAGGCCCTCACCAGACATACAAACTGCTTTGGAGCAGGGTTAGAAAGCTGCATGCAGCATGTATGTGCATGTGGCGCACTACAAATGGGTAGTCAAGTGTCTTCAGCCATCTTCCCTACAAACCTCCATTCCCTAGGAAAAAGATGAAACTCTCAGTATGTAAAACAGTCAGTCCAGTTAACCACAAATATGTAAATACATTGCATTTCTTTATAAATATCCCTGCCTGTCTGACAGCCCCATGCCTAGATGGAGACAACATATTCAGAAATGATACCATTAACATGAGGATATATAATCAAACCCACTCAGTAGGACTAAGCCATGAAAAGAAAGTAAAGTCACCGATCACACAGGCCTTCAGCCTTCCTTTTCCTCCAGCTCTGGGTCACCCTCATGCCTGGAAGAGTCCTCCTTAATCTTAAGTATCTTCTTTCCAGCTTCCCCTAGGTCACTGAAAATGAAGACCCTACCAACACAGGACAGACATAACTTCACCAGTTGGAGAAAAGAGTGAAAGACACCCAGAGTCTTTAATTCATTGTGAACTCAGACACTTTCTTTGTTTGACTGACCACAAAAGAAAGATCTGGAAAGCAGAACCAATGGGCACCATCCTCCAAAGTAAGCTGGCCAATAGCTTTAGTGGCAAACAAGACTATATTCCAAATGTGTAGACCTGCCGTGATCATTAGGACAGTTTGTGGCCCCTCTGAATCTGCAACCCACCTTCATTTAGTCAGCAGCCTGTCCAAGTCCACTGCCAAGGTTCTCTGAAACAAGTCCACCAAATATTTAATCAAGTCGGATCCCTCTTCTCCTCCAGAATGCCCAAATGATGAATATTAGACTGTCAAGCCCCATTTTCCAAATGTTTCAGGTGCATCCGGAGGAGTTTATTTTCTTGCAGAAATCCAGTCACTGAAGCCTTTGATTTTTCTACAGCATCTTTTGTTTGTTTTAGCTCCATAGTAACACCATAGAGGCAGATCTCAACCACTGTCACCCGGGCATTAAATGTATCCACTTTCTTATCTAAGTCCTGCACACATTTTTCTAACTCCTTTACTGCCTTTAGTGTAGCACTTTTAGGTGGCTCGGCCTCCCTTCCTGGCAGTTTCTCTTGCAGTGGATTGTTCTGAGGCTTTCCCATCATACAACTCAGAGGATTTCTTAGTTTTACTGTAAGTATTCTCTGTGTCTACCAGTATTTTGTTTTGTTTATTCTTTGGTAACCAGGTAAGGCCCACTAAGCACAAGTGCCTGTTTTCAGCACTAGGGAGGTTAAGTGACCTGTTCAGAGTCACCCAGTATGCAAGTGGAGGTTGTGGGAATCAAACCCAGGTCTGCTAGATGTACTGTACCACGCTCATTCACAGCTCATTATTCTAACTTCTAGGCTATACTGCCAGCCTCTGTTCATGGAGTCTAGGTAATTTTAGTGACTTTTAAATGCAAATAGAAAGCCATTAAAGGTAAAGATAAGTACAGCACACTGAGGCTGTGATTGTCAGCTCCTAGCTGCACCCCCCCCAGTTTTTTTTAAACACTTTCAGGTCTCCCTCTGCTCATTTACCTGTGTTTCTCCACTTCGTCCTTTATTTAAATTACTTTCCTCTCTTACCCACCCTGTTTCTTTTTTCTGTATCTTTTCCTACATTCAGGAGATTTCCATTTGTTTTTTTTTTTAATTATTTGTCCCCCAAAAATACTCTGAGCTGAAAGGAGTTCATTTCCAAATATGTCATGGGAACAGGGTAAAAGGAAACAGATGAATGTCTGTATGATAAATTACTGTAAACAATACAAAAGAAATAGATGAAATGTTGTTTACTGCAGTCTACAAGAACTCAAAATTATGTCTAATTCTACTGGCAGAATGTTCACTCCAGCATGCCCTTCCCACCCAGATAGAAGCACACAGATGGGTGGGGCAGGATTTCCAAAATGAATCCATCACGGATCCATTAGCCTTATTTTCAAAGCAGACTTTGTCTGCACTATTAACATATCTATTAGATGATCTACCAAGGTCTTCTGATTAGATGCATTTGAGTCTGAAAAGTTGACACTTGTGGCAAAACACGAATACAGGCTTCACATTTGTTTTGGATACAAGTTTCTGTCAATTACCTGTTTTATCATACAACACCCATGGCATTTGAAAATAGCCACGAATAACATAAGCACAAGTGGTATGATACACAAGGGAGTGGATCGTGCATCCACATCTGCATTAAAAGTTTTAGAATATCTGTCCCTGAATGTTTATCATGAAATACAACAATTCAAAATTCTGTATCATTCTGCTGGCAGAATGCCCCCCCCCCCACACACACACACACATACACTCATAACATATGGCCTTGTATGGAGCCAATGCCTTAATTTTAACAGTGACAGGGTAAACAGCAAAGATTTCCATGGTATGCAGGTAAGGCTAGCAGGCAGAACATTTCATGGTAAGCTAAGACACACTAGAAATGAACACTATCATTATCTGATATTTTAATTTGTGTATGCATGTAACAAGGGAATAATGGGGGAAAACAACCTTTGATTTTTAGTTTTGTAAAGCCTGGTTGAACATTTTTAGTGTAGAGAAAGGCGGCTGCGATTTGAAAGCTTTTAATAAGATATGGAATGTTCTGAGAGGTGCAGTAGGTGTAAAGATTTTAATGTTGGTAATGAGGCTGTCTGATCTTTTTGCCATGTGTTTGTTTTCTAGCAGGATATATACAACACGGTTGTTGATGAACTGGGTAAATAAAGCATGTCATTTTGGGATAAAATATTCATTTTGCTTAGAACCCATTATTTCACTTTAAACACATGTTATTGCTACTTAGAATCTGAAAATAGAACAGAGAGAATAAGAGGCCAGGTAGAAAGTTTACAATGGAAAGAAACGCAGTTTTAAGCTAAAACAAGGTAAAACATTAATTAAAAGCATTACAAACAGCGTCATATATATCAGATGCATAATATGTTGCAGTAGAATAACACACTGATCACCATGTGAGTGGGAAAACCTTCATAACTAACTCATAGACTGCCTCTCCTGAGTTACAGGTGTTACCACTCACAAGTGAGGGGTGTTGTGAATCTATAATTTACTGGCGAAGTTGATGTAAAGTCAGGAACTTCTGTTCTACAGTACACGTGTGTTCACTTCCCCTCATACAGAGGCAGCTGGCTGAGGTGGTGTGTGTAGGGTCTGTGCCATTTGCCACTTGCAGATCTGCTGGCAGATCAGAAAGAGATCTTGATGGGTGAGTTAGGGGTGAACATAGGGAGGTGGGTGCTGAGTGGGTGAGCCAGGGATGGGGTGGGGGTACAAATTTTTTAACAGGGATCATGTGGAATCGGGTACCACTGGGATACCAGGGATGTTTTCTGTTCAATCAGGAATCAGGCCTGGGGTCACTACACTACTAAATTTCTAAAAATTATCCCAGGGATCAGGCAGAAGGGGAACTCTAGACTACCAGGAAAAAAAACTGTCATTATCACAGGGTTTGCATGGGGGAGGCAGACTACCAGGAAAATATATGTCATTGTCTCAAGAACCAGGCCAAGGGGGGACACTAGACTACCAGGAAAATATCTGTCATTTTATTGGGGATTGGACAGGGGTACAAAATTACAGGAGTTATTTCTGACATTATCTCTGGAACTGGTTTAAAGTGTCAAGTCATGTGAATATTTGGCACCATGGCAGTTGGGATGGGGAATGGGGGGGGGGGTCGTCACAACACACTAATGTGTGCATTAAGAGTAAGTTTTTGGAAGTGTTAAAAAGACCTGCCACAGCAGCCTTTTACTGCTTCTAAAATCTGCTGAATATACCTTTCCAACCTGTATGCAAGAGGGTTCTCTCATTTGCATGGGTGCAGTAGTGTATGTAGTGTGATTGCATTATCCACCGAGAGCTGTGCTCCTGAGCTCTCTGAATCTGGCCACCACCCTGTTCGGACACAGTATGTCCAGTTACTGCTGCACTAGTCATATCAGCACCATGCTAACTTTCTGAATATTGGGCCAATGTTTCTAACTGCAAGAATTTATTGCTGGAATGTTAATCTGACAACCTTCATTCAGATTTTGCACTCAACTGCTCAAAACTTTAATGCCTTAAGCTGTGCAAAAAAAAAAATACTGCAGAAAAAAAGTTTCTAGCCATCCTCCTCTTAAAATGTTCTCTCCCAACTACTGTTTTCCAAATTAGCAGTACAAAATACAGTCAGCTATACCAAGCTGGTTACCACAGTTGTGACCCTCGCACTTGGTCTTATGGCTGGGGTCCAATTCCTGCAGCTTACCATAGTACCAGGGCTGGCCACAAGCTTCACGGACCCATTTGATCTTATCAAGACAGATATCAGGCATGCAGAGAAACTGCACTCGGAGGCAGAGTTAATAAATATTACTCTAGTTACAAGTATATACAGATGTCCTTGTAGATGTACGTAACAATGCACAAGCCACAGAGATTCCAGTTCACACTGCCATTCCACAGACAGTTCACAGCTTTCTCCCCAGCTCAGATGATCAAGCCTTGTCTCATTACAGCTCAAGTTTACTCTGCACAGGTTCTTCTTATAGTGCCCTGTTCACTCTTAAACCAAATGTTTTTATAGGGTTAACTGAAAGAGAGGCCTGATTAACAACTTGTCTGGTCACGGTTAGAAAACTTCTGGTTATAGAGAGTCACAGGTCACACCTGCAACCCATTTGACCTTTGACCAGGTAATAGTGGGGGCGGGGCATCTACAAGATCGTGGTTTAATAAGGACATTCCTAAGCTATACAGCTAACATAACATTTTACAGAGCGCTCACCATGAGGACAAATGGAATGGAGCAACCCAAAATCTATTACACTATGAAACATAAAAGGCATTCACCTCAGCTACAGTAGTACTGTTAGAAACACAGAACGTGACTTTTTCCAAGGCCACTGTTTCAGGTCCAGTGACCCCTTTTCTAAGGGTTCCTCTAATCAGTCCATTTACCTAGATAATGCTGATTAAATTCCTGTGTCACATCACAACCTGTCAAGTTTGGAGTGTGAAACACAGAGAATTTAAAAAATGCAGAAGTTTAAGTGATAATGGTGGTTACATTTTAAACCAGCACCTGTGAGACAGTGCTGTGTTGCCATGTATTTCATGAATGCAGACAATTCAATATGCAGACTCAGGTCATCAGTTTTGTTACATTTATAATTCCCCCCATGCATGTTCCCTCCTTGCCCCTTCTCCCTTCCGCTTTGTTTATGTAATTTTTTAGACAGTGAGGCATAATGGTTAGAGTATAAGCTTGGGACCCAGGTGGCCCAGGTTCAAATGCCATCAAAGCCCTTTACTTACTGTGGGACCTTGAGCAAGTCACTTTACCTCCCTATGCTTCAGTTCCTGCCCAGGTGTAAAGGGATCCCAGTTAAGGGGTGGCCAATATTCATGCAATCCAAACACAGTGGGGAAAATGACACACTCAACAGTTTCAAGTCTTAAGTATTTTAAACAACAACCAGTAGCTCACAGGTATATATCACATGGCATATACTGTAGCTTATAGGCATACTGTACATCATGTGGCGTCAATGTTTTGTGGTCCAATCACCTGACCACTTCATCAGGATTTGATACCTGCCATTTGAATAAAGTAAGCAACAACACATGACAGGGCATGCAGTTATTGGATAATTACTGTACACTTCCACTTCCCCAACTCCATAGGTTGGAGACATGAGGCGTTAGCCAAGTGCTCTTCAACCACGGGGTGGGGGGCTGGGTGCAGTAATTACCAATAAACTCAGTTTCTAAAGTGTGCTATTGTGTTTATAAAATGTCAACAAAATGATAAAAAAAGCACAAAGCTAAATAAATCTTTAAATTAAGAATAAATAAATCTTCATCATTGGCAAATTGATTCTCACACCAAACAGCAGGGTTTGCCCCCATCAGAGAGGTCAAATTGGCTGGCAGGTAAGCCACTCATGTTGTTAGACAAACCTTTTTTTATTTTTCTGAACTACCACAGTTACTGAGAATTCAGAAAAGCAGTGTAGTTCCAAGAACTGCAAGGTATTTTCCAGATCTGTGTGGTTATTGGTCAATTATACAATGGGGTCTGAGAATTCTTTAATGTGATTGGCTAACTGGCATATTTTACCCATGGTAAATACTGCGACTTACCAAGGGAAAAAGGTGCCGGTCAGCCACATCTAGAGAAATCCGTCCAACCCCCGAAGATGAAAGGCAAAAACTACCATATTGATTCCCGCTAAATTGCAATGATAAAGCCAATTGTAGCATGAAACAACAGTTCAACCCACTTTACCATAAACAAAGTGTTTTTTTTTTCTAAACCCCACTAACAACTCCTCTAGTACTACCTGAGCACTTCCAAACTGCAGCCACCTGATCTCTTGCTTGTTCTCCACTTGAATCCTGCTCCCTCTCCAGTCCTTTCCAAGTCCGTCTCTCAGGTGCAGTCCCATTCTGTCTCCCATGATTAATAAGCAAACTTTTATTTTTCTTTTCTAACTGACCTTTAATACTATTTCCTGATCCATACACACATAAAAATCTTGCAGCACTATTTCGGGTGCTGTGCCAGTGGAAGATGTGCATGCGCAATTTACACAAATGGTCTCGGGACGGGGCTACCATGGCACCCGCAACAAGTCTCTTCCATCTCTGTCTCTCTTTGTCTCTCTCTCTCTCTCTCTCTCTCTCTCTCTCTCTCTCTCTCTCTCTCTCTCTTCTCTCTGGCTCTCCCTCTCTCTTTTGAGCCTTTTCAGTTACTGTCTATAAGATACACTGATATAAAAACCAAAAAAACTGTTGTCACTCATGCACTACTTCCCTGTCTCTCTCTCTCTAGCTGCCATTTGTGATTAAAAAATGGAGCTCTGTCAGCTCTCCCTAGCAACACACATCTCCCTTGCAACACAGAACTACTTTATGTGGAGCAATAATAAATTACAAAAAGTAAACAATTTAAAGTACAAACAAGTCTTGTACAAACAAGTCTTTTTCTTTCTTTTTTTACCTCAAAAAATTAGGGGTACATTGTATAATCACAATACACCACTCCAGGGTGTGGGTAATGCTGGTATTTATCACTTTTGATGTTGTTTACTTACTCTGCCTGCAGCCTCACCACAAACCACAGACCAAACCACAACAGACGTGCTAAATGCAAGCATAACCCACGCCGTGTTGTGGTATATTGCTTACTTATCACAAAGGTCTGGACAGCTATTTACCAGTTAGATCACTGGATTTATTTTTGCCCATTTTATAAATAGTATTTTAAAATCAGTTAAAAAATTGCATTTCTTTAATTTCAGTTTTGTATACTGACTAGACCCACATCAGTCTTTTAGTTCATATTCCATATTTCTTAATCCATACAGCACTGAAGAAAATCTGGTTCTCACCTAAGCATTCATATATTAAAAAAAAATTTGCTTCTTTATGAGGCTATTAAACCGTGTTGTCCCTTGCCAGTTATAGATGCGGTTAATCAACTGCTATTTCTGGTATACAAGTGTAAACAAATAAAAGTCATGGACCTTGTAAACTCTAGAGCTGTCACTCTGTTTCTGGCATTTGTATATCTTGCTTCTGTAGCAATAGTGCTAGTGCTAAGTTAGACTCTGTGTATCAATCAATGTTTTTCAATTGCTTTCTCAAAGAAAATATTGTTATGGATTGCTGTGCAATTCAATCCAAACTCCCATTAGGGATTTTAGCCAGCTTCTGGATTGTTACAAAAGACACAAAAATAGTTACTTTAGAAACAACCCATATTGTTTCTTTCTGTCTTATATTTAGTCCACATTGTGCTAACTCTAGTTCCTAGCTGCGTATAACTTTGTTGCTTTTCAATTTCTGCTGCACGTGGCTTATCACGCCATTTTCATGTACCCTGTGCAAACACTCTAGAGAGTTGTGTTCACTTAACTCTGTCTCTTTAAAGGGACACTGCCAACCCTTTTGCATCACAGTATTTCTAGTTGAAAACATATATTTTACTAGTGCTTTCCTGCTCTAAAAATCAGTTGATGTTGTTAGTTATTTTGTCTGCTTCCTTCCTTTCTTAGTAGAACTGCAATGTATGCAAAAGGAGTAACTGTACCCAACCTTGTTTTGTTTTGAATCCTTGATCCTCTCTTAATGCATACATTGTGAACATGATGAACATCCCCAAACTGTGTAGTCACGCTGGATGCAATAGCCTCCTCTCTTCCCATTGTATCTTGTGTATCTAGACTCTAGACTATGTTGAGGGAACTCCTAAATCCAGGAAAGATGCAGTGAGAGTTGATCAAGAAATGTAAACAAATGTGTTTTAGTGTGGTAGCATTAGTATGGTGGGCAGTCTGTTTTTCATTTTTTAAAGAAAAAAGGAATCAGAGTCAAACAACCAGCTATATCAGCAATCTCTACAGAATGTGAGCAATCATAACGTGTTGTTTAAACTTGAGAAATTTTGAGGTATAAGGAGGTTGACAGTGTCCCTTTAAATCCCCCTTCCTTGACACCTCTTCTTTTTTCACCCCTTTCCAGTCTGGTTTTTCGTAAACTCCACTCCACTGCTTCCTCCCTCCCTCCTCCAACTCACGGATTCCATTCACACTGCAATGGACCAGGGTCTTCTCACTGCCACCATCTTCACTGATTTAGTGAAAGCTTTCAGCATGATCTCCCATCCCCTCCTACTGCAGAAACTGAGATCAGCAGGCCTCTCAGTCTCTGTTACTAATAGCTTCAACTCTTACCTCACAGGTAGACCACAAGCTGTGAAACTCGGAGACACCATATCCCCTCCCCATAACCACCAGCATTCCCAAAGGTTCCATACTTGGACCACTCCTGTTCTCCATTTTTTTAAATGGCCTTCCATCTGCCTGCTCAACAGCTTCCATCCACATGTACATAGATAACATGGCCCTGTTTGTCTCTGGGTCCTCTCCAGCTGAGTTGAGATCCAAGCTCCAACCTAATTTCGGCTCAGTCCAGAAATGATTTAGGTCCAATCAGTTATCACTAAATGCTAAAAAGATGGTTTCTATGTGCTTTGGCACTAGACTGGGGCATTCTAAATTCCTGTCTCTTCCTTCCTTTCACACCCCAGATGGAGACCCAATTGATGACGTGTCTTCATTCAAGTACCTCAGTGTATGGCTTGATCATCACCTTCATTACTCCCAGCACATAGACGCCATATACAAAAACCTCCAACCTAAACTTGGTGCCCTCTATAGGCACAAAAGTTGCATTCCCCTACCTACCTGCTGAGACATCCTAACCAAGATGACTCTCCCCAATTTTGATTATGGCGACATAGTCTTTGGAGCTGCCCTTAGGTCCAACCTGGCCAGACAGGATCCCCTCTTTCACTCCTTCTGCCACTTTGCTCTTAACTGCCCTCCCTGCACCCACCACTGTATTCTTTACTTTGTTCTCTCCCTCCCTTCCCAGAAGATTGCCATCTGACCGACTGTGCCTCCTTCACGTCCAATTTTTGGTTTTCCTCCCTACCCCCCATCTTGACTCCCTCCTCTCTCCCTCCATCCCTTCCCACTACTCCCTCCAAAACTCAGGGTTTCACTCCATCCAGATCCCATCTCACAAATCATTTGCTGGACAAGCTGCCTTCTCTTTCCGCATTCCTAAACTTTGGAATTCTCTCCCCCTACTCATTCACTCTGCCTCTTCCAAAACCTTCCTAATCTCTTTACTCTGATCCCATACCTCTCCCTCCTGTCACTGCCCTTAATGTGTCTGACCCTTAGTTTTCTTCTCTCCCCTCCATCCTTCCAAGTCCCATGTGTACAGTAATTCCACACTTCTTCCTGCTCCAGCTACCCATACAGCATGGATTACACAAGTTCCGTTTATGACTATACTTCTGTTTCTAAACCATAAAGCATTATATTCAGGGTACACCTGCCTAGTTCCTCTATTAGCTGCACTGTTACCTGAACTACTACAGTTATTTGTAAATATTGTATATACCAACACTACTTACCTGATTTACTCTGTCTCAGTATGTTGTACATCTACTTATATTATCTACCTCTGTATTCATTGAAACGCTGTGTCTCTTCTTTTGTGAGAATGTATATATCGTATGTTATGTTCACTTAGCAACTCCCTCTCACCTTTCCCCCAGGACACATCTGGAAATGAGCTGTTTGAGCTCAGCATGTCTTTCCTGGTGAAATGCTTTAATAAAAAATAAATATTTATTTATTTATTTAAATTCTGATGACCGGGTAGGCCCGCTGAGACAGACAAGTCCCTTTTTTCAGGGGCGACCTGGGGAAAAAAATTCCACGAGTAGATTACAAAACAAAATTAGGATACATTGTCACAAACATGAGGAAAAATATGAACAATCTGACAAAACATAGTAGTAAGTAGTTGAACTTATGCAGAGAGCAAGAACATCAGTTTCCTCCATCATTGGATGATGGTTCCAGAGTAATCCAGTGGCTTGTAACGAGAGTCCATAAGGGTGCAGGAACCCATGTGCTGCAGCAGGTAAGCTGATTCATAAGAGGGTCATGCACAGCACTATGAGTGGTCCATTGGCTTGTATTAAGGTCCATAAGGGTGCAGGAGCCTGAGTGCTGTGCTAGGTAAGCTGTTCATTAGAGGCTATTACCCAGTACATGTTCACAGTATAGTCTAGCTTGTTCCGAGTATGAGAGTGGAGAGAGAGATTTAAGGGTATAAGTGAGAGAGGTGAAACAAGAGGGAGGAAAGGGTGTTATGGGATGATGAGGAGTCCGAAGGGGGTGAGGGAGAGGTAGGGGAAATGTAGGACGTAAGAGAAAGGGGCAGAGAAGGGATAATAATAAATAAATCTGGCTCTCCCACTTTTTGCAAAAATAGATTAACATTCCAGGTAGCTTTTTTTGTTTGTTTTGTCTCTTGATCCCAAAAGCTTATATCAAGAAACTAAAATTTATACTCACCTGCTCTCAGTGATGTTACACTACATGACAGTGGGGTGTTTTCCCTTTGATGTGTATTTATTTATTTTATTTATTGAAATGTTTCACCAGGAAGGCACACTAAACAACAAGTTGCTTGTCTCAATGTGCGACCCGGAGGGTACAATTGGATGAAGAATTAGACATACAGTTCACCATTTAACATATCCGAGAAATTAAACATTTAATTACATTTGTAACAAGACATATAGTTAAAACAATATCATAAATAATCATACAATCGCATTTGTGACATAACATACAGTTAAACATATCATACCTGTGGAATATGCATTTAATTATAAGTGGCATATCTGAGGAACATAGTAGAGAAATGTAATGTTGCCTTGGAGCCAACTCCTTGTAGGAATGGATCACAGTTAAAAGGCAGATCATTTAGCAATTATTGAATGAATGAGGTGTAGTGAGAGGACATCAAACAGGGTAGAGGAGTAGACACGGGAAACCAGCTGGGGGTGGAGAGGATAATGATAAGGGGAACATTACCAGAGCAAAGTGAGAAAAAAAATCAGTTGTGAGGGTCAAGTTAACACAGGGCTAGTGCAATCTGGGGGCATCCCAGACAGAACATAAAGTGCAAGTTATTAGTTCAAGTGAACTATTTCCTTTGTTTAAGTGTGGGGGGGTAGAGAGAGGGCTCAGGTGGGAGGTGGGGGTAAGGAATAGGGTAGGGAAGTACAAGTCATACCTGGAACTGACCCCATCAGAGTGCGGAGATCGCTGCCAGCGGACAGGACAAGTAGGGAAGGTATAGTGGAGGGGATGGTAAAGGGAAGGAGGAGGAGGAGGGGTGAGAGAAACCTGCCTAAGACTAGGCCTCTTCAGGATGCTGAGAACCCTGCCAGAGAACAGAGTCAGGTGAGGATGAGTTAGGTAGAAAGGATGGATGGGAAAGGGGAGGGAAAGAAGAGTCATTTCCCAGTGCTGGACCCCTCTAGGATGCTAAGAACCCTGCCAGGGGGGCAGAACTAGGTGAGGACGTGTTGGGAGGAAGGGAATGGAGAGAAGAGGAGGGAAAGAAGAAGCTTGTCTAAGACTAGGCCACTCCAGGATGCTGAAAACCCTGCCAGAGCACAGAATCAGGCAAGGACTAGTTGGGTAGAAAGGAAAGAGGAGGAGTGGGAGTGAAGGAAGAGTAATTGTCCAGTGCTGGGCCCCTCTAGGATGCAGAGAACCCTGCCAAGGGATGTGCGACTGCAGCATCAATGCAGTAACCTGCTGAGTGCACCAAAATGTCACACCTGGTCAGTAATTCAGAAGTGATACTTTGAAAATACCAGTCCCTCTGTTTAGTTCTATCTTTAAGTCAGAATTTCTGTATGCGTATCAGGTTACTGACAGCCCACTGAGTGAATCACACATTGTGCATACTCAGTGTGTAAAATCTAGTACTTAGTGCTTATATGCTTTACTGGCCATTATATATTCCATAGTTGTCACAGCCATTGTATGTTGTAGTTTGTCTACTTTGGGTCCTAGTTAGGTATGTTGCACTCCTTTAAAGTATTGAGTACTCAAAATGTAACCTATGTAGTAATGCATGTGAACAGTTGGTGTGCCAAACTGCACCACAGAGGTGGAAGGACACACGCGGCATGCGCAAACACACATGCAGGACAGGCAGTGGTGGGGGTGAGGCATATAGATATGCACAGGCCGTCATGCATCAGATACATGGCGGGCATCCTGTGCATGGCCATGCTTCTTGACCCTGCTATCCTGTATGTGGACAACTGTAATGCCCTGCCAGTGCACAGTGAACAGTGCATATCTGTAGAAGTGAATAATGCCATGGACATGGTGTGGTGAGCAGGGTCAGAGCATGGCAGAGGAGGTGCAGCACCAGTGTTACTCGATCCGTCACCAAACCCTGATAGAACTGACTGTGGCCAGACACCATCCTGGAGATGTGCACAGATATGGGGGACTAGGCAGTGACAGTCCACAAGCTTTTACTCAGATCAGGTGACAGCCATAGTAGCAGACATCAGACAGTGCTATGCCATACTGTATGGGTCATAGTCCCTGAAGACACCTGCAGACACAAAGTCCAGACTGTGGCTTGATTTCCAGGCAGCCATGAATGCCACTGGCCAGGAGGAACATACACTGGCTACAATAAGGTACAAGTGGTTTGACCTCCAGTCAGCTGTCAAGTAGAAGCTGGTGGGTGCCAAGCAGTCATAAACCACCACAGGCAGTGGGTCATCCAGCCAGGGACATGGCCTGTCACTGATAGAGTGCATGGTGGTGAATATATTCACACAGGTGTCTATGCATGGGAAGGAGAAGGGCATGGATACAGTGCCAGGTATGCCACTAACTGCACAGGCTGCCCCGGGGGGGGGGATGCACAGCCAAGCTAACTGCTCTATATTGCATCCTACAGAACCCGTCCCAGAACACACACCCAATAGGGAGGTGGTGCCACCTGCATATTAGAGTCGGTGCCCCTGGCCTATCTCTGCCAGAAGGGGGAAGGCCAACAAAAGTAAGTGGTATAGGCTGCATGACCACAAATGTCCCATGGAACATCCACAACAATGCAATGGGCAGTAACACATGCACTGTCTCCAATTCTACAGGCAAACACAGGCACACATGGACCTTGCAGAGGAGGAAGGTGGACAGGAGGACCTAGGGTAGGACAGGAGACAGGCACCAGACATGCAGGAAGCCAAGGAGAAGTTGGCCACCACCACACATGGCATGCAGCTGCCTCCTACACACAGGCATGAACCCCAACCACAGGTGCACCTGGAGCACCCATCTGAACCCAGTATACAGGACACTGTGACCCCAAGCAGGCAGGAGGACATGAAGGGTTTGCAGGCACAGCCATCCATCACCATTGGGCAGCCTCTGGTCATAGCCCATCTGGTGGATAGGGGCTGACAGCAGCGCATGGGGGGTGGCAGCGGCACACACAGCAGCAAGGAGACAGTGGGGATAAGGGTCCATCATGCTATCTCATGCAAGGTACTCATTGAGAAGTGCAAAAGGGGATACTCTGCACCTACTATCTTGAGGTACAACAGCTGGAATGCAACAAGATATGGGTGAAGCTCAAGCACACAGAACAGCTATGGGAGCTAACCACCGAGGTGAGGGGCATGCGTGGTGGAATAAACCTCATCAGTGACGTCCTAGAACATATAGCCAACACCCTACTAGCCAGGTCCAACCCTCATACACTGCCCAGGGGTAAATCCACCCAGGGGCCCACCATATCACCTGCACCAGCACACCTCGACAACACCCAGGAGCCCCCCCATAACACCCACACCAGCACAACTGGACAACACCCAGACGCCCCCGAACCACCCACACCACCACAACCAAACAATGCCCAGAAGCCCCCTCGTACCACCGCACCACTAGAACCGGACAACACCCAGGGGCAGACGGGAAGCCACACATCACTGTCATCAGGGATGTGGACAAGCACATATGGCCAGGCAGAGTGGAAGGCTCCTGCAAAGACTTGCCATCTTGGCATGCAGACCTTGACACATAGAGGGTGACAACCGGGCAAGGGACAGTAATGCTTGGCCACACCCCTGGTACAGCACAAGCACAGATAAACCACAGCACATGCGTATATAACCCCTCCCCCCCACCTGTACAGCACAAGCACAGATGAACACCATACCATGGCCGTGTGGCACTCAGGGTGGGTCATTATCACAGTGCCTCACCTGTCTGTGCCACATTCTCCCCAGCTCAAGCTGCTGAATGTCCTCTGCACAATTCCATGCCTCACTGCCCATCCAGACAGTGACTCCACACCACAGTCATGTAGAGCCTCCCCTCCTTGGTCTCCAGGTGGACCATCCCCATGCCCATCACATGACATGGGTATACACTGCAGTACAGCTATGTAATGCAGCATTGCACATGTGATGAACACTCTGCACTCTGTCTTGGGTGAGCATCATAGTGCTACTGGTCATGTGAAGGCACTGGAACCGCATCTTTAGGAGGCCTGTTGTCCTCTCCACATTGGACCTTGTCTTCCAGTGTTTCTCATTGTGGGTTTTCTCTACCTCCTCATGTATCACTAGATGAGTTCATCAGGTATGGACATAATGAATATCCTCTGTCACCTCTGTGGAGGTAAACAACAGTGTTAGCACCACATGTTAGCATGACATCCACCATAATTCATGTACAGTAGTGTAGTGTACAAAGTGTGGTGTACAAGTACCCACAGATCAACCATCCATCTCTGCCCTCATGTGTCCTAAGGAAAGCTCTGACCCTGGAACCATCAAATACATAGGCACCATGGTATGACCTTGGGCATTCGGCATATACATTAGTGATTTTACCTGCTGAATACCTGACAGTTGATGCTGTGGTACCCTTTGATGTTGCAATAAGCCTCCTCATCCACAAGCGGTGCCAGGATCACGACATACATAGTCAAGGGCTCCCAATACATTGGGCATGCTATGCATGACATAGACTGTCTCCTTCATGTATCGTATGTCAGTCTGTGTTGTGGGGAATGTGATATGCTCATGCACATGCAGAAGCATGGTGTCATTGACCTGGTGCAGTGCCCTGGACATGGAGACTAACACCGGTGACATTTCTGCCACCCTCTGGAAGGACCCAATGGCATAGTATGCCAATGCATATAGCAGCTTGGTCTCCACCAACACTGCCTCCACCAACGGATATGTAGGGTGATATGAGTACAGACCATATCATTCAGCTGGGTGATTGCTGCATAGTCTACATGGAACAGTTCAAGACTGCATGTATTCCTCAAGGCATAAGCATCCAGTCGGGGTCAGAACACATGTGACCATGGCCTGGCCCTCCATAACCGTCTTTGTTCCTTCTCATCATCCAGCAGGAGGATGTTCATTAATTGCCTTGGGCAAATCTTTTGGGTCTCCCTGTCTGACACCATTGACAGCAAGCGTGTGGTGTTTGACCACATCCTATGTCCCTGACTGTGCCCCGGCATGTACTGGCATGCTGGTGGGGTGACACAGCATGCACAGGCATCACCTGGTCACAATGAGCTGTGCAATGGTGGCTTCAGTACCTGTTCAGTGTACTGGTAACAGGGTCAGCAACTACCCCAGAAAACTTCAGTGAATGTCACTGTGCACCTACTAGGGAAATGGTGGTGTTGTCTCAGTTGTGACAGAGCCAGGACAGGTAAGTGTGCCATTGACAAGGGGGCAGAAGGGCGTGCATGCCATGTGATGCGTGTACTGTGACATGGCATCCCAATGTTTCTGTTTCCACAGGACTACCATGGCAGGCCACACGGGATGGTGCTGATGCAGAGGGAGCAGCCAGATGAGGCAGTGCCACTCCTCATCACCCAGTGGGCCCAGTGGGGGCTGCATATAGCTGACAGACTATCCTGGAGGATGGGGTTCAGTGATGCCTATTACAAGGACAACCAGGGTGGGTACTGGGCTCTGGCAGAGCCCTCCATGGTAGGTAGTGCTGTGTTGGGGGGGGCCTGTGTATCAGTAGTATTCTGCAGTGGCCGTGCATGTACATCCCACTCGTGCCTGTCCTCTGTGTTCTTCTCATTTCAGGTGTACTGAGGACTGCTAAGGCGGCTGTTGCTTGTAGAGTGAGACTACATAACCACTATACCAGTAGGATCCAGTGAGGACTTGCAGGAGGTGGAGAGCTAGGCTTATGTCCCCGGGAGTTGTGGCCTGTATGATGCAGTGGTTGCTAGTAGAGAGGCATGTCTCCATGGCACACTTCACAGGGAGGTAGAAGCCGGTAGCATGGGGCACTGTTACACTGAACTATATATTTCTCTGCCATGTTTATCATATTTTTTTCTGGTACATTTGATTTATTTTCCTATTCTGCCTGTCCAGTCCACTCATGGTTTCAAGACTGTGTACGTGCCTTGCATGTTTAGTGCTTTCTGCTGTGTCATTAAAGAAGTTTTGTACAACATGTCCTTTGTCTGGGTGGTTATTCTGGTCAGCGGTGGCATGTTGCCAGCTGCAATTGTCTGGGCCATGTGGATTGTTGTGAGTCCAGCTGCTGTGTGGGGGTGGGTGGGGTTGCTGTATGCCACAGGGCTGGAGGTCTGTTTTGTGGCATGCAGCCATGCATGGTGTGGACCCTGTGGGGCATGTTCTATGTAAGGGGAGGTAGCCGTTGTATGCTTGGGCATCTGGGGAATATTGTAGTGGGCCTACGTATGACAGGTACATACTGTTTGATGGGCTTCAAATGCACTGGTATACAAAGGGGCGGCGCTCATCCCCAATCCAGAAACATGACCAGTAGAGGATTATTCCTACAACATGCCCTGGACTGATTGTTTATGTTTACTCTGGGCAGGAGGTTTGGGGCTCTGGCCCCTATTCTGTTCAGTCCCTGGAACCACTGATGCTCACCCTAGTCCTATTGCTCTGGTGGCCATGTCTCTGTTCCTTCTGCTGTGACTGTGCTACAGGCCAACATTTGTAATTTCCTCTGTTTTTAATCATTTACTATTTATAAAACCCTGAATCAGTGCATACATCGCATATCTGAGAAGGACCTTTTTGCAAGATGAACACTAGAAACTTATTTATATAGTCTAAAATGTAATACCCTTGTATGAAATATTACTCTAGTTTTTATGGTCAGTACTTTGTATCCCCACACTCCTCACCTTCCACTGTTACAAACGCACTCAAAGGGTCAGGCCCTCTGCTTGCACAGTGCCCAACCTCGAAGTGCAATATGAGAACAGGAGACAAAAGGGTAACCCTCCAGTCTGTTTTGGGTCCAAACAACTACCAGTCATGAGTCCTGTGGTCAAATCTGAACCCTTTTTCACTAGCATGCTCAGGTAACAGGTCCAAATATCATACCCTCTTTGGGGAATGCAGTGCAATACTTAACCCAGCGGGCACACAACCTGATTCACAATCCTCCTTCTGACTCAATTGAAACCTAGGTAGTTCCTTAAATTGGTGCATATGGTCACACACTATAAGCACTTAATAGTTCTGTCAGAATTATCAACACTGTCCCAGCATTCACACTCAAAATGAGAAAATGGCTCAGGCAGGATTTCAAGGAAAACCAAGTTTACTAGAATAAAAATAGTAAACAAAATACAAATCACAGAACATATAACATTAGTGGTACAGTCAAATAAAAGAAATAGAAATTTAAAAACCAAATGCCTTTTTACTGAGTAACTGATCCTACCACAGTTTTGGTTAGTAAACAGTGGTACTGAAATTACCTAATTTTGGTAGAAGTGCTTCTTAAGAGTCTAGAACACAAGTGTCTCTTGAAAGTCCAAATACAAGTATACAAAGTTTTGAAAAGTTGGAACAAAAGTGTGTCCTTTCAGGAGTCCAAAAGTAAAAAAGTACAATGTTCCCTCAGCCTTGACAATATCATGAGGGAAAAAGGGTCCCACTCAGCTCGTGAGGTCACAACTCTGTGGTGATGCTGGCTGGGAGGTTACTCTCATTCCTGCATACTGAATTAGTCACATGCATCTGCGCATTGCTACACATTACACTTAAAAAAATATGTATATTCTTCCTAATTAATGAGCCACAGAGCATGAATTATGACGGGTCAAAATATCCCTTTGATCTTCAGAAGAATATCCTGAAAGACACCTCTTTAAGCTATGTGAAGATTTTCACAGGTCTCTGTCAGAGTTGACTTACCTCCTGATAGGTCATAAACTACAATATGTTAGGGCCAGTTTCCTAGGTTCAAAGCAGTAGTTGTTTTACAACCTGTTACAACCTGGTGTATAGCTGATACTGCAGGCTTCTGACAGGTAGATGTCAGAAGAAAGCTCTTAATTAGCTTATCCACTGGGTCACTGAGAGTGCAAACTCTCCTTTCCTCCCTTTTAAAATCCCGGGTCCCATGAGGCTTTGCTGCTTTGTCTGTTTTACTAAGCAGAAGTCTAACACATATATTTATATCAAAAATATAATACAAATAATTACAAGCAGACAGCTACCATCACAATCCTCCTTTCTAGACTGAATTTGGGGGAATTTATTCCTAGGTATGGGATGAGTTTCCCAAATTCAGTTCACTGCTCTGACACGATAACCTGTCTGCGTTTGCTGCCCTTACCCTGTGAGTGACAGTCATGTCATAACCCTGCAAGGCAAGGCTCCATCTTAAAAGCCTACCATTTGTTTTACCCATTTGTGCCAGCCAAATCAATGGGTTATGATCTGTTTGTACCTCAAAGTGTCACCCATGTAGGTATGGCTCTAATTTCTTTAGTGCCCACACCATTGGAAGGCATTCTTTCTCCACTGTAGAATAAGTCTGCTCCCTGGGAAGTAATTTCTTACTGAGGTGCACTATTGGGTGATCTTTCCCTTGGTTAGAAGTATGGCTAAGTACTGCCCTAATAGCAACATCTGAGGCATCTGTCTGGACTGCAAATGGTTTACTGTAGTCTGGACTGGCTAATACAGGAGCAATGCACAGTGCCTCCTTTAGCCACGTAAAAGCTCATTCTCATACTGGTTCCCATTTTACCTTTTTATGCATTCTTTTCTTTAGCAGGCCAGATAGGGGAGCTGACAGGGCACTGTAGTTTGATATAAATTTTCTGTAGTACCCTGTGGTCCCTAGAAAACTCCAAACCTGCTTCTGTGCTTCAGATCTGAGCCTCACCTCGATTGCCTCAATCTTTGCTTGATCAAGATGGAGCTGTCCCTGCCCCTACTACATGCCCTAGGTATGTCACCTCAGCCATGGCTACCTGGCACTTTTCAGCTTTTACAGTGAGCCCAGCCCTCTGTATCCTGCCCAACACTTCCTTAAGGTGGGACAGGTGTTCCTTCCAGCTGACACTGAAGATGACAATATTGTCCAGGTACACCACCGTGTACTCTTCAGTACCATGTAACACCTGGTACACCAACCTTTGGAAGGTGGTAGGGGCATTCTTCATTCTGAAAGGCATTACCTTAAACTCAGATAACCCTATCAGAGTGATGAAGGCCAACCTCTCCCTACCTCTGGCAGTTAACTCCACCTGCCAATACCCTTTTGTCAGGTCAATAGTGGTAAGGTATGTCGCCCCTTCAAACTTGTTCAGTAGTTCATCCATCTGTGGCATTGGGTGGGCATCTGACTTCCTGACTGCATTGAGTCCATGATAGTCCACACAAAAATGAGTAGAGCCATCTGGCTTGGAAATGAAGACTATGGGTAAGGCCCAGGGGCTGTGGGATTTCTGGATTAACCCTAAATCCAGCATTTCCTCCACCTTCTTCTAATGTCCTTTTGGACAGCCTCTGACACCCGATATACTGTCTACCGTATGAGAGCTTGCATCCCCATATCTACGTTGTGCGTCGCTAAGGGTTTAGTCCAGGCTTGGCATTAAACAATGGGGCAAAGTCTGCTAAAACCTCTCTTACTTCCTGGATCTGTTCCAGGGTCAACTGGGGTGACATTTTTAATTGCCTCCACAGAGGGCTCCTGCTTGCTTTCTTCCAGCAAGTCCAGAAGGGGGTCTTCTTCATCCATCTCCTCCTCAGGACTACACACTGCAAAGACCATGTCAGCCCTATTTGCATATGGCGTCATCATGTTGACATGGTACATCCTTTGGGTGTGTCTCCTGTCAGGCAGTTCTACAATGTAATTTACATCATTCACCTGTTTGACTACTTTGTACGGTCCTGCCAACTCAGCCTACAGCTTATCTTTCCAGATTGGGATTAGAACCAGACCTCCAGACCCACACAGTATGAGTGAGCTCTGGCTCAGCAGTCATACCATACCTTTTACTTCTGCTGGACTGCTGCCAGGTTGCTCTGGGCTGTTCCAACAAACTCCTTCAGCTTTTCCCTAAACTTAAGAACATAATCCACTATGGGAGTTCCCTGGGTGGCATGCTTGCCTTCCCAGTCCTCCCTTACCAAGTCTAGGGGCCCATGCACCCTGTGTCCATATAAGAGCTCAAAGGGGGAGAACCATGTTGACTCTTGGGGCACCTCCCTGTATGCAAACAAGTGGGAAAGGTATTTCTCCAAGTCCCTCCCATGCTGTTCAGCAAACACTTGGAGCATCAATTTAAGAGTACCATTAAACTTTTCCACAAGTCCATTGGCTTGCGGGTGATAAGGTGTCGCAAATCTCTGCACCACCCCACACTTCTCTCACAAACACTCCATCAAGTCTGACATGAAGAAACCCCCTCAATCAGTGATAACCTCTTGCAGGAACCTGACATGGGAGAAAATCCCTAGCAAGGCATCTGCCACTTTGTCTGTCCTCAGAGAGGATAGGGCGACTAACTTTGGGTACCGGGTGGCATAATCCACCACAGTTAGGATAAATCTCTTCCCAGAGGAGCTGGGGGTATTCAAAGGCTCCACAATATCCATTCCTACCCTCTGGAATGGCTCCTCCACTATGGACAAGGGAATAAGGGCAGCTTGGGTTTTACTACCTGCCTTCCCTATTTCTTGACACCAATGACAAGACCTGCAATATTCCTTCACCTGCTGGGTGAAGTTGGGCTAACAGAAATTCTGGGCCAGTCGCTGTGTAGTGTGTATGATTCCCAGATGTCCAGACATGGGGATATCATGAGCACTCTTGAACAACCACTCACAGTACCCCTGGGGAACGACAAGCTGCCTGCTCATCACCCGTCCCTCTGTCCTTATGTACTGTGTATGCAGCAGTCCATTCTCCCACTACACTCTATATCTCCCGTCGCCTCCCTGTGTCCCATCAGATTCTGTCAAAACCCTCAGCCTCTCTAAACTAGGGTCATTTTTCTGAGCAGCTGCAAAATCTTTACGCATTCCCAAGGCATGGACCAGGTCCCCTTCAGTTCCTAAATTAGGGTCCCTAGCTCTGTGACAATTGGCTACCTCTCCCTCCTCAGAGTAACCTTCTGTAACTGTTCCATTAACTGCTATCTGGGGAATTTCAACCCCTTTTCACTATTCTCCATATCTGGAGACACAGGCTATGGAACCAGCCTCACTGCATTTTCCACAGGGGCTTCTATGGGGTCCAGAGAACTACAATCTGCCTTTGCTGCCTGACTGTGGGTAACTGCACACACCACCCCCTTTTGGAGATTGTTCCCTATACTCACATCCAGGGCCAGGTTTTCTGCCACTGCAACCTTTTGCACAGTCTCTCCTGTCTCACCCCAGTCCAGGAGAACACTAACAAGTGGCAGAGTTTTCTCCTCCCCAGTGAATCCCCATACTGTAATAAACCGGGTATAAGCTGTACAGGCTCAACCAGATCCCTTTTTACCAAAGTAAGGGCTGCCTCCATATCCCTTAAACCATGGGTTTGCACCCCACCCACAGTAACTGGGTGTATGTGCTCCCTCATGTTTACTGGCATGCTTTCAGGGGTACACAAAAAAAACACCTCTTTCCCAGCACCACTTTGTGCACTCTCTGCCTTTTTAAGACACTGTCTTGCAAAATGTCCAGGTTGTTTGCAAAACCAACAATCATTTCTTTTATCAGGCAAATCATTTCTTTGTAACCTGTGGCTGCCCACTTTCTGGGGTGGCAGAGAGGGTTTTAGCTGCCCTGAAGGTGCACTTTTCCCTTTCTGCACTGCCACAACTGTCCCACTCCTTCTCAGAGCAGGTGTGCACCTGGCATAACGGTCCAAGAGCTTGGCAGCCTCCTGCACTGTTTTTGGATCTCAGTCCTCTAGCCACATTTTCAGCTCTGCTGGGCAAGCCCAAAATAACTTCTCCAAAAGTACAACATCCTCAACTTTCTGTACAGAGTTTGCTTAACCACTTCCCACCAGTGTTTTAAAAACTAATGTTGTTTTGTGGCTAGCTCCTCATAGCTCATATCAGGGCTTCTCCTGAGCTTACAGAACTTAACTCTGTACATTTCAGCTGTCAAGTCATACTTTTTTAACAATGCAGCTTTAAGTTTGCCATAATCATTACTGTCCTGATAGTCCATTTGACCCAATGCATCAACAGCTTTCCCGGTAAGCAGCGGGGGTAGCTGGAAGCTCCAGGACTCTTTGGAAATATTTGCCTGAATGCATACCTTTTCAAATAAATTTAAAAATACATCCATATCTTCCCCCTCTTTAAATTCAGCTATCAATTTAGAATTTAATTTGTAACCCAGTCCTGGAGGTCCAGGTTCTCCCATGCCACTTGCCTGCTCTGGCGCTGGTCTTTGGAGTTGTTGGTTCTCCAGTTCAAATTTCCTCTGATGCTCTCTCTCCTCTCGCTTAGCCTCTCTCTGATGCTGGTTTTCTTTTTCCTCAGTCTCTTGCTGCTCTCGCTTCTTCCTTCTCTCTCTCTCTCACTCTCTCCATCTCCATCTGGAACTTCTTCTTCTCAAATTCCAGCTCCATTCTCCCCAACTCTATCTGCAGCCTGATCTCTTCTGGCTCCAGCTTGGTGGTGACTTTCCCCTGTGGCTGTGGCTTTCAGTTCACACTGATCCCACTGTCCTCCTCTGTGGAACTAGATACTGCAGTGGACCCTGGTCCCTCCACACCCAAGGTCTGGTCCCTTTTAATCAGCGACGGTGACTCGAGATCTTAGCCAGTTGCTCGTGCATCAGCTGCCACAAAATCCTTCATGAGGTGCTGTTTGTTTCACCCCTTGCAATGGATTCCTCTCTCCTGGCACAACTGCCTCAGGTATTCCGTAGTGTACTTGCTGTAAGTGGAAGCCATCTTATTCCCTAATCTATGGCTACACTAACTTGTACCCAAAAAAATTAAAAATAAAACAGATAGAGAACTCTTGACTGTAACCAAAATTATATATTTCCTTTTAAAATCACTGCCTTGTTTTGTGTGTGAACTGGTACAGTTTATCAATCTGATACACTGGACTGTTAATGCTTGTGACACCAAATAATTTCACAGAATGCAAACAAATCTTTTAGATTGCAGGACTGCAACCTAAATCTTTTAGATCACACCACTACCAACCAGATCTGTCACAAATGCACTTCGGGGGTCAGGCCCTCTGCTCCCACAGTGCCCAACCTCGAAGTGCAATGTGTGAACAGGAGACAAACAGAGTAATCCTCCTGTCTGTTTTGGGTCTGAACAACTACCAGTCTCAAGTCCTGGGATCAAATATGAACCCTTTTTTGCTAGCATGCCCAGGTAACAGGTCCAAATATCACACCCTCTTCAGGGAATGCAATGCAATACTTAACCCAGTGGGCACACAACCTGGTTCACAATCCCTTTTCTGACTCAGTTGAGACCTAGGTATTTCCTTACATTGGTGCATCTAGCCACACACCATAAGCACTTAACAGTTCTGTTAGAATTATCAACACTGTCCCAGCATTCCAACTCAAAATGAAAAAATGGCTTAGGCAGGATTTCAAGGAAAACCAAGTTTACTAGATTAAAAATAGTAAATAAAATACAAAACACAGAGCATATAACATTAATGATTTAGTCAAATAAAAGAAATAGAAATTACAAAACCAAATGCCTTTTTACTGAATAACTGAACCTACCCCAGTTTCAGTTAGTAAATAGTGGTGCTGAAATTATCTAATTCTGGTAGAAGTGCTTTTAAGAGCCCAGAACACAAGTCTTTCTTGAAAGTCCAAACACGAGTATACAGAGTTTTGCATAGTTGGAACAAAAGTGTGTCCTCTCAGGAGTCTAAAAGTAAAAAGGTACAATGTTCCCTCAGCCTTGACAATATCATCAGGGGAAAAGGGTAACACTCAGCTTGTGAGATCACAGCTCTGGGGTGATGCTGGCTGGGATGTCACTCTCATTCCTGCATACTGAATTAGTCATATGCATCTGCACATTGCTACACATTCCACTTAAAAAATATATATTCTTCCTAATTAGTGAGCCACAGAGCATGAATTATGACAGGTCAAAATATTCCTTTGATCTTCAGAAGAACATCCTGAAAGACACTTCTTTTAGCTATGTGAAGATTTTCACAGGTCTCTGTCAGAGTTGGCTTACCTCCTGATAGGAGGTAAAATGCAGTCTGTTATGGCCAGTTTTCTAGGTTCAAAGCAGTAGTTGTTTTACAACATGTTACAACCTGATGTATAGCTGCTACTACAGGCTTCTGACAGGTAGATGTCAGAAGGAAGCTTTTAATAAGTTTATCCACTGGGTCACTGAGAGTGCAAACTCTCCTTTCCTCCCTTTTAAAATCCTAGGTCCCATGAGGCTTTGCTGCTTGGTCTGTTTTCCTAAGCAGAAGTCTAAAATATAATACAAATAATAACAGGCAGACATTATCGTCCCACCCCCATGTAGGTATTTCTTTTCAATTTTATCAGGTATTTGAATGCCATGTGCAATCACCTTCTAAGGCCTCCTATTCAATAATGCTAAACCAAAAAAAATTAGTTTACCCAAGCACTACCCCCACTGCAAATCACATTGTCCCCCTGTACAGAGACAATGGGCAGTCCAAGTTTTAGTGATCCTAACTGTAACCATAATAGTTGTTAAGGTATATAAAGCAAAGATCCCTGTCAGTTCTATAAGACCCTATACAGAGGACAGAAGGCAATGGGGGGGAAGGATTAATTATCCATGACATTAGGTCTGAGGGTTAGGTAGTCATAAATATGAGCAGACTTGATGGACCACTGGTCTTTTTCTAGTCAGGTTTTATGTTTCAACATAAAATAAAATAAAAAAACTAAAAGACTATAAAAGTTGGTGGATCATGTGATGCAGCAGACTGTGTAGCAGCACTTGGATCCAGCTCCCACTACTCATGGCATTTATTTCAATTAAACAAGTCCCAAATAAGATTTTAATAATTGCTGAACCAATACTTTAGGTGTGGATCTTGGTGTTGGAGATTCGGGCTGAAAATGGAAGCTGAAATGAGAGCTGCGATGCCCCGACACACCCCGCCTGTCTCCCTGGAGAAACCCGGTAAAAGAAGCAAGGCCCAGATGACAGGGAGTGGTAAACAACTTACTACCATGGCCTCCCACACCTCGGCTCCGGATGCAACTCCTCTCACTCTAGAGCTGTTCCTAAAAGAGTTGCAACCATTCAGAGAGGATTTGAAATCGGTGGTTGCTGAAATTAAGCAAATGTCACGGGGGCTTGAAGATTTATTGATTAGAATGGCAGATTCAGAGGCCCGGCTCATTTCCATAGAGAAGAAACCAGACCGTATTGATAATGTCACAGTAGAAAATCGACAGCGCATCAAAAAATTGGAACAGAAAGTTGAAGATTTAGAGGGGAGGAGCCGTAGAAACAATATTGTGATTTTGGGTATTACAGAAAAAGAAGAAGGTAATAATACCCTCCTGTTCATGCAGAAGTTAATTGAGAAGCTTGCTGGCCCCTCTCCCTTTGGAGCCTCCTACATAATCGAAAGGGCTCATACAGCGCTATGACCGATGCCTACCCCTGGTCAACCACCCAGACCTTTGATATTCACATTTCTCAATTTTCAAGAAAAGCAATTCCTCCTTGCCAAGATTTAGGAGTTAGATTAAGTGCTCTGGGAAGGAAACAAGATACGCAAAACTCAGGATCTCCCTGCTATGGTGAGGCAAAGGAGGGCCCTGTTTCATCCCATTGTAACGAAGCTTATCGCTGCGGGCATAAAGTTTTGAATGGGGTACCCTGCTCATCTCCAGGTTATGATTTTGGGTACCTGGTTGTCCTTTGATGAAGTTGAACCTGCAATTAAGGTGCTACAGAAGGAGTACCCCGATCTCTTTAAGACCCGTTGAAGGAATGGGACTATAGCGTTGACTTCGGGGAGAATCACCAGAGCTTCTCTGAGTTCAGATGGAAGGACTGCAAAGCAAACCTAGTTTAATACTCAAGATCTGTTTAGGCCATTTATAATATCTCTTTACATGTTTTCAAAACATGGTGGATTTGATGGATGTCTATTTTGCTTTTCAGCAAGACTGGAAGCTTAGACACTTCTGTGGGCTTATTCTGGGTACTACACACCCTTGCATTTCCTTTTTGCTTCTCTGCCAGCAGATTTTATTATTACCTGTGATGATAACATGCTTTGTCACTCACAAGTGTTTTAATTATGATGGTGGGTGTGATATCTAACAGCTGTTTGGTTTGGGTTAATGTTAATTTATTGCAGCCAAGTTGGAAGTGTTAGCATATGATCTCTCCATAAGAGGGCACTCTCCACTTGTATATATTGGCAGGGTTGATGAACATCTCTCCGTGGAGGTCACTTTGGCATTTCAATAGTCAGTTTTATATGATCCCATCTTGACTGATACATAGTGGACAAGACTCGGACAGACGGATAATGTGTACTTTCACAATATCAGGGGACTTCCCTTAGTGAGATCCCACATAAGTATCAGTGGGGATTGTGAAAATTTCTGTATGGACATACGTATGCATGTAACTCTTGCCTTTATATGTCTAGGTGTTTGGGATTTATACACAGTTGGCATTTTCAGTCTGGATTATAATGGTTGCCTCTTCAAGTTCCTGGGTGGCGGGAGGGGGGGGGAATTATTGGGACTGGCGCAGGACCAGCGGTGCCACGTGCCAATGACAGGAGGGACAGTAAGTTGGGATTTTCTATGGAGGATGTTCTCTGGTTTTAATTTTTGCTACTACGTATTGGTAAGGTGGAGGGGGTGGTAGGGAGGGGAGGTTATCTGCTAGGACTATACCAATGCTGAGACTACCAAAATTTGGGTTTTTCACATGATTCCTTGTACAGGAGATGGAGACCACTGTCCCACTAATTAGATATCATGGCTAACAGTTTACGTTTTGCAATGTGGAATATCAGAGGGGGTAGAAAAAGAAGGAAACAATATCAAGTGTTACATCACTTAAAGTTATTGAACATAGACATTGTCTGTGTTCAGGAAACACATCTTTTGGATGCGGAAGCATACCAGTTTTGCAGGCAGCAGTTTGACCAATTTTTTCAGTGCAGAGGGAAACACAAATAGCTGCAGGGTAATGATTCTCATTCATAGGACAACTCCATTTAATACTATTAATGTGATAAGGGACCCAGGAGGAAGATGTATTTTTGTTCAGGGCTTACCTTATAATAAATAAATAATATTGGGTAGTGTATATGGACCCAATAATGATGCACCCGAGTTCTTCACCCAATTAACACAAGTCTTACAACCTCACCTCTCCATACCTATCATTATAGGGGGAGACTTTAACCTAGTGTATGATCAGACTTTGGATCGATCGAACCCACAGAAGATGGGTCTTTCTCCTGCCCAAAGGGCATTCTGGGAGTTTCTCGAGCAGACTGGAATGTGTGATATTTGGCAGATTTTACATCCCCGGGACAGGAAATTTACTCTTGTTTCCCCAGTTCATTTATCCTCATCGAGGATCGATTATATATTTCTATCTCACCCCTTTATATCCGGAATGCTGGAATCCTCGATTCTACCAGGGACCCCTTCAGATCACTCCATTGTCTCCTGCTTGATGTCAATGACTTCCCTCCCAAAAAAGAGGCTCCAGGTGGAAATTAAATGATTTATTGCTAAAAGATACTTCTCTTAGCAAGCAGATACAAGAGCAGGTCGATATTTTTTATCAGTCCAATAATGATCCCCAGAGTAAACCAGATATGTTATGGGGGGCCTTCAAGGCATACCTCTGTGGGATCTTGATTAGTATAGCCACACACAGGAAAAAGACTCCCAGTGCTAGATTGGCTCAATTGCTCTCTCAAATTAAGATGCTAGAGGAAGACCTTTCCCCTACTTCCAGGCACGATCTGATCAAACTGAGAGCTGCATACATGGAACTTCTTTGCAAGAAGGCAGATTATTCTATTTTAAAAACTCAAGCTTCGTATACTGACCAAGGGAAAAGGCTGGTCGGCTATTGGCACTCAGGGTTAAACAAATGGAATCATCTCGTTATATTACCTCTATATTGTCCTTGCAAGATGGTTTCCTCAAAATGCACCCAGAGGAAATTATAAAAGAGTTGATGAGTTACTATAAGGAGTTATACAGCCCCATGAGTTCTCCCCCTACAACACAACAATTTCAGGCTTATCTACATGACTCCGATTTACTCCAGCTTTCACCAGAACAACAAAATAGACTTCTAGCACTGATAACTGCTGCGGAAATCACTGCGGTTATTAAAGATCTACCAGTGCACAAAACCCCGGGGATAGATGGGTACTCGGCTTTATTTTATAAAAAATTCCAGACTCAATTAATACCAATGCTTCTTCCCCATGTACCAGTATATTCTATTGGATGCAGACGCAGACCCATCGTTATTCGAAGCAATGATTGTTTTGATTCCTAAATCAGGTAGACCTCTTGATTGTGTAACCAATTACCATCCTATATTGTTAATAAATCAGGATATAAAAATCCTGACTAAATTGTTGGCCGGTCGGCTAGAAAAGGTAATGGACACTCTGATAGGTTCAGAACAGGCCGGGTTCCTGAAGGGTAGATCACCAGCTGATCACTTAAGGACCCTGTCGCATGTCTTCACGGTGTCCAGGGATGCACTCTACCCCATGGCGCTGGTTTCCGTGGATGCCGAGAAGGCATTTGAAAAATATTTACATTGGGAGTATCTTTTTCAGGTGTTGGAGGCCTTTAGCTTCCCAGCTGATTTTATAAGCTGGATATGCGCATTGTACAAATCACCGTCTGCGAGGGTCTCAGGAAACGGGGTGATTTCTGAAAAGTTTGCCCTCTATTCCTGTACTAGGCAGGGATGTCCTCTATCTCCACTATTATTTAACCTGTATCTCGAACCACTAATTAGAAGACTACAAAGCTGTCTGAATATTCAAGGAATTCCCATTTATCCCTGTGAAATAAAGGTCTCTGCATATGCGGATGATCTACTTTTCCAAATCTCTAACCCCAGTTCATCTATACTGTATATGCTGGATATCATTGACACCTTTGGTAGAATGTCCAATTATAAATTAAATATTGGCAAAACAACAGTATTCCCACTTAATCATAGGCTTTTCAGATCAGATATTGCCTCATTTGGACTTAATTGGAAGCAAGACTCCCTCAGATATCTCGGTATAGAATTGTCCCATAGCCCCAAGCAAATTATTAGGTTAAACTTGGACGCTTTGGTAAACAATATCGCTCAAGATTTAAATAGGTGGGCATCCCTGTCCATCTCATTATGGTGAAGAGTAAATTTAATCAAAATGAACGTGTTCCCATGCTTATTATATCCCCTTTCCATGCTTGATATCTGGCTCCCGCTATCCTGGTTCAAAAAACTATGATCGCTGTTCACCAAATTTCTCTGGTTAAGCAAGTCTCCCTGTATAGCCTACCATACCTAGATGGCCCCTAAGAGTAAAGGGGGCTTGAGGCTTCCTAATGTGACCCTCTATTTTTGGGCATCACATGTCAATACGTACATGCGATGGATATCCCAAGGGAATTCATACACAGCCCCAGCCTGGCTTAAAATTGAACTGTCACTAATGCGGACATCCGGGTTAAGTCCCGAGGGACTATTACAAATCAGGGAGAGTCTTCTCCCAATAAAACTTAAAAACACGACAATTTCTATATCTTTAAAAATTCATGCACAGATTTGCCGATTCCTCAGGTATGATCACACTAAAGATCTTAATCAACCGATAGTAGGCAATCTTAGCCTTAAAATAGCGGGTAAACCGATTCCCCAATCCTGGTTCCCTATATTACAGGACTTGAAGATCTCCAGGTTTATTAATGACCACAATACTTGGCTTTCAATTCAGGAAATTATTGCGAAATTTGGTATTTCCAATAAATATACATTCAGGCTAATTCAACTCAGACACGCATTGGTACGATCATTCGGCTACAAACCTAGGACTGGGCACTTCATTCCGTTCCATAATGAATTACGTAGGCTGAGTAGAGGTCCTAAGGCGATATCCAGAATCTATAGCATATTGTTCCTCTGGAAGTTTCCCGACTGTTTTGGACCCTCCTAGCTATGTGAATAATTTTTCCCAGACCGAAATATTAATTGGACGACTATTTGGTACACCTGCCACCAATTCATCAAACAGGAAAGATTCAGACTAATGCAGCCTCTCTATTCTACATAATGCTTATTATACACCTTGTAAACTGGTTAAGTTGGGTTTAAAGACTACCAGTTTATGTGTAAGATGTCAACAACAGGAAGGAACTTTATTCCATATCTTCTGGACATGCCCGAAATATTCCCATTGTGGAACAATATTAAGCAGCTTGTGGACCCCCTTCTAGGTCTTAAGGACCTATTTACTCCCGAAATTTGTCTCTTGGGTGACCTTTCCGGCATGAAAATTTGTAATCGGAAGTATTATATAACACTCATTGCTATGTCCGTCAAGAAGTTGGTCTTACGAAATTGGCTTGACCAGCAGGAAATCTCCTATAGTGAATGGTTAGCAGAAATCCTGGCAAATTTATGCACTGAAAAAGCCATTGCCAATTTGAACAATACTATGAGCACATTTAAAAAGATATGGGACCCCCTCTATGCTCTCTATTCACTTTAGGATAGGTATAAGTCTGGTATGCATTACTAAGTCACCTTGATAACATAGATAGGATAGATCTCAGCATGGTACATTATTTTACTCATTGTCCTAGCAGAGAAGGGTGAGAGGAATGGTGGGGAAGGGATGGTTGGGGTTAAGGGAGGGGATATGGCAGATTTAAGAAGTGTAAGTGTCTAATGCAAATGGTTTGTATGTACTAATGTCTGCTGTGTCGGTATTATGGACAAAAAGTTAATAAACTTTAAACTGCAAAAAAAAAAAAAAAAGACTATGAAAGTTCTAATACAGCTCGGATAACTCAGAACTTCTCCTAGCTTATCAAAACCTTTCAAAACCTCAGAACATTTCGCAGTTCTTCCATTCCTACTTGGTGCACTGGGATCTGGTAACTATGTGAAGATCTGAAGAAATCTGGTAGACCCCAGTGAAACAGGTAGTAAAATGACTACATAATCTTTTAGCAAACAGCAAACAAAGTGAATAAACTCAAGTCAAGGCTCAGTTTTTATGGTGGGCTATGGACTGTAGTAAGGGCTATAGGAAATTATAACTAGCCACTTGCAACTATGTCAATGGGAAGGGTGTGGTAAGACATTGGACTTGATTCTCAAAGATTGAAGCACGGCTTTCAGAAGCCCAGCATCAAACCCTGTACTGCCCTGAACACATGGCCACACTGTGCGCCTGATTCACAAAAGTCGAGTACATTTGCGACACTGTACCCCCTTTAGGGAGGCCTGGAAAAAATACCTGGCACTGAGAATAATGACTGTGCTCTGGCTGTACCAGGGTATACCTTGTATGGAAGGGCCAGGGGTAAGGGTAAAAGGGGAGGTTGTCCTCTATATTAAGGATGACATACAATCTAAGGAGGATAGTATCATTAAATGTGAGGGGGGGGAGTGAAGTTGATCTGGGTACAGCCGACTACAGCTAAAAGAAAAAAGATTAGAATGGTGGTGGTCTATAGACTGCTGGGACAGAGGGGATTCATGGGAGGAAATTAGGAAGGGGTAGCAAAAGGAGATCTAGTGACTGTGGGAAGCCTTGAACCTTCCACATCTTGCCACCCCGCAGAGTGTCAGCAGCTGGGTGGAGGAAGGGGTTATGACTCAGGCCTGTAGCCCAGACTGAACCAGTGCCTCATAATCTAGGACATTGAAAAAGAGCTCACTGGAAAGGAGGGAGAGGGGGGATCTGAAAGAGATATTCAGATACCTCAAGGGGATCAATAGAGTTCAAGAGGGCAGCATCTTTCAGAAAAGAAGATGTGCAAGAACAAGGGGTCTCAATATGAGGCTGGAGGGGGGAAGACTCAGGGGAAACATGAGGAAGTATTTTTTCACAGAAAGAGTGGTGGATGCATGGAACAGCCTCCCTGAGGAGGTTGTAGGGGCAACAATGGTAGGTGAAATCAAGAATGCATGAGACAGGCAGAAGGCAACACTAGGGGTGGGAAGGAGGAGGTAGGCTGCAGATCAAGTAGGATCTGCAGTTTTTACAGTAGGAAGATAGGGAAATAGGCAGACTAGGTGGGCCAGGCAGTCCTTATCTGCCATCAAATTCTATGTTTCTACTGTATGTAACTGCCACACATGCAGCTCACACTTACCAGCCTCAACAGACCATCAAATCCCATGGCAAGAGACTGGGAGAGTTGGAAACTCATGGAAACAAACCAGCACCACCCCCAATCAAATGCCAAATGAAAGTACCAAAACAGGACTAATCTATTTCAAAGCATTCAACTGTGGTGTTGCTGCTGGTGTCTCTGAGAGGGGCTGACTGTCTGAGGTCCTGTTTTGTTGGCAATTCATAAATAAAATATATAATATTTTGAAACAGCTTAATCCCGTTTTGGTACCTTTATTTGGCATTTGATGGTGGTTGGTGCTGGATTTGTTTCCATTAGTTCTGGTTGTATCTCTCATCACACCCAGCAGCAAGGTGGCCTTGTTCTGTTTAAGAGATGGAAACTTGCCTGGGGGAGCAAGAGGACCAGAATGCAGAGATGGCAGCAGGACTTGTGGCAGCACATAATCTGATTCAAGAAATGGCCAATTAGTTGGATGACCATGAAAATAGATGGCACCGCACAAATGTGAGAATTTTCAGCCTCACAGAGGGCCTGAAAGGTATGGACCCCACAGCTTTCTAGCAGCCTGGCTACCGTAAATACTGGACATTCAAGGAAGGGGTCAAGAAGTTTGAAATACAAACAGCACACAGGTCTTCTGAAAAGAAAAAAACATTTTCTAGTGAAGTTCCTGTGCTATCCAAACTGAGTGATGGTATTGTAAGCAGCACATAAGAAGGAATCTGTGTGAATCCAAAATCAAATGGTCAGCTGCTATCCTGGCTACAGAAGAAGCCTCCAGTTACAGCGTAAAGAATTCAGCTCTGTGAAGAAGTGGCTCCATGAGGCACAACAGCAGTTTGCACATGTCTGTCTACCCTCCAGGCTGATAATCTGCTGCCTTGGTCTCCCACCTAGAATTTCTACTTTTACCTTCCTAGGCATGGAGGTGGCAGCAGTGGAAGGGAGATCCAGCCCCTGTAGAATGGGTCCCTCGGCATGAACAGAATGATATCCTTTGTAGCACCAAAGCTGAACTGAAGTAGTATTAGTAAAATCTTTATTTTTATACAGGAAGATGGTAACACAACACCATTAGGGCCAAAGGATCCATTTTCAAGGTGATCCTGTTTAACTTTACAATAATTTACATTCTCAAAGAAGCAAGTGTGGTATGTGGAGGAGGCTCTATGGGAAAGTCCAGTGAAGTTTTTATTATAAAAGCTCAATTAACTGTGTGTCAGAGTCCGACATCGACCATCTGCTCCTGAGGACTGTCAACTGCAAAAGGTAAACTACAGTATGTCCTGCACCTATATGACAGAGGAGGCTGTAACTAGCTGCCTTGACAGTTCATGGGGCATTAGATTGATAGGCAGGTTAAGTGTTGATGGTGAAACACTTTCTCGATCAGAATGACTGAGCCCTTCTCCCCTGCCCAGTCAATCAGTGACCACACCCCAAGGTTCATAGTCGGACAGTTGTCCTGACTGTGACTTTTAGTATGAAATAGGACTTTTCCAGTAACACTGTGATTACTTAGAGCAGCAGTACTATGAAAAAAAAAATGTGCGCTTTTTTGAAAGTTTATCCCCTGTGCTCTGCTGATCATATACCTGGTACTCTTTCCCACCGGCATTGTACTATCACAGAGTAATTTGCTGTTATCCTCTGCTTTTTTTTACATTTCTGCCACCAAGCATGTTGTACTGGAGCCCCCTCTGCTGCCAGCTGCACATGTGTATGACTTGCAGGGACATCGGGAATGGTCAACAGAGGGTCCCACTGCTGTAGTCAAAAGACGTGATGCGACCTGAAGGAAAAGCACAGCTTGAAATTAGTCAGCCACCATATTTATTATAGCGTCACAACAATTCAAATAAATTGAAAATATCTAAAAAAACTAACGATGACTGAAAAAAATTATTTACAGGTATGGAAACTGGAACTTTGGCAGCATGCTTACAGCAAAAAATTAGAATTCTGATAGATCACATCCTGATTTGGTAGTACTGCTGCTTTTGTTTTGCTGCTTCTATTTGTTATAGCTTTTGATGTGGAGTAGTCTTGAGACCCAAGTTTCTTCCCTGTCCTACTAGATGACTTAGAACTTAGCCATTTATGAGCATCTCCTAGAAGTCTTTATGTTGTAGAGGGGCTCAGGGCAATGAGAAAAAAAGACAGAGAGTCCTCCCCATGAACTCTATGGGGGTGCACAAGGTGCCATACTCTAGTTATATGGCCGGTGCACAGCATGTCTGAGCTATTTAGGGCATCCTGCAGTTCGCATAATATAAAGGCCACACAGTGAGAAGGGTTTACAGACTTTCACAGATTTCCACAGGAACATGGCCTCCCTTCCTAATCCCATGATGTTACACAGCGTACTGGAACAAAAGGGCGACCTGCCCCGCACCTGAAACATTCAATGCCAGAACCTCTGGCTAGTTTAGCAGTAGCAGTGCTTCAGCCGGGGGGAGGGGGGATCACAGTAGAATAATCACTGGGATCTCAGAACTCAGACTTCCAAGAGGCACATAGCAGCTCCCTTTTCTTTTTTGAGGGGGCTGGCTAGTACTGTTATCTACTAAACCTCACCTCTTAAGTGTGCTAGGCATCTGGAATAATTGGCATTTGTACTGTTTGCACATGGGCCTGAGGGTGTGTAGATCTACTTTCACTGGTGGGTCCTGATTCAGTGGTGCATGGGGATGGGGGCCTGGGGTGCTGTCAGTATTGAGACAGGCACTACTATTAAGCATATGAGAAGTTCCAGGCAATCTGGAGACAGTATAAAGTTGGAGGCCACCCATGGGGGGGAAGAGAACCACGTGTTTTTCCCAGTGTATGTAGACATCACTCATCCTGTTGATAACTGAGGATGGGGCAGCCTGGGGGCCCTTCTGTATTGTCAGCCGGCCTGGGGTGGGACAGCACCTGAGGGAGAGGAGCCCCAAGTGAGACCAGACACCTACAGTACTTTATCGCATGGGTACAAATCAGTTTTCTTCCTTATGGTGGTAACACCCATACTCTTGTGTAGAGGTTGGCACCAAAAACCTTGTCCTTCCTCAAGTATGCTCACCTTGCGTCAGCATGAGGCAGAGGGCTTGCGCCGGTTCCTTCCATGCAGAGGAATGGGATTGCAGCTCCAGCCAGAGCTGGGGGGACAGTAAGGGGGGATTAGCATTTTTGCCACACTGTTGTATGTTTTGTTTAGCATTACACCCAGCTCTCCATGGCCAGCTACCGGAGTTGATGGGGTGGAAGGGAATGAGAGGGTGGGGAAGGAGGACCTGAAAGACCTGCAGTTTTCACTTTTTCTAGTGCCAGTTATTAGGGGAGAGATGGTGAGTAAATTTGGGAGGGTGTTTGTTTTTGGGAAATTAACACAATAAATCTGTGACACACTACTTGCAGCTCTAGTACAGGGTGGAGGAGGGGGCAGGGAACATGCATACATTCCCCCTAATACAATGGGGTGCTTCAAGTAGTGACATGTTAATGGGCTAAAAACTGTTCAAAAAAGAAAGTGAATCTGTTTCTACCTTAAGAAAGTGAAGAGAGACATCGGTATCCTCTGGGAGACCCACATGGTCCAGGATACGGCCGATAAATTGGGCAGGTTATGGGTGGGGGGGTGTCACCTTTCCTCAGCATGTTTCAACTCTAAGGCCTGTGATGTGGCCATTTGGTTTCATCCTGGATAACAAGTCCACCTTAAGAAACAGGTTACTAATCCCCAGGGTAGATTCCTCTTTGTTCAGGTGGTAGTGTGGCTGGGGAGAGCACCTAAGAGTGGCAGGAATTTATGGTCCTAACTTGCACCATTGAGACTTCTTCCACAAACTGGTTCTAATATTAGCTGCATTCCCTGATAGAATCATAGTGGGATGAGATTTCAACACCTCCTGGGAACTACTGATGGATAGGTTGGCCCCTCTGGTTCAAAGTATTTGCAAGAGCTCTGCTGCCCTGAGAGGGATAGTAAAGGAAAGAGGACCGGTGGATGCCTAGAGAAATAAGTACCCTACCAGTAAAGAGTTTTCCTTCTTCTGTTACGCACCCCAGCTATAAACCTGTATCGACACTGTGTTGTTGGGCTGTGACCTCCTGCACAGGGTATCCTCTGCCTCCTATGGTCCAGTCCTACATTCTGACCATACCCCCTTCTTCATAGAACAGGACAATGAGGACATCATTACCCCTGTTAAACAGTGGCGACTGGACCCCCAGCTCCTTATAGACGTGGGATTTAAAGCCAAAATGTCAGCGGCTCTCCAAGAGCTTTGTCATTACAACAAACAAGATGATATGGGAGGCCCTGTAGGCCTACACCAGAGGGGTGGCAATTTCAGAGGCCACAGCCAAGTCTGAACAAGAACCCCAACATAAGAACGATTTGCAGTCAGAGATGGTGTCCTTGGAAAAATAAATTATGTGCCAGGACTCAGCACAAAGGATAGGAGATTTGCAGAGACAGAAAGGTCAACTTAACCAGCTTGTCTCAGCTCACTCGAGCTTGTATTGAAAGGAATACATTGCTAACCATAGCAGATGCATACTTTGAAAGGAATGAAGCTGGTAAGTGGCTATCTTGGCAGCTAAAAAAACAAGAAGCCAGCAGAATCATCCTCAGCATCACAATGCAGGATGGCACCCAGTCCCCAAAGCAACAGGACATAGGGGGTGTATTATCTTTCTATGCCAAGTTATATACAACAGGTCAGTCCCTGGTGTGTCTCCTCAGTTATTTCTAAACATGGTATAGCACACCACCCAGCTCTTGATAACCAGACAAGGAAAGAGTTGGATCTACACTTATCCGAGACAGAGATACCTAATACAATTAGAACAATGGAGAGGAAGGCCTCAAGCTTGGATGGGAGACCCTGAGAGTTCTACAGGGAGTTCTGAGGGGTCCTGGATATGGCTGAGAGGCCCTGGCCCAGAGTGCTCTACCACCCTCTCAAACTTTGGTGACCATAACAATCATTCCCAAACCCAGTAAGGACACCATAGAGTGTGGCTCGTAGTAGCCTATATCCCTGCTTAATGCAGACTATGAAATAATCACCAAAATTTATTTATTTAGTTTTTGTTGCCCGGGTAAGTGCACTAGACAAATCCTGACTATTTTCAGGCACGACCCGGGGGACGGGGATACAGATGAATGCCAACTGACCATGAACCAGATTAAACTGTTGGTGGTATTTTTTTTTTTTAGTGAATGAGGGAAATTTGGCCAGGACACTGGGGAATTTCCCCTACACTTTTCGATAAGTGCTATGGGATCTTTAACATCCACCTGAACTACCACCAATCCAGGCAGATGTGACCTCGGTTTAACGTCTCATCCGAAAGACGGCACCTCAGAAGTGCAGCATCCCTCTCATGCTGCACTACAGTGTCAGTACTAGGCTATTAACCCAAGTGCCAGATGTGGGAACTGAACCCACAGCCCTCTGCTCTCCCGGCCTCAGAGGCAAGTGTGCTACCTACTGAGCCACTGACACTAGTGAGCCACCTGAAGGGGATCCTCTCACCTGTTGTTCATCCTGAGCAGGGTGGGTTTATCAAGGGCAGACAGGTGAAACACAACAGTCGTTCTACCCTGAATGGTATGTGGCTTTGGTTTGGAGGGACACTCGACTCAGTCTCCTGGCATTGGATGCAGAGAAGGCCTTTGACTGGGTCGAGTGGCCCTTCATGTTTATTCAATTCCTGTAGATAAAAGACTCACTCACCAAGGAATGTATTTTATAGTTTAGTACGTATTTTTCATATTATATTACATATTACATAGAAACATAGAAATTGACGGCAGATAAGGACCACTTGGGCCCACTAGTCTGCCATTTTCCATACCTACTGCTCATACCGCAGACCCTATTTAATTTGCAGCTTGTCCTCTCTTTCCTATTGTTAGGGTCCCCTTATGTCCATCCCATGCATTCTTGAATTCCCCTACTGTTTTCACCCCCACCACCTCTGCAGAGAGGTTGTTCCATGCATCCACCACCCTTTCCGTGAAAAGACACTTTCTAACGTTACCCCTTAGTCTACCTCCTTCTAGCCTCATATCATAATCCCTTGTCCTTTAACATCTTTTTTTCTAAAATATGCAACTCCCTTCTACCTTATTTATACCCTTGAGGTATTTGAAAGTTTCTATCATATTGCCCCTCTCTCTCCTCCCTTACAGGGAATATATATTGAGGTCCTTCAATCTCTCCTCATATGACTTCTGGTGCAGTCCTTGCATCATTTTTGTTGCCCTTCTCTGAACCACCTCTACTCTGTCTATGTCCTTCTGGAAATGTGGCCTTCAGAACTGGGCACAGTACTCCATATGAGATCTCACCAATGATCTGTACAGTGGCATCACCACTTCCTTTTTCCTGGCTATGCCGTCAGAACAACAACATTTTGATAGCAAAGACCACCACAGCAAAAAATCTCACCAGGTCACTGTGATGGTCTCGCTTCACACTGCCACTGTCTTTCCAGGTGTTGCACCCCCACCCCGAACCAACTGTGACTCGGAGTTGGTTATCTAGAGATGGGGGAAGGGTGCAGGGGGCAAAGCCCCCTGAATAAGAACATTTCATTCCAACGGGAACAATGCCAACTGTCGACATCGTTCCCATTGCTGTTGGGCATGTCAACAACATCGTCGCTGATGTGATGCCATGGAACCTTTTTCTTGCTGGTGATACCTCTCCCTCTACACCCTAGCATCCCACCAGCTTTCTCCACAGCATTCTCAGATTGCTTGGTTACCTTTAGGTCATCAGATATGATTACCCCCCAGGTCTCTTTCCTGTTTGGTGGCTAACAGTACCTCCCCCTGTCATGTACTCCTCCCCTAGATTTTTCTGCCCCAAATGCATAATTTTGCACTTCTTTGCATTGAACCTTACTGTAGCTGCCACTCTCGACCACTCCTCAAGCTTGCTTAGGTCCCTTCTCATTTTTCCACTCCCCCGGAGTTTCAACCCTGTTGCAGATCTTTGTGTCATCTGCAAAGAGGCATAGCTTCTCTTCCAGCCCTTCTGCAATGTCACTTATGAATACATTAAAGAGGACCGGCCCCAGCACCCATCCTTTTGGCACCCTGCTGGTCACCCCCCTCTCTTCAGACTGAACTCCGTTCACCACTATCCTCTGTGTTCTGTCCTTCAACCAGTTTCTGACCCAGTTTGCCACCCTGGGACCCATCCCAGTCTGCCCAATTTGTTCACCAGCTTTCTGTGTGGGATGGTGTTGATGGCCTTGCTGAAATCCAGGTAAGCCACATCCATCGCCCCTCCCTGATCTACTTCCCTGCTCATCCAATCAAAGAAATCTATCATATTTGTTTGACAAGGCCTTCCTTCTGTGAATCCATGCTGCCTTGGATCCTGTGCTCTGCTGGATTCAAGATATAACACAATCCTTTCCTTTAGCAGTGTTTCCATTAATTTCCCCACCATTGAGGTCAGGCTGACTGGCTTGTAATTGCCAGCCTCCTCCCTGTTCCCGGTTTGTGGAGAGGGACCACATTCGCCCTCCTCCAGTCCTCCGGAACTACTCCTGTTTCTAGTGATTTGTTGAACAGAGCTGTCAGTGGTGCTGCCAGCACCTCTCTTAATTCTTTTAATATTCTGGGATGTATCCCATCCGGCTCCATTGCCTTGTCTACTTTCAGTTTTGTGGGTTTGTGAATTTCTCCTCTGTAAAAGGACTGGTGTCCACCTCCCTTCCATTGGTGCTTCTATCGCCTAACTGTGGTCCCTTCCCTTCCTCTTCTTCTATGAATACTGAACAAAAACACTTTTAAATATTAAACTATATTATAAAATATTAAACTGTAAAATACCTTTCCTTGGTGAGTGACTCTTTTTATCTCCAGGAACTGCATGTATTGGTTTACTTTCTGGAGCAGACTCATCCCGGTGTGTTTTTTCATTCTTACAGATACTGGGCCACACTGGAGTCCTTACAACTTGGGGAAATCCAGGTCAGTGGTGCTGCTAGCACCTAAGTTCTTTTAATATTCTGAAATGTATCCCACCCGGCCCCACTGCCTTGTCTACTTTCAATTTTGCGAGTTCCTTTAGGACTGTCTCCTACTTAAAAGGACTGGTATCCACTTACCTTCCATTGGTGCTTCTATCTCCTAACTATGGTCCCTCCCTTTCCTCTTCTTCTGTGAATACTGAACAAACATACTTTTAAATATCAGAATATATATATATATATATATATATATATATATATTAAACTGTAAAATATCTTTCCTTGCTGATAGACTATTTTATCTCCAGGAACTGCATGTATTATAGTAGGTTTACTTTCTACAGCAGACTCCTCTTGGTGTGTTTTTATATTCTTACAAATACTGGGCCACACTGGAGTCCTTATGACCTTGGCCCTTCATGTTTGCCACCCTGGAGAAGTTCAGTTTTGGACCAAGAATTTGTTCATGGGTAGCAACAATGTACAGCTCCCCAAAAGCCCAGGTCCTAACAAATGGTCACTTGTCAACTACCTTCTACCTGTCCAGGAGAAAGAGGCAGGGGTGCCCCCCCTCTCTGCTCCTCTCTGTCTGACCATAGAACCTTTGGCTGCTGCCATTAGAGCTAATCTGGCCATTCAGGGAATGTATTTCCAAGACACAGACCATAATATCTCATTATTTGCAGATGACATCTTGCTATTCTTGGCAAACACTGAGAGGGCTGTACCAGCCATGACTGAGGTCTTTAAAATATATGGCCTACTCTCAGGCCATAAAATCAATTGTTTGAAGTGCAAGTGGTTACCAGTGGGGGAGAGAATGGTGGACCCTGTGGTAGTCTGAGGGACCACCCTCAAGTTAGTCCAGAGCCTAAAGTATCTGGCTATATACCTCCTCAAAAAGCTATCCGTGGTGGACAACCTGAACTACAAACCATTACTGCAGAAAATAAAGATAGCCTGTGATAGGTGGAAGGCCTTGCACCTGTCCCTTGTCAGAAGGGTGAACATAGTTCAAATGTATGTTCTCCTCCTAAGCCTTCTATTTATTCCTGGCCCTACTCATGCATCTCCTTTTGAAAGTGTTTACATCTTTGAAGGGATATCTCACAGATTTGCTGTGGTGGGGTTTGGCTTCCATTGGGGATGTAGAGCTCCCCAACCTGCACTTCTACTACTTGGCAGCACTAATGTCCTTTATTAAAGATGCTTTGGCCCAAGGTCAATCCAGGCCAGCCTGGGTAGATTTTGGAAAAGGAACCTCTCGGGGGATCGCTTTTCAGTAATCTCTTAGCCGCTGCTATGGGCAGCAGGATAATTTGTCCCATACTTAATCCATTCACAAGAAGTTCAGTCAGAGCATGGCTTATGATTCACTGCATGATTGGTCACCCTAGGGGATTATAAGAAGATCCCTGTGGCACCACTATGGGCTGCCCTCCCAAACTAATAAAGTCCTACAGTTCTGACAGGGAAAGGGACTCTCACCATTAGGTAACTCTTTGAAGGGTTGAATCTGAAATCATTCAAAGATTTATTAAATCAGCATTCCCTGCCCCGACATATGTCTTCACCTTCTTGCAAGTGTGCACCCAGATCCTGGGAGCTCTACCTCACCCAACACAAAGCCGCTCATGCTCACTAGGTGAGGAGATAGTTTTAGATCCAATTCCTTGGGCTAGACACTGCAGCAGATGTATGCCGTCCTCCTGGGAAGCTTACAAACTCCTCTTATACAGACACATATGAAGCTGGAGAAGGACATGGGAGGTCCATCATGGATGGAGGGTGACTGGTCCCAGATATTGCAGGGGAGAAAATTCTATTCAGCTAATAACAGACTTCATCAGATAAGCTTCAATTTTTTGCACTGGGCCTGTTTTACCACCAATGTAGCTCACAAAATAGACCACTCCAGACCTAGTCAGTGTCCCAAATGTAAAGTGGAGGTGGGAACCTACCACCATATGATATAGGCATGCCCACACATTCACACCTTCTGGGTGGAGATAATGTCTATCCTATCCAGAACCCTGTAGTTCTGATTCAACTGTCCCCAGAGGGCATATTACTAAGACTCACATCAGAGGGCACAGAGGGGATACTCTTTATATATCCATTGTGGAGAATGAGGGCAGTGGTGGCCAAAAAACTTAAATCACAACACTGGTCCCAGGAAACTGCACCAACTATATAGCACACTGGGTTAATACCCTACAAGACTGCATGAAAATGGAGAAAATTCAATATTCGGCATTGCAACAACTTCAAAGGTATGAACAAATCTGGACCCCATTGGAAAGAGCCCTGAGAGAGGCATGGTTTCCCAATTATTGAGGAAAAGTGAGTCACCTAGTTTATTTATTTAATTATTTAGTTTTTGTTAACCGGGTTAGGTGCACTAGCCAAAGTTGACTATTTTCAGGCACGACCCGGGAGAAAACATATATAAAATGAGATGAGATTATACAATACATGGTATATAGTACAGGTACATAGTATATAGTACAGGTAGGTTAGAATACAGATCAAGTCAGACAGTACTCGAGATAATACATATAGCTATGCAGAGATGACAAAAGTGACATTAGTACATGCAAATAACAACTGAAACTGGGCTAAGTGGCAGCTATAAAGACATTTTATAGCAAAGCTTGTTTAGAAGTGCAGCAGTGTCTTGGGCAAAATAGGGTGGTTAGCTGTCAGGCATTAAGTGGGATCAAAGCATGTGCAGGGGTACCGGGATAGGTGGTGATATAGTTCTTTTTTGAAGATTGGGTGGGAGTTAGCCTGCCTCAGGGTAGGGGGGAGGGAGTCCCAGGTGGCCGGGGCAGTGCAGTGAAGTGGTCCAGAGCTTTTTGAAGTAAGACATCTGGGTATGGTAAGTAGAAATTTGTTTGCCGAGCATAGTCCGTGGGAAGGTGTCTGTGGTACAAGTAGAGCTGCAAGGGAGGTGGAGGTTTGGTTACTAATTACAGAGTCTGTGAGGGTCCCTAGGGAGTATAGTCAGTAGGCAGTTGGGGAGAGCCAGCCTAGGTCACTTTACAGTGTGCAGTGGTGCTTGAGGCGATGGGAAGAGGAGGCATACTGACATATGTTGTTATACGTGACATCCCATTTATGGAGAGCAGTCTTATGGGCATTAGCAAAAGTGCGGACACAATATGTCAGAGCTGGAAGCAGAATACCTTTGGCCATTGCCAATTTGGTGGATGTTGTTAGCAGGTGACAAGTCTTATAGGCAGTTCCAAGTTTGGCATTTGTTGCATTACAGGTTGACTGGATATGCAGACTGAAATCAAGGGATTTATCAAGGAGGACTCCCAGGTATTTGAAGGATGTGACACAGTCAATGAGAGACTCCCCAGAGTCATGGACTAGGAGGGTTTCCTTACAGGCTCTGAGTTTGGGAGCAGTGCCAAATAGCATGGTTTGGTTCTTTTTTGTGTTAAGGATGAGCTTATTAGCATTTAGCCATATTTGCATATTCTTGAAATCCGAGGAGAGGTTTTCATTAATGATGTTAACTTTGTTAGCGCTGGAGTAGAGGACAAGATCATCAGCATATAGGATATCTGAGCAGGAGAGTATGGCATAATCTATGTTGTTGATGTATAGCGAGAAAAGAAGGGGTCCCAGGATAGAGCCCTGGGGTACTCCGATGTCAGTGCTGGTCACATCCGAGAGAGCAGAGTTGAATTTAACAATTTGTAATCTGTTTGATAAGTAGTTGTTAAACCAGTCAACTACTGAGGATGAGAAGTTAAGTCTATGCAAGGTTGAGAGAAGCAGGGGATGATCAATAAGATTGAAAGCTTTGGTAAGATCGATAAATACTGCTACAGTGAGTAGTCTATGTTGCAGAGTACATCGGTGGAGAATTTGAGAAGAGCAGTTGTGGTACTGTGTCCTTTTCTGAAACCATGCTGGGTGTCTGAGAGAAGGTTGTTCTTTGTGAGATAGTCAATGGTTTGGGTTGCAACAAGCTTCTCCAGTAGCTTGCTTAGAACAGAGAGGATGGCTATGGGCCTGTAGTTGTTGATATCCTTTGGGTCTCCTTTTTAAAGGATAGGCATAACTCAGGCAATCTTTCAGAGATCTGGGACCATGCCAAGAGAGAGAGACAGAGTTAAAATCTTGGCCAGTTGCGAGGCAATCAATGGTGCCGCTAGCTTCAGGAGTAGTGACTTGAGTGAACCTGAGCCAGGGCTAGTGTTGTTGGATATGTTTTGCAATAGCCATTGGACCTCAGATCTAGATATAGCTTTAAAGAGGAAAAGGGGGGTAGTAGTTAGTTGGCAGTGGTCAGCACCAGATGCAGATCTCTGGGGTGTGCAGTAAGGCTTAGATGCTGTGGGAGGTGAAGCGAAGGATGAGGTGTACTGAGACAGGTCCATGAATAATCTGTTAAAGGCATTCGCTATAGTGTTTGAGTCATTGCAATGCACACCATTTAGGATCATATCCCCTGGGGTCAATGACTGGGCATCCCCAAGAAAGGTCTTGATGTGTGTCCAGAATTTTCTAGGGTCACCAGCAGAGTTTGTGAGCAGTTCCTTGTAGTAGATGCTCTTTGCTGTTCTGATTTGTTTTTTACAGGTGCTCTGAGAGGCCCTGGAGGTATTGTAATCCTCCGGTAGTCTGGACACTATATACTTCTTCTAGAGTGTGTCCCGTATGTGCAGGTTAGTGAGCAGGTCCTTGTGTAGCCATCTTGTTTGTTTACTCCTGACCCTTCTGGTGACCTTCGGGGTATGTTTATCCTGAAGTGCTGTGAAATTATCACTGAAGATATCAAGGGCTATTTGAACATCATGGGCGTGATAGATGTCAGACCAGTTGATAGAGAATATATCATAGAGGAAAGCTTCCACGTCCAGTTTGTCAAAGTTGGTAATTGTAATGTTGCACGGAGGGGGTGGGGGAGCAGTTCCGGGCTCCATACATAGGAAGTGGGGGAGTGGTCTGTGATCGCATCTGCCTGCAGTTTCCCCATTTATACTTCTTCTAGAGTTTGTCCCGTATGTGCAGGTTAGCGAGCAGGTCCTTGTGTAGCCTGCAGTTTGCACATGGTCAAGACGATTCACCAGTACCCAGTCTATGAGGGTGGAGGTAGTTAGAGAAGGGGTGGTTCTAGTGGATTCAGTTAAGATCTGGTGCAGGTTATAGCTCTGCGTTAGTGTCAGTAGTGTACTGTAAGTTGGTCCCAGCCAGTTTAGGTTAAAGTCGCCTAAAATTATGACCTCGTTTTGCTTGGCATTTCTGACGGTTTGATTAAGTAAATCCTGAAGACCTGTGATACCTCCAGTGGGTGGGTTGTAGGCACAGATAATGTGGATTTTTTTTGCGCCAAGGGCAATGGCTGTGTGTAGGGACTCACAGACTGAGGGGGAGCCGGTGGGTGGGCAGACCGTAACATCAAGATGTTTTTTATGGAGGAGAGTGACCCCCCTCCACATATTGGAGCAATTGGACAAGAAACATAAGGAGTCCGGAATGTGAGGCTTGAGCCATGTTTCAGATAGGCAGAGTAGGTCAGGACTGTACACTTTCATCCATGCCTCGAGATCAGCAAAGTGCCTGGTAATGCTCCTAATATTCATATGGGCAATGAGAAGTCCTTTTCCTGAGACAGCCGATAGATCAGTGGGAGAGTGATGGACAGAGGGGCCAGGGTCCTGCATCCAAGTCTAGCTACCTCTAGACACTTCCTAAGTCCAGCAATGTTCCATGTACAGTATGTGAATAGTACTATTAGAATGCTTTACTGTGTGTCATATTCTGGACTGTCCCTTCTTGTATGCATTGCCAACCCATTGTAGCAGTTGCTTTCATGGATATACATTGTGTATAGCTGTGTATGCCTGTCAATAAACAACATTTTCCAATAAAAAAAAAACACGCAAGACAAGCACGTGGAGAAAAGGAAGCTTGAGTGGAGCATAATCTCTGCCTTCTGTATACTGAATAGCACCAACAAGGTCACACAGACAGAGATGTTTGATCGTGTGTGCTCCAGCTGGTCACAAGGACCCACCCAAAAGCTGAAAGATGGTAAATTTAGGGGTAACATTAGGGGGCACGTCTTCTCTCAGAAAGTGGTGAACATATGAAACAGTTTACAAGTGGACATAGTGGACTTGTAGATAGTACTGGCTTCCAAGGTGAAACTGGACAAATGTCTGCTTGCCAAAGGGAACTTTCATGTGATATGACTGGACCAATGAGAGAGCTGGATTTCTGCACTGCTCTCAAAGCCATTTTATAATATCATATGGTGTACCACTGGTGATGCTTTCACTAGTTATCCCTCAGCCTTCCAACTGTTGTTATTATAAATGATAGTGAACCCCTACTATTTAACCAATAAGGGCTAATGTAGTGGCCCTTTATCAATCAGTCAAGGACTACAGCAACTGGAGTAGTTAAGGATATAGTCAGCAGAGATTATTTATTGCGCTGACAGAATAAAACAAAGAAATGGCTGCACGTTAGGATGCAGTGAACACTCCACTGATAGCAGATGATAAAAATGTTTTATTTTGTTAACACTCAAACAGGCAGTACCCTCCTAAGTGATGTCAATGTTTCACGTTGTTCTGATGCTTTTTCAAGACATCAGGAAAAAGCATCAGAGTGACGTAAAAATGTTGAAGTTACTTGGGGGGTGCTACCTGTTTGAATGTTAATAAAACACAACATTGTTATTGTCTCCTATCAGTGGAGTGTTCACTGCATCCTAAAGTGCAGCTGTTAGTTTGCTTTATGCCAAGTTCGTTAATCGACTCCATTTTAGAGGATCCTGAGCAACCTCCCTCACCTGGGACATTACTTATTGCTCTTGTAAATTCACTGACATTATACTAAATGCCAGAAAGCTATTAAATAAAATGAATAAATGAGATAATGCATGGCATTCTGTTTACACTTGTATCCCTATACTGTATTTGTAAGATAAAAGCCTCTTGTCAGTCTACTTGGATGCTACTTTTGAGATGTTATACAATTTAGTAAGTAACATAGTAACATAAGGTTAGAAGGGACTCTGGGTCCATCATGCCTGCCCCCTGCATCAAAGGCAGGTATGCATAGGTATGTTTTGCAAATGTACTAATTTGAAAGAGTTCCCTATTCAATTTACTACCCATGGTACCCTGTGATTCCCATGGTAAGCAAAAATTTGTCTAGACTCAGCTTGAAGACCTGTACTGTCATGTCAACGGACTCCGCTGGTAGGCTGTCCCCTAGGCTCACCTCTGTACTGGAAAAGAAGTGCTTCTTAATGTTACCCTGAGTTAACCACCTCTGATCTTCCCCTAGTCCTGGTGTAGGACACCAGTTCAAATATCTCCACCTACTCAAGCTTGTTGATTCCCTTGCGTATATGGAAAATTAAAATGATGTGCCTTATCAGCCCCCTTTTCTCTCACATGAACATAGTAAGGGTCATCAAGCTCTACTATACAAGACAGATCACAGGAAATCCCCATTCATTTCACTCAAATTTATATATAGCTATCTATATCTATATATGTATATATGTGTGTGTGTATATATATATATATATATATATATATATATATATATACTGTATCTATAAAATGGGTGAGACAATAAATGGTCATCTACAGCAACAGCATTGTACAAACACCATCTGGTGACCGTCTGTTTATCAGACAGTGACCGCACACCTGCAGTTTTACCCCCCTATAAAAACAATTTTGCCATTTTATAAGATAGATAACCCACTCTAGGATGTGTGGTCGTGCTTTGATATATGCCTGCCTTGGGTGGTTGACGCACACCAAGGCATGCGTATATCAGAGCACAACCACATGCCTAAGAATGGGTTATCTATTACATATATATACAGAGTGGAGGCTGTCCAGAGGAGGACAACCAAAATGGTGCATGGTCTGCACCAGAAGACACATGAAGAAAGACTAAAGGAGCTTAATATATATATACCCGTGAGGAAAGAAGGGAGAGAGGGGACATGATAGAAACTTTCAAGTACCTCAAGGGAATCAACAAAGTCCAGGAGGGTAGTATCTTTCAGAAAAAGAGATGTGCAAGAACAAGGGGGCACAATTTGAAGATAGAGGGGGGACAGCTCAGAGGTAATGTGAGGAAGTATTTTTTCATGGAGAGGGTTTGGGATGCATGGAACAGCCTCCTTGAGGAGGTCGTGGAGTCACGAACAGTGGGAGAATTCAAGAATGCATGGGACAGACATAAAGCAGCCCTAGTGGGGGTGGTAGGAGGAAGTAAGCTGTTGGTTAACTAGGATCTGCATCTTATCTGTTAGATAGGAAAATGGGCAGACTAGGTGGGCCCAGCGGTCCTTATCTGCTGTTAAATTCTATGTTTCTATGTTTCTATCTACATCTATATCTATATCTATATATTCATTGCAAAAAACTTCATAAGTGCATCAGTTAGGGCTGAAGCAACAAAGGTAGGGAAATGAGGCATTAGGGTTGATACCCTAACACCTCCCAACACCCTACCACCCCTCCCTCCACAGATGAACAGGCGTGGGGTGTGCCTTGGAGTCATCGGCCATAACTCTCACCCCATTCCATGTGTAATGAAGCTGAAATGGTACAGTAAAGGAGAAAGGGGTGAGAGCTAGTCCCAATGACTCCAAGGCACACCACGATACCTGTGGATCTGTGGAGGGTGGGGGTGGGGTGGTAGGGTTTGGTGGAGGGGTGTTTTGGTCTCAACCCTAATGCCTCATTTCTCTACTTCTGTTGCTTCAACCCAAACTAATGCATTAATGAAGTTTTTTGCAATGAATTTCCTTACTTTTTGAGAAAGTGTAATTTTACCCTTATGGTGGTTCCATCTCCTTGTGGGAGTGCAGAGCCCTCCATGCCCTGCACTCCCACCAATCTCCCATCATGCAATAATGGTATCCATTTGTGGGAGGGCCCTCCATTCATAAATGTAGACACAGTGTAATGAACTGTCTTCTTCCTGTGGGAGCGCATGGCCCTCTGGACCCTGCAGTTCCAGTACTACATAATGGAGAGCCCTGCACTCCCATTACTGCACAATGGTACCCATATGTGGGAACCCAGGGCCCAGAAGGGCCTTGCACTCCCATCTACCCATAAGTGTAGAGATACAGTGCAGATCTAGCGATATTCCAAGTAACCCTTGTGATGCAGATGGTGCAATATCTCAGTAACCATAGCAACATTGGAAAAAATTCCACTTCAGTTGTAATCATGTCCTGCCAACGTGTATGCATGCTTAGTACACAGCGTTTTGCAGAAAATCAATATTTCAAACCATTTTCAAGATATAGGCACAGAAATGTACTGCATCCACCACAATGTTATCCTATGGGAAATTTCCAGACTTTTAAATATTATAACTATGGAAGCAATGTAAATTTTATTACCAAACCAGTAAAAGTCACATCTGAGGGGTAAGCCCTTTCTACCCTGAAAATTTCAACCCTTAATTCCAAACCATTTCTTTGCAGTGAAGTGGAAAAGGAACAGTAAAGTTTAGAAATCCCTTTTCACGAGCTATCAAAAGCCCTTTTCACAAGCAAATCCCTTTTTGCGAGGTATGCCCAACTGGTCACCCACTTACGAAAAGGGATTTTGACTGCTCACGAAATGGGATTGGCTCATGAAAAGGGATTTTAACAGCTCGTGAAGAGGGATTATAAAAAGTAATCCCTTTCTGCGAGCTGTCAAAATACCCCCTTTTCGTAAGCTGATCCCCTTTTTGTGAGGTAGGGCCATCTGGTGGTCATCTCTCGAAAAGGGATTTTGACGGCTTGTGAGAAGGGATTTTGACAGTTCACAAAAAGAGATTATAAAAAGTAACCCCTTTTTGTGAACTGTCAAAATCCCTTTTTGCAAGCCAATCCCTTTTCGTGAGCAGTCAAAATCCCTTTTCATGAGTGGGTGACCAGTTGGACATACCTCGCAAAAAGGGATTTGCTTGTGAAAAGGTGAGCTTTCAAAATCCCTTTTCACAAGTGAATCCCTTTTCAAGAGATAGGGCCATCTGGTCATCATCTCACAAAAAAGGGATTCTGACAGCTCAAGAAAATGGATCAGAAGTGCATCGCAAAAAGGGATTTTTAAATTTAAAAATGACAATTTTTGACTGCCACTAGGGGCATTTACCAGCATGGTAGCTTAGTACGCCGACTCACCAACTAAGAGGGCTAATCCATCTAAATCCTTCATTTATCCATTGCTGAATCTGTGTAAAATCAAATATTGTGGATAAGAGGAACATCAGGATCCTGAATATCTACTTATTTTATATCGATCAGCGGTTTGTAGTCGGTAATCAGAATCTCTTTCTGGACGGCCGTAGAAGGGCCTATTCCCACCATCAGTATGATGCAGCAGGAGCCTGCAACATGCAGCAACACATCGGTGGAGGCTATGTTTGGACATTTACTGCAACAAATGGCCCTGGTAACTCTCACTACCAACCGGAATACACAGGTGGTCCAGACACTAGAAGCAAGAATCTTCCAAACCAAGTGAAAGGTGCACGCAGTGGACCTTAAAGTTCAGGACTTGACTTCTGCCCTGAGGGACCAGCAGTGCACCATTCTACTGATGTGCAACAAGCTCGACGACCTCGAGAACCAGGGTCATAGGAATAATTTAAGATTCCTGGGCTTTCCTAAATGGGCAGAATCCAGAGACATGGAGAGCTTCCAGCAGAATGCCTTAATTGAAATGTTTAAGCTTGATCCAGCCTGCCCTCCCCAGGTAGAGAGAGAGCGCATCGCTCTCTGGCCCCACTGCCTAAATCTCAAGATAGGCCACATCCCATCATAACAAGATTCCATGACTTCGGGGTTAAAAACATGATTATGGCCAGAGCAAGGGAACAGCAGCAGATGATGTGGCATTCACACAAAGTCGGTATTTACCAGGACTTTTCCAAAGACCTGTCGGACAGAAGAAAGGCCTACATGGAGGCCAGGCATCGAATGCACCTAATAGGACTGTCTTTCTCCATGTGTTATCCAGCCTCCATGAGGGTTGAGCACAATGGGGTCCTGCTAACTTTTGATACTCCTGAAGCCATTATGGACTTCCTGAGGCGTACCTGGCCTACGGAAATGATCTCCTCAGCCCATCAGCAAATCTACCACAGAGAGGCCTCTGTGGGGCTGGAAAGAAGGTCACCCATCCAGAGCGAGAGGAAGAAGGACTGGATGGAGAACCCAGACACTCCCTGGGAGGCTCCTCCCAAGCATAACAAAAAGTGGAATGCCCTGAGAAGGCACGTGAAGAGAGAGAGCACCCCTCCGATAGATGTCCCGCTGAATCCCCAGAAGATCGCAGGATGGATATCAGAGAGCATAACCCACTGCAGGAATACTGCTCTGCAAACCACTATGAGGCCCTACATCCAAGTTCCCTGGAGCAGCATCAGAAGACCTCCAGGACTCCAGTGGAAAGTCATCAGATTCCCTTGAACCAGCCAACCCCAATGCCTGATGTAGCGACCGTCACTGGGACCAGCACCTCCAGTGGCGCCTCCACGGATGGATCTGTACTCCACATGCATCAAGAAGCCCTACCAAGATGCAGCCAGCCAGGCAGCAGCACAATCCAGGCCGTGCCAAGCCCCCAGCACTCACCAAACTGATTGTCAGGATCAGATAAGTAATTGTTTTCATTGGCATTTTCACTATTGTTTAATGCAGGCTGGGGATGGAAGGGGACAGGGGGATTTCTGGGGGGTGCACTGACATGTATTTCTCTGGCTGCATGGACTCCCAAGCAGGCCAGCTGTGACTCTCACTTCTCAAGTGGTGCAATGTACCTCCCTCCCAAGGCCTGTAGAATCCACAGCCTCACCAACTGGTGTTGTTTTGTGACTGTCCTGCTCTCATACCAGGAGGGAATCTTCAGGGGTGAACAGAGCCATCTGCAGGGGTGAAGGTAGCTGAACAGGTCTGAATTATACTATACGCCATTGTTTCAGTGACCCCCTCCCTACTTTTTTACCTGCTACAGTATGTTATGGTCTTAGCACATGTCGCAGTTGCAATTTATGTGTTTCCCGTGACTTCCACTGCCGTGGACATAGATCTGACCAGAGGCAGGGGTATCAAACTGTAGCTCCGGACAGTGCAGGCTACCGGGGTTGGCCAAGCCCAAACCCTAAATTTTTTTAAAGGTGCAGATTGCCTCTCCTCTCCTCCCACTTACCAATCGTATAGAGACGGCTTGTATTTCAAGCCACAGGCCATGCCCCCGCACAAGGTGGGATCACAGGGGCTACCACAGACATACGGCCCAGCCAGAACCAAGGAGAGAGGGTCATAGAGCCTTCTTTTTCCAACCTTCGCTCTGGTCTGCCATCAACCCTCCCCCCCTTCACATATCTAGGAGCCTACTGTAAGGTATACCCTCAAGTACGCTGGGGGATATGATGCAGCAAATGCATTGCTGTACAATGGCCCTACATAGAAGGACAGAAGGGCACTTCTGAGAAAGGAAGGGCGGAGTGCCTAATCACTGCATGGACTACATCTAGGGAGGGATCTGGATTCAGACAGAGAAGGACAGCTATCACTTTAATAGTAAAAAAAGCAAGAAGCCACACTCCTCATCCTTAATGTGCAACGTATGTAATTTATTTTGAAAAAAAGCAAAAAATATTCTTAAAATAGCATGCCCCACAGGAGCATGTAGGACCATGCAGTAATGCAGACCAGTTTCATATTCACTGCATCCTCAGGGGGTGGTTCCTTGCTCTCACATTGCTGGTTAAATTGGCATACATTTAAAGTGACAATGCTTTGTACCAAAGTATCAATTAGTGCTCATCAATCAATCCTTATATAAATAAGTACAAATAAATGTAGATGCAAGCAATAAATACATTTCCTTAAAATATTTCTAACCCCATAACCATCTGGAAAACACAAAAACACATTTCACAAACAGAGAATCACAGCGGAACTTATTCCAAAATATTACTGTATCTCATTAATCAATTCTGTAGTAGACAAAACAGACTATAGCTGTAATGAAAAGAGCAGTGCTTATTATTAGATGTCATTTGTTAAAGGTAACTGGTGGCAGCCAGGCAATTCCATTCAGTCCTGAAAGAGTAAAAAAATAATTAAAAATTAAATCTCTACAGCCAACAATAAGACATTTATCTAAACAGTTCAGAACCTAATAGTTTACAGTCAATAATCAAGCATTAGAAATAAGGCAAGGCTATATCACAAACTGCAGCACATTGGGTTTGAAACTGCGGAATTATTTCCTAAGGTAGGGCATGAGGTCTGTTTTGCCATTAAGTCCTGGCAGATGCAAAGCACCCTACATAAATATCTAGTAAGTCTCTCTCTCTGACAATTTATCCTCTAAACAGCCCCCCAAGGACCAAGTTTTACTTTTTCCATGCCACAAAATTTAAATGAGTGAGCAACATGTTTCAGTCTACTATTCTGACAGTGTATGGCCAGGCCACTTCTTGTGTCATTATGAGCTATAGATCTCAAATGCTCCCCCACTCTAATCTTCAAGGGCCTAGTGGTTTTACCCACATAAAAAGCTCCACATTGGCAAGTAGCCATATAGACCACAAACTCTGACATACAATTTATAAAGTCCCTTATCTCAAAATTCCTGTTACTATTGCAACTGGTGAAGGTCCTACACTTAATCAGGAAACTGCAAAACTTGCAGTTTCCTCATGTATAGGTGCCATGAGGTAGGGATTTTTCTTCTGTACATCATTGGGAGGAATAGGTGGCTGAGAGCTATGTACAAACCTATCTCTTATATTCCAGCCCCATGTGTACACCATCCTGGCCGTCACTTTAGCTCCATCAGACTGGTTCTTTGAGAACCCTGATTTCACCAGTCCTCTGTCCCAAGACATATCAAGAATACCCAAGGTGATGGATTCCTACCCCCCCGGAGGTTCCCATGCAAGAGATCACTGTGGTGGAATCTTTCCCGTACTGTCCCCACTTCATACTCAGTTATACAGCGAGCTATTCACGGAGGAGAACTGCTGCACCTGAGCATTTAGTGCAACCACAGCCATATTAAACAAGTAGGCTCTCACACCCTCTCCCTGGTTCATATTACATGCTTCCATGCCTGGCATAGCCCGATCCCCTCCGTCCATCCTAAACTCTGTCTTCTCAACCTCTACCCTCCTTTCTACAGCCCTCCCTCAAGGTTGGAAGGCAATTTTGAGCTACAAACCAAGGTTCACTATATCGAACCTGCAGCGCCCCGGAGGTTTCCCCTACCCTGGTCTCGGTAGTACTGAGTACCAGGGCTTAGTGCTCAGTAATGGTGCCCAGGGAATAAAGGTAGGCCTGCACATGGAGAGGGCACCTGCCGGGATGCCTCTACACTTCCCAAAAGATGAGAATGTATCTAATGTAGTATATAGTTTTTTTGTTTGTTTGTTTATTGTTGTTGTTGTTCTCTCACACATGAAGGAAAATGTTCATAATGGCTATTTAGCAGCTGGTACAGGTTAGGATCTGCCACTTACTGTGCCCTATGCATGCCCTGCTAGCAGAAGCATCCCAGGTCCCCAGCGGGGGGCTCCTGCCCCGCGCTCAGCCTCGTCATTTTTAATACAGTCCTTAAGAGTATACCTGCTTCAATATCCTTGTGGGTGACATATCATGTATTACCTGGAACGTAAGAGGGCTTAATGCCCCCAACAAGACGAAGCAGTTGCTCACACTTTTGAAGAGGCTTAGAGAACGGGTGACCTTTCTGCAGGAGAGAAAATTGATTAAAGGAGATTAGGAAAGGCTAAAGAGAGACTGGGTTGGCCAGGTCATCCACACGTCAACACACTCTTTAAGAGGAGAGTGGCATTACTTATACATAAAACCCTGTGCTGATCTCTTAGGAAGAGGTTCAAGGACCTGAACGGGAGGTGGGTCATAGCTTTGATGGATACACCAGAAGGGTCCTTGCTGCTAGGTAATGTCTATGGCCCTAATGAAGACTTGCTGCCCTTCTTTCATGGATTAGCCCAGCAACTGGGAGAGGCTGCACCAGAGCTGTCCCCCTGCTTATGGGGGGAGATTTTAACCTAACCCATGACCCATTCCAAGATAGATGCCCCTCAAATATAGAACCCCACTCCAGGTGTGCCCAAGCTCTGGTACAGCTGCAGAAAGATATGGGCCTTTCAGACATTTGGTAAATTTTCCATCCCAAGAAATGAGATCATTAATTTCACTCCTAAGTCCATAGATCCCACAGACAGATAGATTTTTGGCTCACCTCCTCAGCCTTCACCCAAAGCATTGTTGACACCACCATACTTCCACGGGTCATTTCCGACCATGCCCCAGTCCAGCTGACATATGCATGCCCCCCCCGTGCCACCTCCCTGTCCTGGAGACTGGATCCCTTACTCCTGCAGGACCCTGATTTCACCACATGGCCGCCGCAGGAGGCCATTGTTTATTTTCAAAACAACCCAATTGCCGATATCTCCACTGTTACCACTTGGGAGGCATTTAAGGCCACTCTCCGGGGGGCCAATCATGAGTTATGCTCACAGGAGAAGGAAAAAGCGGGAGCGCCATCTCCAGGAAGGGAAGAATCAATTAACAGAGGTGGAAATGGAATTTAAATCCCTCAGAAGTCCATCACTCCAGACCCAGAACGGTCGATGGGTAACAACCCTGAGGATGGAAGTAAATGAGCTCCTGTCCAGGAAGACAGAAGTCTCAATCATACGCCTTAGAGACAAATACTGGGAGGGCGGGGAAAAAGGTGGTAGAATTCTTGCATACCAGTCAAAACAGCAGCAAGCTGAGAGGCATATTGCTGCACTGGTAGATAAACAAAGAGTAGTCTGACCCAAAACTGAGGACGTCGACTAGGTGATGGCTGAGTTCTATGCGCACTTTATACCTCATCCAGAAGCCCAATCCTGAGGGAATTCTCCCTTTCCTGCAGGCCCTACAACTCCCCACTCTATCAAAACAGCAGACCCAAGGTCTAGACGACCCCCTGACCTCGGCCGAGGTGGCATCTATGCTGAGATCCCTAAGGAAGGGCAAAACTCCAGGAGGGGATGGCGTCCTTCTGGAAATTTGACAAACACTGCAACCCATAATCACCCCGGTCCTCCAACAGGTATACAAGGAGGCACTGGAGGTGGGCACCCCCCCTTCAGGGAGGCCATAATAACAGTTCTCCCAAAAAGGGAAAGGACCCCCTGAAAGTGACCAGTTATAGGCCTATATCATTGCTGAACACAGACAGTGAGATACTGGCTAAAATAATTGCGAACAGGTTTAATCCCCTCCTTCTGGCCCTCATCCATCCATCGCAGGTGGGCTTCATAAAGGAACGATACAGCGCATACCATATCAGACCACTGGTTAATCTGGTATATACTGTAAGGCCCAAACCCTTCCTACACCAGCCGCGGCAGTGGCAATTGATTTTAAGAAGGCCTTCGACTCCCTTGAGTGGGATTTTGTGCAACAAGTCCTAACCACAATGGTTTTTGGGGAAGGCTTTAAATCCTGGGTAAGTGTAATCTACTCATCCCCCACTGCAAGAGTCCTCACTAATTCTAAGCTATCCCCTCCTTCCCCCTAGGCAGGGGCACCCGACTGGGCTGCCGGCTGTCACCATTGCTCTTTGTCCTAGCAGTGGAACCCCTAGCTGAGGCAATCAAACAGAATTCTCGTATTCAGGGAGTAACTATTGGGGGGGGTTGAGTACAGCACTGTTACGTATACGGATGATCTTCTGATTCCACTGGCTGATATTACTGTCACTATTACCCCACTGCTACACACCCTTACAGAGCTTGCCATCTTCTCTGGCCTAAGGTTGAACCAAACAAAAACAGAGGTCCTCCTCTTGAATGGCAAAAGTAATCCCAACATGGTCACGGCACACAGTCTCCACTAGTCACTGGGGGCATCACATATCTGGGTATCTGCATAAACCCAGATTTAAACAGGATATGGGAGTTAAATTTGAAACCCTTACTCACTAGCATCCGTATGGAGCTCAATAGGACAGCTTCCTGCTGCAAATGGTAGTGAACTAACCAGGTTAGGGAATACCCTTGACCTTGTGCTGGCAAATGGGGACTTTGTGAGAGAACTTACAGTGGAGGAACCGCTGTCAGGGAGTGACCGCCACTCAGTATGGCTCACATTAGATATGGGCAAGGAAGGAGTGGAATCTGGCACAAGAGTGCTGGACTTCAGGATGGCTGACTTTGGGAGGATGGGGGAAGTGGTAAAAGGTTATCTGGCCAGAATTCAATCTAGTATGGACACTAACCAGAGGTGGGAGTTCATAAAGTTGGGGATAGTGGAGGCAACCAAAACCTGCTGCAAAGCCCAGAGCAAGAAGGCTAGGGCTAAGAAACCAAGCTGGTTGAGCAAGGAGGTCATGGAAAAGGTAAGGAGGAAAAGAGCTGCCTTTAGGAAGTACAAGAAAACAGGAAGGGGGGAGGACAGGGAGGAGTACTTGACAGAATCGAAGGATGTGATAAGGGCAGTAAGGGAAGCCAAAGCATCTATGGAACTCAGGCTGGCACAAGACATTAAGAAGAGGGTGAAGGACTTCTTTAAGTACATCAGGGAGAAAAGGAGCTGTAAGGACCACATAGTAAGGATTAGGAAGGAGGGGGTTAAGTGGAAGCAGGGTGCGGTAAGACAGAAGCACTAAATGAGTACTTCTGCTCAGTATTTACTAAAGAGAAGAGGGGGGGTGACACCCAAGGTGGGAGAAATGGCAGAAGCAGCAGGGGAAATGGTGACAGATGGGGAAATCATGGAGGGCAGAGTTCAAGAGGGTTTGAAGGCACTGAGGGTGGACAAGGCGCCAGGCCCAGATGACATCCACCCCAGGGTGCTGAAGGAGCTGGCAGAGGTCCTTGCAGGACCTTTGGCAGATGTATTTAATGCCTCACTACATTCGGGGTGTGTACCTCAGGACTGGAGGATGGCTCATGTGGTGCCCCTTTACAAGAGTGGCCCCAAGGATGAACCGGGAAACTACAGACCAGTGAGCCTCACATCCATCATGGGTAAGCTAATGGAGACTATCCTGAAGGAGAGGCTAGTGGCCCTCCTAGAGGCCAAAGAACTACAGGACAGCAGACAGCATGGCTTCATACATGGCAGATCCTGCCAAACCAACCTGGTGGAGTTCTATGACTGGGTAACTAGACAACTGGACAGGGGCCATGCAGTGGATGTCCTGTATCTGGACTTCAGTAAGGCATTCGACTCTGTCACCGATGGAAGGCTGGAAAGGAAGTTAGTAGGCACAGGGCGTCTGCAAAGCTGGTGAGCTGGGTAGGAACTGGCTTCAGGGAAGGCAACAGAGGTGGTGGTGGGTGGGAGCCTCACACCCAAGGGCAGTGATGAGCGGTGTTCCACAGGGCTCGGTGTTGGGACCAGTGGTGTTTGGGATATTCATTGCAGACATATCATGGGACATCAAGACCAAGATCAGTCTGTTTGCTGATGATACCAAGGTAGGCACGGTGGTGGATGACCTAGGGGGATGGCAGGGGTTGCAGGATGATCTGGCAAAGCTTGAAACCTGGTCAGACACCTGGCAACTGGGCTTTAATGCCAAAAAGTGCAAAGTGCTGCATTTTGGGATGAAGAACCCAAGGAGGAGTTACCAGCTGGAGGGAGTTCAGCTAGCCCAGACAGAGGAAGAGAAGGATCTGGGTGTGCTCATTACAGGGTCAATGAACAACTCGGCACATTGTAGGAAGGCAGCTGCAAAGGCCAACAAAATGCTGGGTTGTATTTCAAGGAGTATATCCTCGAGGAGGGAGGAGGTGATTCTGCCACTGTATAGGTCATTAGTTAGACCACACCTGCAGTACTGCGTGCAGTACTGGCACCCGTATCTGAAGAGGGACAATAAGTTACTGGAGGGGGTGCAGCGCAGGGTGACAAAGATGATCAAGGGGCTGGGGGACTTATCATATGAGAGGAGGTTGAAGGAGTTGAACATGTACTCACTGGAGGAGAGGAGGGACAGGGGTGACATCATTGAAACCTTTAAATACATGAAAGGAATAAACAAGATGGGTACAGAGGGGCTCTTCAAAGTAAGGGAAGGGAGGGCCACCAGGGGCCATGATATGAGACTGTAGGGAGGAAGGTTCAGGAGGGAGATGAGGAGACACTTTTTTTCAGAGAGGGTGGTGGCTTGGTGGAATGCGTTACCTGCAGAAGTGGTATGCAGTAGAACAGTGGACTGCTTCAGAAGGGGATGGGACAGGACAAGGGGGAAGGTTAATGAAGGGGAAGGGTGGAAGGGAAGGGCAGCTGCAGAATAAGGGGTGCTAGATGCACATTCGAGCAGACTTGATAGACCTCTAGGCCTTTATCTGCTGGCAAATTTCGTATGTTCGTATGTTTGTAATAGGTGGCGGGCCCTCCATCTCACCATGGCAGGCAAAATATTTGCCATCAAGATGGTCACTGCCCCCAAGATTATTTATCTACTATAACATGTCCCTTTAAAATGGTCCTCCCAGTGGTTCAAGAAGTTTGATTGCATAATAGGGGCTTTTATTTGGGAGGGCAAAAAGTCGAGGTACAGTAGAAATAAGTTGAGATCCCATTGGTCTGAAGGAAGGTGGTGCATCCCATGGTTCTAGGGGTATAAATGGGCCTTCCAGACTATCTAAACACTCACGTGGTTCACCGACCCCAACCAGAATGCTCCCCAATGGCTAGTCATGGAAATGGTACATAGTAAGCTGGCACACCTTCCCCTGTTGTTGTACAACTGCCCTCCAAGGGGGATCCACTTCCATCCTTTGATTGGCCCCTCTCTGGAATACTGGGGTAAGCTCCATAAGAAACTGAAAACTAGCCCCTGCCCAATGGACCTAACTCCATTGTGGGGGAATGTAGAAATCACAGTGGATAAAAAAAACATTCATTGGCCATCCTGGAATGAGGCAGATGTGAAGTGCTTCTGCGATTTAAATCCCCGGCTCTACCTCGTTAGACTCCTTCCATGGCCTAAGGGACAGACATATGCTTCCCCCAAAGGACTTTTGGTGGTTCCTGCAACTTAGAAGTGCTGTCACCAGCTACTCCCAAAAGAGCCCTACCCATACAATCTCCAGATTGCTTGCACATTGGCAGTCCCTCACAGGGGGCCAAACCAGCTGTATATACTCAGCATTACAGTCTAGTCTTCCTTCACAATCCCTGGCCTCTAAAATTAAGTGGGAAACAGCCTGAGACTGGTACACAGGGTGTACCCTGATACCAGTAATGTACTATTACAGAATAAGATCATTCACTCATGGTATCAGATCCCAGTGGTTCTACACAGAGCCAATTTGACCCAGGTCAACCTCTACTGGAGGTGTGAGGAGGTGAAGGGTGACCCAATACACAAACTTTGGTAGTGCCCACTAATCCAGCTGTTGTGGTAATGAGTATGCGCTCTGGGCTCCCAAATCCTTCAAAAGCCAGTTCCCATATCACCAAGTGTGATGTTACTAGGCATACACACAAGCACATCGCATCTCAACTTGAATGACCAGAAATGGCTTGCTGTACTCAGTATACAGATCAAGTGACTCCTCCTACGTAGATGGAGGTCGCAGGAGGTACACTCTATGACAGAAATTCACAACGCTGTCACACAGGTAGTTAATCTGTTATAAATGACACATGCTGTGGCCAATACCCTCTCCCAATTCAATACAGTATGGCAACCATTTATTACCTTCCTGAAGCCTAGAGGGGGATCGGTTAAACCGGACCTATCCGGCACTTTTCCTCCTCCTGATCACCCTAAATCATGGGGGCAAGGGGCAGGTCATTGGAACTTCATGGCCTAATACCCTACTTTGCCATCTGTTTTCACAATGTACTGTACTTCCAGAGTCAATAGCTGTTACCAACCCAGGCTATGGTTACAAGATGCTTTGTGTGTGATACGTTTATTTTTGTTACAGCCCAACACACTAGCAGGTGAGAATTTAGGCTAGCATAAATCCTTAGGGAGAATCACTCATAGAGAGGACACTCTGGGTCTTACCAGGTAGGCCCTTTACAGTCTTTTCTTTTTTACTTTATAGTCATGTTAGCTTTTGGATACCCCCATAAAATGAATTTAGTTGGAAGCTGTTGTACATCTATGCAGGGGGGCCTCCACCACCCACAGTATTATTTTCCTTTTTTTTTTGCAGTCAGGATATGTTAACAGTATGACATAAGAAGAGTCTGGTATTGAAACAGTCACTTGATGAATGTATTGTTGTGTCACAATTTTGAAAACAATAAAAATCTTTAACCACAAAAAAAAAGACCATTTTTGACTAAAGTAAACCAAAGTCACAGAAGTGTGCTGGACATCACCATGAATGAAACCTATACTTAGATGTCTACAGAAGACATCCCTGGGGCAAGTTATAATGTTTTGTTTCAGCAGAAAAATGAAAGCAAGATGGCAGCTCGCAAAAAGGTTTTTTTTTCTCATGAAGAGGGACTTTATAAATCCCTCTTCCCAAGCTGTAAGCAACCCTTTTTGTAAGCCCAAATCCCTTTTTGCAACTGTGTAGTTTTCAAAAAAAATGAACTGAGTATACACAGAACCTAAAATTTCAAATTTGAATAGCTTTGAAACAGATTAATATTTTTTCACCTAACCAATGCTGGCTTGGTCTTTGGGCCAACAAATACACAGAAGGAAAAAAATGACTTTTACACTTTTTTCACTATGTGCAGATGAAAATCGCAAATCCGATCAAAACAAAATTTGGAACATCAAGAGATCTATCCCACAGGACAGCACATACCACATTTCATGCAAATCTATTGAACAGTTACAAAGTTATTAAAGTGCAAAGTTTGAGGTTTGACTTTAAACTGCCTACTCAACTCTAGCTATCATGCCACCATAATATATATTATATATATATAAATATATAGGCTGTATGATGCCGGTTCAACAAATAATTTGTCAACCAATGTTACAGTGACAGATTTATGTTGATATTATGAAATCTGACTAGAACACTATTCTGTCTTAGGGGGGCTTCTCCCCCCGAACCCCATGCGGGGACCAATGCCCCTCGCACCCACCATACTACAGTTAAACAACTCTGAGTTAGAGTTGATTAGAGTTGATTTGGAGAGGGGATGCAAGACCCCTAGAAAGTAGTGCCGGGGTCCTGCGGTGACAGTACAGTGACCCAACGCTGTGTCGCTGCACTGTCCTTTGCAGTAGCAGTGTCAATGTGTGATCGGTATATGATATATATATATATAGTAGGGGCACAATCACACCTCTATAGTTCGGGTTCAGTCTTCACTTCTATGTTAAAATCCTTAGGCTGCTGGAAGATTTAGAACGCATAGGTTTTTAGGACAAGATATCTTGTCGGCGGCAGCCTAAGAGTTAGAATCAAAATTTTGCACTTTAATAACTTCGCAACCATTCAAGCGAGTCACATGAAATTTTGCATGTGCCATCAGGGACCAAAGATAGCTTTATGTGACAACCTTTGTTCAAGTCGCATGTGTGGGTGTGGAGATATGGAGTGTCACAAAAATGTGAAAATTAACATTTTGAGTCAAATTCTATGTTTACACTAGTGCGTAAAAATGCTGTGGAGCTTTGGTCTGAAATTTTGGGGGTAGAAAGTTCTTGTGTCACAGATGCACCTTTTGAAGATTTGGTAAAAAATATTAATCTGTTGCAAAGTTATTAAATTTCAAAGTTTCCTATTATTTCCTATGGGACCAGTTAGATATGAGCCTCAACAAATGATTCTTTGTCACAAATGGATAATCCTTTTTTGTAAATGGGAAATCTTTTCTCATGCTGCCGCCACCTTGTTTTCAATTAGTGGTGGCAACAAAATTAAATCACTAAAAATGACGCAGCTTTTCTAGAGAGTAGTAGTTATGTTTGCCTACTTGGGACCCGTAGAATCAGATTCTGGGGTTAGTTTTTTGATACTGTAAGTCACTTAGAAATATGTGTTTTTTAAGATACCAAAATCCTTTTTTGCAAATTGTAAAAAAGGAATTGTGAAACAAGATTATTTTTTGTAATTTGCAAGTAAGGATTTCTCTTTTACCACAAACTGCAAAAAAAGTAATCACGAAACAGGATCCCGGTGGTGCTGAGGGTTGAGGTGCTGGACGCCACACCTCGTGCCATGCCGGTGACCCTAGTTCAGGAATGGGGTCATGCCACCGGAGGTCAGCAGGAAGAGGAAAGGATCAAGCATCCAGAGGACAGCTCTCCTTTCCTGGAAGGGATGGGGAGATGATTCCACCATCTGGCAACCCCCAGTGGAGACTGGGGGTCTAGTAGCAGTTGAGATCCCAACAATGGGGGATTGGCCTTGGTGGGTCTCCTGTGGGCATGCGCAGGAGCGTGCACATGCCACATTGGAGTGCATTGCGCATCCGGGCTGGTGGGGGGGGGGAACCTAAAAAAGAGAAAATCTTTGTCTGCAGGAAAAGGTGATGGCATCTCGCCGGTCAAGTCACACTCCAGATCCAGGCTCCTCTCTCCACTAGGCTAACCGCCCAGCCAGCACATTTGATTATAGGTAGAGCACCCTGGGCGGACAGGGCAGCCCCACTTCAGGGGGTGCAGAGCTGGGGAGGTCTGCCGGGCTGGTGTGGCATAGAGAGAAGAGAGCTTCAGGAGGGAGGGAGGGAGGGAGGTAGAGCTTGCAGGGCCAAGGTTGCCTGAGAGAGTTCCCCGCAGATGAAGCAGTAAATAGAGTTAGCAAAAAAAAAAAAAATGTCAGGGTAGAAAGGCCTTGCCCCACAGATGTGCCTTTTGCTGATTTGGTGAAATGATATTATTTTTCTCTGGAGTTCTGTGGGTTTGAGTTTTATTTTGTTTCCCATAGGATAACCCTGTAATGTGAGGTGTACACAGTTGTTTCTTTGTCACTCTGCTGTGAAGAAATGGTTTGCAATTTTGCTCTGAAATTTTCAGGGAACAAAGGGCGAGCCCCACAAATTGGCCTTTTTCTGGTTTGATGAAAAAATATTAATTTGGTCTGGAGTTATACGGGTTTTAAATTTTGCTTAATTTCCAATAGGATAACATTACAATGTGAGGTGTTTCTTTGTCACTCTACAGCGCAGAAATGGCTTGGAATTCTGGTCTGAAATTTTCAGAGTATGAACAGCTTGCCCCATAGATGTGTCTTTTGCTGGTTTGGCAAAAAAATATTAATCTGGTCTGACGTTATAAGGATTTGAAAATGTGGGTTCTAAGCATGCTCAGTAGCACTCTCAGTAAGATGTGAGGCTCAAAAAAGGATCCTTTTTTCACAAATGGGTAATCCTTTTTCACAAACAGCTCATCCTGTATAGCAAATGGGAAGTCTTTTTTTTTTGTGCCGCCACCACTACAAATGGAAGGGACAGGGCCCAGAGGGCCCTGTGCTTCCATAACAACATACATGTACACATCAGTGGATGGATGAGAATGCTGGGCCCTCCATACACTTCACCTATGAAACTATGGAAGCTCAGGGCTGCACACACATGTATGACTTCAAGATACATGTACACATCTGAGTAGGGATTCTATCTCAAAAAATAAGGACATTCTTTGCAAAAACATCATTAATTCACTAGTTAGGGTTGAAGCGACAGAAGTAGGGAAATGTGATTTTAGGGTTTCCAACCCTAACAGCCCATCCCCACTCATAGACAGCAACAGGAAAAACCATCACAGTTTCACCTCTCCTGCATGTTTGCTAATCAAGCATGGGGTGTGCCTTGGGGTTGTCAGCCTTAACGCTTACTGCATTCAATCATGAAAGAAGCTGAGATGTGTAGAGTATATGAGAATGGGGTGAGCATTAGGGCTGACAACCTCAAGGCAAACCCCATGCCTGATTAGTGAAGATTCAACAGAGTTGAAACTGTAATAGTTTTTCCTGTTGCTGCCTGGTGGGTGGGGATGGGGTGTTAGGATTGGAAACCCTAACACCACATTTCCCTACTTTTGTTGCTTCAACCCTAATTAGTACATTAATGAAGTTTTTGCAAAGAAGATACACACACACACACATATATATATATATATATATATATATATATATATATATATTATAGTGACGTGGTAAAGTTAGGTTTGAGTAGGGTGTTTCATAATAAACCCCAATTCTTGCACTTTAATAACTTCACAACCATTCTTGCATGCACTGCTGGAAACCCAAGATCTCTTGAAATGCCAAGTTTCATTCTGATCAGATGTGTATATTCTGAGATCCAGATAGTGAAAAAATGTTTTTTTTTTGCTGTTTTGTTGTCGGCCCCCAGCGCCCAGACGGTTTGGAATTTTAGTTTGAAATTTTCAGGGTAGAAAGAGTCTGGCACACAGTAGTGCCTTTCATAGGTTTGATGAAAAAAATAATAATTCGTTCCAGTGTTATTAAATTTTACAATTTTGGTTCTGAGCATGCTCAGTAGGCACTTCAGGATAGATGTTTGGGACGAAAAAAGAATTTGACCAAATGAAACAAGGGCCCAGATATTCAAAAGGGTTGTGCATGGTGCAACAGTGTTGCACCATGCACAACCTCTGATGTGCCCTGTCGTGATATTCAAAAGGGAAAAGTGCACGACACAAATCTCGATGCGCTGGAGCGCATCAGTAATGCATGCAGGCACTGGTGGGGGGGGCATGCCCATGCATAACCTGCACAGCCCAATATTCAGCCCAGAATGTGCAGAACCATGCATGCGCAACCCCTACATGCACCAGCACAAAGTTAAGCCAAAAAAAAAGGAACAACTGATGGCCACCCACAGGTGAGCTGCCGCAATGCAGGGCGCAACACAGCAGCTGCCACCTGTGGGTGGACACCCAAGTTCTGACTACACCTGACGGTGCCCCCCCATGCCCGATCATGGGCATTTGTTCAAAGAAAGCTCCCCATCCTATATCCCTGGTGGTCCAGTTGACCGCTCTGTGCCCGATCTTGGGCATCTGTAAATAAAAATGTCCCCGTCCTATATCCCTGGTGGTCCAGTGGACCTCTCTGTGCTTGATCGTGGGGATCTGTAAATAAAAATGTCCCCATCCTATATCCCTGGTGGTCCAGTGGACCTCTCTGAGCCCAATCGTGGGCATCTGTAAATAAAAACGTCCCCATCCTATATCCCTGGTGGTCCAGTGGACTTCTCTGTGCCTGATCATGGGCATCTGCAAATAAAAACATCTTATATTCCTGGTGGTCTAGGGTACCCCCTCCTCACCCGCCCACTGAGCCTCACCACCCCGCTCCCCCCAAGTCAGCCGGCGGGCGGCAGCACCCCACCCGCATGCTGCCTCGCCCCCCGCCGACTGACACCTTGGTAGGGCTGCATGCCCATTGGTTCACAGCATGACCCAATGGGCATGCAGCCCCTACCGTACTACACATTCGAGATATGTGAATGAATCATTCACATATTTGGAATATGGTAGGGGCTCACGCTGTGAACCAATGGGCATGCAGCCCCACTGAGGTATCAGTCGGCGGGGGTGAGGCGGCATGCGGGTGGGGTCCCGCCAGCTGACTAGGAGGAGCAGGCTTGTGAGGCTCAGTGGGTGGGTAGGGAGGGGGTATCCTAGACTACCAGGGATATACAACGTTTTTATTTACAGGTGCCCATGGTCAGGCACAGAGAGGTCCACTGGACCACCAGGGATATAGGACGGGGATGTTTTTATTTACAGATACCCATGATCTGGCAGAGCGGTCCACTGGACCACCAGGGATATAGGACGGGGACGTTTTTATTTACAGATGCCCAAGATCAGGCAGAGCGGTCCACTGGAACACCAGGGATATAGGACAGGGACTTTTTTTAACAAATGCCTGAGATCGGGCTACAGGGGGCGTCGGTTCCTGATGGCTGCTGCCTGGCAGGGTGCCAGGTGCAAGTCGTCGGGGATCGGCACACCTGCATGCAAATGGAATGCAAATGGTGCCATGACATGCAAATGGCCCCATGTGCACCTTGCAAAAATTATGGCCCCATTTGCATGTCAACTTTTGAATATCGCGGGTGCTGTGCATGGTGCAATGGAACTTACACTAGTGCATCTCCATGCTCCACTCTGGCCACTTGCACTGGCGCAGTGCCACTGTGCCATGCACACTGGGGGTGGCCAGGGTGCGATATTCAAAGCTGCTGAGCCATGAAGCAGCTCCTTTGAATATCGCTTAGTCCACACCCCTGCGCAGCCAAGTTGAGCTGCGCCCAAGCTTGCACCACAGCCGGGCGCAGTTTGAATATTTGGGCCAAGATACTTTTCCATATGGAGCCAAGCATTTGTACATAATCTTGTTTCTCTTTTTTTTTGTTTTCAAAACCCACAAAAATGACATCCTTCAGAGAGACCAAAACATGTATATTGCTCATTAGGACACCATTACGTGGATTCTGCACTTAACTGTTATAAAACTGACTCTCAAATGTGTTTTTTTTTCCCATTTTTGCATCCTTTTTTGTGACTCACTTCTGCTTTTTTCATATGGCATATGAAAAGGAATTCGCCATATGAAAAGAACTTTCATACACAAAAAGATTTGGGGCTTAGTCCTCCATCCTCTTTTCATTTTTTTTGTATACCTTTTCATTCATGTGAAAAGGATCCCTTCTAATGAAAGAAGATTTTGGACTTAGTTTTCTTTTTTCTGATTTTTTCTTAGTTCCACCACAGTTTTTTTTTTTTTCAGATTTTTTTTTTTGTCTTTTCAAATGAAAAAAGATTTTGAACTTATTTTTTTATTATTCTTTTTTAGTTTCTAGGGATCCTTTTTCATATGCTTCTTCTGTTCATACAAAAAAGGATCCCATCATACAGAAAATTATTTTGGACTTTTTTTTTAATTATTTTTTCATTTGAAGGGATCCTTTTTCATATGGGTATTTTTGTTTCATATAAAAAATGATTCCTTCCTATGAAAAAAATATTTTTGGTCTTAGTTTTTTTCACACATTTCCAATTCAACAAGCCATAAATCTTTCAATATTTGGAATTAAGGGACAACCTATACATCAAACCAAAGGTCCTAATGAGTGCTGCTAAAATAACACATAATCCTCCCAAAAATATCTAGGGGCTATATAAAAAAGCACAAGCACTACACATTGTAAATTCCCATAGGATAACATAGGAAGTTTAAGAAGTCATAACTCCCTCTTTTCCCATGGTGTCTAGTGGCATCCTCACCCTCCAATCGCCATCCCCTTATTTATTAATATTTCCCTGGTGTCCAGTGGAACCCACACCCTCTGATTGACATTACCATATGTATTAATATTTCCCTGGTGTCTTGTGGCACCCCCCCCAACCTCCAATCGCTGTCCCCATATATATATTAATGTTTCCCTGGTATTTAGTGACACCCTCCCACCCTTCCAATTGCTGTGTCTATATTTATTAATGTTTCCCTGGTGTCTAGTGGCACCCCCTACCCTCCAATCGCTATCCCCATATTTAAGGAGAAAGGGGAAATTGTTTAACCAGGAAAGGCACAATAAGCCAGAGCTTGTTTCCAGCTAAGCCAGATCTTGTTTCTAGGTGTGACCTGGGAGCACGATAAGTTAAATGACCTGCTTAGGGTCACACAGTATGCATCTGGGGGCTGATGGGATTCAAACCCAGGTATCCAGGTTTGCAGTTCAGTGCCGTTAACCACTTCACTATCCTGCCCCCTATTTAAGTAACCTGTAGTAAAGAAAACCATCCCTCAATGTTTTTTTATACTTGTAAAAATAAAATGGTCCCTCATCAATCCAACCTACCATCCCGACCTCCCATTGAGCACCCACCACTCAGCACCACCCAACACACCCCTACACACACTCACACACCCTCAATCACCTGAACAGGTCCCAGGATGAAGATTCACTCTCCAGTTGAAGACACTTCTTGCTGCTGGAACCTCCAACTGCAAAATGAGAAACTAAGGTAAGTGTGATTTAATGTATTTCAATGGGGGTTTTTAACTTTGATGCATAACATAGAAACATAGAATTTGATGGCAGATAAGGACCGCTTGGCCCACCTAGTCTGCCCATTTTCCTACCTAACAGATAAGCTGCAGATCCTAGTTAACCAGCAGCTTACTTCTTCCTTCCCCCTACTAGGACTGCCTTATGTCTGTCCCATGCATTCTTGAATTCCCCCGCTGTTCTTGACTCCACGACCTCTTCAGGGAGGCTGTTCCATGGATCCACAACCCTCTCCATGAAAAAATACTTCCTCACATTACCTCTGAGCCATCCCCCCTCTATCTTCAAATTGTGCCCCCTTATTCTTGCACATCCCTTTTTCTGAAAGATGCTACTCTCTTAGACTTTGTTGATTCCCTTGAGGTACTTGAAAGTTTCTATCATGTCCCCTCTCTCCCTTCTTTCCTCAAGGGTATACATATTAAGCTCCTTTAGTCTTTCTTCATATGTCTTCTGGTGCAGACCCTGCACCATTTTGGTTGCCCTCCTCTGGACAGCCTCCACTCTGTCTATATCTTTGCGGAGATAGGGTCTCCAGAACTGCACACAGTACTCCAGATGGGGGCTCATCAACTGTCTGTACAGAGGGATACCAGCTTCCTGTTTTCTACTATTGATGCCTCTTTCTATGCATCCCAGTATCCACCCAGCCTTCCTTACTGCCTTCTCACATTGCTTGCCTACCTTTAGGTCATCTGATATAATTACCCCCAGGTCCCTTTCCATTTTTACTGTTGTCAGTATCTCACCCCCCATTGTGTACTCTTCCCCTGGGTTTTTGTCTCCCATGTGCATTATCTTGCACTTCTTTGCATTGAATCTGAGCTGCCATACATTTGACCATTCCTCCAACCTTGCCAAGTCCCTTCTCATGCTTTCCACTCCATCTTGTGTATCAACCCTGTTGCAAATCTTTGTGTCGTCTGCAAAGAGACATACTTTTCCTTCCAGTTCCTCTGCAATGTCACTTATAAAAACATTAAAAAGGACCAGTCTCAGTACTGAACCCTGCGGTACCCTGCTAGTAACCTTAATTTCTTCACTGTGTACTCCATTTACTACTACCCTTTGTGTCCTGTTGTCTAGCCAATTTTTTATCCAGGCTACCACCTCGGGGCCCACTCCAAGGCTGGCTAACTTGTGTATTAATCTTTTGTGTGGGACTGTATCAAATGCCTTGCTAAAATCAAGGTAGGCCATGTCCACAGCCCCTCCCTGGTCTACTACTTTCGTCACCCAGTCAAAGAAATCTATTAGATTCATCTGACACAACCTTCCCATCGTGAATCCATGCTGCCTTGGGTCCTGTGCCCCACTGGCCTCTAGGTACTCAATAATTCCTTCCTTCAGAAGTGATTCCAGCATTTTTCCTACCACTGAGGTCAAACTAACTGGTCTGTAGTTTCCTGCTTCTGTCCTGCTCCCACTTTTGTGAAGAGGAATCACATCTTCCCTCCTCCAGTCCTCAGGTACCACCTCATCCTCCCATGATTTGTTAAAGAGAGTAGTCAGTGGTGTCACTAGTTCTACCCTTAGTTCTTTTAGAATTCTTGGTTGAATCCCATCAGGCCCCATTGCTTTGTCCACCTTCAATTTTATTAGTTCATTCAGAACCCTTTCTTCTGTAAATGGACTGGTATCGACCCCCATCTTCAGAGTGTTTCTCTTGTTTGGTTTAGGTACCTCCCCTTCCGCTTCCTTTGTGAATACTGAGCAGAAATATTTGTTCAGTATCCCTGCTTTTTCACTGTCCCCCTCTACTCACATTCCCTCCCCTTTATTAAGCCTCAGTATCCCTCCGTTGGTCTTTCTTTGCTCCCTAATGTGCCTATAAAAGGTCTTATCCCCCTTCTTAACAGAATTGGCTATCCTTTCCTCGGCTTGGGCCTTTGCTATTCTGACTGCCTTCCCAGCCTCTTTCTGCTTTAACTGATAAAGTTCTCTGTCCTGCTCCTTCTGTGTTTCCTTATATTTCCTGAATGCTATCCTTTTCTCCTTAACTTTCCCTGCCACCTCTTTTGAGAACCATAGCAGTTTTTTCCTTCATTGTGCTTTATTGATATGCTTTACACTAAGGCTTGTTACCTCTGTGATGGCTGTTTTGATTACTCCCCATTGTTCCTCCACCCCTCCTTCTTGCCTGTTTGCTAGTGCTTTTCTAAGGCACTCTCTCATTTTCCCAAAGTCAGCCCTCCTAAAGTCCAATACTTCTTGCTTTGGTATAAGCTTGATTGTATGGCTGTGTTTATCATGAACCACACTGTTTGGTGGTCGCTTGTTCCCAGATGGTTACCCACCTCTAAATCTGAGATTCTTTCTCCATCCCCATTTGAGAGTACCAGGTCTAAGATTGCTCTCTCCTGAGTGGGTTCCAATACTAGCTGTCTGAGGCATGCCCCTTGTAGGGCATCAAGAATGACCCTGCTCTTGGATGTGCCTACAGCAAAGGTGCTCCAGTTAACATTTGGCATATTCAGGTCCCCATCAACAATATCTCCCCTTTTTCTGCCATTCTAAGGAAGCCTTCTATCATTTCCTTGTCCATTCCCTTCCCCTGAGATAGGGGTCTGTATACAACCCCCATGCGGATTGTGTTGCCATTTCCTGTCTCTAGGGGTGACCCAGAGTGCCTCATCTGCTCCCTGTTTACTCTTTAGTTCTGTTGCTTTGATCCCTTCCTTTCCTTAACTTTGTCATTTTTGCATATTTTGACCCCAAATGTTCAACATGGCCTTTCTAGGTCCCCACCTCATGACCAACAGTGGTGGCATTAAGCAAATCGAGCTCATAAGTTGCTTTAGAAATTATTCCTTCATTTACAGCCACTTCAATACAGAAACCAATTCTATCTTTAAAGGGCAGTGGAAGGCCGAGGGAAAGTGGACCTATCACCTAGCTTTTTCAAGTCCTCCTAAAGTGTGTTCCTATTCTGAACTGAGACCACCACCTTGTCCAGCTTAGTGTCATCCATGAACTTAAGCAGCCTGCTAGAGATCACAGCTTCCAGATCACTGATGACAATTTTGAATAGTAGAGGTCTCAGCAGTTATCCCTGAGGGATCCTGCTGAGTATGCCTCTTCTTTTAGAGTAGTGTCTGTCTGCGATGACCCTTTGCTTCCTGCCCCTATGCCAGCAACCAGTACACCATGTGCATTCCTTGTGCATACTGCACTGGTGTACTTTATTTATTTATTGAAAAATGTCACCAGAAAAGGCCCACTGAACAATTACAATTGCTCATCTCATGGAGCATCCTGGGGGAAGGGATACAGAGGAGTACAAATCCACTAACATACATTTGTCTTTTTTTTTCCACAGGCAAGACATGAATCAAAAACCCACACAGAAGGGATATTCATGGGACAGACAAATATATAAAATTAAAACTACACAAGATCAAATACAAAAAATACAGGAATAAGTGCATACAGTCAATTTACCCAGCACAGGGGTAAAATACATGGATTACAACAAAACACAAAAGAATTGTTGTACAAAAGTTGGTTTACTAATTGCAATGTGCAGTACACCATTAGAGAATAACCTGAATAGAATCAGAATAAGACCACAATAGGAAGAGGGAAGGAAGGGTTGTTAGGAGCGACTGCAGATAGGAGAGAGGAAGTTAAGGAGGGAGACTGAGATGGACCGGGGGAGGAGGAGGATTGTCTGATTTGACAAGGCAGAGCATTCCATAGCTTTGGGAGCCTGTGTGAGAAGGCAGTTTGGCCTATTGCGGTGGACCATCTAGGAATGACAAAGGTGCGGGAATCATTTGATCTGAAAGCGAGTTAGGATGGAGGGCGAGAGGCCAGGGAAGCTGATAGGCACAGTAAGGGGGAAGGGAACCAAACCAAAATTTGGGGATGAACTTCATACAGTGTAAATGGTGTCTGTTTTCCAGTGAGGGAAATGCTAGGGATCAATAAGAGAGAACAATGGTTGGTAACAGGAGGAGAGTCTACGATGAAACGACAGAAGGCATTAAAGAGGGTATCCGGTCTGGTTAAGGAGGAGAGCAGTGTGGCACTACAGACTACATTACAGACCCAGAAGCTTGAAATGTGCCACAGTTTCAAAGGCCTCACTGACATTTATATCAGTGATGTCTATGGCCCTGCCCCTGTCCAACTCCCTGTTGAGGAGAGTTTTCCAATATGAATTATGAAATGGGTTAAAAGAATATTGGATCCTGACTGGTCCGGAGCTAGTTTCAGTCAGGCCACTATCCCAGCACAATGGCCTGGTTGAAAGTAGCTCCTGGCAGTTAGGACTCAGAATATAAGAAGTATCCCTCCACTCCTTTCCAAAAGAGAGAATTCCCACAAAATACATGGATGCTCATCCCCCTACAATGCCATACCTTATCTTTCTGGCAGCAAAGATCCAGCTCCTGTCTCCCAAGTCTCACACATCCTGTTGCTTGCACTCACCAACCAGCTGTCTTTTTATTTCTTTTAAATCCTGCTTTTCATTAGGTGCAGCAGCTATGTGCCTCTGTCTCGATCATCTCCATCTCTGTCTTATGCATGCTGCACCACTGGGAGCCACCAATTTACTGTTTTTATCCTTTCATTTTTTAATACAACAAAGAGGCTTGCTCCCAAACTGTCTGGCAATTTATACATTTGCCTGGCACTCTGCCCTGACCCAAATGCTACCTCCTAAAACAGTAACTGGAGGTGAACGCAGCCTGCTCTGGCTTGATGCCAGTCATTACATTAAAGCCCCAATCTGGGGGACAGCCCCAGGAACACAAATATTCAAACTGGACTATTTTTTGCTTGTAAACTTTTATTTTGCATCTTTCAAAATATTTTTTCCAACTGTAATTATCAAAAAAACTTTTAAAATACTGAGTACAGTTTATCAATAGGGACCCATTTCATAACTGCAATGAAGGACTCCAGAGGGTGTTTTATGGTGGGAGAACAGCCCTTCTCCGGTGGTGGAAGCTTTTTACTTTGCCTCATGCTTCCACCCACCTGAGGTGGGTCATTATCCCACCATAATGCACCCCTGGTCGTGCCTTATTGTTTATCTAGAAACATGAAAGTCAGGCACTTGCTACAAACCACATACTAAAGACTGTGGTGAAAAACAGTTCTTTATTCAGAAATACATTTACAAATGCAGCAGGCAGCCAAGAACAGAGCAGACAGGTGGGTCAGCCTGCAAACTTAATGTTCCACATCCAAACATGGAGCTTTGTAATGGGAGAATTACACCACCAATTGGCCCCCTTTTATATATGCAGCTTAAAGAACCAGACCGTTCCATTATTGTTGTTACACATAAAGGAGCGTCCCAATAAAAATGCATTACGTACATAATTCATTTTAAACAATGGAAAGTGTAAGCCAATAGATATAAATAACAATAATCTTGTTCACACCGAAAAAAACATGGAAAAAGTACTTTAATGTCAGTGAGACTCAGATATATAAATATGTATACTGTGGACTACAACTCCATTTCCAAAATTGTCCACAGCTTTTTATGTGACAAAATGGCAAAATGAATTGCCTATGACAGGCTTCTTGTTAGCAGACAACTGCAATCCACAGGTGTCCATATTGACTGCTAAGTTCATCTGGGAAGTTAAGGGGTAAGCAGTAAGTATGTATCACAAGCAGAAATGGTATATATGCAGTACCATAACTATAAGAGTATAAACCTGACACTTTACAGGAATGGTGACAATTCAAACTTGTAATTGAGGTCTGGCAAGCAGAGTGCCCCAGAAGGTATAAAAGGCTTCAATGCTGGGTAGTGATGTTGCAGAATTTTAATCCACTGATGAAGTTAGGGCAAATTTGCCAAATTCGCCTTTCTGGATAAATTTGCTGGGTTTTTTTCTATTCAATAGGAAATTCACCTTTGGCAACTTCACTTGTAACGTATCCCTTGGGGTACACTAAGGGGAAGTTTGGTAAAAATGAGGCTATTGGTAAACTAGGGTATCAAGGTCACCAGCCCCCCATCCCTCCTGCTCTGCAGCAGCCTGAAGCCCCGGTACCCCCACCATGGTACCACCAATACAGGCAGCATCCACTCATCAATTTCAGGCAGGAGCAATTCTAAAATTTTTTGACCCATGTGTGATACAATTACACTCGTAGTTTCCAGTGTGGCATGCTGGCAAGTACCCAGAGTGTTGCCCTCTTGCAAATGGGCATTTTCTTATTTAAAGTTAAATGTAATCTTTTTCCTTTTTCTACTTCTATAATGTTTCCCAGATTAACTAATGCATTGTTTACTAGGTCTCAGCATAATTATAAATTTAAAATACCATTTTTTAAGACTACCTTTGGACAAAGATCTTTATTATTTAGAGCACCTACTTTTTTTAACAGAATTCCGTTGGAAATTGTTCAAAATAGTCCTTCTCAGGGTCATATGAAATCTTTAGAAGTTGTTGATAATAATTCCTGTCAGGTCTTTAAGACAAGGTTAAAACAGTGGCTATTTTCGAAAATATGATGTATTTTTTATGCATTGTATTTTATTGATTGAATGTATTGTTTGCATATATGTTTGTTTGTTGGTATTTTGTGTGTTTTTTAGCTTTAAACTTGTCTCCAATGAAAACGGGCAGTTTGCTCATTTGAATTTACAAGTATAAAAAATAAAAATGAAATAAAAATGAAATAGTAGAATTTTTCTCTCGGCCAGACTAAAATACTACCCCAGGTAATTGTGCTGTAATGCACAGGTAGGAATTACCAGTTGTCTGGCCACTGGTCCACATATTCACATTGAGATATATGTACGAGGATGCTGAATGCAGCAGGACATGAATTATCATGTGTGACTCAGTCCCAAAAGGTTCAGGAATGGCACGGGTAGAGAAGTATGTTTGTGAGGAAATCTAGCATTTGGGCAGGCACGCACCATCAACCCTCTATGCCCCACATTCTGCACAAAAAATAGTGGAAGTAGATCAATTGTCAGCATTTCAGTGGTTGCTGCATTGTTTCCTTGCAATAACATGACTGACTGGGTATTTGGCATGATGTTCAAACATGCTGTGCAGTGTAGGCTGGACCTTTCTGGGTGTTGGGCAACCAAACAGCTGGACTCAGCATGATGCCATGGCAAGTGAGGTAGCATGTGATTCAGGGAAATTCACAGATGCTGCTTGAATGAAAGCAGTAATCAGGGGTATTTTCTGAACTGGGATTGATGTACTTTGGTGCCTCTGGGTGCCAGCACTCAACCGATCACTGCTACTCTGATCACTACTAGGCAATCCCATAGACTCCTCCTCATTTCTGTAGTAGTCCTCCTCAGTCAGCCCTGCCTCCACCGATACTGTTTCCCTGCCATTTTGAGAACCCTTAGCAAATGAAGATGATATGGGAGAGTTTCCCATTGGTGCTGAGTCCAGTGTAACAGGTGCCTGGACTTGAGGTATGTGTGTTGGCCACTAGTGCCTAAGTTGCTCCCCTTTTTTCCACAACTAACATGTGCTTGACACAGCAACTGTTTCATCAGCTGGATCCAGTACATAAATATTCCAAACTAGGGATTATGTCCTGTTGCAAGCCAGCCATGCCTGAAGCCTCAGCCCAAATCCAGCACATAAGGAACCCCCACACCTGTAGGTGCCTCTGCTGCTGAAGTGGACTGGCCCTGTTGCAAGCTGGCCATGCTTGAAGCCTCAGCCCGAATCCAGCACATAGGGAACCCCCGGCCCTGTGGGGCCTCTGCTGCCAAAGCGGACCAGCCCTGTTGCAAGCAGGCAGTGCCTGAAGCCTTAGCCCAAATCCAGCACATTAAGAACCCCTGCCCCGTGGGCACCTCTGCTGCCAAAGTGTACTGGCCCGGTTGCAAGCTGGCCATGCCTGAAGCCTCAGCCTGAATCCAGCACATAAGGAACCCTCACCCCTGTGGGCACCTCTGCTGCCAAAGTGGACTGGCCCTGTTGCAAGTTGGCCACACCTGAAGCCTCAGCCCAAATCCAGCACATAAGAAACCTCCACCCCTGTGGGTGCCTCTGCTGCTGAAGAGGACCAGCCCTGTTGCAAGCCAGCCATGCCTGAAGCCTCAGCCCGAATCCAGGACATAAGGTACGCAGCACACGGCCGGAGAAGCCCGGCTCCAAAGCCACCAATTCCATTGGCTGTCTTGAGACTGCCCATGGCTGCCCATAGAATGATTTCTCTCGCTGCTTTGTCTTTGGTTGCTGGCAGTTTCTGCAATCTGTGGCACCAATTTTCAAACCTGAACTACCTATTTTAAAGTATACAAGTTTGTCAGTACTGCTATTTTTGTCTAGAGCTGCATTTTAAAATGGAAGTAATTTGATTTGCCTGCCTAATTTACTTGTAGGATTTTCACCTAGACTGTTAAGCTACATTAGTGCCATAACTGATAGATTGCAGTGCTAGTGATTCTGCCTGTGCTATTTCCTCTCTTGCCACTGTCTTGGCACCAACTCTAACTCTCCTAGCCTTCTGTATCTCTCCCCTCCTGCCCGCTTCATTTCTGCTCACCCCCTCTAACTTTCCTCCATTTTTCCCTCACTGTGCTCCTAAACCCACGGCCCCTGAAAGAACTGTCGCTGCTTGGCTTTTTCTTATCTCTGCACCAAGCCTCCTAAGACAAAAATCTTAGTCAATTTCCCTTCCGCCTGTCTCACAAGCTACCTCCTCCCTTTGTTCTCTGTCTGCCCTGGTGCCTCTCACTTGCGCCCCCCTCCCCCTCGTAGCTCTCCATTGAATCCCACTGACACGCCTTCTTTTCTCACTCCCTCCCACTCCCATTGTTGCCTCTAGCCCTCCCCCCGATTAAGCCTTGAACAGGCATTTAACCCTCTGACCCACGTCTTCTGTCTCCCTTTCCACAGCAAGCCCCACCCCTGCGGGCACCTCTGCTGCTGAAGCAGACAGATCCTTTTGCAAGCTGGCCACACCTGAAGCCTCAACCTGAATCCAGCACATAAGGTGTGCTGCACACAGCCTAAGAAGTCCAGCTCCAAAGCCGTCAATTCCATTGGCTGTCTTGAGACTACCCATAACTGCCCATTGGCTGATTTCTCTCTCTGCCTTCTATTTGGTTGCCGGCAGGTTTTGCAATCTGTGGTGCCAATTTTCAAACCTGAACTGCCTATTTTAAAGTATACAAGTTGTCAGCACTGCTATTTTTAGTCCCGCCCACCCTGGCCCCGACCTCCAACCCCGGCCCCAACCTCTACTAATTACTTCAACCCCACCTGGCACTGCCCTATTTTGTCTCTCTATCCTTCATCCCTCCAGGTTGTCCCTCTCTTAAAGAGACCCTCACTCCTATAGAGCTTGCTTCATTTGCCTGCACTGACCTCCCCATTTAGTCACCGTAGTTTGCAGCTGCACCGTGGTAGATTGCTCTGTCTTATCTCCCCTATTCTGCCTCCCCTGTGCTGACCACCAACTCCTGCACTTAAAACAGGGTTAATTGCACACTCACCACAGACCAGACAACTTCCAGGAGTAATCTACACCAACAAGCAACAACAGCACCTAGGCAGTGTGACTGATTTTTGGCATGCCTGGATATACATCGGGTCTTCCTTCTCTACCCCACACTGTACCTGTTGTCGGTACCAACTCAGTTACCTCTCACTTTACACCTGATATGGCAATGCTGGGCACTACTCTATGCGTACTGCCCGAAGGCATTGTGTTGATCTTGTTGCTTACACTCCCAGGTCTTGCACAGGACCCTGAGCCCATAAAGACTGTGCAAACCTTGTTGACTGACACCCTCAGAGTTTATAACACAATAACCTCCTCCCAGCCATTAGTTGCTAACAACCACAACCCAGGAAGGGATGTACTGCCACCTGGCAACTGTTGGACATTGGCTAACCACCACACCCTGACTCTGCCTCTGATACTCCTCTCAGGCCGAATCACCTCACAAGTAAACAATAACCCTCACCGTACTCGATCTAGGCTCTGCAACCTCAGCAAAAAGCAAATCAAGGTATATCTATGCAGACTCACAATATTACTGCTTCTTCTTTCAGGAAACATACAGTGCAGCTCGACAGGATGAAACCCACTTCTAAGGCATTCTGCAGTATGCTGCAGCAAAGTTACTGCAGTAAACAATGTAATTTCAATGGGAATTATTCCCTTTTGTCATGCAGGAAAATGTGACACTGCCAGGATGACGTGAATATATTAGTTTCCTGCATAACAAAAGGGACTAATTGAAATTAAAATTACATTTTTTTCCACAGTAACTCTGCTGCTGCATGCTGCAGAGTGCTGCAAAATGCTGCAGAATTGGGTTTCATCATGGCGAGCTTCACTGTACATCCCAATCCTGGCCCCCTAGAACAGCAGTCTGCCCCTCAAAAAGGCACCTGGATCACTTACTTTTGCCTCACTTAATATCTGCAGCCTCTTCCCTATGCTTGACAGCTTGCAAGTCTGGGTCTCACAGCACAGCCTGGATGTATTGTCCATCGTCAAAACCTGGCTCACTCCAAAAATACCTCACATTTCATTTCTGATTCCAGGCTACACAGTCTTTAGGTAAGACAGGCTGAGTAAGAGAGGTGGCGGCTGTGCAGTCTACCTTCCGGATAACTTACAGGCCCTTGTCATGCAACTGCCCAACACTGGGGACAACATACAAGCCCTTGCTATTAAAGTTCTCCTTAGTCCTCAGAGTGGAGCCCTTATTGTGCTTACTGCTTATATTCCACCTAGGCAGACGTCATCTGGCTTTGACTCACTCATGAACTGCCTAGATAGTCTGAGGCTAAACTCGGAAGTCATCATGCTGGGAGACTTCAGTGTCAATTGGCTCTCCCCACAAGTGAACTGATTCAAAGATGCAGTCTCTGAAGTCCACTTCACCCAATTTGTTGAGTCTCCAACTCGAGTGAACTACAGGAGTGGTACTAGTACCTTACTTGACTTGGTGTTCTCAAATTGGCCTGTGCACATCTCCAATAACAAGGTCCTCCCAGATGCCATTAGCAACCACTCCCCCATTCTGTTCAGCTGGCTGAATAAGTTTCCCAAGCCCCCTACTAGAACCCTCACCAGTAGGGTCCTGCTTAAAGATCACCTGGAGCTCCTGAATTCAGACCTCTGTCTCTCAGATTGGACTGAAGTCTACTCCACCTCTAATGTGGATACTGCACTGGAACAATTTATCTCAAAATTTTAATGCAGTATGTGATAAACACGTCCCAATCAAAAAAGAATTAAAGGATCGAGCAACCCCTGGATCACCCCTGAGTTAATTGAATGACTTCAACTCAGGGATCACCTCTGGTGCAAGGCCTGAGCTTCGGGCAAACAATCAGACCTTCAAGCCTATAAAAAATCAAGAAATGCCTGCACAAGGGCCATCCATGCCACAAAAAGCCAACATTACAAAGAAGCCCTTTCACGATCCTGGCCCGATGGAAAAAAGTTCTGGAGCAACCTAACAGAAGTAACAGGGAAAGATCCAAACTTGCCCCCACAATGCTAAACATTGATGGTGTCCCCTCCCTTGACCCAAGTCTCATTGCAAATGTGTTCAACACTGCATTTTCCGACCTCAGCAGCATCCTCCCCATGGACTTCTTCAGCCCCAGTGCTGTAAATGGCAACCATGGTAACTGCGACGGTACTTCCATGCATCCACCTTTCCACTTCAAAATCATCTCACAAAACAAAGCCAAAAAGCACTTCCTTAAGGTACTAGGGAAATTTAGATATAGTGAAGATGGCCTCGATCTCAAATTCATCTACCTTACTCTGGATGAAGTTTTGGCTCCGCTTACCCATATTGTTAAACTTTCCCTCAGATACTCGCAATTTCCACTAAAATGGAAGTCAGCAATAGTGACGTCAGTGCACAAGAGTGGGGACCATGCCATTCACAACTACAGACCTATTTCCATTCTCCCCCCTTCCGCTATCTAAAGCACTGGAACGGTAGTTGACGACCAGCTTGTCGACTACCTGGATAAATATCGGCTCCAATGCCCACAGCAACATGGGTTTCGACAAGGACACAGTACCACAACAGCACTGCTGGAGTTCACTGGCTTCTTACATAGTTCCTTTGACCAAGGTCACCTCGCTGGAGCAGCTTTTATCGATTTTACCAAAGCCTTTGACACAGTGCACCATGCCCTCTTACTTGATCAGCTTACAGCAACTGGCCTCTCCAATGACACTGTGGGCTGGTTCTACAGCTATTTCCACAACCAAACACAGCAAGTAAAGATAGGCAATGTCCATTCTGACTGTAGGCTTGCCCACTCAGGAGTACCACAAGGGTCCATACTAGAGTCGCTCCTATTTAGTATCTTCCTCAACTCACTCCCACTTGCATGTCAGGGTCACATGCTACTTTAAGCAGACAATGCCATCATCTTTGCAAGTAACCCTGACCCCAAAATCCTTGAGACACAAATCCAACAACACTTTGCAGATGTAGAAAACTGGTTCAGCAAACACAAACTTGTAATGAACTATAAGAAGACCAAAATTATTTTATTCTTCAATCCTCAAAATAGGCACAGGGCCTACCCTCTCACCTCCACAATGCTATGGGCTCTTCACTGGAGCTAGTCCCTCAATTTAAGTACCTGGGGGTCAGTATTGACAGCACCTTGTCTTATGCTCCCCACATAGACAATACTGCCAAATCAGTTAATACTCGCATCAGGTTACTCTGTAGGCATAAGCACTGTCTAACCCCTGAAACCCTTAATCTTGCCATCCATAGCTTGCTTGTTTCACTCATTGACTATGGCCTGGTCATTTATGTGGCAGCCACTGGCACTGCCCTCTGCTGAATGAAGGTAGCACTAAGCAAAGCCTGCCACCTCCTCACTGACACTGGATGCTTAACCCACACCTGTGATCTGTACTCCCAGGCTAACTGGCTCCAACTCAAGAACAGGCTCATGTACCAAACCTGTCTTCTAGCCAAACAAATTAGCCTTGAATTGCTGCCTCCGGGGTGCAGAAGCCCCTGTCCCTGTCCAACCCTCAAAGAAATACAAGAAGCGCTGAGTGCCAGTTCTTCAAGATCACTCTTTGTCGTACCACCCTAAAACAAAGGTCTTTTGCCCACCGCGCCCCACTCTGGTTTAACTCCCTCAGTAATGATGTATCAACAACTGCTACCTTGGGCCCTCTTAAGGGTAAATTGTGACAACACCCAGTAGCAAAAGCCAGTTGTGATTGCTTCCACTAACCTACCATTACCCAGTTTCTAGCAAATCCCAGTAGCACTTATCATCCCTCACCCCTCCTTACCTCATTAACGACTTGTAGCACTTCTTCCTCCTCATGCCCCACTCCCTCCCCCTCACTCCCTTAGTCTTCCCCTCACCCCCCCACTTTCTCCTCCTGTCTCCTTGCCTGCTCCCTATACCACCTCCTTCACACTCCTGCTTACTACTTTCCCTCCTCATCCCTCCTCCCACCACCTCCCGCCTCCTCCCCATCTCCTCTACCCCAGTCCACCCCTCATTGACTTATCTTGACCTCCAGTTTCCCTACACCCCTCATCACCACCGCTCCACCCCTATCCCAACCATCCCCTTCCCTCTTCTGCTCTCCCCTCCCTGTCTACGTGCTCTCATGGCCTCTCGTTGATTCTCCTTCCTCTGTCTCTCGCCTGACAAGGCCCCCTGGGCTGATACTTCCTTGCCCCATGTACCCTCCCCAGACTCAGTCACATTGCTGAAGCCTAGCCTAACTCTACTCTACTCTACTTATCTATGCCCACGGGCTTATCCTCCTCTCCTATGATGGCTTTCTCTACTTACTGTCACCCCCTCTCAGGTGTACTACGGATCTCTGCAAGTTGATGCTCTCTGTAATATGCCATTCCCAGATAACATTGCTTAACTGTACTATAGTATCTCATTAAATTCATTGTAAATGTTGTACTTTGGATCTCTGCAAGCTGATGTTTCTCTAATTGCTGTTCCTCTGTAACTCACTTGACATAGAACCTATGTAATGAGCTTCTAGCTCAATAGCGTCTTCCAAGATTTCAATAAATAAATAAAAAATAAATAAAATGTTCCCCTTAATTTTACATGGTGTGGGACTGGACAGGGGAGTGGGGGCAATGGGTGTTTTTTTTTATGGTTTCCACACTGCAACAGTGAATGACTCACACAGTATATTGGGCTTAACAGTGGTGACAGGAAAAACAGTTGTAGTATTGGGAGGCTTTGGTGAGGGGCTTTGGTAATTCTGTGACATAACTGTGGTGTGTAAAGCATGACAGGTTAAGCAACATCACCCTTACTTTTCTTCTTTTCAGGTTCTCATAGTGGGTCCAAGTCCTCATCCTCATCGAGACTAATAATCTCCTCCTTCTCCTCCAGAGCTCTGTCCTCCTCATCTTCACTTTCTCTACACTCTCTTTCCTTCTCATCATCCTTAGTGAGAGAAACATTTTTAAATGTAGCCTTTTCTGACTGTGCAACAGTCAGATCTCCCTCCTCAGAGTCTGATTCATGGTCAAGGTCAACACTGCCTTTTGTGGTTGGGAACCTATTATCTACATCAGACTCAGTGCCACTACCACCGGCAGTCACAGTGCACCAGCAACCTCCTCCTCCTCTTTGGCCACTGTTCCTGAGACAGAGATAGTGCCACCTCTTGGACTAATCCTCTTGTCACTGCCTCGCCCTGGCACCCACCAGCATGGATGCCACAGAGGTGGCAGAGAATAATTTGACAACACTAATACCACCACCGCTTCCATCAACTACTCCTTTGCTACTACTACAGGCCCTGGAGCCTGCGAATGAAGCTGCTGCAGAGGTAGTTTTTTTAAGTTAAACAGCCTTTTGCTTCACAGAACCTACACACTTCTTGGCCACCTTACCAGCATGCTCCCTTTCTTCAACTGCCTCTTTCCAGTCATTTTATATACTTAGATTTTTAATATCACAAGGAAAATAAATTAAACAATGCAGTAGAACTACATACCAGCAAGAGCAGGCAATGCCTTACCAGAGGGATTAGCAGTGCAATATGTATCAGAACAGTTTACTGGGCTAACAGTAGCTACAGTAAAACCAACCCAAAACATTTTATGGGTACTTTTATTTTTTTTAACACAACGGGGATTCACAAGGCACATACAATGGAGATAATTCAAAACAATTTACTATTCGTAACACCGTCACTTCAAGAACTAAACAAAATAACTACAATCAATATAGAAACAGACTGACAAAAATAATTCACTTAATAACACAAAACTGTACTACAGAAATAAAGTGACAAATCGCAGACCACAGACAAAAATTATTGAGAAGAAAGACTGAGGAAAACAAATCAGACTAGTGCTCACAGGGCTGCCTTGCTTGCTAACTGAAACACCCACTTCCCCTAAACAGCACTGCTTCACTAGACAAGACTGTTCTTTCAACTAAATAAATCTGCAAAACTACAGACAAACAACAGTAATCTAGCTGCACAAGGCACTCTAGATATTTTTTTATGAGTCATTTGGTTCAAAATATTCACTTTCAGAGTGGTTTTCAACATTTTTGCTCAGACAAGCAGGGTCAGACTTACATAGAAACATAGAAACATAGACTTTGATAGCAGATAAGGACTGCTTGGCCTACTTAGTCTGCCCATTTCCCTACCTAGAGGATAAGCTGCAGATCCTATTTAACCAACAGCCTATTTCTTCCTACCCCCCACAAAAATTGCCTTATGTCTGTCCCATGCATTCTTGAATTCTCCCACAGTTTTAGACCACACAACCTCCTCAGGAAGGCTGTTCCATGCGCCCACCACCCTTCTGTGAAAATATACTTCCTCACATCGCCCCAAGCCGTCCCCCTCTATCTTCAAATTGTGTCCCCTTGTTCTTGTACATCTCTTTTTCTGAAAGATGCTACCCTCTTGGACTTTGTTGATTCCACTGAGGTACTTAAACGTTTCTATCATGTCCCCCCTCTCCTGCCTTTCCTCAAGGGTATACATATTAAGCTCCTTTAGCCTCTCCTCGTATGGCTTCTCTTGCAGACCCTGCACTATTTTAGTTGCCCTCCTTTGAACTGCCTCCATCCTGTATATGTCCTTGTGGAGATGGGGTCTCCAGAACTGGACGCAGTACTCCAGATGGGGTCTCACCAACTGTCTGTACAGGGGGATAACAACTTCCTGTTTTCCGCTGGTGATGCCTCTCCCTATATATCCCAGTAACCCTCCAGCCCTCCCTACCGCCTTCTCACATTGCTTGCCAACCTTAAGGTCATCTGATATGATTACCCCCAGATCCCTTTCCATTTTTGTTGTTGTTACTACCTTCCCCCCATTGTGTAATCTTCCCCTGGGTTTTTGTTTATCAGGTGCATTACTTTGCACTTCTTTGCATTGAATCCAAGCTGCCATACTTCTGACCATTCCTCCAACCTTGCCAAGTCCTTTCTCATCCTTTCCACGCCTCCTTGTGTGTCAACTCTGCTGCAGATCTTTGTGACATCTGCAAAGAGGCATACTTTTCCTTCCAGTCCCTCTGCAATGTCACTTATAAAGATATTAAAAAGGACTGGACCCAGTACTGAACCCTGCGGTACCCCACTAGTAACCCCTCTTTCTTCAGAGTGGACTCCATTTACAATTACCTTCTGTGTCCTGTTGTTCAGCCAATGTTTTACCCAGGCTACCACCCTGGACCCACTCCAAGAATGATTAATTTGACTACTAATCTTTTGTGTGGGACTGTGTCAAATGCCTTGCTAAAGTCTAGGTAGGCCATGTCCACAGCCCCTCCCTGGTCTACTACTTTGGTCACCCAGTCAAAGAAATCAATTAGATTCATCTGACATGACCTTCCCGCTGTGAACCCATGCTGCCTCGGGTCCTCTGCCCCATTGGCCTCTAGGTACTCAACAGTTCTTTCCTTCAGAAGTGATTCCATCACTTTTCCTACCACAGAGGTCAAACTGACAGATCTGTAGTTTTCTGCCTCTGTCTTTCTCCCACTTTTGTGAAGGGGAATCACATCAGCCTTCTTCCAGTCCTCAGGTACCACACCATCCTCCCATGATTTGTTATAAAGGGTAGTCAGTGGTGTCACTAGTTCTCTGCTTAATTCTTTTAGAATTCTTGGGTGAATTCCATCTGGCCCCATTGCTTTGTCCACCTTCAGTTTCAGGAGTTCTTACAGAACCCTTTCTTCTGTGAAAGGACTGGATCGACCCCCTCCAGAGTGCTTCTGTTAATTGGATTAGCACCTCCCCACTTCCTCTTTGTGACTACTGAATGAAGTATTCATTCAGTATCCCTGCTTTTTCACCGTCACTCTCTGCCCACCCACTGTCCATTCTATTCATCCTCACTATCCCTCCCTTTTTCTTTTCTACGCCCTGATATACCTATAAAAGGTTTTTATCCCCCTTCTTAACTGAGTTGGTTATCTTTTCCTCAGTTTGTGCCTTTGCTATTCTGACTACCCTCCCTGCTTCCTTCTGCCTTAACTGGTACAGTTCTCTGTCCTGATCCTTCTGTGTTTCCTTATACTTCCTAAATGCTATCTTTTTCTCCCTAATCTTCACCGCCAGTTCTTTTGAGAATCATAGTGGCTTTTTCTTTCATTTTGATTTGTTTATTTCCTTCACACAAAGGCTTGTTGCCTCTGTGATGGCAGTTTTGATATTTCCCCATTGTTGCTCCACCCCTCCTTCTAGCCTGTTTGCTAGTGCTTTTCTAAGGCACTCTCCCATCTTGCCAAAGTCAGCCCTCCTGAAGTCCAGAATCCTCACTTTTGTATGGCTTGACTCTATAGCTGAGTTTATCATGAACCACACTGTTTGGTGGTCACTTGTTCCCAAATGGCTACCCACTTCTAAATCTGAGATCCTCTCACTGTCCCCATTTGAGAGTACGAGGTCTAAGATTGCTCCCTCACGAGTAGGTTCCAAAACTAGCTGGCTGAGACATGCCACCTGAAGGACATCAAGAATGGCCCTGCTTTTGGATGTGGCTGCAGCAAAGGTGCTCCTGTTAACATCTGGCATATTAAGGTCCACCATCAGCAGTATCTCCCCTTTCTCTGCCATCCTAAGTATGCCTTCTATTATATCCTTGTCCATTCCCTCCCCCTGACATGGGGGTCTGTATACAACCCCTGTGTGGATTGTGGTGCCATTGCCAGTCTCTAAGGTGACCCACAGTGCCTCCTCTCCTCCCTGTTTACTCTTTTGTTCAGTTGCTTTTATCTCTTCCCTTACATAGAGAGCTACTCCCCCCTCTTCTACCCTCCCTGTGTCTCCTGTAGGTTGTGTACCCTGGTACGTTAACATCCCAGTCATGGTTCTCTGTGTACCATGTTTCTGTGACTGCTACAATATCCAGGCATCCCTCTTCTATCAAGGCCACCAGTTCAGGGAGCTTGCTGCCCAGACTATGGGCGTTGGTACTCGTTACCCTCCATTTCTTGATGGCCTTACCCCTTTTTGCCCCATCCCTGTGTTTATTGCATTTATCACTTTCTCTATTTACCCCTGCACTTCTCCCTATTGACATCTCTATGTTGGTGTCTACCTCACTTAGTACCCTGATTTTTTGGGGGGGAGCTAGGATTTCCCTGCTCCTTTCCAGTGCTTCCCCCCTTGGCTAGTTTAAATGCTTGCCAATGAAGTATTTAAACCTATCACCTAGGATTCTGGTTCCCCTCCTGGACAGATGCAGACCATCATGCCAGTATAGGCCTGCATCTGTCCAGGTGGACCTCCAGTCCCCAATGAAGCCAAATCCCTGAGCTCTGCACCAGTTTTTCAACCACTGATTGAATCCCATGGTGTGGAGCACCCTAGCCTCACCCATGCCATAGACAGGTAGCACCTCCGAGATGGTTACCGTGTGTGCTATTTGTCTAAGGCCCCTCCCCATCTCCACAAACGCTTCTTATTCTGCTCTGATCCCTTTCTTAGCCAGGTCATTTGTCCCTAGGTGGACAATGACATCCAGCTCCCTCCCCTGTGCAGCTGCTCCTATTATCCTAAGGATTCACTCCCTGTCCCTCCAAGCCATGGCGCAGGGCAGGCATCTTACCTCCCTCTCCCCTTCCTTCCCCAGTTCTACCTTCCTAACAATGGAGTCCCCCACCAGGAGTTGTTTCCTTCCCCTGTGGGGTCCCATGCCACCCTGCTGTGGGTCTCCTTTGTGGAGGTTCCCAGCATCCTCCTTGGTCTCCACTGTGGGTGCCTCCATAGAGGAACCACACTTTTCCAGAATGGCATAGAAATTGTGGAGAGGTACAACTAGAGGGTTGTGCCTCTGTTCCACCACTCTCACCCTCCCTGAGCCTACTGTGGTCCAAATACTCCTCTTTCTTGGCAGCCTCTGAGGCAATGGCAGTGACCCTGGTGGTCCATGGGTGGGAGAGGAGGTCCCACAAATCCTAGCCAACTCAGCCTGGAGATGAGCAACCTCCTCCCTCAGCCCAAAGAGGTGCCTGCAGATGGGACAACACTGCATCCTCCAGAATGTCTCCTGGAAGACTGCTGCTCCACAGCCACTGCACTGCACCACTCCCATCATGTCTTTTTTCTGGCCCCCTAACTGTTGTTTGGAATACTTACTCTTTCCTCTGTTTGTTTATTTCTTTTTTTTTCCTCTCCCCTACTTACTTACTGCCTCTGTGCCCTTTTAGCTCCTGATCTTCCTGTTCTGAGACAATAAGTTCCCATATTTCTCAGTAGTCTCCTTACTTACTCAGAGTCAGACCTCCAGCAGCTGGGGGCGGAGAGCTACTCTTGCCCTTCTAGGATGATGAATCTTTGGTGGCTCTGTGATCACTCACTTCCTGCTCTCAAACAGAAAGTTCCTGTTGTCAGTTAAATCCTGTGCCTATAAAAGTAGAACCGGTTAGGGTAGAGGGAAGGGAAGGAGGGCAATATAGTCCCAGTAGAGAAGTTTTAGTTATACCAGTAGCTCCTTCCTCCTGGTGTTCTGTCTGTTCTCTGGAAGAAGCTATCTAGGGCAGTGCTTAAATCTGGTTTTAACCTGGCTCCTTCTAGCTAAGCCACTCCCCCTACTTTGCAAATCTTTCTACACTTAATTTCATAGATAACAATTCCCTTCTGACACCTGTCATCTCTCCAATTCGATCTTCATAAAACTGCACTGAACAAAGCCTCTGCATGGCATACTGCTAATTTAAGTAGCATGTGCCCTCCAGCCCCTTGCTACATTGCAAACTTCGCCTGTGGTCCCCACTTCACCGGCAAAGTTAGCAAACTCACAGGGCAGATTAACTCTGCAAATTGTGGCGAATTCATGAAGTAATCCCTGAAGCAAAGTTAGCCAACTTTGCACACCAGTACTCGAATTCAGCATCACCACCACCTTCTCAACACCCGTGAACATAAATTTGTGGTTGGTAAGATCACTGGCAGAAATAATGTGGGTCATCAACACATATTCTAAATTGCCAGTGCATATTACCCTAATCAGTTCACTAACTCTAACCTACAATTTTTTTTCCTCTTGCCAATGTAGTACCTGTTATTACACATGCCTCGATAAACCACATTGGTGGTATCACAATGAAGGAATTTTTTGATGTGAATAACTTTCCTGTTTTTTTTGATTCTGAAAGGATTTTGTTATTTGTAGGCCAGGACAGTATTTACCTCTGCCACAATGGTGGCACTCAGCTCAAATTACATGTAACTAGGTGTCACTTGTGGCCAACAGTTTCATACAATGGGTAAACTTCTCAATGTTTGGTGCCCTCCTGTAAAAATGACATGGAATATTAAATGCATACTGATTCCATTTTTTCTCAGTCTTCAGTATATTTCAACTTTTCCTTATGATGCCTTGTACACAGGCTGATCTAGTGGAGAAAGTGGTGACAAAGTCAACAAAGACTCCTTTGGGGTACTGTAAGCTGCTCCCTGTGAATGACAAATTGTTTGCCCTGGGTACTCATGAGTCAAAAACATATTACTCAGTTCATCAGCATTTCTATCAACATTTTTTAATTTTGCTACAATTGCTATGTACCCCTCATGTAAGTGACACTTGGGAATATTATCGATGGTGGGTTGGGGTGACAACTGCTAGCCAGTAGCACTGTGCTTCTATATTATATATATGTTTTCAGAATAGATCAGTATCTACCCCTAGATCATCATTTTTTTCTGATGCTATCAAGAAATGGTATCTCCATCAAACTGCTAGTAACACTGACTCTGAAGTTAGAATTTGAAGATTCTAGAAATCTGACAAATTCTAACAGTTCAGCGTCATCTCCTGCCACACTAGGTTCAAGTTTATTTATGCATGAGAATAATTCTTGCATACAAAGTTTCAAAACACTCAGTTATGTGAAACAGTGTTGTAAAACATAACGTCTGTAACAGTGCATAAAAATCTACAAGAACAGAAATAACAAAAATCTACTATAGATGTGATCAAAATCACAATTTTAAAGGGACACTGTCAACCTCATTAGACCTTGGAGTGTCACTAGTTTAAAAAATACATGATGACTGTTCTCATTCTGCGGAGACTGTTGATGTAGCTGGTTGTTTGATTCTGGTTCTTTTTTTCTGCTAAACAATGAAAAATTGACTGCCCACCATACTGGTGTTACCACACTAAAACATGTTTGTTTACATTTGTTGAACAACTCCCACTGCATTGTTGCTGGACCTGTGAACACCCCTGACAAGTTCTAGCCACTCATTATGCAATGGGAGTAGAGGAGACTACTGTATAATGAGTGGCTGCACTGTTTTGGGGGTATTTTTTATTGTTTAGGAAGTATGCAATAAAAATTAATCCAGGATTCAAAACAAAACAAAGTTATTTATAACTATACATTAGCCTACACTTCAGTCCTACCAAGCAAAAAGGGAGATAAAAACAGGAACAGCAATGAATTATAGAGAAGGTAAGCAATCATAAAATGTGTAGATTGAACTAGAAATAATATGATGCAAAAATGGTTGACAGTGTCCCTTTAATGCTTACATGTTTTTACAACAAAAGTGCCTAGTGCAAATATTAAAGCTCTATGTTCAGTAAAAATGATTTTTTGGACAATTTCCATTTGCCCTTGCCCTTGCATCCTTACAAGGAATGAGTTTAGAGTTTATTTCTGCAGCTTGCTAAAAGGGGGCATTCTAGTAGTACATGAGTGACCGATAATCTAGCATTCTGCCACACCATCAAAATGTTGTGAAAATATATTTTCAGGGTTTAATTTAACTCAAAAAATTGATTAGCGTTTTGCTCATAAAAGTGCTAAAACATTGTGAAAATGCATAGCACTTTCCTCACTGTGTTTAACAAACATAACACTTTCAGAAAACCTATGTAAATACTTTCTGTACACTTAGTATTGTCCCAAGAAAAAAACTGCTAATCAATTATTTAAAACCCTGATTTCCTGAAGTTCTGGTTTGGAGAATATTGGATTTTCTGTCTCTTGTAAATACACCTCTGTTCCCACAAAACTAGGAACAAGCTTGTAAATAGATGTGCCACTAATCAGGAAGAAGGATTTCCTCAGAAAAGTGAAGCAATCACAGACAAGGACAAATCATAATAATTGTACCTGAAATTCAGTTGGTGGGAAGGCCTCTGGATTCTCAAATTCAGATAACAAGATATTGCTGAAACCCCTGTTTATGTAGAATATTAATGCTGGAAAACTTAACGTTGGAGAGATGAAGAGATGAACTCCCATGCTTCCTCCCAACATCCCCAGAACATCCCTCATGTGCTGGATGTAGGAGGGTAATTGGCATACAAAGAAACTGGTTGACATATTAAGATAACAGTTTGGTTAATGTGCCCTCCCATGGCCTAATAGACCTCCAAGAGAACTTTGCAGTTTTATGGACTTTTGGGAGGATATGTATGGTGGGCCTCAGAGAGTGATCTGTGATCAAGAAATCTCTAGTCGCTTTAGAAATTATTCCTTCATTTAGAGTCGCTTCAGTAAAGAAACCTGTTCTGTCTTTCAAGGGCAGTGGTGGGCTGGGGGAAGTGGACATTCAATTGTATCATTTCACAGTTTTATCCTAACACCAGCCACATAGGCATGGGTATCATTGACCCCCTGGCCCCCTTGTCTGTGACCTTTATTGTAATATCCTTGTTTTGCAAGGCCCCCAGACTCACCTTTTCTGGTCTTCTGAGATTACCATATTAAGGATTAAAATCTTGTTCAGATAGATTTTAATCTCCTTCACAGGCCTGCAGAAACACATGAGGCTCACTGGGGATATGACTCTTGAGTTAGCCTTACATTTATTGGTGAATCAGTTACATTTCCCACACTAGAGCCAACATCAAAATCAGTAAGCAACAGCTGTGGCAACAGTAGAGGCCTGTTCTTGATGACACATGCCACTTTGATTAAAAACACACTTTAACTTTAGAAGACAATCAAGCTTATGAAGATCCACAATCATGTCACATTCATTAACATAAGAAGATGGTACTATATAAAACCTAATCCTTTATTAACAGCTGCAGTCCCTGATGATGCCAGATCTGCATGTTGTGCTCCAGGATGGGCCTGGCCAAGCCATTATAAAGACATAGAGTGTAACCTCCCCTGACCTACTGGCCAATCCCATTTTTAAGCACCCCATCATTCTTCCACCTCTCTTAACAAAGGTTGCACAGTTTTTGCCAGGCTTCACCCCTTGTCTAGTATTACCTGTTAGGTCATTTTCCTCCTGTACTGTAGTGAGAGGAATTCTTCCACACAATGTGTAAAATCCTATCTCTGCCTTGCAACCCTAAGTGTAAGTAAGTAAGCAAGGCAGTATAGCACAGTGGTTTAAGGCTCTGAGCTGCAAATCTGGTGACATCCAGCAGACCAGGGTTTGACTCCCATAGCCCCCACTTGCATACTGTGTGACCCTGAGCAAGTCACTTAACTTCCTTGTGCTCCCAGGTCACACCTGGAAACAAGCTTCAGCTTAGTGTGCCTTTCCTGTTAAACAATTTCCCCTTTCCCTTTCCTTTCCCTAACGCCTTGCATTTGGCTATATTAAATCCAATATTCCAGGAGATGGAACAATAATCCAGCTTGTTTAGGTACTCCCTGAAGTTTGTCACTATCCTCAAGAAAGTCCAATACCCTGGCCAGCTTAGTGTCATCCACAAACCTAAGCATCCTGCTAGAGATTCAGCTTCCAGACCATTGATAAAAATGTGGAACAGCAACGGGCCCAACACCAGTCCCTGTGGGACACTACTTAGTACTTCTCACCACTCACAATAGTGTGCATCCACAACAATCCCCTGCTTTCTGCTCCTAGGCCAGCTACCAATCCAACTTGTGCATGGATCGTATATACCACACTGGTGTACTTTGCTTTGCCCAGAAGCTTGTCATGCATCACAGTGTCATAGGTGCTGTTTAAGATTCAATAGAGCATGTCTTCTTCCCAACCCCCAGTCCACCTTCCTGGTAAGGTAAAGTTTATAACATGAAGGGAAGTTTGCTAAGCAATACTTCACTATATCAGAGATTTCTTTGACTGGGTGACCAAAGTAGTAGATCAGGGAGGGGCTGTGGACATGGTCTACCTAGACTTTATCAAGGCATTTGACACAGTCCCACACAAAAGATGAATATACAAGTTAGCCAGCCTAGGAGTGGGTCCCAAGATGGTAGCCTCAGCACAAAATTGGCTGGAGAACAGGACACAGAGGGTAATAGTAAACGGAGTCCACTCTGAAGAAAGGGGGGTTACTAGTGGGGTGCCGTAGGGTTCGGTTCTAGGACCAGTCCTCTTCAATGTCTTTATAACTGACATTGCAGAGTGACTGGAAGGAAAAGCATGTCTCTTTGCAGATGACACAAAGATCTGCAACAGGGTTGATACACAAGGTGGGGAGGAAAGGATGAGAAGGGACTTGGCAAGGTTGGAGGAATGGTCAAATGTATGGCAACTTAGATTCAATGCTAAGAAGTGCAAAGTAATGCACCTGGGAAACAAGAACCCAGGGAAGAGTACACAATGCGGGGTGAGAAACTAACAACAACAAAAATGGAAAGGGACCTGGGCATAGTCATATCAGATTACCTAAAGGTGGGCAAGCAATGTGAGAGGACAGTAAGGAGGGCTGGGGGATATTGGGATGTATAGGGAGAGGCATCACCAGTAGAAAACAAAAAGTTGTTATCCCTCTGTACAGACAGCTGGTGAGATCCCATCTGGAGTACTGCATGCAGTTCTGGAGACCAAATCTTCACAAGGACGTAGACAGGATGGAGGCACTCCAGAGGAGGGCAGCTAAAATGGTGCAGGGTCTGCACCAGAAGACATATGAAGAGAGACTTAACGAACTTAATATGTATACCCTTGAGGAAAGGAGGGACAGGGGGGACATGATACAGACTTTCAAACTTTATTGGATTTCAAATTGAGATTAAATTATCTCTTTTGCAATTGAATACACATTTAACATAACATCACATAAACAAACATACATACATAATTTCAGTTTCAATATAATATTGATTAATTTTAGTTATACACAAACCCAAATATCAATAATTTATCCATAACAATTACAATGTTTGCTATATAAAGTCATTAAAATAGATTTAAAACAATTAAATGGTAACACACAAACTTTCAAGTACCTCAAGGGAATCAACAAAGTCCAAGAGGGTAGCATCTTTCAGAAAAGAGGTGTGCAAGAACAAGAGGGCACAATTTGAAGATAGAAGTAATGTGAGGAAGTATTTTTTCATGGAGAGGGTTGTGGATGCATGTAACGGCCTTCCTGAGGAGGTTGTGGAGTCAAAAACAGTGGGGAATTTAAGAATGCATGAGACAGACATAAGGCAATTCTAGGGGGTGGGGATTGGAGGAAGTGGGTTGTTGGTTAACTAGGATCTGCAGCTTATCCATTAGGTAGGGAAATGGGCAGACTAGGTGGGCCAAGTGTCATTATCTGCCATCAAATTCTATGTTTCTATGTTTCTATATTGTTCACAATAGGTCTTGTGCACAAAGTGATCTCAGTCCTATAAACCAAGATATGCAGCATGTAGGGCAGGATACACACAGCTGGGGTGTCTGATGAACACCCACAGATGTACTAACAATGTACACCCATTGTGCACCCCTGCTCAGGTTGTCCACAGCAGATTCTGCATGACTGCACAGTCAGAAACAAAATGCACGGCACCAGATTGCAGTGTGAAAAAGGTTTAATAACCACAATAAGTACCTGGCTAAGCTGTGCAGGACATAAAGTGCAAAAAACAAATTCAACTGGTGTGTGACCTGAACTGGTTTCACCTGAAAGGCTTTCTCAAGGTCCCTTGAAAAAGCCGTTCAGTTGAAACCAGCCGTCACACACCAGCCGGATTTGTTGTTTGCACTTTATGTCCTGCACAGCTTAGCCAGGTATTTATTGTGGCTATTAAACCTTTTTTACACTGCAATCTGGCAAGACAAGGCAAAATTTATTTAAAAAAACACCCAATCTCAGAGGCTCTGGGTGCTGTACAAAGTGAATAAATACAACTTCAAAATAGCAAACGATGCATAACACATTTAAGTACAGAAATAAAGTTTATGACACATCATATAATCATCATATTCAACTAAATTCAATGATTCAGTCCTGAAATGCTTGGGAGAATAGGAGGGCCTTCAGGTGGACCTTTGAAAATCTCTAAAGTAGGAGCCCCCCAACCCCAAATGGCATTGAATTCCAAAGAACGGGAGCGGCAACGCTAAAAGCTCTATCACCAGCAGATCTCAACCTCATCCTAGGAATCGCCAGGGGGTCCCTACTGGAACAGCAGAGGGGGTGGACAGAGAGGGCAGATACAAGAAGGTCTAACAGATAACCAGGACCCTGCACATGTACAGCCTTATAGGTGAGAAGACCCACCTTAAAAAGGATCCTCCACCTAACCAGCAGCCAGTGCAATTCACGCAGCACCGGTGTAATATGGCAACATTTTTGCTGCCAGTAAGTAACCGGGCAGCTGTGTTTTGCACTAGCAGCAGCCTATGGAGAGATCCTCCTGTGACCCCAAGGTAGAGCGCATTACAGTAGTCAAGCTTTGATGTAACTAAGGCATGTATCAAGGTAGCGAGGTCCAGAGGCGGCACAAGGGGCATTATCCTGGTGATATTTCTAAGATGGAAAAAACAGGACTGGACCGTGGAGGATATTTAGGCTTTCATAGTCAAATTCCTGTCCAAACTGTACACCAAGATTTCACACCCAAGGGGAGGCCTTCAATGAAACAGATCCCAGAATAAGTCCAGTCCCTGAATCAGAGGCCATCCTAACTTGCACTGTGTTCAACTCCACCACCAATACCTCCGTCTTATAGGGGTTCAGTCGCAACCAGCTGGAGGTCATTCAGTTATTAATCTCTGCAAGGCAGCTGTTCTGGTGCTGTGCGTTTTGTTTCTGACTTTGTTTAGTATGCATGGCACAGCTTTGGTAGATGAGTGGTTGTTTTTTGTTGCCTACAACTGCACAGCCAGTCAGAGCAGGGGGTAGGAAGTAGATATGCCCATGGAGGGATGGTGAAGTGTGGCATATACAATCCACTTTACACTCCACCAAGCAGTGACGGGGGGCTTTCCATTATGCCAGCCAGAGGGCTGTTGTAATGGGTGTGCACCCCCTGAGTGGAAGCCACGCAGCCCCATGGTGCCCCACAGCCATAGACTCCAGCCTCCCTCCATGTCACAGAGACCTGGGGGTGAATATCAGCTGCAGGGCACTGTTTGCAGCAAAACAAAAATGCTAAGGTGATCCATAGGGGACATGGCAGTCATGTATGTGGGCTGCCATGTTCCATGATCCCCTGCATCAGGGGAGTAGTGGATCCATTTTGGTGACAATCAAGGCTTCCAAATGGAAGCCCATGCTCCAGCCCAGGTGTGGCCCTCCTCACTTCATGCACTGACATATGCAGCCATGCATCAGGCCAGCCAGGTCATGCATCCTGGCCCTGCACATCCTGCACGGACCGGCTATGTGCCATTAGTTGTGCGGCCTGGTAAGCTCCCCTATCAGCATGTACTGAGACCATTAGTGCATACAGCCCTTTATCAGCAGTGAACATCAAGATTCTACTGCTTGGGACAAGAGAAAAACCTTTTTAAGATGTACTTTATATACAGTATGGGGGAGATCAAGATGATCTCAAATGAGGCCCTTACCTGAAATTCACAAGTGTATTTATATTTAATCACAGCTGAGTCATAGAAACAAAGAAACAGAATTTGACTGCACATAAGGACTACTTAGCCTATCCAGTCTGCCCATTTTTCCCTACCTTCAGTACGGTATCACTACAGTTCTAGTCTATTCTCTCTCCCCCACTTCCATTCCCCTATGATTCCATTATGCCTGTCTCATGCACTCTTGAACCCTATCACTGTTTTTGCCCCTACCACATCCACTGGAAGGCTGCTCCAGGGATCCACAGCTCTTTCTGAGAAGAAGTACTTCCTCTCTCCTAAATCTACCCCTCCAGCTTTGTAGCATGTCTTTGTGTTCTTGAGGACTTTTTTCCCTTAAAAATATTTCCCTCCTGTACTTTATTTACCCCTGTGGGATATTAAAAGGTCTCCATCATAGCCATCTCCCCCTCTCCCTCCTCTCTTCCTGGGAGTAAATATTGAGGGTCAGGGAAATGTTTAATATAGTATTTCAGAAACCTAATAAGTCATACAGAAAATATCTACCTTGCCCTCCAGTTAGCAGGTTCAACACAATATACTGTAATTCTTTTGAAAGAGAGTTTTCTGATTACTCTAGATTATTGCCTGAGTCCCAGTATCAGAGCTTCAACACAAAATGTCTGTTGTGCTTTAGAGCTTCCTCAGCCATGATATGGGCTAAAACTGATTTGCCCATTCCTACTTCATATTAACCAATTCAACTACACATGACCTACTCGGTAAGCATTATTTTGTTTTGATATAACTGACAATGGAAAGGGCTCAAATCCAACCCAATAGGACAAAGCAGACAGAAATCATGTTCCAGCAACTGCAAATTGCACTTTCACTGAACCAAAATATGTAGCCCATCCTACAACTGTCTGACATTATCATAAAGATTTACATTTTTGAACTACATCCAAGATGTCTTTCTTCATGGCTCTAATTCAGAACTGCACAAAGGGACTATTTATAATGCCCAAATAATTGATGTGCAAATCCAAGATGTTGACTGCTACAAGTTAATTATATTATTCACAAAGGCAGACTTGAGAGCATGATTTTCCATTCACTTACTAATTTATTATATTTTTCAATATGATCCTCAAAGTCCATTAGAGTTTTCTGAGTCAAAACATCCAAAAGACAAAGCAATGAAGCCTTCCATGTTAATCTTTCTTAAAGCAGAGGTATTAGTTAGTCTGAAAAAAAAATTATCAAACTGTTTATTAGAAGTATATATTTCTGACATCCACAGATTCATTATCAGTTAGATTTTTATTTCATTCAGTCATTTTTAAGAACATTATTATTAGTAGTTTTGTATTTAATGACTCAGATAAATAAATATGGTCACCTCCATCAGGTTTTAACGTCTCTACCCCTGATGATTCACTCTTACACTGTGCACGCTGGATTCATACTGTAGATGTGTCAGGATGACATTAGCAAGCATTTCTGATAGTACACAGCACTGTGCAGCCCCTTTATGGTTTTTACCCAAAAAATGTTGGGACTTCATTAGTAATAATGAGACCCTAGATGTTGGGCAACATGTGTCCACCTTCAGGGTACAGGGATGCTGTCAGAACAGGGCCAAAAGATATAATCAAATATATGAACGTGGGAACATGTGAAGTTACAGACAAGAGGAGGCATTATACCTATCAAGCTTGTCTGCCATTTTGTAAATGGATGTAACCATGTACAGTACAACCTCAGAGATCTGAACAGCATTGGAATGCATGGTGTTCATATCTGAAATCTCTGTAACTCTGAAATAACTTTGAAATAACTTCAACGGGGCTTCTTGCAGTATCAGATACAATTTTAATATGAGTAAAACAACAAAAGATAAAGTACAGATAAATAAGGTTCAGTGAAAGCCATTAATTATGTTTCAGAATGTTTAAAAAAATGTGTTACTGCACTTTGCTTCAGTGAGCAGTGACATTTTTCGGCAGTGAGATGTTGCAGTTTCCTGAGCAACATTAAGTTCATGGGACTCGCTTCTTGCTGCTGCTCCAGTCATTTATTTATTTATTTATTTATTAGAACATCAGTTTAACAACCTTTGAGCCAGAGGCTCAATTACAAAGGTACCACGTCACAGTGAGGACAAAACAGTGCAAGAAACAAACATCAAGGCAGACAAAAAATCAGAGTACATTTAGGAATCAGCCAAAAATACAGGCATATGTCAAACACAGTATACAACAGGCTTACATGTGTGCTTTACAGAGTAGACAATATACAGTAATTACATGGAGATTGATTCAGTGGGCAGATAAAGGTAAGGCTGGGTGGAAGACATCAGAAGAGGAGTGTGGGGAAGATAGTAGCAAGTAAAGGTAGAGCTGGACAGAAGGTCAGAGAGCGGCTCAGTGAGCTTTGTCTGGGAGGATAGGAGGAGGCTTAGAGGCAGGTACAGCTGCATGTTGAGAGCAGGTGATTTCTAAGGCTAGTTTTAAAATAAGATAACGAGGCGGCATCAGTGACTCCGGAGGGGAGGGCATTATACCAACAGGGGGCTCTGTAGGGGTAAGCCCTTTGGCCTTGTGAGGTTCTCACCCTTGGTATAACCAGTGCAGTTTTGCAGGATATACAGGTATGCACTGTAGGGTTTGCTCCGTGGATAGTGCTTGACAGACCTGGTGGGGATAGCCCAAGGAGTAATTTTTTTGTTAGGAGGCAGGTTTGGTATTTGAGGCACTCATCTAGGTTGAGTAGATTAGCCATGGTCTAAAGAAGGCAAGTGTGGGTTAGACTAGGAGCCTCAGTTATGAGCCTGCAGGCCTTGTTTAAAGTGAGGCAGATCTTGTGCAGGGCAGTCTGGTCTGCTGCACCATACACAGGTAGGCCATAGTCTACCAGAGACAGAACAGAGGATGTGACTGCAAGTCAGAGGGCATCCGTGGGGAGGCAGTTTTTATGATGATAGAGGATACCCAGCTGAGTGTTAGAGGCTGAGGCAAGGGCAGAGATGTGGGCATGAAAAGAGAGGGCAGGGTCAAAGGTTATACCTAGGTATTTACAAGAGTGAACTAGCTCAATAGGGAATTTAGAGGTGGAGTGGACTGCAAGAGGATAGTTACTGGATTTATTTTGGGGGTGGGCAAAGAGCATGGTTTTGGTTTTCTTTAGATTAATTATGAGCCTGTGCTCGGTAAACCAGGCTTTCATGCATTGTAGGATTCCTGCAGAGAATCCTGAAGTGAGATGGGATTATGGTCGGAGGCAAAGAGTACAGCATCATCTGTGTAAAGAAGGATTTTTCCAGTACATACACTGGGCAGGGAGTTGAGAAAAGGGAAAGAGCAGGGCTCAAGAATGGAGCCCTGAGGGACCTCGAGTGGATAGGGCAGGTGCTGGAAAGTTTCCCATTGATTTTTACATGTTGTGAGCGGGCCGACAAGTAGCTGGAGCACCAGGAAACAGGCCCAGTGGCAAAGCCTAAGTGACTAAGGGTATCTAGCAGGAGGGGGTGGGAGACAGTATCAAAGGCTTTTGATAAGTCAATGAACACTGCACCTGCTAGGGAGCCAGAGTCCAGTGAGGTGTGAAGAAAGTTAGAGAACTCCAGGAGGACAGTATTGGTGCTGTGGCCTGTTCTGAAACCATGTTATTCTGGGCAGAGGATGCTATATTTATCGAGGTATTCAGAGATTTGGGTGGCCACAATTTTTTCTAAGGCCTTAGAGAGAGGAGAGAGGATTGAGATAGGTCGATAATTGCTAGGGAGGGTCCTATCACCACCCTTGTGTATTGGGGTGACAGAGCTATCTTCCAGGCAGAGGGGAATTGCCCTAGGCAGAGGTATTTGTTAAAGATGCTGGTGATTGGTGAGATAACCAGATCCAGAACCTGACAGAGAAGACTGGGATCAAGGAGTCATGCCAATTGTGTTACTCTTTAAGGCCTTGAGTAGTGAGTCTGACTTCCTGGGCAGTGACTCAGCGCAGGTAGAACAAGGGGCGTGGAGAATAGGACAGACCTGAGGAAGGGAGCAGAAATTATCTGGGAGCACCGGGCTAAGGTCTGTGAAAGATTTGTTGAGGTGGTTGGCAATAAGGACAGGGTCTGAGGAGACCGAACCATTAATGTTGATAAGCGAAGGTGGGGGGGAACGCATGCCACCATTCAGCTGCTTAATGTTGTCCCAGAAGGTCCTAGCATTCCCCAATGAGGAAGTGAGGGAGGCTTGACAGTGCTCAGCCTTTGCTTTGCGGATGGCCCATGTACATTTGTTCCGGGCAGCAGCATAGACCAGCCTGTCAGCAGGGTGGCCTGTTTCCGTGGCAATGTGCCATAGATTGTCCCTGTGCTTAAGAAGTTGATGCAGGGTGGTGGTAACCCAGGGGGCATGCCTTACTTTGGACTGGCGTGCAGTTATGGGTGCAAAAATGTCACAAGCAGAGTTGAAGGTGTGATAAAGAAGGTAAGGCCATGTCAATATCTGGGGTGTTTAGTATAGGGGACCAGCTCTAGAGGGCTAAGTGCTGCTTAAGGCCTTTCGTGCCCACCAGGTCTAAGACGCCGCTGAAGGGTAGTTTGTGCTGTGGGTTTGGGCAAGGAGGTTGACCAATAGAAGAGAACTGGGAGTGGTGGCATAAGACAGTCTGGGAGGATTTGATATATGGATGCGGTTAGGGGCGGTTTGTGAGGACCACATCCAGGAGTGTGCTAGAGCCCATTCTAGGATTCACTCTAGTGGGTTGGGAGACTAGTTGGGTTAGGTCGATGGCTGCAAAGGCGTCACGGGAGGAAGCAGATGAAGGGCTCAGCCAATTGATGTTCAAGTCCCCCACAAGGATTTGGTCGGAGGAGTGGGGTAGGGAGGTAAGATAATCGATTAGCGGGCCTAGTGCTTGTGCTTGATTTTTTGGAGGTATGTATGCTGTAGTCAGGTAGATGGGACCCCTAGAGGGATCAGGAGATAGTTTTAGGGTTGGGGCCTGAGCCCTGAAGTCAGGGACCGGGCTGGAGGGCTAGTCCAACGAGGGTCTTTGACATAAATGGCACAGCCCCCACCTCGCCTACCAACATGGTCCTCCGATAGAGGGAGTAGCCAGGAGTGAGACCAGGGAGTCAGGTAGAGTCTGACAGCCAAGTTTCAACTATTGAGATAACGCTCAGGTTTATGAACCACAACCCAGCAATTGAGAGAGTTGAATTTTGGAGGCTACACATATGTTCATGGAAGCAATATGAAGTCTGGTGGATTCCTTTGAGGAGCCTTTGCAAGCTGGACTGGGATTGGGATGTCTGTTACCAGTCAGGAGCAGAAGGAGAAGAACCGCTCTGGACAGAGGGTGGCAGAAGGAGAGATTACGCCGGGAGTGATAGGAAGAGATGGGGGTTCGTGGCACAGGGGTGAGTAGGGCAGCACAGGCTGGGAAGGCTTGAGTGATAAGATGCCTGAGGGAGCAAAGGGGAGGAGAGGTAGTGTCTAGATGGGGAGTGAGGTGGTGAGGAGCATATGGGGTGAGTGGAGGAGGAGGGAGGGGGAAGGGCAGTGGCATAGAAGGAGGGGAGGGCAGGAGGGCAGTTAGGAGCACTAGAGTAGTGAGGCTGAGGGTTAACAGGGACATTAGGGTTAGCGGAAGGCAATAGGAGGAGGAGGAGGAGAGAGAGAAGCAGGTAGGCAGGAGGTGTACATGCATGATTGGTAAGGGTGTGAGAGCTGAAGTGAAGAAAGATGGGGGAACTTAGATGATAGAGGGGAAGATGGTAGGGGCTGGATTTGGATGGGAGAGATGAGATGAGGGGAAGGGGGGGACAACAGGATGGGTTTGCAGATAGCAGTAATGAGATGGGTAGAAGAGGGTGAAAAGTCTACCCAAAGTGTAGTTGCTACCTTGGTACAGTGGCAGTGCCCCTGCCTCCAGTGGACAGGGCACGAGGTGCAAGGCTTGCCTAGGGTGACAGAAAAGGTCCCAAGACAGTAGCTGCAGCAGCAGGGAGCAGGGCTCAAAGCCTGCAGTAACACTCAGAAAATATTTTAGCAGACTATGAAGGTTTAGAGGTTTATAGAGTCTTAAAACCTATCACAAACAATAGTCTGATGTGATAGCAGAGTGGTGGAGCTGCTGAGTGAAGTAGTAAGGGTGCAGGGTTCAATGCCTGCAGTGGCGGCAAGAGAGAAATGGTGAAATATTTTGGCAGACTGGGGGGGGAGTAAGAGACTATGAGAGTCTTAGAAAGTAAGAATAAGATAGCCAGATACAATGGTTAAGAGGTAGAGTTGCTGACTCTGATAGCAAGGATACTGGGTTTGAGAACAGCTATGGGACAGAGAGCAGAAATTTTTGTTTGGAAGAAGGAAGGGTTAAGAGCTTGAAAGTAGAGGAAGATGTTGGCTTGGTGGTTAGGCTGCAGACTTCAGAGTAAGGGGTGCAAGGTTTGAGGCTTGCAGGGGGGCCTAGTGGTGGGCTGATGGGAAGGAGTGAGAATAGCAGAAAGGATTAGGAGGGAACTGCAGAGACCTCTAGTGGACAGGGATTGCAATAGTTGCTAGGAAGGAGTAGAGAGTGGATAGAGGTGCCAGAGTGGAAAGTGCAGCAACCCCTAGTGGTTGGAGTGTATAAGCTGCAAATGGGAAAGTGGACACTTGGTAAGATGAAGGGTAGGTCACGTGATATGACATGTGACCTGCCAGCAGCAATAAATGAAATGCCGCCCCTGGGTGGGAGGCTTTACCTCTTAAAGGCTCTGGCAATCCCCAAGTTCAGGCTCCGCTGCTGGGCAGAGTTGTTCCCAACAAAAGATGACGCAGCATTCAACACAAACTGAGAAGCATTCTTCAGCTTTGCTATGAGGAACATTAACAGCCTCATCCCCCTCACTGTCAATTTCACGTTCTGTACTCACTCGTGCTAGATTAACAATGTCAGTGTCAGATAAGATCTGATGCCCCATTTCTTCGTTATCAGCACAAATCCATTCCTCCTGCTCCTTCTCGGTTAACTCAAGCACTACACGCTCTTCTACAAAGTTAATCTGAGTGTCGGCCACTGTGACGTCAGTCTCTTGTTCCTTCTGGTATGGCCGCCGCTTATTCCAAGACCTATGAAGCGATTCTGAACTGATCTCGCCCCATGCTTTGGCACTCAGGTAAACAGCATCCTTTACTGTCAGCGATTTGCAAAAAATCAGTGTAACAGCTGTAGTCACTCATTGCCAACAAAAGATGACGCAGCAGATCCTGCTTATAGCGCCGTTTTAAGTTCTCTAATATGCCCTGGTCCATGGGCTACAGAATGCTTGTTACATTGGGGGGGGCCAAAAGAGGCACTTAATGCTGCCATCGCTTGAGATTAGATCTTCGACTGCAGGGTGTGAGGGGGCGTTATCCATCAGCAAGGCTGCCCTTGCTGGTAGAAATTTTGAATTCAGATACTCTTCTACAAGGGGGATGAAGTGTTTAAAAAACCAGTCACTAAAAATGTTGCAGTCCATCCAAGAATTTCGATTGCTATAATAATGCACTGGAAGTGCAGACATGGTAACATTTGCAAAACATCTGGGCTTTCTTGTGTGAACCACAAATGCACGGCATGGTCAAAGTCCTCGTTTGCTGGTTTTCTAACAATGCAATGGGCTTGAACAGACCCTGTATCTTTGGCTTCTCGGGCCAACTGCTTAATTTTATCCTGAGCCTTTTTTAAATCAAAAACTGTAGATTTGCCAGTTCCAAATTCCACGGCAACAGCACTCAAACTCTCACCCCGTTCCATTTTACTTATGATTTCTAGTTTAGTATCGATACACAAGGTCATCTGCTTGCGTTTGTTAGCCTGCTGTCCTGCCATGCTGATCTATACTGATAGTGTTGAAGAAAGTTTTCCATTAATGCCTTTTAAACAGGCAAGAAAATGAGCTACAGGTAGCAATTAGTGTTTAACTCTTAGTGCTTAGTGGGGGGCAGTCTAGTTCTTTGAAGTTTGGATCTTTGAGATTGTACTGAATTTCCCTTTTTAACAAGTATTGATCTGATTAATTTTTGAAGGTCCATACATTTCCATTATCCATGACACTCTTTGGTAAACTGTTGCACAGACTTACAACTCTCTGAGAGAACCAGCTCCTCCTTCTTTCTGTTTCAAATTTTGACCTAACTATTGATATTCATGGCCTCTAGTTATTTTCTCTGTGAAGCTAAAGTCAAAATGTAGACAGGTTCTCTGATTGCGGTTGGTTAGTGACTTATATACTACTATTAAGTTCCCCCTTACTCCCTGCATTTCAAGATTATACAGTCCTAAGTTTACCAAACTCTCCTTGTAACTGAAACCGTCCATTCCCTTGATCACTTAAGCTGTCTTTCTCTGTTCGAGTTTATGTGCATCAGTTCTATTTTGTGGTGACCAAAGCTGTCTACAGTACTCCAGGTGTGGGTGTACCATTGCCTTAGAAATCGGTAGTATCACTTTGCTGTCTCTGATGATTATGTTTCTTCTGGCACATGCTAATATGTGGGAGCATTTCTTAACTACCTCATCACACTGCCTTGAATGTTTGTTGCTGCATTCCACCATAACCCCCAAGTCTTTCTCATAATCTGATTCCCTCAAACCTGTTTTACCCAAGTTGTACTTTGCCTTTGGATTATTGTGCCCAAAATGCATTAAAGCACAGTTATCTGGGTTAAAATTCATCTTACTAGATTGTGATCAGTTATTTAGTCCATCCAATTTTTTTCCTGGAGTCTAGTTATGCTATCCTGAGTGTCTATTATATGACCTATCTTTGCATCATCTGCAAACTTTGTCATTCAACCTCCACTTGTCACCTGCATATTGGAAATATTATGTTGACGAGAGGTAGCCCCAACACTGAGCCCTGGGGGACTCCACTCGTCAATTGTTCCTCTTCTGATTCATCACCATTTACCTTGACTATCTGCATTCTTTCTGTTAAATATAATTTAATCCAGCGTATTAGTTTAAGGTTCCATTTGATGTTAATAAGACACATTATTAATTGCAAGTGTGGTACATTTTCAAATGCCTTACTGAAATTCAATTTGATGACATCCACAGGTTCTGTTATCTAGTGCAAGGCTAAGCTTTTCAAAGAGATCCATTCAATTTGTTAGACATGATCTCACCTGCCTAAAACCTTGCTGTGTTATATCCCATAAGTTATTATAATTTACAAAGGCATTAATTGTATCTCTTATTAGTGTCTCAAGCAACTTTCCCACCACTAATGACAAGTTCACTGGTCTATAATCAGTGGCATCGGACCTACTTCCCTTCTTATATATTGGTGCTACTGCCTTATTACTTCCCTTATAGATTTTACGTATGACCAAAATAGTTTACCATTATCCTTAGGTTTCATTGCAATTTCTAATTCTTTTTCTTTTTATTAGCTTTCCTAATATCATTTTTACATCTGTTAGCTTTAGTCTTGTACTCCATCCACAAAGCTGGATTACCCATTGAAATTTCATTTATAAACAGATTCTTTTTAGTAAGCAAACCTTTGTTTAGCCATACAGGTACTTCTCCCTCTTTATTATATTTATCAGTCTGGGGTACACATTTCTCCTCTAGACCCTTAATTTTTTCGACTAACAAATTCCACCTTTGGTCTAAATCTCCACCTTCCAGTTCTCTCCAGTTCCATTTCTCAAATTCTTCTTTCATGATCTCAAATTTGGCCCTACCAAAACAGTGATATGTAGTCTATCACCTGACCTTCTTGACCTCCCTGTCCCCACAAATGGATACCATCTCATGGTCACTATCTCCCAGGGGTTCTATTACAGTACCTTACATTTGTTTACTGAATCTCTAAAGTCATACAGAACAATATCCAAGATGTTAGGACCCTGTGTTGACTCTGTAACATATTGCTCAAGGTTAAGTTCTACTAGCCCTTTTGCTAACAACCTACCCTGAGTGCTCTCTCCTTCTGCCATATCTGAACAAGAGGTGCTCGCAGCCCTTTGCTCACCAAATATCAACAAATTAAACCCTGACAGGATTCACCCTAAACTCCTACGTATCTTGGCTCCCACAGTTACCAGGCCCCTCATCCACTTACTCAATCTCTCCTTTTCGACAGGCACGATACCCCTGGCCTGGAAATCTGCCTCTGTCATTCCCCTCCACAAAGGTGGTGACCCCTCCCAGCCTGGAAATTACAGACCATTCTCACTTCTCCTAGCTCTTGCCAAACTACGGGAGTCTCTGGCCCACACAAGGCTGCTGGATTACCTAACAACTAACAATATCCTAACACCACACCATTCCAGATTCAGGAAGCAGCACTCCACTATTGCCTCACTCCTGTGTGTCTCAAATCTCATCCACAAAGCCTCTGATCGAGGGCTCCTTACTGCTGCTGTGTTTGCAGACCTGGCAAAGGTTTTTGATTCAGTTTCCCACCCATTTTCCTCCTAACAAAACTAAAAGCTGAAGGCCTAGCTCCTACCACCTTAGAGTGGTTCAACTCTTACCTTTCAAACAGATCGCAATCTGTCAAAATAAATTATGTCTCCCCCCCATCCTAGCTGGTGTCCCACAAGGCTCAGTTCTTGGCCCAGTCCTCTTCTCCCTTTTCATGAATGACCTTCCCTCCTCCTGTACAAATTCCAATATTCACATGTATGTGAATGATATGATCCTCTTCCCCTGAGGCCCCTCACCTCATGAAGTCCAGACCACCCTCCAAAATGATTTTGATAATATTCAGCACTGGTTCAACCAAAAAAAAACTAAAACTAAATGCCTCCAAAATGGTATCTATGATATTTGGCACTACCCAAAAACTCAGCAGATCCTCCCCCACCCCACCCCCATCACCTCCCTTGATGGAACCCCTTGATCAGGTCTCCAAATACAAATATCTGGGCATTTGTCTAGATCCCCACCTATCCTTCTCATCTCACATTGATGCAATTGTAGTCAAACTTCATCACAAATTTGGTATGCTATACCGTAATAGAGACTCCCTTCCTCCTCCTGCAAGAATTCAAATTGTAACTAAAATGATCCTCCCCATTATTGACTATGTGGATGTGGTCTACTGCACTGTCCCCACAACCTCGTTATCCAAACTTGACACCCTCCTAAACTCCTTCTGTTACCTTGCTACAAACACACTCTCTGGAGCACACCACTGTGATCTGCACCCCCCTCTTGGACTAACCCCACTGGCTCACAGGTGATATATCCATTCCCTCAACCTTATATCCAAATACTGGTTCAACTTGCTGCCCTCCTTCCTGTTGGATAGTTTCTCCCCTGCCACTGACTCCCCTTATGAACTGAGACACAGAAACGAATGCTCCTTTTGCATACCCTGCCTTTCCTTCACCTTTGGGCAGGCTGCTTTTTCCTCCCACCTCCCCAGCTTGTGGAACAAGCTTGCCCCCAACATAAAGAATACCGCCTCGTGCTTTGTCTGCAAGTACCAACTTCGCTCCCTTCCTCCTACACCTTGCCGCTGCCCCAGATGACCCCCTCCTGCACCTGTCCCTTGTGTTCTCTGCCAACTATTGCACTTACTTTGCTACTCTCAACAATATGAGCACTTTCACACATAAACTCCTAGCCTCCTGGCACTCTCATTGTAAAGACTGATGAACTCTGTTGTAAGTTTGAAATCACTGTAACTTTTGCTGAACTGTATGTAAGTCCAGAAACAAATCAGTTCTGGTCCATCCACTGTTTATGTCAAATTTTGTTATATCTGATAGCCTGCAAGCAACCTCATCTTTTGTTTCTAATTTGATCTGCTGTTATATGTAATGCTGCTGTTTTTTGTATATTGTGGCACACTGTGTATGTACCCCATCTCCCTTCCCCCAGGTCAAAAATGGAATTGAGCCTAGGCTCAGCGTGCCTTTCCCAGTTATCAATTGTTTAAATAAATAAATAAATAAAAATATTCCACTCAATACCTGGCAGATTGAAATCCCCTATTAGCATTATATTGTTTTTACCTAGAAATTGCTCTATCCATAAATTAATGATCGTCCACACTATCTGAGTGGTTAGCTGGTCTACAGCAAATTCCTAGTATTATGTTCTTGTCTGAATCATTTCCAACTTTGACCCATTTAGTTTCATTATCCAATATGTTGGAATTGGTTTGAATTTCCTCAATCCATAAATTGTTTAATATATATATAGGGCAACTCGTCCTGCCGTCCTTCCACTCTCATCCTTCCTAAAGAGTGTATATCCTGCTATTTCCTTACTCCATGTATCATTTGTGGTCCACCACATCACCATAATACCCATAACCTCCATGACGTTTTGTCTAAATATAACATTGATTCCAATTCACTGAATTTATTTCTCAAGCTCCTTGCATTTAAAAGGACAAAAGCCCATCCCTTTTTATTTTTTGCTTTGACCTGTTTATTTTTTTTATAGTTAGTTAGTTAGTTAATTGCTTTAACCTGTTTAGTGTTCCTAGTAGTCACTACCTCTTTTTCAGATATCTCAGGTATAGGCATTGTGTAGCACACATCTTATCCCCTTCCCATTCCCCTTACCTATCAGTTTAAATATCTTTCCAGTTTCATATTTAAACTGTCTCCAAGCACACATGCCCCAGTTTGTTGAGATGTAGCCCATCACCGCTGTACAGGTCCTTCTGATCATAAAATGCATACCAATTTTTATTGAAGCCAAAACCTTCCTTCTTAGCCTGCCCAGTTTTGCAACCTGTTGTTAGTTTTATGAATGGATCTAACCCCACCTGCCCCTGCTCTTGGTACAGGCAATATTTGTGATACAACTACCGCACACCCCTTTTCTTTAAGCATATTCCCTATGTTTTCAAAATCACTTCTGATTTCCTCATCCAACCTCTGTCCCATATCATTTACTCCTACATGGAGTACCACTATCAGTTTCTCCCCAACTCATTTCAGTAGACCTTCGAGATTCTCTCTAATGTCCTTAACTTTGGCTCCAGGCAGGTAACATAGTGTCGACCTATCCTTCCTACCTCTATATATAGTTGTATCCGTGAACCTGATGATAGAATCATATAGTACAAGTAAGTTAGGTTCCGGTTTCCCTTCAGCAGCTGCCTTATCCATCACTCCTGTTGTTCTGTCACCTTGTTGTTGTAGTGGGCCAAATCTATTTTCCAAATTTAACTGGTAATGGGCATCAGCTATTCTTCCCCTTTTGTTACTTCTTCTCCTTCCCTAATTGAATATATGCTGCCACCTGAAGTGCTAGTGCTTATATCTGATTGTGCAGCTAAACCTTACTGCAAGTGTAGAAAAAAAAATCTAGTATCAATGATACAGAAATATTTGATTTGGGAGTAGTATATCAGTGAACTGCAACATGCTTGTGCAACAGCAGCTCATTGATTTACACAAATGCCACTGTAAAATAGTTTCTACTCATACAGTATGTAATGTCTTATTGCTTATTACTGATTGGTATGTATCACCCCCAAAAGGCAAACACCAAAATATTTAATGCACTGCAGGATTTTTTAAGTGATTACCTGAAGAGTCATGAGATGTTGATTCTAGGAGATCTAAACATAGTCTGGATTAAAGTCAAGTCAACTTTATTTAAAAACACTGTTCCAAGAAACATCCAGTCTGGAACTGACAAAGCTTGATATCATGTATGGTAGATTCACCCACTTCATTCTGAATGCACCCCCACAGAACACACAGGTGCAAACTCCTTGGCAGACTGGAATGGCAAAGGTTAGAGAAGCAAAGATTACACTGCCTAGCATACATGCACAAATGTTATAGTATCAAAGCACCAGCTTATGTAAGAAGAAATTTCCACATATGAGACATCAAGAGGTCCTTAAGGCCTGCTGGAGGGATAGAATTCTCACTCCCCAACAGAAACCAGGAGGTGGGCAAAGAACACTTACTGTATTTAGGTCCTAAACTCTGGAACTCCATGCCTATCCACCTCAGACCAACAGACAACCCCATCAGTATGTGGAAAATGAAAAAAAAATGGCACATAGAACAGACCAAAAAGCCCCTGACTTGCTGCCTAGTACCAGGATGAAAACAAGTTAACAAGTTTGCTGAGTAATTTTGTACCCGCAGACTTGCATCCATGTTTAGTGACTGCAACTATAAACAAGAAATGTTCAATGGCAGAATGACCTTCTCATCAAATATGTTTGCAACAATGTCTGAAACTCATTACTTTCAGTATTTCTGTATCTTCCCTTATACAAATGTTGTAACAACGTCTAAACTTGTTATTTTCCATATTTTGCTTGCATCATGTGTACTGTATTGGAGTTCATTGAAAATGAGCTTTGCTCAACTGAGTGTCCAATTCATATGATGAATAAAATATTTTACTACTACTGCTACTACTAGTACTTATTGCAGAGCTGTCGTTGAAAGGATTACAATGTTATTTTACCAAGAAAAATTTAAAACTGCCAGATAAACAAATTTAGAATTGTTCTAAAAGATTAGATCAAGTAAACAGAACACTAGACCCACAGTTCAAACAATCCAATAATTCTACCTAATACAGTTGGTGGAAACAAAATCTGATAATATTGGTAGTGGGTTACTCACTTTTCCTGAGACAATAGCCCCCGGTTTGAAATAACTTCTGAAAAATGAGCCTACAACCAAAATTTATGGTTTCTTCCTCCTCGCTCCCTGCTCATATGGCAGACACTTGCCTCTGCCATGACTGCTTTTACCTGTGCTCACCAATCACTTAGTGGGCAGCTATTTTTAAACACTGTGACCCAGAGGTCCTTGGCTTGAGGTTGGGCTTGTCACATCATTAACCCCTTCCAAAACAAAATGTGTTTTAAAATACATTTCTCTGAGTCCTGCTAGACTCAAGTATGATGCTCAACACCGCATGAAGTTATGTTAAGTCTATGAGTTCTTTTACAATAGCAGCCTTGTTTTAGTAGTTCTCCCTGCCAGGCTATGGACTACAGTTCCCAGCAGCCCTTTCAGTCACCCAGTAATTCTATAGAGAGACATGAGAGAAAGATTTATTTTTTTGTATATAGTTTATATTTTAGGTTGAGATAGTTTGCTGTAGAGAAAACTGGCTAGCTATCAACTTCCCCTGCAAGTCATTCAGGCAGCATTGAGGATCACTAACACATTCCTGTCTCCCCCCCTGAGTTGTTCAGGCAGCATAGAGCTCCTCAGCTGCCCCACAGGATGGACATCACTAAGACAGTCCTGTTTCCCCCATGAGTCGTTCAGGCAATATTGAACTCCCCAGCTGCCCCCAGGATGTACATCACTAAGACAGTCCTGTCTCCCTCATGAGTCATTCAGGCAGCATTGAGCTCTCCAGCTGTCCCCCCAGGATGGACATCACTAAGACCGTCCTGTCTCCCCCTTGAGTTGTTCAGGCAGCATTGAGCTCTCTAGCTGCCCCCCAGGATGGACATCACTAAGACAGTCTGTCTCCCCCATAATTCGTTCAGGCAGAATACAGCTCCCCAGCTGCCCCCCAGGATGGACATCACTAAGACAGTTCTGTCTCTCCTGTGAGTCATTCAGGCAGCATTGAACTCTCCAGCTGCCCCCCAGGATGGACATCACTAACACAGTCCTGTCTCCCTATGAATCATTCAGGCAGCATTGAGCTCTCCAGCTGCTCCCCAGGATGGACATCACTAACACAGTCCTGTCTCCCCCGTGAGTCATTCATGCAGCATTGAGCTCTCCAGCTGCCCCCCAAGGATGGACATCATGAACACAGTCCTGTCTCCCTGTGAATCATTCTGGTAGCACTGTGCTCCCCAACTGCCTCTTAGGACGGACATCACTAACACAGGTATGGGACTCAGGAATGCCACTCCATTGGCATCTGGCACCATTTTGAACAAACAACTGCTCCTCCAGCAGCAGATTGTGCAACTCGAGCCACTCAGCACCTTTTATACTTCAAGTCAGACGACCACAACTGATTGAATTTAATCACTACAGCTGTCTGTTTTACATTACTTTTTAGCCTGTTTTACCAGTTACCTTATGAGCATATACTGTAGCAGCCTGATGTAAACTGTTCAGCTGGCATTACAGGCACCTGAAGTACACATATCAGCCTGTTTAATACTGTAAATCCATCCTGTTTTATTGATTACTTTCAGAGCTATCAATGCTGTACCGTGTCCTGAATTGCTATTTTATGTAGTTCCCGGTACTTTTAGAATCAAATTATTGCCTTATCTAAACCCTGCACCAGATTTTATTTACTGCTTGTTTATTGCTCTGCACTTGTTGAAACAGGCAGTAAAGGGGATATTTACTTGTGTTTAAATCACCATAATTCTGCAGTGCTAGCATTTTCCCCTGCTAATGCTGTTCTGTGGGAGCCGATATCAGTTTACCTCTCTAGCCCTCCCACAGCTTTCCCCACCCTGTTACCATCCTCGGACATTAATTTACCTTTCTCCCTCTCTCCACAGTCCTGTCTCCCCTGCGAGTAATTTGGGCAGCTTTGAGCTCCTCAGCTACTCCCCCCCCAGAATGGACATCACTAACACAGGTACAGGACTCAGGAATGCCACTCCATCAGCATCTGGCACCATTTTGAACAAACAGCTGCTCCTCCAGCAACAGATTGTGCAACTTGAGCCACTCGATGACTGACAGCACCGCACTTTGTATGGTACCATATTACACTTCCCACCTTCCTCCCCAGCCACCCCACCACCACCCACCCTAAGCTAGTGGTACTTTTATGGTCAAAAACAAAATCAGCCACTTCCCTCCCTATTTCTTGAAGGCAAGTGGTCCCATCCTCTTCCCCCTCCGACCTGTTACCATTGGTGTCTCCCAAGTCAACACCATTTCCTCCCATAAACTCTTGTGGCAAAAAAAAATATATATATATATATATATATATATATATATATACATATATATATATTCACATAATAATATAAAATTAACATCAGCCACCTGCACTACATCCTATAATAAACATGTACAACTCATTGTCCCCTAGAGTCCTGATCCACTCGCCCCTGCCATGCTTCATTACTCCATTTACCTACAACCCCTCTTCACTTCCATCTCTTACTTCCCTCTCTCACTGTACCTTTCTCTCCTGCTTCCCACCTCCCCTTGCTCTACAGCCATGTTGCATACCTAGTCCACTCTCTTTCTTTACCACTCCCCAGTGCTCCCCCCCACTCCCCACTACCCATGGCCCACTGGTGCCTCTATCCTGCACTTCCACTGACCTCTAATAGCCCTAATCAGGCCCTCGTTAAAGACCCCACCCTTGTCCGATAACTCAGGCAGCAAATACAATAGGTTGCCAAAAAAGCACATTGACATACTTACCCTTTACCTTGTAAACTTATTGCTGTTGCTTGCTGGTGACATTGAATCAAATCCTGGCCCTACCCCTACCCCTTTCCTCTCCCACCATCTCTCCCAAGGGCTGAGAATTGCCCACCTAAATATCAGAAGCCTACAGCCTAAATTTTACCAAATCCAACCCCTGGTTCTGTCTCTCCAACCAGACATTCTGATCTTGTCTGAATCCTGGCACAGTCCCAAAAGTTCCAATGAGAGCCTCTCTATCCCTAGTTTCTGCCTAATTTGCCTGGACTGTGTCAATAGGGGTGGTGGATTGGCTATGTACCTCGCATCCACCATCCACTTCATTACTATCCTGACTTCCTTGGTCCTGTCCACTTATGAACTGTTGTTAATAAAGATTCCCCCCCTCTTCCAATCTTTATAGCTGGTGTCTACTGTCATCCTGACCTCCCCCTGTCCTCAGCCACCAATCTACTGGCAACTCTCTCTACCCTCACCTCTTCTGGGGGACTTCTAATTCTGGGTGACTTCAACCTGAATAGGCTCACCACCTCACAAGCCACCACCCATTCCAAAATCACCTCCATAAACCTAACTCATTAATGAATCCACACGCGTCAACCTTAAATCTAACAATCACTCCCTCATTGACTGGGTCCTGGCCTCACACCCACACCACATCATAAATGCAGGTATTTTGCCAGATGCACTCAGTGACCATTACATCACTTACTGCATATGTAAAATTTGGTGCCCTAGGGCTCCACTCAAATCCCTACAAATCAGTTCCTTTAAAGCATTAGATCTTACACCTCTACTCAACAATCTGTCAAATACAGATTGGTCCCCCATCAACACTGCTACCTCAATAGACTCAATCTTTGAATACTTCAAATCTTCATTCCTCAGCATCTGGAATCACCATGCCCTGCTCAGATGCACAAGAGTCTGCGGGTTCCATCACCCCTGGATCACTTCAGACCTCCTGGCTTGTCTATGGTTTCATGATCAAGCATGGAAAGACCACAAACTTTCACTCACTCCATCAGCCTACAAAAGATATCAAAGCCAGTGAAACACCTGTACTAGATTAGTCAGACAAGCCAAAGCAGATTACTTTTCCAGTGCCTTCCAGGCAAACATAAACCACCCTTCCAAATTCTGGAAGGTGGTCAATGTCCTTTTCTCACCCCCAAACAATCCCCCTGCCCCTGTCCTCAGAGTGGCAGATGCTACTTTGTTGGAACCCCCAGCTGTAGTCGAAGAGTTCAATACCTTCTTTACCTTCTGCACCTCCTCCATCCTCTTGTCTCTCACCACTATTCCCCCTTCCCACCTGCTTCCTCCGCACTCTGAAAATCGTGATCCTCCCATCTCATTCTCCCCTATATCCCCCTCCTCTTCCCTCAAGACACTCCTAGTATTGAACCCTACAAAAGGCAAAAGCCCTGATGACCTTGATGCCAAACTCCTCTACCTATCTGGCCCCACCATCTGGTATCCCACAGAAGCTCTACTAAACCTATAATTTACACTAGAATCTGTCCTGACTGCCTAGAAGCATGCTACCATCATCCCTCTCCCTAATGGTGGTGATCCCTCTGTGGCTGGCAACTACCACCCCATCTCCCTCCTTCCCATCCTTGCCAAATTGCAGGAACACATCATATTCTCTCAGATCTCTCCTTACCTTGACTCCTCCTCCTTTTTCACTCCTTTGCAATCTGGCTTCCACAAGAACCACTCCACAGTCACCTCCCTACTCAGATTCACTGACTCCATTCACACCAGTATGGACCAGGGTCTCATCACTTCTGCCATCTTTGTCGACCTAGCCAAGGCTTTTGACACTGCCTCACATTCCCTCCTACTTGACAAACTGTCATCTGCAGGTCTGTCACCTACTGCTACCAACTGGTTCAGATCCTACCTATCAGGCAGGTCACAATTAGTCAGAATTGGGGTCTCCCTCTCTTTGCTCCTCCCCATTCACACTGGGATACCACAAGGCTCAGTCCTCAGTTTGATTCTTTTCTCCATCTTCCTTAATGATCTCCCTTTGGTCTGCTCATCTGCATCCATCCACATGTATGTGGATAACACCATCCTTTATGTATATGGTACTTCCTCCCTGGTGGTGGCATACACGCTACAGCATGACTTTGACAATGTCCAACACTGGCTACACTACAACCAACTGTTTCTAAATACAAAGAAGATAGCACCCATGACCTTTGCCACAAGGCTGAGACTCTCCAGGCTCCCCTCCCTCCCCTCCTACCACACTGTCGATGGGACCATGTTGGAAGACACAGCTTCATTCAGGTACCTTGGGGTCTGGCTTGACAAGCACCTTGATTTCTCTGGTCATGTGGATGCTATTCAAAAGAAACTGCTCCCCCAATTGGAAGCCTTATACCAGAATCATGAATGCATCCCCTTGCTAGACTGCAAAGAAATTCTACAGAGAATGAACCTTTCAACTTTTGATTACAGTGAGGTAGTCTTTAGTGCTGCCCCCAAATCCTTCCTAGCCAGATTGGACACCCTATTCCACTCCTGCTACTTTACTCTCAGCTATCCTCCTCGCACTCACCATTGATCCCTTTATCAATCTCTGTCTCTCCCATCCCCCCATGAATGTCAGCTAGCTCACTGTGCCAACTTCCTTGGCAAGTTCTGGTTCAGCATACTCCCTTTTTACTGATCATCCTCCCTTTCTCCCCTCCCAACCTCAGCTCACTCCCTCAGGAGCAGTGATGCTCACTTCCTCATCTTCCCCTTCAGGTCCTCATCAGCTGGCCAGGCATCCTTCTCCTATCATTTCCCCAAGCTTTGGCACTTGCTACCCTCATCCATTCATAATGTCCCCTCACTCTACACCCTCTCCTCACTCCTGCGCTCCTTCATTTCCCCCACATGCAACTATACAGTGAAGCTCACCAGGATGAAACCCACTTCAAAGGCATTCTGCAGCATGTAGCAGAGCGCTACAAAATACTGCAGAATTGGGTTTCATCCTGGTGAGCTTTACTGTACCTAATTCACCCTTCCTCTATCTAATATAATCCCCATGTAAATTCCTATGCACTCCATATTTCCTTCCCCCTAACCAACCACAGGTCCCCCCCCTCCATGCCTTGTTCAGAGTGCACAGCTTATCCTTAATCTCAAGCACTTATCCTCCAGATTCCCCACCCTCTCAGATTCCCCACCCCCTTGTGCCTAGCATGGTGAGACTAGCTGTGGCTATGTTCTCTAGCACTTATCCTTCTACTGCTAGTAATCAAAGAAATGGATTACTGTAGTCTCAAAATCAATGCATCCTGTGTGTTTTGTCCACATAAACATTCTTCACTGTTTCCCTGTACCATTGTATTGTATCATATTGTATTTTTGACCAATTGTGTGTAGTTTTTTTGCCTATTGTTACCATGTATTCATTACTGTACCTACCATTATCCTTCCCCCAGGATGCATCTGGAAATGAGCAATTTACTCAGTATGTCTTCCTGATGAAACTCTTATATAAATAAATAAATGCTACTACACAGACCAGCCTCTGCTGTGTCTGCCTCCGACCATGCTACAAATATGGCACTCTCCATCCCTATAATGCATATTGACCTGTAATTTTCTGTTCAACCTGGCGGTTGAAGACATTGAAATGTTGCCTATAATCTGTATCCAATAAGAAGCTTAGGTTTTGTACACTCTTCAGTTGCAACTGCAGGGAAACAAACTTTGCAGTGTTTGCCTGCAATCCTCACTCAATTAGATGATGCAATAACTCTCCTATGAACCTGATGGAACACTAGCTATCAAAGCTTCTGAGCCAGCAAACTGCTGTTGTTTCTGCAACATTGATCTGCAGAATGCAACAGCATGTCAGGAACTTCCACCCAGAGAGGGAGATTGGCGGAGTCTTGACTTCCAGCATCACCATGGATCTCATAGGCCAGTAAAGTGCACATTACTGTTGTTCAATACTGGAGGAGAGAATTGCTGCTCTGACAGTCCAAGCAGAAAAGGCACTGTGTTGGCAATCAAGTTGACAACACCTACTTTAATCCCTGTCAGTAGCCAGCCAACTTGCAGGACTCGGTCTATAGGGACATTGTCTAAGTTGGATTCAAAATAAGGAGGAGCAGGAGAGGCTAAGAAGCAAAAGCCTGTGTGAACCCCACTGGTGATGCCATGGAATGCCAGTGTCAACTGACATCCTAGTGGAGTTGTTTGATCTGCTATACTAGGAGGAGGAGTTGCATGGAGAGATAGAGGAGGTGGATAGGCAGTTTCTCTTGAGTAAAAGAGCGAGATTAGGAAGAAGAGCTTATTCAGAAGTAATTGGATACAATGCTCAGCTGAGAAAAGGCAACTGTGAGTACAACACAGGTTTTTCAGGACTGCACAGATAGATACTGTAGATAGATAGATAGATAGATTGATAGACAGATAGATAGATAGATAGATAGATAGATAGATAGATAGATAGATAGATAGATAGACAGACACACACACACACACAAACAAACAGATATGTAAACCGCCATGAGGCTATATTTTCAAGGTTCCCTTACACTTGCACATCAAAGACGCCAGGTCTCAATGATGGAGCTAAAGCATCAGCACTCCTGACTGGACTGGAAATTATTGCCTCGATGAAATCCTATGCAGAGGTGTACCATGTAAGACTGGTTTGGGGCACAAACTATTGTGCAATGTCATAAATTCATACAAATAAGGACTTTGTGGCAAGACTGCCTTTGGACTGGAAATTGGGAAACCTTTTTGTCATATCTGACCTGATCTGACCTGGCATGATGACAGGGTTAAAGGGTGACAGGACAAACAATCAGGATGTATTGCATGAGAAAAGAGCTTCAAGGGCTCCTGGACTGTTGAAGGACTTCAGTAATTCAGGAACATTTGTACCAACCAATTGCCTATTAAGTGACAGACCTCCAGGTCTGCTTACTTTGATTGACAGCTAAAACTGCCTATTGAGAGCTGAGATTCCCCAGTGAACAGCAGGGGCTGTTCGAGACACAATTCAGTCTGCGTGAGAACCCAAAACAGATTGGTACCTGTGTGCAGTTGAGACAGACAGCTTGACTTGCTGCATCACGGAGGCAGACTGCATATTTGTCAAAACTAGAAAGAAAAGTGAGGAACAGTACTCATGCTACTGAAGAAGGAGGCAACTGCATGCTAAGCACTGCACTACAGTGAAACTGAAGGCTGCAGCAACTTAAAAAGATTTGCCATGCTGCAGCTGGACTATTACAGCTATGCTTAATGATAACCCATCCTTGTGTGTGTACGATTTGAAGAGTTTAGCTATTGAACAGGTTTATCAATATAAGTACTTCGGGGTCCTTTTGGACCCTGGGTTGACTTTTTCACTTTAGGTTCAAACAGTTGTTCATACTATAAATCAAACACTAGGTTGGTTGTACAAATTTAAAAATGATTTTTCTCTTGAAGTAAGAAAATCAATTGCAGTTGGATCACTGTTGCCACATTTTGATTATGTTTCATATATTTACTTTAATCTTTGGAGTAAGGAATTGCATTCTCTGACAGTTGCTTACAATAATATCTGTCATTTTGTTCTTTTGGTGCCTTTACGTACTCATCACTGTGTTTTGTATTCTCAGCTGGGTTGCCTGGATCTGATGGCCAGAATTGAATATTATTTTGGTTGTGTAATGTTTAAATGTGTTTTTCATAACTCATTGTTCTCATTATATAATCTTGTAATGTCACGAATCATTCTTCCCAGCTTACGCTCTTCAAATGGTATTTAATTAGATGCAATTGTACCTAAACTCAAAAAAGCATCCTGAGCGTTTTCTATTGCTGGCCCATGGTATTGGAATGCATTACCTCAAACTATACATCAGGCCTCTTCTATAACAGGTTTTAAGGCAACGTTGAAAGAATATTTATTGTTGAAATTTTCATGTAGTTGCTTTGTGCAATTTATTTATTTTGTACCTGTATGTTTATATGTCAATTTGTGTTTTTTGTTCAGGTCAGGCCTGAAAAAGGGCCTTTGGTCCAGTCCAGTAAACAAATGAATAATTAAAAAATAAATAAAATAACTGAAACCCCCTAGCATGCACCTCAGCCAGATACTAATAATTGTCACCCCTCAGGACTAAATGCCAGAACATGCTGGGTGATATGGTATAAACAGGTATTGATAGGAGAAACTGCCCTGTGCAATACAGATTTGGCTACTGAATGCTGGAATCAGGAGAGGCCTGAATTGAGTCAGAGGGGCAGCCTGTATACCTGCTATCAAAGATGAGAGAGAGTGAAACCAGCCAGAGAAGGATTTGTCGTGGACTGTGCCATCTCACCTCCATATCAAGGGAGCTACTCTAGCCTGAGAATTGTGAGTAAACTCAGGGCTTGCCCTTCAGCAGCAATCTTTAGCATAGTTGGGAAGCATTTTATGGACAAGGCCATCTGACCGGCATTTACAACTTCTTCACTGAGGTTTGTTTTTTAGCTGTTGTATTTATCCACCTCACATGCCCAATGACACCCCACTACTTCAGGTCCCCAGTGATGCTACTGCTACCTTCCAGACTCACCCCTCACTGTCAGCTTTGGAATCCTTTTCCCAGACTTTCAGCCACACATTCTGGGCAAGCATGTCCCTATCTTTGTTCCCTTTCGATCATCATCAAGGTGTGTCTTCGGAACACTGCCTCATTTACTGTTCCTGTTTGAAGGCTTGTCCCTTCCAGTGACCTTTCCAGGATTTGGAGGAAATGAGCACACTGTGGATGTGGCTGAGAGGTTAATTCTGCTGAGGGTCTGGGGGGTTCATAGCATGGGAGACCATGGGGTCTCATTCTGCATACCATTGGGGTATGTTCACCTTTTCTCACCTCCCCTTTATCCAGAGTTCTGCATGCTGCATCTGGCCTGGGGGTGTGCTTGAAGGTGCATGGTCACCCATGCTGTCAATATGCATCTCTGTTAGCCACCACCAGGAACATTTATAGAGTGATACACTGAGTACCCTGCAAATAGGAGGAGAACCTCCAGTGGGCCTCCACTCCTGACATCTCAGGCTCAGAGTGTTAACCCTGGTTGCCAGCTTCCCAAAGAGATTCCTTATTGCTCAACACCATAGAGATGGCCCACCTCATTAAGGTTTAATGAGGATTTGGGATGGGGATCCATTTTTCAATGCATTGTTAGCCTTTTTGCCTAAGTGCACCACCACCAGCCAACTACATGCAACATCATGCAGCCTACACTCTTATCACTGTTGGGTACCCAGTAAAGCACTGTCAGTAAAAATTAGTCAAAAGTGTTACCAGTAAGAATGGTTATCACTGGTACCAGTGGGGTAGAGCTTAGTGCCCCTAGTACAGGTGGGCAATTGCAACCAGCATAGAATCTGATAACAGAAAGACACTGAGGGTCTATCAAGTCTTCTCAAACTATACTACCTCACCTCACTGACTTACTGTAATGGTGGGTTCTCTCCCATAGTACTGTGTATATGTTGTGTTGGGGCGGACACTGTTGTGAGCTGTACCTAGAAGGATATGTGAAGCACTGTACCGGTAAACATTATTTTGATGGTTCCATGTCATAACGGCAATTGTGGAATAGTGATTGCTGTTACAGTGAGTGTACATCACTGAAAATGGATTTAGGTAATGCACACTCACAGCACGGACAAAAATGGTGCCCAAGACCTATGGGTCTTATTTTTAATGCTTCTCCCCACAGCACCCCCTTACTTATGGATTTTCAACTCCAGGTGGGTGCATGTTGGGGGGGTGAAAAATGTGAAAAAATTAAAGCCACCTGCTGGCAAAAAAAACAACCCGTGCTGTGCTGGACCCAAACCCTGCACCCTGCACCTCCCAGATGACCACGCTCCCCACCATGCTAGTGGACCAGCTCAGCAGCTCCCCACCACACCCCCTCCCACATACCATCCCTCCCTTGCTACTCTCCCCCCCCCCGGCGAATGTGCACATGCACATATACCGTGTACTTCCCATCGCGGTATTTTGCCCACCCCAGTATCCAGTTCCTCCCCCCGCTTGGTAGCCATGAACACAGGTGCCATAATTGAGTCGCTGTTTTTGTAGGCACCCAATTTCGGTTGCCTTGTTCACTGGATACCTATTCTGACTGCACCTAGATGGGTACAGAAGAGCAATACCTGTATATACTGTAGAAGAACCAGCCAGACTATGCAAACTACCTAACTGCTGCTAACTCCCTTTTTCCATTTGTGGCCTGAAACCTGGACCCAAAATAAAGTTCTTGTCCTTTGTTGCTAGTTACTGACTGAATACAAATTACTCTTATTTAGTTTACAGTATAAGTGCATGCTTTATTGGGATTCTTACTACACTAAACTGGTTCACGGATGGATTAATCCTGTGGGGAGGCCGGGGGGAAGGGTAGTGCATTCCAGGGAGTTGAACCACACTTACACCATGCCCAATTTACTTTTTCTCTGAGTGAAGGCACTGGACAATTTATTTAACCTTTGGAAATGAACTCCCTATTAAGGAGTTTAACGGATCCAAGACACTCAAACTTGTTGACAGCACAAGGCAAGGGTAACCACTGTAGCAATCCAGACAGGAACCCAGTGTAGCCTACTACCAGAAACCAAACAAAAAAAACACAGGGAGGAGTCTACTTCAGACAAAGCCTGTCTGTGTCTCTGTCACTTCTGGAAAAATAGACTCACTCACCAGACACAGTTCTGTTTTTCACAGTTTTATTTAAGAATCAAATAGTTACAGTATTATTGAAAATAAGCCAACGTTTTGTAGGAAAAAGTCCTGCTTCCTCAGGGCAAACAGTTACTATTATATTAATGAAACATGATATAAGGCAGTCATGCAATAAAAATCCAAAATAGACTCTATATGCTGATCCTATGGCGCAGATATTCAAAACTTAGTGCAGCACACAAACCAATAGCGCAGCAATAACGCAGGACTAGCATGGAACTGCGATATTTAAAGCACCGGTTAGCGCGTGCTTACCGCAATAGCATGGGGCAAACCGATAATGTATGCAAGTGACAAAGTGAGGGGGCGGGAACCAGCATACAAGTGCTATGGGATATTCAGAGCCATAGGGCCACGCTAGACCACATAGCACAACATGTAGCACAGCACTAGGTACCGCCTATAAAAGGTTGGTCTTATCCCAGGGCAAAACACAGAGTGGGAGAGACCACACCAGGAAGTGAATATGGCAGCAGTGCTGAATGCTGTGTTGCTGCAACTGATGTCAGCAACAGTAGAGGAGGAGTAGAGGGAGCAGGGCCAACAAGTGCCGCAATGCAGACCAAGGAGTTGTTATGCTGCACACAGGTGGTACCAGCCCAGGGTCTCCTTCGAACCCCTGCCAGATGAGCCCATCATTGGCCGGTACAGGATGAACAGGGGCATGTTGAGGCAGCTATGTGAACTCCTGCATGAGCAGCTGCAGTCTAACACCAGACGCAGTCATGCCATGATAGTCAAGGAAAAGTGACAGCAGCGATCTGCTTTCTAGCCACAGGGACATTCCAACGACCAATGGGTGACACCATAGGGGTATTGCAGTTGGCCGCTTCACGCCTCCTGACCCAGTTCCTTGATGCTTTCCTGCCACATCCTGGTGAGTTTATAGAATTCCTCAGCATGACAGCAGAGCGCAGAGAAACCATGCAACAATTCCATCGAGTTGCGCACCTACCAGCAGTAATTGGTGCCATTAACTGCACCCATGTCCCCATCCGTGCACCACCTGGTGATGGCAGTGAGGCATATGTGAACAGGAAGGGGTACCATGCCATCAATTGCCAGGTGGTGTGTGATGTGACTAGGTGCATCAACAATGTCTTTGTGCAGTCCACCGGCAGTGCCCACGACACCTTCATTTGGCACCAGCCCCGGCTGTGTCAGGCCTTTGAGGAGGGCAGGATACCCAGTGGGCACCTTGTCGTTGAGTATCAGCATGCAAGGCACACACACCCCACAGCAGGGGTGGGGAGAGGCAGGGGAAGGCAAGGAAGGTGCTCGGGAAAGCAACACAGGTGGTGTACCACAGCAAGGGGCAGACAGCAGAATAACAACACTAACAAGTGCACATTTCTCTGCAGGGGACAGCGCCTATCCTCTGCGACCCTGGCTGCTGACACCAGTCCCCCGGCTAGCTACAGTGGCAGATGATCGGAACAATGAGGCACACGCCACCACTAAGAACATCACAGAGAAGGTGTTTGGCATACTAAAGATGTGCTTCTGATGCTTAGACACATCAGGCGGTGCCCTACAGTATAGGCCTCAGAAGGTATGCCGTATCATCCTAGCCTGTTGTATGCTTCACAACATGGCAATGAATCATGGGATACAGGCATCTGAACCTGAGGAACAGACTGTCAGTGACCCAGAGCCAGGGGTCAGGGGGATAGTGGAGCAACTTGAGAGGAGAGATCCTTGAATGGGCCCCAGGGCCCTGGAGCACAGAGCCATCATCATCAGGACACTGCCATAGGCCAGAAGGTGAGTACACACAGCACAGCAACCAGAAACAGTACAGTGGTAATGAGTTAATATGTACAGATAACCATAATAATGCAGACCACCAACAAAGTATGTGCACAACACAGTGGAAGTGAATGTACGTGTGGTATCAGTGTGAACTGTGGGCTGTGCAGGATACGTATGTGACCACGGTACACAGCCATGGCATTGTGAAGCAGGTGATGCCTGACATGAGGCGGCAGGTTGGGAAGGGCCACCATGGCTGCGCAAGTGTGAACATGCCAGTGACTGTGTGTGTGTGTGTGTGTGTGTGTGTGTGCACACCCGTGGCAGTGCGACTGCATATGTGTGTGTGTGTGTGCATGTGTGTACATCGGGGTGGTAACAGTGTTCATGTGCATGGCAGCCAGGCCTGTCTGTGGCAGCTACTACCACGCATACAACGCACACCATGTGCGTGGGACACAAAGCCAGGGGTGCTCTGTGCCAAGGAAAGGTTTGGAGAGGACTGCAGTGAGACTGGAAGGGTGGTCCGCCAGCACCCTGGCCAACCAGCAGAGCCAGACAGGGTGGGCGGCCACCCACAGTGCCACTGGGTGCTGGCCGTTGCACCCGATGCAGTGGTGCTGGAGCCAGTGCTCATCCTGCAGCCACATGTGGCCTGCCTGTGGGCCTGTGTGCCACGGGCATGATGTCCCCCTTGTACAGCCTGCTGACCACTATGCACCCCATGGAGCACTGTGGTGAGATCAACCATGGCGGCCATGAGACCTACAAAGCCATGATCAGGCATGGCCACCATGTACCCCAACCTGTCCTCATCCCACTGTTTGGCCCAAGCAAAGCCCAGGGACACAGACTCCTGCATCTGTGACAGCTCATGCCGCAGCTCATACCAAAGGGCATGCAGGTCCATCTGGGCCTCCTGCTGGGATGTGAGGGCAGCCTGAAGCAGAGGGTGGCCCCCCAGGCATCTGGCTCCATGGCCGTGGCATTGTCAATGTCAGCCGGAGGTTGCGCCTGCTGCTGGACACGGTGGGAATGCTGTGGAAGCAGCTGAACTTCCCACTGCTGCAGGGCTCCTGTGGTGTGCTGTGTCCCCTGTGGGCCCTGCACCCCTCCTCATGGATGGCAACGCATGTCTAGTGGTGCACACACAGCCCCCTCATGGCCCACCACTGGCTGGACCGGTCCTTCTAAGGTGGCATGGCTATCCACCCCAATGGCACCCATGATGCAGACCTCAGCATGCCCCACCCCCTATGCCGCCCACCACAGGCAGGTAGTAGCCCTCCTCTGATCCATCTGACCCAATGTCGCTGGTGACCATTAAGAGGATCACCTGGCCACCACTCAAATCCTCCACCTGGACATCCTCCATGGCTGCATCATTTTCCTGGTCCCCACCAGCATTGGTGTACCCCCATGGCAGGTGTACCCCATGTCCATCTGACTGCCACACATGTGGTGCAGCTGAGGGTCCACGCCTGGCACCCAGCCCAGAAGTCGATGGCATGTTATCCTCCTCTACAGCCTCCTGCTCCACAGCAGCCATCCCAGCCATGACCTGATGCACTGCAGGCTCTGTACTCATCACTGTGGAACAAGAAGGGGCAGACACACTGACCAGTACGTGTACAGTGTGCCACAACCACCACCAGCACATGCACACCCTAGGATATGTGCCACATGCCACGGACATGCACACCACACAGATCAGTCCCAGCGACACAGATCATGGTCACATGCACAACCCCCCCACAGTGCACATGCCTCGAGGTGTCAGCTGCGGTGATGGCCCTGCTGAGGCAGTGGAGACATGCTATCCCATCCCACGTGTACAGTGTACACAGCAGAGCACCCCCAAAGTGCACCCCACATACCTCGGCAACACTGACCCCCAGCAACAGTGCAGATATGCCTTGCAGGGTGCACACACGCAGATACCGACCTGCCCTAGGTGGTGTGAGTGGTGTCTCACACCCTCCACCAAGTACACCAGCAATGGACACGGGATGCAGTGTTGATGCCACCACAGTCAATAGTGGATCCTCCTGTCACTGTTGCATGGATTGTGGGCAATCTCCAGTCTGCAAACGGTTGCGGAGCCACTGTGCCTCCTCCTCCTTTGTCCGGCACAGCAGGTCACTCCACTGCTTCCGCACTGCATCCGTGATACATCCACGGCCATCAACGGCATTTACCCCTGCCGTTATCTCTTCCCATATCTGGTGCACCATGGCATCCGTTGCCTTGTGATGATGGAGCACCTGCTCCCTCTCCTTGACGCCATGGGTTAGCACCTTCAGCTCGTCCTGTGAGAAGCGATGTGCATGGATGTGTTTCGGATGTGCTGCAGTACCTATGGGAGACATGTACAGGGATACCTGCCACACGCTCCGGCATGCCTGTGTGCATGGCACACATGGAACACTATGTACATGCCATCCCCAACACCTGCACTGACCAACCTACTGTGGCATGGTGAAGACCCAGGCCAGCATGTGCATGTACGGTGCACACAGCCACTGCACAATGCGGCCACCCCTGTGTGCACAGTGCGATTGCATGGCTGACGGTGGACAAACTGCATGCACCGGCCCACCATGGGCACGGCTCGGCCCATGTTGCCAGCAGACATACCCCTCAAGTGTCCCCCGGTATGAGGGGCAACCCTACTGCCACCCCATGGCATTGCTCCATCCCCCATCTGCCCCTCATGGGGCATGTACCCTGTACACAGAGCATGTGCTGCACATCCAGACAGTACGGCATAAACGCAAACAAGTGAATGATACCAGGCCCAGACCTCACGGTGCTGATGTTGGCACTATGGGATCCACACTGTTCTGAGCCTGTATCCCCTGGCCTGTGGCTGTGTTCCACCATCAGAGGGTGTATGACCCTTAACGTCCCTCATCCTGAGTGGCCAGAGAGGGTCCATCACCGCCATGTCAGTGTAACACGGTTGAGAGGCATGTCTGCAGGCCGTCCCCCCGGCCAGTCCCTGGCTAAAACAGTGTGTTGGTAGTCCACTCAAAGAGGTGTCTGCCACTGGGGCATGGGCATGTCACATGGCCCAGTCGGCTCGCCGGCTGGACCAGTGGCCATGTGCACCACTACACAGCACCGTGCTAGCATATAGGCCAGCATGCAGCTTCCCTGTCCCATGCCTGTACCGTGGCGGACTGCAAGTGCACAGTGTGTACGGCCGGGCCTGGTGACATTCCACAGCCATACAGCCAAGCCTCAGGCTACTATACAGACCTGCCTCTTGCTGCTTTGCCTCCTGTGACATGACCCTGTTTGAAATACCAGTTCAGCTGTTGCATCAGTTGTGTGCAGCAGTCCCATGAAACAACACCAGTGGAGCACTATTTGCCCTTATATAGCCCAGCTGGGCAATCCAGCCTGTTAGGCATGCAAATGAGTGGTTAATGCTATGCTAATCACACTGTTTGCCCCTTGCATACACAAGTGCCCTCATTTACATAGGCCAGTTGAAATATGGGTCTGATTAGCACTGGGCAATCAGCTTAACGGTGTGCAAAGCTTAGCGCGGGGATAGCACCCCAGTGTAGCGTGCCACACCATTACACACTTTTTTGCTTAGTGCGGTACTACGCGCATGTGTGGCCATGACACTACAGGGTCATGGTGGGGTCACTCATACACATCTCGCTAACTTCCGGGTAGTGCCGCGCTACATCATGTGCTAGCATGGCGCTACAGCACACTTGGCTGGTGAGCTCTGGGAGTGGCACAGGCTGTGAAATAACACTTGTGGCAGGGTACCAGTCTGGATTAATCATGTCAGGGAGGCATAGGCTGTGCACTGTGGTACACAGAGACAGGCGCTGGGGGGAGGTTGAAACTGCCAACCTGGTCCAGTTGGTGCAGCAAAGGCACCGACGCCTTTTTGGGGAGGTCAGGAAGGGTGACCTCCCACACCAGCAGGTGTGTGTGCCTCCATTGCCCGGAGGCTCACAGAACGCATGGGCATAACACGGGATGCCGAGAAGTGTCGGCATCGCTATACCGACCTGCGCCCATGGCAGAGGCAGCAGTTGGAGTGGTACATGCGCATGGTGCATGATGGCACTGTGCCAGTGCCAGGTAAGTGGTGTCGCATGTAGCACACACATATGGCACATGTCACTTTGTCTGCTAGTGTGTGTGTGTGTGTGTGTGTGGTGCGCGGCCCCGTGTGTGTGCACAGGTATGCTGTGTTGCCAGGTGGGTGGATGCATATGGCAGTTGTTCGGGGGCACGCGGACTGGGCATCCCAGGGTGCACAATGGTACAGAGTGTCGGGGGAGCACACCTGCCAATGTTGCCAGGTAATGCACACGGTGGTGGTGGTGCTTGTGTGGTGCATGCAGTGTTCGGGGGGTCACACTGCTGTTGTGCCATGTGCAGCCGTGACCCTTGGCCATGGCATGGGTGGTGGGTATGGACTGTGAGGGTGGGGGGGCCCTGCCACAGGACCATCCTGCAGCCATCACCTGTGTGCTGCAGGAGTGCTGTCTCCTGTGCCCCGGACAGCCTACATGTCTGTGTGTGCATCCAGTGACCATGCACCTGTGTCTGGCACTGTTGCCTTGCTGTGCCAACATGCCTACATGCCCTGTGTGCCGGGGCACACCCCATGGGCCATGTGGGTCCTCTGTGTGGGTGTCACATCTGTTCAGACACTGTCCCTGGGCTACCCTGTGTGTACAGTGCAATGGGGGTGGGGGTGCATCTTGCTGTGGCTTTCGCGGTCCATGCTGTGTGTTGCGCTAACACTATTGTTCCCTCTGTCCACTGTAGAGTGTATCGAGCAGCCCAGAACAGTGGGAGAAGACAAAGGGGTGTCCCAGGACATGCAGAGGAGCAGCCTGAGGGTGCCGGCCATGCCACAACAGGTGCAAGAGAGCAACCCTGAGGCCAGGGGCCTGTTGCATAAGTACATGTCCCTTTCATTTGTGCTGTACCTCTGATCTGTGTGGTTCCTTCACTGGTCTGCCATTGCCTGTGCTGGCAGGTTGGCTGCCACAGGCATCATGCCAGTGCTGTGTTATGCACCTGTGTTGCACAGTGCTGCTGGAGTCTGGCTGCCTGGCCGCTGTGACAGGTGTGGGGCGGTGTGGGCCAGTGTCAGCATGCATGGCTGCAAGGGTGCCAGATGGTAGTGGGGGTTGCGGGGGCAGTGGTTCAGAGGGGCACTTCTGAGGGTACACAGGGCACTGTGTCAGACCTGTCTTTGGCCATGCAGACATCTGCAGTGAGGCTGGTTCCACCCCTCCCACAGACCCAGTTCCTACGCCTGTGTGCAGACAGCATTGCCATGCTGAGCATATGCTCCGCTGGCCATGTGCAGCTGTTCACTCACCGCGTACATGGTCTGGCTGCTGGGCACCGCACACAGTGCAGTATGTGTCCCGTGTTCAGCGGCATCTATTGGACCACACCTGATGCTGTCTGCACCCTGTGGGCCTGCTTCTGCTGTGGGTTGGTTCGGCCGAGGCATGGGTTGGCCATTGGTTGGCCACTGTGCCTGCATTGTGCTGCTCCGGCACTTCTTTGGGTTGTTGTTGTTGCACTCTGTTTCCTGGTACATTGCTATCTGTCCATGGGCAGCCTATCCCGATGTGTGGTCTCCCATGTGCATGTTGTTGCATGGCCCACACATACCACTGTCCTGGGGACCGCCTGTGTGACTGCAGTGTCTCACTGTGTGCAGTGCTGGGGTGGGTGGTGTCACCTGTGCCATGGTGCTGTTGGGGCCTGATGTTACCATGTCTGTTGGGTATTGGGATGGTGCCTGTGTCTACCAGGCCTGCCTCGTGGGCACCTGCTGGGTGTGCCTACCATTGCGTTCCTCAGCACCACTTGGGCATGGCTGTCGGGACATGCTGTCCATCCCTGTATAGCCACCTGTGGCTGCAGTATGCCTCAGTATGCAGTTTCCCATCCTCATGAGCTCCCCCTTCCTCTTGTAGGTTCACTCCAATCGTCTTTGTGGGCAACCAGACCAGAGGAGTTGGAGGGCTCGGAAGACCTTCTGCGATGCCTTGTCTGGCAGCAGAGGATGATAATTGAGCAGCAGGCTGTCCTCATCTCAGAGACCAGGAGGGTGGCCACTGTCCTGGAGGCACGTCTGCTGGATCCATCCAGCAATCAGCCATGAGCATCACCCCTTTTCTGTTGGCTATCCCCCCCTTTCTGGATTGGTGTTTATCCATGGATTCTGTTGTGTTCCCCCTGTGTGTGTCCACCTCCCCTTTCCCCCATTCCCATTGCCATCCTGTAAATATTGTACATTTGTAAATATGTTTTTCATGCCACTGTTTCTGTTGTCTATGATTTTCATAGTTGTAGTCATTTGCATGCTAGTCCTCTTTTATTTATTTAGCTTTTGTTTACCAGGTAAGTACACTAGACAGTCAAGTGCCTATTTTCAGGTACGACCCGGGAGAATTACAAAGATACAGGCAATAACAATTCAGAGGCAGGATAACAGCAATTCAACAAGGTACAGTCAGGTACGGGCTGAGAAGTAGTGGTAGTGGTGTGTGTTGGAGGGGGTTATTTGCATTTCAGTTTGTTGTGTTTGTTCAGTCGACTTTATTTGTTATAGTGGTGGTTCATGCAGTAGTAGCTGTAGTGTTCATAGTTCTCAGTTTTGTTTTGTTTGTTGTTTATGTTATTTGTTTACCTTTTGCATTGTAGTGTGTACTGTTTGCATTACTTTACTGTTCCTGCTGCTTTGCCATTCATTTGTTACATATTACATTCCTGTTTCTACAGTTTACTGTGTCCTGTGTCATTTTTGGGTGCTGGGGTTTTCACTTCATATGTACTGTTCCTTGGTTCTCACACATGGGTCCTGGTTGTTGCTTGCCATTCACATGCATGCATGTCATATACTGGGTTCTACACTGCGGTCTGCACCTGGGACCTTGTTCCAGACTGTGTTTCCTTGCAGGTGTCTCAGGGTCAGGCTGTCTCACCTCTGCACTGTGTTCCACTGGATGTTTGCACTGCCTGCCTGGGTGTTATATTCTGTGCTGTCTTATTTGTTATCTTCAGTGCTGTCTTATTCCCAGGCAACGTTTGCCCTGCACTCCTGGCCCTGTTTGCCCGGCTTCCTTTGCTTGCTGCATTCAGCTGATTTTGCACCGGGCTATTCCTTTTGAATATAGCTTGCTTTCTGCTTTGGGCTACGTTTGCCCGCCGGGCAGTGCTTCCTTAGCCCGGAGCCAGGATTTTGAATATATTACCCTATGTTTCATATTGTTTTTACAACTCATATTCCTTCCTGCATAAACTTGCAATAATTAATCCTTTCTCTTTCACATAATTTACTCATGCTTACTTACAATATAAGGACTTATGGTTCTATTTTAAATTGTTCAGCACTAAATCTGTGATCTAGTCTAGTTACATAACTAATTTTTACATTCTCAGTACTCCTTACTCCATATTTTCTGATATTCATACAAAGAAAAATTGAGGAACAACAGCTCTATTATGCACTCATACCTGGCCAATGACTCTCCTTGCATGTTGGACATCAATTATAAACCATCATCTCCTTTTTCCCTAAAATAATAATAAGGAAACAGCTACTCTCCATACAACATTGTATCATATTTAACATTATAAGAGCCTATGTACTGCCTATGTATTATAAATTCAAACAATATTATACTGTATGTCCAGAATTTTTTTTTGTCTGTCTCAGCGCCGGCTTCAGCCCTGCCATGGCCCCCATCGCCCTCGCCCCAAATAAGCTGTTCTCCATTTGCCCTGACTTACCCCAGGGTGGGGGCCATGGCACTGGGCCATGTGTCACAGTGTGACACGGGCCGAGTTAAGTGGCCAGCCTGAGCATGAGAAGGATGGCAAGGCAGCGCATTGGAGGCGCTGCGGTGGGATTTTCTATTTTGCTCACTCTGGAGCCTGGTGCGTGCAATGACACCAGCCGAGGCAGAACTCGCATGCTCCCATGCGTGCTCCCCTCAAAGCATCTGCACTCAGCTCCCCCTATGCTCAAGCACATCACCTTGCTCCCCATCCTCCGACGGGGGCACGCAGGTGCCAGTGCTGTAGATTTCCCCCTACCAGGGGAAGGTGAGCAGTCCTCCAGATGCTCAATCCTTCCCCACCCCTGCTGACCCCCGGCGGCCCATGCCTATTCCGTAACATGGGTCACCGGTGTGGCACGAGGTGTGGCGTCCAGCACCTCAACCCTCAGCACTACCGGGCCAGCCGATATCTAGAAATTTTTAACACTATATTATGTCATTCTTAACCAAACAAGGTTTTTTTTCTACTTTTTCAAAATATGTCCTGCAGGTCTGTATCAAAATGTTATATACAAACTGTGACATTCACTTCATGCTGAAAGTGTCACAGTTTCCTGCATGACAAAAGGGATTAATTCCCATTGAAAGTACATTGTGGACTGCAGTAACCCTTCTGCAGCTTACTGCATAATGTGGTAGAAGTGGGTTTCATCCTGGCGAGCTTCACTGTAATTACAAAGAAGCTCTAATATTGGGTGTAATGTCTCTTTAAATCTATATAAATGATAACAGGCCATTTTCATTTCTAAAGAATGTCAAAAATCACATAACTTGGTATTGCCAGTGTCATATACATTTCTATACCTTTTTTCTTTTAGTGTCTTGCCTTGTTGGCATTCCGTGAGGGATCTTCTCTTCACTGTGCTGTTCCACATGAAAATGGACAGTACTGAAAATTCTGTAACCATATTCAACCTTGTTTCTCTTATAAGTACACTCTCTGTTTAAACTCATATTTTGAAAGTGTTAGGCACTTACGCAGCCTAAGCAGGATGAATGAGCTGGCACCTTGTCTGCCAACCAACAAGGACGCCAAGCACTTGTTCTGTGGTGTTTAAATACATACAGTACTTCCTCTTTCCCCTTAACTGTGTACCTTGGAGCATCATCATGATGCTGACATCACCAGCATGACGATGTCATCAATGTGATGATGTTGACCTGCCCAGCTGGTACAGGCCCTCCCAGTCACACAATGACAGTGCTATCTAGAGGCTTTAAGTGTTACTTTGCAAAACATTTGCAATTACTACATTATACATTTAAAAGGCTGTAAACCCACTAGTGCCAGCTCCCCTCTGACAAGGAGTAAATATTTCTCTTGCATCTTATGTGCTTTTCACACATATTAAAATGTCCACCAATGCCAAAATCAGCCACTACAAAATTGTAAAACTTAATAACTGGGCATATAATTAAAAAAAGAACCGATTATTATGCCACATGATGGAAAACAACAAGAACTAAAACCTTTTTGACAGTGTGCTACAAATATCTATGTAAGCAACATACAGTGGCTGAAGTACAAAGATACATAGATACTGATGGCAGATAAGGGACTTTGGCCCAACCAGTCTGCCAATTGCACATGCAATTTTGCCTCTTCAAGCTTCTCTTGAACTGGGTTGTCCCCTTCCCCCAACTGCTAGGATCCCCCGATACCTATCCTATAATTCTTGAATGCTGTAATCATTTCATTACCCACCACCTCCTCTGGCAGGGTGTTCCACTTGTCCACCACCCTTTCTGTGAAGAAATGCTTCCTCACATTACCTCAGAACCACTCTCCCTCCAATTTCGTCCCATGACCCCTAGTCCTGGAACATCTCTTCCTCTGAAAAATAGTGTTTTCCTGCACCTTGTTCCTCCCTGTGAGGTACCTGTAAGTCTCTATCATATCCCCCTCTCCCTCCTCTCCTCCAGGGAGTACATATTCAAGTCCTTCATCCTATCCTTGTAGGACTTGTGATGCAAACCCTGTACCATCTTGGTTGCCCTCCTCGGAACTGTTTCCACCCTGTCTATATCCTTACATAAGTAAGGCCTCCAGAACTGGATACTGTACTCCAGGTGTGGCCTCACTAATGTCTTGTACAGTGGAAGTATAACCTCCCTTTTCCTGCTGGTGATGCCCCGCCTATGCATCCCAGCATCCTATTGGCTTTACCCACCGCCTTGTCGCACTGACTCCCAACCTTTAGGTCATCAGAGATAATAACTACTAGGTCCCTTTCCTGCTTTGAGCATGCTATATCCTCCCCCTTCCCCCAGCTGATATGTTGTTCCAGGGTTTTTGTACCCCATGTGCCTTATTCTGCACTTCTTTGCATTACATCGCAACTACCACACCCTTAACCATTCCTCAAGCTTCTGCAGGTCTCTCCTCATTCTATCCACTCCCAGGTGGATAGAAGTAACAGTTTATTCATTGGAATGATAGCAGTGAACCAACAGTGGAGGATAGACTGCAGGGTGGTCACAACAAGAAGAAGAATATCACATGTAATGATGAAAAACAGAAAACATACCTAGTTTGAGATGGGATGTTAATGTCATACACAAATGTGATGGATAATAATGAAATGGACTGTGCAAGAAGTTCATATAACATTGAACAAACGCAGACAAAAACAGGTATAACAAGTGCTGACTAACAGGAACATCAAATGCTAGACATTCTGTGGAGAACAAGACAGATGATTAGAAACTGAATTTAATACGAGATAACTATAATATACAGTCTACAATGGTTTCTACAAAATCTCTCTGTCCATGTAATATATTCACAATAGAGCCAGCCAGTCCAGTTCTTCATTTAGACTTTATTTAAACCTCTCTGCCCAGTAACCCTCTCTATAGGGCAGTTTTTCTCTGTCCCTTCCCCTTCTGAGTGAAGAAACATGTTCCAGCCCAGAAAAACGCATTGTCAGGATTAGGTGTTTCTTTTCCATAAAATGCCTGGTCACTGGAGACCTTTCATCTCCTCTTCTGATGTTGCTTTTGTGTTCAAATATTCACTTTTGAAGTGCCCTCTTCATTTGACCTCTACATACAAGGTCACATGGACACTTTAACAGGTACATAGTATTGTAGTTTGACAAGTGATAAAATCCCTTATCTCTGCTGTTTCATTTCTTGCCACATAAGTTACTTTTTTAATGTGTAAGTGCTACTACAAGCATTACTGTGGCCACAGGGAAAGTTATCTTTAACATCCAAAGTTGTTTTTAGTGTAGTGTCCACTGGTATCCTATGCTGAGTCTGAACTACCCTATCTTTGAGGCTTCTCACCTTTCTGATCACCATAAGGGGACAATTTCTGAAAATTGTTTCTCCCTGGGGTGTTGCACTAGGCATGTTCTAGTGCTTATTGATAACTGTCTTTATGGATAGATAGATAGATAGATAGATAAGCTAGACAGACAGAGATAGATAGATAGACAGACAGACAGACAGACAGCTAGATAATATAGAGGCAGGAGGTTGCAGAGAGACCTAGGCTGAACTATGTCTAACTGCATCAGAAGCTCATCCAGAAAGCCCAGGACCCATATCTTATTCATTGGATTACAAGTACAGGCCCTTTTGTTTGCTTTTTATTTGCTCATCAGACATCCACCCATCTAGCATACCAACAGGTCCTCTTAGATATTGAAGAACTGATCTGAACCCATCTCCTTGGTGAGGTACAGTAGTATTTGCCTTTGGGTTGTAGTTGGGTGCACTCACTATACAGCTTGAGATTATCAGATAGGAGTGGACTGTGTGGGAAACAGAGCACATTCTACTTTTCTGAGCATAAAGTATACGTTTTCTTTAATGTTCAATTTCCCATTTTGCTCTCTTGAAGTTTTCAACCTTTCCCTTTTAATCTTTTAATAAAGGCACTTGTGTAGCAGGATGAAGGCATGAATTTGGGTTTCTAGATGACTGTGATGCATGTTGCTTAAATATGTGATATTGTCTGAAACTATTAACTTGGGCTGTTAGATGACTGTGACGCATGCTGACATTGAGCTGAGAATCAGTGCTGGAGGTGAGAGAGAGAACAGGTTCCAGGAACAGAAGGCTGCGATCGAGGAGGGGAGGATGAAAGCATCAGGTCAGACTTTTAGGATTGATGCATGCTACTTCTGGAAGAAAAGAAGGAGGATGAAGCCATCAACTAGGGCTTCAATGTGACTGTGGTGTGTGCTTCTGCTGAAAAACAATGCTAGAGGTGAGAGAGAAGAGGTTCCAGGAATAGAAAACTGTAACTCATGAAAGGATGAAGGCATCAGTTTGGGCTTCTGTATGAATGTGATGCTGCTACTTCCAGAGGATTAGGATGAGGAAGAGAAAGAAGGCATCTACTTCACCTTCTAGTTGACTGTGATGCGTACTGCTGCTGAGCTGAGAAACAATGCTGGATGTGAGGGAGTAGAGTTTCCAGAAAAAGAAGACTCCGGTCCATGAGAAAAGAATGAAAGCATCAATTGGGCTTCTAGATAACTGTGCTGCATGCTGCTTCTGGAGGAAGAAGAGGAAGATGAAAGCATCAACTTCGGCATCTAGATGATTGTGATGTGTGCTGCTGCTGAGAAGAGAAACATTGCTTGAGGAAAGAAGAGAGGTTCCAGACAGTGGAGGATTAAGAAGAGTGCATTCTTGAGCCATTCATAAAGGGATTACAATGTTCGTGATTTGAATGAACAAAGTATTTAACTTTGGGGAGGGGAGTTAAAAGTGATGAAAATTAATTTGTGAAAAAAACCTGATAGCACTTTAGCTATTTTCTAGTAGCCAATAAATTTAAGTAACAAACTTCAAATATCGTCTTACATACAGTACATTTAACCTGACATTCTGCTTCGATTTTGTTATGAATGATTGATGAACAAGCTGGGATATCCACTGCTGTTATCAAGACAGCCAAACGAGCTGTGAAAAATATTTTAAAATATACTGCAGTTCACACTTGCTCATCACTGTGACATGACAGTAGAAGCAGACCTATAAACATTAGGATCAGAAGGGGTATAGGACACACTGTATAAATTGTGCTCTAATGAGAAAAATATATAAGTATCACAAACAGCATGTTTTTAAGGCAATATTTTTTCAATAAAGCAGCCTTTTCATTCAGAGTAACCAGTGGGATCCCTCCAGTCCCTACAAAATAAAATGGCAACCTGGAGAAGCCTGTCTTAAAAAATAACGAAAACTATGTATGTATCCTGGAGGTTGGAAAACATGTCTCACTCACAACAGTGTATTTAAAATTCAGCAGAGTGCTTATTTGCACTCAAATATGGAAATTGCCAGAGTGCAAAGAAAAAAAAACATTTTTTTGTGGTTCACCATACTCACTTCATCAGGAAACACTTTACATTTGTTTATACATTACCTTAATGGAATTTCTAAATGAAGTCCACTGGATGGCACAAACATTTGTTTGCCCTTGCACATACAATTTATCTAAAATTGCCTTCACTGTGTTGCTCCTACTCATTCATACAAATGAATTTTCATTGTCATGATCTTGTCATTTATTTTGATTATCCAGCCGTATAGTGGCTTTATAAGCTTATTAACATTCTCAGTATTTCCTTTTGAAGTGTGCATGGTGAACTCAGAAAACTTTTATTTTTGTTCACTTTCAGTTTATAAATTTGAGTGCAAATAAACACCTTGCTAAATCAACCTTTTTCAAATAATTATGCAGTTCACATGATGTTATATTACTGTTCATCATGTGATGACAGTAAAAGAAACTTAGAAACATAGATTTTGATGGCAGAAAAGGACCACCTAGCCCACCTAGTCTGCTCATTTCCATACCTACTTAAACTCAGTATGGTTGCCATTTATACAGTATTGGCAAAAAAGTCAATGCATGATGACTACAGTAGTCTCAAAGAAGCACTAATAGTTTATTTATTTATTTAATTTTGTTGATAGGGTTACCACCTTTGGATGAGGTAAAAAATGAATGCTAAACCTCACCCCAAATTCCACCTCTGGCTCCACCCCCTTTTTATGACTGAAACATAGAACATAGAAGTTGATGGAAGAAGAAGACCGCTAGGTCCATCTAGTCTGCCCAGTCTGACGAGTATACTGCATCTTCTCCAAAGCCATTTGAATGTTGGAATAGACACTACTAGTGATAGAAAATCATTTTTGTACTGTTATTTATTTGATTTATTTATTCAGTTATTTATTTTATTCTTTGGCAACCAGGTTAACTCCCATAGGGCACATAGCCTATTTTACAGGAGTGACCCAGGAGCACAGGAAGGTTAAGTGACTTGCTCAGGGTCACACAGTATGTAAGTGGAGGTTGTTGGAATCAAATGGAGGCAGTATAGCGCAGTGGTTTAAGGCTCTGAGCTGCAATCCTGGAGAGCAGGATTTGAATCCCACAGCCCCCACTTGCATAATGTCTGACCCTGAGCAAGTCACTTAACTTCCTTATGCTCCCAGGTCACACCTGTAGACAAGCTTTCAGCTTAGTGTGTCTCTCCTGGTTAAACAAAAAAAAACTCAGGTCTGCTGAATGTGCCAAGCTCATCCACAGCTCATTGCTCAGCCCTCTGTTAAACACTCTCCCATTTTCCTTTCCATGTCAGTCATGTATTCATGTATGCTTTGATAAATTTTTGATAGAAACATAGACTTTGACGGCAGATAAGTACCACTTGGCCCACCTAGTCTGCCCATTTCCCTACCTACAGGATAAGATGCAGATCCTATTTAACCAACAGCCTATTTCTTCCTACCCCCCCACAAAAATTACCTTATGTATGTCCCATGCATTCTTGAATTCTCCCATAGTTTTAGACCCCACAACCTCCTCAGGAAGGTTGTTCCATGTGTCCACCACCCTCTCAGTGAAAAAAATACTTTCTCACATTGCCCCTGAGCCATCCCCCCTCTATCTTCAAATTGTGTCCCCTTGTTCTTGCACATCTCTTTTTCTGAAAGATGCTACCCTCTCGGACTTTGTTGATTCCACTGAGATACTTACCCTCACATCTTGGTATACTCAATGCTGCACTTTTCACCCTCTCCCCACCCTTCCTACATTCCTTCTCCCCCCTCCTTCCCTCTCCCTATGACTCTGGCACTTCTTATCTGTTGTCTATTTTCTCTGACAAATGCCGCTGGCTGCCTTGTTACAATGCTACCCTTGAATTGTATTAATCTGCACTCTGTTTGCAATGTCCACATTGTTGTAATGTCTATCTTGATGTTCCCCATAATTTGTATTTCTCTGACGTGGAACCTTTGTAAAAGAGCCAAGGCTCAAAGGTATTTGTAATCCTAGACTTGATAAATAAATAAATAAATACTTAAACATTTCTATCATGTCCCCCCTCTCCCTCCTTTCCTCATAACTCCTGATAACTGAATTAGTGATGCTTGTATGGTACCCTTAATACTGCACTGTGTCCCCCTTTACCTCAGCAGCTACTACTGTTTCTTTTCATATTTATAAGACATTCCACAATTTCAGACTGTCTATCTGACTGACCTGTAAAAGTGTAGCTAATATCATGGAATGTTCAGATAATACAAAACATGAGAACAGATGAGACGATCAAGGCAATAAAAATTAGATTATTAATTTAACAAAAATGGGTCAAAAACATACCAGAATATAGGATAAACAAAAAGAAACACATGACAGCACATAAAGGTGTAAAAGCTGTTTCCTGTCATAGCATTAAATGGCCATACTTAAAATGCAGAATGAAAAGATTAGGTTAATTTACTACTAATGATCTTAATGGCCATACTTTACACCTCCCAGACAGTCTGATTTTACAAACAAAGGCAGGTCTGAATGACTGTGACATCAGAACTTCTTTGTAACCTGGACATGTAATGCAGCCAAAACAGTGATTTGATAGATCAGTTTTAAGAGTATATGAGCACTCAAAATGGCCCAAAAACCAGACTGCATTTAATCAAAACCAGATGACCTGATAAGGACTCTAAAAACTGGATTAGTCTGTAAAAAAACAGATAGATGGTGACCCTATTTGTTGACCCGGTAAGACCACTGGGCCTAGAAGTCCCTTTTACAGGGCCAACCAGGGGGAGGGGGATACAGATGGTAAGCAACTGAAATTGAACCAGATTAAGCTGTTGGTGGTATTTTTAGTGAATGGGAGAAATTTGGCCAGGACACCGGGGAAATTCCCCTGCTGTGCTGTAGGGGACCCCATCTGGTCAAAAGTGATGGCCAGTGCTGAACAGTTGGTGAGGGAGAAGGAGCAGGATATGGAGGCGACAGACCAGAACAGACAAGTGGAAGTTATAAATGAAGACCCTGCTGATGGCAGGATTTCAGAGGGTGAGGAAGAGGAGATGAATGAATCGGCTCCAGCCACTGATTTATCTGAAGAGCTCTTAGATGTGGCTTTTTATGAAGAGCTAGATAGTGGCAGTAGAGTAACAAGGCAAACCTCTGAGAAGGACAAAAATGGAGCATTGGATCACCTGGAACAAATCACGATGGCAAAGAGGCAAACTGTGCAGAAGCAACTGGAGGAGGATGATGAGCGACGAATGGAGGAGAGAAGACACGAGTACAGGAAACAAGCAAGCCAGGAACCTAGTACCAGCAGAGGAATTGAAGGACCACAACAGGAAGTGCCCAGGGGGAAGTTTAAGTTGGATGGCTATAATCAGCTCTCAACTAAAGAAGCCATGGTGAGAGCTTTTGGATTACTGGAGAATTCAAGCGAGGGAGGAGAATAGAAGCCAGGTCTGGCTTTGCATGTTGTGGGATGGAGGCAGTTACAAGACAGGACTTGGGAGTCTGAAGAAGACTGGACCCTTGTGATGAATAGTGGCAACGTATTACTACCATTAGGGCTGGGAATAATAGACTCTACTGGCGCAAGGACAATATCAAGCAATTTGCATCCTCAAAATAACACTGTGGGAAGTATGATGCAAATGGAGGGGGTTATTTATGAGGAAAGTGATACTGAGGGAAGAGATATAAGTAATCGGCCCACAGTTGCAGGCACGGGAGAAAGAGCAAAAAATTCTGTAGAAATTCCCTTGGCTGCACATGAGAGGCTTGTGGGGGAGCTACTAGGGATTATTCAGAGGTTGTGAGAGGCAGGGGAAGGAGACATGGGCAAGGAGATAAAGCCTTTACCCCTGACAATAGAGGCAGAACTGAGACTCCCCCCTTCAAGACCCAGTTACACAGAAGCCCCGCCAAGGCGTTTTGCGGTTAGAATAAGATACAAGGGTGGGATGGAGCATTTCCCAGATAGGTATTTTGTGGGTAAAGTTTTGCTGAAGGAATCGATGAAGTTTATTTCAACTAAAATTTATGTCCTAATCCACGTATCTGGGGAGAATGTATTCGACATCAGTTTTAGAACAATGAGAGGGTTGGAGAGGTTTTGGCAGAAATACAGTCTTTCTAAATTTTCTCCAGTTTGGACTCCTTTCTTGGCTGTACCCCTTATGAAGCCAACTGTTAAATTCATCACAGTTTTGTTCTGAAATTAATGTGTACATGTGGGTGACATCCAGCAATGGCTTAACTCTAGATGTGAAGGGTTAGGGCCCCCTGAGACTATTATAGATTTTGAATTCTTATGGACAGGAGGGTGGAAGTTTAAGGTCCATTTAAACCAAAATTAATCAAGTACAGATCATATACCCAACAGTATATTTTTGGGGAGGGACAGAGGAGTGCTTTTTTTACCCAGATCAACCCAAAGCTTGCTACAGATGTGGGTCAAGAGGGCACTTGTCTAATGTGTGCGACAGCATCAGGTGTGGGCTATGTGGGGAAATAGGACACAGTAATTCACAATGCTGCAACCACGTCAAATGCAACCTTTGCGAGCAGTATGGGCACATGTATCAAGATTCCTAATGACATCTAGGAATAACACATGCAGTATGAATCCTGAGGACCTTATAAACAAAGTTCATCACAGGAAGCCTAAGGAGGGGGAAAAGGCAACACATGTGGTAGAGGAGGAAGTAGATGCTCCCTCACCCCCCCTCAGTCACCCCCACCCCTTCCCTCTCCCCCTCTCCCCCACCATGGCATTCAAGATCCTTCAGATCAGGGAAGGGAGGAGGATTTACAGGAAGGGGTCTTGGTATGGAAGAACCCCAGAAAGAGACAACAGAAAGTGCAGAAGATGGGGAAAAGAATGCAGGAACCAGTATGGAAAAGAGTCAAAAGGTGCTGGGAGAAAATCAGGAGGGATTGGCCCCTCCCCCTACCCCAGGGCAGGAGCAAGAAGGAGCACACGAGAAATATAGGAAAATAATTCTAAGAAGTGAAAAAGAGATACATCCTGAAATAGTTTTGGCTAACGCATATTAAGACTTAGAAGTGCAGCAAGAAGAGGACAATAGGATGGGGAGGATTCTGGTGCCCTGTCAGGAGTTCTGAATGGAGGTACAAGAAAGAAGAGAGGACAGTTCAGAATACCGTAATACATCAAAGAAAAAGAAGAAGAAAAGAAGAAAGATGATATGAAAAGGAAAAAAAGGAAAAAGAAAAGGGGAAGATCTTTTATCATAATAATGTGAACTATAGTGTTGTTTTCTATTGCATCTGCTGGCACATCCAAGAGCAGGGTCATTCTTGATGCCCTACAGGGGGCATGCCTCAGGCAGCTAGTATTGGAACCCAATCAGGAGGGAGCAATCTTAGACCTGGTACTCTCAAATGGGGACGGAGAAAGAATCTCAGATTTAGAAGTGGGTAGCCGTCTGGGAACAAGCAACCACCAAACAGTGTGGTTCACGATAAACACAGCCATACAATCAAGCCATACAAAAGCAAGAGTACTGGACTTTAGGAGGGCTGACTTTGGGAAAATGAGAGAGTGCCTAAGAAAAGCATTAGCAAACAGGCAAGAAGGAGGGGTGGAGGAGCAATGGAGTGTAATCAAAACAGCTATCACAGAGGCAACAAGCCTTTGTGTAAAGCAAATCAACAGAACACAACGAAGGAAAAAACCACTATGGTTCTCAAAAGAGGTGGCAGGGAAAGTTAAGGAGAAAAGGATAGCATTCAGAAAATATAAGGAAACACAGAAGGAGTGGGACATAGAACTTTATCAGTTAAAGCAGGAAGAGGCTGGGAAGGCAGTCAGAACAGCAAAGGCCCAAACCGAGGAAAGGATAGCCAACTCTGTTAAGAAGGGAGATAAGACCTTTTATAGGTACATTAGGGAGCGAAGAAAGACCAAAGGAGGGATACTGAGGCTTAATAAAGGGGAAGGAATTTGGGTAGAGAGTGACAGTGAAAAAGCAGTGATACTAAACTAATATTTCTGCTCAGTATTCACAAAGGAAGAGCAGGGGGAGGTACCTAAACCAAACAAGAGAAACACTCTGAAGACAGGGGTCGATACCAGTCCATTTACAGAAGAAAGGGTTCTGAAAGAACTAATAAAATTGAAGGTGGACAAAGCAATGGGGCCTGATGGGATTCACCCAAGAATTCTAAAAGAACTAAGGGTAGAACTAATGACACTGCTGACTACTCTCTTTAACAAATCATGGGAGGATGGGGTGGTACCTGAGGACTGGAGGAGGATGGATGTGATTCCTCTTCACAAAAGTGGGAGCAGGACAGAGGCAGGAAACTACAGACCATTTAGTTTGACCTCAGTGGTAGGGAAAATGATGGAATCACTTCTGAAGGAAAGAATTGTTGAGTACCTAGAGGCTAGTGGGGCACAGGACCCAAGGCAGCATGGATTCATGAAGGGAAGGTTGTGTCAGATGAATCTAATAGATTTCTTTGACTGGGTGACCAAAGTAATAGACCAGGGAGGGGTTGCGGACATGGCTTACCTAGATTTTAGCAAGGCATTTGATACAGTCCCACACAAAAGATTAATACACAAGTTAGCCAGCCTTGGAGTGGGTCCCAAGGTGGTAGCCTGGATAAAAAATTGGCTAGACAACAGGACGCAAAGGGTAGTAGTAAATGGAGTCCACAGTGAAGAAAGGAAGGTTACTAGTGGGGTACCACAGGGTTCAGTACTGGGACCGGTCCTTTTTAATGTCTTTATAGGTGACATTGCAGAGGAACTGGAAGGAAAGGTATGTCTCTTTGCAGATGACACAAAGATCTGCAACAGGGTTGATACACAAGATGGAGTGGAAAGGATGAGAAGGGACTTGGCAAGGTTGGAGGAATGGTCAAATGTATGGCAGCTCAGATTCAATACAAAGGAGTGCAAGGTAATGCACCTAGGAAACAAAACCCATGGGGAAGAGTACACAATGGGGGTGAGATACTGACAACAGTAAAAATGGAAAGGGACCTGGGGGTAATTATATCAGATGACCTAAAAGTGGGCAAGCAATGTGAGAGGGCAGTAAGGAAGGCTGGGGGATACTGGGATGCATAGGGAGCGGCATCAATAGTAGAAAACAGGAAGTTGTTATCCCTCTGTACAGACAGTTGGTGAGACCCCATCTGGAGTACTGTGTGCAGTTCTGGAGACTCTATCTCCACAAAGACATAGACAGAGTGGAGGCTGTCCAGAGGAGGGCAACCAAAATGGTGCAGGGTATGCACCAGAAGAATACAAAGAAAGACTAAAGGAGCTTAATATGTATACCCTTGAGGAAAGCAGGGAGAGAGGGGACATGATAGAAACTTTCAAGTACCTCAAGGGAATCAACAAAGTCCAAGAGGGTGGCATCTTTCAGAAAAAGAGATGTGCAAGAACAAGAGGGCACAATTTGAAGATAGAGGGGGGACGGCTCAGAGGTAATGTGATGAAGTATTTTTTCACAGAGAGGGTTGTGGATGCATGGAACAGCCTCCCTGAGGAGGTCGTGGAGTCAAGAACAGTGGGGGAATTCAAGAATGCATTGGACAGACATAAGGCAGTCCTAGTGGGGGGTAGGAGGAAGTAAGTTGTTGGTTAACTAGGATCTGCAGCTTATCTGTTAGGTAGGAAAATGGGCAGACTAGGTGGGCCAAGCGGTCCTTATCTGCCGTTAAATTCTATGTTTCTATGTTTCTATCTGCTAATGTGAATAGTGTATTGAATGGAAAGAAAAGGGGAAAGTGTGGGGTGAATTACGTGAACTAACCTGTGAGGTGGTCTTGATACAGGAGACATGGCTGAATTCATTGGGCTGTATCCAGCAAGCCCAAAGGGAGTGGATAGGGGGGCCTTCTTATTTTTCTTTTGGGATGGAAAGGGCGGAGGGGGTAGGTATCCTCTTTTCTGGTAAGGGTTTGAATTTTCAGAAGCTGATTGATATTGTCCCAGGAAGAGCCTTGGTAGTGGACAGTTTATAGTAAGGAGATCCTAGTACAATAGTAGCCACAGACATTGCCAGCTAGTTCCAGATATTTCGTGAAATTTCTGAAGAGTTTCTCTCTGCTGCCCCTACTGTGGAAATGCAGAAAGCAGGAGATATTTCTGGAAATATCACAGAAATTTTCGAGAAATATCTGGCAGTGTCTGTGGCTGCTACTGTAGGTTCATTGTGTTGTATGCCTCACAAATTAAATCTGAGAGAGTGCAGTTGTTTGAACAGGTACAGTTGTACTTATGTACAGCTGGAATATCTATTTTGGGAGGGATTTTAATTGCAATTTAGATATTATAGAGAGGAAAAACACAGGAAAAAAAATGTATTGTGATTCTTGTGCTCTAGAAAAAGTTGTAAAGCAGGCTGAGTTAAAGAATGTAGTTGACAAAGAGGACCATAAATGTAAGTTTACTTATAAATATGGGAAATGATTCTTGAAGATTGATTATGTTTTCTTGTCAGACAAGGTAAAATAGTGAATGTAAAACTGTTTCCTAACTCCTTTTCTGATCACTTAAGTATAAAAAGTGTGATAAGCATGGAGTTTGGCATGGTACAGCCTAAAGTCAGGTGGAAAATGAATACTGCTACCTTATGTGAAGATATAGTTAAAGTACAAATAATGGATATATTTGTGGGTGGTTCATCTGTAATTGGTTTATATGAGGACTTGTTTCTGTAGTGAGCATGGGTAAAGAAGGAGGTGAGCACTTGGTTAAAAATTTATGGAAAGAGGTAGGTAAATAATAATTTCTTGAAATATCTAAGTTTACAAAACCAGTTATTAAAGCTATATGAGGCATCCTATGTAAGCAGGGGTGATGTATCGAAACAGATCGAAAAAGTACAAGGGGAAATGAAGGAGAACAATACAACAGAGTAAGAACAATAATGAATGATTTGAACTATGGAACCCAGAAGGGACCCTATTCGGATCCCTGTGAGGCATTAGAAGATAGGAAGAATAGATCTAGAATAACTTCTTTAAGGGTGCAGACTGGAGAAATTATAACTAAGTCTTTAGAACTAAATGATATGGTAGAAAAACATTTAACAAGCCTACTGGAGAAAAATAAAAATTTACAAGAAAAGGAAATAGGTGAATATTTGCAGGGTGTGAATATCCCCATCTTGAAGGATATGACAATAGAACTGTTAAAAAAGAGATAGGTGAAGGAGAAGTGTGTGATGTAATAAAAAATTTAAATGGTGGGGTGATGCCTGGGGAAGATGAGATTCCGAATGAGTTTTACAAGTCCTTTCCAGAAATTACAGCAGCTCTTTTAACAAAGGTATTTAATAATATGCTACAGAATTAAAATATTCCAACAGAGTTCACAACAGGAATTGTGATTTTTTTTATATAAAAATGGAGACAGGCAAGAGCTGGCAAATTGGAGACCAATAAGTCTCCTAAACTCAGATTTTAAAATCTTAGCACAAGTTCTGCAGAAAAGGCTGAGAGAGGTTGCAATGGTACTGACTGAATCATCACAAACATTTGCCATCCCTGGATGGACTATCCAGGAAAATCTTATAGTAACTAGGGACATAATAGAATATTGTCAGCAACAGAAAAAGGAGGCATGTATATTAACAATGGACCAGGAAAAAGCATTTGATTTGGTGGATTACTAAAAGTGTAGGAGAAATATGTAATTCCAAAGGAATTCTGTGCATGGGTTGAATTGCTATAGAAAAATGCTGTCTTAAAAGCAGAAATAGGGGGAGTCCAGGGTAGGTGTATAAAAATATAGAGGGGGGTGAGACAGGGGTGCCACCTGAGTCCTGTGCTATATACTTTTGCATTGGACCCATTAATTAGAATGATTAAAAGAGATCAAGACATAGTGGGACTTAAAGGAGGTCAAATGGAGGACAAAGTTAAAATAGTGGCTTATGCGGAAGATTTGAACATATACATAGATTCACATTAAGGGATAGAAAAAGTAATGAATCATATAGAAAGGTATTCCAAAATCTCTGGGTCAGAAATCAATGCAGAAAAAAGTAAGGGCTTGTGGATAGGGACAGACGGGAAAGGGGAAAGAATAAGCAGTAACATGAGAATCTCTACTGACAGTAGGAAAATTCTTGGGATAAAGTATGGGGATGGAAAACTGGAAAGAAGCTGTAGAACTGGGGTAGAAGAAAGTGGCCAGATGGAAAACTTGGAAAATGTCAAAATATAAGAGAGTATTTGTTACCAAACAGTTTTTACTACCATGCTTCTTATATGACGCAGGAGTTTTCCCTCTACCAGTAACATTAGAAACAAGGATATTAGGGATTTTCTTTCAATTATTTTAGAGGGTAGCAGACTTAGCCCAATCAAGAGAGAGATAACATACAAATCAGTAGAGCAAGGTGGCTTAGGGATGATAAATCCAATAGTATTCTTTCACACCTTATTTTGGTATATAAATATTGGAGAAATGTTGCAGGGTAAATGGAGCATGATTGAGAAATGGGGGAGAAATGTATTAGGGCAATGGCGGGAAGCACAGGGTGAAGGAGTTCCTAAGATGTTTAAAAGGAAGGAGATACTGAAATTTTATGAGGGAACCTTTAAGAAAATAATGAAATGGAAAATAACAAGAGAACAAATATCAAGCCTTCTGAGGAAAGTAATGTATAGAAAAAATAGTGGTGGAAACAGGAATTGGAGAGATAGGCCCAGATATTCAAAAGGATTGCGCATGGTGCAACAGTGTTGCGCCATGCACAACCCACTGATGCACCCTGGTGCGATATTGAAAAGGGAAAAGTGCGCCTGCACAAATCCTGATCGCCAGGCATCAGTGTAATGTACTGCAGGCACAGGTGGGGGGCATGCGACAGATAAACTGCACAGCCCGATATTCAGCCCGGGCCGCAGAGTTGGCGCAGGCGCAACCCTACCTGCGCCTGCACAAAGTTACGCTGAAAAAAAAAGGAACAAGTCGAGGGCCACTCACAGGTGAGCTGCCGCATTGCAGGGCACAACACAGCAGCTACCACCTGTGGATGGCCCTGGACTTGTTCCCACCCCACCTGGTGGCGCCCCCCATGCCCTGATCTTGGGCTGAAGTGTCACCCCCCCCAGCAGCCCGATGGTAGGCAGAATAATAGTGTTCCCTCCACCCCCCGAGTAGCCCGATCGCGGGCAGAATGGTAATCTTCCCCCACCCCCAGTAGCCCGGATCGCAGGCATCAGACCCCCCAAAATCCAATATCCCTGGTGGTCCAGTGGACAGCGTAGCCCAATCCGCGGCGGCATCCTCACCCCCACGTCCAAAATCCCTGGTGATCTAGTGGTCCCCACCCTACCGCCCACGGAGCCCCACCACTCCCGCTTCCCCCGGTCAGTCAGCGGGAGGGCAGCACCCCACTCCACCTGCCGCCCGCCGCCCCACCGACTGACAGCTCAGTAGGGCTGCACGCCATTGGTTCAGAGCATGAGCCAATGGGCATGCAGCTCATACCGTAAAAGTCAGTCCAGATATGTAAATGAATTCAGTCAGTCGGGGCGGCGGGGTGGCAGGTGAGTGGGGTGCTGCCGGCTGGACGGGGGAGCAGGGTGGTGGGGCTCCGTGGGCAGGAGGGGTGGGGCCAACAGATCACCAGGGATTTTGGACGTGGGGGTTGAGGATGCCGCCTGTGATCAGGGCTACTCGCGTCCACTGGACCACCAGGGATATTGGACTGGGGGAGGTCTGATGCCCACGATCAGGCTACTGGGGTGGGGAAGATTATCATTCTGCCCGCGACCGGCTACTCGAGGGGTGGGGGAAGATTACCATTCTGCCCGCGATCGGGCTACTGGGGGAACACCTATTCTGCCCGCCATCGGGCTACCCGGGGTGGGGGGGAAGATTACCATTCTGCCCACGATTGGGCTACTCGGTGGGGAGATTACCATTCTGCCCGTGATCGGGCTACTCAGGGAGATTACCATTATGCCCGTGATCAGGCTGCTGGGGGGACAGAATACTGTTCTGCCCGTGGTCGGGCTGTTGGAGAGAGACACTACTGTTCTGCCTGCGATCGGGCTGCAGGGGGCGTCGGTCCCCGACGGCTGCTGCCTGGCAGGGCGCCAGGCGCAAGTCGCCGGGGATCGGTGCACCTGCATGCTAATGGCATGCAAATGGGGCCATAATCAGATGCAAATTGACCCCCATGCACCTTGCATAAATTATGGCCCCATTTGCATGTCACCCTTTGAATATCGCAGGTGCTGTGCATGGCGCAATGGAACTTGCGCCACCGCATCTCAATGCTCCACTCTGACCATTCGCAGGCACAGTTCCACTCGCCATGCACAGTGGGTGAGTTAGGGGCGATATTCAAAGAAGTTGCGCCATAGCACAACTCCGTTGAATATCGCCCTGTTCACACCCCTGCACAACTATTTTGAGCAGCGCTGGGGCTTGCGCCACAAAATGGCGCAGTTTGAATATCTGGGCCATAGAGTTTAAAGTAAGCATTATGAGAGAAAATGAATATGTGTACAAAATGTTAAATAACCCTAGGGTTCTGAAGAAAATGAAGGATTTACAATGGATAATGGCTCCTGGGAGGGTGGAGGTAAGAGGGAATCATAAGCATAAGGCAGTGGAGGAAAGAAATTGCTTATATCCAGGCTGTGGATATGATTTAGAAGCCCAGGAGCATTTTTTGTTTCAGTGTCTTTATGCTGCAGGTCTGTGGGTTTTTTTGGCAGGGGAGTGGAAGATGCCTTGGTTGAAAAAGATCAAATATAAAAATATGGTGTTGAGAATTTTCCCCGAGCTTTTAGAACTCTATCATTGGGCAACGATACATGTTCTTTTTGCTTGCATAAAATATTACCTATGGCAAGGGTGGTGTCAGTTACTTTTACAGCAAAAAGAAATTTCATATGAGGGCATTGAGAAAATGTGCAGTAGAGAGCTACAAGAAGTGTATATCAATGGCTGTAAATACCACCCAAGGAAGAAGGTGGAAATGTGGTGGAAAGGTTTAACTTACTTTGTGAAATATGAATGTGTTTCCTTTTAGTAAATAGGTAAATTGGCTGAGAAATACAAGGAAAAAAAATTAAAAATGTAGCTTTAGAGTTCATTCCAGAACTACCATGTCATAACAGTTTAAACTGTGTTTGCTATTTTTAAATGCTATTTAAAAGGGACACTGTCAACCCCCTTAGGTCTCAAAGTGTCCCTAGTTTAAAAAAACATATTTTATGATTGCCAACATTGTGTAAAGAGTATTGATGTAGCTGGTAGTTTGAGTCTGACTCTTATATTCTTTAAAAATGTAAAAAACAGACTGCACAACATACTGGTGTTACCACACCAACACAGGTTTGTTTACATTCCTTGATCAGCTCCAAATGCATCTTTCCTGTACTTGGGAACACCCACAACACAGTCTAGTCCCTCATGATGCAGTGGGAGTTTAGGAGGCTACTGCCTTATGAGTGACTGCACTGTTTGGGTGTGTTTCTAATGCTCAGGAAGCATGCAGCAAGAACAGATCCAGGATTGTAAAAAAAAACAAGGTTGTTTATAAATATACATTACCATACATTTCAGTTCTACTAAACAAGGAGACTGACAAATCAAACAGTAGCAACAGTAAATTTTAGTAGGGTAAGCAATCATAACATGTGAGGTTTCAACTAGAAATAATATGATGAAAAACAGGTTGACAGTGTCCCTTTAATGGCAAAGGTAAGGTCAGTGGTTAGGCCTGTAGCAGGAAAGGCGACACGAAGAATTTATTAGAAGGTGTGAACAAACTTTAAAGGAGGCATATAGACAGGATGGTAGAAAACAGCCCAGACATAAAGTAACAATAAGGAGGAAAGGGATGATGAAAGTGTAAAATTATGTATATGATATTGTAATCTGGGGATTGCCGGGGTAGGTGAGTGGGGCTCTGGGGGAAGGACAGGAATGAAGGACGGAGTAGGGGGTAAGGTTGGGTAATGGATTTACTATGAATGTTGGTCACTTGATTTTCTGTTTTTTTAATGTGTTTATTTGTACCATTTCTACAATTTTGTTAAGTTTTCTTGTTTTCCCTACATATATATATATATGCTGATTTGTTGTGTTTTTGTTGAATAAAAACTCCCCTACTCTTTTTCGATAAGTGCCATGGGATCTTTAGCATCCACCTGAACTACTACCAAGCCAGGCAGATGGGACCTCAGTTTAATGTCTCATCCGAAAGACGGCACCTCAGAAGCGCAGCACCCCTATCATGCTGCACTACAGTGTCAGTATTGGGATTTTAACCCAAGTGCCAGATGTGGGAATGGAACCCACAGCCCTCTGATCTCCCGGCCTCAGAGGTGAGTGTGCTACCTACTGAGCCACTGACACTGTGACGTAAAAATATGGGCAAAGGAACCCCAACATGTCCTTTTATCCCACTATTCAGTGGAATGGATAAAAGAACAAATGCTGGTCAGAGCCACAATGGCTGCTAATGAGGTAATATAATAAGAGATTTATTTATGTTTGTCTGTATGTATGTCTCATGAGCATATTATTAGTGAGCATATTATTAGCTACAGTAAAGTCAATAATTGCATGTGTATTGAAATGTAGTTTGGATAATAATATTCCATGTGTGGCGTAACTTCAAGGGGAGGTGGGGAGGTGCAGCATCCCAGGGTGTTGTACTACACCAATATCTGGCTTACTTTATATTTAGGCACTGCACTATTAATTTTATCTTTGGGAAAGAAGCCCCTTTTTCACCAGAAATAGAGCCCAGACCCCTCATCCTGGTTTAGGACTGCCAGGCAGGGGTAGTAGCCCATTGCTATACGGCACCTGAGTTACAACATGGAGGCATCATTGAGATCTCTTGTTCACCAGTCATGCCCAACATGGAGCACCTTGCTCACGAAGCAGATGGCAACCCTGCTGAGTCTGCTGAACCTAGCCAAAGTACTGTTAAAGTGCACTAACACCAGCCAACCAGCTGCACTGCATCAGGCCTGCTGCTGCTCCAACTGTGTACCCAGATAGACTATGCAAGCTCCCAAGTTAAATACTGAGGGGAGCCTGGTACCAGTCAGGGAGTGGGTAATGTGTTAGAACTAGGGCTAATACCTGTTCTGGTATACACACTGGTGGGAGGTGGGGGTGGGAGGCAGAGCAATATTGATGCCGGCAGTTGCTGAGCTGTGCATAAGCAACATTGCAGAGGGACTGGAGGGAAAGGTATGCTTGTTCGCAGATGACACCAAGACCTGTAACAGAGTCGACACACAGGAGGGGCTAGATGAAATGAGAAACGACCTAAGACTACTTGAGGAATGGTCAAGGGTTTGGCAGTTGGGTTTCAATGCTGAGAAGTGCAAGATAATGCACCTGGGACACAGAAACCCAAGAGAGGAATACAGGATGGGGGGGGCAGGTTCTAGCCACCATAAGTCAGGAGAGAGACCTGGGGGTTATCCTATCCGATGACCTGAAGTCAGCCAAACAATGCGAAAAAGCAGTGGGGATGGCAAACTGAATGCTGGGGTGCATAGGAAGGGGCATAACCAGTAGGAAAAGTGAAGAGGTGATGCCACTGTATAGATCACTGGTGAGGCCTCATCTGGAATACTGTGTCCAATTCTGGAGACCGCATCTCAGGAAGGACATAGACAGAATGGAAGCAGTCCAGAGAAGAGCAACAAAAATGATACGTGGACTGCACCACAAACCTTATGAGGAAAGACTCAAGGAACTAAACAGCAATTCACTGGAAGAGAGAAGGGAGAGAGGGGATATGATAGAGACTTTCAAATACCTTAGAGGAATAAACAGGGTACAGGAGGGGAGCATATTTCAGAGACAAAAGTGTACAAGGACAAGGGGACATAATATGAGGCTGGAGGGAGGGAGGGAGGCTTGGCGGAATGCTAGGAAGTATTTTTTCACAGAGAGGGTGGTGGATCCATGGAAGCACCTACCAGCAGAGGTGGTAAAAGCGAAAACAGTACAGGGATTCAAAGGTGCATGGGATAAGTATAAAGGCACCCTGCTGTACAGCAGAGCAGGGGAAAGGCAGTCCAGATAAGAGTAGGGACTGCCAAACAAAGTAGGGAAATGGGCAGACTAGGTGGGCTGTATGGTCCTTATCTACTGACAGATTCTATGTTTCTATTAATAAAGCATATCTCAGGAAGACTCATACTGAGACAGAGGACTCAGAGTTCACCTCTCAAGTGACTGTTTCAAAGGGTTCCAGGCTAGTAACCAGTGAATCAACTATCATCCAACTTTGGCTGGAAAACACAATATCAGCATGACCAGTCTTATTTCATTGTGGACACTAAAGGATTACAAAATTCTGCTCCTGGTACCTCAAAAAAATGCAGTATGTGCAACTCCGTAATGCCACCCATTCCTGTTATAGTTCATACTCTGGCGGCTGTTTGTCGACTTTTATGTGCTTCAGTTCTTTTCTTGCCTTCACAGAGGATACACTTTTTTTGTGTTATTATTATTATAAATACAGTGTTCTAGACAGGCAGATGTGTGTAGTTCCCTTCTGACACTGTTTTGATGACTTTTTTGCCAATGTCTGTAATGATGATACCTGGCTCAAGGCCATCACAGAGCAACAACATTTCAAATACATCTTGCACCTGATTTAGGATGCTTTCATGCCTGTGATTATTCTTGATCCCAACCACACAGAGGATAGCATTTTGATGGTGCATGGTGTCAGGGCCCTCCCTTGAGAGGGTTGGGGAGCTGGGGATAATTCCCAGGGCCCATCACAAAAGAGGGGCCCAGGTCACTCAGCATGCTACTGTACACAGCTGTACAGGGCCCTCAGAATCTGAACTTTTCCTGGGGACCAGAATTCCTCTCAAGGGGCCTGCATGGTGGTACTAGTGACATTGCTGGAGGATGAAGGCACAGTTTGTGGTGGTTGAGTGCATCTTTTTTCGCAATTCTATTTATTGAAAATGTGAACAGTTTATAACACAGAACAGTATCAGCAACTCCACATACAAAAGAGTAAAATTCCTACCATGATTGAATTTAACAGCATGGATATTAAAAATGGTTTAACTATGTGCTCCAATCATGATTATAAAATGGCAGGGTAAAATGGTGTAACCTTATTGGCTCCTATTTATGTGTAAAATACAGTTTACACATGGGTAAAAAAAAAAAGACTGCTCAGCAGTGAAGAGACTGCAACACAGATCAATAGGCATTTGGAACACAGGCATTTCAGTTAGCCCTCTACTGCCAGAGCTGATCTTCCACCACAAACATGGCTGCTACCTTTACACTGTAAAAAATACTTCAATTGGGCCCTAAAAATAAAACTACCTTAAATAAAAAATAAAATAAATGAATTAAATGCTGTTTCCCTGATTATCACATTCTCCTTACATACATAAACAAATTAGAAACATTAAGTATTGTTTATAGTTTTCATTACAACTGTTTCTTTGCAAACAGTCAAAACTCCCCCTTTTATCTTTAACTACTTATCAGTGAACTCTCTTCTTCTTGCCCTGTCAGTGAGATAACTGAGTCTCTGGCTGTAACAAAGGCCTTGTTGTCTCTGTGTATAGTGTGTTGGGAGAGAAACATTCTGCCAGTGAAACTGTGTAGAATTTCGAATCCATATATTCCATGGTAAACTTTCCACATTAAACATTCCATATCTTGAACGTGGGGAACAACAGAGAAAAAAAAAACAGGAAGAAGAAAGTAGGCAATAATACAATTACATCATCAATGATATCACTTGCAGTGGGCGAAAGGATTAATTTATCACAAATGCACAAAGTAAATATATTTTCTACATATAAACATGCTTTTTCCAATAGTCAAAAGTAAAAAAACAAAAAGAGTCAATTTTATAAGCGCAATAAGACACTCAGGGGTGTGTGTAAACCATATTTTACAGTACGACCAACAGCTGAAGTCACTCAGCCGTTAGCCTTGGGCCTTACTACGCCCTGGCCGTGCTGTAAAATATGGTTTACACACACCCCTGAGTGCCTTATTGCTTACCTAAGCTGATGTAGGAAACCAAAATATGAGCATAGCAGCCATATAACACATGACACACATTCAATGTAAGATGTCACACTCAGATCACACCAATAGTAACAAAGCAAGGTTGGGATTTGTAAGGGACCATAATTACAGCAATGGCTCATAGTTTGCCTGTGAGTGCTGCCAAATGCAAAAAGGAAGGGATCCCCCAAAGTGGCCAAAGTAGCCTATGAGATCAGGCAACTCATCTAACCTAACCTAAGCGTGGCTTGCTCCGTTGGGGATAGTGAAGTTATATAGAGGCTCCACTGCCTATCAAACCTAGCCCTCCAACCCTTGAGGTCATAAGTTATTACTCAAGCCACAGGACGCTAAGGAGTAGGTCTTTCTACATCTGTAGTATACGGTTAGTGTGTGATACCCAAGTGTTTTGAATACACCTCCAGGCAGTCACCAGCATGATTCAGATTGTCCTGTGATAAAACTACACATACATCCTCCCCCCGGACTCTATCCCAAAAAGCATTGCTCACGGGTCCAACTCAATCTTAATTTGCATTGTCTGGTAGATGCACTGTGCTATGGCAGTCTAGAAAGGGACAAGGTCCCGGCAGTGCCAGAAATAATGCATATACATACCCCTTTCCATTCTGCAATGTCCACTCAGAGGCGAGATAGTAGGGTTAAATTTATTCATGACAGCTGGGGCATGTATAATCAAAAGAATAATTTATACTGGGCTTTTTTGTACCAATTACAAATAGTAAGACCCATATGAGATTCATATAGGCCTTACCATGCTTTCCCTGGTATGGGACTACCCAGATCTCTTTCCCATAATGCCTTCACATTCAGTAAATAATTGGGCATTGTTTCTTCTGGACACCTTTTTTATTTATTTATTGTATAATCGGATTTACAACCTTTGAGCCAGAGGCTCGTTTACAAAGGTACCTCGTCACAGAGAGGACATACAAAGTCAACATACGTACAGAATACAATCATACAGAATAATATAGTTTTACATAGTTGCTTGAACACAAAGAGTAATTAAAAAACATTTCAGACTTAACAGGTTGGTACCAGCAAGTACTGGCAGTGGAGAGGGAGGCCATGGGGGAGAGGGTGGGGTGAGGGGGAGTTCGGCCCAGAGAGCTATGTCAATAGTGCTTTGAGAGCAGCAGAGCATCTCTTAGTGACAGGTGCAGCAGCGGGTGTTGAATAATTGGTTCCTGGCCAAAGTTCCCCTAGGGTACAGCCAGGCATGTAAGATGTCAGTCTTGAGCTCATGAAGTGAGAAGTCCTGTGACTGCAAATGGTCCGCTTGCTACACTCAATTCCTCACCTGGAGGCATCTATCCTCAATCCCCAATTCATCTACTACCTGTTGGTAGGACATAAAGCCCTGGGAGCAAATAGGTGTCCCACACACGGCATTCCACATTTGTCCCATAGCTGGGAATTCAGGTTCTTCCAGTCCTGGCAGAAATTCCAGGCTGGAATATACCTGGGCCAGTAAAGTACCCCTGTGCAAAAACATAGGGGCACAATTTGAAGATAGAGGGGGGATGGCTCAGAGGTAATGTGAGGAAGTATTTTTTCATGAAGAGGGTTGTGGATGCATGGAACAGCCTTCCTGAGGAGGTTGTGGAGTCAAAAACAGTGGAGGAATTTAAGAATGCATGGGGCAGACATAAGGCAATTCTAGTGGGGGTGTAGGAGGAAGTAGGCTTTTGGTTAATTAGGATCTGCAGCTTATCCATTAGATAGGAAAATGGCCAGACTGGGTGGCCCAAGCAGTCCTCATCTGCCATCAAATTCTGTGTTTCTATGTTGCTATGTTTCCTCTCCTACTAAGCAATGAATCCTCCTTCAGGCTTCCCGGGAGCCCATGAACCAGGCCTGCCACTCTGTACACCTTCTGTCCCTCAGATTTCAAGTATACACTAATCCTTTGTACCCATCCTAGCTGATCCAGAGAAGTACAAAGTTCCCCTCTAAGTCCCTTCACCCAGTTCATGAGCAGCCAAGTCTGAGCTGCAAGGTGATAGAGTCCAAAATCTGGGAAGCAGAGACCCCCTCTATTAACGGTATTCATGAAACTTTTCAGGCTAATTATAGGCCTTTGATGCCTCCAAATAAAAGCATTGCAGGCTTTTTGCAGAGCTAGTATATCTTTTGCGTGGTGTAACACCAGAAGCATCTGGATAGGATGCAAAATTTGGGGCAGAATGTTCATTTTAATAAGATTAATCCTGCCCTTCCAGGAAAAGGGGAGGCTCTGCCACCTTTGTAAGTCTTCCTGAATTTTAGTGAGAACAGATGTATCATTAAAGCCACACAGTGATTTTAGTGACTTCCCTACCTATATTCCTACATATTTAATATGTGATGCTACCAATCTATGTCTGAATCTGCTCAGAGGGCAGGAGTCAGCCCCCCACCCAGACACAGCAACTCAGACTTTTCATAATTAATCTTATACCCAGAAAAGATAGACAATTCCTCTATAATCACAGTTATGACTGGGATCGAAACCTCAGGCTGGGTAGTAAACAGGTGGATATCATCTGCATAAAAGGAAATCTTGTGCTGCTTATTCCATGCACCCTGCACCCCGTGAACCTCCTCAGCCTCCCTGATCACCTCCACCAATGGCTCGATTGCTAGAACAAGGAGGAGTGGGGACAAGGGACTCCCCTGCCTAGCACCCCTCGCTAGTTTAAATGCCTCCCTGGTCTCACTGTTTATCAGCATGCTTGCCCTGGGGTCGTTATACAGGAGTCTGACAAGTGTTATAACCCCCCCCCCAACTGCCCAAACCCTTCAAGGGTCCTTAACAGATAGTGGCATTCAACTCTATCAAATGCCTTCTTGGCATCCAATGAGAGCACAAATGCTCCCCCCGGTGCTGACAGGCAAGCTCCACCACCACCAGGAGATGCCTGACATTATGGTACAAGTGTCTGTTTTTAATTAATCCAGTCTGATCATCCATAACTATCAGTGGCAGGACCCCCTTCAACTGCCTGGTCAAGGCCTTGGCCAAGACCTTCACATTACAGTTGAGAAGGGAACTGGTTGATATGCTAAACACTGTGTGAGGTTTTTGTCTTCCTTGTGGATAAGGGTAATTGTGGCCATATTTCAGGAATCCAGGAGACCCCCCCCTTCCGCCTTAGCTTCCAGAAATATATTATGCATATAGGTCCACACCGTGTTGCCTAGGGATCTATAGGGAGGATGAGAGATGGAGTAAGGGGAAAGAAAGAGAGCAAGAAGAGCAGAGAAAGGAAGGGAAAAAAATACTTCTGGAAATCGGGTTTGTATTAAAGGGCTAATCAGAGAACACAGGGTAAAATAGTTACCAGCTGGAGGGATAGATATCAAAAAGGAGGAGATAGATACCAGTGCAGAAAAATGCAGGGAGTGGTGCAATGCAGTGGGTGTGGAGCAACAGTCTTCAGGAGAACATTCAGGGTGCTCGGGTGCTGCCCCATATGCAGATATATCTCTGGGTTAAGAGTGGAGGTGGCCACTCTCTGGGCTGAGCTAGCAGGAGTACTGGCAACCATCACTCCCACCCAGAGACTACCATGTCCCCAGTCACTGTCACAAATGTTACCCAGGCAGGGGGCTGGATGGACTACAGTGGGAGGTAGACAAAAGCACATCCCCAAGTCCAACTCAATAACTCATACGCTGTTTTTAAGGAGGGGGCAGTCCCATACAAGAACCCGAGGTTGTGACCAGGGGGAATGGGTGGGTCCTTCAGGAGGGAGACCCAGGTGGGAGGCAAAGGACCCCAGAGGAGGAGGAAGCTACTCCTGGTGGGGGACTCAGTTGTTAGGAGAATGGATCTGGGCACAGATGGTGAGGTAGAAAGGGAGGTAAAGTGTCTTCCAGGAGGCACAGCTCAGAGGGAGAATGAGCGTATCCCAGAGGATCACTAAAGCAATTGCAAGGAGAGGAGGGCTGGAGGCCATTGTCCACCTGGAGACAAATGACCCTGCTGGGAAGGAGGTGGATATAGATCAGGTACAGGAAGACATCAGGGTGTTAGGAAGGCACCTTGGAAAGGTGGCGAGCTCCATAAAGTTCTCGGCAGTGCTGCCACTCCACAGCAGGAGGGAGGCTATGGATCTGTGCATCAGAAGCTTCAACACTCAGTTAAAGAGCTGGTGTGGGGAACAGGGTTTCAGCTTCATTGGAGACTGGGGACCCACCTGGAATGATGCAGACCTGTACAAGGGTGATGGCCTGCATCCATCCAGGAAGGGGACAACAGTCTTCAATGAAAAGTTTAGATGCTTCCTTACCAAGCACTTAAACTAGCTGGAGGGGCAAATGGGAACAGGGAGTCTCAAGCAGCCCATCCCCACATGTTAGAACAGGCAGAAAGAGAAATCAAATAGGTAAAATGGTAGCAGACACACCTAATCAAGTTCTGAAGGGTATGGCAGACAAAGGGAGGCAGCAAGAGAAGGAAGCCAAAGTAAGAGGGAAGAAACCAGTCAGCAGTCGTGGGAATATAGGGTGGGCAGACAGCAACATATGGAAGGCAATGTATACAAATGCACAAGCGGCGGTCACAGCCAGGAGCCAGGACATCTTGGACTCCTTGTAGAGGGCAGTCCTCAGGCAGTTAGTGAAACAGCCCACCAGGAACAGGGCAATTCTGAATCTAGTCCTGACCAATGGGGACAGAATCACAGAAGTACAGGTCAAAGGTCACCTCGGGGCCAGTGACCACCACACAGTGTGGTTTAACATAAGTACAGGGTCACAGTCCAGCCACACATAGGCAAAGGTTTTAGATTTCAGGAGGGCAGACTTTACTGGGATGGGAATGGCTATCAAAGTAGCCCTGGAAAGGAGAGAGGCAGGTGTGGGGGGGGTTGAGGAGCAGTGGAAAAACATAAAAGGAGGCATAGCGGAGGTGACAAACCAGTGCATTAGGCTCATAAACAAATGGAAAAGAAGGAAGAAACCACTATGATTCTCAAGAGAGGTAGCAGAGAAGGTTAGGACCAAGAGGGTGGTGTTCAGAAAGTATAAGGGGACACAGAATGAAGAGGATAGGGTGATGTACCTGAATTGTCTGAAGGAAGCAGGGAAAGCTGTTAGGAGTGCAAAGGCACAAACAGAGGAAAGACTGGTACAGACAGTGAGTAGGGAGGGATAACATTTTCTATAGGTACATCAGTGAAAGAAGGAAGTCTACGGGGAGGATTGTAAGGCTCAGGGGGGAGAGGAGTGTGTGGAGCGGGACCTGGAAAAGGCGTCAGTGCTAAACAGATACCTTTGTTTGGTATTCACTGAGGAAGGGGAGGGACAGAGGCCACAGCTTGGTACCAAAAGCAAAGTAGGGAGGGAGGTAGACACCAGTTCATTTACAGAAGATAGAGTCCTAGAGGAGCTCACAAAACTATAGGTAGGTAAAGCAATGGGACCAGATGGCATACATCCCAGAATACTGAGGGAACTAAGGATGGAGCTAGCAGCACCACTGGCGGCCATGTTCAGTGAGTCACTCAGCACAGAGGTGGTTCCAGTGGACTGGAGGAGGGCACATGTGGTCCCCCTACACAAAAGAGGTAGCAGGGAGAAGGCAGAAAATTACAGGCCAGTCAGCCTCACCTCAATAGTAAGGAAAATAAGAGAGGCATTGCTAAAGGAGAAGACTGTGGAACACTTGGAATCCACCAGAGCAAGGGACTTGAGGCAGCATGGATTCACTACGGGAAGATCATTTCAAACAAATCTAACAGACTTTTTTGACTGGGTGACGAAGGAGGTAGATCAGGGAGGAGCGGTGGTTGTCCTCTACATTTATTTTCAGCAAGGCCTTCAACACCATTCCACATAGGAGACTGTTGAACAAGTTGGAAAGCCTGGGTATAGGACACAGGGTAGTAAAATAGGTTAGAAATTGGTTAAAGGATAGAAAGCAGAGGGTGGTGGTAAATGGGATCCAGTCCAAGGAAAGGGTGAGTGACCAGTGGGGTACCTCAGGGATCAGTCCTGGGGCCAGTCCCTTTTAATGTCTTCATTAGCGACATTGCGGAAGGGTTGGATGGGAAGGGTTGCCTGTTTGCAGATGACATCAAGATCTGCTACAGGGTAGACACTCCAGATGGGGTGGAGAAAATGAGGGGTGACCTAGAAAAACTGTAAAAATTATTCGAAGAGTGGCAATCGTTACTGACCGTCACCAGGGAAGAAAGAGATTTGGGGATTATTATTTCAGCTAACCTAAAGGTAACCAAGCAGAGTACAAAGGCTGTAGGGAAGGCCAGTGGTATGTTGGGGTGCATAGGAAGGGGCATCATTAGCCGAAGAAGAGAGGTGGTGATATCACTATACAAAACAGTGGTGAGGGCTCATATGGAATACTGTGTACAGTTCTGGAGACCACATCTTCGGAAGAACATAGAACAGGTGGAGGCGGTCCAGAGAAGAGCAACATAGATGGTGTAGGGCTTACACCAGAAGACATATGGGGAGAGACTGAAAGACCTCAATATGTGCACGCTATAACAAAGGAGGGAACAGGAGGATATGATAGAAACTTTCAAGTATCTTGAGGGCATAAACAAAGTGCAAGGGTGGGTCACCTTTCAATATAGATGGGACACAAGAACAAGGGGGACACGATATGAGATTGGAAGGGGGCAGGATAAGGGGAAATATGAGGAAGTTCTTTTTCCCAGAAAGGGTGGTGGATGCATGGAATAACTTACCCCAGGAGGTATTGGGAGCATTAACAGTGGGAGGATTTAAACATGCATGGGATAGGCATAAGGGAACCCTAGAGGTGGGAAGAAAAGGCTAAAGCTGATGATCAGATAGGGACATCGGCTGACAATTAAGGTAGAAAAACTGGGCAGACTGGCTGGGCCTGGTGATTCTTATCTGATGACAATCTCTATGTTTCTATGTTATGTAAAAAATTCTATAGAAAGCCCATCTGAGCCCACAGCTTTTCAACAGCCTCTTGGGGTTGACCTCTAATAATGGGGTCCAGAGTACCACAAGACGCAACCTGTTTCGCACAGCTTGGAAGCTGAAAGAGACATTGAGACTTTCAGTAGATACCACAGAAGAGTAATTGATCTTATTGTGATGGTGGAAAAAAATAACACTTAAAAAGTGTATTATAAGGACTGTCTGTTGGCCCAATGGTGCTGTTATGCCAGCAACTGAGGTCAGAGAACAAACTCGGGCGCTTGAGCAGGATGTTGTGGCTGGGGAGTTGTGCTGTTGAAGGCATTGTTTCCCAGCCCAGGGAGCGAAACGATGCCAGTCCAGCACCTCAGCAACTCCTGTGTAGGCCAGGGAGTTTGCTTCCCCACAGGATGTTGGCTGCAGCATTTGAGACCACTAGAAAGGCTGTGGCATCCTCTGGTGGGTGGAGGGTGGAGAAAGGACTGAAAAAAGCAGGGACAAAATCACAGTTTCTAACAACAGGAATCCATCAGTGATGCCTTACAAAAGTGCATCAGTCCACTGATGTGCTGTGCCCTGGAGACAGAACGTTATGCAAATTTTAGAATTTGGAACACAAGTTCAAACTCTGCACTGTGGTCATGCTCCCCTTACTGGCTTAACGCCAGATGTTTTTCTCCACTTGAAAAGAGCAGTCACCATGTATCATCTCCAGCCTTCTGGTCTTCTTTTTTAATATTTTATTAATAGTGTTTGTTGTTTTATTAAAAACATTAGTTTTTGAATGCTCTGTATTTGTTAAAGCTGCAGTATAATGCAAAATGTTAAATTCTGAAAAGACAGTGTCAATTACAATTAAAAATTGATTTGATGTACAATTTGGTATGCTAATGTGGCCCTAAGATCTCTTAAAGAGGCTGTTCAGAATTCATATTGGACAGTTGGACTCGCCCCACCACTTGTGTCACTGGACTTCCTCACATGCATGCTGTTGCTCATTTACCTTTTTTTTTCTTCCAGGTCCTTGTCTGTTTTACCTTTTCTATCTCACAAGGTTTGAACATATGTTTGAAGTTTAGTTTGAAGTTTATTGTTCTAGGAATTAATACCTTTAAGCCAAGGCTCTTTTACAAAGGTTCCACGTCATTAAGTACAAAAACATAGTAGATAGTGTTACAAACAATCAGTAAGCCATTTAACAAGGCCACAAATTAAACAGTAACGTTTATGTACAGAAAAGAAAAAGGAACTCAGAGGCAGTGTCAAGGGCAAGGAATAAGGATTGGAGAGCTTGAGAGGGAAGAGAGGGAGAGAGGGAGAAATAAGTTTAGGAGCAGACAGAAACAGGTTAGTGGTACTCAGGTTGTCTTTGTCAAAGAGGAGACCATGGTGGTTGAGTGAAACAAATGTAAGTGCACTCAGTGGGATGAGACTTTAGTCAAAGCAGTCACAGGAGCTGGAGGCTGTGAGGTGAGCGTAAAGTATGGATTTGAAAGCTCCCAATGTCGTGGAGGATAGGGAGGGCAGGTTAAGGGCATTGTACCAGGTAGGGACACAGTATGTAAAAGATCTTTGTCCATGAGCAGTCTGGCATCTAGAGACAAGGAAGGGTTGGTGGTCAGATCTTCTGGTGGTACAAGTGCCATTGTTCAGGCAGAGCAGGTCCCGGATACATGGAGGAGTGAGTCCCAAGATTGATTTTTTTGCCATCACGCAGGGGAGATACATGAGGCGATTGGAAAGATGCAACCAACCGGTTCCCGTGTAGAGATCACAAGTGTGGGTCCATCTCTGTGCTCCAGTGAGGAGTCGACAGGTTTTGTTTAGTGCTGTTGAGATGCGCTTTAGTGCAGTGGTAGTAGCTGAGCCATAGACAATTAGACCATAGTCTATGACTGAGATGATGGAGCTTTGAACAGCAATCCTTAAGGCAGCTTGGTTGAAAAATTGACGGTTCGGTTACAAAATTCCAATGCGTTGGTGCACTGTTTTGCAGTGTGTTATGTCGATATAGGCCACAAAAGTAGACATTACGTCAAAATGATACAAGGTATTTGAAGGTGTTCACTTGATCTAGTGTATTTCCAAGAGAAGTTTTATGACCAGTGGAGTATGCCTATTTCTGTTTTGATGACTGAAAAGCATGACTTTTGTTTTCTTTTGATTTAGGACCAGTTTGTGCTCAAGGAACCACTTTTCAACACATGAGAAAGCAAGCTGCAAGCTCTGTAATGAGTGGTTTGGATCCTTATGGGAGAGAATTACAGCGTCGTCAGCATAGAGTATTAATTTTCAGGGCAGGATTTGGGAAGCAAGTTTAGAAATAGGCTGAAGAGGAGACCTAAAATTGAGCCCTGGAGGACACCAGAGAGGACCAGTTTGAGTCCAGAGAACCTCAGAGATTTTTACTGTTTGAGAACGTTGTGCCAGGTAACTTTTACCCAGGCTCCAGGTCCTCAGCTGGCCAATGTTGAGCAGAAAGAGATTAGAAGGCTATGGTGAACAGTGTCAAAGGCCTGCGAGGTCTATGAAAACAACTCGGTTAAATAACCTTATCCAAGGCTTTTGTGAGTTTCACTAGAGAAATCAAGTAGGCCGCCGACGTACTGTGTCCTTCCTAAATCCATGTTGCTGAATGCAGAGTAGATCGGACTTTTGCAGGTAGTCTGATAGTTGATCCGCCACGATCCGTTCAAGAGCTTTGGAGAGGGGTGGACGTATAGATATGGGCCGATAGTTCCCTAGTGTGGATTTGTCATACCCTTTATGCACTGGTGTGACTATAGCAGCCTTCCATGTGTTGGGGAATTGACTTTGGTACAGGGAGAGGTTGAGAATTTTGGTGAGGGGGTGGATCACTTCTTCCAAGGTGAGGGACAGAAGTTTTAGATTAATGGTGTCACTGCTATTTCTAGATTTAGAGCAGGCCTTTTTTATGTATCTGTAGGCTTCATATGTCTTAACTATTTTAAAGTGAAATAGCGGTTTGTCTGGCGAAGTGGTTTGGGATACGAGTTTTGGAACTGACAAGTCCTGGAAGAAGTCTGGTGAGAGGACACCACTGAGGTCAGTGAAAGTTTTATTTAGGGCATCGGCCATAGTCTTAGGGTCACGGGTAGTGGAGCCATCGATGTTCAGTGCCGTGGGAGAGGATTTAGACTGTTTGCCTGTAATATTATGTATATTGTCCCAGAAGGATCTCCCATCACCCCAGGTGGTTTCTAGAGCATTCTTGAAATAGGAGCTCTTCATTTGCCTGATTTGTGAAGTGCATATGTTGTGCGCCTGTTTATAGTTAAGTGAGTCTGTTATGGAGCCTGTGGCCCTGGCTATAGCCCAAAGATGGTCATGTGCTTTAAGCTGAGCCAGTAGTTTGGCTGTTAGCCAGGGATTAGTGAGGCTTTGATTTTACTTTTTGAAAGGTGCGAGGTGTCACAGGCAGTGTTGAAAGTTTTAATGAAGAAGTCTAGGGCAGCGTCCACATCCAGCGTATTGTAGATAGGGGACCAGTCTTGTTGTAGGAGGCAGGTCTTTAGCTTAGCAAGGTTTCTGTGCAGTAGCATTCAACTTAGGATGGTTTAAGGAGGTGGTTTGTGGAATTTATTTGTCCAGATACAGATCACAGGGGAGTGGTCACTGAGGGAGTCGGAGAGAACGGTGGTGTTTTTTATCCGGTCTGGGTGATTAGTAAGAATCCAGTCAATGAGGGTGCTGGTTCCAGTCTTGCAGTTTTTTCTAGTAGGGGAGTTGGCCATCTGTGTTAGGTTGGTTGCTAGGATAGTATCCCTGCTGAGTCCGATATCTGAGGCAAGCCAATTTATATTGAAACCACCGAGAAGGAGGAGCTCAAAGTCAGAAGGCTGTAATCTTGCAAATTCAAGGATAGACTGAAGCCCGGCTCATGGGTCTTTAGGGGGGATATAGACTGCAGCCATGGTAAGCACTTTGTTAGGGGCACCAAGGAGAAGCTTGACAGGGAGAAGTTGTACTAGGGTGTTTTCTGGGGAGAAACTGGCAAGGTGGCACGAGAGGTAGTCCTTTATATAGATAACACATCCGCCCCCTTTCTTTTTACCCGGTCAAGTCTGAAGAGGTTGTAGCCTTGGGTGAGATTGCATAATCTGGAGTGCTAGGTGTTAGCCAGGTCTCAACAATTACAAGTATGTCAGGATTATGTTGTCCAATAAAGGCTTGAAGAGATGCCAGCTTAGGAAGGAGGCTGCAGATATTTAGGGTAACAATGGATAGCCCGTTTTCAGTTTTGCAAGCTTTATCTTAATGTTTGAGCCAGGGCCAGGTTTGGGTGGATCCCACCAGACATGAAGTAGGAGGAGCAGCAGTTTGAGGATATCTCCCATAGCTCATACTATGTAACGTCTTTCCTCTGCATGCTGCAGGTTTGGATACAGTGCAGTGCCTAGGGTCCCAACAAAGAGGGTTGCTAATGACAGGTGCTCAAATATGATTTTTCCAGCCAGGGCTGGTCGTTTGCACCCAGTCCTTAGTAATGGGGTGCCTCAGATAGAAATAAAGGGTATTTGCCATGGTTCCATAATGAAGGTAGGATGTCAAGATGCTTACAGTGGGGGGTTGCATGGGGTAGGAGGAGAGAGGAAGTTGACACAGTGGATAACAAATAGAGAGAGTTGGAAACACAGGAGGAGGTTTACATGGGTAAACCCAAGGCTCACACATGAGCAGGGACAGATCAATTTCGGTGGTGTGCCTCCAGGGGGAGGATTTGCCCCATTGCCAAATGATGTAAAATAATCAAATCCACAGGAAAATGACCAGTAAACTGTTTGATCTACGGTAACAAGACAAAGGATGTGTTAAATTCCTGGAACGCTGGCCTAGGGCATATGCAGGAAGTTAAAACCATTTGTCAGTGTCTTTTCTTTGTTTAAATAGTTGTGAATGGTTCTCAAAGACATGCAGTTCCCTTTAGCAACAAGGTGGACGGAAATGTGGATTCAGTTTGCACTTCCCAGGTCAGAGCTTGTAGAATTTCTTAGCTGTACTTACTTTGATTGTGATGACTTCCAAAAAAGTTGATTTATAATGAGAATCCCAATATCTGTTGGTGATGTTTTCCAGTTTCTTAGTCCAGGAAACTTTCATAGATCATATATCCAAGAATGGTCTAGTTCCTCCAAGCCAAAACACATGAAGATCCACAAAACTAAACTATTGACAGAGACAAACACAAACACCCAGCCACACAGCCCAAGTTCAGTTCAGATCTGATATGTTTTTACAGGGTGCCATTGATGCCAGCTATTCAGCCTTTCTAGGGCTCGTAAAGGTGCACGTATGTCCTCCTAGGATTGGGAGGCTGCGGTTACCCAGCTGGAGCAGTGTTTGACTGTTCTCGAGTGGTCATTCGATATGACATATAGGGCTGGATATTCAAACTGCGATATTCTGTGGTGCAAGCCCTTGTGCTGCACAAAATAGTTGCGCTGGGGTGTGGCCGGGGAGATATTCAATGGAGTTGCGCTATTGAGCAACTCCTTTGAATATCACCCCCGGTCCACAGCCACTGTACATGGCACAGTGGAACTTGCGTCACCGCAAGTGGTCAGAGCAGAGCATTCAAGATGCGGTGGCGCCAGTACCATTGCCATGCAAGCTTCAATATTCAAAGGTGACATGCAAATGGGACCATAATTCATACAAGGCATGGGGGCCATTGCATCTATTTATAGCCCATATGCATGCCATTAGCATGCAGGTGCACCGATCCGAGGACTTGCGCCTGGCTCCTGCCAGGCAGCAGGCCGGGACTGGCGCCCTGCAGCCCGATCGTGGGCATAAGTTAAAAATCCCCACCCCCCAACTGGCCCGATCGCGGCAAAAGTTTAAACATCCTCCCACCCCGACTGGCCGATCGTGGGCATAAGTGAAATAAAATCCCACCCCACCAGCCCGATCACGGGCGAAAACAGTTCAACTCTCCCCAAGTACATATCCCTGGTGGTCCAGTGGACCTCAAGCCCGATCGCGGGCAGAAATGTGTTCAAACCCCCAAGGACCACCTACCCTGGTGATCTAGTGGTCCCCACCCCACCCACCACAGAGCCCCACCACCCTGCTCCCCCGTCAGCCGGCGGGCGGCAGCTTCCCACCCGCCTGCAGCCCTGCCACCTGCCGACTGACTGCGGTAGGGCTGCATGCCCATTGGTTCGAGCAAGAGCCAATGAGCGTTGCATTCCTTACCATTGGAGCAGTCCAGATATGTGAATGAATTGGGGCCACTAGATCACCAGGGTAGGTGGTCCTGGGGGTTTAAATGCATTTCTGCCCGTGATCCGCTTGAGGTCCACTGGACCACCAGAGATATGTTCTTGGGGGTTGAACTGTTTTCGCCCGCGATCGGGCTGGTGGGGTGGATTTTTATTTCACTTATTGCCCGCGGTCGGGCCAGTCGAGGGTGGGGGGACGTTAAACATTTGCCGCGATCGGGCCAGTCGGGGGTGGGGGATGTTTAAACATTTGCTGCGACTCGGCCAGTCGGGGGTGGGGGGATGTTTGAACTTCTGCCCGCGATTGGACCAGTCGGGGGGGTTGGGGGTTACTATATGCCTGCGATTGGGCTGCAGGGGGGGCACAGGGAATAGGTTGAGGGCCAACCACAGGTGGCAGCTGCTGTGTTGCACCCTGCAATGCGGCATCTCACCTGTGGGTGGCACTCGACTTACTCCTTTTTTTTTTGGCTCAAAGTTGTGCAGGCACAGGTTGGGGGTTGCGCCTGCACAACTCTGCACAGCCCGCTGAATATCGGGCTGTGCAGTTTATGCATGGTTCCTCCCCCTCCGGTTCAGTATGCCTTCATTAGCATTGCACTGTTGCTCAACTTGACTTGGGGGACGCAACTGCCTCCTGCTGAATATGGCAGAATGGCGCAATTTCGGACTTGAGCATGGCGCAACCCTTTTGAATATCCAGCCCATAGAGTACAGTTCAGGGCCTGCCTCAATTTGTGCATTGGATTCAAGCAGCTCGCACTCTGCTGCTCGAAGATTCTTCATCGTTACTATTGGCACTCTCGTGTGACACCTCAGGGGCTTCTTAGGCAGGCGGCTGGGAGAAGTCCCACCTAGGTGCTCAGACTCCGTGCCAGCCACCAGTCCAAGGGGTTTCTCATCCTGAGAACTTTGTGAAGCTAACTTCTGAGTACTGAGTCAAGCAATTCATAGCTTAAGCATTAGGTACTACTGTAATTTGCGATACCATGCAGAGGTGGGGTTTTGAGAGGGTTTCCCGTCATTCCCAGAACCAACTCCAGCCGCCTGGGTAGTCACGCTTGAGGACAGCTGGTGGATTATTGGATGCTGGTTGTATTGGTTTGTCCATGTCACTTTGCTATTTTGCTAACTCAAATATTTTACGATGAATGCTTGTAATGCAGAACTGTTTCTGGGTTGCTCCTGTAGGGCATTCCATGTTTAGAATAAGGTTACCATCCTTAATTTAAATACTTGCATGCTACTCATCAGGCTTGACTTGCTAGAGTATGTCTGCTTCTGGCGGAAGGCCATACTCGCTCATACGAACCTGCTTCTGCTGATCCCTTTTGGGGGGGGGAGACTCTCTAGCACACAATCTCACAGCCGCACAGTGGCTGACCTTCTTTCTTAACGGCTGATACAGTATTCATTACTTGGATAATGTGTGCTGGTTATATTCTTCTATGAAATGGAAGATGATTCTAAATCATCTCAAGAAATTAGGAGCATGAAGCTGGATGTTATAGAAACATAGAAACACAGAAACATAGAATTTGATGGCAGATAAGGACTGCTTGGCCCACCCAGTCTGCCCAATTCCCTACCTAATGGATAAGCTGCAGATCCTAGTTAACCAGCAGCCTACTTCTTCTTTCCGCCACCCCCTAGAATTGCCTTATGACTGTCCCATGCATGCTTGAATTCAACCACTGTTTTTGACTCCACAACCTCCTCCGGAAGGCGTTCCATGCATCCACAACCCTCTCTATGAAAAATACTTCCTTAAATTACCTCTGAGCGCCACCCCTCTATCTTCAAATTGTGCTCCTTGTTCTTGCACACCTTTTTTGAAAGATGCTACCTCTTGGACTTTGTTGATTCCCTTGAGGTACTTGAAAGTTTCTATCATGTCCCCTCTCCTCCTTTCCTCGAGGCTATACATATTAAGCTCCTCAAGTCTCTCTTCATATGTCTTCCGGTGCAGACCCTGCACCATTTTAGTTGCCCTCCTCTGGACAGCTTCCATCCTGTCTATGTCTTTGCGGAGATTGGATCTCCAGAACTGCATGCAGTACTCCAGATGGGGTCTCACCAGCAGTCTGTACAGAGGGAAAATAACTTCCTGTTTTCTACTGGTGATGCCGTTCCCTGTGCATCCCAGTATCCCCCCAGCCCTCCTTGCTGCCCTCTCACATTGCTTGCCCACCTTTAGGTCGTCTGATATGACTACCCCCAGGTTCCTTTCCATTTTTGTTGTTGTTAGTATCTCACCCCCCATTGTGTACTCTTCTCCTGGGTTTTTGTTTCCCAGGTGCATTACCTTGCACTTCTTAGCATTGAGTCTAAGCTGCCATACATTTGACCATTCCTCTAACCTTGCCAAGTCCCTTCTCATCCTTTCCACCCCAACTTGTGCATCAACTCTGTTGCAGATCTTTGTGTCATCTGCAAAGAGACATACTTTTCTTCCAGTCCCTCTGCAATGTCACTTATAAAGACATTGAAGAGGACCGGTCCTAATACTGAACCCTGCGGTACCCCACTAGTAACCCCCTTTCTTCGGTGTGGACTCCATTTACTATTACTCTCTGTGTCCTATTCTCCAGCCAATTCATTACCCAGGCTGTCATATTGAGACCCACTCCCAGGCTGGCTAACTTGTATATTAATCTTTTGTGTGGGACTGTGTCAAATGCCTTGCTAAAGTCTAGGTAGGCCATGTCCACAGCTCCTCCCTGATCTTCTACTTTGGTCACCCAGTCAAAGAAATCTATCAGATTTGTCTGGCATGACTTTCCCTGCTGTGAATCCATGCTGCCTTGGGTCCTGTGCCCCTCTGGCCTCTAGATACTCAACAATTCTTTCCTTCAAAAGTGATTCCATCATTGTCCCTACCATTGAGGTTAAACTAACAGGTCTGTAGTTTCCTGCTTCTGCCTTGCTCCCACTTTTGTGAAGGGAAATCACATCTGCCCTCCTCCAGTCCTAGGGTACAACCCCATCCTCCCATGATTTGTTAAAGAGGGTAGTCAGTGGTGTCACTAGTTCTACCCTTAGTTCTTTTAGAATTCTGGGATGAATCTCATCAGGCCCCATTGCTTTGTCCACCTTCAGTTTTAAGAGTTCTTTCAGAACCCTTTCTTCTGTAAATGGGCTGGTATCATCTTCTGTAGCCAGAGTGTTTCTGCTGTTTGTTTTAGGTACCTCCCCCTCTTCCTTTGTAAATACTGAGCAAAATATTTGTTTAGTATCTCTGCCTTTCACAGTCACCCTCTGCCCACCTCCCTCCCCTTCATTAAGCCTCACTATCCCTCCTTTGGTCTCCCTTCGCTCCCTCAAACTTATCCCTCTGCATCCTTGGGCCTGAGAATTGCAAACTACCAGGCATACATGATTAAGTATCAGAATAGTCTGTGGAAATCTGATGTCTACCATTCAGTCTCTACCTGATGGTCCTGCCAGCGCTAACTTGCTTAAAGCTGCCTCGGCTTGTGTGGCTACTGGAGGGCATCTGTTCCATTCTGCATATGATGCTTCCGATGTCTCTGTCAGGGCTGCTAACTCTGACATATGCCTTGGGAGAGATTCCTGGCTTACAGTAGCTGTATTTGCCACAAATGTACAACAGGCTGATCTGAATGCCTCTTTCAGAGGCTCCAGGCTGTTTGGGAATTATGTTGAAAGTGCTTCAATGAGCTTCAGTCCTCCAGGATGACTTCAAGGTCACTCAAATCTTGGACCCCTTAAACCCAACAGTGGGCGTGGTAGAGATTTGTTTCACTAGCGTCCTGCCTGTGGTGGCCATGCCTCCTGTCTGCAGCCCCATGCACTAAACCATAGTGGTGCCCCCCCGTGTCAGTGAAAAGGCACCAAAAGGTATCGATTATGGCAGCACCCAGCTGCTTCTGGTACCTTCTGACTCCCCAGTGCCTTCCCTTCCACTGTTGCCTCCAGGGCTTCAAGTAAAGGGGTAGGCTCTCTCTTCAACCACCAAAGTGGGGGAGGATCATATCAGATGAGTAGGTCCTGGAAATAGTGGAAAAGGGGCATACTCTGGAGTTGCTGTCTACCCCTCCAGTTCATCCTCTGCCTCCTTGTCATTATCCTCCTTGCCCTCTACCCCTTCTGCTAGAGGAGGTTCAGTCACTTATAAACAAGTGGGCTGTCCAACCCATTCCTCCTCAAGAGAGACAAAGTTCCATTCCAGTTATTTCCTGGTTCTCAAGTGGACAGGAAATCTGCATCATGTACTGGACCTGGGAGAACTAAACCTGTTAATTGAATGCAAAACGTTTTGAATGGTGTCTCTTCTGGTTCTCATCCCCCTGCTGCAAAAGGGGGACTGGCTTTGTGCAGTAGACATGAAGTACGTATACCTTCATATCAAGAGTCTCAAGTGCCACTGGCAGTACCTCCACTTCATGCTGAATGGCTGCCATTATCAGTTTCTGATCTTCTCCATTCTGGAGTCAGCTCTCCATTTAAATGTCCTCTAATGGTGGGCTGTTCTGCTGGTCTACAGACTTTTCAGGAGCACCTCAGCCCCGGTCTCTTGCTCATTCAAACTGACAACAAGTGTCATCCACTACATAAACAAGCAAGAGGGCACCCACTGTTAACTTCTGTGCAAGGAAGCAGTGAGGGTGTGGTACTGGGTGGTGTCTCATGGCCTTCAGCTATCAGCTGTGTTTCTCCCAGGTGTCCAAAATGACTTGGCAGAGAGGCTAAGCAGGTCTCAGTCCCTGGTGCACAAATGGGAACTGCTAACCTCAGTGGTGGATGACCTTTCACAAGATGGTGTCATCCAGAGTGGGACCTTTTTGCATCCCCACACAATGCAAATGTGCAGCATTTCTGCTCACTCACTCCAGGGCATGGAGTTTTTTTGGCAAGACACATGGTCCCCCACCTGAAAAGGGAAGTTCCTTTATGTCCTTCCTCCAGTCCCTCTCATTCAGAGGGTTTTGCTCAGGCTGTGAGCAGAGCTTACCACCCTAATACCAGTTGCTCCCTTCTGGCCTCGCCAGATTTGGTTTCCACTTCTTCACCATCTGGCAGTGGAGCCTCCTATTTAGCTTCCCCTTTATCTGGATCTGCTGTTGCAGGATCAGGGATCCCTGGTCCGTCCAGACCTGTGGTCCCTGCATCTGCATGCCTGACTCCTGAAGATGAAACTGTTGCCCATTTTGGGTTTCTCTCCAGGTAGCTGATGTCTTAACTTCAACTAGAAAGCCTTCCACAAGACATACCTACTTTATAAAATGGAAGTGTTTCTCCACATGGTGTGCTTCCCATTCAGTGTACCCATTTTACATGTCCTGTGAATACTGTACTGGACTACCTTCTGTCCCTGTCTTACGCCAGTTTCCAGTACTCATCCATTAAGGTGTACTTGGCCACCATTTCAATTTTTCATGCCCCTCTTAGTGAGTGCACAGTGGCACAACTGGGGTGTTCTGTATGTTTTTTGAAAGGTATTCTACATATGCATCCCCCGATTCATAAACTAGTTCCACCTTGTGACCTCAATTTTAGTTTAGAAAAATTGACTTCGGCTCCATTTGAGACTGGCATTACCTGTGAGATGCATGTCCTTTCATGGAAAACACTGTTTTTTTGTCATTATGACTTCTGCTCATAGGATTTCCAAGCTTCAGACTCTGATGTATGAGTCTCCTCATTTGATTTTCCACAAGGACAGAATGCCATATTTTTGTGGACTAGTCCTTGTTTTCTACCTGAAGTGGTCTCTGATCTCACATTTGATCAGACCACACACCTTCCTCTGTGCTTTGCTCTATACCCTTGACGTACACAGAATACTGTGTTTTATATTGACTGCACTAAGGACTGCAGAAACATCATGTAACCACTTGATGCAGTCATCTCCTCTTACGTTATGTAACTCGTAGTGTGACTCTGTGCGTGTGCCAGTATCAGCAGACAAAACTGTTCACAGATGCTAGCAGATATGCAAAATCTTGCGATGATACAAGTGTAGTGCAGGAGGAAATGATAGCGATCTGAATGGTCTCATTATGCTCTTCCAGCAGACTGACTTGCACAGCTGTCACCATTTTGGAGTGGAAGCACAGTCTGCAGCAGTATAGAAGCCCCAAAGGCAGACACTATGAAAGTGTAGGTGTCTGACTGCCAGAAATGCCTGCTCTTGGTTAAGCTACCTAAAGTGTAGGTATTTAGAGCCCTAGGGCTGGATGCATCTTCCCTGGTGTAGTCACTGCAGTTGGGATACAGTGTTAATTAACTAACTGGGCCCAAGGCATCATAAAAAGGCCTTTGGAATTCCATGAAAAGGAGGAGAGAGGCTGGCCTGGTGGTGCTGAGAGTTGAGGTGCTGGACGCCATGACTAGCGCCACATTGGTGACCCAGGTTCGGGACTGGACTTGGATCGCTCGGGGGTGAGCAAAGGGGAGGAAGGATTAAGCATCCATAGACAGCTGTCCTTCCAAGGGGAGGGTGGACAGTGCGGTGTGCTGTAGACTGACACGCAGTGGTGGCTGGGTGTCAGCTCAGGTGCATTGCCCAGAAGAGGGGAGGGCACATGTCCAGGGAATATGGCTGCTTCCGCGAAGGCGTGGGCAGCTGCCACATCCATTGCACAGTTCAGGTGCTCAGAGAAGAAAAGCAGAAAAGGTCAGGAGCCGATGGGGGTCCACGATGACCTGACACATTTGGGTTGGAGAACTGAGTCCTCTGAGTGAGGGCGCTTAGCTACCCATTTGCTCTACAGAGGAGCGATAAAGTATAAATAAATAAAAAAAGAAGGGGAGGAGAGGAATATGCTGCTGAAGAAGGAAGATCCTGAAGCAGCTTGTACTTTGTAACTAAATGGTTTGGTTTCATTTTGTGTTTTGGATGAAATAATATAATCCAAATCACAAAAAAGAAAAAAAAGATCTACAAGTACTTACAAAACATAACGTGCAGTCCGCTTGCTGCCGCACTCTGTCTCTCTCGAGCCTTCAATTTAAAGAGGACAGGACATTATTTCTCATTGATAGCTGTTTATAATGTTCTTGTTTACAGAAATGAAATTCATATCCCTGTTCCCATTTACAGAAATGAAATTCATACTCTCGTATGATCCTTATGTAACTGTACCAGAAAAAAGAGATGTGAAAAACTGTATTTTGCCTTGTTTTGTTTACATGGACAGCATTCTGTTACAGTTTCTTCATGGAACCAGTGATCTGGATTATTAACTATGTCATGGTTTGTGCACTGAACTCTGAATGTGATTTTGATAGGTCAACAGCTCTGCTTGCATTCTGTAAACAAACTGTGACATATCAAAAACTCCACATTACAGGTTCCATAAAGAGAACTGTGCAGAGTGTTGTCCATAAGAAGAAAATGACTGAAAACATGTTTTTACATCTATGTTTATTCAGGGTACAGTTAAATATGGATAATTTTTTACATCTGTGTTTATCCAGGTACAGTTGAATATGGATCATTTTTAACATATGTGTTTATTCAGGTACAGTTAAATATGAATCCTTTTTTACATCTGTGTTTATCCAGGTACAGTTGAATATGGATCATTTGGCAGTATGAATTTAATTTCTGTAAATAGAAAACATTACTAACTGTTGCCAGGTAGCACAAATTTCTTGTTCTCTTTAATTTAAACTTATTATCCTTAATAAAACATAGATACACACACACGCTAAAGTCTTGCATTTGAACTGAACTTTTGTGGTTTCTGAATCGCTCACTGTGGTCTATAGGCCTTTTAAAAGTTTGCTTATGTGCTGTTGCTGACCAGCAGAGCTCTGCACCACGGTACAACTCTGTATGTAAAGAGTTGTGGTGGTGTTCACGGAACCTGTTCACCTCTCAAATACTCACAGGGAGACCAGCATAAGGACAGGGGTGTACAAATCCCATTGCCCCCTGTCCATGGCAAGTAAATTTCATTGAAGTGCAAGTACAAAAACAGAGCTAATTTCATTTTAATGAATAGGGGCAAGTGAAAATTCAGCTACAGTCATAGCTGGGCAAGTCCCGAAAGTTCTGATTTGGACACCCCTGCATAAGGGGGGCAGTGGTGGCCAGGTGTGGAGCTGTGCTGGGCACAGGGCTTGAAGTGGATCCCTTGCTCTGTGGCGGCAGGGCATCAAGGGATATGGCTGTACTTGGAGAGTGTCTCCTGTTGTAAACTGTTATTTACTTTAAAACACAAGTCACACACATTGCAAGAAGGCAAACAGGGCATGGACTGATTTCTTTAATTGGAGGCGATCTCAGACACAAACAGTGCAGTACACAAGAACTGGGCCCCCTTGACATCAGGTCAGCTCCCCTGTCTGGTAATGACATCCATGCAGATGAGGCTTGAATGCCCCGGATGTTGTTCATGCCCCCAGCTACTCCCCTGGGCATGCCTTTTAACCCAGCCCCCCATGTAGCTCTGTGAAAAGAGCAGTATCAGCTTGGTGAAGGCATGTGAGGGCAGCCTGTGGATGGTTATTGAATGTAACTGGTGCCTCCTTGTCCCCATAGTGCCACATTACGTTGTGGCACATAGGCTCAGTAAATAGGGCCCTTAGAAAGTAAGACTAATGCAGTTGCCTGTGGCAGTGTGTGGTACCTTATTTGTCTGTATACAGTATCTGCAGTACCAGTATCTTAATCCCTCATTTTTTTATAGCATTTGGAGGTACTTTTTATATGAAGTGTTATTTAAAACTAAATTCTCTTACGTCCTAAACTATAAACCTTGTGGTACTTTGCACTGAACATTGGTTTGGTTTTGCACATCTGTTTAATGGATTGTACCTTGCACATTATTTGGTTGGCAGTGTTTTACCCAGCACTGTATACCATTGCTGCACAACTAGCACCTGTTGTAGTATCTCCTTTACCTCACCCCCCCAGGAAGCATCTGGAAACAAGCTGTTACCAGCTCAATATGTTTATGTGCTTCCTGGTAAAACGTTTGAATAAATAAATATAAATATTGACATTTGAGCTTAGAAAGCAATCGATGAATTAACTATTTACCTTTAGTATCTTTTTTAAAAACTGGATACTAGTCCTCTTGAATTAGTTGAATGAATTGCACTCAGAACTGGGGCCATTGACAAACTTCAGTGACATTTAATGATGTTTGCATTTTGTGGAGAAAGAGCAGTATTGGAGCTGCAGCTGAAATTAAATACAGCATCTCTGGGAATCTGGGCCTGTAACGGCTTTAGACACTTCTTTGCTTGAGAACTCTGTCAGGTTAACAGCAATGATTCCATATTTCAGTTTTTTGAATAGAGACAGACTGTAAAGACCAGCAGGGTACAGTCTAAAATGTATGCTTGGTTAAAAGGCTAATGTTACTAACAGCATTTCAAGAAAAATACATCATTTTTGGGGACTTCAGTTTAATTATACTTGTAACAATATTTTCACATATATTTTCAAGCAGCGAGTGCACCAGAGAAAATACCAAAAGGGATCCATTTCAAAAATGAATACTGTACAAACTTTGACAAATCATCCTTTATAGAGCAAGGGGTGGTACTACAAAACGTTTTCCTTCATATGTCGATCTTCTTTGCGTTACCTCCCTCCATTGAGCCACATCATGAAGCCGTAAGCCGTCGGCATCAGGACCACCCAGAAATGTTTGTTCATTGGGGCTGCCCATATTGACGCACACCTTATTGGCACCTGTATAACGTGGGCATCCCCAGCATGCCTCAGTTTTTCTCCTGCCATTAATTGCTCATCAGTCCATCATGGCTGCTGAAGAACACTGCTGAACTTGAAAAGTGAGATACCAACAACAAAAATGGAAAGGAACCTGGGAGTAGTTATATCAGATAACCTAAAGGTGGGCAAGCAATGTGAGAGGGCAGTAAGGATGGCTGGGGGCATTCTGGGATGCATAGGGAGAGGCATCACCAGTAGAAAACAGGAAGTTATTATCCCTCTGTACAGACAGCTGGTGAGGCCCCATCTGGAGTACTGCGTGCAGTTCTGGAGACCCCATCTCTGCAAGAACATAGACAGGATGGAGGCTGTCCCTAGGAGGGCAACTAAAATGGTGCAGGGTCTGCACCAGAAGACATATGAAGAGAGACGTAAGGAGTTTAATATGTATACCGTCGAGGAAAGGAGGGACAGGGGGTCATGATAGAAACTTTTCAAGTACCTCAAGGGAATCAACAAAGTCCAAGAGGGTAACATCTTTCAGAAAAATAGATGTGCAAGAAAAGGGGGCACAATTTGAAGATAGAAGGGGTAATGTGAGGATGTATTTTTTCACAGAGAGGGAAGTGGATGCATGGAACGGCCTTCTTGAGGAGGTTGTGGAGTCAAAAACAGTGGGGGAATTCAAGAATGCATGGGACAGACATAAGGCAATTCTAGGGGTTGGGGTAGGAGGAAGTAGGCTGTTGGTTAACTAGAATCTACAGCTTATCTATTAGGTAGGAAAATGAGCAGACTGGGTGGGCCAAGCAGTCCTTATCTGCCGTCAAGTTCTATGTCTCTATGTTTCCCTGTGCCAATGAACAGGCTGTTAGCCTAACTTCTGCTTGAGTCAGGGGTCTCTTCAAATGTTTTGTTTGGGCCTCCATCAGTTTTGGGAGATCTTACTGCTTCAGGAATGCATCAATCGCATTCTCCTGTCCACCATCCTCACTTCTATAAAGCCTAGAACAGAAATTCACAAAGCTATCATTCATCCTTTCAGGATCATTAGTCAGACTGCCATCCCTATCGTTCACCACTGTGATCAAACTTGATCTATTCCTGCCCTTAACTAAGCATAAAAAAAACACAAACCATGCCACACTTGTTCTGCAGAAGGACAAATCAGGAAACAAACCAACAGACTTGCCAAGTCATACTTTTATTTAGACAAGCAACAGAGAGCCCGGGAGAGCATATCCCTTGGCACTTCATGTCTAAAATGTGACACTTCTTCAGGAGGCGAAGTTAATGGCATACCATACATTAATTTAAAGCACCTCATTAAAGTGAGAGTACCCAAAAACTTTTCATAGTGCATAAGCTCAAGGCAAGCCTAGAGTCAGGTTCAAAAAACCATGATCCATTGTAATAATGACTCACCATCTTTGGGTGATACCCCAACATTTTTATTTTTTGCTGCTAACCACAATTTATGGAGCGCAAACTTACTTAGATAGAAAACTGACAAACTGATTGCCAGAGCCTCAATGCACTAAGTATACTGGACATACTTTGCCAAAAACCACAGAGACATAATGCCCACAGTGTACATAATGCAATGATAATAACAATGAAAATAATAAATCTAATGTGATACCTACTAGAAATAATATTAATAACTAGCTAAAAATTAAAAAATAAACTAAGCATGCAAGCAAGGGGCTAGAGTTTATTAACCCATTCTTAAAAGCATTGATTAGCATATAAGTGCTCTGTTGCCCCCATCATTTCCCTATTTATAGCCTCATGTGCTACTCTGAGGTCCCTCAACATACTTTCTTTAAGATTCTGATAGGCTGCTCGCTCTAATTTCTTAACTCTGTCCTTAAGGTGGTTCCATTTATCCCGCTTCTTTTTATGCAAGGCCACCACCACCCCTCTCATATAGGCCTTCCATGCCTCCCAAAGGATCTTTTTAGAAGGAGCCATAGGTAAATTAGTAACTAGCTGGAAGTTCCAACTTTCAGTCAAATGCTCTTTAAATTTCTGATTACTTAACATGTAGGATGCGAACCGTCATATTCTAGACTGTTTTTTCTGTTGTCCAAAATTAAATGTAAGCAAGACCCCAGCATGATCAGAAATCATTATAGGCCTAATATCTGTGTGACTGACCCAGTAATACCATGCTCTAGGCACCATAATATAGTCTATTCGCGACCAGGATTGGTGAGGATTAGAAAAAAAAGTGAATGCTCTGGCACTCGGATTCGCCTCCCACCAGGTGTCAACTAGCTGGGGTAATGGTAAAAAGGTTCTGGGAGAATATCAAGGAACTGCTTGGTACACAGGATAAGAAGCACCCTTCCATGCTAATGATCAATGGTACCCCGACCCTTGACCCACATACGTTGCTGAATCCTTTAATTCTGCCTTCTCTGATCTCAGCGCTGTCCTCCCGCTTGACTACCTCAACCACCCTGGCTCACCTGTGTAGAACACTAGTGGAAGACAACCTGAAATACCCTCGCCAAACACTAGTGTAAGCCTAAACCACCCTAACTTCTACTTTAAAAGCATCACACCTAAGGAAGCCAGAACCTACATACTCAAAGTGTTAGACAAGGCTTGACAGTGATAACCTAGATATGAAGCTGGTGGCAATTGTGCTGAAAGAGCTCTTGGTACCTGTCACCAAACTGTTTAACAAATCACTTCCCCTAGCTAAGTTCTAAGTGAAGAAAGGGGGGTTACTAGTGGGGTACCTCAGGGTTCAGTACTGGGGCCAGTCCTTTTTTAATGTCTTTAAAAGTGACATTGCAGACGGACTGGAAGGAAAAGTATGTCTCTTTGCAGATGACACAAAGATCTGCAACAGAGTTGATGTGCAAGGTGGGGTGGAAAGGATGAAAAGGGACTTGGCAAGGTTGGAGGAATGGTCAAATGTATGGCAGCTTAGATTCAATGCAAAGAAGTGCAAAGTAATGTACCTGGGAAACAAAAACCCAGGGCAAGAGTACACAATGAGGGGTGAGATACTGACAACAAAAATGGAAAGGGACCTGGAAGTAGTCATATCAGATGACCTAAAGGTGGGCAAGCAATGTGAGAAGGCACTAAGGAGGGTGGGGGGATACTGAGATGCTTAGGGAGAGGCATCACCAGTAGAAAACAGGAAGTTGTTGTCCCTCTGTACAGACAGTTGGTAAGACCACATCTGGAGTACTATGTACAGTTCTGGAGACCCCATCTCCGCAAAGACATAGACAGAGTGGAGGCTGTCCAGAGGAGGGCAACCAAAATGGTGCAGGGTCTGCACCAGAACACATATGAAGAAAGATATAGGAGCTTAAGATGTATAGCCTCGAGGAAAGGAGGGAGACGAGGGACATGATAGAACCTTTCAAATACCTCAAGGGAATCAACAAAGTCCAAGAGGGTAGCATCTTTCAGAAAAAGAGATGTGCAAGAACAAGGGGGCACAATTTGAAGTTAGAGTGGGGACGGCTCAGAGGTAATGTGAGGAAGTATTTCTTCACAGAGAGGGTTGTGGATGTATGGACAAGCCTTACTGAGGAGGTCATAGAGTCAAAAATAGTGGGGAAATTCAAGAATGCATGGGACAGACATAAGGCAATTCTAGTGGGGGGTAGGAGGAAGTAGGCTGTTGGTTAACTAGGATCTGCAACTTATCCGTTAGGTAGGGAAATGGGCAGACTAGGTGGGCCAAGCGGTCCTTATCTGCCATCAGATTCTATGTTTCTATGTTTCTAAGTTCCCAACCAAATGGAAGCTTTCAATGGTCACCCCGTGCTTAAAAGTGGAGATCAGACCAGTACAGCAAATTACAGACCAATATCCACCCTCTCCCCCCCATCAAAAGACCTTGAGAGGATAGTGGCCAATCAGATATATGAGTACCTTCATAAATATGACCTCCTGTGCCTGCAGCAGCACAGATTTCATAAGTACCACAGTACGACCACGGCATTAGTGGAATTCTCCGACTTTGTACACAAGGCTCTGGACAGTAGCAAACTAGTAGGATCTATCTTCACAGATTTCACTAAAACCTTTGACATATCAACCACTCCATCCTACTTCAGGGACTGGTGAACTTGGGGATCTCCTCAGATGCATTCACTGGTTCAAGGACTACCTTTCCCACAGATCCCAGTGTGTAAAAATTGGAGCTACGACCTCCTCCCCTAGGGAAATTGCACTTGGGGTTCCCCAAGGATCCATCCTGGGCCTCCTCCTTTTCAGTTTGTTTCTAAACAAATTACTGGAGGCAAGCACAACTAAAACTATCCTGTATGCAGATGACGTAGTCATCATGAGCAGCAGTGCTCAGCTGGATCACTTGCAGCAGGAGCTGCAATCTACTTTCTCCCGCATGGAAAACTGGTTCAGTATGCAGAAACTTCTTGACTATAAGAAGACTAAAACAATGCTGATCTCCAGCCCCCACCTCAAGAAATCATCCCCTGTTTTGTCCATCAAGAACAATATGGACATACCCCTAGAACAGGTACAGTCGTTCAAGTACCCTGGGGTCACCATTGATGACACACTCTCATTTGCACCCAACATCGATCAAGTTGTAAAAATGGTGAACTCTAAACTTGGTGTCCTGTACAGACACAGACAATATCTTATGCCTGCTGCCCTGCACTTGACTGTTTCCTCCTCCATCTTATCAGTCATTGACTATGGCTTGGTAGTGTATGGGGTGGCAACTGACACTGCACTCAAGTGGGTATTGACGGCCCTCAGTAAGGCCTGCAGACTCATCATTGGAGCTGACAACCTGACTCACTCCTGCTCACTCTATGAGCAAACTGGGTGGCTCAGCCTCAGAAATAGAATAAAACATCTAACATTACTCTTGGGTAAGAAAGCTATGCTACGAAAATCCACCCCTAGCCTGAAGGAGATGCTCACAGAATTTTGCTCTAGCCACCAGACCAGAGGAATGACAAGGTGCTCGTTGGCTGTCCCATTCATGAAGACGACAATAGGTCAGTGCTCCTCTGTGTACAGAGATCTCCTCTGGCTAAATCAAATCCTTGTGCATATATTCCACAATTACTCCCTACCATCCTTCAAGGCTGAGATGAAGACACATCTGTCTGAGACAGTTGCCTGTAACTGCAGGTAGATTGGGTGCTATCGGTTTGCTGAGGAGAAATTTTGATCCTCCTTCTCCTCCGTCCCAATTTATTCTTGCTCTTGCACTGTTGTTTCTGTTGACTAGTGCCTTCAATACTGTACTTTGCATTTCCCCTGCTCCTTTCCACTTCCCTTGCCATATCTCATGGGCCCACTAGTATCAAGCCTTCATCCCCTACCCCCTGGCACCAGCTCCCTTGGCCCTTGTCTTTCTTTCCACTAGCATGATCATGACCTCCTTCCCCCTTCTAGGACCTTTGACTAAGCCTGACCTCCAGGCTGCTACCCCTTTTTCTGCACTGTGCCCCCTTAACGCTCATCTCCTGATGGATGTCAGTAACTGGCTCTTTTTTGTTTTCTTCTACTCGCAGAATGCATTCCCACCTTTACTTAATTGATATTGCAATCACCAGGCATTGTTGAAATATTTATAGGAGTCATGCTATTTGTCTTTGTACTAATTGTATAGCATTTATTGTATTTTCTGTCTATTCTTGTAACTTGATTGTATGTTGTTTTCCTGGTGTGGAACCTTTGAAAAACAGCATTTGCTCAAAGGTGTTTTCTGAACAATTGAAATAAATAAATAAATAAATAAAAAATAAAACTAAATCCAGTTCAACCAAGCCCACTCCCCATCTCACAACAGATTGGTCCAGCCTCTGAGACTCTGATGACCTATCCAGGAGGAGGTCAAACACACAATTAAAATCCCCCCCCCGCACTAGACCCGGGAATTGCTTTTTCTGTAGTAGTAGCAAAAGCTGAACATAGAAGACAGGGTCTCTCTCAGCCAGGGCACATATATTAATAACAATAACAGGGTCCACATCAATCCTGCCACTCATAAAAATGTATTTACCATTCACATGGTCAGTCATCACCCTTTCTTTAGCAAAGGGAAACTCTTTGTGCAGAAGAATTGCCACCCCCAACCAAAGCACACCCATTGTGCAATTACAGCCATGTAATGGACCTGACCACTAGCTCACGTCAGTGGGAATGTGAATCTTCTTGGTTGTCTGGGCATCTTCAGTTCAGCTGATGTCACTGTGTTCTACTTCACTGTAGTTCAACTGATGTCACTGGTTCTGAAACTGCTAAGTAATAAAAAAGAATACTGGGCAAGAAAAAAAGCAGCATTAATACGGGGCCCAAAATAAGGAAAAAGCGAGCCATGCCAAAACAAGCACAGAGCACAGTACACTAGGGATTAAATGGACTGCATACATGCCCAAATTTATATTTATATTAAAAAATAAAAAACAGGGTCAGGGCCAATGATTTTCCATTTTCAGTGGAATACACCAGAAGAAAATGGAATTTGGCATTTTTAGACCAGCACTGAGGACTCACATTTTAATGAAAAAAACACTTTGCACCAGCTTGTTGGGCAAAACCTATCATTTTCAGCCAAACATTTGCACAAAACATACTGACTTGCCCTCAGTTTGGGGAAAAAATGGAAAAAGTAGATTTTAAGATTTTGCCAACTGGAACTGGCCATTTTTGAAAATGGAAAATCATTGGCTGTACAGGGTTTGTGCTTCCTATAAATTTGGAGGTAACTGAATGTAATATTTTCTCCTTTGGGAGTCACATACTTCCACCCCAGTATTTGGAAGCTTTTTCATTATTTTTGGAAGTTAAATGCTTCCTAAGCGTAGATTACTGAAGCCCAGATGAGACCTAACTACAGTCCCCTGTATAATGGCATCACAGTATGGCTTGATCTACTCCTAAAATTGTGCTTTATTTATCCAAGTATTGAGTATTCAATTTAACTTAGTACTAAAATATATGATTTTTAAATGGTGGAATGGGCATTTCAGTTAGAGTGTAAAATAAATGAAAAAGTAATTTCAAAGAGTCTTTGGCCCCATGGATTAACATGAATTAAAGCTTTATCTAAATGCCACATTTTAAAAAAGGGTATTCCATTTCAATATTCTAGCCAGTGATTTGTTAAAGATGCTAAATTAATATATTATATCTTTTTGCTTGTTTTATTAAAATATTCTTTTTTGTTGAGTACATTTTGAAGTTTAAACTCAGAAGAACACAAAATGCTCAAGTCTGAACTTTAATCAGGGATGAAAGAAGAAGGCTTTCTATTAGTGACTGGGGATTTTTTTTATGAAACTGTAATTTCCAAAAGATATGTAACAAATACCATAGCAAGTAATTACTCTTCAGAACAGCCAGGATGTGGGCAAATCATTTTACTTATTTTCATTAGTTGGCTATAACTCAAGAATCCTATTAAAGTAATTAAATTCAATTATAAGAGTATGCCTTAATAGACCATTAAATTATACTAGAACAGTAGAGAACAGGGAGTGGGGTAATGAGTTTCTAGCAAGCTCTTCCTTTGTTTGCTAAATGTAAAGGGTACAGTTGATAAAGGAAAATTAAATAGCTTTTTCCTTTCTGTGATTCAAAGTTTGTGTATTGTGTTTCGGTTCAAAGCATTGTTCCTTACCAAACATAAACAAATGCAGAGGTCCTTAATAGTGTTGCTATAAGACTAAATGTCTACCATCACTCTCTTTTCTGCTTTAAAAATAAAAAAGTATTTTCCTAATACTGAATGGGTTAGTGCTCATGACGTGTGCCAGCTTGGCATTATACAGTAAATATCCATAACAGTAACTAATGGAGAAAGGCTCTGAAACCTGCTGCCAGTTCATTAAGCCATACCATGCCTAACTATTGTATAAACATTTTGAATAAGCCACTAACAATAACTTTCTGCAAAAAAAAATTGGTAAAATCCCCAGTATTATCCAAGCCTTCATTTGTTGTTTTCTACCAGTGCATAAATAATTTTAGAAAATGGGCTTTTTATTTCCTGGTCTCTGATTGGCTGATACCCATGGCAGAGGGGTACATTAACTTTCAATAGATGACCAGGAAACAAAAAGTGCCAGCACCAGTGCCCCTTCTCCTATTGAGGTATCTTTGTGCCCAGCCTGCTTTCTCATTGGTGGAAAGCACCTAATTCAATTTTAAATCGCCACCATTTTTTCTCACGCCTAGGGGAAAAAACTGGCCCCCCTGTCTCCGTAGTTCAGTGCCAGTTGCCTGATTAAACCTCATACAACCTCCCCTGAGCTAGTTTCTCACTACATGTGTTATTTGTTGTTTTTTTTTACAGTACCGTCATCTCCCAAGTAACTCTTCATAGCTGCACTCACACACAGCACCACACTCTTGCTCCATCAGCCTGCCATCGCCTCGCACTCGAAAAACAAAGCTGCTTCCAATTTGTATAACTGTAGAATGACTGCAGTAACTGATTCACTTGCTCCACTACTCACACACACACCCCTCCCACCTGTATCCCAGGAGCGGTATTTTGCTTCTTTTATTTGTACGTTTTTCTCATTCCCGATGGTCTATCCACAGAGTCTCTCTCTGTCTCTCGCTCGCTCGCTCACACACACACACACCGTGTGTCAGTTCCCGATCTTTCGCTCTCTCACATCACCACACATTTTAACTGCTTGTCTAAAATCCAAAAATGTTCTTACTATCTAAGCAGTCCGATCAACTTTTCAAAAGTGACACAGCTCTCCACAGACTCTGTGCTGCTAAAGTGAAGCCCTAGTAAAGCTCATCCCATTCAAGAACTGTCTCGCTCTTTCTCCCGGTGTCTTCTTACAACAGACACAGAGCTTCACTAGATGGGCATTCTCTCCTTTATATTATCAGCCTCTTCTTACTAAAAGAACTACCCCCAAAAAAGTAGACACAAGTGTGAAGGGAAGAGGTGATCTTCCAGGTGCCACCATACCAGTAGAACTACCGCGATTGTACCAGTGGATGAGGGCCGGGGATGACAGCATGTAGAGCTGAGAGAGAGAGAAAGAAAACAAAAGCAAAGCGAAAACCTTAACAGGAAAAAAACAGGGCTTTAACACATAAGTCAGTGTGTGTGTGTGGGGGGAAGGGGGAGACACATAACCATGACAACCAGCAAAAAAGCTAAAATGGTGGATGCTTGAGTAGGACAGCTAGGTTGGAGGAGGAACTATTTTATTCAAAAAAATAAAAAATAAAAACTATTTTAACATTTACACATAAAAATAATTTTTGTACAAACATAAAATACAGTTGCCCATTTTCTAAGTGCAATAATATCTTCCAGGGTGGGCGGTATGGGCAATACCAGACTGCCCTGGGGCTATAAGGCCCTCCGCCTGCGGTGTTGGGCCTCATCATGCCCCTGGGCAGTCCGGTATTGCCCAATACCGCCCACCCTGTCGGGTATTATTGCTTGCGTAACAACCCCCTCCTACCGCTAGGGGGCTGGGGTTGTTACTAGAATGACAGTCCCTGAACCTGCTTAAGCAATAACAACCAAGAAGCCGGTCATTTCTGAGGAATTAATGATTGGCTGGGGGATGGGTGGCCCGAGGCACAGCCGAGGGCTACCTCCATCCAGCCAGTCATTAATCCAAGGAAATGACCAGCTTTTAGGTTGTTATTGTGATTACAAGTCTGATTGCAATAACAATGTCCTTTTTTCTCCATTACTGAAGGTTTTAAAAAGAGTGGAGTGAGTCATGCATGCCGCACAGCATCAGTTGGCCCTGGATTGGTCATTTCTGAGACATTAATGACCAATCCAGTAGCCAATCTGGAGCCTTGCTAGGCTCATGAATAATTAATTAGACTTACAATGATTAGTAGTGCCTCTGACTAGGATGTCCAGTGTGTAGCGCTTAGAAAGCCAGAGAGAAAGATGCCAGGGTTCCCTCACTGTTGCTTACTTCTGGTCACTTGCCACTTGTCAGACTGCTTGTGGTGACAAGAACATCTCACAGCACAACTGCCAGTGGGTCCAGACCAACTTAGCTCTATGCCCAGTCACCTTGTAGCCTCAGGGATTGGCCCAAGACAGCAGTGAAGATCCTAGGGAAAGGATCCAGGGCATTTAGTGTAAATCACTGTTCGATCCTAGTTGTGAGTGTGGAAACTCTGAGAGGCTTTCCCTCAAGGACAGTTCCTGGTAGCCTTGCGGGGCAAGTAGGGTCCCAAAAAATATGGGCTGTTCACATTCTGGGGGGCATTTATGGTTCCATACCTGAAAGATACTGCCAGCCAAGCTACTACTGGAGAGAGACTTGATGAGATAGACTGTACTTTGGACTAAGGCAGAAGATATGCCTACACTAAATGCAAGAGATCCCAAGCCAGGATGGATAATGGAGCTACTGCCTGCGGCAGATGGGCTGGGAAGATGGCCAGCCAGTTTTAGAGGGCAGGTTGGAGTATGTGCTGTCACGCTGTGCCCACAGACCTGCTGGTGAATGTACAGACACTGCACAGCACAGGGGTGGACTCAGGACTCCAGCAGGGAGTCTGGCCTGCGATGAAGTAGCAGCTCTCAGAACTAGGGTAGCCCTGGATGCCATCAGTAAACAGAAGTCTATGAGAGTAATATCCCTGCAACAGTGATGCCTCCAGCATCACTCACCAACTAGAAATTATGGTGTCACTGTGTGTAAAGAGCAGACCCAAAAGTGTAAATTCTAACAGGAGAAACTGGTAAAGATATGGACAGTAGAACAGAGTCTGCCTTGAGATATTACCTCACCCACTGGTGTGTAAAAAGAGGAAAAGGAGGGGTTGTGTGGCTCCAGATGTAAGATGAAGGTACACTCTTAACAAAGAGACTGTAAGTTTCTGACTCATGTTCAGAGTCAGAATCGGAACTGTACAGTGCAAACAAGGGTATCTTTTCTTTTGGGGATTGAGTTCCTAATAAGTATACTGTAAATGTTTTCAGTAAAATGTGACTATTGCTTAAACCACCCTTGCAGTGTGATATTTTCTGCCAAAACAGAGGTCCAAGATAGGCTCTCACCCCCTGGTTAGGGAATACATGTACCATGTGTGTATGTAGTGCAGGGGAGCCTTGTGGCAGGCAGACCACCTTATCCGAGTCACAGAGAGTCTCTCTGGGCCATGCTCATGCTAGCTGACACCAAAACTAGGTTAATATTTGGTGTGAGCCTCAGATGAGATACTACAGCAGCTACTGACTGGGTAGCCCAAAAGTAATACCAAGACAGGGTTGCACTTTTATACACAGCTCAGGCAACATTGCAGCTCAGAGGAACAGACTTGCCACTCTCTTCAGGTTGGTGGATAGCATCCCTAAGCCAGACTGTCTTGGAACTGTAGTGAAGCATAGTTCAGTGAAGAGATGCAAGCAGTTTGCTTATTTCACCTCAGTCAAGACTGGGGCAATCAGAGACAATATGTGCTCCTACAGTATAAGTTGCCACTGCAAGCCATGAGTTTGTGAACCAATCTCAGCTGCTGTGATCTAACTTTAAGACATATCTGTTTACACCAGCTTTTGGGGATTAACTCACATATTCTGTCCTAATTCCCAGTCTGTTATTTATATAAATTTAGTTGATTATTTATTTAGTGAGAGCTGCAATAAGAAATACTAGCTAAATTATGTATGCTCTCTTCATTTAATGATGCAGGAGTTTTTATTTATTAATGCATGTATTTTGAGTTATGTGATTTTCCAACCTTACTGCTGAGCCTCCATGGAAGGGTGCCATAAGTATAAATAATTATACTACTACTACTATAAGCAGTTTGCTTATTTCATCTAAGTCAAGACTGTGGCAATCAGGGAGAATATGTGTTCCTTCGGTATAAGTTACCCCTGCAGCTCATGAATTTCTGAACCAATCTCAGTTGCTGTGATCTGACTTTAAGACGTAACTGTTTAGACAGGCTTTAGGGGATTAACTCCCATATTCCATCCTAATTTCCAGTCTGTGATTTATACAGATTTAGTTGGTTATTTATTTAGTGAGACTTGCAGTAAAAAATGCTACCTAAATTATTTATTCTACTTTTTTTAATGATGTAGGAGTTTTTATTTATTAATGTATGTATTTTGTGTTATGTGATTTTCCAGCGTTATTGCTGAGCCATGTGGAATGGCAGAAATAATTATAAATAAGTCTACTACTACAACTACTGTTTTAAAATGTGTTTAATAGGGCAAGCCTAGTCATGCACTTAACTTTGGCTCTGCATTTACAGTTCATAAATTATAGCCAAAAAGAGTTTTACACTGCATTCCCCTATCCCTTGTGAATATTCCCTAATAAATATTAATTTTGTTTTTACATTTTGTCTCATGAGCATATTAGTAGTTGTAGGTAATTAAATGCATATTTGTGGAATTTAAGATTGCACTGTGCTTTCTCATGTGTGGGGAGACACTGTTGGGAGGTGGGGAGGTATTGCTTCCTAGAGGGTTGTACCTCTCTGACACCAGGACCAGTTAAACATAACTCTGGGTAAAGGCACCACGCTACCTAAACATACCTAGACATAACCCCCCCATCAGAAAAATAACAACCCAGGTCCCTCAAGCTTGTTTGAGCCCACAAGGCAGGGATAGTAATCACGACAACTACAGTGACCCAGTTGCAATTTTGCAGGCACTGCTGGGATCTCCTGTTCATGGAATCAGGTGCAATGTAGACCATTTTGTGTCCCCTATCCCCCAGAATCCTTCTAGACATCATGGCATGTGAATGACTGATCAGCTGGTGAGGAGCAGAATCCTTAGAAAGCCATATTGCTCTGTAGAGTCCCACCTGGGACTGATATTAGAAAAATTGAAGAAGTTCTGTCTGGATTGAAGTGTCTTGACAAAATAACTGCACAAGGACGGTAATACCTAGAATATAATGGCATTGGTGGAGTACCACAATATTGTGAAAGCCACTATAGTGTCCGATGGACTGAACCCAGATGGAGACAGTGCCATGTGGACAATAATAACTCAAGTCAGTGTGACTACCCCAAAGCTAGAAGCCCCAACTGTGACTGAGACTTTTGAAGAGAGTTTCCATAAATGGCTGCAGGCTGATGAAAAGTTAGCCAGTGACGTTCAGATGTTGTTTTGTGGCCAAGGGGGTATGCTACCTCAGATTGTAGGTGCAGGATCTGCCTATGTGCCTCTCGGATCTGACTTGTACAGAAGTTTGAGAATATTCTCAGGCATGAAACCCACCACTGCTGGAGAAGATGACTTAGAAACTGGATGGACAAAACTGATCCAATAATTCAAGGCTGGCAAAGCTTAGAAGCTGAGAAAAGAAAACATCTTGAGAAAGCCTCTGAGGCCCTGCCTTAGAAATGTTATTCACTGAGATCCATCCAGAAGCTCCAGCCAAAAGCATCTGATCACCTTGGAGAATATCACTGGAAGCACAGAATCCAGTGAAGATAACTTGTGGAATTTTAAAGCATCGAAACAATGGAAGGGAGAACCATGGTCAGCATTTCTGAAGTGCCTTAAATGGCACCGCAAACAGTGTTTTGAAAAGGAGGTGTGGTACCCTAAGACCTGAATCAGATGAAACTGGAACATGTGCTCAAGGCTGCCCACCATTCCACTTCGTCACTTTTCAAGTTGCATCTGTCATAGAGAAAGGACAACCCTCCATATCACAGAGTGTTGATACTAGAAGTCAGAGATGCTACACAAAAGGAGAAATGATGGGGATTGCACCATGTCTCAACAGCTGTTACGCAAGTCATTGAAAGTATACCCCCCTCAAGAGACTCCAGAATTTAAAGAATTGCTTAAAGAATACAAAGAAGGTAATGGTAATCGCAATGTCAAACACAAAAGCATCTTCTTCCCATGAATGGGATGCTCACCACAGCCAACCTATTGCTCTAACAAAAATCAACAGTAACGTGTGTAGGAGTGCAGGCACAGCCACAACCTGTAACTTGTGACCTCCAACCCCGAGTTAATGAATTGCATGACCTGGTGACCAAACTGAAAAGACATAATACTTAGCACATGGTCAGGCAGAGGGAAAGAATCTCAGAGTAAGGACAAGCCACAGTCAGTGCCCCTGTCAGAGCTCCAAATGCAAATTCTCCAAAGCCAAGCAACTGAGATTGGAGGCCACCACATGATGGGCCACCTAGAGCATGCCAGTATGGATGGATTTTGTTGCTATAGCTACAGATATGATGGACACACAAAAAAAAGTCACAAGAAAAACTTTGCAGTCACCAGTAAACTGCTTGACTAAATCCAGAAGCAGGGAAACTACCCCAGGGCCCAGTAAGGGAGTGCACTGGAGTCCCTTACATAGAAATATAGAAACATAGAATTTGATGGCAGATAAAGACTGCTTGCCCCACCTAGTCTTCCTATTATCCCTATCTGTTTCATATACAGCAGATCCTAAATGATCTGCGGCTTACCTTGTCTTTTCTATCACTAGAGTTCCTTTATGTCTGTCCCATGTGTTTTTGAATTCCCCTAGCATTTTTGCCCCTACAACCTCTGCCAGGAGGCTGTTCCATGGATCCACCACCCTTTTCATAAAAAAATACTTTCTCATGTTACCCCTAAGTCTACCCCTCTCTGTCTTCATATCATGGCTCCTTCCTCTTGAACATCTTTTTTTTTAAAGATGATACCCTCTTCTACCTTATTTACACCTTTGAGGTATTTGAAAGTCTCTGTCATGTCCCCTCTCCTCCAGGGAATTCATACTGAGATCCCCAGTCCCCTCTCAAATGACTTTTGGTGTAGTCGCTGCAACATTTTGTCACCTTCTCTGTTCTCTATGTTCTTCTGGAGATGCAGCCTCCAGAACTGGGCATAGTGCTCTAGATTAGGTCTCACCAATGTTCAATACAGTGGCAGCACCACCTTTTTCCTTCTCCTTCTGCTGGACATACGTCTCCCTATGCACCTCAGCATTCCACTGGCTCTCCTCACAGCCGTCTCACATTGTTTGGTAACCTTTAAATCATCAGATATGATTACTCCCAGATCACCTTCTTGTTTGGTGGCTGTCAGTACCTCTCCTCCATCATGTACTCCTCCCTTGCATTTATGTACTCCAAGTGCATGATTTTGTACTTCTTTGCCTTGAATCTTAGCTAGTACACCATTGGCCACTCCTCAAGCTTGCTTAGATTCTTCTCATTTTCTCTACCCCTCCTGGAGTGTCATCCCTGGTGCAGATCTTCGTGTCATCTGCAAAGAGACATATCTTCCCTTCCAGCCCCTCTGCAATGTCACTTCTGAAGACATTAAAGAGGACTGGTCCAAGCACTGATCCCTGTGGGACCCCACTGGTCACCCCCCCCTCCTTGAATTGAGCTCCATTCACCACCACCCTCTGTGTCCTATTGCTCATCCTATTTTTGACTCAATTTACCACCCTGGGACCCACTCCCAGACTGCCCAGCTAGTTTACTAGCCTCCTATGTGGGATGGTGTCAAAGGCCTTGCTGAAATACAGGTAGGCCACATCCACTGACCCTCCCTGATCCACCTCCTAGTCATCAAGTCAAAGAAATCAATAAGATTTGTTTGATAAGATCTTCCCAATGTGAATCCATGCTGCTTTGGATCCTGTGCTATGCTGGATTTGTGACAGGTTGTTCGTGGTGTATATGCTGCCACTGGGAGAGATTATAAAATGGGCTGACTTTTCACTGCTATGCAGATGATACTCAGCTATACCTGTCTTTTGTACCCTAGCAGCAGGAGGTAGTGTTTAATCATTGCCTTTCTGAGATCCAAGACTGGATGAAAGTCAACTGGCTGAGGTTGAACCCAGACAAGACTGAGGTACTGGTGATGGAACCTAATCACACAGGGGTGAGGTTGCAATCTGGTCAGGTCTCTGAGCTGGTGCTTGAGAACTCACAGTTGCTTACCTCAGTCAGAGCGTGAAATCTTGGCATCATTATGGAATGCAGCCTGACACTTAAGTCTCAGGTGTAGGTGTGGTCCAGAGCGTGTATTAGTATCTAAGAAATCTCACCTGGATTAAACATCTTGTTCCCCTGAGCGATCTACCATCACTAGTCCATGCTTTCCTGACTTCAAGGCTGGATTACTGTAATGCTTTCTACCTAGGGCTACCGGGGGGATGATATCCACTGCCTGCAGCTAGTGCAGAATGCGGTGGCCAGGTTGTTGACAGGTCTTCCCAGATCATGTCATATTATACCTGTGCTGCCATCTCTGCACTGGCTGCCTGTTAGGTGGCAGATCACCTTCAAGGTCAGTTTGCTGACCTATAAAGCCCTACATGGGCAGGGGCCTGGTTAGATGTAAGACCTCCTGTGTTTTCGCCACTCTACCCGTTCAGTCCGCTCCACTGAGGAGGGACTTTAGAAACATAGAAACATAGAAGTTGACGGCAGAGAAGGACTGCAAGGCCCATCCAGTCTACCCATTTTTTCTACCTTATGAATGCGCCATAGGCCTTTACTCTGTCAATGGCCTATCTATTCATACTCAGCTGTATTACTCCCTTATACTGATCCCATGCCTGTTTGAAGCCCTGCACTGTATTCATATCCACCACTTCCTGAGGTGATACGTTCCATGCATCCTCCACCCTTTCTGTGAAAAAGAACTTCTTCACATTACCTCTTAATCAGCCTCCCTCTAATCTCATGCTGTGTCCTCTTGTTCTGCTATTTTTCTTATACTGAAACATGTTTATTTATTTATTTATTTAGTTTTTGTTGACCGGGTAAGTGCACTAGACAAATCATGCCTATTTTCAGGCACGACCTGGGGGAAGGGGATACAGATGAATGCCAACTGACCTTGAACCAGATTAAGCTGTTGGTGGTATTTTTAGTGAATGAGGGAAATTTGGCCAGGACACCGGGAAACTCCCTACACTTTTCGATAAGTGCCATGGGATCTTTAACATCCACCTGAACTACCACCAATACAGGCAGATGGGACCTCGGTTTAACGTCTCATCCGGAAGACGGCACCTCAGAAGTTAGACTCTTTCACCTTGTTAATGTCCTTAAGGTGTTTGAATGTTTCGATCATATCACCTCTCTCCATCCTTTGCTCTAGGGTATACATATTGAGCTCTGTTAATCTGTCCTCATATGTTTTCTGATGCAGACCCTGCACCATTTTGGTTGCTATTCTCTGGACTGCCTTAATTTTGTTAATGTCCTGGTGAAGGTGCGGCCTCCAGTACTGCACGCAGTACTCCAGATGGGGCCTAACCAGTGTATTGTAAAGAGGGATTATTACCTGCCTCTTATGACTTGTGATAACCCTACTAATACACCCCAACATCCCCCTAGCCTTACCTACTGCTTTAGTGGTCATCTGTGATGATGATGCCCAAGTCTCTTTCTTCTCTTGTGATTGCCAGCAACTCCCCTCCCAATCTATAGGTGGCTTCAGGGTTTCTCTTCTCTATGTGCAAGATCTTGCACTTCTTTGTGTTAAACCCCAGTTGCCACTCTTACCACCATTTTGCCAGTTTATCCAGATCTCTTCTCATTCTGCCTACCCCATCTGGATCATCTACTCTGTTGCAGACTTTGGTGTCATCTACAAAGAGACAAACCTTACCCTCCAGTCCATCTGCAATGTCACTGATGAAGATATTGAAGAGGACTGGCACCAGGACTCATCCCTGAGGTAGCCCACTTGTGACTTGCATCTCTTCTGACTCTATACCGTTTACCACCACTCTCTGTTTTCTGCCCTCCAACCAGTTTGCCATCCAGTTGGCCAACTTCTAACCCACCCCAAACCTACCCAGCCTATTAATCAATCTTCTGTGTGGAACAGTATCAAAAGCTTTGCTGAAGTCAAGGTAGGTGACATCAACTGCTCCCCCTTGGTCCACCACTCTGGTTACCCAGTCAAAGAAATCTATGAGATTAGTTTGACAGGACCTTCCTTTTGTAAACCCATGCTGTCTTGGATCCTGTGCTCCTATGGATTCCAGGTGTTGCACTATCCTTTCCTTAAAGAGTGCCTCCATAATCTTGCCCACTACTGAGGTAAGACTGACTGGTCTGTAGTTCCCTACCTCCTCCCTGCTACCACTCTGGTGGAATGGGATCACATGAGCCCTTCTCCAGTCTTCTGGGACCTCTCCTGTGCTCAGAGACTCACTAAACAGTTCTGATAATGGCTCTGCTAGTTCCACCCTTAGCTCCTTTAGTACCCTGGGATGTATGCCATCCGGTCCCATTGCCTTGTCCACCCTGAGCTTAGCAAGCTCTTGTAGGACCCTTTCTTTTTTGAAGGGACTTGTGCACACTTCCCTCCCCCCGTGTGTCCATGGTGCTGAGATGTGGGCCCTGCCAAACCTTCTTCTCAGTAAATACTGAGCAGAAGTATCTTTTTAGGATAGATGCTTTTCCTTGGTCCTCTTCCACACACTCCGTCTAATCCCCTTTGATCTTAGCAATACCCCCTCTGGACTTTCTCCTTTCAATAATGTATCTATAGAAAGTCTTATCCCCTTCTTTTACTATTCGTGCTAGTGTTTCCTCGGTTTGGGCTGTTGCCTGCCTTACTGCCTTCTCGGCTTCCTTTAGGGAAGTTTGGTATGCCTCCCTATCTTCGTCCCACTGCGTTCCCTTATATTTTCTGAAGGCCAGTCTTTTGACTCTGAACTTTTCTGCTACTGTTTTTGAGAACTAAAGTGGTTTCCTCCTTCTTTTGCTTTTCTCCCTAACACAACGGGTTGTTGCTTCAGGTTTTGCATCCTTAATGCTTGCCCACTTTGCCTGTACCCTCTCACCTGTATTTCTTCTTGCCAGGGCTAGCTTAACTCTGTTGGCCATCTTATCAAAGTCAACTCCTCTGAAGTCCCATATTTTTGCATAGGAATGGGATGATTTAGTTCTAGTGGCCAAACTGAACTATACCATGTGATGGTCACTGGCCCCCAGGTGACCTTCTACCTGGAGTTCTGTGATCTGTAGGGACTGGCAGTATAGTTTAGAGGTTAGAATAATGAGCTGTGAATGAGCTTGATCATCCAGCAGACCTGAGTTTGATTCCTACAACCTCCATTTGAAAACTGTGTGACTCTGAGCAAGTCACTTAACCACCCACTGCTCCCAGGTCACACCTGAAAACAGGCACTTGTGTCTAGTGGGTCTTACCCAGTTATCAAAGACTAAAATAAAAAAAATCCTTTCCCCATTACTCATTACTAGATCTAGGATAGCCCTGTCTCTTGTGGGTTGTTGTACCATTTGTTTGAGGCCCTCCTCCAGCAGGGAATCCACTATATGTCTAGTTCTGGTGGTTGTTCCTGCTAGTATTGACCAACCTGTATCTGGCATGTTGAAATCTCCCATTATCAGAACCTCCCCTTTAGCTGTCAGGTTTTGTATATCTTCTAACAGTAATGTGTCTATGTCCTCTGCCTGGTCTGGAGGCCTGTAGACAATCCCAGTTCATATTGCTGTCCCATTTCCTGTTTCCAGGGTAACCAACAGTTCTGGCTCCTTATGTGTATTCTGAATTTCTGTTGCTTTGATATTTTCATTGACATACAGGGCTACTCCCCCACCCCCTTTTTGCACCTCGATCTCTTCTGAACAGTACATAGCCGGGTACTGAAGTCTCCCAAGTGTGGTTACTGGTGAACCATGTCTCACTAGTGGCTACTATGTCCAATTTAGCCTCTGTCATTGTTGTCTGCAGGTCTGGGATCTTGCTTCCCAGACTGCAGGCATTTGTGTACATGACTTTTCATTGGCCAGATTTTGGTACGTTAGTTGTTGGGCGAGGTCCACCATTTCCCTTGCACATTGTATGTGGAGCAGGACCTTTTTCCTTACCTGGTGATGCAAATGAACTACAAACATGCTGAACTCCTGTTTGATCACTAGCTGAGGGGGGAAGGGTGTCTTCCCATTCAATGTATCAGGTGCTGCACCACTCTCTCCATTGGCTAGTTTAAATATTCTGCAAAGACGTCAAACTTCTGCCCCAATGCATTGACTCCCTCCTTAGGCAGATGCAGTCCATCGAATTTAAAGAACTTTTGCTCCCAAAACTGTTGCCAGTTACACACAACTTTGTGTCCTTTTTCCTGGCACCAGCCCTTGAGCCGCATGCTTAACTCCCCTATCTCCCCTTCTCTGACCTTCCGTCCCTCTGCCCCCCTCTCCCAGACTGGCAGGATCTCAGAGAAGGAGATGTCGGATGAAATGGATGACAGTTTGTCTCCCAACCTGGTCAGGTGTTCCTTGGTCTCCATAACTGACCAGCTGGAGAGATTGTTAGTCCCTGTGTGTACCAGGACATCAATGTTTTCTCCTGCTTCCTGTATAATTTTAGCAATGCGGTCAGTGTCTCTCCACACTGATATACCTGGGAGACATTTGACCATTACTCCCAGTTGGAGGTAGGTATCAACTCCCTGAATCGTGGAGTCTCCTATGATCAGAAGTGTTTTGGATTTCCTTTTTGCTTTTTTTTTGTTTTGGTCCCTGTTTTGGGTGAGTTTTGTTGTGCTAGCTCCTGTGCTGAAGTGTCTTGCTCTGCAGTGTCTTCTGCCCCTTTGTTTGATTTTGGAGATAGAGGCAGATACCTGTTTGTAGTTTTTATATGGTTTGTGGAGGTGATACGTTGGAGAGCATTGAGTGATAGGGCACTTGATTTGCCCCTTCTAACCACCTGACAACTTCCCAGACCAATTACCCTTTGCGATTGATGTGCTTCAGTTGGATGGTGGGGAAATGGCAGGCGGTTCTTATAATATATCTCCTCCTGAATATGTGATTTGAGATGCGCAATCTCTGCCCATGCTGCCTGGAGTTGAGCCCTTAGATCTCCAATGGTTCAGCATGTAGGACAGCATCCTAAATCCTGTATAACTGTCCTTTTGAGAAGTGTCCCGCAGTGCCTGCAGTTAATAATATGCATTCCACTTGAGCTGCTGAGTTTATAACAAGGTCTGAATAATTAGAAGGAGGGAAATGAAAGCAAAAGTTTGATTTTTTTTATAACTTGTTATAACAAGTTAAATTACTTGTGCCTTGTAAGTGAGGTCACTGTGTGGCTATCCCTGTGATCCTCCCCTTCCTGCTTTACTACAGGAAATGTCACAACTGTGCTACTGTATAAAAGGAGTGTAGCATGGGGTGAGTGGGGATGGGGGTGGGTGGTGGGCCCTTCCCTTGCTGAAAAAGAAGAACCACTGGTGAAAGAAAACAAGGAGGAAAGAGTAGAAACAATCAATAAACAACAAATGCAGTAGCCCTGAAAGCTTAGCCTAATGATAGATGGAACTGCAAACCCTGTAAGCATCACCAGTATCAATTTCACATAAGATATACCCTGCAAAAAAACACTTTGCTACAGAGAAAAATAAAACAGTAACAGAAGATATACTGTACATTGCAAAAGAATTTTGAATCAGAGAAGATTACAGCAGTAATCTGTAAGCACAAGACAGTAACAATCCTGTAGGTACATCCTGTAATAATGCAACAGAAGGTATACCCTGTAACAGCAATTTGAATCAGAGAAGATTACAGCAGTAAAAAGTAAGCAAAAAACAGTATCAAATCTTGTGAGCACAGAAGAAAATAACACACAGTAAATCTGCCTAGCAAAAAGAAGCCTCAATCTTTTTCCTTGCTCTGATAATGTTGTTCCTTGCTCTGTCCTTACAAGCAAACCTAGAAAAAAAGAGTTCAGGTGAAGCTAGGTGCCTTTGCCAGCAAATCTTGTCTTCCATCTCAAAAACACCAACTAACATGACCTTTTAACCCTTACTTCTGTCGGAAGTTACCAAGACTTTGTCATCTCCACCCCCAGTTACACTCCTAATCTCCTGGGAGAGCTGTGGGAGGAAAGCAATATGCTCCTTTAGTGTGAGAAGAACACTGCAGCACCTTTGAGACCAAATAGAAAACCTTTCAGCAAAAAAAAAAAAATAAATAAAATAAAATAGTAGCAAACAGTAATTTGTGTAGCCTAATGATAGATAAAAAAGTCACAATAATGTAAGCACCACCTGTAACAATTTCACAGAAGATATGCCCTGCAAAAACACTTTGCTACAGAGAAAAATATAGCAGTAACAGAAGATATACCTTGCAAAAAACAATTTGAATCAGAGATTACAGGCAATAACCAGTAAGCACCACCTGTAATAATTTCCACATAAGATACACCCTGCAAAAAACACTTTGCTACAGAAAAAAATAAAACAGTATCAGAAGATATACCTTACAAAAAAAAATTTGAATCAGAGAAGATTACAGCAATAACAACCCTGTAGGGGCACTCTGAAATAATGCAGCAGAAGGTATACCCTGCAAGAGCAATTTGAATAAAAGAAGAGAAGAGAAGAGAAGAGAAGAGAAGAGAAGAGAAGAGAAGAGAAGAGAAGAGAAGAGAAGATTACAGCAGTAAAATGTAAGCAAAAAACAGTATCAAATCTTGTGAGCACAAAAAAAAATAACACACAGTTAATCTCCCTAGCAAAAAGAAGCCTCAGTCTTTTTCCTGCTCTGATAATGTTGTTCCTTGCTCTGTCCTTATAAGCAAACCTAGAAGAAAATAGCTCAGGTGAAGCTAGGTGCCTTTCCCGGCAAAGCCACCTAATCTGGAGATTCTGTGGATTGGCTAAAGACTTTGGGTGCTCTGGCTTTTTCATACAGCGCCCCAACCTTCTGGAACTCCCTCACTCACTCTACAAGGGACTCCCCTTTCTTTTAAATTTTGATGTGACAATTAAAAGCGCGTCTGTTTAATTAGGCATTTTTAGTGGATAGCTAGTTAATCAATTTTAAATCTTACAATATGTGTATTATATGTTTGTATTATTGTATGTTATAATCTTGTGTTTTTACATTGTTTATGTAAAGCACCTTGAGTTACAATAAGAAAGTGCACTTATAAATAAAATGATGATGATGATGAGATATATCACAAACCTTTCTTTTAGTAGTGATTCCATTAGTTTCCCCACCACCAAGGTCAGGCTGACTGGCCTGTAATTGTCAGCCTCCTCCCTGTTTCCACTTTTGATGACAGGGACTACATTTGCCCTCCTCCAGTCCATTGGTACCACCCCTGTTTCCAGTGAACTGTTAAACAGGGCTGTCAGTGATGCTGACAGCACCTCCCTGAGTACTCTTAATACTCTGCGATGTATCCCATCTGGCCCCATTGCCACGTTCAGTTTCAGCTTTTTGAGTTCCTCTAAGACTCTTTCCTCGTTAAATGGACTGGTGTCCACCTCCCTCCCAATGGTGCTCCCATTGCCTAACTTTGGTCCCTCCCCTTCCCCTTCTTCTGTGAATACTGAACAAAAATACTTGTTCAGGATTTCTGCTGCATGCTCCAACCAATCAGTAAAACAATCAGTAGCCAAGTCAACAGTGAGAAAAAAAGTAAGATATTTTACTAGGACATCTTAACAAGTTAGTCAGTCCTTCAGCTGAGACAACCATAACCATCAATGAAGTATCAGCTTGAGCTGTCCTCTACAGTGGCTCCCAAGTCACCATCATTTTCAAGAACTTGTATGAAACATAGAAACATAGAATTTGTAGGCAGAAAAGGACCGCTCAGCCCACCCACTCTACTCAGATGGTCACTGCCTAATCTATCTCTGTAGATCTTAAGTGTCCTCCGAAGATCATCTCTCCTCCCTACTTACTAATATTTCCCTAAGTCTATCCCATGCAAGCTGAAGCCTGCTATTATTTTTTGCCTCCACCACATCCAGTGGCAGTCTATTCTAGGTGTCCACCACTCATTCAGTGAAGTAGTACTTCTTCACATCCCTCGTACAGTCCCCCCCAAGCTTTATTTCATGCCCTCTGTTCCTGGTGGTCTTCCTCATTTGAAAGAGACTCCCCTCCTACACCCTGTTCACTCCTGTGAGGTACGTGTAGGACTCTATCATGGCCCCTTTCACTCTTCGCTCCTCTAGGTTATACATGTTGAGATTCCTCAGTCTCTCCTTGTAGGGCTTTTGGTTCAACCTCTGCAACATTTTAGTTGCCTTCCTCTGGACTGCCCCCCACCTTGTCTATGTCCTTTCTGAGGTGCAGCCACCAGAACTGGGCACAATACTCCAAGTGGTGGTCCCACCAGTGAGTGATACAGTGGCAACACCATCTCCCGCCTCTTCCTCCTGCTGGAGATACCTTTCCCAATTCATACCAGCATTTCACTGGTCCTACCCATGGCTTTGTCACACTGCCCTGCTACTTTGAGGTCATCAGATATGATGACCCTAAGGTTCCTTTCCTGCTTAATGACTGACAGTACCTCCTCTCATCCTACACTCAGTTCCTATGTTCGTATGCCCTAGGTGCACTATTTGGTAATTTCTGGCATTGAATCCAAACTGCCATGTTCTTGATTGCTTCTCAAGTTTCCCAAGATCCCTACACATTCTTTCCACCACCTACTGACTGTCCAACCTATTACAGATTTTGGTATCATTTGCAAAAAGGCATAATTTCCCTTCCAGTTCCTCTGCAATGACACTTATAAAGAAATTGAAGAGGACTGGTCCCAGTACTGAGCCCTGCAGCACCCCACTGGTCACTCTTCCATTATTAAAGAAAGTGCCATTAACCACTATCCTCTGTTGCCTATCTGGTAACCAGTTTCTAAACCAATTCACCAGTTTGGATCCCACCTTTAGGCTGCTCAATTTCTTAATAAGTCTCTTCTGTGGCACAGTGTCAAAGGCCTTGCCAGAGTCCAGATAGATCATGTCCTCTGCCTCTCTGATCTAGTTCCCTGCCCACCCAGTAAAATAAATTAGGTTCACCTGGCATGACCCCCTCCCCATGAATCCATGTTGTCTTTGGTCTTGCAGCCCATTGGATTCAATATACTCCACCAACCTTTCCTTTATCAGTGTTTCTGTTAATTTCCTCACCACTGAGGTGAGGCTCACCATGGTATAGTTGCTAGCCTCTTCCCTGCTGCTGCTGTTATGTAGAAGGACCACATCTACTCTCCTTCAGTCCTCTGGCACCATGCACAATTCCAGTGAGTTGTTGCATAAGGCTGTCAGTGAGACAGCCAACACCTTGTTGAGTTCTCTTAGTACTTTTAGGTATATCCCATCTGGCAACGTAGGTTGTCCACTTTCAGAGCTACAAGTCTCTTCAGGACTTTTTTCTCTGAAAATGGACTTGTGTCTACCTCACCCTCCCTTTGTTCCTGCTGCTCTGGTGGTCCATCTCCCTTCTATCCATTGTGAAGTTTCAGAAGAAATACCTGTTTAGGATGTCTGTTTTTTTCTTGGTCCCCTTCTGCAAAATCTCCCTCTGCTGCCCTCCTTATCCTCACTATCCCTCCACTTACTTTCCTTTTCTCATTTATGCACCTGAAGAAAGTGTTATCCCCATTTGCTAACCCTTTGGCTTTTCTTTCCTCTGTCCATGCCTCTGCCCCATCACTACCATGCCTGCTTCCCTCTGTTTTACCTGGTATACCTCCCTGTCTTTCTCCCTCTGTGTTTCCTTACACTGCCTGAATGCCACCCTATTTTCCTTCATCACCATGCCACTTTCCTAGAGTACCATAATGGTCTCTTTTTCCTTTTGCTTTTACTCACTTCCTTCACACAGAGGCTGGTTGCCTTAATTATCGTGCCTTCCCTTATTTATCCCCACCATTCCTTTGCCTCTCCCTGGCTATCCCCTCATGAAGCATTTTTTGAGGCAGTCTCCTATTTCTTTAAAATCCACCCAACTAAAGTCCAGAACCCTTGCCCTCATGTGGTTTGCCTCTGCTCCTATCATAATGATAAACCACACTGAATGGGGATATCTGGTACCCAGGGACTGCCAGCTGTGACATCTGCAATGCTGTCCTAGTTTGTAAGTACCAGGTCCAGCACTGCCCTGTCCCTAGTGGGTTCATTGACTAGCTGCCTGAGTAAAGCCCCTTGTAGGGAGTCTAGGATGGCCCTGCTCCTTGGCAAATCTGCAGCTAGAAGGCTCCAATCCACATCTTGCAGACTGAAGTCACCAACTAGCAGCACCTCCCACTTATTTGCTAACCTGACAATGTTTTCCCCAAGTGCTTTATCCAACTCCTTTCCCTGTGCTGGATGTCTGTATATCACCCTGTATGGATAGCAGCCCAAGCTCCTGTCTCCAGGATGATCCACAGTGCCTCCAGTCCTTCCTTTTCCTCCTGGTGTCCCTGTACTTCTGTAGCCTTGATTCTCTCCCTCACATATAGTACAACCCCTCCTTCCTTCTCTGTCTCTACTGAACAGAGAGTAGCCTGGTATGACTATGTGCCAGTCATGGCTGTTGGTACACCATGACTCCGTTATGGTCACCAAATGCAGGCTAGCCTCCTCCATGATGGCCTTCAGATCTGGAAATTTATTATACAAGAATCTAGGAGGGGTGCTCTTAAGAAATAAACTTCCAAAACCAATGTTGATTTTTCTTTGGTGAATTTGTTTTAGCTTCCACCCCAACATTTACACATGAGTATGTGGCTTCTTCAGGGGATAACATTTCAAATATTCACCTTTCAATTTAAAAATAAATATCTATCATTAATATTTATATTACATACAATACATACTATCCTTTCAATGTAGGAAGTAATGCTACAGCCGGGGGTCAGCAGGGGGGGAGAGAGGATTGAGCATCCAGAGGACTGCTCTCCTCTCAGGGGGAAGGAGACTAAGTCATCCTGTTTGCTGACTGCCCTCTGGCAGTGGCTGGAGGGCAGTATGGGTCAGGAAGCTAGCAGACAACATCTCTATGGCGGCAGGGAGGGGGGATGGGAGAAAATGAAAAATCAAGCCTGTTAGGTTCGATGATGGCCTGCAGTCCCTGAGAGCAGTCCTGGAGTCTGGATTGGGTCTCCAGGGGAAAGGAGAAGCCAGCAACTTCACACCAGCCCTGCCACAGGGGGCAATCTGCAGGGGAATTTCTTAGGCTGCCTAGTACGGGAGTGGCAGAGCCGGAGAGAGAGTCCCTTTGTTCGGAGGGCTGAAGCTGCCTGCCAGTGCTCAGAGGGGCAAAATATGCATATAGAAAAAAAAGGAAATATAACATGGGCTTAAAAAATTACATAACCTGATTGGTCAGGCTGTTTTTTTAGCCATGTGTAAATCTCACAACATACACAAGCAATAACACACTATGAGGTGTGGGTTACGTGCTGATAAGAGCACACCCAGGGGTGTACTAAGGCACAAGGCACTTGCGCCGAGTGCTTTATGCCCCTGAGCATGCTTTTATCAGCACATAACCCACACCTCAGAGTGTGTTATTGTGCTTTTAAAATGGGCTCCTTCAGTAAAGAAGTTATTTAAAAAATACACATAAAAAGTAGATAAAAACAGTAAAATGTATGATTATGAAGTAGAAAAAAAGAAAAAGTAGTTCCTGTTACTGTTTTGGTATGGAGCTGTTTAATTAAAACTTGGTACAGGCTATGTTGTCTGTGATGTATGTGCAGTGTATAACAACGCCATTTATTAAAAAAACAACTTTGAAAAGCATTTTGTTGTGCTGAGATATTTTGTACTTTATCCCCCACCCCGCATTTCAGTTAACGCCAACAGAAGCGAGCGTGTTAGGAAATTAATGTGTGAGATAATCACTGAGGTTGTTCTCCTCTGTAAAAGACAAAAAACATTTGTTGTCTGTTTTTTTTACAGTTATCTGCTAAATGTTTTTAAATGGCTGGGTGGCTGGCTAGCTTGTAGCAAGCATGTCCATTAGCGGGTGCCGTAGGTTTTGTACTTCGTGGTCCAGGAAGTATTACAGAGAGGAAGATAAAGAAACCATGTTTTTGTTGGGCTTTTTTCAGTTACACTTATGGAGTTATGGACTGTTGCAGGTGTTGAAGTAGGGAGAGGAGTTACTGGGGGGGGGAAGGAAGCACGCCTTGTGGAGACTTTTAAGTAGTGGTTCACCGGGTGGGATCAACAGCTATGGTCTGCGATGCAGATGCAGACAAGCAGTGAGTATTTGATTTTTTTCGTTACTGGTTGTGCAGGAACATGTACAGTATTATAGACACTCACTGCTGGCATAGCTTCTGCATTTGTGTCATCGTGTCTCTGTCTGCTGCTGGTGGGGGTCCATTTGGCTAGGATCATAGATGAGCGGTGAGGAGCTGCAGTGGCCAGGAAGAGAGTTGTGGCATGGATGGATTCTTGGATGTGCTGCAGTTTGCTTGGCACAACTAGTGCCGGTTGGCATGATACATCCTGATAAGAATACGGCTGAAAACGGCTTTCAGCCAATCAGGATGGTTGATTTCTTTAGCCCATTTTATAAACATGGTTAAAGTACTAGCTGACCACTGCCTGACCCATAACATCTGCTCAGTGTCTCCTCAGGGCATCCGAACGTTTGCGTGGTCAGAAACCGCCATTTGTTTTAAACAGTGATCTGACAGCTAACACTGTAGCAGCTTAAAATATAAAAACCCACACCGCAGCCTCCGAGTTATAAGAAAATCAAGTAAAGCTAGTTTAGTAAAATGGAAAGTACCTCTTTCTGATTAATCGTTGGTTCCCTAAATGAGTTTTTATGCACAGCTGAACTCGGTACCCCAGATGAAGAAGTTATCTCATCGACTGCTACTGAGACCCACAATGACTTCGTACAGTCAACTGCAACTGACAGGGCCACAGTATTTGCCAACATGGCAACAGAATAAAACTCAGAAGCCACATGTCTAACAAACCATGCAGGAGAGGTATCTGTAGTGCTTCTTTCTGTTCCGTCACATCCACTCTTCCCTAGGGATGACGTAACTGGTGATTCGGTGAGTAGCCCTCCCACAGACGCTCACCCAACTGCAGCTGGCCATATTGGGGGACGCCTCTAATAAATGTGCAGGCTCCACCTGAGGTAAAGCCAGCTCCTCCCTCTGTATGGAAAAAACATTGTTTAAGTTGTACATGTGGGTATGACTGTGTACAGAAAAGAAACATGCCCACACTGTGTCATCCTTCAGTTTGTTTCTTGTTTCTTTTTTGTTAACATAAATAAAGTTGTTACCTCCCCTCCTAAAAAATGATACCTGGAATTAGCAATGTCATCTTCTTTTTCATAGGACTGATTGTTGTTTGATCATGCCTTTATGTTCAACAAAGATGTTGCAAATTAAAAAGTTTCACTGTGCAGCCTACAGAGTTATTTAAATGCAGCAATTTTTTTTATTGTCTCCAAGGAATTCTGCCCGTGCTTAGCATTTAAAAAGGGTTGTCAATGTATAAAACTGGGACTATTTTTTCATAGGTGGAAGAATAAATTATTAAAAACCATTAAAGAAATAAAAAGTATTGATTTAGTTGCAATAAATGCTGTCTGTTTTTCTTGATTTATTTTATAACAGCAATAATGCACTCCAGAAGGTGTGTTGTTACGAGATTTACACACACCTTGTGTGGTTTATGGCACTCGGCCTGTGGCCTTGTGCCACACCGCACCCCAGGTATGTGTAAATCTCACAACAACACACACCCTGTTGTGCATTATTGCTTAAGTAACCCTGCCATGGCATGACATTTATTACCTCTACAATCCCCTTATTAAAGGGACACTGTCAACCTGTTCTGTATCGTATTATTTCTAGTTACAAACCCACATTTTATGATTGCCTACCTTCTCTAAAGTTCATTGATATTGCTATTGGTTTTGTCTGTCTCCTTGTTTAGTAGAACTGAAATGCATGCTAATGTATGTCTATAAACAACTCTGTTTTGTTTACAATCATGGATCTGTTCTTACTACATACTTCCTGAGCATTACAAACACACCCAAACAGTGCAGCCACTCATGAGGCAGTAGCCACCTAAACTCCCACTGCATCATGAGGGGCTAGACTGTATTGTGGGTGTTCCCAAGTTCAGGAAAGATGCAGTTGGTGCTGATTAAGGAATATAAACAAACATGTGGTGGTGTGGTAACACCAGTATGGTGGGCAGTCTGTTTTTCACTTTTTAAAAGAAAAAAAGAATCAGAATCAAACAACCAGCTACATCAGCAGTCATTGCAGAATGTTGGCAGTCATAAAAAGTGTTTTTTTAAACAATGGACACTTTGAAGCCTAAGGGGGTTGACAGTGACCATTTAAACCTTGTGACAGGGAGCTCATTCCACTCTTGAGGACCGACCTTTTCTTAAATCTGTTGCAACAGTTCTTCTATTTCTTAGTCTGTTCTATCCTTTACAATTTGTAGTGCATAAGGTTGGCCACCTATGGGCACCCCCTTCCCTTTCTTGACTATGCTATAGTGTCCTCTTTAATATTCTTTTTCCCTCTCAGGTCCTCGTACAGGGAGGTTATTTTTGTGACCTCCAAGCATATTCAAAACAGGCTGTGTTTATCATTGTTGTAGTTAGTATGTAATAGCACTATGTCATAATATACTTTATGTTTAAGAAACCTGTAAATGTTGAAAATATCATGGCACTAGGTGTTTTGATAATGGTAAAAAGTACTAGGTGACTATTATAGAAATTAAGTTAGTTGTGCTATTTAAAATGCATGTAAATTACTGTAAACTGAACAAGTCTGAAATGTCATGGTGATTTGCATATATCCCATGATGCTTTGCATTATGGAATTATGTATGTATGTATGAGGTTGTATTACTTTGAAACTTGATTAGTTGCCAGTGCCCTTTTGGGTAACCCTTTTTTTAGTGTTTCTGCACTGAGGGTCTTTGTTTTTAGCTAGTTTTTTTTTTCTTTTTGAGCCCTCACTACCCAAGCAAACAGGGCCCACATAGGGATGAAAGGTTTTCACTGAAAAGTGGTTAGATCAGAGATCAGTGTTAGTAGGTGCTGGCTAAGTGCAGAGAAAGGACATTCATAGTCTGTTGCTGCAAACTGATGTACTGAAGAAGGAATATGCCATCTCTGAAGGTTATTTGCTGTATTCTGAATAAGCATCACACAGAGATTGTGTGTTGAACCTGAAGTTAGGTGTCTGGTCCATCTGTTATCCCACAACCCCTCCACAGACTTGGTGTCAGAAGTTGAATAACTTGCTGAAAGCATCTGAACTGGCTGAAGCAGGACGTTTTCTGGTGGATATCGCTCAGATATTCCAGGTGGACCAATGCAGCAGGAGTTGCCAGAGTAGAAACCCAGAGAAGGAAGTCTATGGAGTTCTGACCAGAACCATGTCCAACAGACTGGGAGAGAAGCAGCTGCCTGGACTGGACCTGGGAGCTTGGAGGATGGCCTAGTCTGAAGATGACAAAGAGATGCAAAGGGATGAGGAACTATCATGGGGTCGAGGCAGACCAGAGGTGCAAGAGACAACACCCAGGAGGTGGAGACCCTGATGAGGATGGTCCACTGGACAAGTGGCAATGGCTGGAGGCAGACCGACTACACAGAGGAGGAACACCAATGCCAGGTGCTCAAGAGGTTCCTGCTGGAGAGTTTGGATAAAGAATCAGAGGAGGATTTTCCATGGGCTCAGCTGGAGGAGGACCCCCTGACTGAGCAGGATATTCCTTTGTTGCCTGTGTTTCCAGGATATTACCTTTTGGAGGTCAGAGATGCAAGTATGGAACTTGAATGTAAGACCCCAGGTAAGACTGTGCCTAGTGATATTGTGCTGCAGTTGAAGACTCCAAGCAAGCAAGAAGAAGCCTATAAGGCTAAAGAGACTTTTTCTTGTATTGATGCAGCTAAATCTATTAACAATATTGACTGGGGGTATACTGCAGGCTAAAGATGCTAATATTGCCAAAATGTTATATTTTAAGATCAAGGAGGTAGTACATGTGTTTTTATTTTTCTGATAGAAAACCTACAAAGGAGGAGGTGGGTGGAAAATGGATTGGAACCTGTGTTGGGGTAACACCAAAAGTGTCTACCCTAAGGTGTCTGTATCTGTAGCAACTGAAATGAATCAAGAGACATAGGGGGTTTATGTAGAGGGGTTGAACCTAGGACTGGGCCCCTGCTTAAAACAGACATGCCTGGTGGGGTTGGAGCAGGTAATTACTCACCCCAGAGAAATTGTTTCTGTGGTAATGGACTTTATGGCCATCCAGATTTTTTTGGTTAAGAAATATGACATACTTTCCCTAAAAGGAGATATTTCAGGAAAGGTACCTTTAGTCTCTGCTGAGAAATGTGTTAATGCCTCAGGGTAAAGAATGATGATATCCACTATGTTTATGACAGAATGTTTATTGTTAATAGGGACCCTGAGATAGACCTTCTGAAGATGGATGGCAGAAGCTCCATCCCTTCCTGGGATAGGAAGGTGGCAAGCAGTCTGCAATAACTGCTTCCTCTTAAGGTGGGGATATGTGACAGGAGCTCCTACCACTCTTGAGGACTGACCTTTTCTTAAATCTGTTGCAACAGTTCTTCTATTTCTTAGTCTATTCTATCCTTTACAATTTCTAGTCCATAAGGTTGGCCACCTATGGGCACCCCCTCCCCTTTCACTATGCGATAGTGTCCTCTTTAATTTTCTTTTTCCCTCTCAGGTCCTCGTACAGGGAGGTTATTGTTGTGACCTCCAAGCATATGTAAAACAGGTTGTGTTTATCATTGTTGGATTTAGTATGTAATAGCACTATGTCATAATATACTTTATGTTTATGAAACCTGTAAATGTTGAAAATATCATGGCACTAGGGGCCAGATATTCAGAAATGTGACAAAGGCCAGCACAAGTACAAATCTGCTGCACCATGGTGCAATGAGTGCCATATTCAAAGGTTGCGCATGGCAAAATGCGCCACCGCAACATGGCTGAATATGGCAGGGATGCACCATGGCGCAACCAGACCTGCACCATAGCGCAACCTGAGATGTGCCACGCAGCAACGGACATGCGCCATGGTGCACATAGATGAACCCAGGCAATGGTGGAGCACAGCAGCAGAGAAAAGTGTGGGGCTTGCGAGAAATACACCAGGACAGTGCCAGTGATGCACAGTGGCAGGCCACAGGTGGCCACCACCAGCAGGTCACACACAGGCACCCAGACACCCCACCCCAGAACACAGCTGTGGCACATAAAGCAGGCAACAGGTGGCACCAATGGCCAATGGAAGGCTACCAATGGAGTCCCCCCACAGCATGCTGTGCCCTCACCCACCCAGACCCCAGCATGTCACACCCAGGACCATGTTGCCAAGCACACACATACCATACATCCCGGACAGCTGCCCCAAGGCCGCCCCAAAGCACAGCCACCAACCAAGGGGCAGGACACCATGATGCATGATCCACACACCAACACATGCACACCACACAGGCACACACCACGCCACTGCAGCATGGCTCCTCAGGCCAGCTGCAAAGCAGACACCGACACAAGCAGGTAAGCAAAATATGTGTATTAAACAAAGCAGTATACATGTGCAAGGGGTGAGAAAGTGTAGGAAAGAGAGGGAAGGGGACAGGGAACAAGGACTATACAGTGGGAAGGAGGATGGATGGGGAAGGGACAGCAGGGGTAATAGGGAATGGCTGGGGTCGAACTAAGGGCAGCCATGGCCCACCGGCGCCTGACATTTTCTTCTGCGCCGGTTCCCCAGCATCATCCTGCAAACCTGCTGGGCCACCTCCAGGGTCGTTGAGGTGATCAGGATTATTTGATGTAGCAGCCTGCAGTAAAGGGGCAGCCGTGACCTCCACCAGGTGCCTATGACAAAGGACAGGACAGGTGATCAGTGCAAGTTCCCAAGGAACCATGCCCACCCACTGTACACAATGAGCAGTGGGAACACACACCCCTGGAGTGGCACCCTGGCCACCCACAGGGAGTGGGCCAATGCCTGCCAACAACCCAGCACACCATGACAGTGCACAGCAGTGGACACTGCTGCCCAATGGCCACCCAACTGCGCAGCGATAGTCAGACAGCACAGGACACCAGCAACACCAGCAGCACCACAGCAACACCAGTGGAAGCTGGGTGCACACCCACCCCACCAACAGCTGGTACACATGTGTAATGGCTGCCCCACAGTGGCATGCACCACGCACAGTGTGCAACACACAGCTGCCATGGCACATGGCACAGGTGGCCATGGCTGCACCCACTTCCCCACCAACCACCCGGTAATGTGCACAGGAATGCAACAGTGCCTACCTGCCTGCTGTGGTACCACCTGCACCTGTCCTGCTGCTGCACCTCCACCACCGCTTGGTCCCACTGTGGCCTGCTGTGCCTGCCCTGGCGCTCCTGCCGCCCCTCGCCCTGCGGTGATCTTCAGGTCCTGGAATGGAACAAAGACAGGTACATCAGAGAACACACACAGCATATGCCCACCACCCCACCCTGTGCACAGCATGTGCCCCTGCCCGACATGTCCCACAAGGCTACAGCGCAATGCAACCTGTGGCTGGCAATGCCACTCCACAATATGCACGATGACAGTGTACCTCTCTGCAGGGCATGCCAGGCAGCCAAGCCATCACCACAGTACAGCACTAGGGCACACATGCAGCATGGGATGACTTACCTGGCCATGGCATGGCCCCTCTGCAGACACATGCCCGCAGCTGTCTCATGCACTCGGGGGCCCACCTCATGAGGTCCCCATACAGGTGGAGGCATTGCTCGGTGGTCCTGGCCACCCCAGTGTCCTGCACCAGCCTGGCAGTGATGACCTGCTGAACCTCCATCCTGGGCTGTTGCAGGGGCACCTGCCCAAACAGCCCTGGTGCATGTGACTGCACACAGGCCATCAGATTGATAATCTCAACATCGGACCAATTATGGGCCTGTCAAACTCCCTGCTGTGCCATCACAACTGCTGCTATATGTGGAGACAAAATGGCAGCCAAAGGCACACATGTGCACAACATGCGAGGGATGCACACCTCGTAGAGGCATGCGCTGTGTCCACCAGTCATGCATTGGCAGAGATGCACAAAATGGGAGTGGCCTGACAGGCACATGGTGATGTAATCCCAAAGGGACACAGGGTCACAATAGGGGTCAGGGGTCACCTGGCGCACTGTGCGCTGGTGTGCAATAGAGCCCATGGCGCACAGTGCATCATGGCCCCTATTGTGCAGTGGGTGCACAGTGTACAACAGGCAGTAGCACTCCACCTGATGCATGTGCACTGCGGTCCTGTGCACTGTGCATGCATGGACATTGCACCATGACTTGCTCCAGAGCAATTCCATTGTGCACGGAGCAAATATGCAATATTCAGCCACCACATGCAAATTGGCTCATCAGCCAATGCACAGTGCACTGGTGAAATTAGCATGTCATTACCATTGCGCCAATGTTCACTTGCATGCGTTGCACTATAAAAGTGCCTCGGAACAGCACAGACCATGGACCGGTATTGCAACCCTCTGAGGTAAGTTGCACTTACTGCTAAGCCCAGCCAGCACAGCAGGGTGGACAGGGTAGACAGCTGCTGACACTGACACACATGTCTAAGTCCACAGGTAGCACTATGTCAGAGTGTGAGGCGAGTGAGGAGTGTGAGCCTGCTTGAAACCTCAGGCACAACTTTACCAAGGCAGAGGCTGATGCCCTGTTTGAGGCTTACCTGGACAGGGAGCCACTGCTGAGTGGTGCTATAGGCACACCACAGGCCAGGGCTGCAGTCTGGGAGGAGGTGGCAGCATGTGTCAACTAGCAGGGCAGCCACCAGCAGTCTGTGCAGGAAGAAGGTGGACACCAATAAACGCCACATCAAGGAGAAGGTGGCAGCCATATGTGCAGCCCAGACAGCCACCGGAGGGGAGTCTGCTAATGTGCCACAGCTCACAGCACAGGAGGAGCTGGTGGCGGCCACCATGCACTGCAGCACTATCGAGGGTGTGCCAGGTGGTGGTTTTCAGACAGGAGGGAGTCCATCACTGCATGGTACATATGTTGGGCTCACACTGCAGACAGTGGTGAGGGGGGTGGGATGGGGGAGTTGGAGGGCCGGGGCCCATTCATCACTGACACATCTGTTTTCTCTTTCAGCACCAGCATGCCTGCATGCGGTGGATGGGGCACCATCAGCAGCCTTGGAGGCAGGCCCAGCCCCAGAGGACCAGCCATCCACCTCCACGGGCATCCGGGGGCCTGATTGGCTGCAGCACACCAGCGCTGTCCAGCTGGATGACCTGGGCATGGGGTCAGATGAGGACCTGGCTGTGTTTCAGCAGGATGCCAGCCATGGCATCCTCTGCATGGAGACACAGATCGGGGTGGGGTCTGACACCGATGACGACCTGACCATGATCCTGGACAGCATGGGTGGTGTTGTGGGGGAGACACCCATACCTTCTACCAACACTGTCAACGTGACCAGTGGCCTGTCAGCAGTGGGACAGCTGCCCACTGCCACTGCAGGTGCTGCCATGTGCACTGCCATGGCAGTGCCATGTGGTGGTGCATCCACGCAGGTGCTGGGCAGCATACAGGGGCCGGAGGGGCAGCAGCAGCAGAGAGTAGAGGATGTAGGGTGGCCAGAAGCAGGGTCCACTGCCACAGCACCTGATAAGGACCTACCCCATGGGGACCCCACTGTGCAGCATCCACCTAAGTGGGGGGCTGTGCAGCACAGTTGTACACCACCAGAGGGTCGGCGCTATGCCCAGGTTCCCCTGGGTGCCGACCCATTGGCAGAGCACACCCAATTGCTGCGGGCATCTGTGGAGCAACAGGTGCTGCTTGTAGCTGGGGTGCATACACTGCACGCAGAGGTGCGCCAGGTGGCTGAGCAGCGCAAGAGAGGCACTACGCAGCTCCTGGAGGCTATTCAGTGCTTGTGGGAGGACACGACCGCATCCCAAGATTGCATTGCCAATGCGATCACGGATGGCCTTGCACTGCTGGCTGCCACAGGGTGTGGCTGGCCACCTCATACACTATGTAGTGCAGTGTCCACCCCACAAACCTGGCATCATGTGACACCCTCCCTGTCAATGCCGGGCTCTGCTGTTGGCATCCCCGATACGCCCGGAGCGGGCCTGTTTGGGTGCCTACACACCCCTGCATGGACCCAGTCGTGGTCCAGCAGTATGACCCCTGGAGGGCTGCAGCATACACCCCCTGTGGCCAATGTGCAGCCTGTGGCTGATGATCGGCCCTGGCGTGGCCACCTCATGGCAGCAGTGGCAATGGTTCTGCATGGCAGACCTGATATGCATGCCACCCTGGCTGCAGTCTGCTGCTGCTGCCCTGTGCACACATTGGCGGTGTGTGTGTGTGTATACCACAGATGTGGCACCTGTGTGTCATGCTGCACTCTGCCTGTGTGCGTACCTGCCCAGCCAATGGCCCGTGGGGCATGGGCATGATGACAGCAGAACTGCACTGGTTGTGCCTGTGCACCAGTGCCCTGCATCTGATCCCCACCACATGCTAGTGCCTGGGCATGTGTGCATGTGTGTGTGTGTGTTGCTGTTCACTGCTGTGTGCTGTTGTGTGTGGCTGTGTGGCACTGTCACTCTCACCCTTGCACCACGCCTCTGTATGTGCATGCCCATTGCCAAGCATGCCCTTGCCTATGTGCTGTACCTGTGTGTGTGGCCAGTGCATGGGTGTTGCACCACCTACCTGCATGCACCATAGTGCTCCTGTGTGACTATGTCTCTGTGCAGGCATGCCATCCTCTGGAGCCAGGGATCCTTCCACCTGGAGGGGCTGTCCACCACCCTCTGGCCCATTGCCCTCGTCATCCCCACTACTGTCCCCCTCATCAGCCTTGACAGCTATCCCATGGCCAATGGCCATGTTGTGCAGTATACAGCAGGCCAGGAATAGGCCACAGGCTTTCGAGGGGCTGTACTGTAGGGCACTGCCAGACCTGTCAAGGCAATGGAACCATGCCTTCAGCATCCCAAATATATGCTCAATGATGTTCCACATGCTGGTGTGTGCCTCATTGCATTGTTCCTCTGCTGGGGATGACAGGTGCCAGTAAAGGGTGAGCAGCCAGGGCCTGAGTGGATAGCCACTGTCACCTGTGTGGATAATGACATGGTTAACCATGTGTCCTCTGTTGCTGTGCCCCTTGCCTATCCCTGGTGCCCTCGCCAGCACATCCACCCTGCCCGCCCCCATCCCATGCCCTGCTCTGGCCGGCACTCCTTGGTCATCCCATACTCACCCACTAGGTGGCCCATGGGGATGTCTCCATGCTTGAACCTGTGGCACAGCACAGAGCTGTGCCAGATGAATGCATCATGTGCACTCCTAGGGTGTGTGGCACAGACTATGGTTATGCGCCCCTTGGCATCACACACCACCTGGCAGTTGACACTGGGGAAGCCCTTCCTACTGTCATCTGCAACACCCTCAGGGCCAGGTGGCATGTGGATGCCCACATGGGTGCAGTCAATGGCTCCAAGCATGCCAGGCATTCATGCTACCCTGTGGAAGTCCTGCATGGTTGATGTACGCCCTGCCTGTGTGTTGGGGAAATGGATGAATTCTAAAGCATGTGGCAGCAGGGCGTTGAGGTATTGTGTGAGGAGGCATGACTTGGCTGACTGGGTTATGCCTGTGGTGTCCCCTGTTGGTCTCTGGAAGGAGCCCATGTCGAGCAGGCACATGACAGCTGTTACCTTTGTCTCCACTGACATGACATGGCTGTCTTGTGTATACCTGCATCTCCTCACAGCACAGCTCACAGAGCTGCCTCAGAATAGCCCTGTTCAGGTGATACCGGCCCACAATCTCTGTATCGGTGTAATTCTCGAAGGTGGTGTGGACACGGTACCACCTGTTCCAGGCATACCACGAATGGGCCCTTCCATGGTCACATCACTGTTCCTCCTGCCTCCTCACACCCCTCATTACGGCCTCCATTAGGAAGGGTGCACTGGCCATGGCCCCGATATCCTATCTCTCCCTGGGTGGTCGGCTGCTGTGGGCTGTTTGCCACCCTAGTGCAGTGCGTGGCACCTTGCCTGCCTCTCCCTCTCACTCCCTCGCCCCTTGGTGCACTCTCAACTGCCACCTCTGTCCCATACCCCTGTGGCTGCCTGTTCTAGTCCCTCTGTCCCTCACAGGCTCTGTCTCCCTTGCTCTTTCTGATTATGTCCCTCCACATTCCCATTCCTCTCTCTCTCTCTCTCTCTCTCTCTCCCCCTCGCCCCTGGCACAAGTTCTGTCTGTGTGCTTGTGCCCTGTATTTATAGGCTTAAGTCTGTTCGGCACATCTGGGAGTTGCTCCACACTTGTGCCATGGTTCAGAAGTTGAATATCGCACTGCACTGCACATTCATGGTCGTGCCTCCTGCTCTTGCACATACATTCATTAGTAGTGTTGGGTAAGTTACTTTTTCTATTACTTTCTATTTCTTTTAGAAACTTGATCCAGGAAGCTCTGTGCAGTCACTAGCAAGGATGGAGAAGTACTTGAACAAGTAATACTCCTGAAAGTTAAAGTTACTTATTTCTTTTTATACAAAAATAATAAAAAAACTATAACAGATGACATTTATTTGAAAGTAATAGATAAGTTACTAGTTACTTTCAAATAAATGTAATCAGTTTCAGTTACATAGTACTTTTGTATAAAAAGACATAAGTAATTATAACTGTAAGGTGTATTACTTTTTCCAGTACTTCTCCATTCTTGCTAGTGACTGCACAGAGCTTTCTGGAACAAGTTTTCAAAAGTAATAGAAAGTAATAGAAAAAGTAACTTATCCAACACTGTTCATTAGGGTTGCGCATTGAAGCAATGGGACTTGCACTGCGCAATGGCTCCCGCTGAATATCGCTCCTTGACGCAATTCCACACTTGCGCTAGCACAACTCAGTTGCGCCATGTGCAACTGTTTAGAATATCCCACCCTAGGTGTTTTGATAATGGTAAAAAGTACTAGGTGACTATTATAGAAATTAAGTTAGGTATGCTATTTAAAATGCATGTAAATTACTGTAAACTGAACAAGTCTGAAATTTCATGGTGATTTGCATACATTCCATGATGCTTTGCATTATGGAAGTATGTATGATGTTGTATTTCTTTGAAACTTGATTTGTTGCCAATGCCCTTTGGGGTAACCCTTTTTTAGTGTTTCTGCACTGAGGTTCTTTGTTTTTTTCTTCTTTTTGAGCCCCCACTACCCAAGCAAACGGGGCCCACATAGGGATGAAAGGTTTTCAATGAAAAGTGGTTAGATCAGAGATCAGTGTCGGTAGGTGCTGGCTAAGTGCAGAGAAAGGACATTCATAGTCTGTTGCTGCAAACTGATGTACTGAAGAAGGAATATGTCATTACTGAAGGTTATTTGCTGTATTTTGAATAATCATGATGCAGGGATTCTGTGTTGAACCTGAAGTTCGGTGTCTGGTCCATCTGTTATCCCACAACCCCTCCACAAACCTTATGTGTTTATTTTTTAATTTAAAGGTGAAGATGTAAAATGATAGCCTCTAAAGAAGCCATATACTCATGGGGAAATGCTTGAGTAGGTGCTAAACAAATTCACCAGAGAAAAAGCAACATTGGTGTTAGAAGTTTATTTATGAAGAGCAGCTTTAACTAGCACAATCTTAGCAGTTTATCATTTCCTTTAGCAATGTTTCCAATCTAGAATTTTATTACCCAAACTCCTTGAATTGGCCCATATTGTTCTCCATACCTTATACCCTCCCTACCTGCCTCCCTGCTTTCTTCCCCCAATCCTGCCTGTGTTATTCCTTGAAGCTCCCCTGACCCTCCATCTTCCCTTGTTGCCCTCTCCGTTGTCTATATCCTTAACTTATCTCTTCTTACTTTCCTGATTTATACCCCCTTCTCCTCAGCCTTCTCCACACCCCTGTCCTCTCAAATCCCTGCCCTGGGGGAGCTTCCTTCCCTCAGGCCCTCCCTCCTGCATTACAGCCTCCTACCCCCGAACTAGTTTAAATGCTCATCCAGTTAGCATTTAAACCTCCAACAAACGACCGTGGTTCCCCCTTCTGCAAAGATGCAGGCCATTTCCCCTATAGAAGCCCATATCCTCCCAGGCTGGCCCCATTCCCCTAGTGTAGCTGAAGCCCCCTCCATGCATCATGCCTTCAACCAATTGTTAAAAGCCCTGGTGTGAAGTACCCTTTCTTCTCCCTGGCTGTACACAGGTAACACCTCAGCAAACACCACTGTGTGTGCTACCTGCTTTAGGCCCATCGCTAGCTCTCTGAAATTACCCTGCACTACCCCTACACTGTCCCTTGCCAGGTCATTTGTCTCCAGGTGGACAAGGACATCTAGATCCCTCCCATCTCCTACTGCCATAGTGATCCTCTGAATCTGCTTACCATCCCCTCCAAGATGAAGCACTAGGTAGGCAATTTACCTCCATCACCCTTCCACCCCTTACTCCCAGGTCTATCCCCCTAACAATGGAGTCCTTCACCAGCAGCTGCTTCCTCCTCAACTTCCTCCCTCCTTGTGGCCTTGCCTTCTGAGGAACCCCACATCCTCCCCACTGCTGTGGGTACCTCCTCCCAGCTGTGCTGTCCCATCAGCCTGGTGAATGAATTGTGCAGTGGTACAGACTGAGAAGTGCATACACTTCCTGCTACCCCCACCCTCCCATATGACAAACACCTGTCCAACCCCTACCTTGGTTACTTGAAAGTCTGGATTGTTTTCCCATCAATAGCTGCTGGAGTTGGTGATGCAGTTGAAACGTTGGTACTAGTATACCCACAATCCTGAATGTTTGATAATCTGCCCATCCTCATTCTAACAAATGCACATATATTTGGATGCCTGATCCAACTCTGCCAAGAGCAAGTGTCACAGCACAATGGAAGAGCACTGCAAGTACATGGACTGGTGAAGAAGGCCTACCAGAAGCAGATGCAGAAGAGCTCAGAGGATCAAAAAGATCCCATTGGAGTAGTCTGGTGCTGAGATGCTGAGGAACTTGTCCTACCCCCCATTGCAGAATGTGGCATCAGTGGAGTGATGAGGCTAAAGCAGGATGTAAAGAACTAGATCCTGATGCTAGATGGCCCCAAAGAACATGGATTGCAGGAAGGACTGCAGATCTAACTGAGTGTGCTGCTTGTGGCCCAATTTCATGAAGGAGGAGCAGCAGGCCCTGTTTGAGACCTACCTCGATAGGGAGACACTGCTGAGTGGTGCCACGGGCACCCCACCGGAACGGTCAGCCGGGTGGGATGCAGTGGCCACCTATGTAAAAGCCCACAGGAGGAAACAGTGGTCTACACAGGAGTGCAAGAAGAAGGTGGGGACTGACAGCCATTGAGGGCATCCCGGGTGGAGGTTTTCAGATGGGTGGCAGACCCTCACTGTGCTGTGAGTCACTGTGTGGCACCCATGGGGGGGGGAATGGCCTGCACCATGCAGGCATGCCAGCTGCTGTGCTGCATGGCCCAAGTGCATATGTGGCATGCGACAGTGCATGGTGCACATGGGGCTGCCTTACATGGCATTGTGCACTCCAGGTTAGTGGGTCAGCTGCACAGCCACTGTGTTGTGGCGGGATCACATGCTCCAGGGTGTGTCGCGCGGCCGCACAGACACATGGTGCTGCAGGCCCAGTGCACCAGTGACACTGCACTGTCCACCAGGGCACCTGTTGCAGCACACCACTCCACTGCTAGCAGCGTTGTGTGGGGTGCCCCACATGCCAGCCATATGCTGTAGTTGTGCCATACACTCCCGCTGGACAACACAGCTGGCCTGTCATAGGCAGCATTGGTGTCATGTCTGCCCTGCTGTACGCCACTGCATGGGTGTACACTGCTGCATGCTGGCATAGGTGGGCCACACAGGCACCATTGCTGGGACCAGGGCCCAGCCTGTATAGGGCTATCCCCACCACTGATATTGCCTTTTTGTCTTCCAGCACAATCACACCTCCAGGGTACGTCGCAGGATGCCACCGCTGACATTGGACCAGAGGAGGAGTTGCCACCCACGTCCACAGGCATCTGGGACAGGGACCATCCACATTGGAACAGTGTGGGGCTGCTGGACCTATTAAGCCTCAATGACAACGACACGCTGTTGGACATACTGCTCAGTGAGGGCCTGTCCATGCTGGCCCGGGGCACACAGCTGAGCGGTGCATCCGACTCAGATGATGACATGACACAGATCATGGACGGCACAGACCAGGTGGTGCCATCCAGGGTACAGAGCCAGACACAGGCAGTGGTAGACACTGGTGGTGTGATGGGCACCCGTGCAACCACACCCTGACCATGGCTGCACAGTGGCATGTGGCGCCACTGCTGTTACCAGTCGGGGGGTGCTGCCGCAGACACTGATGCCACAGGGATGGACCAGCAGCCAGCTGGGCAGTGGCAGCGGGATGCAGTGACCACCGTGCAGCATGCCACAGGGGCCACCACCAGTGTGTCCACACATACTCCACCCCCTGCACAGTCCCCTGAGCAGTGTCCACTGGAGCTAGGCTTTAACCAGCATGCCATGACACCCCCAGCAGGTCAGTGTCAGCTCCAGGCTGTGCAGGGTGCTAACCAGCTGGAAGAGCACACCAGGCTGCTGCGGACATCCGTGGAGCACCAGGTGGTACTCGGGGCCAGGATCCATGCATTGCAGGTTGAGGTGCATCAGCTGGCCAAGCGTCAGGACAGTGGATGTGCACAGCTCCTTGGTGAGCTCCAGTGGCTGCAGGAGGACACGACCGCATCACTGGACCACATCGCCAGTACCATCGCCACCAGATTTGCATCATTGGTGTCCACTGGGGGCATGGCCATGCACACAGGACTCCCCACAGTGGCACATCCACACCACGGACATGGGATATGGTGACCCCTGCATGGCTGATGCCGGGATCCAACATGGCCATCTCCGACACCCCCGGCGCTGATCTCTTTGCTGATCTTTTCACCCCAGTGAAGACCCAGTTGTGCTCTCAGGCCTCCACTCCCATGAGTGTGTTGGTCACACTCCCGGTGGCTGTTGCGCTGCCAGTGGCTGTCACATAGCATGAGCGGGGCTGCCCATGTGGCCATGGTGGCCATGGCAGCACATGAGTAGGCCTGATGGGTGTGCTGTCCTATCCTGCTGACCACTGCAGTTGTCTAATACACACATATGTAAGTGTGGTCCTGTGCATGTGGCGGTCCACGTGTGTAGCGTGTGGCACGTCCTCCATGTGTGCATGCTGTGCTGATGAGCCTTGTGGGGTGGGCATGATGACGGCAGCACCGTTCTGGCCCTGCCTGTGTGCCGGTGTCTTCACTCTGATCCATGCCACATCACGCTGCTCGTGTGCGTGTGTGTATGTGCCCATACCTCTGCACTGTGCTGTGTGCATGTGGCTATGTGGTTGTGCAGTCCCTGTGCATGCTGTGTGTTTGCCAGTGTTGGTGCATGCATCCCTGAGTGTCTTTGTGCCCCTGTGAGTGGGTGGGTGGGGTGGTGGTCCGTGCAAGCATGGCAGGCGTGTCTATTCACTTACCTCCGGTCCCAAAGTGCTCCTGTGTGATGGTGGCTCGGTGCCTCCTGGCAAGGCCTGCAAGCCTGGGGTCCATCCTTCCAATGGGTTGCTGCATGCCCCCTTCTGGCCCGTCCTCCCCATTCTCTTCGCTGCTGTCACCCTCATCCACCTGGACAGCTATCCCATGGTCAATGGCCATGTTGTGTAGCATGCAGCAGGCCAGGAATAGGCTACAGATTTTTGCAGGGCTGTACTGTAGGGCACCACCTGACCTGTCTAGGCATTGGAAACACATCTTGAGCATGCCGATAACATGCTCAATGACATTGCGTGTAGCAGTGTCTGCCTTGTTATACCTCTCTTCCGCAGCTGTGAATGGGCACTGGAAGGGGGTGAGCAGCCAGGGCCTCAGGGGGAGGCACTGTCACCTGTGTGGGATAAGGATACGGTTATCACTCTGCATTGGTTGTTATCCCCCTCACCCCTGCCACCTGCTGCCACCCTCCCCACACCCACATTGTGTGTTGTGGGCCTCTACCCATGGCACGGCTGCAGTCGTGTCCCTCCTCATGACATGCTCACCTAACAGGTGCCCTGTGGGGATCTCCCCATGCTCAAATTTCTGGCACAGTCTGGAGATGTGCCAGATATATGAGTCATGTGCACTCCCGGGTGTGTGGTGCAGACATTGGTGATGTGCCCATGGCATTGCACATCACCTGGCAGTTGACCAAGGGGTACCCCTTCCTATTCATGTAGGTGGTCCCTCTGGGCCAGATAGTGTGCGAATGGCCGCGTGGGTGCAGTCTATGGCCCCTATCATGCCTGGCATGCATGCCACCCTGTGGAAGTCCTGCATGATTGCTGTATGCTCTGCCTGTGTGCTTCAGAATCGTATGAACTCTGAAGCATGTGGCAGCAGGGCACTGAGAACTGTGTGAGGAGGTGGGACGTGGCTGACTGGGTGATCCCAGTGCTTGCCCCCGTTGGTTTCTGGAAGGTGCCCATGGTGAGCAGGCACATCGCTGCTGTCACCTTGGTCTCCACTGACATGGCATAACTCCTTCTGGTGGGTGCCTGCAACTCATCATGGCACAGCTCACAGAGCTGCCTCAGAATTGCCCTGTTCAGCCAGTACTGACCCACAATCTCGACATCCCCATAGTTCTCGAAGGAAAGGCGGGCACTGTACCATCTGCGTAGTGCATACTTCCACCGGGCCCTTCCTCAGCCATATTGCTGTTCCTCCCTCCTCCTCACACCCCTCATTACTGCATCTATATGGAATGGCCCTGCATCCATCACTGCCTGTCTCAGTGTTGCGCATCTGCTGTGTGTGTGTTCGAGCTTCCTTCTTTTATATGCTCAAATCTGTCTGGTGCATTCTGCGTGTTGCTCCTGACTTGCGCTGCGTTTTTTGGCTGAATATGCAATTGCACTGCTTATTCATGGGAAAGCCCCCCTGTACTTGCACTGCATACATTACTATTTTGCCTCTGCCCAGTGCGTTTTGAGCTGCACATTCGCATTGGTTGAATATGGCTGCGGAGTGCAAGTCTGTGTTTACGCCTGCTCATCTCGGTTGTGCCTTACGCAACTGCTCTGAATATCTAGGCCCATGTCTCATCAATCCTGTAAACGTGCATGGTCCAGCCCAAGCAAGCCATCTTCACCACCAGTCGTAAGAGGCGAGGAACAGGGTGAGAGAAAATCTGTTCCTATTCACCACTCTAAAATTGTTTTCTCCCCTGATATGCCTTCAGGTTCTGGTGTCAGTAGGATTGGGGGTAGTACTAATACTACTATAACCACAACTGCTACCACTACTACTACTAGTACTGCATTTGCACCACAATCATTTTATAAAAGTAGGAGGGCTTTACAGCTGACATCTCCAGTCATACAAGAACAAGAACCCACTCCCACTACCTGTGTTATTCACACAACCACCCCATAGAGGCAACATCGCCTATCAGCGTGCTCCTCCCAACCACATCCAGTGCCGTGATTTCAGCAACCAAAGCAAATCCTTTATGTATTATTCACACCACCACTGACATAACAGTGTGCACTGTTGTTTGTGCTCCTTGCACAGCCACTGTCACCACAACCTTTGCCTCCATTAGTAGTCCTGAGTGTTCTGCTGTCACCATGACTACTGCTGCCAGCATTACAATTAGCTGTAACATGATACCAATTTCTTTGACTGTAACTCCTGATAGGAATTCTGGCACCAGGACTACTGTTGACAGTGCTACTACCTTGCTAACTGTGCCCATGACCATAGGTACTGTGATTAGTACTGACCAGGAGACCGCTCCAATTGTGTTGCCAAAATGTACTGTTGCTCGGCCTCATAAGTTTCTTATCACCACATTTCCCTTTGCTGATGTGGAGGATTCAGAAAAGAGCATTCATCTGGGTCTGAATATTTACCAGAGTCACAAGACTTTCTCAATACATCATCTGACAGTGATACCCACCTAAGCAAATTTGTCGATGAGGCAGAATATGGAGCATATCTGTGTGAGAAGCATGAACGTGAAGCTGCCAAAAAATGCAGTGCTGCTCATCATGGCAAGCAGACCGGTCAGGGTCACCTTCCTCCCCCTCCTCCTAAAAAAACCAAACAGTCCACCCTGTCCTTTCAAAGAGTTGTGTCAACTCCATCTGATACACAAAGTAGTTCTACAACTACATCTGTTGTGGAGAAAGAAAGGGGCAGAACAACTGCATCCACAGCACCCAGATCTGATAAGGGGAAAGGAGCAAAACATGGCCATGGGCGCCCTATTGGGGCCAGTACTTCCACTGTCAGTGGGGGAAAAGTGTGGTATGGCAGTACATTAGTGTTGTGAAAGATGATGCAACAAAGGCAGTATGTTCTGTGTGCGACTGTACCATACGTTGCAGTAAAAACCTTTCAAATCTCACAACAACATAAGTGATGAACCACCTCCGAATGAAACAGCCCTGTGTGCTTCAAAGATCCACAGCGGTTCCTCCCCCTCCACAACATGTGCCTGTCAGCCCCTCTTCTGGTACTGGTCCAATAGATGCACACAGTATTAGAAGTGATTCTATTACTGAGACAGACAGTGTGCCCACTACTCCCCCTACACCACTTGTAGTGCATCCCCGTACAGGAGCATCACCCATTCTGCCTTCTTCTGCTCAATCGTGTATTACTGTAACACCCTCCACCATGGGTTCAAAGTCAAAATCAGTGCAATGTGACACAATGTGGTACTGTTTTGACTACACCCATCGTGCAAGCCTTCCATGCCCACATCAAATACCAGGCATCACACCCAACAGCACAGCAGATCACCAGTTTAATTGGTGAGATGATAGCCTTAGATCTGCAGCCATTTTCCATTGTGGAAAACACAGGTTTCTGTAGGCTGCTGCAGCATTTGCAGCTCAGGTATAATATACCATCACGGACCACAATTTCATGTATTGTAGTACCCAACATTTACCATGATTTAAGAAAAGAAATTGCCAGACCACTAGCACAGGCTGTTGGTGGAGTTTTCCACTGCACAACTGACATATGGACCAGCATGAATTCAAATCATGCATATATGTCACTGACAGTACACTGGTGTGTTGCAGATGTGGTAGTCACTGGTGGTGATGGTGGTACTGGCACTGGTTCTGTCTCTTCCCCCTCTCCCTGCAGGTCTGCTTTGCTAAATGTCAGTGTTATGGAAAAGGATCAATGGGCTGTAAACATACTGTCATTCATGAAAGAGATGTTGAGCTCATGGACTGATGACAGCAGTTTGCAGTTAGGGTCTGTGCTCACAGACAATGTCACAAATATGATAAAAGCAAAGAGATGGCAATTTTGAGGGGATACGCTGCTTTGCTCATACACTAAATTTGGTGGTGACAAAGACTTTGGCAAACACAGCAGAGGCAGATCACACATTCAAAATAGCCAGACGCACATGTAGCCACTGCCATCGCTCTGTGAAAGCCACAAACTGTCTGCATCAGCTACAAGAGCATCTTCAAATGCCGCAGCATCATCTCATCCAGGATGTACAGACCCAGTGGAATTTCATCTACTACATGCTGCAAAGGCATGAGGCAGTATAGGGCAGTGGTTTAAGTCTCTGAGCTGCAAACCTGGAGACCTGGGTTTGAATCCCACAGCCCCCACCTGTATACTGTGTGACCCAGAGCAAGTCACTTAACTTCCTTGTGCTTCCAGGTCACACCTGTAAACAAGTTTTCAGCTTTGTGTGTCCCTTCTGGTTAAAAAAAAAAAGGTTTCTGGAGCAGAAGTGGGTCCTTCATGAGACGAGCATGGAAACTGACATGGGGGAGTCCTAGGGAATGGGCTGTGATTGAGGGCTTGGTAAAGGTTTTAGCCCCATTTTAAAGGAGCACTCGTGACCTTAGCTCTGATTCTGCACTACTAAGTCAGGTAATTTCTGTTGTACAGATCCTGAAATGAGCCATGAGGATATTCAGTGAAAATGCTGAGAAAGATCCAAACCAGACCCCAGGACCAGTGATATCCCTTGTGGAAAATTTCACCACAGGACTAGAGGTTAGATTTTCTGATCTCTGTTCTAGTAAAAAGCATATATTTGCCACTATGTTGGATCCACGTCTCAAGTGTGAGGTACTACACTTTATAATGCCCACTCACAGGATTACAGAGTTTCAGAAGCAGATGTGCTCAAAACTTAGCATCTGCATGCTTGGGTCATTGAGACCAGCAGGTAACCCTAACGATGAGCCAGCATCAGAATCACAAACTGAAAGCAGTATGGAAAACATTGAGAAGGAGGGTGACTGTTGGGTTGAACTCAGCTCATCACTACAGACTGAGCAGTGGAAGAGAACAGAACAGCAGCCACAGTTAGTGCCCAATCTGCTGAACAGTTATTTCAATGAGCCTCTGAAGTCATTCTCCATAAATCCAGTGGAGTACTGGATCAAAAGGATTAAAGCATCTCTGCACTTGGCATAGCTGGCCCTTAAATATATATGTTGCCCCTCTACCAGCGTACTGTCTGAACGAATGTTCAGCACTGCTGGGGATGTGGTGGAACCTCACTGATCTTCACTTGACTCAGCACATGTGGAACAACTTGTGTTTATAAAAATAAATCTACCTCATCTTGGGTACACGTATGGCCACTAAAAATGCATTAAATAATTGTTGTGTACTGGATACAACATTTGTGTGCTGCAGCATGGACCCATACACAATCCATTCTGTGTTAACCACCATTCTTCTCTTAATAAATAAGCACAACATGTTAACATTTAGTCATAGTCACACTAACACAAATCTGTGGCCAGCACCCTTTTTCTTTATTACTCGTGCTGTCATGGTGTATTCTTTTGAAAGTGCATGCCCTGCAATTCCCAGTGCCCAAAACTGCCACCCACCTATTGACTGCTGTTCCTAATAAAAAAATCCTCCACTGGTGTTGCTACATCTCTCATCCCCTGTGTTTCTGGTTTCCATATTCCATCCATCCATCCCTTTAACAGCTTTCCAGATGCCAGTTACCAGTGTGGCATTACCAGTCTCAAGTATTTCACGTGCATAAAATATGGCAGTTAACAGTGTGGCATCTCCAGTGTCAGCATTTCCCATGCCTGAGATATGGCAGTTACAAGTGTGGCATCACCAGTTTCAAGTATTTCACGTGCATAAAATATGGCAGTTACCAGTGTGGCATCACTAGTCTCAAGTATTTCACATGCATAAAATATGTCAGTTACCAGTGTGGAATCTCCAGTCTCAGTATTTCCCATGCCTGAAATATGGCAGTTACAAGTATGGCATCACCAGTCTCAGTGTTTCCCATGCCTGAAATATGGCAGTTACAAGTGTGGCATCACCAGTCTCAAGTATTTCACATGCACAAAATATGGCAGTTACCAGTGTGGCATCACCAGTCTTAGTATGTGAAGCACCAGCAGCACATGACAGCCTCTGGCACCAGTGGACAAGCCAAATTGCCATGACCTCTTCATTCTCCTCCTCCTGAAGCACCAGTGGCAGAAGAAGAAGAAGAATTGGCATTTATATAGCACTTTTCATAGACAGTGTATCCCAAAGCACTTTACAAGCAATGCTAGACTGGCAGTGACGTGTCTGAATGAGTAGTGGGGCCATATCACACACCACCACCCACACACAGCCTGGACAATTGCATGATCAATTTTTTTTCCTTTTATGAGAAGGAGAATGTTGGCCAGGACATTGGGAATGTACCCTATTCTTTGCAAAGAGTGCCCTGGGTTCTTTTACTGCCACCTGGACGCACACCAGGACAGCACTAGGATGGTTAGAAGGGACCTCGGTTTAACGTCTCATCCAAAGGATGGCACACCCAGCAGTACAGCACCCCCCTAATACTGCACTTGGATGCCAGCATTTTAGGTATGAGTCCAATCCCGGTGTGGGACAAGAACCCATGACCTTCTGATCCAGAGGTGGATGTGCTACCAACTGTGCCACACTGGAACCAGTGTACAAGACAAAGTGCTGTGACCTCTTCATCCTCCTCCTGAAGCACCAGCAGCACAAAACAGCCTCTGGCACCAGTGTACAAGCCAAAGTGACATTACCATTTATCCTCCTCCTCCTCCTCCTCCTGAAGCCATTTTAAGGAGTTTTATAGCAATTCTCCATTAAGGCAACTTATCTACCAGAAATAATGAATACCTGGGACCCAAATACCAAATACTTGGATGAATATTTGGGAAATGGTATTCACACAGCCCTAGTAATAAGTCATTCCAAGAAGCCATCTACCGCCTGACCAATGTGCCAGTGCTAACATATGCTGATTCATCAAAGCCTTATATTCTACATACAGATGCCAGTTTCAGCAAACTTGCAGCTGTCCTTTACAAAAGTTATCCTGACAGACTGAGGCCTGTCACTTTTGCCAGTAGGAGCTTGAACATTACAGAAAGGAACTACCCCATCCACAAACTGGAGTTCGCTACTCTCCAATGGGAAATTATAGATCAGTTTTGCAAATATGTGTACGGAACACACATCCCAGTCAAAACTGATAACCCACTGACAAATGTGAAAAAAACAACTGCAAAGTTAGTTGCTGCTGGACACAGATGGCTATCCACCTTATCAACCTATGACTATTATGTGGAATACAAACCCAGCCTGAATCATGTGGTTGCTGATGCCCTGTCAAGATGACCAAAAATATCCTCTACAGACAATCAAACATGGGTAAAAATCCCAAAGCAGACTGCCAAAGCACTGTGCAGAAAGATTGAAACAGATGAGCCAGAGTCATCTGCAAATGCTCATTGTCTCAGAGACAGTACTTGCACCGCTGGTAACTGTCTACCAAATGATTATTGCCATATTCCTGCACTAGACCTCACCTGTCTTCCACAGTTAACTCCCTAAGAACTGCAAAGAGAACAAAGAATGGACTCTTGCCTTAAAGACATTGTTTACACCATGAAGAAAGGGGGTGACACTAGTGTGTACAAACAATCTTGAAATGAAGTTGCTATTGCGAGAGTGGCCCAAGACAAAAATCAAAGACAACTTGTTGTACCATGAAATCCGAGGACTACAGGGTTTCTCCAAACTGCAATTGGTACTACCTTTGAAGTTCAAAAGAACTGTGCTGCGTGCCCTGAACAATGACATGGAACACATTGGAAGTGAGCAAACCTTGGACCTTGCCTGTGCTCGCTTCTATTGGCCATGTATGAGAAGTGACGTGGAACTTTATTGCAAAACCTGCAACAGATGTGTGCAATGCAAAACTCTGTTAGACAAGAGAGCTCTCTAGCCAATATTATAACAAGTACACCTATGGAACTTGTATGAATAGATTTTCTCAGCCTGGAACCAGACTCTAAAAACACAGCAATTATCTTGGTTGTAATTGATCACTTCTCCAGATATGCTCACGCTTATCCAATAATGGACCAAAGGGCAACAACTGTCACAAAAGTCCTAGTTGAAAAAGGTTTGCCTATGTCGTGGCGACACCAAAGTTGCCGACATACCCAACATTGACAGACACAATGCCGAATCTCGGCATTGTGCTGTCGGTATACTGGTGTATTTTCTTCAGGGTGCTGTGCCCCCAAACCCCCCATGTGGGGGGCTCCATCACCCACACATCCCGGCATTTATAGAACCGAATATGAGTCAAAGTTGTCTCGGGAAGGGGGCAAAACACAGAGATGCAGTGCCGGTGTCAGTGGGGACCATTACAACAACCTGTCAATTTCTGTCACTGTAATGGTCTTCGCTGTGGATGTCTTGTTGTTCGGTCGGCACAGTGTAGAAAAACTCTGTGCACTATGGTGCCCTACATTTGGACCAAGCTCAGGATTTTGAAACCCACCTAATAAAATAACTGCTTGCCCTATGAGAATAACTAAATCTCAAACTACACATATCACCCTCAAGGTGATCCACAGCTTGAGCAATTCAACAGAACTCTACTAAACATGCTAGTCACGATGGAACCAAAGAAAAAGAGCAAGTGTAGTTGGCAGTTTAGTACATTAATCCATGTGTGCAACTGTACCAAAAGTGATGCCACCAAATTTTCTCCATATTTTCTGATGTTCAGCCGGGAAGCCAGACTCCCAGTGGATTTATGTTTTGATGCCTCTGCAAATGGGGCTAAGCCAGACATTTATCTTCAGTATGTCCAAAAATTGAAAGAACAGTTCAGTTAAATGCTGCCTACAAGTTGGCCGCAAATGTCACAACAAAGTGTAACAAAGTCAATAAAGATAAGTATGACAGATGGGTGAAAACTCATAAACTGCTGCCAGGAGACTGTGTTTTGTTAAGAAATTTAAGACTAATAGAAAAGCACACAATTGCTGACTGATGGGGCAATATCCCTTATGTTGTGATGGAAAAGGTCTATAAGATTCATCCTAAAGAAGAGTCAAGTAGGTATCAGACCATCTGCCAAAACCATTTGTTGCATACTGGACAGTTGATCCCCAGTGACACAGTGAGACCTGTAGAACCTGGAAACCTCCAATAACTCAATCTGCTACATGTAGACACAAAACAAAGCAAAAGACAAGGCAATCTGAAATTGATCCGACTATGACTGATGCTCAAGTAGATTAGGAAGGCTCAGACTCCTAATCAGAAGGAAGTGTGTACTATCCTACAGTGGATCTCATCACACTGTTCAGGGGTTTGAATAGAACAAGTAATGTGCCTCTTGTAGAGCTCACCCCAACAACCTTGAACTCTGAACATACACTAGACGCATCCTTGGATGACAGGCCTGCATCTGAGGAGTTGTCAGAGGCTGAGACTGCAGAGAACCCATGGAACCACCAGAGGAAGTAGTGGAGCCCATTTTGATAGAGCATGCTTAATCGCCACAGGTGCAAAAACACATTTTGGGCAGGATGTGAAAAATGACAGTTGTACTGTTCATGAGGAGGTGTAAAAAAATGGCAATGTTGAAAATCTGCAGGGAATATATGAAAAATTGGTGAAGTCATGAGCGTGCGTAGAAACTGCACAGTGCATGCCCATAATGCAATTATTTTTGGGATATTTTTAACCAAATTTTCAACATAGATATTTTGGGACCTCTGCTCATGAACAGTGGCACTATGATTTTGTTAATCTGTCCTGAAAGTTGATTTCTCACAGTCACCACACCATTGTGCACCAGGTGTGTGAAAACACATTTTGGGTAGGATGTGAAAAATGGCAGTTGTACTGCTCATAAGGAGGTGTGAAAAAATGGCAATGTTAAAATTCTGGAGTAAAAATATTACAAATGGTCAAAGTTAAGAGTGTGCATGGAAATTGCGCAATGCAGGCTCATAACACAGTCATTTTTTGGAAATTTTTCACCAAATTTGCAACATAGGCTTTTTGTGACCCCGCCTCATCAACAGTAGCTCTGATATTTCATTAATCAGTCCTGAAAGGTGATTCCACGCAGTGACAGCAAAATCACCTTTTGGGACTGAATAATGAGATGACTGTGTATGAGTTTATGAGGTAGGGTCCCAAGAACCACATGCTGAAAATTTGGAGCCAAAATTTAAAAAATGGCTGAGATAGCCACCTAAGTTGAACCCCCCCCCTTGCATTGATGCCATTATACAGCTTACTGGCATTTCTTCATTTTGCAGTTTGGCTTTGAAGAGTCCAGACCTGTTCCTGCTCCACTGAAGATCACAGCACTGGACCTCCAAAGGTACGTATGGGATGAGGGGGGTGTGAGGAGGAAGGGTGCACAGAGGGTGAGTGCGGGTTGGGGAGGGGGTGCTGCAGACAACAAGGGACTGTTTTCTTTTTTTCAGGAAAAAAACCGGACATTGCGACACGGTTTGTTGGGCACACTGGGGTGGGCTCCCAATGTGCCCCATGACTTTTGGGGGGATGTTGGGCACACTGGGCTGGGCTCCCAGTGTGCCACACCAAAGGGTGTGGAGGGTGAGGAACATGCCTGACACGGTCAGCTTTAGTGAGACGGTGGCACACTGGGGTGGGTTCCCAGTGAGCCACACAATGTGGGGGGGGGTTGGGGATATGCCAACATGGGGATTGTGCCCCCGATGTTGGTTTTGTTTGCAGATTATGTGGCAGTGGCATGAGCTGCTGCCATGTTTATTGAAATGTTTCACCAGGAAAGGCATGTATGGGAGGTGTATCATGGCTGCTGCTGCATGACGAGCTTGTCTCTGATTGCAGTGGCAGATTTCTTTCAAGTTGGTGGCACTTTACATAATTCTTGCATCAGTGCTAGTGTGCTGGGGAACGAGGGATGCACCTACTAAAGTGTGCCCTGCATTCGCCAACACTGACACACCTCTCCCTGTGCTAATACTACCGCAAGATGTTGCTTGCACGTGCATGCAAGACAACATAAAAAGGAGATTAATCATTGTTATAGTATTGCATACTGTCATGACAGCTATTATTGTGAGATCTGAAAGACCTTTCATTATCTTTGGTTAGATTAGCTGTATTTGTCTAGACTAGGATGTATTGTGGAAACAATTGTTTAGACTGTGCATTCTATGTATGTTGTGTGTTGTAGATTGCTTCTTGTTATAGATGGGCTCTGTTGATGGACTTGACTCAACATCAAGTGTTTAGGCAGGGAAGAGTGTAACCCCCTCAAAATGTTGGTGCTTACCTTAACTCCCTCTGTTACCACAAATTGCCTGTCTGTACTGTGTGGCACCATCTGTTTGTTGTTCTCTCCCAATACCCAAGACTGCAGCCTATATGGGGACTGCAAAAGCCTTCTTCTTCTTCTTCTTCTTCTTGAAGCCTGGGGAGATAGGAGACTCCCAACACTCCAAAAATACTGTTATGAAATTAATACACACTGGCAGTGACATATATAGACAAGAGTTTTACTTATGACAAACTATACAGACCAGCAGGTAAACTCCTGTCACTCTCAATCAAGCCCCAGTGCTTCAACCGTAGTCTTCATCAGTCCCCTGACAAAGACTACAATCAAAGCTCTGGGGATTGATCAAGAGTGATAGGAGTTTACCTGTTGGTTTCTGTATTTTGACACAAATAAAACTCTTGACTATATACTGTATGTAATTGCCAGTGTGTATTCATTTCATCACAGTATTTTTGGAGTTCTTGAAGTCTCCTGTCTCATCTGCCTAACATATTGGGAGCTGGAAGTCTCCATTCCTACCACCAAGGTAATTACCACCAGAGCGTGCCTGAGTCCTGTCCTGTTTCTTCTTGAAGCCTGCCTGACTATCTGGCAATTGTACACTGAGACTTGGAAAATAACCAGTTTAAGACATGAGCTTGCTAATGTGGTGAAGGAAGAAGTTTATATAAAATCTCACAAAACATGGCAAAATACCAGATGCTATATCAAAGGACATTCCACGGATGGATGTACCTCAAAGGTCAGGAACTCCCAAGACTTAAAGAGGATCATTCACCACTGACATCTTGGAATGTTTTTAGGTGACTAACAGTCCTTTACACCAATCAGATTGCTGCCTTTGCCCAGATAAAGTCTGAAGGCAGCAGCACCAGCCTTAGCTAGGTGCAAGCTATGCCCCTGCACCTTGGGGGCCCATACTTTTTTTCTTGAGGGAAAAAAAAAATTTGAAATATTTAAAACTGCCTAAATTGTGTTAGAGATATGTATACCCTAGAGCAAAGGAGGGAGAGAGGTGAAATAATCAAAACATTCAATATGTATACCCTAGAGCAAAGGAGGAAGAGAGGTGATATGATCGAAAACATTCAAACATCTTAAGGGCATTATCAAGGTGAAAGAGTCTAACATGTTTCAATATAAGAAAAACAGGACAAGAGGACACAGCATGAGATTAAAAGGAATGCTGATTAAGGGGTAATGTGAGGAAGTTCTTTTTCACAGAAAGGGTGGTGGATGCATGGAATGGCCTACCTCAGGAAGTGGTGGATATGAATACAGTGCAGGGCTTCAAACAGGTATGGGATAGGCATAAGAGAGCAATACAGATCAAGCTGTATGAGTGTACAAACTGGCTTAACCTAAAAGACAGGATCAAATACCAAACTTGCCTCCTGGGAAAGAAGGCATTCCTCGGAAAAACCCTACCCAGTATAGGAAACCTGCTCGAGGCTTCTCTCTCAACACACATCACCAGACGGAGGAAGAATGGAGCACTGTCCATACCATTTCACCGAACCTCACTAGGGCAGTGTGCTTTCTCCTATCGGGCCCCCCTCTGGATAAATGAACTCCCGATGAAATTACAAACAAACAACAGCCTGTCTCAATTTAAAGTAGGCCTCAAACAGCACCTAATGTCTTAACTCAAAATGCACCTGCTTCTCAGGCCCCACTTGATAGACAGGCCTACCCACAATGGTAACACCCAGCAGGGCTACCTAGAGAACCCTGCCTCCATTCCAGCCTAGCCAAGGGCTTAAGTAAGCTAACAGTCCTCTTTAAACGCACTTGGTACTGCCCCTCCCAAATCCCCCCCACACACACACACACACACCAGACTCGACAAAGCCCTCTGGAGCTGCTCCTCCCCATCACAGCCCCCGTTTCACTATCTCCCCACCTCTCGCCTCTCGGTTGGTTTCAAACCAATCCCCTTGTTTCACTGTCACCCAGCCTCTTGTCATCTGGGATAGCGTTAAACCCTATGCAGTTACTCTGCCATAGTCTATCAACGGATTTGGAGGTTTCCAGGGGGTATGCTACCTAGGGCAACCGATTAGAAATAGCTTAGTATTCAATTACAACTGCTCAGTTTTTTTTCTCCTATTTGTCTAATTGTCATGTAATCGAATTTAATGCCTAATGATCAGGCCTCTGTAACCACTGAATATGTGTATTGTCTTATTGTCCACCCTGATGTGGAACCTTTGTAAAAGAGCTCACGCTCAAAGGTCTTTCCGAAATACTAATTAAACAATTAAACAATCAATCAATCAATCAAATCTTTATTTATCCAGGTGAAACACCATTGAGCAAGCTCATTTACAAGGTGGACCTGCATCACACAAGGTCGAAGCAAAGCAAAAGATACAATTAGAGAAATGACAAGCATACATAGAAACAGATTACATAATAGCTGATGGCTATAGAATGCAATAGGAAGGAGGGAGAGGGAAATGGAGCAAATGTAATTACCCTTAAGGTGGGAGTGTGGACAAGGACAGATACAATACAGGAAGCCCAGAAGTGCCCTGCCTGGTGCTAAGGATGGAAGGTAGATGTGGGTCATGGACCAGGGAAGGGAAGAAGATTTGAGTAGGTGACATTAATTGGAAAAGGGAGGTAGATGTATGTAGCCAGTCGGCAACAGGCAGTAGGTACTCAACTAAGGGCGGTGGAAGCAGTTGCAGACTACAGAGACAGCTTTGGTGTACAGTGACTTGAACACAGCAAGACTGACTGGAGTTCTTAATTTTAAGGATTTCTGTAGCTTATTCCAGACTGAGGGCAGTACACAGCTTATGGCGGATCTCCCAAATCATGTGCTGACCCTTGGCACTTTCAAAGAGATCAATGAGTTACTTCTCTACGTGTAATTGCCTATCAAGTTTAGGGGCAAGCAGTCAGCAATGTATTGCAGAGGTTTATTGGTAATGGCTCTGTAAGCCCAAAGTGCGGCATTCTTGTTCCTCCTGTGCTGCAGAGAGGTCCATCCCACCGCAACATTGAGGGAGCAGTGATGGGTGGAGAAGAGAAGAGCAGTATTGAATCTCAGTGCTCTGTGGTATAGTGTATCCAGCTTGCCAAGATGAGAGGCAGTATACTGGCTGTACATAAAGTCAGCATAGTCAATTAAAGATAGGAACATCTTCTGAACTAGTTGCTTTTTAGCATCAGAGGTCAGAAAATGATTTATCCTGAAGAAGAGACCGAGTCTCTGTCTAAGTTTTTTTAGCAAGTCCTCTATGTGGTCAATGAAGGAGAGTTTATAGTCGAGCCAAACCCCCAAATACTTAAACTTTGGTACAAATTCCAAATTCTCTCCTAAAAGGGTGGTAATAGGGGGAAACGTGCTCATGGAAGCAGGAAATGTTGTAAATTAACTGGTGTAAATAGCATCACTTTTGTTTTCTTTGCATTTAGGAGGAGTTTTTGTTAATAAGCTGATGTTGTAGCAAGTTAAATTCACTTTGCAAGTCTTCGCTGGTAGCTACAGGAGATGTACGGCTTAAATATAGCACAGTGTCATCTGCGAATAGATGAATGTTAGCCTCCTTGATGTCAACATCAATGCTATTAATACAAATGGCAAAAACCAGGGGCCCTAGGATGGAACCCTGAGGAACCCCTCTTGTCAGGGGCTTAAGCAGAGAAAGCTGGCCTGCGGCCATGATCTGCTGATGCCTGTTGGTAAGGTAGTCATTAAACCAGTGAAGGGAAGGTTGGTCCAGGCCAATCGAGTTTAATGCAGAGAGTAGAAGACCATGATATACGGTATCGAAGGCCTTACTAAGGTCCAAGAAAACAGCACAGACAAATTTTTTGTTACCCAATTCACATTGCCAATAATTCGTGACTTTATTGTGACAGATGAGTATGAATAGATAGGCCATTGACAGAGTAAAGGCCTATGGCACATTCATAAGGTAAAAAAATGGGCAGAATGGATGGGCCTTGTGGTCCTTATCTGCCATCAATGTCTATGTTTCTACATAGATGAAACTGTTGACCAGTAAATGAAAGTGGAAGACAACTGGCTCTGTTACTGTAACAAAAGATGGGGGCAACTTTGCTGCTATGCCACTTTAAGATGCAGCGGAAAAGATTAGGTTAAGTGTGTGCTAAAGGTGTTAATGGCCATACTTCACACCTCCCAGGTTAACTGCTTTCACAAACAAAAGGCTATATTGACAATAGAACTTGTTTGTAACCTGGACATGTAGCTGAAACAATAAATGATATGGCAGTATAGCCAAGAGGTTAGAGTAATGACCTGTGAATGAGCTTGGTATACCCAGCAGGCCTGGATTTGAGTCCCACAGCCTCCACTTGCATACTGTGTGACTCTGAGCAAGTCACTTAAGCACCCCAGTGCTCCTGGGTCACCCATGAAAACAAGCACTTGTGCCTAGTGGGCCTAACCTGGTTACAGGCTCAGTCAGATTCATTTCCAATGGTGAAGGAAGTCATATAATTAAATGCAGTCAATGGCACTAATTAAAAGATGCTATTTAAATCAGTAGACCTGGCATTGCTTTATTGATACAGGACAGGAGGGTTAGTTAGGTGGAAATGATGGAGTTGGTGGGTGGCAGCCTACAGGGAATGGAGTGGTGGGGCCCAGTAGGGAGCTGCACAGGGGCCCAGAATGGTTAAGACCAGCCCTGGAAGGCAGATCCAAGACTAAGCAGATGGCTTTGAGGTCTCACAGTACAAGAAGGGCTTGGCTTGTGGCCAAAACCGCTGACAGAAGCCTGCATGGAGTGTCTACAGCCACTCACCAGGACACAACTTTGTTGTTTCTACAACTTATAAAGGACAGAGACTGTGCAGTGTGTTTGCTGACTGTGTCAGAATGACAGCTTTTGGAGAAAGAGACTGTTCCTGTCTTTCTTGTGAAAGGAGGCAAAAGTGTGCTGCTCCAGTAATTGTTGCACAGCTGCCAGCCTGCAGTGTGGACAGAGTCTGTGTGTGGGCACTGCTGTGTGAAAGCCTGCATTGAGACTGCAGACAGTCAGGGAACCAGCTGGTCAATGCAACTGCTAGGCATTGGCTAGAATACCACCCTAAGGTCCAGAAGCCTAGACGTGTATGCATGATATGTGGCTCCTGATCCCCAGACAGTTCCATCTTGAGAAGGAGCAGCCAGAGAGATCCAGATGACTGCCACAGCAGAAAGCCTGATCCACATCCAAAGACACCTGAGACCTGCACCGTTGAGCTGACCCCCCTCCCCAACTGCACAACTGATCAACTGCTCAAGAGGACCTGCACCTGCAGATGAGAAAGAGGAGACCAAGTTGCAAGGGAACTTGATAGCACCAGAACCATAATTACTCCAAGGGCTTGCCCTGCAACTGGAATTGTGTATGACGTTTACCACCAAACCTAAAGTTTTGGCCATTGGGTCAGGATGTACAAATACCTCCTTTGAGCTGTGCCATTTCAGCAACTGCATGCCCTGTGGGATTTGGGTTTAAAAGTGTCTATTCTGTTTAAAAGTGCACCACCACCAGCCAACCAGCTGCAACTTCTATGGGCCTGCACTGTTTCTCTGACTGGCTACCCAGTGAAGCAAAGGGAGCTCCCATAAGGTTAAAAGGGGGTTTACAATGGTACCAGTGGGAAGTGGGTAGTGCACCCAGTGCAGGTGGGCTAGTAATTCAAAAGGTTGCAGTCACTGTATTTGCTTTGCAACAGTATCTGCATGGTCTAGTTGAGGTATCACTACTGCTGTTTGAAGTGTTATTACTGCTGTTTTAAAATGTGTTTAATAGGCCAAGCCTAGTCGGGCACCTAACTTCAGCCCTGCCTTTACTGTTAATGAGTTATAACCAAAAATAGTTTTGCTTTGCATTTTCCTATCCCTTGTGAATATTCCCCAATAAATATTTCATTGATATTTTACATTTTGTCTCATAAGCATATTATTAGTGCTAAGTCATTAATTACATTTTTTGTGTAATTTAAGGTTGCAATGCAATTTTTCATGTGTGGTGGGACACTGTGGGGGGGGGGGTACTGCATGCCAGAGGGTTGTACTGCTCTGACGCCAGGTCCAATTAAACTTAACTCTGAGTTGAGGCACCATGCAAACTGAAAACATTTGGATATGAGCCACCCGATCAGGCAAATAAAAACCCAGGCTCCTCAGCCTTGTTTGAGATTGCAAGGCAGGGGTAGTAACCACAACATCCATGATGACACAGTTACAAAAAAAAACCTTTTGAAAAATATTATACAGAAAGCACCCACACAAAAACGGCACACTAATTATGAACCTGGCCACTTCCCTTGTGGTATTCATTGGAACTAGAACTATTTTATATTACCTTTCGGCATATTTTATTCATTTCTGTTGTTTTACACTTTGCAACTTTTTATTTTTATTTTTTAGAAATATGCTATATGACCATTTTTATATGCACAATAAGACAATCTGGGGTGTGCATTGTGGCTGGCCATACATTTATCTAAGCACAAGACACAACCCATTATGTCTTATTGCTTATGTAGAAGAAAACTGGTGTCCATCCAGGACAGAAGGCAGTTTGGAGCATTTCTTTGAGTTTACCAAGGGAGCTGGATATAGCGTAGATGACCCAACATCAGTATATGGATGTAGATTGGTATTGGAGGTGGTACACATGGAGGGAAGATTGTTTATGAATAAACTGAAGAGAAGGAGATTAAGTTTCCGAGGAAGGACTTGATTGGTCTGAAAGCTACAGCACTTTATTCTTTTTGTTACATTTATGTTGGTCCAATAAAAGGTATCACATAATTTGCTTCTGTAACAGAACAGAGCCTTGTTGCACTCCAAAACTGAGCAGTATAGAAAAGGAGAGTTCATCATTTGGCCTGGACTGCATGTGTCCTAAGGGTTTTATATAATGCAATTGATAGGTTTACGGTAAGAGTTGCTAAAAATTAACACCATTGTACTCTGTATAATTGTTTACTTTGGCTTCCACTTCACAAGTGCGGCCATTTGAGAAAGTAGCTTTTGAAACACAAGGTTTTAATTCTAAATTAAAAAAAACATTGATAGACTTGCTACATTTTGAAGACCAACATAAATGCTTACAATCATGTGACAATTTTTTTTAGCTCCATTGTTTAAGTCTAAAACTGGTTAAATACACCTTGTTATTGCTACACCCTCTTTATGGAACAATCTCCCCTTTAAATTTGTCAAGTAGTCAAGCAGAGTTTATTGCTCAGCTTAGTTCATTTATAAACATATATTAGAACATTAGTCACTGGCACAGCAACTTAAATAATAGACCCCCAAGTATAAATAAATAATATTTACAAAGATGGTATTTACAATCAACAATATCATTAGATAATACCATATGGTATAAACCCCTATTAGTATAATCTAGGTTCAGGTCTGGTTTCCCACACCCCTGGGTATACAGTGTAATCCCCATACAAGAAGAAAAAGTGCCTTGGCACCAAAAATGAGATATCTGTGGTGATCATCAAGTTACCAAATTTTTAAGGAAAGCAAAAACTCTGACAGCTTAATAAATATTTCTTTATTTCCTGAACAGAACTGAAAAAAAACAGGAATTTATCACTAGGCTTGAAGTATCTTTCATTATGAAGCCAAGCCACTTGTCTATTAATGCTATAAACCGTGGACACCTTAGGACTATATGCTTTAAATCATCCTGTTCTTTCAAACAGCAGCAACCTAGAGGAGACAGGGCACCATTACATTTTTGTTTATACAAAAGAATGGCACTTGTATATATCTCCAACTTTCATCTTGTAAGGATATTATATTACCTGGGGCTATTCAGTGTACTAAGATAAGGTTCAAAAGTGAATGTTGTTTTGTTTATACTGAACCACTGGTGCAAATTAAATGCCTTAATTGCTTCCAGGTTATTTGTTTTTCAATGTCCTTTAACCTTTGTTTAATTTTACTTATAATAATATCCTGAGGCCCAATTATACTTCGGTTTATAAGGAGGCTAGTCCTACAGGGTAGATACTGGATTTGATGCATGCCAGGTAGGGAAAGAAAACCCCTTGATCTGAAAGTTTTATTTGTTACTCATGACACTTGGTTGGGAAATGATGTTCCAGTAGTTTGATAAGATCCAGATAGAGAATAGTGATTTTTTCCTTTATCTTTGTTTGCAGAGAGAACTGACACAGCTCAGCTCTTAGAGCGTGGGCACTAACAAATGACAAAACTTTTAACAAATATCTATAGAATTTATTTAGTAAGGTTTCAAGACAAGAAACATTTTCATAGCCTCATATATCAGAGGCATATAAAACAGAGGATTCAATTTTTGTGTTAAGTACCGTTGACATCGTACAAATGGAATTTCCTCCATATTTATTATTAAACTGTTTAAACACTGAAATAGTTTTATTAGTGTGACCCCCCCCTTACAGCAGCAGAAGTCACAATGGAATTTTCAGATTTGAAGCTCAACTGCCCTCTCAACATTCTAAAGCTTCCTTTTTTATCACTTTGAGCCCAATTTAAAATACATTTCTTTTGTCACACAAAATAAACACTTTCCCAAGGTTTAAGCAGGTTTGCATTATACTGACTAGAAAGCTGTCTTCCTAAACTCTCTGCTGATTTTCTTTCTGTACAAAATGGTCCCTTGGAAAGCATAGTCACTAAAACTAAGATTCTTTTATCATTAAATTACAAAAATAATCATTTAGAAGCACTTTTCTCTTCATTTTCTTGTCAAAATAGTAATTTCCTCTTTAACTGTGCTGACCATAATATTTTTTTCACTCAGGAATTACATATTCATTTTCCCACGCTAAGCCCCACAGCCAGTGTAATTGCCTGCATGGATTTGCTTCACCCAGGCTCCACTCTCCCTATACAGGTTAGCAACTCCTCTATTTCTTATTTTAACCACTTAAAGGAAAACTGCATCCGCGTATCTTCTAAATGTTGTTTCCATGTCAACAGACAACTCTTTTCATGTAGCTGTTAAAGATGTATGCAGCTGCTTCAGTTCGTTTTCACACTTCATACTAGGTCCTGTCACTGTCCTGGGAGGGTCCATTTCATGGTTGATGAAATCTCATTGTCCCTGAGAACTGCATTAGCATATGAGAACATGATGCCAGATCAACCATTTATATCATGTATTTCTATGTCGAAATAACAAATACCATGCAAAAACTCTCTGGAAACTTATAAACTGAATGGAGTTTAAAGGGGAAAAAATTGCTTTACAACTCAGATAGCTTGTAAAACTCATTGAAGGTAAATGTGGTATTTCACACATTCTTGCAGCTTGTTTCTTTTAAAACTAATTAAGCAGACAGGCATACTGGGGAGTTTAAAGGTTGATTATGCATCACATTCTCATATGCCAGTGCAGCTCTCAGGAACAATGAGATTTCAGCAACCACGAAATGGACCCTCCCAGGACAGTGACAAGGCCTAATATGAAGTGTGAAAACTAACTGAAGCAGTTGCATACATGTTTAACAGTTACATGAAAAGAGTTGTATGTTGACATGGAAACAAATGACATTTAGAAGATATGAGGGTGCAGTTTTCCATTAAGACTATTTTTCCAGTATGTAGGACACTCTCCTGTATGAGTCTGCCAAGTTTGGTGCATTGCTGTACAAAAACGGCTTAACAACATGATCCTAAATGTGCCAAATGTGTTGAGGCTTATATAGCTTTACTTTTGACAGAGCTTGCCTTCAGAATGCTCTGTTTCAGCTTGTGTGCATTTGTAGAATTATTCAGTATCTTTATGGTGTACCCTGGACTCCCCTAGCCCCCACAAGGCTTTATTTTATCTATTTATTATAAATTAATGTTTTTTTGTATCAGTGTGAAAGCCGTGAGTTCCCATGCTCACAGTTGCACCTTCAACATGCACAAAATTTCCCCTCGATTCCTGGAACCTAAACAGTTTTTCAGAAATCCTCTATACTGCAAGGTACCAGCCCTGACTTTTGGATTTGGTACCAGTGGAAGCTGATTTCCAAGTGGCCCACACTATCTCCTGCTGAACACATCTCTAACTACTATATCTCCCTCTGTGTCTCTAGTTGAATTTATGTGCCAGGGTTTAATAATTTGTTTAATCCTTACAGTCATTTTAAGTTCTGAGTTGATATTAGAAGTGAATTTTGAGCTTTTTTTTTTTTTGACTTTTCCATTAGCAGATTATATCCTCTCAACACTAGAGGGCTATATCTCTATCTCTATCTAGTACATAAGCCATGTGGGTTCTCTCTGCCTTCTCTCGCCTCTCCTCCTCCTCCTTGTCCTCCTCCCCTCTTCTCTCTCCTGGTCCTAGCCACCCCACCCCACCCCACCTACCTTCTACTCTGGTTTCCACTGCTACTCCAAGGGAACTCTCCACTTCCACTCAAGACATGTGCTTGGTGCACCATTTGGATATTCCTGGTTACTTAACCTGACAACTAGTTTCAACAAGTGTGGCCACCTCTCTACACTATATCACCTTGCAATCCATATGGGATACCGCCTGGAACTTTGCAACCTCTACTCCCAGAAACAACGATCAAAACTATCTCTCAAAGAGCTGTGACTCTGCTCCTTAAAACTCCTCCTCCTCCTCCTTCTCATCCCAGGCAGCGTCCATCCCAATCCTGGCCCTAGAAGCTCAGGCTATACACAAACTTCAGGTGCCCTTATCCTTGCAACCATTAATATCTGCAGCCTACTACCAAAGCTGGATGCACTCCAAGCCTTCATATGCCAACACAACCCTGACATCCTTGCAGTGGTGGAAACTTGGCTGACGCTTAAAGTTTCTGACTCAGTGGTAACAATACAGGGCTACAATGTCCAGAGGCTGGACCAGATATCCAAAAAAGGCGGTGGTTGCACAATCTATATCAAAGACTCCTGTCTTGGCACCCTGTAGCAACTCCATCACTTTCTGCCTCGGCCCAGATTCTGCCAATAAAAATCGTCCTAGGTCCCAACCATAAAGCCCTGACTATTGTCTCTCTATACATCCCCCAGGGACCCTAAACATGGCTTCAACGATGTCCTAAACTTTATCAACTCTCATCCTCCTGAAGCTGAACATATTCTACTAGGGGATTTCAACATAAACTGGTTAGCATCGGCGCCAGTGCCTATAAAGACTCCATCTCAGCTGCTAACCTCACACAAATGATAAACTCCCCTACTAGGATTGACTACAAGACTGGCACCAGTACTCTCTTGGATTGGGTCCTCACCACTCACCTCACAAGGATTTCTCGTACGACCGTTCTCCCAGACTCTCTCAGTGACCACTCCCCAGTCATGTGTGCATGGTCTAACAAATTCCTTAAGCCCCCTCCCAAAATTATCGCTAGCAGAGTCCTTCCTCATGGAAAACTTCCACATCTCAAACAATACCTGCTTCTACAAGACTGGCTACCCATCTATGAAGCAACAGATGTTAACTTGGCTCTTGATCACTTCATCTCAATTTTCAACAAAGCCTGCAACCTCTTTGCCCCTGCTAAAAGGCGCAAAACAAAATCTCTCTCTAACCCATGGCTCACCGTGTCTCTTCTCTCATAGCTGAAACTAAGGGACCACCTCTGGGCAGTTGCCGGGGCCACTGGCAAATAAATGGACATCCAAAATTACAAACAAGCATGAAATGCCTGCACAAAAGCCATCTGGCTAATGAAATCCTCCTATTACAAAGACGCTCTCACCAATACATGGGGAAATGGTTGTGCTTTCTGGGACAATATCAAGGATGTCACAGGGAAGCAGCCAAAAACCTCTCCAGCCATGTTAATGGTTGATGGATCCTCAACCCTCGACCCCAAGGTGATCGCAAACATCTTTAACACGGCTTTTTCAGACCTTAGTGCTGTTCTACTCCATGACTTTTTCGAAAACAGGGCCTACTCCCCAAATACCTCAGCCCCTCAGTCTAACCATCCCCTCTTCTACTTCAGGGAGGTAAGGCTGAATGAAGCTCGCCACTATATTACTGCAGCTATCTAAATCTAGATCTAGTAGCGACACATTGGACCTTAAGCTTCTGTTGCTCACCCTCGATGAGATAATTCATCCATTATAATCCTAAACCTGTCTCTCAGCTGTGGAAAATTCCCAGACCTATGGAAAACAGCCACTGTGACACCCATCCATAAAAGTGAGGATAAGACGAATCACTCAAATTATCACCCTATCTCCATACTGCCCCCACTCTCTAAGGCACTCGAGCACATCGTGGCTGATCAACTTACCGACCACTTGGATAAATACAATATACCTTGTCCACAACAACACGGCTTCCGGAAAGGTCACAGCACCACCACAGTCCTTCTTGAGTTCACTGGAGCTTCGCACAAATCCCTTGACAACGGCCTTCTCACAGGGCTGTTTCGTCGACCTCTCCAAGGCCTCTGATACAGTACACCATGGACTACTAATTGACCAACTACTGAATGCCGGGCTATCACCTGACTCTTCTCTCTGGTTTAAAAGCTACTTAGAAAACTGGTCGCAAAGAGTAAAAATTGCGGATGCTCTTTCTGACACCCTGCCTGTTCGCTCGGGTGTCCTACAGGGATCCATACTAGGCCCCCTCCTTTTTAGCCTTTTCTTACACTCCCTTCCTTACCACTGCTCTGAGAAGATCATACTATATGCTGATGATGCTGTTGTATTCTCCACTCACAAAGATCCTGCAACTCTTCAACACAACCTTCAACTTGGTTTCAGTTCTGTAGAGACATGGTTTCTTAATCATAAACTGGTCCTCAATGACAAGAAAACCAAATCTATGCTCTTCTGCAGCTCTCATAACCCACACAAGCTACACCACTTGGCTATCTCCACCACCCAGGGGAACACTTTGGGGTCCTTCAAATACTTAGGGATACAGCTTGACCCTAATCTCTCCTATGGACCTCATGTAGATAATGTAGCTAGAGCTGCTAATACACGGCTTGGTCTCCTCTACAAACACAGACCACACCTCATGCCAGAAGCTTTGAAGGTTGCAGTCCTGAGCTCTGTGATCTCTGTAATAGACTATGGTCTCATAATTTATGGCTCAGCTACAACCACAACCCTTAGACGCCTCTCAACTGCCTTAAATAAGGCATGTCGGCTCATCACTGGTGCTCACCGTCTCACCCACACATGTGACCTGTACACTCAGACCGGCTGGCTCCAACTATCAAACCACATAAAGTTTCTCACCTGCTCCATGGCGAAAAATATCTACCTTGACCTTGTACCTTCTGGGGTCTCAACTCTGTTACAACACCGAATTAACAAATGGTGCCTTTGGAGATCCATGCTACAGCAACTGAAAGTCCCCCACTGTCACACTTCACAGGGACAATGCTTTTTTGCTTACCGAGCACCACTCTGGTTCAATGGCCTCAGCCCCACCATCTCCTCTGCCCCAACAATTGGTATGTTTAAAACTAGGCTCTGGGACTATCTCACTACCAACAGTTCCTGTGACTGCCCAACTTAACCTTGTTTCTCCACTTCCCTGCCTGCTCTAGTGGTCCCCCTCCTCCCCTCCTCACTGGATTCTACCCTCACATCTTGGTATACCCATTGCTGCACTTTTCACCCTCTCCCCAACCTTCCTACATTCCTTGCCCCTTCCCCTTCCCTCTCCCTCTGACTCTGGCACTTCTTATCTGTTGTTTATTTTCTCTGACAAATGCCGCTGGCTGCCTTGCTTACAATACTACCCTTGAATTGTATTAATCTGTACTCTGTTTGCAATGTCCACATTGTTGTAATGTCCATCTTGATGTTTCCCATAGTTTGTATTTCTCTGACATGGAACCTTTGTAAAAGAGCCAAGGCTCAAAGGTATTTGTAATCCTAGACTCGATAAATAAAATAAAAAAAAATAAAATGGCTTCCTTTGGGCTTTACAGACTGTATGTGCACTTTGTGGGACTTCCAGAGCCCTGATTCAACTATGTCCCTTTTTTATTTACTTTTATCACTGAGAGCCAGTCCCTAAAACCAGTATTCCCTGGCCCTTAATGCCTCCCAACTACATGGAAGGAAAATTTTATCTGGTTGATCCTGCCTTGTGAGGAGCACACCGTGCTTTTCCCTCTCGATACTGTGAGCAACATGAGAAGTGGTTAGGCTGAAAGCCTAGCTTCTAACTGGCTGCAGAGTGAGGTAGCCACCTGCAAGCAGTCCCAAGGATTCCTTACTGAGCACAGTCTACTCTGTTCTGGGACTGACGCTCAATCTGTCACTCTCACTCAGTTTTTGATGCTCGTACCCCCCAGAGATGCCACTCTGCTTTACTTCATTTGTTTTCTTCACAGAGCAGCTACTTTCTTTTACCACAGGAGTGCTTAAAATAATTACTACTTAAAAAAATAAATCACAGGCAACTCAGGCAGACCAAATCATGTATTGTGCTACCAGTGCTTGTGTTAACAGCCAGGGTGATCAGTTACTAGCCCACTGGCCACCAACATTACCATTTACTATTTTCACTACAAATACTATATTTTTAATATCCAAAAATGTTGCCAATCACAATAACTATATGTAAAACTGCATGTGTGAGAGGAAAGCCAGGCCAAGAGTCCTTTCCAACTTCCCCCCGTGCTGCATCCCACTATTTCAATTAATGATATGCTCCCAATGTCCTTGTACCCAATCCTGTTTAAAACTGCTGCTGCTGCTGCTGCTACTTATGTGGTACAACTATGGATTCTAAATCTAGGGGTTTTATCACTGCAGGGGCCACCCTACATCTACTTGGCAACTCCTACCTACTCAGGGTCTCGAACCTGCATCCTTGACTAATTATCTTTTAGACACATTAAAACTACTTAGCTGGCCCTGTTCTCTTGGTGGGACAGTCCTTCACTGTTTAGTATAAACATGGCAATAAGGTGTTATTACAAACATTGCACCTTTCCATACTGAGTTCAGAAACTCTTTCAGTAAGTGATTATTGCTTAAGGTTATCAAATAACGATGGTTCTTAGATACACATTAAATCTTCCTGTTGTCCCAGACAATATGTTTTTGATTACATATTGTCAGATTACAGACCTTATTTCTTTTTTCTTGAACTTTTTCTATTCTAACATGGTATGTTAATCCCAAGAGTAAGTGCTCAACTTCTGGACATGGAATCATTTCTAAATCAACTATTTATGATAAAGCATGTAAGTCTCACCATATTAAATCTATTGTTGATTTTCTTCAGAAATGTAAAATTCTCAGTCTTGTTTTTTCTTCTTCTGTTATTCAGTATGTAAAGATCATTTTCTAACATTATTTGTTCTGATTTTTTTCTCATTTGAGTTTATCATTTTATCTGAAAAAAAATATTTCTGGGGACAGATGATCACTTAATGCCATAAAAATCCAGGGTTCATCAACAAAGGAATATCCCATTCTGTATACAGTATTTGCCACATCATGAGCTGAAGTCTCTGAGGGCTAAAACCTCACAGTCCAGAAACATGAAGTTTGTTTCCTTGAAGATCTCAACTGAGTCCCAGCAAGACAGTTCATTAATTTCCAGGAGGAATGTAGATATTGGCTAGTGTGAATATAGGCTGATTTCCCATTATCTTAATAACTTGTACCAAATCCAGACTAATGTCTAAAGAAATAATTTCTCCCTTCAAAGACAGTAATGGAGCCATTAGAAGTCCATCATTCAGACTACCATATTTTTTCAACTTTTTAGCATCTATTTTAAAAATATTATAGCCAGGAATTCTTAGACGTTCACCCACCCACCAAAATCTCTATGACATGCTGGGACATAAAATTAATACACTTATTATCCACTAGTTTGGATGCTAATCCTCCTACATTCCAGGATAATATTGATAAAAAATGTAATTTCTCAGTACTATTATTATTATTATTTATTAAGACTGATGTTTGTGGTACAATCTGTCATATTGCATTAAAGCCTCCTCTAGTGGGCTGTACCTGTTGTGAACAGGGAGTCAAAGATAATCTGAGATCATAGCTTCAGCCTGGAAAATTAAGGTCTTTCAAGTAAAGTCACAGAATAAATTTCAGGATTTGAGGGGACATCATTTGACATGCCTGTCAACAGATATCCCAAATAATCCATTTTTTATCCTTTTTTCAACATTACGTTTTCTAAGTCAGCATTTTTATTACTTAAAGCAGCAGTGCAATGAAAAAAGTTACTCCAGAAAATTAATTTTCTGCTATGATTGTAAAAAATATTGGCAGAACTGTTGATTTGGGCTTTCTGGATGCTTCCTATGCTATGTACTGTACATTTGCATTATTGTCTGGACTGTTACCCTCCTCGGGTCCTCTATATATATTTATTAGTTGGAATTTCCCATCCAAAAAAGAGACACAGTATGGTCATGGCTTTCTTCATAATAATATTAATCTTCACTGTTACATAATCATATTGTTTAAATGTTAAAAAATAAGAAAGATATGAGTATACACTGAAAAATTTGATTCCAGCCAGTAACATCATGGATGAAACATTACAGGAAAAATAACACAGAAGCAACATTGTGGGACAAAATATTGCAGCAGGTAAAATAAAGCGGGCACGAAACATTGCAAATAAGAAGGCACAGAGGTACAGTCAGGGTGAAGGAGGCAGACAGCATGTACAGAAGCATGGGGGGGTGAATGTGCCTCTGATTTGGCACTCCCCAACTGCCCATGCCATGTGCTACCCACCCACCCACACACCTCCACGGTTGGCAGGGCACTGTGTTGTGTGGGGCCATATATGCACTGTGCCATGCATGCCCTCCTGCACACATGCCACAGTGGTCTGTGTGCCCATGGGGGGTTTGAGTGTGCTATTGTGCCACTTCTCGCATGGGCTTGTGGGCAGTTGTGTGGGCTGGGATGTGCCATGGACATGGGGGGCCATTGTCCACCACTGTTTGGCAGGTGGCACAGTCTTGTGTCTGGGGGGATACACAGCATTGGGCAGTGCTGCTCAGGTGGTGGTTGCAGCTGCTGACTCAGGTTTCAGGGTGCCATGCAGGGCTAGTGCCTGGCAGGGGCTTTCCGGGTTTTGGACCAGGGCACATGGTATCATGGTCAACCCCCCCAGTATGTGTCATCTACTGTCATGGGGGCACTCCTGAGCCATGGGTGTTGGCCTGCATGTTTGGGTACTGGGGGGTTGGCCAGTGTTTCAGGCACTAGGGGGGGTGCCATGGGTCCAGGGATTGTCCTACTGTGTTGTTCACCTGTGTCATTCCCTTCTGCTGGCTTCTTCCTGGGCCCTGCACACATTCTCCCTGGCACTGTTGCTCTGTCCTGTGGGGGTGCTGGGGGCATGGTGCATTATGGTTGCCCTCCTCTGGGGCCACGGCCGGGATGGTTGCCATTCTTGTTGACATCCTGGGTCCTCCAGTCCCACCACTCCTCTTGGCCCTGTGGCCACCTCATGGCCTGCCCTTTGGGTGGTGCTCCCCATTTGGATAGCCTATTGGCTATCCTGGTGATTGGCCTGTGTTACTCACTCACTCACCCCAGTGGTGGGGGTCCCCTGCACTGTTCCAGCATCAGGCCCCACTGTGGCATATTTGAGCACTAGTGCCTTCCGCTGGGATGTGCCAATCAGGAGATGTCCATAGCAGGCGATGTCTGCTGCCTGCGTGGTGCCTGTCCTGTGTTATTCTGTCCCTGGATCTTTTGTACCACTGGCATTGCGGGCGGCGATGTTATTGCCACTTTACAATGTCTGGCGATGTTTTTTCCCATGATGTTACTGGCCGGATCTAAAAATTCAATATTTCTTCATAACTTAATTGCTTTTTGTCATTCTGACCCAAATTTTCAACATGGGCGCCGCCCATATTCAAACATTTAGTGTGGCACTAATTGGATTAATGCTGCATGTTCAGTCAGAGGTAGGGAAAGTGCAGCATATAGTCACTATCCACAGGTACAGCCCCATATTCCGACTGGTAGCATGCTCTGTTTGGATCATGCTAACTGTTGTAATATTGGTCAGAGCTGACTGCGCACTCACCCAGCTCTGAATATGAGGGCTATATTATTTTTATGACCCCTCCTTATGATCAAGGGAGGTAGAATTTTTCGAATCCCATCTGAAAGGTAAGTTTGCACAGCAACTGTGAAAACATGCTTTGGATGATGATTTGAAAAAATTACACCTCTCTTGTTTAGCAGAGGGTGTCAGAAAAGAGCTATGTTACATATTTGGGCCCAAAATCTGCAAAAATCACAAAGTTATGGCTAAATGTTGAAAAACAAAACAAATGTTTCCTCATAACTTTGTTGTTTTTCAACATTCTGACGCCAAATTTCCAACATAGTCTTTTAGTGCCTCCACCATTTGATCATGACAGGTGGAATTTTTCAAATCCCATTTTGAAAGGTGATTCTTGCAGAGCGACTGTGAAAATAGGGTTTTCGAGAGGTTTTGAAAACTGACACTTGTCATATCCATTTTGGGGGGGGGGGGTGATAACAAGAGTGCTATGTTGAAAATTTGGGACCCAAATCTGCAAATACTAGAAACTTATGAGTAAATGTTGAAAAAATGTCAACATTTCCTCATAACTTTCTTGATTTTTGACATTTTGACCCCAATGTTTCAACATGACCTTTTTGTGTCCCCACCTTATGAACCAGGTAGATGAATTTTTTGAAATCCCATCTGAAATGTGATATCCCAAAATGACTGCAAAAATACATTTCAGAGATTATGATAAATTCATTAGATGGGGTAAAAAAAATGCCACGTTGAAAATTTTCAGCTAAAACATTAAAGAATAGCAAAGTTATAAGTTATGTTGAAAACATATTAAAAAGCCATTAACTGAACTTACCTTGTTTTCAGACAGTTCATGGTTGGCTTTGGAAGCAGTAGAACATTCCAGTCATTAAAGGAGTTCATCAGATAGGTAGGTACGAGGTACAGGGAATGTGGGGTGGTGGGTGCTGAAATAGGATCAGTGTGGGGGAACAGAGGGAGTTGGTCAGAAAATGTTTAGGGACTTTATTTTACAGGTGTTGTGGAGGATGGGGTTAGAGGGTGGAGGTGGGAGACCACACGGGGGGGATTTAGTGTGTAGCAGGAGAGGGGGTTAGAGGGTAGGGATGAGAGACCATGCAGAGTGAGGGAGCGGGAGTGATTTGGTCTGTTTTGGGGGATGGGTTTAGATGGCAGCAGCAGGAAACCATACAGAGGGAAGGAGTGGGAGGGATTTGTACAGCTACTGTACATAGCTTCCCAACCTCATGCAGGTAGCAGGGTCAGGAGCAGAGAAGACCTGGCACTGCCATTGCTTGCATCCCAACCTCAGAGCAGGCAACAGGGTTGGAAGCAAGAGGCAGTGCCACTGGAACTTCTGAAGATGAAAGAAAAAGGTGTGGGGGAATACAGAAAGAGAGAAAGTGCACTGATTCCTGCATACACATTATGTGTTTCAACTCTACTGCACAGAGCAAACATTAGTTGATGCATTTTTTATTTAGTCACACCCTTCTAGACCCCTATATTCTCTCCTCTTCTACTGGCAATATGTCAGCACAGATCTAGAAACATATAGAAACATAGAAGTTGACGGCAGATAAGGACCGCAAGGCCCATCCAGTCTGCCCATTTCTTTTTCTTCCTAATGAATGTGCCATAGGCCTTTACTCTGTCAATGGCCTATTTATTCATACTCATCTGTGTTGCTCTCTTATTCCTATCCCATTTCTCTCTGAAGTCCTGCACTGTATTCCTATCGACCACTTCCTGAGGTAGGCCGTTCCATGCATCCACCACCCTTTCTGTGAAAAAGAACTTCCTCACATTACCCCTTAATCAGCCTCCCTCTAATCTCATACTGTGTCTTGTCCTGCTATTTTTCTTATATTGAAACATGTTAGACTCTTTCATCTTGTTAATGCCCTTAAGATGTTTGAATGTTTCGATCATATCACCTCTCTCCCTCCTTTGCTCTAGGGTATACATATTGAGCTCTGTTAATCTGTCCTCATATGTTTTCTGATGCAGTCCCTGCACCATTTTGGTTGTCCTTCTCTGGACTGCCTCAATTTAGTTAATGTCCTTGTGAAGGTGTGGCCTCAATACTGCACAGTACTCCAGATGGGGCCTAACCAGTGTCTTGTAAAGAGGGATTATTACCTCCTCTTCCGACTTGTGATACCCTACTAATACACCCCAACATCCCTCTAGCCTTACCTACTGCTTTAGAGGTCTGCTTGGATGATTTCAGGTCATCGGTGATGATGACACCCAAGTCTCTTTCTTCTCTTGTGACTGACAGCAACTCCCCTCCCAGCCTCTAGGTGGCTTCAGGGTTTCCCTTCCCTATATGCATGATCTTGCACTTCTTTGCGTTAAACCCCAGTTCCCACTCTTCCAACCATTTTGCTAGTTTATCCAGATCTCTTCTCATTCTACCCCCGCCATCTGGATCATCTACTCTGCTGCAGATCTTGGTGTCATCTGCAAACAGTCAAACCTTACCCTCCAATCCATCTGCAATGTCACTGATGAAGATATTGAAGAAGACTGGCCGCAGGACTGATCTTGTTATGTAGCCATAAAAAAAGAGGGGCAAATTAGGTTGATTGCCTCTATTGGCTGTGGTTACTTTCTGTTCATCAGATTCAGGATTTAAAATTAGACACTCAGCATTATTCTCCTTCTGACTCCTTAGAGAGTATCAATCTAGCATATCCTGGTTCTCTATTACTACGGATCTCAGTGCATTTATTTCTTCTTTTAGGACCGATATGTTTTTAGTGTTGATATAGAACATGAGCATAGAATAGGGGTTTGGATGAATTCTAACAAATCTAAACTTAGTATAATTGCTGCTGGGTTAAAAGGTTTACATAGAGAGATAGCCTCTTCCCATTTGTTCTCTGGAGTTCCCTCCTTTTTATGTTTGCTTGCACACATGTGCAAGAAACATAGTGCCATCATCCGAGTTTTCAAAGGTGTGTCACCCCCTCTTCCAATTCAGTCAGTGTGTTGGCAGGCGCGGCCCCAGTCCTCCAATGCATGCTGGAGCTGTCTATGACAGCTCCAAAATGCAGTGGAATACAGTTGAAAGGGGGAGCTACGCTTCAGTGAGCAGCGATCAGATATCGCCTGCTCATGCGCAGCTCCCCCTACACACACACACACACACACACATATGCACGCATACTGCGTGCTGCCCCCCCCACGCACACACGGTATAGCCGACAGGGGTGCCCAATCCCCTGTCGGCTGTGCTCTCCCCCCCTCAAAGCCTTCCACATGCCATGCTGGGTGCCCACCCCAGTGTGGCAAGTCATCATGTAGCGGCCCAGGGGTGCCCAATCCCCGTCGGCTCCTGTCCTCCCCAGGTGCAGGGTGCCACGCTGGGAGCCCGCAGCGTGGCACTGTCTTTGGCGGCGGGGTTCCCAATCCCCGTTGGCTCCGCCCCCTCAACCAGCCGTCCTTGTGCCACGCTGGAGCCCACATCAGCATAGCAAGCGTCCTGCGTCGTCATTTGGTAAAATAAACCTGAAAATTAAAATTGTCCCTTGGAGCTTCTCCATTGCCCCCTCCCACAACCCACACCCACCCACTGGGCACCCTGCCTCCCACACCCTCACCCCATACTTACCTCCAGACCTCGGTGCAGCGATCTTCGGTGGACTGGGAAAAACGTCTGCACTCTTCAAAGCTGACCGCAAACTGAGAAAATGCCGGTAAGCTGTATAAAGGGATAGATAGGGTTTTTTCAACTTTGTTGCATATCTCAGGCATTTTTTGGAATTTTTGCACCAAATTTTCAACACGGGGTTTTTGGGACACCTTCTTATGAATGATGTCACTGTCATGGCGTTATTCAGGCCTGAAGGGTGATTTCGCAGTCACTGTGTGAAATCACCTTTTAGGCCTGATTAATGAAATGACACTGCCAGCGTTCATAAGGTGGGCTCTCAAGAAGCCTATTTTGAAAATTTGGTGGAAAAATTCCAAAAAATGACTGTTTTACGAGCGTGTGTTGCGCAGTTCCTACGCAGACTCGTAAGTTTGCGAATTTTCAATATTTTCACTCCAGATTTTCAACATTGTCATTTTACCACAACTTCTTATGAGCAGTACAGCTGTCATTTTTCACATCTCACCCAAAACGTGTTTCCGCCCATGTAGCGCACAATGGCACAGTCGGTGTGCGAAATCAATGTACAGAACAATTAAGAAAATCACAGTGACACTGTTCATGAGCAGAGGTCTTAAAATGGCTATGTTGAAAATTTGGTGAAAAATTCCTAAAATGACTGTTTCACGAGCATAGTTGCGCGGTTCCTATGCATGCTTTCGTAAGTTGTAATTTTCAATATTTTCCCTCCATATTTTCAACATTGCCATTTTACCACACCTCCTTATGAGCAGTATAGCTGTCATTTTCACATCTTGCCCAAAAATGTGTTTCCGCCCATATGGCACAATGGCGCGATCGGTGTCTGAATCAATGTATGGGACACATTAAGAAAATCACAGTGACACTGTTCATGAGCAGAGGTCTTAAAATGGCTATGTTGAAAATTTGGTGAAAAAAATTCCTAAAAATGACTGTTCTGACGTGCATTCTGGCGGTTCCTACGCGATTAAATGAGTTGCAATTTCAATATTTTCACTCCAGATTTTCAACATTGCCATTTTATAACACTTCCTTATGAACAGTACAGCTGCCATTTTTCACATGTCGCCCAAAATATGTTTTCGCACATGTAGCACACAATGGTGCAGTCAGTGTGTGAAAGCAGTGTTTGGGACAGATTAAGAAAATCACAGTTACACTGTTCATGAGCAGAGGTCTTAAAATGGCTATGTTGAAAATTTGGTGACAAAAGTCCATAAAATGACTGTGTTACGAGTGAGCATTGCGCAGTTTCCACGCACCCATTGTCACATTGTGACAAGGTACCTTTGTAAATGAGCCTATGGCTCAAAGGTTTTCCAAACTGCTGTCTAAATAAATAAATAAATAAATAAACTCTCGTAAGTTCATGACTTTGTAATATTTTCAGTCCAGATTTTCACCAGTGGCATTTTTCCAGACTTCCTTATGAACAGTACAGCTGTCATTTTTCACAACATGGCCGAAATGTGTTTTCACACTTTCAGCGCAGAGATGCGTGGTCACTGTGGGAAATCATTGTTCAGGACAGATAAAGAAAATCACAGTGACACTGTTCATGATTGGAGGTCCCAAAATGCCTGAGTTGAGAATCTGCTGTAAAAAAAACCCTAACTAATTACATTATGGGTGTGCGTTGCACAGTTTCTATGCACGCTCGTGACTTCACCAGTTTTTTTAATATTTTTACTACAGACTTGCAACATTGCCATTTTTTACACCTCCCCATGAACAGTACAGCTGTCATTTTTTATATCCTGTTCGGAATGTGTTTGCACCTGTGATGCTAGATGCCGTAGTCACTGTGCATAAGCAGCTTTCCGCTAACAAACTGATATTGCCACTGTTCATGAGGTGGGGTCACAAAAAAGCATGTTGAAAATTTGGAGGAAATAATCAATGGTCGTCTGAGGTATTATGGTTTCCAACCATAACGCCCAACCCCATAGAGAATGACAGGCATCTGGGATGTTACTTGGGATTCTTGCCTGCAATGCTCATACCATTCCACACCCCTGCAGCCAGTGAGAGGCATCGGGTATGCCTTGGACTCTTTATTTAAAGTTCACCCCATTCTCCTATACGCACCCATCTCACTGTATTTCCTGATGGAATGGGGTGCGCATAAGGGCTAAAGACCCCAAGGCACACCGTGACACTTGTCAGTGTCTGCAGGGTGGGGTGTGGTGAAATGGCGTGGCCGTTATGCCTGACGACCCAAAGGCACACCCCAATGCCTGTCACTCTCTGCAGGGTGGTGGTGGGGTTGGCTTCAGTTCAATACTTCACTGCCATTCCTATTATGCAGCTCTGTAACTTCTACACTACCACTGCCAATGCCAGCAAGCAAACATTCAGCATTGACAAATGCTTGTTTCTACAGTAATGGAGTTTTACTGAGGGGGTTTGCATTATTCTTTATTTAGACATCTGATCCCTCTGGATATTTTGATTTTGATTATTTCATAGTTCCCTTACCAGCTTTTCAAGCCTAAGATAGTGGACCCTAGATCATTCATTGCCAAGATAAACTTTTTTTTTTTTTGTAAGTATAAATCCCCATTTGACAAAGTAGCACTTGCTGGGGGGCTTGGCTTGGCTCCTAGCGAAATGGCTAACTAATGTGAATGCTCTCTAACCCGGGGTTTCTTTTTTCACAATTTACACGATTTTACCATGTGATAATTTATGGTGTAGCAGAGAACTGAACAGTTAGACCTACCGGGATTGTACTGCATCTTCTTAGTCCAATTGTGCTGCATGCTCCAAGGGGAGACCCGACAACAAATGTACCCCACCATGTCACAACGTAAAGGCTCCAAAAACACCACAGGCCCAACTGTGCAGCAAACCAATGAAATGTTTACAACATTGCTGAAGCAACTGGCTTAAGTAACTTTAGCCTCTTAACAACACAATTCAGGCCATAAACCAACTGGATGCTAGGCTCGGACAAACTGGGGCAAAAACTAATAAAAATACTGCTGCGCTAGAAGCTCTCACCTCTAATGTGCAGGAGCAAGAATGGACAATCCATCTACTGCAGACAAAAATGGACGACATGGAAAATAGAAGTCGCCGCAACAATTTGCAACTCCTAGGCTTCCCTGAGGGAACAGAGCATGGGAACCCGCTAGAATTCCTCTATGACATCTTGCCTGAAGTATTAAAACAAGATTTACCACCTGGGCTGACAACTGAGCGCGCACACAGGACTTTAAACCCAATGCCTAAACCAGGGGACAGACCCAGACTTATTATGGCCAGCATACTGAACTTCGCAGACAAGAAATGGATCACTTTTAGGGCCCGTGAACTTGGAGCTCTCTCATGGCAGGGGCACAGAATTCTCATCTTCCAAGACTACTCCCATGACCTGACTGCTAGAAGAAAGGAGTATATAGAAGCCCGATGCATGATGCATGCTTTGGGAATCAGATTCTCACTTAGGTACGCAGCAACCATGCGCTTGGAACTGAATGGCACGTTTATCTCCTTTGCCACCCCTGCCAGTCTTATGGACTACTTACAAACTAACTGGCCACCTCTATCTAGAGCCATGCATGCCCACAAAGAGAATGCACCCTCTGACAATAATAATAATCCAGTGCCCTGGGGAGCTTTCACAACAGCTGCTAGGCCATCTGGTTTTCAATTTCAAGGTGATGGATCGGCCCCACCAGTTAGATCATGCAAACGGCAACAATCGGGTAAACACCCCAAAAGGGATCATCCTCAAGATCATGCCACAGCTTCTAATGCTGCATCCTTCTCACCATTGATGCCAACTGCAGAATCCACTTGCAAGTTCCTATCCCCTAATAGATTTGCTTTACTAACCCTGGTGGATGTGGATGAAACCGTGGATTTCCCAGAATATCCAGAGGAAGAGATTGTGCAGGAGGCCAGAAGGTCTGAAATATCCTCCCAAGCTCAGATGGCAGCTGAAAATTCACCTAATGCTTCCCCTTCAGCTCAAAGGATGACAAGAAGAACAGACAGTGGCTCTGAAATGTACGATGACCCGTGGGCCCAACAACAATCTCCTTCAGATGCAGAACTACTTCAAGCAACGGAACCACTGGTCCCAACTTAGATAAGTGCCCCAAACTTCACTATCTGGTATTCATGGCATGGTCTGAGACTGGGGGGGTTATCTTTGGACAAATCTCCCCTAATCTCTATCCCCCTTGGTTCTCATCCCATGGCCATGTATGTGGGGTAGGAATATGGGACACTGCTAGTCCTTTAATGTGGTTAATGTACTTTATCTGTCTTGGGGCTGAACTGGTGTTGCATTGTACAGTTTTGGTCGGCACCTTGTTCTCTCTATAATTAGACCTCGTGGGGGGGATCAGGAAAATCTTACCTAATGTTGGTTGCTCCTGCCCCCTACACCAGGTTCTGGGATCTGCTGCTAAAAGTGTTATGTGCACCGGGCTGGAACCAGTGATAAGCTGGATCACACCTTCGCACATGTGGACTCTGGTTCACTGCTGGGACAGGTACTCCCTGAAGAAGTGACACCCTCCTCTGTTCGCAGTTCCATACCCCCTGGGAGGCCCCCATCCCTCCTCTGGCCATCTTCTACTTTTATCCAGCAGCTAAAATGCAGACATGGAGCCACTGGGAATATCCGAATAATGCCGAGTGGCCCTGCACAATAGGCCTCATCTCTGCTATGGAGAACACGGCTGTGTTTATCTAATGAACATTTTGTTTATATCCCCTTCATTAAAACTTCCAGAGGTTGCGAACGTTCGCATAGGCCTTTTTGATTGAGTTTACACCTTCTCTACCCCCAACAGGTCGGGTTGGTAAGGCCTGTGAGGACAATGACTCCTCGGCTTAAGACACCCTCCTGCATCAATGCACAAGGTTGTGCAATAATTGTACATAGTATATGTTATTTCTACATTGTTCCAATTTTATTGTCACTGTGCTCTCAGATGTTATTATGTGTTAAAACTGTGTTAATCTGTTTTATTGCTGGTGCCCCTGGACAACTACATATCCTACTACAGAGTAGGTTAGCACCATATGTCAGTCCTGATAACCCCCCCCATGGCTCGATATTTTCACCCCTACTCTCACTATGATCCATTATAGACGACATAATGGGTGAAACTACCTTTATAACATGGAATGTACCGGGGCTAAACTCTCCTTCAAAAAGGAAGCAGGTGCTAACACATCTGAAAAGAATTAAAACCCAGGTAGCCTTTTTACAGGAAACAAAGTTAACCAAGCAAGATCATAAATATCTAACCAAAGACTGGGTGGGAACAGAGCTGCATGCTTGTTCCTCTACAAAAAAAAGGGGAGTGGCCATCCTACTGCATAAACCACTCCCATGGTCAGTTTTAAAGAGTAAAGCAGATCATCAGGGCAGATGGGTAATAGCCTTGCTGGACACCCTGTCCGGTCACCTCCTTGCAGTAAATATCTATGCTCCAAATGTAGATGACCCCTCATTTTTTCTTGATCTAAACACTAAGTTAGAATCCATGGTGGAGTCTGACACACCCATACTGCTCGGGGGAGACTTTAATCTTACCTTAGTCCCCATACTGGACAGAAATGATCAGGGTAAAGAAACCTATACTCGGGGAGCACTAGCCACCCTGCGTCTTAGCTCTGAATACCAGCTGGTTGACATCTGGCGAATAGTATATCCCACAGTCCATGATTACACCTTCCACTCTGCGGTTCATGGTTCATTTAGTAGGCTCGATTTCTAGCTTATTTCACAAACCCTTACACAGCATGTTTTAGAATCTACAATTCTCCCCACAGTTATATCTGATCATGCTCCAGTACAACTGACTTTGTTATGGGGCCCTACTGCCCCTCGTTCTCCCACTTGGCGAATTGACACCCTCCTCCTGCATGATTCTCATTTTGCCAACTGGGTCAAATCCAAAACAAAAATATGTCTTCAGGAGAACCCTATAGAGGAAACCTCTGCCCAAAATACCTGGGAAGCCTACAAAGCCACTATTCAGGGCAAGATCATAGGCTATGCTGCACACAGAAAAAAAATTGGAGTAAAGGAGTTGACCCAACTCGAAAGTGACTTGCTTACTACAGAACAAGCCCTTAAAGCTATGTCACACCCCTCTCCCCCTTCTACATGTGGGTGCTGGGTCCTTGATATAGGAATTAAAATGAATGAGCGCATATCCAGGAGAGCAGATCTGGTGCTTATCAGGATCCGGCATTCCTACTGGGAAGGTGGTGAAAAAAATGGGAACATTTTGGCCTACCAACTACAGAAACAACAAACAAAAAGATTTATAGCAGGACGGAAAGATCCAACCTCAGGGCTGGTCAAAACTAAACCCCAGGAAGTAAATGACACTATGGCAGCCTTTTATTCCCAACTGTATACGTCATCCAGAACCGAGTCCCACCCAGACACCCAGGCCTTCTTACAGTCTATAAATCTTCCCAAGCTTTCCCTACTCAGAGTGCTGCCCTTGAAGCTTCCCTAACCACAGAGGATGTATCAACAGCTCTCATGGGGTTAAAAAAAGGGAAATCTCCCAGAGGGGACGGATACCCTGTGGATTTTTTTGAGATGCTGGCTCCTTTGATCTCCCCTTTGTTGTGCCAGGTCTTTACAGAAGAGGAGGCTAAGGGTATTATGCCTCGCACCCTTCAGGAGGCCATTATCAGCATACTCCCCAAAAAAAGGCAAGCCAGTGGAGGAGGCAGCCAGCTACCGACCTATCTCATTGATTAACTCAGAGAGTAAGGTCTATGCCAGGGTGCTAGCCAACAGATTAACTCCGCTACTCCCACTCCTCATACACCCCTCCCAAGTTGGTTTTGTAAAAGGCAGATACAGCACGGATCTCCTAAGAACACTCATTAATCTTATCTATCTGGCAAATCAGAGTCCAACGCCTGCCGCAGCCCTGGCAATTGATTTCGAGAAGGCATTTGATTCCATAGAGTGGGACTATTTACAGTCCATTTTGAAATATTTGGGTTTTGGACCCCACTCTAGATCCACTCTAACTGCCATATATACGTCTCCCCTTGCTAAGGTCCTTACCAATTCCATATTCTCAGAACCATTCCAGCTGCACAGAGGCACAAAGCAGGGTTGCCCCTTTCCCTTCTCTTGTTTGTCCTGACAGTCAAACTCTTGGCTGCTGCAATCAGAAAGAACCCCCTCATAAAAGGCATAGGTATAGGGCAGATGCAATTTTCGACTTTGGTGTATGCAGATGACTTATTAGTATCACTAGGGGATGCCCAGATATCTATCCCACCTCTTCTGTCTTTGCAAAACCAGTTCTCTTTTATTTCAGGGCTTAAGATTAACCAATCCAAAACAGAGCTCCCCCCCCCTTAATTCTCACTGCCATTCTCATAATGTACCTCATTATGGTCTAAAGTGGTCACTAGTTGCTATTACTTACTTGGGCATTAAGACTGGGGCAAATATCAGAAAGTGGTGGGAGTGTAAAGCTGAGCTGGACCGTTGGACATGCCTACACCTCACGATGGCTGGTAAAATTGCTGCCTTCAAGATGACCCTTGCCCCCCAAATATTCCATCTGCTTCCACACATTCCCTTGTTTCTATCACCTCACTGGCTTCAAAAAATAGATGTGATGCTTGGCTTCTTCCTTTAGGGTGCTGCCAGACTTCGCTTCAGTAGGAACCGGCTCAGGGCACATTGGACAAAGGATGGCTGGGGCCTCCCATGGAAGGATGGCTATAAAATAGCATTCCAATGTGCCCAAACTTTGAAATGTTTTCGTCCACACTCTAAAGAATCTCTAAGTGGCACTCCGGTAGCAGCCTCTATACTTTGGGTATCCTTCTCCCATGCGCTTCAATCACATCCTACCATCAGCCCTTCAATTAGATACTGGAGGCCTTTTCACAGAAAAATAAAAAATTCCCTACCCTTCCCAGTCTACATACACCTTTATGGGGCAACCCCACTCTCATAATAGGAGACAAACCTGTGATCTGGCCTCAATGGAAGGACAAAGGGATTTTGTTTCTTCAGGATTTACTGGTGCACAATTCCCTACTGGTGGATTCTTATTAAAACTTGCAAGCTAGGTGGAACCTGGCTAATTCTGACTTCTGACAATATCTATAATTACGAGATGCCCTTAAACCCCTTTTGCAACAGGGTAATATGTGTACTGACCTTATGCCTCCCCTAACAAAGTGGCTTCTTCTAAACAAAGGGATAGCTGCGACACTATATGCATTAGTCAGAGAAACTTTACCCACCTCAGATATATCCGCCAAACTTAAATGGGAGAAGGCCCTACAAATAGAAATTTCTGAGCCACAATGGAAACAGTGTTGGCAGGTTGGATACAAGGCGCACAGTGATGCCTGCAGCAGGCTTATTCATAACAAAATTATGCACTCATGGTGTAGGACCCCTACAGTGCTCAAGAAGATGAAGGTGTTAACACACGATACCTGCTGGCAATGTCTCCAACCTGGGGGGGACCTGTACCACATCCAATGGCAATGCCCTGGGATAGCAAGTATCTGGGAGAAACTCTCATATGAAGCCAGCCTGGTCATCCAACACCGTGTCCCAACCAGTGCAACTCTTATGTTGCTAGGTCTGAGATCTGAGGCCCCACAACTTAATCTCCAAGAATATAGATGGATAATGTTGTTTAGTATGCAGGTGAAGCATGCTATTCTGAAGAACTGGAGAAGCCTTGCTACGCCGTGTATGAATGAAATCCTAGCAACATTCACATCTGTGCACGAAATGGACAGATACTCACACCTAATAATGAGGAAGATAGGTTCCGTCTATCTCTGTTAGGCCCCATATATGACATACCTGGCATCCAGAGCAGGAGTTGGTTGCTTTAAGTGGTGCTATCATTATAGGATTGCTTATTGACAGTTTTAAAATACATGACCTTGACTTTTCTGCTGAATTTGTTGTGACAACAGTGACTATTATGTTATGTGCACATTGACAGTAGTGTGTATAGTTTACCCCTAAGTTGTAACTTTTTAGCTTAGTGGGTACTGTGGTACAGTGTAATTTTTCCTTTTCTTTTTATAGGTCTTTATAGTTTTGCTGTGGCTTTTTTTTCAGTTTTATTCTTTATTCTCCACAGACAATAGTGAATAAGCTGTGCAGCTATAACATATAAAATCATATATCGCTTTGTTTACTTTGTGGTACCCTTCCTTTCAGGTGCTTCCTGTGCAACGACCATGAGAAGGTACATCTACCGTAACTCTTGAAGCCTTGACATATCAGCAATGGTACCTCCCTATGGTTGTAAGTCCTTGGCAGTACTAAGGTAGGTGCCCTTTTTTCATTTCAATAACTGGGTTTGAGCACAAAAGTGATCTAATGTTCTATTGACCCTTCATGCGATTTGTGTATGGGCAAGATTACTAATGTTTGTTATATAATGTTGTTACCTTAAGGGGAAACCACATGTTCAAGGTTCAATGTATCCTAACAATTTATGTGCAACTACTGCTACCCTTCCATATATTTCTGTACCGATATGTGGAAGTATGTTGTATTTGTTATATTTGTTTGTTGTAACAAAAAAATGAATAAAACATTTAACTGGGAAAAAAAAAGGTAGCACTTGCTGCTTGTTTTGCTGCCTCACTCTTCTCACAGTTCCTCGATGCATTTTTTTACTTATTTCAAAACATTCACCAGGAAAGACATACTGAGCTGAAATAGTTCATTTCTAGATGTACCCTGGGGGAGAGATGAGGAGAGAACAACAATAAATTATAACTGTTGGTTACACAAATCAAAAATACAAGTTCAACACTTAAGTAGCAACAGAATGAACAAGATAATTTAGGCAGAGTTTCTGAAGAGCAACACGTGACATAAGTGCAAGTTGAAACACAATAGGAATATGAACAAGGCACTCCTATGTACAGTATTAAAAGGTAGCAGCAGTTTGAAGGGGAATGAAGCACTTTTGGTGCTTTGTTCAGCAGGGGAAGATGGAAGAAACTTAAAGCGGCAGAGGGAAATGAATTAGGACAGGCGCAGGGGCTGGAGGGAGGGAATTGTAGGGCAGTAAAATACAGCACTGAATCAGAGACAACTGCAGAAGTGAGTAGTAAATTCACAAAGGAGAAGTTTAAGCGAATGGGAGGAAGGAGCACTACAAATAGTAATGGAAAGAGAGCACCATAGTTTGGGGATACAGAAGGAGAAGGCAGTTTGGTCAGCAGAGGATTTTACATAGGGGGTGCAAGAGAGTGAGAGCCAGAGCTTCAAAGGGAGTAGGAGGTAGAACTGAGGGGATTGAAGTGGGAGGAAATGTAAGAGGAGAAGAATGCAAACCAGAATTTGGAGATGAAAGTAGTTCAGTGAGTGAGACACCTGGCATCAAGTGAGGAAAAGTAAAGAGAGCAATGGTGCGTTCTAGGGTGGCAATCAAGGGCAAAGCATCAGAAGAAGTGAGATAGTGGGCACCATATTCAGAGCTGGCCAGATGCATATGCAAAACAGTGCACTGCATACACTGTTGGAATTAATCCTGGGCCTGCCCGGGTGGAGCCACCCACACCAGTCATTAATATAGGAGGTACGTCAGTAGCGGACCCGCTGGCAGTGACTACTGAGTTGAACTCCTTCTTCACAAACTGCTCTGCATCCCTGCAGTCCCCTCTTTCACCTACCACACCTGCCAGTCTATGCCACCATGTGCTGCCCAAGCTGCCCCCCATGCTTTTTCCTTCCACCCCGTTAACCCAGCTGACATCTATAAACCTTGCTTGCACTAAACCCTTCCAAAGGCAAATGCATCTCTGGGTTGGACTCCAAAATGCTGTTCCTGTCAGCTCCAGCCATCGACACCCCACTGGCCTCCCTCTTCAATCTCTCTCTTTCTCACTAGCTTCTATCCCATCTGAATGAAAGCATGCCACAGCCACCCCCCTTCCGCAGGGTGGCGACACCTCCTCCCTTGGAAACTACCGCCCCATTTCCCTCCTTCCCATTCTAGCAAAACTCCAGGAACATCTAATCCTATCCCAGCTCTCCAACTTACTTGCCTCTACTACCTTCATCAATCCTTACCAGTCTGGGTTTAGGAAGTCCCACTCCACCACCACCTCCCTCCAAAGGCTCACTGATGCCATCCTCACTGGTATGGACCATGGCCACATCACCTCTGCCATCTTTGTCGACCTTGCAAAGGCTTTCAACACTGTCTCATACCCTCTCCTCCTCTCTAAGCTTTCCCTAGCTGGGCTGTTCAGCAAGGCCACCACTTGATTCCATTCTTACCTGGTGGGTAGGACCTAATAAGCCAGGATTGGGAACTCCATCTCCTCCCTCTTCCCCATCTTGACCAGGTTAAGCCAATGCTTAGTCTTTGGCCTACTACTATTCTCAATTTTCCTCCATGACCTGCCCTCTGCCTACCACATACATCCATTCACATGTATGTGGATGACACTGTCCTGTATACGTCTGGCCCCTCAACCTCTGATGTAGCAACCAGACTGCTGTGTGACTTCAATGATGTCCAGCTCTGGTTTCACTCTAATCATCTTTTCCTGAATGCCAAGAAAACCGTCTCCATGTCCTTCGGCACAAGGCAGAGACTATCTCAGCTCCCCGCCCTTCCCACTTTCCACACCCTGAATGGGACAAAGCTGGAGGACTGCACCTTTTGGCTTATTGTGGCATTTGCTTTCAATAAATTATGCCCTGTGTATGTGCCTAGCTGAGGAGTGCTGAGTTTTGTTTGTTTTCCTCTAAGTTATTTACTCTAGCACTCTCGCTTAACGGTTGAGCTGTTTCTGTCATTGCACTCACCTCCTTTAGATACCTCTGGGTGTGGCTCAACCAACACCTTGACTTTTCTGTACACATTGAGGCACTCCACACAATTGTACAGAGAATGATCCCCCCAATCCTTGACTATAGTGATGCAGTCTATGGTGCTGTCCCCAAAACTGCCCTAACCAGACTGGATATCCTCTTCCACTGCTTCTGTCACTTCACCCTTGACTGTCCTCCCAACACCCACCACTGCAACCTCTACCAGGCTTTACACCTCCCCTCGCTACAGGATGGGAGGCAGTCCCACTTCGCCAGGCTCACGGCTAAGTTTTGGTCATACTCCTTGCCCCCGTACTTCTCTACTGCCCTGTCCTCACCCCCCCTCACCCTCGCACTCCCTCAGAAACTCTGACACCCATTCCTTGTCTGTCCTTCGAATGTCCACCTCTGCAGGCCAAGCAGCCTTCTTGTATCGCTTGCCTATACTTTGGAATTCTCTCCCTCTGGCCATTCAGCATGCTACCTCTGCCCACCAACTCAATTCTCTCCTTAAAGCCCACTTCTGTGCCTGTGCATGCACCTAATTTCTCCCCCTTTTTCCTGACTGTTCCGAGGTCTCTAAAATCCTGGCAGGTTGATAGGAATTTAGGACCAGGCCATTCACTCTACATGTTGTATCTCCCAGTATTTCACTGACATTGTAGAAGACTGCATTGTAGTTATATCTGGCTGTATCTCTGTATATAATGTTCATTAACATTGTAGAAGACTGCATTGTAGTTATTTCCAGCTGTATCTCTGTATATAATGTTCTGTGCTTGTCGATGTAACATACTCTGTTTTATTTCCTTTACACCTTCCCCCCAGGACACATCTGGAACTGAGTGGTAGTATGCTCAGTATGCCTTCCTGGTAAATCTTTCAATTAATTAATTAAATAAATAAATAAATTAAATTAAATTAATCCAGGAGCTGTGGTGGCTATGAAAAATACATCTGTGCAATAGGGCAGGGGTTTTTACCCCAGTACCTCGTCCTTCACTAGGAACTTGCTGGTTACCCCAGAGAGAACAGCACTGTTAGAAGCTTGCCATGAAAACTGCCATGGTTTTCAACTTTGAAGGTAGAAAATCAGAACTGTTGCTGTTGTGTCAGAAGGACACCTTTTAGGAGAAAGACACTATTCCTGTTTGTCCTGTGAAAGGAGACAAAAGTTTGCCAATCTAGTAAGTGTACTCTAGCTACCAGCCTGTGGGCACAAGATACTTTGTGAGAAAAATTGTAGGTGATCCATGGAATGTCAGTAGCAGACATGCAAAAGAATTCATTTTGATATTAGAACTAGGATTCATAGGATGGAGTTCAGGTGCAGTTAGCGTTAGCCATAGTAGACCTGCACCAATTATAAAGGCACTTGATATTTTTGTTTTAAATAGTAATTGTCCAGTGCATGCTTGAGCTGATTCATAGAGTCACAGGATACTACGTTGTCTGGTAGAGCATTCCAAAGATTCGCCACTCTCTGGGAAAACCAGTTACCCCTAAGGTTTATATTGTATGCTTGACCTTGAAGCTGATACTGGTGGCCTCTATTTATCCTTTGACAGTGTCTTGTATTTAGCCCTACACATTCCCAGAGGCCAGTGTTTCTAAAGTCTCTATACACTAGGCAACTCTCCTAATGTTCTGTTGCTTTACTTTTCACAAGCCTGTGAAGGTTGGTTACTGTTTTTGAGAACTTTATGTGATGCATTTAGTACTCTTTGGAAGTGAAAGGATAATTAGAGCTACCCAGACCAGGTACATTGAAGATACAGGTACAGCACATTAATGAACCTTTGGCCAGATTTTCAAAAACTGAATAACTCTGCATGTGCTCATACAAAGTTGCATAAGGGTGGATATCCTTGCAGAGCTGCAATTTGGCTTGCACACAACGTTCAAAGAGATTGTTTGTTTTTTGCAACCTTTTCCACAGTTTAGAGCAGCTTGCACAGATTTGTTTTACATGGCTGTGCAAAAATGCTACATCTGGTAGTACTAAAAATAGCATTTTCTTGCATTCTATACATGTGCAAAAACATTCAACCCCACCAATACACAAACAAAATGCTAAAAATAAAATTTTCAGTTGTGTGAGGTTTTTCTTTGCATCAGCAAGTTGCACATGGGGACTTAGCCAAAGGGCCATACCAGGCCCTTTGAAAATCAGCACCCTTGGAGCTCTAAGCTAAGGGATGATCTTTTTTTCCAAGATGACAGGGTAATGTACTTGTTTTAGAAAATGTGTAGGGAGAATTCTTGATGCTGATTGTCTACAAGTGTTACTGTGTAATGCTTGTTGAACATTCCCATTTGCTCCCCCACAGCCCTCACCCACTTTCCTTTCAGAAACTGGCTCTCATTATGGAATAGTTGTATTCATTTACAGAAGTGTCACCATGATAATAGGAAGTATGGTGGGGTAGTTTTAAGGGAACGGCAGATAGCCAAAGACAAACCGTGTTTATCGCAGATGCTTGTTATTTATGCTGGTGTTTCTTTGATGACCATGAAAAATTCCCCTCCTATTCCCACCAGTTTGACAGAGAACTCCCTGCTCCTTACCAGGCAACTGATAAAATTAAGGTTGTGGCTCCACCTGAGGACTGTGTGTGTGTGTGTGTGTGTGTGTGTGTATGCTAGTGGAACTCTGAAGAATTTTTAATTCTTGTATTCTATGTCACTATTCCGTGTGTGTGTGTGGGGGGGCATTCTACTACTGAAATAATATAGAGCTTTAAATTCTTAGCTGACTGATACGTGAAAAACATCTGTGGAGGGACTATTTTGCATTATTTAGCAACATTTTATTATATTTTTGTGAGTTTGAAAACTTTTAGAGTCTTTGTTTTTTAAAAGTTGCCTCTGGGCCCATTTTACTTTGCAGTGTGCCTTACAACACCCCTGGCCATGGGGTAAACATAGTGCAACCAATGCCCTGTCATGCCTTATTGCTTAAGTATAAAGAGAACTGTAGAGAGAGAAAGAAACACTGAAATGACAGTTATGCTGATGTGCTGTTCCACTGTTATTATTCAACACAGCTTGTTTCAGATAGCTGATGGTCACCAGGAGCTCTTTCACTATAGCACAGGATTTTTTTCTTGTGCAGTGCATTTATGCTGCTGTAGCAGGCCTGTTTAGTTCTGAATCTATGCAGAAGAAGCTAAAGAAGTGGCACAGTATGTCAGACAGTCTGTTGAGCATCTATACTTGCTCCCAGAGTTCTTGTTGTGTTTTGTTAACTGTTACTGTTTTCATTTTTGCCAATCACCTGTGGATTCAGTGCTGACTGATACGAGGTTATTTGACCAGTACTACAGGACCTAACTGATTTTGCTCGTATTGGAGCTCATCAGCTGTAGGCAACAGCATGAAGTACAGATCAGTGCAATCGTTTTAGAGTATAAGCAGTCGCAGCTTGGACCAGTATGGCAGTACTTTAAAAAGTAAAACCAGAAGAAGATCCAGGATTGCAGTGAATCATTATGGAAAAGCATTTTGATAGGGAGTCTTCAGTTTCCCTGAATGGTTGCAATGCAGATACTCTGTCTTTTAAGGTCTTTTTTCAGTTATATTTTTTTTTATTTTTATTTATTAAAGAATTGGAATTACAAACCTTTGAACTAAGAGTTCATTTACAGAGTGTCCTCGTCAATCAAAGGAGGGGAACAATTATATGAGTTGGGAATAGCAAATGCAGTGAACAGGCATTGTCATAAACATATTAGTAACACATTAACAAACTAATATAATACAAGAAATTGAATATTAAAGACGGAGGCAAATTGTAAAGTACAGTCTTAACCCAGAGTACAAAACACCAGCAGTATAAATAAGGTGCTAACAGTTCAGTTAGGTGCTCACAAGTAGCAGCTAAGAAGCCTTGTCATAGGCGAGAGGATGCAGAGGTAGAAACATCTCAGTGAATGTGTAGCGGGCAATAGGTAAGAGAGTGGGGAGGCCCACTCTCTTACCTTGCCATAAAATGCATAGGCAAGTACCTATTGTCAAAGGATTTATAGTCAGGTATACTGACATTTAAGTACAGTATATTCAGAGTTTTTAATGCTGTGCACTGATTTTGGATTAGGTTACAGGCGCGTAGGCGAATCAAGTGCATTATACAAGAATTCACTGTCATGAATACAGTATGTTCATGGGAAGCATGTATAAATTCCAGAAGCACTTACATATGGCCAGCGGTTGCATTTCAAATGAAGAAGCTTAGCTGTATCATTTTTGCACTGTAAAGCTGAAGTCTTACGGATCATCCTAGGAGCTAGGGAAAAAACCTCTATCCAGTTAGGGATTGTATACAGACCTCCATCCCAGGACACTGACACAGACAAGGAGCTCCTGAAAGCCATCCTGATGATGGTTGACAAGGGTAAGCTGCTTTTAGTTTGGGATTTCAATCTGTCTGACGTGGACTGGCCCTCATATACAGCATCCTTGGAGTGAAGGAAGGGATTCCTCCTCACACTGTGAGAGGTGGGATTAACTCAGCTAGTGGAATCACCCACCAGGGACACAGCAATCCTGGACCTGGTACTCCCCAATTTATTTATTTTATTTTTTGAAATGTTTCACCAGGAAGGCACACCAAACAACAAGTTGCTCATCTCCCAGTGAGACCTGGGGGGGAAGGGATCATGAGGATAGTAAACAAAGTTTTGGTGCATAATATGGAAACACAACCTGAATACATTCAAACATATACAGAGATTTGATAAACACACTAGGAATACAATCTGGTTACATACAAAACAGTGAGTGGTCAATTCAAAAGTATTAAAAAGAGGAATGTTAACATGTATGAACTAGACGGATATAGAGCACAGTTAGAGCTAGATAGGTAACACAACTTGCATTTGGCAACTCATGGTGCGACATAGTTTTGTCATTAGAAAAATGGCTGAGTGGGATCAGAAGGATTGAAAAAGGACAAGGTGAGAAGAGACGCAGACAACAAGAATTACAGGTGAACAGGAGTGCAGGTTTGAGTTTAAGTGCTTTGAGATTAGGGGTAGTCCAAGCTAGGGTTAGTTAAGGGGGGGATGGGGTGTTGAAAAATACAGGCAGGGGCCAGTGGGGGTGGAAAGGAAAGAGAGGGAGATGGGGAGATGGATGGGCTATCCCATCCAGCGTGCTGGGGACCCTGCCTGCAAAAGGCAGTGGTCAAGCATGACAAGAGGGAAGCAAGTTGAGGGCAGTGACAGTGTGGAGAAAAACAAGGAGGCATGGAGGGGGAGGGAATGGTCAGCTGGTGCCAGACATGCCTGTGCACAGAAGAAACCTGCCTGGACGGGGCAGAGGTAGAGTGTGGAGAGTGGGGTAGCAAGTATCAGGTGGGAGAGGAATAGAGTGGAAGGAGAGGAGGCTGGTAGATTAGGAGGTAAAAAAGCAGGGGATTGATCATGGCCCGAATTGCATGGGTAAAGGTGGTAGAGGTTGAGGGGCATGTAGTCCAGTAGATTGGGAGGAAGAGGAGCAAGTGATAGATCCAGGTCAAACTGCATGGGTGTAGGGGGAGGAGGTCGAGGGGCTTGTAGGGGCTAGGGGTGGATAGTTAGGGAAGGTCAAAGCAGGAAGAGCTAGGCGCAGTGAAGTTTTTGAGGGCTGAGTTGATGGAGTAGCAGAAAGATGAGTGACGAATTTGAGGGGAAAGGGAATTCCACATTTTTGGGAGGTGATAGGAGTAACTTGATTGTCCAATGAGGGTGGTGCAGTGGGGAACCACCAGGGTTCGGGAGTCAGTTGATCGTAGAGAGTGTGATGGAGGAGAGGGAGTTAAAAAGAGGAGGAGAGGTAGGAAGGGAGTACACCCAGCCAGTGCTTGGAGAAGAATTTGGCGCAGTGGGAAGGTCATCTATTTGTGAGGGAGGGGAAGGATAAGGCATGATAGAGAGCACAGTGGTGAATCTGGAAGGGAGCATCAAGGGCAAAGCAGCAGAAGGAGTTGAAGAGGGTATCCAATCTGGTCAAAGAGGACTTGGGAGCAGCACCGTAGACTACATCACAGTAGTCAAAAATGGGTAAGATCATCTTCTGAACAAGCTCACTTCTGGCCATAAGAGGGATGCAGTTACGGTTCCTGAACAGTGCACCAAGTTTGGGGTGCAGTTTTTTTCTGGATGGCATCACTATGAACTGAGCAGTTTAGGTGTTGTCCAGCCAAACACCTAAGTACCTGAAGGAGGATGTGTCCTCGAGTAGAGTCCCATCAAGGGTGTGGAAGGTGGGTAGGGAGGGAAGCCTAGAGAGTCTCTGCTTTGTGCCAAAGGTCATTGAGATGGTCTTCTTGACATTAAGAAAAAGTTGGTGGTTAGCAAACCAAAGCTGAACTTTGTCAAAGTCATGCTGCAAGTTGGTTGTAACCTCGGCAGGGCTGGAGCTAGATGCATACAGGACCATATAATCGGCATGCATATGGATGGCAGACGAGGGTGAGCAAGTAGATGACATGTCATTTAGGAAGGGGGGGAGATGATGTCAGAGACCTTGACAGATTGTGTTCTACCAGTGAGGTAGGACTTGAACCAGTTTGTCGCTGAGGGGGCTAGGCCTGCTGTTGAGAGGGAATCTAGGAGAAGGTAGTGGGAGACAGTGTCGAAGGGTTTGGTCAGGTCGACAAAGATGGCTGAGGTGATTTGGCCTGTGTCCATCCCTGTAAGGATGGAGTCAGTGACCTGAAGTAGGGAGGTGGCAGTGGAGTGATATTTCCTGAAGCCAGATTAGAAAGGGACGAAAAAGGAGGTGTCAGTTAGGTAAGAGGTACATTGGGAGAGAACTATATGCTCTTGAAGTTTAGCTAGGGTAGGAAGAAGAGAAATAGAGTGGTGGTTCCCAGGGGTGGAGGGGTCACTACCTTTGGGAAGGGGAGGACCACCGCATTCTTCCATGGGGCAGGGACTGAGGCTTTTGAGAATGAGAGGTTTAGGATAATAAAGAGTGGATAGGCAATGGCCAAGGCAGACAGAGATAAGAGTTTAGGGTCAAGGCCATCTGGGTAGGAGCCTTTAGCAGGATTCATTGCTAGGAGTGCTTGAAGAGTGTCATGAGGGGAGACTGCAGTGAAGGAGAAAGTGGGATGGGAGTGAAGGGAAGAAGGGGGACCATTTGAAGGTGGGGTGGTGGGAGGACGGTTAGGGAGGGATTTCAGTAGCTCAGTAGTGCATGATGTCTAGTAGGAATTAAAAGCAGCAGTTACAGCACCTGGGTCATCCACAAGGGAGCCATTTATGTTAGGTACACGTGGGATGGGCAGGATGGTGGAGAAAAGAGGTCATGGACCACCTTCCAGAACTTGGAAGGGAGTTTAGGTTTGTATGGAAAGCAGTTCTGAAATATTCTGATTTAGCTAGCCTAGTAGCCCGAGTGCAGGCATTGCAGAGTATATGATAGGAAGTGTGATCATTAGGAATCTGGGTAAGTTTATGGCATTTCCAGGCCTAATCTCTAGCTCAGATAAAGGTCAGATGTTCTAGTGTGATCCAAGGATAGTGATTATCCCCAACCCTGGTTTGTTTGAGAGGGGCAAAGGCATTCCAATTTGCTAGGATTATGTCTTTAAAATATTCAAAGGCCTTATCAACTGAAAGGGTAGTGGTTAGTGGGGACCAGTCGGAGAGGGTTAGACTGTGCAGGAGAGGGTCTAATTCTAAGCATTTGTTAGAACGTAGTTGCAGGATTTTATGTGGAAAGTTGGGGCTGTGAATTTTCCTGACTAAAAGTATTGGATTGGGGTCACTCCAACTGTTCCAGGATCTCAGGTTTGCACATAGGAAGCCACCTGGGATCCAGTGATCACAGATCGGTATGGCTAACAGCTGGCAGAACAGAGGACATATGTCATACAAAACTCAAGGTAATAGACTTCTGGAAAGCAAACTTCCCTGTCATGAAATCCCGGATCAAATCCATACTGCAAACTGGAACAAAGGGGGATGTAGAAGAGTGCTGGAAATCTTTGAAGCATTCTCTAACCATAGTTACAGAAGACTGCACAAAACAGATCAGCAAATCTAAGAGGAGGAGGAGGAACCCACTCTGGTTCACCAGAGAAGTAGCAGCTAAAATCAAGGAAAAGAAAAAAGCATTCAAGCAATACAAAGTAACAAAATTGAACAACGACAGAGAGGAATACAGAAATAAACTCAAGGAGGCTGGGAAGGCAATTAGGATTGCCAGAGCAAAAACAGAAAAGAGAATAGCGCAGGAGGCATTGAAGGGAGATAAGACCTTTTATCATTACATAAGGGAGGCAGCATAGCACAGTGGTTTAAGGCTCTGAGCTGCAAATCTGGTGACATCCAGCAGACCAGACCTGGGTTTGAATCCCACAGCTTCCACTTGCAGACTGTGTGACCCTGAGCAAGTCACTTAGCTTTCCTGTGCTCCCAGGTCGCACCTGTTAAAAAGCTTTCAGCTTAGTGTGCTAGTCCTGGTTAAACAACTAACAAAAAAAAATAAAAATAAGAGAGAAAAGAAAGACCAAGGGGGGAATAGTCCACTTAGCATCTAAATAGGGTCAGCTAGTGGAGGGGGACAAAGACAAGGCAGAGGTACTGAATGACTTCTTCTGCTCAGTCTTCACTATAGAAGAGAGCGGCAAAGGTCCAATGTTAAGTAGCAAGGGGCAAAACAGGAATGAGATCAACCTGGGCCCCTTCACAAGAGAAAAAGTCCTAGAGGAGCTAAGTAAGCTGAAAATAGACAAGGTAATGGGACCAGATGGGATCCATCCGAGGATCCTAAAAGAACTCAAGGAAGAGATTGCCGCTCCGCTGGCTGAACTGTTCAATAAATCACTAGAAAGCAGTGTAGTACCAGCCGACTGATAAAGGGCAAGAGTGGTGCCCTTGCACAAGTATGGAAGCAGGGAGGAACCAGGGAACTATCGCCCTGTCAACCTAACCTCAGTGGTGGGTAAAATTATGGAAGTTTTGCTCAAAGAGAGGATAGTAGAAGAATGACAGCAGACTCGACTGAAAGCAGCTCGGATTCATAGCCGGCCACTTGTGTCTAAAAATATGGTAGACTTCTATGACTGGGTAACCAAAGCAGTGGATCAAGGTAGCGCAGTGGACATGATTTACTTAGACTTTAGCAAAGCCATTGACACTGTTCCCCACAGGAGATTAGCAAACAAACGGGAAAAAACAGGCATAGACCATAAAATAATCAGTTGGATTAAGAACTGGCTTCAGGGTAGGTCCCAGAGAGTCCTGATGAATGGGACACTATCGGAGGAGGGCAGATTTACCAGTTGTGTTCCACAGGGATCAGTACTTGGCCCGATCCTCTTCAACATATTCATCAGGGACAATGCTGAGGGACTGGAGGAGAAGGTCTGCCTGTTCGCAGATGATACAAAAACTCTGCAACAGGGTGGACACAGATGAAGGTGCCTTTAGAACAGAAGCCAGCCTCAGGAAATTAGAACACTGGTCAGAGACATGGCAGTTACAATTTAACATCAAAAAGTGTAAAGTGATGCACATGGGTAGACATAAGTTAACCCAAGAAAGATGTACACTCTGAATGGGCATCAACTGGAAGCAGCCAGCATGGAAAGGGACCCCAGATTAATTGTTACCGAGAACATAAAAGTAGGGAAACATTGTGAAAAAGCAGCACAGAAGGCCAGCAGCATCCTCGGCTGTATAGATAGAGGGATTACAACTTGGGCCTGTTACCTAAAGGTTTCATCAGTCTATTTCCTAGGAATAATTGCCTTGCTTGGATATACAAGGTTGCAGAACAGAAATTCCTTCTTAATCCCTCTCTGCCACACTAAGTTTACACAAAATTCTTTAACTTTGTCAGCTGTTAAGATATATAATAGCTTACCCAGTGTTGTTGTTAGCTGCTCAAAGTTAGCTACTTTTAAGACAAATCTTAGTTCAATTGTGCTTATGCAACTGGATGTAGGAAAGCTTGTGTGACTTTGATACATTGTGGCTGTTCACCTCTCTATCCATGGGATATACCACCCTATAGGGGTACGGCACAAGGAACCCTAGAGGAGGGTTCCCCCATAGGTGCCTTGGGCATAATTCCCTTGGCTAAAGGTAGCTTAGGAAGAAGCACACAGGAAAGAGAGATGAGCTGCTGGAGGAGGACGGGTGGATGGTGGGGCAATGATGAATGAATCCTGGAACAGCCCAGGAGGAGTGGCCTTTTATGGCCTGATGGGGGAGTGATGTTGTTGCTCCACCCCATTCAATTGTGCTTATGCAACTGGATGAGATGTATGCTTGTGTGACTTTCCCTATAGATGCCACAAGAATAATTCCCTTGGCTAAAGGTAGCTTAGGAAGAAGCCCAAAAAGAATATCCAAAGGTTGTCGGGCATCAAAGAGACGAGAAAGCAGAAGATATCTAGACCAGAAATAAATGTGACAGACAAAGATAGGATGGACAGGAGAAGAACCACATAAGGCTAGGACAATGAACAAAAGGAAATCTGACCAGGTGTAGAAGGGCAGACTTCCTAAGGAGAGAGGGAACAGCCAGGGCCACCATTCGACTTCATCCAACAGTGGAACCTAACTACAGAACCTATGAAGGCACTAACCCTGACTAATATTATGACCATTGGCACGGAGAAGAGGAAAAACCTCTTTTGAGGTGGACACCTCTGGGGATCCAAGGCCTAGGTCACCTTCCCTTCAGGCTGAAGGACGTTTGTTTAGTGACAGTTCAGCTACAGCAATTTAAAGTAGAGATTAAGGAAGGATAAAAAGTCCATGTTAGAGGAAGCTCTTGCTCTGTCCATTTAAATAGACAGCTGATGAAGGATGCGAGCAATGTCTCTGCAACTAGACGCTCAAAAGCAAGAGAGGATGTACAAAGATGGAAAGAACCCTTGAAGACCTGAATGGTTCAAGGCAAGGAATGAAATGGATGATGTATGATTATGAAATGAAGCCTAAAAGGCTGGTACAGTTAAAGTGAAATAAAAAGAGGAAGATGAACGATGACGGAGTGAAGCTGTGGAAGCTGGTACCGGTTAGGTGAGGTAGGAAATGAATGATGTACAATGATGGAGAGAAGCCTACCAGCCCCGAGTAAAGGGGCAATAGACATGAAGGCATGTATCTGAGTGGAGAGCAGGTCAAGTCGAGGTAGAATGGACCCGAGAGAGTTATGGTGAGTAGTCGGTGTGAAGGAGTAGACCCACATAGAAGTTAGATGAGCGAGCGATACCCAGATCTGGTCATGAGAAGACTAATGGTGATAAAAACCATGGGAATTCACCAGGTCGATGAGGTAGCATATACCCAATGAGAGGTATGCTTGATTAAGTGATGTGAATGAGTAGATCCTGAGGTCAGACTGAGCGAAGGAAAACCAGACTCATGTCATGAGAAAGCTACCCGTGATTTGCAACCATGGGAGTGCATGCTAACAGGGTCCATTGAGCCAAATAGGAATGGATGGAATTGCATGAACATAGGCGTGAGAGTGGTTGGGCAAAGCTGGCAGCTGATGGTGAGGTAGACAGAACTGGGAGGACTTCAGAATAGATTTGAATAGAACAGGGGAATAGGGTCAGAGGAGGAGGAGGAGGAGGAGATGAGTAATGGGAAATATGGTCGGAGGAGGAGGAGGAGACGAGTAGGCGGGGCGGTATGCAGGAGGGAATATCAGGCAATATGGATGAGTAGGGTATGATGTGATAGCAGGACAGCAGGATTGGGAAGCTCCCAAAAGAAAGCATACTCCAGAGAAGGAGAGGAATGGAGGGCTGGGGGAATGGGAGGAGGAGGTGGGTGAGTGCCCACCATGGGGAAACACAGCCAGGATAAAAAGAAGAAGGCGCATCAGGTGGGCACATGGCGAGTCAAGAAAGTAGTCAGGGGATGGCCAGAAGATAGACAAGGAGGTGGAATGCAAGGTAAAGGTGCAACCCGTGCAGCAAAGCACCAGATCAAACTACACACAAGGAAAGCAGAGCAAGGGAAGGAACACAGGAACACCAAGACTCATTGCAGGCAGCCCAATGTTCAAAGACAGGTAGCAAAAGTCTTGGCTGGGCTAGGGGCTAGGAAAGGCACAGAAGAGCATGGAGTCCCACCAGAGAATGGAGGTGTCTGGGTGGCAACCTGGCGAAATGGTCAGCTAGCTACGGGGCGAGGTGCAGTGCTCCTCAGACCCGAACCAAGATGAGAGACAGGGAACAAAGGGCCTCAAGGTTTCCCCAGCCCTACGAAAAATTCAGGTTCCAGTAAGAGAACAGAGGGGACAATAAACAAGAAAGAACAGTGCACAGGAAGGTACAGACTGGTCCACTCCAGAAAATGCAAGTGGACACGAATCCCACAATCCCATCAACCAGTACAAGAGAATGGTAAGGATTAGAAAGAGGTGTCCAGGAGTATGGGACCGCATCCCCAATTGGAAGCCTTGTCCCCAATTCAAGAGTAAAGATGGTAAGAGGCCTGGAGCAGTAGCCAAAAGCAGACAATGTGCACGGCAATTGAGGAGACCAACAGAAATAGTGTATGGGTGAAAAAGGTACAATCATATGGAGGCAAGCGAGGGAGGCAGAACGAGGGGTGAAGGAAGCCAGGACTGAGACAAATCAAGAGACAGGGAAGGGAGCTGAACCACGGAGGATGAGATGAATCCAGACAGAATTGAGGACACAGAACATGGAACGGTGCAAGAAGAATTCTGGAATGCAGGCAAAGGAGGCCCAGAATGCCAAAAAATAGCTCAGAACATGCAACGGAAATGAACCACCATCACTGTAAACAGCTAGCAGAAATCGACAGGAGCTCAGGACAGTCAGAAGTTAACATCTGGGAAACTATTTCAACAGGAAGTATAGTAAGACTTGCTCTTCGAAACCCGGATTGTAAAGTCTGTGATTGTATAGAAACTGAGAACAAAAAGCAATTGCAATTGAAAAGGAGACTATTCTTGACTCTGTGTGATGCACTTCACAAAGGAATATCCATACAATCTGTGCAGAGCATTTGAAAAATATGAAGCTCTGCTGCTACTGGAATGCACATTTAAAATGAAATAGTCATGAACAGTTATAGTCGAGATCAAAGGAGCAGGAAAATATGCCAATGTAGAGGAAGCTCTCACTCTGTCCATCTAGATGGACTGCTGTTGAAGGTTGTGAGTGATGTCTCTGCAACTAGATGCTCAAGAGCAAGAGAGGAGAGAGATGACTGCTGAGGCACTCAGCTGGCCTATGCGAGCCTATGAAACAGACCAGGGAACCAGAGGTGGTCAGATAGAGAATGGCGTAGAGGGTGCCTCCAAACCCACTCAAGCAGCTAAAGGGGCCCTGTTGATGACAGACCAATGCAGCCAGCCCCAAGCCAAGGGGCAATGGACTCAGAAGGCATGTCTTCGAGTGCAGAGCAGGTCTAGTTGAAGTAGCAGGGACCCAAGAGGGTTATGCTTGAATGGTCGATGGGAAGGAATTGACCCACAGAGAGGTCAGAAGAGCAAGGGAGACCCAGATGTGGTCATCAGGAGACTGATGGTAAGAATAACCATGGGAATGCAGCAGTTCCATGAGGTAGAATAGACCCGATGAGAGGTATGCTCGATTAATCGATGTGAATGAGTAGACCCAGAGGTCGGACTGAGCGAAGGAGAACCAGACTCATGTCCAGAGATGCTACCCGTGATTGGTAACTATGGGAGTGCATGCCAACTGGGTCCAGTGACAGCCAAATTGGGAATGGATAGAATTGCAGAAAGGTAGAAATGAGAGCAGCCGGGCAAAGCCAGCAGCCAACGATGAGGTAGGAAATACCATGAGGACATCTGAATAGGTTAGACTAGAACAAGGGAATAGAATCAAAGCAGTTTGACGGAGAGTGGAGTGAAAGGAATCCATGCCGAGAGATCTGTAGCATAGGTAAGGAGGTGTCAAATGTACAAAGATATCCAGTGCTGAGGAGTCCCAGGCAGGACAAGCAGGAAATAATTATTGAAGTAGCGACAGATGGGAAAAAGGGCAAGAAACCCCAAAAGAAATGAGATCTGAAGAGTAGAGGTGAGCCCAAGGCCAGGTAGCAGGAAAAGCATAGCACTGGCTTGCAAAAGCACTGCAAAGGGCTGCCAGCAGGAAGGGAAAGAGGAGAGCAAAACCGGAAATAAAATAAAATGATGGAGAGCACATGACAAACAAACTAGTGAGGTGTGTGCCATGTACAGTTACCGGTAGTGCCAAACAAACACCAATGAAGTAGAGGACAGATGATAAACATGAAGGTTGAAAAGTGAGAAGGGTGCTAGGAACTCAGATGGGGGAGGGGGTACCAGGACATATACAGGTATCCCAGAGGGGGGACAAAACCATAGTCAGTTTGAGGCACTAGCAAACCCTACGGTGGCTGAGGGCCCCCTGCTCATGGGCTCCCCCCCAACTACAACAAATCCAGTATTGTCATGAAACAGCAACAAATGGCATGCTTTGGAGAAGTGGTCAAAATGCAGACAACAGATCGAACTGGAATCCACAGCATGAACGATGCAACAAATAGGCTAAGCAGAATACCCGACTTAGACTGTTACATTCAATGCACTATCAAACTGTATGCTCATCGAGAATCACTTAGACCAAACTCACAATGCACAGCTGATAGACTTACACCCCCAGCAAAAGCAGACACAGACCAGTTGGTACAGAATATTAAACCCAACCCACGGATTACAACTGAGACGATTAAGCTACAGGACACATACTGAAACAAGCAGGGGGATATTACAGCAGAAAAAAACATTGCAAACAGGGCTAGCTTACCCAGTGGAGAGTGAGACAGCTGAGGTCTGGACAGATGGGGTGTGAGGAGGCAAAACCTAAAACAATGGCCAGAAGAAGCTTGCAGGTCAAATGCATCATGAGTGGTGGAGAGGGAGAGCATGCCGAAGTGAGAGAGAAACCAGACAGGGGACCAGGAGAGAAGAGCAGCCAAGGAACGACCATGAAGCCCAGCAGAGGGAGCAGGGAAGAGGAATGATTCGGCAGACTGGTTAGACAGCCAGGAATGAGGAGCAGACTAGTGGCGAAGAGAAAGCAGGGGGTTGAGGAGAGCAAGGGAGTGAGGTGGCACAGCACAAGGCCATGGGAGGAGTGGCGGTCTAAGCCAGGAAGGGGGGAGCCCCCATACAGACCATGGCTGATTGCCAAGGAAGGGTGCAAGAGTGGTGGCAAAGAGTGCCGCTCTGAAAAGCAGGGGAGCGGCAGGTCCCTGGAAGGTAGCTGAATAACAATTCACTAGAGCAGCTGAGCAAGGATGAGTGCAAGAGTGGGTGAAACGCAGAGGGTGAGCGGCAGAAAACACCATCGAAGAAGTGATGTATGGAGCAAGCCAGTGGCCAGAGGCAACTGCATAAATGTAGGCAGAAATGGGGAAGGATGAAGAGTGGCACCTCTGACCACAATGACAAACACATCCTGGAACAGCCCAGGAGGAGTGGCCTTTTATGGCCTGATGGGGGAGTGACACTGTTGCTCCACCCACTGAACCTCAAGCTTAAAGCCTTCCCAAAGTTACATGCTATCAAACTCTGTTTGCAAGTGTTTTACATGATTTTTTATCCTCATGTATTGTATTTTTGTTTATTATACAATGTAAGTTATGTTTTTGTGTTGTTGTCTGTATTGTATTTAACCATTTGACATCTGTGAAAATGGGCTTTTAGCCCACAGACCTTTCAGTATAAAAATAAATTAAACAAAAATGAAATGAAAATGCAAGGTAATTGTCCTGCTGTACAGGTCCTTGGTCAGGCTGCACCTGGAGAACTGCATGCAGTTCTGGAGACCACACCTAAGAAAGGACATAGACACTTGGAAAGGGTTCAAAGGGGGCCACAAAGGTGGTTCGGAGCCTGCATCAAGAACAGTATGAAAACAGAGAGAGTGAATTAAACTTATACTCACTTATATTCATTGGCAAGCTTTTAAACTAGCCAAGGGGGGAGGCACTGGAAAGGAGCAGGAAAATCCTAGCCCCCCCCCAAATAATCACAGTTGTAAGTGCGGCAAACACCAACATAGAGGTGTCGATAGGGAGAAGGGAAGGGGTAAATGGAGAAAGTGACAAAGGCAAGAAGAACAGGGATGGGGCAAAAGGGAGTAAGGCCATCAGGAAATGGAGGGTAATGAGTACCAATGCCCGTAGTCCGGGCAACAAGCTCCCTGAGCTGATGGCCTTAATGGAAGAGGGATGCCTGGATATCATAGCAGTCACAGAAACATGGTACACAGAGAACCATGACTGGGATGTTAACATACCAGGGTACATAACCTACAGGAGAGACAGGCAGGGGAGAAGAGGGGGAGGAGTAGCTCTCTATGTAAAGGAAGGGATAAAAGCAACTGAACAAAAGAGTAAACAGGGAGGAGAGGAGGCACTGTGGGTCACCTTGGAAACTGGAAAGAGCACCACAATCCGCACAGGGGTTGTGTACAGACCCCCATGTCAGGGGGAAGAAATGGACAAGGATATGATAGAAGGCATTCTTAGAATGGCAGAGAAAGGGGAGATACTGTTGATGGGAGACCTGAATATGCCAGATGTTAACTGGAGCACATTTGCTGCAGCCACATCCAAGAGCAGGGCCATTCTTGATGCCCTACAGGTGGCAGGCATTAGACAGCTAGTTGGAACCCACTCGTGAGGAGCAATCTTAGACCACGTACTCTCAAGCGGGGGCAGTGAGAGGATCTCAGATCTAAGTGGGTTGCCATCTGGGGACAAGTGACCATCAAACAGTGTGGTTCACGTTAAACTCAGCTACAGAGTCAAGCCATACAAAAGTGAGGGTACTGGACTTTAGGAGGCTGACTTTGGCAAGATGGGAGAGTGCCTCAGAAAAGCACTAGCAAACAGGCTAGAAGGAGGTGTGGAGCAACAATGGGAATTATCAAAACTGCCATCACAGAGGCAACAAGCCTTTGTGTGAAGCAAAGAAACAAATCAAACGAAGAAAAAGCCACTATGGTTCTCAAAAGAGGTGGCTGTGAAAGTCAGGAAGAAAAGATAGCATTCCGGAAGTATAGGAAACACAGAAGGAGCAGGACAGAGAGCTGTACCAGTTAAGGCAGAAGGAAGCAGGAGGAAGTCAGAATAGCAAAGGCCCAAACTGAGGAAAAGATAGCCAACTTAGTTAAGAAGGGATAAAACCTTTATAGGTACATCAGCGGCGTAGAAAGACAAGGGAGGATAGTGAGGCTGAATAGAGTGAACGGTGGGTGGGCAGAGGGACAGTGAAAAGCAGAATACTGAACTAATATTTCTGCTCAGTATTCTAAAAAGAGGAGGAAGTGCCTAATCCAATTAACAGAAGCACTCTTGATAGGGGTCGATCCCAGTCTTTTCACAGAAGAAAGGGTTCTGCAAGAACTCCTAAAACTGAAGGTGGACAAAGCAATGGGTCCTGATGGAATTCACCCCAGAATTCTAAAAGAATTAAGGGAGGAACTAGTGAAACCACTGGCTGCTCTTTTTAATAAATCATGGGAGGATGGTGTGGTACCCGAGGACTGGAGGAAGGCGGATGTGATTCCCCTTCACAAAAGTGGGACCAAGACAGAGGCAGGAAACTACAGACCTGTCAGTCTGACCTCTGTGGTAGGGAAAGTGATGGAGTCACTTCTGAAGGAAAGAATAGTTGAGTACCTAGAGGCCAGTGGAGCACAGGACCCAAGGCAGCATGGGTTCGGCGGAGTCAGACAAATCTAATAGATTTCTTTGACTGGGTGACCAAAGTAGTAGACCGGAGAGGCTGTGGACATGGCCTACCTAGACTTTAGCAAGGCATTTGACACAGTCCCACACAAAAGATTAATAGTCAAATTAACCAGCCTGGGAGTGGGTCCCAGGGTGGTAGTCTGGGTAAAACATTGGCTGGACAACAGGACACAGAAGGTAATTGTAAATGGAGTCCACTCTGAAGAAATGGGGTTACTAGTGGGGTACATGAGGGATTCAGTATTAGGTCCAGTCCTTTTAATATCTTCATCAGTGACATTGCAGAGGGACTGGAAGGAAAAGTATGCCTTTTGCAGATGACACAAAGATCTGCAACAGGGTTGATACACAAGAGGCGTGGAAAGGATGAAAAGGGACTTGGCAAGGTTGGAGGAATGGTCAGAAGTATGGCAGCTAGGATTCAATGCAAAGAAGTGCAAAATAATGCACCTGGGAAACAAGAACCGGGGAAGAATACACAATGGGTGGGGAGGTAGTAACAACAACAAAAAAGGAAAGGGACCTGGGGGTAATCATATCAGATGACCTTAAGGTTAGCAAGCAATGTGAGAAGGCAGTGGGGAGGGCTGGGGGTATACTGGGATGTATAGGGAGAGGCATCATCAGCAGAAAACAGGAAGTTGTTATCCCTCTGTACAGACAGTTGGTGAGACCCCATCTGGAGTACTGTGTCCAGTTCTGGAGACCCCATCTCCGCAAGGACATAGATAGGATAGAGGCAGTCCAGAGGAGGGCAACTAAAATGGTGCAGGGTCTGCAAGAGAAGCCATATGAGGAGAGACTAAAGGAGCTTAATATGTATACCCTTGAGGAAAGAAGGGAGAGGGGGACATGATAGAAACTTTTAAGTACCTCAGTGGAATCAACAAAGTCCAAGAGGGTAGCATCTTTCAGAAAAGAGACTTGCAAGAACAAGGGGACACAATTTAAAGATAGAAGGAGGGCAGTTCAGGGGCAATGTGAGGAAGTATTATTTCACACAGAGGGTAGTGGATGCATGGAACAGCCTTCCTGAGGAGGTTGTGGGGTCTAAAACTGTGGGAGAATTCAAGAATGCATGGGACAGACATAAGGCAATTCTTGTGGGGGTAGGAAGAAATAGGCTGTTGGTTAACTAGGATCTGCGGCCTATCCTGTAGGTAGGGAAATGGGCAGACTAGATGGGCCTAGCGGTCCTTATCTGCCGTCAAAGTCTATGTTTCTATGGAGCAGAGAAGAAGAAATAGGAGGGACATGATAGAGATGTTCAAATACATAAAGAGAATCAAGAGAACAAAACAACGTGTACTAGGGGCCACAATCTGTGCCTAGTGGGAGGCAGATTTAGAATCAATGTGAGAAAATACTTTTTCACAGAGAGGGCGATGGAACCAGGGAACAGCCTGCCCCCAGAGGTGGTGGCATTGAAGACAGTATGGGAATTTAAACTAGCATGGGACAGGCAATGTGGGCATATAAGAGAGAACAAAACCAGGTATGGCAGTAAAAATGTCTTGGGCAGACTAGATGGATCACACGGTCCTCATCTGCCATCTACTTTTTATGTTCTTATGTTCTTAAATACTGTAGGTCTGTGCTGCTGTATAGTACATGTTACTCAATTTGTAACTGCATTTTCTTTGTTCTATCTTGGCATAATTATCATGTCAAAAGCTGCTGACCATCACCCTCCAGACATGGCTCTCTCCTGCCCTGCATTTGCACTGTGTATTTGTCCTCCCTATCCACCCTCACCAATTTACAGTACTGTCCCTTCTCCATATGTGTATTGCTTTTGTACATTTGCAAATTTATTTAACTTCATGCACCTTATTGTAGTGTATTTCTCTGCACCTGGTATTTGCATCTTCTAAAGTTGTTATTGATTAGTATTTATTGCACCTTGTTAGATTGTACTGTTCTCCACCACCTCCCTACAGTGCCCTCAAATAAATTAGTAAATATATAAATGAATAACTAACTGTGCATTGTAGCTTTTTTTTCTTTTTGGTTTGGGACCCAGTTGTTTCCCTCTCCTAGATCGCACCTAGAAATGAACTTTGGCTCAGTGTGCCTTTCCCGGTTATGCCATGCTCAAATATATAGTTTTTAGAAACTGCATTAAAAGCCATGTAACACAAAACTTCAAACTGTATGCTTATTTTTACTAAGAAAATATGGGCTACACAAACTAAGGAGTAGTGTTTAGTGCAGTGTGCCTTCCATCTGACCTGTTGGTGTATGGTATGCACTGATTTGAAACAGCAGCAGATGGTCCCTGATCCAAACATTTTAGGGCTCTGGTACCTCTGGAAGTGTAATTCCAACACTGTCCATTCATAAAAACGTGGGTCAGCTGGTGCTGGCACCATATTCAAACAGATTGCATGATTCGAACAGACCACACAAGTTGTTTGAAAATCGGACTCTGGTTGCGTGGTGCACAGTAGGGGGTCGCTATGTTCCATGCAGCACAACTAGGGTGCAGGGCTAATTACAGCCTATAGGGTACTGCACAGTGCACATTGGAGTACACCACAGCCCTCATGGGTGATATTCAGCCCAGACATGCAGATGAGCCCATTGGGCATGCATGGCACAATGGGGCCATTTGCATGCCCATTATGGGCTCATCTGCATGTTTGCGCTGCCATGGAGTGTGCCAGGCCAGCCCCCCCCAGCCCTGATCATTAATACAAATGAAAAGCCCCTCCTGTTCCCCATATCCCCGGTAGTCTAGTGTCCCCCAGCCTGATTACTGTCATAATAACAAAAATCCTCTAGATATCACGCATTATCCCCAGTAGCTGTGTCACCTCAGTCACTGTCATAATAGCAAAAATCCCTCTCAAGCCTCTATACCCAGTAGTCAAGTGTTCCCCCTGCCCTGATCAATCACTGTCATGATAAGAAAAATCCTTCTCAATCCCTGTATTCCTGGTAGTCAAGTGCCCCCCCCAGCCTTGATCATTGCCATACTAACAAAAATCCCTCTTGATCCCTGTATCCCCAGTAGTCAAGTGCTCCCCCAAGCCCTGATCCATATAATATTAAAAAAGTCCCTGGTCCCTGGTAGTCAAGTGACCCCCCAATCCCATTAGGCAGTTACCCACCACCCTGCTCCCCCCCCCAACCTGACCAGAGCCGGCGACTGGCAGAGCCCACCTCACACCAAACTGGCCAGCCACCAACTGAACTGTACAGGAGCACATACAGTACACAGTACATGCCCATTGGTTGACTGGTCAATTACAGGGTGTGTACTGTGTACTATATGTGCTCCTGTACAGTTCAGTCAGTGGCTGGCTGGTGTGGTGTGAGGTGGGCAGCACCAGTTGCTGGCTCCAGTTGGTTTGGGAGGGAGTGGAGTGGTAGATCACTGCTTAACGGGGTGGGGGCAGTGGGGGGCCACTTGACTACCAGGGACCAGATACATTTTTATTATTATATGGATCGGGGATGGGGGAACACTTGACTACTGTGGATATGGGGGTTGAGAGGATTTCTGTTATTATGACAGTGATCAGTGCTGGGGTGGGACACTAGACTACCAGGGATACAGGGAACAGGAGGGGCTTTTCATTTGTATCACAGTGATTGGGGCTGGGGGGGAACACTTGACTACTAGGGATACAGGGATTGAGAGGGATTTGTGTTATTATGACAGAGATCAGGGCTGGGGGGAGCACTTGACTACCAGGGATATGGGGATTGAGAGGGATTTGTGTTATCATGACAGTGATCATGGCAGGGGGAAGGGGAACACTTGACTGCCAGGAATATGGAGATTGAGATGGATTTTTGTTATTATGCCAGTGAACGAGGCCGGGGTAGACCACTAGACTACTGGGGATATGGGGATCAGGAGGGACTTTTCATTTGTATCACAGTGATCGGGGCTAGGGAGGGACCACTGTACTGCCAGGGTTCCCTGCTCATAACAGTGGGCAGCTGGGTTTGCGCACTAGTTAGGGCTGGATTTCAGAAGCGTAAATCTGCACTGCTACTGGGGGCCATTTTGTGCTTCTGAAATGTTTCAGTATTGTGCTGCACCACATATGCATGGGGACCCCTCATTTGCATAGGCACAGCACAATATAGTGTGCGTCTGGTGCTGTTGGGAGTGCACCATGCATCTGTGTCCTTTAAATCTGGGTATGCCCCCGACAGCTGTCACATTTCTAGGGTTGCACAGTGCATCCTCTTTGAAAATGGGGCCTAGTATTTCCAGTCTGGCAAGGGTAAATTGGGGAGGAGCACTGTTAACTATGTGACCATTGTTGAAAATTGGGAGAATCATCTTCAAGATAATCTCTTTGCTTGCAGGAAGTAGGTTACTAGCTTTATTCTTGTAAAGCAAACCCAGATTGTGGTGAAGCTGCTGGTGGATGGGATCCGAGTGAGCAGAAAAATCAAAGCGACAATCCAGCCACACCCCAAGGTATTTAAAGGAGAAAACATCCTCAGTTGCAACACCATCAAGGGTATTGAAGGAGGGGAGTTGGCCTATTTAGTTTTTGCAGTAAGTCAAAACCCATGAAGACAATTTTCTTGGCATTGAGGGATAGCTAATTAGCCCAGAACCAGTGCTAAATGTTGGTGAAGTCCAGTTGAAGCCAGGTCATGAGGTCAGAGGCAGAGGATCCAGAGGCAAAGAGGACTGTGTCATCTGCATACAGTACATGTGAATGGACACAGAGGGACAGGCATTGCGAAGGTCAATAATGAATATGGAGAACAGAATAGGGCCAAGGACAGAGTATGGAGAGGGATAGTTAATATTTCCTCTAATTCTGCAAACGAGTCCTCAGTGAATACTGGAATATTATTTTTTGAATGATTGTTTTCGTGAAAACATAGTTTGCATGAACAGGAGCTTGTACAATTTCTGGATTTAACATTACTCTGAGATTCAGCCGAGATTTTAATATATAGCACAGAAGGATGAACTGTGATTACATTACTTCCCTGTGTTATATTTACAGATTTCCTTTTTGTATAACAATATTTAACTTTTTTGTTTGAGTTTCCAAAAATGTTTCCATATGCACCTTTAACACTCTAGTATCCATGCCCATTTCTCTTAATCTTAATCGTGGACAATGGCAAGTTAAGTGGAGACGAGGGGGAGTCCCCTTTGGTCTTGGTTCTGCGTGTTCTCATTTTCACAGGGGCTCAGCAAATTATTCTTTTAGGTTAACCAAAAGCTAATAATCACTAAATCAAACTTATAAAAATACTCAAGGTTAAAACCAATAAAAACCTTATAAGTCAAAAACTATTACTTTAAATGCACAAAAAACAATGGATTCTTTCCTATTATAAAACAGTGACACTGAAATAAGCATACTCTTAGATTAAATTCAGTGTTATACAAAATTTGAGTTTCTTATTTGTGAAACATTTTTCTTCACAATGAACAATGTTCCACGTCAAAGTTTCAGAAAAGGAGAGAGTTAAGAAATTAAATGTTCAACTCTTAGTTGTAACGTTCTAAGTTGTTATATAAGTGCACCAGTGCAGATACAGTACTTATCCTATAAAATGATGTATGGAGTGGTACCCGAAAGCAGTCTGTGGAAGCTGAAAGGAAAATAATGAACTCCATCAGATCTGTTACCAAAAATAAACATAGAAACATAAAAGTTGTCAGCAGATAAGGACCTCTTAGCCCACCTAGTCTGACCTATAGTCTGCTGTGACACTGCAGACCCTGTTCGATCTCCAGTCTTCCCCCTCCCCCACCTTGCCTTACTTCTAAGGTCCCCTTGTGTCTATCCCATGCATGCTTTACAATTTTAGCACCAACCATCTCTACTGGGAGGCTGTTCCAGGTGTCCACCACTCTCTTTGTGAATAAGTATTTCCTCACACCTCCTCTGAGCCCCCCCCCCCCCAGCTTCATAGCATGACCCCTTGCCCTGGAGGATCTTCTTCTATGGAAAATGTTACCTTCCTGTACCTCATTAATACCTGTGAGGTATTTGAACATTTCTATCATATCCCCGTTTCCTTCCTTTCTTCTGGAAAGTACATACTGTATTTAGTTTCTCGAGTCTTTACTTATAGGCTTTTTGATGGAGGTCCTGCACCCTTTTAGAACCCCTTCTTTGTACCACCTTCACCCTATCTATGTCCTTTTGGATGTCGGGCCTCCAGAACTGGACATGGTACTCAAGGTGGGGTCTTACCAATGATCTATACAGGGGTAATACTACCTCCCTCTTTCTACTGGTGCTACCCCTCCCTATGCACTTGCGCATCCTGCTAGCCTTCTCTACTGCCTAATCACACTGCTTGGCTACCTTCAGGTCATCAGAAATGATTATGCCTAGGTCTCTTTCCTGTTTTGTGGTTGTTAATATCTCCCTGCTCAGTTGACACGTTGACCCTGGGTTTCTGTGCCCCAAGTGCAGGATTTTGCACTTTCTTGCACTGAAAAGCAGCTGACATTCCCGTGACCATTTTTCCATTTTTTCCAGATTGTCCCTCATTCTTTCCACTCTGTTGCAAATTTTTGTGTCATCTGGGAACAGGCATACTTTCCCTTCCAGCCCTTCTGCAATGTCACCAATAAAGACACTGAAGAGGTCTGGGCCTAGTACTGACCCCAGTGGCACCCCGCTGGTCACCTTGCCTTCTCAAGAGTGGACTCCATTTATCACCACCCCTCTGACTCCTATTGCTTAGCCAACTTCTTACCCATTTTACTACTCTTTAACCCACTCCTAGGTTGCCCAGCTTGCTCACCAATCTTCTGTGTAGAACGGTGTTGAAGGCCTTACTGAAATCCAGGTAGGCCACATCTACTGCTCCTCCCTGATCTCTACTTCCCTGGTCACCCATGCAAAGAACTCGATCAGGTTTGCCTGACAAAACCCCACCCCCAACCCATGAATCCTTCTTGCCTCAGATCCTGCAGGCCACTGGTTATAAGATATTCCACCATCCTTTCCTTCAGTAGCAATTCCATTACTTTACCTTCTACCTAAGTCAGGCTAACAGGTCTGTAATTTCCTGCCTCCTCCCTATTTCCACTTTTGTGTAGTGGGACCACATCTGCCCTTCTCTAGCCCCCCGGAACCTTCCCTGTTTCTAATGACATGGGTTGAACAGAGTTGTCAGAGGTGCAGCCAGCAAATCCTTGCGCTCCCTCAGTATCCTAGGGTGCACCCCATCAGGTCCCATTGCCTTGTCTACTTTTAATTGTGCCAGTTCCTTGAGGACTGTCCTCTGTATAAGGACTAGTGTCCACCTCCCTTCCTTTAATGCCCTTGTCCCTTATCTTTGGCCCATCACCTACCCCTTCCTCCATAAATACTGAACAAAACTAATTGTTTAATATGCCTGCTTTTTTTTGTCCCTCATAAAGTCCTCAGTTTTTTTTTCTTAATTAGCACACCAAAATTGTTGAAGGCCCAAATATTCAGTGCAATCTACTGAATGACGGCCTTTGGTAACAAACAGTTCAATGTTTGCTCTGGTCATCCGGAGTGGCTAGAAGATCTGCTTCTGTTGGCCTAAAAAGTACATAAAATTCAATACATGGTTAAACCATGGGCTTATAAACAGTAAATAATAGAAACAAAGAAGTTGACAGCAGATAAGGACCACAAGGCCCATCCAGTCTGCCCATTTTTCTACCTTATGAATGTGCCATAGTCCTGTACTCTGTCAATGGCCTATCCATACTCATCTTTATTGCTCCCTTATGCCTATCCCATGCCTGTTTGAAGCACTGCACTGTATTCGTATCCACCACTTCTTGAGGTAGGCCATTCCATGCATCCACCACCCTTTCTATGAAAAAGAACTTCCTCACATTTCCCCTTAATCAGCCTCCCTCTACTGTCATGCTGTGTCCTCTTGTCCTGCTATTTTTCTTATATTGAAACATGTTAGACTCTTTCACCTTGTTAATGCCCTTAAGATGTTTGAATGTTTCGATCATATCACCTCTCTCCCTCCTTTGCTCTAGGGTACACATATTGAGCTCCATTAATCTGTCCTCATATGTTTTCTGATGCAGTCCCTGCACTATTTTGATTGCCCTTCTCTGGACTGCCTCCATTTTGTTAATGTCATTGTGCAGGTGTGGCCTCCAGTACTGCACACAGTACTCCAGATGGGGCCCAACCAGGGTCTTGTAAAGAGGGATCATTACCTCCCTCTTATGACTTGCGATACCCCTACAAATACACCCCAACATCCCTCTAGCCTTACCTACTGCTTTAGTGGTCTGCTTGGATGGTTTCAGGTCATCTGTGATGATTGATGTCCAAGTCTCTTTCTTCCCTTGTGATTGCCAGCAACTCCCCTCCCAACCTATAGGTGGCTTCAGGGTTTAACTTCCCTATGTGCATGATCTTGCACTTCTTTGCGTTAAACCCCATTTGCCACTCTTCCGACCATTTTGCCAGTTTATCCAGATCTCAGTGATACACCTTCTAACACTAAGAATAACACAATTCAAAACTCTTTTGAACAATAATAGTCGACAGGCTTTAGTGGTTTATTTATGCCATAGTATAATGGTGATTAATCTGTAATACATTATGATAAAATGTACTGATATAAATACTATATATTTTAATTCTTTTTATTTTATTTCTCGGAATTACAGATACATTTGAGTCAGAGACTCATTTACAAAGGTTCCACATCTGAGCATAATATAGGTTAGACTACAGACAAAATACAAAAAAATAGTACAGACAATGGGATATTGAATCACAAGGCAGAGTTATGTGGTAACCGAATGTAAACACATTTGGGTAACAGTTGGCACTGTGTGCATTTGTGGATACAGTGGGTGCAGATGATAATAAAGGGCACAGACAATGAGAACATGAAGTGACACTTGAGCCATCAGTGGGGAGACACTGTTAGAAGAGCATGGGGTTCCAATCCCAGTGCAAATTGATAAATAATGAGGAAAGGTAACAAACAGCATGAACATGTACAGGGAAACAGGTAAGGGCTGTTACAGGTAGGAAATACAAGTTTACAATAAGAATTACAGGTTGGTGCACCAATAGTGTGATGCAGGAATGTTTGAGCAGTCAGACTATTGGTTTTGTCAAGTAACAGTGTGGAGAGAAGGAGAAGGGGCAAAAGCAGAGCAGTCAGCAAGGAGACTTTGTCGGGCCGAGGGTTGAAGAGAGGGGAGTGGAGTGGTATGGGGGGAGAGTGGGAAGGAGGGAGCACAGAGGACATGGCAGTGATAGAGAGAAGGATCAGGGGATAGTATAGAAAATCTGGGATCTGTCAGGGGATGAGGAGAGGGGGAGTGGGGAGGGAGCGACCAGCAAAGGGAAGGGGAGCTGATAGAGGGAGGGAAGGAGTATTAGGGTGCTAGTGCGAAATAGGGAATGGGGTGGCAATGTTCTGCTTGGGTAAAAAGCTGGTTGGGACAGTCACAGTTGCTAAGTGCAGTAAGGTGCTGTCAGAGTTTGTGTTTGAAGGAACCAAGCTTAGATTCACTGAGGATATCCTAGGGAGGTTGTTTAAGCTGCTAGAAGCTCAGAACATGAAAGAACGTTGAGCCTGAGTGGTCTGACAGAAAGGTACCAGGTAGGTGTGCTTAGACGCACTCTGGGTGCTACATGAGTTAGGCATGTGTATGAGAAGATGCTGGATGGTTGGTGGGGTGAGCCCTAGACTGATTTTTTTTGCAAGCAGGCAGGTCTGATATGAAATGCTCCCTTTAAGGTGCAACCAGTTGAACAGAGAGTATAGGTCACATGTATGGGTATGACTGTGAGCACTGGAGACCAGACGACATGACTTGTTGAGTGCCATACTTATTCTTTTAAGTGTAGTATCAAAGGCAGAGCCATAAATGACTCATACATAGTCCACTATAGGAGTATTGAACTGGTGACAGCTAACCGTAAATACAGCATAAATATGCAAACTGAGCAGCAGTTAATTCAAGATGTTTAGAAAAATAGTTTACGTACATAAAATACATTTGTCATAGTGCAAAATATTGAGCTAAAATAAGATAGAATGCTTCAGGCTCTAAAGATCGCTGAGTAGGCTCACAGACTTGAGGCTGATCCCTGATTGTGTGGGAGACTGTTGGTAGATGCACAACCACTTGCATAGTAAAATAAAGTGCTCTTTGTAGAACAGTTTTAGATTTGTTTTGGAACTATGCTCCTTTCCCTCATATAGCAGTTTTTAGTTTTAAATCAGAACCAATTCAGAAATGGTTTGAGCAGCTTTTACTTCTCAAACCTTTATAAAGTGGCTTCTGTCAGTGTGTTTAGGTTAGCAGCATTCAGCTCTGTAAGTAATAGTGCCTATGCACTACTGCAGCCCAGGTACACACAATAGGTAGTGGAGGGTATCCTGTTATGAGGGAGATGCAATTTGAACAACTCACATACGAGCGACTCAGTATGCATGCCCGATGAAACAGAGACAATGGAGGAATAGTGATGAAGGGGAATAGCGAGTGTGGGAGAAAAGAACAGCAAAGGCGACCGAAGAGGGTGGGGGATGCTGTGATGTTGGGGATGGTGTGATGTTGTGGGTTAAATGGAGTACTGCAGTGGAGTGCTGGAGTGAGCTGCTGCCTGTGATGCTGAGGGTTGTGGGTTTGGGACTGGCCACAGGTATTTATTTTTGTAACGTGGAGTGGGTGTTTGCAATTTTGTTTTTTGTTCCCTGTCCCCTGTTCCCCCGACTGTGATGTCCTAGTGGCTGTAGCACCCCCAAATTCCCCTTTCCCCTAGTGTCCACTCCCCCCTGTAGCTGATTATAATAATTTGGGAGTGCAGGGGACATAGCCCCCCCGCATTAAATATTGGTACATTTCACATTAAATATTGGTAAATGTTGTGGCCCTTGTAATGTTTGCAGTGCTGTCGCTCATGTGGGCTTTGCTGGTTTTTGTGTGTAGCGATTTTCAGATTCAGCAAAATGTACTCGCTGTTACGCAAGTCGCCATTCCGGTTTCGCTATTATGACATGGAACTGGTGTGGAGCCAGCCTGCTCAGCTCCATACCCATGGACAGACACACGCTGCTTGGCATGCACATATGCCAGCCACTGCTGGGCCCCTGGACCTGCCCCACACTCCCAGTGCAATGGTGCATAGAGGGGTGGATCTGAGGACAGAGGTAGGTATCCAGTTGTATGTCCATCCTGGTTCATTAGTGGATCCCCTGCTCCACATGGTGCAAGGGACTGTAGGACATTGCACATCTCGTAAGTCTAAAATTGACTGGTGAGTGCCAGAATGGATGGCACCAGCCCTCCTTGCCTGACCAGAGGGCTGGGGCAGCATGGTAGGGAGTGTGTTTCATCCTGCTGCAGCCAGTAGGTGTAATCCTTGCACCTCATCACCTAACACTGCACCCCTTCTGTGAATGTTGCTGGGGGTCTATGAGACCCCGATGCACGGCTCTGCAAATTAAGCCCCTTTTACATGATTGGCTCTGCATCGCTTCCAGTGGTGAAGAGCAAGTACAACGTTACCTTGCTTGGCATGTAAATCTGATCCACACCACATCAGAAGGTAGCATTTGCTATTCTGCCATTCCCTGCTTTTCATGGTTCGCCGTTGCGGTTTTTGGTTTTGCTCTGCATGAGGCTGCTGTGTAATCACACTGCAGCCCTCACATCGATGCAGACCCACAGCAAACCTTGGGCTCTTGTCAGGCCAAAAACATACCAAAAACACTGGATGAGCCATGAGACTGCTGCAGGGCTGCTAATGTGTAAACAGAAACAGCAGCAGTGCAGACAAAGCAGAGCGAGTCATTGGAAACCACAGTGCTTTAAGAAGGGCTCCATGTAAAAGGGGATTTAGGCATGCCTACGCATCACAGATCCATGGTGTATAGGCATTATGCCCCATAATGCAGAGGAGCCATTATGAGCATTACTATTACGTGATGTTACATTCAGTTCTAAAACCACGTGACAAACATGGCGTGAAATTCAAATATATCTAATCACAAGAATCTTTATTTTATTGATTTTAGTCTTTGGTAACCGGGTAAGGCCCACTATACACAAGTGCTTGTTTTCAGGGGCAACCTGGGAGGTTAAGTGACTTGGTCAGAGTCACACAGTATGTAAGTGGAGGTTGTAAGAATCAAACCCAGGTCTGGTCTGCTAGATGTACCAAGATTGTTCACAGTTCATTACTCTAATCTCTAGGCTATACTCCCAGCCCATAGATTGATGTATCTATTTTAAGTACTTACTAGGTATTCCTTCCTTATAATCAGTATTCATTTATTCAAGTGTACATGAACTTTTAGTAAAACATTTTCCCCTCTTTTTTAAAATGTTTAAAGCTGATCCAGTACTTCTGGAATAAAAAAAACATTAATGTTTAAGATTCAGTATCTTAATCTTCTTCACTGTTCAAAGTTTAAATTTAAAAGCAACCTATTTAATGGAACATCCACAGTACTTTCATGCCTTTGAGTTCCCTTTAAAGTAGTGTTCTCAAGCTGGAAACAGCTATTGAAAATAACTGTGATAATTGAAATGTTTTGAAATGACTGGTGACAGGAAATAGCGAAAAACAAACAAACTCAGAAGTCCAAATCCTAACCAAATCGCCAAAGCCACACCAACTAGGCTGTGTTTGAACAGAACAAACCTTCACAGACTGCCTTTTTAAATTTGAACCAAATTGGTTATTTTACTGTTTTAAATCCCAGCTAATGAACTATTTGTATTCTAATGATAAGTGATGTTGCTTGTTGCACTTATATGACAATTCATTATAGTGCAATACTTTTGTATTGTGTACCCAGGTTGTGCCTGTAAAATGGCAATGTGACTTAGTGTGCTTACTCCGCAATCAAATACCAAATAAAAATAAAATAAATACGCTATAGGTAGTCTTTGGTCCAGGCTAATGATGGTAACAGTTTTTTCCAGGTAGTGGGTAGTAGCATAGTTCCGAGGGAAAGGTTGAATAAGGATGATACAGTCATAGGTACGTGCTTTGCAGATAATTTTATTATTCTCAGCTCAAGTTCATCATTTTAACTATTAAAGTGTTTATTGTATAGTTATGAATTTAACAAACAAACACACACATACTAATGAGAGCAGTGAAAATGGTATAGGAAAAGCTTTGCCTAGGAAGGGTTGTTTGTTTTAACATATGTCAAGTAATTAGATTCAGGTCAGGTTCTAAAAGTCCCAAGAAGTTAAAAGGCTGCTGACCACAACTCTGATGCTGATAAGAATGTTAAGTTGTTCCTGATTTATAAGTGCAGATGTCAGAAGGTTATACATCAAAGTGGCAAGAACAAATAGCCCAACAGCAAAGAGTGCAAATCTAATCACCCAAGACCAGCATCTGACCCTCCCCATTGTCCAGATATCCACATTTCATTCTCCACCTGTATTTTGAAGCACATTGCCATGCATTGAAAATAAGTTGCTCTGATGAACAAGAGCACATAAAGACATCAAAACAGAACATATTTTAAATAAACGTCTGGAGTATTATTGCCAACTGTCACTTCTGAGCTGTATTTTGAATTTTTCCAAAAGCTCCATAAAAGGACCTTAACATTTAGAATACTCTAATTTAGGGAATAACTTACTAATCACACCCATTTAGTGTGCTAAATAATGTCTTGGCCAGGTCCTAGCTAAAATTGTCTGGAGTTCTTAAAGGGGGGGGGGAGTCTTTTCTGATCCTCTTAAAGAGGTGGTCGTACGACCACTCCTAAAAAAAAACTTCTTGAATCCAGACTGTCCAGCTAACTACAGACCTGTCTCTAACCTTGCCTTTTGTGGGTAAGGTTATTGAGAAGGTGGTTGCATTGCAACTGGACAATCACCTTGTGGCCCATAATGTCTATGATGCTCTCCAGTCTGGATTTAGGAAGAGTCACAGAACCGAGACCGCACTTGTCCATGTATTGAATGACCTAATAGCTAGATATTGAAAGGCTCATACCACCTTGGTCCTTCTTGATCTCTCTGCAGTGTTTGACACTGTGGATCATGGTGTGCTATTGGAGTGCCTGCGGCTTCTTCGTGGATTGTCAGGGATAGTCCTTGAATGGCTTCAATCCTTCCTCGCAGACAGGTCTCAGAGGGTTGTCACTGGAATTTATTCCTCTGATGCCCTTCCCCTGCCCTGTGGGGTGCCACAGGGCTCCACGTTGGGCACCCATGTTGTTCACAGTGTATATGCTGCCATTATGAGATATCATCAGGCGATACGGTTTGAGTTATCACTGCTATGCAGATGATACTCAACTGTATATGTCCTTTCTACCTGGGCAGGTTGATGTAGTCTCTGTGTTTAATAACTGTCTTGCCAAGATCAAGGACTGGATGAGCACCAGCAGACTAAGATTGAATCCAGACAAGACCGAAGTGTTGGTAGTGGACCCGGGTCATCCTGGGATGGGTTTGGGGGCTGGGCAGGCATCAAGCTTATAGCTTGATGGCGGCCAGCTCATTACCTCAGACCAGGTGCACAATCTGGGAGTTATTTTTGATGATGGTCTGACCCTGAAATCTCAGGTGTCAGCTATTGTCAAATCCTCATTCTACCATCTGAGGAATATCACCCGAGTGAAACATCTGGTTCCTCTGGATGACCTGCCAACACTGGTGCAGGCCTTCATCACCACCCACCTTGACTAGTGCAATGCCCTCTACCTAGGGCTTCCTGGAGTTGATATCCACCACTTGAAGCTAGTGCAGAACGCAGCAGCCAGGCTTCTGACTGGTACATCTACAGCCAGTCATATTATGCCTGTGCTGCGCGGACAGCACTGGCTGCCTGTTCAGTGATGGATCACCTTTAAGGTCGGCTTGCTGACCTTTAAAGCCCTTCATGAACAGGGATCTGGCTACCTGCAAGATCTCCTGACTCCCCTACTCCCCCCCCCACCCTCTCCGATCTGCCAATGAGGGATTGCTAGAGATTCCCAGGGTTCATTTAAAAACATTGGTTGCCCATTATTTTTCTTTTGCAGCCCCTACCCTGTGGAATTCTCTACCTCATCAGTTCAGAGAATGCCTGACTGTCGAGAGATTTAAATCTGATTTTAAAGCATATCTTTTTAAATTTGCATTCCCAGGTGAATTTTAAATAAACTGATGCATTTGTTATGTTTTTGTTTTATTTAAATTGTGTGTATTGTATTTTAACTGTAAAGCGCCTCTGGAAAACCAGGCAATGTGGGGAGGAACCTGTAAAAGAGCCAGGGGTAATGGCTAAGATGCTGAATGAATAGTTTACTTTAGTGTTCACCACAGAGCCCCTGGGGGAAGAGAAGGTGCTCATTGGGAGGGCTCATTGCATCAAGAATAGCCATGCTGCTGTCAGTGGACATCCCACCTGTTCTGGCAGCTGACTACTTTGCAAAAGTCAAGCCAAGTAAGTCCCAAAGGGTGGTCAGTACAAACCTAGGATTATAGTTGAGCACAACTGGTAGGGTTGCATTCAGTAATCTTTCTGGAGTCAGTCTGGACAGACATTGTGGCAGAGAACTGGAATATGGCCATTGAGGACCCCATCTTCAAAAAGGGATAAGGTCAAACCCTGGCAACTACAGGCTGGTCAGCTTGAGATCAGTGCTGGGCAAGGTCCTGGAAGCCAATATCAAGGACAGAATAGTGGAGCACTTAGTTGAGGCCAAGGCTCTTGTCCCTCTCAGCATGGCTTTATGGGGGCTGAACATGTCAAACCAGCCTGATCATCCTCTTCTAGGGGGTGACCAGGGAGGTTAACAGGGGCCAGGCCATGGATAATATCTAGCTGGACTTCAGCAAGGCTTTGACATTGTGACACATGACAAGTTCCTGGGTAGAATGGTATACACAAGGTGGATCGTTAACTCGACTGGGGGAAGGAATAAGAGGATTGTGGTGGATGGGCAATACTCCAAGTGAAGTGGGGTAGTCATCCTCAGGGACTGGTGCTGGGTCCACCACTGTTCAACATCTTCGTCAATGATTTGGATGCTGGAGTCTCCAGCAAGCTGCTTAAGTTCATGGATGGCACTAAGCTGGCCAGGGTGGTGGATTCCCTTGAGGATAGGAACAAACTTCAAGAGGACCTAAATAAGCTGGCAATTGTTTGGACTCCTGGAGTCTCAGATTCAGTGTAGTAAAATGCAATATATCACACTAAGGGAGGAAAATGCAGGTAGGACCTACACACTGTGTGCGGCTCCTGTTGCTGCACAGGAGAAGAAAAAGGACCAGGGGGTCATAACAGACAAGGAATAGAAGCATAACAAGCAGTGTGCAGTTGCTGTAATGAAGGCTAGCAGAATGCTAGGGTGCATAAAAAGGGGAGTGACCAGCATGACAGAGAAAGTTATCCTTCCTCCTCACAAGGCCCTGATCAGGCCTCATCTTGAGTTCTGCATGCAGTTCTAGGCTCTGCATTACAAAAAGGTTATTATGGCAGTTGAGAGGGTGCAATATAGGGCCACGAGAATAATTAGCAGTATGGAAGACAAAATCTGTGAGGAGAGGCTGGTTGCTCTTAACATGTTTACATTTGAAAAATGAAGGCTAAGAGGGACCATGATCTCAGTTTCCCACATGAGCAAGGGTATCAACAAGATCAAATAGACAAAGATGTTTGAACTGGTGCCCCACAACAGGACACAGGGACAGGCCCTGAAACTCAGAGGTAGTAAATTTAGGAGTAATGAACTGGCTCAATAGCACAGCATAAGCACTACCACTTGTTGTGCTGGCAATCCAGGTTCGGGGATGGAGTCAGATTGCTTGGGGGCCTGCCAGGGAGAGAGGATTTAGCATCCAAGGACGGCTCTCCTCCCTTGGGAGTGGGGATGCTGTGTCTCACTACTTGACTGCCCCCTGGCAGAGATCCAGTGGCAGCACAGCAGGAGTACCTAGATAGGGAGGGGCAGCTGATGGACAAGAGGCATGTATGTGTGCTGTTGCATGCACACATGCATATCATTGTATGCTGGTGCCCTCAGGCAGAAAACCAGGAGCTAGAGGATAAAGCCCTGGTCTGCAACTGTGCAAGTACCCCCTGTAGGCCCATGCATGACCAATATGGCAGGCCACTCACAACTATCATGATCCTGGGCAAGTGATGGATAACTGGTAAGTTCATGAGAGGGCTGGAGATGGGGGTGTTGCTTGGTGACTGAGCGAGGTGTGTAAATGCTTTATTAAAATATATTCAGAGGTAACAAAAATAAACACTTCTTTCTCAGAGGCTAGTGAGTCCATGGGATAGCCTACCAGTGAAAGCAGTAGACATGAAGACAGTAAAGGCCTTTAAGGTAAGTGTGGACACATTTCTGCTGATAATACCGAAGGAAAAACAGGATACACTAAGTAAAGGAGTGGGTTGGGAACCTCTTTAAATTAGAAAAGCAGTCTAAAATGTCAAAGAACCCCATCAAAAAAGCAGTGAGGCAAGGGTTGTCAGGAAAGGGAATTGGCAAAGAAATACAAACCACCTTGAGACCTGGCTTTGCTGCCAGTGCCCTTTTCATGTAACCCTTGCCCCAGTCCTTTTGTGCTGAGGATCTTTGCCTTTTTAAATGGCTTTCCTAGCTTGGACTCCCACTGACCTAAACCCGTATGACCATCATAAGTGCTTGTTAGTTTTGTCCTGGGTTAAGACACAGATGAGGCACACTGAGTCCTGAGAAGGACACAGCACATTTCTGTGTCTTTTGTTTTCAACCTTTGCAGTATGTGTGAGACATCATCTGGCACCATACACTCCTGCTTAAAGCAGAACCTAAATTCTGTCATGGTGCTTTGCATATACATCCCATGGTGCTTTGCATTATTGGGGTATGTATGATTTTGTATTTCCCTTTAAATTAGTATGTTTTCAGCATAATTATTCCTATATGTTTATGAAACGGGGAAGATATGATGGACCTAGATTCCCTTCAGACCTTATATGTTTTTTGTTATGTTACTATATGCCTAATAGCATTAACATTTTATCCTGTTTCCTGAATTAGAAAGCATTTGAGATACAGTTTAAATGAAAGGCGTATTATAAAACTAAATTCCTTTCCTATAGGATAGGAGTTTTTCTAGTCCAAAATTACTTGCATAATGTACATTTCAAGGTTTGCCATGCTTGTTTCCTCTCTTTTTAAATTATACAAAATAAACTAATAAAGTTAATCATGTTTTTAACTGGAATACCATCTACTAATATTGTAATGTATGGGGTATGCCTGTTCTGCATGGAAGTCAGTCGGCTCACAAATGTGGTTCTGCTGCAGTAGTGACATGCCTGCTGAAACAGAATGAAAAGTTCTGCTTCAGTATGTGTGTCACACTGCCGAGCGGCAAAATTAAAGTAGCATGAGTTGTTGAGCTGTGTGTCAGCCCTCTTGTGGCTCTCTCTTTCTGTAAAAGAGACTTTTTTACCTCATTAATGACAGTTGCACAGTATTCAGCAGTGCTGTAAGGGGAGAAGGTACCAGCGGGAATTCATTTGGTGGCAGCAAGTGAGAGTATGGTGATCACAGGCAGAGGATTTCACAGCATGTACCTAAGAAGTATTCACTGTAGACATCAGTGCAAAGACTGCCTTTTCTTATTTTTTCTAAAGGTACATAAGTGACATGACAGGAAGATCACAGAAAGTGCTTTATTTTCTCCCGATATTGGTGTCCCATACACCATACTGAAAAGTATATAGGAAACCATGCATGACAAGTGTGTGTTTCCATCTCAGAGTTTCCATGACCACAACAGCCTCTTGAGCTTTGTTCTTGAGGCCACTCTGTCATCATGGAAACTAAGGCTGTGCGAACCTCCCGACGTTCGACCATACTAACTTCGGTGGACGAACCCAATAAAGTTTGCCAAACAGTGGACTGATTCACCTTGGTTTACCACCCGTGGCCATCTCATGCACACCAGGCAGCTTCTGGTGTGTGGGGTATGCTAATGAGGGCTACCGGCTCTGCCATTAGTTGGTTGCCCTCTTTATCATACCGTATGCAATGGAAGCCACCTGGTATGTGCAACATAGCCATGGATGATATCAGCAATGTGGTGCAGGTCTTTTGGACAAATACTGAAATGGATATATTCATGTTAAAAAATGTTTGAGGACCAAGTAGGGTTCTCGGCACTGGTGGAGTGGAGCAGTGAGCACTCGGGAAGGAACAAGTAAATAAGTTTCAAAACATAAAGAAACCACTGATGCGGTGGCCTGTACACCAGTGAAGAGGGCAACAGAGCTGATGAGAACCGTAGGGCTGGCAGAAACCTGGAAGAGAGAGACCATAGCACGGCTGTCTGGCAGGGAAAAATGCATAAAATGGGGGCAGTGTTTCAGGGTATTGATAATGGCGTGAGTTAATCACACACTCCACTATCGGGTCCACTGTCCCTATTTTATGCATTTTATGCATTTTGTGGTTTAGTGCAGGGTAGACCCTGAACTAATTGAACTACAGGCCACTTTGCTGTGTTCCTGACCTTCCATTGGTCCCAATTCTATTGCTGGGCATTGAATAAATAATGTAATAACCGTGTCTTTTTCCTTGAAACGCATCTCCTGTCTACATTTATCTACATTTGTAAACATAGAAACATAGAAACATAAACCATGACAGCAGAAAAAGACCAGAAGTCCATCCAGTCTGCTCATATTCCCTGTAATACCTGGAATTTTGTAACTGAAATCTGTTGCACTTGGGTTGGGCTGGGTGAAAAATTTTGCATTTGTAATTTGTTGCACTTGAGCTGGGCTGGGCTAGGTGCAAACTGCACCCATGGTGTGGCTCGACTATGGCAACCAGATTTACCAGCTCAATGGCAGCTATTCTCCGCACCATTGCAATAGCTATAGTAGGCAATATGGCGCTCTGCAGCGCAGTTCCCCACATGAAGATGCTGCCATTCCCTATCGCGCTGCTAACAAACAGCACAATAGAGGTGCACCTATGCCTGATGCATGGCGCCAAGGGGGCAAAGGTCAGGCACAGGGTCAAGGGTCTCTGGCGCAAGGTCACACACAGCTCCATCAGATGACAATGCATGTAGTGTGATTGGCTGCCTGTGTGCCAGCGCCGCAGCGGACTATCAGGCAGTTGGGCCATTGCACCTATGAAGGCCCATTGCCACAATGCCATGAAGTGACCATTACTATAGCGCCACTGGCACAATGGTGGCCATGCCCTGCATTGCCTACCATGCACAGCACATCATCAGCATGGCAGACACCTGCGTCAGCATACCAGGCATGCGCAGTGAGGTGTACTACGCGTGCCACAGAACTGCGCCATTGGCTCAGCACGTTCCACACAATTACACAAAGTGCAACAGCGTGATATTCAGCCATCATATGCAAATCATCCGATCAGCCATTCAATGGCACAGAACTGTAATTTGCATCTAATTAAAGTTGCTCCTCTCCTCATTTGCATGGATTGCACTGTAAAGGTGCGACAATGTGCTGCAGTGGCCATAGTCGGTTACTGCAGTTTATTGGTGAGTTGCATGCTATTTGGGAGTGTGGACTGTGGATTCAGGGACATGCATGGGACTGCACAGTCACAGGTAACAACTGCCATTCTTACAGGCTACATAATGACTGAGCACGTTCTTGGAGAGGAGGACAACAGTGGTGGGAGGAAGAGGAGGCCGAATTTTACGAAGGACGAAACCGAGGCCCTTTTCGAGGCCTACCTGGATCAGGAGCCACTGCTCAGTGGACGGTGGGGCACCCCTCAGGCCCATGCTGCTGCATGGGAGGAGGTGGCACATGCTGTGAACCTGCATGGCAGCCACCAGTGCTCTGTGCAGGAGTGTAAGAAGAAGATGGGCACAGACAGAAGAAGGGTAAAGGAGAAGGTGGCTGCCATCAGGGCAGCATGTGCTGCAACAGGTGGGGGACAGCTGGAGGTGGTACAGCTCACCCCAGCGGAGGACAGGCTTGCTGCAAGCGTGCAGCGCAGTGCCATTGAGGGTGTTCCGGGTGGTGGCTTCCAGATGGGTGGTGGCCCATCACTGCATGGTAAGTTATGGTCTGTCTGGGGGGGGCAGGGTAGGTCACACGCAGTAACGCAACTTTGCTTTTCCTTACAGATCCTGAGCATTTGCATGGGTCAGCAGTGGTGGACCTGTTCACTGCAGACAGTTGGATGGAGTCAGAGGTGGGACCATCCATCTCCACAGGTATCTGTAGATCAGTACGACAGTGGGGCCATCTGGCTGTCCACACTGATGTCATTGAGACAGGTGTGGAGGAAGCCCTGCCTCTGTCCCAGCGTGCTGGCGTCCACAGATGCCAGCCCACTGTGGCTGTGGCTGGGGCAGAGTCCAGCACCAGTGATGATGACATGACCGTCTTGGGCAGTGACACGTGTGTGCCACAGGATGGACACACAGCAGTGCAATTCCCGCCCATGGCTGTGAGTGGTGCCACCGTGGAGGCCTGCGTGTCAGCACAGTCCCAGGCTGTGCCTGTCAGCACCAGTGGGGCAGCACTGGTGTCTGTTCAGGACAGTGGGACTGTTGCAGCCACTGCGGTGGCACCACTGAGCCCTGAGGTGCGGCAGCCAGAGGGGCAGCATCAGCAGTCACCCACTGGGCTTGGGGGTGCAGGGTTCAGTAGCAGCATCTGTGCACCACCTTTGGACATGTCCAGACCTGGTCCTGGTGTGCAGCACCCACCCTCAAAGGGTGCTGAACATCAGGCCCTTGCACACCCTGAGGGACAGGATGTCGAGGAGGCTGATGACCTCTTGGACGAGCACACCCACCTACAGTGAGCATCGGTCCAGCAGCAGATGCGGCTTGTGATGTCGGTGGATGCACTGCATGTGTCTCTGGAGCGGGCAGAGGAGCGTCGCAGCAGGGATGCCGAAATGATCATGGCATGGATGGACCGTTTGCAGGAGGATGTGACCGCTGCCATTGACAGGCAAGTACAGGCATTCATTGCTGTCATGGCCACAATGGGCACACAGTCAGGTATCCATGCATCGCGGACACCACACAGTGCACTATCCACCCCCGTTCCCGGCATCGTGTGACTCCCACCCTGCTGACACCGGGTTCAGCTGTGGGCATCCCGAGCACTCCTGGTGCAGGCATGTTCGGTGTGCTGCAGGCCCCTGTGTGGACACGGTCGCATTCATGCAGTGGAATCTCTGGGGGACCATCGGTGCCACCCCATGAGGTTAGTGGTCAGCCTGCCAGTGCTGGTGGGTCTCAGCGGGGCCGCCCACGCATCTGTGGTGGCCGTGGCACTGTGTCACAGGACTGACCTGTCTCCCAGTGAGGCTACTGTCTGGTGCTGCCCTGTGCGCATTGTGTGTGTCAGTGGGCAGTGCACAGGTGGGTACCCAGCCCTGCACGTGGACACACAGTCCACCTGCACATCCTACCGGCTGCTGTCCACAGTTATGTGTGCATGATGATGCCTGCATTGTGCTGTACACCAAAGTGCAATGGTGCTCAGCATCTGACACATGCACATGGACAGGCAGTGGGCGTGGTGGCCTGTGGACATGTGTGTTGCTAGGGTGTGCATTCTGGGTCGGTGTGCCTTCTGCCCTCTGTGCACGTTTGTTGCATTGTGAGTGTGCGTGTGTGTGTGTGTCCTTCGGTGTGCCATGTTAATCCTCACCCATCCCTGGGTGTGTGTGTGTGCCTATGTGCTCTGCCACTTCCCTTGATGGCATGCACCCCTGTATGTAGGTTCCTGCATGTTTGTGGTTGTGCTTGTGCCTGTGGTGGTTCTTGCCACTGGTGGTTGCGCATGGCCCCATGACTTACCTGAGTTGGCTGAAGTGCTCCTCTGTGATGGTGTCCCGGTGCAGCTGTGCCAGCCGGAGCAGTCGGGGGTCTCATCAGCCAAGGGGGGGCTGCCCATCACCATAGTCACCGGCGTCCCCATCATCCCCATTGCTGTCCCCCTCTTCGACCTGTACGGCTATACCACATTCATTGGCCATGTTGTGCAGGATGCACCAGGCCAGGAATATCTCACAGGCATTTGAGGGGCTGTACTGTAGGGCACCACCAGAGGTGTCCAGGCAACAGAAACGTGCCTTCAACATCCCGAACATCCGCTCGATGACATTGCATGTGGTGGCGTGTGCCTCATTGTAGCATTGCTGCGATGGGGTCACGGGACGCTGGTAGGGTGTGAGCAGCCAGGAACAGAGTGGGTATCCACTGTCACCTGTGTGTAGAGGGTGGAGGTTAGTTTGGTGATCAACATTGCCCTGCCCCAGGCCATGTAGGCCACTACCCATGGCACATCTGGCCATGGCCCCCAGGCCCTATATTTGTCCATGTGTTTTGCATACTCACCCACTAGGTGGCCAGTGGGGATGTCCCCACTCTCAAATCTGTGGCACAGTGCTGACTGGTGCCAGATGAAAGAATCGTGTGCTCCCCCAGGGTGCGTGGCACAGACATTGATGATGCACCCTCTGGCATCGCACACCACCTGGCAGTTGATGCTGGCATAGCCCTTTCAATTTATGTATGCAGTCCCCTTGTGGCCAGGTGGTGTGTGTATGGCCACATGGGTGCAGTCTATTGCTCCTAGCACACCAGGCATACGTGCTACCCTGTGGAACTCCTGTATATTTGCTGTGCACTCTGCCATTGTGCTGCGGAAATGTATGTACTCCTCAGCATGTGGCAGCAGTGCGCTGAGGAATTGGGTGAGGTGGAGTGACGTGGCCGACTGGGTTATGCCTGTGGTGTCCCCAGTTGGTCTCTGGAAGGTACCCGTGGCGAGCAAGTACATGCAGGCTGTTACCTTGGTCTCCACTGACAGGGCATGGCTCCGCTGCAGTGGGTGTCTGCATTACATCACTGCACAGCTCCACAGAGCCGCCTCAGAATTGCCCTGTTCAGGCAGTACTGGCCCACAGTCTCAGTATCTGTGTACAGTTCAAAGCTGGTCGCAGGCTCGGTACTGCCTGTTGGGGCATACCGCTGACGGGCTCCTTCCACGGCCACACCCCTGCCGCCCGCTTCTTCTCACTCCTCATTGTACCTCCATGTGTAAGTGCACTGGCCATGTCCCTGGCTTGCATTTACCCCCCCTGGCAGCTGTTACTGTATCCCCCCCGCTGTCCTGGCTGCTACCTCCCCTGCATCGGGTACACCTGCCTGTGCTGGCCTCTGTGCTGTGTGGCTCCTCACACCTTCTCTGTGCCTGGCTGTTAACTGTGGCCTTTCCCTGGCCTTCCCTGTTCCTGCCACTTGCCCTGTCTGTGTGCCTCTGCCTCTGCCTCATGTGGCTTCCCTGTAGCGTTCTTGCGCCTCTTCCTTGCTCCTTTTTATTTTGGCCCATTTCCACTATGGCGCAACTTCCGCTAGCTCCACTGTTTGGCATTGAGCAAGTCTTTGAATATCACACTGTGCCATTTATGCATGGTTCCTCCCTCTTCGGTTGTGCATGCCTTCATTATCATTGCGCTGTTGTCAGCATGATTTCGAGGTCGCAACTGCCTCCTGCTGAACATCGCAGAATGGCGCAAATTCAGACTTGCGCAGGTGCAACCCTATCGAGCATGGCTCAACTCTTTTGGATATCTGGGCCTATGTATTTAAGGAGGTATGGCATTCTTGTTTTAATTAAATTCTGTTGACGAACATCTTCCTTCATTTGGCATACCATTTAAACAACATCGGCAGCCACTACAGTCAGGACAATACTGTATTCGCAAATGCACAAATACATCAAATGCTACTTAACTGTCTGTTTTAAAGGTAAGCCCTGAGTTTCATTTTCTAGTACAACATAAAAATTGGAAGAGAAATCTTGGTTCACAGTTTCTTTGAGAAGTTAGTTCTACCATGTTCTGTCTGCCTAAGGCTGGCTCAGTTTTTAAATACGATGCAGTAGTTTATCAGTAAATGTAACTTTAATTTTTTTCATCAAAACTCAATCCTTAAACCGATAGGAGCATTGATAATAATTTACTTGCTGTTGGGTAAGCAGCTAAGAGACAAAGTAACATGGTGTCACCCTTTCTGGAGTATTGACTCAATACAACATCATATCCCCAGTGTGCTACTGTAATTCTTAAATGGCATGTGTCCAACATGTCAATTAAAATAAATATCCCAACTGGTTTTGATTTTAAAATAAAGACATGTACTAGTACAAAGGTTAGCCACATTGAGGTATTGGGACATCATAGTTGTAATACTGCAAAGAGATGCCATTTATTAGTCTCCCTTTTGATAAATCAGATCATGGTGGAATCACTTCACCAACCTCTATGTTTGCATTTCAGCTATTGAGTGGATGCTCAGCACTGCAGGATTATTATAAAGATTATGTTACCCCATTCAGCATACCTAGAATGCACTCTAGCTGCTCAGTCAGCCATAGTGAACTGCTGCCCTCCTTCGGTACAGAACCTTTATTCATGGAAAAGAAACTCAGGCATTGAAAACACACTTTGCAATAAAATCTGTGGGTTTTTAGCCTATCAAGCTGTATTCTTTCTACCACCTAATAATGATGTGATCTCATTTTATGATGTCTTCCTTGGGCCTTCAGATAGACATCACAGACAACCTGACCCCATCACCCACACCAGAAGATGCTGATCCTCCTCTGAGATGCATCTACAAACTTGTTCTGTCCAATTGTAGCAGCCCTGGGCTCAGAGTATGAACTTGTGTCTCCTGCATTACACCCAGCAACACTGCATCTCAGCCATTAGACTGACCCCTTTAGCCTGCATATCTGATTATCGCTTGTGTGCCCTGTCTAGCCTGTGGGGGCACTTAATATCTACTTTGGACTTAGTGAGGCTGTTTGGAACCATCCCAAGGGTCCCATGCACTGTTTTGTGCTCCCCTGACAAGACTCAAAAGCATGATATGCAAGTACATGTTTTGCCATAACACTAAAATAATCAACTGCCCAACCGGCAAAACCAACACTCTGGAAAGGGTGGGGAAACCTTCCCACTAAAGCCTCGACTATTGGATCCCAAGCTATATATTGGTGTCATATAAGTAGGTGTTAGCATTGCTCAATTGGTTGCTCATCTTCCTCTGGGCCAGAAGGTCATAGGTTCTAGTCCCACACCAGGACTAGGCTCATACCATCACTGCTGGCACCCACGTGTGGAGGATGCTGTACTGTCAGGATGTGCTGCCCTTCTGATGAAATGTTAAACCAAGCTCCCTTATGTCCATCTCTGTTGCTGTCCTGGTGGGTGTCTGGAAGGAAACAAAAGAATACAATGCATTTTCACAACAGCAGAGGATTTTTCCAGTGTCCTGGCCAACATTTTCCTTCCCATAAAACTGGTTAATACACCTGGGATACTATGCATTGGAAAAGCACTTCATAGACGGTCATTCTTATTACAGTATTATTTTATATGGATGCTGGTTGCTGATTCCTGCCAGTTCTCTTCTCATGCTTGGATAAGCATTGTCCAAGACCTATTAACTTTTTTCTGGCTTAACCCTTGCATTACCACCATCTCTACCACCACCATTAAGAGAGTCAAAAAAGAAGGAAATCACTGCAAGACCCAGGCCAGGAAGGATGGGGATGAGGATGAGGATGGAGCCAGGCCACCAAGGTAATGAGCCCTCCCCTTTTATTTGTTAGAGAAGAGGAGAATTATTTTTAAGAGATGTTTACAGATCATATAACTATTGCCACACAAAAGGAAACACCACTAAGTATAACATTATTTATTTACTTACTTAGATATTTAGTTTTTATTTACCAGGTAAGAACATTACACAACCAAATGAAATTTTCGAGCACAACCTGGGCATTTACAATGGAAATTGTAATAAAATAGCATCAGCATCACATACATTGAACATGGGCTATGACAATGTTATGAGTATAAAGGCTACCAGGAGTATAGTACAATAAACAAGGATGGTGGTTGAAAAGAAGAGTAATAAATAGTCAAATGTATACAATGCCTGACATCCTGACATCTAAATGAATAAAATAATCTGAAACTAAAGTTGATTAATCTAGAAACTATATTCTATAATAACGTTCTCTCTCTGGAGGGCTAGGATCTAGGATACTGTAATGCTGCCACAAATATATGACCTGGTTACATCTTATCTCTACTTCCAATAGCCACCACTATCAGTGATAGTGACACTTAATCAGTCAAAGTGATGTGTAAGAAAGAAAGGTGATCAGAGCCTGCTTTGTGTCAAGGAAGGACTTTCCCTGATTTAAATCAACCATGATCCAGTCTTGACAGATGAAGAAGTGTTCAACTAAAACATGCACATTATCTTTAGAGCTTACTCAGACTCTCCAAAGGGAAAGAAATGTCACTTTGAATGAACTTAAAACATTTTATTGAACAATTTCAAAAACGAACAAAAAATAACATGACTATATCAACATGCAGCATGTACTATAACAGAGTGCTCACTTCAGCATATTCTGACATTTGTTTAAAAACTCCAGCTGTCCCCAACAACTTAATGTGGTGAAGGAAATCTCATTATGAACATGCAAATACATTAGCAAAGTATGCATCAGAATGGAAACCATGCTGTTGTGGTAGTAAACTGTGAGGTGGGGGGAAGCATGCACGTGTGCTGTGAAGGAATACAAATAGATTTATACCTGAGGAACTAAGGGGATGTGGAGGACATTAGCCTGAATTGCAGGACAGGAGCACAATTCAAGACTTAGTTCCTATGTAACTATACAAAGAGAAGCAAGCAACGTATGTCAGAATTAGGCTCCCGGGCCTGGGAATCTCCCAATGATCATGTGAAGTTGTGGTGAAGTTAACTTCTGTGCAAGGTCATCAAACCCCTCCAGTGTGCCTTGTCCACCACCTTCATTTATGTCCTAGCCTCCATTCAATATTCCATCATCTATTCATCCTCCAATCCTGAGACCCATGATGCACGAGCTATCCATGTGACCCTCCCTTTCACTCTGCCAATCTTCATAGCTGGCATATACTGTCACCCAAATGTCTATCCTGCGGCCGTGCTAGAGCTCCTAACCTCCATCACTTCCTTTGCTCGTTCTGGGGAACTATTCATCCTAGATGACTTCAGTATAAATTGGTTGTCACCTAAAACTACCAAAACTAAAAATGAAATCAGAGCCTTAAACCTCTCCCAACTGATCTCTGAACCCACCCGCCCAAATCACAAGACACAACACTAACTACTCGACTGGGCCCTTACCTCCCACCCCCACTATGTCATCACCTCTGGCATCCTTCCTGATGCTCTCAGTGACCATAACCCAATATACATAGTTAGGAAAGTCCACAGAACTGAATCACCACACAAAACTATACAACTATGTTCTTTCAAGTCTCTTGACCTTGAATCTTTCCTGAGTAACCTTGCCACTTATAACTGATCCCCCCCCCCAACATCCTTCCCCTCGGTTGATAAGGCCCTTGCCTACTTCAAAGTAATCTTTCTTGCAAACTGGAATGCCTTTGCCCCACTCAAACAAACCAGAGTCAGAGGTAACCACTTACCTTGGATAACCCCTGAACTTCTGGCCTGTCTCAGGGCTAGAGAGTGAGCCTGAAAGCATCATAAAGCTACCCAGCATCCTACTGATCTTGTTAAATACCGCATGCTCCGAAATGCTTGCTCCAGGGCTACACGGTTATCCAAGTCCAAATATTTCAAATCTGCCTTCATACCAACATAAATGCCCCATCAAAGTTCTGGAAGGTGGTCCATGCCCTATTTATACCCTGATCTCACCCACCACCCCCAGTACTTAAAGTAAATAGCTCACTTGTGTCTGACACACCTGCTGTAGCTGTGGAATTTAACTCCTAATATACCTCCTGCACCACTGTACTACTGAAATCCCTTCCCTCCTACCCATCCCCACCCTCTACGGGTGTGCCTCCATCATCACCCTCCCACCTCCCCTTCTCTTTCGCTACTGTAACCCCAAATGAAGCCCTGCGTGCCCTCCTCACCATCAACCCCTCTAAAGGTGCCTCCCCTGATGGCCTTGACCCAAATCTCCTCTCCCTCTCTGCTTCGGCCATTGCCTACTCCCTCTCAATAATCTTAAATCTCTCATTCTCTACTGCCTCAGTCCCCTCTTCATGGAAACATGCAGTGGTTCTTCCTATATCCAAAGGGGGTGACCCCTCATCCCCGGCAACTGTCGTCCAATTTCTCCCCTTCCTACCCTTGCCAAGCTTCAAGAATACATTGTCCTCTCCCAACTCACCTCTTTTCTATCTGACACCTCCTTTTTAACCCCTTTCCAGTCCAGTTTCAGGAAAAACCACTCAACCACCACCTCTCTCCTATAGCTCACAGACTCCATCCTAACCAAGATGGACAGTGGCCAAATTACCTGTGCCATTTTTGTCGACCTGGCCAAGGCCTTCGGCATTGTCTCTCACTCTCTTCTGCACGACCCACTCCCGGCTGCTGGCCTATCTCCCTCCACCACAAACTGGTTTAAGGCTTACCTTATTGGCAGAACCCAGTCAGTTAAGATCTTGGATGCCACTTCCCCTTCCCTCCTGATTAGCACTGGAGTCTCCCAGGGCTCTGTATTAGGGCCCCATCTATTCTCCATCTTCTTAAATGACCTTCCCTCTGTTTGCGCCCCATCTTCTGCTATACATATGTATGAAAATGATACAGTCCTGTATACATCTGGCTCCTGTCCTGATGAGGTTACAACCAGCTTACAGCAAGACTTTGACAAGGTTCAGCTCTGGTTTGCTAACCATCAACTTTTCCTCAACACCAAGAAGACAGACTCCATGACCTTTGGCACAAGGCAGAGACTCTCAAGGCTTCCCTCCCTACCCATTTTCCATACCCTTGATGGGACTTTACTTGAGGACACATCCTCCTTCAGGTACTTAGGTGTTTGGTTGGACCAGCACCTAAACTTCTCTGGACATATTGATGCCATTCAGAAAAAACTGCACCTCAAGCTTGGTGCTCTGTTCAGGAACTGTAGTTGCATCCCTCCTACTGCTAGGCGTGAACTTGTCCAGAAGATGATACTGCCCATTTTTGATTACTGTGATGTAGTCTATGGTGCTGCCCCAAGTCCTCCCTGGCCAGACCGGACACCCTCTTCAATTCCTTCTGCCTCTTTGCCTTGGATGCCCCCCCCTTGCACCCACCATTGTGATCTTTATTGTGCCCTATTCTTCCCCTCTCTGCAAATAGGCGGCTATCCCACTGTGTTAAATTCACCTCCAAGTACTGGTTGGGTGAGCTCCCTTCCTATCTCACCTCCTCCTTTATAACACCCCCTCCACCCTCGCATTCCCTTAGATCAACCGACTCTTGCACCCTGGTAGTCCCCCGTAGATCCACTCAAATCAGCCAATCCGGTTACTCTCATCATCTCCCAAAAATCTGGAATTCCCTCCCCTCTCAGATCTGGCACTCATCCTCTGCCTACTCCATCAGCTCTGCCCTCAATAATTACCTTGCTCCTAGCTGCTCCTGCCATGTCCCTCCCTAACTCCCTCCTCTAAGTCCTGGACAAATCCTACCCCTCTACCATCACCTTCATTTTACCTTGTGTACACCCATCCAAATTCCTAGCTCTCCTCCCCTTCCCCAAATTGCTCCCCCTTACTGGCCTCTCTTGATCTCTCACAGAACATAAGGGGTCCGAATGGTCTCCATGGGCCCCTTCCCTACCCCCTAAAGGGGCTTGTATCTCTCATCTGCTCCCTTCCCCAACATCCTGAAGGGGTCTCTCTGGGATACTTCCTTATCCCCTTCTCTCTGGTCAGTGCAGTGCAGTGCAGATCCTCACATCCTGAAGTGGTCTCCAGGTACACAACTCTTTTCTCCCCCCCACACACCTCACCACTGCCTCTCTTTTCCCCCTTTTCTTTCACATAAGCACTTATTACTTATTAACACAGCACTTATTATTATCCACTGTTTTTACCTATCATGTGCAACACTGTTTGTAAGATCTACCTTACAACTGTATGTTAATGTTGAACTTATAACTTGAATGTTTAATGTCTCATTCCTAATGTACCCCTTCCCCCCAGGTTGCACCGGGAGATGAACGACTTGTCGCTCAGTGTGCCTTCCTGGTGAAACATTTCAATAAATAAATACATAAATAAATAGAAATATCCAATAGACATACGTACATACGAAAATACGAATGTGCCAGCAAAAACAGACCATCCAGTTTATCTAAATCTGCTCGAGTGTGCAGCTAGCACCCCTAGTTTGCAGCTGCCCCACCCTCTCCCCCTTTGTCATCCCACTGCCACCCCCACCTTCCCCACCCTCACTGTCCCCCTGTTCCCTGTCCCATGCCTTTTTGAAGCTGTTCACAGATTTACATGATACTACCCATTCTGGTAGTGCGTTCCATGTTGATACCATCCTCTCTATGAAATACTGTCTCCTCATTTCCCTCCTAAATGTTCCCCCCTCTATTCTTAGCCCATGCCCCCTAGTGTCCCTCCCCCTCCTTAGTTTAAAAACCCCTTCTGCCTCATCCTTATTGATCATGTCCCCCTCGTCCCTTCTGTCCTCCAGGATGTACATATTCAGGTCTCCCAGCCTGCTCTCATAGTCTTTCCCCTCCATTCCATGTATCATCTTTGTTGCCCTCCTCTGCACCCCCTCCAGTAGCCTGATATGACGCTTTAGGTATGGCCTCCAAAACTGCACACAATACTCCCAAGTGTGGCCTTACCAGCGACTTGTAGAGGGGCAAGATCACCTCTCTTCGCCTGGACGAAAAAAAACCTCGCTATGCAACCCCAGCATTTTGTTTGCTTTTGCAGCTGCTCTCCTGCACTGGACAGTGTTGTTCATGGTCCCTGTTATCATTACCCCTAGGTCCTTCTCCTCCTCAGTGATCCCCAGCTTACCGCCCCCCCACAGCCAGTATTTTCTCCTTGGGTTCTTCCCCCCAAAGTGCATAACCTTACACTTCTTTGCATTGAACCCCAGCTGTGACCTCTCTGACCACTCCTCTAGCTTGCTTAGGTCCCCCCTGCAGCTGCTTCCATCCCTCCCCTCCATCCACCACTGCTCCAGTTTTGGTGTCATCAGCGAACAGACTTACTTTGCTCACCACCCCATGTGCAATGTCTGATATGAAGAGTCCAAATAATACTGGCCCCAGCACAGAGCCCTGTGGCACCTCACTCATCACCAGCCTTAGAGCTGAGGGCTCCCCTCTCACCACCACCCATTGCAGCCTCCGACTCAGCCATCTTGTAATCCAGTTCATCATTTTTGACCCTACCCCTACACCAGTTAGCTTCCCCCCAAGAGGTACTGAATCGAAGACCTTGCTGAAGTCCAAGTAAAGAACATCCACTGCATGACTCTTATCCAGCTCTCCTGTCACCCAGTCATAATACTGTATCAAGTTGGTTTGACAAGACTTCCCTGAAATGAACCCATGCTGCTTCACATCCTGGAGGCCATTGTCCTCCAGGTATGACACAGTCTTTCCTTTAATATTATTTCCATGAGTTTGCACATTATGGAGGTGAGACTTACCAGATGATAATTACCCAGTTCATCCCTTGGCCTGCTCTTGTGTAATGGTGCTACATGTGCCATCCTCCAGTCCAGTGGCACACATCCCGACTCCAGTGAAATGCTGTACAGATCCGCCAGCGGCTCCACCAACACCTCCACCATCTCCCTCTGCACCCTGGGGTGGATGCCATCCAGCCCTGGTGCCTTGTCTACCTTCAGTGCCCACAGTCCGTCTAGGACTCTACTTGCCTCAATTCTTCCATCTGTCACCTCCTCTTCCCCTGTCCTCACCCTCCCAGCCCATGGTGATAGCGACCCCCCCCTTTCTTCCGTGAACACTGAGCAAAAGTATTCATTCAGTGCTTCTGCCTGCTCCTCCCCCTTTTCCGTCCACTCCCCACCACTTTTTATCCTCACTATTGTCTCCTTGTACTTCCTTTTCTCCCTGATGTATCTGAAAAAGGCCCCCCCCCCTTAATTCCCTGCACTAATCACAGCTCCCTCTGGGCCTTGGCTTCTCTCACTTTTCTGGTCATCTCCCTGGACCATCTTGCATATTCCTTCCTGTCCACTTCCTTCCCCATCCTCCTATGCCTCTGGTGCACCACTCATTTTGCCCTACCGCCTCCACAACCTCGCTGTTCAATCAGCATGGTTTTCTTGCTCCGCTCCTCTTACTCTGTGTCTTGGTGCAAGCTTCTGTTACCTCTGTGATCCCCCATTTAATAATATCCAGTTTCTGCTCCATGTCCATCTCCTGCCTTATGCCCTCCAGTTTCCCTTTCAGTACTTCCTGCATCCTCCCAAAGTCCACCCCCCTAAAGTTTACCACATGAATAACTGATTTCTCTGGCTCCCCGCATGTGGTGATATTAAACCACAATGTTTGGTCATTGCTGTCAGCTAGTGGGTACTCCACCTTTATTTCTCTTACTGCCTCCCCATTCGACAATACCAGATCTAAAGTGTTCTTTAGCCTAGTAGGTACACTAATCAACTGTGTCGGGAGATGCTCCTGGATCACATCCAGAAGCACTTGCTCCCTAGCACTGGAGGTGACCGGAATGCTCCAGTCAACCCTTGGCAAGTTGAAATCCCCCAAGATGACCACCTTCCCTTTTCTACATACCTTTTTGATTTGTTTCGCTAATTCCCTGTCAAGCTCCTCAGACTGGGACGGTGGCCTATATACCACTCCAAACCTCAGTTTCCTACCCCCTGAATCTAGGAGCTGCAGCCAGATTGCCTCTGTTCTCCTTTCTACCCCCTCGTCCCTTGTGCATTTGATCCCATCCCTCACATAGACTGCCACCCACCCCCTCCCTCCTTATGGTCCTTCCTGTATAATTTGTATCCTGGAATTGCCAGATCCCAGTCCCGGTGCTCAGTTGCCCACATTTCTGTGACAGCTGCAGTATCCACCCTCCACACTGCTAAGAGTGCCTGTAGCTCAGCTGATTTGTTTCCTAAGCATCTTGCATTCAACAAGACTACCCTCCATCCTGCCCCTTCCCTTCATTGGCCTCCATCTCCTCCCTTCTACTACCTCCTTTTTTGGCTGCCCCGAGTCCTTCTCTGCTAATCTGGGGGGGAGACTGTGACTCCACCCTATCGTATCCCTGCCTACCTATGAGACGTTTTACTCATTTGTATACTTCTTGTGTACCTCTTTTTTATCTTATAAGTGATGGAATAACTATGATATCTGTACTGAGAACCAATACTACACAATAATTGGAGCAAGCCAGGAGTGGGGTCACAAAAGACCACTCTAGAAGGCTGGAAGAACTAGGCCAGCTCAGTCCCTGTCATAGGGGAATTAGTGGCCATAGGTACAATTTAAGATACTGTAGGGATTCCATTGTTTATGGAAAGTATCCCTATTGTGGGGAGCCCAGTAACTTGTTCATTCGTATTTGGTCACCTGGGCGACTGAACAACACTAATCCTCAAATATCAGTAGGGTTATACAGTATGTCTCCAATGCATCAGAACACTTTAATTGACATATACGCACACTGCAGTCAACCCCATACTCGGCAACTGGGGCAACTGTGGCACCTGGGGAAGGGCTGTATAATCATCAGAATAAAAATCTTCTGGGACATCCCGACACCTCATACCTTTCTGCAGACTTCGCCCACTTGCTCCTAGAATCTACAGTTTCTAACTTGGAACTTTTCTTTAAAGTATGGAGTAGGATTCCCCCTGCTTGCTGACATCTCCATAATTTGTCTGAGGGCATTAACTCCCACTTAAGATAGTTGGGGTGAAATACCACCTATGGGGACCTTCTTCTGTATTATTTTGCTACCAACACCCCTACAGGCTTGCTGAGCAAACCTTTAAAAACTCTTCCACTCCTCCTTAGATTTGGAACTATCCAGGTCATCCTCCCATTGTGTTCTTGCCATGTACATTTGATCTGCAATGACTTCCCTGACTTTAGAGTACAGGCACCCTGGTAGTCCTAATGAGTTCTTGGTTATTGTCCTTAGGGCTGTAAATATAGTAGTAGCCACAGTAATAGCTGGGTCACAGCTCAGACCCAAAAGAGGCTAAAGGGTACTTTGTAGCTGGAGATAGTTCTAGAATAGAGACCTGGGTAACTGAAACTCAGTTTGTAGTTGCTAGAAATATTTTAATGTTTGTGTGTTTTGGTCAACGAGGACTGCAACTGCTGTTATATTGTGTGCCCTCCACTGTGTGCAGTAAATGGGTGGAACCACCAATGCAAATACCTTTGTTGCTCCATAAAGACCATATCTGTATGGGCATGGCACTCCACTCCACCCGCTTAGTCAATACAAACCATGCTTCTCTAGTTGCAATCATACATGCAGTAGGTGTGAGCTGACCTGTTGAGCTGAAAGATAAATGCTAGGGGTTATGCCACTACCCACTGCCTTCTCTAGATCATGCCATGGTGGGGGGTGGTCCAGGGATCCGTTAGTGGGAAACAACCACTGCAGCACTTGCTAGGCCTGAAAATCAACATAGTAGCACCACATCCAAGGCACGTTCCAGTGTCCCTCCTTCTATATTTTGGGTTGCATCTTTTGAATTGTCTGCTGAAAAAAATCTGAATATAAAGTGACTGGGGCAGTGAGAGGGTCCTTTGCCTTTTGCCTCAAAGTAGCTTTGGCTGTGATTTGATATTTCTTTTAGATTACTGTCTTTTTTTATTTTTTGTGCCATCCTGAGTATTGGCATTTTTTATGCAATTTGCAGTTTGCTCTCCTGAACTGTATCTGGAGATTTAATTTTGAGTTTTGTTTTTAGGGTTTTTTTTGGGGGGTGGGTAGTGTTTATTTGATTTGTGTGTGTGTGTGTGTGTGTGTGTGTGTGTGTGTGTGTGTGTGTGTGTATGTGTGTGTTTGTGTGTATGTGTGTGTGTGTGTTTGTGTGTATGGAGGCTGTGGTATTGAGTTTTGTTTTGATCTTGGGATTACGTAGCTGGGGGGATGTGTCTGGGAAGGTATGCAGGCCTGGGGTGGGCCAGGATAGTGTATGGGGCATCCCGGCTGTTTGATCTTCGGCCTTTTTTCAGCCTCCCTGTGTCGGATACTACAACAAGGCACTGTAGGGAGGTTGGAATCGGGAGGAGTCATTAGACTCGATCAGGGCGGGGTGCCCCTTGCACTGCGGGTGGTAGGATCGAGGTAGTGGGGTGCAGAAGGCGCCCTAGGATTAGATAGGACTTGGGGAGAGGCCAAATATGTTTAGTTCCTGTCACCAGGGTTCCCACCAGACTGAGTGGGCAGGCAGCCAGAGGGGCTGTATTGTCCACCAATCCCCTGAGGACGGTGCTTTGCAATGCCAGATCGGTCAGAAACAAGAGTGCAATTATGGCAGACTTGGTTTCTTTGGCCGATCTGGCTTGTATTACGGAGACCTGGATCAGTGATGATACTGGCCCAGTTTTAGAGGCTGCCATCCCGCCCGGGTATACCGTAGTGCACTGCCCCAGAGTGGAACGCAGGGTTGGGGGGGTAGCCATCTGTTTTAGATCTGAGCACCCAGTGAGAGCACCACATTCATTTGAATGTGTGGCCATTCGTGGGGGTTCAGGTGCAGGCTGCTTGGTTCTCCTGATTTACCGCGCTTCTGGGGTGGTGGGAGATTTTTTGCAGGAAGTGGCCGATTTCATCATCGGGGAAACATTGGAGACCCCCAGATGTTTAGTGCTGGGTACTTCAATGTTTGGGCCGAGGATGAATCCTCTCGGCTTGGTTATAACTTCCTCCAGATGATGTAATCACTGGGCTTTGCTCAGAGAGTTTCTTCCATGACTCATCAGGGTGGCCACATGTTGGATTTGGTGTTCTTACTGGGGCTTGAGATAAATAGTCTCAGCATTGATAGGGTCGTTTGGTCCGATCATTGCATGGTGAAGTTCCGGTTCAGGGCCCCCCTCAGTAGCCCTCCCCCTGCAGAGATGGTCAGCTATCGCCCTTTGAGGGGGTTGACCCCTGAGGGTATCTTGGTGGTGGCTGACCTATCTAGTGTGGACAATGCATGCATTGGGGTGTAGTAGTGAGCGCCTATAATAAGACCTTTCTGATGTGGCAGCTCCCCTACTTTTAGCCGATGTATGACCCAGGTCTTCTCACCTTGAGGTCCCACTTGGTATGATGGGGAGCTCAAGGAGATGACGACCTTGGGTCGGAGATTAGAGCACTGCTGGTGGAAGTCCGGCATGGAGGTAGACAAACTGGCCCTACGTATGCACTACGGTGCATACCAGGGGACAATCAACTGTAAGAAGGCAGAATTCCTGTCCAGGGAGATTGCTGCCAGGAGTAACTAACCAACTGTGCTCTTTCAGACTGTGGACAGGCTCCTTCATCCTTCCTGTCTACATCCAAAGGTAGCCTCTTCGAACGCATTGTGCGATGAGTTTGCTCGGTTCTTCTCGGACAGGGTGTCTGCCATCAGGCAGGGGGTTCCACCAGTGGACCAGAATTTGGCCAACAGTGGTCGCCATGAGTGACCAGAGAGCACTCCACCTGTTTGGGATGAGTTTAGACTGGTGGAGGTGGCTGAAGTCAGTGAGATTGCCTCCAAGCTTCAGCACACCTTTTGTGAACTGGACCCGGTGCCAACTCGTTTCTTAATGAGATGTGTTGACTCTGTCAGCCCGGTGTTTGCCCTGATTGTCCAGTGTTCCTTGTCAGAGGGGGTCTTTTCTGATGTCTTGAAAGAGGCATTGGTGAGACCCCTTCTGAAAAAAACATCATTGGACCCTGACGTCAAGGCAAATTACTGTCCTATCTCCAATCTCCCATTTTTAGGTAAGATTGTTGAGAAGGTGGTGGTGCTTCAGCTTGAGGAGCATCTCGTGGCCCATGATCTGTTTGAACTGCTCCAGTTTGGGTTCCGTGCGAGGCATAGCACAGAAACTGCACTAGTTCAGGTGCAAAATGACCTCCTTAGGGCCAGAGATCGAGGGGAAGGGACAATTCTTGTTTTCCTCGATCTTTCTTCAGCATTCGACACGGTGGACCATCGAGTGTTACTTGACCACCTAAGGGAATTCTGCGGACTCGCTGGCTCTGTCACCTGCTGGTTTGAGTCTTTTTTATCTAACAAGAGGCAGAGGGTAGTGATGGGGAATTTCTCCTCCTCCCCTGACCACCTGTCGTGCGGAGTTCCCCAGGGTTCGGTCTTGTCACCAATGTTGTTTGCCGTGTACATGCTACCCCTGGGGGACCTCATTAGGAAGTACAGCTTGTGTTTTCACTGCTATGCATATGATACCCAGCAGTACTTTTCCTTTGCCTCGGAACATCTTGTGCAGTAGAAGTGCTTAACAGCTGCCTTGCTGAAATCAATGGCTTGATGGCCTCCAGCTGGTTGAGACTGAACCCCAGTAAGACGGAGGTACTGGTGGTGGAGTCGAACAGAGGGTGTGATAGGTTGCCCTCTGGTGCAGAGACAGGACTTTGCCTTGGCTCTATACCATTGAAGGCCTCCTCTAGGGTGCGTGATCTGGGTGTTATTCTTAACAGCGGTTTGACACTTGAGTTTCAGGTGGCTTCCATTGTCCGTACCAGCTTTTATTGTCTGAAGAATATCGTCAGGATCAAGCCCCTAGTTCCGCCACTGGACCTCCCCACTTTGGTGCATGCCTTCATGATGTCCGGGCTTGACTACTGTAATGCACTCTATCTTGGGGTCTCTGGGGGTACCCTGCGCTGACTGTAGCTGGTGCAGAATGCAGCAGTGAGGTTATTGACAGGACAGTCTAAATACTGTCATATTACTCTGGTGCTGCGTCAACTGCCTTGACTGCCGGTTAGGTGGAGGGTCCTCTTTAAGGTGGGTTTGCTCACCTTTAAGGCCCTACATGGCCTGGGCCCTGGCTACCTGGAGGACCTTCTTACACCTGCTGTCTCGGTCCGTTCCCTCCACTCCTCCTCCAGGGGCCTCCTTGTGATTCCCAGGACGAGGCTAAGAACTGCTGACGACAGAGCATTTAGTGTTGTCGCCCCCATCCTGTGCAATTTGCTTCCTTTAGTTGCTGGGGAGGCCCCGTCTGTTGAGATATTTAAGGCCAAGGCCTTCTTGTACAATCAGCCCTTCCCAGACTATGCTTTATAGTTCATACCTGTTTTTACAAAAAAAAAAAAAGTTGATGCTTAATTTAGTTTTAGAGACTCTAAATGTAGCTGTAGCTGAGGGTAGCAAATTGTGTAGCAAATTTTGTTTTAACTTGTTTGGAGCAGTGTATATAATTGATTATTATTGTGCTGTATTTATTTGATTGATGCGTAGCGCCCAGAGCCTCCGCGATGGGGGCGTCTCTTTAAATAAAATTTACCTTGCCTTGCCATTGCTTCTACAGTTTTACTTTTCAGAGCCTGAGAGGTTTTGTCTGTTTCAGTGTAACTAATTATTAATTTCATGCAACAGGGTAATTACACTGTAGTTACATGTTTGTTGTATGCAACTACATTGCAACTGCAGTGTAGTTACACTGTAACTACAGTGCAGTTAACTGACACTTAAAGTGTACCAAAGCAATCTATCATTTGGACATATTGGACAGAAACTTGTTGGTGGCTACAGTAGCATAGGTTGTATAGGATTCTCAGAGTTGTCAATAGTTAAAGTGCCTTAAGTTTGCCCCCAATGTTAAGCTGTAGCCTAGATCATCCATCTATGTCCGTGAAACCCTGTAAATTAGTACACGCATGTTTTGGATATCACACATGTTCATCCCTGCTTATGAAGTTAAAGGTGTAGGTATGCTAGACCTAGAGTCCCCGCAGACCTTTAACTACTATGATACAATGCCTATTTAAAGGGATTCAATGAGGTGGTTTAAATTATCAGAGATTATCTGTTAGCTAGATATGGATTTTGATCCCATGGTATGTAATTCCTTCTGGGGCCCATTTTAACCCTAGTACTACTGCTGAGACTTAGGAACAGTCTCATTTAGGGGTACTAGAACATAAGGACTCAGCACTCCATACCACAAAAAGCTTCCAGACTCTTCAAGTCATTTCACCAAATTTCATTATTTTATTGTGAGAAAAAACATAAATGTGGAGAGCCGGTGTAGCACAGTGAGGCCCACCACTGTAACTGATGTTTCGCACTTGTTACAAGTGCTTAATCATGGTATAGTGCACCCCCTAGAGTTTGGATTATTATATCCTTACACATCAAGTGTTCAATTATACAAATGTGAAAATGTATATAATACAATTAATCCACAACACCATTAAGTACTTATAAAGCAGTAAAACATAGTGACCATACTCGCGTTTCAGACTGTCCTTCAGGTATGCTCTCATGAGATTAAAATCTGCCTTCCTGAGGTCTAGGACTTTCTGCTTTTTATGGCTAGCCTCCTTGACTTTATTGACTGTGTTCGATACCATATGATGGTCACTAGAGCCCAGGTGGATACCCACCTCTATGCCTGAGACCCGTGTAGGTGTATACGGTCTTATTCAATATAGAAACTTGGCCATTTCTATTTGGTCATTAATTCCTGGCTATTCTAAGGCACCTACCTAACTGGTATATCCAGTATGCCTCTCTTTTGTCCAGCCTTGCTTTGATATCTCCTCCCCTTGTTTCCTGCATCTCTTTGTCTGTACCTATAAACATATGATCATTCTGTTTTGTTTTATATGGATATTTTTAATGTCATGTTCCAGCCTTGTTTCATTTACATCTGTTTCTTTTAAGATTCCTTTCTCCTCTCAGTGTGCCCTGTCCCCAAGCTCCTTATATGGGGACATACTAGCAGCTGTAAAAGTTAAAATACTATGTGCTTTCTATATATTTACATGCCAAGAAAGGTTTTAATACTGGCTGCAAAAATGTAAAATGCAAAATAACAATGTTGTCCATTTGTAAAGGTTAAAGTTAATGTGGAAGTTTTTAAGCAAAAGAATGATCAAATGGTGCTTGTATTAGCAGACTACATTGTGTATATAAATGAATTCAAAGGGTTTTTACTGTGGCGATATACATATCCTAAAAGGAACAAATGAAAATTGGTATGATCACTATGTTTTACTGCTTTATATGTATGTAATGGTGTTGTGGATTAATTGTATTATAGGCATCCACATTTGTATGATTAAACACTTGAGCTGTAAGGATATAAAAAGCTCAACTCTAGGGATGTACTTTACCATGATTAAGCACTCGGAGTGGGTGCAAAAGTCAGTTACAGTGGTGGCCTTCCTGTGCTACACCAGCTCTCCACATTTGTGTTTTTTCTCACAATAAAGTAATGAAATTTGGCGAAATGACTTGAAGAGTGTGGAAACTGTTTGTGGCATGGAGTGCTGAGTTCTTATGTTCTAGTTTCAGTTTGGGGACTTGCAAGCACCAGCCTCTTATGTGAGTGAGCCTTTTTCTGTTTGAACTCATTTAAGGGTAAGCAGAAACCTAATAAAACTGGATAAGGAGAACCATCAGCTATGGGATGGATTCCCTAAACTGCCCTTTTATGTCCCCTTTGCCATACACGCAACTATTTGGATACTGTGGTCACCCCTTAATCTCACTGTGAGAGGCTAAAGTGCTGATAGGATGACCAGCAGGGATAGGGACTACCACTAGCTCTCAGATGACAGTTGGTGAGGACCTCGGGCATTGGGGCAGAGCAGATTGTGTACGCCCAGCATGTCTTTCCAATCTTGAAGGCACTGAAAGAGGTGCTCCCATTCCACTGAATCACAGGCTTTTTTGAAATCAGTTGCTACTGCAGCAGTGAATAAGTTCCATTTATGGGTCTGCGAGATAATGTCAGTCAGAGTACAGATGCTATCGATACCCCAGCTCCCCTTAACAAACCTAGTTTGTGCCAGGTTGATGGGCAAGAGTAGATCTTTCTTTAATGGCAGTGCAATGAGTTTTGCTAACACCTTGCTATCCGTATTAAAGAGGGCAGCAGTTGTGGGTCTTCAATGGCCTTCAGGGGCACTGTAATGATGGTGTCATTCAGCTATCTAGGGAGACTTTTCTTGTTCAGGTATTCTTGGACCAAAGCGGTGAGGTGAGGTGAGGTGAGGTGCGGTGAGGTGAGGTGAGGTGAGATGAGGTGCAGTGAGATGAGATGAGGTGAGGTGAGGTGAGATAAGGTGCAGTGAGATGAGATGAGGTGAGGTGAGGTGAGGTGAGGTGAGATGCGGTGAGGTGAGGTGAGGGGAGGGGAGGGGAGGTGAGGTGCAGTGCAGTGAGGTGAGGTCTGGTGAGGTCCAGTGAGGTGAGGTGAGGTGTGGTGCAGTGAGGTGAGGTGAAGTGCAGTGCTGTGAGGTGAGGTGAGGTGAGGTGAGGTGCCACTGTCTATGCCATTGCTTGATAAACTTCAGTACAGAAGTCACTGCCTGGGGCTTTACGTAAGTTAAGAGATTTAAGAGCACTGATTACTGCAGGTAATTTAACTGGAGCATCTGATAACCTGCTGGTTTCTGGGATCAGATGATGAAGAGGGGCATCACACAGAAATTCTTGCACCTTGCCAAGTACGCTGTATGTCAGCGTGCATATAAGCTATGGCAGAAGTCCTAAAACTGACCATTAATGTACTGCGGGAGTCGCTTGAGTGATACGCCAAGCATCTTAGTGGCCCATATTTGAGTCTCTAATAGTTGCTTCTAGAGTCAGTTATATCAAAAGACAATGGGCTTTTTCACCCTCCCCCCATGGAGCACTGCTTGTTGTAGTGAATTGCCAGCTTAGCCATCCAGCTGAGAAGTAAGTTAATTTGATACTTTAAACTGACCACTTTAGCCAGGGTTTAGGGCTGTGATCCAACCTACCCTTATGAGCATCCTTTTCCTCTACTGCTTAGTCTCTAGGCTGACCAGCTCAGCCTCTCTTCTTTGGCACCTGGCTGCTGCATGCCTCAGTATTAGACCACTTATGGTAGCCTTGAAAGCTTCCCAAAACCACTGTGGTCACCATGACTGATGAAGCAATTTCACTGATAAACTGGCATGTTCACTGCTCTACCCATATACAAAATTGGGGTTCCTGTGTCAGAAGTGAGTCTAGATGCCACTGTAACCAGCTTGTCTCCTTTGGCAGCTCAAGGCAGGTTACTAGACAGCAATCCAAGGGTTAAAGCAAACCCCAATAGCTTTTCTCGGGGGGGGGGGTTGACTGGAGACAGGATATCTGGATGTTTATGTTGCGAGAGACCTGACTTAGAGCGGGAAACTACAGCATGACTTTTCATAGTTCTGCCCTTCCTCTGAAAACATATAAGAAGGGGAAGGCACCTAGGTGTGAGAGGTTGGGAAGAAAGAGAGATGAGCAGTCCAGCCTCTCTGACTGCGACTGGGCTGAGGGGGCCTGTGGTTCCAGGGATGGTGGTAGGGTCACTGGGATCAGGTGGCATTGGTCCCTTCAGGCCTGTTCACCAGAGAAAAGGAATATCAGGAGCAGATGGAGGGTTGGAGACCCTGAGATCTTGCTGAAGTGCAGCAGAGACCATCAGTACCGGGCAGGCACATTGGGAGAGTGGTGGGCCAAAGCAAGAAAATGGAATTAAAATAAATGAATTTCAGGCTTTCAAGCTGCTTTTTTTGGGGGGTGGGGCACTGGCACTACAGCTGTTTGACATTGGGAGAGCGGTGGGAATGTGGCCAGACATGGGAGTCTGTTTTGGGGCCACTAAAGCTATCATTGTGATGATCAAGGGAGACACACACACAGCCAGACCAACCATGCTTTAAGCACTTAGTAGTGATATCAAATGCTGATACACTTTCATATTTACTGCCCTTCTGGACATAAGACTGCCAATTGGTTAGTGCTTGCCCTGCCTGGGGAGAGTGCCACTACACAACCCATCTTGGGAGCACCAGGGCTCCAGGGACACCAAAAGGGAGGTTAGGGATCTTTAGGGTTGAAAGAGATCCAGTACTTTATGTAATCTGTTATTCTGTCCCTTTAGTTCAGAGGGTGGTCCTGGAACATGTTATGGTAGTGGAATGGGCAGTAGGCCCCTATGGGTGTGCTGGGTACCATCAAACCAGTGACAGGAGGTAGCAGCCAGGAAGGATGCCATATTAGAGATGGGGGGTTAGGAAGAAGCCCCAAGAGTTGTTGTAGGAACCTTTGTGCAGTGCATGGCCCATGAAGTATTGCACTATAGTGTATGGTGAGGGCTTGTTCGGCTTAGAAATCCATCATAGCTAAAATGTTGTTGCACCACAGTTCAAAGGTCATAGAATCCAGTAATACCCTACTGTGATACAACAACATTTCAGCTCTTTTTACAAGTGCATGAGCCACAGTTTAACTCAAGCAACAGAAACTGCAGGATCAACGAGATGCAAACTCCCACCAGCGGCACAATCATTTGAACTCGTCACTGTTACAAATTCTGCAGATACAGGATCAACCAGATACAATAAAAAATGCAGGATATGCTCGAGGTACTTAAATGTCTCTATCATATCTCCCCTCTTTCTCCTCTCCTCCAGGAAATACATATTGAGGCCCTCTAGTCTTTCCTCATATGACTTTTGGTGCAGTCCTTGCACCGTTTTTGTTATCCTTCTCTGGACTGCCTCTATTCTGTTTATGTCCTTCCAGAGATGGGACCTCCAACACTGGACACAGTACTCAAGATGAGGCCTCATTAGTGATCTGTACAGTGGCATAAACACATCCTGTTTTTCTGCTAGTGATACCTCTCCGTATGCATCCTAGCATCCCACTGGCTCTCCCCACAGCCTTCTCACATTGTTTGGTTATCTTTAGGTCACTGGAAATGATTACCCCAAGGTCACTTTCTTGATTGGTGGTCATCAGTACCTCTCCCCCCATCTTGTACTCCTCCCCCCTTGGATTTCTGTGCCCCAAATGCATGATTTTGCACTTCTTTGCATTGAAGCTTAGCTGCCACACTCTTGACCATTCCTCAAGCATGTTTAGGTCCTTCCTCATTCTTTCCACACACACACTCCCTTTGGAGTGTCAACCCTGTTACAGATCTTAGTATCATCTGCAAAGAGGTATACCTTCCCCTCTAGCCCCTCTGCAATGTCACTAATGAAGACATTAAAGAGGACTGGTCCCAGCACAGATCCCTGTTGCACCCCGCTGGTCACCCTCCTCTCCTCGGATTGCATGTCATTTACCACCACCCTCTGTGTCCTGTCACTCAACTAGTTTCTGACCCAGTTTGCCACCTTGGGGCCCACTCCCAGGCTGCCCAACTTATTTACCAACCTCCTATGTGGGACGGTGTCGAAGATCTTGCTGAAATCTAGGTAGGCCACATCCACTGCCCCTCCCGGATCTACTTCCCTGGTCACCCAGTCAAAGAAATCTATCAGATTTGTTTGACAAGACTTTCCCGCTGTGAATCCATGCTGCCTCAGATCCTGTGCTCCACTGGATTCAAGAAATATCACAGTCTTTTCCTTTAGCAGTGACTCGATTAATTTCCCTACCATCGACGTCAGGATGACTGGCCTATAGTTGCCAGCCTCCAGTTCCCTGGAACCACCCCTCTCACCCTCGATTTGTTGAATAGGGCTATTAGTGGTGCTGTCAGCATCTCTCTAAGTTCTTTTAATATTCTGGGATGTATAGACACAACTGCAGGATCAACCAGATATTTGAAATTACTCACAAAATCTAAGATGATTCCTCACAGTGGTAGTCCTCTCGCTTAGCGAGAAATATGGCCACCATGTTGTTGTTTTTTTAAATCCCTCCTAAATGCAACTGACAATCAATGAAAGCCTGTGGCATAGATGTAGGGACATCTTGCCCCTAACAACCACACCGCTGATCTGAGCAACCAGCCTTAACTCCAGGAATAAGACGCAGCAGCTAAAATTTATTTTTCTATAAAAAAAAACATCAAACTGTTTTAATATTATTTTTAGGGGCATCATACACTGCAAAATTGCTGGATGGGCAACTCTATGCACAACCTGCATGTTGTGCCACCTCGGGGTTCTGATTCCCACAGACCTCTCGAGCTCTGCTCTCGAGGTCAGAAGGAATCATAATTCCTCTGTGGCACAACACACTGGATGTGCATAGTTGCCCATCCAGTATTCTCTATGTAGTGTGAACAAGGTACCAACATGAGGAATATGGACGGGGAATGCCCAGAGAGCTGTGTGCCACCCTGGCACCTAATACAACTACCATGCTTGATCCTAGCTCCTGTACAGACATTATAGTCTGTGTGTGGTCTCATGTTACTGGTGCTCCAGAGTATAGTTGAAGATGCCCCTTGTCCCCATCACCCCAACCTGTGATGGCAAAGGAAGCTGGCAGTGGTGCAGAAATGGTGTTCATGGCATGAGGTGGGTGTTCTCCTGGACGAGATACCATCATATACCCCTAGACACAGGAGGGTGACCCAGCCCTTACACCACCTCTGAGACCTTTCTTTTAGTCCTAGATGCAGGATAATAGATACAGTAATAGGTCAGATAAAGTAATATTACCAATATTCAGGAAATTAGCCACCTTTGCTACTTGCGGTGAGGCTGAAGCTAGGAAAAAATCTATACTATTGTAACTATTACAGGCATTGGAATAGAAGATGTAATTCTGTCCATGGGATGATGAAGCCAAAAGATATTCACCAGTTCCCTTTCTGTGATTAGTTTCCTCTGGGGTACCCCACTTCTATCCAGAGTGGAGTCTAGAACAAGGTTGAAGTCCCTGCCACACAGACTCAAAGCTCCTTGTGGGATAATGCATTGCAGGGCTTGTGGTACTATGCTGAAGAACTCGATGCATCAACATTCTTTGTGTAAACTTTATCAAGGATAACTGCAATACCTTGCCCTATCCAATACCTAGTGACCTTTCTTGCCAAATAGCAAGTGCTCAATTGGCAAATTCAATTTTGTATCACCCCAAATTAATCCCCCCCCCCTTTTATTTCCTCATGAACTATGCAATTCTTTGCCCGCCCACTCCCTTCTCAACTGAAGTGTGTCTTCTTTTTTAAGATGTTTTCCTGGGGGAATACTACACCAGCCAGAACAGTCCTCAAATAAATACATGCCTTTTTCCCCTTTTAATTGTATGGTTCATCCCCTTGATGTTCCAAAAAAACATTTAATCTACATACTATCACAATAACCACCTGGAAGAAACAAATTATGAACAATACAGTACACCCACAGAGAGAAGCCTATCTCTAAAGTATTGTCTGTTCCCCCCCCAAAAGGTTAGGCACTGAGCTCACATCTGCTTATTTCCAAGTAGAGTTTCAGGGAAGGACTTCCAAGACTTTTCTGTACTTACCCATCTATGTTTCTATGTTTCCACCTGCACTGTTCCACACTGACAAAGCTGCAATACAATAAAACATTTTTAGCAACATTGCTATAAAGTAAGTTAAACTAACATTAATCGTTAAGAACATGACACTAAAACACCTGGTCGAGGCTCAGGAGCAAGAGCACATCCAAACTAGGGCCAAAGGGCCAACTTTAGACTGACCTTTAGCTTCAGCTGTATATCTGGGAATCCTTGAACCACTTAATCACAGTCCTATGTCAACAAGACAGAATGAAAGCTGCCTCATGGCTAAGTCTGCTCAGAAAACCAACAGAAATACACCAGAAATATGAGCATGACCCACCATCAAAATAATACCAAGGGGCCATAAAGTCAGATCAAAACTTTTTTATTCACAATAGTGCCAAGGCCACTTACCAGTAAAAAGGGGACACTAGTGGCACCCAGCAGGAAAGAATCTGTATAGAATAAACACAAATTTTTGGTGTACCTTTACTCCACTCTTTAACATTCATTCGCAATAGAACCCATGCTGTGTAACCAGTGGACTGTCTCACTGCAGACAATATGTAATGTCCAGTACTTGAGCATGATTTTCAAGTATCTGACCTAGGCCCCACTGTACGTGAGTAAGAGGTTCCTCCCACAAAGGAAAGGAGCAAGATGCAAAAGGAAATGTTATTGAAAATTATGATTGTTTTAAATATTTAGATTTTTATTTAGATTGTAATCTATTGTATAATTCTCATACTGATTTTGTTATAATGACTGTTAACATTCATTTTGGTTTACTATATCAGATTTGGGATTAACATAGAAACATAGAAACATAGACTTTGACGACAGATAAGAACCACTTGGCCCACCCAGTCTGCCCATTTCCCTACCTATTGGATAAGCTGCAGATACTAGTTAACCAGCAACCTATTTCTTCCTAAACCCCACCAAAATTGCCTTGTGTCTGTCCCATGCATTCTTGAATTCCCCCACTGTTTTTAACCCCACGACATCCTCAGGAAGGCTGTTTCACGTCTTCACCATCCTTTCCATGAAAAAATACTTCCTCAGAGTGCCCCTGAGCTGTCCTCCCTTTTTTATCTTCAAATTGTGCCCCCTTGTTCTTGCACATCTCATTTTCTGAAAGATGCTACCCTCTTGGACTTAATTGATTTCCTTGAGGTACTTGAAAGTTTCTATCATGTTCCTCCTCTCCTTCCTTTCCTCAAGTGTATATATATTGCGCTACTTTAGTCTCTCTTCGTATGGCTACTGGTGCAGAGCCTCCACCATTTTAGTTGCCCCCCTCTGGATTGCCTCCATCCTGTCTACATCCTTGTGGAGATGGGGTCTCCAGAACTGGACACAGTAGTCCAGATGGGGTCTCACCAACTGTCTGTACAGAGGGATAACAACTTCCTATTTTCTACTGGTGATGCCTCTCACTATACATCCCAGTATCACCCCAGCCCTCCTTACTGCCTTCTCACATTGCCTGCTTACCTTTAGGTCATGATGATCATCTGATATGACTACCCCCAGGTCCCTTTCCATTTTTGTTATTGTTAGTACCTCCCCCCATTGTGTACTCTTCCCCTAGGTTTTGTTTCCCAAGTGCATTACTTTGCATTTCTTTGCACTGAATTTAAAGCTGCCACATTTTTGACCATTCCTCCAACCTTGCCAAGTCCTTTCTCATCATTTCTACTCCCCCCCCTTGTGTATCAACCCTGTTGCATATCTTGGTGTTGCCTGCAAAGAGGCATACTTTTCCTTCCTGTCCCTATGCAATGTCACTTTTAAAGCCATTATAAAGGACCGATCCCAGTACTGAATCCTGCAGTACCCCACTAATAAACCCCCTTTCTTTGGAGTGGACTCCATTTACTATTACCCTCTGTGTCCTGTTGTCCAGCCAGTTTTTTTACCCAAGCAGCCACCCTGTGACCCACTCCCAGGCTGGCTAACTTGTTTATTAATCTTTTGTGTGGGACTGTGTCAAATGCCTTGCTAAAGTCTAGGCTGGCCATGTCCACGGCCTCTCCCTGATCTACTACTTTGGTCACCCAGTCAAATAAATCTATTAGATTTGCCTGACTTGACCTTCCCACTGTGAATTCATGCTGCCTTGGTTCCAGGTGCCTTGCTGGCCTCTAGGTACTCAACAATTCTTTCTTTCAGAAGTGATTTCATCATTTTCCCTACCACTGAGGTCAAACTAACAGATCTGTAGTTTCCTGCATCTGCTTTGCTCCCACTTTTGTGAACGGGAATCACATCCAAACTCCTCCAGTCCTTGGGTACCACACCATCCTCCCATAATTTGTTAAAAAGGGTAGTCAGTGGTGTCACTAGTTCTTCCCTTAGTTCTTTTAGAATTCTGGGGTGAATCCCATCAGGTCCCATCGCTTTGTCCATCTTCAGTTTCAGGAATTCTTTCAGAACCCTTTCTTTTGTGAATGGACTGGTATTGACCCCTCTTTCCAGAGTGCTTCTATTGATTGGATTAGGTACCTCCCCCTCCTCTTCTTTTGTGAATACTGAGCAGAAGTATTCGCTCAGTAGCCCTGCTTTTCACTGTCGCCCTCTGCCCACCCACCTCCCCTTTATTGCCCTCATTATCCTCTCTTGGTCTTTTCTTCGCTCCCTAATGTACCTATAAAAGGTTTTATCCCTTCTTTACCAAGTTGGCTATCTTTTCCTCAGCTTGGACCTTGCTATTCTGACTGCCTTCCTCGCTTCCTTCTGCTTTAACTGGTACAGTTCTCTGTCCTATTCCTTCTGTGTTTCCTTATACTTCCGAATGCTATCTTTTTCTCCCTAACCTTCCCTGCCACCTCTTTTGAGAACCATAGTGTTTTTTTCTCCTTCATTTTGATTTGTTTATTTGCTTCACAAAAAGGCTTGTTGCCTCTGTGATGACAGTTTTGATGTTTCCCCTTTGTTTCTCCACCCTTCCTCTTTGCCCGTTTGCTAGTGCTTTTCTGAGGCACTTTCATATTTTGCCAAAGGCAGCCTTCCTAAAGTCCAGTACCCTCACATTTGTATGGTTTGACTCTACGCTGTGTTTATCATGAACCACACTGTTTGGTGGTCACTTGTTCCCAGATGGCTACCCACTTTTAAATCTGAGCTCCTATCTCCGTCCCCATTTGAGAGTACCAGGTCTAAGATTGCTCCCTCCTGAATGGGTTCCAGCACTAGCTTTCTGAGACGTGGCACCTGTAGGCCATCAAGAATGACCCTACTCTTAGATGTGGCTGCAGCAAAGGTGCTTCAGTTAACATCTGGCAGATTTAGGTCCCCCATCAACAATATCTTCCCTTTTTCTGCCATCCTATGGATGCCTTCTATAATTTCCTTGTCCATTTCCTCCCCCTGAGATGGGGTCTGTATACAACCCCCATGCGGATTGCGGTGCCATTTCCTGTCTCCAGGGTGACCAACAGTACCTTCTCCCCATTTCCCCTTTAGTTCTGTTGCTTTGATCCCTTCCCTTAGATAGAGAGCTACTCCTCCTCTTCTACCCTCCCTGTCTCTGCTGTACATTGTGTACCCTGGTATGTTGACATCCCAGTCACGGTTCTCTGTGTACCATGTTTCTGTGACTGCCATGATATCCAGGCTTCCCTCTTCTATCAAGGCCACTAGTTCAGAAAGCTTGTTACCCAGAGTATGGGCATTGGCACTCATTGCCCTCCATTTTTTGATGGCCTTACCCCTTTTAGCCCCATCCCTGTCCTTACTGCCTTTGTCTTTTTCTCCATTTACCCCTGCCCTTCTCCCTATCAACTTCTCTGTTTTGGTGTTTACCTCACTAAGTACCCTGATTTGTTGGGGTGGGCTGGGATTTTCCTGCTCCTTTTCAGTGCCTCCCCCCCCCCCTTGGCTAGTCTAAATGCTTGCCAATGAAGCATTTAAACCTATCACCTAGGATTCTGGTTCCCCTCCTGGACAGATGCATACCATCTCAGAAGTATAGGCCTGTATCTCTCCAGGTGGACCCCCAATCCCCAATGAAGCCAAAACCCTGAGTATGCTAGCCTCAGCCATGCCATAGACAGGCAGCACCTCTGAGAAGGTTACCGTGCATGCTACTTGCCTAAGGCCCCTTCCCAACTCCACGAACTCCCCCTGCACTGCTCTGATTCCATTCCCAGCCAGGGCATTTGTTTCTAGGTGGACAATGATGTCCAGCTCCCTCACCCGTGCAAAAGGTACCACGATCCTGAGGATTCACTCCTTGTCCATCCAAGCCATGGCACCAGGCAGGCACCTTACCTCCCTCTCCCCAAGTTCTACCCCTCCTAATAATTGAGTCCCCCACCAGAAGTTGTTTCCTTCCTCTGTGGGGTCCCATGCCACCCTCCTGTGGGTCTCCTTTGTGGAGGTTCTGAGCATCCTCCTTGGTCTCCACTGTGGGTGCCTCCATAGAGGAACCACACTCTGCCAGAATGGTGTATGAATTGTGGAGAAGTACAGCTGGAGGGATGCACATCTGTTCCACCACCCTCACCCTCCCTGAGCCCACCGTGGTTCAATCGCTCCTTTTTCTTGGCAACCTCTGAGGCAGCAGTGGTAGCCCTGGTGGTCCCTGGGTGGGAGAGGAGGTACCCTGAATCCTGGCCAACTCAGCCTGGAGACAAGCAACCTCCTCCTCCCTCAGCCCAGAGAGGTGCCTGCAGATGGGACAATGCCGCATCCTCCAGAATGTCTTCAAGAAGACTGCCACTCCACAGCCACTGCACTGCACCACTCTCATCATGTGTTATTTGTGGCCCTTCGACCATTGTTTTGTATGCTTACTCTTTCCTCTCTCTGTTTTCTTTTTTTCATTTGTCTGTTTGTTCTCCCTACTTTCCTACTGCCTCTCTGTCCTTACAGCTCCTCTCTTCCTATTCCGGGACAGGAAGTTCCTGTATTCCTCAGTAATCTTCTTCTTACTTGCTCAGAGACAGACCTCCAGCAGCTAACCCTTTTTTTCTTCTCCTTCTCTCCCTGTCTTTCTTTACTTCTGTAGTGACTGTACAGCTTCTCTCTCCTCCTCTTTTATGTGCCTTTGTGGACCTAGTTGCTAGCTACACCCTTTGTAATTCTGTCTATATACTGTATCAGCTAGGTTATTGCTTGTGCTGTGCTCCCTAACTGTTCCTGTGTCTTTGAGTAGGCATGGCCTGGCCTTCAACTATAAAGGTAGAGCACCCGGGGGGTGGCTGAGGAATGGGGGTGGGTAGGCGGGGGGATTGTTCGTTTGGCACTCGGCGTCTACAAAAAACAATCACCAATCTGGTAAAAAAAGACTTTCTTCTGTAACCTACAGGGCAAAACACAGCTCTAATTTAAGGTAGCTAGTAGCTGCTCACCCTCTCTCAGATTCTGCAGCAAACAAGGGTCCACAGTCAACTCCTGTTTGTAATCCACAGCCCCTTAAGCCTTCTTCAGCTCCTCCCCTTATGAGACACCTCTTTCACAGAGTTTCAGTAAAAGCTCTAGTCACAAATGACTGCAAATATTCTTCCAGCTAGATTACATCCCTGGCAAATTAAAGTTACACTAAGTAAAGACAACCCCCAAAACACAGAACCAAAACACTGACTTCTACTTACTATTACAGGTCCCTAAATTACTAATTATATTCAGTGTACTCAGTAAATCATCTCCTTGCTGTAGGGCAGCTGCTCTACCTCTCTCAGCTTCTGCAGCAAAACATTGTTTGCTTTTGTCCCTAAGAAAGTTTTAATTCAGTCCTTTGTTTTTTCTGTTATTGATTATGGTTTACCTATGTATTCGGCAGCACCAGTGACATTACTTTCAAGAGTTGTGATGTTGTAATGTTTGTTGATTTGTTTTGTCTTGTCCAAGACTGACCCATCATTGTCAACTTTATTCATAATTGGACTGATTTTCTCTTTGAGGGGTATTGTACTTATTTTAGATTAACTTATTTGGGGCATTTTTGAAAGGGTACTGTTCTGGTTTTTTTTTTTTTGCAAGTTATACAGCAAAATTCTATCCATTTCATAAACTCTCAAACTGCTACTGCTCTTAAACTTCCTTTTTTTCAAAATAACATCTGCTCAAAGGTCATTTACTTACAATATGATTTCTGTATTGGAATGATTTGTCTGCTCATTCACATTTTGCAAATTCCTATTTGTCTTTGAAAATAAGGTTAAACAAATATTGCTTTGAAAAATTGTCCTGTACTTGTATCTAATATATTTTTTATAACTGTTATATTTTAGTAACGGCATTGTTATTTGTTTATGTCTAGGTCATTTATGAAAATGGGCATTTAATGCTTATGGAGCTAACCTGGTTAATAAATTAAAAAAATAAAATAAAAACAATGCTATAGGATACTTGACTGAGGTTAGGAGCTCACAGAATTTAGGCAGCCATCTTAGTGCATGGCTCACCTGAATTTATATATTTTTACATGTGAAGTCAAAAGCTGTGTCCTTGACATATTATTATATGATAGAGTTTAAAATGTTCGGTAGTGGATGATTAGACTGACATATTGGGTTATATTCATGAACAGTTTTTATGGATGGTAAGGGCCAGATATTCAAAGCTTTGCCCCTGTGTTAAGTTAACATTGCCTAGCATGCAAACTTAGCCTGGAGCACAAAGCAAGCTATATTCAAAAGGAATAACCCGGGGCAAACAGCCTCTGAATATAGCATGGGAAAGAGGCCGTGCAAACTGGGCTGGGAGTGCAGGGCAACCGTAGCCCTGGAATTTGACAGCACTGAATATAGCAACCAGGAAGCGCAAACCACAACAACAACACAGTGCACAGCGACGTGAGGGTAGGTAGAGAGGAACTATGTGGCCAGTGTGTTCTGGCAAATGCATGGACCCAGCACAGCTGCAGGCAGCAGCACACATGAAAAAACAGTGATCAAAACTGTATAATATTCCCAGAGCCGTTAGCGCCACGCTAACACGTTAGCACGGCTTTAGTACGGAGCTAAGTGGTTTACCCGGTGCAAACACATTAGCCCCATGCTAAACTTTGCCATATTCAAAAGTGACATGCAAATGAGCCTACTTAGATAGTCTCTGGGCAAACAGCCACATTAACATCTCAGCATGCCCTGATTTGCATGCAGTTTGCACAGTATTACTGCAGGGTCCCACAGCACCACCTGTAGGTCAGTCTGGAGGTACAGGGGTTGGCCAGGTCTGTCCACAGCTCTACCTGTTGGTCAGTCAGGCAGTGCATGATGATAGCTGCAGGCTTCATGTAAACAGTACAACATAGCATAGCATATCGTACCCCAGGGGACAACACAACATAGGCACAGGTGGTGGTAGTGCTACATGCAGCCTTCACACTGTAAGTCATGCTACAGTGTACATCAGACACTACTGTAGCAAGAGGGCTGGCAGTGTGAGGGACATGACACTGCCTATGGTATGTAGGGCAGTGATGACCACTGCACTGTACACAGTGACAGGCACAGCTTGCAGGTAATTACTGACAGTGTACAGTACTATCACGCTGTTGTGTGATCCACAGATGCTGCACCTGTTGCATGGGATGCACACAGTGTCATGTACATGGCTGGCAGTGTGTGCTGTGAAATCTGTACAGTTGTGTGGTAGGTGGCTGGGGGTGCATGTAGAATCCAACAGGCACACAGATGGTGGCGTAATCCCACTACTGGACCATGTGCACTGAGTGATGTGTCCCAGCCATGTGGCCACACCTGGGCTGTGGTGAGGTCTGGCCACCCATACACCCTCCCCTCACTGGCCACCATGCCCACAGTGCTGCATGTGTGTGCTGGCATCTGTTACGTACCACAGACATATGGTCTGCAGGTGTATGCTATATGGCCACACTACCATGCTGTCCCCTGTGGGTCAGATCACCCCTCACTGTCTGTGCTTGGCTCGGACTGGTGGCAGCTGATGGCATCATGGTGGTGCCATCAGTAAGCAACAAGTGTCCTCCATGTCTAGCAGTTTCTAAGTGTCATACTCATATGTTAGGGCCGCGAAAGCTGCACTAATGCTGAGATAGCACTGCGCATAGCTGTTTGCCCAGGGTTAAGACCAGCTTTTCCTGGGCGGTAAATTGTACCATGCTATGGGTCGTGCTATGTCACGCTAAACACCTTAGCACAGCGCTAGTTGCTGAATATCTCATAGCGAATTTATTCATGTTCACTATGCCCCTTGAATATCATTATGCTTAGCCCGCCACTACTGCTGTTTGCCTGCGCTAGTTGGCCTTTTGAATATGGCAGATCCACGCTAATTCCGTGCTATTCCCGTGCAAACTATTTGCGGACCGCGCAAAGCTTTGAATATCTGACCCTAAGAGTTTTATTTTATGACGCTATTCATGAAGAATGTACTTAATTTTATTTATTTGTATGCACTCTTCTTGTGGTTTTGATCTACTCCTGATTCAGCACTTCCCTTTAAAAGTGGTGTAAAATAACAAGAGTAACGGCAGTGAATGCAAATGCAGTGCTAAAACTGCATCATAACTAGTAGGTAAAAGCTAAAATGGTAACTGCTTCATGAATATCAAAGCTTCACAAATATTGATCATTATTTAACACTAAAGTCAAACTGATGACGGCATTAGTCTGATCTAAATGGTATTACAGTGCAGAAGGCTGGATGTAAAAAAAGCTATTGTGACAACAATGATGGAGATAAATCCTACAGATGGCTGTTGAGATGTAGACAATTTTTATGTTTGTGCTTGCACAAAGCAAACGTATTGCTATTATAGTGAATTTGAGAGATGTATCACTGTCGGTCCAATGCATGGCATTCTGTAGTGGGCTTGACAGTATCAGACCAATTATCAGCCATGCTGGTCATGACACTCTTCTGGGCTTGCTGAGTGAAAACTTCATGAAGTTCAAAGAAAAGAGCCACCCATATCACAGGGCAGCTTTTTGCTTTGATCTGCATTTTGCTGTCCAGCAAGCAGCAGATCTGCATCATGATCAGCCTGCATTTTGTCCTCCCCAACAAAGTAACTGACTGTACTTAACCCCTGCTCAACCTCCAGTTGCCCCTTTTAAACAATCCCACCCTCTGCCAAGTATCTCTCCCACCTCCGCATCACTTCCCCTGCCCAACATCATTCTTCACTTTCTTCACTCACAAGAATGGAAAACGGCCTTCTCAAATTTCATCAAAGAACCTGAGAGGTTTCCCCATGAATACACAAACATAATACCTTAAATTTCCCAATTTCATTGATTTATACTCACATTTGGAATATTTTGGAAAAAATATGTTCTCATTTTGAGCTTCGTTGTGGTCTAGCCAGAAGGTTTTACCATGGTAATTAAATGAATTGCCCTTAACATTTTAATGCCCCTTGAAAGACTGAAGTGTGCTTGTTTCTTCTACACAGCCTCTTTCTCATTTTTGTAATTGTGAAACAGTGTTTTGAAATTAAATCTGGGACTTTACGCAACAGACAGCTGTGGACATTAGAAAGAATGGTTGAAAATTCTGATCTCTGGTACTTCTGACCAACATTATTGTGTAATTTGCAGCTTTATAAACCCAACCCCTGCCAGGAGGGAGGGAAATGTTTATTTAAATATTTGAAATGTACATGTGGTATTATTATATAGAGAATTTACCTGTGATATTCACAGTATGCTTGGTAGGAGGGTCACAATACAGTACGGAGGGCCCGGTGTCACCTGCTGTACGCCCAGTACTAGAGAGAGGTAACAGTGTGTGAGAGTTGCTGTGGCTGTGGACAGTGGGCAGTGGACCAGCAAGCGCATACTATACCACATTTCACAACGGTATTGTCTGGTAGCAGATGAACCCAGGCACATACAGTACATTCTACATCTGCTTTAAGGTCTGTGATCCTTCTGTGTCTCTGATCAGTCTTACGACATGAAAATAGCTGAAGAAGAGAAGACTGTCAGTGTGTAGATGGCAGGCTGTGTGTGGGGTTATCAATGGAAGAAGGTCTGTATTGCGTCAGGTGGTGAGAGAGCAGGACGACTCATTTCAGTGCAGATTCAAAGCAGCACTCTAGGAAACCACAGCACTTAAACTCTGTTGGACTAAGGACTGAACTGGTTTTCTTTTCTAGTTGTCTTTGCTAGAACTGGGCTGGTGAGAGTGGTACCCATTTGTGAAAAAAGGAACTTTTCTGGATCTGAGCACTATGGCATTAATTGGAGCAGGTCTGATGACAGTAGTATCGACTCCCTGTATACGGACTTTGTTTGTTGGCTTGCTAAGGGGTTTAATAAGTGACTCTACTTATGAGACTGTTTTTTTCTAAGAAGGAGTGATTACAATTGGGAACTATGGCTTACATCCAGTACTAAGCCTATTGGACCTTTAGTGGATCATTGGTATCTATTTGAATATTTATGCTGTGGGTGGTGAGGGTGGTTGGGGTTGGTGGGGGTCCTTTTGAATAGAGGCTAATTTATCTTATTTTTAGGAGTCTGTATGGTGGGTTGAGTGTATTAGAGTATTAGTACAGTTTTACTGTGTTAGTTAGGGTGTGATTGTTGATTAGTGTGTTTGCTTTGGTTTATTTTCTTTTTGGGATTGGGGCTTGTGGTGTGTAGTTTTAAGCAGAAACATAGAAACATAGAAATTGTTGGAAGATAAGGACCACTAGGCCCATCTAGTCTGCCCACAAGTCATCCTTGTTTGCGGCCTTTGACCCTTCTTGTCAACAGCTTTCTTCTTTCCTTCCCACCCTCAAATAAGGATGTGCTCCTTGCTACAGACCCCTAAGCTTTGTCACTCCCCGTCCGTACTCAGAAACCAGCATCCCTTCCATTCCACTCCCACCGGCTGCTGTATATCAGCAGTGTAGGGAGCTGGGGATTGGAAGAAGGAGTTGGACAAGCAAGGTTGTGCTGAGGGCTGATGGGGAGGCACCAATTGGGATGGTGAGGTCCCTTTACCCAGGGAACCCATCAGATCGAGTGGGCAGGCAGCTAAGGGGCCAGCTTTCTCCTTTCATCCACTTTGGGTGGTATTATGCAATGCCAGGTCATGAGAAATAAGTCTGCTATTGTAGGGGATCTTGTTTTTTCCTGTTGACCTGGCCTGCATCACTGAGACCTGGCTGGGGGACAGTTCTGGTCCAGTACTAGAGTTGGCAGTCCTGGCAGGATTCTTGGTGGTTCACTGCCTGAGGAGGGATCGCAGGTGAGGGGGTGGCCACCTGTTTTAGATCTGAACTGAGCCTGGTGGTGCACCCAGTAGGGAATATCTCATTGTTTGAATGCATGGCTGTGCATGGGGGTCCAGGTGCAGGTTGCAGGATCCTCCTTGTGTACCATCCCCCAAGGCACAAGGGGAAGTTCCTGCAGAAAATTGCAGCCTTCATCACTGATAGGTTGTCGGAGTCACCAAGATAATTTGTTCTTGGCTAGTCTAATGACTGGGTCAATGACAAGGGCTCACACTTTCTCAGGATTTCCTCCAGAGCATGGAAACTCTGAGCCTGGCACAAGTGATTACTTCTGGAACCTATTTACACAGTTACACCTTGGACATGGTGTTCTTACTGGGGCTTGGGATTAATGATCTTGAGATTGAGCCAGTCATTTAGTTGGATCATTGCACTGTCAGTTTTAGTTTCAGGGCCCCACCTTGTAGTCCATCCATCATGGAGGTTGTCCGGTTCCATCCTTTGAAAGAGCTTTGCCCTGAGAGACTGTTGGTGGTGCTGGACACCTCAGAAGTATTGAGAGCATGCACTAGAGGGCCAGAGGCAGTAGTGGTGGCCTACAATTTGATCGTCACTGAGGCCTTTGACCTTCTGGACCCAGATCCCCAATGCAGCTCATAAGTAGTTGCGCTGGGCCTGGATCTAGAGTACAAAAAGTTATCCACAGCTCAGCTCTTTATCGGAGGTTTTTTTTCCGAAGTCACTAAAAAGTGCTTTTGGTGAAGCCTCTGCTGAAAAAGCCATCTTTGGTCCTGAACGTCTTGGTGAGCTACTGTCCTGTCTCTAACCTTTCCTTTCTGAGAAAGGTTATTGAGAAGGTGGTTGAACTACAGCTTGAGGCACACCTTACTGCCTTCAGCATCAATCAGCCCCTCCAGTCTGAGTTTGGAGCAATGCACAGCACAGAGACAGCAGTGATTCAGTTGTGTAATGACTTGCTCAGGGTGAGGGACAAGAAAGAGCAGTCAATTCACATTCTCCTTCATCACTTTTCAGCATTTGGTACTGTGGACCATGGGTTGTTACTGTCTCGACGCAGGGGATAAATACGACTCACTGGCAAGGTCATCAGCTGGTTTGAGTCCTATCTTAAGGACAGGATCCAGGAGCTTGTAATGGGGGAATATTCCTCATGCCCAGTGGCTCTGTCCTGTGGGTTACCCCAGGGTTCAGTCTTGTCACCTATGTTGTTCCCAGTATACATGCTGCCGCTGGGTGAGATCATTAGAAGGTATGGGCTCGGGTTCCAATTTTCTTTTGGATTTTATTTATTTATTTATCTGTTTCTTGGAGTAATATCTTTGAGCTAGAAGCTCGTTTATAAAGGTTCCACGTCAAAACAAGCAAAAAACATCACAGGTAGCAATGGATAATTTAAGTGCACAATTAGGAAAAGTAGATTATAATTAACATACTGGTAAATACAAATTAACAAGCACAGATAAAGCAGTCTGAAGTTGAACTTTCTCAGGCGTGGTAGAGGAGAGGAGGGTGGGGTGAGTGGGGTACAGTACTTAGATACTAAGGGGTGACAGGTGGAGAGGGGCAGGGGTAGAGGAGCAGGATAAAGGAGAAGAAGGTTGGGGAAACAGTAGGTTAAGTAGCGAGGGCAGGTTGGTGGGGAGGGGATCAGAGTTAGGAGAATTAAGGTTGGCAGTCACAGCTGCTTAGGGAAGTAAGGTGTTGGAGGAGTTTTTTTCTGAAATGGCCCAAGCTTAGGCTCATTGGTTACATCAGGGGGGAGATCATTAAACCAACAAGGCACATGGTAGGCAAAGGACCGCTGCACTTGTGACTTACAGCAGAAAGGAACTTGCAGAGATTGTCTAGACATACCTCTTGTCCAGTGGGGATTGGTTGCTGAATTTAGGAGATTCTGGATAGCTGGTGGGGTTAGGCTGAGGCAAGTTTTTTCCATAGGAGGCAGGGATGATATTCAGCTCTACATGTCCTTTCACCTGCAACACAGGGTGCAGCTGATGTGCTTAATAAATGCTCGTCAGAGATCCAGTCCTGGATGTCATTGAGTTGCTTAAAACTGAAACCTGAGAAAATTGAGGTAGTAGTGGTGGAGCTGGGTCAAAGGGAATGGAGGCTTCTGAGAGGGACACTGGGCTTTGGTTCACCCCATCTATGTTATTAGCCCCCACCAAGGTGAAAAATCTGGGCATAATTCTGGGCAATAAGCTAACACTGGAGGCTCAGGAGGTGATGGTCATCCAGAGTGGCTTTTATTATTTACGTAGTATCAGCTGGATTAAGTTCTTTGTCCTGCTTGACAACCTGGCCATGTTAGTACATGCATTTGTGACCTCAAGGATTGACTACTGCAACACTGTATACCTTGAAGTCAAGGTAGGGGCACTGTAACACCTGCAGCTGCTGCAGAACGCTGTGGCCTGGCTATTGACAGGCCTTTTGAGGTCCTGTCATGTATCGCTGGTACTGCTCAAACTGCACTGGCTGCCAGTGAAGTGGTGTATCTCCTTCAAAGTGGTTCCCCTGACCTACAAGGCCCTGCACAGGCTGGGCCCAGGTTACCTGTCAGAGCTCCTGCATCCTCATGCTCCGAGTCATCATCTCCACTCTGCTAAGGAAGGCCTCCCATTTGTCCCGAGGGCAAGACTAAAATCATCCAGGTACCGAGCATTTGAGGTGGCAGCCCAGGTCCTATGGAATTCTTTGCCTAGGACTTTGAGGGAGGCCTTTAAATGGGGTCTGAAAACATTTTTGTTTATGCAAGCATTTGAGGGTTAAATGAGTATACCAGCTATAAATATTTAAATATTTATTTATGTATGTTTTACTAGCATTGAATAGAGCTGAGAATATTCAGTATTTATGTATTTTATGTATTTTATTATTTTTGTAATGGCGCCCTGAGCCTCCAAGAAGGGCACCATAAATAAATAAAAGACTACTACTATTACTATAGATGTTATACTACATGACACAGTCATCACATCTATCTTTGTGAGTGCACAGTTCTATAGATATTATATTACAGATGGTCATCACTTCCCTTTGTGAGCGACCCATATGCGTATATTGCACTTATTGTTTTTTATGTCTGAGAGCAATAAGCATGCAGTTAAATCACCCCCATGTGTCAGTGTCTCTGAGAGCAAGCATCCATGCACACACACATACTGTATACTGAATAAAGTTACTGTACCATTCATTGTCCTTCCCATTTGGACCTGAAGACTGCTCTCTCTCTCTCTCTCACTCTTTCTTTCTCATTGTGGTCACAAAAGACATATTACAGAGCTATTAGTCTGTAGGCAGATCCAGAGCTGTGTACCTTTGGGACGGCAAACAGACTAATTATTATGTTTACTGTATTTGTCTATGAGAGATCAGAAACAAACTTATTAGAACAAGCATTTGTCAATGCCAAACGTCTGCTTGCAGGTACTTGCATTGGTGTTTGGCATTTGTGCAAGGGCCCCCCCCCCAAGTTGTATCCATATTCCTTCAGCATCCATATCCCAACAGAGTACCTCTCTGCAACTCCTCTTGCATCTGATCAACATTTCATTCTCATACTTCTTAAGTGTCTGTCTCAGGAACCCTAATGCCCTGGTTGTGCTTAAGGGTACGAGCCTGTGTGGAAACTGCACAACGCGCGCTTGTAACACAGTCATTCAGTGGAATTATTTTACCAAATTTTCAACATAGGCATTTTGTCACCTCTGGTCATGAACAATGTCACTATGATTTTCTTACTGTGTAGCGAACACTGATTTCCCACAGTGACCGTGCTATTCCGCGCCGGAAGGGTGAAAACACATTTCAGCCAGGATGCGAAAAATGGCAGCTGTACTGTTCATGAGGAGTGGGAAAATGCAAATGTTGAAAATCTGGAGTGAAAATATTACAAATTTGCAAAATTACAAGTGTGCGTGGAAACTGCGCAATGTACACTCATAAAACAGTCATTTTGGGGAATTTTTTCACAGACTTTTCAACATAGGCATTTTAGGATGTTTGCTCATGAACAGTGTCACTGTGATTTTCTTACTCAGTACCAAACACTGATTTCCCACAGTGACCATGCTATTCTATGCCGTAAGTGCGAAAACACATTTTGGCCAGGATGTGAAAAATGGCAGCTGTACTGGTCATAAGGAGTTGTGGGAAAATGCCAGTGTTGAAAATCTGGAGTGTAAATATTACAAATTCTAGAATTTACGAGTGTGCTTGGAAACCGCACAACGCACACTTGTAACACAGCCATTTTATGGACTTTTGTCACCAAATTTTCAACATAGGAATTTTAGGACCTCTGCTCATGAACAGCGTCACTTTGATTGTCTTACTCTGTAGCGAACACTGATTTCCAATGGCGACCTCGCTATTTTGCACCAGAAGTGCAAAAACACATTTTGGCCAGGATGTGAAAAATGACAGCTGCACTATTCATAAGGAGGTATGGAAATATGCCTATGTTGAAAATCTGGAGTGAAAATATTATAAATTCACAAACTTACTAGTGTGCATGGAAACTGCACAATGCACACTCGTAAAACAATCATTTTTTTGAATTTTTTCACCAAATTTACCATGTAGGCTTTTTGAGAGCCCACCTCATGAACACTGACACTGCCATTTTGTTACTCAGCCCCAAAAGGTGACTCCGCGCAGTGACCCCGAAATCACCTTCCAGGACAAAATAACACCTTAACAGTGACTGAATTCATGAGAAGGGGTGTCAAGAACCCCATGTTGAAAATTTGGTGCCAAAAGTCGAAAAAATTGCCGAGATATCCACCTAAGTTGGAAAAACCCTATTTATGCCATTATACAGCTTGCCGGCATTTCCTTAGTTCGCGGTCGGCTTTGAAGAGTGCAGACATGTTCCCGGTCCATGAAGATCATCGCACTGGGCTGCAGAGGTAAGTATGGGTTAAGGGTGGGTGTGGGGAGGTGGGTGCGTAGAGGGTGGGTGCGGGTTGGTGGGGGGGGGTGAGGGACTCACCGAGGGACCGTTTTCTTGTTTCACAGGAATTTAAAACAAAACAAAAAAAAAGACACTTTTGGTACACTGGGGTGGACTCCCAGCATGCCACTAATGTGTTTTTTGGAGGGGGACTGGAGCCGGCAGGGATTGAGCACCCCCAGGGCCATACAGTGTGTGTGTGGGGGGGGATCATGAGCACGCTGGGGTGGGCTCCCAGTGTGCCAACTGGTTGTTTGTTGGTGAGGACTGCAACTGATAAGGGATTGGGCACCTCCATTGACCACACTGTATGCTGGGGGGCACATGAGCTGAAGGAGATTGGGCACCCCCCTTGGCACACAACATGGAGGCCAGGAAGAACGGTAATGAGGGAGGGGGAGGACATTAGCAGAGGGAGGAAGCAGAAGGGATTTCATGCTGAGCTGTGCATGACAGCAGTTTGGATGATGTCCATATGCTAATTGCATGCATGCTACCACCGCAGATTGCAGCGGACCTTTTCTTAGAAGTGAAGACCAATACAGCCGAACTGCTATCATATACAGCTCAGCATGTACTGGTCCAGTAGGGTCATGTCTGCTACACTGAGCTACACTGAGTCTGAGCTGGACATCATTGTCCACCTAGGGACAAATGACTTGGCTCATCATGAGATTAGAGCAGTGCAGAAGGACTTTGTAGAATTGGGGAAGGGCCTAAGACAAGTAGCACACACAGTATCCTTCTCAGAGGTGCTGCCTGTCAATGGCATGAGTGAGGCGAGGGTACTTGCACCATGCAGTTTAATGAATGGTAGAAAAAATGGTGTGGAGCACAGGGGTTTGGCTTCATTGGGGACTGGGGTTCCACCTGGAGGGACACCAGCCTATACTGGCAGGATGGTCTGCATCTGTCCAGGAAGGGAACAAGTCTTTTGAGCAATCAGTTTAAATGCTTTATTGGCAAGCTTTTAAACTAGTCAAGAGGGGAGGCACTGATGAGCAGCAGGAAAATCCCAGCCTCTCCATACAAAACAGGGTACTAAATGAGAAAAAGACTGAGGTAGAAAGGACAGAGGGGGATGCTGCAACAGAAGGTAAAGCCATCAAAAAATGGAGAGCAATGAGTACCAATGCCCGTAGTCTGAGTAACAAGCTTCCTGAATTAGTGGCCTTGATGGAGGAGGAACATCTGGATATCGTGGCAGTCACAGAAACATGGTACACACAAAACCATGACTGGGGCGTAAACATACCAGGATACACTATCTACAGGAGGGACAGGAAGGGTGAAAGAGGAGGAGGAGTAGCTCTTTACATAAGGAAGGAATTAAAGCAACAGAACAAAAGGGTAAACAGGGAGGAGAAAGAAGCACTGTGGGTAAATTTGGAGACCGGCAATGGCACCACAATCCCTAGGGGTTGTATAGACCCCCTTCTCAGGGAGGAAATGGACAAGAATGATAGAAAGTATACTTAGAATGGCAGAAAAAGGGGAGATATTGCTGATGGGTGATCTGAATATGCCAGATGTTAACTGGAGTGCAGTTGCAGCAGCCACTTGAAGAGTGGGTTATTCTAGATGCCCCAGGGCATGCCTAGACAACTAGTATTGGAGCCCACTCAAGAGGGAACAATCTTAGACCTGGTTCTCTCAAATGGAGATGAAGAGGGATCACAGAGTGTAAGTGGGTAGCCATCTGGGAACTAGCGACCATCGAACAGTATGGTTCACAATAAACAGCAATAGAGTCAAGCCATACAAATGTAAAAGTACTGGACTTAGGAGGGCTGACTTTGCCAAAATGGGTGAGTGCCTAAGGAATGCACTAGCAAATGGGCAGGAAGGAGGGTGGAAGAACAATGGGAATAACAAAACTGCCATCACAGAGGTAACAAGCCTTTGTGTGAAACAAATAAACAAACAAAACGATGTAAGAAACCACTATGGTTCTCAAAGGAAGTGGCAGTGAAGGTTCAAGAGAAAAGAAAGCATTCAGGAAGTACAAGGAATCACAGAAGGAGCAGGACAGAGAACTGTATCAGTTAAAGCAAAGGAAGCTGGGAAGGCAGTCAGAACAGCAAAGGCCCAAACCGAGGAAAAGATAGCCAACTCAGTTAAGAAGGGGATAAAACTTTTGTAGGTACATCAGGGAGGGAAGGAAGACCAAGGAGGGATAGTGAGGTTTAATAAAGGGAGGAAGGTGGGCAGAGGGTGACTGTGAAAGGCAGAGATACTAAACAAATATTTTGCTCATTGTTATTTACAAAGGAAGAGGGAGGTACCTAAAACAAACAGTAGAAACACTCTGGATACAAGTTGATACCAGCCCATTTACAGAAGAAAGGGTTCTGAAAGAACTCTTAAAACTGAAGGTGGACAAAGCAATGGGGCCTGATGGGATTCATCCCAGAATTCTAAAAGAACTAAGGGTAGAACTAGTGACACCACTGACTACCCTCTTTAACAAATCATGGGAGGATGGGGTGTTACCCGAGGACTGGAGGAGGGCAGATGTGATTCCCCTTCATGAAAGTGGGAGCAAGGCAGAAGCAGGAAACTACAGACCTGTTAGTTTAGCCTCAGCGGTAGGGAAAATGATGGAATCTCTTCTGAAGGAAAGAATTGTCGAGTATCTAGAGGCCAGAGGGGCACAGGACCCAAGACAGTATGGATTCACAGCGGGAAGGTCATGCCAGACAAATCTGATAGATTTCTTTGACTGGGTGACCAAAGTAGTAGATCAGGGTGGGGCTGTGGACATGGCCTACCTAGACTTTAGCAAGGCATTTGACACAGTCCCACACAAAAGATTAATATACAAGTTAGCCAGCCTGGGAGTGGGTCCCAAGATGACAGCATGGGTAAAGAATTGGCTGGAGAATAGGACACAGAGAGTAATAGTAAATGGAGTCCACTCTGAAGAAAGAGGGTTACTAGTGGGGTACCGCAGGGTTCAGTATTAGGACCGGTCCTCTTCAATGTCTTTATAAGCGACATTGCAGAGGGACTGGAAGGAAAAGTATGTCTCTTTGCAGATGACACAAAGATCTGCAACAGAGTTGATGCACAAGGTGGGGTGAAAAGGATGAGAAGGGACTTAGCAAGGTTAGAGGAATGGTCAAATGTATGGCAGCTTAGATTCAATGCTAAAAATGCAAGGTAATGCACCTGGGAAACAAAAACCCAGGGGAAGAGTACACAATGGGGGGTGAGATACTAACAACAACAAAAATGGAAAGGGACCTGGGGGTAGTCATATCAGATGACCTAAAGGTGGGCAAGCAATGTGAGAGGGCAGCAAGGAGGGCTGGGGGATACTGGGATGCATAGGGAGAGGCATCACCAGTAGAAAACAGGAAGTTATTATCCCTCTGTACAGACAGCTGGTGAGACCCCATCTGGAGTACTGCGTGCAGTTCTGGAGACCCAATCTCTGCAAAGACACAGACAGGATGGAAGCTGTCCAGAGGAGGGCAACTAAAATGGTGCAGGGTCTGCACCGGAAGACATATGAAGAGAGACTTGAGGAGCTTAATATGTATAGCTTCAAGGAAAGGATGGAGAGGGCGGACATGATAAAAACTTTCAAGTACCTCAAGGGAATCAACAAAGTCCAAGAGGGTAGCATCTTTCAAAAAAAGAGGTGTGCAAGAACAAGGGGGCACAATTTGAAGATAGAGGGGGCAGCTCAGAGGTAATTTAAGGAAGTATTTTTTTCACAGAGAGGGTTGTAGATGCATGGAATGGCCTTCTGGAGGAGGTTGTGAAGTCAAAAACAGTGGTAGAATTCAAGCATGCATGGGACAGTCATAAGGCAATTCTAAGGGGTGGGGGTAGGAAGAAGTAGGCTGCTGGTTAACTAGGATCTGCAGCTTATCCATTAGGTAGGGAAATGGGCAGACTGGGTGGGCCAAGCTGTCCTTATCTGCCGTCAAATTCTATGTTTCTACTGAGCACTGCATTCACGAGGAGGGTCACACACCTTCAAAAGTTGTACTGTTGCAAGACGTTCCTTGTGCATGCATGCAAGTGAACGTAAAAATGGCATAATCACTGTATATATCTACAATGGATTTTTCAGCAATGTGTTGATCTGTTTACCATAGTTATTCACTGATGACTTAATATATGTACTTGCAATTGTTGCTTCCCTGCTGTCTGTCTCTAAAATTAGATGTCAGTCTCAATAAATGACTTCTTGGAAATATTAAAGTAAAATATATTCATAGAAATAATTACTATACTTACAGACCCTTCTGTTGTCTCTGAATGGACCCAGCTTCATCATACTATACTTTGAGTGCTGAACCTTGTATTACACCTGTATAACTACCTCTCTGTACCTGTGAGCAGTCTCAAAAGTGTAATATAATTACATTCTAGCTCTGTCACAGCTAAACCCAGCGACTCATATTGCAGTAATTTCTTTGTCTGAGTAGACACATGGATACATTTTATAATTATCTATCACTTTGTGGGTGAACCCTTATACCCACACACATACACACACGCACGCACACACACTATATATTTAAGGGACATGCGATGGGGAGCTTTTAGGTAAATTATTTATTTTCACTAGTGCTGTCTGACCTGGGTAAACTCACAAGAGGTGTTAGTCACGAGTGATGTGCCCAACAGCAAAGATGAAAATAAATAATTTATCCAACAAGATCCCCATCGCATATTTCATTTATGCTATAATGATTGGTCAAGGTAGTGGCAGTAGATTTATTTTTATTTGGTGTTTGTTTAAAATAAAAATGAAAATGTAGTGGACTTTTTGGTGCTGTGACTGTGGGTTACTATGGTGGACAGACTGGTTACTAGCGGTTTTTAAGGAAGCTGCAACATGCTGGCGCCTCTGACACTCTAGACATGAGATTTCATTGGTGGAGTCAGTGGATTTTCAGCATTTTACTGAAAATATGGCATCTGATTTTAGTGAGCGAGGCGAGCCTGATTAATTAATGAAGAGTCTGAGCACTGATGACAGCTGCACTGTGCATGCACAACAGGAAAAGATTGTTTTAAAATGTATTTGTGATCCTTGTTTTGTGTGGCCCGAGCCATTTACGTAGGTTCATGAAGCGTGTGGCTGCTGAGCAGATGCTGGATTATGCTGTCACAGAGTCCATGGATAGAAAGAGAGAGCGTACATACAGTAGCAGGGGTAAATGTAATTGTAGCTTCTAGGTTGTGGTGTTTTTTTTTTCCACAGCTGGCGGGTATGGGGGAAGAGTACACAGTGTGTACAGAAAAGAAAAATAATATTAACGGTTTACTGTTCAGTGGTGGCAATGGGGGGAGTCATAGAAAGGGGAGTCTTTTTATTAAAATGAACCAAAGTTGAGAGCGGTGCAGAACACAGTTAGTTTACAAAAAAAAGTTTTTAATATGTGCACCATGGTTGTGAAGTACCATAGAATGTCTGGGATTGTTTTTAAGATTGATTTTGCCTGTTTGGCATGGAGCTCACAGGCAATTGTATGGTGGAAGCCATGTGGTGGAAAAGCAAATAGTGATGGCAGGCGGGGGGGGGGGTCATGTAGCAGTGATGATGGAGTAACTAGGTGTATAAATTGGCATGTCGTAGTAACTGTAATACATACAGTTGCTCTGATAAACCAGTTTATCACACTGTGTTTATCTTCACACCTATCGCATAAATTCATTGCAAAATACTGCATTATTGCACCAGTTTGGGTTTATCTTAAAGCAACAAAAAGTGGGATATGTGGTGTTAGGGTTTTCAGTCCCAACTCCCCACCCCTCCAAGCAGCAAAATGACAAGCCTACACAACCAACCACAGACAGCCATTATCAGGTAAGACAAATAATATACAACTGTTTCCAGGTAACACAATGCAGTAGCACTGATGTGCTATCTTCATCCATCGAGCTGCAGAAGCACAGGACCCTTTGAGCCCTGCACAGCTGTGCGCTATATATGCAGATGTTCAGGAACCAAAAGGCCCTGCAGCAAGTGAGCAGTCCATCTTGCTGTGGAAGCACAGTGCCTTCCGGGCCCTTCACATCTGTGTGGCTACAGATGCAGCCATGTAGGGTCCAGAAAGGAGTCAGTCTGGCTGTGTAAGGGGCCCTGCACTTCTGTGCAGCTAAAGATGCAGACTTATGAACGAGTGTAGGAAACGTCCAATGTATGCTCAAAACTTTGTTGTTTTTTAATATTTTAATCATAAGTTTTCAACACAGCCATGTTATTACCCCACCTCATGAACCCGGTAGGTAAAAATTCTCAAATCCCAACCAAAATGTCATTTTGCGTAACAAGTGCGAAAACACATTACAGCCACATTTAGGCAAATGACAGATGTCAGGTTGACAAGGTGGGTGTGAAAAAATGGCTGTGTTGAAAATTTGGGGTCAAAATATTGAAAATTACCAAAGTTATGCATGTGCATTAAAAAGTTTCAATGTAACATAGTAACATAGTATTTGATGGTAGATAAGGACTGCTAGGCCCACCCAGTCTGCATCAGTGGTCACTGAACCTAGTTGGTCATTGGCTTTAGTCTTTCCTACCCACCTTTAGGGTTCCCTTGTGCTTATCACATGCACATCTGAATCCCCCTCACTGTGCTAGCTTCCGCTACTTCCTGGGGTAGGCTATACCATGCATCTACCACCCTTTCTGTGAAGAAAAATGTTCTCACATTCCACTTTATCCTGCCTCCTTCCAATCTCATATCATGCCCCCTCATCCTTGTGCACCTCCTATACTAAAAGATGTCACCCACTTGCACTTTGTTTATGTCCTTAAGATACTTGAAGGTTTCTATCATATCTCCCTGTTCCTGCATCTCTTCCAGTGTATACATATTGCAGTCATTTAATCTCTCCTTGTATGTCTCCTGGTTCAAGCCCTGCACCATCTTTGTTGCCCTTCTCTGAACTGCCTACACCCTGTCTATGTCCTTAAAAATATGCAGCCTACCCCAGTGCCTTTACCTTTTTCAGACCCTTCCTATTATGCCTCCACCGGGCTGCCTCAAGTCCCTTGAAGGATTTATTACTTCCTTAATTTGGGCAAATCGGAGACCTAGGATCAGGCAGGAGGTGTTGTGGCAGCCAATGCACAGAGGGGGCCTGACACTCCCCAATTTGAAGCTATATGCTTTAGCGGCCCAACTAACATTTATCATGGATTGCCAGGAAATAGGAGGAAGAGCGAGAGCTTGGGTCACTATGGAGTCACAATCTAGGATGTGCTCCCCCTATGCCTTATGTCTCCTCCCATCAGGATTGAGGGAAGGAGATGGAGAGAAGCCTAGGAATCCATTCACCAAATGTATGCTTAAAGCCTGGGGGAGGGCTTCACTGCTGATGGGGGACAAGGGAGGTATGTCACCAGAGGGGTCCATCTTGTTTAGTTTGTGGAGGGATGGAGGGGTTCCCCCCCTCGATCAAACAGGCTCTGAGGCAGTGGGAGGGGAATGGTCTCTTTCTCCTGTCCCACCTATTCAGTGGTGGGACCTTTTCTAGCTTCTCTGAGTTGAGACAAACATTTGACATTCATCCATCACACTACCTTACTTATGTGGTAATAAGATCCAGGATGATTAAGTTAACTGGGATAAAGGGGGGGGGACCTTCCTTGAGTAGAACGTCTTTGGAGGAAATTTGTCAACACTGTAAAAAACATGTGGGTGTGAAACCACTGTCCGTGTTATAGAAAGCTTTGTTGGGAGCACAGCCAGATAAGCTGCATAAGTTAAAAGCCAGTTGGGAAAGGGACTTGGGTGTGGACAAATTAACAGGAGGGGACTGGAATTTGGCCCTGCGGAGTAGCAAGGCTGTTTCTGTAAACAACATATTGCGAATAATTAATTATAACATTGTGCATAGAATCTATCATACCCCTGCTTTGGCACACAAGATTAATCCCCAAATTTCAGACCAATGCCCTAAATGCTGTGCTCAGAGATGTACCTTTTACCACATGGTTTGGGCGTGCTCAAAAGTGAAAACGTACTGGAATGAGATAAATCATATCTTAAATAAGGTTTTGGAGAGTAAGATTCAATTAGACCCTATGGATATTTTACTCGGAGTACCAAGAAATGGAGGGGGTCAGTCAGTAGCCTCACATCCTTTGAGAAGACTGGCAATAGTAGTGGGCAAGCAGGTTTTAGTGCAAAATTGGATGGCTCAGGCCATGCCTACTATCACTCATTGGGCAAATACCCTCCTAAGCAACATGAAGCTACAACATATCCAATATAAAGTTCTGGGATGATTGGACAAGTATGGTAAGATCTGGTCCCCCTTGGAAAGGGCCTTGGGGAAAGAATGGTTTCCGCTCTTTTAGGTAACCACATGTACTGAGGGCATTGTTTATAGAAGGTGGAAGGGAGTTCTTCTGGTGCTGGACTGAGCAGGGGTCTAAAATAAAAGGAGGGGTTGCATTAGCATCCTCATATAAAAATGGGGGAATTCCAGGAATAGAAGTTAATGGTAAGAACACAATGACTACAGTTGGCTAGTTTCACTGTATAAAATGGTGTTTTCATTAATTGGATCATGGATTGTACCCAAGCTATGTGTACATGTATTATATTGTAACTGAACGAGATGTCATTGATTATCTGACTATATAGAGCTCTCCTCACTCCGATGGCTCTTCTATAAATAAAGTTTAAAAAAAAAAAAAGATGCAGCCTCCAGAACTGTGCACCGTACTCCAGATGAAGCCTCACCAGCATTTTGTACAATGGCATCGCCACCTCCCTTCTTCTACTAGTGATACCCCTTCCTATGCACCCCAACATGCTACTGGCCCTCCCCCCAGCCTTGATACACTGTTTGGACACCTTTAGGTCATCTGAGATGAATATCCCTAATTCCCTTTCTTCCCTGGTAACCGTCAGCATCTTGCCCCTCATCCTATAACTCTCCACAGGGTTTCTGTGCCCCAGGTGCATGATTTTGTACTTCTTTGCATTAAATTGTAATTGCCATACATTGGATCAATTTTCCAGCTTTCCTAGTTCCCTTCTCATCCCCGAGTGTCTACCTTGCTGCAGATCTTGGTGTCATCTGCCTCTGTCATGTACACTCATAACTTTTTCAATTTCAAATATTTTTACACCAAATTTCAACACCGCCTTCCTATGGCCTCTGCTCATGAACAAGGGCAGAGAAAATGTTCAAATCCTGCCCAAAAGGTCATAAAACAACTTACAAAAGAAAAGTCTCAGCTCATGAAACAAGATGGTGGGACTTATTTTTTTTTTATAGTTATTTTGTGAGCTGAACTTCTTCTTTTGTGATTTATTTCGTGACTCGTGAAAGAAGAAGATCCGCTCACAAAACAAGTATGAAAAAACTAAGTCCCAACATAATCTTTCATGAATAGATTCTTTGTAAGTTCTGTCATGACTCATGAAAGAAGAGGCTAGCTAATAAAAAACTATGAAAAAAAAATATGTCCCACCATCTTCTTTTGTGAGCTGAGATTCTTCTTTTGTGAGATGGCTATCTTCTTTCATGAGACTCATGAAACAAGAATTTTGGCTCATGAAACAAGTCTCTATAAGGATTTTTGAGATATCTCCAAACCATATTTTGGGGCCGCTTTAAAAAAAAACAACTCCAGAATTGAGCTAAATGGGTACATTTAGCTAGAGTCATGTTTTTGAGTTTCTCTAGGCATGATTTTATATGGTTTTCAACATTTTTATTGTAAAAAACAGAAACAAGATGACTGCCAAATGGAAGAAGGTTTTTTAATCATTAAAGAAGAATTTTGGCTCATGAAAGAAGATTCTTTTTTGTGAGCTGAAAATTCTTCTTTTGTACCAAACATGTAAATGAATGACCCCACTGAGCATGCTCAGAACTGAAATTTCAAATCCTTATAGCTTGGAAATAGATTATTATTGTTTCACCAAACCATCAAAAGCCACCATTCTAGGGATAGCCCTTCTGGACATCAGGCCATCACAAAACATATCAAATCAAGGGATCTCAACCCCCCCCCTTCCCCAGGCTGTGCATGTACATTTTGAATTTCCATTCAACAGGGGCAAAGCTATTAAGGTACAAAGTTAAAGGTTTAACATTAAACACCCTACTCAATCCTAACTATAGGGGTGCTACTGTACCCCAATTATATACATTCTTCCCAAAAAAACTGTGTTAATGCACCAGTTAGGGTTCAGCTTAACACCACAAAAGTAGGGAAATGTCGCATTTGGGTTTCCAACCCTACCTCACCATCACACTCCAACAAACAGCAAAAGGACAAGACCACACATGCAACCACACACAGCCATCATCAGGTAAAACAAACAACATACAACTGTTTCCAGATGACACAAATACAGCAGCACTGATGTGTTACTTTGAGGATTTGTATCTGTGACACACGCACACCACAAGAAATATTCATTCACTTCTGGCTGCAGATAGAAATCCACAATACTAAAATCACATTACTGCTTCTGTGTGCAGAAGCACAAGCCCCCTGCAGCCACAGATACAAATCCATGATACTCAAAATACAAGAATTATTTTGTCTGTAGAAGTGCCGGCACCTATGAGGCCAGTACTTATGTGGCCACAGGTACTCATGTACACTGCAAAACACACACAGTTCTGTCTGCAGAAGTGCAGGCCCCAAGGGGTCTGTGTTCCTGCAGCCCCCAGATGTAAGACATACACACTGACCTCTGGATTCAGAAGCCCAGGCATCACAAAATCCATGATACCAAAATTGCAACAGTACTTCTGTCTACAGAAGCACAGGTCATGTAAGATATACACACAAACTGCTGCACCCTGTGGGACCCTCACTTATGCAACTGCATATAGAAAACCATGCACTAGCGGATCCAGCTAACTAGAAAGGTAGCACCCACTGCCCCCTTAGTCCAGCAACAGGTATTTTCTAGATCTGCTGCTGGAACCATGATACCTACATTGCAACAGTACTTCTGTCTGTGGAAGTGCAAGCCCCATGGGGCCTGCACTTCTGCAGCTACAGGTACTCATGCACACTGTACAACATATACACACAGGTGTGGCTGCAGATACAAATCCTCAACAGTAACACATAAGTGCTACTGCATTTGTGTCATCTGGAAACAGTTGTATGTTGTTTGACTTACCTGATGATGGCTGTCTGTGGTTTCTTGTGTGGTTCTGTCCTTTGGCTGCTTGGGTGAGTTTGTGAGTTAGGGTTGAAAACCCTAATGCCACATTTCCCTACTTTTCTGGCATAAAGTTAAACCCTAACTGGTGCATTAAGGCATTTTTTCTGAAGAATTTCCTTTCTTTTTCAGGTAGTGGAATCATGTTCTCATTCACGCAGGTTCCTTTGGGACCTGTGTGAGCAGATGCAGATGAGCAAGGCTCCCTGGGCCTTGCACCAAGGGAAGATTCCATCTGCCTGAAAAAGTGCAAGGCCCTCCAGACTCTGCACTGCCATGTGGCAATGGATGTCAAGGATTTGTGGGGCTATCTGGCAGGCTGTGGAGGCACAGGGCCCCCTGGGCCCTGTACTTAGATGTGACTACAGATACAGATACAGATACAATGGGCAAAGAGTTCCTCTGTCTGCCAAATCACAGGATCCTCTGGTAGCCACGGGTGCAGAGGTCTAGGGTCCTATGTCAAGAGAAAATTCTTCCACACTGTGTTGTACTTGAGCCCATGCAGGCAACTCTGCACCTTCCCTTCCCAGGCTGGAGGGTGGTGCCAATGATGGCACTGTCCCCAAGTTTCAGCCCATCTGGCTGGCTCACTAAGCTTGCCCCCAAACTTGGCTCACCAGCATGGGATGATAAAGCACCTTCCACCAAGTAAAAGCTGGCATTACAAAAAATGTTTCTTGGCAATTATATATATATATATATATATATATGTATTCTTTAAGTTTTGACCCCAAATTTTCAAGACAGTCATTTTACGACTCCCCCTTATAAACATGACATGACATTTATAGTATAGTGGCTGAAATGTCATTTTGCTCCATAAGTGCAAAAACACATCTCATCCAGGATTTGAAAAATGACAGTTGTCACATTTCTAAGGTGGGGAGAATGGCAATGTTGAAAGACTGGAGTCAAAATATTAAAAATTAGCAAAGTTCTGAGTGAATGTTGAAATATTTCAATGTTCACTCATAACTTGGTCATTTTATCATATTTTTACACTACATTTTCAACATATGCTTCTTATGATCCCACTTCATGAAAAGATTTAAATCCCACCCAAAATGTGATTTCACAGAGCAACTGTGAAATCACCTTTCAACATGGATTTGAAATATTTCACCAGTCTTGTTCATTTGGTGGGATTCCAACAGGGAATGTTACTCCATTCCAAGTGTGACCATGTTGGCATGCTATAGTAAAGGAGAATGGGGTGAGATTTGGGCCTCATGACCCCAATGACACACCCAGCATCTGTCAGTCTGTGGAGGATCAGGGTAGGGTGTAAGGGGGGTTAGGGGTTCAACCCTAATGTCTCATTTCCTGACTTTTGCTTTAACCCTAAATGAAGCATTAACGCAGTTTTTTGCATAGAATTTCCTTACTTTTTCCTTACTTTTTGAAAAAGTGTAATATAAGTAGTAAAAACACATATTGGTGGGATCGCAGAGCCCAGCTCCCACCAAGTTGCCAATTTTTGCATAACAATATGCATCTGGGCCCATGTTCCCACTTACGCAAACCTACGGAGCCATGCAGCAGCACTATAGGGCACCAAACCCTTGTAACAGTCATTTGTGCATATCTTGGGAAAAGTAAGTGCTAGGAAAAAAAATTCTAGCATCATTGTAATCGTGACAGCAAGTACTTCATGCAATGTCAGAAAGACTGTACCCATATCTCACATCGTTTCCAAGATATGGGCACCAAAAAGCACTAGATAGGCACTCTTTGGACCATTGTAACAGTAATTTCACAATATCTCATGAACTGTGCAACGTATGAACAAAAATTCCACTGCAGGCTTACTCTATGAATTCAAATATTTTTCCAGTGGCATAGTACACCTAAAGGTGATCTAAGCCACCTGTAGCGAAAAGTCTGTATCTCGCTTCGTTTCCGAGATAATGGCGCCAAAAGTCATGACACAGACTGCAATGTAATCCTATGGGAAAAATGTCAACTATGTCACTGAATATCTCTGCAACCAATTAATTCCCCAACACCTATACAGCATAGATCACATAGCTATGACATCCCCTCAACACCCTGCAAATGTCAAGTAAAAAGACCAAACTGTGATTGAGATATGGTCATCCCAATTTGGGCCATCTGGTCTTTCCTAGGGCCATCTGGTTTTTCACATTAACACTGCAAACAATACATATAAATTTTCCCATAGGATATAATGGGAATTTCACATTGTAATAACTTTTAAACGGATTAATATTTTTTCACCAAACAAATGATGGCATGTTTCTTGGCCCAAGCTCTGTCTACATCTCAAGCTTCAGACCAATAGACCACACGGTGTCCGTGCATCACCACAGACAAAAAATGAGCAAAAGTGGCAACAAGTGCATTTTTTGGTGCTTCGCTGTGCAAACATTGTATGTCCAACCGAAATGCAGTTTAGTAAATCAAGAGATCTACCATACCAGACTGTGCATTCCAAATTTCGTGCAAATCCATTGAACGGTTGCAAAGTTATTAAGGTGCAAATTTGAGGTTTAACACGAAAGTGCCTATTCAGCCCTAAATATAGTGGTGCGACCGCACCCCTATAATACAATGGTGAGCTGTTAGATAAATGATTTATCTGCACAAGTGCTATTTGACCTCGGGTAACCTCATGAGTGGCGTAAGCCATGAGTGAGGTGTCTGAGGTCAAACAGCACAAGTGTAGGTAAATCATTTATCTGACAGCTCACAATTATATATTTCATTTATGCAGTAGGGAGGCTTTCTGTCAATGCAGTGCATGGGCATTTGTTTTTGTTTGTCTTTTTTTAAATTATAATTTCTGGGACTTTTTGTTACCTTTCCTAGTGTATGTCTACCCAGTGTAGTGGTTGCTATGAAATGAAACACCACTCATTTTGTAGAAAACATTGTGTTGAACAAGTGGCATGCTCACAGTATCATGCTACAATTTTCATTTTAATGTTATTTGCATTTGTTTGTTGAAAAAGTGGATAAAACATTGACTTTTCTGCTGCTTTTTTTTTGCTAATTATAAAAAAAACTAAAAGGTATCTATAAATGAAGCACCACTCATTTTGTAGATATTTTTGTGTTGACCAACTTCTATGCTCACAGTACTAGGCTTTCATTTTTCATTTTAAAGTTATTTGTATTTGTCAAAAAGTGGACAAAAAATCAATTTTCTGCTGTTTTATGCTAATTTTAAATAAATAAATATATAAGGTATCTATAAATGAAACACCACTCATTTTGTAGATAATGGTATGCTGAACAATTTTCATGCTCACAGTACTATACTACATTTTTCCATTTTAAAGTAATTTGTATTTGAATATAGTTAGTACTGGTACTGGTACTGGGGCCAAACATTCTAAATGAGTGCCAGAGTGATTGTGACATAGCTACTACGTGTATAAATCTGTGATGATGCATCTACTATGTGTATAAATGTGAGATTTCACATTTATATACATAGTAGCTCATATTTATCACATAGGATTTACGTCCACGCCTACTGCATAAAAGCACATTTTATATATATATATATATATATATATATATATATATATATATATATATATATATAGATATATATATTTATAGAGAGGGAGGAGAGAAAATAATGGATAGGTAAGTGTGTGTTATCACTATTTTTTTCACACCTGATGTGTTTGATAACCCATTAACCTTGAGAGCGAAGCTCAAGAGGTTTATGTGGTCATCAAACAACAAAGGTGTGAAAAAAAATAGTCACAGACACATACTTGCTTATCTATTATTTTTTTCAGAATTGCTGGTCATTTCTGCAGCATTTAAAACCCTTGAAGAAATTGGACAAGTGCTTTCTTTTTACTTACTCGCTTTCAGGTCAGGGCTTTGGTATGTCAGTGACTGGGGTCAAGGGTTGTTGCAGAGATCTGTGGGTAAGAAGGACAGGAACAGGTTAGGGAGCATCTCAGAACTCAGTATTTGATGCCAGTTTGGGGGGTTTGGGTTTTTCTCACACAGGTCTGATGTTCGCATTTGAGTGCTGAGGTGCCAGTTCGTGTGTGCGAGGAGTCCGAAGAGAGGTGTTCATTGGGGAAAATAGTAAGTAGTGCTCTCGCTGAGCTGAGATGCATTTAGGGATGAGTATTCATGCAGCCATCAGTGGTGGCCGCACAAGTTTTTTCTTTGGTGATTTTCAGCTTTTGAGTGAAGTTAAGCTAAAATGCCTTAATAACCCGATTTCAGGTTATTGCAGCATTTTATTGATCTAACTAAACTGGTTGTTAAAGGGGTCACCAGTAATTATATATATATATATATATATATATATATATATATATATATATTATAGTGGCACTGTGCCACTATAGTTAGGGTTGAATGGCCAGATACAGTACATACTAAAGTCAAAAGTTTGGACGTTAATAACTTTGGACCCATTCAATGGATTTGCCTGAAATTTGCTACACACGTTGGGGCGCACTAGATCTCTTGATTTGGAAAATTGTGTTTGTGTCGGAGTGCTGGTCTTTGTGTACGAAAGTGCTGAAAAATGCAAAATTATCCATTTTTGGAGGCACCTTTTGGCATTCTTAATGTGGTCCTGCACGGCCATTGTGTGGTATGCCACTCTGCAAGATAGCTCATTTGAAAGAGCTTTGGTGGCTGAACATGCCACTTTTTGTTTGGTGAAAACATATTAAGGAGTTCAAAAGTTATGGCACTTTTAAATTCCCATTATAAGTCAATGGGAAAATTTATATGTATATCTTGCGATCAAAGAATGGGGGTTCTAGCCATCTGGTCTCACCTGGTGATCAAAGAATTTGCAGCCTCACAGTTCAAGAATCTTTGTTTCCGAGGAATTTTCAAAATTCTTTGACCGCGAGGTCCGCCATCTTGTTTTCAGTTTTCCAATCACACAAACACAAATATCTCGGCTCAGGGGTCACTTCTGAAGTAAAACTTCAATGTGTTTTACTCGGGGACCCTGATCTATTGAGCCATGGCTTTGGTTCCATCCTAATGAGTCAAAAAATAGAGTTATAAGCTTTTAAAATCTTAATTCACGGCTTGCTAACGATCTTTGATCGCGAGCCTGCAAATTCTTTGATCGTGAGATTCTTTGATCGCGATCTTGCATTGTGACCTAAAACACTAATATCTCGGCTCAGGGGTGGGCTAGGGACACAAATGAGGGCTTGTTTTCCTCAGGAGGTTGTGTTCTGTCGAACCATGCCATTGGTTTGGTTCAAATGGGTGAATAAATTGCATTTCATCATTTTTTATTCTTTGATCGTGAGCCTGCAAATTCTTTGATCATGAGGCTGCAAATTCTTTGATCGTGAGATTCTTTGATCACGATCTTGCATCATGAGTGAGGGACGAGATGGCTGAATTTAAAAATCATTTTTCTCAGTCCATGGGTGCCCTAGGAAGTCAGATGAGGGTGGGTTTTACTCAGGGAGCTTCGTTCTGTCGAACCATGGTGGTGGTTTACTGCAGTTCCTTCAATTTATTGATTTATTACATTTTGTATTCTTTGTTTGTGAGCCTGCAAATTCTTTGATCATGAAGCTGCAAATTCTTTGAGCATGAGATTCTTTGATCGCAATCTTGCATCACGAGTGAGGGACAAAATGGCCCAATTTAAAATTAATTTTTTTCAGCCCTGGGGTGTCCTAGGAAGTCAAATGAGGGTGGGTGTTACTCAGGGGGCTTTGTTCTGTTGAACCATGGTGGTTTACTGCAATTGCTTCTATTTTTTGATTTATGAAATTTTTTATTCTTTTTCATGAGCCTGCAAATTCTTTGATTGTGAAGCTGCAAATTCTTTGAGTGTGAGATTCTTCGATCATGATCTTTGATCACAAAATAGGGACAAGATGGCCAGATTTTTTTATATTGGAATAGATAGGGAAATTTTGCCAATCTTTGACATTAAATATCTCAGAAATGGTTTGGTCTTTTTACTTGAAATTTGGAGAGAAGAAAGGCAACATCCCACAGATGTGCCTTTTAGTGGATTGGTCAAAAAACATTACAGGGCAGCAAAGTTATGGTACTACGAAGCTGGCACTTTTTCCCATAGGATAACATTACGGTGTCCGCCATATTACAGGAATTCTTTGCCGCTCTGCTGGAAAATAACGGTTTGCTCTTTTGGGCTGAAATTTGGAAGGAAGAAAGCCAACATCCTAAAAATGTGTCGTTTCATGGTTTGGAGAAAAAATATTACAGGGTGGCAAAGTGACAGCACTTCGAAATTGACGTTTTTTTCCCATAGGATAACATTATGGCGTCTGTCGCGTCTTTCAGGGCCCGTATCTCAGAAACAGTGCGAGATACGGACTTTTTGTCAAAAAAATGCTTAGCCCCCCCAAATGGGGCTAAGCATAAAACTAGCCAGGTAAAATTAATAATTCATACAAAAATTTTAATTTTTTTCCTTCGTTGTACAGTTCCTGAGATATAAGCAATTCAGTATTCCGAGTCGTACTTTTCTGCTCCGAAGTCAATTATAATGCATACATTCTTTGTTTTCAATTTGTTTTTTCAATGCAGTTTTTGGGGAAAGAAGGGTGTGCCCTTTTGTTACTGTGAGAGTTAGCATTTTCAGTTCGCTTCTGTTACCATTGAATCACAGTTCGATCTATGCCACAAATTATTAAACAACGGTTTGCATTTTCATATCATTTCTGTTTCTGTTGTCTTTACTGTTGCTGTTACTGTTACCATTTATGTTTACTATTGTGGTACCATGACCTTACGTGTAACAGTTTGCATTTTCGTATGTGCTTGCATTTCTGTTTTTATTGGATTTATTGTTGCTGTTACCGTAACCATTTGCATTTACAATTGTGGTTCTGTGAGTGTGTGCGTTACAGTTTGTGTTTTCATACGTGCTTGCATTTCTGTTTACTTTGGTGTTATTGTTGGTGTTACTGTTACCATTTGCATTTACAATTGTGGTACCGTGAATGTGTGTGTTACCAGTTGTGTTCTGTATGCACTTCTGTTTGATGTCTCCGTTTATATAACTGTTTGCTTCGGCGTCACTTTATGCTTGCGTTTCTATTAACGTTTGCTGGGGGATATAAAATAGAATTTATATGGGGATCAGAAGGTGGGGGGCTACTAGATACCAGGGATATACAATTGAAGCTATTCATGAAAGGGGCACAATTGGACGATGGGAGGTACCACTGGACACCAATGAAACTCACAAAAATATACTGCCAGGGACATAGAAATCCTTTTGCATGGCAGTCAATCCTTTTTCCATCATTTTTTTTTTGTTTACTCAAAATAGGATCTATTGTTACGCAGGATTTTGAACTTAGTTATTTTTGTTATCCTTTTTCGTGAGATGGGATCCTTTTTCACAAATCCTATTTCATGGTTGCGGTAAAGGATCCCATCTCACGAAAAAGAATTTTGGACTTTGCTTTTTCAGAAATCCTTTTTCATGAGAATGGCAAAAGACTCATGAAAAAGAAAGTTAGCAAGTCATGAAAAAGGATTCAAAGGTTCTATGTAATAAAAGCACCTGCAAAATGACACCGACAAAAAACAGCGAGCGTACATTGCCAAAAAGCAAAATGGTGAGGTGCACTACAGTGACACCCACAAAGAGCAACCGCTGCTTCCTTGCTCTCTGTGGGGCGATGTGAGGCAACTTTGTCAACCTTAACACTCATCCCATTCCATCATTAAAGAAGCTGAGATGTGTAGAGTATATGAGAATGGAGTGAGCATTAAGGTTGACAACTGTGAGGCATACTCCACACCTGATTTGTGAACATGCAGTAGAGGGTGAACTGTAATGGTTTCTCCTGTTGCTGCCTGCAGGGTGGGTGGGTGGGGTATTTGGGTTGGAAACCCTAATGCCACATTCCCCTACTTTTCTTGATTTAACACTAACTGGTGCAGTAACATTTTTTGCAATGAATTTCCATACTTTTTGAGATAGTATAATCAGATTCATTTGTTTGTGGGATCACAGGACCTTCTGGGTCCTGCACTCCCATCCCTCCATAGATGTGTGCGTGTACTGTATGTTGCTGTGGAACTTCAATGTTATCCTATGGGAAAATTGCATTTTGCATGCATTTTTTATATTGTCCCTAAATTACTGGGAGAGGGCAGTCATATGTGTTATCCTTGTAGTTCTCATTAAGACCTTTTTTGCATTCATATATACAGTAGATGATCCCTTAAGTCCAAATATTGAGGAGGTTATGGTTTCTGAAAGTTCCAATTTTATCCTATGTGAATTTGCATGTTGTAATTTTTGTGCTTTTAAATATGGCCCCTGCACTTTGGGGGAGGGTTATGTGTTATTGTTGCAGTACTCATTGATACTTTTGTTTTGATATATAGATTGTCCCTTAAGTTCAAATATTGAAAGAGTTATGGCTTCTTAAACTTCCAATGTTATCCTATGGGAATTTGCATTTTTTAATGTTTGTGGTTTTTTTATATATATCCCCTAGATTTTTTTTTTTGGGGTGGGGCTATGTGTTAATCATGCAGTACTCCTTAGGACCTTTGGTTTGATATATAGATTGTCCCCTAAGTCCAACTATTGAGGGATTTATGGCTTGTTGAAATTGAAATGTGTAAAAAAAAAAAAGTCCAAATCATTTTTCTTATGAAATGAAAAACCCATACGAAAAAGGATCACCCCAAATAGAAAACAAAATCAGAAAAAAAACTAAGTCCAAAATATTTTTCCATTTGAAGGGATCCTTTTTTTGTATGAATAAAAAAAGCATACAAAACAGGATCCCTTGAAACGAAAAAAGAATCTGAAAAAAAACTATCTGTAAATCCAAAATCCTTTTCTGTATGAAGGGATCCTTTTTTGTAGGAATGAAAAAGCATTTGAAAAAGGATCCCTTCAAATGAAAAAAAGAATCTGAAAAAAACTAAATCTAAAATATTTTTCAGTATAAAGGGATCCTTTTTTGTATGGCCGAATTCCTTTTTTGTATGGCCATATGAAAAAAGTGGAAGCAAGTCACAAAAAAGGAGGTAAAACTGTAAAAAAAAAACACATTTGGAGGTCATTTTTCCAACAACTAAGTGCAGAATTCACCTAACAGGGTCCCGATGAGTAAGACATGTGTGTTGGTCTCTGTGCAGGATGTCATTTTTGTGGTTTAAATTTTTTTTTTTAAACACAGAAACAAGATGATGGACACATGAGAAAGGATTTTTTTTCCTTACAAAAAAGGATTGACACCATTTGGAAAATGATCCTTTTTCATATGTTCAAATTCTTTCTTTGTTTACAACATCTATCCTAAAATGCATACTGAGCATGCTTACAACCAAAATTTCAAATCCATATAACTCTGGAACAGATTATTATTTTTTTCACCAAACCAGCAAAAGACACCACTCTGGGCCAAGCCCTTTGTACCCAGAAGATTTCAAACCAAAATCATTAGGGTGCTAGGGGATTACCAAAAAAGCAGCAAAAAAACCCTAAGATTTTTACACAATGGCCCAGATATTCAAACTGCACCAGGCTGTGGTGCAAGCCGGGGTGCAGCTCAACTTGGTTGTGCAGGGGTGTGGCCTGGGCGATATTCAATGGAGCTGCGCTATGGCTCAGCAGCTTTGAAAACTGCACCCTGGCCACCCCCACTGTGCATGGCGCAGTGGCACTGCGCCAGCGCAAGTGGCCAGAGTGGAGCATGGAGATGCACTAGCGCAAGTGCCATTGTGCCATTCACAGCACCTGCGATATTCAAAAGGGGACATGCAAATGGGGCCATAATTTATGCAAGGCACACATGGGGCCATTTGCATGTCATTATGGCCCCATTTGCATCCCATTAGCATGCAGGTGCGCTGATCCAGGAAGACTTGCACCTGGCGCCCTGCCAGGCAGCAGCCATCAGGGACCAACGCCCCCTGCAGCATGATCACGGGCATTTGTCTAAAAAAATCATATCCTATATATCCTGGTGGTCCAGTGGACCGCTGCTTGCTAATCACGGGCATCAGTATAATAACCCCGTCCAATATCCCTGGTGGTCAGTGGACCAATCGCTGCCGATCGTGGGCATCTGTTTAAATCACCCCCACCAATATCCCTGGTGGTCAGTGGACCGCACTCTGCCCGATCACGGGCATCTGTAAAACATAAAATGTCCTATTACCCTCGTGGTCTAGTGCACCCCTCCCCCACCCGCCACTGAGGCCCACTGCCCGCTTCCCCGGTCAGCCAGCGGGCAGCAGCACCACCGCCTGCTGCCCCACCACCCACCAACTGATAGTTGGTAGGGCTGACGCCCATTGGCCACGCCAGAACCAATGGGCATGCAGCCCTACTGAGCTGTCAGTCGTGCGGACGGCAGGCGGTGGTGTTGCCGCCCACCGGCTGACCGGGGAGAGCGGGCGGTGGTGCTCAGTGGGCGGGTGGGAGGGGGTACACTAGACCATCAGGTAATAGGACATTTTTAAGTTTTATAGATGCCCGAGATTGGGCAGAGTGTGGTCCACTGGACCACCAGGGATATTGGCGGGGGTGTGATTTAAACAGATGCCCACGATCTGGCAACGAACGGTCCACTGGGCCACCAGGGATATTAGATGAGGATCTTTTTTTTAGACAAATGCCCGCGATCGGGAACATAGCGGTCCACTAGACCACCAGGGATATAGGATGGGGGTTTATTTAACCAGATGCCCATGATTGGGCAGCACTCAGTCCACTGGACCACCAGGGATATTGAAAGGGGGGTTTATTTACACAGATGCCCATGATGGGGCATGGGGGGCGCCGCCAGGTGCGGCAGGAACTCGGGTGGCCACCCACAGGTGGCAGCTGCCGTGTTGCACTGCCCTGCAATGTGATAAGCTTACCTGTGGGTGGTCATCATTGTTCCCTTTTGGGGGGTTTAACTTGTGCAGAGCGCAGCAGGGGCTATGATACGGCCTTGCATCCCGGCTGAGTATCGGCTGTGCAGGTTATGCATGGGCAGCCCCCCACCTGTAGGGCCTGCATTACATTACTGATGCGCCCGTGCATCGACGAGCGGGCGACTTTTCCCCTTTTGAATATCGTCAAGTGTATCAGTGGGTTGTGCATGGTGCAACACTGTTGAGCCATGCGCAACCCTTTTGAATATCTGGGCCACTTTGCACAGTCCAGATCTCAGAATCTGCACATTTGACCAGAATGAAACTTGTCATATCAAGATTCCTTGGGTTTCTAACTATGCATGCATATTTTGTGCAAATTGCTTGAATGGCTGTTAAGTTATTAAAGTGCAAAAACTGGGGTTTAACATTAAACAGCCTACTCAACCATTACTATAGTGGTGTGACTGCACCACAATAATAGAGAGAAAGAGAGAGAGAGAGAGAGAGACAGAATAATGCTCAGGCATCTGTCTGCTCTGAGGTTTTTAACACACCCAAGGTCTGGGATGACCCATAAACCTCAAGATCGAAGCTTGAGAGGTTTATGAGGTCATCATACACACTAAGGGTGTATAAAAAAAATCATTATCACACAGGTTTCCTGAGTGTTATTTTTTTATAGTAATTTGAGAAAGAAATTAAAAAAAATGCCAAAATGTTGAGTACACAGATAATGTATTTGCTGAATAAATACATCTCTGTTCCTAAAACTGATTCATTTGAAACATTTTATTTAAAGCTGATTCTGTAAAACATTTTAAACCCAACATTTCTAATAAATGACTGAATAACAAAGTAAGATTTCTGTCTTACTTTTAGAAGCTGCAAGTCAAAATAGAACAACGTGATTGATCACACTGTGCAGGACCATTGAAAATTTATTTGAATCAAGTGGCAGAATGAAACTAAATGGCTTAACATTTCCGGGTAATCGAACACAGTTAATAAAATACTGTGGTTAAAAGTTATTGTTTTCACTTTTATTCTTCTTCAGCAACATTCTCCCTTGTGGTCTGGATATGTGGTTACCGTAGATACATTGCAAGAGACTAGCTCACGCTGTCAGTGTACATTTGCTGTTTAGTCTCTATGTGAGCATGTTTAAGCAAATGACATAATAACTGGGTGTGATGTTACACTTACTAATTACGATGTTTGACATCAACCAAAATCAGGTGGATTAAGGTGGGGGGGGGGGGGTCAACAATTATATTATACAGTTCTCAAACTGAGAGTGGTCTTGTCCCTTTGGCATCCATTACATGTTATCCCCATGTCTGCTAGTGGATCACATAAAATGTTATCCATTCTGAGTAAACATTGGGGAATTACAATTGTAGATATCTTTTATGTTCATGTTTGTGCAAAGTGAACATATTGTTATCATCATGGATTTGAGAGATGTGTCACTGTTGGTCCTAAATAGGGCAGTCTGAAGTGGGCTCAACGGTGTCAGACCAATCAGCCAGGCAGATTATGACATTCTTCTGTGCTTTCCGGGGGGGGGGGGGACTTTGTGAAGTTTCAAAGAAATGAGTCCCCCATATCACAGGGTGGTTATTGCTTTGATCTGCATGATGCTGCCCACCAAGCAGCTGACTGGTGTCATGGCCTTGTCCTCCTCTACAGTGCAACTAACTGCACATAACCCCTGCTCATCCTTGTTTCCCCCCCCTTTAAACAATCCCACCCTCTGCCAAGTATCCATCCCACCTCTCCATCACTTCTGTGTCCCATGCCCCTTTTATACAATCCCACCCTCTGCCAAGTATCCATCCTACCTCCCCATTTGTTCCCTGTACCCCTTTTAAAGATCCCATCCTCTGTCATGTATCCCTGCTACTTTCCTGTCACTTCCTGTAAATATGAACCCAACACTGGGAAAGGGAATGGGGAAATTGTTTAACCAGGAAAGGCACACCAAGCCAAAACTTGTTTCCAGGTGCAACCTGGGAGCACAAGGAAGTTAAGTGACTTGCTCAAGATCACACAGTATGCAAGTGGGGGCTGTGGAATTGAAACCCAGGTCTCCAGGTTTTCAGCTAAGTGCCCTGAATCACATAGATATACTACCTCCGATCCCCAGTGTTGATACCTGAAATAAAGAAAACTATCCCTCTATGTCAATTTTTATATATGTTTTACGCCCTGTAAAAAAGAAAATGGTTTATTGATGTCTGTTACCACCACCGACCACCTGCCACTGTTACCCACCCCACCTGACCCCCAGCTCAGCACCCACCACCCTGCATCCCCCACACCCCTTATTTACCTACCAGGGGTCCAACACCATTATCCTCTCTGGACTGGAGACCTCTTCATTCTTCTGTGCTGGACTGGGAACTGAGGAAATCAGATACGCTGTGGTCAATTTATTTCAATGTGTTTTGAACTTGTACTTATGACTTGGTCATTATCTAATATTTTTCCCCAAAATTTTCAACATGGCTTTTTTTAGACCCCACCTCATGAACAAGGTAGGTGAATTTTTTTTTAAATTACCCAAAAGATAATTTCGCTATTGCTCTGTGAAATCACCTTTCAAGCTGGATTTGAACATCACCTACCAGGTTCATGAGATGGGGGTCTGTCGGGGTATGTTAAAAATTTTCAGTGCTCACTCGTAACTTTGGTAATTTTCAATAATTTGACCCCATATTTTCAACATAGCCATTTTTTCACACCACCTTAGGAATGTGACAGATGCCGCTTTTCAAATCCTGGCCAAAATGTATTTAAAAATTGAAATTATATTTCAGATAGTATTTTATAAATGACACCTGTTATGTTCAGAAGGAGCGGTAATAAGAAAACTATGTTGAAAATTTGAGGTCATAATGTCACAAAACAATGAAGTTATGAAAAAATTTTGAATTTTTTCAATGTTTACTTATAACTTTGCAATGTGTGCAGATTTTGGTCCCTAATTTTCAACACAGTCTTCTTGTTACCCCACCTCATGAACATGACAGGTGTCATTTTTTAAATCTCCTCCAAAATATGTTTTTGCATTTGCTCCAGAGATACCTTTCGCAAAAGATTTTAAAAATTCCATCTACCATGATCATAAAGTAGGGTACTAAAAAGACAGTGTTGATAATTTGGGATCAAAATGTTAAAAAAACAACTAAATTATCAGGAAACATATAATTTTTTTCAAAGTTTATTCATAGGTTTGTGATTTTTGCAGATTTTGGCCCCAAATGTGCACATATCCTTTTTCATATCCTGTCAGTGTGGCTCAGTTGGTAGCATATCTGCCTGTGGACCAGAAGGTCGTGGGTTCTCATCCCACACCGGGATTGGACTTGCACCTAAAATGCTGGCATCCAAATGCAGTATTAGGGGGGTGCTGTACTGCTGGGTGTGCCATCCTTCAGATGAGACATTAAACTGAGCTCCCTTCTACCCATCCTGGTGTTGTCCTGGTGGGTGTCCAGGTGGACGTAAAAGAACCCAGGGCACTCTTTGCAAAGAGTAGGGGACATTCCCAGTGTCCTGGCCAGCATTCCCCTCCCCATAAACAGGTTCATGCAGTTGTCCAGGCTATGTGTCGGTGCTGATGTGCGATATGGCCTCCACTACACATTCAGTCACTTCACTACTAGTCCAGCATTGCTTGTAAAGCACTTTGGGATACACTGTGTATGAAAAGCGCTATATAAATTCTTCTTCTCCTTCTTCCCCCACCTGATGAACATGACAGATGTCATTTCTCAAATCACCTTTGAAGCATTATTTCACAGTCCCCCTGTGAAACCACCTTCTGGACAGCATTTAAAAAAAATAAACCTGTCTTGATCATAACATGGGGTCATAAAAAGACTATGTTGAAAATGTGGGGGTCAAAATATAAAAATATAATAAGTTAAAAAGAAACATTGAAATGTTCCAACATTTACTCATGACATTATTGTAGCAGATTTTGGCCCCTAATGTTCAAAATATCCCTTGTGTTACCCCACATCATGAACATGACAGGTGTCATTTTTCAAATCCCCTCTGAAACATAGTAGCACTGCAAAATCACCTTGGGATAGGATTTTAAAAATTCCACCTGTCTTCATCATGCTGCCAGATCAAATAAAGACAATTTGGGAAAGTTGGAGGCAAAATGTGGAAGCTCACTAAAAATTAGATATTGCCTTTCAGTTTGCCTATCCTGGGTAAATACAATCTAAAAGACACCACTGAAAATGAGATATTGCATCTCATCTATTCTATCCTGGGTACTATATATATATATATATATATATGTATACTATATATATATATATATATATATATATATATATATATATATATATATATATTTTCATGGCAAAAAAATACATTTAATGCATCAGTTAGGGTTAAAGAGACAAATGTGAGGAAATGAAATGTTACAGTTAAGAGCCTAACTCCTCATTAACCTAATACCTATCTTCTACAGACTGACAGACACTAGAGGTGCCATGGGGTCATCAGGCCCAACCTCACCCCATTCCATGTGTAAGCAGGTTTACATTCTACAGTAAAGGAGAATGGGGTGATAGTTTAACCTCACGACCCCATGGCACACCCTGGCATTTGTCAGTCTGTGGAGTATGAGTGTGTGGGTTGTGTGGGGGGGGGGTTAGGTGCTCAATCCTAATGTTTCATTTCCTCACTTTTGTCACTTAAACCCTAACTGATGCACTAAATGCAGTTTTTTGCCATGAATTTCCTTACTTTTTGAAAAAGTATAATATAACTAGTAAAAAACATGTATTGGTTGAGGGCCCTGCACTCCCACCAAGTTGCTCATTACTGCATAGCAATATGCATCTGTGGGAGCACGGGACCCACTTACGCATAGCTATAGAGCAGCCCTATATGGCAAGGAACCCTTGTAACACAAATTTGACAATATCTCATTAACCATGCAACCTACGTAAAAAATTCCACTGCAGGCTTACTTTATGGTTTAGAATCTTGTTCTAATGGTGATCTATGCCACCAGTAGCGAAAACTCTGTATCTTGCTTTGTTTTCGAGATAACGGCACTGAAAGGTGTGACAGACTCTGCAATGTAATCCTATGGGGAAAACATCACATTAGTCATGTCATATCTATGCAACCACTTAACTCCCCAACACCTAAACAGCATAATTCACACCTGTAGGGCATCCCCTCAACACCCTGTAAATTTCAAGTAAAAAGTAAAAAGACCAAACCGTTAATAAGCTATGCAATTCTAAAGTTTTGACACCTTTAAAAATGTTTCAGTCATAAGATAGTAAAATCCTCGGCCGCAAGATAAATCGTAGTCCGTGACCAAACAAAATCCTAGTCCACGAGTGGACATCTGGTCGCGTCAGTCTGGGACATCTGGTCATCCCCAGGGCAATCTGGTCATCCCCAGGGACATCTGGTCATGAAATTCCAGGCTATCTGGTTATTCCCTCATGAACAAAGCTTGTGGACTAGGATCGTCTCACGGACCAGGGTTTTGCAGGCTCACGAAAGATCGATAGCGAGTCATGAAAGAAGAATTTTTAATTTAAAAAACTATTTTTTGACAGAAATGAAGCAAACCAAAGGCATGGCTTTGTAGAGGGGGTCACCTGAACAAAATTCATGCCTCATTTGACCCAAAAGTCACCTGTGGAGAAATATATGACGTTTTGTTAGACTGGAAAACTAAAAACAAGATAGCAGCTCGTGAACAAAGAATTTTTCTGAAGGACTAGGATTTTTCTTTTGTGAGCTGACAAAATCTTTGACCATGAGACCATTTATCTTTCGTAAAATATACATATAAATTTTTGGGAGAACTGAGCATGCTTAGAACTCAAAAATTAAAAATGTAATAACATTGGAATGGATTAATATTTTTTTACCAAACCAATGCTAGATTGTTCCTTGACCCAACCTTGACTCAACCTTTTTCTATGTTCCAAGTTTCAGATCAAAAGACTACATGGTGTGTTCACAGCGCCACAGGCAAAAAACACATCAAAACTGGGGAAAAGTGCATTTTTTGGTGTTTTGCTGCACAGAAACCGTATGTCCGACCAAAATGCAACTTGGTAAATCAAGAGATCTACCATACCAAACCATGCATTCCAACTTTCGTGCAAATCTGTTGAATGGTTGCAAAGTTATTAACATGCAACATTTGAGATTTAACATTAAAAAAAGTGCCTACTCAACTCTAACTATAGGGGTGCGACTGCACCCCTATGAAATATCTACACATATATATATATATGTATATATATATTATATATATATATATATATAGTAAAAGTGTGTAAAAGCAGAACTGCAGTACAGCAGAGTCCCCAGTGAGCTATGCATCAGTGATGGTCTATCCTGTAAAAATACAAAGTAAAAGCTGGACCCCACTGAAAATGTAACTTATTGTATCTTTTAGCTGTGCTATCCTGGGTAAATACATTATAAACATGTGTAAAAGCAGGATCTCATTGAAAAAGAAATATTGCATCTCGACTGTGTTATCCTGTTTAAATACAGCACAAAAATTGAAAAAAGCAGGTCCCACTGAAAACAAGATAGCACCTGAGCTGTGTTATTCTAGGTAAAAACAGAACAAAAATGTGTCTAAGCAGGGCCCCATTGAAAATGAGATATTGCATCTCAGCTGGGTAATCCTGGGTAAATACTGTATACTGCAAAACTGTGTAAAAACAGAACCCTGCAACAGAACTGAAGAGGTGATGTTGCAAATTTGCATTGAAGATGAACTGTCCTAAAAAAAATCATTATAAGAGCAAAGCCACGCTTAAATGAGCCATTGCTTCTCACCATTACTATCCTGTGTAAATGCAGTATAACACTGTGTAAAATCAGGACCCCCAATGCAAATGGCATATTGCATGTCATCTGATCTATCTTGGGTAAATACATGGTAAAAAATGTGTCCAAGCAGAAGTCAGCACAACAGGACACAGGTGAACATTTGGCATTGACAAAGGTTTGTTTGTTTGTTTTCTTTACTGAGATAGGCACTTGAACCAGTCGTGACCTGAGGAAAGGAAAACATGCAGTGAGTGTAATACAAATTACATAAACAGCACAATAATCACAGCAACAGAATACATACAATATATGTAGTTACATATCCAAAGCCCTAATTCACAGCAAATGGTAGTTTTGAAGTCCCAGATCAAAATGAAAAATAGTTCAGTGGGAGAGCAATAACTAATGATTACCTTTAGGAGCAATAACATAAGTGGAATTTTAGGAGTTATGCAAAAAATTGTCTAAAAAATATTCCTGACCTTAAGAGGCTATGGCGTTAGCAGTCAGAGGTGGAAGGGAAAATAAAGTTGCAAAAAGATGAAGACTGGTGGAAGGGGAGTTGCAGATGAGAAAAAACAAAAGGGAAAACATAAAACCAAAAGGGAACGGGTGAGGTAGAGGAGCTCAGAGAGCATGGGGGTGGAATCAGAGGGGTTAGCAGAAGCAAGAGAAAGCTAGCTGCAAGAGCAAGTGGGACAAAATGAATATATAGAAGATGTTTGCAGGAGGGCTAGAAGAGGAGGAAGGATGTATTGGGAGAGGGAGGCTGTTCTAGTAGCTTGGGTAATGCACAGAGAGGGCAGACTGACTAAAAAGGTTCTGAAGTGAGAGATGAAGAAAGAGCAAGTATAGGAGGAATGGAAAGAATAAGAGAAAGGAAAAGAGGGGGTGAGGAGAGCAGACTGGTAGTAGAGCAAGCAGGAGAGCCAGTATTTAACAAGAAATGAGAAGCAGTGAAGAAAATGCTGTGACTCAAGGGAGGGGGACAGCACAGCTAAGTTACAGGGAATAATGGTGGGTAAGAGGTACAGTAGGGCACCTACCAGTGACATACATTAAGTGGTGGAAAAGGCTGTTCTGGGTGGCACAGGTAGCTTTGAGGGCAGCACAGTAAACCATGTCCTAGTAGGTGAACACTGGCAAACCCAATATGGCAAGATCATATTGAAGAGGATTGTGTGGCATACCAGGAGTGGGAATGGGCGCGGGAGTGGAAGACATGGTTTTTTTTGTTGTACAGTGCACCACACTTTGAGCAGTATTTGGTGTGTATGGCATTGATATGGGCTGATGACTCAATGTTTTGAGCCAGTCACACACTGAGGTGTTTGAAGTGGGATCCTTCTTCAAGTGATGAGCCATCAAGGGTTGTGAAGACAGATTTTGATTGAAGCTGAGCTAGTCTCTGTTTAATGCCAAAAGTCATGTAAACAGTCCTTTTGGCATTAAGAAGGAGCTAGGTTGCACCGAACTAATGTTGGACATTATCAACGCCACTTTGGAGCAACAGTTTCAATTCAGGGACTGAGGCTCCGGAGGTGAAGATTACAGTGTCATATGGGAAAACCTCAGAATGCCCTTGTGTGCCCTGATATGGGTATTTTAATTTGAAGGATCCTCCAAAGAAATACTGTACCATCAAAGGGAGAAGACAAAAAAGATCAACTCTTACATAAATAGTTTTTGTCTTTTTTATTCCAGCAAAAGATAAGGTTGATGTTTCATGGGCAATTTTATGCCACTTCATCAGAACGCATGATGGTTCCTTTCTCTACAGATGAGATCCTTTTTTTTTTTTTTTTGATGAATGCTGCATACCACCACATCTGGTCTATGACATGAGCTTCCATTGGAAGCAGTGGAGATGAAAATAGGGCAGGCTTCAAGCATGCATGAGGTAGGAAAATAGGAATCTTGGTAGGGAAGCGGGGATTGTGGGGGTAGCCGGTGATCAGGTAGGGTCTATGGTGACAGTACAGGCAAGGAAAAATGGGCAGACTAGGTGGGCCAAGCAGCCCTTATCCGCTCACAAATGTTATGTTTTTCTGTAGCTTACTTGGCCTTTACCCATTCCCAGTCTCACTGTTATGTGTTTTTTAAAGATTTTAGAAGGTTCACCTTGAGTGGGCCATCCTCCTTACTCTTCAAGAGTGAGGAGGACAGCCTGCCCAAGGTGTACATTCTAAAAGCTTTACAAAAACATATATCAGTGCAACTGGGAATGGGTGAGGGCCAAGTAAGCTCACATCATAAACCAGATGTGATGATAGGCATCATTCCTAACAAAAAGAAAAAGATGCAATCAGTAAAAACAAGCATTTGTCAATGCCGAATATGTGCTTGCTGGCATTGGCAGTGGCAGTGTAGGAGTTAAAGAGCTGCATAATAGGAATGGTAGTGAAGTATTGAACTGGAGCCAACCCCATCACCACCCTGCAGAGACTGACAGGCATTGGGGTGTGCATCAGGCATAACTGCCACGCCATTTCACCACACCCTACCCTGCAGACACTGACAAGTGTCACGGTGTGCCTTGGGGTCTTTGGCCCTTATGCTCACCCCGTTCCATCAGGAAATACAGTGAGATGGGTGCAGTATAGGAGAATGGGGTGAACTTTGGGGCCAAAGAGTCCAAGACACACCTCGATGCCTCTCACTGGCTGCAGGGTGTGGGTGGGGGTGGAATGGTATGAGCATTACAGATGACAATCCCAAGTTACATCCCTGATGCCTGTCAGTCTCTACAGGGTGGGGCGTTATGGTTGGAAACCCTAACGTCTCAGGCGTTCGTTGGTATTTTCACTCCAAATTTTCAACATGGTTTTTTTGTAACCCCCACCTTATGAACAGTGGCAATATCAGTTTGTTAGCCAAAAGCTGATTTTGCACAGCGACTACGCCATTTGGCACCACATATGCAAAAACACATTTTGAACAAGATGTGAAAAATGACAGCTGTACTGTTCATGGGGAGGTGTAAAAAATGGCAAGGCTGAAAATCTGCATTGAAACTATTAAAAAAACTGGTGAAGTCACTAGCATGTGTAGAAACTACGGAACGCACACCCGTAATGTAATTAGTTTGGGGATTTTTTACAGCAGATTGCCAACACAGGCATTTTGGGACCTCCGCTCATGAACAGTGCCACTCTGATTTTCTTAATCTGTCCTGAACAGTGATTTCCCACAGCTACCATGCATTTCTGCGCTGGAAGTGCAAAAACACATTTTGGCCATGGTGTGAAAAATGACAGCTGTACTGTTCATAAGGAAGCGTGGAAAAATGCCAGTGGTGAAAATCTGGACTGAAAATATTACAAATTCATGAACTTACGAAGGTGCGTGGAAACTGCACAATGCTCGCTCATAACACAGTCATTTTACAGACTTTTGTCACCAAATTTTTAACATAGCCATTTTAAGACCTCTGCTCACGAACAGTGTCACTGTGATTTTCTTAATCTGTCCCGAACATTGATTTTGCACACCGACTGCGCCATTGAGCGTTACATGTGGGGAAAGCTGTACTGCTTATAAGGAGGTGTGGTAAAATGGCAATGTTGAAAATCTGGAGTGAAAATATTAAAAATTAGAACTTAGGAAGTCTTGAAAATACTGTATCGTAAGAACAGTCATTTTTGGAATTTTAGAATTAAATTTTCAATACGGGTTTTTAGCCTACCCTCATGAACTATGACACTGTCCTTTGTAAATCAGTCCAGAAAGATGGTTCTGTGCAGTGACCACAAAATCACTTTTGGGACCGAATAACAAAACGGCAGTGCCAGAATTCATGAGGTGGGGTCCCAAGAACCCCATGTTGAAAATTTGGAGAAATAAATTCCCAAAAATGCCTGAGATATGCATAAAAGTTGAAAAAAAACATTTATTCCATTATACAGCCTACCGGCATTTCCTCAATTCACGGTCAGCTTTGAAGAGTGCAGACGTGTTCCCGGTCCATCAAGATCATCATCGCTACTACCCCTGGCAGTAAGTATGGGGTGAGGTGGAGGTGTGAGAGGCAGGGTGCGCAGAGGGTGGAACGGGTGGGGCAGTGTGGTCAAGATAGTCAGCGAGGGACCGTTTTTTCTTACAACGCATTTTTTTTTAAGATGACACGGGGCTTTTGCCATGCTGGGGTGGGCTCCCAGTGTAGCAGCTGGAAGGCTGTTTGGGAGAACAGTGGAGCCATTGGGGGACTGGTCACCCCATCGGCCATACGGACTGTTGCCACACTGGGGTGGGCTCCCAGCATGGCACCTGGAAGTCTATTGGGGGGATACAGTGGAGCCAACGGGGATTGGGCACCCCATTAGTCTTACGGACTGTTGCCATGTTGGGGTGAGTTCCCAGCGTGGCACCTGGAACTCTGTTGGGGAGCGCAGCAGAGCCAATGGGGGATTGGGCACCCCTGTTGGCCATACAGTGTGTGGGAGGATGAGCACGCTGGGTGGGCTCCAGGCATGCTACTTGTTGTGGGGGGAAGGAACTGTCTATGACAGCTGTTTCAGCAGAGTGCCAACACATTACTGCCACTGATTGCAGTGTTTTTTTGCTTTCAGCTGTACGCCACTGCATATGAATGGCTGTCATAGACAGCTCCTACATTTATTGGTGTGGTGCAGCCGTGCCTGCAAAAGGCAGCAGGGCATTGGAAGTGGGGGAGGCACACCTACGAATTGTCGTATGGTGGCACTATGTTTCTTGCACATGCATGCAAGAAAACATAAAAAGGAACCATCATGTGTTCTAATGAAGTGACATAAAATTGGCCATTAAATATCAACCTTATTTTCTAGTAAAAGACAATAAACAGATAAAAAGCACTTGCACAGTAGTCAATCCTTTGTGTCTTGGCTCTTTGAAGGTTACAGTGTCACCAGCTTACATACAGTATGGATATGAGATGAAACAAAGACTGAGAGGGCATCATTTAGAAAAACTGAAAAAAAGTGCTTGGGTCCAGAATTGAGACTTGGGGGAATATCTAGATATGATGGGGAGGGGGGAGAATAGGGTACTGCCAGACCTGAACCAACTGGTGCCCGTCAGCAAGGTAGGAGCAGAAGCAGCCGACCGCAAGATTTGACAGTCCTGCTTCCTTAACCTTATCCAGAAGGATGGGGTTGGCTACAGTATCAAAGGCCTTAGCTAGGTTGATGAAAATGGTCACAGTGCTTTGGCCTTGGTTGACCACTTAAAGAATGAAATCAGTGACCCGAAGGTGAAAGGAGATTGTGGAATGGGATTTGTGGAAGCCAAACTGGAAGGGGGGGGGACGAAGAAAGCTGAGAGATGACAAGCTTCCCCTGCACTTTGACCAGGGCAGAAGAGAGTGATACAGGATGGCATCTTACCATGAAAGAGATGTCTCCCTCATTATTGAAAATGGAATACTTTAGCCTACTTCAAGATCTGGGGGGACAGTCCTTAGACGGAATGAATGGTTGAAGAGGGTAGCAATAAGAGTAGCAATAGTGGAAGAAGAGAGAGATGTAGGGATGTGAGGTTAAACCCATCAGGGCTGTGATTTTTAGGACTGAGGGAAAGCAGAGCAGTGAGGGCGGTCATGGGGGGGACGAGAGAAGGAAAACGAGGTGAGGGGGGAGCAGGGAGTTGGGTGCAGCAACAGTGGAGGGGAAGAAAATCTGTGTTGCAATAGAAGGAAGAGGAGGGGTAGGGAGAGAGTAGAGGAAGTTCTTCTTCACAGAGAGGGTGGTGGACAAATGGAATAGCCTGCCCCCCAGAGGTGGTGGGGGCCAAGAAGGTGGGTGCATTCAAAATTGCATGGGATAGGCACAGAGGAGTCCTCACACCAAACAGGCGGGTAGGGGGCTGATGCAATTTTAGGCAGGTCTTCTACAGGGCAAACTAGATGGACCAAAAGGTTTCCTTCTGTCATCACTATCTATGTTTCTATGTAAAAAGTAATTAAAAGCTTCTGCAACCTCAATGGGATAGAAGTGAGAGAATCTCCTGATTTGGGGACAGAAGTGGTGACTGGGTTCTGGGAGAGTCAAAAAGGGAATGAATTACCTTCCAAAACTTCTGTGGGGAGTTATGGCTATTCTGAAGGTTAGTGGCAACATAATTTACTTTGGCCTCCCCACTGACCTTTTTTCTGGTATTTCTTGGAGCTGATTGTACTATCTCAACATGTCATCTAAGGACCATAATCCCTCTTGAAATCACATTTTCTAATGATAAACAAACATACAAGTATACTCTTGAACAGTGAACTGTCCTAATAGCTTAGCTACATCAGGGACAATAAACCTGCCTGAAAGTTTAAGGTGCAGAACCAGTAAAATTCTCCCCTCCAACATTTTACTGCACTGTACTAAATTATCTTAGAAATGCAGTATAAATACCACTAGTTAACAAGTAGCCCTCTTCAGAATAACAGAAATACATAATTGGTTAAGTATTTCCTCTCTTACTTCCTGAGTACAGCCCAGAACCACAAGGCAATTATCAAAATTCGCTGGGCAAAATTGCAATTCTTCCATGCCAACCTGCTAAACCTCTAATTCAAACAAAGGTCTTTTGCTAAATGCAGTATTATGCTCAAAGAAAAACAATGCCACAGAAAGCAACAAACATTATAGTTCTAACTCTTAAAGAAAATGCATATTTTGGAAAAATAAAACTTATTGAAATGTACCTAAATCAATAATGTATTTGGACACAAAGAAAACCTTATGTTCTTAAAAAACAGTTATAAAACAAATGGCAGTTTGCCACACAGGGAAATGTTGTACTGAGATATGCTGGGTAGTCCGTCTTTGTTAGGCATTTGTGTGTACTTTTGGAGGGTGATTAACAAAAAGATATATGCTTCCTAACACATACTTCAGTGGCAGATCCAGGAATTGACAGAAGGGGGGTGCAATTTACTCCAAAAACCAAACCTCTCTGACGGGGTCTGAGGGCATGTCCCCCAGAAAATTTTGAAAATACAGGTGTAAAATTGTGCATTTTGGTGCATTTTAGGCCCAGTTTCAGGAGCGAAATGTTGAGTAACCCATCAGAAAATCTCCTAGTTTCCTTTCCATCACAGAGCAGCTGCAAACAGTGATGGCTCCCTCAGATGGAGATAACGAACCTGAGGGCGATGTCTAGTGCTAGAACAACCAGACATGTCCCTCATCTTCCTTCCCATCCCGGCTGAGGCAGCTTGTCACAGAACTGAGATGGAGAGAAACTAGGAGATGGGCTCAGGTCTTTTGTTTCCAGCACTTTTTCCATTCCAACATTCATGGTGCTGAGAGCGCATCATGCCTTTTCAGTCAGTCATGGCATTCTATATCCCTTCAAAAAATATGTTTTTTTTTTTACCCCAAAGGGCATTGTCCGGGAAGCCAAATTTCAAACAAATACAAAATCATGCATAGATACCCCCAAAACATCATGGGCTATATATGCAAATCATCACAAAATATTACGTTGGTTCTGTTGGCACCCTTTGCAGACTGTGTGAGAGGACTTTTTTTGCTTAAAATTGAATGTTTTGTCCTGATTTGCATATACAGCCCATGTCGCTTTGTATTATTGGGGTATGTCTGATTTTGCTAATAAGTAGCACATAACTAGCCTGAATCAGACCTGGTTCACTTTACTCTAACTACTGGACCACTGGAAGTTTCTACATGACCCTCATTACTGCTTACACATGAACTGCATGACTCATTAAATGCGGAAACAAAGACATGAACAGCTGTCCCATCACCAGAAAATCAGTACCTAAGTGGTTAAACATTATAGTCAGACACATGGGGGAATTAGTCCAAAGTAATTTCATGGCTTGCATACAGTTGAATTCTGTTTTATTTCTAAAGGTCTGACTATGATTTCATTAATCAGATAAGCAGATTTTAATTCCATGTTGTATAGTTTTGTAGGTTGCATTTTATATTAAACCAAGCTTGATAACCAGATCCTTAGAGGTGTTCATTTTCACAAAACATTTCCCCTGATGCTACCAAAACTTCTATGTGTTACTCTGCACACTGCAGCCACGTCTCAGAACCTATTTTTATTATCCAGCTCTCACCCCAACTCTGCTGCTGGGCAATCTGATTTCACCTAACATCTCCCCTCTCTCTGGAACAATCTCCCCTCTGCTGTCTGCTTTGCTACTTCTGATTTCTCCCTCAAAAGCCATCTCAAACTTCTCACTGTCCCTTCCTGCTCTTGTCCTTTGACTCCAACTATCCGCTCCTGCCTCCTGTCCAGTGTGTTGATGGTTCTTGTATTTGCATATGGTTACCTCTTATTTTTTTTTCATAAATCTTGCTTATTACATTACCTGTAATTTGATTATTGCCCACTTTACATTGTACCACTGTGTGTGCCTTTGCCACCTGCAATATTGATCTTTTTCTGCGCTTTATTCCTACCATAGTGCATGTTTTTATTGTTAGATATTATAACACACACACACACTTGCCTAAATATGTCTTTCCTCATCAATAATTTTCAAATAAATCAAAGTGAAAAATACATATTTTTTTCTTAAACACTAACATGCAAACAAAGATGAAAAAGAAAATTACAGATACCAGAGACACAAATGCAAATATTAAAAATAGGTCCCATACACAGCCCAATCACAAGTGTAACATGAAAAAGACTGCAGTTCTGCTCTAGGTGACAAAAGTATCATTAGAAGTTGACGGATATCTCAAACTCAAAAGTTACCACTTATTAGGGGGCTGTGTGTGTGTGTGTGTGTGTGTGTGTGTGTGGAGGAGATATGTCGGAGACAATGCAAACCAACACCTACCCTGCCCTGAACTGCCGAACCCGTCCAATAAGTATGTAGTGTACCAATTACCACTGTGCATCTGCACTTTAATATATCTTTTTTTTTAATCCTAAAAACATTTTTCAACCCTACATTAATCCATACAAAGGAAGGGCTGACCACTCTTCAGCTGAGAAACAACAGGGGAGCGGAGTGAGCTATCAGAAGCAGCTGCCTTCAGTAGAATGTCAAGCATTATTTTTTAAAAACTTATTTTTTCTGTGCAGTACTGAATGTTATTGGACTGATTGTGCAATGATGTAGTTGTTTCACATGTGCCTGCTTTCAAGAGCTATAGACAGTCTATAGCTCTTGAGAAAGCAAACACCTAAATACTCTTCCTCTGTACGGTTCGATAATATTTCTCTGAAGATAAATATATATATTATTGGGGAAACATTTTTTTCCGAAAAACAGCATACAATTAATTTTGCCATAGGCTCATCTTCTGAGTCTTCCCAAGACCATCACAACAAATGTAAATCGAAGGTCAGTCGGTATTAGCGATCCATGGCAGTGTAACAATAAGAAAAGACCATCATCAAGGTGACTGCAGCAAACTGACAGCTATAATACAGAGTATATCCAAGTCTCTCACTTACCTTGCGATTGTCAGTCTGCAGCACTGCGGTACCAGATAGAATTCGACAAGCTGGATTCAGACAGGTTACAAACAGATCAGGAGCAGGCAGCCTAATGCAGACATGAATAAATAAAGGACCGATGACCCACTAAGGATGACGTGGGGCTTTAGTCCCACATGAGCACTGTTTTCAGGGAGTTAATGCAGCAGCAGGATGATTCAGCAGTCCTGAGGTAAGTTTTATACACCTCAGGACTGCAAAGCATGCTGGCGGGAATTAAAAAAAAATTCCTCAAATGAAGAATCGATATGGATTGGTCCAGTCTCCGGTGTCCATGCTGTGAGTATGTGAAACACACAGGAGTAGAGTACTGGACCAATCCATGACATATACTGCTGGTTATAAATTTTAGCTATCAGATCGAGCACAGAGAACTGACAGGGGTGCCAACCCCTGCTTAGTTTACAACTGTCCTGCAGCTAGTATGTGTCTTCCCACACGTATCTGTTGCTTCTCTTTTAATTACGTGGGGGAAGATTAAAACATATACCAGGCATCCAGCATTTGGCATTTGGCATTTCAATTTAAAAAGACCACTGAGGATAGTAGCAGCCAGGTGGCACATGCCCCACTCATGAAAGGAGGTGGCATGCGCATGCACCACAGCCTGAATCTGCCACTGTACTACTACTAGTCATCTTTGGGGGGGGAGAGGAGTGAGCTCCAGTTCCTTGTTTTGTGTTCAGATAACCACTGGACACTGATTAACCTAATGTAGGAGGCCCAGCACAGCACCGCTCCAGTCACAGCCACTGTCATCAGCTTTGAGAAGAACTTTGACTCTGTCAAATGGGGAAATCTCATTTGTGTGTTGAAGACGTTTGAGTCTTGGAATGGCTTTGTAAGTTGGATCATCACTATATATAATATTGCCATCCCAGGGCTGCTGTCATGACCAATGGGCTTATACGAACAAACAATTTTAGGAAAGAAAGATCAATGGTTCTTTGTGCTCTTCCCCCACCAGCTCATATCAGAGCCTTTCTTCTTACAGCAAGAGATAAGATTGTTGCCTCCTTCACCAAACGATGCCAATGCCTGATTTGTATTTAGTGAATGTGCTGAAATTCAGAACTGTTACCTTCATTTCATCCCAGTTGAACCTTTGAGCCATTTCGGGAACACTTCAATCTTTGGTCAGTTAATTAAAAAAAAAATTTTGCCCTTTCCAGGTGGCCAGGGCTAGTCCCATGACTGAGCCTTCACCCACCCCAATCATTTTCCACTTTCCTCCTCCTTCTCCAGACATTTTTTCTTTTAAAGAAACTGGCTCTGGCACTGTGCAGGGGGCTGTGTGTGTGTGTATTTGATTTGGTTCTTTTTTGAAAATCTGAATGAACAAGGAACAGGGAGGGTGAAAGAGGTTAGGATTGACTGGAATGGGTGAGAGGGAGTAGAGGGGTGCCACTTACCTCTATGTGTAGCCTGCTCAACTCCAATAGCAAGGACCTGAAGTGTCCTTAGCTGAAGTGTTGAAGCCAAACCAAAGTTGCCAATTTCCACATTAATTCATCTTTACCCTCACCTCTGCTGTTTTTTCTTATTTGAAGTCATTTGTCTTTGTCCTGCAGTGATGCCACTTGATACATGTGGTTAAGATGGGAACTGTGACTGTGCATCATTGTACAAAGATGATAACTTGGTTACTAAGTTTGAACCACAGATGTACACTTCTGGTCTGCTTGATATCCTAGATTAAGCCAGTTCTCTTTCTGGGTTCAAGTTCAGCTGGGACAAAATAGAAGTCTTCTGCTTTGTCCCAGTTGAGCTTGAGCCCAGACAGAGAACTGGCACAATCTAGACTACCACTCAAGAAGTTATGCACTCCAGACAGATTCCAAGACTGGAATGTCATAGGGATAGTGAGCGACACAACCCACTTGGACATTAGGATCACATCACAGCTGGCAGAGCTGGTCCCTGATAATCTCAATCTGTTGATCTCAGATATGAAGCTGGAGCCAAGAGATGTCCAAAATCCAACCCACTGTACCTCTAGAGGAAGATTGAGGCTCTTAAGATAATGGCCTGCCTGTTCCCTTGCATACTGATTCAGCTGCTTGCCACTTGGTGTGCCAGGATTGTATTTCCTGGCCAATGATAACCTTTCAAAAATTTTCTGTGAGAGAGTAAGCAATCTAATTTGAGGCTAGTGAAATTCTATGCTTATTGGAAGCAATGAGGTTGTAACCTCCCCTGGATGTGGACCTATTATGCTTCCTCTGTTCACAGGAGTGAATTGCACTGCTGTGATAGGAAAGACCTGATGATGCCAAACTGGTACAATACTGAAAGTGATGCAAGGGGGACGCATCACTAGCTAGTAACCTACTCTCTAATTTGCCCTCATCAGTTCATTCCCATTCTTGTTCTCTCTGTATTAGAAATTAATGGATAACACAACACAGACATCAAGTGACCAGCAGATCCTCACCATGGAACTCAACCCTGGGATTATCCAAGGATAAAGGTTGGCAGTAAAGCTATGTACCTGGGTCTTGCAATTGACAAGATCTCAGATGCTCAGGAGATGTATAACACTTATGTCTTTCTCCCTGCTACAGAAAATGTTTGGGGCTACCCTTACTATTTTCTAGAGATATTTCCAGCCACACAGTTCCCCGAAACCATACTTGATACTGGGATATTCCCATTGTCTTTGAAAGACATGTTTATGTGGTATCCTGTAATAAGGGTGTCCGCTATTGAGCGCTTTCAAAAAGGGTGACTCAGTAATGGTACCTGTTCATAGGGCTACTGGATAGGGAGGGCAAATATGAATATAGTGACATCCTGTTGCTATATGTACATGTGTGCACGGAGGGAAGCAAGCACGCCATGCAATGGACGGAAGGGGAGGGAGAGTTTGTGAGGTGTAGTGTGGTGGTGGGCTACCGAGCTGGCCATGTGGCATGCTGGGTTCATGGCAGGCTAGGGTTGGGAGGGTGCTGGGTTTGATTCTGGGTGCATCAGTATTTTTGTAACAGTCCAGGATTTCTATTTTTTGTTTTCACCCCCCCCGACATGCACCCCCATGGAGTTGAGAATCCTTTAGTAGGGGAGATGCAGGCGCTAACCCCACATAAACAAATGAATCTATGTTTTCGGCACCCTTTTGCTCTACTCCACGAATGTACATCGCTGAAATTGATTTTTGCCAGTGTACAGTTGCCCTAACAGCGATCACTTTTCCATGATTGCCGTTATCACATAGAACCTGTTTATGTATACTTGCAACATAGAAAAGGGTTATCTGGTAGAATATATGATCCGCAGGATACAGGGTGGGGGGATTTCCTCACATAGCTGACTGTAGCTGAGAGCAAGATGTTGAGGAACCAATCAAAATTCAATGATAAGTGCAAGGTGATGCACCTATGGAACAAGAACCCCAGGACAGAGTAGTTGATGGGAGGGGTAAACTGAGCACTATGACTGAGGAAAGGGACCTGGAAAACATCATTAGTGACCCCCTTAAACAATCAGATCACTGCAATAAGGCCTATAGTAAGACAGATAGGATGCTGGGATGAGTCGGAAGAAGTATTGACAGCAGAAGAAAAGAGGTATTACTACCTCATTATAGATCATTGGTGAGGCTGCACCTGGAGTACTGTGCCCAGTTCTAGAGTCCTCACCTCAGGAAAGATAAGAACAGATTACCAAAGGTGCAACAAAGGATGAGCAGGATGATTCAAGCACAGCAGGACAGATCTTATAAAGATCGGATCAAGGATCTAAACATGTACTCGCTGGAGACCAGACAAGAGACTAGTAATATTACAGAGATCTCTGAGTTCCTGAGAGGATAAACAAGGTCAGCTGTGAGGAACTATTTATTTATTTATTTATTTATTTGAACATCGGTTTACAACCTTTGAGCCAGAGGCTCATTTCCAAAGGTACCTCGTCACATTGAGGACAAATACATAACAGACTTTTGGTTACCGCCTATGGGTTACATAGATTGCAAGCACTTAACAGAACTTTGGTTACAGCATCCGGGTTACATAGTTAGCAAGCACCTGTGACTACACCAGGTAGACAGATAAGCCAGTTTGGTTACAATGGCACATTTCCTGCACGATGGTAAGAGCAAGCAGCAGGATAATAGCAGTACAACAGCAATGGGTGTGGATTAAAAGAGGTGTGGTGTGGATCGCCCAGGCATTGTCAGGGCACAGGGAGCTATGCCTCAGTTATAGACAGGTGCAGCTTCACGTATTAAATAGTTGGCTGCGAAGTGCAATTTTGAATATGGAAATTGTGGGGGCATCTGAGATGGGGGCAGGGAGTGAGTTATACCAGGACAGAGCTCTACAGCAGAAGGACCTCTGTCCATGGGATGTCTTAGATCTTGGGACCAGAAAAGTGGCCTTGCAGGAGGACCGTGTGCAGACCAAGGGTTGGGCTTGGCGGAGGGAAGCTGTGAGCCTAGGTGTGAACAGCCCAAGAAGAGTTTTTTTTGTTATTAGGCATGTTTGGTAGCATAGACGTTCATCTAGGTTCAGCAGTTTTGCCATGTCATAGAGCTGGCATGAATGCGTAAGCCTGGGGGCCCCAGTGATTAGCCTGCATGCTTTATTTAAGATGAGGCAAATTTTATTGAGGGCAGTCGTGTCAGCAGCTCCGTATACTGGTAGGCCATAGTCAACAAGGAATAGTATAGAGGAAGTAACCACTATACGGAGGGCAGCGGGGGGGGAAGACAATTTTTATGGTGGTGTAAGATACCTAGCCGCACATTAGTGGCTGAGGCAAGTGCATCAATGTGGGTGTGGTAGGTGAGGGCTGAGTCAGAGGAGACCCCAAGGTACTTATAGGAGTGGACTTGCTCTAGTGGTTGTTTGGAGCCGGGGAGGATATGGAGTGGGAAGTTGCTGGCTTTGTTTTGGGGGTGGGCAAAGAGCATTGTTTTTGTTTTTTTGAGATTAATGACCAGCCTGTGCTCTTTAAACCATGTTTCAGCATCATTATAGGATAGTTGTAGGGAGTCCTGAAGGGAGATAGGGTTATGGTGGGTGGCAAAGATGACGCATCATCTGCATACAGTAGAATTTTCCCAGTGCATGCACTGGGCAGGGTGTTTAGGTACAGTGAGAAGAGTAGGGGTCCCAGGATGGAGCCTGAGGAACCCTGATTGATGGGACAAGTTTTGGAAAGTGTCCCATTAATTTGACACATTGGGAGCGGGCAGATAGGTAGCTGGTGCACCAGGCGAGAGGCCCAGTAGAGAAGCCAGTGTGGCAGAGGGCATCCAGAAGGAGGGGGTTGGAGACAGTGTTGAATGCCTTTGAGAGGTCGACGAACACTGCCCCGGCTAGGGAGCCAGAGTCCAGAGAGGAGTGTAGGAAAGTTGAAAATTCAATTAGTGCAGTGCCGGTGCTGTGTCCTGCGTGGAAACCATGCTGTTCAGGGCAGAGGATGTTGTGTTTGGTCAGGTATTCAGTGATTTGCGTGGCAACCAGATTTTCTAGGGCTTTGGAGAGGGGTGGGAGTATGGCGATAGGATGGTAGTTCCCATCAGAGGACCTGTCACCACCTTTGTGAATGGGAGTAACAATGGTGGTTTTCCATGCTGTTGGGAATTGCTCCAGGCAGAGGGATTTGTTGAGAAGGCTGGTAAGTGGGGCAAGAACCTGATCCAGAACCAGATGGAGAATGCTGGGGTCCAGGGAGTAATCACCGGGACTATTGCTTTTTAATGCTCTGACCAGTTTAGCACTCCCCGGTTTTCTGTGTATTGAAAATCCCCTTCCCAAAGATTCCTCACAAAATCATCCACATCAGAAACTTCTCCAGGTTTGATCCGGATGCATTTATGGAGGACCTGAGGCTCACTGACTGGTCAGGGGTGTATAGTGCCCCTGATCCCTCTACAGCTGTAACTCAGTTTCTCAGTACCTTTGGGGCCCTGCAAGACAGGCATGCCCCAACTATTAGGTGGAGGGTAAGGGAGTCAGTCACAAAATGGCTGCACGGGAGCCTCCTTGCCCTAATGCGGGTGAGGGACAAGTGCTGAGCCCACTTCAAATGCTCCCTTGATCAGACCTTGCTTCAACAATATAGAAAACTTAGAAATGAGAGTAAAAAAGCTATTAGGGTTGCAAAAAGTGACTTCTGCAAGTCCGCCCTACTCAGCTCTGCAAATGACCCAAGAAGGTTCTAGAGAAACATAAAAACTCTTGTCAGTGGTTCCTCTAACTCAGGAGTAACCAACCTGATTATTGGAGCAGTTTCCTGCAACAACCCACATACGATTGCAAATGCTTTCAATTCCCATTTCACTGACCTATCTGCTCTCTCTTACCCTTCCCTACTGATGAGAGTACCAGTTGCCCCTTACCCCCGGCCTGGCAGGAGTCTGACCCCTCCAGACCACCTTCCTTTCTTAGGGCTGTGTCAGACAAGGAGATGCTGAATCTCCTCTCCGGCCTCTCCCAGTACTCCAGTGCTGGCCTAGATAACCTGGAGCCCAAGCTTTTGAAGTTAGGAGCCCTTCACATCACCTCCCCGGTGGCCCACTTTCTCAACCTGTCCCTTGCCATGGGGGAGATTCCTGATATCTGGAAGGTGGCCAGGGTTGTCCCCGTGCTGAAGCAGGGCAACCCAAAAGTCTCAGACAACTATCGGCCGATCGCCATCCTCTCAGCCATCAGCAAGCTCCTTGAAAAAGTAGTGGCTGAACAACTCTCTGAGTACATTCAAGCCCACGAGTTGTTGTCCCCCGCCCAGCACGGTTTTCGTAAAGGGCATAGCACAACCATGGCCCTGGTCTCTGTCTCATCCAGTATCAGAGCAGCCATGGACCAGGGGAAACTCTGTGGAGCAGTGTTCATTGACTTGTCCAAGGCCTTTGACCTTGTTGACCATGCACTGCTCTATACTCAGATGAGGTCCCTTGTCCTGTCCCCCCCTGCTCAGAAATGGTTAACTGACTACCTGCATGGCAGAGTACAGCTGAACAAATTCAATGAAGTCCTCTCAGATCCCTTACCTGTGAACCCTGGTGTTCCTCAGGGCTCGGTCTTGGGACCCCTTCTCTTCTCCCTCTTTATTAACCATCTCCCAGTCGTTGTAACTAACTGTAGGGCCACCCTTTATGCGGATGATCTGGTTCTCCTGGCCCACTCGTGGGACACAGCTACTCTAAATCACCACCTGTCTGAGAACTTTAACAACATTCAGTCTTGGATAACCCAACAGAAGTTGGTCCTCAACCTGAAAAAACGCAGGCCATGCTATTCGGATCATCTGCCAAGATACATGCCTCTCCAGTCCCATTGCAAATCAATTGTGCAGATGGAACTCCCCTCCAAACTGTGACCTCCCTCAAATACCTTGGGGTGACACTTAACCCCCAACTGGACCTAGGGAGCCATATCCTCAATGTCTATAGAACCGTGAACTGTAAGCTGGGTCTGGCCTATAGGGCCAAATATAACCTGACACCTGCTGCTCGCCTGGCACTTGCTAGGGGAGTACTACTTCCCTCCCTTAGCTATGGTCTCCAACAATTTGCACGTACCTCTAAAGCTCTTCTTACTTTGTGGCACACGATGTACAATAATATCTGCCGCTTTGCTCTGGCCACCCGCTGCCTCACCGACCACTGTGAGCTCTATGACAAACTAGGTTGGCTTTCTCCAACTAACCACCTAAACTTTGGACTGGGGTGCCTCGTGAGTAAAGTGATCAGTACTGGCACCCCCCAGGGCTGACACAGCTTCTCTCTCCCCCCCCTGATGGCCCCTGTTACCCTCTCAGATCCCAGGGTCCTGCGATACTAAAAGTACCCCTACCTGTACCCTCATGGGGGACAGGGACTTTGCTGCATGTGCTCCTAGGCTCTGGAACTCTTTTCATAAGTAGGTTCGCACCGCCCCCTCCCATCAGTGCTTCCGGAAATCCCTGTGGGGGCACCTGAAGCTGGCCTCAGGGTGTGAGTTTCCAAAGCCTCCCTAGTACTATGTCCTAGGTACTGGACCGTTACGTTAGTCACTTACTTGGAACACAATCTGAATCGAACTGCTAACGCTCTCGATCCAACTTTTCTTTTAGGCACTTGTCTACGATATGTGTGTTCAATACTACCTACTGTTTGATCATTATGTACTCTACCAACTCCTGTCATAGTAGATCACTACATGCCTGTTTGTTTTGTGACTCAATGTACTAAGTTCAAATTGTACTTGTTTACCTGCTGTGTTGTGCTGATGTATCTGTAATACCTGTTGTACTCTCCCGGGTCGTTCCTGAAAACAGGCATATAACTTGTCTAGTGTACCTACCCGGTTAACAAAAGCTAAATAAAATAAATAAATAAATAAATGAGTAACAGTTCAAGGACACAGAAGTATGAGTGGAAACTGATGGGAGGCAGCTTCAAGAGGGATATGAGAAAGGTTTTGTTTACAGAATGAGTGGTGGGACCATGGAACATTCTGCCAGCTGACGTAGTAAGCACGCACCAAAACCATAAATGGCTTCAAGCACTGCTGACACAGAGTAAAGGGTATAGTGGTTACTCAAGGTGATAGAAGTTGTAGGGAAGGGAACGGGGGTGGATAGTGAGGGCTAGCATCCTGTGTGGACAATAGGTCCCAGGGTTTGAGAGGGAACTACAGACAGACTGGATGGACCATTGGTCTTTTACTGTCATCATTTTCTATGTTTCTTATCTCTGAGAGAACATGGGACTACTGGTGGGCCCAAGCCCATCAATCTTATAGGAATGTGAGGATTCACCTTATATGGTACAACAGTTACAATACATGGGGCTGTAGAAACATGACTCATGATAGAGCTGTGGCAATCCAATGGGATCTTCCATTCCCACTTGCTGCAGCTGTCCTGCCCTATGGCCCTTCTAGCCATTTGGAGTTCAAACAAGTTTTCCAAGAGTTACTAGGGAACACTCTTTCTTGTTGCCCTAAACTGTTAATTCTAGGAGCTAGCACTGCACTTACAGTAGGTTGGTCCCTCATGCCTTTAGCAACTATCTGGCATCTATGCTGGTACAGGCAAAATGCCCCATTATTTCCTCATTGGGGATGACTAGTAACGCATCCAAAGATGACTGGTGTCAGTTTCTGTCAAAACAAGCTAGTAATAAATGGCTGAGCTACTTAAATTTACATAACATTTATTGTTTTCATGCTAAATGGGAAGACTATTTCAGTTCCTCAATGTTCATATAAAGGCTCATTACGCCTCCCTGATTGCATGCCCCAAATGCCCCGGTCATGCGTCCTCTGGCAAACAGTCACCACTCTGCTACATCATAGAGGGTATGATAAGCCACAAACTGTAGCTCCTGCAACCCACACCTACTTAACACGCAGCCTCTTGTATGACACATTTGTTACATGATCCATAGATACTGTGAACCTCTTTAGTAAGACTCCAATTGCACCTGCCTAAATAGTGCACCTTGTATGTATTTGTGTTGTATTCTTATGTTATTTACTGCTGCTGTTTATCAGAACACCTGTGGAAGAATGTTTTCTTGTATCTGTTAGTTACTTGGTACCTGTACCTAGTACCTTCCTACCCCCTCACCATCCCTCAGGTTGCAACTGGAAATGAGTCTTCTGGGTTCTGTTTGTTTACCTGGTAAAATATGTTTAGATGCAACCAGTTGCAGAGCTCTAATACATCTTCTACCCCTTAATGACTCTCATGTCTCCTTTTTCTGTTACACCCCACCCCTAAGGCTGAATTTCAGTTTTGTGCCCACTATCTTACTGTTTTTCTCTGGCAGAAGGTTTCCCTCAATAGTCTTCCTTGTACCATTTAAAAAACAATTACCATATTGGATTGAATTTTCAAATGGAAGCCCTCAGTTTGTGGGGACACCCTCTGTATGCGACTCCTGCAATCAAACCCAAACATTAGACGACCAACGAAGTGGTCTGTCAAACACACTTGCTGCAATTTGAAAATGTTTTATAGCACATTTGAAAGATCAATGACAACATAAAATGCTATATTTCTTTTACCTTTAATGTGCATTTAAAAAACAAATATTCGTTTCTACATCAAAGTACTGTTGAAATATACTGTTATCTTATTCCAAAAGCCATATCATTCAATGCTAGACAGCATATCTTTTAATCACACAGGTAAAATGCACCTGTCACTATAAAGAAAACTGGTTCTGTTGCCGTAAGTTTAAATAATTTAAAGGATTTTGTTTTAAAATTTAAAATACTTTTCACAAAACAACAGGAGTTCAAATAATTAGAAATGAATGCCTAAAGTAACATCAGAAGTGTGTCTGAGAAATCAGGAAATGGACTGCAGTGGAAAATTGTGGAAATGCACCATGGTAAGCATTAATAATATTTTCCTATCAAACAACATTCTATTACAAACATGTCACTAGTTTAAAAAAGCACTGCTATTAAGTAGTCATAGTCTAGATTTTAAACAAGCAGTGGCTCAGATTTATTTATATATTTAAATTCTATGGCCAGAAAAGCCACACTTAATGAGGCAGCGTGGCCTAGTGGTTGGGGAACCAGCTTTTAATCCATGTAATCACAGGTCCAAACCCTGCTAGAGCAAAATACTCATTGTGTGACCTTGGGCACATCATGAAACTTCACAGTGCTCCAGTCCACTGAGCTGTGGACGTGGGTAGAAACAGAGCCCCAATTAAAACAAGATGTTGCATCTCTGCTGAGTTATCCTGGGTAAATAAACTGAATAGTAATATATGGAATAATGCATGGGTAGGTGTGTGTAACATTGAGGATAATGGTTGGTCTTCGGTTAATAACCACGCCGTAATCACTTTGAGAGGTTGCCAGGACAACATTGTAAACCTCGAGAGTGAAGCTCGAGAGGTTTACTGTTGTCATGGCAACCGTCCTCAGGGTTCCCACCCTTACTACTCCACCCCCACCCCTCCACCCTCCACACACCATCAAGCATCTGGGTGTGTGCTGGGGTTGTCGACCTAACTTTCACCCCATTCTCCTGTACTGCACCACCTCAGCTTGTTTACACATGGAATGGGGTGAGAGTTACGACGTTGACCTCAACGCACACCCAGATACCTGTTGGTGTGTGGAGGGGTGAGGGTGAAGAGGTAGGGGTGAGAACCCTGGAGGTAGGGCATTAAGGTTGGAAACCCTAATGCCTCATTCCCTGCTTTTGTTGCTATAGTATTCACCCTAACTGATGCATTAACAGAGTTTTTTTTGCAATGCATATAGATATATATAGTCAGATAAAAGGATTACCAATTTACTAGAAAAGAAAATAAATGGAGTTGAACCAGACAGTAAACAGATAGGAGAATCTGTGCTATTCTCACTCTACAACCTATTTACCTGCTATCTGAAGAAACACAATCCCCTAAGCTGTATTTCTCACCAGATCTCTAGCTGTAGGGTTCGGGGTTTTTCAGATGTTGTTGGGTCCAAGAAATCATGTTGCCTTTCAGCACCTCAGTTTATTCCTTTTCTCAAAGTGGGAAGGGGTCTCACCCCCTTTGAGTGACAGTTCTTCCCTGTCTCCCTCCAAATGAGTGTTCCTGTGTGTGCGTGTATGCATGTGAGTACATGCGTGTGTATGTGTGTGGATGGATGGAAGGATGGATGGATGGATGACATCATCCAGGCCAGGTGGCTTCTATGCACTCAGACATCCTCAGTCCAATTTTATGATTTTGTTTTGCAGGATATATGAGGTGTGCAACCCCACGCCTCTGCCTTTCAGGCTGACTGAGGCATTCAAAATGGCACTCTCCCATCTGCCTTTCAGGATCTGTAGCTACAAGTTCCCAAGGGAACATTCCCCTGCAGCAGAGTTGGCTAATTATTTCCCATGAGGCCTGCTTGGGCACGTGACATTAGAAGCCATGTTTTGTGCCCACTTTGTAAATAGCAGAACTTCTAACAGAAGCATGATTACATTCACAAAGGAGATTAACAAAAAATAAATAAATTAATAAATCACTCTGTTCACATGTCTGTCACATCTCCATCCTCCCCCAGGAAATGAAGGTGTCTCTCTTTTGGGCAACCCCAAAGAGACACTGCCATTTATGTAGGGCCTGGGGAGCACCTAAAAGAACATGTCATGCACTCAGCCCTGTCTTGACAGTTGATCTGCACTGGCATTCGGCACCCCACTTTGGTGCTGAATGATCACATTATATGATTGTGGTACCAAATGCCAGTGCAGTAATTTTGTGTTTTGCAAACTAGTCCTATGGAGCCATATCAAGGGGTTATGATCTGTGACCACAGTGAACTCCCTCCCATACAGATATGGCTGCAGCTTCTGAAGGGCCCACACTATCCCAAGACATTTCCTCTCAACTGTGGCATATGCCTCTTCCCAGGCAGAAGTTTCCAGCTCAGATGCACTATGGGGTGTTCCACCCTGCAGTGTGACCTGGATCAGGATGGCACCCAGCCTGTGGTCTGAGGCATCCACGTGTATTATGAACTTTAGGTCATAACTGGGGATAGCAAGCATGGGTTATGCCTCCTTTAACCGTTGGAAGACTGACTCACAGTCTTCTGTCTAGAGAACTTTCTCAGGCGTTCTCTTTTTCATCAGGTCTGCCAAGGGCTTGGCCACATCACTGTAGTGAGAGACAAACCTCATGTGGTACCTGGTTGTTCCCAGAAATGCCTTTACCTGTTTCTTTGTGGCAGGGGTGGGCCAGGCCTGGGTGGCATCAACCTTCACTGTCTCTGGATGGATGCATCCACAGTCCACCCGGTGCCCAAGGTGGGATACTTTGGACATGCCTACTTGGCATTTTTTTAGCCTTAACTGTCAGCCCTACAGCATTCAGTCTGTGGAACACCTCCCTCACATGCCTGATGTGATCCTTCCATGTCTCACTGTAAATGGTGATGTCCATGTATGCCAGAGCAAATTCCCCTGCCCCAGCCAGAATGCAATCCACAAGCTGTTGTAAAGTTGTGAGTGCATTCTTCATCCCAATTGGCATTACTCAGAATTCAAATAAGCCATATGGGGTAACAAAGGCAGACCTCTCTCTAGCTACAGGGTTTAATGGCACCTGCCAGAAGCCCTTCATCAGGTCTATCATGGTCAGGAACTGGGCCCCTCCCCAAGCCATTCCCAGGTCTCATCCATTCTGGGCATGGGGTAGGTATCAGACTCCATACAGCTGTTGAGCCTCCAGTAGTCGACACAGAACCATGTGGTACCATCCTTCCTGGGGATCAGGACCATGGGCGAGGCTCAGGGGCTACTGGACTCCTGGATCACTCCAAGGTCCAGTATCTCCCTGAGTTCCTCCAGCATAGTCCTCTTAACCCCCTCTGGTACCCTGTAGGGGGACTGCCTCAGCAGAACTTGGGCCCCAGTGTCCATGTAGTGTTCAGCCATTGTGGTGTACCCCGAATTACCCATGAACATGCCCTCAAATCCTCACAGCACCCCCCTCATCTCCTTGGCCTGGGCTGTTGTCAGCTGCCCTGAGAGGGTGAGGTTATCCACTGAGGATCCCCAAGGAGGTCCATAGCTATTTAGTTGTACTTTAAAGGCAACAGCCAAATACTGTGTCACCACCCCCTGAAGAAGCCTCATGTGACTGAGACAAAGCACTGTGGCAGTTTCTGCTCAGTACTCTACATTATTTTTGGCAACTGGGCTGTATAAATTGTTTATACAGTCCATGTGATTTCCAGCTTTCATTTTCCAAAGTGCACTGTTTTTTGTGCTTTCTCTGTCATATTTTTCTACAGCTACACCTCTATCAGAACTGAGCACCCTACATCTGTGTTTTTTCTTGTTGGCAGCAGAACCTGAGGCAGAAGCTGTGAAAATTTTGCAGACACAGTTTGTAACAACAACTGTGCGTTGATGAGCCTCGATGGGGGGGGGGTGCAGCTTGCCAACCAAGATGGAAGCTGTGTAATTAATCTGCTGCAGTACCAGTCTCACCCATCACAATACATCTGGAATTTCAGCACCTGAGAACCTAAGTTTTTTATAAACAACACTGTTAAGGAAAGTGAGTTGAAGCTAACAATACTTAAATTGAGCTGATCGGATGAGGGATTGGAGATTATAGATCTTTAATCAACCAGCATCAAGGTATCGGAGTGCCTGTAAGACATTCACAAGCCACCAGGCTCAGGTTGGCATACACTCCCATCTCTGAAGATGGAACATAGCAAGGTACCCCAAACAACTTCCACCCTAACAGTAGAACAACAACTGGGTAACATCACGACCCTGCTAAACAAAGTGCTCCTGGACACAGCTGTTCTTATTACAACATCTACAACTAAAGCAGATATGGTAAAATTAATAAAACGAGTCACTGACAATGAATCACAAGTCAAAGACAGGGAGAGATTCTTCATGATAACTATGCCCAATTAAGGGACCACCACAGCCAAATACAATATCTTCTGGTGAAAGTTGATCTGGAGAACAGAGGGAGGTGGAAGAATATCCATATTGTGGGATTACCGGAGGGGGTAGAAGGAACTGACACAAACTCATTCCTGCAATACTCACTTCCGGCTATGTTAAAATTAAATAACCAACCTCCCCCAGAGCTTGAACGAGCCCACAGATCCTTGGCTCCCAGACCCCAGCCAGGAGAACGGCCTCATCTGATCCTCTGTAAATTCTCCAGATACCCCACTAAAGAGTCTTTTCTGAGGACTGCAAGAGAACTGAAAACCCTCCGGTGGGATGGAGCGCAAGTCCAAATATATCAGGACTACTCTCATGACCTTTCCCGCAGATGAGGGGCATATGGCCCTGTGAAACAAGCACTGTATAAACTGAATTTACCCACATCCTTATGATACCCCTTGCAGTTGACAGTACTGTACAGGGAGGAACAGCTTATCTTTGATTCACCAAGTGAAGTGGAGTTATTCCTGTCTGATATTACCAGTAAGCACACACGACAATCTGTGCCATCACCCGTGCCTCGTGGAGAAGCCCATTTGCCTATGGATACATTGGAGCAATGCGGAGGCCAGACAAGCCAGGAAAATACATCAACTGAAGGACTGGAGAGAGCATCCAAATGGCAGACACCACATAGAGACAGGCAAAGGAAGAAAGCTCCTCTTCAAGCAGGGAGGAACTCCCCAGTGCCCTCTGCCAGGCCCCAGAGAAACAGGTCGAGGAGCCGTCAACGGAAAATGCATATGTCAGGCAGTAGTGGCTCCTCTAACTATGCTACTCCTGTTAAAATGGCTAATGACTGTGAACTGCTGCGTGACCTGATACCAACAGCCTTGAACATGTCCCCAAACATCGTGGACTCCAAGGGCAAACTGTTTCATGCGCCGGAGGATCAGCTAGATGACTGGGCCCCAGCTCATAAGGACTGGGCGTCCAAGCCATGAAGTCTCCAGCCAGAACAAGAAGTGCCTACCAGAAACTAACTGCTCACAGAAGGATGGATGCTAGGGCTCCTCTGGACAATTTGGTGGTAAGAGGAGTGGGTATTTTGGGACAGCAGAGTAAGGGGTAACTAAAAAGAAGGGAGAATATGATGCTTCTTCATCCACGGGCACCTAGAGAGGAATTAGTTAGGTAACATCCGTAGGCCTGGTAAGTCTTCACCTGATTTAATTTTACTCACTCCCTACCTACTGGCATCTCTCTCCTCTCTCTCCCCATGCTGCGTGGCTTAATAGCCAACACTGGAGCACTGCTGTGCCCCGTGGGGTGATATAAATGTTACAAATAACTAAAGATTACTGGCTATGTTTGCTGATTAGAACCCTTAAGGTTATAAGAATAAGATTGTTGGGGTTGAAAATCTGGGAAAAATGTAGACTGCATAATAGATGTTATATTAGTGCACAGGCTCTCTGTTAGGAGTGTAAGCTTTTCCCTGTATCACCAAGAAGGAGCTTCAAACCTAGTAATTCTCGCAAGAGGATACATATCAACTGACGAAGAGGCCCCACTGCCTACAAGGGGGTAATGGCAGGAAAGAATGAGCCCCATCATGTTAAGATTTCCATGTGCCCACCTTCCCCAAACTGGTAGCTGCCTTGTATAGGAAAACAGTGTAGGTAGTGAGGGATATCTTTCACAAGGTCCCATTAGCACAACTCAGGCTGGTGCACAGCCTTACAATTCACTTACTAAGGTGTTATCAGCTTCCATACGCAGAGTAAGGGTGACACGTCCATACAGTTTCTGGTACGTATCACTGGCTTATAGTGCATTTAGACACAGTCGGAGCTGGGCAACTGGCCCTGCATGTTAATTAATTGGTGAAGAAGCTCCTAGCAAGCAGAGCAGTGTCCACCTTCCCCACTTATCTCTCCCCTCCCGGGGAGGTAGTACCTAACCATTGTGAGCTGGAACAAGCCCCACCCCTTGGTTGGTGAGGTCCTATACCCCAATTATGGGAATAAATATGGCAAGAAGACTTGCCCACTGGCCCCAGCCAAGTAGTAATCCTTTGAGTACCTTACATCCTAGGAGGTCACCTCTAGCCCTAGCAATGCAGGCCCCTTGTAGAACATCCAGCTTGCATACCGTACTAAGTGTTAACATGGCCAATCACACCGAAAGTGACCTCCTCACTTGTACTTTTGTTTGGCTAAATAAAAGGAAAATGATATCAGGGTCCACCCAGATCCCTACCCTGCATGCACCAGATGACACCAGGTCTGATACCATAGGTTTATTATGGGAAGAGGTCCTATACTGTGTTAGCTTTGTTGTAAATGTAATGGCACTCAAGATTAATAATTAAGGAAGCACCCATGAGTTGGCATGGAGAAAGGAAACATCTTGATTATGGCTAATTTCTCTGATATAAAAATCGCAACTTGGAATGTACGGGGGCTTAATTCTCTGATAAAAAAGGAAAATGGTACTATCTCGGCTAAAAAAAATGGGTACTCGTGTTACATTTTTGCAGGAGATGAAGCTAAGCTCAAAGGAAGCTGCCAAGCTGCTAAGGGACTGGGTGGGAATAGAAAGTCACTGCACAGTGGGGTCAGCCAAGAGGGGTGTTTCCATTCTGCTGCACAAAAAGTTACAATGGCATCCCAAGGAGGTGCACACAGGAGGTGATGGTAGATGGATCATTATGAAGGTATCCACACCAGTGGGCCCCCTGGTTCTGGTCAACATCTATGGCCCAAATGATGACTCTCTAGAGTTCTTCCACAAAATATCTCAAAAAATCATGGACATATCATATGACAATCCAGATATATTAACGGAAGGGGATTACAACCTGGTGTTGGATCGCCTGCTTGACAGATCTAATGCCAGACCAGAACCCCACAGTAGAGCTCATTCCGCACTACTAGAACTTATTTCTCTCCATCAGTTAACCGATATCTGGTGGGTATTGCACCCCTCGGAGAAAGACTTTACTTATTTCTCCCTACACGGGCTATGGCTAGCAGGCTCGATTTTTGGCTCACTTCTGCCAGGATATCTGCTGCCACATCAGGGGTTACTGCTTCCCCAATCTACATCTCTGACCATGCCCCTGTTTCCCTAACATTTATTCCTGCTATGCAGGCCCCTAAATTGCTGACGTGGAGGTTGGATCCCCTCCTCCTATCTGATAAAGATTTTATCGCCCAGATTTTGTTGGAAACAAAGGTGTTTTTTCAGGACAGCCCCCCACTTTCCACCTCAGCCGCAAGCATATGGGAGGCCTATAAGGCCACCATAAGAGGTAGCATAATCAGTTAAGCCTCCCATAGATGTAAATAGAAAGAACTGGAATTAAAACAACTGGAGGCCACATTAGGTAGGCGGGAAGCGGAATACAAAAAACAAACCTCCCTGCTTAACTCCCCCTTGGTGATAGCAGAGTTATCTGCCATCAGAGTGAAAATTAATACATTAGTAATGAGGAAGGAAGTACTGTATATTCACAGGGTGCAATACAAATACCGGTCCAACGGGGAAAAAGCCAGCAAGGTATTGGCATATATACTGAAACAAAGACAGGTTGAAAGAACCAACCTCAAATTAAAAGATGAGACAGGGAAGACAACAAGCTCAGTGGGATGAAGAGAACTACAATCAGTTAGTAGCTGATCTGTATATACCCAAACTAACTACACATCAGAGAGAGGCCCTAGACCATGCTATAACAGAAGAAGAAATGTGCAAAGCAATTCTAAAACAGTTCCTCACAAAGCTCCATGAGGAGACGGGTTTTCCATAGACTTTTATAAGCTGGCTCAACCCCTGATTACATCTCCCCTGGTGAATATGCTGAGGGAAGCCCACGAAAGTAGATGGCTCCCAACCACCTTGTCAGAAGCCATTATCACTATACTGCCGAAGGAAGGCAAGGACCACACTAATCCTGCTAACTACAGGCACATTTTATTAATCAGCATTGATGCCAAAATACTAGCCAAAGTTTTAGCTTCTCGACTGGAAGAAGTCTTGCCCAATATTATACATCCCTCACAGGTGGGGTATGTCAGGGGTAGGATGAGTTCAGACCACATCCGCGCCTTACCACCCTTAATACAAGTGGCATCATCCTTGTCCTCCCCGGCAGCAGTGGCCACAATTGACTTTGAGAAGGCCTTTGACTTGGTGGAGTGGGAATATCTGCATGCCGTCCTGGACACCTTCAATATAGGTTCCTATTTTTCTAACTGGATCAAAACCCTATATGCTAGCCCAATGGCTAGGGTGCTTACCAACAATAACATTTCCGACCTCTTCCCTCTGCAGACAGGGAACAGGCAAGGATGTCCACTATCCCTGCTGTTATTCATAAAGGCTATAGAGCTTCTTGCAGCAGCCTTAAGAACCCACGCACATATACAAGGGATCCAGGTGGGGGACATATGCTATACCACCTGCTATACACGGATGACTGCCTGATCCTGACCTGGAACCTACCAGCTAGCCTCCCTTACATCTTGTCAACACTGAAAATATATGGGGTATTATCTGGTCTCAAAATCTATGTATCTAAATCAGAAATCCTTCCCCTGAATGACTTGGCCTCCCTTACAGTGCTGGGGGATATAGGTCTAGTGTGGGCACACTCGGAAATAAAATACTGGGGATAAAACTGCCAACCAAACTAGACAACCTTGTGGATATAAATTTCAAGCCCTTACTGGAGCAGCTTCAGAAAGATACAGATAGGTCGACTCATCTGCATCTCTCCATGGCGGGGAAAAATAAATGCAATTAAAATGATGCTATCCCCCAGGGTCTTCCATTTATTATCCCACCTTCCCCTTCTTCTACCAGAAGTATGGAATAAAAAACTAAACAAAGTGGTAAGTTCTTTCCTCTGGGGGTCCTCTAGGCCGAGGTTTAGTAGAGCAAAACTGAGAGCCCAGAAACTGAGAGGGAGGTGGAACCTACCCGATTTTCTCCAATATTCCATAACATTTTTGGTGGCCAAGTTGTTAAAGGAGGAGGGGCACTCCCCCAAATCTCCAGCATGGCCACAGATAGAAAGGGACCTTTTGCATGGCCCGTCTGTGACAGCACTTCTGGCACACCCCCTACCCAAACATACGCAGCACTGGCATACTATTTCCAACTCTCATATGGCCTGGCAAAAATTAGGGACCCAAACCTTCCAAAGTCTCAGTTTGGGGGCCTTTACCCCCCCTTTGGTACAACCCGAGCTTGTGCATTGATAAAGAAACCATGAAGTGGGAGAATTGGCTCGCCAAAGATATCAAATATATGGGGGACCTAAACCTCCCCGGGGATAACACCATGGACTCATTTCAAGGGTTAAAGGCCAGATACGGGTTACTACAAAGAGATTTCTGGAAATACCGTCAGATGAGAAGGCTCCGAGCCTCTCAAGTCAAACAGCCTTGTATATGTGTGTAGTGTGTAAAAGGTACAAATTTGGGAGGGCACCTCCCCTTCCAATAGCTACTTGAATAGTGCATCCCAGAGGCAGAGCAGGCACCATCCAGAGGTTCATGAGGGATAATGCCCCCAACCCTTCACTTTCAGCTAAGAAGAAATGGGCGACCAAACTGAAAATGACCACAACTGACCCACAATGGCAACAGTGTTGGCTGAGAACATATCAGGCCTGTTTTGTCCCCTAACAGCTTGCTCCTGCAGAACAAAATTGTGCATTTATGGTATTGCACCCCTATCCAATTAAAAAAGATGGGCCTGCTTACGAGTGATAACTGCTGGAGATGTGGCAATCCAACAGCAGCATTGCCACATATCCTGTGGGATTGTACTCCACTACAAGCACTATGGCCACCGGTAATAAGATTTTGCTCCCAGGTCCTTGGACTCCCCATACTGGCTGACCCAGCTATCTGGCTACTGGGCCTCATGCCTCCATCTTTGGTCTTATCCAAATCACAGTATTTATGGCTTATACAGGCCACAGTAGAATGCAAAAGACTCATCATTAGGAGATGGAGATTAACAGAGGTCCCACAGGTGGCAGAATGGCTCAGAGCACTGGAAAATATGGCCACACTTACTAGGATATCTTGCTATAAGAATGGCTGTCTAAATAAGTTCAACCAACTCTGGACCCCCTACTTGACTTTCATTAATGCTGCTAGTGCTGCTCATTTTTCCAGGTATATGAAGGACAAACTCAAACCCCCATGAGATTCCAAGACAGGATGATTGATCAGTTAATAAAGATTGTTTTAATCTCTCGCTTTAGAGCTATCTTGAGTGCTACTCTGAGGACAACCACAGGGGTTCCTCTCCCTCCTTCTCCACAATAGGTGAAGAAGTCTGGTGAAGGACGAATTCACGCAACCAAGCTGAGTAAGTAAATATAACGGTTTTTCACGCATGAGATTGGCAGAATCTAGTATAGTACACGAATAGACAATAAAGTTAATGTTTCACTTTAGTTTAAACCATAGCCATGACACGTATTGTACAGAGTGACGAATGGTAGGTTTATAACACAATGTTTGGCTTTCTGTAAAGTGGTGGTGAAGCTGTAAACCACCATGGTAGCCAGTTTGATTAATGGTTCCACAACTGCAAAACTCTAAAATCAAACAATAAAAAGATTAACTGCAAAAAAAATGAGCCTCGATGGGGTAGATGATGATTGATTTGCTGATAAGACATAGCCCAGTGGTGAAATTGTCTGTGAATCCCCCATAAGGGGATTAGAGCCAGTGCCAGACCCCAATCTTGCTGTCTATGAGACTGTTGGGGGGAAACAGTAGGACCCTAGAACTTAGTGTGAGCCCTGTATTTTCCTACAGACTTACCTCTTTCTTTAAGAGGAGATGGAGACCTAGTATGAGAGGTATCCTTTTCATGATGCTGCTGCTCATCTTTTTTAGCATGGCAGTGTTTCTCCATCAATATGGCAGATTTCTTTTTTTTTGTCTCTTTTCAATGATTCAACTGGTGGTGCCATCAACCGTGGGGAGCAGCAGATCAACAGTGAGCTAAATTTGGTAGGAGCAGGTGATGAGGGCTACACAGCCTACAATGTACATAGAAACAAATATTGACAGCAAATAAGGACTGCTTAGCCCACCCAGGCTGCCCATTTTCCCCACCTACAGCAATACTGCAGACCCTACTTGATCTCTGGCTCTGCTCCCCCTTTCCCTACCCCTAAGGTTACCTTATGCCTATCCCATGCATTCTTGAAACCCGTTACCATGTTTTCCCCCACCTCTTCCACTGGGAGGCTGTTCCAGGCATCCATCACTCTTTCAGTAAAGACGTACTTCCTCACATCTCCCCTGAGCTTCCCCCCCCCCAAGCTTCATAGCATGTCTCCTTGTTCTTGAACACCTTTTTGTCTGAAAAATATTTCCCTCTTGAATCTTATTTATACTCATGAGGTATTTCAATTGTTATATCATATCCCCCCTCTCCATCCTTTCCTCCTGGGTGTACATATTGAGGTCCTTCAGTCTCTCCTAATAGAGCTTGTGATGCAGACCTTGCACCATTTTAGTTGCCCTCCTCTGGACTACCTCTACCCTGTTCATGTCCTTCTGGAGATGTGGTCTCCAGAAGTGAGCACAGTACTCTAAGGGAGGTCTCACCAGTGATCTATACAGTGTCACCTCTCTTTTTCTACTGGTGCTACCCCTCCCTATGCACCCTAGCATCCCTCTAACCCTCCCCACTGCCTTGTCACACTGTCTGGCTACCTTTGGGCTATCAGATATGATTATCCCCAGGTCTCTTTCCTGTTTGGTGGTGGTTAATACCACCCCCTCCCAATTTGTATTCCACACCTGGGTTTCTGTGTCCCAAGTGCATAATTTTTCACTTCTTCACATTGAAACTTAGCTGCCACACCCTTGACCACTCTTCTAGCTTTCTAAGATCTCTATTCATTTTTCCACATACACCCCTGGAGTGTCTGTTCTGTTGCAGATTTTAGTGTCATCTGCAAAGAGGCATACCTTCCCTTCTAGCCCCTCTGCAATGTCATTAATAAAGACATTAAGGAGGACTGGTCCCAATACTGATCCCTGTGGCACCCCGCTGGTCACCTTCCCTTCTTCGGAGTGAACTCTGTTTACCACCACCCTCTGTCTCCTGTCCCCCAATCAATTTTTCACCCAGTTTACTTCCTTTGGACCCACTCCTAGGATTCCTAGCTTGTTTACGAGTCTCCTATGTGGAATGGTGTCAAAACCATTACTGAAATCTGCAGTTGGTAGGCCACATCCACCGCTCCACCCTGATCTGATTCTCTGGTCACCCCATAAAAGAAATCTAATCAGATTTGTTTGACATGATCCCCCCACCCAGTTAATCCATGTTGCCTCAGATCTTGAAGGCAGCTGGATTCAAGATATTCCACAATCCTCTCCTTAAAGAGCTGCTAATGCCTCAAAGAAAACTTTGAAAAACACAATATTTAGGTACAATTTAGCTTGCATTCCATATATATTCTAAAGACTTCTCCTCCCCATTATTCATTACTGAGAAATTTGCATGACTATCTGATCTTTATCCCTTAGAGTTCGTCTTCCTCTGTAGCTTACTCCCTACTTGAAGCCATAATCCTCTGCTGTGACATCACAGTCTGTTGCCATGGGAGTAACTGTGATGTCACAAGCAGTACATACAGTGCCGCCCACCAGGATGAAGCGTGTTAACTATCATTTGTCATGTGCTACAAAATTACCTTGTGAGATATCGTGGAAACTCTTAACTGTGGATGCATTCTTTAAGTTGATTGGTGGATGGCGAGTGGTGAGCATACACTTCGATCCTTGCTTACCAGATACCATGTCTCACATTTCCCACATTGTCAGCATCAATATCTCACTTCTCAAGCAAAACAAAAAGGTTGATACTGTAAAAGATCCCTTCCATCCCTTGCAGCTTGAGCAATTATACTACATGCTCACCTTTACAACTGCAAACTGACAAAAATAGAATTGCTACATTCATTTTATTATATCAATGTATTCCATGAAAAAAAACTGTTTAACCACATACACACTCTCATACAGTTAAGCAAACATACCAATCAATCAATCAATCAAAATCTTTATTTTGCCAGGCGGAACATCATTGAGACAAGCTTATTTACAAGATGGACCTGGTGCAAAACAATTGCCAACAGGGTTAAAACATAACAGGTTGAGTGAATGTACATAACAATTACATAGTAATAATAACAACATAATAACATATAACTATCACATGTGGCAACACACTTGCACCAGAATATAGCAATAGGTTCAACAGGAGGTAGTGCCATTTAAATACAATTGCATGGATACAGATATATGGATGTAAGGTAATGAGCTAAAGTTTATACAGTAAACATCATTGGAGGAGTCATAGTGAGCAGGAGTGGCAGTTTCTCTAGCATCAAAGTGCGAAGAAGATTGAGATGTAAGAGTCCTTTGGTAAGTACTGTAGGCATGTCCTGGCAAGTGGGGTGGGAAGGGGAGGGGGTTATAGGGAGTGGGGAGGGAAGGTCAGATGAGATAGGAGAGGGTTGGACATGATGGCTTAGGGAGGAAGGACTGTTCGAAGGGAGAACATGACAGATGCCACAAGCAATGGTTGGGGCTTATGTCCAAAATTTGAAGCAAAGACAGATCGTGATGTTGGGACCTTGATTTGGAGAATAACAGAAGGGAGGACTCAAATGACACCTCAAATTGCCACATTTATCCACACAGCTTTAAACTAAAAGATCTGAGGGAGAATGGATTCACTTCCACATCTCTTACTAACAAAAAGGATAATTATACATTATGCAGTGTCTTATCACTGACCGCAGGATCCTTAAACACCTTAAAACATGCTGGAACTTGAAGCTAAAATTACCACTCACAACATAGATATTATTTCAATAACCAAAACATGGTGGGACAATGACTCTGAGTAGACCAGACACATGCCTGGTTTTAAACTTTATCACAAAGATAGAACTCATAAAAAAGGAGGAGGAGCATGAATGTATGTCAGGGACCATATCCCCTCTTTCAAAAACAACATCCAAACAAATACTGAAAGCCTATGGGTCACAATCCAATTCAAGGGGCAACCTCAAATACTCCTTGGAACATGTTACAGACCACCAAATGAAAATCTTAATTACACTAAAATATTAGTGGCAGAAATTAAAAGCATAGCAAGGAAAGGTAACGTTATAATAATGGGGGACTTTATTATGCCAAATATTAACTGGGACAACTTAACTGGCAAATCAGAAGCCGACAAGATCTTTCTCTCAGGGATAATTGAACTGGGTTTAGAACAACTTATTTCAGAATCCACCAGAGGAACTAACATATTAGATCTTTTACTTATAACTGCTGATACTCACATTTCTAATTTATCCATGACAGAACCCCTTGGGAATAGCGATCATAAATCTATATTATTCAGTCTACCTTACCATCAACAATATTCCAGGAACAACATACTACTTAAACAATATGACAAAGCCAACTTCAATTTAATTAACAAACAGTTAGAGAATATAAAATGGGAACATATTTTATTACCATTAACAGTGGAAAATGCCTGGACTAGACTTAAAACAACTATTCTGGACTTGGAATCCAGACATGTTCTAACTAAAAATAAATATAATCAAAAAGGTTACATCCCCACATGGATAAACAACAACATAAAAATGCTAATCAAACAAAAAAGAGAATGTTCCTCAAGCTAAAAAAAATCCAAGTAATAACAAAAATTTACTATTATACAGAGCTTCCGTAAAAAAGTTAAAATCAGCAATTGTTAAATCAAAGCGAAATCTAGAATTTAGGATTGCACACACAAAAGATGACCATAAATCACTGTATTCCTATTTAAACAAAAAAAAGGGAACATTAGACAAGTAGGTCCATTAACAGTTAACAACACACCAATAACATCTGATAATGCAATAGCAGACAATTTAAATACATATTTTTGTTCTCTTTTTTCAAAAATAGATACACATCAGTCTCAAATAACAAAACAAGTTAATGAATCAAATTACCTTATAACAATTAATCACATAAAGGAGGCACTGAAAACACTTAATAAAAAGGAAGTCCAGGACCTGATGGGATTAGCCCCAGATTCTTGACAGAAACTGTCGATACAGTTTCCCTTCCTTTAGCTATTATCTTTAACAAATCCCTTAAAGAATCAATAGTTCCTACTGACTGGTTGAAAGCTTACATTACACCCATTTTTAAAAAGGGGAATAGATCCAATCCTGAAAACTATCGACCTATAAGTCTAACCTCAGTACCATGCAAATTAATGGAAAAAATCATTAAAACTCTAATAGAAGTAGAAATTCTAAATCTCAGCCTCAATGACACTACACAGTATGGCTTCAAAATGGGATACTCGACAACTGCCAATTTAATTGCTTTTTATAATCACATTCACCAGGAATTGGATGATAGGACCCCTATGGACATTATTCTCCTAGATTACAGTAAAGCATTTGACCGTGTAGCGCACAAAAAATTAATTAACAAACTGACAGTCCTGGGTATTTCAACGAGTTTATTAAACTGGGTGAATAACTGGCTGACAAATAGGACCCAACAAGTAAGAATCAATGGACTACTATCAGACCTTGGTGAAGTGACCAGTGGAGTTCCGCAGGGTTCTGTTCTTGGACCTGTCTTATTTAACATATTTATTTCTTATATGCAGACCAGTTCTAATACTCATTTATCTAAGTTCGCTGATGACACCAAACTGGGAGGTAAGGTCGATACACAAGTTAATAGGAATCAACTATGTACAGACTTGCACAAAATTGAGGAATGGGCATTAATAATTGATATGGAGTTCAACAATTGCAAATGTACTGTACTTCACCTTGGCAATAACAACCCTTGTCAATCCTATAAACTAAACAATATACCACTTACAGCATCCAAATGTGAAAAAGATCTTGGGATTATTGTCAACAATAAATTGACCTCCATAGACCACTGTAATGAATTAGCTAGAAACTCTAATGGTCTTCTCAGAAGAATAAACCACATGTTTGTGACAAAACTTAAACATTGTATCATTCCTCTGTACAGGACATATGTTAGACCATATTCAGATTAAGGGTCACCATTTTGGAGCCCATATCTGAAAAAAAAGATATAATAACAATTGAGAGCATCCAGAGCAGAGCAACACGGATGATACCCCACCTAGCACACTTATCATATGATGATAGGTTAAAAAAATTCAAACTTCACTCCCTGGAAACAAGACGGTTAAGGAGTGATCTCTTGTTCATCTATAAAACCCTAGAGCATCTGACTCTTATGCATCAAAGTGGAATTAACTTTACAACTAGGAAATTGGTCTCTAGATTACACTCTAAACAACTTGACATCCCTAAGGCAAACATTAACAAGAGACTACATTATTTCACACTTAGGGCCCCAAGAATATGAAACAAGTTACCTGGCGATCTTGCTGATAGCCCAAATTTCAATATATTTAAAACTAAATTAGATCTCTGGTTAGAAACTAACATGGAATAATGACCCACAACATTGTGAGGGATACTCTCGATGGGTGTTCTGCCTTCTTGTACTCCATACTACCAAGTAATACCAAGTAATACTACCAAAGGCAATGGTTGAGGTTTAAGTCCAGAATTTAAAGCAGTAACAAATCGTGATGTTAAGACCTTGACTTGAAGCAATGACAGGCCTTGGAGAAGGTCCTCAGGAACAATGATTTAAAGAGGGAGAACGTGATAGGAGAAGTAAGCCTTAAGGTTTTCTGGATCTTATTCCAGAGCATAGAAAGAGTGAAGCTTATTGAGGCTCTACTTTAGGGATAGCCAGAGATAAGATGGTAAGACTTCTGAGAGAATAGGCGCTAAGGATGCAGGGCGTTAGGCAGCTTGTGAGGTACTGAGATAATTTATGAGTGATTGCCTTATATGTCCATAGAATAGTATTCTTTTGCCTCCTGAAGCTAAGGGAGCACAGGCCTATGGAAGAATAGAGGATGCAGTGGTGCTTGTCATAAGGGGCATCCAAAATTAACCTAAGGGCTATGTGGTATAGAGTATCAAGCTTGGAGAGAGAGCTGTGTTAGTACTATGGCCATGCAGGAAGTCCACATAGTCTAGGAGAGGCAAGAAGGTAGCTTGAACTAGGAGGTTTTCTAGCCTCCTAGGTTAGTGAGTGCTTGATCCTGAAGAAAATACCAAGCCTTTGATGCAGCTTCTTAGTGAGTTCTTCAATGTGATCAGTGAAGGATAATTTGTAGTCAATCCAGACCCCCAGGTATTTGAATTGTTCCACGAACTCCAGGGCTTCTCCTAAAAGGGTGCTTATGTGAGGAACGTTAACTAGGTTTTTTTGTTTTTTTTTGAGATGAGGGGCCAGTGGAGAGAAAATCATGACCTTAGCTTTTTTGGCATTGAGCAGGAGTTTCAAGTTGAGTAGATTTTTTTGGAGGATGTTAAAATCATTTTCGGAGGTCCAAAATAACTTGATCTGGAGTTGATCTGTCAATGTATAGCACTGTATCATCAGCAAAGAGATAGATACTAGATGACTTTAGGCCAGTCATACACCATTATTAAGACTGTAATTTTTTCTACTGTGAAAAGTGGCCAATTTCACGGCACATGCATCAGAAAAAAATACTTTCACAGCACTACACACATTCACTACAACTACACACATTTCCCTCTGTGTTGACCTGATAATGTAAGCCATGGCTGGAGAGAAGTGTGGGTCCACGTTTCAGCCCAGGACATCTTCACGATCTTCACCCTCATTATTATGTTTGCAGTTTTTATTTTAATCATACAGTAATTTGGAGGAGCCAAGTTTGAAAAAGCTTTTATTGTTTTATGCACCTTCCCTGACCCGGATGTACAATATTTTGCAGATTTTCACCCATCTGTTCTAGTCTTAGTTCAAGTATTGAGCCATGCATTTCTAGGTGGAAGTTGAGTAATGGGGAATTAAAGATCAATGGCAAATGTGGATTTGTTTTTTGGAGGGCATGTAATTGAGTGGTATTTATCAGTTGCTTTTCTCAGCATGTAGACCTCAGATGTGTAAATAAATCATCCATGGAAGTTTTAGTCTTCTGTTGTGTTTTTTACCTATGGGTTTCTGTGCCATTTTCAATCATGGTTCGTTTGTCCCGACGGTAAGCAAATGACATTAATTGCTATTTCTGCAGCTAGAGTCCATGCCTGGTAACAGTGCTGTTTGCAGGCTAGTGCTGCATCACCTTGCTGGAGTGTTTATTTTGTTGAGCTGAAATGGGGGCTCAGTTGTTCATTTACTGTTCATGCCACTCTACATCTGCACCTTCTACTACACAGGCATCCAGGTTATTAGTATTTATTTAGCCTTCCATTGGTTTCAAGAGTACGACATTTATGGAATGTATTGTCAGGTAGCATATGTATCTTTTATCAACACACTGATAGTGTTGTCAACTATAAGTATGTTTTTCACAATTCATGGATGTTTCATGAAATGATAAAAGCATTACTGGGTCCACTACTCCTTTAAATGATGTTTGCATTTGGATTTTGTATGAACTTGCTAAATGCCACATTCTTCCAACTCCCTAACCACCATTCAGTATACGTGTGAACCAACAGTAAATTGCCTCTTTCTTTAGATAATAGCTGGACAGTGAGCAGCTGTAATTTATTCATTGGCAGACAAAACATTACATGTTGCAGTTACAATGTCACCACACCACCCTAACATGATTAAACAATCCTATTTCAGTGGCCCTGTGCGTACTCTTTGACTGTCACTGTTGTTGCAAATACGAACTGGTAGAGATGATGCGGGTTATGCGGTATTCCGTGTGTGTGCGGAGGGGGGGTGTTGTTATTTTTACTGGGTGTGTTTCAAGAACATCAGGAGGAGATGATGGTGATTGGTTTTGGGAACACCTCATGGTTTTGTGAGGGTGTGGGATGTGCCCAGTTTATGATGCAGACATGAACAAGATATCACCATCTTTCCTGTACATTCTGCAAATTACATTGCTGATGCACAATAATTTATGGCTGCATCATCATATAATGCAATTTGGACCATAACATGAGCAAGTACAGTATATTGGTTGATACTTGGTTATGGCTACATAAGTCTGACATTAACACGAATGGCTGAATAAAAATCATAGCTACTGTATCTACTGGTAGTATCACTTACAGAACCTGCAAGCCTCCTCATATGCACCTTACATCACAAACTTTGAGTCATTCATTCAAAAAAGGCTGTAAAACTGATATTGCTGGGTATAAAAAATTAGAGTCACAATAAAGGTTCAATTAATTACACTCAAAAATGTAAATAAAATGATAGCAAAGAAATAAAAGCTGTTTGTTGTTGGCTTTAGTACACCTACTGTACTGTGATCATAGATGGAGTGTGTGAGAAGATACCCTTTAGTAAACATCAGGTCTTTATAAGGATACTGTCTGTGTTTAATTTGTAACACCTTAATTGCCAATTGCATAGCCTGGTGTAAAAAGCCTTGTTACAATGTTTGAATATACTGTCTATAAACTACTCTCACAAACATCGTTACTCACTCCATGCTCTTTACAGGTTTGATTGCAGTTCGTTAACACCACCAGTCATTTTAATGATTGTGTAGCTCTTTACTAGGCATGGTAAACATCACACACTTACTGTAGCACTTTGCACTACAGATCCACATTGTCAGTGAGCACACCCCCAACAGTGTGCATGCGGCTCAAAACATTACCAGAATTGTGAAGAGAACTGGAAACACATGACATTGCTCAATCACTCACTATTTAGAGATTGCTGTCCTCATCAGTGGCTAGGTAATTTAATAGGTAATTTTAAAATAATGTCTTTGTAAATTGCAACAGGTTTTAATTTAAAATCTGTTGCAGTTTACGGAGACATTATTTGAACTTTTAATCTGAATGGTTTGCAGAATTATAAATATGGGTGAACTGCCTTCAGTACTTGTGGACAAGCTTTTCCTTTGTTGACTGCTACCAGCCCTCCATTTGCACCTACAGAGAAGGTAACATAACTTCATTGCAGGTGCATTTATTTTTACAGTTAATCTGAGCGATTTCAGTGCAGTGATAGTTGTTCTGTCTTAGCTGTGTGTGTTTGTGCTTGTGACTTCACATTTTACTCATTCATAAATGTAAACAAGCTACCAGTGATAACTGATCTACCTGGGTTGTGCTTTGTCGTGGTGTTAAAGCACTGTTAGTATGTGTGTGGAACTCTCTTAAATGTGATGATGTTGTGAGTTCCACCCATTGATACCCATGATATATTTTATGTGTTGGAGGCAACTGAGCATAGACAATTGAGTTGAAATAAATTGGATTTGAGTTGTGCTGTGAACACACTTTCAATAAATTGAATAGAATGGAGACCTACAAATAAGAACGTACAGTATGAGGATGAATACAGATGTTTCAGGCAGGAATGGGAAACTGAATTTTGCCATTATAGTAAAGCAGTGTTTTAACTAGCATTTGTCAATGCCGAATGTTTGCTTGCTGGCATTAGCAGTGGAAGTTCAGGAGTTAGACAGATGCAGTATAGGAATGGCAGTGAAGTACTGAACTGATGCCAACTCCACCCCCACCCTGCAGAGATGGACAGGCATTGGGGTGTGGCTTTGGGTCATCGCCCATGACGGTCATGACATTTCACCTCACCCTACCCTGTAGACACTGACAAGTGTCAAGGTGTGCCTTGGGGTGTTTGGGCTTTACATTCACCTCATTCCATAAGGAAACACGCTGAAATGGGTGCAGTATAGGAGAATGGGATGAACTCTGGGGCCAAAGGGTCCAAGGCACACCTCAATGCCTGTCACTACCTGCAGGGTGGGGTGGAATGGCATGAGCATTACTGTCGACAATCCCAAGTTACACCCATGATGCCTGTCAGTCCCTACAGGGTAGGGAATTATAGTCGAAAACTCTAATGCCCTGGGCATTCTTTGGTATTTTTACACCAAGTTTTCAACATAGGCTTTTTGTGACTCCACTGCATGAACAGTGACACCATCAGTTTGTTAGCTGAAAGGTGATATTGCACAATGACTGCGCCATTTGGCGCCACAGGTGCGAAAACACATTTCAAACAGGATGTGAAAAATGACAGCTGTACTGTTCATGAGGAGGTGTAAAAAAATGGCAATGTTGAAAATCTGGAGTGAAAATATAAAAAAACTGGTGAAGGCATGAGCGTGCATAGAAACTGCACAACGCACACCCATAATGTAATTAGTTTGGGGATTTTTTACAGCAGATTTTCAACACAGGCATTTTGGGACCTCCACTCATGAACAGTGTCACTGTGATTTTCTTAATGTGTCCCGAACAATGATTTCCCACAGTGACTGCACTATTCTATGCCGGAAGTGCGAAAACACATTTTGGCCAGGGTGTGAAAAATGACAGCTGTGTTGTTCATAAGGAGGTCTGGAAAAATGCCAATGTTGAAAATCTGGACTGAAAATATTACAAATTCATGAACTTATGAGGGTGCGTGGAAACTGCACAATGCACACTCTTAGCACAGTCATTTTATGGACTTTTGTCACCAAATTTTCAACATAGCCATTTTAAGACATCTGCTCTTGAATAGTGTCACTGTGATTTTCTTAATCTGTCCCAAACATTGATTTCGCACACTGACTGCGCCATTGTGTGCTACATGTGCGAAAACACATTTTGGGTGAGATGTGAACAATGACAGCTATACTGTTCATAAGGAGGTGTGATAAAATGACAATGTTGAAAATCAGGAGTGAAAATATTAAAAATTCTTGAAGTTACGAGTGTGCTTAGGAACTGCGCAATGCACACTCATAAAACAGTCATTTGGGGAATTTTTTAACCAAATTTTCAACATAGGGTTTTTGGGGGCCTACCTCATGAACTGTGACACTGTCTTTTTGTTAATCAGTCCCGATAGGTGGTTCTGCGCAGTGACCACAAAATCACCTTTCTGGACTGAAAAACTAGATGACAGTGACTGAATTCATGAGATGGAGTCCCCAAGAACCCCATGTTGAAAACTTGGTGCAAGAATTTGAAAAAATGACCGAGATATGTACCAAAGTTGAAAACAACCCTATTTATGCCATCATACAGCTTACCGGCATTTCTTCAGTTCGCAGTCGGCTTTGAAGAGTGCAGATGTGTTCCCGGTCCACTGAAGATCATTGTGCCAGGCTCTGGAGGTAAGTATAGGGTGAGGGGGGGTGTGTGAGGAGGTGGGGTGCACAGAGGGTGGACATGGGTTGGGGGACAAGAGAGTCAACGAGGGACCATTTTCTTTTGTTACAGGTTTTTAAAAAAAAAGATGATGTGGGACTTTTGCCATGCTGGGGTGGGCTCCCAGTGTGGCACCTGGAATTTTGTTTGGTGGGGGCAGTGGAGCCAACAGGGGAGTGGACACCCCCATTGGCCATACAGTGTGTGGGGGAGCACATGATGACATGAGACTTTTGCCACGCTGGGGTGGGCTCCCAGTGTGGCACCTTGAATTTTGCTTTCTGGGGGGGGCACTGGAGCCGAATGGGATTGGGCACCCTATCGGACATAGAGTGTGCTTGGGGGGGAGTGTGCATGTGCCGAGGGGGATTGGGCACCCACTCAGCACACAACAAATGGGGGTGTGCGCATCATGCCGGGAGATGCAGTGGCATGCAGCTGAAAGAGAACAACTGCTAAGGTGGCGACGTGTAGGCAATTTGCATACTGCTGACGGCGTGGCAGTATGCAAATTGCCTACATGTTACCACCACTGATTGTAGTGGTCTTTCTCTTTCAGCTGTACGCCACTGCATCTGAACTGCTGTCATAGACAGCTCGGACATTCATTGGTGCCCTGCTGCCACACCTGCAAAAATGATCAGGGCATTGGAAGCGGGGATGCCACACCTATGAAAACTTGTATGGTGGCACTATGTTTCTTTGCACATGCATGCAAGCAAACATAAAAATAACAGTGTGTTATTAAATGTTTAGTCATTTGCATTCCTGTTTCCATAATTTGAGAATGTTGAAGAGGAGATCCATTTGTCCATACCTCTGTGAAATCAAAATTTCAGTGAGGAGTGCCACTATAAGTTAGCAAGCAATAAATATCCCGCAGCCCCCACTTGTATACCGTGTGACCCTGAGCAAGTTATTTAACTTTCCTGTGCTCCCAGGTTGCTCCTGTAAACAAGCTTTCAGCTTAGTGTGTCACTCCTGGTTAAACAATTGAAAAAAAAATATATATATATATATATATATATATATATATATATATATATATATATTATCATTAATTTAGATTGGAAAGTAGGGCCAGAGATTTGATTACACGTCCCTGCATGTTGATAACAGCAGTCTAATGAAAATACATGGTATATTCAAATTTATTGTTTTAAATGCATGTTAATTCATTACTATTTATGGCACATCTACTTAAATGACAGCTTTGAGGAACTGCATATACTACTGTATGTGACAGACTGTGGCAGTCCTGTACAAAACTGTGGCCATATTAAAACAGATTGCATGTTGCTGTCCAAGGAAAGTTCAGCTAAGAAGGAGCAGCTATGATTAAACCATACCTCATGGACTTAAATCTGTCCACAAAAAGGCCATTTCACATTTACAACAATATGATTAACAGAAAAAAAGTTATTGGCAATGTAAACTTTTCCTAAAGGGCTAATCCTTTCAACTACAGGGTTGTGTTGATGTACTAACCCATATCCAGAGGCGGGTGACCCTACACAGAATCAAACTTAAAATCCTCATAAAAATCAGTGGTGCTGGGGCAGTGCCATCGCAACCTATGAAATAACAAGCATTAAAATAAAACAAAATCAAAAATAAAATGGCATCTATGGTGTGAGGAGTCTAGGATAATGTGGGCAAGTAATCTGCGGTCAAGGTGGTGGTGGTGGGGGGGGTGTGTGGGGGTGGGGGCAATGTGAAATAAAGCTGTTTCTTGCAGGACTGAGCTACCTGTAACTCATGACTTCACTCTCTCACTCGCAGGTCACGAAGTTGAGAGGAAAACAATGATTTGTGTTGTGCAAGCCAAACATTGCCAGACCAAATGCATTTTGTCAGTATACCATTGCTGCACAGAATAATAAATATTTGTGTAACATTGTAAAGAAGTACTCTAGGTTTTTTAATGTCTTGGTTATGGACCCTTGCAAGCACTCATTAAAAATAAAACCATATGTTTGGAATGCTTGCAAACTGTATTAGCAGGAAGGCAACAGATACTGTATATACAGTTTTGTTTTTTCTACTACCAAAATGAACTGCAAATAAATTAGGAATTTAGACCAGGACAAAAAATATATGCAGCACATACAGGTAATGTATATGTATGTTATAAATACTTATAAATATTCATCGTGTTTTATAATTACAATACTTATCAAATAGGTGAAGAACCCGTAGCCATATGATTGACTAGAAGCCTGATGTGACTGTCCAACTATAAACAACATAGCAGGACACTTCAGAGTACATAGTAGATGGTTCATTAAATGTATATCTTTTTTTAAAACTTTTATGACTATCCTGGCCCTACCACTATTTACTAACATGCTAACATACTATGAAGTCAGCAGAATAGGCCCTATGGTCTATCAAGTCTGCTCGATGGTCAGTGCCTACTCAGGGCACCATTTGTAGCCCCCTTCCCTCCTTACAGGGGCCCTCATTTTCCCGTGGGGTTCCTGTATACACCGTCCCCCACACCTACCCCAGCCTTTCTTGAATTCCTCCACAGTAGTAGCAGCCACCAGCTCCCTGGGCAGTGTTTTCCAGAGCTCCACCACTCTCTAAGTGAAGTAGCACCTCCTTGTTTCCCCCCTCAGCCTCCCCCATCCAGCTTCACTGAGTGTCCCCTGGTGGCCCCCAGCTACCTCAGCTGAAAGACTCCCTCAAGGCTTACCATATTCATTCCCTTGAGATATTTGAAGACCTCTATCATATCCCCCCATTTCTTCTTTCCTCCAGTGAGTACAGGTTGAGCTCCCCCAGTCACTTCTCATAGGGTCTTCCCCCCCCAGCCCCAGTACAATCCTGGCCACTCTCTTCTGTACCCTCTACAGTAGCGCAATGTCCTTCTTTAAGTAGGGATACCAAAACTGCACACAGTATTCAAGGTTTGGTCTAATCAGGCAATTGTACAGTGGAAGGAGCACCTCTCAGCTCCTTGAGATTATCCCCCTGGCTATGCACCCCAGCATTTTATTGGCTTGGGCTGCCACCCTACTACACTGCTCTGAGTTATTCATTTTGGCATCCACCACTACCCCCTGAGGTGTTTCTACCCCTAGAAACCTGCAGTGTCTCCCCCCTACAAGGTGTAAATATGAGTTGGGTTTTTGGCCCCCCCCCCAGGTGCAGAGCCCTGCATTTGCAGCATTAAATGTTAGCTTCCAGGCTCATGACCGTCTTCCTAGAGTCTCCAGATCTTCCTGAAGATTCATTTTTCCCTCCTCCCCACTCACCACCACCCACAGCTTTGAGTCGTCTGTAAAGAGGCTCAGCCCACTCCTGATACCACTTCTAATGTCAGCAATATAGGCGTTAAACAGGAGTGGTCTCAGCACTGACTGATTTATTACATTTCAGTCTGTGACTATTCGGGTCACAGTCACCAACATTAATTAAATAACCTGAATGAATGTGAAAAAGTAAGGGTTTTATGTTACTTAATATCATTGGCCGCTGTGCACTATGGTGCGGAGTGGCTACGCACATACAGCAGGGGTGCAGAGCCACTCCAATCCAATCCAATCCAACTTTATTTTAAAAAAGTGCCTTTCCAAAACCAAGGCATTTTTACAATAAATAAATCAAATACATAAAATTAAACAGTATAATAAAACCAGTCATTAAAACATTCTTACAAATCAGGGTAAGCCAGGCTAAATAGGTAAGTTTTTAATGCCGATTTAAAACTTTGGACGGTCAGGCAATCTTGCACCCGATGAGGTAGAGAATTCCACAGGGTCGGGGCCATAAAACTAAATGATCTGGCCCCAGATGTCTTCAAACAGACCCTGGGACTCTCTAGCAATCCCTCATAGGTGGATCGGAGAGGGCAGGGAGGACGGTAGGGATGAAGAAGATCTTGCAGATAACTAGGTCCCTGGTCATGTAGGGCCTTATAAGTCAGCAAACCAACCTTGAAGGTGATCCACCACAATACTGGCAGCCAGTTCTGTCCACAGAGGACAGGCGTTATATGACTGGTCCTAGAAGTACCATTCAGAAGCCTGACCACCGCATTCTGCACTAGCTGCAAGTGGCGGATATCTACCCCCAGTAGCCCTAGGTAAAGGACATTGCAGTAGTCCAGGCGAGAGGTAACGAAGGTGTGGGCCAACACTGAAAGATCGTCAGCAGGAACCAGGTGTTTCACCCGGGCTATATTCCTCAGATGGTAAAAGGAAGTTTTGACAACAGCCAACACCTGATGTTTAAGCTTCAGGCAGTCATCAAATGTAACACCCAGGTTCCGCACCCAGACTGAGGTAGCTAACTGGACCCCCCCCCCCAAGTCAATGACCCAAAGGTGATCCTGTCAGCAAACCCACCTCCCGACGGCCTGGGTCCACAACCAACACCTCAGTTTTTTCAGGGTTTAACCATAACCAACTCGCAGTCATCCAGTCCTGGATCTCGGCGAGACAGTTGTTAAAGAATGAGACAGCATTATCCTGGCCAGGCACAAAGGACATGTACAGCTGAGTATCATCTGCATAACACTGAAAACTCAAGCCGTACCACCTTATATTCGCTCCCAATGGCAGCATATATACCGCAAACAACATGGGTACCAAAATGGAGCCCTGCGACACCCCAGAGGATAGGGGGAGTGATGCCGAGAAAAAAATCCCAGATACCACCCTCTGAGTCCTACCGTCGAGGAATGATCAAAACAAGCTGAGGACTGAACCAGACAGTCCACAGATAAACCGCAGGTGCTCCAAGGTCAATGGTATCAAATGCTGCAGAGAGATCAAGAAGGACCAAGATGGAATGGGTCTTTCGATCTCTCGCTGTAATAGGGGATAAAGAAATGTGTCCCAATATTTTAGCCTAAACCTCATTTTGGTCTAAAACCTAATGTGTTTGTGTAACAAATATTGATCTATGAAGCTGAATTATATCAAAACTTGTAAAGCTACAAGTTTAACTGAGCCACAACTTGTAATATTAAAGTGTCTTTTAATATTTGTACTAATCATTTGAGTAATAAAAAACAGGTGTCTTAAGTGTCTGCAAAAACAGAAATACAGGGAGAGAGTTCAAATTATCCCTTCAGACTATTTTTAGTGTTTGTCATTATGTGGATAGACTAAAAAGCTTGTATGCACATTCCTAAGTGCAAACCTATTTCTTCCTCCTGAGACCTTGATAACTGGTAATGACCATTATTACTATCCTTATATAGTAGTATAATTTACACTATCAATACATTTGTGCTGACTAAAAGATTAGCTAAAAAGAGAATTGCCTTTTAAGTTAATGTTTGTGCTTGTTTAGTACCAATCATAGAACTCCATAGGAAATGATGATACTGTCTTCCACTATAAAAGCAAGCCACTATACACTGTTAGTTTGAAGAATGAAAAATGAAGAATGAAGGATGTACCACTTGTAATCTCTTGCTATGATTATTATTATAATCATTAAATTCTTCCGCCATCAGTACCGTCTCCGTTCGTCTCCTTTCTAAGTATCAGTAATTGATAATTTACTAATGGCAATTTTAACACAACGCTACACTCGCTATTAGGAGGTCATTTAGTACATGAACAAGGGCTGTCTCGGTACTATGTCTCTTCCTAAATCCGGACTGGAGGGAATCATAGACATTGTGGCTGGTCAAATGATTATCCACCTGCAACGCAACCACCTTCTCAATAATCTTACCCACAAAAGGCAGGTTAGAGACAGGTCTGCAGTTCGCCAGACAGTCCGGGTCCAAGGAAAGTTTCTTAAGAAGGGGCCAAATCACGTCTTTCTTCAAGGGATCAGGAAAGATCCCCTTCTCCAATGACAACCAGACTATCTTGGCAAGGACTGGGCCAATTTTATCCACACATCCTACTAAAAGATGTGTGGGGCACGGGTCCAGACAACAGTTCGTCAGTCGCAATGACTGGACAATCATCACTATGTCATTGATTGTGGGTAGGTTGAAGTCAAACCACACAAACTGGTTGTCCAACATCTCCTGCTGACCACCACAACTCCTATTTGAGAGAGTTAGGAGGAGGTCAGACCTGTTTGTGGCAACCTTATCTGTGAAGAATCGAGCAACCTCCTCACACCGTTCCTGTGAAAAAGCACTTTCGGGCTGAAGACAGATTGGATTGCACAATCTGTCCACAGTCCAGAAGAGCTGGGCTGGTCGATTCTGTGCAGCAGCAATTTCCCTGGACAGGAATTCTGCCTTCTTATGGATAATTGCTGATTGGTAGACCTGATAATGGTCCTACAAACTAAGCCTGTCACACTCCAGACCCAACTTCCACCAACATCTTTCAAGCCTTCTTCTCATCCTCCTCAACTCCCTCAAGGTCTCATCAAACCAAGGAGACCTGGGGCGATGAGTGAGGGGACAAACTCGAACAGGAGCAATGGAATCCAGGGCCCCAACTACTGCCTTATTATAGGCAAGAACTAAGTCCCCAGGATCCATACATTCACCGGCTAGACTCAATAGGTCCAGCACCACCATCAGACCCTCCGTGGTAACACCCCTCAAAGGGCAGTACCAGACCATCTCCAACACCCAGTGCGCCACCTGTGGGATGCACCAAGTGGGTGTGCAGCCCCACTGCTGAACTGTGTGTAGGGCAACGTGGTCAGGGCTTGCCAGGGGGCATGCCTGCACTTTGCAGTATTCACAGAGTCGCAGAGGCAGGGTGCAGGGGAGCACACTGTATGCAGGTGAAACCCCAGATGTAAGGACTGCATGCCCCTTGGGATGTCAGCCCCCCTGTCACCAATGTACAGGCAGGGACTGCTGCCCCCCACACCATGCTGCCCCAGACCATGGACAGCACATGGTGGTCTGGGGATAGCCACATGGGCACCTGCCCAATTCCATGCTGCTGCACACCACCCAGCTGCAGCCATGTCTCTGCACCTGCTGGCACAAGGGATCCACTGGTGGAACAGGCTGGGCATCCCATTGGATGGGCACTCGGTCTTCATAGCTGATCTCTGCACTCCTGCAGCCGAGGAGGCGGGGCTGTGGATTGGTGGCTGGCAGTCATGAATACCACTGGTGTGCACCTGTCCATGGGTGCATAGCTACGTAGGTGGGGGTACACCTGGTTTCTGCATACTCTGCACCATTCATGCATAGCAGCCATGTGTATTTGCTAAATAAAGAGGTAACATAACCGTCTGAAAAAAAATCACCACATGCAAGAAAAACACACACACTAGTGCCAGTATTTGACCCCAGGGCACGTTTTTCTGCCTTCTGACTTAATGTAATTTATGTGTGATGTTATGTTTTAATATACAAGCAAGTGGACCTAGCGGAGGTAAAAAAGCATATCCTGGAGTGGGTGCTCCTCTTAGAAAGGATGGGTGTCCCTCTGAGAGAGAGAGCAGGTAAAATTGAGAAAGACCTCTCATGCTGAGCCTAACTATGCTTTATTGTCATACCAAAAACTATCTACTGTATCTAACTGACTAACTAGCTAACTAAAAAAGGACCTCAATATGCATGCCCTCGCGAAAAGGATGGAGAGGGGGATATGATAGAAACTTTCAAATACTGTACTTCATGGGAATAAATTAGGTTCAAGGAGGAAGCATTTTACAAATGAAAAGATGCTCAAGAACAATGGGAAATGATACTGTATGACGCTTAGGGGTGGAGGCTCAGGACAGATGTGAGGGAGTATTTCTTCACAGAAAGATTGACGAATGCCTGGAACTGACTCCCAGTGGATGTGGTGGGGGGAAAATGGTAACAAGCTTCAAGAATGCATGAGATAGGCATAAGGGAACCTTAGAGGTGGGGGGGAAGGGATCAGGCAGGTTCTGAAATGTTACAGTAGGCAAGGGTGTAGGCACTGATATACCAAGTATGCCATGGCATACCAAACTTATTAGCAGGGGATAGCAAGCAAGCTGGCCAGTATGGCCTCCTGGTGTCACTGATTTAGGTTTAACTTCCTTTGTTTGGCTTGTACAGGCTTTCCTTACAGCTTTGTTTTGGTGGGGGAGGGGGGAGAGTTCAGCTACAGCTCTTCAGTAGCACGCCAATCATGATCATATAGTGGTTAGTACTCTGCGTTGTGGCCGCAGCAACCTCAGTTCGAATCTGAGTCATGGCAGGATTGAGTGTCCTGGCATGGCAGGGAGAGCTTGATTTTGTTAGCTAGGATCTGCAGCTTATCCATTAGGTAGGGAAATGGGCAGACTGGGTGGGCCAAGCAGTCCTTATCTGCTGTCAAATTCTATGTTTCTATGTAGATGTACCTGAAGTTCTCAGTCAGGTTCATGCCATTGGTAATGTTACTGTAGATCATAATTGGCTGTGGTGTCAGGTAGGTGGTGTGGCTTGTCAGGGGTGGCATGTTTAAATATCCCCACAAATTTAGAAGCCAGGTATTTTCACTTTGGTATTTTGCAGCTGAGACGAAGAAGAGGAGGGGAATGGAGCCAAGAAGACTTCAAGATCACCCACTAGCGAGTGAACCCATCTGCCTGCGGGGGAGAAGAAATTGGCATTTGACATTTGTGGCAATGGGAGCGCAGCATTTCTGTTGGAATGGGAATGGAGCCTGTCACTAGCTGGGACTCGGAAGAGAAAAGCACTGGAGCAGCTGGAAACTGAAGTGCAGCGGCAGAATCAGGTAGAGTTGCACAGCACTGACTAATTCATTTCAAACTGAATCAGATTTGACTTTCCTGCTGGATTGGACTGCTGTTTACCTGCTGACTCCTTAATTGTTATGGTTTTACCACCAACTGGCACCTTCTGCGATCAGTCTTCACTCTTCCTAGTTGGGCATCTGTACTGCAAAATAGTTTCCTTTCCATTCCACTAGTCTTTTGGTCTTTCTCTGTTTCAAATTTAACATCAAATGTATGTGGGATGGGTGTGGGAGTCTGTGTCCCTGTGTTGCTTGGAATGGGTCTGTGATGTGTAGTCAAGTGGTTACAAAAAAACAGCACACAAACAAAGGCTGGCTTGTTCTGTGGATCTCTCACAGGATACAGTGGAAGATATTGTATAATGGAGGGGTGGACTGCATGTATTATCAATTTGCAGATATTACTATTTTTTCCTTGCTTGTTTTTTTCCTTTGTATAACACTTTGAATTAAGAAATAAATATGCTTTTACAAAAAAGTGTCTATTTTATATAAAAGTCAATTTTATCTGCATAGTGGGGCTAGATCACATTAAAGGATGTTTAAAAATTGTATGCCACCTGTTGGTCTTCAGTGTATTATAATCTGGGTCCAAGAGGTTCAGTGGTTTTCAGATACAGCACAGAATATATGAATCATTACTATTTTACATTTATAAAATATTGCTCATTATACAGTATCAAAAATGGATGGTAAGACTAGAAATGAGTTTACTGTGAGTGCAATGGCAATTGTAATGATTGTTTTTAACTGTAGATAAATAAGCAAATCTAAGTCATTCCTATTTTGTGTTGCTTAGGAATGATTGATTTGTGCCAGTTTCACATGGACATCTATTATAGGATACAGTATTTGTCCACAAACTGTTCACTAAGAAGAGAACATGTGCCCCTTTTTGCTGTGTAAAGGATACAGCTGGAATGAATCTAAAATGTCAGACTGGGGGTCTGACTGCCATTTTGCCAAAAAGGACATTCTTGTAAATGGAATGCTATGCATAGGGAGTTATGTAATGTTGGAAAAAAAACTTACATTCCATTTATTTTGTTGATTAGTTAGTGGAAACATTGAAAATTATGTTTAATGAGAAGCAAAGATTTTAGAAAGAAAATAAGTTAGGGTGTTACAGTGGGTGGGAAAAAACTGATACCATGATCTGTGCCAACCCCTAACATCATCCTGATGCACAACTACAGAGAAGCCCCCCAGCTTACCAAGCTTATCACCATGAACTAAAGTGTGTGTGTGTGTGTGGGGGGGGAGAGATAGAAGAGCTAAATGATAGAAATACAAACTGTTTAAAAAGTGCTGCACTTAAATGTTATCCTCCCCAGCAACTCTGTGTTGTGCTCTTCTCAACCTGGAATTTCTAGGTGAAGGGGGTCAGATGAGTAACCTTTTAGCTGTGATTGGATCACACAGGGGTGTGGTTAGGAGTCAATGCGCAAGATGTCTGTTAGTCTGACACTGTTTGGTGACCAACTAGCTAGTGCTATGAATGGACCTCTGTGGGACTAGCTACCTCGATGTGGTGCAGAGACTGGTCACAGTGCAACAGTTCACAGCTAGGGTATATGCCAAAGACTAAATGACACTTGTGCTGGGAGGGAGGGCACAGTGGGGGGGGGTAGCAGTGTGGCAGCTTGGTGTACAAATCTGAACTCCCTTGCTTCACCAGTAGCAGTAGGTAGGAAACTTGGGCAAACTACAGTAGGTGGGCAAAGAAGTCCTTATTTGGAAGATCATGCTCAGTTCCATCACTTAAAGAACATGAGCAAGTCTTTTTTTTTGCTAATTTTAGTGGTAGTAAATAGCAGTTTCATATTGAAAACTTAATTAAATGTCCAAATCAGTATTCCACACTACAAAACTTTGATTCACATTAAACCGCATCTACATCTTATCATACTGTAATGTTTTCAAAATGCCTTTCCTGCATTATGCTTTTATGTCAATGCATGTCCTTTAGAATGTACACACATGGGACCCAGCAGAGAATTTTAGTTGCTATACTGATTTATAGACTGCTTCTGTTAAGGCTCTCTGATGTCTAATGTAGTAGTCCAAAATGCAGCTTAGAATTCTTATAAGATTCAGCTTCCTTGCTTTCAATCATGTCTGTCATAAAGAAGATGGCCCCAGGCCTTCCTCTTACAAAGGAGCTGCCACAGCTTAGCTGACCCCAAGCACTGCATTTTGTATGTCAGTGCAGGGATTTCAGTGGTTTGTTTTGAGTGAATAACTCTGTTTTTTATTTATTTATTTAGCTTTTGTTAACCATGTTAAAACTCTGTTTTTGTCCACCTTAGGTCTGTCCTAACATCAAAGGAGGTGGTGTAATTTAACCCTTAATTCCAACACCACTAAACAGAAGTGAACTGGAGATGGGGAGAGGGAGAACAGTGACAACTATCTTGTGAATGATTAACTCCACAGTGTTCTATTCTGTCCCTACCCTCAACAACAACTCAAGAAGAAGCATGCATGACAATTCACGTCATCAGGGCTAATTACAATCTTTTCTGATCTCATTGGTAGATTAGCACATGTTAAAGCTAAGGGTATCACTCCTGCCAGGGAAAGTAAAACAGCAGAGAGACAATTTCGCAGTATGGAAACTGTAGCCTGCAAAGTGCCTTGCTGTACTGTATATCTAAAGCATCAGTAAATTAAATCTGTAAATTAAATCAGTAAATTAAATCTGTAAATTAAATCAGTAAATTAAATCTGTAAATTAAATCTGTAAATTAAATCAGTAAATTAAATCTGTAAATAAAAAGTCGGCACTGTAGGAGGCTGCTCATATGGCAGTGCTTGTTTCTCTGCAGATTGATATACCCATATTGGGGTCTTTGTCTGATTTCTGGTTGTCTTGTGTATTATGTGCTGCCACCCTTGTTGGTATTAGCTGTACTTAACCTGTCCACTGTACCTTTAATGTGTGCCATTTGTAATGCTTGTACTGTTAACTATGAGATAATCTTATTGTTGTTGTTTCTCTAAGATGTATGTAATTAATCCAAGGACACCCCTGAAAAGGGGACTGTTATGGTCTCTGTGGACCTACCCATCACCAAAATTTAAATAAAATAAAAATAAATAAACTTCTAGCCCTGTAATTATTTTAATTTTTGTTTTTTTAATCTGTAGCTTCTAAGATAACAGGTCAGCTGTGTCACTGAACCCTGTCAGTGGAAAGTAAGAGGATGAAATCTGCAAACACAAAATCCAGTTGCCCAAAAACAAACTTAAGTGGTCCACTTTTGTTACACAGCTGCTGACCCTGGATAAGCTGCTGAACCCAGGTTACCCTGTGGAGTAGCATGACAGTGGCATTGTGGCTATACTTGCCATCGGAGCTTCCTGTGAGTCCCTATGGCTGGAGAAAGCTGCTGTAGGGGAGGATGGATGTTTTTTTTTCTTTACAAAATCTTTGGTCAGCTTTAAGGAATTTTTTTTTATTAATCAATTTGCCATAGCTGTGCAAGAATCACCATCAGGATATAACACCCCTCCAGCTATTAATGATGGACAAAAACATTTTTTATCTGGGAAATGCTGCATCAGTACTTCAATGTTGCTAAACTGTCTTCTTCATAATTTCAAACTTGACATCTTGCAACACAGAAGAAGGGTCATGTGCATCTGCCTGTTATCCATTTGGGGCATTTCTTTTACAACAGTTTAGAAAATTCTAGACAGCCTTAACCCCTGTCTGTGTATTGTGTACAAAAAACAGTTCTCCAAAGTGTGCCTGTGTTTGTTCATGAGGACTCCAACCAGTCACAATCAATAAATGAAAGGATAATTACTAATTTAAATGTACATTATGGTACACACACTTCAGTTAATGAAAAAAAAATGAAAAAAAACCCTTATAATCAGATGTACATAAACAAAAAAGTCAGATGCTAGAATGGCATGGCTTCATGTTTATAAATGGTGCAGTACACAGATCCTGCCAAACCAGCTTAAAACTATACCAAGTGCAATTTTATTCTAAAAATGGCAACTTCTGAAGTACATTTTTTTCATTAAACTGCATTATTTGTAAATGAAAATAAATAAATAAAACATAAGTAATAGATTTGAATTGAACTACCTGTGCCAGCTCCCACAAATAAAAAAAAAAATTCATAGGCTGTAAAGCACCATCATAAACAAGGTACTTGTTTTCTTTTCTTTTTTTTTTTATTTTAGCCAGCCAGCATATGATAAGTAAGAAAAATTGGGCTGGATATTCATACTGCGACGGGCAGGGGCGCAAGCCCAGGCACAGCACAAATGAGCCGCGCCAGGGCATGGACCAGGTGATATTCAATGGTGCTGCGCCATGGCACAGCACAGTTGAATATGGCACTGATGGCACACACACTGCACATGGCGCAGTTGCATTGCACCAGTGCAAGTGGCAGAATGGGAGCAGGGGGATGCACCAGCGCAAGTGCAGTTGCGCTAGGTGCATCAACCGCGATATTCAGCACCGGGCATGCAAATGAGGCCATTATGCATGCAAGGCACAAATGGGGCCATTTGCATGTCATCATGGTGCCATTTGCATGCAGTGTGCCGATCCCAGGTGACTTGTGCCTGGCGTCCTGCCAGGCTGCAGCCGTCGGTGACCGATGCCCTGCAATCACATGGCAGTCCCCCACTCCCATTCGCCCAATCACGGGCATACATAATATTAAAGTCCCTGGTGGTCCAGTGGAACCCCCCCCCATTGCCCTATCATGGGCATATGTAATATGGAATTACCCGGTGGTCCAGTGGAAAAAAAACCATTGCCGATCACGGGCATAAGTAAAAGATATTACCTGGCGGTCCAGTGGTACCACCTCCCACCCACCCACAGGGGTCCCCACCACTCAGCACCCTCCCCCATCATCGTCAGGCAGCAGCACCTGCCCGCATGCCACCAGCCACCCGTCGAATGACAGCGCCACAATCCAGGTCTGTACATCTATTGGTCTACTGCATGGACTAATGGGCGTGCAGACCATACTATACTGAAGCCCAATATGTGAATGAATGCATTCATTCACATATCGGCCTGTGTAGTACAGTATGCCACCCGCTGATGATGGGGTGCTGGGTGGTGGGGGACCTCAGTGGGCTGGGTGGGGAGGGGGTACCACTGAACCACCAGGTAATAATCTTTACTGCGCCCTTAATCGTTAATGGGGTGGTTCCACTGACCACCAGGGACTTTATTATTACATATGCCCACGGATCGGGCGACGGGCCGGGGGGGCACAATGCTCCCAGGGCAGGAGGCTTGTGGTCAGTGTTCTGGGTGGGCTGGTGACCACCCACGGCTGTGCGCTGCAATATGTCAGCTCACCTGTGGGTGGCCGGGACTTGTTCTTGGTTTTACCAGGCACAACTTTGTGCCCTCCTGAGCGGTGCAAGGCAGAGTTGTGCCAGCATATGCGCCGCACGTCCCAGGCTGAATATCGGGATGTGCCGCATATGCATGGGCATGCCCCCGCACTTGTGCTGCATACATTACTGATGCACCCCAGTGCATCGGGTGTTGTGCATCACAACTTGCCCCTTTGAATATCGCACTGTGGCGTAATGGTGGGTTGCACATAGTGCATCCCTGTTGCGCCATGCGCAACCCTTTTGAATATCCAGGCCAATGTATACTTTTTGTGAGAGAGTGAACTGACACTGTCAGTCCCCTCTTCATCCCCCACTAAACAGAAGGTTTCTGTCTCTGACACTATGTCATAAAGCAATGATTCAAAAGAACAAGGAACAAACAATTGTGTTTGGTGGTCCTCTGACATATTATAGATTTATTTCTAATTTCCCTAAAAAAAAAACACCTGTTGTTAAGGCTGATACACATGAGTACAAAAGTAATCTCTGAACTGACTGACAGAGTTAGAAACACCAAACAGTTGGTGCAACAACACAGGAGGTTGCTATAGGAGCTAACAAATGATCACCTCCTATAATGGACAGCTTGAATGGCGTGTTTTGGCTTACTGTCTATACCAGTTTTTCTGCATGTCTCAGCATAAAAACAAGGATTTACAATAAAACAAACACCAATGATACATATTTGGTTAACGCATGTCTCTATTAACTAAATAATACTACTAATAATAATAATATAGATACAGTAAATACTGAGTTCATAAAATTCAGTAAAATATCATCAGCTGGGATATGCCTGATACCACAAATGAGTCTTTAGGGCCTATTTAAATTCCTCCATGGATGCACACTCCTGAAGCGGATGGGGTAGAGAATTCCAAGGGGTTGGGGCCACGTACATAAAAGCATGGGCCCCCGAAGATTTTAGAAAAACCCTTGGAATCTCTAGCAAGCCCTCGTATACCGAGTGGAGCAATTGCCTAGGGCAGTAGGGTATCAGGAGCTCTTTCAAGTAGTCTGGGCCCAGTCCGTGTAGGGCTTTATAAGTCAGAAGACCGACTTTAAAGGTGATCTGCCACTGTATTGGCAGCCAGTGCAATTCGCGCAGCACTGGAGAAATATGACAGGTACAAGGAGTACCCATCAATAACCAGGCTGCAGCATTCTGCACGAGCTGCAAGTGGCATATATCAACCCCTGGTAGCCCTAGATACAGGGAGTTGCAATAATTGAGGCACAAGGTTACAAAGACATGGACCAATGTAGATAGATCACTGGACGCAACTAGGTGCTTAATCCTGTAGATGTTCCTCAGATGGTAAAAGGATGATTTAACAACTGCCAACACCTGCCATCACAGTGTCAGCCCATCGTCAAAAATCACCCCCAGGTTCCGCACCCATTCAGAGGTAGGGAGCTGGAAGTCACCCAGAAAAAGTCCTGAAGGCAAACCAGCTCCCATCCCCTCTATCCAGCAACCTGGGTCCACAACCATCACCTCCATCTTCTCCGAGTTCAACCTCAGCCACTCAAATTCATCCAGTTCTGGATTCCAGTGAGGCAGTTCTTAAATATCGAGAGAGCTCTACCCTGGTCGAGTGCAAAAGATAGGTAGAGCTGGGTATCATCAGCATAGCAGCGAACCCTCAACCCATACCTTCTTACAATGTCTCCGAGGGGCAGCATGTACATTGCGGACAACACTGAACCCTGAGAAACCCTGCATGACAGAGAGACTGGGCCAGAGGAATTAATCCCCGACACCACCTTCTGAGTTCTGCTAGTGAGGAAAGATCTAAACCACTCGAGAACTGTACTAGACAGGCCACAGATGAACCTCAGGCATTCGAGAAGTACCCCATGGTCCACAGTGTCAAACGCTGAAGAGAGATAGAGAAGGACCAAGATGGAACATCACTTTCGATCTCTTGCCATCAAGAGATCATTAAGCACCCGAACCAGCACAGTCTCGGTACTATGCCTTTTTCGAAAACCAGAATGGAGTGGTTCATAAATGTCATGGATGGTCAAATGGCTCTCCAGTTGTATGGCCACTACTTTGTCAATCACCTTCCCCACAAAGGGAAGGTTAGAGATTGATCTGTAGTTGGCATGACAGTCTGGGTCCAAAGAAGCTTTCTTTAGGAGGGGCGTTACCACCGCCTCCTTCAGGGAGCTAGGAAACTCACCCATCTCCAAGGAGCACCAGACTATCCGTGCTTGGACCGGGCTGGTAGTATCACAACAACCCTTTATCAGGGAAGTTGGGCCTGGATCCAAACTACAGCATGTAGGGTGCATATCCTGGACAATCCGCATGATATCAATGAACTCCAGCCAGTCAAAGGAACTCCAGAAGATCCTGGGGACAGTGATCGGGTGCCGATCCATAGCTTCTCCCATAGAGGGTGCAGGTTGGAGTGCCGCCTTGATGTCAGCCACCTTAGCCACAAAGAAGCGAGCAAGCTCTTCACACTCTACTTGTGAAAAGGATCTTCAAACCTGCAGACAGGCTGGGTTGCACAGTCTGTCTACAGTTCAAAAGAGCTGAGCTGGTTGGTTATGAGTAGCCACAATCTCCCCGGACAGCAACTCTGCCTTCTTACGGGAGATTGCAGAATGACAGACTTGATAATGTTCCATCAATCTCAGATGGTCGGCATCAAGGGCGGATCTCCACCTGCAATGCTCTAATCTTCATCCTTGTCGCCGCATCTCCCTCAAGGTCCCATCAAACCATGAGAAGGGGAAGAGAACGAACATGGACGGGAGCAATGATATCCAGAGCTGAGAAGATGGCTTTATTGTAGGCCAAGACCAAGGCGTCTGGGTCATTGCTCACTCCAGAAAGCTCCGATAGGTCAAGTACTGCCACCAGGCCCTCAGAGCTTACATCTCACAAAGGGCGGTACCTGACCATCTCCACTAGGGTGGGCCTATGAAGGAGGGGCACAAAAACTGAACCCCACAGTGTAGTGATCAGACCATCCAACAGGTTCCACCCCCAAATCGAAGGCTTTGATGCCCAGGAGGAAAACTAAGTCAAGGGAGTGACCACCATTACCAGACTGCAACACCCCCTCCCCCCCTGCAGTCCAACATCGAGCAGTGTAACACTGAGTACCCAGCCAGAATAGCAGCCTCCAATATGTGGCCTGCATTCTCATCCAGCCAGGTCTTGGTAATGCATGCCAGATCCACCGACCCAACAAGATCTGCAGTCTTATTTTTGATGGATCTGTCTTAGCTAGAGGAGAGAGAGAAAAAGGGCCTTTACCTGCTGAGTTTGTTTGTAAGTTGATTTAAAGTATTTTTTTTACTGCCATTTCTGTGTGTTGGACATTGTATTTGAGGTCTGTTAACTGCAGAAGCAGTTGGGGTCTGGCAGAGGTTGTCTGAACCTTCTTTTGCATAGCAGTAGGGGACAGGATTTACTTGCTGGATAAGCATTACATTCTTTTTCAGTCTGTGAAGGAACTAGAAGGGGAAGAGATCAGATCTGTTCCAGTACAGTAGCTTCTTCTTGTTGTTTTTACATTGTTTCTTCTGGATTTTACTTGATAGAAGGTTATTTCTTTTCTTTCTTACTACTTCTAAGGTGCTAGCAGGGTATTGTTTGAGGCTGCTGCAATTTTGAAACCTGTTTTGGTGGCTATAAGTGGGCTCATTTGCTTGATGCTTCACTGTGTAGCAGGCTGCATTTGTGGAGGCCTATTTCTTCTGATTTAAAACCTATTTGGTGTGATTTAACTGGGGCTGTTTCTTTAAATTGGAGACCTATATCTTCGAATTTCAAGCCTATTTTGATGTGTTGTTGGTGAAGCTGTTTGAATTGGAGACCTGTTTCTTTTGGTAGCAAACCTATTTTGCGGGCTTTGAGTAGAATTGTGATTCATTTTTGCTGGCTTCACTAGCTGCAAAGTTTAGTGCATAGTGGGGGAAGGGTGCTAATGGTCTGACCAGGGGCCTCAGCTACCTGATTGTTTCTGGAAGACTTGGGCTGGTACCACCCCCCAACCCCTCACTCCACCCACCCCTGGTCCATGATTTCCTTTATACCAGGGGTTCTGACATCACTTCCTCAAACGGGCAAAGGATATGCACCTGTCATAGCAGAAGCAGAAATCCAGGAAAGGAACAGCAGCAAGTGAAGAGGTGACTCCTATCTCAGTGGAAGGGAAGTAACTGCAAATCAAGGTGCTTTCATTGTTACTTCTTTGCATTTCTATTGCATTGTGGAAAGGAGGAATAGGAGTTTGAAGAAGGTTGTGCAATAGCTACTTAAAGTCTCTTTTTGGGTGTGGATAGAAAGGATAGGAATATAAAAAGCAGTTGCTCAGTCTATCTAAATGTGTAAAACAAAGGGGGTAAGGGAAATTAAGAAAAGAATGTTTTGCACTGGTAGAGCGGGGAGAGGCGAGACTTGGGGGAGTGTTTGGTATCCTTCATCTGGAAGGGTGGGGGGTCACTGGTGGGCAATAACAGCAATGGGTAGGGTGGTAGGCTGCAACAACTGCTGTGCACCAGTCTTTCTGAAAATTGCATGGAGTGTGGGGGGATGTTTAGTGTGCAACCACATAGAGAAACTTAGAAAGGAGATCGAGGGTCTGCAGGAGGAACTAAGACAGGCAAGGCAGACTGGGGGTGGGTTTAGGCCAATACTGGAGGGAGGAAGGAGGGGAGATGAGGGAGGGCGATTTGAGCCAACAGTGGTGAGGAGAGGGTCAGAAGAAGGAAAGCAGAGACAAAGGGGCCCAGGCCAGGAAGAACAATTGCCGGGGAAACCAGGTCAGAAGACAAAAGACAAATGGAAGGAGGAGATAGGGACTTGTGAGGGGAGGCGAAGAAGTGGCAAATGTCATGGAGTGGAAAGGACAGAACAGGTTACTATGAAGAGAGAGGGAATGGACATTTGTGAAGGGTCTTCAGAAAATAGTTTTGCAGTGCTAAAGAGGAAGAAAGAGGAGGAGGGAAATTATGACATTAGAGGAGTAATTGATAAATGCCTGGACCAAACCGGAGCGGAGGGAAGTTCTGCTGGGAGAATTGCAACAGGGGCAAAAGGGGGAAATAATGTGCAGGAGGAAGAAGAGGAGCTGGAAATAAGAGAGGGAGATGAATGGAAGCAAGCAGGAAGTAAGAGGAGTGGAATCTTAGTTCTGGGGGACTCAATACTAAGAGGAGTCAGGTGGGGTAGCAAGAAGGAGAGGCATAGTCGCATTTGGGTGGAGGCCATGCCAGGAATGACAGCGGAAAGGGTGGGACAATCTGTTCTGAAATATGCCAGAAAGGGTAGGGACAAGCCTCATTTAATTATACATCTTGGGACGAACGACCTGGCTGACAAGACAGTAGATATAGTCCAGAGGAGGTTTGAGGAACTAGGACAATGATATGAGGGGGCAGGAAGATGACAAGGACAGATAACACAAACTGGGGAATATGGGTGTGGGCAGGACAGTAGTGTGGTAGGTAGGTAACTGGCTGGGTGGCAGGACACAGAGGGTGGTGGTAAATGGCTGTCACTCCACAGAGGGAAGAGTGACCAGTGGGGTACCACAGGAATCAGTGCTGGGACCGGTCCTATTCAACATCTTCATCAGTGACATTGTGCAGGACCTAGAAGGCAGAATTTCACTGTTGCTGATGACACAAAGCTCTTTAACAGAGTAGACACACCAGAGGTGTAGACAGAATGAGAAGGACCTGCAGAAACTTGAAGAATGGTCAGGGCTTTGGCAGTTGAAATTCAATGCAAAGAAGTGCAAGATAATGCATATGGGGCAAAAACCCTGGCACAATATATCAGTTGGGGTGAGGATATAGTATGCACCAAGCAGGAAAGGATCTTGGGGTTATCATCTCTGATGACCTCAAGGTAGGGAAAGTGTGACAAGGCAGCAGGTAAAGCAAATAGGATGCTGGGATGCATAGGCAGGGGCATCACCAGCAGGAAAAGGGAGGTCATAATTCCACTATGCAAGACACTAGTGAGGCCCCACCTGGAGTACAGTGTACAGTTCTGGAGACCTTACCTACCTATGTAAGACATAGACAGGGTAGAGAAGGTTGAGGGGAGGGCAACAAAGATGGTGCATGGATTGCATCACAAGCCCTATGAAGACAGGTTGAAGGATCTGAACATGTACTCCCTAGAGGAGAGGAGGGGAGAGGGGATATGATAGAGACATACAAGTATCTCACAGGGAGGAACAGGGTGCAGGAATACACTATTTTTAAGCGAAAAAGATGTTACAGGACTAGAGGGCATGGGATGAAGTTGGAGGGAGGATGATTCAGAGGAAACATGAGGAAGAATTTCTTCACAGAACGGGTGGTGGACAAGTGGAACACCCTGCCAGAGGAAGTGGTGGGGGCTGAAACAATCACAGGATTTAAGAATGAATGGGCTAGACATAAAGGAATTCTGGAGGTCAGGGGTAAGGGGCAACAGACTTCTAGGAAAACATAAACTGAACTTATAAGCTCAAATGGGCAGACTAGGTGGGCCATAGGCCCTTATCTGCCGACACTGTCTATGTATCTATGTATCTATGATGATCAGTAACTTTTTCAGAGATACTTCCAGTGCCCAAGGCAAGTACAACAAGAAAGCTGAGAATAGAGGAATTTAACGGATGGCTAAGGACCTGGTGTTGTGCTAAAGGGTATGGGCTGTTCGGGGGGTGAGGAGGGACCTGGGAGGATAGTAGTCTCTATGACAAGGACAGATTACACTTGAGTGAGGAGGGAAAGAAAGTGTTGAAACAGAGGATGGAGGAGTACATAGTGGAAGTTGGGAATTTAAATTAGGAGCGGGGGGTGGCAATTGGGCAAGAGACATGCAGAGAACACAGGTTGAGAAACCATATGAGCTTATCCCCCATAACAGTGACAAAGGACAAATGGCAAGTACTCTTGGTGATGCTAGTAAAGGAGGGCAGGATGGGAGGTGGGGAAAAGGGTGGAAGGTGGTTACCCTTAATGCTAGGAGCCTTGGAAGGAAAACTGCAGAGTTACAGGTCCTCATGGCAGAGGGAGAGGTGGACATTGCAGCCATCACAGAAACATGGGCCACCCAATACAATGACTGGGACCTGTCTGTACCAGGGTACAGGTTATTTCATAGGGACAGGGTGATTGGGAAAGAAGGGGGTGTGGCAGTATATGTGAAGGAAGAACTGAAGTGTGTAAGGGAGGATGGAGAGGAGGGTAGTACGGGGTTACTTTGGATGCAAATCCAGGATTCCAAGAATAGGATTTTCAGAATAGGAGTGGTGTACAGGCCGCCATCTCAGACAGAGGAGTTAGTTAGGGAACTAGCGGGACAGATCAGGACGACCTGCGAGAAGGGTAGTGTTGTGATTGTGGGGGACTTCAGCATGCCAGGAGTGGACTGGAGTACCCCAACGACCAGGAACAGAAGGGACCAGGTGCTGCTGGATGCCTTCCAGAACAGTTTCCTGCTGCAAATGGTCAGTGAACCAACCAGGTTAGGGAATACCCTTGACCTTGTGCTGGCAAATGGGGACTTTGTTAGAGAACTTACAGTGGAGGAACCACTGTCAGGGAGTGACCACCAATCAGTATGGCTCACATTGGATATGGGCAAGAAAGGAGTGGAATCTGGCACAAGAGTGCTGGACTTCAGGAGGGCCGACTTTGGGAGGATGGGGGAAGTGGTAAAAGGGTACCTGGCCAGAATTCAATCTAGTATGGACACTAACCAGAGGTGGGAGCTCATACAGCTGGGGATAGTGGAGGCAACCAAAACCTGCTGCAAGGCCCAGAGCAAGAAGGCTAGGGCTAGGAAACCGAGCTGGTTGAGCAAGGAGGTCATGGAAAAGGTAAGGAGGAAAAGAGCTGCCTTTAGGAGGTACAAGAAAACAGGGAGGGGGAGGACAGGAAGGAGCACTTGATGGAATCGGAGGTAACAAGGGCAGTAAGGGGAGCCAAGGCATCTACGGAACTCAGGCTGGCACAAGGCATTAAGAAGGGGGAGAAGGACTTCTTTGGGTACATCAGGTAGAAAAGGAGCTGTAAGGACCACATAGTAAGGATTAGGAAGGAGGGGGGTTGGGTGGAAGCAGGGTGCGATAAGGCAGAGCTAAATGATTACTTCTGCTCGGTATTTACTAAGGAGAAGGGGTGACACCCAAGGGGGAAGAATGGCAGAAGCAGGGGGGTGACAGATGGGGAAATCATGGAGGGCAGAGTTTGGGAGGGTTTGAAGGCACCGAGGGTGGACAAGACGCCAGGCCCAGATGGCATCCACCCCAGGGTACTGAAGGAGCTGGCAGAGGTCCTTGCAGGACCTTTGGCAGACCTATTTAATGCCTCACTACATTCGAGGTGCGTACCTCAGGACTGGAGGTTGGCTCATGCGGTGCCCCTCCACAAGAGTGGCCCCAAGGATGAACCAGGAAACTACAGACCAGTGAACCTCACATCCATCGTAGGTAAGCTAATGGAGACTATCCTGAAGGAGAGGCTGGTGGCCCTCCTAGAGGCCAAAGGACTACAGGACAGCAGACAGCATGGCTTCATATGTGGCAGATCCTGCCAAACCAACCTGGTGGAGTTCTATGACTGGGTAACTAGGCAACTGGACAGGGACCATGCAGTGGATGTCCTGTATTTGGACTTCAGTAAGGCATTCGACTTGGTGCCACATGGAAGGCTGGGAAGTAAGTTAGAAGGCACTGGGGCAGGTGCAAAGTTGGTGAGATGTGTAGGAAACTGGCTTCAGGGAAGGCAACAGAGGGTGGTGATGGATGGGGAGCTCTCACACCCAAGGGTAGTGACGAGCGGTGTTCCACAGTGCTCGGTGTTGGGACCAGTGTTGTTTGTGATATTCATTGCAGACATATCATTGGACATCAAGAGCAAGATCAGTCTGTTTGCTGATGATACCAAGGTAGAACCGGTGATGGATGACCTAGGGGGAATGGCAGGGGTTGCAGGATGATCTGGCAAAGCTTGAAACCTGGTCAGACACCTGGCAACTGGGGTTTAATGCCAAAAAGTGCAAGGTGCTGCACTTTGGGATGAAGAACCCAAGGAGGAGTTACCAGCTGGAGGAGTGCAGCTAGCCCAGACAGAGGAGGAGAAGGATCTGGGGGTGATCATTACAGGGTCAATGAACAACTTGGCACAATGTAGGAAGGCAGCTGCAAAGGCCAACAAAATGCTGGGTTGTATTGAAATGGGTATATCCTCGAGGAGGGAGGAGGTGATTCTGCCACTGTATAGGTCATTAGTTAGACCACACCTGGAGTACTGCATGCAGTACTGGTGCCCGTATCTGAAGAGGGCCATTAAGTTATTTGAGGGGGTGCAGCGCAGGGTGACAAAGATGATCAAGGGGCTGGGGGACTTATCATATGAGAGGAGGCTGAGGGAGTTGAACATGTACTCGCTGGAGGAGATGAGGGACATGATTGAAACCTTTAAGTGCGTGAAAGGAATAAACAAGACAGGTACAGAGGGGCTGTTCAAAGTAAGGGAGGGGAGGGACACCAGGGGCCATGATATGAGACTGGAGGGAGGAAGGTTCAGAAGGGAGATGAGGAGACACTTTTTTACAGAGAAGGTGTGGGCTGGGTGGAATCCGTTACCTGCAGAAGTGGTATCCAGTAGAACAGTGGACTGCTTCAAAGGGGATGGGACAGGACAAAGGGGGAGGGTCAATGAAGGGGAAGGGTGGAAGGGAGGGGCAGCTGCAGAATAAGGGATGCTAGCTGCACATTCGAGCAGACTTGATAGAACTCTAGGCCTTTATCTGCTGGCAAATTTTGTATGTTCATATGTTCGCATGTACACAACACCGCTCGGGTAGGACGGGCCTCTGGAGCTGCTTGGGCTACCTGAACACCAGCATTGGTGGTGCCCTTGAGTATGGAATCCAGACAAGAAGGACCACATTCCAGATTCCCATTAGTTGTTCTAGTCACAGGATAAAATCATGGAAACATTTGCCAATGATTGTTATATCTTGGGTAGAGTTTGTGTCAGATACTTTATTTCATTAATGAGTCCAGAGCAGCTCGGTCTGTGACAATTTGGGGAAGGAGCAATAGGAGGGTGGATTTGTTCATTGGTATCTATTTTTTATTCTTAATGAGTATGAGGAAGTTCACTCTAGTTCTTTTGGGGGAAGGAAGCTGCAGAGGCAGGATAGGAGTATTTTTTTTGCAGAATTTCCACTAAATGCTGGGTGATAGTACTGCTGACCCTACTGTCCCCTGCAAAAGTAAACCAACAGGGTCACTAAGTCAGCAGTTACTGTACATACAGCTGTGGAAGCCTGAACATCGCAACATCCAGCGAGTCCCTGCAGCTAAACAGCTGTTTCTAAACAGATGTACACAACCAGCAGGTTAGGGTCCAGTTGTAGATGGAGGGAGAGAGCCAGAACAGGTGTCTTGAATTGGGTCAAAGTGTCTCCGAAACACTACAATACAGTTGGGGGTTCTTTTTGGGATGGCTATAGCTACAGAGGGAGGAGTTGAGGAATTTGTATTTACAAGTTTGAGCGCCATATTTCTGCTCTGGACAAGGCTGGGTAGGGTGTTGGATGCTGGTCAGTGTAGAACGGAAAGGGATGGTATTTATTAATATTAAAAAAATGGGACCAGAGAATGTTGGATTCTAGTGAGGATGGAATGGGAGGCGAGGGAATTAATTACTTTAAAAAATGGGACCTGACAGTGATTATGTGTTGGATAGTGTCAGAGTTGAAATGGGAGTGGGTTGTATTATCTAATATTGAAAATGTAGCCAGTCAGTGTTTGGGTGTTAGATGCTGATGCTGGCAGTATAAGAGGAGAGGGTCTTTACTAATACTGTATTAAAACAGGGAAGATCAGGTTGGCGGTTGGATATTTTCAGGTTGTAGGACTGTCAGCGTTTCTACTGCGCACTACAACAGTGAGCAACCTTTATTTGGTGGGGGAAGGTGACATCTTAAATCACTGGACAGCTCTTTCTTTTCAATTAAGCCAGCTGGGTCCTACCCTGCCACAGTACTGTGTATTATTAGGCAACATCCTGGACCCAGCAACCAATGCAGTTACATTATAAGGCTGTCCCACGGTGTTGGCGGTATCCTATGGTGGAGGAGGGAGACCAGATCAAAGGAGAAACGCTATTTCAAAAAGCAACTGAATTCATTTTTTTGTTTTTGTTTTTTAATGCTAATAAATACCATGCTCTCCCATTTCACCCTTTGCCAAAATGCAGCCCCTAAACCCTGTCCGGCCCTGTTTTAATATTAGTAAATTCCTTCCCCTACCATTCCACCTTCACTGGCATCCAACCCTGTCTGGCCTCACTTAATTTAATATTAATATATACCCTCCCTTCCTGTTTCACCCTCAGCATGATCCAGCTGCCTCCCCTACCATGCACAGAGACAAACTTTGATAAAAAAGTGAAGAGAGTTGCTCTTTTCGCAGCTGCTGGTGCTGCTTCTACTCTGCTAGGACACCGCACCCATCCAGCAGCAGAAGCAAATATCAAGCTTTCACACAGTGTCTGCCATATCCTGTCTTCGGGAGGGGAGACTAGACTGAATTAGAAACACAGTTGGCTATTGAAAGAGCAGTGAATTAAATTTTTTTGAGTTTTTTTTTTTTTCAATGTTTCTGCTCCAGATAAGGCTTGGTATGGTGGTTTTGGGAGAAGGTGGAACAGTTGAAGAAGATTATTACTGTTGCCAGTGGCAAAGTCAGGTTTGGGAGCCGGGGGGGGGGGGTAATCAGTCAATCAAGGACTCCACAATGGGCACTAAACAGTGAATAAAGATGGTGGAGGGGTGCCACTACTCAGACTGGGGCAGCCACGTGGGGCGACTGCCCCCCAGCCCCCCCAGCTCCACCACCAACTGTTGCATAAGTTTCCCATCTTGCTATGGTGAGCTAAATCCTATTAGTTGCTCTAGTCACTGGATGAAATGAGCATGCACAATATGTTCATTTTTATTTTCATTTTGGGGATTGTGTCAGCTATTCTCAAAGCAATGTACTGTAGCTCACTGTAGCATGTTACTTATTTCAGGACTGACATTTTAAAAAAGCCTGCCTATGGATTCCGCTTAAAAGCACACCCGTTTTGCAGACTGAAAATGTGCATTTAAGTGGAATGTGTACTTAGCCAAAATTTCATTGATTACAGTGAAATATGACAGATTGCAGACACGCAGACATGCTAGTTTTAAAATAAAACATTTATTACCTTACACAGTCAACTGGCATTGCTCTGTTTCTGTTCTCAGTTGCAGTGCTCAATGAAACGAAAATACAGTACTGTATAAAGTAAAATAAAATAAAAAAAAATCTCACAGTTCAGTGTTTGGTATGTTGCTTGCCGCCCCAAAAAACTGTGTGATCTTGCTCTGTTTACACAATTGTAGGGCAAGCTGGGTCATACAGTGGTCAAATTCAAACAAACATGTTAGATCCTTCTTCTCTCTTACTCGGACGAATGCACTGATGCATTCAAGGAACTGGAGGGCTTCGAACATTGACACATCTGGCTCTGATTCCTGAGATTCACCTGCTTCTTCTTCATTGTCCCCAGGTCGGCACATTATTTAATTGCATATGTCAGCATCCTGGAGCATACCAGTGGTGGGAAATGTCTCGTTGATGTCTCTGTACAGGCTAAATCAGTGCTGTTCAATTTCGGTGGCAAGGACGGGACCGGCTCTTCCTCTACAACCTCCTCTTCAGTATTCTCGGTCTGTCTTACAAAACCTGCTTTCTGGAAACAGTTTCCAACAGTTTCTGGCTTCACCTGCTGCCATGCACAATCCAATATTTTTGTGACATCAAGAATCATAACTTTTTTGGAAAGGTCAGTAACTGAGTTCAGGGTCCCTCCATAAATGCAAACAATAATCTTCTCCAGCATCTGTGAATAAAAAAAAAACACAAGTTAAGCATTAAGCATGAACCACTAAGCACCAGATAGGCTAAAGATTGTTAAATCCTCACCTGAGAGCGATAATGGTGCGTCACATTCTTTATTATGCCCATATCCAGGGGCTGGATAATTTAAGTTGTGTTAGGTGGTAAAAAAACTCAATCTAATGTGGCTCACCATGGTCTTTTTGATTTGCCCACAACTACAAGTCTCAATTAATGTGTTCTACAAAGGCTACAGCAGAACAGTACGGAGATCCACTCCCTCGCCTTCTTGCCACCTGAAGTGCTGTCAGGCTTGAATGTCAGAGTTCCTTCAGGTGTGGCCCTGAAGTAGAGACCAGCCTCATCACAATTATAGATGCAATCAGGTGCATAGTATTTTAGAATTTGAGGCAGAACTGTAGTAAGCCAGTTGTCTGCAGTCTCACTGTTGGCATCTTTTTTCTCCCCATGACACCGTTTAAAAATTATCCCGGTTTTCTCTTTCCATCTGCTGAGCCAGCCGCTTGTCACGATGAAATGTGTGCCCATTGTTGAAGCTAGGTCCTGCACCTTTTGCATTAAAATTGGACCATTTACAGGGGCATCAGCACTACAAGCCACTGAGAACCACCGCAGGAGAGCTGCTTCCACCTCCTCACTCTTCCCACACCTACGGCGTTTTCAGGCTTGATTCTCGGTATGCTCCCACTCAGAGAATAAGTGGCTTTTTTTTACCAACAATGCGTGCCATGGTGGATACATCGACCCCGAACTTCGCCGCAACATCAGTGTGTCTCACATTCGGCTGATCTAACTCCTGCAATACAGATACTTTCTGTGCTAAGATAAGTGTGACCTTCTTTTTCTCCATAGCTGTTCTGTGAGCCACTGTGTGATTAGAGCAGGGCAAGGTGTTAATATACTGCAGGCTGACAGCACATGAACAGTACCTGTGTAATTAACCGAAATTAGACTCATAGAGTTAGGTCAATTGGTGAAACTGGAAACTGAGCTTTAAAGTGGAATGTGCACTTATCTGCTGTGCATTAAAGCGAAATATTTAACACGGTGGGGATAGGAAATAAATCGTGAAATTAGAAATTTGTGCATTAAACTGAAAAGTGCACTTATCCGATGTGCACTTAAGTGGAATCCACTCTCATATTAGCACCTGCCCCCCCCACCATATCCCACCCACGGTGCAGGGCCATAATAGTGTTCATACTAAATAATAATCTGGAATTGATTATATAATCATTTATGTTAACTGGAAACATAGACACCAGTGCATTTCACTGAAATAAACAATTCCCTATATTCTATATTAAGCAAATCAGTAAATGTAACACAGAAACGTTTTTTAAAAAAGCAATTATTATAATGCTTATTATTTATGCAGCACAAGACAGGATTGTGTGTATTGGTTCAGAGGTGATGATGATGTGTGTGTGGGAAGGGGGGGCACAAACTGAAATACCTTCATTTTTTGGTACAAATCTAGTTAACCAAAAACAAACTTAATGGGTCCACTTTTGCTGTTGGCAAGCTGCTGACCCTGGGTGAGCTGCTGACCCCGCAGTCCTCTGTGGAGTTCCATGACAGTGGCATTGTGGCTCTACTTTAACATAGTAGTGGGAGTCTGAGACAACACAGCATCATACGATTTCCCCTGGAGGAAGCTGCAGAGGGAGGAGGAAGGATACTTGCTTTTATAAAATCTTTGCTCAGCGTTAGGGTATTTTACAATTAATGACTGGGGAGAAATAGAGTCTGTGGTTCTCTTGTGGGATGGAGCAGCACAGGGAGGATTAAGGGGGCAGATTTTGTTATTAATACACTCCACAGTAAAGTCTTTGGTGCTAACCAATAAAATATTCACATATGTACTGGATAGATAGATAGACTAATACAGTAGATAGATAGATAGATAGATAGATAGATAGATAGATAGATAGATAGATAGATAGATGAAGATAGATAGATAGATAGATAGATAGATAGATAGATAGATAGATAGACTAATACAGTAGAAAGATAGACAGACAGACAGGCAGACAAACAGGTAAATCAATTAATAAATAAAAGTACTGCTTTCAGCTGAATGAGTTGCCTTCACAGACCACAAACCAAATTATATTTGTCCAGAGGATGTTACCCTTAGATATGTTTTTCCCCCACTATATGCATTGTACTGTGCATTCAAGTGGCGGTCTAAAAAATCCTGCTGCCTAAAAATCACCTTAAGGGGTCCACTTTTGCTGTTAGATAGCTGCTGACTATGCGTGAGCCACTGGCCCTGCATTCCCCTGTGGAGTACCATGACAGTATCATTGTGGCTCTACTTTAACATAGCAGCGGGAGTCTGAGACAATGCAGCATTGTGCAATTCCCCCAGGAGAAAGCTGCAGAGGATGGAGGGAGGATAGTTGTTTTTATAAAATCTTTGGTCAGCTTTAGGGTATTTTTTTTATTAATGATTGGGGAGAAATACAGTCTGTGGTTCACTTGTGGGACAGAGCAGCAGAGGGAGGATTTAGGGGGCAGATTTTATTAATAATACACTCCACAGTAAAGTCTTTGTTGCTAACCAATAAAATAAACACATACAGTACGATAGATAGATTAATAGATAGATAGACAGACAAAAAGGTAAATCAATTAATAAATAAAAGTACTGCTTTCAGTTGAATGAGTTGCCTTCACAGTTCATAAAGCACATTATACATGTCCAAAAGATGTTACACTTAGTTATTTTTTTCCCTACTATATGTCTAATACTGTGTATTTAAGTGGCGGTCTAAAAAATCCAGTTGCCCAATAACAACCTTAAGGGGGTCCACTTTTGCTGTTAGATAGCTGCTGATCATATGTGAACTGCTGACCCCGTGTTCCCCTGCAGAGTGCCATGACAGTACCACTGTGGCTCTACTTTAACATATCAATGGGAGCCTGAGCAATTACAGAATCCTGCAAGTCCCCTTTTTGGAGAAAGATGCAGGGGAGGAGGAAAGATCGCTTTTTTAGTTGTTTTTTGTTTTACTCTTTGGTCAGCTTTAAGGGAATTTTTTATTAATCAATTTGCATAGCTGTATCAGAACCACAATCCAGATATAATACCCCTCCAGTTATTAATGAGGGACAAAGAAAGTTTTTGTCAGGGAAAGGCTGCATCTGTACATCAATGTTACTAAACTCTCTCCTTCAAAATTTCAAACTGATGTCTTGGAACACTGAAGAAGGGCCATGTGCATCTGCCTGTTATCCATTTGGGGAATTTCTTTTACAACAGTTTAGAAAATCCTAGACAGCCTTAACCCCAGTCTGTGTATTGTATACAAAAAACAGTTCTCCAAAGAGTGCCTGTGTTTGTTCCTGAGGACTCCAACCAATCACAATCAACACATGAATTGATAATTACTAATTTAAATGTACATTATGGTACATATACTTCAGTTAATGAAAAAAAAAACACGAAAAAAAAACATTATAATTAATCAGATGTACAGTACATAAACAAAAGAGTCAGATGCCGGAATGGCATGGCTTTTTTTTTTAAATAAATGGCGCAGTGCACGGATCCTGCCGAATCAGCTTAAAAATATACCTAGTACAACTTTATTCTAAAAATTACAAATTCTGAAGTAATTTTTTTTCATTAATCTACATTATTTGTAACTGAAAAAAAATAAATAATAGATCTGAATTAAACAACCTGTGCCAGCTCTCACAAGTCAAAAAAATATTCCCAGACTGTAAAGCCCGGTCATAAATCAGGTGCCTGTTTTCTTTTCCATTTTTTAGCCAGCCATCATATGACAAGTCAGAAACAATGCATAGCTTTTGTCAGAGAGCAAACTGACACTGTCAGTCCCCTCTTCATCCCCCACTAAACAGTAGAGTTCTGTTTCTGACACTATGTCACAAAGCAATGGTTCAAAAGAACAAGGAACAAACAATTGTGTTTGGTGGTCCTCTGACATATTATAGATTTATTTTTAATTTCCCTAATAAAAAACACCTGTTCTTAAGGCTGATACACATGAGTACAAAAGTAATCTCTGGACTGACTGACAGAGTTGGAAACACCAAAGAGTTGGTGCCACAATACAGGAGGTTGCTGTAGAGCTAACAAATGATCACCTCCTATAATGGGCAGCTTGAATAGTGTGTTTCTGCTTACTGTTCATATCTGCTTTTTTCCAGGTCTTGACATAAAAGCATGGATTTATAATAAAACAAACACCAATGATACATATTTGGTTAACGCATGTCTTTATTAACTAAAATCATGGAAACATTTGTCAATGATTGTTATATCTGGGGTAGAGTTTTTGAGTCAGATACTTTATTTTATCTGTGAGTCAGTAGCAGCTCGGTCTATGACTATTATGGGAAGGAGCAATAGGAGGGTGGATTTGTTCATTGGTATCTATTTATTATTCTTAATGAGTACGAGGAAGTTCACTCTAGTTCTTTTGGGGGAAGGGAGCTGCAGAGGCAGGATCGGAGTAATTTCTTTGCAGAATTTCCACTGAATTCTGGGGTGATAGTACTGCTGACCCTGCGATCCCCTGCAGATTAAGCCAACAGGGTCATTAGGTCAGCAGTTACATACAGCTGTGGAAGCCTGAACATCGCAACATCTTGCAAGTCCCTGCAGCTGAGCAGCTGTTTCAAAACAAATGTACACAACCAGCAGGTTAGGGTCCAGTTGTAGATGGAGGGAGAGAGCCAGAACAGGTGGCTTGAATTGGGTCAAAGTGTCTCCGAAACATTACAGTTTGGTGTTCTTTTTGGGGTGGCTATAGCTACAGAGGGAGGAGTTGAGGAATTTGTATTTGCAAGTTTGAGCACCATATTTCTGCTCTGGACAAAGCTGGGTAAGGTGTTGGATGCTGGTCAGTGTAGAACGGGAAGGGATGGTATTTATTAATATAAAAAGATGGGACCAGAGAATGTTGGATTCTAGTGAGGATGGAATGGGAGGGGAAGGTGCAGCTTCTAGCCTATTCAAGTGAATCCCTGTGTGATTTAATGCTGCATAGAATTTAATAATGTATATTGAATTAAAAAAAAAGGAATGGGAGGGAAGGGAATTAATTACTATCAAAAATGGGACTTGACAGTGATTATGTGGGTGGAAGATGGCGGCCGTGTTGGGCTGAGTCTATAGGAATTGTAGAGAGCAGCATTGTAGAGAGCAGCATTTTTAGCTATATTTTTAAATTATATTTAGTTTATTTGTTTTATTTTCGTTTTACTTTGGTGTTGTGCAAAATTTGCTTGATTGCACAGGACAAATCTCAGTCTTTTGGTCCAGAGCCAACTACTATTAAGTGAAACGCATTATTCTCACCAGACAATACCTTGGAGTGCTTTGGAGTTTCCTGGTTTTGCCATTTGAACTGGTGCAGTCTTTTGGCTGTATACAATCTCTTCACTATGGGAGAAGTGGCACGAAGAGTTTTTGTGACCGGACTCCACGGGTACTGTGGTGTGTGTTGGTTCCGGATGAGAATCCCAAGAAGTTCCAAGAAACAGTGTAGAGGGGAGTGCTGATGTGACCGGATGGTGGATGTTTGCCTTCTGCTGGGGGAGATCCATCCTGGTCCCTGTCCTCAACCTGGTGGTGTGCCGTGGTACTATTGTCAGTGGGTGGCTGCACCTGTGGCACTTCCGATCCATGGCGCGGTGGCTGGAGAGCTGCTGGGGGCAGTGGTAGGGTCCAGGGAGAGGCGTGTGGTCTGAAGGGAGCCCTACAAGTTCTTCTACATCCCGGTTTCGAAGAGCCACTATTCCTTGGATTTTTCTTGTCGGTTGGGACTGTGTTTGAGCATGAACTGCAGCTGCACTATTGCCGTTCCCTTGGTCTGTAGCAATTGAAGGCAAACCGTGAGTTGTTGCTTGAACTATTCTAACTTGACTCAAACATTACACCTGTGAAATTGCTCTGGACTAAATATTACTGTGTAGTTACTTTATTGTTGAGGAACTTGGTCAATTCTTGTTTCTGCATGGAGGTGAGAGCCCATGGAAGCGGGAATGCTGGTACTGAGCTCCTATGAACTGTAAGCCTGGTATTTCATGGTGACTGAGCCTTAAAACATTTAAGTTTTATTCTGCTGAACCTTTAGGAGTGAGAGTCCTTTGGGTCTATTAAATGGACATTGTATGGCCCTAGGAAGTGTGACCTCCATGGACTAAAACTCATTTTACATGGCTTTTTCTTATGGACTGGGCTTTGTTTAAGCCATCTCTTAAATACTTGAATTATTAGCTGTGCAATCAAGTTTGAATTTATGTTCATGCAGTTTGTGTATATTTTTGATAGTGTGATTTATTTTAGTTTGTTATTGGTTATAATTTATAGTTCATATTTAGTTGGGTGGGTGGGTTAATTAATTTTTATTATTTTAAGAATGTGTTGGGGAGGACAAACAACAGTCAGGCAGTATTCCCCCACCAGACTCAGGGAATGGCACCCCTTTGACTGCCCTTATTTGCCCACTGAGATCTATAGATGCTGTCAATCCTTGGGGATTGCCAGGAGGTGCAGGAAAGGGGTGAGAACTGGGCATGGTGGGGAAAGGGAGAGGGAAGGACAGATTGGTGTGGCAGGGACCAGGAGATGCCCTGAGGTGAAATGGTGCCAAGACAGGGGTAATCCCTTTCTTGTTCCCATGTGCAAGGGTCCAGCAATTAATGCTGGTCAGGAGTCGAGGTCTTCCCCAGCATCTCATCCGACCTGGGTGGTGTTATGTAATGCCAGGTCCATCAAAAACAAGACGGCTATTATAGCTGATCTTGTTGATATGGTGGATCTGGCATGTATCACTGAGACCTGGCAGGATGAAAATGCAGGCCCAGTATTGGTTTCTGCAGCGCTGGCTGGGTTCTCAGTGATCTACTACCTGAGGCTGGATTGAATGGGGTGGGGATGTAGCCATCTTTTATAAGACCGAGCTGGGCCTTGTGGATGTTCCAGTGGGGACTAACAGATCTTTTGAGTGTATCATGGGAGAGGGTGTAGGCTGCAGGATACTCCTCATTTACCATCCACCAGGTGATGGGGCTTTATTCCTGCAGGAGATTGTGGACTTCATCATCAACATGGTATTGGAGTCTCCCCGATGAATAATTCTGGGGGACTTCAATGCTTGGGTCAACAATGAACTCCCGCAATTTGGTCAAAATCTCCTCCAGCTTATGACAATTCTGGGCCTCACATAGGTGGTTACCTCCTCTACCCATATAGGGGGTCACGCATTGGATCTGCTGTTCCTCCTGGGGATGGAGATCTCTGATCTGGGGTGGAACCAGTCAGTTGGTCTGATCATCACACCATAGGGTTCAGCTTTGGGGCTCCCCCAATTGGACCTACCCCTTCGGAGATGGTCCGGTACTGCCCTTTAAGAAGAGTTACTCCAGAGGGTCTATCAGCAGTTCTGGACCTATTGGGAGTGCTGGGAGAAAGCACAAGCCCAGGAGACCTTGTACTAGCTTATAATAAAGCAGTGGGAGATGCCCTGGACTTGATTGCTCCCGTTCATGTTCAACCACTCAATCTTCGCCCAAGGTCCCCCTGGTATGATGGGTCCTTGAAGGAATTGAGGAGAGTTGGTCAATGGCTGGAGAGAGCATGGTGGAAGTCCAACCTGGATACTGACAGGCTTAGATTGGTAGAACATTATAATGGCTATCAATCAGAAATCACCCGTAAGAAGGCAGAGTTCCTGTCCAAGGAGATTTCTGCTGCGAGTAATCGACTGGCTCAACTCTTCCGAACCATTGACAAATTATGCAATCCAATCTGTCTCCAGCCTGGAAGAGCTTTTTCACAGAATAAGTGTGATGAACTAGCTCGGTTCTTCGCAGATAAGGTTGCCAGCATCAGGCTCTGCTCTCTCTATGAGGGGTTGCTGAGGTCAACGGGAGGTGGTGAGCACCCAGTCTGTCTGGACAGATTTCAGTCAACTGGAATTCATGGACATTGTGAAGATCATCCAGACTTTGCACCCAACCTGTTGTAGTCTGGATCCGGGCCCTACCCCCCTTTTAGTGGGGTGTGCAGATGCTATCTGCCCGATCCTAGCTGAAATTGTATGGAGATCCTTTGAGGAGGGGATATTTCTGGACCCCTTAAAGGAGGCGGTTATTCGACCATTCCTTAAAAATTCTTCCTTGGATCCCGACGATCCAGCTAACTTCAGACCAGTCTCCAACCTTCCCTTTGTGGGGAAGGTTATTGTGAAGGTGGTTGCGTTGCAGCTGGATGATCATCTTGTATCCCACAATGTCTATGAAGCCCTTCAGTCTGGTTTTAGGAAAAGGCATAGCACAGAGACTGCCCTTGTCCGGGTACTAAATGACTTCCTAATGGCAAGAGATCGAAAGACTCATACCATCTTGGTCCTTCTGAATCTCTCAGCAGCTTTTGACACTGTGGACCAGGGAGTGCTTTTGGAGACCTTGCATTTTTTTTGTTGACTGTCGGGTACAGTCCTCAATTGGTTTCGATCATTCCTCGCAGGCAGATCTGAGGGTGGTCACTGGAATTTATTCCTCTGATGCCATCTCTCTGTCCTGCGGGGTGCCGCAGGGCTCCATACTGGCACCCATGTTGTTCGCAGTGTACATGCTATCATTGGGAGATATCATCAGGTGATAGGGCTTGAGTTTTCACAGCTATGCAGATGATACTCAGCTGTATATGTCCTTTGTGCCCAGACAGGTTGATGCACTCTCTGTGCTAAATAGTTGCCTTTCTGAGATCAATGACTGGATGGGTTTCAGTTGGCTGAGACTGAACCTGGATAAGACTAAGGTGTTGACTGTGGACCAGGATCACTCGGGGGTGGGTCTGGGGGTTGGACATGTGTCTGGCCTGTGGCTTCATGGTGTCCAACTCACGACCTCAGATCGGTTACAGAACCTGGGCGTTATTTTTGATGATGGCTTGACACTGAAATCTCAAGTGTCAGCCGTGGTCAAATCCTCATTTCACCATCTGAGGAATATCACCTGAATGAAATACCTGGTTCCGACGAGCAACCTTCCAACATTGGTCCATGCCTTCATCACTACCCGTCTTGACTACTGTAATGCCCTCTACCTAGGGCTGTCTGGGGTTGATATCTGCCACTTGCAACTGGTGCAGAACACTGCAGCCAGGCCACTGACAGGCACCTCTAGGTCCAGTCATATAATGCCTGTGCTGTGCAGACTGCACTGGCTGCCGATTCAGTGGTGGATCACCTATAAGGTAGGCTTGCTTACCTTTAAAGCCCTACACAAACTGGTACCCAACTACCTAAAAGATCTCCTGATTCCCTACACCCCAAAACGCCCTCTCCAATCCAGCGATGAGGGATTGCTAGAGATTCCCAGGGTTTGTCTTAAAATATCTGGAGCTCGTGCATTTTCATTTGTAGCACCAACCCTGTGGAATTCTCTGCCTCGTTGGTTAAGAGAAAGTAGTTTTAAATCTTTATTAAAAACATATTTATTTGCACAGGCTTTCCCAGAATAAATTATTTTTAAATAAGTATATTGCTCTCTGTTTTTATATGTTGTTAAAATCTGTGCAGTACCTTGATACTGAAAGGCGTTATATAAATAAAGAATGAGTGATTGATTTATTATGTGTTGGATAGTGTCAGAGTTGAAACGGGAGTGGGTTGTATTATTTAATATTGAAAATGTAGCCAGTCAGGGTTTGGATGTTTGATGCTGATGATGGCAGAATGAGAGGGGAGGGTCTTTACTAATACTGTATTAAAATAGGGCAGATCAGGTTGGAGCTTAGATATTTTCAGATTGTAGAGCTGTCAGTGTTTCTACTGCACACTACAACAGCCAGCAGCTTTTGTTTGGAGGGGGAAGGTGACACCTTAAATCACTGGACAGCTCTTTCTTTTCAATTCAGCCAGCTGGGTTCCACCCTGCCACAGTATTATGTGTTATTAAGCAACATCTTGGAACCAGCAACCCATGCAGTTACATTATAAGGCTGTCCCATGGTGTTGGCGGTATCCTATGGTGGAGAAGGGAGACCAGATCAAAGAAGAAACACCATTTCAAAAAGCAACTGAATGACACTTTTTTTTTTAACGCTAATAAATACCATGCTCTCCCATTTCACCCTCTGGCAGTATGCAACCCATAACCCTGTCTGGCCCCGTTTTAATATTAATAAATTCCTTCCCCTTCCATTCCACCTTCACTGGTATCCAACCTTGTCTGGCCTCACTTTATTTAATATTAATATATACCCTCCCTTCCTGTTTCACCCTACCATGCCCAGAGACCAACATTGATAAAAACAAAATATGAATAGAGTTGCTCTTTTCACAGCTGCTGCTGCTGCTTCTACTCTGCCAGGACACCACACCCATCCAGCAGCAGAAGCAAATATCAAGCTTTCTCACAGTGTCTGCCATATCCTGCCTTGGGGAACGGTGACTAGACTGAATGAGAAACACGGTGGCTGTTAAAAGTGCAGTTGAATTAAATTTGAGGATTTTTTTTCAATGTTTCTGCTCTCGATAAGGCTTGGTAAAGGGTGGTTGTTGGTGAAGGTGGAACAGTTAAAGAAGGTTATTATTGTTGCATAAGTTTCCCATCTTGCTATGGTGATCTAAATCCTATTAGTTGTTCTAGTCACTGGATGAAATGAGCATGCACAGTACGTTCATTTTTTTATTTTATTTTGGGGATTATGTGTCGGCTATTCTCAAAGTGATGTAATCTAGCTCACTGTAGCATGTTGCTTATTTCAGGACTGACATTTTAAAAAAGCCTGCCTAGTACTTTTTAGATGGTATATAATGTGATGCTTCATTGCAGAGCCGGTAAAGAAGGCATTTACTAGTACTCTTATAGTAGCACCTGCCCCCCACCCCACCCACGATACAGAGCCATAATAGTGTTCATACTCAATAATAATCTGGCATTGATTATATAATCATTTATGTTAACTGGAAACATAGACACCAGTGCATTTCAGTGAAATAAACAGTTCTCTATATTCTATATTAGGCAAATCAGTAAATGTAACATGGAAACATTTAAAAAAAATAATTATTATAATGTTCATTATCTATGCAGCACAAGACAGGATTGTGTGTATTCGTTTGGAGGTGATGATGATGTGTGCGTGGGAAGGGGGGGGGGACAAATTGAAATACCTTCAATTTTTGGTATAACTCCAGTTAACCAAAAACAAACTTAATGGGTCCACTTTTGCTGTTGGTAAGCTGCTGACCCTGGGTGAGCAGCTGACCCCGCGTTCCTCTATGGAGTTCCATGACAGTGGCATTGTGGCTCTACTTTAACATAGTAGTGGGAGTCTGAGACAATGCAGCATCATGCGATTTCCCCTGGAGGAAGCTGCAGAGGGAGGAGGAGGAGGAAGGATACTTGTTTTTATAAAATCTTTGCTCAGCGTTAGGGAATTTTACAATTAATGACTGGGGAGAAATAGAGTCTGTGGTTCTCTTGTGGGATGGAGCAGCACAGGGAGGATTAAGGGGGCAGATTTTGTTATTAATACACTCCACAGCAAAGTCTTTGGTGCTAACCAATAAAATATACACATATGTACTGTATAGATAGACATACAGTAGATGGTTACTGTAGATAGATAGATAGATAGATAGATAGATAGATAGATAGATAGATAGACAGACAGACAGACAGACAGACAGGCAGGCAGACAGGTAAGTCAATTAATAAATAAAAGTACTACTTTCAGCTGAATGAGTAGCCTTCACGGATCACAAGACACATTATATTTGTCCAAAGGATGTTACCCTTAGTTATGTTTTTTTCCTACTATATGGCTTATACTGTGTAGGAGTCTAAAAAATCCTGTTGCCTAAAAACAAACATAAGGGGTCCACTTTTACTGTTAGATAGCTGCTGACCATGCATGCATTGCTGACCCCGTGTTCCCCTGCCGAGTACCATGACAGTATCTTTGTGGCTCTACTTTAACTTAGCAGCAGGAGCCTGAGCCATCACAGCATCCTGCAAGCACCCTTACTGGAGAAAGATGCAGGGGAGGTGGAAAGATTTTCTTATTTATTTTTTAATCTTTGGGCCACTTTAAAGGATTTTTTCATTAATCAATTTGCCATAGCTGTGTCAGAACCACCATCCAGATATAATACCCCTCCAGTTACTAATGAGGACAAAGAACATTTTTATCAGGGAAAGGCTGCATCTGTACTTCAATGTTACTAAACTCTCTCCTTCATAATTTCAAACTGTTGTCTTGCAACACTGAAGAAGGGTCATGTGCATCTGCCTGTTATCCATTTGGGGCATTTCTTTTACAACGGTTTAGAAAATCCTAGACAGCTTTAACCCCAGCCTGTATATTGTATACAAAAACAGTTTTCCAAAGTGTGCCTGTGTTTGTTTGTGAGGACCCCAACCAATCGCAATCTATAAATGAATTGATAGTTACTAATTTAAATGTACATTATCATATACATACTTCAGTTAATAAAAAAAGATCATGAAAAAGAAACCTTATAATTAATCAGATGGACAGTACATAAACAAAGTCAGATGCTGGAATAGCATGACTCCTTTTTTTATAAATGGCACAGCACACAGATCCTGCCAAATCAGCTTAAAACTACAGTAATTACAGTATTATGACTGTTATCGGACACTGTCTATTGTCAATCACTAAACAGGGATCCAACAGAAATTAACACTATAAATGTACAGTTTATCATTTTCCACTTGGACACTGTGCTATTAGGTAATGTATCATCGACAATGAAGCCCTTCATTTTTTGCCTGTAAAATTCCCAGTAAGGTTCACTATTTACCGTCTCCGAGGTCCACAAGGACATGAAATATCTTCCTGGAAGGTCTACTGTTGCCAGTATCAGATCGCTTATGAAGCCTTTGGCTCAATATGTGGGCTAGTTTATGAAATCTGTGGCATACTCTTTTTTAGATGAGTCAGAAGTCAGGCTACGCAATCTCATATCTAAAATGCAGGATTTAGAAACAACCTATCTAGGTGTCAGATAATCTGTTAAAATGTTAAGTTTAAATTTGTTTCTACCATTTTGGAAGGGGTTGGGAATGGGATGGGTGAGGCATGCCATACAGTATATAAATATAAATTGGTACACTTAATAAAGCTCAGTCCATTTTCAGATAAATGACATAATGCTACATTGGCAGACTGAATTATGACTATTATCCACATGCTCCTCTGATAGGAAAAATTGAATGTCTTTATAGTCACGTCCTTTAAGTATAGTATACTGCTTAAAGATTAAACTTCAAGTATGGAAATTAAATTAAACAAAACGACGGTTCAAGTTACAGTAGTTTTTGAATCAGTTATCGTTACTGGTCTGTGTTTTTTATTCTTCTATTTATGTGAATTGATATTGCTTGCATGGTTGTAGGGGGGGTTTAAGATGTACAGTTTCAGTATGGTTAATAAGAACACAAGATTAAAAACTGACTTTACTAACACATTGCTTTAAACAATGGACACCTAATTGGCTCAAATGGTATTTTGCTTTAAAACACGTTATGATTTATTGTCAGAAGCCTTCCATCACTGCCGCCGCCCAAAAAAAGACAATTACCATTTTGCAAACACATTGGCCCAGATATTCAAAAGAGTTGAGCCATGCGCAATAGGGTTGGCCTGCGCAAGTCCGAAAATGTGCCATTCTGCGATATTCAGCAGGAAGCAGTTGCGCACCCCAAATCACGCTGAGCAACAGCACAATGATAATGAATGCATGTGCAACTGAAGGGGCAGGAACCATGCATAAATGGTGCAGTGCGATATTCAACAACTTGCGCCATGCGCAATAGGGGAGCAAGCAGAAGTTGCGCCATAGCAGAAATGAGCCAAAATAAAAGGGAGCAAGGGAGAGGTGCAAGAATGCTACAGGGAAGCCACATGAGAGCCACAGATAGCAGGGAAAACTGGGCAGCAGGGACACACAGAGCCAGGCAGGAAAGGGCACCTGGAAGCAACAGCCACAGGGAAGGTGTGGGGAGACAGTGCAGCAGAAGGGAAGTACACCACACAGCAGTGAGGCAAGCACAGGCAGGTGTTCCCGGTGCAGGGAAGTGATCAGGACAGCGGGGGAGAATACAGTAACAGCTGCCAGGAGGGTGAACACAAGCCAGGGACATGGCCAGTGCCACCTTCCAGATGGAGGCGTAATGGGGGTGAAAGGTGGGCAGCAAGGGGCATGGCGTGGAAGGGCCCGTCGGTGGTATGCCCCCAACAGGCAGTACCGAGCTGGCACCAGCTTCGAGCTGTACAGTGATACCGAGATTGTGGGCCAGTACCGCCTGAATCGGGCAATTCTGAGGCGGCTCTGTTAGCTGTGCAGTGATGTGATGCAGGCACCCACATGACGGAGCCATGCTCTGTCAGTGGAGACGAAAGTGACAGCTTGCATGTGCTTGCCCACCACGGGTACCTTCCAGAGACCAACTGGGGACACCACAGGCATAACCCAGTCGGCCATGTCATGCCACCTCACCCAGTTCCTCAGCGCACTGCTGCCACATGCTGCAGAGTACATCCATTTCCCCAGCACACTGGCGGAGTGCACAGCAAACATACAGGAGTTCCACAGGTAGCACGTATGCCTGGCATGCTAGGGGCAATAGACTACACCCCTGTGGCCATCCGCACACCACCTGGCCCCGAGGGGGCCGCATACACCAATCGCAAGGGCTATGTCAGCATCAACTGCCAGGTGGTGTGCAATGCCAGGGGGTGCATAATCAATGTCTGTGCCACGCACCCTGGGGGAGCACATGATGCCTTCATCTGGCACCAGTCAGCACTGTGCCACAGATTCGAGTGGGGATATCCCCACTGGCCACCTAGTGGGTGAGTATGCAAACCACATGGACAATCATAGGGCCTGGGGGGGCATGGTCAGAGGTGACATGGGTAGTGGCCTACATGGCCCGGGGCAGGGTGATGCTGATCACTAAACTAACCTCCACCCTCTACACACAGGTGACAGTGGATACCCACTCTGTCCCTGGCTGCTCACACCCTACCAGTGGCCCACAACCCCATCGCAGCAATGCTACAATGAGGCACACGCCACCACACGTAATGTCATTGAACGGGTGTTAGGGATGCTGAAGGTAAGTTTCCGTTGCCTGGACACCTCCGGCGGTGCCCTACAGTACAGCCCCTCAAAGGCCTGTGGGCTATTCCTGGCCTGTTGCATCCTGCACAACATGGCCAACGAATGTGGGATAGCTGTACAGGTCAAAGAGGGGGACAGCGATGGGGACGATGAGGTCGCCAGTGACGATGGTGATGGGCAGCCCCCCCTTGGGCGACGGGACCCCCGACTGCTCCGGCTGGCACAGCTGCACCGGGACACCATCACGGAGGAGCACTTCAGCCAACCCAGGTAAGTCATGGGGCCATGTGCAGCCAACAGTGGCTAAGGCACAACCCACGAACACACATGGACACACACCAGGGGTGCATGCCGTCAAGGCAAGTGGCAGGGCATGGAGCCACACACACAACCAGGGATGGGTGAGGTCTAACATGCCACGTGGATGGACACACACACACACACACACACACACACACCAAACATGCACAAAGGGTAGGAGGCACACCGACCCAGAACGCCATCCCTAGCCACACACATGTCCACAGACCACCACGCCCACTGCCTGTCCATGTGCATGTGTCAGATGCTGAGCACCATTGCACATTGGTGTACAGTGCAATGCAGGCATCATCATGCACACGCAACTGCGGACAGCAGCCGGGAGAGTGTGCAGATGGACTGTGTGTCCACGTGCAGGGCTGGATACCCACCCGTGCAATGCCCACTGAAAGACACAATGCACACAGGACAGCACCAGACAGTAGCCACGTTGGGAGACAGGTCAATCACGCGACACAGTGCCCTGGCCACCACGGATGCGTGGGCGGCCCCACTGAGACCTGCCAGCACTGACAGGCTGACCACAGGCCTCATGGGGTGGCACCAATGGTCCCCCAAGGGTTCCACTGCGTGAACGCGACCGTGCTCGTGCAGGGGTCTGCATCACACCAAACATGCCTGTGCAGGTGTGCTCGGGATGCCCACAGCTGAACCCGGTGTTGACAGGGAGGGTGTCGAATGATGCCAGGAATGGGGTGTGGACAGTGCACTGCGTGGTGTTTGCAATGCATGGGCACATGACTGTGTGCCCATTGTGGCCATGACAGCAGTGAATGCCTGTGTCTGGCTGTCAATGGCAGCGGTCACATCCTCCCGCAACCAGTCCATCCCTGCCAGGATCAGAGCGGTGTCTCTGCTGCGACGCTCCTCTGTCCACTCCAGAGTCGCACGCAGTGCATCCACCAATGTCACAAGCCACATCTGCTGCTGGACTGATGCTTGCAGTAGGCGGGTGTGCTCATCCAAGAGGTCATCTGCCTCCTCGGCATCCTGTCCCTCAGGGTGTGCATGGCCCTGATGCTCAGCACCCCTTAAGGGTGGGCGCTGCACACCAGGACCATGTCTGGGCACGTCCACAGGCAGTGCACAGACGCCGCCCCTTGACCCTGTACCCCCAAGCCCATTGGCCAACTGCTGATGCTGCCCCTCCGGCTGCCGCTCCCCAGGGCTCGCTGGTGCCACTGCAGTGGCCGCAACAGTCCCACTGTCCTGTACACACACCAGTGCTGCCCCACTGGTGCTGACAGGCACAGGCTGGGACTGTGCTGACATGCAGGCCTCCACGGCAGCACCACCCACAGTCATGGCCGCGATTTTACCTGCTGTGTGGCCATCCCATGGCACACACATGTCACTGCCCATGCCGTTAGCGACATCATCATTGGTGACGGACCCAGCACCGGCCCGAGTCACAGCATGCTGGCATCCATGGATGCTGGGACATGGGCAGACCCTCCTCCGCACCTATTCCAACAACATCAGTGTGGACAGCCAGGCAGGCCCACTGTCGCATTGAGCCAAGTATACCTGTGGAGGTGGATGGGCCCTCGTCCATCTCCAGCTGACTGTCCTCAGTGGACAGGCCCACCACCGTTGACCCATGCAGATACTCAGGATCTGTAAGGGAAAACAAAGTTGCGTTACTGCATGTGACCTACCCTGCCCCCCCATAGACAGACCATGACCTACCATGCAGTGATGGGCTACCACCCGTCTGGAAGCCACCACCTGGAACACCCTCAATGGCAAAACACTGCATGCTTCCGGCAACCCTCTCCTCCTGTGGGGTCAGGTGTACCACCTCCAGCTGTCCCCCACCTGTCGCAGCTCATGCTGCCCTGATGGCAGCCACCTTCTCCTTTGTCCTCCTCCTGTCTGTGCCCATCTTCTTCTTGCACTCCTGCACGGAGCACTGGTGGCTGCCATGCAGGTTCACTGCATGTGCCACCTCCTCCCATGCAGCAGCACAGGCTTGAGGTGTTCCCTGCCGTCCACTGAGAAGCGGCTCCTGATCCAGATAGGGCCTCAAACCGGGCATTGGTCTCGGCCTTGGTAAAATTAGGCCTCCTCCCACCACTGTGTTCCTCCTCTCCCACAACTCGCTCGGTCATTATTTAGCCTGTAAGAATGACAGTTGTTACCTGTGACTGTGCAGTCCCATGCATGTCCACAAATCCACAGTCCACACTCCCAAAGAGCATGCAACTCACCAATAGACTGCAGTAACTGACTATGGCCAGTGCAGCCCAATGTAGCACTTTTATAGCGCAACCCATGCAAATGAGGCGAGGCGCAACTTTAAGTGGATGCAAATTGCAGTGCTGCACCATTGAATGGCTGATTAGCTGTTTTGCATATGACGACTGAATATCATGCTGTTGTGCTTTGCGCAATTGTGTTGAACGTGCTGAGCCAAGGGTGCAGTTCTGTGACATGTGCAGTACACACCTCACTGCGCATGCCCGGGTTGCTGACGCAGGCGTCTACCGCGCTGCTGACGTGCTGTGCATGGGAAGCAATGCAGGGCATGACCACCATTGTGCCAGTGGTGCTACGACGATGTTCACCTACATGGCGCTGTGGCACTAGGCCATCATACGCGCACTGGGGCAACAGCGCGGTAGGCCGCTACTGGAGGTAGCACACAGGCATCCAGTCGTGCTACACGCATTGGGTTCCAATGGCGCTGTGCCTATCCGTGCACCAGAGCCCCTTGACCCTGTGCCCAACCTTTGCCCCCTAGGCACCATGCATCAGGCATGGGTGCACCACTATCGCACTGTTCGGTGACAGCGCGATAGGAAATGGCAGCGCTGTACCGCGCAGCATCTGCATGTGGGGAGCCACGCTGCAGAGTGCCATATTTGCATACTGAGCTAGGAGAATGGCGTGGAGCAGGGCTGCACAGTGGAGCCAGGTAGAACTGGCCAACCTAGTGGCCATAGTGGAGCCACACCATGGACCACTGTTTGGGGAGGCACCCCTGGACAGGTCCAGGAGCCAGGTGTGGGAGGAGGTGGCCACTGCACTAGAGGAGGCCACAGGAAAGGGGCGGACAGCAGAGTAGTGTTGCCACAGGTATGGTGACCTGCGGTGGAGGGAGCCAGACCTGCTCGCCTGCCTGAGGGCACGTGCCAGGAGGGGCACGGTGCCACAGCCAGGTAGGTGCTACATCAACACACTTTTATATTCCATATGGGTATCATGGTTGTATGTGTCCAGCATATGGGGGAGGGACTGTCCAGTGTTGGCTGTGGTGGTGTTATCAGGGTGTGGGGTGGGTGGGTCTGGCTGGGTGGGAGGCACACACCTAGGAGCAGGGGGCTTTGTTACAGGATTGTACTGATGTTCCTCTCTCCATGTTTGCACCACAGGGCCGGAGGAGCGGTGCCTAGCCCGTGAAATGCGGTGCCACAAAGAGGACAGGGACGCAAGGAGGGGCGACGGTCCATAGCGCCCAAGGGACCAGCCCGATGATGGTGAGTGCCATACCTCCATGATTACTATTGCATGCTGTGTAACAGGGTGGGCAGCGGGGCACGGGCACCATCCATTGACACCACTGCCATGCACGCAACTTGTTACAGTCAGCACTGTCCAGTGGCAATGCATGTCTGGGAGTGCGTTGATGGTGGTCCATGCGTACACCGGGTACATGGCTGTGCCACTGCCCTTGCACCACATAGCCATGTCACTAAATGGCCACGGTGGTGCTGTGCATGACTTGGCTGGTGGGTGTGTGCAGCGTTCCACATGGCTGTATGCACCTGGGTGGGCAGGTCATGTGGACGTGATCACTGTGGGTGGTCACACACCATCACAGAGGCATGTCCCACGGCCGTATGCCATGCACAGTGGGTGGGCTGTATGGGGCTGTGCATTCACACCTATTGACTGTGCTCCCTTGTCCTAGGTGTCCGCCAGCTGATGGAGATCAGGGAGGCGTTGAGGGAGATATTGACTGTGGTAAGGGCGTCCTTAGAAATCCCTCAATGAATTGACCAGATTGGGGTCCGCAAGAGGCACCGGCAGAGGAGCAGCCAGAGTGGGGAGCAGGGCTCCCGTTAACAGTCCCTCTGCCCCTGATATCCCCTACTCCCCCAGACCCACCCTCACACCCCTCCTTTCCTGTCCCATTTGTTCACCCCTGCCCCTTACCCACCCCCACCTTGTTTGTGGCACCTCCCCCCAACTTTGTATATATTATTATATATAGTTCACTTTGATATTTTGTTTGAATACAGATCTTTTGATATGAATACTGTGGTGGTCTCTGATTTACAGCGGGCTATAGGTGCTCAGCTGCAGTGGTGTGCATGGCGTCAGGGGTGGTGCAGTCATGGGTATGTGTGTGTGTTCGTGGGGAGGTGACTATGGTGCGGGGGTAGCTATCAGTCAGTGTCTGTGGTGTGTGTGTTGTGCCCTGTGTACTGGATGACTGTGTGCAGTGGTCCATGGTGCATGCTCTGTGTCCATGGCGCCCCTGTCAGCCCATCCATGGCCTGTGCAGCTGACACCCATGCATGTCTGTGACCTGCACGGTCTGCTGGCATGTCAGTGGTGGCTGTCCATGCAAGGCAGCCACTGTACCCGTCACAATGCTGGGTTGCCTCCTGTCACTGGTGTGGTGCATGTCTGCCTCGGGTGACACTGTGGCCTCCACAGTTGTTGACTCACCTCCATGCTGTGGCTTGTGTGTGTTGCAGGGGATGTGCACCACTGTCTGTGACTTGTGCTCCTGGCAAATGATGGTGGCGTACAGGTCTACAGTGCCTGCACAGGGTGGCTGGCACTCCTGTGCCATGGAGGACTGCAGGTTGTGTATATACAGTTTACATGGGCCCACGCTGGGGGATTGGTTGCCCCGCTACTGCTTCCCTGTGTTGTTGTGCCCTTGGGTGTGGGTGGGTGTCTGTTCATGCACTGTGTGGCATCCGATGTGGTGCATGCTTCCACGCACCACTGTGGGTGTCTGCGCTGGCTGTTTTGGCCAGTGCTGGGTTGGGGTGTGTCATTGGGAGAGTGTGGGGTGCTGTACCACTGGTGGTGGGGTCGAGGCATGCCCTGTCCATGTGGGGTACCTCATGTGCCGGCCGCATGGTTGGTCTCTCAGCAGTACCTCTGGGGGGCTGTGCATGGTGGCACTGTGTATGCCATCGTTGCATCGCTGTGTGCTGCCACCCACTGATGGTGCTCATGGTGGGGCTGCCTTGCATGGTTCTGTGGTGCACAGGGTTGCATTGTCACAGTGGGGGTGGTGGCATGCATGGGGTTTCCTGCAGTGTTGGACGCTGCTCCTGGGCAGGGTGTCTGGGGGTCACGGTGCAGGGTGTGCTCTGCATTGGGGGATGGTGTGGCACGGGTGGTCAGCCCTCCTTGTGTGCCAATCACAGCTTGCAGGTGTGATGGGGCACCATGGCCCAGCTGAGGTTGGTTGCTTGTCTCCATGGGCCAGTGGTTATTCCAGCCCCTCCCAGTTGTGCAGTGCATGGGGTGTGGGGGGACGATGTCTGTTCTGCTGTGTGTTCCTGTGCCCATCTGTGGCATGGGTGGTGGGCCCCTACCTCCCTGATTGTGCAGTTGCATTGCCACCCTGCTGCTGGGGGGCATCCCTGGTTGCACTATGGTGCCTCTGGACTGCTCAGCTGAACATCCCTTGTTGCGCTATGGCGCATCAGATCTGCTCAGCTTTCCCTCCCTAGTTGCACTATGGCGCAGGTGGTGCGATATTCAGTCGTCAGCTGTAGGCGCAGTTTGGCTGGCTCAGTGTTTGAATATCACGCCTCTTGCGCATGGGCGCAATGGACTTTCGCTTGCTCCTGCTATTGTGCACTTTTTGGGCGCAGTTTGAATATCTGGACCATTGTGCCAATGTGCATGACTAGTATGACATTTGAACAGTTTAGGACACTTGTGAGAGCGCACATTTTTGTCCGTGTAGCAGCTGACCATGGGCTGTACTGTAAATAAAAAGAAAAACACAGACACAAGCATTTAAATTAATTTATTTACATTCAATTTATCCAGTCCTTACCAGCATAGCTCAAATACACTAAATCACATTTGCAACTGATCTTTAACTAAAGGTTTCCTCACCAACCTGCACTCCACGTTGGCAGTTTTATTTATTTATTTTTTGTTTTTATTTTTGCCTTAAAGCACTATCAATCACATTTGGTACACTTTGATCTACAGTACATGATTCAGCATCTGCTAATCATTTGTTTTTATTGGTGACTACATAGAGTTAAGAGCTATCAATTGGGGTCTGTACACTTTGTTCTGCAGTTTTGTCTCAGGATTCAGCATCGGCTAATCAAAAAAAAGGAAAACTGTCCACCCATGATCGAAGAACAAACTCAGCAAGTACCCTTTGTAATCTTTAGTGGAATTACCAAGGATGGCAGTGCTTTAAGAATTAAAATTAAGACGTATGTGCCACCCCCACACACACACACACACTAGGTTGCAACCTGTAATTAAGAAACAGATCCTCGATGTCTAAAATTTCTTTTTCCTAACCAGTAAAAAGAAACAGTCCACTGCAGATCACTCCTGTACTGCCCACGTGACCTCCCACTAATCATGCACCACCCCGCACCTCCTTAGTCCCCCATAACTGCACTCACCTGATCTAGTATCTCTATGAAGATCCACTCTCTGATCGCATACGCACAAATTCATATAGAACGCGCTACTGTGCCACTGAGAAGCAATGTTACTGTACCTGTCAGAGATTGCTTAGATCCACAGAAGCTTCATCAGATCGAGTGGTAACTGCAATAATAATTCAAGTTTCTGTCACACAATAAAAAAAATAACATGAACAACTAAAAACATAGTGACACCGTTTAGAAGTAACTTCAGGCTCACATTGCAGTACCCTCCTGCCCCTCACAGCAGGACTGAAATCACTCAAGAAAGGGACAGCAACCACAACAATTAAATTGAAATAACTCAGTAAATGCAAAAAAAAGAAAAATATTGGCAATCAATAATATTCATGGCCACGTTGTACTTCACTGGAATTACAGATACAGGAAAAAAAAAACTCAATACGCTAGCTCTTTAAAGAGCCGTCGATTATTGTCAATAATCTTCCTTTACAGTTTTATCAGCGCAAATATATGTTGTTCATCTATAGAAGCCACCTGCTGTCTGACAGCTGGTATTACAAATGAGCAAAAAGCCTAATAATTTGCTGCAGGATAATGCAATTTTCTAAGCATTTTCCCGCAACATTCTTCATGCAGAATTCTGCGACAGCGCGCTTCATCCTGGTGGTCAGCACTGTAATAACCTCAGGCAGGGAGAAAGAAACAAAAACAGATAAAGTCTTCAGGAGCAAAGATTCTGTCTTCATGTAAATAACCTCAGTGATGAATAACAGACAGGAGAAATACAGAGAATATAAAATTCAAGCTGAAGTGCATCTAAATACTATGCTTTTTTGTTATCCTGAAGGCATCAGCTGCACATTAAGCAGTAATTCCATTAAGTTCCCCACCACCAGGGTCAGGCTGACTGGTCTGTAATTGCCAGCCTCCTCTTTGCTCCTACTTTTGTGAAGTGGAACTACATCTGCCCTCTTCCAGTACTCCGGAACCACTCCAGTCTCCAGTGAGAGGTTGAACAGGGTTGTCAGAGGTGCAGCCAGCTCTTCCCTGAGCTACCTCAATATCTTAGGATGCACCCCATCTGGTCCCACTGCCTTGCCCACTTTCATATTTGCAAGTTCCTTCATGACCCTCTCCTCTGTAAATTGACTATTGTCCACCTCCCTTCTTTTGATGCTCCTGGCCCTTATCTGTGGTCCCTTGCCTTCCCCTTCCACAGTGAACACTGAACAAAAGTATTTGTTTAAGATGTCTTTTTCCTGGTCTCCATCCATGAACTCCCCTACTTCCCTCCTAAGCCTTACTATCCCTCTCCTGGCCTTTCTCTTTTCGCTTACATACCTGAAAAATACCTCATCCCCTTTCTGTACTGCCTGGGCTATTTTCTCCTCCAGTTGCACTTTTGCACTCCTAGTTGCTTTCCCTGCCTCCCTCTGTTTCTCCTGATACTCCTCTCTATCCTCCTCTTTGTCTCCTTATACCTCTTGAATGCTAACAAATTTTGCCCTTAGCTTCCCGGATACCTCTTTTGAGAACTACAGTGGTCTCTTTTTCCTCCTGTTTTTGCTTACTTGTCAGATGCACAGGTTTGTTGCCTTCTCTATCCCTCCTTTGAGATTCGTCCATTGCTCCTCACTACCCCCCAGTGCTTCTCCCCACCAGGGCATCCCTGAGTCCTTCACCCATATTTTTTAAATTGGCTCTCTTGAAGTCCAGAACCCTCACCTTTGTGTAGTTCAGTTCTGCCACAGTACTTATATTGAACCACACCATACAGTGATCACTGGTCCCCAGGTGCCCACCTACTGTGACGTCTGCAACTTTGCCCACATTGGTGAGTACAAGGTCCAGTTTTGCCCCCTCATGAGTGGGCTCTTTTACTAGTTACTTCAGGAATGCCCCCTGCAAGGAGTCCAGGATGTCCCTGCCCCTAGCTGAAACTGCAGCTGGGATGCTCCAATCTACATCCGGCAGATTGAAGTCACCCAACAGCAGCATCTCTCTCTTATTTGCCGTCTTTTGGATGGCTTTCACCAGAACCTAATCCAACTCCCCCCTCCCCCATGCTGGATGTCTGTAGATCACACCAGTGTGAATAGCAGCTCCCTTCCCTGTTTCTTGGGTGACTCACAGTACCTCCACTCCTCCCTGATTTCCCTGTATCTCAGTAGCTTTTATGTTACCCCTCACATAAAAAGCCACTCCTCCCCCATTCTTTTCCACTCTGTTCTTTCTGAACAGAGTGAAGCCTGGTATGGCTGTATCGCAGTCATGGTTCTCAGTGCACCATGACTTGCTCCTCATTTGCTTGTCCTCCATGGCCTTAAGTTTGAAATAGGTTTCTAAGGTATTTTTCTAATGTCTCAGTGTAGCCTGGTTAAAAGTTCTGGCAAATGCTACAGCCCTTCATGTTGTGAGAAAGGCCTAACCAGCGGATGCACACATCATGTCATCTTTGTAAATCTTTACTTAGCCTCAATGAAAGTAGTGGTGCAGTGGTTTCCCATCTTTCATCAGCGGCATAAACAATAAACATAAAACAAAAAAGAGAATAGCATTAAGGGGCTTCCCACATTATATAGGCGGCGACTATGCACATTGACATGGGCAGCCCCAGCTAGAAAAAGTCTACAGGTGGTCCTGATGCTGACAGCTTTTAGTTCCATGATGTGGCTCAATAGATTGAGATATCCTCGAAGAAGATCATCTGGTTCCCAGCTTCATAGAACCATATCTGTGAATCCAATAATAGAGTCTCCTATCACAAGTGTCGGAATTAGGGGGGCAGTGTTGGAATTGCAGTGGGATTACACAGAAACATAGATAATGTCAGTAGAAAAAGACTATTGGTACATTCAGTCTGCTCAAGTTTTACACTGCTGTACCCAATGACCTACTGTCCAGATGGTGTTTTGTCCTTCCTCTCATTCCCTGCCTTATTGCTACCACCCTTAGAAACTATTAAGCTCTTTACTCTGTCCAGCCATGCTTGAACACACTAATGCTTTTTGCACCCACCAACTCTGCTGGTGGTATGTTCAATGGCTCAACAACTCTCTCTGTAAAGTAAAACTTTCTAGCATCCCTGATAACTCCCCCCTCCATGTCCCCATGTTTTTGACCTGCTATTCCTGCTAAATACTTCTTCACAGTTTATCTTAAGTATTCCTTTGAGGAACTTGAAGGTCTCTATCATGTTCCTCCTGAAGGTCTCTGTCATGTTCCCCCTCTGCCTTCTAGCCTCCAGAAAGTACATGTTCAGTGCCCTAATCAGCTCCTCATAGGATCACAGAGATCATGTGATGCCTCCTTTCTAGAGCCATGCATCTCACCCGCTCCCACTCCTAACTTAGGTTTAAACTACTAAATTTAAGTTTAATGCTATTTTGGGCGGCTTAAAACTGTACTGCCCATCTGCTATCTTCCCCGGTAACTGCTCGATAGTAAACAGGGGTCAGATCCACTTACCAGGCCATCCGATGGATGTTGAAATGTGGCAGGCCTTCCCAGCTCACACGCTGCCTCAGACCCCAGAGAAGCAGAGCAAAAAAGCCAAGAGCCAGGCACAACCCTTTGGGAAAGCATCACAGGCAACTGCCCAGGCTCCACCGCTCACCGAGGATAAATTTCTGTCAGAGCTCACTCCACTGAAGGATGCTTTTATGATATTTGCTTCCAATTTAAAATCTATAAAGGGGGGAGCTAGTGGAGTCTGCAAAAAAGATCAACAATGTTTCTGCCTGCACCTCCTCCATAGAATCCTGGCAGAAGAAAATTGACCCTGAGCTTTCCCACCCCTGTCAATGACTTGCTAAAATGGAGCTTAAGCTGAAGGATTTGGAAGGCCGAAGCCTGCAACATAATTTGGTAATGTTCAGCCTTCCGGAGGAGGCTGAAGGGGGACTCTCCCACACTCTTTGCACAGAAGCTGCTCCTTAAAATTGCAGTGCCCCCCTAGCATAGTGACTCCTACATAGTTGAGAGAGCTCACCGCTCGCTATGACCGAGGCCTCCCCCTGGAGCCAGCCCCAGGCCTTTCATCCTCTGTTTTGCTGAATTATCTGGACCACCAGCACAACCTCACCAAGATCAAAGAGGTCCACAAAATTAAATAGGAGTCCATGACACTCTGTATTGCTCAGGACCTCCCGGTTGCCATGAGGGAAAAAAGATCAGAGTACCACCAAACAGTCACAAAGTTTATTGCGGCAGGAATTAAATTTAGAATGCTTTATCCTGCCTGGATTTCTGTTCTTTGCAATGGCTCGTGGAAGACTTTCTAGAGTGTTGCCCAGGCTGTGCAAGAACTTTCCATGCTATTCCCTGAACTGTTTTCAGCCCGTTGATAATCCAAGCCATTGCTGGACTTAGTGATCCTTTGGTCTACTGTAAAACTTTTGTCTGCTGCCGCTGACTCTTTCCCTCCCTTCCCCTCTCCCCTGATGAGGACTTCAGATGGCTTTCAACAGATTGTGTTGCTGTGACCTGACAAGGGTCGCCCCCCCAAGTGTTCTGACTGACTCTCACTTCTATTGCATTCCAGATGACAACCGGGTCTACAGGGCTCCTCTAATCATAGTGGGGCTTTGGTGGTAGCCCAGGCAGCTGCTGTTTTCTTTCCTGCCTACCAGTGTGACTCTGCCCTCTGGACTTTTCTACAGCCTTCTGTTCATCGTGCAATTGTACGATCTGCACTACTCCACAATGGTGCGCACATTCCCGAGGCTCATCTTGATCATGCACAGATCCCTGAAGGATGGACCAGTTCTATGGATTCTGCTACCTTCAAGACCTTGCGAACAGCCATGTGGCATCTTCCTCCTGCTCTGATGAATTGTCTGGATGGCCTGTCTGCTGAGACTCATCTTTAAGTGAATTTACCCACCCAAAAGACATTTTAGTGTTTACTTTTTCTTTTTTTCTTTCTCCTGGTTTCTCCTCCCCTGCTACCCCCACCTTTTTCAACCTAACTCCCTTCCAACTTCCTGACTGTTGTATCCTCTCTTAATATTCTAGTCCCTACTCTCCCCTTTCCTGGGAAAATTTTTTTTTTTTTTCTTTTTTTTATACGAAGGCAGTACTATTTACACAGCCTTGTAGTCCTACCTAGAAGGATTCACCCTTCTGGGTGGCAGTCCTTATTTTTTTTCTAATACGGTTCAGACATGCTTACTGTTCAATTGTTAAGTAGCCACTTGGGGTGCCAACTGTTTAGTGTTTTCTATGATGGCTGTTAAGTACAACTTGCATCCCCCAGGCCCCAGTTAGAATGTTTAATTAGATATCTGATTAAGTAGTCTATTTTTATGACTTTAGTGTTAATTGTGGTGTGGGGATGGGGGGAGGGTTGGGTGTTGTTGAGGATAACATTCATGCATTTATTGTTGGGATTGGAGCTTACCCATCTCTGGTTGAGACACTTGTTATATGTTTACTCAAGTTTTGCTTTATGGGGCTCTATAGGGGAGGGATTACATTCAGGTCTGGATTCACTAATTATTGTGGGATTGAGGGTAGCTGGGGGTGGGCATGGGTGGGTAATGCCACCAGATTGGGTACTACTACATTTTCTTTCCTCTGTAGATACTGGGCTCACCTAAACATTAATGTTCCATGTCTTTTACACCAACTGTATTATGAAGGCTCAGTATAACTTCCTTTCATGGAATGTTAAAGGGGCACAGTCTCCTCTGAAAGGACCAAAATTCTTCTCCATTTACAATCCCTGCAAATGGATGTAGCCTTTTTGCAAGAGACCCATCTCCCTGTCACTCAACTCCTTCTGTTGCGGAGAATCTAGGTGGGGCAAGGTTTTGGTGCTAGCCTGGATTCCCGTAAAAGAGGTGTAGCCATTCTAGTTGCCCCTAAGATTCCCTTCCGGCTTTTACATGAAATCACAGACTCCCAAGGCTGGTACGTCTTCATACGGGCCCTTCTAGGCCACACTGAAGTTGTTCTGGGTTCTGTTTATGGTTCCAACTTGGAGGAGCCCGCTTTTTTTACCTCCCTGGCTCCTATATTATCTGATTGGTCTGCCTTACCCATGATTTTAGGAGGACACTGGAAAACAGTCCTCTCAACATCCTTGGACAGCTTCGGACCTCATAAGCCTTTTTCCTCATCCAGTTCCAGGGACATCCATGATTTAATGTACTCCCTGGGACTCAGCAACCCATGGAGGATACTCAATCCCACAAGAAGGGAATACTCCTTCTATTCACCTCCTCATCACTCCTTTTCCCAGATTGACTTTTTTCTTCTAAGAAAATACCTTATTGGAGGAGTAAATTTGTGCTTTACACACCCAAAGTCATTTCAGAACATTACCCTATTTCTCTTTATCTGGACCTCTTCCCTTCCAGTAGTAAAGAGAGAATGTGGAGGCTAACTAGTCAGTTACTAAAACTGGAAGAGTTCATACAGCATATTTAACATTTTATTCGCAGTTTTCAACTTACGAATGCCCCCTCTATGCCAAAACTAAATATATTATGGTGTACCTTCAAATGCTCCCTTCGAGGGGAATTTATATGTCTTTCTACTAAACGTAAAAAACAATTAGCTAGTTCTCTCTCCTCTGTTCTTGAACAGATAAAGCACACAGAAGCACACACCCCAGCTGATGCTCCTATAGAACAATGGGAACAACTTGAGTCCCTCAGGACCCAATATAACACTCTTATGAGAGAGCGAGCAGAATTTGTAATGCTGAGGTCCAAAGCTTATTATTTTGATCAGGGAGAACAAGCAGGCAAGCTCCTAGCTCTTTGTCGCCGATCCCAAATCTCGGATAGAATTGTAACCTCTATTCGCTCACCCTCAGGCAACCTACTCATGTCTCCTTCAGCAATAACAGAGGCCTTTAAGGACTATTACCAAAATCTCTATTCTTCTCCCCAGGTTTCCTTCTCATCTGCACAACTGGACACCTTTCTGCACGATATCCCCCTGCCTATGTTACAAGACCACCAGGTGGCAGTCCTTAAAGCACCACTCTCCTTATCGGAGATCCTCCAGGCAATAGATCATCTTCCTTCTGATAAATCACCGGGCCTTGACAGGTTCACTAACAACTTTTACAAGGTCTGTAAAGAACAGGTGGCCCCATTCTTCTGGACACCTTTCAGTATTTCTTTCAAGAAGGTATTTCCGATTCATCCCTCACTGTGGCCATCATAGTAGTTCTTCCCAAACCAGATAAAGATCTCACCCTGGTTTCTAATTACAGGCCAATTTCCCTGATTAATACAGACCTTAAAACACTTGCTGAGGTTTTGGCAAATCATTTAGGTCAGGTATGGGAAGCGCTCATTAGCAGGGAGCAAATTGGCTTTGTTAAGGGCTGACTCTCTGCAGACCATCTGCAGAAAATCTCCTATCTCCTCTCTGCTTCCAGGGATGCCTGCACTTCAGCTGCACTGGTCTCCCTGGATGCAGAGAAGGCATTTGATAGAGTCTCATGGGACTACCTATTTGCTCTCTTTTCTCAGTTTCGCATTCCCACAGAATTCAATAGGTGGATCCAGATTCTCTATACCTCTCCATCGGCTAGGGTCTCATACAATGGTGTCCTCACTTCCCCTTTTTTTAAAGCAGGGTACCTGTCAGGGCTGCCCTCTTTCCCCTTACTTGTTTAATCTCTTTTTGAAACTATTAATTAGGAAACTTAAGTATTCTCCCCAAGTGGTGAGCATCCCACTCTGCAGCCAAGAATATAAACTCTCAGTTTATGTGGATGACATCCTTATGCATCTGTCTTCTCCAGTCGACTCACTCCCGGCAACCCTGCATATTATTGCACAATTTGGCATGATTTTGAACTACAAATTAAATTTGGGTAAAACTGAGGTGATGCCCCTTAATAAATACACACTTCAAGCGGATATGGACCACATGGGATTACAATGGAAATCTGACAACTTGAAATACTTAGGGATATTTCTTACTCCTTCAATTAGTAAATTTAAGCAACTTAATTTTGATCCCCTATTGATGTTAATGGGGACTGACCTACTCAGATGGTCCCAGCTCCCCCTATCTTTATGGGGCCGTATGAGTATTCTCAAGATGAACATTCTACCCCATTTGTTGTACCCGCTTTTCGGTTTTAACAGTGTCCTTCCTTTATCCTGGTTCTCCCAAGTTCACCGATTTTCAGGTCCTTCTGAAGGGCAGAAAGTGAAGAAATTACCTCACTTTATGTGCCTCAAAACAGATGGGAGGCTGCAAGCCCCCAACGTTTTCCTTTATTATTTATTTATTTCAAATTTGGATTATTACCTTTGAGCCAGGGGCTTGTTTAGAAAGGCTCCAAGTCAACAAGGAATACAAGATATTTATAGGTGATGAAACATTGCCGAACAGAAAGAACTTCAACTAACAAGTAGTATTAGTGTGCAGTTACAACATTAAACAGGGTACAACAAGTGAGGAGAAACCGGACCACACTTTCAGAGAAACATATTAATTCAGTACTAATTAAGTGCGGTACAGTGTTTAACAATCATGTTACAGTTCAGATGGGGCACTCCTATTCTGCAGAAATGCAGTTTTAGCAGTCAAGTTGAGGCTTTGTCAAGGGGAGGTAGTAGGTGGTGGGAGGTGTGGGGGTGGGCAGTTGTGGAACAGGAGGGTGGGAGTCAGAGAGGGTAGTGTTTGATGGGTGCAAGAACGGCAGTCAGAGGCCATGGGTTAACAGAAACACTGGCAGTCAGATTTGCTATTATTTGTCTATACACCTCTCACAAATCATATATTGGATCAACCCTTCTCAAATGGCTGCAGGCGACTCCAATTTCCCTCTCTGGGTGGAAATAGAACAGGGTTTATGTTCTCAATATAATATCGACTGTAAGTCTCTTCCCTTCTTACATAAAAAGCGCCTCCCTAAACAAGTACAGGATACCCCCTCTCGGCTCTTCCCTCCAGGTACATGCACAGCTCACCTCATTCCTAGTGGTCGACCCATACAGGGACATCTCCCAACCCCTATCAGGTAATCCCAACTTTCTAATACCTGGGAAAACCATCAACCTGTCACTATTCTGGCCTATTATGGGGGTGGAATGCATAGATCAGTTGGTGGTCAACCAAAACTTAATGCCCTTCCAAGTTGCTAGCACCACCTTCGGATGGTCCCCTTTTCATATATTTAAGTACTTACAAATCTCGCATATGCTACTCCACCACTTCAGCAATACTTCCTGGGACAACCCTTTTTCTGCCATGATTTATCCATATCTGGACTCCCTGCCCACCTCCCATTTAATTTCTCACTCTTATCAGTTCCTTATTGCCACCTTGACACATAAGGAAGGTGGTAGAGTTTATGAGCTTATGTGCGGGATTACTCTCTTCCAGCATCTTCCTCTCCCAGACAATGGCCCTTAATCTGGAAGCATCTCTATCAAACCATTAAATGGGATCGTTATAGATATATGCAATTCCAGATTAATCATAATCTCTGTTATACTCCAGTTAAACTACATAGGATGGGACATCTCACTACAGATCTTTATCCTAAATGTCACCTTGCTCCTGGGTCACTGTTACATATGCTTTGGTTATGTGTGAAGATTGCCCCCTTCTGGTCTCAGATCTAATCTCGTCTGGATCCCCTTTTAAATCTTCAGGATAAATTTAGTCTGGAGATATGTATATAAGGGGATCATTCTGGCAAAGTTACAGGGGCCTCTCGGGCCCACATAGCCTTAATTTCAGCAACAGCCAAAAAAGTTATTCTAAGACATTGGCTGGATCCACTCACTCCAAGTTATACAGAATGGTATAAGGAGATATTTTTTGCCCTTCAAGCCAAACAAATTATTGCAGCAATATGTCACCAGAGGGTATGGGACCCCCTTTGCACCTTACTAATGGGCCATCACCCTCAGGCACCCCCCCCCCGGATCACACTAAAGCATTATCATGGTTTCTTACAGTGCCTCTGTAGTCATAGCTATAACCTGAGTATTGAATTTCTACACATATAAATTCAGGTTGCCCATATCCTCTACTGTGGTGGTAGTGGGTTGGGGTGAGGGTTTGGGGTGGAGGGATGGGGGTGGTATGGGAGACGGGGGGCAGAGATTGATGTGTATTTGTGAAAAAATTGTTTGTGCCAAATCTTGTATATGGTGTCTCCTTGTTTTCTTGTGTGCTCAATAAAGTATATTGAATTAAAAAAATATCCTCATGGGATCTGCCCTGTTGATCTTTAATCATATTGATTACTGTACACTGCATTGCCTCCAGCCTGCCTCTGTCTTTCCACAGGTGAGGACTCCAGAACTGGGCACAGTAATCCAGATTGGATCTCACCAGGGATCTATAAAAAGGTAGCACTGCCTTCTTCCTCCTGCAATTGAAACTCTTTCCAATACACCCCTACATTCTGGCTGCCTTGCTGTAAGCCTTGTTACATTGGCTAGTTCATTTTAGGGAGTCACTTATGATGACCTCCAGGTCCCTTTCCTCTGAAGTAGTGGCCAGCTTAGCCCCTCCCATCTAGTATTCCTTCCTAAGGTTCTCTTTCACATTTTGGCAACATGTTTCAACCACTAGACTTTGAACCATCTCTTTAACCTTCACAAGTCCCTCTGCAACTCCATTACCCCCACCCCACTATCTACCCTGCCACAGAGCTTAGTGTCATCTCTGAAGAGACATATCTTGCCCTATATTCCCTCTCTTATGTCAATGATGAACATATTGAAAAGGACTGGATCCATGATTGACCCTGTGGTGCCCCATTCGTGAACGCCCATCCCCTGATTTGACCCCATTTACCATAAATCTCTGCTGTCTTGCCCTAATCAACTTCCCACCACTTTAGTTAGGTCCTTTGCTACTCCCAAATCCTCTAATTCCTTCAACAACTTTCTGTGTGACTCTGAGTCAAATGCCTCACTGAAGTCAAAAAGCAGTAAATTGACTACTTGTTCCTTATCCATCACCCTAGTTCCCAGTCAAAGGATACTATTAGATTGGTCTGACAAGACCTCAATGCATGAACCCATGCTGCTTACTGTCCTGGATCCCATTTCTCTTCAGGTAGTCTGCCACGGTCCTCTTTGACTAGTGTCTCCATCAGTTTACATAAAATGGAGGTAAGGCTGTCAGGCCTGTAATTTCCAGATTCCTCCCTGTCCCCTCCCATGTGGACTAGCACCACGTCTGCTATCCTCCAATCTTTCAGAACCATTTCTGACTATAATGTGCTGTTGAATAGCCCTGCCAGGGGTTTAGACAATTCTAATGTCAATTTCCTGAGCACCCTCAGGTGCATCCCATCTGGTCTTGGAGCCTTATCTATTTTCAGGGTTGCAAGCCCTTTTCTTACCTTTTCTCCTGTACAGTAATTACCACCTATCCCATTTCTGGGATCTCCTTTGTAGCAGTCTTGATGCTGCTTTCAGGCAAAGATACACTACTGTCCACTGTGAATACTGAGCAGAAGTAGTTGTTTAAAATGGTTGCTTTCTGCTTGTCCTCCTCTACTACCCCCCTCCATCAGCTTAACAATTCCCCCTTCCATTTTCCTTTTTTTCCCCTTATGTACCTGAAGAACTATTCATCTCCCTTTTGACACCCTTTGCAAAACATGACTCTGTGTCTGCTTTTGCCTTCCCGACTGCCTTCTTGGCCTCCTTCATCTTTACCTAGTATTTGCTCAATTTCTCACCCCCTAGTTTCTCCTTGTAACCAATGAAGGCTCTTTATTTGGCCCTCACTGCCTCCCTGGCCTTCTTAGAGCATCTGATTAGCCCCTTGTGCCAATTCCCCTTGGTAGCTGTTCTTAAGCACTGTTTGGTTGTTTTGAGAATGGTACCATTAATTTCTCCCCACTTCTCCTCCACTTCCCTGATTTTGTCTACTCCAACTAACCTGCCCTTGAATAATTCCCTCATCTGATCAAAGTCTGTTTATTTGAAATCCAGAACCACAGCTTTTGATGAGGGTATACTGATATCCATGGTCAATTCAAGCCATATGTTGTTATGATCATTGTAACCCAGTGGTTCCCCAACCCGCATTCCACTTACCAATTCTGAGTTGATGAATACCACATTGAGAAGGGTAATCTGTCTTGTAGGTTTCCTGACCAGCTGCACCACCAGACAGTCCTGAAACATATCTAGCATGGCCAGACGTCTAGTGCTCTTAGCTTCTAGAATATCCAAATTTACGTCTGGCAGACTGAGATCCCCCACAACCACTACTGTGCCTCTCCCTTTGTGGCTTCCCTAGTTCTCTATCCTCCTTGTCTCTATGTCCTGGTGGTCTACAGACCACAGCAATGCACAACTTCTTTACCAGTACTCTCATGAGCTGTATCCACAGTGACTGTGTCTCCCAGTTTCTACCCCTGATGAACCCATTCTCTACTGCCTCTATGCCTTCTGTGACATAGAGTGATACCCACCTCCTTTTCACTTAACCCTTGATTGCCAGGGCTTGGTTCCACCACTCTGAAATAAACCCTGAAAGCTCATGCATGACTGCCATTGACTTACAATGGAAAGGTTATGACCCTCAATGCTCACAAACTGTAATTCCAACACAGGGGGAACTTTCTAGGGCTCAGCCCCCATAACTCTGAAGCAGCCCCAGCATCTCATGCATTACTGCTATTTACTTATAATGAGAAAGGGGGCTCAATTTAAAGCTAGGGCCCCATAGCTCTTAAATCTCATGAAGTACAGTATAATTACAGCACTGCCAATCACCACAGTCATCTGGGTCAGTGATATGACTGATCTGGGTGTTCCGTGAGTACAGTACTTTCTTGACTCTTGTATATGCAATTGTGAATGTGATTTATTGTATATGTGCTTATTTGTGTCTTTTGAGACTGGGTCAAACCTGAAAAAGAACCTTTGGTCCAGTGCTCCTACCTGGTAAACAAATTCTAAAGTGATGAATGAGAAAAGGCATAGAGAAGTTAGAAAGATGGTATGAGGTGCTGCAACTCAAGATGAATGCAAAAAAATGTAAGATCACGCACGTGAGGAGTAGAAACTTGGGAGAGAGCTACAAGATGGGGGAGCTGCTGTTGGTCACCAAGGTGGAAAGAGATCAGGGGGTCATTATCACAGATGACCTGAAGGCCACCAAGCAGGCAGCAAAGGTGGTGAGGAAGGCCAGTGGGATGTTGGGGGTGTATAGGTAGGGGAATCACGAGCCATAGGAGGGAGGGAGGTACTGGTTCCATTGTACAAAACACTGGTGAGGCCTCATCTGGAGTACTACATACAGTTCTGGAGGCTGCACCTTCGCGAAGCATAGACAGGATGGAGAAGGTGCAGAGGAGAGTGACTATAACGGTGTAGGGATTACAGCATAGAACATACATGGATAGGTTAAAGGACCTCAATATGTACACACTGGAGGAACAGATGAAACATAGAAACCTAGAAGTTGACAGCAGATAAGGACCGCAAGGCCCGTCCAGTCTGCCCATTTTTAATACCTTATGAATGAAGTTACGGGGAGACATGATTGAAACATTCAAGTATCTCAAGGACATAAACAAGGTGAAAGGGGAAAGCATTTTCCAGTATAAGAAGAGTATTACAACAGGGGGTCATGACACGACATGAGATTATAGAGTGGCTGCATAAGGGGAAATGGGAGAAAGTTATTTTTCACTGAAAGAGAGGTGGATGCATGGAATAACCTGCCCCAGGGGGTGGTAGAAGCAAGCACTGTGGTGGGACTCAAACATACATGGGATAGGAATAAGGGAGCCATAGAAACGAGAAGGAATGGCTTAAGCATGAGACCAACAATTGACACTGGCTGCCATTACAGATAGGGGAAATTGGAAGAATAGATGGGCCTGTGGTCCTTTTCTGCTGACAGATTCTATGTTTCTATGTTAAAATAAAGTATTAAAATAAAATAATTAGGCTGCCTTCTATGTTTACTTTTTCCCTTTCTCTCTGACTGACTGTGGGACTGGATCAGTGTATAACCTGCCCCTCCTTGCCAGTGTTGCCCTTTGTACCACAACTGCATCCATCTTGTAGAAAATGCATGTTCTGAAGATACAAGAATTGTGCTCCTGCCCCTCGAAGTGACCATGACTTCTAACCCCTATCTGACATAGATCCAACCCCAGCCCTTGCTAATAAGTCGTTGTAGTAGTAAGTACCTGTAGGTAAAAAACAATGATTATCAGTTATATGGTGGTGAACAGAACTCAATGGACTAAAGGTATTTTTTTCCTTTTCATGTCTATATGTAATCTTTAGTGATATTCTGAATTATCAACGCAAGTTAAACCATCCTTCGGTCAATCATGTGACCAGTCTGGGTGTTAACAATATTTGTGCATTTATGTATACATTTAAATCAGTCTGGGCCAATTTATTTTAATCTCAGATGGATAGAATACCAGCATTGGAAACACAGCAACTTTTGTAACTGACTGCTAAATGTTCAATATGCAGTTATCTAATTAGAAATACTGTAATGGATTTTACTACATTTCCATATAGCTGCATATACTACTACCAATTATTGCTAGGGGTATTTTCTAACACAGTATATATTGCATATAGACTAAATGGACTTTAGTTTTGCTATGTATTATTACTTCATGATGGTACAGCAATTGCATCACAAGTCCTATGAGGGCAGGCTGAAGGACTTGAATATGTACTCCCTGAAGGAGAGGAGGGAGAGAGGGGATATGATAGAGACATACAAGTACCTTAAAGGGAGGAGCAGGGTGCAGGAATATACTATTTTCCAGTGGAAAGATGTTCCAGAACTAGAGGGTGTGGGATGAAGTTGGAGGGAGAGTGATTCAGAGGAAACATGAGGAAGAATTTCTTCACAGAAAGGGTGGTGGACAAGTGGAACACCCTGCCAGAGGAAGTGGTGGGGGCTGAAACAATCACGGGATTTAAGAATGCATGGGATCGACATAAGGGAATTCTGGAGGTCAGGGGTAAGGGATAACACACTTCTAGAAAAATGTAAAGGGCACTTACAGGCCCAAATGGGCAGACTGAGTGGACCATAGGCCCTTATCTGCCAACAGTGTATATGTATCTATATATCTATGTTTCATATTAACTTTTATAACCCTACCTGCTATGAGATATTTTCTAAGACATGTCCATCACTGAGACTTCCAGCACTCTTGCTCCATTTTCAGTAACTCTTTAAAATTCTTATTTTCAAATTAACTTTGTATTGTAGATTTCTACTCAACTTGAAAACTCCGACGATATTTGGATAATGCTTCCACATATACTTGACTTAGGTAATTTATTCAATGGAATGATTATTATTTGTAATCATTGTACCAAATTATTTTAATATCTAATTAAGCTACAAAATGTTTTAATTGGTAATTGCATATTAATGTTTTGCAAGCATCAAGTATTTACTGTGTATCTTCCACATTATTCTTTGTTAGTATTTAATGATGGCCATCTTGCCTGTAAAAATTACTACCATCAGACTTTGATGTGTCCCCATGAATAAAATTAAATAAATAAAAAAACACAGTATTTGATTTATTCATTTTTTTTAACTCTTCCTGAAAGTGGGACTGGTAATATAGAATATATTATTTAGGAGTTACTAAAAGTCCACACTGCCTAGCCTCCATTTCACAAATGTAGCTGTCAGAGCTGACTGTTTGCCAGATGCAAGTGTTGCAGTGCAACTCTGCCCTCTACAGTTCATTTGGTTTATTCCAGTGGAATTGTTTATCCATGCTGGTGTCTAGATCAAAAACACACATACACATTTTCTTAAGTACTGGATCTGAGATGGATGGATTCACTGACACTACAAATCATGGTTTGTACCCCCCAGCTGCTTCTGTTAAAATTGCCAATTTTATTCAGCTGGTCTAAAGTATCCTTTTCATATGGACTGTCAACTGATTGATATTTCATAACCTGGTTGTATACAATATGAGCAAATGTTCCACACTGTAAATGTATGGTTTTAGATGTGTCTTGGTAGCCAGACCTCTATTACCATTGCTCTTTGCTTATTTATTTAGTTTTTATTTACCAGCTATGTGCACAAGACAAAATGTTTGCCTGTTTTCAGGCACAACCTGGAAGATTACATCATAGGAGGTCATCACAACAGCATACAAATAACAAGAAAACAGGGTGCAATACATATTGCCAAGCAGTAATACAGAGAAATAAATACAGCTAGGGAAACACTACACAAGATACAATAAGTGGAAGGCATTGTGCAAAATACAGTACTATGTACAACAGTATACATACAATCAAATACAGGGATAGGTTACATTCTTTGGTATGGTGTTCAGCCAAATAGACAAAATGATACAATTCCTAGCAGCCGAAGTGCAAGAACTTACAGCAGTCTTCGAAGGCTTGGCTGGAGAGAGACAAAAGACCTTGACCAGAATGGAGTTCCAAATTTTGGGGCAGAGTAGGAGGACATTTCTCCGAATTTTGTCATTGACAAAAGTTGACAAATGGTGAAGGAGGGTGGTAAATGGGATCCAATCCAGGGAGAGAGGGGTGACCAGCGGAGTGCCACAAGGATCAGTACTGGGACCAGTACTGTTCAATGTCATCATTAGTGACATTGCAGAGGGGCCAGAAGGAAAGTTCTGCCTATTTGCAGATGACACCAAGAACTGCAACAGGGTGGATACTCCAGAAGGGGTGCAGAAAATGAACAGGGATCTGGAGAAGCAAGAAAGATGGTCAGAGGTGTGGCAACTGAGGTTCAATGCAAAAAAGTGCAAGATAGTGCACCTGGATAGGGGGAACCCTAGGGAGAGCTACACAATGGGGGTGGAGGTGCTGACTGTCACCAAAGAGGAAAGGGACCTAAGGGTTATCATATCTGTTGACCTTAAAGAGGCACTGTCAACCCCCTTAGGTCTCAAAGTGTCCCTAGTTTAACAGGCATTTGCCAATGCCGAATGTTTACTTGCTGGTATTGGCATTCAGGCATTGGTACTGCATGAGTTATGGAGATGCATAATAGGAATGGCAGTGAAGTATTGAACTAACACCAACCCCCAACCCTACCCTGCAGAGACTGACAGGCATTAGAGTGTGCCTTTGGGTTGTCAGCCATAATGCTAATGCCATTCCACCTCACCCCATCCTGCAGACACTGAAAGATGTCATGGTGTGCTTTGGGGTCCTTGACTCTTATGCTCACCCCATTCCATAAGGAAATAAGCTGAGATGGGCACAGTATAGGAGAATGGGGTGAACGTTAGGGCCAAAGAACCCATGGAACACCTCAATGCCTGTCAGTGGCTGCAAGGTGGGGGTGGAATGGCGTGAACATTACAGCTGATGACCCCAAGCCACACCCCCAATGCCTGTCAGTCTGTACATGGTGGGAGTTACAGTTGGAAACCCTAACATCCCAGGCATTCATTGGTATTTTCACTCCATATTTTCAACATGGGGTTTTTGGGATCCCACCTCATGAACAGTGGCACTATCATTTTGTTACTCAATCCCAAAAGGTGATTTCACACAGTGAATGTGCCATTCGGCGCAACAGGCGCAAAAAGACATTATGGGCAGTATGTGAAAAATGACATCTGTACTGTTCATGAGAAGGTGTGAAAAAATAGCAATGTTGAAAATTTGGAGTGAAAGTAAGAAAAAGTGGCCACGTTACGAGCAAGCGTAGAAATTGCGTAACACATGCTCGTAATGCAGTCATTTCTTTGAATGTTTTCACCAAATTTTCAACATGGCCTTTTTGGGACCTCCCCGCATTAACAGTGGCACTGTGATTTCATTAATCTGTCCCAAAACCTGATTTCACACAGGAACTGTGCCATTCTGCGCCACAGGTGCGAGAACATGTTTTGGGCAGGATGCAAAAACTGACAGCTGTACTGTTCATAAGGAGGTGTGAAAAAATGGCAATGTTAGAAATTTGAAGTGAAAATATTAAAACTTGGCGAAGTTATCAGCATATGTACAAACTGCGCAACGCATGCTGATAACACAGTCATTTTTTTTAGTTTTTTACACCAAACTTGCAACATGGGCTTTTTGAGACCCCACCTCATGAACAGTGGCACTGTTTCATTAATCAGTCCTGAAAGGTGATTCCACGCAGCAAACTCAAAATCACCTTTCGGGACGGAGAAATTAAATGACATTGCCAGTCTTCATGAGGTGGGGTCCCAAGAACCCCGTGTTGAAAATTTGGGACCAAAACTCCCAAAAATGGCTAAGATATCAGCCTAAGTTGAAACCCCCTACTGATTGCCATTGTAAGGCTTACCAGATTTTCTTCAGTTTGCAGTCAGTTTTGAAGAGAGCAGACATGTTCCCGGTCCACAGAAGTTCATGGCGCCAGACCTCCCGAGAGGTAAGTATGGGTGAGGGGTGTGGTGGGGGTGCACAGAGGGAGGGGCAGGATGTGGGAGGCGGTGAGGATGACGAGGGACTGTTTTCTTTTCTGTAGGTTTAAAAAAGACCTCAGGAACAGTTTCTTTTTACAGGTGAAATACTATGAAAAATAAACTGCGGCACACTGGGGTGGGCTTGTGCCACACTAGTGGGGGGGAACAATGTCGACCCAAGGATTGGGCACCCAGAGGTCAGCTGAACAAAAGGGGGCATGGGGGGCACATCTGACATTGGGGGTGGGCATCCTGGTGTTGGAAAAAGATAAGAATTACTTTGGCACACTGGATGGGCTTCCAGTGTGCCACAATAGTGGGGGGCATGCCGACACAGGGATTGGGCACCCCGATGTTGGCTTTGGGGAGAGTGTGTTGTGGGCATCAGGAGCCGCCAATTATGCAAAGCCACAGTGGAGCTCATTTGTTTATTTTACCAAGAAAGGCACACTGAGCAAATGAGTTGCTTGTAAGTCCAGCCATGCGCATTACTGTGCACTGTAATGTGCATGGCTGGAATGTGCCTGGTTGTCGGGAAGGGGGAGGGAGAGGTCTGCCACTGCAATGATGAAACTGTCTGTGATTAGAGTGGCAGATTTCTTTCAAGCCTGGTACTTGCTCTGAAACTGATGTCATCGGCAGCTTCCATGTTGACTGCTGGCTGAGAGACGCACCCCTGAAAGCATTCACAGGATTGGCCAAACACTGCCGCACCTCTGCAATATTTTACTAACCTCAATATGTTTCTTGTGCACTGCGCGCAAGCAAACATAAAAAATACATGTTATGATTGCCAACATTCTGTAAAGACTGCTGTTGTAGCTGGTAGTTTTATTCTATTTCTTTAAAAAGGCGAAAACAGACTGCCTACCTTACTGGTGTTACCACACAAACATAGGTTTGTTTACATTCCTTGATCAGATCCAACTGCATCTCTCCTGGACTTGGGAATACCCACAACACAGTCTAGTTCCTCAAGATGCAGTGGGAGTTTAGGTTGCTACTGCCTCATGAATGACTGCACTGCATGGGTGTGTTTATAACGTATGGGGAGCCCTTATTATGCATAGCCTGCTATCTTTTAATTTTTTAGTAATCTCTTCGTTGTGACGTACAAGCTGTAAACCTTGCTTGCCTACGTCAGATGGATGAGATTACAAGATAGAACCTAAGTCACTGACATCATTCTTTTTTTGGAATGGAGTTCATGGTAGTATGCGTTCGTTTTTAAAACTCACCCTGGCGCGGCAGTTTAAGCCTGTCTACCAAACTTCAAACAGTGAGCAGCATTGGTAGTTAAAATTCTTTGTTTCTCTCCCCCATACTCAGGTTTCCAACTTGGAGTGCCATGCAAATTATTTACTTCATAGATTGCTCCCACAACACATCAGGACGACATAGCTGTCTGCTGATGTGACCCCTGACCCCAAGAAGCACATGATTGCGGTTGGCCAACCACATTTGATTCCAGAGATGTAGAAAAATTATACCTCTGTGCTTACATTTGGAGGGTCATCAGTCACAAAAAAGCAAGTAATAACCCCATACATTATAAAAGACAATGGCTACGTTTCTACTGTTAACAGTGGTTGCAGTCACCTCTTGCGGTTACCATGGTGACAGTAAACCTCTCGAGCTACGCTCTCGAGGGTTACATGGTTGGCATAGTAACCACTTAAGGTGATTACAACGCTGTTAACAGCAGAACCTTAGCCATTATTCTCTATGTAATGCTGAGGAAGTATGCAGTAAGAACAGATCCAGGATTGTAAACAAAACCAGGTTGTTTATAAATATACATACTAACTTACTAACATACTAAAATGCCAACAGAATAAGCCTAATGGTCTTTCATGTTTGCTCGTTAGGTCAGCCCCCACCCTGGGAGCTGACCTTGCTGTCCCCCTCGCCTTCTCTGGCTTCTCCCTTCCCAGTTCTGGATATTCTCGCTGCACTGGATTTTGCTTCCAGAACCCTTCCCCTGTACCTGTCCCACCTCCTCTTGAACCTCTCCACCATTTCTGCCTCCACCAGTCCCCTTGAGAGCACATTCCATGGCTCCACCACCCTCTCAGTAAAGTAGCACCTCCTCCTTTCTCCCCTGAATCTTCCCCCCTCCAGCTTCCATCCATGCCCTCTAGTTGCCCCCTCCTCTTTCCTTTGAAGCACCCTGACCGCTCCTCCCCATACATTAGCATGCATTTTAGTTCTACTAAACAAGGATACAGACAAAACAAACAGCAACATCACTGAATTTTAGAGAAGGTTAGCAATCATAAAATGTAGGTTTTGAACTAGAAATAATATGATGAAAAACAGGTTGACAGTGTCCCTTCAAGGTATCAAAGCAGTGCACAAAGGCTGCAGGGAGGGCCAGTGGCATGCTGGGATGCATAGGCAGAGGTATTACTAGTAGCAGGTGGGAGATGGTGATGCCATTGTATAAAACACTGCGTGCAGTACTGGAGACCACACATGCATATGGACATAAACAAGGTGGAGGCTATCCAGAGATGGGCGACAAAGATGGTGCATGGTTTGCACCACAAAACCTATGAAGAAAGACTAAGAGACCTCCATATGTACTCACTGGAGGAGAGGAGAGGAGAAAAAGGGGTGACGTGATAGAAACATTTAAGTACCTCAAGGGCATGAACAAGGTGCAGGTGGGGGATCTTTTCCAATGTAGAAAATATACCAGAACAAGGGGGCACAATATGAAATTGGAGGGGGGGTTAGATTAAAAGGTAACATGAGGAAGTTTTTCTACACAGAGAGGGTGGTGAACACTTGTAATAGTCTGCCACATGAGGTGATAGAGACAAGCACAGTGGAGGAGTTTAAACATGCCTGGGACAAGCACAAGGGAACCTTGGGCAGGAAGGGAGTGATAAAAAGGCATTGGCCACTGAGGGTGAGTGGACACAGACATGTATAGAGCCTACTGGCAGACCGGATGGGCCTAGCGGTCCTTATCTGCCAACAATTTCTATGTTTCCATTGTTTTGGGTATGGTTAAGGAACTGGGGCATTTGACCTTAGTGGCTAGGATCAGCTATCAGGCATGAGCAGTGCTGAAAGGGACAAGGAAGATTGCTTACTCACAGTAGTATGCACCACACCATCCATAGTAAATCTGTGCAAGGCTGGTGGTGGAAGCCATCTTAGGTTGGAGTAAAGGTCGCAATGATGTGTGTATTATCTGTTCGTGGCCAAGGCAAACAAGCAGATGTTGTTCTAGGCCATGACCCATTTTTGCAGAAATAGACTTGGAGGCTGAGAAGTAGACTGCCATCCAATAGGTAAGTTTGCGGAGCAGAATTCTCCAGGCAATGACATTACAGACTTTAGGTGTAAAGTTTTCTCAACTCTTGTAGGAGAGCCACAATCTGGTATTCACATTCTTGCAAGCTGCAGAGATATGAGCTGAGAAGTCTACAAGTGACTCCCAGGTAGTTAAAGGAGGAGACTGTGATAAGGCAGAACCCATCCATACATGTTACTACCAGAGGGGTATGGCAAGTTTTTACCCTTGGGGCTGAGCCTAAATTTATTTATTTATTTAAAATTTGGCAATTGGGAAAGGCACACTGAACTGGGGCATGTTTCCAAGCGCAGCCCGGGGACAAGGGTAACAATTACATACAGAGGAAATACTGTATGTACTCTGTGTGTGATTGTCCCAAAACCCCATGATTTCATCTGGCCCCAGCTCTGGGGTGTGGCCTGGTATGAGTTGCCTCCACCCTGGACTCAGCTTTGGGCATGGTCCTGTCCATGGCTCCATTTCTCTAGGGTCTAACAGTTGTACATAATCAGTACTGGGGGTCCTCCTTCCGAGGGTCCTATAGTTGTATATATAATAGTATTTATTGTGCCTCCAATTTTAAGCACTGCACTGCTCGTTTCTTAATGCATAAGTCCTACTGTGAGTAACCACTTGATCATGTAATATGTGCTCTGACTCTGTAAACTGATTGTATCTGTACCTGTGTTGGCCAGTGTATTCGTACTTGTATTTCCTGTACCCTCCTGGGTCGTACCTGAAAATAGGCAAATGTCTTGTCTAGTGTACCTACCCAGTTAACAAAAGCTAAATAAATAAATAAATACATTTATAAACAAGTGCCAATAGCAGTTTACACGTGCCAGCAGCAGTTTAGGCAGCAGAGGATGCATTGGTAATTACATTGAGTAGTTAGTTTGCGGAAACATATGGTCATAGTAGTGTTCAAAAGGAACTTGCTTTGGTAGAGTCATACTTGTATCGACTGAAAGTCAGAAGACAGTTGACAATTTAGATCCAGAATGTTGCAAGAGCTCGTGAAGAGGATAAGGTCATCAGCATATAGGATTGGAGTGCAGTGCCAAAGACTAGACTGGATTGAGTTTATGTGTAGAAGGAAAAGAAGGAGCCACAGTATGAAGCCTTGAGGGACTCTGACTGTGGCAGCAGCTGGGTCCGACAAGACATAGCCAAATTTAACACACTGATACCTATTACTCAGGTAGCTTTTGAACCATGACAGAGCAGTGAATGAAATACCCAAAGCACTTAGTTTCCTACTTAGTAGGATGTGGCTTGTTTCCCAGGAGGCCAGTTCTGGGGGTAAATAAATCAGATTCTTGTATGTCTACAGTGTGAGCCAAAGAACAAACACAAGCAAAAGTAGTAATGATAATTTATTACTATACTCACGCCAAGCATGTGACAGAAAAAATCACAGGGGAGGTGATTTCTCACCAGTCCTATAGGAAAGTACAAGTCTCCGAGGAGAAAATGACTTACAGAAAGTTATGTAGTCATGATACGAACATGGCAACATGGATTACAGCATAGTTACGGATATAAGGAATATAATGCATTGGTGTATAGAATATAAACAAGGAGTCTCTCTTGGGTAATGACTAAGGTACCATAATTACTAATGAGTGCAATGTGAGACAAAGGATTTGTCTCTGTCAACATGAAACTTAGACAAAGAGAAATGCTGAATAACCAGAAATACATGTGGCATGCTAGCTAAGTATACTACACATACTACATATGATTATATGAGACTATAAGTATATAAAGATATACAATAATCACTGATGATCCATAAGAGTCATCTTATCAGTAATTAGGTAGATTATCTATAGAATATATATAAAAACACATAATAAACAGACATTACCTAGGTAAATGCATTATAGTGAGGTATAATGAATCATGCATGATATAATCCTATAAAAGATGTAAACATAATATATGTTAGCATATATTAACAGCAAAGCACATTCCTGGCACCCATGCTTATATGATGGGTACCTAAATCTACATGTTAGTGCAAAATAGCAATATCACAGTATAAGAGACCAGGAATACAGTGTAAGGTGTATGTGGGATGATAGGGGGCATAACCTGGGCATAACAGACCTCTCCTTGTTGCCCTAAAAACAAAAGTGGCAACACAACAAAAAGAGAATGGTTAAGCACCATTCATCTACAGGCCTGAGGCATGAACTGGGAAAGGAATTTTGGACAGGTCACAGTGGTGTTTTAGGGGGTTCCTCAAACAACAAAATGTAACTATAAGGGAAAATGTTAGTAAACCTTGTATTAGTACAAGAATTTGAAATGTTAACTTCACAATGGGGTTTTCCAGTATGAAAACAATGTCATTACTGATATGTATCAGGTATGTATCTGTCCTATTGAGAAGAGATTGAAGAGACAAACTCAAGTTGCCAATATGGACATTAAAAATAGGTAAAAACTGAGACACAGCATCACAATAGTCAGGACTAGATTGGATGGTATCTGGTTCCGGGATGGGAACAGGTGTCAACACAGTATGACCTATAACCTGCTTAGGGAATAAAAAACAATTAGAAAAGTTCTCTTTGCATAACTTTAGTCCATATCAGTGGAATTTACAGTTGGTCACTACACAATGTTCTCCATCAGCAGAATATGCCACCTTGGAGGATGGCATTTTTCAGTTGGTAAGTCGAACAGGACACAAAATATCCATGTTCACAAGCCATAAACTATGAACAATTCCAGGGATAAATCCAGGGTTTCTTCAAGTGTTAGATGAAGATTCATAGTTCAAATTAGATGCATTTAGATTTTTCAAAGGTAGATCCAAATGTTCAGGAGGCTGCAGTATTTGCAGAGGCCTCAGCATGGGGTGCAGTAGACTGCACATCAGTGGAATAGCAACATTGTTGTGGAAGTTGATCACACCCCTGCACAAAGTGTAAAACTTCATAACAATACTCAGTTTGTATGAGGTGTCAGCCAGGCTTGGAAAACAAGCAGTGAAGAAAACGGATGTCTCACTCAAAGATCAAGTGAAGAAGAGTCTTCTTGCTGAAGTTAGGGGATTGCCCCCACCCCAGGCTTGGCTTCTTAGTATGCATAACAATGAGTTTGACTGTAGAATTTGAACTAGCTGGATCTTTTATAGTATATTTGAGAGTTCACAAGAGGAAGCTTAATTCCAATTATTAAGCCAGTATCCACAAACTGGTAAGACAAGTTTGAAGAGGTCACATCTGCATAAAATGTGATAATCCTTCCAGGTACAACAATCAAAATTCGAAGTCAGTCATGATATCAAACCCTCATGGTAAGCAAATAAAGTAGGTAGTTCCAACATTTCACGATAAAAGTTCCCATCAAGATGACCAACTGAATGGACGGTTCCCAGACAATCAGAGATGAATGTTGCCAGATTAAACTGCGGCAATGACACTCTGAGAGTCACAAACATGGCTTCCTTGATTGTGAAGGAATAAGTTTTGAAACATGGACTTGTGAACTAGTTGGACCTCACAGCCCTGCACAAAGTGTAAAACTTCATAACAATACTCCGTTTGTATGAGGTGCCAGCCAGGCTTGGAAAACAAGCAGTGAAGAAAATGGATGTCTTCACTTTTAAATAATTTGAACTATAAATCTTCATCTAACACTTGAAGAAACCCTGAATTTATCCCTGGAATTGTTCATAGTTTATGGTTTGTGGACATGGATATTTCGTGTCCTGCTCAACTTACCAACTGAAAAATGCCATCCTCCAAGCTAGTATATTCTGCCCACTCATGTGGGCTTGTGAGTGTGGTGACATACCCAAGGTTCCTTGCTGTTGACAATGGAATAGTGTTAGATTCAAATAAATATTTAACACATGCAATAGAAGTGCATTTGGGGTAATACCACTGACCTATACATCTGTCATGTATGAGATCAGGGATACATCCTAATTCCAGATCCTGGAAGAGATTACCAAAGGTTTGTAAGAATATAATAGCTATAGGCAGTGCAAAGGACTTCCCTAGCTATGTGATGCTCATGTGCTTCCTTGATGTAAGTGGAAATTAATTCATTAATATTAACATTTGTCAGGTGTAATCCCTTCACAATATCCTTCATATTGTAAATTGTAAATCGCTCTTCATAAGCAAAACCATATACACCATGCAATAGGGGAGGTATGATATTATATTTTATACTATCATGAACCTTTAACATATGTGCTTGAATAATGGTTATATCAGCCATATTCCAAATAGACATAGCAGTGCCAAATAGGCCTGAGGCTAAACCTGTTTAAAAAAAAAATGTCTAGTACATTTGGGTAGGCTTACAATTATTAGATGTACCACTAGGGCTTAGGATGTAAAAATCCTCTATGTGTGATGCTATCAGTCCCTGTATAGGAGTTATTATTGAGTACCTGCTATGCTGCCATGATATCCAAGAACATAATTACTTCTAAATAAAGCAAATTTTGAAATGTTTGTTGTGAAACAAAAAACAAATCATTTCAAATTCCAAAGGGTAAGATTCAAAATCACTGGGATGTGGATAAACTGCACAGTATTAACTAAGGCACCTGGTTGGGAAGTGGTGATTAGACCACTGGTTTGGCATGATTCTGTTTTGGGCACTCAGTATCTGGTGTCACACATTCTGGGGAATCATAGGGTAAAACCTTAAGGTCTAATGGCTTTTATTGCCATATAAAATTTGAATATAAAATTCCTGATTATCAATAAAATGTAAACAGGGTTCCAGATCAAGTCTGGCTGCTAGGATTGATCTGAAGCAATGATCAGAACATTCAGTAGGGCCTCACTGCCCTCCTGGATGATGAACATGTCTTTTAGGACTTCAGTGTGAACTCCACAGGATGCAATTATATCATATGGGCTTGTGAGGTACTCTGCCTCAACATGCTCTTTAGGTTTAGGCCACTGGTTCTTATCTGCAGTATGATGTGCAGTTTGGGTTTGTAAGAAGATCCATACTTCTAAAAAGAAAAATAAGCATAAAGCAAGCATCTTTATCTGGAACCTAAAAAGAAAGAGAAAGAGAAAAGAAAAACATAGTTCAGTACTATTCCACCCACTGGGGTATGGAAAAGTAATTTAGACTCCTTTAAACAGTTTCAACTGTTTGGCATGTAGCCATATGTCAGTGAGTTCCTTGTTCTGGGGTAGTCTGACTTGGTAGACTGATAGACTGAGCTTGTTTACAATGGGGTAGGGCCTGTTGTTTGGCCTTGCCCATACATTGTGCCGCAAACCAGTGTACCTCTTGGATGTCTTGCTCAAGTTGTTTAACATATTTAACTATTGATGCTCCATCAGCAGTGGAAGTACACAGGTCCAGAAGTAGGTGTTCTGGTCATTTCATGGAACGTCCGGTCATGACTTCAAATGGGGTACACTGTGTACTTGTGGGGGGGTGTCCCTCTTATTGCCATAAGGAGTAAAGGCAATAATGAATCCTAGTCCTTGGGTTTTTTTTTGTGTTTTTAAAAGGGATATAAGGTTCACTCTTACAGTGTGCTTGAATATTATTTATTTATTTGCTTTTGGTAACCAGGTAGGTGCACTAGGCATAGCAATGCCTATTGTTCAGACACGACCCGGGAGGGTACAAGAAGTAACAATAATCAAAGCACAGTTTATATTTAAACCGGTTAACATTGTGATATGCACAAACAAGTCTCTGTATTTTACAGGAGTACCATCAGAGGACTGAAAGTTTGTTTTCTCCCAAAAGGGTAGAAATTCAGTCAGAGAGGAACAGACCCACTCAAAATCTGTAATAAAGACAGTGCCTGTAGTGCCTTGCTGTAGCAATTCCATAGTACAGGGTGGTTCTTCAGACTGTGCAGAATACTTAACCCTCTCATGGAGTGCTAGTGTCATGTTACATAGGGTCAGATCTTTGTATTCCACATTATCAACAGCAAGTAGCTCATTTACCAAGGACTTGCCAGTGCTGTAAGCCATCCGCAAACATTTGTGGTAGTTATAAGGAGACTCCTCAGTTCCCTGCTTTACACTGTTTGACAGGTGTGTCTCAACAATGCCTGGGTACTGTGCATAAATTATGGTACACCTAGCAATGCACACTCTGTCATCACTAGCATGTAAAATAAAAATTCCAAACTCTTATCTGACCCTCGTTGGTATGTGATGCTAAGCCTTCAGTAAAAACACGACATGCAGTGGTGTCAGTTAACACTTCCTGAGGTTCTGTCAGAAAGGGTTCTGGGTCAGGTAGGTCATGGGGTTGGAGTGAACAATCTTGGGGCTCACCTGTAAATTGTAGGCCATGGGCCAACAAGGATGGAGTTTTGGTAGGAAGGACAGTGATGTCATGATCCTGTGAAAGGAGAGACCAGTGTGTAACTCTGGCATTGGAAACAGAGCCATCTTTTACTCTGACAACAGATAGTTAGTGGTCAAATGATTGGAATGCAGCACAATGGAGGCACATCCAATACTGTACATAAAGTATCTCACTGCCCAGCATGTAGCCAAAAGATTTCTTACACAAAGGTTGTATTTCACCTCCACTGGGTAGAGCATCTGGGATGCATTAGCAATGGGTCTGATGTGTCCACTGTATTTTTGGGCTAAAACTGCTGAGATGACTATATCTGATGCAGCAGTTTCAAGATGGTATGGTAAAGTCTGGTTAGGATTAACCAATGCTGGAGCTATGGTCAGTGATACTAAAAGAAAAAACAATAACATCAACATAACAATATCTTGCACCTTCTTGCCAGAAGTGCCTGCTATTGTCTGTGCTGGGAATAACTCAGACTGTTCCTGGCTTGTGCCTGCTTCTGCAGTCACAGTATGGGATGATCCTGATATCACTGTTGGAGGGGGTGCTGCATCATGTACAGGCTATGCTGGCACTATTGGGGGTTCCTGCACAGTGGAGAAAAGTGGTGTGCAAGCTGCACGTAGTTCTCCAGCTATGGTTTGTGGTTGAGTAGCCATAGGGGGTGGAGAAAGTGGTACTGGAACAACTGGCAGCACAGGTTCAGAAATCAAACCTGTATCTCTCCCCCCCCAACATGGTCTGTGATGCTGAAAATATCACAGCCATGGGGATTTCAGAATCAGGGTTGTCCCACCTCCCCTTCAAATGCATAGTGGGTTCCCCTACCAGAAGGTTGTTGGATGGTAGCAACATTGTTTTTAGGGTGACAGCTTAAGTTATTAGAGGGCTGCATGTGCCCAGTACTGTCAACGTCAGGAAAAACAACACATTCAGTCCTCTTACGTAGGGCTGGTACCATATTACATAGGGAAAAATCATCACATTCCACATTATCAGCAGCAAACTGTTCCTTAGCCAAGGACTCACTAGTGGTGTAATCATTGCTAACTGCAGCTGCTGCTGCAGTGTCTGCCACTAACATCATAACATTAGGCTGTGTACCAGCCTCTTTCAAAATTACATCGACCTCATTTTCAATGAGATTTTTCTGTTCCTCAGAAATACTAGTCTTACTGATAACATTATGAATAATGCCTAAAACCTCTGGGTTGTTTTGTATGGTTAAGGCAGCAATCACAGGTCCCTGTGATTGAATGATCAGACCTCTGTGATGTGGTGGTCAGCCATCTTGGATTACCTCATGGGTGCCCGCCATCTTGCTGTACGGCAACATGATCAACATCACATGGGTATGAGCGGCCATCTTGGAGATGGCATGGGGACGCAGTGTGATGACGTGTGTGTCCTCCATTTTGAGACTCTAACAAATCTCCATTTTGTGAATCACATAAAGACAAGTGGCTAGCCTTTGTTCTAGTCCATCCCACAGCACTCTGTGAGTGTTTAAAATCAAACTCTTCAACACCAGAAGAGGCACGGTTTGAGGGCATTAAGGTGGTATGTCCTGCCAGTACCTCTGGCTGATGGTGCAAGTCCACCATCTCTACCTTGTAATTTCTATGATCAACTTTAGAGTTGATAACACACAAACTATTCATAACCTCTTTCTCCAAGTTCCTACATATGGTGGTAACTTGAGCATTTTCCCTACTCCTAAATTCCAGCTCCTCACATACATGAGTGAGCATGCTGCTAAGTACCTTAAGTTCCAATCACAAGATTTCCTCATTGTGTAAAACTTGCCTTCTATCAAGAGAAGCCCTTTCACATTTCTTTTTGAAAGCATGCAACTCCTGTCTGCTATCATAATCACATAACAATGAATCATGCTGCGGACGCAAGGTCTGATTTTGAGATACCAGCCTGTCTACTCTTTTAGCAGGTTCAGCATTTACTACAGCCATCTCTTGCCTGTAGGCAGTGAAATCTGATCTTAAAGCAATACACTTATTTATAGAAGATTCTAAGCAAGCAAAAAAGTATTGCAACTAGCCAGTATTCAGGAATATTTTCCTTGGTACCATGTTTCAATTCACTATAGTGTTCAAAGACAGCCCTTACAGGGTCATCTCTGCCTTTTGCTATACTAGTAAAATCCTCAAAACCACTGTGGGTGGCGAGGTATTGTGAGGCATCCAGACTCAGTTCAGCACTGATTGTTTTAGACGTGTATATAAAATGAGAAACCCTTAGCTGTCTGTGGATCAGGAACTCTGTTTGCAAGCGAAGTACCTGAGAGCACACAGACAGCCTTTGCCATATGTGGACTCCTAAATGAGTAAAAACCCACTAGGATGTGAACCCACAAATGAAAGCAATCTGTCTTTTTTGGACCCTTTACAGCTCTGTGTTCCCACAGGGGAAAGGCAGCTCATTACACAGATTTAAATATCTGGCAGGAGGTCCATATGCCTAAGTTCCAAGCACTGGGGAACAGACTGAAAAGATTTATACAGCAGATACTAACAGCTGCTTGCCACTGAGGGAGTTCTCACCCCAATGCATATATCCACAAGGGAAATAAAAGTGTCACCTTTGACAAGCACTCAGACATTTACCACAGTAGCCATTTGTTGCCCAGGAGGTCCGTTCTGGGGAATAAATAAATCAGATTATTGTATGTCTACACTGTGAGCCAAAGAACAAACACAAGCAGAAGTAATAATGATAATTTATTACTATACTCACGCCAAGCATGTGACAGAGAAAATCACAGGGAGGAGGTTTCTCACCAGTCCTATAGGAAAGTACAAGTCTCTGAGGAGAAAATGACTTACAGAAGGTTATATAGTCATGATAAGAACATGGCAACATAGATTACAGCATAGTTATGGACGTAAGGAACATAATGCATTGGTGTATAGAATGTAAACAAGGCATCTCCCTTGGGTAATGACTTAGGTACCAGAATTACTGAGTACAGTACAATGTGAAACAAAGAATTTGTCTCTGTCAGCATGAAACTTAGACAAAGAGAAATGCTAAAGAACCAGAAATGCACGTGGCATGCTAGCTAAGTGTACTATACATACTACATATGATTATATGAGAATATAATTATATAAAGATATACAATAATCACTGATGATCCATAAGAGTCATCTTATCAGTAATTAGGTAGATTATAGAATAAATATAAAAACACACAATGAACAGTCATAACCTAGGTAAATGCATTATAGTGTGGCATAATGAATCCTATAAAAGATGTAAACATAATATATGTTAGCATATATTAGCAGCAAAGCACATTTCTGGCACCATGCTTATATGATGGGTACCTAAATTTACATGTTAGTGCCAAATAGCAATATCACAGTATAGGAGACCAGGAATACAGTGTAAGGTATGTGTGGGATGATAGAGGTCATAACCTGGGCGCAACAGGCTGACCAAATCAAAGACCTTAGTGAGGTCAATGTAGACTGCACCAGTAAGCTCACTGCTGTCCATGGCAGTGGAGATTGAGCAGGTAAGTGACAGGAGGGCAGTATTAGTGCTGTGGTCTCTCCCAAACCATGCCGAGCAAGAGACAAGAGGTTGTAACTGGTGAGGTACACAGTTACTTGAGCAAACCATTTTTCAAGCAATTTGTTGAGTACTGGTAATACCGCTATTGGCCTACAGTTGCCAGTGTTCGTACTGTCACTTTGCTTGTAAACTGAAACATATGAGAGTTTTCAGATGCCAGGAAATGTGTGTAGTAAGGTACAGGTTAAAGATTCTCATGACAGGAAGGGTAAGTTCCACAGCAGCAATCTTCAATATTTTAGGCTCTAATTCATCAGAACCCACAGACTTTGTGGCTTTGTACACTAACCAACTGGCATCCCTTTGTTTAATAATGGCCAGGGCGATCCAGCCATTTAGTGATGGAGCCTCATACTTGCCGGAGGTCATGGGGGCATAAAAAAATAAATTGCAAAACTGAATTGATATAATCATTTCAATATTCTCTGTTGCACTGTGATGTTGTTTCAGATCAGCATGAACAAAGCTTTTGGTTTTATTTGATAAAATTAAGTTTTTGACTTTAAACTGCATGTCACATGGTTATGATGCAATTAGATTATCTGTATATAAGCAATAAGCATTTGAATTTGACTCCAGCTCCTGATGAAGAGGGCTTAGATCCCTTGAAGTACTGGGGTACTTTTATGTTTGTTTGGAAGCACCTGATTTAGTAAAATTTGATTTTCTGAAAGACTCTTGCACTGCTTTTCTTTGTGTCTAGACTCCAATTTATGTCCTTTGTGCCTTGAATGCACACATACCATTCATTAAAAGTATGTACTTATGAATAGTAAAAACACGTTATTCACCTGTAATAGCAGTTCTAGGAGTGGTATATGGTGTACATCCACACTTCTGGAAGATTCCTTCCCTTATAAAGCTCTGGCTGGAAGGTCTTCAAGCTGGCTTCTCCCACTCACCCAGGTGGTAACTCCTTCAGCCCCACCCTGTGACGTCAAATCTTACCCGGTGGAAGCAAGATGTAGTGTGCCACTTGCCTGGGAGGTCAGGTAGGTTGTGTGGATGTACACCATATACAGTACCAATCCTAGAACTACTGTGACATGTGAGTAACCTGTTTTTCTAGGGACGTGGATATGTTGTACTATCCACACTTCTGGTAGACTCCTAGTTGTTCTCCGGGGAGGTGGGGCAAGGCGCACACTCCCTATTTAAGAAACAGAAATGGGAGAACTAAGCCCTCAAAACCAGCATCTCAGTGTGACTCAAGGTCAAAGTGTTAGAAGGAAATTTAGGTGTGTGCTGACTTCGAAGTAGCAGCTCTGCAGATCTCCTGGATAGGGATATCCCTGGAAGCAGTCACAGAGGCAGTGGTATTTATTTTTTGTTTTTTAATCAAATTTTATTCAATTTTTTCCATTAACACACAGTAACATTACAACCAAGCCTCACAGGGCTGTAATAGACATACAAAATAATCCATTACACTGAGTGAGTGAGAATTGATTAAGAATATTAATAATAGCACTTAAACCCGGCTGCCCCTCTATGAAACAGTTACCAAAATGCTCTCTACAGCCAGGTAGTCTCTCACCCAGGTAGTCTCTCACCCTCTACTCCTGTCGAGCTCTACCCGTTAGGCAGGTATTAACTTAAAAAACAGTACAAAAACATATATCAAATAAATATTTAACAAAAAGCAGACAACATTCAGAACATCTAAAACATCTAAAACATCCCAGAATGGGTTTACCTATAGCACTTCGACCGACATCCCCTACAGTGACAGCTGCTATGCTGACGGTCGGCATTGTAGCCATGGGGATGTTGGCGCCATACAATCAGGCTACGCCAACCTGAACTCTCCACCCCGCTCCTCAAGGATTCTAACTCCGTGTCAGACCGGAGAGGGGGCAAACACCCAGCGAGGCAGTCCCAATCGCCACACAGACCACCACAACGATGGTTGGATTTTGCCTGATTCCTGTCACTGTGGTGGTCTTCGCTGTGCCGGAGTTGCTGTGATAACAGTATACCCCCAGAATGCAAACAAGAGAAGTATCTTTAATACAAAAAGTTATAAATTTATCACATTTCATAAAATTGTTAGGGGGAGTAAAGCCCTCCATGGGGGGGGCAAGGAAAAGCAATCACAGACAAAACTCTCAGGACCTTCCCCACCTCTTCGCCCCAAAGGGACCAGGCAGGTTTATATCTAGACAAGCCAAATTGAGGCAGATGGGCCTGGTACCTGAACCTAGCTGTGCTCTGCCAAAATTTCCAAAATATCACTGCTTTCTTTCTCAGCCTGAAAGTGAAAAAACAGTAACCATCGTGCTGTAAATTTATCTTTGAGAAGTCTCAATTTGGCCGTGAGGTTTTCCATCTCCAATACATGGAGACACAGAGCATACCAGGACTCCAAAGTGGGTGGCTCTGAAGAGAGCCATTTCTGAGTGATGGCTTTAAGGACTGTTGATACAAAACTACTATATAGATATCGCTGGGCCTTTGACTTCATACCCAAGGGAGGTAAGCCTAGAAGCCAATATTGTAATTCAGTTGGGGGTGGAATTTCAAAAATAGTTGCAACTGTCATGCTAAGCATGTCTCAATATCCCTTTAATTTGGGACAGGCTCAGACAATATGAGTATGTGTACCCTTCTCTGTGCACCCCCTCCAGCACAACTCTGAGGAGTGTCATCTGAAATATTTAGTAATCACAGGAGAGCTGAAGTAGCGAAGCACAACATGCCATCTAAAGTCGCTCCAGAAATTAGACATTGTAGTGGAGTGAGTACCTCTCCAGACCTGTCTCCACTCCCCATCACTAAGCTGCAGTCCAGCTCCCATATGCCAGATCTGTCTGAGGTAATCCAGAAGATCTGGATCCAGATCCGAGAGGAAAGTCATAATTTTTGAGACCGTTCCCCTATGCCCACTTTGATTTACTAAGGGTTAAAGGAACTCCAGGAGTGGATTTGCTCCCTCCATCAAGTAAAATTTGTTATCCTTTTCAAGGGAATAAATCAAGTCAATCTCCAAGCTTCAGAAGCCTCCCCAGTCAAGGGACCATGGAGAAAAACAGGCGGCAAAGGTATTTATCCACTCTAAAAGTAAGCTAAAGCCGTCTTGTTACATTCAGGTTGCTGATTTTGGGTGGATCCATCTGGCTAAGTCTGCATGGAGCAGTAACAGGGAGTCTGAGTGCTTTTTTGTTGTGTGCCTACCACGAAGTGCCATCTACCACAGTAAGTCCTCTATCTCCTGCTCAGCCTGGTCCTCCTTCGAATCGGGGACAGGAATGCCCAGAGATTCTAAAAATTGGGTAGCAGCCAGAAGCAATTCTAAATTTTTAACTCCCTCCTTGTCCTGGACCCAACGCCTTGCAGGGTATCGAAGGTAGGCCTTAAGACCCTTCTCCTGTAGCAGTCTGACCACCAGCAGGATCTTCTTCCTCTTGGCCAGCATGGGGGGAGGGGTAATCTTGATCTACACATACCCTCTGCCCATCCAGATCTGAGGTCTTTCTTTCCCCATGTTAGTTACAGGATTTTGTCTTTTGTTGCGTAGAGCAGGAACTTGATAAAAATACATTGGGGGTGGGGTGCCTTGCTTTGGGGGCAACCGCTCAATGTGCCCTTTCGATTTCTAGGGCAAAATTGTCTTCCAGGGTTAGCTCCTTACACAGCCAGCAGTCCATATAATCCTCCAGACTGTCCTGCTCCACTCTCTCTGGTATGCCAAACACTCTAATATTGTTCCTGCGAGCACAAGCTTTGGCGTCCTCTGTCCGGAGGGTAAGGTCTCTCTCCCACTTATGTAAATAGGCCAGGGATCTGCCGAACGCCATATGCTTGTTCTGCACAACCTCCAACTGAGATTCTACTGTGGTGGTGCGGGCCTCCAGCTTTTTAAAATCGTTCTGCAGCCCATTGATTTTGGAGTCAGTTCTATGTAGGATTTTCGGCATGCAGTGACCGTCTGCTTTACTAAAGGTAGTTGTAGTGTCTGATCCAGAATCATCCTCCTTATCAGCGGATGCAGTAAGCACCAAGGACCTGGACGGAGTAGGCCTAGCAGGCTGCTGGTCCAATGAAGCAGTAGACAGCCGCCGGGTACTGGAATAAGTTGACTTTTTTGTTTTGCCCATATCTACAACAGTAGAGGCGAGTTGGCACTGCTGTTGGATGTGGCAAAAAAAACACAAATGGTGACCGATTACACAGAAACTGCACCCGAGATTGCGAAGCTGTATTCTAGGCAGCCATCTAGGGTACCTAACGCCACTGGAAGTTGAGGCAGCGTATTTCTGATGGAATGAGCCCTTAGCTCTATGGAAAGTTCCCTACTAGCCAACCTATCATAGAGGTTAGTGCAAGATACAATCCACCTGCCAATCGTCTGCTTTGCTGCTGATCTGCCAGGTGCAGCTTCAGTGTAGGTGACAAATAGCTGATGAACCTCTCACCGAACTCCAGCCATGTACTCATTATAGCAGGCAAACGCTCATCTCAGGTCCAGAGTATGGAGCCTGTACTCAATCTCCGTGGTTAGGCTGGTCAAGGACACTGGGAGGGTGCTGTGGAGCCCGAGCTGAGAAGCCATGGTTCACTTTGGCTCCATGACTAAATATTTTCCACTTTTAAATTTATAATATTTGACTTGTTGAACTAGCAAATCTTTACTATTATAGAAAGCAGAACCAGTGGAGAATAAGATGGGAAGATGCACAGAAATTCACAGACGGAAGAGAGTAAAGAAGAGCGAGGAAAAGGACCACCACTAGGTCCAAACACCCGCTCGACGCACGGAGGAGCAAATGAAAGAGATGAGCTGAAAGAGACACTCCAATGCCTTGGCAGAAAAATGCAACAGCTCCTGGATTCATCAGCCTCCGCAAATTCAAAGCTGGATATTATGGCGGGGAGAACTGCCACAGTAGAAAAAGCAGTGGACACACTTTAGGGAGATGTGGAGGAAGCAAAGCGGCATGCTACGGTGTGCCAAAGTACAACTTTACAGAGAGCTTAGGAGCAACAGCACACACATAAGAAGCTCAAAATACTCGAAAATCAGATCTGAAACCAGAACTTGAGGATCGTAAGCATGCCAGAAGGCTCTGAGGGAAATTCAATGCGACTATTTATAAAGGACTGGCTGGTTGATCAGTTTCGCTCGAATCTGTTAGAAGACGACTTTTCCATACTTAAGCCTATCATTTGTCTCACTGCTCTAAACCACCAGCCGAACTACTGAGGACATTGATGGTGGTATTAGATAGCATGGCTACCAGGGATCAATTGTTGAATCTGGCAAAAAGGTATGCGCCTCTAACAGCTGAAAGCGCATCGGTACATTTGTTCCCTGACATCTCCTATGCTACCCACTTTAGAAGGAAAGATTCAATGGAGTCAGAGTGAAGCTTAGGGAACTGGACATAACTCACACACCATACAATTCCCCGCAAAACAGAGAATTTTTCAAGACAGTAAAATATATATTTTTATGGACCCATCTGATGCAAGAAAATGGGCAGCAAAGATGGCAGCCTCCATGAAAGCCACAAGGGGCTCCACGACAGAAGGTGGAGAAGAAACTACCTGAAAAACTTTTATTTCTCTGTATTGTCTTTCCCCATAGGCAGCCGCTTAGCTGAAGGGACATAACTGTACACTAATGCTTGTGTGATCTTCCTACTGCCCCCCATTTCATATTTTTATTAAGATTTGCTAGATAGAGGTTTTCAGTTTAAATAAGTTGAGAACTGAAGGTAACTGTGTCAGGGGGTAAGTGTACTTCCCTCATGAGATAATGGAGGAGCTCTGTGTTTAGCATTTCAGTTAACCTTGAGGGTATGCTCTCTATTTGACAGTGTTAAAATTAGTCAGATTCAATAACTTTATCTCGCGTTTAAGGGATAAGAATACCTAGGATCCATTTAGTAATTTCTGATGTAAGGCTATTTGAGTCACAAGAGCGGAGATTGTACCGGATGACTGCATAATCTGCAATGTTAATATTACATTGAGGGAACTGCATGGCACCAAGTAACCCTTTTGGGTGTAGGGAATCAGTTTCACATGCTAAGTTTTAAAAATACAAGGTAATGGCCATGGACTTTCGGACTATTCATACACAGCATCTAGAAATATGTAATTTAGGTAAATGTACATTTTGTTTGTCCTCTTCATTAGGAAATAAGTAAGGGATGCTAATTCCTGTATAAACTATAATGCTTCTTTTAAGAGAACGTATAATGTGCTGTAGCCTGTTCCTTGCAAGGGATGTTTGTATTAGTGTACAATATATTCTTAAAAATGAATAAAATACAAGTAAAAAAAAAATTAAAAACACAGGGAGATTCATCACCTGGTTAAGGTGAAACTCCCAGATAATCTTTAGAAGGAACTTCAGGTTGGGGCAAAGGACAACCTTGTCCATATGGAAGACCAAGTAAGGAGACTCCACTAAGAGTGCCTGGAGCTCACTGATCCTTCTGGCAGATGCGATAGCCACCAAGAAGGTGGTCTTCCACGTCAGGTGAGAGATGTCACACCTGGGCATCAGTTCCAATGGCCTGTCCATGAGCTTTGCCAACATCAGCAACAAGTTCCAAGGTGCTGTCCCACACAAAAGATTAATAAACAAATTAGCCAGCCTGGGAGTGGGTCCCAGGGTGGTAGCCTGGGTAAAACATTGGCTGGACAACAGGACACAGAGGGTAATAGTAAACGGAGTCCATTCCAAAGAAACGGGGGTTACTAGTGGGGTACCGCAGGGTTCAGCACTGGGTCCGGTCCTTTTCAATGTCTTTATAAGTGACATTGCAGATGGACTGGAAGGAAAAGTATGTCTCTTTGCAGACGACACAAAGATTTGCAACAGGGTTGCTGCACAAGGTGGGGTGAATAGGATGAGAAGGGACTTGGTAAGGTTGGAGGAATGGTCAAATGTATGGGCAGCTTAGATTCAACGCAAAGAAGTGCAAAGTAATGCACCAGGGAAACAAAAACCCAGGGGAACAGTACACAATTGGGGGGGGGTGAGATACTGACAACAACAAAAATGGAAAGGGATCTGGGGGTAGTTATATCAGATGACCTAAAGATGGGCAAGCAATGTAAGAAGGCAGTAAGGAGAGCTGGTGGGATACTGGGATGCACAGAGAGAGAGGCATCACCAGTAGAAAACAGTAAGTTGTTATCCCTCTGTAGAGACAGTTGGCGAGACCCCATCTGAAGTACTGTGTGCAGTTCTGGAGACTCCATCTCTGCAAAGACATAGACATGATGGAGACTGTCCAGAGGAGGGCAACCAAAATGGTGCAGGGTCTGCATCAGAAGAAATACGAAGAGAGACTAAAGGAGCTTAATATGGATACCCTCGAGGAAAGGAGGGAGAGGGGGGACAAGATAGAAACTTTCAAGTACCTCAAGGGAATCAACAAAGTCCAAGAGGGTAGACTCTCAGAAAAAGAGATGTGCAAGAACAAGGGGGCACAATTTGAAGATAGAGGGGGGATGACTCAGAGGTAATGTGAGGAAGTATTTTTCATGGAGAGGGTTGTGTATGCATGGAACAGCCTTCCTGAGGAGGTCATGGAGTCAAAAACAGTGGGGAATTCAAGAATGCATGGGACAGGCATAAGGCAATTCTAGTGGGGGGGGAGGAGGAGGAGGAAGTAGGCTGTTGGTTAAACTAGGATCTGCAGCTTATCCATTAGGTAGGGAAATGGGCAGACTAGGTGGGCCAAGCGGTCCTTATATGCCATCAAATTCTATGTTTCTATGTGCTGGTGGTTCATGCACCAGAGTAGAAATGTGGTCAATGCCTTTAACAAAGCACCAGACCACCTTCTCCTGCACCACTGATGGCATATCAGCCTGCGCCTGGTATGCATAGATATGCATAGATGGCTACCAGGTGCACTTTAAGGGTCATCGACTGAAGGCCCAACTGGGAAAGGGACCAAAGGTAATCAAAGATGCTAGCCACTGGACAAGATAAGGGGTCAAGCCCCCCTGCCCTGGCACCAGATGGAGAACCTCTTCCATTTCAAGGCGTAGCATGTTCGGACCGACTCCTTCCGAGAAACCTCGACCACAGTGAGGACATAGTTGGAGAGACCCAAAGCCTGGAACTCTAGCCACACAGGAACCAGGCTGTCAGTTGCAGGGATTGAAAGTCTGGATGAATTACCTTCCCCAGACTGCATGAGAGCAGGTCAGGGTGTAGAGGAAGATGCCACAGGAGCCTGCAGCTGAGGCTGAGGAGATAGGGGTACCAGAACTGGCAGGGCCAGTCTGGAGCCACCAGGATCATCCGTGCCTTGTCCTGCTTGGCTTTTAGCAGTACTTTGTGGATCAAGGGAAAAGAATGGAAGGCATACAGGAGGCCTGAGGTCGAGGACCTCAAGAAGGCATCACCTGTAGTGTTCCCTGCTGAGGGGGAGTGGACACAATACAGCCTCAGCTTTGTGTTCTCCCTGGAAGCAAATAGATCCACCAAAGGGATGCCCCACTGGGAGAAAAGACTGTTCACTACCCTTCTGACAGACAGACCACTCGTGAGATGACTCACCCCCCCGACTGAGAGCGTCAGCCAGCTGACTGGATAGCCAGCCACATGGATGGCCAGGAGATCAGCATTCAGGCTGAGCACTAGGGTCCAGAAGTGGACAGCCTCCCTGCACAGGGGAAGGGAGTGTGTTTCGCCCTGCTTGTTGAGCTAGTACATGGTCGTGGTATTGTCCATCTGGACCTGAGCGGCCTGACCCCAAATGTGTGGAACAAAGGCTGTCAGCACCAGCTGAACTGTCTGAAGCTCCAGTAGGTTGATATGGCATCAGGAGTTCTCTGGGGTCTAGAGTCTGTGGACCCAGGTGGGCATCTCAGCCCATCAGGGAGGCATTGGTCGAGATTGTGACCGTCGGCTCTGGGCAGACAAAGGGGATTCCTTCCTGCAGATGTTCTGGGAGAAACCACCACTTGGGGGCATCCCACATCAGCTGGGTCACAGTGACCAGCTGGTTGAAGTGACCTTTTTATGGAGACCATTGACAGGTGAGCTCCCACTGCAGAAAGCGCATTCTCCACTGGGTCCAACAGGCCATGCTGGTGCATGTCGCCATGAATCCCAGGAAGTGCAGGAAATCTCGAGCAGGGCACAACTGCCCAACCCGAAATGACTGGGCAAAAGGAGGAGAGAACCACTGCTCAGTCTGCCAGGAGTCAAGCTCTAGCTCTGCAAGTTGAGCTCTGCCCCGATGAATTGCATCACCTACGAAGGTATGAGCTCCGACTTGGCCTTGTTCACCAGTAGGCCAAGGGACAAGCAGGTTTCAAGAGCCCAGTCCTTGGACCGCTCCACCTCCTTCCTGCAGGGACCCACCATCAGCCAATCATCCAGGTAGGGATACACCTGGATCTCTCAACGTCTCAGCCACCAATGCAATGCAATGCACTTTGTGAAGACCCTGGGAGCTGAGGAGAGGCCAAAAGGCATGGCCTGGAACTCGTAGACATTCCCTTCCACTTAGAAACGAAGGAACTGGCAGTGGGATGGACAGATGGATGGGAACATAGAAGAATGCATCCCAAAGATCTAGGGAGCAGAACCACATGTTCTGCTCCAGGGATGAAATTATCTGAGACAGTGACCATCCTGAAGGTGTCTGAACAAGGAATTTGTTCAGGTCATGCAGATCTAAGATGGGGCACCAGCACTCGTTCCCTTTGGACCCAGAAAGTATCTGGAAACAAACCCTGGGTTTACTGGAGGGTCCATGACTCGTACCACTACCTTGTTTTGGAGAAACTCAGCAATGTCTTCCCAAAGGGCTGACAGCAAGTTGGCGGACACCATGTCCTCCCATGGGGCATGGGCATGGCACGGGAGGGTAAGCCTCAAACTCCAGAGGCAGACCTTGACCGACCACTTCTAGGACCCACCTGTCTGTGGTGACAGTGGACTTTTGTCCATAGTGACAGCAGACCAGGCAGAAAGGAAGTGGCGGGGCTGGCGCCCCACGGGAGGACCTAGGGGAGACTGGCTGAGAAAGCAGTGGAGCCTCGGCCACCTGATTTGCGGACGGCCAAAGCAATCGACTTCAGTCGAGAGTTCCAAACCTGAGCCTGCTGCCCAGCTAGACGCTGGGACAACTTGGGCGCAGGGGCAGAGAGGGGCCAAAAGGGAATCTTCCTCTGAAGCTTGGAGCCCTTAGGATCCCTCTGGGCAGCGATAATAGAGTCCAGGGTGGTGCTGGATTTCTCAGTCCTAATGAGGTGTCCTTCCACCCCTGGCCCGAACAAGTCAGTGCCCAGGAAGGGGAAATCCACCAACTTGTGCTGGGTGTCTGATGTGAAGGTAGAAATCTGCAGCCAAGCCCTGCAGTGCATGGCCACCGCAGTGGGCCACAGACCAGGTGCAGGAATCACCAATGTCCTTGGCTGTTTAAGGCTGCTGCCTGGCCACCGCTCTGCCCTGGTCCTGGACTTGCTTGACTGTGCTCTGTAAATCAGTGGGGAGCCAGGAAAGCACCTCATTGAGCATGCCCAGTAAGGCACGAGTGAAATGGGCCAACAAAAGAGCTGAACACACCTGGCGAAGGCCAAGAGAAGAGACTGCACAGACCTTTTAGTCCATGTTATCCAATTTCTTGGATTCTTTGTCAGGAGGTTTTTCCATGTCTCCAACATTGCTGGTATGCCAAAAAAACAAGTCGGCCACCAAATCTTCAGGCAAGAGATGTACGGTGAAACCTCGCAGGGAACCCGTAGGAACTGCATACTTTCGGACCTTACGAGTTGAAGACGCAGGGCAGGAGACAGGGTGCTGCCAAAGCTACAGAGCAGGGCCAAGACTGACCTCAGCGACTGGGAAGGCAACCCCTGGAGGGTCACCTTAGTCAAGAATTTTGGTCAAGGGATAATTGGCCCACTTTTTAACAGGCTCCATTTGAATCCCAGTAGATTCCAAAATTAGACAGAGCAAACCCCCAAAAGAAGTGGGACCATGCTCTGTAGACAAGTCCTCCCCCAATTCCATGTCCAGCAGTTGAGAATGCAGGGAGGAGTCCTCAGACTCTGAGGAGTCACCAAAAAACTGTCAACCTCCCAAATCCCCATTGACTTTGTGGGGTCTATCGGGAGTAACAGTGACCAATAAGGAAGCCTGGGAGTGGTACAGACATCCTTAGGAGGGGGACCATGCTTTGGCTGCTCAGGTGGCACCTCCACCTGGATGGGCAGGGAGGCCGGAACAGGCAGAGCTGGGTCAGGCTGGGGCCTGGGTGGTGGCACCCACAGAAGAGCCAGGATGGGGTCCAGAATCGGCTTAATCCCAGACAGCATGAGCTGCTGCCACATAAGCTCTTCACAGCGCCGGTGCATCTTGTATCATAGCCTCACCTCTCTCAAGGAAGAAAGAAGAGGAAGAACAGCAGTGGCGGCGCTTGCCCGAGTGCTGAGAGTGACAGCACCGATGTCGATAAGGGCTGCTCGACTCTGGGCTACGGGATCTCTGCCTCAACCCAACACTGAGAAAGACAGGGAGCCAGAAAAAGCCAAGACTCCTCCTGGGGAACGGGATCCCGAAGGTTTGGGAGCGGATCTGGAAGCTGGTCCAACCCTCCCTGGGAGGTGACAGGTAGGACCGGAGTTCAAGAGAGGGAGGCATCCCCTTCATCCTGCGATGTGTCAACCGGCGAGAGAAAAATTTCGACCGGTTGGTCGCATCTTGCGTCTCTGACAGGACCAACGAGAGACCATGGAGCCAGCGACTGACCAAAGTATAGACTTCAGTCAAACTGAAGGAAGTGTGAATCAGTGGTCCAAGAGTGCTTGATCCCAAGGATCAACAACGAAACCGTTTTTTAGTTTCTTTTTAGAAGATCTAGAGGATTTTGTGCCCTTACAGGGACCTTACCCAAGAGTGGGAAGGGACCGGCACAAATCCCGAAATGCCCCCATAAAGGTGGCATCAAAGGAAAGTGGTACAAAAGCTGAAGCTGAAGAGGCATGCTCCGTGACCCGAGTCGCCTCCTCCTCGAACACTGCAAGTTGTTCAGGGGACCTCACAGCCATGGAGACCACCCGGGGGGTGTCTTTTGAGTGAACGGGTGGGTCCTGTTCGTCGGGGCACCCAAGAAGACAAGCATGCTGATCCTCCAAAGTAGACGGATGCAAAGTGCGACAAAGGCTGCAAGGCTGAGGATCGTGTTCGAGGCCTAGGCAGTAGATGCACGAGCTGTGAAGGTTCATCTGGGACATCATCTGCCTACAGTCGCAGTTTTTGAAACTGGGCACCAGCTTCATGTTGTCCATACCTACAGCAAAGTTTCAAACAAATTCAAAAACCAACTTGAAGACGTAGGGTTTCTGAAAGCAAAGGACCTACTTAATGCAGAGCGATAAGGAGGGAACCTTCTTCCAGCAGAAAAGTAGATCTGGTGTCACAGGGTGGTGCTGAAGGAGTTACCACCCGGGTGGGTGGGAGGAGCCAGCTTGAAGACCTTCCGAACAGAGATTTAAAGGGACAGGAATCAGCCAGAAGTGTGGATAGTACACCATATCCATGTCCCTAGAATTAATTTATCTCTTTGCAGAACACCTGCATCATCTTCAGCATAATTTGGATGCATTTAGAAATAGATATTTGGACATATGTGTTTTTAATAAGTAAAAAATGAGTCACCAGTGTTCTTTGGTGATCCCTCCCTTGTTCTCATTCCACTACTGTTTCATGTAGTCTGTACCCCTTTTCCCTTACCACCTGGTTACGGTCCCTTATTTCCCCCATCCTCTATGCCTTTTCCTTTCTCTTTTCCTACCTTCCCCCTTTTATCACTCATCCGTCCCTCATCTCCAGTCATTCTCATTGTTGTATTTGTATGTTTGAGTCCTAGGTTTTTTTGTATATCTGTTTTTATTTATTGTCTAAGTGGGCCTTATTGTAGTATGAGTGCACATTTTTTTTTACACTACAGTTTTGTACTTACAAACATTACTACAGGTGTTTACTGCACTTATATGCTTTTGCACAATATATTTATTCATGTAGGTCAATAAGCCGTATCTAATGTTTGGTGTCACCTGATGAAATTGTGACTAGCCATTGGCTATTTTGCATATTTATGTTTGGTGTCACCTGATTAAATTGAGACTATTCATTGGCTATTTTGCATATTTTGGGGGCTATATAAACTCTCCTCCCTAGGTAGAACCATCACCTTGCAAAATGCTCATATCCTGCGTGAAAGATTGGTAGATGGTGGTGGTGGTGGTGTGCCACCCATGCTGCATTTTATCCCCGTGTAACTTTTAAGCAATAAAGTCTTCTAGCACCAAGTAAAGTGGCTAAGATTCTTGCCTTTACTGGTTTACATGCATTCCCAGCTCATTTGTCTTATCTATGGTGTTTTGCCTGGTGTCAGAACAGTACGTAGATACAAAATATATATATATTTAAACATACCAGTTTGGGGATGGCAGACAGAAAGGCAACCACTTACTGTAAGTAAGTTGGGTAGCTCAGCAGTGACCTTAAAGCAATCAGATTACAGTGCAACTCTAAACATTACAGAGAACAGTGAAGGGGTAACCATGTACAACAAAAGCCTATGCTACCACAGAAGGGTTCTGATTACATCAGGCCTTAACACAAACAAGCTCAAGAGGTCTGATGTAATCAGAACCTGGACGTAGCAACACAGGCCTGCTTTATCAATGATTGCCCACTTTCACTGTTTTTTTTATGGTGTATTGTTTGTAAGTTTTATTTTATTTTTTTATAAGTAAAAGTGATCTTGCAGTACTCTGCAGCGGCAGCGTTCGTCACCAGTTCCATATCAGAAACTAAACCGACCACTGTGTGCTCGGCAGCATGTATAAAACACCAGGTGCCATGAGGATTTCTGATCAGCTGGAATATTTTTGTTCAACAGAAGGGTACAACGTTTTCATGACCTTTGAACTGTGGTACACTTCAACTGACATGGAAATCCATATAGAACAAGGGCCAACTATGCAATATATATGGAATAATGTATGCATGACCATACAAAACAAGTCTGTGTTTCCGTTGAGGGGTAGAGATAACAGTATACAGACCTCGAAAACGAAGCTCGAAAGGTCCATGCCGTTATCTCAATCCAGAGATGTAAACACAGGATGAGTTGTGTAGGGTTACCCATACTTTATTTTTTTTTTATAGTATATGGTTTTGTACAGGGAAGTAGCGGGCAGAAGCTGCAAGTGGCACCAAGTGTCAGTACACAGAGAGAGAGAGCTCAGTGAAAATGAAAGTGTCAGCACGAGTAGGGAGCACTCAGTGGAAATGAAGCCGGGCTGGCAGGCGGGAGTCAATGCGAGAAGGGACACAGGTGCACTTGATGGCACAATGTGTACAACATCTTTAGAACATGCACAACAACTTTCTGAGAGCCACTGAATTCCATACACAATAAGCTCTAACCATATACTATAAATACTTTGAGGATAAACTGTTTTAAAAAAAAAAACTGCATTCTTCTCTACCAATGGTCTCTTACTAGCAAGGCAAAAAAAAAAACACCACATACTTTAGCAAAATTTTTTCTTCCTCTCTCATTACTAAAGGTTACTCCCGACGAGGTATTAAAGTGTGGTCCCCTTAGCCCATCTACTGTGGAAGTTAAAAGATCCATGACACAACTAAGTAGGGGATTCCAGGGACTAGGCATAACATTCCCTCACATAGTAAAACGTGTCCTAATGTAGATGTCCATAACAGTGTGTGTGAGAATGTGAAGTACATGGTGGCTGCTCCACTGGTGTGCATATCATTATATACCTACTAGTGTTTAACTAATTGCTTTAAGGGCTTTGGAATAGTGAGTATGAAAGGGACTATATAAATCAAAATTCTGCAACAACTAAGACAATCTGAAGCATATATATATATATGGCACTAGAAATAAGCTTCAAGACTGTGCAATTCACTCATTATTATGAAAATGTCATTCTTTTATACTGAATAAAGGCCCAACACACTTATTTGATCACTCGTCCCTTTATCTAGCATTCTTTTAGTACAAATGTGTCCTGACATTAGAAAACCCTGCCTTTGATATTTTGATACAGACTAAAACAATATTTAGGAACCTTCAGGCTGCTGTGAATTCCAACTCCTGGTATTATAACTGTAACATTATGGATCAGATTTTTTCCTCAAAATAAAGAAATAAGTTCCCCAAGGTTCCTTTTTAATTTAAACAAATGCTAAGTAGGGAGACAAGAAATGTGGAATAACATCTAAATAATACATGTAAGAAACTTGTCTCAACCCAAAACAGAATGTCTTAGAAAGTTACCAAACTTCATTTATCAATTTTTATAAATGCTTTATTATTGTCATCATATGGTTTTATAAAAAAACTCATACGCTCCCTAATAGTATCAGTAACGTTTCGGAAACCAAATTCCTTCATCAGACTGTGGAGCTAATTCTGAAAAAATAAAAAATATATGTTTAAATACAAAATATTCTCATTCTGATTAAATAATATATGAAGCATTAGGAAAACATTGCAGGTGGAACTAACCTGCCTCTTTCATGGTTGCCAATTGGGGGGGGGGTTTAAAAATAATTCCTCTAATCTGAGGTTCCGTATTTTGTATTATCTAAACAGGAGTGAGAAACAAAACATACATTAGCCCAATTTGTAGCTAATATAATAATATGCATGCTATTAAATAATAATTTATAATGTACCTTTCATTCAATTCTTATATTAAAGGTAGGTACATCTCAGTTGTCCCAAAGAAAAAATTACTCACCTTAGTAATGTTGTTTCTTCTAATGGAGTCTTGCTATATTATGACAGTAGCAGTTTGATCCAGCTCTAGAACTGCTCCGGAGGTGAAATGGTTAAAACCATTCCAAAATAGAATTTTGGCCACGAGCTCTAAGAAGCAGCTCTATCTGTGTTATTTCAAACCTGAACTGTCAGATCTTTACGAGCCAAACTCATTAAGGTCTGTGTGGAAGCTGTAACCTACACTAGCCAAATGGCTACCTAAATAATAACAACCATTGCTGGTCCCAACACCCAAGACTCAAGTCAGGGGACCAGAAATACTAACACAATTCTAATCATATGAGAATAAAACATAAGTATAATAAAACACACACACACACACACACACACACACACCCAAAGCCCCAAAAGGGGACAAAAATGCTAACAGGGCATAAAAAGGTGCCCACACCAAGTTGCCCGCACCCCACCCAAGTAGAGGTTCTGAGAGGGGCAGGTTGGGGGGGAGGTCATAATATAGCAAGACTCCATTAGAAGAAACAACATTACTAAGGTGAGTAATTTTTTCTTCAAACAACATGAAGTCTTGCTATATTATGACAGTAGCAGAATACACAGCAGTACCTCCATGGAGGAGGGGCAGAACCTACTTAGGGAATAGGCTCTGAAGAACAGCTGTGCCAAACCGAGCATCTCTCCTGGCCTGGACATCCAGGGAGTAATGCTTGGTAAAAGTGTGTACCGTTTTCCAAGTGGCAGCCTGGCAAATCTCTAATATAGGGATGTCTCTGGCAGCAGCTAGAGACGCAGCTGTACCCCTGGTAGAATGAGCCCTCAAACCGGGGGCTCTGCCCAGTTTCTGATAACAAAATTGGATACAAGAGACAATCCACCTGGCAATTGATCTCTTAGTGGCAGGTTTGCCTTTCCCAACTTCACCATAGGTAAGGGAAAGTTGGAGGGATTCAAACTCTGACCTTTGCACGCCTATATAGTAACTAAGAGCTCTCTTAACATCCAGGCTGTGCAACCTCCTCTCACCAGAAGAGGAGTGATCAGTGAAAAATACTGGAAGGAGATAGATTGATTAAGATGGAAATCTGAAACCACCTTAGGCAAAACTTCCTATTAGTCCTAAGGACTACCTTATCCCTGTGGAAAGAAATAAAGTCAGTTTCCACTGACAAGGCTTGCAACTCACTTATGTCTGGCAGAAGTGATAGCCACTAGAAAACAGTTTTCCAAGTTAGGTACTTAAGCTCTGCAGAAGACAGAGGTTCAAAGGGGTTGCATTAACTGGGCAATGCAAACATTAAGGTCCCAAGCAGGGGCCGGTTCCCGAAAGGTGGATTAGTATGGAGTAATCCCTTAAAAACTTGGAAAACACAGGATGAGAGGAAAGAGGGATGACTTTCCTGCTGACACAAAAGCAGATACAGCTGCCAAATGAACTCTCAGGGTAGCTGGTCTGAGACCCAGGAATTAAGATGTACCATGTAATCTAACACAATGGGCAAATCAGCAGATTCTGGGGAAATATTTTTCCCAGCACACCAAATGGAAAACCTTTTCCATTTAGAACTATAAGTAGCCCTAGCGGAAGGCTTTCTAGAAGCCTTTAGGATCTCAAGAACACCATGAGAGAGGTGTAAATCAGCAAACTCTAACTCCTCAAGAGCCAGGCCTTGAGGTTGAGGGATTTGAGGTCCGGATACCAAACCCTTCCCTGGGCACAAGTCAACAGGTTGTGATTCCTGGGGAGGCAAAGGGGAAGATGGATTGTCAGTGACAGAAGGAGTGGGTACCAGGGCTGCCTGGCCCAATCCGGGGCAATCAGAATCACCCTGCAAGGCTGAGATCTGATTTTGACTAGTACTTTGAATAGGAGAGGGAAGGGGGGAAAAGCATAGAGAAACTTCCCCTCCCAATCCAGAAGAAGGGCATCCAGGGGAACTGAGCCCAGCACTGGAGGCCTACAACAGAACAGAGGAAGTTTGTGATTGGGGCTGCAAAAAGATCTATCTGAGGGGTGCCCCATCTGGCAAAGACTATCCCCAGCACTTGAGGATCCAGGGACCATTCGTGATGGCCCTGGGAAATCCTGCTGAGAGCATCCGCTAGGACATTGTCCTTCCCTGGAAGATGAACTGCTATGAGGGAAGTGTTCGGGGAATAGGCCAGAGATCACAACTTCATTGTCTTGGTGCATGCGTAAGACCGAGTGCCCCCTGTTTGTTGATGTACCACATTGTTGTGGTGTTGTCTGTTCTGACTTGTATCACCTTGTCGTGACAGATGCAGAAAATGCTTGAAGAGCTAAAAAGACAGATCTGAGTTCCAGCAAATTGATGTGGAGCAGAGATTCCTGGGGGGACCACACTTCCTGAGTGGAAAGGTCGCCCATGTGGGCTCCCCAACCCAGAAGGGAAGCATCTGTAGTGAGAGTCAAGTCGTGAGTAGGGGGAATGAAGGGGAACCCCAATCTTACATTGCTCTGATCCTGCCACCGCTGGAGGGCTAGGATCAAGGTTCGAGTCACTGGGACCAACTTGGACAGGGGGTCTCTTCTCTGAAACCAATAGGTTCTCAAGTGAAACTGAATGTCTCTCATCTGAAATCTTGCTCCCTGCACAACAGCTGTGGATGCAGCCATGTGCCCCAGGAGCTGCAGAAAGTGTCTTGCTGGTCGAGAGACCTGCAGAGTGAAGGAGGAGGCCAGAGCCACTAAATTCCTTACCCTTTCTAAGGGAAGAAAGGCTCTGGCTAGCTTTGTGTCCAATTCTGCCCCTATAAAGGTGAGTACCTGGACTGGTTCCAGAACCGACTTTGGTAGATTTAGCAGAAAGCCCAGGGAGGTGAGAAGCTCCTGGGTGACCTGCAGGTGAGATTTTACCTGTTCTGGGGACTGGCCTACAATGAGCCAGTCATCTAGATAGGGGAAAAACAGCAATCCTTTGCCTCCTTAAGTGAGCCACTGCCACTGCTAGACACTTTGTGAATACCCTTGGGGCAGAGGTAAGGCTGAAGGGCATTGCTCTGAACTGGTAATGACCTGAGGGCAATTCGAATCTGAGGTACTTTCGATGGGAGCTTCTGATTAGGACATGGAAATAGGCATCCTTGAGGTTCAGGGAGGCTAGCCAGTCCCCTGGCCTTAGGGAGGGTAAAATCATTGCCAGAGTTACCATTTTGAACTTTGGTTTCAAAAGATGCTTGTTCAGATATCTGAGATCTAATATGGGCCGCCATTCTCCTGTCTTTTTTGGGGTAAGGAAGTATCTGGAATACAGACCCCTGCCCTGGTGCAGGGGAGGAACCCTTTCTACTGCTCTGAGAGCTAACAGGGATGAGACCTCTGCTTCCAGAGCAAGGGTCTCTGAAGCACTTGCGGTAGAAAAGTCTGCTTCTCAACTTGGGAAACTTTTGAAGCTGAGAACCAGACCCTGACCTACTACTTCCAGAACCCACTTGTCTGAGGTTAAAGAAGCCCAATTCTGGCTGAAGTAGGCCAGCCTGCCCCCTACCGGTACAGGAGAATGGGCCCTGGGCACCCCATCAGGGTGCCTGCTTAGCAGAAGCTTTAGGTTGGGGGTGGGAGCAGGTCTGCCCACCCCTCGTCTGCCTCTGCCTCTGAAGAAGCCCCTCTGAGCATAGGCAGAGGAGGCCTGAGTCTGGTAAAAAAGGCCTGTGAAAAGGCCTACCCCTACCCCTGGGGGTATGCCTTTGAGGAGTGGCTTGCCGCTCCTCAGCCTGGGCACTCTTGTAAGTAGTCCTATATTCATCCATCTTTTTCATGTAGTTCTCTGCTCCCCAAACAGAGAATTCCCCACCACAGGAAAATCCATAGCCTTAGTCTGGATATCCTGTTACAGACTAGTACACCTGAGCCAGGCCAACCTACGAAAAGCTACAGATGTGGCCATGACCCTAGAGGAAACATCATTAACATCCACAGCAGCATGAAACTGAACCTTAGAAGCCTCAATGCCATCAGCAGCCACCTGTTCTAGTTCACTAGCCAGTTGGCCATGGGCTTGCTTGACTAATTGCATCACAGTATCCCATCTAGATTTCGGATACCTAGCTACATAAGCCATAATAATCGCTTGCCTGAGTCCCAGAGAGGCTGCCATATACTGTTTTTTTGCCATGGCATCAATCTTCCTGGAACTTGTCAGGAGGATGTGAAGCCAGGGAATATTAGCTTTATCACAGGCAGCAGCCTGAACTACTCCCAACATGACTGCATTGCTGAGAAAGGAATTCTGTATCAGGACCTGACAATGTGTACCTTCTGTCCATCTTTTTATCTACAGGAGGCACAGAATTAGAGTTTTTAAAATTTTTATTGTTTGCTTCCTAAAAGACTTATGTAAAGGAATAGACAATCTCCTAGACTCTGGAATATCCATCATTTCTACAAAACCAGGCTCCTCTTGCTCATCCACAGCTTCTTCTAAGGAAGCTGGAGGGTTTCAGCAACTTTTTGTAAAACATGAAATGAGATGGGGACTCGGACAGCATAGGGGAGATTCTAAAGGTCTGTCTGGGAGATGTCCAGTCTCAATGGGCACACCCAGACCTTCCAGCCACATTCATACTGCTCATAATCATCCTCCCTCCTCTGGTTCATAAAATTCTCAATATCATATTCCTGAACCACTGGGACTCGGACGAACCGACCTTTTGCCAGATAGTGGCGATTCGGACGGACCCTGAGACAGTGACTGGACAATTTGTATGGCTTTTGCTATCTCTGCAGCAGTTGGAGAAGGGTTTTGACTCCAGACCTGCTGATTTTCTTGTTTTCTTTACTGGATTTGGTTCCTCAGAACCAGCTTTTCTTGCCGAGGAAGTCTCGCCCTGGTCAGAGGGCACTCCCTCCGGTTCGGTTGGCACCGAACCGGGCTTTCATCGGGTCAGCGGACTTTGCAACCTCTCGTTCCCCTGAGCCTGCCCAATCTTTTTCCAGGGTGGCTGCAGGGAAATTCTTACATATCTGGCAGTCTGACTGGAGGTGGTCAAACCCCAGACAATAAACACATGTGGTGTGTGGGTCAGCCTTGGCAAAGACTTCCCCACAAACATCACAATGTTGAAACCCAGTGGGCCCGTTTTTTCTTTTGGGTTTCTCAGACATAATGCCAGCCTAACCAGAAAACTTGCCCTTTTAACGGCAGTGCCAGGCAAGACTCCCTTATCGGTTCCTAACCGTGTCACAGGTATTGGAAAAAACCGTAATAAATCCCTTTTTTTTAGAACCGGGAACCGCACTCTAAAATATTAAATTTTAGTTTTAAATGAGTTTTAAACCCAACTGATCAGTTCAAAACCGAACCGATAACTTACAAGTTCCACACAGACAAAACCTTCAATTTACTTACGGTTACCACAGATAGAGCTTGAACCGAACGGTTTTGCGGTTAAAATAAAACTATTCTCGGTTGAATCCAACCGAGAAAACACTTTTTAAACCGAGAAATGAACCGAGCAGTAGGAGAAATCTCCGGAGCGACTGTTCACTGAGGCGGAGTAAAGAATCTGACAGTTCAGGTTTGAAATAACACAGATAGAGCTGCTTCTTAGAGCTCGTGGCCAAAATTCTATTTTGGAATGGTTTTAACCATTTCACCTCTGGAGCAATTCTAGAGCTGGATCAAACTGCTACTGTCATAATATAGCAAGACTTCATGTTGTTTGAATATAACTTTATCCTAAAAGGAAACCTTTTCAAAAATGAAGGACCAACTTTAATGAAGTTAATGTTCATTCTGATGCTTATTAATTCATAAGTTTGAATCTTACCTTTATGGTAAGAATTAAGATTAATCTTGTTTTTTTCTATTCAATGTCTGTATCTATAAAAGTAAGCACTAGTTAATACACAATTCTCCCCTTGTAAACTTGATAGCAAATGTTAGCGATTTGAAAAAAATATTTTGAGTTCCAAATGAAACCCTTTACCTTCTGTTCTCTGTTCATTTATATGCTCTTTTAAATCCTTCAAAGGCTTTTAAACAACAATCGAATTGAATACTAAATGCTGAAAACGCCCCGCCGCCATTAGCACACCACGCCAACTAGCTACTGCATTAACCTTTCTTCCCGGTTTGGTTTGAATGAAAAAGAAGTTTAATGAATGGTTGAAAAAATGGTGTGGAGCATAGGAATTTGGCTTCATTGGGGACTGGGGTTCCACCTGGAGGGACACCAGCCTATACTGGCAGGATGGTCTGCATCTGTCCAGGAAGGGAACAAGTCTTTTGGGCAATCGGTTTAAATGCTTCATTGGCAAGCTTTTAAACTAGTCAAGGAGGCACTGATAAGCAGCAGGAAAATCCCAGCCTACCCCTACAAAACAGGGTACTAAATGAGAAAAAGACCAAGGTAGAAAGGTCAGTGGGGGATGCTGCTACAGAAGGTAAAGCCATCAAAAAATGGAGAGCAATGAGTACCAATGCCTGTAGTCTGGGTAACAAGCTTCCTGAATTAGTGGCCTTGATGGAGGAGGAACATCTGAATATTGTGGCAGTCACAGAAACATGGTACACACAGAACCATGACTGGGACGTAAACATACCAGGATACACTATCTACAGGAGGGACAGGGAGGGTAAAAGAGGAGGAGCTCTCTACATAAGAGAAGGAATCAAAGCAACAGAACAAAAGGGTAAACAGGGAGGAGAAGAAGCACTGTGGGTCAGTTTGGAGGCAGGCAATGGCACCACAGTCCACACAGGGGTTGTATACAGACCCCCCTCTCAGGGGGAGGAAATGGACAAGAAAATGATAGAAAGTATACTTAGAATGGCAGATAAAGGGGAGATATTGCTGATGGGTGATCTGAATATGCCAGATGTTAACTGGAGTGCAGTTGCAGCAGCCACTTCTAAGAGTGGGGTTATTACAGATGCCCTACAGGGGGCATGCCTTAGAAAACTAGTATTGGAACCCACTCGAGAGGGAGCAATCTTAGACCTGGTCCTCTCAAATGGAGATGGAGATGGAGAGAGGATCACAGATGTAGAAGTGGGTAGCCATCTGGGAACTAGTGACCATCGAACAGTATGGTTCACAATAAACACAGCAATAGAGTCAAGCTATACAAAGGCAAAAGTACTGGACTTCAGAAGGGCTGACTTTGCCAAAATGGGTGAGTGCCTAAGGAATGCACTAGCAAATGGGCAGGAAGGAGGGGTGGAAGAACAATGGGGAATAATAAAAACTGCCATCACAGAGGTAACAAGCCTTTGTGTGAAGCAAATAAAACAAAACGATGTAAGAATCCACTATGGTTCTCAAAGGAGGTGGCAGTGAAGGTTCAAGAGAAAAAGAAAGCATTCAGAAAGTACAAGGAATCACAGAAGGAGCAGGACAGAGAATTGTATCAGTTAAAGCAAAAGGAAGCTGGGAAGGCAGTCAGAACAGCAAAGGCCCGAACTGAGGAAAAGATAGCCAAATCAGTTAAGAGGGGGATAAAATACAGGTTACTCACCTGTAACAGGAGTTCTAGGAATGGTATATGTTGTTCATCCACACTATCTGGCAGGTTCCTTGCCGCTTTAAATCTTGCTGGAAGGTCTTCAGCTAGCTCCTCCCACCCACCCGGTGGTAAAACTCTCTACAGCCCCATGACGCGAGATCTGGCCCGCTGGAAGCTCAGGTTGCTGTCGAAGCCGGGAGGTCGGTGGAGTCGTGTGGATGAACAACATATACCATTCCTAGAACTCCTGTTACAGGTGAGTAACCTGTATTTCTAGGACATGGATATGTTGTTCATCCACACTATCTGGCAGACTCTAGCAGTTCTCCGGGAGGAGGGAGGCAAGGCGCACACCCCTAATACTTACTTGGGAACAAAGATTGGAGAACCGAGGCCCCAAAACCAGCATCCCGGCGTGACTCAAGGTCGATGTGGTAGTGGGAAATAAAGGTGTGTGCTGACTTCCAGGTAGCAGCCCTGCAGATCTCCTGGATAGGGACATCCCTGGAAGCAGCCACCGATGCAGCAGTATGGCGGGTAGAATGAGCTCTTATCCCTCTGGGAGGCTCCATGCCCGCTAACTCATAGCAGAGATTTATGCAGGAGGTGACCCATCTGCCTATAAATCCGCTGGCTGCAGGTCTGCCAGGTGCGGCTTCAGCGTAGGTGACAAACAGCTGGCGAACCTCTCCCCGAATTTCAGCCGTGCGCTCCTTATAATAAGCGAGCGCCCTTCTAGGGTCCAGAGTATGGAGCCTATATTCGGCCTCCGAGGTGTGACTGGGGTAGAACACTGGCAGAGTCAATACCTGATTAAGGTGAAACTCCGACACCACCTTCGGAAGGAATTTCGGGTGGGGGCGTAGGACAACCTTGTCCCTGTGGAAGACCAGGTAAGGAGACTCGATGCTCAGCGCCTGGAGTTCTCCCATCCTTCTGGCTGACGTGATAGCCACCAAGAAGGCGGTTTTCCACGACAGGTGGGGGAGACCACACCTGTGCATTGGTTCGAATGGCTTGCCCATGAGCTTTGCCAGTACCAGCAGTAAATCCACGGAGGTGGGGTTCCGCACTGGAGGAAATGTGATCAAGGCCTTTGAAAAGCGCCTGACCACTTTTTTTTCCTGGCCACTGACTGCTGACCAGCCCACGCCTGCAAGCAGAAGTGGCTGCAGGTGCACCTTAAGGGTCGCCGACCTAAGCCCTTGACTAGATAGGGACCATAGATAGTCCAAAATGCTCGCCACAGGACACGAGAAAGGGTCCAACCCTTTTTCCCGACACCAAATGGAGAACCTCTTCCATTTGAAGGCATAGCATTTTCTGGTCGACTCCTTACGGGACGCCTCAACGACGTTGAGGACCTCGTCGGAAAGACCCAAGGCCTGGAACTCTAGCCGCTCAGGAACCAGGCCGTCAGGTGCAGGGACTGAAGGTCCGGATGGAACACCTTCCCCTGATTGACTGAGAGCAGGTCCGGGCGAGCTGGAAGCTGCCGCGGAGTCCTGGAGCTGAGGCTGAGGAGATCTGGGTACCAGAACTGGCGAGGCCAGTCTGGGGCTATCAGAATCACCTGCGCCTTGTCCCTCCTCGCTTTCAGCAGGACCCTGTGAATCAGGGGAACGGGGAAGGCGTAAAAGAGGCCCGGGGTCCACGGCCTCGAAAAGGCATCCCCCTGCAGCGAGCCCTGCTGAGGGGGGCGGGCATGAAACAGCCTCAGCTTCGCGTTCTCCCTGGAGGCAAACAGATCCACCAGAGGTGTGCCCCAGCGGGAGAACAGGTCTTGTACTATCTCCGGCAGGAGAGACCACTGTCGCGATGCAGCCCCTATCCGCTCAGGGCATCGGCCAGGGTGTTGGAGGCCCTGCCACATGAATGGCCAGGAGATCCGCATCCAGGCTGCGACTAGTGACCAGATGCGGAGAGCTTCCTTGCATAGAGGCAAGGAGCGGCCCGCCCTGGCGGTTTAGATAGTACATGGTCGTGGTATTGTCCGTCTGACCGGACCACTTGACCCGGAGAAACGGAGCAAAGGCGGTGAGAGCTAGGCGGACCGCATGGAGCTCCAGCAGGTTGATATGGCATCGGGACTCGCGGGACCAGAGGTCAGGCCCGGTGTTCCCCAGATGGGCACCCCAACCCATCAAAGAGGCGCTGGTCGATAGAGAGACCGCTGGCTCGGGCGACAAACGGGATACCCTCCTGCAGATGGGACGGAATGGTCCACCACTGGAGAGCGCTCCACATCTCCTGGTCGCCCACGCTGCTGGTCCAGAGGGTCGCAACGCTGTGACCACTGGCCAGCCAGACCCCACTTTAGGGCGATGTGCCAGCCGCATCCAACGGACTACGCTGGTACAGGCCGCCATAAGACCCAGGAGTCGAGGAAGTCCCGCAGAGGGCCATTGCCCAACCAGAAATAATTGGGCAAAGGAGGTAAGAACCTCGGCCCTGTCCGCCGAGCCGTGCTCTGGCTCGAAGAGTCGAGCTCTGCCCGATGAAGGATATCACCTGCTTGGCTCGAGTCTGACTTGGCCTCGTTGACCAGGAGGCCCAGTTGAGAGCAAACCCGGAGGGCCAGATTTCTGGACCGCTCCACCTCCAACCTGGAGGGGGCTGCTATCAGCCAATCGTCCAGGTAAGGGTACACCCGGACCCCTCGGCGCCGAAGGAAAGCTGTCACCGCTGCAATGCATTTGGTGAAGACCCTGGGAGCTGAAGAAAGGCCGAAGGGCATGGCCTGGAACTCGAAGAGGGATCCCTCCGCTCTGAAGCGGAGGAATCTCTGATGAGACGGACGGATAGGGATGTGAAAGAACGCGTCCTGGAAGTCCAGAGAACAGAACCACACGCCGTGTTCCAGAGATGGTATTATCTGAGCCAGAGTGACCATTCTGAAGGTTCGAGACCTTAGGAACTTGTTCAGGTCGTGTAGGTCTAAGATGGGGCGCCAGCCCCCCGTCCGTTTCGGGACCAGGAAGTACCTGGACACGAACCCTGGTTCTGGTGAAGGGTCCTCTATCTCTTTTATCACCCTTTTCTGAAGGAGGAGGCGTGTGGCTCGACGAGCCTGTAGAGATTCTGGGACCCCAGCCCCAAGCGGCGACGGCTCTGAAGGGTGGAGCCTGCTTGAATTCCAGAGGCAGGCCTCTTCCCACCACTCAAAACCCACCCGTCCGTGGTAACAGCGGACCAGGCGGAAAGGAGTGTGGAGCTGCCCCATCAGGGGAACCAGGGCGAGGTGACGGGATGGGGTGATACCTCAGCCCGCCACTTAGCAGGCTTGGAGGAAGGACCGCCTGGGGACCACCAGACCTTTTCCTCCTTGCTTCCTATTAGAGGAAGCCGATGGCTTGGGCTTGAATACAAGGTCTAGCCTGCTGGCCCTGACGCTGTTGTTGGGCCGGCGGGTGCAGGCGGAGTAGAGGACGAAAGGCTTAGACTGGGGCTATGACCCTTGTCCCTCATGCGACGCAGACCGAATCCAAGGTGGCATTGGATTTTTCGATCCTCTGGAGGTGGCCTTCCACCCAGGGCCGAACAGGTCTGTTCCCAGGAAAGGAACGTCCGCAGCTTTGTGCTGGGTATCCGCGTAAAGGTGGATATTCGCAGCCATGCCCCGGCCTTGGCAGTGGCCGCCACTGACCGGGCACATGAGTCTCCTATATCCAGAGCAGTCTGGAGCTGTTTTGGCTACTGCCCTGCCCTGATCCCGCACCTGCTTGACCGTAGTCTGCAGGTCAGCGGGAAGATGAGGGACCGCCTCATCCAGGGAACCCAACAGGGCATGGGAGAAATGTGCCATGAGGACGGCCGAACTGGCCTGACGAAGGCCGAGAGAAGAGGCAGCATACACTTTCCGCCCCGAGTAGTCCAATTTCTTGGACTCTTTGTCAGGCGGTTTGTCCACGTCCCTGGCATTACCGGCACGCCGGAAAACACTGTCCGTGACCAGCCCTTCAGCCGAGGGGTGTTCAGAAAACCCGGACAGAGAGCCAGTAGGGACCGCATACTTCCTGTCCATCCTGGCCGAGGCGAGGACAGGAAGCCGGACGCTGCCAAAGTTCCAGGGCGGCCCGACAATGGCTCGCCACTGGAAAGGCCTCCGTGGAGAATCCCTTGGTCCAGAATCTCGGTGAGGGATATCTGGCCCATTTGGATACGGGTTCAAGCTTCATCCCAGTGGATTCTGAGATGAGCCTAGAAGTCCTAGGAAGAATGAGGGCTATCATCCACTGACTGCCCCAGAGGACTCCAAGTCAAAATGCTTGGAGAACAGGAGAGTCATCAGACTCAGACGAGTTGTCGAATAGCTGCCTGGAGCCTGAGCCACCCTCCACTTGCCGAGGCTTGTCAGGCGGAGAGTGACCGACAGCCTACGGGAAGGCCTTGGGCCAACCGCGATTCTTCGCCGGAGCCCCAGCTGTCGGCTGAGGTGGAGGCGTTCCACCACAATTGGTGGGACAGCCGAATAGGTCGGACAAATGGCCTGAAACAGGCTCCTCGACCACTACCTGGTCGGTGGCAACCACTTAATGGCGGAGAAGAGGCCTGAGCCGCTTATTGGCCAGAAAAATTGTTGCCACATGAGGTCCTTTTTGGCGTGAGCTCACGCCGAGCCTTCCCTCCTCGGCCGAGGAGGAAGAAGAGGAAGAGCGGCAACGCCGCTTGCCGCGGTGCCGAGACCGAGACCGTCTATGTCGACGGGAACGGCTGGACCGCGAAGATGTCCGAGACAGAGAATCTCGGCTAGGCCGAGGTCGGTGAGGCGGGGAGCCGAGGATCGGCGATCCCCTCGGTTCGGTCGGCAAACCCGACGGCTCCTGATTCACCGGTACGGGAGAGCCGACGATATCCTCAGCCCTCACCGGGGGAACCGGGGAGGAGGGAATCTCGGCTTCTCCAGCCGACAACCCGTCTAACGGGTCGAGAAAAATCTCGACCTCGTTGGCGGGAGTCTCAGTCACCTGGCCTGATGGGGGCACCGTGAAGCCAGTGGCCGAAGCAGAGAATTCGACCGAAGTCGATTGTCGACGAGGGGAGAGGGATCTTTCCCGCTCCCAAGAGCGTCGACGATGAGACTTACTCTTAGACATCTTCGACCGATGAAACGGACTCGAAGAAGTAGGACCCTCGCCTGTAGTTGAGAGGGTCAAGCAAAGCTCCTTAAAGGAAGCTGAATATGAGGTCCCGAGCGATAGAGGGACAAAGGCCGCAGAAGAGGAAGTCGCGGCCTGAGCCGCCTGCTCTTCGAAGGTGACCAACCTCTCTAGTTGTTCGGCGGATCCCGCAGCCACGGAAACCGCCAGTCGGGCCTCTTTGGATTTGACCAGAGGAAATCTTCTTTCGGGACGCCCCAGATGTAAGCGGGCAGCGCGGTTCTCGAGGACGTAGACCGAGAAGGAGGAACACAGGTCGCAAGCCTGCGGGTCGTGCTCCTGGCCAAGGCAATAAACGACGCGGAGTGCGGGTCCATCCCGAGACATCTTCTGCCCACAGGGACATCTCCAAACCAGGTCGATGGTCCATCGCAGCAGCGAAGGAAGAAGACCGAGAAAAGTTATAAAAATTTTTCTCTTTTTAAACCGAGGATTTAGGCCCAAAACTTAATCGCAGAGCGTTAAGGAGGGAACCTGAGCTCCAAGCGGTAAGGAAGATCTACGCCATGGGGCGGAGCTGAGAGTTTTACCACACGTGGTGGGTGGGAGGAGCTAGCTTGAAGACCTTCCGACAAGATTTAAAGCGGCAAGGAACCTGCCAGATAGTGTGGATGAACAACATATCCATGTCCCTAGAAACCTTTTAGGTACATCAGGGAGCAAAGGAAGACTAAGGGAGGGATAGTGAGGCTTAATAAAGGGGAGGGGGGTGGGCAGAGGATGATGGTGAAAAGGCAGAGATACTAAACACATATTTTTGCTCAGTATTTACAAATGAAGAGGGGGAGGTACCTAAAACAAACAGAAACACTCTGGATGCAGAAGCTGATACCAGCCCATTTACAGAAGAAAGGGTTCTGAAAGAACTCTTAAAACTGAAGGTGGACAAAGCAATGGAGCCTGATGGGATTCATCCCAGAATTCTAAAAGAACTAAGGGTAGAACTAGTGACACCACTGACTACCCTCTTTAACAATCATGGGAAGATGGGGTGGTACCTGAGGACTGGAGGAGGGCAGATGTGATTCCCCTTCACAAAAGTGGGAGCAGGGCAGATGCAGGAAACTACAGACCTGTTAGTTTAACCTCAGTGATAGGGAAAATGATGGAATCACTTCTGAAGGAAAGAATTGTCGAGTACCTAGAGGCCAGAGGGGCACAGGACCCAAGGCAGCATGGATTCACAGCAGGAAGGTCATGCCAAATGAATCCAATAGATTTCTTTGACTGGGTGACGAAAGTAGTAGATCAGGGAAGGGCTGTGGACATGGCCTACCTAGACTTTAGCTAGGCATTTGACTCAGACCCACACAAAAGATTAATATACAAGTTAGCCAGCCTGGGAGTGGGTCCCAAGATGATAGCCTGGGTAAAGAATTGGCTGGAGAATAGGACACAGAGGGTAACAGTAAATGGAGTCCACTGAAGAAAGGGGGGTTACTAGTGGGGTGCCGCAGGGTTCAGTAATAGGACCAGTCCTCTTCGATGTCTTTATAAGCAACATTGCAGAGGGACTGGAAGGAAAAGTATGTCTCTTTGCAGATGACACAAAGATCTGCAACAGAGTTGATGCACAAGGTGGGGTGGAGAGGATGAGAAGGGACTTGGCAAGGTTAGAGGAATGGTCAAATGTATGGCAGCTTAGATTTAATGCTAAGAAGTGCAAGGTAATGCACCTGGGAAACAAAAACCCAGGGAAGAGTACACAATGGGGGTGAGATACTAACAACAACAAAAATGGAAAGGGACCTGGGGTAGTCATATCAGATGACTTAAAGGTGGGCAAGCAATGTGAGAGGGCAGTAAGGAGGGCTGGGGGGATACTGGGATGCATTGGGAGAGGCATCACCAGTAGAAAACAGGAAGTTGTTATCCCTCTGTACAGACAGCTGGTGAGACCCCATCTGGAGTACTATGTGCAGTTCTGGAGACCCAATCTCCGCAAGGACATAGACAAGATGTAAGCTGTCCAGAGGAGGGAAACTAAAATGGTGCAGGGTCTGCACCAGAAGACATATGAAGAGAGACTAAAGGAGCTTAATATGTATAGCCTCAAGGAAAGGAGGTGGGGGGACATGATAGAAACTTTCAAGTACCTCAAGGGAATCAACAAAGTCCAAGAGGGTAGCATCTTTCAAAAAAAGAGGTGTGCAAGAACAAGGGGCACAATTTGAAGATAGAGGCGGCTCAGAGGTAATGAAAGGAAGTATTTTTTCACAGAGAGGGTTCTGGATGCATGGAACGGCCTTCCAGAGGAGGTTGTGGAGCCAAAAACAGTGGTTGAATTCAAGCATGCATGGGACAGCCATAAGGCAATTCTAGGGGGTGGGGGTAGAAAGAAGTAGGCTGCTGGCTAACTAGGATCTGCAGCCTATCCATTAGGTAGGGAAATGGGCAGACTGGGTGGGCCAAGCGGTCCTTATCTGCTGTCAAATTCTGTGTTTCTATGAGCCGCTCAGGTGTGCACGTAAATCGTGCCACGTCACTAGATGACATCACCCTGGGCGGCCCGGTAAAATGAATGAAACTCTCCCGTAAAGTCAGTAAAGGAGAGTTCCCCCCCATTTCTCAAAGTTTGAATCAGTGCTTAAAGTGATATAGGAACAAATATCAATGAAATCTCACATCTGGTTAAGGCTCATACGTTTCAGAATACATTTTATGATGTCATTTAAAAAAGGAATTTTTAGATAAGAGAAGATGAAAAGACATCAGACATGGGGAAATACATACACTGTGTGGAAAAAACACATGTGGAAAAAACATGCCCATTCCAGAAATTCTTGTTTTAGTTTTAACACTTCAAAATAAAACAATATATATTCCACTTTTTAGTCATAAACTGACCAATTTAAAGTTTCATTGAGTCCATATTTAGATAAATGAGTTTTCAAAGTGAATATCCACCAAGCTTCTCGTTTTAGTAATAGTCTTTCTCTATTTCCTCCTCTTGTTGATCCATATATCTTTTCAATGCCAAAAAACTGAAGGCTTGATATTTGATGTTTCCTCTCGATGAAGTGTCTGGCCAAAGGTGATCTAAGGTCACCTCTTCTGATGTTACTTTTGTGCTCTGAAATCCACGTTGTAACATACAATACAGTAGACTACATAATCTGTAAAAGGTTTTTTCCCTTGTGGGAACTGTGTACATTGTAATAGTGGAAAGAAAACTAAGATAATAAAAAGTACATGCGAGGATAGGGATTTTCAAATCAGAAGTTTTATTACCTGTAACACAGATTATGTAGTCTACTTTATTGTATGTCCTTGTGTATTATACTATATAGCAGAAACAACTTGACCATTAAAAATGCGGATTTCAGAGCACATAAGTAACATCAGAAGAGGTGACCTTAGACCACCTTTGGCCAGACACTTCATCGAGAGGAAACATCAAATATCAAGCTTTCAGTTTTTTGGCACTGAAAAGATCTATGAATCAACAAGAGGAGGAAATAGAGAAAGACTATTATTAAAACGAGAAGCTTGGTGGATATTCACTTTGAAAACTCATTTATATATTTTGTTTTATTTTGAAGTGTTAACACTAAAACAAGAATTTCTGGAATGGGCATGTTTTTTCCACATACATGTTTTTTCCACACAGTGAATGTATTTCCCCACGTCTGATGTCTTTTCATCTTCTCATATCTAAAAATTCCTTTTTTAAATGACATCTTAAAATGCATTCTGAAATGTATGAGCCTTAACCAGATGTGAGATTTCATTGAAATTTGTTCCTATATCACTTTGAGCACTGATTCAAACTTTGAGAAATAAGAGGGATTCTCCTTTACAGACTTTACGGAAGAGTTTCATTCATTTGACTGGGCCGCCCAGGGTGATGTCATCTAGTGACGTGGCACGATTTACGTGCACACCTGAGCGGCTCGGACCCTTCTTTTTCATTCAAACCAAACTGGGAAGAAAGGTTAATGCAGTAGCTAGTTGGCGTGGTGTGCTAATGGTGGCAGGGTGTTTTCAGCATTTAGTATTCAATTCTTTCGTTGTTTAAAAGCCTTTGAAGGATTTAAAACAGCACATAAATGAACAGAGAACAGAAGGTAAAGGATTTCATTTGGAACTCAAAATATTTTTTCAAATCGCTAACATTTGCTATCAAGTTTACAAGGGGAGAGTTGTGTATTAACTAGTGCTTATTTTTATAGATACGGACATTGAATAGAAAAACAACAAGATTAATCTTAACTCTTACCATAATGGCAAGATTCAAACTTATGAATTAATAAGCATCAGATGAACATTAACTTTATTAAAGTTGGTCCTTTATTTCTGAAAATATGTTTCCTTTTAGGATAAAGTTATATTTGGGACAACTGAGATGTACCTACCTTTAATATAAGAATTGAATGAAAGGTACATTATAAATTATTATTTAATAGTGTGCATATTATTATATTAGCTACAAATTGGGCGAATGTATGTTTTGTTTCTCTCTCCTGTTTAGATAATACAAAATACGGAACCTCAGATTAGAGGAATTATTTTTAACCCCCCCCAATTGGCAACCATGAAAGAGGCAGGTTAGTTCCACCTGCAATGTTTTCCTAATGCTTCATATATTATTTAATCAGAATGAGAATATTTTGTACTTATACATATATTTTTTTCAGAATTAACTCCACAGTCTGATGAAGGAATTTGGTTTCCGAAACGTCACTGATACTATTAGGGAGCATATGAGTTTTTTTATAAAACAATATAATGACAATAATAAAGCATTTATAAAAATTGATAAATGAAGTTTGGTAACTTTCTAAGACATTCTGTTTTGGGTTGAGACAAGTTTCTTACATGTATTATTCAGATTTTTTCCTGTCAGGGAACAGGGTTGCTGCTCAGACCCGTTTGCCTCTGCGTGTCTGGAATACCCACAATGGAAATAAATATTACCTCTCCTCATAGACGTACATAAGGGAACAGACACAAATATCATAAAATTGGTCATAGTTTTAATAGCAACTGAAAGTTGGTAAAACAAACTTCAACAAAAGTTATGCATTATGTTTATGAATGCAAGCACATTCAACCATACTATTTTTATAGCAGAGAGATAAAAAAAATTCCAATTATAAAACTACAATAAAGTGCACACCCATTCCTCAAACACTTGACCGCAGGCATTAAACTAATTGTGGTCATCTTCAGGATGCTTCGCAAACTTCTTCCTAAACCATCCTGGTTCAGGGGTGGCTAATTACAGCATGCTTAAATGTTAAAGAATGCTAATACAACACATTTGAGAAGTTTATTAAACTTGTATGTTGATACAGGCATTAAACACTTTCCTACATTTAAGTCGCATCATATTCAGGGCTTTTTCACTAAGCTCTCTATCGTGCACTCAACATATCTAAAGTAAATCTGGTTAGACACTAATTTAGGTGACCTGAAATTACACTTGCAAATACCTGGATATACAAAAAAACAAAAAAGAAACACTTTCTAGAAACACCTTCTATGCTATACAGAGTGAAGTGCATATATGGAAATTCCCCTATATGCTCAGTTGGTAGCATTCACGCATCTGCATAAGAAAATTGTTAGTTCAACTCCCACATCACGGAGTTGGGTTTACACCTGACACATACTGCAGCAATGTTACTAAAGGGGCACTTCCCTGTTGAAGGTGTCATCTTTCAGGCGAGGCTTTAAACCAAGGTACCTTCTGCTCATCTCAGGTGGAGCTGGGAGATCCCACAGTACCATTCAATAACAGGAAATACTCCCAGGTCATGGTTAATACCCAAGTCTCTCAATAAAAAATAATAAAAAAAAAAGGTTCTAGTATGATTGCCCATGGCTGTGAGCACACAATGTTAAGCACATAAAGACTGTTCCGTTATCTGCAGTTATTGCACTACCAGTGCCCAATTCATTGCTTTGCACTACATTTTGACATCATTCATATATGAATTTTATACAAATCCATATTCTATTCCATGCATCCATTACCCCAATAGTTATCAATACAAAAACATGTTTCACTGTGAAAACCTTTAAAGGTAATACAACCTGGAAAGTTAATACAATGTTTACATGTACAGTATGTTTACAAGACAGGCTTCTTTCACATAAATGCAATGCTTTAGTACTGGTGCGACATCACATGGTAAATGCAACATACTATATCCGCAAGACAGTGTTTATGCTCTGGTATTTGACAAGGTGAAGCGCATTTTGATGCTGGAGTGCTGTTTCAGGGTGTCATTTTGATTGCTGGTTCCATGCTCTGGAGTGTAGATTTAAAACGAAATACTAAAGCAAATATGGCACTGCTGAAAATACCCCTAAATAAAATACTGTGTGCAGGTTTTTGTTCCACAAGGATTTTTTTTTTTTTTTTTACTGTACCACAAACTGATGAATCCCTGTTGCATTTAATACCGTATTATTTATTAAGAGGGCTACTTGTGAAACTCTTGTAATTGGAAGAACACAACACTTTCAGCAGAAGCAGCTTTTCCAAGTTGCAAAGAAAAGGTAAGCTGGTTTGTTGGTTTACATCTGGTTACTCTCACATTCCAGCACCTCTGAAGGAACTGTACTATTTTTACAGCTGGGAGTGCTGATCAAACACACCTAATTACACTTTTTTATTTTATACAAAATAACTAACTAAAATAATTTACTTGCACACTAGCCTTTCAAGTATTCTGTGTAAGTTTAAGTAAATGGAGGCAGCAAAGAAGATATACGCATGGTAGTTGAGAATGTCCTAACAAGTCAATGTCTATGCTAACTGGACGGTAGTGCTGTTTTTTTTTTTTTTTTTGAGCTACTAGCAGTAATAAACACAATCGTTTTTTAGTATGACAAAGAGCTGTCAAGAAAGAAACCTACTTTGTTTATACTGATTGATTTTTATCTGAATATATTCACATGAACATAAAAGGTCTTGGCTCACTAAGAAAGCATCAGAGGAGTGGTTTAGTGGGAAACCTTAAACAGTTTCATCACTGCTGCTTCCATACCTGCTATAGCTGAAAGTAAGGCAGATATGCTCATTTGACAAAAGCTGCCTATACATCATACAAGGTGACACACTAGCTTACAATTTAACAGCGCAGCCCACAGGTAATCCTGGAAAATACCTGCTGATTAGCTCTGCAGCCCAGATGCCTCTAAGCAGTATGTCTTTACACAGCATCACTGTAAAACATTCTGTGGCTGAACCAGACAGAAACTACCATGGCAATGGCCGCAATTATGTGTGGATAAACAGGGTGCCTAGAACACTGCATGGAGTGTTCTAGGAAATGTCCGATTTGAAATGATTCAAATGAGGCTTTTCTTTAACAGCAGTTCTTCCTTTTTGTAACAATTTACTACCAGTTTCTTCAGAAGTGAAACTGCAGCTTTAGAAACAGACAGCAAGCTTTGCACATGGCATTAACTACAATTATCTACCGAAGCTCTTAAAATAAAGAATTTAGAAGACACTGGCCAAAACAAAAACAAAACAAGAAAAATCAGTCTGCCAAAGAAAAGTGTCTTCAGCTATGTATACCCAGCTTGGGATCACACTTCAGTTATGCATACCCAGCTTGGTTTAGTGAAAGGTTCTCAGACACTGCTATCAGAAGCTTACTGTGCCCTGTCAAATTTGGCGATGACAAAGTTAACATGACTTTGGTCAGGACCAGGTGTGGTTGGTTACAGCACACTGGGAGAGAAAGAAATGCACAACACTAACTCCATTTGTGTACCAAATACGTAATACTTCGTACCATTTCCGCATTGATATAACCAGCCACACTGTCTCAGCAGAAACCAAACTTGAACCCTGGTTACTGCTCATAGCTCACTTTCCAAAATAGGTAAGGTTCTAAGACTTTTAGTCCCTGCTGCAGTCTCACACAGCAGTGCAACTTCGAAAATCTTTCCCTTCAGCAAAACGTGGTTACGAGTCATCTCTTCCACCAGACATCTGCATTTTCCGCTTTCTGAATGTATTATGAGAGACGTTTCCGTCGAATGGCACTTCTTCTTCTTCGTCTTCTTTATCAGACATTTCTAGCTCATCATCTGCTTCCATCTCCTTTAGAAGTCTGGCTGCTTCAGGGGTCAGTTTATCTTTAAATAAAAAATAAACAATTACTGCATTCTGAAACACTCATTTGACCCAAAACGTAGCTTGCATGGAGGATTTAGTACTTCGCAGTGAAAAACTTAGAGTTTTATTAGAACCGAGTTAACCCTTAGCCATTTTTCCATCAGCTGAAAATGAAGGTAGTAAATACAGCAGCCTAAACAGTCGGCTAGAAGTTAGACCACTGTTCTAATATGAAGCACAATGTAACATCCCAAGCTTTAAAAGAGGTTCTTCAGTTTCTGTGTAAACTTTTAAAAACATAATATTCATACACAATGCAGCCTTCATTTTAAATATTTTCTCAAGGCATCTCCCTGCATTTTTTTCATCCTGAGGACATACACTAAGCAATAACATGCCTATGTTCAGGAACATCCTGGATATTGTAGGGTACACAAATACACTTAGTACAAAACAGAGGCAGGTTTGCACGAAAACAGCCTCTTTGTGCCTCATACTTCATCTGCTCCTCTGGCTTTTCCCTGAGCTAAAGTCAAAATGTACTGTTTGTGACATACAGAATAACTAATCCCAACAGTGAAGAAAAAGCTGGTCCAGAAACCAAGTAGTCACTGTGACGTCATGCTGCACAAGAGCAAAGCTTGTGTACTCTATATGGGGTTAAAACTTCCATGAGGTGTCCAAGACAGCTTGTTCTTCACAGCAGTTAGGGGTGTGTTATTTTTTATAATAGAAGGCTTTCTTATTCAACAAACCCCAGCTTATTTTTTTGTTCATCATTTTTATCGTTTTATAGGGGAAGCATAGCACAGCTCAGTGTGGAAAGTTTGGTTCCAGTATCCTCATGCTACCGCTTATCACGTAGCTGCTCAATATTCCAAGTTGTTCATCACATTCTAAGTTATTCTTCACGCTTCTACGTGAAGAACAACTTTTAGAAAACACTGGTGAGACAAGAAAATCATCTTATTACATTATAATCATTTCCACAGCCACAGAATGTGATGCCAAAAATGGAGGTTTAAAACATCAGTAGAAGGGGTAGCAGTAGGAGCAGATGGAGTCTGAGGGCCCAAAAATTGCATTTTCATGCACATGCCTCCAGTAACAAAGAAGTAGGATGATTGGGGCACCCAGTGGTACAGCTGTAGTGCACTGTACAGCCATCTTAGAGACCAGAGTTGGCAGGCAATACCCAGAATACCATATAAAGGCTGGCTGGGGGTGAGGTGCTCGCCTCCTGGATACTGAGGGGGCCACCCGACATTTGCACAAGCTCCCTGACAGACAATTATGAATGGCACCTGCTGTGAAGGCAGTCGCACACAAACCCTCACTCCCATCCAGGCGAATGGTGCAGCCACACAACCTGATGTTGGGCTGGGGGAGGGGAATCCATGGAAAAGTCTTGGGGGGGGGAAGAGATAAAATAAGGGGGGAAAAAAGAACAGAGTTAATGAACATTAAGCTGAATTCTGTCTCGATATTATGTGGTAAAATGTTTCCACAAGTATCAAGTTATCTCCATTTATCCTAATCTGCTAATATTCTGTTATTAAAACTATTAATTCATTTTTTTGCTGTTAGTGATGTTTCTGCTCAAGCCGCCCTCTGGACACCAACCCAGTCCCACTTCCCCAATTTTCCTTCAGGGTTTAGTTTAGCACTAACATAAAGTGGCCTAGGTGCTCACAGGAGTGCAGGTCTACCAGGTGGCTCGGGAAGCCATTTTCTGTTTTTTCTACATAGACATGCAATGCTGCCCAGATGTCCCCATGTATGCTACTGTGTGTGAAATGTCCACAGCAGCAACTGCCTTTCCCCCTTCTGCTGACAGTCCCTGACTGCCTTACCACCAGCCAATGCTAAGGGGCCAGGCGAACGTCGGGCACTGAAACCCTCCCTCCCCAGGAATGGACAGCAGTCCTCCGGATGCTCTATCTTCTCCCTCCCCAGCTGCCCCCAACAACTTTAGTCTGCATCTGAAATGAGGATGCCATTGTGGTGTGAGCTGTGGCTTCCAGCATCTCAAACCTCAGGGCCACAGGGCCGGCTATGTTTACGTAATCATAATTTATTTTAACTGGGGGGCCTAGTTCAGACGCAAGACCCAGGTAGGAGGCTCTAATGGCCACTCTGCAGGGAGAAAGCTCTGCTTACACCCATAATAAAAGAGGCAAGGACATAGCTCCAGGCTTTAGAAAATACCACCAACAGGCTTGAAACTGTCCATAAACAAACTCAGGATAAAGAGCTAATGTGAGAACTGCAAAGGGCATAAATGTTAATATAACACCTTAAACACAAAATGTCTTGAAAGACATTCTATTTGGTAGTGCGGGGGCCTACTTTAAAGGACAGAAGGCTGGGAAATGGCTCTCCTGGCAGCTGTAGGTGGGGTCAGGCAGTTCTAACAACAAATTCAAATGGAGGATGGGACTGAGACTAGCGAGTCTAAAGGAATAGAGTCTGCTTTTTCAGAATACTGTGGCTCTCTATACAAATCAGAGTGCAATCCCAACCGGAATGAACTAGACTCCTTCTTAAAGAACTTCCTGTACCCTGGGTATCTGTATCACAGAGGCCTGATCTGGACGCCCCAATTATCTGGGAGGAAGTGCAGAAGGCTATCAGGGAGCTGGCAGGGGGTAAGACGCTAGGCCCCGATGGTGTCCCCCTTGATTTTTACAAAATATTTTGGGAACAGGTTCAAGATTTATTCATGGGAATGCTTCAAGAAAGTTAGGCTAAAGAAGAACTGCCTCCCCTTCACATGATCAGCTACTAGTGTTGTTCTCTCCCAGTCATGGAAAAGAACTCACACTGTATGCCTCCTACAGGTCGACACCCCTTTCAACAGCCAACTATAAAATCTTAGAAAAATAATGGTGTTCAGAATGGAAGCGTTCTCCCAGACATCATCCACCCTGACCAATCAGGTTTTGTAAAGGGGAGACAAGAAAATGGGATTATCATGACATCCTGTGGATGTGGAGTAGGGGAAAGTGAGAACCGGTAGGGATTTTGGCACTGGATGCTGAAAAAGCATTTGACCATGTGGGGTGGGGGTATCTTCACAGCAAGCTGGATAGGTTCGGAACAGTGGAAGTACGTCAGGGCTCGGTTCAGATGCTACCAACCCTGCAGCTCAAGTGATGGTTAACAGGGGCCTCACCATGCAGTTTATCCTCCGGAGGGGCACCCGCCAGGGTTGCCCATTAGCTTTGATACTCTATGTCATGTCACCAGAGCCCCTGGCAGCCACAATCAAGCAGGACTCTAAGACAGAGGACATACAAATGGGAACAGAGAAGGTTAAGGTGTCACATTTGGCAAACAATCTGCTGGCCTATCTGCGTAACCCCTCAGAAATGTCTGGTCCACTTAGATTACACACTGAAAACATATGGCCAGTTATCTGGTCATAGCAGCAACTGGAGTAAATGTGAGCTAATGTTGGAGGGAGGGTGAAAGGGAGAGCCCCCTCCACCTTGGGCCTGCCTCCTAAAATAATAATGTCACTTAAATATCTGGGAGACCAAATCCCGCAGTACCTGGGTAATCTATATGAACAAAGCTTTCCACTACTGCTACGGAAAATTAAGGAGGACTTAGAAAGGTGGTCAAAACCACTTCTCACAATGTTGGGGCGTATAAACATGCTAAAAATGTGCACCTTTACTCAACCGCTGTATCTTTTGCAGGTGGTAAAAGTTAAAATTCCCATAAAATTCTTTAAGGCAGTACATAGTCCATTCCATCAATTCATCTGGAGAGGTAAGCCAGCCAGAATTAGGATGGCTACACATAAGAGTCATTAAAGCATTTGGGTGGAAGGTAGCACTGCCACAGGTGCTACCATACTACTTGGCAGCCCAGCTCTCATACTTGGCGAGTGGGGCACAGTCCTGGAGGTGAGCTGTAAAATGCTCGAGAAGCATGAGATGGGGGGAGGAGAGCTTGGAATGAAACCATACTTCACACATTTACATGCTCCAGTTCCCACAGACTCCAGCAAATCCAATACAATTTCTTATATCGCACATACATACCCCCAGCCAAGCTACACAGATTAAGAGGAAATATCAGTGACCAGTGTCCTAAATGGAAAGTAACTGAGGGCACATCTGCCCATATGGTGTGGCATTGTCCCCAAATTCAGTTATACCCATACCCTCATGGAAAAGGTTCTGAAGTGTGCTCTGTCACTTCTCTTGGGAGTGGGCTCAGATACCCACCTCCAACAACACTGCTCTTTGTGCAGCCTTGCCTTATAAACACCAGAAATACCCTAGCACAGTACTGGATCAGAGAGACTCCTCCTCTGATAGCACACATTGACTGGAAAATCTCAAAGACTGTACAAGACTTGAAGAAGCACAAATGAGAGCCAATGGCGACACACAGAAATTTGAAGCTGTGCAGTTCGCCCTGGTGGAAGCCATGGTAAAGGGCATATTACAGGGATAGCTATGGGTGTACTAAGTGTAACTGCTGCTGTAACTCAGGATCCTAGTTTGGGGGGTGGCAATCATTGGTTCAGTAAAGGCCTAAAAGCAGGGAGCAATAAATAAGAAAGGGAAGACCACTGACATCCTACATAATTAAAGAAAGGGAAAGGGGAAATTGTTTAACCAGGAAAGGCACACTAAGCCGGAGCTTGTTTCCAGGTGCAACCTGGGAGCACAAGGAAGTTAAATGACTTGCTCAGGGTTACACAGTATGCAAGTGGGGGCTGTGGGATTCAAACCCAGGTCTCCAGGTTTGCAGCTCAGTGCCCTTAACCGCTGCACTATACTGCCTCCGCTATACTTGTCCTCAATTAAGAGCCATACATATGATCAAGAGTAAGCTCAGGTTCTGGGAAATGGGATTGTTAACACTATCAATTACTACATGTAGTTGCTGTTTTTATCGTTCACCCCAAAACGTATAATTAATAAATCCGATGGTTTTATCTGCTAAATCACTGCTTAAAAAGTTTGAAAATAGAGTTTAAAAAAAAGAGCGATGCAAGAACCATTAGCAGTGGGATCCTGTTCTCAATCTGTAACAAAAGTTATTGCAGGGAAATGCATAACAGTTTTAAATCTGGTACACAGGTATTCCTCAGATTGTTTCCTGTATTTTACATGACAACGTTTGTGTTCTCAGTTCTTTTTTTTTTTTTTTTTTACCCCACCCTGCAAACAAAAGATGCAGCCAAAATAAAGTGCAACAGTTTCCAGAAACATGTCCAAGTTAAAGGCTCCATTACAGTGATCAGAGAGGCAAGGGCTGAGATAGTGCAGAATTCTTTGGGGGCACAATGCCCAAAACTCTCAGGACAGTAAAAACAGGTTACTCACCTGTAACAGTAGTTCTAGGAGTGGTATTTGGGCTGGCAGTATAGCCTAGAGGTTAAGAGTAATGAGCTGTGAACCAGCTTGGTACATCCAGCAGACCAGACCTGGGTTTGATTCTCACAACCTCCACTCGCATACTGTGCAACTCTGAGCAAGTCACTTAACCGCCCAGTGCTCCCAGGTCGCCCCTGAAAACAGGCACTTGTGCCTACTGGGCCTTACTCGGTTACCAAGGACTTAAAATAAATACGTTGTTCATCCACACTGATTGGCATGTCCCTTCCCCTTTAAGATCAGCCGAAAAGTTATCAAGCTGGCTTCTCCCACCCACCTGGGTGGTATAACCCTCGGCTCCGACCCACGATGCCAGATCTTGCCCACTGGAAGCTAGGTTGTGCACCGAAGCTGGGAGGTCGGGTGGGTTCGTGTGGATGAACAACATATACCACTCCTAGAAAGTACAGTTACGTAAGAACTTACCATAACAGTAGATCTTCCGAGGACTGTCTCTTGCAGTAAGTCATTACTTAAGGGAGTATCCACCAGGTGGCGCTGTCACACAGCAGCTTCTCTCAGCAGTCTTGCATGGGGGCCGTCCACACAACATCACTTCCTGTGGATGTGTATGGGGGGTGTTTAGCCAGGAAAGGCACACTAAGCCGGAGCTTCTTTCCAGGTGCGACCTGGGAGCACAAGGAAGTTAAGTGACTTGCTCAGGGTCACACAGTATGCAAGTGGAAGCTGTGGGATTCAAACCCAGGTCTGGTCTGCTGGATGTCACCAGATTTGCAGCTCAGAGCCTTAGACCACTGCACTATACTGCCCCATAAGAGTGGGCAGCCCCCAGTACCCTCTGTTCACTGTCTGCTTTGGCGAGCATAGCCTGGACAGAGGCAAACGAGGGCCAGAAGAAACAGAGAACAGCGATCCCACCCAATGCCCTGAGTTGCAGAGTCGAGGCGAAAAGGCAGAGGGTTGGAGGGCGGGGAAGATCTACTGTTACGATAAGTTCTTATGTAACTGTACTATCTTCTACTGACTGATCTCTTGCAGTAAGTCATTACTTATGGGAGATTATGTAGTAGTAAAATCCAAATGGGAGGAAAGGCAAGACCAAAGAAGTAAACTGAACAATAAATACATCAACTTCAACCGCACCCCCAGAGGCAGATAGGCCGGGGTGGGGTTAGCGCTAAATGTAACAGAAATGTCCAACTCTAACCTCTTCTGTGCAGGCAGATAGACCAACGGTTAGGTGAAGACATCTGGCATGAAACCAGGAGAAATGTCAACCAAACCACACCAGCTCAGGCAGAAAGGCTCAAGGTGGGTGAGGACAGTATGCGGGAGGCATGATGTAGAAAGAACTGTAGGTGGCCAGGCACAGTGATTTATCCTGAGGAGGCATAGGTCAACAGGCTCTGGCATAAAGTCAAAGTCAGTAAATAGACAAGCAGAGCAGATCAGAAAGTAGAAAAAAGGAGCACCGGGGAAAAAACATCCCGGATGGGCGTAGGAAGGAACAACTGAAGGGCTCCATCACAGGGAGAGTGGCAGGAGTTCCAATCAGATCCTCATGGAGGAGTGAAGTGTCCAGTCCGGGAGCAAGCCTCCAAGAAAGGTAAAGAGATCCCCGGGTGTCTCCGAGGCCTGCAAGAGGAGGCGGGGGGAAACCCTGAAAATCGGTTTAAGGTGCAGAAGCGGGTCCCATCCTGTGTGAAGGGCGGGCACGCCGTGGAGGGGCAGACTGAGTCACCCCACTGGATGCCCTACCGTGGACCCAAGAGACACCCCGCCCGCGGGGCATAGGGGCGGGACCTGGGGGCGCGACAGAGATCCTGAATAGACCGAAGAGTATGCCCTGAAGCCATAAGGGAATCCAGGATGGACTGGACACCAGGCCCAAACAGCAGGTTCCCAGAAAATGGTGCATCGGCAGCCAACAGCTGGATGTCGGGCAGCAAACTCGAAATCCGCAGCCAGATGAAGAGCCGAAGGGCGATGCCAGAGGCCACAAGTCGGGCCCATGCGTCAACTGCATCGAAGAACGCACAGAGCAGGTGACAGGAAAGGGAGTACATGGCAGACAGTGGCTGAGCCAGCCTGATCGACTCAGGGGAGGAAGGCAAATCTGACAGGAGGTCCAAAGCTGAGGCACCAAGAGTGCGAAGGTACCGGACCATATGACCCAGATAATTAAGAATACAAAGTAGCAAAGTACTGAAGGCATAAACCCAAATGCCAAAGAAATCCATGCGCCGGGAATCAGCATCTGTCGGCACAGAACTGGTATGGCAAGGTCGGGCGGTTCGGACATGGGCCGCCGCCCTGACAACTGAGTACGCCACAGGGGTGGTGGACAAGTAGGGGTGGTCAGGAGGGGCAGAGTACAGCCAATCAGGGCCATGAAGGATGGGCTGGGCAGAAGCAGGACAAGACCAAGCTCGAGAAAGTGCATGAAAATATGCAGGAATCAATAGCGGGACCACCATGGCAGGCTCCTTGGGAACGTTGAGGTAGGCAGCCATGTCCCGATGAAAGGAGTCCTGATCCGCAGCAGGGAAGTCAAAAGCATGCTGGATCTACAGCATGAGCACGAGAAGGAGGGATCTGGGAGTGAGAAGGGATCAGGGGTTCAAGCCGGGGCGACCTCCAGGGAGCCCGGACCAGAGACAGGACCCCAGGGTCCCTGCCAGAACATCCCCAGGAAGGATCCCCCCCCCCCAAAGCATCATAAAGGGAATCCTCAGAAATGGGAGGAGGGGAGGACCAGGCGGGAAGCACCTGGTCTGGGCACAAAAGCCTGGGAAATGGGGAGGGGGAACGGGATGAGGCTGGACCCTGACCCATGCTCCTCAGGACCTCCATCACAATGTGGGCAATGCCCAGAGCATGTGATGGGTCCAGAGATGGAGGATGCCCAAGGGCGGCATCAGGAGGCGGGCAAGCCAGCCCGGGAACTGCTGACCCTGAACAACGGGGGGGGGGGGGCGCACCCCGACCTCTGTGGACCGGGACCTGAAAAGGAGCAAGGAACTCAGGGTGAGGTCTAGGCTGCGGGGCTGAAGACCCAGAAAAAGTCACAACCGAAGGGTGTGAAAAGGGTGATGGGGGGGACCCCTTAAAACGCCATCCGGCGCTGGGACAAGCGAGGGGGCATGGAAACAGAGCCCGAGCAGGGGAGACCCGAGGTGGAAGCCCCCATCGCCGATGAGGCAATAACCCTGACGATGAAGGAATGAGAGAGGCCCTCGACCGATGGTGGAAGCATCCCCATTGTGAGGACAGAAGCCTCCTGTCGTGGGGAAGCCATCCGATCAACAGGCATGCAAGCATGCTATCCCATCAGCGGTGAGGCTGCCCCATCGACGAGTAGCGCTCCATCAAAGGAGAAAAGGCCTCCGTCGACGAGAGAACAGGGAAAACATGGTCCGTTGATGGGAGAGGAGCTCCCATCAACGAGGGAGAAGAAAGAACACGTTTCATCGACGGGGAAGCATCCCCGTCGACGAGGAACGTTCCGTCGATGGGGCAACACTGTCCATCGACAGAAAACGTTCAGGAACAAGCTCCATTGATGGGACATGGTCCGTCGATGATAAAACAATCCCATTAGGCGCAATCGATGGAGCGAGCAGCCCCACAGACGAGGAAGGTACCATCGACGACAAAGGAAGTGTGAGGAGTGTGAATCCCTCTCCCTCCTATGCCTGAACGAGTGCCCTTGGCCGGGGAGCCTTGAAGGCGACCCACCAAGGTGCGTTCCAGCCTGGCTGGGTGATCAGCCATGAGGAAGACCCCAGACCCAGCAACAGGTGCCTGGGCTTGGGTACAGCAGGTGGACCGTGAGCACTAATGGAACACCGGGCCTGCTGTAGAAAACAAAATTTGGGGCTAGGTCCTATAGAAGCTCCAGACCCAGCAAGAGAGCCAGAGTCTGGGAGCAGCAGGGGTACTGTGAGTGGGTCACAGGCCTGCTATGGAAGTCCAGGGGTGCTGAGAGCAAGTCCCAGGTCCCGGACCCAAAGGTAGAAAATTGGTTCAAGTTCGAGTTGAAGACTGCAACCCAGGAGGTCAGGAGAGTGAAGTGTGCGAGCTGAAGCTGGCAGGAAAATGAACAGAGGGTACTGGGGGATGCCTACTCTCATACACATCCACGGGAAGTGATGTTGTGTGGACGGCCACCATGCAAGACTGCTGAGAGAAGCTGCCGTGTAACAGCGCCACCTGGTGGATACCCCCATAAGTAATGAGTTGACTTACTGCAAGAGACCAGTCCGAAGAAGATCTACAGGTGAGTAATCTGTTTTTCTAGGATCATGGATATGTTGTTCTATCCACACTGATTAGCAGACTCCTAGCAGTTCTCCAGGAGGAGGAAGACAAGGAGCACACCCCCCTACTTGGGAAACAAAGACTGGAGAACTGAGGCTCCAAAACCAGCATCCCGGCGTGACTCAAGGTTGATGTGGTAATGGGTAATGATGATGTTTGCCGACTTCCAGAAAGCAGCCCTGCAGATATCCTGGATAGGGACATCCCTAGAAGCAGCCACCGATGCAGCGGTATGGCTGGTGGAATGAGCCCTTAACCCTACGGGAGGCTCCCTACCAACCAACCTATAGCAGAGATCAAGGCATGATGTTATCCATCTGCCAATCGTCCACTTCGCCATAGGTCTGCCAGGTGCGGCTTCAGCATAGGTGACAAACAGCTAGAGAACCTCTCCCTGAACTTCAGCTGTCTGCTCCTAATAATAAGAGACCGCTCGTCTCAGGTCCAAAGTATGGGGCCTGTACTCTGCCTCTGAGGTGCAGTTCAGGTAGAACACATGCAGGGTTATCACCTGGTTAAGGTGAAACTCTGACACCACCTTTGTAAGGAACTTTGGGTTGGGGCGCAAGACAACACTGTCCCTGTGGAAGACCAAATAAGGAGACTCCACCGAGAGCACCTGGAGCTCCCCAGTTCCTGGCTGATGTTATAGCCACCAAGAAGGTGGTCTTCCATGACAGAGGTCACATCTCACACCTGTGCACTGGTTCGAATGGCTTAACCTTAAGTTTAGCCAGTACCAGCAGTAGATCCCACGGAGGTGGAGGTTCACGAACTGGAGGGGATACGTGATCGAGACCCTTGAAAAAGTGCCAGACCACCGTCTCCTTCACCACTGTCCACTCACCGATCCGTGCCCGGTAAGCAGAGATAGCTGCCAGGTGCACCTTGAGGGTAGTCGTGCGAACACCACCTTTGGACAGAGACCAAAGGTAGCCCAGGATACTGGCCACAGGACAGGAACTAGGGTCTAAGCCCTTGCCCTGACACCAAATGGAAAACCGTTTCCATTTGAAGGCATAGCACCTCCTAGTCAACTCTTTCCTACATGCCTCAACTACGCTGAGGACATCGCTGGAAAGACCCAAAGCCTGGAACTCTAGCTGCTCAGGTACCAGGCTGTCAGGTGCAGGGTTTGAAGGTCCGGATGGAATACCTTCTCCTGACTGACCGATATCAGGTCCGGGTGTGCTGGCAGACGCCTCAGAAGCCCGTTGCTGAGGCTGAGGAGAACTGGATACCAGAAAAGGCAGGGCCAATCTAGGGCTACCAGGATCACCTTCGCCCTGTGCTAGCTCACTTTGAGAAGCACCTTGTGGGTCAAGGAAAATGGAGGGAAGGCGTAGAAAAGGCCTGGGGTTCACGGCCTCGAAGGCATTCCCCTCTGAGGGGCAGGCATGAAACAGCCTCAGCTTTGTGTTCACCCTGGAGGCGAACAGGTCCACCTGAGGGGTTCCCACAGGAGAACAGGCTGTGAACTACCTCTGGGTGAAGAGACCACTCGTGGGATGCCTCACCTACACAGCTGAGGGCATCCGCCAGTTGGTTTGAGGCTCCTGCCACATGGATGGCTAGGAGATCAGCCTCCAGTTGGCTCATGAGGGTCCAGATGCGGAGTGCGTCCCTGCACAGAGGCCGGGAATGCATGCCCACCCTGCTTGTTGAGACAGTGCATGGTTATGGTGTTGTCCATCTGGACCTGTACCACTAGACCCTGCAGAAACGGAGCTAATGCAGTCAGTGCCAGCTGCACTGCTTGGAGCTCCAGCAGGCTCATGCGCTATTGGGATTCCTCAGGGTTCCAGAGCCCGTGGACCCTATGGTTCCCCATGTGAGCTCCCCAGCCTGTGAGAGAGGCATCAGTCATAAGGGACGACTGCTGGCTCGGGGCGGGTGAATGGGATCCCTCCTGCAGATGTTCTGGGATGGTCCACCACTGAAGAGCGTCCCAAAGCCTCTGAGTTACTGTGACCAGCTGGTTGAAATGACCTTGACGCTAGGACCACTGGCTGGCCAAGCCCCATTGAATGGGGAGCATATACCACCGGGTCCAATGGACCACAGTGGTGCAGGCTGCCATGTAACCCAGAAGACGCAGGAAGCCCCAGGCAGGGCGCAATTGCCCAACCAGAAATGATTGGGCAAAGGAGGAAAGAACCTTCACCCTGTCCACCGGGAGCCAGGTTCTGGCTCGGCAAGAGTCTAGCTCCGCCCCGATGAAGCAGATCACCTGCTAGGGCACAAGTTCCAACTTGGCCTCGTTGACCAGGAGGCCAAGTTCAAGACAGGTCTGAAGGGCCAGATCCCTGGACCTCACCACCTCCACTCTGGAGGAACCTACTATGAGCCAATCATCAAGGTAGGGGGTACACCCTGACCCCTCGATGCCGAAGATGGGCTGCCACCACTGCAATGCATTTGATGAAGACCCGGGGGACCGATGGCAGGCCGAACGGCATGGCTCGGAACTCGTACAGGGTTCCCTCCGCTCAGAAGAGGAGGAACCTTCGGGGTGATGGACAGATCAGGATGTGGAAGAATGTGTCCTGAAGATCCAGGGAGCAAAACCATACATTATGCTTGAGAGATGGTACAATTTGGGACAGACTTACCATCCGAAAGGTGCGTGACCTGAGATACTGATTCAGGTCGTGTAGATCCAAAATGGGGTGCCAGCCCCCGTCTGTTTCGGGACCAGAAAGTACCTGGAAATGAACCCTGGGTTGACTGGGGGATCTGTGACTCGAGCCACTATCCCCTTGAGGAGGAGCTGGGCAATGTCGTCTCGAAGAGCCGACAGAGTTTGTACAGATGCCCTTTCCTCGCGTGGGGCGCAGGCTCGGCTTGGCGGGTACTGCTCGAATTCCAGAGGCAGTCCCTGACTGACCACTTCCAATACCCATCTGTCCATGGTAACAATGGACCAGGTGGAAAGGAAGTAGCTGAGCCAGCCCCGCCGCACGGGAGGACCCAGAGCAGCTGTGATGGGTATGGGGCTGGACACCCCCATCCCATCACTGAGCAGGCCTGGAGGAGGAGGGTCCGGACGCAGGACCTAGACCCTTTCCTCCCTGTTTGCGTGCAGACTGCGTGCCTGACTTATGCCAAGGGCGCCAAGACTGGGCCTGCTGCTGTTGCCCAGATTGAAACTGGGACTGTTTGGCCGCAGGGGCAGAAGGATGAAAAGGCTTCTTCTGTTTTTTGGAACCCTGGGATTCCTTCTGGGCAGATGAAGCGGAGTCCAATGTGGTACTGGACTTCTCAATACGTTCAAGATGACCGTCCACTCCCAGACTGAACAAGTCAGTTCCCAGGAATGGAATATCTGCCAACTTGTGCTGGGTGTCGGCCATAAAAGTCAAGACTCCACAACCAAGCCCTGCAGCGCATGGTGACTGCGGCTGCTACTGATTGGGCACAGGAATCCCCGATATCCAAGGCCGTTTGGAGTTGCTGCCTAGCAACTGCCCGACCCTGGTCCCAGACCTGCTTGACCATGGTCTGAAGGTCCGCGGGAAGGTGAGGAAGCACCTCATCTAAGGAGCTCAACAGGGCATGGGAGGAGTGTGCCATGATCACAGCCAAACTCGCCTGACAGAGGCTGACCGATGAGGCTGCACAGACCTTTCGGGTGGAATGATCCAGTTTCTTGTATTCTTTGTCCGGTGGTTTATCAGAGTCTCCTGAATTCCCTACTCATCTGAACACAGACTCAGTCACCACTCCATCAGCTGAGGGATGCTGTGCAAATCCTGAAAGGGAGCCAGTAGGTGCCACATACTTGTGGGCCATCCTGGCAGATGATGCGGGGCAGGAGGCTGGGTGCTGCCAGAGTTCCAGGGCTGGGGCGACAATGGCTTCAGCTACTGGAAAAGCCTCGGTTGGAGAATCCCCTCTTCTGAGGATGCCAGTCAAGGGATATTATACCAGTTTTTCAACGGGCTCCAGCTTTATCCCTGTGGACTCTGAGATGAGGCGGAGGATGCCCATAAAGGAGGTGGGGCCCTCCTTGGTAGAAAGACATATGGCATCGTCGTCCCGAGAATGGGATGCCAATTCACAGTCCTCAGACTCTGAGAAGTCCGGATATAGTGGTCTACTACCGGAGTCATTATGAACCCACCTTGGGCGGTCGAAGTGAGAGTGACGGACAGCCTATGCAGGAAGCCTGAAGCAGGCCAAGACACCTTGGGAGGAGCCCCCAAAGTAGGCTGTTTTGGTCGTGGCTCCACCAGGATAGGTGGAGAGACCAACTTTGGCCGAGTCGAGAGTGATGTTGCCAACTCTGGAGTGGTTGACGACGGCCTAGTGGGTGGCAGCCATGTAATGGCTGGGGTGGAAGGGACTGCCTTTGACCTGGTCAGGACCAGCTGCTGCCACAACATGTCTTTGTAGCGCCGGCACAACTTGCATTGGAGCCTCCCCTCATCTGAGGAGGACGAGTGGCGGCGGCGCAGCTTCTTTGAATGCCACTTATGCGACTTTCTCGGCCTTTCGGTCGAGGATGTCCCAGACTTGGACGTTGACCAGTGGGGGCATTCAGGAGATGGGGAGAACCTTGGCTCCTCCAGGTCAGGGACAACCACTGCCTGGGGCTTCCAGGCAAGCTGGGTTGCCTCATTGGAGAGGGCTGCTAGGACCGGGGTCTTAAACAAGGAGTTGTCAGCCTCATCAGGCGACAACGGGTCGACGAGGTCAAGAACAATCTCAACAGGATCGTCGTCCCGCGTCTGGGCCAGCTGACCTGAGGGGGGTACCATGAGATCGGCAGCCAATGCCACGCTGGCCAAAGCCGAAACACGAGATTCCTGGGAACGAGACCGCTCACTGTCCCAAGAACGGCGTAAACGAGACGCAGTTTCTCTCGGTTCCTTTTCCTTTTTACAGGGTCTGGAAATATGAGAGCCAGGGCCTTCCCCACGAGTGGGAAGAGTTGGACCATCTCCTTAAAGAAACCGAGAAAGAAGAGAGGGCCCAATTTGAGTGGACGAAACAAGAGGCCGAAGATGAGGACAGGTGGCCCATGCCGCCTTTCTTTGAAGGAGTTAATTTCTTCCAACTGTTCCATGGACCCCGCGGCCGCGGAGATCGCACGGTGGGCATCCTTTGATTTGACCGGAGGGTGCAGTTTTTCAGGATGTCCGAGCTCAAGACGCACAAGGCGATCATCCAATACGTTTGGCTAAAAGAAAGACATAAGTCGCAGGCCTGAGTATCGTGATCATGACCCAGACAGTACATGCACGTGGCATGCGGGTCCATTCGAGACATCTTTTGGCTGCAAGGACATTGGCAGAACCCGGGCGAGGACTTGTCCTCCATAGCAGTCGCAATGCGAAACTTTTTCGGAGAGATTAGAAGAACTTTATCAGTGGTAAAACAGAGTTTTGGAGTGCCAGGGCCTACTAAACGTGGAAGAGAGGAGGAGGGAACCTGTATCTTCCAGTGGAAAGGAAGATCTGGCGTCATGGGGCAGAGCCAAGGGTTATACCACCCGGGTGGGTGGGAGGAGCCAGCTTGAAGACTTTCCAGCTAATCTTAAAGGGGAAAGGACCTGCCAATCAGTGTGGATAGCACTACATATCCATGATCCTAGAACAAGGAATTCTACAAATAGAGCCAGAAACCTGTATCTCCCTAGGAGGCAATCCACCCCCCAATCAGTCACACAATAATAGGATATATGCTACACCTGTAATACGGGCTGTTTTAATGATCGGGTCCTTAACTTCTATTAAAGTACACCAAGCACAAACCTGGCAACTGACTGCATGGCTCGAGGTGCATGCCTAGCTAACTACTTGGTTGTCGTTGACACCCAAAGGCTGCCTAGCAAGTGTTAGAGCAGGTGAAAGCAGACTCTGAGATAACACTGGTGACCATTAAATGTGCTTGGCCAAGTCTGCATCGCACCCCCCTCGGCAAGCTGCCTCCCTCAACTCACCTGCTCCTTCTTCAGAGCTGGAAGTCTCAAAGCTGAGAAATGTAGTTCAGTCACAGATTCAAGTTGCCGCCTTCATATCTTTTAACTACATGGAGTTGACTGCTAGGATCTTGATGTCCTGCTGTCTGCACTGCTGCACTTCTCCTGCTGGTTGCCATTGTGAAGGAAGCCCCTGCTGTGCGGATGGTTTGGATCTGGGGGTCGGGGACAACAGGCCTCTATGTACCGTGTCTGTCAATGCCTCCTCAGCAGAGGTACAAGTAAGTGTGCTGTCCATTGGGATAATGAACTAACAATTTTGCTGGATAGGGGATCTGGAATTTGATTTTTCTGGATCTGCTGCGGCAGAGTGATGTAGGCCCAACACTGCTGCATGGTAGTGACTGAGAAGTCATTACAAAATTATACATGGCTTGGGCCGTACTGAACTTTCTACTTCCATGCCCTCTCTAAGATGCCATCCTTGGTCACTTATTTTCAAAAAAGGAACGAAGATGCACCGGGGGTAGGCATCTGGGGATGCTGGTTTAGATCAGAGTGCTGTATGCACATTTGATGTCCGATGAATAATCTTTTTTGAGTGACAGGGCAGTGTGGAAGAAACTGTCTACAAAGTCAGTAATGTTGGTGCCCTCTAAATTTTCAGGGATCTCTTAGTGAGATGTTTTTTTCTACAGGCCCCGTTTTCAGTGTCCTACTACCTGTCCATGATTGTTGCTGGGTTGTAGCTAACTGAATGACCACTGTCTCCAGTGTATCTTCCCAAGCATCTGGTAGGGTCAGTTGTTTTTCCAACTCCTTGGCCCAGGTTTGTAGCTTTCTGATGTTCCCTTTTACTGTGTGGAAACATCTTTCGTGTCCCCTATGAACTCCTTGAGCCCCTTAAGAATGGTTTCTAGTTTGTGGCCCTTGTGTGATGTAGCTTTCGGGAGAGTCTGGCTGTCTTTGCAGGCTTGTGGAATGCTAGCGGCCTGAGACAGTTCCGAGTTGCAGCGGTCATCCTGGTATCCACCTCCATCCTTGATCGGAAAGTGATTTACATTTTTTAGTTGGACTCCCCACCGTCGCAATCACCCCATCTCATTACTTTAAAGTTAAACTGATGTGGAAAAAACATTGTCTGGACAACATTAAATGATGATTAGGGATCATGGAGCTGAAAAATCAGGCAGCCATACTGTATGTCTGGCGACATCACTTAAGTCTGTGTTCTCAGTTCTGAGCTCCTTGTAAGCACATCTGCTATCCAGCGAACTATTTATTGATTGAATGATTTATAGGCAGTAACAACTGCAAGTCTTCCATTCTGGTTCAACTTCCATCTAAGACACTGATCTATTTTGTAGTCTAGCACAAATTAAGAATCCTGAGGCCAAGTTGCAAGTCAGAAGGGACTGGCACTAAATCACTGCACCATGAGTTAGCGTCAGTCCCTTGTCTGTGCCCCCTCCCCTGATTATGCTCAACGGTGGTGGACAGCTCTCTCCCACAAGCACACATCAAGGTACATGGGTGGGTGGAAGGGGACAGGGTTGGTATGTAAATTACACGCTGAGCCATTCACAATATCAATAAACACCAATGCAGTGTGCATAGCTTTCTTTCAAAACACCCAACTTCAGTAATTTTTACGAGCCAATAGGGGTGTCAGAGTGCTACACCAGCTCCACAGTTAAGTTGAGGTTTACTGCATTTCATTCATTTAGTTGGTCAGTGCTTTTAAAAAAGGGAATGCAATCCACCCAAAACACTAATAATGTATTTTTAAACAGAGGACAATGTGAAACCCAATTCTTGATTGTAACTGTTGATACAAAGTGTCACAAAGACCTATTTATTCCCACACTAAGTCTTCTCGAGTACTGGTAAAGCTGTTTGCAAGAGTCAAGGACAACAGCAGGGGCCACAGGATATCACTTAAGAAAGAAACAGTAGGATTATTTCAGGTTTTTAAAACACTATCACCTTTAAAAAAGGACCTTTGAGCTGCTGGAATCATGCTATGGCTGAACGTGTACCATATCGTAGTAACAGCAGTCTGTGGATGAATCTCTGTAAGGTCTGAAATACAAAAACTACAAATGCTGCTCGACTGACTGCAGACCTTGGTGGCAATGTCAGGTACTGTTTTACAGTGGTCTCTTTCCTATATAGAGACATACATGATAAAGGAAAAAAAAGACAGAGTCTATCCAACAGGATCATCGGTGTCACTGGTGTTTGGAACAACCATTCATCATGGCGTGGGATAAACCGTGAGGTTCTGCAAAGGTCTGTATTTAGCACCCATGCTGTTTGGAGAGCACATTATATCCTCCAAGCTGCGAACTCGACAGCAGACTTGGGTTTGAATCCCACAACCTCCACATACTGTGCAATGCTGAGCAAGTCACAACCTCCCTGTGCTCTTGGGTTGCACCTGAAAAAGAGCTTTGGCTAAGTGTGCCTTTTGCCAGCCAAACAAATTTATTAAATAAATGAAAACATGCTCCCACTGATGGAGACTCCTGGATAGTACAATGCGGATTTTCAGTTATCCAAAAAATAGTAGCTGTATCTTTGTTTTTCCCAATAACTATGCCATGGCAATGCACTGCTTTTTGTGATGCCTGAATAAGGGTGGAGTTTAATGAGCAAGAACTGGCTGCACATGAACCCACCCAAATACACACTTCTCCACCTCTCAGCATAAAAAGCCATAGTACTGGCCTTCAAAATGGGGAGCAAAGAATGTGTAGCACTTTCTTATTTTAAAAACTAGGAATGTTTCTTTTTTTGTATTTTATGCATCCAGAATTAGCTCAAACATTAGGAGGAACATCAGTAAATCTCCATGGAGGAAGGGTAAATCAGAGTGTAAAATACACAGCGCTATGTAAAATTCATAACCACGGAGACGTATGCCCAGATAAGTCAAGACAAAGATGGTTCTGGTGGAAGGGTAGTAGATGGGGTTGAAGGTTACACCATCTCAGAACCTTCCAAGTTTCTATAAAAGTGGCCTTAAAGACTGGAGGTGACTAAATGTCTGGGGGCATTTTTTGGACTGTGCGGACTCGCTCTGGAATGGCAGACTACAGCATCTATCAAAGACAGCTTTGACCATCGTAGAAATATAGGCAACTATTACTCCTCCTGCTCTTGCTACTTTTGTCCATGCATCTTCATGATACCGCCAGACTCAGCTTGCCAGGGGTCAACAGGGTGCTCTTTAGCCTCCCCCTCACCTGATCGCCATGGGACCTCTCTTCAGCTCCGTTTGGGAGCTCTGCATGCCGACCCTCCTCCTGCTGCAGTCTGAACCAATCCATGGGCAGCACAGTCTGGACCAGGAAGCCTTTGTTTCAGGGCTATTTCTACAGGGACAACAACGGCCATGCAACAAATGCCACCAGACTCATCTTGTCAGGGGCTGACATGGGTCTCTCTAGCCTTCATCTACCCCCTGCCTCCAATGATAACCATGGGACCTCTCTTCACCTCTGTCTGGAATCAGTGCTTGTGGACACTCCTCCTGCTGCAGTTTGAACCAATCCATGGGCAGCACAGTCTGGACCAGGAAGCCCTTTGTTTCAGGGTTATTTCTACATGGACAGGATTGGCCACACAGCAGACGCCACCAGGCTCAGCTTGCCAGGGGTCGAGAGGAGGCTCTCTAACCTTCACCCACCCCTCCCCCAATTGATTGCCATGGAACTTCTCTTCAGCTCCGTATGGGAGCCCTGCCTGCCGACCCTCCTCCTGCGAATCCATGGGCAGCACAGTCTGGACCAGGAAGTCCTTTGTTTCAGGGCTATTTCTACAGGGACAGCATTGACGAAAAAATTACTCACCTTAGTAATTGTGTTTCTTCTAATGGAGTCTTGCTGTATTCTGACTACATGCAGTTAGCCCCAGGACTTGCACTGCTCTGGAGAGGAAAGAGTTAATTCTATGCCAAGGCACAGAACACTGAGCTCGAGCTCAGTTTTCAAACCTCTGTCCCAGGTACTTCTCAGTCTAACCATCAGATTCTTACGAGCCCTATACTAACCAACTAACAACCCAGACATTGTTTTTAGAGCTTTTGTGCCAAAAGGCAACAGACATAAATTTAGGGTCCAAAGACTCAAGTCGAGACCCCCAAAAAGAATCCAAGTAGGTAATAAGCAAACAATCATAAAACATAGGAACAAGAAAAATCTCAATAAAGAGAAGGCACTCAGGTACACCCCTGGGGTACAACACTGCGCCTGCCTACCCACATCCCAAAACAACTAGGTTCCAGGAGGGGAGGCAAGGAGGGAGGTCAGCATACAGCAAGACTCCATTAGAAGAAACACAATTACTAAGATGAGTAATTTTTTCTTCCAACAACATGATGTCTTGCTGTATTCTGATTATATGCAGACTATCAAGCAGTACCTCCAAGGAGGAGGGAACTACAGAACCTATTTTGGGAACAGGATCTGCAGTACTGTAGTGCCAAACCTAGCATCACTTCTTGACTGAATGTCCAGGGAGTAATGCTTGGTAAATGTGTGAACAGTCTTCCAGGTGGCTGCTTTACAGATTTCCACTAAGGGTATGTCTCTAGCTGTAGCGACCGAAGCAGCTGTACCTCTGGTACAGCGAGCCCTCAGGCCTGAGGGTGGCTCTTTCCCCAATTTTGAGTAGCAGAACTGTATGCAAGAGACAATCCACCTAGCAATAGTTCTCTTTGTGGCAGGCTTACCTTTAATCACCTCCCCATAAGTGAGAAACAGCTGGGAGCAGTCGTTTTTGTGGGGCTCAGTGGATTCTAAGTAGTAACTCAGAACCCTCTTTACATCAAGACTGTGTAATCTCCTCTCTCCAAAGGAGGAGTGATCAGTGAAAAATACAGGCAGTGTCATAGGTTGGTTCAGATGGAAGTCTGATACCATTTTAGGGAGGAATTTCCTATTTGTACGAAGGACCACCTTATGCCTATGAAATGAGATGAAATCAGGTTCCACTGATAGAGCCAGAAGCAAATGATTTGATACCTTTTAATGGACCAACATAGATGTAACAACAAGAACAATGATAGAGCCTGTAACTCACTGATTCTCCTGGCAGAAGTAATAGCAACCAGGAATACAGTTTTCCAAGTCAGGTATTTGAGCTCAGCTGAGCAAAGTGGTTCTAAGGGAGGCTGCATCAGCTGTGCAATACAGATATTCAGATCCCATAGAGGAGTAGGATCCCTGAAGGGAGGATTGATGTGGACCAAACCTTTGAAGAATTTCTTGAAAACTGGGTGGGAGGCTAGAAAGGAGACCTGCCCAGCCAAAAGAAAAGCAGAAATAGCTGCCAAATGCACCTTGAGAGTGGTAGGCCAAATGCCTAAACTGTTAAGATATACCAAATAATCTAAGGCAGTGGCAATATCAGCTGAATCTGGCTGGATGTGCCTCTGGAAACACCAGAACCCAAACCTCTTCCATTTAGAATTATAGGTTTTTCTAGTGGAAGGTTTTCTACTGGCCTTAAGGATATCCAGAGCTGATTGTGAGAGATGCAGGTCTGCATATTCTAGCTCCTCAAGAACCAGGCCTTGAGTCTGAATGTGTGAAGATTGGGGTACAATATCCTCCCCTGCGATGAGGTGAGGAGGGTGAACTGTCTGGGAAGGCAAAGGGGAAGTGTCCTTGATAGCGACAACAGTAGAGGATAACAAGGCTGTCTGGTCCAATCTGGGGCTATCAGAATCACAGTGCAGGGTTGGGACCTGATCTTGACCAGAACTCTGAATATCAGAGGATAGGGAGGAAAAGCATAGAGAAACCTGTTGGTCCAATCCAACATGATGGCACCTAGAGGAACAGACCCCCCGCAGAGGGGGCCTGCAGCGGAACAGAGGGAGCTGATGGTTGTCTGGGGCTGCAAAGAGATCCATCTCTGGAATGCCCCATCTCTTGAAAATGATCTGAAGAATGAGAGGATTCAAGGCCCATTTGTGGTGACTGGGAAATCCTGCTGAGAGCATCTGCAAGTACATTGTCCTTCCCTGGGAGATGTACAGTAATCAGGGAACCCTGTAGGGAATAAGCTGGTGACCATATTTTCATGACCTCAGTGCACAAGGCCGAGGACAGACTGCCCCCTGCTGGTTGATGTACCACATGGTTGTGGTGTTGTCTGTCCTGATCTGCACCATTTTCCCCTGAATTAAACTCGAAAATGTCTGAAGTGCCAGAAAGACAGCCCTGAGTTCGAGAAGATTTATGTGTAGAAGAGACTCCTGATGAGACCAAGTCCCCTGAGCAGTATGCTGATCCAGGTGGGCTCCCTATCCCAGCAGGGAAGCGTCTGTGGTGAGAACCACTGTGGGAACCTAACTGAGGAAGGGAACCCCTTGCCTCAAGTTGTCCTCTTCCAGCCACCACTGGAGGGCCTGAACCAAAGTTAGAGACACTGTAACCAACTTGGAGAGGGGATCTCTTTTCTGAGACCAAAAGGCTCTTAGATGAAACTGAATATCCCTCATCTGAAACCTTGCCCCTTGCACTACTGCAGTGCAAGCTGCCATGTGGCCTAGCAACTGCAAGAAGTGTCTGGCTGGCCGAGACACAAGTGGATGAAAAGAAGAAGCCAGAGAGATGAGGGATTGGACCCTTGAAAGAGGAAGGAAGGCCTTGGCCTGAACAGTGTCCAGCTCCACTCCTATAAATGAGAGAAGCTGAACTGGTTCCAGAACAGATTTTTCTAGATTTAGAATGAATCCTAGGGAGTGTAGAAGATTTTGAGTGAATCCTAGAGCTGACCTGACTTGGTCTGGGGACTGACCTACTATGAGCCAGTCATCCAGGTAAAGGAACAGTAAGATGCCTTGTCTTCTGAGGAAGGCCACCACTAATGCTAGGCATTTGGTGAATACTCTTGGGGCAGATGTTAGGCCGAAAGGCATTGCTCTGAACTGGTAATGGCCTGATGGCAGTTCGAACCAGAGGTACTTTCTGTGGGACTGCCTGATAGGTATGTGGAAATAGGCATTCTTGAGATTCAGGGAGGCTAGCCAGTCTCCTGGTCTCAGAGAGGGAAGGATAATTCCCAGAGTCACCATCTTGAACTTTGGCTTTAGTATGTGTTTGTTTAGGTATCGTAGATCTAGGATGGGTCACCACTCCCCTGTCTTTTTTAGGGTAAGGAAGTACCTGGAGTACAATCCTTTTGCCCTGTGAATGAGAGGTACCCTTTCCACTGCTCGCAGAAGCAGTAGAGAAGAGACCTCTATTTCTAAGGCCTGCGTTTCCTCTGCCGAGGAAGGACAGAAAGCCTTTGATCTCAATTTTGGGAACCTGATGAATCTGAGAGCAAGACCCTGGCTCACCACTTCCAGGACCCACTTGTCTGAAGTGACAGACTTCCAGGCCTGGAAGAAGTGAGCCAGTCTGCACCTACAGGAATTGGGGAGGCGACCTTGGCTGACACATCAGGGTGTCTGTTTGGCAGGGGGCTTAGACTGAGAGAAGGATGCAGCCCTTGTCATCCCCCTTCTGTCTCTTCCCCTAAAGAATCCCCTCTGCTGAAAAGAAGAGGAGGCCTGGGCCTGGTAGAAAGGCCTGTGAAAATGCCTGCCCCTGCCAAGCCTGGATTGCTACCTCTGAGGAGTGGTCTGCTTTTCTTTGGCTGCAGCACTCCTGTATGTGGTCCTGTACTCGTCCATCTTTGTCATGTAAGTCTCTGTTTGCTCCCCAAACAGAGAGTTACCAGTGACAGGAAAATCCATGGCCTTGGTCTGGGTATCCTGAGATAAACCGGTACACCTGAGCCAGGCAAATCTCCTCATGGAAACAGATGTAGCCATGACCCTAGAATGAACATCATTCAAGTCCACAGCAGCATGAAACTGGACCTTTGAAGCTTCAACGCCATCCACAGCCACCTGCTCCAGTTCTCTGGCCAGCTGGGGAGGGGTATTCTTAGCCAGCTCCAGAACCGTATCCCACCTGGACTTCTGGTATCTGGCTGTATATGTCATACAGTTGGACTGCCTGAGTCCCAAAGAGGATGCCAAGTACTGTTTCTTTGCCATGGCATCCACTTTCCTGGAATCCTTATCTGGGGGGTGAGATGCCAGGGGAATATTAGCCTTGTCACAGGCTGCAACTTGCACTACCCCAACATGGCTGCAATGGCTAGTAAGGAAATCCGTACCAGGACCTGACAAAGTATACCTCCTGTCCATTTTCTTATCCACAGGAGGTATGGATGTTGGAAACTAATATTTTTTGGGTCTGTTTCCCCAGGGACTTGTGCAGAGGGATAGACACCCTTTTTGACTCTAGGGCATCCATCATCTCAATACAGTCAGCCTCCTCTTGATCCTTTTCAGCTTCTTCCACTGGAAGCTGAAGAGTCTCAGCCACCTTCTTGTAAAACAAGAAATGGGAGGGGGAACTCAAAAAGCCTGGGAGGAGACACATTAGAAGGCCTGTCTGGGGAGATGTCAGGCTCAGTAGGTTCATCTAGGTCTTTTTTTCCCCCCCAATTATTTAACCAGGTGAGACACACTAAGATGAAAGCTTGTTTACAGGTGCAACCTGGGAGCACAAGGAAGTTAACTGACTTGCTCAGGGTCACACAGCATACAAGTTGGGGCTGTGGGATTCAAACCCAGGTCTCCAGATTTGCAGCTTAGAGCCTTAAACCACTGTGCCATACTGCCTCCTGTGTCTTCATAATCATCATCTTCGTCTCCTTCCCAATCGCCCTCATAAAATGCTTCGGGGTCATATTCAGAAGCAGACAAGTCCGACCGAACCGACCGTCTCTGCGTTGGTGTTGGTTCGGTCGGAACCAGGCGAAGCGACTGCACAAAAGTGATCACTTTGGCTATCTCGTCAGCGGTTGGACCATGGGAACCGGGATCAGAACTGGCTTACTTGTGCTTTCTTTTTGAAGGAATGGTTCCACAGAATCGGCTCTCCTCTTGCCCGAGGGGTATCGCCCAGGTCAATGGGCACCCCCTCTGGCTCGAACCGAATCGGCTGGCCATCCGGTTACGGATTTTTCGGCTTCCCTTTCCTTCAGCCTACTTAAACATTTATCCACAGTGGCCTTAGGAAAGTTTCTGCAGATTTGGCAGTCTTCTTTGAGATGATCAAACCCCAGACAATAAACACAGATGAGGAGGGGATCAGCCTTGGCAAAAGCCTCCCCACACTCAGTGCAGTGTTGAAACCCAGTGGGCCCGGTTTTCTTTTTGGGTTTCTCAGACATGCCTTTAAATACAAAGTCACCCTTACCAGTGTTTAAGCCAGGCGACTATCAAACCTATCTGTTCCAACCGTATCACAGGTCGGATGAAAAAAAACAAGAGAAATCAAAGGTTTTTTTTTTTTTTCAGGAACCGGTAGATACCGGAAAATCACACTAAATACACCTGTAGAAACAGAAACAACAAATCACTTTGGTTCCCAACCAGACCGACTGGAAAGAAACAGAAAACAAAAAACAATTTCTTTCTAAACCACACTACTACCTATTAATACACTTACTGTACCGGGACAAAGATGTAAAGTCCGAAAAAATAAAGAAGCGGTTTACTAAACTGACCGATTTTACCACAACCGAACCGAAGTGAAGGAGAGGCTCTCAGAGCGACTTCACAGTAAGGCGAATTAAAGAATCTGACGGTTACACTGAGGAGTACCTGGGACAGAGGTTTGAAAACTGAGCTCAAGCTCAACGTTCTATGCCTTGGCATAGAGTTAACTCTTTCCTCTCTGGAGCAGTTCAAGTGCTGGGGCTAACTGCATATAGTCAGAATACAGCAAGACTCCATGTTTGAACATGTAGCAGATGCCACCACGCTCAGCTTGTCAGGGGTTGAGAGGAGGCTCTCTAGCCTTCACCCACCCCTGCCTCCCATTGACTGCCACGGGACCTCTCTTCAGCTCCATTTAAGAGCCCTGCTTACTGACCCTCCTTCTGCTGTAGTTTGAACCAATCCATGGGCAGCACAGTCGGGACCAGGAAGCCCTTTGTTTCAGGGCTATTTCCACAGGGCCAGGATCAGTCACGCAGCAAATGCCGCCAGACTCAGCTTGCCAGGGGTGGAGCAGGAGCTCTAGCCTTTATCTACCCCCTGCCTCCATCAATTGCCATGGGACCTTTCTTCAGCTCTGTTTGGGAGCCTTGCTTGCCAGTAATCCTCCTGCTGCAGTTTGAGCCAATCTGAGGGCAGCTACGTGCATTTCCCAACTGCCCTGCAAGTGATCCTATCCAAGCTGGGGTCCTCGCGCTAAGGATCTGCGCAGAGGACATCAGGAGTCTGCCTGGGAGTCAGCCATCGACGGGACACTATACTCGGTACTGAACTGCCACAATTATTTGTAATTACTGCTGCACTAGTCCATAGCTATACTGCCCATTCTTGTATGGGTGCGATACTCTAGGGCCTTGAGGTATTTTTCTCAGGGACATTATGTGAATTTACTGAGGGCTACTAGGAGCCATCCCACTTCACCATACCATGCTACTAAAAGTTTATGTTGCTGCATTCTTGTGCCGTTCATATGCTAATTACTGAGGGCTATTAGGAGCTGTCCCGCTACTCCAAACAATATTCCTGAAAGTATACGCTGCTGCATTCTTGTTAACTCACTGATGTGCTACTCATGTTAGAACAACCTCTGAAGCTCTGTAGGGGTGATCCTAATTATTAAAACTGATGAGTCTCTACCCAGAGCTAATTGGTGTCTTATGGGGATACTGCTAATTATTATAATTTCTGTGACTCTGCCTTGAGCAACTGGTGTCTCTTTCCTGAACCTTAGGTCTAAGTAAGTTGCTCGATCATCCCCTGGGTTAACTAATCTTTCCATATTCACGGATGGGGGCTAAAGGTATGTTGCTAACTATTGCCCATACTCTGTTTTTTTATCTGGGCCGACTCCCTGATCATGCACTGGTCCCCTTCCCAATATCTGAGGAATAGTAATTGTGCACACTCCCTTAATCCATCTGTATACTCAGCAACTTACTCCCCGCCCCCCTTTTGCTGTCTATGAATGGGACATATTGAAAAGGGTGCCTTTGCCTGCTCTCTTACTCCGACCTCAGACCCTTATGGTCTACTACCCTGCCCATCAGCTACGGGTCTCCCAGTGGCCTATTTCTGTCACTCCTACTCGCTGCTGGTGATGTCAAACTAAACCCAGGACCCCCTAATGTTTCACATACTGACCCTCCTTGGTCCTGTACCAGGGGACTAAAATTGGTGCATCTAAATATCAACAGCCTCCAACCCAAGCTACAGGATCTGGACAGCCCTCTATAATCCTGATGTACTAGCTGTGTCTGAAACTGAGATAAAACTCTTCATCCTCCCCCATGAAGTAACCTTTTCCAGATATTCCACTTTTCAGAAGGATCAATGTGGGGAAAAAAGGAGGTAGGGTCCCCTCCTGTAAGTGAGGGATATCATCACGGAGACTGAAATTCCCCTGCCTGCACTGAATCAGTCTCACTGTGAATGTCTGCTAGTAAAACTTATGCTAAGGGACACCAAGCCCTGATATACAGGCGGTGTATACAACACCCCCTCTATGGCTACACCAGCCTTCGATGATTTCACTATCTGCTTGCGATCCCCCTCTCTTGGTAAGACAATAATCTTGGAAGACTGAATCAATGACAGCCCCTGTAGCTTCAGGGCACCACTGCAAGACCTGCACCTCAGCCAAATCATTACTGAATTCACCTGCCATAACACTAAGTCAGATAATCACTCTCTCCTGAACTGGGTCTTGGTCAACTGACCAGATCAAATTAGAACATGTGGAATACTAGCTGATTCCCTCAGTGATCGTGCCCCTATTTTTGTACCTGAAGCAATTGTTTCTGTAAGCCACCTCCAAGAACTATGTTACACTTGGTCCCCACACCCTTACTGGATATGCACTGTGCACCGCTGACAATATGTGTTCTATGCTATGCATGATTATTACTAACGTATAGGGCATTGGTACTTACCATACAAGAATAAGTAACCAAGGATATATTTGTGATTATAACCAATGTATTCACTGCTAGAAATGCACTGCAAGTATTATGCCGAGAATACACTTATGTACTCTCTGTTTATTCTTCTGAGATGTCATTATATTGCCAACACTGCCATCATGCAGATTTATGTAACATTGCACCTATATATGTATTCTGCATGGGTTCTTTGTTCTCATTTTTAGCGGAGTTTGCACATTTTGTATATCTCTAGATAACACTGTGGCGCAACCTAACTTTTGGCCAATAGGGCTTGTTTTGTATATCTAACATTTTATGAATGTAATAGTTGCCATGGATATTATACAAGTTACTGCATGCCGTATCCCCTCTGAGACCTTCTTCATCCCCGGGGGTACTGGGAAACTCTTAGCTCCCAGTGTCTATTGGTAAGACCTGTTTTTAGAGCAAATGTCGGACTCATAGAAACACAGAATTTGACGGCAGATAAGGACTGCTTGGCCCACCCAGTCTGCCCATTTCCCTACCTAATGGATAAGCTGCAGATCCTAGTTAACCAACAGCCTACTTCCTCCTACCCCCAACCCCTAGAACTGCCTTATGTCTGTCCCATGCATTCTTGAATTCCCCCACTATTTCTGACTCCACAACCTCCACAGGAAGACCGTTCCATGCATCCACAACCCTCTTCGTGAAAAAATACTTCCTCACGTTACCTCTGAGCCATCCTCCTATCTTCAAATTGTGCCTCCTTGTTCTTGCACATCTCTTTTTCTGAAAGATGCTACCCTCTTGGACTTTGTCGATTTCCTCGAGGTACTTGAAAGTTTCTATCATATCCCCCCTGTCCCTCCTTTCCCTCGAGGGGGTATACATGTCAAGCTCCCTTAGATCTCTCTTCATCGTCTTCTGGTGCAGACCCTGCACACCATTTTAGTTGCCCTCCTTTGGACTGCCTCCATCCTGTCTGTCTATGTCATTGTGGAGACTGGGTCTCCAGAACTGCACATAGTACTTCAGATGGGGTCTCACCAGCTGTCTGTACAGAGGGGTAACAACTTCCTGTTTTCTACTGGCGATGCCTCTTCCTGTACATCCCAGTATCCCCCCAGCCCTCCTTACTGCCCTCTCACATTGCTTGCCCACCATTAGGTCATCAGATATGACTACCCCCAGGTCCCTTTCCATTTTTGTTGTTGTTAATATCTCATCCCCCATAGTGTACTCTTCCTCTGGGTTTTTGTTTCCCAGTTGCATTACTTTGCACTTCTTAGCATTGAATCTAAGCTGCCATACATTTGACCATTCCTCCAACCTTGCCAAGTCCCTTCTCATCCTTTCCACCCCACCTTGTATATCAATCCTGTTGCAGATCTTTGTGTCATCTGCAGAGAGACATACTTTTCCTTCCAGGCCCTCTGCAATGTCACTTATAAAGACATTGAAGAGGACCGGTCCTAGAACTTAACCCTGTGGTACCTCACTAGTAACCCCCCTTTCTTCAGAGTGGACTCCGTTTTACTATTACCTCTGTGTCCTGTTCTCCAGCCAATTTTTTACCCAGGCTACCATCTTGGGACCCACTCCCAGGCTGGCTAACTTGTATATTAATCTTTTGTGTGGGACTGTGTCAAATGCCTTGCTAAAGTCTAGGTAGGCCATGTCCACAGCCCCTCCCTGATCTACTACTTTGGTCACCCAGTCAAAGAAATCTATTACATTCGTCTGACATGACCTTCCTGCTGTGAATCCATGCTGCCTTGGGTCCTGTGCCCCTCTGGCCTCTAGGTGCTCAACAATTCTTTCCTTCAGAAGTGATTCCATCATTTTCCCTATCACTGAGGGCAAACTAACAGGTCTGTAGTTTCCTGCCTCTGCCCTGCTTCCACTTTTGTGAAGTGGAATCACATCCGCTGTCCTCAGGTACCACCCCATCCTCCCATGATTTGTTAAAGAGGGCAGTCAGTGGTGTCACTAGTTCTACCCTTAGTTCTTTTAGAATTCTGGGATGAATTCCATCAGGCCCCATTGTTTTGTCCACCTTCAGTTTTAAGTGTTCTTTCAGAACTATTTCTTCTGTGAATGGGCTGGTATCACCCCAAATCCAGAGTGTTTCTGTTGTTTTGTTTGGTACCTCCCTTCTTCACTTGTGAATACTGAGCAAAAATATTTGTTTAGTATCTCTGCCTTTTCACAGTCACCCTCTGCCCCCATTAAGCCTCACTATCCCTCCCTTGGTCTTCTTCGCACCCTGATGTACCTATAAAGGTACTCTGTGTAATAAACAAGTTTATTACCGAATATGCTGCTTGTCTGTTTCTCTTGCTGATTTACCATCACCAAGAACCTGAGCAGGGCTGAGTACCCTGACAACTATAACACAGAGACTATTTTCGGCTTAATAAAAGCGCCTTCTTGAAGGAACTCACAGCTGTTATCTGGGATGAAGTTGGGAGGCATTAAAATCTAAATGCCACTCTTGCATAGCTTACTGATCTCCTTATCCCATACGTACCCCCATTTGGTCCAAGGATGATGGTTTAACTAACCACTCCTGGTTCAAAAATTGGAGCATTCAACTGTACTTTTGCAGTACTTGAGCCATAGCTGTGGAACAGCCTGCCTGGCTACATTTGACTGACCTCTTCTGTGTCAGTTATTAAAGCCTAGCAGATGGCTACATATTTCAGAATGTTTCTTGTTCTGGCGTATAGGACGATATTTACCTTCACATGTAATATGCTTTGGCAGTGAATACTGAAACTATGCTGTATAAATTCAATAAACAAGCATAGATGATACAAAATGTTCTCTTCCAAGCATTACATTCTAAATAATTAGTAGAGATTGGCTTCCTGCAAAAAGTTGGGAAAGTCTGTCTGTTAATGAAACATCACTCCTGTTTCACAAAGAATCAGCAATACTGCCTAATTCAGTGAAGATGCTGTTTAATGAAGTATCCCACTGCCTTGTCAGAAAGCATTTAATGATGAGATCGGGATGTGTCAAAAGGACAAGGGGATATTGAACTATCCTTTTCAAGCTTTCAGTGCACTCCAGACTGGCAGATAGCACTTAAAAAAAGCCATCACTTCAGAAACTTGACTCTGGTTAGGATTAGAGGATAACCTTTTATGTTAAACTCTGGAATCAATTTAAGATGTATTTACCTGGGTATCGAAATGATTTTGGTCTGTAACGTCTTGATGGGCACAGGCAGTCTGCCACAAAGACCAGAATCTGTAACAGAGTTAATTAAATATAAATATTAACCAACTATTCATCAGGTTATGCAATTATTAAAGTAGAGAATAATGGCTATGCAACTGTGTGTTATGGCTTTTTTTTAAACACACACTTGAGGTTTATGAGGTCATCACACACTGAAAGGGTGTTAAAAAAAAGCCATAATACCACAGTTGCATAGCCATTATTTTTTATAATTACTGATGCAGGTTTTTTTTTTTTTCCCTTTTAACAACTGAGTGCTGCCTGCTGTCACACACACACATATCCAATAACATAGTCCATCTTTGGCTCTTCATTAGAGGCACTGTTTTCTTTTTTTGGGGGGAGGGGGTGGTGTTACACTATGGAACCATGGCACTGACAAGGAGAGTACTCAGCCACAGTTCCTGATCACATTACTGTCTCTCTGACTGTGTCCTAAAGCTGCGTCTGAAGCATGTGGACAGCAGGATCAACCAGATAGATTTTTTTATCCTGTAAAGTCAGGATCAACTAGATGAATACTGAAAAATATTAATAAATTACCTGTATGTGGAGTGTGAGGAAAAAAATCAGTATGGGTCCTCCGTAATGGAAAAAACAGGGCTGCCATGTTTGTTGAGGTATTTGGCCTGCTCACGCACCGGGGTAACATTCAATGAGGTAACGCTACAAATAAATGACACTAAATGCCGTAATAATCCATTCTACGGTTTATTACGGCATTTGAAACACAACTCTAGTCTGTGATAAAGGGGGTCACCAGTAATTATATTCATAATACTGTAAATAAGTGTTACATTTAGGTAAAAACAGTTTCCAGAAGTACAGTTTGTATACAAGGAGGTTGTGGGGGTAGCAGAAAATTATGAACTGGTTAGGAACCATGCATACAAATAACAAGCAATTATTATACAACACAGTTCTGATAGCGAGTTATGATTCAATATGATGCTGTCCATTCAATAGAAGGGAGAGAGAGAGGAAGGAAATGTGTGGCTGACAAATAGATAAGACAGCAAGTATGTTTTGAGGTTTACATTTAGTTTACCACTCCTGTGGTCCTCTAGCAACCATCCAGTCCCAACTTCCACTAACATCACCACTTCTGTCAGCTCCCACAATTCCTCCCTCCATGGCAGTGGTCTTCGGGGGGTCTTCCCCCCCGTGATTTAATCAGGATCCTAGGCAGGTGTTGGCCTTCATGGGGTGGGGCCTGCAAGTACCAGCTTGCAGCAGTCAGAGTGAGCCAGGCTGTTTTCTCCCATGTACTGCTGCCCTCCTACCACCTGTCGAGCACACTGCAGCCACTGGGGGCTATGCCAGCATATAGCTTTCCCTATGACTGGAAGGTAAGCCTACCATCAGGGTCACTGATGCCATGGAAACACTATGCCAGCCCACCCAATCAAGGATGTGCTAATGGCAGCACTCCTTGATCACTGTCCACCCAGCTGCCAGCTTTTTGGACTAGTTCTTGAACCGGGGCTGATGGCATGGGAGCCTGACGCACTGCCCACTGGGGCTGTACAATTATATTTCAATTTAAAAATTCATAATACAGATACAAGCCTAATAAAAGCATCTGAGGTTTGCTTCAGCTGGCCCAAAAGCACAGCTGCAACGTATTACACTACACCCGAGACACCAGAGTTTGCATGCGAACCTCAGAATCTCAGGTTGAGACTGGCTAGGGGCCATGCTTCCTGAGGGGTAAGGTGCTTGGGTCCTGGGGAAGGGGCCATCCAAGATGTCTTCACACCCTCGCAAGGGACTGGACAATCAAAGTTGTGGTACAGGCACAGGCTTTTAATGCAGTAGCTAGCCAGCATTCTCAGCTGGATAACGGCTGCAGCCATGGCTTCCCCAATTGTTGAGACAGGGGTGAAGGGGAAAGTGTGAGGAACAGGCAGTGGTGGTTAACAGAAGATTGGAAATATTATTCTTGTTTAATGTCAAAATGAAAAGTGTCCAGACCAGTGCGCAGCAGGAGCAGAGTGCTAAACTACAAACACAGGTTTTAGGGTAAAGCAACATTTGAAAAGGCTGTCACTTTGGTAGGATTCAATCTCAGATCTCCATATGGACGGTCATGAGCTCTTAAAATGCAGCTTTCACCCTCAGGGCAGGCAACCCATGTCAAGGAGCTTCCAGTCTATGGAAGTAAAAAATCCAGAGACTGAATTTTTTGTTACAGGAATTCTTACATACCCAAAAGCAGCTACGATTTCACTTCTATTATCGTGCTGAGCAGCACTCCCAAAATCCGCATTCAATGATGTGAGGTATGGAACGGGGCTGTACTGCAAATAATAGACAGCAATCATGATCAAGAACAATGTTTACCTTTACATTACTATCTAATTTTGCAGGCAATAGTAAATGTTAAGGCAGCAAATAACTAATACTACTACCTTAACAAGCACAATTCCCAGCTTCACTGTAGTCAGTGCTGAAGTTTCATTTTCAGGGTAAGCACAATTATATGCCTCCACTTTAATATACTGTACTCTTGACTGCACTGTTATTATATTTATAAAATCCTGTTTTCATCTGATGTACTGGAGTAACTCGTTTGCTTCTTCACCTTGTAACCTCTCAGGGCATACCTGAAAATAGGCATTTATTTGCCCTGTGTTCTTACCTGGTCAATAAAAACTAAATAAAGAAAACTATTTAATTGCATCAGACTGTCCCTGGTATTATTTCTGGTAAACATCGTTAAGAAAGTGTTACTGAATTCTCAAGCTCCAACAGGCCCCTTATCTCAGCATGTCATATATTATGATTAAATACTATAAATAAAAAGTTAAAGAAATGTACAATTGCCTGCAAAATTAATGACAGTAATGTAAAGGCAGGCACTGCCTGTGATCATGCTTGCAGTCTATCTGCAATGAAGCCCCATTCCCCACTTTGCAATGAAAAATGCGGATTTTGAGGTGGTGCTGCAATAGTTCACGGCTATTCAATGCAATCTCAGAAGTGAGATCATAGCAGCTCTCGGGTACATATCTAAAGAATTCAGTAACAAGAAATTAAATTTATTGCATATTTCACTCCTTGGACAGGCAGCTCCTTAGCAGGTTCCACTTCTATCAGCTGCTCTTTGAGAACAGGCTGCAGAAGCTTTTATTTTGAATGGTCATGGGCACAAATCTTGGACTCTAACATGAACCCTGGATCAGTGCACACAGTACGGAACATTGTACCCTAGATCAGTGCTGTTCATAAACTGGTCCTATGTCATTGGTTGCAGAACAATCTGGCTGCAGCCAACCGAGTTCCCTAGGCTGGCAGGGACTACAGTGTGCCCCCCATGGCAACATGAGAACTGTTAAAAGTACTCCACTGTAGCACCACCTCCTCGTTGACCGATGGAAAAAGAAGGTACTGATAGTTAGAGATCCTTCACCAGCTCTCCTCATCAAGGTAAGAAGGGCCAGTCAACCTGGACAAAGGGATGAAATCGACACCCTTTAGAACAGAGGGAAAGCCCAGAAACTGAGACTTGCCACTGGGTTAGCTGGTGGAGGGGCGGGGAAGGTGTGCAGATCATACACTTGAGCATCAGGCAATGTTATTGCAGGAGCCTTCGAGACTGCTCAACGGGAAAGGGAGGAAATCAGAGAAGAAAACAATGAAGCAAACGTATAATAAAAACTTACCAGTCCAAGTGTGAGACCAGAAAACAGCGTTGCCAGAGCAAAAATAGCATATGACCCCCATACTGGTATACCAACATCTTCTGTGAAATAATTGTGGACACTCTAAGCAAAGCAAAAGAAAAGAAATACGTTATGCCATGGAGGTTGCAAATTTGACACAAACAATTTACTTAAGCACCGTCACATACCCTAATCCACATAGAGAACTGGAACAAGGCTGACATACTGCTCATTCTGTAATATAATAAAAACAGTTATTTTTTATGATATACAATTAAATATTGGTCCAGTAAACAAATCTCCTCTGACTACAAATAGAATGTATTCCTGACCAAAAAGGAACTTGATCCTGATTCTGTTTAGAGACAGCATACCTTTCCGATTACTAAAAACCTCATGATCTGTATGCCTAGATAAGGCACTAGACAATCATAAAAATGTGCCCTCCACTACCAGCACTTCCACAGCATCCCCTATTACATCTCTCCAAAGAGCTCCATGGTACCATATGAGGAGCTCAGACAGTTTAAGATTCTGGGTGGAGAGCATACTGTAAGTGGAGGAAATCAGACAGCAAAACTCACTGGGCTGAACCAAGAGCTCATTAATGAGTTTATCAGATGATCAAAACAAAGAAACCCAAACATCAGGTGGGATTATTGCAGTTGACAAAAAAAAATATAAAATAAAAAGACTTGTGGCACTTTTTAAGACAGTTGACAGCATACTGCATCGCAATTGTTTACAGTCTAAGAAAACTGTTTCCGGGGTGAAATGCAAGCACCTGTAGGATTTTTCCAAACAAAACATTTAAATTAGAGTCACAATTTCCGGAAATACACCTATTTGAGAAAAATGAAACAGGAGGATACTTTAAGAACTACTTGTCGCTTGAAGGACAAATCTGTCAGGGTGACCCATCTACTGCCCACAAAAATGAAGTAGTAAGGTAGTTATTCGATAAGCAAACACAAGATCCTACTGTACCTTCCTTGGAAATTATCATCCAATTTCAGGGCTGCAAGATCTACAGGGACTCTGCTATTTTAAAGGAAAACAGTTACCATAAATTTGTATTTCTTTTGTAGCAGAACAGCAAAATTCAAGCTCAACCGGAAATAATGCAATTTACACAAAAATCAGTGAGCAGTTACCAGAAACATGTCACACTGATCCGGGAGCACCGCGATCTCAAACTGTTAATTTTGGGGTAAGGTAACAGAGTAAGCAGCGTTGTTACAATTCTGTATAAAAATGAAATATATGAGACCTTCCAAACTAGTTTTGGATCAAGCCATAGTACTGAGACTAAACTGGTTGGGACGGAGTGTAAATGATCTTCTAGCAAGGAACAGAGGGGAATCTGTCAATTTTAGTCCTCCGACTGTTTGACAGCATTTGATAAGGGTGACCATCAGATATCAATACACTGCCTTAAGTGGTAAGTGCTAAAATTATGTCAGCTTGGCTGCAATCATTTGTATCTGATCATGAACACTGGGCTGTAATGGGAAATTTCTCATCAAAGCTAGCCACCCTCAGATGCAGTATGCCACTGGGCTCTATACTATCCCTAATGTTGAAATCTAAAATGCATCACCAGAAAAGAACTTTTGTTTTAAACAGCATGGAATTCAAAGTTTAAATTCTTCATGATCAGTTTAGCATGTTTCACTGCCAGCTATGTAGAAGTTGAGAATTATCACACTTGATCCTTTGGATCGAAAAACTGCACTCATAAAACACAGCACTTTCCATGTGTCATTACACTTACAGTGCTTTATACTTGTAAAAGTCTCTATGCATATATTAACAATAAAAAAAAAAAAAAAAAAAAATCGCCATCACACCAGAAACTGCCGTTAAAAATTATTTCCATTATTGTTTGGATCACTACGGAGGATGAACAAGATATGAGAGCTACACGAAACAAATCACCTCACCTGAAGCCATGACCAGTTGCAACTAAACAGAGTCTTCATTAGTGATGGAGACTCAGTTAATTTGCAACTAGCCAGGACTTTAGTTTGGGTTATTCTTCATCTGTAATCTGTGGTATCTTGTCTGTCCCTTGTAAGTGAAATGATTAACTGAAAGTTGTGTATCATCACTGTGGTTACTGGATCCAAAGGATCAAGTGGGGTTTTATGAGGAACAGTCCCCAATGTTATTGGCAGTTTACATCTGGTACAGTCTGGGTTTCCACTGCAACGCAGACGACACCTAGCTGTAGCTCTCATTTGCAACAAATTATACGATGGCATCTTATAATCTAGAGGTCTGATTGGCTAGCTGGTACCTTCAGACTGTGGTAAATCCTGGTATTACTAATGGAAGAGCTACCAGCCGCACGCTCAAGCACCCTGAAATCCATCCGAGCCACCGAACAGGAAATTGGAAAACACTGACTTGCCTGCTACACCGGTATGCTGGCACGCAAATTTCCAAATGGACTCCAGGCAGCAGTCCCCGAACCAATTTTACAGCCTCCCAAAAAGAAGTTAAAAAGAATAAGAAATCTGACAGTGCGCTAATTGTGAAACCACCCTCACCTCTTGAAAACAGAGACTCCATTCCACTCGAGGTTTTTAACCGCCAGCTCCTCTGACTCGCGGCAAAATGGCAATGATAATGCAGCTTGTCACAACATTTACATTTATAGCTTCCCAAACATAAAAAAAAATACTCTGCTCTTTTTAGTGTAGTGTATCTTTCCCCAAGTAACTCTCTCTCTCTCTCTCTCTCTCTCTCTCTCTCTCTCTCTGTGTCACTACTTAACTCTACTGCCAAAACATTAGCCGCTGCTACTACGAACCTGCTGTCATGGTTTCTTCGCTCCAGCTTCGGAAGTTCCGTCATGTTTACCACACATCTCTTACCTCAGTCAACTATAGAGTCAGTCACACCTTGTTGAATACTTAAGCTAACCTGCAGCATAGGCCAGCTCCAGTAAGGCGCAACGGTAAAAGAAAATCTAGTATAACTTGAGCTCACTGTAAACTATCTCTGTATCTCTTTCTCTCCCCCATTGCTCTACCGCTTTCATGATCTACCTCGTTCAAGAACGGGAGCCCCTCAAACCATGTTGTCTTCCCTGCTAAGCCAGCTAACCCCGAGTATTGATGGCTCCAATAACAAATACTACAAATGTAAAAAAATAAATGTTAATAAAATGAAAGCTTACACAATAAAAAAATACAAACAGAAACTTCCCATGAATCAGTGTGCACCTCAGATTCTACATAGCGACACAGAACTATTTTATCTGGTGCAGCAACAAATGCAGTAAAAAATGATTTCAAATAGACCAGCCCAGTGGCACTGGAGGTTGTGGCGCTGGCCACTACATCTTACGCTATGCCAGCGACCCGGGTTCAGGAATGAGCCTGGACCACCGGGGGTCGGCAGGGGGGTTGAGAAGATTGAGCGTCCGGATGACTGCTCTCCTCTCTCTCGGGGGGGACGGCACACATTGTCCCACTCGCTGATTGCCCTCTGGTGGCAACTGGAGGGCAATACGGGTTGGGAGGTGCACTCCGTTGTGACTATGTCAGTCGGGAGGCGGGGAGAAAACAAGAGAAAAAGAGCCTGGCAGGGCTCTGTAGCCGATCCTTGCCCCACATGGCTGACCCCGGGGTTCTGATTGGGTCTTGGGAGGGGGCGCCACCTCCTTGGCCCTGCCATGGGGGCACGCCGCGGGGGAAATACTGAGGGGTGGCTAATTGCTTCACTGCGGGATCTGAGAGTTCCTCCTCCAGGAGGAACTGAAGCACCTGCCAGGGCCGGGGCAAAAATGCATATGGGGAAAAAAAAAGATTTAAAATGTAAAAAACTTCTTTTTATTATTTTTTATAACAAAAATTAAAGAGGGACATTGTATAATTGCAATAAACCACTCCAGGGTGTGGGTGATGCTGGGGTTTACCCACACCTGGCATGGTTTGGTCACTTGGCCTGCAGCCTTGTGACGAACCCGCAGGTAAGCATCACTCACACCCTGTTGTGGTTTACTGCTTAATTAACCTATTGCGAGAGGTGCCTTCTTAGACCAGTGTCTGACAGATATTAAACACTGGAAGGCAGCACGTAACATACAAATGTACCAGCAGAAACAGACCACCTGGTCTATCTAAGTCTGCTTTCGAGTGTGTGCAGCTTGCAGCTGCCCCCCTGTCATCCCACTGCTACCCCCACCTCCCCACCCTCACTCTCCCTGTTCCTTCCCATGCACTTTAAAGCAGATTTACATGATACCACCCATTCTGGTAGTACGTTCCATTTTTATTTTTAAATTTAATGCACTTTATTAGAATTTTAACATTACACAGAAACATATTCCCATACACAACAAAAAAGGTGATACATGAAGACACATTGTGGTATACATACAACTATATACACACACATGATACAGTACAATACAATGTCCCCCCTCCCTCCCCCTGGAGATGTAATGTAAATCAATAGGAGTGCTCCACTCAAAGTGGGGAAAAAAGGAACACAAATTAATAAAATATACTCTATCTTTGTTGATCAAGCTTAGTTAGTAAGCTACCTGAATGAATCAATACTTGGTGTCTTACTAATGGAGGTAGGCTAAGAGGTGGATTGGACTCCCAATAGTGCCTCTAGTTTACCCCATTTTCTGGTATAAACTGGCATACGGTGTCGCACACCGGCAATTGTTTTTTCTATTCATAGATTAAATAACACTTCATTCAGCCATTTAGGGTAAGTAATGTCCTCCTGATCAAGCCAATGGTGTAAAATCAGCTGTTTAAGAGAACTAAATTAATTAATGAAATATGGAACTTCCTTTCTGTCACATGGATGTCAGCCAAGTTTCCCAATATACAAATTTCAGGAGAAAAGCATTCCTGTAACCCTAATAAGGGATTTAGCTTTGATATGATCTTTTCCCATAAGGGAGCTACTTTTGGGCAATCCCACATAATGTGCAGAAGGGTGCCTTCGGCCATATTACATCTAGAACACTGAGTAGTGGGAAGCTTACCCATTTTACACAGATGAAGAGGGGGTAAGGTAAATGTTATGTAGGATATAAAACTGTGTAAGGCGCAGCTTATCATTTGATACACAGCGGTACATATCCTTCCAAATACTTTCCCAATTAGGAACCAAGTTGGGGAGGGCAGACGTCCAACAGCGGGAATGACCAGATACCTCAGAAAATAATTGGGTAAACAAAAGAGATACTAACTGGGATACAGAGTGGGGCTGCCAGACATGAGACTGGACAAAAGAAAAAAAGTTACTGTAGTCTATAGACCACTCTGCAGCTCCAAACCAGGCAATTAACATATGTCTAAGCTGAAAAAGTCAAAAAATGTGCCCAGCCGAGAGGCTAAGTTGGGTCAATATTTCTGGGCTACTGGGAATCTTACCCTCTACCAAAGATCAGAAACTTGCTTATTTTGCAGCTCTGGGAATCTCAGATGCGACAATACTACTACGTCCAGTTTAAAATTTATATTGTTACAAAGCGGTTGAGAAATATCTTTTAGGTTATTGTACCGCATTGACCTACAGAGCTGTATATGGACATGCATTGAATTATATATTCCTGTACCTTTAAGCTGAGAAGGTAAGTTTACTAGGGGAGGTAAAAAACAAACAAGAAGGGGATATACCTAAGGCTGTAAATTGCTGTCTTTCAATTTGCAGCCATATTGGTGTGTACGAGGATTCTTGTTGTTGCTGTTGTCCTGGAGGACAGGGCCATCTTGCATACTTGGACAGATGGCTAGCTCGGTAATAGAGATAAAAATTTGGCAATTTAATTCCTCCAAGATGTTTCGTGGGGCTCCCAATTTACCATGAGCTTTACGCGGAGTCTTCCCTTTCCATAGGAAGCAGGATATGACCGAATGAAGCTGCTGAAACCACGTTTGTGGGAGGAATAAATTTAACATATTATGGGGGTAAAAAATACGGGGACGCACATTCATTTTAATTACACTTATGCGGGCCTGCAAGGAGAGAGGGAGGGAGTTCCACCTTAGGAGGTCTTGTTTAATGACTTCCATTAATCTGTCCAAGTTGAGCACTAGTGCATTCCATTTTGCTACCATCCTGTCCGTGAAATAGTGTTTCCTCATTTCCCTTCTAAAGCCCTCCTCTATTTTTAGCCCTGCCCCCTGGTGTCCCTCCCCCTCCTTAGCTTAAAGACCCCATCTGCCCCATCCTTACCGATTCCCCTCAGATACTTGAATGTCTATCATGTCCCCCCTGTCCCTTTTATCCTAAAGGGTGTACATATTCAGGTCTCCCAGCCTGCTCTCATGGTCTCTCTCCTCCATTCCACATATTATCTTCATTGCCCTCCTCTGTACCCCCTCCAGTAGCCTGATATCACGCTTCGGGTTTGGCCTCCAAAACTGCACACAATACTCCAAGTGCGGCCTTATCAGTGACCTGTAGAGAGGCAAGATCACCTCTCTTCACCTGGATGAAAACCCCCTCGCTATGCACTCCAGCATTTTGTTTGCTTCTGCAGCCACTCTCCTGCACTGGGCAGTGTTGTTCATGGTCCCTGTTACCATTACCCCAGGTCCTTCTCCTCCTCAGTGGTCCCCAGCTTAACCCCCCCCCCGCCAGTATTCTCTCCAAGGGTTCTTCGCCCCGAAATGCATAACCTTACACTTCTTTGCATTGAACCCCAGCTACCACCTCTCTGACCGCTCCTCTAGCTTGCTTAGGCCATCCTGCAGCTGCTTCCATCCCTCCCCTGCATCTACCACTGCTCCCATTTTGGTGTTGTCAGCAAACAGACTTACCTTGCTCACCACCCCATGCGCAATGTCTGATATGAAGAGCCCAAATAATACTAGTCCCATCACAGAGTCCTGTGGCACCCGATCGCCACTGGCCTCGGAGCTGAGAACTCCCCTTCCCTCACCACCAGTTGCAGCCTCCCACTCAGCCAGCTTGTAATCCAATTTGTCATTTTTGCCCCTACCCCTACACAAGTTAGCTCCTCCCCAGCCGACCAAGAGGCACTGAATCGAAGGCCTTGCTGAAGTCCAAGTAAAGAACATCCACCGCATGACCCTCATTCAGCTCACCTGTCACCCAGTCATAATACTGTAATCAGGCTGGTCTGACAAGACCTCCCGAAATGAAACCCATGCTGCCTCACATCCTAGAGGCAGTTGTCCTCCAGGTACAACACCAGTCTTTCCTTTAGTATCATTTCCGTGAGTTTGCACACTATGGAGGTGAGACTTATCGGATGATAATTACCTGGTTCATCCCTTGGTCCACTTGTGTGTAACGGCACTACATGTGCCATCCTCCAGTCCAGTGGCACACATCCCGACTCCAGCGAGGTGCTATACAGATCAGTCAGCGGCTCCGCCAACACCCTCCATCTCTCTCAGCACCCTGGGGTGGATTCCATCCGCCCCGGTGCCTTGTCTATCCCTCAGCCCCTCTAGGACTCTGCCTCCCTCCCTCAACTCTTCCATCCTGTCGCCTCCTCTCCCCATCCCCACCCTCAGCCCATGGTGGCAGCGGTCCCCCTTCTCCTGTGAACACTGAGCAACAGCATTCATTCAGTGCTTCGCCTCTTCCTCCCCTTTCCGTCCTCCCCACCCTTTTTATCCTCACTATTGCCTCCTTGCACTTCCCTTTTCTCCCTGATCTGAAAAATCCCCCCATTAATTCCTGTGCCAATCTCAGCTCCCTCTGAGCCATGGCTTCTCTCATTTTTCTGGTCACCTCCTGGACCATCTTGTATACTCCTCCCTGTCCCCTTCCTTCCCGTCCTCCTATACCTCTGTTGCGCCTCTCATTTTTCCCTCACCACCTCCACTACCTCGCTGTTCCGCCAGTATGGTTTTCTTGCTCTGCTCCTCTTACTCTGTGTCAGTGCAGGCTTCTGTTGTCTCTGTAATGCCATGTTTAATAATATCCCATTTCTGCTCTGCATCCATCTCCTGCCTTACGCCCTCCAGTTTCCCTTTCAGTACTTCCTGCATCCTCCCAAAGTCTGCCTCCCTGAAGTTTACCACCAGGGTTACTGATTTCTCTGGCTCCCTGCACATCGTGATATTAAACCACACCACTTGGTGATCACTGCCGGCTAGTGGGTCCTCCACCCTTACTTCCCTTACTGCCTCCGCATTCAACAATACCAGATATAAAGTGTTCTTTAGCCTAGTAGGTACACTGAGCAACTGCGTCAGGAGACCCTCCTGGATCGCATCCAGGAGCGCTTGCTCCCTAGCACTGGAGGTGACTGGAATGCTCTGATCAACCCCCAGGAAGTTGAAATCCCCCACGATGACCACCTTACCTTTTCTACATACCTTTCTGATTTGTCCTGCCAATTCCCGGTCAAGCTCCCCAGACTGGGACAGCGGCCTGTATACCACCCCAAACCTCAGTTTCCTACCCTTTGAGTCTAGGAGCTGCAGCCAAATTGCCTCTGCTCTCCTTTCCTCACCTTCATCCCTTGTGCACTTGATCCCGTCCCTCACAGACTGCCACACCACACCACCCCCCTTCCTTTACGGTCCTTCCTGTATAACTTGTACCCTGGGATTACCAGATCCCAGTCCTGGTGTTCAGTTGCCCACGTTTCCGTGACAGCTGCAATATCCACCCTCCACATTGCCACGAGTGCCTGTAGCTCAGTTGATTTGTTGCCTAAGCTTCTCGCATTTGGCGAGACCACCCTCCATCCTGCCCCCTTCCCTTCATCGCCCTCCATCTTCTCCCTTCTACTCCCTCCTTTTCGGCTGCCCCGAGTGGGGGGTAGGCTATGACTTCACTCTATCGGATCCCTGCCTACCTGCTGTCCACCTGCCACCCCCTCCCATCTAGTTTAAATCCAGCTTTGTCGCAATATACCTCCCCAGTCTTTGCATTAATACCTCCTTCCTCTCCCCGCTCAGGTGCAGCCTATCCCTTGCAAACGGATGGTTATTATTCTAGGTACTGCCCTAGCCGCCCACAGCCCTGTACGCCTTAGTTCGACACCATTCTACCAATTATGCGTCCAACTCCTCAATCCTCTCCTTTCTCACTGTGCTTGTGCAGTGTACTGGGAGCACCTCCAAGAAGGCTACAGACTGCCCAGTCTCCTCGCACAACCTTCCCACTTCCTCAAACCTCTCCCTTGTTACTTCCACCGTTTTCCCCACTAGGTCATTTGTCCCCTCATGTACCATAATGTGCAGGTTCCTCCTACCCCTCCTTGTACACCTTAGGATTGCCTATCCTGCCTTGTCTGCAAGTTTATTTATACAACTAGGTTGGGTGTAAACCGAGGCAAATAAATCATATATAATAACTGGCAATCCTTTTTTGTTTCAGTGCACATAGCCAGTTATTATTTGCCGTAATAACTGGCCAATTATTATAGCAAACACATGCATACTCAGCAGCTGCAGTCTTGAGACTATCTTGAGTACAGCACTCAGTCAGATGGTGATTTTTCAGCAGTGAAAGCCGCAGCTGTTACAGTAACGACTGAACAGCTATAACTTCAGACAGAAAAGCTAGTGCAACCTAACTTTATCTTCAAATAAATCTTCTGTAGAAGAGGACCCGACTTAAAAATGTCTTTTGTTTTCGACCCGAAATCTAGTCACTGCTGACATGAAAACAACTTAAAAAATATACAATACCACCAGTGAGCTGTCATAGTTCAATTTGGGACACACAGTGGCCTTAGACTTTAAGAAATTACTTTTAAATTCAAGAGACCAAACATGAGTAATAGACCTGCTTACCTTAACAAATGGGGTGGGGGAAGGGCGGGAAGGAAAAAACTGATGGCCAGAAATTATATAAAATAGAGCATGGGGTGTTTGGTTGCTCAAATTCAATACACACACCTGCAGAGTGTGATGTTTGAAGCTTCACTCTCGGGGTTTATGTAGCATCACAATCCTCGGGTATGTACTAAATTCTCGGAACACACATTACCCCATGCATTATTCTCTATTTTGTAGACCTTCAACTAGACAGACATGAAAATAAACATTTATTTTCATGTACGTCCATAAAAATACATTTTTATTTTCATGTATGCATATTATTTAGCCAATCAAGAGTTGATGTTTATTTATACTAGCAGCATGTCTGTGTTATATAAACCAGATAAGGAGAGGGATTATTACACCTGCCTTGAATGTAAAAATCAAGATTCACTTTCATTTATATCTCCAAGCCTAGTTAAGCAATTGTGTCTACACCATTCTCTCATGAGTAAACAGGCATGGAGATGCTCATGAAAATAAGTAAGCATTAAGCCACAACGAAGGAGGCTTCTACTGGGAAATTAATGCATGTTTTTCTTGGTGGGGGGGGGGGGGGTTGGAGGCCGAAGGCTGAGTGCCTACAACCACCCAACCATGCATTAATTCACCAGTAGAAGCCTCCTTCTGAGTTGCTTAATGCACTTGTAACATGGGAAGTGGTGATGAACACATTTTCCTTTACTGATTATATTATAGAAAATAAGCACAAACAACATTTGAAGAAGTTCATTTTCTTTGCTGTATTTTAGTGCAGCACGTCATGACAGAGGTAACATTTATTAATACACTAATGGTACAAAAACAACAGCACGTATATTTAACAGTGAATACTATTCTAAGAGACTGAACTTTGTTTACTGACATTGTACACAGGACATTTGTTTGTAGACCCATCAGGAGGACCACAGCATTTATTTCAACACCTACATCGTTGTCCCGTGCTGCTTGCTTCCACACTACTTTGCATATCTGGAAACAGCCGCAGCTCGCTTGCAACACAACAATGCGCATGTGTGACACAACGTCAGTCACTGGGGAACAAGTAAGATGGCAACAGACACTACATTAACATGCCAGTATCCTTGTCTTTAGGGCCATGATAATTAAAAACGTCTGCTTGTTAGGATTCCTCTGGTACAAGAGACTACGATTTTCCCCGAGGATAGTGACGGGCCCCGGGTGGGTGGGAAGGACAAAATGCGTTCTCCTAAAATAAGTACTTGGCAATATCTCACATGCTCCCGATTTCTCTGTGGTTGACAGCAGTACTTCAAATTGGAGCGGGCATTACTAAGAAATTAATGCCATCTCCAACTTGTGTCACATGTCAGTTTATGATCAATTAGTACTCTTGTTTTGTGAACTTAATAAATTGCCATGTCATAAATCTGACTATATAAATCAGGACAAGTGTATTAATCCCTATTTATTTAAAATCTCTCATCTACAAGGGGTCTCAGTGCCAGGAGTACAAGCAGTTACTGTATAACACAGTGCCAAAATTATATAATTCAATTAATTTTTCTGCATCATATTGGTAAACGTTTTTCAAACCACTTTACTGACTAATTTCAGAGTGCTGCCCCCCTTCCACAGTTTATAAGTTGCTTAGAATCGTGTGGCTGTATCATTTGGTATTCCCTTCATGGGGGGGAGGGAGTGCATCACCTGCAGAGCCCCTAAAGAAAGCACGATTGGTACCTGCGGTTACTAGTATAAAAGGCTAGTTTTCAGTAAGAACACACTGGACAGTCAAAATGGCTACTAGCGGCACCGGCCTATCGGCGCAGCGGTTGGATTTTCGCTTGCGATGCTAGCAACCCGGCTTAAGGAGTGGACTCTGGTCGCTGGAGGGCCGGCAGGGGAAGAACGGTTTAAGCGTCCCATGACAGCTCGCCTTCTCCAGGGGGAAGGTTTGGGCCAATGCCCACAACTTGTCTGATCCCCGAGCGGAGGCTCGGGGTACTGCAAGCCCCATGGGGAAGGGTGGACAGAACATGCAGTGGACATCAGTGCGTTGCGTCATGATGTCAGGGCAACACTGCATGGAGGGGAGAAAACGGGAAAAATGTCTGCCGGCTCTGGGAAGATGGACTGCCTGGAGCGTGCCTCCGCTCACTCAGCCACCTCCGACCGAAGAAAAGATAGTAGCACGAGGTATCGTGCCCCACCTCATCCCTGCTCAGGGGGCAAAGAAAAGCTCCATAGGGCCTGGAGGTAGGTGCAGGTACAGCAAGAGGCAGGAGGATGACTCCTTGGCTGCCCTAAAGGGTCAGGGCCAGCAGGACGCAGGGGAGGAATAAATTGCAATTTCAAAAAAAAAAAAAAAAAGGCTACCAGCAATCCTAATATTGAGTGCCTGATGATAACAGATTAGGCTGGCGGAAAAAAAAAAATAAATCGCCTTCTCACTAGAAGACACAGGTCAAACATTTTCAGCAGCAACACAGCAAAAACTGATAATGTTGATATAATAATTTCAGAAAGTTTGAAAAAACATGATTTTAGATTCCACCTACATACAGTCTCACTCTCCCAATACTGGAGAGAAAAAAGGAATCCAAGAAGTCTCCACAGTCAAAAGCCTCTATCCTTTGGAGAGGATGATGCTGATTTAAAAGATTGTGAACAGGTGTTGAACAAATACAGTCATGATTTGAGACTGCGAACAATCAATAAAGGAAAAAAAAAGTCTGAGAAGACTAAGGATGAAATAAAGACATTAGAACCAAAGCTAGAAAACTAAATAAAAGATGAATATAAAAAATTGAAAACAAAAATGGAACAACAAATTGCAAAATTTGAACAAGATCTTAAACAATATAAACAAACAAACAAACAAAAAAAAAAAACAGAAGCAATGTTACTGATTACCAAGACGGTACAGTATACAATTGGCATTAGACAAAAAAAAAAAAAAAATTCAAAAAGCTAAAATCAGTACCAGACTTGACTTTAGGACTGATGGAGGTAATATTTCTTCAGTCATGGAAAGTCTTAAGTGACATAAAGAAAATGCAGAATACAGAGGATATGGAAGGTAGCAACAGCATTTTTTAGACGACCAGTTGAAGAGTCCAATACTGACTCTGGCATCTGGTGGGAAGAAGCCGCAATGGGAGGATAAGAAGGGGGAAGAGAGGAAGAGGAGACAGAAGGAGTGAAGGAAAGAACAGAGTGAGAGGACGGCAAGATGGCTGGAGGAATTACCAGAGGTCAGGAGGTCGCTGGAGACCTGGAACAAAAAGTAGCAGTAGTGAACTTCAGTAACAGAGAACTAAACAAACCTCAAACAAATGTTCTAGAAAATAAAAGAACTGTCATATCTGCCCACTACAAATCTAACCAAATTGATATAGAAATTGACATCTGTTTTTTCAGAAATTTGCAGCAGAAAGAATTTTACTTGCCAAATACCCAATCTATTGATACAACAGTAGTAGATCCAAATAAAAAAAATAAAAATACAGGTCTTCGCAAAAAATTTCCTTCCAGCCCCAGCACCAAAAACGAGACATTTATTATATTTAATGACCACTGTGAATAGAGGTGTTTGGAAACAGAATTTAACATCTACAAAACAAGCACAAAACCTATCCCAGACTGAAAAGAAGCACTAAAACAGTTAAGTGAGATGACTGATGGAGCCAATGAACCAGCCAAGATAGGCAGTAGAGTTGAGATATAAGGCCAAGAAGAATACCTAACAGAAGCAAATCACCAGCTGGCTGATAGAAATGTTTGCACTAAATCAGACAATAACCTGACAATGAGAATGAAACAGAAAACAAATGATCTGACAAAATATGGAGTACAACCAAGCTGGCTTTTCAAATCTGAAGCAACTTTTCTGACAGTAGCTAATCCCAGGAAGTCTGCGTTTCATCTACTCCCAAAATTACCTGAAAATTGTCTACAGTTCCTGGCCGCCCAATAATGTTGTCCATGTCTTCAGTTAAGGAACTCATTTCGAAAAACGTAGATTTTTTTTTTTTCTTTACTATGAAACCTGTCATTGAACTGCATTCTTACGTCAAACACTAATCACAAAAACAAAATTCTTAGATGTTACAGTGGATGCAAGCGATATATTGGTGTCAATTAATGTGGAAAATTTGTATTCCAACATTCCCCATGGGGGAAGCTGTAGGCAATACAAAAGGCATTACATACAAGACCCAATAATCCAAAGCCACCAACAAAGTACATAATTGAGGAGGACAGATTTATGCTTAAGTCCAATTATTTTCTTTTTAAAAACAAATTATACTCACAGCACAAAGACACTTCAATAGCCATAACTTTCGCTCCTGATCTAGCAAATTTGTACACAGGACAGAGGGAGGAGAAATGCACTTTCAGTAAAACTGCCAATCAGTACAGATCATCTATAAAAGTTTGGCGTCGCTTTATAGACGACATACTGTTAATATAGACAGACAATTAAGAACATTTTTAAAATGTTACTACAATATATTAATGCATCCAACAGACAGCTACCTCTATTTTACTTGGGAATACAGCACAAATTTATTTATTTAGCTTTTGTTTACCGGGTAAGTACACTAGACAAGTAGTATGCCTATTTTCAGGAACGACCCGGGAGAGCACAAAACATACAGTATACATACATGGCAACATTGGAGAAACAGCATGATACAGTAAAAAAACAGTTATAACAACGCTTGTATAAGGGCAGAGATACTGCCACACATAGTACAAATTGTTACAGGACATAGATAGACATTAGAATCACTGAATACATATGTCATAGACCATCATGGACTCAGGGTGGACAGTAGTGGACTGCAAAGTATTACATTACAGAGACTAGGAGCAGTCACATCTTGTCATTTGTTTTAGGTGGGACCACAGGGAGGCGAAAGGTCCCATGGGAAGGGCAGAGCAAACAGAGTCCGAAATGGAGAATGGGTTCCAAACCTAGGCACAAAGCGTAGATCACGATCCCCATAAGGGTCCAGTAGGGGGAACTTTAAGCAACGGCAGTCTGTGACCTGAGCTGGTAGGGGATGGCGCCAGTTTTGGGAGGAGATGCCCCAGTCCCGGACGGGCGTCTTGGTAGCACTTTCCTGGTGAAGTTTCCTACACCAAGATCAGGAATTCCTGCAGGAGGGAGCCAGCTGAGTTTGCCTAGAGCTCACATCGGGTGAGTTTGGGAGCAGGCAAGTGCAAACCGACAGATATCATTATATGCCGCGGTTCCACCGGATTAAGATGGATTTGAGGTGACCTGGCAAATAGGTGGTATCCATAACTAGGGAGGAGAAGCACTCCCTCTTGAAAGTGCCAGCCACGCTCCCGGTCAGGTTGTATTTGGCCCTGTGAGCAGGACAAGCTTACACCTGGTGGTTCTGCAGATGTTTTGGATATGGCTTCCCATGTCAAGTTGGGAGTCGAGGTGACCCCAAGATATTTAATTGAGCTCGCTGTTGGCAATGAGGGGCCTCCATCACAAGCTATTATGAGCATAGCTGATGGGGGCTTTTAACTTGGCCGTGGAACCAAAGAGCATGGCCTGAGTTTTGTTAGGATTCAATACCAGTCTATGGTTGGTAATCCAGGCCGAGACTCTGCTGAAGTCTTCAGATAGGCACTGGTTAAGGTCAGCAGCATTACGAGCATGGGCCACTAGCACAAGATCATCTGCATAAAGCGTGGCTTGGCAACGAGAGGTCACCAAATGGAATAATGTTTCTGGATCTAAGTATTTACTAAAAGGGAACATTGATGGAAACCTAATTATACAGAAAAACTTCTGCATGAAATACTGTTACAATTTTTGACAGTTGTCACCTGATCCCCCTAAAAGAAAATATACCAAAAAGCTAATTTCTTACAGTAAGGGGTACATGTTCTTCGGAGAATACAATTTAAATGGAGTTCAAAAATCTGGCTAAATTTTTTTTTTTTTTTAAAAACACACACACATTTTGAGTTTCACTTCAACAAAAACATAAAGCAGTACATTCGAGTTAACATCACATACGGTATGTTGTGGGCCCAAACAAAAATGTCTAAAGACTCACTAAAAGATAGTCTGAACAAAAATGTGATCTAAATGCAGTCAGAAATGGATTTGAAAGTGCAGCAAATACAAACTGAATAGAAGTGCTGGAAGGAAACAGAAATATAATAGCAAGGATAGAGAAACTGGGCGGAGCCGAGTAACAGTGGGCAAAAATAAAGGAGGGCACTGAGAAGTCAACTAACCTCTGTGTCAGGCAGGTTAACAAGGGCAAGAGAAAAAAGAGACTACTGTGGTTCTCTAAACAAGTAGCAGAGAATATAAGGGTAAAAAAGCTAGAATTTAGAAGGCACTGTACAAGACGACACAGAAAGAGAAGGATAGGGAGAGATATCAGGAGAAACAAAGGGAGGCAAGGAAAACAGTTAGGCGCGCAAAGGCACAAACGGAGAATATTGTCAAGTCAGTAAAAAAGGGGGATAAAACATTCTTTAGGTATATAAGCGAAAAGCAGAAGACCAAAGTTGGGATAGTAAAGCTAAAAGACCTACCCTAAAAAGAGGAAATAGCGGCTGGTGTGGAAGAGGACCAAGAAAAAGCAGACATACTGAACAAATACTTTTTTTCCGTATTTGAAGAGGAAGGGGTAGGTGACGGGCCACAAATAAGGGACAAGGGCCCATATATTTATTCATTTTTTATTTGAAAGTTTGTGACCTGGGGAGGCACACTAAGCCGTGGCTTGTTTCCAGGTGAAGAACCACGGGCAAGGGAAGGGGAATGTGTGTACAGATGTAGACTGATTTACACAACCAGATTAAGCTGTTGGTGGTATTTTTGTGAAGGGCGGGAATTTGGCCAGGGCACCAGGGGAAATTCCCCTACTCTTATTGAGAAGTGCCAAGGGATCTTTAACATTCACTTGAACAACCACCAGAACCGGCAGACAGGACCTCCATTTAACGTCTCATCCGTAAGACGGCACCTCAGGAGTGCAGCATCCCTCTCTGATGCACTGTAGTGTCAGTATTGGGATTTATCCCACATTCCCGGTGTTGGGCTAGAACCCATCTTCTGATCTCCCAGCCTCAGAGACGAGTGTGCTAACTGCTGAGCCACTGACACTGCACATATACATATTCAAAAGAAGTGCATGGCCCAAAATGGGGACGCATGACGCATCACAGAAAATGTGCGGAAGCGCAATATTCGAAAGAAGGAAATGCGCTGCCCATGTCAGAATGCACGATCATGCAGAAGTAATATATGTGGCGCACTAAAATGGAGCGGGCACCTGAATATGCCACACAAGGGTATATTCAGCCAAAATGTGCGGCGCATGTGTCGCGCATCACAAAAATGTACTGCACAAAGTTAGGTATGAAAAGGGATGGCCAAAATCGGCCAGCCACCAACAGGCAGGCTGTAGAACTGCAGACAGGCAACCCTGAGGCAGCCCTTGGAGGTACATCTGGATGTGCTCCAGGCACCCGCACACAGCAGTCACACCAGGATGGCAGTACCCAAAGCCACAGCCACGCTGTGCCTGCTTTCCGGGCAACTGCCGGGTACTGGTGGGTGACACCACCGGCACCGCCCAGTCAGTCACCCCCCTCATCACACCCAGGTCGGGGACGCCAAGGTGCCACATGCTAGTCAGGTGCCCCCCTAGCACACCAGTGGAGCAGACAGCTACAATGCCGCACACATACCAGGTGCCATGGCCTGCACCCATGTGGCCGTCAGAGTGCCATCCGGTGGAGGCATGCACCCATGGTGGCGTCTGGGACAACAGTGATCAGGATGCATGGCAGTAATGGTGACAGCATGCCATGAGTCAGGGACAGCCCAGTGGCACACATCCATGGTGGTACACCACAGGTGCACACAGCACACTCGTGCCAGACTCACGCCACCAGGAACCACATACATGTCACCGATACCATCCCTGCAGTGTGACAATGCCACAGGACCCCTGGGTTTAGGTCACTGTGGTGTACTGGTAGTGGACAGTGCAGAAATCCGAGCAGCATGGGGCAGGGGTAGTACCACCTGCGGCCTGGAAGTGGCAGGGGCATGACCCAAGGACACCGGACCCTTCTAGTGTTGTGCATGCAGCCACCTAGGGCATGGACATTGCCATGGGTAGTAGAACTGTAAACCTCTTAACTGTCACACAGTATGGAGTACAGCACTCGTCCTCGCTTAGACACCCTCTGACTCACACAGAGTGGGTGATGTTACACACTGACCACAGACGGTTATGCAGAATTGTATGATAATATGAGATGCTAGGTATCAGCACACAGTAGCAAATTAGTGCATTTATTTCCACAGTCTTCCGAGCTTGCCATGTCATGTTTGATGATGTGTCACATTCTGACCAGTTATCACACACCTTCGTACACATTTGGATGCTAAAAGGTTGGGGGTATGTAGCACTGTACTCAGGCCAATGCAGTCCGCCCACACACAACCATGCATTCTCACCTGCCTGTTAGGCTGCAGTACCTCCCTATCACTTTTGTGGAGTGGTGATGCTGCAGTGAAATGCTGGAACTGCACATGTCAATGGTATGCAAATGACCTGAATACATTCCAGAAATGAGATGCAAATGTGCTGTTTGGGCGCCGATAGTGCAATAAGTCCATTTGCATATCCTGGCTGAATATTGCAAATCTGCACGCCACACATGTGGCTTTACATCGCACACTTCTGCATGCTCTGCACTGGGCTCTGAGTACCTGTCATCTCCCACTGCGCGATCGCATATGTTCGGGAGATTCAGCTGCACATGCGCAATCGCATTTTAAGATGCATCTTTTGAATATACATTTTTTTGTGCTGGTGCAGTTGAGTTGTGCGGAACATGCACTTGTGCGATGCAGCCTGCCACTTTTGAATATAAGGCCCAAGGGCATTAAAGGAAGGGAGGTGGACACTAGTCCTTTTACAGAGGAGAGAGTCCTCAAGGAACCAGCAAAACTAAAAGTGGACAAAGCCATTGGATCGGACGAGGTACACCCTAGGATACTGAGGGAGCTTAGGGAAGTGCTGGCTGCACCTCTGACAGCACTGTTCAGCCTATCAAAAGATACAGGGAAAGTTCCAGGGGACTGGAGGAGGGTAGATGTGGTTCCACTTCAGAAAAGTGGCAGTAGGGAGAAGGCAGAAAATTACATACCTGTCCGCCTAACTTCGGTGGTGGGTAAAGTAATGGAACCCCTACTTAAGGAAAGGATTGGGGAATACCTTATGAGCAATGGATTACAGGATCCGAAGCAGCATCGTTTCACAGGGGGGAGATCTTGCCAGACAAACCTGACTGAGTTCTCTGACTGGGTGACCAGGGAAGTGGATCAGGGCAGAGCGGTGGATGTGGCCTACCCGGATTTCAGTAAGGCCTTTGACACCGTTCCAAACAGAAGACTTATGAGCAAGCTGGGCAGCCTAGGAATAAGTCCAAAAGTAGCAAAATGAGTAAGAAGTTGGCTAAGCAACAGCAAGTCAGAGGGTGGTGGTAAATGGTGTTCTCTCTGAATAAGGCAAGGTCACCAGTGGGGTGTCGAAGGGGTCAGTAGTAGGCCCGGTCCTCTTCAATGTATTTTTCTTTGCCCCTCCCTTGCTCCTCAGTGGAAGGCCACTCCTTCAGGTTGCCAAGGACCCCCGCGCACTATTACCCCCACAAGTACCACCCCACATCAGCCCTCCCCGTAACCGTGACCCATCGTTGGATGGGTCCCCCCCTTCCGAGGGGGAAGGAGCTGGTGGGGCTCAGCCATCCCAACTCATTGGCACGGAGTGCTGCAGGAGTGGACTGGGCTCATCCGGGGCCTTGTGGCGGTGGGGGACCTGCAACCGTAATCCTGCCGGCCAGGGGAGCCATTTCCTGGTTTTCTCCCCTTGGGAGTGCGACGTCCGTCACACTCCCTGCTCGATGGGACCCGACATACTGCCCTACCTCTGGCCTCCGCTAGAGGTCGGCAGACACCGGGATGTGCACCCACCCTCCCCCTGGGAGACTGCAAGCAGTTGTGGGACACTCGAGCCATTTCCCTCAGGCCAGCCCTCTGACATGCTGGTCCGTTTCTGAACCTGGGTCGCTGGTGTCGAAAGCGGAATTCCAACTGCTGCGCCAGTGAGCGGACTCAATGACTTATTAGTGATTTTGCAGGACTGCTGGAAAGGAAAGTATGCCTGTTTATGGATGACACAAAACTCTGCCACAGAGTGGACACACGGCAGGGGGGTGAGGGGTGATCTAAAAGCTGGAAGACTAGTCAAGTGTTTGGCAACTGGGTTTTAGTGCAAAAAAGTACAAAATCATGCACTTGGGGCACAGAAACCCGGGGGCAATGTACCAATTGGGCAGGGAGGTACTGGCAACCACAAAATAGGAAAAGGGGCCGGGGTGGGGTAATCATTTCTGATTGCCTGAAGGTAGCAAAGCAGAGTGATAAGGCAGTGGGGAAAGCTAGCAAGATGCTCGGGTGCACAGGCATCAGCAGCAGAAAGAAGGAGGTAGTGTTACCCATGTACAGATTGAAGATGGGGCACCACGAGTACTGTGTCCAGTTCTGGAGGCCCCATCTCCAGAAGGATATAGATAGAGTGGAGGTGGTACAGAAGAGGACAACCAAATGGTGCAGAGCCTGCATCAGAAGCCCTACAAGGAACAACTCAAGGAATTAAATATGTTCTCTAGAGGAAAGGGGAGATATAACAGAAACATTCAAATATCTCATCGGTATTAATAAGGTACATAAGGTAGCATTTTACATAGAAAAAGATGCTCGAGGACAAGAGGTCACGCTATGAAGCTGGGGGGGGGGGAAGAGGCTCAGAGGAGAAGTGAGGAAATCAAAGGCTAGAAATTATTTTGAGATGCCTGTCCGAGGGACAGGTGAGTTGTAAATTTTGTCTGTCTGGCCAAAGTTTTGCCTGTCCACATGGTAGTGAGGTGAAATGTGAAATAAAACGGACTATGAAGAGGAAACACAAAAAAACTGTTGCTTTTTTGGGGGTAAGGGGGTTATTTTTAAAGTGTATTTCTCACTAAAACAGTGTGTGTAGTCTAGTCTATTTCTGAATCAGAACTTGAATCTAGTCTGCAGCCATATGGTCTGACATGAGGTCTTCTCTTTTGTTTTCCAGATTTGAACCATAGTGTTATGGCATCCTGCAGGTCAAATGTAGCAACACTAGCATCTGGCAGTTTGACATGAATTAGTTCAGAAGTAGTTGCAAGAGACGGACAGGACCTCCCATCAGACTTCACTCTGCCCATCAAGCTGAATCCTCTCTCAACCACTGCAGTCTGGGTTGGGATCAGTAGAGCTACAGTGACTAAGATTAGAATGTCAGGGAATCGCTGCTCATGTGAATCATTATGGAGAATTTTTTGCCAGAAATCCAAATAGTGAAATTCTGGAGACTCAGTCAGGGTTTTCCTTATAAGTGGTTTAAGCTCTAACCATTGAGCTTCAATCAAGTTTACATTCTGATTGTAGTTGCTGAGTATGTCACTGTAGTGCTCTATGCGGGTACAGACTTCCTCATTGCCATAAAGGGCTAGCTCATCACTGTTATCTGGCAGCTGTAATGGGTTAAATATCCTAAATGCCCATAGGACTGTGTTTTAAAATTTGAAAATCGTGAGTTTATATTTTCAATTATTGACAAAAGAAGAGCCGTAACATCATGTGACACTGCCTGCTTGGTTCTGTCTAGAAAGTATCCTCTTTCAAAGTTAAGGAAAATATCAGATCCACCGCAGTATTGAACCTGAGTACTGGCTGAGCCTGTCAGAGTTGTGCTAGTAGTGTCACTGTCAGCAGGGAGCAAGAGCAATTCATTACAGAATTTGTCAAGTTTATCTTGCACAGGGTAATTCTCTAGTCAGAGCACTGTGCTTTGAACTTTACTGACTATTGTTTCTATTGTTGAGCTATCCTCTGTAGAGTTAGACTGAAGGCCATCATGACAGAAAGGTATTCAGCCAGAAACTGAGTAAAGAGGACAAATCTTGCAGTACTTATTGTTTTGAATAGCCCACTAACCTGATCTTTTGTTTGCCCTGCTGTAGAAGCAATGTGCTGTAAATGTTCAACTAAGGCCTTGTAGCTGGACATAACAACAGACAGAGCCCTCTCTGTGTGCAACCCACCGGGTTCCTGACACGTTAACTGGTTTGTGAATGGTGTAGCTCATATTACTGGCTAACTCTCTGAGACCAGACCAGTTTTTGGGAGACTTATGGTATATTTTATAAATACCCATTAAGACTTCATCTATTGTTTTCATGTATGAAATTGATGTTGCTGATTGATTTATAGCAAGATCCAACTTGTGGGCACTGCACTGAATCCCTAACAAATGAGGTATGTCTTTCAACATCCTGCCAAACACCTCAGTCACTTTACCCAACATGACAGGTGCCCCATCAGATCCAAAAGCAACAATTTTTTCTTTCCAGTCTTTACAGTCCAAGGTGAATTCTAAGGCATCACCTATTGATTTATAAATGCTTTCACTATTTGGAATAGAGACTGGCGGAAGGGATACACATTTGTTTACTGGATGGAAATTTTCCAATATTCCTAACATACACTGCTTCCTCTTCTATTACTGATGCATCAGTGCTGGAATCACAAAGGACAGAAATAAAGTTATTATTAACCATTTTTGCTTCCTTTAACCGTATTGATCCTGAAATAAAATGTGTGAACGTAGCTGCCTGTTGGTCACTGCTGTAACTTATTCCAACATTTGCAGCATTTATTTGTTGTAGTTCTAATATGCCTGGAAAATCTGTGAATGGGCGTTCGGAATTAATCAAGTAAAGAGTTGTTCTAAACAAATGCTCCACTTGTGTCGCGTCATTTTTTTCCGTCTGTATTATTCCTCGTTCTATAGCTAAGTTGGAAGGGTTTGTGTTAGAGTATGTTTTTTATTAGCTAATTTATGAGGTTTGGAGAGTTCATGAGCACGTACATTTTCAAGTCTCATGCTCTTACAGCCAGTCATAAAAGTGTTTGTCTCTCAAGTATTTTTGGCAAAAGGAGCAGGTCATGCCCACATCAGGCTCATATAGTAGCCACTCCCTGTTTTTCTTCCAGCTATCTTGGAAGCCCCTTTTTCTTTTTGTCCCAGTTTTAGTCTTGACTGGTGGAGCGGTAGCTGGTATAAAACTGGCAGTGGCACTGCCACTTGTCACAGCTGTGACCACATCAGTGACAGTGTCAGAAGTGCTGGGATGAGTTGGTGTTACTGACATTAAACTCAAGAGTACACCCAGAGGAATCTGACGTTTCTCCTCCCTCTGCCCCATCACTTAAAGGTTTTTAATTTTTTTTAATCCGAACTGTAACAAATACATCTTTTTCCTCTTTTGGTTTTTGCTTACTTAGGGGACAGAGGAGTAGCAGTAGTATATTATTAGAAGTAGTAGCGCTGTACTAACTCAAACCGTTTCTGTAGATGTAGAAGGAAGTACACAGACAGTCATGTAGTGATAGTGAATAGTGGTGAGGTGAAAGATCAGATAAGTTTGGGGAACTTAGAACTGTTTTACAAACACACACAATCACTGTGATGACTCTGGGTAAACAAGAGTACAGACAGTCACTGAGACTTCAATTAATGCAGTTCCTTCCTCTCCCTTTGACAGAGCCTTGTCACTGTTTCTTTTTTAATCAATCCCGTCCCCCACCTCTATACTGCTCATGCAGAGAGCGGAGAACCTACAGGTCAACTCTCAGGCAGACGTAGCTCTGCCATATATATTTTCCTTGTGTGTCATTGTCTGTTAATAATTTAATTGGTTGGGTTGTTTTTGTATTTTTTTCTTCAACCCCAGGACACCAAAAAAGTGCTTTATAGAGCACTAGTTTAGGCTTCTGCTGCAGTTACTAGTGCAGCACAATCTACTTTTGTAATCAGGCAAATAGAGACAGCCCCGCTCCTTTCCACTCAATCAAATATCAATCAAATATCACAAGGGTCCTGTGAGCTGTTTGACAAGGCTAGGGAAGGTACTACACAGTAGGGTAAGTTAAGGCTTCACTGCAAGCTCTGAAAAGGGGCTAAATTGATTTTTTTTTTTTTGTCATTTATCAGTGAGATGAGAATCTCAATTCAGTTCAGTCCCCGACTCCCCACTCCCTAGTCACCTCCAAGCGCACAAGAGAGAGCACAGTGGATAACCCCCTCAAGGAAGCCCTTCTTTTTTTCCAACAGAACAAGCTTTGAAAACTTTTTGTTTATTTGTTTCCACTTTCCAGTGAGATGGGGTATGTCAATTCAGTCACCCTCCTCCTCCTCTCCTATTCACATGCAGCAGTAGTGTTCACAAACTACTGTTTGTGCTTTAGCTTATTTTAGAACAGCAGACAGCTTGTGTTGCAACTTACAAATTGCCCTGAAAAGGGCTTTATAATTTTCTTCTTTAGGCTTCTGCTGCTGCAGACTGCACCCCAACTCTCTGGATGTCTTTTTTTTTTTTCCAATATAGTGCTCCTGGCTGCTGCCTTGTCTTACAACCCTCCTAATCCCTTCTTATAGTTCTTTTCTTTCTTTAACTCGATTCCCTCTCCCTCCTCATCACGTGCAGAGAGCCTAGTATACACAGACACAGCCCTCAAGACATAGCCTCCCTTGGATCTCCCTTAGTTTCTCCCCAAATTCCACAGTTACAGATTTTTTTCTTTTTTTTTCTTTTTTTTTTTTTTTATATTTTCCCTCTCTGATTAAGTGATAGAAAGAGATCGTTTTTAATTCTGTCCCAGACAGGGCACCCTCCCACTGCCCTTTCAACCACGTGGAGAGAACAGCCCCCGCTTAATATTCAATTTCCTTCCTGCCTTAACTGTGTTTTGAGCTGTGTTATTTTTTTTCTCAATAAATACCTGTTGGATAAGCTGGGAGAAATGGGGGTGGGGAACCAGATGATCAAATGGATAGGCAATTGGCTCCAGGACCGAACCCAGAGGGTCGTAGTTGGCGGGATAGTCTCATCCCCAAGGAGGGTCATTAGTGGGGTCCCACAGGGATCAGTCCTTGGGCCCCTCCTGTTCAATGCCTACGTCTCTGACATGACAGGTATCAGGATTGAGATGAGTCTCTTTGTGGATGACTCAAAACTGGGGGCGGTGGTGGATGGGGAGGGTGGCCCTACAGGGGGACCTGGAGGCTCTGGAAAGATGGTCCAGAAAGTGGGAGCTGAGGTTCAATGCAGGGAAATGCAAGGTACTGCACCTGGGGGCCAGAAACCCGGGTCAAGTGTACACCCTCGGGGGGCAAATGCTACAAGTCTCGATGGCTGAGAGGGACCTGGGGGTGGTGGTGGATGTCAAGATGAACAACTCGGAGACTTGTAGGAGGGCAGCAGCCAAGGCCAACAGGAAGTTGGGATGCATCGCTAGGGGGATCACCTCCAGAAGGAGGGAAGTGATACTCCCTCTGTATAACTGCTTGGTGAGGCCGCACCTCAGTACTGCGTGCAGTTTTGGAGCCACACTTAAGAGGACATTAAACTCCTGGAGAGGGTCAGAGGAGGGCAACCAAAATGATTTGGGGCTTGGGGACAAGACCTATGAGGAGAGGCTTGAAGAGCTAAATAACACACACTGGAAGAGAGAAGGGACGGGGGACGTGATAGAGGTCTTTAGAGTACATGAAGGGGTAAATAGGGAGGAACAGTCAGGGTACTTTGAAGGAAGGAGGAGGGGGCCACTAGAGGGCATGGGTGGAAGCTGGAGGGGGGAAGATTCAGGGGAGAAAGGAGGAGGTGCTACTTCACTGAGAGGGTGGTGGAGCCATGGAATGGGCTGCCTAGGGGGCTGGTGGAGGCAGAGACAGTGGAGGGGTTCAAGAGGGGGTGGGACAGGTACAGGGGAAGGGTTCTGGAAGCAAAATCCAATGCAGCGAGAATATCAGGAACTGGGAAGGGAGAAGCCAGAGAAGGCGAGGGGGGCAGCAAGGTCAGCTCCCAGGGTGGGGGCTGACCAAACGAGCAGACGCGAAAGACCGTTAGGCCTATTCTGCTGGCATTTTAGTATGTTAGTATGCTAATAACAGCCCTGATATTTTTTTAGGCTTTCCCCCTTTTATAAGAGAGATTAGAGGTAGTAAGTTCAAGTTCAAGCTCCCCGAGTCCCAGACTAACAGTCCTCTGCCCTCCTTCCCCCCTCTGCTAGCCTGAGAGCTACTTTTTTTTTTTTTGTTCAGTCGCTGGGTGATAGTATTTTTAATATCATAAAATCAGCCTAAAATATGTTTTCTGTGGAGCACAGTAAAGCAGCGTTCGAGCTAGCTACAACACTCGCTCTGCTCTCGACGTCCTTCTCCTATGAGATCTGTGCCGAGTAGACAGGCCCCGGTACTAACGTCAGCCCTGCATGTGCAACAGTGATCCTAGCATCGCGGTTGACAAGAATACCGTGTCTTGGCTCTTCCTGCCCACACCACCAGAGCAGACAGAAGGACATCAGGTGACTGAAGAATTGGTAGGTCACCTGACATTGTGATGATGGGCAGGCTGGTTGTGAACGGCACATCAAGGCAGAAGCTCCGTCCACTTGCCCTCCTTGGCTCCAAACCCCACTGGGTCCTAGTGCCCAGAGCCTCGGAACTTGCAGGGAAAAAAAAACGGGGATTCAGCGCTAGTAAAGCGCTCGCCTGTAAAGCGCCTGTCCCAAGGACAGGCACGTAGACAAAAACAGTTGTCCCAAGTAAAAAACGGCTGTCCTAGACAGGCGGACAGCCGGTTATTTCGAGCCCTGGAGGAAATACTTCTTTACAAAAAGGGTGGTGGATGCCTGGAACAGCCTCCCAGCAGAGGTGGTGGGTGCTAAAAATGGTAACAGGATTCAAGCATGCATGGGATAGACACAAAAGGACCTTAGAAATAAGGCAAAGGTGGGGACCAAAGATCAAGTAGGGTCTGCGGTGGCACAGTAGGTAGGGAAAATAGGGGAGACTAGGTGGGCCAAAAGGTCCTTCTCTGTCATCAAATCCTATGTTTCTATGTTATATATCAGACTTCTCTTACATTTATTACAGATTTTACTCCACTGGCACGCAGAATTGGAAAAGTAATTAAAAAAAAAACTGGAACATATTAGGGACAGATCCAAACCTCATACTGATAAGTGCACAAGAACCAAGGATAGCATACTGAAGAGGGAAAATGTCAGAGATCACTTGGTACATGCAACACTACCACAGGCCACTACCATAGACATGTGGCTACCTGGACCACCAAAAGGCAATTACAAATGTGGCCACTGTGCAAACTGTTCAAATACTATAAATATGGCATCTTTTACATACCTCTGATCTGGGCAGAGACACCATATCGTGAATTCATAAACTGAAGCTCCGAGGGAGTCGTATACATTTTATCCTGTCCTGGTAGACTATACTACGTCAGCCAGATGAAATGGACAATAAAAAAATAGACTGCTTAACATAAGACAGAAATAAGGACAAATAAGCCAAACTGTTTCCACTTGGACATTCCCAAGAAGCAGGACATATTTCTACAGCTTGCCTTAAGTTCACTTGAATAAAAATAAATAAATATGGGACCAAGAGGTGGGGATACTGTAAATAGACTACTGAAGTACAAGGATTATTGGATTGACATGTTGAACACTTTCCATCCTAGTGGACTAAATGAGGAACTGCTTGTTTATTTTTTTTAAATAAGTATCAGAGATTCATTTGAAAAACAAAGAACGCCATGTAGCCATCTGTTACTGCTAAAATGGCTGACGTTCCTTAGATATGGATAGTGATATTGAACTATAGCCATTGACCCTTGTGTTAGACAAGTTTATTTGAATATATTTATCTCTGTGTAGATACCTTCTGAATCCACTGTGCCAGTATTCTGTCAACTCAGCCACAAAAAACAGAAATGTGACACAGTAGAGTATCTAGCTGAGTAGTGAGCACTTACGAGATAAGCAGCTCGAGTTGCTTTGTGCACTTCAATATAGTTACTCTTTATTTACTTGTCCACAACAATTCTTTTGGTACTGGTACAAGAACAAGGTTATGCTGCACAAGGAGGTGAAAACCCCAAGATCTACATGCTGCTTTGAAAAAGGAAATGTGTATGTATGGAAATAAAGGTTTTTTCTACACCATACTGGTAGACATTTTTTAAACCAAATTTCAGAGTGCTTCTCTTCAGGGCTTAAAACTTGCTTATAATCCTGTGGCTTTATCATTTTCACTCATATCTCTAAGCTCAATTAAACAATCATAGCTATGCCACACTCTCGTGACTAAACAGTCATGGCGGTACTCATGAAAATTAATCTGATTATACAAATCAGGACAAGTGTAATAATCCCTGGTTATTTAAAATTGCTCATCTACAAAGGGGTCCTAGTGGCAGCAGTACAAGCAGTTGCTGAAGAACTATCACACAGTGCCGAAATTATATACTGCATTCAATTAAAACTATTTTGCAGATACTTTGTTTATACAAAAATGTTCTTACATTGGTTTTAAAATGGTACAGGCCTATCGCTAACCTAGTCTCCCCTGGTAATCTATTCCAGGAGTTAGGTAATGTATATGCAGAGAGGAAATTTCCCCATCTTAGTTTTTACATGTGGAGCTTTATTACAGGGAGACTGGTTGATCTTATCCTCAACTGGCTTTGAGTAAGTTCCTGGATGGTCAGGTGGTACACTGATGCATCACTTTCTGTATATAAAACAGTTCCAAGGATAGCTTCATATATATTAAAGTGGGAAAAACTACCATCAATCCACTGAGTCCCCCCCCCCATCTCAGTGGGCATACCTGGTCACCCCTTTTTCTTCTAAATACTTGTCAGAGCTGGAGTGCCATTACAGTATCAGCCAATACTACAGTCTCTGGCAGTCTGCTCCAAATGTTCACTCGTTCTGCAAAGATGTTCTCCCTTATTTTTCTGTCTTAGGGAGGGGGGAGGACTAGGGCACTTATCCTTTGCAAATAAATAAATGAAAGCCGGGGAAGGGCTTCATGACCGTTACTGTAGATGACCAAAAACTCCCACAACTTCTGCATATAGCACTTGTGTGCCTGAACTGCTCAGCTGAGATGATTTTGCTGCTGCTGGCTTCCAATACTCCTAAACTGCACATAGGGACGGGAGGGGGCATATTCCTCAAAGACATTTTTGCAGCAGCCCTGATTTCCCTGGGGCAGTGTGTCATACAGTCAAGCAGGTGACCCAAGTTCAGGGAAAAACCTGAGTTACTGAATTGGGAGGGGGGCCAGAACAAGACAACTACTGCATGACCAGAGAGGGTCGAAGGCAAGCTCTACCACAACAGCGACTCCTGCAGCTGAGCCAGTTGGACTGTTCTTGCTATAGGCCACATACTGTGAGAGTGCAAGGGTATAGGCTGTGCTAATGTAGGGAAACTGGGAGGGACTTACACAAAGGGGTGAAAAGCCCAAGTTCATCGGAATGATGGCTGGGCCTCCAGAATCCCCTGGGTCACAGAGCCTGACATGCAATGAATACTAGTTCCCCTCAGTGGACTGCCTCAGAGGGGAGGGGGCGATGGCCCTCCTATTGGAGCCCCTGTCATGGAGGGTAAGCCATGGGATAACGAGTAGGTTACTGGGGGCCTAGGGGAAGACTGGAGGATGCTGGCCTGAACAGGATACATCCCTGAAAGGCAACTTGGCTAGCAGAAAAATCTCTATAGCAAAAAAAAAAAAAAAAAAAAAGATATAAACTGTTCCATGATACCCATTTTATTTTTGATGGGAGCAGAGAAAAAAAGATTTGTCAGCAGCAAAGATCTGTACTAGATTGCAAAAATGCCACATAGATAAAGGACTATTAAATGAGGGCCTGTACTTGCCTCAACTCCATTACCTAAAAGATATGCTCTTTTTCACTTTGGATTTTTTAATAAAATAAAGCAAAGCTTAAAAACAAAGCTTTGGTGGGGGGGGGGGGCTAATACTGCACAGGGCAGAAGTCATGCTTATGTACAACACACACCTTGCTCTGTACCTGTCTTCAATGATGGAGGTACACAGAGTATGCAAGTCAATGCATTAACATAAGACAAAAAACAAACAATGGTGTATGTATTGGAGGATTTGCTTTGGATTTGGAAATGCCACTGTAACATTCTTTTTAGCTGTGTGTGTAAATAGTTAGATTAAACAAATAAAAAAAAAATAAATGTTCTTATATACATATATATATACATATATATATATATATATATATATATATATATATATATACACACACACACACATATACATACACACACACATATAGATATATATATCACACACACATACACACACACACACACACACACTGCTGGGAGGGTATATGCATGTCTTTACATTCTAACTTCAGCTATTGCCTATTGCTTAGGATGAGTCGCCTCAGCCCTCTACCATCAATATTCAATTTGGAGACAGGAACACTGCACTTCCATGCCACTTTTCATGGCAACCGCAATCTGCTCTAGACTGAGACCTGACAATAACTGCTGAAAAAAGTGCCATTTCGTCAGTTTACAGATAGCACCAATAAATATGATTCATTCATTACAAAAAGCTAAGCACAGCGAGGAACAATACCTGCTTAGCATGGGGCAGCGATGACTGGATTTACAAACCTAAATAACAGCAATCCTCGTTTCCGCAGGTCATTTAGAATTTGTTTTGCCAAGACAGCTCAATTGCTAGCATCTTCTTTTACAGAGAGGCCCTGTTTCTACCCAAGTTTACCGCTGAAGGAGTAAAGAAGCAAGGGGTCATGTGGTTCACTAAAGGTCACAAAGTGAGTCAGCGACTACAAGGGGCTCCTGCGTCACAATTCCGTGCTCTGACCACTGAACCAGGTGTCTCCCAGTTTGACAGCTATGGGAGCAGAACTGCAATAAAAGCTTCGTCAAGAAAAAGATGGCCACTATATTTGGCTGTAAAATACTACTGTGAACCAGGTAAGGCTTAGGCTTGAGGGAAGAAAAAAAAAATAAATAAATTATGGTGATCAGCATAAGAGGTACATGGAAAAGTAGATTTGACAGGTATGCTAATATTTTTCTTAACTGTAGCTGACTAGCTTTTTTGGAAAAACATTTTTTGTTGCACAGCTGCTTTAAACTAGTGGTCTTCAAAGTGTCAAAGAAGAATTTGGTTTGTGTTAAAGGCCATTGAACAAGGTCACCTTTTTTCATTTATTTTTAAATGTATGCTTTTCTTCATCCACTTCTCAGTCCCCTCAACTGGATCTCCTGTCTGCCAGACCTCAACTACCATTATAACTAACCGCATGTCATACCTTGTGGCCTGACAGCTTCTCACTGCTCAGTCGGAGGACCAATTCCAGCTGAGACGAGAGGTGCTTCTTCAGTGATGCAGAGAGCTCGAGTTGCTATTCGACTCTCATGTGGAACACTCTTCTCTCATATGGCCCATGGAGCGCTGCAGTCTCCGAGCCTTCTACAGTACATCAGAGGAGGGAAATCACAAGATTGTTTAATTAGTATTTCGGATAGACCTTTGAGCGTGAGCTCTTTTACAAAGGTTCCACGTCAGGGTGGACAATAAGACAATACACATATTCAGTGGTTACAGAGGCCTGATCATTAGGCATTAAAGAGCGATTACATGACAATTAGACAAATAGGAGGAAAAAAACCTGAGCAGTTGTAATTGAATACTAAGCTATTTCTAATCGGTTGTCCTAGGTAGCACACCCCTGGAAATCTTCAAATCAGTTGATAGACTATGGCAGAGTAACTGCATAGGGTTTAACGCTATCCCAGATGGCAAAAGACCGGGTGACAGTGAAACAAGAGTTGGGTTTAAAAAAACCAACGCAGAGAGCAAGTGGGGAACAGTGAAGCGAGAGGCTGTGATGGGGGGCAGCTCCAGAGGGCTTTGTAGTCTGGTGTGTGTGTGTGTGTGTGTGTGTGGGGTGGGGGGTTGGGAGGCAGTACCAAGTGCGCTTAAAGAGGACTGATAGCTTACTGAAGCCTCTTAGCTGGAATGGAGGCAGGGTTCTCTAGGTAGCCCTGCTGGGTGTTACCTTGGGGGTAGGCCTGTCTATCAAGTGGGGCCTGAGAAGCAGGTGCATTTTGAGTTAGACATTAGGTCTTGTTTGAGGCCTACTTTGAATTGAGACAGGCTGTTTGTTTGTAATTTCATTGGGAGTTCATTTATCCAGAGGGGGGCCCGACAGAAGAAAGCATGATGCCCTAGTGAGGTTCGGTGAAATGGTATGGACAGTGCTCCATTCTTCCTCCGTCTGGTGATGTGTGTTGAGAGAGAAGCCTCGAGCAGGTTTCCTATACAGAGTGGGGTATTTCCGAGGAGTGCCTTCTTTCCCAGGAGGCAAGTTTGGTATTTGATCCTGTCTTTTCGGTTAAGCCAGTTTGTACGCTCATACATGGTCCAAGTATGAGTGTAGTGATCTGCACACAGGGTGAGGTGGCATGCCTTATTGAGTGCAATTTGGACCCTTATGAGCACTGTATCAGCAGCAGCTCCACAGACCACCAGCCCGTAGTCTATCGTGGAGAGTGCTTCCGGGGTGAGGGATTTCTCCCTCTCCTGGAAATGGGATCCTACCCCGCATCAGCTGGCCCACACCACCTTTCTGGGCTTGGGATGCAGACTGGGGTTATTCACATGGCAAGTGACTCTCCAGGCTCGATGCTACTGGGCCAGTTCATATTTAACATGATGGCGCTACCAGAATGAGTAGTGCAGTTAATAAAACCTAATTGCTTGTGTCTGTGCTTTGGGGTCATCACGTAAATATGATGCTTCATGTTGTTGCTTTTTTTTGTTTTAACCCTAAACTTTTCCAGAGGTCAATTAAAGAGTCCTTTGACCCACCCCTCCATCAAAACCAGGTTAAAAAGTGCCAAAATCAGTCAGCGGGGGTAAACTCAAAATTAACCAGTTGCATCCAAGTTAAAAAAAAAAAGTGACGGACCGAACAAGTTTTGCTCAAATGTTTATTGACTGAATCATTTAATTCCTGTAATCCATTAAGAAAGCAACTTGATCAAATGAGAAACAGCAAAGAAAACAAAACATGCACTGTGGGCCCCATACCAGTTTCGTACTGACAGCTATTCTGGAAAAGGATATGAAAAGGAAACAGGAATCTATAGAAATGCTGTTGCACAATTTAATGAAGGGTGATATCCTATTCATTGTTTTCCCCCCGTGCATCTTGGTAAACCCTTTGAAGGAAGCTTCAGAAAATATTAGGTTCCCATGCCAAATGGTCTCGTGTATTGCAGGTTTTTTCTTTTCTTTTTTTTTTTTTTGTTAAAACCATAGTTTTGGTGTTGTCATTCTGGAATGGGCTTCGTATTCACTTCCAATAGGGCACTTCTTTGAAAATCCTTCTGCCGCTAAGGATTGTTTGATATACTGAATGTAAAAGATTTGGAGATTGACTACCAAATGTTTTCAGATATCTCTAAGAACATTGAGGAATAACCTGGCCAGCCTGCTGGTAGGTGGCTGCCACTTGCCAACTGAAGGACCCAGGTTCACACCACATGTCTGGGATCCCAAGACAGACTAGCAGGAGGCACAGATCAAGCCGCTTGAGTGTATGTTGCTTTGGGAAATGGTTTGCAGAGGTGACTGCTTCATGACTGCCCACGTTTTGGCCCGGGGTGGGAGCCATAAAGGGCACAGCCTGCCAGGCTTTAACCTCAACATGTGCTGAAATGTGAGCATGTCTGTGTCGTGTTCACTTTTACCACCGATGAGGTACGCTAGGCACACCTCAGAACCAGTTCTTCCATCCTCTCCCAAATCGACAATTGACTTCCTTTGAGACAGCCATTGCGAAGTAGGAGTCTGCCGCAATGGGATGACACGCAGGCATGGGCACAGGAGGGAGGTCCCTGACAGAAGGATAAAAGTGGGTTGGACTGTTGGGGGGAGGGGGGCACTGTACGAGATAGCGGCAACAGGAAAAAAACAAAAGCACAGATATTTAACCAAACAAGAGTTGACTTGTGCCAACAAGGCAAGTTTTGTGACTTCGGTGAGTATATATTGTATAGGGGATGGGCAATGTTCTCATTCTTAAGAGGACTATTGGGCAGGTCACTGTAATGATCATAGTGACTGCAATGTAGCACCCACTGTGTATTTCAGACACTCCCCAGGAATCAATTCTGCCAAGGGTGCATATTTTGCAAGTCCCTGTAATAAGATATGTGCTGGCAGTGTAGTACTGTAATTATATTTCAGGAAGCTAAGAATTCTTGTGACACAAATGTCTCTGGGGATCTATTTTAACATTAATTTACTAAATCCAAGGAACAGTGAAAATTGCCCGAGGTTATGCAGTTACCCCAATATTTGTCCGTGTTGGTTAGTGTGCAGAATCACACAGAAGTTGCTGTCCTTCACGCTGTACCTGGACATGTAAATAAATGGAGGGCTGCAGTCTCCAGTGTGGTCAGTCCCTCACCTTTCAACAACACTGAAAACATCAGTGTGGGGAAGCCTGCACAGTATCTGTCTGTGAATAAACCAAGATTTACAGATTACAGTACTGTTAAGACCTTCACTTCTTACCAACATGGATGTTGGTAGTAATAGGAAGCCTGTTCATTCTGCCTATTCTGTATATGGAGTTTCAGATTACAGTGCTGTCAGTCCCTTACCCTTGATCAGCACCAGTTTCACCACAATGTGGGGAACCCTTCAGTGCACCTGCCCACTCAGTACCTGGCATGTCACAGAGCCCCTTGGGGCCTCTATCTGCCACTGAAGCAGTAAGACACGCACACCTCACAGTGTCTTAATGCCCTTATTAAATGGGCTACATTTGTTTTTTTTAACTTTTCTTGTTTTTTTACTTTCAAATCAGAAAACATATTTACATGCAGAACGAACATTTGCTCATGCAAATATATGACGAAGTAGTCCTTCCGCCTACTAGATAATGATGTCATTGGGGACTGCAGCAGAAGCAGGTGGGGACCTGGAGAAGTGTCAGTGAGCGGGCGCGGGGACACACACACACACGCGCGCGCTGAGCAAGCAGCTGTACTGTAGGTATCATTTACATCTTCTCCCCTCCCCACAACAAGCCTATCAGAAAATGAGCAAGATGACTGGGGAAAAGTCCACTTTAAAAAACAAAACTGAGCCAATGGCTTTTTTTGTTTAAACCACAGGACTAGCAGCACGATGGCTGCAGCAGAAGCAGACATGATTGTGGGAAGCACAGAAAGAACTGGCTGGCTATAGTACTCTCCTCCTTCATCGAGCATCTGACCATACTCTCTCCTCCACAGTGTAGTAAGGGAACAGACTTCAGCGAGCAGCGGTTGTATTCTCTCCACCACGGTGTAGAAAGGGAATGGACTGTAATCTCAGTTTCAAGTTTAAGTAACAAAAAACACAACAACACAATTTTATATTTTAAACTATGGGAGTGGGAGTGCTGTGGGAAGCACAGACTGCAGGAGCAGACAGGAACTCAGGACTGAATGACAGAACGCAAGCAAGATGTAAAAGTATACCTCACTAAATTTTGCTTTACATGTTAATATGTGAACGGCTTTCCTCAATTATTTAAACTAGGCAATTACAATTACTGCAGAACAGACATGTTTGAAAGTTTTGAATGAAGATCTAGGGCAGGATTCACAAAAGGGATGCACCCGGCGCATCCCTGACTTGCACTGAAAAATGATTCAACTAAAAGGGGCCCGATCTTAAAATATACAGATGCCCGCACAATGCCGGTAATGATACGGCACATCTGGGAAGGGCTGTGAAGGGGGCTTGCCCATGCATATCGGGTTCAGCCCCATTCACAGCCCAATTCAGAGGTGCATCCCCGGGGCAAGTCCGGGGATTTGCCTCTTGACAGATACGTCTAATTCAACTAGACTTAAGTGGGTGGCCACCCACAGGCAGGCAGCTATGCTGCAGATAGCAGCACGGCAGCCTGCACACCTTGCCAGCCCAAGTACCACCCCCCAGGCAGCTGACAGCACTATACCACCTGCCACCTGGTCTGGCTCCAGGTGGTACAGTGGTCCCAAACAATACGGCACTGGCCCCAAATAATGTAGTAAATGTCTCCCTGGTGGTCAGTGTTCACCCCACCCACTCAGACACCCCACCCACAGCCCAACACAAGTCTCGTGGCGGCAGGCAGCAGCCTACATGCACACGCCACAGCTGCTCACCGACTATGCTATCTATGACTGACAGCCTACTGCACTACATGCATCGCACTGATCGTCCTTGCGACCAATGGGCATGCAGCGCGTACTGCAGGCAGTCATTCACAACTGTGTCAATGACAGGGTTGTGAATGACAGCCTACAGTATGCGCCGCGCTTACTGGTCGACTATGGACGACCAATGAATGCGTACAGTACAATAGGCTGTCAATCTGAGCTAACATATAGTCCGCTAAGCTGTATGTGTGCTTGTGCCGCCCATACTACGTAGACTTGTGCTGGGTTTCAGGTGGGGGTGCCTGAGTGGTTGAGGGGGTGGATGGACCACTGGATCACCAGGGAGACATGTATTACATTACAGCCTACGACCGGGGATGGGGGGACCACTATACCACTAGGGAGACATGTATTACAATATTAGGTGCCAGTGCAGCTACAGGCAGGGAGGGGTACCACTATACCACCAGGGCGGATTGTGGTGCTGCGGCTGTTCCAACAGCCCTGTAGGGCACCCGGCGCATTCGGCAACGTGCATCCCTGCAATGTGCATGCAAATGGGGCCATAATGACATTCAAATGGCCCCATTGCTCCTTGCATATCTAATGGCCCGAGTTACATGTCTATGACTGTGAATGGCAACTGTGGGCGCTGAGCTGCCCCACTGGGTTCCCAGCCAGACGTGGGGATGCGCAGATGCAGCCTGGGCTGGGTGCAACTGTGTTATTCACAGTGGGGATGCACTGGGGACATTCCCCCATGCGTCTTCTGTGAATACCACAGGATTTGCTCAGCGCATCTCCACTGCACCGGGGTAGTCGAAATACACTGAGTGTATTTCCTTTGTGAATCCTGCCCTTCCTTGGTAGCGATCAAAAAAACGGTGGCATTTTAAAAACATAAAAAAGTTCTAATGGCACACTGATTTCTTGTTTTACTGTTGAGGTAGTTGTACAGTGTACACTGTTGTTGTGGATTTGATGCACATGTAACAACAAATCAGAAGGCAGTATTTTCTCTGCCCATTTTATATAAAAACAAAACAGTGTACACTGCACAGCCCTGGCAAAGCACAACATGTACTTCCCTCCCAATGTCCTTGATACTAGCCTGACCACCCCACTCGATTTCCCCCCCCCCCCACCACCACCACCAAGCTGCCTGCCATCTAGTACCTGGCCTGCAGGTAAACAGAGGGCCTCAGTCTCCAGTGCTGCCAGCCCCTTTCATTTCACCTGCACTAAATCCATCACATTATGGGGAAGCCTGCAGTGTCTTAGCTCTGTACCGTACTGGGTCCTGTGCTTAAACAGAGGACTTCAGTTTCCAAAAGTTTCAGTTACCTTCTCCAGTGCTTAATGGTCTTGTTTATAGTAAATAGAATCCAAGATTTCCATTTAACTTATATTTTTTAGGACTGCAAATAACTAAGTTTCTGGAATTTAAGCAGAGCACCCTCCAGGATTCCTGTCTCCTACCCTTGCCCATGCGGCTCACTAGACCCACCGTACTCATTCCCTGCATTACTTCGCCTTCGTTACCCATCCCTCTGATGTGGTCCACGGTCTCAAGCATTGTGACCCCATTCACCCTCCCTATGTTATACCCCCCAACTGACCCCACTAAGTGGGGGAATGCTAGCTAGATCCCCCCGAGTTCCTCCTTGCAGATGGTCCTAGCCCCAGCATCTCTCCTCTGCTACTTTAAAATGCCCCCAAACGTATACCCCAAACTTCTACCCCAATTATTTTCTCCCCTCTTTAGGAAAAAGGTCATCCAATTTAAATAAGCCTTTATCTCACCACAAAGCATCCCATACTCCCAGGAAACAATCTCTCCTCAGCGCACCACTCCTTAAATTAATTGTTAAATTGGGAGATTTTCAGCTTCCTTGTCTCACGCCGCAGGTGCACTTTGAGGACCTTTGAGAAGGTCAGAGTACCAGCCAACCTCTTAAGCCTGGAGCCCACCATCCTGAAGCTACCCTTCACTGTTACCAATTGCCTTCCTGTCAGATCATTCACCCCCAGATGCATAATAATATCTGGCGTTCCTCCCACTTCACTAACCCACCCATCTACTCTAGGGAGTACTTTATAAGCTGTCCCGCTTGGAAGAGAGCATACCACCTGCTCTTCCTGGTCCAGTTGGCATGTGTTATTTTTGGAGAGATTTCCCAGGTTTCTTCACCTTCGCCTATTCACAATCAATATAGAGGATTGTGTATGAGCAAGCATACACAACAAGGCAGTTGTGATCGAGAGGTTTCCGTGGTAACCAAAGACCTCGAGAGCGTAGCTCAAGAGGTCCGTTACCACGGAAACCTCAAGATCTCCCCAACTGCCTTGTTTATGTTACTCATACCTAATCTTTATAATGTATGGGCAACCATAAGCAGTACTCGGTGAGCATAAGAACAAGTATATGTCTGCCGCGCGTGCTTGCTTCAGCGTTGCGTGCGGCTGCTCGTTAACGCATGCGTGAATGTATTCGATCTTGTTGTACTGCACGGTGGCGTACTCGGTGCCACAACAATATCGTGACGCACCGAGTGCAGGACAACAACGCTGTTCCAGGCATGGATTTCCATGCGGAACAGCGTCCCACCATACACTATAAAATATTTCTGCTGCTCTTACACATGACAACTAACAAATGCAATTATACAGCACCACTTGTTCTGGGCCATAATCGTTCCACTCTCCTACTCCCAATGCTTTTAGAGTCATTTCATAGCATATGGCAACCCTGAGAAACATCCAAATCTCCATGCTTACTCAAGAGAAGGCCTCAGATTAACTGCTCCTGCTGGGCAGGGATACTATGTTGTGGCTCTTTTAATACTACAAACTGTATAGCTGTTCTACTTGGGAATCCTAGTGTCCTACCTTGTTCAGGGTTTCTGTCAGATTATCAAAGTGCTGTATTCTCATGGAGAATTTATCTTCTTAAATATATTCCTTTAGTGAAATATTCCTTTTGTTAATTTCATGTTTAGTCCATCAAGAAATGGAGGGTAATGAGTACCAATGCCCGTAGTCTGGGCAACAAGTTCCCTTGAACTGGTGGCCATGATGGAAGAGGGATGCCTGGATACCGTGGCAGTCACATAAACATGGTACACAGAGAACCATGACTGGGATGCTAACATACCAGGGTATACAACCTACAGGAGAGATAGGGAGGATAGAAGAGGGGGAGGAGTAGCTCTCTATGTAAGGGAAGGGATAAAGGCAACGGAACAAGAGAGTAAACAGGGAGGAGAGGAGGCACTGGGGGTCACGTTAGAGATTGGAAATGTCACCACAATCTGCACAGGGGTTGTATACAGACCCACAACCCCAACTCGGGGGATGGACAAGAATATGATAGAAGGCATCCTTAGGATGGCAGAGAAAGGCGAGATACTGTTGATGGGGACCTGAATATGCCAGATGTTAACTGGAGCATCTTTGCTGCAGCCACATCCAAGAGCAGGGCCATTATCAATGCCCTACAGGGGGCATGCCTCAGACAGCTAGTGCTGGAACCTACTCGGGAGGGAGCAATCTTACACGTCGTACTCACAAATGGGGACAGTGAGAGGCTCTCAGATCTAGAAGTGGGTAGCCATCTGGGAACAAGTGACCACCAAACAGTGTGGTTCACGATAAACTCACCTGCAGAGTCAAGCCATACAAAAGTGAGGGTACTGGACTGCAGGAGCGCTGACTTTGTCAAAATGGGAGTGCCTTAGAAAAGCACTAGCAAACAGACAAGAAGAAACTGCCATCACAGAGGAAACAAGCCTTTGTGTGAAGCAAATAAATCAAAACGAAAGAAAAAAACACTGTGGTTCTCAAAAGAGGTAGCAGGGAAGGTTAGGGAGAAAAGGACAGCATTTAGGATGCATAAGGAAACACAGAAGGAGCAGGACAGAGAACTGTACCAGTTAAGGCAGAAGGAAGCAGGGAAGGCAGTCAGAATAGCAAAGGCCCAAACTGAGGAAAAGACAGCCAACTTGGTTAAGAAGGGGGATAAAACCTTTTATGGGTACATCAGAGAGCGTAGAATGACAAAGGGAGGGATAGTGAGGCTAAATAGAATGGATGGTGAGTGGGCAGAGAGGGACACTGAAAAGGCAGGGATACTGAACAAATACTTCTGTTCAGTATTCACGAAAGAGGAGTAGGGGAAGGTACCTAATCCAATTAACAGAAGCACTCTGGCTGGGGGGGGGTGATCCCAGTCCATTCACAGAAGAAAGAGATCTGAAAGAACTCCTAAAACTGAAGGTGGACAAAGCAATGGGGCCTGATGGGATTTACCCCAGAATTCTAAAAGAATTAAGGGGAGAACTAGTGACACCACTGACTACCCTTTTTAACAAATCATGGGAGGATGGTGTGGTACCTCAGGACTGGAGGAGGAGGGTGGATGCGATTCCCATTCACAAAAGTGGGAGCAAGACAGAGGCAGGAAACTACAGATCTGTCAGTTTGACCTCAGTGGTATGGAAAATGATGAAATTACTTCTGAAGGAAAGAATTGTTGAGTACAGAGAGGCCAATGGGGCACAGGACCCAAGGCAGCATGGATTCACAGTGGGATGGTCATGTCAGACGAATCTAATCAATTTCTTTGACAGGGTGACCAAAGTAATAGACCAGGGAGGGGCTCTGGACATGGCCTACCTAGACTTTAGTAAGGCATTTGACACAGTCCCACACAAAAGTTTAATAAACAAATTAGCCAGCCTGGGAGTGGGTCCCAGGGTGGTAGCCTGGGTAAAACACTGGCTGGACAACAGGACACAGAAGGTAATAGTAATGGAGTCCACTCTGAAGAAACGGGGGTTACTAGTGGGGTCATCGAGGTCCAGTCCTTTTAATGCCTTTATAAGTGACACTGCAGAGGGACTGGAAGGAAAAGCATGCCTCTTTGCAGATGACACAAAGATCTGCAACAGGGTTGCTCACAGGGGGAAGTGGAAGGATGAAGGGACTTGGCAAGGTTGGAGGAATGGACAGAATAATGGCAGCTTGGATTCAATGCAAAAGTACAAATAATGCACCTGGGAAACAAAAACCCAGGGGAAGAGTACACAATGGGGGGGGGGGGCCGCGGGTACTAACAACAATAAAAATGGAAAGGGACCTGGGGGTAATCATATCAGATAACCTTAAGGTTAGCAAGCAATGTGAGAAGGCAGTAGGGAAGGCTGAGGGATACTGGGATGTACAGGGAGAGGCATTACTAGCAGAAACCAGGAAGTTGTTATCCCTCTGTACAGGCAGTTGGTGAGAGCCCATCTGGAGTACTGCATCCAGTTCTGGAGACACCATCTCCGCAAGGACAGAGAGAGGATGGAGACAGTCCAGAGGAGGACAACTGAAATGGTGCAGGGTCTGCAAGAGAAGCCATACGAGGAGAGACTAAAGGAGCTTAATATGTATACCCTTGAGGAAAGGAGGAAGAGGGGGGACATGATTGAAACTTTTAAGTACCTCGGTGGAATCAACAAAGTCCAAGAGGGTAGCATCTTTCAGAAAAAGAGATGTACAAGAACAAGTGGACACAATTTGAAGATAGAGGGGGGACTGCTCAGGGGCTATGTGAGGAAGTATTTTTTCACAGAGAGGGTGATGGACGCATGGAACCGCCTTCCTGAGGAGGTTGTGGGGGTCTAAAATTGTGGGAGAATTCAAGAATGCTTGGGACAGACATAAGGCAATTCTTGTGGATGGGGGTAGGAAGAAAGAACAAATTACTCACCTTAGTAATTATGTTTCTTCTAGTGGAGTCTTGCTGTATTTTTACAATTGCATTGAGCCCCAGCCTTTTAACTGCCCCGGAGAACATAGGGTTAACTTTTCTATGCATGGCATAGAATGTTCATCTCGAGCTCGGTTGAAGCCTCTGCCTGTTATTTGAACTGCAACCGTCAGATCTTTATGAGCAAAACTCACTAGGTGTTCTGTGTGGAAACTAAAATTTTTAACTAGCCAACTGGCAGAAAAATAATGTTTTGGGTTCTCAAAGGAAGACTCAAGTCAGAAACCCAAACACAAAAACCAATCAAATGAAATAACATTCCACCCAAAGAAAAAAGAGATTGTAAAGGAGGCACCTCTAGGGTTATAACTCACTTGCCTACCCACCCACATCCCAAAAATCTAGGTTCTGAGAGGGGGAGGCGGGGGGAGGTCAGAATACAGCAAGTCTCCACTAGAAGAAACATAATTACTAAGGTGAGTAATTTTTTCTTCAAACAACATGAAGTCTTGCTGTATTCTGACAACTGCAGACTACCAAGCAGTACCTCTATGGAGGAGGGACAGAACCTACTTTGGAAACAGACTCCGAAGTACTGCTGTGCCAAACCAAGCATCACTCCTAGCCTGGATATCCAGAGAGTAATGCTTGGTAAAAGTATGGACTGTTTTCCAGGTGGCTGCTTGACAAATTTCTGAGAGGCATATCCCTGGCAGCAGCCAGGGAAGCAGCTGTACCTCTTGTGGAATGAGCCCTCAGGCCTGAGGATGGAGTTTTACCCAGTTTTTCATAGCAGAATTGTATATAAGACACAATCCACCTGGCAACAGATCTCTTGGTGGCAGGTTTGCCCTTCCCAACTTCTCCATAAGTGAGGAACAGCTGGAGGGAGTCAAACCTGTGACCCTTGGTACACTCTATGTAGTAGCTAAGGGCTCTTTTAACATCCAAACTGTGTAGCCTCCTTTCTCCCGAGGAAGAATGATCAGTGAAGAAAACAGGGAGATATAGACTGATTGAGGTGGAAATCTGAAACCACTTTAGACAAGAACTTTCTGTTAGTTCTAAGGACCACTTTATCTCTGTGAAAAGAGATGAAATCAAATTCCACTGACAGGGCTTGCAATTCACTGATACGTCTGGCAGAAGTAATGGCTACCAAAAACACAGTTTTCCAAGTTAAATACTTAAGCTCTGATGAGGACAAAGGCTCAAAAGGGGATTGCATAAGCTGAGCAATGCAAACATTAAGATCCCAAGCAGGAGCAGGATTCCTAAAAGGGGGATTGGTGTGAAGCAATACCTTGAAAAAAAACTTACAGAATACAGGATGGGATGACAGACAGGAAGACTTGCCTACTGACAGGAAAGCAGAAACAGCTGCCAAGTGTACCTTGAGAGTAGCTGGTCTGAGACCTAGGTCATTGAGATGGATCATATAATCCAGAACCATAGGCAATTCAGCAGAGTCTGGAGAAATATTCTTCTTAGAACACCAAATGCTGAATCTTTTCCATTTGGAGTTGTAAGTCTTTCTGGTGGAAGGCTTTCGAGAAGCCTTAAGGATATCCAGAACCCCTTGGGAAAGATGCAGATCTGCACACTCTAACTCTTCAAGAGCCAAGCCTTGAGATTGAAAGACTGAAGATCAGGGTACCAAATCCTCCCGAGAGGATGTTAGCAGGTTGTAATTCCTGGGAAGAGACAGGGGAAGATGGACTGCTAGGGACAGCAACAAGGGATACCATGGCTGCCTGGCCCAGTCTGAAGCAATCAGAATCACTTTGCAGGTTGTGACCTTATCTTGACTAGCACTTTGAACAGGAGAGGGAAGGGGGGAAAGCATACAGAAATTTCCCTTCCCAGTTCAGAGTCAGAGCATCCAGGGAGACTGAGCCCAAGACTTGTGGTCTGCAACGAAAAAAAGAAGACGTTGGTGATTGTCTGGGGCTGCAAAAAGATCTCTGTAGTGCCCCATCTTGAGAAAATCACCTTCAAACACCAGAGAATCTAGGGCCCATTCATGATGGCCCTGGGATATTCTGCTCAGTGCATCTGCTAGAAGATTGCCCTTCCCTGGAAGGTGAACTGCTATCAGAGAGGTTTGCAGGGAATAGGCCAGGGACCACGACTTCATTGCTTCTGTGCACAAGACCGTAGACACACGAGTGCCTCCTTGCTTACTGATGTACCACATGGTGGTGATGTTGTCTGTTCTGACCTGAACCACTTTGTTCTGTACTGATTTAGAAAAAGCTTGCAGTGCCAGAAGCACTGCTCTGAGTTCCAAGAGATTGATGTGTAGAAGAGATTCCTGAGACGACCACAGTCCCTGGGTGGTAAGTTCCCCCAGATGGGCTCCCCAGCCCAGCAGGGAAGCATCTGTGGTGAGGACCACTGAATGCGACTGAGTGACAAATGGAACCCCTTGCCTCAAATTGTCCTGATCCTGCTCCCATTGCAGGGCTTGGATCAGAGTTAGAGTCACTGGAATTAGTTTGGTAAGGGAATCCTTTCTTTGGGACCAAAAAGCTCTTAAGTGGAACTGAATGTCCCTCATTTGGAATCTTGTGCCTTGGACCACTGCTGTAGAAGCTGCCATGTGGCCCAGTAGCTGAAGGAAATGCCTTGCTGGTCGAGACACCTGCAGGCTGAATGAAGAGGCCAGTTCCATGAGGGCCCTTGCCCTTTCCAGGGGAAGGAAGGCTCTTGCTTTTACCGTATCCAGCTCTGCCCCTATGAAGGTGAGGAGCTGTACTGGTTCAAGAACTGACTTTGGTAGGTTGAGAAGAAATCCTAAAGAAGTGAGCACTTGCTGGGTCACTTGCAGGTGTGACTTGACTTGGGTCTGGGGACTGGCCCACTATGAGCCAGTCATCCAAATATGGAAAGATGGAAATCTTTTGTCTTCTTAGGAAGGCAACAACTACTGCCAGGCACTTTGTGAAGACCCTTGGGACTGATGTTAGGCCAAAGGTCATTGCTCTGAACTGACAGTGGCCTGAGGGCAACTAGAACCTGAGGTACTTTCTGTGGGAGCACCTGATGGGAATGTGAAAGTAGGCATCTTTGAGGTCCAGGGAGGCTAGCCAGTCCCCTGGCCTTAGAGAGGGAAGGATAATTCCCAGAGTTATCATCTTGAACTTTGGCTTTAAAAGATGTTTGTTCAGGTATCTTAGGTCCAGGATGGGTTGCCACTCTCCTGTCTTTTTGGGGATTAGGAAGTACCTGGAGTACAATCCTTTGCCCCAGTGTAGGGTAGGTACTCTCTCTATAGCTCTTAGAGCTAGGAGAGAAGAAACCTCTGCCTCTAGGGCAAGGGTTTCTGAGAGATTTGCAGGTGGAAAAGATCTGGCTCTCAGCTTGGGAAATATTTTGAAGCTGAGAACCAGACCCTGGCTTACTACTTCCAGGACCCACTTGTCTGATGTAAGAGACATCCAGTCCTGGACAAAGTAAGCCAGCCTGTCCCCTACTGGGATAGGAGAATCGACCCAGGCAGACCCATCAGGGTGTCTGCTTGGCAGGGGCTTTAGGCTGAGGGGTGGATGCAGCCCTGCTCACCCCCGTCCTGCCTCTCCCTCTGAAGAACCCCCTCTGTGAAGAGGCCTGTGCTTGGTAAAAAGGCCTTTGGAAAGGCCTGCCCCTGCCCCTGGACTGCTGCCTTTGAGTTGCTTGCCTTTCCTTGGCCTGAGCACTCCTGTAAGTGGTCCTGTATTCATCCATTTTCTTCATGTAATTCTCTGTCTGCTCCCCAAACAGAGAATTACCCACTACAGGAAAATCCATGGCCTTAGCCTGGGTTACCTGTGAGAGGCTAGTACATCTGAGCCAAGCAATTCTCCAAAGAGCCACAGATGTAGCCATGACTCTTGATGATACATCATTGGAGTCTACAGCAGCATGGAACTGAACTTTCGATGCCTCAATCCCATCTGCAGCCACCTCCTCCAGCTCCTTGGCAAGCTGGAGGGAAGCCTGTTTAGCCAGTGCCAGTACAGTGTCCCACCTGGACTTCTGGTACCTGGCTGCATAGGCCATATAATCAGCCTGCCTAAGTCCTAAGGATGATGCCATGTACTGTTTCTTTGCCATGGCATCAATCTTCCTGGAGTCCTTGACTGGAGGGTGTGATGCCAAGGGGATGCTTGCCTTATCACAGGCAGCAGCCTGTACAACCCCAACATGGCTGAATTGCTGATAAAGGAATTCCGTATCGGAGCCTGAAAGAGTATACCGCTTGTCCATTCTTCTGCCCACAGGAGGTATGGAATTGTGAGACTTAAGATTTTTTTGTGTCTGTTTCCCAAAAGATTTGTGGAGGGGAATAGACAGTCTCCTGGACTCTGGGATGTCCATCATCTCTACATAGTCAGGCTCTTCCTGATCCTCCACTGCGCCTCCCCTACAGGAAGCTGGAGGGAATCAGCCACCTTTCTGTAAAACATGAAGTGTGAAGGGGACTCAGAAAGCCTAGGAGAAGAAACACCTGAAGGTCTGTCTGGGGAGATGTCCGGGTCAATAGGCACATCCAGACTTTCACCATCACCATAATCATCTTCCAACTCTCCTTCCTCCTCAAACTCCGGTACATAAAATTCTTCCAGGGTATAATCCGGAACTGGGGGAACCGACCAAACCGAGCCCCTGCCAAAAGGTGCCGGATCAGTTGGAACCAATCAAAGCGATTCCACAATACGAATCGCTTTGGCTATTTCATCGGCGTTCGGAGTATGAGATTCTGAATTCGAACCGGTCGACTTGTCTTTTCTTTTTGTCGGAACTGATTCCTTGGAATCGGCTCTCCTTTTGCTCGAAGAAGTGTCACCCTGGTCAGAGGGCACTCCTGGTTCGGTCAGAACCGGGCTGGCCATCTGGGTCAGCGGACTTCTCGGCCTCCCTTTCCCTCAGTCTACCTAATCTCTTTTCCAGGGTAGATTTGGGAACATTTTTGCAAATTTGGCAGTCTGAATCGAGGTGGTCAAACCCCAGACAATAAACACAGATGGTGCGGGGATCGGCCTTAGCAAAGACCTCCCCACACACACTGCAGTGTTGAAACCCAGTGGGCCCATTTTTTTTCTTGGGTTTCTCAGACAAGGCCAACCTAACCAAACGTAACCTTTTTTCGGCAATCCGTCAGGCAAGACTCCCCTATCGGTTCCTGACCGTGTCATGGGTCTTGGAAAAAAATGTACTAAAATCTGTTTTTTTTTTTTTTAGAACCGATATGGACCGGTAACCACACACTAAAGTAAAGTACAAGTTTTACCTCAAAATGATCGGTTACAAGTTCCACACAGAAAACAGAACAAAACCTATCTAGTACTCACGGTACCACAGACAGAGACTTGAACCGACTATGCGGAAACAACAATTTTGGTAGAAAAACCAACCGAAAACCGACACTTCGACCAACTTTGAACCGAGCAGCAGGAGAACTCTCTGGAGCGACTGTTCAGTGAGGCAGAGTAAAGAATCTGACAGTTGCAGTTCGAATAGCAACAGGCAGAGGCTTCAACTGAGCTCGAGATGAACATTCTATGCCATGCATAGAAAAGTTAACCCTATGTTCTCCGGGGCAGTAAAAAGGCTGGGGCTAACTGCAATTGTCAGAATACAGCAAGACTTCATGTTGTTTGAATAGGCTGTTGGTTAACTAGGATCTGCAGCTTATCCAGTAGGTAGGGAAATGGGCAGACTAGGTGGGCTAAGCAGTACTTATCTGCCATCCAAATCTATGTTTCTATATAGTCAAGTACTGGTTTTTCATAAACCATAACCCACTGACTTGAGTTGTTTGTTGATTATGAATTGAATATTCACAGGTCATATCACGAAAGAACACTGAGTACTATTTTTATTTATTGAAAAGTGTTACCAGGAAAAGTGGGCGATCGGCTAATTGGGACCCTATTAGTCGATCGATTGTTTTGATATAATACAATCCCAGCACTAAAGGGTATAAATATATTAGAAAATACCAGCCCCACAGAACTGAATGAGGCGTGTTCACGTAGCCTTCATTTTGTGACATCACAAAACAGTGCTGCGTGGGCCTACATGGGGGGGATGTTTTTTTAACTGGGAAGTCTGTCATTTTTTGGGCAGTATTCCAATTTACAAAATTACAAAAGATATAACTTTTTACACTGAGGGACTTTTTAGACAAACTTCAGTAGCTCGCTTCCAGTCAGGTAAGGAATCGCACGGGCTGGGGGAGAGTAGCAACGCCGACAGTAGGAACCTGCTCTTTAAGCATTACTGTGCAAATAGTATATGTTGGAAACTGTGTACTCCTACTAAACCAGAATTTAAAAAAAAGAAATGGCCACTGCCCACTCTTCTGTGTATTCACAACAGGAACTGGTCTGTGAAGCAAACCCACCCTAAAAAGGGTTTAAAGAAATGGTCCCTCTGCACTAAAGAGGTTCAGTGATGAAGTGGTGTGTTGTATCCTGCTTACACTGTACTGTACTGTACATGGCCAGTGGACAATCAGAAAGCTTCCATCAGCAGTGACATGTGTCCCTCTCAGTTCATGTATGATGAAAAGCCTGCATTACACCTGACCTAGCTGTGCTCTGTAGCTATGCTAAGGATCAACAGAATGACTAAATCAAACATTAAAAAATAAAAATACAACACTCTGCAGTACAGTCCTGTCTTGTGCCTCAGCATATCCTTGTGTAATCAAAACTTTAAAACCCAGGAACTTTCCTTGGAACCCCAAATAAACAATCTCAGAGGAGGTGGAGACATGCCACACAACAAAATCAAAAGGATTTTTTTTGTACTCACAGAATGGAGGAGGGACCAAACCAGGAAGAAACAGGTTCAATGTCTTCCCATTTCTTCTCATCTATGAAGCTTATGAAGTCATTTTTTGTCCTGGGGCCCTGGTACCTCCTGAACACTCCATTTTTGCAACTGTGTTAAGAAAAATTAAAAAGACAGATGAACGATAGATTTGGCAGCTGTGAGCTGTTAACCTGCCGAAATGGCATTTCCAAAGGGCTGCTGATTCCACTTAACAGACACAAGTTTGTGCTTGGTGGCACTGGACAGGGGTGCACTCTTGTGGGAGAGGGGGAGATAGCCAGCCCCAAAAGACATGCAAACAAGGAAGCAACCATACACCAGCGAGCCAGTCAGTCCCAATAAACTTCTTACAACAGACTAATTCAATTTGAAAAATTGACAAAGCGCTATGTGAGCTAAGCGACAGAGCACCTAACCAATCACTGTACTGAGTGATACCAGTTTGTTGATTTTTTTCTCCTCCACTCTGGCCTGTATTTTTATCTGCACTTTACATTTTTTTACAAATAAATGTAAAAGTTTTGAATTCAATTAATCTGGCATTGGAAGTTTTTTCAGGTCTGCCTGTCCTGCTGGTACAGGGTTGCTTCCTTATTTGTCTGTTGATTTCACTACTGTTTTGGTGGTGGTGTTAACGCAGGGAGCCAACACCAATACCATTCCATGGTCGGACAGCATGTGGTGTGCAAATGCCTGGCAGGGCACCCCTCCTTCCCTGGGAGCAGAGTTCCTCACTGCCACTGTGAGACTCCAGGGCTTACACGCAAACAATAGTCTCCCAAGTGGGACTGCAATGTAAAGCTTCTGCAGCACTGGGAAAACTCAAGGTGGTATTTTTCTAGTATCTTCTATTTGCCATTTCTTCTAGTATTTTTCAGACTTTTTCTCCTTATAACCTTTGCTAGCAAACTTAAAAAGGACAGTAGCTTTGCGTTTTTTTTTCTCCATTCTGGTTACAGCACTCATCCAATTTCATAAAAACAATGGTTTCAGAATGTTCCTAACTAGAATCCTGACACTTTTCTATCAACTATGATTTTGCAGTATCAAGAACATGAAACTACTACACAGCAGAAAAATGACAGTGAAGCACACAGTTTCAGGTTTTCCTTATCTGAGCTCTTATGCTACTACCCGCAGCAATCTTATACAGTTGTCCCATTACTGTTTTTATGAATAGGCAACTTTGTTCATCAAAATCAGAAATTGTGTGCATGTTTTAAATTAATTTATAAGGTTCGCAGCCAGGTGGATTCTGTAAAGTGACCATATCCTGTAATTAAAAAAGGGCATTTTAATGTAAATTAAACTGCAGCATAGTTCTTTTGAAATTCAGCCTACTGACAAGGCATTAATACTGTAACATTCACCTGCAACAAGCCCCATCCACAGACCAAGTGCCAAAATAAGAAGGTGATTCTTACTGATTTTGTGCCTTAGTTGCTCGAGAATGTGAAACTACCATTTTTTATGTCAACAGGTCTTTACATGTTCCAGAGCAGTTTTACAACAGCATACTATGGAAAAGTACTCTGATCTCAATTTTCACACAAATAACGGGGACAGAAAACAAATCAAGGTCCCCAGTACAGTATCCCCTTTGCTAAGTAGCGTCTAATCTAGTCTTTAGCTCAAAGAAGGGCAGTGTGTGTGTGTGTGTGTGTGTGGGGGGGGGGGGCGCTCCACATCTTACTGGATGGTGGGTTACAAGACAGCAATAATAACCAACAGGATGGGAGGTATTGTGCAATATCGGACCACCCGGGGAGTAATGAGGCCTGATGCCACAGGCGGAGGGCCTTGTAGCCCCTTGAAGGTCCAGTATTGCCCATACTGCCCACCCTGGAGAGAATTACTGCGCTTTACAGGGAAAAAAAACAACTAAAGTAATGCATTTAAAAATGACTACAACAGAATTTTTAGTTTTTATTTGGTAAAGTAATCCCTCTGCTGCTAGCACTGGCACAACAGGGCACTGTTACATTTTGTTCTGTCTTGTTTCAGTCCCCCCTTCAGTCTGTCCCCTTCCTTATTCCGATACTCTCCATTGTTTGTTGAAGGAGCAATGGAAGTATGTTTAGTGTTCTGTCCTGTTTTGCCTCCCCCCCCAGTATATCCCCTTCCTTCTTCCTTGTTTTGATGCACCGGGCGAGACTACTGCAAGGATGAGAGGAGCGGTAGTTTCCTAGTTGTGGTGCCTGCAGATGGAGACTCACTGCCGGTCTGTGACAGTACAAGAAGCGAGTGGCTGGAGGATCGCTGTTGGTATGCAACAGCCGAGGAAGCGCAGTCAGGAGGTAAACAGCAAGTAATAAGGAAATTACAGCAAGCAGCATGTTAAACTTCATTTTTATTAAAAAAATTAAAATAAATGTTTTGCAGCAGCAGAGGTAGAAGCAGAGCGAGTCAGGTAAAAGTCTAGGGAACTAGTGCCTGGGTAGCGTTCAGCAAGCAATGTGCTAGAGCTGTTTGTCTAAAAAGTAAACTTTTTTTTTTGGTACTGTGGAAAAGTGCAAGGAAACTATAAGATCTGAAAATCCAAAACTGAGGGTTGTGCTTGCGTGTCTGTCTGGTGGGGTTGACTTGCACTTTCCTCTCACAAAGCGAGCAGAAAAAAAAATGGCGATTGCTGTTTTAAACTCTAAACTGGCACAAGGATACCAGTTTGGCATTGATACTGAGGCAGGCTGGGCTGGCACCTTTTTTTTATCCAGGCTCTGTTGTCTGACTGACACCCACCTTTGTCAAGGGGCTCAGCCAATCAGAGCTCAGGTAAGCTAAACCTCATTTCTAAATGTTGGCATGCTGTGGACAACCAGTGGTTCTGTACTTTAATCACGTTGATTACTTTAATGGGGCCCCCTCAAGCAAGGGCATCTGGCTAGTAGTAACCCAACAGGTTATCAGGTTAAAAAAAAAAAAAATGAACACAATACAAAGCAGAAAAATACGCTGTCAGTTAATACAGAAATAGCAAATTCATGTACAAACCCACTGAACTCTATTTGTGAAACTTACTGATAAACAGTAGGAAGTGATGTTATGACAAAGCGGCCACTGAGACCTATAAAAAGAGAAACAACCACATAAGTCAACTACAAAACCACAGACGAATAAGGACAGAAAACACAATAGCTCCATCAAGTCAGCCCTATCTACATGAAATTCAAAAATGATAATGGTTCATATCCATATGTACTGAATCTGCTAAAAATATATAAATTGTGAACTATGTATCTTGGTTTTAAACTGTATGTCTTGTTTTACATTCATGCAACAATCATTTGCTTTTATACATGGTCTGTAGTAAATAAACTAAACTGAACTGATATCTGCCTTGTAGCCCTAAGATTACTCCGACAGATAACTGTCTCCCCCTCATGTCATCCATCTCCCACCGCACTCTTGTCCTTAATAACCCTCTAAAATATGTCTCAATGTGTTTTTAAAGCCAACTATATTCCCAGCACTGACCACATCGCTGGGAAGACATCTAAAGATGTCTCAATGTGTTTTAAAACACAGGAACACTGTCAACCCCCATACGCCTGAAAAAACATGTTATGCTTTTACATATTCTGTAAAGATTGCTGATATAGCTGCTTTTTGATTCTGATTCATGTTCTCTTTTTTTTTTTTTTTTAAACTAGCAGAACCATATACTATGAAAAATAAAGTATAAGCGAGTATACACAACTGTGCTTGTTTCCTGAATTTGAAGATACCAGCATGGACCTCTTGGAGCTTCACTCTTGAGGTCCATACACTGGTATCTTAACCCCTCGATGGAAATGCAGGTTTGTTGTGTATACTCGCTCATACTTTATTCCTTATATTGTCTCAGATTACAACCTTTGAGCTAGAAGATCATTTACAAAGGTTCCACGTTAGAGTGAGAACAAACAGCAGGTAGAGCAATTACAGTGAGTGGTACAGCAACATGTGGGAATTTTTTACATAGGAACAAGGGTAAAGCAAAATATAAAACATAACAGGATCAGGTGACAAACACTAATACAACAACACAAGGCTGAAATTATGTTAGCAAAAAGTATTACAAGACAGGCAATTCTGGCAGAAAACTGAACAGGAGATTAATGCGCAAGGGGAACGGGAGAGAGCAGTAGAGATAGGGAACTTGACAGGGAGGGCGGTAGGGAGTCTGGATAGAGGTGGGGAGAAGAGAGGGTGAGGAATCATTGTACAATCCGAGTAAGAGCAGCAGGTTGAAAGTGAGAAGGGAAGGGTAGATCAAGATTAGTAGTAGGGATATAGCAGGAGAGAAGCGAGTGGGGCAGTGGATGGAGTATGGATATGGGAAAGGGAAAGACGTAAGGAGGAAGAGGCAAGGTGAGTAAAAACATCATAAGTGCTAGGTTGACTGGAAGGGTTGGTTCGGAAGAGGGAGGTAATTAGGAAGAAGAAAAAAAAGGGGGTATGGGGTGGAATTGAGAATCAATACTAGAGATAGGGCAAGGAGATTGTGCAAGTGGCAGGGACTGGAGCAAGGGTAGTGGATATCCATACTCACACTACAGTGAGAAGTGAGAAATCAAAAGGAGAAGTGAGAAATCAAAAGGGTTGGCAGTCCGAGCAATCCCATCTCCCTCGGTCATAAAGATGCTGTTTAAGATCTCTCTTGAACGGCCAGAGTTTGGAGTTGTTTAGGATGTTGGCCAGGAGCTCGCTGAGCCAGAGTAGGGCCTTATAGGAAAAAGTCCCTTGGGCAAGAGCAGTGTGGAGAAACGGGATCTACAATGGATTCCTAACCTTGCCTCTGGTCCGATGAGAACGGTGTACAGGTTTGAGTCATTTATGGATGCTTTATGGAGTCAAACCTAGTAGGCCCCAACCAAAGAGGCAGACTTGGTACTGGTTCTCCCTTGTAAGTTTAGCCACTTTGCTTGGGTGTAAAGATCACATGTATGCATGAGGGCATCTGCACTTAGCACCAGTCTGCAGGCCTTGTTTAATGTAGTTCTTACTCGTTTCAGTGCAGTGTTCATGGCTGTGCTGTACACGATAAGGCCATAGTCTACAATGGAAAAAATGGAGCTGTTCACTGCTAGGGTGAGGGCCTCAACATCAAGTAGAAGAAGTGCCTGTATAGCAGTCCTATAACCTGGTGACGGTTTTTACAACTTGATCAATGTGCTGTATGTAGGAGAGGAAACTGTCTAGGGTGACACCCAGGTATTTAAAGGTGTTCAGTTGTTCCAACAGCTCAAGCCTGCTGTTGTTAATAGTAAGATAGCGAGCCTTTGTCTTGCTCTGGTGGTTGCAGAACAGCATGATATTTGTTTTTTTTTTGTAGTTTAGAAAAAGTTTATTCTGGGTGAACCACTCCTCAATCCTGGTGAAAAACTCTTGTAATTCGTTTGTTAACGCCGTTAAGTGGGGGCCACTTGCAAAGATGACAGCATCATCTGCGTAGAGGAGAAGCTTGGCCAAACAGATCTCAGGAAGTGAGTTGAGAAAGAGACTAAACAATAGCGGTTCAAGGATGGGTCCCTGGGGGACCACTTCCTTTCATCAGAGAGTAGGTTTGTACTTTTACCTGTTGTGTTCTTTGGGCTAAGGTAGCTCTGGAACCATGAGGCAGTCTCGGTGAATAAACCTAGGGCAAGTAACGCTTTTAGGAGGACACTGTGGTTGACTGTATTAAAGGCCTCTGTGAGGTCAATATATATTGACCCCACAAGGTTCCCTTCATCTAGGGCCTCATGAATGTATTCGGTAAATTCTAAGAGGGCAGTAGTGGTGCTGTGGGATTTACGAGACCCATGCCGTTGTGGGCACTGGATATTGTAGTTTTTCAGATAGTCTACCAACTGGTCAGAGACTATGTGCTTTAGGGCCTTAGATATATGGGTTAAGATGGAGATTGGCCGGTAGTTTTGAGTGGAGCGCACAGTCACCACTTTCATGAATTGGGGTAACTATGGCCGATTTAAATTTTGTGGGGAATTGTGCCAGTTTGAGGGAGAGGTTGATGACTTTTGCGACTGGATGAACTACTACATCTAGTGTGAGCATTACAATTTTGAGATCATGGTTGTCACTGTTATACCGTGATTTACCAAGGAGTCTACCGAGATATTCTTTTGCATCAATGGCAGAGGTTTCCTTGAAGTAGAAATGAGGGGTTGTGGTGGAAGGCGGCATGCGAGTGGTCTGTTTGTTGTCCGTGCTGTCCGTATTGAACTCTAGATAATCCGGTGGGAGTACGGAGCCAAGGTCAGTGAATGCCAAGTTAAAAGTGTCTGCAATAACTTTAGGATCTTGTGTAACATTTATTTATTCACTGTTTAATGTTTATTGTTCTCTGTTTTTCTGTGTATTGTATGATTGTCTGACAACTTCTAAGACCTTGTTGTAAATAAGCAATAGCTCAATCAAGATTATCCGAATTCATATAACTTGTATGAATAAAATATTTTACCTATCTTACCTTACCTACCAACATCACCATTGACCAAAAGCATTGAGGGGCAGGACCTGCTGACTTCGCCCGTTACCTCGAGATTATTCCCCAAATTTTTCCCATCACCCCAGGTTTTGTTTAGATGGTCTTTGTAGTGCTGTGCTTCTGAGAGTCTGATTTTGCTGGTGCAGCTATTTCTGGCTGCCCTGCATTTCTGCCAGTCTGCAGGTTTCCCGGTTGCCTTGGCCCTGTGCCATAGGTGGTCCCTGTCTCTCATTTGTTTCCGCTCTCTCACTAGTTCAAGGAGGGATTGGGTGACCCATACATTGTTAGGGCTTTTTAACTTACGTCTTTTGGCTGCGGCAAAAATGTCACAGGCTGCACTGAAGGTGCTAATGAAGTACTCCACTGCCTGGTCAACATCACACAGGGTGTCGAGGAAGATCCAGTCAAGCTGCTGGAGGTGGGTTTTGAAAGCTTTTAGCTGACCTTTTTTTGCACTCTGCTAGCAGTTAAACAAGGGGCAGATTTCTGTGTTTTATTAGACCAAAGACAGGTGATGGGTGAATGATCACTGAGTGAGTCTGGATATACCGAGACATCATTTATTCTTGCCTGCTGATTTGTTAGGACCCAGTCAGTCAGGTGCATGGAAGTGAGTGGTACAGCGCCACACTGTTACATGAAATGACAACGCGCAGCATCCGCCATGTTACCTCTTCACAGACTTTTCGAAAATAAAAATAAGTACGTAAATCAGAATAAAATATGGGCTCCCACTGTAAAAAGCCTAATTGGGGGGTACAGCTTTGTGGAGTGAGCTGTTTAGAATGTTGACCGTTTTCCTTTAAGGTAAACCTGACAACCACGCCTTTTTTATCTTCTCTGTCTTTCCTAAAGATGTTGCAGCCATCTAGGTAGAGCAGAGTCAGATACTTTAGGGCTGAGCCATGTTTCAGTCTGGGTGAGGGCGAGGACATCGGGGTTATGCTCACCCTCACATTTCCATGAGGGTGAGGACATTAGGTATGCAATATAGACATTCCAGGATAGATACAAATCAAACCATAAATCCAGATACATGTAGTTCTGAATATTATCAAAGTTCACAAGAGTGAGGGAATATATTTTTAATTTCAAACTACGCAGAATAAAAAAAATTATTTCCTGTGGTTTTGCAGCATTAAGACAAGTTCATTTGAATTGGTCAGTGGTGTTGCAGTGGCACCACCACTAGCCACACTGGAAACCCGGGTTTGGAAGCAGACTTGGGTTGCTGGGGGAAGAGGATCAAGCACCCGACAGAATGCTCTACTCTCACAGGAGGGAGAGGTTTGTCGGTGCCACCATCAACTGCCACAAGGTGGAGGACTGGTGATAGTGTAGGCTGGGGCTGCATGTAGGGAGGGGGCATCAGTTTAGTGTGGTATGCATGTGCCTCCACATGGCATGCACCACTGCCTGTCCAAGGCAGGGTTGGGCAGGTACCACAGAAAAGTGGTAAAGACATTCAGGCTGATGACACCATGCATGCTTATCCCCAACCAACGCTACCAACCAGCAGTGGCCAACCGACTTCTGGATTGTATGTACAATGGGGAAGGGGTGGTCTTCCCTTCTTGGCCCTGCAATGGGGGCAGGGGGAGACATGGAGGACCCTTGGTTGGGTAAGTTTGCTGGGGAAGGTGGCAGCCACTTGGGGAGGGCAGGGACAAGGCCAATAAGCTTGGTTGCACATTGAGGAGGGAAAAAATAGCAATGTGGAGAAGAAAAAAAAAATGTTTATTCTGGAATAAATTGTGCTTTATGCTTTCAAATGCTTGTTGAAGAGGTATGAACTTAAAGCAGCAGTACTACCTAATCAGGAAGTGATCAGTTTCCAGTTTTTGTAGTGCTACAGAAAATATGACAGCTACCTATCTTTTACTGCTGCTTTTAACATGGTGGGTGACAGAAATGTAAACAAAAACAAAAGGACAATGGAGCAAATTTCGGGGTGATAGTACAATGCTGGAGAGAAAGACTACCAGAGAAATGTTCAGGGCACAGGGAATAAACTGTTAAAAAAGAGTGGGTTTCTTATTTGCTTATATAATACTGCTGCTTTAAGTTAGGGCTTGTCACTAGAACAGTATACAAAAAGTATCAGCAGCATACAAATGTATCCCGATACCCAATGAGCAGTTAACCAAATAATTAATGGAACGTAAAAAACAAACAAACAAAAAAAAAAAAACACAGGGGGACACGAAGACTTCTTTGGAACACCATTATTCATATTACACTGAAAAAGAGTCAGCCTAAATGTTTCCTAATACAATTCATCTTAATGCAAAATGTTTATTGCTTTTTCATCACCACATTTTCAATTCACTCTAGAAGATATCTGTCACAATAAATATCTCTGGCCATTTTCTGAGCTACTGTTTATGGCTCCTTCCCTACGAGCAGTCCAGGAAGCAGCGTTCATTTACTTGTGCCCCTCTACCATTTCACAAAAGCCTTCCAATGGCAACCCATGCATGCTAAAAGCATCACAGAGTACCTGTGGTACACCCCCGTAGTGGTGCCTGGTATGGCAGTGGTGATTCCAACCAACAGATCGGAGTTTACTTTTCCAGAGCTACAGCAAGGCTAGTATGGACAGCATAACCAAAGCACAGCCCATTGGGCATGTTACTTCATTTTTTTTGTTTTGTTTTTACCATGTGATGAACTTGGCACAGCCCTCATACTAAGGTTCATACTAAGGTAGACTGAACAGCGAGGGAGCAGAAAAGCCCATAGGTGCTCCTATACTAATCAAGTGTTATAGCAGGAGAGATTGTATCTTGAAGAAATCAGGTTGTCAAGGCAACATTTAAATATGCATTTTGATTCACTAATAACTAATTCAAGGGGCAATTTGTTCCACAGATTAATAGTTCATAGGGTAAAAAAGAATTTTCTATTTAAATGATTAAAAGGTTAGCCTGAGAGTTGCAATGGGTAGCCTCTAGTATTATGGGCGTTACATTTAAATTCGAGGCAGAGGTCTGAGATTAAGTAGGAATCTTGAATAAGATCAAACAGAAAAAGTAAATCCCCTCTTATATGTCTAGTTGTTAAAGACGAGATTCAGAGACTGTAGTCTAGTATCATATATTTCAAACTGTAACCCCTGGATGTTTCTGGCAAACTTCCTTTGCACCTTTTCAAGTTTGTCGCAATCAGTTTTTAAATGGACACCAGAGTTGAGATGCATATTCCAGACGGGGTCTAGCATAGAAACATAGATTTTGACGGCAGATAAGGACCGCTTGGCCCACCCAGTCTGCCCATTTCCCTACCTACTGGATAAGCTGCAGATCCTAATTAACCAGCAGCCTACTTCTTCCTACCCCCAACCCCTAGAATTGCCTTATGACTGTCCCATGCATGCTTGAATTCCACCACTGTTTTTGACTCCACAACCTCTTCCGGAAGGCCGTTCCATGCATCCACAACCCTCTCTGTGAAAAAATACTTCCTTAAATTACCTCTGAGCCGCCACCCCTATCTTCAAATTGTGCCCTTGTTCTTGCACACCTCTTTTTTTGAAAGATGCTACCCTCTTGGACTTTGTTGATTCCCTTGAGATACTTGAAAGTTTCTATCATGTCCCCCTCTCCCTCCTTTCCTCGAGGCTATACATATTCAGCTCCTTAAGTCTCTCTTCATATGTCTTCTGGTGCAGACCCTGCACCATTTTAGTTGCCCTCCTCTGGACAGCCTCCATCCTGTCTATGTCCTTGCGGAGATTGGGTCTCCAGAACTGCACGCAGTACTCCAGATGGGGTCTCACCAACTGTCTGTACAGAGGGATAATAACTTCCTGTTTTCTACTGGTGATGCCTCTCCCTATGCATCCCAGTATCCCCCAGCCCTCCTTGCTGCCCTCTCACATTGCTTGCTCACCTTTAGGTCATCTGATATGACTACCCCCAGGTCCCTTTCCATTTTTGTTGTTGTTAGTATCTCACCCCCCATTGTGTACTCTTCCCCTGGGTTTTTGTTTCCCAGGTGCATTACCTTGCACTTCTTAGCATTAAATCTAAGCTGCCATACATTTGACCATTCCTCTAACCTTGCCAAGTCCTTGTCATCCTTTCCACCCCACCTTGTGCATCAACTCTGTTGCAGATCTTTGTGTCATCTGCAAAGAGACATACTTTTCTTCCAGTCCCTCTGCAATGTCGCTTATAAAGACATTGAAGAGGACCAGTCCTAATACTGAACTCCTGCGGTACCCACTAGTAACCCCTTTCTTCAGAGTGGACTGCATTTACTATTACCTCTGTGTCCTATTCTCCAGCCATTCTTTACCCAGGCTGTCATCATGGGACCCACTCCCAGGCTGGCTAACTTGTATATTGATCTTTTGTGTGGGACTGTGTCAAATGCCTTGCTAAAGTCTAGGTAGGCTATGTCCACAGCCCCTCCCTGATCTACTACTTTGGTCACCCAGTCAAAGAAATCTATCAGATTTGTCTGGCATGACCTTCCCGCTGTGAATCCATGCTGCCTTGGGTCCTGAGCCCCTCTGGCCTCTAGATACTCAACAATTCTTTCCTTCAGAAGTGATTCCATCATTTTCCCTACCACTGAGGTTAAACTAACAGGTCTGTAGTTTTATGCTTCTGCCTTGCTCCCACTTTTGTGGAGGGGAATCACATCTGCCCTTCTCCAGTCCTCGGGTACCACCCCATCCTCCCATGATTTGTTAAAGAGGGTAGTCAGTGGTGTCACTAGTTCTACCCTTAGTTCTTTTAGAATTCTGGGATGAATCCCATCAGGCTCCATTGCTTTGTCCACCTTCAGTTTTAACAGTTCTTTCAGAACCCTTTCTTCTGTAAATGGGCTGGTATCAACTTCTGTATCCAGAGTGTTTCTACTGTTTGTTTTAGGTACCTCCCCCACTTCCTTTGTAAATACTGAGCAAAAATATTTGTTTAGTATCTCTGCCTTTTCACAGTCACTCTCTGCCCACCCTCCCTCCCTTTATTAAGCCTCACTATCCCTCCCTTGGTCTTCCTTGGCCTCCTGATGTACCTATAAAAGGTTTTTATCCCCTTCTTAACTGAGTTGGCTATCTTTTCCTCGGTTTGGGCCTTTTGCTGTTCTGACTGCCTGCCCAGCTTCCTTTTGCTTTAACTCATACAGTTCCCTGTCCTGCTCCTTCTGTGATTCCTTGTACTTCCTGAATGCTTTCTTTTCTCTTGAACCTTCACTGCCACTTCCTTTGAGAACCATAGTGGTTTCTTACATCGCTTCGTTTTGTTAATTTGCTTCACATGAGCTTGTTACCTCTGTGATGGCAGTTTTATTATTCCCCATTGTTCTTCCACCCCTCCTTCCTGCCCATTTGCTAGTGCATTCCTGAGGCACTCACCCATTTTGGCAAAGTCAGCCCTCCTAAAGTCCAGTACTTTTGCCTTTGTATGGCTTGACTCTATTGCTGTGTTTATTGAGAACCATACTGTTCGATGGTCGCTAGTTCCCAGATGGCTACCCACTTCTACATCTGTGATCCTCTCTTCATCTCCATTTGAGAGAACCAGGTCTGAGATTGCTCCCTCTCGAGTGGGCTCCAATACTAGTTGTCTAAGGCATGCCCCCTGTAGGGCATCTAGAATAACCCCACTCTTTGAAGTGGCTGCTGCAACTGCATTCCAGTTAACATCTGGCATATTCAGATCACCCATCAGCAATATCTCCCCTTTTTCTGCCATTCTAAGTATTCTTTCTATCATTTCCTTGTCCATTTCCTCCCCCTGAGAAGGGGGTCTGTATACAACCCCTGCGCGGATTGTGGTGCCATTGCCGGTCTCCAAATTTACCCACAGTGCTTCTTCTCCTCCCAGTTTTCCATTTTGTTCTGTTGCTTTGATTCCTTCCCTTATGTAAAGAGATACTCCTCCTCTTTTACCCTCCCTGTCCCTCCTGTAGATGGTGTATCCTGGTATGTTTATGTCCCAGTCATGGTTTTGTGTGTACCATGTTTCTGTGACTGTCACGATATCCAGATGTTCCTCCTCCATCAAGGCTACTAATTCAGGAAGCTTGTTACTCAGACTACTCAGCATAAGCTGTAAACAGGGGCATCAAGACTTGTGAACGTCTGGAACTAATATTTCTTTTAATAGACCATATAACTCAGTTTTATTGATAGATTCATGTATTTGTTTAGAATTGGTAAAATCATGATATAATGATGCCAAGGTCTTTCTCTTCAGTTGTTGAGTCTAATAATTGGCTGTCTAATTTATAAGAATAGTTTGGGTTTTGGTTTCCTAGATGCATGACTTTGCATTTTGAGTTAAGTCCCCATAAGTTAACCCAATTTGTAATTATTTTCAAATCTTGTTGAATACAAGCGGCTTGATAGGGGTTGGTACATGGGCCACCAATTTTAATATAGTCGACGTGTTTAATAGAAGGGGTAAGACAATATGAAGTCATATCAGAAATGAATAACTGAAACAGACAAGGGCCCAGAACTGAGCCCTGTGGAACTCCGCTGGTAACAAAACCAGTGTCAGACAAGGTGCCATTTATTAATACCTGTTGTGATGTTTTGAAGCTAGTTGCACATTCTGTTAATTAATGAGATATTTATTAAAAATCTTTGTAATTTGGATATTAGTGCCCCATGTGGAACAGCGTTGAATGCCTTGTTAAAATCTATATAAATGAAATCACGTGCAATCCAGTTGTCAAGGTGATAACTAATATGTTCATAAAAAACACATCAAGTTTGTTAGACAGCTTCTTCCTTTCTTAAACCCGTGTTGTTCAGGATCCTGATTATCTAAAGTAAGGGTGATGATATCTTTAATGAAGCTCTCAAGAATTTTACAGATGGCTGATGTGAGACTGACTGGCCTACAGTTTTCACAGATATTTTGGGGCCCTTTTTTATGTATCGGGATGACAATAGCCTTTTTCCAGTCACTAGGCATGAAGTTGTTATTAATGCACCCTTCAAAGAGTAGCTGAATGGGATTAACTAAGCATCAGATAAAAGAAATAAAAGATGCCCAGCAATGTTATCTGGTCCCGGGCTATAGTTACTTTTTTGAAGTCATAATTTATTAGTTATCAGGTCTTTTGATAAGCTAATATCGGTTCCCTTAATGCTAGTAGGCATGTAGCCAGATGGAATATTAATAATTTGTTGTTCCCAGTTAAAGGGGTTATAAATCTTCAAAAAAACAGAATAGAGTATGCACAAGGATTGTGGTGCTACAATGCTAAAACAAACCTCATTAGGACGGGAGTACATTTGAAACACTTCAGGCAATGCCTCGCTTTGTTGTTCGTGTAGCAATCAATGTTTTTTTAAATGAGATTGGTGCCCTGGTTATCTTTTTGAGGTTAATGTGTGCTCTGTTTCTGGGTTACAAAACTTCTGATTGAGAACATCTGCCATACCTTTATAATCATGAATTAGCTGGTTGTTCACGAACAGGGGGCCAGCCTGAGACACAGGTGTTTTGAGGAACATGTAGGAGAAAACAAGTTTGCTGTTATTTTTGTTGGCTGTATTAGTCACATTTGATTCCCACCTTTGTTTTGGCTTTCTGATTTGTTAACATTTTTGGGGGATTTTTAGATAGGAATCCCAGTTGGGTGTAGATTTGTTTTCTTTTAAAAAAGGTGTTATAATGTTTTATTCCCTTATTTTATTACTCTTTTTATTGTGGTATTACACCATTTCGGGGCATGTTTACAGTTTTTTTTTCTGGCTAGATGGTATGTACTGATCTCTCAGTGTAATGATTGTATTTCTGAGAAACTCCCAATTATTTTGTATTGAATTATTGTTAAATACAAAACACCCTTGTTAGTCACACCTGACAAACAGTACAGCAGTACAAGACAAAGTATAAACTACAAATCCAGACAAATACAAAAACAGCAAATGCAATATAGAACAGCTTTTTAATAAACATCCTGACAGACACATTTGCTTTGTTTGGAGTTAAATTTTCACAGATATAAAGTGCATTTCATGCAGATTTAACCAGAGTTGCTAAACCATTCAGGATGTTAGGGGCATAACAGGTAACAGATCTCTCGGTAGGATTTTTTTAAAAGAAGGTCCACAGCCGAAAAGTGGGAGTCCTCGGAAAATTTCCAGGGGTCCCCATTCAAATACGTGGGAGCCACACCCATGCGCCAGCACTGCTTTTACTGTAGAATTCTACAGAAAGCTCCATTAGTTTCTGCTGGGGAACTTTAATCTAAATTTTTTTAGGTTTCAGAGGATGTATTCAAACAAATTATAGCCACTGTTCAACTAACAAGGGCTTTGTTAGTTGAGCAGTGGCTGTAATTTGTTATAACTCCCCCTCTGTAACATAAAAAAAAATGCCCTAAAGTGACTCCTGGGGCTTGGTGGCTGAGTGTCTCGGGGACTTTCGCAAAACAATCAGAGTGTCCCAATGTGCAAAATCTGTGTAAAGGACACGGGCACCCGCATCCCCAAGAGCCCTGAAGTAAAGGACTTTTTAATGATTGTCAATTCAGGAATCCGAACTGAAAAAAGTGATTATTTAATTTTCCGAGTTACAGCAGTGGTTGACAGCCATTGTACCCCACTAGAGGAGAGGGTCACATTTTCCTCCCCCCTCATCTTGTAGATAGACCCTGCCACCCTCCTCAGACCGCTCCAATCTCCACTGTCAAGTATGACAGCTGCCATAACAACATGGATGCCAAGGCCTTTACTGGATCAGTCATTAGGAGGTACAGAAATGTCCCCCAGTTAGATAACTTTCTTCTCAGTCTCTAAGTGTGCAATGTCATTGGCAATTCTCAAATTCCTACTGGACAACAGTGGGACAGATGAAAACTTAAGGTTTTCTGCAGAAGCGCCAGCATCAGTAAGTCAACCAAACTATACTACAGTCTTACCTGGTTGTTCAGTAACATCCACCTTAGCAATGCTGACTTCCAGGTCTTCTCCCCATTCTGCAAATTCATTCCACTCAGGCTGCAGGTTCTGACAGGCAGGGCACCATGGTGCATAGCTATATAGAAATGGGAGACGATAAGAAATTGTGTGCAGCAATGAAACTGGACCTTCCAGCATGACACTAGTCAATGGTAGTAGAGGTTAACTAGCCTACAACTTTCTCTACACATTCAAAATGCAAGAACATGGCAACATGTTGGCTGCAAATAAAAAAAAGGCTCAGATTAAATGCTTGCTAAACAGAAAATTAAGATTAAAAAAAAAATCATATGACCTGTCGGCACAACGGTAGTGCTTCTGCTCGCTATGCTGGCAATAAGAGTTCAGAAATTAGCTCTGGGTTATCGGGGGCTGGCAGGGGAGAGAAGGATAGAGGACGTTCTCCTCCTCCTCCGGGGAGGGAGGATTGCCGTTCCTGCTGCTGTACTGCCATCTGGGTGACCACGGATGGTGGCGCAGGTCAGGGGCACTAGGGGAGGGATGGATGCTGGACAGTTCTGGGAACGCTGCCACGCCTATGCGTGCATACATGCTCCCTTGGATCCCTTGTGTGACAACATCTGAAGGGGGTGGGAGCAACATATGGAAAATGGGCCCCTGCATGCTGCTGATGATGAGCGCCAGGCACCGTTTCCAGATCCTCCCTGCATGTTCAGCAGTTCCGAGACTTCCCAACAAAACCTGCAACTCAAGGGTTCGAACTATACCTTAACCCTACCTGGGGGGGGTATAGCCACAGCTCCATTGGGGGGGCCTGGCCACCACACACAGGTAAGCGAGGACTACGGCAGCACAGATGTTTTGGCAACTCCTGAAGGGAGTCAGCAAGCAGGAGGAAGGGAACATAAAAAGAAAGTTAAAAAAAAAAAAAAAAAAGATTAAAATCCACATTTCAACCGAAGGTCTTCTTCAAAAATTACCCAGCGAGAAAAAAAACGTTAAACTCCCACTGGACAGAAGGTATGGCAGACACAAACTCATGTCTCCTGTAGTTGTCCTAGCACCACTGAGTCAACCATACTATACTACTGATGTAAGTGGTTGCTGGTTGTTCCGTAGCATCCACATTGGCAGTTGTGACAGCTGCCACAATGGCACTGATGCGAAGGCCCAAAAGCATTCTGCCTCACCCCTCGAGTCCAGGTGTACCACGTCACTGGCAATACTGTACAAAAACACTCCCAAACGGCAAACATGGGACAGAGGTATGGCATAGTGGTTAAGAGCACTGAGCTGCAAACCTGAACTGGATTTGAATGCCATACCCACCATTTATTTATTTATTTAACAGACTTTAGGATTACAACCTTTGAGTCAGGGACTCATTTACAAAGGCTCCGCATCACAAAAAACAAATACAAACACTTAACAGAAACATAAAAACATAGACTTTGACAGTAGATAAGGACCACTTGGCCCACCCAGTCTGCCCATTTCCCTACCTACTGGATAAGCTGCAGGTTCTAGTTAACCAACAGCCTATTTCCTAACACCCCCCACAAGAATTGCCTTATGTCTGTCCCATGTATTCTTGAATTCTCCCACAGTTTTAGCCCCAACAACCACCCCAGGAAGGCAGTTCCACGCATCCACCACTCTCTCCGTGAAAAAAGATTTCCTCACATTACCCCAGAACCTTCCCTCCTCTATCTTTAAATTGTGTCCCCTTGTTCTTACACATCTCTTTTTCTGAAAGATGCTACCCTCCTGGACTTTGTTGACTCCCTTGAGGTACTTGAATGTTTCTATCATGTCCCCCCGTCCCTCCTTTCATCAAGGGTATACATATTAAGCTCTCTCAGTCTCTCTTCATATGATTTCTGATGCAGACCCAGCACCATTTTAGTTGCCCTCCTCTGGACTGCTTCCATCCTGTCTTTGTCCTTGAGTAGATGAGGTCTCCAAAACTGCACACAGTACTCCAGATGGGGTCTCACCAACTGTCTGTACAGAGTGATAACCACTTCCCTTTTCCTACTTGTGATGCCCCTTCCTATGCATCCCAGTATCCCCCTGGCTCTCCTTACCGACTTCTCACATTGCTTACCAACCTTTAGATCATCTGATATGACCACCCCCAAGTCTCGTTCCATTTTTGTTGTTAGTACCTCCCCTGCTATTATATACTCTTCTCCTGGGTTTTTATCTCCCAGGTGCATTACTTTGCACTTCTTTGCATTGAATCCAAGTTGCCATATGTCTGACCATTCCTTCAACCTTGCCAAGTCCCTTCTCATCCTTTCTACCCCCCCCTTGTGTATCAACTCTGTTACAGATTTTTGTATCATCTGCAAAGAGGCATACCTTTCCCTTCAGACCCTCTGCAATGTCACCATAAAGATGTTAAAGAGGATTGGACCCAGTACTGAGCCCTGAGGTACTCCACTAGTGACCCACTTTCTTGGAATGTGTTCCACTCACTATTACCTTCTGTGTCCTGTTGTGCAGCCAGTTTGCAGCAAGCTACCACCCTGGGACCCACTCCCAGGCTGGCTAACTTGATTATTAATCTTTTGTGCAGGACTATGTCAAATGCCTTGCTAAAGTCTAGGTAGGCCATAACCACAGCCCCTCCCTGGTCTATTACTTTGGTCACCCAGTCAAAGAAATCTATTAGATTTGTCTGACATGACCTTCCTGCTGTAAATCCATGCTGCTTTGGGTCCTCAGCCCTGCTGGCCTCTAGGTACTTAACAATTCTTTCTTTCAGAAGGGATTCCATCATTTTCCCTATCACTGAGGTCAAACTTACAGGTCTGTAGTTTCCTGCTTCTGCCTTGCTCCCACTTTTCTGAAGGGGAATCACATCTTCCCTCCTCCAGTCCTCAGGTACCACCCCATCCTCCCATGATTTGTTAAAAAGTGTGGTCAGTGGTGTCACTAGGTCATCCCTTAGTTCTTTAAGGATTCTGGGGTGAATCCCATCAGGCCCCACTGCTTTGTTAATACATATAGACATAGAATGGCAGCTAAAGGATACAGTTTTTTCAGTTATACAATAATGCAGAATCAAGATCAGTTATACATTGCATTGAACGTGTTACTGAGAGCTGTATTTTACAGTTTTCAATAGAACAATAAGATTGCTGATAGAGGGAGGGGGTAACAGGTTTGATATTTACAGCGAAGTAGAGAATTAGACGGATATCTTGTGAGTGCAGCCAAAGGAGGCAGTGTTAATAGGTAATGTTTGGTAGCCCTAACAGTAGGTATAGAGTATGACTGAGCAAGTCACTTAACTTCCCAGTGCCCCCAGGATGCACCTGGAAAAAAGCCTCAGGTTACTGAGCCTTTCCTGATCAAAAATTGTAAAATACAAAAATTTAAACAGTTCCCATATTTATGATATTTCAATCAGGCCCACACAGAGGGTACCATATACAGCATAAAGGATCCATAGTATCCAGAAGGGACAGCAGCAGTACTATTTTAATTCAATTATTTCAACTTCCTGGTATATAATCACTGCAACTTGCATCTGGGTAATCAGCATCTGCTACTAACTATAATGGAATATTTGGGCCATACAAACTTGAGCATCTTTTACAGCAAAGTTAGAAACATAGACTTTGACAGCAGATAAGGACCGCTTGGCCCACCTAGTCTGCCATTTCCCTACCTAAAGGATAAGCTGCAGATCCTATTTAACCAACAGCCTATTTCTTCCTACCCCCCACAAAAATTGCCTTATGTCTGTCCCATGCATTCTTGAATTCTCCCACAGTTTTAGACCCCACAACCTCCTCAGGAAGGCTGTTCCATGTGTCCACCACCCTCTCTGTGAAAAAACACTTCCTCACATTTCCCCTAAGCTGTACTCCCTCTATCTTCAAATTGTGTCCCCTTGTTCTTGCACATCTCTTTTTCTGAAAGATGCTACCCTCTTGGACTTTGTTGATTCCACTGAGGTACTTAAATGTTTCTATCATATCCCCCCTCTTTCCTCAACGGTGTATATATAAGCAGCTCCTTTACTCTCTCCTCGTATGGCTTCTCTTGCAGACCCTGCACCATTTTAGTTGCCCTCCTCTGAACTGCCTCCACCCTGTCTATGTCCTTGCGGAGATGGGGTCTCCAGAACTGGACACAGTACTCCAGATGGGGTCTCATCAACTGTCTGTACAGGAGGATAACAGCTTCCTGTTTTCTGCTGGTGATGCCTCTCCCTATACATCCCAGTATCCCCCCAGCTCTCCCTACCACCTTCTCACTTTGCTTGCCAACCTTAAGGTCATCTGATATGATTACCCCCAGGTCCCTTTCCATTTTTGTTATTGTTACTACCTCCCCCCATTGTGTAATGTTCCCCAGGGTTTTTATTTCCCAGGTCCATTACTTTGCACTTCTTTGCATTGAATTCAAGCTGCCATACTTATGACCATTCCTCCAACCTTGGTCACCCAGTCAAAGAAATCAATTAGATTCATCTGACATGACCTTCCAGCTGTGAACTCATGCTGCCTTGGGTCCTGTGCCCCACTGGCCTCTAGGTACTCGACAAATCTTTCCTTCAGAAGTGATTCCATCACTTTCCCTACCACAAAGGTCAAACTGACAGGTCTATAGTTTCCTGCCTCTGTCTTGGTCCCACTTTTGTGAAGGGGAATCACATCAGCCTTCTTCCAGTCCTCAGGTACCACACCATCCTCCCATGATTTGTTAAAAAGGGTAGTCAGTGGTGTCACTAGTTCTCTGCTTAATTCTTTTAGAATTTGGGGTGAATTCCATCTGGCCCCATTGCTTTGTCCACCTTCAGTTTTAGGAGTTCTTTCAGAACCCTTTCTTCTGTGAAAGGACTGGGATTGACCCCTCTCCAGAGTGCTTCTGTTAATTGGATTAGGTACTTCCCCCACTTCCTCTTTTGTGAATACTAAACAGAAGCATTCATTCAGTATCCCTGCTTTTTCACCGTCACTCTCTGCCCACCCACCATCCATTCTATTCAGCCTCACTATCCCTCCCTTTGTCTTTCTACGCTCCCTGATATACCTATAAAAGGTTTTATCCCCCTTCTTAACCGAGCTGGCTATCTTTTCCTCAGTTTGTGCCTTTGCTATTCTGACTACCCTCCCTGCTTCCTTCTGCCTTAACTGGAACAGTTCTCTGTCCTGCTCCTTCTGTGTTTCCTTATACTTACTAAATGCTATATTTTTCTCCCTAACCTTACCGCCACCTCTTTTGAGAACCATAGTGGCCTTTTCTTTCATTTTGATTTGTTTATTTGCTTCACACAAAGGCTTGTTGCCTCTGTGATGGCAGTTTTGATATTTCCCCACTGTTGCTCCACCCCTCCTCCTAGCCTGTTTGCTAGTGCTTTTCTAAGGCACTCTCCCATCTTGCCAAAGTCAGCCCTCCTGAAGTCCAGAACCCTCACTTTTGTATGGCTTGACTCTGTAGCTGAGTTTATCGTGAACCACACTGTCTGGTGGTCACTTGTTCCCAAATGGCTACCCACTTCTAGATCTGAGATCCTCTCACTGTCCCCATTTGAGAGTATGAGGTCTAAGATTGCTCCCTCACGAGTAGATTCCAAAACTAGCTGTCTGAGGCATGCCACCCGAAGGGCATCACGAATGGCCCTGCTTTTGGATGTGGCTGCAGCCAAGGTGCTCCAGTTAACATCTGGCATATTAAGGTCCCCCACCAACATCCATCCTAAGTATGCCTTCTATCAAATCCTTGTCCATTCCCTCCCCCTGACATGGGGGTCAGTATACAACCCCTGTGCGGACTGTGGTGCCATTTCCAGTCTCTAAGGCGACCCACAAGGCCTCCTCTCCTCCCCGTTTACTCTTTTGTTCAGCTGCTTTTATCCCTTCCCTTACATAGAGAGCTACCCCCCTGCCCTCCCTGTCTCTCCTGTTGGTTGTGTACCCTAGTATGTTAACATCCCAGTCATGGTTCTCTGTGTACCATGTTTCTGTGACTGCTACGTTATCCAGGCATCCCTCTTCCATCACGGCCACCAGTTCAGGGAGCTTGTTGCCCAGACTACGGGCATTGGTACTCATTACCCTTCATTTCTTGATGGCCTTACCCCTTTTTGCCCCATCCCTGTCCTTACTGTGTCTGTCACTTTCTCCATTTACCCCTGCGCTTCTCCCTATCGACATCTCTACGTTGGTGTCTACCTCACTTAGTACCCTGATTTTTGGCCTAGCATTTCCCTGCTCCCTTCCAGTGCCTCCCCCTTGGCTAGTTTACATGCTTGCCAATGAAGTATTTAAACCTATCACCTAGGATCCTGGTCCCCCTCCTGGACAGATGCAGACCATCACACCAGTAAAGGCCTGCATCCCTCCAGGTGAACCCCAAGTCGCCAGTGAAGCCAAATCCCTGAGCTCTGCACAGTTTTTCAACCACTGATTGAATTCCATGGTGTGAGGGATCCTAGCCCTCACCTGTGCCATAGACAGGCAGCACCTCCGAGAAGGTTACTGTGTGTGCTATTTGTCTAAGGCTCCTCCCCATCTCCACAAACGCTTCTTGCATTGCTGATCCCTTTCTTAGCCAGGTCATTTGTCCCTAGGTGGACAATGACATCCAGCTCCCTCCCCTGTGCAGCTGCTCCTGCAATCCTGAGGATTCACTCCCTTTCCCTTCAAGCCATGGTGCCAGGCAGGCACCTTACCTCCCTCTTCCCTGCCTCCCCCAGTTCTACCTTCCCAACAATGGAGTCCCCCACCAGGAGTTTTTTCCTTCCCTTGTGGGGTCCCATGGCACCCTCCTGTGGGTCTCCTTTGTGGAGGTTCCCAGCATCCTCCTTGGTCTCCACTGTGGGTGCCTCCATAGAGGAACCACACTTTTCCAGAATGGCATAGAAATTGTGGAGAGGTACAACTGCAGGGATGCGCCTCTGTTCCACCACTCTCACCCCTCCCTGAGCCCACTGTGGTCCAACTGCTCCTCTTTCTTGGCAACCTCTGAGGCAACAGCAGTGACCCTGGTGGTCCCTGGGTGGGAGAGGAGGTCCCACAAATCCTGGCCAACTCAGCCTGGAGATAGCAACCTCCTCCCTCAGCCCAGAGAGGTGCCTGCAAATGGGACAGCACAGCATCCTCCTGAACGTCTCCTGGAAGACTGCTGCTCCACGGCCACTGCACTGCACCACCCTAATCATGTCTTTTTTCTGGCCCCCTAACTGTTGTTTGGAATACTTACTCTTTACTCTATTTATTTCTTTTTTTTTTCTCCCTCTCTCCCTACTTACTTACTGCCTCTGTTCCCTTTTAGTTCCTGATCTTCCTGTTCTGAGACAAGAAGTTCCCATATTTCTCAGTAGTCTACTTGCTCAGAGTCAGACCTCCAGCAGCTGGGGGACGGAGACCTACTCTTGCCCTTCTAGGATGGTGAGTCTTTGGTGGCTCTGTGATCACTCACTTCCTGCTCTCAAACAGAAAGTTCCTGCTGTCAGTTAAATCCTGTGCCTGTAAAAGTAGAACTGGTTTAGGGTGGAGGGAAGGGAAGGAGGGCAATATAGTCCCAGTAGAGAAGTTTTAGTTATACCAGTAGCTCCTTCCTCCTGGTGTTCTGTTTGTTCTCTGGCAGTTGGAAGATAAATCAATTTACTCAAGATATCCACATTTAGAAATCTGCATGGTCAAACAGGACAAGTTTCTTTCAGAAATGCCAGCAGAGCCGGCACAGCGGTTGGATCTCTGCTTGCAATGCCGGTGTCCCGGGTTCGGAAGCAGACTCAGGTCGCTAGAGGGCCGGCCGAGGGAGATAGGCTTGAGCGTCTCATGACAGCTCGCCTTCTCCGGGGGGAAGGAGGGGGCCATTGCCTGCCATTTGCCTGACCTCGAGCGGAGGTTCAAGGTACAGCAAGGCCTGCTTGCAGGGGAGGGCTGGCCACAGACATGCAGTGGACGTCGGCACGTTACACCTGACGTCAGGGCACGCACTCTGTGTAGGGGAGAAAAACCAGGAGGAAAATGCCTGCCGGCCCTGAGGAGACAGGAGCTAGCCCTAATCTGCAGCCACCTACCGGTCGGCCTGGACTGAAGAAAGCAGATTGTCGGGGTGTAGGAGCCCCACTTGTCCCTGCACGGGGGAGAAACCATGGCTCCGTGGGATACCAGCAATGGACCCAGGTAAGGTGGATTGCAGGGGTAGACTCCGAGGATCTCCTGAGGACTCGGGGCTGACAGGAGTGTGAGGGGGGAAAAACAGAAATATCAAAAAAAAAAAAAAGGAGGATGCCAGCAGATCTGCTGAACTACTATACTTTAAACCTGTCAGTCATCAAGTGCTACAGTGTTAACAATACATAGCAGGCTGCCCACTGATGCTGTGGCAGAGTAGCCACTTGCGATGCCTGCAACCTGGGTTCGGGAACACGCCTCGGGCACTGGAGGCGGGTACAGGGGGAGTATGGCACAGCATCCCTCAGGATGCTCTCCTCTTTAGGGCGGGAGGCTAACCGATCCCCTCTGCATAAGTGCCAGCTGGGGGGGGGTGCCAAGAGACAAGTCATAGAGGATGCAGTGGGAGCAGAGACACTGGCTTGGTGGTGCACGCACACTTGTTGTGTAGGCGTATCATATGTTAACATCTCAGTGGGGGCAATGAATGGGAGAAAACCACCCTGCCATAGCAGGATGCTGCAACTTAAGGCTGCTCAGGCCCAGCACTGCCTGCCCTCTGCATGACACAGGCTCACAGCTGCACCAAACAACCAAATCATAGTGCAGTGGTTTAAGGCTCTGAGCTGCAAATCTGGTGACATCCAGCAGACCAGACCTGGGTTTGAATCCCACAGCTTCCACTTGCATACTGTGTGACCCTGAGCAAGTCACTTAACTTCCCTGTGCTCCCAGGTTGCACCTGTAAAAAGGCTTTCAGCTTAGTGTGTCTCACCTGGTTAAATAACTTCACAAAAAACAAAAAAAAGTTCAATTAAGACTGGAGGGGGAATGGCCTGCCCCGAAGGCCCTACCACTGGAGGGATCCCAATGGGGCTGTTAAAGGGAGGCCTCTCTTGGGTCTGGGATGGCAAACGTGATGGGCAGAGACCACATATGCAGAAGTGGGATGAGGCAGGGCAGTCAGACGATAAAAATTAACAACAAAACAAAAAAAAGAACAGCAACATCCATCTATGGATGACATACAGTTTTTGTAGTTATTCTCCTAATCGCTTACCATGCTTGCTGAAAATAGAGCCAGGGAAATCAATAGCCTGCAATGCTCATCTGGGTACAGAAACAAGCCCAGGATGCTGGAGGGTAGTCAGGAAGTGAAGGCTTGAGCATCTCAGAGGCCACTCATCTTTTGCGAAGTGGGAGGCCGTCCAATCAAGCACAACCACATAGCTCCACTCCGTGCACGCCAGCTGCATGCTTTGCAGATGCACATAAACACCAGTTTCTATGATGGGAAGAAAAAGGGAAAACTCCCAGTCAAAGAAAGGATGAAGCCTGCACCTTGGATGCCCTTCACTGTTGACCAGGCAGGCTCCTGCACTGGATTCAAGAAGAGGGGAACTGTGCCCTCCCCCATGGTGTCAAAGGGGCCTACAACAATTTGAGAAGTGTGCCAACAATTCACGTTCCCTGTTAGCAGCAACTGTGTTCCCAGTGGGGTACCTACTACAATGTAAAAGAGCTCTCACCCATGGCCTTTGAGAGAATTAAGTTGGGTGCACACACTTTAGTGACCTGTGGAACTGCCAGGGGGTGGGGAGATTGTGTGGGGCAATTTTACAATTTAAAGTATAGAGTATAATACTGTACTGCTATCCCACTGCTCCGGTGTCCCATGTTCTCCCCTTACCCTGTTTTTCAAATAAATAATTTGTTTGAACAGCATTTCTTTGCTATGAGTTATTGCTGTTACAGTGTTATCTGCTTTGAGGAGGGACTGAGTGGGCCTGGGTAAGTACTATTTCCTGGGGTGATAGCCTTGTGTGTCAGCATCCAGGTAGCCCGTATTGCTACTGTAAGTGAAAGCATGGCATAACTTTTAGACCTCAGTACCCAACGTAGCAAAACTTCAGGAAACCCAGTTCGCCTCCCGAGGGGCCCTACATGCACAACCCCAATTCATTACTCTACATATATTGGTATGAAGTTGCTAATTTAATGATATTATTTTGATATCAAGACACATACATATGTAACCACCCAGTCCCGTGGGGTTACTAGAATCCCATTAGTACTAGTGTTTGGCAGGTAGAAAAGGCAGCTGGTAAGGAGCTCATTTAGGGGCTTCTTACATAATGACATCATTGTTTACTCAGTTAGCTTGAGTGGGTATAATTATGTCATTCAGAACTCTCGAAGCAGCATAACCATTTCTGATTCAGCTGCTGTGAGAAAGATTTAGAACGTTCAGTCAGTCGGAGTTTGGAAGTCAAAATGGCAGGTGGTCTGCCAGTTGGGACTCTATCCCCGAGAGCCCTGTGTTTCTCACCCTAGTTTGGACTACTTCCCCAGCTCCCAGTGAAGTGGTGGAGACCTTTCTTCAGCAGGATTCCTTGCTTTTCACTCCAGGAAAAGTGATAGGGACTGCTAGTTCAGTGAATCCAAGGGGCAATCCCCTGAAGGTCCTAGTGTGTGTACAGCTGCCTTTGAGAAGGACTTTGTGTGAGAATTTCTGACAAACTACCAAGGAAAAGGGTGCTTTCTGGGTTGTCTCCATGCCTAAAGGAAGGAACAACTAATCTGTGACCGTGAGTACAGAATGGAAGACAAGTTCTCAATTTAGGAAGTTGTCTGAGGTGTGTGTGCCCAAGATAAGGCTAGATCACACCGGGCAGGACCCCTGTTCACCTGAGTGTGTTCATTTAAAGTAAAGTTTGGAGTCTAGCAATTCAGTGGGGATTGAAGGCTTCTGTGATGTAATGCTGAAGGAATGGCAGAGACTGTCGGTTGAAGCAAAGGGTGGGAAGAACGGCATTCGGAGTCTACAAGGTAGGGCTAACTGGTTTGTTGAAGGGCACCGGGTTTCCCTGGGCAAAGGCCACTGCCGCAGGAGGACATTCTGAGTGTGTGGTTGAATCCACAAGCATACACTCATTGGGAAATAATTCTGAGTGTGTGGCAACAGTCAACAAGCATACACTCTTGGAAAATGGAAATGTTTGGGTGTGTGGTTCAATTCACATGCATTCACCATGGGAAAGAGAAAGGAATTGTTTCTGTGGAAAACTGTACTGTCTAGCAAAGAGTGTCTGGAAAAAGAGTGTACTTGTTTGCCTTGACCAACAATTAGGGGGCCACTTGTGCTTTAGCAAGATGTGTGAACAAAGCCATACTGCACAATCCCAGCTGCTGCATTGGACAATCTGATCATTACTTGTGTGTGGAATAGGGCCCCTTCAGCAGTTAGGTCTAGCATACGCCTAGCATCCTCTCCCCTGACCTGGTTATTTTTACAAAGGTTCATTTTGGTAATTGTACCCCCACCCCCTTCCTTTAGACAATGAGCGTGGTATACACTCTACAGCTAGGGGTGATACCAATCTGAGTATTTCTGCTAAAAGTAAATGGTATGCCACATGTGGGCACTAGTTCTTTCAATGGGGGTTGCCAATTTGCCAAAAGTGGTGTGGGGGTTACACATATAATTGTGGAAGTGAGGGCAACAAGAACCATACTCCAAAATTAGCAGAGAGGAACAGGTATCTTACTCGACTTTGGACTTCAGAGGTTCCTGCACCAATGTCCATTCACTTAATTAGTAACACTTTCAATAACACACTGGGTGCAGCTGCTGGTCATACACACTACTGAATGCAAAATATATATACACTGGTATGGCAGGAGGCAGGCCTTTCTGTTCCTTTTTTTTTTTTTTTCAACATTCACTTATGTTCTCATGGGCCTGCAGGAACTCGGTTCAACCACTCCTTTTGCAAACCTGATTAAGAGACTCTCCACTAAATAGTAAAAGAAAGTTCTACCTCTGAGAAATTGTACAGTTCCTCTTCTACAAATCTAAAGCTAACAAGATCCATTTTATTTAGAAGGGTGCGTGTGCACGTATCTGAAATATAACACATAAGTGATAAAGAAATAAGTGCCCTACAAACAAGCGTTCCATTTTAAAACATCGAATTTAATCACTAAATGTGCTTACTTTAATGCATTTGGCATATGGCAGTGGTAATTGATGGGGCAGAGGAACTCAGTTTGGGAGTAAAATTAAAAGTCTGACAGTCCCAGGAGCAAAAAGTGGAAGGTGTGCTCTGGACTAAAATCCCAAAAAAATAATGCGTTAAAATGCAGGGGCACTGCATGTTCAGTGAAATTAAAGGGGTGTCTCCACTTATGCTTTTCCACCTTACTTATGCTGTACAGGTGGTATATTGTCTTCAACACAATTGATAAGCGCTGAATTCACCAAAATCTCCGATTTCCACTAAGAGCCAACATTTTCTGCAAAGTGTTAAGACTGTTTCTTACAACTCAAGGAAGAAAAACTGGAGACCTACTAAACTGTTAAAAAAAAAAACAGTGGACTACACCGTCTACTCTAGGAAACAAATGAGCACGTCAGCAGGCAGGCATTTTTAATGTATTTATCACACTGAAATTCCAGGATCAGCAAGGAGTACCCGTTTACGGTGACTTAGTATTATTTCCGTATTCCGTTACCGTGCATCGGCTATCCTAGTTTGGAGCTGCATGGTCTGAAACTTCCCTTCTCTGCTGCAAGCACGCGCCCCTCCCGAAAAATAAACTTTATTCTTACAATTCAATCATCCATTCGTCTTCCAGGATCTCCTTCCAGTTCTCGTCCGTGATAACTTTCACACTGTTTGGTCTCCCCTCCGCATGCAGTGCGATAACAGCTAAGATAAGCAGGGTAAATAAAGTGGAAGGCATGACAGCTAGCCGTAACCTCTCAAACAGCGCCATTACTACACAGTCAACAGTCACTTCCGCCTTCGGACGGGACGCAGTGGAAAGCGTAGGTCAGGGGAGGAGCCTCAGTGCAGCTGTCGGCCAGGCAGCCCGCTTCCGACGTTCACGTGTGTCATTATCGGAAAGAGAGGGAGATGGATTACGGAAGTCAGCTACTGTAGCTGTGCTTTGCGATATGTGTCAGCAGAAGCATTAGATACGCGCGATGGTGTCCGAAGTACACAGTGATGTGCTTGTTACAGAACTCTATGACAGTCAGCTGAGGAATGTCATGAAACGTGCGTGTTGCATTCTTACTCTTCGGGTTGGTAGCATTATCATACAGTGTGTAGTTTGCGGCAGGGTCGGACTGGGGTACAGAGGGCCCACCTGGAAACTCAATAAAGAAGGGCCCAGGTTGACACACTTATATCAATATTCCACTTCAGTCTGATACACTATCTCTGTGCTTGCATCTTACATTTATCAACAGTGTCCCAGATACCCCATTTGATTAGAAAAAAGAAGATAAATGCAAAAGTTTTCAGAGTTCAGGAGGTAACCACTCACGCATCTGAGGGTGGCCAGGCCGACCCTGCTTTGCGGTCTCTATTTTTAAGTTCCTCGTGGACAGGCACAGCGAACTTCATGCGGTAGACCATACCGCTCAAGTGTCCCTCATTTAAAGCTACCAACAGTCTCCATTTTCCCAGGACAGTCCCTATTTTAGGCAGCATGTGCCAGTGTCCCCACAAGTTTTGCAAAATGTTTCTTTTGTCCTGGTTTTTGCTCACTTGTCCCAGTTTTGTCCCTTTTTTTTTTTTTTTTTGGCTGGCTGCTAATCCGTGACTGACACTTATTTCAACACCACTGTGGTGTTGCTCAGGCTGGACTGCAGTTTGCAACTTCAATCTCTGCGCCAGTGTTGCACCGCAAGCACGTCACTGGGAGCACAGTAAAGCATGTTCCTTCCTGTTAGATTAGACTGGGTAGAAGTAGTGCAAATAAGTGCATGTGGACGTCTGCCTGCCAGCAGCTGAGAGTGACTCCAGACAGAGAAGAGATTGGCAACAGTGAAGCAAGGTACCTGAACCTAATCAGCTGTAGGGAAATGTGTGAAAAAAATCTGGTGTGGTGGGGGTCACTGAAGTGAAGTTTGCTCAGCAAGTGAGGTGAGTGTAAGTGGGTTGGTTGGGATTGTCAGGAGGAGCAATACAGTACATGTAGCTTGAATGTCTAATCACAATTTAACGCAGGTTTGCTTCTAACGAACTTTCTGTAGATCATGATTTAGAACTTGCTGCAGCAGAATGATGTATTGTTTTAATCTGGATGTTTGCTACTGATGTAACTATGGGGCAGCATGGCTAGAGCAAGCAGCACAATTTAACTGTGTGCAGTGTTGTCTGCGACGGAGCCCGTGAGAGTAATACGGTGGGGGGGGGGGTCATGGTCAGGTTGGACCGTCCCACTTTTAGGCCTCGAAAAGTTGGTAGCTTTACCCTCATTACGAGGGACATCCCTCATTTTGCCCCTTAAAGCAGCAGTACTACAAAAAAAATTGCGCTTTTTTGACGGTTTATTCCCTGTGCCCTGCTAATCATATACCTGATACTCTTTCTTGCCGGCATTGTACTCTCGGCGAGTAATTTGCTCAGTTATTCTCTGCTTTTGTTTACATTTCTGCCACTAAGCATGTTGCACTGGAAGTCCCTCTGCTGCCAACTACACATGTGTATGACTTGCAGGGACATCGGGAATGGTCAGCAGAGGGTCTCTCTGCTGTTGTCAAAAGATGTGATGTGACCTGTAGAAAAAGCGCAGCTGAAAATTAGCCGCCATATTTGTTGTAGTGCTACAACAAGTCAAATAAATTGCAAATATCTAAAAAACTAAAGATGACTGAAAAAAAACATTAACAGGTATGGTAACTGGAACTTTGGCTGCATGCTTACAGCCGAAAAGCAGAAGTTTAATGGCTCACTTCCTGATTTGGTAGTATTGCTGCTTTAAAATTGCTCTGTCTCTCATCCTTCCCACATGGAAAAGGTGCTGCCCACACAGAGAATGTGCTGTAAATTCAGATTTTAAAGCAGAAACGCTTAATATTCTAAAGTACTAAATCCAAAATAAACTTTGTACTAGTAAACACTATGGCTTTCAGTGTTCTGAGCTTGTATCACCATGTCTGAGGATGTGTCCTTCATTCTGAGGGTCTGTGTCTCTCATTGTCCCTCATTTTGAGTGTCCAAAGATGTTCATGTCCCTCATTTCAGTAACAAAAGATTGAGAGGTATGCGGTAGACTCATAGTGACCTTTGAGAGATGTGTCACTGTCTGTGTAATGCAGAATGGTCTGCAAGGGGCAGGACAGTGCTACGCCAGTCATCAGCCGGGCTGATCATGATGCTATTTTACCTGAAACGTCTGCACTTGAAAAGAAAAAGCCACCAATCATAATGTGTTTTTTTCTTGTCATCTGCAGGACACCGCCCAGCAAACAGCAGTTAGGTGTCCCTGGCTGACGTGACTCCCCACCCCCATCCCATCTGTCTCTTCCCTCACTGGTGCACTAAGACATGCAGCGATTTGTGTGCTGCCTTGCTTCCGGTCCTGGTGGCCACTGAGTGTTTCTGCCAGCCCTGTTATCTGTTGGCCTTGATTGGGGGTCTGGCGGAGCATAACAGTAAAACCTCATGCTGCGGTGGGGTTGCTGATTGCCATGCAGCTCAGTGTGCAAGCTGCTGCAGTTGGCTCCTCACATCCTCTTTCTCCCTCTCGCATTACTGAAAACTGTCGCTCGTTTTTTTTTTTTACGTTATTCCCCCTTCACACACACACACAGCCCTCTCTCTAAGCACCAACCACCCTACACCTCCCGACTAATATAAGATACTGACACTGGGGGTGCCCAGTCCCCCAGTGTCCTCAGTTGTACTGCAAACTCTCCCTTAAAGAAAAACATCCACCTTGATTGGGGGTCCGGCGGAGCATAACAGTAACGTCGAAACATTCCTGTCCCTAAAAAGAAAGAATCCCATCCCCCAACGTCTTTGTTAATTTTTTTAACTCTGTAAAAAACCAAAACGGTCCCTCGTCATCCCCCATCCCGACCTTCTCTCTGCACACCCACCTTCCCTTACCCCCCTTACCCCATACTTGCCACCAGAGATCAAGCGCTGTCATCTTCTCTAGACCGGGACGCGTTTTCACTCTTCAAAGCCCAACCGCAAACTGAACAATCAAAGTAAGCGCCGTATAATGGCAGTCAGTGGCAGTTTCAACTTATGTTGATATCTCAGCCATTTTTTTGAGATATTTCCACCAAATTTTCAACATGGGGTTCTTGGGATCCCATCTCATGAACACCGTCACTGTCATTTCGTTACTCGGTCCCAAAGGGTGATTTCACAGTCGCTGCATGGAATCACCTTTCTGAACTGAATAACGAAATGACAGTGCCACTGTTTATGAGGTGGCATCCCAAAAAGCCCGTGTTGAAAATGTGGTGTCAAAATACCAAAAATTGGCTGAGTTACGTGTGCTCATTGAAATTTTGATACACACACACATAACTTTGGTTATTTTTAATATTTTGACTCAGAATTTTCAACATAGCCATTGTTTCACACCACCTCATGAACAGTAAAGATGTCATTTTTCACATCCTGTCCGAAACATATTTTGGCACCTGTGGCGCAGAATGGTGCAGTCGCTGAGCAAAATCACCTTTCGGGATAGAGTACTGAAATGATAGTGCCACTGTTCATGAGGTGAGGTCACAAAAATCCCATGTTGAAAATCTGGAGCAACAATATCAACAAGCACCCAAGTTACGTGCGCTCATTTAAATTTTGCTACACACGAGCGTAACTTGGTCAATTTTTAATATTATGACTCCAAATTTTCAACATAGCCATTTTTCCACACTGCCTCATGAACAGTACAGCTGTTATTTCTCACATCTTGCCCAAAACATGTTCTTGCACCTGTGGCATAGAATGGTGCAGTCGCTGCACAAAACCACCTTTCGGGATTGAGTAATAAAATAATAGTATCACTGTTCATGAGGCGGGGTCCCAGAAAGCCCAGGTTGAAAATTTGGAGCAAAAGTACCAACAAAAGACATAGTTACACTCACTCATTGAAATGTTCCTACGCACGTGCGTAACATTGCCAATTTTTTGTATTTTGACTCCAAATTTTCAACCTAGCCACTTCTTCACACAACGTCGTGAACAGTACAGCTGTTGTTTCACACACCCTGCCCAAAATTAATTTCTGTACCTGTGGCACGGAATGGCATTTTGCCGCAAATTAAGAAATTTTTATCTATGGGGTTTATGAGGTACGGTGATAAGAAGACTGTTGAAAATTTGGGGTCAAAATATGAAAAAAATTACAAGAGGTGCATAGGCAGTGGTTTCACCAACAGAAGGAGGGAGGTAGTGATGCCGTTATATAAAACTCTGGTCAGGCCTAACAGTGGGTAGTTCGTGTCAGACGACTCTGATAGATTTCTTCGACTGGGTGATGAAGGAAGTTAATCGGGGCGTGAACGTCGCCTACCTCAGTTTCAGCAAGGTCTTCATCACCGTCTCACATAAGAGGCTTGTTAACAAGATTGAAAGTGTGGGCATGGTAGACAAGGTGGTGAACTGGATTAGGAACTTGCTAACAGACAGGAGATAGAGGGTGGTGATAAATAGGGTACAATCTGGGGAGGGGGGGTCACCAGCGGGGTTCTGCAGGAGTCAGTCCTTGGGACAGTCCTGTTCAGTGTCTTCATTAGTGACACTGCAGAGGGTCTGGAAGGAAAGGTCTGCCTGTTTGCAGATGACACCATGATCTGCAACAGGGTGGATACTCCAGAAGGGGGTGGAGAAAATGAGAAAGGACCTAGGCAGGTTTGAGAAATGGTCTGAGGAGTGGCAACTGAGGTTTAAATCAAAGAAGTGTAAAATTATGCACCGGGGTATAGAAACCCTGGAGAGAGCTACGGGGGGTGGAGCAGCTACTGAGGGTTATAATTTCACATGATTTGAAAATGTCAGAGCAGACTACAGAGGCAGCAGGTAGGGCCAGTGGCATGCTGGGGTACTTAAGCAGGGGTATCACCAGCAGAAGGAGGGAAGTAGTGATGACGTTATATAATACGCTGGTCAGACCTCACATGGAGTTCTGTGTGCAGTTATGGAAGCTGCACCTTCGAAAGGGCATAAACAGGCTGGGGACGGTCCAGAGAAGGGCGACTAAGATGGTATAGGGCTTGCACCACAAAACAAACAATCAGAGATTAAGGGACCATAATATGTACTCACTGGAGGAGAGGAGGAAGACTGGAAACATGATAGAGACATTCAAGTGTCTCAAGGGTATAAACAAGGTGCAGGGAGAAGACATCTTTCAATACAGGAGGAGTATAAGAATGAGTTGGCAGGACATGAAATTGGAACGTGGCAGGCTAAGATGGAATATGAGGACGTTTTTCTTCACAGACACATGGAATGGTCTGCCGCAGGAGGTGGTGGAAGCAAGTACTGTGGCGGGTGTTAAATATGCATGGGACAGGCATGGGAGAACCATAGAGGTACAGCCGAGGGAGGGTCAGAAGCCGTAGTCAAGTACATGGCTTATGGTCAGACTGGACTGGCCTACTGGTCCTTATTTGCCAGCAGTTTCTGTGCTTCAGCCTCTGGCAGCCCTGTTCACAGAGTCACTCAACACAGGAGTGGTGCCAGAGGATTGCAGGAGGTCACATGTGGTCCCTCTACACAAATCTGGCTGTAGGGAGGAGGCAGGGAACTATAGGCCAGTCAGCCTTATATCAGTAGTGGTGAAGATCTTGCATGCACTGCTTAAAGAAAGGATAGTGGAACATTTACAAACCATCGGTGCCCAGGACCCAAATGTAGCATGGATTCACAGGGGGTAGATCGTGTCGCACGAATCTGAGAGATTTCTTTGACTGGGTGATGAAGGAAGTAAATGGGGGGGGGGTGGAAGTTGCCTGCCTCGATTTCAGCAAGGTCATCAACACTGTCTTGCATAAGAGGCTTATTAACAAGATGGGTAGTCTGGGCATAGAACACAAGGTGGTGAACTAGGTTAGGAACTTGGTAACAGAAAGGAGACAGGGTGGTGGTAAATAGGGTACAATCTGGGGAGGGGGTGACTAGTAGGAGGCAGGGGTGTCACCAGCAAAAGAAGGGAGGTAGTGATGCTGTTATATAAAACCCTGGTCAGACCTAACAGGCGGGTAGGTCGGGTCAGGCAAATCTGCTAGATTTCTTTAACTGGGTGATGAAGGAAGTTAATTGGGGGGGGGTGCGTAGACATCGCCTCCCTCAATTTCAGCAGGTTTTCAACACTGTCTCACATAAGGGGCTTGTTAACAGGATTGGTAGTCTGGGCATGGTAGGCAAGGCGGTGAACTGGGTTAGGAACTGGCTAACAGAAGACAGAGGGTGGTGGTAAATAGGGTACAGTCTGAGGAAGGGGTGACCAGCGGGGTACCACAGGAATCAGTCCTTGGGACAGTCCTGCTCAGTGTCTTCATTAATGACATTGCAGAGGGGCTGGAAGGAAAGGTTTGCCTGTTTGCAGATGACACCATGATCTGCAACAGGGTGGATACTCCAGAAGGGGTGGAGAAAATGAGAAAGGACCTAGGGCAGGCTTGAGAAATGGTCTGAGGAGTGGCAACTGAAGTTTAAATCAAAGAAGTGCAAAATTATGCACCTGGTGCATAGAAACCCTGTGGAGAGCTACAGGATTGGGGGGGGGGCAGTTGCTGACAGTCACCAAGGAATAATGGGACCTGGGGGTTATAGTTTCACATGACTTGAAAATGTCAAAGCAGAGTACAAAGGCAGTGGGGAGGTACAGTGGCATGCTGGGGTGCATAAGCAGGGGTATCACCAGCAGAAGGAGGGAGGTAGTGATAACGTTATATAAGACCCTGGTCAGGTCTCACATGGAGTACTTGTTTTGGAGGCTGCACCTTCGAAAGGGCATAAACAGGCTGGAGACAGTCCAGAGAAGGGTGACTAAGATGGTACAGGGCTTGCACTACAAAACAGATGAACAGAGATTAAGGGACTGCAGTATGTACTTGCTGCAGGAGAGGAGGTAGACAGGAGACATGATAGAGAAATTCAAGTACTTCAAGGTGCAGGGGGAAGATATCTTCCAATACAGGAGGAGTACAAGAATGAGGGGGCAGGGCATGAAATTGGAAGGTAGCAGGCTAAGAGGGAATATGAAGATGCTTTTCTTCACAGAGAGGGTGGTGGACACATGGAATGGTCTGCCACAGGATGTGGTGAGAGCGAGTACTGTGGCGGGAGTTAACCATGCATGAGACAGTCATGGGAGAACCATAGAGGTACCGCTGGGGGAAGATAAGAAGCCGTAGTCAAGTACACGGTTTATGGTCAGATTGGATTGGCCTAGTGGTCCTTATCTACCAACAATTTCTATGTTTCAAGCCTGTGGCAGCCACATTCACAGAGTCAATGTGGTGGCAGTAACAATAGCAATACTAATACCAATGGCAAACTTTCGGCATTGACAAATGCTTGTTTCAGGAATGTCGCTGAAGATTCTGACAGGTCTAAACTTTCCTCAGTGGGTTCCACCTAGTTTTTTTTTCGTCTATGACACTTCAAGGGTACAGTCAGTACAAAGAACCCCACACCCAAGTGTGGGGCTGCTTCTAATCCTCACTTGGTGTACAAAAACTTTTTTTTTGTTACTTACTCTTTATTAGGGCTGGTCAGACTGTTCTGCCTGAAATTGGAAACCCTGGATTGAACACCACTTACCCGCGGACCCGGATAAATATGGACTTCACTTCAGAATTCTGGGTCCATGGTAAACTACGGAGCGAATCTTCGTTGACTGTTGCCATAGTGATGCTGTCCACATGCCATGCTTCACGTACAGGCAGTCAGCGGCATCCAGTCAGGCAACAGCAGCTTTGAACTATAGTCATGTGATACATTATATAACTGTGCTGAGTGCACAACACAGCTGAGAGGAGTGTCGGATAGAGGGGAGTGTGCGGCGTGCTGCGGAGAGGAGAACACTTTTTGGGGAAAAAAATCACTTACATTTTTCTTTTCTGTTTGCGAGAGGCATGTGCACAGTGCAGTGTGAGTCAGGGGATAGGGTGGGAGACTTACTGGGAACAGAAGATCTTTTTGTTGCAGAGGAGTCACCGGTGCCACTCACAGAGACTTTAGGGGACCAGAAATCACTTAATCTTTCTTTTGTGTTTGAGAGTGCACAGTGCAGTGCAAATCAGGGGAGAGAGAGAGGGAGACTTACTGGGAGCAGAAAATCTTTTTGTTGCAGAGGAGTCACCAGTGCCACTCACAGAGAGAGAGAGACTTTCAGGGGCCATAAGAATCACAAAAGAGAAGTCACACAGTGAGAGAGAGAAAAAAGAGAAAGAGACTTCCAGGGGTCCGTAAGAAATCACAAAAGAGGAGAGAGACTTGTGACACTTGGACAGCTGGTTCTAATTAATCTATGCTTTTTCTAATATAAAAATGTGTTATTGAGTGTCTCTCATGAGGCATGCTGAGATAGCCTGTGGGGTAACATCCCCCCCCCGATTAAGATGAAAGCCAAGAGATAATTACAGGCTAGAAGAGACTTAAAATTTAGGATCTCCTGTTTATGTGAGTAATTGCAGCTTGCCAGCTGCCAAGCTAGATCATAAACTTTTATGAAGTTCAGAGGAAACAGTTAATTTCACATGGTGATACAAAGCATGTTGCACCTCCGTGAGATCTGGCAGAGAGTCATAACAAGTCCTTTGATGTCCTGGAAAGGGGAAGGTGCTCATAAGATCAAAGAAAGTCATTTGAAAAAAAAAAAAGAGTTTTGTTGAGGTCACAGAATTTTAGTTTACCTTCTGAATAAGACATCCTGCTGGTAATATTTTTTTTATATTCTGACAGGGAGGAGCTAGGTGACCTCATGCAAAGAGGTTGGCAAAGCCAGTTTTTAAAAAGTATTCTGTTTTCCATTTAGACACAAATGTTTGGACTATCTTGACAACGTCTGTCTATCAGCACTATTAGAAGGGATACGTTAGATATATAAGTCTAATTGTCTGGTGGTAGGAATTTTGCACTTTTTTTAACCCTTGTTCTTTTAAATGATTGTATGTTTTTGTGATACATGGTTTTGTATTTACATTTTACATTTTTTTATCTATTTTTAAGTAAGCCTCTACTTTAGAGACTACTTGGTGTGCCTTTGAAATTCTTTTTCTTGACAAGTGAAGCATACATGGTTAAAGCTGACACTGTACAAAGCTTACTGGTTTTACCAAACTGGGAAAAGGTAGAATTTATTCTGAGTTCTTTAATAGAGTTTTAAGGGTTCATTTTGTATGCCTGGTAAGGTACTCGTAGGCGAAAGATACCTGGCCCCACCGAAGAGCAGAATTATCTGAGCCTGTACGTTGGGTACGCTAACAAAAGGTTCACAGTTTGAATCCCTCCAAGACTTGAGACTAAACGTTGATTCGAACCCACAAAACAGACAGGAGGGTTACCCTGTTTCTGTTTCTTGTTCACAAGACTGCACTTGGAGGTTGGCAATGTGGGAGCAGAGGGCCTGGCCTGCTGAGTCGGTTTGTGACAAGACTTACTGGGGGTCATAGATTGCAGTCACCAATTGTGAATAAACAATTTCTTGTTACTCCATTGAATGAGAGAGAGATGGAGAGATTTTATGGGGCCATAGAGATTACATTCAGTAATCACAATAAAAAAATAAATCTTGTTTTTCCTTCTTGTTCCATCAAGATTGAGACTTCTTGGGGTCCATAGATTACAGTCACCAATCACAAATAAGATAAATCTTATTGTTCCACCAAGAGGACTCAGGAGAGAGAGAGAGAGAGAGAGACTTCCTGGGGGCCATAGATTTCACAGTCAGCAATATTTTTCTTCTTGTTCCATCAGGAGGATCCAGGAAAGAGAGAGAGAGACTTAATGGGGACCATAGATTACAGTCACCAATCATAAATAAAATAAGTCTTTCTTGTTTCATCAAGATAAGTCGAGAGAGAGATTTACCAGGAGCCATAGATTAGTCACCAGTCACAAAAAAAAATCTTTTTCTTGTTGTTCCATCGAGAGGAGAGAGAGAGACGTAATTGCGGCCATAGATTACAGACACCAGTTACAAATAAAATAAATATTTTTCTTGTTCCATCGAGTGGAGTCAGGAGAAAGGGAAAGAGATTTACTGGGGGCCATAGATTATACAGACAACGATCTTTTTCTTCTTGTTACATCGAGAAGATTCAGGGGGGAGAGAGAGAGACTTACTGGAGCCATAGATTGCAGTCAGCAACCACTTTTTCTTGTTCCATCTAGAGGAGTCACGAGAGAGAGAGACTTACTTGGGGCCATAGAGTCTAGTCAGTGATCACAAATAAAATCTTTCTTTTTCTTGTTGTTCCATCGAGAGGAGTCACAAGGGACACAGAAAAAGAGAGAGAGAGAGACTGAGACTTACTGGGTGTCATACATTACAGTCACCTATCACAAGTAAAATAAATCTTTCTTGTTGCTCCATCAAGAGGAGTAAAGGAGAGAGGGAGACACAGAAAGAGATAGAGCATTACTGGGGGCCATACATTACAGTCACCAATCACAAATAAATCTTTGACTTTACTCTTATTGTTTCATCGAGAGGAGTCCCAAGAGAGCAAGATTTAGTGTGGATCATAAAGAGAATTACAGTCACCAATCACAAATAAATCTTTATTATTCTTGTTTCATCGAGAGATACATAAAGACGCATAGAGAGAGAGAGACTTACTGGGGACCATTAAAAAAAAAAAAGAAAGAAACTATAATTTGGAGCCAAAAGCTGACCCTGTTGCAGGGCAGTCACACTGCTGTTTTTTATTTTTAGTTTTTGTTGACCGGGTAAGCGCACTAGACAAATCTTGGCTATTTTCAGGCATGACCCGAGGGGAAGGGAATACAGATGAATGCCAATTGACCTTGAACCAGATTAAGCTGTTGGTGGTATTTTTAGTGAATGTTGCCTGGGGTAGCCCTGTGGAGGGCAAAGTGACAGACTGGTACTGCTGGGAGGCAGAGAGACTGGGTGCTGTCTGCTGTGGGCCATCAAGTTAATGTCCACATATAAAAAAAACTTTTCTGACAAAAACAAAGAAGTTGCTGAGCCTGTGCTGCTGGCTGTGGGAGGCCAGGGGGACACTGTGACTCATTGCAGTCTATTTTTTTTTTTTTTTTTTTGTTTAAATCAGAGAACAAGAAAGCAAAAGCCACAAGGTGTTTTCATTCATTAATTTATCGTGACTATTGCAAATAGACACAACACAAGTATACCAAGTGACATCATCACTCATTCCATCCATTATTCCTTATCCTTCTTATTTTTATCATATAACCAACCACTTTACACCATACCAGTGTGCGGTCTGCATCACCAATTTGAATTCTGAGGCTGTGGAAGCACGCACTGGTCAGTAAGAGTTGCTGAATACAGTTGGTCATTGAACAATAACATAGAAACGTAGAAACATAGACTTTGATGGCAGATAAGGACCGCTTGGCCCACCTAGTCTGCCCATTTCCCTACCTACTGGATAAGCTGCAGATCCTAGTTAACCAACAGCCTATTTCTTCCTACCCCCCACAAGAATTGCCTTATGTCTGTGCCATGCATTCTTGAATTCTCCCACAGTTTCAGACCCCACAACCTCCTCAGGAAGGCTGTTCCATGTGTCCACCACCCTCTCTATGAAAAAATACTTCCTCACATTGTCCCTGAGCCATCCCACTCTATCTTCAAATTGTGCCCCCTTGTTCTTGCACATCTCTTTTTCTGAAAGATGCTACCCTCTTGGACTTTGTTGATTCCACTGAGGTACTTAAAAGTTTCTGTCATGTTTCCCCCCCTTTCCTCAAGGGAATATATATTAAGCTCCTTTAGTCTGTCCTCATATGACTTCTCTTGCAGACCCTGCACCATTTTAGTTGCCCTCCTCTGGATTGCCTCCATCCTGTCTATGTCCTTCCGGAGATGGGGTCTCCAGAACTGGACGCAGAACTCCAGATGGGGTCTCATCAACTGTCTGTACAGAGGGATAACAACTTCCTGTTTTCTGCTGGTGATGCCTCTCCTTAGACATCCTAGTATCCCCCCAGCCCTCCCTGCCTCCCTACTGCCGTCTCACATTGCTTGCCAACCTTAAGGTCATCTGATGTGATTACCCCCGGGTCCTTTTCCATTTCTGTTGTTGTTACTACCTTCCCCCCCATTGTGTACTCTTCCCCTGGGTTTTTGTTTCCCAGGTGCATTATTTTGCACAACAGTAAGAGTCACTCAGTGAGCTAAGCTTGGAAGGAAGTGGTGGTGGTGTCGGTAAGCTGTATGTGTACACTAGATTTGGCCCTGTATGGTGTGGGAGTCAGAGGATGCCAGGTACTTATTAAGAGGGATCTTTTTACAGGTTAAAATTAAAAATAAGAAAAAAATGGATCTTGAGGTGGATTCTCAGGTATGCAATGGCACTGCAGTTTCAGGGCCAAAGAACAGCAGTCAGCCTGCACGGGGACAACAAAATCAAACCCAAAAAAGTGATGCTGGGAACTCTAAAGTGTCATCTTCCAAGCGAATGCTTAAATCCAAAAAGGTACATCTGTCAGATCAGTCCCGGTTAAAAAAAAAAAAAGGTTATGTAGTTAAAACCAAAGGGTTGGTGATTACCACCCCCAGAGGCACCCCAAGGTATGGAACAGTTGCATACTATGCTACTGCTAGTCCCTCACAGTCATCCAATTCTTCTAAGGTTGAACCCGACTAGAGTAATAAAGATGATGATGAAGAAAATGATCAGGCAGCACAAGGTTTACTAGAGGTTATGGAAATTGCAGATGAGGAAGAAGAACGTTTCAGTTGAGGAGTAGGGCAGTGGGTTAGGGGAAGGGAATAAATCACAACAGGAACAGGCCCAAGAAAAATCCAGGCTGGGGGCCCTGAAGAGGTGACTGAGGTGCAGTGCCTTCCTGAGAAAAAAACTAAAAAATATCATCTTTTGCTTGGTCATCCTTCTCCATTGGTGCTTCTAATCAGTTTGTGGCAACATGTGCTATTTGTAAATGGACAATCCGCAGCGGTAAAAAGAAAGGAGCGTTGGGAACTTCAGCACTGAAAAAGTACCTAGACAGTTGTCATAACATTAATAAGAACTCCAGTCATGAGACTCGGAGAAAGTGACAGTGATATCTCAGTACACTTAGGGGTAACTCCGATAAATGAAAGCAGTGGTAGCCCCTGCAACAACACAGGAATACCTCCAACACTTCCTTCCATTTGAAGGACTCCTAATATTACTGAAAGTGAGCAGGTGTTCAGAAGCCCTCCTCCTTCAAGGAGACAGCTTACCATCTCAGAAACATATGAATGTAAAGCCAAATATGCCTTGACCCAGCTTGTTGCTGTTACAATAACCAAGAAAATTTCAAAAATTATAGCTGTTGATTTGCTATCATACAACGTGGTTGAACATGTAGGATTCAGGCGGCTGCTTGAGTACCTTAAACCTCGATATAGTGTGCATCGAAGAGATACTTCTTGTCAACAGGGATTCCAGATCTCTGCGGTGTCGTATGTAAAAAATTTAAATGAGTTTTGTGCAGTTCTGTCAGGAGGGTAGTGCATCTCACAACAGATATCTGGAAAAGCTGTCAGCCTGAACCCTTCATGTTTGTCACTGCATATGGCACTATGTGATAAACCCGCATACAAATGTACCACAGACAAAAATGTCGAAATTTCACCGAATACAAAGATACTGCGAAGAAATATTACCGCACATCAAAATATCAAAAAAACATTCCTGGCCCCAGTGTGGGGGGCTCCTCCCTCGTACCTCTTGTCCTACATATAACAAACTCCAGTCCACTCAGCAGTGGAGAGACATGAATGTTGCATGTTAGTCATATGGCCCATTTATGTATGCAACAGTTTTCCATTGCCATTTTTTCAGGTGTGATTTGTGATTCAGGATAATTGACTGGTCACCACCGCATATTTGGCATGTTTAGATAAGTCTTGTGGGGACAGTGAATCACAGTTTGCCGTTCTAAGACCATTTTATTTCCATCTGAACATACCTCATACAACATCAAAAAAGAGCTCCAAAAACCACTACAGCAATGGCTTGCTTCGCAGGGACTCTCAGTTGACTTTATAGTTGCAGATAATGGGTCCATCACAAGGAAGGCCTTGCACGAAGGGGCTTTGTTCACATTCGCTGCTTTGCACATTGCTTAAATTTAATAGTTCATAGTTTTCTTGATGAGGACAGGGACATTAAGACACTTGTTAGCACTGCTATGCACTCATTTCAGTCACTCAAGCAAAGCCCATCACTTGTTTGGAAAAATACAGCAGGAGCAATATTTACCTTTCCACAGACTGATCCAAGACATTTCTACTTGATGGAATTCAACCTTTCTTGTGTTCCAAAGGCTGCTGGAACAAAAGAAAGCTATCAGACAATACACCTTGGAAAATAAAATTGGTGATGCAGATGTCTTTATTACTCCACCACAGTGACCCATGCTGGACTTTCTAATTTTACTCCTCCAGCCATTTGAGGAAATCACAAGAGAGGTGAGTGCAAACACAACAACTCTGAGTTAGATGATACTCTTATTAAAAATGTTCAAATTCAGATTGAATCTGATTAGGGAAAAGTTAGAGAACCAAGACAGTGCCATCACACAAGCTGCCAGTGGTGCTGCTGACACACACAGGTTGCCCCCCAGAATACAAGATTTAACCAGACGTATGATCAGAAAAGTTGATGAAGATGACAAACTACATAAAATGCTTCATTCTGAGTACTCATTAAAGCAACAATCTTGGACCCACGATACAAATCAAAGCAACTATTGAGTGATGATGATGACACTTCTTTCCAGATAAACAAGAACTAATGAGGTGCTTGCTGTCATGGAAGAGGGTACAACAACACCACATTCAGAATCTTCTTCACAATGCAGCACAGCATCAGGCAGCTCGTCCCCTAGTGTTGTGGCATTTGTGTCCCTCTTCTTCCTCGGCCACTGCAGCAAGATCTTCTTCATCACCATCCAAACATAGCACTGTCCAACAGTCACTTGGTTCAGCGTCACGTCTCTATAGTCACTTTCAAAATGTGATTGTAATATTTTATGCATCCACTTTTTCTAACACAGCCTCAGCACAGACCATTGTTAAAATGTACTTGGTAGAGCCCAATATTAACTGGAATGCTGATCCTTTGAAATAATGGAAATCCAAACAAAGTATGCGGCCTGCTTTATTAAAAATTGCAGTGAAGTGCATGAATTGCCCTCCGACTAACGTCTGTTCAGAACGATTGTTTTGTAAAATGCTGAGCGTTTGACATTTCTGAACGTCAACACTATTCACTTTAATTTCAAATATGATACCTGAATGAAACATTCACTGACTAGTCTATGTAGGCCCTATTCTCAAAACACTTTCAAGAATTTGTGCCTGTTGTGAAAATCTTTTGTGAATAGGGTCTGTTACATGAGGCAGCAAATAATGGCAACAAGCCAGGGCAGAACAGACTGAAGGACACTATGCTAGGTTTGAATTACTTGAATTATCACAATGAGCACAGAAACATGAAAAATAATAACGTCAGTGGGTTCAGAGTCCAAAAACTGCAAGCAACTGCATTTCATGTTCCAAACTTCCTTTGTGGTAGAAGGTACCACTGTCTGATCTGAAAGGTAGGGTACTGCTGTCTACTACTACTACTTGTCAATTTAGTGTGTGTGTGTCATGCTAGCCTGGCTGTAACACTACATCTTGCTTATAGTTGGGCTGAGATTATTATATTTTACATACTTAAATTACTTCACTCTGGCCTGCTCCATGGCACCTAGTGATAGGGGATCGCTTGGCATGCTGGCAACCCAGGTTCATGCCCGAGCTGGGATGACAGGAGTGGAGACTGGCAGGGAGGGATAGGACAGTCCCGCTTGGATGCTCTCCTCCCTGGGATAGCGCGAGCCTGCCCACTTCTAGAGCAGCTACTGGCATCCCACCCCCGTGAAAGCACACTTGGTGGCTTAGGTGACCACGCACCGCCATGCGTTGTCCCCAGGATGCCGCACATGGTCGCCTGCACAGTGGGAGTGGGTGGTTGTGGAGATGAGGTGAAAAAGGAAAATCGCCTGCTTAGCTGACCAGATGACGGTCACCCAGGTCCCCTCGTGCCACACAGCCCTGAAGAGCAGCCCCCAATGCCGATCCCCGGCCATGTGCCAGGCATGGATTTGGAACCAATTTCCCCTCCTGTAACACCCCCGGGAGGGGGGCCCCTCAGTGAAGGTACACACACCAGGTCAGCTGGGGGACAGCGGGAATGGCGGCGACAGGGTTGTCTCGGCGGGTGAGAGTGTCCCTTGGTGGCCCGAAGGAGTGGGCGGTCGAGGGGCTGGGGAGCAGCAAAAAAATATGCTTGACACTGACTGGCAGCAATAGTGGGACTAGGAAGAATGTAACTATGTCATCAGGTCTTCACATGGCAAACTTTATTTTATGACTACACTGCACTTAACCAATGTGATGTGACTGCCTGGGTGGTGATCAGTGTATCTTTCATTTATTGTTTAATAAACATGCTCAGCGTACTGATCAGTAGAAGTAATCATGGAAAACAATACCACTTGTTGGACCAGGTAGTGTACCATACCACAGTACACTGGGACATGCAATGCTTGCATCACGTGAGTAGGCTTTTACTGCTGCTCATTTGATCATTCATTATATCCATTTATTTGGCATGGTCTGCTCTGACTGGAACATCCATCAAAATAATATACCCATGCAGCAGCATTAATAAAAAAGATCTTAGCTGCTTGCAGTGTTTGGTATTTCTTTGTGGTATGATATAGGTATGTATCTATCTCTGTCTCTCTCTCCCTCCCCAGCACACTCACGTCATGGGCCCAAGAAGCCTATGCCACCAGTGCAAGCTAACCAAGGAGGAGCTAGTAGTGATTGCTTTTATTTAGCAGTTTTACTTTAATTTATATACACATAATGCATTAAATTATTTCCTTTTGGCCTCTGTGTTAAATATGACCGACTTTGGCCACCTTTATGAATTTTATTGTATTTTTTCAACTATTTATAAATAATCAAAACAAATCAAAACCCCACAGTGTTTTGGTTCTTATTTAATAAGGGTCAAAACTTCACCAAATTCTCCAAGCCCTACTCTTTATTAGAGGTGGGCAAGCCAGAAATGTTTCACCTACAGCCAAGCCAGAGCTGCTGGGGTCTGCCTTGACTGTACCAGCCTAAACACTAGCTGAGCCCTGGCTACTGAAGGCTGCTGTTCTCCACATAGGTGTGGAACATGTCAGGTGCTACACTAACTGCTAAGGCTAACAACAATGCTTACTTTGACCATAACTGCCTTAGCTTGGGCTGGCGCAGTGGCAAGGCATCCACTTGCGACACCGACATCCCGGGTTGAGGAACGGGAGTGGGAGGGTCGGCTGGTCAGAGAAGAACTGAGTGTCCGAGGGATGGCTCTCCTCCGGGGGAAGGGGGGAAGGTCCGGTGTATTAGTGGCCCCTGGCAAAGGCTGGGGGATCCACAGTGACTGGTGCCAAGTAACATAGGAGGTGGGAACAGATGTCAGGTGTGCCCTGTGGACATCGTTACATGTCCCACCTCCAGAGGATTTCAGCATTGACAACCAGTCCCCAGCCACGACACCCTACCCTGCCATCATTCTGCTGCTCTCAGTGTCCACCGGGGTGGGTCCCGCTCCTGTGGCCCTGCCCTGGGAGGGTAGACCAGGGCTTCGTTCCGATGTGACCATTGGGGGGTGCCCACCTGGTGGCCCCGCCCAGGGGGGGTAAGCCTGGGCATGGTGGACAATAGCAGGGCAGGGGCTGAGCTCCCTGTAGGGAGACTTGAGAGCCAGCCCCCCCCCAAAAAAAACCTAGCTCAGCTTGACCTTGACTCTCAGTTGCCTATACAGGTCTAGCAGAGCCAGGCTCCAGCTTGCTCTGGCTTGCCCAACTCTACTGGTAATGGCAGTTTATAAAATGGGTCGAGAAATAAAACCCTCAGATTGGCTAAATTATCTCTGTGCCCATGTCTTTTATTTGCACTGTACCACGGCAAAAAAACAAGATCTGACACATATCAGCCACTGTACATGAGATATCTTTGTGTCAGCCTGGCACGAGTTTGAAAATCCTGCCATTTCCTTCACGTCAGTAATGAGTGAGACAAAACCATGGAGACCCAAAACAGAAATGACAGACTACATTCCTGTAAATTTTGACATTTTTGCTTACTCTGAAAATCAGCAGTTACTAGGAGAAGAGGATAATGGCACAGAAAAAGTTCCTAGTTCAATAAAAAAAGAACAATACAGTATGGAGCCTGCCAGTGCGACTCCGGTGAGTAAAGGCACCTCACCCTCAGTCCTTCACAACTAGCTGAAATTGAAGGGGAAAACAGGAGAAAAACACAAAAAAGACAACAGGTTGAGCAGTGGTAGTCTTCTATGATTGGCTTAAACATAGGAACCATGCCATCGATTTTAAGACTGTCTCCAGTGAAAGTTTAAATTCAGTACTTCTGGCATTCTATGCCGAAGTGCATGCTGTAGCTAGCTCGGAGTACTCCATAGCAAGTTTTGTCGCACTCCAAGACAGCCTCAATAGATACATACACTCTCAATGTTGGGAGAGGAATACATGTCATAACTGACCTTGCATTCAGCAGCAGCAATAATATGTGTCAGTACTAAAATAATTAAAAAAATGCCAAAAAGACCGTGCAGCACATCACCCTCCTCTGATAGAGTCAGACTTACAAAATTTACAATCATCACAAGCACTTTCAACTAACACAGCCGCAGGGCTTGTCAGGCGGGTATGAGTGAAGATCCGGTTTCATTTTGCCCACAAAGGAAGGAAGGCTTCAGGGATCTGAAACCACACAGTCTTGTGAACTATGCACAGATGAAACTGGATGCAGATATATCACACTGTGCTGCAGTGAACACACTAAAAACCATAATGACAACCCAAGAACAAAATAGATGTGAAAAAGTATAGTTACGTAAGAACTTACCGTAACAGTTGATCTTCGAGACAGGCTCTTGCAGTAGGGTAATTACATATAGGACTGATGCCGGCCAGTGTCAGGACCCAACGGAAAAATTTCTAGCTAGAAGTCTGTGGCAGGGGACCACCCCCACGTCAGGTGCCCGACGTCATGCGGCATCAGTATATAGGGGCGGTCTCCATGCCCACCTTCCAGTTCTTTCCCACCAAAAGGCAAGATGAGAGAGAAGTGGATATTTCCCCTCCTGGAAAACGAGCTGAAAAGCTTAGGGGGATGGAGGGCAGGAAGGTATTACCTACTGCAAGAGCCTCTCTCGAAGATTTACTGTAACGGTAAGTTCTTACATAACTGTACTGTCTTACTTTGAGAGGGGCTCTTGCAGTAGGTAATTACATATAGGACTGAGTTCCAAGCAGTCTGGAACAAGAAGAAGCAAATGGGAGGAGGAAAGCTACTCAGAAGTAGACCCTCGGGTTGTGAAGGCCTTAGGAAAGGTGGCCTTGCAAAACAGCCAGCTTGAAGCCTGCTGTACGGCGAGAGGCAATGTCCAAACTGTAATGTTTCGTAAAAGTGTGGACAGAAGTCCAAGTGGCGGCTGCACAAATGTCAGCCGCTGACACATTCTTGAAACAAGCTGCAGAGGCAGTGACCCCTCTGGTGGAGTGGCCTCTAGCTTGACCCGGCAGGGTCTTGTTGTACTTGTTATAACAGAAAGTGATACAATGAGCCAAACATTTCGATTGGCACTGCTTAGAAACAGCATTGCCTTCTCTTTTATGAGCAAAAGAGACGAACAGTTGATCAGACTTTCTGAGATCCTTCGTTCTGTTGGTGTAGTATCTCAGAATTCGGTGAACATCCAAAGTATGCAGGAGGTACTCTCCATGATTAGAGTGCTGCATGAAAAAGGCAGGCAACTCTATGGATTGATTCAGCGTCGATTCCGCTACCACCTTAGGGAGAAACTTAGGGTTGGTACGCAGAGCCACACGTTCCTTGTGAAAAATCAAATATGGGATTTTACACATCGGGGCCTGGAGCTCGGAAATCTGTCAAGCAGAAGTAATGGCCACTAGGAAGAGAGTCTTCCAAGAAAGGAACTTTAGGTCCGCTGAGGCTGCCAACTCAAAAGGGGGCCGAGTAAGCTTCTCTAAAATTAAATTCAGATCCCAAGGAGGGGCAGGAACCCAGATAGGGGGTCATAAGTTCAGGACCCCTCTCAGAAAGGTCTTAGAGACCTCCAGCTGAGCAAACGTTCTGTCTGCAAAGGGGACAAGATAGGCCGAAATGGCTGCCATGTGAACTTTTAAGGATGAATGGCTGAGACCCAGATCGAAGAGGGTGTCACAGGTAATCCAGAAGTCGGCCGACAGAGCACGAGAAGGGCTCAATATCATTGGAGGCAGCTCAAATAGAGAACCGCTTCCATTTCATGGCATAAGTAGATCTGGTTGAGGGTTTCCTGGCCTCCTCCAGAATCTCAGCTACTCTGGAGAAACCCCGAATCGGGCCTGAGCTACATCTGCAGGAGCCACGCGTGCAACTGAAGGGACTTGAGATCTGGATGGACCAGGGTCCCCTGATCCTGGGTCAGCAAAAATAGCAACAGAGTAAGAGGAGGTTCCTCTGAGTACTGTTGCAGAAGAGAGAACCAAACTTGCCTGGGCCAGAAAGGAGCGATCAGAATCATTCGAGCTCCTTCCGAACCGAGTTTCTGCAAGACCCTCGTAATCAGTGGAATCGGGGGAAAGACATAGATGAATCTGCCCTTCCAGTCTAAAGACAGAGTGTCTCTCCAAAAAATGCCACACCCTGGAGCGAGCGAGCAGAAGATGGGAAGTTTTGTGTTTTGAGGGGATGCAAACAGGTCTACCTGTGGAGTTCCCCAGTGCAGGAAGATGTCGTCTACGACCCCCTGATCCAGTTCCCATTCATGAGCTAGAGCAGATGACTGGCTGAGCGTGTCTGCCAGCGTGTTCTCGACCCCCGGGACATGAGATGCCGTGAGGTGAAGGTTGTACTGCACTGCCCAATCCCAGACTCGCATCGCCTCTCTGCAAAGGGGGTAGGAACGAGTTCCTCTCTGTTTGTTGATGTACCAGACCACAAACATATTGTCCGTCTGTACAGCTAGGTGACCAGGAGACAGATGCAGAGCCTGAAGAGCATACAGTACTGCCCTTAGTTCGAGCACATTGATGTGAAGGGACTTTTCGAGCTTGGACCAGGACCCCTGGGTCCTGTGAGGACCAAGATGTGCTCCTCAACCGTCGCCGGGGGCGTCCGTAGTCAACGTCTGCGAGGGGGGGGGGAGACCGAAGGGAACTCCCCGGCAGAGGTTCTTCTGAACCATCCACCATTGCAAGTCCCGTGCCATGGGAGTGGAGACCAGGACAGGTTGATCTAGGTCATCCAGTAACTGATCCCATTGAAACTGAAGCATCCACTGAGAGATTCTCATGTGGAGCCGAGCACGAGGGACTGTTGGAATCGCAGCCGCCATTAGCCCAAGGAGGCGAAGGACTGACCTGGCGCTGACCCGCCTGCAGCTGGACAACAGGCTGACCTGGGCCTGGAGAGTGGGCGCCCTGTCCGGTGGCAGGAAGGCCATGCAAGAGGTCGTGTCCAGGATCATCCCAATAAACTGGAGCCTCTGGGATAGGATCAGATGGGACTTGGCCTGGTTGATGGTAATACCCAGGCAGGCAAAGACCTGCTGGGTAAGGGAGAGGAAGCACAGGAGTTCCTCCCTGGATGGAGCCAATCATCCAGGTACGGGAAAACCTGCACCCCCTGGGTACGCAGGTAGGCCGCTACCACAGAAAGGCATTTGGTGAACACCCGGGGCGTTGAGGAAAGACCAAATGGGAGGGCCATGAACTGGTAGTGGTCCCCCTGGAACGCAAAATGCAGGTATTTGTGGTGGGAAGGGCGGATAGGGATATGCAGGTAGGCATCCTGCATATCCAAAGTGCACAGCCACTTTCCCAGCCAGAGAAGGGGCAGGAGGCTGTGCAGCGAGAGCATCCTGAACCTCTTGTACTCCACGAACAAGTTCAGGGAGCTGAGGTCGAGAATCGGCCTGACGTCCCCTGCTTTTTTCGGGACCAGGAAGAAATGGGAATAGTACCCTGCTCCCTAAAGAGGAATGGGGATGAGTTATATCGTCTCCTTCAAGAGAAGGGAGGAAATTTCTTCCTGGACCAGAAGAAGATGCTCCTGCGATTACAACGACCTTGGGGGAGGGTGTCGAGGGGGTTTCTGAAGAAACTCTATTGAGTGTCCCTCTGCGATGAGTTGGAGTACCCAGGAATCTGACGTTTTCCTCTCTCAGCCCGGGAGGTGGAGGGAAAACCTCTGGAAATGCCAGAGGCTGTGGGAGAGGAAAGAAGTCAGGTGGTGTGGGGCAGCGTCGCGGCGAAGCTCCTGCTGCTTTTTTGGGGCGGTGGGGGCTTGGCAGCCGGAGGGGCCTGACGTTTATTGGCCCACTTTCCCTGTGGTTTCGGCCTTTGCCAATTCCACCTGCGAAAGGGATGATGCTGCGCTGGAGGGGGATTGTACATAGAGTCCACAGACTTCAGTGCAGTCCCCTTCTCCTGCAGATCGGTGATAATGTCCTTGACATCACCATCGAACCCCGGAAGGGCGCTTCCTGAATAGCGGACTGCAATTCCGGGACCAAACCTGACACACGGAGCCAGGCATGACGCCGTAAGCCTGAGACCAGGAGCGAAAGCCGAGCTCCTACCAGCAGTGTCCACTGCATCATACGTAGCATGAAGCATGTGCTGACTGGCCAAACGAGCAGAATGGACAAGGTCAGCCACTCCTGTTTAACCTGAGAGTCAGGAAGGGAGTCCAACTTGGATTCCACCTCACTAAGAATCGCCTTCTGGTAATCCCCTACGTGACCGACATAGTTCAGGGCCCTATAGAGTGGAAGAAGCATAGATCTTCTTGCAGTACTGGTCCAGATGACGGGATTCTTTGTCAGGTGGAGACGAGCTCAAATGCTTCAGATTAGCTGACCGGCCGTGAGTGGCGCTAATCACCACCGAGTCAGCTCGAGGGTGAGAATCAAGGAAGTCAATACCCTTGGGAGCCTGATATAGCCTATTAGACTTCTGAGGGAGAGGGGTTAATGCCGACGGTTGCTTCCAAATGGTGGAAACAAGGTTGGCATGAGGCTCAACCCAGGGTGGCACCAAGGTTGTTGCGGTCTCAGGCAGATCCAGGTGCTCAGCGAGTTTCTTACGCTGTGGGTCCGGCTCCAAAGAGCGCCACTTATGAACCTCTTGGATTTTGCGCAGCAACTCTGAAAAAGAAGGATCCTCCGGATGAGACTTCGGAGGAGTCCTAGGCCTGGGTTTGGTCGGAGAGCGTGGCTCGTCGTCCGGGTCGGAACAACCGTCAGAGTCATCCGAGGTGTCCAAGGAGGAAGAAGAAGAAGACTCCCTCTCCTGGTGTGGGGGAGGAACGGACCGCTTAGGAAGCCTTCGGGGAAGCGTGTCTTGCCCCGTCCTGGAACCAGAAGGCTCGCCCCTGGTATACGGAGGTGGGGACGGAGTCTGTCGACTGGGGTGTACGGGAACCGAAACCGGCACCGTCGTCGCCGGGAGACGACTCACCACCTCTGGTGAGCTGAGCCTTGGCCTCAGCCCACCAAGAGGCCAGAGTCTCCTTCAAGTCCACCGGCGGCTGAGGGGGCGGTGGAGGAGGAGGAGGGGGATACGGATACTGAGTGTACCCGCAGGGTGCATATCCATAACCCGATGGCGGGTAACCCGGCGTCGGGTAGTGAGGCACTGAGTCCTCTGGCGTCGGATAGGCCGGCATTGGGTACTGGGGCGTCGGATGCTGCGGAGCCGGGTAAGACGGCGCCGGATAAGACGGAGTCGGATACCCGGGGACCGGGGGGTCTGATGGAGCAGACAGCCCAGCCAGAAGCCCAGCAGGTGGGCCTGGAGCAGAAGGCCCGGCAGGCGGAGGGCCCGGTGTTGGAACGACATCCGGGAGAGGGATGTCGCCCGGCATCGGAGCCGGCATCCAGGGAACTGACGTCAGGTCATCCGGCCCAGCGGGAGGGAGGCCTGACGGAGGCGCAGCAGGAACCTCGGCATCGCCCGGGGATGGTGGGGAAAAACTCCCGGGTCAGGCTGAGGGAGCCAGGTTCCGCAGGGCAGCGAAAACTGCGAAGAAGGGGAGCCGGAGCAGCAGGACGGCTGAGGGTCCGACGCCGGGCTCAGCCGCCGAAGGATGTCGGGTCCGCTGACCGACTACTACGGAGTCCGCGGACGCCAGAGAAGCCGCAAGGCCGGGCTTAGCGGACCCATCTTCTGAGGCAGGTCGCTGGCGAGGGGCGTCTGGTCGGGCGGGAAAGTGGTCAGGTGCTGTCTCATGGGTCGAACCACTATGACTGTCTCCCTGCGGGCATCAGAGGGGCTGATGTCTGGCTTACCGGAGCCGCTCGAACCAGTAGGCCGCACAGTGATGGCTTTACTGGGAGCGGAGGCCTCCAACAGCCCGGAGGGTCCCGAAGGGCCTGAGCATGAGCCAGACGGGCGGGCCAATGCCGCCTTGGAAACTTCCAAGACGGCCGTCGTGGAGCGGTCCCCCGGAGGGGACGTTACCTGGAGCACGGCGACTGCAGCCAGAGTCGTGGTGGAAGAGGAGCCCCTGTCCTGATGCTTCTCCTTGTCCTTCTTCTTACGATGGCCTTCGGGGGAAGTGGACACCTGCCGGAGTTTTTTCAACTCCTTCTCCATGGAGGACATCTTCTTCTTGAGGATATGGGCCTCCAGGGACTGCTGCCTCCGTCTGCGGGTGGCGGCGTTAAATTTAAGGCAGTGCTGGAACTTCTCCACCTGATTGTCCGGGCCCAGACTGAAGAGGCACTGGGAATGGCCGTCCTTGTGCGGGAGTTGGGCGCCGCACGAGTCGCACTTTTATTTGTGCTCGGAGGGTGTAGGGGACGAAATACACCGAAGGCTGATGATTAAGTCAAATAATTAAAGAAAAAACAATGGTAAATACTACGGCTGACAGAGCTGGTGAGTGTTGAACTTTACATGGCGCTGTACAGGCTAACGGCGGAAAAGAACTGGAAAAGGCGGGCATGGGGACCGCTCCTTTGTACTGACGCTGCGTGGCGTGGTCACCTGGCGTGGGGGCGGTCTCCCGCCAGAGACTGCTAGCTAGAAACTTTTCCGTTGGGTCCTGATGCCGGCCGACATCAGTCCTATATATAATTCCCTACTGCAAGAGCCCTCTCAAAGTAAGATCACAGATTACATGTTTGAAACACTTGAAAATGCTGACTGACCTATAAAAACATTTCTGAAGTGTATATCTATATCCAGACTGCCTCCAGATGCTCCAGCTCTGTACTGCCATCCCAAAAGGCTCCCACAGCACTTCCTGTACACCATTCCCACCTGGTACACGAAAGAGCCAATGGGAATTAACTTCCTTTCCAACATGATGCCAGGCTGAGTACTGATGCACAGGTCTGTAAAAGGTATAACAGCTATTTCCTGAGAGCAACACCAGTATAGCTGCTATCACCAGTTGGGTTAGAGGCCAGACAAATCATAGCCATAACTGGCCACAAGAGTGATGCCAGCCTCCGCAGCTATTGGTCCGCAAGCACTGTGGACAGTTGAACATGGAGCAAAATAATTTCAGGAGACAGGAAAACAGTCACATCACAAACAGTACAACATGCCACTGAGGAAAAACCATGTTGCACAAAGGACCTACTACCACTGCCACCTCTTCAACCAATGTTGCAGCTACAGCTATGCCTGCCACCACCACTGGCAAGCATGGCAGTGCCTCCACCATGCCTGCTACCACCTACCAATGCTGCAACACTGCCACCACCTGGACAGAGTGACATTGCAACAAAACAAAAGACTGCAACTTTCAGTAAACCATTTCATCTCACCAGCTGCAACTTCACTGGTGCCACCGTCGGCTTCATCAACTTCAAACCTCCCAAAAGCAAAAAGAAGTAAACCTGCCAGCTGATGATGTGCGAAAACGGTGCAACACGCGATTTAAAGTGCATTTTGTTGTTTTACCCACCCAAAGGTTATCTAAGTTAGGAACTATTTTTTCTTGCATAGTAATATCTTCAATAAATTAGTTTTTTTCTTGCAAATTTATATTATTTGTGCTGTGACTTCATTTTTCTCAGCATATTCCCATTTTATAAGCACAGTAGCACACTCCAGGGTGTGATTTATTCTGGATAAACGCACTTCTAGAGGCAGTAAGGCATTCAGCCTGTGGCCTTGTACCCCACTATGCCCCTGTGAAAGGCTGTGTGGTATACAGATGGACACATACACAGATATAACAATTCCAGAGTCTTGATGTTTTATTTATTTACAGAACAAAAATAAATTTGAACTTGTAATGGCAAATAAAACATAAGGAAGGTAATAACCAAAAAGACCAGAACAGCTTAACTTCAGCTTAACACAAATCAATTACTTTCCTAACACTAGCAGGCACTAGTGTAGATGGATGTTTCTCCTCCAACACCCTACTCCTATCTGAATTAACACACTTTTGGTTCAGCATATAAAGAGGGTAGGACCCTAGGATTAGTCCGCCTAACATGTCATTCATTCCAAAAACTCTCTGTTTATTTTCTCTCTGACAGACTCTTTTGTCAATCTTACAATAATATACATCCTTTTTTATTATACATGTGTATTTCTTTAGGTAAGTAAACATATCTTTGAAACCCCTACACCATCTGTAAGCCCCTCCTCCAGCTTCCCCATCCATAAATATAGCAAGTCTGAGGCCGGCCGCCTCATGTAGAGTAAAGCTGAAGAAGAGGTACAGAGAAAAGCAAGATCTGCGGTAAGCGCTATGTCCAGAATAGCATCATACAGTTTAAAGCACTGAGTTAATCCTACTATCTCCAAGGTGTTTTCACAGGGCGACCTGCTCTGTTTACTGCAGGGCTGGGTTTAGCGAAGCGAGCTAGCTAGCGCCAGGAGAATGCCGTACCTTCGAGAGGCTGTGCACTTTGAACCTCTCGGGGTTACTCTGCGGCGTCTAAACCTGACTTGCTCACAAAATAGCACTCCTGCTAAAAAACATTGAACACGGCTTCCAAAAACCATCTGTTTTATTTAAACAACATAAGAATGTTCTCCATAACCACTTTAAGCCGCTAACTGCCTGACCGCTTCTATTCCTAAGAGTAGGGCTTGTTTTTCTTTTTTTCTCATAGCACATGGAGACAGACGCTAAAGAAAATGTAATACTGCAGTATGCAGTGCACAGAGCAAATACCTAAAGGCATATTTCAAAAAAAAGAAACCAACAATGCCAATTGTTGCAATATACCAAAACGGTAACGTTCTCTAACCAGCCATGTTATTCAAACAGGATACTGCCTGGGGAGAGACAAAATGACAAAACGCTGCATTATAACAGTAAGAAACATTAATACATGGGTGGCCAGTCCATGTAGACAAAACGCAGACACAGGCAAAATAAAAAAAAAACACATAGAAGGGTACCTCCTAGGCAGTCCTGATAGGGGCTGTGAAAGGGCCTGCCTGAAATTCTAAGTGTGCATTTATCCAGAATAAACCACACCCTGTCATCTGTTATTGCTTACATAGTACATTGTATCAAGCTGGTTATGCTGACTTGAAGGCTGACATTTGCTGCAACCAGAAATCCCAGAATCTGCTGCAGCTGATAGAGCAGGGTTGTAATAGTAGGAGAGGCAATAGCCTGTAGTGCATGGTTGAAATTTTCAAGGAAGCAATAACACGCAACGGGTTATGCTTTTTGTATACAATAAAACACACTAGAATGTGTAATTATGGGGGAATAACTGCACAGCTCAAAGGTGTTGTTCGGGATGAGGTGCTTGTGCTTTTAAATACCTGAGAGCAGAGTGGTTATTCCCCATAACAGTATGCTGTCAGGCGGACTTTTGTGCCTTCACCCTCTATGTCCACCCAACCTGCTTCCACCCCCTCCGATGTACCCAGTCCTGGATATATTTTTTCTGCATAGCTAGTGCGTATCCCTTAAGATCTGGGAAGTTAAGACCCCCTTTTCCGTCTTGCCCTTTAGCCTTAGTAGACTCATCCTGGGCCTCTGATTCTGCCAGATGAACCTACCAAATTCTTTTTCTGTAGCCTTGTAGTCCCCAGTAGTCAATCCCATTGGTAGCATCTGCATTAGATATAGAATCCTGTGAAGCACATTCTTTTCTAGAAGTTAATGCGTCCCAGCCATGAAATCGGTAGCGTCTTCCATCTCTCTATATCTGCTTTAAGTGTCTGTAACGGGTCCATAATTAATCCCATACAACTCTGCCAGGTCTCTACCTACCTTGATCCCCAGGTAAGTGAAGTTGTCCTTCACAACCTTGAACCCCCATGTATTGGCACCACCCCTTCCCCCCCAATCCAGCCATCCTAAACAGCTCTGACTTGGATAGATTGATCTTGTATCCTGAAGAACCTGCGAACTCCTGCACCACCTCTAATGAGGTCGAGATAGTAGTGTGCTGCTGCGTGGTGAATAACTGTAAGTCATCCACATAAAGGGTCAGTTTGTGATGTATTCCTGACTCTCCTAGCACCCCTTGAATTCTGGCATCTTCCCCGGATGCGGATAGCTAGGGGTTCGATAGCCAAAGTGAAGAGGAGTGGGGAAAAGGGGCACCCCTGTCGCATTCCCCTGTGTAATTTAAACATTTCCAAATGGCTCCCATTAACCAAAACCTGGGCTCTTGGTCTCCTGTATAGCATTTTAACCATGTCTATGTAGGTGTCCCCCAGTCTAAATTTCTTTAGCATCTCAAAAAGATGGGGCCAGTCTGCTGGCTCAGTGGCGCTGAGGGTTGAGGCACTGCATGCCACACCTCAGACCACGCCTGGCAACCCGGGTTCTGGAACGAACTCGGGTTGCTGGGGGTCGGTGGGGGGATGGAGGATTGAGCATCCCAGTGGATGCTGTCCTCCTCCTGGGGCGGGCTACCAGGGGTGCTTGGAGCACCCGATGCAAAAGCATGGGCTTTCAGGGGAACTGGGGAGGGGAGGACGCTGCAGGCGCTTGTGACGGCGTGCGTATGCATGTCGTCTGCTAGGACTTACTTCCTTCATGTCGGCATCCTCGGGGGTTAAAGGGAGAAAACCAGGGAAAATGCATACACCCCAGCTCCCGCGCAAGATGTGACTCAGGCGGGGGTGCCATGAGGATGCATGAGGCGGACGGAGTAAGAAGGGTACAAGGCCTCCTCCGAAGCCGTGAGCCGGCAAGTAAAAAAAAAAAAATAGCCATTCATGCGGTCAAATGCCTTTTTACGCCCATGGACAGCACCACCACTTCGCCCTGGGTGCCGATAGTCCATTGGATTACATTGAAAAGTCTTCTCATGTTATGATAAGACTGATGGCCCTGCACAAATCTTGTTTGATCTGCATGCACCAATTGGGTCAGGATCACTTCTAATCTACAGGCCAGTACCTTAGCAAACATTTTTGTGTCACAGTTCAGGAGTGATATGGGGCGATATGACTCGCACTCCTCGGGGTCCTTACCAGGCTTGGGAAGCACACAAAACATTGCCTGTGGGCAAGTTGCTGGCAGCCCATCCTTCTCCCCGCCTCCTCCCACATACCAGCCATAGCTCCTGCCAGTTCCCCCTACAATTCTTTATAGTATTCCATAACAAATTCATTGGGCCCTCCTGCTTTCCCATTCTTCATTGATGCCATTGCCCTCCCAATCTCCCCTGCTGTCACCCTTTTTCCTAATTTCTCCCTTTGCTCCTCTGAGAGCCCTGGCAATCTAATGCCTTCCAAGAAGTATGCCGTGCCACCAAGGGTTCTGTACTCCTACATTCTGTTTTATATAAATCTTCATAAAAAGCTGCAAAGGCCCCTCGTATCTTTTCACTCTGTGTTTGTAACTGCCCTCTCCTGTCTCTTACCCCGGTTACCACCGCCGCTCCCCTTCTACCCCTTGCACGTCATGCCAGTATGGCCCCCAGTTTATTCCCCACTCGTACAGCCACTGCCTGGCATAGAATAGGAATGTAGTAGCCTTTCCTGCTAAAAGTAAATTAAGAGCCCCTCTGAGTGCTAGCATTTCCCCCCCTTAGCTGCTCTGTAGGCCTAGCAATCATTCTCCTTTCAGTGTCTTTCAGTTGTTGCTCCAGGTTCTGCCTTCTAAGCCTTCTCTGTTTCTTATACCCATTCACAGAATCTATAATCACCCCCTGCATATATGCCTTCCCTGCTTCCCAATATACCACTTTTGTAGGAGCGGTGGCATTGTTCCCCTCCTTGCATTGGTCCCAGCGTTGTTTCAAGAATTTCCTAAATTTCTCTGTCATCAGGTACATGGGAAAACAGCAGCCAGGGCATGGACGAGCTTCCACCCCTTGGAGCATCCTCATCACCACCATGGCATGGTCTGATATGTGGATGGGTCCATGAATGACATCTTGCACCCCCCCCCCATCCCTCTCTTATGACATATATGTAGTCTAGTCTGGACCACGTACCATGTGGGTTGGAGCAGAACGTATATTCCCAAGCCCCGGGGTTAGCCGCCTTCCACATATTGACCATATCCAAATCCACCATCCCGTTTCTATTGGCAGATTGCCCTCTCATGTATACTCATTCCCTCCGAGTGGTCCAGGCTGGGCTCCATCACACAATTTAAGTCCCCTCCTAAGCATAGGTTGGGGAACTGTTCTCTGACCAACATAGCCAATAACTTTTTATAAAATTCGGCATCAAACACTGATGGGGAATATATGCTGGCATATGTTATTGGCTCATCCCTCACCTTCCCTTGCACAAAAATATATCGGCTACCATCTGGATCTACCACTACCCTTTCCACTATTATTGGGTAGTTTTTGTGAAACAGCACCACCACTCCTCATTTATGGAAATTGTATGCTGCAGCATGGTATGTCACCACCCATCCTCCCACCAGTTTCTTGTACTCTTCTACACTGAGTGGGTCTCTTGTAGCAGAACTACCTGAGCCTGGCAGTTCTTCAGGGCCTGAAACACCTTTTTTTGTTTAATGGCGTTATTAAAGTCACGCATATTCCATGACACAGTCACAGTTTCATTTTCATTTCCGTTCTACTTGGTCACACTGGCCCTCAGCAGAATCCATGTCATTCTCACTGTCACACACAGCACAACTAGCATATATAGTATCATTATCCTTTTTATTTCACAAAACATCTTCATCCCCCCCTCCCCCATTCCTAACAACCCCTGCAACTGGCAGGATTTCAACTCACACATCATAAAAGATATTAACATAACTTTCAACTCTATTTACAATACACATTGTTATTCCACATTCCTTTACTCTTTTAACCATGCTCTGCATTATCCTCCTTTGTCCCATGTCCCCTACTTGGACTTGAAGGATAAAATACCATCCATCCATCCCCCTCCCCCCATCAACCCCATCGACTTTAGGAGATTCAAGTACAGGTTCTGTCTCTTCCCCCGCCACCCACCGCCCACACTAGTTATTATATATTAGCATGCAAGTGGTCTGTTCTCCACTTCCTCCCACTGTCCCAGCCAGTGAGGTGTCCCAGATCACCCCTTTATGTCCCCTTTCCCCTTTTGGTCTGTTCTTGCACCCGTCCCCATCAAGCCCCAAGAACTCTGGGCCCCACTAACGAAACCCCTACTCACCCCCGAACTGGTTCCTGAAGGAGCCAGTTCAGATCACCACCCCCTTCAAGCTTCTGCCGAGGCTGTCCATCCATGCCCGCTGATCCGTGACCGTAACCTGGATGGAAAATTAGAGAGCCATTTACAGCTTTAAACTGTTTTCCACATATCTGCTCATTACCTCTCCAATCATTTATTACTTATCCCAAGCCTTCCATATCATTTCCAGTTACCCATCCTTGCAGACCCCCTTCATTCTACTTCTTCTGTCTCCATCTGCATCCTTGTTCCGCCCCCATGACCCACTGCTATATACCCCCTCCATTCATATCAGGAACATCCCAGTGTCCTTCCCCTTAAAAGCCCTCCAAAACAGCCTTCACTGTGGATCCCCCTCCCCCGTTTATTGCAGCAAATCCCCATAAGAACAGCGTAACTATTTTCATGAACAGGAATTGGTGGGCCCGCATGGAATGGCTTTCCTGAGAAGGTCATAGGGTCAAAACAGTGGGGGAATTCAAGAATGCATGGGACAGACAAGGCAATTCTGGTGGGGGTAGGAAGAAGTAGGCTGTTTGGTAACTGTGATCTGCAGCTTATCCAATAGGTAGGGAAATGGGCAGACTGGGTGGGCCAAGCGGTCCTTATCTGCCATCAAAGTCTATATTTCTATGTTTCTATTCAGAGCCCTCCCACCCGCCTCCTTACAGGTTGACAGTTAGAACTAGGGCAGAGGCCATTTTATCACCCTTCCCATGGGCTCCATCGATTCCTTCATGGTCAGATCACAGGCAGTATCAAACGTTTCTCCTGTGGGGCACCACCAGCTTCCCTCCCAATCACATTCCCTTCCTGATTCAACCTTGAACACTCATGCTACGGACCGCTGTAGGGCTTGAGACCTGCATTTGCAGTGTGATCATTGTGTTTCCCGGCGATGACTCCTAGACCTAAACTCGGCCTGCACTGATAGTTCCGAGTACTGCCGGAGCTCCTGGAACACGCTCAAGCCTTCAGCCTCACAAACCTTTTTAACAGGGACACCTTCCTTCACAACTTAATGCCACATGTTGACCATAAGGTAGATTGCCCCCCCCCGGGACCTCTCAGACTCCCCCATCCAAGGTTAATCCAATCTTTCATTGTAATCCATCGAGAGTGTTAATGCTGCCTCCCTCTTTCCTCACCAGTCACACCTGCAGTTTGTTATGTCACTTCAGCCGCCTGGTGGTACCCTCCCCCCTTTATCTTCCCCCAGTATCAAAGTCCAGAAATTTAATCCAATCGGGAGTGAAGTCGGACGTTATTCCCTTTCTTCCAAACCTTTAAAGCATATTCAAAACTGCTTACTTCCCCTGCACACACTCTGCCCCCATCCAGCATGGGGTAGGCCACTGTGCACAGCACCTCTGTTCACGAAAAACTTTTGTACATTGCTTCGTAGAGAAAGACTTCACTTATCTGACTGTACTGAAGTCCTCAGGGCCGACCCACACCTTCGGGTTTCCTCCAGATCTCGTAAAAATTGCTGCACCCTCTCCACCTAATGAAACATGATGGTCATTCCCTCTCTATGCCCTTTCACTGTAGCTGGGTACAGAAATTGGAAATTCACCTTTTTTGGTTCTGAGGGCATCCAGGACTGGATTAAACATTCTCCATTTCCTCTGCAGCAGTTGAGAAAAGTCCTGATATAGGAACAGGCAGGCCCCTTGATATATCACCTTCTTCTATTTTTTGAATACAAACCAGATGGCCTGCCGATCTCTGAAGTGGTGTAGCTGGAAAATGAGCTGTCTTGAAGGTTCCCGCGCCAGTGGTTTCAGCGCCAAGACCCTGTGCACCCTTTCCATTTTAAATCTGCCTCCCTTTGGTTCAAGCCCCAGTAGCTGTGGAAACACTGTGCCGCAGAACTCCTCAGGGGAATTCCACTCTTCACCCTCTGGAAGACCTCGGATCCGGAGGTTATTCTAGTGTTGATAGTTCTCCTGGTAGTCGAGTTGGTCTCGGAGTTCCCCAACTCCCACTGGAGGTCCTGTACAGTTTCTGGGAGTCACTCCATCCAGGCTGGAAATACGGGCTTCTGCTTCACAGATTTTAGCCTCCTGGCTGGTGAGTTGTTCCAACATTTCGGATATTGTGGTGGTGATCACGTCTAGTTTCGGGGTTATAGCTGCCAGTACCTGGGCTGTGAGAGTCCGCTCGACAGTTTCCATCTCCACTGGGCCGGCATCAGTGGGGGAACTGCCCAGGGCCCCAGTGCCTGAAGGGGCCCACAGGAACCCGACCTCCAAAAAGTCCTTTCGACTCACACCCATCTCCCCGCTGCATCTGAAAAAAATAAATTATGAGCAGCAGAGCTGCTTTGGCTCATTGTGCGGCTGTGCGCCTCTCTCTCTTTCCCTTTCTGGGCTCCCACAGCCCACTACACTGCGCTGCTGCTACCAGACTGTGACCGACCACATGAGTATACCATTTGTGTTGTGCTACTAACTTACTGGAGGTGTGGATGTGAAGTAGTAAAATTTGTCGCTGCTGAGCTTTACGTTAAATTTATTAAGCAGACTTGTGGCTTGGCTTGCAGCTAGTGGCTCGCCAGCTCCTAAGAAGTGAGTGGCGATTGATTGGCAAAAAAGCAGCACTGCTTGGAAATAGCAGTTTTACTTGAGTGCAGTGCAGTGAAGGCTTCCGAAAAGCAGCAACACTTAGCCTTTACTTTACTTTGAGGATCACCTGCCAGGCCTGCCTGCCCTGTTGTCTGACTCACTGTTTCCATTCCGTTTGACACTCTAACTTAGTTGGCTTTGCGGTTGTGATATGCCGGTCTAATAAAGCAAAAATGGCACCCGCAAACTGAGAGCTCAGCAGACAGTTTAGTTTTGAAATCTCAGTGCATTCAGTGCAGTACAGACCAGACAAACAATAATTAATCACACTATCACTACAACTCGAATCCTACTCTTAAAAAGTTTCTGTCTCACGTTCCAGTCAGTGATGTTGTTGCTGGATAGGAGACCGAGTTGAGAAAAATGAAAAAAAAAAATTAAACAGCAGTCACTCACTCTCAGCTGTGATTCTCCAAGAGTCCGAGTAGGCACTGGTACATGTGCTGTCCCCAGATAAATGAATTCAATTCATTACATAGGGAGTGTGTGTCTGTAAGCATATAATAAACATGTTTTTTACCAATGCAGGATGGATGTACTAGAACTAAACACATGACTGATGATCACTGATGAGGAAAGAAAAAAGAAAGAAAATTCTTTAAATATATAAGGTCGGAGTTGGACAGTCCGACTCTGACCTTGTATATTTAAAAATAACTTTCTCTTTTCTTTCCTCATCAGTGATCATCAGTCATTTGTTTAGTTTTAGTATTTCAAACAACATCCTTCCTAAATTGGTAAAAACATGTTCATTATATGCTTACACACACTGACTCCCTCCCTATTAGTGATGTGAGATGAATTCATCTGCGGACAATTCCGGAAGGACAAGGACATCATACAGTATCAGTGGCAATGGTGAATGGCATATAATGCAGCTCAAATCAGCAACATTGTCCCTATTGCATGTTATGATTTCCATCTGTACTCTACCACAGGCTTTTCCCATGCTATTGGGAACTTCAACCACCTAGTCTGGTGAGGGCAATCAGATGGTCTGCTGCTGCTGTGCTGCTGAGGCTGAGTGGCAGCTGATCCAACCACGCTAGTAGCTGCAGCCTGTGTGCAGTGTGGCAGCAGTGACAACTTGCGGCCAGCTGTGCCTGCCACTCTCAGTCTGGCGAGCCTGGCTGCATTGCCCAGTCCAAGATAAGAACACAAGGTCACACCACAGTTAGATTTGATGAGGATGAATATGGATGAGGAGGAAAATTAAAAATTAATGATGTGATGTTTCTAATCGTGAACAATAAGAAACATCGCATCATTTAATTTTCATTTTGCTTCAGATTCATCCTCATCAAATCAATGGGTGAGTGACATAAATCAAATATCCATTCCTGCTACTCCGCTAGCTGCTATGTGGACTGCACTAGTATGTGACTGACTCACTATGAAAATTAAAAAAAAAAAAACATGTTTTTAGTTGGGGGTCGAGGTGAGGGGGGCCCACTGGAGGTCCATTGCCCAGGGCCCACAGAAACCTGAAGCCAGCCCTGCATCTCCAGAGCGGAAAGCATGATGATATTTGGGCCCTCTGCCACACTGGAAGCCATGGCTTTCTTAGCTGTTTTGGCCACATTATGTGAGGATTTCCCCACAGTTGGAACCAGATAGTCATCCATCATAACTTCCTCCACCTATTAACGTCGAGTGATCCGACAAATTTTATAATTATTACCACTTTTTTCATTTTTTAGTGACACGTGGAGATGGAGCTGGTGAGAGACATTGCTGATCCTTAGCTGCTCATTAGCGCCCCCTACTTTTTGTTTTTAGTTCATTTTCAATTAAATCTTTGTTTAGTTTAAAACAACACATCTTGATGTTATTGCACTTTTTCCAGAAAGTTAACTGGATAGTGTTAAACTACAGCATTTATTGGACTTTGTGCGGCTGCCTTTTTTTGTTTGAACTGCACTGCTGTGATTTTGCTGGCTCGTTGATAGTTGATTTTCATCTAAAAAAAGAGACCTGTCTTGCTGGTGAACAACTCAAGCTGTTTTCACTCACACCTTACTTATTTTACTCTTTGCTTCTTTTGCAATTTGCTGCGGCTCTATGAACATCCACGACTCCTCCACCGGAACTTTCTTTCCCAGCTGAAAACTCCTTCGGCCCTATAGTCCCTTCAGTCTTTATAAAATTAGTTCCACTTTCAATGTTATTCTTGTCCATGAATGCTGCATCAGCAGCTGGAAGTATCTTGGCACATGTGGCAAAATGTTCAGGACCTCTACGAGTTACTCCCGTCAGTTCTTTCCAAAACTCTTGTCATTTAATTGCTAACATGCTTTTTTGGTTCAGGAGGTCAGTTAGTGCCAGTCCTGGTGATGTTATTATTGTTGTTTTTTTTCTCCATTAGTGCTAGGATTCATATTGTCCACATCCTTTTCAGTTGCATGTGTCCCAGCACTGTACTTCCTTTTAGAAGACTTAGACTGGGAAATATGAGACATAGTAGGCAAAGCTGTGGCTTTTGCTATGCCACAGATTGACGTCACACACAGTGTACCTATGACAGGGCTCTGGGCACCTAACAGACACTGTGTAATACTGTAATACAGCCTAAATGGCTTTATGCAAAGCCACAGAGTAGCTATATGTCACACACAGGGCTCGGGCACCTAACAGATGCAGTGTAATACAGCCTAAATGGCTTTATTCAGAGAGACAGATTACCTATATGACACACAGGACTCAGGGCACCTAACAGACAGTGTGTGTGTGTGTGTGTATGTGTGTGTGTGTGTGTACAGCCTAAATGGCTTTACCTATACTGCAGAGACACATAGAGTAGCTATATCACAAACAGGGCTCAGGGTACCAACAACAGACAGTGTGTAATACAGCCTAAATGGCTTTACTGTATTGCAGAGAGACACAGAGTATATGCCACACACTGGGCTCAGGTCACCTAACAGACAATGTGTGTGTATATGCAGCCTAAATGGCTTTCACTGTACTGCAGACACACACAGAGTAGCTATGTCATAAAAGGGCTCGGGGCACCAAGCAACACACAGAGTATACTAAATGGCTTTCAGAGCTGTGCCAGCAATGAGCACCTCTCCCCGTTTCTCTTTCACTCCTGAGTCACATGTGATCCCCCCGTTTCCCCCTTCAGTTCCCTTGTTCCCCTCCAAGCCTCTTTCATTGGCCTACAGTCAGATCTTATTGTCTATCGTGAACTAAGGAACAGATGTAAGAGACAAGTTAGAGCTGCTAAAAGCAAATACTACAAGGACCTTCTACAAAGCTTAGCCTGCGACCCGAGGAAATTCTGGGCCCATGTCAAAACATTTCTGGGTACCTCGCAGTCGGTCACTCCTGATGAAATGATCATAATTGGGGCACATTGTAATGACCCTAGAACAATCTCAAACAGTTTTAACAATCTTTTCTCTGATCTGTCACACTATACCTTGGCTTTACAACCTAGTGGATTTCACTCCAATCTACCTACCACACTGCCATCAGACAACCATACTGCCCTATCGTATGATGCTCCTCCAGTGCCACCATTCTATTTCAAGGCTATATCAAGAGCGGAAGTTCTGAAATTACTGAGATCCATTTCTGCTAATACCAGCTCTGGTTCTGACTCACTGGAACCTTGTCTTCTTAAGTTGGCTGCTCCACTCATTGCCTCGTCGATTGCTAGAATCTACACTTTATCCCTTATCCATAGCACTGTGCCGGACCTATGGAAATCTGCAAGAGTAATGCCGGTCTTTAAAAAAGGTGACCCAAAGGACATGGCCAATTACAGACCTATAGCAATTCTCTCTGTCCTTAGCAAGATCCTAGAGAAAATAGTTGCATCACAGACCACTGACTACCCTACACGCTACAATCTCCTCTCAGACACCCAGCATGGTTTCAGAAAAGGTCATAGCACCACCACGGCTCTTCTTCAACTAACTACTGATATTCTGTCCAATATGGATTCTGGAAAACTCACAGGTGCCATCTTCATTGACCTCATCACTAAGGCTTTCGACCGTGTAGACCATCCCCTGCTTCTCTCCACTCTCCATAAATTCCATTTCTCCACCCCTATTATGGACTGGTTATGTAGCTACCTGTCAAACAGGTCGCAAGCTGTCAAATTTAACTCCTCCCTGTCCAACACGTCTACTATCAACCTTGGGGTCCCCCAGGGCTCTATCCTTGGGGCTCCTTCTGTTCTCAATTTTTATCAACAATGCAGCCGAGGTCCTGGAATCCTGCTCAGCTATTCTCTACGCTGATGACCTGATCATCTATACTAGTTCTTCTAGTATTACCTGCATAAACACATCACTTACTTCAGACTTCAATAAGGTCTTAGACTGGCTACTAGACCGTAAGCTTGTACTAAATGAAAAGAAAACCAAAGCCATGCTCCTAGGTTCCACACCGAAGATTAAGGCCTGTTCTAGTTTGCTGGAGGTTCTTCACCCAGGAAGATTTCCACTTGAAAATGTTACTTCATTCAAGTACCTTGGGATCCTGCTGGACCAGTCCCTGGGTTCTAATCTTCACATTCAGTCCTCATGCAAAGCTGTAAACTCGAAACTGGGAGTAGCTTACACAACGAGCTACATGCTTATACCCTCGGCCAAATTAGCAATTGCCCGAGGTATTCTGCTCCTAACCCTTACTTATGGTGCCTCTATTCTTACATCTGCCCATAAAACCTCCCTACTAAAATGGGACGTAACTTATAACAATATGTGCCGATTTGCCTCTTCGTCGCCTCAACTCAAACATCACTGCCTTCTTTATAAGGATCTGAATTGGCTCTCACCCTCTGCCAGTAGACAATAGTACCTTGGATCACTAATGGACTCGATCTTCTGGGAAAAAAACCCATCCCAGCTGGCAGCGTTGCTGGTCCTTCAACCATCCTCACATGGCCTGCGATCAGCTGACAAATCCTTGCTCTATGTTCCGAGATGTCAGACGACTAAAGGCACAGGGGCCTTCCAATTCTCTGCTCCCAGGCTATGGAATGCTCTTCCACTCAACCTCTGGCTGTCTCAGTCTCATTTTGATTTAAAAGTGAATATCACAATATCTATCCTTAGCTGATGCTTGTACATACTTTGACCCAACCTGAAGCTCCTGAGACTTACCAGTAATGTCACCCCAGCTCTAATCCAGCTCCAAGACTGTCTCCTCTTCCCCTCCCCATATTTTTTCTTCTCTTTGTAAATAACTTCTTGACTACTAGCTCTCTTCCTTCTCGAATCTTGTTGCTGACCATCCACTGTTGTTTTGCCAATTGCCACCCCTGACCTTCCTTCTGTCAGTCTTTCTTGTTATGTTTGAACATTCTTCACATTTCTCTCTATATAACCTTACTATCTTATTAACCCTTTCACTCCACAGGTCGGGTCTGTGGTTTCTGCACTTATTATATAGCTTACTGCCATTATCTGTATAATGCTTGCCATTATTTTTTGTTGTTTCTACCCATTGTATTTTTGTAGCACTGTTGTGCTGTTCTTCTATTTGTATTATGGTACCCATGTTGCTGTTGTTCAACTGTTCTCTTTTTGTTGTACTCTCCAGGGTCGTGACAGAAAATAGTCATTGTATGACTAGTGCACCTACCCGGTTAACAAAAACTAAATAAATAAAATAAATAAATTGGTGGATGTGCTTGGTGTTTGTTTTGTTTTTTTATTAAGTTTAACTTCAACATGAATTGCAATTGCAGGCTCAGCCAGTGCTTTGCTCCCTCTCCCTCCAAGGTCCAGATGTAGTCAGCATCTTCACACAGTAGTCAGGGAGCTCAGACACTAGCACTGACCAATTGGATTGTCAGGCTGGTGTCATGTGCTCCTGCCTGCTGTGAGGACCCCATAGGCTGCTTGTACTGCCCGATTATATGTTGGAAGACTCCTAAGACCCCACAGGCTGTCTGAAAAATGCCTTTTTTCAAACTACCCACTACCCGACCTGTTACCTGCAGCCATAGTACCTGACCCGTGAAGTGCACTATTAGGTCAGGTAGGGTAATAAATGGCCCAAACTACCCTACCTAACCAAAAACTGCTGATACCTGATGTACCAAGGCAGCCCATCTCTAATTTTCAACCTCGTCCTCAGGGAAGGGGGGGGGGGATGCATATAGAAACCAACTGAAATTATACCAGATGAAGCTGTTGGTGATATTTTTATGAATCTGAAAAATTTGATCAGGACGCTGGGGATATTCCCTTACCATCTCTGAGAAGGGCTATGGGATCTTTAACATCCACCTGAACAACCACCAAAACAGGCAGACAGGACCTCAGTTTAAAAGGGAATAGTCAGCACCAAGGACCCACACACTCAAGTGTGGGGCTGGTCCCAATGTACACTTTGTGTGTAAAAACCTTTTATAATCTCCTATCAGATGTCTTCCAGGTCGGCTTTTCACAAGGGGTAATTATAGTTATCTGTACTGTGCTTAGCCCAGGGAGGATAGCGGGATCAACAAACAAAAGGTCTAAACTCTTAACATACGCAGCAAGATATTGAATCTCCCAGTGCTGCCTACTGCTCTGATGTCAGCTGCAGGGGAATTCTGGGATTTGTAGCAATAGAAGATGTAAGCCTAGAACTAAGAACAATGTGTCTGATACAATCTACTATACTACAGTAAACAGTAAGCCAAAATGTTTTTGCACACAAAATGCGTATCGGGACTAGCCCCACACCTGAGTGTGGGATACTTGGCGCTGACTGTTCCTCCTTAATGTCTCATTAAAGAGACAGCACCTCCGGAGTGCAGCATGCTCCGCATGCTTCACTGCATGGTCAGTATAGCAATTTTACCCTAAGCCATTACAAAAAAGGCACTTAAACAGGACCAGTACAAGTAAAATATAAAAATGAAATGATTCAAAATATAATATGTACAAAATCTAACTAATTATACAATATTTATACATGAAAATACTAGCTACAGTATATAATTGTTCATAGATAGGTGCACAGCAGCATAATTCACACCTACTGTAGTTGCTGAGACTGAGAGACTGAGATCATTAGAAAATTCTCGATGGGTACGGCATGTAAATTGACAGAGACCTGGTTAACTGATAAAGTAAATGATGATGAAGTAAGGATTGAAGGATATACTGTTTTTAGGAAGGGTAGAAAAGGGAAAAGGAGGGGTGGTTGCTTATTTTATATTGAGTCATTTATCAGCTAATATAAATCAAGAATGTCAGGATAATAAATATTATGAGTCCTTGGTAATTGATTTGGTATTGGGAGGGAATAAATTGTTAACTTTAATTGATGTGTGTGTACCTCCCTTGAATGTTAAAATGGGTATTGAAACCTTTTTTCATGATTTGTCTTTTCCTCCTTCCAGAGAATTGTTAATTTTAGGTGATTTTAATTTAGATTGGTCATCTAAACAATCAGTTGATGTTAGGAATTTAGTAACAGGTTTAGGAATGATTCAACTGGTGACTGATACCACTAGATATAATTATCGAACTGGATATGAGTCACTAATTGACTGGATCATTACAAATTGTCCTGAGCATGTGATTAATTCGGGAGTTAGATCTGATTGTCTTAGTGACCACTGTGCTGTTTATTGTGGGTGGACAGTTAAATGTGTTAAAGAACCACAAAGAACTATTCAGTATCGGAAAATTTCCGATTTTCATTTGCAGTCTTTTGCGGAAGAAGTCCAGTTAATTGGTCATTCTTAGATGTTATTCAGGATATTGATGACGTTTTTTATAAGTTTTGTCATTTTATTGGTATTTGTGATAAGTTATTACCGATTAAGATTGTTAAAATAAAGGCGGAGGAGAAAACATGGTTTGATCATGATTTGAGGAAGATAATAAGTTATAGAAATAAGGCTTGGAATAGGTTTAGGGAAAATAAGACAATTGGTCTTCAGCATGAATATAAGAGATTGCATAATTTATGTAAAACGAAGGTAAGGAAAGCTAAAAGTGATTACTTGAAAAATAAATTGGGTAATGGATTGTGTGATACTAAGGCTCTTTGGAAAATATTGAATGGCTTAATGGGTAAGAGTAAGAAATCAGAGAATATTTCAATACAGTTAGATGGCCAGTTGGTTAATGTTCCAGTCAAGGTAGTTAATAGGTTTAATTCTCATTTTACTAATTTAGAGAGGTTTAATATACAAGGACGGGTGACAAATTTTGAACTAAAAGAGTTATTAGCTGATAATGTGGATAGTAGGGAAAAGGTTGGTGTTCCAAAATTTTATTTTCAGGAACGAACTGAGAAGGATGTTTTGACATATATATTAAAGACAGATCCTAGACCATACTTAGGGGTAGATGGAATAGATTATAGGATTCTTAAAAGGGCTGGTTTTTCAATGCCCCAATGTTGACCAACATTTTTAATTTTTCCCTTACTAATAATGTTTTTCCTAAAAAATGGAAATGTGGTGTTGTTAGGCCTATATATAAATCAGGAAGTATGATTAATGTTAATAATTATAGACCTATAACATTATTAGCTCCCGTATCTAAATTGTTAGAGAGGATTGTTTCAGATCAGATTAAGGGGCATTTGGATAAATATTTTCTTTGGTCCCCTTCCCAACATGGATTTCGGCAGGGATATAGCACAGAGACTGCCTTGGTGAGGTTCACAGGCCAGGTATATAAAGCCTTAGATGAGGGAAAAATAGTGGCTGCTGAATTTGTGGACCTCACCAAGGCATTCGACCTTGTTGACCATGGGAAATTGTTATTGAGTTTACTTGAGGTTAATTTCTCCAATGAAGTGATATATTGGATTAATGATTACTTATTTGAAAGGGTGCAGAAAACTATTATTAACGGTGTAATGTCAGATGAGGGTAATTTGATATGTGGTGTTCCTCAAGGGTCAGTATTAGGTCCTTTGTTGTTTTCTCTTTTTTTAAATTCTTTGCCCAAAATATGTAATGATTCAGAACTTATTTTATTTGCAGATGATGCAGTTTTATTGTGTATTGGTGATTCTGGTCAACTTGTACAACAACAGTTACAAAAGGATTTTAGCTTATTACATAATTGGTTCATAGGGCATAATTTAGTGTTGAATCATGTTAAAACAAAATGTATGGTATTTAAAAGTGTAAGATCTAATGTGAATTATGAGCCGACCTTAAAAGATAATTATGGAAATAATATAGAAAGGGTTTCTGAAATTTGCTATCTGGGCCTTGTTATTGATTGTAATTTATCATTTGAAATACATATTCAGAAATTAATTGGTAAATTGCATTAAAGATTAGGAATGTTATTTCGGTTGAAAAGGTATTTAACTTATGAGGTTAGGGTAATTTTGGTTAATAGTTTGTTGTTTTCAGTTATTGATTATGGTTTATTTTTTTTTTTTCTTCAGATAGAATGCGAATTAAGCTTATATCAACTTACCATAATATTATTCGTTTTGTAACAGGTCAGAAGAAAAGAACTCATCATTGTTTACTTTATAGCTCCTTAGGGTGCTTGTCCTTAGTTGATAGATTTAGATTTTGTGTTGTAGTATTTCTTCAGAAAATTTACTTGGGATTTTTGCCTAGTGTTATTTGTGAAATGTTTCCAAAATTGGTTAATTCTGTTAGGACTAGGTCACAGGTAAATTTTAAATTTCGGATTCCCTATTATAAAAGTGCAATGGCTCAGAATTCACTACAATATTATGCAGTAAAACTATACAATGAATTACCTTGTAATATTGTAAAATGTGTTACAATTTCTTTATTTAAGAGAGTTTTAAGAAGATTTATGCTAGATGAAGCAAAGTGTTGTTTTAAATGATATTTGTATGTTTTGTATTTTTTGTATGTTGTATATATGTGTGTTATTATGTTGTGACTGGGCACCAGTAAAAATGGGCATATTGTTGCTCACTGGTTATACAGAATAAAAATAAACAAACAAACAAACAAATTGATTAATATGTTACCAGAGGTTTGGATCTTGCTGCCTACATTCCCTTGATTTCTACTTCTTCTGGATCAATAATCCCGAATCCAAGGCCGATGCTCAGCAGAGCTTAAAATGCGTCAGATGCTTATTCTCACAAGAGATTTCCATACATCATACAGAGTTGGGAGCAAGCGACCACTGCACAGTGTGCTTCACAATAAGCACACCCATTAAGACAAGCCATACAAAAACAAGCATACTGGACTTTAGAAGGGCTGACTTTGGCAAAATGGGTGAATACCTGAGGAATACACTAGCAAATGGCCAAAAAGGAGGGGTGGAAGAACAATGGAGAAAAATCAAAACTGCCATCATAGAGGCAACAAGCCTTTGTGTGAAACAGATAAAGAAAACAAAGTGGAGTAAAAAAACCACTATGGTTCTCAAAAGAGGTGGCAGGGAAGGTTAAGGAGAAAAAGGCTGCATTCAAAAAGTATAAGGAATCACAGAAGGAGCACGACAGGGAACTGTATCAATTAAAGCAGAAAGAAGTGGGGAAGGCAGTCAGAATAGCAAAAGCCCAAACTGAGGAAAACATAGCCAAGTCAGTTAAGAAGGGGGATAAAACCTTTTATAGGTACATTAGGGAGCATAGAAAGGTTAAGGGAGGAATAGTGAAGATTAATAAGGGAGAGGGGAGGTGGGCAGAGGGAGACAGTGAAAAGGCAGAGATACTGAATGAATACTTTTGCTCAGTATTCACAAAAGAAGATGAGGAGGAGTTACCTAAACCTGACAATAGAAGCACTCTGGGTAAGGGGGTTGACACCATTCCATTTACAGAAGAAAGAGTCCTGAAAGAACTCCTAAAACTCAAGGTGGACAAAGCAATGGGGCCTGATTGGATTTACCCCAGAATCCTAAAAGAACTAAGGGAGGACCTAGTGACACCACTGACCACACTTTTTAACAAATCATGGGAGGATGAGGTGGTACCTGAGGACTGGAGGAGGGCAGATGTGATTCCCCTTCACAGAAGTGGGAGAAAGGCAGAAGCAGGAAACTACAGACCTGTAAGTTTGACCTCAGTGGTAGGGAAAATGATGGAATCACTTCTGAAAGAAAAAGAATTGTTACAGCATCTAGAGGCTAGCAAGGCACAGGACCCAAAGCAGCATGGATTTACAGCAGGAAGGTCATGTCAGACGAATCTAATAGATTTCTTTGACTGGGTGACCAAAAGTAATAGACCAGGAAGGGCTGTGGATATGGCCTACCTAGACTTTAGCAAGACATTTGACACAGTCCTGCACAAAGATTAATAATCAAGTTAGCCAGCTTGGGAGTGGGTCCCAGGGTGGTAGCCTGGGTTGCAAACTGGCTGCACAACAGGACACAGAAGGTAATAGTGAGTGGAACACATTCCGAAGAAAGGGGGGTCACTAGTGGAGTACCTCAGGGCTCAGTACTGGGTCCAGTCCTCTTTAACATCTTTATAGGTGACATTGCAGAGGGTCTTAGGAAAGGTATGCCTCTTTGCAGATGATACAAAGATCTGTAACAGAGTTGATACACAAGGTGGGGTAGAAAGGATGAGAAGAGACTTGGCAAGGTTGGAGGAATGGTCAGACATATGGCAACTTAGATTCAATGCAAAGAAGTGCAAAGTAATGCACCTGGGAAACAAAAACCCAGGAGAAGAGTACGCAATAGCAGGGGAGGTACTAACAACAACAAAAAAAGGAACAGCAGCAAGTGAAGAGGTGACTGCCCTCTCAGTGGAAGGGAAGTGAATGCAAATCTAGGAGCTTTCATTATTACTTCTTCGCATTGATATTGCATTGGGAAAAGGAGGAGTAGGAGTTTGAAGAAGGTTGTGCAATGGCTACTTAAAGTCTATTTTTGAGTGTGGATAGGAAGGATAGGAATATAAAAAGCAGTTGCTCAATATATCTAAACGTGTGCAACAAAGGCAGTAAGGGAAATAAAGAAAATGTTTTGCACTGATAGAGGGGGGAGAGGGGAGACTTGGGGGAGTGTTTGGCATCCTGCATCTGGAAGGGTGGGGGGTCGCTGGTGGGCAACGACAGCAATGGGTAGGGTGGTAGGCTGCAACAACTGCGGTGCACCAATCTTTCTAAACATTGCCTGGAGTGTGGGAGGATGTTTAGTGTGCAACCACACAGAAAAACTTAGAAAGGAGATTGAGGGTCTGCAGGAGGAACTAAGATAGGCAAGACAGATTGGGGGTGGGTTTAGCCCAATACTGGAGGGAGGAAGAAGGGGAGATGAGGGAGGGCGATTTAAGCCAACAGTGGTGAGGAGAGGGTCAGAAGAAGGGAAGCAGAGACAAAGGGGCCCAGGCCAGGAAGAACGATTGCTGGGGAAACCATGTCAGGAGACAAAAGACAAATGGAAGGAGGAGATAGGGACTTGTGAGGGGAGGCGAAGAAGTGGCAAAAGTCATGGAGTGGAAAGGAGAGAACAGGTTACTATGAAGAGAGAGGGAGCAGGCATTTGTGAAGGGTCTTCAGAAAACAGCCGTGCACTGCTAGAGAGGAAGAAAGTGGAGGAGAGAAATGATGAAATTAGAGGAGTAATTGATAAATGCCTGGACCATACTGGAGCAGGGGGAAATTCTGCTAGGAGAATTGCAACAGGGGTAAAAGGGGGAAATAATGTGCAGGAGGAAGAAGACCAGCTGGAAATGAGAGAGGGAGATGAATGGAAGCAAGCAGGGAGTAAGAGGGGTGGAATCTTAGTGCTGGGGGACTCAATACTAAGAGGAGTTAAGTGGGGTAGCAAGGGGGAGAGGCATAGTCGCATTTGAGTGGAGGCCATGCCAGGAATGACAGCGGAAAGGGTGGGACAGTCTGTTCTGAAATATGCTAGAAGAGGTAGGGACAAGCCTTATTTAATTATACATCCTGGGACAAATGACCTGGCTGACAAGACAGTAGATATAGTCCAGAGGAGGTTTGAGGAATTAGCACAATTATGTGAGGGGGCAGGAAGATCAGTAACTTTTTCCGAGATACTCCGGTGCCAAAGGCAAAGCACAACAAGAAAGCTGAGAGTAGAGGAATTAACGGATGGCTAGAACCTGGTGTTGTGCTAAAAGGGTATGGGCTGTTGGGGGAGGGACCTGGGAGGACAGTAGTCTCTATACAAGGACAGACTACACTTGAGTGAAGAGGGAAAGAAGTGTTGAAACAGAGGATGGAAGAGTATATAGAGAATTTGGGAATTTAAACTAGGAGTGGGGTGACAGTTGGGGAAGAGATATGCAGAGACCACAGGTTGGGAAATCATATGAGCTAACCCACACAGTGACAAAGGACAAATGGCAAGTACTATTGGTGATGCTAGGAAAGGAGGGCAGGATGGGGGAGGGTGTAAGGTGGTTACCCTTAATGCTAGGAGCCTTGGGAGGAAAACTGAAGAGTTACAGGTTCTCATGGCAGAGGGAGAGGTGGACATTGCAGCCATCACGGAAACATGGGCCACCCAATATAATGACTGGGACCTGTCTGTACCAGGGTACAGGTTATTTCGTAGGGACAGGGTGAGGGGAAAGGAGGGGGGGGTGGCACTATATGTGAAGGAAGGACTGAAGTGTGTAAGGGAGGAAGGGGAGGAGGGTAGTATGGAGTCACTTTGGGTGCAAATCCAGGATTCCAAGAATAGGGTTCTTAGAATGGGAGTGGTGTGCAGGCCACCATCTCAGATGGAGGAGTTAGACAGGGAACTAGCAGGACAGATCAGGAGGACCTGCGAGAAGGGTAGTGTGGTGATTGTGGGGGACTTCAACATGCCAGGAGTGGACTGGAGCACCCCAACAACCAGGAACAGAAGGGAGCAGGTACTGCTGGATGCCTTCCAGGACAGCTTCCTGCTGCAAATGGTCAGTGAACCAACCAGGTTAGGGAATACCCTTGACCTTGTGCTGGCAAATGGGGACTTTGTGAGAGAACTTACAGTGGAGGAACCGCTGTCAGGGAGTGACCACCACTCAGTATGGCTCACATTGGATATGGGCAAGGAAGGAGCGGAATCTGGCACAAGAGTGCTGGACTTCAGGAGGGCCGACTTTGGGAGGATGAGGGAAGTGGTAAAAGGGTACCTGGCCAGAATTCAATCTAGTATGGATACTAACCAGAGGTGGGAGCTCATAAAGTTGGGGATAATGGAGGCAACCAAAACCTGCTGCAAAGCCCAGAGCAAGAAGGCTGGGCTAAGAAACTGAGCTGGTTGAGCAAGGAGGTCATGGAAAAGGTAAGGAGGAAAAGAGCTGCCTTTAGGAAGTACAAGAAAACAGGGAGGGGAGGACAGAGAGAGTACTTGACAGAATCAAGGAGGTGACAAGGGCAGTAAGGGAGCCAAAGCATCTACGGAACTCAGGCTGGCGCAAGGCATTAAGAAGGGGGAGAAGGACTTCTTTAAGTACATCAGGGAGAAAAAAAGCTGTAAGGACCACATAGTAAAGATTAGGAAGGAGGGGGGTTGGGTGGAAGCAGGCCACGATAAGGCGGAAGCACTAAATGAGTACTTCTGCTCAGTATTTACTAAAGAGAAGAGGGAGTGACACCCAAGGTGGGAGAAATGGCAGAAGCGGGGGGAGAGTGGTGACAGATGGGGAAATCATGGAGGGCAGAGTTCGAGAGGGTTTGAAGGCACTGAGGGTGGACAAGACGCCAGGCCCAGATGGCATCCACCCCAGGGTACTGAAGGAGCTGGCAGAGGTCCTTGCAGAACCTTTGGCAGACCTATTTAATGCCTCACTACGTTCGGGGTGTGTACCTCAGGACTGGAGGATGGCTCATGTGGTGCCCCTCCACAAGAGTGGCCCCAAGGATGAACGGGAAACTACAGACCAGTGAGCCTCACATCCATCGTGGGTAAGCTAATGGAGACTATCCTGAAGTAGAGGCTGGTGGCCCTCCTAGAGGCCAAAGGACTACAGGACAGCAGACAGCATGGCTTCATACATGGCAGATCCTGCCAAACCAACCTGGTCGAGTTCTATGACTGGGTAACTAGGCAACTGGACAGGGGCCATGCAGTGGATGTCCTGTATCTGGACTTCAGTAAGGCATTCGACTCTGTGCCACATGGAAGGGTGGGAAGGAAGTTAGTAGGCACAGGGGCAGGTGCAAAACTGGTGAGATGGGTAGGAAACTGGCTGCAGGGAAGGCAACAGAGGGTGGTGGTGAGTGGGGAGCTCTCACACCCAAGGGCAGTGACGAGCGGTGTCCCACAGGGCTCGGTTTTGGGACCAGTGTTGTTTGGGATATTCATTGCAGACATATCATGGGACATCAAGAGCAAGATCAGTCTGTTTGCTGATGATACCAAGGTTGGCGCGGCGGTGGATGACCTAGGGGATGGCAGGGGTTGCAGGATGATCTGGCAAAGCTTGAAACCTGGTCAGACACCTGGCAACTGGGGTTTAATGCCAAAAGTGCAAGGTGCTGCATTTTGGGATGAAGAACCCAAGGAGGAGTTACCAGCTAGGGGGAGTGCAGCTAGCCCAGACAGAGGAGGAGAAGGATCTGGGTGTGCTCATTACAGGGTCAATGAACAACTCTGCACAATGTAGGAAGGCAGCTGCAAAGGCCAACAAAATGCTGGGTTGTATTGCAAGGGGTATATCCTCGAGGAGGGAGGAGGTGATTCAGCCACTGTATAGGTCATTAGTTAGACCACACCTGGAGTACTGCGTGCAGTACTGGCGTCCGTATCTGAAGAGGGACATTAAGTTACTGGAGGGGGTGCAGCGCAGGGCGACAAAGATGATCAAGAGGTTGGAGGACTTATCTTATGAGAAGAGGTTGAAGGAGTTGAACATGTACTCACTGGAGGAAAGGAGAGACAGGGGTGACATGATTGAAACCTTTAAATACATGAAAGGAATAAACAAGACAGGTACAGAGGGGCTGTTCAAAGTAAGGGAGGGGAAGGGAGGGCCATCAGGGGCCATGATATGAGACTGGAGTGAGGAAGGTTCAGGAGGGAGATGAGGAGACACTTTTTTACAGAGAGGGTGGTGGCTGGGTGGAATGCGTTACCTGCAGAAGTGGTATGCAATAGAACAGTGGACTGCTTCAAACGAGGATGGGACAGGACAAGGGGGAGGGTTAATGAAGGGGAAGGGTGGAAGGGAGGGGCAGCTGCAAAATAAGGGGTGCTAGCTGCACATTCGAGCAGACTTGATAGACCTCTAGGGCCTTTATCTGCTGGCAAATTTTGTATGTTCGTAAAATGGAACGGACTTGGGGTAGTCATATCAGATGATCTAAAGGTGGGTAAGCAATGTGAGAAGTCAGTAAGGAGAGCCAGGGGGATACTGGGATGCATAGGAAGGGCATCACAAGTAGAAAAAGGGAAGTGGTTATCCCTCTGTACAGACAGTTGGTGAGACCCCATCTGGAGTACTGTGTGCAGTTTTGGAGACCTCATCTACGCAAGGACATAGACAGGATGGAAGCAGTCCAGAGGAGGGCAACTAAAATGGTGCAGGGTCTGCATCAGAAATCATATGAAGAGAGACTGAGAGTGCTTAATATGTATACCCTTGATGAAAGCAGGGACAGGGGGGACATGATAGAAACGTTCAAGTACCTCAAGGGAATCAAAGTCCAGGAGGGTAGCATCTTTCAGAAAAAGAGATGTGTAAGAACAAGGGGACACAATTTAAAGATAGAGGGGACGGCTCAGGGGTAATGTGAGGAAATATTTTTTCACGGAGAGAGTGGTGGATGCGTGGAACTGCCTTCCTGGGGAGGTTGTTTGGGCTAAAACAGTGGGGGAATTCAAACATGCATGGGACAGACACAAGGCAATTGTAGTGGGGGTGGCAGGAAGTAGGCTGTTGGTTAACTAGAATCTGCAGCTTATTCAGTAGGTAGGGAAATGGGCAGACTGGGTGGGCCAAGTGGTCCTTATCTGCCGTCAAAGTCTATGTTTATATGTTTCTAATATTTGAGCTACAAGGGATAAAAGGGGAGTCATGTATTAGTATACTTTCTAATCATAGCGTTACTGTATACACAGTAGAAGAAATTAATGCAGTACAAGTTCAGACAGTACACATCATTTTTAAAGCAGCAGCATTTGTTAGTTGCCATATAGTTTTTTTTTTTTAGCAATAATGTTTTTCTATCAAAAACGTAAACATTTTGTTACTAGGACCCTTTTGCAGCATCTTCAGTGGCCCTCTAATTGTCCACAAGTCCACTCTAGTCCTCACATCTCGGACTTATACCCCACCAATTGGCCAGTGCCTGCCGCGCTCATCCCACCCACTCATGTTTTTGGCTATAGTCCCGGGCCCAGACATGATATTACGCAGGAGGAGTATACTACTGACTGAGTCACCTGCGATTATTCAGTTCCACCCTTGTGGCCCATCTTTATCCCTCCTTTCCTTGCTGGACCTACCAGAACAATACTCTGAGCTGCCACCAGATGCTTCATTCAGTCTACGGTATTGTTCTGGTCAGCTCCTGCATGTCGGAAAGGGAGAGAGATGAGTCACAGAGGACTGTAATGGACTCAGACAGCTGTCAATGACTCAGTCAGTAGTGTAGTCCTTCTGTGTAATATGGAGACCACTAGAGCTGCTCAGAGCACCGGGTGCCTGTGGCATATAACCAGCCAGAGAGAGCAAACAGTCACAGCACTCCTTCAGCACAAAAGCCACATGACAAGAGACATTTTTGACCTTTTTGATTTATTTACAGTTGCCAGACTTAACATATACTCAGTAGCTTGGAGCAAAAAAAAAATCCTCCTGACGGCATTTTGCCTTTCGGCTTTGCCAGAGGATACTGCCCACTAGGGTAGAAATCCTTAAATAGTTCCCCACACACATACACACCTGTGATCATTAATTAACAGTGGTGTAATGCTCATATACCGAGGTGGAAAAATGATACAAACTACCCTATTACCTATTAATATAAAAGGCACACAGAGCAAAAAATACGTATAGATTGTGCATGTATATTTCAAAATACCAGGTTACTGGATAATTTTAACTAAAAATGGCACATATATGTATGTTATAGAGAGATCCCTAGCAAGCTTAAATGAGATTTTACGAAAATTGTTTTATACATAGTACATTGAACTCTTATTCAAAAAAAACATGTGTATCCCATAAAAGAAGTCAAGCTAACCATGGGGAGGGGGAAGGGGGATGTTGGATTGGGGGAAAAGGGAGAGATTGGGGTGAAGGGGAAAAGTGGGAAGGGAGAAAAATAATAGATATCTTAAGGATTCATAGAGCGAAGGCACTCTATAGACCAAGATGTCCCCTTAGAGGCTTTCTTTCTGGAGTCCAGGGAAATCCGACTATTCCTTTCAGAGCTCTGTAGACACCTGAAAAATACCAGAGCATTAGAGATGAATCATGACCATTACACATTTTATAGCTGTCAGTCAAAAAAGGAATGAGCTCAGTCTGATCATTGAAACCTTTTTCATTTGAACTTGATCCCAAACTATAAATCCATAAGGCTTTTGAGAGACAATTCCCTATTCCTATCACTTGGCCTCGTCTTAACATGTTCGAGCCCTGTGAACCTGATTGTATGTTCCTCGTGTGCTGGCAGTGTGAATATGCATGGCCAGTACATATTCCATATTCCCATTTTTTATGACTCTTACATATTCTCCAATTCTTTCCTTAAATTTTCTTTTTGTCCTTCCAACATAGTACACCCCACAGGTGTCTACAGAGCTCTAAAAGGAATAGTCGGATTTTCCTGACGTCCAAAAAGAAAGCCTCTGTGGGGACAACTTGGTCAATATACTACATTTATACTAGTAGGTACTATGGTAGTTTTTAGTTAATGTAATCCAGTAACCTGGTATTTTGAAATATACAGGCACAATCTTTATGCATTTTTTGCTATGTGTGCCTTTTATATTAATATGTAATAGGGTAGTTTGTAGCCTTTTTTCCACCTTGGTATATGAGCATTACACATCACTGTTAATTAATGATCACAGGTGTGTATGTGTGTGTGGGGGAGCTATTTAAGGATTTCTACCCTAGTGGGCAGTAACCTTTGACAAAGCCGAAAGGCAAAATGCCATCAGGAGGATTTTTCTGCTCCGAACTGCTGATTATGTTTGTTAAGTCTGGCAACTATAAATACATGAAAATGGTGAAGATGTCCCTTGTCATGTGGCTTGTGTACTGAAGAGAGGATGCTGTGACTGTTAGCCATCACCTTCTGTGTAATGCTGTGAAGACCCTCAAACATCCTAGCCCAATTACAGCAAAAAATATAGATGACAGATAGTAGAGATGAGCAGATATATAGAAGCTGGACTGGCTTTATTTGTTGTTGTCCATCAAGCGAGTAGCATAGATGATACACATTCAGGTGGGATATCTCTGTTTCCCTTGGTAATTTGCAGTGTAAACGGTGAACTGTTTCTTCTGGACATAAGCTATAGGAGCTGCATGTCAGAGCCACCGAGCATTGACTCCTTGCAGCTGTCATTCCAGCTTATTTTTTTAGGAGGAGAATAACAATAGCTAGAGAAAGGTTTACCTACAGTGAACAGTTAAATAAAATTGCCAAGTTCCTCTTTCTAGGGCACACTAGAGTGGCCCTACACTGCAGCACTGAATGGCCTGATCTAGGCTACACTGGAGTGGCTCTGTGCAGCAGCACTGAATGGCCTGATAGGGAGCAGACTGGAGTTACTCCACATGGTAGCACTGAACAGCATGGTTGGGCCCACACAAGAGCCACTCCATGTGACAGCACTGAAAATCTTGATCAGGGCTGGTGTATTAGGGCCACACCAGAGCCGCTGCACTCTGCAGCACTGACAAGCTGAATTGGGGCCACACCAGAACTGCTCCAAGCAGCAGTCTGTTCCATCAAAAAAGTGCAACAAAGTCACCAACAAAAAGGAAGCCGGACTGTCTGCAGGGACTGTTGTGGTACTTTTCCTGCTGGTCCTGATTGCTGCTGTACCTGTTCACTCTTTTTTATGTTGGTTCATGCTTACACAGCCAACATATTGCATTAGTAGCAAATTTGGAGGCACGGTCACTGTTGGGCAGGCATCAGTAGGTGCATCTCTCATTCCCCAATAAGCCAGCATGCAGGCACCACACCAGGAATACATAATGTGGCGAGCACATCTAAGAAAAGGTCCGCTGCAATGACAGCCAAGCTTGTCATGCAGCGGCGCCAAAACACGCCCTCCCTACATGCCTTTCCTGGTGAAGCCCTTCCATTAACATGGCGGGGCTAACTGCCGCCACATGGAGAGCTGACCAGGGGTGCCCAATCCCCTGTCGGGTGTGCCCCAACCCACGTCATTTTGCCGATGGGCCCACCTCCCGGCATAATGCAACCCCTCCCATTTAAAGTGTGTAGCTGAGGGGGGTGCCTAGCCTCGCATCATGTCCCCCCTTCCTGCTTCATTTGCTGACAGGGGAGCCCACTCCCCATCGGCATAATGTTCCTCCCCCATTTGTTGTGTGCCGACGCGGGTGCCCAATCCCCCATTGGCTGCAGAACCCCCCAAAAACAATACTCAGGTGGCATGCTGGGAGCCCACCCCAGCGTGCCAAATGCCCCTGTTAAAGAAAAACCATCTTGCAGTGTCTTTTCTTTTTTTTTTTAAACTTGCAAATCAGAAAACGGTCCTCGTCGACTCTGGTTGCCCTCCCCAGCCTGCGCCCACCCTCTGCTCACCCTGCCTCCCCACACCCCTCTCATCCCATACTTACCTCTGGAGCATGGCGCGATAATCTTCAGTGGACTGGGAACACATCTGCACTCTCCAAAGCCAACCGCGAACTGAAGAAATGCCAGTAAGCTATATAAGGGCATAAATAGGGTTTGTTTCAATTTTGGTGCATATCTCGGGCATTTTTGGGGAATTTTGGCACCAGATTTTCAATATGGGGTTATCGGGACCCCTCCTCGTGAATTCAGTCACTGTCATGGCATTATTCAGTCCCGAAAGGTGATTTCGCAGTTGATGCACAGAATCACCTTTCGGGACTGAGTAATGGAACGACAGTGCCACTGTTCAAGAGAGGGGCTCTCAAAAAGCCTATGTTGCAAATTTGGTGAAAAAATCCCCAAAATGGCTGTTTTATGAGCGTGCGTTGTGCAGTTTCCACACATGCTCATAACTTCATGAATTTGCAATATTTTCACTCCAGATTTTCAAAATTGCCATTTTTCTACACCGCCTTATGAACAGTACATCTGTCATTTTACATATCCTGGCCAAAATGTGTTTTTGCATGTCCGGCGCAGAATAGCGCGGTCGCTGTGCAAAATCAGTTTTTGGGACAGTTTGAGAAAATGACACTGACACTGTTCATAAACAGAGGTCCTAAAATGCCTTTGTTGAAAATTTGGTGATGAACGTCCATAAAATGACTGTGTTAGAAGCGTGCATTGCGCAGTTTCTGTACATCCTTGTAACTTTGCAAATTTGCAATATTTTCATGCCAGATTTTCAACACTGGCAATTTTTTACACCTCCTTACGAACAGTACAGCTGTCATTTTTCACAGCCTGCCTAAAATGTGTTTCTGCACCTGTGGCGCACAATGGTGTGGTCACTGTAGGAAATCAACTTTTGGGACTGATTAACAAAATCACAGCACCACTGTTCATGAGGGGAGGTCCCAAAATGGCTATGTTGAAAATGTGGCTAAAAAAATTCCCAAAATAATTGGGTTACTGACTTGTGTTGCGCAGTTACTATGCATGCTCATGACTTCACCAATTTTTCATATTTTCACTCCAGATTTTCAGCGTTGCCATTTTGTTACACCTCCTCATGAACAATACAGTTGTAATTTTTCACATCCTGCCCAAAATGTGTTTTTGTCTCTGTATCGCCAAATGGCACAGCCGCTGTGCAACACCCCCTTTCATCTAACAAACTGATTGTGCCGCTCTTCATGAGCTGGGATCACAAAAAGCCCATGTGGAAAATTTGGAGTGACAATGCCAACAAACGTCTATGACGTTAGGATTTCCAACTGTAACACCCCACCCTGTAGAGACTGCCATGCAACAGGGGTGTGACTTGGGATCATTGACTGTAATGCTCATGCCATTCCACCCCCACCCTGCAGCCAGTGACAGACATCGAGGTGTGCCTTGGAGTGTTTGGCCCTAAAGTTCATACCATTCTCCTATACTGCACCAGTCTCAGCGTATTTCCTTATGGAATGGGGTAAGTATCAGGCCCAAAGACCCCAAAGCAGTCCACGACACTTGTCAGTGTCTACAGGGTAGGATGAGGTAAAATGGCATGAGCATTATAGCTGATGCCCCAAAGGCACACCCCAACGCCTGTCAGTGTCTGCAGGGTGGTGATGGGGTTGGCATCAGTTCAATACTTCGCTGCCATTCCTATTATGGATCTCTAACTCCTGCACTACCAGTGCCAGCGAGACAACATTCGGCATTGACAAATGCTTGTTCCCCCAGGCATGTAGTCTCACTCAGTCATGCTGCTGTCTGTTGTCTCACGTTAAAAGCCACACTGTCTAAACACATTCGCAGTTCATGTGTGTTCACAATGGCATTCTCGAAAGGTATCCAGCTCGCTCCTGTGATCTTCATGCACAATTGCCAGGCCAACTAACAGTATTTCTACAGTATGTGACAGCACAAGGAACATACAGGAAGTGAGTTCTTTCAATCCTTGATTGTCTTACAACTGCATCAGGTCCAGCGTATCCAGTGGCACAGCTGAAGAGCACTTCCTGACTTTGATCACAATAGGAAGAAGTCTGCCAGGCAGATCACCCTTAAAATATTTCCCCAAATCTTCCTTAATAACCCCTCCTATTTGTGCCAGTCAGGAAGGATGTAGGATGGCAGATGGGCAACAGACTGCATATGATGCTCAGATACAGTGAAGAGGCAGCCTGTGGGGCAATTTGAAGTTACCAGGAGGCAAGGAGATAGTAATGCCAGGATGTAGAATATGTTTTACCTAAGGGCATCCAGTCACAAAGGATGCCCGAGGCAAACCCTTACCACATCCTCACTTCACTCTAGTTCCATTACCTTTTAGCTTTTAGGCCTTCTCCTTCCTGTTTCTGAATGCTTGTCTGCATTCTGTGCCTAAAATGTTTTAACTGAGTCAGAGACAGCTTGGTGTAGTGCTAAGATGGTGCACAGAGCTGTGCTTTTGGAGACCAAAGTTTGAATCCCACAACTGCTACTTTACTAACTTTGTGACCCTAAACAAAGCATTTAGCCTACTGTGCTTAACCTCTTGCTAACCTCTCTTAACTCTAATCTGGCTCTGAGCATTTGAAACTCCATGTGTACCTTAAATGGCAGTAATGGTGTCTTCTCCCCCTTTCCTAGATTGTAAAGCACTTTGAGATACAGAAAGGCACTGTGGTAAATAAAAGAAAACTAAAGAAAAAATGAAAACAGATTACATAAATAAAGTAGCTAATCACAAAAATGTTATATTTTTTATTGGGGGTGCGCTAGCCGGTGAGTAAGATGTCTGCTTAGTTATGGTCGTGAACAAGACCGCAGCATTAAATCCTTTTTCAAACCCTGCTGAACCTACTGACAATCACCACAATTCAGATTGCATCGTTCTAATTCATCTCCTGAACAAGTGGACCAAGTCTGACCTCTAACGATCGATCAACAGTTAAGTTATCCCCCAGTGAGTTTTTTCCCTTCATTCTTTATATTTATTTATTTATTCATTTGGTAACCAGGTTGGTGCACTGATCTGAAGACTTTTTTCAGGCACAGCCTGGACCAGAAACAGCATAAAATACAGTGAGAGAACAACGTGGATCATACAGGGAACATAACAGTGTAGGTCAAACTAGCAGAGAAAATATAAGGTAAACAGTACCAGGTACATCAACAATTGAGCATACCAAGTTATATAACATTTAGACAAATGGGGTAAGGTTTAGCCATCATTCAACAATAGGAATAACAGTAGTATTCCGGGCAGGAGAGGAGAGCAGAGCACTGGAGGGGGGGAGGTGCAAGGGTGGGCAGCAAGGGAGGTGTAGTCGTGCTAGCGGCCTGTGGGCAGACACAGGTCATGGAGGACAGAAAGTGCATTCTTACTACGGAATTTAGATTGAGAGGGGGGGTCGGGGGACTGTAGGAAGGAGTGGAGGTTGTTCCATAGTGAGGGACCGGCTGCAGAGTAAGCTCTTAGGCTTATCCTCATAGTTATGTTAGGGCATTCTAGTTGAAGGTGGGAAGACTGATGTAGATTGTGGCAGTAGGTTCTGGGCCGGATATGAAGGGATAGTGGAGAGTAGGAGGGATTGTGCATGGTATCAGCAATGGTCTGGGCCAGCAGATAGGAGCATCTCGCTTGTGGAGGAAGCCAGTTAAGGGACTCATAATGAGAGCAGTGGTGAGAGAGGAGAGGGGGCGCAGAGGGTAAGGCACCGTATTTGATTGTAGGTAGTGTCCAGGCGGTTCAGGTTGGTAAGTGAGGTGAGGGAGGAAGCCATAGTCAAGGAGGGGGAGGAGATTGCCATGTGCAATGGCAAGGCGGGCTTCCGGCGAGAGGTGGTCGATCATGCAATAGCAAAACCCTATCTTCTGGCTGATGTGCCTGATCAGTGAGGCAATGTGGTCAGTGTAGGTTAGGGATGGGTCCAAGATTACCCCCAGATACTTGAAAGTGGGAACAGTGTCAAGGGGAGATCCATCTGGGGATTGGACAGTGAGAAGGCTGCCATTGTGGGCAAGGGTGAAGAGTTTCAGTTTGGAAACGAAAAGCATGGTCTTTGTTTTGGCAGCATTGGCCAACAGTTTGATGGCAGAGAACCAACAATGTGCCTTGCAGAAATCATCAGTAAGAGTGGCAGATAGTGAGGGGAGGGTCACTTTGGCATAGTATGAAGTCACCGGCATAGAGGAGTTATTTACAGGATAGGCTCTCTGATTGGAGAGAGTTAATGAAAAGGGAAAAGAGGAGGGGGCCAAGGACCGATCCCTGGGGGGCACCCACAAAGACAGGCAAGGGGGGGGGTGGCACCACCAAGGCAGACCATCTGTTTTCTACCAGAGAAGTAGTTAGTGGGCCAGGTGGTGGAGGCAGGGGAGGAACCAAGGGCGTCAAGTTTTGCAGTCAGGATGTTGTGATTTACAAGGTCAAATGCCTTTGACAGATCTACAAACACTGCAACAGTTAACTTCCCTTCATCCATATTCCTCAGCACATGGTCAGTGAAGAGGGCAAGGGCTGTGATATTGCTGTACCCCTTCTGAAAACCATGTAGCCAAGGGCAAAGGAGATTATATTTGGAGAGATGCTCTGTAATTTGGTAGTTTACTGCCTTCTCTAACAGCTCATCAAAATGGGACAGAATGGAGATGAGATGGGATGGTATTTGTCTATAAGACTAGGGTCACCTAATTTATGAATGGGGACAATTTTGGCCTGCCTCCAGACAGAGGCTGTAGTAAGGGAGAGGTTAGAAATGAAGGTGAGTGGATAGGCAATGTCCTGGGCTACTAGTTTTAAGAAGCAGGGGGACTTTCTCTCCCCCGCATCACCCTCACTTTTCTTTTCCCCACTGAGTACACTAAAACTTCCTGCCCTATACAATACCTGAAAACATTTCTGTTTATCGGTCTGCCTTCTGGTCGACTCTTGTGCAATTGTATCCATGTAATATGCTAGTTCTATTTTGCAATTGTTAGTTTCTTGTACTTCCATGCACCTGTATGTATAATGTATTTACTTAATTGTATGTCGTAGGTAGTTCATTGCATGTTCTATATATTCCACTGGCCTGTTAATTTGTTGTATTTCCTACACTGGACATTTGTGAAAACGGGCATTTTTGCTCATATACCTTCCAGTATACAAATAAAATTGATTGATTGAGACCGTCACTACCAGCACTCCCCCGAGATGGTAGGCTGAAGAGGAGCTTAAGTGTCTCAGGAGGAGAAATGGTCTTAAAATAAAAAGGAGGGCTAGTAGGAGGGGAAGGTAGAGGAGGGGGAAAGGGGATGGGGAGCTTAGCCAGGTATCTGCTAAGGTTTGAGAAATGTGCATTAAGTGCATTCACAATGTCAGTAGGGTCAGTGAGGGAGCCTTATTGTGTGTTTGGGGGGGAGGTGACTGCTTTGTGGGGAGGGGGAGAGCAAGGCATTAATTGAGGACCTGAAATGCCTGGGGTTGCCCAGGTGGCTGGATTGAAGTGATTGGAAGTAGGCCAACTTCCTAGATTGTATACGGTGCTTGCAGAAATTTTGCAAGAGATGGTAGCCATTCCAAAGGAAAGGGGATGGAGCAGCTTTATAGTCAGTCGACTTTGTGTTACGCTGCTTCTTAAGCTTGAGGCGGTTCAACGTAAGCCAGTGAGTGTCACCCCCACACACTCTGTGGGAAGTGAGCAGGAAATGCTTGTCTTGGATGAGAGACAGGGCTGAGACAAAACTATCTAGTGCAAGGTCAGCATTAGTGGCACAGTAGAGGGAAGTCCAGTCAATGGCTCTGAGGTCATTCTGAAACCTGAGTGGGTCAAAATTAGAGAAATTGCAGAAAGCCAGGTAGGTAGGTGGGGTGGGGTGGGGGATTGGTATGCCAGACGCAGAAGATGGGGGAGTGGTCACTAATGGCATCAGACAGTGTGCCGGCATGGGCAACTTTGTCTCCTCGAGTTGTCAGGATCCAGTTTAGGGTAGTGTGTTTGTTGGACCGATTGTCGAGGTGGGTATGGGAAGTAATTTGCTGGGTAAGATTGTGTTGTTGTATGATGGAGTTGCAGTCAGAAAGGGGGTTTGTGCCCCAGTCAATGTTGAAATCCCCTACAAGAATGGAGTCTTTTCTTGAGAAAAGAGGTGCAAGGAGGTTCAGGAGGGCTGCAAGCCCAGGAACATGAGCTTTTGGTGGGTTATAGCAGTACACAACAAGCAACTTCTTATTGGTGGCAACTGTTAGTTCAGCTGCAAACCACTCAAAAGGGGAGAACTAGCCAATGAGTGTGGCAGTGTAGTAGTTATGGTACACCACCACCACAGCATGAGGTAGAGCGATCATGGAGATGGAAGATGTAACTGGGTAGGGAGCAGTTTTGGTCATGGGTGGAGCTTTGTAGCCAGGTCTCTGAGATGCTCAGTGTGTCAGGATTGTACAGAGAGACCCAGGCCTCCAGTTCAGCTATTTTAGGAAGAAGGGTCCTCATGTTCAAATGTGCAGTTTTTAGACTGTGCTTAATATCCCCTGAAGGATGACTGTGAGATAGAGGAGGGTTTAAGGGGTGTAGAAGCAGGGCCAGGGTTACTTTCTGTGTCCCCAGAGAGAAGAGGGCGGGCAACATGGAAGTTGGATCAGAGCGGGACATAGAGAGATCGGAACCAGAGGGAGGGAGAGAAGAGAGGTGAAGGAAGAGACGGTGCCGGTCATGGTAGCTAATGAAAGTTAGGGCAGCAGACGGACAGGAGAGAAGAAGGCCACAATCAAGCCTAGGTGATATTGGAGCCGAGTAGAGGGTTGGTTGGGCATGCTTCAGAGCAATTTGTTCCAAGGCTAGAACCGATGCACGAAAATCAAAGGCTAAACAGAGGCCAAGGAGTTAACAGAGAGCGAGAGAGAGATCAATAGCAGTAGTGGAGGACATTATTGGGGGGGGGGATAGATATGGTTTGGGGTATAAGGAGGCTTTGGGTCTCCAATGGGAACTTAAAGCAGTCTTATATTTGGGTATCCTCATTTTCCACTGCCTCTCTGCTTTAATTAAACTTAATTTAGAACCTTTACTGAGTGATATTAAACAGAATTGAAGGAGGTGGATTGTGCTCCCGTTCTCCCTTTGGGGCCGGGCATATGTAATTAAAATGAACGTCCTTCCTCAACTCCTATATCCTTTGGGGATGTTAAATACTATTTTACATTGTAAGTGGTTTCTTCGAGCTCAGTTGTTGCTGTCTAATTTTTTGTGGAAGGATGGGGTTGCAAAGAGAGCGTATTTTAAACTTACATTCACTGCTTCACAGGGAAGGTTGCGGCTTCAAAATTTTTAATTGTACTACTTGGGGCTCCATGAGTCTAAGTATTTTAGGTGGGGTAACCTTTCTGAGGAATCACTGGGTAATTACGTGCCACAATGATTAACTTTGGAGCAGACACTTTATAGAGGTGTCAGCCTGCAGTCTTGGGTGCTTTTATATGTCTACCCTGTGGCGTTTCCCCATTCCTTGAAAGGTACACCCATTTATTGGTCCTTACATGCACATGTGCAACTTAGTAGATATTGCCACCTTTCATCAAAAAATTGTTTAGTGCAACCATTATTTTGCAAACTTAATTTGAAGAGCGCTCAAAAGCCTATTTTGCCTTTTTTTCTTCCCCTTGGCCTTACTACTCCTGTCTTAGCTTTGCTTTCTGAAGATCAGTTATCTGATTTCCCGACTCTTCAGACGGTTTACGCTAGATCCTAAGCATTGTTTTAGATATTTACAATTGTCTAGGGCGATCCTCGATAATTTTGTTCTGCTCCCTTGAACTGATCAGACTTGTCTTTTTGATGATATGATTTCTGTGGCTGCCTCTTGCCATGCCGTAGCTCAATTGTATCACTTTTATCGATCCTTAGACCCCCTTAAGCCTTCTGGTATTGCACACTATTGGCAGGATTCTCTTTCCTTAGTTTGGAGTTCACAAGAATGGCTTAAGGTCTGGGATGAGTTATATAAAATTATTAAGTAGGATCACTACGGGCAGCTTCAGTTTAAAATTATGCATAATATGTATTTCACTCCAGTACGTTTGTTTAGAATGGGACAACATGATCCGCCCCATTGCTCCAGGTGTCACAAAGAAGATGGGATGCTTCTTCATGTGCTATGTCGTTGTGAGAAAGCGGTGCTGTTTTGGACCACTATTAAAACACAGGTGGACCCTTCTTTTGCTCTGGATGATCCGTTTACTCCAGAGATTTGTAGTTTAGATTTGTACTGGACTATTTTTCTTTACATATCAAATAAACTACATAGCTTTGATTTCAGCTGCTGTAAAAGTTATTATATTGCAGCACTGGCTTGATGACCAACTTCCTGCCTGGTCTGAATGGCACGAGGAACTCCTCAGTGCCCTCAATTTAGATTTACATATTGAAATGTTCATCATAAGCATTCTTCCTTTCTGGAAAAATTGGGTCCATTATGTGTTTGGTTAACGATGTGACCGCTGTATACAGAGTACCCAAGAGGGGAATTTTATGGCTTCACCTTTGGTCTTTGTTGGGCTTCAGGGTGGTCACTGTTATTTTTTTTTCGGGGGGTTCTTGGGGCTTCTGGGGGACAGCACCTGCTGGGGGGTGGAAGGTTATTGTTATAGGGTTTTGTTTATTATCTCATTGTGTTTTATTTATTTGGTTCATTTGTATTGGTTTTTGCTTACGTATTTTGTGATTTATACTGTTGAAAACCAATAAAGTAGAAGCACCTTTTTTCTGTTTAGTTCAGGCCTCTGGCCCCTTGACATTGTTATTAGGGGGCTGTGTTATTGACTCTTGTATCTGTTTGTAGGATTACTCATCAATATGTAGTGTATGATCCTATACTGTTTTGGATGAAACTCTGTTGTACTGTGGAATAACAATAAAATTTGATATGTTAAAAAAAAAACAACAATAAAGTATATTTAGTGAAAAAAGTTCAGAAGAGTGTTACAATAGTTGTGAATACCTTACAGAATTAAATACCCAGTGACTCTAATAATCACACTAAATGGGTGCACATATGCCTTTAAAGACACTGGTTCAGCATGGGAATTTATAAATAAAAAGCTTAGAAACAAGTCTGACAACCGTCATTCATTTGAATTGCCACAACTTTCTACTGATGCTCAGGCTTGAGCCATCTCACTGGCTACTGCCACAGAACCTAGACCTTCACAGAATTCTAGCACTTCCACTGAGAGCCCCAAACTTAAAACAAGCCTTCCTGACTTGGCACAGCATAACAACTGGCAAAACATAAATCAGAAATGCAAGGGTATTACCAGAGGTCGGCCAAAAACCACAGTGTTTACCTTGAGAGGGGTCCAAAACAAAAAAATCTCCTATGGAGCTACAGCCTGTGGTACACGGTTCTCCTTAATCGCTGACAATGCAGACTTCCTTTTGGGAGGGGAAATAAGAAACCAGCCAAGAATCCATGGAAGCAGTAATGAGAGTCAATCGGATGCATGCACCACTCTGTGTGACCTGGATGTTCTCGAGTGTGCTATAATGATTCAGGAACTTATCTCTGACCCATTAGGATAAAGACTCTCCTTGTTATTTCTGTCCTGTGATTTTATGTGGTGATCTTCGTCCTTATGCTGTTGCTTTCTTGTTTTCCCATATAGTTACCTTCCAGTCCACAAGATTGCCCTGACTGTTATCCATGGAATGACTGGCTGCACAGCACTGGTGGAAAACGCTCCTTGAAACTGAACTAGATCATTCGTGGGGTATGTATGTTATACTGACTGCCTGATTAACACTGGATTTTTTTTTTTTACATGGCTGTCTCACCTTCTCTTTTCCAAGGCCTAGATGTCTTATGCGCAAACCTTGGAGCACAATTTGAGGAGACTTTCTTTCTACACTACATTGCAACCTGGTGCTGCAGTTTATTTTATCATCTGAACTCTACTGATGTATATAATCATCATCCCTATTCCCATGTTGCCTATTATATGCACATAGATGGTTACTTCATTCATGAAGATATGTGTATGCCCATCATGCTGTATACATGTATGTTTATTTCATAACTTCAATGTCCAAACATTCCTTATAGCCTCCCTTTCCTTTTTTTTATGTTCTCTCGTTTTCTCTCTCTCTCCCTCTACCTGATTATCTGGAACTCTGCATGCATGGCACACTGACTGTCAGGGCTGGCTGGGGGGCAGTCAGGCAGCTGCACTGCATGGGACCCCACAAACCTATGGTTGCCAAACTTGCCAGCAGTCCTTTCTAAGAGACATACACATCCTGACCTGTATTTTATTAAAAAATTGCCTTTGCTTGCCTGTCAGTCAGTCCCATTACTCAGTATGGGATGCTTTTATAACTTGCACCGCCTGCCCATATAGCAGACTCAGTTTCCCACTTTTCCCAGAAGCTGTGGCTAACATGATTAGCTGCAGCATGTCAGGATGCCACGGGGACATTAAGAACATTAACTTAAGCGTGAATCCAAGTCAGACTGTCAGCATGGCTTCGTGGAGCAGAGCAAGCTGACTGTGGTGATTTTTTTGGGAGACTGGTTATGGAATATCGTCTAGAATCCAGACACTCAGATAGTCACAGAGTGAGACAGGAGTTGAGATGGAGTTCAGAGACTAGGCTGTAAAGTAAATAAACCCAGTGAGTTACAGGCCCATGGCTGGGCTGCCTGTGCAGGGATGCATTAAACACATTGCAGTTGCTATTTATATTTATTCTGTATATGGTTGCATCCGTCATTTGTTTTTGCTGGGCATGCATGCTATCTTATTAAAATCCCTAAATTCGATTCCTATAAAAAATAAAATTATACACCCTGTGGGACAGGGCTGGATGAACCTGTCCGAGAAAGAGTAGGTGTGTAGCTGTTAGTGTGGCCGGGAATGATGGAGAGGGGTTGGAAGAGAGCACGGGGGAGGAAGAGGGTGGGTTATGGAGAATGGGAGCTAGGAACAGAGGGTGTTTTATTTTGAGAGAGAGAACAGGAAGGGGAAGGCTTGGTGTACTCCTCTCTGTAGTCAATAGAGAAATGGAAGAGCAACGCTTTCCCAAGCCAGTCCATCCAGAGCACACAGAAGAAATCACTGTACATAAGGCAATTACATCACCCTGGAAGTGTCTGATAGGCTAGTAGCAGACGGGGAAGCACAAAAGAGGTTAGCAGGCATTTCCAAACTGGAAGTTCCATGTTATAGATATGCCAGCATAAAACGGCGCCCGTCATTTTTGGCAGAGTTGAAAAACGACTACAATAGATGGTCATCACTAGCCCATAGGCCTCTAAAAAAATAAGGCAGTCTGCTGCTCAGTAAAATGACCAGCAGGACTGCAGCAGGCTCCTTTCGCTGACCAGGGGCCATGCCAGGGTACATGTTAGGGATATGGCCATCCCAGGTCCTGCAGCTTGGCAGCGAAACCCACATTAACAGAGCAAAGCCCTGTACTCCCCTCCTCCGTCCATGATTCTGTAGTTCTCCATCTCTTTCTGATGTTGCTACTGATCTATATTTTGACTTTTTTGAGGCTGATTCATGGCTGGCATCATTAGATCACCTTATCCTTAACTCAATCACAGTAAAAGGTCTTTTAACTTACCAAATCTGTGAAAGAGCAACTAATATTGCTTGTAAAACTTTTGATAAAATACAGTAATATGTAGACGTATAACTTTCATATTCTCTGTATTTCTCTGTTTTCTTTTCTTGTAAGCGAACACCAGACTGCTGATTGTTAATTATAATGAGCCCCATGTTTTACCTCTGTTCCGTGCCCCGCAAAGTCTAAGTCCAGCTCAGCAGACTATGACCAATATTTGGTATACAAGCTTAATGCAAGAGAGGGGAAAGAGGAATGAATTGTACAAAATGGTAAACAGGGCAACATGGTGTTGGTAGCTTAACCTAATAATACTCTCTTTCTTAATCTATGAGGTGGAATCATTGCATGTGTGATTTGAGAAAATAAAGGGGATCCTTTATAGCTCTGCTATACCATATCATGCATTTCTTCCAAAGCAGGTTATTAACACCATTGCCCTCTGAACTCACCTTTTTGGCTCTAAGTAGCATTACATGATAAAGAGCATAAAAAAGCAGACTGCTTTACACGAACCTCTTCACACACAATTCGCCCCTTTTTGTTCTCCTTATCTTTCCACCCTTTATCTCCAGCTGTCCTATATATTTGATATTTGGTCCACCTTTATGCAAGGTTCTATTGACAAATTATCTACTTATATGGGTTACTTCTGCTGATTAACTGCTGTGTATAGTTCAGCAGGAGAATTAAATAATCATATGCCGTGTGACAGGGATCTGGGAACCAGTGGCATTGGGTATCAGCTAGTCAGTATGGCTCACAGGTCTACATTGACTGTGTATAGCAGAACATTGCTTGTATTAACACTTGTAGAAACTGTTTTTATTATCCTTCATTATTTTTCTGTACAGTGCAATATTAGTACTTTGTTTAAAAAGTTTTGTAACTATAGAAGTTTTTATAGGTCATGGCTTTTTATTGTAATTGGTGTTCTACTGTTTGTAGTATATACAGCTTTGTAGTTAAGGCTGATACTTAAAATGCTATCACACTTAGTGTTGCAGTTAGGTTTTGTCCAATCATATTTCGGAATAGGAATATACAGTCTCACAGACAGGGTACAAATAGCTGAGTTACAGATTTTTATTTATTTTCACACATCACTCGTAATTGCAGTTCGTGGTGTATACAGCAGACAGGTAGCATTCACTTCTATGGCACCTCCGCTCTTTGCCAGACAGAGACAACATTCTGCCAAGTGACATCACATGTTTAACCATTCACGATGAATAATAATAAAGCTAGTCTTAAATGTGTCTATTGGAATGTGAAGAGGCTAGGTATGCCAATTAAAGAAAAACAGTGCTTTCATACCTTCATAAACTTAAGGCAGATATTGCCTTAGTGCGACAAACTCACCTGCTAAGTGATGAGGCAGTTAAATTGAAAAGATTGGGGGTTGTGGAGGTGTATCATAATCAGTCAGAAAGACAAGGAAAGGCCTAGCTACACTTGTTAGCAAAAAACCTAATTTTACCTCCTCCTATCATAAGACAGATCCCAGTGGGAGATGGCCAATTTTAGGTGGAACAATACATGGTGGTGAGATAACTGTATGTAACATATATGCTCCTAATGGGGAGTCGGGTGCTTTTTGGGGAGCTTTTTGATGCAGTTAACAAAGTAACAGGCAAAGTATTATGCTGGGAGGTGACTTTAACTTTCTTTGGATCATCTCTGACAGACAGAAGTAATCCAGGAAGTACTGAGACAAATCTTGAAGCCAGGAAAATAATGTATGACGGAATGAATGACTTTGGCCTAACTGATGCATGGTGTCTGATGTATCCTGACAAGAAAGACTATTCTCTTTATCCCAGTAGACATGATACATGTAGTAGAATTGATATGATATTGATATCCAGCAGCTTGATTAGCTTGATCAAAGCAGATATTGACACAATCGTAATTTTGGATCATGCTCCCATATCTATTATACTGAATTTGGATCCCAACACTGAAAGGCAATTTCACTGGAGTTTTAATCGTACACTACTTAATGATACCAAATATAAGCCCTGGATTATAAAAGAAACTATATAATTTTTTGAAATTAATTATAATAGGGGAAATATTATACAGTGTGTTATAGGAGACCTTTAAGGCATACATTAGAGGAAGGATACTAAGCTTCTCTTCTTTTAAAAAGAAAGAGAGAAAGAAATTTCTTTTAGAAAAGGGAAAGAAGCTGCAAGATTTAGAGAGAATGTATAAACAGAATAAAGGGGGTTAACAGTAGCTTACTTAGACTTATAAAATGGGCTCAAGAAATCCTGTAACCTGATTGACTACAACATCTTCTGAGCCGTGTCCTTATCAGAAGATATTGTAGTCAACCGGCACTACCCTCCACTCCCGAGCCCGATTACAAAAACAGATCAGTGAACTGTGCCAACCCAAAACAAATACACAGGCTGGCATAGCTCATAGTGAGGAAACGCCACTTCCTGCCTGGCAGTGGTAAACGCTCATCTGTGAAACCCTACCACGAGCACAAACACCATCCCGTATAAAAACACTAAAACATCTTCCCCATTTAAACTGTAATCCCTGCTTTTATTTTTATCTAACAGAAACGCACGAGCTTCAGAATGTCTCCACCGATCCATCTGCCGTCCTCCCAGGGTCTCCTTCGTTAGTGATACACCAAACACCGAACAAAACAGCCTACTTCCTCCATCTTCATAGTATTGTTCAGTGCGGCATAACAACAACCCAGAAAATTATGCAAAACACTACAGCAGCTTGTAAACTCGACAGACATTTCTTTTCCTTCAAAAACGCGAACCCGGAAATGACAGTCTATGGTGACTGGTGATGAACACACTCGCTCCCAGTCAGCCAGCCCTATAATCCTGACCAAAGAAAAATTATTTAAAAAGATAAAGCTCTAAAATAATAAAACAACCAACAAAAAATTATCTATATCTATCTCTGCGTGCGCGTATATGTGTGTGTGTGTGTGTATGTGTGTGTGTCTCAGGACGGGCAGGCAACGATGAGAACCAACACCTGGACATGCTCATTCCCATTGCCTCTAAGTCAAACATATAAAACAAAACAAAGAAAAAAAACAGTTTTCACAGATTCTGCTGATCGGTAGAGCTGACACACTCAGTGTGTGCTTAGTAGTGACACAGACAGACAGACACAATCACTTTGTAATGACTTTTATTCAAAGAGCTCCAGGCCAACACATGATATATTTTTTCCTTTTCTGCTGATAACATCATATTTTATACTTTTTTATGTGCCCTTTTTAGGTACATTTTTTAATTAACTTCATTACCGCACAAAGCCCATTTTATAAGTGCAATAACACACTCCCGAGGTGTGGGTTATCTCCTGATAAGAACACGGCCAGGTGCATAAGGCACTCGGCTCAAGCGCCTCATGCCTAACAACGCACCTGGGCATGCTGTTATCAGGAGATAACCCACACCTCATCGTATTATTGCTTGCGTATGATGCTACTGTATTACCCCATGAAATTAATAACATTCATACTAAGAAAGCAGAATTTGCCTTGTTTAGGATGCAGCAAAGTTACTGGAAATCCATGGAGGAGGCTGGCAGGCTTTTGGCCTAAAGGCTCAAACAAATCCAAAATAGAAATAATATACATAGTGTAATGGTTGAATCTCAAAATATTTTCACTAGTACTAGGGATATTAACAAGGTCTTTTTTTAATTCTACGCAGATCTGTATGCAAGCAAATACAGCAATAATTCAGACATAATTGGGTACTTTTTGTCCAAGGCTAAACTCCCCCAAATGTCCGAATCAGAAAAGCAGGATCTGTGCAGGGATATCTCGTTGGATGAGATTAAGTGGGCAATTAATGATCAACCCAGGACAAAAGCTCCAGGATCAGATGGTTTGTCAGCTGAACTTTACTGATTCCTAAATGAGGAGATAGCCCCAGTGCTCCAGAAAGTATATATAGAGGCAGATGATAAGAAGGGTTTACCCCCACAGTGTCAGAGGCTATCATTACAGTCTTGTTAAAAAAGGGCAAAAGCCCCCCCTTGATCCACCAGATTATTGTCCAATTTCCCTATTAAATGTCAACTACAATATCTGTGTGAAGATTCTAGCTACTAGATTGCAGAGCATACTTAGTCATTATATATATAGGGACCAGTTGGGCTCATTAAGGGGAGTTCTGGCTTTGAAAACATTAGAAGGGTGCTGTCAACAATGTAGATGGCCTCCAAGCATCAAGACAAGTCTATTCTGTTATCTCTGGATGCCCACAAGGCATTCAGCTCCATTGAATGGCACTGTCTGTATGCAGTGCTAAATGCTTTCGGGCTGGTAGATAGTTTTGTTTCACTGGTGGCAATACTGTGTCAAGCCCCTACTGCCAAAATATGTACCAACAAAATTCTGTCTGAAAAATGTTCACTAGAAAGAGGGACAAGGCAAGGGTGCCATCTTTCCCCATTCCTATTTATATTGTCTCTGGAGTCTCTTCTTTGTCACATTAAACAAAATGCTCTTGTTTCTGGAGTTAGTTTTAACAAGCTTGAACAAAAAGTAGTGGCGTACACTGATGATTTATTACTGTCCCTGTCAAATCCATGCAGGTCTCTTAGGCCCACTATGGATCTTTTGGAAGAATGTAAACTAGTCTCTCATTTATCTGTCAATTGGCCCAAATCAGAAGTTCTCCCACGAAACAGTAGCAAAGAAGACCTTAGACTGCTCTATTCCCAAAACAGTTTAAAATGGGGAGGAACACATATTACTTATTTAGATATTTAGATTCCACACAAGATAGAAAAATCTGTTTGCTAATAACATGGGGCCCTTAACTGAAGAAATGAACATTAATCTAGAAAAATGTTGTAAACTCAGTCTGTCACTCTGGGGTAAGGTAAATGTGCTCAAAATGATGCTGACGCCCAAAATTCTTTATTTGTTAAATAACATACCAATGCATATTAAGCCTGTCCGGTTCAATAAGATAGATTCCTCTATTAGGTTATTCCTGTTGGAGAAGAAAAAGGCAAGGCTTAGTCTGGGGAAACTGAGGAAAACATGGCAGCAAGGCAGTATGAACCTTCTGGATTTTAAGCATTATCATGGCCTTTCGATACAGACAGACCAGTTATTGGTTACTGACAGGTAGTAGCACACCTTTATGGGTTAAATATGAAGTCTCTATAGTCAGTTTCTGTTCATTATATCGTATTATACTGGGCATATATCTAGCTCATGTAGGGTCCCTCCATATCATTCTGAAGACCTCTACTAGGTCTGTCATACGCTTTATTTTATTTTAGTTGTTTAACCAGGTTGTTTAACCAAGTATAGCACACTAAGCTGAAAGCTTTTTTACAGGAGCGACCTGGTTCGGAGCGGACATTCACTTTGTCAGTTACTTGTCACTCTTCTCAAGCCCTTCCGAGAACAAGCCCATATGAAGAAATCCCATGATCAAAATCCCGGGGGGGTGGGATTATGGTTAATCTGCTATGAGTATAAAAAAAAAAGGAATCTTGCTATCATGGGATATAATGGACCCCAAAACTGATATCCTTAGATCATTCGAAGAGTAGAGGACATGTATAACTTAACCTTATACACAGTTCCACTCATACCTGTGAATAAGTGCTGAAAGGCACTGTAGATGACAGTTTGCCATATGAATGTCCAAGGAATTTGAGAGTTTAAATGTAATAGCTAGGAACAAAGGAGGCTCTGGTAAATTGTACAGGCTCTCCATCAAACCAGGCCCTGATCTCACCTGTAACACTAAACAAAAATCTAGGAAGACAGTTTAGGACATGCAATATCACAGGCATCATGGGACCTCATGTGGCATAATTCTTATAAAACCAGTAGTGATCTGCAGGGTTGCCTAATCCAGTTCAAAATACTGAACAATTGGTGTTGTACCCTGGATAAATTACATAAATGTGTCCTGTCTCCAGATAGCAACTGCTAGAAGTGTGGATTTATAAATGCTGACCTACTTCATATACAGTACTATGGGACTACACACTGGTTAGGTCTTCTTGGATAATCATTTGGAAACATTGCAAGCAGATTCTTAACAATATTCTGCCATTTAAGCCTGGATTTTTTTATGTTATAGGATAAAAGTAATGTTATTAACCCTAAACCTAGCAGGAAAACAGTGGCTTATGACAGCAACATTGGGTTTCAAATATTTGATTTTGAGTCATTGGAAAGACAGGTATTCCCCCAGTTTAAGCGAATGAGCTAAATATTTATCCAGTGTTGGCTCTTGATGAATGCATTAGTCATCTAAATACAAGGACATTGTCACACTGAATAAATATGATGCAAATTGGGACTCATTTTTGAAATGATTAAAACCAAGGTAGACACTATATTGCCTTATCATTATTTATGGTAATCCTATGGAAATCTGTGGAGAAGAAGCCAGAAGGAGAAGGAAGGAAACATATTCAATTCAGTGCTTTAGAGTAACTGGTAATTGCTATTTTTCTTTTAAACTTAGATTGTGGGCTTTTAGTGACACAGTACTTTCTTTGTTGTCTTTACTTATAATTGTTTTTGGGCTGTTGAAAATTTAAAACATAGTGGTGGTGTAATTCTGTGCTGTCTTTAATTGCTGCAGATTTTTGCCCCTCCCTTCCCCAACTCTTAATTATATGCCCTGTTAAATCTGATTGACAGGAGCTAAACACAGGGTATAGTAAGGGGTGTGAAGTAGGAGGAGCATAAGAGGAAGAAGCCCACCCTCAGCACGACAAGTGTGTTGATTCATTTATTTATTTATTGGTTTCTTTTTTTTTTTTAAAGAAAATTATCTGAGGATCAGTGGCAGGATTTTTAGGACAGTAAATTAATAAAAAGGGAACTAGGAGAGCTTCAGTAGCAGACAAGTAGTGGAATTACAGTATAATGTGGGGAGTGGTGCAATGCAGTGGCTGTGGGGCAGCCATATTCAGGCAGACCTTCTGGACACTGAGGTGCTGCCCTGTCTGCATCCTCTCTCTGGACTGGGGATGAGGTAGCCAGACTCAGAGCGGAAGTAAACTGGGTCAGGAGTACCATCACCCCTATCCAGAGACCACCCAGTCCAATGCAACTTCCTCAAAGGATGCCGAGAACGAGGAGCACTTGGATGACAGTGGGCTCAGGGAGGGTTAGAGCGGTCAGGCAGAGGCGCATTCCAGATCCTATTCCACTCAAGAACTCATATGCCACACTGGCAAACGAGGACAACCAAATAGAGGTACCCAGAGAAGTGAAAGGAAAGGATGTGGAGGTTAGCCAAGGAGGTGACCTCAGCGGGGAAAGCAGTGGACCCCAGAGGAGGCGGAAGTGAATCCTGGTGGGGGACTCCATCATAAGAGGGATCCAGCTAGGAACACAGGAGGGGGAGGACAGGGAGGTGAGGTGCCTACCAGGTGCCACGGCATGGAGGGATGGAAGGAAAATCCTGGGGATCACTGGGAAGGCAAGACAGGAGGGTGAGCTGGATTTCATTATCCACCTAGGTACTAATGACCTGGCAAATGGGGAGCCAAAGGAAGTTCAGGAAGAGTTTAGGAAATTGGGGAGGGGTCTCAAGCAAGTAGCTACTTCTGTCACTTTCTCAGAAGTACTACCTGCGAGAGGCAAGGGAGAGCACAGGAGTGCATGCACCAGGAACTTTATCTCATGGTTGAAGAACTGGTGCTGTGAGGAAGGGTTTGGATTCATTGGTGACTGGGGACCCATCTGGAGGGATGGAGGTTTGTTCAAGCCTGACGGCCTGCATCCATCCTGGAGGGGAATCCAAGCACTCAATGATAAGTTTAAATGCTACATTGACAAACATTTAAACTAGCAAAGGGGGGTGGCAGGCCAGCAAGGAGGGTACCTACTTGCTCACCCCCCACAGCTAGCAGTGGAACCAGTGAACCAGAGGAGTGGCTATCTCTGCAAAGCAGTGTGCAAAGATGGAGATTAGTGCCCAAGAGGTGGATAGGCAGAAAAGGGGCAAAATTCAGCAGAAGGGTAGACAGCAAGGAGAACCAGGTATAAAGGACAACCAAAGAAGGGGCTGGAGTAGAACAGTGAAACAGTCTAGGGAGGTCAAATCATGGAAAGCCATGTGTGCAAATGCCAGGAGCCTTAGCAACAAGATGGAAGATCTGGAGGCTGTCATGGTGCAGTCAGACCTGGTGTAATGATAACCACGACTGGGAGATGGCCATACCTGGCTACAACATATTCAGAAGAGACAGAGCAGGCAGGAAGGGAGGAGGAGTGGCACTGTATGTGAAAAATGACATAAGGGCCACAGAGATCCAGGAGGAACAAAATGGGGAGAATACTGTGGGTTAAGCTGGAAAGGAAAATGGGAACAGCCATCTGCAGAGGTGTGGTCTATAGACCACCAGCCCAGGAGGAAGAAACAGATAGGAGTTGATGCTAGCCATCCAAAGGATGGCAGACAAGGTGAGGTAGTACTGGTTGAGACTTCAATATTCCAGACGTGGACTGGAGCATCCCAGCAGCAGCATCAACTAGGAGCAGATTTATCCTGGACTCCTTCAGGGTGCCTTCCTCAAGCAACTGGTCATGGAACCAACTCGGCAGAAGGCAATACTGGACCTTGTGCTCACAAACAGGGACAGTGTGATGAGGGTAACAGTGGGGAGCACCTGGAACAGTGACCACCAGTCATTGTGGTTTGAAATCACAGAAAGAGAGAAGCAGACCACACAAAAACACGTATCCTGGATTTTAGGGGGCAGCCTTTGGGAAAAGGGGAGATCTTGAAAGAGGCATTAAGGGGAATGGGACAGGAATCAGGGGTTGAGGAACAGTGGGTAGTATTTAAAATGGGGATTACAAGAACAACAGAATTATGCATTAAGCAGGTTAGCAAAAGGAAAAGGAAGAGGAGACCATTATGGTTTTCCAAAGAGGTAGCAAAGAAAGTGAAAGCCAAAAAGATTGCATTCAGGCAATATAAAAAGACACAGGCAGAAGGGGATAGGCAGAAGTACCAGGAAAAGCAAAGGGAGGCAGGGAGGTCAGTGAGGAAGCCAAAGCTCAGACAGAAGGACACATTGCAAAATCAGTGGGTAGAGGACAAAACCTTTTACAGGTACATACGTGAAAAAGAAAGACAAAGGGAGGGATAGTGAGACTGAAGGGGGAGGATGGGGGCCGCGTGGAGGATGACAACAGTAAAGCTGACATATTGAACAGGTATTTCTGCTCAGTCTTTACTGAGGAAGAGGAAGGTAATGGGTCTGAAGGAAGTACAAGGGGTGAGAAGGCAGAATGGACACAAGTCCCTTTACACGAGAAAGGGTCCTGAAGGAACTGCAAGTAATAAGAGTTGATAAAGCAGTGGGGCCAGATGGGTGCACCCAGGGTCCTTAAAGAACTAAGAGGTGGTGGCTGAACCTCTGGCTATCCTGTTTAGCCGATCACTGGAAACAGGGAGGTACCCAAAGACTGAGGACAGCAGATGTAGTCCCCTTATACAAAAAGCGGAACAAAGGCAGAGCAGGGAACTACAGACCAGTCAGCCTCACCTCGGTAGTGGGGAAGATCATGGAAGCACTACTGAAGGAGAGATTGGTGGAACATTTGGTTGTCAATGGACTACAGGACCCAAGGCAGCATGGTTTCACCAGGGGAGGTCATGTCAGACCAACCTCTTTGAATTTTTGACTGGGTGACTAGGGAGGTGGATCAGGGGAGGGCAGTGGACATTGCCTATCTGGACTTTAGCAAGGCCTTCGACACTGTGCCACATAGAAGACTATTACACAAACTGGGGAATATGGGTGTGGGCAGGACAGTAGTGTGGTGGGTCGGTAACTGGCTGGGTGGCAGGACACAGAGGGTGGTGGTAAATGGCTGTCACTCCACAGAGAAAGAGTGACCAGTGGGGTACCACAGGGATCAGTGCTGGGACCGGTCCTATTCAACATCTTCATCAGTGACATTGCACAGGACCTAGAAGGCAGAATTTCACGGTTCGCTGATGACACAAGTTCTGTAACAGAGTAGACACACAGAGGGTGTAGACAGAATGAGAAGGGACCTGCAGAAACTTGAAGAATGGTCTGGGTTTGGCAGTTGAAATTCAATGCAAAGAAGTGCAAGATAATGCATATGGAGCACAAAAACCCTGGCACAATATATCAGTTGGGGGATGAGGATATAGCATGCACCAAGCAAAAAAGGGATCTTGGGGTTATCATCTCTGATGACCTCAAGGTAGGGAAACAGTGTGGCAAGGCAGCAGGTAAAGCAAATAGGATGCTGGGATGTATAGGCAGGGGCATCACCAGCAGGAAAAGGGAGGTCATAATTCCGCTATACAAGACACTAGGGATGCCCCACCTGGAGTACAGTGTACAGTTCTGGAGACCATACCTACGTAAGGACATAGACAGGGTAGAGAAGGTCCAGAGGAGGGCAAGAAAGATGGTGCATGGATTGCATGACAAGTCCTATGAAGACAGGTTGAAGGAACTGAACATGTATTCCCTGGAGGAGAGGAGGGAGGGAGGGAGGGAGGGGGATATGGTAGAGATATACAAGTATCTCACAGGGAGGAACAGGGTGCAGGAATACACTATTTTAAGCGAAAAAGATGTTTCTGGACTAGGGCATGGGATGAAGTTGGAGGGGGATGATTCAGAGGAAACATGAGGAAGAATTTCTTCACAGAACGGGTGGTGGACAAGTGGAACACCCTGCCAGAGGAAGTGGTGGGGGCTGAAACAATCACGGGATTTAAGAATGCATGGGATAGACATAAAGGAATTCTGAAGGTCAGGGGTAAGGGGCAACAGACTTCTAGGAAAACATAAACTGAACTTACAAGCTCGAATGGGCAGACTGGGTGGGCCATAGGCCCTTATCTGCCGACACTGTCTATGTATCTATGTGATGTGCATCTGTGTACCAAATGATTTCATATCGTTGGTCTAAGTAAACATTTAGGTTTACTGATATTCTATTTTACCTACTGTACTTGTGCTTCATTCTGAATCTGTTATGGTTATGCCATGACTGCAGTGTTTGCTGATAGTTATGTATTTTGTTGTATTATTTTTTTCTTCTAAAATTAATACAATTTGTTTAAAAAAAGTACTGTTTTTAGGGCGGACAATAATTTCTCCTCCTTGCAAAAACTGTGACTCACAATGCACTTGCTCTCTCCGCACAAGCAACTACTTGATAAAAAGAAGCTATCTCATTTTATCTCCACCATTTGAACATCTTACTGCTGGTAAAGAAATCTGTCTAAAGTAAGTAAGTCTTTTACTGCCATCATGTGGAAAAAGATTGTACAACACTTTGTCATGAAGTAAAAATGTGTGATTTTATTACAAGCTACAGTATACTAACTTCAGAATGTTTCAGTTTATTCACAGAATATAACTCTGGTGAGCCACTCAAGCTCTCCATTCTGACAAAAAAGCAACAATTTAATAACTTAAGTGAAACATTTACCAAGTAAGTTTTATCATATGAAAAATGCCCAATAGCTAATTTCTTTGAAATAGAAATTCCATATTTCAATATGTTTCTTTAAAACAGAAATTTAGTATTACATAATACAGTGCCTCTGTTTGAGGTGTTTCTAAAAAGCTGTTCTCAATGTTAGAATGTTAAGAACAACCTTTGGATGTTGATAGGCAGCACCTGCGAACGAGAGCCACTTGAGCTTCACTCTCATGCATTATGACATCACTATACCTGTGAAGTGTGAGAACCAGCTTGTTCTTCACACTCGGAAGTTAGTTGTTCTCTATGTACAATACAGTATGTTTATGACAGTATTTTTCTACACAGAACAGAGATCAGCCAATCTGTCTATCGTAGCTACAATCTAAAGTAAGAAAAGAAAGATGTTCCAGCTGGTCAGTTTGAGCTCATCTTCAGTTCAAACAGTGACATTTGGTAAGAATTTGTTGAAGAGCCGACTGCTAACATTTCTAGAACCACCTACAGAAACAACAAAAAATGGCAATAGACAAGTTACACTGGAAAAACAAGAACTAACTACATTACAGTAGAATGCAGTAAAAATGAAACAACAAACAACTTTGCCAGTCAAGACTCTTCACAGATTAGGCAGGAGAAATCAACCTGGCACTAGACTTAAAAACTATATTTTAAGCAGAACTGATTAACATATTAAAGAGCCACCAACGCTTTATGAAGAATTTTGAAGAACTTAATATTTGAACACAAAGCAGCTTATATTTCTCATCAGCTCTGTATTTCTTACCTCCATTATTTATTAATTAGGTCAGATGCATGAAAACAGAAGAGTTGTTCCCCGAGGGTTCATCAGCTCCTGTTGCTTCTTCCCAGCCTGATGTCATAATACTGTGATTGTGACATCACAGTTATTCCCACAGCAACAGACTGTGATGTCATAACATAGGTTTATGATGTCAAGTAGGGAGTAAGTTATAGCGGCAGATGAGCTCAAAGGGATAAAGATTCTGTTTTTGTGGGAATTTCTTCAGTAATAAATAGTGAAGAGGAAAAATCTATAGGAGGTGTGTGAAATATGAGCTGAATTTTGTCCAACTATTACAGTATGTTTCCAAAGTTTTTTCAAAGGTGTCAGCTGCTGTTTAAGACATCCTGGTCAGGGAAGGGCTTCATAATGTTTACATGGTAGGTTTGCTGCTTGTGCCTCCTGTCGGGTAGAGCCACCACATAATTTTTTTTTTTTTTTTTTTAGTCTTTGGTAACTGGGTAGGCCCACTAGGCACAAGTGCCTGTTTTCAGGGGCGACCTGGGAGTACTGGATGGTTAAGTGACTTGCTCAGATTCACACAGTATGCAAGTGGAGGTTGTGAGAATCAAACTCAGGTCTGGTCTGCTGGATGTATCAAGCTTGATCACACCTCGTTCATGTAACCTCTAGGCTATACTGCCAGCCCATTATTAACATCATTTACCCTCCTGACCACTGAGTAAAGACCAACCCAAGCTGCCTGCAGTTTATTCTGTTGAATGGGGATGATTACCAGCACCTGTTGCCCGACTTTGTACTCCTGGGCTCTGGCCTCATGGTCATATCATGTCTTTTGCCTTTGTTGTGCAGCAGCTAGGTGCTCCTGTGTGAAACCCATGAGCTCCTTGAACCATGACCTGACATTCCCGGACATACATCACAACAGATTCCTCTTGGAGAGCAAGCTCACCCTCCTGTTTGTCCTTTACCAGTTCTGAGGGACCCCTTATCATATGGCCAAAGAGGAGCTTGAAGGGTGAGAACCCTGGGGACTTCCCTATGTGGGAATAAGAGATGGGGGTAGATACTTGTCCCATCCTCTTGCATGCTGGTCGGCAAATGCCTTTAACATGAATTTAAGTGATGCATTAAAGTGCTGGACCAGACTGTTCATCTGGGGGTGGTATTGTGAGGCCCTGAGCTGCAGCACTGCACACTTCTCCCATAGACTAGTCATTAGGGCAGACATAAAATTGGTGCCCTGATCCAACAGAATTTCTTGGAAAACCCCACCCAACTGAATATTCCCAGAGGTTTGTTGGCCTCCTTTTCTGCCTCAGTGGAGGAAAAGTCACAGCCTCTGGGTACCTGGTGACATAGTCTACAACCACCAGAATGTTCCTGTTGACTGTGCGACTTGGTGTGCTGAGTGGCCCAACAGTGTCCCCGGCAACTTGCCAAAATTGCTTTTCAATTATAGGCAAGGAAATCAAAGTCTCCTTAGCCTTATCCTCAATCTTTTCCTCCCTCTGGCAATGCTGAAAATCCAACATTAGTTTGCTACATCCTCAAAGGTACTAGGCCAGTTAAAATTGTTAGTCACCTGTCTTTTTGTATGCTGACTCCTAAGTGTCCTGAAAAGGGTATATTATGGGCTAGTGCCAGAAGTGGCTTCCTGTACCCCTTAGGAACAACCATCTGCTGAGTACCCTTTCCTCTGGTCCTTGCTCTGGAGCCCACTCTCAATATAGCAGCCCATTCTCCCAGTATACCTCCCTCATCTATGAACCCTGAGATTCACCTTCCACCCTGGTGGCCAATTCTCTAAGTTTCTATAGATATGGGTCAGCTTGCTGAGCTCTCCCTAGCTCTGCATGCCTGACCATCCCTAAGACACACTCTCCTCAGGGAGAGCAACCCACAGCTGAGCTTTCCCCAGTCTATAGCTGTGGCCCAGAACTGCTGCTTCCAGCTCATTCTTCAGCTGCAGCTCCCCCTTGCTGCTGAGGGAGGAATTGTTTCCAGATGCACTGCACCCTCTATGTCCTCAGATGATTGTTCCCTAGCCTTACTATGGATAGTAACACACACAATGTCAGGCCAACTGCCAAAGCCATTACCAATCCACAGAAAGGTACAGTACAGCACCCACCTCCAGTATGCCCTGGCCACCTTCCCAATGTAGAAAGATCCAGGCCATGGGCACTGAGGCCTCAGTACCCATCACTCCTCTAATTCTGGAAAACTGGCCCATCAGGATCTGTTCTGGGTGAATTAGATACAGCTTTGCTATTGAAATGGAGGCTGTGGTGTCCCTCAGTCCTTTGGTTACCATCCCATTAACTAGCATAGGGATCATGTGTGCAGTGAAGTTAGTGGGAACTGCACTCTGGGTACCGTACAGGCCACTAACTTATGGGTTCTTCCTGAACTAATCCCTTCACCTGCACTCACTCCATTTGCTATGTTTTTTGGACAGTAATGTGATAGGTGTCCCAGGTTTTGGCAGATATGGCGCCTGCATTCTCCTGACTCCTCAATTTTAAAACCATTCAGCTTTACTTTTTGCTCAGGAACAGGCTGGCTTCCGTTAGGATGCCACCCTCCACACGGTTCTCTTAAAATCACCTAATGTCCCTTCCCCATTGTTTTTTCACTAATTGTATGGTTGTCTGGACACAAACTGATCAGCCCTCTCAGCCGCCTCCTTTGTGGAACTTGGAGTCTGATCCAGAAACCATATTCTCAGCTCATCATGTGCAGTCTTGAGAAACTGTTCAGTGAGAAATAAATCCTTGATCTGTTTCATGATCCTAGCCTTTGCACTCTCTAACCAGTGCTCTAACAAATTGCATAGCTGAACACACAATTCTGAATAGCTAAATTAGCTGTCTCCCAGTGCCTTCCTTAACCCTCTAAATGTTTGTTTATAAGCTTTGGGAATCAATTCAGAACGAAGTATCAAGGCATGTTTCATCTTGGTATAGTCCATACAGTCCTCATTGTGCATCCTGGTGAAGGCTTCTAACACTCGGCCTGTAAGGAGTGGCAGAAGGTGAGTTTCTCAAGAAGTAATTTCCAGTTCAAATTCCCCACAAAATCTTTTAAAGGGTATTAAAAAAATCAAGATTATCCCTCTCCTGATATTTGGGAAACATTATGAGATGAATTTTGGCTTCTTGGGTCAAACCCTTGATGCCAAAACTTATGGTCTGTGGCAGTGCCCTCTGGCACAGAATCTCCTTCTCCCTCTCATGGTGGCACTGCCTTTCTCATGTCTCTCATCTGAACCTCATGCTGGCACTGCTTCTCTCACTCCTCTGCCTTCTGCCTTACTTTTTGCAGCTCTGCATCACCGTTTTATGTTATCTTGTACAGGCACAAGCAGCGTCTTGCAGTCATAGCACATTTCAAGGGGGCAGTGCAGGGAACGCTTAGTAGGTGCGTCCCACAGCCCCCAGTTAGCGAGCATGCTAGCGCTGATGTGAAATTTAAAAGTGTGCCAAAACCTTGAAAGAAATCTGCCACTCCAATGAGGTGCAGTTACCTCATTGGAGCATCAGATGACAAGGTTCCGTTACATCCCTTTCCTGGCGAAACATTTCAGTAAATATGGAGGTTCTTGCCACCCACCACACACAATCCCCACAAAGCCGACATTGAGGGTGGCCGGTCCCCATGTCAGTATATCATGCCCCCCCCCCACCCCACATGGCAGCTTAGATTCAGTGCAAAGTAATGCACCTGGGAAACAAAAACCCAGGGGAAGAGTACACATTGGGGGGGAGGTACTAACAACAACACAAATGGAAAGGGACCTGGGCATAGTCATATCAGATGATCTTAAGGAAGGTAGGCAATGTGAGAAGGTAGTAAGGAGGGCTGGGGGAATACTAGGATGTATAGGGAGAGTCATCACCGTGGAAAATAGGAAGTTGTTATCCCTCTGTACAGACAGTTGGTGAGACCCCATCTGGAGTACTGCATACAATTATGGAGACCCCATCTCCACAGGGACATAGACAGGATGGAGGCAGTCCAGAGGAGGGCAACTGAAATGGTGCAGGGTCTGAAACAGAAGCCATATGAAGAGAGAGAGAGAGACTAAAAGTGCTTAATATGTATATCCTTGAGGAGAGGGGGGACATAATAGAAATGTTTAAGTACCTCAAGGGAATCAACAAAGTCCAAGATGGGAGCATCCTTAAGAAAAAGAGATGTACAAGAACAAGGGGACACAATTTGAAGATGGGGGAACGGCTCAGGGGAGACGTGAGGAAGCACTTACTCACAGAGAGGGTGGTGCATGCATGGCACCGCCTTCCTCAGGAGGTTGTGGGGTCAAAAACAGGGAATTTAAGAATGCATGGGACAAACTTAAGGCAATTTTAGTGAGGGGTAGCAAGAAGTAAGGTATTGGGTAACTGGAATCTGCAGCTTAACCAATAAGTAGGAAATGGGAAGACTTGGAGGGTCAAGCAGTCCTCATCTGCCATCAAAGTCTATGTTTCTGTGTTTCTACACACGCTTTCTTTGCCAATGGGGGACCAATCCCTGGCGGCATCAGTCCTCCCCCAACAATTTCTTTGCTGATGGGGGTCCCAGTCCCCACTGGCATCATGTTCCCCCACCCCACACGCTTTCTTTGCCAAAGGGGGACCCAATCCCCATCAGCATCAGTCCTCCCCCAAATTCATGGGGCACACTGGGAGCCTACCCCAGTGTGCCCAACATTTTTTTTATTTTACCTGTCAATAAAGGAAACCATTCTCTGATGTCTGTTGTTTTTCCCTGTGAAAAAGAAAATGGTTCCTCATCATCCCCAGTGCCTCCCTCCCCAACCCGCACCCCGCCTCCCTGCACCTCCTCTCACACCATACTTACCTCCTGAGGTCCAGCGCTGCGATCTTCTGTGTACCAGGAACATGTCTGAACTCTTCAAAAGCCGACTGCAAAATGAATAAAATCACGGTAAGCTTCATAATGGCATCAATGGGGGGGTTTCAACTTAGGTTGCTATCTCAGCCATTTTTTGGAATTTTGGCTCCAAATTTTCAACATGCGGTTCTTGGGACCCCTCCTCATGAACACATGTACTGTCATCTCGTTACTCGGTCCTGAAAGGTGATTTCGCGGTCACTGCATGGAATTACCTTTCAGGACTGATTACCAAAATGACAGTGCCACTATTCATGAGGTGGGGTTCCAAAAAGCCCATGTTGCAAATCTGGTGAAAACATTTCAAAGAATAACTGCGTTATGAGCGTGTGTTGCGCATTTTCCATGCACACTTGTAACTTCGAAGATTTTTCATATTTTCACTCCAGATTTTCAACATTGGTATTTTTTCACACCTCCTTATGAACAGTACAGCTGTCATTTTTCACATCCTGCCCAAAATGTGTTTTTGCACATGTAGCGCACAGTGGTATGGTCGCTGTGGGAAATCAACTTTTGGGACAGATTAACAAAATCACAGTGCCACTGTTCATGAGTGGAGGTCCTAAAATGCCTATTTGAAAATTTGGTTAAAAAAATTCCCAAAATAATTGGGTTACGTGCGTGCATTGTGCAGTTTCTACACACACTCATGACTTCACCAGTTTTTCATATTTTCACTCCAGATTTTCAACATTGCATTTTTTTATACCTCCTCATGAACAGTACAGCTGTCATTTTTCACATCCTGCCAAAATGTGTTTTCGCACCTGTGACGCTAAATGGTGTAGTCGCTGTGCAAATTCTCCTTTCGGCTAACGAACTGATAGTGCCACTGTTCATGAGGTGGGGTCAAAAAAGCCCATGTTGAAACTTTGGAGTTAAAATACCAACAAACACCTGGGGTCTTAGGGTTTTCAACCATAACGCCCCACCCCCACCCTGCAGCCAGTGACAGGCATTGAGGTGTGTCTTGGAATCTTTGGCCCCACAGTTCACCCCATTCTCCTATACTGCACCCATCTCAGCATATTTCCTAATGGAATGGGATGAGCATAAGGCCCGAAGACCCCAAGGCACAACGTGACATTTGTCGGTGTCTGCCGGGTCAGGTGAGTTGAAATGGTGTGAGCATTATGGCTAACAACCCAAAGACACACCCCAACACCTGTCAGTCTCTGCAGGGTGGGGTTGGCATCAGTTCAGTACTTCACTGCCATTCCTATTTTGCATCTCTCTAACTCCTGCACTACCAGTGCCAGCAAGACAACATTCGGCATTGACAAATACTTGTTCTACTCAGCCTCTTGTTTTGATACTCAGCATCTGCATTCTGCTGCTCATCTTCTGCCTTTTTCTTAACCCAGGTAAACCCTATCTACATCCTTTCTATATGGTCTGCTTGAGCAGCTGCCCCAGCGACAGGTTCCGGCTCACTTGCACACTCACAAGCCTCCATGTCATCACTTTGGCCAGCAGTGACCTATTTTACACTGCTTCTCAGGTCACTTTTCTCAAGAAGGTCTATGACATCTGCCCTTTTTTGGCATTCCTCAAAGACAAGCCGCATTCTGTACAGCTCCCGTAGGTTTAGCAATGTGCATTAATCATATTTACCAGACATAATGTCTTCCTGAAGGTTTGGCAATGTGCAGTAATCATATTGCACAGACATAATGACTTCTGTCTACTCTTCTTTAAAACAAAATAAAATGGTAGTAGGTACAGTATGTGCTTTTGTATAACTTGTTCTATGACTGGACAGATACCCTTTTTATTGATGATCCATTTATGACCCTACCACTACCAGCCAGCATAACACAGAGACGTTCTCCCATAACTCATTCTCCCAAAGATCTGTCCACACTGTGCTACCAGCTTTCATGACCCTTCAGATGCCTGAATGATTGCCTCAGTATGCTGCCACCACCAAGCTTGACTCTCACGTGGGATAGCTTGAGGTCAGAGTCCCACCATAGTCACTGCTCACATAGTACAGTGACCTTTCCCAAAACATAACTGACCCAACCCTGTAGTCACAACTGAGAATGCTTTGCTTTGGACAGTTTAGTAGCTTGTCTCAGAAATGGATCACAGACTTAACAAATACCCCCAGGTTATCTGTACCTTCAAAAACATAGTCACAGAGGGTATGAAGTATATAAAATCAATATTTAACACTGCACAATATTTACATATCACTCGGTATTACTCAGTATTTTAAGAGTGGAAGTAGGCCTAGGCCCATCGAGACCACCCTCCCCACTCTTGTGGGGTGTATTCAGGTTTCTGTCCCCAGAAGGAGTTTATCCAGTTCGGTTTTAAATTTCTGGAGTGTATGACTTTCTACAATATGTTGGGGCAGGGCATTCCATAGCCTAGTAGCCCTTATTGTAAAGTAATAGCCAGGTTTGTTCGTAATTGCCCCAGGGATAAAAATCTGCCTGTTGTTGCACCTGAGATTTTTGGGCTTATCAGCATACTTAACATTATAATCATTCATTAGATTGGTATCCTTTAAGAAATTAAATAATAGTAAATCTCCTCAGTTCCTCCTTAGCTGTAAGTCATATAAACCTAACGCTGTTAGCCTTTCCTCGTATGATAAGTCCTTTACCCTTGGTGTTACTTTTTGTGGTCCTTCTTTGCAAACTTTCTGTAATTTTAATGTCCTTGTTAAGATATGGGGCCCAAAAGCTGACACCCTAATCTGTATTTGGTCTGATAAATGATTTGTATAACTGAAGAATACAATTTTCATTCCTAGTAATAAATTACTTCTTTATGGATGCTAACATGTGGTTTCCCATCTGTGCTACTTTCCTGCACTGGTTATTTGTTGTGAATTGATTATTGACAATTACCCCCAGGTCTTTTTCAGATTTTGCTGCTTTAATGATGTTGCCATATACTAAATAATCGGTGCTCTGATTTTTGACCACAAGGGCTGGATATTTAAAAGGGTTGAGCCATGCACAGCCCACCAATGCGCGCGCGATATTCAAAGGGGCAAGTTGTGCTGCTAACTCGATGTGCGAGAGTGCATCGTGTATGTATGCAATGCAAGTAGGGGGGCATGCCCATGCATATGCGGCACATCCCAATATTCAGTCCGGGATGTGCGGCACATATGCTGGCGCAACTCCACCTTGCACCGCTCAGGAGGGCACAAAGTTGTGCCTGGTAAAATCAGGAACAAGTCCTGGCCACCAACAGGTGAGCTGCTATATTGCAGGGCACAACACAGCAGCCGCCAGCCGTGGGTGGCCAACTGCCCACCCAGAACACTGTCCACAAGCTCCCTGCCCTGGGAGCGACGTGCCCCTCCATCGCCTGATCACGGACATAGGTACATGAAATCCCTGGTGGTCCAGTGGACCGCCCTCCCATCGCCTGATCGCGGGCATATGTTTGAAATATCCCTGGTGGTGCAGTAGACTGCCTTCCATCACCCGATCACAGGCATATGTTTGAAATATCCCTGGTGGTCCAGTGGACCGCCTTCCATTGACCGATCACTGGCATATGTTTGAAATATCCCTGGTGGTCCAGTGGACTGCTCTCAATCACCCGATCATGGGCATATGTGTTAAATATCCATGGTGGTCCAGTGGAACCCCCCCCAGCACCCGATTGCGGGCGGATATAATGAAAGTAATCCTGGTGGTCCAGTGGTACCCCACTTCCACCTGCCCACTGAGGTCCCCCACCACTCAGCACCCCCCCAGTTAGCGGCGGGTGGCGGCACCCCACCTGCATGCCACCCGGTCGCCCACCGACTGACAGTGTACAGTACTGTCTGTACACCTATTGGTCCACCCTGGTGTCGATCTTGTACAAGTAAAAAAAAAAATTCATACTTTAATATTAAAAACAGCTTAAAGCATCACTAAAGTCTCTTATATTGTGAATGTTATTAGTTTACTTGTCACAAGTTAATGCCATTTCTCGAACAGTTAAGGAGAGAAGGTTTTATTTTACTTTGTTTTTCTGTTAGTAGTATTACTCTGTAATTATACTGGGTGCCTTCATTTTCTGATTGTTTAAATCTCAGTTCCCAAGAGCTGCATTAGCCATGAGAAGAGAGTTGTCACTGTGCCCATTTACACTATTTCCCTGCAGCACATTTAGATAATCTTTAACAATTCTCCGGCCAAAGGGGAGGTGGGTTGAGCATCCCAGAGGATGGTCTCCCTCTCCGAGGTGGGGGAACCAGGATGGCTTTGCACCCTTTCAACCCTGCTGCTGGTGAAGGCATGGGTGGGGGGAGCTTAGGCTCACAGAGTCAGGGAGGGGAGGGTGCCATTAGGTGCTTGGCTGCAGCATGCTTCCTCACATTGCTAGTTTGGACTTACATCCATTGGGGGGTTGGGCAACAAGGGAAAAAACAAGAAGACACTCCTCAGTGTCAAAGCAGTGTGACTTCGAGATCCTGGTACACTGGAACCCAGCCATGATGGGCAGGCAACTCTGGTATGCTGGGACTCAGACGAATCCCCAGGGAGGAGGAGGAATAAAGATGGTCTTTCTGGGTCACCGTACAAGGAGTGCCAGGATAAAAATAACTTACAAATAAAAATTCTCAAAAAACACACAAAGTGAAGGTGATTTACAAAAGAACCTGTTCTACCACTCCTAAGAAGTTTTTGAAACTAGCTGAAGGAAAATGGGGTATTCTGCATCTTTGCTGCTGCTTGTTTTTTTTATTCTACATCAGAAGATAGGCATACTGTAAAGACTAACTGGTGTTGATGCATCATTGTCACTGCTAATGCAGCTTCCAGAAATAACTGAGATTTCAACAATCAGAAAATGGAGTCACCAAGGATAGTTACTGAGGACTACTACTAACAGCAAAAGTAAATTAAAACAAACATATATATCTCAACCACTATAAAAATGAAGCTGACTGGTGACAAGAAAACTGGTAACTTACAATACGTGTATATGTAAACAACAAGACGAGACAGGTTGGTGGTTGTTATGAGCTAATGCATGCCCAGATGCACAGTGAGGCATGAGACAGTCATGGAGTGTCTCTTATGCTTATAAAATGGGTCTCATGCAAAAAATCTGAAGAAAACATTTTTTTCATTTTTCTTAATTGAAATAGCCATTAGAGAGGTGTAGGAGCGAGTCTAGTGAGAGAGAGAGAGAGAATGCAGCTAAGACCTAGAGCTGAGAGCAACAGAGAGAGAGAGAGAGTGGTTTGGATGCTGCCATTGTGGCAGTGAGGTTGTACATCACTGATCAAGTGAGTGTTGTCAATTGGTAGTGGCTGAAGAAAAACTGCTTTTTAAAAAAAGTTGTGGATGAGTAATTGACCGATGGAGTGAGCGTCCAAATGAGAGGGAGGGAGGGAGGGTAAGCGAACCAATCACATTGGTCAGGATGGAATTGGGCTTAAGCAGAGCTGGGTGAGTAGGAGCAAGGAGCCTGGCTGGGGAAATCACCAAGTAGCCCTGGACTATCTTGTCACTGGTATCAGCGCGTTAGAGGCCTAAAACAAACAAAGAAAAGAACATGAAAACAAATATGGTGAGAGACTCAGTTTTATGATATTTTATCACAGACACAATGGTGACCAAGAGAGCAGCAGCATGAGGACCAGGGCGAGAGTGATGCTCTTTTTGTAATTACTGGAGCTAATCTTTTTATGTACTGTATGCCATCCTTGCCTGAATTATTTGAGAAATTTATGTGCTGTTTATATAAAATTTTAAGATTACCTCTGCCTTGAATTAGCCCTTTTCTTTTGACAGGTGTGTTTATTTATCCCAGTCATCTGTGTTAATGTGCTGCAGTTCATTTAAAGCTTTACCCCTCTCTGACCAGATCCTGAAACATAGAGCCTGGTGCATGGTGCATCGAGGGTGGAGCAAGCCAAAAGTGAAGTATTTGGGACCTGGAGATGTGTAGGTTTTCTGGATGGGGATCAAACCGTGACTGTGGACCAAAGGAAGGCTTGGAGGACCAAAGGATTTGTGAGGTAGAGGAGTGGAACAGATTGTAGGCTATGGACAGCTGCAGTGGATCACAGGGCTACAAAGTTAAGAAGTTGTAAAAAAACAGGACAGAAATAATGATAAGTGGAGGATAAGGGGGGAATTGGAATTTTGGCAAGCTTGGGAACTTGGGGAGTTTAGAGTTCTGATATAAAATTTAGAAAAAAAGGAGGTTAAACACTCGAACAACGCACGCTACTTACTGTATTCTATGCTTATTTCAAACTGAGGTTGCTGTGTTACGACTTGGGGGGATTCTGAGGAAATATTCAAGTAAAATGTGATAGAGTCATAACTAATAATTCATGAAACCTTAACTAAAACTCTGCTTTTTTACAAAAACACTCTCATACAGCCTCTTACAATGTTACATAACTCTGTATAATCCTATTGTAAGAGGTCTGAACCTCACTTTCAGATTCTTGGCAATATTGGGAATGTAAATAATCACAAACAGGCTGCATTCGAGTAATAAACAAGTTTATTACTACAAAAGGGATAAATCACAGTTGCCCTAAGCAGTTCTTACCAATATGAACCGGGAGCCAGTGCTAAGCGTTCCCTACACCTCGAGGTTTCTCTGTAGTCTCTTGGGATCTCTCGGGTCTCTGAGGTGTAAAGCCTGTGCATAACATTATATACCTGTGATAATTACTATGGTTACTAAAAGATAGAAACATTTCTAGTTACAGAGATGAGCCCTATTGGCTAATTTAGAGGTGGTTCTACGGTCCAAGATAACATTATATAATTCTGTAAAGTCATCAGTTTTAGAACAAAGACGTTCTTATACAGAGTCTTACATAACAGGGTGAAGTGGTGCTCATCACCAAAGGATGGCAGTGTTGCCTTACATATTATAATTATTTTAAGGACAGGTGTCTGGGCATCTGACAAGTAAAAAGTAGACAGAAAATACATGGTATAATATGCGTGCATTAGCCAGCAAAGTGGGTTACAATAATATGCATTCATGTCCTGACATCTACTCTTGTACGGTAGATGCCTTTAGCCCTATGTATTAGTATAGCCTATGCCTAACCATTAGCTGTCTACGGTGTACCCCTGAGGGTATCAGTTAGGGTGCAGGGACCTCGGCTAACAATTCCCCCCCGTGTTGCCTCCAAAGGGCCAACACAGGCAAATCAGGGTGGACAGGAGCAGTGGGCGTTTACAAGCCTGATCTTGCGAGCTTTATAAAGGAACTCAAGCTGCTCGCGGTGTTGGTGCAGTGTACGTCGTAGGCAGCAAAGCATAATAATCAAAGTGAATATTAAAAATGTTTGTATTATAACAAAACCTTTAAAAGTGATTTCTAACCAGGTGTTAGTCAATGCATTATTCGTATCTCCATCGTTGATAAGGTCAAGAACAGCTTCATTGACTTTGGTTATATTATTGTGATGTGGATGAGGTGTGTGTCCTTTCTATCTAAAAGGGATTTCAGTGTAAGTGGATCTATGTGTACGTTAAAGTATGGTAGGTACTCTGAGAGTGTGAGTAAGTAATCTGGGTTACCATCAATAATGTCTGCATCCATGAGGGGAACGGGGGTTATTACGGTATGTCCAATAACAGTTTTCTGATGGGGAACAAAACAAAAGTTGGCGTAATCAATTGAACAAGTAACAGAACCATATGTATAGGACTTAACATTAGTAACTATACAGTACTCTCCGTCAGAGTTATACTGTGAACGTACAGTAGGTAGTCTCCATTTTTGCTGCTGGACAGGGCATGTGTAGGTCGTCTTCGAGATTCGTGTTGACAGGCGATGAGCTTCCTCATGATAGGACTGGTAGAGCTGATCTGGTAACAGTGTCGAGTCAAAAGAGTTGGTGCCATTCTCAGTGATGTCATCATCCATAGTGAAAGTCCAATCAATGCTGTCTGGAGAGTAGCCACAAACAGGGTATATAACATCAAACACATCACATCGGCACAAGTAGATATATTGCTTTTTCGCACAGCAGTCCGTGTGCGGTGTCACCCAGGCATCCAGGAAGGAGTGGTAGACCAGTAGAGGTGGGAGATCCAGGCGTTCTCTGTAGATGTCATCCAAATGCCCAATCGAATGTGCCAGTGCAAGCTTGTCGAACAAGGCTATGGTGGGATCAAAATGTGGTAAGGAGACAGTAAAAGAGACAAACATGGTATCTGTTATGGAACATTTCTTGGTAGAAAAACAAGGACCAGTATTAGGGTGCCTGGTCACAAACCCCAAATTTCTCGCTGTGGAGAGAGGAATAGACAAAGTCTGTTGCATACATAAGGAAACACAAGTTGAAAGTTTACATTTAGGACAGTACCATTTAGAGATGCGTCTGTCATGTATTATGTCAGGGATTCTTCCAGTTTCTAAGTCGCGGAAGAGGTTGTTGATGGTAGTGAGAATGTATGAACCATATGCAGAACAAAGTATTTCTCTACCAATGTATTGTTTTTCTGCTTCTCTATTGTTCTGTTGTATGAGTGCGTTAATCTTATCTTTCGAATCAGTGAAGACTTTTGCAATGTCGTGCATGTTGTATACAGTGTATCTTTCTTCCTGACTAAGACCATCCACACCATGCAGTAATGGTGGTAAAACATTATTAACCAAACCAGTGGAGAACTTGGCAGAATGTCTCTTGATAGCAGCAATGTCTGCTTTGTTCCAAATGGACATAGCAGTACCAAAAAGACCTGTGACAGTACCTGTAGCACCTGTAACATCAGAACTGTCAACTTCACGTTTACTACATTTATGATTAAGAGTACCAGGAGGGGTTTTCCTCCTAAAATTACCTCTATGTTCAGTAGAATGAACCCCAGTAAAGGGATCCTTAGTACGAATCTGAAATGCAGCTAAACTGTCAAGCAATAATGTGCTATAGAATGCAGATGTATTGGTATTGTGACACATACCAAATTCTTTCATATTCCAGTAAGTAAGGTTAAACAAAACAGGTATATGCATAAACTGTAAATTATTAATCAAAGAACCTGGGAGGGCAGTGGCTGTGAGACCACTACGGGGACCAGGATTATGTTTTGGACATTCCAAAAGCTGTTTTTCAGTGGGTGGTAACACAGAGAGATACATGGCTGCAGAGGCCATGTGGTGTACAGAACAGAATCTGCGGGCAGAATCCTGGGAGAGAGAGTTACAATAGGAAGGATCAATCAGAGCAGTAATGTACAAACCAGAGTGTCTTAATGCAGTTTGTAACAAGGACAGTGAACCATTCAGGGATAATTTAGCATTGGGCCAACCCTGAAAAGTTCCCTTGGAGAGTTTGGCCACAGGGAGAATTTGTCCTTGTGATGTGGTTTGCCACTCAATTTGAAGGGTAGATTTGTCAGGAGCAACGACCGAGGCAGTGAGGTATCGCCGGAACCTTCCTGGACAGTAATCATAGTGTCTGGTATTTTGATGGAAACTCCTCTGTAGGAGGTGCTGGAGGATCCAAGTGTCGAAGGAGGTCCGGTACTGTGCCTTGGGCGAAAGGGATCACTCCTGCAAGGAAGAGAGATAGGAACAAGATAGCCATCTTGTCAATGTATCTGAAAAGGAAGATCAAAGATTAGTACAATTCCGCCCAGTGGGGTTAGGAAAAGTAAGTTTAAGTTCCTTTGTACAGTTTCAGTTGGTTTGCATGTAACCATTTGTCAGTCAGTTTATTGTTGAGGAGGAGTCTAACTTGATAGACTGCCGGACTGAGCTTGTTGACAATGGGGTAAGGGCCTTCCCACTTATTGGAGAAGGAGTGGGTGGGATGTGCAAATTGAAGTACCATTACCTGGTCTCCAACCTGCCAGTCCACTTCTTGTGCGTGTTTGTCAAATTGTATTTTGGACTGTTGCTGGGCTTTGCCCATGCAGTTTGCAGCATACAAGTGTGTGTATGAGGTCTTTTCTGAGCTTTTCCACATACTGATCCACAGACACACGGTCTGCAGTGGGGGTGTGTAGGTCAAAGAGCAAGTGTTCAGGCAATCTCATTTGTCTTCCAGTCATTACCTCGAAGGGTGTAAGCTGGGTGGTGGCTGAGGGTGTACCCCTAATTGCCATAAGGAGTAAAGGCAATAGGGAATCCCAGGTTTTGGGATTGTCCTCAATGAATTTGGAAAGCATTTGCTTAATCCGTCTGTTGGCTCTTTCTACTTGACCTGAGGATTGAGGGTGATAAGGTATGTGGAACTTTTGCTGAACCCCAAGGAGATCAAGGGACTCTTTCATCAACTCACCTGTAAAACTGGTTCCTTTGTCGGAGTCTACCTTGAGAGGCAGGCCCCACCTGGAGAAGATCTATTCTACCAGGGTGTTTTCAATCGTTTTTGCGGTGCATGTCTTAGTGGGGAAAGCTTCAATCCACTTGGAGAATAAATCAGTTACCACAAGGGCATACTTGTTGTTTCTGCTGGTATTGGTCAAAGGACCAATGAAATCAATTTGAATGGCATGCCAAGAGCCAGTGTGTCTTTGTGGTAAAAGTTTGGCATTTCGTTTTGTAGGTATGGGATTGTTTTGTGCACAAACAAGGCAATTGTCAATGTATTGTTTAACATCTTTGGTAATACCAGGCCACCAGGCGGTGGTCTTGAGATGTTGGAGGGTATTTTCTGCCCCCTGGTGTCCACCAGTAGGAGTGTCATGTACCTGGTGCAAAAATTCAGATCTCAAATGTCTGGGGACTACTCACAATTTGGTGTTAGTATCCTCTGGTTGGAACCAAATGAGTTTATCGTCAGGAGATAAGTGTAACTTACCTTCATGCCTGTGATATGGGTTATGTGTAGGGAGTCTTTCTTCAGTACCCTTGTCCAGAAATCTGAACACTTCTTTGAGTTCAGTGTCCAAATGCTGGGCTGCTGAGAGGTCCAGGGGGAAAAAAGATTCAGATTTATTTTTGAGAGCTGCTACACGTACAGCTGCATTGGCTTCTGGATGATCCATCATCCAGATGTCCACCTTCCTTTGCAAGGGTATCTGCTGTGTCATTGAATGCATGATAGGGATCATGTAGGGAGTGAGCTTTAACCTTGTGCACATAAAGTTTGTGTGGGTGTTTCTGTGCCAATGTGTGTATCTAGATTACCAATTCTTTGTATTTCACTGGACTTCCATCAGAGGAGAGAAAGGAGTTCTTCTGCCAGAAAGGGAGAAATTCTGTAAGGGGAACAACAGACCCAATTAGAATCTGTGAAAATGATGGTATCTTGAGTTCCATGTTGAATAAACTCAAGTGCACAGGCCACCGCTGCCATCTCTGCATACTGTGATGAAGGTACACTACAGCGTTTAGATATCCTAACAGTGTTCCCATAAGGATACACCACCAAGATACCCATCCCTGCAATCTGTTCTCCCTGATAGTACGATGCTGAACCATCAGTGAAAACACGGCACAAAGAGGCACTTTCCAGTATCTTGGGTGGCAGGGAGGAATGGACCCGGATCTGGGAGATCAGGTGACTGCAGCTTGCAGTCATGGGATTCCCCCTGAAAAAGGAGACCATGAGCTAGCAGAGATGGAACTTTGGTCTGGTGGACCTGGATATTCCTATCCTGGAGGAGAAGTGGCCAATGTGTCAGCCTGGTGTTGGAGACTGACCCATCCTTCACTCTATCTGAGAGCAGAAAGGTAGTGGGCATATGATTAGTGTTAAGAATCAGTGGTGAGTACCCAATGATATACAGGAAGTGCTTGACAGCCCAGTAGATGGCCAGAAGGTTCCTTTCACAAAGGCCGTACTTCTGTTCCACTGGGATCAAGAGCTGCGATGCATATGCAGTAGGTCTCAAGGTGCCGTGCACCTTCTGGGCCAGCACTGCTGACATGGCGATGTCAGAGGTGGCACACTCTAGATTGAATGGTAGTGCTGGATTGGGGTTCATCAGTGCTGGGGTGGAGGCCAAAGCCTGCTTCAATGACGTCACAGCCTGGGTATGGACAGGGCCCCAATTCCATGGAACGTCCTTTTTGAGTAGATCATACAGAGGAGCGGCTTTCTGAGCAAAATCACAAATAAAATCTCTGGAATAGTTTACCATACCTAGAAACCTTCGAAGAGTTGCCACACTGGTGGGTAATGGCAAGTCTTGTAATCCCTGAATCTTTTTCCAAGTAGGGCTCTGGCCTTGGTCAGTTATTTTCAAACCCAGAAGAGTACTTCTTTCTGACATAGTGTCTTTGCTGGGTTGCACTTCAGACCTGCTCTCTGAATGAGAGTCAATGAATTCGTCAAAGAGATCCAAATGTTGTTCCTGAGTGGCAGTGGCCAACAACAGGTCATCTACGTCTAAAGAGACATTGGGGGCTGAGAAACTTTGTAGGGCATCCATCATGTGGAGATGGAAGAGGATGGGCTATTATGGAATCACTGTGGCAAGCAAGTCCACGTGTACTGTCATCCTTCAAAGGTGAAGGCAAACTTATATTGACTCTTGAGGGCCAATGGTAATGACCAAAAACCATTGGAGATATCCAGGGCACTGAACCATTTCTGATCTGGTGTTAAAAGTCGAAGCACATCTGGTGCCGACGCCACAGTTGGGGAACAACTGGGAGTAACCTGATTCAGTTTCCTGTAGTCAATAGTAAGTCTCCAGGTGCCTGTTGGTTTCTTCACAGGCCAGACAGGAGAGTTGGCAGTGGAGACACAGGTTCTGATTACTCCTTGTTTAAGGAGTGACTTCATCGTTTCTTGGAGAGAGGGTAAGGCTTCAGTGGGAAACGGATATTGTCTTTGTCTCTCATGTGTCGGGCCTGGCACCTTGATAATAGTATGCATTCTGCCACAATCGTGCTTATTAACTGCAAACGCTTCCAAATGTCGATGCAGAATAAGTAGGAGTTTTGGGAAAAGTTCATGGTTCTTGAACAAATCTATGATGTCGTACTCTTTGTTGTTGATAGATATTGTTGCCACAGCATGTGAGTCAGGAATTAAAACAGTATGGTATTGACCCTGGATCTGTATCAGCAACATGTTTGCTAGATCCACTACACAGCCGTGCGGTGCAAGGAAGTCAATCCCAGTGATACTAGGATGATCATGCAGCACCATCAGTTGGAAAGCATGTGAGGCCTTCAAATGGCCTAGCTCTACTGGTAAGGGTAGAGAACGGTATGCAGGTAGCTTAGTACCATCAATTCCTGACATATTGGTCTTCCGTCCGGTAGACCAAGGAGACGTGTCCGGGTGTTCATCGTGTAACACAGATACAGCTGCACCTGTATCTAACAAGACAATTAGTTGGCCTCGGTGCAGGGCCTTCCGTTTGTATCCAAGACCAGCTTGTATCGGTCCTGTATGTGGTTGCCTACTGCAAGAGCCCTCTTGAAAAAAGATCTTCTGTTCCCAAAAGGGAGATTTCTGCTGGACAGGCAGGCTTGAACAGCCTTGCTCTCAATCTGGGAAATTGAAATTTAAAGCAAGGCCTTTGCCCACCACCTCCAGTACCCATTTGTCTGATATTATAGACTGCCAATTCTGGAGGTAGTGGGCAAGCCTGTCCCCTACTGGAACTGGGGAGGTGACCCATGACTTTAGGGAGTCCGTTTAGCTGGTGTCCTGGGTTGGGATGCTGGGCTGGAACGAGCGGCACCTCTACCTGCCCCTTCCCCTAAAGTACTCATGCTGTTGATAGACAGGAAAAGCCTGGACCTGGCAGAAAGGCCTCCGGTAAGGCCTGCCCCTGCCTACCCTACCTTGCTGTTTTTGAGGTGTGGCAGCCTTTTCTTTGGCTGCAGCACTCCTGTAGGAAGTCCTACATGTGTCCATTTTCCTCATGTAGGCCTCAGTCTCTGTTCCCCAATCAGGGAATTCTGGACCAGAGGAAAATCCAAGGCTTTTGTTTGGGTGTCCTGTGACAGGTTCGTGGTTCTCAGCCATGAAAACCTTTTCAGGGACATGGAGGTGGCCAATACCCTGGATGCTGAATCATTGGCATCCACTGCCACATGGAATTGCTGCTTAGAAGCATCAATTCTGTTCTGAGCCATTTCTCCTAAATCTGCAGCCAAATCAGCAGAAATTTTAGCTGCCAGATAAGACAGCTTCCCACAACAAAGGGAGGCAGTATAGCGCAGTGGTTTAAGGCTCTGAGCTACAAATCTGGTGACATCCAGCAGACCAGACCTGGGTTTGAATCCCACAGCTTCCACTTGCATAATGTGTGACCCTGAGCAAGTCACTTAACTTCCCTGTGCTCCCAGGTTGCTCCTGTAAAAAAGCTTTCAGCTTAGTGTGCTACTCCTGGTTAAACAACTAAAAAAAAAAAAAAAACTTATTCTGATACCTTACCACATAAGCCATGTAAGAGACCAGTCTGGCAATATGGGAGGAGCCCAGGTACGACTTCTTTGCCACAGAGTCAATCCTCCTGGAGTCCTCAGGAGGGCGGGAAGATAATGGGATGCTTGCCTTTTCACAGGCAGTAGCATGAATACCCCCCTTCATGGCTGGGGTGACCAGACAGAAATTCTGTGCCATTTTTGGCTACTGGATACTTTTTATCTGTCTTCTTATCTACAGGAGGGACAGAAGTAGGGGTACCAGGAATTTTTAGTATCCGTCTCTTAAGAGACTTGTGGATGGATATCACCAGCCTTTTAGTGGCAGGGACATCCATCATCGACATAATCCAGGTCTTCCTCCTCCGCTGAGAATTCTTGACCGGTACCTGGAGGGTTTCAACCACCTTTTTCATAAGAAATGAGTGAGGGCATCCTCTGTTTGGTTGGAAAAATGCCCCAGCATTCTGGAGAAACCTTTGGTTCAATAGGATCGTAACAGTCCTCCTCCTCCTCCTGTTCAGCCTCGTGATCCCATGGGTAATCACATTCAGAGGGATTCAGGGGATTTGAACCAGTTGAGGAGCATCCATATGTACCACCAGTTCAGCTGGACCGGACTGAAGGGATTGAATAACGCGTACTGCATTAGCATCTTCTCCGCAGTCGGAACCGCAAAGACTTGCGGCTTAGGAGCTGGTTCGGTGTGCTTTTCCCTTTTCGTGGTAGCTGGTTCAAGGGCTGTATCCACACTTCGTTTTCAAGTGGTATCACCTTCCCCCTTCTGGTTGTTTTGGACCTGAACCGGTTCGGCCATCCGTGTTGGTGGATTTCTCGGCCGGGTTGTCTTTCAGTCAATTAAGGCGCCTGTCAAGCGTCAACGGAGGAAATTCTCACAAAGGTCAGTCTGAATCTAGGTGTTCCAACCCTAGGCATACAACACAAGTTGTGTGGGGATCAGCCTTGGCAAAAGTTTCCCCATACATTGTTGAAACACGGTTGGTCTGGTTTTCTGTTTGGATTTCTGTGACTCCATCTCTAGCCTATCCAAGTGGTGGTTAGGCCAGATAAGAATCCAAAGGTAGCTCTGGTTAATAGACCAGAATTAGCGGTTTGGAAAAAAACAAACTCATGTTATTAACCAAACCTGAACCACTTCCACAGAGAAAAAAGAAGGAAAAGGACGGGTGCCTTGGTTGACTGAGGGGTGGCTTGGCCGGGAGGTCTGCTGGCGCGGATGGCTGGACTGGTTCGGGTTCGGGACAGCCAGAAGGGGGAAGGTGAGACTTAAGGAGCTTAATATGTATAGCCTCGAGGAAAGGAGGAGAGGGGGGACATGACAGAAACTTTCAAGTACCTCAAGGGAATCAACAAAGTCCAAGAGGGTAGCATCTTTCAAAAAAAGAGGTGTGTAAGAACAAGAGGGCACAATTTGAAGATGGGGGGGCGGCTCAGAGGTAATTTAAGGGAGTATTTTTTCACAGAGAGGGTTGTGGATGCATGGAACGGCCTTCCGGAGGAGGTTGTGGAGACAAAATCAGTGGCGGAATTCAAGCATGCATGGGATAGTCATAAGGCAATTCTGGGGGGTTGGGGTAGGAAGAAGTAGGCTGCTGGTTAACTAGGATCTGCAGCTTATCCAGTAGGTAGGGAAATGGGCAGACTGGGTGGGCCAAGCAGTCCTTATCTGCCGTCAAATTCTATGTTTGTTTACAATGCGGAATGGTGCCTGTAATTGTCAATCCGTATTGCTGGAGGCATGCAGAGGTTGGGGTTGACTTGCATGGATGCCTTCACAGTGTTGCGCTGATGCAATTTAGGGAGGAGCTTCCGGGTTCAGGCTTGCGTGGGCCTGAGAGCTCGTACTTCCCATGTCTCCATGACCAGTGGTGGCATGGGTCACTTGTACTGCTGCAAGGGTCTGTGCGGGAACAGCATCCGCTACGGAGTGCACTTGCCCCAGGAGCTCCTGAAATTTTCGATTTTCTTCAGCTATCTCCTTGTATGAGGGACCCGATCTTTGTAATGGTTTCCCTCTGCCCTTGTGCCTTCTGTTTTTAGGCCAATTCCGGTTCCCACCCCACTGTTGTTGTTGAGCCTGTTGGGGGTTTTGCTGGGTGCTAGCTGGAAGGGCCGATGGATGTTTAGGCTGCTGTTGCTGGGCCTGCCCTTCCACGGTGTAATGTGTCGTGGTCCCGGAAGCAGGTTCCATGGCGACAACCTTTTTGGAACCGGAACCCAAATCACAGATGTACAGTTGATATACCCTCTCGGTTTTCCAAAGAATATCGGCAAACCTAGCCATATTTGGGTATGTGGTTGGCTCTACCTTCTCTCTTACAGCTGGGATCATGTTCCTAAGGAACAAGGTCTTATATTCAATAAGATCTACATCCGCAGCTTCTTGTGCCAGATGCTTCCCTGCTCGGTAGGCCATCCAGAGTCTCTGGTGGTAGGTCGCTGGACTTTCTTTAGCATTTTGCTTCACGGGGTATGCCAGCATTACTCCAACCACACCAGGGCTGTGAGCGGAGATGAGCTCAGCTGCGACTTCGTCAAAGGTAGCGTTCCCATCCTGGCGAACTGTTTCGGGGAGTTTGGCCCATAAACCAGGATCGATGGTCTGGCGTAGTATTTGGACCTGATATTCTGTGGCGAGGCTAAGCATCTCGCATTTTGAGCGCACCTTTTCCAAATGGTAGCTGAGGTTGTCAGACGGGCTCATCCGACCAATGCTGTCAGCAATTTGCTGAACAGAGTAGGCCATTTGTAGGGGATTAGTCGGTGGTCGATCAGGCAGAGGTAATGCGTCTCGCACACCATCCAATGCTGCGCGAGCTGCAGCTTCTGCTGCAGTACAAACAACACCTTCCTGAGTGCCAGCTTCTTGGAAAATTTGTCGGATCTGACTTTTAATGGCTTTCATACTTCTCTCAGGAAGAGGAACATTTCCTTATGCTCTATCAATCATGGTTTCAATCTCTTGCCTGTCTTCCACACTAATAACGGCTATCGGAGGTGCCGTCGGGACCAGGCTTGGGCCTGCTCCGCCCCTATCATGGGCACCACCATGATGGCATTTCCCATGATGAGCATCATGACGTCGTTGACGTGTGACCTGGGGAGTAGTGGGTGGGGACCCGTGATACTGTGGATGGTTAGGTGGGGAATCTGGGCCATAGTAGGGGTGTGACTGGGCGTTGTGTTGTGAGACGTCATCATCAGATAGCTCCCCTTCTGATGACGAGTGAAAGGCAGGGGCTACGCCTCCCATTGCCTTAATGTGGCCAGCCAAAACCTCTCGCTGATGGTGCAGTTTATCCATCTTAGCTTTACATTCATCATGATTCACACTTGCAACATCCATATCAACCTGATCTTGTTTCTGCTTCTGCAAAACACAGTACGTGGCGCTCAATTCGCGATTTTCCCTATAGGCTATTTCTAAATCGTTACGTACCTGATTGATCTCGTCCTGAAGTTCACCCATTTCATCACTCAACTGTGCATTCGCAGCACTCAACAAATCATTCATTTGCACAACCTGACTCATCCAGTCTCAAACTTTCACACTCCTGTTTCAGAGTACACATTTCTTGTTCACCAGCCTGTGCGGAATGATGCAATAGTGAATCCTTTTCGTTACGCAAAGATTGGAGTTCTGACTCCAGGTTCTGCTGTATTCAAACACATTCTGTTTCCTGTAAACCCATCTCTTGCTTAAGAGATGCGATCTGCAGGTCAAGGGTACGAAATCTCGCTTCGGAGGCTTCCAAAGCAGCGTAGAGAGCGGCGACCATCAGCCCCTTAGCACAACGCTTATTGGTTGACTGTCGCGTCTCTGCATACTGGGTTGAAATCCCCAGTACAGGGATTTCGGATTGACTTGCGCCTTGCGCGAAGTCAGCCCATCCTCTATGGGAGGTAAGAAAGTTAGAGACATCGAGTCTCAGTTCTGCACAGATATCTGATACTGTGGCCATTGTGTGTGAGGGAACGAAAATTCAAACTGTGAAAAAGTCCGCGTGTTTTATCGATCCACAACACGAGTACTTCAAACACAGCCGGGCTACTGTATAAGTTGTAGGCTTGCAATTCAAAGCTGCTATGGAGTGGGTCGAGACGGCATCGACCACACCCAAAAAGTCAGCCAGACTTTGCAAGTATCTACAAACTGGTAGAAAGACGGAAAGGTGTTACGGAGTGTACACCTGCAGTCCCTGGGAAAGGGAAAATTTACAGCAACAAGTGAAAACTTGCAAACACCAAATATTGCCTGCACACGGTCACCAATTTGTAAGAGGTCTGAACCTCACTTTCAGGTTCTTGGCAATATTGGGAATGCAAATAATCATAAACAGGCTGCATTCGAGTAATAAACAAGTTTATTACTACAAAAGGGATAAATCACAGTTGTCCTAAGCAGTTCTTACCAATATGAACCGGGAGCCAGTGCTAAGCATTCCCTACACCTCGAGGTTTCTCTGTAGTCTTTTGGGATCTATCGGGTCTCTGAGGTGTAAAGCCTGTGCATAGCATTATATACCTGTGATAATTACTATGGTTACTAAAAGATAGAAACATTTCTAGTTACAGAGATGAGCCCTATTGGCTAATTTAGAGGTGGCTCCACGGTCTAAGATAACATTATGTAATTCTGTAAAGTCATCAGTTTTAGAACAAAGACGTTCTTATACAGAGTCTTGCATAACTACATGTAGTGGTGTACATCACCGAAAGATAACAATGTTGCCTTACATATTATAATTACTTCAAGGACAGGTGTCTTGGCATCTGACAAGTAAGAAGTAGACAGAAAATACATGGTATAATATGCGTGCATTAGCAAGCAAAGTGGGTTACAATAATATGCATTCATATCCTGACATCTACTCTTGTACGGTAGATGCCTTTAGCCCTATGTATTAGTATAGCCTATGCCTAACCATTAGCTGTCTACGGTGTACCCCTGAGGGTATCAATTAGGGTGCAGGGACCTCGTGTAACACTGTCTTTAGAATAGTTACAAACAAAACATTGTATAGTTTTATTCTTAACCCAGGTGCCAGAGTTCCTTTGTATCTTAAAATGGACCCAAATACATAAAATGTCCAAGGTATATTTTAAAAGATAACTATCATTCATGGGCTTCTGCATCATGTGATCTAGTCCATCAACTTAAAAGTCTCATTTTGGTTTTCAAATTCTTAAGTATGAACAGTCACATCAGATGCCCCACTATAAAGAAACAATTGACTGTTTATCTTTTACACTAGCATAGCATGATTGCTCTGTTGAACTTGTCAGGACATTCTCCTGTGCAACACACATTCCTTTATCAGATTACAAAGGTAATTTGATTTTAACTATTTACTAATTCATTATGTCATGAAGTGGAATAAATGATAGTAAAGCCAACATAGTAAATTGGTTTTACAGTGTTTCTTCTTTTTCTTTCTTTTTTAGCACAAACATTCAAGGAACTACACTTACTGATAATTATGTAACTATACCACAGCTGGGCTATGTGGTAGACAAGGCTATATGCCCAGTAACAATTTTATGTTTACTTGCATGCATGTGCAAGAAACATAGTGCCATCATCCGAGTTTTCGGAGGTGTGTCACCCCCTCTTCCAATTCAGTCAGTGTGTTGGCGGACGCAGTTCTCCAATGCCTGCAGTGGAGTACAGTTGAAAGGGGGAGCTACGCTTCAGTGAGCAGCGATAAGATATTGCCTGCTCATGCGCACTCCCCCTACATACATACATACACACACACACACACACACACTGCGTGCTGCCCCCCCCAAGTACACACTGTACAGCCGGGGGTGCCCAATCCCCTGTCGGCTGTGCTGTGCCCCCCCCAAAAGCCTTCCACATGCCACGCTGGGTGCCCACCCCAGCGTGGCAACTCATTGTATAGCAGACGGGTGCCCAATCCCCCGTCGGCTCCACTGTCCTCCCCCCCAGTACAGGGTGCCACGCTGGGAGCCCACTTCAGCGTGGCAACTGATGCTGTGGCCGATGGGGGTGCCCAGTCCCCTGTTGGCTCCATGCCTTCCCAACCAGCTGTCCTTGTGCCATGCTGGGAGCCCACACCAGCGTGGCAAACTTCCCTCGTTGTCATTTAAAAAAAAAAAAAAACCTGGAAATAAAAACTGTCCCTCGGCACTTCTCCCTGCCCCCCTCCCGCAACCCGCACCCACCCACTGCACACCCTGCCTCCCTACACCCCCTCACCCCATACTTACCTCCGGACCTTGGCGCGATGATCTTCGGTGGACCGGGAACACGTCTGCACTCTTCAAAGCCGACCGCGAACTGAGGAAATGCTGGTAAGCTGTATAATGGGATAGATAGGATTTTTTCTACTTTGCTGCATATCTCAGGCATTTTTTAGAATTTTTGCACCAAATTTTCAACATGGGGTGTTTTGAACCCCTTCTCATGAATGATGTCACTGTCATGGCGTTATTTGGGCCTGAAGGGTGATTTCGCAGTCACTGCGTGAAATCACCTTTCGGGACCGATTAATGAAACGACACTGCCAGTGTTCATAAGGTGGGCTCTCAAGAAGTCTATTTTGAAAATTTGGTGGAAAAATTAAAAAATGACTTTTACGAGCGTGCATTGTGCAGTTTCTACGCAGGCTCGTAAGTTCGTGAATTTTCAATATTTTCACTCCAGATTTTCAACATTGCCATTTTACCACACCTCCTTATGAGTAGTACAGCTGTCATTTTCACATCTCACCCAAAATGTGTTTCCACCCACGAGTGCACAATGGCTTAATGTAAAGCGGAAATCAATGTATGGGACATATTAAGAAAATCACAGTGACACTGTTCATGAGCAGAGGTCTTAAAATGGCTATTTTGAAAATTTGGTGAAAAAATTCCTAAAAATGACTGTTTTACGAGCGTGCATTGCGCAGTTCCTACGCATGCTCGTAAGTTCGCAAATTTTCAATATTTTCACTCCAGATTTTCAACATTGCCATTTTATGACACGTCCTTATGAGCAGTACAGCTGTCATATTTCACATCTTGCCCAAAATGTGTTTCCACCCATGTAGCACACAATGGCGCAGTCGGTGTGTGAAATCAATGTATGGGACACATTAAGAAAATCACAATGACACTGTTCATGAGCAGAGATCTTAAAATGGCTATGTTGAAAATTTGGTGAAAAAATTCCTAAAAATGACTGTTTTACAAGCGTGCGTTGCGCAGTTCCTACGCATGCTGGTAAGTTTGTGAATTTTCAACATTTTCAGTCCAGATTTTCAACATTGCCATTTTATTACACTTCCTTATGAGCAGTACAGCTGTCATTTGTCACATCTCACCCAAAACATGTTTCCGCCCATGTAGCGCACAATGGCACAGTCGGTGTGCGAAAGCAATGTTTGGGACAGATTAAGAAAATCACAGTTATACTGTTCATGAGCAGAGGTCTTAAAATGGCTATGTTGAAAATTTGGTGACAAAACTCCATAAAATGACTGTGTTACGAGTGAGCATTGCGCAGTTTCCACGCACCCTCGTAAGTTCATGACTTTGTAATATTTTCAGTCCAGATTTTCACCAGTGGCATTTTTCCACACTTCCTTATGAACAGTACAGCTATCATTTTTCAGAACATGGCTGAAATGTGTTTTCACACTTTCAGCGCAGAGATGCGTGGTTGCTGTGGGAAATCATTGTTCGGGACAGATAAAAAAACTCACAATGACACTGTTCATGATCGGAGGTCCCAAAATGCCTGTGTTGACAATCTGCTGTAAAAAATCCCCAAACTAATTACATTACGGGTGTGCGTTGCACAGTTTCTATGCACGCTCGTGACTTCACCAGTTTTTTTTTAATTTTACTGCAGATTTGCAACATTGCCATTTTTTCCACCTCCCCATGAACAGTACAGCTGTCATTTTTTACATCCTGTTTAGAATGTTTTTGCACCTGTGGTGCTAAATGCCGTAGTCACTGTGCATAAGCAGCTTTCGGCTAACAAACTGATATTGCCACTGTTCATGAGGCGGGGTCACAAAAAAACCATATTGAAAATTTGGAGTGAAAATACCAACGAATGCCTGAGGTATTAGGGTTTCCAACCATAATGCCCAACCCTGTAGAGAATGACCAGCATCAGGGATGTGACTTGGGATTCTTGCCTGTAATCCTCATACCATTCCACACCCTGCAGCCAGTGAGAGGCATCGAGGTATGCCTTGGACTCTTCGGCCCCAAAGTTCACCCCATTCTCCTATACCGCACTCGTCTCACCATACTTCCTGATGGAATGGGGTGCACATAAGGGCCAAAGACCCCAAGGCACACTGTGACACTTGTCAGTGTCTGCAGGGTGGGGTGTGGTGAAATGGCATGGCCATTATGCCTGATGACCCAAAAGCACACCCCAATGCCTGTCACTCTCTGCAGGGTTGTGGTGGGGTTGGGTTCAGTTCAGTACTTCACTGCCATTCCTATACGCAGCTCTGTAACTTCTACACTGCCAATGCCAGCAAGCAAACATTCGGCATTGACAAATGCTTGTTACTGTTCTTTTCAGAATGTAAGTAACTTCTTTTAAAAAAAAATTCCAAACTTTTACTTCCTCACATTTTTTAACAGTAGGGAATGCAAGAAACCTGTATATTTTACTTGGTGTTTTATATGTCTATAAAAAATGAACATTACATACTATACTGCTTGCAGTTTGCTGCTTTATTAATAGGACAGCGTATTTAACTCATAACTTGTGCCTTTGTGTATGAAGGGAAAACTGTTAGAACTTAACTAATTTTTATTAAAAAATGGCACTTTTACTTTTTCATTTTTGTGATATTCTGACTTCTTGTAAACAGGGAGCTTACATTAAATGCAAATGACTTTACTGGTTAGGCCTCCCAAGATGCAACCTATAGGTCCCTAACTACTCTTAGCATGAATGGGCTACCTGGAACCAAAGACCACAAGCAAGGAGGTAAATGCTTGTTACTAATATTCATTTTTAGGAATCAACTGTGATTGCATGTGGATAAACAGATCTATATTATTATGGGTAGAATCCTGTATTAAGTGTGTCTCTTGCTGGTATATATGTCCTGTGATATTAAGCCTTAAATTGTAATCTTTTTTAATAAATGTGTTGCTGCTTTTTAGAAACATAATGGTTTCTAGCAAATACTATGAAATTACACAATGAGAAAATAAAAAAAGCACTTTTAAGCACTGATAAAAACAAAACAACAGATTATACAAAGGTTACTCAGAAGAAGAAAGCCAATACAGGTTAGGGCACTGACATAGTAAATTGCCCAACCAAAACAAAAAAGTTGCAGTACTTACCCACACTTGAGGAAGCATACAAGTCCAAGGTTATGCCTAACAAAATACTTCTTTATTATACACAGTTATGCAGACATAACATAGCAACCACCACAGGCACAGGTTTGGGACACCAGAGTGGTAACAGGATGCCTTAAGCAATGCCTGGGACTTGTGTGCTTTCTCAAGCGTGGAGGAGTAGCATTCCGTTTTCATTCTGGTTGGTTTCTCTACTTACTGGCTGCACCTGTTTGACCCCTTTTGTTGTTGTTAGTAAATTGCCCCTAACTTCTCCACCTAATATACAAGATGAAACATTTGATACAGCTAAGTAGGGTGATTATATGCTGGAACTAATTAGAAAACTTGAAACACAGTCAAAGGACTTAGAGTGTTTCATGTTTTTGGAAAAGTCAACTCCATTATTGCATAAATCAACTCCTCCTGCTAAAGGGAATGAGATTATTTATCAGTCACTATGAGAAGGGAAAATGGTGCCAACAACTGCAAAAGAACCCACTCATGCAGAAGGCAATTATTTTGTAAATTTTGATCTTCAGAATATTCAAGGAGTATCTTCTATATGAAATGACAAAATAAAGCACTTGATATGTAAACAGTTTGACAATTTTATCACTCCTTACATAAATAAGGTTGAACTTTATCCTTCATCTAATAGGATAGATATTCTTCTTTGATAGTCTAGAAGTACTACAAATAGCTGTAATAAGTCTTCGTCACAGAGTAATAATGAAGTAAGCCCAAATCAAGGGACAGAAGATTTTGCCGTCCAAATTAACATTATTGTAATAAAATGATGAGTTAAAAGTGGCTATGCTACAGAATAACTTTTTTGTTTAAAAAAAATTCTGGACGGGGGGTGTGGCTAGCTGCTGAGCTGGAAGCATCATTATTGCAGAGCTCTGTGGAACATGATTAAAATATGAACATTTGATGGTTAAGAATTCATGGGACAGCCTGAAAACAACCCAAAGGAAAGCCAAAGAGGAAGAAAAAATTTCAGTCTAATTTGCAGTTCCAGTCATCATCTAGAAAAACAACTATGGGTCGAACTAATAGGCCGGGTATGGGAGGACAAGGAACCCAGCCCAAGGATGCCAAGCCAGGCAGCAGTAAAGAGACAAGTAAGGAGGCCAGTCATGGAGCAGAAGAGGAGGGAATGTTGCAGCCTACAGATGCGGCCTTGCATAAAGCCATACCAAGGCTAGACCAGAAGGTAGAGGACTTTACAACGCAATTTAAGATACTGGGCACCAAAATGAGAGTTCTAGAGGAAGAAATGAAAACAGCCTCAAAATTGGCCAAGACAGCTTTAACAGTATCTGCAGACCTAACGAAAGAAAATACCATCTTCCGCCATCATTTAGAGAATCTAGAAAATGCTGCCAGAGCTACCCATCTGCAGATCCTTGGGCTACCCGAAGAAGCTGAGGAAAAATACCCAATAATGTTTGTGACGGACCTTTTTAAAGAGGTTTTTAATGTGGAAGACCCCATAATGATCCTTAAAGTGTACCGGATGAATACACATGGGAGGAAGTGGACCACTACCAATGAATATCCACCTCGCACACTAATGGTGGTATTAGGAAATATATTGGACAGAGATAGGATCCTGGCCTAGGCTAGAAGATGTGGTCCACAGAAATGGCAAGGGAATCATATTCGCCTATTCCCGGATTTGAGTTATGCGACTCGGCAACGCAGAAAGAGTTTTGATGGGGTCCAAGCGCGACTCTGACAGTTGGGAGTGCACCATATTTTGTTAATGCCAGCAAGTCTTCGAGTGGTGTATAGAGAGAAGGCTTACCAGTTTGCCGATGCCGGAGAAGCTGCTAGACTGTTGGACTGTATGGAAAGAGAATTCCGGGCTAAAGAAACGGATGCAGATTCTGGATCCGAGATTAGTGAGTAGCGATCGGCAAGATAGATTATTTGTAATGGACCTTAGCTACTGAACTGAATCCTGGCTCCTGTTTACCCAAGCTGCCACAATCTTTATAGACTTTAAAGTTGAATAATTCCTTTTTTTCCCCTAATGTTGGCTGGGGGTTAAATGGGGGTTTGGAAGGGGCTGCTTAATACGAAGTCCATACAGACTGAACCATGCATTTCCTTCCTTAGTTACTTAACCTGTTTAGCACTTTCAAGTGTTTGTTTATCTGGGCATACATAAAGGTTTGGTGTGGGGGACATAAAAGTAATGAAAAAGTCATAGTTTCTCTTTAACCCTCCCGGGGGCTTATACAAATAATGATATAAAGTGTGTTCATGTGGGGTCACTGTTTGAAATGGGGCTCTGCTTTATTAATTAAGTTTGTTATAGATTGGGAGTTAAGGGATCATTTACCTACATAAAAGGGATATGGTACTATACTGGGATTTTCTATGTTGGTAATCCCTGCTCATGGCAGAAGTAGCCATTGGGTTTCTGATATTGGGAATTAATAGATATATTTGAGGTAACCCCCTGCATGTAGTACCGAGAGAATAAGGGTATAAACAATCCTTACTGTAAAAATGCTGTGTGCATGTACTTATGGTATCTACTATGATATTAATGTATGCCTACCTACATGATGCATATTGCTGTGTAATGTATCCAGTTTAACTCAATAAAAATAAAGTACAAAAAAATTTATTCTGGAAGCATATAAAACTTAAAGTATGTTTTGGAAGCAATACACTCCTCAAAGCAACACCTGAAAAGAGGTTGAAGTGATGGACCCAATAGCACATCTAAGGAAAATAAAAAGTGTTGAAACTGTGATAAAAAATGAAAAGGTTGATTGGTCCATAAAGGAAGACATAATCAGTAAAGAACAGGAAAAAATATGCAGAACGGTACAGGAGAATGGAAAATTAAAGAAAGGGACAGAAAAAGCAGCAAAAGGGGGGAAAAAAAGAATTGATTTAAAGTAATCAAACATTTAAGAAAAATGTGATTGTACAAACTATTACAAAAATATCTGTTAAAGAGCAACTCTGTTATAATAAAAACCTTAAAAACACCAGACTTACATGGTATGCTGTCCGGGCAACGACTCTGGGATGGCGAATTTAACATTGACAATGTCGACAGGTTTCGACATTGTCAATGTTATGACCTGAAGGTGGAATTCTCCCTTCACTGCTCTCCCCCGAAACAACACTGATTTGGAGTTAGATATCTAAAGTGTGGAGGGTGCAGGTTGGAGGTTTCGATGGCACAGCCCCCCGGAAACACTCAATATCTGACAGGCAAAATTTCACCTGTCTACATTGGGGAATCTTGCCATGCTGAACTTCAACAACACTATTGTCATTTCAGCATGGTAGAACCGTTTTACACTAATTATGTTTCAACTTCATTGTAGTTATTTATTTTTGTTTACTTTCCCTTGCTGTTGGTCTACTAAATTGTATAGATAATGCCGCATTTATGTCACAGAGTCTTTCAAAACATATCTGACTCTTCCCTGCTAACCACACAGTTGCTGTTTGTGGCATCGGTCTGTTGTCATGGTGTGCACTATGACATCATAAACAAAAGCACAGTGAAGTAAATAAGGGAGAGGCAAATGTTATCAGATGTTTTCTATACCAGCTTTTTTGATGGTCTATCTATATGTGCTATAAATCTTGGAAAGGAACATTGAAAATGAAAAAATATATATATTTTCCAGTAAGTTGTAACAACTGAAACATCTTATTTGTGAAAGCACATGTTGTAGTGCACAGTTGCACTTTAATTGAAGTCAGATTCAAAGGTCACACTAGAATTAGATTCAGAAGAGATAATGTAAAAGGAAAGGAAAAGGAGAAAGTGCTATAGCAGCAAAAAACACTCTCAAAAACCGGCAACAGTATACATGTAAGGAGTACCAAATCCACAGAATGAGATTGCATTTCTTTTTAAAGTGTCTACAATCTGATAAATCCTTTACCAAAGGAAAACTTTATATGGGTTGATACATACATGGTCTACACATATAGAGTACTATTAATTTAAAATGGATTACATAATATAAGGAAGCCTTTGTTCAAGTGAGAAAGGAATATAGAAAAACCCTTAAAAACAAACATACATACAAACCAAAAAAAAGAGTATAACCTATAGGGAAAATTACATCAGGTGATTAAAGAAAAGGATATGGAGTCATTCTGACATCTAATAGCATTTAGGGAAAATAATTATAAAGTGAATGTGGATGCTATGATCCCACCTAATGCCTGGATATCATACTACTAGGGGCTTTTTAAATGAAATATTTTAGTAAAAGAACCCACATCTGTTATCAAAACTTTTAGCAACTATGGAACTTATTTCAGTTGGTGAAGTGGAACAGGCTATCAGGATGCAAAAAATAATGTCCTAGGGGTAGACTAGATACCTTCAAAGGTATCTGTAATAAAAAGCTTATAAACACCAGATTTACATGGTATGCTAACTGGGCAACAACTCCGGGATAGTGAAGTCCTTAACATCGACACTGTCAACAGGTTTTGACATTGTTGATGTTAAGGATCAGAGGGTGGAATTTCACCTTTTCACCGTCTTTTGCCCCCCCTTCAAAACAACTGTGACTCGGAGTTAGATATCTAAAGAAGGGAGGGTGCAGGGGGCATAGCCCCCCCCGATAGAAAACACACAATGTCACACAGACAAAATTTTGTCCATTGACATTGAGGATCTCGCCATGCCAAACTTCGACAACACTATTGTCATTTCGGCATGGTAGAACCGATTTACATTAATTATGTTTTAACTTCATTGTAGTTATTTGTTATTTTTGTTTACTTTTCCTTGCTGTTGGTCTACTAAATATTATAGAAAATGCTGCATTTATTTCAATCTTTCAAAACATATCTGACTCTCCCCTGCTAACCACACAATTGCTGTTTGTGACTTCAGTCTGTTGTCATAGTGTGCACTATTATATCATAAACAAAAGCGCTGTGAAGTAAATAAGGGAGAGGCAAATGTTATCAGATATTTTGTATACCACCTTTTTAGATGTACAGCCTGGATGTGCTGTAAAACTTGGAAAGGAACATTGAAAATGAAAAAATGTATGTATTTTCCAGTATGTTGAAACAGCTGAAACATTTCTGAAAGCACATGTTGTAGTGCAGTGCTGCTCTTTAACTGAGGTCGGACTCAGAGGTCACACTAGAATTAGATTCAGAAGAGATAATGCAAGAGGAAAGGAAAAGGAGAAAGTGCTATAGCAGAAACAATCACTCCCAAAAACGGGCAACAGTATACATGTCAGGAGTAACAAATCCATGGAATGAGAATGCATTTCTTTTTAAAATCTCTACAATCTGATCAATTCTTTACCAAAGGAAAACTTTTCATGGGTTGATATACATGGTCTACATGTACATATGCAGCCCATGATGCTTTGCATTGTGGGGGCATGTGTGATTTTGTATTTACATGTATAGAGTACTTCTAATTTAAAATTGATTATGTAATATAAGGCAGCCTTTGCTCAAGTGAGAAAGGAATATGGAGAAACCCTTAAAAACAAACATACAAACCAAAAAAAAAGAGTACAACCTATAAGGAGAATTACATCAGGTGATTAAAGAAGAGAGTATAAAGTCATTCTGACATCTAATAGCATAGAGGGAAAATAATGATAAAATGAATGTGGAAGCTATGTTCCCACCTAATGTCTGGATATCATACTACAGGAACTTTTCAAATGAAATATTTTAGCAATAGAACCCAAGTCTGTCATCAAAACTGTCTCAGCAACTATGGAACTTATTTCATTTGGTGAAGTGGAACAGGCTATCAGGATGCAAAAAATAACAATGCCCTAGGAGTAGACTAGATACCTTCAGCGGTTTACTGGGTTAGTAGTACTTGGTGCACATAAATATTAGCTGCTGTCTATAATCAAATTATACAGGTGCAGTCACGTATGTATATTAGTGTTGAGTAAGCACTTTAATGTTAAATCCCAATTTTGCACCATAATAACTTTTCTCCATTCAACTGATTCACATGAAATTTGGAAAGCACAGTGTTTCTACCAGGATCTCTTGATCCTGAAAATTTCATGTACATCAGTTCAGTGGAGGCAAAGTTACAGAGGTGAAAAAAATGTAAACACTTTTTTTGAGTCTGTTTTGCTCCTTAGTAACTTAAAAAGTATGAGGATTTGTAATCTGAAACTTTCAAGTTTGATAGAGTTTGGCTCAAGGTAATTGCTTTTGAGGTTTTTGTGTATTGAAGTCAAGTAGTTTTGAAAAAAATGTGTAAACGATTTTTCATCATTGGGCATGTGCAGTGTTCTACGGACAGCTGAAATTTTGCGAAACTGGGTTGTACTGTTGTATTTTATGTGTGGCGTGTGATATACTGTCCTGTTTTTGTATAGTTTTATGGTGTTTCATATCTGTCAAGTGCGTCTCTCTGTCTCTCTCATTTTACCTTGCTACATCAAATGAGGATTAATTTATAGTTCTTGTTTTTTGGGGACTTGACTTTCAATTGGGTGCATTACACTGGAGAATGGCATGAATAAAAAACTTTCATACATTTTACTGAGATGAAGGTAAGTAAGCTGATTTAAGTTATTTATTTTTTCAGTATTTATCTTTGTGCTTTACCATACAGTACCATATAGTAACTATTTGTGAAGTATTCATGACTTAAAAAAAAGTTTTATTCCAAGTAAAAATTACTGTTTCATCTATATAATCAGGTAGCCTCGCACCCATGAAACCATTCATTCTGCACCCAGATACTCAATGTAATGTCACCATTTGTTGTCCCATAAGGTTTAAAAATATATTTTATTTATTTGGCAAGTAAAAACAACCCAAATCTCAGGTATCTAATAACTAATAAATAGCTGGCTACATACTGTCAGCACAAGTAAAAATTTTTCTCTCATGAGCCATAAGTCGTGAGTGCTGATGCACCCTGCCGTCTCCAACCAGTGTGATTCCTGCTCATGCACTAGTATGGACTACAGCTATGTTTTAGATGAAGTGTGGCTTCAGGCTAGAGGAATTGTTAAAGGTGACCTGCAAAGACAATTCCCAGCCCGCTCCCATCCTCACATACCTTTAAAAACAGCTGTGGGAGTCTGGGGCTGCTGTGAACATAATTTTTGATGCAATCCACATAGTTAAACAAAATGCCGAAACTTTTTGACGAACACAGAAGCGCCGTGCAGGTCCTGATGCAGCAGGTGCAAGTAATTATGGGTAATCCACCCTTTTTGTGACATCTCTAACACCACTACCCTTATTGTAGCAGCAGTGGTGGTAACCTAAGTTTACTTATTTTATTACTTCCAAGGAGGTCTCGATACCTGAAATGTCACATATGGCAACACCTGGACAGGATTTTGCCATACGTGATATTTCAGATATCAAGACCTCTGTGAAAGTAATAAAATAAGTAAATTAGGTTACTGCCACTGCTGCTACAATAAGGGTAGTGGTGTTAGAGATGTCACAAAAAGGATGGATTACCCATAATTACTTGCACCCGCTGCATCAGGACCCGCATGGCGCTTCCGTGTTCGCTGAAAAGTTTCAGCATTTTGTTTAAATATGTGGATTGCATCAAAAATTATGTTCACAGCAGCCCCGGACTCCCGCAGCTGTTTTTAAAAGTATGTGAGGACGGGAGCGGGCTGGGAATTGTCTTTGCAAGTCACCTTTAAGAATTGTTAAAGCTGACAGTTCGGCGGTGTATGTAAACTCTGAGCATACTGTGGAAACAGCGGTCACTGTATATCCATTGGAATAGGCAGTTGTGCCCTGAAGTCCCGAAGCAGAAAACACGGAGCCGTGGTAAAGTGACTGGAGTTGTACTGACTGCCTGTTTAAACTGCTTCAGACAATAAGTTGCCCACTATTTATTATTTGGATACTTGCGATTTGAGTTGCTTTTACTTGCCAAATAAAGTAACATACATTTTTAAATCTTATGTGACAACAAATGGTGAAATTTCATTGAGTATCTGGGTGCAAATTGAACAGTTTCACAGATATGTGGCTACCCAATTATACATAAACTTGCTGTTTTCTCTTTAGGTGCTGTCCTTTCAATAACAGTTATTGAGAACCCCATGAACAGGACAGGACTGCCTGAGCATCTCTTGGTGGATATCAGCACTTTTCCTTCTAGCTACGAGCTGACATGCTGATTCATGAATTCAGCAGCTGGCGATGCAGCGGTGACAGACACAGATAGTACTGTCCCACAATATTTTGATAATTACAATGGTAGAGCACAGCTGTTTGAGAATAACACGACATTATGGCTGGACAATCTCCCATTCGCTGACTTCAACACCTGCAGAGTGAGACTGGTAGGCCTGGGTTCAGGGACATCTTTGCATAATTTCATGAGTACTGAAGGTGAACAGTAAGTGTCACTCGTCACCTGTCACCAACTACAGATCTGATTTTGAGAGCAAATCTCCTGAAATAAAACAATCAATGCAGAGGATGCTTGTCCAACTCTGGGTGCTACTTCTATTCCTCAAGCTGCCCCACCCACGCCCTTACCTAGGTATCAATGATACCTTTTTTTTTCCCCATATACACTTTCTTTCCTTGGGGCACCAGAGCAGGCTGGCTTTGGTCCCCTCCCTTAAAAGGACAGTTCAGCCCTGTCCATATTGGTGACTTCATGTGCCTGCCCTGGTGCTCTATTTTTCTGTTTTCTCCCCATAATTTCCCCTTAATTCCTTGGAGCACCAGTGCAAGGACATAATGTGCACATGGAGGTGTACACATTGCCTTAGGCTGGACAGCCCCACTCCCACCACTCCTGGCCTAACACATAGCCACCCTCTGATGCCCGCACTACCTCCACAACTCCACATGGTGGCAGCCAAAGGCTGAGTAGGCTAACCTTCCTGATCTGGGAGAGGAGAGCTGCCGGTAAGCAGCTCAATCCTCATCCAGCCCTTCCCCTGGGCTGACCCCCAGCAGACCGTGTTCATCATCGAACATGGGTAGCCGGTATGGTAGGAGGTAAGGGAAGGATGCCTCAGCCCTCCATGCCACTGGGCCTGTATTAATGATATCTTATTGGGTGGGGCATGACAGGCTGTAGCTCTGGGCAGTTCAGCACAGATTAGTTATAATGTAAATCATGTAAAACCAAATGATGCTTTTACCTTAGTACCAATATACTTACCAACAAGCAGAAAAGATCAGATGGACATACACACATTCCTAGGATAGTACTGTAAACAGTTGTATAGTTAAAAAAAATAACATTTGTAAGACTACAACTCTATTCCCGAATTCCAAGGTCAGCTGGTAGTTTGTAGGAAAATTCACCTGCACTAACAGATAAGCCGATTGTCCTTGTGTCCCATTCACGGGGTTCTCCAGTACCATTATACTGATGGGGGTATCTAAAGGGAAAAGAGCAACATTAAGTATAAGATAAAGTATAGAGTGGTGTGTGTAGTAAGACTTTTGCACACATGTGAGGTGTTAGATGCTTCATAAACCCCAAGAGCAAAGCTCAAGGGATTTGTGAGAGCATCTAACACTGAGGGTCTGTGTAAACTTCAAGTTTAAACACACTACCCCATATTTTATTTTATATAATTGTTGGGTTTCCCTTTTTCACCTCAGCAATTATATAAAATAAAGATGTTCCGGTGTGGCTGCAATCCGGCTTGGTTTTAGTCTTGTGCCTACATTTGAATCAGACGCATTTTAAAAATGTTTTAAAATTTTTTTTTTTTTACCATGGTTCTGACATTTCTACTGTTCAGCATTCTTAAAAAAAATAACTTAACCCCTGAGTTCTTCTGGTGGTGCTGTTTCAGGTGAGACAGAAGTGTGTGGTCAGGAGTGGTCGAGTTGTGGCGTGTGCATGTGCATGTTCTTTGGACTTCCCTATCTAGTAGCTTTCTGGCTGAAAAGGACCTAATCACTTTTATAGTGGATATGGGCCTTGAACAACTCATAAGTGAACCCACACATGGAGAGAACATATTAGACTTAGTCATTACTAATATAGGGAGCTCAATATCTAGTATTCAAGTTGGTGCCCCTCTGGGTACTAGTGACCATAACTCAATTTCTTTTTCATTATTATTTTTTCAGCAAAAGTTGAATCACTCTGAATTTAAAAATTATAATAATGCAAACTTTAATAGTATTAATGACCATTTAATTCTGTTTCCTGGGATGACATTTTATCCCCTTTATCTCTTGAGAAATCCTGGGATTATTTGAAATCATTAATCTACTTCTTGGAGGACTTATTTGTTCCAATTAAAAAAATATAACAAGAATGGGAAAATTCCTTTATGGTTTAATAAAACTATTAAAAATGTAATTAAAAATAAACAAAAGCTTTTTTCTCTTGTTAAAAAAGTGATGGAGATATTAAAGAACAGCTACTTACTAAATAAAGGAAAATCGTAAAACTTTTAAAACAGGCGATTTTACAATCTAAAAAGAAATTGGAGTTTCGTTTGGCTCACTCTAAACATAGCTATAAATCTTTATTTTCCTATCTTATTAATAAGAAAATGAATAATAGATATATGGGTCCTCTATGTGTAAATAATTCTATTATTTTTACCGATAGAGATAGTGCCAATACATTTAATAATCAGTTCTGTTCAGTTTTTACTAAAAAAGCAGTTCCTAAATTTTTTAGGCAAACAGTTAATAATTCTTCGCTTCATATTATTACTGAAAATGACACCCTCGAGGCGATTCGTTCCCTCAAACAAACTTCTATCCCAGGACCAGATAATATTAATCCCACTTTTTTATTAGAAACAGCTGAAGCCATAACTAAGCCTTTGATCCTCATTTTTAATAAATCTTTATGTGAAGGTGTTATTCCCCACGATTGGGCAATGGCTATAGTTATACCAATATTTAAGAAAGGTAATCATTCGCAGCCTGAGAATTATTGCCCAATAAGTTTAACCTTGGTCATAAGTAAATTAATGGAGAAAATTGTCAAAACAATGTTAGAAAATGAAACAATCATGAAAAACTTAAATGACCAGACTTAGCATGGATTTAGACGTGGGTACTCTTGTACCACCAATTTGATGGCTTTCTATAATTATATTAGTATGGGACTTGACAACGGTATCCCTATGGATGTGGTTCTCCTTGACTATAGTAGAGCTTTTGACATGGTTCCCCATGATTTACTGCTTGATAAAATGGTTAAACTGGGATTTTCACAGCATATAATTAATTGGGTATCTGGTTGGTTACATAACAGAGAACAGTGGGTTAAAATAAATGGCTCTCTTTCAGAAGCTTATAGTATGACTAGTGGGGTTCCACAGGGTTCAGTTCTTGGACCTACTCTATTCAATATCTTCATAAGCGATTTACAGGTTACCCAGACAATCACCTCTCAAAATTTGCTGATGATACCAAATTAAGAGGGTCTGTATTTACATCACTAAATAGGGAATCCATTAGTAATAATCTAAAAATTATTGAAAAATGGGCAGATTCAAATAAGATGTTACTCAACTCAGATAAGTGTCATGTATTGCATTTTGGAAGGAATAATCCCAAACAGACTTATTTCTTAAATAATTATCCCCTTCAGGTATCAATACTAGAGTGAGACCTTGGAATACTAGTTATTAATAAATTGTCTTCAACCAATCATTGTACTAGGATAGCTAATATATCTAATGTGATGCTTACCCGAATTCAAAGATCCTTTGTGTCAAGGACTCAGGAATGTATTATTCCTTTGTTTAGATCATATGTGAGGCCATACTCTGATTATGGTTCTCAGTTCTGGAGTCCTTATTTGAGGCAAGATATTAATAGGTTGGAAAACATCCAGAAGAGAGCAACTAAAATGGTTCCATATTTGTCCAAGATGGACTATTGGAGTAGAATGCAAAAAACTGGGTTACATTCGCTAGAATTTAGACGTACTAGAGGTGATCTACTTCTACTATACAAAATTCACAACTCCCAGGATTTAATGCAACAATGTGGATTAAAATTTTCCAGCAGAAGGATATCCCCTCATTTCCATAATAAACAAATTGATGTGGCTAAATCCGTATTGAACAAAAGATTAAATTACTTCATGGTGAGAACCCCCAGAATTTGGAACAAACTTCCCCGACATTTGGTGGAATGTAGTTTGACTTTATCATTCAAAAAAGGTTTGGATTTTTGGTTGAAGTCTAATTACTCCAGGGTATAACTTTTCCCTCCATGGTGGTGGGGGACAATCTCGATGGGCAATAGCCTTCTTTTGTCCTTTTAAACCAAGTAAACCAAGTAAGAGTGAGGGAAACCATGTGCTTGTTTGCCATTATAAACACTTCTTTATAACAGCAAATTATGCCATGGTTTCCCTGTGGAAAAAAGAGGAATCCAATTATTATATACAGAATATTACCCAGAATGTAGAATGTTGTTTAATGAGACAGTTCACTACATCCTGGAGTCATAAATTAAATGCAGAACAATGTATAGGGTGTTGTATGTTATGAGATTTTTTTTAACACATCCCAGGTATGTAATACTACATTAAGTACGAGTGCAAACACAACTGGTTTGTTATGGAATTACACACTGAGGATGTGTTAATTTAATAATGTAACACCTCATACTCTAATTTATTTAGGAGAGGGAAGACCGGCGTGTGGTAGTTTCAGAACAGAGCTTGTGGCTTTCACTTTTCATGTTTGGTTGCCATCAGCCCACTTCAGTACTTTCATCTAACAAATTTTTTAAATTATATTTTTCCCAAGAAACAATTTATTGTATGTTACTTCATACAGTAGAACTGTTTAAAGGACTATATGGTCAGTATTCAGTGAAGGCTGTCTCCAGTATTGTATTTATTCCATTTTGCGCAAGTTCTGAAGGGATCAGTGCAAATGAGGATACAATTCCACTATCAGAAGAAGAAGGGAGGACAGCACGGTTTAGTGTTTGTGAAACCCAGCCCTTAACAGTGCACTGAGGGGGTGGATGTCCTGCACCCTCGCCATGCATTGTCGGGCTGGGTACCCTAGTAGTCTAGCGGTCCCTCCCATGCCCCATCCCCTCCCTCATATTTGTTTGTAAATCCCTGGTGGTCCAGTGGTCCCTCCCTAGCCTCGCTTACTATGTATTTCTGTATGTCCTGGTGGTCTAGTGACCCCCCAACCCAGCAGCTACAGTTCCTCCACCTTGCATCCCCCTGACTCAACCCCAAGAGTCAGTGACTAGTACTGCCCTCCACTCACCACCATGATTGGCCCTAGGCTAAGCTCTCACAATGCATGTACTGTGCAATATTGTACAGTACGCGCACCATGAGAGCTCAGTCTGTAGTCAGACGTGGTGAGCGGAGGTCTGTGCTGGATGGTGGCTCTTGGGGTTGGGTCAGCAGGGTGCAGGGTGGTTGGACAGTACCTGCTGTGATGGGGGGTCATTTGACCACCAGGACTTACAGAACTATATAGTGAGTGGGGAGCAGGTCTAAGGAGTGACCACTGCACCACCAGGGATGTACAAAAACATACCAGGGAGGGACTTGTGGCTCAGGAGGGACCACTAGATCACCAGAACTTACATATAAATATAGGGAGAGGGGATTGGGGCTAGGGAGGAACCAGTAGATCACCAGGACTTACAGATAAACATAGGGAGAGGAGATCAGTGCTGGGGAGGGAGGACTTGGCCGATGTGTGGCATACAGATCAGTCCATAATGCGCATGCAGGTGGCCCACTAGCACCATGCATACCCAGTGGGTTCTTCTGCATATTTGGACTGAATATCACCCATCGGAGCTCTGGCGTTAACCAGTATGTGCCGTGCTTTGCCCCTATGGGCAGCCATCAGTGCAACGCTGTGGTAGCGTGCTGCAAAGCATGATGACTGCCTGCTGTGCATCACACTACCATGGCTCAATATTCAGATAGTTAGCATAGTCCATTTGGATAGCGCTATCTGTTTGAATATTGTGCCACAGCCGGCTGGCCCTATTTTATTGCACGATGTACTTGTGTGCACACACAGCTGGCCGGCTCTGAAAATGGGGCCTTTTCTTTGGGCCTTCCTCACTTCATACCTGGCAAACATCTTAGATCTAAAACAAACTTATTATCTATCTGCACACTGGTAGAAATTAGAGCGGTCAACTACTGGATTAAGATTGCTAAAGACCCTACAGATGTTATTCAGAATGCCTGTTGGGAAGAAACATTGACTTGTGTCTATCATGGTCTAAAGTTTTGGATCTAAACTAAAGCATTTGCAAATTTACCCAAATGTGATATTACCCAGGCTTTACACCAAACATCTAAGACTGGTCATTCATGAGATGGGTGCATCAGGGCTTAGCTTCTGTATGGGATCTGATAATGAGGCAAGAGGTTAAATTGCCTGCTATGCTAAAATAGGTCTTCAGCCTAACAAACAAGGACTGTCTCAAATAACTACAGCTTAGGCGCTTCATCCAAGCAGAGAGTGCACAGACAGAGATAAAATAGGAAGTTAATCAATTTGTGGCAAATATGCATAATGCAGTCAGCAGTGCTCCAGATAAGATAAGAACTATCCTGTATTACTCACCAAAGTTCATAGAATACTCGAAATAGTTTTTGATGAGTACAGGTACTCATCCCAACCCTTGGAAATGCTCCATAGGTACTTCAAGAGACACTGTTTTTTCAAGTTTGAAGCATTTTTACTCATCCAAGTTCTGTTTTACTCATCTAATAAACATTTGTGAGTACATTACTCTTTAATGCCAATATTATCTGAAACACTGGCTGTCAGTAATAAGACATGAAAGGGACACATCTCAAGTTTATATAAGATCTATCAGAAACAAGTTATATACCTATTTGATAAGGTGAAAGAAAAATGGGGAAGGGGAGGATAGTGCTAGTCATAAATACTCAGCTCTGGAAGTAGATATGGAAAGAAGTACACACAACTTCCGCATCAGTTGCCTAGAGAGAATACAGGTGGAAGTGTGTGAGCAACTACTTTAGAACACCATCAGTTATCTACCATTTTAAAATCACGTTATGCAGAGGGTATGGAAATAAACAGGATCCTCTGCACATCCTGTGGAAATGCCCACAACTGATCGCTATAGGTCAGAGGTGGTGAGGGCCACTGAAAATGTATTACAAATAGATTTTACCACAATATAGATAAAATAGTGCTGGGGATATGGCCTAGGGAAGTATGAAGTAAGCAAAGAATATACCTTTATAAAATTCCCATTGCAGGGGTGGTTAAAGCAATTACAAAATATTTGCTAGTGGAAGAACCCCAATACTACATTAATGGATGAACATAGTGAAACAAGTGTAGTAGCTGGAATATGGCCCTACTTAGCTTATGAAAACACAAGCACACAGAGGAAAGCCATCCATTCTTTAAATTTATAGAAAACAGGGAAGGATCAAACATCTTTGACCTCATTAGTGGACACCTCATTTAAGAATAAGGGCAGAGGAGAAATGGATCACAAATAATCATCAAGTGCCTTACTGAGAAATCCAGAAATATTGAAGCAGGAGTAGGACTACTGCCAAGGTAAACTTCCTTATACAGTCAAGAGGCTCTTGGGCAGTATCATTAGGGATACAATACGGTATCTCTGTCCCCCCTCACTCTCTTTCTCCCCCTCTCTCATTCTGTCTCACCATGCACTGTACATAGTTCTAGTTAATATCAGCATCTTTTGTTTTATTTTATAATGTACATTATTCCTTTCATTTGTACTTGCAGATAATAAGCGAAAAAGACTGAGGGTGGTGTGTGTGAAAGATAATTCCCGCTCTCCCATAGGGCAAAGATGGGCTGAAGTGAAACCACTAGTGACAAAATACTGACATGCAGTGTGGACACTCCATTGGCATTTTCAGCTCAGTACCCAAAGGAGGACCAAACTACTATAAAATAAGAAAACAGGAGGTGCCACTTGGGGGAAGGGAGACTGCTATGGCATAAGGGATAGTGGGGTCAAGGAGACGCCCTGGGGCGAAATGGGCACAGGAGAGGGGTCTTCCCTGTCTTGTGTCCATACCCAAGAGTTCTGATTCGGATCAGCCGGTAGGGCGGTCATTATCGGAGGTTTATCCTACTCGGGCGGTGTTATGCAATGCCAGGTCTATTAAAAACAAGACGGCTGTTGTAGCCGATCTTGTCGAGTCATCTGACCTGGCGTGCATCAGAGACTTGGCTGGATGAAAATGTGGGCCAGTTTTAGCCGCAGCAGTTCCAGCTGGGTACTGGTGATACACCGCCTTGAGGCAGATCCTAGGGGCGGGTGTTGCCATATGTTTTAAGTCAGAACTGGGCCTGGTGGAGGTACCAGTGAGAGTCACCAGATCCTTCGAGTGTATTTTAGGCGAGGTGTGGGGTGCAGGATACTTCTTGTATACCGTCCACCAGGTGACGAATGTTTTCCTGCAGGAAGTCGCAGACTTCATTGTCGACCTGACGTTGGGGTCCCCCAGATGGTTGGTTCTGGGGGATTTCAATGCTTGGGTCGACGATGAACTCTCTCGATTTGGTCAAGACTTCCTCCAGTTGATGATATCATTGGGCTTCACACAGGTGGTTTCCTCCTCGACCCATGTTGGTGGACACTCATTGGACCTGGTGTTCCTTCTGGGGATGGGGATATCCAACTTGGTGGTGGAACCGGTCAGATGGTCTGACCATCACCCCATTAGGTTCAGTTTTGAGGCCACCCCTGTTAGGTCTGCCCCTTTGGAGATGGTCCGATACCGCCCTTTGAGGGGTGTATCCCCAGATGACCTGATGGCGGTATTGGACCTATTAAGCCTACCGATAGATTGCTTAGATCCAGGTGACCTGGTACATGCTTATAATGAGGCAGTGACAGGGGCCCTGGATTCTATTGCACCAGTTCGTGTTCGTCCTCTTACTCCTCGCCCCAGGTCTCCTTGGTTTGATGAGACCATGAGGGAGTTGAGGGTTGGACGAAGGCTGGAGAGGCGTTGGCGAAGGTCTGGTCTTGATGATGACAGGCTTAGTTTGATAGACCATTATTTGGCCCATCAATCCGCAATCTCTCGTAAGAAGGCAGAGTTCCTGTCCAGAGAGATAGCGGCTGCACAGAATAGACCAGCTCAGCTCTTTCGGACTGTGGACAGACTGTGCAATCCAGTCTGTCTTCAGCCCAGAAGAGCCTTATCTCAAGAATGGTGTGATGAGCTTGCTCTCTTCTTTGCAGATAAGGTTGTCAAAATCAGATCGGATATTTGCTCTTCCCTCCCCAATGGGAGCGGTGGTCGGCAGGAGATGTCGAACACCCAGTTTAGATGGTCTGACTTCAGCCTTCCCACAATCGATGATGTTGTGATGATCATTCGGCGCTACGACTGACTAGCTGTGATTCGACCCTGGCCCACGCCTCTTAGTGGGTTGTGTGGATAAAATCGGCCTAGTCCTGGCTTTGATCGTCTGGAAGTCTTTGGAGAGGGGGATTTTTCCAGATCCCCTTAAAGAGGCTATAGTTAAGCCTCTATTAAAGAAATCCTCCCTAGATCCAGATTGTCTAGCAAATTACAGACCAGCCTCTAACTTACCCTTTGTGGGTAAAGTTATTGAGAAAGTGGTCGCAGTGCAGTTGGAGGATCATCTGACCAACAACAATATCTGATTCTCTCCAGTCTGGATTGGGAAAGGCATAGTACCGAGACAGCGCTTGTACGGGTACTAAATGACCTAATAGCGAGAGATCGTAGGACCCGATCCATCTTGGTACTACTTAATCTCTCTGCAGCGTTTGACACCGTTGACCATAGTGTGCTGTTAGAGTGTTTGTGGTCGGTCTGCGGACTGTCTGTTAAGGTCCTCAGATGGATTCGATCTTACCTCGAGGGTAGGACTCAGAGAGTGGTGTCAGGAATTTTTTCCTCGGCATCACTCTCCCTATCCTGTGGGGTACCGCAGGGTTCTATTTTAGCTCCTATGTTGTTTTCCGTGTATATGCTACCGTTAGGGGTGATTATTAGACGATACGGTTTGGGTTTTCACTGCTATGCAGATGATACCCAGCTGTATATGTCTTTTGTGCCTGGCCAGGATGCTGCCTTGTCGGTATTTAATAACTGCCTTGAAGAAATCCAAGACTGGATGAATGGGAGTTGGCTGAGGTTAAACCCGGAGAAAACTGAGGTGTTGGTTGTGGACAAAGGCCGCTGTAGAGGCAGGTCTGCCGGAGGGATCACCTCAGGCTTATGGCTGGAGGTGTTCAACTGGGCCTCCAGATCAGGTGCGGAATCTTGGCGTAATAATTGACGACCATCTGACACTTAAATCTCAGGTGTCAGCGGTGGTCAAAACTTCCTTTTTTCATCTGAGGAATATTGCCAGGGTGAAGCACCTGGTTCCTCCAGAGGACCTCTCAACATTGATCCATACCTTCGTTACCTCCCGTCTTGACTACTGTAATTCCCTATACCTAGGGCTATCGGGGGTTGAACTTCGCCGTCTGCAGCTAGTGCAGAATGCGGCAGCCAGGTTGTTGACTGGATCTTCTAGATCCAGCCATATAATGCCTGTGTCATGGGACTGCACTGGCTGCCAGTGTTTTGCTAATCACCTTCAAGGTCGGTTTACTGACCTATAAAGCCTTACATGATCTGGGATCACCTACCTGAAAGAGCTCCTCGTCTCTACAGTCCCTCCCGCGCCTCCTCCGATCCACTGACGAGGGATTGCTAGAGATTCCCAGGGTTCGTTTGAAAACATCAGCGCTGGATCGCTTAGTTTTATGGCACCCACCCTGTGGAATTCTCTACCTGTAGGTGTGAAATTGCCCGACCGTCCTTAGTTTTAAAGGAGCTTTGAAGACCCACCTTTTTAGTATAGCTTTTAAGGATTTATATTAGTTTTAATGTTATTGTATTTATTGTTTTGTGAATTTGTACAGGCGCTTTGATTTTAAGAAAAGCGCCTTTTAAAAATAAAGATGAATTGAATTGACTTGAATAAGCCACTGTGAACGATGAAATGAAACATAATGTACATAGAAAGATTATGAAACAGAGGCTTATTGTAGCAGATGGTACAGCTGCAAAATTGCTGCCATTCTGTATTTTGTGATAAATTGAGTAAAACAAATCACTCCATTGAAGAAAGCTGAATGTGGAGGCAATGCATCATAGTAATTTAAATGTGTTATTAAATAAAAATACCTAAACCAAATGGCAGTGGTTGGAGTGTAAGTTGGTTCATAATAGTATCAATATACTGTACTATGCATAAGGTTAGTCCTTTGCATTCACCCTAATGACTGGTGAAAGCATCTTGGGCCTCCAAGTCCTCTGGTCAGTTGTTAACTGGTCATTATAAAAATGGGCAGTATAATACAAGCTTCTGATTGGTTCCTCACATTCCAAGAGCCTTACGTTAATCTGTTTTTTTAATACCTGCAGAGCCTTATACCAAAAAAAGAACCTCAAATGCTCTCTGAATTCATAGGCAAATCATGTTTTTGCTCAACCTAACGTTTGCAGTAAGGTACTGTAAATGGTCATAATAACAGTTATAAAATTGGCTAAAACCAGGTGTACACCCATGTGTTTAGCACAATGCATGGTCATCTTGGCAGTTTCATAAATCAGTACACCAATTCAGAATTGTAAGGAAAAAGACATTTTCAGCCATAATTTTCCATTAGTCACTTTGTACTCGACCAATATCCAAACACAACAGATATCATTAGCAATGCACTCGTTCCCTCAAGTTGATCGCATTTACCACTGGCATAGTTCTTTATCCGATCCTTTCACACAAGTAAGTCCCATCTTAAAAAAATTGGGTTTTTTTTGTTGTTTTTTGTAGTTTCATTTCCCAGACCAGCTGCATCATTCAAATGTGGCAAACATGCTTTATGCTGTGATATCTAAATAGCAGTATATAAAACAGCCAAAGTTGTAGTTAATGTTTGTGCTACTGAAGCGAACTCACTTGGAACTGCTTTCTGACAAGAACTGTCACACTCGCAAAATTGTCTCTCCCTCCCTCTTTTACTTGCAGCACAGCATATAGTCCTGCTTGTCATGAACAAATAAAAAATTTCACATACTTCTGTCTCTTTTTATTTTGCTGCTGTCTTAAAAATGACTGGAAAAACAGTTGCTCAACTATACTGTTGGGGAAAACTACAGTTGCAATAACCCCACTGGGACAAATGTCCTAAGGCAAAGCAAAAATAAATATTTCTATTTTAGTGTATTTAAACATCTTAATTTTAAGATGCATATTTTTCTTAAAACAAATGTAAGCACAGGAATGCACACCAGAGTACGTATTAAGCTAAATCACTGCCCTTTCTGCCTGGTTGAAGGCAAGGGTCTGCTTAACACCCATGGGCCGTGGGGTGCTTAAGTTCACTGCATACCGTGTCATGAGTTTTTGTTCACATATTCACCCTCTAGGGGAATGTGGCACTTGGCTGCACCATCTGTCATAGTACACACTTATAGGGTGATTAACAATCTGTAAATGTAACTTTTGGTCACACCTTATTGCTTAAGGGAAAAATACCATCCTACAGTGTTATACATATACATCACTTCCTCACCACATAGATTCCTAAAAAAAACAGATTCTGGTCTGGATTTTGGATATAGCTTTAAAGAGTACCTTCCCTAGTCCTTTTGACATGGATGCATAAATTCCCTCTTCTTGTATTGATTCGTTTTGTACTTATTTAATGTTTCCAGGAGTTAGGTTTTGCAGTCTGAGCTGCTGAAAATTGCATGCTGTACCAGTACTTCTGCACTGAGCCTGGTGTTGCTGAAGACCCACAGCTGTTCTGCTGACATCACTATATGGTGCAAGGCTGAGTTACAGTGTATGTTACTGTGAAAGAGCAGGGATTTTGCAAGGGAAAATGCCACATATACATTAATATAAAATGATCTTCATTGTTCCCCTGTCACAACCCCACACAGCAGGTCAGGCCCTCTGCTCCCACAGTGCCAACCTCCGAGCACAGTAATGTGCACAGGTAACAGAACAGGGTAATCCTCCTGTCTGTGGGTCCGAATTACCTTTGGTCTTAAGTTCTGGAGGGATTCAAACTGTGAACCATATGCTAGCGTATACAAACGTACAGGCTCAGATAATCTGCTCTTTGGGGGATGCCAGATATCTTTCACCAAGGGCACCTAACCAGGTATCCAAAATGAAATATTAAAACTCTGAAAAGACCTTAGGTATTTCTTACCTTTTTCCAGTTCAGTAACACCATTAAGCTTATGCACAATTGTCAACTTGAACCATCTATACTTCACATGTAAAAGAAAGAATTTCAAAGGCACACCGGGCAGTCTCTTTAAAATAAGAGGTTTACTTGGATAATGGATACAAATAGGTAAAATGTAAACAAAGAACAATATATCACAAAGCATATAATCACTTAAAAGAACAAGGTTAAAGTACAAACATAAACTCCTACCACTATACAATTAGACTTTCCTAACTACTGTAGCTCCTTCTTACTGTGCTTATAGTAGATGCTGTTTTCTAAGAGCCCACAAGAAAAGTGTGTCTAAGATCAGTCACAGAATAGTTTAAAACTGTCTTTGCCAACTTCTTCCATGATGTCAACTAGCTCCTCCCTGTTAAATATAAAAATATATAATACACACAGGATGTCCTATCAGAAGGTATATTAAATAAGAGACATCTGCAAAAACTCATTTCCCAATATGACTTCTTAATTCTTTCCTTTGATCTAGTGTGGTCTCCTGCTTTTCAAAGACATCACAGGACCTTTATGACTTACTCTGCCATATATCAGGTGTCATATAAAAAACACTAGTTGAAAATAATGTTTCTTACTCTGAAGATGTCATGAAATGGATATTTGAGTTCCTGACTTCAAAGCAACACAGATCATAAACACGGCCATAAAATGCAACTGGGAATTTAATCACATTACAGAGATCTGCTGCTTAACATAGCCTGTCATTTGAACTGAAACCTTGGGGGGGGGGGGTCATCCCAGGAGCACAGGATGTCTCAGGACAGACAATCACACACCACATTTTTTTATTACAAAAATCATAGAGCAATCAGAACCAGCTGGCCAAGTGTCACAATCCTCCCTACCTAGACTGAATTTGGGACTCTATCCCCTGCATGGGATGAGCTTCTCAAATCAGTTCACTCCTCATAGATGTGCGATAAGCCTTCACTGTACTGATTGGTCACTCCAGCCCTATGTAGGATTGTCATGTCATACTCTTGCAAAGCAAGACTCCATCTTAACAGTCTACCATTAGTTTTTCCCATTTGCGTCAGCCAAACCAGGAGGTGGTGGTCAGTTTGTACCACAAAATGCTGCCCATATAAGTGTGGCTCTAGCTTCTTTAGGGCCCACACTATGGCAAAACACTCTTTTTTTTCCCACAGTAGAGTATGCCCACTCCCTGGGAAGTAACTTTTTACTCAGGTACACTAATGGGTGATCTTTTCCTTGGTTGGATGTCTGACTCAGTACTGCCCCAATACCCATGTCTGAGGTGTCAGTCTGAACTATAAAGGGTTTGCTGTAGTCAGGACTTGTCAGTACAGGAGCACTGCACAGTGCCTCCTTCAGTCTGGTAAAGGCTTCTTCACAGGCTGGTCCCCAGGTAATTGTTTTTGGCATCCTTTTCTTTGCTAGGTCAGATGGAGCAGCCAGGGCACTGTAATTGGGTACAAATTTCTTATAGTATCTTGCTGTCCCTAGAAAACTCCTGACCTGCTTCTGCATTTCTGGTCTGGGCCATGCCTGGATCACCTCTAATTTTATTTGGTTAGGATGGAGCTGTCCCTGGCCTACCACATACCTGAGGTATGTCACTTCCCCCATAGCCACATGGCACTTCTCAGCTTTGAGATTGAGCCCTGCCCTTTGTATCCTGCACAGCACTACCCTAAGGTGGGACAGATGTTCTTCCGAGCTGGCACTAAAGATGGCAGTGTCATCCCGGCATGCCACAGTGTACTTGTCAGCACCATTTAACACCTGGTTCACCAACCTTTGGAAAGTGGCCGGAGCATTCTTCATTCTGAAGGGCATTACTTTAAATTCAAATAAGCCTATTGGAGTGATGAAGGCCGACCTTGCCCTAGCTCTGTCTGTTAACTCTACCTGCCAATACCCCTTGGTCAGATCAATGGTGATAAGGTAGGTCACCCCCTCCCAACTTGCCCAGGAGTTCATCTGTCTGGGGCATCAGGTGGGTGTCTGACTTCAAGACTGCATTCAGTCTATGCTAGTCCACACAGAAATAAGTAGAGCCATCTGGCTTGGGCAAAAGGACTATGGGTGAGGCCCAGGGCTGTGGGATCTTTGGATTACCCCTAAATCCAACATCTCCTCCACTTCCCTCCTAATGTCCTTTTGGACAGCCTCTGACACCCAATATGCTGTCTGCCTTATATGTTTCTGTGTCCCTGTCTCCACATCATGCATCGCTAAGGGAGTTAGTCCAGGCTTGGTGCTAAACGGGGGGGGGGTCTGCTAAAACTTCCCTTACTTCCTAGATCTTCTCTGGGGCCAGCTGGGGAGACAATGTAACTGCCTCCATAGAAGACTCCCGCTTGCTTTATTCCAGCAGGTCCAGAAGGGTGTCTCCTTCATATATGTCCCCTCCTCAGGACTACATACTGCGAGCACCATGTCAGCCCTATTAGCATGTGGCTTCATCATGTTGACTTGGTTTATCCTTTCTGTCTGTCTTCTGTCAGGTAACTCTATGATATAGTTCACGTCATTTACCTTCTTAACTACTTTGTACAGTACTACATACCCAGCCTGCAGCTTGTCTTTCTGGACCGGAATAAGGACCATGACTTCCTGACCCACCATGTATGAGCGAGCTCAGGCTCTGCAGTCGTACCACACTTTTTGTTTCTATTGGGCAGCTGCCAGGTTGCTCTGGGCTGGCCCCATATGCTCCTTCAGCCTTTCCCTAAACCTAAGGACGTAATCCACTATGGGAGTTCCCTGGGTGGCATGCTTGCCTTCCCAGTCCTCCCGGATCAAGTCTAGGGGCCCACATACCTGGCATTCATATTAGAGTTTGAAAGGGAAAAATCCTGTTGACTCTTGGGGCACCTCCCTGTATGCAAACAACAGGTGGGGAAGGTATTTCTTCCAGTCCCTCCCATGCTGTTCAGCAAATGCCTGGAGCATTGACTTCAGGGTACCATTAAATCTTTCCACAAGCACATTGGCTTGTGGGTGATACAGTGTTGTGCATCTCTGTACCACCCCACACTTCTCCCACAAACATTTCATCAGGTCTGACTTGAAGGAACCCCCTTGATCGGTGATAACCTCCTGTGGAAACCCAACACGGGAGAAAATCCCAAGTAAGGCATCTGCCACTTTGTCTGTCCTCAGTGAGGATAGGGTGACTGCCTCTGGGTACTGGGTGGCATAATCCACCACAGTCAGGATGAATCTCTGAGGAGCTGGGGGTATTTAAAGGCCCCACAATATCCATTCCCACCTTCTGGAATGGCTCTTCCACTATGGGCAATGGAATTAGGGCAGCTTGGGTTTTCTTGCCTGCCTTCCCTATTTCTTGGCACTGGTGACAAGACCTGCAATACTCTTTCACCTGTTAGATGAAGTTGGGCCAATAGAAATTCTGGGCCAACCACTGCGTAGTGTGCGCGAGTCCCAGATGACCAGACAAGGGAATATATGCAGTTTGGAGCAATTGCTCATGATACCCCTGGGGAACGACAAGCTGCCTGCTTATCACCCCTCCCTCTGTCTGCACAGCCTGAGTATACATTAGTCCATTTTCCCAATAAACCTTATGTCTGCTGTCACCTCTCTGTGCTCCGTCAGAGTCTGTCCAAGCCCTCAGCTTCTCTAGACTAGGGTCACTTCTCTGAGCAGTTGCAAACTCTTCACACACTCTGAATGCATGGGACAGGTCCCCTTCAGTCTCTGAACTAGGGTCTGTAGCACTAGTGTCAGGGCATTCAGGATCACTGTCCTTCCTAACCCTCTGACAGTGGGTCACCCCTGCCTCTTCCGGAGTAACCCTTCGTAGCTATGTGGTTAACTGCTACTGGGGACATTTCTACCCCCTTTTCATCAGTCTCCATATCAGGAGACACAAGCTGGGGAATTAGCCTCCCAGTGGTTTCCACAATGACTTCTGTGGGGTCCTGGGAACCACCATTTTCCTTGACTGCTTGGCTATGGGTAACTGCACACACCATCCACTGTTTGAGATTGTTGCCAAGGATGACGTCCACTGCTAAATGTTTAGGCTACAGCCACCTGTTGCACAGTTCCCCCAGTTTCACCCCCAGTCTAGGAGAACACTAGCAAGGGGCAATGTTTTCTCCTCACCAGTAAAGTCTTGTACAGTGACATATTCATTGGGTATTAGCTGACCAGGCTCCATCAGATCCTCTTTTATCCATGTCAAGGATGCTCCTGTGTCCCTTAACCCTTGTGTCTATACACCATTCACCGTGACTGGGTGTATGTGTTCCCTCATGTTCACAGGCATAGAAACATAGAATTTGACAGCAGATAAGGACCATTTGGCCCACCCAGTCTGCCCATTTTCCTACCTAATGGATATGCTGCGGATCCTAGTTAACCAGCAGCCTACTTCTTTCTACCCCCCCCCCAGAATTGCCTTATGGCTGTCCGATGCATGCTTGAATTCAACCACTGTTTTTGACTCCACAACCTCCTCTGGAAGGCCGTTCCATGCATCCACAACCCTCTCTGTGAAAAAATACATCCTTACATTACCTCTGAGCCACTGCCCCATCTTCAAATTGTGCCCCCTTGTTCTTGCACACCTCTTTTTTTGAAAGATGCTACCCTCTTGGACTTTGTTGATTCCCTTGAGGTACTTGAGAGTTTCTATCATGTCCCCCCTCTCCCTCCTTTCCTCGAGGCTATACATATTAAGATCCTTTAGTCTTTCTTCATATGTCTTCCGGTGCAGACCCTGTACCATTTTAGTTGCCCTCCTCTGGACAGCTTCCATCTTGTCTATGTCCTTGCAGAGATTGGGTCTCCAGAACTGCACACAGTACTCCAGGTGGGGTCTCACCAGCTGTCTGTACAGAGGAATAAAAACTTCCTGTTTTCTACTGATTATGCCTCTCCCTATGCATCCCAGTATCCCCCCAGCCCTCCTTACTGCCCTCTCACATTGCTTACCCACCTTTAAGTCATCTGATATGACTACCCCCAGGTCCCTTTCCATTTTTGTTGTTGTTAGTATCTCACTCCCTATTGTGTACTCTTCTTCTGGGTTTTTGTTTCCCAGGTGCATTACCTTGCACTTCTTAGCATTAAATCTAAGCTGCCATACATTTGACCGTTCCTCTAACCTTGCCAAGTCCTTTCTCATCCTTTCCACCCTGCCTTGTGCATCAACTCTGTTGCAGATCTTTGTGTCATCTGCAAAAAGACATACCTTTCCTTCCAGTCCCTCTGCAATGTCGCTTATAAAGACATTGAAGAGGACTAGTCCTAATACTGAACCCTGCGGCACCCCACTAGTAATCCCCTTTCTTCAGCGTGGACTTCTATTTGCTGTTACCCTCTGTGTCCTATTCTCCAGCCAATTCTTTACCCAGGCTATCATCTTGGGACCCACTCCCAGGCTGGCTAACTTGTATATTAATCTTTTGTGTGGGACTGAGTCAAATGCCTTGCTAAAGTCTAGGTAGGTCATGTCCACAGCCCCTTCCTGATCTGCTACTTTGGTCACCCAGTCAAATAAATCTATTAGATTCATCTGGCATGACCTTCTTGCTGTGAATCCATGCTACCTTGGGTTCTGTGCCCCTCTGGCCTCTAGATACTCGACAGTTCTTTCCTTCAGAAGTGATTCCATCATTTTCCTTATCACTGAGTTAAACTAACAGGTCTGTAGTTTCCTGTTTCTGCCCTGCTCCACTTTTGTGTGAGAATCACATCTGCCCTCCTCCAGTCCTCAGGTACCATCCATCCTCCATGATTTTTTGAAGAGGGTAGTCAGTGGTGTCACTAGTTCTGCCCTTAGTTCTTTTAGAATTCTGGGATGAATCCCATCAGGCCTCATTGCTTTGTCCACCTTCAGTTTTAAGAGTTCTTTCAGAACCCTTTCTTCTTAAATGGGCTGGTATCAACTTCTGTATCCCGAGTGTTTCTATTTGTTTTAGGTACCTCCCTCTCTTCATCTGTAAATACTGAGCAAAAGTATTTGTTTAGTATCTCTGTTTTTTCACCGTCACCCTCTGCCCACCCCTCCCTTTATTAAGCTTCACTATCCCTCCTTGGTCTTCCTTCGCTCCCTGATGTACCTAAAAAAGGTTTTATCCCCCTTCCTAACTGAGTTGGCTATCTTTTCCTCAGTTCAGGCCTTTGCTGTTCTGACTGCCTTCCCAGCTTCCTTTTGCTTTAACTGATACAATTCTCTGTCCTGCTCCTTCTGTGATTCCTTGTACTTTCTGAATGCTTTCTTTTTCTCTTGAACCTTCACTGTCACCTCCTTTGAGAACCATAGTGGTTTCTTACATCGTTTTGTTTTGTTTATTTGCTTCACACAAAGGCTTGTTACCTCTGTGATGGCAGTTTTTCTTATTCCCCATTGTTCTTCCACCCCTCCTTCCTGCCCATTTGCTAGTGCATTCCGTAAGCACTCACCCATTTTGGCAAAGTCAGCCCTCCTGAAGTCCATCACTTTTGCCTTTGTATGGCTTGACTCTATTGCTGTGTTTATTGTGAAACATACTGTTCGATGGTCACTAGTTCCCAGATGGCTACCCACTTCTACATCTGTGATCCTCTCTCCATCTCCATTTGATAGCACACTTCCAGGGACACACAAACAACCCACTTCCTTCCTAGCACCGCCTTTCATATTGCTTGTCCTTTTGAGGCACTGTCTGGCAATATGCCCAGTTTCTTTACACAACCAACATTAATTTCTTTTCTCAAAGAAATCTTTTCTCTGAAATCTGGGGTTAACTGGTTTTGGTGGAGGCAGTGAGGGTTTTAGCTACCCTGAAGGTGCTCTTTTCCCTTTTTGTGCTGCCATGCCCACCCCATTTGCTCTCAGAGCAGGTCTGTTCTTGGCATAGTGGTTCGAGAGTTCAGCAGCCTCTTGCACTGTTTTGGGATCTCGGTGCTCCAGCCAGGTTTTCAGCTCTCTTGAGCATGCCCCCCAAAAAACTGTTCTAATAAAATAGCATTTTCAATTTTATCTACAGAGGTTGCTTCAATTCCTTCCCAACATTTTAAAAACTGACATTGTTTCATGTCTAGCTTCTCATAGCTCATATCAGGGCTTCTTCTGAGCTTACAGAATTTGACTCTGTATGTTTCAGCAATTAATTTTTTTTAACAGTGCAGCTTTAAATTTGCTGTAATCATTACTGTCCTCGTTGTCCATTTGACCCATTGCATCCCGAGCTTTCCCTGTAAGTGGTGGGGATAGCTGGAAGCTCCAGGACTCTCTAGGAATTTTAGCCTGAATATAAACTTTTTCAAAAGAATTTAAAAGGGCATCCATATCCTCCCACTCTTTAAATTCAGCTATCAATTTGGAATTCAATTTGTAACCCAGTCCTGTAGTTCCAGTTAAACCCAAGCCACTTACCTGCTCTGGTGCTGGTGGTTGGAGTCATAGCATCTCCAGTTCATGTCACCTCTGGCGCTTATGTTCCTCACGGTCCACCTCTTGCTGTTCACGGTCCACCTCTCGCTGTTCTTGCTACCTCTTCTCTTCTGCAGCTCGCTGGTGCTTAACACTCCTCATGGTCAGCCTCTCGCTGTTCATGCTCTCTCTTTTCCTTGAACTCCAGCTCCATTCGGCGCAACTCAATCTGCAGTCTGAGTACTTCTGGCTCCAGAATACTGGTGACCTTCCCCTGCTGCTGTGGCCCTTTGTTGCCACTGACCCTGCTGTCATTTTCATCAGATCTGGACATTGCACTGGCCACTAGCCATTCAGTGCTCAAGGTTTGTTCCTTTTTAGTCACAGTCTGTGACTCAGTGCTTTAGATATCTGCTACCATCAGGGCATCCACGAGGTTCTGCTTGGTGGCTCTCACCTTGTACAGGACTCCTCTGTCCTTGCACAACTGCCTCAAGTAGTCTACAGTGTGCCCGCTGTAGTTGAAAGCCATCTTCTTCCCTAACTATGGCTACTCTAACTTGCACTTTAGAAAAAAAATAAAACAGGTAGGAACTTGACTGTAAGCCAAATGATATAGTTCTGTTTCCTTTTTAAAAATAAATCACTGCCTTATTTTGCAAGTGAGCTGTACAGTATCAAGCCGACACACTGAACAATTAAAGCTAGTTTTACCAAAATTATCAGCACTGCTGCCAACCAATCTGTCACAACCAACTCAGCAGGTCAGGCCCTCTGCTCCCACAGTGCCAACCTCTGAGTGCAGTATTGTGCAGAGGCAACAGAACAGGATAATCCTCCTGTCTGTGGGTCCGAATCACCTTTGATCTCAAGTTCTGGAGGGATACAAACCGTGAACCTTATGTTAGCATACCCAAATGTACAGGCTCAGATAATCTGCTCTTTAGGGATGCCAGATATCTTTCGCTAAGGACACCTAATCAGGTATCCAAAATGAACCCTTAAAACTCTGAAAAGACCTTAGGTATTTGTTACCTTTTTCCAGTTCAGTAACACCATTAAGCTTATGCACAATTGCCAACTTTAACCATCTATACTTCACATGCAAAAGAAAGAATTTCAAAGGCACACCAGGCAGTCTTTTTAAAATAAGAGGTTTACTTAGAAAATGGATAAAAATAGGTAACATGTAAACACAGAACAATATATCACAAAGCATACAATCACTTAAAAGAACAAGGTTAAAGTACAAACATAAACTCCAACCACAATACAATTAAATTTTCCTGTCTAATGTATCTCCTTCTTACAGTGCTTATAGTAGATGTTGTTTCCCAAGAGCCCACAAGAAAAATTGGTCTAAGATCAGCCACAGAATAGTTTAAAACTCTTTGCCAACCTCTTCCATGATGTCACCTAGCTCATCCCTGTTAAATATATAAAACATATAATACACACAGGATGTCATATCAGAATGTATATCGAATAAGGTGACATCAGCAAAAACTCATTTCCCAATATGAGTTCTTAAGTCTTTCCTTTCATCTAGTGTGGTTTCCTGCTTTTCAAAGACATCACAGGACTTGTACGACTAACTCTGCCATATCTCACTTCGGTGCCAAACTGTTCTTCCTCTGAAGATGTCATAAAATGGATATTTTAGTTCCTGGCTTCAAAGCAACACAGATCATAAACACAGCCATAAAATGCAACTGGGAAATTAATCACATTACATAGATCTGCTGTTTAACATAGCCTGCCATTTGAGCTGAAACCTGTTGGGTGGGTCATCCCAGGAGCACAGGATATCTCAGGACAGACAATCACACACTACATTATTTTATTACAAAAATCATTGAGCAATCAGAACTAGCTGGCCAAGTGTCACATCCCCTTCCCCTCACAAGACACCCAGTTATCAATAAAGTACACTAACTCCAATGGCTAAGTCATCTCATCTTCGTATGTAATTTTTTTTTTAAATGGGTTGTCTGCCGTGACATTGAATGACAGTGTGAATTGACACTGTCATCTTTGCCATCAGTGTTAGTGACCTTCATACCTCTCAACCTGCTAGGACCAAAATCAGAGACAATCCCCCCAAAAATCAGGAACAAATTACCAAAATCAGGGACACCACATTTTATTCAGCATAGCAGGTATAATGAAATGGTAAGAATTGGCTGAACTGCTTAGATGCAGTTATAGTCACCTTAGCATAGCAGATTGGCCACATGGAAGCTATAAAGAGGGGTCCTTAAGGTTCAGATTCATGCTGCTGTTTCAGATTGCTGTGTGTGTTCCTCTCTCCCCCTCTCCCTGTCCTTTTCCCTCCCTCCCTCTCTCTCTCCCTCTCCCCCTCTCCCTCTCCCTCTCTATCTGTCTCTCTCTCTCTCTCGCTCTCTACAGAGTCAAAACAAACCCTGCAAGTCGGGGCTGTTGAATGACTAGGGCGGGGGAAGGGGTGTTTCTTTTTGTACTGTCAGTATTTTACAACCACCATCTGTCTTCTGTTTGGAACTGTTTAACCCTTGTTGTGCTACATTGGCAGTCTGATGTATTAGTCCAGAATTCCTATACATTCTAATTGTGTCAGTATATTTAATAAGACACACAGATGCTGCTCATAATGAAAGGGAGCAAATACTAACTAAAACTTACAAGGGCACTAACATTGATGGCAAAGCTCACAGTGTCCAGTATCAATTCACAGTGTCATTCAATGTCATGGCACACAACTCATATGAAAAAAAAAATTACATACAGAGAAGCGATGACTTAGCCACTGGGGTTAGTATACATTATTGATAACAGGGTGTCTTGTGAGGAGAAGGGGGAACAATGATGATCATTTTATACTGATGTATATATGGCATTTTTCCCTTGCAAAACCCCTGCTCTTTCACTGTAACACATAGTGTGACTCAGTCCTGCTTCATATAATGATGTCATTAGGAGCTGTCAGGCAAGCAGCTGAACAGTCAAGACAAAAGCAGCAGGGCTAAACTGCAGCTGCAAAACTGATCTAAACATGGAAAGATTAGAACACCTGTGACAAAAATAACATGCACACAACTTGTGAGATTCATTATTAACCGATTGCAAGAAGTTAGTTTGGACCACTGGTGAAGGTGCTCTTTAAAATAAGAACTTATCAATCATGCTATCACTTTGTTCCACACAGTAAGTGTGCAATGACACCAGATGTGAGCATCAAACACCACATTTTAAAGCTCCTAGACTTTCTGCTGTCATGCTCCAGCCAGGACAGGATGACAAATAGGCTTGGGAGAGTGAACATTACTATGGTTTAATTTAGTAAGTGTAATTTATGCATTTTCATTGTTTTTCTTATAATAATTATATTGACTTTCTCTTTAGTCAATTTCAGAAATGTTTCATCTCATTCTTAATGACTAATGCCATTGTCTCTATGGTTTCCCAGCCAAACTAAATGACTATCCACCTCCCTAACATGGGTTTTGCTGAAGTCGGCATTATATCTTTTAAGGATGACAGCACCTGAGGGTGTATAAAACACTGAGTTTATCGCTTTGTAATGAAACAGTATAAAAGAAAGAAAGCAGTATGTACAGACCAAGAACTAAATGTTATCTCAGACTGAGTGGTTGATTTGAAAATGCAATATCTGTCTTGCAAGTGCATTATTTTACATCCATTAGTATAGTCACAAGATCATTACTTTGTTCTCCCACAGTTATTATTTACACACAAAAGCTCTCTGAATAGAGGATGCTTTCATTGTAAGTCTCCTGAAAGGCATGCTACCAGTCCTGCTTAAGCCTTTGATAGTGTTCATCTGGGTTTTAATTATTCTTAACCAGACTTTATGCTATTCATTACTGTTTTTTTAAATGGCAGCATTTTAAGTGAGGTATTTACTTTTTATAACTAGACATCTTTCCTTGCTTGAGAACCTAGTACAGTAATATCCGACTGTAGCCTGATGAACTGAGTGCTTCAATCTCAGTGGCATGTTATGAAAGATTAATTGGGCTCAAACCATTTTAAGTCTCAAGTTCAAGTTATTTATTATCCATTCAAAACAAAGCAAGGCATGGTGAGCACATGCTGGTGCAGGGCCCAGCTACTGGCTACACAGCAGGACACAGAAGGTAATAGTGAATGGAACACATTCTGAAGAAAGGGGGGTTACTAATGGAGTACCTCAGTGCTCAGTACTGGGTCCAGTCCTCTTTAACATCTTTATAGGTGACATTGCAGAGGGTCTGGAGGGAAAGGTATGCCTCTTTGCAGATGACACAAAGATCTGTAACAGAGTTAATACACAACAGGGGGTAGAAAAGTTGAGAAGGAACTTGGCAAGGTTGGAGGAATGGTCAGATATATGGCAACTTAGATTCAATAAAAGAAGTGCAAACTAATGCACCTGGGAAACAAAAACCCAGGAGAAGAGTACACAATAGCAGGGGTGGTACTAACAACAACAACAATGGAAAGGGACCTGGGGGTAGTCATATCAGATGACCTAAATGTGGGTAAGCAATGTGAAAAGTCAGTAAGGAGAGCCAGGGGGATACTGGGATGCATAGGAAGGGGCATCACAAGTAGAAAATGGGAAGTGGTTATCCCTCTGTACAGACAGTTGGCGAGACCCCATCTGGAGTACTGTGTGCAGTTTTGGAGACCTCATCTATGCAAGGACATAGACAGGGTGGAAGCAGTCAGAGCAGGGCAACTAAAATGGTGCAGGGTCTGCAGCAGAAACCATATGAAGAGAGCGAGAGAGCTTAATATGTATACTCTTGATGAAAGGAGGGACAAGGAGACAGGATAGAAACTTTCAAGTACCTCAAGGGAATCAACAAAGTCCAGAAGGGTAGCATCTTTCAGAAAAAGAGATGTGTAAGAACAAGGGGGCACAATTTAAAGATGGGGGGAAGGCTCAGGGGTAATGTGAGGACATTTTTTTTTCATGGGGAGAGTGGTGGATGCATGGAACTGCCTTCCTGAGGAGGTCGTTGGGTCTAAAACAGTGCGTGAATTCAAACATGCATGGGACAGACATAAGGCAAATATAGTGGGGGCTTGCAGGAAGTAGGCTGTTGGTAGACTAGAATCTGCAGCTTATCCAGTAGGTAGGGAAATGGGCAGACTGGGTGGGCTAAGTGGTCCTTATCTGCCATCAAAGTCTATGTTTCTGTGTTACAGTGATGGGGCAGCTAGCCCCAGAATTCAGCAGCAACAACCCAGATGTCTTACATGCCTTAGGATCTCACTGTATATGCAAGAAATGGCAATACAAATGAGTAAAATGCTGTACAAGTGCAAATTTATTTTGGACAGGCTCATATGGGAAAATAATACTACTACTCTAGCAAAGGAAGCATTTTGGGGCACTTTTGGACCTAAGGTAGCTGGTTACTGCTCACTGTATCTCAGTAGTATTATTTTCTCATTTTAGCCAGCCACAATAAATTTGCACTTGCATAGCATTTTACTTGTTTGTGTTGTTTCTTACAAGCACATGGAAGTCCCAAGGTGTGCAAGACATCCTTGTTGCAGTTGTCTCATACATTATCCATTTAACCCAGGAGGTTGTTATGTGTGTGTGTTTAAACATAATACATTGCATTTATATAAAAATATTCATAAAACATAGACTGTATTTAAAATGATCGTCCACATACATTACCTCTGCAGTATTTTCCTCTTTTCTGGACATGCATACAGAAAATAAACTAGTTGCACCATGACATATTTAAATTTAGTATTAAAGAGAGTGACACACAGTATTATTAGTCAGAAGATACATTTGACCCAAAAGTCTGCAACTGTAAGTTATTGGAATGATATTATACTACTACAAATATTTTGTTCAGGCATGGTTTCATTGTACTTTAGGTCATCAGGCATACACTTCACATGTCTTTGTATCAGTCTAGAGAGGAATTTACTCCAGTTGTATCTGCCTTTGTATTCTGTCAGTTACAGTACAGCACAATGCAGTGTGGCCCAGTGGTTGGAACACACACAGCTATGTGCATGAAGGCTATGATTTAATTCTTACCACCACCATCACTTACAGTGGGACCTTGAGAAAGTATTTTGGCCTCCCTATGCTTAGCCTGCCCTCTCTCTTTCTATGTGTTTAACTTTTGCTTTAATTAATCTCTCTTACCCTTCCTAAACTTTTGTTAACATTTCACCAATCTCTATGTGTATATATTGTTTACTTCAATTTTTTCATGGCTTGTTTAGTGCCTTGTGATACAATATTAGTGAAATAAATGTGCTATATAAAAACAGTATTCCTTTCCTTCCCTTCATTGTACCTTGACCACAGAGTGTTCAAGAAATTAATAAAGATTACATTTACAATAAAAAAGCATGACTTCAAGTAGAACTTATAGTATGACTGGCATCCACACAGCTTGATTAAATTAGACTTTAAATGATAACACATATTTCTGAATTCTGCCTGCTAAACAGGGTAGACATTTCAAGATTTTTCCCTTTCCCCACTCCTTCCCAACATTACCTGCATTTGCAATATGGAGAAAGCTGAAATGTAGCACCTACTGTACAAATTAATATTTCGTCATGATTCTTGACAAATACAGAAATGTAATTATATTCCGTTTTATGAGTGTACAGACACGTACATTTATAAATTGTATATTGTAATATGGTAATAAACCTGTAATATTCCATGTATATACTCCAGTTCCTCTTCCCCTAGTTCATGCCTAAAAATGAGCCTCAGCTCAGTGTGCCTTTCCCAGTTACCAACTTTTAAATAAATAAAGATAACCTGTTCTAACAGTAACATTCATACTAATAGGCACAGTATAAGGGAAAGGGGAAATTGTTTAACCAGGAGAGGCACACTAAGCCAAAGCTTGATTACAGGTGCAACCAGGGAGCACAAGGAAGTTAAGTGACTTGCTCAGGGTCACACAGTATATAAGTAGGGGCTGTGGGATTCAAACGTAGGTTTCCAGATTTGCAGCTCAGAGTCTTAAACCACTGCGCTATACTGCCTCCAGACATGTATTTAAAAGTAAAAATAAAACTAGCTGACTATAGATTCTGTATGAAATAGTATTTTCTCTGGACCAGTAATAAATAACCAAATTTAGCTGGAGCACACTCTTAGTAGATACAAACAATGCCCCATCACCAATCTTACTTGAATCCAAACTTCAGAACTCTCTCAGCATGCCATGTAGCTGCTATAAGTGAAAAATATTATACAAAATGTTTTTGCTTCTGCTTTTCTCTTCTGTTATCCTTCCATCTGTATACCTTGTCTGAGGCCACAGCTGGAAATGTACTTTGGCTCAGTGTGCCTTTCCTGGTCAACAAATTGCAAATAAAGAAAATAATGAAAGTGGGCAGGAGTTTCAAAAGGATTTGACCGATATCCACCTGACACTATTTTTGAAAGGATCTGACCAAGATCCACTTGCAGCTATTATCAAAACAAGAAATGCATCTGAATTTAGTGAAAAAAAAGACATGACTGCAATAATTTACCATAAATATTGGGGGTTGGGGGTCCTAAAAAAGGTTGGTCATGGACACACATGCATTCTATGTCTGCATTCATTTACTTATGTCCAGGCAGCCCTGTGTCTATTTTTAGAATGTGCATCTGTTTATGACAAAAAGTCACAATTTGCAGTAAATAAAAATACAACTGAATCCAAATTGGACACAATAGCACGTGTATCTATTTTTGATACAAACTTTGGATGCTTTTAGGCCATGTAATAGATGGTCTAACAGGCTTAGATGTATTTCTGCTTTGAAAATAGTAGCAGGTGCATCCTGAGTGGATCACTTTTAACCCCCCCCCCCCATCTTTTTGATGTAAATGAACATTGCTTTTCAAAATAACAGCAGGTTTACTCAGAAGCATCAGGCAGCTGCAGGTGCAGCATGTGTTTGCATCCTTGATCCTTTTGAAACTCCTGCCCAGTGTGTTTGTTATTGCAGTATTCAATGTAATTTATCATTTATTTATTGTGTAACATGTGTAACCCTGCTGCTGCTACTGCTGCTGTTAATGTCCATGGGGGACCTCTTGCAGACTAGTTGGTAAACTATACTGGAGTGTAAATAAGTAAACAAACACATAAATACTGATGATCTGTGCCTGATGTAGTGCATTTCTGGATAGTGGCTTTGGACGGCCCCTTTACAGTTATCTCTGATTATACAACTCTACATCTTCCTCTGTGTTTCTTTCTTATTCTTCTAGTAAGCTGTATTGGTAAGACTAACTGAGCTAACACTGGGCCCGAGCTGAAGAATGCTCCATTTGTTAGAAGTAATTTCCTAATTTGGTTTACATTAAAAAAGTGTTCAACAAGATTTCCTCATTAAACAATGCAGAAAGGTCAGTTTTCTAGTACTGTCTTGTACTGCATTAAAATACAGAGATAGCAAGCATTTGGTGGCAGAGATGAGAGAGAGAGAGAGAGTGAGTGAGAGAGAGAGTCTTCTTGGTCTCAGTTGATTAAAACACATTGCTAACTACAGGTCTGCACAGCACTGATTATTCTGGTGTGAGGTACCATAATTTGTCAATGGCCTAATGAATCCCACTGTACCTCATCACTACTCTTAGAAAGCTATTTTGAACATGATGCTGAGGCATATTTTGTTTCACAGATGTTTCTATGAATAAATGACCAAATTAAAGCGGCAAGTCTGTGACCACCTGGTGTTTTGAAATATAGGCGCTTTTGACAGCACTATTACTGTAATGTATTGCATGTCACTAATATGGAAACAAAGCAGCCATGTCTGTGTTGGCTTTTGACTCTTTAACCTGGAGTTTCTTACACTGCTAATAAATACTTTTATTCCCAGAATTAAAAGAAAAAAGAGAAAGTGGCTATGTCATAACCTGTAGACATTTGGAGTGAAATAACCAGCTTCTGCTTACCTGAGAAGTGCAGTATTAAAGCAATAAGACATGACAGGGTGTGGGTTTCTTTTTCTGAACTACCCACCCAGGTGCGATGTCAGGCATGAGACACTTGGCTGAGTGCCTTCAGCTTTATAAAAGGTCAGAAGAATTACAGTTAAAAATGAATTTACAAAAAACTAAAATTGTTATATTTGGAACAAAAACTAAACATACAAATAAATGGATCTTTGGAAACCAAATAATAGAAGTAGTAAATAATTACAATTACCTGGGGGTAACACTCCAAAGTAATTATACATGGAAAACACACAGTGAAATTATTAGAGAAAAGCTAAACAAAACAGCTAAAAGTCTGGATCAATTTAATTATAGATATGGGGGACAAACCATCAAACTACTAATACATGCAATTTAAGCAAAATATTTTGCACAACTTCTTAATGCAACTGAAGTATGGGAAACTACAAGAATGGAAGGTTCAACCATTCCTGCCTATAAATTACTGATGAAAACCTTGGGACTGGGTTTTTCATGCCCAGTTGCATATATTTGAGTGGAGTTAGGCATTAACAATATTAGGGCATTTGTACAATCTAGAAATACAGTATATCTTTCTGGTTAAAAACTATGAAGTTACCAGAATGCCATCTTACATATGAATGCCTTAAAGAAAAAAGAAAATGGTTTAATTTAGGTTATACAAACACAAAGTTCTGGTATCCAAACATTTTGGAAATTTTGAGAACACATAACCTCCAAAAATTGAAAATGTTAACAGATAAATGTGTGTCAATAAGCCTCAAGCATAAAAAGTATATAAACAGATCTTAAATTGGTGGAAACTAAAATGATCTGATTTCCATAAGTAACTCACTACTCTAAATGGCTTGCTAAATACAGTGTGTGGCTTGGGTATAAACCATACTTGGACATTTTGACAGACCTGAATCTTCATTGAATATTTATCAGTTATAAGTTTGAAAGGTTCCCCAGCAATGTGATTAATACCAGACATAAGACATTGTCACTTGAAAATGAAAGATGCACTTGTGCAGTAGAATACTTAAAACATGTCTTTTGGGAATGCTCCTGGTACACCTATGAAAGGAGTTAACAGTTAAATCACTTTCTTGATCCCAGATATACAGTTAGTTTTGAAGACTTAACATCAATCGTAATATATACAGCTGATCAATGGATGGTGAATAGAACTGCCAAATTCTTTTCAGCGATAAACAAGAACAAGAAAAAAATATTGGCTACACAAATAAATCTCTGATATTCTGATAAGCAATAACATGATCCAGGTAATTGATAGAAATTAGGATAATTGAATGTGTGCAATAAACTACTCCTTTAAGGAACCTGGAGAATGGTGGTATAAATTAAAGAACCCTCTATATGCACCTTAGACCTATTTTTATATAGAGTAAAATAAGAACATGGGAGAAAGATTAAAGTACAGAATGTTATAATCTCTAGTAATAAATTTGAACAACACTGGTTAAACCTTCTCACGGTGTATGTAGTAGGGGTAATATCCCCAAGTGATGATTTTATTGATGTGTTTTTATGATATCTGTATGTATTTATATAATTGTGTATAGCTTTTTAAGCTTAACAATAAAAAGATTAATGATGACGAGTGCCTTCAACCACCTGCAAGTATGGTTCAGGAAAAGAAATCCACACCCTTCAGTGTCTCATTGCACTTACAAAATGGGTACTCAGTTAAAAACTTCAGAAGTGTGACTCTGTGGGTTTCTTTTCCTGACACACATGGCTTCAGAAACTTCTTGGCCAATCAGGATGCAGGAGGAAATTTCCATCTCATGTTATACTAATCTTTAAAGAACCCCTGACACCTCATGGGAAACATCTGAAAAAAAATCTTACTATTTGGACATATTTTAGCTGCTGTTCTCTGTATTTAGCTTTTAGTGTCTCATTATAGATAGGCACATTAACATGAACACAGGATCACTGTACCCTATGTTTTCTGCTAGAGCTACCTGCCTACACCTGACATCACAGTCCTCTGTTTATAACATGACAAACATTTCTACTGCAACAGACTATGATGTCACAAGCAGAGGACTGTGATGTCAGGTGTAAAGACAAACAGCCAGAGTAGATGAAGTCTAGGGAACAGTGAACTGGTGCTGACATTAATGCACATAGCCACAAATAAAGAGAGGACCCTAAATACTGAAAACATGTAAACTAAACATTTGTCCAAAATGATATATCAAAGTGTCCCTTTAGATGTCATGGACTCTTTAACTCTTGTGTTAAAAGACCACAACATAATAAGAACACAGCATTTTGTCATTCCAGGTCGGACCAGTCAACCTGAAATATGGCATTTTCACTCTAACATTTCACCACAATTCCTCATTCATACTGTGTTTTACAAAAATGATACCGACTATGATGCTATGACCCCCCCAAAATTACTAAATCCTTGCTTGTCCATATTTTAATGTAATGTAGTCTAGTTCACTGAAAAAGAAAACAGGTTAGTTATGTATGTTTGGGTGCAACCTTTAAGATATGGAGGAAACTGTTTTAACATTCTGGAGTTGTGTTAAAGAACAGAATGATAGTACTGGTTCAGCTTGCCTAGGTCTGAGTTGTTACTTGATTTCAGTTAGTATTTTAACAGTTACACATAAGCAATCTGCAGGTTGCGTGATTCCTAGACCCTGGCAGCACTGGTGCCGGGAAATGGTAGAACACCCACCACCATTGCACAAATCCCCTTTCAAATACATGAGCAGTCCCTGGTAGTCCAGTAGTCGCCCCATCCTGCTCCAGTCCTAGATGAAATACATGAATTCAGCTGGCCCATTGCTGCAATGATAGGGCTACCATTTTTGATGCTGGCAACCTGAGTTTCAGAATGAGCTCAGGCTGTCGATGGCTGCCTGGGAAGAGGAGGACTGAGCATTCCAGGGAATGCTGTCCTCCTCTATGGAGGGAGGGCTGCATGTCCCACTGCAGTACTGCCACTTGGGTGACCACAGGTGGAAGTGCAGTTAGGAACACCACATGGGGAGGTGCCTCACATCATTGGCGGGATGGCACATTTAGCATGCAGGCACGTACCATGACATCTAAGCTGAGGCATGCTGTAGGCAGAGAGAAACACAGAGGTAAATCACCAGTACAGCTGCAGAATAACAGTTTCTGTGGTGCTCCTGGACCCCTGCTCCTCTCCTATGCATGTATGCTCCCGACATGGAAAGTCAGAGAGATGCTTTAACTTTCCATCCTGTCTGGGAGGAAACAGATAGATGATGGTGTAGCGGCAAGGTAAGAAGGTGAGGGGGGTCAGGGTGGCCTTGAATATAGTCTGATATGGGCCTGGCTGAAGCTTGGAGGAAAAATAGAAAGTTAAAAAAAAAGAAATTATACATGAATTCTCCTTAGAGGACTAGGGGTACACCCACACATCAATCCCAGTTGAAACACATAACTGTTCCTTGATAGTTTATTGGTTCCCTTTCTTGCCCTGATCCCCACTGCAGTGCATAACTGCTGCATGGTAGTCCATGGGTACCCCTCTCCTGCCCTGATCCCTGTTGAAATACATTCCTGTCCCCTAGTAGCCTAGTGGTAGACACTTCCCACCCTGATCCTGGTTATACAGCCTTGTAACCACACCCCTTCCCATCTGGCATTGGCTCACCTGAGGAAAGCTGGTCCTGGTTGAGGGCATAATATTGGACAGTGACTGGCGCAGATCTTCTTCTCACCATCTTGGCCATCTTCTATGTGCGTGACAGGGTCCAAACACAAGTGTGCTGTGGAATAAACTGTTTCTACAGTATGCATGCACTCAGTCTCTGTCATTCAGATGACAGATGGCCGAGATGGTGAGAAGAGGGTCTGTACCAATCACTATCCAACACACTGCCTACAATCCAGGACTGACTTTTCTTGGATGACTTGGTGCCAGATAGAAGGAGGGGTGGGTGCTGAGTGGGTGGGCTGGGGAGGTGGGGGGAGGGTTATGAGGTTGTTTAACGAGGATCAGGGTGGGAGGGTGTACCACTAGACTGCTAGGGAGCAGTTCTATATTTCAGTGAGGATTGGGTGGGGTGGAACCACAAGACTACCAGCGAGCAGTTCTTTATTTCAACTGGAATTGTGGAAGAACAGGGACCACTAGACTGCCAGTGAGCAGTTGTGTATTTCTGTGGGGATTGGGACAGGTGGGAGAAACACTAGACTACCAGAGTTTCTACACTAGGTAATGGGAATCTGGGAAGGGTATGGGTAATGGCCACAGCTTTGAACAATGGCTGTTTGCCTACAGATGTACAGAGACATTGTGGAGAGCTTCTACTGGCCACATAATGACATGTAAATGGTCACTTAGAGCTTTGCATGCCATATGTGATCATTAGTGTGCTGGTCACTGACTATGCCACCCAGCAGTAAAGGCATTGATCGATTTTGACTGCGCTATTCCTCCTTTATTTTTGTAGGTGTCAAATGTCAGTAGAGGGCTATGCCGCACTGTGCATATTCACTTTGTGTGGTGCTATCACAGCCAAAGATTTATACAGGCAATGTGTGCCTGCCTGTATGAATGGGAGTCCTGATGGCTGCATACTGTGTTTTGTACATTTTACATGGCACAAACAGCCACAGCTGAATATGGGGGTTATAGTCATTCTGTGATGTTGCAAGAGAAACACTGAGTTAAAGAGAGAGGGCCCCATTCACAGCCATTATCAGGAGTCAAGCAAAATGTGTGGATTGTTGTGCCATCGACTGATAACACTATTCACAAATATTGCTGCATGCATCAAAGGGAGGGCTCCCCACCTGCCAGCAATGAAAGCTTGAAATCCAGCTGTTTAGAAGTTGCAGAGCCTGCAGAAGCAAAGAAGATTAGGGTTACCAGAAGGGAGTGTGAAATGCTTACAACACAGTTATGGGCATAAGATGAATACATAGGGGGCTGCTGAGTAAGAGGATACGCAATGGCCCGGTGTGTGATACTGTATGTATCATAACGAGTAGACCATGACCTCGGCTCATGAGTGGCAGAGTGTAGTGGAGTCACAAGTGAAGTTTGAGAGGTCACTGTCCATGAGTTGTGATACATAGGTATCACACAACAGGACATCGCGTGTCCATTTATACAGTAGGTCTCTGTTTTTTGTTACTTTTCTTTTTTTTTTTTTTTTTTTGCTTTAGCAGCATGAGGAAGTGACATGTGGACTATGTTGATAACCAATGATGACGTGTACACTGTGGTTGATATCTTCACGATGAACATGTCATGATCTGGTTATCACACTGTGGTTGTGATACGGCTTATGAAATAAAGAGTAGTGTTACCAAACTTCAGAAAAGGTTGGCTTTTTTTAATTTTTAAATTCATCTGTTTTTTTTTACATAAAATAAAATATTACTTTAAGGTTAAATGGATTTCAGGTACATTATGTCTGTCCATCCTGCTTCACAAGTATGGATGAAATAAGTATGCTGCTGTGCAAACACATGCCCATTTATAGGGATTCCTGACCTACCTAATCCACTACCCAGGGTACCCAGTGATTCTCTTGGAAAGAAGAAAATTGTCCAGGCTTATCTTACAGGCCTGTTCTGTCTTCGGGTCCACTGTTTCTACTGTGGGCCATCCCATAGGTTTGAGAAGACAGCCCAATCACCACACAATATAAACAGATAATTATTTATTATAATCACAAAACCAGAAATAACTCCAGCATTTCAGAGAAAATGTCTCCTTCTTCAGAGAAATCTGGTAATTGTCTATAACATTAAATCTTACATAAAAAATGTTGACATGTTCTAAATTATTCATAATACATATAGTCATTTTATTTATTGGATAAAATAGGTGAAGACAGGTGTACAGTGGCGTGAAAAAGTATTTGCCCCCTTCCTGATTTTCTCTATTATTGCATATTTGTCACACTGGATGTTTTCAGGTCTTTAGACAAAATATAATATTAGATAAAGGGAACCTGAGTGAACAAATAACACTTTTTTTTTTTTACTTATTTCATTTATTTAATGAAAAAAGTTAACCAACACCAACTGGCACTGTGTGAAAAAGTAATTGCCCCCTAGTTAAATCAACCCAATTAAAGGGATAATTAGAGTCAGCTGATTGAACACAGCCAGGCTTGATTACAGCCAGCCCTGCTCAATATAAACCTCACTTATTTTGGCCCTTACCATCAGAGTCACGTTGCCAGCACAAAGATTTAACAAGCACATTATGCCATGATCAAAGGAAGTTCCTGAAAAGATCAGAAAAAAAATTGTTGCCCTCTATCAGTCTGGAAAGGGTTACAAAGCTATTTCTAAGGCTCTGGGACTCCATCAAACCACAGTGAGAGCCATAATCTCCAAATGGAGAACACTTGGAACAGTAGTGAACCTTCCCAGGAGTAGGCGGTTGCCAAAATTACTCCAAGGGCGCAGTGTAAAATCATCCAAGAAGTCTCAAAGGATCCTAAAACAACATCCAAAGAACTGCAGGCTACTCTTGCCTCAGCTAAGGTCAGTGTTCATGACTCCACAATCAGAAAGAGACTGGGCAAAATAGGCTTCATGTGAGAGTAGCAAGTGAAACCACTGCTAACCAAGAAGAACATAAATGCTCGTCTCTCATTTGCCAAGAAGCACCTGGATGATCCACAAGCCGTTTGGAAAATGTTCTATGGACAGATGAGTCCAAAGTGGAACTTTTGGACAACATGGATCCCATAATGTCTCAGCGTAAAGCAAACACAGCATTCCACAGTAAGAACACCATACCAACAGTCAAACATGGTGGTGGTAGTGTGATGGTGTGGGATGCTTGCTGCCTAAGGACCTGGATGACTTGCCATAATTAAATGAACCATGAATTCTGCTCTGTACCAGAAAATTCTTAAGGAGAATGTCCAGTCATCCTTCGTCTCAGCTGAAGCTGAAGCGTGGTTAGGTCATGCAGCAAGACAATGATCCAAAACACAAAAGCAAGTCCACATCAGAATGGCTAAAAGAAGTAAAATTAAAGTTTTGGAGTGGCCTAGTCTAAGTCAGACTTAAACCCAATAGAGATGCTGTGGCAGGACCTGAAACGAGCAGTTCATGCTCGAAAACCTACCAAATGTTACTGAATTAAAGCAGTTCTGCGAGGAAGAGTGGGTTAAAATTCCTCCACAGCGATGTGAAAGACTGATATTGTATTATAGGAAGTGTTTGGTTGCAGTCATTGCAGCTAAATGTGGCATAACCAGTTATTAAGTGTAAGGGGGCAATTACTTTTTCACACAGTGCCAGTTGGTGTTGGTTAACTTTTTTTCATTAAATAAGTGAAATTAAAAAAAAAAACAAGTGTTATTTGTTCACTCAGGTTCCCTTTATCTAATATTACATTTTCTCTAAAGACCTGAAAACATCCAGTGTGACAAATATGCAATAACAGAGAAAATCAGGAAGGGGGCAAATACTTTTTCACGCCACTGTATGTTGTATTCACTTGTATTATAAATCATACAAATTACAAATCACAAATAGTTCTGTCTTGGCTCCCTTCCACCATACCTAAACACCCTTCTCTTTACCCATCCTTCTCCCACCTACACCCTCCATAACTCCCCCTATAGGACTCTTGCCCTTCTTGCCTGTATTTCAACTTCAGGATGGGCTACCTTCTCCTACTATTTCCCAAATATCTGGAATTCCCTCCCTTTAAATATCTGCTCTGCCCCCTCCTCTAACTCACTGTCCTATCTTCTCCATAACCACATTTCCCCTTTCTGATCCTGCTCTTGAACACATGCCTTTCCCTATTACTCATTTCTCTTAATTCTTCGCCTTCTCCCTCACCTAATCCCTTACCCTCTTCCCTATGTTTTTTCTTTCCCGTTTTTAAGTTCATGCATGTGCATTGAACTTCTTGGGATTAGTGACTTTTGAGGGGTGTGACACAGTCTGTCCAAAGCAGAGTGCTCTTTAAGGGGCGCAGCAGTATCACACCAATCATGATCCAGGCTGATCGTGATGCTGTTTTGCCTGAAGTGGTCTGTACTTGAAAAGAAAAAACATAGCAATCATGTGGCAGCTTTTTCTATTCATCTGCAGGTCACTGCCCAGCAAACGACTGTTTGCATTCCGATCAGCCGCGCTGATGTTTCCGCCATCCCCTCGCCAACCCACTGGTCCCGTCCCTCTCCAGCCCCCCTGCAACCCTGGCTGACACCTTAAGCCCTGTACGGCATAAATAAATTTACAATAGTGCTGCAAGCGCAGCGATTCTGGAAGGTGAGAGGAGGCACTTTCCTTCCCTGCCTCCTCCACTTCCTCTGACTCCTTTTGTTCCTTTTCTCCCACCCATGGAAGTAGGTCACAACCTAAGCTCCATATGGGCTGGGAGGTTCTGATGCCTGAAAGGCACTTCCACTTCATGTGATCACTTGTGGATCCACTCCCCGTGACATCAGGTGCTCAATCCCCATGTCTGCATGCATCCCCCTTCCCCATTAATGTGGCGCACTGGGAGCCCACCCCAGTGCGCCAAAAAAGTACATCTTTGATGTTTCCAACACTGGAATGCCCACTGCTAGTGTTGGATGCGCTGCCCCCTCCCATGCCTCATGTTCTTAGCTGACCTTGGGGTGCCCTATCCCCAGGTCAGCATTGATCCCCTCAAGTACTCTGGCACATTGGAAGCCCACCCCAGTGTTCCAAAATCTGTTTTATTACTATTTCACCTGTAAAAAATAAAACAGCCCCACAAGGTCTTTTTTTTTTAACCTGAAAAAAAAAAGAAAATGGACCCTCGTCATTCCCACTGGCCCCCTCCTCCAACCCACACCCTCCTCTGTGACCCCACCTCCCACACCACCCCACCCATACTTCCATCTGGAAGTCGGAGCAACGATCTTCGGTGGTCCGGGCACACGTCTGCAGTCTTCAAAGACCAACTGGGAACTGAAGAAATGACAGTGAGCCATATAATGCCCATCAATGGGGAGGGTTTCAACTTAGGTTGATCTCTCAGCCAATTTTTGGAGTTTTGGTCCCAAATTTTTGACATGGGGTTCTTGGGACCCCACCTCATGAACACTGTCACTGTCATTTCTTTTCTCACTCCCAAAAGGTCATTTTGCTGTTGCTGTATGGAATCACCTTTCAGGACCAATTAACAAAACAACAGTGCCACTGTTCATGAGGTGGGGTGCCAAAAAGCACTTGTTGTAAATTTGGTGAAAAAAATCAAAAAAGTGACTGTGTTACGAGCGTCTGTGGCACAGTTTCTATGCATGCTTGTAACTTCATCAATTTTTTATACTTTCACTCCAGATTTCCAGCATTGCCATTTTTTCACACACCCTTGTGAACAGTACAGCAATCATTTTTTGCATCCTTCCCAAAATGTATTTTTGCACCTGTGGCACAGAATGGCCTGTGCAAAATCATTTTTCAGGCCAGATTAATGAAATCCCAGTACCAGTGTTCTTGAGGGGAGGTCCCAAAAAGGCCATGTTGAAAATCTGGTGAAAACATTCCAAAAAAATGACTGCATTATGAGCGTCCATTGTGCAGTTTCTACGCACACTTGTAACTTCATCACTTTTTCATATTTTCAACATTGCCATTTCTTCACACCTCCTCATGAACAGTACATCTGTCATTTTTCACATCCTGTCTAAAATGAGTTTTACTCCTTAGGCTTCGACCGGCACACTCGCTGTGTGAAATCACCTTTTGGGATTGAATAACGAAATGATAGTGCCCCGTTCATGAGGTGGGGTCCCAAAATGCCCATGTTGAAAATTTGGAGCAAAAATACCAAGAAACGCCCAGGACATTAGGGTTTCCAATCGCAACACCCATCCTATACAGACTGACAGGCATTGGGGGTATGACTTGGGGTCGTCGGCCATAATGCTCACCCCATTCCACCCCACCCCACCCTGCAGCCACTGACAGGCATTAAGGTGTGCCTTGGGATCTTCAGCCCTAACATTCACCCCATTCTCCTATACTGCAGCCATCTCAGCTTATTTCCTTATGGAATGGGGTGAGCGTAAGGGCCAAAGACCTGAAGGCACACTGCAACACCTGTCAGTGTCTGCAGGGTGGGATGAGGTGGCGTGAGTGTGCGGGACTAACCGACCAAAGGCACAGCCCAACGCTTGTCAGTCTCTCACAGGGTGGGGTGGGATTGTGTTACTTCAGTACTTTACTGCCATTCCTATTATGCATCTCTCTAACTCCTGCACTACCAATGCCAGTACCAGCAAGCAAACATTCGGCATTGACAAATGCTTGTTTTTCTAATGAAGTGAACCAGTGCTGGAAGAACATAAGAAATTTGTGTTGAGAGTGATGCCTTAAAATGCAAGGCAGAGGAACATACACAGAAAAACTTGGGAGGCATGTACACCAGCAATACCAACAGCAAACACTCAGCATTGACAAATGCTTGTTTATTCTATATCACTCTCCCCTCCAGTTCTTTCACCTCCTTATACAGACTCTTCCCCATTTATTGGCTAAGTGGGCTTCATGTTGTTTACTCAGTTGTGTGGTTCTGCCCCTGAGAATCACAGTTTCTCTCCTTTACCATGCGGTGAATATATTTTGTCTTTTGCATTATTGATTTTCAATGTATGTCATAATAATTGTTTATTAGCTGCAATTTGATTTTGTTGCCCTTCGTGTTTAAATTTTTGTCTTATGTATGATTTTCATGTTTACTTTAGCGCTTTGTTTATCACACTTCATATTCTAAATGTATCCCATGTTCCCCTTTCCCCCAGGATGCATCTGGAAACAAGCTATTGCAGCTCGGTATGTCTTTTCTGGTGAACCTTTTTCAAATAAATAAAATAAATAGAGCACTGTTTCTTTAAGAGGAGATGCTCTCACTTTTAAATCTGTATGGGAACATACAGATGCATACGTATCCATTGCCCCATTAGTATCACTGTATGTAACAACTTAAGTGATTTGAATAAAATTGACAAATATGTTGTGTGACTTTACCTTAAATATCACTTTGTAATGCCTAAGCAGACAAATATGTGCACTATTATAAATCGGTAAGTTCCTATAAACGAAAGGCAAATATATATGCATGATCTCTTTTGTAGTTTACAATTATCTGAATAAAAATAATAAATCAGGTTTAACAATAGCCACTGCCACTAAACAAATGCTGCACTAATAAATACATTTTTTTGTTAAATAATCCTGTTTGTATTTTATGTTATTCCCAGTCACATCACTTTGTGACTAGATTTGCACAGTAATACCTATTCAGTTTATATGTTACAGTTAAAGATTCATCAGAGTACTTCTAGTTGTGCTGTATAATGTTATCAATACTGTCACCATTTAGTGAACTGAATTTCAATACAGCCATTTATGCTATAGACACAGTCAAAATGCTACATATATTGTATGTCAACTAATTAATTTGCTTAGTTTAAACAATTATTTCTCCTGTGTCCCACTTCCTAAATAAAAAAGTGAAGGCTTGCATAGTGTACTTGTCTGTGTTTATAAAAATTATGAGTCTTTGTACCATAGACGGCCTCTGCTCCTTACCTGAGCAGTTTATGCTGCAGCATGGCCCCCTCTGCACTCCCTGGAGGTATGCAACGCACTGCAGCAGAGTACACTTGTTTATACTCTGAGTTAGACTGAAAGCAGACATCACAATGGGTGCTATGCACCACTGGTTGTAAGGTATGCACCAAAGGCACGTACCCCATCCGCGCAGCTCTGTACCTGCGGACAGATGCACACTGGCCAGTATTCAGTACCAGACACCACCTGCCTGTGGCTTCACCCCCCTCCCCCGGTGTTGCATAGATGTTGATGGATTACCTAATAAAAAGAAAAAGGAACGTTTCTTACACTGAAATGTTAACTGCCCAGTCAGTCAGTGAGATAGGAAGAATAAATTGGTTAAGGATATGTATATGTATGTAATAGGATATGCCCTAGTGCATAATACAGTACAATTAGCTTAAGCTAGATTAGGTTAGAATGTTAAATATAGTTTATGTGAACAAACAATATATATGTAGTAGCTTTGATACAGTCTGAGGTTGTTTCCCTTTTGTCTCATATAGTTTGGTTGAGGAGATCCCAGTCACTAGATGCCTTGGTGGGAGTTGATCTGACTTTGTTTTCTTCATGGTGGTTTGATTCATCCTTCTAAGTTCAGGTATGTATCATTCATAGATACAATATGTGGTACAAGATGCCCAAACCCTTGGGTATTCAAGATAATGAGGTAGGAATATGCTTCTGTACACCATAGGCATTGTATGTGGGAAGTGAATACATCTCTATATCCTGTATGACTGTTTTGCAGATCTGTACAACGAAAACTGAATAAAAATTTATAAAAAAAAAAGTGGGTCTAAAGGCACATCTTTTTAATCAATATTTTTTTAATTAGCTTGTCATATTGATTTTATCACTATTTATTGATTTTAACTGTTGACTAGTTATTGACCATGCTATTTAAGTATAATATGTATTGCTGCTGTGTGTCTTTGCTCTACCTTGTAAGGCATCCAGAGCCTCTGAGATTGGGTGCCCTATATAAATAAATGCTTACTTACTTACCTACTTACTTAATTTTGACTTACATTTTTTTTTTTACTCTGCTATCCAAGTTAGTACTTTCCTTTTCTGGGACCAAGTCAAAGAAAAACCTAAGTTTAATTTTTCTATAAAAATTATCCATCTTCAATTTGAACTCATTTATTCTTTTGTGATGGCAAAAAAGATAATCCCCTTTAAAGCACTCTGTCTTCTGTATCAGTTATAATTTTGTCTGATAGATTACAAATTAATTGTTCTTCTAAGCTGTTGCTTGTGATCTTGTTGTAAATTTTTCTTGTAGTACTTCTTTGGCTTCATCTCTGCTTGTTGCTACATTCCCTATAGCCCCTTCTGCCCCACCCCTCCTTCTCCTGGGTCTATATCGTTCCTGTCTTGATAATGTCTTGTATATTGGTATGAACACATACCACCAGGCACAACCTAGAGCAGTTATGAGCATGCAGTACTAGATGGTGAGCAGTCTTTAGGAAGTAAAAACATCCTCTCATTAACAAAGAATGATTGCTGAGTTCCAGTTGTGACTCAGACCCTGAAGATGCATGAACAGGCCATCTCCTTCCCCATCCCCACACTGCCACTGAATCCTACAACCTCCTCCCGACATCAGTGACAGCACAAAAAGGATGACTCTGCCTTTAGGGGTAATCAGAGGACGTTTGCCCGTGCAGATGGCAGTGACATGTCAGAGGCCTTTTCTAGTGTGAGAAACCTCTGTTTGGAAACATCAGACTGGAGATAAGCTGAGTGAGTGAGTAAGTGAGTGAGTGAATAAACAAGTAAGTTGAAAATAAATTGTATTGATGCATATGTAACCACCCAGTCCCTTGAAGTACTAGAATCCTAACAGTATTAGCACAAGGAAGGTAGCAGGCAGCTGATAGGGAGCTAATTAGAGGCTTCTTACTAAATGACATCATTTTTTACTCAGCTAGCCAGAGAGAAGAATGATTAGGTCATTCGGAACTCTTGCAGCAGCATAACCACTTTTGTGTGTACAGCTGCTCGGGGGAGCTTAGAATGTTCAGTTAGGAGTTAGTTGCAGTTGATCTTGAGTGTGGAGATGAGAGTGGCAGAAAGACTGCCAGTTGAGCTCTGAATTGAGGGCCCAGCACTTCTCACCCTAGTGTGAACTACAATTTCCAGCTTCCAGTGAAGTGGTGGAGACCTTTCTACAGCAGGATTTCCTGAATTCTACCCCCAGTGAAGTGGAAGAACTGCTTGTTCTCAGTGGGTTCAAGGGGCAATCCCTTGAAGATCCTTTGTGTGTTTTCAGCTGCCTTGGAAAGGAACTTTTAACAGACTGTTTTGATCTGCTACCCAGGAGAAATGCCTTTTGTTCTTCCATGCCCAGTGGACGGGACAACAGTTCGTGAGTACTGTTTTAAGGAGACAAGTTCTCCACATATCTGGGGAATCATATTGTGGGGTGCGTATGCCCATAGATATGGCTAGAATGCACCTGTCAGTGCCCCTAGTTCACCCAGGAGAGTGCAGTTTGTTTTGTGGTCACCCCAGTGAGTGACAGAAATGGAAAGTGTGGGATCTCTGTCATTTCAATGGGGAATGGGGGTTTCAATGGTGTAACCCTGAAGAATAGCAGAGACTTTTGGTTGGGGTGAAGGGTGTGAGGAATGCCATCTGAAAGCTTACAAGATGGGGCTTACTGGTTCATAAAGGACATCAGCTTTACCTGAGCAAAGGCCAGTGCTACAGGTTTAGGTGTGTGGCTGAGTCTCACATAAATGCACCTATGTTCGAAGAAGAGTTCTGAGTGTGTGGCTTGGTTTTTCTGAAGGTGCAATTGTGGGAGGAAAATGTTCGGGTGTGTGGCCAGGTGTCCACTGGATGCACCATAGGGAAATGGGAAGAATATGTTCTTTTGGGTGTTCATGAACTGTACTGCATGCAAAGAGAGTTTGTGAAATGTACCTGTCCTGCCTTGACCGACCCATGGGGCCACTTCTGCTTTAGTTTTCCATCTGTTGAATAAAGCCATACTGCACAATCCCAGTTCTTGCTCTGGACATTCTGATTATTGCTTCTGGTTGTTGGATTTACTGAGGCCCCCTCCGCAGTTTAGACCTAGCATATGCCTAGCAGCTTCCACCATGGACCTGGTTTGTAATTTTTTACAAAAGGTTCATGTGAATTGTTCTTGTACCCCACCCCTCTCTTCCTCTAGAAAATGAGTTGGATATACATCTTAATGCCAAGGGTGGTACCAACCTTTTTGAAAAGTAAATGGTATGCCAATATGTGGGTACCAGTGTCCAGATTTTAATGGGGGAGTGATAACTTGTTAAAAGGTGGCCTGGGGGTTGCACATATTTTCACATTAGGACATTTAGCAACTACTTGCTGCCAATAAGATGCTGGCAGCTGTATCTGTTTTCCATTTACAACCAATCGAGCACTGGTGGTGGGGAAACTACACAGTGCAACACAGTGACATCCCTTTTTTTTAGTGCTGTGGCTGGTAATGTGATTTTATTAACACAGATGTTTCCATTTCCATTATAAACATACCAGATTGCATCTGACTGCTGAGCTTCCTATCTATAATGAGTTGCTGTTAGACGGTATTTGAGATGAGATGATATAATATTACCCCACATACTTTATAACACCATATAACACCTGTATTGCAGTCAGTAGTACTTAAAGGAAAACTACACCCAAAACTTGAAAAAATATATGTTGTGCAGAGTGTTTTAATTTGTATGTGAAGTTCTAGTGTTTCCTTCCCTCTGACTGGTATTAGGAGTTTTTCCCAAATTAGCCTGCTAGCTTTATGCTAGTTTTACGACCCTGGGACCTTCATACCTGATAGAGTAATTGAATTTCTTGTTCCCACAGTGCATCTTGTCTCATGTGACTGTGATGTAAGAAGACCAACATTCAGCACACACATGCCAAACAAACTAAATATCTTGAAGCTTTACAAGCTGCACAAAATTACCAGCAGCAAAGTTTTCAGGACAGTAAAACCTTTAGGATGAAGGTGGTCACCAAGCTGAATTCTACAGATTTTAAAATATAGCCATCTCTATTGTTGTGAACTGATTGTAATGCAATGCTTTCTGCTGGATTTCTGGGCTCTGCTACATCACCATCACATGTAACAAGATGCATTGTAGGACAAAGAAATGCAATAAAACTATTTGATATGGAGATCTCCAGGGGTTGTAAAACTACCCTAAAGCTAGCAGGCTAATTAAGGAAAAACTAATACCAGTCAGAGGGAAGGAAACACTAGAACTTCACATACAAATTAAAACACTCTGCACAGCATATATTTTTTCAAGTTTTGGGTGTAGTTTTCCTTTAATACCATTCTATTTATATAGAAGACACTTTGCTTTTAAACAGAACTTTCTGAACCTGCTCCAGTCTGGACTTAATTGGTTATCCTGACCATGTAATTGCCGTAAGTGGTCATTGCCTGTCATGTTCATGTGTTGTTTTACTCATCCTTAAATGCAAGTTTATGTGGACTCCTCTGGACTCCTACATCTAGTGTAATAAAAAAAACATATAATTGTTTCTGTTAAATGGATTTAGAATAATATAATTTATGTACATAAGCTCTGAGACACTAGCTGTTACTTTTAGACCTGAATACATGCCCTGTGTTAGTTCCAAAAGCTTAGAAACATAGAAACAGAGTTTGTCAGCAGAAAAGGACTGCTTGGCCCACCCAGTCTGCCCAAATATTCTCTGCCTAATCTGCCTCCGCAGACACTAACTGGTCTCCAGTCACTCCTCCTCCTTCCTCTTATTTTATTGTATTATTATTATGCAATACATTACAATAAATGCAAATAAATTACAGTCCAAGCCACATATTCATTTTGTATACCTTATCAGGTTAATGCATTAGCAGCCATTTTGACTCTGACCACAATGTGTTATCTTCTGTTTCTTTAAAATATAGAAAGCAAATGTAAGAGAGATTATGAATTACTGTACTTGAGCAGGAAATAAAATTACTATGACCACTGTCGGTAGAAGTACACTCCCATCAATGAAACGTTCATTGTGTGGTGGTGGTACCATAGAATCATGTAATGGCATTACAGTGATTTCATCATGGCCATGCATAAGAATATGTTGCATTTCATAGGACAAAAAAATGTAATTCGCGGTAGCCCCTTTGACCAGTAAGTGCTTCTTGTGTACTGCACCAGTGTGATATTTCTGCACAAATAATGCTGGCCTTTCAGATTGCACACGTCAATGTAACACTATATGTTGTGTCATACTTTTGAAGTGTAAGATGCTCACAATATGGTAACTTCAAACTTTATGTTTAAGGACACAAGATTGTGTTCACAAATTTTGATGCTGATGCCTAGGTATGCACTTTATCTTGTTTCACTACTTTTTCACTGTTGTAGATTCAAACCACTCTGTGATGATGGCATCACTTATAACCGATCTGAACATGGTCTTCATATCATACTGAATGCTGTAATTGGAATGTGTTTACCTGTGACCATATAAGCGGTTTGAATGGTGTCTATATGACACTATTTATATTTCAGCTCTGCAATGCCACAAGACTTAGTAGTGTGTGCAAAATACTTGCAGTACAACCAAATGCAGTCATATAACCAAAGGTAGTATGCTTTGTGGAATCACAGAAATGAAATACAAGTACTTGTACACAGTCCCCCATCGCAAGTTACTGCATGGTCCCCGGCATTGTCATTGTGTATGATGTTAACACTATTTTTGGACTGATTCTTAGTGATGGCCTCTTGTTTGGAAGTCAGGTGGTAGGTAGTTGTGTTATGACTACTGAAACTATAAAAAAAATATGAGGAAGTACATATTTGGTGCCAAGCATCGCAATTGTTCAACAGTCCATGTTGCTTGTGGAACACAATTTAGCGGTACCAGTGACCATCACATTGGTTTACATCACATAACATTAACATTACAGCTGGCAAACCGTGCTTAAAATGTCGTGCTACAACTGCCGAAGTATGATTTCACTGGTGACACAGCATTATGTAATCAGACTTTGTACTTGGTCAACATTTTAAGATAACTGTTAGAACACTGAAAAATTCATGTTAATAAATGTTAGTGGTTAATGTCAGCATTGTTACTGCAACTTGCTGTTTAAAGGTTATGTTTATATTGCCCAAATATGTTTCCAATACAGCAATTGTTATATGAATTGGAACAGGTTCTTCATGCATTACCTTCAGTATGCAACAGTACTTTTCATTTGTATGCACTGATGAATACTAAAACTATTTTTTAATGGCTGTACTGCTTCTTTTCATTTCTTTCAATCATTTATTTTAACAAAAATGTCAAGCACTCACCAACACATAGAAAACACCAAACTCCAGGTTCAAAACTACATTGTCATTTATTGACAGTCACAAAAAAACACAGACTTGTACCGTCTAAAGCATTTCGGACCAAGAGGGTCCTTTATCAAACCTCTTGGTCCAAAATGCATCAGGCAGATACAAGTCTTGATGTTTTCTATGTGGTGGTGAGTGCTTGATTTTTTTTTGTTAAAATAGTTGTTTATTTGTTAAGAAGCCCCACCAGCCCTGTGCAAGCCTCTTTTGTTTTGAATTTCTTTCAGTCACCAAGATAAAAAATGTCCTTTACATGTTTAATCGATTGTTTCTGTTGTGTATCTCTGATATAGGTAGTTGGTGACATGGCACTTTAATTGGGTCAGCAAGTCATGTTAGGGATCTTCCTTCATCAGTACATAAGTTCCCCAACAGTAACAATTTCTCAGTGACTGATTAGTTGCATACTACTTACATATTCGACACAGTATTTCTGCTATCTAAGTTTGTGATGTCAAAATTGCCACCAAGCACATGGTGCATCATAGGCCCAAGAAACGCTTTTTCATGATGGTATGTATGTATGTAACAACCTTCAGTCCTAGTGACTGGCACTGTTGTGAAACGGTGGCACAGATATACTGCATTAACATGTTACTGTCACTGTTACACATTGAAGAAGGTAGTGTTACATGTTACTTTCCTGTTTACTGTGGTCAAGTGCCTGTAATGATTTACACTGTCATGTGAATTCAGTAGCACCCACTCAGACCACTTCAGTGTTGTCTATTTCTTTGCCACACATTCCGTACTTCGTTTCGTCAAATCAGGTTTTGGCTGGGTGGTTGTGTGTGCGTGCTTTGCATCATGCTGACATTTATGAAATTATATAATGGAAATACAAACTACCATAGGTAAATAATACAAGGCTGGAAAGCTGTGATTGTGGGGTACTGTACATCCTGTGTCAGTCAACTGTTTCTTTTGTCCTATAGGTCCCTGTGGTGACAGCTAATCTTTACAGTGGTGAGGTTTGCATACAAAACATTGACAACAGTGAAACAGTTTTGCACTTGCATATGTGCAGTACAGGGACACAACTGTTTATTATGTATACAAGGGTCATGTTAATGTGTTAACAGAGATAACATCATGTCAGTGACGTGTACAGCACAGACCATGCAGTGTTGTTTTCATTTCGTTTTTAGGCATTCAGTTATCCACATTGACACTTGGTGTCAATGCAACAACAAAGAGTGACTTCTGCTTCAGTATCAGTTCATTTTTGTCTGGATGGACATAATGAGACTGTACTGTTGGTGGGGCTTTGGCAGTAGTGTTCAGGATTTCAGCTCTCTTGTGAGATGGGTACTGCTCCCAGAGTGACACAGTTTCATTGATGATGTCCTGAACATATTCTGAAAGTCAAAAGAAAGGATCGTTACAGTCTGCAAAATGTATCACTATGCCTAGTTACAGATCAGAACATTGATCCTACATTATTTGTCGGTCGGTAGGCAACCGGAACAAGCTGAATGTTTTATACTTTATTGTACTGTATACTATTTAATATTTGTATTGTATTCTTGTATGTTGTTCTGGTCACCCATGTAAATGGGTCTTTGGTCCATGGATTTATGCAGATTTTAAATAAAATAATAATAATACTCTTTATTTATAGTGCGCCTTTCAAAAATCAAGGCTCAGAACATAGTTAAAATCAAATCAGAGTAAAACATCATAATACAAACAATGAGATAAATAACATCAAACATCATAGTAAAAACAATAAGATAAATGACATTGAACCAAGTCGAACCAAATAAACAAACAAACAGTCGGCCACAGCACCACATACACATACAGGCACAGTAAAAGACACTTCCCAAAACTGCAGTGCCATTGTTTTGCTGAAGAGTAAAAAGCAAGTAATTTTTATTTTCATTCATTGCTTGTTATCGGTATATCACCCCTTGTAATGTAGTGATATTTAATCAAATTGACAAAACTTACAATTTTTAGACCATAGTAATACCCACCAGGATGGGCTTAATGGTCAATACTACAAGTTGCAGTGGATATAGGACCCTTCACAGGCAGTATCTCGCATCATTATGCAAATGGGTGGTATGGTATTGCCTTCTGCCAGCAGTCCTTTACTGTTTTATTCTTAGCTTATATACAGTATCTTTAAAGTCAAAGAGATCTGTTTCATGAAAGCAAACTATGAAGTATTACATACTGTATGTACTCTTAGTTTTCACTACAGCCTCAGTTCCCTTCTTTGCCTTAGGAAATTACATCTTACATTGTTTGCTTCCATCACATTTCACAACCTGGTCTCTGTTAACATTTTCATTAAAATACAATGCAGTCTGTGTGTGTCTATAACATAGATATTCCAAATGATCATTTTTTAATCTTGTATGAGAAACTAAAATGTTATTATTTAAGTAGCATTGTAGAGCCCCTATATTGGAATACTCACACACCTGCAGATAAGATTTCCTGGTGCAGTACTGTGGAATACCGCTGCAGCTAAGGGCACACACATTTTGGCAAATCATGGGTGCTACAGAGCTGGCCACCTGTGGTACAGCTGTGTAGTACTGCTATGCATATGGAAATGAGTGGGAGTGTCCATAGATATCAGAATAACATTTTTATCAAATGTTGCATACTGTACATGTCCTCATTGACAGCTCATTTGGCACATGGGTAAAGAACAGATAAGAGAGACATGCTGATGCCCAGATTGGCTATCAGTGGACATTGCTGGTCACATGGTCAGAGGTTGTAGTTCTGATGGTGGTGCTATGTGACATTGGTGGGACTGTGGAGTTACATTGCACCACCTATGCGTACATGTACTTCTTTACATGGGCAATTGGAAAGTTAGGAAGATACACTGGACACTAGGATGTATATAATGTGTGAAAATGGATGTGGGTGTGATGGAGGGTGCATTACACAGTAATGATAAGGCTTCCATATATGGAACAGTCAAACGGGGTTATTGGGCAGACATGTACACAAAGTAGAACTGTAACATATACAGAATGCTTCATCCAGTAGCGTTGGCACACAATGGGATACCAGAGATGTTCAGCATTATGAAATGGGTTTCCACAGTTGTGACACCTGATTGGCTGAGGGCAGTCTTTACCAGTGCTGTTATTACTAAAATACATTACTGTGTGTGCTTTGTGGTGGGTTAATGGATGTTCTAGGTTGATGAATTCACTCAGCAATACCTCATGCTTCAGAATACATCCAAGGTTTGCTGCTCTGACAACAGAATGCACACATTGTCATGTTGGAACAGGAGAATGGTTTAGGTGGGGAGTGCAAATACACTGTACGGATATGTTACTGGACATGGCACAGGTGATGGGATGGACACTGACAAATGACACATTGCATTTGTATGATTCAATGGAACCTGTGTTTTAGGTATGAGTTGGGTGTCACAATACACCAGACACACATCTGGCGATGTTGAAAAACACCTTTATTGAGCAGGGACACTCATCCAGGGAAATTGACAGAGCAGTTTAACGTGCAACACAGGTCCCAAGAGAACAGCTACTGCAATATAAGGAACGGATGACTACCAACAGAATACCCTTAGTAGTCACATACCATCCTGACCTTGAACTCCTACGTAAGATTACTAAGGATCTCCATCCAATAATTAGTGAGGATGAAACCCTTAACTGTATTTTCAAGAACTACCACTACTATCTTTTAAACAACCACCTAATTTAGCCAACCTGATTATTAGGAGTCAACTTGAACCGGAACAGAATACCATGACATCATATGGTACACGACCCTGTCATCAATGCACATGTAAGACATGTAAGCTCATTTCCACTTCAGACTGTGTGGTTACATCACAAAACAGACTATTCAGGATACAGGGGAATTATACATGTACATCAAGTAATGTGTTCTATTTTATCCAATGCAAGAAATGTCCTCGCTGGAGTTATGTGGGGAGACAAACCAACAACTCCGCACTAGAATGAATTCACACAGACATTCTATTAATCACAAGATGATTGAGAAACCAGTAGCCCGGCACTTCTCCCAGGATGACCACTCAATCTCAGATATGTCTGTGATGGTCTTAAAAGGACATTTCAACAGTACGAACAGAGACGGGCTTCTGAAATTAGACTTATTTTACTTCTCAATATGGTGGCGGATGGATTGAACATTGATGTTGGGTACATGACACATTATTCCATAAACACACAGACCTTTACTTTAAAGATGGACATAAACAGTTTAGTTCTTCAGCGGGCCTTTGATTTTGTAAGTTTATGGTTATCTACATTGTTGACTTTTCACCTTAACACTGTGGTGAGTGCGTTTGAGTGTGTGTGTGTGTGTATATACTGATGTATGTATGTGTGTGTTTGGTGTGTGTTGTGTTTTTATGTTGTGGGTATGGTGTGTATGTGTGTTTTGTTTGTTGTGCGTGGTGTGGTGTGGTGTGTGCAGAATGTGTTTGCTATATTTGTTGTGTGTTGTGGTTGTGTGGGGTGTGCAGGTGTGTGTGTGTGTATGGGGTGTGGTATGGTGTATGTACACACATATGTGTGGGTGGAGCGTGGCATGGGGCAGTTGTTATGTGGCTAGAACACTTAGTTTTCACATATAGTGTGCATTTATTTCCTTCTATTAGTTGTCAGTGGGTGGATTTCACACTGTCACATTTTCAACTGCTCATATTAAGATGCATATCTCATTTACTTGGGGGGGTCATTAAAGGTGTAATTCCTTTGGGTTTTCATTTAGATTGCTTAGACTGATTCTGTGCATTTTTGTTATACACAGACTCTGTGTTGAAATCTGCATTTATCAGGCTCATGGTCTCGTTTTCTTGGGGGTCCTTGACAAGAATTTTTTTTTTTTTGCACTTACACTTACAAGTGATACTTTCATGCATCATGTTTATATGTGTAGGTTAATTTGAGACTTGATTTCAACTTGCAGTTATACCTAATTTCAGGATTTTGTCTCTCATTATCTGTCCTTTAATATACCAGGACAATTGGAATGTAAGTTGTAAGCTCATCTTACATGTATTAGGGAGAATGCCACTCCAAGGTTTTTTTTATCACTAGAATGCTTTCTTGGCATACTGAGACATTTTAAAATGTATGTGACAAGAACTCTCTGGCTAGTAGAGAATTCTTGATAACCTTTGCCCTTCTGAGGCTCCTCAGTTTAAGGCATACTGGTGTTAATTAGCTTCTCTGATGTAATCTTCTATTATGTTTTAAATGTATATGTTAAACCAATGAGAATTATTTCTGCTTTTTCTATATAATCTGGTGTTAATAGTATGGGATATTTGAAAAAACTGCCACAAAGCTTCTGAAGAAGGACCTGGTTGGTTCGAAAGCTAAAGCATTTTGTTCTTTTCTGTAACATCCATGTTGGTCCAATGAAAGGTATCAAATCATTTGTTTCTGGATCTACAATACACCAGGGAATTCTGCAGATAAACACCTAGATGCATAGTGATTTGCTGCAGCGCACAGACAAATGAGCACACAATAGTGATGCAAATGGCCCCACTAGGTGCCTTGCATGCTCAATGGGCTGTCTTACATATAGTGTCTGAATGTAGCAAACCACTTCTGATTAGCAGTACACATTTTGGGTAGCACTGTATGTGACGTATACATAGACAACTTTAGTATGTACACATGACATTTTCAGTCAGCATTGACACAATGTGAACTTACTTTCACTAGGACACCACAGGACAAGTATCACACTGATTCTAGCAGCCAGTGGGTCAGGCGGTACCACAGGGCTGCCTAAATATTTGCACAGTGCTTGCGCTCTCTTTCAGTATCGGTGTAATACTGTACGGGGGCACTAACTGTCAACATATGCACATTATATCACTGCAATAATGCAATCGTGTGTGCAGGGTGCATCTAGGCACACACTTGTCAAACTATTACTCTAGAATGCCCCAGTATATCCCAAAAGTAATATTTTTTACCTGTTTTGCTAATTTTTCAATTATTTCCTGACTGAGCGGCCGGCGCTAATTCAACCGCCCACCGGAAGCATATCCCCACTGAGAACATGTGTCTGCCATGGAGTGCTGACCAAAAGTAAAACTTTTTACATGCCTATTGTAAACAACATTTTATCCTGTACATTATCTTTTGTGGAATCTCACTTGGCATCTTTGTAGAGAAAAAAATCACTGATAGTGCTCCAAAATTAATTTTAAAAATGGAACCGAGATCTCACACATATGCATGAGTGGCCAGAGCTGAGATCACACATGTGCAAGAGTGCACCTCTCATGCAGATATGCAGGATTTTGGCTCCAGTTTTAAAATGCATTTTCAGCACTACCAATGCTCGGTTTCTCTACAAAGACATCAAGTGTGATTCCAGATAAGATAATGTACAGGATAAACTGCTTTTTACAATAGGCATGTAAAATGTTTCACTTCGGGACAGCGTTCCATGACGTGCATTATCAGTGAAGATATGCTTCTGGTGGGTGGCTTAATTAGTGTGGACAGCTCAGTCTGAAAATCATTAAATTAACAAAACAGGTTAAAAAGATTACTTTTGGGATATACTGGGGCATTCTAGAGTAATAGTTTGAGAAGCGTGTGCCTAGAGGCACACTACTGAGCAGTGGTCAGAAACTGAAGGGCAAAGCTGACAGTGTCCCTTTAACAGACATTAAAGCAGTCTGCCAGTGGTGACATGACACACTGTTCTCCTTAGCATGCATTAATCTGATAACACACACACCCACTACTGTGTACAGATGTACTGGTCTCCATCGGTGGCTTTCCCTGGAATTATTGAAACTTGAGAAGACTATCTAATACCTATCTAAGATCATACCTTGCATACATTGCTTCATAAAAGAAATGTGAACATTTTGGTGCAGAGAAATTCTACAGGCTGTAAAAAAACTTAAACATGTATGTTTGGTATGTTGGGGATATTTGGTGGATGTCACACAACAGATATGGACTAGAGATCACTTCATCGACCATTTCGTGTTGACATGTGCCTAAAAATTGGTTCACAAATATGTTTGTTACCATACGTTTTTCAAATATTCAGTATTTCAAATGCAAGACAGAAGGAAAGATGCATGCTTGCACTTAATTGCCTTGTCACAACCATTCTCTTTCATCAACCAAGATGTGGAGACAGCATAGGAGTTTGTCATCATGGCCAATGTGCACATTGGCGATATGGTTTCAGACACTTAGCCATTTCTGTATGATTATGTCCATATCACCGTTACTAAAGCAAGCAACCCAGAATAGGTGATTATTATAGATTAATCCACAGACGTATTCCATCTGAATCTTTCTTTTTGGAATCTGCCTCCATTTCTTCCCCCAACACCTATGTCAAGAATTGAAAGTCATATTACATATGTATTTCTTTTTTCTAATGCTTCCCATCTCCTTGGCTGACTCTCATTCTGTATGGTTATCCCACCCCTGTCACCGCACCTTCTCCCAGAGCTTACATCTCGTGTAGTCCCCATGGCTTGTCCTGCATGGCAGAATGGCTGGGATTTCCAGGACTCCCTCTGGACCAGATCTAGATTTCCAGAAGTAGTCTGAGTTGCTGGGCATGGGACCTCTGGAGGATGGTGGTTATTATTTCTGTTTTCTCTCTCATATGGGAGACATGGCATGCAATTACATTATTGCCATTCTACTATCATGATGCATGCACCAATGTCTGACACGTCTCCCCAACCTTCCAGCTTGGACTGCCTCTCCCCCAGCTTCCATCACAGGGCAGTCAAGCACTGGGCTGTTCCTCCCCCCCCAGAAGAGGACAGCAGTCCAACAGATGCTTGATTCTTCTCCTCCGGCCAGCCCTTTGACACCTCGGGCTCAGTTCCGAAACCAGGGTTGTCGGCATTACAAGTGGTAGAGCTACCACTGCTGCGGCAGCATGGCTCATTGCATATCTATTTCAAACATATTTTTGTTACAGTAATTACACTTTGCCATGAGTGCATCAGTACTGAACCACATGTACTCCTGTGGTTGTAACAATCACTATGCATATGCATAATGCATAATGCATCACAACCTACACAGTGTTGCTGAACATCACAGCAAGGCAGAACACAATGGGAAAGCAATCATAAAAAGTATGTTTTCAAACACAGATAATATGATTAAAATGGGATTAACAGTGTTCCTTCAAACAGTGAAATAGAAAATGTCATATAAAGTAGAATTCTAATGCACCTGCACAATATGCATGGTGATAACTTTCTTGGTTTCAAAATCCATCAGTGTATACAGGCCATACTTTGCTGAGTGACCAGGAGAGTTGCACCAGGTATCCCCACCTAGAATCATTGGTTTCTTACACAGATTATTGAGTAATTGTGCTGATGGTTCCAGACATTATTAACAGCTGGCAGAATATATGATCTCTGTACCTTGAGTTACATTTGTATTGAGGGTACTGGCAATTTCATTAATTCAAGTAGACGTAGTGCCTTAGTGAGCTGGATATCACTGCAGAGCACATAATAACATTGCCCCAGGGCAAGCTGTTGTTGGTCTCCTGGCTATTCCAGGTAACAGTATATCCACACTTGCAGTCTGTCCTTACTGTGATCATTGAACCAATAGTTTTTATTATCTGAGTTGTGGTCAAACCACCACAGTTTGGTCAAAATCGAAACAGTTTAGCCAAACTCTGTTGACAGATCATGTGATACATCCAGGTCTTACATCTGGCACTTCCAGTGGTGTGAAAGAAAAGGACAGCACAAGGAAAGGATAGTGCAACACCTGGAATCCATAGGAGCACAGGATCCAAGACAGCATGAATTTATAAAAGGAAGGTCTTGTCAGACTGATCTCACAGATTTCTTTGACTGGATAACCAGAGTGGTGGACCAAGGGGGGAGCAGTTGATGTCACCTGCCTTGACTTCAGCAAAGCTTTTGATACTGTTCCACATAGAAGATTGATTAATAAGCTGGGTAGGATAGGGGTGGGTCAGAAGTTGGTCAACTGGGTGGCAAACTGGCTGATGGGCAGAAAACAGAGTGGTGATAAATGGCATACAGTCAGAAGAGATGCAGGTCACAAGTGGGGTACCTCAGGGATCAGTCCTGGGGCCAGTCCTCTTCAATATCTTCATCAGTGACATTGCAGATGGACTGGAGGGTAAGATTTGTCTGTTTGCAGATGACACCAAGATCTGCAACAGAGTAGAATATCCAGATACAGTGAGCAGAATGAGGAGAGATCTGGAAAAACTAGCAAACTGGTCAGAAGAGTGGCAACTGGGGTTTAATTCAAAGAAGTGCAAGATCATGCACCTGGGGAAGAGAAACCCTGAAGCCACCTATAAGCTAGGAGGGGAGTTGCTGGCAGTCACAAGGGAAGAAAGAGACTTGGGCGTCATCATCACTGATGATTTGAAATCATCCAAGCAGACCACTAAAGCAGTAGGTAAGGCTAGAGGGATGATGGGGTGTGTTAGTAGGGGTATCATAAGTCGTAACAGGTAGGTAATAATCCCTGTGTACAAGACACTGGTTAGGCCCCATCTGGAGTACTGCGTGCAGTACTGGAGGCCACACCTGCACAAGGACATTAACAAAATGGAGGCAGTCCAGAGAAGGGCAACCAAAATGGTGCAGGGACTGCATCAGAAAACATAAGAGGACAGATTAACAGAGCTCAGTATGTATACCCTGGAGCAAAGGAGGGAGAGAGGTGATATGATATGATTGAAACATTCAAGCACCTTAAGGACACTGACAAGGTGAAAGAGTCTAACATGTTTCAATATAAAAAAAAATAGCAGGACTAGAGGACACAGCATGAGATTAGAGGGAGGCAGACTAAGGGGTAATGTGAGGAAGTTATTTTTCACTGAAAGGGTGGTGGATGCATGGAACGGCCTACCTCAGGAAGTGGTGGCTATGACTACAGTGCAGGGCTTCAAACAGGCATGGGATAGGCATAAGGGAGCAATACAGATGAGTATGAATAGATAGGCCATTGTCAGAGTAAAAGACTATGGCACATTGATAAGGTAGAAAACATGGGCAGACTGGATGTGCCTTGTGGTCCTAATTTGCTCTCTATTTCTATGCCATTGACAGAGCAAAGGCCAATGGCACATTCATAAGGTAGGAAAAGTAGTGGTCAGACTGGATGGGCCTTGCAGTCCTTATCTGCTGTCAACTTCTATGTTTCAGTTTTGGCTTTCTTGTGCGATGATACTGTTTCATTTGGATTATAGTCTAGGTTACAAGAGTCATCCCCCAGTTCAGAATCATCACAGACACTGTCAGAAGTCTCACATCCTTTATCAGGAGTATTTTGTTGTACATCTGGCACTGTGTGGTATACAGAGTTTGATTTTCAGTATCTTCAGCAATGGTGCACTGTAATGCAACTGACATCTTCTGTACTGGTTTTACAGTGCCCGACACATGTATGACTTCATTTGATGATGCAGAAATGGGTTCAGAAATTATACTTCTGCAGCTGTGACATAATGATGCCATTTCATTGTTTGGTTCCATCACACAGAAGGCACTTTGATTTGTGTTACATTGGGTTGTGGACACAGATATAGTAGAACAGTATGTTGGTGGCTCTTGGATACGTGCCATAGAATCAAGCAGTGGATAGGTTTTGTCTGCATTTCCAGAGTTTGCACAGAAAGTTAGGTCTGAAGTTAACAGTGTGTCCTCACTAATGACACTTTCTGTTGCTGACATGAAAACATCATGTACTGCTTCATCCATAAGAATGACCCATTCAGAATTGATATTTGCCTTAGAAATTGTAGGAGTTTGCAGTTTGTCAACAGATTGTTGTTTTCCAGTGTTATTAAAGATGGAATCCAATATCTGTGGAAATGTATGGTATATATGATTAGAACTGTGAAATGTTACAGAAGTGTACATTGAATAAAATAAAAAGAAGAATGTGAAAAAAAGGACATATATAATGTAAAATAACATTACACATTTCAAGCTATATATAGTGCCATTATTTAGATAGAATTGCAGTGCCACGTACAGGGGAAGATTGGATGAAGGCTTATCTGATGACCAAACCTGTTCTGGGGTGAGAGCACAGAGCAGCACCTCAGGGTGGTGTGACAAATTATGATGTACATATGCTCACTACACACGAAAGACAGATGAATGACATTCCCAGGGAATGTGTACACATCAGATATGCATTATACACCTATGTGGCATCTTATATATTTACAGGGGTCCTCAGTACTGGCATAAGCCAGGAATGTTATGCCTCACTTTAAAATGTGGTAGTATACATAACTCATGTTTCACACATGACCATTGCATGTCCTGCTCATACAATAGCTAGTAATTGCTTTTTTATCAGGGAAGGGGTATTCACACATACTGTTTATTAAACAGATGTGTGACAGTTTCCATTTTCCCATAGTTCTCAAGGTTTTTGCAGGTTGCTTTCAGGGACGAGTGTCATGGGTTTGGTGAGAGGGAAGGCAGGACACTACGTGCTATGGAGAACTTAATGGAATACAAAGAGGAGTGTTGTTTCACTAAATACAGGGGTGAACTGATTGGCAGAGGGGAAGGAGGTGGTGGCTATGTACAATATAGAGGGCTTCTGGGCAGATGGACTGGAGGTGGACAGAGGGGGAAACAGAAGACAGGTAGAGACATGTCACTGGAAACCAGTATGAAAAGTAACAAAAAACAAAATAATGCACAATGCCAAGGGGAAAGCGAGTGCTGTTCCATAAACAGTCACAGGTTTCTGATTGACATGCATTACTTGTTTAGTTTTCATCAAATTAAACATTCACTGCACATGTGGCAACAGCATAAGTACAGCAAAGTGGGATATTGCAATTGTCTGCATGAAATGCAACTGACATACTGAATTTTAATTTGCAACTGGTGCAAAGACAGTATATTGAAAGAATAGCCATATTGTGAGCTGTGCGACACCATGTTATGCCATCTGGTACACACCAAATCAACCTACAAGCAATTGGTTGCATTTGGCACAGGCTGAAAGTTCAACATTGCTGTATTTCTTGTTATCCATTTGCAATATTGCACTGTACTGCATTACTGCTGCAGGCAGACATCAAGTTTGTGTTGAAGAATGAAGTCTGGTAGTGACCTAACAAAACCTGTGACTTTGTTTCTGTGACTACAGTAGATTTGACACTGACTCACTGCAGTACTGAATAGCAGAACAGGATATTTTATAAAGATGTGTAACTGCCTCAAGGATGACCTTTCATGGATGGATGAATGACTGGGGGGGAGTGCAGGAACAGAGTGCAAAAGTAATACAGTGCAAACTGAAGGGCACAAAACCCTGCTTCAGTCAAGTGAGCAACAAGTAGAGGAGACCGCTATGGTTTTTGGAAGAGGTTGCTGAAAAGGTAAAGGATAAAAGGATTGCATTCACAAAGTACAAGAAGACACTTTGGGGAGATAGAGAGCTGTATCATGAGAAAACAGAGGGAAGCAGTGAAACCAGTAATGAACACAAATGAACAAAATGAATAAGGAATAGACCAGGAAGTATCAGAAAGGGACAAGTCATTTCTTAGGTATGTGAGCAAGCAGAGTAACACAAAGGAAGGTATTGTAAGCTACAGAACTGAGGGACTGGACTGCACAGAGGGAGACCCACAACAGGCAGACAGTTCGATATTGTGCTCAGAGTTCACCATGAAACTTGATGGATAGGGGCCAGTAAAAAGCAACAGGGGATTGGTTGGTAGGGAAGTGAACACTTGTACTTTTTCGGAAAGACTCCTGAAAGTACTCACTAAATTGAAAGGGAAGAAAGTAACAGGACCAGAGAAAGGTCTTCCTCTTCGGACATGAAACTGAGATATGCAACAGGGTGCTGTTGTCAACAACCAAGCAGGACAGACATCTAAGAGTAATCAAATTGGATGACCTCAATGTGAACAGGCAATGCAGCACAGCAAGTGGGAGGTTGTGGTGCATAGGGAGCAGTATTACCAACACAAAGAGGTAGGTGCTTTTGCCACTGCATGGGTCATTGGTAAGACACCATGTTGACTGCTGTGTACAGTTGTAGAGAAGACATCTCAGGAAGGACATAGACAAATTACTGGCAGTACAGAGCAGGACAACTAAAATGCTGTACTGTCTATATCAAAAGCCCTAAAATTAGAAGGTAAAGGACCTCAATATGTCTAACCTGGAACACAGGAGGGAGATGAAGAGATGTGATTCAGACATTGAAATATCTCAAGGAGATAAACAAGGTACAGGAGTGAAGTATTTTTCCTGAAAAAGAAGTGCTATATAACAAGGGGACATGCTATGAAGCTGAAAAGGGGTACTTTCAGGAGATATGTGAGGAAGTATTTCTTTACAGAAAGAGTGGTGGATGCCTAGAACCTGCTTCCAGTGGAGGTGGGGGGGAGGTGAAAATAGTGCTGGGGTTCCAAAATGCACATGAGCTTGGCTCAGGTAGCTTTTTCTTTCTGTTGGCAACTTTCTGGAGGTTTTTGAGCTACCCTCAGCTAGGATCACATTCCAGGTACTTGTGCTACATTCTTGTGTGTTCTTTCTCCTGGCAGTAGTCCCTAAATGTGTTTAATACAGCTTTTGTGATTTTTATTGTGAGTTTGGGATATATATTTCAACAGGCATTGCTAGCAACCTTCTGGAAGCTTCTTTGTTTCCCCCTCAGCTAGGATCAGTTTACAGCTAATTGTGCTTAAATACCTGTGTGTTCCCTCACATAGCAACAGTGCTGAAGCAGAAGTAGCTTGGCTCAGATAGCTGTTGTTGATAACTTCCTGAATGTTTTTGAGCTACCCTCAGTTAGGATCACTTTCTAGGTACCTGATTTTTTTTTTGTACAGTGGACAGGCAGGAAAGGAGACACCAGAATGATGTTGCCAATGTCACATGGAATAAGCAGAAGGGGAGAATCAAAGAAATTGGGGACATATGTTAAAGTTAACAGAGAGGGGAGGAAACTGCAGGGGACCAAGACCAGGAGTAGAGGGAGGACAGGCAGCAATACTTGGAAGGCCATGGTGACAAATGCCTACAGCTTGGGAAATAAAATCCCAGATATGGAGTCTGTAATAGTTGAGGCAGACCTGGAAATAGTAGCAATAACTGAAACCTGGTACACTGCCAATCATGGGTGGGAAGTAAATATACCAGGTTATACTCTGATTAGGTGGGATAGGGGAGGCAAAAAAGGGGGAGGAGTTGCCCTGTATGTGAAGGAGGACATAAAGGCAACACAGATACAGAGTAGGTAGGGTAAGGCCGAGGCACTGTGGGTCACCCTTGAACCAGGAAATGGCACAGCAATATGCACAGGGGTGATATACAGGCCCCCAGGTCAGGGAAGAAGTGGGCAGGGACCTTGAGGATGAAATACATGAAATGGCAATGAAAGGTGAGATTCTGCTGATGGGGGATTTCAATATGCCTGACGTGGATTGGACCACCCAGGCAGCTGCTTCAGCCAGAAGCAGAGGCATCCTGGATTCCCTATAAGGGGCAGGACTCAGGCAGCAGATGTTTGAGCCCACCAGAGCTAGGGCAATTCTTGAGCTAGTAATGACCAACAGGGAAAGAATCACTGATGTCTGGGTGGAGGGACAACTAGGATCCAATGATCACCACATAGTGTGGTTCAGCATACAGACAGGGATTCAGTCAAGTCACACTAGGGAGAAGAGTTTCAATTTCAAAAAGGCAGACTTTGTTGAAATGGGGAGAGTTATCAAAAGTGCCCTGGAGAATAGGGGGACAGGAGGGGGGGTGGAAGAGCAGTGGGAGAACCAGAAAGGAGTCTTAGTGGAAGTAACAAACAAATGCATCAGATTGGTATCAAAATACAAGAGAAGGAAAAGGCCACTATGGTTCTCATATAGCAGAAAAGGTAAGGGCTAAAAAGGCAGGATTCTGGAAATATAAAGAGACCCAAAAGGAGGGGGACAGAGAAGTGTACCGAGGGTGTCTAAAGGAAGCAGGGATGGTGGTGAGGAGAGCAAAGGCACAGACTGAGGAAAGTTTAGTGCAGATAGTAAAGAAAGGGGATGAGACATTCTATAGGTACATCAGCGAAAGGAGGAAAACTGAGGGAGGGGGGATTGTAAGACTTAAAGGGGAGAAAGGGGAGTGTAAGCAGGGAGACATGGATAAGGCAGAAATATTGAATAAATACTTCTGTTCGGTATTCACAGAAGGGGGAGGGATAGGGACCACAGCTAAACATCAGATGCCAAGGGAGGAAAGTGGTGGACAACAGTCCATTCATGGGGGAGAAAGTCCTGCAGCAACTCACAAAATTGAAGGCGGACAAAGCAATGGGACCAGACAGCATACACCCAAGGATACTACAGGAGCTGCAAAGAGAGCTAGCAGAACCTCTGGTAGCATTGTTCACCGAGTTGCTTAACACAGGAGTGGTGCCAGAGGATTGGAGGAGGGCACATGTTCCTTTACACAAATCAGGCAGTAGGGAGGAGATGGGCCACTATAGGCCGGTCAGCCTCACCTTGGTAGTGTGGAAGATCGTGGATGCACTACTTAAGGAAAGGATAGTAGGACATCTAGAAGCCATCGGTGCCCAGGACCATAGGCAACATGGGTTCACAGCGGGTTGGTCGTGTCAGACAAACCTCATAGACTTCTTCGACTGAGTGATGAAGGAAGTAAATGAGGGGGCACAGTGGTTGTAGTCTACCTTGATTTCAACAAAGCCATTGACACCATCCCACATAGGAGGCTGATTAACAAGATGTGTAGTCTAGGCATGGGAGACAAGGTGGTAAACTGGGTTAGAAACTGGCTAACGGACAGGAGACAGAGGGTGGTGGTAAATGGAGTACAATCTGGGGAGAGGAGGGTGACCAGTGGAGTACCTCAGAGATCAGTTCTGGGACCAGTTCTGTTCAATGTCTTCATCAGTGAGATTGCAGAAGGGCTGGAAGGAAAGGCCTGCCTATTTGCAGATGAAACAAAGATCTGTAACAGGGTGGATACTCCTGAAGGGGTGGGGAAAATGAGGAGGGACCTGGGGAAGCTTGAGAAATGGTCTGCAGAGTGGCAAATGAGGTTTAATTCAAAAAAGTGCTAAATTATGCACCTTGGACACAGTAACCCTTTGGAGAGCTACAGGATTGGGGGGGGAGTTGCTGACAGTCACCAAAGAGAAAAGAGACCGGGGGTTACTATTTTAGATGACTTGACAATGTCAAAGCAGAGAACAAAGGCAGCAGGGAGGGCCAGTGGCATGTTGGGGTGCATAACAAGGGGTATCACCCGCAGAAGGCGTGAAGTAGTGATGCAGTTTTACAAAACCTTGGCCACACCTCACATGGAGCACTGTGTACACTTCTGGAGGCCGCACCTTTGAAAGGGCATTAACAGGCTGGAGGCAGTCCAGAGAATGGCGACTAAGATGGTACAGGGCTTGCACCACAAGACTTACAAGGAGAAATTAAGGGACCTCAATATGTACTCACTGAAGGAGAGGAGGGAGAGGGGACATGACAGAAACATTCAAGTACCTCAGTGGCATAAACAGGGTGTGGGGGGGTGGAATCTTTCAATACAGGAGGAGTACATGAAATTGGAAGGTGGCAGATTAGCAGGGAATGTGAGGAAATTTTTCTTCATGGAGAGGGTAGTGGACACATGGAATGGTCTGCCACAGGAGGTGGGAGCGAGCACTGTGGTTGGATTTAAACATGCATGGCACAGGCATAGGGGAACCATAGAGGTTAAGTGAGGGGAGGGTCAAAAGCTGTAATGAAGTACAGGGTTTATGGGCAGCCTCGATGGGCCTAGCGGGCCTTATCTGCCGACAGTTTCTATGTTTCTATGGTAGGCACAAAAGAATTATACAGTGAAAGAAGGAGTGGAGGATAAAGAGCTGTAGATCAAGCAGGGTCTGAGGCAAGAACGAATGCAGTCTAACCCCCCCTCAAATATTCAAATGGGCATACAAATATGTCAGTCAATCAATCAATCAAAATCTTTATTTAACCAGGCAGACACCGTTGAGCAAGCTCATTTTCGAGGTGGACCTGGGACAAACAATTAGGTGAATACAATTTAGGTGAGATCAACATACAATTTCAATTATGTGTACAACAATTAGGCATAGGCAGTACAAATGCAGTAAAAGGTGCAGATAATTGTAAAACATTAACTACAAATAGACAATTCATGCAACACAAACAAAGTGCAGAACATGGAGGGAAACAGTAGGTACAGAGTAGCCTCTGGCAATGATGTCCAGGTAACACCTAGTGGTATGTTGGGGTGAGAAGAGTACACGGCAAGATAGGGGGAAAAAATAGATAAACAGACAAAAAATAGGGGTTGAATAGTCACGGGTAAGAGTATATAAGGTGTAGATGTGGGCAGGGGAGTGAAGGAGGTAGGCATGGGGATGGCAATGAGTGGAGTCAACAACAGGGACTGACCTAAAATCATGATGTGGCAGGGGCAGGGGCAGAGAATAGAATAGAACAGGAAGCTCTATGGGGATAGGAGTACCTAGGTCAGGAGGAGCAGATGCAAAATTCTTTAAAATGGAGTGTATATAAGGATTTGAAAGCTGCCAAACTAATGGGGTAATTGATTTTTAGTTTTTTTTGTATCTTGTTCCACAAAAGGGGCCATGCGTGACTAATAGATGCCTCGCCAAACCGAGATTTGGCCTTGGAAACCTTCGACTTCTCAGGGCGTACTTACTTAATGGGCAGAGCGGTAAGCAGTTTGAGATGTAATCAGGCAGTTTATTTATGATGCCTTTGTAGATCCAGATCGCAGCATTTCTCTGGCATCTAAAGCTAAGGGATGACCAACCTACCGCCAAGTACAGGGAGCAATGATGGGTGGAATAGGGAAGGCCCGTTATAAACCTTAAAGCTCTATGGTAGAGTGTATCAAGTTTGGTAAGAGCACCTGCAGGACCCTCGCTGTAGAGGAAATCAACGTAGTCTAATAAAGAGAGAAAGGTAGTTTAGACTAGCCTCAATTTTGCATCCCTGGTGAGGAGATTTGTTTATCCTATAGAAAAGGCCAAGTCTCATTCTAAGTTTCTTTGTCAGCTCTTCTATGTGAGTAATGAAGGAGAGTCTAGAGTCCAGCCAAACCCCTAAATATTTAAATTTTAATACATATTCCAACTGTTCAACCAGAATAGTAATAATAGGGGGAAGTAGACCTGTCGCTGCCAGATTTGCTAAGTTAGGAAAGGGTGACAAGAACATAGCTTTTGTCTTCTTGGCATTTAGAAGTAACTTCTTTAGGAGCTGAGTCTGTAGCTAACTGAAGTCATCCTGGAGCTCTGAGCATGCCATTTGAGGGGAAGATCCACTAGAGTAAAGTACTGTATCATCTGCAAATAGGTGAATATGGGCCTTTTTGATGGTGGCATTGAATCTGTTGATGTGAAGTGAAAAAAGCAGGGGTCCCAGAATGGAACCTTAGGGAATGCCCCTCTGAAGGGGTTTCAGAGTGAGACTCCACCATCCATTTTACTTGCTGAGAATGGCCAGAGAGGTAGTTACCGAACCATCTGAGAGAAACATCATCCAGTCTGATGGTTTGAAGGGATGTGAGGAGCAGACTTTGATCAACAGTATCGAAGGCCTTACTTAGGTCCAGGAAAACTGCACAGATGAAGTTCTTATTCTCCAACTCACACTGCCAATCATTAGTAACCTTGGCCAAAGCGGAAGTTGTGCTGTGTTGTGCTCTGAACCCTGATTGTAATGGGTTGAGAAGTTTTGATGATTTCAAATGGTTCCTGAGCTGGGTGTACACAATTTTTTCCAACAGCTTAGACAGGAGAGGGAGAAGGGAAATCGGCCTATAGTTATTGAGGTCACAGGGGTCACCTGACTTAAACAAGGGGATGACGTGCCATTTTCCAGATGGGAGGAAAGTCACCTTGTGACAGGGATAGGTTAAACAGATGTGTAATAGATGCAGCTAGGACCCTATAGCCCATCTTCAGAAAAAATGGGTCGATGTGATCGGCACCTGTGCTTTTTCTGATGTCCAATTTTAAGAGGAGATCTTCCACCTCTTTCAGAGATGTGGGTTGAAGTGAGAAAGTCAAAATGGAGAAGGAGGTGCCTTGTTTATCAACCCCAAGTTGCACTTGAAGGTTACTGGCCGGGGAAGTATTAAAGGCAAGACCTGCTGTAACAAAATGATTGTTGAAGGCATCAAGGATTGATGGTTTATCAGTAAGTGTGGTAGTACCCATCAAGATTTTGGTAGGCAAGGAAGTCCCTGCTGAATGGTCTTCTATACCCTTAGTTACCCTCCAGAATTTGGAGGGGCAGTTGGCTGACAGATCGAGTAGTGAACGAAAGAAATTAGCCTTTGCTTCTCTAACCATCTTAGTGCAAAGGTTTCTCACTCTCCTGAAAGAAATCCAATCATCTGTAAGTTTAGTTTTTTGGGCAGTTTTCCAAAGCATGTCCCTATTCCGCAGGACGTCCTTCAATTCCTCAGTAAGCCATTGACAAGATTTATTTCTGACTCGGACCTTCACTAGTGGTGCATGCCTATTAAGTGCTCCTGACACAATTTCTTGAAGAATGTCATATGCTGAGGCAACTGATTTAGCTAATAAAAGTCCTGCCAACAAATGAATGGCTCAGCACCGAAATATACTCCCCAGGATCAAAGTTGCATCAACATCTTTTGGTAGAAAATTTAGAAGCAGGTGATGGAGCATGATTAGACCTGACACAAGCAATGAAGCAGTGATCACTGATGTCAGACAAGAATACACCAGCATGGGTAAACAAATAAGGTTTGTTAACTAAGATAATATCCAGCAAAGTGCTGTTGGTAGGGTTTAACTTGTTTGGGTGGATAGTTTCATTGATAAGTTGGGTCCATTCAAGTGAGTCACATAGTGTTTTTAGAGGAGTTGAGGCACTAGACAACCAGTCTAGGTTGATGTCACCTAGTAGTACAGACTCTGAGGATCTATGACCCAAGACCTTACTTAAGTGATCCAGAAGCTGCAACCCCATGGAAGGGGGTCTGTAGCAGCCTGACACACAAAGTGAGACACCAGGTGAGATCCCAACATGAAAGGTAAGGCTTTCAAACTCAGTTTGGACAGATGTAGAGTCAATAACGGAGACAGAGAATTTTTCTTTAATATAGATAGCAACCCCACCACCCCTGGAGTGTCTGTCGGCTCGGAACAGTGAGTAAGCAGGGAGGTTTACTTCAAAGTTGGTTGTAGCTGGGCAGAGCCACATTTCTGTGACAACCAAAATGTCAGGGTTGGTGTGGCATATCCATGCCTGAATGGAGCCGATGTTTTTCAACAGGCTGCACACATTAATGTGCATAAAGCTTAGGCCTTTAAGGCTAGATAGGTTGTCAGGTGATCCAATGGCAGATAGGGGTCCAGGATTAAGTTCAACATTCTCTGAGCATAACAGTGGAAGGAGCAGTAGCTTCCTGGTTAACCCTAAGAGGAGCTTCATGACTCTGATTCATTTGCGTCTGCGGGGGACATAATACTGACATGGAGGAAGCTTAAGACTGATGCCTAGCAGGTTTAGAGTTATATGCAGTAAGAACTTACCAGTGACAAATAATGGAGAGTCTGCGGGGCGAAGGGACATGTGTAAGTCTGCAAAGGCATATCCTAGTAGGGTACCAGTGTGCCAAGTAGGATGTGTGTTCAAAATCAGAAAGGGGAATAGATGGCACAGCTAAGGTATTCAATAGGGCATAGAATGTCCACACAGTGCAAATCCCTGAGTGTATTCTTTGAGGATGGATTTAAATAAAGGGAGCAATATGTAAGCAGATACACTCACAGAAGCATCCATTGTGCAGTGTCTATGCCCATCTTGTATTAGAGCACAGAAAGAGATGTAGGCTGGGAATCTAGAATTCAACCCAGGAGAGGAATAATAAGTCCAGTGGTTCTATTGGGGCATAATATAGCTCATGTACGCAAGAATAATGCCTGGAGGGAGTAAAAAAAAGTCCAAGGTTCTAGTGGAGTACACTATGACAAGGATATGCTGAGTACAATTCTCTAGAAGTTTTGGTGGAAATAGGGTAAGGCTTGGAGTATGCAAGATATCAGTGGATCGAGGGTTCTAATGCCTGGGGCAGAGTAAGATGACTGAGATGATAGTGGAGTACTATATAAGGAGGGTATGCAAGAATTGGATTCTCTAGCTTTATTTTTGGAGAGAGATGTAGCTTGGGGCACACCCGCAAGGATTGCTATATCGGAATCAAGGAGACAAATGGAGTTATTAAGTGGGATGTCCTGTTGGAGGATGGGTGAAAGCAAAAAAAAAAAAGGTTGTGAAGAAACTCAGCATCGACCAATTAGCGTACAGGGGAGTGGCTGGGAGTGTATTTAATAGAGGCTGGGGTCGGGATGGGCAGTGTGGAAAGAAAATACTTTTCAGTTTAACTAGGAAAGCCGTAAAAGAAAGGAAAGCAGAGAGAGAGAAGGGTTGAAAGAACCAATCGATGATGAGGCCGTAAGGCTGCAGCCAATGAGGCACAGGCTGTGTAGCGGCTAACTCATATTCTCACTCCCTGAGAATGCAGACATTTGAATGCACTGGCTTACATTCTAAATCAAACCAAAATGAATTTGGAACTATAAAGAGATGAACTTTATTTACAAAAATAATTCAATTAGTAAAAAATCCAATTAAAATTGAGTTATTTCAGTTAAATCAAAAAAGCCAAGAGCTGTTGGTGTCTTTAGTTATCTGTGAAGACATACAGACTAATCCTGGCCCCAAGGATAGATCTTTAATGATAATACATGATAATGCAAGGAGCTTGATTAAAAAAAAAGATTTGTTTAGGGCATGGGTGGAGTTAGAAAACCCTGACATCACTACATTGAGACATGCCTAAATAGGAAAAGCAATGCTAAAGAAATTGAGTTGAGTGATTATTACAACTATAGGTTAGATAGAGGGGCATGTGGGAAGGGGTGTACTATTAGAAACATAGAAACATAGTTGTATCCGAAACATTGCCTGGGCCAATCGAGATTAATCTACTGTGGGAGTATGAAGGGTATTGAACGTAAATTTGTACATTTACAACTATTTGATTTAGTAATTGGAGTAGTGTATCCCCCCCCCAAAAAATAAAAAAAATAAAATCTTATTTGAAGCTTTGTCCAACTAAAGATAGATCATATAATAGATAACATTTTGATTATGGTTGGAGATTTTAATGCTGCTTAGAGAGGCCAAAGAGGATGATAATTGGCTGATTCATTGCAAAGTTTACATTTGACACAAATCATATATACTTCTACAAGAAGGGGAAGGTTTGATGGCACAGGACATGTTTTAGATTTAATATTTGTGGCCCCTGATTTATTGGTGTTACATAGAAACATAGAAATTGACAGCAGATTAGGACCACAAAGCACATCCAGTCTGCCCATTTTTTCTACCTTATCAATGTGCCATAGTCTTTTACTCTGACAATGGCCTATCTATTCATACTCATCTGTATTGCTCCCTTATGCCTATCCCATGTCTGTTTGAAGCCCTGCACTGTATTCATATCCACCATGTCCTGTGGTAGGCCATACCATGCATCTACCACCCTTTCTCTGAAGAAGAACTTCCTCACATTACCCCTTAATCAGCCTCCCTCTAATCTCATGCTGTGTCCTCTTGTCCTGCTATTTTTCTTATATTGAAACATGTTAGACTCTTTCACTTTGTTAATGCTCTTAAGATGTTTGAATGTTTTGATCATATCACCTCTCTCCCTCCTTTGCTCTAGGGAATACATACTGAGCATTGTTAATCTGTCCTCATATGTTTTCTGATGCAGTCCCTGCACCATTTTGGTTGCCCTTCTCTGGACTGCCTCCATTTTGTTAATGTCCTTGTGCAGGTGTGGACTCCAGTACTACATGCAGTACTCCAGATGGGGCCTAACCAGTGTCTTGTAAAGAGGGATTATCACCTCCCTCTTATGACTTGTGATATCCCTACTAATACACCCCAACATCTCTCTAGCCTTACCTACTGCTTTAGTGGTCTGCTTGGATGATTTCAGGTCATCTATGATGATGATGCCCAAGTCTCTTTCTTCCCTTGTGATTGCCAGCAGCTCCCCTCCCAACCTATAGGTAGCTTCAGGGTTTCTCTTCCCCAGGTGCATGATATTGCACTTCTTTGTGTTAAACCCCAGTTGCCATTCTTCCGACCATTTTTCCAGTTTTTCCAGATCTCTTCTCATTCTGCCCACACCATCTGGATCATTTAATCTGCTGCAGATCTTGGTGTCATCTGCAAATGGGAAAACTGTACCCTCCAGTCCATCTGCAATGTCACTGATGAAGATATTGAAGAGGACTGGCCCCAGAACTGATCCATGAGGTACCCCACTAGTGACATACATCTCTTCTAACTGTATACTTTTTACCACCACTCTCTGTCTTCTCCCCACCAACCAGTTTAACACCCAAATGACCAACCTCTGACCCAACCTGAGCCTACCCAGCTTATTAATTAATCTTCTATGTGGAACAGTATTGTAAGCTTTGCTAAAGTCAAGGTAGGCAAACACCAACTACACCCCCTTGGTCCACCACTCTGGTTACCCACACAAAGAAATCTATGAGATGAGTTTGACGGGACCTTCCTGTTGTAAACCCATGCTGTCTTGGATCCTGTGCTCTTATGGATTCCAGGTCTTGCACTATTCTTTCCTTAATGAGTGCCTCCATATTCTTGCCCACTACTGAGGTAAGACTGACTGGTCTGTAGTTCCATGTCTCCTCCGTGCTGCCACTCTTGTGGAGTGGGATCACATGAGTCCTTCTCCAGTCTTCTGGGACCTCTCCAGTGCTCAGAGACTCACTAAACAGTTCTGATAATGGCTCTGCTAGTTCCTCCCTTAGCTCCTTTAGTACTCTGGGTCGTATGCCATCAGGTCCCATTGCCTTGTCCACTCTGAGCTTAATGAGCTCTTGTAGGACCCTTTATTTTGTGAAGGGACTTGTGCACACCTGCCTCCCCCCCATGTCCATGGTGCTGAGCTGTGGGCCCTGCCCTACCTTCTCCTCAGTAAATACTAAGCAGAAGTGTCTATTTAGGATAGATTATTTTCCTTGGTCCTCCTCCACACACTTCCCCTTATCCCCTTTGATCTTATGATAAGGGCATGAACCCACCAGATTTAGGGAATCATAATGCCATTTTTGTTCTATAAGAACTGCAGAAGGTACATCGAATAAACAGATAACCCCAACTTGCATCATGAAGAGATGTTATAAAAACTATTGTAAGCAAGATTTTCAAAATAAAATGCAAAGCTTAAAATGGTACAGAGTAGCACTAATCCCAGATTTGGATCTGGCAATGGAGGAATTTACTAAGATGTTTGTGGAGGTGTGTAACAAGTGTGCACCTATAGGGAAACAAATCCAAAAATCCCAGCGTTTGCTTTCACTAAATGATGCAATTAAAACATTAAGTAAAGAAAAGAACAAATTATGGAAAATTGTAAATAAAACATTGAAACAAGAAGTTTGGGATACATTTAAGAAGGTGAGAAACAAGGTCATGGAAGAGGTTAGAAAACTTAAGGGATATTATTATAAACAAAAAGTAAGGAATGCCTCTGATCCTAAACTTTATTGGAACTTAATAAAAACCTTATTATACAATGGCAAGAAAGAATCTTGGACTGTGATTGGTCAGTTTGGGACTGGACCCATGGCATTATCCCAGCATAACACCACAGGTCTAGTCTCAGCACTGTGAACCCATTTGGATGACCATATGGAGCATGAGCATATGCTCTTTTTTTGCATCTCCTCTTCAGAAACAAAAATATTTTTCTACACTAATAAAAGCATTCTTTAAAATTATTTTATTTTATTTTATGTATAACAACAAGCCATTGTGTAATAGGAATAATGCACTCCAGAGTGTGTGTTGTGCTGGGATAATGCCACACCTGGGGCATTGGACGAACTCGACCTGCAACCTCATGCCCAACCCCCCCAGGCGTGGCATTATCCCTGCATGACACACACCCTGTCATGCATTATTCCTTTAACTAACCCTAGGAAAAGTTTAATAGAAACACATTTTATGGAAAATAGTAAATCTGTCCCTTTGATGGATCTACTTAATTTGAGTTTGACACAAGGTATTTTTCCAAGAGAATGGAAATGGTCAAAGATTGTACTAGTCTTTAAAGGAGGTGATGCATCCAATCCATCTAAACATAGGCCAATTGCTTTACTTTCTATAGTATCAAAAATCATGGAAAGACTTGTGCTTACCCAATTAATGGAGTATTTGGAAAAAATACAACAAACTTGGCTTCAGGAAAGGACTATCCATGGACACCACACTCACAGACTTTTTAGATCAAGTGGCCTCTCCACTTGGGGAGGGCCAGACCAAGGACGCAGTGTTTGTGGACTTGTCTAAAGCATTTGATTTAGTAGATCATAATATTTTGTTAGATAGGTTACTTGAAATAGGTGTAATGGAAGAACTTCTTAGATGGTTCCATTCATATTTAGTTAACCATCTTCAGTTAGTAACAGTGTGAGGTAATAACTCCAAATTAGCCCCAGTAACTCGAGGAGTCCCGTAAGGGTCTATATTGGGGCCACTGCTGTTTCTTATTTATTTAAATAAACTTCCAGATCATATACACCATACCAGTGTAAAATTATATGCAAATGATACAGTGTTAGTGGTGGAAGGATTTGATTTTCAAGAAGTTAAAAACAAACTACAATTTGACTTTAATAAGTTACAAGAGTGTTTTGTTTGTCTTTGAGCTTAATCCTTAATTCTAAAAAAAAAAACAATCAATGCTCTTTAGCGCACCTCAAAACAATAAACATAGAGAACTAAACAAACTCAAAATAAGGACAGTAAACCATCTGGTCCTTACTCAGGTTCCAACCTATAAATATTTAGGACTGGAGACTGACCAATGTCTTACTTTTGAACTTCACATTGACAAATTAACTAACAAAAAAAAATATGAGAATAGGAGCTATGAGACGTGTATCTAAATTCTTAACTAAAAAAGATAGTTTAACAGTAGCAAATCAGCTGATTATCCCCATGATGGATTATGGAAGCCACACTTTTAACCACGCTAATAAGAAAACACTACAGAAATGAGATACTACGTATCATAGACTAGCCAGATTCGTACTGAAATGTGAATATAATATACATCACTGTTACCTTTATCAGAGATTAAGTTGGCACTCATTAGAAACAAAAAGAGATAGAACTTGGATAATTTTACTTTTTAAAATCTTAAAAACTGGAAAACCATCTAGACTCATAGACACGTTTGATTGGATAAATCATAGTTTTGATTTAAGAAACAAATCAGGGAATTTGTGGTTCCTAAAGTAAAAAACTACTTTGGAAAAAGGACTTTCAAATATAAATCAGCAAATGCATGGAATAACTTGCCAGTCAAATTCTGGACACTGGACATGACTGTTGCTGCATTTAAGTCAAACTTGAAACAGGATCAAAACCACATTTGCACTTGCTGTGGATGATTTACTACCTGCTGAAACCAAAATGTTAATGTTCTGTCTATATTGCTTATGTATAGATACTGTACTGTGTTTCTCATAGTCCTTTTAGTGTTATGTAAGGTTTATTGTTTATTATGTACAGCAACTCTGTAAACATCTACAGGAACAATGTGTAAACAGTGTATTTATAGCCCTAATGGTGAACTTGTTGTCCAATTAAGCCTGTAGAAATAAAAATGTTTTACTACTACATACTGGTTGGGTCAAGTGTACCATATATGACGTCACATTATATTCATTTTCTGTGTCATGTTTGTGGTGTGATAGCATCACTGATGCTTGATGACTACCTGAATGCCATCTGGGTACACCTGCGTTGGCAACTCCAAAGCACATGGGCCCCTCCATGCACATGCGCTTCCATGTTTGACATGGGCCCAGGGTAGCAATTAGGAGGAAAATGTACAAGGAAACAGTGGTACTGAAGTGGTAACTCAGGTGCCATGGCTGCATTGCAGAAATGGTAGGACAGAAAGACAAGGAGAAATAGTGGAGAACCATTTGTCGATGGCCAGTAGTACATGTGCACAGAGCTGAATAGGCCCCACATGCTACCCATAACCATAAATATCACTGTGGAAGAAGCTGGCCCCAGTGGTGCTGAGAGTTGAGGTGCTGAAAAGCACCTTAGCTAACATCACACTGATGACTCAAGTTCAGTCTCAAGCATGGGTTGCTGGGGGTCAAGGGGGGAGAAAAGACACTCCTATACCAGGGAGGGATGAGTATGTGTCCCCATATTGACTGACACCCAGTGGAGAGCAGAGCCAGCCTGACAGCACAGTGGCAGCACTACTGCCTATGGAACTGACAACCCACATTTGGGAACAAGTACAGTGCATCAGAGGGACAGCCAGGGGGAGGTACAATGGACAGCCTTCCTCCTGCATGGGGATAGGGTTGTGGTTTCCCAGCATGCCAGCATCACCCAGTGGAAACCGGGTATGCAACAGCTGGCCCACTAATCAATGGTGGAGGCAACAGCACATGTCTGCAGGTTGGGTGCAGGAGTGTGCTGGACCAGCACTAACATCATTGCATGTCTTTGCCTCATGGGGGAAAATCACAGAAGAGAAAAAACCCTTGGCATGGCCACTCTGTGAAGCCCTTGGACCTGTGCCTGAATGATGTGCCAGGTGTAAGTCTTGGGTTGATCATGGTCTCTCCCCTTCCCTTGGGGAACCTCATCACAGGGGCAAGCTGCCAGCCTCCTAGTCTAGGCAGCCGGGGGGGATGCTGGGTGTGAGGTCCAGGTGCTGAAGAAGGGGTACATCTCCCATCCGTAAGCCAGGAGTAAAAACAGCAGTTAAAAAAAAACTAGTGGAGGCTGGGTGTCACAGCATGGATGTAGGGAAGGTGGTGTAATGAGGAGTAGGTGGATTTTGAAGTGGGCCAGGAGTGCATGGATGCCTCCATACACCTGCACTCAACACTTGCCATGACCTTGGGTTTGGGGAGAAAATCAGAGGAAAATGGATCAACACGGCTGGGGACGTATAATGCCCATGCACCATGCCACCATCTGTCACATCACTGGAGCCTGAGGCAAAGGCTGGATTGTGTTTTGGGGGTGTAATTGTCACTGGGTCCAAACAGTGCTGACAACAATAGCATCAGCATGGTAAGAATGGTAAAAAATGGTGCCGATTGTTTGGGGGGGCACCACCCTCACACCCGCCAAGGTTGAGGGCTTTGCCCTCCACAACCCCCATCTTTAAGATTCTCACTCTGAGGGGGAGCAGATCCTGGGGAAAGTTAAAATTTATGGGGCCATTATGGCCCCATGTCAAAAAAATGCCAAGTCCCAAGGTAGCTAAAAGGTTGGAAACCAGGATTAGAACTCTTGTCTGTACTGCTGCTAACCCCAACCCTCCACACCACAGGAGCAGCTCAACTAGCATCCTGTATTCTGGTGCCCTTGTCTTTCTTGAGTACCATGGACAGCAATCAGGGGGAGCGCTTATAGCAAGCACTGTAAATTCCCCCTCGCTGTCCGTGTGAGCGCTTACCAGACTAGTGCTGTATAGTGTGGCGCTGTTCTGGTAGCACTCACTTGACGGGGTACCTTTGGAATGACCCTCCCTCTCCTGATCATACAATGGGGGAAGATCCATGGGAGTACTGAGTCATTATGTAAGCCTGGGAGATTGTGGACAGGAGTTAGTGGTGGCACAGCAGAAGGGAATCTGCCTCGCTGTGGCCAGAGGAGATAAACAAATAATCCAAAAAAAGTATCTGTATGGACAAAAACATACAATACAGTAACAACAAAATAAGAAAAAAAATCACAACTCACCTTGTATCGAAGCTGTTTCATATACGCAGACCATGTCATCTCTGGTGTCACAGTAGTGGATTTCTCAGCAGGATCTAAAATGAATGGGATGACATCCAGTTTCAACTTCGGTTTGGCATTAAGCCATTCAAGTTCTGCAAGCTTTACAGGATCATGCTCATAACATGACTGAAGGAAATGAGCAGAACAAATATGACTATACTGTGTGGGTTTAAATGATTTCCATCCACAAAAATAAATCCACGCACACTGATATTTTAGAACACAAGGAAAACTAAAAAAACAAGCATTTTCAATGCCAAATGTTTGCTTGCTGGTATTGGCTTTGGTACTGCATGAATTAGAGAGATGCATAAAAGGAATGGCAGTGAAATATTGAACTAACGCCAACCCCTACCCCCACCCTGCAGAGACTGACAGGCATTGGGGTGTGCCTTTAGGCCATTGGCCATAACGCTCATGCCATTCCACTTCACCACACCCTGCAGACACTGACAGGTGTCATGGTGTGCCTTGTGGTCTTCGGCCCTTATGCTCACACCATTTCATAAGAAAATAAGCTGAGATGGATACAGTATAGGAGAATGGGGTGAAAGGGCTGAAGACCCCAAGGCAGATTTTGATGCCTGTCAGTGGCTGTAGGATGGGGGTAGGAGTGGAATGGCATGAGCATTAGAGCAGACAACCCCAAGCCACACCCCTGATGCCTGTCAGTCTGTACAGGGTGGGGCATTATGGTTGGAAACCCTAATGTCCTGGGCATTGGTTGGTATTTTCAACATGGGCTTTTTGGGACCCCACCTCATGAACAGTGGCACTATCATTTCATTACTTAATCCCAAAAGGTGATTTCACACAGCGAAAGTGCCATTCAGCACAACAGGTGTGAAAAGACATTTTGAGCAGCATGTGAAAAATGACATCTGTACTGTTCATGAGAAGATGTGAAAAAATAGCAATGTTGAAAATCTGGAGTGAAAATATGAAAAAATGGTGAAGTTACGAGCATGCATAGAAATTGCATAATGCATGCTCATAACAGTCATTGTTAGGAATTTTTTCTCCAAATTTTCAACATGGCCTTTTTGGGATCTCCCCTCATTAACAGTGGCACTGTGATTTCATTAATCTGTCCCAAAACTTGATTTCACACAGCAACTATGCCATTCTGCACCACAGGTGCAAAAATACGTTTCTGGCAGGATGCAAAAAATGACAGCTGTACTTTTCATAAGGAGGTGTGAAAAAATGGCAGTGTTGGAAATTTGGAGTGAAAATATTAATACTTAATGAAGTTATGAGCATGCGTACAAACTGCACAATCCACACTCATAACACAATCATTTTTTGGAGTTCTTTTCACCAAATTTGCAACATAGGCTATTTGGAATCCCACCTCATGAACAGTGGTACTGTCATTTCATTAATCGGTCCCAAAAGGTGATTCCACACAGCAGCCATGAAATCACCTTTCAGGACTGAGAACCAAAATGACAGTGCCAGTCTTCATGAGATGGGGTCCCAAGAACCCCATGTTGAAAATCTGGGACCAAAATTCCCACAAATGACTGAGAGATCAACCTAAGTTGAAACCCCCCATTGACTGCCATAATAGGGCTTACCGTGATTTTCTTCAGTTAGCAGTCAGCTTTTGAAGAGTGCAGATGTGTTCCTGGTCCACAGAAGATTGCAGCACCAGACCTCCAGAGGTAAGTATGGTTGGGGGGGTGCGAGGAGGTGGGGTGCACAGAGGGAGGGTCAGGATAGGGGAGGGCCGGTGAGGATGACGAGGGACCATTTTCTTTTTCTGTAGGTTTAAAAAAAGACCTTGGGAGACAGTTTTCTTTTTTACAGATGAAATATTATGAAAAATAAATTGTAGCACACTGGAGTGGGCTACCAGTGTGCCAAACTAGTGAAGGGGATCAATGCCAACCCTGGGATTGGGCACCCTGATGTCAGCTGAAAAAAGGGAGTGTGGAGGTGCATCCGACACTGCGAGTGGGCATCCTAATGTCAGGAAAAGATAATTACTTTGGCACACTGGGGTGGGCTCCCAATGTGCCACAAGAGTAGGGAAGTGCATGCTAACACAGGGATTGGGCACCTTGTTGTAGGCAAATGATATCTTCGGGCTTTGGGGGGGCATGCTGACAAGGAGATTGGGCACCCCGATGTCGGCTTTGGGGGGAGTGTGTGGTGCATGGCAGGAGCTGCCAATTAAGCAAAGCCGCAGCAGGGCTCATTTATTTATTTCACTAGGAAAGGCACACTGAGCAAACAAGTTGCTTGTAAGTCCAGCCATGCACATTACTTTGCACCGTAATGCACATGGCTGGAATGTGCCTGGTTGTCAGGAAAGGCGGGGGGGGAGATCTGCCGCTGCAGTGATGAAATTGTCCGTGATTGGAGTGGCAGATTTCTTTCAAGTATGGCACTCACTCTGAAACTGCCATCATCAGCAGCTTCCCTGTTGGTTGGTCTCTGAGGGACATGCCCCTGAAAGCGTTCGCTGGATTGGCCAAACACTGCCACACCTCTGCAATGCTCTACTCACCTCAAAATGTTTCTTGTGCACTGTTCATGCAAGCAAACATAAAAAGTAGTCCACAGCCATTACTACTTTTATTCTTACACCCATACACCACACTGTATGGCATTTTAAAATAATATAAATCAAGGACAAATCAATACTTTTAAACAGAAATGATACACAAATACACAACAATGTGCTAGACTGACAGTAATGTGAGTTACAGTATTGGAAATGAGCAGTGGAAATGAGATGCAGTTCAGAACGTTTCCCCCACTGCAGTTTTTCCCTCTAAACAGATCAAGTGACACTTCATGTAACATAAACAACATAGGTGCAAATTATAAAATGTATTAAAAAAATCACACATAAATACATGAAAACACACCATAAACCACAAAAACACAAAAATTACACATGAAATAATTTCTTTATTCATTCTTTTATAACTTGATAATTCAATAGGATGTGTTGACTGTACACTTTATTGTGCACTGAATCACTGAAAGGCACATTTTGTGAAATACAATAGCAAAAAGTAATCCATACTGTGAATTGTACAACTGCAAATATGTTAGATGTCTGTCATTGGAACAGTGCAAAGGCATTACTTTCACTTCTGCACTGCTTTTATTTGGATAAACTTATAGCAACCACAATCCAGTGAGTGACAGCAAGTGACAGGATTGGATACAGGCTCACAATAGCACCGAGCCATGTTGCAGACAGAAGTCCACCTCCAGAGTGACTCGCTAGTAAGATGTCACTTCTAGGTGATAATTCACATTCATAAGCACTCCAGAAATGACTGCATGCACATGAACCAGGAAGTAAATGGCGAAACAGCTGCAGGATAAAAATATGAATTTAAAAATGAAGACTGCAAAAAAATTGATGAAAATTGACAGGTAAGCTAATGAGGGGGTACATTACCTACTGTGACTTTGGAAACTTTGTAAATGATTGTATTCAAGAAGTGTTTCTGTAATCCTTAAAAACTGACTATAGGGGACAGAGCTCATTAGTGCCACAGGGTGAGCACTGTCAGCTCTAAAGACTGAGATTGTGGTGGTGGATGTCATATAACATTTGTTTTTTACTGGGCCCTTTGTTGTTTCAGGTTTTGTGAATGTGGCATTCAGGAAGTTCAGTGAGTCTCTGCTGGCTATGTGAGTGAGTTAAGCAATATACCATGACATGGTGTGAGTTATGCTAGGATTTACCCACGCCTGGTGTGGTTCGGTCATGAGGCCAGAAGCCGAGTGAGTAAACCACACCAGAAGTGAGTAAATGTCAGCATCACACATAACCTGGGGTGGTACATTACGATTATACAATGCCCCCCCGGGAAATGTTTTGTATTATTTATAGTTGGTCTATTGCTCCACCATAAAAAAAATTGTCCTGGGTTGCTAGGGTTGTTTTTTGACTGCGCATGCGTAATAGTGATTTTTCATTTCTGGTCCCGATGTTTTTTTTGGAGCAGGAAAACCTTGTCAATGCCAATTCATTGTGTTCCAGCTCTGTTTTTTGTTGTAGGAGCCTGGACAGGATTTTTAAGTTGGTGCATGGTGCTCTTTTAACTGTGGAGCACTAACTTCATTTTCGCACAGTATGGGAATGCACGGCACCCTGCTGATGGCAAGTGAGCACGTGTTTCTGCAGCTTGACTGGGAGCTGAGTTTCATTTCTTCATTATTTCTGTTTTTACCAACCAGGAGAGTCCTAGAGTGGGACCGAGGGAGCTACCAGTACTGTTAGGAAGGCAGTGGGGAGCACCTGTTTCAAAAGGAGCATTGACCACAACGGAAGATGAGGGAACGAGTGACAGAGGAGCCACTCATCAGCAGAACTGTTGCAGAAGGGGGCAACTGTCATCGATGAAAGTGTTGTGAATATTTTTTTTTCCTCTCAAGTTGTTTTAGGAGGAAAGTGTCTGGTTTGAATTAATATTAGTACATGTGGTTACCATCAGGCTTTACCAGTGAGCTAATATGGCATGTTAATTTGCCCAGAATTTCCCTCTGTGGAGGTAATTTTTCCAATCATAAATTAAACTTTCATGTCTGTATATTGTGGCTAATTTTTTCATGCTGCAATGTTGACAGAACCACGGTTATTTTACAGCAGTTAACCATCTGAGTCTAAAGATTAACTAGTAAAAGGGATAGTTAGTTCAGAGGATTTGCAATCAAATATTCCACAGAGTTCACGTAATACAAGGGCATAAAACATGAAATTTGGAAAGGGTTTACAACAAGAGTCAGTCCATTCCATAGGGCTACATTACATTTTAATCCAATTGTTTCAGTTTTCTTATTTAAAAATGGAGAGCGCGAGACAGACAGATTCAGAAAAACAGACAGACAGAGAAAGGAAAATAGAAATAAAAAAATAAATTCCATGAGTCAGGGCAAGGAGGAATTAAAGTCATTCACCCCTGGAAGCCTAGAAGTAGAAGGTTGGGGACTGGGAACAAAGGCAGTGAGAAATACTATTCTCCCTCCCCCCTACACACAGAAATACACAGAAGAAGGAGGACTAGACTGCTGTTGCAGAGGAACTTCAGTCACTGATACCAGTACCATGACCGGACCCTTTATGGGAGGACCTTGATTATCCTGCTGTTGCTGGGGAGCTTCAGCCACTGATACCAGTACCATGACCAGACCCTTTATGGGAGGATCTTAATCAGCCTGCTGTTGTACAGGAGCTTCAGCCACTGATACCAGTACCATGACTGTACCCTTTATCGGAGGACATTGATCAGCCTGCTGTTGCTGAAGAGCTTCAGCCACTGATATCAGTACCAATGACCAGACCCTTTATGGGAGGACCTTGATCAGCCTGCCGTTGCAGAGGAGTTTCAGCCACTGATACCAGTACCATGACCAGACCCTTTATGGGAGGACTTTGATCACCCTGCTCTTGCAGAGGAGCTTCAGCCACTGATACCAGTACCATGACCAGACCGTTTATGGTAGGACTTTGATCAGCCTGCTCTTGCAGAGGAGCTTCAGCTACTGATACCAGTACCATGACTGGACCATTTATGGGAGGGCCTTGATCAGTTTGCAGTTGCAGAGGAGCTTCAGCTATCAGTATCATGTCTGAAGCCTGCATGGGCAGAGCCTGATCAGACTGCTGCTGCAGAAAAGCCTCACTTAGTTCCACTGATGCCTTGTATGTACCCTTCATGGGTGGAGCCTGGTCAGCCTGCTGCAGGGAGGCATGCACCACAGCCATCAATGCACTGCCTGGAACCTTCACAGGATGAGCCTGATCAGCTTGCAGCTGCAGAGGATATGGGTCATTATCCTTATGAACCCCCACTGCCAGTAATGCCACCTCAGGCACCTGCATGAGAAATTGAGGTAGCTATGGCTAGAAGCATAGCAGTCAAGATTCCTGATGCAGCCATATGGTTCTCTCAAGAAGATCCAGAATGATGGTGCCTACACAACCACAAGCATTACCAGAACCAGATTCTCCTGTCTTACAGGAGGATGATGACACATCAGCCAATACATGGTTAGTGGTGGGTGAAGTGGCTGAAATCGCTCTTGAAGTGATTCATGGGGTAACACAGAATCTGCTAGGTACTCATAACGAAGCAGTGCCATTGTCTCATAATGGGAGCCTTGATTCATTGGAAACAATGACTTTGCGTTATTCCATCTTCCCCAAACCACTTCTCCACCAGTTTTAAGGCGAAGTACATAGAAACCAATGTACTTCGCCTCACTTCGCCTTGTTTCTGAGCTCCAAAGGTGCATTTTGCAGTGCTTCATGGGATTGCAGGTCACATGGACTCTAGATTGTTTTGCACAGCCTCAGTTCTGTGTAGTCTGTGTGTAGTGGAAGATGGAGACAGTGTCCTCTCAGAGCTCTGTGATTAAAATCCTCTAAAAGCTGTTAAAAAAGTCTTTTTGAGCTATTTGTTTTTTGCTCACACTTTAGTACATCAATTATAGGAAACCCTCCTGTGGTCATATCATCGAGTGTTTACTGTTTGTGTGTGGATTTTGAACAGTCAGTCTGTGTACTGTGAAGTGTGCTTTGGGGGAGAGGCATATCTGTGGTGTAGGTAGATTATCTGGGAGAAAAAGGCAATCTTTCTGTTTTGGTTATATTTTTCTTGTATAACTGTGTTAATGTACACACAGTAATATTTTCAGTAATTCTTAACATTTTTTTTGCTGATTGTTGTGGTGCAGCAGTGTATAATTTCAGTTTGTTTAAAACATTTTGTTATATTACTAAAGGTTTTCAATTTGCTGCACATTACTTGTAGTGTGTGTGTGTGTGTGTGTGTGTGTGTGTGTGTGCGATGCAAGCCATCAAATCAGACACCTTTTATTGTGCCACAGAGCAATTGCAGCATTGTGAACCTGCTATCCACTGCACCTGCCTGAATTTTTTATACTGCTTTGTGGTATCTTTACTGGTAGTGGACTGCTACTGCCGTGCACAACCCCCCGCCCCCAACCGGCAAAAGGTATTCTTTTCCAGATTTGGATTTGTCACTTATGAGCACTGGTTAGGTGTTGTTGTGCCTTTGCATCTGCATCTCTTGAGTGCACAGTGCAATCTTAATCTGTCTGTGCATTTGTAGTACACCATTAATTTTGGAAGACTTTGCATTTCTTGTTATGCTCTCATTTCACTTTGTCAGCACTGGGGAATTTTCTGGACACAAGATAGTAGCATTTTGGGGATGCACATTAATTCTGGTGACTGTGTGTGACTACTACATTCATGACATCTGAGTGCGCCATTAATTTTGGGAGACTGCATTTCTTGTGCTCTTATTACACTTCATCAGTATTGGGGAGTTTTCTGGACACAAGACATGAGCATTTTGGGGATACACATTAATTTTGTTGACTGTGTGTGAGGGGCTGTCAATATTGTTGTCACTTCGCCTTACTTCACGTTAAGGTGGAATGACAATGTGAAGTAATTATAACAAGGTGAAGTGAGCATTTGCATTGGCCACTTTGCATAGCAGTGACAACGTGAAGTGCCCACTTTGCAGGCACTTCGTAGGCAGAATTTAAATTCACTGAATCTCTATACATGGTTTAGACGACCACCATTGCCACTAGTGGTATGGCTTCTGCCAATAGGCTGACCTCTGAACCAGAGGGCTGCCATGTACATACCTCTCAACCTCCTGCCTTATAACAAGGCTTAAAGAAATCAGGGGCAAGGACCAAAAACAGGGACACATCCTAAAAATTGTTGGTATCCACTCAGGAAGTAAGGAGAACAAGGGCTTATTCTAAAATAATTTTTTTTGAAAAGCAAGCCAGTGTCTCTAATGTTTGACATTATTTTATTCTTAAAATCCCTACTGTTCAGTCATGGAAACACAAACTTTAGGAGGGACAGAGGAACATTTTGAGGCAAAATCAGGGACGTCCCTGAAAATTGGGGATAATTGAGAGGTATGGCCATGAAAACATCAGCGTTGCAATGGAAGTGGCAGAATTGAAGGGACTAAGACTGAGGGTCATGGCCACCACCAGAGGTGGGGGCTAATCTGAAGTGAACGTAGTATGTAATGTAGGCCTTTGAAAATGGCAATGGCACAGCCGAAACCACCAAGTTGAGTGAGTCTAGTTGGATGCTGGAGGAGACATTCCAGCTAAGCTAAGTTTTGTGTGAGTCATGGAAAACATTTGAAAAGAAAAATGAAAACACTTAGGACTCCAAAAAGACAAAAGAAGTGTGCATATTCTTTGTCTAATCCATCTCATTCTGTAGTACATCAGATGAGAGAGATGTAGAGTTCCAATGCAATAACAATCAATTTGTCAGGCATCAAGAGCCCAGTGTATTCTTCCCCTGGAAAAAATTCTTGATACAATGAGTGGGACTTCATAAAACTCTTGGGGGGGTGGACAGTTGGGGGGCATTTGGAATCACTGAATAGCTGAATCAGAGGAGTCTATACGGCTGTGGTTAGGTATCTCCACAAAAAAATTCTGCAACAAACTGGCATGTTCATTAAAAAAATAAGATTTGCAGGAAATACAAATGGCATGTTCAATTATTTATTTATTTTTTGTGCATTATACTGTTTCAAAATCCATCTGTTTAATTAACATGTACTGAAGCTTGTGACTTTATTTTGCTACCGAGATTCCTCCCATAAAACTGATTTATGTTGAAACAGACTTGCTGGTAGATACAGCCATAAAAAGTAGCAATAAAATGGAAAGCTACTTATTTTGCATGTTCTGCTCTGTTAGTTGTCATGTTTTATAGGCTGTAGAGGGCTGTGCTCAGATGCCTTCTGTATTTCTATGGCTGCCATGGCAACAGCAATATATTCTGTTCACGGGCAAGTGCTGTCTTTTAGCTTCTGACCATAGAAACCTTGCCTGAAGCAACAATATTCAACAAAAAATACAGTCAATTAGTTACTAGTTTGTGGACCCTTTGTAGGAACCACAAAGCTCTTTGATTCAATGGGAAGCAAAATGCGGAAATCTTTTAAGGAGCTCACAATCATTTTCTAGTTTTAAGCTGTCTAAAATTAAACTACTGGTATTTAGAATCCTGAAATGGACTTAGAGTGTCAGTGTTAAAGCTTTTTTAAAAACATAAATGTGTTGTAATATTTATGTTGAGATAAAACAATTCAGTATGGCTTAGATGGTATTTAGGGTAATAACTCTCCAGTCATGTATTATGAACATGCATTATTGAACTAAGGACAGAGCTGTGCAGAATATGGCCACTATAGATATAAGAAATGCATGTAATACCTGAATAAATATGTCAGGGATTTCTTCTAAAACCTGTAATTTGGGGACGCACAAGAACAAAGCTTTCATAGATGTAAATTTTGAAATTTGCATCTAAAATGTGTACCACACTTGGAAATTAGTGGAGAAAACTAATTGTTTTTAATACTGTTTCTAGTAATACGCATGGTGTGAATTTCAATGTATGCATTGCATAAAGGTAACACGGGCCTTCTGTGTTATTCTTTCTTTGAAACAATCCCTCGACGTTGACCTGCTGCAAATTAATATGGGTCTCCAGCCACCAGTAGGCATCAGCAGAACATTTGAAGAAATATCCATTCCATTCCATTGTTCATCTCCAAGAGCATTTACATGAAAACAGGATCCTTGTCCTTTTAGATCATCAGTTTTTGATTATTCCTTAGCTGAGCTCATGATCCTCAGCTTGTGACATCACAATCATTTCTTGAGTAGGTTCTGGTATCACAGGCAGCCTATTATGACTACAGTTTTATATTGCATAATGGAGTTCTGTTAATGTCATCTATTATCTTTTTTTGGGAGGGGGTTACTGTTGAACAGAGCCGTCTGTACAGAATCAGGCATTAATTAGTTTCTGTCTTGTTCAGAATTGCACAGTAGCTTTAAATAAATCAGTAATGTGTGATGCTCATAAAAAAACAGCAGTGATATTTTCTGTTCAGTTAGAGAGCAACTGGACTCCTTTTACTGGTCGTGGTGATGCAACAGTAAAAATATCTTAAGTAAAATAGTTTTATTTTTGCCTTCATTATTTTCAAGGATACAAAGAAAAAATGGCTCTGGTCTACCTCTGCCAACACTAGACCAACTGCAGTAGATATCTGAAAAGCTGCAGCATCTCTGTGAAGTACAGAACACCACTGTCTGGTATAGAACTCTACTTGGTACCTCTAGACCTCCAGTTTCACTCAGAATGTTCATTGCATTAAGTGTATTTTACTCTATTGAAGGGTAATCTGCAATCATGTATTTTGATGAGTGTGATGCAGAGCGAGAGAGAGTGAGAGAGTGTGTGTGCATGCACGTGTGTGTGTGTGTTGTGTGTGTCTTGACATTGTGCAAATCTAGATTTAGTAGTTGCCGTATTGGTCCTTGCAAGAATAGATCCAGAAGCAAATGATTTGATACCTTTTAATGGACCAACATAGATGTAACAACAAGAACAAAGTGCTCTAGCTTTCGGACCAACCAGTCTGATTTAGGAGTTATCTGCTTCAGCAGTGTTATCGTATGTCAATTAAATTTATATGCAATAGGATTCTTTGTGTGTTTCACCGAGCACCTTGACCCAGGTTCTTCCTGGCTGAAGGCAGTATGGTACTGTTAAACTTCTCTGACATCATCTTCTGTTTTTTTTTTTAAATATTTTAAACCAATGGGGATTTTTTTCTGTTTTTCTCTGCATTATCTAGCTGTTATAAGTATTGTATTTTCTAAACAACTGCCATGAGCTTCTGAAGAAGGACTAGTTGGTTCAAAAGCTAGAGCACTTTGTTCTTGTTGTTACATCTATGTTGGTCCATTAAAAGGTATCAAATCATTTGCTTCTTGACATTGTGCAGTAATATTCTGTGATTACTGTATTTCAAAGTCAGCTCTAGTTAAGTTTTGTCTAAAATTTACACTATGTATATCATTTTGTTTATTTATGGGGAAACATACCTTGTCATACCTTGTCATTATGGCCTCCTATAACTTTTTACATCCCTTCACAGAGTAGGGCCTGAGTTTATGTTGCTTAATTATTTGAGCACTTCAATCACTGAATGACATTTAGATACAATGGTTACTATTTATGTTATAGATTATTCCTAAAAGAGACCTTCAGATTAAAATATGACTTTTAATTTTATTTCAACAGATGCCCTTTTTATTTGTAGCCCATATGCTGCCAGAGCACCCTGTTTTATGTTCTTATGTTTCAATGGTTATTACTTTCAAGAAGCTTGACTTCACTAAACAGAGGTCATATGCATTTCAATAATTCAGGAAATAGACCCAGTACCTCACTGTATAAGACCCATAGAGGAAGTTGTGACTTGGGCGTCAAGGGATATATTGTAATTATAAGCTGGCCAACCCATCAGGAATACAAACAATGAGAAAAAAAGTAAAACAATAAAGGATGGGAAAGGGGCCTTTCCCTTTTAGTGGCCTCCTCCTAGTGTTTGAACTACATCAATGAGCTTTGCTCTGGCAAAGATAACTTAGGCACCATCCAGACTAGATAGTTTAAAATGATTTAAGTGGCTTAAACCATTTTAAGTCCGTCTAACATGGCTCACATCTGCACTATGAGTAGGTTTAAACATGGGTTCAAAAACCATGTTAAAGCCTTGATTGGACCTAAGCTTTAACATGGTTCTTGAAATGGATTACAATAAAGAACCATGTTGCCTACAAGTCTGGAAATGAAGGCATGGTTCCATCTCTGTTTCAGCCCCCAGAAAGCATGTTCAGCAAGCCCCACTAGGTACAATTGTAGCAGCAAGTGTAGGCCCTGCAGCACAGATGTTTTAACTTGAAACATGAACAACTCAGCTCAGTGCAGGAAGGTGGCAGCTAGGGCCAACAAGATGCTGGGGTATATTGCAAGAGTAATCTCATCCTGAAATAAGGATGTGATCCTGCTGTTGTACAGTTCACTAGTCAGGCCACATTTGGAGTACCGTGTGCAGTACTGCCGTCTCTTTCTGAAGAAGGATATCAGATTGTTGTAGGGGGTGCAGTCCAGGGCAACTAAGATGATCCAGGGGCTGGAGGGCAAAACCTATGAGGACAGGCTGACTGAGTTGAATATGTACACCCTGGAGGAGAAGAGGGATCGGTGGGATATGATTGAGACCTTTAAATACTTGAAGGGGATTAACAAAACAGGCACAGAAGGGATATTTAAGCTGAGGAGGGGAAGGGACACGAGAGGACATGGTCTCAGGTTAGAGGGTAGAAGATATCAGAGAGAGTTGAGTAGGCATTTTTTCTCAGAGGTTGGTGGAGAAATGGAACACTCTGCCCGAGGAGGTGGTATCCTGTAGGATGGTAGGTAGTTTTAAAAGGAAATGGGACAGGTGTGTGGGGGGGTTAAAGTGAAAGGGCAGAGGAGGGTGGGGCAGCTGCAATATAAGGGTGTTAGCTGCGCATTCGAGCAGACTTGATAGACCATGATGCCTGTTTCTGCTGACAGCCTCGTATTTTTGTATCCATGTTATAACACTGCTGAATTCAGTCCAGACACAGTAACACAGTAAGTGATAAAATGTTTTATATAACGTTACAACTTACTGTGTTGTAGTCTAGACAGAGCCTTAAGGGAGGACTACAGTCATAATTTTTCAGAAACATATGTTTGCTCAGAGGGTTTTGATTTGTGGGTGTAGTCCTAGTGTGTTTCCTTTGTTTGCTGATTGGGTTTTTTTCTAAATTTGCCTGTTAAGTTTTATGGCCCCTGGGGATCTCCATGTTTGCATATTTTATTGCGCTTCTTTTTTCTACAGTGCCTCCTGTCCCATGTAACAGTGATGCATTCATGACCATCAATTCTGCAAGTCCTAATTTTGTGCCATGTTTATCGCACTTTATTTGCTCTTGCTGCTTGTCTACACATGATGCTATACTCCTCACTTGGTGAATCACAGTCTGTTGCCATGGAAATGATTATGATGTCACAAGCAGCAGATTATTTATCACATATAAACAAAGTGCATTAGTAGATGTCTATAGGGCAGTGTTTTGGTTTCCATAGAGATATCCTTGGTAACAGAGAATAAAGGGAAGATAAAAATAGAAAATGAAGGACATCCAGTGGGGCCAGCCAGGATGCAGCACAAAACTGCAACAAGTCCTGCCCCAACCTCTTAGTTACTGAAATGGGCACCCTGACTGATCCCTTAAAATTGCAGAAGAATTTAATTTATTTTTACCAACCTAGTAAAATACATCCCACACAGCAACAGCTATGCCCACCCACCCAACCCAGAACCACCAGATGGTGAATCCCAATCCCCCATGTTCTTCTTCAAGGCCCTAACACTCAAGGACATGCATAAAAACCTCAGTAAAATGAACACTTGTCCCCAAGTGGGACTATATAATCTAGACAACAGGTTGATCAAGGCCACTGCAGATTTGCTCTGCTACCCACTAGCTAAATAATCATTCTCTGTGAACATGTCAATTCCCAATGCTGTGGAAAATGGCATCAGTAGTCCCAGTTCACAAGTCAGGCAGCACAGCTTGCCTGCAGAATTACAGGCCCATCTCATTACTTGGCCTACTTGCCAAAGTCATTGAACACATTGTTTTCAACTAGATCATAGACTTCCTAAACAAATATGGGACTCTCTAACTTTTAGCAGTCACATTATGCACCTGATAAAAACAACACAGTAGAGACTAGGTACCAGATCAACCCATTCCTGTTACCCTCAGCATGACACCTACTGGCCCAAACCTTCCTGCTCCCACTTACAGACTATTTTATTTATTTATTTAAGTTTTACCAGGAAAGGCATACTGAGGAGACTACCGCTCGATTCCAGATGCGTCCTGGGACTATGGCTTAATACTCTACTCCACGGCAGCTGAGTCTGAGCTCCACATGGTCAAAACCCCATACAACCAAATTGCCAGATTTGCTACACAGTTCCCAACCCAGACTCACCACTGTGTCCTTCTAAAAAAGACTAACTTGCCTTCCCTGATCTCCAGAGTCAAGCTTTGCATTGGCACCACAGCATGAAAAATCATCATGAATAAAGCACCGCCAATACACAACCTTTTCTTTCAACCCAAAGCTCCACTGACACACACCAAAGCAAGGGCCTTAGCCAACTTCAAAATCCCCACACTTACAACAAGCACTGGCCAAAGGGCTCTACTGTTCCAGATGCCCAATTTCTATAACTCACTACCTCAGCATATTACTGATCTGACCTTGGCCATTTCAGCCTTAAAATTTTTACTTTGAGTAAATCGCTGTCTAACTCTGATGAATGTAAATGCCTGAATCAGCTAAGTGTTGACTCTGCAAATGCACCTCTACTGTCAGTTTGAATTTTTTCTTTTTTTTTTAATTGTTTAACCAGTAGTAGCACACTAAGCTGAAAGCTTGTTTACAGGTTCGACCTGCTTAAATGTACCCTGTTTCTCTACCTACATCTGGTCATCCATGAAAATGGGCAGATTTCTAATTCACAGTCTCACCAGATGTTAATAAATAAATAAAATAAACTGCAGCATGTGGCAGCAGATTCACTGCAGTAAATAAAGTAATTTCAATGTCATTTAATCCCATTTGTAATGAAGTGATGTGTTGCATCCTGCTGGCTCCACTTCCCAAGCAGATCTGTGTTTAATTTCCAAAGTTTCCCAGAGGCATCACAGGTGCTTTAAGTGCCATCATGGGATCTTTAAAGTCCATCTAAACCTAAAAAAAACACTAACGTTGGCATGAAGGGACTTCAATTTAGCATTTCATCTGAAGGAGGACACCTCCTATAGTGTAGTGCAATGTCACCCTAGTACTGTAAATCATTTTAAATCACTGACATGACTTCAGCCAATCAGTGCACAGAGACACTGTACATCTTATATATATTTATATTCATGCCAAAAACTTTGTTAATGCACTAGATAGGGTTAAAGTGACAAAAGTAGGAAAATGTGGTATTAGGGTTTACAACCCTAACACCCCAACCCCACTGCAGGCAGCATAGCAGGTGTAGGGTGTCACTTGTGGTTCTAAAGCCTAATGCTCATCCCATCCCATCACTTAATAAGCTGAGATGTGTGCGATGTGTGATAATGGGGTGAGTGTTAGGCTCAAAAACCCCAAGTGACACCCCACAGCTGCAGTGAAAACCCTAACACCACATTTCCCTAGTTTTGTCACTTTAACCCTAAATAGTGAATTAACAAGTTTTTTGCCATGAATTTCCTTACTTTTTCAGAAAGTATAATCAAATCCTTATTTGGCTGTGGAAGCACAGTTGTCTCTGGGCCCTGCAGTCCCATGCATACATAATTTGTTATATTGTATAATTGTATCCTTATTTTCCTGTGGGAGTGCTGTGCCCTCCAGGCCCTCCACTCCTATTCCTCCATAGATGTGCATATATATGTTGCCATGGCCAATTATATTCAGGTGCAATCCAGGAGCACATTGGAGGTTAAGTGACTTGCTCAGGGTCACACACTATGCAAGTGGAGGTGGCAGGAATCAAACCCAGGTGTGCTGGATGTAGTTAGTGAATTCACAGCTCCTTAGTGTGCACTTCTCCACTTTAAGGGACAGACTCTGTGCTGCTGTTGCCAGTGGTTGTCACAGTTCTGCTGTGTACAAGCCCTCCCCTGATCCATTCTCCACTCACTGATGCAAACTGCAAATGAGAGCCGCAAAGTGATCTAACTTTTTTAATTTTCAAATGAACTTTGACTATTTTTTTAATTTACCAATTAAGTATACGTTAACTTCAGCTTGTTTTTTTGAATTTACTGATCAATGGTTATGTTAACTTCAGCCTGTTTTTTTAATTTACTGATCGCAGTTTATCGGTTGAACTTCGAGGTTATCCTCAAAAATTTTATATTTCAAAAACTGTACAATATTTTTTCACCAAACCATTCAGAGGCACACCTTTGGCACAGCCCTGATAATCCCTGAAAATTTCATGGAAAAAGTCCAGACTGTCTAGGCTGCAGGTGAGAGCAAAAATCCCAGTGTTAAGTGTAGGAAAAAAAGGTTTTTTCTTTCACTTTTTTGACCCTCCATATCTTCAAAACAATACAAGATGGCATCACAAAACTTTTCACTTCTTCAGACCCTGGCAGCCTAACCTCTCATGCCAAATTTTGAGTGAATTCATTACACAAAGGCAAAGTTATTTAGGTGTAAAAAGTTTGACTTTTTTTTTAATTTACCGAACAAAGTTTATCAATCGAAGTTTATCAGTCGAAGTTTATTGGCCGAAGTTTAGCAATCAAAGTTTATCAGTTGAGCTTCAGCGTTATCCCCCAAAAGGTTATAAGTCAAAAACTGTACAATATTTTTTCACAAAACCAGCCAAAGGCACATCCTTGACACAGACCCCATCATCCCTGAAACTTTCATGGAAAATTCCAGACCATGTAGGTTGTAGGTGACAGCAAAAATCCTAATGTTAAGTATGGGGGAAAAAAGTATTTCTTTTTCACTTTTTTGTCCCTCTGTATCTCCAAAACTGTACAAGATGCTATCACAAAACTTTCTACATTTTCCGACTCTGGCAGCCTGACTACACATGCCAAATGTTGTGCTAATTCGTTAAACAAAGGCAAAGTTATTTGGGTGCAAAAAATTCAACCATTTTTTTAAGTTTACCAGTTGAAGTTTATAGATTGAAATTTATCAGTTGAAGTTTATTAATTGAAGTTTATCAGTGTAAGTGCATCGATTGAGTGCTGACGTTATCCCAAAAAACATTATAAGTCAAAAATTGTGCAATATTTTTCACCAAACCATCCACAGACATGCCATTGGCACAAACCCCATCATCCTGGAAAATTTCATGGAAAAATTCCAGACTGCCTAAGCTGTAGGCGAGTGCAAAAGTACCAATGTTAAGTACAGGGGGATAAAGTGGGTTTTCTTCACTTTTTTGACCCTCCATATCTCGATAAACATACAAGATGCTATCACAAAACTTTCCACATCTTTAAACTCTGGCAGCCTGAGCACACATGCCAATGTTTATGCAAATTAATTGAATAAAGGCAAAGTTATTTAGGTGCAAAAATTTGGGTTTAACATTAAAACCCCTGCTGAACCCTAACTATAGTGGCGCTACCACACCACGATAATGTACAGTCAGTGTGTCAGAGTTATGAGTACATTCTTGAATTATTTGGGTGAGCGAACTGTGAAGTAAAGCTGAACAATTCTGGCTCACAAAGGACTTGAGAAGAAACTCATAACCATGAGAGATGCAGCAAATGTACATATAAACATATTATAATTTATGTTGAATATTGCAGTTTTTAAAAAATGGAACTTGAGTTCAAAATCAAAATGTTTGATTGTAGAAAATTATAGAAACCACTGTGAGTGGAAATGGGCTATTAACCTAAAACTTCAGAATGGTAGAACTATGTTTATGAGACATCCTATAATGCTTATAACATACATAGAATGTTTACAAATGAACAATCCTGACTGGCTAAGTATGACGTCATGATTTATAATCCTGTGTACAGTGTGTTATTGTGCAGGATCTGTTTGGAAGAAGTGCTCTATTTCAGTGCCATGGGGAGAATTGTATTATAAAATTAAAAAAAAAAAATCTAAACTTATTATAAATCACTTGCAATAAACTCAAGTGATTATTTTGAAGGTAAAAGGGCCTCAGAGGGGTGTCTCTAATGGTATAAGATACTCATGTTGTATGGTTTGGACAGACAGAACCACTCAACATTGCTTCACTGTCCTGTCACCCAAATGTTGCACTCGGAGTCTCTTATGCCATAAGAAACACCCCTCGTAGGCCTTATTAACTTATAGTATTAATGTTGGGTATGAGCCCAAGTTTCTAGTATAGGACCTGGACCAAGTGAGACTCACCCTATACACAGTATTGTCAACATTTTACTTTTTAAGAAATAAAGCTGATCCCCCTACCTCAGCTCTGTCCAGAAGTGAGACAGAGGCTTCACAAAACATAGAAGATGCTTCACAAGCTAGGGAGAGGAATGTTTGCAAGTGACATGACTCCTCTGATGAGATTTAAACCACCCACAATCTGAGTTGCATTATATTATAATGATTTGCAGACCAGTGTGAGAATCTTTAATCAGTGCAACTCCTTCAGGCCACTCCTTCTGCTATCATAGCTACAGACTGCTAAGCCAAAGGAACAGATTCACTCACCAGGGGCTGAATAGGTTGCTTTTATTAAGCAAGTGCAAACAGAGCTGAACACAAGGTGCTAACATCCCTACGTATTGTCTAAAATAGCTTACTCAGGTGGCTATGCTATCTGATCACAGACAAGTATTTAAGTGTGGTGTTATGAATATTCATAAGCCCATGAATGAAGTAATTAATATAATGCACCTATTGCTATGATATCTTGTTCAAAACACATACAAATGCCTTCTAGTGCTGTAATAATTTATAATACACCTGTTGCTGTGATACCTTGTTCAAAACACATACAAACTTGCTTTCAATAGCTGTAATAATTTATATAATTTGAATATTAGTGAAAAAGTGCAAATACATTTAAATGGTTAGTAGTCATCCTGAATATTATTCTTTTTTTTTTTTTTTTTTTGTAACTGGGTATGGGCCACTAGGCACAAGTGCCTGTTTTAAGGGGCAACCTGGAAGCACTGGGGAGGTTAAGTGATCTGCTTAGTGTCATAAGGCGTTTTTACACTGCCTGTTCTGTAATGGAATAACCATTGCAGAAACAGTTTACCATTACCTCGGTTGGTGTGTAAACTGCATGTGTTCCGATTCCGCAGCGAACGCTCGCCTGAACCACGTTCCCGGATTGGCATAGTTCGTCCCGATGTGTTCCGTTTCACTCTGTTGTGTGTGCAATAGCCATTTTGATAACAGTCATTACCTTTTTAATGGAGTTCTGGGGAAGCAGAATGAAATGCTAGAAAATGGAGGAGGAGTTTTCCAACATACTGCTGTGTGTGTAAAGTCAGCATGAAATGGAACAAACTACAACAGCGCCACACAGGTAATGAAGATTTTGGTAAAGAAACCTCTGTGTAAAAGCACCTATACAGTATGTAAGTGGAGGCTATGGAAAACAAACCCAGGTATGCTGGATGTACCAAACTCATTCACACCGCATCACTCTAACCTCTAGGTTATACTTCCAGGATAAATTTGCAGGTTGCTCTAAAGGTCTCCAAAATATAGGAAGAGGATGGAAATACTAGAAGATAGCTAGATGCAAAGAAAAACATTTTTTAATAAAGGGATATACTGAGTCAATGCCAAAAGGGTAATTGCTGAAGAGCCATTAAAATGCTCATTCAGATAATATAAAAGGTAACAAATGTTTTGATGGAAAACCTCTATGTACTTAAAAAATGTCTGGTTGAGGCCATAAGGTGACAGGGCATTTAGTCTGTATATGCAGACTAATTGTTGCTGTTCTGACAGTTTTAATTTATCTCCTCCTCCTCGCAGGGGTTTTGCAATATGTTCCAAAGTCCTGAATTTAATGGTTCATGAATCACTTTGATGTTTATCTTTGAAGTGTCTATCCAGGGCATTGTCATAGAATCTCTTTCAACGTTGGCTTTCTATGTCAGTAGAACTAATGTAGTGGCTGTGGGTCACTAGGTCTGAAATGCTTTTTCCTTTTTGGAATAAGGTTTTGGGTTTAGGTCCCACCAGAGCTGCCAAGTCAGGATCTGATTTTAGTATCTATCATCTGTCACAAATGATCTGTTTAACTTACATGAATTCTGGGTGACAATGTATCACAAATGTGACCTTTGCTTCACCTTCACTGTTGCCCCTATTTTTTTGGAAAATGTAGTTGGTCCCTACTTACTGTTTCAGTCTTTTGGTCTTTTTTATAAGCCTTCATGACCACATCTGCAGCATAGCCTCACTTGTTTATTTATTTGTTAACCAGGTGGACACACTGATGCCAGGGACCATTTTCAGGCATAATCCAGGTAATCAAAATGGCGCATAATAGTGAACAGTAAAAACACAAACTTGACAGGAGATGAACAGCATGGACCAATACAGTTGATTACCCAGTTAGGGGTGCATACTAGTCAGTAATCAATAATTAATTACAGGAGTATCAGATCAAAGGCACAATTAACAGGGCACGTTAGGATAGCATCTCCTGACAATAAATAAAAACAATGTACACAGTGAATAGAAAATGCAGCAAAGTGTCCAGCCTAGCTTTAAGAGGATGCACCTAATATGCTCCCTTATTCCTGTGTCAGGGGAGGATTTGCAAGGCAGAAGTAGCTATGAGGACATTTTTAAAGTGTGATTTGAAAGGGAGTTGTGTCTACAGAGTGCAGGGAAATTGGCAAGCTGTTCCAGAGCCTAGTGGTGGCAATGGAGAAGGATTTTTGACCCATACATGTGGCAGCCTGGGGATGTTCTAGGAGAAGGTGTGAGGGGGACCTGAGGCAATGGGAGCCAGGACTGAGCTTGAGGAGAACTGACAGTGGGGAGGACTGTTTATCCTGAAGTGATTTGTCAGCAAGGCCACCTAGTAGGTATTCATGACAGGCTTGCAAGGAGAGCCAGCCAAGAGTCTGGTAGAGGGAGCTATGATGAGTGGTGTAAGGGGGCTGATGAAGCAAACTGACAGATGCTGTTATAGATTGTGTTGAGTCAGGACAGCTCAGAAGATGAGGTTTGGTTGTAGACTGGGAAGCAGTAGTCCAGAAGGTGGAATAGTGTACACAGGTCTATGGCCAACTTCATTTCAGGGGTCATAAGCTTCTTTAACCTTAAACAGGCACCCATTTGCTAATTCACACACTGAATTGTGAGCCTAGTGTGTTCTGAGTAGGTTAGGTAGGGGTTAAGTGTAATCCCTAGGTATTTAAAGGCAGTTACTTGTACCAGGGTGGTTCCATCCAGTATCTGGATGTTCAAGAGGTGGGAAAGAACACTGCCTACTGACCAGCTGTCAAGCCTGGGTTTGGACATGAAAAGCATTGCCTTTGTTTTCTTGGCACTGACTAGGAGCCTGAGACATGCTGCTTCTGGGTGGTATTAAACTCCTCTGTGAGGGTTGTGGATAGTTCAGTCAGAGTCTTGGCACTATGACAGAGAATCAGTTTGTCTTCATACATGCACAGTTTGCAACCCTTGCAATCCATGGGGGAGGGAGTTCACAACGAGGGAGAACAGAACTGATCCTAGTGTAGATCCTCAAGGGAATCCACTGTTGAGATCCAGACAGTTGGAGGTGCCCCCCCCCCCGGCAGATCACCTGGGTTTATCATGTGAGGTACTTGCAAATTTAGGATGTGGTCATGTCAGAGATTCCATACAAATGCATGTTTATCTATTAGGTTGCTGTGGTCCACTAGATCAATGGCCTTTGATAGATCCATGAAAATGGTACTGGTTAATTTGCCTTCATCCGTGCCCTTGAAAACGTGGTCACTGAAGTGAGCCAAGGCAGTGATGATACTGTGACCCTTTCTCAAATCATGCTGGATGGGAGAGAAAATGGGTTATACCTAGATGCATGTTCAGAAATCTGTTGAAAGATAATTTCTTCAAGTATTTTGCTTAGTTGTGAGAGAATGGAAACTGGTTTGTAGTTGTTAAGTAGGATAGGGTCACCAGATTTAAATATAGGAACTACTCTATCCTGTTTCCATTATACAAGAGCTTTAGCTATGAGGTTGGGCTATTAACTTAAGAAACCTTGGGCAGAGACCATCGCTTCCAACACTACCATAGTTGGGGAGAGCCTTAAGGTGATGACAGATCTCACTGGGAGGATGACCTTAAAGTGGATGGGAGGAATTCTGAGGTCTCTTGTGACCTGTGGAAAGATTTTTGTGTGGGAGCTTACCCAGGTAGTCAGACAGATTCATCAATTTAGTGCTAAGGGCCTCAATGACCTGATGGGGGAAAGTTAAGGTCCCAGCTTTGGTACATAGCTTGATGGAATTTGTTTATTATCTGGTTTAAAAAGGGTATCCACTGATGACTAGAACTTTTTGCAGTTACCCAGGTTTTTGACCTGAAGGTTTTTTTTGTTTTGTTTTGTTTTTATGCTCTTCCCTCAACATCCCGACCGGCCACTCCCTTGGTGCACCAGCACCTACCTACCACCCTCTGACCCCTGCCACTACTACCTGCCCCAACTGCAGCCTTACCTGGATACCCTGGCATATCACTTTTGCCAGGAGGGTCCCTCTCTTCCAAGGGGAAGGGCCTGGTGGCCAGCGGCATGCAATCTAGGAGCTGTGGGGCTGGTTCTGGGCTGACTCCGAGTCTTCGGGTGGCAGGAATCAGGTGCTCATTATCCAGTCAGTCGGGGTGTGGTTTTTGGTGTTCTGTTCCCCATCCATATAGTTCTTGGCCTTGCGCAAGCATGGGATGGGCTTGGGCGGGGGTTATGGGGGGCATGTTGAGGCATCATGTCCCCCCAAGTATGCTGTCAATCTGCCAACAGGGCCCAAGGCGAACCCCCCCCAGGAAGGAAGCATCCAATGGATGCTTATGAGGCCTCTCCCTACCAGTCTGTGCTCCTGGTACCCGGGCTTGGGGAGTAAACCTGGGTCGCCAGCGTACCGAGCGAACCCCTTCGTTCAGTGCCATGGAGCCAGTGACCTGAAGGTTTTTAATGTAGTCAGCCTTAAGGGTTTTTATCTCCTGTTTACAAAGGTTATGCAGCCTTCAGTAAGTGTTCCATGAAGAGGGTGATGGGGTAGACTTGTATGCAGCCCACAGGGCATCTCTCTTTTTCATTTTTCTGAGTAGCTCTTTGGATAGCCATATAGAGTTCCCACCCTGTACTCTCTGGGTGGTGATGGGGAAGTGCTTGTCCTGGATCGCAGACAGTAGAGGTGTGTAAAAGCCCAGAGCTGAGTTCACGTTGGACAGAATATGGAGGACTGACCAGTTCACAGTCCTGATGTGCGAGGGCAGTTGGGCTATGTTACATATACAGAAGTCTCTAAAGAACAGAACTTTTGGAGGAGTGTGTGGGATACTTACAGGACCAGATATGGAAGTGGTCACTGATGGAGTTTGACAGGACTCCTGCCTGGATGACCCTGTCCTCCCAGTTTGTGAGGATCCAGTTCAGAAGGGTGTGGTTCAAGGGCTTATAGTTGAGGTGGGTGGAAGTAGAAATTAGTTGCGATAGCTTCAGTTGCTTCAGTAGTTCAGTACCCTCAACCTGGGTACCTTGCAGCCAGTTAGGGTTAAAGCCCGCTAACATAATAAGCTCCCTCATGAGGGAGCAGTGACTAATGTGATGGATCAGGTGGATTAGGCCAGATAGACCATCTTTGGGTGAATTGTAAGAGCAGCCAATATTTAATTTCTTGACCAAACCTAGAGTAAGTATGGAGATGAGCCATTAAATAGGTAGTATTGTCAGTGGCACTGCTAGAAATTAGGGTTGCACTTAGTGCTTCCCTAAAGTATAATTGGACCCCTTCCTTTTTGTTGCCCTTTTATCCTGACTGATCATGTTAAAGCCCCAAATGAGACAGCTGATGTCAGTGATGAAGGGCTTTAATCATGTTTCAGTGAATGTCAATGGCTCCAATAACATCTGAGTTGTAGAGGGAAATCCAAACTTCCAACTTACAGACCTTAGGCAGGAGACTGCAGATGACTGTATTTTAATCAAGCTGCTGTAAATGGTGCAATATGTTTGTTTTTAAATCTCTTTGGCGCCTTGGTTTTGGAAATGCGCCTTATAAATAAAGTTTTATTATTATTATTATTACGTGCACAACCTTTAGCCTACGCCTGCTTGCCCATGGGGATCATTGTGATGGAGAGGGAGGTCACTGGGCCTGGATTGCTTTCAATATCCCCAGTCAATAATAGTCACAGTAGGGGAAATCAGGGAGTTTAAGAAACTAATTGGAGGCAGAGGGCATCCACAAATCCTCTGAGAGGATATACAGTATAAACACCCAGGCGACAACCTTGTCTCTTTTCTAGGAGTGCAAGAAGGAGAAAAGGATGTGTGTAAGGGTCATGACTGGGTTAGGGAGCAGAAGTACAATGTGGTCATTTGTAAAGAGTGATAGGACAACTAGGCCAAGTGACAATACGTAAGTGTGGTACTCTGACAGCATAAAGGGCCTTATCAGGAGGGGGCACATCAGAGATGCAGTTTCTAGTAGGTTCATTATGAAAGGGGTCTCAAAATGAACCTACTAGCCCACTCTCCGTGAATCTGGTTGACAGCATGCCCACTTTTTGAATATGGAGCAACTGACCATAGGGAATGCTGTTGACCAGAGATCTTAGGTGGGCACTCTCTGCCCACGGTAGTGTATTTCCTGCTACTGGTTTCCTGTATGGCTCACTTATATCAATATCACTCACATTCAATCTTAGAGTAAGGAATTCCATACTCGAGGGGTCAGAATACTTGGTACATTTTATGTTCAGATTGTTAAGCCAACTTATCAAATCTGAAATAGACTCCTGACCCCCACCCCAGATAAATATAATATCATCAGTAAACCTATATCAATGAACTGTATGACTGACATGGGGGTTGGAGTCCACAAAAAACACATCTTTCTCTCACCACGCCAAAAAGAAATTGGTGTAGGAAGGCACCAATGCTGTGCACATGGCAGAACCTTGAAGCTGTAAATAAAATCGCTGCTCAAAGACAAAGTAATTATAATTCAACACAAGGAATACAAGGTCCAAGATGAATTTTATTGGTGCAGCTGTAAATTTTGGATTGGCTGCCAGAAATTACGTACTGGCTATAATAACCCTGGTGATAGTTTATACCAGTGTATAATGAAACGCTGTCTATTGTCATCCAACAGTAATCACTCCGCCATAGTATTCCTTCTAACTTGTGAATAACATCCATTGCATCTCATAGGCAACTGCCAGTTTTGGCTACCATAATTTTCAAACAATGGTCCACAAACTGTGAGAGATACTCACAGAGTAATCCTCTGCCAGCGACAATTGACTCCCCAGAAGCATCCTTCACAGACATGTAAACCTTAGGAAGGCTATATAAGGTTGGGAAGACTGGATGTTTATTTTTACAACAACAACAACAACAAAAGTTTATTACCCAGTAATGTAGTCACCTAGAAAAATACCTAAATAAGTGCATCCAAAGTGGGTTTGAATACCCAGGTGGGGTCAAGGGTCAAAGGTCAACAATTTGCACCTGTCTTCATCGGACAGTTGTCTTTTGATTTCTTGTTCATATGCAGAGGTATCCTGCATCATGACTATGCCCCTGTTAATCTAAAACAAAAAGGGGAGCACACAATTTGAATACCCGAGGCCTCAGATTTAGGGCACCTTAAAAGGTTAAGCCATTACCATGAGGTGGGGATGGATTTAAAATTCTACTTCACAAGGAAACAAAATGAATCATGACTTTAGGAGCCATAAATACAGAAGGTTTGAACAATTAACTTGACTTCAAACCTTTTCTTTAAATGGTATCCTGTCCTGTTCTGCCAACAACTAGAATGTGATGCTATATTTGTGTTTGAGTGATATTTTGATCATTTAGGCCATTTTACCTCAACCACAGCATGTTCTACACCTCTTATTTCTCTTTTATTATCTTTTTCTGTTATTCCCCCTTCTAGTCCTCCACTTTTCCTGCTTTCCTATCTCTTCTTTATTTTTTATTTATTTATTTAGAAAATCGGAATTACAACCCTTTGAGTCATAGACTTGTTTCCAAAGGCTCCACGTCAGAATAAAACATAGACATTCAGTCAGTACATACATAGAACAAATGTGGGTGAGCAATCATACAGAGTAAATACAATGAGCATGGGTTAATGCCTATACATTTGGTAGCTAAAACAAGGCAGAGCTATCGACATATTACCTAAGCAGTTAAGACCTTTACAATTGGTAGCTAAAGCAATGCATGATATGAGTTGGTAGTAAGCCGCCTCAGGGAGGCCTTCTCTTATACATAATACAATGCATTCATAGTCCAGTCCATCTATATGGTAACCGAGGGAGGTGAGGAGCCTGAAGGCTAGAAATAGTGAGGGCTCTCCACTGCCTGGCCAAGGGTGGGTGTGTGGCCTAGCAGTGTGATGCAGGATCCACAGGTTACCGGTTACACTGGCATTGACATGAGGAGAGGATATGGGCCCTTAAGGCAGCTTTAAAAGGACCTAGATTGGTGATTGATGTGACAGCTGGTGGGAGGGTATTGTACCAGGATGGAGCTCTAAGGGGGAAGGATTGCTGGGCAAGGGTGGTCCTGACCCTAGGCACCATCCAGATTGTTTTTGGGGCAGCCTCTGTGGACGCTGAGATGGTGGCTGCCTGAAGAGAAGCCATGACATCTATTGGGGTTAAACCCAGGTGGATTTTTTTGGGTGAAGAGACAGGTCTGATATAATAGTCTTTCCTCAAGGGAGAAGATATTGGTGAGCGCGTATAGGGTGCAGGTATGTGTATGTCTGTCGGCACCAGAGAAGAGCCTTATTGATGATTACTTGTATTTGATGAAGCGCCGTAGGGTCAGTGGCAGCATAGATTGTGAGGCCATAGTCCACCAGCGATAAGACTAAGGAGGTAATGGCTAGGTGAAGTGCTTCAGGTGGCAGGCAGTCTTTATGTCTGTATAGAAGACCAATGCAGGTGTTGGTGGCGGAGGTGAGGATTTTTATATGTTCATGGAATGACAGGGAAGAGTCAAATGTAATACCTAGATACTTATATTTTTGGACCTGTTCCAGTGGGATGAGAGAGATGGAGAGTATTTCCAGGGGGAAATCCTTTGATCTGTTTTGTCAATGGGCATTGAGCATCGTCTTAGTTTTTTTAATGTTGACCACCAATCTGTGTTCAGCAAACCAGTGTTCAATCTGAGAGAAGGAGTTTTGTAAGGTACGCTGGAGAGAGAGAGAGAGGATCAGTATGTGCAGCATAAAGAACAGCGTCGTCCACGTAGAGGAGAAGGTTGCCAGGGCAGGATTTAGGCAGGGCATTGAGGTAGATGCTGAATAGCAGGGGACCCAGGATAGATCCCTGGGGAACTCCTGAGCATACAGGCAGCATAGTAGATATGGTATTATTAATTTTAACACATTGGGTTCTAGATGAAAGATAGCTGGAGAACCATGAGAGTGGACAATGAGAGATCCCAATTTGTTGTAATGTATTAAGAAAGAGGGGATGAGAAACCATGTCGAAGGCCTTTGAGAGGTCTATAAACATGGCCCCTTTAAGGTGCCCCTTGTCAAGCGTGGAGTGCAAGGAGTTAGCAAATTCTGTGAGGCCAGTAGTAGTGCTATGACCAGCTCTGAAACTATGCTGCTCCCTACATAAGAGGTTGTGTGCGAGAAGGTAGTCAGTGAGCTGATTGGCCATGATCTTTTCAAGGGCTTTATAGAGTGGGGGGAGAATTGAGATGGGCCGGTAGTTGTTTGGGAGGGAGCTGTCACCACATTTCAATACTGGTGTTATCACTGCCATTTTCATGAGGTTGGGAACTGGCCCAGGCGCAGGGGCAGATTTAGAAGGCCCGTGAGTGGAGAGCTAACTGAGTCTAGCGTGAGGTATAAGATATGCATATCAAAGGCGTCTTTGCAGTAATTGGAGCTCTGGAGGGCTTTGGACAGGTAGGCTTTCACTTCTGTAGGGGTAATGACTCTGAGTTTGAAGGGGTTGGAGAAGCTAATTTGGTGAGGTAGGCGGAATTGGATTAAAAAAGTTGATAGGGAGGACAGAGCTGAGGTCTGAGAAGGTGGAGTTGAGGCAGTTAGCTATGTGAAGCATGTTTGTGGTGGTAGTACCATTAACACTAAGTTGTGAGGGGGGGTGTGATTTACCATTAAGCTCCTATATGTTATCCCAGAACTTTTTTGAGCTACCCCACAAGGTGGCAAGGGCAGTGCTGTAATGCTCCACCTTGGTCTTGCGGATTGCCCAGGTACACTTATTGTGGGCAGCATTATAGGTCTGTCTATCGCTTAGCAAACCAGAGGTAGTGGCTTGATGCCAGAGGTTGTCACACACTTTGAACTGTTGTAGGAGTTCTAGGGTGATCCAGGGGGCACTACGTTTCTTAGTGGTCACTTTGATGGTTGGTGCAAAAGCATCACAGGCGGTATTAAAGGTGGTGGTGAAGTAATGCAATGCATCATCTATGTGCTGGGCTTGGGAAATAGGGGACCAGTCCCAGTTAATTAGATATTGTTTGAGTTTGGCTAAGCCTCCTGGGCATAGTCAATGACGAAAGGTGCTATTTAATGGTGGTTTAGGTAAGCTGACAGGACCAGCTGAAGATGATTGGGGGAGTGGTCACTTAAGGCATTGGGTAGGACACCCAGGTCAGTAATATGGTAGGGACGATTAGTGAGCTGGATATCTAGTAGGGTGTGGGTTCCATTAGTGGGGTTGGCCCTGGTAGGCTGGGATACCATTTAAGTCATATCTTACCCCTACTCAGCTGCCCTCTACCCTCCCATAAGACCCCCCCTGAATTATCTGCAGTTAATTCTGCTTCTTCCTATCCATTTGTTTTTTGTTGTCCCATTTGTAGACCACCATCAGTGTCAATTTTACTAGTAATTCATGGTGGACTGTCTGGTGACACCTTCTCCCTCTCTTTTCTCTTTGCTATTGTTTTTCTTTCTTTTCTTGGGAGGTGGGGTCGGCTGCATATATCTCAAATATTTGAAAATGGGAAAAGTAATTTATCAACAGTACCCTTTCTCTCTTTTTCTGGTTCTCAGCTGAGTCTTCAACTTGGTTGTATCATGAACAGAGGCTGGGACAATCGTGCAATTAAGTTTGTACTTTGTTACTAATCTTTTTTGTACCTTTTTCAATTTGTAACTTTATCTGCTATGTTTTATCATTCTATTCAACACTGTTCACTTCTTGTCAATTGAATTTGCCAGTCAGCATCTAACATGTCATGTACTAGGGCATTAAAGAAGTGTCAGTCATGGCTAACTGTGTCCCTGATGAAGCCTCTGTATGAGGCAATATGTAGGGGTGTTAGCCCGGCTTATTCATGCTAAATGTGGCTGGATAAATATTTTCAGACCTGCTTTCGTGTGTGCACAGCTTCAAGTATTTTTTTGTTTTGGTTCTGTGACTTTGCTGTTGCACCTTTGTGGACAGTACTGTGTACTTCTCTGGTCTCGCACATGCCCTCCATATCTGCCTGTTTTATTATACTATGGGGCATGTTTTGTAATTCTTTTATAGCTTCCCATTCTTTTGCAGAAAGGCTTTTGTAGGTATGTGATGCAGGATAGTTAATAACATTTCTAAGAACTTGTTTAACCAAATGATCAAAGGTTCAAGTTGTGGGGTGCCTGACAGTAGCGAGGCAAAATGTGCTTTTTGATCTAAAATTTGACTGTAATCATTGCAGTGCCATTTGGAAAATTTACATTTCCTTTTACAATGTTTTCATTATCTTCCCCCACCACCATTTGCTCCAGTTTCCTTAACAATGGACATGGGAAAAGCTGAAGAGTCTCCAGGAAGAGAAATTACAGACTCCCCATTATTAATGTCAGCAGTGTTATTTAGTCCTTTTTTGCCTTCATTATTAGGCCCCTAAATAAATCTGGTTACACTTTAAGCATCGGTTAACTACAGCGTAGTTACTGTGTTACTACACTGTAACTGCATTACAACAGCAATGTAGTTGCAAGCAAAAAACGTGTACCTACAGAGTAATTACCTTTTTGCATACAATTAAGTGGTGTGGTACTGTATTCTTTCTTGTACTTCAAGGTGCTTTTGGAGCTGTTGATTTCTACTGGTTTAAAAGATTACATATTTTTTTCTATTTCAAAAAAAGCTACATCAGTTTGATATGTTGTCACCTGTTTGTTGTTGCTAAGTAGCAGATGTTTTTGCATTGTGTTCTGGTTCTGTGATAGAATCTGTATTAGCAGAAGGCAAATTATTGTGATTGTTGTTACCTTTTGATGGTAAGGAGCTGAGATCGAAATGTATATATTTTTGAATGTTATAGTTATTTTACAGTCATGTATAACTGGAAGGTAGGAGAAGCTGGGCTTGGAGGAAGTGGGGAAATAGGTACATGTATGGGAAGCAGGAGAGTGAAAACTACAATAGCTGTGGGGTAGCAATCTTTCTGGGGGTGATGTGGAGTAAAGGGGGATGTCCTGTGTGTAAGAGCCTGGAGCTGCTAAGGGCTGAAATAAGGCTGCTCAGATGGGATCTGGGGAGGATGGTGTGGGAAGTCAGAGGAGCAGAGCAGTGGAGGGAAAGGCAAAGGGGTGATGCCCAGGGGAATGGGAGTGGGGAGGAGCACCCAGTACACAGGAGTAGCTCTTCCTCAGAGCAATAGGGAGCCCAGGGTGGAGGAATGGCAAGAGGTGAGGGGAAGGGGTGGGAATGTGAGAGTAGCATCAGGGATGGGGAAATTCTGAAGGGGTGTCTTTATTGAATAGATCTGCACTACTGTCTGAAAGGAGGGAAGGGGCAGCAGGAGGTGAGGTAGGAGGTTAGGTTGAACCAGGGTTGAGAGTAGTGATGCAGCGAATTAATAACCGCCCACGAAGTGGACGCGAAGTGGGTACTTCGGGTCCACGGAGCACAACGCAAAGTGGACCCTGTAAAGTGCTCACTTTGCGTCATTATTATTACCACTTCACGTTATCATTATGCCTTAACGCGAAGCAAGGCAAAGTGAGAAGAAAATAGGCACATCATATGGCTTGCAATACTATAAGTCACATGCTTTATCCAGGCAGGAAGGAAGTGAGTCAGATAAGCAGTTTCACTTTCTCCTTTGCATTTGTAGAGGGAGAAAGCAAAATTGGGAGAGGAGATGAGTTTGCTTGCCTTTCATTGCTTTTTCGTGCCAGAACCCAGAACAAACAGCCTTTTTAAAAGCTATTTTATTTAGTTTTTGTATTGTATTAGTGTTTTTTTATTAGTGAATTTTTTTGTATAAGTTTTGTTGTTTTGTGTGTGTGACTGATTTTGTGTGTGTGTGTGTGTGTCCACTGACTGTGTGTGTGTCATCCCATGGACTCAGGAGGATGGAGGGTCATGTAGTAGAAGGCGAGTCGCTGGCCTGTAGGTGAGTTAGGAGGGGTGGAGTGCAGATCCGTGGGGGGTGGAGTGGTTGTGTGATGTTGGACCACTCCAGACTCCTGGCTGGGTTGCTTCCCCTGCTGAAGCAACAGGAGCAGCAGCAGCAGCACCACCAGTGCCACCGGTGGCTGCTATGCGTCCACCTTCTCTGCCACTACCACCACTATCACCACCATCACTAGCAGCAGCCGTTGAGGCTCCAGCAGCACCCACTCCACCACCTCCGCAGCCACAGGAGGTGGCCTCAGAAATTGTAGGTGGTGGTGGTGGGACTCATGCCCGATGTGTGAGGACTGTGTGAGGACTGTGTCTGGTCCCCCCTGCAGCTCCCCAGTGTGAGAGTTTTTTAATTGTGTGGGGGGAGACAGCACAGTGGTGGAGTGCCGTGTGTGGTGTGCTGGTGCACCATGGCCCCCCTGGGACACATTTGGGGACTGGTGGCCAGCGCACCCATATGCTGAACCACCACAGGGTAGAGTGGCAGGCTGCCACGGGAGGGGCCAGGCATCCACCTGCTGGCCCTTCCATGGCAGTGGCCGAGGGTGCTGCTGGGGTAGGAGATGTGCATCACAGCAGTCACCGTCACAGCAGGAGGAGGAGGACTACTACAGCAGCTGCTCCACCACCACAGCCATCAGAACCACCCTGTCCACCACCAGCCCCACTACCTGGATTCCCTGCTTCAGTGGACCCCGCCACAGTCCCTGAAACCCAGTCTGACATCAGCCTGGTGTGGGCAGTGATCGAGGAAAATAATGAGCAGTTCGGTGCTTTGGAGCAGCAGGTTACCAGAGTGGAAGCACAGCAGCAGCAAATACTTTCAATGCTGCACCTGCTGCTGAACCACTATGGCATCCCACAGCCATAGTAAGTGAGGGGATTATTTTCTGACCCTCCCCACCCCTGACCCCACCCCACTACTGTGTTGTACTTTCTTTGTGTGTTTTCTGTTTGTTATTGTTTAATCATACACATTTTCCCTTCCAGGGGAATATTTCTTACACCACATAGTACAATACGAAAACCACCCATAATTTCATTACAGTGCATCATGTGACGGAGGAATTCCCATTTGGAAAATCTTCCCACATTCTGCCTCTCTTCTCAGCAACGTTAGGACATGATGGCAGGGAGAACACGTGTACGTGCTCCTTACAGTGAATATCCGATTGTCTGGCAGGTTTCCAAATGTTTCTTTATGTTATAATGGTCAGTTTGTGATGAAATGTGTGGCCACGTTTCCAGTAAGAAGAGTCTTGGTAGTGGAAACATCCCACATTTCACCACAAAGAGAACTTTTTAATATAAGGAAACATTGGTTGGGATAGCTGCCGGACATTCACTAAGTGGAGCATGCACCTGCGCTCCCCCTGGCATCACATCCTAATGTTACTGAGAAAAGGTGTCAGAATGTGGGTGGCTTTTCTGATTGATAATTCCTCTGTCACATGACTCACTGTAATGAAATTATGGGTGGTTTTCACAGAAATATATTGCACTCTGTGGAGCAAGAAATATTCCAGTGGTAGTAATGCCCCCACATATTAGTTTATGTGCATCACCATAACTGTGTAATGTGGTGAATGTCTGTAAAGCAGCAGCACAACAATCTGTTGATAACTCTGACCTGTATTTTTTAATCCTATGTTACAACTTCCTTTACTTATGTCCTGATGGACTGGAATGATACGAGAATTTCCAGTAGTTGAGTCTGCTGTACTACCTTTTTTCATGTGAGAAATAATGAAAGGAACATTCCTTTTAAATTGGTGCTGACCAGATCTTTGTCATTGTTTTTCTCTGCTTTTCCCCATCACATCAAGTAGTTGTTATATATAAGTTCTGTTGTTAATTAACAGTTATGCATCAGGCAGTGTTTTATGACACCATGGAACAATAGTTATTGAAAAGTAGCTGCAAATAAATACAAAGCTGGTCCGAACAATATTGGAAGACATGCTCATTTTTTTTTCATACATGAAAAAAAGTAGACAATTAAGTAAAGCAGACATAAATTGTGAAAAGAATCGTATCATTCAAGTCACAACTCAGAGGTAAGTAGTGGTGGCTGTGGCAATGTAAAGTAGCATAAAAAAGTACAGTTCAGAACTGTGAGGACAGTCTTGCAATGCTGCTTTAATTGTAAAAATGTCAGTTTGAATTGTCACTTTTCTCTTTTAAAGGTTTCACTATGTTAATCAATACATTAATGATACTGTTGTTATTAATGACTTTCCTCACTTTTCCTTTCTATTCTTATCTCAGGAAGACATCTGGACCAGCTATGCTTTATAAATATTACTCTTTTTGGCTTATGTATGCCCACCACCCTCCGCATATACATATTCTCTTAAATTTTATTTGCACCGTCCTCTGCTTTAATTACTTGTCCCTTCCCATTCCTGTGACTATTTCCTCCCCTCAGTATTGTTGTTATTATGAGTGACATACTTTTATACACATGGAATGTGAAGGGACTAATTCTCCTTGTAAGCGAAAGCAAATTCTTTCACAGCTACAAAAATATAAAGCACAAATTGCTTTCCTTCAAGAAACAAAATTATTAGCAGAGAATGCTCACAGACTTAAGAAATATTGGATCGGTCAGATCTATGAGTCATCCTACACTTCAAAAAAAGAGGAGTCTCCATTCTTATACATAAGAATCTTAAATGGTCCCTTATAGACTCCCTTTCTGACAATGAAGGCAGATGGGTAATGGTTAAATTAAAAACTAATTATGGTCCTCTCCTGCTGGTTAATGTCTATGCCTCCAATTCTGACTCCCCTGAGTTCTAGCACAACTTAGCTCAACAAATGTTATCCTTTAATACAGATAGTACTCCAGTTATTCTTGGAGTAGACCTTAACTTAGCCTTAGAAACCAGTATTGATAGAAGTAGCCCCACACTAGATGCCCATCCCAGAAGTATTAAGGCCCTTTCTTTACTCATACAGGACATTGGACTAGCTGATGTATGGCACCTTCTTCACCCCAGGGATTGAGATTTTACTTTTTATTCCCCCCTACATAAAACATACAGTAGAATTGACTACTGGTTAGTCTCTCCTGTTATATTGGAAAAAACTATTGACTCATCCATTTCTCCTATTATAATTTCAGACCACTCTCCTGTTAAATTGCAGCTTCTTTGGGGCCCATCAGTACCCAAATACACCTTCTGGTGACTGGATCCTCTCCTTCTCAAGGATCCTGATTTTTTACCTATGATTAAAACACAAATTCAGGACTTTCTCTTACACAATACACCCACTGAATCCTCTATGTCCAATGTATGAGAAGCCCTTAAAGCTACAATCTGAGGGAAGATTATCAGTTTTGCTGCATATAGGAAAAAGGTACGAGAGCAACAATTGGCTAATCTGGGAAAAACTCTCAAGGCCAAAGAGAAACTATATTTCTCATCTAACAAACATCGTCCTGATTCTCAACTACACCTCGAAATCCCTCAACTTAGAATCAAAATAAACAAATTAATTTCCTGTAAAACTGAATTGGCTCTTTTTAAACTTAAGCATAAGTTCTGGGAGCATGGAGCTAAAAATGGTTAACTTCTCTCCTGTCTGCTCAAAACACAACAAATGAAATGACGTATTTTAAGTCTTAAAGATGAACAAGGTACAATTCATTCTGACAATACATCCATAAATCATATTATGAGAACTTTTTACCAACAACTATATTCTAGTACAAATCCTCCATCTACCACACTAATTCAACAATTTCTTAAATCTTTACATCTTCCCCATCTTTCCTTACATGAAGCAAATCTTTTAGATGAACCCTTCTTACTTCAAGAAATCCAGAAAGCTCTGTCCTCCCTGAAATCTGGCAAATCTCCAGGAAGTGATGGATTCCCTGTTGATTTCTATAAACTGCTTTCTGATAAGTTATGCCCCCTTCTTTATAATGCCTATTGAGAAGCTTCCATCACTGGCAAACTTCCCCATCTTGTACTGAAGCGATCATAACCCTAATTCCTAAGAAGGATAAAGACCCCACACATCCCACTAGTTATAGGCCAATTTCTTCATTAAACATGGATGGGAAAATGTTCGCTAAACTACTAAACTCCTGGCTTGAACACTTAATCCCCAAACTGACTCATTGCTCGCAAGCCGGTTTCATTAAACATTGATCTGGAGCTGATCACTTACATTCCCTGTTCAGCCTTATTTACAAATCCAAATCACTCAAATCTTCTACCGTAACCATAGCAATTGATTTCAAGAAGGCTTTCGATTCTTTAAACTGGGACTACCTCTACCAAGTGTTATCTCATTTTGGCCTTCCTTATACCCTTTGCTCCTGTATCAAACTACTATATAACTACTCTATTGCTAAAGTGGCTACTAACTCCACCCTTTCTTCCCATTTTCAATTGGCAAAAGGAATGAGGCAAGGTTGTCCCTTATCAACCTCCTTGTTTATTTTAGCCATGGAACCCTTGACTGCCTGTTTACGCCAATCTACTGGCATTAATGGCATTCCTAAAGGAAACTCAAGATATGTTTCTCTTTCTTATGCTGATGACCTCCTAATCCTACTTGAAAACCTGCATGAAGCTGGACCCCTGCTGGCCGATTTGCTTAACAAATTTACAACTATTTCTGGCCTTGCTTTAAACTATGGTAAATCAGAAATTTTGCCTCTTAATGACCATTGCAAAGCTTTTATGGGTCACCCTCGGATTTCACACGCCTCAGGTATATAGTATTTGGGAATTAAATATTAAGTAGCCTAAAGAAAATATTGGATATTAACCTTAATCCCTTATTAGATAATATCAGAACAATTCTGGATAGATGGAGGCTTCTTAATCTTTCCCTAATAGGGAAAATTGCAGCCATTAAGATGTCCATATCCCCCAAAAGTTTTTACCCCATGGCTAATATCCCCTTAATTTTACCATCCTTCTTTCTTACTAAAATTGATAAATTAGTAGGCAGTTTTATATGGGATGGGAAACCCCCTAGATTTAATCACAACAAACTTTGATCACATTGGAAAAGAGGTGGATTTGGACTTCCCTGGTTCAAAGGCTATCTTTGGGCCTTTCGCACAGCACAAACCATTAAGTGGTTTCAGAAACCCTTTTCTCATTCTCCACTTTGGATTTCAGTGGAATCCACGCTGTCCCCTGGAGGAGTTCTTACTTCCTTTACTTACAATCCCCTCTCCTTTAAATTAAAATCTCACCCAACTATATCATCCTCTGTTTTCTATTGGAAGTTAATCCACACATTTCTGAAAACTAATCCAAAACCTTGGTTATATGCTCCCTTATGGGGCAACCCACTGCTCACCCTAGAAAATCACTCGATCTTCTGTCGTACGTGGAAGAATAAAGGCATTTATTTTCTTGGAGATATCGTAGATCAGGACTCGCTCATTCAGAAGATTTTCAGATTTGCAGGTTACATGGCAGCTCCCTAAACAGGACTTTTGGAAGTTCTTACAAATTCAATCTGCTTATAATTCCATCTCTAATTATGTGCTCAAGCATATTCTGTGAGATCCATACGTTTCACATCGGATTAATTTATCTGCAAAACCAAGCAGCTCTATTTACAAAGACATTATTGACAGTCTTCCTGATCAGTCCATATCAGCTAAAAATAAATGGAGTATTATCCTTAATTATAATATTTCAAATGCACAATAGAGTAAATGTTGGCTTCTTACACATATCACATTTAAGGATGCTCACAGTTCCTTAGTACAAATTAAGATTCTACATTTCTGGTATAGGATCCCCTCCATTCTTCAACAAATGGGCCTTCTAAATAATAACAACTGCTGGCACTGTAACCAGACCAATGGAGATCTACTTCATGCCCTGTGGACATGTGCTCCTATTAATAAGCTAAGGCATAAAATTTATTTATTTGCTTCCAGAGTCACAGGACAAAAACTCCCCTTTGATTCCAAACTATTCCTTTTAGGCATCCTTATCTCAAATAACCTTTCTCTTTCACATGCACATTTTAGATGGCTAACATACTTTTTCTTTTGGTTAAACATTTAATCCTTATGAAATGGAAATCTACTCTTATCCCCTCTTTTTCCGATGTTCTTCAAAGCCTTTCTCAGTATGCCTCTTTAGACCATTTATCTCATGTTAGTCATGACCGACTCAATGCATATGATCAGTGTTGGCAGGATTACTTTCAATTTATCGAATCCACTAGCTCTCAATGACCCTAATCTTTAAAGTTTTTCTAGTCCTTTCTTCTATTTTGCTCTTAGATTAGGGACTCTCTGGTACGTTTGTGCACAGCTATCGCTGCTCTCTTTCATCTCTATTCTCTTTTCTCCTTGTTTTTTCCCTAGCTCTCATTGTATATCTTTCTTTATTTCTACTCCTCCTCTTCTGTGTATATATATTTGTTTTATATCCACATAAGTATCACTTTTGGTAACTTATTGAATGCATTACCTTAACTTGTTTCAGCATTTATCCTTTATTTGGTTACCCTCCCCCTTTTTTTGAATCCACAATACTTTAATGGCTGTAACCCCTTTATTCACCTTCTATAATATAGCTAATGTTAAATTTTATCACGTGATGTGTTCATAAGGTCTTTCATTGTATTTATCTTGCATAATGTACTTTTTCTTTCTAAGTGACTCCCTTTGTATTTCATATGGTGGACAGTCTCTCACTGTTTATGTACTTTCTTATGTATTCAATTTCAATAAAAAGATAAAGTGAAAAAAATGTCATTATGACATTATGAGCTCACAGCAACGATCACAGAACACACAAAAGTGGCAGAGAGTCCCCAGATTTTTTCTGCAGCCCAAAATACATCCTCCTTGTGTGCAGAAAATTGACAAGCAGTTACATAGCGAAATGAGACTGTTTCAGCACATACAAAGTCCCCCAGAATTAATGGCACACTCAGTCATGCACATAAAAGTGGCACAGAGTCCCCAGAGTTTTTCTTCAGGCCCAAAATGCATCCTCCTTGTGTGCAGAAAATTGACACGTGGTAATGAAGTGAAATGGGATTGTTTCAGCACATACAAAGTCCCCCAGAATTAATGGCGCACTCAGTCATGCGCATAAAAGTGGCACAGAGTCCCCAGATTTTTTCTGCCAGCCCAAAATGCAACTTCCTTGTGTGCAGAAAATTGACAAGTGATTACACAGTGAAATGAGACTGTTTCAGTACATGCGCATAAAAGTGGCACAGAGTCCCCAGATTTTTTCTGCAGGCCCAAAATGCATCCTACTTGTGTGCAGAAAATTGACAAGTGGTAACAAAGTGAAATGGGATTGTTTCAGCACATACAAAGTCCCCCAGAATTTTTTGCACAGTCGCTCATGCGCGCAGTGCCCCTAAAATGATGACCGTGAGAGAACTATTGCTGGTCCAATGTGTGCTGCGATTCGAGCAAATACAATGTGATCATCTCAACTGGATGGAAGGGTGCCCTTTGTCTGTACACTAATAGTAGCCTTGGTGAGTTGATATATATATATATGTTTCTGTATTTTGTAGGTGAGAGGGGTTGTCATGGTCATGTACTCATGGTATTGTTCTGTATCACAGGTCACAGATACTGTTGGTGTGCACAGTCCAGTTCTCAATTATAACTTTTTGTGTAGAAATTTGCAATGGATAACTGTTAAGCACATGAAGGTAAGTTTTTTATTTTTGGATGGGGGAAGCATATTTGCAGGTTTGTCTGTAATGGTTTTTTATTTTCTTACTTCTTCACAGATTTCATTTGCATCCTTTGCAAGTCTGGTCATGGCCATGGTCATCTAATGAAATTACTTCTTCATGTCGCATGTGTGCCCCAGCCCGGGGGGGGGGAGGCTGATGTTGAAGAACTTGTTTGGATAAGTCCACTTTGTCAGAACAACAAAGCATCTGGAAGTTTCCTTAAAAAAGAAATGAATGACTTTTTACAACTTAATTGTTATGTGTCCCTCCCTGGTTCTCAAATCTCAATCCCTAAAGTCAAGTTACATTTCAAAGAGACACATCTTGTCAACTAACACAACCTGTTGTGTGCAATATTTGCTGCAGTCTTTACAAAACAATGAAACGGATGAAATAAAATCTTCATACTTACCAGAATGGATTTCACATGGATATTACATCGGTTCCTCTCTGTACGGTACTACTACAGCATCATTCCCAGTGAGTTTTAGTAATGGAGCCTTTTTTTGTTACCCTGTAAAAGAAACAAAAGAAGTGTACTGTATGTGTTTTACCATTGCGGCTCTGAAAAGCTACAGAAAACAAAACATACAACTAAAGGAAGAGAAGCAGCATAACAAACATGAGTACACATACTCACTTTATGGTTTAAATATTAAGAAGCTGGTGGTGGTGGTTCATGGGGGCCAGACAGACTCATGGTGGCAGTGGTGGCAGTGGATAACATCAATCCCGGTGGTGGTGGTGCGGGGGCCAGACAGACTCATGGTGGCAGACCTGGATAACATCAGTCCTGGTAGTGGTGATCCGGGGGGGCAGACAGACTCATGGTGGCAGAGGTGGCAGGGGATAACATCAGTCCTGGTGGTGGTGGTGGTGTGGGGGCTAGACAGACTCATGGTGGTAGTGGTGGCAGTGGGTAACATCAGTGCCAGTGGTGGTGGTGCAGGGGCCAGACTCATGGTGGCAGACTTGGATAACATCAGTCCCGGTGGTGGTGGTCCGGGGGCCAGACAGACTCATAGTGACAGTGGATAATATCAGTCCTGGTGGTGGTGGTCCGGGGGGGCACACCACCTTTTAAATACTTCAGTTAAAACCTGCCAACATTAACCACATCATCATCCTCATAAAGAAAACTGCCCTCACAGTCATCGATGTCTGAAGTCTGACCACTGGGAAATTCTTTCTCCATTGTGTCGTCATCTACATCAGTGATGGGCCATTTCAGGCAGCCACTGCCAGTGCCACCAGGATGCTCCATTTCTGCATCAGCAAGACCACCTTGACTAGGCCAGGGTACGAATACCGAGGTTGCAGTCTGTGCTGGTATGTGCCTCTCATTCATTTTAATAAATGTTAGCAAACTAACATTTGCAGGAGACAGGTTTGTCCGACGATCCCTGACTATTGCACCTGCTGAGCTAAATACCCTCTCAACACTTACACTGGATGGTGGGCATGTGAGGTACTTCAGTGTCACTGTAGTCAGCTCTGGCCATTCACTGACCTTTCCACTCCAGTACAAAAGAGGATCATCACTTATTGTCAGATGCCTGTTTTCAGACAAATATGACTCAGCCATTCTCTGTGCCACACCAAGTCCAATTGTTGATGCATCATCCTGTTCTCCCGAATCGTTTATTTCACAAGTACCCACTTGGGACAAAGCCTCCCAAAGTGGGTTGACGCCATCCACTTTGGATGACAGACCACCTGGAACTACAGTCCCTTTCCCCTTGCAGGATATGCTTGATGGCCCTCCAGGTACACCTTCAGCTGGATTATGCTGCTGAGGTTTGCTGACCTTGGCACGTGACTTCTGCAGCCCATGAACTAAGTGCACCAGTTGACCACTGATATTTTTTACCTGTTCAGGCCCTCCCTTCAGTATTGATGCAATTCCACGTTTGTATCGTGGGTCCAGCATTGTTGCTATGGCAAAGTTGTCACTACACTGAATGCTCACAATGTGACGATTCTGGTCGAATACTGTCAGCATATGTTGCAGCAACATACTGCTACCACCGTCTCTGGCAACATCAAGGCTATGCTGTACATTCACCAATGTCTGCCTCAGCACTGGCAGCAGTGGAATTGATTGGCTAATGGAGGCAGACTCACCACTCACTGCCTGTGTGGCATGTTCAAAAGGCCACAAAATTGTTATTACAGAGTACATGAGGCGCCACTGTTCGGTCGTCAAAGACATGGAGGCCTGTCATGGCTAATGTGCATAACAAGATATTCTGAGATGGCTTTGTATTGTTCATGCAACCTCTCTGCCATGTATAACGTAGAGTTCCATCAAGTGACAACTTCCAGCTTCAAGCGGTGCTGAGGCAGGCTGTTTTGTATCTGCAACTGCCGCAGTTGGTCACAGGCCTTTCCAGATCTTGAAAAGTGAGAGTAGATACGTCGTGCAATGGTCAGCATTTCCTTTATATCAGGGCACTGCAGAAACTCCTGAACTACAAGATTTAAACAGTGGACCATGCATGGAACATGAAAAAAACACCATTAGTGATGCATTTCACCACATTTTACCCTTTGTCACTTGCTATGAACCCAGCTCTCAGGGACAGAGGGTTTAACCATCTGTCAATTTCAGTCAGTACCATGTCCAACATGTTCTCACCAGTGTGTGAACAGGTCACACCGTGCATAGCAATCGTTGCATGCTGTCGAATTCCAGGAAGATTGCTACTACGACAATCCACCTTACTGCACTGATTAGTCACACTACCAACATCACAAACAACCCCCGGCACCTGCGCCCAGTGTGCAGTTATACACAGATATGAACTCCCTGCTGTTTTGCCACTTGTCCACATATCCATACTTAAATGGATGAATGGAGAGGAGGAATGTTGAAGGGCATGTCTTACTGAGTTGGACACAGTGCGGAACAACTCGGGGACAGCATGGGTAGAAAAGTATGTCCTGGATGGGACTTTCCATTTTGGACAGGCACATGCAGCAAACCACCGGAACCCAGAATTCTCCACAATGGAGAATGGCAAAAGATCAATTGCCAGCATTTCCGCTACAGCAGCATTAAGTTCACGTGACACTGTATGATTGGGGGGTACTTCAGCTTATGCGCAAAAACACTCTGCAACGTTGGCTAACTTAAACGTTTTACACGTGGTGTGTTGTTGATCACAAATGGTTGTGTTCTGTGATGAATGGCATTGGCAGGGGGTGGAGTGTGGACATTTGATGAAGACGGTTGCACAGGTGATGATGACAAACCCAGAAATGATGTTATTTTGCCAGATTTGCCAACCAGGGTTGATGTACCACTTGCACTAGACATACTGCATTCACCACCACCACCACCACAACAACCAACCACAAAAACTGCTACTCTCACCAGCAGTGGACAACATTTCAAAGTCATTATGGTCCTCCACCTCATCATGCCTGTAGTAATCTTCTGCTCTTATTACCACACTACTGCACACATTTAATTTCCTACTGGGCTTAACAGTCATGGAGGGGGATAACATGCTGGCTATGGTTGCCGGTGACACGGGTGAACGCCCCACTGTGGTATTAGCTGCCAGCTTGTGCTGGGTCCACAGAGCCAAGTGCCTATTCTTAAGATGCGTATGCTGTCCGCCTGTCCCCAGAAGGCTCCCCTTTTTACCTCGACTGATACGCACATGACAAACCTGGCAGATTGCTACTGAGTCATCATTTGCATCTTGAACAAAAAATCCCAAACAAGGGAGTGTAATGCTCTGCTTTCAACATGTCCATGATGATGTGGCTTATTTAAGTCTGTTATTTTAAGCACTGAAGTGGGGGGGCACATGATGTTTCTGGCACTGCACACCTGCACTGCAACTGACCACCACGACTACCTATCATATTGCTTACTGGGTCATCATCATCAACTGAAAGCGGTAGATCACAAGTTTTTACGCGGGATTCCTGCAAACAGACTCAGACACAGCCACTTTTAATTTCTTTTTCTCCGGGTCCCATCTGGGGTCAATTACATCATCATCATATTCATCATCATCACACACATCCACATCTTCTGCTTGGATGCTAGCATGCGGACTGCATGTTGCAACAACAGCAACATCACCATCATCATCACATTCATCATCAGCATCTACACCACCATCACCTGATATTTTTTCACCACACTGTGAATCACTGCATGGAAAATGCGTGATGTTAAGTGCCACAGTGGACGGAATATCACATTGTATGCTATCGTTGACATGATCATCAGAATCCTCAGGTTCAGTTACTGGGATGTTACTGGGAAGTATGACATCATCTACGCTGTCACTCACTTGCACAGCTTCACACTCAGTATGTTTGGATATGGCACACTGGTCAGAATTAGAACTTGACGCAACAATACTAATACTACCTCCACCACCACTAACACCAGTAACACTAACACCACCGGCTGGGAAAACATCATCTCCTCCAACTATGGTGAAGCTACTGATTAGGCTGTAAAACATTGCAGAAGAAATACCTTTCCTCACATCAGCAATGCACTTCTGCGCTGCATACTACTACCACGCCCACAGACCATCTTACTGCCAACATTGCCATGGCGAGAAACAGCTTTGCTTGCACATCTCTTTGCAGGCATTTTGGGGGATCAACCACAAATATTATTACCAAATTCAGATTTTTATATTTTCACTTTCTGATTGGAAGGACACTGGCTGGATGTGAAGCCAAATAAACAACTATGGCTTCAGCAACAGATAAGAGACTACTCTGAGACTGTCATGGAATTAAAACAACTTCAGTAACCAGTGGTGCTGATGGGGTCACAAAAACAATTCAGTCTGGTAAAAAATACCTTTTGAATGTGGGGGTGGGGGGGAGCACTGAATACAGACAGTGCTGATTTTTACGGCACTATAAGCAGAAAAACTAAGAACAGAGACCACAATCGCAGTACAAAATCAGGCAGCTGCAGTGGATAGCAGGTTCACATTGCTGCGCTTAGTTGTAATTACACTAGTCTGTGTCACAATAAAAGGTGTATTATTTGATGCATGCAACACTGCACACACACTCACACACAACACAGAACAGTTTGTATACAATGCTGAACGAGGAATGCGACGCAAATGCAAAACTTCAGTACTATGCCACGTTACGTATTGTAAATTTGTAATTTAAACAACCTGACCTTATGAAGTACTGCACCACATCCACACAACAAACAGCAAGATAATTTGTACTATTACTGACAATATTACTATGTATACATTAACACAGTCAGTTATATAACAAAAATATTACCAAAAAATAAAGAAATCAGTATTTCTCCAACTTAAATCTACCTACACCACAGATACGCCCCTCCCCAAAGCACACTTTCACTGTCTTTCAACACACACACTCAATGTTGTAAATTAACATTCAAAATCCACACACAAACAAAAATGCTCGATGATATGAGCACAGGAGGGTTTCCTACAATCGATGAACTAAAGTTGGACCCCCCCAAACAAAGCAAAAATGCTTTTTGAACATCTTTTACAAGATTCCAATTACAGACAGCTATCAGAGCACACTGTCTCCTACTCCTTCCTACTCATACTACCCCGAACTAAGGCTGTGCAGATCAATATAGAGCCCATGTGACTTGAAATCTCATGAATCACTGCAAAATTTGCCTTTGGAGCTCAAAACAAGGTGAGTAGAGGCTAAGTGCACTACCAGCAATGCACTTACGCCTGTAGCCTGGAGAGGCGGGTAATCTGATCCAGTGTTTCTAATGGACTTCGCATTCCTTATTATAATCTAGTACTCTGCTTGTGTTGCAGAGCACTCCACAACCACTTTGCTCTGCGTAATCACTTCATGGAGCAGATTGAGCCCACTCGCCCACCACTAGTTGCAGTAGAAGTACAGGGAGGGGATGGAACTAATCAGGGTGGGCAGGGAAGAGGAGGCAGGCAAATGGAGTGGAGGAAGGGGAGGGAGAAAAAGAAAGGAAGAGGGGAAGGAAAACCGAAAGCAGATACAGATAGTCAAAAGTGGAGGGGCAGATTGGGAGATGGAAAAACAGTTAAGGGGATAAATTGTGAATGTAGAGATAAGTTTACCAGGATGCAGAGGGAGCAGTTAGGTGGGGAAGCAGCTAGTACCAAAGGTAAGAAAGGAAGGACGGGAAGCACTGATGCAGGGGATGGAAGGGTAGCAATCAAAGGCGACTCCATAATTAGGGGTATTCACTGGGGAAGGAAAGGGAACCAAATGCAAGCAGGAGGGTGGTTTGTATGCCAGAGATGACAGCAGGGAAGGTGGGCCCAAGAATAAAGGAAATAGTAAGGAAGGTTGGAGGAAAACCTAATTTAGTAGTATATTTCGGAACCAACGACCTAGCTGGGGAGGAGGTGGAGGTACTGCAAAGTAGGTTCAGGGAGTTAGGGAAGATCTGCAGGGAGGAAGGAAGTTCACTGGCCTTCTCTGAGTTGATACCAGTACCAAGGGCCAGCACAGCCAGAAAAAGAAGAATAGAGGATTTCAATGACTGGCTGAGGAAATGGTGCAGGGAGGAAATGTTCATCTGTATTGGGGACTGGGAGGAGTACTTGGGGACAAACTGGGGGAATACACAACCACTACACTTAATTTAAACTACTGAGGGGGGACAGTGGGCGTGCAGGCCCACAGACTTCAAGAGGAGGACGTCAGTGAACCTCCCCCCTCCCATAGTAATGGAAGAGGTCAGGAGGGAGGAGGTGAAAGGGGCAAGAACATAGCAAAGGGTGGAGGGGGTGAGGAACACATAACAAGGGTACATGGAGAGGTGCACACACAGTGGATAAATGTGAATAGAAGAATAGAGGGAAGAGAAGGAAGGTCAGATTCTAGGTGGAGGGTGGTGTCTCTGAATGCACGGAGTCTTGGAAATAAGATGGAAGAACTGCAGACACTATTAGCAGACAGGAGGGTGGACATAGCTGCAGTAAGCGAGACTTGGGCAACATCACACCATGACTGGGACCTTGTGAACCTTGGATATAAACTATGCAGGAGGGACAGGGTAGTCAGGAAGGGGGGAAGGGTGGCAGTTTATATCAGGGAGGGAATAACTTACATGAGGGAGGATTTGGAAGAAGTGGAGGTGGAGGCATTATGGGTTCAGTTAAGGTCCAATAGAAGGAGAAAGTTGAGGTTGGGTGTGGTTTACAGACCACTCAGTCAGGATGAGGAGAGGGACAGGGAACTGAGCTCACAAATATAGGAAGTTGTGGGGAAAGGAGAGGTGGTAATTGTGGGGGACTTCAACTTGCCCAAGGTGGACTGGAGCATACCATCCACGACATGTGCTAGGAGTCAGGTGATCCTGGAATGACTGCAGAGTGGGTTCCTGACTCGGGGCATCACTAAACTGACAAGAGCTGAGGCAATTATTGATCTGGTGCTCACAAATGGGGAGCAAGTACAGGAAATAATGGTCAGGGAGCCACTGAGAGGAAGTGACCATTGCACAGTGTGGCTCCAGTTGGATATGGGCAGGGAAAGCATCCCGACTAAGACCAAAATCTTGGATTTCAGGAGGGCAGACTTCAGTAAAAATCTGCGAAGTGCTAAGGAGCCATCTGGTGGGCATCAGAGCAGATATGGGGGTGGACCAAAGGTACTACATCATTAAGGATGGAATACTGGTTGCAACAGATGAGTGCGTTAGGCTCAGGAGTAAGAACACAAGGGCCAAAGCGCCCAGCTGGTTCAGTTCTGGAGTTGCCCAGGCAGTAAGGGAAAAGAGGTTGGCCTATAGAAAATTCAGGAAGACCAAGAAAGAGAGAGAGAGGTAGATAGGGAAAATTACCCAAGGTTGACTAGTGAAGCAAATAAAAAAGTCAGGCGAGCAAAGGCACAGAAGGAGCTGCAGATAGCTAAAGGAATTAAGAACAGGGAGAGGCTTTCTTTCACTATATAAATGAGAAAAAGGACAAGAAGGCAAAGGATTGTTAGGCTTAAGAAAGGGTTGGAGTTGGTGGAGGATAATGGGGGAAAAGCAGAGATACTAAATGAATACTTCTGTTCTGTCTTCACCAGGGAGAAGGATGGACCAGTGCCTTCAGGAGGGAAAAGAGGAGCAGGGGGGAGGGAACACAGATGTAGTGATAGAGGAGGACAGAGTGAGAGAAGGGCTGCTGGCATTGAAGGTGGACAAATCACCAGGCCTGGATGGAGTACATCCAAGGGTACTAAAGGAACTGGCTGAGGAGCTGGCAGGGCCACTGACTGACCTATTTAATAGTTCACTAGAGACAGGCATAGTACTGCAGGACTGGAGAACAGCACATGTAGTGCCACTCCACAAAAGCGGTCCCAAGGATGACCCAGGGAATTACAGACCAGTCAGTCTGACCTCCATTGTGGGCAAGCTCATGGAGACCATACTAAAGAAAAGGTTGGTGGAATATCTAGAGGAGCATGGTCTCCAGGATGCGAGAGCATAGGTTCATGGCGGAGATCTTGTCAAACAAATTTGATTGTCTTCTTTGACTGTGTCACTAAGGCAGTAGACAGGGGCCAAGTGGTAGACATCCTCTATCTTGATTTCAGCAAGGCCTTTGACTCTGTGCCCCACAAAAAGTTGATCAAGAAGTTGATAGATCTCGGGGTTGGGGAAAAGATGGCCAGATGGGTGGAAAACTGGCTGAAGGGCAGAACCCAGAGGGTGGATGTATGGGGGAGAGTTATCTGGCACAAGACAGGTAACCAGTGAAGTCCCACAGGGCTTGGTGCTGGGGCCGGTGTTGTTCAATGTCTTCATCAATGACTTTGTAGATGGCATTAAGGTCAAAATGTGCCTATTAATGGATGACACCAAACTCTGGGGGAGAGTGGACACAGCTGAAGGGATACAGGACCTACAGGAAGATCTGGAAAAGCTAGGGAGGTGGTCCAGGATCTGGCAGCTTGGCTTCAATGCCAAGAAATGCAAAGTTATGCATATTGGAGCCAAGAATCCCAGGACAGAGTACTACCTGTTTGGTGTCCAAGTATCTGCATCAGAGGAGGAGAAGGACCTGGGAGTGATGATCACTAGTGACCTGAAGCACTCCACGCAGTGCAAGAAAGCAGCAGCAAAGGCAAACAAGATGCTGGATTGCACATCTAGGGGGATCAGTAGGAGACAGGAGGTTATACTGCCCTTGTACAGGTCACTGGTAAGGCTGCATCTAGAGTATGGAGTTCAGTACTGGTGTCCATGCTCAAAAAGGACATTAACCTGCTGGAGAAGGTCCCGAGGAGGGCTACAAAGATAATAGCTGGTCAGCAGGGTGAGGCATACGAGGAGAGTTTGAGGGCACTGAACATGTACTCCCTGGAAGACATGAGAGAGAGAGAGAGAGGGCACATGATTGGGACCTTCAAGTACTTGAAAGGGATAAATAAAGTTGATAAGGAGAGTCTATTTAAACTGAGTGGCAACCATAACATGAGGGGGCACAGTCTTAAGCTGGAGGGTGAGAGCTTTAGGAGGGAGGTCAGGAAGCACTTCTTCACAGAGAGGGTGGTGGACACTTGGAATGCTCTGCCAGAAGAGGTAATCTCATTAAAGACAGTGGGAAGCTTTAAGAGAGGCCGAGACAGGCATAGGGGGAGGGTAAGGGTCATGGGTAGGGAGGATAGGAGGAATGGGGAGAGGAGGCGGAGACAGTAGCTCAAGCTGTGGACCCTGCAACACGAGCAGACTTGATAGATCAAATGGCCTTCTTCTACTGGCTTCTTCATATGTTTGTTCATATGTTAAATTCAACATTCAGTCCATGTTGATATCTGGACTTCCCTATTCAGTAGATGCATTTTGATGGATTGAGTATCCCATGCTGGATACAGACTGGCCTGTGATACAGATGCTGTTTTCAAAAAGAACAAAAAAGCATTATTTAATATAACTGTCATTGTGAGGCTCTGTAATATACATATCAGGGTGTATATCTGAAATGGTGTAAATTAACAGGTAGCAGACTTAGGGACTAAGCGTGATGCATCTTTCAAATTGTTTTCAAACATTAAAATGCAGGCATTGCCCACCTGGGACTAGACTGCCTGAAGTTTTCAAACATCCCATAATACAATAAATCATAGTGTATAGTTCATTATACTACATATGAGTTTTGTCTTGCGCAGATATTTCTTATAGTATTGATACCCAGTGGCATTGTAAACATCCAGAAATGCATTACTCATGTGGTCCCTGCCAAATAGATTGCCACAGCATTTCATGAAGCTATAAATTACATTGTTTATCATGTGGTATGACATACTATGGCTCACTATATGGAAACTGTATCATAAATGGTTATATATACCAATATGGCTTGATATATGGAAATAAAAATCTGTATCATAAATGGTTATATATACCAGTATGGCTTGATATATGGAAATAAAAACCTGTTTTATAAATGGTTATATACTATACCAAGATCATATTTTTGTCATGATCATGTCTTTTCCTTAAAAATAGGATTTTGCATAAATTGGGTATTCTGTTGTATAAGGTAAAAAATTGTTTTATATCCCCAGTAGTTTCAAGTATGTTTCCTAGATTTTCCAATTTTAATGGCACTAGGTCCCAGATTAAATTCACTTATGAAATTCCGCTGTTCCGATCTGTCTTTGGATGGAGATCACCTTTATTCAGGGCTCCTTTGTTTTTTAATTCTCTACCTGCCACTATTATTGAATGCAGGACTGTGTGGTCTTTTAAAACCAGATTGAAATCCTGCTGATGGATAATGACACTTGTGCATGTTATGTTAAATAGTTGTCTTTTTTATGTGTTATGTATTTTATTGATGTGTTTATGTGTTTTGTGACTTGTTGCTGGTGAAAACTGGCAGTTTTTGCTCATCCTGCTTACAAGTATAAAAAATTAAAATAAAAAAAAAATGTTCTGAGATGCTGACAACTAACATTTATTGCACCATCATCCGTGTTAGTTCTACAGAATTTGCATGGGTGAGGAGAACAATGGGAAATGCCAGGTGAAGGCAGTCTCGGGGGATGGCCTCCCCATATGCTCCTCCATGCCACCAGACCCTTATCATCAGCACCCCCACCCCCTGCTCTGCCCCTGGTGTCTGGCCACTGGCTTCGAAGACATAAACATCCTCTAGAAATACAGAGCAGTTTGGCAGAAAAAGACTGTTGGTCAATCCAGTCTACTCTGTTTCACCCTATCCTACCTCAGGACCTAATGTCTAGTTTGGGTTATTGCCCTCACCTCCCCCTTGCCCCCTGCCCTGCTGCTTTCCTCCTGCTTCACTATGAAGTATTTTACTGGGGTGAAGCAGTGTTTGAAACCTTTAATGATCTTTGTACCCAAGGGACCAAACTGTGTCCCATCCTGTTCAATAACATGATCAAGGACATAAGCATGAGAAACAAGACCATAAACTATGTTGATGCAACTACCTCCTGTTCCAGATTAAAACAAAGTCCCTGAAACCTGCAAATTCCAAGATGACCTTTATGCCGTAATAAACTGCACAAAGAACTCCAATATGCTACAGAATATTTCCAAATCAAACAAGATTAACATTGGATGTGCTTCACCAACCCACTTTCTCCCCTCACAATGCAACAGAAACCTTAAAAAGTGAATAAAACCAAACTATTTACATTCACAATAACCAATTACCTATGCTGCACAGACATACTGAGTAAACATTGGCTAAGGCCAGCAAAAGACCATATTACCCCAACATTGGAAAGCATGCTGGACTAAACTTGAAAAGCCCTAACCAAGGTGTTTAAAACATTAGTCAGATCACTTCTTGAGTGTGCCACCCCTGCCTTATCTGGCAGCCTCATAGAAGTGCAAGCAGAAATACTGGAGAGCATTCAGACATGGGCCTTGCCAATAACTTCAAATGGCCTGTTACATCTCCAATATTGAAAGCTCTAATTTGGAGAGCCTAGACTTCTTTAGACCAACTGAAATGAACCACATGCAATATTGGCAGAAGAGCATTGGCCCATACAGTCTGCCCTGCTTTACCCTATCCTACCCTGGGATCTAACGCTTAGTTGGGGTTACTGCCCTCACTTTCCCACTTGCCCTCTGCCCTACTGCTTTCCTCCTTTGTCACTATTAAGTATTTTACCTGATTGGGGCAGTGTTTGAAACTAGTAATGGATCTTGTACCCACCAGCTGGTAGGCTGTCCCATGGCTCAACCACTATCTCTGTAAAATAAAACTTTCTCACTTCCCTTTTGAATTTCCCCTTTGCCAGGGTACACTCATATCCCCATGTTCTTGATTAGCTAGTTCTGTGGAAACATGTCCTCTCAGTCTACCTTGTTCATTCCTTTCAGTAAGTAGAAGGACTCTGTCATATTACCTCACCTCCTTTTGATCTCCAGTGAGTACATGTTCAAGGTCTTAAGTCGATCCTCATAGGATCTGCCCTGCCTGCTTGAATCATTTTGGTTACCCAACACTGTATCATATTTAGCCTTTCTTTGTCTTTCCATAGGTGGGGGCTCCAGAAATGGACACAGTATTCCAGGTGTGGTCTCACCAGTGATCTATAGAGAGACAGTATAACCTCCTTCCTTCAGCTTTCAAACCCCTCCTAATACACCCTAACATCCTGGTTGCCGTGCTGTAGTCTAATACATTGGCTAGATTGTTTTAGGAAGTCGCTTATGATGACTCCCATGTCCCTTTCTTCAGTGGTAGTATCCAACTTAGCCCCTCCCATCCAGTATTGCTTCCTGGGATTCTTGTTCCCTATATGCATTACTGTGTAGCTTTTGGTGTTAAATATCAACTGCCAAAGTTTGTACCACCTCTTTAATCTTTACAGGTTCCTCTGCAGTCCCCTAACCCCTTCCTCACTGTCTGCTCTGCCACATAACTTAGTGTTACCTGCAAAGAGTCACATCTTGGTGTGTATTCCTTCTACTATATCACTGATGAACATATTGAAAAGGACGGGCCCTAAGACTGAATCCTGTGGCACCCCACTCATGATCTCCCTCTCACCTGCCATGACCCCATTTACCACCACTCTCTGTTCTCTCCCACTCAGCCAGCATCTCACCCATCTAACTAGATCCTTCACTATTCACAGATCCTCTAACTTCTTCAGCAACCTTCTGCGAGGCACAGAGTCGAACATCTTGCTTAAGTCAAAGTAGAGCAAATCCACTGCTTCTCCCTTGTCCACAGCCTTTGTTATCCAGTCAAAGAATACTATCAAGTTGGAATAACAAGATCTCCCTGCCATGAAACCATGCTGCTTACTATCCTGGAGCCCATTTCTCTCCAGGTAGTCCACTAGGTCCTCTTTGACTAATGTCTCCATTAGTATACCTGCTATGCTGATAAGACTAACAGGTCTGTAGTTTCCATGTTGCTGTTTGTCTCCTTTTTTGTGGAATGGAACTACATCCACTAGCCTACAATCTTTTGGAACCACCCCTGACTGTAGGGAGCTATTGAATAGCCCTGCCAGGTGTTCAGCCAGTTCCGATGCTAGTTTGCTGAGCATCCTTGGGAGCATACCATCCAGCCCTGGAGTCTTGCCTATTTTGGGGCTGCTAGCCCTTTTCTGAGTCTTTCCCTGTAAACACAACCTGCTCCATTTCTGGAATCCCTCTTGGAGCATGCTGTATGCCCCTTCCAGGCAGGAGCTTGCTATCTTCTACTGAGAACACAGAGCAAAACTGGTCATTTAGAATGGCTTTCCTTCTGCTCATCCTCCTCCATTTCCCTTCCCCTCTGTCAGCCTAATAATTATTCCTCTCATCTTTCTTTATTCCTTCATATAGCTAAAGAATTGTCCCTCTCCAACCCGCTCAGCAGTAGGCAGTTCTATGTCTGCTTCTGCATCTCCGACCGCCTTCTTGGCCTCCCTCATCCTTAACTGGTAGTCACCCAATTCCTCATCTCCTTGTTTTTCTTTATGTCTAATAAAGTCCTTTTTTAGCCCCTAATTGCTTCTCTGACCTGGGTCTATGTGATAACGGCAAATGCCTAAAGGCAATCGCCGTTATCGCTCAGTCAAGTGTAAACACATTTCCGGCCTCTGACAACCCTGGCCACCAACACAATAGCGCCAAGATATTTTATCATTTCCCCACAGCCCCTACTTAAGGATTCTCAACTCCGGGGGGTGCATGTCGGGGGGGGTGAAAGTAGTAAAAATAAAAAGGTTTGGGCCGGGCACAATAAAAATCGCACCAGCGCCCGGACCCGAACCCAGTACCTCAGCCACCCCAGCCATTGGCCAATCCCCGATGCCATGACGCAGCTCAACCAACAACCACAGCACCACCCCCTTGAGCTTCTCCACCCCCTCCCAGCCCACGCTTGCCGTGCTCCCACCCCGCGTGCATACATATAGCGACATCCTGTCACCTAGTCCGCCCACCCCCTCATCTGGTCACCCTACCTGTCAGTTGCCGTGAGTGGATTGCATGAGGAAGGTGTCGCCATAACGGATGGCGCCCTTCCCCATGCGCCCACTTCATGGGTTACCCTCTGACCTTCTTTGAGAACCTGATTGTGCCTGTTGCTCTTGGTAACCATTCTCAGGCATAACTTAGTTGCCTCTAGAATGGCCCCTTTAATTACTTCCCAGTTCTCCTTCACCCCTCTGATTTCATACACTCCTCTCAGCTTACCCTTGACAAGTGGCCTCATCTGGTCAAAGTCTGCTCTTCTGAAATCCAGAACCACAGCTTTTGATAAGGGTAGACTCGTGCCATGGGCCATTTTGAACCATATGGTGTTATTGTCCCTGGACCTCAGAGGCTCACCAACTCTCATCCCACCTACCATTTCCGAGCTTGTAAGCACCACGTCAAGAATGTCGGTTTGCCATGTGGGTCTCTGACCAGCTGCACCAGCAGGCAGTCCTGCAAGGTATTTAGGAGGGCCTAACTCCTGGCACTCATCACTAGTGGAATGTCCCAATCTGTGACTGGTATCTTGAGATCCACCACCACTACTACCTCCTCCCCTTTGCTGCCCCCTTCTGAATCTGTTCCTGTAGTTCTCTCTCTCTCTCTCTCTCTCTCTCATTTCAACCTGTCCCAGTGATCTGTAGACTACTCCATGTGCATCTTCTTACCAATATGGTCATGAGCTGCACCCACAGTGATTCTGTCACCCACTTCCCTCACCTGATGGACCCCTCCTCAACTGCATCTGTGCTTTCTATAACATAAAGGGCTATGCTGTGCCCTTTTTCCTGTACCCCTGTCTTGTCTATTCATGGTGTATCCTGGTGTGGTGAGTCCCAGTCATTACTGCCAGTGGCCCATGTTTGTAATGGCTTCAAGGTCCACAGCTGCCACCACTCGGCACCACTGAAATCTGTTGGTGGAAGCCACCAATGTGAGCGAGTGTGAGGAACTCCAACAGCTAAAGGAGTAGTGCGATACGAGGGCCTGAATGAGTGAAGAGCTTGTGGGTAAGGAAGGTGGCAAAAACAACAACAAAAAAACTGAGAAAACTTGTAGAAATATTCTTTAACTTGAAGGTTTATACTAACATTTAATTTAACCTAGGATTGGTAGTAAAATTTGGGCCTAATGCTCAGTGGTAAAGCTTGATACAAAGTTATTGCAAAGATCACTTTACATCTGTGCTATGTTTTCGACCTTGTTGAGTCATGCACAACAGGGGTTACAAAACTTCTCATGTGCCCTGTCATTTGGTAGCACCTGGGAAAAGAAGTGGTGTGGAAATACTACTAACCTACTCTCATAGCTGCCAAAGACAAAGTTAATGAAAACTGTGAAGATATCCATGACACATTGCCAGTATAAAAGAAAGAAAAAGAAAGAATTCAAATGAACCCTTGTGTATCTTGGATTTATAGAGGAAAGGGCTTTTAGCTATTTCTGGACAAACCGGAATGTAAAAGAGTCACTAGGGGGTTCGGGTCTGGTTACCTATGGTATACCGTCACTACGGCGACAACTTTACCATGACTGACACTACAGTGGCAACAGCACCAAGTTGCTGTAGTGCTGGCACGGGGCTACAGCACTGCTTTCTGGGGGTTCCCCCCGAAGCAACTCCATCTTGGAGTTGATTGCTTTAGTAGTGGGGTGTGCGGGGACAGAGCCCCCTGAAGAAAACACAGGCTGAAGTGACTCCCTTTATGCTGACTGCAAATGCGGTCGACATAAGGGAGTCGCTGTAACATTGGTCGACAATGCAATTGTCGACCGACTGTCATAGATCCGTTACCTACACTCCCCCAGTGTATTGTAACTTATATTCTCAAGAAACTTCACTCAGGAGGCTAGAGGTTCATGAAGAGACAAAAAAGAATGTTTCCTGTATTTATCCAAATGTAAAAAGTCCAAATAAGAATAAAGCCACTATTTTCTAATCCCAAACAGAACAAAACATTATGGACCGGATTCTCAAAGGGCTGTGAATGCCACAAGCCCTGGGCATTCTGAATATATGGCGCACAGGGCTTGTGGCATTCTCCCTGCTGATGATCGGGATTCTTTGTCTGGTCTAGCTTGCAGCAATCCCAGGTACCCTTTTATAGGGCTTGCACCAAACATTTGGCATAAGCTGCTGTAAAATGGGGAAAACTGTCATAAATGCACCCAATCTTCCTGAATTAAGTGTGGCAAATTTGTTGGCACAGCTAAGCCAACTAGTGGGTTTGGTGCAGGGCTTCATGCAAGCTCTGTATCACCCTTTGTGAATCTAGCCCCAGGAGTTTGTATCAGAGCTGTGATCTCGTGCTGGTTTAAGCCTGTATATCTAGTATCAATGTTAAACATTTAAAGGGTGCTTTTTCTTTACTGCAGGGTGTGCTGATGTAGAAAAATAGTGATTCTTGGGGTCAGAAGAATGCAACCCCAGGTGGCTACAGTGGATAGTAATAGATACATAGATGCTGCTGGCAGATAAGGATCGTCAGGCCCATCCAGTCTGCCCCTTTGCGTTACATGACTAAGCGGTCAGTGACCCTCTCTGGTCATTGGCTTTAGCTTTTTCTTCCTATCTCTATTATTCCTTTGTTCCTGTCCCATGTATGTTTGAAGTCTGCCACCGTACAGGCTGCCACCACCCCCTGGGACAGGCTATTCCATGCATCCACCACAATCTCTGTAAAAAAGAACTTCCTGATGTTCCCCCTTATGCGGCCGCCCTTTAGTTTCACGTCACGTCCTCTTGCCCTGGCATTATTTCTAACATAGAAAATGTTGTCCCCTTCCACCTTGTTTATACCCTTGAGGCATTTGAATGTTTCTTTTTTTTTCCATAAAGATCTTTATTGAATTTTAACAAACACTTGCATACAGTACAAGAGTCAGGGGAAAAACCCCACCTCATAGTCAGAAATACACAGAAATATAAAATTGCATAGAATTGTCACAACCAATAATATGACTTAGCGATTTACTTAAGTGAATAATTGCCCTAACAAATGTTTAGGGTGCATACCTCTAGTGTTGGTAAAAGGAGAGGGAGAAGAAAATAGAGGGGAGAGGCACTCTGGAAGGAGCTGCTGCAGGGGTTAGTAGTTGGGCAATAAGTAAGTACCCACTGTGAAACTAGACAAGGAGGGGATGGGTAACAATGCTGTTAAGTAACCTAGAATCTATTACTGGGGGGAAGGCAAGGTTGAATATCACAGACTAGGGGGACAGGAACCAAATACTAAGCAAACATAGCATCACATATTTAAGTTCCCAAAGAGGGTTTGAGGTATTTGAATGCTTCTATCATGTCTCCTCTCTCCCTCCTTTACTCCAGCATGTACAAGCTGAGGTCACTGACTCTCTCCTTGTAAGGCTTGTTATGTAAACCCCTCATTATTTTGGTCTCCCTCCTCTGCATCTTCTCCATTTTGTCAATGTCCTTACAAAGGTGTGGCCTCCAGAACTGGACACAGTATTCAAGGTGAGGCCTCACCAGGGTCTTGTATAGAGGAACTATGAATTCCTTCCTTCAACTTGTGATTCCCCTTCCAATACACCACAGCATTCCATTGGCCTTTCCTACTGCCTTATCCATTTGCCTTGTGGCCTTCAGGTCCTCTGTGATTATGACCCCCAAATCTCTCTCTCCTCCTTAGTGACTGCCAGCAGCTCCCCCCCCTCCAACCTATAGCTTGCTGCAGGGTTCCTGATCCCCACATGCATGATTTTGCACTTCTTTGCATTAAACCTTAGTTGTCATGCCTCTGACCATGTCTCCAACAGTTCCCAGTCCCTTCTCATCTTTCTATCCCCTCCGGGGTATCCACCCTGTTGCAGTTCTTGGTGTCATCTGCAAACAGGCATACCTTTCCCTCCAGCCCATCTGCAATGTCACTGATGAAGACATTGAAGAGAACTGGCTCCATAACTGACCCCACTGGTCAGGTCCATTTCTTTTGTTTGGGTTCCTTTTTTCACAGCCCTCTACTTTCTGTCCCTTAACCAATTTCCAATCCAGTTTACCACCTTGTGTCCCAACCCCAAACTTCCTAGCTTGTTGACCAGTCTCCTATGTGGGACCGTATAAAAGGCTTTGCTGAAATTGAGTAAGGCAAATATATACTCCATCTCCTTGGTCAACTGCCTTTGTCACCCAAAGAAATTTATCAGATAAGCTTGACAGGACCATCCTGCTGTAAAACCATGCTGCCCGGGATCCAACACTCCTATAGCTTCTAGGTGCTCCACTATTTTTTCCTTAAGCAGTGCCTCCATTATCTTTCCAGTCACAGAGGTTAGATTAACTGGCCTGTAGTTCCCCGCATCTTCTTCACTACCACTCTTGTGAAGAGGGACAATATTTGCCCTTCTCCAGTCCTCTGGGACTGCTCCAGTGTCTAGTGACTGACTGAAACGGGCTGCCAGTTCAGTCCTCAGTTCCTTTAGGACCCTGGGATGTATGCCATCCAGACACATGGCTTTTTCCACCTTCAGCTTCGCAAACTCTTCAAGGAAACTCTCCTCTGTAAATGGACTGGTGTTTACTGCCTATTCTTTTGTTCCTTGAAAGCCTAGCTGTGGGCCCTGCCCACCCCCTTCCACAGTCAAGATCGAACAAAAATATTCATTCAGGATCACTGCTTTCTCCCCGTCTCCCTTCACTATCTCCCCCTTGGCCCCTCTAAGCTTTACTACTATCCCCTTAGCCTTCCTCCTCTCGCTAATGTACCTGAAGAATGTCTTGTCCCCTTCTTTAGCCGATTGAGCTATTCTCTCCTCTGTTTGAGCTTTAGTGCTTCATACTGCCTTTCTGGCCTCCCTCAGACATTTCAGGTACATTTTCTTGTCCTCATCTCTTTGTGTCTCCTTTTATTTTCTGAAGGCTAGCCTCTTGGCCCTTACCTTTTCTGCCACCCCCCTGAGAACCAAAGTGTCTTTTTTCTCCTTTTACCCGTGTCTATCGACCTAACACTTTTGTTTGTTACCTCTGCTATGGCCTCCTTGATGTGTGCCCATTTCTCCTCAACATCCCCACTTGTCCCCCTCTTTTCTAGAGCTTCTTCTAGCTGTAGTCCCATCCTGGTAAAGTCCGTCCTTCTGAAGTCAAAGAATCTTACTTTCATATGGTTTGACTGAATCCCTGTGTCCATGTTGAACCATACCATATTGCAGTCACTGGACCCTAGCTGACTTTCTACCTTTAGATCTGGTACCCTGTTCCAGTTCTTCAGCACCAGATCAAGGATTGCCCTGTCCCTCATAGGTCCATGCACCAGCTGCCTAAGGCCAGCCACCTCAAGGAAGTCCACAAAGTCCTGTGCCTAGCTGAGACTCCTGCTGGGATGGACCAATCTTCCTCCGGCATGTTAAAGCCTCTCATCAGCAGTACCTCCCCCCTTACTGCCATGTCAAGCATGTTTCCCAGCAGCAGTTTGTCAATTTTTTCCATCAGAGCTGGGGGTCTGTAAATGAACCCTGTGTGAATGGCTGTTCCATTGCCTAGCTCAAGGGTGACCCATAGTTCCTCCATTTGCCCATGCCTGTTCCCGAATTTTGGTAGCCTTGATGTTTTCTTTGATGTAGAGGGCAACCCCGCTTTACCTTCCCTGTGTTTTCTGAACAGGGCATAACCTGGTACTTGTATGTCCCAGCTGTGATTACTAGTGTACCTGTTCCCGAATTTTGGTAGCCTTGATGTTTTCTTCGATGTAGCGGGCAACCCCCCTTCCCACCTTTACCTTCCCTGTGTTTCCTGACAGGGCATAACCTGGTACTTCTATGTCCCAGCTGTGATTACTGGTGTACCATGTTTCGGTTATGGCCACAATTTCCAGATCAGCCTCTGTCTTTGCCGTTGCTAGGTCTGGGACCTTGTTCTCCAGACTGCGGGCATCCATGTGCAAAACCTTCCATGAAGTGTGGCTTTTTTTTTGTACCCTCCTTGTGTTGTGCGTCTTATTTCATCATACTATTCCTGGCAGAATACATAATACATAGTTCAGCCAAAATTCTTGTAGGTCCTTGTGAGGGTACCAAGGTCCAGAACAGTAGCATCTGGTGTTCTCCTCTAACTCCAATTAGCATTGGTTACTCACCATTCAGCTGCAGTCCTCAGCCTAGAGCAGCCCTGCTTACATAGTGGAGCAGCATCCTGAATTCCAGGCATAGAAGTCATCCTATGTATTTTGCAGTAATTGTTCTACAACCCTTTGCCTGAAGTCCTTATTTTTCAGTGGTTTCACAATTTGTCTACCATGGATAAGCACAGCTTAGATGGAGCATTTCAATTTCAGTGAGGTCCAGCTTCCAATTGTATAGCTGGATTAAAGCAGAGAAAGGTTAAGTGATCCATTCAGGGTCATACAGTGAGTGAATAAATGGAGTTTGTGTGATTTAAACCTGGGAATTCCTGGATCAACAGTCTTCTCTGTTGACTTTGGATGGAACTGATTTTGTTAATGCAGTCATTTTCAAGTCCTACAGAGACTGAAAAATGGTCTTGGTTTGTTTATGCCTAAGGTAATCAACCAACACACCTTTTTCTATGTGGGTAAAGCGCCCCCACCACAAACACGCTTTTTTAAATAAGAGCCCCTGACAGGCCAGAATACGTGTGAGTTTCACACTGCTTTTCTGTACAACTTCACAATGCTGCACCATGAGCCCAGCTTTTGAGCGGCATCCACAGTTCCAGGCCATTTCTTTCTGCAAGCACAGATAACGATTTATTTATTTAGTTAGTTAAAATTAGTAACCAGGAAAGGCACACTGAGCCAAGAATTGTTTCCAGGTGTGTCCTGGGGAGAGGGGAAAGGAAAACAACAAACAAATACAATCAGATTGATGTTTACAAACAAGTAAGGTGCAATCAGCAGTAGTGCAATTTGGCAAAGGCGAAACATTTTCAAGCTATGGGTATCAGGAGTGAGAACGCACTCTACATCCTAAAACAAATGCAACTGGTAGAAAATCACAGTGCAGAGAAATGGGAGGCACATAACCATCCCAAGGGAGGGGGCAAGAACTGGGGAAGGAGGAGGGAAAGGCAGGTCAGAAAGGGAGCTGACGGATGAAGGAGGGGGTGGAAGGAGTTTAAGCTGGTGCTTTAGGAAGGGTGGGGTGGGTGAGAGATAGAGTGTAGAAGGGAGGAGGTTCCAGAGGGAGGGAAGATGACAGGAAAAAGCTGACTGCTGAGTGGAGGCGTGAGGGCGGGGGAGGGAAAAAGTGCAGAATCCCTGGAGCGAAGGGGTATGAGGCCGATGAGATAGGAGAGATGAGACTGGATAAGTATGAGAGCAGTTCCTCAAAACCAGTATTTAGAGATGAAAGACGCACAGTCATACAGGTAACGGGAGGGAAAAGAGAGGATGGATAAGAAGAGCAGAGTGTGCAATGATGGGTACAAGGGAGTGAGTTTGTGGTAAAATGACAGAAGGCATTACAGAGGGTTTCCAGTCTGGCAACGGAAGAGGATGGAGCAGTACAATATACCATATCAGCATAGTCAAAGTCTGGTAGCACCAGCTTGGTAACCATTTCCCTGCAGACATGTGGGGACAGAAAGTCTTTATTACAGTGTAGGGCTCCAAGTCTGGGGTGGAGTTTAGTTGAATGGCATCAAGTGAGCAGAGATGTTGAGCCAGCTATCAAGCCACACACTCAGATACTTAAGGGAATGGACTGCTTCAAGGGTAGAACCATCCAGGGTGGTGAAGGAAGGGAGGCAAGCCTGGACAGTTTCTAGTTGGAGCCAAAGGTCATGGACACTGTTTTCTTTGTGTTGATCCAAAATGGTTGGGCTGAAACCAACACAGGAAATTGTGGAAATCTTGCCAGAGAATGACTTCGGCCTCAGCTGATGGACCAGAAGTATAGAGAATAGTGTCAGCTGCATATATGCATATGCATATTGACACAAGCTGAGGGGAGGCCATTGACAAAAATGGAGAACAGGATGGGACCCAGAATGGAGCCCTTTGGGACCCCAGCCTCGATAGTGAGTGGAGGGGACAGGATACCACCTACCTGCACTGACTGCTGATGGCGTGAAAGGTTGGAGTGAAACCACTCAACGCCATAGTCTGATAGGCCAGCAGAACTCAGCTTGTCCAGGAGAAGCAGATGGGCCACTGAATCAAATGCTTTGGCTAGATCGATGAAAATGGATGCCATAATGTGACCCTGATCCATTTCAGAGAGGATGTAGTAAGTGATGCATAGGAGGGAGGAGACTGTGGAATGGTGTTTCTGAAAACTAGACTGGAATGGAGAGAAGTTAGAGGAGTAGAGGAAGTCAGACAGCTGGAGTTGATCAACTTCTCTTGCAACTTTGCAACTGGTGTACCATTTACTGTAAGGACTGGAGGAGCAGATGGGGTTGAGGGATCAAACAGAGAGTGGATCACTTTCCAAAACTTTGTGGGGCAGTTGAGATTGTTCTGAAAATTGGCTTTGAAGCACAGGGATTTCGCTGTTTGAACAGTTTTTGTGTAGGAGTTGCTAAGTGCTCTGTAGGAGTGAAGGTCTGACAGAGACTGGGAGAATTTGAACTGAGCCCAGACTTAATCCTGGGTCCTGCACAAATCGATGAGGTCAGGGGTGATCCAAGGATGGTGGGAAGACTTAACCCTGGCCTTCCAGACAGGGACATGTTTGTCCCAGACAGATGTTCAGATCAAATGGAAGAGGGAAAGGGCAATGCCTACATCAGGGACAATATGCATGGGTAACCAATCTGTTGCATATAGGTCACTTAGTAGAGTGTCTGTGTTTAGTGACCATAGGGACCAAGACCAGATATACTTGGAGGGAGGGTATGGGGGACACTGGAATTTTCTGAATCAATAAGTCATACAATAACCATTAAAAGCATTAGGCAATATACCTGAAGCAATGATGTGGTGTGGGTGGGAGGAGAGAATCCAGTCTAGCAGGGTGTGGTTTAAAGAATGTGGATTGAGCCAGGTGGGTTCAGTGATGAGTTGTGATAGATTTAGACACTCAATTCTGAAGGAAGTAGACATAGAGACGGGGTAAGCCAATTGATATTAAAGTCCCCCTGGAGAATTAGTTCACCAGAAGTGGAATGAGTGGTGATGACAGAGCATGAGTCAACAAGATAGGAGGGAGGGATTTTAACAGATGCATTAAAAACCCCAATGAATATGGCCAGAGAGGAGGAGAAGGAAAGAGAGTGACAATACAGGGGAGGCTCTGACGTACATAGAGGACTACTCCTCCTCCACGCTTGTCCCTGTCCTGCCTAAACAGGTGGTAGCTGGGAAGGGCCAGGCTAGAGTCAGGATGTCTGGAGCAGAGCCACAAATCAGAGATACAGAGGATGTCAGGAGTATTATGGGAAACCCATGCCATAAGAAGATCCAGTTTAGGGAGAAGACTCCAAGCATTTAGATGAAAATACTAAGGCCTTTAAGGATACATGGAAGGGAAGAGGGAGAAAGGCCAGGACTGACTTTCATATCACCTGCAAGAATAAGAAGCAAGGTAAGGAGATGGAGAATATGTAAAGGACTTATGTCCTTTTGACCGGGGAGGAGAGAGAGAGGGAGAGGGAGGGACAGGAATGGGATAGGATAGACCATTGAAGGAACTCCAGATCAAGGGAAAATGACAGCAGGAGACCAGAGTATACAAGGAAGGAAGGAAGGAGTAGAGAAGGGAAAGAGGGGAGAGAAGGAGAGTAAGGAGAAGGATAGATGAGTGAGGGAGGAGGGGAAGTTGATGGAAATACAGGAAGAAAAAGGAGGAGCAAGAGGCACAGAAGAAGGGCGGGGAGCATAATGTTGTTGAACAGATACAGCAATATACTGCAGAAATTGAAATTATACAAAATAGCACTACTATAGTACTAGAAGAGCTAGACAAGCAATAAATACCAATGAGGAACACAATTATTATAGTACAATTAGGCAACCATAATAACAGCAGAGTAAAACTGGCAACAAAACCTAGCAGTGAGGGGACTTCTGGTGACATCGGAGCTCATGGTGGACTGAATCCTGAGAGGCACTCCAGGGTTGCTTCAATATCCACCTCCATCCCATGACTAAACTTGCTTCCAGAGCAAAACAGCAATGCTTAAATCAAATAATGACTAATACTTGGTAACATTTGAAAGAATTCATGGCCGAAACTGAGAAAAATGGCACAAAAGATCAGCCCTCCCAGCCACCTGGCACAGGCCGCCAATCTCCTTGGCATTTGAATGTATCAAGCTCCAACTCAGCTCAGAAGAGGAGGCAGCTTTTGCAATGACTTCTAAGAAATTGTATAAAGAGCTACATAAGCTGGGGGACAGTCCTCCAAATACAGCAAGAGCTCATGGAGGTCCGTTCCAAACAAAGGGTGCACTTCCAGAAAACCGCCGACTTGGAGCAACAGGCCACCAAAACCTCCAAAGCAATGGATCTTCATAATAGCACCATCTTACAGCTACATGACCATGAGATCTGGCTGCAGCAAAAGCTTAAAGACCTAGCGAATGGGTCGAGAAGGATCGATATTCACCTACACGGTCTCCCGGAGTGTACAGAATAGGGAAATATGGTGGCATTCATAGAAAGTTTCCTCAGAAAGATCCTGGACTTGGGTGCAGATTATCCCTTAAATGTCATTTGAGCACGCAGATCACTATTGGCCCGGCCTATGGATCCAAAGGCTCAGCTCAGGTCTATAATAATAGCATTTTTGGACTTTCATACCAAAACAGAAATTTTAACGAAAGCTTGGGCTAAAAAGGAGATTTTGTTCAGGGACACACGTCTCTTTTTTGAGCACGACTATGCACCTGTTACAATGGACAGGAGATGTATCTTGGATGTTTCTGCTTATCTTGGAAGTAACTTCACAAGGGTTTGAATACTGCATTTTGGTTGTCCCTTGGGGGTAGCTGGATTGACTACTAGGATTTTGGGACAGAAACTAGTTTTAAATAATTTACTGGTGCGTAGCAGTTTGTGATAGTTAAACTATTTTTAAATAAGTTACTGTGGTTAAGGAGTTGTCATAGTAAAACCTGCAGTGTGAATTGAAACACAGACAGCCTCAGGTGCAGGAAATTGTTCACCTCATTGTTTTCAGACCACAAAGTGTTGTATTGGAACAGGAAAGGTTGCATCATAACCATTGTCAACAAATTGCCCTGGGTGGAGATATCCAGACAAGATCAGATTACTATAAGTTACTGGTGGCTGCAATATTTAGAGACACAAAGCACATCTTCTTGACCTGGAAGGACACTACTTCTTTATTCAGCTGTGAGCTGTGTGAGAAATTCTATATTGTACTTGATATCTGCAACAACGTGTACTTTTGCTTAATTCTGTGGGAGGTGAAACTAACTACCCTTGGTAATTGCTTTTTATTTACATATTTATTTAGTGTTTAACCAAGAAGGGGCTTGCAAACTCTATTTATCTTGTGAGCAACTTCAGAAGGATTTAAATACTGCATTTGGGTAGACCCTTGGAGGTAGCTAGATTGTCTACTAGGATTTTCTGACAGTTAAACTATTTTTAAATTTACAGGTGGCTGAGGAGTTGAAAAAGGAGCTTGTAAACTCTGCTTATCTTGGAAGTAACTTCACAAGGGTTTGAATACTGCATTTTGGTTGTCCCTTGGGGGTAGCTGGATTGACTACTAGGATTTTGGGAGAGAAACTATTTTTAAATAATTTACTGGTGTGTAGGAGTTTGTGATAGTTGAACTATTTTTAAATAAGTTACTGGAGGTTAGTTGAATTACTATAAAGGGCAGTACTCACCAGGGTGGTGGAGCAGTGGTGTATTTGATTGTTTCTAACAGTCACCTGTGGTTGTGGACTACCCACCCCCCTTCCCCACACCCCACCTCCCCAGACGTGGCATTTCCTTTATAGCCAAAGTTCTGACATTACTTCCTCAACAGGTCTTGGGGCAGAACTGTCATGTTCTTAATAACCCATCACAGTGCATAAAGGGTAAGTACACACCACCAAAAAAAAATATATATATATTACATATTGTATATTATAAGGGAGAGGGACATGTGGGGAGTGGTGCAATGCACTGGCTGTGGGGCAGCAGTTTTCCGGGAGACATTCTGGAAACTGCGCTTGCTGTCCTATTTGCAGACAACTGTCAGCTCTGAGGGAGGAGATTGCCCACCCAGGCTGAACTGGCAAGGACTATGAGGCATCCCCACCCAAAGAGCACCACTGCCACAACCACTGCCTCAGAGGTTGCCAAGTATGAAGAGCAGTTGGACCACAGTGGGTTCTGGGAGGGTGCGGGTGGTGGAACAGAGACAAAGCCCCCTAGTTGTACCTCTACACAAATCATACACCAGTCTGGCAGAGCAAGTTTCCTCTATGATGGCACCCTCAGTGGAGACCAAGAAGAATGCTGAGGACATCCACAAGGGAGACCCACAAAAGGGTGGCAAGGGACACCACAGGGGAAGAAAACAGCTTCTGATAGGGGACTCAATTGTTAGGGGGGGTAGAACTGGGGAAGGGAGAGGAGAGGGAAGTAAGGTGCTTGCCTGGTGCCATGGCTTGGAGGGACAAGAAGCAAATCCACAGGATAGCAGAAGCAGCATTACAGGAGAGGGAACTAGATATCATTGTCCACCTTGGGACAAATGACCTAGCTAGGCATGGAATCAGTGCAGTGCAGGATGAATTTGTGGAGTTGGGGAGTGGCCTCAGACAGGTAGCAAGCACGGTTACCTTCTCAGAGATGCTGCCAGTCCATGGCAGGGGTGAGGCTAGGGTACTGCACACCATGCAGTTTAATGAATGGTTGCAAAACTGGTGCAGAGCACAGAGCTTTGGTTTCATTGGGGACTGGGGGTATACCTGGCGAGATGAAGGTCTATACTGGCATGATGGTCTGCATCTGTCCATGAAGGGAACCAAGCTCCTAAGTGACAGGTTTAAATGCTTCCTTGGCAAACTTTTAAACTAGCTAAGGGGGAAGGTGCTGATAAGAGGCAGGAAATTTCAAGCCTCCCCCCACAAAACATGGCAGGTAGTAAGGTAAACACTGAGGTACATAGCTCAACAGAGGGCAGGACAGGGGTAAATGGAAAAATAGACAAGGGCAATAAGAGCAGGGATGGGGGAAAAAGGATAAAGCCAACATTAAATGGAGGGCAATGAGTACCAATGCCCATAATCTGGGAAACAAGCTTCCTGAGCTAGTAGCCCTGATGAAAGATGACAAATTGGATATTGTGGCAGTCATGGAAACAAGGTACATGGAGAATCATGACTGGGATGTCAACATACCGGGGTACACAGTCTACAGAAGGGACAGGGAGGGTAAACGAGGAGGTGGAGTAACTCTATACATAAGGGAAGGGATCAAAGCTACAGAACTAAAAAGTAAAGGGGGAGGACAAGAGGCACTCTGGGTCACCTTGGAGACAGGGAATGGCATCACAATCTGCACAGGGGTTGTATACAGACCCCGTCTCAAGGAGAAACAGATAAGAAAATGATGGAGGACATTCTAAAATGGCTGAAAAGGGGAGATACTGTTGATGGGGACCTGAATATGCCAGATGTTAACTGGATGACATGTACTGCAGCCACATCCAAGAGCAGGGTCATTCCGATGCCCTGAAGGGGCAGGCCTTAGACAGCTAGTGTTGGAACCCACTGAGGGAGCAATACTAGACCTGGTACTCTCAAATGGAGAGGATCACAAATTTAGAAGTCAGTAGACATCTGGGAACAAGTGACCACTGCACAGTGTGCTTCACAATAAGCACAACCATGGAGACAAGCCATACAAAAACTAGGATACTGGACTTTAGAAGGGCCGACTTTGGCAAAATGGGTGAATACCTGAGGAATGCACTAGCAAATGGCCAAAAAGGAGGGGTGGAAGAACAATGGAGAAAAATCAAAACTGCTATCATAGAGGCAACAAGCCTTTGTGTGAAACAAAGAAAACAAAGCGGAGTAAAAAACCACTATGGTTCTCAAAAGAGGTGGCAGGGAAGGTTAAGGAGAAAAAGGCTGCATTCAAAAAGTATAAGGAATCACAGAAGAAGCACAACAGGGAACTGTATCAATTAATGCGGAAAGAAGTGGGGAAGGCAGTCAGAATAGCAAAGGCCCAAACCAAGGAAAAAATAGCCAACTCAGTTAAGAAGGGGGATAAAACCTTCTATAGGTACATTAGGGAGCACAGAAAGGTTAAGGGAGGAATAGTGAAGATTAATAAAGGAGAGGGGAGGTGGGCAGAGGGAGACAGTGAAAAGGCAGAGATACCGAATGAATACTTTTGCTCCGTATTCACAAAAGAAGATGAGGAGAAGTTACCTAAACCAGACAATAGAAGCATTCTGAGTAGGGGGGTTGACACCAGTCCATTTACAGAAGAAAGAGTCCTGAAAGAACTCCTAAAACTCAAGGTGGACAAAGCAATGGGGCCTGACGGGATTGACCCCACAATCCTAAAAGAACTATAGGAGGACCTAGTGACACCACTGACCACACTTTTTAACAAATCATGGGAGGATGGGGTGGTACCTGAGGACTGGAGGAGGGCAGATGTGATTCCCCTTCACAAAAGTGGGAGCAAGGCAGAAGCAGGAAACTACAGACCTGTAAGTTTGACCTCAGTGGTAGGGAAAATGATAGAATCACTTCTGAAAGAAAGAATTGTTGAGTACCTAGAGGCCAGCGGGGCACAGGACCCAAAGCAGCATGGATTTACAGCAGGAAGATCATGTCAGATGAATCTAATTGATTTCTTTGACTGGGTGACCAAAGTAATAGACCAGGGAGGGGCTGTGGATATGGCCTACCTAGACTTTAGCAAGGCATTTGACACAGTCCCGCACAAAAGACTAATAATCAAGTTAGCCAGCCTGGGAGTGAGTTCCAGGGTGGTAGCCTGGGTAGCAAACTGGCTGGACAACAGGACACAGAAGGTAATAGTGAATGGAAACACTCTGAAGAAAGGGGGGTTAGTGGAGTACCTCAGGGCTCAGTACTGGGTCCAGTCCTCTTTAACATCTTTATAGGTGACATTGCAGAGGGTCTGAGGAAAGGTATGCCTTTGCAGATGACACAAGATCTGTAACAGAGTTGATACACAAGGGGGTAGAAAGGATGAGAAGGGACTTGGCAAGGTTGGAGGAATGGTCAGACATATGGCAACTTAGATTCAATGCAAAGAAGTGCAAAGTAATGCACCTGGGAAACAAAAACCCAGGAGAAGAGTACACAATAGCAGGGGAGGTACTAACAACAACAAAAATGGAAAGGGACTTGGGGTAGTCATATCAGATGACCTAAAGGTGGGTAAGCAATGTGAGAAGTCAATAAGGAGAGCCAGGGGGATACTGGGATGCATAGGACGGGCATCACAAGTAGAAAAAGGGAAGTGGTTATCCCTCTGTACAGACAGTTGGTGAGACCCCATCTGGAATACTGTGTGCAGTTTTGGAGACTCCATCTACGCAAGGACATAGACAGGATGGAAGCAGTCCAGAGGAGGGCAACTAAAATGGTGCTGGGTCTGCATCAGAAACCATATGAAGAGAGACTGAGAGAGCTTAATATGTATACTCTTGATGAAAGGAGGATGGGGGGACATGATAGAAACTTTTAAGTACCTCAAGGGAATCAACAAAGTCCAGGAGGGTAGCATCTTTCAGAAAAAGGGATGTGTAAGAACAAGGGGGCACAATTTAAAGATAGAGGGTGAGCTCAGGAGTAATGTGAGGAAATTTTTTTCACGGAGAGAGTGGTGGATGCATGGAACTGCCTTCCTGGGGAGGTTGTTGGGTCTAAAACAGTGGGGGAATTCAAACATGCATGGGGCAGACATAAGGCAATTATAGTGGGGGGTTGCAGGAAGTAGGCTTTTGGTTAACTAGAATCTGCAGCTTATCCAATAGGAAGGGAAATGGGCAGACTGGGTGGGCCAAGTGGTCCTTATCTGCCATCAAAGTCTATGTTTCTATGTTTCTATTGTTACACGAGGTCCCTGCACCCTAATTGGTACCCTCAGAGGTACACCGTAGACAGCTAATGCTTATGTATAGGTTACACTAATACTTAGGGCTAAGGGCATCTACCGTATAAGAGTAGATGTCAGGATATGAATGCATATTGTTGTAATCCACTTTGCTTGCTAATGCACACACATTATGCTATGTATTTTCTGTCTATTTCTTACTTGTCAGATGCCAAGACACCTGTCCTTGAAGTAATTATAATATGTAAGGCAACATTGCATTCCTTCGGTGATGTGCACCACTACATGTAGTTATGTAAGACTCTGTATAAGAACTTTGTTCTAAAACTGATGACTTTACAGAATTATATAATGTTATCTTGGACCGTGGAGCCACCTCTAATTTAGCCAATAGGACTCATCTCTGTAACTAGAACTGTTTCTATCTTTTGGTAACCATAGTAATCATGGGTATATAATGTAATGCACAGGCTTTACACCTCGGAGACCCGAGAGATCCCAAGAGACTACAGAGAAACCTCAAGGTGTAGGGAACGCTTAGCACTGGCTCCCGGTTCGTATTGGTAAGAACTGCTTAGGGCATCTGTGATTTATCCCTTTTGTAGTAATAAACTTGTTTATTACTCGAATGCAATTTGTTTGTGATTACTTGCATTCCCAATATCGTCAAGAAATTTGAAGGTGAGGTTCAGACCTCTCAACAAATTGGCGACTGTGTGCAGGCGATATTTGGTGTTTGTAAGTTTTCACTTGTTGCTTAAACTTTTCCCTTTCCCCTGGGGACTGTAGGTGTACATTCCCGCATCACCTCTCCCATTTTTAAAACCAGTTTGTAGTCACTTGCAAAGTCTGGCTGACTTTTCGGGTGTGGTTGATGCCGTCTCGACCCACTCCATAGCAGCTTTGAATTGCAAGCCTGCAACTTATACAGTAGCCTGGCTGTGTTTAAAGTACTCGTGTTGTGGATCGATATGCAGCACGCTGTCTTTTTCACAGTTTGAATTTTCGCTCCTCCCACACAATGGCCACAGTATCAGATATTGCAGAGAACTGAGACTCGATGTCTCTAACTTCCTTGCCTCCATGGAGGATGGGCTGACTTCGCGCGGGATGCAAGTCAATCCAAAAACCCTGTACTGGGGATTTCAACCCAGAACGCAGAGACACGACAATCAACCAATAAGCGTCACGCTAAAGGGTTGATGGTCGCCGCTCTCTACGCTGCTTTAGAAGCCTCCAAAGTGAGGTTTTGAACCCTTGATCTGCAGATCTCATCTCTTAAGCAAGAGATGGGTTTGTAGTAAACAGAATGTATTAGACTGCAGCAGAACTTGGAGTCCGAGCTCCAAACTCTGCGAAATGAAAAGGATTCACTATTGCATCATTCAGCACAGGCTGGTGAACAAGAACTGTGTACCTTGAAGCAGGAGTGTGAAAGTTTGAGACAGGATAAAAGTCAGGTTGTACAAATGAATGATTTTTTGAGTGCTGCGAATGCTCAGTTGAGTGATGAAATGGGTGAGCTTCAGGACGAGATCAACCAGGTACATAATGATTTAGAAATAGCCTATAGGGACAATCGCGAATTGAGCGCCGCATGACATGGAGTTTTGCAAAAGCAGAAGCAGGATCAGGTTGACATGGATGTTGCAAGTGTGAATCATGATGAATGTAGGACTAAGATGGTGACACTGCGCCATCAGCGAGAGGTACTGGCTGGCCATGCTAAGGCAATGGGAGGCGTAGCCCCTGCCTTTCACTCGTCATCAGAAGGGGAGTTATCTGATGATGACATTTCACAATACAACGCCAAGTCATGCCCCTACTATGGCCCAGAATCCCCACCCAGCCATCCACAGCATGGCGGGTCCCCACCCGCAACTCCCAAGGTCACATGTCGACGACGTCGTGAGGCTCATCATGGGAAACGCCAACATGGCGGTGCCCATGATAGGGGGGGAACAGGCTCAAGCCTGGTCCTGACGGTGCCTCCGGTAGCCGTTATTAATGTGGAAGACAGGCAAGAGATAGAAACCATGATTGATTGAGCATTAGGCAATGTCCCTCTTCCTGAAAGGAGCATGAAAGCTATTAAAAGCCAGATTCGACAGATTTTCTAAGAAGCTGGCACTCAGGAAGGTGTTGTCCACACTGCAGCAGAAGCTGCAGCTCGCGCAGCCTTGGATGGTGTGTGAGACGCTCTACCTTTGCCTGATCGACCACCTACTAATCCCCTACAAATGGCCTACTCTGTTCAGCAAATCGCTGACAGTATCAGTCAGATGAGCCCATCCAACAACCTCAGCTGTCACTTGGAAAAGGTGCGTTCTAAATGCGAGATGCTCAGCCTTGCTGCAGAATATCAGGTCCAAATACTACGCCAGACCATCGATCCTGGTTTGTGGGCCAAACTCCCCAAAGCTGTTCGCCAGGATGGAACCGCTACCTTTGATGAGGTTGCAGCTGAGCTCATTTCGGCTCACAGCCCAGGTGTAGTAGGAGTGATGCTGGCATACCCTGTGAAGCAGAATGCAAAAGAAATCCCAGCGACTTACCACCAGAGACTCTGGATGGCCTACCGAGCAGGAAAACACCTGGCACAAGAAGCTGCGGATGTAGATCTTATTGAATATAAGACCCTGTTCCTTAGGAACATGATTCCAGCAGTAAGAGAAAAGGTAGAGCCAACCACTTACCCAAATATGGATAGGTTTGCCGATATCCTTTGGAAAACCGAGAGGGTGTATCAACTGTACATCCTTGATTTGGGTTCCGGTTCCAAGAAAGTAGCTGCCGTGGAACCTGCTCCTGGGACCACGACACATTACATAGTGGAAGGGCAAGCCCAACGCCAGCAGACCAAACATCCGTCAGCCCCTCCAGCTGGTAACCAACACCCCCAACAGGCCCAACAACAACAACAACAGCAGTGGGGTGGGAACCGGAATTGGCCTAAGAACAGGAAGCATAAGGGCAGAGGTAAACCATTACAGAGAACGGGTCCCTCATATAGGGAGATAGCTGAAGAAAATCAAAAATTTCGAGAGCTCCTGGGACAAGTGCGCTCCATAGCGGATGCTGTTCCCGCACAGACCCTTGCGGCGGTACAACTGGCAGCCCAGGCCACAACCGGCCATGGAGATACCGGAAATACAAGCCCTCAGGCCCACACAGGCCTGAACCCAGAAGCTCCTCCCTATGTAGCATCAGTACAGCACGGTGAAGTCATTCACGCAAGTCAGGCCCAACCTCTGCATGCTTCCGGCAATATGGATTGACAATTACAGGCCCCAGTCCGTATTGTAAACAAGCTGGTCTTGGATACAAACGGAAGGCCCTGCACCAAGGCCGAGGTTGGGGGCCGCCAACTAGTAGTCTTACTAGATACAGATGCAGCTGTATCTGTACTACATGACAAACACCCGGACACATCCCCTTGGTCTACCGGACAGAAGACCAACATGTCAGGAGTCGATGGCACTAGGTTGCCTGCATACCATTCTCTACCCTTACCAGTAGAACTAGGTCATTTAAAGGCCTCACATACTTTCCAACTAATGGTACTGCATGATCATCCTAGTATCATAGGGATCGACTTCCTTGCACCACACGGCTGTGTGGTGGACCTAGATAACATGCTGTTGATACAGATTCAGGGTCAATGCCATACAATCCTGATTCCTACTCACACGTTGTGGCAACAATATCTGCCAACGACAAAGAGTATGACGTCATAGATTTGCTCAAGAATCATGAACTTTTTCCAAAACTCTTACCCATTCTGCAATGACATTTGGAAGCGTTTGCAGTTGGCAAGCATGACTGTGGTAGAATGCACATCGTCATTGAGGTGCCAGGCCCGGCACATGAGAGGCAAAGGCAGTATCCTTTCCCAACTGAGGCCTTGCCTTCCCTTAGAGAAATGATTAAGTCACTCCTCAAGCAAGGAGTAATCAGAACTTGTGTTTCTACTGCCAACTACCCAGTATGGCCCGTGAAGAAACCCACAGGTGCCTGGAGACTTACTATTGACTACAGGAAACTGAATCAGGTCACTCCCAGTTGCTCCCCAACTGTTGCATCGGCACCAGATGTGCTCTGACTTCTAACCCCTGACCAGAAATGGTTCAGTGCCCTGGACATTTCCAATGGTTTTTGGTCATTGCCATTGGCCCTTAAGAGTCAATATAAGTTTGCCTTCACCTTTGAAGGACAACAGTACACAAGGACTTACTTGCCACAAGGATTCCATAACAGTCCATCCCTCTTCCATCTCCACATGATGGATGCCCTCCAGAGTTTCTCAACCCCCCAATGTCTCTTACAGTATGTGGATGACCTGTTGTTGGCCACAGCCACGCAGGAACAACATCTGGATCTCGTGGACGAACTACTGACTCTCATTCAGAGAGCAGGCCTGAAATGTAACCCGGCAAAAGCACAATTGTGTCAGAAAGAAGTACTCTTTCTGGGTCTAAAAATAACTGACCAAGGTCGAAGCCCTACCTGGAAGAAGGTACAGGGATTACAAGACTTGCCATTGCCTACCAGTGTGGCAACTCTTCGAAGGTTTCTAGGTATGGTAAACTATTCGAGAGATTTCATTTGTGATTTTGCCCAGAAAGCTGCTCCTCTATATGAATTACTCAAAAAGGATGTACCATGGACTTGGGGCCCTATTCACACCCAGGCTGTGATGTCACTGAAGCAGGCTCTGGCCTCCGCCCCAGCTCTGGTTAACCCCAATCCAGCCCTACCATTCCATCTGGAGTGTGCCACCTCTGACATTGCCATGTCAGCAGTGCTGACCCAGAAGGTGCATGGCACCTTGAGACCCATTGCATATGCATCACAGCTCTTGACCCCAGTGGAGCAGAAATACGGCTTTTGTGAAAGGAACCTTCTGGCCACCTACTGGGCTGTCAAGCACTTCTTGTATATCATTGGGTACTCACCACTGATCATTAACACTAACCATACACCAACTACCTTTTTGCTCTCAGATAAAGTGAAGGATGGTTCAGTCTCTAACACTAGGCTGACACACTGGTCACTTCTCCTCCAGGATAGAGATATCCAGGTCCATCCGACCAAAGTTCCAACGATGCTAGCTCATAGTCTCCTTTTTCAGGGAGAACCCCATGACTGTACACTACAATCACCTGATCTTCCAGATCCAGGTCCTTTCCTCCTTGCCACACCACAAGTACTTGAGAGTACCTCTTTGTGTCGTATTTTTACTGATGGTTCAGCATCTTACTATCAGGGAGAACAGATTGCAGGGATGGTTATTTTGGTGATCTACCCTTATGGGAACACTGTCAAAATATCTAAACGCTGTAGTGTGGCTTCATCACAATATGCAGAGATGGCAGTGGTGGCCTGTGCCCTTGAGTTCATCTAACATGGAACTCAGGATACCATCATCTTTACAGACCCTAACTGGGTTTGTTGTTCCCTTACAGAATTTCTTCCTTTCTGGCAGAAGAACTCCTTCCTTTCTTCTGACGGCAGCCCAGTGAAATGCAAAGAATTGGTAATATACATACATGCATTGGCACAGAAATTCACACACAAACTCTATGTACACATGGTTAAAGCCCACTCTCTTCATGACCCCATCATGCTTTCAATGACACCGCAGACACCTTTGCTAAGGAAGGGGCCCAAGACGGGGACGTCTGGATGATAGACCATCCAGAAGCTAATGCAGCTGTACATGTTGCAGCCCTCAAGAAGAAATCTGAATCTTTTTCCCCCTTGGACCTCTCAGCAGCCCAACATCTGGACACTGAACTCAAAGAGATGTTCAGATTCCTTGACAAGGGTACTGAAGAAAAACTACCTACACATAACACCTACCGAAGGCATTAAGGTAAGTTGCACTTATCACCTGTTGACAAGCTCATTTGGTTCCAACCAGATGACACTACCACCAAGTTGTAGGTAGTCCCCAAACACCTAAGATCTGAATTTTTGCACCAAGTGCACAACACTCCTACTGGTGGACACCAGGGAGCAGAAAACACCCTCCAACGACTTAAGACCACTGCCTGGTGGCCTGGTATCACCAAAGATGTTAAACAATACATAGACAATTGCCTTGTTTGTGCACAAAACAATCCCATACCTACCAAATGAAATGCCAAACTTTTACTACAAAGACATTCTGGCCCTTGGCATGCCATCCAAATTGATTTTATTGGCCCTCTGACCAATACTAGTAGAAACAATAAGTATGCTCTTGTGGTAAATGACCTTTTCTCAAAGTGGGTTGAGGCTTTCCCCACTAAGACATGTACAGCTAAAACTACTGCCAAAATCCTGGTGGAACAGATTTTCTCCAGGTGGGGCCTGCCTCTTAAGGTAGACTCCGACAAAGGAACTAGTTTTACAGGTGAGTTGATGAAAGAGTCCCTTGAACTCCTTGGAGTTCAGCAAAAGTTCCACATACCTTATCACCCTCAATCCTCAGGTCAAGTAGAAAGAGCCAACAGACGGATTAAGCAAATGCTTTCCAAATTCATTGAGGACAATCCCAAAATCTGGGATTCCCTATTGCCTTTACTCCTTATGGCAATCAGGGGCACACCCTCAGCCACTACCCAGCTCACACCCTTTGAGATGATGACTGGTAGACAGATGAGATTACCTGAACACTTGCTGTTTGACCTGCACACCCCCACTGCAGATCGAGTGTCTGTAGACCAGTATGTGGAAAAACTCAGAAAAGACCTCATACACACACACTTGTATGCTGCAAACTGCATGGGCAAAGCCCAGCAACAATCCAAAATACAATTTGATAAACATGCACAAGAAGTGGATTGGCAAGTTGGAGATCAGGTAATGGTACTTCGATTTGCACATCCCACCCACTCCTTCTCCAATAAGTGGGAAGGCCCATACCCCATTGTCAACAAGCTCAGTCCGGCAGTCTATCAAGTTAGACTCCTACACAACAACAAACTGACTGACAAATGGTTGCATGCAAACCAGTTGAAACTGTACAAAGGAGCTTAACTTACTTTTCCTAACCCCATTGGGCGGAATTGTACTAATACACTAATCTTTGATCTTCCTTTTCAGATACACTGACAAGATGGCTATCTTGTTCCTATATTTCCTCCTCTCAGGAGTGATCCCCCACATCCAAGGCATGGTACCGGACCTCCTACGACAACTGGATCCTCCAGCACCTCCTTCAGAGGGAGTTTCCATCAAAATACCTGATACCATGATCACTGTCCAGGAAGGTTCCGATGCTTACCTCACTGCCTCGGTCATTGCTCCTGACAAATCTACCCTTCAAATTGAGTGGCAAACCACATCACAACGACAAATTCTCCCTGTGGCCAAACTCTCCAAAGGAACTTTTCAGGGTTGGCCCAATGCTAAATTATCCCCAGATGGTTCACTGTCCTTGTTACAAACTGCACTAAGACATTCTGGTTTGTACAATATTACTGCCTTAATAGATCCTTCTTACTGTAATTCTCTGTCCAAAGATTCAGCTCACAGATTTTGTGCTATACACCACATGGCTTCTGCAGCCATGTATCTCTCTGTGTTACCGCCCACTGACAAACAGCTTTTGGAATGTCCAAAACATAACCCTGGTCCCCATAGTGGTCTCACGGCCACTGCCCTTCCAGGTTCTTTGATTAATAATTTGCAGTTTATGCACATACCTGTTTTGTTTAATCTTACTTACTGGAATATGAAAGAGTTTGGTATGTGTCACAATACTAATACATCTGCATTTTATAGTACATTATTGCTTGATAGTTTAGCTGCATTTCAGATTTGTACGCAGGATCCCTTTGCTGGGGTCTATTCTACTGAACATAGAGGCAATTTTGAGAGGAAGACCCCTCCTGGTAGTTTGAATCATAAATGTAACAAACGTGAAGTTGACAGTTCTGATGTTACAGGTGCAACAGGTACTGTCACAGGTCCTTTTGGTACGGCTATGTCTATCTGGAATAAAGCCGACATTGCTGCTATCAAAAGTCATTCCACCAAGTTCTCCACTGGCTTGGTTAACAATGTTTTACCTCCATTATTGCATGGTGTGGATGGCCTTAGTCAGGAAGAAAGATACACTGTATACAACATGCATGACATCGCTAAGGCATTAACTGATTCTAAAGATAAGATCAATGCACTCATACAACAGAACAATAGAGAAGCGGATAAACAATACATTGCTAGGGAAATACTCTGCTCTGCTTATGGCTCATACATTATCACTACCATCAACAACCTCTTCCGTGATTTAGAATCTGGAAGAATCCCTGACATCATACATGATAGATGCATTTCCACATGGTATTGTCCAAGATGTAAAACTTCTAGTTGTGTTTCCATGTGTATGCAACAGACTTTGTCTATTCCTCTCTCCACAGCTAGGAATTTGGGGTTTGTGACCAGACATCCTAATACTGGTCCTTGTTTCACCACTAAGAAATGTTCCATCACAGATACCATGTTTGTTTCTTTTACTGTCTCCTTACCACGTTTTGATCCCACTACAGCTTTGTTCGACAAGTTTGCCCTGGCGCATTTGATAGGGCATTTGGATGAAGACATCTACAGAGAACGCCTGGATCTACCACCTCTATTGGTCTACCATTCCTTCTTGGATGCCTGGGTGGCTCCGCACATGGACTGCTGTGTGAAAAAGCAATACATCTACCTGTGCCAATGTGATGTGTTTGATGTTATACGCCCTGTTTGTGGCTACTCTCCAGACAGCATTGATTGGACTTTCACAATGGATGACAACATCACTGAGAATGGCACCAACTCTTTCGACTCAACCTTGGCTCCAGATCAGCTCTACCAATCCTATTGTGAGGAAGCTCATCGCCTGTCAGCACGGATTTCGAAGACGACCTACACATGCCTTGTCCAGTTGCAAAAGTGGAGACTACCTACTGTATGCTCACAGTACAACTCAGATGGAGAGTACTGCATCATCACTAATCATAAGACTTATACATATGGTTCTGTTACTTGTGCTATTGATTACCCCAACTTCTGTTTCGTTCCCCACCAGAAGACTGTTATTGGACATACTGTTATAAACCCCATCCCCCTTATGGATGCAGACATTATCGATGGTAATCCAGATTATCTACTCACACTCTTAGGATACTTGCCATACTTTAACGTACACATAGACCCACTTACACTGACACTGAAATCACTTTTAGATAGGAAGGACACACACCTCATCCACATCAGCAATAATATTACCAAAGCCAATGAAGCTGTTCTTGACCTGATTAACGATGGAGATATGAATAATGCCTTAACTAACACCTGGTTAGAGATTACTTAAGGTTTTGTTATTATACAAGCATTTTTGATATTCACTTTGATTATTATGCTTTGCTGCCTACGACATACACTACAACAACACCGTGAGCAGCTCGAGTTCCTTTACAAGGCTCGTGCATCGGGATTGTAAACGATCACTGCTCCTGTCCTTTCCCTAGACATTTGCCTGTGTTGCCCTTTTAGAGGCAACAAGGGGGGATTGTTACATGAGGTCCCTGCACCCTAATTGATACCCTCAGAGGTACACCATAGACAGCTAATGCTTATGTATAGGTTACACTAATACTTAGGGCTAAAGGCATCTACCGTATAAGAGCAGATGTCAGGATATGAATGCATATTGTTGTAATCCACTTTGCTTGCTAATGCACACATATTATACCATGTATTTTCTGTCTATTTCTTACTTGTCAGATGCCAAGACATCTGTCCCTGAAGTAATTATAATATGTAAGGCAACATTGCCATCCTTCAGTGATGTGCACCACTACATGTAGTTATGTAAGACTCTGTATAAGAACTTCTTTGTTCTAAAACTGATGACTTTACAGAATTATATAATGTTATCTTGGACCATGGAGCCACCTCTAATTTAGCCAATAGGGCTCATCTCTGTAACTAGAAATGTTTCTATCTTTTGGTAACCATAGTAACTATCATAGGTATATAATGTAATGCACAGGCTTTACACCTCGGAGACCCGAGAGATCCCAAGAGACTACAGAGAAACCTCGAGGTGTAGGGAACGCTTAGCACTGGCTCCCGGTTCGTATTGGTAAGAACTGCTCAGGGCAACTGTGATTTATCCCTTTTGTAGTAATAAACTTGTTTATTACTTGAATGCAACTAGTTTGTGATTACTTGCATTTCCAATATCATCAAGAATCTGAAGGTGAGGTTCAGATCTCTCAACACTATGTAGATGTAAACTGTTTCCCATTCTAAAGCAGCTGTGGGAAAAAGGGGTTGAGGCCCATTTAGACTACCCGGTGATGCTTAAAATCCCCACAGATTCAGGGACACACATGTTTCCCACCATTTTGGAGGCTGCAGAATTTCTGCAACAATAGGATATTTCAGTGGACACATTTCTGGATGGAGAGGCCATTAAGGAGTTGTAAAACAGATGCTGGTACACTGTCACTGGTCCCTGACAGCAGAGGAAGACTGCCGTCCTTGATAATTCAAAGGAAAGCCTCCCGTTAGACCAGCTTGAGAACACCAGGCATACAGTTCCCCCTTCTAAACTCTTTCTGCCTCAACAGAAGGAGAGAGGTAAAAGAAAGAATCAGGTGAACCAGATGAACATGAAGCAGACAGTTCAGCAGGAATGACACACCTGAAGAGCCCTGCAAGAGTCCTGAGATATAATCCAAACACTGAGTAAGCAGTCCTTCAAATTGCCCGATAACTCCTTCCGCCTATCAGGGTTGAAGTAAGACATTTTGACTTTATGTTTTTTGCCCCTGTTTCATATGGCCACCTCATTTGAACATTTAGTTACTACGCCATAGATCAGGTATGATTTGAGACTTTGGGACACCTTCATTTTTTACGTAATTGGTTAGTGCTTGCTGCCATTGTAAATTTGGTCCCACTTTTGAAGACTCAGCTGGCTTAAACCTTGTTTAAGTTGTACTCTACAGAGTAATGAAGAGGTGAACAAAGAGATTGGTTTGGGATATACAGCAACTATAAGGACCAAACTCGATTTGATTTATTGAGGGGGGAACCTTGCCAAAGAGATGTGCAGCAATCACTATTCAAGTTAATTAAGAGTTCAGAAGCAACCCAGTCTGGTCAGAGAAACTGTTGACTTTATATTTCTCAAATGAACTAATGCATGGTATATGTTTAATTGGGGGTGGGGGTGGGGGGAGCACCTACAGAGCAAATATGACTTGGCTTGGAGTTTGGTTGGTCAGTGCGACTGACACCACACCAGAAACCTGAGCTCATTGCGGGCTTTGGTTTGGTATAACCGAGGTTTGTTGTACCCCCCCCATTATTTTGGGACCCAAAAGGGAGGGAATCAGTGGCACAAATGGAAGGTTCACATTCTGGTTTCTTGTTATTAGGGTTAAAGTTATGGTCATGTTAGTTAGCCAATTAAGTTTCTTCTTGTTAACTGCCTGGGATCACTTTCTCTTTTGATCCTTCCCAGCTCGGTTGGCAGAAGGAATTATAGAAGAGATTTTTGGTTACCTTTATGGAGGGGGCCTCCAGCCCTCAATATAAGGGTTTAATTCAGCTAATTCTTTTTCTAATATGCTGTTATGGATTTGACCTGTATCTCATATAATGTGAAGGGTCTTAATGGCCCATTAAATGTGCTTGTGTCCTACAAGAGCTGGGAAGGTATCGAGCAGATATGGTTTTTATGCAGGAGTCTCACCTCACGGAGGTGGAGCATCAGAAGCTGTGTGGGTCATGGGTGGGGGAGGTATATGGGGCCTCTTTGTCACTGCACCCCCAGAGGAGAGTTGCAGTTATATCAATCAGAAGGGACTCCTCTATATGGGTGTCTAGGGTGGAAACAGACCAAGGAGGGCTTTTTGTCCATTTGCACACAAGAATCTTTGGGGTGAAATGCATTTTCCTAAATCTATATGCCCCAATGATACCAAAAACAATCAAACATTTCTCAAGGGATTGTTAATAGATACCCTGGTGAACCCAGATACATACTATGTAATAGGGGGTTATTTTAATAGGGTAATTTCTACACACTGGGATAAGAAGGGTAACACTTCCCCAGTAACTGCTGCCCTAGGGGAGGATTCCTCAAAAGAACCATAGAAGAGGTGGGGCTAATTGATGCTTGACGTTTCCACCATCCAACACAAAAGAGTATACCTTTTACTCCCACATATATGGAAGTTACACCTGTATAGATATGTTCTTAGTATCTAGGAAAAGATCCTCATACATTCGGGTGTGCTGTATTCTCCCCATGTCCTGGTCTGATCATGCTCCACTTTTGCATCACGTGAGTATAAATTTGGTAGACAGAAACTCAAATTGGTGGCTCAATGTAAGCTTACTAAATTTGGGGAAATTTAAGAAAGAAATGTCTGGACAAATAGGAACATATTTAGAGGTAAATGAAGGAAGAGAAACCTCACCCTCAGATAAATGGGATGTGTCTCGAGGCCTACCTTAGAGGCCAGATAATATCCTGTAGTTCCAGATTAAAACGTAGCAGATTGGCACACCAGCAAAAGTTAGAGGAGGAGCTGAAAGAAGCAGAGTTCAGACATAAGCTGACCCTGAATCCACAAGATAAAGCTAAGTGGCAGCAGAAAAAATCTGAGCTGCAGCATCCACTGGTGCAGCAGGCAGAAGTGGTCATGCAAAGGACCAGCCAGAAGTATTATGTAGAGAAGAACAGAGCAGGGAAACTGTTGGCCCACACCCTAAGAAAACAGGTTAATGGTAGGTTGGTCCTGGGGATTAAAGACCTAAATAAGAGGGATACTATGGTCACTGACCCTCCACAAATAGCTCAGATGTTCGCTAGTTACTACAAGGAGTTATATAGTCAGGAGGTACAGGTTGACCAAGCTGCTAAAACAGAGGAATTCCTTGCCCCACTGATCCTACCACATTTAGATTTAGAGGATATAGATTTTCTAGATATCCTGATCTCTCAGCAGTAAGTAATACAGAATATCAAAGATTAGAAGTTGGGTAAATCCCCTGGTTTAGATGGCCTACCAGCTAAGTTTTATAAATCTCTCCGAGAGGACCTGGTGCCTCCACTGTTGGCTTCTTTTCATCATATCCAACAAGGAGGGAAGGTCCCTGACTCATGGCATTATGCTCAAATTTCCATTATTCACAAGGAGGGGAAGGATCTGGAGCAGTGCAGTTCATGCCACCCAATCTCTCTCCTAAATGTAGATTTAAAAATCTTTACTGGGATACTGGCAGACCATTTGCAGAAGGTGGACCCCAAACTCACACATTCTAATCAAACAGGGTTTCTAGCGGGGAGATGTGATAGGGCACTGGCTTTGTGGACAGAAACAGGTAGCATGACTTAATATTTGATTTTCTTTATAGTCCAAAATTTATTTCGGAAGTGGTTTTCTTCATAAGCAGGACACTTTACATACAGTGTACACCACCCAATTCATAATACTGGAGCACTTCCTCAGTTCATATCTTTCTTGGAATTAACATCACTCCCTGGAGTTCCCTCCAGACCTTAATCCTTTCCGCTTACTCTCTGGATCACATCTAACATCTCTGGCTATTCTCTGCCCTTTTATATAGCTTAATGCTCATGTGACATGAAAACTCCACCCACCTGAACATTTCAAATACAATATCTTTATATACAAAGTGTTTTCTTTATTTCTAAGTTCCCAAACACTCTAGTCACCATTTTATTTAATACTGGGACTTTCATACAATCCCTACAATGGTTTTATATGTTTTTAAATGTTTCAAACAATCTCCCAGCATCAAGTAGCACCACCCACCTCTGACTGCAGGATAAAAGAAGTCCAAAGATGGCCGGACAGCTCTACAGGAAACTGAGGCATGATAGAGTGAAGAAGGAACAGGACCAGTCCCCAAACATTTCCAGACGCAGGCATAACAACAGGTACTTTGTTTAACAAAATCCATATAACTCTGTATCATCAAGGAATCACTTTATAAATTTCCAAAAACCTGGTTTTGTTCAAAATATACATTTATTTATTCATTGTAATACAGAGCCTAACACCATCTGTGACTGTAACCTTTTAACCTTAAAGATAACAAGCATTCAGTCTAACAAGAACAGGGCTGCCATTTTTGTTTCCTTTTTCATTTTTCCTTACTTGGCTACTGCATTTTATCTTCTAAACCTACAAGTGACAAACATTCAGGAGCACAAATGCTATATTTGTAATTAGGTGCTTCTTCCTGTTACTTTTACCTTTAATCGCATAATCCCCCTTATTTACAAACCTTTACATACCTATGAACCCATTTTAAAATAAGCAAACCAAACTAGGGGGTTTGAAATTATTAAAAGCCTTCATATGCTACAGCTGAAATTGACCAATCTTAACATACAGCCAGTAGCTCATTTGTGTCTTCCTTCACTAGAGCAACCCCCAAATTCATACAGTAAAATGGGCTCCTTTAGGCAACACCACACATGCACAAAGGAATCACCTTTTGTTTTTATTTATTTTCCTTCTCAGGGTAAGGGCTTACAGTTAAACTTTATCAAAAGCAGTTCATACAAATTCAGCATTTTCACTACTGCTTCTAAAGCACTAGACGTGACAGTTAAATTAACAAAACCCACAATTCAGTTGCTGACTCCCTTTTTAGGCATTTTAACTGTTCTGTCAGGCTACAACTACTGTGGGGTGTAATTAACAACAGGGCATAACCGCAGTTCAGCTACCCTTTCAGTTAATAGGCATCTCATAATAGCAGGACTACACTAATACAGGCATTTCACCAAATGCCTAAACCACAAAGGCAAAGTAAAAGTAGAGAAGCCACCATAAAGCAAACACATTTAATGTTGCTCTTTTTCTCCATGTGGGTCATTTAGATTTTGTTTCTTGCCCCTTTTTCACCTTTCTGAACTGTGCGACAATGCGCACCATCGCAGCTCCTTAAAGCAGCAGCTAGCAGGGCACTCATAATTACCTGGGGGGGAGAATACTGAAGAACTTGTTCTTACTTCAGCCCCTCCTTTTATTCCCTCACTGCTCTCCACTACTCCTTCATTTACCAAAAAGGGCTTTAAATAAAGAACCAAGCCAAAACTTCCAAGGCTCCTAATCCTTCACAGTGCCACTCTGTGACAGGAGATACCTCCATGATAACATAAAAAGGCTCTTAAACATCATCTTGGCTCAATGGGGACAGGGGGCATGTCAGTAAACAATCTCCATGGATGGAGAGAAAGCATTTGATAGGATGAATTGGTACTTTATACAAAAATCCATGGAGAAAATTAAATTTGGCTCTAAATTTTTAAAGATCACTTCTAGCTTATACTCATCCCCCCAAGCTCAAGTGAGGGTAAATGGCATAAACTTAGGTTGAGGCATGATCAATAGAGGCACTCGTCAGGGTTGTCTCCTGTCCCCACTATTGTTTGCTAGTTTCCTGGATCTGTTCGCTGTGATGGTCTGCCAGAACCAGCTGATTGAAGGGGTAATGCCAAGGGGCTTGGAGCAAAAGACAGCACTGTATGTGGCCAATTCTATATTTTTTGCAAGAAGCCCTGAAACCTCCGTGACACACCTGCTCTGGCTCCTCATTTCCTTTGGGATGGTCTCTGGTTACAAAATTAATTACAGTAAGTCAGAGGCCCTAATTCTAAGCGACTCATGTCCACCAGGGTACCAGAACAACTTCCCATTCTCTTGGGCCAAAAACAACCAAATTAGATACCTAGGGGTGCAGGTTTCGATATCAAGATCAAAACTATTCAATATTAATTATAATAAACTCCGGAATGTAATGCAACAGGATATGGCTAGATGGACAATCTTGCCTCTGTCCCTGGCTGTCTGAGTTGACTCGGTGAAAATGAACCTGCTACCTAGGTTTCTATTTCTCTTTTCCACCCTCCTTCTACCAGTCCCTGCTAGTTACTGGTTAAAAGTTAAAGCAGGCATTATTAGATTCCTTTGGTGGGGGGGGCACAGACCTCACATATCATGGGCTGTCCTGCAGTGGCCAAAGACTCGGAGCGGCCTAGGGTTACCAGACCTATACCGTCACTACTTAGCCAGTCAAGTGGTATCAGTGTGTTCTTGGGCCAAATAGAGAGTGGCATCAGGCTGGTATGATATAAAGGAGGGTGGGGGTTTCCCATATCCCTTCTTCGCTATGCCTTGTCTGACTTTCCCTAGAGATTTTAATAGGATGATTATGAATCCTTGGGTTCAGCATACTCTAAAAATCATATCCCAGGTATGCAGTAAGATGGGGTTTAAAGGGACAGTGGTCCCTCTGTCCTTGATCAGACATCACCCAGATTTTTTGCCTCCAGCCTTGGATCAGGCATATGCCCTGTGGGAACGAAGGGGACTCGCTTGCTTTGTGCAACTTCTAGATGGGGGAAACTACATGTCCTTCAAGCAAATCCAATCCAGGTTCAAATTATCCCAGACAGAATTTTTCTGATATTTACAAGTAAGACTTTTTCAATGAACCTGGCCATTTGGCCCTATTGTCTAGGCAGAGATCCTCCTGGGAGGATTTTATATATGGGTTTGTAACCATAAACGTCAAAGGGTGGATTGTTTCTGATTTATATAGTAAACTGGGAATGGATGATCCAGTTTCCCTATCCCAAATAAAAGATGCATGGGAGAAAGAGCTGGGCGAGACAATCCATGAAGACAGTTGGATGGGAAGAGTAACTCTGGGTTGGAGGGTTACCTCCTCACCAAGTTGGTGGGAATATTACTTTAAAATCTTAGTGAGATACTTTCACATGCCCACAATCATTAGACATTTCCATACCTCCAATACAGACAGCTGTTGGTGGAATTCTGGAGCAAAAGGTTCCCACTCCCACTTTCTCTGGCAATGACCAGAAATCAGAAACTTCTGGACCACAGTACAGCACTTAGTGAAGGACATTCTTGTAGTGTCCATCCCAGATGTACTTACATAGTGGGTCCTTGGGTTCTCCACAGCTCTACAGCTTCCCATGGCCCAACAGAAATTATTGCAAATATTTATAGTAGTAGCCCTTGAATGACTCACATCACAATGGTTAAAAGTAAATCCTCCAACCCATACTGAATGGCAAAACAAGGTTAATAACATTAGTGAAATGGAACATTTAACAGCATGGCTACATCTCAAGGAGGAAAAGTATAGAGAGTTGTGGGACCCATTGTTTAGGTGGTACAATGGGGAGGGTCCCTGTACCACCCTATAAATAAACAAATTAGATTAATTAAGTCTCTTCCACATCTCCCAGCCCACCGAATGTAGATGTCATTACTGCCCCCCTTATGACCCATAGGGTGGGTATCGGACAAAGACAAGATGATGACCCCCCCCCGTACACTACCAAGTCCCACTGTTCACTGAAAGAAAGAGATTAAATACTATAACTTCTCCTTTCCTTTCATTTTTTTGCCAGGCAATATAACATTTTATAGACTTATGTGTGAGATTTTATGTTAAGTCTTGTGAGACAGTCATAGGGATTTTTATAGGTAGACAATTCCATACGGGGACACAACATCATATTTAAAGAAAGCTGACTATAATGGAACAGATGTTAAAAGTGTGGCTAATATTCAACATTGAAAGCTGTATATTAATTTGTCATAAGGTTCTACCATAATTTGTCTGTATATTTCCTTTGATCTTATGTCTTACTCTTGATTTTTTGAATAAAGATGAGTTGAAAAAAAAACCTAGAAGTGACTATTGTGAGCACAGGTGATTCATGTGGTTTAAGCAAACAGTCACAGAAATGAATGTAAAACTAACAAAAGACAGTTGTGCCAAAATAGGAGGGCAGTAAAACAATGAATAACACAAAAAAATTGATGCTTTAGTAATGTATAACAGCAGGAGACAACATGAAAATGACACAAGCAGTAGTATACTGGAACCCCCCCCCCCAACAGATAGGTTGCAGCAATAGACGTACACCAAGTTGAACTGGAATGAAACACCATACATTACACTGAGGTTTCTTTGACCAGGCACAGAGCAGTTCTAAACAGATATGAAAGGGAGCCTAAGGAGCAGTGTGGCTTGCAGACCAGCTGACTCACTGCTGACTCTAGGCAGACTTCTTGATATCCTTTACAATGGGTCCTTGACATGAGGACCACAAGCGGAAGGACTGCTTGAAACAGACAGAACTTAACGACAGAAAAGCCTCTTCCTCAGAGAACCTGAGCTAGCTGATTGGCTGCTGGCCCAAAATGGAACAAAAATGTCCTGATCAGCTGATTATTGCAGCCACACTAGGAGGTACGGTAAGGTCCATGGGAAGGATGGGGATATGGAGGACTGAAGCCCCTGCTGTCCCTCTCAGAGTTGCAGCCATACTGGAGTGACTGTAAATGGCACCCCATACCAAATAGAAGGGGATACTCACTTGAAATTGGTACCTTTCCCTGCACCACCCTCGGAGAACCGGAGCCAGCTGATTGGCTGCTGACCAAAAGTATAACAAAACTGCTAGATATCCATGCAGGTAAAGGGGACGATCCAAGGGGCAGAGTTGGGTCAGCCAATGTGCTTTTAGTCGGCTGGTAGATCCCATGCACTGCACAAGCAAGGTATTCTTGGATACAGCAGTCCCCCTCAGACTGATGCATTTCTTTTCCAAAACAGAAAATATTATATGAAGTACAACAACGTGATTGCCATCAGCCATTCAAGAGGTGACAGAGGGCTGAGGACCAGGAACTGGATGCCTGTTCACTACCCCAGCATTGAGTGGTTCCATGACAGAGGGCCATAGAGAGCTTTACATCAGTGGACCCTGTTGCATAGCCCTCCTCGATCCAAGTTTTAACAGGCATTTGCAGTCATAAAACCGAACAATTTGTGCCTAATATAAGCCTTTGCATTTACAAGAGAGGCAGCAAGTTAACAGCTATAATGTTTTTAATGCTGAACATTTAAACTTGGGGCCCCATCCATAATGTGCTATGCATACCTGTGTAAGTACGTTGGACAGGCCCTAAGCTGTGGAGGGTCCTCTCCATGCATATGGATGCTTCCATGCCATCCACAAACTCCCCCACCAACCTGCAGATGGCTGCCTTGACTCAATACATGGAACTAAGTGTGCAGTCATGTTGCAGTTCTCTGGGAGGGGGACTACACCCCGCATCACCCATTGTTTGTGCTACTATAGCCCCTTGACTTTAATGACCTCAGTTCCTTTTCCTTTTCCACTGCAGCATGAGGAGCCCCACACAGTGTGTAGGCCATATCTCTGTTGTTGTCTTCAAGTGTAGCACCTTGTCTTTGGTTACATTGAATCTGAGGCTCCAGGAATCAAACCAATCATTCAGCTTTTTTTTTTTAATTATTTTGGAACAGAGTCCCACTATGCACAATGCCTGTTTTCAGGGGTGACCTGGGAGCACTGGGGAGGTTACGTGACTTGCCCAGGGTCACACAGTATGCAAGTGGAGGTTATGGGAATCAAATCCAGTTCTGCTGGATGTACCGAGCTCATTAACAGCTTGTTACTCTAACCTCTAGGCTATACTGTCAGCCCCAGCTTGAGCAGCTCCTCCTGACGTTTGTCCGTACCTCATGCAAGTCTACGATCCTGGCTAGCTTAGCGTTATCCATGAACTTATGCAGCCGACTGGAGATTCTAGCATCTAGATCGTTGATGAAGATGTTGAAGAGCAGTGGCCCCAGCACTAATCCCTAGGGATGCATTTGAGTATTCTTAGTCAGAGTAGTGCCAATGCACTACTGCCCATTGCTTCCTACCCTGAATTCAGTTAGCAGTCTATCTTGTGTATGTCTCATATATACTGCACTGGTTTACTTTGCTCAGAAGCTTGTCATGAGGCATAGTATCAAGGCCTTGCTGATTTCCAGACAGACCATATCCATAGCCCTGCCCATGTCCACCTCTCTGGTCACCCCCACAAAGAAGGTGATCAGTCTGCTTTGCCATGATCTGCCCCTCATAAAGCCATGCTGGGAGGGGGCAAGAATTTTGGCCTCAACCAAGTGCTCCATTGTTCATTCTTTAAAATTGGCCTCCAAGACTTCCCAGCACTAATGTGCTGGGCAGTCCTGGAATTGGCTGCAATCATCCCTTGGACTAGCCACTTTAGTCCCCCTGAATACCTTTAAAAGCCTTGTCACTAGTCTTTCTCAAGATGGTTGATGCTGCTGTACAGTTTAGTATCCCTAGCCTCAATCCCTCTCCCCCCCCTTGATTCAGCATGGTATCCCCCCCCATTGCCTCCCTCTGTCCCCATAATCCTTACCTACATCCAAGACCCCCCTTTTTGGTGCCAATCCATGGGCTCGCTGTGTCTTATGTGACTGTGTATATATCTTAACTATGTATTGCCTTGTATGTTGTATTCCATACTCTGTAATGTTTGACAGACTCCTTGCACTAGCCTTGAGATCAATTGCACTTGGCACCTATATTTTGTACCTTTGGTTTTCTTGTTTATTATATAGCTACACTGTACTCTGTGTATCCTTTATTTTTATCTTTTTTTATATACTGTATATAACTACTATGTATATTGTTTTGCCATTCAAAGAGAAGGTGTTGGACAGCTGAGGTTGATGACATATGCTGAACCCCTGAGGAGAGTGGCTGCAGTAGGAGTTAGCAAATGCGTTTATGTATTATAGAATAAGTATGCCACCATTGCCAGACAATAAGCTTTGAATTGCTAACCTTTCCGAACTTCTTTTGGTGTCACCAGACTGAAAAATAAAAGCAAACGCTGAGAGACGGGACAGAGCCTCTGGACATCTCCCTGAAGAGTGGAGTCTTCTGCAGTGGGAAGAGCCCTCCCTTGTGTGAGAAAGATTCAATAAAACCCATGGGGGGTTATTGGCCTGCCCCGTAGTAGCTTTTGTAAACTATCGTTAAAGTCTTCAATTCTTTTAGCAAATAGAAAAAGAAGAACTAAAGGGGTACTTTGCCCCGGTTTTTGTTCTGCTATAAAACTTTTGCAGGACTCAAATTTCAAACTTCAAAGTACAACTGAGTGTCTGACTTCCAAGTTTTACCTTTTAAATTGCACTATATACTTGAAGGACGAATATGGATAGTCTTTTCCTATTTTAACTTCATTTGTGTTTGTGTTTGTCCTCCACGTTTTTATGAGGAAGTAGAGTTTTGATTTTTAGATTTTATCTGACAGGGTACTCGGTGACTCAGGATTGACTCTTTTTGCAAGTTATTAACATTGCTAGTTTTTCATTTAACAAGTGTACTGTTTTGCTCACTGGAGTGTTAAACTGAGGTTAATGTTATGAGAAACTGAGTCGCTGAGTTTGTTGTCAGCATTGATACACTTTATATATATTATTTTATTTACTTTTTACATATATATACATTTTATTGATGCAAACGGGGACCTAGAATCAGGAAGTATCTTGAGAATCCTATTGGCTCTCCTGCTCACATGGTCACATGCACACACACATAAGATGTTTACCTCTGTGCTGGGGATTCAGTTACCAACTCGCACCAGTAAAGAGTACCCATGGAGGGCTAGGTGCTAGTAAGGTGTTGGAAAACAAATCTTCTTTCAAACTGCTTTTAGTTGTTTTGAGCTGCTTGTTTTTCTTTTAACTGGCTCGATTCTGTCTGAATAATTCGCAAGTCATCAAACCGAAATTTACCAAACGCGGTTAGTCAACACACGGTATCATCATTTTGTTAATCACAAATGTCAAGGAGCATGAAAACAGTGTGGGGAGAAAAATTCAGCTTACTCTGGACATTGTATTTCTCAGTGACTAGCACGCTTGGGTTACCGTATACTATATCACTATATACCATAAAAGTAAGTTTATTTGAAATTTGTATTCTATGTTTGTTTCAAGTTGAAACTAGTATTTGCCAGAGAAGTAAAAGATATCAAATAGCCTTAGGCATCTTTAATTTGCAGCAGCTTGTTTGTTTGCTAGTCTCGTAATTAGAGGTTATAGTTCTAATTTAGCAATTGGAGCCACTGGTATCGTTTGACTGCAGTGGGGGAGAGCACTGGTCCCTGTTTTACACTCTATTACCTCTGTATATTTTATTTTTATCTCTTCATAGTGGGTGCTAGCGCTAACCAGCAATATTTAAAGAAGAGTGAGTTGTTACCAAAAGTCTTCAAGAGAGAATTGTGCTTGGTATCAGAGCTTCTAGTTACTGAATTACAGGAACCCTGAGAGGAACTTCTGAACTTTTGAAGCAACCATAATCCCTACTACACCAGGAAAAAGGCCATTGACTCCTGTGGAGGGGAAAGTGCGATTCAGAAAAAGTAGCAGGACGAGAAGACATCTTCAGAGTAACATATGCTTCCTATTTAATAACAATTACATTAGAGAGATATATACACTTGGAAAGAAGATTAAAGGACTCTGATCTACAAGAAGAGTATTAAGGGAGAAAACAAATTGAAAAGACACTTTTTCTTCTTCTTTCTACTTAATGACTTTGCACCTGCTACATTTAAACTCAATTGAAATTTTATTCAAGCCGCTTGTCAACTGTATTGAATTGTATTGTATTGTATTAGTGGTATTTGAATGGAATAGTGTTAGTTGTAACAGATTTGTGCTGGAAACACCCCCGAAGTTACTTGACTGCTTGAATTTCTATCTTTTTTTTGCCCAAGGTAATAGTAAATCACTTAGTGCAATAGCGAATATAGTTTAATTCAGTCTGGAAAATACCTAATACTTGGAAAGAGAACATTATTATCCCAATACATAAGAAAGGAGACAAAGCAGACCCTAATAATTATAGGCCAATAAGTTTATTAGATACTTTTCAAAAATTATTAAGAAAAATCTTACATAGTAGAATAATGACATGGTTAACTGAAGGTAATATATTGAATGAGGCTCAAGCAGGTTTCATGCCTGAGCACTCCACAATCGACCAATGTTTTATATTATCACATCTTGTACATAGGTGTCATAGGCGTATACAAGCTAGTAGACATAAATCCATAATTCTTGCCAATTTAAGCTTAACAAAAGTTAAGACAAAATGCTATTGTATCAGTCATTGCTGAATCTAGGTTTAGTTTAAAGGAGTCAATACTTGGGCTATCCACCACTTTGGCTGGGAGATTATTCCAAGTTGGAACAGATCTTATACTAAACCAGTTTTTCCTTCTTAGAGTATGCCACTTACACAACAATAATTGTTTACTATGTCTTCGATTGCTAACTCTGTATTCAGATTTATCTAGTCCTAGTTTAAATCCAAGGTCGGAATCCTTTAATGCACTGTAAATTAAACACATATCTCCTTTCAATCTTCTATACTGGAGTGTATACATATTAAGGAGTTTTTGCCTTTCCTCACAGGTTTTACCCTCCATCCCCACAATGGCCCGAGTGAATCTGCGCTGTACCCTCTCGATTTTTAAGATGTCCTCTTTAATGAAAGGGGACCACACTTGGACACAGTATTCCAGGTGTGACCTAACCAAGGCAATGTACAGAGGGAGTAGTACCTCCCTGGAGTGACTGGCTACGTGTCTAAGTATGCAGTTAAGGTTCTGATTTGCCCTGTTTACCTGAGTAGTACAATGGGTTCTAAAATCAGGAGTAATGAGTATGCCTAGGTCTTTCTCTTGGGTGGTTTCATGTAAGGTTTTGGTCCCCAGTTTGTATTTGAAATGTTGATTATGAGAGCTTAAGTGCAGAATTTTACAATTAGCATTATTCAGGACAAACGTATCATTACAAGACCAACTTGAAATTTTATCCAAAAAAAAACTGAAGAGCAGAGCTGGCATTAGTGTTATTTACTACAGTACCTATATGACAATCTTCTGCAAATTTTAACATCCATATATTAGAGTTTTCAGTAGTAAGAGTGGAAACATATGTATTGTAAAGACAGGGACCCAGAACAGACCCCTGTGGAACACCACTAGAGACTGATGCCCAATTTGAGAATTCACCATTTATAACAACTCTTTGTTTCCTTCCTTCCAGCCAATTAGCAATCCAGTTTATAAGATTATTATTAAGTTTAAATGCCCTTAATGTATCAGGAAGCTCAAGATGTGGTAACTTATTGAAGGCTTTTGCAAAATCCAGAAACACAAGATTCACAGAGTTTCCCTGATTAATGTCACCTGTGACCTTATCATAGAGGGTTAGTAAATTAGTTAACCAAGATCTAGACTTGGTGAATCCATGTTGAAGAGGGTCAGTTTGCTCACTTTGACACATATGGTCCAGGATGAGATCTTTAACAATATTTTCTAAGATTTTCCCAATTAGTGAAGTTAGGCTAATGGGCCTATAATTTCTGGGGTTATTTTTAGGTCCTTTCTTATGAATGGATACTACAGATGCTACTTTCCAGTCTTGTGGAACTTCCCCTAAATCTAGAGAATGCTGAAAATATTAGCTAAAGGAAGATAAATGGATTCAGCGAGTTCTTTTAATACCCTAGGATGAATTTCATCTGGACCAGGGGATTTATTTATGTTAACTTGTTTTAACTTATCCAACACATCTTCAGGTTGAATGCTGAACTGTCCAGGTGTAGAAATCCCAAGTTTGCCTGTTATACCATGTGCATTTTTGTTAAACACCGTGGCAAAATATTGATTCTGTATATCCGCTGCCTCTTGGTTATTAGCTGTGTTACCCGAATTAGTGGAAAAGGGTCCTATAGTGTTTGTCCTTCCTTTAACTTTGTTAACATGAGAGAAAAGTGCTTTTTTGTTATCTTTTACCCTTGTTGCAAACTGCAACTCAAATTGGGATTTTGCATTTCTGATTTCGGTTTTAATATGTTTTAGTAACTCCCTGTATTTAATATTTAAGTGGGTAAAACCCTTTTTTATTTGTTTGAACAATTTGTTTTTCTTGTTTATCAAACCCTTTATTGTAGGGTTCATCCAACCAGGGGTATTGTTATATTTGGTGCCGTATTTTTTTTTTTGTTGGAATATTATCTTTTATTACATTTTTTTATTTATTTATCATAAGGCCCCATTTGGATTCAGCAGAAATATTTATAAATAACTCAGGCCAGTCCCAATGGTCTAAGCTATTTTTAATGATGTTGAAGTTGGCTTTATTAAAATTCGGGATTTCAGTGACATCAGTAGCTGCTTGAGGTTTGCCTCCTGAGATCAACTAATGGACAGTATTATGGTCGCTATTTCCCAGTAGTGCATTTATGGTGATGTTAGATATGCAATGTGCAGAATTAGTTAATATAAGATCTAGTATGTTATTATCCCTTTTAGCAGGTTGGACCAATTGCTCAAACCCCATTTAGTTAAAGAAGTCCAAATAAAGGCCATCAATTCTATTGGTTGCGAATGCCAAAGCCCAGTTTATGCTAGGTAAGTTAAAATCACCCAGAATCAAGATGTTATTTGAGGGATCAAGGTCCTCAATATGACTTAATAGTTTAGCATCATTGTCAGGAGTCATGGAGGGAGGTCGATATACTAGGCCTAGAGTAAAATGGGGACCCATAGAAGGGAATAGTTTGACCCAGAGGGTCTCTAGGTTGGCAGTGTCTCCAAGAATTTCCTCACTAACTATTGTTTTGTGACTATATATGGCCACACCACCACCTTTTCTGTGGTCCTTGTTTTTAGCATAAACACTATAACCTTGGATAATTTTATCCCAGGGGTCATTTGCACCCACCAGGTCTCTGTGACAAGGGAAATATGGATGTTATTGGTGACAAGAAGGAGTTTAAATTCATCAAACTTGTTAGTTAGACTTCTGGTGTCTATTAATACCCCATTCCAACCATAATGTTTCTTTTTGGGAAAGCTGTTATTTATAATGATTGGGTTCCTGGAGATGCAGAGAACCCCACCCCCCATTCCATTTGAAATGGAATTTTATGACTTCATTAATTTTTTTTCCCATAACCCTAGTACCTAGGTGATTGAGGTGCAAACCATCCCCTTTGTAAAATGCTAAGTTTTTAAATGTAAAGGAATTCTCCATAAAACCAATGTTTTCAGATAAGTAATAGGGCAGCTTCTAGTCAGATGTAACACAGAATGGAGATTAGCCTCCTACTTGGTCAAAGCATATAGTATGCCAGGTAATAGATTACCAAGAATATGCTTAGAAGAAACATTGTCATACAGGCTAGCTGGATTTGTCTACCCAAGTACACATACCCTGGAAAAAATGATTAAGCCATATGGATTGTTGGAGTGTCTAACTGAGAGTTACATGATTCCATTAAAAGACGCACAAGAAAAGATCAAAACCAGAATCCAGGACATTTATATTCAAAAGGAAATGAGCCTTGCTAAAAACTGTAAATTAAGCCACTGGTTAGCTGCAAACATGAAAAGAGATTTTGGTATGGAACAATACCTAAATAAACTAAAAAATCCCCATAATTGGAAATCTTACACTAAATTCAGATTTGGCTACATAGATAGTCAATATTTAAAAGAACTTTACAGCACATCAATTCAGACTTATGTGTCTGTAATTTAGGTGAAGACAGTCCAGCTCACTTTCTCTTATTTTGTCCTCTTTATAAATATGAGAGGTAATTGTGCTTGGGAAATAGTTTAGCAAATATGGATATGGAACCCTGTTATCAATTCAACTATTTGTTAAAAACCTCTAATACAAAACAATTGGAGGAAATTCTGAGATTTTGTAGAAGCATAGAAAGAACGAAACTTCATATCACCTCTGATAGAAACAGAAAGGAGCACAACAGAGGCTAGTCAAAGACCAAGTAGAACATACAATGCCCTAAGAATTGCTTATCAATTAGTTGAGAGCAGGATCCACTATAATGGTGGTCTCATTTGTTTTTATTTACATTGTGGAAATTTGTATGAATGTAAAAGGGGAAATTGTTAACAACTCTATTAAGACTTTATTTATGACCTATTTGTAGTGTTGATTATAATATCAATTTGACAATAATGAAAGAAGGGAAGGGAAGACAAGAAATTACAGTACAAATAGGAACTGTCTATAGTTGATATAGTTTACAAGGTTCAAGATAGTTAATTCATATCTCTAGTAGATCTATATTAAGACTAAAGTGCAATAGTAAAGTTATACTTATCCTGATGAATTTTATATTTAAATAATTTTTATACATGATTGTATTAATGTCTGTCTTTTTTTAAAATATTATATATTGTGGAAATTTGAAGTCCTGTTTTTGTATAACTTGTAATGACTTTTTCATAAGTTGCACAATACATTTTTTTTTTGTATTATCTGTTTAGGCCCTTGCGTGCTCCAGAGCTGCCTCTCCTTTGGGCCGCCATGAACCACAGACATTCCCCCTACTATCTCCCCAGCCACTTTACCTCAGATCTGCAGCCTTCCTCGGGGTAGCCTGTTGTAACTCTTCACTGGGTGGGTCCCCCTTCTCCGAGGGGGAAGGCACCAGCGGGAGGAGACTGGCACACTCTTAATTTCGGTCCCAGGTGCAGCTGAGGTGTTTCATGGCTTTCCAAGGAGTCCTCAGAAGTGTCCCGGGCCAGCAGCCATCATCTGGACAGTCTTTGGAGTGGTATTTCTGGTTTTCTGGTTCCCCCATTGCACCACTCATGTAGTGCCTCCAGTCTCCACTGGGGACCACTCCCAAGCGAGGCCATCCCCAACCCCACCCCAGGATAGGAGAGCAGTCCAACGGATGCTCAATCTGATCCTCCCCCTGCTGACCCCCCGTGCCCCAAGTCCGTTTCCAAACCTGGGTCGCCAGTGTGGGTTGAGGTAAGGTGCCAGCACCTCCACCCTCTATGCCACTGGGCCAGTGAACAATAACATTTTGATGATGACATTATATGTAATCTGTCTGTACAGGACCTCCTTGTAAATGAGCTTGCTCATGGAGTCTTCCTGGTGAAATAAACTTGAACTTGAAACTGATGTCAGGCTGACAAGCCTATAGCATTCCTGGTCTGTCACTTCCCCCTTCTTGAAGATGGGACCACAATGGCCACTTTCCAGTCCTTGGGCTCCTCACCTGTCTGGACAGACTCCTGAAAGATTATTTCAAGTAGTACTACCAATTTTTTGATTAGCTGAACTATGATCCTAAGGTTCATCATGGTTCCTAATTTAGTGTTCTGCTCTCCTCCTCCTCCCATGAAAGACTTTTTTCCTGCATTAGCTGATCACAGACCACGGATCCCTGAAAAAGGCACACATAAATCACAGTGCTAATAATACCATACATAACTGAGACTTGTACAATGGAGTTTTAATATTCTGGGGAGACTGCAGCATTTCTTTCTCCAATAACAGTACTTTTTTGTAGTCCATAACTAGCACAGTGATGGTTTGGATTCCTCAAAAAAATATACATAATACTGTGTGTTTTGAGGACAAACAGTGGATACATTTTGGGAGGCACTTTATTTTAAGTGTCAGTTTCAATGTCACTGTGAGGTAGGTCTGCAATCATTAATTACATGAAACAGAGGTACTGTAATTATGCAGTCATTGCACATTTGTTGCATGTAACTACATCACAGTTACCCTGCAGGTACAGTATGTACTTACACAGTAGCTGCAAGTTAGTTAATTAAACCTAAAAAAAAGTGTTGCCCATTTTTGTTATGACATATTTTAAATAATTATTAAATATGTGCATAACTGTGTGGTAATTGTGCATTACAACTGGTTGTGGGTAATCCACTGCTGTCAATCAAACTCATGCTAGTACAACCACATGGCATACTCACACAACTGCCTTAAATAAATACATCAGTTTCCTTAAGTCAAGGATTGCAGCAGTCATGAGGGGTAGGAGCCTACAATTTGCTCCCTCCCACAATCACTGTGACAGCCACCGTGAGTATCGGGTCTGGACTAGGAGGTCCTCCACAGACCAGGTGTACTACTGCCACCAATTGGGTAGTGGAGCTGGAGGGTTGAGGTGAGACCAGTGAAGGAGCATGCATTTCAAACAGCTTATGCTGTCTTTAGTTTGTATAGGCATCTCACTACATTTCCTTAATTCAAGGACTGCAGAGCCATGAGGGGTGGGAGCCTGCAATATGCTTCCCCACTCCCAACAACCAGTCGATCACTGAAAACAGCCTCTATGAGTATTGGGTCTGGACTAGGAGGCCCTCAATGGAGCAAAGGCTATTAATTAGAAGGTGAAGATAGAGGACTTGAGTGGGCCCAGTGGAGGAGCACTCGATTGTGTTGAATTTTTAGTGCTTATGAAAGGTGTTGGATTGATGGTCCTGGGACCAGAAGTCTTCTGTTTGTCTACATGACAGATTCAGCATGCGCAAACACATTGCACGCTTCCCCACACTTCCCTGCCAATGCACCTCAACCCTGCCACAGAAAGATCACCACATAGGTATGAGGGTGTTTCAGGCTCCATGCCCATTCAATCCTTGGCCTCTCAAGTGAGACTGCCAACAAGGGTGCAGAACTAGTGCCAATTGTGTTGGTTTTGTGATGGGGACACCTGCCCGCTGGGAACTGGACTGAGACTACCAAAACCTATTTATTTTATTTATTTATTTATTGGATTTTGTTGACCAGGTAGGCTCACTGAGGCATGTGTCCCTTTTTCTAGGAGTGATCCAAATTAATTACATAGAGTACAGAGATTAGACATGTCAACTGGGTCCCATGGGTGACATCAAACATAACAAATGAAGACCGGCAATAATAACAATGGTAGCAACAAGTGAGAGCATCTTATATCAACAAAGGACAGCAATAATAGCAGCGGTAGTAACAGATACACATTCTCTGTGACTAAGAAACAGGAATACAATATAAACCATCTATTTACATTGCACAGGTCAGTGGATGGGAAATTAGACAAAGCACACAGACTACATAAGATGATTTACTGGATAATTAGAGATCAGTGGAGGTGGATACAGCTATTTTCGGGGAGAGGACATCCTTTGCGATGATTTTTGAATGATAAGAGTGATGTAATGTTCTGGATAGGGAGATAGAACTCATTCCAGAGCTGGGAGGCTGTGTGGGAGAAGATGCTTTCACCTGCTATATCCAGGGCCCTAGCAACTTCCAGTAGTAAGAGAAAGGTTGAGTGGAGGTGTCTTCTTTGGGTCTTATGAACCAGGACATCTCTGAGATTAGGGAAGTAGCCATCTAGGATCTTGTAGGCCAGGCATAGGGTAGGATAGTTAAAGATAAATGTTCATGTACAGAGGCTGATAAAGTTTGAAAGCCCATGAACAGTTCTTTCAAATGCAGTATTGGACTCACCTATAGCTGGAAGCACTCCAGAGATATAGACAACTGAGTCTGTTCAATATTAGTACTACATGGTAGCCATTTTTTTAGAACATTGTAATGTCATCAAGGAACAAACTTGTTCTTTGATGACATCACAATATTCTATAATTGGTTACAATGTAGTTTTAAATATTGAACAGATTCAGTCATCAGTGTCTCTGGAACACTTCCAGCTACAGAGGAACCCTATAACTAGTTTGAAAGAGCTTTTCTCAGGCTTTCAAATTATGATGGTCACTGGGTATGAATGTATCCCTGTAAATCTGTTCTCCGGGGGGGGGGGGGGGCAATTAAGGGAGGCAAGGACATTGCTGTTGTGTTCTCTGTCATAGGCACCCAGAGCAAATCTACCCATTCTGTGGTACAACAGCTTCAGCATGTTGAGTTTGGTGCCTTTCAGATGGGAGAGGATAGGGTCCCCATATAGGAGTGTGGGGAGTAAACCACTGGTGTTTATAGACAGTTGGGCTTCGGTAGTGAGGTAGGCTCTGAGCCTATAGAGTACACCCAGTTTCTCTGTGAGGGCCTTGGCTACTCATTCAGAATGAGATCTGATGGGCAGGTCCTGATCTAGCCAAACACCAAGATACTTTATAGTTTCCACAACCTCTAACCGGATACCCTATGCAGAAGTGATCTGCAGGCACTTCCTATGGTTAGAGCCATATTTCGTTGTCCCACGTAGCATGGCTAGAGATGCAGTGAATTTAAATTTCACCAGCAAAGTGCCCACAAAGTGGGCACTTCTTGTTGGCACTTCGCTACGCAGAGTGACCCAGAGGAAAGGTTCATTCTCACCTTGTGATTATTACTTCGTATTGTCATTCCACCTTAATGCAAAGTAAGGCAGAGTGACAACAATATTGGCAGCACCCCACACATACAGTCACCAGAATTAATGTGCATCCCCAAAGTGCTACTGTCTTGTGTCCAGAAAACTCCCCAGTGCTGACAAAGTGAAATGAGAGCTTAACAAGAAATGCAAAGTCTCCCAGAATTAATGGCGCACTCAGTCATGCGCACAGTGGTCACACACAGAGTCACTAGAATTAATGTGCATCCCCAAAATGCTACTGTCTTGTGTCCAGAAAATTCCCTAGTGCTGACGAAAATGCTATTGTCTTGTGTCCAGAAGATTCTCCAGTGCTGACGAAGTGAAATGAGAGCGTAACAAGAAATGCAGTCTCCCAGAATTAATGGTGCACTGAAAACACACAGATTAAGATTGCGCTGAGCATTCAAGAGATGCATATGAAAAGGCACAACAGCATCTAACCAGTGCTCACAAGTCACAAATCCAAATCTGGAAAGGAATACCTTTTGCCAGTTGGGGTTGGGATGAGCTGTAGCACAAAATTCCCAAATTCAAAAACTGTTATTAATGAGTACAGTGGTGGGGTGGTGAAGCCTGGAGAGATACTACAAAACAGGATTACAATACATCGAAGTAACTAGTAAAAACATTAATTTTGTGATTCATGACGTGATCGTGAATCGTGACTGCATTTGTGACCATGATGAAGAACGTGATTTGTATCATGAGTGACTCATGATGATGGCCCTCACATAACAACGGATGTTAATGAGTACAATGTTCATGCAGAGATATGCACTACACCAGTCCAGTTCTCTGAAGGGAAACCAAAGAAACAACTGTGACTTAAGTTACAGATGGAGATTGGGCCCTAAAGAAATGCAAATGCACAGACAGATTAAGTTTGCACTGCGCACTGAAGAGATGCAGATGCAAAGGCACAACACCTAACCAGTGCTCACCATCAGAAATTCAAATCTGGAAAAGAATACCTTTGCTGGTTGGGGCAGGCCGCGATGGGGGGCACGATACTGCAATAAGTCACTAGTACTAGTACTAGTACCAGTAAAGATACCACAAAGAAGTACAAAAATCCTGCAGCTGCAGTGGATAGCAGGTTCACATTGCTGAAATTACTATGTGGCACAATAAAAGGTGTCTGATTTGATGACTCACATCACACACATACTCACACACACTAAGTAATGCATAGCAAATTGAAATCTTCAGTAATATAACCATGTGTTTTAAACAAACTAAAATTATGCACTGCTGCACCACAACAATCAGCAAAAAAATGTCAAGAATTATTGAAAATATTACTGTGTGTACATTAACAGTTATACAAGAAAAATATCACCAAAAACAGAAAGAACTGTATTTTTCTCCAAGTTAATCTACCTACACCATAGATACGCCCATCCCCCAAAGCACACTTCCACTGTCTCTCAGTACACAGACTGAATGTTGTACATTAACTTTCAAAATCCATACACAAACAATAATATCTCGATGATATGAACACAGGAGGGTTTCCTACAATCGATTAACTAAAGTTTGAGCAAAACAAATTACTCAAAAAAGGCTTTTTTAACAGCTTTTAGAAGGTTTGAATCACAGAGAGCTCTCAGAACAGACTGTCTCCTACAGCTTCCTACACACACTAGCCTGAACTGAGGCTGTGCAGAACATTCTAGAGCCCATGTGACCTGAAATCCCATGAATCACTGCAAAATTCACCTTTGGAGCTTAAAAACAAGGCAAAGTGAGGCAAAGTACATTGTTTTCAATGTACTTCACCTTAAAATTGGTGGAGTAGTGGTTTGGGAAGGTGAAGTAACGTGAAGTCATTGTTTTCAATGGACTTTGTGTTACCCATTATAACGCGAAGTACACTGCTTTGCATTTTAGAGCACTTCGTAAATTCGCCTTCACTCCGCGAATCACTTCGCGGAGCGAATTGAGGCCACTTCACTCACCACTAAGCATGGCCTTGTTTTTTTTTTTTGCACAGGATGATCCAGCACAGCTCACCTCAGTAAGACAAACAAAAGTGTTTAATAAGGGAGGAGCCAGAATACAATCAAGGCACACCTGCAAACATACATAACTGATTGAAAAGGTAAAGTAAATCTTATTGTAGTAAATGTCCAGAACAATAAATTCCAATGTTTTGGAACTATATGTTCCTTCTTCAGGGAGTCTGGAATCTATATTTAAAGTAATATGGGGTTTATTTTAATATCATATTTAAAACTTTTAAGTAATAAGCCTTAATATTCAGAGCAGAACAATATTTAGATTTGCCCTCAATTCTTCTGTCGTAATATTGTTATGTTCTATTTACATAAGCTCACTCCTGCAATCATTAAGTTATATTACGTAAGCTAAATAATAATCAAAAATCATAATTTATATTGTACTTATATAGAGCTAAGAGGTGAACACATTTAATATTTTTTTCAACAAAATAACTTCACCTTATATCAAATACGGCTGCTCAAGCTCATAAAGCTCTATGCACAAGACAAAGAGAAAAGATAGAAACATTTTATCAAAATTACTTATCAGCTGTTTCGTATCTAAAGTTATTGGCCATACATTCCAAATATAATGCCACAACCTGCAACTACCAAGTCTTTAAATGTCAATTCATTCAGGAGAAACCTCACCACGTTGTCAATCCATGTCAAGCAATCTGCTCAAACTTAGTAGTCAGCATGGTGAAGTAATACACATCCAGTGAAATTAATATATCTAAACACCCTACTGTGCATCATGAGCACTTGTGTATCCAAAGATTCTCAAAAAACTCTTACAGAGAGCCTGCTTTTGCCATTTCAATCTTTACTGTGTGTATTGTTGCAGTGAGCCTGCATGGCTACAGCCACAAAAGAAAACTTAACTTTAATGAGTACTTTTTATGATTTTCAGTTAAAACAGTGTTTTTCAGCTCCTGCCCCAAAAATGAGAGTCTCAGACTGGTGGCTGTTTTTTATTCTCTTGCTGGAAGTGTAAAGGACCCCATAGCTGTTCCACTCTAAATAACTACGTCCAACCAGAATTGGGAGACAAAATGCACGTGCACTTCTGACGCCCAAAATAACATCAGAATGGAAGCACACATGTGCATGAGCACCATAGTGCTCAGGACTCACCCAGCTCACTAGATGTTGGAATCTGAAAGATTCAGTTTCAGTTTAGTTATTATACTGGAAAGGCATGTGAGCATAATGGGCAGACTAGATGGGCCTAGTGGTCCTTATCTGCAGTCAAAGTCTATGTTAAAAGTTGCCCGTTTTCACAAGCATCCAGTTTAGGACAAACGAAACAGTTAGGAGTACAGTATAGATAGAAAAATATTATACAAGGGGACAATATCATAATTACATCAATTACAGAAAGAAAATGTAATTAGATAGAATTAAAAAAAACAAAATAAAAACGAGAACAAATAAGGACAAGTGCAAAGGCTGAAATAAAGTGCCATTATGGCTTGAGGCAAACATAATGCTTCAGACCAGGGGACAAAGGGGTAATTGATAAAATATACCTAGGTGTCTGGCTAATGGGAAGGAGAATTGTCCTTCATCAGTCTATTTTTAAAATTTTAAAAGACCCATTAGGAGAAATGACTCACTATACAAAGGCACACACTATACTGTTAAAGCACACTAAAGCAGTTGAATAGACAATGAAAAATCAGCCCACATGAAAAGGAGACCAAACACCAGGGTATTATTTGAAATAGCCTTGTTCTTAATGTTTTTTAACTGAATATCGCTAACTAATAAAGTGTCCATATTTGACCCATTATATCTAAACACAATTTATCTAAATATATTAAACTGTCCCTACAATTCATAGGAGCAAAACGAGGTGGACATGACATGCTTATATGTCAGTTTATCCATGAATTCATTCTCTAACAAAAAAGAGGGGGGCTAAGGGCAGAAGGGCTGCAGGATAGGGGTTTGGGAAGGGAAGGGGGAAGGGGAGAGGAAAAGGATTGCAGGGGTGGGGAGGAAGGAAGGAGGGAGGGACAGGAGGGCAAATTTATAAGTTAAATGCAGTACAGAAAGGTCAGGATAAAGTACTAAATAGAGAAAACACAAAGTTTTAGAAGTACATTTTACGCGATAGGTAGCCACTCAATTAATCATTTAGGCCATATTTTGGGTTTGTTTTGCTGACTCTATCTATGTAATAGGCCTGTTAACAGTAACTTCTTGTAATAATCACCCCCCTCTCCTATTCTTTTCAACTTTTCCTAGTCCAAAAAATCTTAGTGCAGGCAGCTGATGATTAGTTTCCTTAAAATGTCTCACCAAAGGAGATGTAAGATCACCATGTCTGATATACCTCTTATGCTGCCCGATGCTTGTTTTTAATTGCCTAGATGTTTTCCTTATGGAAATCAGGTCACAATGGCATTTAATCACATAGATTACCCCAGATGTTTGGCAAGGTATAAACTCATGTATAGCTTTTTCTTCATTTCTAGATACAGTCTTGATTTTCTTAATTTTGTAAGTAGTACTGCAGCAAATGCCATGGCCACATGGATAGTTTCCCATCAAGTTTTCACTACTCCAGAAAGGGGTACTTACTTCTTTTGTAGGCCTATGTTCTGTATGCATCAGTGTTTCTCCCAGGAATCTATTTTTCTCACTACCACTAGTGGAGGTTTTGCAAATGTCTTTTCTTCTATCAAAGTGGATTTAAGCACACCCCAGTATTTTAACACAATTCTCCGAATACTGGAGAAAGAATCATTATATGGAGTGGTTAATACAATCTGATCTGTATGTTTGTCCCTTGGTCTTGATCCTGTTTGTATTAATGTGCCTCTATTCACAGCTGTAGCCTTTCCTTTTGCTCTTCCAATAATATCTTTATTGTAGCCACTCTCAGCAAATCTGTTTTCTATCTCTGCTGCAGCCACTATAAAATCTGTTTCCTGGGTGAAGTTTCTTTTGGCCCTCAAGAACTGACTATACAGAATTGAATAAAAAAAAACCAGGCATTTTTTTGCAACTAGTATATACTGTACCTCTTAGCATTAATATGCCCTGCAGAAAGCAATTAAAGAAACCATCCCTGAAGATTTACTGGTACAATAAAATATTGTGATAGTTGATCATCTTGTCGAATTGCAATTAAGGCTTTGTCTTACAGGTGAAAAGGTCAGCACTTAGCATATTAGTGAGGTGTATTAGTTCACTGTGGCTGCAGATCCTCTAGGGGATGACCTATGACAGCTTCTGACTCCACTACAAGCAATAAAGGCCAACAATTTCACAGACATGTTTATGGGCTGACTGGCCTTGCATTTTTTTAAATTAAGGCTATAAGGTCAAGGACATTTAGCTTTTTATCTCTGTGGGGACACTTTTCCTCCTTACATCAGAATTGGATAGACATTTGTGCATTATGTAGCAGCAGCTTTCAGTATTTCTCAGCATGTCTGACTATGATCCTCCAGATATGATTATCTGCTCAAAACAATTTTCAAAGTATACAAACTAGTAAAATATTAAATACCTAAGTTACTGTAAGAGGCATACTGTGTAACTCTGGTTAGTCACAGGTCTTGTGTTATCAAATGTCTTGCATGATTCCAAAGCATCATCCATTCAACAACATCGCAGAAGCATCAATCAAATGCCTTTTCTTTTGTATCAAACACTGTCACATACTGTAAATACAATTGGGGAACAGTCAGCTAGGAGTAAGGGGGAGCCATCCCTCCTGATGTTGTATTACAAACCATGACTTTTGCATTTCACTCAACAGTGCCATTACCCATACTTGTCAGCCTCAATTCCCCCCATAAATTTTGGCAAACACTCTCCTCCCTACTCAACCCCCCACCTGACTGCTCCCTCCCACCCTCCTCATCAACAACATTCTAGTCTCTGACCTTCTCACTGTTGCTTCCACCCACAACAACTTTTTTACTACCTCCACCCTAACCTCCACCCCTGCCCACCCCCTCTCCTTAGCCCTCTCCCCCATCTCCTGACTATCCTGCAAATCCCCACACTGCACCTCCATCTCCCTCTACTCCATACACCTTTCATCTCTTCCCAGTCACAGCCCAGGAGGCGCTCCGAGCCCTTCAATCTCTGAACCCATGTAAATCCAGTCCCGATGGGCTTGACCCTCTCCTTCTTCAGATCTCTGCCTCAGCCATTGCCCACCTGTCTGTTCAATCTCTTTTTCACCCTTGGCTCCATACCACAGGCCTGGAAATCTGTAAAAGTAATTCCCCTTCATAAAGGCAGTGACTGTGCCTTACCAGAAAACTACTGCTCCATCTCACTACTCCCTGTCTTGGCCAAGCTCCAAGAATCCCTTGTCGTAACCAGACTCACTCATTTTCTTACCTCCTCAGATTTTGTGTCCCCATACCATTCGGGCTTTAGAAAGAACCTTTCAACGGTCTCCTCATTACTTCAGGTGACAGACGCCATTCTCACTGGCATGGACCTAGTCCACCTTACCTCAGCAATATTCATAGACCTAGCCAAGGCCTTTGATTCCATCTCCCATATACTCATACTCTCCAAACTAGAACTGGCCAGACTCTCCCTCCTATCAGTCAAATCATTCCACTCTTACCTTTCAGGTTGATCCCAATGTGTCATGACTGGAGATGTTGTCTCCCCCCCTCCCAATCCTAGCAGGTGTACTGCAAGGTTCTGTCCTTGGGCCCAGCCTCTTTTCCATCTTTCTCAATGATCTCCCCCTCATATTCTGTCACGCCAACATACACCTATATTCAGACAACACCATCCTTTACACTTCTGGCCCCTCAACCTCAGAGGTTTCCTCCCTACTACAATCACACTTCACTCGCATCCTGAACTGGTTCCAGGAAAACCAACTAAATGTTAACACAACCAAAACAGTCTCCATGATTTTTGGCACCCCAAAAAAACTTGCCAAACTCCCCACCCCAACCCCTCTTTCTCCACTTTTAATGGCATCACCTTGGACATAGTTCTGGCTTACAAGTACCTAGGAGTCTGCTCAACAGCCGCTTAGATGTCACAAAACATATCAACCTTATTCACTCAAAGCTGCACCTCAAACTTGGTATATTTTATAGAAATAAAGATGCCCTCTCCCTCCCTGTTTGCCGGATCCTCCTCACCAGGACAAATCCTTCTACTTTTCGATTACACTGATGTTGTATACAGGTCTACCTCTGCATCCACCCTCTCCAGATTGGACATCCTTTTCAATGCCTTTTGTCATTTTGCCTTAAACGCCTCTCCCAGAACTCATCACTGCACCCTCTACACATCCCTATCACTCCCCTCCCTAGCCTCCTGCTGCAACCACCACATCTCCATCATGTCAGGCAGGTATTGGTTTGGCTCACTCACCACCTATCTCACCTTCCTTCTATCCCCTACCCCCACACTTCCTACTGCCTCCACACGTGTGACCTCTAGCCCTTCGCCCTTCCTTGACCTCACTCTAACTCTGGTAAAGCCTCTTTCTCCTTCTACTTCCCAAACTTGTGAACTCCCTCCCCTCCTCACTCTGAATGCTTCCATCACTAGTTTTTAAACGGACCCTCTGCCACTCACTGCCTCCACCCTGCCTGTGCCTCCAACCTGACTAACCATCAGCCAGAGTCCTACGTCTCTAAAGTCCCAAACAACTACCCGTTGATTCCTGCAATTTTGTTCAACCCACCTATAGCTTGTAGCACTTTGATTGTTTGCACCGCACTTTGCTCAAGCCACCTATTTTTTGTCTAAATCCTGCTCATTTGAATTCCTGTCCATACACTGTATGTAAACCTGTGCCTTGCACTCACTTGCCTCTAACTCAGGCAGTTTTTGGATCTTGCTCGTTTGTACTGCTGTTTCACTGTATGACAGTCTGTACCTAAGTACTTGCTTCTTATCAAGGCAATTTTTGTAACATGTTCTTATTTGTACCTATGTATTATTGCTTGTCTTATTGTAACCTACTTAACACTATGTATTGATGTAATGACCTCCTCTCCCCCTCCCCCCCCCGGTCACACCTGAAAATGAGCCTCAGCTCAGTGTGCCTCTTCTGATTACCAACTTTTAAATAAAATAAAACCTCTCAGCATTAAAATGCATAGCAGTGACCTTAAAAATTCTGAGCCAATGGCAAGAATGCACAGCAGTGTCTTATATTAAAGAAGAATATGTCTAAAAATAGTGGTCCCTACATGTTCAGTGTTAAGGAAGGTTTCTATCAGGTTGGTTCAATGTTTTATTTGTATGTCCAGAAATAGATCTAACATTATGAGGACCATCAGTGAGCCTTCATGGAGCAAGAGGAAATCTGAGTGTGAAATTCATAGCACTATGCAAAATTCATAGCAACTGAGAGGTACGTCAGTACCAGGGGGATGCAATAACTACCTGCTTGTGGCTGACATGGTGGTTACATTACTTGAATAAAGCATCTTATTGCACCGTCCATGTCCAACTTTACCTGCTGCTGCAGCTGGCCAATGCAACCTGACTGGTGTACTTCAGCATCAAGTTGGTTCTAATTTAGCATCACACTTGAAGCTAAATTACAGTGATGCTACTTCTTGCTCATTCATTCTGAGTACCTGTTGCAAAACATGGGCATCTTGGCTTTAACCTTTTTAACTCAAAGTGACATCTTACCTATTGTTGAAACTTAAAGAGCAACTATGCACTTCATTATGTGCATTCATAAATACTGTATGATGTTTCAGCTATTACAGTTTACTAGACACTACTTTATTCATTTTCAATATTCCTTTCCAAGGTTAACAATGCATCTTGGTAGCCTATCCAAAATATCTGTGTAAAAAGCATTTGCCTTTCCCCAGTTACCCTCACAGTGCTTTTATCTGTAACATTAAAGAGCTCACCATGAGAACAGACTGTACTGTTGCAAACAGCAATTGTGAGGTCAGCAGGGGAGAGTCAGGTACATTTTGAAAGACTCAATGAAATACATACTGCATTATCTATGCAAGGACATAGACAGGATGGAAGCAGTCCAGAGGAGGGCAACTAAAATGGTGCAGGGTCTACATCAGAAACCATATGAAGAGAGACTGAGAGAGCTTAGTATGTATACCCTTGATGAAAGGAGGGACAGGGGGGACATGATAGAAAGTTTTAAGTACCTCAAGGGAATCAACAAAGTCCAGGAGGGTAGCATCTTTCAGAAAAAGAGATGTGTAAGAACAAGGGGGCACAATTTAAAGTTAGAGGGGGGACGGCTCAGGGGTAATGTGAGGAAATTCTTTTTCACAGAGAGAGTGGTGGACGCATGGAACCGCCTTCCTGGAGAGGTTGTGGGGTCTAAAACAGTGGGGGAATTCAAACATGCATGGGACAGACATAAGGCAATTATAGTGGGGGTTGCAGGAAGTAGGCTGTTGGTTAACTAGAATCTGCAGCTTATCCAATAGGTAGGGAAAAGGGCAGACTGGGTGGGCCAAGTGGTCCTCATCTGCCGTCAAAATCTATGTTTCTATCTATAAAATATAGTAGACCAACAACAGGGAAAGTAAAAACAGAATTGCAAAAAACTACAAAACACTAACTGGTGCAAATCTAGTAGTGCTACAAGAGAACTGTGCTGAACCTGCAAAGCAATTTTCCAAGTAGAAACTGTTTTTAAATGCTGGTTAAGATTCTGTTATTGTTCCATCTATATAGGCCTTTTAGTAACCTCAGTGGGTGTTTGTTTCTGCTTTACAAACTGGTGGCAAGAACAATTTCAGAATTTTATGATGTACTATAGTTTATGTCCCTCTCAGCCACAGAGTTCTATAATAGAACGTGGTTGCATTGTGCCAACAATAGAAGAGTAGAAAAGGGACATACACTACATCATACAGTTCTAAAATGATTCTTACCAGCAGCATGGAAGTCAGCAATAATAAGTAGGATAACTAAAATCCTGTACTGCAACAGCAATAATGTAATTTTAACTAGGACTTAAAAACAGCTTCTACTAGGAAAAATGAATGATAGATTCAACGTAGTTCTCCTTTAAGCTTTTTATTACAGTAGAGAGTTACTCTTTAAGTTAGCCATGCCAAATAAATTTACAGCAGTGGTGTAGTCAGGAAAATAAAACTTGTAAACCAGAGCCATTGGGTGCCTCTTTTCTGCTCCCTCCATTGTAGTCATGCTTGTATTTGTTAACTGGCCACCTTGTATACCCCATATTGTACTTTAGAAACTTCTTAATGGGACCTATTCACATGGGTGGCCCAGGTACATGCCAAATGTGCATACCTGGGCCATGATGCCTTGCACCAGCAGTGCAGCTGGCAACATGGGTGTTCACAAAGCATAGTCACACATTTGTGGTGCCACCACCCACCTGCATAGAAGCACAAGGATATAATGGGATATGTCAGGGCATGCCCAGCAATTGACAGCGGCCATCCAACTGGATGCCCCTCCGCCATGCAGAATGGATCCCTTGCTCTGCATGAAGAGGGGGACTGTGGGATATGGTCAGTCTTCCTGGGACTGCTTTATCCTCTTGCCATGTCTCCAGTCCTCATGGTATGCTCAAAGCGCGGGGGAAGCAGGGTGGCAAGGACAGTGTCATGACCACCACTTCATGCAGCTATAGGCAGGGGTGTGTATGGGCTACTACAGGGACCCTGCCTGCAAAGCTGGTGCTTCCTTCACCAGTGCTGTGCACTGCATTGTGCATAGCATGTAGCCATGCCCCAACACATCAGCCACCCTCTCCACCGGGTCGGTGCATAGCCCTGTGGCTGGACCAGGATATGGGTGTGAAAAAGGTGTGGGTCCTCACCATGAATGTGTGGGGGGCTAAAGGCACCCCCACTGAGTGGCAGAGGGGGAAACATACTGAAGCCCACACACTGTGTAGGCTTTGTGAATAAAGCCCGATAAGAGCAAAAACAACAGAGATACTTTTCATGCATTTATCATTATCTTTAATTCAAACAGAGCACAACAACAATATTATAACACCAGTAGGGGTGAATATGAAACAGTAGGGCTAACCAAAGGTAATGGTCAGGGTCCACCCCCCCAATCAACTTGTAAGTCATGGATGACTTGGTATATGCCTTCCTCCAATCATGCCTACAGTGTTTCCTCATTAAAGAAATATAATTACTGTGCCAGGAATCTCACAAATCAACAACTGAGACATTTCTCATAATTCTCAGATGTAGTGATCTTCAAGATGATCTTTTCAGCAACAGCTGATTCCTGATTGCTCAGTAACTCCCCAAATGACCCAAGTTCACTCAGAAATGATGGCTTATCAAAATGCAGGTAGTTTGCTGAATTTGAAGTGAACAGAACTTACTGTAGGGTGCAATGTGGTGTTGTGTGGTGTGTTTTGGCATTAAATGTTTTCCCCAACATGAATATAAGCATTAATATTTCCCAAACTAAAATCCTCCATCTTACCAAATGATAACATCAATTACGTCATGCATAATAATAATAATAACTTTATTTTTAAAGTGCCTTTCAAAATATCAAGGCGCTTTACATGTCAAAAACCACAACATACAATACCAATTAAAAACATATAAATAAAATAATTTCATAACAACATCCCATGTTAAAACAAACAATAAAAACATCCACACAATCAACAAAATATTTACAATCAGATTCCATTAATCTTCTGAATAAGCCATATGCCACAGGTTAGTTTTTAAATCTTTCTTAAATACCTCCATGGAGGTGCACTCCCTTAACTGGCATGGTAGAGAATTCCAAAGAGTGGGTGCAGCATAATAAAATGCTCTACTACCAGATGATTTTAAACTCACTCTTGGAATCTCTAACAACCCCTCGTCGGCCGAGCAGAGCGATCGGCCGAGGCAGTAAGGCACCAGAAGTTCTTTCAGATAGGTTGGACCCTGATCATGAAGGGCTTTGAAAGTCAATAAAATGACTTTAAAGGTGATCCGCCACCGTATCGGAAGCCAGTGCAGTTCGTGCAGTACCAGAGTGATATGACTGGATCTCCTTGTCCCAGTCAAAACCCGGGCTGCAGCGTTCTGCACCAGCTGTAGGCAATGGATTTCAACCCCAGGAAGCCCAAAGTAAAGGGCATTGCAGTAGTCCAAGCGCGAGGACATGAAAGCGTGGACTAACGTTGGTAAAGAGTCAGACGGAACAAGGTGACGCACCCTGGCAATATTCCTAAGATGGTAAAAGGAAGTTCTGACAATGGCCAACACTTGAGATTGAAGGGTCAGCCTATCATGACAATCCCAAGGTTGCGCATCTGTTCAGAGGTCAGAAGTGACACACCACCAAGAAGAATTCTAGAGGGCGTGCCATCATGCGACCTCGCTATCTGACCACCCGGGTCCACCACTAACACCTCTGTCTTTTCTGAGTTCAACTTTAACCAACTAGAATCCATCCACATACACATATCATCCTGGTTAGTGCAAGATCCATAATTGGGTCATCCCTATCAGAATGGACATCACTCAGTCTTGAAGAACTACACTAACAGCCATCAAACATAGAATGAATTTAAAGCAAGTAAATGCAAAAAAAATGAAAACATAAGCATACACAGCATATCAATCCCTAATGTGCACTAAATATATCAAATTATTACAGTATACTAGAGAAAAATAAAATACTGCCAAAAATGCCTAGAAAGGTAAATTCTTTCAAAAGTCAAACCATTCTGAATGTTCTTTAATCAGCAAAACAACACTGGGCAGAATCAGGTTGGTGAATCCAAAAATGGAGCACTAAACCTGGCTTTCATTAACATATGCAATCTATTACCAAAAATTGACCAGCTACAAGCCTGGGTCTGCCTACATAATCCGGACATTCTTTCTCTCGCAGAAACATGGATCACCCACAAAATCCCTGACTCAGCCCTATCTCTTAATAGTTACACCCTTTTCAGACAGGACAGGTTTGTCAAAAGAGGTGAAGGCTGCCTTGTCTGTATAAGAGACACACTCCAGGGCCATGCACACCAACAAGTAGACACTGGGAATGATGCGCAGATCTTAGCCATCAGGTTACTGCTTGGCAAACATAACAAATCTCTAACAATACAAATGGTTTATATACCCTCTAGAGAACAACTATGCAGCTTTAACAAAGGAATTGACTAGTTGAAAGACCAGCACCACAACAAGGGAGGTTGTGATCCTGAGCAATTTTAATATTAATTGGCCATCTCAAGATGCAGCCCCCTACAAGTATACTCTGGCTAGTTTAGGCATCTCACAAATGGTGGAAGTTCAAACAGGGATCAATTACTGCACTGGAACAAATACCCTTCTCGACTGGGTCCTCACAAACCACCAAGAGAGAATCACTGGTGTCTCAGTCCAACGTGACTCACTTAGTGACCACTCCTTAGTTATTTTCTACTGGTCCAATTAAACCATGAAATTCACCCCAAACTTAGCTACACGTAGGGTCCTAAGAAAATGGCAGCTAAGTTCATTCAAACCCCACCTCAAGCAGCTTGACTGGTCCCAGCTCAACACCCTACTTGATATTGACCAGGCCCTAGACCACTTTATTCACACAGTAATAATGAGAGCACTCACCCCTATTGAATGAATCTAGTCTAAAGAATGAATTTTCACTCAAGAAGCGTTATTCCGTTGTTTTATTTTACTCCAAAGCAACATACAATACAGATGAGAAGTGGCCAGGAGGGCCACTGTCTTGCGTTTCACTCACCCTAGTGAGCTTCATCAGTGACTCTGATAAAGCTCAGTAGGGTGAGTGAAATGTAAGACAGTGGCCCTCCTGACCACTTCTCATCCGTATTGCCAAGCTGCTCTGGAGTAAAATAAAACTGAATGGAATAATACTTCTTGAGTGAAAATTCATTCTTTGGACTAGGTTTATTCAGCAAGGGTGAGTGATCTCATTATTATTGTTTGGATCTAACTACTTTTGAGAAGCACCACCATCCCAGTGCTTTCCCCCATCCAAAATATACTTTATTCACACCTTCAGTGTGGTTTGTGACATCTATGCACCCATTAAAAATAGGAAAATTGAAGGGTCCCCACAATGGCTGGATCACCAAAACACTCCTTGACCACATGGGTTCTAGGGACCACCTGTGGCACAGAGCTAAAGCTACTGGGAAACTACCAGAGGTATGAGGCAGTAAGGAATACATGTACCCGTGAGGTCAGGCTAGCCAAACCGAAATACTACAAAGTCTGCCTCAGCAAAACCTGGGGGATGGGAAAAAATTCTGGAACAACCTAAAAAAACTAACAGGACAAAAAAGCGTTCCATGTCATAATAGCGAAAATTTTACCATGACTCACAAAAGAGCAAGTACATCTTGTCGAATACCTAATCAGCACAACACACATCAGAGTAAACACAAATTCAGTGCACAGTAAAATTAATGTTTAATGTGGGAGGCTATGCCTCTGCACCCACTTTGTGCGGACAAGTCCCCCGCACCCCCAAACTAAAATTACCAACTCCAGGGGGAGCAGACACTGGGGGACAGGAGACAACTCCAAAAAACTCCAAGATCAGAAAAGTACAAAATCTGTAGGCAGTCTTGAACCCAGGACCAGCATCTCCATAGGCGGCATCCCAACCGACCATGCCAAGTGGCCAGCTCAGCTGCAGCAGGCTGCACTCCTGTATTTCACCAATACTTTCTGTAAAACCCATCATTACCAGTCACTGTTCTTTCCCTCCTCTGTTAATATTCCCCAACCCTCACTATATACTCACTGTCACTGCCCCTATAGACAGCCAAATTGAGTTGCTCATATCTGAGTTGCTCAATTTGGTTTGCTATTTTAACGTGCTACCAAAAAAAGCATGTCTACCCTGACCATGCTCCTTGTTGATGGAAAAGTCACAGAAGATACAAAAACAATAGTTGACACATTCAACTCCGCCTTCTATGACCTGAGCACCATTCTTCCTCCCAAACTTCTTAGAAAATAAGGAACACAACCTGGATGGTATACTGTCTGACTATAGGCTTCCCCAGATACCCTTTCTTTCTACTTTAAGTGTTATCACCCAAACTGAAGCAAAAGAATACCTTCAACAATCCCTTGGAAAGACGTGGAACAGTAATAACTCCCTTGATTTAAAAATGATTGCACTCTCTCTTGATAAAGTAGTACCACCACTCACAAAAATTCTTAATCTATCCTCACACAAGCACAATTTCCCATAAGGTGGAAATCTGCAGTTGTTACGCCAGTACACAAAAGCAGTGATCGTGCAGTCCACTCTAATTACAGACCCATATCCATCCATCCCCCACTATCTAAGACCCTCGAGCGTATTGTCTTGGACAATTAGTTGACTACCTAAACAAATATAACCTCCAGTGCCCAAACAACACGACTTTCAGAGGGCATAAAGCACAACCACAGTGCTACTTGAATTCTCAGGCTACATCCATGAAGTACTAGATACTGGCCAATTACTGGGGTCAATATATGTAAACCTCACAAAAGCATTTGACACCATTAATCATAACATTCTCTTAAAAAAAGTTGCTTGTCACTGGACTAGCCTTTGAAACCATTGGGTGGTTTAAGAGCTATCTGGGACACAGAACGCAACAAGTAAAGATAAAAAGTACCCTCTCTGGTTGCAGGAAGTTGTCCACTGGCATTCCGCAAGGTTCAATCCTTGGACCACTTTTATTTAGCCTGTTCCTCAAGTCTTTCCCTGGAGTCTGCCTGGCCAACATTCTCCTATAGGCAGATGATGGGGCCATTTTTTCTAATAGCCCCCAGCTAAACCTGCTCAATAATAGTCTCCAAGAAAGCTTCACCATAATTGAGGAGTGGTTTCTTCATAATAAACTCCTGCTAAACTACAAAAAAACAAAGTAATGTTCTCCAACCTACATAGCAAAAACAAATCCTGACAACTGACTTAATAGAGAGCATGATCCCCTTGGCCAGGTATGCACATTCAAATACCTAGGTATTACCCTAGACAGCTCCCTGTCATACACCTAACATATAGACCACGTGGTTAAAACAGTAATTACAAGAATAGGCCTGCTGTATAGTCATAGGCACAACATGACAGCTGAAGCCTTATCTGTGGCAGTAAATGGCTCAGTCCTCTCTGTCATTGATAATGGCCTACTTGTATATAGTACAGCCACCAACAGTGCCCTGAAAAGGGTCAGAATAGCCTTAAACAAGACATGTAGACTATAGTCCTAGACACTAACAAACTAACATACACTTTTGACCTGTTTGCCCAGACCAATTGGTTTAACCTCCAGGGGAGGATAAAGCATCAGGTCTGCCTTTTTGGTAAAAAAAACCCTGTTAGGCCTCACCCCGCAATCCATTTAGAAGCTCCTCAAACCTGCGTCAAACACACACCAGACTAGAGGTATGGCAAGAAATTCTCTACACATTCTCTTTTGGCACACATCATGAGCCCAATGATCCTTTGCATACAGGGCTCCCCACTGGATCAATGAACAACCATCAGCAATAGCAAATGCAACAAAGCTTGGACCTTTTAAAAAAGAACTGCTACAATACCTGACAACCCTGTATGCTTATGATTGCACGGGCTAACTCACACCCCACACCACTCATACCCAGTGCCATGCTTCCCTAGTACTCCCTCCCATAGCTGACCAACTTGCCCCCCTCCAATCTCCCCTCCACCTCCACTCCATCACCTGCTCACCATCTCTCCACCTATCCCTCACCCCTTACGCATCTCCTTTCCCCTTCTATCCCACCTGACAACCTGCCTCCATACTGCTTTTCCCCACCTCCCTCTGTCCCTCTACATCCCCCACAACAACACCCTATCATCATCATATCACCTTCCCTCACCCACAACCACCTCTTGACAAAGCTAATTTCTGGCTGCACTCCTCTCTTCTCCTCTTTTCCTTGCTGATACTCCCTTGTTACTAACAGATAGATAATCCTTGCACTTTTCTGTAATGAATTGAATACTGTAGAATTACTTTCTATCATGTTTGTTTAATTTAGCACTCCCGACTCTAACATACTGTTGGTGGTACGAAATCTTTGCGACTCTTTCTCCACCAAATGGGGTTCACGAAAAGAAAGGGTACCAAAGCTGTCAGAAAGACCCCTGAGAATTTCGAGGATCTGCGCTCTACGTTTCTAAAGTGCATTGCAACTGCCTTGGCACAGGAGCTGATTCCACCCGAACTACTCATTAATTTAGACAAGACCGGTGTTCAGCTTGTCCCATGCTCCCAATGGGCAATGGCAGAGAGTGGGTCAAAGCAAGTAGAAGTGACCAGCTTAGGGGATAAGAGACAGGTCTCCCTTGTCCTTGCCTGTACTTTGTCTGGAGAAATGCTGCCCCCCACCAAATAATTTACCAGGACAAGACCAAAAACAGCCTTCCTGCCTTCCAATTCCCAGAAAAGTGGTGTGTCACACAATCAGAGAACCATTGGGCAAACACAGAAACAATGTTACTTTACATAGAATCCGTTCTTGTTCCCTACATAAACGAAATCAAAGTAAAACACAAGCTCCCCTGTGAGCAGAGATCTCTGCTAGTAATGGAGCTCTTTTGAGCACACAGTACAGAACAAGTTTTGCAGTACCTGGAGGATCACCACATCATCCCGATTTTCATTCCTCCCTCATGTACTGATCTGCTCCAGCCACTGGACATCAGTATAAACAAATTGCTGAAGGGCTTCCTAAATAACGAGTTCACCAAGTGGTATTCCAGAGCAGTCTCATCGCAGCTATCCCTTGGTATGTCGCCATCAGCTCTGAGCGTGGACTTACGCATGACATCAATCAAAACAAAGCACGCACAATGGCTGGTAACAGCATTCGAAAAGCTCTGTTTGTGGCGTGAGGATGTGGTATGCGGTTTTGAAATGGCAGGGATTAAGGAGGCACATTTCTCTTGTTTGGACACCACTGCCACATAAAAAGAAGTACGACTGTCGCTTGGTTGCTTTTCAAGGTACGAGTTCTGAACGAAGTACTGTAATTGCAGAGTTCAGATGATTACTGACTGTCAGTTGGTTACTGTATTTCTTTGCCGAGTTCTGATGTTTACTGTCTCCACTGCAGTGTGTTATTGCCAAAAAATAATGCATTTTTGTACTGCATGTTCTTAGCACTTTAGCTTCACTTTACCGTGATTTCTGTTTGGTTGTAAAAAATAAAAGATGTAATTTTTATACTGCTGACAAAGTGAATTGACTGTATATTTTATTTTGCAGGCATAATGCACTCCACAAACATAGCAAAGGTTTATTGGCAGCAAAAATAAGTACAGTAATTCTACAGTATATGTTATGTATTGTATGTGGTTTTGCAAGTTTACTCTGCCTATTTTTTGCTCACATCTATGTAATACCTGTTTTATACTTGCTCTCCTGATATGGAACCTTTATAAATGAGCTCCTAGCTCAAAGGCTGTAATTCCAAGATAATCAATCAATCACTCAATCAATAAATAAATAAATAAATAAAATAAAAACATTACAACAGTATGTTATCACCACCAGGATTAAAAACAATAGATAAGTCTCTCTCTCTCTCTCTCTCTCTATATATATATATATATATATATATATGGAATACATGATGGAAAATCCAGAGTGAGGGCATGGATATCACAAGTGCCGAAGGCACAAGTGGGATATCCATGCCTCACGATGCAGGAGTGAGAATATTTTCTGTATTCCGCGATCTGCACATCATGTATGCAATTTATAGAACAGGGTACATAGTTATGTCATTTTTATGTGCCTGATGTAGTGGTTTTATTTTGTTCTGTGGTATTCTTTCTCTGAATGTATGCTTGCTTTTTTGGTAGTCAGGTGTCTTTGAATGGTAGTAACTTTGGTAATCTCATTGGTTGGCTGCAATACTGCAATGTCTTTCTGTTGTGTGATTGCTTGTAGTCTGTCTGTTTGTGATATGTCATTGGCTGACTTTGTTTAGTGGGCTGGACTTTGTTTGAAGTCATTTTCAGTGGCCTTTGGTTGAATACAGTATTTTTTAAATGATTTCCGATGTGTGTACTATCTTTTTTTTATTTTATTTGCTGTTTTTCTCCTGCAATGTGATTCTGTGTAGCCTGTCTCCATCTTTAAGTTCAGTGTCACTTGCGGTTTATTTCACCTGTGGTCCGAGTTCAGTACTTTCTCTTTGAGGAGTTCTTTGCATTGTGAGGGGAGGCAGAGTACTTCAGAAGACACATGGAAGGTATGTGTTCTGATTGTTAATTGAAAGAAGTGTGGGACATTAAGAAAAGATGTATATTCTCTGTGCGGATAACATACCTGCTTTTATTTTCTTCTTTCTGAAGTGAGACATGCGAGTGTGACTGTGTTTCTTATCTCATTTCATTCGCACACATATTTGCAGGACATGATTTATTTCTGCATACTTTAAGGACTTTAAATGGTGTATGTCTGTCATCTTGCTATGTGGTTGCATATTTTTGTAATTTTTGTTGTATTCTGGTTTTACTGGGATTCAGAAGTAGTCTGGTTAGGGAGGTGCCTTCACTAACGTCACCACAGTGAGAATATCACCTGCTGACGTAGACACTATGGGTGGGATATTCAAAAGGGTTGCGCAATGCGCAATAGGGTTGCGTCAGCGTAAGTCCGAAAATGCGCCATTCTGCGATATTCAGCAGGAGGCAGTTGCGCCACTGAAAACATGCTGAGCAACAGCGTAATGCTAATTAAGGCATGCGCAACCGAAGGGGGTGGAACCATGCATAAAGTGAGCAATGCGATATTCAAAGGGTTGCTCAATGCGCAACAGTGGATCAGGCGGAAGTTGCGCCATAGCGGAAATTAGCCAAAATAAAGAGGTGCAAGAACGCTACAGGGAAGCCACATGAGGCAGGGAGACAGACCAGGCCAGAGGGAGAAAGAGTGCAGGCCAGGGAGAGCACAGGACAGAATAGGGGCAAGGGAAGGTGTGTGGGGCCACAGAGTGCAGAGGCCAGTAGGTGTACCCGGTGCACTGGAAGTAGCAGCCAGGACAGCGGGGGGAACAGAACAACAACAGCTGGGGGGGGAAACAAGCCAGGGACATGGACAGTGCCAGCTTCCACATGGAAGCTGTAATGAGGGGGTGAGAAGGCATGCTGCAGGGGGACGGGCCATGGAAGGGGCCTGCCAGCAGTACACCCCCAACAGGCAGTACCGGGCCCACACCAGCTTTGAGCTCTACTCAGATGTCAAGATTGTGGGCTGGTACTGCCTGAACAGGGCAATACTGAGGTGGCTCTGTGAGCTGTGCAGTGATGTGATGCAGGCACCCTCACGACGGAGTCACGCTCTGTCAGTGGAGACAAAGGTAACAGCCTGCATGTGCTTGCTCACCACGGGTACCTTCCAGAGACCAACAGAGGACACCATAGGCATAACACAGTCAGCCACATCATGCATCCTCACCCAATTCCTCAGCGCACTGCTGCCACATGCTGCGGAGTACATCCATTTCCCCAGCACCGTGGCGGAGTGCACAGCAAACATACAGGAGTTACATAGGGTAGCACGTATGCCTGGCATGCTAGGGGTGATAGACTGCACCCATGTGGCCATTTGCATGCCACCTGGCCCCGATGGGGCCGCCTATATGAATCGGAAGGGTTATGCCAGTGTCAACTGCCAGGTGGTGTGTGATGCCAGTGGGCGCATCATCAATGTCTGTGCCATGCACCCTGGGGGAGCACATGATTCATTTATATGGTACCAGTCGGCACTGTGCCATCAATTCGAGAGTGGGGACATCCCCACAGGACATCTAGTGGGTTGGTATGCATGTAGGACTGACAAATCGGTGCCAAGGGTGGGTAAGCCACAGGTGCCATGGGTGTGGCACACAGGGTTAGGGGCAATATGAGCCTGAACAAGATACTAACCTCCACTATCTCCACACAGGTGACAGTGGATACCCACTCTGTCCCTGGCTGCTCACATCCTACCGGCAGCCCATGACCCCATCGCAGCAATGCTTCAATGAGGCACACGCCGCCACATGCAACATCATTGAGTGGGTGTTTGGGATGCTGAAGGTGCACTTCCGTTGCCTAGACACCTCCAGCAGTGCCCTACAGTATAGCCCCTCAAAGGCCTGTGGGATATTCCTAGCCTGTTGTATCCTGCACAACATGGCCAAAGACTGTGGGATAGCCATACAGGTTGAAGAGGGGGACAGCGACGGGGACGACGGTGATGCCGGTGATGATGGGGATGGGCAGCCCCCCTTGGACGATGTGACCCCCAACTGATCCGGCTGGCCCAGCTGCACCGGGACACTATCACAGAGGAGCACTTCACCCAGCACAGGTAATTCATGGGGCCATGTGCAACCAACAGTGGCTAGGGCACAACCCACATACACACAGGAAAACACACCAGGGGTGCATGACGGCAAGGGAAGTGGCAGGGCACAGAAGCACACACATACAACCAGGGAAGGGTGAACAGTAACACGCCACATGGACGGACACACACACACACACACACACACACACACACACACACACACACACAATAGGCACAAAGTGCACAGGGGTCAGCTGCACAACAGAGCCGGAACACAGACACTAAAAACACACATGTCCACAGGCCACCACATCCACTGACTGTCCATGTACATGTGTCAGATGCTGGGCACCTTCGCACTTTGGTGTACAGTGCAATGCAGGCATCATCATGCACACGCACCTGTGGACGGCAGTCAGGAGGGTATGCAGGTGGTCCGTGTGTCTGCGTGTAAGGCTGGGCACCCACCGGTGCACTGCCCATTGAAACACACATTGCACACAGGGCAGCACCAGACAGGGCCTGCACTGGGAGACAGCTCAGTCTTGTGCACAGTGCCATGGCTGCCTCGGATGCATGGGCAGCCCTGCCGAGACCCAGCAGCACTGGCAGGCTGAGCACGGGCCTCATGGGGTGGCACCGATGGACCACCAGGGGTTCCACTGCGCAAATGCGACCTTGCCCGCACAGGGGTCCGCAGCACACTGAACATACCTGCACCAGGGGTGCTCAGGATGCCCACAGCTGAACCCGGCATCGACAGGGTGGGTGTCGCACGATGCCGGGAATGGGGAGTGGATAGCGTACTGCACGGTGTGAGCAGCACAGGGGCACCTGACTGTGTGTCCAATGTGGCCACGACAGCGACCAATGCCTGTGTCTGCCTGTCAATGGCGGCGGTCACATCCATCTGCAAATGGTCAATCTGTGACAGGATCCTCTCGTTCTCCCTGCTGTGCCACTCCAGAGCCACACACAGTGCCTCCACGGACATTGCAACCCGCATCTGCTGCTGTACTGATGCCTGCAACAGGCGGGTGTGCTCGTCAAAGGGGTCGTCTGCCACATTGGCAACCTGTCCCTCAGGGTATGGAAGGGCCTGATGTTCAGCACCCCTCGAGGCTGGGCACTGCTCACCAGGACCAAGTATGGGCAAGTCCACAGGTCTTGCACATATGCCACCACTGAACCCTGTACCCCCAGTCCCGGTGGGTGACTGCTGCTGCTGCCCCTCCGCCTGCTGTGCCCAAGGGCCCAGTTGTTCCACTGCTGTGGCTGCAACAGTGCAAATGACCTGTACAGCCACCGGTGCTGCCCCACCGGTGCTGACAGGCACAGCCTGGGACTGTGCTGACGTGCTGGCACACACGTCGGAACCAGCTAGGTCCATGGGCGTGAGCTGTCCTGCTGTGTGTCCATTCTGTGACACACACATGTCAATGCCCATAGTGGTCATTGCATCATCAATGGTGCGGGTCTGTGCCACAGCTTCAGCGTGCTGGCATGCCTGCATGCCAGACCGCTGAGACACAGGAAGGGCACCCCCCCACACCTGTCTCACCGACATCAGAGATGGCAGCCAGGCGTGCATACTGGTGCAATGCACACTGGCTACCTGCGGAGGTGGATGGTCCCTCCTCCAACCCCAGATGGCTGTCCGCAGTGGACAGGCCCTCCACCACTGACCCCTGCAGATGCACAGGATCTGTAACAGAAAGTGAGAACACGTTAGTGCATGTGATCTACCTTCCCCCCCCGACCATGACATACCATGCAGTGATGGGCTACCACCTCTCTGGAAGCCACCTCCAGGAATGCCCTCAATGGCACTGCGCTGCATGCTTGCAGCAAGCCGGTCCTCTGCCAGAGTCAGCTGCACCACCTCCGGCTGGCCCCCGCCTGTTGCAGCACGTGCTGCCCTGATGGCTGCCACCTTCTCCTTCACCCTCCTCCTATCAGTCCCCATCTTCTTTTTACATTCCTGCACAGAGCACTGGTGACTGCCATACAGGTTGACAGCACGTGCCACCCCCTCCCATGCAGCAGCACGGGCCTGAGGGGTGCCCCGCCGTCCACTGAGAATTGGCTCTTCATCCAGGTAGGCCTCGAAGAGTGCCTCTGTCTCAGCTTTTGTAAAATTGGGCCTCCTCTTCCGCCCACCATCATCCTCCTCACCCATTCCTCGCTCAGTCATATCACAGCCTGTATGGGTGAGAGTCACCTGTGACTGTGCAGTACACAGCAATTCCCTAAGACCATAGTCCAGAACATCACACAGCATGCAACTCACCTATCCACTGCAGTAACCGAATATGGCCACTGCAGAACAGCGTCGCATTTTTAAAGCGCAATCCATGCAAATTAGGTGTGTAGCAACTTTAATGAGATGCAAATCGTGCTGCTGTGCCTTTGAATGGCTGATCGGATGATTTGCATATGATGGCTGAATATCGCGCTTTTGCACCTTACGCAATACGGTTGAACAGGCTGAGCTAATGGCGCAGTTCTGTGACTCCGTAGTACACCGCACTGTGGATGCCCAGGTAGCTTACGCAGGCGTCTGCTGCGCTGTTGACGTGCTGTGCACGGTAGGCAGTTCAGGGCACGGTCACCATTGTGTCAGTGGCACTACAGCGACGGTCACTACATGGCGCTCTGGCACAACTGTGCAATAGTCCACTGTGGCAATGGCACACAGGTGACCAATCGCGCTGGATGCATGGACGTCCGATGGCGCTGTGCATGGCCATGTGCCAGAGTCCCATGACCCTGTACCCGACCTTTGCCCCCTTGGCACTGTATGTATGGCATGTCTGCAGCTCTATAGCACTGTTCAGTAACAGCGCGATAGGGACTGGCGGCACTGTACCAACAGCGCGATAGGGATTAGCAGTGTTGTATTGCGCAACAATTCCATGTGGGGTTGCCGCACTGCGGAGCGCCATATTGCCTACTATACATCCAGGGATCATGCACAGAAGAGCCCCCCAGTGGAGTTCCCTCAAGCTCGAAAACTTGGTGGCCATAGTGGAGCCTCACTATGGCCCACTATTTGGGGATGATCCCCTTAACATGGCCAGAACACATGTGTGGCAGCAGGTGGCCACTGAGCTAGAGGAGGCCACTGGCCGGCGGAGGTCCGCGGAGCAGTGCAGGCACTGGTACGGGGACCTGCAGAGGAGGGAGCCGGCACTACTGGCACGTCTGCGGTAACATGCCAGGAGGGGCGTGGTGCCTCGGTCAGGTGGGTGATCCATCTATGCACCTGTATGGTCCATATGGGTAACACTGTCTATTGTGTCCAGCACATGGGGGAGGGTTGGTCTAGAGTTGGCTGTGGCAGTGTTAACAGGATATGTGATGTATGGGTCTGGCTGAGTGGGCTGGCACACTCATTGGGGCAGGGGGAATCTGCTTTGGGATTGCACTGATGTGTTTCTCACCTTTTGTTTCCCACAGGCATGGCAGAGCGGAGGAGGGCCAGGCCTGAGGTGCAGAGAGTGGTGCCAGCGGTGGCTGAGCGTGGTGGTGGTGGTGAACCACGACAGCAGCAGCAGCAGCAGCAGCCTGATGAGGGTGAGTGCCATGACATCATGAATGCTATAGCATGCTGTGTGACAGGGTGGGGGGGCAGGGCATGGTCACCATCCATGGACACCACTGCCATGCACACGACATGTGACAGTCAGCACTGTCCAGTGGCACTGCATGTCTGGGAGTGCGTCAATGGTGGTCCATGCATGCACTGGGCACATAGCTGTGGCACTGCCTGCCCACTGCATAGCCACGTTACTGTACAGCCTTGGTTGTGCTGTGCTGGACATGGGCGGTGTGTGTGTGCAGTGGTACACATGGCTGTTGCTGCCTGGTTGGGCATGTCTTGTGCACGGTCACTGTGGGTGGGTGCAATCCATCACAGGAGCGGGGGCACTTGGCTATATGCCATGCATGATGGGTGGGCTTCAGGGATATGGACAGAGACAGCCATTGACTCTGATCCCTTGTCCTAGGTGTCCGGATCCTGCACCAGATTGAAAGGTCAATGCAGCAGCTTCTACAGGTGGCGATGGACTTGCTCACCATCCTGCTGGACCTACACCAGCATGGTCTGAGACGCAGAAGGAGGCCCCGGGACCAGCACCAGGCAGCAGGAGAGCAGGCTGGCAGGCAGTAGCTGCCCATCACCCCCTTACCTATCCTCACACCCCGCCCTCCTCTCCAGTTGTTCACCCTGCCCCTCACCCACCCCTACCTTGTACCCGCACTCTCACCCCTGTTTTGTAAATTTGTAAATAGTTATTGTTGTTGTTCTTCTTTTTATTCTTGTTATGTTTGAAATACATATATTTTGATATGAATACTGTGGTGGTCTCTGATTCGCAACTGGCTATAGGTGCTCAGTTGCAGTAGTGTGCATGGCATCTGGGGTGGTATAGTCATGGGTACGTGTGTGTGTGCGTGGGGAGGTGTCTGTGGTGTGGGAGTGGCTTTCAGTCGGTATTGCCATGTGCTGCCACCCACTGCTGGGTGCTCATGGTGGGTCTGGCTTGTATGGTTCTGTGATACACGAGGTTGCAGTGTGACGGGGGGGGATGCATGGAGATTCCTGCAGTGATGGTCACTGCTCATGGGGGGTGTCTTGGGGTCACAGTGCACAAGGGGGGGCTGCTGTGCACTGGGGTGGTCCACCCCCTTTGTGTGGCAGTCTCAGCTTGCCAGTGGGTGTGCTGGGGCAACATGGCCCGGCTGTGCTTTGTTTGCTTGTCCCCATGGGCCGGTGGATATTCCGTCCCTTCCCCAGTTATGTTGTGCTTGGGGTGTGGGGGTGCATTGTCAGTTCTGCAGTGTGTTCCTGTGCCCATCTGTGGCATGGGTGGTGGGCCCCTGCCTACCTCCCTGGTTGTGCAGTTCCATTGCTCTGCTGCTGGGGGGCTCCCTGCTTGCGCTATGGCGCCTCTGGACTGCTCAGCTGGGCTGCCCTTGTTGCGCTATAGCGCATCGTATCTGCTCAGCTTCCCCTTCCTGGTTGCGTGATGGAGCAGGTTGTGCGATATTCAGACGTTGGCTGGTTGCACAATTTGGCTTGCTCCAAGTTTGAATATCGCGTCTATTGCGCATGTGCGCAATGGAATTGTGCTTGCTCCTGCTATTGCGCACATTTTGGGCGCAGTTTGAATATCAAGCCCTGTGTGTGTAAATCTAAATATCTCCACAGTGTCTACATCAGCAGGCATTTATCTCACTGGGGTGCAAATACATGATTTTATTTGCAACATTTTTTTTTTTTTAACTTTCTTTATCCTCCTACTCTGGAGACCTGAACTCTCTCTGGCAGTATGCTTGGTTCAGTCTTTTTTTCCCATCAGCCTGAAGCCCCCAGACTCCACCTCCCTTACCGCACCACCTGGCCATCCAACCCCCCGGCTCTGAGTCCCCATGGGGCAGGACCGCTGACTCCTCTGGTGCTCTGTCTTCAATTTAGAGGGGCAACCAGGGAGTGGAGGGAGTGCCTCCGTGGAGCTGGAAGGCCCAGCATTTGACGTGGGGACTGACCACTGGACCTGCCATCACCTATCAGGTGCTCCTGGGATTTTTGCTTGTTCTGTTCCCTCCCCTGTAGAGCTCGGACATGCAATGACGACCAGTGTCTGCCGAGCTCCACCCCCGTTGCCTTCCGGCTGCACCGCTCGCTTCTGGCCACTTCTGGCCACCCCCGGCCATCACCAGGGGTTGCTCAAGAGCGACGCCATGCCTATGTCCCCCCCCCCGGGAAGGGAGAGCCATCACACAGACGCTCCATCCCTACCTGGCCCTGCTAACCCCCGACCTCCCGGGCTCATTCCCAAGCCCAGGTCGTCGGCATGGTGCGAGGTGAGGCAGCTAGCACCTTGACCCTCAGTGCCACCGGGCCGCTATTTGCAACATTTATCACCCACCCCTATTGTATAAATAAATATATATATATATATATATACAGCACCGTAGGAATGCAAAACCCTTCCACCCTGGCCGGTGAACCTCTTCTATACCAATACTAATTAACTGTAACAGACATTCACCTATTATTCCCTTCCAATTGATGCTGTTCCTAACCTGCAACTCTTCCTGGTAGGCTATTAGGCTTGCCTTGTTTGTTCCCCACCCACAATCTGACTCTCTCTGCTTTATCCAAAGCTTCCCTCTTGTGCTCTGTTAACTGCCTACCACTTTTCGTAAGAATTTTCCTGGAAGCTTGTCTAGAACCCTGTCTATTACTAAATAGCTGCAACACCCCCTCTCCCCAGCATTTTGCTGTTCATTCAGTAGAAGCTGTAGCTACACCACTGACACCTTGTGGCCTCCCATCTTCTACTACATACAGTATATACTACATACATACCTCTTGATGACAATCTGCCCTATTACCTTTTGCTTTACCTCCTCATAACTATGTCCGCCAAGTTACCACCCTAACTCCTAATTATGCATCTTTCTAGCTCTCTTGCCATTGTCTTTTTTCTACTCTACTCTCTGCTTCTGACCAGTGAATCACAGAAAGCTCTCTAAGTAGATTTAAAAAGGTTTTGCACAGGTATAGTGGGAAGGGTTAGCACTCCCTGTCCAGGAGGGATAGGGAAAGCATCTGTACTGCACACTTCTGGTGTGGGGATGGTTGTAGCCTGGACATAGACGGGTGTGTGAAGTATGGCCCAAGAAATATTATTTTGGCTGAGCCTAGGACGGCATGGAAGTACAGCCATGTACTGTAGTAGTCTGGGCCTGGAAGAGCCTGGAAGAACCAGTTGAACTATACTAACTATCTCTTAGAAAATGGCAAGAATGGATTCTCAATGCTGATTGGCTAATACCACGTCCAAGCTGGGCATTTATTTTTTAATAAATGCCCAGCAACAAATTAGTACCAGCCTAACTGCCACCTTACCACATACCCTTGTGCAGGGGTGCTCACCCTGCTTTGTCATTGGCTCAAACCACCAGATAAAATTTAAAATTCCTGCCATGTTTTTCTCTCGCTTCGCGAGAGGCCCTCCAAACACTCACTCCTTCACTATCAGCTTGCTCCCTCTTCATAAAAAAAACAAAACACACACTCCACTTATTCTGCAGTTAGGAAGAGTGACACAATGTTTTTTTTTCTCACAGCTGCACTCTCCCGACTGCACTCTCGCAGTACTGCGCTTAACCGGAAGTAAAACAAAGCCATTGCTCCGAACAGCTTGTTAGTGAGAAGCAGGATTTTTAAAACTGTACTATTCTACCTCCACAGATGCCATAACTCCCTCAAAGCACAATGCTCCCACAGTTATTCGATCTACCAATTTAAAAGAAACACATCATTTACCTTGGGGCTGTTCCTCATGGCACATAGTTGTAATCCACAGGTCCCGCGCTTAACAGATGCAACGTCCAACTGCAGCCCAATTAAAAAAAAAAAAAATCTTACACAAACACGACAGAACTTAAAGACGATGCCCACAGACTGCTACTGGATATTTACTACAAACTAATTTTGTTCTTCAGGTGGATGTGTGTGTGGCGGGGTGATAGCTGTGGGGAGGAGCAACAGGACCTGGAAGAAACATGGACTATTTTTTCAATACTTGTTTCTGCTAATGCTATTCATTTGTTTATAATCATTTCCTTCTTTTATTGCTTCATTTAAACTTACTAAGAAGGTCATTTAGTGCACATGCACGCGGTGGAATTTGGGGAGTCACTAGACCTCCGGGTTGCGGCGCCCTCAGCCTGCGCGCCAGGCCTCATCACACCCTGGGCAGTCTGGTATTTCCCAATAATGCCCACCCTGTTGGGTATTATTGCTTACATAGCTGTTAACCCCTCCTTTTTCCCATTTAGTGCCTGATGCAGGACCCTAAACAGTTACTGTTCTTTTGTTTGAAATCAAGCATTCATCAAATTAGGGGTGCTAAAATGTATGCATTGTAGGGACTGTGATTACACATTAGCTCACAGGTGACCCTGTGTGGAGGGAGTTGTACCATACTTACACCAGACCAACTTAACCTTTCTCTGGTTGGAAACAGTGCACAATTTATTTAACCTTAGTATAAAAGCCCCCCAGTCAGGAGTTTATGGGACACAGGCCTATTAAATTTGTTTAGACCACAGGGCACAGGTTGCCGCCATAACAGCCAAGGAAACCCAGTGGCATCGTTAGCAGGGAGTGTCTCAGATGCTTACGACAGCCCTATATGGCAGCAGTCCTTATTAAAATAAGACTGATATCATACTAGCTCAAAATACAGTTCAGCCATGCCAAAGCTATATTTTAAAGAAAACGTGTTATAGAGTACAATACTCCAACAGAGGCCCCACAGGGACAATAGATCCTGGTGTATGATAGAGTAATATGGGCAGACTACATGGACCAGCGGTCTTTTTCTGTCGTCATCATCTATGCTTCTATGTTTCTGTGTCACACCCTGGTTAAAATAAATGGGAGAGATTTTGAAGTCTGGCAGTATAGCCTAGAGGTTAGAGTAACAAGCTGTGAATGAGCTTAGTACATCCAGCAGACCTGGGTTTGAATCCCACAATCTCTACTTGCATGCTGTGTGATTCTGAGCAAGTCATTTAACCACCCCAGTGTTCCCAGGATGCCCCTAAAAACAGGCACTTGTGCCTAGTGGGTCATACCCAGTGACCAAAGAATAAAAAAAAGTCACACGGATTTGAATACTTGTGGCATAATCCTTATGCAAAACCACATTTATTGAGTAAGCTGAGGTAAAGAATCAACTTATGGACATAGCTAAACAAAACATGTCAAAATTAAGAAACTATAGATGCAGTCCTTGGTTGCCTAAAATAAATGAGGACCACATCTTAGAAAAACACCTGCTGATTCTTCACAGCACTGAAAAAAGGAGAACACTGACCCAACACTGATTCCAGACCTTCCACAGCAATAAGTTAACAGTTAGGTATGACAAAACTAAAGCTACCTCCATAGAATGTAAATGTACTGTAAAAACAAAGGTACTGAGGATTGCATATCCTCCTTATATGTGACTGGTAGGCAAAAAAATAAAGATCATTATGTTTGGGTAAAATAATGGGCAATCTGTATGTGCCACTGGATAATACTGTCAAATTCCTGTTCGGCAAATGTCCCAGTTTGTGCCTTACAAAGGCCACATTCTGAGTGGAAATTAGTGCTTGGCAATAAATGAGGTACAGCATATTCTAACGGGTTCAGAGGTCAGTTTAAGTGCCCTAACCTGTTTGAATATAGCCCCTTAGAGCACAGATCTAACCGAGATTTAAGCAGCTACCCTCGGCACAAAGCACAATGCCCTGCTGGCCACAGGTATGTGGTTATAGTGCACATGGAGGGCTTCAAGAAGCAAAAGCAGTTAGGGCCACCAAAACCTGATTGCACTTTGGAGCTAAACTGCCTTATTCGAATGTCTCTATGCAGTTGGTCTCCTAGCCCATACAAGGCACTAGTGCTAGTGTTAGTGCAAGGTTAACATTGGAATGTACTGCCCACAGTCTATTACCTGATGAAATATGTAAAAATCAGTAGGTAACATATGAACTAATAATGTATGTTATGCATGTTAACTTATTGTGTGTTGTTATGTAAATGTTTTATTCTGTTTTTAAATTATATTTATAAAATACACAGGTCAAAAAAATATTATTTTCAGGTTTTGTGAACACCTTTGTTTAACATCACTTTTACGGCTAATGTGAGCTAAACCAGCATATTGTTGCAGTACGGATTAGGGTATGTGCCGCTGTCAAGCCCATTGCAGTACACAAAACCAAGGGCTTGTAATGGGCTCAGCAGTCAGCACCAATGACCACTCAGTGTAGTCCTGATGCAACTCTCTGCTAGGGGGGCTGAACAGTCATGCACTTCAAAGGGCCGAAGCCACTCCAATCAGAGAGGGCTTAGGTCCTTTGATTTGCATGATACCCACATCAGTAAACAGTGAAAGGGGAAGTCTTGCAACAACAGCATCCCAAAACAACAAACAAAAAAATCTCCTTCCCAGACCAACAGGCCCCCCATCCTCCTCAGTGTGGGATGCTGGGTAGCCCACTCCTAGTGTCCCCAGTTGACCTTCAGCCCAGTATGGTTCCCCCCTCCCCCCAGCAGTGTGTCCTCTTCATCTAAGGTTTGCCAACAGCGGGGTGCCCAATCCCCATGTTGGCAGTAGCCTCCCTCCCAACAGTGTAGGACGCTGGTAGTCCACTCAGTGTCCCCAGTTGTGTATTAAATCCCCATATTATTGTTGTGGAACACTGGGAGCCCACTCCCAGTGTTCTCAGTATGTACTCCCAGCAGTGTTGCTGTATTCCCCTTATGTTTACCAACAGTGGTACCTCAATCCCCACTTTGGCAGTAGCCCCTCCCCCTCGACAGTGTGGGACACTGGCAGCCCAATCCCCAGTATCCCCAAATGTATAATGTACCTGTAAAAACAAACAGTCCCCTGATGTCTTTTTTTTTCAACCTGAAATAGAAAACAGTCCGCTGTCATTTCCCCACGCCCCCTCCCCCATCCCCACCCTCCCTCTGTGCACCCACATCCCCACACACACCCTTACCCCATACTTACCTCTGGAGGTCAGCGGCTGCAATCTTCTCTGGGCCGGGACATGTCTGCACTCTTCAAAGCTGAACCGGGAACTGAAGAATCAAAGGTAAGCGCCGTATAATGGCAGTCAATGGGGCTTTCAACTTAAGTTGATATCTCAGCCATTTTTAGGAATTTTGACCCCAAATTCTCAACATAGGGTTCTTGAGACCCCACCTCATGAACACTGACACTATCATCTCGTTAATCGGTGCCGAAAAGTGATTTCGCAGTCACTGCATTGAATCACCTTCGACTGATTAACTAAATGACAGTGCCAGTGTTCATGAGGTGGGTCCCAAGAACCCCATGTTGAAAATTTGGTGCAAAGTCCCAATGATCATGCTATTGCTGCATTGCGCAGTTTATATGCACACTAGTAACTTAACCAATTTTTTTTATTTTCATTCCAGATTTTCAGCATTGCCACTTTTTAACACCTCCTCATGAACAGTAATGCTGTCATTTTTTACATCCTGCCCAAAATATGTTTTCGCATCTGTGGTGCAGAATGGCGCGGTCGCTGTGTGAAATCAACGTTTGGGACAGAGTAATGAAATGACAGTGCCAGTGTTCATGAGGGAAGTTCTCAAAAAGCCCATGTTAAACATTTGGTGAAATAACTCCAAAACATGACCATGTTACGAGCGTGCGATGCGTAAGTTCTACGCACGTGCATTACTTTGACAATTTTTTATATTTTTACTCCAGATTTTCAACATAGCCATTTTTCACACCTCCTCATGAACAGTATGCAGCTGTCATTTTTCATATCCTGACTGAAACATGTTTTCACACCTGTTGCGCAGAATAGCACAACCGCTTTGAGAAATCAACTTTCATGACAGATTAATGAAATAATATTGCCAGTGTTTATGATGTGGGGTCCCCAAAAGGCCATGTTGAAAATTTGGTGGAAAAATTCCTGAAAATGCCCAAGTTATGTGCGTCCATTGAATTTATTCTACATACGCACATAACTTTGCGGGATTTGGACCCTGCGCTCCCACAGTAAAATAAGGATGTTATTATACTAACTCAAAAGAGGAGAAATGAATTGAAAACAACTATGTTAATGTATTAGTTAGGGTTTTTATTAAATTGTCAAAAGCCAGGAAATTGATAGTTGGGTTCACCTCAACATTTCACCCTCCACACAGCAACAGAGCGTTGTTGTGCCATGGGGTCGCAGGCCCAACTCTCACCCCATTCTCATATACTGTACCATGTCAGCTTGTTTACACATGGAATGGGGTGAGAGTTGGACCTGAATACCCCATGGCACACCCTGACACCTGTTGGTGTGTGGAGGGTGGAGTGGTGGGGTGGTAGGGATGGGAAACCTAACATCGAATTTCACAGCTTTTGACATTCTAATAAAATCCCTAACTGATGCATTAATGTACTTTTTTGCAATCTGAGCTGCTGGCTGTACTATAGCAACAAGCAGTGTGGTTTCATTCATTAGTAGCCGTCACTCAGCAGTGGAGGAGGGAGGGTGGTGCTGTGCTGGACCAGTGGGCAGCATCGGCAATTGCCTTTTCCTAATAAGGAGAATTGGGTGCTGGGTGCGGGGTGTGGGGAGGGCTGATGGACAGATGTAGTGGTCCTTGGTTTTGCTGGGATGGGGATTTCTCTGTATTCTTGTCACTGCTGCCTCTCACTTAAATTTGGGGGATTACTCTGTATGCTTGGCGCTGCTGCCTCTCACTTAAATTTGGGGGATTACTCTGTATGCTTGGCGCTGCTGCCCCTCACTTAAATTTGGGGGATTACTCTGTATGCTTGGCGCTGCTGCCTCTCACTTAAATTTGGGGAATTACTCTGTATTAGCGCTGCTGCCACTCACTTAAATTAGTTTACAAGATGGGGCCGGCCGTGGAGGCAGGCGGGTTCTGCTGGTTCCCATTAAAAAAAAAAATGTTGTCAGAAAAAAAAAACAACTGTGGGTGCTGGGGGCATAGGAGGGTGGGATTTAAATAGGTGTTACTGAAATAAGTTGCTGCCTTGAAAATACATAAGGCTATGGGACCAAATGATATACACTGCAGGGTATAAAGGGAGCTCAGGGTTGTGGCAGCATTAAACAAGCAACCAAGGTTCGGCATTGACAAATGCTTGTTTGTTACTACAGTAATGTGAACTAGGATACAAAAGACACTGCTCCCTATCCTTATAGGCCAAAAAGTACTCAACACCAGCAGAGAATACTGACAAAAAGCTGTGGGTAGCCATATTAAAAGGAATATGCCTGTTATTGTTTTAAATGTAAGTTATATGGGGGAAAAGAGGAAGACAAGGGGAAGGATTATGAGAATCAGGAGAGCAGGGGGGGACGGCACAGAGAAAGATCAAGAGAAAGCAGAAGTATTAAACAATTACTTCTGCTCGGTCCTCCTGGTAGAGGGTGGGGGGACAAAACAGCATGCTTCAGTAAGCAACAGGGAAAACCAGGGGAAACTGACACAAGTCCATTCTTGGTGGAGAGGGTCCAGAAGGAGTTGGAAGCATTAAAGGAGAATAAGGCAAAGGGACCAAATGGGATTGATCCAAGGGTTCTAAAGGAACTGAGCATGGTGTTGGCTGACCCATTTGCCATCACATTTTAGCACCTCAGTGTTGATGGGGGAAGTTCCAGAGAACTGGAGAAGGGCTGATGTGATCCCTCTGCAAAAATGTGGCAACTACAGGCCAGTCGGTCTCACATCAGTTGTCAGAAAGTTAATAGAGATACTACTGAATGAGAGGCTCATGGAGCAACTGGAAGCAAAAGGGTTGCAGAAACGCTAGCAGCATGGTTTCACAGATGAGAGGTCATGTCAAACTAGTCTCATAGATTTCTTTGACTGGGTTACCAGGGAGATGGATCAAGAGAGAGCAGTGGACGTGGCCTATATGGACTTCAGTAAAGCTTTTGTCACTGTGCCACACAAGAGGCTAGTTAAGAAACTAAACAGCCTGGAGGTGGGGGAGAAAGTGACAAGCTTGGTATCATACTGGTTAAGAGACAGGAGGCAAAGGGCTGTGGTAAACAATAATCACTCAGGTGATAGGAGAGTGACTAATGGGGTGCTACAGGGTTTGGTGCTGGGATGGGTCCTCTTCAATGCCTTCACTAGCGACATTGCAGTGGTGCTTGAGGGTAAGGTGTGTCTCTTTACTGATGGTATAACAATGTGCAACAAGGTTGACACTCAGGAAGTGGGTGTAGAGAATACAAAGGGATCTGAGGAAACTAGAGGAGCAGTCTGGGGCTGGTGGCTGGGTTTCAATGCCAAAAAGAGCAAGGTTATGCACTTAGGGCTGCAGAACCCAGAGGCTGTGTATAAGATGGGGAGAGCGGAGCTTACAGTCACCAAGCAAGAAACAGACCTAGTCATCATCATATCTGATGACCTCAAGCTAGATCTGCAGTGTGACAAAGTAGTGATAAAGGCTAGCAGGATGCTGGGGTTCATTGGTAGAGGGATCTGTAGCAGGAGGAAGGAGGTGGTGCTACCAATGTATTGCTTACTGGTGAGGCCCCACCTGGAGTATTGTGTCCAGGTCTGGAGGTCACACGTCAGCAAGGACATAGGAAGGGCAGAAACAGTACAGAAGAGGAAAACCAAAATGGTGATGGGGTTGCATGAGAAGCCATATGGGGAAGGGCTGCAAGAACTCAACATGTACTCCCCGGAAGAGAAGAGAATGAGAAGGGACATGATTGAAACCTACAAGTACCTCACAGGAGTGAACAAAGTGCAAGTGGAGTGTCTATTTCAGAGAAAGGAAGGCACTAGAACAAGAGGGTGTGCAATGAAGCTAAGAAGGGGAAATTTAGGAGAGATGTGTGGAAATATTTCTTCATGGAAAGGATGGATTGCTTTTCTTGCTTCTACTGGATTTAGTGGATAAAGTAGGACAAAAGAATGCTCAAGGCCCATCTAGATTGTCCTCCCTCAATAGTGGGACATTTGGTTAAATATTATTATTATTATTATTATTATTATTATTATTATTATTAGGCCAATAACCAGAGATCAAGCCTAGTTTTGAAAATCTCAAAGTTAGCTGAATCTACAACTGTGGGTGGTAAAGAATTCCAAGATTTTGCTGCCCTTATATTGAAAAAGTTATCATATTTTTTGTTATTGGCCCATTCTACTTTTAGTTGATTAGAGTGTAATCTTCCTACAATTCTTTTTTCTGCAAATTCCAATCCACATATATTAAGTAACTTAGGATTGTGAACCAATTTATACATTAGAAGTAAATCTCCCCTTTCTCTTCTTTTAAAGTTATGGGGTAGAGACCAATTTGTTGTAACCTGGTCTCATAACACTTATTGTTTTATCTTGGAATAGATTTAGTCAATTTTCTTTGTATCTGTTCCAAGCGATTTATGTCATTTTTTGTATAAGGACTCCATAAGGGAGAACCATAATCCAGGTGTGGTCTGACATATGCTGTATACAGTGGGATCAAATTATGTTCTGATTTACTAATGAAAGTTTTTTTAATTTGTCTTATTACAATATTAGCGGATCTAACTGCTTTACTACAATGGTCATCTGATGTCAGTTTATTATTTATTAATATACCCAAGTCTTTTTCACAACTGGATGATTCCAATAACTGGTTATTTAAATAGTAGTTGTGTAATGTATTATTTTTACCAAAATGCAAGATCTTGCATTTATTGATGTTAAATAACATTAAATTTTTTTTAGCCCATTGTTCAATTGTATACAAGTCTTGTTCTAGAATTTTAATTTTTTCTATGGTATCAACTCTTCCACCCAGTTTAGTATCATCAGCAAACTTGGATAAGTAATTTTTAGATTCTATTACCATATCATGAATGAAAAAGTTGAACAAAATCGGGCCCAAAACGGAAGCCTGTGGAACCCCACTTGTAACTGCTCCAGATGTTGAAAGAGCTCCATTTATTCTAACTGATTGAGTACAATTATACAGCCATTCAGATATCCAGTTTACTAAACAAAGTGGAATTTTAAAATTATGTAATTTATTTATTAGTAAGGAATGTGATATATGATCAAATGCTTTACTAAAATCTAGTAGCACTACATCAGTAGCTACATTGCTATCCAATAATTTAGCAACATGTTGGTAGAATGATATGAGATTTGTTGTACATGAGAAACCGGCTTTGAATCCATGCTGAGATAAATCCTGAATGTTCAATTTTTCCAATTAGTTTTCCAACCTATCTTTAATCGTTTCATCGTTTTCCCAAAAATAGAGGTTAGACTAATTGGACGATAGTTTTGAATGTCAGATTTTGGCCCTTTTTTATAAATTGGTGTAACCAAAGCAGTACGCCATACTTCAGGTATCTTACAATCCAATAAAGATTTATTAAATAATATTTGTAAAGGAATAATGATTGAATCCAGTGTTTCCAAAAGAAATATAGCATTAATACTGTCCAGAACTTCTGTTCTGAGGAACCTACTAAGAAGATATTTGCTAGTCATGTGACCTAACAGTGAGACTATTTACATGTCATATGACCGAGAGTGAATTTAAACAACACCAGTGGAGATGGAAATTAGATGACAACAAGTGATAGCCTGTAGTACTGTTATTAAGCAGTGAGATATGACCAGGGGTTATGTTAATGTTCTAGTTAATCACCCCCTAGGGGTGTAATGTGGCACGAGGTGCAGCCAAGTGCCATATTGCCCCTAGGGGGTGATTAACTTAAACATTATCATAACCCCTGGGAGTACCTTATTGCTATTATAAAAATAAATATTAATAATGTGTTAGTAATTTCATTTTATGTTTTTTTTAATTAATAAAGTGTATTTTAAGTAAAAATAGTCCATCTGCCAACAGTAGAATGTAGAGTGTCACTCTAGGCACACTCATGTCAGAGGGAGTCAACCGCCATCGCTGTTATACTTAGTTTTTTTGGGCTCAGATTGGTTACAACTGTTCCTCTGGTCAGCATGACTGTTTGCAGACATGCCATTATGTTAAATGTAAAAGCAGGCTTATTAAAATGAGCTCGTGGAAGGGGGATGGTTCACTTTATAACTGCAGTACAGCTCAAGCAAGATTACTGGCAATGCGAGTTTGAGACTGAGGGGTGGGTCAATTTTTAACAGCTGTACCATGTGGTTTATGTTGTGAGCCCCTTCACATTCACTAAATTATTTCTATCATCATCATCCATGCTGTAGCACAGATCTTTGGTTTGTTTGCAGTAATGGTATGAATTGGGTGACAGGACGAGTCCACTGTTGCCATGACAATGTTTGGTAACGGAAGTGAGTTTTAATTTTTTTTGTTACCAAACATAAATGCTGCAATGCTTAAGTAAAAAAGTACAAAAAAATAGTTCTGTTTTTTCCCTTCTGTTCCACTGAACCCAACAGATCCCTTTAAAACTGAATAATATTTTTTAAAAAAATGACTGAAAATGGCAACTTTAATAATGGGCCTTTAGTGAGAGAAGACATAGGACTGTTTCAAAACTAACACATGACACAGTACACTGTGGAGAGTAAACAGACTTCACACATGCACAAATTATGTCACAAAATTTACTGTATATAATGAGATTTACAGCAGAGAAGGCCGCGATGCGAAACAGTAACTTGCAGTAAATGATATGCCACGTAATACTGCATGACTAAAGAGCTTAATTGCCATTGAATTACACTGTTTCCTGTAGTATACTGCAGCATTACTATGTTGCATTTGGCCTGGTACTGATGAATGCTCCCTTTTAGGGATGCAGTGAAATTTTATTTCGCAGGCGAAATTATGGAAAAATCACCAATTTCGCCTAATGAAACATTTTGCGAAATTATGCCCTTTTGGCAAAATTTTGCCACCAATTTCACCTGCACATCTGAGGCAAAATTAGGCGAAGTTGGGCATTTCGCTCTGCTGGTGGTCACATGGTTGAGTTTAAACAGGCAGTAAGTGAGCGGTTCATTTCCTGTGCTATATATCTTGAGGAAGCAGGCAGCATTTATACTCCCTGTGACTGCAGAGTGCACTTTTACACCTAAATTGCTTAATTTGTGCTATTTTTTGTAAACTTTTTTTGTTTGTCTTTGTCATAGTTCATATTTTAGTACCTGGTGTTTGTATTAGTGTGTGTGTGTGTGTGTGTGTGTGTGTGTGATTGTGTGTGATTCCTCCCCCCCACCGGCTGTCTCTGAGTCTCTATCTCTGTTTCTTTTTTTTGTGTTTCTGCCGAAGGCTGTTGGACATCTGGGCTTTGGGCACAGACTAGTGCATATTTTTTTGGAATTCAAATACCTTGTGTGAGTTGCTTCAACTCAAAGTTAGATGTGCTCACCACAGCACATGTCCATAAGGTGCTTGTTCTTTATTCGATTCTCTAGTGTGTCAATTCAACAATGTAAAAAGTGCTTCCATATAGCCAAGTTAAAAATGCCCACTCCCCAAGGCACCATCATCCCTTACCAATTTATGGTTTAAGGCCTAATCATGGTGTTGCCACTGCCTAACATGGCCCAGAAGTCCAGAAATGTTTCCCAAAAAATGTTACAGTACATTCAGACAGAAATCAGGTGTCACACATACAGTTACATGGTTCACATCCATCATCAGGACACAAATCTACTATTTTCTGCACAGTTTCAAATGGATTTCTGGCCTACCCGTGGTGGTGCCACTGCCTAACATGCCCCCATATATAGTAGGGTCAGGTAGTAAACACCAGGGGTGTAACAGGGAGGAAAGGGTTTAATATGGTAAGCAAATTAAATAGAAAAAGAGGAATGCTGCAATGCAGAGGCTAGATCTAAATTTTAGTTTCTGCAAGCAATTCAACAATGCAGTGCACCTGGGTATGGACAAGTCAAGTGGTCAATGTACACGACTACATCCAATAAAAAAAACAAAGCACAAAAGTGATTAAACAAAGGGAAACAGGAACAGAACTACTCAAAATGAGTAACTGTTCAGATAAAGTTGCCCCAAAAAGGGTCAATATGTAAGAAAAATATAACAAATAAGTAGCACACCAACAAAAATATTAAGACTTAAAAGAAATTACAGAAACTCACTCACAACTTGTGAGAAATCTGTCAAATACTAGGAACTGCTCTGCTTTCACATACACACACGCACACACACACACGTACACACACACACTACAGATGGTCAACTCCCTCCCACTCAACTCCCTCACAGACACAGAGAAAACTGAAAACACTACCCAAGTTAAATTAAGTATTATCCAAAGATACCAAAACAAAAAAAGGTTCACTAGCAGCACTAGGAACTAAATTGAGATTTTGGGAGCAATGAACTCTCAAAAATCACAAACAAAGAGGTTTTTGAAGGATTTATTGGCTGTGATGCACCACACTGAACTGCTCTCTGACTCAACAGACAATATACTGTGCAGGAAACAGCCCGCACATGATATTTCAGCTATTTAGCCTCAAGGCATTAATTTCGCTGGTGAAATTGAAAACATTAGTGAAATTCAGTGTAATTTGGTGAAATTTTGTCAAGCGAAAAGTGAAATCAACAAAACTGGGAGAAATTTTGCATTCTGGAAGCAAAATCAGAGTGATATGTTTCGCCTAGGCGAAAAATTTTGCGTAATGCGGAAATTACGCAAAATATTTTCCTAGGCGACATTTTCCAGTTTTGCACATCTCTATTCCCTTTACAGTTAAAATTTGTTGTGCAGTGTTTTGATTTGTATATTTGCATTTTGCCCTGGTGTGTCCTTTCCTTTGTTTGCTGTTAGGAGTTTTTTCTCAGTTTGCTTACTGGATATATGGCCTCTTCTATTAGTTTTATGGCCTCTGGGGATCTCCATACTACCATGGTTTATTGCTCTTTTTTTCTGTGCAGTGCTTCCTGTCCTATGTGACAGTGATGCATCTGAAACTATAGATTCAGCAAGTAATGGCTTACAGTCAATTTTACAGCAGTACAGCTGTGATTTTAAGTTACTTTAATTTTTCAGTGGGCGCCGAAGGCTAGAGCAATCACTTGAGGTTTAAATTGTGGTCATTCTGTAAGAAAACAGCTAGAGTCTTTACCAAATATAGAATTTATGACCTAGGATGATCTGTGTACTTTTCAGGCTGGGTGTAGTTTGATGAAATTAGAAGCGTTAAATGCAAAACATTTACCCCTGCTGGCTAGACCTAGACAAATATATAGAAAACAAAAATACTGAATTAGTTATTTAGCTGCAGTCAGAACATCTGACTCCTATCTTCAGAGTACTGTTGCAGTACTTTCCCTCACTGAATCAGTAGTCCTGCACACATCACTGTCACATGAGACAGGAGGCATTGTAGAACAAAGAGCAATAAGCCAGACTAATATGGAGATCCCCTGAGGCCATAAATCTAGTAGGAAAATTTAGAAAATAAATTCTTAATAGCAAACAAAGGGAAGGAGCTTGCATCAAGGAGATATGGTGCAAAGGGCTCCTTGCACCACATCCTGTGCCAGTCCCAATTTTAGAAGGCACTCTGCACCACTGGGGGGACCACCTGCACCAGCCGGACTTGCACCAATCTTGCGATAGACACACTGGTTTACCATGGTGGAAGGGGGCTTGCAATGGGCAGCACTGCAATATCCCCTAAAGTGGGATTTAGTGGGATTTTGCAAGACCTCCAATGGGCACATGGACCCTGCTGTTAGACCAGTCCAGAATTGGTCTAACCTGCCATGCACCACTCCTGGAGCTGTCGCTGGGTGGGGTGGTGACCCAGTGTCCCACTGGGAAAGGCACCCTCACAGCCCCTGACACCTGCCAGACCACTTCTGGAGTGACCAGTGGTCTGTGGCAGGTATGAGCCCAAGACCCCTCACCCTTCCCTGTGGTGGCACTGGTGCATCTGCCCCCCCCCACAGACATGTACTGCAGGCAGTGGTCATGCCATTGCCCTGCCAAGGGCAGTTGCCACCCCCTGCCCCCGCTCAACCCCTATCACCTCCCACGAGCGAAGGCATGCCCAGAAAGATCTGCCAGGCAACAGGGTGACCGGTTGGTTGGTTATTCACCCATGCTGGCTGGCTGCTGCTTCCACAAGCCCATCCCACAGCTTGTGGCATCCTTCCCCCAAATTGGCAGTTTCTTTGTCATAGCTGTCAACATGTGGCAAACCTGGGGATTTTGGTGCAGGGACCCTGCTTTTTGTAAAAACAGGCACTGGGTCTCTGGCGCTCCTGGGTTTTCCACAGCTGGTGGTTTGCTGCAACATGTGCTAATCTAACACTGCCTTTTAAAATCAAGCCCCAGGACTAAACTCACAAATCAAAACACTGCACAGCAAATGTTTTTGCAAATTTTGACTGTAGTGCTCCTTTAACAGTGCCTATTGTGTAAATCCAAAAGGTAATCTGTGCAAAGCAGTGCCATCTGGTAGTGCAACCTGTGAATGACAGTCATCACAGTGTTGAACAACTGTAACAACAATTGAGGCCAGCAAGTATGAAAATGAAGGTAGTTCTCTAAACCTCCAACTAAAGAGAATTTCTTTTTAGCTGAATGGTTAAAGCTGATACCTTTGGTGGCTCAGGGTTTACAAGTCTGATTCCCAGCAAGGACTAAAATGAGATCTGCCTGAGCACCAAGGCCACCATCCCTCAGGTGTGACAGCAGCAGGCTCAGAGGACCGAATGGTGGTGAGAATGCATCTGCACATGTCAGAGTGTTCACTCTAGCTCATGCTGTGTGGAGGAGGATGCCAGTCTCCCTCACTCTGTGCAAAAAGAATACCCCATTAAACTTCATCTCCATGTGATAATTTGAATCTCTTCCCGACCTGCTTTATCTCCTCACCCGTTTTTGGCATCTGTTTGTACCTCGGGTTAAGCAGCGGCTCTTCTGCATCTCTGGTATCTCGCGGCCCCTTGCACCAACTTAGAAAGCAACTCTGGGGCATATCAAAGCTTTATCGTCGGGTAGGTGAAATTGCCTGAACAGCAGCAGAACTGGAAGTCGAGTCAGCCCAGAGGAAAGCAGCGTTGGAGGAAAAAGAACCAGACTTCCTTCAAAAAGCCACATAAACTCCAAAGTCCTCGTCTGAATTAAAGGGAGGTAATAATCTTTTATGGGAGAAACAGGTGGAGGGTATTTTTGTCTTTAGTGATTAAAAGAGCTTCAGTCTAGCAACTAGGGTTAAAAACAGCACCCTACAAGGGTAACAAGCCACTACCGGCACACCTCAGCTAAAACTTTAAAGAGGCAAGACTGCTTCTTATACCCCACAGATCAAAAGGGTCTAAATAAAAAAAGGAAATTCAGCTTCCCCAAAGCATTTGAATTTCCCGCAGTGGAGCAACAACTCTGATTTCTTCTTCCCAAATTAAACTCACCAGCCTGCTTATACGATATCTTTATAAAGAACGCTAACAAAAAAGAAACCGCTTCTACCCCTCAGCAAGTCCTGAAAATTCTTCTCTCTTATCCCAAAAAATGGCTTCCATTGGGAAAACTAAAGGTAATAAAAACCAAGAGAAAACAAAAGAAAACAGTAACGAAGCAAAAAGATAAGCGAGACAAATGAAGGAGCAGTAAAACAAGGCTGTGCAGAATATATGGAGAATATAACAGCCTCCCAACAAAACATCTTGTAAGAGATGAAGCAGGGATTTGCAACCTTAAACACAGCAGTTACTTTGCTAACCCTTAAGTTCACTGAAGCTATGGAAAAATTTGAGTCTCTCTCATTAAGAACACTGGACTGTGAAACCAGAGTTAATAATTTAGAAGATAAAATCCCTTACCTTTCAAAACAACTTGAATCCAGTAACAAGGAACTAGAATTGTTAAAGCTGAAGGTGGAGGACCTTGAATCAAGATCCAGAAGGGTTAATTTAAAAATTGCCAATCTTCCAGAGGGAATAGAAGGCCTAGACCCCATTAAATACTGTGAAGAGGTCTTAACAAACATAATGGGGTTCTCATACCCAGAACAAAAAATAGAGCTTGTTAGGGCACACCAAACTTTTTGAGTGAAGGATATGCTTGGCAGGCCCAGATTCATGTTCATCAAGCCCACTAAATTCCAAGACAAGGAAAGGATACTGGCTAAAGCCTGAAGTGAGAAAGGAATCACATAAAGGGGCATGAGACTGCAAATTTACCCAGATATCCCCCCGACAGTACTAGCCAGAAGAAAAAGCTTTGATTCAGTAAGAGATAAACTCTGAAAAGAGGGGATTCCCTTCTCCCTACTATACCCAGCAAAATTAAGGATTAATTTGGACAGGAAAATACTGTTCTTCCATTCCTCTGGGGAGGTAGAAGATTTTCTAAAAAAACGAGACAAATATCCCCCTCCCTCTTCCAGTAATAGTGGCCCATCCACTTCAAAAGACTGGCATATCATGAATGCTATTATCTATTAATCAGTTTTCTTTTTTTAAGATACTGACAAAAAGCAGGGAAGAAGGGGAAAAAGAAGAAGAAATGAAAGAGGAAGAACTAAATGAGAAAATAGGGGTAGGGTTAGGGGCAGGGCGAAGGGAAAGAGGGGTAACAAGGGATATCAGAAGGGGGAAGAAAAAGGATTGTACATAGAGAGAGTAAGAATTAGAGAACAAGAACTTGATGAAGAGGGGCAAAAAAATGAGAAGAGAAAGGGAAGGGGAAGGGGAACAAAACGATAAAAAGGGTTTTTTTCTTCCTTCTTCCTTCTCTCCTGTCTGGGGCATGGTGCCAGTGACTTCAAAAATGAAGGGGGGGGCCTGGCAGTTCCTAATTTTCACAAAGCCTATCCACACAGTAAATGCATAGTCAACATTAAGGGGAGGGGTCAGCATCCATTTGCTTTAAGGATGCCTAGTGTTAAACCTTTAGGAAACCAAGCTTCGTTTAAACAGGATGGGGGGAGATCTTTAGTTAAGCTGGGCGGGGGGGAATGGGAGCATTTATTAGTACTTCTAACTAAACTACTTATGATGAGAACTTTGCGTGGGTGCTATATCAATAACAAAGAAAAGTGTAAAACTCCACTTAGAATGAAGAGTCTGGATAAGAAGGCCTATAAGGAGAACACAACTTTAACTCGCAAAAGTAACAAAAATAAAAACAAAAAACCAAAAGCAAAGTAATAATAGATGGGGGTATGCATCTCTGGCACAGCTCAACAGTGCAACAAGGGAAGGGGGTTATTGTTTGGATCTATTTCAACTTAGATGTCTCAGCTCAAAATAATGTCTTGGAATCTCAATGGCTGTAAAGACAGAATCAAGATAAGAAAAGTTGTCAGAATAGCTAACAATAGAAAAATAGATTGGCTTCTTCTTCAAGAAATGCAGTTCAACAAAAAAAATGCAACATATTTTGACAATTTGTTCAAGGCAAATGGCTACTACACATCATTTTCTAACTTAGCAAGGGGAACAGCTATTTATATTAAAAAGCATTTGGCTTACTCCTTAAGCAAAATAATAACGGATCCAAATGGAGGTTTTATCATAGCAGAAATTTTATATCAGAACTGTACCATAACTCTTGGCTCTCTCTAAAGGCCAAACACTGAAGATTTGTCTTTCTTTACAAATCTTTTTCTGGAATTGTCACAGCTTAGCCAGACAATTATTCTTGGAGGGGATTTCAGTTTTACATTTAAACCAATAGAGCGACTCTTTCTAAAGAAAGAAAACAAAATACAGTAAAGTTAGTAAAAGACCTAGCCCTGGATTTTGACCTGGTGGATCCTATTAGACAAAAGTTTCCAAATCTTAAAAAATATTCGTATTACTCTAAAACTTACTATACCTATTCCAGAATAGTTTTTTCTAATTTCTCAGAAACTCTGCAGAGACTTAATACAAATATTATATGAGCCCATAAGAATTTTGGACCATGCTCCTTTAGTTATGGAAGTAATTATCAAGCATCAGGCCATACCTTCTCAGTTTATCTGGAAAATGGATAATTCATTATGGTCCGACAGTAATTTGAAGTCTAACATTATAGATGAAATAAACCAGTTTTTAAAACTAAATAGCTTAGATGACTTTGATATTCAAACTATATGGGAATCCTTGAAGGCTTACTTAAGAGGGTGAAGTATGACTCAAATAGAGATTAGGAAAAAAATATCTGCTGAGGCTCTGACAGAGTTAGAGATGGAACTGTCCTCTGCAGAGGATGATCATGCAAGCTTAGATACTGAACAGACAAAAATAAAGGTGTTTGCAATTAGGAATAAAATAGAAAAGATAATTCAAAATCAGGCCTACAGAGCAATATATAATGCCAGGGCAAAATATTACTACCAGGGTGACACACCAGGCAAACTCTTAGCATATCAGCTTTGTTGTGAGCATGCTATAAGTGACCACTACCCAGTATACATGGTTCGTAAAATACACAGGCAAAAAATTCCACATAAAGTCCTGTTAACATGCACCTACTGCTCTCTGGACACGCTACCTCTGCACCATGACCTCACCAACACAGACTGGTCCCCACTTGCCGTCTGCACCACTATCAATGTGGCTTTCCCATTGTTCAGTGACAAGTTCCTCCACGTATGGAATCAACATGCACCGCTGCGTAAGATCAGAGTCTGGGGAAATCATCTGCCCTGGTTAACCCCTGAGCTCCTGTCCTGGCAAAGAGCCCGTGATGCTGCTTGGCAAAAGCATAAGGCTACCAAATGCCCTAGGGACCTCCAATGGTACAGGGAGCTTCAAAACAAATGCACCACAGATATCTGGCTAGCCAAATCAGAACACAATCAGGCAAACTTCCATGCTAACACAAATAATCCTTCCAAATTCTGGAAAGTGGTCCAGTCCTTCTTCTCTCCTTCCACCAAGCCTCCCACACCTACCATTAGGCAAAACCGCACTGACATCTCTGAGTCGTTGGCAGTTCCCGACTGCTTTAACTCCCACTTCACGTCCTGCGCTGCTATGCTGCAAATGGCACCCCGGGCAGACTCAAACTCCATTACAGGCCCGACCCCACTCCCTGCCTCCCCCTCAAATCCACGAACTCCCGCTCCCAATGCCCCCTTCTCCTTCACCTATGTCACCCCTGCTGCTGCTCTCCTAGCCCTTCAGTCTATCAACCCAGCTAAAGGCTCCTCACCAGATGGCCTGGACCCCAAGCTCCTCTCTCTGTCTGCTCCTGCCATCTCCTATCCGATATCCATCTTGCTAAACTTCTCCTTTGCCTCCTCCATTGTCCCTGCAGCATGGAAACATGCCACGGCTCTTCCTCTACCCAAAGGGGGTGATTCCTCCTCCCCAAACAACTACCATCCTATCTCGCTCCTTCCCACTCTGGCAAAGCTTCAGGAACACCTAGTCCTTGAACAACTCACCTCCTACATTACTGACTCCTCCTTTTTCACTCCTTTCCAAGCCAGCTTCAGGAAACATCACTCCACTGCCACCTCACTTTTACGCCTGATAGACACAATCGCCTCGGGTATGGACAAAGGCCACATAACCTCAGCTATTTTTATTGACTTGGCCAAGGCCTTTGACACTGTCTCCCACCCTATTCTCATTGACTGCCTCAAGACTGCAGGTCTCTCGCCAAATGCCACTGACTGGTTCAAATCCTATTTATCGGGTAGAACTCAATCTGTTCGGATAGCAGAGGCCATCTCCTCTCCCCTCCTCATTACCATGGGAGTTCCCTAGGGATCGGTACTAGGACCACTCCTTTTTTCTATTTTCCTAAACGACCTCCCTCAGGTCTGCTCAACTACTGATGTACACATGTATGCAGACGATACTGTGCTGCTCACAATGGGTAACTTGGTCCCTGATGTCACTACCAGACTACAGTTAGATTTTGAAAAGGTGCACTGCTGGCTAAGGGAACACCATCTTTTCCTAAATCCAAAGAAAACAGTCTCTATGATGTTTGGTACTAGGCAGAGGTTGGCAAGGCTTCCCTCCCTACCCACCTTCGTCACTACAGATGGAACTGTACTTGAAGACACCGCTTCCTTCCTCTATCTAGGAGTCTGGCTCGACAGAAACCTAAACTTCTCCATCCACATTGATGCTATCCTAAAGAAACTCCGGCCTAAACTAGGGGCCCTCTATCGTAGCAGGAGGAGTATCTCTCACTTTGCCAGGAGGGAACTAGTACACAAAATGATACTGCCTACCTTTGACTACTGTGATGTCGTATATGGTGCTGCCCCTCAGTCCTCCTTATCCAGGCCTGAACCTCTCTTCAACTCCTTCTGCCATTATGCCTTGGATGCCCCTGCTGTGACACATCACTGCTCCCTCTACTGCTCCCTGAATTTTCCTTCACTTGCTGACAGGAGAACACTGCATGCGGGTAAGTTTATCTCAAAATTCTAGTTAGGCTCACTGCCATCTTATCTAGTCTCCTTCTTATCCGCCCCTCACCAGTCCAAATAAACCCACTGGTCTGAGGACACCCACTCCCTAAATATACCTTTCAGAAACACTACGTCAAGCCAATTGGCTTTCTCTTATCACCTACCTTAACTTTGGAACCTACTTCCAGCCCAAATCCACCACTCCTCCTCAGCCTACTCCCTCTCCTCTTCCCTAGCAAACTACAAATTTTCGAAAGAATCAGCACCCAGTCCAAGCCAAATATATAGATAAAATATTTATTTGACCAAGTGCATCAGTGCAAACATACTGGTTCTTAAAGCATAATGCTGACAGACACAAGAAAAACTTCTTACGTTTCACAAGGCTAAATTCCAAGCTTCATCAGAGATAAATGACATACATATTAAGTGACTTATATAGTTATAAAAACATGTGCAACCTTAACCACATCAATAAAAACATCTTGAATTCCTTTATTTATTTTCAGGCTTAGCAATTAGAAAAGAAGCTCAACCATCATTAATTAGTATCATCATCCATTAAGTATTTAATTTATAATTGACTAATATTGTCAAAATACAAAAGGTATCTAATTAATGATTAACTTTAAAATTAGCTAAATGTAGCGAAGCATTGGGAAATAATTTAACATCATGATAGTATCTTAATACAATCACATCTTAATAATGGGTGTCCACTTTAACACAGCCACATTTTAAATCTAATTGCATAAAGTCACAAAGCAAACTAGTTATTTACAGTATTTCTACGTGCTTTGTACTGTTTATTTTGGACACCCATGATGTTAACAACATATCATATATAAATCCTTTAATAAATACAAAGCTCGTATCTAATATTACATATGATATTATAAAAGTAATATTAGAAAACCTAAGTCAGGACAACACACTGTTATTATAAAAAGGCTGCTAAATCTATATTTTCATTAAGTCCAAAGCCTTCTCTAGATTTTAGCATAAATATCCAATAACTCTCTTGTTGCTCTATTTTTCTTTTCAAATCACCTCCATTCAGTCCTACTCTTACTTTCTCCAATCCTATAAATTTGATGTCATGTTTTACTCTTTTACTCTCACGTCCCTACATTTGGCTATGCGCTGAACAATAGCATACAACATATCATGTTTATCTATAGCCCGTAGGTGTTCACCAATTCTGATTTTAAATTCATGTATAGTTCGTCCAACATAGAAATACCCGCAGGAACATTGTAATAAATATACCACTGATGTGGTGTTACACAAAATCAAATCTTTGATTCTAAATAACTGGCAAGTAATCGGACTATAAAAAGTATCAGTTACTATCAAAAACAAACAAAACTTACAGGTTCCACATCTTTTCGTTCCTGTAGGCAGTGGAGCTGACCAAATGGTGTTGCTTTTATTTTTATCCTTATCTGATAAAAACGATTTAACCACCCTGTCCTTAATAGTTGGAGCTTTAGTAAAAATTACTCGTGGTACATCATCCACATGTTTGGAGATTTTTCATCTGTTTTTAATATACCCCAGTTATCTTGTAATATCTTTTTTACTCTAGCACATTTAGTACTAAATTGTGTCACAAAACTTACAGATCTATATTCATTGTTTTGTTTAAAATTTGGTACTTTAGGAGTCAGGGTAGAAGCTCTATCCATATTTTCTACTGTTTCAACAGCTTTACGAATCACTTCCCTACCATATCCACGTTCCTCAAACTGCAATATCTGCTTTTCTTTAAATGTAACAAAATCTTGTTTTTGTGTACAATTCCTTAAAGTCCTGATCATTTGTCCTTTAGGTATATTTTGACAAATGTGACCAGGATGAAAACTACTTGACAGTAGTAGACTATTGCAGTCAGTAATTTTGGAAAATAAAGAAGTGCCAATCTCACTACCCCCCTCCATGTTAAACACCCTAAGGTGCAAAAAGTTAACTGCATTTTCATCTATAGTCCACTTAAAATGCAAATGTTAACTAGTAGTGTGTAACCAATCAACAAAATTCATGAACATTTGCCTCGATCCCTTCCAAACAATAATAAAATCGTCAATAAAGCGATGTCACAAATCCAAAAATCAAAATATGGATTTGTGGTGTCGCTTCATATCCAATCCAGCTCCCTTTTGCCTACATACAGACTGGCATAACTAGGTGCCATCGTGGCACCCATAGCAGTGCCTTTGATTTGTCTGTAGTAGTTACCCTGAAACAAAAATATGTTTGACTCCAAAACTAACTCAGCTAATTGTACCAGGAAACTAGTAGGTACTACATGGGGAAGGGGTCTAAGATCTAAATAATATTCCAAAGCTTCTAACTACCTAGTGACAAACTGCAACTGCACTAACCCCTGAGGGCTGGCCAAATTCTTCTGGTTTTTATTCCACCTTAGTATTAGCCCATGCAAGTCTGCACTTACTCAGACTTAGCGCTGCCTCACTCCTCTACTTCCCACCCCCTCCTCACCTATTCCTTCTATCCCCCCCAAACTCTGAAACTATGTTGTAGTTTGTAAACTGTACAATCTGCTAAAGGTATATTTATATGTATATCAGTATACGTGTATGTATTAGGTGTAATGTATCTATTATAGACCTAGTTATATATGGTTGTTAACCTAGCTGCTACTGTATGTATCATGCTGCAGCATTGTCTGTTGTCCCAATCCCCTTTCCCCAGGACATACTGTGATATGAGCTTCTGCTCAGTGTAACTTTCCTGGTGAAACACTTCAATAAATAAATAAATAAATATCATGTGCCAGAGGGGAAGGTGGGCAACTGGTCTCTGAAGAAATACAGATCAATGCAACCTTTCAATCTTTTTATGGAAAATTATACACACCTGAGCATAGTGCCCCAGCAGAGTCCATCAGAGACTACTTATCCTCTTTGAATCTGCTGAGGATCTCTGCTAATCAAATAGAATTCATAAATTCCAAAATAACTTTGGAAGAAATTACAAAAATAATTGGGGGCCGTCCGCCTTCGTTTTGAATTTTACAGGAATCTGGGCTCGATCCTTACACACCTATTAAAGGTCCTTTTTCAGAGCTTTATAAACCAGGGTAAGCTCCCCAACTCCTTTAACGAAGCAGATACATCTCTGATTCTAAAAAAAAGATAAACCCTCAAATTTATGTGGCTCATATAGACTAATATCTTTAATAAACTGTGATTATAAAATTTTTGACAAAATTTTGGCTGAAAGACTGTCTGGAATACTCCCAGGACTGGTCCACCCAGATCAAGGTTTCATTGAAGGTAGAAGACTACAGCACAATACCAGAAAAGCTTTTAACATCATGTAGGTCTTCACGTGCTCTGATATAGCTCTCTTGTCACTATATGCCGAGAAAGCCTTTGATAGGGTACAGTGGCCTTTCTTGTTACAAGTTCTGAAAAGTTTTGGAATAGAGGGGAACTTTCTAAACTGAATACAATTAATATATTCAGCACCACGGGCTAGAGTAAAAACTAATCAGCTATTCTCTTCTTCTTTTTCACTCTGGTTGGGTACCAGACAGGGTTGCCGACTTTCCCCTCTGGTATTTGCTCTTTTTTTGGAGTAATTAAAATTAGGTCACTCAATGGGATACTAGGTATTAAGGTGGAGGATGAATATCTAACAATTATGCTATACACTGACGATATACTAATAGCACTTCACAATCCAGAACGAGCATATCCAATATTAAATAACCTTTTAGGGGAATACAGTGTGATTTCAGGTTATAAGATCAACTGGGGTAAAAGAGAATTGCTTTATTTGGGTAGCCCAGGGAACATTTCGAACCCTGACTTAAAAAAACATTTGCAGAAGTCAGTTGAAATACTTAGGAATTATGTTATGACCCTCTTCTCTCCAAAATTAAGAAAGATTTAGAAAAGTGGTAACATCTCCCTTTAACCTTAATGGGGAGAATTAATATTCTCAAGATGAATATTCTTCCAAAATTTGTATTTCTATTCATATAAATACCCCTAATTCTAAACAAAAGCTTTTTTACAGAATTGGACAAACATGTTAGAAGATTCCTTTGGATGGGTAAACATCCCAGGATTGCCTTAGATAAACTACACCAAATCAAAGATAGAGGAGGTCTGGGCTGCCTGAATTTCTACCTTTATTATTTAGCCACCCAACTAGAGATTACCTTCTTCTGGTTTCATCATAAACAGGATAATTACACTGTGGGCTTTTGCTTGGAAAAAACAGGGCCTTGCTCTTATTAATACTCTCTCAATAGACCCTTTAAAATTAAATAAGAGCTCGGCCCTAAACACAACAAAATATACTATTAAAGCCTGGACACAGGCTCTTAAAATAGTGGGCTGAAACAATAAGGTGTCAAAACGTTCCCCTATTTACAACAGTCCTCTATTTCTCCCCTCACTGACTGACCCCATCTTTAAAAAATGGTATTTTGGTAGGGCTCTCCAATCTGTGGGTGACCTATATCTAAATGCCCATCTAATGACTTTTCTACAATTTCAGCAGGCATTTGGAATTCCAAAAAAACAGAGGTGGCAGTTCATTCAACTAAAAAACTTTATTTTTAAAAAGAATAAAAATGAATTTGTCATATTAGATTCCCCTCTGGAATCTGTATTCTATAATTTAGACTCCAGTAAAAAAATGATTTCTAGTCTTTACAAGTCACTCATAGAGTATACCCCCTCCCAATTAAAAAACACAAAAGAAGCTTGGGAAAAAGACATGGAGAAACTATCTCTGAATCAGAAAGGGATAATATTATTAATCTAAGTGTTATTTTGGTAAAAATATTAAACTTCTGCAAATCCACTTTAATACAATATATAGAACGTATCTTATGCCAGCTAGACTACACAGATTTGACAATACTGTGCTGTGCCAGAGATGCACAAACCCTGAAGGTTCCTTATTTCATATGATGATTACCTGTGTCAAATTAAACAACTTCTGGGGTACAATCTGGTCCACCCTCTCTAGGGTAACTGGACAAGATTTCCCATTTAACCCTGGCATTAGGAATACAGGTAGAACCACAAGAGGAATGTGATAGAAGACGCTCTTTAATCTGGGTCTATTAGTAAAAAAGATCATTCTTCAACATTGGAAGGACTCGGACTCTCCAGTCTATTTAGAGTGGATAAGTAAAATGCTAGATTGCAGTAAGATAGAGAAGGCCCTATATTTAATGGAGGTTAAATATGGAAAATATTTGGAAATTTGGACACCTTTCCTAGAAAACTTAGTTTAAATAGAGAAGGGAAAAAATTCAAAAACTTAAGAATGAATAAATAATAAATAACCATCAATTCAGCCTGGCTATTCTGATAATCAATAAGTCTTCATGAGTTATAATGATGGCTGAAGCACCCACACTCTGAGCCAAAAAAAAAAAAAAAAAGCAAGCAAGCAAACCAAAAATAAATGAATAAAAAAACAAAAAAAAAAGAATGCGATCTGCTCAAGTAAAGTAGAAAGAGATTAAACCAAAAATACCTTCTTTTACAGCCAGTGCTTTTCTCTGTTGCCCTTCCACTTAATTGCGAGCACACATCCAATTTTCAGAAACCTCCGGGATTTCACTGCATGTCCTTTTCCCAGAAAGTGATTGGCCACTTGTAAACTTAGATAACATCATTACTTTTAACGACACTTTTATGTTCTATGATCATATGCTTAAATATTGTTGTTTCTTCCAGAGTTAAACTAACCCCTTTACAACACTTTTTACCATTTTACAAATATCATAAGTGCAATGTTCCACTCTGGGTGAGTGTCAGTGCTATAATCTCACTTTCTGGGAGGTTAAAGGCCCTTGGCTGCACCACTGACTTTACAACACACCCAGGTCATTTGGTTATTACAATATTGCCACACACCTGACTGTGGATTCTTAACTACTTACAGGGAACAGTCAGCACCAAAGGCCCTACACAGAAGTGTGGGGCTGGTCTTAGTGTGCACTTCATGTGCAAAACCATTTTGGTTTATGTACTGTTTATTCTAGTATAGTAGACTGTGTCAGATTAATTTTGTGTACTTCTAGGTTAACATCTTCTGACACTGTAAATTCCAGAATCCTCTCCAGCTGACATCAGAGCAGTAGGCAGCAGCAGAAGATTCAGTAGCTTGCAGTGTATGTTAGAGCTTTTATAATCTCCAATCAGATGTTTTCCAGTTCTGCCTTTTTTTTTTCAGGGGCGAAGTACAGTCCTCTGTGACTGTACTTAGCCCAGAGAAAACAGCGGGACCAGAAAACAAAGATCAAAGCTTACATGCGAACAGACGAATCTGCCAGCAGATAAAGGCCTTATGGTCTATCGAGTGTGTAGGTAGCAACCCTTATACTGCAGCTGCCCTCCCCCCTCCCTCCCTGCCCTTCCCTCTTACCCTTTCCCATCCCTTTTGAAGCAGTCCACTGTTCTACAGGATACCACTTCCACAGGCAACGCGTTCCATGCAGACACTACTCTCTCCGTAAAAGTGTCTTCTCCCCCCCAATCTGAGACTGTGACCTTGAATGCCCCAACCCCCCTTAACTTGAATAGTCCCTCTATGCCTGTCTTGTTTATTCCCTTCATGTACTTGAAGGTTTCTGTCATATCCCCCGGTCTCTCTTCTCCTCCAGCGAGTACCTCTTCAACTCCCTCAGCCTGCTCACGAGGGTATGTCCCCTAGTCCCTGGATCATCTTTGTTGCCCTGTGCTCAACCCCCTCCAGTAATGTAATGTCCTACTTCTGGTATGGGTGCCAGTACTGCATGCAGTACTCCAGGTGTGGCCTAACCAGTGACCTATACATGGCAGGATCACCACACCTCTCCTTGAAGATATACCCCTGGCAATACAACCCAGCATTTTGTTGGCCTTTGCCACTGCCTTCCTGCATTGTGCTGAGTTGTTCATTGAGCATGTTATAATCACCCCAGATCCTTCTCCTCCTCCTCTGTCATGGCTAGCTGACCTGCTGGTAGTCGTTCTTGGCTTTTCAATGTAGCAAATCAGCATGATGTTGAGCTTCCCACTGCAACCTACTGCTCTAATGGCAGCTGCAGTGGATTCTGGGATTTGTAGTAACCAGTAGTTAAATAGGAAATGTTTAGAAACAAAGAAACATAAACAATGATGGCAGAAAAAAACCACTGGTTCATCCAATCTGCTTATAAACCCTAACAAACCCAGGACCTATTGTCTATACAAGGTTCTAACCCACACTATCCACCCCATGTTCCCTGCCCTACCACTACCATGCTGAGCAACCACTAAGCCTGTAACTCTGTCCCAGCCATGTTTGAAACCATTGATAGCTTTGGTGCCCACCATAGTAGCTGACAGATTGTTTCATGACTTTACCAGCCTTTACATAAAATAAAACATTCTTACTTCCCTCTTGAATCCCCTCTCAGTTTCCACCCATGCCTACGTGGTCTTGATCTGCTACTTATACTAAACAGTTCTTGCAGTTTACCTTGTTCATTCCTTTCAGGAACTTGAAGGTCTCTATCACATCTCCCCTCTCTTTTCAGACCTCCAGTGAGAACATGTTTAGTGCCTTGAGATGATCCTCATTAGATCTGCCCTGCTGGCCCTAAATCATTTTGGTTACTCTACATTGCACCATCCCTAGCCTGTCCTTATCTTTCCTTAGGTGAGGACTCCAGAACTGGGCACAGTACTCCAGATCAGGCCTCACCAGTGATCTGTTCAGCAGTGGTAATACCTCCTTCCTTCTGCTGTCGGTAGCACTTCCTATACCTCACAGCATCCTGTTTGCCTTACTGTAGGCCTTTAGCTGGAAAACACTTACATCTAGATTTCTAGGTGATGGAATTGTCATTTCTAGGAGGTGGAACTCTTATTTTTTTTATTTATTTTATTTAAATGTGTTAACCATATAGGGACACAGGACGTAAAGGTCCTTTTTTTGGGTCCATCCCGGTATACAATACAAAATACAAAACAGACAATACAGTTCAACATTGACCATTAAGTAAAACAGTTGCAAGCATCCTGATCCAGCAGAAAATTGCCAGAACCCGAATGGTGCAATTCCGTGGCAGAAAATTGATGCTGAATGATTTTCCGTGGAAAAAATACTGTTCTGCTGAATATTATTCCACAGATCTCAGTATTTTCCATGGAATTTGCATGAAAGAGGCAATGCTTAACAAAAAGAGAAAACAACAGTGGGCACAGAATGGACCCCTGAGGTAACCCCCACCCCCATCCCATAGCACAAACATTTGACTTTGCTGAACCTATTAACAAACTGGGAACGATTGGTCTAATAGTCTTTAACCCAAGAAACAACATTACCAAACAAACCTACAGAACTAAGTTTAGAACAGAGCAAGTCATGTTCTATCAGGTCAAATGCCTTGGTCAGGTCTACAAAAACAGCCCCCATTATAAGACCATTATTAAACCCTTAAGGACTGAATCTGTGAACCTGACCAAGGCAGAGCCCATTCCATAATTCTTGTGGAATCCATGTTGTCGAGGACAAAGAACATTATAAGAATCCAAATAATTATTGATTTGATTAGCCACAATCTTCTCAAGCATTTTACTTAAAGGATGCAAAATAGAAATAGGTCTAAAGTCCTCAACAGAATCAGTACTAGACTTCTTGGTGTCAGGTGCAATTCTGGCACACTTCTAGTTGGATGGAAATTGACAAGATATCCTCATCAGTCAGACTGGTTTCACCTATCACTTCCCTAAAATCTGGAATTCACTCCCCTCTGAATTACGACACTCATCCTCCAGCTACTTCTTTACCTCCACCCTACACAATTACCTCTCCCTTAGCTGTTCCTGTTTTAACTCTCCTTAATACCTACCCCCAGTTTTTGCCTTCCTACCCTAATCCCCCTGGCAGGGTTCTCAACATCTGGTAAGGGTAATCAGGAAATGGCCACCCCGGCTTCATATTCACTTCTTGCATCTCCTCTCTTCTCCACCTGCCTTTCTGAGTCATCCGTGAGCACAACCTAGCCCATCCTTTTTTACTCCAACAGCACTTGTGTACTACCTTGAGCCTGCTCCTGATACACTCATGCACTATAAATGGTTCTGTCACTTTATTACTGTTTTGTATGTTTATAGGCTCTTTTGTGCATTTTTGAATATGTATTGTAATTTACCCAAGTTCAACTACTGTTTATTGTACTTTACCTTGTGTTCCAACTGTTGCTTAATCTTACATTGCTGTACTGTTTGTACTGCCTACATACTACTGTATAACTGACCATCCTTCACAACCCTATGTAACTCTCTTTCCCCAGGTCACACTGTGAGATGAGCAACTTGTAGCTCAGTGTGCCCTCCTGGTGAAACATTTCATTAAATAAATAAATAAGATATCAGTGATAAATTAAATAAGCAACATAAGGGAGCAGCAATATATGGTGCAGATATTCTGAGAAAATGCCAATCTAACCCTCACCCACAGTCACTATATTTGTTAAGAATAGAAAAAAATGAGCTTCAATACTTCCTTCTTTGTGACCCTCCTGAAATAATAAGTTGGGCTCCCAACAGGAAAATAATCTTGGCACACGTCAACGACAGGCACAGGAGATGTATTTGCGTTATAATTAGGCAAATCAGAAAATTTAACATTAAGAGAATTAACAATCTCTAATGGGTCTGTTAACTCAACACTATTAGCCTTCAGTTTCTTTTAAGTACTTCTGGATTTCGGGGATAATAACAAGTTTATATTATCCCAGAAACACCTAGAATCAGACCAATGTGCCTCAAAATGTGACCTATAGAAATCTCTTTTTACATTTCTGACTAATTTAGAGACCTTACTTCTTAAACAACGATACTTGTTCAATAATGGAGTAGATAGACTAGTTAAGTCAGTCTATGGCTAGCTCACCTACCCGGTAAACAAAAACCAAATAAAATAAAATAAAAATAAGCTTCCCAGACTAAGTTCCTCTGCCTTATCCAATTTTTAATGTCACTAAAGAACCATTTATTAAAAACACTTTGAATCATTAAGGTACATAATGGAACAATTCATTTTGTATTGGAATCAGCTGACTACAAAAAAAAAACAAAAGCAGAGTCAGTACAAGGAACTTAATCTAGATAAGACCAATCAAGTGCAGACAAGGCTAGGGATGATAATAACAGGGAGCATGAGCACCTCTGTTCAATGCAGAAGGGCAGCAGCAAAAGCCAACAAAATGCTGGCGTGTACAGCTAGAGGGATCTCCTCCAGAAATGGGGGTTTCCCTGCATTTGTATAGGTCGCTGGTCAGGCCCCATTTGGAATACTGCATGCAGTACTGGTGCCCGTTCCTGAAGAAGGACATCAATTTGTCAGAGGGGGTACAGCGTAGAGCTACAAAGATGATCAAGGGATTGGAGAGCAAGCCATATGAGGAAAGGCTGGGGGAGTTGAATATGTACTCTCTGGAAAAGAGGAGGGACAGGGGAGATGTGATTCAAACCTTTAAGTACCTGAAGGGAATGAACAAGACTAATACAGACAGGATTTTCCAGAGGAGAAAGGGGAGAGACACGAGGGGACACCAACTGAGATGGGGGGTAGATTCAGGAGAGAGATGAGGAGACATTTTTTCACAGAAAGAGTGGTGAACAAGTAGAACTCCTTGCCAGATGAGGTAGTGGCCTGCAAGATGGTAGACAGCTTCAAGAGGGGCTGGGATAGGGAAAGGGGAAGGGGTAATAGGATGGTGGGGAAGGGAGGGGCAGCAGCATTATAAGGTGCTAGCTACACACTTGAGCAGACCCAATAGACCATGAGGACTGTTTCTGTTGGCATGTTCGTATGTTCGTAAGGCTGCATTTAATGCAGCAGAATCTACATCTTTAAAGCTTCAGAGTTGGATAATGCACAATGGAAACTGGGATCTTTTGAAATGTAGATTGCAGAATGTAGCTAAAGGGTTACTCACTGAATCATCTAAGACACCAGACTCAGAAATTAGTTGCAATGCACTGTAGAATGGAATGGTTTTGGGTGAGTGCATTTAAATGAGTTGGTTCACTAAGTACTTGAGTCAGATTACATGAGTGTAAGAAAAGACTCCAAACCCATATCATAACCTTGTAACCAATTCAGGTTAGCATAACCTACAAACACAAAGTCATGTGATCTCATAAAGTAAGCAGCATTCTCCAAAAATTTTATTTGGCACCTCCCAATCCACACTTGCCTGGTTTGCCAGCTATCTGTGGAGCCGCTCCCAGTCTGTCTCCTGTCATAAAGTTCTCTCTGCCCCTGCCCTGCTTCGTTCGGGCATCCCTCAAGGTTCCATACTTGGGCCCTTGCTCTTTTCTTTGTTTGTCAATAACCTACCTTCTGTGCCCTCCCAAAGTCTCTCATTACTCTATGCCGATGACTTGGTTCTTTATGTCTCCTCTAGCTCTATTCATGAAATTAACTCCCACCTCTCCTCTGATCTTCATCGTATCCAAACTTGGCTTATGTCCCACCACCTGGTGCTAAATGCTGCCAAGACCCAGGCTATGCTCTTTGGGTCACAAAGCAAATCTGTCACTTCAACTCCGTCTCTCTAGCTTTCTTGTCTTGATGGCTCCCTTGTGGAAGTAACTCAGTCCTTCAAATACCTAGGGGTCACTCTGGATCCATCTCTTAACTTCTCTCTGCATTTCAAAGCTGTCTGCAAATCAGTCAATGCTAAAATTGGCCTGGCTTACTGAGTCCGTCAGTTTCTGACCCCTGCCACCAGGATCTCTGTCACCCAAGGCCTTCTCCTCCCTGGACTCTGCTACACTTTACCTGTCTTTGCTATGGCACAGGCAAGCATCTTGCATATGTGGGTTGATGCCTACAACAATGTCTGTAGATTTGCACTATCTGCTCCTCGTCTTAAGCACCACTGTACTCTCTACTCTGACCTCCACTGGTTGTCTCCTTCTTCGCGTTTGGCTTATTCATTAGTTTGTCTGACAACATTATTCATTCTTCTATCCCCTCCACACTCGCTGCTATGCCTACCCTCATGGACTGCCCTCGTTCCCTCCATTCCATGTCTTTAGCTCTGTTATCTGTCCCAAAATGCTCTACCAGGATGGGTGAACTTGCCTACTCCTTCTATGCCCCCAAATTTTGGAACTTTCTCCCACTTGATCTTAGGCACTCCAAATTCCACCCCACTTTCAAGAAAGGCCTTTCCAAGTACCTCGCCTCCCTTGACATTTGCAGATGTCCCTAGCCTCATGAGTCATGCAAATCTACCATTGTCCTGCACTTAAATTTCCCTGTGGCCTCTTGATTCCTCCCATCCCCACTCTTCCTCAGCTGCAGCTACGCACTTTGTTCCCTGTCTCTGCCTGGGAATAGTCTCCTTGCTGACTTACCAACAGCACTGTCATGTTTTGTACATTATTAACCATAAATTGTGCCTTTGTGTCTGTTTTGTTCCTATTGTACTGTGTGATATGTACCTCCTCTATGTACTATGTAACTTGCACCTCTGTATAACTGTTTGGAATCTCCTATTGTACAACACTCTATATGTATTTGTTTTTACCTGTTCCTTGATTTTTACTCTCCTGGGTTGTGCCTGAAAATAAGCAGTTCTGCCTAGTGCACTTACCCGATTACCAAAAGCAAATAAAATAAAAAAATCAAAATCACATGCTTCCTACCAGCTAACATTAACCGGAGAAGTAACCAGTCTGGCAATGTTTCATACTCACTGCTCATTCCTAATATATTCAACTGTAAATGTTCTCTGAAGTAGATAGTGACACCACCTCCCTTCTTTTTTTTGCATTTGCGGTTAACCGTAATTGTATTATAACCTGGTATCAAGCAGGATCTATCTGTAATCTTCTATACTAGTCAATGGAGAAAGTTGACACAGGTGGTAGAACTGAGTTCCTGTGGGCTCCTGCCCAGTTTAAACCCTAGTAGTAACAGAAGATGTCTAACTAGAAGTAAACAAAATTAGTCTGATGCAGTCTACTAGTACAGTAAACAGTAAGTAAACCAAAACATTTTTGTACACAAAGTGCACATTGGGACCAGCCCCACACTTGAGTTTGGGGCCCTTTGTGCTGACTATTCCCCTTTAATTGGAAAGTAGGTTTAAGTAATCAGTGTTGCAAGTAGTCTGTTATATCTTGTAGCAATCTCAGTTTGTAGGTCTATAATGTATTGTCCAGTGGTTAAATTGGAAATGCTTAGGTGGGGGAACTCTCACTTCTAGCATTATAGGTGGGGAACTATCAAACTTTCATCTCAAGATGATGAAACTAACTCTGCAATAGTTTTCAATAAAGGAAACTGTCAGAGGTGCTAGAACTCTCAAACAATTCTGAAAAAGGGAAGCATAGAAACAAAGAAATTGTCAGCAGATAAGGACAGCTAGGCCCATCTAGTCTGCCCTTAAGGGAAGGGGAACAGAATTCTTGTGTGTTTCTGCCCTGTTTAATAACCAAAACTGTCCTTTAATTATGCTATAATTACCAGTTGAGGAGTTTATCAATCAGCCTACAATCACTTCTGGACTCCATAATACCCAGGGCAGTGCCATAATACACAGAAAAACGTGTATTACTGAGTGTCATATTATATGGTTTTCCTTGTATTTCCATTTTCAAACACTGCAGCCAGTTTTGTGCCCTCCACAATGTTCTTAAGGTATCTGCAATCACCCTTACATGATTAGCTGTCTTTTTGTACTAATGGCGACAGAAACTCAAAGCCTGCCTTTTACTCAGCAAGTGAAATCATATGAGACACTTCACAGTGCAGCTGTGAGTGTCTTTTCAATAACAGGAGCAAAGTTAAAATGCATCTTTGCCATGTGGGAATACTAACTATCCAGCAGCTTCTTTATAAACACTATATTGGCTCCAACTAATGGGACTTCTGTGGCGCAGCTTGCTCTGGGATGGAGGCGGCATAGGTCTGAGGTGTGACACATTGCTCTGGTATGACAAGAATTCAAGAAACTAGCCTAATGAAAAACTAAGGTACTTGCCAGCAATCATAAAAGACAGCATATGTAAAGATGTGTACTGTACTTCTCATTTTATTTTTCCAACACCCATAGTATGAGAGGCCTATTTAAAGCCCTTGAGCTTTGCTGTCCAGGTTTAAGTGGCATCGCACACCTCAGGTGTGTGAAAAAAAACTCAGAATACACATCTTCACATACAATACATTATTCTGTACATTAATACTGCATGTAGACAATGTTGGCAAGGGGAGCTACCAGGTGTGATACTGGTTACACAAAATATGTTCTAAACTCCACAATTACACTGACTGGCAGGATTTTGAATTACATGTCAGGGTTTAGTGGCACAATTTTCCCACATTCCAGACCTCTTTGCCAATATATTAGGCCACTTTAAAGGTGGGTGCTGTAACCTATTTGTGCAGATGGCATAAGCTGCAACATTATGGGTGACACTTGCAACAAAAATGTGATGCATGCACCACTTTTTGAAGTAAGCTATTGTAGCCCCACTCTGGCATCGTCCTAGAGAGGACCACTACCCCCTCCTGCTACCTAGGATACAGGTCAAGGGGCCAGGGTTCCATTAAGCTGTAACACAGGGATCTGTCCCCAAAGGTTAAAAATAAAATGGCAATGCATCCACCCAGAGTGCATTTAGTGGGTCTGATCTATAAGTACAACCCCCTGTGATGTCATACCAATCCACTTCCCCAATACAGTTACCCCAGTCATGGACTTATCAGGTCTGAACATCCCCACCTTTACATTTGGCATCTTCCTAAATTCAGCTACAAACATGCTTACTAAAACAGGCTCTTGAGTCAGTACCTTTTTAAAACAGTAACAATACATTTATTTACATGGGGAGGGTTAGGATGGGGTAAGAGGAATAGAGGTTAAGCAACATTTCAGATTTATATTTTTAAAGATTTGGCATTATCCCATAATCATTTCCCTTTGTTTCTCAAACCAACATTTCGAACAATGCAGCCACCATTCTATCTACCTAACTAACTGCTGCAGGTGTTACTATACCCAGAACACCCTAGTGGAGACCATGATGATGCTCCTAGTTCTTTCCTTGGGTACCCAGATCTTACAGTTGCAGGCCTGAGGTGCAGCAGGTTGGCCAGTGTTGGCACACTTGCTGAATTAAATAACTTTTTACATTTTCCTCTGTTTGCTCTAACTCTGTCTTTATTTCCAGCCCAGAGGGGCATGGATGAACTATATACCGTGCCCAGGATTTTGCAGGGCAATTCCTGCTGTCACTCACAGTTCTGCAGAATCAGTCCTTGGGTGGCACAGTTGACTGAAGTCCTGGGTTTGGTGGAAACAGCAGCTGCAGAACCAAGCTTGATGCTTGAAGGGACAAAGATGCTGCAGCTTGGATCCTCAGGCTTGATTGAAGGTCTTGCAGCTTGTCCCCTTTGGCCTATTGAGGCTCGTTACAGAGCACATATGCAAAGCCTACCAGCCACAAGGGATCCAGACCTACAAGTGGCCCCATGGCCCAGTTATTTCACAGGTCAGAGTGCCCTAGCACTAGGGTATAAACCCTTAATCCCCCACAGAGACCAACCAGAAACACAGGGAATTTACAGTGACAACACCAGAACAGGGGAAAAAAAAGAAATGAGGTGGAACAAACCCAGGTGGGAGGGGGTGGCAAAGGGGCAGTCAGGTAAGTCCATGGAACAGGGGGGTTACACTACATAGAAACATAGAAACATAGAAGTTGATGGCAGATAAGGACCACAAGGCCCATCCAGTCTGCCCATTTTCCATAAAGCAGGTTGTGTAAGAAATCATTTTCTTGGTCTGGACCAACTATTTTAAATGAATTGGCAATATTGTTAGAAAGGCACACAATATTGTGCATTTTCAACAACTTTTAACAAACTTGTAAAGTATGTATGTCAAATGTCAATGTTTGTAACTTATGTAGTTTTAGTATATGTTGTACTCTATGGGCTGGATATTCAAAAGGGTTGCGCCATGCGCATATGGAGTTCTTCTGTGCAAGTTGAAATTGCGCCATTCTGCGATATTCAGCAGGAGGCTGTTGCGCCCCCAAGTCATGCTGACCAACAGCGCAATGCTAATGAAGGCATGCTCAACCTGAGGGGAGGAATCGTGTATAAACTGCACAGCCTGATATTCAGCCGGGCTGTGCAGAGTTGCTCTGAGCACAACCCCTACCTGCACCTGCACAACTTTGAGCCAAAAAAAGAATAAGTTGAGGACACCCACAGGTGAGCTGCCACATTACAGGGGCGCAACACAGCAGCTGCCACCTGGTGTTTACCTCCACTCTTCCCTGTCTCCTACTGCAGCCCGATTGCAGGCCAAGGAACCCCCGTAGCTCATCGGGGCAGAACACACTCCCACTAGCCCGATCATGGGCATAATGTATAAGAACCCCTTACTGGCCCCGATCGGCATACTGTATAGGAAACTCCCGACTGGGTCTGGACGCAGGCATACTGTATAGAACCCCCCGAGTGGCCCGATCGCAGGCAGAACGGAGTTCAACCCCAAATACCAATATCCCTGGTGGTCCAGTGGACCGTGAAGCCCGATCGTGGGCATTAGAGTCAAACCCACCCCCAAGTCCAATTTCCTGGTGGTCCAGTGGCCTCCCACCCACCCACCCACAGAGCCCACCACCCGCTCTCCCGTCAGCCGGCGGGCGGCAGCCCACCCGCCTGCTGCCCGGCTGCCCGCCGACTGACAGTTTAGTAGGCTGATGCCCATTGGTTCAGAGCAAGAGACACCGGGCATGCAGCCAATACTGTACAAGGCAGTCCAGATATATCTGGGTTCGTGGGTGGTGGGCCACTGGACCACCAGGGAAATTGGACTTTGGGGATCTTGAATGCTCCACTCTGACCACTTGTGGTGGTGCAAGTTTCACTGCGCCATGCACAGTGGCTGTGGCTGGGGGGCGATATTCAAAGGAGTTGCTCAATAATGCAACTCCGTTGAATATCTCCCCGGCCACACCCCTGCACAACTTTTTTGAGCAGCGCAAGGGCTTGCACCACAGAATGGCGCATTTTGAATATCCAGCCCTATGTATTGTATTTTTTTTTAATGTCAGGCATGGCTGAAACAGGGCTGTGCCCAGTTCACCTCCTTTTACAAATAAAAAATTAAATGAAAAAATTAAGGTTAATTATCACAAATGTGCCATAACATTTGACGATAGCATTCAAACGTCTTCGCATATTTTTTGATTCAGTGGCAATTAACAATTGGGAGTTGAGACTGTGTCAAGATGTTTGAAGTTCCTGGCGCATACTGTAGTTTTTAGCATTTTCGTCTTTTTTTTGGAGAAGAGTGGTCAACAGAAGGAACAAATCCCCTATTCTTGGGTATATTGATATTGTATTTTGATGTTTTATGTTGTCTTGTACTTTTTAACTAGCAAACGCCTTTTGGAATAGCTGAATAAGTTTAACCTGAACCTGAAAGATTTTTTGCAATTTGCAATTATTCTTGAGTCTGATGTTAGCACAAGCCAATATCATGTATATGGTTTACTCTCACAGAATGTTTTGTTGACATTAAGACAAAGAGAACACTTTTAATGTTATAGTTTGCCAAAGACACACAAACCACACATTGATCAAACCACCATGCAGACCTACAGTGCTAAAAATTACATCCTTTACAGAGTCACTCATTAGTATCAGTGTCAGTGGCTCAGCAGGTTATACACTAACCTCTGAGGCGAGAAGATTAGAAGGTTGTGGGTTCTAGCCCCACTGTAGGAACTTGTTAAGTCCCAATATGGATACTATAGTGCAACATGGGGGCGGGTACTGTCCTTCAGAACAGACATTAAACTAAGGTCCCATCTGACTGTTCTGGTGATTGTTCAGGTGCATATTAAAGATCCTATCGCACTTCTCAAAAAGAGTAGGGGGATTTTATTGATGAAACAAATAAATAATACATGCATTATGGCAATAATCATTCAAAAGAATATGATAACAAAATGATACCTCATAGAAGACAAAAATCAAAAAGTGAAACATGTAATATATACCCAATCTCCCCCCTTTATTCTTAATATCTACTTAATACTATTCCATTCTCTGTTTCCTTGTCTCTTAGTAGATACCATTATTGATAACCCCAGTGAAGCCTTTTCATACATTATTCACAGTGTGTGTTTGTTCTGATTTACATTCATTCTTGTAAACTTTTCTCATTACCACGGTAACCATATTAATACCAGCAGATGGAGGTACTGAATAGTATGTGTTTCTGTTGCATCTGTAGAGCACAGCATGCTGGCCATAAGTAACATTTACAACACAATAAATACAACTGCAACATGGATGGTGAAACTTATTCCAGACTCTGGAGTATATACAACAAACCGGTATCTGATCAGAGAAAATTGTTTAACCAGGAAAGGCACACTATGCCAAAGCTTGTTTCCAGGTGTGACCAGGGAGCTAAAGGAATTCAAATGACTTGCTCAGGGTCACACAGTATGCAAGTGGGGGCTGATGGGATTTAAACTCCGGTCTCCAGGTTTGCAGCTCAGTGCCTAATTTAACCACTACACTACACTACACTGCCTCCGAAGGTAAGTGACATTATTACATAATGGTTTCTTCCATTCCTGACATGGCTGCAACCAGAACTATTTTGCAAAAAGGCAGTCTAATAGTAAATGAGATTGTGGGCCCCATATTCAGAGCCATCCGGATGTACGCACATAGTGGTGCGCTGTCAAATAAGTTGGGCTGGCTGGTTCTGGTGTGACATTCAAACAGAATGTGCAATTAGAACAGACCACACAATCTTTTGAATTTCGGATCCTGTTTGTGCAGCGCACAGCAGGGGGCTGCCATGTGCCACACAGTGCAACCAGGGTGTGGGGCTGAATACCGCCCATAGGGAAACTGTGTGGCACACACTGGTATGCACCACAGCCCCCATGGGTGATATTCAGCCCACATATACAAATGAGCTCATTGGTCAAGCATGGTGCAATTGGGCCATTTGCATGCCCATTGTTTGCTCATCTGCATGGCTGCGCCGGGTCAGCCCTCCCCAGTCCTGATCAGTGTTAGAAATATAACAATTCCCCGATCACCTTTTCAATAGTGTAGCGGCGCCCTCTCCCCAGTCCTGATCAGTGTTAGAAATATAACAATTTCCCGATCCCCTTTTCCATAGTGTAATGGCCCCCCCACAACCCCGATCAGTGTTAGAAATATAACAATTCCCTGATATATAAATATGGCCACACGCTGATGGCCCATGCAAGTCTGAAGATGCATGGCACATCCATGGATGTGCTGCACATCTCATCTGAATATGTGGGCCTGTGTCTCTAATAGCATTATACAGGCATCCCTGGGACAATATCGCGTCTGTATTTTCTTATGTTTATAAGACTCATTCACTGGCATTCTACCATGGATACTCAACCATACTGTGTCCCATATTTGACTAGGTATATGCTTGTCAGTAAGCTGTTGTAAAGGTAATGGTGTCTGTCCTTCTGGGCAATTTTCTAGTACCAAATCAGGGTTAAAGCATCTATATACAATGTCAGAGTACAGCTGCTTCTTATTATTATTATGAACTGTGCTTACAGGAATTTTCCATATTCTGATTTTCCTTATTGTACACACATATGGAAAATAATGGATGGGCAACTGTGCACAACCAGCCTGTGCTGACACTGAGGGGTTCCTATTCCCTGTGACCTTGAGAGCAAAGCTTGAGAGGTCACAGCGGGGATCAGAACCCAGAGGTGGCAGCTCAGTCTGGTTGGGCACAGTTGTCCATCCACTACTTTTTACAGTGTATAGTGTCCCAAAAATACATTAATTGAATGAAGAGCATGAGAATGTTTGAAGTATTTTAATTTCTGACTGTGTCAACGAAGTACTGTACAACAGTTATGGTAACAGAAATGGCAGAATAGTAAACAGTGAAATAATTTCTAAAGAATTTGACAAGTAAAATCTGCTTTTTTAGTATACAAATATTCAGTCTTGTTTGAGTGTCTTCAGTCAGGATCCTGTTGTTCAATAAACTGGAGACTGTGGAGAGAGAGAAAAAAAGCTGTTTAGCATTTTGAACTGGTTCCTCCCCCTTCCCGACAGTGTCTGCCATTTCTGTTACTTTTTTCAATTTTGTCTTGTTAAGGTTTTTTTTTCTTTTCTGGTAGCAGTGTACTGTTATGCCAGTTATAGTTTTAAAGTTTGAATTTTGTTGTGAAATGTATTTTCTTTTTAAATTTGACTGCACTGCTCATCTGACACTTTCAAGAAGACTGCAGCCACCATCCTGTTACCTAAGTTTTTGCTTGACATCTGCGATCTCTGTGCAGCAGTTTTCTGTTATGATGAACTGCTGGCTCATGCACTTATCAAAACAGTTAAAATGTTGTTGAACCATAGTAGGGTATTACCGTGTTCTATGACCTTTGAACTGAGGTACAACAACATTCAGCTACAATCGAATTATATGCAAAACAAGCCCTCACTATACACTATATATTTGGGAATTGCATAGCTATAGACTTTTAATCTACTGATCCACTTGCCTTCTTGCCATTCTGCTAGCCAGGGCAAGAGCTGATCCATCACTAGGGGTATCCATGGTTTATCTTTCTCTTGCAACACAACTGTGATATTATGGTATATGAACAGTACCATGAAAATAACATCCAGATTCACCATATCAACTCCACCTAATCAAATAGGTTTCTAAGTTAATTCTGTTTTGATGGGGTTTAATCAGCTGTCCCATAACCCTTAGAAAAACACTATATAGTTTTACTTCCAACTTGGGGCTATACCTATATATAGAGAATGGGTAACAAAATAGTCTTGATAAAAGCGCTCTCTTCTATTTTGATAGTGATCTATTTTTCCATCTATTTCCCTTCTGGTCATCATGTCCTACACAAATCTCTCAATTCTCCTTAGCTATATCTCCATTCCCAAAAAAATATCCCTAGAATTTTCAACAGAGTGTTACTTAAAGGAATACCACTTATTTTCATTGCAGTAGTGTGATCTATTGGGCAGTCTTGAGCACTAATGTTCTTTGTCTATTGTAGTACCCACACTTTTTGAACAATTTACTGAGGCACCTGCCCTGCAACTTTAGAAAACTTTTTGATAGTATCCATCAGAGCTTGTTCTGATGTAGCTGACTGCAATACTATACATAGATCATCAGCATAGACAAGAGTTTTGATTTCTGGAGTATCAGCCGACAGTTGCAATCCTCTGATGTCCTGATTGTTATGCTACAGTCTCAGTAGACGATTTAGAGTAAATATATATATTTATAAGAGTGGGCTAAGAGGCCATCCTTGTTTCACACCTCTCTGTACTAAAACTTGTAGCCCTAGTATGACATTCATATATAGGGTCATTTGAGAGTCTTTGTATACAGTAATATTTTAACCATGTTATGAATTGTTCTGGTAAACTGTATTTCGTAAGAACTTTAAACAGGTACGTATGGGGTACCCTGTCAAATGCTTTAGATTGAGCAATAGAGACTAGACATCCTGAAACTATCTCTTTCTGTCCTCTCTCCAAGAGTTCTCTAAGGAGAAGTAAGTTATATGAAATAGTCCTTTGCAATATAGAGCATGATTGTTTTTTCGCTATACCAAATTCTGATGCCTCCGCTAGTCTATTGACGATATTTTTGTTAATGTTTTCAAATCAGTATTTAGTAAACACAGAGGCTGCCAATTTTAAAGACCTGTTTTATCACCTTTCTTATATAAAAAAATTAAAATAGCGTTTCTCATAGAATTAGGTATCTGACCAACATCAAGTATTATATTATACAACAGCAGTAATAATGGCTTCAGCTCATTTCTAAAGTATTTTTTTATAAAATTCTGATAGTAGCCCATCTAACTCTGGAGCAGTGTTATTTTTTTAAACTCTTTATTGCCCAATCTAATTCTGAAAGTTAAATAGGTTTAATTACGTTCTTTAGTGTTAGATCTGCAACTGGTGGTATATCAGCTTAATTTATTATAGAATCATCCCATATACTCTCTGCTGTAGTCGCAAAATGATCTATTAAATGGGTACATATTATACCTAAAATATCTTTCTGAGACATATACATACTAACATACTAACATACTATTTGCCAGCAGATTAGGCCTTACGGTCTATCAAGTCTGCTCGAACCTAGATCCTTAGTTGGGTGCTGAGATCCTCCCATCCCTTGTTTTCTAGAAATCCCTATCATCCATCCCCACCCCGGGACAGGCCATCATCTGATACATCCACTTTCTGTGTCTGTCCCACCCTCTCTTGAAGCCCTCCACTGTGGATCTCTGAACCAGCTCACCAGGCAGTGCATTCCAAGGGTCCACCACCCTCTCGGTGAAAAACCTCCTCCTCTTTTCCCCCCTCACCCTTCCACCTTCCAACTTCAAACCATGCCTCTGGTGATACCTCCCTGCTTTAGTCTAAAGATCCTCCATGTTTACTCCTATTTATTCCTTGAGGTACTTGAAGACCTCAATCATGTCCCCCTGTCTCCCTCTCCTCCAATGAAAACAGGCAGAGCTCCTCAAGTCTGTCCTCATAAGTCAAATCCCCTAGCCCTCGTATCATCTTTTGTTGCCCTCCTCTGTACCTCTCCAGGAGCTGTATGTCCCTCTTCAATGTGGTCTCCAGTACTGTACACAGTACTCAAGGTGTGGTCTAACCAGTCCATTGTACAGCGGCAGAATCACTTCCCTGCTCCTAGAGGTGATCCCCCTGATGCATCCCAACATCCTGTTTGCCTTGCTAGCTGCTCTCCTGCACTGCTCAGAGTTATTCATACATGTATCCACCATGACCCCTAGGTCTTTTTCCCTATTGAGGCCTCCAGCGCTCTCCTCCCAGGGTGTACCTGTGTTTAGGTTTTCCGACCAAGATGCAACACCTTGCACTTGGTGATATTGAAATTTAATTTCCATGTGTGAGCCCAGCTTCCAGGGGTGTCCAGGTCCCTTGCAGGGCCACCTCCCTCTTCTCCCCCAACTACTGCTCCCATCTTGGAGTCATCCATGAAGAGACTCATTTCACACCCTATACCCTCCTGATGTCCGATATGTATGCATTAAACAGGTTTGGACCTAGGACCGAGCCCTGTGGTACCCCACTACCAACCTCTCTAGGGTTCGAGAGCTCCCCACAGACCACTACTCTCTGAGTGCGTCCAGCTAGCCAGTTTTCAATCCATCTGACCATCAAAGGGCCTACTCCTAACCCCATCAGCTTCTCCACCAGACCATTGTAGGGACAGAGTCAAACGCCTTGCTGAAGTCCAAGAATAATACATCCACAGGCTTACCCCTGTCCAGTTCTGATGTTACCCATTCATAGAACTCCACAAGGTTGGTTTGACATGATCTACCTGGCACAAACCCATGTTGGCGACTCATCCAGACCTCCCACCTCCTCCAAGTACACCTCAATCGCTCTTTAGAATACTCTCCATTAATTTTCCCACCACCGAGGTCAAACTGATGGGTCTATAATTACCTGGTACTTCCTCGACCCCCCTTTATGGATTGGTACCACATGTGCCTCTCGCCAATCCCTAGGTACCCTCCCTGTCTCAAGTGACCTGCTGAAAAGCTCCGCCAGGGGTGCAGCCAGTATGTCCGCCAATTCCCATAGTACTCTCGGATGAATGCCATCCGGCCCAGGAGATTTGTTTTTCTTTAGGGCCTTGAGGGCTAACCACACCCTTTGGTGGAGATAGCATCATCCGTCCCTCCCCTTACTGGTCTTTTATCCTTATCCAGATGTGACCCCTGGGGTACCTTTCCTCCCTCTTGCTCCATTTCTGTTGCTCCCCTGATCCCACTCCCTGCCCTTCCATCCCCTTCATGCCTTGTTTTGTAGATATCCATCCCTCCCTAGTAGAACACAGAGGCAAAGTACTCGTTAAATACCTCTGCCTGGTCCCTCGCCTCTTCCACCCACCCTCCTTCTGATCTCAATCTGCTGAGATGGCCCTTAGTTTTTCTCCGCCTCCCCAATGTACCGGAAGAACCCCTTTCCCTCCATGTATCCCTGTGCCAGCCTGCTTTACTGGACTTTGCTCCTCACCATACGGGTGACTTTTCTAGATGCAAGCTGGTACATTTCCTTATCCCTATCCCTCTTGTTGTTTTTATATTTTTGTAGGCCCTTCTTTTCTCTGATTGCTACCTGTACGTCACTGGACCACCAGCATGGTTTACGTGACCTTGCTCCCTCACGTTTCAACTTAGCGCAGATCCTGACTGCTTCATGAAGTCCCCGGTTTATGACCTCCCATCTCCTTTCCACACTTGTCATTGAGGTAATCCCCTTCAAGTGATATACTGTATATTACTCCATCTCTCTGTTTACACAAGCTCAGAATTTGTCTGTGATGAATCCTATCTTGGCATCAAGAGAACATATCTAAATGTTGTGATCTGCCTTGAGTACCAAACTTCAATTCCTATTCTAAAATTCAGTATCTGTTGCAAGAATGGCACTCATCACTCATTCAAGACAGCAGAAGCCACACTGTTAAGGATGCAGGTAAAACAGTTTTATTACATTCCAGCACACAAATAACAGGCTACAAGTAACAGTGCCATAGCACTTATTACACAGGCACTGGTAAAGGTTTCACATTTTTGTGTGGTGCAGTACTACATCTCCCTCTTTTTCTAGGTGGCGACACTTCCATATCGGCATCAACTGGTGACAAAGGCAGGTGCATTTCTGATGATGGTGCTACTTTACTATCACTGGTTGGGGGGCGAGCACTTGAGAGCTACCTCTGCACTTGAATCATACTATAGTTATCTCTGTGAACTGCTTTCATTCTGTGAAGCTTGCAATGGTGAGTTTCTAACCTCTGTAACTTCTTCCTGTGATGTACTTACTTCTGACATTTCCTGTACTTGTGTAAATAAAGCTGACTCCTGGTTAGTGTCACTCTCTGCTTGCTCCAAATTGCTTGACTGCTTCCTTTGAAGCTCCTTGGGCCTGACCTTTATTTATCAAATTGTCTTGATTAACCCCTCCCTCTTATTATGTGACGCCCATGGACATTGTCTATGTGTATGCCCTTGTTCTTCACATAGATTATATTTACAAGAATTAGAACATTGCCCACTATTGTGACCACATTCAAAACAGTTATTACATTTCTCAATGTCGCAGGCAGCACTCAGATGCATCTGGAAACCACACTTATGGCATGCTCTGGGCTGGACTAGGTAAAAGCACACCCCTCTATCTCTCCTTGAAAAATCTTCCAGGGGGATGGCATATCCTGACATTAGTTTGTCCCAGTTTCACCTGGAAGTCCTTACCACCTGTCTCTACTTGCTCAGAATCAATAATCGGGCTGGGCAAATGAAGGATTTTACATCTTTGTGTTAACCAGTACATTATGTCAGCTACATTTCCCCCCCTCATTCTGAAATAAAACAGTAATTGTTTTTATTGCTGGCTTTGAGAGTGGAATTGCCATGAAAGGGGACCATACCTCTGTATCTTTAAGCTGATTATATTTTAGCCAGAACTTAATGACTTTAATATCTTTAAACTTACATTATATACAGTTTCCCCTGACACATGTATAACTGCATATAGCTCACAAGACAAAACAAATGTACTCTTTTAATAATGTTCAAATTATGTACATTATGTTTGGATGTAGTTCAGCATTACCCATACATGTAAGTCTAACAGTGTTCCTGTGCTGCATGGATTCACCCCGTGCTGCAAACAAGTCAGCCATCCTTAACTGTATCATTTGACCAGGAGTGTGGTCTTATTGTTGCGTGGTTTCATCTTCAGAAGTTATGTCATCAGTTAAGTCATCATTACTCCAAACAGTCATTACTGTCTGCCACAGGTGTTGTCAAAGAAATATCTTCAGGGGCACGTTGTGAATCTGTGCATATATTGTTGTCAGTTACACTTTGCTGTTCATGTTCAATAGTTTGTGTATTCATGGTTATGGCAACAGCAGAAACACAGTCTGTTGTAGCAGACTCAGAAATACTAGATGAGTCAGTAGTTACAATAACTGATGCAGGCTTATCAGTGCTTACAGTCCTTTAAACTGGAGCTGAGACTGGGGACCAGGTAACCACATTTTTCTGTCTGAAATTAGTACCCAACCAGCTCCTTCGAGAGCTGCCTTTGCAGTCCATTGCGGTTATTTTATGTATTTGCAGTATTTATTTAGTTTTTGTTTACCGGGTAGGTGTGATAAACAAAAGCATTGCCTATTTTCAGGCACAACCCAGGAGGTTACAGACAAGTGAACAACAAAATGGCATACAAATTATACACAACTTGGACTGGTTCAGAGACATCAGACATGGTAAGCACAGATGACAAGAGCAATTTGCAATACATTGAGCAGCACAGGGTATATAAGAAATCAACAAATTAAGTGCCAAGTTGACAAGAGATATAACATATCATAATTCCGAAAATAAGGCATGCTGACAACAGAGTGCCCATGTCTTAGGCCAAGTGTTTTGCTTGTCTGAGCCATTCCTGACACATTGGGTGTTCTGTCTAGGGAGCTGACTATTGTTTTTTTGTGGCATTCAGCTGCAGGGACTTATTTATTTATTTATTTAAGAGTTTCACCAGGAAGGCATACTGAGCGGAGTACTGCTCGATTCCAGATGTGTCCTGGGGGAAGGGGAGGAAGGTCAGGACAGGTACAACATTCGAACACAGCAATACACAGTGCAGATTCAGCATCATAACAGGACTTAAACAGTACAATAGCAAGAAAATAACTTAGATGCTGAAAGCAACGGCTAACAGAGTGTGAACTACTAACAAGTCAAAATGGACCAGCAGACCAACTAGGCAATTAGTGTGCGATAGTGTAAATGCTGGAGGACACATAGGTTTCTACGGGGGCAATGGCCAGGATACACCAGGCACTAGACTAGGGCTGGGTACTTGGCGAGTAGAGATGAGCCAGGGAGTAGAAAGGTTAAGGGTGAGAGTTGGGATATAAGGCCCAAGATATGACTTTTCTCGCAGTCGTGCTTCCTGCAGCTGTCATTTTTGGCAAATTAGCTTTTTCTGCTGTCACCACTTTTTCTCTGCTGCCAGGGTCTCTCATATCAGTGCTATTTTGAAAACCTGAAACCGCAGCAGATGTCACTTTCGACTGTGCTGTCAGCTATTCAGTTTGAAGGATCACTGGTGGCTTCTTTGATGTGGGACACTCAGCTGTTCACACAGTTCCCACAGCAGCTACAGACAGCAGAGGGATGGACATCATCGGGGACTGTGCTCCAGAGGACAGTTTTTCTTGGGCAGCAAGGTTTTTTGCTTCCTCTTCTGCTATAAGCTGCAATAAATGTTTTTTTCTTCTCTTACAAAGCACTTCTTAATTTTTGCACTTTTCCTGCGCAAGGCATTCCACATCAGCAGTAGTTTTTAATATTTCAGCATCACTATTCTCCAGAGTAAGCATCTTATTCTCAATCACAGTAGTTTCCAAACAGCCTGAAGAAATTATGGATGGAGCCTCCAATAAATGGGTAGTAGAGGAGGAGGCCCACTCCCCTACACCCACAGCTGCTTCTCCTTCATCCACCTGGGTGGCCATCTTAGCTACTAGCCAGACAGCCATAGGTCCCCCTACAGGAGAGTAGGGGAATTTTATTGAAAAATAATACTAGAACATCAAACAAAAATACATTACAGGCCTCATAAGGAAAGAAAAATAAATGTTGGTATGTACATTCTCCCCCATTCATCAATTTTCCTCCCCACAATAATCATCAAAGAATAATATAAATAGGTACAAAAAATAAAATGAGAGAGAAAAGGAATATCCCCTCAAAACGTTACCTATAATATCAACACACTCTGGGCCAGATATTCAAAACTTTGCGCCGGGCCAAAATCATTTGCGCAGGTTTAGCGTGGGATTAGCGCGGGTCTGCCATATTCAAAAGGCCAAATAGTGCGGGCAAACTGCATTAGCGCCAGGCAAAATTATAATGTATGCAAGGGGTAAACTGACATGAATACAGGCGCAATGCTATATTCAGCGACTAGCGCCGCGCTAAGTGGTTTTGCGCGACTTAGCGCGACACTTAGCGCGGTGTACATTACCGCCCAGAAAAAGCTGGCCTTAATCCTGGGCAATCAGCTTTATGCGGACATAAATGGCTTTTGCTGGATTTGTTGGTTTAGCGGGTCTTGCGCACCCTAACAAATAAATATGACATAGAGATAAAGCCAAACATAGTGGAAGCTTGTTGTTAACCAATGGCATCACAATGATGCCATCATCTGCTGCTAGTCCCAGCCATGCCAGGCAGTAAGTGGTGACCCTGCTGCCAGTGGACAGCATGGCAGTGTAGCCATACAGCACACACCTGTGACCACACATATCTCGGACAAAACAGATGCCAGCACACACATGCGCACTGTGGGCATGGAGGATGTTGAGGGGAGTGTATGGGTGGCCAGGCTGTGCCACAGACCAGGTGTGGCCACAAGGCTGGGACTCATCATGCAGTGCACATGGGCCAGTATTAGGAATACCCCCAACACTTGTGTGCCTTTCGGATAATATATGCCCCCCCAGCCACATACCACACAGCTGTACAACTGCCACAACACACAAAGCCAGATATGTACATGTCACTGTGAGCATCCCATGCCACAGGTACAGCATCTGTGGGTCACACAACAGTGTAACAGTAATGTCGACTGTCAGTAAACACCTGCAGATTGGGCCTGTCACTGTGTACAGTGCAATCAGCATCACTGACCTACACACCATATGCAGTGCTGCGTCCCTCACACTACTGTCTCCCTTGCTACTGTAGTGTCTGCTGTGCACTGTAGCATGCCCTACAGTGTGACAGTTGCATGCAGCACCACCACCACCTGTGCCTATGCTGTCCTGTCCCCTGGGGTACAATATGCTATGCTATGCTATGCTGTACTGTTTACATGTAGCCTGTAGCTATCATCATGCACTGCCAGACTGACCTACAGATAGAGCTGCGGTTGGACCTGGTCTGCCCTGTGCTTCCAGACTGACCTACAGGTGGTCTATGGGACCCTGCAGTAACGCTTAGGCAACCGCGTGTAACCAGGGTGTAATGAGATGCTAATCCGGTTGTTTGCCCAGAGACTACCTAAGTAGGCTCATTTGCATGGCACTGAATATGGCACATTTTAGCTCCAGGCAAGCGTGTTTTGCTCCAGGCTAACTAGCAGCTCCGCCGCTTAATGTGTGTGCGCGCTAATGGTATGGGAATATTATACAGTTTTGATCACTGTTCTTTCTCATCTGCTGCTTCCTGCAACTGTACTGAGTCCATGCCTTTGCTGGCACACACATTGGCCACGTAGTTCGTCTGTACCTGCCCTCTGCGTTGCTGTGTACTGTGTTGTTGTTGTGGGTTGCACTTCCTGGTTGCTTTATTCAGTGCTGTCTTATTCCAGGGCAATGTTTGCCTGCTCTCTAACCAGTTTGCATGGCCTCATTACCATGCTATATTCAGATGCTTGTTTGCCCTGGGCTATTCCGTTTGAATATGTCTTTTTGTTTGTGTCTGGCTCAGTTTGCTCGTCATAGTGCTAATTTTGCCCCTGGGCAAAGTTTTGAATATCTGGCCCTCTGTGTATTAATAAAAGGAAAAGATCAAAGAAAAACATAAATGAAATGCAAGCCAATGTATATACTTTAAACAGTCCCAAATTAATAAACAATTCCCTGTAATCTGAACCCTATGTTATACCCTTTTCTACTTTAATACAGTCTATACAATGTATAACTTTCTCAATCCATGCCCTGCAGACAAAGGAAACATCTTGATCAATCATTCCCTGCCCCTCTCATATCCAAGCAGTGCGACACCACAAATCATCTGCTCTTCCTTTGGAAGTCTTTGGTAATCCAGTTTCATCACCTGTTTCAGTGTGCATTCAGTTATTAATGCAATGGATATAGGAGTTGTGATCAATTGTTGTGTTAAATATTGACATCTATCTTGCCAGATATAAAATTTCAAGCATGCAGATATTACATTAAGTGTGCTAGGGTTAAGTTGTTTAAGATATCTGGTGTAATCTCCTAACACTGATGATTCATATGTCAGAGTATTGAAAAATGGCCATTGCCACCTGGTGGCAAAACATTTCAATACAGTGCACTCCACATATAGTGCCCATGGTTAGTCTTGGCAGCTGCTTACATCAAGCAGATTCTAAAAACCATCAGCCAACTACACTTAAATAAATAGAAAGGCCACGCTTACTGTGATCTTTGCTCACCTGCTATTGTGGGCAGATTTCAGCAGTTTAACACAGTTGCCAACTATAATCACACCTTGTTAGCGTTAATCATCAGTAATTAGTAGCTCATAAAAACACTGCTGCAGGCTCTGCTCTTATCACTGTGCTTAAATTCTCATAATTTTTCAGCAATCTCTCAGCAGAGACAGTAGCAAATATGTCAGGGAAGCACAATGCCATGTCACTGAGTCCCTGAGTCAAAAGATCGAAGTTTTGAACAAAACTTGGGAGTTGTGCCGATTAGGTCGGCTATGCAAAATGAGAGCTTGCAACCACATTGGGATGCATTCAAACTAGGATAATCGAGTACTTCACGGGACAGTCCAACTAGGAATGGTGCTACTGTATCTTAGCACCACTGAAACTTTCTTTTGCCTTCTGTTTGCTTCACTGATACAGTATGAGCACTAAAATATTTTTTAACAAGTATTGAAAAGCTAATAAAAGTTTGATGTTAACTATAATAACGTTTGCTGGCAATTAAATATTGCATACAGTACTGCAATTTGTTTTACTATAGCTCTAAAGGTATACAGAGACAAATTATTTTTCAGGCAAAATGGTTATAGTGGCCACCTGCTAGAGCAGGTATAACTGAGCTGCACAAACATGCCCATTATAAACGGTGGGCACTGTATCTGAACAGTCACAGGACATTCCAAAAAGAAATGAGTCTGGGTTTTCTCCACTTGACCGCACTCTTCTTTAGGGCAAATTCTTTCCTTGAGGGATTTTTTTTTGTACATTCTTTTTTGCTCTGGTTGCCGGTAGTGGGGCATCTCTCTGGCAGGGCCTGCTCAGCCTCTTCTCTACCACTCCACCTGAACTTCTTCCCCCGACTGAGGAATTGGGTGCTGGGTCTTCCCCGCGGACTGCATACAGGGAGATGGGGACCACAGAGAGTCAAGTTTGGGGTCGGAGCTGACACTGGAGCATGTGGGAGAGGCCCTGGAGCATCTGCTATCACCTTTCCACCAACCAGGGTTTTCCACCTTATGTGTGTTGCCCCCAAGATGCTGGACGTGCAATGACATCTGCGTTGAGACGTACCCTCACTGATGTCCGCCAGCGCCTCCCATGAAACAGCACACTCCTTGCGGTACCTCCCAGTCTCCACCAGGTGTCACCGCAGAGTGAGGCATCCTCACAAACCCACCCCAGGAGAGGAGAGGAGTCCTCCGAATGCTCAATCCCCTCCTCCATCTGCTGACATCCAGCAGCCAGAGGCTGCCCCTGAACCCCGGTCACCGGCATGGCACAAGGTGTGGTGTCCAGCACCTCAACCCTCAGCGCCACCGGGCTGGTGCCTTTCCTCCAGGGATTTATGCTTCAGGTTTCCTTTCACCCCGAGTCTACCATGGCAGCTAAGCCATAATATACAGTATCCCATGTTTTAGTTGGGATCCCACAATCATTTAACATGGCCAATGTCAGTTTCATTTTAGAAAGAAAGCAATTAGGAAATGTTACAGACATTGCATAATTTGTAGTCATTATTTGTAAATATATTTGTTTCCTCTTGAAGGTGGTGACTGTTACCTTATATACTTTCCACTGTCTCACTTTGCAGAGTGAAGAATCTGCATACTCAGGCACATTATAAGAAGTCAGTACCTTTGGAGGTAAGATATCCCATTTAGAATAAAAAACTTTCAATAATAGTTTAGTCCATTCTTGCCAGGGAGTGGGAGTAAGTTCCCATCCTGTTTTTAAGATGGAAGTGAAAAGAAAGGAATGAAAGAATACCAGGGGATTTATCATACTAAGGCCTCCCAGTTTCTCCAGTAGGTATGTATATTCTCGTTTAATCAAGTTCAGTCTGATCCCCCACAACATTCGAAAGAACCAACTAAATAGTCATGTTTCTAAACTTAAAGGAGTGGGATAGATAAAACTTAAATAAGTAAAAATAGTAATTAAAAATCTCTTTATTGTAAGGACCCTCTTTTTTTTCAGAACTTCCAGGATTTCCATGTCTGGACTTTGGATTTGCATTTAGGTATCCTACTTTCCCAGTTTATAAGGGACACATTTCCTTGTCCATAAAACATTCCTAAGATCCAAATAGGCGAGGAAGAAAGTGCAATACCAGGTATGTCTTGTATAGGCCCAGGAATGTTATGTTGTCCAATCAGTAAAGCAGTACTCTTTTCCTGATTTATTTGTGCCTCCAGAGACTTGAGAATATTTTAAGAGCACTTGTGTTGCTTGTATCCCGGAACCCTGATCTTTAACAAAAATGCACAGATCATCCACATAAGCAAATACTTTTTGTGGAGCTAGTCCTTCTCCAGGGGTGATCCCCACTATCTGTTGGTTGTCGATAATATTCCTGATCAGTGGGTCTGGTGCCTAAGAATATAGAAGGGGGCTAATAGGGCAGTCCTGTCTAACCTCTGTCTGCACTGGCATAGGTTCTCCCAAAATCCCATTTACTGAAGACCCTACAGTATATAAGCCTCGGTATATAAACATTTAATCTAGTGCATCATTTTTTCTGGTATCCTGTACTGTTCTATTACCCGAAACAGGTAACTGTGAGATATTTTATCAAAAGCTTTAAACTGATTTATTGACATCAAAACCCCTTGAATCTTATTTTGTCTCCCATATTCAAACATATCCCTCAGTAATGCTAAATTCGATGTAATACTTCTCCCAGAAATTGAACATGTCTGAGCGGAATGAATAAGCAAGTCAGTTACTTTTTGTGATCTCAGACATAAGATTTTGGATAATATTTTATAGTCTGAGTTCAGTAAGCTTATAGGTCTCCAATTAGTTAGAGACCATCTATTCCCTTTTTTATAAAGAAATATGATAGCCATACCACATTCTCCTTTTGCGTGTGTGGGGTTTTCAAGAAATCATGTAGTAATGTCTTAATGGAGCTGACAGTTCCTGCACGAATTTTTTATAAAAGTCACTCGATAATCCATCTGGTCCTGGGGAGGATGAATTATTTAAATTTGTGATCGCATGATCAACTTCTGCAACTGAAATGGCAGCATCCAATTCTATTTGTTGTGCTTCTGTCAGACCGGTGGGGGGGGGCATTAAAAATTCTGTCAGGGGAATTTGTGGCCTGTACTCTGTCCCAAAACATTTCAATAAGTAGTCCTTTACTATCCTTAATATATCCATGTTCTTAGTTCTAATCTGTCCTTCGCTGTCCTGTAATTCAATCATAATTGTCAAGTCCAGTCTATGTTTGCAAGCCATAAATGGATCTGCGTATGGCTGCTTCTCTGTCCTATACACCATTTCCACCTTTAAGGTTGTAGCTCGGTTGTACTGAAATTGAAACATTCTGTTCTTTAATTCTGTAATATGTGAAAGGTATTGACTTCTATCTTCATGGGACAGAGACATATATTTGTATAATGCATTCCTGTGACTCTTTAATTTTAAGTAGTTAGTTGTTGTTTTAACCTTTCCTAGGTGAATGATCAGGTTTTTGGAAGGCTATAGCCTGTAGTTCAAGGGGGCAGTTCAACTGGCCACACCCCCCTTTTGGCCTATTTAAGGGCTGCTCTCCTCACTCCACACACAAGCATTTTTCCTTGCCCCTCCATCCACCCCTCCTCCTCCAGCAGCACGTCTCTCTCTCTCTCTCTCTCTCTCTCTCTCTCTCTCTCTCTCTCTCTCTCTCTCTCTCCCCCATGGGCTTCTTCCTAAGGTACCTTTAGCCAAGGGAATCACACCCACGGCACCTCAAGGGATGGAACCCTCCCCTAGGGTTCCTTGCCTTCGTACCCCTACAGGGTGGTATATCCCATGGATTGAGAGGTGAACAGTCAAAGTTTATCTGTGTTACACAAGCACAAAACTAGTTGCACAGGCACATTGAATTAATTGACAGCCGAGGGCTGGCCGGAGTTCAATGGGCAGAGCAACAAACCACTCCCCCAACCAGGCCTTAAAAGGCCATCCTCCAGGCCAGTCCTCATTCATTTTCTTTGTTGTAGTCAGAGGCGCCGCTCTTCCTTGCTCCCCTTCCCCTTGTTTGGGCTTGTCTGTGTTTCCTCGGTTGCCTCTGGCTGCTAGCTTGTTCCCCAGTGTACTTCTTTCTGGTTTCATTCACCCACCCCGCCCATGCGGTGCTCTTTGTGTTGGCAGTCTTCCACCTTGCACTCTGGGTCCCCTTGCTCCTCCTTGCCAAGCAGTTGAGAGATCTGTTCCTCACATCCCTGTTTGGGGTACATCCCTTGGAGGTGAGTTGCCGAATGTTTACCCCATGGTTTGTCAGCCCAGCCTCTATCCTGATTTGACTGCAGGTGTTTAGTGGCCTTCCTCTACTTGGTGAGCTCCCCTCTCCCCATCGCTCATCTTTAGCTCTGGCCTTTGCTGCTCCTTGCTCTTGGTTACATCATGATGCACTTTCTTCATTTCATCTTGACTGTGCTTCTTCATGGTGGGTGATCACCCTCCTCCTCCTCCCTTTTCCTCCACCCTCCATTCCTCTCCTTCTCTGACCTCTGCTTTCTTTTGGGGGCTTCCCTATCCTGCCATCCCGCTTTACCAACATACCCTACACATTCACATTGCCTAATATTCCCTCCTGCATATCGCCCTGCCTACTCATCTCCTCCTCAAATCCTATTCCCTCATTCTAGTCAAACCTATTCGGATGTCCTCCTGGTACTGCCTACTTCACCGTTAGCTACCAGCTTTGCCCGGCTGCTCTCGCTCCTTCCTTCATTCAATTCTATCCATTCCAAATCTGGCTTTCAATGAACCCGGTTGGCATGCACTCCAGTAGTTACCAATCATGGGTAGCTTCCTCATGATGTCAGTCTGGTTCTCCTTCCCTCAGTCTGACCTCAGGGTCTACTCATTCACATCAATTAATTGAGCATACCTCTCATTGGGTCTTATGCTACCTCATCAAACTGCTCTCCATTTGGAGACATGCCTTCTGTGTCCATTGCTCTTTGGCTCAGGGCTATCCTGTAGCCAATGGTCTTGCTCTACATCCACAAAGTCTGCATCTAGAGCATGTGAAGTTCAGACCGGGGTCCTTCTCCCTGGCCCATAGTGAGAATGTCTTCACTCTGGGTGGATCTTCAGTTGTCCCTCATCTCGGCGACACCTCTGGATGTACAATTTAAGACTTTCAACTGCAAGGGGTGGGACTCTCATCATTAGAGTCCCATTGGCTGCCCGAGTGGGTTCAGAGGAACCCTCTATGTTATTCTCCGTCAAGACCGCCCTGGTTTACCTGGTCTGTTTTGTAGGCTCACATAGGCCGGCTGAGTGCCTCATCAGTCATTTCTCTCCTGTCTTGCTTTTGAGCAACTAGTTACAGAGACATTGCTTGCAACCCTCAACAGCTGTCCATTTAGAAGGACAGAGTGACAACTTCCTCAAAATTGGAATATTTTCCTCCTCCCTTGATCCTGACTCTAAATTGCAGTAGCTGAACCATCACTAATTAAAATGTCCTTTAGCCTGGAGGGAAAGCTACCTAGGCCTTAGATCCCCAGAGCTTTCCTCTTCAAAGGGTTTTTTTCCTTTCCTCCATGCCAATGGTCATAATATTAGATAGGACTGGAGTTTCCGTAGGTTCCATAGGTTAGTTCCGCTGCTGGATGGAGTTGAATTTTGGCCCTGGCTGTTTCCTCTCTCCTTAGGAAGTCCACCCTTCTGCATCTTGTCTGCTTTCATTCATTCATCGTCCTGGTCATATCTTGTTTTTCTCCTGTCCTTCCCATCTATGCATATCACCTTACTTTCCGGTCTCAATATATTCTGATTTCTCGCTTCTTTGATGATGAACACCCTTTTGGATAGTATTTTTGGGCTTCTTCCTAAGCTACCTTTAGCCAGGGGAATTATTCACACAGCACCTATGGGGGGAACCCTCCTCTAGGGTTCCCTGCATCATACCCCTACAGTGTGGTATATCCCACAAATAGAGAGGCGAACAGCCACAGTGTATCAAAGTCACACAAGCATACATCTCATCCAGTTGTGCAAGCCCATTGAAACTGATGGCTGAGGGCTGGCCGCAGTTCAGTGGGTGGAGCAACAAATCTCTCCCCCAACCAGGCCTTAAAAGGCCCTCCTGTGGGCCAGTCCCCATTCATTTCTTCATGCCCCACCATGCACCCCTCCTCCTCCTGTGGCTCATCTCTCTTTCCTGTAGGCTTCTTCCTAAGCTACCTTTAGCCAAGGGAATTATTTCCATGGCACCTATAGGGGGAATCCTCGTCTAGGGTTCTTGGGTCATACTCTTACGGGGTGGTATATCCCACGAATAGAGAGGTGAACAGTCACAATGTATCGAGGTCAAACAAGCATACATCTCATCCAGTTGCGCAAGCCCATTGAATTATCTGTTTTGGGGTCTTTCCACCATTGCCAGGAATCTTCATACATGCATAAAACTAACCTTCCTGCTAATAGTAGCTGGTATATTTCTAGCTTTATGTAGTCTTGCTGTAGAAGCAAAATATTAAGTCTCCATCTTTTCAGTGCAGAGAACAGTCTAAGAGGAATATTTGCTTGGTTCAGTGTGCAGTCTAAAACTATATGGTCTGAAAATTCACATGGGTGTAAAAAGAAACTGTGTGGAGCTAAGAATCTGGAGCAAATTATAAAATCTATATGAGCTGCAAACCTATTTCTTTAATAAGTATATCCAAGTCTTTACATAGTTTTCTATATGTGTCTGTCAAGTTGGCTGTGCTCCATGGGCCCGATTCTCAAAGGGGGCCTACGTTCGGTGCAAGCTGCAGCAAACAGCAGCTTGCGCTAGAGACCCTGTACCTGATTCAAGTACAGGAGGGGTCCCAGCGCCTATGTCCCCACACTTGCGGCAACCGCTCCCATGTGGCAAACACATGGTGCACAGAAGGGTTTGCTGCAAGCCCATTGCACCAATGGCAGGCTGTTCCCCCACCCTGATCCATGTTGTGCCCCCGTACTGAATACAGAGCAGAATCCCCGCCCAATCCTCGATATGCCCCACAAAGAAAATTTATATATCAGAATCCCCCCGCCCACATCCCAGTGTCCCCTGTCATGACAAATAAAAAAAACACTCATTAATGGTCCCATGCCCCTCACCCAATCAGGTAGTGCCCATTCCCATCCCCAGACAGAGCCAGGGACTGGCACAGCCCTCCTCACACCTCTGCAGCTGGTCACTGACTTTGTGTTCTTGTGGGTGTGGCAGGGGGAGGTCTGGCACCATCCTGTGCCATGTCTACCAGGTATTCTTGGTTCATACCATCTGTTCTATTTTGTTACACCCATGGATATTGAAGGCATGTGTGTCCCTCCTCATCACAAAGGTTACATTTAAAAGCATTCCTACATGTCATACTGACATGTCCAAAATGGCACTGGGTCAGAACATAGTTGACCACAATGCCATCAGCAAAGACAGCACAGCAAAAATGCTGTCAGATTTATTTTGGCAGGAGGATTTGCCCCCCCCGTAGTTAAAGATCCTCCCTCCGGGGGGAGGGAGCAGATCGTGGGGAAAGTTACAGTTTGTGGGGCCATGGAATACTGTTTCCACAGCCTATCGTAAAAATGCAAAGTCCCAAATCTGGCAAAATGTTTGGAGACCAGGATTAGAACCCTGGTCACCACTGTCTCCTAGCCGCACTGCTCTACGCCCCGGCCCTCCATGCCATGGGAGCAGTTCAGCCAGCCCCTCATATTTTGCTTCCCTTGTCCTGTGGCAGCACCACCTACAGCAATCAGGGGAGTGCATATCGCAAGTGCTCTACATCCCTGCTCACTGTCCATGGTAGCGCTACAGGAACTAGTGCTCTCTTGCCTGGTGCTATTCCTGTAGCGCTAATCTGACCAGGTACCATCTAAAATCCCCACACAGAGCACACCTCATCCTGTCACAAGTACTACTGAGGTGTGTACGAACCCCACATTTGTAGCATGCTTTTAGTTGGCCTGCATAAAAGCAGACCCCTCTGTCTCAACCCCCCAAAAAACTATGTGGAATATGCTGTATTTCTGAATTAGTTTGAAAAAGTTTCACTTTAAACTGCCACCCCCCCAACCCCACCCAAATCCCCTCAGAATCAATTATGGCTTCAGGTTGGCCTAACACAGTATATCTTTTCTGAAGCCAAGATAAAATATCATTAAAGTTCACACCCTCATTCCAAAACATTACTGTCACTGTTTTTATTAAAGGTTTCGTGAGGGGTATAGCCATAAAGTTAATCCACAAAGGAGAAGATCATAGTGTATTGAACTTCGTCCAGAATCTGTCCAGGCCAGCATATTGTCAAAAGCTAATGTCAAAAGTATCCTCACCAGATACATAGATTCGCGTATATAGGTCTACTGCTTGAGATTGCATTGTTTCTTTCAGTAGCCTTTGGGCTACAAACACCCTATCTGGGTGCTCAGGTAGTGCCCCCCCCCAACCCCCATATCTTAGGTGCACCACATTTTTCCTTGGTGCCTGCATTAGTTTATTCCTATATAACTCAGAAGAAGGTGGACCAACTCCAGCCAAGGCCATGCATGTTCATTTTGTGTGTGTGTGGTGGGGCAGTGAATCCTCTTCAGTCTCCTCCCGAGATGTTGGTGCAGTGGAAAATGCACCTTCAGTTGCAGTGACAGTTGCTGTTCTACAGCTTGATCAGTTATATTAACTACAGATGCCTCTCCCTGCTGTCGGTGCTGGGCAGTCGGTAATTGTATTGTAGCAGGCCCTTCAGAATCCGGGGTTATACTAGATATTGCATTTTTTTGTTTAAAAAACAGTACCTGTGAGTGTGTGCTAGTGGAGGCCAAAGGTTCCATCCTTTGGTTTAGCATTTGGGAGGAATTCCCAACTTCTAGATCTGGGACTCCCTGTGAATCCAGCTGTTTTGGGGAGCAGTAAGCCATATGACTTGTTTTTGGCCATGATCCTGAAGTACAGCATGTACTTTGCTCTCCCGGATTATTGTCCTTGTTTCCAGTGGATGTCGTGGCAAAAAGATCTAGCCACTGTGTTTCCAGTATCCATTTTCCCTCAATTGTTTGTGTCCAACCTGCATTCTCTAATGCTTTTTCTGTGGACCATGCCACAAATTTGATAGGATGGTCTGCCTCTTGTGTATCTTGCTGATGCTGAGGTGGTGTTTTTGGCATACTGCCCATGTCACCCTTGATTCTTGCCATTGAGGTTTCTTCCTTCCGCAGTCCCTCATTGTCCTTGCCTTCCTGTACAACAGCTCCGTGCGTTGGAGCGAAGTTCCTCTCATCCTGTTCTGCCACACTTTGTGAGCTTGTTCTCACCATTGCAATGGTCATCGCTGTGGTCTGCCTATGTGTGCTGCTCTCATCGAGATCTTGGGCTGCCTCCCATTCTCCTCCTTCCTCCATCGCTATTTCGGAGGTTGTCTCTGTCGGTATCACCTCAACTACCTGCACGTATACTTCTGGAAAAATAGCCATACCCTCTTCCAAGTCAGAGTTTTCTTTGTTAGATGCTGTATCCATACACTTATCACCAAAAGTCCTCCTCCATCTCCTCAGATCCTGTGGCTGGCAGTATAGCCTAGAGGTTAGAGTAATGAGCTGTGAATGAGCTTGGTACCTCCAGCAGACCTGGGTTTGATTCCCATGACCTCCACTTGCATACTGTGTGACTCTGAGCAAATCACTTAACCACCCCAGTGCTCCCAGGTCACCCCTGAAAACAGGCACGTGTGTCTAGTGGGTCTTACCTGGTTACCAAAAGGAATAAAATAAAGATCCAGATTCCATTATCTTGGTCAAGAAGCTGACAGCACCCACTGCCAAGAGTAGGTGAATTTTTATTAGCACAATATATGAGCATATACAGAAAGCAAAACAAAACATGTTACTGTATTATGATTATAACTGAAAGAAAATGAATATTACATGGTTATAGACACCATTAGAGAGTATATTATTTACATACAACTATATCCCAAAGAAAAATGTCTAGGAAAAAAAACACCATAACTTAACTAAAGGTATAAAAAGTAAAATTCCCTTCACCATGTTTAACATTTCTTTCAAATTACTGTAATCTATATTTTATATCCACATCTATACTTAATGATGATTTAGCACAAAGACATGATATTACTTTCTACATTGTAAGTCTGTGCTTTATGTATATTTGTTTTCAACTTAAAACCTTTTATTCTGCAGGTGTTAGGATTTCTTCTGCTTGATTTTCCTGTTTTTGTTCTTAGGTAATCCAAGTAAATGCAGTCCATCTGTCTAAATGTCTATCTTCTGTACATATTCTGTGATCTTTTTGTCTGGTAGCTTGTATGTTTTCAAAAATGGAGTATCTGTTTTGGCTGCCATTCAATTTGCTGTATAGTTAACCTACATCTGGCTTGCCAGATCCGGTACTTAATGTGTGCTATTACAATTCTAAACAAGCTGATATCACAAGGAAAATTTATTTGAGGAAAAATTCCTAAAAATAAAACTTCTGGGTAAGTATATAAGGTGGGAATTGTTCTCATCTTTCCTTTAGAAGAGTCCAAAAGCTTTTTGCAAAGGGGTACTCATAAAACAAATGTTGCATTGTTTTGGGTTGTTCTGCACATGATTGTCATGGGCAATTCCTCTCTGACTTTTCTTTATGTTTTAAGTTGCCTTTACTTGTAGTTTCCCATGTATGCAGAGCCACACTACTGTAGGTCCCACATATTAGGTGGGATTCTCTTGTCTGTTAGAATGTCTGATATATATTTGGGGCAGGATTCACAATGCAGTTTGGGACTAAGTCCCACTCCGCAACCCCAGTGGTGCTCCGAAATCGCTGCAGCTACGGAGCGCCCGATCCACAGCCGCAGCAGTTGTGGAGGGTGTTACAGTGGGTCCCACTGTCTATAGCAGCCTCCTGCAGCTGCGGTGCTGTCCCTGGCAACAGCACCCAAATGCTGCCATAATCCATGGAGCTGGTCGAAATCTGGCTCCACCTTTGTGAATACTCACAGCTGCGGGTAACCTGCGGATCCGCAAGTGGCAACCCACTTGTGCACAACATTTACCCACAACTGCGGGACGTTCAGGAGTTTCGTGAATCGTGCCCTTGTTCTCTTCTTGTGTTCTTGTTATAAAGGATGGGGAATCACATAATGAGTATTCTGAATTTGAGTATACAATTGTTTCCTGTCTTGGGTTATGAGAGAGTTTTTAGTAATTTTCCACAGTTTTAATTTCTCTATGCTATCACTAAAATGTTTTGGCAGATCTTCTACTATGGTTTGCTTAGTAATAGCTGATGTTTCTCCCCATGTTTCTATAAGGTGGTGTAGTTGAACTATTACCCATAGTGACCACAAGGATAGGCATCCTGTCAATATGGGTTTAATATTAGCGTAGATGAAAAAGTTATGATAAAATACTATAGAGTTCACCATTTAAATGCCTCCTAAGTCTATGTCTAAGTACAGGGTCCCCCTTTTGATTTGGTTTAACTGGCTTCCCCATATAGTGAGGAAGAAACAACTAGTCTCTAGCTTTTGGGGTTGGAGTAAACGTAACTTACATATAAAAACATTAGGATAAGATAAGACTTGACCATATAAACATGCTTTTTATTGTTCATTTTCCACTTGTTCCATTGATCAATTCTATCTAATGATTTAATAATCATGTCATTCCAGTTAAAATGTGTAGCGTCTTGATTCCCAAAATATATCCCTAAATGTTTTTCCTCTTTCAGGCTTATGGGGATATCTAGAATCTTGGATTTACATACTGACAGTTGCCCAATAGGTAAACATTTACTTTTTTGAAAGTTAATTTTTGATCCTGAGACCTCTGAAAAAGTTGTGAGGATAGATTCTACAAAGCTTGCTGATTGGTGGTCTGCTATAATTATTCATAGGTCATCTGCATAGGCTAGGGTTCTGATTTCTGTGTCTTGACTAGATATAGAAAGACCTTGAATATGTGGATCTATGTTTATTCTCCGTATTAGGGGGTCTAGGGAAAAGATGTACAAAATTGGACTGAGGGGACAGCCTTGACGTACACCGACTTTGATTTCACAAGGGTTCTCTGTTCTTCCATTAATATATGGGGAAATAGTTGCATGTTTATAACAGAGTTTTATCCAAGAAATGAATTCCTGAGGAAACCCATAGTCTGTTAAACATTCCCATAGGAATGTACATGAAACCTTGTCAAATGCTTTGATTTGATCTGTGTTGAGTAGATATCCTATGATGTCATCATGTCCCTTTTCAGAAAACTCTCTAAGTATTATAAAAATGTCTGACATCTTCCTTCCTGGAAGCACGCATGTCTGGGTGGGATGAATGAGGAACGTCAACACAGAAGTCAGCCTGTTGCTGAGCAGTATAGATAGTATTCTAAAATCCAAATGTAATAATGTTATAGGCCTCCAGTTTTGTAGAAGTTCCTTATCACCAGTTTTATACAACATAATCATTAATCCTGTATACATTTCCTGTGGCAATATTTTGTTTACAAGCATATAATTATACAAATTGGCAACTTCTGGTAGTAAGAAAGTGTTAGTTTTCTTTTAAAATCCATGTGGTAAACCATCTGCTCCTGGTGCTGATCCTGTGTGTAGTTGTGCTAGCAATGCGGCTAATTCTTTAGTAGAGATGGGTAGAGTTAAAAGTCTTGGCAAGATATTTGGGGTAGCTGGCATCCCTATAACCATTCTCTGGTGTTATTTGGGCATGGATTTGGTAAGCTAAACATAGTGGAAACATACTGTTCTACTTCAGCCATGATGTCCTGATTTCCTGTGACTCTTCCTTTCTGTGTTGTTTTAAAATCTGTTATGATCTTATGTTTGATGTTAGATTGACAACTTTCAAAGGGATTAGCCTGATATTGATTCTCTTTTGTGCCATATCTCTGTTTGAACTCCAGAGTTGTTAACCTATCGTATTGGTGGTTTGCTAGCTCTTGTTTAATATGTTGTATTTGGGATGAGAAATCTTGACCTGTTTCTTTCTGTAGTGAAAATAGTCTATATAAATGTTGTTTAAGGCCTTCCTCAGTGGCATTTTTATGATGACCCAGAAGTTTCTCTACTTGTTTAAAAAAGGATGCAAAGACTATTTTACTTTGTTCCCACCAGTCTATGGGGTTATCATTTAAAAAAAAAACATGGATTTTCTTGCTTCTATCATATCTTCAAAACCTTGTAAACTGTTTTCATCTTCTAATAATGACATATTTAACCTCCAGTACCCTTTCCCCATTCCTGTATCTGGGGAAGAGGTGATTTTGACTTCTAGAAGGCCATAATCTGATGTGGCTACTGGTACAACAGCTGAAAAAATGTCTGGCAGGTGGGGAGACTTAAACCAATAGTCTATTCTAGTTTAAAGCGTACCTCTGAAGTATGTAAATTGAGGTGTCTTGTGATGAGTGTGAAATACATCAATAAGTTTTGTCTGTGACAACATATTGTTTAAAAAAGCTACACCACTAAATACTTTCCCTGTTGCTGACCCTCTGTCACATTTAAATCTACTGCAATTAAAATCTCCACCTAGCAAATTTGTTCTTGATGTGCACAGGTATGGCTCTATAAGAGTGAACAGCTGTACCCTTTCTGCCTTTCCCTGAGGGGCATACACATTAATTACTCTAGGGTCTTGTGTCTCTAGCCACATGTCTACCAATTGTGCTCTGCCTGGGAAAATATCTATTATTTTTGTGATTTTAATAGCAGGGTTATTTACACATGCTCCAACCACACTGTATACATCTTCACCAGTGGACCAATAGGTGGCTCCACAAATCCATTCAGCACTGGCTGTTTGGATCTCCATCCATGTATTCAACTGAGCGTCCAGAAATAAAACTAAATCATAATTATTTTTGGTAAATCCTGCAAAGGTAGCTTTCCTCTTTCTTTCTGATTTTATGCTATTTGTATTTAGGGAAGCCACAAATAATTTAGTGTTTATAACAATCAGTCAGATTTGTTTTTCCTTAAAGAGCACCTTTCCCAGTCCTTTTGACTTTCTTGCATAAATTACCCCTTCTTGCATTGATTCTGGAATTGTATTTTGTTACTGTCCTCTGCAGTTACTTTTTGCATTCTGAGCTGCTAAAAACTGCAGGGTGTACAAGTACTTCTGTAGTAAGCCTGGTGTTGCTGTGGACCCGGGGCTGTACTGCTGACATCACTGTAGGGCAGAGGAGTGACTCACACTGTGCAGTGCAGTATAGTGCAGTCACGGCAGTTTTGCAAGGGAAAACTAGGCAAGGCAAGGCAAGGCAAAATTTATTTAAAAACGCCCAATCCCAGAGGCTCTGGGTGCTGTACAAAATGAATAAATACAACTTCAAAATAACAAAGGATGCATAACACATTTAAATATAAAAATTAAAATTTATAACACATCATGTAATCATCATATTCAACTAAATTCAGTGATTCAGTCCTGGAACGCTTGGGAGAATAGGAAGGCCTTCAGGCGGGCCTTGAAAATCTCTGAAGTAGGGGCCCCCATAACCCCAAATGGCAGCAAATTCCAAAGAACAGGAGTGACAATGCTAAAAGCTCTGTCACCAGCAGATCTCAACCTCATCCTAGGAATCACCAGGGGGCCCCTACCGGAAGAGCAGAGGGGGCAGACAGAGAGAGCAGGTACAAGAAGGTCTAACAGATAACCAGGACCCTGCCTATGTATTATAGGTGAGAGGTGAGGTGAGAAGACCCACCTTAAAAAGAATCCTCCACCTAACCAGCAGCCAGTGCAATTCACGCAACACCGGTGTAATATGGCAAAATTTTTGCTGCCCCGAAAATAACTGGGCAGCTACATTTTGCACTAGCTGCAGTCTGTGGAGAGATCCTCCTGTGACTCTGAGGTAGAGCGCATTACAGTAGTCAAGCCTTGATGTCTCTAAGGCATGTATCAAGGTAGGAAGGTCCAGAGGTGGCACAAGGGGCTTTATCCTGGTGATATTTCTAAGATGGAAAAAACAGGAGTGGACCGTGGAGGATATTTGTGCCTCCATAGTCAAATTCCTGTCCAAAATAACACCAAGATTTCACACCCAAGAGGAGGCCTTCAATGAAACAGATCCCAGAACAAGCCCAGTCTCTGAATCAGAGGCCATCCTATCACGCACTCTGTTCGACTCCACCGCCAATACCTTCGTCTTATTGGGGTTCAGTTGCAACCAGCTGGAGGCCATCCAGTCATTAATCTCAGTAAGGCAGCTGTTCAGCACGTCCACCGTGTTGGATGTTCCTGGGGCAAAGGAAAGATATAGCTAGGTATCATCGGCATAGTAATGAAAACCCAAGCCATACTTCCTAATGAGCTCTCACAAGGGTAGCATGTACACTGTGAACAACAATGGGGCCAGTACCGACCCCTGAGGAACTCCACAAGATAGAAGGCTGGGGTGGAGGAGAATTTCTCCATCACAACCCGCTGCCTCCTGTTGGTAAGAAAAGACTCGAACCAGTAGATGACAGTACCGGTGAGTCCACAGAGCTCCCTAAGGTGATCAAGCAACACACAATGGTCCACAGTGTCAAATACTGAGAAGAGATCAAGGAGAACAAGAATTGTCTTGTCTCCATGATCTCTCACCCTGAGGACATCATTCTGCACCCGAACAAACACGGTTTCTGTGCTGTGCCTAGCCCGAAACTCTGACTGGAAAGGTTCATACAACTCATGAGTTACGAGGTGCTCTTCCAACTGAAGCGCTACTACCTTCTCAACTACCTTTGCCAAAAAAGGAAGGTTGGAGATAGGTTGGTAATTTGCCCTGACCACTGGGTCCAAAGATGGTTTCTTTAAGAGGGGTCTCACCAATGCCTCCTTCAAGGCATCAGGGAAGACTCCCTCAGATAAGGAACACCGGACAATCAGAGCAAACATGGGGCCAACAGTGTCAAAGCATCTCATCAAGAAACACGTCAGCACTGGGTCCAGTTCACAAAAAGTGTGCTTCAGATTGGTTGCCACCTCAATGACCTCACTTATCTCCACTGGTCTAAACTCCCCCCAACCAGGCGGAGTGCACTTAGAACACTTCAGGTGATCACTGCCAGCTGCGACATTGCTGACTGAAGAAACCACCTGCCGGATACTGGACACTCTGTCCAAGAAGAACCAAGCAAAACTCTTCACATTCAGCATTAGTAAAAACCTTCTTCAGCTGTAGACAAGCAGGATAAAGTAGCCTGTCCACAGTCTGAAAAACTATAGCTGGTCAGTTCTTCCCAGCAGCAATCTCCCTGGACAGGAACACTGCCTTCTTATGGTTGATTGCCCCCTGGTATGCATTATAATGTACACACAGGGCCAGTTTGTCCCCCTCCAGACCGGATCTTCTCTGGCAGCCCTCTAACCTCTGACCCTTCCTCTTCATCTCCCTGAGAGCCCCATCATACCATGGGGACCTCAGGTAGGAAGATTTGGGTCGTACACAGACAGGTGTGAGGGAGTCAGTGGTGTCGGATAACACCGTATTATAGGTATCAACCCCAGCACCAATGCCTCCAATGCATGCATCACCCACACTAGATAGATGAGCTGCCACCAAAAAACCCTCAGGGGTCAATCCCCGTAAAGGGCGACAGCTCATCATCTCAGTAGGGAGAAGGCATCCAGTGGGAGCCCCAAACATGAACTGCACCATGCAATGATCGGACCAAACCACCCAATCAGTCCTGAGATTATCTATTTCAAGCCCCAGTGAGAACACCAGGTCCAACATGTGGCCGTCCTGATGTGTCACAGCAGCAACAACTTGTGTCAGGCCCAGAGAGGACATAATCTGGAGGAGGTTGTGACCACACCAAGAAGATTCGTTGTCAGCCTAAACATTGAAATCACCCAGAATAATACATTGGGGGGCTTCCAATATTTCGTTGACAAAAAATTCGGCAACCTCCTGCAGGAAATTCCCCATCGTCCCTGAAGGGCGATAAATAAGGAAAACCCTGCAGCCTGCACCCAGACCCCCATGAACAGCCATACATTCAAAAGAACCTGGAGTTCCCACTGGGTGCATGGTGAAGGCCAAGTTGGATCTAAAACAGATGGCTACACCACCGCCCCTACATTCCTCTCTGGGGCAGTGTACCACGGTATACCCAGGTGGGACGGCAGCCTCAAAAACTGGGCCCGCATCAACCCCAGCCCAAGTCTCCATACTGCAAGCCAGACTGACCGAGGAAATCAAGTCCGCAATAATTGCGGTCTTGTTCCTGATCGATCTGGCATTGCATAGCACTGCCCTCAGGGGATTGGTGAGTGATGCAGCCCCTCAGGTTACCTGACCACTCAGTCTGGTGGATTCCCTGGGGACAGGCACCAAACACGTGTGGCCTCTCCCATGTGCCTGTCGTAACCCAGGGCACCTTCTAGATCTGACAACCCCTATCCTACCACCCTCTGCTGTGCATGGGGCACCCCACTGCCCATGATCACCCCATCCCATTCAAATCCCCACTTCTCGGCTACATCTCACTGTGGTATCTGAAACTGGGAGGAAGGTGAAGAGCCACAAACCACACAGCAGGGATCCCCCATACATTATCCTGGCTCCCCAGGCCCCTCCAGATGACCCTGACACATCACTAAATATAAAACCTAAATTAATAAAGAAATAACTAATCCAGACATTAACACCCTAAGCAATTCCACATTAACACTAAAAATTGAAGAAGTAATCAATTTACATTATTACATAGAACAAATTAAATAAATCTAAAATGCATACCTAGCCTAATTACATAAGACAAATATAAAATAATTTACCACATCCAACTAATACTATACTCTACATCTGGATGTGGCAATTAACACAATAGACAGTTCTCATTTAAACTGCAACTATACAGACTAAACTAATATATTAGAGCTACCTCACATTAAAGCTTAAACAGCTCAATTTCCCCCCGAAAAGGGAGTACAAACTCAGGCACTAAGCCTGAGGCAAATAAGACTCCAGAGCCTCTTTTATTACTTAATCTATTGTTGGACACAGCATCACATCAACTGCTTTTTCTTATATCGAGTGGCGCTCATGCCACTCACCACACTCTTGCGCTTGTGAGTGGCACTACAATATGAAGCCCCACCGTCCCCGCCTCTTCAGTTGAATTCAATAAGCTCCCCCCGAGCCCCCTACACACAGATGAAATAAAGGAACAACACAGTCTCTCACACTGAGATGTCCTTGTTGCGAGTAGGGGAATCCTCCTGGAGCAGGGACATCAGGAAACACACAGCATTTAGGCAGCAGTTGAAATGAAAACATATCCAGCAACTTGCGAGCGGCGTTACAATATGAAGCCCCACAGTCCCCGCCTCTTCAGCTGAAATCAATCAGTTCCCCCTGAGCACCCTACACACAGATGAAATAAAGGAACAACACAGTCTCTCACACTGAGATGTCCTTGTTGCGAGTAGGGGAATCCTCTCTGAGCAGGGATGTCAGGAAACACACAGCATTTAGGCAGCAGTAGAAATGAAAACACTTGCAGTACTCAATGTACATACTGAGTTTTCCCCCTTCCCCAAGACACCCTGTTAGCAATGCATTATGCCAAAATCCAAATGCCTTGTCAGTATGTTTTTTGTAAAATTGACTTGTGTATGAGTCACTCCTCTGCCATATAGTAATGTGAGCAGTACAACCCTGGGTCCACAGAAACACCAGGCTTGCTATAGAAGCTCTGGTACACCTGCAGTTTTTAGCAGCTCAGAATGCAAAAACTAACTGCAGAGGACAATAATGAAATGCAATTCCAGAATCAATGCAATAAAGGGTAATTTATACATGAAAGTCAAAAGAACTGGGAAAGGTGCTTTTTAAATATCTATCTCTCAACAAAAATATTGCTCTCTTTTATAAGATGTATTTTCCTAGCAGTTGAAACTCTGCCTCCTGTTCTTGTAAGTTTCATGTCCTGTCTTTCACAAAATGGGGTAATTTATACATGAAAGTCAAAAGGCATGGGAAGAGTGCTCACAGCAACTCTATCTTCTCTCAATCCCCATGCTTTGTTACAGAGGCAGAAGTAAGTCAATTTAAAACAATACTGACAAGGCATTTGGATTTTGACATAATGCATTGCTAACAGCGTGTCCTGGAGTAGGCAGAACACAGTATGTTCATTGAGTACTGGTAGTTTTCCCTTGTAAAATTGCTGTGACTGCACTGTACTGCACAGTGTGTGTCACTCCTCTGCCCTATAGTGATGTCATCAGGAGACAGCATCCCAGCAGCTGAACAGCAAAGGCAAGTGCAACAGGGTTCAAAAACAAATCCAAATTATGGAAGGCAGAGTAAACCTTGGCCAAAAATAACAAATGCACACACCCTTTCAGGTCTAGTACTGCATATAATGACTACAAGCTGTAACATTTTGGACCATCATGAAAAGCGCTTTAAGCTAAACCTTGTGACCATCCTTCTTTTTTCCTTTTTTCTGTTTGGGGGAGGGGGTCTTCTTCTTCTCCTTCTGTAAGGCCATCCATCTGAGAAGAATGTTCTGACATCGCATTGGAGTCTATGCCCATCTCTGATTCTCCCTATTGTAGTGCTGGTCCTCCTGGGATTTCCAGGGGATAGCACTGATCTGGGGCATCTTGTATCAGCCTATAATAGGGCTGTTGCTGAGGCATTGGATATCATTGCTCCTTCTTGTGTTCACCCTCTTACCTCTCACCCAGGTGCCTCTTGGTTTAATGGGGAAATCTGTGAATTGAAAAGGCGGGGGAGAAGGTTGGAAAGACACTGGTGGAAAACTCGCCTGGAGGTGGATAGACTTAGATTTATGGATCAATATATATATAATATCTATCAATCAGCCATTTCCCATAAGAAGGCAGAGTTCCTGTCCGGGGAAATTGCTACAGTGAAGAAAAGACCAGCCCAGCTCTTCTGGACTGTGGACAGACTGTGCAATCCAGCCTGTCTTCACTCTGGTCGAGCAATGTCACAAAACCAGTGTAAGGAGTTTGCGCAGTTCTTCTCTGATAAGGTGTCCCTCATCAGGGATGAGATCAGCCAGTGCCTTCCCATTGGACCTTGCATTAATCAATTAGGTGGTACTATTGTCCGGCAGATCTGGTCCCCCTTTAGCCAACCAGTAGTTGTGGATATAGTGAGGATCATCCAGACTCTGCAGCCAACTTACTGTAGTTTGGACCAGGGCCCTACACGCCTACTAGTGGGGTGTGTAGAAGTTATTGGCCCAGTCCTTGCTGGGATAGTAAGAGTTTCATTGTATTTGTAGACTCTCTGGGATTGTTCTTAGATGGTTCACTTCATACCTCACCGGAAGAACTCAGAGGGTGGTGTCAGAGGTTTTTTCCTCTGATCCCATCTCTCTATTTTGTGGGGTTCCTCAGGGCTCTGTATTGTCCCCCATGTTGTTTGCAGTGTACATGCTTCCCCTCGGAGACATTGTGAGACGGTATGGGTTGGGATTTCACTGTTATGCAGATGATACCCAGCTGTACTTGTCCTTTGCACCCGACCAGGAAAGAGCTAGCTTGGTATTTAATAGCTGCCTGAATGAAATCCAGGATTGGATGAGGTCCAGTTGGTTGAAGTTGAACTCTGGGAAGACGGAGGTGTTGGTATTGGATCCGGATCCCCGGACAGGGGGACCTGTGGCCGGCCCCCCATCTGGGATGTTTTGTGGGGATGTCGAGCTACAGGTCTTTGAATGGGTGTGAGATCTGGGGGTGATATTAGATGCGGGGCTGACTCTTCGATCCCAGGTGTCAGCAGTGGTAAAATCATCTTTTTATCATCTAAGAAACATTGCCAGAATCAAGCACCTCGTTCCTTCCGGTGATCTGCCAACTCTGATCCATGCCTTTGTGACCTCATGCCTGGACTACTGCAACTCGCTTTACCTTGGGCTTCCAGGGGTTGATATCCACCGCCTGCAGCTAGTGCAGAATTCCGCAACCCGAGTACTAATGGGTGCTCTTAGATCTTCCCATATTACTCCGGTGCTGCGGGAACTGCACTGGCTGCCAGTTCAGTGGTGGATCACCTTCAAAGTCGGATTACTGACTTTTAAAGCCCTGCATGATCTGGGACCTGACTACCTGAAAGAACTCCTGATTCCTTACTGCCCTGTGAGGTCGCTCCACTCAGCTGACGAGGGGTTTCTAGAGATTCCTAGGGTTATATTAAAATCAGCTGGGGCCCGGGCTTTTATGTTTGCGGCCCCCTCCCTTTGGAACTCTCTACCCCGTCAGACAAGGGAGTGTATGACCTTGGGGAGTTTTAAACAGGCTCTCAAATCCTTTTTATGGGAAAGAGCTTATGGTGTTACTGATTATTAATTGCTGTGTGTGTTTTCAATAGTTCTTTGTATCGCTGTTTTTGTAGTTTGTATTGTATTATATTTTATTGGAATGCGCCTTGGCATTCGAAAGGTGCAATACAAATAAAAATATTATTATTATTTATTATTATTATTATTCATTGGAGAGAGGGATCGTTCCAGATCCCTTAAAGGAGTCAGTAGTATGCCCCCTTTTTAAAAAAATCTCCCTTGACCCTGACTGCCCAGCTAACTATAGACCAATCTTGAACTTACCCTTTGTTGGGAAAGTTGTCGAGAAGGTGGTCGCACTGCAGCTGGAGGACCATTTGACCAACCACAATATCTATGACCCTCTCCAGTCTGGCTTCAGGAAAAGGCATAGCACTGAAACAGCCCTGGTGAGGGTATATAATGACCTTCTGATGGTGAGAGATCAGAGAACCCTTTCAATCTTGGTTCTCCTTGATCTCTCAGCAGCATTTGACACTGTGGATCATGGGGTGCTGCTTGAGTGTCTGTGGTTTCTCTGTGGACTGAGAGGGGCGGTTCACAATTGGTTTAAGTCCTTCCTCGAGGATAGGTTGCAGAGAGTGGTGTCGGGAATTTATTCCTTGGCCCCTCATGGACTACCCTGCGGAGTTCCACAGGGCTCGATGCTGTCCCCCATGTTATTTGCAGTGTATTTGCTTCCATTAGGGGACATTATAAGGTGGTACAGATTGAGTTTTCATTGTTATGCCGATGATTCTCAACTGTACATGTCTTTTGTACTCAATCAGGAATTAGACTCTGCTACGGTGTTTAATAACTGCCTGCTGGAGATTCAACTGGATGAGTGCTAGTTGGCTTTGGTTGAACTTGGAAAAAAAATGAGGCATTGGTTGTGGTCCCTGGTTATAGGATGATAAAGGCATGGGCAGGAAAACCATCAGGATTAAATCTTGGTGGGACCCCTATTATTGCGTTTGGCCAGGTGCGAAACCTGGGCGTTGTATTTGATGAAGGCCTGACCCTGAGGGTGCGGGTTTCAGCTGTAGTCAAATATTCCTATTACCATCTAAGGAATATAGCCCGGGTGAAGCATCTGGTCCCACCCAAAGATCTTCTGACCTTGGCCCATGCCTTTGTCACCAGTCGTTTTGATTACTGCAACACCCTCTACCTAGGGCTACCGGGGGTAGATATCCGCCGCTTACAGCTAGTGCAGAACACGATGGCCAGGTTGCTGACTGGAGCTTCTAGATCCAGTCATATTACACCTGTGCTGTGTGAACTGCACTTGTTGCCAATACAGTGGCAGATTACCTTCAAGGTCGCATTACTGACCTATAAGGCCCTGCATGAGCAGAGACCCCACTACCTGAAAGAGCTCCTGTGTCCTTACTGTGCCTCCCGCTCACTCCGATCCTATGGTGAGGGATTGCTAAAGATTCCCAGGGTATCCCTTAAAATCATCGGGGGGGGGATCTTTCGCCTTTATGGCTCCTACCCTGTGGAATTCTCTACCTCGCCAGATACGAGAAAGCCAGACTGTAGAAGGTTTTAAATAATTGTTAAAGACATATTTATTTAACCAGGCATTCTCATGAATGTATTGAGTACTGAGTATCTATGGATGTGTTTTAATATGTTTTTATATTTGTTTTTATTATAAACTGTGAGTTTTAATGTATATTGTAAAGGTGCCCTGAGCATTGGAAGGGTGCCTCATACAAATAAAATTTTAATTGATTGATTGATTGTAGTGCTGTAAATTTGTTTTGTAGGGTAATGGGAGCTTTCAGGTTGTTTTTATCTTTAGATTTCCTTGCTTTCCCTTTAGGGATTGTTTGGAAGGCCACCTCTGGTGGGTTGAGGGGAAGGGGCATTTCCTTTTCTACTGAGGTTATTTCTTTAGAGGGGGGTATTTTTCCTTGGATTGAACCCTCCAGTAGCTTGATTGTACTGGCTGCTGCATTCTGTGTTGAACTACTCTCGGGAGAGGGTTCTCTAATTCTGCTACAGCAGTGGTTTGTTGGGGTGCTGCCGTGGGAGGAGCTTGATGAGGCATGCTCGATCTTTGTGTTTGTTGAGTCACTTTATTTATATACAGATCCTGTATTGCAAAGTCTCTTTCATCTGTGTTGTGTGCTGTCCAGGGGCATGTTAGAAAAGAGTGTCCACTCTCATCACACAGGTGGCATAATGGTATGGTTCTGCAGCAGCTGCCTCCCAAATGTCCCATTGCCCCACACTGAATGCATTTTAAAACTTCACATGAATTACTTATGTGTCTGTGGGAGCCACACTTATAGTAGAAGTGTGGTTGTCCTTAGTAGAATAAGATGCCTTTATCTCTCCCCAGGTAGAAACAGTTTGGGAGATGTTTTATGCTTGTGTCATCTTGATGGAGTTTTACCCTGACCCTCCTTCCCTTCGTCCAAAACCCTTCTTCATCCACAGTTGGGTCCGGATTTCCTTCCATGTTGCATTTCTTTTTCAACCAATATATTATGTCAGAAATATTAACTCCCTCATTTCAGAACAGTATTGTCACTATTTTAAATATAGGTTTTGTCAGTGGTTTGGCTTGAAATGGGGCCTATAGTGGAGACTGTTTCTGAGTTGAAAAAGTAGTCCAAAATCTTTCTAACAGATGTGTAGAATGAAAGCTGATATCAAAGGTAGATCCTCCTGGGGCATGAATCAGGGCATAAACTTATGCTGGGGAAAATCCAATGTCTTGTTTAATAAGCTGTTTACCTACATAAAATCTATCTGGAGGAAGAACTAGGCCTCCCATGTATCTTAGCTTGACTGTGTGCTGCCACTTGGCTTGTTCTAAAGTTGTTTTCAGTAGCTAGCATAGGTCACTGTTGGGACCCAGGCATCATTCATGTTTATGTTTATTTCTAGCATTTCAGGGGTTGTTGTTCCCACTTGTGCACCCTCGGGATTTGCTACTTCAGTAAGAGCTTCAAAAAAAAACCTCTGCCTCCCCCAAAGGTGGAAAAGATATTTCATCTGGATCATTTACTTGTGAGTTATTATTAGTCAATTTTATATGACTTACTATATTTCCCGTTGTGTCCATTTCCTGATGTTGTTCTGCGGGTGGTCCTCTTTCCTCCATTTGGGTTTTGCACTCATTGTTGTGTTTCCTGGCAGTTATACACTCGGGTCAGGTATCCAGTTTCCTGAAGCAGTTTTGATCCAGTCCACTCATTCTAAGGCCATCTCTGGAGACCAGACAGCTGCATTTGAAGTGCCAGGTTGTGCAGGCAGCTGTGCCTGGTCATCTGGGGTTTGAGTCTGTCCAAAAATGAACACTTTAGGTTTTGTATTTCCTTGATTCATTGGGAAGGCATCCCCTTGCCATTTTCTTTTCATTTCTTCATCTAACCTGGATTTTACTATTTTGTAATGTTCCTCAGCCGCTGTCATCTGGGCTCATAACTCTGCTTTTTTCTTCTCCAGTTCCAATGTGATTTGTTGTGCAGCTTCATGAATCTTTTCTTCAGTCTGAATGTCCATACTTGCTGCTTCTTCAGGTACATTTTTATTTTCCTTACTTGTGCAAGATTCTGTGTTCTTATTTGCTGCATCCTGTGAGACAAATCCAGTGTGCTGGCCACCCACAGTGTGTATCCCAGCCATCTCTTTTGCAGTTGTGGCCTTGTCGCTTTGCTTGTTTCCTACTCCATTGCTCTCTATCTGTCCACTGGATTCCTCCATTCCTGCTCACAGGAAGCAGAGCCCCCTAGTGCAGAGAAGGGAAATTTCCCCCATGTCTTCTCAAAAGTTCCCCAATTACAGCTTAATCTGGTTCAATACATCAGTTTGCATCTGTATGTATCCACCCCAGCCCTGAAACAAGGCTGAACACAGGCAGAATTGCCTAGACCTCCTTTCAGGGCAAATAAAAATGAAATTAGTATCACTTTAAATGTTTTTATCTAGAGAGCTGCAGATTTGTCTCTTATACCTGATTAATGAAGACTATGGTGGGTTATACTAAGCTGCATGGCACTGTATGTCTTTCCTGGCTAGAGTAGCTGAATAAAGTTGTCACCATTTTCTCCTATGGGAATAGCAGAGTGAAGTTAAAATTCACATTTTTAAATCTGAGTCATATTAAATTAACTCTGTAATATATCTTCCAAGATACTTCTTTGCTATAAGAAGGTCCAGTTGTGGAACAGCTCTTCAGAGGATTCTGCTTTTTGTGTTGAAGACCCCATTCGTGGGGTTATCAATCAATCAGCTGTAATACAGAGATCAATGCAGAATACTTTGCCTTTCACCTGTTATCTTAAAGAGAAGGGATGGAAAAAATGAACAATTACCCTTCAGTTTAACTAAATAGTTTTGGCTTCATTGTGATTTTGTTCAATATTAATTCATGAATTTGTTTACTGATCAATATTAAGATAACTGGCAATACAAATAAATTGTATTTTCCAAGTTATTTAAACAATTGGAAGGCAGCTTAAATACATTTTGATAACAGTTACGTAACTTGTGACCATGACTCACTTGGTTACCGGTTGCATAGGCAACAGTATTAGTATTTTTTTCTGGCTATGATATTTTTAGCTGTTTAAAGGTAGAGGTCTCATTTCAGCTTCTACTTTTTTATAATTTTCTTTATTGCTTGAGTTTTGAAAAGATATAACAAAAGGTCACATAATTCCATGCAGAAAGTTGAAAAAAACAAATACGTGTAAAGTATTTGTGCATTTTCACGTGTATTTGTTGTGATCTCTTACCATAAAGTCTGTATAGCAAAATGAGTTTAAACTGTTTCTATGTTCTCCTTAAAGAATGTTTTCATTGCTCTACCACACGTTTCTACATATGTAATAACTCTAAATAAGATGTTTATGCATTGTATAAGATTTTGGTAAACTTTTTTGCCAGGAAACATAACTATCATAGAAAGGGTTCCTTGTCAGCAATATTTTGAATTTAGAGATGATATTTTAATACTGTAGATTTCAGGTATGTACAATAATTTTGAGATCTATATAAGGCTGCAGCTGTATGCTCAGTTTGTACCAAAACCATTTATTATGTAATGAAGTCATTTCATATTTAATTACCAGACCATCATTATAAATGAGAGGCTTCCCTTTTCAGAGAACTGCAGCTCCAGCTGGGAAAATAGTGGGCTGTTTGAAAAGGTCATCTAATGCATTAGGGCAGAATCCAGATGTAACAATCAGTAAGATTTTAAACTAGGCAAGGGGTAGGGCAGTGTAACAGATGGAACACCCAAGAACACAGAACAGGAGACAAGCTTGCTGTCCCCCTGTACACACAGAACATAAGAACACAGGGGCAGCAGGTTAGGGACATTGTGGCAACAGTAGGAAACCAAATTCAACAGGGTTAAGAGGGCATTGGGCAGGACCACGGGCAAACTTAGAATAATATTATGATGGTCAATGTACCCCGCTGTCCCCGGTGGGTACCTCTCTCTCTATCTCTTAAGCCTTTGCCACTGAGACCATCTAGACCAGTGTCACCACTGTCAAAGTCCCCTCTTTAGCAAGAGTGCAGACCCTGGTGCTCTGATAACCATTTTCTGCTACCTTATAACCATTAGACTCCCTGTAGTGAGGGTCTCTTCTCTTGGTAGGACACACTGTGTTATCTTGGAGACCCCTTACTATGCACCCTTTATCCAGGCACCTTTCCCTCAGAGGTGCATTCACAAACAACCAATTACTTCAGTCTTTCAGAAAATAATTTAGTACTAAATACTGGTAGACCAAATAGAGCAGTAAAATTCAGATAGATACAACTACCTACACATAATCAAACAACAGTACACATACAGGATTACAAAATACAGCTTGTACTCTTGTTCAGATAAAGGCTTCTATCTTTCCTACAAAGTTGGAAAGTTTCTTGTAATCTCACTGCTGTGCACTAGACTTGGTTACCTTCAGACTGTGGATTGGGCTCTAGATGTTAACTCACCACCTTCTAGTGAACAGAGAGGATGAGGGGAACTGTGCCAAAGAATCTATAGGTGAGCCAAAGCCCCCTGATGAAGCTCAAACAGAGCAAAGCACTGGGGCAACTGGTTCACAGTTGATGGCTATCTGCAGATTTATTTTGTGTGGATAGTAAATTGTGAACTGTCGATACTATCACATTAAATACTTAAGTGGAACGTTTTACTGTCTCTGGCTCTACTATTTCAAAGGTCTACACTGACATCAATTCTGGAGTGCATACCTTTTTGTAAGTTTGAAGAATCTATACTCTCTCTCTCTCTCTCTCTCTCGCACTCTCCTTCAGTGCCTTGGTGGAACAAAGCTGTGACTTCATTTCCCTGTATTGAAATACATCCGTTTGACTGAAGCTGACTTTGACCTGGAATTTGAATGCTGCTTACCCTGCAATATTATCTGACAAACCTGTGTCCAGAGAGGCATCTTCCACTTAAAGGTTATTAGCATAGCAAAAGACCTAAGCAGGGCCAGGCTCAGACAGGATGTCTTCAACCTATTCAGTACTAATCGCCCCCTCTCCTTTCAGCAGGCTCCCTCACAACAACATTTTCTGCACTTGTTAAAACTATGCTGAGTTGATCAAATTTCTCAAAAATAGATCAGGCTCTTGTCAAAGTTAATAGTTTCCGACTCATGATATCAAAACATTGCCCATCTCCCCACATACACTTATACCGAGAGTAAGTCAGAAATTGAACAAGATACAATTCAGACAATACAATGAGAAAATAGTTTCGTCATCGCAGATGTGTACAAATACAAATGGCTGAGACAATGAAATAGACAAAGTGTTCAGATAATGCCACAGGACATTGTTGTAAATGGGGACGAAACCCCAATAATTTGTATCCTGTACAAAATAAATTGTTATCAAATTAAATCAAAGTGTACACAATAATAACTGGGGAGGATAGGGATATACTGTAGCAGCCACAGCTGAAACATGGGAAAAACAAACAAAATAGCTCAGACCTCGATGTTCCTGGCTGTACTCTGTTTAGAAGCAGCAGGAAAGGCATCAAGGGAGAGAATGGCAGCGTAAACAAGCATTTGTCAGTGCCGAATGTTGTAGCGCTGGCGTTGGCTTTGGTAGTGCAGTGCGGAAAAACATTTTGGGCAGGATGTGAAAAATGACAGCTGTACAGTTCATAAGGAGGTGTAAAAAAATGCCAGTGTTGAAAATGTGGCATGTAAATTTTGCAAGTTTGCAAAGTTACAAGGGTGCGTGGGACATGCTCAATGCACGCTTGTAACACAGTCATTTTATGGATGTTCAGCACCAAATTTTCAACATAGGCATTTTAGTACCTCTGCTCATGTACAGTGTCACTGTTATTTCCTCAAACTGTCCCAAAAAGAGATTTCACACAGCGACTGCACTATTCTGTGCCGGACGTGCAAAAACACATTTTGGTCAGGATATGTGAAATGACAGCTGTACTTTTCATCAAGAGGTGTGGAAAAATGCTAATAGTGAAAATCTAGAGTGAAACTATTACAAACACGTTACAGCGTGCATGCAATCTGCTAACACATGCTCATAACACTGTCATTTTATGGAATATCATCACCAAATTTTCAAAATAGGCATTTTAGGACCTCTGCTTATGAACAGTGTCACTGTCATTTTCATAATCTGGCCCGAACACTGATTTCCCACAGCGACTGCGCTATTGTGCGCCGGAAGTGCAGAAACACATTTTGGCTAGGATGTGAAAAATGACAGCTGTACTGTTCACAAGGAGGTGTACAAAAATGACAATGTTGAAAATCTGGCATGAAACTATTGCAAATTCACGAAGTTACGAGCCTGCGTAGCAGCTGAGCAAAGCACACTCATAAAACAGCCATTTTTTGGATTTTTTCCACCAACTTTGTAACATAGGCTTTTTGAGAGCCCACTTCATGAACAGTGGCACTGTCTTCTTTGTTAATTGCCCAAAAGGTGATTCCGCCGAGTGACTGCGAAATCACCTTCGGGACCGATTAACTATATGACAGTGCCAGAATTCATGAGGAGGGGTTCCAAAACCCCATGTTGAAAATTTGGTGTAATAATTCCCAAAAATGCCCGAGATATGCATTAAAGTTGAAAAAACCCTATTTATTCCATTATACAGCTTACCAGCATTTTCTCAGTTCGAGGTTGGCTTTGAAGAGTGCAGACGTGTTCCCAGTCCACCGAAGATCATCGCGCCAGACTCCAGAGGTAAGTATGGGGTTTGAGGCTGTGGGGAGGCAGGGTGCGCAGTGGGTGGATGAGGGTTGTGGGAGGGGGGGGTTGGAAGAGTACGAGGGACCATTTTTGCTTTATAGGTTAAAAAAAAATAAAAGACATTGGGGGACCGTTTTCATTTCAATAGGTGCTTTGGCATGCTGGGGTGGGCTTCCAGCATGCCACCTGAGAGTGTGGGTGGGTGCTTTAGCCAATGGGGGATTGGGCACCCCCATCAGCAAACAAGGAAAGGGGGGTGCTGCAGGAGCCGAGGGGGATTGGGCACCCCCTCGGCAAGCAAAAAAACGGGGGAGGGACACATTATGCCAATGGGGAGTGGGCTCTTCCATCTGCAAAATTCAAGAGGAGGTAGGGATACATGCCAATGGGGATTGGGCCCCCGTCGGCAAAGAAAAACTGTTGTGGGGACGCATGATGCCGAGGGGGATTGAGCATCCCCATGGCAATCAAAAAAAGGGGGGGTTACATGATGCTGACGGGGATTGAGCACCCCCATTGGCACACAATTAAGGGGGGTTGTTGACAGGCAACAGCGGAAGTCACTGCCGCCATGTTGCCTGCATGTAGGAGGAGGCATGTTGTGGTCACGCTGCATGAGAGCTTCGCTCTCATTGCAGCAGACCTTTTCTGTGATGTCTTCACCTCATTAGCTAGGCAGGGTGTTGGCCCCTGCTGCTAGCTGATTGGGAAATGCGGGACGCACCTACTGGTGAGTGCTCTGCATTCGCCCAACAGTGGCCACGCCTACAAATCTGCACTACCGCAAGATGTTGGTTGCACAACCGCGGCAACATAAAAAGGGAATAAGGGTCTCAGAGAACATACTGTATCTGTTGTAGGGGGGGAGAAAGTAGTAGTAGTAGTAGCAGTAAAAAGTTTATTTCTGATATCAGAAACAGGATAAAACCCAATTTAGCATCAGCTAATTTACAATGTGGTCCTACTGTACAAAAACATTAGTTTCATTTTAAATACATACAAATAAACACATTATACGTACATGAAACAGAGTACATATATAACCAGGGAAAAGGACAAATAAGAATTTCAACAATATATCATATATACAAACATCTCAAGTACAGCAAGTTTTTAAGGACATTGCTTCCTTTACAAGCCATAATTTTATTTCATTCCAAGATATTTTATTTTTACTTGACCTCAAGTGTCCTGACAATGAATTCCACAGTTTTGGACCCTCGTATACATAACAATGTTGGCCCTTCACTGTTCTCATAAAAGGTACCCTAAATTTTACTTCCCCTTTAGATCTCAATCCTACCTTAACATTCCACTTCTCCAGAAACTCCACTAGATATCCTGGTGCTTTTTTAAAATAACAGCTATAGATTAACCATTGCACATGCATATTCCGCCGTTCTGTCAAGGATATCCAATTTAAGTTCCTATAAAAGTTGTCACTGTGATGCCAAATAGTGCTTTTCCTGCTCCAGCCTGTCTGCCCAGGCACTATGGTTGTATGCAGGATGCAGTCGGGGCAGCTCCTGGCCTGATACAGGCCTGTTAGGTAAGAGTGCTCCTGAGAATAACAGGCTACTTATCCGTCCTGGTTTTATAGGCCACCTGTCCTGCTAGGTGGGTTAGGAAAGGGAAAGGAAACATTGTTTTACCAGGAGTAGCACACTAAGCTGAAGTTTGTTTCTAGATGCGACCTGGGAGCACAAATAAGTTAAGTGACTTGCTCAGGATCACACAGTATGCACCTAGGCGGCTGTGGGATTCAAATCCAGGTTTCCAGATCTACAGTTCAGAGCCTTAACCCACTGTGCTATACTGCCTCCTATATACCATGATGTATAGACTGGTTATAGACCATAATGTATTGTATGTTGTGCCATTGTGTCCCTGCTGAGTCACAACTGCTGTCGCTGCCACCCAAAGTCCCTTGATTTTCAATTAGGATTAGAGCTGTTGTACAAAGTCCCTGGCTGTTCAATTAGGAAATGTGCTGTTGCAGAAAATTCCTAGCTGTTCAATTGTGGCAGGCTGAAGGGTTCCATAACAATTTCAGGATAAGCCAGATGGATCTGGAAGGAGTGGCAGGAAGCTTACTCAGTGACCAAGATGCAAGGGGTTTATTTATCAGGCACAATAAAAACAAGAGGACTGTTTGTACAACAATACAGGGCAAGGTAATAGACAACAAACATTACGATCAGGACCAACAATTGGTCGAACCAAGAACAGGGGGTTAACCCTTTTTAGTTCAAGTCCTATGTGCACTCGACCGAGATGACAAATGGCAGATGAACCAAGCTTGAGCTTTGTGATGAGTTAGCTGATCAGCAGGTGGGCATTGACCCAACAAAGTGCTTTTACAAACAGGCCATAACAGGATATCCCCCAGATTAACAAAACACAAAGAGGAACATTGCTAGCTGGACAATGAAGAACTTGGTTATCCTCTGCAGCTTTGGGCAAGGAGCTGAAGACTTCTGGTCAGCAGATAGTTCTCTGGATGATCCATAGCAATGACCATGGGTAGGCGCTAAGGACACCCCCCAGGAAAAGACTGTTGGCAATGTGACCTTCAGATGGTCACTATGGAGTGACATGGGCACGCGCATGCTTATGGACAGATGGCAAAATAAGAAAAGGACATGCACGATGTTAACTGTGGTCCCTCATTCTGAGCCAGAGCAGCTCCTAAACTGACTAACTACTGGATACCTCACTAGTGGCCCTCTACCACTTACAGTCGCAAAACTGATGCTGAAACACTAGTGGTGGAACTTCAAAACAGGCTGATGTCACTGGAGGCGGTTCTGCTGCTGATGGCGGATGGGCCAGGGAACTCCCTGGGTCAGCGTCAGGCTATGAAGAAGGTGGTCGGGCACACCAAGGCAATGCTAGGCATTAAGTACACAAGGATACCATTCTTTTCAAGAATATACCATTCAGTAGCAAGCAAGCAGTTTTGATTTTTTTTTAGCAAACAATTCAGATCATGAAAAGGGTACAGTCTCTAGGTGGTGACAGGTAAGCTACAGCATGATTCAGTTCCAGTGGTGCTCAGGACACTTCACATAACTCCACGGGCAAGCTATGGCCACCAGACAATTTCCCTCCCAAAGGGTGCTGCACCCTTAAGAATTTTTCCCTGCTTGGACTACTTCTGTGGAGCCCACCCCTTCATTAACAGTAATAACCACCCCATGCCAGGTTGTATAGGGCTCCCTGGTTCTGTCCTGCCCTTCTCATGAATATTTATTGGCCCACTGTGCCTTGGGTAGGGGCTCCTTCAGCCTACCCACTAATTAATCTGCATGAGGACCTGGACGCTGGACCCTCCCAGCTAGCCACTCCTTTTTGGTAGTTGGTTATGGATCTTTGTCTCTAGTCTTGCCCCCCTGGCATGGAATGACACCACAGCAACACTTCAGGGCTCACTGTTCCCCTCCTCATGTCTCTGGCACCAACCCTATTTCCCTTGGGGTTTATGCCTCACGGTGTCCCTATTTGCACCCTTGTGGGTTCTCTGCCCACTCCTGCACTGTCTCTCCCCCTCCAGTGTGAGTTCTGGCCCTTTAACTTTCCCTTCTTTTTATTCCCCTTCCCCATTCCCTGCCCAGCACCCGTGGTATGAGTAAAATACAAAATCAGGCTCACAACCTACTCACCACTATGGCCTGGATCTCTAACACTGTTGGGGGAAGGAAAGAGACCGACCTGGGAGCTGCACTCCCACTAGACATCCCTTGTATACTGCAGCTGCTGGGCAGTGTAACTCATAGGTCCAGGGCATGTTTTTCACCCAGATGTATTTTCTGGGGCACCACTCAGTCCGTCAGCCCTCTCTTCCCTCTTTTTGCTGAATGGAGCCCTGCCCAGGGGAAACGGGTCACTTCTGGGAGCCACACTCCACCCGACTGACCCTGCTGCTGCTGCCACCACCACGCCCAGGATGCCGACTGTATGATAGCGATGCTGGAGGAGCCATGGACCTGCTGCAGGTACCCTTTCTGTTATCCATGCTCCATGCGCCCTCCACCATCCGCACTGTACCACTGACTGCACACTGTAGCCACTCCCCGGGCCTTTTGTAGAGCAGGGAAGGTCCTGTCTTGTGGCCTGAGGATTAGGCACTATTGGCTTGACAGGGAGGGTCTCTTGCCCACAATCCCCCTTCCCAGTGCTGAATGATGTGAAATCAAACAAAGGGACAGGGAGGGGTTGGTAGGACTGCAGGCAAAGGGGGATGGAAGGGAGGAGAATAGAGGGGGAACGTGAGGGGAAGGGAAAAAAAAGAAAAGTCCCCACATGGGGAAAAGGGTCCCTTTTTTTGTTGTGTCCCTAACTGATGGGTACTACAATTCAACCCCCTTCTGTCTTAAACATACATGTCTCTATGTGTGGGGGTCAATTTTCATTTTGAATTTTAAAACACTAACAACATTTTAGTACTATAAACTATTTACCTAGTCTACTTGAAAACATTAATATCTAACTGGTCGTCTGTAACATTTTTAACCTACTGAACACAATGAACCAAGAAGAGGGAGGGAGGAATGGATGGCCTCAAGGTGCCTTTTGGGAGTGGTTCCTGACTCTCCTTGTTGATTCATCATTTTGTCTTGACAGGAACCAGGCAGGATTTTAGATGCATTTGGTGCACTAGCTTCTGCATTCAGTCCAAGGCTTGGAGCTGGTAGCTATGCCCTTTGGGGAAAGGTCTGTCCACGATGGCATGCAGGTTGTGTTCCCAACCCGAAGATGATGCTTTATCACTCCAGGACCTCTCGAGCACTTGCTCCCATATGGGTATGGGTGTTTCCTGATCATAGGCTTCGTCCAACTCTGCCCCGTCTTCTTGGTCTGTATACCCTCTTCGACTGGTCTGTGACTTAGGCTCTGCTTGAGGAGGTGTCCTTTCTTTCTTTCAGTGGTGCGATTCTACTTCCAGGACTGACATTTGGATGGGGGGTGCGGCCTGCATGCTCTGCCAACTGATATCGGTTACGGTAGCCAGAACTGGATCTGGTTCTTGGTTTGGTGTGGTCATTGGTGGCTCATGAACTCCAGGTACATCGGGATGCAGATGCTTGCTGACTGGCTCATTTAACACTACTTGGGTGTCAGGCCCCGGGGGTCCTGGCAATTTCTGGGGGCATGCAGCGTTTAGCCTGGTGCACTCTTCCTTTTGCAAGGGTGCCTGTAGCTCCTGCAAGTGTCCACTAAACTCATCCTTTTTTTGCTTCTCGATGAGCAGCTCACTTCTGAGTTTTTCAGTCATAACATCATAGCTTTGGATAATGGTGGTGCACCAGGCCACTGCCTATTTTTGTCATAGGGCTTGCTCGGCTTTTTCCTTAATCTTCTGATCCCACTGTTGGAGACTCTTTTTGAGGTCCTTACATTCCTTCTGCAGGTCGTTATTCTGCTTGGCATATTGTATAACCCACTTTATAAGCTCCTGGTACTGGCCCTCTCTTTGGGCATTCCACTCTGGAATCTGCTGACTCACCTCACAGCTGACAGTACTTGCCATGTGTACAGGCTCCTCCACTCAGGCATCAGGAACTGTGGATGGACCTCCCAAAGGTGGCACAACAGCTCGGTTGTGCTGCTTGATTCTCTCCATCTCACTCCAAGTGTTCTCATACAGCTGGTACTGAACTCTTTTGATCTTGCTGCTCCTGGCATCGCTCTGCTTACATGGTCGCTGAACAGGCCTCATGGTTTCTTTGCCTGGGTGCATGAGCCTGCCCTGCTCCACCCATCGATCTGTGCATCTTCGCCCTCGGTTTCTTTTTCTTTTAGGCCGGCATGGATGCTGCACAACTGGGCACAGGACCTCTCACTTCATTTCTGCCACAAGTGCTGCCAGTTCCTGTACCTGACATGTTAAATATATTCATTCCTCTTTTTCTTCGCAGTGGGGTCCACTTCCTTGTGGGGATGACCAGTACTCTGACTGTACCCAGGGACTTCCATGTGATGACTGGGCCACCCCTTGCCTTTTACCGGCATGCTCGGTTACCGTGCTGGACTGCTGGTCCCAAATCTCTGAGGCTCAATTACCCTGATGGCCTTCTCCTTGAAATTTAGGAATGCTAACTCAGGTTATTGCTCTTGTAACATATGGAGTCTGCTTTGGATGGTTTCATTTTTAACCCCTTTGATGAATCTGTCTAGCCAAATAGACAATACTGGTTGAGCAACTATCCACAACCAGCCTGTGCTGCTACAGAGGGGTTTTGATTACATCAGACCTTGAGAGTGACACTCAGGGGTCCAAAGTAATCAGAAGCTCGAGTTAGCAGCTCAAACTGGTGTGGTTGCCCAAGCAGTATTTTTTATAGTGTATAGTTTTTTTGTTTTAGTTTTTAATTTGTTTTACACTACAGTGGTCTCACTGCACTCCACAGCAGCAGTGAACCTAACGGTGGCTTCAGTTCAGAATTTGAACTGATTGCTATATGCACAGCAGTGCTGTGTAATACACCAGGTGCCATGAGGTTTTCAGATCAGCTGGAATGTTGTTGTATCACAGAAGGGAAAAGCAACGTTTCATGACCTTTGAACTGTGGTATAACAGTGTTTCAGCTGAGATGGAAGTCTATACACTTTATACAACCTTCTGTCTGTTGCTCAACATGGCCTCAGGAAAGGCTGTAGCATTGCCACTGCTCTAACTTTACCAACAAATGATATTTGCCAACACATGGAAGCTGGATCACTAACTCATGCTATATTTAGTGACCTGACCAAGGCATTTAATCTTGCTGACCATGCGCATCTGTGCACCACACTGTCTGGTCCTGGTATTACCCCAAATGCAATTAAATGGTTTGCAAACCTACCATTATATCAGAAAACAACTGGTCAAGTTGCATTCCTCCATTTCAGCCTTATCTGAAGTAAAAGTTGTGGTTCCCCAAGGTTCCATATTAAGCCTACTACTTTTTCACCCTATTTATTAACAAACTCCCAGATGTGGCCAATCTATAGGGTATGTAGCACATTACTGTATTTATTTCAAACGTTTCACCAGTGAAAACATACTGAGCAGATAACAACTCATTCCCAGATGCTTCCCACGGGAACGGAGATGTGGAAAACCATATACAATACAATAAAACAGAAGCATAATCAGTAGTATGAAAGATATGCACATAAGGTACAAATTGAGTCCAGGTGGCAAGGGCAATACATTACAAGTAAAGAACAGTGTAAAGGAACAAGGCAAACTTTGGGGATGACGGATGAGTACAATGTGCAAATTAGAGTAAGATGGTCATGGACAGTTGCAGAAGAGTAAAAAAAGTCATGAAGAAGAGATTTAAGGAGAAAGTATAAGAAGTAGAGTGAATTGACAGGGGAAGAGAAGACTGGAACATAGAGAATCGATGAGAAAAAGCAGACTGACCACCAGTAATTTTTCTATAAGGAATAAAGAGGGAATGAGAAGTACTACTGTGGAGAGAGTAGCAGGGATCAGGGGGAGAGGATAAGAAGGATGTATGGTAGGAGGGAAGAGCATCAAACCAGAATTTAGAAATGAAAGAAACACCAGAGGAAAGGCACCTGGCATCAAGACAGGGGTGAGAAAGGACAGAGTAGAGTGAACAATGGTGGGTACGAGGGGGACAGTCTAAAGCAAAAAGACAGAAAGAGTGAAAAAGGGGGTCCATTCTGGCAAAGGAGAATTTGGGTGCACCACTATAGACCAATTCACCATAATCAAAGATAGTGAGAATCATCTTTAAAACAATCTCACAGTGGACAGGAAGCGGGATACTCACTTGGTTCCAATACAATGTACAAACTTGGGGTGAAGCTTTTGGAGAAGGGCATCAGTATGAACCGAGAAATCAAGATGACGGTCAAGCCAAACTCTGAAGTACTTAAAAGAGGATACATCTTCAATAACAGCACCATCCAGGATGTGAAATATAGGGAGAGGGGTGCGGCTGCAAAGCCTTTGATGAGTGACAAAAGTCAAAGAAACTTTTTTTTGGCATTGAGGGTTAACTGGCAAGACTGGAACCAGCGTTAAATATTGTCAAAATCCAGTTGCAATTGTGAGGTAAGATCATAGGATGAGGAGTCAGATGCAAAAAGTACAGCATCATCAGCGTACATGTGAATGAACGCAGAAGAACAAACAGAGGGGAGATCATTTAAGAATATGGAAAATAAAATAGGACCCAGGACAGACAATTGAGGGACACCCGAACAGATAGGGAGTGGAGATGAAATTGAGCTATCTATCCGGACAGCTTGAGACCTACCCTTAGTGTAAGAATGGAACTAGCAGTCTGTCAGACTGTATGCTAAAGACCTGGTCTCATATCAAAATACAGCTGATATTAGCATGATTTCACAGTTTCTTTTGGATTCGTTCACCTCATACAATCCTGGCTGCTTGTCAACAAGCTGCTATGCAATTGCAATAAAACTAAGACTGTTGTTTAACTCCAAACCAGTCTCCATGTAGTTACTCCTTACCTTTACCAGCATCTCTGCTGATAGTTCCCTCCTGGTGTAAGTTGTAAATTTTAAATACTTAGGGGTTACCCTTGACCCATCACTGGACTTCATTCCTCATAACATGTCAATATGCAAGGCTCTCATAGAAACATAGAAACATAGACTTTGATGGCAGATAAGGACCGCTTGGCACACCCAGTCTGCCCATTTCCCTACCTATTGGATAAGCTGCAGATCCTAGTTAACCAACAGCCTACTTTTTCCTACCCCCAGCCAGAATTGCCTTATGTCTGTTGCATGCATTTTTGAACTCCCCCACTGTTTTTGACCCCACAACCTCCTTAGGAACTCCGTTCCATGCATCCACCACCCCCTCCATGTACAAATACTTCCTCACGTTGCCTCTGAACTGTCGCCCCTCTATCTTCAGATTGTGCCCCCTTGTTCTTGCACATCTCTTTTTCTGAAAGATGCTGCCCTCTTGTACTTTGTTGATTCACATGAGGTACTTCAAAGTTTCTATCATATCTCCCCCCCCTTCCTCCAGGGTATACATATTAAGCTCCTTTAGTCTCTCTTTGTATGGCTTCTGATGCAAACCCTGCACCATTTTAGTTGCCCTCCTCTGGATTGCCTCCATCCAGTCTATGTCCTTGTGAAGATGGGGTCTTCTGAACTGCATGCAGTACTCCAGATGGGGTTTCACCAACTGTCTTTACAGACGGATAACAGCTTCCTGTTTTGTACTGGTGATGCCTCCCTATGCATCCCAGTGTCCCCCAGCCCTCCTTACTGTCTTTTCACATTGCCTGCCTACCTTTAGGTCATCTGATATGACTACCCCCAGGCCCCTTTCCATTTTTGTTGTTGTTAGTACCACCACCCCTTCCCCCATTGTGTACTCTTACCCTGGGTTTTCGTTTCCCAGGTGCATTACTTTGCACTTCTTTGCATTGAATCTAAGCTGCCATATTTTTGACCATTCCTCCAACCTTGCCAAGTCCCTTCTCATCCTTTCCAGTCCCCCCCTTGTGTATCAACCCCGTTGCAGATCTTTGTGTTGTTTGCAAAGAGACATACTTTTCCTTCCAGTCCCTTTCCAATGTCACTTATAAAGACATTAAAAAAAGACTGGTCCCAGTACTGAACCCTGCAGTACCCTTCTAGTAACCCCCCTTTCTTCAGAGTGGACTCTGTTTACTATTACCCTCTATGTCCTGTTGTTCAGCCAATTTTTTTACCCAGGCTACCACCCTGGGACCCATTCTCAGGCTGTCTAACTTATTTATTTATTTATTTATTTTTATTTTCCTATTTTTTCCCCACGTCTCTTATCGACCATCGACTCTGGTCGCGGACCCCTGGAGCCCCGGCCACTGGATATTGCCATCTCCCCCGGTCATCCCTGGCTTACCCCCAGAGAGGGGGCCATTCCACCCCCATCGGACCGCAGAACTGTGACTGGTTGGGGAACGGCCCGTGACCAATCAGGGCTTTCTCCTGGAGCAGAGCGTCACCGAGACGCAAGGCGTGATTTTGTTCCTCCCATATTCCCTCCCTGAGGAGGCGGGACGTGCAATGACGCCATAGCGCCCGCCTCGGCCTCCCACTTCCGCTTGAACATCGGTAGCGCCGAGTTCTCGCCTCCCGCTAGGAGTCCCCAGTGCTCCAATGTTGCCCGCGACTCCCCCAGGGAAGGAGAGCTGCCCATCGGACGCCAACTTTCTCCCCGGCCGCCCTCCGACGATCCGGGTCCGTTCCCGAACTCGGGTCACCGGGTCTAACTTATTTATTAATCTTTTGTGTGGGATTGTGTCAGATGCCTTACTAAAGTCTAGGTAGGCCATGTCCACAGCCCCTCCCTGGTCTACTACTTTGGTCACTCAGTCAAAGTAATCATTAGATTTGTCTGATATAACCTTCCCGCTGTGAATCCACGCTGCCTTGGGTCCTGTGCCCCACTGGCCTCTAGGTACTAAACAATTCTTTCTTTCAGAAGTGATGCCATCATTTTCCTACCACTGAGGTCAAACTAACAGGTCTGTAATTTCCTGCCTCTGCTTTGCTCCCACTTTTGTGAAGAGGAATCATATCTGCCCTCCTCCAGTCCTCAGGCAGCACACCATCCTCCCATGATTTGTTAAAAATGGTTGTCTGTGGTGTCACTTGTTTTCCCCTTAGTCCTTTTAGAATTCTTGTGTGAGTCCCATCAGGCCCCATTGCTTTGTTCACCTTCAGTTTTAGGAGTTCTTTCAGGACCCTTTTTTCTGTGAATGGACTGGTACCAACAACCCCCCCCGATCCAGAGTGCTTCTATTGATTGGTTTAGGTACCTCCCCCTCCTCCTCTTATTTTGTAAATACTGAGCAGACGTATTCATTCAGTATCCCTGCTTCTTCACTGTCTCCTCTGCCCACCCACCTCCACTTTATTAAGCCTCAGTATCCCTCCCTTGGTCTTTCTCCATTCCCTAATGTACCTATAAAAGGTTTCATCCCCCTTCTTACAGTAACTGAGTTGGCTAGCTTTTCTTCAGTTTGGGCCTTTGCTATTCTGACTGCCTTCCTTGCTTCCTTCTGTTTTAACTGGTACAGTTCTCTGTCCTGTTCCTTCTGTGCTTCCTTATACTTCCTAAGGATCTTCTAAGGACCTCACTGGAAATGAGGTTGCCTCAGTCGAGTCTCCTATTCTTTTGCTTGCAAAATGAATAAAAAAAATAAAGCTTTTAATACTACTACTTCCTGAATGCAATCGTGTTTTCCTTTACCTTCCCTGTCTCTTCTTTTGAGAAACAGTGTTTTTTTCCTTCATTTTGTTGGTTATTTGCTTCACACAAAGGCTTGTTGCTTCTGTGATGGCAGTTTTGATTGTTCCCCATTGTTTCTCCACCCCTCCTTCTTGCCCATTTGCTAGTGCTTTTCTGAGGCAGTCTCTCATTTTGCCAAAGTCAGCCCTCCTAAAGTCCAGTACCCTCACTTTGTAGGGCTTGACTCTACGGCTGTGTTTCTTGTGAACCACACTGTTTGGTGGTCACTTGTTCCCAGATGACTACCCACTTCTAAATCTGAGATCCTCTCTCTGTCCCCATTTGAGAGTGCCAGGTCTAAGATTGCTCCCTCCCGAGCGAGTTCCAACACTAGCTGCCTGAGGCATGCCCCTGTAGGGCATCAAGAATGACCCTGCTCTTGGATGTGGCTGCAGCAAAGGTGCTCCAGTTAACATCTGCCATATTCAGGTCCCCCATCAACAATATTTCTCTTTTTTCTGCCTTCCTAAGGATGCCTTCTATCATTTCCTTGTCCATTTACTCCCCCGAAATGGGGGGTCTGTATACAACCCCCGTGCGGATTGTGGTGCCATTTCCTGTCTCCAGGGTGACCCATAGTGCCTCCTCTCCTCCCTGTTTACCCTTTAGTTCTGTTGCTTTGATCCCTTCCCTTACATAGAGAGCTACTCCTCCTCCTCTTTTACCCTTCCTATCCCTCCTATAGATTGTGTACCCTGATTTGCTGACATTCTAGTCATGGTTCTCTGTGTACCATGTTTCTGTGACTGCCATGATATCCAGGCATCCCTCTTCCATTCTAAACTGGGCATGGCCCATAGAGTAAACCACTGCCTCTCTTCCAAGGCCTGCCTCTCCATAACGCAAGGTGTGTTGCTACCAAGCCTCACATATGGCCTTCCGACCTACATTAGCACTTCTAAATCTAACCTAACCAAGTAAGATATGGCTTACAATAATATCCGTCTTTTTGCCCTTACTGTTCCACCTACTCACCCACTACTGCCTATTCTACTCAGGGATGGGCTGGCTATCCCTGGCTGGTCTACACTCTTAACTCCTCAGCTGTTTCATTGACAAATTGCTCAGATCTAGATCCCCTGTTGTCGTAGCTGTCCTCCTGCAATATCCTGCAGCATCATGCAACCTAAGATCTACTGAATCACTAGGTCTCCTAGAGTGTAGATTTGCCACTAACCATGGCCAGTCTGCCTTTGCCCATTATGCTCCTAGGTATTGGAACTCTCTCCCTCCTTCTGTGCAGAATCCTACTAGTCATCTACAATTCTGAAAATCACTGAGTGCTTACTGCTGTCAAACTGTTGCTCCTGCACATGACTCGGTGCGCCCTGTGCTTATGTTGCTGTCTCTGTCCCAGAATTATTGTTTGATACCATAGGTATTTGCAATATATACTTTGCAGCTGGTCCAATGAGCAACATATCATATATAGACAGTTGGATTTTATTTGTTTTTCTTTGCACTGTTTTAAATTATAATTCCCTTGTCGCTGTTTATCTTGCATATTTTAACTTGTAATACTGTACCTGATTGTTATGTTTGATCTTCTCTAGTCTACTGTTCTGCTGCCCCCTCACCCACCCTGAACAGCCCCCCCAAAATAAAATTTAAATTCTTCTCTTCCTCCCTCACCCCATCCAATACCATGATCCAAAAATGCTACCAGGTTTTCAGTTCTCCTCACCCCCAGTTGCACCACCCACCTCAGACAGAGAGCGACTGCACAGCCCTTTACTCATCACCATGGCTGGCTGTTGTCTGATTAAAAATACAGCATACAATACATTCGTTTTAGTAAACGTCTGACTTACCAGTTGTGAAGGTGTGTAGACTACTGTGCCAGTTGGCACCAAGGAGTGTTTCAAGCAGGATGGGGGTGCTACTGGACACCAGGGAGTGTTTAAAGTGGGATGCGGTGAGGGAGGGAAGGTGGTGCTACTGGACACTGGGGAGTGCCTGGCATAAGTGAGGAAAGGAAAACAATGCCTCTGATTAACAGGGAAGTAGTGACTTTGGCCGGGGTGGGTGAGAGAGAGGGATGTCACTCAGTACCAGGGAGGTCTTGGCATGGGTAAGGAGGAGGAAGGGGTGCCATTGGTTGTGAGGGAGTGCTTGACACAGTACAGGGAGATGGAGGGTTGTCAACTGATACCAGGGAATTGTTGGCATCAGATCAGGATGGCATGGGTGAGGAGAGGGAAGACATACCACTGAATACCAGAGACTGATTGGTACAAGACAGGGAACAGAGGGGGTGCTAATAGAACAAGATTCGGAAAGAAGGGGATCCAATTGGGGAGGTACATATTTGCACTGGGAACTGACTCCTCTTACTGGACCAATTATTATTTTTGCTTTAAAAAGTATGGAAATATTTGCACAAAACTATGTTAAGATAACATAAGTGTTCACCAACAAAGCCAAAAATGTCACAAAATCCAAAGTTAGATTTAACCCTAACTGTGCCTGTTGTCTGCAAGCAAGGTGACAGGGTCTCTTAGTAAATTAGGTGGCATGCAGTTTGATAGTCAGTTTTGCTGCAGCAATTGGCAGAACAGGCACAGTTATGGTTATTCGCCTTAGACCTCTAACTTGGAATTTTCTGACTTTTTGAGCTTTGTCCATGAACTTTAGCATCTAAATGTATTTATTTATTTCAAAAAATGATTATTTCCTATTTCTCTATGTATAATGCATTGGATTAAAGGTGATAGGAAAAAATTTGCAGTGTATGTGTACCAAGAAATACATTCCTACAGGGTGATTTAGGGATTAGAATATGAGCTTTGAAAGCAGGAGGCCCAGGTTCATATTGCACCAGAACCACTTACTCAGTGTGTCACCTTGAGCAAGTCGTTAAACTTCCTTATGCTTCAGTCGACCTACAGTAGTTGTAGAACTGGGTAAAAGCAGTGCCTCCAGTGAAAATGAGATCTTGCTTGCCAGTTGTGCTATCTAGCATAAATCAGTTAAAAACAACAATTGTATCCAGTCTTCTTGTTTTAACCAACTTCTTCTCCCAGTCTGGAAGCTACTTCCCTGCCTTGGCTAAGTGGCAGAGTGGGTCCTTCCACTTTGAGGCTACCTCCCAGCCCCATCACTGATCAATGGCATGGGGCCCAAGAGTGCCGGAGTATATCATCATGGCTATAACTTCACATTTTTTTCCAGTTTTCTCACTGGCCTCCTTTCTTTCCCAACACCGCATGACTTCACAGAGTACACACAGCAAACAGTGGCTCCTGTGGAGGGAGACAAGCTCTGTTGCTCACCACAGAAGTCTCTGTTGCTGCTGTTGGTTGCACTAACCCTCTATGATCAGGGTAGTGCTGTCTATCCATGGGATTTATGGTCTTGTTCCCAAATCCAGGTAGCCTGCATTGAAACGCAACCGCTGGGCCATTGTGAGGCCCAGTATGTATTCCTCCAACATGCTTTGGGAGTTTGTGTGTTAAAGAAATAATCTTTGTGATGTTTCTACTGCCATGGAGTAGGCCTTGTGTTCTATACTGTTTATTGTTGCTTATTTGTAGGTTTCCTGTCTAGTAATCTAATACTGTGGTTATATATACTGATATACTGTAATATACAGCAATAATATTATGTAATTTTCCATCTGGTGACCAAACAGGGTACTATACTCTACAGTGTTTATGATGTTTATTGAGTGAACTGTGGTAATTTGAAGTTACAGTACTTGTTCAAAGAGTGATTGCTGTGCAGCGGTGTAGATGGCTTGCTGTATATTTTTGACAATCAATCTCCCAGGCAAACACTACATCAGGTGACATGGATGAAGCTCCTACAGTGCATTAGAACTTTCAGTGCTGTTTTGTACTAGTTCGTCTTCATTTAGTGGCTGAAACTGTGCAGCTGAATTGTTCACTTCTGCTCAGGCACAGAGAAATAACTAGGCTGGAATAGTCTGTGCTCTGTAAAGCCAGCATGACAGCTTTAGGGTTGACCATTTTTCCAGCATTTGATCTGCATGAATCAGCAGTTACAGTAGGTGTTCACTAGGAGAAATTGTTAAAATGTTTAAAAAATGTATTACTTGCTTTAGGCATTCATTATGCTACTAGAAAACATGCATAACTACTCCGCTATGCAGGTGAATAAGTTTACAAAATGTTTGATACCCTATCTGATTCAAAAATGTGAACCACAAGAGTATGACCATGCCAAAATGCATTTCAAGCCAAAGAGAAACACTGACTACAAGTGTGATAACTTGCTGTGTGTGTGTGTGTGTGTGTGCGTGTGTGTATGTTATTTTTATTATCGTCTATGTCTCTATAAAGTATTTACTTATTCATTTTATTTATTTATTTTCTTTATTAACCAGGTAAGTACTCTGAGCCAAAAGAACCCTTTTCAGGAACAACTCGGGTCACTATAAAGTGACAATTACAATACATAAACTTACAAATTACAACATTTAACAATGAAACAATGAATATACAAACATTACATACTATAAGTTATGAGAGTGCATTCATAACATTCACAAGCAATCTGTTCATGAAGGTGTGCTTTCAACATGATCTTGAATTTTGTACGACTGTTAACATTAGTAAACAAGTGAGGCAAGGTATTCCAGAACCTAGCAGATTGTAATGAGAAAGCTCTTTCCCCCATGGCTTTCACAATCTTCGGAATTAGAAGTTGAGAACCTAACATAGACCTTAACGATTTATTTTCAGTCCTGATATTAATGTACTTATAAAGAGGGGACAGATGTTTCAATTTCAATACATTATTCACCAAACAACCTAACTGATACATTGAGTTTAATTTAGGTGGCAACCACCCAGTTTCCTAATAAAGAATGCAATGAGTTTTGTAAGGTTTTGAAGTAGCAAATCTACATATGGCATTGAAGGTCTTAGTCATTTAATGTTGGTCATGTTTTTTGATCATTGAGAGCAAAAATTAATTAGAAACATGGAAGTTGTTGGTAGGTAAGGACTGCAAGTCCCATCCAGTCTGCCCATTTCTTTTTCTACTTTATGAATGTGCCATAGGCCTTTGCTCTGTCAATGGCCTATCTAGTCATACTCATCTGTACTGCTCCCTTATACCTATCCCATGCCTGTTTGAAGCCCTGCACTGTTTTCATATCTACCACTTCCTGAGGTAGGCCATTCAATGCATCCACCATCCTTTCTGTGAAAAAGAACTTCCTCACATTACCCCTTAATTGGCCTCCCTCTAATCTCATGCTGTGTCTTCTTGTCCTGCTATTTTTCTTATACTGAAACATGTTAGACTCTTTCACCTTGTTAATGCCCTTAAGGTGTTTGAATGTTTCAATCATATCACCTCTCTCCCTCCTTTGCTCTAGGGTATACATATTGAGTTCAGTTAATCTGTCCTCATATGTTTTCTGATGCAGTCCCTGCACCATTTTGGTTGCCCTACTCTGGACTGCCTCAGTTTAGTTAATGTCCTTGTGAAGGTGTGGCCTCCAGCACTGCACACAGTACTCCAGATGGGGCCTAACCAGTGTCTTGTAAAAAGGGATTATTACCTCCCTCTTCTGACTTGTGATACCCCTACTAATACACCCCAACATCCCTCTAGCCTTACCTACTGCTTTAGAGGTCTGCTTGGATGATTTCAGATCATCGGTGATGATGACGCCCAAGTCTCTTTCTTCCCTTGTGACTGCCAGCAACTCCCCTCCCAGCCTATAGGTGGCTTCAGGGTTTCTCTTCCCTATGTGCATGATCTTGCACTTCTTTGCGTTAAACCCCAGTTGCCACTCTTCTGACCATTTTGCTAGTTTATCCAGATCTCTTCTGATTCTGCTCACACCACCTGGATCATCTACTCTGTTGCAGAGCTTGGTTTCATCTGCAAACAGACAAACTTTACCCTCCAGTCCATCTGCAATGTCACTGATGAAGATATTGAAGAGGACTGGCCCCAGAACTGACCCCTGAGGTACCCCACTTGTGACTTGCATCTCTTCTGACTGTGTACTGTTTACCACCACTCTCTGTTTTCTGTCTGTCAACCAGTTTGCCACCCAGTTGACCAACTTCTGACCTACCCCGAGCCTACCCAGCTTATTAATCAATCTTCTATGTGGAACAGTATCGAAAGCTTTGCTGAAGTCAAGGTAAGCAACATCAACTGCTCCCCCTTGGTCCACCACTCTGGTTACCCAGTCAAAGAAATCTATGAGATTAGCTTGACAGGACCTTCCTTTTGTAAACCCATGCTGTCTTGGATCCTGTGCTCCTATGGATTCCAGGTGTTGCATTATCCTTTCCTTAAGGAGTGTCTCCATATTCTTGCCCACTACTGAGGTAAGGCTAACTGGTCTGTAGTTCCCTGCCTCCTCCCTGCTACCACTCTTGTGGAGTGGGATCACAGCCCTTCTTCAGTGTTCTGGGACCTCTCCTTTGCTCAAAGACTCACTAAACCGTTCTGATAATGGCTCTGCTAGTTCCACCCTTAGCTCCTTTAGTACCCTGGGATGTATGCCATCAGGTCCCATTGCCTTGTCCACCCTGAGCTTATCAAGCTCTTGTAGGACACTTTCTTTTGTGAAAGGACTAGTGCACACCTCCCTCCCCCCTGTGTCCATGGTGCAGAGCTGTGGGCCCTGCCCTACCTTCCCTTCAGTAAATACTGAGCAGAAGTATCTATTTAGGATAAATGCTTTTACATGGTCCTCCTCCTCACATGCCCCCTTATCCCCTTTGATCTTAGCAATACTCCCTCTGGACTTTCTCCTTTCACTGATGCATCTATAGAAAGTCTTGTCACCTTCTTTTACTGTTTGTGCTAGTGTTTCCTCGGTTTGGGCCTTTGCGTGCCTTACTGCCTTCCCTGCTTCCCTTATGGAAGTTTGGTATGCCTCCCTATCTTCATCCTGCTGTGTTCCCTTATATTTCCTGAAGGCCAGTCTTTTGGCTCTGACCTTTTCTGCTACTGTGTTTGAGAACCAAAGTGGTTTCCTTTTGTGCTTCCTTTTCTCACTAACAATTGTTGAAAAGAGTAGGTAATAATACACTCCTTGAAATAGTGCCCTTGGTCTCCCTGCTTAAACAGTCCCTCCACCTGTTTAGAGCCCCTATCTTTTGATTTACTCCTTTACATTTTGTATATGAGCAGAAAAAGTTAGACTAGAGTCCAATAGCACTCCCAGATATTTGAACTCTGAGACTTGAGGTAATGTTGTATTGGATATTTGTGATGGCTGACTTTTGGTTAATTTAGGTTTGAATCCTGAAAAGGACACATTTTGTTTTTTTAGTATTCAGCAACAAGCTATGTTGAGATAACCACATAGTCAAAGCAAGGACATCTGTGTTTAAAGCTGTGTTTATCCCATCAACCATTTTGCCACTAGACAATAGAATAATATTGTCTGCGTACAGCAAAAGATTTGATTGAGTAGGAATTTTTATGATAGGATTAATGTATGATGAAAATAATAGGGATACCAAGATGGACCCCCGTGGAACCCCCTTTTCAAAATGTGAGAGCCAGACAAAGCTCCCTGATAATTAACCTTCAGTAGATGATTAGCAAGATCACTTTGGAAACAGTTACAAGAGGATGCTGATAGCCCAATGTTCCTTAGTCTCTGGAGCAGCATGGCATGGTTTACTAAATCAAAATCTTTTAACAGATCCACAAAGATTGCACCCGTGAGGCAACCAGAATCCATGGTCCTCAGGGTGTGGTCTGTGAAAACTGTCAAAGCAGTGTCCATACTTTAATTCTTCCTAAAACCATACTGCTCCAGAGACTGAAGTCCAACTGAGGTGGAAGGTTTGGTGGCAGTGGAAAATTACAGTATATGCCTCTGTAGCTCATGCCTCAGGGAATGTAGCTAGGAGCGGTCTTTGTTTAAACAGCCCTTTTTGAGTTCATCGTAGTGCATAGGCACAGATGAACTCATTGCTATGAGAGGTGATCTACAGGAGTGTGCCCAATGGAGATCTCCATTTCTAGGGGCACGTCAGTGGCAGGCGAATCAGTCGGCAGGCTGGCAATGACTCCTTTTTAGCTGTTGGGGCTGAGTTGGAAAACTTTTCAAAGGACAGAGCTGCACCAATAGTGGCATGGCTTGGTCCTTTGATGTTGCATTCCTGGTTGCGTGTTCACACTGCTGTAGCTTACAGCAGTGTGAATGCGCTGAGCCCAGGCTGTCCACATGCTCTCTCGCAGTTAAAAAAATAAACAAACCGATGGGGGTGCCCAATCCCCCTGTCGGCATGCCCCCTCCCAGTTCATTTCCCAATGGGGGAGCCCACTCCCCATCAGCATAATGTCCCTCCCCCCAATTTGTTATGTACTGAGGGGGGTGCCCAATCCCCCTTGGCTCTTGTCTCCCCAACACTCAGTATGTGCCAACGGGGGTGCCCAATCCCCATTGGCTACAGACCCCCCAACAAACACTCAGGTGGAAAGCTGGGAGCCCACCCCAGCATGCCAAAAGTCCCTGTAAAAAAGAAGACATTCCCACAACGTTTTTACATTTTTTTAAAACCTATAAACTAGAAAACGACCCTCATTGAGTCCGGTGGCACCTCCCCCAACCCGCATCCACCCACTGTGCACCCCACACACACACCCTCACCCCATACTTACCTCTGGAGCCTGGTGCGATGATCTTCGGTGGACTGGGAACACGTCTGCACTCTTCAAAGCCATCCGCGAACTGAAGAAATGCCGGTAAGCTGTATAATGGCATAAATGGGGGAGGGGGTCAACTTTGGTACATATTTTGGCCGTGTTTGCAAATTTTGGCACCAAATTTTCAACATGGGGTTCTTGGGACCTCACCTCATGAATTCAGTCACTGTCATCTGGTTATTCGCTCCCAAAAGGTGATTTCATGGTCACTGTGTGGAATCACATTTTGGGACCAAGTAACAAAATAACAGTGTCACTGTTCATGAGGTGGGCTCCCAAAAAGCCTATGTTGAAAATCTGTGAAAAAATTCTAAAAATGACTGTGTTATGAGCGCATCATTGCAGTTTCAACCACATGTGTAATGTCGCGAATATGTAATATTTTTACTCCAGATTTTCAACACTGGTATTTTTTTACACCTCCTCATGAACAGTACAGCTGTCATTTTTCACATCCTGGCTGAAATGTGTTTTCACACTTCTGGTGCAGAATAGCGCAGTTGCTATGGGAAATCAGTGTTTGGGACAGAATAAGAAAATGACAGTGATACTGTTCATAAGCAGAGGTCCCAAAATGCCTATGTTGAAATGTTGGTGACAAAAATCCATAAAATGACTGTTTTATGAGCCTGCATTGCACAGTCTCCACACACACTCGTAACGTCAAGGATTTGTAATATTTTCACTTAAGAGTTTCAACATTGTCAGTTTTGCACACCTCCTTTTGAATAGTATAGCTGTCATTGTTCACATCCTGCTGAAATGTGTTTTCACACATCTGGCGCACAATGGCACAGTCGCTGTGGGAAATCAACGTTCGGGACAGAATAAGAAAATCACAGTGACAGTGTTCATGAGCAGAGGTCACAAAATGCCTGTGTTGAAATTTTGGTGAAATGATTCCACTAACTGACTGTTACGAGCGTGAATTGTGCAGTTTCCACATACGTGTTCGAGCATTTTTTATATTTTCACTCCAGATGTTCAACACTGCCATCTCTTCACACCTCCCTATGAATGGTACAGCTGTAAGTTTTCACATCCTGCCTGAACTGTGTTTTCACACATCTGGTGCAGAATGGCACTGTCGCTGTGAGAAATCAACGTTTGGGACAGATTAACAAAATCACAGTGCCACTGTTCATGAGCAGAGGTCCCAAATGCTTTCATGATATGGGGGTCACAAAAGGCCATGTTGAACATTTGTAGTGCAAATACCAACAAACGCCCGGGGCATTAGGGGTTCTAACCATAACCCCCCCCAACCCATGGTGGAGCTCCAGTGCCTTCATCTTCTCTGAACTGCAGACACATCATCACTCTTCAAAGCCAGATCATGAATTGAGGAAACAGGTATGCACTTCACTGTATTTCAACCGGAATGTAAACTTGGTGGCATAACTTGTTCTTTCTGCTGGGAACTGTAGTCCTGTCAATCGGTGCGTACCAACAGCAATCCCAACGATGAACTCCAGCATTAACAAATGTTTGTTCTGTCCTATAATGGCACTATGTTTTGGATAAACTTCAAAGGGCTGAGCATCTTCCATAGGAGAAAAAAAACATGTTTTGAATATAAACAGGGCCAAGGCAGGGTAAGACGTTTTCAGATATGCTAGATGGCCAGAATAACAATGCAAGCCAAGGTAAATACACAAATTTGGTTTGGACCAGTCTGGGAAAAATGCAATCTTCAGAGTTCAAAAGCAGAGACAGGATGTGATGTCAAAGAGACAGGTTCAGATATGTAGGGCCAGTGGGCCAGCCAGCTGAAGGTATTTCTGTTGTATGTTTGTTAAGAGAATTCAGTTATGGTTGGGACTTTGAACTTATAATGTGTTCAAGTCTGCCATAACTTGCATGTTCCCAGTTTAGGCAAGTTTCTTCTACTCTTTAGTTTTTTTTTTTGGTGGGGGGTTGTGTGACCTCTATCTTTTCAAATGGTTTATTTTTGAGTTTGTCGTGGCACACAGGTGCAGATGATCTCATTGACATGAGAGGTGCTATACAAGGGTATGAGGGGGGTGCGCTCAATAGAGAGCTCAGTTCCAAGTGGCAGGCCAATAAGTCAGCAGGCTGGAAATTACTCACTTTCTGTTTTTGAGGGGGCAGAGTTGGACAACTTTTCAAAAGACAGAGCCACACCAATAGTGGCGCAGCTTGGTCCTTTGATGTGTAAAGCCCTGCATTACATTGACTTCCTGGTTGCTCGTTCACACTGCCATAGCACTTACTGTGTGAACGCACTGAGCTTGCCCACTGCTCCTGTCTTCCTTGTTTTTGAGTTCTGTGTTAGCAGCGCTCCATGTACGTCATTCACGATCCCTGCCACAGTCCCGTTAGCTGCACATGGTGTTGTAAACATAGCGAACACTGGTATGTGGCTACCAGGAAAAGAGGGGCAGGTTCCGTTGCAGCAGGGGTAAAGCTGTTTCTGTCAGTGTCATGCTGCTGCTGTACAGTTCCACTAGGAGTTCACAGCAGTTGTGAGCAGTATGTACTCTGTCATGAGATTGACACTCAGTGGTGTAGATTATGGGGGGTAGGAGGGCCAAGCTGCCCCCCCAAGGCAAGAGACCTGGTCTTTTTTGTGGTTCTGTTTTTCCATTTTTTTTTTTTTTGCTTCTTCGTGCTGGACATGGGGGACCAACAAGAGTTTAGTGGGGGGGTTCAACTCAGATGGAGCAGTCAGCTGAGCAACTACATTTTTAAAATTGAATATGCTCATTGCACTTGAATTTCCCCAGTTCCGATTGGCTGCAAGGCTGCTGTAACCATAGCAACCTCCATTTTGCAGCCAATTGAAGGGCACTCTACAGCCACAGTTGCACGCACCTGCATGAGCAGATTCCTGAAGTGCTGCCTAATTGTCTACCATCAAAGAGCATGTTGGGCAGGTGTTCAGGCTTGTTTGTGGTCTGCTGCAACTGGTGGTGTAACTAGTTGGTCAAAGCGAGGTCCACCAACCATGGCACCACCCCACCATTGACATCCACTCCATTTTGGGGATTTCTACAATCCCCAAGTCATCATTGTCACGTCGCCGGAGTCACCACCTCACCAGATTCCCTAATCAGACAAACACAAGTCTAGCAGACTGGCGCACTGTGGGAAGGAGCAGACTGGACTGGAGAGGAGTCAAGATGACAAGTCATGTTGGCACCAGGACCGTGGCAGCATAGGACCTGCCACGACAGGACCGGGACTCGGGAGGGGACTCTGGGACTCTCTTTTGGAGAGCTAGCCAGGCTGCCCAGCCCAGCCAGAGCATAGACAGCCTCCTGAACTGAAGTCCAGGACTGAGCTGAGGATAAAAAAAAGGTAATGATTCTACAGTTGGGAGAAGAGGGGTATTGTTTCTTCTTTACTTTGTTGGTAAAATCTGAAATTTATTGTACTTAAATTGACTCCTGATCCAGTCTACTCTCTATCCAAGTCCTGTCCTAGTGTCCTTTTGTCCTGTGTTTGCCCAGCATAGGATGAGGCTGCTGCTTCTTATTCACTGTAAAATTAAAAGCGAAAAAGAAATGCAACATGGCCAACTGGCCATGGTGATTCTGGGTTACAAAAACTCTTCTTTCTTCCATGAGGAGGAGGGCTCAGGACTAACTAGAGGAGTCAATCATGAGTGGAGTCAACTTGTTTTTTTTGTAGTCTTGTCATCTGCTAATATTTGATTGTCTCCTAAGTTCCCAACCACAAAAGGCTTTTCAGGGTTGCAGCTTCTTTGGTTGGGGACTAGGTTCTCTTTGGCAGGGTGGGTAGTAAGGGTACTGTAGTGGATAGTGCCAGTGGGTACTTCAAAACTGAGCAAGTCTCTCGCTCTCACTCAGTGGCTGGACACTTTTGGGCTTTGCTTAACAGTTCACTCTGTGCTTGCAGAGATGTTGGGACCTACATGAATGGGTGGGAGAGGTTTGACAGACCCTTCACCGGGTGATACTGCCAGAGCAAGGCAGGTTGGGGAATATCGCATGGAAGATTCCATAGGTGATGCTGGGGTCCTTGCTTGCTATCATTGCTGCTGCATGCAGGCTGCTCAGAACCGGGCTGGCAGCTTCCATTATATCCTTTATACTGGAAGTGATTTCATGCCCCAGTGCATCTCATAGATTTGCTGCCCCATATGTGTATCCCAGCAACCCAGAATGAAAGGGACACATTGGGCTTGCCATTGCTGTCTGCTTTTGATTATGCATTTCCCCTTTTATGTACAAGTTGACATCTGAGGTCATGTTTCTGATTTTTTTTGTTAGCTGACAAATTGTACTTTATGGTTTTTGTAAGGTACAATTCCTACATTTTGTTGAGGGTTGCTGAAATATTCCGGAGTATATGACAGAGCCCCGTGTCCCACAGCCTGCTGTTGGACTGAGGTTGGTGCATTCCTATAATGCTGGCATTCACCTTCTTGTTGAAACACACAGCCTTACTTCTCAAACTGCTATCAGTTTCGCATAGCACTATGTATTCCACACTGAAATGCATCCTTGATTAGCAAGTGTTTACTAGTGTTCTTAATAATGTTAGTGCTAGTTCTGGGCACACAGATTATTAAATCATTAAACTGACTTGATAGAAACATTCCTTAACACTAAATATACAGGGCCCACTATATGCAGACATACTATTCTTTAAATAAGAAAGTGCTACACATTCTGCCCATTTGCTCTGTTTTTTGAAGGCCAGTGCCATGAGTTTTAATGTTGAGAGGTTTAGAGGTATGTACACAGCAGCTCCCAGCTAGCAGGCATGGAGCTGTCCTCTGTTTTTAGATGCCCATTAATGAGAGTTAGATGAAGGCAGGGATACTGAGGCTGAATAAATAGGAAGGTGGTTGGGCAGAGAGCAACAGTGAAAAAGCAAGGATACTGAATGGATATTTCTGCTCAGTATTCACAATGAAAAAGCAGGGGGGGAGACCTAATCCAGTCAATGGAAGCACTCTGGATGGGGGTGATATTAGTCCTTTCACAGAAGAAAGGGTTCTGAAAGAACTCTTAAATCTGAAGGTGGATAAAGCAATGGGCCCTGATGGGATTCACCCAAGAATTCTAAAAGAACTAAGGGAAGAACTAGTAACACCACTGACTATCCTTTTTAATAAATCAAGGGAGGATGGTGTGGTACCTGAGGACTGGAGAAGGGTGGATGTGATTCCCTTTCACAAAAGTGGGAGCAAGACAAAGGCAGGAAACTACAGACCTGTCAGTTTGACCTCAGTGGTAGGGAAAATGACGGAATCACTTCTGAAGGCAAGAAGCACAGGACCCAAGGCAGCATGGATTCACAGCAGGTAGGTCATATCAAACAAATCTAATTAATTTCTTTGACTGGGTGACCAAAGTAGTAGACCAGGGAGGGGCTGTGGACATGGCCTACCTAGACTTTAGCAAGGCATTTGACACAGTCCCGCACAAAAGATTAATAAATAAATTAGCCAGCCTGGGAGTGGGTCCCAGGGTGGTAGTCTGGGTAAAACACTGGCTGGACAACAAGACACAGTGGGTAATAGTAAATGGAGTCCACAGTGAAGAAAGGAGGGTTACTAGTGGGGTACCGCAGGGTTCAGTACTGGGGCCGGTCCTTTTTAATGTCTATATAAGTGACATTGCAGAGGGACTGGAGGGGAAGGTATGTCTCTTTGCAGGTGATGCAAAGGTCTGCAACAGGGTCGATATGCAAGGTGGGGTGGAAAGGATGAAAAGGGACTTGGCAAGGTTGGAGGAATGGTCAAATGTATGGCAGCTTAGATTCAATGCAAAGAAGTGCAAAGTAATGCACCTGGGAAACAAAAACCCAGGGCAAGAGTACACAATGGGGGTGAGATACTGACAACAACAAAAATGCAAAGGGACCTGGGGGTAGTCATATCAGATGACCTAAATGTGGGTCAGCAATGTGAGAAGGCAGTAAGGAGGGCTGGTGGGATACTGGAATGCACAGGGCGAGGCATCACTGGTGGAAAATAGAAAGCTGTTGGCCCTCTGTACAGACAGTTGGTAAGAACACATTTGGAGTACTGTGTTCAGTTCTGGAGACCCCATTTCTGCAAAGACATAGACAGGCTGGAGGTTGTCAAGAGAAGAGCAACCATAATGGTGCAGGGTCTGCACCAGAAGACATATGAAGAAAGACTAAAGAAGCTTAAGATTTATAGCCTCAAGGAAAGGAGGGAGAGGGGGGTCATGATAGAAACTTTCAGATACCTGAAGGGAATCAACAAAGTCCAAGAGGGTAGCATCTTTCAAAAAAAGAGATGTGCAAGAACAAGGGGGCACAATTTGAAGATAGAAGGGACAGCTCAGAGGTGATGTGAGGAAGTATTTCTTCACAGAGAGGGTTGTAGATGCATGGAACCACCTTCCTGAGGAGGTCATAGAGTCAAAAACAGTGGGGGAATTCAAGAATGCATGGGACAGGCATAAGGTAATTCTAGTGGGTGGTAGGAGGAAGTAGGCTGTTGGTTAACTAGGATCTGCAGCTTATCTGTTAGGTAGGGAAATGGGCAGACTAGGTGGGCCAAGCAGTCCTTATCTGCCATCAAATTCTATGTTTCTATGTTTCTATCATTCTATGTAGATCCTGGGTTAATCTGGGCAGGAACCTGTGGGAAACACCTCAGCCACCTCCTACAAGATTGTATAACATTTCCTGCACCTCTGCCACCCTTTTCCATTGAAAACTAAAGGAGAGCTCCACCTACAGATGACAGTCCCCTCCGCATCACCACACACACACACACACACACACACACACACACACACATGCCTAACAGTGAGACTTCCCCATATCTGAGCATTTCCAATTCAACCAAGGAATAAACACAAGACAGCAAAACTGTCAAATTTTTTTTGTGTGTGTGGGTGGTGTAAGGTAAATAACTTGCTCCTGGTCACAGAGAAGTATGCAAGTGGCAGCAGTGGGATTCAAACCTAACTCTTCGTGTTTGCAGCTCAGTGAACTTAACCACTACACATACTGCCATTCCTGTTGCTTTGTAAAATACATAGTAGTTAATTTGTGTGAGAGGTGCTTAAGGCTAGGGCAGCTTTTTGATGGATCTTAAAAAATTGCTTCCTCGACCCCACTAGATTGCTGGCAACTTCTAAGGCCGGGGGTGATTTTCTTAAATCCAGGCAGTGTTTGAAGCCTTTAAAGTTCTGAAAACACTTTCCCATGCACTTTGTGTGGTGGCACTTAGCCCTGCCCCCTCATCGTTGCAAGAGCCCCAGCGGGGCACTTGTTACTGCATGTGCTCTGCGAGATTGTATAAATAGTGATTTGCATGAGAAAGGCAGCAGCAACAGCTCTGGTGGCTTCCATGCCACTGCTGTGTAAATTTCAGCTCCAGGTGTCCTGACCATCTTCAGTGAGATCAGTTCAAATAACTGCAGAGCAACTGTGAATGTATGCAGTCACACAGCAACGGCTGAGAAAGGAAGAGAGCAGAGTGAGTCAGCACAACCAGCAGCCAGCACGCTGTAAATGTTTTATCAATAACCCCCATGCTTTGAACATGATTCAGTACCTCAACTTCCACTGTAGTCTGTGCATCCATATTCATTGCAAGGAGGTGTAATTACAAAACTGGGACTCAGATGTGTGTACATGGTCTTAACCTGAGAGCAGTTAGATGAACGAGATGGGGCAGGAGGCATGAGTGATTCTTCAGTATTTCTTTGAAAGTTATGAATGCATTTATTGGAGCACAGATTTATTCTGCTTGGGGGGCTGGTAACCAACATGCACACCTTACTATGCAACAGGGTCAAATTGATGTTCAACATAAAAGCGTTACTGAATCGGCAGATTGAATTTAGGAGCAAATGCAGTCACATAATTCTTTTAAGAAATTTCTTAGGAAACTGATTCTCTGGTGCCTGTAAGGGAGAGGGGTTCAGAACATTGAGAAGTGGGGAGTGAATGGGGGTGCACAAAGGACATATACATCCAATAGACAATTTTCTTTTATCTTTGTGCAATTCATTTACCCAGGATTGCCGCCAGCTGAGTTGTTACGTGTTTCCAGCGGGGGCCCTTTCTTCTCATTACCACAGCTGGTTGGGCAGGAGCACTCAGTGTTTTTTGAGTTCGTCGTGTGCACCCAAAATGGCACCAGTCCATGCGACGAACGTTCTGCATTGACAAATGATTGTTATTTTTGTAGAGTACTATATTCCCAATAGTCTTTAGTGTGTATTATCCAGTAATATATGTACATATCATGGAGAATTTAATGTTATTTTCATATACTTGGTGCTTTCTGAGACTGAGTCATTTCAGGTATAGATAACCGAGGTAGATTTGCAAGTCTATGGTCCATTTCTGAAGAGGCAGGCTACAAATTTAACATATCTAAAGTAAAGAACCCATAGCTGTGACAACAGGGTGGGCTATTTGCCCTTTGGGAAAGAGCACTGTACTATGTGAGTGAGGGTTCTAGTAAGATTCAGACCTAGAGATACCCCAAGTGAGATTGCAGCTTGGTGATGACATCATACCAAGGTAACCACAAAAAAAGAAGTTGACATACCTTGAGGAGCTGTGCAAAAAAGGGGTCATGTCTTTGAGGAAGGCTTGCCTCGGGCAGACTTCATAGACCTCTTTGAGAAAAATGACCAGGGAAGTGGTGCAAAAGAGGTCACAGCTAGTTAAAGTCAAGAGATATATGCTGGAGAGAGTGCAATGTGCTACATTTTATAACTGTGGCAGCTACGCAGGCAAACTGGACACAAATGATGTAACTGGAGCTCACCTTGGTTAAGGTGAAGGCAAAGGCAGAGGGAAAAAGGCAGATTCTGAGTTATAGATATTGAAAGTGGAGACAGAGCTGCAAAAAATTGAGGCTGGAGGCAGGGAGGGAGGAGAAGCAGCACCAGCATGAGATTCAGATGAGTGAGGAGTGAGAGAAAGAGAGAGCAGAGGGAGAGAGAGAGAGAGAGAGAGACAGAAGAGTGAGAAAGGCAGTGCCAACAGAAGATCCAGCTTAGAGTGAAAGCATGAACATGAAAGAGTGATGAAAATTCTATGTCAGAGGGCACCACAAAAATCATATGTACTGGCATCAGGAGTTTGATCTAAGAAGCCAAAACTAATTTCAAAATGTTTCCCAAGTATCAGGAGAGGGATGATCCTGAGCTGTTTTTAACATCTTTTTGAGTGCATTTGTGGGCAATTTGAATTGAACAGAGCTTCTTGAGCAACTCAGCTTTTGCCACTCCTTACAAGCAGGGCATCAGATGCCTTCTCCAGGATAGACAGTGAGGACTATATGAACTAAAACAATTTTAACAAAATGAGGAATGTAGTCAAAAGCAAGCTGTTAATGATTAAGGAGCATTTAGATGTGGAAAAAATATGGGGGCTGGTTAAGTTAGCCATTTTGAAGGCTACTAAGATGTGTATAAAAACAGTGACCAAAAAGAACAAACACAAAAAATAACATGGTTCAGTAACCAGGTAAATACCGCAGTTAGAACCAAAAGGGAGGCCTATAGGAAGTATAAAAGAACCTAGGAAGTCAGCCCATGGGATGCCTATATACAGATGAACAAAGAAGCCAAGAGTATGGTAAAATCAGCCAAGGCCACAATGGAGCTTCAGCTTGCGGAAGGGGTTAAAGAAGGTAAGAAATATTTTATTTTTTTCGATATACACAAGAAAAAAGAAAGAAAAGGGAAGGAGTAATTAGACTTAAAGACGGTGACAGAATGATGGAGGACAGGCAGAAAGCCACTGTTCTGAACAACGTAAAAGGCCCAGTACTAGACAGTGGCATCAAGGCTGCTATCAAAGGTGTCCCACAAATGGAAGCACCATCAGTCACCAACAGTCAGGTTAGAGAGTTCATGGATCAACTCAGGGAAGACAAATCACGAGGGCCTGATAGAATACACACAAGGGTGCTAAGTTAGCTAGCAAGTGAATTAGCAGGACCCTTGGCACATTTATTTAGCAGATCACTTCAGACGGGAGTAGTGCAGGGAGACTGCACAACTGCCTGCTGAAAAAGTTGGAGGACCTGGGAGCAGCCAAGTGCATAGTCCATTGGGTAGGTAATTGGCTTAGAGACAGAAAACAGAAGGTAGTTGTGCATGGGATGATGTCTGTTGAAGGCGAGGTCACTAGTGGTGTGCCACAAGGCTCAGTGTTGGTGCCAGTCCTGTTTAATGTCTTTATCAGTGACATCAATACAGAAATTCAGGGCAAAATTGCCCTATTCATGGACAATACCAAGCTAGAAGGGAGGGTTGAGAGCAAGGAAGCAGTTAAGGGCCTACAAAAAAATCTACAGAGGCTGGAAAGATGGTCCAACATCTGGCAGCTGAGGTTCAATACAAAAAATTATAAAGTGATGCATTTAGGTAAAGGGAATCCAAGGACAGAGTACCACCTCAATGGAGTCCAGCTCAGCACCACGTGGTAAAAACATGACCTACTGTAATTAAGGTGCCATTCTTAGACCAGTTCAACAGAGTCTCAGACTCTAATACCAGAGGGCACGAGTGGAAGTTGATGGGGGGAGCTTCAAGAGGGAGCTTAGGAAACACTATTTCACAGAAAGAGTCATGAAGCCATGGAATAAACTGCCATCTGAGGTAGTGGAAGCAAGGACCGTGACATCATTCAAGTTGGGATGGGACAAGTCTAAAGCATGAACAAAAGCAACGGGAGCAATAGCAGACATTAGGCAGAAGGGGGGAGTTAGGTCCTAGGATCTGAGAAGGTCCAAGGAATAAATGGGCAGACTAGATGGATCCTTGTTCTCCTTCTGCAGTCTTTTTTTCTGTTTCTAATGTAAAACATTTCTTGTTAAAATGTTTTGAACTGACTCCCTAGGCCTATAGACAAACATTTAGAGGTTTGAGAAAGGTACAGGGAAACAGTATTCTGAAATGTGTGTCTGTACAATCTGTCAGATTGATGGTTAGAGGGTACAACTGCTAGCTCTGTGGAACGGATCAAAGATTTGTTACTCATGGATCAGTTTATAAGGACTGTACCAGAGGAGCTGGGGATATGGTTACTCAATCAAACTCCTAGCTCTATTAAAGAGGAAGCTGCAAGGGCTGATCAGTTTGTATCTAGCAGATCCTGCACACAGCAAAAAAAAAAACAATGGGGGAGGGAAATGAGGTGATTTAAAGGGAAACCTGGTGGGCAAACTAAAGGAACCCAGCCTGTGGCTGAACAAAAAGGGAAGCTGAATGGTTTCAAAAGTAAAGAGTCAGGGAAGCACAGGTACTATATCTGCCAAAAACTGGGACACCTGTCATATTACTAACTGAAAAATAGAGCAAAGGGTGCCAGTGCAGCTGGAGAAGGTAGCTCTGGAAGCTCCCAGCAGCTAGTGGCCTATACCCAGAGTACAGTTCCAATGAATTCCACTACACACTTGTACCTTGTGTTAGTAAATGGGATGGTAACTCAGGAATTGAGAGACACTGGGGCTTCCATTTCAATGGTAAAACAGGGATTTGATTCACAAGGATTAGATCCTGCTGAGCCAGTTTTCAGAATTAGAAGAGTGATGGGTCCTGCAGTTGCAATGCCAATAGCCTGGAGCTTTCTAAGCTGGGAAGGTGTTCAGAACATACAAGAGGTAGGTGCTGTACTGGGTTATGTGATATGGGCAAATCTCTCACTGTGAGGCAAACAAACCGTGACTCAAAAATCGCCCTATGCAGAAGGCTGACCTCAACAAACAATGACCGCCGCAAACAGTGATGATCATCAGCCGTTTAATGAACAGCAGTAGAAATACTTCTTTTTTTGTAGAGGGCAAGACCCCAGCATCCCTCTTTGCAGGGGACAAGACCCCTGCACTCCCAGAATTAATATAATGTAGGCAGTGACTCTAACCACTAAGCCAAACGGCCAGCTCAGCAGAGTTTGGCCACACACCTGCTTATATCCTAGTATAGTGAGTGTAGTTCACTGCTACACTCACTATATAGGATCTTTTGCTCTGTTTCAATGGTTGCCTTACACATGAGCAGTATTATTTAGTTACTCATATTGAGTCACTCGATAATACTCCCCATATAGGGTGATACTGTTGTATTAGATCTGCCCATTGATATACTGTAATTCTGGGTAATTACTTTAATAGTTAGGTCAACATTGTGCATGTGACTACCCACAGTAAGGTTTGGAAACAGCTCCTGAGGACACAGAGGGGAAAGTGCAACTGGACACAACCACTCCCTCAGCAGCAGAAGAAGGTGCCATTGAAGAATGAGCTGTATAACATGAGGAAGAGAAAGGGTTGTGCCTGATTGAAAAAACATCACATGGTCATGTATTATTTCTCAATCAATCCATGGTATAGTATACAGCATATAGCTTCCCCATGTTAGTTTCCTGTACATGATGGTTCCTTCTGAATTAATCCATAGCAGAGTGCTCACCATATGTGTTCCCCATTTTACATTAACGCACTTGGGAAACAAAAACCCAGGGGAAGAGTACACAATGGGGGGTGAGATACTGACAACAGTAAAAATGGAAAGGGACCTGGGGGTAATTATATCAGATGACCTGAAGGTGGGCAAGCAATATGAGAAGGCAGTAAGGAAGGCTGGGGGGATACTGGGATGCATAGGGAGAGGCATCACAGTAGAAAACAGGAAGTTGTTATCCCTCTGTACAGACAGTTGATGAGACCCCATCTGGAGTACTGTGTGCAGTTCTGGAGACCCCATCTCTGCAAAAACATAGACAGAGTGGAGGCTGTCCAGAGGAGGGCAACCAAAATGGTGCAGGGTCTGCACCAGAACACATACAAAGAAAGACTAAAGGAGCTTAATATGTATACCCTTGAGGAAAGAAGTGAGATAAGAGACATGATAGAAACTTTCAAGTACCTCAAGGGAATCAACAAAGTCCAAGAGGGTAGCATCTTTCAGAAAAAGAGATGTGCAAGAACAAGGAGGCACAATTTGAAGATAGAGGGGGAACGGCTCAGAGGTAAAGTGAGGAAGTATTTTTTCACGGAGAGGGTTGTGGATGCATGGAACACCCTCCCTGAGGAGGTTGTGGAGTCAAGAACAGTGGGAGAATTCAAGAATGCATGGGACAGGCATAACGCAGTACTATTGGGGGTAGGAGGAAGTAAGTTGTTGGTTAACTAGGATCTGCAGCTTATCTGTTAGGTAGGAAAATGGGCAGACTAAGTGGGCCAAGCGGTCCTTATCTGCCATCAAATTCTATGTTTCTATAGAGTGCCAACCGTATGTATTCCCCCTGTCATAATCTTTACCTGCAGTAACTTAAAAATGTCTATATGGCTATGTAATGTGGGCTTTTTGTTTTACTTGGTATATGAAACTTTTTTTAGATTGAATCAATTCAGTACATTTGGAAATTGATCTAAAAATAGCTATAAAACAGCGCTGTGCTGCTAGTGTTGTTTCACAGCCAGCTGTTTGCCTGCCAAGGGAATTGCAGGAACAACTACCAGAACTCAAATCTACGCCCTTAAATATATTTATTTCCCATAATGCACAGCAGCCAAATCCCAAACAGCAAACACAGCAGAAATATGAAGATAATTCCATGGTTCACAAACATATGTCAGCCTAAATGAACACATGTTCTGAAATGTTGATTACATCTGCATGTAATCAGTCATTGAATGACTGTTCACTGTTGTACTCACAATATTTAAAAAAATCAGCCTGTTCAGCATGCAGTTTCTCCAGTTAGGTGCAACCCATTCCCTTCCCCATGTTACAGGTACAGTAAGCATTTGCCTGTATCTGTGTCAGTGTTTTATTGTACCTGCTTATATAGGATGTCATGTTACAATTTCTTATCCAGCATAATTCCTTTTTTCTGCACTTGCCATGTTACAAGCGCATTAAACAACTCCAGAGCATGGTTCTGCTGTGGCATTAATCCATGGTTGGGTGGTTGGAAGCACCCCCCAACCATGGATTCATTCCACAGTAGAACCATGTTCTGTTGTGGTTTAATGCTTCTCTGAGCAACAGTTCTGAGCCACAGCTACAGACTGGGGAGAGTTCAGCCATGGGAGGCTCTCCCACAGGACAGTGTTTTAGGGAAGGTCAGGTGTACAGAGCAGGAGAGAGCTCGGCAAGCTTACCCATCCCAATAGAAATTAAGGGAGTTGGCCTTTAGGGTGGAAGGCAACTCTCAGAGTTTGGAGAAAAGGGAGGTGTACTGGGAGAATGGGCTTCTATATCATGAGTGGGTTCCAAAGAGAGGATCAGAGGAAGGGGTACTGTGGCAGACAGTAGTTCCTAAGGAGTATAGAAAGCAGCTTCTGGCCTTAGCCCATGATACACCCCTTTCTGGGCACTTAGGAGTCAGCAACATAAAAAGGTGAATAACAATTTTTACTGGCCCAGTATCTTTTTTTTTTTTCTACTTTATTTCTTTCTACTTTCTTTCCTTCTCAGCTAGGGTTTTTTTTACCTAAGGTTTCCTCCTTTCCAGCCAGCCCTCACAGTCCCCCACCCCAGCCACAGCCAGAGCTTGAACCCTCTCACTCCCTTGCCCCTCGGTCACATCACAGCTGGTACTTACCCCACCACTGTGGAGACCTTGAGGCTGGGCTTGGCGGGCGCTAACTTGGGTGTGATCATGGCGGTGCCATCACGGCTAAACTTCAAGCATGCCAGAGGATTAGTTACTTCCCTGCCCCATGGCACTGATGTGCAATGGCTTCAAGGACCCTGCTATGTGTGCTACTGTGCACCACATGCCCAACACCATCTGTGTCATTCCCCACTGTGGATCGTTATATGAACTGACCCCCAGCCACCACCAGGAGCCAGCACTGCCGTGGTTCCCCCAACCCACCCTCCTCGGAGGAGGGGCGCAGTCTATAGGATGCTCAGTCCCCCTTCCCCTGGCTGATCCTCTGACACCCAAGGTAGCTCCTGACCCAGGATCATCGGCGTGGTATGAGGTATGGCATCCAGCACATCAACCCTCAGTGTCACCAGGTCAGCCTAGGCCTAGTATCTTCAAGGATGTGGCAAGCTGCTACCTGACTTGTCCATAGTGCCAGAGGGTGGGAAAGGTGGGGGCAAGGCTCCAGTGTCTTTGATTTCCCTGTCTATAATTGAAGAGCCATTTTGGCATGTTATTATGGACATTGTGGGGTCACTCAGCAACCTATGCTGCACAGGTGAGAGGTACATTTTAGTGGTCATGGATTACACCATGAGGCTGTGGCCTTATCCTCCATTGACGTGGGAAAATCAGTCAATGAACTGATGGGGATATTCAGTCAGGTAGGTTTTCCCCAAAAGAATCTACCAGACAAGAGTACCAGTTTCATGTCTTCCTTAATGGCCAGTCTTTGGGAGAAGTGTGAGGCGTGGCAGCTGAGGGCCTCCCATTACCATCCCTAGACTAATGATTTGGTCTAGTGATATAATGTGTCACTTAAATCTATGATAAGGACATTCATCAACCAGAATGTGAGAGAGTGGAACACATATGTACCTCATCTCTTATTTTCATATAGGGAAATCCCCCAGGAGTCCACAGGGTTCTCACCCTTCAATCTCCTGTTTTGCCATAGGATAATGGGTGCCCTCCATTGGTAAGGGATGAATGGGTGGGACAGCTTGCTCCCCAAGGGGAATCTGTTGTGAAAAACATCCTGAATTTCTGGTCATGGCTCAAAGATCTCATGGGGTTCACCCAGGAGCACCTAGCCACTGCACAACAGAGACAGAAGACATTACATGTCCATAAGGCCAGAGCCTGGGACTACAAAGTCAGGCAACAGCTAATGGTACTAATCCCTGTCCAACTGAATAAATTACAAGCAGCTTGAGAGGATCCTTACTCAGTGGTAAGGATGGTGAATGATATTAATTACATGATGGAGCTACCAACAGGAGGTGCAAGCTACTAATCTATCACATAAACATAATGAAAAATACCATGACCGGGATGAGATGGTCCTGTCTGATGCAGCTATCCAGAGGAGGAGGCCAAAGCACATCCACTGGTGGATCTCCTTGGAGAGGTTAAGACAGAATCCTCAATGAACACTCTCACCCTCTCAGAGCAGCTGACACCACCCCAAGCTGTCAAAATGCATGTGGTGCTGCAGACATTTAGGGAAATGTTCATGGGGAACTAGGATATACCACACTGGCCAAGCACTACATGGATACAGGCCATGCTGAGGCAGCCACCTTACAGAATCCCTGAGGGATTATAGCATGCCATTAAGAGAGAGATCAAGAAAAAGCTGGCTCTTAGTGTAATTCAGAAGTCCAGTAGTCCTTGGGCCTCCCCTGGGTATTGATCCACAAGAAGGATGAGACCAAGAATTTCTTCATTGACTATTGCAAGCTCAATAGCTGTATGGAGTCAGATGCATACCCCATGTCCAAGACAGATGAGGTTCTAGAAAGGGAGGAGTCATGTATCTGACCACCGTAGACTTGACAAAGGTCTATTGGCAGGTACCCCTGGCCCCTTAAGCCAGAGAATGGTCGGCCTTCATCACTCCATTTGGCCTATTTGAGTTTGGAGAAATACCATCTGGAAGAATTCAGCATCCACCTTTGAATAACTTGTGGACCACATTCTGTCTGGGGCACAGGACATTGCTCTGGCATACATAAATAATATTGCCATCTGCAGCCAGACATGGGATGATCACATCAGACATGTGACCAATGTGCTTTGCCAGCTGAAGGCTGCAGGGTTGACAATTAAGACAGAGATGTGCCAGACTGGTATGGCAGAAGTGTCACATTTTTATCACAGGGTTGGGGGTGGCTACATCCAGCCTGAGGCAGTGAAAAATGAGGCCATACAGGGACTGGGCAACAACCGCCACAAAGAGAAAAGCACACACCTTCCTAGGGATGAAGGGGTACTATCAAAAGTACATGCCAAACTTAAGTAGCATAGCCTGATCCCTGTCTGATCTCACAGGAAAGAAAATTCCAGAAAAAGTTCCATGAACAGATCATTGTGAAACAGTGTTTTGCCAGTTGAAGGAGGCATTATGTTGGGCACCTCTGCTCCTGAGCCTTGCCTATTCTATGAAGTTCATTGTGCATGTGGATGCATCCATCATGGGCTAGGCATGGTTCTGAGTCAGGTCATACACATGGAGGAGGAGCACCAGGTCATGTACCTGAGCAGGACATCCCTACCCAGAGAGGAGGAGGAGGCCTATGCCACAAATGAGAAAGAATGTCTGGGGGCTTCTGGTGTCATCACCTGCTGTAATGTAATGAAGACTTGGAGCTCCAGTCCGACCTTGACCAAAACACCTCTAAAATCACTCTAACTGTTTTGTATGCAATGACTCTGCTTGGAAGAGAGGTGGCAGCAAGTGATGGGAGGCTCAAAAAAAAAAGAAACATGCAAAAGCAGCATGTCATCTTCCCCTGTACCTTCAGATCACTTCAGTCGGGACATTGCGAATGCGCAAAACATGGCTGATTTAAAATCCTTCAGGGCTGCAGTTACTAATGCCTTACAAACCCCGTGCATGGATGTTGATATGGTTTAAAGACTGAAACCTGAGAAATGCAAGGGGTAATAACTGCTTGCTGTGTCAGAGTGAACAGATATGATCAGTGACTTAATATTACATATCCATCACTGAAAAACTCAATTAGAACAGAAGTGCAGTGACTTGGAGGGTCGGATACATACAAAAAAATCTCAGGTTATGGGCTGCTTCAGGGGGAAGAGGGGCCCCAAATCACGTAATCCATTGAAAAAGAAATTTATGAGGGGCTGGACTTTCCTACCTCTAAACCCCCTAAATTTAAAAAGTCCATTGAGCACTCGGCCCCAGGCCAGGACTGACAGAGTGCACAAGATCGATAATTATGTGTTTCTTGAGCTATATGGTAAAGGAACATGTGTTAGCTGCAGCCTGAAAAAGGAAGTATACTGGGGCAAATCTAGATTGTACTTTGATTAGGACTATGCACCAGTGGTGCAAGCCTAATGCATGGCTTACTCTCCTTGCCAAAAGTCTCTTTGGCAGGTGTGCTTGCACCTTCAAACCTCCTTCCTGGCAAGACTTAGGGTCCACTTTTCTGGACAGACGTGTAGTGTATCATTCAGCCAAAGAAGCCATAGAGGATTTGCCTCAGAGGGAGATTGAGGTGCTGCAGCCCCCCACCCACAAGACAGACTGGAAGAAACACCCAATTAGCCATTCACCTGCTTGATCAAGAAGACAGACAACAAGTGAGCAACAGATTGACTGTAGCAGATGCGGTGAAATAGCAAGCCCCTACAACACTGCAGGCTGTAAAAGACATGCTGCAGCATTTCCAGTGTGTCGCTTGCTGAAGTTCTCAGTAATATAACTTTGGTCTAGCTTTGGACACAGTTTCTCAATGAACTGTTTCTGCACTGCATTACCAATGCTAAAGATTCCCTGTTAATTAATATAGTGTATTGCTTATATTGATTTTATTATGCTGTGCCAGAAGACATCTTTATTCTGATTTTGGTCTTTCACTGTAAGTTTCAGTTGATCTGCTCCTCTCATAGTAAGGGGCCAGGTTCTGATTGCATAGGGGACACTGGGGGATGGAGGGACACTTGCTTTTAGAGCCTCTGGGTACAGCTGATGTGTTTTTCTAGCTCCTTATCTGCTGCTGAGCTGTCCTGGGCCATGAGAACTAGGCACTTCTGGTGAGGTTATTAGACCTTAGGGGCCCCTATACAGGTATAGGGTGGTGCTGGGGGGAGAGCCACTGATACAGGCCGACCAACCTGGACCCCCGGATGCCATGACCTTAGCTCCATTCTATAACCATTAATATTGTTTTAGTAAAATCAGGTGTTCTCAGCTGATCTCTGGTGGGAGCTACCCTCTCGACCACCTTAAAGTGCTCCTCATTATTGTGGGGAGGGGCCTCCCAGATGCTCAAGAGTGCTGTTTATACAGGAATAGACAGTCTGTAAGCCACAGGCTGGGCCTTGATGAAGGCTAGAGTGGTTTGGGATCAGGATCTGGTTCAGCTGTCATGTGTGAGGGTGGCTTACTTTTTGGTGAGCACTTCGATATTGCCCAATGGATCAACTTAGTGCTGGATCCTAGTTCTGGCAGTGGAGTGAAGCTAGAGGAGCATGGTGGGTAGCTCCTACCCCAAGATGAGTACAAACCAGATGACACCGTTATCACAGATTAAAGTTGGCCCCTCCTTTCCAGGCACCCTCCATCCCTCCACATTGGCAATTGATCCTGGAGCTTGGGGGAGAAGCTGTGCAAAGTAGCCTGGCAGAAGACACCAGGAGGAAGGACTATTGTGTGACTGGACTTCTCTACTGGGACTAAAGAAGTAGAACTCTTGTACTTGAACCTTTAATTTAGGGTGAAAAAAAAACTAACAAACAAAAAAAAAGTGTGTGTTTGTCTGAGATAACTGAACTGAATGGTTATCTGAACAGTTATCTAGGTGTAAATCTCAGGTGATTGAAAGGACTTGATATCTGTGCAGTTTAAATTACTTGTAGAAAGATCTAGTAAGTAGGGGGAGTGGCTTATCTAGAAGGAAGCTAAATTTAAAGACTGCCTTAGAAAGATTCTGCTAGTAGCTTGGCAGAAGACACTAGGAGGATGGACTGCTGTTTGACTGGACTTCTCTACTGGGACTAAAGAAGTAGAACTCTTGTACTTGAACCTTTAATTTAGGGTAAAAAAAAACTAACAAACAAAAAAAAAGTGTGTGTTTGTCTGAGATAACTGAACTAAATGGTTATCTGAACAGTTATCTAGGTGTAAATCTCAGGTGATTGAAAGGACTTGATATCTGTGCAGTTTAAATTACTTGTAGAAAGATCTAGTAAGTAGGGAGAGTGGCTTAGCTAGAAGGAAGCTAAATTTAAAGACTGCCTTAGAAAGATTCTGCTAGTAGCTTGGCAGAAGACACCAGGAGGAAGGACTGCTGTGTGACTGGACTTCTCTACTGGGATTATATTGCCCTCCTTCCCTCCCCCACAAAGCTAGTTCTACTTTTATAGGCACAGGATTTGACCGACAACAGGAACTTTCTGTTTGGGAGTAGGAAGTGAGTGATCACAGAGCCACCAAAGACCCATCATCCTAGAAGGGCAAGAGTAGCTCTCCGGCCCCCTCTAGCTACTGGAGGTCTGCCTCTGAGCAAGTAAGGGGTCTACTGAGAAATATAGGATATTCTTGTCTCAGAACAAGTCAATCAGGAGCTTAAAGGGCACACAGACAGAAAGTAAGTAGAGAGAGAAGAGAAAAAAAATGGAGGAAAGAGTAAGGATTCCAAACAGTTAAGGAGCCAGAAATAAGACATGATGAGAGTGGTGCAGTGCATTGGCTGTGGAGCAGCAGTCTTCCGGGAGACATTCTGGAGTATGCGGTGTTGTCCCATCTGCAGGCACCTCTCTGGGTTGAGGGAGGAGGTCGCTCATCTCCAGGCTGAGTTGGCCAGGATTTGTGGGACCTCCTCTTCCATCCAGGGACCACCAGTGCCACAGCCGTTGCCTCAGAGGTTGCCAAGAAAGAGGAACAATTGGACCACAGTGGGCTCAGGGAGGGTGAGGGTGGTGGAACAGAGGCACATCCCTCCAGTTGTACCTCTCCACAGTTACTATGCCATTCTGGCAAAGTGTGGTTCCTCTATGGAGGCATCCGTAGTGGAGACCAAGGAGGATGCTGGGAACCTCCACAAAGGAGACCCACAGGAGGGTGGCAGAGGACCCCACAGGGGAAGGAAACAACTCCTGGTGGGGGACTCCATTGTTAGGAAGGTAAAATGGGGGAGGAAGGGGAGAGGGAGGTAAGGTGCCTGCCTGGTGCCATGGCTTGGAGGGACAGGGAGTGAATCCACAGGATTGCTGGAGCAGCTGCACAGGGGAGGGAGCTGGATGTCATTACCCACCTAGGGACAAATGACCTGGCTAAGAAAGGGATTAGAGAAGTGCAGGAAGAGTTTGTGGAATTGGGGAGGGGCCTTAGACAAGTAGCACGCACGGTAACCTTCTCGGAGGTGCAGCCCATCTATGGTGTAGGAGAGGCTAAAGTGTTCCACACCATGGGATTCAATCAGTGGTTGAAAAACTGGTGTGGAGCTCAGGGATTTGGCTTCATTGGGGACTGGGGGTCCACCTGTAGTGATGCAAGCCTACACTGGCATGATGGTCTGCATCTGTCCAGGAGGGGAAACAGGATCCTAGGTGATAGGCTTAAATGCTTCATTGGCAAGTATTTAAACTAGCCAAGGTGGGGGCACTGGAAAGGAGCAGGAAATCCTAACCCCCAAAAAATCACGGTAGTAAGTGTGGTAAACACCAACATAGAGGTGTCAATAGGAGACGGGCAGGGTAAATGGGAAGTGACAAAGGCAATAAGGACAGGGATGGGGCAAAAGGAGTAAGGCAATCAGAAATGGAGGGTAATGAGTACCAATGCTTCGTAGTCTGGCAACAAGCTCCTAAGCTGGTGGCCTTGATGGAAGAGGGATGCCTGGATATCGTAGCAGTCACAGAAACATGGTACACAAAGGACCATGACTGGGAGGTTAACATACCAGGGTACATAACCTACAGGAGAGACAGGCAGGGGAGAAGAGGGGGAGGAGTAGCTCTCTATGTAAAGGAAGGGATAAAAGCAACTGAACAAAAGAGTAAACAGGGAGGAGAGGAGGCACTGTGGGTCACCTTGAGACTGGAAAGGGCACTACAATCTGCACAGCGGTTGTGAACAGACCCCATGTCAGGGGGAGGGAATGGACAAGGATATGATAGAAGGCATTCTTAGGATGGCAGAGAAAGGGGAGATACTGTTGATGGGAGACCTGAATATGCCAGATGTTAACGGGAGCACATTTGCTGCAGCCACATCCAAGAGCAGGGCCATTCTCAATGCTCTACAGCTGGCAGGCCTCAGACAGCTATTTTCGGAACCCACTCGTGAGGGAGCAATCTTAGACCTCGTACTCTCAAATGGGGGCAGTGAGAGGATCTCAGATCTAGAAGTGGGTTGCCATCTAGGAACAAGTGACCATCAAACAGTGTGGTTCACGTTAAACTCAGCCACAGAGTCAAGCCATACAAAAGTGAGGGTACTGGACTTCAGGAGGGCTGACTTTGGCAAGATGAGAAAGTGCCTCAGAAAAGCACTAGCAAACAGGCTAGAAGGAGGGGTGGAGCAACAATGGGGAATCATCAAAACTGCCATCACAGAGGCAACGAGCCTTTGTGTGAAGCAAATAAACAAATCAAAATGAAAGAAAAAGCCACTATGGTTCTCAAAAGAGGTGGCTGGGAAAGTCAGGGAGAAAAAGACAGCATTCTGGAAGTATAAGGAAACACAGAAGGAGCAGGACAGAGAGCTGTACCAGTAAAGACAGAAGGAAGCAGGGAGGGAAGTCAGAATAGCAAAGGCCCAAACTGAGGAAAAGATAGCCAACTCGGTTAAGAAGGGGATAAAACCTTTTATAGGTACATCAGCAAGCGAAAGACAAAGGGAGGGATAGTGAGGCTGAATAGAATGAATGGTGGGTGGTAGGGGACAGTGAAAAGCAGGGATACTGAACAAATATTTCTGCTCAGTATTCACAAAGAGGAGGGGAAGTGCTTAATCCAATTAACAGAAGCACTTTGATAGGGGGTCGATCCCAGTCCTTTCAGAGAAGAAAGGGTTCTGCAAGAACTCCTAAAACTGAAGGTGGACAAAGCAATGGGGCCTGATGGAATTCACCCCAGAATTCTAAAAGAATTAAGGGGAGAACTAGTGAAACCACTGGCTACTCTTTTTAATAAATCATGGGAGGATGGTGTGGTACCCAAGGACTGGAGGAAGGCAGATGTGATTCCTCTTCACAAAAGTGGGACCAAGACAAAGACAGGAAACTACAGACCTGTCAGTTTGACCTCTGTGGTAGGGAAAGTGATGGAGTCACTTCTGAAGGAAAGAACTGTTGAGTACCTAGAGGCCAGTGGGGCACAGGACCCAAGGCAGCATGGGTTCACAGTGGGAAGGTCATGTCAGATGAATCTAATAGATTTCTTTGACTGGGTGACCAAAGTAGTAGACCAGGGAGGGCTGTGGACATGGCCTACCTAGACTTTAGCAAGGCATTTGACACAGTCACACACAAAAGATTAATAGCCAAATTAACCAGCCTGGGAGTGGGTCCCAGGGTGGTAGCCAGGGTAAAACATTGGCTGGACAACAGGACACAAAAGGTAATTGTAAATGGAGTCCACTCTGAAGAAAGAGGGGTTACTAGTGGGGTACCGCAGGGTTCAGTGCTGGGTCTAATCTGTTTTAATGTCTTTATAAGTGACATTGCAGAGGGACTGGAAGGAAAAGTATGCCTCTTTGCAGATGACACAAAGGTCTGCAACAGGGTTGATACACAAGAGGCGTGGAAAGGATGAGAAGGACTTGGCAAGGTTGGAGGAATGGTCAGAAGTATGGCAGCTAGGATTCAGTGCAAAGAAGTGCAATAATGCACCTGGGAAACAAGAACCCAGGGAAGAATACACAGTGGGGGGAGGTAGTAACAACAACAAAAAGGAACAGGACCTGGGGGTAATCATATCGGATGACCTTAAGGTTAGCAAGCAATGTGAGAAGGCAGTAGGAGAGCTGGGGTATACTGGGATGCATAGGGAGGCATCACCAGCAGAAAACAGGAAGTTGTTATCCTGCTGTACAGACAGTTGGTGAGACCCCATCTGGAGTACTGCATCCAGTTCTGGAGACCCCATCTCCGCAAGGACATAGACAGGATAGAGGCAGTCCAGAGGAGGGCAACTAAATGGTGCAGGGTCTGCAAGAGAAGCCGACAAGGAGAGACTTAAGGAGCTTAATATGTATACCCTTGAGGAAAGAAGGAGGAGAGGGACATGATAGAAACTTTTAGTACCTCAGTGGAATCAACAAAGTCCAAGAGGGTAGCATCTTTCAGAAAAAGAGATGTGCAAGAACAAGGGGACACAATTTAAAGATGGGGGGGGGGGTTCAGGGGCAATGTGAGGAAATATTTTTTCACAGAGAGGGTAGTGCATGCATAGAACAGCCTTCCTGAGGAGGTTGTGGGGTCTAAACCTGTGGAAGAATTCAAGAATGCATGGGACAGACATAAGGCAATTTTTGTGGGGGGTAGGAAGAAATAGGCTGTTGGCTAACTAGGATCTGCAGCCTACCCTGTAGGTAGGGAAATGGGCAGACTAGATGGGCCAAGCAGTCCTTATGTGCCATCAAAATCTGTGTTTCTATGTTTAAAGTGTTAGAAGTCCACTGACTGGGTTTCTATCAGGTAAAACTGCTTAGACTGTTTTTGATCCGTCTATACCAGTTACAGAAGTTAAGAGGCCTCACTAGTTATTTGTCGAGGTGGGGTTCCAAACTTTTGCTGCTTTAATGTATCCAGCAGAGTTCTTGCTGTTGACCCAATGGGGGCTTACAATGTTACACCCTAGACATTGTATGGCCTCCCCTCCTAGCGTGAGAAACTATCTCCCTATTATTGGCCAGAGACACAGAAGGCTTGGCTTCAGCACATGTTGGTATGACATCTGTATGTGGGAGACCAGCTGCTGAGATCTGCAAAAAGGTCCTACACCCATCCCACAGTAACAGGTGTTCTGTTACAGCGGTCTTCAGCTTTAGCTATGCTTTCCACTGACAGGATCATCCAACTCCCATAGGAGTATTTTTCTTCTCCTTGGAGGCCACAGGTTTGGCAGATTTCATTGACACCTTTCAAGTTTAGTTAGGCATATACTTTGTAGTTGCCTTGCTGGCACTATGTTGTATCTCCTTCTCAGTGTTTTCCTTATAGTAGTTTCTGCTTATTGGTTTTGTACTCTCAGTCTGGTCTTTGGGTTGCCCAGTGTCTCCAATTTCTCTATTTCTTCCCCATTTAACTTTTATGTCTGCATTATTTACAATCCCTGTTGCTTTTATAAGTTTTGAATGTGATCCTGAGAATGTGTTCTTATTCTGGTCTACCCCCCACCTTTTTCCTTCCCTCCCTCCCTCTTGGGGGGCGTCTTTCTTCTTCGGACATCTCCCTGTTACCAATTATTTTGTAGTGGCTAGCACATCCAGTTATCTATTAATTTTAATGGTGTCCACAGCCCAGTAAAGCACTATAGGGTTTTACAGCAGTTTAAACAAGACAACCATGATGTGGTGTTTCTTGGGATAGTATTAATCATCACAAAACAGGACAGGTACCCATGAGTAATCATATCTGATGACCTAAAGGTGGCCAGACAGTGTGACAAGGCAGTGGGAGAGCTAGTGGGATGCTAGGGTGCATGGGGGGTTATCACCAGCAGAAAGAGATGGCGGTGTTACCACTGTATAGATCACTGGTGAGGCCGCACCTAGAGTAACATTTAGAGTTCTGGAGACCACCACATCTCTGGAAGAACATAGACAGGGTAGAGGCAGTCCAGAGGAGGGCACCCAAAATGGTGCAGGGTCTGCATCACAAGCCCTATGAGGAGAGACTGAAGGACCTCATATGTACACACTGGAGGAAAGGAGGGAGAGAGGGGATTTGATAGAAACATTCAAATATGTCACAGGTGTAAATAAAATTCAAGACGGAAGCATTTTTCAGAAAAAAGATGCTCAAGAACAAGGGGGCATGCTATGAAACTGGAATGGGTAGACTTAGGGGAGATGTGAGGAAGTACTTCCTCACAGAAAGAGTGGCCTGGAACAGCCTCCCAGCAGAGGTGATGGGGACAAAAATGGTAATGGGCTTCAAGAATTCATAGGATAGGCATAAGGTAACCTTAGAGGTAGGGAAGGGGGGTAAAGCCAGAGATCAAGTAGAGTCTGTGGTGTTATAGTAGATAGGGAAAATGGGCAGACTAGGTGGGCCGAGTGGTTCTGCCATCTATATCTATGTTTCTGTGTTTCAGCAGACCTACCTCTTGGCTGAGGAGCATGAAAAATGTAAGTCCTTTGGCTATTCAGTGGCAGTGGCCTCATCTCATGAGTCTGGATGGTATTGGCGGACCATGATCCTGGTGCTTTGAGGTTTTACCTTCCAGCTACAGAACCAGTTGATAGACCCCGAGGGGCAATATGCTATAGCAGTGAGAATGGCATATGATTCCCCAGTTACACTGGTCAGTGTATATTTTGCACTGTAGAAATTCCAGAAAAAAGGTTTGCACTGCGGTATCGATGCTCTGCTGTGGTTGCTAGCCCCACACTTGAGATGACAAAGTCCAGAAATTGCAGAGCACTTGCTAGACAAAACCCAGTAGGACCCACACTCATGAAGACTCAAAAACAAAGACAAGTAGTGTGCTGATTTGTGGCAAATCAGCACACACTTTTGTTTTTATTTGTGAGTCCGGCAGTGAATAAAAGTTTGAAAAACTTGATGACTTCGAGTAGCCTTCCTTTCATTTGTGTGGGTCCTACTGGGTTATGACTGGTCAGTGCTCTGCAATTTCTGGACTATATTTTCCACTGGGCTCAGAAAACCATGTAGCACAGTTTTTTTTTGTTTGCTTTTATATCTTACTGACTGCCCTACAGGGGCACCTTACTATGGGCAGCAGTCTTAATATTATCTTGAACCCAAGTTTGGATGCCTCAGGACCCTGTGAGCATCATGCCACCCCTCTGCAAAAGTACCTCAAAACTCCCTTGGCCCATTGGGGCTTTATAAATATATAGCAGCACAGCTTTCCTACTGGGCACAAGTATACCAAATATGTCCCCTGTATGAAAACATCAGTTAGGTTGGACTACTGTATATCCTAACTACTGCTGAACATTTGAATCCCTTGCAGTGTATCTGTCATGGAAGAATCCTGATATTAATCACACCCTAGTTTATGCCAAATTGTGTCTTGGTAAGCCTATCCACAAAATGCACTTATTCTGTTGAGGGACCAAGACCTTATTAAGACTGGAAAAGAGCATTCCATGTATTTTGTAAGAGCATTCAGTAATCTCAATTTCTGCCCCATCCTCTGGAACTCCATCAAGGCAGTGCTCGGAGAACTTATAGCCCACTCCTCTGAAAAGCAGAAGCAGCGTGATGCTAACTTTCTTGACTTGCAACAGACATTGCACACACTGAAGTCCTTTTTCTTGCAAGGAGACAAGTCCCTGGCTCCTCAGATTGCTGCACTGAGCAGGAGATACAGCAAATTGATGGATGCTAGGATGGAGCAGGCTCTGTTTTACCTATGGCACTTTTATTATGAGGGTTGGGCTTGGGGTGTTCAGAATTTGGTTCGCAGGCCTAGGCTTGCAAGACATAAGTGTGTATCTTCCAAATTTTTGATCTTTCCTCCAGAACATTCACCCACAAACATTCTGCTATCAGAGAGGTGCTATCCCGGTTCTATCAAGACCTTTATGCAATTGATGGTGAGGCCTCTGAAGAACAAATTAACACTTTATTATACCCTCTCCCTCTAGCAAAATTAAACCAAGAGGAAGCTCCATGTCTTTTTGCACCAATTTCATTTGAAGAGGTACAGTTGGTCTTGCAGGATTCTAAAACACAAAAATGCCAAGGTTTGGATGGCTATTCATTCGAGTTTTATGACTGATTTGGAGATTTTCTTCTCCCCACGATGCTATTTACCTTTCATGCTGTTCAAGAAGGTGAGATTCCTTCCCTCTGTGGCATTATGCAATGATTTGGGCTTTGCTGAAGCCCGACAAAGACCCTCAATACGCCACCTCATATAGCCCTATATCTATTTTGAGCTATGAATATAAGGCCTTTATAGCTGTTTGGGCTAACACACTTGAGGTGTTGCTTCTGAAATTCATTGACATGATCAGGTGGGGTTCATTAAACACAGGCAGGTGCACAGTAGTGTTTGGCACCCCCTTCTTCTAACAGATCATGCAACCATCAGACAGATCCTGATGGTGCTGATCAGTTAAAGCTGTCTGGGCTAACAGTCTTGAAGTGTTGCTTCTGAAATTCATTGACAGGGATCAGGTGGGGTTCATTAGACACAGGCAGGTGCACCATAGTGTTAGGCACCCCCTCCTTTCAATAGATCATGCAACCATCAGGCAGATCCTGATGGCACTGATCAGTTTGGAGGCTGAGAAGGCATTCGACAGGGTGGGCTGGCCTTATCTTTGGGCAACCTAGTTCAGCTTCAGCATCCCAGTGGAGGTGGTGAGGATACTACAGGGAATATATGCATATCCATAGGCATACTTGAGAGTTAACATGATTCCTTGACTCCCCTTTCCCACTGTTCTGAGGCACGAGGCAGGGTGCCCCCTTTCACCTCTCCTGTTTGCTCTATACCTGGAGCCACTGGCAGAGGCAGTCTGGAATGACTTTCAGATATTGGAGATTCTGGTAGGTAATGAGATTTTAAACTCTCACTGTTTGCTGACAATATTTTGTTTACACTTACCTCCACTGAGGAATCTATTCCAGCAATATGGGAACTCTTGTACTCATTTAATTCTGAAAAGGAGGTCCTGCTGTACCACTACTCCCCCTCTGTCACACTAAAAAGGCAAGTTCCCTTTCAATGGCATAAAGGAACATTTTGATACCTAGGAGTTAAGATTGCTAAACAGATTTTGCATCTGGAGCTCCTTAATTTTGAACCTTTATCCCAACAAATTCCAGACAATTTGTCTCGCTGAAACCACCTATATCTGTTTTTTTCTAACTGCTTAGTGGTAATCTGGCAGAACATTCTTTTTCGTATGCTCTGCCAGTCATGCCTGACGATATGTACTTTAAGTCATGGTACAAGGCAATATCTAGATTTATCTGGTAGGGGGCCCCTTCTCGTATTCGCTTTTCCATTCTTCATCTCTTTAGAGACTGAGGTAGGGTCAATCTCCCCAGTCTCAATTTTTTTCCTTTTTTTTTATTTTATTGAAATTTAGGATTACAAATACCTTTGAGCAGGAACTGCTCGTTTACAAAGGTTCCACGTCAAATGTACTTGAGAAGTATCTGTCTCTTGGTGTCTTCTACTTTCCACCAATTTAGAAACATTTTTAATTCACCCTAAATAATGTCTTTAACCAAGATTATTATCTTTGGAAATTCCATGGGATGTCTCCCAATAATGAAATTTAGCAGGCATACTGCAGAAACCTTCTAGCGGTGGGTGCTTATATGGAAAAACTTTCTAGTGAATGCCTTTCTCATGCTACTACGGGCTCTCCCATATGACACAGCCTACCCGCCAAATAGATTGCACTCAGCGATGAAGAAGTGGAGCCAGCTGGGGCTACAGTTCTTTTTTCAACTGTTGAACTCCCAGGGTGCACTTTTACTTGCTTCCCTACAGGCCACATTCCAAATTCCATCCACAGACCATTTTTGGCACCTTCAGGTACTGTTATACCTGCTGGATCAGAGAATGGCAGTAGCAGTACTTCTAGATAAAATGCCTTAGCTCTCTCAAATATTAATGAGTCTTCTATGGTGTCAGCATGGCTCAGTTGGTAGCACATCCGCCTCTGGACCAGAAGGTTGTGGGTTCTCGTCCCACACCGGGATTGGACTTGAACCTAAAATGCTGGCATCTGAGTGCAGTATTAGGGGGGTACTATACTGCTGGGGTGTGCCGTTCTTTGGATGAGACGTTAAACCAATGTCTCTTCTACCCATCCAGGTGCTGTCCTGGTGGGTGTTCATGTGGAAGTAAAATAACCCAGGGCACTCTTTGCAAAGGGTAGGGGACATTCCCGGTGTCCTGGCCAACATTCTCCTTCCCATAAACCATGCAATTGTCCAGGTTGTGTGTGGTTGTTGATGTGTGATATGGCCGCCACTACACATTCAGTCATTTCACTACCAGTCTAGCATTACTTGTAAAGTGCTTTGGGATACACTGTGTAAGAAAAGCGCTATATAAATGCTTATTTTTCTTCTTCTTAAAGGTGATAGGTTGACCCATCTTATAGGGCACCTCTACAGAGCCCCTTTGGAGTGTTTGCCTTATAAAACTGAATCTATTCTTCAGATATTGAACAAGGAACTTAATATGGAACATACCTTAGCCATCTGGCTCAAATTGGGAATGCCAGTTTATAGACTAACATCCACCACTAGATGGCAGGAATTCTCATGGAAATGCAGGTATAGATTTTTTTGCTCCCCTGAGATTGTGGCAAAATTTGCTGGCCACAACAAGGTATCCTGCTAGAGGGATTGTAGGCAGTATTGGCTAATCAGACACATATATTTTTGGACTGCCCCAAAGTTTAGCCATTTTGGCAGACAGTAATCTCTGAATTGGAGGATATATTCTCTTGTCCAGAGGAGGTAACCCCATCTTTGACACTGTTGGCCATTCCCCCTAATGGGAGCTCCTTTTGAGGACAGACACTTAATCCTCTACTGATCTGTTTTTGGCAGCTAAGAAAGCAATAACTCAGCTATGACACACCACTCCTACCACAAAGGGATGGAGAAAAATATTGCTAGAAATATATAGACTAGAAAAAACTGACCTGTACCTTGTCAAATTGATAGCATTTATTTAAAGAATGCTGGCAGAGGTGGTTGATGTACTAGTTGGCTAACTATACCAATTTTTTCAGTGAGGCAGCCCTCCCCTTCTGCCTTCCCCCGTCTGCTTCCCTGTCCCCTTTTTTTCTTCCCATGTTTCTGCTACTTTCTTTGTCTTTTCTATGACTGTACTGGATTTTGGCAATCATATATACCCAATTGATTGGTTCAGTCAATCAAATATACTTGGGTTAATATCCCAGTACTGACACTGTAGTGCAGCATGAGAGGGGTGCTGCACTTCTGAGGTGCCGTCTTTCCGATGAGACGTTAAACCGAGGTCCCATCTGCCTAGATTGGTGGTAGTTCAGGTGGATGTTAAAGATCCCATGGCACTTATCGAAAAGAGTAGGGGAATTTTTCCCGGTGTCCTGGCCAAATTCCCCTCATTCACTAAAAATACCACCAACAGCTTAATCTGGTTCAAGGTCAGTTGGCATTCATCTGTATCCCCCTCCTCTGGATCGTGCCTGAAAATAGGCAGAATTTGTCTAGTGCACTTACCCGGTCAACAAAAACTAAATAAAATAAATAAATAAAGTAAATACTAATAGATTTGTATAACTATAGACAAATGACCCAGAATAGCAATGTGCCAATACAATACTTTTTTTATTCCATGAGATTCACCAATAATGCCGATGTACCATGTACCATGTGCCATATATGTTCACTGAACTGAATATTGTTTTTCTGAAAGAAAAATAGTTTACTCAGTCTGCTCTATCTCCTTATGAACACTGAATAAAAATTGTATTTGAAAAAAGTGTCGGGGTATCATCTGAGCTCTGCAGAAGCTGCAGCCATAATTGTATGGGAGGGCATTTACACTGGTCACTGACCACAACCCCCTTATGTGGCTCCACAGGACCAGGGGGCAAACCCCCAATTGTTAAGATGGAGCCTGGTGCTGCATTCCTATTACATGGGCATTAGACACTGTAGTGGACCACATCATGGCAATGCAGATGATTTCTGTAGGCCATAACCAGCAGCTCAGTAAGGAATGGAAGGTGCCGTAAAGAATTATTGAATTGTTAAACTAGAGATAGAGAGAAGTGCGGAGCATATCAGGTACAGCAAACCTGCTAACATAAAAAATATATAATTTAGGTGTGCTAAAAGATTTTTTTACATTTTTCTAGGGATGGAGATGTAACATCTTGCAATGTATTTTGTTTGTGTGTTTTTTATTATCATATATGCCTCAATAAAGTATTTCAGTCAAGGTGGGAAGTCTGGTGAAACCTGAAAATTATATTCCCCTGTAGCTCATGCCTCAGGGTACTTAGCTACTGTAGGAGTTGCCTTTGTTAAAGCAGTCCTTTTCCTGTCCTGTAAAGGCCCTTTGTCTTAGGTAAACTTCAAAGGGCTTAGCTCCTTTCATAGAAAAGAAGAGACATGTTATGAATGTAAACATGGCCAAGGCAGAGTAAGGCATTTTCAGCTGTGGATGTAAGCTGCAGGCATTGGTATATGTGGCATTCCATGTTATGCCATTTTTCCTTTTATCATCCCCCCTGCCATCTTTTTGCCTCCTCTGTTTATTCTTTCTGTTTTTATCCCGTTTCCTCCGTTCCACCTCTGTTCCCCCCTCTATGGGTTTTATTTCCTCTGGGGATATCACAACTTTATGGTCCTCCATGTTGACTTCACAATCCTGTGTTGGTGGACAGTTTAGTCTCCTTGCATCCTTCAGCCACCATCGCCCCCCTTGCTAGTTTAAATGCTTGCCAATGAAGCATTTAAACTATTCATTAAGGACAGTGGTCCCCTTCCTGGACAGGTGTAGGCCATCCCCCCTTGTAAAGGGTCACATTCCTCCAGGTGGGTCCCCAGTTCCCAATGAAGCTGAAACCCTTTTCTCCACACCAGTTCTCCAGCCAAGCATTGAAGTCCTTGGTGCAGAGGTTCCTAGCCTCCCCCTTGCCATGGACAGGCAGCACCTCCAAGGAGGTCATGGAGCTTGCTACCTGCGCAAGTCCCCTTCCCAACTTCCTGAATTCCTCCTGCACCCCTGCTTTCTCTGCCTTGTCCCCAGCCAGGTCATTTGTACCAAGATGGACAATGACATCAAGCTTCCCCCACTTTGCTACTGCTTTGACGATTCTATGGATCCTTTCTCCATCCCTCTGAACTGTGCTTCCCGGTAGACACTTTGTCTCCCTTTCCTCCATTGTTTCTGTACCCAAATCCACTTCCAGACTATAGAGTCCCCCACTAGGAGAAGCTTCCTGTTCCTTTGAGGTTCTCTTCCACCTGCCTGTGGGGTTCTCTAGTGAAGAACATGTTCGTCCACCATGGTTGCAACTTCTGGTGTCCCAGTGGGATCCTTCCACTCCTCCAAAACTGCATAGGAGTTCTTTAGTTGCACCCGGTTGGGGATGTTCTTTTGATCCACCCACGTCACCCTCCTTGAGCCCACTGTAGTCAACACACTCCTTTTGCTGGTCCTCCTGTGAGGTAGTGGGTGTAGACTTGATGGCACCTGGGTGGATAGTAAGAGCTTGACGGGGATTTGGGGGCAGCAGTGATGGAGTGGAGGTGAAGGGGGCAGGAGAGCGGGGGGAGGGAGGATCTGAAGTACACCAAGTGGAGCTAGGAGGAAACAGATGGGAGGAGGGAACAGCCTGGGCACCAAGGGGAGTGGGGAGGAGGGGTGACACAGGAGGAGATGAGGGTTGGGTAAAGAGAAGGGGGAGGGATGGTGAGCAGGGTATGCTGGGAAGGTGGCTGGGGAAGGGAGGTTGTAGGAAGCAGAGAGGAGAGTAGAGTAGGAAAAGAACAATGGGAAGATAGCTGGAAAGATGCATAATTGGGAGTTAGGGTGGTAACTTGGAGGAGATAGCTATGAGGTGGTAAAGCAGAAGGTAATAGGGCAGATTGTCATCAAGAAGTATGCATGTAGTAGAAAATGGGAGGCCACAAGGGGCAGTGGCATAGGTACAGCTTCAACTGAATGAACAGCAAAATGTCAGGAGGATGTTGCAGTTATTGAATAATAGACAGGGTTTGTATGAAAAGTGGTAGGCAGTTAGAGCACAACAGGGAAGCTTGGGATAAAGCAGAGCAAGTCAGATTGTGGGTAGGTAACAGACAAGGCAAGCCTAATAGTCTACCAGGAAGAGTTGCAGGTTAGGGGCAGCATCAATTGGAAGGGAATAATAGGCAGATGAAGGCCTTTTACAGTTAATTAGTAATGGCATAGAACAGTTTCACTGGCCAGGGTGGGAAGATTATGCCTTCCTCCGGTGCCATGTTATATATCTATGGAGAAAGAGAATGAGAGAGAGAGAGAGAGAGAGATGCCTATTGCTTTTAATCCTGGCAGTGATAACATACTGTTCAATGTGCTTGCGAAACCGGATGAGATGAGATGAGATGAGATGAGATGAGATGAGATGAGATGAGATGAGATGAGATGAGATGATGCCTGTGTAATTTGATTTGCTTTGTGGCTTTCCACCTCTCTGTCTGTGGGATATACCATCCTGTAGGGGTATGACGCAAGGAACCCTAGATGAGAGTTCCCCCCTTACAGGTGCCACAGGAATGAATGTGTCGGCTAAGGGTAGGTTAGGAAGAAACCCACGGTTAAGAGAGAGACAAACCACTGAAGAAAGAGGAGTGGATGGTGGACAATGAAAAATGAATCCTGGTGAGGTCCAGGATGTGTGTTCTTTTAAGACCGATGGGGAAGTGATGTTGCTGCTGTGCCCACTGAAGCTCAGGCTTAAGCCCTCCCATTCAATGTGCTTACACAACTGGATGAGATGAGATGAGATGAGATGAGATGAGATGAGATGAGATGGTGCTTGTGTAACATGATTTGCTTTGTGGCTTTCCACCTCTGTATCCATAGGATATACCACCCTGTAGGAGTACGACACAAGGAAACCTAGAGGAGGGTTCCCCCCTTACAGGTGCCATGGGAATGAATGCATTGGCTAAAGGTAGGTTAGGAAGAAGCTCAAAACGGGGAAACCCAAAGATGTTGAGCTTTGAAGAGGCGAGGATGATGTATGTATTCTGAGAAGATGATAAGGGCTGACTTCCTAAGGAGAGAGGGAAAAGCTGGGGCCACCATCCATCTCCACCCAACAGCAGAACCTAACTAACTAACCAAATAAAACACTAACTCTAGCTAATATTATGACAACTGGCATGGAGGAGAGTAAAAAACCCCTTTGAGGAGGGAACCTCTGGGGATCCAAGGCCTAGGTCACCTTCCCTCCAGGCTAATGACATTTGATTTGAGGACATATGTCAGTAAAGAGAATGGTTCATTAATGAGGGATATGATGACGGGATAGGGGAAATACTCCAAAAAAGCACAGATTAAAGAAGGAACATGAGGCAGCAGGGACCTGAGAAGGGTATGCTCGAGTAGTCGATGAGAGGGAGTAGATCCATGTAGAAGTCAGAGGAGCAAGGGGTATCCAGATGTGCTCATGACGAGACTCCAGATGTGCTCACGAGGAGACTGAGGATAATACAGACTGGCTTGATGGAGTGATGCGAGAGGCAGACACTGAGGCTGATGAGGCGTGTTTGATGAGACCCTGAACGATTAGACCCTGAGGCTGTAGTCGATGAGGTAGCATAGGATTCAATGATAGGAATGCTCAAGTAAGCAAATGCTTAAGTAAGCGATGTAAATAGATAAACCTTGAGGCAAGGACGACTAAGTGAGGACCAGAGTTATGAACCTGATACATACGGTACGATGGCCACGGGTCAATGAGGTGGCATAGGAGTCTTGATAGGTATGCCTAAAAGAAGTATCGATTGCAGGCCTCAATTGGAGTGAATCCTCAATGGTCGGTACAGAATGTAAATGAGAGGAGAAAGGAATGAACTTGAAAATGAACTTCTATGAAGGTAGAATGCTCGATAGAGCGATGCAAATAATTATGCTCCTCGAAAGGAGGTAGACTCCAAGGCCAAGAAGGCATGTGAATACTTGATGGCTGGTACGAGATAATAAGTAGGGAATGATGACCAGAGTCATGAACCTGATACATGCTGCAGGAGGGCCGCGGGTCGAGGAGGTGGCATATGATTAATGATAGGTATGTCCAAAAGAAATATCAATTGCAGGCCAGATGGAGGCAGCTGAGGCATACTGATCGAGCGATTGAAATAGATGAGCAGGTCGAGGCAGGGTATCGTGGAATGATAGGAGAGAAGTGGATGATGGACAGTGATGGAGAGAAGCCATGAAGGCCAGAACAGGAAATATCGATTGGAGGCCTGCAGGACTGAGTATGCCATGACTGATGATTGAGTGTGCAAGGACAGATGGCGATGATCGGTGAGGAAGTGGACCCTAAGGGCTGAAAACCAAGGTGAAAAGGTACGAAGGTGCCCAGGAGAATGCAAAGAAAGCACAAAGTGAAGCGGCAGAGCACCAGGCACACCTGACAAAAGCCAGTGCACACACACCCAGAAAACTCCAACCCATAAATGGCACACACAGAAACAGCACCCGATAGGGTGCCCCAGGCCAGGGTGAGGAGAGGCTAAGAGGATGCACTGCCATATAAGGCAGATGAGAATGAGATCAGTACATACACAGCGAAAAGAAAGCATGCCTCTACTTGTATCATATGGTATACCTTGCAAGGTAGGGTAGGAATTTAAGGTCATACATGGAGGACCAAGAGTATCCATCACTTAGGGAGTGCCCATCAGTCATCAGCATGGAGCACCACTGAGGAAGTGAGTGATAGCGGCAGCCAGGCAGGGGCAGCAGCTAGGTAGGGGGAGAGAGGGCATGTGGGAAGAGGGTAGCAGACAAGCCGGGAGAAGCACAGAACTGGAAATGGAGCAGGAAGAGGAAAATAGATGCCCAAAGGCAGCTGCCAGCTAAACGAGGTGGCCGCTACAGCCAGAAGACCCAGCAGATGATTGAGGAAGGCACTGGGAAAAAATGAATGAGGAGTGAGGGCAGAGGCCACAACAAGCAATGGGAGCAAAACGAGTGAAGTGAGGAGGGAGCAGGTGGTGGGAGGTGACCGTAGTAACAATCCGACTGACACAGAAACGGGCGAGGAAGAGCAGTGCCTCCAGCCACAATGAAAAATTAATCCTGGTGAGGCCCAGGATGTGTGACCTTTTAAGCCAGATGGGAGAGTGACGTTGTTGCTCTACCCATCGAACCTCGGACTTAAGCCCTCCCATTGTAATGTTTTCTTGTTTTGCTGATTAATTAACTCCTTCGGTCCCATAGCCATCATATGGCGTCGATACCATCCATTGTGGAATCTGACCCAAAATGGCCACCAGGAGAGAATGAGTTTTAAAGAACATTCAGAATGGTTTGATGTTTGAAAGAATTTACCTTTCCAGGCATTTTGACAACAGTTTGTTTTTCTTCAGTATACTGTAATAATCTGATATCTTTAGTGCACATTAGGTATTGATGTGCTGTGCACTCATGTTGGTTTTGTTTTAATTTTTGGGCATTTAATTGCTTTATTATCTCTCTCTGTTTGATTGCTATTAGTGTAGTTCTTCAAGACTGAGTACTGTCCATTCTGATAGAGATGACCTAATTATGGATATTGCGCTAACCAGGATGATATGTGACATAACTGATTCTATTTTTTGGTAAGATGAAGGATTTTACTTTGGGGAATATTTATGCTTATATTCATGTTGGGGAAAACATTTTATGCCAGAACACACCACACAACACTGCATTGCACCCCACTATAAGTTCTGTTCACTTCAAATTCAGCAAACTACTTGCACTTTGATAAGTCATCATTTTTGAGTGTACCTTGGTCATTTGGGGATTTACTGAGCAATAAGGAAACAGCTGTTGCTGAAAAGAGCACCCTAAAGATCACTACATCTGGGATGCAGACGACGAAGTGCAGGACCTTAAGGAGGACCTGGCTAGGTTACAAAGGTGGTCAGGAATCCTGCAACTGGGGTTCAGTGTGAAGAAGTGATAGGTCATGCATGCAGCAAGGAAGAACCTGAGGGCAAAGTACAGTCTGGGGGATTAAGGTCAGTGAAACAGAGGAGGAGAAGGACTTGAGGACAGCCACCACCAGTGACCTTAAACACACCGTGCAGTGGAGGAAGGCAGCAGCAAGGCAAACAGAATGCTAGGCTGCATTGCTAAAGGGTTCACAGGCAGGAGAAAGGAGGTTATACTGCTGCTGTACAGATTCATAGTGCATCCCTCACCTGGAGTATGGCATGCAGTACTGGAGCCCCTGTCTGAAAAAGGATATTGACCAGCTCAAGGCAGTCCAGAGGATGGTGACAAGGATTATTTAGCAGTGCACGGCATGTGATGACAGGCTAAGAGAGCTCAGCGTGTACTCACTAGTGGAAAGGAGGGAGACGGGAAATGATTGAAATCTTCAGGTACCTGAAAGGTATAAACTAGGTGGACATAGGGGATCTTTGCTGTCTCACTGATAACAAGACCACTAGGGGGCATTGTCTTTAGCTGTCAGGGGGAAGATTCAAGAAGGAGGTTAGAAGACACGTCATTACAGATAATGTAGTGTCCATGTGGAATGAACTCCCATCTGAGGTTGTCACTCAAAAGACGGTGGTGGGTTCAAGAGAGGGTTGAAAAGGATGAAGCAGAGGGGCAAGGTTGCTGGGGAGGGGAGAGGGCCCACTACAGTCGCAGGATCAAGGGCACCACAATCAAGCAGACTTAATAGACTGTAAGACCTTCTTCTTCTGGCTATTTGGTTTGTTTGTATGTTCCAAAGCATGCCAAACAGCCTTGGTACATGAGAAATCAGTGAATCTGGAACTGTACAAATTTTTAAGAACCTATCAATCGATCTGCTCCATATGGCACAACCGGAATTCCTTCTGCAATGGCCTTATTACATAGATCATTGAGAATTAAACTGTAAAGATTAGCAGAGACTAACAAAGTTACATGTAATAGTGTAATGCGTGAGAAGCACAAATAGTCAAAATGAAAAATGAAACCATATGCTGAAGGGTGGAAAAATGTGAAACACCCAATGCTGGAGATAGATGCTATGCTGATCAAGAATGGTGAAACCTGGTACCAAGTTTCTGACACATTACTGATCAACACCTTATTTTATTTATTTATTTAATACTAGGATTACAAATACCTTTGAACCAGAGGTTCTTTAACAAAGGTTCTGCATCAGTAAAGGTGCAAAACAAAACAGAAGGAAGCACAATACAGGTTTGGGCAATTAGCATAGAGGTACAAATCCAGTGACAGATAATGCGGTGGAATTAACAGAGAAACAGGTAAGTCAATCAGCAGGTATACAAATAATGAGGTGCAAATAACAAAGGAACATATATACAATCAGCAATCTAAACTGTAAGGAAAACCATCCTGTGGGAGAAGGGAGAGAAGCTAAGGGTGAGGTGAAAAGAGGAGGGGAGGTTAGTCATTCAAGGATCTGACGTTGTCACAAGTGCTGTGAACAGATCACATTAAGTGCAAGGTGGCCTGGGTGGGGGAAGGACAAAGAGACAAGGGGGTAAGGAGGGTGTGTGTGTAGGAGAGGATAGAAGGGGAGGGGGTAGAGGACAGAGGGGTAGTGGAGAAGAGATGAGATAGAGGGAGGTGGGAGAAGAGAGGAAGGAGGGGTTATAGGAGAAGATGAGTTGGAGGAAGGAGGGAAGATGAGTGAGGAGTGAGAGGAGCGGAATGGGTAGGAGAGGGAATGAAGGGGATGGGGTAGGGCAAAAGAGGGAGGTAGGAGAGGGACAGGGGAGAGGGAAGGGGTGAGGGGCAGGGAAAAGTGGAAAAGGGTGGCAAAGGAGGAGAGATGGGCAAAGGGGGGGTGAAGGTGGGTTGCAAGCCAAGGCAGAGCAGTCACAACTGCATGGTCAGAGAGGTGCTGTTGGAGTTTACGCTAGGTAGAACAGTCACAACTGCTAAGGTCAGAGAGGTGCTGGAGGAGTTTACGCTTGAACGGGCCAAGCTTGTTTCAGCTGTAATTTCCAGAGGAAGACTATTTATCAGAGAGGGGGCCCTGGTAAAGAATGCATGTTGAGCCTGGGAGGTACGCCAGAAAGGAACAATATACAGGGATTTGAGGGAACTGCATGTAAAGTGTGCATTGGCTGTGGGTATCATTAAGGCATATGTTGATGGGGGTGTAAGGCTAAGGCAGACTTTCTTTGCCAGGAGGCAGGACAGGTAGGCAAGTCTACTATTTAGGTTGAGCTAATTTGATTGCTTGTAGAGATCACAGGTATGCATATGCTTCTCTGCACCAGTGACAAGTCTACAGCACTTGTTTAGGGCCGTCCTGATCTTTTTTAGTGTGGTATCAATGGCGGCACCATAGAAGTCTAGCCCATAATCAATAATGGATAGTACAGAGGTAGTTATAGCTGCACACATAGTTTCATTGGTAAGACAGTGACAGTGGTGGTAGAGGACCCCTATTCTTAAGTTAATAGATTTTGAGACCTGTTGAACATGCGAGCTGAAGGACATCATGCTATCAAGGGTAATGCCAAGGTATTTAGACTCTTGCACTTGTTTAAGTGGCTGCAGTAGATCATTATGGATAGTGAGGTTAACAGTTCTGAACTTGCTATAAGAGCTGTAAAACAACATGGACTTAGTTTTATGTTATTACAGCAATAGAGGACAATGGGAACAGCCTAGAATGAGAGGCATGTGGTGACTCAAAACATGTTTCACTTCAAATGCTTGCAGAGGCCACAAAGCACGACAGACTCAGAAGATGATGAGGTTGACTTTATCCTTGGCATGAGGAACCCAACCAAGTTATGGCAGGTGAAAGTCAAGAGAATACACAGAATGTTGTACCTTGGTATCTGCAAAGGGTGGGAAGACATCTACCTTCATACCTGAGAAACTATACACCAAATTAAGTGATGTCATATGGCCTAAAAAGAACTGCAAAGACTGATTCTTGATAATGCCCTAATTTTAATACTGTCATGAACCCACTCCTGGGGACCAGGCACACTGAGCTCACATTACCCACACCTAAGTGCAGTCCATGACTGGAGGGGACAGGAATACCCGCCATGTGTCTGTCTAGAGTGCTCACTGTGTTCACAGCTGAACACTTGCCACAAGATCCCAGGGTTTCCTCCAGAAAATCTGGGTAAGGGTAAAATACAGTCTCAAGTCTGTAGCCAGGTGAGGACTCTCCTTGGTTGCTGTACTTGGGGAGGGAGATGACCCAGGTGTTATGACTTCTTCAGAAGTGGCCTTTCATAACCCTGATTGGTGTCTTCTCCCATAGGTGATACAGTGACTTAGTTCTCCTTTACAGACGTTTCTCAAGACCTGTGTATCTCCCCTACTTAAGGAACCCATATTTTTCCTTCCAGGATCCTATCTTTAGTAGTGATGGTAACAACATGCATTTACCAGGTTGGTCTCAGATTTGAATAAACCTTCCACCTTTACACCCACAAATCACTCACAGGCAGTTTTAAAAGCAAAGCACTTTTACTATTTCTACATACTGTAATTATTATGCAAAATTTACAAACAAATGATTTTAGAAATCTGTTTACAGAATAACAAAACAAAATTGGAAAACATACAAATACAAAATGCACTGTGAAATGTAACTGTCTAGTTTCTATCTTATCTGTGGAAACTCCAAAGTTCAGAATATAAATGAAGGCTTCAAAGACCCAGTTCTCTCTTGCATTCATTGGTCCTTACTCTGTCTCTGTGTTATGGCAGTCTTGCTTTGTGAGTCAGGAAGAGTGTCCCATGAAAAAGTGTGCAATATGCCCTGTTAGGAGGGCTTTATATACCTTGGTCCATGCAGTCTGTAACTCTTTGGTGCCTTATCTTTTTTTGCCAGCAGGGGTCTCACTTGCTCTTTCCAAGATTTTTAAGGGACTCATGATTATTAATTAATTAGAGGTCCTACAGTCCCAACAGCCTTTAATCTTCCCCCATCCCTCCTGACTTCTTCTAAATGGAGATGAATTATAACACTTGCAGTGTAATCACAATAAACTTCCAGTGTATATATTCCTTGGCTTCCTGTCACTTACTAAAAATGTGAATAGATTGGTGGTAATCTTGCTGACACCTCCTGCCTAAAGCCTAGTTCTCTTTGAGTTTAAAGTTTTATGACAGGGGCTAGCTTCTCCCATCTCCTTGAGATTTTTTTACCTCTGTTTCCCTTTAATAAGCTTACAAGGAACTGCCAATCCTCTTTGAAAGTGGATTTTTAGCTTCCTGGTTAAGCCTTTGTCCCCAGATTGCATGGAAATGTCAGATATTTTGCAATACATTCTCTCTTTCCTGTGACCTTTTCAGAACCCTGGACATTCTTTTGGCAACCCTTAGTTCTGGCCTGTTTGGAACTTTTAAACATAACCAAAATCAGAGAAAATTATAACAGCAATATGTCTGCAATATTGCACAGCAGTGGCCAAATTGCCACAAATACTAGAAAGGCATACTGTACCTATAAAAAGTGAAATACTCTAATGTATTTTCAGATAGACTTTTCACAGCAACCATATGATACAGGTAATAATCATGTTTGTGATGAATATGATGCCAGTTTAACTTAGTACAGCATAATGTTTGAATTCCTTAAAAAACAATGTACTGTATGTGTATGCTGTTACTGGATTTATTTTCTTTATATTCTGGAATATGTGAGAGATGTAATATCCCAGCATGTTAGTTATGTACTGTAATATAATAACATATAATGTAATCTCAGTTGTCCCTAGTTGCAGGATATGCAATACCAGAGAAAGGAAGTGTGTCCTGGAACCCCAGGCCCAACCATGTGAGCATATAGCTCAATGGCCAGAGCACCAGGACAGTGTTCTGGGGAGCCTGGATTCAATTCCCAGTAAATCATATTATTTCTTTCTCACTACTATTTGTGATTTAATTGCTAAGTAGTGGCTAACTATGCACCCAAAACATCTGATTGTCATAATATTACATACTTTGATATCTGGTAGCCAAACATGATGCTGCACTCCACAGTGTTTATGATGCTCATCGAATAGACTGTTATACAATAAAGTCATTGGTTGAAGACTCATTTCTAAGCAGCAGTGTGGATGTCTCTCTCTCTATATTTTCTACAATCAATGTTTAAGTCAAACACTACATCCTGGGCATTCTATGATGTCAGCTTCATTGTTCAGTGCTATTCAGTCATAAGTGAAGAATGGGAGAATTGACAGCTCAGAAGGCCCAGGTAGCATAGAAACAGCTGGCAGTGAAGAAGGATACCACAAGGCAAACTATGTGGCAGTAAAAAAGAAATAAAAATAATCTGATTAACACAATAGTCAAATTAAACCAGAAAAGTGAATACAATGGAATAGAACAAATGAGAGGTGGGGTTTAAGGCATTTAAAATTGTTTTCTATCATGTTTAAGGATCCCTATTGTCAGATTTATTGAAACTATGTAATGAAACCTCTCATTAATTGCAAGTTGATATGGATGTGTACTTTTTCTAGCTGGTCAGGACAGTGAACATGGACCACTGGTAAAACCTGCTAAAACCATTATGTTTAGACTGGAGAGACTGGCATATAAGATTCCAGATAATAGACTATCTGTTTAGGTATCAAAAGTGGACATGCAACAGTTGTGTTTTATCTGGCCTGCATTTCAGTCTATTTCCCTTCATCCGGTCTGCAACCTATGACAGGCAAGCATTTACATGGTCCATGGAAAGCTCATCTTTGGTGGGAAAGAAGCACTGTATTACTACATGTTCTCATTGGAAATGACAGTATGGCCTGTACTTCCTAATGCTCTTTGCTCGGGGCATCATATATTATAGAACTACTTATTTTCACTGTAATTTTATTTTCATGATATTAACAGGCCACCTTATCCCATGGAAATAAAATGGCAGTGAAAACTTAGTTCTACAATGTCCTATGTAAAGACACATGGTCCTAATTAATGTTGCCAGCTGCTGCAGAGTTAATGGTAACCCACACTCTCTCACCTGACCTTTTCTTTGTTACTGTTTCTTTATGTTGAACAGACTGACACCAGAACAGAACTTTTAGGAACACCATGCTCATTTGCTGCCCCCACATGGAAAATAATTCCTCTAGCGTTGTCGACTTGGATTGACAATAAATGTATGATCAGAGTCATCCAACAATGGCTCTGGATACTTGCCAACATATTTCTTCAAGTAATCTAAAGGCACCTGATGGTCCAACCTATGAAATGCCTTGAGAGAGAGTAGTTGAACCCTGAAGATGTATACTAAACCTGCTAAGGTTAGAGCAGTAACTGGAGCTTGGGATAAATGTCAGATATTAAATACATAATAATGCATATGCAACTGTGTGTTATGAGTTATTTCTTGAGAGGTTTATGCAGTCATCCCACACTGAGGGTGTGTAAAAAAATTCATAGGCACACAGTTACACAGGTTCTATTGTTATAATATCCAGTGTTAGATGTTTTCAACAAACAAGCAGTTTTCTCCTCCATAACCACCGGACGCTGTCACCTTCAGGCACCTAGCATAACAGAAAATAAACTTTTAAATTAGTCCCTTACATACAGAGTACATATACATATTTTTATTGCTAAATTGGGGAGTGGAGTCCTAGTAAAGTGCTACAAATGTGTTACAATTAATCCAAAATGTGGGTAGGCATGGCACTAGTAGCCTATGCTGTCCACAAATAATTCCTTTTTTGTGGGACATTTTTTGAGTTTCATTTGGAGTACTGTACATGATTGTATTCAGCAATAATTTTTTTTTTTCTTCTGCTCAACACAGTTAGTAAAAATGAACTGTCAGTGCTGGTTTCTGGGCTAACCCCAGGTTTGTAAACCAGCACATGATGTATTTCACACTGCTGTTTGGGTTGTTTGAAAATGTCAGATTTAAATGCTGTAATAACTGGGTATGGCATCATAGCCAGTTACTACAGGGTTTGACTGGAGCCATTATCATTGTGAAAGGTGGTTACCAGTAATTATATTTTGAATACTGAGTGCTAAGCAAAGAAGTCACTGGGAGTACCAATTTGATATTGATCTGAGCTAGATTTGCTCAACACTGAAGTTATTTAGAGGAGAACAAAGTATTTAATATTGCATAGACTCTGACCAAGTTGGTTGACCAGACATAACCCCTTTTGAACCCATTGAGGCAGAGATTTATATAATTCATATGAGGAAGTTTTTCTGGATATCATTTTACAGTCCCTCCAATCAAGTTTTACAGAAACAAGAAAAAAGAGAAAAGTAAGACTAGTGAACTGAAAAGGCAAGCTGAAAATGTTTGATAAACATAAAGAAGTAGAGGTAATGTAGTGGTAGAAGTGTTGGGTTAGGGAAGGCTGGAATTATGGAATTTGATATTAAATAAACCAGCATCAAGTGGAAGACTGGAAAGAGGTTTAAAGGATTATCAAGTACTGTAGAAGGAATGTAAGAACTTACAAATGAAGAATCAAATAATTGGGGACATGATTGTGAACTAACAATAATGAACTCAAAAGGGGAGTGAAACTGAACTCTCTGAGCATTCTGAAGACTTATATGCAGAAGCAGAAACAGTGCCAACAGTAATAAGTAGGTCTGTAAGATGTGAACAATTTTTAGAAGAGGTAGCTAAATTCTTAGCTCCATATTTGAAAGAAATGATTAATGAACCCCACAATCTAACAATATTAACAAAAAAAAATAGAAATAATGGACATAAAAGAGGAATATGCAGTACAATGGAGAGAATTTGAGTACCTAAAGTTTGATGTTACTGAGATTAAAATGGCATTGAGTCAAATAAAACAGTAGATGGCTGAAAATTAAGAAGTAAAAAAGAAACACATTCTTCCACAATCAATATTCATATACTGTATGTAATGAAATAAGTAACAATAAAGGGAAAGGGAACAGAAGACAAAATATAAAAAGAAGAAAAATAAAAATGATCAGTAAGAAGCAGGTCAAGCTAAAGCTCTGAAATTTGTAATAAATGATGTACAATTATGTATTAAGTGTCCTCCATGTCAGTTGTTCTTCAGCCCTCTGGTTGTAAATTCTGTACACTATTGTAATTCTCTGTAATGTATGTAATAATCATATGTTCCCCTATCCCTCAATTTCCCCCAGGTCATGTCTGGAAACGAGTGGTGCTCCGCTCAGTACGCCTGCCTGGTTAAACTCTTAAATAAATAAATTAATTAATTAAGACAGGAAGAAATATAATTAATTAAGAACACAGTGAATAGGGATTTTCTGAGAACCTCAACTCCAGTTGCAGTAAAGAAGCAGCACAAAAGAGAAAAAGGATACATTTAATAGAAGTAAGTTTGGGAAAACTGATGGAAGGATATGGATGGAAAATGATACTCATATCTAAGTAAGAGAAATTGGAAAAAGGAAGATTAAAAGGACAAAAGGATATGGGTAAAATTAAAGAGATATGTGGAAAAAAGACACTGAAATAAAAGAGAACAGATAGTAAAAACAGAGAAATAAAAATAGGAAAATTACAGAAGCAGAAACATCAAAATCTCAAATATCGGAAACTTTAATGAAAGACAAAAAACTGAGCACCATCTATGTAAAAGTTACAATGCCAATGGGAAATGAACTACCACAGAGTTTAAGAAACCGCATATTTGTATATTGAGAAATGTACTATGAATCATAATGTTATGGGAAGACATTTGTTTTCAGTTTATAGATATGAAACAGAAACATTTAAAAGATGGATATATATAGTATGAAAACTAAATTGACTAAAAATAAATATTAATGAAGGTGAAACAAACAGATGACTTCAAATTGTAGTTGCTCTGTACATAAAAATGGGCAGAATAAAATTAACTTTGTTAAAAGAAAAGTAGACCAGCAGTTGTCTATCATTATGAAAACCTAATAGTCATTGAATAAATTCTGGTGTATGAAATGATAACAAAGCAAACAGTAAACTATGAAGAGAGTATACATTTGATGACTCTCACATAGTAATTGAAAATATAAGGAAAAGGGAGGCATTGCAGCAAGTACTAGTGTTGATGTGGGGCATCCAAGAGATGAAAATGTACATGATTTACTGAAGAATAAATATAACATGGTAACAGTTAATAGACGTCAATGAGTAATAGAAATATAGAACAAGAAAGACAAAATGCAGAACAGTTACGAAAAATTATCCAATGAAGAATGCGTATTGTATAATAGAACCATACTGGGAAAACAAAAGAAACATGAAAGATACGGCATGTGATAGTACTGACATGGAACATCACATGTCCTTATAGACATAGACTTTGACAGCAGATAAGGACCGATTGGCCCATCTAGTCTGCCCATTAAAATTTAATGAAAAATGAATGAAAAATTCAGAGGCAAGGAATGGAAAGAGTATCTAGAGAACTATGATATTATAGCTCTTCAGGAAACTTGGCCTGCCAAAAACAGAGATATATACTTTTTTTACAGTTAATCTTTTTATTGAAATCTATGAATTTTAACATACAATATAGAATTGAAAAGACAATCAGGTGTACACGTAGCATAAAACTTAAACATTTTACCGGGCAACTGTGATCCTACATGTTCATGGATCAGTAAGTCATGAGTATCAATCATAAGAATAGAAATCAGATTTATTTCAAACTTTGTTCTTTTTATCTTGTAATGGAGTAACAGATGACAATGGGCAACACTTTAAGGAGGCATCAAACTGCCTGGGCCGTGTGTGACTGATAGGAATTGACAGGAGAGCCACATATTGTAGGTATGGAGCCCATACCTCCAGGTATGTTGCCAGTTGCAGCTTGGCTTGAAAGGCTAGTCTAGCATTTTTAGCTAGATTTTCTATTAAGGTAGGCCATTCAGAAATGGTTGGGCTGGACAGAGATCTCCATTTGGTAAGAATTAACCATTTAGCCTCAACTGAAACTGCAATTAGCCATTTCAGTTTTACCAGAGGTAAGAAGAGACCTGGGGTTGACAGCCCAACAGGAGAGTAAGTGGGAACATGGGGATATCTAGCCAGAGGATGGCTGCGCATTTTTGTGTAACCAGTGACCAGAACAGAGTTATGCAGGGGCAGGTCCATAAGATGTGTAAAGATCTGCTGCTGTGAAGTCACACCTCCAGCAGTTATCCTTGAGGGTCACACCCAGAGGCTTGAGCTGGGCTGGAGTTCATTACCAAAAGTGCAGTATCTTCATTTAACTCAGGCAGCTCTTTGGATCCATACAGGATTGCTGTGCCAATTTCCAGCATTTGTCCCAGATTTTTATCTGAGATATCTGTCTTGGGGTCTATCTGCCATTTGGTTTTAGAGGAGGCCATAGGGTCAGGTTGGGCTTCATGCATCTTTTGATAGATAGAGCCAGCTTTGGCCTTGTCAGGCTTGAGCCACTCCACTAGTGTTGGGGTTGAGAGATATATACTTTTAAAATATACATTATATATAGTTCATTAAAATAATGCCATATGAGATAAAGCAAGAGACTGATGTATGGATGGTGTTATAACAGCTTTCAATTTAAAATTAGATTTCAGGAACGACATTTCATTAGGTCATTGTAAACTGGTACTACCAGTCTTGTGTTCAGGTAAAACTGAAAGAGAAATTGTGATTATAAATTGCTATAACCCAACTAAAACATCTTTGTTGACTGATGAACAGTTTTGGGATGATCAAAGTTATGTAGGAAATGAAAATCAATATTCAGTAAAACCTAAGGATATTTATGTATTGAAATTATTTTACCAGGTAAGCAATACAGAGAATCAAACAAGTCCCTTTTAAAGATGAGTCCTGGGGGAAGGAGTAAGGATAGTGGGATGGAAAGGAGAATATGGAGAGTAAACAGTATAAGTAGTAAAAAAATTATGCGCATGATTATGATCATACAGTAGTTGATGATGTGTAATTGGGGTTGGTGATTTAAGTGCATGAATTGGTCAGGATGAAGGTGATAAGGAAATTAATTCTGTAAAGTGAATATTTAATAAAATAATAGAAGATAAAATAACACACTAACAGTAAATGGAAGAAATTGATGAATTTCTTGTTGAAAATGAAAATGGTAATATTAAATGGAAGACTGTGTGGGGATCATGAGAATCAATACACTCACAGTATTATTCCTCCAACGATACAGTGTAATTGACTACGTTACTGTCAAAATATATATTGTAGCCTGCATTCCTCCCTGAACATAAATCTGAAAATAGGAAGTGAGCACTTTTCAATATGTTTAAAACAAATAACAGTAAATGAGTCCCAAGATGTAGACTCATATAGAGACCTCCTAGTGATACCAAAAGAAAGTGGTTTAATAATGGCACTGAATAACAAATGGATATAATAGAACAATAAGCAGAGAACTAAGATGAGAAATGTTATGTGGGAAGAAACAATTATAAATCTTAAAGAAAAGCTATTAAAAACTAATGGCATAGCAGATTTTCAGGATTTTGGTACTGTGAAAATATATAGGGGAATTATATTTAAAAAAATGTCTACTAATAAATGTGGTTGGACAAAAGAATTCTCAAGCCTAACCCAAAAGGTTTGGCTTGATAACTCAATTTGACTGAAAAAAAAAATTAACAACTATGAAAATCGTAAAGAAATGGTATGATAAGGAATGTAAGCAAAAACTAAAGAAATAAAGAATTATTGGAAATTCTTAAAAAGGAAAACATTAATTTTAATAGTGATGGATGGAAAAGATACTGTAGAAGTCCTACTCAACAGAGATTCTAGAGAATTTTAACTGATTGTGGCCAAGGGAGTAAATGGGTTACAAACTAATACAGAGGTTATTATAACTTAATCTCAATGGATCGATCATTATAAGGTATATCTTATACAAAAGAAAAGAAAATGCTGTAAGGGATGAGAGCATACAGATTAAGAACATTAAAGGAAAAGGAAGATTAGAACAAAATATAACCAATTAACCAATTTCCCTTTGAAAATGCATAGTAAAGCCTTAAGAAATTATGTTTCTTCCACCAGAAACATATATACTGTATCTGACCTACACTGATGGACCCCTATCTTTTTTTCTAATTTATGCTTTTACCTCTTCTAGGTAGAGCTACCCCATTCCTCCAGTTGAGGCCCAGCCCTATCGCTCCATATCTGCAACATTTACCTCCTCACACTGAATTCATGGCTCACCCCCTTGGTGGGGCCTGGCCACACTAAGGTGTCATCCCCTACAGCTTGAGCTAATGCAGTGGGAGACACCCCATGCAGGAACAGAGCACTAGTAGTGGAGAGCATGGCCTGGACATGCCCATTGTCATGCTGCTTGCTCTGAATATTTATTCTGGTTTAGGCTTTCCCACCTCCCTGGCAAGCTGCCAATGAGTGTGTGTGGCACCAGCTTTTAGAAAGTGAGCTGCCAATTCTGTGTGGTCACTTGCAATACCAAGGCAGTCCCACTTCCTACCTGCAGGTGTCATCCTCCCTGAGGTCCATGCATTATGCCTCTGCATCATGCTCACGACCCCACTAGACCAAGTAGGGGGGTGGGAACTGAGAATCAATCAGGGGTCTCCCATGTAGTGGAGCAATGCTCCACTAGCCACTGCCACTGGGCTAGAATGTTGACCCCAAGCTTTAAAAACTGTGCAGATTCTTAATTTATACAACAACATTTCCCAAAGAGTTTTGATCTTTAAACAAGAAAACAGGAGATTTAGCAGCTTATCATCTAATTAACCTGCTGAATATAATAGTAAAAAATATTCACCAAAACGTTAATGGAGAAGTTAGAACAATGAGATAAAGAAGAGAAAATTGTCACTCAAGAACAAGTTAGATTTAAAAAAGGCTTCTCAACAATTGACACTTATTTCATTTAAATACAACCAATTGGAAAATATTGCATGATTAGAAAGATATTGTTATACTCTGCCATTACATACCTAAATATAGCGATTGGCTTTTTAGATAGATGTATTCTTTGGACTATTCTTAAATTATTAGGATTGCAAATGAAAAAAAGAAGCCAAACTCTGCTCTGCTCCCTTTATGAGGACACTTGGATACTGGTAATGGTAACTAAGGAGTGCAACCTGACCATATCTTTCACAACAAATTGGAGTAAGGCAGGGATGACTACTAATTCTCTTCTGTTAAATTTAGTTGTATTATTGAATGAAGGATATTGTGATCCTACAAAAATTAGAGAAAGGAAACTTGGGCCCATTTCCTAAGGCCCATAGACAGATGCAAGGTGCCTGCATCAAACATCAATGATGCAGTTGGCACCTTGCATCATAACTTTCACCATTTCCAATTCTGAAATGTGGCCTACATTGGAATGGGAAGCCACTGTGCCAGACACTGTGCCGCCCTTGCAACCTACACTGGGATATGCCAGGTTGCAAGGGAGCTTGCGAAACAGCGGGGCTGCAGCATCCCTTTTTTGGGGATTATAAAAGCCCCACTGTGGCTATAGCAAGAGGCTCAACTTAGACCAGCCAGGAGGTGGTCTAAGCCCCTTGTACCAGTGCCACACTTTGTGGCTAGATGGGGGGCTACATGTGGGGTCAGGGAGCAGGAGGGGCAGAGGGGGGCATATGGTGAGTCAGGGAAACAGTGGGGGAAGTAAAAGATTGCTGTGGCATCTGGCATGGTGCATATGCCTCTTTATTTATTATGGTGCCATTTTGCTTTGTCACATAATTATACTGTACATACAGTACATTATCGGACAGTACAACTGAAGCACAACCATGGAGGGGCAAGTGCTATTTATGAATGGCATCATATTGACACAGAACAAAGCAGACCACAGAACTGTCCGGTGGCTGTGTTTCAGTTGTAGTGTCTGATAATGTATCTACAGTATAATTATGCTGTACAGGAGAATGTCACCGTATAAATAAAAAGGCATGTGCACCCCGCAACAGCAATCCTTTACTTCCCCGCTGTATCCCCAACTCATCCTCTGCCCCCATGCCCCTCCTGTCCCTGGCCCCTTCCTGGCAAGCGAATGCCCCCCCACCAATGCTGGTCTTTCTTGTGTTCCACCAGTGGGGGGAAGGGGGTCGGATCCCTGTGGCATGTCCTGCAGGTGTGCCAATGGTTTAGTGCTGTTGTATACCTGTGGCAAACCCAGAAATTTTGGCACCAGGACCCTGATTATTGCAGAATCTGGTGCAGGGTCCCTGGTACACCCGGACTTTGCTGCATCCCTGGAGTGACACAAATTGTATCACACCAAGGGACCTTTTAGAATCAGGCCCTTGGTGTTCTGTTATATGCAGATGATTTTGTGTTGGTGTCTCAGACACAAAGTGGTCATCAAAATACATTTTATAGTGTATGGTTACCCACTATTGTCTATGGATTTCCATTCACATAATATTTTTGTTATGGTTGGGTTCAAAGGTCAGAAAACATTTTTATGGTATCATTCAGATGTCAGAATGATCCCATAACAACTTTTCAGTCTTGACCTGTATCCTGATTTTCTGATGACATGGCTTAAATGAGAAAACTTGCACAAAAATTCCAGCAAGCTTTAATGAGCACTGAGTGGTGGACCCACACACTTTGGACACAGAGACCCATACACAGCTCTGTCTTTTTTATTTTAATAATTAATAGTGTGGCCACACATGGTCATCACTGGAACAAAGAAATTCTCAGGACCAACACAGTCTGAGTCAAGTGGAGCTGCAGAAAGTGGGAGCAGCACCAGATAATGAACTTACTCTATCTTACAAAAAAATACTTTAAAAAACATCAAAAATTCACTATATCAAACAATGGATGGGTGACCATCCACAGCTAAGGCTGTGTTTGCATTGAAGGAATTGATGACATCATGGAGACCTCTCAAGCTTCACTGTTGAGGTCTCTATGATGTCATCAGTTCCCTTGATGGAAACACAACCTTATTATGGATAGTCACACATCCAATAATCTATACGTAATGAAGCAAATCTAAAATTTGACTATATTATCAAGAACCTCGTTATGGTCAAAAGTGGGTAATGTGAAAACTGATCCAATCTTCTTTAAATATCATCACTCGACTTGGCGAATTTATGGGCTAGAAACCGATATGCAGTAACAGGTCATTTAACAGACAAGATTTTAATTAATAAAGGAGTCAAACAAGGATGTCTACTCATACCGTACTTATTTAATTTGTATATAAATCATTTTTTATTAATTCTGTCTAGGGCAATTATTTTGCTTCCACTAAAGGTAACAAAAAAATCCCAGCACTGGTTATGCCAATGACAATTTTCTGCTTTCACAGATAACTGGTGCTATGCCTCCACATCTCATGTGTTTCTTGCACCTTGCTCTTCCCAAAACTGGAACACCCTGGGATTGCATTTCAGAGTCGAGGTATTCGGGTGTGTCTCCTCCTCCTCCTGTCCCTCTAAAAGGATCATCAGAGGAATCTGTGGCTGATTCACTGTTGAAAGTGAAATGATCTGTGGATGTGCTGGCAGACTTTAAAATAGATTTTGGGGCAGCTGGAGTGCGGGATGCAGAGACATCATGGTTTCCCATGCATGTTTTTTTTAATATTTACTAGTTTTATTCCAACAAGGTTTTCCAGCCAACAAAATACACAAATAGATATATGAAAATATATAGTATACATACGTTGCTCTAACAGAACAAATGCTATCAACCATAATAAATTATATATAGTTACAGCAAGTTATTATTCATCACTTTATTTTTTTATTTTATTGAAATCTAGGATTACAAATACCTTTGAGCAGGAACTGCTCGTTTACAAAGGTTCCACATCGAAGAAATGGGGGTATACATACATACAAAGGTCAACATAATAATACATAGTTACACAATAAAAAGAAGTAAGAGACTGAGGCTTAGGAAATTCCAGTAATTCAAAATGTGCCAAATGTTAGGTAGCATGACATACCAGCCAAGGGCAATCTTAGAAATAAGCACTGCAGGTGAGAGGGAAAGGAGTATGCAGGCAGGAAGGCCATCATAGTACCTGGGGAGGTAAATTGATACCAACAGAACATACCTCCGGACTACAAGGCCACAAACTAGGATGGATCTTTAAGTAAGAACAGTGCAATTCAGAAACAGGAGTTCATAAGATTGTGAGACATCGTCAAAATGTTCATTTCTGAAGGTAGATCAAGGCAAAACTTGAAAGTTCCAGAAAGCATCTCCAAAAGGATTCTCAAAGAAAAGTCTTCCTCATCCATCTAGTTTCATTCAGCTGGACTAAGAAAATTTGTTTAGCTAAGAACATTGACTAGAACCACATAATTAACAGAAGATGACTTAGGGAGACTACTTCCTGACATACAACAATAGGCACCCATATCAAGTAATTGTCAGTCCTTCAAAGGTACATTAAAGGGGAAATTAGAAAATTTCAAAGCGAGAGGGACTAATTCATTATAAACATAGGCAGTAACCCAAACAGAATTTTTTTTAGACTCATACCAAGCCCCCAGTCTGCCATCAAATTAAGGTATAAAATCTGAGTAATGATCCAACTAGTACATCACCCATCTACACAAGTGGAGCTCAAATTTCTCTACTCGGTCCGACGTTTCCCACGCATGGTTTCTTTCTTCTATTATTGTTGTTATTGCCAGGGTGTTTTCTCCATGTAAACACATGGTTTAATAAATAATCATTAATTTGGTCTGCCAGTCTATTAAAAGTAGTATGGGCATAAGCCTCTTTGGGGGCAGGTTTCTATCAACAAAGTGTTCTGTTAAATCTGGCCTTTATATGCTATACGAACTATTAATTACAATGACATGTTGCTATGCAGGGTCTTTTGAAGCTGTGTCTTTCTACAGCGAATATGCATATTGATTTAGATAACTATTTTATCTAAATATTGCTGTGGTATTTAATAATGTCACTGAGGAATGGGGCATGAGTTCTCACAGTCCTTTGCTGTTATTACATATACAGTTTTCGAGCACTGTTTATGTTTGGTTGTATAACATGTATGTACTGTATATATGTGATGTTATGGTGTATATCACTTTAAGTACAGCATTTATTCTGATGGGGATTTTGTGTGATGGACACTCCCTGATTACGCTATAGGCGAAACCGGTCAGAGTTTGTGGGGTCCTGCCAGTATCTTGATGAAATAACATGGTAAGAGGCTATTGCACTACCACTTTCAAAAGAGATTGTACTTGACCCTAGCAATTTTTTTATTTCAAGTTTCACCTCAGGAGTGCTGATTACCAGCAACTGCTGTCTGAACTGTCTGTATTGCTACAGTGATTGTTATGTCTCTTGACCCACCAACCAACCCTCCACATTATGTCTCCTGCTATGCTGCCTGCCCCTCATAAACTACCCACTGTTATTTTAACCCTGCCCAGCCCAAAGCCCCTGTTATAATTGCTGTCTGTCTTTGAATTCTTTTAACTTCTTTCTTCCTGACAAGGTCTGTGATGTGTTTATACACACTCTCTCTCTCTTTCCTTGTCTCTAAGTAACTGGCAGCATGTGTGTTCGGGGCATGGGGTGGCAGGGGTCTTGGTTGCCAGAGTAACTCATTTCAGAGGCTCAATTCAGAAAGGCTCAGTTCAGAAAGCAAGCAAAGCACACTCCTTTATCTTCTCTAATTTGGCCTAATTCCTATGCTCATGCTTCGTATCAAATTTTGGCCATACAGCTCACACACTGATATCAGCTTGAAGACTATTAGTACTTGGAACCAGCAGTGATCTAAAAAACAGTAAATCACTTGTTGATCATTGCATGCTGTGGGGGAGGGGGTCTGTGACAGTCTTGACATTCAGGCTGTACAGCTGCTGCCCAATGCATCAGTTTACCAGAAAATAACAAGTCAAACCCACTGTGAATCTAATGATTAAATTAATGGCATTCAGTGACTCATTCACATGCAGCTTGTATGTTTTTTTTTTATAATAATAACCTAACTGCACATACAGAGTTCTGTTAATTGAAACACAGGACAGGGGCAAGGACATATGTGAAAGGAGCTTGATGGACACAGTTTGATTCTCAATGGTCTGAAAGGGACCGCAAAATTAATACAATTAACACACCCCCACTTGTCTTCTGCAGGCAATGTTTATTCAGACAAGCATTGATTCTGATTTGCTAGGGGAAGGGGAGAATTGATTTAGAGAGGGGCTACAGCCTATTGGGGCAAGGAGGATCTGATAGATGTGCTGGTGATAGAGCCCATGGCACTGTATTGGGGAAGGGGTGATGTTGTATATAACTTTTATCTGTTTTGGGCTGGCTTATTACTAGATTGAGGCTGGGGTTGGTGTATGTTTTAATTGAAAATGGTTGCTAATTATTTGCATCTTCTATGGGTTCTCCACATATGTCCACTGGGGAGGTGTAAGGAGAATTGCTCAAATATTGATTTATATGCCATACTTAATAGCAAATATAAAATGTACACTGTACTAGGCATACAGTTGCTGCCACGATGTAATGAACCTAAATCAGTAGCCTTCAGACTGCTAGATAAGTTAGACATTCTTCCTGGAATGTAGTAAACTGAATTGCCCCCGTTATATCTCCTGAGCTCCCTTGCTCACTTTAAAATGTTTTGTCCCATACCTTCTTACCTCTGACAAGGCCTCTGGGCTGATGCCATCCCCTACCTTGTTGATTATTAGATATTAGGCTGAGTCTGTTTTCATTTTCCTGTAAAGGGTCATTTCATAAGACCCCACCCCCTCTAATATGTCCCTTTGAATTCCAGGTTTTAATCAGATATGCACCTTGGCATACATTGTACAATGCCACATGTATTGGAACTTCTCTAGTTATACACTCTTGTAATGTTTTGTATAATTCGTTGTGTTATTTGTTCTCCGTCTCATACTTTTCCAATATGTATTTTTCGTCTGACATGGAACCTATGAAATTATCTTGTTCTCAAAGCTGTTATTCAAAATTTCAATAAATAAAATTAGTGTTTAGGCCTGAAAAAGTCAGAGTTACTTTCTTATTGAGATATATGAATATATTTTATGTATTATAGTGACATTATCTACAGTTGTGTTTTTGAAGTGTTGAAATTAAAAGTCTGACATCATACCATCTGATGAAGACTGCTCATGGATAGGTGGAAAGAAGGTGGTCTTAGCTCTGCCCCTCAGCTGGAAGAGTTTACAAAAACAGATGCTCATCAACATAGACTGGAAGATTTGAACCAAGAAGAGAGATTTGAACCAAAAGAACTCAAACCAGGGACCAACTGAAACTGGTTTCCCAGAGGGCTAATGAACTGCGGTGAACAAGAAGGGACTTGTACATCAGTCCTGAGAAGTAAGCTCTTTTGTTGCCCTCTGGGTTGTAATAGACAGTGTAAGCTGAAGCAAAAACAGCTCAAACCCGAGGATATAGGGCCTCCAAAGCTATCTATTTACAGTGAGCCATAACTAAAGCTCATTCACCTGCGTGAGTGGTTAAGAATCGAACCCTAGACATTGGACATAAATTTGGAACTTTCTATTAGTGCCTGGCTCCTGAGATTGATTTTCACATGCTAACCCAAGAGAAAAAAAGATACCAGAATTAAGCCTCAGGACAGCGGTAGCTCTGGACTCACTTTCTTTTCTCCCCTTCGGGACCATGCCAACACAGACAGAAAAGTATATTGCCATGACTCGTGTTTTACACTGCCATGATCTCTCTCTCTCTCTCTCTGTCCCCCTCTCTCTATTTATGCTGTACATTTATTTTGAATACATTTGCTTAATTGAGAGGACAACGTCTCAGTGTTCTGCTTGCATCCATTGTGTGTAGCAAGTTGCCAGTTCTTTACCTTGAGAGCCCATGTTTAACTATGTGGGGGGTTACTGTCACATCTTTGTGAATCTGTACTATAAAAGCTAGACAAACAACCACAAAGGGCAAAATTATCCCCATAGAACGGTGGGTTTTCTATTACACTCCTTATGCATGGCGATTTTATTTTACTTGCTCTAGGTTCTGCATTGCTTGAGTAAGGGTTGAAAATGTACAGTGAATTGACCTGCTCTGGCTTCGGGGAATGGGGAGGTGGTATGATTTGCTTCAAATTAACAGTGATATAATTACTGGGTTGTGTTTTTCCCCATAGGGAAACCCAGGTACAATTTGCTGTTATAACCAGCTGATAATAATGGCAAACACATGCTGGGTTTCCCTCATTCTGGGTATGCACCAGCCGGCCGTCTCCCTGATAGCACACTGAACACCACACCACCACTCGCTCTCGCCGGTAAGTGAATTTTTTAAAATAAACAAAACAGACTGTAACCCTTGCCCCTAAAGCTGTTTAAGGAGTGCCCGGACAAAAGAGCCTGACAAATAAAAAAAACAGAAATGAAATGTCTCACCAGCCGCAGACTGCACTTTTAAGCCAGATGGGGACTATGGCTGAACAGGAATGTGGCTTTATTTTATATAATTGCTGTGGGAAAAAAATGCTCCCCAGCAATTATATTAAAAAGAAGGCTGGGTAGGTGTGTAAAACTCAAATTTTACACACACCCTTGGTGTTGGATGCCATAATAACCCCTTCAAGCTTTTCTCTCAGGGTTTATGTAGCATCCCACACCTCGGGTGTGTATAACATTTTCATTACTACCACCTACCCAGCCATTATTCTATATTTTATTCACTCCTTTTGGTTTTGTATATGATGCTTGTTAGTTTTAAGGCAAATGCATCTACTCTGGTGTGTGTGTGTGTGTGTGTGTGTGTGTGTGCGTGTGTGTGAGGGAGCGGTGCTTTTGATTCCTTAAAATAACCAAAGATATTTATTTATTTGTTTATTTTTTACCAGCACCGGATTCTGCATATTGTATATTTAGAGGCTGACAATATACAGCAAATTTAGGAGGCAGTATAGCACAGTGATTTAAGGCTCTGAGCTGCAAACCTGAAGACCTGGGTTTGAATCCCACAGCCCTCACTTGCATACTGTGTGACCCTAAGTAAGTCACTTAACTTCCTTGTGTTCCCAGGTTGTACCTGTAAACAAGCTTTCAGCTTAGTGTGTCTCTCCAGTTAAAAAAAAACAAACAATTACGGGTTTTGGGGGGATATGTCTTTCTTAAAATGGCCAATTTTTTTTAATGCAGGCTATTCTGCTCTACATGTATTGGTTGGGGCAGGAGTAGAGAAGTGAATTTACTTGCTCTTGTTTGTTTGGGGGGGGGGGTGTTTTCCTTATCCTTACAATGATCAATGATTTTTATTTTACCCGCAGTCTGCTCTGATTCTACATGTATTGGTTGGGTTCTACATGTACTGTATTGGTTGGGTTCTTTATGTATTGGTTGGGTTTTACATGTATTGATTGTGTTCTGTATGTATTGGTTGGGTTCTACATGTATTGGTTGTGTTCTACATGTATTGGTTGGGTTCTGCATTTATTAGTTGGATTCTGCATGTATTGGTTGGGTTCTACATGTATTGGTTGGTTGGGGTGGTGGTAGGGAAGTTCCATCGGCACTGTTTTTATCTTGCCACTGGGTCAATGGGGGGGCTGTCAGTTGGGAATGTGGTCTTGACTGGGGGCAGATGGGCAGATATGTGTTCACTGAAAATGTACTGTGAATGATTTTATTTTCTTATCCAGCTGGAGTTCTGAATGATTGTATCGGGGTTCAAGAATTACAGTGAATTTGCCTGCTGTGGCTTATTGGGGGGTATGTTTTCATTGCAGATGCTCAGTGATTTACAGTGAATTTGCCTACTTTGGTTCTGCATGTGTCTTTGTTGGGGAGGGGGGTTTACACAAACTCATTTGCTTTGAATAAATGGGCAGGGGTGGTCTGTGTTTACCAATATCTTTGTTAAATACAGATTATAAAATCTTAGTAAAAGTATCAGCATCTAGATTAGAGAATCCATTATCATCTATAATATAAAGAATGTTAAAACCTGATTCATAAAAGGGTGACTTTTGAGTACTAGTATCAGATGTGCAATTAATTACATTGATTCTATGAAAAACATCAACTCTGTTCTATTAACCTTGCATGGAGAGAAAAAGCACTTGATAGGGTGGAATGGGGAAATTCACAAACCCTATTTAAAAATTTGGGATTAGGCCAACAATGTAGCAAATGGATTCATATGCTTTATTAATCATCCTGTGCATATGTAATAACCAACTATGACACCTCCCCAATGAAGAATCTTCACAGAGGCACAAGAGAGGGTTGCCTATCACCCCCTTATCTTTTCTTTAGTAATTGAATCCCTGGCCATTGCAATTAGATATTTACCTAATATACAGATTAGCCTGTATGCTGATGATATACTGTTAATGATTTCTAACTTAGTGATGCATTTTTTTTATTCTACTTAGGTTCTGCATGTGTAGCTCTTTTTTTTGGGATGGAGGGGTTACACTTATCTACTTACTTTGGCTAAATGGAAATGGTCAGTGTTTGCACTGTGTATTGCCACAGAAGAGAATTGCTAATGAAATACCACAGAATTACAAGTACTAGAGCAGCAGTGTCCTGATGTCCTACTGCAGTTTATGTGATGTCATGTGGTTAGTTTTTCCAGGAAGCAAATACTGGTGGATGCATCACTGCCCTTCTAGTCCTTGTTGTAGTTCACATCGGCTAATACAAAATACAGTATGTGTTTTTTTATTATACCCTTTCCCCTCACTCCCCCTTGGTGGGTATATTTTTACTGAAAATGGAGAGTGCTTTTTATTTTCTCCTGGTCTGTGCTGGTTAAGGTCTGAACATGTACTGTGAGTTTTACCTTCTGTGTGTGTGTGTGTGTGTGTGTGTGTGTGTGTGTGTATGTGTGTGTGCATGTGTGTGTGTGTGTCTTGATCTGCTTTCAACTGGTCATGTGTATGAACTTTATCTATGGGGATGTTAATTTCTTTGCTTATACTGGATTTTTTTTACCTGCCATTTTTTCTGCAAATGTATGGGTCAATTCAGAAGTCTTTAGCTCCCATGGATTCAAACTGAAAGAGATTGTCAATTGAGCCTCTAATTTCAAAGCTGAGCAAAGCTGAACAAGGTTTTCAAAATTTGTAAGTACATTTTAATATTGCTATGTTTGTTACTGTGTATTAATACACTTATATGGCTGTATTTACCTCTGCATGATTATTCACAAATCCAGTTAAAGGAACTTGGTTGGGGAGGGGTGGAGACTTTGAGTGGTGATGATGGGATGGGACTGGAGGTTGGGACACACCAAATATCCTTGGCCCTACCACTTTCCAGAACCTTCCAGCACCACTGCAGTACATCATGCTTAGTCAGTGGGCATAGAGGTTTAGTTCACCTATTCCAGTACCTTCTCTGTCTGGTGTCTTTCTTGTCCATGTCATGTGGCATGTCTGACAGGAAACGTGCATCAGGCATTCATGTCCTCAGCTTGTGGTTCATTAAAAGTACTGCTGATGAAGCACCACTTTCTACCAGTGCTGACCTGTAGGCCAATAAAATTAAATAATAATCTTCCTTACTGTCCATGGCCTTCTTGTAAAGTCTTTTGACAATTTGCACACCTTTCTTTGCCTGACCATTGGACTGAAGATACTGAGGATTAGAGGTCTTCGGCAGGATTTTGGAAGCTGCACAGTGGATGTACTATAAGGCATCTTGCATCTGTGATCTCTGACGCAAGGCAAAGCTGTGTCAATGAACCATGACAGAAAAGCCGCTTGCGTCACACCTTGCGGCAAATCATATTTTCCAACTGCAGTAGTGTCAAAACTCCTGCAACTTGTGTCAGCTGAGCTTGCATTGCCCCAGCACCACCAAAATCCTTGCAACAAGGTGCAGGCATGGCTGCACCATCAACAGGCCCCAACAGCATAGGGACTGCAAATATCGAATGTGATTGGCGGAGCAGCCAATCACAAAGTGGCCACACCTGCTAGACCAGCCATGTCTGGTCCAAGGTGCTTAAAGCATAGAAAGCAACACATAGCACAGGCAGGCCTCAGTCAGGCAAAAGACACAGTGGTGTGCAGACAACACAGAGGGACCTGAATGAAAGGAAAATGCCAGGAGCAGCAGCCATACTCGTGCTCATGATGCTCCTGGAAATATGGAGGTGGTGCCATGCCTGATGGCAATGCCATATAGCAGCAAGGCAGCACCAAGCCGCACAATAGCAGCAGGCAGTAGCCCACAGGTGCTACACACCCCGGGTGTACTGCACAAGAACCTCATACCTGGACCTCAGTGAGGAACAGTGCCTAGCTCGATACCACCTGTCAAAGGCAGCCATCTCTACACTCTGTGATGTCCTGAGGCCACAGTTGACAAGTCGGAACCAGATAAGCAACCCCATAGAGACTGAGGTAAAGATCGGTGTGGAACTATGGTTCCTAGCCACTGCAACCTTCCAAACACCAGCAGGAAACATGCTAGGCATCTGCCAGTCATCTGTATCAAACTGCATGCATCAGGTGGTGGAGGTACTTATACGCCGGACAAGGGACTACATATGCTACCCACGGGATGCCCATGGACAACATGCCATGCAGCAGGGCTTCTATAACATAGCACAGCTGCCCCATGTACTTGGTGCAATTGACTGCACTCACATTGGCATTAAGGCACCCACAGTAGATGAGGAGGTGTAAGTCAACCGCAAGGGCTTCCACAGCATAAATATGCAGGTGATATGTGACAGCCAGAACAGAATACTCAGTGTAGTGGTGAAGTACCCTGGATTGTCACATGACATATACATCTTCAGGCACTGTGGAATCTCAGAGGCCCTTGAACATGGAGATATAACAAATCGCTGGCTGATAGGTGGGTGCAGGTACAACGCAGATGCACAAGATCCACACCATACCCGCAACACATACCCTGCACTGCACAAGACAGGCGAGTCCTGCACAATAGTCATGGGACAAGGTCAGGGCACCACTTAAGGAACACAGCATGGTCATTGGTGACACAGGGGTACAAATTAGGACACATATGACAGCCAAAGTCACAGATGTACTGGCAGTAATGATCACTACACACGCACACATGCGTGCAGACAGTGGCAAAGGCAGTATACACACAGGTCCACATGCTCCATGATCACCAGCATATGGGTAGTGGGCAGATCAACACACATGGTGGCCAACATGGGCAGACACTGCACTGTTGAGGGGTACACCATGACTGAACCGCACCGCACCACACATGTTGTGTGACTGCAGATGTGAGCTGCCAGTATGACATAGACAGAGCAGACAAATACACACACACTGTGGCATACACCATGTGGAAGTGCACACACATGGCACAGGACACATGCCATGGACAACATTGGGCACACAGCTATGTAGGTGTGAACAACCCAACATGCAGCAAAATAAACCACAGGTTCATCCACACGCACTGTAGTGCAACAGTCATATGTGACCACACTGCCATGTGGTGCAAGGATACACCATAGAAGAGTCATAGTCTGCATAAGGCACAGGAGCACAGCCACATGGGTGGTCCTGTGGGTAACAGGAACTCTGGGGACATGCAACAGACACACAGGCCAGCACACATGTGAATGTGCGGCACACATGCGCAGCAGAACATGAAACCACAATGCATGCATTGCCGGAACACACAAGCCATGCAGAGACACACATGTCATTTACCCAGCATACCCCACACATGCTAACAATTACATATGTCTCTGCAGGTGACAGTGGATACCCGCTTCTGCCGTGGTTGATGACACCCTACAGGGCACCTTCCACAGAAGGCAAGAGAAGATACAATGAGGCCCATGATGTAATGCGCTCAGCGATACAGCACTCATTTGGACTACTGAGGATGCGCTTCCATTGCCTCAACTGGTCAGGTGGCTCATTGTGGTACTGCCCAGCCATAGTGTGCAAGATATTTATAGCATGCTGCATATTACACAACATAGCCATTGAGCAGCGCATACAGCTGCCTGAGGAGGACAGTGACATGGATAGCAGCAATGCAGGAGTGGCACCCAATGATAATACAGATGATGATGTCAATGGCAACAATGCTGCAGTACATGGCAATGCAGCAAAACGGCAGCAGCCAGATGCTGGACACAGGCAATGCTCATAAGAAACCACTTTGAGTGACCAGTGGCATATAGTGACACCAGCATGCATCCAGTTTGTGACATCCGTAGCTTGGACATAGCACATCGAACAGTGTCACTGTGGTATCCGTGCAATGTCTGCATGGACAGGACCAACATCAGACACCCAGGTGGAGGACAACAATTCAATGCTCATCTCAGAGGCATCGCGGAGTGACACGCTACTACCTGGGATGGTGGCCACACTTCAGTCCTGTGCTCATCTATCACCATGTCTGATCTGTCACAGCTCTGATCAGGCAACAGCACCATACATCATGGACATGGAATGCCGAATCCACTAGGATGTGCATAGGGACATAGCCCATGGGCATATACTGTAACAGTGGTGTGTGACATGTGCTATCAGTGCAATGCCCCACCACTGCCCATCACCACAGTGACAACCTCTGAATCACACACACACTGCACACACTGTGTGCCCCATTACAGTGCTGCAGTTCTGCAGTTGGCCTGGCCCATCCATACAATTAGTACATTAGCCAACATCACTGCCGACATGTGCCACTGTACATGGAGGTCACAATGGCCTAGGGGACACAGTTGGACTGTGGGGACATGTTCTGTCTGTCCAGTGGCAAAGTGGGGCACCATTCAGTGCTAATGTGGCTCAGTCCCCCGCTTAGTGTGTCAACAATCACAGGGTGACGCTGAACACCACTCAGTGATGCACATGCAGCATTAACCCCCCTCCAGTGAGGCAACTGCAGCAGGATCCAGCCCATTTTCCATCACGGGTGTGGCAATAGCAGCAAGGTGACACAGATGCTGGCACAGTGAAGAACCTGTGGCAGAACCCATGGGATGTGCATCATGCATGGGCCCGGCATGATATTTGACACAGTGGTAGCCCAACATGCGTCAATGTGTCATTCCTGTAGGAGTGCCCACTGATGGACAATGCCCTGTAGTCCACAGCATCCATGCCCACACCACTATGAGTGAAGCACTGCCGTGCTCTGTATCCAGCCTCATCCTCAAGCACAGCCGCCATGCACTTCCCGCCCTGTAGCATTGTGAATAGTACTCCACGGAATTGCGGAGTTTGCACTGCAAAGTGCATCAAAACCCTCAAAGTGATGCTGAGGATCTGCAATAGCTACCAGTGCACATCATTTCCCACCACTGTCAGTGCGAATTTGCCACTACAGCGTCAGTGTAGGCTCACAGCAGTGTAGGGGTGCTACTTTGCCTGTGGTCATCCAAGCCCTGCATGAGTCAGCTGTAGAACACCAACATGTGCCAGACACATGCCCAAACTAAGCCCACAGTGGTCTGTGTCTGTGTCTGACCACACTCCAGTCACAGCATTGGCTGCTTGCCACAGCAGAGAAGCATTGCTTCCTTAGAGCAGCTGGGTGTTATACATTGCACAGAGCACATGCCACATGCAGCAGAGGTGCAGTTACACCACAAGATGGCCAGCAAACATGCAAGATAGCCAAACATCACAGATGCTGAGACTGTGCTCCTTGTCAGCTGTGTCCAGAAATGGGCGTGGGTGATTATGTCCCCAGGTTCCTCACAGCGCACACCCTAGGTACATGACAGGATGTGGCATTCATCATGTCATTGCCAATCGGCTACAGGCCCTGTCAGGTGTTTCATGCACAATGTACCAGCTGAAGCACAAGATCAATGATATGTCACTTTGAGAGCCCGGACACCTGCAGCACCTACGAGACTAGGCAAAGGAGGTGGACATTGCCATGTGGGGCAGACACCACAGGCAGACGGGTGAGTAAAGCAAGGGTGGCATGCATGAACAGCCCCCACTGCATGTGTATACAGCATTTACTGTGTGTAGAGGCATGTAGTGACCAATTACCTATTAATGTTCCCACAGATGCAGCATGAGCAGTGTCTACTGAGGGTGGAAGACTGGACATCGCCAGCAACAGGGACGGCGATGAAGGCCGTAATGCACCAGATGATGTAGCACAAGACAGGTGTATACTCTGCACACATACTACATAGGGCTGTAACCACACATACAGACTGCCAAGGGCGCATGGGTGCGACATGGTGTGGGCATGGTGCTGCATGCTGTGGTACATTACATGCATCCCTGCATGTCCTCTGTGCTTGCACATGGCAGCACGGGGCATGCACGCCCCTGTACCACTGCATACATGTGTGCAGGACACTTGTACTACATAGGGGACTGCCGTAGCATGCACAACTGTGTGTGCCCGTGCCATTCGTGCAATGCAGTACTGGTGCCATGGTACCGGAAATGCCTGCAGCCAACATGCACACACACACACACACACACACACACACACACACAACATCACAGTGTGCCATGGTGGACACAACATGCCGCTGTGCTGGGCAACATGTACATTAAGCGCATTTAGAAAATGGGTTGTAGAAACCCTGCTCTCTGATTGGTTGAGAGCATCCTCTACCCAGGCGGGTATTAGGCAACAGAGACCAGTAAATAACTAGTCCCTGTGCCTGCCTGCCTTTTTACCAAAATCAGTGGGCATTGGAATGTTGAAATTTGAAAGAGCCGCCATTCTTGGGGTTGTTTGTGAGTGATCGAGTGATGCTCTGACCCCCTCCCCCCCCACACACACACAGTGACGGTGTTTCTTGATGGTTGTGTAGTCCTCAAAAGAAAAATACAGTCAGTAAAGAAAGGGCTGCCACTGTGGTTCACTCCTTTATGTTCTGCACTATTACTTCCTCAGTCACTCTCGCTCCTATTCAAATCTGCCCTTACTATGAGGCAGCTGTACCCCTACTGTCCTGCTGTCATTCATAATAAAAAAAAAAAAAACTGATGTCATTTATGTTCATTCATAGTTTGAAAATGCTCATTTCTATTTTTTTTTAGTTTAACATTCCCTGACCACGGCCACTCTGCAGAACGGTTCCTGAACGTGCAGAGCACTAGCTTCCTCATGCTGACTCTTACCATCGCCTGCAGTCTGCAACATTAAGTCTGTTTTCCTTTAAATGAAAAAGTCACCTTTTTTGCAGCATCAGTTTTGATCTCCCAGTCTCAGAATAGTTGCTAAGGCATAAGCACATAGAGCCTATTCTCTTAGTGTCAACAGACATGTGGCCGGTGGGATGGCAGAATCGTGATGGCAAGCAGCGACGCAGCCACGTTCAACATTTGACACCAGTGGGGAGATAAAGGAGACAGTTCACATGAGAGGGGTGGCAAAAAGTCAAAAAGAGGTAGATAATTATTTTACTATTTTCTAAAGTGCTTCAGAACTAGAAGATCTGATAAACCACGTGTTAGGAAGTCCACACACTGCAGCACTGAAAATTAAGCCTCAGGTAGTGGGGTTGGGATGAGACCAGGTAATACCCATGTGTGTGTGGAGGGGATTAGACCATCACAATTTCCCAGTAGTACGGGGGGGGGGCAAGTAAGTCTGAAAGATGATAGTGGGTCTGGGAAAAAAACATTGCTACAAAACAGCAATGCCTTCTACTGGCAAGTGAACCGGCAGAGGGACTACTTTACAAGAAAATGAATTATACTAATTTCCAGTAATCTTTAATTTTTTTTTTTTTTTACTTTTTTATATTTTATAAAAAATGTCACGAATAACCCATTTTCTAAGCTCAATAATACCCTCCAGGGTGGCGGCATTGAGGATACCGGACCTTCCAGGGGTTATAAGGCCCTCCGCCTGCGGCATTGGGCCTCATTACGCCCCTGGGCAGTCCAGTATTCCCCAGTACCGCCCACCCTGTTGCGTATTATTGCTTACTGAGCTGTGTCCCATTATGTCATTACAGGTGATGACACAGAGGACCATGCACGTCAGTGCTTGAGGAACCTGCAACAGGTCATGGCCAAGCTCAAGCACAAGGTGTCATGCCAGTGCACAGAATGGACCCTACAGATGCAGTGGAACAGTGACAATAATAACTCTGGGAACACTGTAGCACAAGGAGGACCTGGTGAGGTATGGCTACAGGCAATCAGGGAGCTGCTCAGGAAACACAGGAGAAAGAGGGAGCACATGCACATGCACCATCCCATGCTGGAGCACCACCACCAGCACTGCCGACCAGTGGTACTGATGCACCTTCCACACAGGTGCAGTCAGATGTGTTGCAGCCCTCAGAGGATAAGGGCACCAGTGCCCATGCATGTGCTGTGCCAGGGGATGCAGGGATGGATGTCTCCATGGGTATACTGCAGGATGATGGGGACATGCCGGACTTTGTTGAGACACTTCGCAGGCAGATGAGGGATGTTGCCATGAAGCTGGCTGCCCTACAGAACTCAGTACTGGGGACCCTAGACAGGCATGGGGCACAGTAATAGGCTGGTACTCTGCACACTAGGTACCGTAGTTGTTAGCCACCACTGCATGTGTACTACAGCCTTGTGTAAAAGTGTAGTTAGCACACACAGGTACTGTGTGTTTGGATATCTGTCCTTTTTACACATTGACAGTTACCCTTTTTTCATACAGTATGCATATATCCATGTAGGTATTGTGTTCCTGATGTTGTGTGTGATCTTGTTATACTTTTGTTGCTGTTATTTGAAGGTGTTCTGTATGGTCTTGATCAAACAGGTATGTGTTATGCTGCGTGCTCAGTATGCAGAGCCGCTGTGTTGATTGTGAGTGGGTGGGACAGGTACATAGGCTGTGTGCCCCATTGTCAATATATATTTCTTATTGTGCTAGCTGTAGTGACATTTGACTGCTCAGGGAAGGATGGTCATTGGTGTGCATTGTGGTCCACCCGTGCACAGGATATGTGGTCAGTGGCACACAGGAGAGGAAAACCCCCCAGTGGAGAAAACCTCTGAGACCCTTGGCCACTGCGCAGCCCGTCCTCCAGGCTCCCTGTGCCGGCATGATGAAACCCATGGATGTCCATGTGCTGCCATGCTTAGGGATGGGCATGGCTTGCATGCCATCACTGTGGGATGGAGCCCCCTCAAGTACATACATGCTGAGCATGTAGACATCATGCAGCAGCACATGCCATCCATGTGTTCCATTGTTGTGCTACACCCCACCCCGTGTGCTGCATGGGAAGGTTGTACTGTGTAGCGTAATGGATGTTGCTTCTGTGTATGGATAGTGAAGTGCCATGTAATGTGGCTCAGATTTACATAAGAAGCATTGTCTGTGCTACAGCAAACTGTGCATGCCATTATGTGTGACTGCGTGTTTGTCTGGGTGACTTTGTGTCTCAGTGTGTGGAGGTCCAGAGTGCAGTTCATGGCTTGACATGTCCTGATGTGTGTCCACCACATTTCTTAGATGCCCCACTGCATCCGTTGCCTGAGATCGCCAGACATAGTGATCATCGAGGGGTCCTCTTGCTGGGGAGTGCTTGCTGTTGGTCGCCAGGCCCATAGCCTACAGCATCTTGTACCTGTCCCCCATTTGCTCTGACTCTGCTAACGTTGGTGGTAGTGTCCTCCAGCTTCCTCTTCCTTTTCTTTCCTTGACATGTGCATTCTGGTTGTGCAGGCACAGTGGTGGGGGCATGGGACATGCCCTGTGTGCTGTCGTCCCCCACGTGTGGGGTACCGTCATCAGCTGTAGCTGTGCTGGCACGGCCCCTCGTGTGGTGTGCCATGTGCAAAGCAGGACCCAGTGATGCCAGGCTCATACTCTCTGCTCACCTAGTGGTGGACTAATCACCATCTAGTGCATGTTCATCTGCCGGTGCAACTGTGTAGGCTGTGTCCACTGGTGTGTGTTCACACAATGAGTCTTGTCTCCCTGGTGATGTTTGCATCTGTGCAGTGTCACCTCATGCACCTGTGTGCACACCACCTAAGGTATGATGGTATCCACCAGATCTGACTTGTGTAGGGTCCTCAGTAAGTGTCTGGGGATTAGCATCACCACATGTGCTTGTCATGCGCAGTGTAGCCTGTTGAACAGCACCCGTTCCCCGTAGCATGTTCATATTTATTTATTTAGCTTTTGTTGACCAGGTAAGTGCACTAGACAATTTCTTGCCTATTTTCAAGCACGACCCATGACCCGGGGGGAGGGGGATACAGATGAATGCCAACTGACCTTGAACCAGATTAAGCTGTTCATGGTATTATTAGTAAATTGGGGGAAATTTTACCAGGGCACCGGGGAAATTCCCCTACTCTGCCTGTAGGGGTGCTGTCACTTCCTGTGTTCAGGATGGAGGGACCCAGTCTGGAGCCAGACACAGGAGGAGGAGGAGGAAGTGCTGATGTGGCAGGAGAAATGGCCTTCTCCCCCGCCCCTGTATTGCTAAAGGTGGAAACAAATTTTAAATTTCCTGAGGATATGGAAAATGAAGATGTGGTGCAGAAAGAGTTGGAGAAAAAACAGGTTACGAAGGAGAATGCCAGCTGGCAAGCAGATGACGCAAAAAAAAAAGCTGAAGGAGAATCCTGCTGCAATTGGGATCACGCTATCTCGCAGTAAGTTAAAAAAAAAAAGAAAAACTTTTGTCTGAATTAGAAAGAGAGGAATTGCGAATAAAAGAAAAAAAGGCACAGGTATTGCAAGAGCTGAAACTAGCCGAGGAAAGTGACAGGGCTGAGGCCTGTCAAGATCAGCTGTTGCAAGCTGACGTGGTGAAAACCAAGCAAGCCATGCCCAACAAAGCTGAGAAGCTAAGATCAAGAAAAAAAAACAACCCTGAAAGGAATGGCTAAAAAGGGTCAAAAGAGACTTGGCCTAAGATGAGTTGGAAGTGGTCAGGATTATTCAAACACAGAAGTCGGTGACAAGGAAAAAGAAAGTGATGTAAATAAAGAAAGTAGTAAAGGGGGCCCCCAAGATAAAAGCATTAAGAATGTACCAGATTAAGATTCTTTTGCAAATTACAAAGACACCCCGGAGTGGGTAGCTGAGGCCCTGATTAATGCACGGTGGAAAAGAACAAAGGGTGGGGAGGGCTAGGATCCAAATAGGCCTAGCACCTCTGAGCAACAAGAAAAACCTGCTGAAGAAATTACAGAGAATACTTCTAAGACAAAAGAAAATAGGGAAAAAAATGCAGACATCACAGAGGATGCATACATTACAAAAGAATTAACTGGACAGGAGAGCGAAGACTCCTCTATGGAACTAGAGCAAATAACAATACAAACAGGTAAAAATATGAGTGATGCGGGAACTGAAACAAAAGGAAAAACATAGGGAGAAAACACAAAAGAGAAACTATTTCCAGAGCAGCAACTTCAACAGGCAAAAAGGCAAAATGCAGTAAGGTTAAGATATAAAGGGGCAGCTGCAGATGCCCCAGACAGACTGTGTATTGGGAGGCAATTACTAAAGCAATGTATGAAGTACTATCCATATGAAATGTATGCTTTAATTCATGTGCCAGGGAGTGTGGAGTATGATATAAGTTTTAAACATCCTGGAGGCCTTGACAGATCTTGGAAGTTATTTCATCAGCTAATAAATACACCACAATGGAGTTAATTCATTGCAATTCCATTAACAAAGCCAGTATTTGAAATTGTGACCATCCTTTTTAGAAATGAAGGAGTGAATGTGTCTGACATAACATTGTGGTTAAAACAGAGATGTGTTGTCCATGGTCCCCCGGAACCTATTTTAGATGAAGAATGTCTATGGACTGGGGGGTGGAAATATAAAATTACCTTAAAACAAGTGGAGGGTGAGACACAGCATTTGCCCAACTGTTTTTTTCCTGGGAAGAGACTGTGGTATTGTTTTTTATGCAGGCCAACCTAGGGCCTGCTTCAAATGCAGAGAGAAAGGTCACCTTAGCAGTGCCTGTGGACAAATTAAATGTGGTTTATGTGGTTCCCTAGGACAGCAACATGGGACAGACTGTAAAAATAAAATAAAATGCAGTGTCTGTGAAGAAAAAGAAGGACATTTCTTTTTATACTGTCCCTGGGCAGCACCCAATAGTCCAGACCTATGTGCCACTGCAGAACAGGATGTTTATTTTGCAGTAGCCCAAAAGGACAAAGGTAAAGAGGATACAATTATTTATGATACCAGAAATACAGAAGCAGAAGGACAACCGATACTGATAAATTCTAAAGCAAGTACATCGAAAGATTCTTTGTCTGTACCTGACCCACTTTTACCTAACAAATTGAGTATAGAGAGTGGGGGAAAAAAAAGAAAAGGAAATGAGAGATGGAGAGAAAGATAAAGGAAATATGATTAGCCAGAAGAAAAATATGAAAAAGAAGGAGGAAAAAAATTGGGAGTCAAACTTCTTGATGGTAACTAGGTCAAATAAAAACATGTATTCCAGGCCGAGGCAAGGTACAACTGCAGAGAGAGACAGAGAGGGAATTGAGCAGATTAATAGATATACCATCTTTCAGGCCAAGGAAAGGGTGTCCATGGAAGAAGATTCAGTTTCATCCTATATAGAACTATCAGAGGTAGATGAATCTGAAGATGGGGACACGTCTGACACGCAAGTGTCAAAAAAAAGGGAAAAAAAGAAAAGAACATTTGAAAGGGAGTTATGGTAGAACTGTTAAAAAACGCAAAGACTAAATTGCCTAACATTAAATGTTAATAGTATAAAATATAGACAACAAAGACTCACTACTTTTAAGATCATTAGTGATTTAAAATGTGATGTGGTAATCTTGCAAGATACAAGGTTGCATACACTAGAGGAGTTAAAACGAGCACAGAAGGATTGGAGGTGAGATCCTTCGTGGTGGTCGATTGGGGAAGAAAGATGCTCAGGGGTGGGGATAGTTTTTTCTCTAACAAAGTTAAAGTACTAAAAATAGTGGACCTAATTCCAGGGAGGGTGTTCATAATAGATCTGTTACTTAAGAATATAGCAGTTAGGATTAATAATATTTATAATCCACAATCAAAAGCTGAAAGGTATAAAAAATGGGAACAATACAGTAGAACCCTCTATTCATACATCCAAGCTAGTTTTAGGGGGGATTTTAATTGTGGATTGGGTAGAGGGGACTGGGGAAGGAGAAAACGGAAAGAATTTTGAGACACCCACAAGTTAAAGGAGATTTTAAAAAAAGGAGGTTTAGAAGATGCATACAAAGTGAAGGATGAAAAGATAGAGCATACCTATTTTAAGGGGCCTCTTTCCACCAGAATTCACTTTTGGATAATCTCAAGGGAAACTAAGGTGGAAGATATCTTAGTAGTGCCTATGGAAATTTCTGACCATATGGGGGTGAAATTAGTTATAGACTTAGGAAAACAAATGATTTTTGGGAAGGGTTATTGGAGGTTGAATATAGAGGCTATAAAATGAAAGGTGTCATGCCAATATATTAGATCTGTTTCGGGCTAGGGAATCTGTCTGGGGTCTATATGATTCAGCATTACAATGGTGGGAGGGTACAAAAAGCGACATTAAACAACTGATAACAGAAGAATCTCAGAAAATAGAAATAAATTATAAAAAATATTTAAGTTTGAGGGCACAGCTGTATAAGTTAATTACACAGCAAGTAAAGTATAAGGTTAATGAATCTAAAAAGATTGAGGAAATAAAAAATCAATGAGAAACTTTCAGTATAATTGAACAAAGTCTTTAATAATGGAACAAAAAAGTGGTATGCAGGGTACAAAGTTTCAAACTACCCGTTTGACAGTAACAGAGAAAGGTGGACAATAAAGTAATATATAGTTTAAAAGATGAAACAGGACTTTTACATCTGGATATAGGGAATATTAAACACCAAATACAGGAATATTTAAAGGGTAAATTTCAAGGAAAAAATAAGAAGGTAGAAGGTTTTTTTTAGATTTCGTAAATATCCCGAAATTAGGATTAGAAGAGGCAAAATCATTGGATGGGCAAATAAAACAATGTGAGTTAAGGGAAGCTATCAAGCAACTGGCAACAAATACTGCACTGGGAATAGATGGTGGCCTGGATATTCAAAAGGGTTGCGCCATGCGCAACAGGGTTGCGCATGCGCAAGTCCAAAATGCGCCATTCTGCGATATTCAGCAGGAGGCAGTTACGCCACTGGCATCAGGTTGCGCAAGAGAGCAATGCAAATGAATGCATGCTCAACAGGAGGGGGAGGATCCATGCATAACCTGCGCAACCCGATATTCAGTCGGGTTGTGCAGAGTTGTGCATGCGCAACCCCCAACCTGCGCCTGCACAACCTTGAGCCCAAAAAAAAAGGCTTAAGTTGAGGGCCACCCACAGGTGAGCTGCTGCATTGCAGGGCGCAACACAGCAGCTGCCACCCCTGGCTGGCCCCCAACTCTTTCCCTGTGCCCCCCCACCAGCCCGATCGCGGGCATAGTGTCACGACTCCCCGCCCACACATCTCCCACAGCCCGATCGCGGGCAGTACAGGTAGTAACACCCCTCATATCATGATAGTCCAGATTTGTGAATGATCATTCACAATTCGACCGTCATCTAGACTGTCATGTACGGTATGGGCTGTAAGCCCATTGGCTGTAGTTTGCACCACTGGGCGGCAGCCCTACCAGACAGTCAGTCGGCGGGCGGCGGGCGGCAGGCGGGTGGATGCTGCCGCCCGCCGCCGCGGGGGAGCGGGTGGAGGCTCGTGGGTGGGGGACACTAGACACCAGGGAGATGTTTGGTGGGGGTTTGTGATGATTCTGCCCGCGATCGGGCTTTACGGTCCACTGGACCACCAGGGAGATATTTGGGTTGGGGTTACATTCTGCCAGTGATCGGGCACTGGGGGTTCATACACGTTATGCCCGCGATCGGGCTTCAGGGTACGTGTGGGGGGGTGTTACATGTACCTGTAATACCCACAATCGGGCTGCATTGTGCGTCGGTCCCCGACGGCTGCTGCCTGGCAGGGTGGCCAGGCGCAAGTCCTCGGGGATCGGCGCACCTACATGCAAATGGCATGCAAATGGGGCCATAAATAGTGCAAATGGCCCCCTGTGCTTTAGTAAATTATGGCCCCATTTGCATGTCACCTTTTGAATATCGGGAAATTTGCGTAGGCGCAATGGTACTGCATCACATGAGTTTAATGCTCATCTCTGGCAACTTGCGGTGGCGCCAAGTTCCACTGCGCCATCTTGTGGGGTGCTGTGGCTGAGGTGATATTCAAAGGGTTGTAATAGCGCAACTCTCCATTGATCACCCCGGCCACACCCCAGCGCAACTATTTTGAGCAGCGCAAGGGCTTGCGCCTCAGAATGGCGCAGTTTGAATATCCAGGCCGGTATACCTAATGTATTCTATAAAATACTGTTCTGTTGCATACTATGTGACTCTGAGCAAGTCACTTAACTGCCCAGTGCTCCCAGGTCACCCCTGAAAACAGGCACTTGTGCCTAGTGGGCCTTACCCGGTTACCAAAAGACTAAAAAAAAATATATGAAGAACAGTTAGTAAAAATGCTGGCTGGTATCTATAATGAAATATATCAGGTAGGAATAATGTCTGATAGTATGAAAATGGCAATTATGATTTTTTTACACAAAAAAGGTGACAAGACTCAGATAAAGAACTGGAGACCTATACATTTATTAACATCGGACTACACAATTCTGACAAAGATAATACATAAACGATTGGTGACATATGCAGAAAAATTAGTACTACAAACACAAACTTGTACAATTCCTGGAAGGGCTATTAGAAATAATCTAATTTATATCAGAGAAATAATCAATGTGGCCCAACAGAAAACATTAGATGGGTACCTTTATACTATGGATCAGAAGACCGCTTTTCATTCTATTCATCATAAATGTAAGTGGGATGTTTTGGAAAAATATAACTTCCCCAGTAATTTGAGAAACTTGATAAAAGCCTTGGCCCAGATATTCAAACTGCGACACAAAGTAGCACAATAGCAGGAGCAGGCGCAAGTCCACTGTGCCCATGCGTGATATTCAAACACTGCGCAGGTCAAGATGCGCCTGCAGCACATGACTGAATATCGTGCCAACTGCGCTATTGCGCAACCAGGGATGTGCAAGGTCACAGGTCAGATGCGCAATAGCACAACCAGGGATGCTCAGTGGAGCAGGGCAGCAGCGCAAAAGCACAACCAGGGATGCGCAGGGACAGGATGCAGAGGCCCACCACCCATGGAAGAGATGGGCAGAGGAGCACACAGCAGAACAGACATGGCCCCCCACACCCCTTGCACTGCACAACCGGAGGAGAGCTGGAAGAACCACCAGCCCATGGACACCAGCAACAAACTCACAGCCGGGGCATGGTGCCCCAGCACACCCCCTGGCAAGCTGTGACTGTCACACATGGATGTCCGGCCACCCTGTGCCACACCATCCCACCAATGCAGAGCACACCCTGCACCACGATCCCCATACACCCTGCCCAGGAGTAGCGCCCAACAGTGCAGGACACCCCATGCATGCCACTACCTCCACTCTGACAATGCAACCCTGTGCACCACAGAACCATGAAAGGCAGCCCCACCACGAGCACCCTGCAGTGGGCAGCAGCAGACAGCAATGCAACAACTGCATACACAGTGCTGCCCCACACGTCCCCCCCAAGGTACAGCTGAGAGACCGACCTATGAGGTACCCCACACGTGACAGAGCATGCCCCGGACCCCACCACCAGTGGTACAGCACCCTGCACACTCTCCCAAGGACACACCCCATCCCAGCACTGGCCACAACAGCCAGCGCAGACACCCACAGTGGTGCATGGATGCATGCGCCACACAGGATGCAACACAGTGCATGGACATACACCCACCCATACCCAAGGGCACACCAACACAGGGACACAGTAGCGGGTCAACCAAGCCCCCATCATGTGGCCACGGCAGCTATGTACAAGCCAGAACCCCTCCACAGCACAGGTGTGCCAGCAACCCTGTGCAGGCACTACAATGCTGTACGCCACCAGCATGTGGCTGGAGCACAAGTGACAGACAGTGGAGCACATCCCTTGCAACAGGCACAAGTGACAGCATTGAGGTGGGACAACAACAGTGGAGGCAACAGTGCCACCCGAGGCAGATGTGCACCACATCAGTGACACGAGACAACCCGGCATCGTGCTGGGTACAGTGGCTGTCCAGCATGGGCAGTCACCACTGACATGCCAGCGGACTGTGCAGGTCACAGACATGCAAGGGTGTCAGCTGCACAGGCCATGGATGGTCTGACAGGGGCACCATGGACACAGTGCATGCACCGTGTACCACTGCACACAGTCATCCAGTGCACAGGAAACAGCACACAAACCACAGACAGTGACTGAGAGCTACACCCACACCAAAGTCGCCTCCCCTATGGACACACACACACGCCCATGATAGCACCACCCCTGATGTCATGCACATCACTGCAGTTGAGCAACTTTAGCCCACTGCAAATCAGAGACCACCACAGTAGGCATAACAAAACATATGTATTTGAAAAGTTAAAACAAAACTATATACAACTATATACAATCATTATGGGGTGAGGGCCACAAACTAGGTGGGGGTGGGTAAGGGGCAGGGGTGAACATATGGGAGAGGGAAGGAGGGGTGTAAGGGTGGGTCCAGGGGGGTAGGTTTCATCCTGGGGCACGTGAACTTCAGCGGGAGCCCTGCTCCCCACTCCGGTGGTGCCACCTGCCATGCCTCCTGCGGACGCCGTGTTGCTCCACCCACTGCAGAATCTCTAAAGTGGCCCGGGCCACCTGCAGCAGCTCCTGCACTGCCCTCTCTATCCTCAGCATCCGCCATCCACCTAGGACAAGGGAGCAGAGTCAATAGGCATGAATGCACAGCCCCCTGCAGCCCACCCATTGTGCATGGCATACAGCTGTGGGACACGCCCCTGTAATGGTGTGTGACCACCCACAGTGATCATGTCCACATGACCTGCCCACCCAGGTGCACACAGCCATGGGGACCGCTGCACACACCCACCGCTCAAGTCCCACACAGCACTACCATGGCTGTAAAGTGACATGGCTATGCGGTGCGAAGGCAGTGGCACAGCCATGTCCCCAGTGCACGCATGGACCACCAGCACTGCACACCCAGACATGCAGTGCCACTGGACAGTGCTGACTGTACCATGTGGCGTGCACGGCAGTGGTGTCAATGGATGGTGGCCATGCCCCGCCGCCTGCCCTGCTACACAGCATGCACAGAATAACCTGGATGAAAGGCACTCACCATCATCGGCCTGGTCCTGGCACTGACCCACGATGGGACCTCTGGCACGAGGATGTAGCTCCCCTTCCCTCAGCTTGCATCTCTGTCTGTCCTCCCAAGCATGGCGATGCTCATCAGGGCCTAGGGTGCAAACATGGAGAGAGGAACATCAGTACAATCCAGTAGCAAAGGCCCCCCAACCCCGGGTGTGTGTGATCCTGCACAGCCCAACCATTCGGCCCTCCCCCACACCACCACCACCACTGCCCACACTTGACGGCCCCCCCCCATGTGGCAGACACATGCCCACCGCGATACCTGTATGGACGCAACCAGTGTATGGATGGGGCACCTACCTGGCCGTGGAACAGTGCCTCTTCTGGCGCATGCCCACAGGCGGGCAAGCCTGTCCGGGTCCCTCCACTGGAGGTCCCCGTAGCGGTGACGACACTGGTCTGCCTATCAGTCCATCCTTGTGGCCTCCTCCAGCGCCACCGCCACCTCCTCCCACACGGCATTCCTGGCCCTGTCCAGGGGTGCATCTCCAAATAAAGCACCAGCATGGAGCTCCACTAGTACCACCAAATTAGCCAGTTCAATCTGGCTCCATACTGCAGCCCTCCTACGTGCCATCTCTGAATTTGCTTGGATTCAAAATGGCGCTCCCTAGCGCACGTTCGCCATGTGCAGATGCTGCGCGGTACAGCACTGCCATTCCCCATCGCGCTGTCACTGAACAGCGTGATAGGGGTGTACCCATGCAGACGCATGGCGCCTAGGGGGCAAAGGTCAGGCACAGGGTCAAAGGTCTCTCGCGCACGGACCGCCACAGCACGATTGGTACTCCCTATGTGTAGCATGGTAGGGCACCTGTGTGGGACTTCCTGTAGTGGCCTACCACGCTATGGCACCATGGCACCCTTGGCGCTCCAGGGCAAGGGCACCATACATTTGAGCAGCGCACTAGCGCCACTGGCACAGTGGTGGATGTGCCCTGCACTGCCTTCCATGCTCAGCACGTCAGCAGCGTGGCAGGCGTCAGCACCCTGGGCATGCGCCACGTGGTGCCTACTGAGTACATCACAGAGCTGCACCTGTGCCTGAGCACATTTAACACAATTGCGCAAGGTGCAACAGCGTGATATTCAGCCTGCATATGCAAATCAGGTCATCAGCAATTTCATGGCGCAGCTACTGCATTAGCATCCACTTAAATTTGAGCCTCGCCTCATTTGCATGCGTTGCGCTATATAAATGCGACATGGGACTGCAGATGCCATAGTCTGGTATTGCAGTCTATTGTGGTGGGTTGCATGCTGTTTGCCAGTGTGGACTGTGGTGTGTGGGAGATGCATGGGACTGCACATTCAAAGGTAACACCTGTCATTCCCACAGGATCAATAATGGCCGAACGTGAGGAGGAGGAGGAGGAGGAGGAACAGAGACGTGGGAGATGGAGGAGGCCCAACTTCACCAGGGCAGAATCAGAAGCTCTGTTTGAGGCCTATCTTGACAGGGAACTGCTGCTTAGCAGACAGCAGGGAACACCACAGGCCTGTGCTGTGGCATGGGATGAGGTGGCGCGTGCCGTCAACCAGCATGGCAGCCACCAGCGGTCTGTGCAGGAGTGCAAGAAGAAGGTGGGCACAGACAAGAGGAGGATAAAAGGTAAGGTGGCTGCCATCAGGGCAGCACGTGCTGTGATTGGTGGTTCACAGCCAACTGTGCCATGCCTGACACCACAGGAAGAGCAGGTGGCTGGCAGCATGTGGTGTTGTGCCCTAGAGGGCGTTCCAGGTGGTGGCTTTCAGATGGGTGCCAACCCGTCACTGCATGGTAGGTCCTGATCTGTCACTGAGTGGGGGGTGGGGGAATGCCACAGGGTAGGGCAGAGACATTAATGCTACTGTGTTCCCTTACAGCTCCTGAGCATCTACATGGGTCAGCGGTGGTGAGTTTGTCCACTTAGGGCAATACCCTGGACACGGAGGAGCATCCATCCACCTCCACAGGTGTCTGAGGGGCAGGACAACAGTGTACCCGCCTGTCTGTCCGGACTGAAGTTGGTGGTGCTGGTGCAGAGGAGGCCCTGCCCGTGTCCCAGCATGACAGCATCCATGGATGCCAGCATGCTGTGACTCGGACTGGTGCCAGATCCGTCACCGATAATGATGGAGATCACATCATGGACAGTGATATGTGTGGGCCACAGGATGGCCCCACAGCAGGTAACAGCATGGTCATAGCCATGGGTGGTGCCACCGTGGAGGCCTGCATGACACCACAGTCCCAGCCTGTGCCTGTCTGCACCAGTGGGGCAGCACTGGTGTGCATCCAGGCTGGTGGGGCTGTTGCGGCTGCTGCGGCGGCACTGTTGAGCCCTGGCAAGCGGTGGCCGGAGGGGCAGTGTCAGCAGTCGGCCAATGGCGATGGGGGGACAGTGTCGAGGGGCGGCGTCAGTGCACCACAAGTAGACATTCCCCGGCATGGCTCTGGTGTGCAGCGCCCATCATCGAGGGGTGATGCCCAGCATGGCCAGGAACGCTATGAGGGACGTCATGCCGATCCGGCGGATGACCTCTTTGATGAGCACAGCCAACTACTCCAGGCTTCCATGGATCAGCAGTCGCAGCTTGTTAGGGCGGTGGATGCACTTAGTGCAGTTCTGCACCAGGCAGAGGAGTGGCGCAGCAGAGACCACGCTCTGCTCCTGGCAGAGATGGCCCGGCAGCGGGAGGATGTGACCGCTGCCACTGACAGGCAGACACGTGCATTCACAGCCGTCATGGCCACATTGGGCACACAGTTTGTTGCCCATGCACCTCAGATGCCACACAGTGTCATGTCCACCCCCCATTCCCGGCATCATGCGACACCTTCCATGTCAACACCGGGTTCAGCTGTGGGCATCCCGAGCACACCTGGCACAGGCATGTTCGGTGAGCTGCAGACCCCTGCTCGAACATGGTCGCGTTCCCACATCGTCACCCCTGGGGGACCATCAGTGCCACCCCATGAGGCCAATGGTCAGACTGTCATGACTGGCAGGTCTCAGCGGGGCCACCCATGCATCTGTGGCGGCCATGGCACTGTGCTGCGTGACTTACCCGTCTCCCACCATGGCTACTATCTGACACTGCCCTGTGTACAGTGTGTTGTGCAATGTGCGACACACGGGTGGGGTACCCAGCCCTGCATACTCACATGGTCCATGTGCACACTCTCCTGGCTGCTGGCCACTGTGGCGTGTGCATGATGATGCCTGCATTGCGCTGCCTGCCACTGTACAATGGTGCCCAGCATCTGAGACACGCACAATGATGGGCACTGGGCGTGGTCGTGTGTGGACCTGTGTGTGGCTAGGGGTAGCAGTCGGGGTCGGCGTGCCTTCCACCCCTTGTGCATGCCTTGTGGGGTGTGTGTGTGTGTGTGTGTGTGTGTGTGTGCGTGACCATGTGTCATGTTAGGCCTTGCCCATCCCTGACAGTGTGTGCGATTCCACCCTCAGCCAATTCCCTTGCCGCCATGCGCCCCTGGGATTCATCCATGTGAGTCTGTGGGTTGTGCCCTTGCCATTGGTGGTTGCACATGGCTCCATGACCTACCTTGGTTGGTTGAAGTGCTCCTCTGTGATGGTGTCCCGGTGCAGCTGCGACATCCAGATCAGGTGGGGGTCCCTTTGCCCAATGGGGGGCTGCCCATCACTGTCTTCACTGGTGTCCTCATCGTCCCCATTGCTGTCCCCCTCTTCGACCTCTACAGCTATCCCACAGTTATTGGCCATGTTGTGCAGGATTCAACAGGCCAGGAATAGCCCGCAGACCTTCGAGGGGCTATACTGTAGGGCTCCGCCAGACGTGTCCAGGCAATGGAAACGTGCCTTCAGCATCCCAAACACCCGCTCTATGACATTGCATGTGGTGGCATGGGTCTCATTGTACCGTTGCTGTGATGGGGTCGCGGGGCGCCGGTATGGTGTGAGAAGCCAGGGATAGAGTGGGTAGCCACTGTCACCTGTGTGTAGAGGGTGGACATTAGTATGGTGTTCAGCATTGCTCTGCCATGGGCCGTCAAGGCCGGTACCCATGGCAGCTCTGACTATGCACCCCAAAAAAAACATGTCATCCTGCGTGATGTGCATACTCACCCACTAGGTGGCCAGTGGGGATGTCTCCACTCTTGAACCTGTGGCACAGTACAGACTGGTGCCAGATGAAGGCATCATGTGCTCCCCCAGGGTGCGTGGCACAAACATTGGTTATGCGCCCCCTGGCATCGCACACCACCTGGCAGTTGATGCTGGCATAGCCCTTTCGGTTGTATGCTACACCTTCTGGGCCAGGTGGCGTGAAGATGGCCACATGGGTGCAGTCAATGGCCCTGAGCACTCCACGCGTACGTGCTACCCTGTGGAACTCTTGTATATGTGCTGTGCGCTCTGCCTGTGTGCTGGAGAAAAGGATGTACTCCGCAGCATGTGGCAGCAGTGCGCTGAGGAATTGTATGAGTAGGTGTGATGCGGCCGACTGGGTTATGCCTGTTGTGTCCCCTGTTGGTCTCTGGAAGGTGCCAGTGGTGATCAGGCACATGACAGCTGTCACCTTTGTCTCCACTGACAGAGCATGGCTCCGTCGTGTGGGTGCCTACATCTCATCACTGCACAGCTCACAGAGCCGCCTCAGGATCACCCGGTTCAGGTGGTACTGGCCCACAATCTCTGTGTCACTGTAGTGCTTGAAGGTGGTGCGGGCTCGGTACCACCTGTTGGGAGCATACCACCTACGAGCCCTTCCACGGCTGCGCCCCCCTGCTGCCTGCCTTCTCACACCCCTCATTACTGCCTCCATCTGAAAGGTGGTACTGGCCATGTCCCTGGCTGGTGTCCCCCCCCGGCAGCTGTTGTCCCATTCCCCCCGCTGTCCTTTGTGATGCTCCCCCTGCACCGAGTACACCTCCAACCTTTGGCTGTCCTTCCCACTGCCACTGCCCTCAGCCCACTGTGGCACTTCCTCTGTCTCTCCTGCACAGTGGCACTGGCTCCCCACTCCTGTCCTGTTGCTGTTTGTTCCCAGGTGTGCCCTGTCTTGCTCCTGTCCAGTTCCACTCACTGCTACCCTCTTTCCTGTTGCTGTCACCTTGCTCCCACCTCTGGCTTCCCTATAGCGTTCTTGCGCCTCTCTCTTGTTCCTTTTTATTTTGGATCATTTCCGCTATCGCACAACTTCCACTTGCTCACCTATTGCGCATGGTGCATGCTGTTGAATATCGCACTGCGCCATTTATTCATGGTTCCTCCCCCTATGGTTGCGCATGCATTCATTACTATTGCGTTCTTGCACATTGCAACTAAAGCGGCGCAACTGCCTCCCACTGATATTACACAGCGGTGCATTTTCGGACTTGCGCTGGCACATCTCTGTTGCGCATGGCGCAACCCTTTTGAATATCTGGGCCCTTATATACAGAAGTACAGGTGAGGCCTATAGCAAATGGGCACCTAGGGATTCCAATATACTTAAAGAATGGGGTAAGACAGGGCTGTCCTTTAATGCCCTTTATTATATGTCTTATGTTTAGACCCAATGTTAAGGAAAATTGAGGATAAAAGTAAAATTAAAGGTCTATGATGGGAAAATAGGGTATTACATAAGACATGTGTATGCAGATGATGGTATTATATTGGTAGATGACCCACTGTCTGGAGAAAAAATGTTAGAGATTTTCAGTCATAACAAATTATACACAGGAATGGGAATAAACCTAGAAAAAATTAAGATTTATCCATGGGGAGGAGGGGGGTGTGAGCGACAAAAAAGAGGGGACTTTGGAGATAGTTAAAGGGGAAATAAAGATTTTAGGCATCAATTTTGGTGAAAAGGATGGGGCAGAAAGTAACTGGGAGGAGAAATACAAAATAGCACGTGATAAAGTATGTAGATGGAAAAATTGGAGAATGACTCAAGAAAAAAGAATGCATCTTTTAAAAACGTTTATCGTTCCAATATTTCTATATGTTACATATATTTTTCCAGTTTCACTTCATATGCAGACAAAAATATTGGGAATTGTTTTTCAGTTTCTATGGGGTTCAAGGCTTAACCCAGTTAAAATATATCACTTATAGACCCATAAAAGAAGGTGGTCTAAATATGATTCAGCCAATAGTTTTCTAAACATTTTTTTTATGCAAATATAGGGCTGGATATTCAAACTGCGCCATTTTGTGGCGCAAGCCCTTGCCCTGCACAAAATAGTTGTGCAGGGGTGTGGCCAGGGCGATATTCAAAGGAGTTGCACTATTGAGCAACTCCTTTGAATATCACCCCCCGGCCACAGCCACTGTGCATGGCGCAGTGGAACTTGCGCCACCACAAGTGGTCAGAGTGGAGCATTCAAGCTGCGGTGGCGCAAGTACCATTGTGCCATGCGCAAATTTCTGATATTCAAAAGGTGACATGCAAATGGGGCCATAATTCATGCAAGGCACAGGGGTGGCCATTTGCATCTATTTATCGCCCCATTTGCATGCCATTATCATGCAGGTGCGCCGATTCCCGAGGACTTGAGCCTGGCACCCTGCCAGACAGCAGCCGTTGGGGACCGATGCCCCTGCAGCCTGATCACGGGCAAAAGTGTAAAAAATTCCCCCACCCTCTGACTGGTCTGATCACGGGCAAAAGCATAAAAATCCCCTCCCCCAACTGGCCCGATCGCGAGCAAAAGTAAATAACCCCCCACAGCCCGATCGCGGGCAACCAAGTGTCCCCCAGAACATATCCCTGGTGGTCCAGTGAACCGCTAAGCCCGATCACAGGCTGCAAAGGTGAAACCCCACCCCAAAAAACATATCCCTGGTGGTCCAGTGGACGCTAAGCCCGATCGCGGGCTGCAAAGTGAAACCCCACCCCAAAAACATATCCCTGGTGGTCCAGTGGACCACTAAGCTAATCGCAGGCTGCGTAATGTGGTGACACCCCCAAGACCATATCTCTGGTGATCTAGTGTCCCCACCCCACCCCACCCACCCACGAAGCCCAACCACCCGCTCCCCCGGCAGCTGGCGGGTGGCAGCATCCACCCCTCCCGCCCCGCCGCCCGCTGACTAACTGCCTGGTAGGGCTGCATGCCAATTGGTGCAGAGCAAGAGCCAACGGGCGTGCAGCCCATACCGCATAAGGCAATCCAGATATGCGGGGGGAGCGGAGAGGTGGGGCTCGTGGGTGGGTGGGGTGGGGACACTCAGATCACCTGTTTCACCTTTACAGCCCGCGATCGGGCTTAGTGGTCCACTGACCACCAGGGATATGTTTTTTGGGGGTGGGGTTTACCTTTTGCAGCCCGGGCGATCGGGCTTTGCGTCCACTGACCACCAGGGATATGTTTTTTGGGGTGGTTTCACCTTATGCAGCCCGCTGACATGAAGAGGTCCACTGACCACCAGGGATATGTTCTGGGGCGGACACTTTGCTGCCCACAATCGGCTGGTGGGGGTTTATTAAGCTTTTGCCCGCGATTGACCAGTCGGGGTGGGGGATTTTTTACACTTTGCCCGCGATCGGCTGCAGGGGGGGCACAGGGAGTAGATTGAGGGCCAGCCACAGGTGGCTGCTGCTGTGTTGAACCCTGCAATGCGGCAGCTCACCTGTGGGTGGCCCTCGACTTACTCCATTTTTTTCTGGTTCAAAGTTGTGCAGGCGCAGGTTGGGGGTTGCACCTGCACAACTCTGCACAGCCCGCTGAATATCGGGCTGTGCAGTTTATGCATGGTTCCTCCCCCTGCAGTTCAGCATGCATTCGTTTGCATTGCGCTGTTGCTCAGCTTGCCTTGGGGGGCGCAACTGCCTCTTGCTGAATATCGCAGAATGACGCAATTTCGGACTTGCGCAGGTGTAACCCTATTGCGCATGGCGCAACCCTTTTGAATATCCCACTCTCAGTGTCTAACCTGCAAGGGAAAGAGACATTGTGGAATGGGTTAATACAAGGGTGGAAGTGTAAACTGTTAGAAAATATAGGGAAAAAAGGGCACTTTGAGGGAAAACTAGAAATCCCATGTTATAGGGAAACTTATAGGAAATATATGTCACAGTGGGGAGTAACAATAGAAATGTTACTGAGGAAAAATAGGAAACAAAACTATAAAGAAACAGTAGAAAGGAAGTTTTATGAAACCCCAGTATTTAAAGTAGACGAGGGAATAGATGTGGGTAAGATTTTAGAAGCTACTCTGGAAAAGAGAATCCCAAATAAAGTGAAAGAGGTAGTATGCCTATTTAACATAGAAACATAGAAACATAGACTTTGACGGCAGATAAGGACCGCTTGGCCCATCTAGTCTGCCCATTTCCCTACCTACAGGATAGGCTGCAGATCCTAGTTAACCAACAGCCTATTTCTTCTTGCCCCCAAAAAGAATTGCCTTATGTCTGTCCCATGCATTCTTGAATTCTCCCACAGTTTTAGACCCCACAACCTCCTCAGGAAGGCTGTTCCATGCATCCACTACCCTCTCTGTGAAATAATACTTCCTCACATTGCCCCTGACCCCCCCTCTATCTTTAAATTGTGTCCCCTTGTTCTTGCATGTATCTTTTTCTGAAAGATGCTACCCTCTTGGACTTTGTTGATTCCACTGAGGTACTCAAAAGTTTGTATCATGTCCCCCCTCTCCCTTATTTCCTCAAGGGTATACATATTAAGCTCCTTTAGTCTCTCCTCATACGGCTTCTCTTGCAGACCCTATACCATTTTAGTTGCCCTCCTCTGGACTTCCTCTATCCTCTCTATGTCCTTGCGGAGATGGGGTCTCCAGAACTGGACACAGTACTCCAGATGGGGTCTCACCAACTGTCTGTACAGAGGGATAACAACTTCCTGTTTTCTGCTGCTGATGCCTCTTACTATGCATCCCAGTTTACCCCCAGCCCTCCCTACTGCCTTCTCACATTGCTTGCTAACTTTAAGGTCATCTGATATGATTACCCACAGGTCCCTTTCCTTTTTTGTTGTTGTTACTACCTTCACCCCATTGTGTATTCTTCCCCTTGGTTCTTGTTTCCCAGGTGCATTATTTTGCACTTCTTTGCATTGAATCCAAACTGCCATACTTCTGACCATTCCTCCAACCTTGCCAATTCCCTTCTCATCCTTTTCACGCCTCCTTGTGTATCAACCCTGTTGCAGATCTTCGTGTCATCTGCAAAGAGGCATACTTTTCCTTCCAGTCCCTCTGCAATGGCACTTATGAAGACATTAAAAAGGACTGGACCCAATACTGAACCCTGTGGTACTCCACTAGTAACCCCTCTTTCTTCAGAGTGGACTTCATTTACAATTACCTTCTGTGTCCTGTTGTCCAGCCAATATTTTACCCAGGCTACCACCCTGGGACCCACTCCAGGCTGGTTAATTTGACTATTAATCTTTTGTGTGGGACTGTGTCAAATGCCTTGCTAAAGTCTAGGTAGGCCATGTCCACAGCCCCTCCCTGGTCTACTACTACTTTGGTCACCCAGTCAAAGAATCTATTAGATTCGTCTGACATGACCTTCCTGCTGTGAACCCATGCTGCCTTGGGTCCTGTACCCCACTGGCCTCTAGGTATTCAACTGTTCTTTCCTTCAGAAGTGACTCCACCACTTTCCCTACCACAGAGCTCAGACTGACAGGTCTGTAGTTTCCTGCCTCTGTCTTGGTCCCACTTCTGTGAGGGGGAATCACATCCGCCTTCCTCCAGTCCTCGGGCACCACACCATCCTCCCATGATTTATTAAAAAGAGTAGCCAGTGGTTTCACTAGTTCCCCCTTAATTCTTTTAGAATTCTGGGGTGAATTCCATCAGGCCCTATTGCTTTGTCCACCTTCAGTTTTAGGAGTTCTTGCAGAACCCTTTCTTCTGTGAAAGGACTGGGATCGACCCCCATCAAGAGTGCTTCTGTTAATTGGATTAGGCACTTCCCCTCCTCTTTGTGAATACTGAGCAGAAATATTCATTCAGTATCCCTGCTTTTTCACTGTCCCCCTCTGCCCACCCATCGTTCATTCTGTTCAGCCTCACTATCCCTCCCTTTGTCTTTCTACGCTCGCTGATGTACCTATAAAAGGTTTTATCCCCCTTCTTAACCGAGTTGGTATCTTTTCCTCAGTTTGGGCCTTTGCTATTCTGACTTCCCTCCCTGCTTCCTTCTGCCTTAACTGGTACAGCTCTCTGTCCTGCTCCTTCTGTGTTTCCTTATACTTCCGGAATGCTATTTTTTTCTTCCTGACTTTCACAGCCGCCTCTTTTGAGAACCATAGTGGCTTTTTCTTTCATTTTGATTTGTTTATTTGCTTCACACAAAAGCTTGTTGCCTCTGTGATGGCAGTTTTGATGATTCCCCATTGTTGCTCCACACCTCCTTCTAGCCTGTTTGCTAGTGCTTTTCTGAGACACTCTCCCATCTTGCAAAAGTCAGCCCTCCTGAAGTCCAGTACCTTCACTTTTGTATGGCTTGACCTGTAGCTGAGTTTAACGTGAACCACACTGTTTGATGGTCACTTGTTCCAGATGGCAACCCACTTCTAAATCTGAGATCCTCTCCTGCCCCGTTTGAGAATCGAGGTCTAAGATTGCTCCCTCATGAGTGGGTTCTGAAACTAGCTGTCTGAGGCCTGCCACCTGTAGGGCATCAAGAGTGGCCCTGCTCTTGGATGTGGCTGCAGCAAATGTGCTCCAGTTAACATCTGGCATATTCAGGTCTCCCATCAACAGTATCTCCCCTTTTTCTGCCATTCTAAGAATGCCTTCTATCATATCCTTGTCCATTCCCTCCCCCTGACATGGGGGTCTGTACTCAACCCCTGTGCGGTTTGTGGTGCCCTTTCCACTCTCCAAGGTGACCCACAGTGCCTCCTCTCCTCCCTGTTTACTCTTTTGTTCAGTTGCTTTTATCCCTTCCTTTACATAGAGAGCTACTCCTCCCCCTCTTCTCCTCTGCCTGTATCTCCTGTAGGTTATGTACCCTCGTATGTTAACTTCCCAGTCATGGTTCTCTGTGTACCATGTTTCTGTGACTGCTACGATATCCAGGCATCCCTCTTCCATCAAGGCCACCAGCTTAGGGAGCTTGTTGCCCAGACTACAGGCATTGGTACTCATTACCCTCCATTTCCTGATGGCCTTATTCCTTTTTGCCCCATCTCTGTCCTTCTTGCCTTTGTCACTTTCTCCATTTACCCCTGCCCGTCTCCCTATCGACACCTCTATGTTGGTGTTTACCACACTTACTACCTTGATTTTTTGGAGGGGCTAGGATTTCCCTGCTCCTTTCCAGTGCCTCCCCCCTTGGCTAGTTTAAATGCTTGCTGATGAAGCATTTAAACCTATCACCTAGGATCCTGATTCCCCTCCTGGATAGATGCAGCCCATCATGCCAGTATAGGCTTGCATCACTCCAGGTGGACCCCCAGTCCCCAATGAAGCCAAATTCCTGAGCTCCACACCAGTTTTTCAACCACTGATTGAATCCCATGGTGCGGAACACCCTAGCCTCTCCTACGCCATAGATGGGCAGCACCTCCGAGAAGGTTACCGTGCGTGCTACTTGTCTAAGGCCCCTTCCCAATTCCTCAAACTCTTCCTTAACTTCTCTAATCCCTTTCTTAGCCAGGTCATTTGTCCCTAGGTGGACAATGACATCCAGCTCCCTCCCCTGTGCAGCTGCTCTGGCAATCCTGAGGATTCGCTCCCTGTCCCTCCAAGCCATGGCACCAGGCAGGCACCTTACCTCCCTCTCCCCTTCCTCCTCCAGTTCTACCTTCCTAACAATGGAGTCCCCCACCAGGAGTTGTTTCCTTCCCCTGCAGGGTCCCCTGCCACCCTCCTGTGGGTCTCCTTTGTGGAGGTTCCCAGCATCCTCCTTGGTCTCCGCTGCGGGTGCCTCCATAGAGGAACCACACTTTGCCAGACATGGAAAATTAAATGTGGAAGGAAATCAAAACCACAAGGGCAGGGAAGAAAGGATATGTGCAGTAACAAGTTGTGGTATGACAGAAGAAAGTATGGAACATCTTTTTTTGATTGTACCTATATTAAGACTTTTTATGTAATCTTAGCAAGTTTTTGGGGAATGAAGAGTTTCAAAAAGATGACTTATAGTATTTTAATATATGGTCAACTAATGAAAGAATGGAGCAAATGAAATAAACAGACTTTGTATGTGATATTTGCTATATTGAAGTGGGCAATCTGGCAAACAAGATGTCAGAAATTTTTACAGAACAAAGAAATATCTAGACAGGATTTATTATTTAAAATACAATATGAGATTGATAAAATATACCAAACAGAACGTAAAGTGTTTGGAGAAGAGGTAGCCTGGGGTTTGTGGAAAAATATAGAAGTATTGTTAAAGTGGATGTAAGGAAAATTTAATATCTTGTTTTAAACTGTTATGAACCATTGGAAAGATTGTTTTTGGTTTTAATAAAAAATTCCCCTACTCTTTTCGAGAAGTGCCATGGGATCTTTAACATCCACCTGAACTACCACCAGAACAGACAAATGGGACCTCAGTTTAACATCTCATCTGAAAGACGGCACCTCAGGAGTGCAGCACCCCCCTCATGCTGCACTGCAGTGTCAGTATTGAGATATTAACCCAAGTGCCTGGTGCAGGGATAGAAACCACAGCCTTCTGATCTCCCGGCCTCAGAGCCGAGTGTGCTACCTGCTGAGCCACTGACACTGATGCATATGGTGATCAGGCATCTGTACCGTGCCGCGTGACATGTTGCTCACTACCTGTTCCACCTCCCTGGGTGTGACACTGCATGTCAGCTGTTGCTACGTGACAGTTTCCTGCAATGACATTTGGATCATTGATGGCTGTTGTGTCACTGTGTGTTCCACCATGGATGGGTTGTCCCATGTGCCCATAACCATGGTGAAGGGCTCTGGCATGCATGCTGTGGCTGTCCCATATGTGTCATTCAACCGTGCATTGTCTGAGACCTGTATGCCTGCAGAGGGACTGTGTATCCTGGCATATTGTACATAGGCACACTGTGTACGGTTGTGTCCCATGCATCAGGTATGTTGTGCGTGTCCATGCTGCTGTGACTGTATGGCTGTTCACACATGGCATGGGTAGTGGCTGTTGTGGACATCTGAGTCTGTGTGGCCTGCATCGGCAGACTGTGTGCATGTATGTGCACTTGTTGCTGTGCTTCATGGACAGGTCATGTGCCACTGACGTTGTGGCACTTACTGGCTATGCTGCTGTATGTGCCTGTGTGGCCGGCATGTCCCATTGGGACAGGGATGGTGGGTGTCCAGTATTGGGTGTCCATGTGCCACTGGTCACTGTGTATGCCATGGTCTTGGCTGTGGTGTGGTCCATGTGCACCACTGGTGTAGGTGGTGCACTGTGTGCCTGTTTCCATGTCTGTCCCACTGTGCGTCTGCCTGTCTTGCATCGCCCGTGCTATGTCCTTTAGGGCACTGGCCATGGTTGTTGCAGCTTGTGTTTGTGCCCGCTGCAACTACACCATTTCCCGTTGCTATTCAGTGCTGCACTCCATCATTGCAAACATGTGCTCCAGTGTGAATGCCTGCCACTGACAACAGGACAATACACCATTCACCGTTAAGAGTAGCTCCAGGTTGCACTCCCATGTCCTGTATGGTACCAACAACCTCCACGATGGTAGCCAGGTGTTTGTCTGCTTGTGCGTTCTGTACCTTGACTGCATTTTGTAGGTCCTGAAGGTCTGATGCGATTGAGGCCTCTGCCTTTATGACCTCCTGGCAGTACTGGCTGAGGCTGGAGTCCGGTGGTGGTGATGTTACTTCTGTTCCATCCAGTAGCTGCGGTGTGGCCACATGCTGTACAGGTGACATGGGGCTGCTGCTGTGCCTTGCACATTGTCTGCTTCCCGCTGACTCACTGCTGTTGTCGTGCAGCTCGGCATTGCTGTGCATGTCCTGTGCAGTGCTGTGCACACTGGCAGTGGGGCTTGCAGCAGCATCCATGTGTGTTGATTCTCTGTACATCCCTGTGTAGTCCCGTACACCATCCCCCGCCGTGCCATCGGACACAGTGTCAGTGTTGCTTTGAGCTGCCACATCATGCTGCTCCTGCCATTCCTGTTGCAGTTGGTGGTCTGCAGTGCATGTGCTGCTGCTGCTGGTGCTGTTGTCATCAGTGTCTGTGTTGCTGTCCTCTGCACACCCATTTGCAGATGAAGGGTACAGCATTATATGTCTGTATGTTCATAGGTGCACACATGTGTGCCTCTGTGTACTGTGTCCAACATACTCACCCATACTGTTCTGTGCATGTCTGAACAGTGCTGTTGTTTGCCACAGCCTTGTTCAGTCATCATGTGTACATTGGACCAGTGGCATGCCATGTTGGTTCGTGGGTGTGTCTGCAGTGGTGCCTGTGTCTGCCGTGCAGCCCATGGACACATGCAAGTGACAAACATCTGGCTTTGTGTGCAGATGTCGCATGCAATGTCATGCAATCATGTTGGCCCACTGTATATTGTGCCCCTTCACATGCATGTGGTTGTGGTGGCATGGGCCATGATGCCCTCCATTGCCATTTGCACAGTCCACCGTGTTGTGTCTCCACCAGTGTGATACAACTGACACCCATGCACACACGTGTGATGTTGTGGCTGGTGGGGCCTGTCCCATGCTCCTTGTGTCTGTTACAACACATGGCATCCCATCCCTTCACACCTTGCACTGTATTCTGCAGCCTATACATATCTAGATTGGTGTCTCCCTGTAGTGTGCTCAGTCTCAGGTGTGCTTCCACCAGCTGTTCAGGGCCAGTCAGGGTCAGGAGCTGTGTTGGTCTTCCACCTGTGCCACTGGTACACCACCTGTTGTGTGTCAGTTTCTTCCTGCTGCCACACTTAACATCATTGTAACGTTTCTGCAACACCCGTATACTGCATCTCATGGGCCCCACAGCATTCACACAGGTGTTATCTCCTCCCACACCAGTTTCCGCCTGTCCCTCATATCCCTATCACCACCCTGGGACAGCAGCAGCGTACATTGTTCCTCCACTTCCTCCACAAGTACCTGTGTTTCTGACCTTGTAAAGTTCTGCTTCCTAATGTGGGCAGGTGACTGGCGGGACTGTGCCCATCTTCCTACATCCCCTGTGTTGTCCTCTGCCACTCCTGCTCTGCATTCCATATCTGACACACTGCTGGCATCTGTGGCCCTTCTCCTGGCTTGCCCTGCTCCACTGCCACCACCTACTACCTGTACGTCCCTCTCATAACTTCCCCTTGACCTCAAGTGCTCCATTCCCACTCTGACCTGTGCTGTGTGTCTACTCCTGCTGCTTGCTGAAAGGATATCACCACCATATTCTTCTGTTGCACTGTCCTCCTGTGCCGTCTGCGGCCTGTGCTCTGTGGGACTCCTATCTGGGATGACCCATCTTCTCTGTGTGGCAACTGGGGGGGTCTGCTTCACTGTCCACATCTGCGGCTGCAACATTGTCTGCCCTCTGTGCCCTGCACTCTGTGGTACCCCTACCTGGTACCACACGTCTTTTCTGTCTAGTGGTTGGTGGGTCAGCCTCACTGTCCCCATCAGTGCCTGCAGCTTCTTGTGTCCTCTGTGCACTGCTTTCAGCTTGTTCTGTTTCCAATACCCTGTGTCCTTTGTGTCTCCTACCCACTGCCTGGGCAGTACCACAATGTCAATTATTGGTACTGTGCTCCTCTGTGGGTTGTGCACTGTGGTCTGCATTGACCACATGTGCCTTCAGTCGACCTTGCCTGTTGACCACCATCACGGGACTCTCCCCCTCCTCCATCCCACTGTCTTCCTCCACTTTCCTTCTCCTGCCCACCTCTGTGGCCCTGTGATCCTTCCCTTCCTTGCTCTGGTCCTTTAGATAGATAGATAGATAGATAGATAGATAGATAGATAGATAGATAGACAGATAGATAGATACTTTATTTGTATAGCACTCCTTTCCAAGGACTCGGAGCGCTTCACAGTCAGTACCATACAATATTTTATAAATATACAAAAATACAATTAAAATCAGCAGTAATGTCCAATCAAGATGTAACTCAATTATCTAAAAATTAAAAGCCTGGTAAAATAAATAAGTTTTTAAACCTTTTTTGAAGGTATCCACATGGCTTCCACCCTGCTGTGACATTCTCGATGGCCGACTTCCTGATTGACAAAGCCAACGGCCGTCATAGCCCCATGCATCATATTTATGGGGCAGGCTGCTATCTGCACCCTTGCATGGGATTTTGCTATTTTATTGCTGCTTCTTGGAAAATCTGATGCAGGTGCATTGATGCAGCTTTCTTTGATGCAAGCATCACCTTTGCCGCACGCAATGACATTTCTGACCTCAGAGAGAAAATCCTGCCCCTTGTGTGTGAATCCATACTATGTCACAAACTGTTCAAAGTCACAACTACTAGACTGTGGATCATTGTCTGAAATCACAGTAACCAGTATACTGTGTCTTGCAAAAATTGACTTGGCATGCATTATTACTTGCTTTGGAGAAGTCTTTAGCAGATAGACTAACTCTGAGTAATTGGAATAATAGGCAGTTATCAGGAGATATTTTCCTGGCAGTTGAAACAAATCTGCTCCTTCCTTCTGCCACAACCCTTTTGGTTTGTTATGAGGAAACAAGGGTTCTTTTAGTTGGGTGTAGATGTGCTTTTGCCAAGTCTCATCATTTTTACCAACTTCTCTAGATGCTTGTTCATGTTAGGCCAATACTGCAATCCCTTGCATTCCTTGTACTTTACTCTATACCCAATTGTAACATGGCTCACCGCAGACCAGCAGAATGGAGCCTCCGGATTCGCCGAAGTGGCACAGCGGACTGAAACCGAGCAGGTATTAACCCACAGCTAACGCCCACTCGGTCAGTACCAGCTGTTGCCATGGAGGCACCAGAGGGTAGCCGCCCGCTCCGTCACCACCCCCTCATGCCACCCGCGGTGCTCGCGAGCCACAGCCTGGTAGGGCACATGCCGGCACCAGTCTCCCACCCGCCACAGGACACCCAGCCCCACAAGGAATGGCAGATGATGTCATGCTCACCAGAGTGATGCACGGCCGCACGCCCCCCCTCCCCACCACGAACAAATGTGCTTGACAGGCACCCGACAGGTGAAAGTGCGGCTAATGTGTGTGCTACACAGCTGTCAACCACCCTGCTGTGATAGCCCTGATTCCCCTGCCCCCCCCGCCCCCGCACCATGATCGGCGACGCATGCTGGGCTGTGCCCTGTGGCCAGTTCTGGTGACTGCTGTCACTGGTGGTGTCATACACCATCTCGGGCAGCAAACTGTCCCTGTGCCCCTAGGGTCGCCGGCAGTGAGGTGCACGCACCGGCAACATAGACTGGTCACCGCTGCAACAAGCCTATGTTACAAGCGCATTAATCACCTCCAGAGTTGGGCTCTACTGATGATTAATGCCCGCTGGGGGGTTGGAACCCTCTGGCTTCGCCCTCATGCACCAATCCCTCCTAGCGGGCATTAATACACTGGTAGAGCCCTCCTTTGTCGGTGATTAATGCTTACATGTACATCATGTGCAAACTGAGTCATCTGTTAGCACAGCGAGACAGGCATTACAATTTTCTGTCCTTTAAGCAATATTCCTTTAACTAATGTGAATTCTCCAAGAAAATGTGAATAAGGTGCACAAACCATGTTAGGCTTTCCCTCTTGAATGCTGCTAATTACTTGTTGCAAGGTATTATCTATTCTGTTTCTGTGTCAATAAATTTCCATTTTTCTTCAAAAACTGAGAGGTTTGTTACAATAAAGTCTATGTGAATTTCCACATCATATTCTGTAGTACTGCTAGCTGGAGTTTGCAGAACTGATCAGTACAAGTCACATTAAACTGTTCCTTAAGCTCACTGCTCTGGCATTGGTTTTCTGTGCTGCTAATGCAGTGGCAATTCTAAATGCTTAAAACATAAACCCTTTTTCAACTAGTCATCAGCTCATATGCAATGCATTTCCAGGCACTATACAATTCACTTAGGCTCCCACGCCAACGGTCATGTAATGCATTTTCCCAAATGTATTTACAGTGCAGTGCTGTAAATAACTCCAGCACTACAGTATCCACCATCTTGCCTCTCGCTTAGCTCAGAACTTGCCACCATCCCACATCTCACTCACTCACTGATTATTGTACAGAATATTATTTATTCAGCACAGTACTGTACTATATGTTTAATGTTCATTTTATTTGCTTACCGACAGTGCAGTACAGCACTGTACAGCGAGTCATCTCCGAGAGAACGGCAAACCGGAAGTGCCTGTACTGTACACAGCTGATCCTGTCTCCCCAGTCAGTCCCATTCCAATCACCTCTAAAAGTACTGTAAAAAATATATTTTTTCTCTGGTGGTCTAGTGGTACTGTACCTGTACGTGTACAATACTGCAGTACCCCCCATCCCCAAATCCCGATCTTTAATACTGTACTTTTTACTTAATTACTTGGTGGTCTAGTGGTACTGTACCTGTACCTGTACAGTACTGCAGCACCCCCATCCCTAAACCCTGATCGTTAATACTGTACTTTTTACTTAATTACCTGGTGGTCTAGTGGTACTGTATCTGTACCTGTACAGTACTGCAGTACCCCCCCATCCCCAAACCCTGATCTTTAATACTGTACTTTTTACTTAATTACCTGGTGGTCAAGTGGTCCCTCCCACATCCCCTCCCCATCCTGACAGGTAATATCCCACACCACTCTCCCCATCCCCAAAAGGAGCAGGCCACCAGCTCAGCCCTTCTCTCCTTCAAGGCTAGCAGCCCGCTGAGAAGTTGATGAATGAGTATGTGCACAGTCATCATCTGCAACCAGTAAATGCTTTTTAGGTATGTAAACAGAAGCAAAGTCATATTTTTGAAGTTTTAGCATAAATCTCATAATTTGTGGAGGTGCATCACCTAGGCTGTTCTGTGAAATGGCAGTTAGTGGTTTGTGATCTGTCTCTACTGTAACAGCCTCCCTTCTTTCTCACACTCACCTTGGCTTCCCCAGCATCCATAGGGGTCCTCATCGTACCTCCCCCAGGGGCCGTGCCTGAGTACTGACCATATTTCCTATGGTGCCTCAGTGCCTCCACCTGGGGCCACAATGGTGCCTCCTGTAGGAAAAACAGGTTAACACCCTCCAGGAACAATAATAGATACCCCTGATGACTGCCCCCTCTGGGCCAGTTACATCCACACTCTCTCCCCACAATAACAGTAATAAAAGCACAAACACATAGGGGTAGGTGACTCACAATAATCATTCTTTATTTAATACTCTTATAATACAGAGGAGGCAAGGGCTATCCCCTTGATCCTCCACAAAATTAAAACACACACACCCTGTCGGATCTCTCCACCTTCCCCTGGTGCACCCAGAATACCCCCAGATGGCGGGTCCCTCACCACTCCTAGTCTGCAGGCCTGCCGTCTTTTGTTGGGGCCCTTGCACAACAACACAAGTTCAAAAGAGATATGTCTGATGTGGGGGGAAAACTCTCCCCTGACCCTCCTGGCAGGTGCAACAATAGTCTCCCCAGAGCTGCAGCTCGGGGTACTCATGGTGCCCTTAGAGGGTGAAGACACTCGCTGTCCATGGCACTGTGGTCCTCGAGAGTGAGGCACTATTCTTCACCTGCCTGGCCTTTTCAGCTTCACCCACAGGCCTTTGTATACTGATTTCACCAGGCAGGCCTGTTCATCCTTCTTCTCTCTGCTCCACGGTATTGACACTGGGGGGGGGCACAGTAGCTCAATCCCCCTTGGGGAGGGCTTTGGTTGCACTAGCCCTGCTTCCCACGACTCTCCCCTGGCAGAAAAACATTGGCCCCAGTGAGGCTGGGTTCCCGAGGCCCAAAACTGATGATCACTGGGCCTTCCAGCCCACACAGTCATCCCCAGTGCCCTCAGGGAAGAAGCCCCCTTGGTCTTTCTTGCACTGCAGCAGCTGCAATCTTCCTCCTGCTCTTTCCCTTCTTGCAGTTTATGAAGATCTGGGGGGGGGAAGAGAGGCGCAGCCAGAGAGCCCGTAGCAGGCAGGCAGCCATCTTAGCTCTAGTTTCTTGTGGGGGCCTAGGGTTTCTCTTCTCCTGGCTCTCTCTCTCCCTCCTCCCAGTTGGCTCTCTTTTCTTCTCTCCTCTTATTTCACACCACTCCTCATTTTTAAACACCTAGCCCCAACCCTCTTTTCATTGGCTCTTGGTCCCCATGTGACCTCCAGGCTGCCTGTGGAAAAATTTCCAGCAACCCGAGGTCACCCAGGATACATGGGGGCCGCCATCTTGCCTTCCTTTCCCCAGCTGGAAGGAGTTAGAGCCCCTGGGCATTCTAGCCCACAAACCGGGTTAAACTCTCTACCAGAGATCGTTCAATCGCTATGTACCCCTTCCCCAGTCCCTCTGCGTGCTTGGGGGCTGGGGAAAACTCTGCATTTTGTTCAGCCACATGGCTGTGGGGGGGGGAGGAATCGGGCTCCTTTAAACTAGTTGGCGGTCCTCACGCATGCAAAAAACACGCGGGACCACCATCTTAAATAAAAAATATGTTTTCCCGTTTGCGTGGCCCTGAGCCCCTTTCCAGCACCTCGCTGGACCCAGGACCATGCGACTCCCCACCCAGTGGCCAGAAAACCCACCCCAGCCTCGACTGGGTCAGGGCACCCTGTGAGTGCAGCAGCATCGTTGGGCCAGGGGGTTGCCAGGCATGACTCTCACCAGTGCCTCTGGACCAGGCACAGCGTGCAGCGGAGTCCTACTGAAGGTAAGCTCATTTTGGGGGGCTTACACTAGTAATACTGACAATTCGTAAATGTATTCATGAAATTTCTGACATCTGAATACTGCTTCCAAGATCTCTTTCTCCATCTGCATATAACGCTTTTCTGCTGATGTCATGAAGTGTGATGCATATGCTATAGGCTTTCATTTCTCTTGTGCTCTTGCAACAAAACTACACCTAGTCCATCTTTAGAGGCTTCTGTGGAAACTTTAATTTTCTTAGTTGAATCACAAAGTCGCAGTACAAGTTCTTTAGTCAGAATGTCTTTTAAGTTGTTCCACTGTACTGTGTGTTCATAATTCCACTGCTATTCAATTTTTGCTTCTAAGAGGCTTCCATTTTGGCAGTCAAACCAGCAGTTTTGGCTGTCAGCTTTGGTACAAACTTGCCCAAATAGTTTATTAGACCCATACATCTTTGCAGATCCATTTTATTGTTTGGATTAGGCATTTCTTTTATCGCTCTTACCTTTTCTGGATCAGGATGGATCCCATCTGGTGAGAGTTTATCTCCTATATATATCAGTTCTTGTACCCACCATTTGGCATTTTTCATACTTCAGTTTCAACCCTGTTTGTCATGCCTGTTGCAGAACTTGGGTCAGTGTCTGATCATGTTATAGTTTTGTTCTTCCTTACACTATAATATCATCCAGAAATACACCTACACCTTTCATACCTTCACATAACTGTGGAATTGTATGGTGGAACACTTCTGGTGCTGAACATATGCCAAAAAGCATCTGGAGGCAGCAGTGTCTGCCAAAATGTGGGTTAAATGTGCATAGCTTTGCACTTTCCCCGTCCAGAAGAATTTAGTAGAAACCCAATGAGGCATCCAGTTTAGAAAAGACTGCATCCCTCACCATGGGACTTGTAATATCTGACCCTGTGAGAAAATGGCAATGCTCTGTTTTTATCCACTTATTTAAATCTTGTGGATCAATGCAAAGTCTCAAAGTACTGTTTTCTTTTCCACTGTGACCAAGGAATTAACCCAGTCTGTAAGCTCTTCTATCTTTTCACTATACCCAAGGTGATTAGTCTGTCTGGTTTATTGTGCATCCTTACCGTTAAAGCTATTGGAACTTTCCTTGTAGCTCGAAATACTGGCTGTGCATTACATTTAAGCTGTGTTTTGTAATGTACTGGTAGACACCCAATTCCATCAAAAACATCTGCAAACTGTTTTGCCACATTTCCTAGTGTCTCAGCACCAGGCAGTCTCTGTAGTGGCTGGGCTTCTGGCTGGCTTAATATTATAATCACATAGTTAAATTTGCTTTTAGAACATTTTTGGCTTTTCTTTAAGCTGCCTGTAGTAGACATGGGCAAAACATTCAGATGTACTCCCATGTCCAACTTAAGAGGAATAATAGAGACATTAATGTCCAAAGGAATGACCCATTTGTCTTCGGTGTAATGTTCAGCTACCACCGCTCCAATAAGCAGATCTTCCTCCTTGCTGGAGTCATCTGCCCTATCTTGCTGACCCACTAGCTTAACTTTTCATTTAGAAAAACATTGTTTTGCAAAATGGTTCTTGCCACCACATTTTCAACGAGTTTGTTTGAAAGCAGAACAGTTTTTTGATTCATATTTATTTGCACATCTTCCTCATGATTACCCACTGATTTTGTTCAGCAAAGCTTTCCCCTTGTCAGGTAATATCTTTTTGGCTGTGTCTGGGGCCCTGCATAAAACACTGACAGCAGTCTCACTCTCCTTATTGAAGGTTTTCCATCTGAAATGTTGCTGTTTGTGAGTCTGGGCAAATCTGGATAGATTTTGCTAAAGTTACATCAGTTTCTGTGAGGAGATGCACACAAACTCTGTTACTACGGATGCCAAACACAATTTGGCCTTTTATCATCAAGTCATCCTAAGGCCCAGAGCTGCATGACTGACTCATCATATGCAAATCAGTAACATATGGCTCAATAGATTCTGTTTCTGCTTGAAATCAAAATCTGAAAATACACCTTTCATATGTTTCATTTTTTTGAGGTGCATTGTAAGATTCAAGCTTTGTCATCACAGCATAGTAGTTATTTTTTTCTTGTTCTGTATCGTAGACTTCCAGTGCTGCATGGCCTGCTAGTGTTAACAGTAATGCAATCTTCTGCTGCTCTCATGTTTTGTCTGCTCCAATGGCTGTGATATAGAACTTAAAACTTTGTTTGAAGGTTCTCCAGTGTTCAAAAATATTCACTTTAAGGTTAGTTCATTTGGTTGCCAAATTGCATTCATATTGACCCAGGATGGCAATGGATTCTAACTCCTGGTGTACCATGTAATGATAGCACTCCTGGACACCAGGTAGTCTATTCAGCAACAACCTTTATTTGATGCTTTCCACAGTATAGATAGATATAGCAATTATGGGGGGCCCTATAAGTGAAGGGCTGCTGCGTGAGGCTTGTCCTTCAATGTGATACACAGAGGGAATTGTTGGTAACACTTCTGGTGTGATGTGGGGTAAGCACTGATTGTAGTAGTGTCTGGAGCATGGGAAGGGTTAGGCTAAGGAGTGCCTTCTTACCCAGGAGGCAGACTTAACACATTATTCTTTCTTTTAAGGGAGATTGCAGGTGTGGGTGAGCTTATCAATGCTGAAGACCAATCTGAAGGCTTTATTCAGGACCATCTTGACTCTGTTTAGTGAGGTGTCGGAGGCGATGCTGTAGACTGTCATCCCGTAGTCGATGACAAATAGGTTAATGCTGTTGACAACAATACACATGGCTTCAGGTGTGATAAAGTGCCTATACAATATACATAGTTTTGCATTAACAGTTTTAATGATATGTTCAGAGCATGAGTGGAAGACGAGAGAGTCATTGAGTATGACACTGAAGTATCTCAAGGTATTTACTTATTCAAGGGTTTCACACTTCCTATTGTGTATTTCAAGCTGGCTTGTTTTCCTCTCAGCCCACTGCATAACTTTTGTTTTTTTGTAGTTGAGGAGTAGCTTATTCTGGTGGAACCATTCTTCCAGCTCACTGAAGCTGCTTTGGAGCTCATTGGTAAGTGTACCTTGATGGTTGTTGCTTGCAAATGTTGTGGCATCATCTGCATAAAGCAGAGTATTTGATGAGCATGAGTCAGGGAGAGTGTTAAGGAACAGGTTGAAGAGAAGGGGTCCCAGGATAGATCTCTGGGGGACTCCAAGGGTCACCTCCTCGATCCTGAACAGGGCACCATTGATTTTTACTTGCTGAGTTCTATCTGTAAGGTAGCTTAAGAACCAATTGATGCTTTCAGGGGATAGACCTAGTGCAAGAAGTTTTGTTAGGAAAATATGGTGGTTGATCAAATCAAACACTTTTGTGAGGTCTATATAAATGGGCCCTGCCTGTTTGACGTTATCTAGGGCTGTGTGAAGAAAGTTTGTGTATTCAATGAGTGCGGTAAAGGTGTTGTGTGCTTTGTGGAAGTCGTGCTGCTGGGGACATTGTATATTGTATTTGTTTAGGTATTCCATTAATTAATAAGACATGACTCTCTCCAGGGCTTTAGATAGGGGGAAGAGGGCAGAGATGGGTCTATAATTTGAGTGCAAGGCACAGTCTGCATTTTTATGCACTGGGGTAATGTGGGCCATTTGTCAATGCCTGGGAAACTCTCCAAGCCTGAGAGACTTGTTAAACAGCTTTGTAATAGGGGTTACAAATTCTTCCATGGTGAGGGCTACTATGTTCAAATCAATAGAGTCACTACCTATTCTTGTATTGCCTAGTACTCGTGTGATGTATTTTTTGGTGTCCGAGGTGGATACCTTTTTAAAGTAAAAAGGGAGTATGTCTGCTCTATGAGGGGTGTTTGGATTAAGAGAGTTTAACATATCGATGGATGCCTTTTCAGGAAGGAAGTCCAGGGGAGTGTGCTACTGAGATCAGTGAAGGAGGAATTGAATATGTCTGCTACAGTATTTCCAAGGGACTTTGTGTGATTACTTCATTGTGGGTTAGCATAGTGGGTTGCATTTTGTTGTCTTTACCAGTTATTTCCTTGAATCTGGCCCAAAACAATTTCCCATTACCCCAGAGATTCCCACTATAGTAATTTGCTTTAGCTACTCTGATCTCTTTGGTGCACCTGTTCCTGGCAGCCTTAAAGTTTTGAAGGAAAACTGTCTTTCCTGTTGCTTTGGCTCTGTACAAGAGGTGATCCCTGGTACACATAAGTTCGAGTAGATGCTGTGTTATTCAGCCATTACTGGGTCCTTTAACTCTGTGTCTCCATATGGGGGAATAAATAGATAGATAGATAGATAGATAGATAGATATATAGATAGATAGATAGATAGATAGATATTTTATTTATAAAGCACCCAATTCCTAGTACTCTGAGCGCTGTACAAAAACAAGAATCCACATATTCAACAATAAAACATACAGATAGACATATACTGTATTCATACAATAATTATAATATAAAATTGTCAGTTGTCATTCCATAATTAAAATCTCAAAAATCTGAAAATGTCTGTTGGAACAGATGACTTTTTAGTCCTTTTTTAAAGACTGTCACAGGCTGTAGTGAATGTGGTAATGAAGTGGTCTAGGGCCTGGTCCAGATCATGGAGGGAGTCGAGGGGGGACCAGTCAAGTTGTGAAAGGTAATATTTGAGTGGGGATACCTAGCCTTTGTGAAGTACTCAACTTTTCAGGGTAGCAGGACAAGGCTTCAGGGTTTTGTTGGACCATTTACACAATACAAGGGGAATGGTCACTAATTATGTCTGGAAGTACCGTAACTTCGATCATTCATTCCGGGTGGCTTGTGAACACCCAATCAGTCAAGGTACTGGTCCTAGTGTGGTAGTTAATTCTTGTGGTGTCCTTCACCATCTGTGTTAGATAAAGGTTATTTATCAGATCCTACTGATTGGCAGAGTCTTGTGACAGCCAGTTAATGCTGAAATCTCCTAGCACAACATGTTTCTATTGCTTACTAATGCCACAGATGTGTTCAGAGAAATTTGTTAGCGCTTGGTTCTGCTTACTAGGAGGTAGGTAGATTGTAGTTACTACTAGGGATTGTTGTGTTCCCCTAGTAAGAGTTTTATGGAAAGTAGTTGTATGTCATTGGAAGTGTCACCTGTGTTGAGTATATGTCCCTGAATGTAGTCCATCTGGAATACTAGGCAACCGCCCCCTCTTTTAGATAGTCTATCCAGTCAGAAGAAGGTATACCCATCCAATGTAAGGGCAGTGTCTGATATTTTAGGGGTGAGCCATGTTTCTGTTAGGGATATGTGGTTGGGCTTGTGTTGCGTGATCCAGGCCTGGAGCTGGGTTTGCTTTAACAACAGGCTCCTGATATTGAGGGAGGCTAGTTTAAGGTGATCTGGGTAGCTAGCATGGGTCTGTGCCAAGCCTAGGTGGACCGGGCACGGGTGCATATTCCCAGATAATAGCACACGCAATAGGGCTTTCTCTTTCCAGGGAAGGTGCTGTAGGTGAGCATTTTTTTCCTAATCCACTGAATCATCAGTTTGAGTTGAACTAATGCCAGTCTAATTGATGTTGGGTACTGGGGTTGTGCTGGGGGCTCCTGAAAGAGGTGTTGGGGGTATCTTGTTGCAGTGGGAGAGATGGGTAGTGGGATGCTTTTTCCTACTGACAGGGGAGTAATGAGGGGAGGGCCAAAGGGGGTGTACTCCCTTCAAGTCTCCATTTGTGGTGGGATGCCCGGCTTAAAGTGGTGTTGAAATCTAGACAACCGTGCCTGGTTTATGGACAGAATGCATGCACAGAGGTCCATGCCATATATCAGTCCAGTGAGTGAAATGGCTATCAGGCCTAGTACAATCGGCATCATTATAGGGGAGTGGTAGGCCACTGTGAGAGGGGGAGAATGAATTCCTCCTTTAAAAATAAAATATATATATTTTTTTTAATTAGGGTACGTCTATCAGGTGAAGTCACTAATGCAATGACAGAGGGAGGGGTGGATGCACCTCAAGTGGTGCTGAAATTTTTCAGGATGTTGTGGAGCCTGGATGCTACCAAGTGCACCTTGAAAGTAGGGGGGCAGTCAGAAGGGACCAAAGGCAACAGGAGCAAGGGAGTAGGAGTGAGCTGATTGGTTATGGATGGCGTCAATTCCTGTATAACAAGCACCACCTTAGGGAGGGAGGGTGGTTGGGGAGGGTTGGTAGCAAGTGGTAGCCGGTGCCAAGTGAAGCATGATGCCGTTCTGCATTCCAAGAAGCAGGTAGGAGAGTCTCTGTAACTGGGGAGTTAGGTGAGGAGGCTGCAGGGCTGGCTGGCTGGTGGAGGGAGGAATCCTGGATTTTAATCATAAGATGACTGACATTCGCAAAATAGTGAATAAACTCTGGTATCTTGTACAGACTAACAATGATTCTAAACCATCACTACAGAACAGACCGATTATAGTCTCTAAAAAAGTAAAAAACTTACAGGATACTTTAGTAACCTCACAATTCAAAACAAATGATAAAACCAGGACACAGTTGTTATTGGGACCTTTGATGCCTGGTATGGTTCCTAGTGGCAGATGTAGTGTTTGTAATCACACATCAAAAAAACACATTTACATACATCTTCATACACAAGAAATATTTTATATTAAGCAACACATCTCCTGCACTACTGAAGCTGTAATATATTTGATACAGTGCCCCGTGACAAAATTTATATTGGACAAACAAGTTGTGAATTAAAAGGTAGAATTCAGGAACACAAAGGAGACATCAGGAATCACATTGAATATTTGCCAGTGGCTAGGCACTTTAATGAAGCAGCACATTCAGGGGCCTCACTTAGGATTTGGGGTCTTGAACAGTTTTCTGTTTCCCCAAGAGGAGAAAACCTGAAGGATGCTTTATTGGTTGCAGAAATGAGATGGATTTTTTATATGCACTCTTTGGACCATCATATAGGTATGAATATTGAAGCCAATTGGCAGATTTGTACCTAAGATTACATCAGACTGTAATATGAACATAAATAAATGTCAAGGTAATGTTTGTCACTGCCAATAGGGCCTTACTACTGGGCATAAAAACAATCTTAAAATTATTCTATAAACAGCTTAACATCATAATTATTTAGAACTTTCAATTACTATAATTAAATTAAAAACATTTTTTATGTGACCTTTTGGCCTCCCTATATTTTGACTGACCTTCCTAAATCATGAGATGGAGTTCATTTCCATTCTGATTCATTACCACACTTAGCCTTTTTATAGCTATTTTTAAGACATATATTTGTCTTTATAGTTTTTTTGCATTTTTATTTTGAATAAAAAAAAGATTTTAGTCAAAATATGACCTTTGACCTTTGGTTAATATATCATTACATATTTAGGTTCAATACCTCTAATTGATTACTATCTTTTACTTTTTAGGTAATTATTGTTACTAACTATAGAACATTTTCATGAAAAGAATTTAAAATGCCTAGTGGTATTGACCCTAATATGCTTCTGTCAGGAAAGCAGCAATATAACCATTGTGGCTACATATAAATATAATGTACATTGACAGTGCAATAACTTAGGAATTCCTATATTTATTATATGTTGTTTAGTAAATAATTGCTCTTCACTTATGTAGACACCCCTTATTTATATCACTTCATTTGTTTGTTATGATAAATGAGAGTATAATGCATCTACATTTATAAAGAATACTTCTTCCCTTTTTATTTGGGTATTCTTTTCATGTAAAGGATATTTATGAATTGTTTAATCAACAATATTGTATAATTGTAATATTCATAATAGTAAAAAACACAGTCTTAACCTACTTTACACCAAATAAGAACTATGTGGCATTGATATAGTGCCCATTTTGCTGCACATTGCTTACATCTGACTGTGGAATCAGTCAGTTCGCGCATGTGCGATCGCAGGAGTGTAACGTCATCGCGTTATGACGTTCTCTTGTGAGTTTACAGCAAAACGGGCACAAGAGGATCTAGGAGGATTCTCTTAGCAACATTGATGCTGTTTAGAAGTAGAAGCCATTTTGTATGGCACTGTGTAATTTTCCTGTGTATCTGGCTGGTGAAACTAACTAAAGTGAGTACCCTTTCACTTAAAAACAACAGAATCTCTTAAAATGGTCACATTACAGAATGAACTTTAGTGGTAAATGACTAAAAGAACCCATTTTCTATATATTTTACAGACTAAATCTATTTACAGGAGTTACAGCCATTGAAATACAGGGTATGAGAATGCTCTAGTAAAAAAGGAGCACAAGTTTAATACTGTGATAAATTCATCATTGCCACATTTTTCTTTCTCTAAAAATGCCCTATGTATTTTGTTTGTAGATTTTAGATTTAAAAAGACTCTATGAGGAGTTCATAACCAGATAATATTCTGGCAATATAAGCTATTTAAAATTGACAACATAGCTACAAAGGTATGTGAAATAGTATACCATTTTTTGGAAATACAGACTTTAGCTCATTTGTATAAATATTAAATATTGATTCATTTTATTTTTTAGATTGCCATCTAACAAAGAATTGTCAAATATTGAAAACTGTACCCCGTGAACAAGCTCAAGATGTGGGTGAAACGTAGAGGATGAAATAAAACACAGAATTGACTGGAAGTCTTCTATCTTTCCTTTAAAGGTTTAAAAGGGCCCCCCACCCCCAATTTTTCACATTGTCTCCTGGATTGTTGTCTGCCCTCATGACAATCTAGAAGATATTCAGTAGCTCAGATGCCATCAGGTGAGCCTGTGGTGTCTCTGCACTACGGTGCAAACCACTTTGCACCGTACAGTGAAGCTTCCATTATTGGCAGTTCAGGGTGCAACTGGAAAACTGGAAATACCTCACACTGTGCATGCAAATGGTGCCTGCACTGGTGCAAAGGCTTGGGTTTTGCTGCCCTAGGAGTTTTCTTGAAAAAACAGAATCCTGAATTTAGCCTGCTGCAAAATCATCCTTTGAAAATTAAGCCCAAGGATTATAGATTGCAAGGGAGTTTGAGAATATCATAAACTGAAAGTTGTCTATAAGATCTCTTATCTTTTTTCAGTCAAATGATGACATTAGTGATGGACACTGGTCTTGTTTCATAAATGATTTGCTGCATAAAATGTCTAAGGAGCTATTCAGAGTTGGAGAAGACACTGGTATGGAAAGTGATTTCAAGTAACACCTAATGATCCAGGTGGGGCAGAGGGTTTTGTTCCAGAGGTGGGTATTTAAGAAATGGAAACTGAGCAAAAATATAATATACAGCTGTAGTCCTTGTGTCTGATGAGAGACGAGACATGATCAGAAAGAATACCAGTGAAAAAGAGTATATGCATTTTGTCTGAGAGTTATAAAATAACTATTCCTTTGAAAATAAATGCATCCTTGCTGCCGAGCTCTGAAGAAAGGCATCTACGAAAGGAAGCCTGGTCTAGTGGTTAGAACACAGTTGCAAGAAGTCACGGCACTCACACCTTCTGAATGTAGAGCCAGATAGAAAGAATCCACATATTAGTGATAATCTTCCCTTGTTTATTTATAGCAGCCAAACATTCCAGACATACAAAATACTGCGGTATGGAGAAGAAAAATTCTCCTAACATTTCACTTTGGGGCTTCTTCAAAGGATGGTGCACTCTAGGTTAGGGTTCCTTTTCTAGCAAAAACACACACCTGTTGTCATTCAATTAATTTAAAGTGACATGGTACCCACAGAAAATTCAATACAAGATTTACCTAAAACCTTATCCCATTACCAAATAGTATAGAAAGTACATTTTGCAGAAGAAAGAAAATCCATGAGAAGTTTTTCTATCTATTTTAAAGATACCAATATTATCCTGGCTACAAAACATACTAAAAGGCAAATATCATGGCTAGAACAGAGAGTTCCTAGTACTTCAATCTTCAAATGGAATATCTATCTCTATCTATCTATATATATATATATATATATATATATATATATATATATATATATATATATATATATATATATATATATATATATATATATATATATAGATTGATATATATATATGTATACAGTATATATGTATATGCAGTCTATATATATATATATATATATATATATATATACTAGTAACAAAGACTAGTTTACCATACATTCAATTATATGGCCCCATGTATGGGAGGGAAACCCAGGGTAGAAGTGAGGGAGCATAGGGAACAGACAGAGGTGAAGAAAAATGAGGGAGGGGGACAAAACCCTCAGGCTCTGAAGAGAAAAGGTCACCTGGTCTAGTGGTTATAACACAGTTTTGGGATCCAGAAGACCCAGGTTCAAAACACACTAGAGCTACTTTTAGACTGTGTGACCTCAGCAAGTCACCAAACCTCTCAAGACTTTATATTAGTCTGCCCAGCTGTATAAATGTCTAAAAGCAGGATCCCACTGAAAATGAGATGTTGGATCTCAGATGGACTATCCTATATACATAAATTGTAAAAAAAAAAAAAAAAAAAGACAGTAAGAGAGCAGGCTCCTTAGTGCAGCAGCAGAGCTACTGCTTGCGATGCCAGTGACCTGAGTTCAAGAATAAGCCCGGGCTGTCACAGGGCTGGCCAGTGGGAGAGGATGCTCTGATCTGGAGAGGGAGGTTTACTGCCTTTGCTGCTGCACTGCCATGTGGGTGCTCACAGGTGGCAGTACAGCAAAGAGTAGAGTGGGAGGGTGGACATCAGCTGGGCTTATGACCAACTTGCCATGGTGCGTACCCCCATGTTGGGCCCCATCTGGGCTGACATCCAAAGGAGCAGGGAGAAACTTGGAAAAGACTCTACTACATCTGGGCCTTACACCACTGCCAGCAGCACTGCCTGATGCTGTGTAAGAGACTCAGTGTAAGTTCTGAACCATTCCATATGCACTTGGGAGGGTAGGGCCAAGACTCCATGGGGAATATGGGTGTGGGCAGGACAGTAGTGTGATGGGTAGGTAACTGGCTGGGCAGCAGGACACAGAGGGTGGTGGTAAATGGCTGTCACTCCACAGAGGGAAGAGTGACCAGTGGGGTACCACAGGGATCAGTGCTGGGACGGTTCCTATTCAACATCTTCATCAGTGACATTGCGCAGGACCTAGAAGGCAGAATTTCACTATTTGCTGATGTCACAAAGCTCTGTAACAGAGTAGACACACCAGAGGGTGTAGACAGAATGAGAAGGGACCTGCAGAAACTTGAAGAATGGTCAGGGGTTTGGCAGTTGAAATTCAATGCAAAGAAGTGCAAGATAATGCATATGGGGCACAAAAACCCTGGCACAATATATCAGTTGGGGGTGAGGATATAGCATGCACCAAGCAGGAAAGGGATCTTGGAGTTATCTTCTTTGATGACCTCAAGGTAGGAAACAGTGTGACAAGGCAGCAGGTAAAGCAAATAGGATGCTGGGATGCATAGGCAGGGGCATCACCAGCAGGAAAAGGGAGGTCATAATTCCACTATACAAGACACTAGTGAGGCCCCACCTGGAGTACAGTGTACAGTTCTGGAGACCTTACCTACGTAAGGACATAGACAGGGTAGAGAAGGTTCAGAGGAGAGCAACAAAGATGGTACATGGATTGCATCTCAAGTCCTATGAGGACAGGTTGAAGGAACTGAACATGTACTCCCTGGAGGAGAGGAGAGAGAAAGGATATGATAGAGACATACAAGTATCTTACAGGGAGGAACAGGGTGCAGGAATACACTATTTTTAAGCGAAAAGATGCTCCAGGACTAGAGGCATGGGATGAAGTTGGAGGAGGACAATTCAGAGGAAATGTGAGAAAGAATTTCTTCACAGAACGGTGGTGGACAAGTGGAACACCCTGCCAGAGAAAGTGGTGGGAGCTGAAACAATCGCAGGATTTAAGAATGCATGGGATAGACATAAAGGAATTCTGGAGGTCAGGGTTAAGGGGCAACAGACTTCTAGGAAAACATAAACTGAACTTACAAGCTCAAATGGGCAGACTGGGTGGGCCATAGGCCCTTATCTGCCGACACTGTCTATGTATCTATGTATCCATGATGGATGGGACTGGCAGGTAGGAGTGTTGGAGGTTGGGTGTGCCTTGGTTGTCCCTGAGGAATGTTGGTGCTTGGGATCGAAGGGTGCATAGATAAAAACTAAAAAAAAAAATTCAATAAGTTATGCTGTCCTATAGCTCGGTGATATCATTTTAGGATTTGAGAAGGTGTTGCTGCTTTAAAATACATGGCAAGTGCCGATTTAAAAAAAAGCCAGGCAACAGAATACAAATCTGTGTCCTGATGCAAGAATGTATAAGAGTAGAAGTAGAAGTTCTGTGAAGGGGAGTGAAAAGCAGTTAAGACTGACTGAATTCTACTAGTCCCTGGGATTGTGGAATAGAGTTTGTCATTTGTCTGCCCTTAAGGACTAGAGTTGTTCGAAATTGGAAAATTTCACCTAGCAAAATATTTTGCGTAATTACCACATTATGCAAACTTTTTCTCCAAGGCGAAACGTAATTTCGCTTTGGATGGTGATTTCATGTAATGTGAAATTTCACCAATTTTGCCTGCAAATTTGCAATGCATTGTGGGTAAATAGCTGGAATATCATGTGCAGGCTGCTTCCTGCACAGTATGTTGTCTGTTGAATCTGAGAGCAGTTCAGTGTGGTGCATCACAGCCAATAAACCCTTCAAAAACCTCTTTGTAATTTTTGAAACCTAATTGCTCCCAAAATGTAAATGTTGTTCCTAGTGCTGCTAGTGGACATGTTTTTGTTTTTGTATCTTTGGCTAGTACTTAGTTAAACTTAGGTAGTGTTTTCAGTTTTCTCTGTGTCTGTGAGGGAGTTGAGTGGGGGAGGGTCAACCGTGTGGTGTGTGTGTGTATGTGAAAGCAGAGCAGTTCCTAATATTTGACAGATTTCTCACAAGTTGCGAGTGAGTTTCTGTAATTTCTTTTAAGTCTTAATATTTTTGTTGGTGTGCTACTTATTTGTTATATTTTTCTTACATATTGACCCTTTTTTGGGTAACTTTATTTGAACAGTTACTCATTCTGAGTAGTTCTGTTTCTGTTTCCCTTTGTTTAATCACTTTTCTGCTTTATTTATGTATTGGAAACCACTGGAAATGGTGCAGAAAACAGCAGAATTCGGTCCTGGTGCTAACAGCATGACTAACACCAGATTTCTACAATTTACTGTAACATTTTTTGAGAAATATTTCTGGACTTCTGGGACATTTTCGGCAGTGGCAGCACCAAGATTAGGCCTGAAAACTGTTGTAAATGGGGTAGAAAACAGCTGATTCTCCTCCTGGTGGTGGATATGAACTATATAACAGCATGACTGACACCAGATTTCTGTCTCAATTTACTTTAACATTTTTTGGAAAACATTTCTGGAGTTCTGGGGCATGTTCAGCAGCGGTAGCACCAGATGTGTAACATCTTCAGAATGTTGGACACAGCAATAACTGACGCAACATCACATAGCATTGTGAAACAATTTTTTTAATAGGCATGATACTTGACATTTATGGATAGGAGGAGGAAACATATTAAATAGCAGGTGACGCCTTCAACATAACTTTCAAAAAACATAACATTGACCAACAATTCAGTTGCATTCCACATATATGGAGTTTGCAAAGGAAAGGCTGGCACCTGTCAAAGGCTGCCGGCCGTTAGGTACCTGTGCACAGAGTCTGTATTTTTTGAATTCAAATACCTTATCTGAATTGCTTCATCTCAAAGTAAGAATTACTCACCACAGCACATATCCATAAAGTGCTCTTTCTTTATTCCGGTGTGGCAAGTAAACAATGTAAAAAATGCTCCCATATAACTAAGATAAAAATGCCCACTCCCTCAAGGCACCGTACTTCATAATACATCAAAGGTTATGTCACACCTGAAGCGTTTCTCACATGTGTGCTTTCTCACGCACAAAGCACGCATGTAAAAAACGCGTGTGTCAGGTGTGACATAACTGGTAACATGTAAGGAATGATGGTGCCTTCAGTGAACAGGCGTTTTTATCTTAGTTATATGGAAGCACTTTTTACATCGTATACTTGCCACACTCAAATAAAGAATGAGCACTTTATGGATGTGTGCTGTGGTGAGCACTTCTAACTTTGAGTTAAAGCAACTCACATGAGATATTTGAATTCAAAAAAATATGCACTCTCTGCACAAGGCCCAGACAGCCAACAGCCTTTGGCAGGAGCTGGCCTTTCATTTGCAAACTTCATATATATGGAATGCAACTGCATTACACATCATTATGTTGTTAAAAGTAATCTTGTAGGTGTAACCAGCTCTAAGAAGTAACACACACCACAGATAATAAGGTGTTTATTAGGGGAAGGGTACACGAACACGGTACAGAATAAGTATAACAAATGACTGGCAGGATCAGGAGGGCAAGGGTAATACAACAATGAGCGGGCAGAAGTAATTGAGAGAGCGAGAACAAATAAAGGGACTGAATCATATATGGAGCATAAGACAGTCAGTAACAAACACAATGGTAATGGTCAAACAAATTCTTTTACATACAAAATAAAGAAACAAGAGGACTTAAAGAGCTGCTGACACCTCAAAGAAAACTTTGAAAAACATAATATTTAGGTACAATTTGGCTTGCTTTCCATATATATTCTATAGATTCCTCCTCAACATTATTTATTACTGAGCAAATCTGCATGAAAACATGATCTTTATACCTCAAAGTTGATCTGCCTCTATAGCTTACTCCCTACTTCAAGTCATAATCCTCTGTTGTGTCATCACGATATGCTGTCATGGGAGTAACTGTGATGTCATAAGCAGTGCATTATGACTTCAGGTAGGGAGAAAGCAACAGGAATAGATGAACTGTTTGGGATCAAAGATCCTGTTTTCATGTAAATTACATTAGTATTAAATAATGGTGAGGAAGAATACAGAACTAATGTGAAATACAAGCCAAACTGTGTCTAAATATTATGTTGTGTTAAAGTTTTTCTGAAGGTGTCAGCTGCTCTTTGAGGATGTAGATTAAAGAGGACAGAACAGATTTTTTTGTTGTTTTTATTTTTTTTTTTAGGGAGGAACATACAAGCAACAGAATAGAGGATAGAAAAATGAAAACAAAAAAAGACAAATTAATTTGTGCTGTCACATTAACTGCCAGTGGGGCTGCCATGCAGTTCAGGCAGGATGCCCATGATTTTGTCAACATCACCCTGGAGTTTAGCAATCCCCGGGTATCATTAAATACCTGTCTGAAATCATTTAACTCCTGTCGAAGCTGGTGGACTTCTGACAGAACAGGTGATAAGTCCGCATATGTCACTGCTGGTGGGGCGTAGGCTGCCTGTGCTGCTGCTGCTGGCTCTGGACATGGGGGGCCCTGGTGGGGTCTTGATGCTACTGCAGACTGCTGCTTTTGTCTGGTCTGGTGAGCCCAGCAAGGACACTTAACAGATCCAGCCATGCCTCCCTCCTGCTCACCCCCTTCAGTGCTCACACCCGCACTGCTCCCCACAGCTGCAGTTGATGCTGCTGCCACCTCCTGCAGTTTGAGGTCCCATTGAAGTGGGTGGTAGTGCAGCATGTGGCTCCTCTGGCTGCTTGTCCCAAAGTGGGAACCAGACTTACCGTGACACACTTCCTGACCACTGGGTCACCTCTCCAAACTTGTATAAAATAAAATCCCAGGCAGGAAAACTTCGGGGATGACGGGGCCATGGTGGGGCAGCAGATGATGCCCCAGGGACTAACTCCTCCTGCTGCTTGGGAGGGGGCATGGTCTCCTGCTGCCGGGGTGGAGGAACAATATCCTGGTGCCAGGAAGGGGGCACTGTCTCCTGCTGCTGCTGTAGTGGAGGGGCCATGGTTGCCTCCAGGTGCTGGGGAGTGGGCATGGTCTCCTGCTGCCACTGCAGTGGAGGGGCCTTGGTCACCTCCTGCTGCCTGGGAGGGGGCACAGTTATTTGCTGCTGGGTGTTGGTGCTGGGGCCAACAGCTTCCTGCCACTGTGGCATTTGATTTTTAATGGACATCTGAAATGTGTGGCTGTCAAGGCGGTGTACAGGTGTCCCACTGCCTCTGCCTCTGCCTTTTCCATTATGCCCACCACCATCACCAATTCAAACAAAATAAAACAAAAAAAAAAAAGAATCAGAGATGGAGACTCTGAGAGAGAGAGAGAGCCGGGGGTCACATACACACACACACTCACTCGCTCCACAGGTACTAAAATATGAAATAGGACAAAGACAAACAAGAAAAAGTTAGAAAAAATAGCACACATTAATAGTTTATGTATCAAAGTGCACTCTGCTGTCACAGAGCTCTGACTCTGACTCTAGATGCTGCCTGCTTCATCGAGATATGTAGTACAGGAAAAAAAACACTCACTTCTTGCCTGTTTAGACTCAACCATGTGACTACCAGCAGAGAGAAAAGCGAAATGTTGCCTAATTTCACTTTATAGAAATGCAAGGCAAAATTCAAGGAGAAATTGGGTGGTGAAATTTTGCCGAATGGCCATAATTACGCGAAATGTTTCACTGGGTGAAATTGACAATTTCGCTAGAATTTCGCCGGCAAAATAAAGGACCAGTGAGACAAGCAGTTCTACAGATATCTGCCCATGTCTGTGAGCCAGGCCGCTCCCATATCTTCCCTTACCAGATTGGACTCTCTTTTCAGCTCCTTCTGTCGATTCATTCTTGATGCCTCATCTTGAACCCATCATAGTGACCTTTACCGAGCCCTGTCCTTCCCCCAACTTGCTAATAGACACCTGGCTCACTGTGCTACGCTAACTTCCAAACTTTGGCTTGGGGTACTTCCTTCCTACCTCTCATGCTCCCTCCCTCCCCCCACCTTCCTTCCATTCCCTCACATCCTCCAACACTTGCGCCCTGCTAGTCTCCCATCGTACCACCTTCATCGGCCAATCAGGCTTCTCCCATTGCTTCCCCCAAATCTAGAACTCCCTCCTACCTCAAATACGACACTCCTCCTCCTCCTCCCACTGCCTTGCCTCTGCCTTACATAACCTTCTCTCTGCTAGCTGCTCCTGCTATAATTCTCTTTAACCTGTTCCGCTATGAGCCTGCTTCAGCTTCATGCCCACCTCTTTCCTGCAAAACCCTCCCCTTACATCCTCCCCCAGCACTCCTTCCTTTCCACCTTACTCCGATCCCCCGTTCCCTCCTCTGTACACCAGCTTACCCTCACTACTCACTTGTCGCTGCTTGGCCTAGGCCCCTGGCAGGGTTCTCTGTATCCTGGAGGGGTCCAGAGCCTAGGCAGACACCTTCCTCGCCTCCTACTCCCAACCCCATTCTTTCCTGAAAGGGCTGGGTCTTGGCCTCTTCTCTCCCACCTCCCTCTCTCTTGGTCCTTCTGATGCCTACTCCCCATCACAGCATACTTCCCTCCTGCTGTACTCTACCTCTGCTGCCTACAACCTGATCCCCTCCTGTCGTGTTCTATCTCTGCCTTGTGCAGACAGGTTCCACAGTGTACTGGAGGGGCCAAACCCAGCCAGACCCTTCTCTTCCCCCTCTCTTCCTTCCTGATGTGCTCTAACTCCCACTGCCTACAATCTGCTTCCCTCCTGTTCATGCTTGACCTCTGCCTGGTGCAGGCAGGGTCCCCAGCATTTTGGAGGGGTCAGGCCCTGGCAGACCCTTCTCCTCCACCCCTTGCCTTCCCCTCCTCCAAATCCCCTCTTTCCACCCCCCTGCTCTCTGCCTACATGCCCCCCCACCTACCCACCTCCACACCCTTCCTAGCCATAGTTATTGGCTAACCTCTAATCTCTAATGCACTTATAGTCAGCCTTGCACTTTTGTTACACCTTGCAAATTTTGTTCTGTGTTTTTCTTCGCAATCTTGCCCTAGTTCAACCTCCTTGTATTCTATCCAGTCATTTTCTAACTACAAAGCTATGTCCCACCAAGTGTTTGCCAAAGACATTTGTGCTATCGTATCTGTCTAGTTCAAGACTGTTAGCATTGTATCCATCTAGTTCATACCTGTTAGCATTTCTTCTTGTCAGTACTTCCGTATAGTCTGCTCACTTTATTGAATGTAATCAAATTGTATATCTATACTGTGTACCAAATCTCTGTAGACTATCCTCATGTTCCCCTACCTCCCAAGTCGCACTGGGAGACAAGGAGCTTGTTGCTCAGCGTGCCTTCCTGGTGAAACATTTCAATAAATAAATATTATTATTAGACTAATAAACGTACATGATACCTACAAGGTGTGCAAACATTATAGCTAAAAACAACTGCAGATTGCTTCTGTCTTCAAATGTTTTTTGTACATTAATTTAAACTGATGCAGATTGTTTTGCATTTCTAATATCTGGATCCATATATGCACGTATGTATTATAGGGGAACAGTATTGGTTGAGTTGGCTGTTCAGTGTCAAACCCCAATTTTTGTACCTTAATAACTTTGCCATTGTTTGACAAAATAGCCCAAACTTTGCTATATGCGGTCAGGCTGTCAAGAGTCTTAAGATGTAAAAGTTTTGTGATGGTATCTTGTACAGATTTCGAGACATGGAGAACCAAACACCCCTCCCCAGAAAAGAAACTATACTTGCTGTAACATTGTGCATTTTTGCTCTCACCTATGGCCTACATGGTATGGAATTTTTTAATGAAATTTTCAGATTTGAAGGGGCCTGTACCAAGGGTGTGCATTTGAAGGTTTGGTGAAAAAATATTCTTCTGTTTTAGAGTTATAATGATTTTTAAGTTAACATTCAAGTTCAACTGGTAAAAAAGAGCCTTTCACAAGTACTTATTTTCATGATTTACCTCTTATGCTGAAAAAAAAAATAATAACGATCGTGTCAGCCACTATTTTTTTCCTCTTTTAAAACTTACAAACATTGAAAATACATAAAAATTATTTATTTAAAAAAAAAGAAACCTGAACCTAGCTAAATAGAACTTATTTACCTATATTCTGGTGTTTGTTTTTTTATAAGTTGGCAGAATTACTTTTTCTGGGCACCCCAAAATCCAGGGTGCCAAGTTTAGTGAGAGGAGCCATTGACCCACATTCCCTGTGTGATGACAGTGGGATTTTCTTGAATTCTGCAGCTGCAGCTGGAAGTCGTGATGCGGGCAGCAGTGAAAGGAGTGAGACGCTGATCCCCTGTTCTGTCTGTCTGTCTGTCTGTCTTTGTCTCTCGCTTTCTTTGTATCTATCTATCTATCTATCTATCTATCTATCTATCTATCTATCTATCTGTCTATCTATTTTTATTGCATTTTCTTTATTAGACGGAGTGGGCGCCCCCCCCGGCCCGTACTGCTTCTGTGGACTCCCCTTCCTCCAGGTCCATCTGGCCTGATTTGCCCAACACAACAGAGTGTCAGCTGAAATAAAGAAAACCATCCCTCAATGTTTTTTTGTTTTTGATCTGCAAAAAAGGAAACGGTCCCCACTGATCTGCCCCCCTCACTCCGACCTCTCCCTCAGCACCCACCACCCCACACACAACCACACCCCCGACACACTCCCATTCACCTAAACACATCACAGGGTGAAGATCCACTCTCGATTGAAGACACATCTTGCTGCTAGAACTGCCAACTGCAATATGAGAAACTAAGGTAAGTGCTGTTTATTGTATTTCATTGGAGTTTTGAACGTTGATGCATAACTTTGTCATTTTTGCATATTTTGACCCCACATTGTCAACATGGCTTTTTGGGACTCCACCTCATGACCAATGGCAATGGAAATATGCAAATTGGACCCAAAAGGTGATTTTGAAGTCACTTGGCGAAATCATCTTTCAGGTGGGATTTGAAAATTTTCACCATCGTTGTTCATGAGATGGGATCATACGAAGGCAATGTTGAACATTTGGGGTCAGAATACTGTATGCAAAAATGGCAAAGTTGTGTGCGTACATTGGGATTTTTCCACACTCGCTTGTAACTTTTGCAATTTTAAATATTTTAACCCCAAATTTTCAACACAGACATTCACTAACATGACAGCTATCATTTTTCAAATCATGGCCAAAATGTCTTTTTGCACCTGTTGTGTGAAATAATGTTTCGGTAGCGCGGAATGACGTTTTGACAGAGATCTGAAATTTTTCCCCAGTCGGTTCATGAGGTGAGGTAATAGAAAGTTATGCAGAAAATGTGGTGAGAAATATAGTAAAATGCCCAGGTCATGAGTAATGATCCGGTATTTCAATGTTTCTCATAACTTCAGAAATTTTCAATATTTTGACTCTGAACATACAAATATATGAAGAAGCCAGCAGGTACAGGCTCTATGGTCTATCAAGTCTGCTGAAGTGCACAGCTCCCAGTGCTGAGTACTGATACTGCTCCCAACCCCCTCTACCCCTTCCTCACTGATTGCACCATCTGAGTTACCTCCATACTTCCCACCCTTCCCCATTCTGATTCTGCCCTTGACCCTGTCCCACCCCCTCTTAAATCCCTCTACTGATGTTTGCAAAACCAGTTCCTCAGGCATTGCATACCACACCCTCACCACCCTCTCTGTCAGAAAATACTTTCTCATCTCTCCTCTGAACCCCCTTCCCCCAATTTCAGACTATGCCCTCTTGTGATTCCTTCCTTCCTAACCTTAAACAGGCCCTCACGGCTAACCCTATTTATGCACTTCAGGTGTTTGAAGGTCTCAGTCATATCACCCCTGTCCCTTCTGTCCTCCAGGGAGTACATATTAAGTGTCCCTAACCGATCTTCATAGGGCTTTTCCCTCATCCTGCTTAGCATCTTGATGTCCCCTGTCTGTACCCCCTCCAACAGTCTGATGTCCTTTTTTAAGAAGGGGCACCAGAACTGCACGCAGTACTCCAAGTGAGGCTCACCAGTGACCTGTACAGCGGCAGGATCACCTCCTCACTCCTTGAAGTGATTCCCCTTCTATGCACCTAAGTATCTTACTGGCCTTCACCACCACTTTCCTACATTGTGCAGAGTGATTCATATGGCCTGTGATCAGCACACCCAGATCTTTTTCCTTGGTGGATACCAATAACTGCACTCCCCCCGGCTGGTAACTGTATCCAGGATTCTTGTTTCCAAACTGCATAATTCTGCACTTCTTTACATTGAAACCCAGTTGCCAGGTGCATAACCATCTCTCCAGTGCTTCTATGTCTTACTGCAGTCCCCCCCCCCACCTCATACGCCACTGCTCCTACTTTGGTGTCATTGGTAAACATGCTTATCTGACTCTGAATCAATCAAAATTAATCAATCAATCAAAATCTTTATTTAACCAGGCAAACATCATTGAGCAAGCTCATTTTCAAGATGGACCTGGAAAGGAGAGGTTAACAATACATACAAAGGAATACCCAGTTGCATCATAATTGGGTAAACAATATGTACACAATGAATTCACACTTACATAGTATTTACAAAGAGCAGTAATTATAATACACATGAAACAGAGTATTAAAAAGAGCCATTAAGCTAAGACCATGAAGAGTATGCAGCTAAAATGTATAGCAACTGCAGTACAGTATATACAGGCTAAATGTATGTAACTATAATTACAGTGTGTATTTGAAGCATCCTTGAACACAATTATTGATTAAAGGAGTTTGGTGGGGCATGGGAGGGGTGGGAAGGTGGACGCAAGAGGGTGAGTAAGGAGAGGTACGTGGTACACACCTGCAAGGGCATGTAGTGATTGCAGGGGGACTACTATATCTGCTACATAGATGTTGAATAGCACTGGCCCCAGCACGGAGCCCTGCAGGACCCCACTGATGACTGCTCATGGTGATGATAGCTCCGCCTTACCACCACCCTCTGCTGCCTGTTTTCCAGCCAGCCACTATCCCAGCTGACCATCTTTTCCCCCACCCCCAGTCCTTCAGCTTACCTATCAGCCTCCCATGTGGCACAGAGTCGAAGGCCTTGCTGAAGTCCAAATACAGGACATCAACCACCTTGCCTCCATCCAGAGCCCTAGTCACCCAAGTCATTAAAGACTACAAGGTTGGTCTGACAAGGCTTTTCCTGGGTGAACCCATGCTGCTAATCATCAAGGAGACCATTCTCCTCCAAGAATGCCTCTATCCTTTCCTTTAGGATAATCTCCATTAGTTTCCCCACAATTGATGTGAGGCTGACCAGTCTGTAATTCCCTGGCTTGTCCCAAGTGCTGCTTCTGTGGATGTGCACCACATGTGCCATCCTCCTATCCAGGGCCATCAGGACCTCTGTGAGTGGACCCCACTATGGCGTCCTCCACCCTCACCTCCCGTACCTGGTCCCCATCTGATGAGACATGGTCTAAGATGGTGCCTTCTCTTGTTGACTCTCTTACCAGCTGCATCAGGAATGCATCCTGGAGTGCATCCAGGATGAATTTTTCCCTGCTGCTAGCTGATTTCATGGTGGCCCAATCTGCCCCATGTAGATTGAAGTCATCAACCACCACTGTGCTGCCCCTTTTACAGTTTTGCTGTATAACCCCCACCAGTTCCCTGTCCTTCACCTTTGTCTGAGAGGATGGTCTATACACCACCCCCAGCCTGACCCTCTTGTTTTTTTGCCTTGCACAAACTGACCCACAGGGATTCCAGATTCCCCCTGCCACCGTCTTCTCTATTACACTCTGTCCCCTCCCTTGTGTGAACAGGAGCCCTTCCTCCCTTGCCATTTTCCCTGTCCCACCTATACAACCTAAAGCCCATTATTATTAAGCCCCATTCTCTGTTTTTCAACATTGCCATTTTTCCACACCACCTCATAAATGTGACACGTGTCATTTTTAAATACCGAATGAGATACCTTTTCACACTTCTGGTGTAAAGTGACATTTTCTCCAATATACCATAAATGTTACATGTCATGTTTGTAAGGTGAATCATAGAACGAGTACCTTGAAAATTTAGGGTCAAAATAAAAATAAAGTACATACATATATATATATATATATATATATTTGTTAACAAAACTTTTTGTGTGTAGTGTCAATGTTGACCACAGCAGGTATGCTTTGTGATCCTGTGCCAATGAGCTGACTTTGGTGGTGAGCTCAGTGATCCAATTGGATGGGGTAAGGGTGGGGAAATGGTGCCATTATGTGACACCCCTCCACCCAGGGGATGAAAGGTGCAGGGTTGTCTGCACGTGCCCTGTACCATATAGTGCAGACAACTGTCCTCCTGGCATAGGACCCTGAACCTCTCCACCAGTGGATGTCAGAGGGCCCTGAGCATTGGTTGACAAATGCATTCTTGCCCTGTGCATCTGTATCTGCAGCCACATAGAAGTGCAGAGAAACCACAGCCTACCAGATAGCCCCATGAATTCTTCACATCAGTCACTGCACGAATGTGTAGGGCCTGCAAGGGCCCTGCACTTCTGTAGGTCAACAGAGTCTTCCATTGGTGCAGGGCATCTTCATCTGTTCACACAGGTCATGAAGGAACCTGTGTACATAGGGATACAATTCCACTGTCTCAAAAAGAAAGGAAATTCTTTGAAAAAAACTTACTTAATGCACCAGTTAGGGTAACTTAATGCCACAAAAGTATTTTTGTGAGTGTGCAAGGTTTTCTGGTTCTCCTGATTGCATTTTTACTGATGCACCAAAGGACTTTTGAGCCAACTGTTCTGTTCTTGTTGTAAATTAAAAAACATTGAAATGAATAGGGCCCATTAAAAATTAAAGGCCCTGTTCATTTCAATGTAGTTGCTGGTTAGAGGAGCAGCACATCGAGGGGCATTGAGGAGTCAACATCGAGGGACAGAGGAGCCATGATAAGGGACAGAGGTGGGTTCTAGGGGGTGGTTTGGGGTAAGAGTTACTTCTAAAATGTTTTGGAGAGAGGGGGAATAATGAAGGCAGGAGTGGGCATACTCCACTGGTAATGGTGTGTGGGTGGATTTTGCAGTGATCAAGTAGGGGAGGAGGGCAGTTGGGTCCTGAGAAGGTGATGGAGAGTGCAGATAAGATCAGACTGGTGAAGGACCATTTTGTTTTTTACAGGTTAAAAAAATCAATGAGGGACAGTTTTCTTTATTTCAGGGGACTTTGCGACACTGGGAATTGGGCACCCCAGTGTCAGGCAACTGTTCGGTGGCAAAGGGAGTGGGCACCTGGTGCCACCATGTATATAACTGGAAGGGGGCATGTGACCTAAAGTGGAGGGGGTGAATAGAAGCGGAACAGGAGGTGGGCATCCCAGACTGCTTATTCAAGTTACAATTAAACATGGGAAAAGTGGGGGGGTGGCTGACCTGGATGGAAAAGGGGAAAAAGAAGCAAAAAGTGAGAGAGCAGGGGATTGCCAGCTTATTGCTATAACTGAAGCTGGCATCATGACTCCAGCTGTGGCTTCACATTTTAAGAAGGTCATGCTGTTCACATACTGAGAACAGGGGTGAACAGATCCTCTCTCTAAGCCAGGCACCCTGGATATTTGGGTGCCCTGTTATTTCCAAGACAGTTTTCAAAAATCAAACAATCAAAAAGACAAATGACCTGGCTAAGAAAGGGATTAGAGAAGTGCAGGAAGAGTTTGTGGAATTGGAGAGGGGCCTTAGACAAGTAGCACGCACGGTAACCTTCTCGGAGGTGCTGCCCATCTATGGCGTAGGAGAGGCTAGCATGCTCTGCACCATGGGATTCAATCAGTGGTTGAAAAACTGGTGTGGAGCTCAGGGATTTGGCTTCATTGGGGTCTGGGGGCCCACCTGGAGTGATGCAAACCTATACTGGCATGATGGGCTGCATCTGTCCAGGAGGGGAACCAGGATCCTAGGTGATAGGTTTAAATGCTTCATTAGCAAGCATTTAAACTAGCCAAGGGGGAGGCACTGGAAAGGAGCAGAGAAATCCTAGCCCCCCCCCAAAATCACGGTAGTAAGTGCGGTAAACACCAACATAGAGGTGTCGATAGGGAGAAGGGCAGGGGTAAATGGAGAAAGTGACAAAGGCAAGAAGGACAGGGATGGGGCAAAAAGAAGTAAGGCCATCAGGAAATGGAGGGTAATGAGTACCAATGCCTGTAGTCTGGGCAACAAGCTCCCTGAGCTGGTGGCCTTGATGGAAGAGGGATGCCTGGATATTGTAGCAGTCACAGAAACATGGTACACAGAGAACCATGACTGGGATGTTAACATACCAGGGTACATAACCTACAGGAGAGACAGGCAGTGGAGAAGAGAGGGAGGAGTAGCTCTCTATGTAAAGGAAGGGATAAAAGCAACTGAACAAAACAGTAAACAGGGAGGAAAGGAGGCACTGTGGGTCACCTTGGAGACTGGAAAGGGCACCACAATCCGCACAGGGGTTGTGTACAGACCCCCATGTCAGGGGGAGGGAATGGACAAGGATATGATAGAAGGCATTCTTAGGATGGCAGAGAAAGGGGAGATACTGTTGATGGGAGACCTGAATATGCCAGATGTTAACTGGAGCACATTTGCTGCAGCCACATCCAAGAGCAGGGCCATTCTTGATGCCCTACAGGTGGCAGGCCTCAGACAGCTAGTTTCGGAACCCACTAGTGAGGGAGCAATCTTAGACCTCATACTCTCAAATGGGGGCAGTGAGAGGATCTCAGATCTAGAAGTGGGTTGCCATCTGGGAACAAGTGACCATCAAACAGTGTGGTTCACGTTAAACTCAGCTACAGAGTCAAGCCATACAAAAGTGAGGGTACTGGACTTCAGGAGGGCTCACATTTTATCAAGATGGGAGAGTGCCTCAGAAAAGCACTAGCAAACAGGCTAGAAGGAGGTGTGGAGCAACAATGGGGAATCATCAAAACTGACATCACGGAGGCAACAAGCCTTTGTGTGAAACAAATAAACAAATCAAAACAAAAGAAAAAGCCACTATGGTTCTCAAAAGAGGTGGCTGTGAAAGTCAGGAAGAAAAAGATAGCATTCCGGAAGTATAAGAAGACACAGAAGGAGCAAGACAGAGAGCTGTACCAGTTAAGGCAGAATGAAGCAGGGAGGGAAGTCAGAATAGCAAAGGCCCAAACTGAGGAAAAGATAGCCAACTTGGTTAAGAAGGGGGATAAAACCTTTTATAGGTACATCGGCAAGTGTAGAAAGACAAAGGGAGGGATAGAGAGGATGAATAGAATGAACGGCGAGTGGGCAGAGGGGGACAGTGAAAAAGCAGGGATACTGAACAAATATTTCTGCTCAGTATTCACAAAAGAGTAGGGGGAAGTGTCTAATCCAATTAACAGAAGCACTCTTGATAGGGGGGTCGATCCCAGTCCTTTCACAGAAGAAAGGGTTCTGCAAGAACTCCTGAAACTGAAGGTGGACAAAGCAATGGGACCTGATGGAATTCACCCCAGAATTCTAAAAGAATTAAGGGGGAACTAGTGAAACCACTGGCTACTCTTTTTAATAAATCATGGGAGGATGGTGTGGTACCCGAGGACTGAAGGAAGGCGGATATGATTCCCCTTCACAAAAGTGGGACCAGGACAGAGGCAGGAAACTACAGACCTGTCAGTTTGACCTCTGAGGTAGGGAAAGTGATGGAGTCACTTCTGAAGGAAAGAATAGTTGAGTACCTAGAGGCCAGTGGGGCACAGGACCCAAGGCAGCATGGGTTCACAGTGGAAAGGTCACGTCAGACGAATCTAATAGATTTCTTTGACTGGGTGACCAAAGCAGTAGACCAGGGAGGGGCTGTGGACATGGCCTACCTAGACTTTAGCAAGGCATTTGACACAGTCCCACACTAAAGATTAATAGTCAAATTAACCAGCCCGGGAATGGGTCCCAGGGTGGTAGCCTGGGTAAAACATTGGCTGGACAACAGGACACAGAAGGTAATTGTAAATGGAGTCCACTCTGAAGAAAGAGAGGTTACTAGTGGGGTATCGCAGGGTTCAGTATTGGGTCCAGTCCTTTTTAATGTCTTCATAAGTGACACTGCAGAGGGGACTGGAAGGAAAAGTATGCCTCTTTGGAGATGACACAAAGGTCTGCAACAGGGTTGATACACAAGGAGGCGTGGAAAGGATGAGAAGGGACTTGGCAAGGTTGGAGGAATGGTCAGAAGTATGGCAGCTAGGATTCAATGCAAAGAAGTGCAAAATAATGCACCTGGGAAACAAGAACCAGGGGAAGAATATACAATGGGGGGGAGGTAGTAACAACAACAAAAAAGGAAAGGGACCTGGGGGTAATCATATCAGATGACCTTAAGGTTAGCAAGCAATGTGAGAAGGCAGTAGGGAGGGCTGGGGGTATACTGGGATGCACAGGGAGAGGCATCAGCAGCAGAAAACAGGAAGTTGTTATCCCTCTGTACAGACAGTTGGTGAGACCCCATCTGGAGTACTGTGTCCAGTTCTGGAGACCCCATCTCCACAAGGACATAGACAGGATAGAGGCAGTCAGAGGAGGCAACTAAAATGGTGCAGGGTCTGCAAGAGAAGCCGTATGAGGAGAGACTAAAGGAGCTTAATATGTATACCCTTGAGGAAAGAAGGAGAGGGGGGACATGATAGAAACTTTTAAGTACCTCAGTGGAATCAACAAAGTCCAAGAGGGTAGCATCTTTCAGAAAAAGAGACGTGCAAGAACAAGGGGACACAATTTAAAGATAGGGGGCAGTTCAGGGGCAATGTGAGGAAGTATTATTTCACAGAGAGGGTAGTGGATGCATGGAACAGCCTTCCTGAGGAGGTTGTGGGGTCTAAAACTGTGGGAGAATTCAAGAATGCATGGGACAGACATAAGGCAATTCTTGTGGGGGGTAGGAAGAAATAGGCTGTTGGTTAACTAGGATCTGCGGCCTATCCTGAAGGTAGGGGAATGGGCAGACTAGATGGGCCAAGCGGTCCTTATCTGCCGTCAAAGTCTATGTTTCTATGTTTCAAACAGCAGAATCTAACTAAACAGGTCCCCTTTATCTAGGTTCAGGTGCTTGTTGTTTGAAAATACATCATTTTTATGTATATTCAATGTTTCTGAGTTAAAAAACAAGATGGTGGCTGCTACAATTGTTTTTGGTTTTCCTCACGACAAGTAAATAATTTCTAATGACAAGTAAATCATGAAAATAAGCACTCAAGATCAGTGTTTGTTTTTACTAGTCGAACTTGACGGTTATCAAAATAATCCTTATAGCCCTGGAACCATGTAATATTTTTTGGCGAAAACTTCAGAAAGCACTGCCTTCATATAGGCTGCGTCTACCCTGGACATTTCATTAAAAAATTTTGCACTGTCAAGGCTGTGAGTGAGCAAAAAAGAAAAAATCCCTTGATAAGTATAGGAAAAACAAGCCGGCCCGATGGCGCTGAGGGTCGAGTCACTGGATGCCACACCTTGCTCCATGCCGGCAACCTGAGTTTGGGTATGGACTTGGGCCACTGGGAGTCAGTAGGGGAAGGAAGAGATTGAGCATCTGGAGGAATGCTGTCTCTTCCCAGGGAGGGATCTGGGGACACGTCGCACTGGAGTGGCCTCTGGCGGTGGCCGGAGGATGGCCAGGATTGCGGTGCCACACAATTGTGAGGGGTGGAGCTGTGGTGAGCATCGGCACTCTGTGCCCAGACACCATGGCACGACCAAGCTCTGGGGAAACCGTAAGCAAAAAAAACCCTCATGGAGGATAGGAGAAGGCACCACCTCCTGCTCCACACTCCCAATGCTTGGCTCTCTGCTCTCTCTCATCCTGGTCACTCCGGCCGGCACTCTACACTCTAGATAGAGCACCCTGGAAGGATATGGCAGCCCTTCCCTGTGAGGGTTCAGATCCAGGGGTTTTGTCAGTCAGTGTGAGGAAAGCAGCCCTCAGAGCTGCAGCGGGAGGTAGAGAGTGGACCGGTGGATGCTGGAGAGAGTTCCTCTGGAAAGTGATGCAAAGATAGAGTTAATAAAAAAAGCATAGAAAAAACAAATACCATTTTTTTGCAATTCTTGGTGTTCCATATCTTGTGAATGGAACAAGAAGTAGTCAGTCTTGTTTAAATCCCCTTTTAGGACTTCAAGAGAGATTCACTCCAGAATTATGTCTCCTAGGGATAGGTATTAGGTAGTTGTTAAGGTCTCAAAGATACCACATGGCTCTTGTTTCAGCAGTAGCCCAGCTAGTGATCTTAAGACACTGAGTAGATACTCAGCTACTAGCTATAAAGAATGGCATGCTGACATGTTGATCATTTTAAGGATGGAAAAGCACTAGCTAGTTTATGCCACAACCTCTTAACATATAGGAATAGTTGGGAAACGCTGGATACACTTCTCCAACTAACCTAGATATGGATCCATTTTTAATTCCCTTTTTTAATACACAGGCTCCCCAGGCTATTTTTATTACTCTCTTTGCTTTCTTAATTTGATCCCCCCCGGTGTCTAATATTTGTGCTTGCCATATGTTGTGTAGTCTTTTGTTGTTTTAATAGACCACCAGTCTTTACCACTGGATAATGTTTTTCTCTGCCATTCTGTTTGGTTCATGTCTGAGACAGATTTTGTTAGAACTGGTGGATTGCTATAATTGTTACACCCTGTATTTCTGCCAGTGGAAATGGTATCAGTTACATGAATCTGTCTGTACCTTGTGCTCTTTGATTTTTAAAAATGTAATAAAGTTTACTAAGTTAAAAGAAAAGGAGCAGTCATGAAACTTTTTACATCTTGCAACACTGCTAACCTAACCATGCATGCCAAATTTTGGGGCTATTTTATCAAACGCAACCAAGGTTATTAAGGTGCAAAGATTGGGGTGTAACATGAAATAGTCTACTCAACCCTAACTATAGGGGCACTACCATGTACAGATAAGATAGACAGACAGGCAGACAGACAGATAGATAGATAGATAGATATAACATGATTTGGGAATATTTCCCATCATAACATTTATTTATTTATTTAGCTTTTGTTAACCAGGTAAGTACACTAGACAAACACATGCCTATTTTCAGGTATGACTCGGGAGAGTACAGAAAATCAAAGAACATACAGAGTACAAATTGAAGCAAGCAGGGCAGATACACTGAAGTCAGGAGAAGCATAACATACATAGTAAGATATCTCAGGTTACAACAGTAAACACAGTTAATGTAATAAAGTACAGAGTCACTGACACAACGTTACCAGCAATATATATACAGATATATACAGAATTTACTCATCTATCATAGGGCAACACTCAGGCAGGCAGGCAGACCACAGCAGGACCTGAGCAAGGTACATGGGATGATATGCTCAAAATACCTGCAGGAGACCAGGCTAATCAGGGAGGTTTAAGACAGTCACATACTGATGAGAGCTTCAGGTGGTTCCACAGGGAGGTGTGTAGGCACGCCTGGGAAGGGGAGGTCTGGACCTGGACAGGAAAGAAGTTCCATAATCTAGGGGCACATGACACAAAGTCCTTGTCCCCCAGTTTGGTAAGTGTAGCAGGAACCTTAAGGATAGTGGGGCCCAGTGACCTTAGGGGGTAGGTTGTGGAGGCTGCAGGCACAAGGAGCTCCGCCAGTCCGGGGGGGTGCCAGTACCCAGAACCTTACCTGTTAAACTGCCCATAACAAAATTCATATAGTTGGGCGGGAAGAGCCAGTTGAGCTTACTGTACAGATCACAGTGGTGAGTGAGACGAGGGACTGCAAGAACAAAATGGCAGATGTTAGTGTAGGATACGGTCCACCTAGAGAGGTGGACCTTGGAAGTATGGGGAAACAAAAGGAGCCCATAACAGAGAGATGGCAGAAACAACCCTCTAGCCAGTGCTAGGTGAGTAGCCGGAGTAAGGTTATTCTTTGCCCTGTAAGCCAGACCCAATTTCCAGTTAACAGCTTGACACACATTTTGGATGTGGTGACCAAGATTGAGCTGAGGGTCAAGTGTCACCCCAAGGTATTTGATGGAATCGGTGATGAGAACGAGGCACCATCAATACCCGAGATGCACATAGGAACAGGGGAGGCCCTTAAACTTGGCCAGGGATTCGAACAACATGGCCTGAGTCTTTTTAAGATTTAGGACCAGCTTGTGGGACGATATCCAGGATTGGACACTCCTGAACCCCTTACTCAGTTGGTGGTTAATGACTTCACTATCCCTGGAATGAGTGAGAATAACTAGGTCATCAGCATACAGGATAGCCCTGTAGGAGGCAGCCGAGGAGGGAAGGTCATTGATGAATATGGAAAACAGCAGGGGCCCAAGGACTGACCCCTGGGGAACCCCTGAGGACACAGGGGTGGCATCCGAGAGCACCTTACTATATTTGGTAAGTTGCTGCCTTCCCTGAAGGTAGTTGGAGAACCAACTGAGTGCTGGAGGGGACAAGCCCAAAGACCTAAGTTGAGAGCATAGTAAGGCATGGTCAACAAGGTCAAAGGCTTTAGAGAGATCAATAAAGATGGCCCCAGAGAGTCTGCTCTGGTCCATAGCAGCCCTTATCCCAGAAGAGACAGAGACCAGGGCAGAGGTGGTACTGTGCCCTTTTCGAAAGCCATGCTGCGAGGGAGACAGAAGCTCATGAGCCTGGATATAATCCATGAGTTGTCCCGCCACAACTTTCTCAAGAAGTTTACTGATAGCAGACAAAATGGCAATCGGACGATAGTTGTCAAGGATCCTAGGGTTGCCCTGTTTGAGCACAGGAACAACCCATGCCACCTTCCACAGGTCTGGGATAACCCCAGAGGCTAAGGATAGGTTGACAATATGGGCCACAGGGGAGGCAATGTAGGCAGCAGCAAGGCGGAGAAGCTTTGGTTCCATACCATCAAGACCAGCACTAGAAAAGGGTGAGAGACCAGAGAGCAATCTCTGTATCTCCTTTGCCGTCACAGCCTTGAAATAGAATGGAGGACGGGGGGAAGGTGCCATTTGAGGCAGAGGGACTTGGACAGGACTATCATGACCAGTGGAGGAGAATAGTGAGGTGAAGGAGGACAGGTCCGAAAAATGTGAGTTAAATGCATTGGCGATGGTTAACGATTATTACAGCTAGCACCATCAATGAGCATGTCAGGAGCCTCATAGGAGGAGGAGGAGGAGCCACTCACTATGTTTTTAATATTCCTCCAGAAGTTCCTAGGGTCCTTAGCTGAAGTCTGCAAGGCAGCTTTACAAAAGTCACTTTTGGCAGCCCTGATAGCCTTTTTGCATTCATTCCTGAGCCTCCTGTAATGCTGGAATATGGTCTGGTCCATTGAGACCTTGAAACTGGCCCAACATTTGTCTCTATCCCTCATGAGAGCAAGAAGGCTCCCATGCAACCATTTTGTGACAGCCCCCCTTACCCTCCATCTGACAAGAGGGGCATGCTTATCCTGTACCACCCTGAAGATACTAAGGAAATGACAGACTGCCGAGGAAGCATTCTGGGCATCCGTCACTGCAGACCAGTCACTGAACATGAGATCCTCCTGGAAAGTCCCTGGGTCAAACCTGGAGAAGTCCCTGACATGGATGATTTTGAGAGGGATCTTTGGGGTGGAGATCTTCCATATGCTGTACACAGGCACATGGTCAGAGATGAAGTCAGGGAGGGTACCTGAGGAGCTAATCCTCTCAGGCCTATTGGTCAGGACCCAGTCCAGGAGAGAGCTGTTACCACCTGTGGACGACCATCTGGTGGGCTCCTGAATGAGTTGGGACATTGAGAAGCCTGCTAGCAGAGTCTCATACTGCTTGATATTACCTCCAAGCCAGTTTAAGTTAAGATCCCCTAGGATTATTACCTCATTATTTCCCGTCCTGGGACCAACAGATTCAAGAAGGGAGGATAAACCCAATACATCACCCATGGGGGGATTGTAGGAGCATACAATGTGCAGCTTCTTTGCATTCCCAAGTAGCAGCACAGTATGCAGCAGCTCACAGGAAGACTGCTCTGGCTGAGGGCAGGCCAGCACCGACAGGTTAAGGTGGCTCCTGTAGTAGACCAGAATACCACCCCCCCTTTTCCCTGGACGATCCTGCCTTAGGAAGTCAAAGCCGGGAAGCGCACAAGCAGAGTCTGGGATCGAGGGTTTAAGCCAAGATTCGGTTATCCCTAGGATATCAGGCTTGTAATGGGTGACCCAGGCAAGGAGTTCAGCCAAGTTGGCAGAAGGCTATGGACATTAAGATGAGCTATTTTCAGCCCATTCCCTGACTGCCAGCCCACAGGAGAGTAGAGGAGAGGGCTTGGCATGGAGGACCTGGGTTCAACTCCACGTCCCCTGCCAGGACTAGTGTCACCAAGAGGAGCCAGAGGAAATGCCTCAAAGGGGGAGTGCCAACCCTAGTGGATGGCCTGCAACCAATATGCCTGACCACTTTGACCGGATACAGGAAGCTCCGCAGGTTAAGGCAGCAGATGGGCCAGGGAGGCTGTCTGTCTCTGGCTATTAGGTTAGAGAAAGTAAAGACCTTCTCATCAAGTAGTCCTGGTGAGAACCCGAGTTGACCCATGGGGGGAGCACAGTCAAGAATGATAAGAGGGAGGAACATTACCATGAGCAGCCATATGGCGAGGGTGTTAGAGATGGGGATGGACTCAGCCCCCCTCCTGCAATGCTTAGGGGCCCCCATAGTACTGTATGCACACCCACACCTGAGTCAGACCTATATTCTACAATGGCCCAGCAGAATAGCAGGAGATAAGGCTGACCAGACCCCACTAGACTACCTGGAGGTCACAGAGGAGCAGGCAAATAGGACAATTAGACCTGCAGCTCTCACACCCACCAGGAACAGAGTACCGCAGGGTTGCGTATTTCCACAATTGTTGCCCAACACAGCAATTTTCAAGCAAGCAGCCCCTAGTAAGGCAGCAAGACAAGGGCAGACAACAAGATAAACACAATTCCCAATGGCTAGTGACCACAATTGATACAAACTTTATAGTCCACAGCTGACAGCCAAGGAAAGTTCTGCTGTAAAGATCTGTACCCCCAGAGGATTAGACCACACAGTAGGGATGGAAGAAAAAAAACCAAAAACTGCAGAGTAATATATGCAGTCTCCTAGGGATGTGAGGACAGAATTAATCTTCCCCAAGTTCAGTCCCCTCAAGGGACAGACAGTAGGACCAGCAATCACCCACTCTAAGTATAGGACAACACACAGGTGGGAGTGGCTTAGGCCCATTTAAGAAGAGGAGGGAATGGGGCGCGTTGGCGGGAAATTTTAAACCCCATAGGATAGTATCCACTCCTTTCTGCCAGCAGATGTGATCAGCCAATTGAACCCAGGCAGCTGCAGGAACCGCAATTACATGTATCGTCCCTCGTTGAGCCTTTTCTTTACCCCTCCAAGTCCAAACAAACAAATCTCCTGCTATGCAGCAGGGGTACCAACACTTCCAGTTCCTACAGACGGTGAGAGCTTCGGCGGGCAGGGAAGGACAGCGCAACTCCAGTTGCTGAGTCGGCACCTCAACCCTCAGACTACTATGGTACTTCGCGAGCAGCGGCAATGGAGGGGGGGGCCCACCAGGCAAAGGCTGCCCTCACCACCCCACACACACGGACACAGAGCAATCCATCTTATATTTACCCATATCTGATGGTAATTTACATTATTTATGAAACTACACAGCTTATTACAAAATGAGAACAACCCAGTCATTAACTGTTACAAGTGTGAACACAGTATATTCACACTGGGCCTTATGCATGAAGATTCAGAGTGGGTATGCACCATGTAACCCTAACGCGTAGCCCACTCTGCACCCACTCAGGCCAAATGCACCCACTGTATGGCATTCACAACTGGCTGGACCCTCCCGTGCCAGATCCCCTGCAGCATGTGGACTTACTTGTGGGGAGGCAGACCAGGGGTGGTGCAGAAGGTATGCCAGCACTCTACAGGATGCATGAACATGCAGAGTGCCAGGTGTAGGTGTCAGCACCTCCACCAGGTGGGGCAGCCTAAAGGTGGTGGGCCAGTTACACAGCCCCCCTGGAGTGACAACCACAGGCTGTGGCTGTGAGGCGGGGTCCTGTGCACCCCCACCGAGGAAGCCCTGGGATGTGAGGCACACTGAGGGGCCTGTGGGTGATCATCTGAGCACCCGCCCTCACACCTTATGTGGCGCTCAACATGTTTGCACCCTGCCCGCCACACATGGGCATAGGTGATCCACTGTGGGATCTGGATCAGGCAGCTGATTGACTGCCCACGCAGATCCGTGGCTGCGCACCCAACCCGTCCCCACAGGCCTGCATGCCAGGGAGGCAGGGCCGCATACAGGTGTTGCACGGTGGCCACTGTTAGTAAATGTGGCCACCTGTGGATCTCTCATAGGTGCAGAGCTATGTGGGCATGGTATGCACCTTAGGCACATATTTCCTGCCCCTTTGTGCATAGCGACCACTATTAGACCACTATTAACCTCTGTAGCAACCTCCTGAATAACAAGTGTATCAACAGCCTACTGTCCACCTACATTGTGCCCTAAAATCCTATCCAACTACAGCCCCTGCAAAAAAAGAACCAGTCCCCTGTATCACTACTAACCACTTTTTCTGCTGCCTTCATATCACTTTCCAAACTAACAGCTACACATGGAAATCAAAGTTAAACTGTATAAAAACAAGTGTCTCTCAGCAACAAACGCAGCCCTCCCTCAAATCACTACCAACCACTTTTACTGCTGCCTCCGTATCACTTGCAAAACTAACAGCCACATGTGGAAATCAAAGTTAAATTGTGTAAAAAAGTGTCCAAAATCACTTTTCCAAACACTGTAGCTGATGTCTTTTCATGCTGCAGTCCTTAAAAACAATAAAGGGAGAAACACTGGACCCACGCTTCCTTCTATAGAAAAGACACTATGGAAACCTGATAGGGCCCAAACCATGCAGTCCAAACCAGAATGCTTTTTCTCAAAGCCAAACCAGCACAGTTTTTGTCTTAAAGCAAAACAGACCAGCCGTCCCGGTGGCACTGAGGGCTGAGTCGCTGGCGCCTTACCTCACGCTATGCCGGCGACCCATGTTTGGGAACGAGCATGAGCCATCGGGGGTCGGCAGGGGAGGAGAAGGATTGAGCGTCCGATGGACTGCTCTCCTTCTCCGGGGAGTGGTGTCCTAGGTGGTCGGCGCTTGTTCGCCCCCCGGCAGAGGCTGGAGGACAGGGTGCCATACCACAAGTAGGGGAGGAGTTGGGCCAGAAGTCTGGAGGGAGCACGTGCTGACGCATGCGCACTCCACTCCGCTGATGTCATGGCATGGTCCCAACTCCTGGGAAGAACAGGAGAAAAGTTACTGCTGTGCAGGATGGCAGAGGGCACCTCACAGGCTCCGCCCCCAGCTAGCCATGGCACTGGCCACCTAATCCGGTCCTTGGTGGGGGAGTTCGACTCCCTGCCGATCCCACCAGGGGGGGTAAGCCCTGGGACTAGGTCAGCATTGGCTGGTGGACGCTGGGGGACAGGGCTGGGGGAGCCCTCCTGAAGCAAGCCGTCGGTAGGAGGAGAGAAAAAAGTAAGAACTGCAAAAAAAATAAGCAAAACAGACCAACCTAATGTAATACATAAAACATCGGATAGGTAAGTCCCAGATATACATGAAATATCACCATCTCGGTGTCAAACAAACTCATAAAGAACGCCTGCCCTTCGTGCTCATGGCTTTATAGCCACTCAATGTTGATATTTCCTCAAATCTGACATATATCAGGTATTTTCTCTCTCTATGTGTTTATGTATGTCTATACAGTATATAGAGAATACTGGTTGGGCAACCATGTGCAAGCAGCCTATGCTGCCCCCAAGAGGTTCAGGTTCCAATTGATTTGAAAGCAAAGATTGAGAAGTTAATAGGACTCTGAACCTTGAGGTGTTAGTACAGGCTAGTTGGGCATGGATTTGCCCAACTAGTATTTTTTATACTGTATAGAGCAAGAAATGTAGTGTTTTTAATAAGTTGCTATACAATGATATTAAGTTTATGGTAGTTTTGTTTCCTATTGAAATTCATTGTGACTGAGAAAGAGTTGTCCTGTTGTTTTTGTACTCTTCAGTGAATTTTAACTGTTCACTGCAGTTCCTTGAAAATATGGCAGCGGCAATCTCATCAATTCCATTGAAATTCAAGTGTGGTTGCCATGCGCTTTGTTTTCAGGTGCAGTGAATGACCAGGTGGGCTTGTGCTCATTTTTAGTTCATGAAACGTGGTTGTACCCCAGAAGGGTACACCCGGGTTCCATGACCTTTGCATTGTGGTACAACAGCGTTCTGCTACGGATAGAAATTCATGCAGAATGAGCTTCTCCTACACACTATATATAGATATAGATACTGTATATTTAAAGGGTTAGTGCAGCACTAACTGGGTTAGCAATGCGGTAACTGTGAAGAGCACCAGTGCTCCAGGCAGCATCATATTGAAAGGCCCCCAGAGCACTGCACTAACCTGGCAGCACAACTGTGCAAAATATACCACTGCACCAATGCAAATGAGGGATTATTAATACATAAAGGGCACAGCAGTATATTCATAGGTTACAGTGGTGCTGTTTACCACAAATGATACATGTCCTTAACCAGGAACTATGGCTACACATCCCTTTCCCTGATTGCCCATGTCTAAGGATAATTAGTATTTCCTTGGTATCTAGTGGATCCCTATCCACCAGATCGTTCATGTTTCAAATGCAGAATTATTTCACTGGTAGTGTAGTGAACCCTCCCCCCAGTCTCCTATATTTCAAATGCATAAGTATTTCCCCTGATAGTCTAGCAGACTCTCCACCCCCAGGCAGAGTGCCATCAATCCCCCCACTCACCCACTCACTAAGGACCCTCCACCCCTGTCACCAGTGTGACTGCCAATGATGGTGACCAGCACAGCCCTCTGCTCACCTCCTCGGCCAGCTGCCATATGACTGTTGCTGAAAGTTATTGCAAATAGTGTAGAAACAGAGCACAGGTTCTGAGGGTCAGTAGTTCTTCAGTCTGTCAGATGTGGAGTGGAACCTTCCATGTGCAGTTTCAGCAAGGAGCAGGGCAATCCTTGACTCCCTACAAGGGTCTTTTCTCAGGCAGCTAGTTATAGAACCTACAAGGGATGGGGCAGTGTTGGACCTGGTGCTAACAAACAAGGATAGCACTGCAAACATTACAGTGGGAAGTCCCTTAGATACCAGTGATCACTGTAGAGTGTGGTTCAACATAAGGAATGGAGAAGAGGTGAGTGACACGAGTACATGGGTCCTTCACTTAAGGAGGGTAGATTTTAAAGAAATGGAGACTGCCTCAGAAATTAGCCGAAAGGGGAAGATTGCTGTGATGGGGAGTAAAGGCACAGTGGAGAAAAATACAGGAGGGTATAATTTAGTCAACAAAACCAAAAGAAGTAAAGAAGAGCAAAAGGAAAAGGAGACTGTTATGGTGGCATTCAAGAGGTGCAAAAAAACGAAGGTAGGAGGAGAGGGATGTGTATCAAGCAAAACAGAAGGAAGAAGGTAAGGCAGTTAGGGGGCAAAGATGCAGATAGAAAAAAGATTGCTAGAGGGGGTGGCTAAAGGGGGTAAGACTTTTTCAGATATGTAGGTAAGAAGGCAAAATCAAGGGATGGGATGGGGGATAGTGAAGATTAGAAGGTGGAAGAGGGATACTGCAAATGTAATCCAAGAAAAAGCAGACATCTTGAATAGGTATTTCTGCTCAGTCTTCCCAGTTGAGGAAGGAGGGGACAGAACACCAGGGGAAAACAAGAATAGGAGGGAGGGGAAGATAGACACAAATACATTTTCAGAAGAAAGAGTCCTATGAGGACTCACAACCCTAAAAGTTGATAAGGCTTTAGGACCAGACAGGATACATCTCAGGTTACTAAAAGAGCTCAGGAAGGTGCTAGCTGCCAGCTGACATCTATGTTCAACAGTCTACTGGAAACCGGTGTGGTTGTGAAGGACTGGAGAAGGGCTGATGTGGTCCCTCTACAAAAGAGCAGCAGCAGGGAGGAGGCTGGCTATTAAAGGCCAGTCAGTCTAACGTTCGTGGTGGGGAAATTGATGAAACTGAATGAAAGACTGGTTGAGCATCTAGAATCCAGTTTTCCTCAGGACCACGGGCAGAATAGATTCATGGTGGGGGGAAGGTCATGCTAAAGAAATCTGGCAGATTTCTTTAACTAGGTGACCAGGGAAATAGATTGGGGAGGGCAGTGGACCTGGCTAATTTGAACTTTAGCAAAGGAAGAAGCCAGAAGGGGAAGGAAGGAAACATATTCAATTCAGTGCTTTAGAGTAACTGGTAATTGCTATTTTTCTTTTAAACTTAGATTGTGGGCTTTTAGTGACACTATACTTTCTTTGTTGTCTTTACTTATAATTGTTTTGGGCTGTTGAAAATTTAAAACATAGTGGTGGTGTAATTCTGTGCTGTCTTTAATTGCTGCAAATTTTATCTTGGCTTCTCTGACTGCCCCGTAGTTGGGTGAAGGGTGTTAATTGTCTGGCCTCTGACCTCAGCTACGTGATAACTGGAGGTGGGGCTTAGTCAGAGTTAAAGTAGCAAGCAGAGTTTTATTTTCTCAGAAGAAGCCAGAAGGGGAAGGAAGGAAACATATTCAATTCAGTGCTTTAGAGTAACTGGTAATTGCTATTTTTCCTTTAAACTTAGATTGTGGGCTTTTAGTGACACTATACTTTCTTTGTTGTCTTTACTTATAATAGTTTTTGGGCTGTTGAAAATTTAAAACATAGTGGTGGTGTAATTCTGTGCTGTCTTTAATTGCTGCTCCCTCCTCTTCCCCCAACTCTTAATTATATGCCCTGTTAAATCTGATTGACAGGAGCTAAACACAGGGTATAGTAAGGGGTGTGAAGTAGGAGCGGCATAAGGGGGAAGAAGCCCACCCTCAGCACGACAAGTGTTTTGACTCATTTATTTATTTATTGGTTTCTTTTTCTTTAAAAAAAAATATATCTGAGGATCAGTGGCAGGATTTTTAGTACAGTAAATTAATAAAAAGGGAACTAGGAGAGCTTCAGTAGCAGACAAGTAGTGGAATTGCAGTATAATGTGGGGAGTGGTGCAATGTAGTGGCTGTGGGGCAGCCATATTCAGGCAGACCTTCTGGACACTGAGGTGCTGCCCTATCTGCATGCATCTCTCTGGACTGCGGGATGAGGTAGCCAGACTCAGAGCGGAAGTAAACTAGGTCAGGAGTACCATCACCCCTATCCAGGGACCACCCAGTCCAATGCAACTGCCTCAAAGGATGCCGAGAACGAGCAGCACTTGGATGACAGTGGGCTCAGGGAGGGTTAGAGCAGTCAGGCAGTGGCACATACCAGATCCTATTCCACTCAAGAACTCATATGCCACACTGGCAAATGAGGACAACGAAATAGAGGTACCCAGAGAAGTGGAAGGAAAGGATGTGGAGGTTAGCCAAGGAGGTGACCTCAGCAGGGAAAGCAGTAAACCCCAGAGGAGGAGGAAGTGAATCCTGGTGGGGGACTCCATCATAAGAGGGCTCCAGCTAGGAACACAGGAGGGGGAGGACAGGGAGGTGAGGTGCCTACCAGGTGCCACGGCATGGAGGGATGGAAGGAAGATCCTGGGGATCACTGGGAAGGCAAGATGGAGGGTGAGCTGGATGTCATTATCCACCTAGGTACTAATGACCTGGCAAATGGGGAGCCAAAGGAAGTTCAGGAAGAGTTTAGGAAATTGGGGAGGGGTCTCAAGCAAGTAGCTACTTCTGTCACTATCTCAGAAGTACTACCTGTGAGAGGCAAGGGAGAGCATAGGAGTGCATGCACCAGGAACTTTAACTCATGGTTGAAGAACTGGTGCTGTGAGGAAGGGTTTGGATTCATTGGTGACTGGGGACCCACCTGGAGGGATGGAGGTTTGTTCAAGCCTGACGGCCTGCATCCATCCTGGAGGGGAATCCAAGCACTCAATGATAAGTTTAAATGCTACATTGACAAGCATTTAAACTAGCAAAGGGGTGGCAGGCCAGCAAGGAGGGTACCTACTTGCTCACCCCCCACAGCTAGCAGTGGAACCAGTGAACCAGAGGAGTGGCTATCTTTGCAAAGCAGTGTGCAAAAGCTGGAGATTAGTGCCCAAGAGGTGGATAAGCAGAAAAGGGGCAAAATTCAGCAGAAGGGCAGACAGCAAGGAGAACCAGGTATAAATGACAACCAAGGAAGGGGCTGGAGTAGAACAGTGAAACAGTCTAGGAGGTCAAATCATGGAAAGCCATGTGTGCAAATGCCTGGAGCCTTAGCAACAAGATGGAAGATCTGGAGGCTGTCATGGTACAGTCAGACCTGGACATTGTGGCCATCACTGAAACCTGGTGTAATGATAACCCGACTGGGAGATAGGCCATACCTGGCTACAACATATTCAGAAGAGACAGAGCAGGCAGGAAGGAGGAGGAGTGGCACTGTATGTGAAAAATGACATAAGGGCCACAGAGATCCAGGAGGAACAAAATGGGGAGAGATACTGTGGGTTAAGCTGGAAAGGAAAATGGGACAGCCATCTGCACAGGTGTGGTCTATAGACCACCAGCCCAGGAGGAAGAAACAGATAGGGAGCTGATGCTAGCCATCCAAAGGATGGCAGACAAAGTGAGGTGCTGGTTGGAGACTTCAATATTCCAGACGTGGACTGGAGCATCCCAGCAGCAGCATCAACTAGGAGCAGATTTATCCTGGACTCCTTCAGGTGCCTTCCTCAAGTAACTGGTCATGGAACCAACTCGGCAGAAGGCAATACTGGACCTTGTGCTCACAAACAGGGACAGTGTGATGGGGGTAACAGTGGGGGAGCACCTGGGAAACAGTGACCACCAGTCATTGTGGTTTGAAATCACAGAAAGAGCAGAACCAAACCACACAAAAACACGTATCCTGGATTTTAGGGGGGCAGACTTTGGGAAGATGGGGAGATACTTGAAAGAGGCATTAAGGGGAATGGGACAGGAATCAGGGTTGAGGAACAGTGGGCAGTATTTAAAATGGGATTACAAGAACAACAGAATTATGCATTAAGCAGGTTAGCAAGAGGAAAAGGAAGAGGAGACCATTATGGTTTTCCAAAGAGGTAGCAAAGAAAGTGAAAGCCAAAAGATTGCATTTAGGCAATACAAAAAGACACAGGCAGAAGGGATAGGGAGAAGTACCAGGAGAAGCAAAGGGAGGCAGGAGGTCAGTAGGGAAGCCAAAGCTCAGACAGAAGAACACATTGCAAAATCAGTGGGTAGAGGGACAAAACCTTTACAGGTACATAAGTGAAAAAGAAAGATGAAGGAGGATAGTGAGACTGAAGGGAGGATGGGGCCACGTGGAGGATGACAACAGTAAAGCTGACATATTGAACAGGTATTTCTGCTCAGTCTTCACTGAGGAAGAGGAGGGTAATGGGTCTGAAGGAGTACAAGGTGAGAATGGTGCAGAAATGGACACAAGTCCCTTTACATGAGAAAGGGTCCCAAAGGAACTGGAAGTAATAAGAGTTGATAAAGCAATGGGGCCAGATGGGGTGCACCCCAGGGTCCTTAAAGAACTAAGAGAGGTGGTAGCTGAACCTCTGGCTATCCTGTTTAGCCGATCACTGGAAACAGGGGAGGTACTCAAAGACTGGAGGACAGCAGATGTAGTCCCCTTATACAAAAGAGGGAACAAAGAGGAAGCAAGGAACTACAGACCAGTCAGCCTCACCTCGGTAGTGGGGAAGATCATGGAAGCACTACTGAAGGAGAGATTGGTGGAACATCTGGTTGTCAATGGACTACAGGACCCAAGGCAGCATGGTTTCACCAGGGGGAGGTCATGTCAGACCAACCTTGTTGAATTTTTTGACTGGGTGACTAGGGAGGTGGATCAGGGGAGGGCAGTGGACATGGCCTATCTGGACTTCAGCAAGGCCTTTGACACTGTGCCACATAGAAGACTATTACACAAACTGGGGAATTTGGGTGTGGGCAGGACAGTAGTGTGGTGGGTAGGTAACTGGCTGGGTGGCAGGACACAGAGGGTGGTGGTAAATGGCTGTCACTCCACAGAGGGAAGAGTGACCAGTGGGGACCACAGGATCAGTGCTGGACCGGTCCTATTCAACATCTTCATCAGTGACATTATGCAGGACCTAGAAGGCAGAATTTCACTGTTCGCTGATGACACCAAGCTCTGTAACAGAGTAGACACACCAGAGGGTGTAGACAGAATGAGAAGCGACCTGCAGAAACTTGAAGAATGGTCAGGGTTTGGCAGTTGAAATTCAATGCAAAGAAGTGCAAGATAATGCATATGGGGCACAAAACCCTGGCACAATATATCATTTGGGGGTGAGGATATAGCATGCACCAAGCAGGAAAGGATCTTGGGTTGTCATCTCTGATGACCTCAAGGTGAGAAACAGTGTGACAAGGCAGCAGGTAAAGCAAATAGGATGCTGGGATGTATAGGCAGGGGCATCACCAGCAGGAAAAGGAGGTCATAATTCCACTATACAAGACACTAGTGAGGCCCCACCTGGAGTACAGTGTACAGTTCTGGAGACCATACCTACTAAGGACATAGACAGGGTGAGAGAAGGTTCAGAGGAGGGCAACAAAGATGGTGCATGGATTGCATCACAAGTCCTATGAAGACAGGTTGAAGGAACTGAACATGTACTCCCTGGAGGAGAGGAGGAGAGGGGATATGATAGAGACATACAAGTATCTTACAGGGAGGAACAGGGTGCAGGAAAACACTATTTTAAGTGAAAAGATGTTCCAGGACTAGAGGGCATGGGATGAAGTTGGAGGAGGCGATTCAGAGGAAACATGAAAGAATTTCTTCACAGAACGGGTGGTGGACAAGTGGAACACCCTGCCAGAGAAGTGGTGGGGCTGAAACAATCACGGGATTTAAGAATGCATGGGATAGTCAGTAAAGGAATTCTGGAGGTCAGGGTGGAAGTACCAGACTTCTAGGAAAACAAACTGAACTTACAAGCTCAAATGGGCAGACTGGGTGGGCCATAGGCCCTTATCTGCCAACACTGTCTATGTATCTATATATCTATGTATCTATGCCTTCGACACTGAGCCACACAGGAGGCTTATTGGGAAGTTGACAAGCTTAGGAGTAGGGACCAGACTGGTCATTTGGATTAAAAACTGGCTAATGTAATGAAGACAAAGGGCAGTGGTTAACAGCACTCACTCTAAGGATTGAAGAGTGACCAGTGGTGCACCACAGTGTTTGGACCTGGAACAATTTATTTTCAGTTTCTTCATAGGGGACATTACAGAAGAATTGGTTGGGAAGGTATGCTTTGTTGTAGATGATACCAAAATCAGCTATAAAGTAGACATGCAGGAGGGATGGAGAAAATGCAGAGTGATCTAGGACAATGTGAGAAGTACTAAAAACATAGCAGTTAGGTTTCAGTGCCATAAAGTGTAAAATCATGCACCTAGGGCATACTACTGAGTACAGGATGGGGGGAGTACTGACAGTCACCAGACATGAAAGGGACCTTGGGGATATTATATCAGAGAAACTCACGGTGGCAGTGCAGTGTGACAAGACCATAGGCAGGGCTAGTGTGATGGGGAGATGGTGATGCCACTGTATTGCTGCCTGGTACTGCCACACCTGGAGTACTGTGTCCAGTTTGGGAGACCGTACCTCAGAAATGACTCAGACAGGGTGCAGGAGATCCAGAGGAGGGCAACTAAAATGGTGCAGGGTTTGCAAGGAAAGCCCTACAAGTAAAGATGGAGGGATCTCTACCTGCACATTCTGAAAGAGAGGCAAGGCAGTGATATGATCGAGACATACACATACCTTACAGGGGTGAACAGTGTGCAGGTGTCAAGCCTTTTCCAAATAAGACCAGCACTGGGACCAGGCGGCATTCAATGAAGCTGAAGGAAGGGAAGTTCAGGAGAGATATGAGGAAATATTTCTTCACTGAAAGGGTGATAGACATGTGGAACATACTGCCAGCCAAAGTGGCAGAGGCTAAAATTGTGGGGAGATTCAAGCATGCATGGATAAACATAAGTGTATATTAGAACAAAGGTGGGCAGGGTTTCTGGAGACCAGATAGGGTCTGTGGATGTAAAATAGGCAGGAAAAATAATTGAGAAGACTGAGTGGTCCAAGCACTCCTTTCCTGCTGACAAATTCTCTGTTTTTATTTTTCTGATACATACAACCTCTGCTTTTGTGACCATCTCAAAATGAGAAAACTCTAGAAAGCTTTGTAGTGACAAAAGTGGGTAAAAAAAATATGTTAGGCATAAAATATGAAACTTGTGTGTTCAATAGAGTAGGGTGTAAGGTAGATTCTTAAAAAGTTTCTTTGGAAAAAACAATGCTTTTTAAATATTAATGAAATTAGGTTATTGCATGTCACAAAAGCAGATCTCGCTTTCATGACTCATGAACCCACTTTTGTGAGATACAACATCAACTTTCATGACAATTAGTTTCAAAACAAGAACATTTTAGATGGCTTTGAAGATAAACACGTGTACAACAAGAGAAAATGTTGCACATCAAAAACAACAAAATCTGTTGGAAGTTGTGTCTGAAACTTGTGCATCAATAGTGCAGAGAATAAGGTCTATTTTTCAAGTGTTTAAAACAAAGAGTTGTAAGAAATATTAATGAAATTACGTTGTTCAGTGTAAGGAAAACAGGCAATGTTTTCATCACTCATGAATCTATTTTCCTGGCACTCAGGCCAACTTTTCTAAGATATAATCTCCTTTTTTGTGACACTTAGTCTCAACACAATAAAAATGTAGACCACTTAGTAGGGTTATGTGCAAAGTCTGATGCAGGTCTGATGCAATGTGTGTTATAATGCAGCTGCTTCAGGCCACTAATGAAGTCTATTACAGGTCTGACGTAATGTGTGTAATGATGCAAACCATACATAAAAGTATAACAAGCTACTATGGCCATCTATTGTAAAAAGAAAAAAAAACTTATTGCAGATGACTATGTTAATGCATGATTTCGGGTTTATTATTAAAGTGATTAAGGAAATGTGACATTAGGGTTTGCTGTGAACCCCGCAAAAATGAATGCCAAAGCACAATCCAGGTCATAGATATATTTTTTACTTCACAGGTGTTACCCCCCACTTCCAGAGCTGAGATTATTGGGAATTGTTCCAATCCTTTAGGGTTCCTGGTGTGAAGAAGGGGGATTGTTACTAAGAGATTTGCTGGACCAGCTGTTTCTCGGGGTGACTATGTGGACTCCATGGGGCTGCCCTCTTGTGACCTGTTGACCTCTGGTACAGTATGCTAATCGAGTTCCCAGTCTAAGAGTTCCTGCAGACTTCTGGGAAAATGTGGGACATTGTGTTGCCACCTTTTCTAGCCCTATGAGGTACCATGGATGGTGAGTGACAAGTGGTTGGGTCTAATCTGTGCCGAGCTGAACTGGATGTAATTCAAGCTTGGTAAGACAGGATGAGGCAGATTTGTGAGGGATCCAGAAGAAGGTGGACTGTTTGTGCAGCCACAGGTAAACACTGCATTATCCCATAGCTTGGGTCTGGATTGCAGAAGAAGAGTGAACAGCATCTGCGTGTTGGCCTGCAGAAGAGATGACAGCTGAAATGTCAGCGTGTAGCACTTGGTAGAGGAGAAATGGATTGTGTCTGCTTGCAAGATTGATTGCAAAGTTGAGAGAGGTCAAGATCAGAGTACAGGGTCCTAATTGCACAGCTAGCAGCAGACTGTGAATTACTGTGAGTTACAAAGGTATAGCAGAAGGACCTGATTGATTGAGGTCTACCGCACCCTATGAAGCCACCAATTTGGTATCCATGAATACAAGCAGGCCAAGCCCTATTTCAAGGAATTGTGTGGGATTACACAGTTTAAATTGGCAATCAGACTGGATTATAAATACGTCACTTTTAGAGGGTTCAGGACAGTTTTAGCAAATACATGGCCTGGGGAGGACTGTTGAGAAGCCTGTTGCTCTATGGTTGAACTTCAAGTGCACCAACACCGACCAACCCATGGCAACATCTATAGGCCTTCAAAAATGTAACACTGGGTACACAGGGACTGTCATATGGGGAACTCCTAACTGAGTTAAGGAAAGTTCTGGTACAAGGTAGGAGACAGTAGTGGCCACCAGTACTGAATGGCCAATGCAGAAGTGGGTAAAAGGGGCTGCACCTTGCTGGGCCTTGATAGTGGCAGCCGACCATCATGACACAACTCATTATGGCCTAAATAAAGGGTGGCTTAGACACCAAGAGGCATTTTGGGCCCTGCCCCTGTAGGGTGACTAACCAGGGCTCGGTGCCACAGGAGCTCCGTGCAAACCTACTTTTCATTACACGGACCGCTGTGTAAATAAAACTGCGTTTGTCAACTCTGCTTTTGTTTTTCACTGCCAGTCTACTGTTCACACCTTTTGTGGGTATAGTTGCATTTCTGTAAAGTGGGTTAGTGGGGACTGTGAGGAGATGGGTAGGTACAGCATCCTGGGGGTTGCATTAGATTGTTAGCTAGCCCACAATGACTTCTTTGTGGGTGGAGGCACAGCACAATTTGTTCTCTCTGGATATGACTCCCCACACTATTAGGAAGAAAAAACCCAGGAGCCACCGTCAACATCACCAATAGACCCTGGCAGTGTAAGGTAGGTGACACCCCCTGGACAGGGCCTTTCACAAATAAATACAAGTGTGAGAAGTACAGTTACTCCCCATGATGAACACTTCACCCATATGTCATGATACAAAGGCATGCAGAGCAGATTGTCTGTATGGTACATTTGGAATTTAACCATGGAGTAATAGGATCCTTGACAATGGTCCCAGAAGGCCATGCTGCTTCATGAGTAGCATGCAGAGCCACTCGGGAAATCCGCAACAGGTCTGGGGCAATGTGTGATGAAGTTGCTGCTTTGGCTCATGAAGACTGCTACAGGTCTGCTGCAATGTGTATAATGCTGTACCTTTTTCATGCTCGAAGGCTGCTGCAAATCTGGAGCAAAGAGTCTGATGGTGCTGGCACTATGTGAGTGCCAGATACATATGCAAACACACACGCACATGCGTGCACGCACACACACACACACACACACACACACACACACGCTCGCCAAAGCATTGAATCCTGCAGCCTTGTGTCTCACAACATATGGGTGCAACATTCACCAAGAATGCAACTGAATTCCACATACTATGTTATTTATATATTTATGATGTTAAAACCTACAGTTTTTTTGAAACCTGGACTGTGCATTAGCATTCATTTCAGTGGTATTTATGGGGGTGTTGGATGAAGGTACGCGGAGTTAGGGTTCGAACTAATGTTGTATTTCCTTACTTTCATCACTTAATAAAAAACCCTGTCTTGTGCATTATAATTATTTTTTGCAGCATATATATTTATATTCATTGCAAAAAACTAATTAATGCACTAGTTAGAGTTAAAGTGACAAATGTAGCAAACTGTGGCATTAGGGTTTCCAACCCTAACACCCCACCTCCACCCTGCAGAGAGCAATAGGCATGGGCATGTCTAGGAGTTGCCATCTCTAACGCTCATCCCATTCCATGAGTAAATAAGTTGAGATTGATACAAATGTGAGAATGGGGTGAGCATTAGAGTTGACAAACCCAAAGCACACCTCACACCTGTTGCTGTCTGCAGGGTGGAGGGGGGTGTTAGGGTTGGAAACCCTAATGCCACATTTTCCTGCTTATGTTGCTTTAACCGTAACAGTGCATTAACAAAGTTTTCTGCAATGAATTTCCTTACTGTTTGAGATAATGTACTGTAGTACAATTGTATCCTTCGGGCCCTGCACTCCCATCCCTCCATAATTGTATCCTGAAATTTTGAATGGATGACTATTTTTCCACCCAACCAGCACAAGGCACATTTGTGGGCCAGCCCTGTTCTATCCTGAAAATTTCAGAGAAAATTTTCAAAGCACCTGGGTGCTACAGATGTCAGAAGAAGAGAACAGCAGCAAATATCAAACAAGTATTTTCATATGAAGGAAACATATTCATTTGATATTGTGATTCATAGCATTTGAATGGCTGTATATTTTTGTACTATACAAGCAAAGACACATCCATCGGCCTTCCCCTTTCTACTCTGAAAATTTCAGAGCAAACTTGCAAAGCATCTGAGAGCTACAGGTGTCAGAAGAAGAGAGCAGCAGCAGCAAATATCTAACAAAATGTGTATGATATTGTGGTTCATAACTATGGAATGGCTGTATATTTTTGCAGTAAACCAGCAAAAAGCACATCTGTGGGCCTTCCCCTTTCTATCCTGAACATTTCAGAGCAAAATTCCAAAGCAGCTGGGTGCTACAGGTGTCACAAGAAGAGAACAAGTGTGTTTCATAACTTTTGAATGGCTGAACAGTGTTGCACCAAACCAGCAAAAGGCTCATTTGTGGGCCAGACCCTTTCTGTCCTGAAAATTTCAGACCACATTTCCAAAGCACCTGGGTGCTACAGTTGTCAGAAGAAGAAAGCAACAGCTAGTAGGAAATGAAAATGGATTTCCCCTCATGGAAAAGGATGAGGTGATACAAAAAAAAAGATTATTTTTTCATATCACAAGTCATGAAAAAATATTTAAAATCTTTAATAAATGACAATTTGAAGGGCATTTTTTCAACAGTTAAGTGCAGAATCCTGCTAATGGGGTCCTAATAAGCAAGATACATGTGTTGGTTGTTCCGCAAAATGTCATTTTTGTGGCTTTTGAAATTTTGAATTTGTAGGGAAAAATGGAAAACAAGATGGCGGCATGTAAAAAAAGATTTTTTCCTCACGAAAAAGGATGACGTTATACAAAAGATTATTTTTTTTCATATCATGAGTCTGGAAAAAGATTTATAATCTTAAAAAAATAACATTTCAAGGGCATTTCTCTAACAGTTAAGTGCAGAATCCAGCTAATGGGGTCCCAATAAACATGATACGTGTGTGTCGGTCTCCAGAAAGTCATTTTTGTGGCTTTTGAAATTTTAATTTTGGGGAAAAGCAGAAAACTAGATGATGGCAAACAAAAAGGATTGTTCCTCACATGAAAAAGGATGATGTCAATATGAAAAAAAGATTTTTTCATTTCATACGGTTATTTTGAAGTCCTTACTGAGCATGCTCAAAACCATTTTTTTGAAAATTTTTAAATTAAATAACTTTGGAAAAGATTAATATTGTTTTCACCAAACCAGCAAAAGGCCCATCTGTGGACCAGCCCCTTTCTAACCTGAAAATTTCAGGCCAAAATTCTAAACCATCTGGGCACTATTGGTGTTGGACGAAATCCCAGCAAAACCAATAAGAAAAGACTCATGAAAATTCACTTTTTGCACTATCCATACCTTGGAATCTGCGCATTTGACTGGAGCACATACTAGCACATCCAGAGATCTACCATGTGAGACTGTGCATGCAAAATTTCATGCAAATCCATTGAACGGTTGCAAAGTTATTAAAGTGCAGAAATTGGGGTTTAACATTAAAGTGCCTACTCAATTCTAACTATAGTGTTGCTACTGCACCACTATATATATATATATATATATATATATATATATATATATATACTGTATATCTCAAGGTAGAACAAATCATTTTGTGAGCTGGTGGTCAGTTTGGCCACTAGCTTTCAATACCTGGTATCCAAACCAATATTTGTAATGGCCATCCTTTTTAAGGGCTCAAAAATCACTTTGTAGGCAGGTAGCCAATTTGGCCAATAACTTTCAAAATGGCTATCTGATTTGTCCCACCCTGAGATATATATATATATATATATATATATATATATAGGTGTCATACAGATGAGGCACACTGATGAGTCCTGGTAGGACGAGACACGTGTCTGTGTCTTCTGTTGGCACCCTTTGCAGACTGTGTGAGAGGTCTTTTGGCACCATGCATTCTTGCTTGAAGTTGAACCAGCATAATATATATATATATATATATATATATATATATATATATATATATATATAATCATAGCAAAAAACTAAGTTAATGCTTATATTAGGGTTGAACTGCACAAAGTGTGCAAAGTAGGGAAATCAGAAATAAATCATTAGGGGCTAGGGACAGATTATATAGGCTATCAGTCTTGTGAGGTCCTTGTTTGTGGTGAATCTCAACCCTAATCCCCACCCACTCCAACCACCAACACAACCACTCCACCTACACAGAACCCTACCCTTGTGACCTAAGTATAACATGCAGATGCTTGGCATGCCACACACAGTATGACCTTGCTGCAATGCACATTTACTTTAACAGTTGCAGTCTAGCTACACTATTAGATGATGTTACTGTAAAATTTTAATGATATTGATTTAATAGCAAATTAGTTACCTTTTACATAATATTAACTGTTTTGCAATATACGTAGTTTTTTTGATATGCACTGTTATAGGAGGTAAGTTCATGAAAGACACTGTAACACGAATGTCTCAGTATATGAAATGGTTTATGTATTTTAATGTGAGGTGTACTACATTGAAAACATCTTTACATTGATAGCATTTTAGCTGGGTGAACACAATGTTTCTTCACTGTACCTGTAGTTGTGTTGAAGATTAATAAATGTATGTAAAGTTACGTAACAAAAACTACATTTTGAATAATCAATATAGTTAGATACAGTATATTATCTTACATACTGTACATACATACATACCAATTACTTGAGCAAGTTTGCTCAGTTTGTAAAGTCAGGTATTCCTACACTTCTTTTGGAGTATAATACAGGGATTTATTTAACTCCAAAAATTGATTAGCATTTTGTTCATAAAAGTGCTAAAACATTGTGAAAATGCATAACACTTGTCTCACTGTGTTTAACAAACATAACACTTCTAGAAAAACTATACTAATACTTTCTGTACAGTTAGTATTGTCCCAAGAAACAAACTGCTAGTCAATTATTTTAAACCCTGTAATACAAAAATACATTATTAAACAGTGCATAATACAAACTAGAACATTATAAACTACAAGACATTACCATAATTTATACAAAGCTACATGTACACATGAATCTGAAGCATATAATATGCACAGCAGGCTTTGTGTCAAATGGTACATCTGTGTGTTGCATGTATTGTAACAGTTTAGCAGATTAGGTGACAACAACTACGTGTGCTGTGGTCATTGCTGTGGACATATGACATTTGTATTTGTATTTGTGCCACACCTTACTACACATGCTAAAGTATTGCATGTTTTATTCTTATAAGATACACTAAATGTTATGTTGAAAATGTAACCATATAAATCATACAATTTAATTATCTGTATGTACATACATAGTTACTTAATTTGTTACAAAGGGGTTTTAATGAAACTGTTTGTATACACTCAATTAAATATCCAAAGGATTGTTGCAATATACCTACAACATTTGTAATAAATGAAAAAGTGTTGTTGAGATGTGTTACAGAAGTAGTAAGTCTCAAATCAGATGTGCATATTTGCAAAGCAACACCTTAGTAAGTAGAATGGCCTTTGAGTGACATTTGTATTCTTACCAATGAAAAACTGTCATATTTGTAATATGAGATAGTGTGTACTGTAACAGATATCTCACAGTGATATAAAAGTTATGTCCTTTATTTCCTTCTGTTCTTGATCAAAAGTGTCAAAATGAAGATCCAAACAAGTACCTCATTTAGATGCAACACAACATATTAATTAACAGAGACCGCAACTGTTGAAGTAAACGTGCATCGCAGCAAGGTCAGGCTGTGTGTGGCATGTCAAGCATCTGCATGTTCTACTTAGGTCATAAGGGTAGGGTTTTGTGAAGGTTGAGTGGTTGTGTTGGTGGCTGGGGATGGGCAGGGATTAGGGTTGATATTCACCACAAACAAGAACCTCACAAGACTAATAGCCTATATAATATGTCCCTAGCCCCTAATGATTTATTTCTGATTTTCCTGCTTTGTACGCTTTGTGTAGTTCAAGCATTAATGTAGTTTTTCCTATAAATTTCCTTACTTTTTGATAATGTCATGTTCCATTGCTGTAATACATTGTCATTTTGTTTATGTTTGCAGTGTAATTACAAAGTTTTAGTCAACATGAATCTATATTATACAGTGTACTTGCAAGAAATAATGAGACAGCTGTCAGTTTGCTTATGAATAACAAAATAATATTTATTTTTTTGTAAAAAAAACAAACTGATTTAGTCAATGTGTATTTTTTAAATAATATCAGTTTTCATCAGAAATATAAAACATAACATGGTTTGCTTCTCATACCAATTTTTTGTTAAAGAACTTAACTTTTTTATACACATTTTTTCCTCCTCCAGAGCTGGCAGGTGGCTTGACCCACCCCTCGGAGAGGTCCACACTCTGGCCCTGACTCTTCTCCGCACCCAACCTTCTCACTAATTCCCCATAGGTTACCCCCCCATGACAGGGCCGAGGGTTAAAGGTGTCGATTTTCTTCCCTGCCCCGGAGACCAACATCCAGACTCCAGGGGGCCAGTGCAGATGCTGTGAGGCCATGATTCCACCAGAATATTCTACAACCCTTGGAGGTGAGAGGTTATTTGCTGTGGGACAGTGGCAATGCAGACTGCATTTTGATATTTGCTCAGAACATGCTCAGAACCCAAAATTTATAAATGAGTTAGTTGAAAATTGCTAAAAAATATAGTCGCTAAAAAAAAACAATGCTGAAATTGTCATCGCTATATTGGAGTTGCTGAAATTGCCACTCGGCGAAATTGCATCGTTGTATTGACATGGAGCCACCTGCAGTGGGAGCAACTGAGTCCCCACCCGGGAGAGGAGAGCTGCCATGTGGCCTCTCAATCCATCTCCTGGCCCCCCCGCCTCCCTCTGAGGACCCAGGCTTGTACCCAGACCCAGGCCGCTGGCATGGCATGAGGTGTGTTGCCCAGACCCTCAAACCCTCAGTGCTACTAAACTGGCCTTTAAAGAACTGTATATAACACAAAGAAACTTAGTGTATTGTATCATACATGACTAAAATCACTACAAGCATACATGCTTATGTAACCCCTAGGTGGCACTATCCCAAAGGTTACTACCCCTGCCTGCTTAACTACTAATAGGTTAAGGGGCCTAGGTCCAATGGAGTGTGCCTCCACCCAGAGGTCATGGTTAAGACAGTCTGGTATGACTTGGTCACAGCCCTCTGGGACACTGCAACCCCCCTTTCTTCCCACTAGTGGCCCACACAATATGGCAGCAGTACCTTCACAGTATACACTTACTCCCAGGACTGGTTCGATCAGCTTGACTCTGGGGACCCCCTGTAAAGTAAGATGCAGTAATACAATAACCACTCTACAGTATTTCAGCACAAACATGCAGTTCAAGCAGTGTAACTTTGCTAAATAACCAAATCTGTTTTATTTAGGGGACAATAACAAGGTCAGAGGGAAATCAGGTTAATTAGATTATACACATTAACAATCACAGTACTGTGTACAATTTCAGAGTCCCTAAATGTCACTTTCACTGGGTACCCAGGATGGGGGGGGAGGGGCTAACCAGGATCGGTGCAGCTGGTTGGGGCCCTGAAATGGAAAACACTTGCACAATACCCAATTTGTAATCCGAAGCTGGTAGGCTCAGTTCATGAAGAAAGAAAGGAAAAAAGTAACCAGATGGAACACTTGCAATTAGATGATGGCAGGGAGCTACCCTGATTTGTACTCACAGATTCAATGCTGAAACTGAATGGAAGGCAGATTGTCCCGGATTGCCAGGAGAGACAGATTAGCTGGCCCAGCCCTTGTGGCAGGGCTCACTTACACTCAATGCAGGCAGATGCAGTCCAAGTGATGCTGGCTATGACTTCCATCTCACTGCACACTTTATATGTACACAGAACACTACCAGGCAAGCAGCTGGTCACTTCAGGAGATTTAGCCTGGCTACCGAGGCATTCTTCTCTGACTCAAATGTGGATTCAGTTTGAACCCTTTTAGGGAATCACACTCCCAGCACAGCACACAGTTCACACACTGGGAATTACTCAGAGCTCAATCCCCACACGCACTACACACATTTATACGTAAAGGTCACTTACTGTACCAGACCACAGAGTCCTGACAGGCCGATCGCAATTCTGCACACTTTCGGTCTTCTTCAGGTTAAGTCTGGTCCCAAAATGACTTCTGCTTCTTCTCTCACTCTGACAGCTCGGAGTCGCTGTCCAAATTACCCTTACTAATGGATGCAGGCCAACTTTATGGCCTCACACGCGCTTCCCGCGCGAATCTTCTGCGCACAACAGCTGCACGAACACTCGGGGCAATTTCCCCCTCAGCTTCCAACTTTAAACACAGTTCTCTTCTGCCCCAAACCTCAGGGTACTTCAAAATCAAGGCTTCTCTTCAGAATCTCTTCTCCACACTTGGTTGCCCATGATCTAGGCCACAACAACTGCTTTCCTTTTTCACACATGTTCAGATACTTGATCTGAGAAAACACAGTCCTTTTCTCTCCTTTCAGGAGAGCTGATGAAAGACAGGCCTTTTTCAGGCCTCCCGCGTGGTTCCCGCACTGCCCCGTGAGCAGCAGCCCCACAAGCTGCTCACTCTTCCAGCTCCATGCTTAGACTGACTCTCCCAGCAGACAGTCCGGGCATTTCCCCCAAATCCAAAAGGTTGCAGTTGGCTGATTCTCCTTGTCAGTCACAAAAGGCTCCCTCTATTGGTGAAAAAAGGCACCACGGTCCAAACTACATTTCCCAGAGGCTCTCTTCATACAAGCCCCTTATGGCTGGCTCCATTTGAGAGTCCAAGTGCTGATTTGCCAGCAGGCTCCATTTTAAGGAGCCCCTCCCTATTAATTGGACCTATTCAGCAGTTCAGATCCGAAATTGAGGGGCAAAACACACAGAGTCCCAGCTGCAAAAAAGGCAGGTTAGACAAACTGTACTGTCATTATCACTCTAACAAATTACCAGCAGATAATTACATCTTTTGAAAGGGCTCCCCCTTCGCAGATAGTGACTGCAGAAACAGAGCGGTTACTCAGTGGGCCAGGCGGGATTTGAGCAGGGAAACACACAGTCCCCCCAGTTCAAATTAATTCCACTGCAGTTTGGCAGCTCTTAAAGTGACAGTACACGGAGGCATTAGGCACTTTCACTAAATTATTTTAAAATGCGGCTGAAATATAGGACACCAGCCGGGTGGAGAGCACTTAGGCTCACCCAAGGAAGGCTTTTAGTGACCCCCATTTATAGGGGGGGTTACACTTACTTACAAATGAAAGGATGGTGTGAAATAATTAATTAAATAAATACTAAACTTGTATCATCAAATAAATAAAATTGTTCAGTTTTTTAACCATGCATAAGAAATTGTAATCTAAATTATTAACTATTCACAGTCCTTAACCACAAAAAAGAAAATATGTATTATCAATGGCTGTGGTTGGGCATGAAAAGCAAATATAAACATCATTCCTACATCTACATATATACAACATCATTTTAACATAAGAATGAGTGTCTGTAAGACTGTAAACAAACAAGGAAATATAAATGAAATATGAACAGTAGAAGTAATGAGTGTGAACATAAGCATAGAAAATAAATGAAAAGTACATATAATCAAAACAGAAAATGAAAATTATTTTACCTTTTTTTGTAAGTCAATGCCATCAAAACAAGGAAGTATAGCTTCACAGTCCAACCAGACAAGTGTAAAGGTTCACTTACAATTTTATTTTAAAGATAAAAAAGACAAACATTTTCTGCTGCTATGCATCATCTTTTTTATCTTTAAAATAAAATTGTATGTGAACCTTTACACTTGTCTGGCTGGACTGTGAAGCCGTACTTCCTTGTTTTGCTCTCAGTTATTTACATAGTGGCTTCAGCCCTTTGTTTTATGTGCTGCCTTCCTTTGCTTTTAAGTCAATGCCATACCTTCTGGGATAAAGTTGTTGAAGAACTGGCTGTCCATGATGTGCAGATGCAATACAAACCAGTATTAACTAACCATTGTCAGAGGGAATCACCCAGGAATGAATACACTTCACAACTTGTTATGGGTGCTGTAAAGGCAAATGTTTATTGATACAGCTTCACATTACAATTATATTTCAGAAACCATTACCATAATAGATCTTACATAATCTTTATAAACACACTTAACATGATTACAATCCCCTTTGGCTTGGCCTCTTGCAGGCCTCCTTGTTCCTTGTCGACTCTGTTTTCAAGGGGCCCAGGTGCATGACCTTGATGCCCCACCTGGCCTTCAGCCACACCTATATTCTGGGTCAGGTGCCTCCAACCATGACCCCTACTGAAATCTTTCCATTGGTTACTCCCTTTGTTCCCCGCATGGCTGGGTACTGTTTACCCACCCGCCTTTTTATTATGTTCCCTCCCCTTGCCCTCTTCCCTAACCCTTTTATTTCCTTTCTCCCCTACCCCCTTTTATTTCCATCCTAGTACTTTTTCCTCCACTGGTAAGCCCGTACCTGTGCCTCCTCTGCCGCACAGGTGACATCCCGGGCCTCTGTCTTCCCTGGTGGCACTGATCTGATCCTCTACTCATTTTGTACTGCTGCCCTCACTCAGCAACCCATGCTGTCCCACTAAGCCTGGTAATCACACATCCACCTAAACCCATATCTGTATAGACCAATAGATTGGGCGGGTGGGAAACAAATGAGTCTCAGCAGAAAAGAAGAGGGAACTGATGCCTGCACCCTTCTTAAATACCTCTCAAGGATCCCAATCAGGACCACTGCTAGCCCCACCCCCAGCTCAATCAAATTCCTTGCTGCCCCCCTCATGAGCCTCCCCTCGGTAACCTCCCCTGATGCTGAGACTCCTCCCCCTTTCATTCCTGTCTGTCTCCCCCTTCCTCTCTAGCACCCATCCCCCTACACATTCCTGTTGGCAACCCCTGATAATTCAGGTTGCTTTTAAGTGTCAATCCCATTTGTCAGAGGGATTCCCCCAGGAATGAATACAATTCACAACTTGTTATGGGTGCTCTAAAGACAAGTGTTTATTAATCCAGCTTCACATTACAATTATATTTCAGAAACAATTACCATAATAGATCTTAAATAATCTTTATAAACATACTTGACATGATTAGAATCCCCTTTGGCTTGGCCTCTTGCAGGCCTCCTTGTTCCTTGTCAACTCTGTATTCATGGGGCCCAGCTGCATGACCCTGATACCCCATCTGGCCTTCAGCCACACCTACACTCTGGGTCAGGTGTTCCCATCCATGCCCCCCTCCTGAAATCTTTCTGTTGGTTACCCCCTTTGTTCGCCACACTGCTGGGTGCAGTTAACCCCTAGCTTGCGCTAAACCCTCCCTAATCCCTTCCCCGCCCCTTTTTATTATATTTGCCTCCCCTTGCCTCCTTCCCTAATCCTTTTATTTCCTTTGCCACTAGACCACCTCCAGCCTGTGACGGAATGGTGGGCTTCCCACCAATTGGACTACCACAGTCCCTTTTCCCACCCTTTTATGCCTTCACATACAGTATGTTCCCAATGAAAAAGACTTTCCCCACAATAGATAAATGTACCCTGTCCTCCCTACAGTTACCTGGTATGGAATAAGTGATATCTTTGTGACTTATGTAATTCCCCCCTAACTGCCTGGACCAACAGGGTCACTTTCCGGTTGAGGCATTTCCTTGCCCCATCAATGGCTCTTATATCCCTGGCATGTTGCCACACCCTTCTGAATATAATTTCTGACCAGCCACTGGTCACTTCCGGCCACTATCCTTTAATAATGGGTACTGGGTCCCCTCCTCTTCTCCCTCTTCATCAATCAACTACCCATGGTTACTACCGGCTGTAGCGCCACCATGTATGCAGATGATCTGGTAATCCTGGCTCACTCCCAGAATGCCACTACCCTAAACCAGAACCTGATCGATGACTTTAACAGGGTATTGTCATGGGTTACTAGTCACAAGCTGGTCCTGAACCTGAAAAAGACACAGGCTATGCTCTTTGGCTCAATGGCTAAAATCAAAGCCTCATCGGCCTGCTTACACGTCACCAGCGCAGATGGATCCTCACTACCCATAGTGAGCTCCATCAAATATCTGGGGGTATCACTTGACCCCCAACTTGACATGGGTAATCATATCCTTAAAATCTGCAGGGCGGCAAACTGCAAACTGGGTCTGGCCTATAGGGCCAAGTATAACCTTACACCGGCAGCCAGCTTGCCCTAGCGAAGGGTGTGCTCCTTCCCTCCCTCAGTTATGGGCTGCACCTATTTGCTTGCTCTCCAAAGACACATCTCACCTGGTGGTACACTGCTTACAATAACATTTGTCGTCTTGCCTTGGCTGCCCCCCGACTCACCCACCATTGTGAGCTATATGAGAAACTCTGCTTGCTCTCACCAGCTAGATACCTTGATTTTGGTTTGGGATGCCTCTCTGGGAAAGTGATCAGAACTAGCACCCCCCAGGGGCTGCCCCGGTTTCTGCCTAAACTGAATCCCACCCCCTACCAACTTAGGTCTCTCACATCAGGGATGCTCAAAGTCCCTCCTCCCGGACCCTCATGGGGGGGATCGGGACTTTGCCATAAGTGTGCCCAGACTCTGGAATTCGCTGCCTGTGGATATCCGAGCTGCCCCCTCCTATCTGAGTTTTCGAAATTCCCTGTGGGGTTTCCTAAAATTAGCATCATAGTGTGACTGCCCCAAACTTCCCTAGAGTAAAGTGTCAAATTGTTTTGTCTGAACCTCCCCAGGGTGTCTCCATTGAATTCCTGGATATATTTTCTCCACTGTATCAATGACTTCTGACTACTCCTGCCTAAAAAGCCTTGGGCATTTTTACACCCATTATTGCTCCACGGTCATAGGCTAACCATGACATATTGCCAGGGACACTGGTTTACCGGGATTAAGAAAGGGCATATTCCATTTTGCACATTATAAAAAATGGTATTGTCACCAGTGTCTGCTAAGCCAAAATCCAGTTTTACCGGTATTTGGTTCTCTGTAATTTATTTAACAATTTTTTAACTCTGCTAACATGCATTTTAGCAGTTTTGACCTCCACTGTTGCACATCCTTCCATCCTTGTACCAATTTAAAGTTATTTTAGGTACAAGATGTGATGGCAGCAGCAGCACTACAGGCCCCATCCCTAAGGTGTGATGGAAGCAGCACTATGGCCCCATCCCTCAGGTGTGATGGCAGCACCAACAGCACTATGGCCCCATCCCTCTGGTGTAATGGCAGCAGCAACAGCACTACGGCCCCATCCCTCAGGTGCGATGGCAGCAGCAACATCACTATGACTTCCCTCCCGCAGATGTGACAGAAGCAGTAGCACTGTGGCCCCCATCCCTTAGGTGTGATGGCAGCAGTACTACATTCCCCATCCACCAGTGGTGATGGCAGAATTACTACAGCCCCCACCCCTTCGGTGTGATGGCAGTAGCAACAATGCAGTCCACATCCCTCAGGGGTAATGGCAGTAGTGACAGCACTATGATCCATTTTCTTCAACACCCACACCCCACATGCACAAGTTAGAAATGACTTGGTCTCTTTGCTTGTTAGAATTCAGATGTGAATTAATCTGAACCATCACCACTAAGGTGGACTACCTTTGTTTTTCCTATCTATAATTTAACTGCCTGAATTGGATTTCTGCCTGTGACACCACTGACCAGGGTTAGGAATAGACCTGGGTGTTGGAGGGCCAGCAGGTTGGTGAAGGCTTGATTGTCCAACGACCATGCACCTTCTCCTGAGAGGGAGGTGGGTACACGGCTCAGCATTTGCTGGCCCCTGGTGGAGGACAGAGGCACAACAACATGTCAGTCCTCACTGCAGGAGGGGCGTGACGGATGTCGGCTTGTGCCTTGACATCATGTGGCCTGTCAAGAAAATGGGAAAACACCCACTGGCCAACTGAAGGACAGCTGTTGGTCCCTCCATAAGCTGGAAGCCCCAGACATGTGCCTGTTCTGATCCCTGCCATGCTCAGGATACACAGGAGCTCTTTGGGGTAATTCTCCTCCCGGTAGCCTCCCACAGGAGTGGGGCCCACTCAATGAAGGATTACTTTGGGTTGCCTGGTTGCACAGCAGTAAGGGGCAGTGGATGGTGGTTGGGACTCAGCAGCAGTGGTAGGGGGGCTTTGGCAGGCCTGAAGGAGTGGATGGCCAGGGGGTAGTAGGAGAAAAAAAACTGCTTGAATTTGCTTCTTTGAAATAAAGTGTCTTCACCTAAAAAATCCACAAGTGATTCGTGGAGGACCTTCAAATGGATTCATGCATCTCCCAGACATGTGGATGCTTTTTTTTTATTTGGGGTCCATGAAAAGGGTGTCTCCCAGTTTTCATGTCTTTGTTCAGATGTGAATTGAGCACCACTCTGCCCACCGGCATCATACAGCCCCTGGGGTCTTACCTTCTGTATGTCATTGACTGTGCTTTCAAAATCCACTGGCCAAACATGTGTATACTTAAATACTTAACTTTTGCTTTTTGTTGAAGCAGTCATCAGAAAACTTTTCGCTGTTACAGAGACTGAAACAGCAGGTAGGAGAACAGGTGCAAATCATCCAATTCACCTAAATGGGGTGTTAACTGTGAAGTCTTTTCATAAGTGGTAAGGCAGTTTCTTCTTTGTGAACATATTCAGACTAGTTTTCATTCAAACAACTGAGGATTTTGGATGGCCCTACTGATTACAGTATAAACTTGAATAAGCTAGTTGGTAACAGTGATCCTGTGTTTAGCAGTCTACAACCTAGATGCTCATATGCAAAGAATACAATGAAATCCTGACTAAAATCTAAAAACAAGCTTATAAAACACATAAAATGTATCTGAACATTTACCTTTACCTATATAAAATCATTGCAGCCCAAGTAAAACGCAGGTAAATTACATGGTACCCTGACTACTATTCTATGATGTAATAAACATATAGTGGTGTTTTTTTATATTCTTTGTAAAGCAGGTAAGGCCCACTAGGCAGAACTATCTGTTTTCAGGAGTGACCTAGAAGCACTGGAAAGGTTAAGTGACCTACTTTGAGTCACACAGTATGCGAGTGGAGGTTGTGGGAATCAAACCCAAGTCTGGTGGATGTACCCAGTTCGATCACTGTTTGTTACTCTAACCACTAGGCATGGGTGATAAACTGAATGGCTGATTACAACAAAGCAGTGCAGGTGATTTTCTTACTGACTCTATATGCAGTAAAGCAGAAAGAATGCAAAGCACATCAACATTCATTTTAAGATGCTGAAATCTGGGTCGGCCCACTGGCACTGCAGTAGCACTACTGCTTGCAATGCCAGTGACCCAGGGTCAGAAGTGAACTCTGGTTGCTGGAGGTCTGGCCCAGGGAGTAGGATCAAGCACCCGTGGGACTGCTCTCCTCCTCCGGGAAGGGTGGGCTGCAGGTCCTGCTGCTTTACCACCACCTGTGTGACCACGGGTGGTGGTGCAATGGTGCTGCAGAGTGATCAGGAGGGGAGGAAGCTAGCCAGGATCTGGAGCAGTGGCATGTCTCTATGTGACCTACCTCCTTGGAACTCCTCTAGTGCAGATGCCCTCAGGGACAGAGACCAGAAAACCAGGAAAAATCACCATACATTGGTCACTGGCAGAAGGGACGAAGGTGCCCCAGTCTTCATAACCAGGCTCCATGAGGGACCCACTGAGCTGCCCGACCCACACTAATGGTGTATGGAGGGGTGACCTTGGGTTCCCTCCCTTCCCACTTGGGGGGGAGGTACAATACAGGCAGGATAGGGGCAGGCCCACAGGAGCTTCTGAGCATTACCTGGGGTGAAGCTAGGGGATACCCAGCCTAGAGATCTCAGAAAAGTCAGGACTGATGGTGTGAGAAGGGGACATAGAAAGCGAAAATAAAAAAAATTAAAAAGATGCTGACATCTTAGAGATTCTGTGCAGTGAGATGCAATTTCCGTGAGGCACCGGTACATGAATTCAAAATCCGCAAATCAAGCAGAATTCCGTGATTGTTACCGGTGTTACCGGTAAAAATGGAAAACCAGGGTCCCTGCATATTGCACCTTGGTCACTTGGTAGAAACTTGTACTACCAAGTGTTTCTGATTCTGTCTAACATGTGCATATTTAGAAAAATGTGATGAGCTGTATATACTGTAACTGTCTGCGATCCAACTAGCCTAGGGGGTGTATACGACAATGTTATAAGTTATATTATGACCAATCCGGTCCTTGAGCTATGCTCCACTCCTGTGTATGATGACCTGTATATATCTGTGAGTTGAACTAGCTAGTCTAGAGTGTATAATCTGAAATGTGCTTACTACTATATGTTTCCCCTAGCGTCAAATGATGTATTTCCCACGTTTGTTTACTGTGACAAAAAACTGTACTCTATTTGCCATGTCTCCTTGACTGTTGTTCCTCATGTTGTATTCTCCCGGGTCATTCCTGAAAATAGGCATAATACTTGTCTAGTGTACTTACCCGGTAAACAAAAGCTAAATAAATAAATAATGTCCATATCCCTCCCTATCTCCTGTAAAAGAGACCCCCATGGTTTATCCCCCAAATCATTGCCCCCTAAATGAATTATTAGCAGATCTGGCTTTTTGCCTAGCCTCCTAAGCTCCTCCAAAACCAGCAACAACTGAGCCCACTCTTGCCCTGGACCCCTTTCCACAAGACTCGTATCCGATTGATGTCCCTGTGAAGTTGCCTCCCTTCTGGCATAACAGCTGCATGTCTCTCAGCCCAGTATATAAAGGAATGTTCAATTAGCCATATTTGAATCTGCCAGCTCCCACTTGTAGGCACAGAAAGGATAAAACGTTAAACCAGTTGGCTCACATATTTCTTATAGCAGTCGGATTTCCACCTGGCCACTTTTTTGATCACCTCCTCTGACGCCCCTGTGGCTGTCCCTTCTGAAGCTGCTCCGATTCGAAAAGAATGTGGGGAAAACAGGTAGGGTCTTCCCCCTAAGAAAACTAAACCTTTCTTAAGTACTGCTGCTACCTGGTAGCATGTTACTGGTTCTCTATTCCCGTGCATGAATAGAGGCCCTGAGCCTCTTGGCTGTATCTGCTTGCAGCTTTTGAGAGCAGTCACTGCACACCAGTCCTGCACCGGCTGGCTCTCCAAGGTGATTGCTACCCCTCTACCAGCCTGATCTGTTTTGGACCTGCCCAACCAAATAGACACTGAATCCACTCCCCATGATACCACCCCCCAGTCTAAGCCCCCACCCCCTGGCTTTTTATTTTGTGCTACCACTACCCCCACCCTGAAAGCCCGTTTTGCCATCACTGTGAACACCGCCTGGAAGAGGCAGGCCTCAACGGCCGACCTGCATATATCTGCTCCAAAGCCCCCAGTAGTCTGACTAATAATTTCCCTGTTATGGGCCTTCTGTGGTCTACAGTGTCACCCTGGGTCCTGTGCCACCCCATGAGCATGCTTTTCACCACTTTAAACTTGTTCGGTTCTGCCCACCCCCTGTTGCCACATGCCCCCCCCATCCCTGCTACCAGGACCCACATGGCCATGTGTGAGACATCCCGCCCTCCCATCTGCAAACCTTATATTGCATTATTTGGCCCTCTGTCACTGGCTTACTCACCTCAATACCCTGACTCTGCCGAAACCCTTGGAATGGGGCCCATGCCCCTTCATAGGCCCTTAGAGTGTTAGCTGCCCAAGAGCTCTGAACAGCTGCCAGGCTCAGTTCATTCAGCTGCCAATAGTTGGGTTAGCACTGAAGTTCTCTGTGTAGCTGCTTCTGGTGCCAGGAACCTGAACCTGTCCAACTGGAGACAGGAAAGGCTGTCAGCAATGTCATTTTGTATCCCCTCTATGTGTTTAGCTCTAAAAGATAAATTAAGTTTGAGCACCTCCAAAATTAGCTGATGTAACACCCGAATCATTAACTACGTGGCCCCTTCTGCCTGTTGATAACCTCGACTATGGCCTTGTTATCACACCAGAAAGTTATCTTCTGATTGGTTAATTCCTGACCCCGTACTATGAGTGCCACCCAAATAGGAAACAGTTCTAGCAAAGTAAAATCATTTAGAAGCTCTTGGCTCCACCATTCCTCAGGCCAAGACTCTGATATCCATTTCCCTCTGAAGTAGGCCCCCATCCCCAATGCCCCAGATGCATCTGTATACAGGTCCAGATCGTTATTAAACAACCAGTTTTTTTTACCAAAAAATGACTCCATTATACTTGGCCAGGAACTCACCCCACACATCCAAGTCCTGGCGTACTCCTTTCATAATATCCACCCAGTGATGCGGTAACCGTGCCTTACCTGTGCTTCTACCTAACCTACTGGTGGATGGCCTCCTGGTGCCGATTGCCCTGTAGGCAAAATTTAAGTGACCCAATAATTGCTGTACTTTGGCTAGGGGTACCCATTTCTTGGTCCGATCCTGGTCCAATAGATCCCTCAGTCTCTGCACCTTATCCCCAGGCAGCCGGAACAGGTCATGCTCCTCATCTACCTCAAAGCTCAAAACTTTGAACTTTTTCACTGGTCCCTCAGTTTTGTCTGGTGCTAGGGGGATGCCCACCTCTGAACACATGTCATAGAACTCCCCTAACCTCTTGGCTGTCTCCTGCTCACTGTTCCCTATGATCAGAAAATCATCAAGGTAGTGTACCATTGCCTTGTGCCCATATCTGGCTCCAAAAACCCATTGTACCCATGTGCTGAACCTTTAAAATGTCCATCAAGCTATGGAACAACCCATGGGCATGACTTTATCGAAATAATAACTATCCTGAAATTGAAAACCAAGGAGATCCCAGTCCTCCGGGTGATTCAGAAGGAGTCTGAATGTGGACTCTATGTCTTTTTTCACTAACCACCTCCCTCCTGATGACTTGATCAGCTCTACTGCTTGGTCCAGAGTCACGTATGACACCGTGCTCGGCTCTTCAGGAATGCCATCATTCACAGATGAACCCTTCAGATAGGAGAGATGGTGAATCAATTAATATTCACCCTTCTGCTTTTTAGGGACCAAACCCAGAGGGGATACCCTCAGATTCAGGAATGGCGGGAGTAGGAAAGGTCCTTCCACCCTGCCTGCTGCCACCTCTTTCTTTATTATTTTCAGTACAAGCCCTTCTTTGTCTTTCACTGATCCTAAGTTCCTTGCCCACTTAGCCTTCCTTGGTCCCTTGTAGCCTAGCCTAAAACCCCTTGTGAAACCCTCCCTCAACAGTGTCCCCTCAACCAAGTCTGGATACCCCTGTGACCAAGCGTGAATTACTGGAATGTGAGCCATCAGAAGACCCCTCCCCGTAACCCCTATCCTTAGATTTTTAGTTCCCTCCATAACCACTGCTGTAGGCACCGCCCCCAGATGGTCCTTGCCTACTGTTCCCCTGGAATTGCCCATTGCCTCTGTTGGCATGGTAACCACCTCAAAAGGACTGTTCCCCTTGATGCTGGTAGCCTTGGCTATCCCCTGCCAACCTGCAGTGGGTCACTGGGTGCTGACCAGCAAGCTTCGAGAACACATGTTTGAACTTGCAGTTCACTCATGTGCACGAGGCTTTATTATAACCCCAGCATGTTTTTGACCCCATCCCCCCCGCCATCTTGCTAGTATCACCTCCTGATATACCCTGTCCTGATAAAGTCTGTACCCATAATTCTGAATGGGTACAATCCCATCTCAGATCCCCCCGTACTGCCATCCTCTGGTGGAAGGCCTTGTGGTACTTCAGTCATCTGTAACCTAGCTTTACCATGTATGGGTTACTAATAATGACTGACTAGGTCAGCAGCAGGATAGCCAATTCTGATTTCTTTCCAGTAGGATGGCATTAAAAACAGTAAAGCTGGCCTGCCAGGTTTCTATGCTTTTCCCTTTATATGTGACCTCCGCAGTGGGGTTCCCCACCACCGCCAATGCCACTGCCATCTCGGACTTGCCTAATGTTTCTTTCTGCTCATACTTCTTAGCTGTGTTTTCGTCCACCAACGTGAATAAATCCACAAACTCCCCTTTCCATATTTTCTCTTTTATAGTCAGGGGCACATGGTCTCCTAAAGTAATACCTGGAACCCCCCTCAACCCACTCTGTCTGCCTGCAGCCAAGGCATCCTTACCAGTGCCCACCTTACCACCTTTATCCCAGCCAGGACCTTCTCCATTTTCTCCATACCAGCATCCCCCATGTCATTAATATGCTCTTCTATGTATTCCTTCAAGTCACCTTCACCTGTAAGGTTGACCTTTTCCCTTACCATTTACGCCATCTGGCACTTCTGGTTCTGGCAAGGGCTCTAAGTCTGGTACTGGCACTGGTGCCAGCAGCCTCTTCCCTCTGCCTGTCTTTTGTGGCGCAGATGGGGCCTTCCTTTTCCTCATGTGCTCCTCCTCCACTTTCTGCAGTGCTACTGCCTCTATCAACTCAGTCATCTTCACTATAGTTGAGATGCCTCCTCCTCCTTCAGCTGGGCGCTTGAGGGGGGTGATGGGACCTTCTTTGGTGCCATTTGGATGAGATGATGATACACAAAATTGCTTGTACTTGGTAAATTAGCAAAACACTAGACTGCAAGAACATAAATCACAGATTGTTAACTCCAGTAGCTAAAGGTCCCCTCTTTGCTATCCCCCAAAACTTTTTTTTTTGTTTATGATATACCTCTATACGACCATGTGGCTGGTCTTATTTGTCCATAGACCCAGTGCTCCCCATCCCCCTTGTTTCCCCCTACTTTTCATATATATATATATATATATATATATATATATATATATATATATACCCTTCCCCCACTAAGCTAAGTGTGGCCCCACCTCATCTCCCTTGCTTCTGTTGCCAGCAGGTCTAGCATCCTTTTAAATAGGTCTCCAACTTGTGGCCTTTTGGCCACATTTTGTTGGTGCAGCTGGCCACATTTCAATGGCCTCCCTGCTTATCTGTCTCCACTCCTTAGTTTTTTCTCCCCACTCTGCCTTAACTTGCCTGTTCTCCCTTTTCCCCTGCTACCTATATCCAGCTTTAGTCATCCTACTCTTAGCACTTTTTGTAGCCTGAGGTGACGTATGTGTCGCCTTACCTGCCTTGCACTTTGACAATAGAACTGTTATTTTTCTTAAAAATGTTCTGGCTGCTTAAAATTTATGAACCTAGTCTTGTACATGAATGCTTGCCTGTTCAATTATGTTGTTTACTCTGATGTGTATTTTTGTCCTTCTCACTGTATTTGCAACAATTTTGTTTTACTGTATTCTGTTATGACGTGGAACCTCTGTAAATGAGTCCCTGACTCAAAGGCATAATCCTAGATTGTAATAAATAAATAAACAAATAGCCCCTTCCTCTCACCAAAAGGGACCTCTTTGCCTAGTAATTATGATTTATTATATTATTTGTTTCTTTTTTTTGTGTGTGTGCGCCAATATGTGTCAGTAGCATTTTTGAGGCTCAAATGCCAGTCTGACAGCTGTGATGCAACCAATCCCACTCAAAGCTCATTTGTCTGACTGATAGGCCATGCTGCACACTGTTGATCACATGGTCCTTGCCTCCCCATGCATATGTGCCTGTGGGCCCACTTCAAACCCCCTCACCCCCCAACCACCCACCACTCCAAGCTTGCCCTTGCCCCCGTTCCACGTCAACCCACCACCCGCCCTTGTGGTGCCCTTGCAATAAACCCCCTTTGTCTCTTCCTCTCCCAGGCCCCCTGGCCGAGCACCCGGTACTATCAGCAGCTGGAGGCTAAACACCAAAGCCCCATCTCCTTGTAACCTCCTGACCAGAATACTTTGAAAATGTTGCTACAATTAGGGTGGCTTCTGAATTGTTACTCCCCCCCCCCCGGCTGCATTGCCCTGATGCCCTTTTATCATGCCCTGTACAGCAGCGGACCATGGCTACCATACATTGCTGCCTCCTGGCCGTGCCATTCCATGTGGCCCCATTTCTTGAACCCCCCCTCCATGCTACCCCATCTAACCACCTAGCATTTCCCTTCCACTCAAAACCACTGTGTTAATATAAAATAAATTTTTTTTAAAAGCCTCTCTGTCAGTTCTCTTCTCAGTTTCTCCAGTCTCTGGCCTTGCACCACCACACTGCAAAGCAACCCTGGTGGATCTGATGGCCATTACCTCTTCTGCCCTCCCCCTGGTATATTATGGCATAGTCATCTACAGCACTGCTGACCCCACTGCATTGTGATGCATCAAAGTTGTCCTCAAGAAAGCATGCAGACTGGTCATAGGTTGCGACAGGTGGACACACTCCTGTAATCTCTACAAGTCTGCCAAATGGTTGCCATTAGACACCTGTCTTACGTACCATACTTGCCTCCTGGTCAAGAAAATCCACCTTGGTCAAGCCCTGCTTGGTCTACATAGCCTCATCCAACCTGCCCCATTGGTCAGAACCTCCTGTAGTTCTACTGGGACCTCCCTACTAGTTCCCCATTGTCGAACTTCCTTTGGTCAAAGAGCCTTTTTATACAAAGCCCCCCGTTGCCTCAACAGCCCCCATCTCGCTGGAACCCAGGATTGGTCCCTTCAAGACTAATCTCAAAATTCTTCTGCTGGAATCTTCAGCCTATGACTTTCCCTAACCCTGTCTTCCTCCTGCTCCCCCCACTTGTCGGGGCTCTGTAGTATAACTCTACCTCATAAATGATATGCTATATACGGAAAAAAAAATGTGTGTTCATGTATTGCATAATATTATGAATATTATGGATAACACTTGGTCCTCCTCTCCCAAAGACTATTGTTCTGTATCCCCGTCTGTGTGGGTTTGTTTATTGTCTTTCTTCCCTTATCACTGTATTTATAATATTATATGCATAATTCCATTCCTTGTTGTTGTTTGACGTGGAGCCTTTGTAAAGGAGTCTATGACTCAAAGGGATGTAATTCCAAATGTTATTAAATAAATAAAATAAATAAATAAATCTAGGCCGAGGCGTGGTGGTGCACACGCTGACGTCACATGCCATCCCCATGCAGCCCCGCTTTCGGCCCGATCCATCCTGCCGTGGCTCTGCACAACAAAATCCAGATAAGACTTCTTTTTCTTAACTAGAAACAACATTGGTAAGCCTGTCATCCTCTAATATCTTATTCAACAGAGCACTCCACCCTCATACCAACCGGACAGATTATTTCTCCCAAAGCCATGCAGTCCCCCAGTGTGGCCTACTGTTTGATTTCCTTTGCCTCATGGCCCACCTGGCCAGTGGATCCTCTTGCCAGGATCCCAACCTGTAATGTCTTACTCTTTTTCAAAACAACAGAAATCTCCTGCTGCACAAATGCACAAGTTTGATCCAAACGCGACCACCCACCCACTAGCGAGTTTGAACTTCAGTGTCCTGGTTTGCACTTCTACCCCTGCTACACTTGTGGGTGGCTCAGAGATTGATGTATCCCTTTAGAACTATGTGCCATCAAGTTCTATAAACCCCGGCTTCTTACCCTGTCCTATGAGCTAGAAGGCCCAATTACATCTTATCTTTCTTTCCTTTGTGCAAATTGCTACATTGCCGAGACCACTTATAAAACAAGAAGGGGGCTTACCGGTGCCCTGCAGCCATAATGTAATGAAATGAAACACAGGGGAGAAGCCTGCAGGGTCCTTGCTGCCCGCCTGCAGGGCCTACTGCATGCAGGCCAGCCCCTCGTGGATCATGTACCTTACCTCGCTGGATCAGTCCACAGCCTCAAGATGTGCTGAGCCAAACAAATGAGTCTCAGCAGAAAAGAAGGGGGAACTGATGCCTGCACCCATCTTACATACCCCTGAAAGATCCCAATCAGGACCCTTGCTAGCCCCACCCCCAGCCCAATCAAATTCCTTGTGGCCCCCCTCATGTTGCCTCCCCTTTGTGATCTCTTCTGATGCAGAGACTCTTCCCCCTTTCATTTCTACCTGTTTCCCCCTCCCATTCTAGCACCTATCTCCCTACACTTTCCTGTTGGCATCCCCTGAAAATTCAGGTTCCCTTTAAGTGGCAACCCCATTTAACAGAGAAAAGGTCATGGGTACTGATCACATATGGTATACATCCTAGTTGTTTGAGCTAAAAAAGATATAAGAGTAAACCAGTATGAAAGTGAAAAGTAGTAACCTACTTGTAGATTTATACAAGGGAAAGATCCTACATATGCAATATTTTGAAAAAAACAAGAAAAGCTGAATAGCATTTACATAAGCAGAAGCTTACAACTGATGATAAATTCCTGTTAAAAGTTAATCAAAGAAATATGGTAGCCATGCTGCTTCAGTAGTAGGTGGACTACCAGCAGGAAGAGGAGCTGGAGAAGTTGGTGATTAGTTTGGCAAGGGTGGGAAAAACACTAAGTCAGGAGGGAAGGGATTGAATGTTGTCTGGTTCTTCAAACACAGAATCAATATTATTAGGTGTATCAGTACCAGTTCCAGAGGTACTGGCATGTTCTGTGGATGACGAGCACACTACCAGCTGCTGGAGTGGTGTTGAAGTGGATATAGCTGGAGAACTGCCAGTGGTTTCAACCAGTTCAAATTATTCCCCTTCAACATCATCAGTTTGAGTTTGGACTGATAAACAAGCTTGGTTTGGACTAAAAACATCAACAAGACAAGCAAGGTTTCAATTCAGATCTTGCAGTTGTAATGTTATACTTTGATTCATGGAATCGACATTTGCAGCCAGATTGTTCAGTGCTGTATTAATAGTTTGTAGTGTAGCATTCACAGAGTCTAGCTGCCCTGATATGTTCATTAAATCGGTATGTGTCTCCTGACGGTCAGTAAGCATGGCATAGCGGACATGGTGCAAAAGCTGTGACGTTGACTGAGCTTCTCCTAATAATTCTTTCTTTCTGACTCTGTCTCATCTTTTCTAGTGGGACTCTTACCTAATAAGACACAAATAGTAATACCGTAAATAAAAATACTGCACATTGTGTCAAGAGAAGCTGTAACACGGTGCAGCATTAATGAAACCACAGTAGTTTCTCAGCATACAATTATATCCACATAAATCCAGAGTGCTTTAAAAGTTAAAATCAACATGTCACACCTATGTAAAGTATCTACCTGACTTCTACATTAAAGTGAATTACATAAGCAATGAGTAATATTTGTAAAAGTCAGATGCTATAACATAGTGATAACAAATAAAAAAATTGCAGTCAGTTGTATAATGTATCATTGCTATGTCCCATGTATTATATTTCTTAAGTTATAAATAGACAACAATTTTGCATTGTCATGTGTCATATATTTACTGGCACTTATTCCACTCATAAGAGCAATAGTCAACATTAACACGTAATCAGACAATGTGATTCAAACAAAATACAAAACATTCCACAATGTACAGTGGCGTGAAAAAGTATTTGCCCCCTTCCTGATTTTCTCTATTATTGCATATTTGTCACACTGGATGTTTTCAGGTCTTTAGAGAAAATGTAATATTAGATAAAGGGAACCTGAGTGAACAAATAACACTTGTTTTTTTTTTTAATTTCACTTATTTAATGAAAAAAAGTTAACCAACACCAACTGGCACTGTGTGAAAAATAGTGCCTTGCCACCTAATAACTGGTTATTCCACGTTTAGCTGCAATGACTGCAACAAACACTTCCTATAATTCAATATCAGTCTTTCACATCGCTGTGGAGGAATTTTAACCCACTCTTCCTCGCAGAACTGCTTTAATTCAGTAACATTTGGTAGGTTTTCGAGCATGAACTGCTGCTCGTTCAGGTCCTGCCACAGCATCTCTATTAGGTTTCAGTCTGGACTTTGACTAGACCACTCCAAAACTTTAATTTTACTTCTTTTTAGCCATTCTGATGTGGACTTGCTTTTGTGTTTTGGATCATTGTCTTGCTGCATGACCCAACTCGCTTCAGCTTCAGCTGGCGGAAGGATGACTGGACATTCTCCTTAAGAATTTTCTGGTACAGGCAGAATTCATGGTTCCTTCAATTATGGCAAGTCATCCAGGTCCTTAGGCAGCAAAGCATCCCCATACCATCACACTACCACCATGTTTGACTGTTGGTATGGTGTTCTTACTGTGGAATGCTGTGTTTGCTTCTTGAGACATTATAGGATCCATATTGTCAAAAAGTTCCACTTTGGACTCATCTGTCCATAGAACATTTTCCCAAAGGGCTTGTGGATCATCCAGGTGCTTCTTGGCAAATGAGAGATGAGCATTTATGTTCTTCTTGGTTAGCAGTGGTTTCCGCCTTACTACTCTCACATGAAGCCCATTTTTGCCCAGTCTCTTTCTGATTGTGGAGTCATGAACACTGACCTTAGCTGAGGCAAGAGAAGCCTGCAGTTCTTTGGATGTTGTTTTAGGATCCTTTGAGACTTCTTGGATGATTTTACACTGTGCCCTTGGAGTAATTTTGGCAGGCGCCTCCTCTGGAAGGTTCACTACTGTTCCAAGTGTTCTTCATTTGGAGATTATGGCTCTCACTGTGGTTCAATGGAGTCCTAGAGCCTTAGAAATATCTTGTAACCCTTTCCAGACTGATAGAGTGCAACAAATTTTTTCTGATCTTTCAGGAACTTCCTTTGATCATGGCATAATGTGCTTGTTGAATCTTTGTGCTGACTAGCGTGATTCTGATGGTAAGGCCAAAATAAGTGAGGTTTATATTGAGCAGGGCTGGCTGTAATCAAGCCTGGCTGTGTTCAATCAGCAGACTCTAATTATCCCTTTAATTGGGTTGATTTAACTAGGGGCAATTACTTTTCACACAGTGCCAGTTGGTGTTGGTTAACTTTTTCATTAAATAAATGAAATAAGTAAAAAAAAAAGTGTTATTTGTTCACTCAGGTTCCCTTTATCTAATATTATATTTTGTCTAAAGACCTGAAAACATCCAGTGTGACAAATATGCAATAATAGAGAAAATCAGGAAGGGGGCAAATACTTTTTCACGCCACTGTATACCATTCACATATTTCAGAATAGTTGCATGTTAATTAATCAAAGGCTGGCACAGTACACTACAGGATGTGAACTCAGCCAGAATGTATTTAAGCAATAAGGCATGACAGGGTGTATGTTACTGTGCGATAACAGCACACCTTGGGAAGGAAAGTCTGAGGAAAAGTCGAGGACTTAACACACACAAGAAGTGTTGTTATCCTTCATTTAAATACACCCTGTAATGTCTCATTATGATTATAAAATGGCTTCTCTGTTTTATTTTGTTTTCAGACCAAGTTATGAGGTAAAGAAAGTTCGACATTTCTGACCTGTGCTGTTGTACAGAGCTAACAGCATGGTCCTGTGACAGTATTCCACCAATGACAGCACAGTATTTCTCTTAAGCACGTTATAATCTTTTATCAACAAATATACTCAGTCTATTTACATGTTGAGCAAGTGTTAACAGTGCTTTAAAAATGGTTGGTGCTAATAGTAATCAGGAACAAACAATGCTTATGTTAATGATCAGTTAATTACCATCTAGGGACAAGTGGCACTTGACTACACCACATACAACATTACACCACTACAAGGTGATTACCACACCAGTATCCTAACCCTTGTTCATGACTCATTACGTAATTATTTTGCAAGAAATCGATGTGTTAATTCTACCATCTGTGCAACCGTTGATATTTTATACAACATAAAAAGAAACATTTTTGAACAGCACTTAGCACAGGGTAACACTACATACAATGTATGCAGTTTATGATAGTAAAGGTAACAGTATTCAAGAGTTACTTATGCTGGATCGAATTAAAGAATAAATTGTCGAACAACGGATCGTTAAACTCTGCAAATATAGAGAAAGTGTACAGTTCAGTATATGTAGTAATCAGTATAATGGGTGCTATGCACTATTCAGGCACAGGTACGCGAAAATATCATGTACCTCCTCCACACAGCATTGCACCCACGTACAGATGCGCTAATACCAGCATGCAAAAAAGCCAGCCAGCTATCCACGGCTCCACCCTCCAGTGCACAGGACTCCACAGTGTGGCCAGAGAGGAGTCATCGTCCCATGTGGGCATCCAGTGGGATGCCCCCCTGGGACCCCTAGTGGATCCCTTGCATAGGGAGGCGCAGGTCCGGGGCTGTGCATGCTGATTACAGGCACCCAGACCGGCGTTGCACCATCCCATCCCAGTGCTGCTGCTCTTATCCATTGCCAGGCACTCACCCTGTCAGCTGCCCCTGCCGTCTCCAGCTGCCCAGTGGTCAGGGGCAGCATGGAGAGCCCTGTCCTGGTCCCCCAGTGACCGGAGGCCTGTGTCCATGGGGGCACACAGTGAGTTACAGCAGGATGCCCCCAGTTGTAACCTGTGCCCTGCTCCACACCTATGTGACCAGCACTATGCAGGTTCATGCATACCACGTAGTGCTGGCATGCCCTTGGAATGCCCCTTACCCACCCCCGACATGTTTCTGTCCACCCAGCCAAGGAATCAGGGGCATAACCCCTGTGTACATGTCATGAATGCCGTGCAATCACCGCTCTGTGGCATTCATGCACATGATGCCAACGTGCCCAGTATACGTGGGTGCATTGGCATCATGTATAGGGCCCAATGTTTGCCAAAATACATTTTGATCTCCTAAACCTGAACGCAATTACTGTTGTTAAATAAACTGGCTAAATGTAGCATATAGTATTGATTCTTTACTATCATGGCAGCAACATCAGCAAATAATAAATAGTATTGTCCAAACCTTAATTGTTTCTACACATGTGGGCCAATTCTAAAAAGGTTGCCCATGGTGCAAAGTGACTTGCACCAGCAGGAATGGCGCAAGTAGCACTTTGCACCATTAGTTGTACCATGCGGGATTCTCAAATGCAGCCTGTGACAACATGCAGGCTGCTTGTGCCAAAGTGGACTTGTTGCACCACAAACCCCGATGCAATATTGTGCAAGGGGGGGTGGGTTATGGCAACAGCAACACCCTGTTCTGAAAGGGCGGCTGACACATCCCCTAATCTGGAATTCACAAACAACCCCCTGAGGACATCCATCAAAGTACATTTACACCAGCCACGAGCTGATATAAGTGCACTTTGCCATTTACCGGAAGTTGTGCCAATGAGCCGCAAGTGAAAGTGAATCATATTGCACTCCCCCCATGATCACACATAAGCTCCCCCATTCCCGATCCCTGATATTATCAATAATTAAGCCCTTGTGGGCTAACACCCCACCAAGACCCGATCCCCAAGTATAGATATGTAAAAGTCCTGCAGGGCTATCTAACCCCCAAGCTCTGATCCCCAAGTGTAAATATGTAAACACCCTACAGGGCTATCACTCTCTCCCCCCCCCCCAAGCTAGGATCCCCAATTTTATTTTACAGTTTAACAAAACTTTTTATTTTTTTCACACTGATCTCTACCTTAGCCCTGGTGGTCTAGTGGCCCACCACCTGGCAGTGCCCTACCACCCCGCTCCCCCTGACCTGTACCCAGACAGTGACTGGCACAGCCCACCTCTCGCCACTGCAGCCAGCTGCCAACAGAGCTCTGCAAGAGCATGTACTGTAAATAGTACATGCTCAGCAAATGACAGCAGCTGTCAGGGATCGTGGCTTGGAGGGGCGATAGCCATGCGGGTCTTTTAAATATTTATACTTGGGGATCGGATCTTGTGGGGGTCAGATAGCCCTGTGGGGTTTATTTATTATAGAATTCAGGGATCAGGCTGGGGGGACCTCTAGACCAACAGGGCTATTCATTTTATATGGTCAGGGATTGGGGCTGGGGGGGGCACTTGCGCCCATCTATGTACAATGCCACAGGCTAGTGGCTACCTGTTCATGTGCACCCTCTGTTTGGTGTACCATTTGGGCTGGCACAAATCACAGGACTTAGCCGCTGGGACCCTGCCTGATAGAGAATCGGGCGCAAGGTCCCCAGCACATCGGCACTTGGTACAAGTCGCCTTTGGCCCTTTGAGAATGACCCTCATGAAGTACTATTATCTAGACAATGGTAAAGGGAAATAAATATAATAGCAATATATATTTATTTATTTTTATTTATTTAATTCTTCGTAAACAACCTTTGAGCAAGGTGCTCATTTACAGAGTTCCATGTCAGTAGTACAAGACAGTTACATAACTACAAATCACAGAGACATGAGCTCACAAATACATAGCCAACAGAAAGTTATTGACAAGTGGTTAGATTAAGATGTTGATACAATATTATTCCAAGAGTTCAGATTCTAACCTGGTATGAATAAAGAGCAGCCATTTACAGGGCATTGTCAAATGAAGCAGTTTGAACTTATTAATAAAGAGAAAAAGAGAAAGAGGGACCTGGGGAGAGGGGGAGGACCTAGGTATTGCCAGGTGGGGGTTGGGTGGTAAAGGTGTGCCACATCACTGAAGGGGCAGACATAGAGAGGGTAGTGAGTGGGAGAGGTTAGAGCCTAGAAGGGAAGGAGTAGGGGTGTGGGCAAGGAGCATAGGGCAACTGAAGGGGCAAATATTAGGGTGAATAAGTGCATAGAATAGGAGGCAGACACAGTGCAAAGGGAGGAAAGGAGATGTTGTGTTTCCTCTCAAACCCCAAGGATTGTTAATAAGTAAGTAAAGAGATTAAGAGCAGAGGTTGGGAGGTCATGTTGCTTTCCTAAAAGCACATGCACTGGTTTTGACAAGGTGTTGTTTCAATTCAAGCTTGAAGGTTGTAAGGTTCCCAATATTGTGTATTTCACTCGGGACCTCATTCAACCAGAGAGGGGGCCCTATATGCAAATGAGGATTGTCCAAGAGTGGTTCTTCTGAAAGGGACACTGAGTGAACTCTGAGCTTTGCCCCTTGTATCATAATGGGAGTGTGTCGCTTGGAGGAAGTTTAGAATGCAGGGGGTTGTTAGGCCTAGCAGGGCTTTTCTTCTGAGGAAGCATATCTGAAACTTGATCCTGTTATTCAAGTTAAGCCAGTTGGTTTGTTTATACAGGGTACATGTATGGCACATGAAACTGGGATCTTCATAAGGTAACTGAGAGTAAGACATGATTAATAAGCACAGTAATAGTGAACATTATGAAAGACCAAATATGGCACCTCAGTTGTGCATTAGCACAAGTTTTAAGGCTCGTGCTTAAAGCGTTACGGGGTGGACAGTTACCCAGGGCAGTTGCCACACCATTATGCTGTTCCTATAGTCCCTTTCAGTAAAATGCATCATGTTATTTCTTTCATTATAATTACTATTTTCTTAAAGACATATTTTTGGTGCAATGTTGTAGAATTACAAAGGTGCAATAGCATTGTTAGCTTGGTCACTCTATTAACAATTTTTTTTACACGTTAAAATACATCAGATTAAGATATCAAATCTATACATACACCAGGATATTCAAAGGGGTTGTGCCTGGCGCAACTGAGATGCACTGACGCAACCCCACATTGAGCCCCGGCGGGATATTGAACAGGCTGCCCAGTGCAGTGCAGATCCTGATGCACTGGGGTGCAATGTAATCCTATGAGGCGCAGATGCAGGAGGCGTGCCCATGCATATGCAGCACATCCCGATATTCAGTCCAGGATGTGTGGCACATATGCCAGTGCAACCCTGCATTGCACTGCACAGGGAGGCTCAAAGTTGAGCCCCAGAAAAGTAGGAGCAAGTCCCGGCCACCCACAGGCAGGTTGCTGTATTGCAAGGTGCAACACAGCAGCCACCAGCCGTGGGTGGCTGCCCGCCCACCCAGAACACCGTTGCTAAGCACACATACCCCCCATGGTGGTCCAATGGACCTCCCCCACCACGTAAGCCCTATCATGGGCATCTGTATATAAACCCAATCCCTGGTCGTCTAGCAGTCCCCCTGCTGCCCGATCGTGGGCATCTGTAATGTAAATCCACACCATGGTGGTCTAGCAGGCCCCCCGCTGCCCAATCACAGGCTGTCAGAGCTGCAGAAAGGCACCTGGTGGTCCAGTGGTACGCCCCCCTTCCTACCCTCCCACAGAGGACCTCGGCCACCCGACCCCCCCGTCATCGGGTGGCAGCCACTGCCTGCAAACCGCCGGGCCGCCTGCCAATGACAGGTACAGTATGCTTGTATGCCTATTGTTTCCAGAGTGAGCCAATGGGCTTGCAGATCATACTCAGTCATCAGGAGTCAGATATGTGAATGAATGTGTTCATTCACATATCTGGTTCTGTGTAGTACAGTATGGTCTGCAGCTCATTGGTCCACTCTGTGGACCAATAGGCATACAAAAGCATACTGTACCTGTCATTCGGTGGGCAGCTGGGCGGTATGTGGGCGGGGTGCTGCCGCCCGCTGACGATGGAGGGGGTGCCGGGTGGCCGGGGGTCCTCTGTGGGAGGGTGGGGAGGGGGTACCACTGGACCACCAGATGACTTTCTGCAGCTCCAACAGCCCACAATCGGGTGGCAAGGGGCCCACTAGACTGCCAAGGTTTGGTCAATTACTACGGATGCCCGCGATCAGGCAGACAAGATGGGGGTGCTACAGTAGCCCATCAGAGAGTCACCCCCCCACCAACTGCAGCATGGCAGGGTACCAGGCGCATTTCACCAGAGCGCCCAGTGCAATGTATGCAAATGGGGCCAAAGTGACATGAAAATGGCCCCATTTGTGCCTTGCATAGCTTATGGCCTCTTTTGCCTGTCCTCGGCTGAATATCGCGGGTGATGCACCTAGCGCAACTGCACTTGCTCTGGCGCATCCCCATGCTCCCTCTCTGTGGCTTGTGCTGGCACAGTGCCACTGCACCATGTGCAGTCTGTGCACCGCACCTGCCATATTCAATGGTACTGAGCCATGGCGCATCACCGTTGCATATCACCTGGTCCTGGCCCCAGCGCAGCCCAGTTGCATTGCGCCCAGGCTTGCGCTGCTGTCCGGCGCAGTCTGAATATCCAGCCCAAAGTGTATAACTTGTCTACATAAAGGTACAGAACTCTACAACTATAGTAAACACAAACTGTCATGCTAGGTTAAATAGGTATTTAAAAGACAGAACTGTCACACACATAAGCTTTACTTGCATATACTGTATATAGCATGACAAGAGTTTTTGGGCATCTATATAGTTTAGTACTAGAACAACATAATGAGGTACAGTAATGTTATCTTACTTTGCCTTTTATGTTCTGCTTTGTTGCTTGGTGGAGGCTGGTGGACTATGAACCCTGGGAGTTCTTGCGTTTCATACTCTATTAAAGGTAACATACAACAGTTATTGAGTAAAGTAGCAGTTCCATGTTGCTCTTGTAGCAACCAACTGCAGCAATTACACATAGGGCCAGATATTCAAACTGCACTATTTTGTGGAGCAAGCTCTTGCGCTGCACAAAATAGTTGCGCAGGGGTGTGGCCAGAGCGATATTCAAAGGAGTTGCGCCCTTGAGCAACTCCTTTGAATATCACCCCCCAGCCACCGCCACTGTGCATGGCGCAGTGGAACTTGCGCCACCGCAAGTGGTCAGAGTGGTGCAGTCAACTTGTGGTGGTGCAAGTACCATTTCACCATGCACAAATTTCTGATATTCAAAAGGTGACATGCAAATGGGGCCATAATTCATGCAAGGCGCAGGGGGGGGCATTTGCATCTGATTATGGCCCCATTTGCATGCCATTAGCATGCAGGTGCGCCGATGCCCGAGGACTTGTGCCTGGCACCCTGCCAGGCAGCAGCCATCGGGGACCGATGCCTCTGCAGCCCGATCGCTGGGCAAAAGAGTAAAACATTCCCCACTCCCCCACCGCCCAATCGCCGCAGCAATGTGTTTCCCAACACATCCCTGGTGGTCCAGTGGACCGCTAAGCCCGATCATGGGCAGCAAATGTATAAACACAACCCCTCCTCCTGAATATATCCTGATGGTCCAGTGGACCGATAATCCGATCGTGGGCTGGAGTAGTTTAAACACAACCCCCTTCTCCGAATATATCCCTGGTGGTACAGTGGGCAGATAAGCCCGATCGCGGGCTGGAGTAGTAAAACACCCCATCCAAACATATCCCTGGTGACCTAGTGTCCCCCACCCCCACCCACCCACAAAGCCCACCACCCTGCTCACCGCACCGCCAGCGGCAGCATCCACCACACCGCCTGCCACCCCCGGCCGCCTCGCTGACTGGATTGATGCAGGGCTGCTTGCCCATTGGTGCAGAGCAAGAGCCAATGGGCGGCAGCCCATACCGTATAAGACAGTCCAGTTTTTGTGAATGAACCGCCAGTCAGTCGGTGGGGCAGCAGGCGGTGGATGCTGCCACCTGCCAGCTGCGTGGGGGAGGCGGGGCGGCTTCGAGGGTGGTGGGTGGGGGGACACTAGGTCACCAGGGATATGTTCGGGGGTGTTTACTACTCCAGCCCATGATCGGGATTATCAGTCATTGAGTAAAGCCATTCTGTATATTCTACTTAGAAAGAAGAGTTGCATCGGCAACTATGTAAATATAATATAAATTATCAGTGTGGACTTACCATGCCTTCTGTCACCAAACTCAGGTTGGCTAGCATCCTTCTGCATAGTTTCTATAAAGGTGTACCAAAACAAATGTGTCTCCAATAGGCATATCTCCTCCATGCATCTTATAGAAACTTTGCCATATCAGTTTCCATTTGCACTTGTATTCTGTTTTAGTGCATTGCACATCACGGGCAGCCAGTTCTTGAACAACTTTATCCCAAAAGCTATTCATGGGCATGTTGGTTGCACTTAAAAGATATACTGGTTCTCGTATCTGTCTGCAAATTAAAACTAGTTGCTCAACTTCATTTTGCCTCCAAGGTCCTTTTAGACCAGCATACAGAGCAGCTCCTTCACTTGCATTCTTCCAAAATAAATGATAAAGAAATGAGATAGAAAATTAAATACAAATAACAGAAGTTTTTTAGTGAAAACAAATATGTGAAATAATGCAGAATCCCTCTATGTACAAGTTTCAGAGTAGTAAGCTTGCATCAAGTGCAGCACCTCGACGTGTTTAACCAAACAATCCAAACACGTGCATAGTCAGAAAACTTCACACTCCAAGCATTTACATATGGCAACAATGTCGTATCAGTATTGAGTACTGTAGCTCAGCAACTAATACAACATAACAATATGACTGATCATTGCGCTGTGCTTTGGTACAAATGCACCAATCATTTACCACATCTGCATGTACAACGCAGTCGTACTTCAGTTAAGAAACATTTACATGCACCAATATCATATATCTGAATCTTATTATGAAATGACAACATTTCATAACATTCTGTGGCTGTGTTAGTTTGTAGAACTCTTGAATTTGTCCATAATGTGCCAGGTTAGAATGCACCTGTAGGCCAGCCTTTCATCGCAGCTGTATACGAAATTCTTTTATACTATTTTTATGTTGCTTGTACGCATGTGCAAGAAACATAGTGCCATCATCGGAGATTTCGGAGGTGTGTCACCTCCTCCTCCAATTCAGTCAGTGTGCTGGCAGGCGTGGCCCCTGTAAGCCAATGCATTTTGGAGCTGTCGATGACACGCTCCAAAATGCAGTGGCATACAGTTGAAAGGGGAGCTACGCTTCAGTGAGCACTGATAAGAGGCTGCTCATGCGCAGCTCCCCCCCCACCCGCAGGCGTGCGCGCCCCTGCATGCACTGTATAGCTGATGGGGTGCCCAATCTCCGTCGGCTGAGCTGCGTTCCCCCCCCCAGTAGTAGGTGCCACGCTTGGAGCCCACCCCAGCGTGGCAAGCAGTCCTATGGCCGACGGGGGTGCCCAATCCCTGTCGGCTGAACGCTAACGTCCTTGTGCCACGCCTGGAGCCCACCCCAGTGCGGCAAACGTCCACCTACGTTTTTAAACCTGTAAACGAAAACGGTCCCGTGGCACGTCTCCCAGCACCCTCCCACAACCCGCACCCACCCACTGCGCACCCAGCCTCCCACACCCTCACCCCATACTTACTTCAGACTCCAGCGCGACGATCTTCGGTGGACCGGGAACACGTCTGCACTCTTCAAAGCCGACCGGGAACTGAGGAAATGCCGGTAAGCTGTATAATGGGATAGATAGGGGGGTTTCAACTTTGTTGCATATCTCGGGCATTTCTGGGAATTTTTGCACCAAATTTTCAACATGGGGTTTTTGGAACCCCTTCTCATGAATGATGTCACGGTCATGGCGTTATTCGGGCCCGAAGGGTGATTTCGCGCAGTGACTGTGAAATCACCTTTTGGGCCTGAATATCACCATGACAGTGATATCATTCATGAGAAGGGGTCCCAAAAACCCCATGTTGAAAATTTGGTGCAAAAATTCCAAAAAATGACTGTTTTACGAGCGTGCGTTACGCAGTTCCTACGCAGGCTCGTAAGTTCGCGAAATTTCAATATTTTCACTCCAGATTTTCAACATTGCCATTTTACCACACCTTCTTATGAGTAGTACAGCTGTCATTTTTCACATTTTACCCAAAATGTGTTTCCGCCCATGTAGTGCAGAATGGCGCAGTCGGTGTGCGAAATCAATGTACGGGACAAATTAAGAAAATAACAGTGACACTGTTCATGTGCAGAGGTCTTAAAATGGCTATGTTGAAAATTTGGTGAAACAATTCCTAAAAATGACTGTTTTACGAGCGTGCATTGCGCAGTTCCTACGCACGCTAGTAAGTTTGCCAATTTTCAATATTTTCACTCCAGATTTTCAACATTGGCATTTTATCACACCTCCTCATGAGCAGTATAGCTGTCATTTTTCACATCCTGCCCAAAACATGTTTCCGCCCATGTAGCGCACAATGGCGCAGTCGGTGTGCGAACTCAATGTATGGGACACATTAAGAAAATCACAGTGACACTGATCATGAGCAGAGGTCTTAAAATGCCTGTGTTGAAAATTTGGTGAAAGAATTCCTAAAAATGACTGTTTTATGAGTGTGCGTTGCACAGTTCCCACGCACGCTCGTAGGTTTGCGAATTTTCAATATTTCCACTCCATATTTTCAACATTGCCATTTTACCACACCTCCTTATGAGCAGTACAGCTGTCATTTTTCACATCCTGCCCAAAACATGTTTCCGCCCATGTAGTGCACAATGGCGAGGTCGGTGTGCAAACTCAATGTATGGGACACATTAAGAAAATCACAGTGACACTGTTCATGAGCAGAGGTCTTAAAATGGCTATGTTGAAAATTTGGTGAAAAAATTCCTAAAAATGACTGTTTTACGAGCGTGCATTGTGCAGTTCCTACGCACGCTCGTAAGTTCGCAAATTTTCAATATTTGCACTCCAATGACTTCCAAATACCTAAACAGCACATAGAAGCAAGCAACATTCGGCATTGACAAATGCTTGTTAAATGTAGTACACAACAGTGACTGTATTTTTCACTTATGATGGTAAGTAATATGATAATATGGTTACACGGCCTACAACATTATACATCACATGCCATCATTCATAAGATGACAGTACGCATACATGATGTAGTAAAAAGGGGTGATAGGATATCATGCGGCACAGGTTTAATCTGTCATACTATTACACACCTTACATAAACACTGTTTATTAAACACGACTATGTGTCGTACATTATTTCCGAAATGTTATTTCCACAGCATTATTTGATTTAAGCCATATACACACTTCGTTCTCCTCACAACATAGTTACATGTCATACAGAGATGTAGCATATGTTGTCCCTAAGGTAAAATGTACCTGAATATGTCGTACAATGGTATGCAGTAGTTTGACAGGCAACTGCTTATGTATGACATCTAACATAGTGTCATTGATGCAATACATGTATTGCAACTATGCATTGGTGTGTAGTGACAATATAGATGGTTCAGTGCTGTTTTGTATAACTTTATGAATATTCCAATGTCAAGTGCCCCATACATACATGATGCTGACATGTGTGTTTATAGTTATAATTCATACACAATGTACTGTATAGTGGTACTATGTGACACAATTTTGTACAACATGTTGTATCACTGTAAAAATGTACACATTCAAAATGAAATACACGTTGTTGATGTGTAGTTTCATAGTAATACCTTATACGGCAATTAACCGTATGGTGCCACTCAGGATTATGCAACACTGATTGTACATCATTTTCTGCTGCTGTATGAATGTATTAATGTGAAGCTAGCCACTCACACAGGATGTGTTGCATGTGAGTTCACAGTAATATGTCATACAACAATGTTAATTGTTCTTGAATTCTGTATTATGTATTTGTTTATTCATTTATCAGAAAAGTCAGATTTACAACCTTTGAGTCATGGACTCATTTACAAAGGCACCTCATCGCAGGGGGGTAGACAGAGTTACATAGTGTGGTTACAACAGTGAGAACAGTACAGGTGCAGAACATTAAACATAGAGTACACATAGGTTACATAATAATGTTACTTATAATAGGTTACAGTCAAATACAAGGTACCCAAGGGTTACATTGGGGGTACAGCCCTGGACATACCTAGATAATACCTGGAGAGGGTGGAGGTAGGGATGGGAAGTGGGGTGGAAGGGAGGGGGAGAAGATAGGCTGTCCGAAGGACGTTGTCAAGTCAGGGAGGTCTGACAGGAGGATCCCACAGTGGGATTAATTAGATGCATCTACAGCAATGAGCATCAAAGAGATGGTTCTGGGGGGCAATTTTGAAGGGACCAATTTTGCCAATGTCTGTGATGCAGGGTGGGAGGGAGTTGAACCAAGCAGGGGTTTGGTAATGGAAGGACCTCTGGGATAGTGAGGTCTTGGTTCTGGGCACCAGAAAGGTGGCCTTGACAGAGCTATGGGTGACAACAGACGAGGACGCATGCTGTAGGGAAGCAGAGACCTCTGTGGGGGAGAGCCCTAGAAGAGATTTTTTGCTGAGTAGGCAGGTCTGGTAGCGCAGATGCTTCTCAAAGGTGAGCAGGTTGGCAGTGGAGTAGAGCAGGCAAGTGTGAGTGCAGCTAGGGGCTCCAGTCAGGAGCCTGCAATCCTTATTGATTGAGAGCTAGATTTTAGTCAAGGTGGTATTGTCTGCCACAGCATAAATGGGCAGGTCATAGTCCACTAGCGACAGGACGGAAGAGGTGATGGCCAGCCGGAGGGCAACTTGGGGAAGGCAATCTCTATGATAGTATAGTAGGCCTATCCGAGAATTTATGGCAGAGGACAGGGCATTGATGTGGGTGTGGAAATTGAGAGCCGAGTCTAAAGTGATGCCTAGATATTTGTAAGAGATCACTTGCTCCAGTGGGTACAGAGTGCTGGGGAGAATGAATGGGGGACATTCTTAGCCTTGTTTTGGTGGTGGGAGAAGAGCATTGACTTAGTCTTCTTTAGGTTAATGACAAGTCGGTGGTCAAGGAATCACTTTTCAGCTTGGCTGTAGGTGTGCTGGAGGGATACCTGGAGAGAAGAGGGATCGGGGTGGGATGCAAAGAGAGCCGCATTGTCAACATAGAGGAGCATTTTTCCTGTGCAGGAGCTGCGTAGAGTGTTGAGGTAGAGGCTGAAAAGTACAGAGCCCAGAATGGAGCCCTGGAGTACCCCGGAATGAACGGGCCGGGTATTGGACAGGGAGCCATTTATCTTCACATGCTGGGATCTAGCAGAGGGGTAGCTGGAGAACCAGGCAAGGGGACCCATGTAAAAGCTGACTTGGTGGAGGGAGTCGAGCAGAAGGGGGTGACAAACAGTGTCAAAAGCCTTGGAGAGGTCTATGAACACTGCGCCAGCAAGGTTGCCAGAGTCAAGAGCAGAGTGTAGGTATTGAGAGAACTCCAGGAGAACAGTAGTGGTACTGTGTCCTGGGCGGAGACCATGTTGTTCTGGGCACATTGTGTCATATTTGGCCAAGTACTCAGACAGCTGAATAGACACTATTTTTTCTAGGGCTTTAGAGAGCAGGGAAGGATAAGATTGGCTGGTAGTTGTTAGGTGACGGACCCGATCTCCCACTCTTATGTATAGGTGTGATTTATTTGATTTCAAGCACTAGGAAACTGACCGAGGGCAGAAACCATTATAGCATATAAAGATATGGCATATGAATTTATGTAAATAAGTTTATGTACGCAGTTACTGATTTCTCATTGTCAATGTGTGTATCGAACATGTATCATATGTTACATTTCATGCAGGTTGCAGTCACACTTGTTGTGTGCAGTAATGTGCTTACAGACAGATTTATCTACTACAAATACATACAAGTTTGTTATTATGTAGTGTGCACTCAGATGTACAAATAAGGTGTTAGTTAACAGTACTGTTGAGAGTAACTGTAATACCCCACCTGTTAAAGTATGCAAAACTTTAGCAATAGTACAGCTACATACCTTTATAGAAAACACACACAGAAAGGCAGTGATTAAGAAGTAACTATTTTAATACCATAATAATTAGGTATTAAGGCAAGAAACCCAAATGTAAAAAAAAAATCTATTAAAAAATTGCAAGCCAATCAGTATTGAAAATAATCACACAGTGAATTACATTATGTAATTTCACATACACCCCCCAGAGAAGGTGAAAACCACTGCACACTTCTGTAAGGTATAATGTACTAATTGTACGGTTATACTGTACATTAATGCACAACCCTGATATGAACATACGAAATTTGCCAGCAGATAAAGGCCTAGAGGTCTATCAAGTCTGCTCGAATGTGCAGCTAGCACACCTTATTCTGCAGCTCCCCCTCCCTTCCACCCTTCCCCTTCATTAACCCTCCCCCTTGTCCTGTCCCATCCCCCTCTTGAAGCAGTCCATTGTTCTACTGGATACTACTTCTGCAGGTAACGCATTCCACCCAGCCACCACCCTCTCTGGAAAAAAGGGTCTCCTCATCTCCCTCCTGAACCTTCCTCCCTCCAGTCTCATATCGTGGCCCCTGGTGTCCCTCTCCTCCCCTCCCTTACTTTGAACAACCCCTCTGTACCTGTCTTGTTTATCCCTTTCATGTACTTAAAGGTTTCAATCATGTCCCCCCTGTCCCTCCTCTCCTCCAGTGAGTACATGTTCAACTCCCTCAGCCTCCTCTCGTATGATAAGTCCCCCAGCCCCTTGATCATCTTTGTCGCCCTGCGCTGCACCCCCTCCAGTAACTTAATGTCCCTCTTCAGATACTGGCGCCAGTACTGCACACAGTACTCCAGGTGCGGTCTAACTAATGACCTATACAGTGGCAGAGTCACCTCCTCCCTCCTGGAGGATAAACCCTTTCCAATACAACCCAACATTTTGTTGGCCTTTGCAGCTGCCTTCCTACATTGTGCCGAGTTGTTCATTGACCCTGTAATGAGCACCCCCAGATCCTTCTCCTCCTCTGTCTGGGCTAGCTGCACTCCCCCCAGCTGGTAAATACTTCTTGGGTTCTTCATCCCAAAATGCATCACCTTGCACTTTTTGGCATCAGACCCCAGTTGCCAGGTGTCTGACCAGGTTTCAAGCTTTGCCAGATCATTCTGCAACCCCTGCCATCCCCCTAGGTCATCCACCACCGCTCCTACCTTGGTATCATCAGCAGACAGACTGATCTTGCTCTTGATGTCCATTGATATGTCTACAATGAATATCCCAAACAACACTGGTCCCAACACCGAGCCCTGTGGAACACTGCTCGTCACTACCCTTGGGTGTGAGAGCTCCCCACCCACCACCACCCTCTGTTGCCTTCCCTGAAGCCAGTTTCTCACCCATCTCACTAACTTTCACCCGCCCTGTGCCTACTAACTTACTTCCCAGCCTTCCATGTGGCACCAAGTCGAATGCCTTACTGAAGACCAGATACAGGACATCCACTGCATGGCCCCTGTTCAGTTGCCTAGTTACCCAGTCATAGAACTCCACCAGGTTGGTTTGGCAGGATCTTCCCCATATGAAGCCATGCTGTCTGCTGTCCTGTAGTCCTTTGGCCCCTAGGATGGCCACTAACCTTTCCTTCAGGATAGTCTCCATTAGCTTACCCACGATGGATGTGAGGCTCACTGGTCTGTAGTTTCCCGGTTCATCCTTGGGGCCACTCTTGTGGAGGGGCACCACATGAGCCATCCTCCAGTCCTGAGGTACACACCCCGGATGTAGTGAGGCATTAAATAGGTCTGCCAAAGGTCCTGCAAGGACCTTTGCCAGCTCCTTCAGTACCCTGGGGTAGATGCCATTTGGGTCTGGTGCCTTGTCCACCCTCAGTGCCTTCAAACCCTCCCAAACTCTGCCCTCCATGATTTCCCAATCTGTCACCCCTTCCCTCCCTGTTTCTGCCATTTCTCCCCCCTTGGGTGTCACCCCCATCTTCTCTTTAGTAAATAGTGAGCAGAAGTACTCATTTAGTGCTTCTACCTTATCACACCCTGCTTCCACCCAACCCCCCTCTTTTCTAATCCTTACTATGTGGTCCTTACAGCTCCTTTTCTCCCTGATGTACCTAAAGCAGTCCTTCTCCCCCTTCTTAATGCCTTGTGCCAGCCTGAGTTCCATAGATGCTTTGGCTTCCCTTACTGCCCTTGTCACCTCCTTCGATTCTGTCAAGTACTCCTCCCTGTCCTCCCCCCTTCCTGTTTTCTTGTACATCCTAAAGGCAGCTCTTTTCCTCCTTACCTTTTCCATGACATCCTTGCTCAACCAGCTTGATTTCTTAGCCCTAGCCTTCTTGCACTGGGCCTTGCAGCAGGTTTTGGTTGCCTCCACTGTCCCCAGCTTTATGAGCTCCCACCTCTGGTTAGTGTCCATACTAGACTGAATTCTGGCCAGGTACCCTTTTACCACTTCCCCCATCCTCCCAAAGTCAGCCCTCCTGAAGTTCAGCGCTCTTGTACCAGATTCCACTCCTTCCTTGCCCATATCCAATGTGAGCCATACTGAGTGGTGGTCACTCCCTGACAGCGGTTCCTCCACTGTAAGTTCTCTCACAAAGTCCCCATTTGCCAGCACAAGGTCAAGGGTATTCCCTAACCTGGTTGGTTCACTGACCATTTGCAGCAGGAAGCTGTCCTGGAAGGCATCCAGCAATACCTGCTCCCTTCTGTTCCTGGTTGTTGGGGTACTCCAGTCCACTCCTGGCATGTTGAAGCCCCCCACAATCATCACACTACTCCTGATCTGTCCCACTAGTTCCCTGTCTAACTCCTCCATCTGAGATGGTGGCCTGTACATGACTCCCATTCTAAGAATCCTATTCTTGGAATCCTGGATTTGCATCCAAAGTGACTCTGTACTACCCTTCTCCCCTACCTCCCTTACACACTTCAGTCCTTCCTTCACATATAATGCCACACCCCCTCCTTTCCCAATCACCCTGTCCCTATGAAATAACCTGTACCCTGGTACAGACAGGTCCCAGTCATTGTATTGGGTGGCCCATGTTTCTGTGATGGCTGCAATGTCCACCTCTCCCTCTGCCACAAGCACCTGTAACTCTGCAGTTTTCCTCCCAAGGCTTCTAGCATTAAGGGTAACCACCTTCCACCCTTTCCCCACCTCCCATCCTGCCCTCCTTTACTAGCATCACCAATAGTACTGGCCATTTGTCCTTTGTCACTGTTATGGGGGGTTAGCTCATATGGTTTCCCAACCTGTGGTCTCCGCATATCTCTTGCCCAATTGCCACTTGCATTGTGAGATACAAGGGTGAAGCATGTGAAGTACATTAATGAAGAGTATACCCATGATCCTGGAGTAGGTGACTGCACTTATACAATTATCATCTTTTTATTGTGTTAATAATTCAGCTTACTGTATGTTTTATCTTGCAAATTCTGTTTTTTATATTCTATGGCTAAATTTATAAGATGAAAGTTAAAACATTCTTAAATATAGATTTCATAATGATACATTAATTTTACTTGTGTTTGTGTCCGTAAGTATATTATTTTTGTATTTATTTCACAAATACTTTCACTGTAAAATAAATGTTTTCATTCATTCATTCATTGACTTTTCATTGAGAATTCAAACACATCCATTTGATATTTTAGTGACGTGCACTGTTATTAGTGTGCATCAAAGACTGACAGTCTGACTATTTAAATGAAAACCAACAGAACTAAACAGAGCACTTTTTTTTATAATTCTCAGTTTTTCCTACTAATTGTTTATGTACATTTAACACATGCCATAAGAAAGATATTTTTGGACTGCAAAGTTAGATTTAACAAGTATTATTCAACTGACAGGTGACAGTGTCTGACCAAAGATTTTCCTCAGATTCACATTCTGATTTAGTGAGCATTTTATAAGTAGCAGATATCTTACTATAAGTTTCTATATAATTACACTTAATATTGTTATTTTGTGTGCACTGGGAAAATTCCTTCTCGACTCCAGAATCGTGGCAGTCTTGTGAAAGAATGGAGGGCATATTTGTTTTAGCATCTTATTCATTCCCGTAAACGAGAAAAGCATTTACAACTGCAGTAACTATTGTATGTAATTGCTCAACTATTACACACATATACAGTAAGTAACGTACAACATAGTAAGAATAGTTGTCATATCCAATGCCAATAAATTAAACTGTAGTCATATAAAATAAATAATATGCACTTAACTTGTTCCTGTAGGATACAACCCCTCACTGCACAATATTCATAATAAGCAGCCATCTACATTACATTGAGTAACGTTATTAGTGTAATGTAAACAAGCAGTACATAAAATGTTGTATGGTGAGTGTTGCATCTGTAATGTTTTTATGTAAATGTACATATTATTACTGCCGTACTGCAACATGTGCGAAATCATATCAGTACACTTCTTAAGGTCAGTGTTATTAGTTGAACACTTACTGTAGCAGCAGAAGCAGTTTGTAACTCAGATAATGGTTGATTGTGTATGTGTTAACGAAAGTGGTTCATATGCCTAGTATATTTTCCTGTGTTGAAACAGATATCTGCTTTGCACCTATAGGCATGATTTAATGCTATGTAACAGAATCTGCATGTCCCTTTACTTTTTTGTCTGCTCTTCAATGGTGATATTTTTTTGTTTAAGTACAACCACATATGCATGTTTCATGTTTTTGGGTAATGTACCTTTATATGTATGGTTTGTATCATTGCACTCTACCCAACCATTTTCATGTCTCAGTAATGCAATATAATGAGCAGACCAAGCTGTTCTACTTTCATGATATATTATGTATTTTGCCTCATAGTGGACAGCTGAAATCACAACAATTTGTGTGACTAAGTCTGTCACAGGTGTGTACACCTTATTGCCATGAACATCAAAGCGATTGAATAGTATGATGAGGTACTCAGAACCCCATCTTATCTGTAGAGTTGAGACCCAATCTCCATTAGAACTGCTGCACTTAAAACCAGTAACTGATTTGTGATGCAGTTCTCGAAATGTTATAGTCGACTTCTTTGGAATGTGTAATGAAATCCACAGTTCACTCTCATACCTTTCCTCATTTGAATGATCACAATGCAAACATTTGTATAAATTGACATATGTCCCATCAAACAGATTTCTAACTGTTGTTCCTTCATCCTCTATGGTGTTAATTAATGCCATAAGGAACTTTGAAGCATCTTGTTGCTTATTACGAGCAAAGTTTCTGTAAGAATCATATGATGACGGTGCAGCCTGAATAGGTGTACAGCTCTGCACAATCTGTTCGTTAACAGTCATAGAATTACACAGAGACTTCAATGCTTCTACAACTGGTTGGTTTCCAGCATTCTGTACTGTGGACACTAATATGTTTATTTGCAAAAACACTTGTGTGTATCATGCATTTGCATAACAATTCACACCTGTCTTGTTATCATATCCAGGTACAGTACATCAACTGTAGTCTCCAGTCTACTCCTTTTGGTGGCATGTACTGAAGTTATTAACTGTGGCACTGGGTGTTGAGTACCTGTGCATGTCATGGTACTTAACAATCTCTGAACAGACTCTTGGATCACAGCTGTCTTCTTGTGTCCAACTGGATACCTATGTGGATTGCATATTGGTAAAAGAGGCAGCTCTGGTTTAAATGTACTATGCAACCTACTACACTCATTTAAACATTTCTTTTCAGCTTGTATTTTGCTGAGGTCAAGTTGTATAATATGTAAGCATTCAAGCGTTTTAACCCTTGGAAGTGCAACATATGAGAGCCCTGCTTTGAAGATTGATTTTCCCATATGTACCATAGCAGCATCCACTGTTAGCTCTTGAGATCTGTGAAGAGACACTGCATATGCCACACATAGAGGAAACTACTTATGCAACACAAAGGTATCCTTTATTAACTGGAACTTAATATAAACTCTATCAATTATCTGTATGGCATCAATGTTGTCAAATTTGACAGCAACAGTTTCAACCGTAGCACTCCGATCATCATACTTAAAATCACTAATATGACCCATAGCTCCGCTGACTAAGCCAATTTCAACTGAAAGATTACGGTGTAACATTACACAAGCATTTTTGCATAGTAGTAATACATTGTGTAGCTCAGCTGTCAAAACATCTATGTTCAGCTCACATAACCTTTCAGATATCTTTTCCATAAACTTCCTACCAATACAGAAACCATCAATTTGATCTATGCAGTTGATCTGTACAATAGTATTCCTTTCAGCATCTAACATGAGCTTGTTAAATGAATCAAAAACGCCCATCCTTGCCATAAGAAATACTATGTTGTTATGTGTCACAACCAAGTTTGTGAACAATGTCACAGCAGCATTTAAATAGATACATAGATACATAGACAGTGTCGGCTGATAAGGGCCTATGGCCCACCCAATCTGCCCATTTGAGCTTGTAAGTTCAGTTTATGTTCTCCTAGAAGTCTGTTGCCCCTTACCCCTGACCTCCAGAATTCCTTTATGTCTATCCCATGCTTTCTTAAATCCCGTGATTGTTTCAGCCCCCACCACTTCCTCTGGCAGGGTGTTCCACTTGTCCACCACCCGTTCTGTGAAGAAATTCTTCCTCACGTTTCCTCTGAATAGTCCTCCCTCCAGCTTCATCCCATGCCCTCTAGTCCTGGAACATCTTTTTCACTTAAAAATAGTGTATTCCTGCACCCTGTTCCTACCTGTAAGATACTTGTATGTCTCTATCATATCCCCTCTCTCCCTCCTCTCCTCCAGGGAGTACATATTCAGTTTCTTCAACCTGTCCTCATAGGACTTGTGATGCAATCCATATACCATCTTTGTTGCCCTCCTCTGAACCTTCTCTACCCTGTCTATGTCCTTACGTAGGTAAGGTCTCCAGAACTGTACACTGTACTCCAGGTGGGGCCTCACTAGTGTCTTGTATAGTGGAATTATGACCTCCTTTTCCTGCTGGTGATGCCCTGCCTATGCATCCCAGCATCCCATTTGCTTTACCTGATGTCTTGTCACTGTTTCTACCCTACCTTGAGGTCATCAGAGATGATAACCCCAAGATCCCTTTCCTACTTGGTGCATGCTATATCCTCACCCCCCAACTGATATATTGTGCCAGAGTTTTTGTGCCCCATATGCATTATCTTGCACTTCTTTGCATTGAATTTCAACTGCCAAACCCCTGACCATTCTTTCAAGTTTCTGCAGGTCCCTTCTCATTCTGTCCACACCCTCTGGTGTCTACTCTGTTACAGAGCTTTGTGTCATCAGCGAACAGTGACATTCTGCCTTCTAGGTCCTGCGCAATGTCACTGATGAAGATGTTGAATAAGACCGGTCCCAGCACTGATCCCTGTGGTAAAGTAACATCATCAACAAGGGGTTTTCTGGAACTCAGTGTTGCTGCAATGTCATCTGACACATGTCCAGTATGAACATCATTCAACAAATTGTGATACTGTTCATCTTCACTTTGGCACATACTTTGTGTGAGTTCCTCATATGTGAGTAATTCCAGAAATTAATGCCACTATTGAACCAATAGGTTTCTTTGCTTCAGAGATAGTCAGCAGTTGGAATTTTGGGCTTCCATACACTGAACTGTGTTGGAGCAGATCACCAAGTGCAATAACATGTTTGCCAGTAAAATAAACATTGTCATGGGTACCAAGCACTTCCTGAAGGTGCAGATGTATGAAAGCTAGCAAAAAGAGTAGAAACCATACTGACTTCGTTTATTATGAGCACCTTCACTTTTTTAAATTTCTCTCACAATTCAGAAGCGACCTCGGAAGACAACTTACGGTACTCAACTGATTTTCCATGTTCGACAGTAAGCATAAAAAGTCTATGCAATGTAACCCCACCAATGTTGTACGCAGCTAAACCAGTAGGCGCTGCAACAGCACATGACATTGCCAAGCCAGTCTGCCTCCTAACATTAGCACAGATAGCATGAATCAAAAAACTTTTACCTGTACCAACTGGCCCACTAACAAACATATTAAGGCATCCATACTCAGTACTGTTGCATAGCTTCTGATCATGGCTTAGTTCATGAGGAAACATGCTCTGCAACAGTCTTATAGACTCTTCTTTGATCAGAATTCAACTGTGATTCTACTGATAACAGGTCAACTTCCAAATCATGACTTATCTCCGTGGCAGCCTGTACTTCTGCCATAGCAACTGTCACACGATTCACAGGAACAGCACTACTCAAAACAATGTGTGATTCCTCATTATGCATTTCTTGTGAGTCAGTAAGTGTGTCACAATCTATAGCAGCCCTATTCTGTGATTCTTGTTCTTTCTGCATTTCAAGTTGTCTAATGTATTGTTTCACATTTAGATGACTTAAACAATTCAAAAGTCGCTCCTTAATTGGATCATATGTCTTCAAAACACATTTACTATTGCTCTTGTAGTTAACATTAGCATACCTAATCACAGCAGACTTGCCATATAAGTTTGTTCCAATAAGACCCATACTCTCTGTGAGAAAGCAGTTTTAATCATGGAGACAAGAGTCTAGAATTCAGTGACCTAGTGTCAGACATTTCTTCCCAAATTGCCAGTAGTACAGTTTGTTCATGTTTTGTGACATATGCAGTGACATAACAAGCAAGTGCCAGAGAATTATCTGCAACAGACTGCACATCAATATTTGCCTGCCACAGTGACAGAAATGAAAGGCTTGCCTGTAGTTCGGTGGCCAAGCAGCCAGCCACTCCCACTTCCTGAGCTATATAAGCAGTTCCTCTAAGCCTCACTGTGAAGCATTTTTTCTTTGCAGCTGAAGGTTCTGCTGGTTTGTCCTCTGAGCTGGTTGGGCATCCCTGGCTGGAGTCTGCCCCCCCCCACTCCTGCTTGTCTCTGCAGGGCTTCTGTGTTTATTTTCCTGCTTTTGGTTTGTATTTTGCCTTTGGCTGTGTGTGCTTCCATCTTTTTTTTTGGGGGGGGGGCCTTTTCTCAGCTCCTAGCTTGCTGCTGTTCAGAGCTCATACTGCTTGCTTCAGTTACTCACAACTCTCAAATTACTTGCACTGCAACTGCAAACCTGATTTGTGTGTTTCAGCTCAACTAGCTGTTCCATGGCATACTCTATTACTTTCACCTGACTCAGTTTCACAACCTAGCTCTACAGCTCACTCATGCTTGTTCTAATTACCTCTTTGAAGCAGTCTTTTTGCATTGCCTGGTGACAGTACTTTAAGAGCATTATGTCTCCTTTTATTTATTGCAGTTACAACTCAGTGTACTCATTTGTTTTCACTACTGCTGCACAGGCCTAATTGCTTCCTGCTACTGCTTGTTTACTCCCATTGCTATTGTACATTTTGTTACTCTGAGGTTAGCTGACATTCCTGCTGAGGCTATTAAATTAGCTTTACTGTAGAACTTGAAATCTTCACTGTAAAAAAATGTTCACTATATTCACTGGAGACTCTTTTTCAGCGATTTAATTTTTACAGCAAAGTTTAATTGCTTTGTAATGGCATATAACATCACCAGCCACCCGCTTATCAACAACATGCTAGGAAGGATGTCGCCACCATTTGCTGTATTATACTTTGAATGCACAGTCATTGCCAATGGAGGGATGGAGGGAGGGGTGCCCGTTTACTGGATTCGTTACCGAGAACCACGTGTTCGGTCAGTTTCACTTCCGCGTTACCGACAAAAAACGTTTGCCGTGTCTGTCGTGTTTGGTTGGAAATACAGCAGAGAAAGCAAATGGTAAGGTGAAGCAAACTCTTTATTGTAAACTATTGTGTGCATAAAGTAAAAATTCTGAAATGTGATTCTCGATCAGTCAGACACAGTCCTACATATGAGGCTCTTGCTGCTTCTCTCACGCCTCGTCTCTCTCTGTTATTCGTCCTTTGTGCCAGGATCTGAAAAAAAAAAGAAAGTACATTTTAGGTAAAATTCAGTGTGATTCAAGACTTAGTTTTGCTTTTGGTATAAAAGGCTGACCATTTAGACATTTGGAGTGTGCATGTAGGATTCCTGCTTGCTCAAACCCCCTCTTGCAGTCCTCAGACCGAGCTGCAAGTTTCATAATGCTTGCCACCAACCATTGTGCATGCTTATTTTTTATACTTGTTGTACGGAGGTCAATGTTAAATTTTGTTTCTGGCTCAGATTGTGTCATTTTGGCCTCCACCTCACCCGCATACCAGTCTGTAAAACTTAGTTTTAACTCGTCTTTCAGAATCTTGTTTACTGAAATATCGAGTGGTTTGAAGAAGGTCGGTGCAGGATGCAGGTACAAACACTGAAACAATGTTGTGTTTGTCAAAAGCCTCGATGACATCAGGTGTAGTGTGACCACGGAATAAATCCAGTATTAGCAGTGTCCTCTGCACAGTTGGTAGCTGAAGTTTTGTTTTTATCAGCACATAAGGAACAATGACACCTTCGATGTATTGCACTGTAGTTTGTGAGTTGGCCCAGTGGTTTTCACTATGAGTCACCTGCCAATCAGAGGGGAATTTGTATGAAGGGTGGCACTGGTCGGTTTTGCCAGGGTAGATGATCTGAGGGAGCAGGTAGTGGCCAGACAAAGTACAGCACAAGACTACAGTAATCTGACATTTATCACCCAATCCTGCCACTTCGATTTGCTTTTTCCCAACCTTCTCCATAGTCCACTCTGAGCATGGCACCAAGTTAACACCAGTTTCATCAAGATTTAAAACTAGTTCAGGTGGAATTAGCTCTTGCCGAGCTGCAGTGGCAATTCTGCCTAAGAAAGCCTTTTTCAGGGCATCAAAATCAGTTGGTGTTTTCTGGAGCAGCCTTGGTGCCTTCCTCTACTGAAGCCCATTCTGTTCAGAAAAACCATGACCACTGTCTAGAAAATGTCAAAGTACCACCATTCTCTACCAGTAATTCAGGGCTTTTGGCTTTTACAATGCCAGTAGCAATGGCAATCAAGAGTCTGCCATTAATCACAGCACCTTCGGCTCGCAAAGTCTTTACAAGACTTTTTAATTCACCTTCAATGTCTGCCATGAGTAGACGGGGATGCCCTCTGGGTTTTATTGGGAGCTCCTTGCACAGTTTGTCAGGGTCTGGTGTATCTGTCAACTTTAGTTTGTAATCACGCTTAAATGTACGCACTGTGCTTTCGTTGATTTTCTGATGATACTTGCTTTCATAGTACCTGACTGCATTCATGACACCTTGTTCTGCGGAATATTTCCCAATTTCAAATATGACTTCTGGAGGATAAACAACATCGGCATCCAAATTGTCAGTCTGTAGGGCTGAGAAACCGTGCTTACTAGCAGGTCTCTGAGGTGAGTTTAACCACTTCACTAGAGACATCCTTCAACGTTGACAATCAATGGTATCAAAGACCTTGCCATGCGATGTTATATTGGCGTGATCAGCTGATTGGTCTCAGGAGCACGATATAAACTTTGCGCGAATATTTCTAGTTCTACAGTATATCTGCATGTGGTTCTTGGCCCTTCCATCACTTCCTTGTTTGTCCTACGGTGGGGACTGGGAGGTGTTTTGGGGGTTGTGGCCTCTGTGGCTAATTAATTCTGTGCTAAATCCTGTCTTTGCCACTGAAAATCCTCAGAGTTTGTCACCTTGATTTGGCTTTGGACTTTCTGGCTGGCTTGCCCCAATTCAGTGCTGTTTATTGCTATACAGTATGTTATGCAGGTCCACCTATCACTACTACTGCTTACTGACCTATCAGGTCCACACTTGCTTACGCAACTGTTGCTCTTTGCTTATGCAAACCATTGCTTCATGCCTACTGCCATCCCCTTGGCATCAGCCTGGGATTCTGCTGCACTCAATCTGCATTCGACCTTGCAAGGTCTCAGCACTCAGTGCTCATTATGATCTCAGCATGCTGTGCTCATTCAGCTCACCAGCTTTTCAGCTCTCAATCAATTTCTGGGGCTTGCCAGCCATTCTATTTTGGTGCAGGGTTCCTGCAGCCGATGGTCTCACTTTGCTTTAAGTCCTCATCTCGAGCGTGCCCAACGTGAGGTGGGATCCTTCTCACCTGGCCCATAGCTGGGAATGTCCTCACCCCAGGCTTGGCTTTAGCTGCCTGCTACTCAACAGCAGCTCCTGGTGTCGAATTCAAGATTAGCAGTGAAGAGTGGTTATGATGATCTCCTTTGGCTCTAGTGTTCCACTACATAGTGTTTCCCTAGGCAGGCACCTTCACCGCATCCTTCCTACAACTGCCTCTGGTTCACCTGGTTTGATTTGGGGTGGGTAGGACAGGTGAGTGCCTCAGCAGTTGTTGCTGTCCTCCTGCACCTTGGATGCATGTATTGTTGCAGAGTTTTCTCGCACGGCGTTCCCGCTAAAGGGTTTGAGTGAGAGCCTTCCTCTAAATTGGAATATTTTCCACCTCCCTTTAATTGGGTTTTCTTTTTTTTTTAAATTCAAAATTTTATTGTGACAAAAAACTTGTGTCAAATATACAGCACCTAACAAGGAATAAAACATTTTGTTCAATCAAACAGTTGACGATAAATAATCAAGTCACTATTTTCCACCCCTCATCCCACAACAAAACCCCAAACCACCCTCCTCCCCCTAACCTAATCCCCCTCCTCCCTACCACCTACCAACAAGGAAGATCTGCTCACCCACTTACCTCTCTAATCCACTATACTCCAACTAGCTACACCTGGGGAAGATATAGCACCTGAAAGCGACTCCAAATCTTTTCATATATATGAATCCAGTTTATCCCTTCCGCTAGCTTTTCCATGTTCAAGTTAAACAACATTTCCACAACCATTCCACGTCGTAATTGGGAGTCCGTCATCCAATATCTCAAAACTACCTTTTAAACGAGCCAGAAATCAGGGCCATGTAAAATCTACGCTCCTAAACATAATTCCCGAATAATCCCCTATCAGACATATATCCGGAGTAAAATATTGATCAATACCCAACAATGGGTCTGCCCTTTGCTTAATCTGCATCCACAACTGCTTTATCGTGAGCACTCCCAAAATGTGATACAAGTCCCCCACTGCCTGTTGGCACGGAAACAGTTCTGGTCCGGTCTACTACCCATCTTAAATAACTTGGAGGGTCCAGAACAGATTATTCAAAAATGAAACTGCATCACCCTCAGCCTATCCTGTCTAACATATCTATACATATGCCTCCAGACAACTTCCCAGTCCCGCTCTTGCTCTCCCAAACAGTTAGTCCAATATCTGGGCTATGAGTCAATTTCCATGAAAATAGGTCAAGAAGCTTCTTATAAACTCTAGAAACCGCATGTGGCTCCCACACACAACTTGCGCTAATGATTCAAACCACCTACCGTCTACGCCTGTCCGAAGATTACTCACCACCTGTGTTAATAAATGAGTAACTTGGTACAATTTAAAACCTGCTTAACATCTATTCCGTGCTTTGCCAAAATATCCCTAATTGGGATACCGACTATCCCCATTAAGTCCACAGTCTGCAGTCCCTCAACTGGGGAATCCACCTGCCCAGAATCATTCTCCCCCAATCTTCAAGTTCGGATTTGGCATATCGGTTGATACTGTCTCTGTCAACCGTAACCCACTTACTACAAATCTATGGTGAATACGCAGAGATTTTACTATAGGTTAGCAACCAGCCTAGGGGCAGTTTCTTGGGAATAGAATAGAGCAATGAGATCGGATCCATACCCGCCTCCCTAATCATTTCTGTCTCTAATCTAACCCACGAGGGAACATAGGACAAAGATTCTAGCTTGGTGGCGGGAACCAACCATTTCAAATATTTGCACAGATTACTTGCCCAATAATATAATCCGAATTAATTGGGTTTTCCAAATTGCAGCTGCAGAGCCGTCACTAAACAAACTATCCCAAGCCTGGAGGGAAGGCAACCTAGGCCTTGGATCCCCAGAGATTTCCTCCTCATAGGGTTTTTTTTCTCTCCTCCATTGCCTCAGGTCATAACACTTAGCTTAGTTGTTTCCTCTAGTTTCTTTAGGTAGGTTCCGTTGTTGGATGGAGATGGAGGATGTCCTGCCATTCCCTCTCCCATTAGGGGATCCCCTACTCTCAAAGCAAACCATCGGTATCATGCTATGCAGACCTGGACAGTCATTACGACAACAGAGCATCTCACTGCATTATCAAACTGCCTATACTTCTCTACTACTATGTTACAATTACTAATCCTATGTCTCAGTTACTGCTTACTCATATGCTTCATGTTGCCTCTTTTTTGGGGATGATACTACATTTTTTGGGGGGATTCCTAAGGTACCTTTAGCCATGGGAACCATCCCATTGCATCGCTAGGGGTGGAACCCTCGCTGAGGGTTCCTTGCCTTTGTACCCCTACAGGGTGGTAATTCCTCTGGAATAGAGAGTGTGACCGGCCAAAATCAAACTAGCACAGTTGCACAAGCATAACACTATACTGGCTGCATAGGCCAGTGAAATGAAAGGCTTGCCTGTAGTTCAGTGGCCAAGCAGCCAGCCACTCCCACTTCCTGAGCTATATAAGCAGTTCCTCTAAGCCTCACTGTGAAGCATTTTTTCTTTGCCCCACCATCCTCCCCTCCTTCTCCAGTGGCAGCACTCTTTCCTTAGGGGGATTCCTAAGGTACCTTTAGCCACAGGAACTGTCCCATTGCACCTCTAGGGGTGGAACCTTCTCCGAGGGTTCCTTGCCTTCGTACCCCTACAGGGTGGTAATTCCTCTTGAATAGAGAGTGTGAATGGCCAAAACCAAATTAACACAGTTGCACATGCATAACACTATACTGGCTGCGTAGGCCAGTGAATAACTGGGTTGTGGTCATTAATGTTTATTTCACTCTCCGAACGTGGCAGGTCATAGACCCTCTTAGTCAATTTAGCCTTCAAATGGTGATGTATGGCAGAAAACAAATCATTCATCTTTGCACAGTTTAATATCCTTCTTTGGAATCCAAACCTACATCTGAAGTATCACTGAGTACCAGCCCTTACTTTTTTTTTGCAATAAGAGTTGCATTTGTGAAGCTGAAACTGTTCAACTAGTCTGTGTAGTGTTGTATTAATCAATGCATGAGGAAGTTCACATGTTACATACTTCTGGATAAACTTCAGAATGTCACTGTTGTCATCTTCACCAATTCTAGCAGCATCTTTCACCCACACTAACATGTGTACATGTGGCGCCCCTCAAGATTGGTACTCTACTCTCCAGAAATGTTGCTCAACGAGACCCAAAGGAGGGTTGATCTTTGAAAGTATAAATTGCAATAGTGCATGGAAATGATAATGAAAATGCCTTGACACTGAGCCAAGGTCAGTAGCACACATCTCCCCCAGTGTCATCTTGGACATGGAAGTGAGATCTGAGTTTGCCCATTTCAACAGTTCTGCAAATTCATCCCAACTTTGCTCAGCACAACAAAGTGTCACAAACCATGTAGGTGGTCAAAACTCTCTGAGCATACATATAACCTTGAAATGCCTGTAGAACCAGTACTCCTTCATTCCACACATGTGTGCCAATATGGAAACTAAATTCACATGTAATTCTTCATCTTTTTTTGCAAGCCTCTTCATAAGCTCTGCAGCAGTCATTCCAATGGCATCAGTTGTCATGCGCAGTGTATGAGCAATGCTAGCAAACAGTATACTTAACTCACTTTCCCACAACAAATGAAACAGGTACTGAATATTCCTTCTAAACACAGGATTAGAGCTTACCAACCTAGTTGTCTGATATTCAGCTCCAGGTACTTGTAGATCCTTTGTGCCAAGATGGCTTCCTGTCCCACTTGGAAACAGATCCTGAAAACAATGTGCTTCTAATGTGGAATCTCAAATACTTGCAGGTGTATCCTCAACATGTGTCATCTGATACAAGTCAAGGTTATCACCAACAGGACTGCGACCATGCAGTGGATGAATTATGTACTGTTCTTATGCATGTGTATCTGTGATTGCATCCGACTTTTCAAGGATAGCCTTTTAAATATGTCAGTGTTGTCAAACTGGCAGCATAGCTTAGAGGTTAGAGTAACAAGCTGTGAATGAGCTTGGTACATCCAGAAGATAGACCTGGGTTTGATTCCCACAGCCTCCACTTGCATACTGTGTGACTCTGAGCAAGTCACTTAACCTCCCAGTGCTCCCAGGTCACCCCTGAAAACAGGCACCTGTGTCTAGTGGGGCTTACCCAGTCAACAAAGAATAAAGTAATAAAACTGCATTATATGTGACATACTCTCAGAACTTGTATGTGTTCCTTGGCCACATTGTACTGTATATTACTTAGACCAGTCACTACAGAACTGTGAACAACATTTGTGTTTAGAATATCTGTTACATTCTGGTTAAGAGCACCACTTTTTTGTCTTGCATGTTTTAGTTTTCCTCTGAACTTTCCTATTTTCTTTAAATAATGCCTATGGTTTCTCTTTTTCCTTACAGTTGTATCCTTCACATATTCAACAGTGCTTCCAATGTGATGCTGATGTTGCTTTTTCCTTGATACCTGCCCTTTTGTTGGCGTAATTGTTAAAAATCAGCAGCTTATCATATGTAACCTGTGTGCAAAACGGAAAAACAAATGTCAATCAGTGTACATATGATACACACCATTGCCTTTATTATTACAAGAACTTTACCACATGGTTGTCATTTACTACAGATACTGAAAGCGTAATATGACACAGCTGTCAATATTAAAAGGCAGCTGTCATATATAGTACAATAACAATACTACACACCTGTCTTTTCATAAAGCCAGTAGTGTTGTATACTTCAAGTACCTTATGACACAACTATCATTTGTAGAATATAGAATGTCGTATTGTGCAAGTCTTATATGACAGCTGCATTTATCAAACAGCTGTGTTGTATTGCACAAGTACTATACATCCTACCTATCTGTACCATACGACAGTACTGTTGTATAATACTACTGTAAGACACCGTTGTTGTTTAGCAAGGATACTGCAATTCTGGTATGACACAGTTGTAAATAGTAAATGAAAGCTGTGTCCTATATTGCAGTAACCATAGGACACACCTATCATTTAATAAAGACAGCAACGTTGTATAGTACAAGTACTATATGACACAGCTGTCAGTTACTGAAGACATATTGTTGTGTTGTTAAAGCACTATATGACAGTATGCCATGCACATGAAATTATTGTCATATTATACAAGTATTGTATGATTCCCGTATTTAGCAAACAGCTGTGTCATATTGTACAAGTGGTAAACATCATAACAATCTGTGATATACGCTCGAGATATTGTATAGTAGAACTACTATACAACACGGTTGTCGTTTGTTATGGATACTGCAGGTTCAATACGACACACCTGTCAATATTAAAAGGCAGATATGGTGAATACTGCAGTAACAATAATACACATATCTTGAATAATAAAGCCAGCAGTGTCATATGGTTCAAGTACCATATGACACAACTATCATTTTTCAAAAACAGATTGTCGTATTGTGTAAGTATTATATGACAGCTGTGTTTAACAGACAGGTGTGTTGTATTGTATAAGCATTATACATCATAGCTATCTCAAATATACAACAGTACTATCGTACAGTACAACTGTCATTTGCTTAGGATACTATAAGTTCAATAAAACACTTCTGTCAATATTATATTGTCATATTGTAAAAATACTATACAACATTGCTACATCATGCACATACTATACAACAAGTAGTAAGTGTCATAACTGTGATATATGGTCATAGTGTCGTATAGTAAAACTACTATATAACACAGTTGTCATTTGCTAAGGATACTGCAGGTTCAATACAGCTCACCTGAAAATATTAAAAGGCAGATGAGGTGTATACCGCAGTAATAAATTAATACACACCTGTCGAATAATAAAGCCAGCAATATGTAAGCAATAAGACACGACAGGGTGGTGGTTGTTATGTGATAACTGCACACCTAGGTGCGTGGTGAGACCGAGGCCGAAGGCCGAGGGTCCTTCCGCACCTAGGTGTGCGGTTATCACACAACAACCACCACCCTGGAGTGTCTTATTGCGCTTATAAAATGGGAAATAACTATGGAAACAAAGAAAATGACAAGGTGTTTATATTTTGAAAACTTTGTACTTTGTAACATTTATTTAATTACAGAATAGAGAATTAATTGAAACACTGAAATAAAATAGTCCCTTGATAAACTTTTTTGAATGGTAAAAAATAGCAATTACTAACAACATTAGCAAACAACAGTCTACTTGTTGTAGTTTATGAATTGCACTTTACTTCATTGTGATTTTCTTAATCTGTCCTGAACATCGATTTCGTGCACCGACCGCACTATTGTGCTCTACATGTGCGGAAACACATTTTGGGTGAGATGTGAAAAATGACAGTTGTACTGTTCATAAGGAGATGTGGTAAAATGGCAATACTGAAACTCTGGAGTGAAAATATTAAAAATGCTTGAAGTTATGGAGTAAAAATATTAAAAATGCTTGAAGTTACAAGCATGCGTAGGAACTGCGCAACGCACGTCATTAAAACAACAGTCGTTTTAGAATATTTTCCCCAAATATTCAACATATGATTTAAGACCACTGCTCATGAACAGTGTCACTGTGATTTTATTAATCTGTCCGAACATTGATTTCGCACAATCGACCGCCGACATTGTGCGCTATACGTGCGAAACACATTTTGGGTGAGATGTGAAAAATGATAGTTGTATTGTTCATAAGGAGGTGTGGTAAAATGGCAATACTGAAAATCTGAGTGAAAATATTAAAATGCTCGAAGTTAGGCGTTGCATAAGTGAACAACATGCAGCTTGTAAAACAGTCGTTTGGGGAATATGTTCGCAAATTTTTCAACATAGGGTTTTGAGGAGTCTACCTCATGAACTGTGACACTGTCATTTCATTAATCATTCTGGAAAGGTGATTCCACGCAGTGACTGCGGAACCACCTTCGGGACCGATTAACGAAATAAGAGTGGAACAGTTCATGAGGTTGGGCTCCAAAAACCCCATGTTGAAAATTTGGTGAAAAAATTCCCAGAAATGGCTTAGATTTGCACTAAAGTTGAAAAAAATCCATTTATGCCATTATACAGCTTACCGGCATTTCTTGAGTTCGCAGGTCGGCTTTGAAGAGTGCAGGCGTGTTCCCGGTCCACCGAAGATCATCGCGCTGGGCTCTGGAGGTAAGTATGGGTTGAGTGGGGGTGAGGTGGGGTGTGGGGAGGTGGGTACGCAGAGGGTGGGTGCAGATTGGGGGAAGGGGCAAAAGAATCAACAGGGAATTTTTTTTTGTTTCAGGTTTTTTTTTTAATTTATTTACACACAAGGGACTGTTGCCACACTGGGGTGGGCTCCCAGCATGGCTTGGGGGGGCAGTGAAGCCGACGGGGGATTGGGCAACCCCATCGGCTAAGGAAGTTTCTGCCATGCTGGGGTGGGCTCCCAGAGTGGCATACAGGTATTTGGGGGCAGTGAAACTGACGGGGATTAGGTACCCGGCAGCAAATGAGCTTTTGCCATGCTGGGGTAGGCCTTGCATGGCACCAGCAGCTTGGGGGTGGATACAAACCGACGGGGGACTGGGCACCCTTGTCGGCTAAGGAAGTTTTGCCACACTGGAGGGCTCCCAGCATGGCATAAAAACATTTTGGGGGGGCAGTGAAACTGACGGGGGATTGGGACCCCCATCGGCAAATGTGAGATTCACACCCAGGTCTCCAGAATTGCAGCATAGACCATTCAACCTCTATATTATGCTGCCTCCTTTAATATTAAATTCCCTCCATGATCGTAGTGATCGCTACTTCTTTAACTTTTTGGTGCCTACCATCATGCACCGCACACTTCCATCTCAGGGAAGCGATTGGCTTTTTTTTTTCCAATGCCTCTCTGCACTCACATTGTATGTTTGAGTTAACTGATAGCCCATGTCACTGGCCAATTACCTCTATGGATTGCTTTTATTAATATTAGCAATGTATTGGGCACTTTGGGTCTGTCTCTGCCTATTTAACTGTGTTTTCCCACCTTTTCTTTTTCTTTATAAAGTATTACTGTATTGCCTACTTTCTTCATCCTGTTTTTTTTGTTTTCTGTTTTTCCCCACATTCGAGACATAGAATTTTCATCATGGAATGTTTACCATGGAATACAGAGATTCAAAATTCTGCTCTGTTCCACTTGTAGAATGTTACTCTCCTGACATTCTGTGCACACAGACAACAAAGGCCTGTTTTAGAGCCAGAGACTCAATTATATCACTGTCAAGGTAAGCATGAGAGATTTCACTGATGAGCAGGTAAAGACAGAAGGGGGAATTTTCACTGTTAGTAAACAAACAGTTGTAATGAAAACTATAAACAACACTTAATGTTTCTAATTTGTTTATGTGTGTAAGGGAGTGTGATGATCAGGAAACAACATTTAATGAATTTATTTTTTTTTATTTAAGGTAGTTTTATTTTTAGGGCCCAGCTGAAGTTTTTTTACAGTGTAAAGGTAGCAGCCATGTTTATAATGGAAGATTAGTTCTGGTTGAAGGGGAACTGATGGAAGATAGTTCTGGTTGTCTGAGGACTGATTTGCTCATTGTGTGATGTGGTTTAGGACCAGGATGACTGTGCATATATAGAGATTTAATGTACAGTCAGCTGATGTCTCTTGGCCAATGAGATTTCTAGATGTTTTCTTACCATTTTATAACATATAGTTCAAGTACCATGCGACACAACTATCAGTTTTCAGAAACAGATTGTCATAGTGTGTAAGTATTATATGACAGCTGTGTTTAACAGCCAGCTGTGTCACATTGTACAACTACTATATTTATTTATTTTATTGTATTTATTTAGTTTTTATTGACCGGGTAAGTGCACTAGACAAATCCTGCCTATTTTCAGGCACGACCCGGAGGAGGGGGATACAGATGAATGTCAACTGGCCTTGAACCATATTAAGCTGTTGGTGGTATTTTTTTAGTGAATGAGGGAAATTTGGTCAGGACACTGGAGAAATTCCCCTACTGCTTTGCTGACAGTGGGGGGAGCTGCTGGCGTCTGTCTGCAGAATGGCAGACTGTGCTCGACTTTTGATAGAGAAGGATATTCTGCTGAGTACCAGACTGGAGGATTCTTGTGACTTGCCCGAGCTGGCTATGCCTCGGGAACCCGTTTTCAATACAGACATACTTCAGGAGCTTGGTGGTGATGTGAACGGTGTCAGCGGTGCAGCGAGAGTTCTCGGTGATGTTTTATTTTCAGAGGTGCCCTCTGGAGAGATACCCGATGTTCCAGCTCAAGCTTCATTTCCTGAGGCCTTTCCTGGTAGTAGCAATGCCTTTGTTACAGCTTCTCCAGCTGAATCAGCTGCTTGTCATTCACTGCAGTTTGTGAGTGCTTCTCGGATAAATCATTTGATTGATGCTTCTCGAGCAGGAATGCGGAAGCAAAGGGCTGCTGATGTGGCCTTTCCTACCATTGACTGGAGCAAGGAATCTGCTTTGGCAGATGCGGGCTGGGTTTTTCACATTGGACACTGGCTTTCCGATTCAAATTGGATGTCCTTTACACCTGAGTCGCCTCCTGTTCAAGGGGACTCTGTTCAGTGAGAAGAGCCGACAGTTACAACCCCACAGTCTCCAAGTGAACGTTTTGATTCTAACTCTGCTCCTCCCAATGTTGCTGATACTGAGACTGGGGATGGGAATAAACTACCTCATACTTCTCCCCCTCCTTCCTCCCGTAGGGATCAGTTTCGGTCCGGCCCCCGGTTTTCTAACCTCTTTCGGCACAATAAACTTGAACAAGCTCCTAGGCATAATGCGGTCCACTTACACTATAGAGGGGGTCTTCAGGAACACCCCGATAGATTCTATATTGCCCAGAGGCTTCTAAAACATTCAATGAACTTCCAGGCTTCGGATGTTTATGCTCTCATTAATGTTAGGGGTGAGGATACATTCGATGTGAGTTTTCGGTCCTTTGCTGGCCTTGATAAATTTTGGCTGAAATTTGAGACTTTAAAATCTACTCCACTTTGGAAACCTTTTTGGGCTATTCCCATTACCAAGCCTCTTTTCAAAACTGTGAATGTTATGTTCCATAATGAGGAAGTTAATGTGGGGGATATTCGTTATTGGTTGAAGAGTAAATGTACTGTACATGGTCCCCCTGAACCCATTATAGATAGGGAGGGGATCTGGACCGGGAGTTGGAAATTTAAAACTAAGTTGCATACTGTGGAGGATAATACAACATATCCCGAATGGTTTTTTTCTTGGGGAAAGACAGAGGGTTTGTTTTTATCCAGAACAGCCCAAGGCCTGCTACAAATGCAGTAGTACCCATCATTTGAGTAGTGCCAGTGATAAAATTAAGTGTGCATTATGTAGGGAACTGGACCATGATAGCAGGACTTGCCATAACATCTTTCATTGCAATCTTTGTGATGCACAAGACCATGCCTATCACCAGTGTTCCTATGCTGGGAAAAACAAACAAGGGGGTGTGGACAAGGAAACATTGATTTCGGAGGCCCAAGATAGGTTTAGGCCTAGACCAGAGGATGATGGTACCCCTGAGGCAGGCCCTTCCACCTCAGCCCCTCCAGGTTCTTCTGGGTCTCAACCTACGACCCCAGGTCCCAGTCCTGATGATTCTACTACCACTCAGCCTGCTGCGGTGGCTGAGCCACAACAACCAGAGGTGGTTTCCATGCCTCCCCCTTCCCCTGCTTCTGAGTTTCAGATGCTTCACCCCAAGCTGGTTACTAGATCTAACGTAAAGAAGCTTGCTCAAGCAGTTGGCACTAATATGCAAAACACTTTTCCGGTACTACAGGACCAGGATGGTGATTCTGAATCGGATGTTTCTGTTAAATCTGGGGTGGCCTCTGAAATGGAGTACGATGATGAAGGTGGTCCTGATTTGTTGGAGGCCAAGAAAAAATCTGTTCGCAAGCGTAAAAAAGATAAAACTTAAACTTTATTTCTGGCTTCTTTGAAATTGGTTTCCCTCAACACCTGCAGCATTAAGAATTTTTGGAAGCGTTTGGGTTTCTTACATTTTTGTAAGTGCTTAGCTGCAGATATTATTTTACTGCAGGAGACTAGATTCACTTCCTTATTTGATATAGTCCAAACTAAAAAGCTATGGGTACAAGGGCCTTCTTTTTGGTCATTTGGTACTGATGCTGCAGATGGGGTCAGGATTATTTTTTGTCACACTCAGGTCCAGGTAATTAGGCTGGTGGATATTGTCCCTGGTAGGGCACTGCTTCTGCATTGTATTTTTAAGGGGTGTCCTCTCTGTCTCATCAATATTTATGCCCCACAAGTCAAATCTGCAAGGATTGACTTGTTTTGTGACATCAAACAATATCTTTTTACCCCGAGGCATATTATCTGGGAGGGGGGAGATTTCAACTGTAGCTTAGGTCTGAAATTTAAGGATCAGGTGCAACATAAAGTTTGCTGTGATTCACATGCTCTTCACACACTCATTTTAAAAGCCTCTTTGTTTCACACATATAGAGTTTTACATCATGATCTCGGGTCCACCTATAGAAGGAGTAGCTATGCTACTAGAATAGATTCTGTTTTTCCTCTCGTCACCTGCTTCCAGTTAAGTTTTGTTTATCCCCTTGTGAGTTTTCCGATCATATGCTTTTAAAAGTTTGTCTGAGTCTTTCACACATACCTCCTTGATTTCCTGGAGTATCCTCATGATGGAAACTTAATCCTGCTTTGTTATCTCAGGTTCAATTTCAGACTACTCTTGTGGAGGTCCTAAGACGTCAGCAGTCAGTTGAGGGTCTACATGACTGATGAGTTACCTGGTGGTTGTCCACTAAAGCAGAGTTTCAACACTCCTTCTTTAGTTTTAACTAAAAAAAAAAAACCTGGCCACTGATTATATTACTTATTTAGGTTATAGTGACCAGCTTTATAAATTGCTGTCTCTTCCTACTGCCTCAGCTGTATGTATTCAGGAACAGATTTCCCATATAAAGACTAGCATGAAACACTTTCAATATGGTAGGGCCTGTCATTTGCATGATGAAATGTCTTATGGTTTGAAGTCATCTCCGGTGTCTGACCCCTATTCAGCCTGTAAACAAGCATTAGACAAGAAACTAATGGATAGACTTTTGGTTTCCAAGGGTGTTCTTAAAACTACTGAAGATGAAATGCTGCACACTGTTCAAGGTGCACTACAGGACCAATATGGTCTGGCTTTTCAACCTATGGGTAAATGGACTGATCTTTTTTCTTTCCTTCCCCCTGTTCTAACTCCTCATCAATCACAGGAGTTGGAAGTACCATTACTAAGGAGGAGGTCGGGTTAGAAATTTCATGTTTAAAGACTGGAATTTCCTCTGGACCGGATGGTCTAATTAATGAGTTTTATACATTTTTTGGGACGATTTTTGTGACATTCTTGCATATGTCTATAATGACATACTGACTGGTGGAGTTTTACCTCCAGATTTATCCGCTGCTTTAATTATTATTTTATATAAGAATGGAGATAAACACAATATTGGCAATTGGAGATTGATTAGTTTGCTAAACACAGATTATAAGATTATTTCTTCTATCCTGTGCCATAGACTCCAACAGGTAGCCCCATTTTTAATTCACCCAGTGCAGACTTGTTCTGTCCCAGAACGGAATATTCAGCAAAACTTAACACTTTTACGGAATATCTGTGAATGCAGCCATATGAAAAAGTTTACGGGTTATTTGCTGTCACTAGACCAGGCCAAAGCCTTTGACAGGGTGTCGCATGATTTTCTCTTTCAAGTTTCTGACAATATGGGTTTTCTTGGAAAGTTAGGTCTTGGGTTTGTCTTTTATATGATCAGGCTATAATTTATCCTATGGTGAATGGGTTAATTGGGGATGGTGTAAATTTCTGTAGGGGTGTACGTCAGGGTTGCCCTATTAGTCCCCTGCTATACACTTTTGTGTTGGACCCACTGATTTGGGAAATTCTCCATCAACCAAACATTTTTGGTCTTACTCCCACTATTGAAATCCCCCCCAAGTTTTGGCTGTTTATACCGATGATATGTGCCTTATTTTACGTGATAAGACCTCAGGTCTTATTGCTTTTGACATTTTGACCCGTTTCAGTACTATTTCTGGTACAGTGATTAATCCTGAAAAAGTTCAGGGACTTTTTTAGGGGAAGGGTCCTTTGATTCCTCCATTGGACAGATTGCTATTACCGCTGCCCCTATAAAGATTTTGGGGTGTTTTTTGGGGAATGGGGATTTGGCTGAACAAAATTGGAAATCTCGCTTTGAATTAGATGAACGTAAGGTGCAATTGTGGAAATCCTGGACATTTTCTAAACAAATGTGCATTATGATCATTAAAAAAATTCTTCTCCCTTTATTTTTGTATTTTAGTTCAGTTTTTCCTTTGCCTAAACTCTATGAAACTCGTTTATATAGTATTTTTTTTTTAATGCCTTGGGGAAGTTGATTAAACCCAGTCAAGAGGGATTTCACTTATTTACGGATTAATAAGGGCAGCCTTGGTGTGATTAACCCTTTAGTATTCTATTTTTCTTTTTTTATTAAATCCACTTTTAAGGAGCCTGCTCAGTATTTATCTCATTCTTGGGATTTTTGGACATTTCATTTGATTAAGGATTTTTTATTGAGATGGTCTGATGAAGCTCGTATTATTAGAGCGTATTCTGGTACCCCTTCTTTTATTTATCAGGTAGCAACTAAGCTTCGGACATGGAAAATTACTCAGTCTGTGGTTCATCGACTTTCCCGGAGGGCTTTCTATGCCGAGATCATGACTGGGAATTTTCTGGTTACTGTTAATTTTCCTAGATGCTTTCCCTCCAAAATTCACCTGGCTTTGACAGTTCTTAATGATAAACGCATTCCTTCTAAGATGTGGGATGTGACTTGGCTTAGTTGCCATGGGAGATTAGGGGTCAAGGGTAATCTGAAGCACAAAGCTGTTGCTGAGCGACAGTGTATTCGCACTGAATGTATGGGTCTTGAAGAAACCATGGAACATTTTTTCATTTCTTGCCATTATGCCAAACTTTTTTGGGTAGCTTTGCTCTCTAAATGTAGTTGGGCAGTTCTAGACATATTTCTTATGTATGTTTGGTACTTGGGGATTATTCTGGCTTTTTTTCCCAATATTATCCAAGTACATTGAATGTGGTCTTCATCTGCATAAAGTTTTATAAGCGGCAAGCAAGATGCCAATTTTCTTTACAGCACATTTATACTTTGCATCAGTTTTGCGTGCTCATATTGAACTGGCATTGAGGAAACTGGGAGACTTTGAATTGGGGTTTTTGCCCTCTCATAAATTCCATGAATACTGGAAACATGTTTATTGGCTTTAATTGTTTTTAAGAGAATATCAAACGGATTTCTGTTTTGTTTATACTCTTTTCAACAATGTTTTTTCCTTTAACCTGAATTTTGGAATTTTTTTTGTTTTACTTTGTTTGTGATTTTTTCCTTTATGTATTCTTTATCCCTGTTTATTTTTTGATTTGTATTTGTGACAATGAAATGATGTTTTTGCTCTTTACAATAAACAGTTCTTGTACTCTCTTCGATAAGAGCCATGGGATCTTTTTAACATCCACCTGAACAACCACCAATCCAGGCAGATGGGACCTAGGTCATAGCTATCTCAAATATACAAAAGTACTGTCATACAGTACAACTGTCTTTTGCTTAGGCAAGGCAAATCAAATTTTATTTCTTAGGCCCCCAATCCCACAGGCTATGGGTGCCATACAAACATAAACTAAGCAGTAGTATACATGTAAAAATACAAAAAATACATATAAAAACACATATAAATATAAAATGCATAATGAAATAAAACAGCAGGACTAAGACAGCTAGAAAGATATTGCCTAAAGAACAGATACAGATATAATTATTGCCTGACTCTATAGGACTATGTCTGGGAATGCCAAGTCAAATAACTGAGTCCTGAGGTGGGCTTTAAGTACCTCAACTGAAGGGGCCTCCCTGACAGCTGATGGAAGTGAATTCCACAGGATGGGGCCAGCAATACTAAAAGCCCTGTTGGCAGCATTTTTTAACCTCATCCTGGGAATAGCCATAAGACCCCTTAAGGAGGAGGAACGGAGGGAGTGGACAATAGTGGCAGATATTATTAGGTCAGCCAGGTAGCCAGGGCTAAGCCCATGCTTGGCGTTGTGTACCTGAGTCAGGAGGATCTGGGCAGAATTGCTGTGGAAATGCTGTGGGAACTTTGATTTACCTTTGCCTGTTGGAGGGAAGACTGTGCAGTTAGAGGGCAATCTGTGAAGCCTGGGAATTTGGACTGATCCCAAATTTACCATTTCTTGAGGAGAACTGGTCAAATTTGACTAATGCCTCTATTACTATTACCACACAGAGATTGAGGGCAGAGGTCTTGGTGCTCGTGAAAACTGGTTGCTGCTATTGTCATTGATGCTGGTGTACCTCTGAAGGCAGACTAAGTTCTTAGGAGAGACTGAGGGCAGTGTGTGGGCAAGGATTTCCTGGATCTCTATCGGCCTTAGGGCTATACCTGGTCTCTGGTTCTCATGACCGAGCGGGAGCTGTTGGGTTGTGCCCCAGGAAGCTGGAGGTATTGCCTGCAGTTTCTCCTAAAGGGCCTTGTGGCTGATCCTGTCAGCCCAGCTTCGAGGTGCTTGTAGCTGTGGGTCATAGGTGAGAGTGATCAGGACCTGTTTGTGGCTGGGGGGGTGGGTTCTCACTTTCCTCTAAGCTGTCCCTGGTTTTACATTTGGCCCTTGAGTCTGAATGGGTACAAGATTCTATAGTCATTTTTGGGCCGAGTGGAAAGCAGCAACGATGAATTGAGTTACTGGAACTCTGTCGGGCTGTCCTAGTTCAAGCTGCAGTCCAGAATGGGTGGAGACTCATATGCTTGGGTTTTATCGTATGACTGGGGTTTTGTTGGAATGTAATTGTATTCTATGCTGGACCATGGAATTTACTGCATGAATGATAACAAGAATGAACTGTACCTTTTTTCATTTGGACTAATCTAGACATTGTGGGTGGCTCCCTGGTGGTGAGAGGACCTGGGGTCCACATATTCTTTCTGACTCATTTTAGATTTTTTGTGTTATTTAGTAGTTTTATAGAGTGTTATTTTTTAATTTAGGCAGTGAGAGTGCCTGGAACCCTTCCTCCATTTTGGGTTGTAAGAGGGTTTCTTTTTTGTTTGTTTTATTTTTTATTTTTTTGCTATTTAATGCCTATGGTCTGGTGAGAGCAGAGCTGGGATTGATAAAGCACTGGTATTGTTCAGGGGAGGTGAGAGATTTCCTGGGCTATTTAAGTTACTTAAGTTATATATATATATTAAGAATTTTGTAGTAATTAAGTATTTGTTTAAGTTCGTGTAGGATGTGCTGTTTGTCTGCTCCGTGGTTGTGCAGTACTCACCCTCTGCTCTTCATGCCCTCCATCTTTTTTTCCTCCTCCTCTGGAATTTGGTGTGTACCAGCGCTGTAGAGTGCTTGGTATAGCATGGAGGAGGGAGGAGGAAGATGGGGGGTGGCGAACAGTGGAGGGTGAGTGAGCGGGGTCATCAAATCAGAGTCGTGGGAGTAAGCAGATGTCCTGGGGTGAAATTGAAATCAGAACGTGGGCAGCCATTTTTTTTTTTTTTGAAATTTAAGTTTATTGGTTTCAAAGGTAATACAACCAAAAACCATAACGATTAAGAAACAAACCGGTAATCCTAGATCAGACCAAACCCCCCCCCCCCATAACAAATATAATAAATAACAAGGCACACTTGAGAGTAAAACAACATAAAATATCTGTCTATCAATCATAGCGCCAAAGAGTGTATACCCTCACCCCTCCCTCCCCCTCCCAGGGTGCACCCGCTAAAATCATAAACTTACAACTTCTAAAGTCTGGATTTCCACACCTATTAAACAACCTATTTAATAACCTGACCAACAGTCCAAGTTATAGTGAAAGGAACGTATCTTAAAACCACAATAAGACCGTATACTAAAAGTAACATCTACTATGCTATATAGTATGAGGGTCCAGGGATCGGGTCACCAACCTTATCATTAAGGTAGGCAAAGAGACTGGAGCTTACCCCATCTTTTATGAAATAAGTCCATACGGTTCTTATAACTGGCAATCAAGTTTTCGGACTGGAGATACGACATCAACTCCTTTAACCAGTCCAGAAGAGGATAAAGCCAACTGGTCCTTCCAGTGCCTTAAGACCAGCTTTTTGACTGCCGTAGATATCAGGGCCATATGGTACCTACGCTCCACACTATCTATCAGAGAAAAATCACCCAATACACAAATTCCTGGAGAGAAAAACCTGCTCAGACCCAGAAGGGGATCTAGATTATCCCTAATCAAGGACCACAGTGGGGCAACTTTAGCACACTCCCAAAAAACATGAATCAAGGTGCCCTCACCTTGTGAGCACCTGAAACACACTGGAACAGGGATCAGCTTACGTTGAAAAAGCTTGACCGGGGTGTAGTATAAGTTGTTAACAATATTATATTGCACTAAACGAAACCTGTCCTGGGTGTGATATCTATGTAGGTTAGGCCAAAAAGTTCTCCACAATGGTACCTCATCAGGAAGAAGATATGTCCAGACCGAGGGACCACCAACCTCCTCCCCCAAGTTAAAAGTCAAAAGGTAGGAGTAAATCTGCGAAATGGAATGGGGCTGGGATGCCAGCATAGTAATGTTGGAGAGAAAGGATGTATCGCGGATTGCTTAAACACCGATCCGAATTTACTACTCACCAGGTGCCGGAGCTGGAACACCTTAAAAGTCTCTCTGGCTGGGATATCGAATCTGGTTAAGATATCACTTGATGTGAAAAGCGAAGCATGGTCGAACAAATGTTCAACCCTGGAATCTTTAAGTTGTGGGAGCCAGTTTAATCCTAACCAAGAGTCTCCTAAAGTAATATTGGGACTGAGAATAATCGGCTGCCCTAAATCCGTGTGGTTAGAAATCCAGAAAAACCTAAGACATTGGGCCCACACTTTAAGAGAGACTGCCACCGTATCATCAGAAATCAGTTGTGAGAGTGTTTTCGGGGTGAGATAAGGTAGAGTGGATTTGTCAAATCTAAGCTCGGAGAGGAAGGCCGATTCTAACTGAAGCCAGATTGGGCAAGAGTTCTCAGGATTCACAGAGAACCACCTTCCCAACTTGGACAAGTGGGCCGTCCAATAATATAGCTGAAAATTCGGAAGTCTTAAGCCTCTTCTTTCTTTGGGAAGTGATAGGGAGCCATAGGAGCAAAGTACCCCTTTCCCTCTCCAGATGAAAGTGGAAAACAGACTATGGAGCTGCTGGAAAAAAGAAAGAGGGAGCCAGAGGTTGGTAAGGTTCAGTGGGTAAACAATCCGGGGAAGAACATTCATCTTCATGAGACTAATTCTGCCCCACAAGGAAATAGGAAGGGATGCCCAGCGCTGCAAATCTTGACTAATCGAGTCCCTGATCTTAATTAAATTTAATTTCTTAAGCAAGAACGGATCAGTAGAAGTAGATCCCCAGATACTTAATTGAACTGAAGTCCACTTCATTCCAAAAGGAAGAAACCTCTCTTAAAGTATAATTATTTAAGGAAAGATCTCACATTTCAAGTGTTTAACTTATAGCCAGAGAAGGAGCTAAACTGCCTAATAATAGCCAGGGCTGCTTCTAAGGATGCTACTGGGTCTGACAGATGTAACAGAACATCATCTGCATATGCAGAAAGAACTAGTCTCGACTTTGGAGCCTGACCTCTTACCCGAGGGAAGCCTTAGATTTATTAGTAGAGGCTCCAAGTATAAGTTAAACAATAAGGAGAGAGGTGGCAACCTTGTCTAGTGCCAGAAAGAAGACTGAAAGGGGGGGATAATACCCCATTGCAATAGATTTTGAAGAGGGGCACCTATAGAATACCTGTATCAGGTTCAGAAAGGAGTCGAAGCCCATTTCCTCCATGACGGTCCATAAAAAGGACCAATCGACCCAATCGAATGCTTTCTCAGCATCTAAAGAAACTAATACAATTGGATCTGAGACGGACCAGGCGATAGAAATATGCGATAGGGTCCTCAGATGGTCACTGCTGATCTCCGAGACAAAACCTGCCTGTTCAGGGCCCAAAAGCTCCACCCAGATCTTTTTAATCCTCTCAGCAAGTATTTTTGCTAGTATCTTAACATCGTAGTTCTGAAGAGAGATAGGACGGTAACTAGCCGGATCAGAAGGCTCCTTATCTGCTTTAGGAATTAAAACTATAGTGGCCTCGAATAAAGCCGGGTCAAGTTCCAATGCAACTGGGAAGTAATTATATAGCTTAAGCAAAATAGGAATTAAGTCTTTAGCAAAAACTTTGTAAAAATTCGCTGGGAATCCATCTGGGCCCGCTGCTTTGTCCGGGGGCAGGGAGGCAATAGTGCTCTGGATTTCTTCGGTTGAGATAGGAGCCAATAAGCTCACTTGTTGGGACTCCAATATGCTCGGAACACCAATTCCTCTTATATAGTTTCTGACATCTGCTATCGAATGGGATGTCGGAGAGGGACTGTAAAGACTAGAATAGTATTCCCTAAAGACCTGAGCAATCTCTCTGGGCAAGGAGACTATGCTTCCAGATGAGGAAACCAGAGAAGGAATGATCCTCGAACCTTCAAGCGCACGCAAACGCAGAGCCAATAACTTGCCGGATTTCTCACCGAGATCAATATACTTAGCCTGGGTTTTCACCAGACAGTACTCTATCTTTTCTTTCAGAAGGTCCGAGTATTCATTCTTAACTGAAAGGAGTTCCTTAAGATCCGAAACCGAAGAAGTTGATGAATACCGACCTTCTAACTCCCTAATCCTACCCACCAACTCTAACGACCTAGCTAATCGTGCCTTCTTCCTAAGGGAAGCCATCTTAATAAAGTCACCCCTAAGAACGTGGGCAGCCATGTCTGGTTCCCATACCCAAGGGCACGACCGAATTGAGTTGGCAGGTGGCTCGGGAGGCACTAGGCATTCATCCAACTCGGACAGTGTTATGCAATGCCAGTTCTGTCAAAAACAAAACAGCAATTATTGCTGATCTTGTGGAAATGGTTGACCTGGCTTGCATTACCGAGACCTGGCTGGATGAGAATTCTTGCCCCATTTTGGAGGCTTTAGTTCCGGACAGGTACTCGGTAATATACCGTCCGAGATTGGACTGTGGGGAGGAGGTGGTGGTGGTCTGTTTCAAGGTCAAACTCAACCTCGGACTACCTGAAAGAGCTCCTGGTTCCCTACCAGCCAGGTCAATTACTCCGCTCATCTGGCGAGGGGTTGCTAGAGGTTCCAAGGGTATGTTTAAAATCTTCTGGCACAAAAGCGTTAGAGTTCACTGCGCCTACCCTTTGGAACTCTCTACCCTGTTGGATTTGGGAGTGTGCAACTGTGGAGTCATTCGAACAGGCTTTAAAGACTTATTTGTGGTCTCAGGCTTTTATTAATTGAGTGCGTTGGTTGTATTATGATATGTGTATGATTTTATTTATGAATGACTGTTTATATATTTGAAGTGTTGATTTTATTATGTATGATGCCTACAAATAAAAATTATTATTATTATTATGTAGGGCCTTAAAGCTGAGCAAGCCCTTCTTGAAGATAACCCTCCACCTAACTGGCAGCCAGTGCAGTTCATGCAGTACTGGGGTGATATGACTGACCTTTGACAGTCCCATCAGCAGCCTGGCAGCAGCATTCTGCACCAGCTGCAGCCAGTGAAGGTTATCTCCAGAGACCCTGAAGTAGAGTACATTACAGTAATCTAGCCTGGATGTCACAAAGGCATGCACCAAGGTGGAGTGGTCCCCCAGTGGAACTAGGGATTTGATCCTGGTGATATTCCTCAAGTGGTAGAAACTAGTTTGGACAACAGATGACACCTGATGTTCAAATACCAATTCACTGTCAAGGAAGACACCAAGATTGCGCACCCTAGAGAATGCTTTCAATGGTGTAGGCCCCAGGAATAGACCTGCTGCCGCACCAGAGGCTAACCTATCATGTCTTCAGTTTGACTCCACCACCAGTACCTCCATCTTATCTGGGTTGAGTGGCAACCAGCTGGAGAACATCCAGTCATTGATCTCAGTGAGGCAGCTGTTTAACACGTCCACGGCGTCGGATGTTCCAGAGGCAAAGTAAAGATACAACTGGGTGTCATCTACATAACAGTGAAAACCCAAGTTGTATTTCCTAATGAGCTCACCCAGGGGCAACATGTAAACAGTGAACAACATTGGTGACAGGACTGAATACTGGGGTACCCCACAGGACAAGAGGCTTGGGGAGGAGGAGAATTTCCCCATCATCACCCATTGCCTCCTGTTTTCAAAATAGGACTCAAACCAGCAGATGACAGTGCCAGCAAATCCACAGTACTCCCTCAGGTGGTCGAATAGCACAACATGGTCCACTGTGTCTAATGCTGAGGAGATATTAAGGAGAATGAGAGTTGACCCTTCTCCTCTATCTCTCACCCTGAGGAGGTCATTATGCACCTGAACTAACACTGTTTCAGTGCTGTGAAGGGTGGGCACGAGTTGCCAGTATTTCCTAGACTCACTGGAGGGGTCTACTGGTGGGGACACTATTCCGGAGCTCGTTGCTCTGGATCCGGCCTGATTAGTGGCCACTGTCAGGGTTCTTCCCTTGTGTTGGACTTCTGAGCCCTCAGTCCCACTGATTTTGGACCTGCTGCTTTGACTTTCTGCCCTTAGATTATGGTCAAGACTGTAATCCTGTAACTTACTTTCCTTTGGTTTAAGGCAGTTAGATTGCCTGTTTTTTCTTTGATCCCCCGGGTTGTGAGAGGGTCTGGGGAATCTGAAGATTTAAAAACATTGGCAGCTTTAAGACTCATTATTATTTTATTTTATATTTTGTCATCTGAATATGTCCTCTTTCTCCAGGTGGTGAGAGTGTCTGGGGACTGAGAGACTTTAGCTGCATTGCACTTACTCTCACTTTTGTGAGAGTTTCTGCTTGGAAAATACTCCATTTACTAGTTTTATTTACAGCTTTAAGACTTGTTATCCACTTCCCTATGACTTATGTTTTGCAGACTTATTTGATTTGGACTCTGACGTTAAGTCTATGATTTACATTTTTAGTGACTTTTAGTTTATTCTGTATTTCTTGGGGTGGGTTAGAGGAAGTTATTACTTATTAATTTGTGTGTTTATTATTTCTTTCATTGTTTTGTTATTATTATTATTACTTATTTGTTATGTGAGGGTTATTTATTTTGGGGTTGGGTTGAAGGTGATCTAGCTTGTTTGCTGGGTTTGTTGGGTTTTATTGATTATTTTTAAGATGTGTTGGGAGGGCTTTATGACGGTCAGGTGCTATTCTCCCACTCTGCTCTGGAGCCTCCGCCCTTTTCACTGTCCCTGCTTACTTGCTGATATTTTTACTAAGTGTCGTACATTGGGGATAGTGAGAAGACATTTGAGGGGTGGATGGACTGGTCTGAGTGGGAGAATGGAAAGGAGTGAGCAGATAGGGATAGTTGGGACTAGGAGATGCCCTGGGGTGAAATGGGATCGGGAGAGGGGTCCTCCCTGCCTGATTCCCATACCCAAGGGCTCCAGAGATTGTGGGCAGGTACTGCGCTCCTCCCTGAAAACCCTTCCAACCCGGGCGGTGCTATGTAATGCCAGGTCTATTAGGAACAAGACCGCTATTATTGCAGATCTTGTTGCAACATCTGACCTGGCATGTATCACCGAGACCTGGCTTGATGAGAGTGCAGGTCCAATACTAGCCTCTGCTGCTCCAGCTGAGTTCTCAGTGATACACCACCTGAGATTGGATTGTAGAGGCAGGGGAGTAGCCATCTTTTTTAGAATGAAGCTGAGTTTGTGGATGTGCCAGTGGATAGCACTCGATCCTTTGAGTGTATCCTTGGAGCAGGTGTGGGGTTCAGGATTCTCCTCATCTATCGTCCACCCAGTGATGGTGGAGAATTCCTGAAGGAGTTTGCAGACTTCATTGTTGACATGGCAGTGGAGTCCCCCAGATGGTTAATACTGGGTGATTTCAATGCCTGGGTCGACGATGAACTCTCACACTTTGGAAAGAACCTCCTCCAACTTATGACTATGTTGGGCCTCTCACAGGTAGTTACCTCTGCAACCCATATAGGAGGTCACTCATTGGATCTAGTGTTTCTACTGGATTTAGAGGTCATGCATTTGGGGGTGGAACTGAATGCATGGACAGACCGTTATACCATAAGATTCAGCTTCAGGGCACCCCCAAATAGGCCTGCCTCTGTGGAGATGGTCCAGTATTGTCCTTTAAGGAGAGTTACCCCAGCAGGTCTACTGGCAGTACTGGATCTATCAGATATTTCAGGTGAGTGCATGGGTCCAGGGATCTCATTCTTGCCTGTAATAAGGCAGTGAGTGAGGCCCTGGACTTAGTTGCTCCTGTCCATGTTCGTGCACTTACTCAACGCCAAAAGAATCTATGGTTTGATGAGTCTTTAAAGGAACTGAGGAGAGTGGGGTGAAGGCTAAAGAGGGCTTGGTGGAAAGCCGGCATTGATGCGGACAAACTTAGGTTGATGGATCATTATGGTTCCTATCAATCAGCTATCACACGTAAGAAGGCAGAATTCTTGTCCAGGGAGATTGCTGCTGCGCTGAACCGACCGGCTCAACTCTTTCAGACCGTTGACAGACTGTGCAATCCACTCTGTCTGCAGTCTGGAAGAGATTTTTCACAAATAAAATGTGATGAGCTTGCTCGGTTCTTCACAGATAAGATTGCCAACATCAGGTTGGGTATCGGCTAAGCTCCCTCTTTAAGGGTTTGCGGTGATCGTCGAGAGGAAACAAACACCTCTGTTACCTGGTATGACTTTGGTAGGCCGGAGCTCATGGATATTTTAAGGATTGTCCAGATTGTACAACCAACCAGCTGTAGTTTGGATCCAGGCCCTACATCACTATTATTAGATTGCATAGATACTATCTGTCCGATCCTTGCTGAAATTGTCTGGAAATCTTTGGAGCTGGGGTCTTTCCTGATCCCCTAAAGGAAGACGTCATTTGACCACTCCTAAAAAAAGCCTTCATTGAATCCAGACTGCTCAGCTAACTACAGACCTATCTCTAATCTGCCCTTTGTGGGTAAGGTTATTGAAAAGGTGGTTGCACTACAACTGGATGACCATCTTATAAATCACAATGTCTATGATACTCTTCAGTTGGGATTTAGGAAAAGACATAGCACTGAGACCGCCCTTGTCTGGGTTTTAAATGACCTCCTGATTGCGAGAGATCGAAAGGCTCGCATTATTCTAGTCCTTCTTGATCTCTCTCTCTGCAGCATTTGATACTGTGGACCATGGTGTGCTTTTGGAGCTCCTGCCGCTTTATTGTGGACTGGCTGGTACAGTTCTGCACTGGTTTCGATCTTTCCTCATGGGTCAGAGGCAGAGGGTTGTCACTGGAATTTATTCCTCTGATGCCATTTCCCTATCCTGTAGGGTGCCGCAGGGCTCCATTCTAGCACCCATGTTGTTCACCGTATATATGCTGCCATTGGGAGACATTATTAGGTGATATGATCTGGATTTTCACTGCTATGCAGATAATACCCAGTTGTATCTGTCCTTCAATCCCGGATAGGAAGATACAATCTCTATGCTTAACAACTGTCTATCCGAAATCAAAGATTGGATGAGTACCAGCTGGCTGAGGTTAAACCCGGATAAGACTGAGGTGCTGGCTGTGGACCCTGGTCACCTTGAGGTGGGTTGTAGGGTTGGGATTCCATCGGGCATGTGGCTCGATGGTGTCCAACTCCCAACCTCAGACCAGGTCTGTAATCTGGGTGTTATCGTAGACAACGGCCTGACCCTAAAATCTCAGGGTCGGCCATTGTCAAATCCTTATTTTACCATCTTAGGAATATCACTTGGGTGAAACACCTGGTTCCTCTGGCTGACCTTCCTACCTTGGTCCACACCTTTGTGACCTCTAGCCTTGATTATTGCAATGCCTTGTACCTAGGGCTACCAGGGGTTGATATCCACTGCTTGCAGCTGGTGCAGAATGCAGCGGCCATGCTTTTGACTGGGACATCTTGAAATAGTCATATTATGCCTGTGCTGCACAGACTGCACTGGCTGCCGGTTCAGTGGCGGATCACCTTTAAGGTCGGGTTACTGACCTATAAAGCCCTACACGAACAGAGGCCGTGGTATCTGCAAGATCTCTTTACTCCCTACTGTCCCTCTCGCTCACTCCGATCTGCCCGACGAGGGATTATTAGAGATTCCCAGGGTTTGTTTAAAGACATCTGGGACACGTGCATTTTCTTACACTGCCCCCACCCTGTGGAATTCTCTAACTCACTGGATACGAGGCTGCCTGACTGTTGAGAGTTTTAAATCTGAGCTAAAAACCTTTTTGTTTTTAAAAGCATTTAAAGAATGATTTTATTGTTAATATTATGTTTATTATTTAATGTTGCTATTGTATGGCACTTTGGTTTTTGGAAAGCGCTTATAAATAAACTTTTACTTACTTACTGTGCCTCACATGGAACCCAGACTGGAATGGCTCATGGATGTCAAAAGCCACAAGGTACTCCTAAAGTTGTAGTGCCACAATCTTCTCAACAGCCTCATCTAAAAGAGGGAAGTTGGAGACAGGTCAGTAATTCGTCATGATGTCAGGGTCTAAGGATTTTTTTTTCAGAAGGGGTCTCACTAATGCCTCTTTCAAGGAACCTGGAAAAAAAAACTCCGACAAACAGCACCAGATAATCAAGGTGAACTCCGGTCCAATGGAGCCAACGCATTTCAAGAAGAAACGCTTTGGCACCGGGTCCAGTTCACAATATGGGTGCTTCAAATTAGAAGCAACATTGATGAGCTTAGATGCCTCCACTGGTTTAAACTCATCCCAAATAGGTGGAGTGCCCCTGCAGTGCCCAAGATGATCACTGTAGGCCATGCTGTAGCTCACTGGCAGAATTCCTTGACAGGTGGAGGACACCCTGTCCAAGAAGAACTGAACAAACACTTCACATAAAGCATCAGTAAAGGCTTTTTTTGCTGTAGACAGGCTGGATGTATTAGTCTGTACACTGTCCAAAAAAGCAACACTGGTCAGTTGTTCCCTGCAGCAATCTCCCTGGACAGGAACTCTTCCTTCTTATGGTTGAATGTCCCCTGGTACTCACCATATTGGGCATGCAGGGCCAGTTTATACTCCTCCAGCCCATTCCTCCACCAGCAGCATTCCAACCTCTGACCCCGAATCTTCATCTCCTTGAGCTCCCCGCAAACCAAGGGGATCTCAAGTGAGAGGATTTGGGTCATACATGGACTGGTGCAGGGGCATGGCATGCATCAGACATTGCCTTATTATAGGCAGCAACCATCTCACTCGGAGCCTCTGCATATGCAGTACCTGCACTGGATAGGTCAGCCACCACCAGGAAACCATCTATGATTTATGGCTTTTGAAATTTAAATTTGTAGGAGAAAATGGAAAACAAGATGGTGACAAACAAAAAAGGATTTTCCCCTTTTTTCATACTGCCATTTTGAAGTGCTTACTGAGCAAGATCAGAACCAATTTTTTTAAATTATAAAATTAAATAACTTTGGAATGGATTAATATTTTTCTCACCAAACAAGTAAAAGGCATATTTGTAGGCTAGCCCCTTTCTACCCTAAAAATGTCAGGGTGCTACAGGTGTCAGATGAAAACCCAGCAAAACCAATGGGAAAACAAATATGAAAAAACACTTTTTTTGTTTTACCCAGAACATGGAATCTGCACATCTGACTGGAATGAATCTTGGCATTCCAGTGATCTACCACACAAGACCATGCATGCAACACTTCATGCAAATCTGTTGAATGGTTTCAAAGTTATTAAAGTGCAAATATTGGGGTTTAACATTAAACTGCCTACTCAGCTCTAACTATAGTGCCACTACTGTGCCAATATAATATACATATATATATATTTATATAATATATATTTATATACTGTATATATTCATTGCAAAAAAACTTTGTTTATGTATCAGTTAGGGTTGAAGTGACACAAGTATGGAAATGAGATGTTAAGGTTGAGTCCCTAACTCCCACCCTACCACCCTTCCATCCTCCACCAACAGGCATCAGGGGTGTGCCATGGGTCATTAGGCCCAACTCTCACTCCCATTCCATGTATAAACAGGCTGACATGGTACAGTATAGAAGAATGGGTGAGAGTTAGGCCTAAGAACCCCATGGCACACCCCAATGCCTGTTGGTGTGTGGAGGAAGGGGTTGGGTGGTAGGGTGGGGAGATTGATACACAAGGGGTGTAGAAAGGATGAGAAGGGACTTGGCAAGGTTGGAGGAATGGTCAGACATATGGCAACTTAGATTCAATGCAAAGAAGTGAAAAGTAATGCACCTGGGAAATAAAAATCCAGGAGAAGAGTACACAATAGTAGGGGAGGTACTAACAACAACAATAATGGAAAGGGACCTGGGGGTAGTCATATCAGATGACCTAAAGGTGGATAAGCAATGTGAGAAGTCAGTAAGGAGAGCCAGAGGGATACTGGGATGCATAGGTAGAAAATAAGTATAAGTAGAGAAATGGAAATGGTTATCCCTCTGTACAGACAGTTGGCGAGACCCCATCTGGAATACTGCATGGAATTTTGGAGACCTCATCTATGCAAGGACATAGACAGGATGGAAGCAGTCCAGAGGAGGGCAACTAAAATGGTGCAGGGTCTACATCAGAAACCATATGAAGAGAGACTGAGAGAGCTTAATATGTATACCCTTGATGAAAGAAGGGACGGGGGGAACATGATAGAAACTTTTAAGTACCTCAAGGGAATCAACAAAGTCCAGGAGGGTAACATCTTTCAGAAAAAGAGATGTGTAAGAACAAGGAGGCACAATTTAAAGATAGAGGGGGGATGGCTCAGGGGTAATGTGAGGACATTTTTTTCTCTTGGAGAGAGTGGTGGACACATGGAACTGCCTTCCTGGAGAGGTTGTGGGGTCTAAAACAGTAGGGTAATTCAAACATGCATAGGACAGCCATAAGGCAATTATAGTAGGGGGGGGTTGCAGGAAGTAGGCTGTTGGTTAACTAGAATCTGCAACTTATCCAATAGGTAGGGAAATGGGCAGACTGGGTGGGCCAAGTGGTCCTTATCTGCCATCACAGCCTATGTTAGGGGCTCAACCGTAACATCTCATTTTCATACATTTGTCACTTCAACCCTAACTGAAACCCTAACTGATGCATTAACAAATGTTTTTGCAATGAATTTCCTTACTTTTTGAGAAAGTGTAATGGAACTGGTAACTGGTATGTGTTGGTGGGAGCATGGGCCCTCTGGGCCCTGCGCTCTCACATACACATAACTACGGAGCCATACAGCAGCCCCATAGGACTGAAAAGCAACCCTTGTAACACTAATTTGCCAATATCTCAGTAACCATAGCAGCTATGAAAAAAATTCCGCTGCAGTTGTAATCATGACTTTGTAACCTCCAAGTGTACTTAGTTCACTGTCCAAAAAAGCAACACTTAAAGGTGAACTAAGCTGCCCGGAGCAAAAAATCTGTATCTCGAATCATTTTTGAGATACGGGCACTGAAAGGAGCTGTGGGTGCTGCAATGTTATTCTATGGGAAATATCTCAACTTCGTAATGGTATAGCTATGGAACCTATTAAAATTTGTGCATGTATACAGCATAATTCATATCTGTGGGACACACCCTTTGTACCCTACAAATTTCAAGCCAAAAGACCACACTGTTTATTAACAATACATTGGGAAAGTTTTTAAATTCCTTGTTCGTAAGGTGTCAAAATCCATGTTCATGAAGTGAATCCCCATTCACAAGCTATCAGAATCCCTGTTCTTAAGAATTCCTTGTTCCTGAGATTTTGGTGATCTGGTCCTGATTTCACAAACAAGGATTTTGACAGCTCACGAAAAGGGATTGGCTCGTAAAAAGGAATTATGACAGCTTGCGAAAGGGAAGTTTGACAGCTGGTGAAAGAGGATTTAAAAAAACTTTTCTCTTTCGTGAGCTAATAGAATCCCCTTTCACAAGCTGATCCCCTTTTGTGAGGTGACAAAATCCCTATTTATGAGCCAATCCTTGTTCATGAGATAGGGCCATCTGGTCCAGAAATCATGATCAAGGATTTTGACAGCTCACGAACAAGGATTGGCTCATGAAAAAGGATTTTTGACAGCACACAAAAGGGGATTTTGATAGCTCATGAAAGGGGATTCAAAAAAACAATCCCCTTTCGCGAGTCTTTCCCTTTTCATGAGTTGACAAAATTGCCCTGAACAAAACCCATACTTTAATTACTTCACAACACATCTGGGGGACACGTTACAACATTTTATTTGTGGGGGAAAAATGAAAACAAGATGGCGGCTCGTGAAAGGGAAATTTTTCCTGATGAACAGGGATTTTATAAATCCCAGTTCAAGTGGTGACAAAATCATTGATCGTGAGGCAAATCCTCTTTCACAAAACAAACTGTATATTCCAAAGACTGAACTGACCATGCTCAGAACCAGAAAATTTAAAATTAAATAACTTTGGAACGGATTATTATTTTTTCACCAAACCAACACTGGATTGTTCTTTGGAGAAACCCGCAAATCTGTTTGAAATGCAACTTGGTATATCAAAAGATCTACCATCTGAGATCGAGCATTCCAAATTTCGTGCAAATCAGTTGAACAGTTGCAAAGTTATTAACATGCAAAATTTTGGGTTTAAAATTAAACTGCTTACTCAACCCTAAATATAGGCGTGCAACCACATATATATATATAAAATTTAATTCTTTGTTAACCGGGTAAGGCCCACATGCCAGTTTTCAGGGATGACCCGGGAGCACTGGGGAGATTAAGTGACCTGCTCAGAGTCACACAGTATGTAGGTGGAGGTTGTAGGAATCAAACCCTGACATACACACATATATATATATATATATATATATATATATATGTATACTGTATATAATGGTAGCATGGTAGTGCTACCATAGTTAGGGTTGAGGAGCCATTTCTATGCTAAACCCAAAATTTTGTACTTTAATAACTTTGCAACCGTTTGACGGATTTGCCTGAAATTTGGAGTACACAATCAAGAACCATAGGCATTGGGATCTGCCAAGTTTTGTACTGGTCAGATATAAGGCTGCAGAGTTATTAAGTGCGATCTGCGCATGCGTTTATGCTTTTTCTGGAATTCTACGGTCACGCCTACAGGTCGCATGGTTTGTGCGACCTGCCCAAAAATCTTCAGGGAGCGTGTGGCCAGGATCCCTGATGTGCCTTTCAAAGATTTGGTGAAAAAATATTAAACGGTTCAAAAGTTATTCAAAAAACAATTTCCCATTATAAGTCAATGGGAAAAGTTAACAAAAAGTTTTACAGTGTCGCAAATGCATTTTTACTTTCGCAAATGGCCCTGTTACTTTTGCAAATCTGCCATTTTGTTTTCAGTTAGTGATCAGAAAAATGCTTGGCATTTAAATTTGGGACCCTTTAGCAACCTAATTATTTTTGCATTCACCTAGTCGGACCTTGAGGATGCTAGCCATGTCTTTATTTTGGGGTAAAACACCCCAGAAATATATTTTTCAAATTTCTGGAAAAAGTACTTTCACAAAGTACTTTCATGCTCACGAAAGTGTCACAAATTTTTGCGAAAGCTTTCGCAAATTGCGACAGTAGTTTTCTAGTCTGTGGGAAAATGACAGCAATTCTTTGGCACTATGCTGCAAAAGAACGGTTGGGAGTTTTGGGCTGAAATTTGGAGGGAACGCAGCCAATATCTCACAGATGTGCCTTTCAGTGTTGTGTTGAAAAAATATTACACAGCGCCAAAGTTAAGGTACTCCAAAGTTGACATTTTTTCCCATAGGATAACATTACGGCACCCAACGCATTACAGGAATCCTTTGGCACTCTGCTACAAAATAACGGTTTGGTCTTTTTTCCTGAAATTTGGAGGGAAGACAGCCAACAGCCCACAGATGTGCCTTTCAGTGGTTTGGTGAAAACATATTACAGGGAGGCAAGGTTATGGCGCTCCAAACTTCTCTTTTTTTCCCATAGGATAACATTACGCGTCTGATCGTGTTTTCAGGGCCCGTATCTCGGAAACGGTGCGAGATACGGACTTTTCATCATGGGGGCTAAACACAAAACTAGCCAGGACAGTCAGAAATCATATGTCTTTTACACTTTTTTTCTACATCGTACAGTTCCTGAGATATTACCTATTTAGTATTCCAAGTCCTCATTTTCTGCTCCGATACCCATCATTATGCATACATTCTTTGTACTCACTGTCTTTCTCTATGCAGATTTTGGGGAAAACCAGCCTGTGCGCTTACATTACTGTTACCGTTGCCCTTTCCGCTTGTGGTTCCGTACCCGTTTCACTTACCATTGACGTCTATGCCACCATGTGCGTTATCCTTTGCGTTTTCATTTGCACTTGCGTTTCTGTTATTTTTTGCCATTTGTGTCTACAGTACTGTTTCTCTTTCTGTTTCACTTTGTGTCACCATGCCCATTGACATTTCCGTTTGCAGGCAACATGTTACTATGTGACAACACATCACGTGGCAGACCGTTCCCGTCTATGCCACCGTGTGCATTACCCTTTCTGTTCTCATTCGCACTTGTGTTACCATGTACGCCACTGTTAGCACTTCTGTTTGCGTTGCTGTTCCTCGTTACTATGCCACAAGACATCACGTGGCGGGAAGTAAGTGGTTACGCTCCCGCCCTTATCATTCACTATTTCGTTATCATTCTCAAAAAGAAGGAAATTAGAGGCAAAAACTCCGTTTAATGCATTAGTTAGGGTTCTTCCACAGCGACAAAGTGAGAAATTGGTGTTAGGGTTGAAAACCCCCTTGGACCCCCGCCACCCTCCCAACCAGCATTGGGGTGTGCATTGGGGTCGTCGGTCCTAACTCTCACCCCATTCTCCTATACTTCTGCAGCTTTACACATGTGATGGGGTGAGAGTTAGGGCTGACAACACCAATGCACACCCCAATGCCGGTTGGGGGGTCCAAGGGGGGGTCCAAGGGGGGTTTTCAACCCTAACACTGAATTTCCTCACTTTTGTCACTGTGGAACAACCCTAACTAATGCATTAAATGGAGTTTTTCCCTCATATATATATATATATATATTGAATTGTGTACCCTGATAAATATCTATATATCTATTTATTGAATTTTGCTGACCAGGTAGGTCCACTGAGACTAGAAGTCCCTTTTTCATGGGTGACCCAGTGGGGGGAGGATACAGATGGTTACCAACTGAAATTGAATGGAATTAAGCTGTTGGTGGTATTTTGTTAGTAAATAGGGGAAATCTGGCCAGGGCACCGGGGAAATTCCCCTACTATGCAGTAGGGGGAGCCTTGTCCTGTTGCTGGTTGGCAAGATGGCCAACTGTGGAGGAGGGATTGCAGGAGCTGAAGATGTCCTTTCCAACCAAAGAAGGAGTTCTGAACAAGAAAAAAGTAATTTCGGAAATCCAGGTACAGCGAATTTCACAGATGATAGTGAAGAAATGGAAATCTCTCAGTTTGACAATATACCTGAAGCTAAAACCCAGAAAATACTGGCAGAAATGCAAGATTTTCAGAATAATACAGCTGCAGGATTGTCTTCTAAAGATACAGAACAAGGGAAAAACTGAGAGCTACAACCAGGATGCAACATGTAAAAATGCATGAACAAATTATGGAAATCAAACAATGTCACAGTAAGCTTTTAAAACTACTAGAAATTGAAGAGGCAGCATTATTTAACCTGGAAAACACATTGGGTGATGTTCCACAAACCTCAATAGAAGCCCATAACTTCTCTACCAAGTGTTCATCTCCAGGACCTGCTGCAAATCTCGAACTTCAGCTAGAATAGACTCCTGAGAAAGTTCTTAAAGCCACTGGCTGGGAGAAAGCAACGGATGGCTGTACCTGGGTTGCTACATCGATCCCAACTGCAAGGGAAGTTCAGGACTTAGTCACAAAAGTAGAATCAGTTGCAACAAATCCTCTGTTGCTAACCCCAGTGAGCTACACAGATATGGAGCTGCAACAATCAAACCAATTAGTTACTATGGAAACTCAGCAAGAAGGCCTTTCAGAAGTCACACCCAATGCTGAACAGCAGCAATCTCCTTCACTACAAGTTAAGGATCCAGAAGGAGAAAACCAGCCTAAAACTTCTATTGAGGGTAAACTGGAGGTTTCAGTAACTACAAATTCAACCTCAGAAATGTTAAATATGGAGGAAATTAACAAAAATGTACAGGCACTCCCCTCAACTTCATGGGGGACATGGTAGAAAATCAGTTAAAAGAAAAAGATGTCACAAAGCAAAATGAGCAAAAAGAAAACTATGTAACAACTGGTAATTCACCACCTCATACCTTTAAACTCTCGGATTTATTTTCAAAACTTGGAGAACCTGCTAAAAGGAAACACGTAGTATATCTAGGCCCGGATATTCACACTGCGCCAGGCTGTGGTGCAAGCCTGAGCACAGCGCAACTTGGCTACACTGGGGCGTTGACAGGGTGATATTCAACGAAGCTGTGCCATGGCACAGCATCACTGAATTTCACACCCTGGCCACCCGCAGTGTGCTTGGCACAGTGGCACTGCACCAGAGCAAGTGGCCAGAGTGGAGCAGGGGGATGCGCTAGTGCACGTTCCGTTGCGTTAGGTGCAACAACTGCAATATTCAAAAGTGCACATGCAAATGGGGCCATAATGCATGCAAGGTGCAAATGGGGCCATTTGCTTGTCATTATGGCCCCATTTGCATACAGATGTGCCGATCCTGGCGACTTGCACCTGGTGCCCTGCCAGGCTGCAGCTGTTCGGGACCGGCACCCCCTGCACATCGCGGAAAAGTGCCACAATGCCCGATTGCGGGCATGTGCAAAAGAAGTACACATCCTATATCCCTGGTGGACCAATGGACTGCTTGCAGCCCGATCGTGGGCATATGTTGTAAAATAAACATTCTATATCCCTGGTGGTCCAGTGGACTGCTCGCAGACCGATCATGGGTATATGTAATAAAAAGGAGAGGTCCAATATCCCTGGTGGTCCAGTGTTACCCCCTACCCACCTGCCCACTGATCCCCACTGCCCCGCTCCCCCCAATCACCGGCAGGTGGCCGCACCACACCGCCAGTCGCCCCACCGCTCGCTGAGTGACACTGTACGGTGTTACTTGCATACGACAGCGTGAGTTATCAAGGCGAAGCTCGCAGGGTGAGCTGATACAGTCCAGATATGTGATTCGCAATCTGGACTGTAGTACGGTACGGGTTGCACGCCCATTGGCTCACGCCAGGACCAATGGGTGTATGGCCCTTCTGTACGGTTCAGTAGGCAGGCGGCGGGTGACAGGTGGGTGGGTGGAAGGGGGTACCACTGGACCACCAGGGATATTGGACCTCTCCTTTTTATTACATATGCCCGCGATCGGGTTACAAGCAGTCCACTGGATCACCAGTGATATAGGACGTTTATTTCAAAACATATGCCTGCGATCGGGCTGCAAGCAGTCCACCAGACCACCAGGGATATGGGACAATTTATTTTATTCTACATATGCCCGTGATTGGGCTGTGAGTGGTCCACTGGACCACCAGGGATATAGGACATTTACATTATTCTACATATGCCCACGATCAGGCATGGGGGGGGGTTAACTATTATGAAGTTACTTCATCAGAAAGAAATGCGAGCATTCATGGAATATCCTGCCTGACCTAAAGTTCTTACCACAAGGGGCCCAATTTGTTTTCAGGAGTTGAAGAAGGCCTCTGGCTTCTTGGGCCAGCATGGGATTACCCTCCCAGGCTCGATTTTAGGCCAAGTCCCACAGTAGCAGGTGCGCAGGAGAGCTTGGTTGACAGTCGGACCGAAAAGGCAAGGGGAAAACCTAACATGGACACTCCCGGTCTGTGGGACACTGTATAAGGCCAGAAATACTTGAGACATGGTGAACAGGACCCAGAAACCCAAAGCCACGCCATAATGACCAATTCTGGGGATACTGCAGTGCTAGTGAATGAGGAGGACTCCCAAACCTGATCTTAGTGACCATAACAGCAAGTAGATTCTGTAAATGGAGCTAAAGGCATTTCTCCATTATTATGATTGGGGGAAGGAGGGTTGAAAGACTCATACTGCTGAACTGGGGTATGCACTCTAAGAACTGAAAGTGCTTCACAGATTGGAGCTCTTATTTGTTAACTTGTTTAAACAAGGACCTTTTCCTTAACAAATGGCGAGTCGATAAAGAGTGTATGGGGGGGTGGGGTGTGCTGAGATGGAGCCTAGGGGGGTGCGATCTGCTCTTCCTGGGGAGGACACCTTGGACTCGGGGGAGGGAGGGGAGGAGAGGACTTTAAAAATTTCTGCTAAAAACAGCATAAGGAGGGATTTATGTCGCAGAGAGGGTGAGCCACCTTACCAGACAGGCTGAGAGGTAAATGGTTGGAGCTAATGTGACCCAAATTCAAGTTTGCATACAGATCTAAGAAAGGGCATGGTGGCCAACTGCTAACCCATGAGTGATCTTAGTGGGTTGCCTGTGGAGAGGAGTCAGAGGCCATACAGGTGCTTTAACAAGATCAAGGGGTCAGTTCTTCTAGCTAAATGGTGATATACAGCTCCCCCCTGGGTGACTCAGGTTTTTTACCATCCAACAAAATATGAAAAACAGACTACCCTATAGATAGTCTTTAGATAAACTAAAGAAATCATCGATTTGGGAAACAATTGACACTTTTTAATGGGGTCCTCGCCTTCCTCTCTCTCTCGGGGAGGATCTGCTCCAGGTGAGGGGAATATATTTGGGCCCTGATGGACTCCTGAGGTGTACCCTGGACAACTCACTGCCAGTGTTAATTTTATATATATAGGTCGAATGGGCCTCAACCTTTCTGCAAACGCATATAGCCGTCTAACCCTTTGCTGTCTAGAGGGTTCCGGTATTCACAACTAAAGCCAGTTGAGACTAGTCTAGCCTTAGCCTTTGACTCTGGCATAGAGCTAAATTGTCCTTATGTACCATCTGAAAGCTTGCGTGGGGAGGGGTCTCCCTGTGTGGAGAAGATACAAAACCCCTTCAGACTTGCCTTACATAGGTCTGGAAGTGGGCAAGAAAAAAGACCCTCGAACTAGGGTTTCCACCTTTGGAAGCAGCTTTAGTGTTTATAAAGTTAAGAGTCATGTTGACCATCATTAATAGGTGTTTTTTATATTTTAAAATAATTACTGTTATGTGTAGATCTGACATTATTAACCAGGAGTATGTCATTCTTTTAAGTTTCAAACAGGATAGGGAATACAAAATGGATGGCTCTAGTGGAGGAGGAGTCTGCAGTGTTGGGCTAGCATTTAGAACATACAGCCTCAAATATGGATAAAAGGGGTACTTTGGTGTGTTCATATAATGTGAAGGGTCTCACCAACCCTATAAAATGGAGCAAAATTATAAGTCAAGCTAAAAAAGCTTCTATGGACTTTTTGCTCCTATAAGAAACACATCTGATGGTGCAAGAGCACAATACGTTTTTAAAGCTGGGATCCAGGGAATTTGCAGTCTCATCATACAAGAAGGGTAGAAGGCGAGGTGCAATGGTTTTGGTTCCCACAAAGACACAATTTAAGAAAATAGATTTGAAAATAGACAAGGAGGGACAATTTGCTGTGTTAAAAGGGGAGTTTATGGGCAACATTATTACCTTGGCTTCGGTTTATCTCCCTCCAGGGACACAATACCAAGAATATTGTACCTTTTTGACTACATTACAAGACTGGGGTGAAGGACAATTGATCTGTGGGGGTGACTTGAACCTAACCTTTAACCCGCATTTGGATTTTTCCACTTCAATTCCCAGAATGCCACATCATACTGCAAAGAAGGTAGCTAGGCTGGTAGAGGAGTTAGGCCTTGTGGATGTCTGGCGCCATCAGCATGGGAGGCAGAGAGATTATACACTTTTTTCTGCCACCCATAACATGTATTCCAGACTTGGCTACTTCTTAGTCCCAAAAGATGAGATACATAGAGTTTATGATACTTGGATAGGGGAGTTCCTTCTTTCAGATCACGCCCCTCTATATATGCATATGGACCTTGAGGAGGTTAAACGCAACACCTTCTGGCACCTGAATGTCTCCCTACTGAGAGATAATGAGGTCAAAGACACAATAATTGAAACATATAACAATTTTCTGGTGGAGAACTCTGGTCAAGATACCTCATAGTCTATCATATGGGATGCAGCAAAAGCAGTGCTTAGAGGGAAACTAATACAGATAGCATCACAGAAAAAAAAGATTAGAGAGGCCCATAGAATAGAATTGCTTAAGTGTGTGCAAGAGTTCGAATAGCAGGAAAAACAGAAAATGAACAGGGATAGGGCTAAACAACTTTTAGACTATAAAAGAGAACTCTCTGGCATCTTACGTTATTACGTAGAGCAGAAACTCCTTTTTCTGCGTCAGAGATATTATGAGGGGGGTCCACACTCTTTAAGACTACTGGTCAGTAGATTACGAGTGCAGAGGTCTAGTGCTACAATCACTCAGGTGTGGCACCTCCAGAGAAGGGCAATGGCACAAGGAGTACAGGAGATTTCTGATGCCTTTAAGGAGTATTATACGACATTATATGTGGACAAGCAAACTTTGGGAAGCAGCATCAATGCAGGCCTTCTTAAAAAGAAATGAAACTTCCAGAGCTCACCCCGGTGCAAGGGGAATCCCTACTAGCCCCTATAATGAGAATAGAAGTTAAAGCAGAGATAGGGAGGTTGAAGGTTGGGAAATGCCCTGGGTCTGATGGCTTCTCAACAGAATTTTATGAGTGCATGAGGAAGCAGATCCAGCCTCAGCTTCTCCGGGTACACACAGAGGTGATGGAGGGAGAGGTGGTTGCTCCACCTTCATGGTCCAAGGCTGTTACTTCAGTGGTGCCCAAGCCGGGAAAGGACCCAGCCAGGTGTACTTCATATCATCCCATCTCATTATTGAATATAGACTATAAGATCTTGACATCGATTATGGCGAGGCACTTACAAGCTTATCTCCCATCTCTAATACACTTGGACCAGATGGGATTTATCCCCGAAAGACAAGCCCAAGACAATTTAAGACTAACAACACATATAATTGATCACATAAACAGACAGAAACTCCCTTCCTTGATAGTAAGTTTGGATGCCGGAAAAGCCTTTGATCAGGTCTCTTGGGCTTTCCTGAGGTGTGTCCTTTCCCGGTTTGGGTTCCTGCAGCAGTTTATCACTGCCCTGTTCAGATTATATGAGTCTCCATGGGCACATGTGAGGGCAAATGGCCACATATCAGATGCATTTAATTTGCAATGTGGCACTAGACAGGGGCGTTCTCTATCCCCCCTCCTCTTTGCCCTTCATAGCGGGCCATTGGCTTAAATGATCAGACAACATTCAGAGGTAAGGGGAATTGAGGTGGGTGGGTCATCACATAAATTAGCGTTATATGCAGATGGCGTACTTTTGTATCTGGCTAATCCAGAGAGTTCCCTACCTGTAGTGTTTACTCTGATTCAGGAATTCTCAACATTAGCAGGCTATAAACTCAACAGAGAGAAGACAGAGATACTTAGCTTTAATTATGAACCAGACGTGGTCACTCAACTAAAATACCCCATGCATTGGGATTTGGAATCCATAAAATAACTGGGAGTTATGATTAGTACAAACAATACACAATTGTCAGAACATAACTACCCCCCTGTCATAAAACAATTGAAAATTGATTTTAGGAGATGGTCACTTCTCCCTCTATCCCTAAATGCTAGAGTTCAGGTGCTCAAGATGAAACCCCTCCCACACCTTCTATATCTATTCCAATGTGTGTCATGTATTTTCACTCAAAAAGAATTAGAAACATGGCAGAGACTTTTCTTTGACTTTATCTGGGGTGACAAGAGACCTAGAATAAGAAGGACACTATAATACCTTCCGAAGCAGGAAAGGGATTGGCTTTTCCGATTTTGGCAGGCAATTGGGTGGTGTCACAGATGAGGGTTTCCCTCCACTGGGTAACTCAGACTATGACGCACATTGGAAGAGGATAGACTTAGGGGATCAGAGTACCCCCCCCCCCATTCAAGCAGGCTTTTTTTTGGAAGGAGGACCTAGTCAGACACAAAGGTACTCAGGAACAAAGGCAGTACTAGCTGGTTGGAGTAGATGAATCAATAGAGGTGGAGACACAAAGACAGCTCTGGATATATAAATGGTGGACGTATGACCCCCAGTTTATTCCAGCTAGGCTTGACAAGTGGTATCAGCAGCAAGCAGGAAGGGGTTTCCATTCACCATATCAAATGCTGAATGGTTCCACCATTCTTTCTTTTGAGGCACTTCAACAACAATTTGTTTTTTCCTCCACAGACAGATTTAGATATTATCAGCTCAGGGACGCAATAAACAAACAAATTCAGAAAATTACAACAGAAATGGGGGCTCTCACAGGAACTTCCATATTTCATAGGATTTGGCGCTGGGGGGAGACATGCCTTATCCCAGCTCTATAGGAACTGTATAGAGGATATGGGAATCACCTCCCACTATATAAGAACTAAATGGGAGCAAGACCTTGAGATGTCTCTTACAGACCAGCAATGGCCCTTGATTTGGAGAAGTACATGGTCCATGACTGGCTCACTGTTCTGGAGAGATTTTTACTGGAAGCTTAGCATTAGATACTTTCTAGTACCAGCCCAAACAGCCACTTCATGGGGGGAGCATCACCTGAGTGCTGGCAGAGATGCGGAGAACAGTGTGCCACACAGGCCCTCCATTAACAATATTCTGGGCAGAAATAGTAAGACACCTGTCCCAAATATTTATGTTACAGACAAAAGTGGGCCTGGAACATATGGTGTTAGGGTTAATACCTGGAGAACTGAGAGCCAGGGATGAGAGATACTTATGGACTATACTGGTGGCTGCTGCCTTAAAGTCAATAGCTAAAAGATGGCTCCAGACTTCGGTCCCTGAGGTGTCAGATTGGGTTGAAGTGCTGGAATCAATTAATCAAATGGAAAGAGTCACCTTTGCTCTGAGCCAACAGCTACAGCTTTACCAGAATAGGTGGTCCAGATGGTTGCTGTATGATGGAATATGACCTGCAACCTGATTACTAGGCAAATGGCATGCCTGGTTAAAAGAAAATTATAAGATTGTCTCTTTGAGACTCCTTTGAACACCCTCTTGATAGGCACAAGATGATTTCTAGCTTTATTTTAATTATTTGTAACATATCATATAAATGTATTATGTAGCTGATGTATTCCCTGATATACTTAAATTATGTAGGTACCAAATCTGACTTTTTTCTAAATGACTTAATCCTAGTTTTAGTTCTCCTATGATTTTAAGTTACCTTTATTTTTTTTTAAAGACATTCTCCCATTGTTTAGCGAGAATTAAATGTGTTTAAATAAGAACTGTGAACTACAAGATGATACTTGACATACAGTTTGGTACATTAACTGTGCAGTTATTTGAATCAATAAAACAAGTATAAAAAAATAAAAACAAGGTGTGGATATCTCTGACATCCTGCATTGGGTTAAACAACAAGTTGAAGCACATGAAATACCTCAGCCTATAATGGATACTGAAAATATATGGACGGGGGTTGGCATATAAAAGTTAAACTTAAAAACAATGAAACAGGTCTCTAACACTTACCAAGCAGTTTCTATATAGTAAGAGACTATGGGTTCTGCTTCTATCCAGGACAACCAAAGACTTGCCACAAATGTGGTTCTTTAACTCACTTAAGTAATGTGTGTGATGTACAAGTCTGTGACTTCTGTCTTGAAATTGGTCATTCACATTATAGATGTCCTAACCCCCTTCGTTGCAATCTGTGTGCTGAAAAGGGACACTCTTATAAAAACTGCCCTTGGGCTGCATGCAACAAGGGATCACATTATGATCAGGAAGATATGGTACTAGAGGCCCAGAAAAAAAGAGAAAATAATCAAACCCTCATTTCTCAGGATACCTCACCACAAAAACAGCCAGAAGAACAAGTCCCTGAAAACAACACACCAGAACCGGCTAAAAATATGGCCTCTCCAGAAAAAATGGATTTTGTTTCACATAAGGCACAAGAAATGCCCCCCCCCCCCAGTTTCCTCAGAGGACTTCACAGTAGTTGGGGGAAAGAGGAAACAAGAGAGACAGAAACCGTTACTGAAGATGTCTAGGAGAAGTCCTATAAAACCCCATAACAGCTGTGCACTTTTACAAAACACGACTGAGGATGAGGGAGCAGACTCAGATTTATTTTCCTTCCCATCTTCGGTATGAGAAAATTCTGAAGGAGAAGAAGATCTTGTGAACACTGGAAAAAGGGGGAAGAGATACAAATAGACTAGAAAGAAAGATTTGCCTGTTTAAGTCAATCTGGGTGTTCCTATGTTAAATATTGTCACGCTTAACATGAACAGTATCAGGAATGTAAAAAGGAGACACATAGTGCTAACTTCTTTACAAGTAACCAATGCTAACATCATTTTTTACAGAATACCAGACTTAGGACACAAAGTGATATATAAATGACCACAGAATCATGGGTGGTAGGTCCGTCTTTGTGGTCCATGGGGGAAGAAGCCTGCTCAGGTGTAGGTATACTTTTTAAATCTATAAAGATATCAATAACCAGAGTTATGGATATTATCCCAGGTAGGCTTTTATTATTGAACGGCATTATTCATAATACTCCAATGAGACTTGGAACAAGCTATGCCCCACAAACTAAAACTGACTGGATTCATTTTTTTAAGACCTTACAGCCTTATCTACACACTGCCAGATTTATTATTCTGGGGGGGGGATTTCAATTGCCCCCTAGACTTTCAGGATAAAATGGGTTGTACAAATAAACTTTACTGTGATACAAATACTCTGAAAACTATCTTACATAATTCGAACTTAATTGACTAAACTACCTTTTAAAGGCAGTCTATATACATTGCCCTTGACCCACAGGGAGGTATTCAGTCTGCGAGCATCTCAGTGGCAACCAGGTGACGTCATAACTGGGTACACTATTTCTGGCTCGGCTCTAGCAAGCCACTTTGTACTGTGGTCTTTTGTGTGAGAACTGCAAGGGACACAATGTGGTGCAAGTGTACTGCTATCAGCAGTTGACAGGAGGTACTTGTACCTGTGAGAGTCTTTCCTGAACCTCTGTTTTGAGGGAGAAGGATTTTGGGGCAGGCACTGTGGTGCTTTGAATAGGACAATTTCAGCCCATTCTTGTGTTGACTAGACTGCCTTTTTAAAGGCAGTCTATATACATTGCCCTTGACCCACAGGGAGGTATTCAGTGTGTGAGTGTCTCCATGGCAATCAGGTGATGTCATAGCTGGGTGCACTATTTCTGGCTCTGCTCTAGCGAGTGGAGCCGAGCGCGGAGCGGAGGCAATACGGGTAGGGGCCAGCAGTGTCTGACGGGGAACAGGGGTACTGAAGTCAGGAAACTTGCAAAAGTCTCTGGTCAGTGTATCTATAGCTTCAAAAACTACAGTACTAACCATTGTATATCAGTTAGTGTGGTGCTCACAATTAAATCCAATTCTGGTTGCATACTAAACGTTAATCCTTTTAGCATATATAAATAAATTTTGAATGTTTATATGAGGCCCTGATTTAGTAATAGGGTACAGGTAGAAGGCATTTTCACTATGTCTAAAACAATTAATTGTGACATAGAAAAGTTCCCGTGGAATTTTATCCTTTAATATATGTCCCACTGTGCAATTCTATAAAGTATTTTAGACTTAAATAAAAAGTGACGTATTTTAGTTTGTTTTTAGAAAGGAATCTTTGGGACCCTATTGAGTATCCCTCCTTGTGACTACAGTATTACTCCTAGGGAAGAGTAAGACTATAATTTTAATTTCAGAGAACAGGTCGAACCCTCACAGAGCGTGCATGTAACTCTAGACCATAGACTTTGTATTTGTACCATGGAGAGGAAGCAAGGGGCTACTTAAATAACATATTTTGTAGTTAGGTAAATTCTGGTTGATACTACAAGTATTAAACATAACAGAGTTCACACTAGAATTTATAATAGTAGTGAAGGCAAGTATATAACATGGAAAATATAATTACAACTAAAGGTGGTACAATTGGAATTAAATGTGTATCATGATATATGTATAGCCTGGACTTCTCAGTGTTCATATCTGAGCAATATATATGTAAAAAATGCAGGGATAACACCAAATTGACAGTGATGGTGAATGAGTTTAATAAAAGATTAAGCAAGCTAGAAAAAAGCCAGATAGATATGTCACACAGATTCCAAGAACAAAATAAAGGTAATGCTATTTCTGTTTCCAGCGGAGTTGTTTTAACTCACAGTGAAAAGGTGAATACAGGCAAGCCACCAACACAAAAATCAGAAAGAAAAAAAAAAGAACTAGGGAAGAAGAATCATCCACTAACACAGAGGAAGAATGGTTTCATGTACAGAGCACAAACGTTACTAAAAGAAGGAAAGGGAAAAATATGGGTGCTTTTAACATCTCCTTCCAAAATAGTTTTGATCCTTTAGCTCCATAATTTGTATCTAATGATGGCACTGTTGATATGGATGATGGGCATAATATTATAAAATCTACAGGGATTAATCAAACAGAAACAAGCACATGTGTACCACTAGTATTACTGAAGCCTGAAAGTGATAATAATAAACCAACTGGGGGCTTAAACTTTCAAACAGTGAGTACAGATGGCCCAAATAATGTCAAAAATATGGAGACAGATAGTGAGCAGTTACTGGGTAAAAAAACAAATATTTGTTTTGGGTGATTCTCTAGTCAAAGGGTTGGACAGAAATATATGTAATAAGGATAAGGCTTCAAGAACCTTATCATGTTTTAGAGGGGCAAGAGTTACTGATATCAATAAAATGGTAAATGACATCTTGAGATATGATGCTCAGAACTCCCTAATTATAATTCATGCTGGAGCCAATAATATATTTACACAGAATGACATTCCCTTCTTCATTGTGATCTGAGAAAACTGTCAGAAAATTCCTTAAGGGGTTAAAGATGTATTATGTTTATTCATGTGCATGTGTTTGATATTGATTTTTTTTGTATTTGTTTAAAATAGTTTGTAATTGTGTGATTGTGTATTTATATATATTTTGTATTAGATTGCCTGTAGTTGGTGTGATTATGCGAAACTTGGAAAATTTGCACAGGGCTGTCTTGAAAACTGGATTGTATTATCCAAATGACGTGTATTATTCCTGTATAAAAATAAATTCTTTTACTAATTTTTTACTTTGGAATAAACAGCAAATTAAGCAAGAATTTGTAGATATGACTAATAAATTAGTGGATACAGGATGCAATTTTGCATTCTCAGAAATACTGCCAATACCAATGGCTACTTATGAGCAGACATTAAAATTATGAACGGTAAATAAATGGTTGTGTTTATGGACTCAAAAACAAGGAATTGGATATATAGTTCACTGGGAAAAATTCAGTATAAATAATGACTACTTTTGTAGAGACAGGCTTCACTTGAATAATAAAGGTAAACAAAAGCTAGGCACACACATGGAAAATATATGTTAGAAATTATTTAAACTGTTCATTGGGGTGGGAAGAATTACATAGACCAGGCTAATGATAAAATAAATACACACTCTAAAAATACAAAGACATATAAGATGCATGATAAACATATGAAACTTAAAAATATAACTATCCAATTACTTAATGCAAGAAGTTTGCATAATACAATGGATGTGTTGAGATATACACTAATTAGCAAACAAATCAATATGTGTGCTATGTGTGAAACCTGGTTTACAAATGATGATTGGGACACTGATATCCTAGGATATACTAAATTTATTAAAAGTAGGAAACAGAAAAAAGGGGGAGGTGTTGCCCTATATGTAACTGAAAGCATGAAATCTGAAATTAAAAAACTTCAGGATGATGATATAGAGGCACTTTGGGTTGATCTTTACTTAAATAACAGAATAATGACTCTTGGTTTGGGTTATATATCTCCCAGCCTGGACTCCCATAGTAATATGGCCTTCCTCAGTGCAACTGAAAATATGAAACTGCCCAATGAGTATATTCTTATGGGAGACTTTAACATGCCAAACATCGATTGGACAACTCTTGAAGCAAGAGGAACTATGGAAAAAAGATTCTTGGAATTTACCTTGCAGAACAATCTTGAACAATTAGTCCTAAAACCTACCAGGGGAAACCAATGTACTCAATCTAATCTTGACTAATATTTACAATATTAACTCTAAACCAACAGTCTTGCCACCACTGGTTGATAGTGATCACAACATACTATAGCTTAATTTAAATATAACAACCATAGGAAGTAATAATGGAATAACAAAAATCAGAGATTTTAATAGAGGTGATTATGATAGTACAGTGCAATCTCAATCTAATGAATCCCCATTATCCAGAAATCCTTATCTAATGGACTAATAGCTTGTCTCCCAAGTGATACTCTCTGTACATTTTAATCCCAGTTTAATGGACTCCCTATTAACCAAACTAATTTCATGTCTCCCAAGCAGTATGGATAATCGAGATTGTACTGTATTAAAAACCTTTTAAGTAATTGGAATTGGGTTCTGGAGTTAACAGAAAACTCAAATTTACAAGACCAATGTGGTATAATCAATACTAAGATTATGCATTGTATAAATACATGGGTTCCATGGAGGATAGAATATGATAAAAACTCAAAAAGAATCCCACTATGGTGGACAAATGAAATAAAAAAAGTTATAAACAAAAAACATAGGGCATATTGAAAATACAAGAAATCCCAAAACACAGTTCATTTTTTAAACTACAAAATCCCGATAAAAAAGAATGAAAATCTTATTAAAAAAAGGAAACAAGAACTAGAATTTCGCCTAGCAACTGATTCAAAAAATAATAAAAAAGGCTTTAATAATTATATTGGATCACTCAAGGGTAGCCAAAATTGTATAGGGCCATTAAAATACAAGACTCAGTAGTGTCTAAGGATTCCCATATGGCTAATGAGCTAAATACTTCCTTTAGGAATGTTTTCCTCTCCAAGGAATATATTGAAATCAAGCAATTACATAATGAAGGAATAGTGGAATCCAGCACTACAAAAGAAGTACTGGATTTAATAAAAAATTTGAAGGAAGAATCTGCACCTGGCCCAGGTGGTATAGCTCCAAAATTTCTAAAAAATGTTTTCAATGAGTTGGCTGGCCCTCTAGCAGTGCTATATAATACGTCAATAAATAATGGGACTGGATTAAAGGAATGGAGGTGTGCAAATGTTGTGCCAATACATAAGAGTGGTAGCAAACAACTTGTTGGAAATTATAGGCCCATTAGCTTGAACTCTGTGATAGGCAAAATGATTGAGAGAATAATTCAAACAACAATGAATGCTTATATACATAGAACTGCAGTATGTGACATTACACAACATGGCTTTACACCTGGTAGATCGTGTTTTACCAACTTAATCAGTTTATTTGAGCCAGTTAGTGAGGCTCTTGATGAAGGTTTGCCTATGGATGTTGTTTTTCTAGATTATGCTAAGGCATTTGACACAGTGTCACATAAAATCTTGTTGGAATATCTGTGTAAATTTAAATTCCACAGCAACATCATCAAGTGGATTTGCTCATGGCTGAATGATAGAGTACAACGTGTAGTAGTACGTGGACACAAATCAAGCTGGGGTCCCATGACAAGTGGAGTTCCACAGGGTTCTGTCCTGGGACCCTTGTTGTTTAACATACTTGTATTAACAATGAGAGTAAGTGACTGTGTCTGGATAGGAAAGTATGCAGACGATTGTAAAAGTGCCTGTATAGTCAACAATCGAGAGTCAATCTCCAAATTTCAGGAATGTTTGAATAGTATATGTGTCTGGGTAGATGAGAATAAAATGACATTTAATAAACTAAAATGTAAAGTTATGCATTTTGGAAATAACAACAGGGGGTCAAACTACACTATAAAAGATAAAATAATTCAATTAACCATAAAAGAAAGACATCTAGGTATAACTATTACCACAATCTAAAATTTGATGTTCATGTAAAAAGAATAGTAAAAAATGCTACTCCATTCTGGGATGTATACATAGGCATATAAAAAGTAGGAGGGCTGTGGTCCTGATGCCTCTGTATACAAGTCTTGTCAGGCCTCACATGGAGTACTGTGTCCAATTTTGTGCTCCTACTACTTTAGGTGCTCTGAATATGATGGAGAAGGTCCAAAGAAGAGCTACCAAGAGAGTAAAACATCTAGGACATCTCCCATATGAGTATAGGCTTAAGTCCTTGAACCTATACTCTCACAAGTATAGGTTATTAAGTGGTGATATATACAGTGCATTACATAATAGTGATGCACTTGATGTTATATGCTTAGAAAAACAGGATTGTGAAAATAGTACCAGATCACACAAAGATAAAATTAAATGCTCGGTTAAAAAAAAAACAATGAAGACAGTGTTTTTTTACAGAGAAGGCACCACCAATATGGAATTCATTACCAAAATATGTTGTTAATAGTGATACTGTGCAAAGATTCAAAATCATCTTGGATGACTATATGAAGGAAATAAAATATAAATACCATCATTAATTAATGGTGGCGAGTTCACTATGGGCTTTGTCCTTATGAACTTGTAGATAACTATGGAACTATGAAACTATAGGCAAATACATGCCTTAGGAGGATGGTATGTACTTTGGAAACACAATATCCACCAGAATAGACTATATATTTTTTTTCCAAAAGAGGTAGGATGCAGAATGACCAAACTATTCCAAATGTAGCTCTGACCATATGGAACTTCATGTTTCCATAGATTTAAAAGACTCCAAAAAAATAGGGCCAAACTATTGGAAACTAAATACTACACTATTGACTGATTACAACTTATTTAAGGAATGCACAGAATTCATATTAGCAAAATTATCTACTTCTGTCTATTTTAACACAGTTCTTGAATAGTGGTGCAAGACCAAGAAATTATCAAAATCGTTATTTTCCCTAAAAGGAAAGAAAAAGTTAAGAAATGATTATTTATATTACTTAACAATTCTGAAGTCAATATATGAAATTACTCTCATTACAATCTACCTTAAAAATCACTTATAAAACTCAAATTGATCATGTTAAAAAAGAAATGAAAAAATACCTTTATGACAAGGCCAGATCCTTAGTAGTAGAACAAAAATTTGGAACTAGATTAAAAAAAGATTCTTTAGATACTTTTAAATATGATTTTGAGTATAATAAAAGAAAAATCATGGATGCTATTAGGACTCAAAAAGGTAATAAGTTACAACATAGTTATCAAATATTACGATATGTAGAAACCCAGTATGAATCTTTTTTTCTCACTTATAGCATCAGATACCATACCAGGCCCTTTTTTTGAAAATCTACCTATTCCATCACCTCCAGAAAAATAAGTCAATTTACTCACAAGATCTATAGCCTTGTCAGAAGTAAATGACACCATTAAAGACCTACCCCTACATAAAGTCCCAGGACCTGATGGTATTGGTTCAGAGTTTTATAAGGTCCACCAAAAATGAATGGGGGTGGTGCTCACCGGATTATATAATGAGATATTGGACACAAAAAACACCTCACAAAGTTTGTCTCAGGCAATAATGATTTTATGATTTAAGCAGGGAGACAATATGGAACTAAACAACTGGAAACCAATTTCACTTTTTAAATTCTGATTATAAAATTTTGACTAGGATTCTTACCAAAAGATTACAAATAGTGATAGGAAAAATAATTAGTGAGTTCCAAACCTGCTCAATTCCAGGAAGAAATATTTCTGATAATTTAATTCAAATTCGAGAGATTTTTGATAAATATAGTAAAAACAGTAATTCAGGTTTTTTTCTTCCATTGGACCAGGAAAAGGCCTTCGATCGTATCTCTCATAACTTTTTATATTACGCATTACGCTGTCATGGGATTCCGGAGAAATGTATTTCATTGATAAAGCTTTCATATGACAATGCATATTTCAGGATAATGATTAATGGGTATTTAGAAAAAACAATAAAACAAACTTAAGGGGTCAGACAAGGCTGTCCCTTAAGCCTTATTCTTTATAGTTTTGGTTTAGACATATTATTAAGAGGAATTTCTGTAGTTCCAGAAATCACAGGTCTCTCCATCCAAAAAAATGGCAATCCAGTGAAAACCATTGCATATGCAGATGATATCTGTATTTTATTTTAGAAAATTCTAAGTAAGGCGATGTAATTAAAGAACTTCTTAAAGAATTTTGTCAAATGTCAAATGCAAAGATTAATTTACAGAAAAGCAGGGCAGTATATCTAGATACAGGAACATCACCAGCATTTAATGTTGCAGGTATTCCAGTGTGTACCAGACAAATTATTTTATTGGGTTTAATTTTTGGTATAACAACCAAAAATAAGAGCACCATCCACCTTCATATCAGTAATATATTTCTAGGGACATGGATATGTTGTTCATCCACACTTTCTGGCAGGTATCCTTGCTGCTTTAAATCTTGCTGGAAGGTCTTCAAGCTGGCTCCTCCCACCCACCCAGGTGATAAAACTCTTGGCTCCGCCCCTTGACGCCTGATCTTCCTTATTGCTTGGAAGCTTAGGTTCCCTCCTTAATGCTCTGCATATAAGACTGGTTCCTAATTCTTCGGCTTACCCGAAATTAAGTTTAAGGTTTTCAAGACTTCGGTCAAATATTTCCCTTGCGGCTGCGATGGACAAATCGACTCCTGACTTCCGGAGGTGCCCATGCAGGCAGAAGATGTCTCGAACGGATCCAACCTCCATGTGCGTCTACTGCTTAGGCCTTGAGCACAACCCGCAGGCCTGCGATCTGTGCTCTTCCTTCTCGGCCTACGTCCTGGAGGACTGCGCTGCCCGTTTACAACTTGGGCGCCCCGAGAAACGTTACCCGCTGGTGAAGTCTAAGGAGGCCCGTTTGGCGGTGTCTGCGGTGGCTGGCTCGGCTGAACAGCTCGAGCAGATGATCGCCCTCGAGGAGGAGGCAGAGCAGGCCTCATCTTCATCTTCCTCGGTCACGGCCTTTATCCCGCTCTCTTTGGGATCCTCCTATTCAGCTTCTTTTAAGGAGCTCTGTCAGTCCCTTTCCACCAAGGGAAAGGGGCCATCAGGACTTTCCTCTCAGTCCAAGAAGAAGGACTCTAAAGGTAAGTACCTCTGTCGATGCTCTTGGGAGCGGAAGAGGTCCCCCTCCCCAGGTAGTCGACCTTCGACTTCGGTCGATCCTTTGGCTTTGGCCACTGGCCTCACGGCGTCCCCGTCAGGTCAGTTGGCTGAGACACCCATTGACGCAGTCGAGATTTTTCTCGACCCGTCGGACGGGTTGTTGACTGGTGAAGCCAACAACCCTCACTCCCCGGTTTCCCCAGCGGAGATCGAGGTGGCCGAGGACTTGCCTGTGCCTCCGGTTCCAGAGTCCATGGTCAAAACTACCGAGCCAAGGGGAAAGCGGGTCTCCCCCGCCCTGCCCCAGAACCCTCCTCAGAAACACCGAGGTTCTCGGTCTCGGTCTCGGACATCTTCACGGTCCAGCCGATCCCGCTGGCATAGGTGGTCTCGGTCCCAGTACCGTAGTAAGCGGCGTCGCCGCTCATCCTCGTCTTCCTCCTCGGACGAGGAGAGGCTTTGACGGAAGTTGCATCAGCGCTATGAGGACCTCATGTGGCAACAGCTCCTTCTGTCTGGGAGCAAGCCGACGTCATCGCCTTCCCCGGCCATCAAGTGGCTGTCACCGGAGCGGCCGAAGCAACCCCTCGCCCTAGTCGAGGCACCTGCCCCGGGCCTGTTGCTCGACCGAAACCAGCTGCCCCACCAATTCTGGTGGAACCTCCACCTCCACAGCCGCAGTTTGGGTCCCCGACCAAGATTTCTCGGTTGGGCCAGGGCCTGCCCCATGGGCTGTCTGTCACCCTCACTCCCAACCATCCTCGGCAGGTGGAGGGTGGCTCAGGCCCAAGGCAGCTCTTTGCAGACTCGTCCGAGTCTGATGATGATTCCTCCCTGTTCTCCAGGCAGGTCGACCTGGAGTCCTCCGGAGGTCAGTCGCTAGACGATAGCCCATCGTCCTTCATGGGTTTTCTTAGGCTCATCTCGGAGTCCACTGGGATGCAGCTCGAGCCTGTATCCAAGTGGGCCAAGTATCCCCTAACGGAGATATTGGACCGAGGGGATTCACCCACGGAGGCTTTTTCGGTGGCCGAGGCCATTGTTGGCCTGGCCTTGGAGCTCTGGCAGTGACCTGCTTCCTGCCCTGTGCCTTTGGCCAGGATGGCAAGGAAGTACGGGTTCCCTACCAGTTCCCTGTCCAGTTTTTCAGAACACCCCTCAGCCGAGGGGTTGGTTACCAACAGCGTCTTCCGACGTGCCGGAAGCGCCAGGGACGTGGACAATCCTCCTGACAAGGAGTTCAAGAAATTGGAATACGCCGGGTGCAAAGTCTATGCTGCATCCTCCCTTGGCCCTCGTCAGGCCAGCTCAGCCGTGCTGATGGCACACTTCTCTCACGCCCTGTTGGTCTCCCTGGATGAGGTAGTCCCTCATCTCCCGGCTGACCTGCAGACCACGGTCAAGCAGGTGCAGGACCAGGGCAGGGCAGTGGCCAAGCAGCAACTTCAGACTGCTCTGGACATCGACGACTCATGTGCCAGGTCAGTCGCAGCCACAGTGGCCATGCGCCATCGGGCATGGCTGAGGATATCCACCTTCACAGCAGATACCCAGCACAAGTTGGTGGATGTCCCCTTCTTGGGGACCTACCTCTTCGGCCCTGGAGTGGAGGGTCACCTCCAGAGGATCAAAAAGTCCAATGCCACTCTGGACTCGGTCTCCTCCACCCAGAGGGACCCAAGCCCTTTCGTCCGTCTCCGCCCACGGCACGTCCGGCCCAGCAGCATCAGGGCCAGCAGGCTCACACTTGGCATCCCAAAGCCAAGCCTGTGGCTTCCTTTTCCAGGAAGCAGGGAGGCAAAGGCCCAGGAGGTCCCTCGGCCGGTTCCTCCTCTAAGCCTGCCCAGTGACGGGTTGAGGGGTGTTGCCCCAACCTCGTCACTCCACCCTGGGTTCCCCCCGTGGGGGGACGCTCCACCACTTCCTTTCTGCCTGGTCCGCTATCACCACGGACCGGTGGGTGCTGGAAGTGGTAGGAAAGGGCCTGCCTCTGGAGTTTGAGCAAGCCCCACCCTTCCGAGCCGTCACCCCCCAGGGGGCCTCGGGTTCCGCAGCCTCGTTGTTGGCTCGCCGAGCCAACATCACTCTGCTCCTCAAGAAAGAGATGATCAGAGAGGTGGTGGATCCTCCCTCAGACCTGGGGTTTGTGTCCAGGTACTTCCTGGTCCCAAAATGGATGGGGGGCTGGTGCCCCATTCTCGACCTGCATGACCTGAACAGGTTCCTAAGGTCTTGGACCTTCAGGATGGTCACTCTGACTCAGATAATACCATCCCTGGAATGAGGCGTGTGGTTCTGTTCTCTGGACCTACAGGATGCGTTCTTTCACATCCCTATCCGTCCGTCTCACCAGATATTCCTTCTCTTTCGAGCAGAGGAATCCCTTTGCGAGTTCCGAGCCATGCCCTTTGGCCTATCTCTTGCTCCCAGGGTCTTCACCAAATGCATGGCAGTGGTGACAGCATTCCTGCGGTGCAGAGGGGTCTGGGTGTACCCTTACCTGGACGATTGGCTGATAGCAGCCCCCTCCAGACCAGAGGTGGAGTGGTCCAGAGATCTAGCCCTCCAGGTTTGCTCTCAGATCGGCCTTCTCATCAACGAGGCCAAGTCATAACTTGGGCCAAAGCAGGTGATACATTTCATCGGGGCAGAGCTCAACTCTCTTCGAGCCAGAGCACGACTCCCGGCGGACAGGGCTGAGGCTCTTTCCTCCTTTGCCCAATCATTTCTGGTTGGGCAATTGTGCCCTGCCTGGGACTTCCTGCACCTCCTGGGTCTCATGGTGGCCTGTACCAGCATGGTCCATTGGGCCCGCTGGCACATGCATCCCCTTCAGTGGGGATTGGCCAGCCAGTGGTCACAGCACTGCGATCCATTGGACCAGCTAGTGACGGTGACCCAGGGGATGTGGAACGCTCTCCAGTGGTGGACCGTTCCAGTCCATTTGCAGGAGGGCATCCCATTTGTCCGCCCCGAGCCGACGGTCTCTCTATTGACCGATGCCTCTCTGATGGGTTGGGGTGCCCATCTGGGGGAGCACAGAGTGCATGGCCTCTGGTCCCCTCGGGAGTCCTGATCCCATATCAACCTGCTGGAGCTTCGAGCAGTTCATCTAGCCCTCACCACCTTTGCTCCATTTCTACGGGGTCAAGTGGTTCAGGTCCAGATGGACAATACCATGACCATGTACTACCTAAACCACCAGGGCGGGATGCGCTCCATGCCTCTGTGCAAAGGAAGCTCTCCGCATTTGGTCACTCGTATGTAGCCTGGAGGCGGATCTCCTAGCCATCCATGTGGCAGGAACCTCCAACACTCTGACCGATGCCCTAAGCTGGATAGGGGCTGTGTCCCACGAGTGATCTCTCCTGCCGGAGGTAGTACAAGATCTGTTCTCCCACTGGGGCACACCTCAGGTGGACCTGTTTGCCTCCAGGGAGAATGCAAAGCTGAGGCTGTTTCATGCCTGCCCCCCTCAGCAGGGTTCACTGCAGGGGGATGCCTTCTCAAGGCCGTGGACCCCGGGCCTCTTCTAAGCCTTTCCCTCATTTCCCTTGATCCACAAGGTGCTTCTCAAGGTGAGGAGGAACAAGGCGCAGGTGATTCTGGTAACCCCAGACTGGCCCCGCCAATGCTGGTATCTAGATCTCCTCAGCCTCAGCTCCAGGCTCCCGAGGCAGCTTCCGGCTGGCCCGGACCTGTTATCAGTCAATCAGGGGAAGGTGTTCCATCCGGACCTTCAATCCCTGCACCTGACGGCCTGGTTCCCGAGTGGCTAGAGTTCCAGGCCTTGGGTCTTTCCGACGAGGTCCTCAATGTAGTTGAGGCATCCCATAAGAAGTCGACCAGAAAATGCTATGCCTTCAAATGGAAGAGATTCTCCATTTGGTGTCAGGGCAAGGGCCTGGACCCTTCCTCCTGTTCCTTGGCCAGCATCTTGGGCTATCTATGGTCCCTTTCTCAGCAAGGGCTTAGGTCGACGACCCTAAAGGTGCACCTGGCAGCCATTTCTGCTTGCCGGGCACGGGCCAGGAAGCAGTCGGTGGCACAGGAGTCGGTGGTCGGGCGCTTTTTCAAAGGCCTGGATCACATATCCCCTCCAGTGCGTGAACCTCCACCTCTGTGGGATCTACTGCTGTTATTGGCAAAGCTCATGGGCAAGCCATTCGAACTAATGTACAGGTGTGACATCTCTCACCTGTCATGGAAGACCGCCTTCTTGGTGGCTATCATGTCAGCCAGAAGGATGGGAGAGCTCCAGGTGCTTTCCATCGAGTCTCCTTACCTGGTCTTCCACAGGGACAAGGTTGCCCTGCGCCCCCACCCGAAATTCCTTCTGAAGGTGGTGTCGGAGTTTCACCTTAACCAGGTGTTGACTCTGCCGGTGTTCTACCCCAATCACACCTCGGAGGCCGAAAATAGGCTCCATACTCTGGACCCTAGAAGGGCGCTTGTTTACTATAAGGAGCGCACAGCTGAAGTTCAGGGAGAGGTTCGCCAGCTGTTTGTCACCTACGCTGAAGCTGCACCTGGCAGACCTGCAGCCAAGCAGACGATAAGCAGGTGGGTCACCTCCTGCATAGATCTCTGCTATAGGTTGGTGGGCATGGAGCCTCCCAAAGGGATAAGAGCTCATTCTACCCGCCATACCGCTGCATCGGTAGCTGCTTCCAGGGACGTCCCTTTCCAGGATATCTGCAGGGCTGCTACCTGGGAGTCGGCACATACCTTTATAACCCACTACCACATCGACCTTGAGTCATGCCGGGATGCTGGTTTTGGGGCCTTGGTTCTCCAGTCTCTATTTCCTAAGTAGGGGGTGTGTGCCTTGCCTCCCTCCTCCTGGAGAACTGCTAGGAGTCTGCCAGAAAGTGTGGATGAACAACATATCCATGTCCCTAGAAATACAGGTTACTCACCTGTAACAGGAGTTCTAGGAATGGTATATGTTGTTCATCCACATGACCACCCGACCTCCCCGGCTTTGATGCACAACCTGAGCTTCCAGCGGGCCAGATCTGGCGTCATGGGGCGGAGCCAAGAGTTTTATCACCCTGGTGGATGGAAGGAGCCAGCTTGAAGACCTTCCGGCAAGATTTAAAGCGGCAAGGATACCTGCCAGAAAATGTGGATGAACAACATATACCATTCCTAGAACTCCTGTTACAGGTGAGTAACCTATATTTATTGCTTTTCAAAAGTTACCAAAGCGGTGGACGGTGCTCTTATTTTTGGTTGTTGAACTTAGTTTCTTAATGAGCATGTCCGGTTTCGGAGTACACTACTTTTGGTCTGCATATTTAATATTTGGTATACCTGAGGCTGGATGTATAAACTGGAAAAATAAAATCAGAACTGGACATTTAGTCATAGAAAAATGGAAGAACTTGCACATTTCAAAAAAGAAGAGAGTAATTTTAATTAAAACATTATTATTACCCTTTTTTTTATATCTAAGTGCAATTTTTCCTGTACCAAGAGATCTAGAGACTAGCCCGTACAGCTTATTTTTTCAAGCATTGTGGGGAAACCATCTGAACCTGGTAAAGTGAAATTTCACTTATTTAGCACAAAAGCAAGGGGGCCTAGAGATGATAAACCCGGTAGCACTTTTTACTACTAATTTTATTTCCTACAATATTAAACCACTTTTACAGGCAAAAGAGAAAACTAGGCATTTTTGGCAATATTTGGGACTAATAAATCTGTTATCTGTTTGGAAAGAGGGGAAGTCACATTTTCATGTCATCTGGAAAAGAGAGCACATCTCTATTCATTTGATAGAAATGTTTAAAAGAATAAAATAGTGGAAAATCACCAGAGAGGAGGTTCTCTTTTCCAAAACTGAGTTTTATCAAATTTAATATTACGTCAAGTTTGGGAACCCTTAGTATTTCCATTGGGTGCATCAGAAAAAACTGAACAGACTCTTAAACTTTTAGTAGAACCCAGATTACCTGAACATATGTGGGATACTATATGGTTGACCTGTCATGGGAAGATATGGGTCTGCAATAATCATAATCATAAACAGCTTAGTGACCGTTTCTGTCCAAGGGACACATGCAATGGTATTCTAGAGACACAGGAACACCTTTTATTGATGTGTCCTTATGTTACTTCTTTTTGGAAAATGTTGGCCTCCTATTATTGTACACCTTCTTTTTCCACTATTGATTATAACACTCTGGTTTTAGGGATTTACACTGGGTTTTGGAAAAAAATTAACCCTAGTACTTTGAGAGTTGTGACTGGGATTCTAAAATATAATATATGGATCACAAGGTGTAAGTATGTTTTACAACAAATTTACTGGACCAAGAAGAACTTAAGCATTGTGTAACTAAACAAATTCAGGAGGCATAGAACAAAGACCTGAGAAGACTGATGCAGAAGGAAACTCTTGCTTTGTGGATTAATTGTGAAAACTGGTGGTATCATCCACCATGATGTGTTTCTCAGTTTTATTTTGTAATTTCCTTTTGTAAATATATAACCTGTTTTTCTTTTCCCATTTTTTCTAGTTTAATTTAGAAATTAAGATATGGAATTAATTTCTGTTAATTTCTATTGTTTGTGTTTATTGATTATTTTGGAATATTTTGTATAGGTTTGTATGTTCTAAATAAAAAAAAAACTCCCTTACTGGCCTGTAGGGGGAACCTCTGATTGGTCAGTCAGTCATTTCCCTGATGTCGATGATGGAGGTGGACGTGCATGAGATAGAGGAGTTGGTCTCTTCTTCTGCCTCAGTAGTGGCTGAGACCGAAAATTTCTTTGATGCCCCTGTGGCTCCTGATGCACAAATGAAAACTGAAGTAATGGCTGACAATCAGACTCTGGAAGGAAAACAGAAAACAGATGTTCTGTATAGCTCAGTATAGCAGTATAGTGCAGTGGTATAAGGCTCTGAGCTGCAAATCTGGAGACCTGGGTTTGAATCTCACAGCCCCCACATGCATACTGTGTGACCCTGAGCAAGTCACTTAACTTCCCTGTGCTCCCAGGTCGCACCTGTAAACATGCTTTCAGCTTAGTGTGAAACTCCTGGTTAAACAATTGAAAAAAAAAGTTCATTACTCTTATTGTAACAACCACACAGGAGTGTTACAATATACATATTTGTGTTGCAATTGGGTTGTGCATTTGAGAAAGAGTAATGTGCTCGGGGACAGCCCAGGTTCCAATTGTCTCAGTGGCGCAGCTGGTTAGCACAATCAGAATGGTATTCCGGGTGGCCTGGGTTCAAGTCCCAGCTGAGGCATTTGCTTCTTTCTCACCTCTGTTTGTATGTGTTCCATACATATGCACACCACACCTGTGTGACTGTTACAATGTAAATATTTGTTTTGCCATTGGGTTGTGCATTTGAGAAAGAGTAATGTGCTTGGGGACAGCCCAGGTTCCAGTTGTCTCAGTGGCGCAGCTGGTTAGCGCAATTGGAACAGTATTCCAGGTGGCCTGGGTTCAAGTCCCAGCTGAGGCACTTACTTCTTTCTCACCTCTATTTGTATGTATTCATTACTGTTATGTTCTAAAATGAAGGCGTGCACGTCAGTGATATCATGCACTGGCTCCAGCAGTGCTGCAAGGTCTTACGTGCACCTGAAACAGTTATTGATGATGAATATTCCTGGACAGGGGCATGGAAATTTAAAATTAAACTACAAAATACAAAGGAGGTAGTATTGCATCTCTCCCTTACAGTTTTTTCTTGGGAAAGGACAAGGGATATGTTTTTATTCTGGGCAGCCAAAGGTGTGCTACAAATGCGGAGCCTGAACACATTTGGCCAATGTCTGTGACAAAAAGAGATGTGGGATATGTGGGGAATTTGGGCACAGCAGTATGCAATGTATCAGTCATGTAAGGGGCAACTTGTTCGAGGAACACGGACATGATTTTTAGGATTGCCCGTGGGCAGCACATAATAAATGCCACCCAATGAACCCAGTTGAGCTAACAAAATGGCTCAACAGCAGGGGAAAGACCCAACCCCACAAAACCAAAATAGGGAGGACATGGCTCAGTCTGCACAGAACCCCCCAGAGCCTGTGGCAGCTCAGCCAGCACCTTCCATTAGGCAACAAAATGAAGACATGGAGATGAAGGAAAGTAATGGAACTTCAATCCCATCTCCCATACCCACAGAAAATAGAGCCCCTACAAGTCAGGAAGGAACAGCTGCAGAAAAGCCATCATCCCCCAACATGGGAAACTCCTTTGCCATGGTGCAGGAGTCTTAGACAACAAAAAAACAGCACCAAAAGGGGTAGAGTCAGAAACCCCTTTGGAATCTTGGCTACAAACAGTGGTGAAGGGCTGGCAACTGAGGAACTAGACTCAAATGCCTCTTCTACTCATTCCACCCCCCTTCCCCCCCCAGAGATGGATGATACAGGGGGAACTGGAAAAAAGGGAAACAAAGAAGAAAAAGAAACAAATGACTGCAATATAATGTTATGTTCCAGTTTAACATAGCAACTCTAAATGTCCATAGTTTGATAAACAGTATGAAAAGAGATGCAGTGTTTTCCATGTTACATGATTTAAAATTAGATGTGATCTCAGTACAGAGACATGGTTTAATTCAACAATTATGGTACTGCAAGCACAACGATCTTGGTTATGGTGGCCTTCATATTGTTCCATTGGGATAGACAGGGTGGATGGGCTGGGGATACTATTTGCAGAGCCTTTCTTTAAACTACACAGGATTATGGAATTACAACCAGGCAGGGATTAATAGTTGACAGAATATGGCAGAACGAACCCAGTAGAGTTATTGTGATATATAGAGCACAAGGAAAGGCAGACAGGGTGCAACTAATGAAGATGATACAACCATATTTAGCTACAGCAAAAAAATGTGTTCTTTGGGGGGATTTTAATTGTACCTTAGAAGCCGACAGCTGACTTACACAAAGTACCAGGGGAAAAAAGTGTACTGCGACACAGCAGCAGACCCACAAATAAAATATACATATGTTAGAAATAATTTGACATCAAAAATAGATTATATTTTTTGTGACCAAAAGTTTGAAAGTGCTAAAACAGAAATAATTCCGGTAGAATTTTCTGAACATGTTGCAGTCGTAACAAAAATCTTGACAGATATAGGTATAACTCTATCACCGCAAAGATGGAAATTAAATATGAAAAATCTAACCTGTCCAGAAGTAAAAATAAGGTTATTGGAAGTATTTATTGTAGAAACATGAGTAATAGCACTATACGAAGATGTTGGGAAATGGTGGGAAGATACAAAAAGAGACATTCAAAAATGGATGAAAATTATGGAAAAACAAAAGCAAACACACATTTTTTGAAATATTTTGATCTTACGACCGAGCTGTATAAATTGTTGATGCCAAAATTCCTAGGTCTGGTCCGAAAAATACACCAGCCCTGCTACTCTACTCTACCATCTCTTTACCTTCTAGAATCAACTCCTCCTTCAGAGACAAAACCCTATGGGTTGCTTCTCCTCTAATCCCCTTACTGACCAATTTAACCTACTTTCTTTTGGCATCTTGCCCCTTTTCCGCAAGTTACTAACTCTTCCCTTAGTCTTGCCCCCCTTTCTTTCCTCGCCCAATTTCCTGTTTAGGGCAATTTTTCCCAAGACTCAGCATGTGCTGTCTTGAAGCCTACATCTTGTAACAATGTACCATTGTACCAAAGTAATCATTTTGTTAAATGCTGTCTGTCCTTACACTATGTACTATAGCAATCCTTACTTCTCTGTTGTAAAAAGTGCACCTTTCGATTGTTGTGTTTACTGTCTTGTAATTCTATGATGTGGAGCCTTTGTAAAGGAGCAGTTTTGCTCAAACGTTGTTAATTCTGAGATTTAATAAATAAATAAATAAAAATAACATTTATTTTAAGAACCGACTTATCAGAACAAATCAGTGAAATAAAACAGAAAATGAAAAAGGTGCAGTACAACAGAACATCTTGTTTAGAGGCAGAACTAAGTTTTGGAACTAGAAAAAAACCCTTTTCAGACCCTTGTAAGGCATGTAAAGAAAGAAAAGAAAAAGAGAGGTCACATGTTTCTGAATGTTTCTGAATTAAAAGACAAATGGAGTTTTGAGGTCTAATACGGGCATCATTATATAAATAATAGAAGAACACAGAGAAGCTTTTACTAGCTCAGAAAAGATAGACTAAAACTTAATGGAGGATTATTTACAAGTTCAAATACCAAGGTTAGCTCTAGAAAGGACAACCCTAGATGAAGAAATACAAGAAGAGGAAGTTTTAGAAGCAATAAGAGCCTTAAAATTAGGTATAATGTCCGGAGAGGACAGACTCCCTAATGAGCTTTATAAAACATTTCCAGAGATTATGGAGGCTTTCTTGGTAAGAGTATTCAGATATCTGCTAACCTTAACAAAACTCCTAGAAGAATTTGCCCATGGATTAATATATACAATAATGGATGGGGAAGTGTGCTTAATGAGAAATTAATGGTTGCTCGAGGTGTGGGATGCTACATAAACCCCAAGGGCAAAGCCTGAGGGGTTTATTAAAGCATCCCACACTGAAAAATGTTAAAGCGCCACTTTCAAGCCACGAACATAGTCAGCTGAAATGACGCTTTCACTAAAAAAAGTTTAAAAACAGTACTGCACAGGTTCTGCACTTACAGACAGCAATCCTCACTCCAGTGGTGAAATTCCATGCTTCTCCACAGCAGCACACTTCCAAAACAGTGTTGGGGGAGGCAATAGAGGACACAAGAGCTTCTCACTACTAATACTACTGTGTCCCTTGTACAAATACTGACTCCTACTGGACAGCTATAGGACTATTTTTTTAACATGTGTACATACTCATTTAAAAAAAAAGTAAAGAAACTGATTTGTTTTTATCTTTATCTGTTTTTATCTTTAATATTAAAATTAAAATGGACTCAGTTCATAATAGCAATAATGCACTACAGGGTGTGGTATATCATGAGATATCATCACTTCTCCGGTGCGTGAGTCAATCGGCCTGTAGCCTAGTGCCTCACAACACACTCAAGACATGACGATATCCCATGATATACCACACCCAGTTGTGCATTATTGCTTAATTAAAAAGCAGTTAAAGAAAGCTGCCTTGCATAAATTGAATTTGACATGGCCCGAGACTGCTAATGTTATTGATATTCTCCCTTCGTGAAGTTTGACCTTTAGCATCACTCATGGCTATGCCACTCATGATTTCGAAGATCAGACTGCACTCAGGAAGAATATCAATGGTAGTTTTAGTCAGGCCATGCATATTCCTTATATATACATACAGTATATACACATAGATATGGAATAACATCCTTCAATATGTCCAGACGTGCTCTGATATAGGAACACCTCAGGTGCATTGTGAGGCTCAGCACATGTGCTGAATCCTTTCACCCACCTAAGAAGTTAATTTATCTGAGCACACTCATACACCTCAAAGGGCATTATTCCACTTACAGGTACTACATTGAAATGTAAAGTTTTAACAGTCATTTATTTTTACAGTCAGCTTACCTCTACAGTTTTTATGTTTGCTTGCACGCATGTGCAAGAAACATAGTGCCATCATCCGAGATTTCGGAGGTGTGTCACCCCCTCTTCCAATTCAGTCAGTGTGTTGGCAGGTGTGGCCCCTGTCTGCCAATGCATGCTAGAGCTGTCTATGACAAAGCTCCAAAATGCAGTAGCATACAGTTGAAAGAGGAGCTACGCTTCGGTGAGCAGTGATAGATATCACCTGCTCATGCAACTCCCCTACACCTACACACACACACACACCTACGCCTACTGCATACTCCCCCACGCACACACTCTATAGCCGAGGATGCCCAACTCCGCTCGGCTGTGCTGCACCTCCCAAAGCCTTCCAAATGCTGTTGGGTGCCCACCCCAGTGTGGCAACTCGATGGTAGTAGCTGACGGGTGCCCAGTCCACGCCCCCCAGCCATCCTTCTGCGGAAAACGTCCCGCGTCATCTTTTTTTTTTTAACTTGTAAAGAAAAAATGGTCCCACGCAGTCTTCCTGCTCCCCCTTCCCACAACCCGCACCCACCCACTGCGCACCCTGCCTCCCCACACCCCCCTCACCCCATACTCACCTCCGGAACTCAGCGCGATGGACCGGGAACACGTCAGCACTCTTCAAAGCCGACCGCGAACTGAGGAAATGCCGGTAAGCTGTATAATGGGCTAGATAGGGTTTTTTCAACTTTGTTGCATATCTCAGGCATTTTTTGGAATTTTTGCACCAAATTTTCAACATGGGGTTTTTGGGACCCCTTCTCATGAATGCTGTCACTGTCATGGTGTTATTCGGGCCCGAAGGGTGATTTCACAGTCGCTGTGTGAAATCACCTTTCGGGACCGATTAACGAAATGACACTGCCAGTGTTCATAAGGTGGGCTCTCAAGAAGCCTATTTTGAAAATTTGGTGGAAAATTTGGTGGCTCCATTCTCTCTCCTCTCTCCAAGGCCTTGGAAAAAGTGGTGGCCTCTCAAATCTCTGACTACCTCTCCACCTACAAGGTCCTATGTCCTGAGCAGCATGGCTTCCGAGCGGGCCACAGTACCAACACAGCCCTCCTAGAGTTCTCCAACTTTCTCCACTCCTCCTTAGACACTGGTTCTCTGGCTGGTGCGGTCTTCATTGACCTCTCTAAAGCTTTCGACACTGTCTCCTACCCCCTCCTTCTTGATGCCCTTAGTCTCTCTGGTTTTGCTGCTGGGCCTATCTCCTGGTGCACCAGTTACCTGTCTGACCGCTCACAGTGTGTAAAAATTAATGGGACCTACTCAAACATCTGTCCCATCTTTTCTGGGGTTCCCCAGGGCTCCATTCTGGGCCCCTTACTATTCTCCTCCACTACCTTAACACCCTTCCACGCTCTTGCTCGGGAACATTCTATTGTTGACGCTGATGATGCAGTCATCTTTGCCTCGAGTCGTAACCCTATTGCCCTCCAGGACTCGCTGCAGAAGTCCTTTGCCGAAGCCGAGGGCTGGTTCAAGGAACATAGATTGTTGATAAATCTTAAAAAAACCAAAACCATGTTCTTCACTCATCCTCAAAACAAGTCCTGCAACTTCAAACTCCTCATTCACTCTGGGTCCTCTTTCCCACTCGAACAAGTTTGCTCCTATAAATACCTAGGGATCCATTTTGACCCCTCCCTCTCCTTCCATGGACACATCGCTGCCCTAGCCACTGCCACTAATATCAATTGGGCATCTTACATTGGTATAAACACTGCCTCCCCGAGAGCTCTCTCGACTTCATCAGTCCCTCCTCTATCCTGTCCCTAGTGGACTAGGACTGCCGGTGTAATGGTGCTGCAGATCAGACCACACTCCATAAAATTCGCATTACTCTGAATAAGGCCTGCGGTTAATTACTGGGGCACCTAGGCCAACACACACCTGTCTACTGGCACTAGTACTTGATCTTGACGGCGCCTCAAATATCTGACCTGTACCCTTACAAAAAAACCCTCCTTAGGCTATCCCGCCAGGATTGACCACCACCATCCATGCGCTCTGTCCCACTAGTTCATACTTGGACCCTGGGAAACTCTCTTGTTATCCCTAGAGCTAGGACCTCTCATGGCCAAAGAGCCTTCAGTTTTAGGGCCCCCTCCTGGTTCAACACACTGCCTCCCATCTCCGAGCTCCAACTATATCGTACTTCAAACTTCTATAGAACTACCTTGTTAACACCTGAAGCTGTAATGCCACTAATCAAAGCCGTACTAATACTTTTGACAAACTTACTACTAAGCTGCTAAGGACAACATAACTCTGGTATTGTTTGCATAAATCCTACCTGTACCAGCTTGTTTGCATCTATGTCTAACTTACTCTTTATACTGTGTATTTTCGTTTGTCTTACTGGACAAAGGTACTACTGTAAATGAGCCTATGGCAAACAAGGTTTTCAAACTGCTGTTTAAATAAATAAATAAAATAAAAATTCCAAAAAAGCGACTGTTTACGCGATGCGTGCGGAGTTCCCGCATACTCGTAAGTTCGTAATTTTCAATATTTTCACTCCAGATTTTCAACATTGTCATTTACCACCCTCTATGAGCAGTACAGCTGTCATTTTCACATCTCACCCAAAATGTGTTGCCCATGTAGGCACAATGGCGCGGTCGGTGTGTGAAATCAATGTACAGGACAAATTAAGAAAATCACAGTGACACTGTTCATGAGCGCAAGGTCTTAAATGGCTATGTTGAAAATTTGGTGAAAAAATTCCAAAAAATGACTGTTTTATGAGCGTGCGTTGTACAGTTCCTACGCATGCTCGTAAGTTCGCAAATTTTCAATATTTTCACTCCAGATTTTCAACATTGCCATGTTACCACACCTTCTTATGAGTACTATAGCTGTCATTTTTCACATCTCACCCAAAATGTGTTTCCGCCCATGTAGCGCACAATGGCACAGTCGGTGCACAAAACCAATGTATGGGACAAATTAAGAAAACCACAGTGATACTGTTCATGAGTAGAGGTCTTAAAATGGCTATATTGAAAATTTGGTGAAAAATTCCTAAAATGACTTTTTCGAGCGTGCGTTGTGCAGTTCCTATGTACGCTCGTAAGTTCACAGATTTTCAATATTTTCACCCCAGATTTTCAACATTGCCATTTTATCACACCTTCTTATGAGTAGTATAGCTGTCATTTTTCACATCTCACCCAAAATGTGTTTCCGCCCATGTAGCGCACAATGGCGCAGTTGGTGTGCGAAATCAATGTATGGGACAAATTAAGAAAATCACATTGACACTGTTTATGAGCATAGGTCTTAGAATGGCTATGTTGAAAATTTGGTGAAAAAATTCCAAAAAATGACTGTTTTATGAGCGTGCGTTGTACAGTTCCTATGCACGCTCATAAGTTCGCGAATTTTCAATATTTTCACTCCAGATTTTCAACATTGCCATTTTACCACACCTTCTTATGAGTACTACAGCTGTCATTTTTCACATCTCACCCAAAATGTATTTCCGCCATGTAGGCGCAATGGCAGTCGATGTCCTAAAATCAATGTATGGACACATTAAGAAAAATCACAGTGACACTGTTCATGAGCAGAGGTCTTAAAATGGCTATGTTGAAAATTTGGTGAAAAAATTCTAAAATGACTGTTTTCTGGCGATTATTACGACTGCGCAGTTCCTATGCATGCTCATAAGTTTAAATTTAATAATTTCACTCCAGATTTTCAACATTGCCATTTATTACACTTCCTTATGAACAGTACAGCTACCATTTTTCATATGTCATTTCAAATGTGGCCAAGACATGTTGCGCACAATGGTGCTGTTGGTGTGCGAAAGCAATGTTTGGGACAGATTAAGAAAATCACAGTTACACTGTTCATGAGCAGAGGTCTTAAAATGGCTATGTTGAAAATTTGCTGACAGAAGTCCATAAAATGACTGTGTTATGAGTGAGCATTGCGCAGTTTCCACGCATCCTCGTAAGTTCATGACTTTGTAATATTTTAAGTCCAGATTTTCACCAGTGGCATTTTTCCACACTTCCTTATTTACAGTACAGCTGTCATTTTTCACAACATGGCCGAAGTGTGTTTTCACACTTTCAGCACAGAGATGCGTGGTTGCTGTGGGAAATCATTGTTCGAGACAGATAAAGAAAATCACAGTGACACTGTTAATGATCGGAGGTCCCAAAATGCCTGAGTTGACAATCTGCTGTAAAAAATCCCCAACCTAATTATATTACGGGTGTGCATTGCACAGTTTCTATGTATGCTCGTGACTTCACCATTTTTTAAATATTTTTACTGCAGATTTGCAACATTGCCATTTTTTACACCTCCCCATGAACAGTACAGCTGTCACTTTTTACATCCTGTTCGGAATGTTTTTGCACCTGTGGTGCTAAATGCCGTAGTCGCTGTGCATAAGCAGCTTTCGACTAACAAACTGATATTCCCCCTGTTCATGAGGTGGGGTCACAAAAAAACCATGTTGAACATTTGGAGTGAGAATACCAACGAATGCCTGAGGTATTAGGGTTTCCAACCATAACACCCAACCCTGTATAGAATGACAGGCATCAGGGGTGTGACTTGGGATTCTTGCCTGTAATGCTCATACCATTCCACACCCTGCAGCCAGTGAGAGGCATCGAGGTATGCCTTGGACTCTTCGGCCCCAAAGTTCACCCCATTCTCCTATATTGCACCCATCTCACCATATTTCCTAATGGAATGGGGTGCGCATAAGGGCCAAAGACCCCAAGGAACACCGTGACACTTGTCAGTGTCTGCAGGGTGGGGTGTGGTGAAATGGCGTGGCCGTTATGCCTGATGACCCAAAGGCACACCCCAATGCCTGTCACTCTCTGCAGGGTGGAGGTGGGGTTGTCTTCAGTTCAATACTTCACTGCCATTCCTATTACACAGCTCTGTAACTTCTACACTACCACTGCCAATGCCAGCAAGCAAACATTCGGCATTGACAAATGCTTGTTTTTTTTTGCCTAGTATATTTTCATCTGTATATAACTGTTCCTGCTAGACTATGTTTACCTTTTGTCTGCTTCTTTCCTCCATTTGACTCCCGTGAAATTGAGATGGTGTATTTCATGAGTAATCCCAGTTGGAGTAATGTCAAATAAATAGATAAATAAATAAGAAAATAAATTTTGTTCTAAACAGTCCAGCCATGCTCTGATAACTGGGCAGTTGGGTAATGCTCTCAGCCAATCAGATTGCTAGGATTTCATCACATATATACATTATAGTGGTACAGTAGTGCCCCTAATGTTAGGGTTGAGTAGGCTGTTTAATGTTAAACCCCAGTTTATGCACCTGATTAACTTTGGTGTTATCTGACGAAATAGCCCAAAATTTGGCATGCACGATCAGGCTGTCAGAGTCTCAAGACCTGAACATTTTTTTGATGACAATTTGTTTGGTTTTCGAGATACAGAGCAGCACAAAATATAAAAACAAGCACATTTGGTTTCCCTATACTGTACTTAACATTAAGCATTTTTTGCTTTCAATTTTTTGCTCTCACCTACAGCCTAGATGGTGTGGAATTTTTTTATGACATTTTCAGGACTGAAGGGGCCTATGGCAAGGGTGTGCCTTTCAAAGGTTTCATGGAAAAATATAATACAGTTTCAGAGTTATAAGGATTTTTTTGATAACCAAGAAATGCAAACGTTAAAAAACAAACTGTTGTGAGCGCTTATTTTTATGATTTACGTGCCATGTGGAAAAAAATACCGATTGTGACCGCCACCATTTTTTTGAAACTCACAGACATTGAAAACACATAAAAAATATACATTTTCCAAAAACAAATGCCTGAACCTAGCTAATTGGGACCCAATTAGCTAGATTCTTGTGTTTGTTTGTTTTGTTTTTTTCAAACTTGCCAGAAATACCTTTTCTGGGCACCCCAAAATACAGGGTGATCAGCTTAGCAAGATGAGCCATTCACCTGCATTCTGTGTATAAGGAAAAAACAGGACTTTCTTGAATGCTGAAGCCACAGCTGGAGTAGTTGTGCTGACTTCCGTTCAAGCAGTGAGCCAGTGATCCTGTTATCTCTTTCTCTCTCTCTCTCTCTTTCTCTCTCTCTGTCTACCTGGCTGTCTGTCTCTCTGTTAAATTATTTCTTATGCAGACTGTGGTGCCCACCCCAATACCACTTCTTTCTCCCCCCTCTAGGTCATCTGACCACCTTTCACAGTGTTTATATATTAATATATAAGCAGACCATGGTGTCCACCTGCTTCTCTCGACTGCCATCCCCTCCAGGTTGCCCACCCCAGTTCTCAGTATGTAGGTGGTGGCACCGGGGGGGTGCCCACCCCCAGTGTTGCCAAACACTAGCCTAACATTGGAGTGTCCAATCCACAGTGTCAGAATATCCCCTGAAATAAAGAAAACCATCCCTCAATGTTGTTTTTTATTCTGTAAAAAAAGAAAAGGACCCTCGCTAATCTGACTCCCCCAAACACACACCACCCACCCACCCTGATCTCCCACACAGCACCCACCACACCCCACACTGCCCACATACTGTCACTCACCTGAACATGTCATAAAGTATAGATCCACTTTCTGATTGAAGACATACCTTGCTGCTGGAACTGGTGACTACAATATGAGAAAATCAGCTAAGTTCAGTTTAATGTATTTCGATGGGGTTTTAATTTTGATTCCAAACGTTCTCATTTTTACATTTTTTTAAATATAATGTTTATTAAGGTTAACTTGTGAGGCACAACACTGATTACACATGCAGTAAAAAATACTTGTGGCATACATATACCAACATGCAATATTTTAGGTTACAAAGACAAACTCCTTAATGTTATAATGTCTATTAGTTTTTTACCACAACCTCGAAGAGTAGAAAAGACATCTCCACAGTTAAAACACCTTACTTCTTCTATTTCTAGGTATTGTCTGGACCCCAATAGGGTCCTCTTCCCTGGTGAGAGCAGCACCCCCTCATGAACCACAGGAAGCCTTTCAGAGGACAAATCTGAATCAAGTTGGGTCATGTACCACACCCATCTCTGCCACTTAGTGTTGAAAGCTTTAACCTTTTCATGGAGGCTTGCCATTACTTTTTCCATTTGATAAATACTCATTACTATAGCCCTCCAATGTACCACCGAGGGGACAACTGTTGCCATCCACCTACGGGTGATAGTCTTTTTAGCTGCCACCAATTAAATGGGCAGTATGGTTCTACCCCACCCAAGCAATATAGATAGTAGTACCATTTCGGCAGTTAATTCTATGGAACCACCCAAGCATTCCTGTAGTTCTACTGAATCGACAACACTGTTGTCGAAGTTCAGCATAGCAAGATCCCCAATGTCGAACATGCAAATTTTTGCCTGTCTGACATTGCTGTGTTTCTTTCAAGGGGCTCTGCCCCCCATTCCTCCCTACTAAAGATTATCAACTCTGAGTTGGAGTTGATTTGGAGGGGGGTGACACATGATGAAAGGGCGAAATTTCACCTTTGGGTCCCTCACAGTGACAATCTCGAAACCTATTGAGACTGTCGCTGTGAGGGATTTCGATGAGCGGGTTTCCCCGTACGGTCGGCATACCCTGAAGAGTACACTAATAAGGTGTTAATAATGGGCATAACCAAAAAATGTGTCCTAGGTCTGCTACCTGGCAATTGCATCCCCTTCAACACTATCTTAAAGATGGTGGCATATACTTAATAAGAACAGCAGGAGATCTGAAATGTCTAGAGTGACTTTTCCAGGCTAACTCCCTCCAAACAGAGGAGAGGGTGATTTTTACCGCTGGTAGAGAAAACTTTGACCATTCTTCATAGGTGATACTTAATTCTAAATCAGAGTTCCATTTAGTTAGAATTGTTAGGGTAAAGTCCTCCAGTGTTTCCCTGAGAATATGGTATAGTTGTCCTATAAAATGCCCTCCTATGTTATCATTGAGACTGTCAATTACCAAAGCTAATAAGGGCAGCTTGGGGTTGGGCATCCTATTACTATCCTGACATTGATGTATTATATATGCCCATGGTTGAAGATATCTGTAATGATCTCTGTGAGGCAATCCATATTCTCCTTGCAAAGTTTCAAAAGAGGTGATTCCAGTATGTGTTAAAACTGGAAAAAGATAATGCAGACTCAGTCGATACCATCCCTTGAAGGCAGGGTTTGCAAAGGAAGGCCTAAAGTTTTTAATGGCTGATAACAACTGCACATAATAAAAGACTTCTGAAGACTTCATATGATACTTAATCTGATCCCATATTTTCAGGACCCCTGGGTGAATTTAGTAAAATTGAGTAAAGGAGCAGACCTTTTTTTGTTGCAAACAGACTGGGTGCTGAGTCATAGAGATCATTTATTGCAAATTCTATTTTCTTCCATGGAGCTGAGTAAGTGGGTATTAACCAATTAAATAATACCTCCAAAAAAGCAGCCCTGGCATACTATTCTAGCTTAGTTAGATTTACCCCCCCCAAAGCCAATGGCAAATGAAGTATGGAGTAACAAACCCTAAGACATTGCCCTCCTCATATGAAGTTTTAAATCATTTTATTCCAGGTGGCGAAATAGGAGTGGGATGGCAAAATATGAATATTTTGAAACAAGTATAATAAGCTGGGCAAAATATTTATTCTTATAATTTCTATTTTTTGAAAAAAGGATAAAGTTAGTCTGCCCCATTTAGTAAGATCATTTTGGATCCTAAGAGTTAAAGGTTCATAATTCACAAGATCTATATTTTTCCATCCTTCATTATTTAAACACTGAAATTTTGATCTTTGTCTGTAACCAGCACCGAGGAAACCTCCTCTGTAGTTCAATAGAAGGGGTAAAATCTGAAGTCAGAACCTCAGTTTTAGTTACATTTAGTTTGAAGTTCGCATTTCAAAATTGCCTAATATTTCCCTCACTTTGGGGACCGACTCCTCAGGTGATAGGACCAAAAGCAGCACATTGTCAGCAAACATTGCTACTTCATACTGTATTTGTGCCAGTGGCACCCCCTCAATACACTCTTCCTTTCAAAAGGCATAAACCAAGGGTTCCATGTATAAAGCAAATAGGAGGGGGAAAGAGGACACCCCTGCCTCGTATCCATTTGTGAAGAAATTGGGGTGTGGGTACGGCCCCACTGACATGGATATAAGCTTTTGATTCAACATAGATGTTTTTCAACCAAACACAAAAAGGCTTCTGGGAATCGGAAGGTGGTCAGGGTGTCCCAGAGAAAATCCCAAGACACCCTGTCAAACGCTTTTTTGGCATCTAAATTTAACAGAGCTGCTTGCATATTTCTAATCTGAATATATTCCAACAACAGCAATATTTGCTAAATATTGTGTGTTGTATTTCTAGCCTTTATGAAGTCTGCCTGGTCTGGGTGTATGAGGGTCAGTAGACTTTGTTCAAAATGGGATGCCCAAATGGCCATATAAATTTTATAATTAGCATTCAATATAGAAATAGGGCAGTATGAGGAGGGGTCTGTTGTATCCTTATCTGGTTTGGGTAAGGCTGCCAAAACAGCATAAGCCCAAGGGGAAGGAGCGATTCCCCCCTCACCACCTCCTGGTATACCTGCAGCAGGGCTGGGAGTAATAATCCCAAAAATGTTTTATACCAGTTTGCACTGAAACCATCTGGACCAGGACATTTTTGAGAACTTGCAGCCTGTATATGCTGCAATATTTCGTCTGACCTAATTGGAGTTTCCAATAGATAGCACTGGTCTGCCATTAACTGTGGAAGGCCAAATGGTTCCAGGAATGCCTGTCTTTCTTCCACCATAGATGGGGGGGCCGGCTTTATATAATGACTGGTAATAGTTTGTGAAAATGGCCTGTATCTCCTCTTCCTTATAAGCCAGCCTGTTTACAGAAGGGTGTCTTAATTAAAGTGTAACATACATACGAACATATGAAGAATCCAGCAGAAGAAGGCTATTTAGTCTGTCTAGTCTACTTGTATTGCAGGGTCCATAGCTTGAAGCTACTGTCCCTGTCCTCCATCCCTACTCCTCCAATCCTCCCTACCCATGATCCTTACCTTCCCCAGGCCTATCCCAGCCTCTCTTAAAGCTGCCCACTGTCCTCAATGAAATGACCTCTTCCGGCAGCACATTCCAAGTGTCCACCAGCCTCTCTGTGAAGAAGTGCTTCCTGACCTCCCTCCTAAACCTCCCACCCCCCAGCTTAAGACTGTGCCCCCTCATGTTATGGCTGCTACTCAGCTTAAAGAGAGTCTCCTTATCAACCTTATTTATCCCTTTCAAGTACTTGAAGGTCTCAATCATGTCCCCTCACGCTCTCTCTCTCTCTCTCTCTCCTGTCTTCCAGGAATTACATGTTCAGTGCCCTCAACCTCTCCTCATATGCCTTACCCTACTAACCCACTACCATCTTTGTAGCCCTCCTCAGGATCTTCTCCAGCAGGTTAATGTTAGTGACCTGTATTATTGTTGTTCTTTTTCTCATTCTGATTTTCCTGGCCAATTAACGCGTTCCCTGAGATTCCCCTCATAAATACTTTGTTTTAAATACATCAGTGCTTGCTGAACCTTGTAGTCCATTATTTTTTGTATTTCCTGTTTAGTTTCCCATATTTTCAACATCATCTCCTGATCCCCCTCCCTATACAGTAACTGGTATATCCGTAGTTGCTCCACTAAAGTATTGTATCTGGCCTCCAAGTGTCTTTTTTTCAGCACTGTGTATGCAATTATATCTTCCCAAATAACAGCCTTTAAAGTATCCCAAAATAGGGTTGCAGATATCTCAGATGTGTCATTTTCATGTATTATTTGGGGAATTCTTTCCTGAATAAAAATGTTAAATTGTGGGTCTCTCAAAAGTGATTCATTCAAACGCCATAATGTTTGTCACCTTTTTTTACCTAAATCAGTTTTTAAAAATAGCGAATGGTGGTCAGAGAGAAGTCAAGGACCAATGGATATATTTTGAATCAAGTGAAAGTCTTCACAAGAGACAAACAAAAATCCAATCTGGAATAGGTCTGAAACCTCCCCAAATAAAATGTATAAGCTTTTTGTGTAAGAAACATTTTTCTCCAGGCATCTAACATCCCTAGTTGGTCAAAGGATCCCTATCAAAAGCAGAGGGCACTGGTAACTGTATGTGCTCAGGGATTTGTGGAATCCAAGTCCATGATCCATGTCATTTTAAAGTCCCCCCATTATGAGTTTCCCCCTTCAAAAGATCAAGAACCTTATTTAAAAAAGTCCTCACAATCAGAGCTGTAGTTCGTGGGGTGAGATACACACTAACCAAAGCTACCTCCTGTGAAAACGAGGGGCCCTGTAAAATTGTATATCTACCCTGGGGATCCATGTTATTTTTACATATTTGGACCCCAGATTTTCAACTTGGCCTTTTTGGTACCCCATCTCATGATCAGTGGTGCTGAAATTATGCAAATCTGGCCTGAAAGGTGATTTCACTGTCACATTGTGAAATCACCTCTTGGGCAGGATTTCAGAATTTTCACCACCCTTGTTCATGAGGTGGGGTCATAAGAAGGCTTTGTTGAAAATTTGGTTTCAAAATATGAAAAATGGCAAAGTTATGAGGTACATTGAAATGTTCTATGCACCCTCATCACTTTAGTAATTTTTAATATATTGATCCCAAATTTTCAACATAGGCAGTCATTTTTCAAATCCTGTCCAAATGGTGCTTTCACACCTGTGGCACAGAATGATGTTTCAGTGGGGATTTGAAATGTTTTACCTACTAGGTCCATAAGATGGGGTAATTCGAAGGCTATGCTGAAAGTTTGGTGTACAATTAAGGTACATTGACCAAGTTATGACTGAATGTTGCAATATTTCAATGTTCTGTCATAACCTCGCTAATTTTCAATATTTTTGACTCGAAATGTTCAACATAGCCATTTTTTCACACCACTTCATAAATGTGACAGGTGTCGTTTTCAAATGCTAAATGAGACATGTTTTCACACTTCTGGTACACTATGATGTTTCACCCAATATACAATAAATGCCACATGTCATGATTATAAAGGAGCATAAAACAACTATCTTGAAAATTTGGGGTCAAAATTAAAAAGAAACATATAGTTATTAAGAAACTTTGTGTTTAGTGCCAGTCTTGACCCCATGGGGTATGCTTTGGTATCCCATCTTGGTGACCTGACTTTGGTGGCAAGCTTATTGAGCCAGCCAGATGAGGTGAGGGCGGGGAAATGGTGCTGTTATATGACCCTCCCCTAGCTAGGGAATAAAAGATGCAGGGTTGCCTGCATGGGCCCAGGTACCATATAGTAAAGACAACTCTTCTCTTGGCATAGGACCCTACATGTCTGCATCTGAGGGTGGCAGAGTGTCCTGTGCATTGGCTGACAGATGGGCCCTTTGCCCTGTGTGTCTGTATCTGGTCCACATACAAGCACAGGGAACAGAGAGCCCTCTGCTTCTGCAGCCCACCAGAAAGCCCCAGGATTTCTTGCCATCTGTCGCTACACAGTTGCAGGCCCTGCATTTCTGTTGGTGGACAGAGTCTTCCCTTTTTTCACTTGGGCTCTGTGCGTCTGCATCTGTTTATGCAGTTCCCAAAGGGACCTGTGTGAATGAGGATATGATTCCACTATTTTAAAAAGGAACAAAATTCTTTGCAAAAAACGGTGTTAATGCACCAGTTTGGGTTCAACTTAACACCACAAAAGTAGGGAAAGGGGGCATTAAGATTTCCGGACTTAACTCCCTACCCCAACCCCAAGCAGCAAAAGGAAGAAGAGAAAAACATCAAGGTTTTGGGTCTCCAGAGTCTTTGTGAATCAGTGGTGGGGTCTTCCTTGGGGTTATCAATCTTAATGCCCACCCAGTTTCCTGAGCAAACAACGTCAGATGTTATCTCCTTTCTTCACGCAGGGCTCATAAGGACCTGTGTGAAGAAAGTTACAACAGACTTTATTGGCAGCATTTGGAAAGACATATTTATCTAACTTTGAAGACTGTATCACTGTGAGGCACTGCCTCTACCTTGTACTTCAGACAGAAGGCTACAGGCTGGTAGAGGGGTGAACATTAGGGTTGACAACCCCAAGAAAGACCACCCCACTGATTTGCCAAGACTCTGGAGACCCAAAACCTTAATGTTTTTTTCATTTTGCTGTTTAAGGTGGTGGTGGTAAGTTAGGGTTGGAAAACCTAACATCACATTTCTCTTCTGTTGTGGCATTACGTTAAACCCTAACTGGTGTGTTAACACAGTTTTTTTTACAAAGAATATATATTATAGGGGTGTGGTAGTGCCCTTCTAGATAGGGTTGATTAGGGTGTTAAATGTTAAACCCCTGACTTTGCACCTTAAAAACTTTGCCTCCATTCAACAGATTTTGTATGACATTTTGTACATGTGGTCTGGAGGAAGGATCTCTTGATTTGATATGTTTTGTAACAGTCGGATAACTGGATTCTGAGATATTGGTAGTGCAAAAAGTTAAAAAATCAGGGGTTTGGGCTGTTTTTTTTTGGCTCTCACCTACAGCCTAGATGGTTTTGAATTTTGTTTTGAAATTTTCACGGTAGTAGGGGCTTGCCCTGGAAAGATGCCTTCTTGGTTTGGTGAAAAAATATGAATCCATCCCCAAGTTACAAGGATTTGACAGTTCATTTCTGAGAATGCTCAATAGAAGCTTTCATTTATATGCCTCATGCAAAAGAATAATTCCCGCTCATGAAAGAAGACTCTTTTTCATGGGCAGAAATTCTGTTTTCGTGGGGGAAAAAAATCTTCTATCGTATGGCCACCATCTTGTTTTTCATTTTTATAATAATAATAATAACTTTATTTATCCAGCACCTTTAAGAATTATCAAGGTGCTTTGACATAAAAATAAATCAAACAAGATGAAGTTAAAACATGGTACAAATATAGATAGTGAATAAAAATTCAGTAAATACAACAGAATCAATCAGAAAAAATTGTTAATGCAAAAAAATTGAAAACTCACAAAGCTGAAGGCCTGAAGAAAAACAAATGTGCAAATCTAGCTTAACAGGACCCATTTAGCACTATACTGAAGTTTGTTTGTCAAGAAATTGCCCCAAAATATGATTTTGGGGCATCCCTAAAATCCGAGGTGGAAGGCTCAGCGAGGACTCCCAATTCTTCTTTTGTGAGTCAAAATTGAAGAATCTTGGCTCACGAAAGAAGAATTGAATCTCACTAATCTCACTAAAGTAGAAGTTTCTTGTTTCGTGACTTCTTTCATGAGCTTCTTTTGGGAGATTTCATGATCTTCTTTCTTAGCAAAAGAAGCTCAAAAAAGAATTTCTTCTTTTCTTAAGTGAGATTATTCTTTTGTGAACTTCTTTCATGAAAACTCTTCTTGTTTAATGTTCTTTCATGTGATTTCTTGTTCTGTGATCATCTTTTGTATCAGAAGATGCTCTTGAAAGAAGAATTTCTTCCTTCATGTGGTGGATTCTGCTTTCATGTTCTTCTTTCATGAGACCATACAAAAGAAGAAGATCTGCTCACAAAAGAGCTTTGTCTTTGTAACGAACAGCACGTTTTGCTTATAATAAGGCTGTTTTAAAAGACTTTACCTCAAATTTTCATCATGGCCTTTTTGACCAAACCTCATGAACCAGGAAGGTGAAATTTTTCAAATTGGCCCAGAAGGTGATTTCACAGTCATTCTATGATATCACCTTTCGGGCAGGATTGAACAATTTCACTTGATTGTTTAATGAGGTAGGGTCATAAAAAATACTATGTTGAAAATTTGGGGTAAACATATTAAAAAATAGCAAAGCTATGATGGAAGGGCCCTGTGCATCTGTATGGACCCACAGCTAGATGGACTCCTCACGTGGCACTTCTGTGCCCAGATTGACTCCTCACTTGGCACCGGGCCCACAGGACCCTACCTGTCTGCATCTGTAGCCACATAGAAGTGCAGGGCCCAGACAGCCCTGCACTTCTGCTGCCTGATAGACTCCACATTTGGTGCAGGGCCCAGAAGGTCCTGTACATCTGTATTTGTAGCCGGATGGATGTTCATGGCCTGGATGGGCCTGTGATTCACAGACAGATTGACTCCTCATTTGGCAGAGGACCCTGCCTGTCTTCATCTGTAGCCAAACAGATGTTGGCCCCTGCACTTCTGTAGCCAGATGGATCTGTTCACCCAGGTCGTGAAGGGACCTACATGAACAAGGATATGATCCACTATCTCAAAAATAAAGGGAAGCCATTGCAAAAAATGGTGTTAATGCACCTGTTAGGGTTCAGCATAATGCAACAAAAGCAGGGAAATGTGGCGTTAGGGTTTCCAACCCTAACTGCCCCCCCACAGCAGCAAAAGGACAACATCACACAAGCAACCACAGACAACCATCATCATCAAGTAAGACAGACAACATACAGCTGTTTCCAGATGACACAAAAGCATTAGCACTGACGTACAGTGCTACCTTCATGGATTTGTATCTGCGGCTGCATTCACATGCACCCCCATAAGGGCCTGTGCTTAGGCAGCCACACTTGTGAGTGTGTATGTTGTACTGCTCTCATGACTGTGTGGTTGCAGAAGTGCAGGCCCCATGAGGGTGAGCCCTTCTGTAGACAGAAGGCTTCATGGGGCTTGTGCCTCTGCAGCCAGAGTTACAGCAGCAGCACCATCCAGGATGCAATGCAGTAATGCTGCAGTATATCACAAACATGCTGGTATCAGACAAGAAAAGGAATGCAGTCCTTTACCTGTAAAGGTGTTCCAACTGAGAACTGGTACTAAGGCAGAAAATGAAGATGGGCACACACCAAAAGCTGGATGCAAACAGTTTATTCAGGTAGTCAAAGCAATGACACTGGGCTAACACCCCTGGTGTGCACATTCCCAATCCTAGTGGTTAATATTATTTGGTGAGGTTGGTGCAAACTGATTTGGTGGGTTGGAAGTTACCCATTGGCAAAATTACATAAAATTCAGTTCAGTAGATAATGCAAGAAGGCAAAACTGTAAAAAAACAAAACCTCATACATTGCAGTTAAAACCTTTTAGGCTTTGTCTAACTCTGTCTTAGACCCCAGTTATTTTGTAATGAATGAAAGGTAACTAAATCCATCTGAAATGCTGTGCAGATCTACACTGAATTTCTTGAAATGCAGAATTTATTGCTAAACTGTCAGTATTCTAGCAACATCAAAGACAGATGAGGCTTCGATTATCAGAGTTCTGGGTTGTGAAAGGTAAGGTTATTCACATTAATCATTAGCGATGTTAGGAGCTAAGGACCCATGGGCATTACTTCTCTCATTATCATCCTCCCAGGTCTGCACCACTTTTAAATTATTCTGTGGATCTTGGGATGGATTTATAATTAGGTACTGTACTATTTCAATGATTTTCTTTCTTTCTATTAAAAGAATGATTTCTACAACCTCAGTAGGATTCCCATTTTAAAATGCTGGGAAAGTTGTACCAGGTGGTGAGTGAGGGAGCATATTAACCTGCCATGTGGGAGACAAGGGTTCAAGACCCAAGCCTAACTCCCTCACTGAGCCAGTGTAGTCTCAGAGGAAGTGCAGTCATAGCAGTGAGGGAGAAACAGTGACTGCTATATCTACAACAGCAACTAACATGGCACTCATGGTATGAATGATTGTGTACCATCAGCCATGCCCCACTTTTAGACAGAAATGCTGAAGGAGTACAACCAGGAAGTGTGGTGCTCCCAAGTGTCATACAAAAAAAAAAAAAACACAAAATAAATCATCTTAGTGTGATGCAGGCTAAGAGGCCTTATTCTCTACGCACAGACAGAGTCAAGTTGCTAGCTGGCCACCAAACATTACACTCAGCAAACTGAGCTTAATCGAGGGTGCTGGCCACTATTGGTAAAAGCCCTTTTATGCACACACAGAGGTTAAAGTGTCAATGCAGTATTTAAAGTGACACTGCTCCATAGTGCAAAAGGTGACTTGAGTTTTTAAAGTACTCAATCATAAGGTGCAAAACAGTATATAAAAATTTTACAAAATCGTAAACAAATATAGACATTTATGCAGGGTTTGTGGGATATCTCTCCTATATCACCATCATGGGGGGACACACACATTTGAATTTGTCAGAGTAGGGAAAATAGTTCTGGAATGTGGGTGGGGCCTTGTTCAGGTTGTTATTATGGTGAGAATCCTTCTGGATATACACAGTGGGTGGTGTACTGTATCCTGGCCTAAATGACAAACTTGAACTGTATTCTTTTTTAGGGTAAATGTTTAGTAGTATGGATTTGAAGACTGTGATTATTTCTAAGGCATCTTGCCTATTGACATAAGAGAATACTAATCCCAGTGAGACCTTATGATCACACCTGTTATCATAACTCAAAAGCATTTTTTTTCAAATGATACAGGAGAGATATTCTGACATTATGATGGTGTCATACCATGGTTCTGACAACAGGACTATGAAAGAGAACTTGAACTATCTGCCAGCCTAGCTCATTGAAAGATGGCTGTCGAGCTGCCACCTCCCAGTCCGTAAGCCTTTGAAGCTCTGGGACCTCACTCTAGCCACCATAATGCTACTCAGCCTGCTTCTCCATGAACACAGTAGAGGCCCCTGTATGAGGCTCAGTCAGGAACCCTTGAAGGTGAGGCAACTGGGATGTTCCTGGATATCATTGGAGTACAGTATCTAGGTGAACATTGGGGTGTAGGCAAACCTAAAGGAGTGGGGTGTCAAGAACAAGTGTTAGCAAAACAAAAATGAAAGGCAAGTATTTTATAACATAGGTCCATAACTCAGATGGTCCTTTGAAAACTAGACTTGATGGATACAAAATAGATTTGTTGGACAGTATGTTGCTTTTTTAATGTATGAAAATAAATGCATACAAATGGTATTATATACAATATTGCAATCTTTCATGTGTCATGTTAAAAAGAATCGGCAGGAATTTATAATCTCAGGGCTTACACCTATAGGTCCTGGACTTCAGAAGAGCTAACTTCAGAAAGATGAGGGAGGTATTGAGGACACATAGAGGCATATAGGGGAAGCAGTTGGAGTAGACAGGAAATGAGGAATGATCAAAGGGAGTAGAGGAAACAACTCTCTGTGCAAAAATGATAGGAAGACTAGGAGGGGAAAGAAACCATTATGGTTCACACACAGTGCACCTGAATCACTGAGGGCAAAAAAGAAGGCATTCATTAGGTGTAAAAGAAGTGAGATGGATAAGGACAGTGGAGCATACCAAGGAATGACTAAGAAAGCTAACAGGGCAGTGAGGCAGGCAAAGGCAGAAGCAGAGCGAATGCTAGAGGAGGGGGTCAGGGAGTGTGACAGATTGTTATTTCACTATATTCTGGAGCAACACAGGACACAGGGAAGGGTGATCAGGCTAAAGAAGAGGATGAGAATGGTGGAGGATGAGAATGGCAGGGCAAATCTACTGAACGATTATTTCTGTTTGGTACATAAGGTAGAGGACATGGAGCCACTGGCAGACTGCACTGTGGTAAACAGATGTGGATTGCTGACAGGAGTCAGCAAACAGCCGATTACAACAGAGACAGTGCTAAAGGAACTTCAGGCACTTAGTGTAAATACTGGAAATCAGTGTGTCCTGATGGGTTACGTCTGAAGGTTTTAAAGGAAATGGAGCAGGTCCTTGCAGGTCCACTAATGGACCTCTTCAACAGCTCCCTCAAGATCGGGGTAGTATCAGAGGATTTGGGGATGGCAGATGTGGTCCTCCTTCATAAAAGTGGGTGTTGTGAGGAGTCAGGCAATTACAGACCAGTCAGTCTGATGTCTATAGTGAGGAAGAGCTTGGCATCTGTTATAAAGGACAGGGTAGTGGGTTCTGGAGGAGAATGGGTCACAGGACTCGAGACAGCATGGTTTTACCAGAGGAAAGTCATGCCAGATGAACCTGAATGACTTTCGTGATTTAGTGACAAGCAGTAGACCTTCATGGAAGGATGCTGAAAATACTGGGCCATCTAAAAACTGTGGAAAAGATAATTAGGTTGATGAAAAACTGTCTGAGAGGGAGGGCTCAGAGGGTAGTCCTGAATAGAGAATCATCAGAGATTAGGGAAGTCACAAGTAGGGGTGAACCAGGGACCAATCTTGGGGCCAATTTCTTCAATATGTTTATTGGTGATATAGAGGAAGGGGTCCAAAGGAAGAAGATATGTAGTAGAGTGGACCCTGAAGGGCCATGAAGAGGTACCAGGTGACGCTGGGGGTGGTCTAACGTGTGGCAGTTGAAATTCAATGCCAAAAAGTGCACAGGTGTACACAAAGGGGGCAAAAAAAACTGAAATTTGAATACAGAATGAGTGGGCTGGTGGTGGATAATACAGTGGAGAAAAAAGACCTGGGGGGTTATGATCATATGTGTATTGAAGCCGTTGACATAATGGAATAGAGTGGTGGGAAAGGCAAATCAGATGCTGGGATGCATAGGCAGAGGGCACTGTTGGAATTACATTTGTTGAGCTTTGGGAGTTCGGGCAGCCTGTAACAGTGCTATGTTTAAACTGAGCTCCCCTTCCTATTATAAATCAATGACAATGATACATGAGCTACCGAGGCTCACTTCAGAGCCAGGTAGAGGGGCTCACTAGCAGAAGGAGACAGGTAATAATGCTCCTGAACAGATAACTGCTCCAACCTAATCTAGAGTACTGTGTACAGTTTTGGAACAGGCACTTAAAGAAAGATAGGGACATACTTGAGGTTGTACAGAGGATGGATGCCAAGATGATCAAGGGAAAACAGGAGAGAACGTACAGGAGAGCCTGGCGGATCATCAGTAAACAAGTATACTCTGGAAGACTGAAGAGAAAGAGGGACTATGACTGAGACATTCAAGTTCCTCTGGAAAATCAATAGAGTGGTCATTAGCGGCTTCTTCACATTAAGTAATAATACTTCTACAAAAGGAAACTGTATAAAATTGGTAGGAAGCATCAAAAATGTCAGAAAATATGTTTTCCAAAAGGGTGGTGGCAGAATGGAATACATTTCCCAATTAAATCATACATGTTGAGACGGTGCTTGGATTTAAGAGTGTATGGGACAGGCATATGGGAAAAGTGCAGGTCCAAATAACATGGAGAACAATAGAAGACGTGGCCTGAAAGAGGCCCAGCCCATTAGCTAAGCAATGAATGGACACACTATATGGGCTGCTAGACCTTTTGCTTCCAACATTTTCTATGTCTGTTTTTCTAAGTTAGCCACAGAGGCTAAGAGCAATAAGGGAGGGATGATACTGGACATGGCACACCAGCGGAGGAGCTAAGCAATAGCTGCATGGGAGGGGAAAATGAAAAAAGATGCAACATAGCAAGAAAGAGAAAATTAAAAGCATGAAAAACATGTTGCCACTGTTGATATAGAATAGGGAAGTGAGAATGTATGCAGACATACATTCTCATGTAGTACTATATATCCAGCTACTCATCCCTTCAACAACAGCAGTTATTAAATGGCACTGGAAAATCTGCAAACATGATTGGCTGAAACATGCCACATGACCATATATTAAAATGCTTTATAACATGGGTTTAAGAATCCTAGTGTAACCCCCCACCGGCCACTTGCTTAACTAGTAGGCACACCTCCCATACCATTTCTTTCTAGGGGAAAAGAGAGGAGTGGGGGTACAAAGCAATAAACAGAGAAACACAAAGTGTCTACAAGATATAAACAGACCTTTACCGAAACCTAGGTCCTGAGGAGAGAAACTTTGCTGAGGGCTATGCTAGGTTTGCACTTCTGACAGGGGTATCCAGTAAATCCACACAGGAAGCAGTAACTAGATTGTCCATACCAGGTTGGGATTCTAGAGTGTGGCTTTATTCCAAAACAGTTGGTACACAAAGCAAAGCTGAACCGCCAAGGGTTTATACTTCATAGCACAAGGCAATGCAGAACACATCTGTAGAAAACAGAAACTCAAATTTCCCATATAGCATAGGATTAGACATCTGGAAATGTGGTACTAGCCATGATGAAACACACAAAATTCTCCTGGAAGTGGCACTAGGCCATAACTTAGAACAGTTCCCATATGGTATAGGATTTACAGAAGGAAATGTGTCACACTGGCCACGACAGAGCACACTAGGGCTTAGGACTAGCAAAACCCAAATACAAGGGTAAACTTTACTCTTCAGGCATTGGCCATATGCGATGAAAGAACAGGCATCCTTAGAGAACCCGAAGTGCTGAACTAGTCACTCCAGATGGGGGGGGGTTTCCTGTCTTTTTCTTCCTGTCCATACCCAGCCATTCTTTCAGAGTTACACCTCAACAGATAATGAACAGTAGAAATTATGCTTTCTTCAAATGTTTAGCACATTTTAGCATTAGACACACTACAAGGGAGTGTAACATTAAAGTTCTGAACAAAGAGTCTAGTCACACCTGGGACATCCACTGTTGTCAGCACACTTTAAACAAACTTCTTCAGAACAGTCTCAAAACAGAAATGGATGAATGGATCCCTTTATCAGAGTGTCACCCCACAGAAAACAAGGCAGGTTCATATCCTGGGTAACTCTCAAACAGAATCTACTCACAGTTTGTACACCAAAGGCAGCTTCAAAATGTTCTAGGTTGGATCAGGGGATTGCCCCTCAAATCTTCTGCAGTCCCTCTCATCCCACTGGGGATGAGGGCATCAAAGAATCCTGAAGATGGTTTCCACCACTTCACAAGTCAGGCAAAAGATGTTCTCAGAACTAGGGTGAGAAAAATTGGCTCTCCTCACTCCTCACTGCTCACTTTCTGAGCACAGAACTAAGACTCTAGGCTGCTGGCACTGAACTGAACTCAAAATTCTAAACTCCTCACACTCACAGCAAGCTGTGTGGCTTATGTTTCTGCGAGAGTTCTAAATGACATCACATCTCTGCTCTCAGCTGAGGCCAAGCAAGCAGTGAGGGACTAGGTTAAAATCTATTTAACTAGTTATTCACCAGCTGCCCTCCCTACCTAACACTGACACTGATGGGATTCTAATACCCCCAGGGAACAGGGGGGTTACACTCACCCCAGCCAGGTAAATAACTGTCTACAGTCATTTGTCTACCCGGCACCAGGCCATCCTACCCTTTGTGTTACCTACAGGGAAGTAGCGCTACTTCTCTCCTACCATGTGCTAGGCACAGGCAGGCAACACTAAAGGCACAGAGGCCAGCTGATGAAACTTCAACCCCTATCCTACCATCTATCTACGGAAAATCAGTGGCTCCAAGAAACTGCCTGAAGCATGCCCTAATAGACCAGAACTGAGGTCATTGCTGCAGGTCAGGACCACAGTCTGTCTATCCCTCTAGCCCTCTAGCCCTCTAGGGAAAGTCTATCTGACCAAGCTGCCCACTAGGGAACCTCCCCCAAACCCAGGGTACCTGCAAACAAAAACGCCAAGGAAACAACACATTACAATGCATTACATTTCCCACAACTTTCCCTACACTCACACCTGTGAAGAAAAACGTGATAACTACAATGCTGCAACTCTGAGCAAACAAGAGGAACTCGGCTGAGCTCCCACATCCTCTTCTTTTCTTCTCTTCATTTCTTCCTTTCTTCTTCAGGAACACTTGCAAGAGAAGAAAAACAAAACACCACATCCCGCATTCTATACAGTGTCGAACCCTCCATCTGAACACTAAAGAATCCCAAAAAAATATTTTTTAGAAAAATAGAAAAACAGACATTATACGGCCCATATTGGGGGATGAATGCCCTAAATGTCCCACACTAGTGACAGAATGTTGTTGCCCGAAGGCAAGTTCCATAAAAGAGTCTCTCCTGGGCTGCAGCCCACTGAAGAACAGTCTTGGAACAAGGCAGGGCCTGAAAAGCACTGCAATCCATGGGGAGAGTCTTTGAGGACAGTTTAAACAGTTTGTGGTAGTCTGTCAGTGTAAGGTGTGTTGTGCAAAGTCAGTAAACATAGAAAAATGGGGCTTACCAGTTCCTTGAAGACCAAAAACAAAGGATCACCTTACTTCTCTAAGCTGAGGACTATACCCATCTGGCGGCATCTCTGGATATAGCTGGATTGATGTCCTCTGGAAGACCAGATGATGAAACAGGAAAACAGCTGGGCTGATGTCATCTTGGAAATCAAATGATGGAACAGGAAAACAACTAGGCTGATGTCATCTTGGATATCAGGCAATGAAACTGGGAAAACACTGCTGGGATGATGAATCTGGATGCACCTGAAGAATCCTGGAACACCAGTAGAGCTGCATCTTCCTCCTTGAATACTGCTGTTGCTGGATGACAGACCCTACGCTGCCACTGCTCGCTTCCCTCTAGGCATGCTGGGCATATTCACAGGGAGTGGCACCATTAAGGGTAATACCACTTGGCGTGAAGTGCAAGAACTATGGCACCATCTGGGTGTTCAAAGTTGATGCTGTGGAATGTTTCATTCCCTGCCTTGTCCACAATTTGCACAGTGTCCATAAACAAAGTTCTTCCCAATTTCCAGAATTTCAGTTGATCACTTATGACTCTGTCTCTAACACATGCTGCTGCACCAGGATGCAAATTCTTGCTTGCCTCTTCCAATCACCAGGATTGCCTGTTCTGTTCAATTTCTTCCCAGACTTTATAAGGAAAGGTAGGAAAAGACCTCCCATATATGGCATCAGCCCTCCTACATTCCAGTCTCTCCTCCTTGCTACTCTTCACAAGTGTATGGCCCATGGCTTGGCTTGGGGGGTGGCCAGTCCTGGTGAAGCCAGTGCTGCATACTTAATGAATGAAAGAACTTGTCCCCAACCATCTCTGTAGGCAGGGTACTGGAGCCTTCTTCTTATCTCTACTGACCCTCCAAGGCAAGAGCTTGAGGCCGCTCACTGGGACTCTCAACATGAAGATACATCTTTTCATCCTCCTCTTCCTCAGTCAGGATCTGAGCCCAGGAGTGAGCAGATGTCCTCACTCCCAAGACAATCCACTCTTCACTGGGCATGGAGGTCGACACCTTCCAGTTCAATGTCTCTTGCAATTCATCCTCCCCTACTAGGCTATGACTAGGACCCTCCTTCCATGGGTCCATGGATCCTTCCTTTGCACTGTCCATCTGAGACACAGATGTGGAAACATCTCTAGGTATCTGCCTTTGCAGTAAATTCATACTCTCTCCTTCTGTACCACACTCTATAGAGCCTCCCCCAACAGGTTCAACCTGGTGCTGCATGCTGCTATGTTTAGGGTTCCCTACTTTGGTCCAAGTGGGAGCCAATTGAATTTGTAATGCCCTTTCTGGCACCGCACCCCTGCTTATACCATACTTCATTAGGCAATCTGAACAGTGGGGTATCAGAAACACATCCCTTCCAGCCCTGAGGCACATAGTCTCACTCAATAGCTAGGGATTGCTACATCTGGAGGGAACCCTTCATCATAGAAAGTTCTCTCTATTTTTCTTAGTGTGGCCACCTCCTCTGCTATCATAGCTCGAGCATGATCCAGGTAGCGGGAAGTTCCCAAAGCCATGCCTGCAATTAAAACACATAAAAGTTCATTGTTACTACTTGTTTACTAGTCTCTGCTGAGTCTTACAAAATGGTTCCCTGCTGCTGTGTTTACATTGCTAACCCCACCTTGTAATGGCAGTGATAGCTCTCCTCATGCATCAAATCTGTTTCTGACTCAAAATGGTGTTTCCAACCTTTCTGGCTACTGATTTTTGCTTAAAACTGTAGTCGAATACACTGTTTGTATCTCTCAGCACATTCATATGATTTTACATGACTTTGCGATCAACATACGAATCAAAGACTATTTACACATGCTCAAAGTCACTTGCAAGCCACAGTATTTCTCTGCACAGGATTGCCTGTTAGTTGCAACCTAATATACAACTCATAGTCTCTCACTTGCTTAAGAACACTTTACTGTTGCTGAACCCATCATAAAAGCTCACAGTCCATGCTCAGAATTTTTGTTTGTTGTATCACTACTTACAACTCACAGTTCTTCGTCACAAAACAATCTCACTGTCTGCACACAGATTCAGCTGGCTTGAAAATCACAACACAGTTTGATGCACAGTAGTTTGGACTGTACTCACTGAATTCAGTAGATGGCTTTCTCTGGTGGAAATTTTTGGCCTGGTGCTGATTCTGGAAGGCCTCTGGAGTGAAACAGGCTGGCAGTCCCGCTGATCGTTGCCATGAACACCACGCTCACGTCCCAGTCAGTCGGATAATGGGTTGAGCCTGAAATTGTACAGCAAAAGTCTGCTTTTCACAGATTAGAACGTTCACAAGCCCCTCGATGGTTGATCTTGGTCTGACCAGCTCGCATGCCACTTGCTCTCTCCTTCTCGAACACTCGGCTGCACTCTGAAGCTGACTTGTGGGCAGGACTGATTGCAGTCACACCAGTTACTCGACACCATGCAAATGAGCCTCTCTCTCTCTCTCTCTCTCTCTCTCTTTCATTCTTCTTTCACAGTGATCGTCAAGCAGGGCAAATTTTAACTGCAAACTGTAAGTTTTTTTCTCAGCTGCAATTTCAACAGCAAGAGTGCTGTTTTGACCATTTTCTCACACAGACAGAACTTGGCAATTTCTTTAGCAACTCCCCCAATTTGCACACAAAATACATGAAACATTCAGGGTACATTTCTCTCTTTGTTTCCTAAAGTCCACATTACTTTTGGCAATTAAAACTTGAGATTTAAAAGTTCTGTAAAACATTCTAGATGCAGAGACAAGGACATACACTTTCTGGCTTTACTGTCCATTGTAAGTTGGCACATTCGCACAGCAGCACTGTACTAGTAGGCACACAGCAGCACATACAGATGGCACTCTCCTGGGCACAGTCCTTTTGTGCAAAGCTTCCTTTCCTTTTTTTGGGCTACCATGCTGTCAGACAGACAAAACGCTAGCCATACCCTCAGCAAACATCTCTTGTTCTCTTCTCAGATTCAAACAATATTCCAGATGAGCCCCCATTTTTGTAACCCCCCACCAGCCACTTGTTTAACTAGTAGGCCCACCTCCCATACCATTTCTGTCTAGGGGAAAAGAGAGGGGTGGGGGTACAAAGCAGAGAAACACAAAGTGTGTACAAGACACAAACAGACCTTTACCAAAACCCAGGTCCTGAGGAGAGAAACTTTGCTGAGGGCTATGCTAGGTTTGCACTTCTGACAGTTCTGGCACAAAAGCAAAGATGGATCCCTGAGGGTTTACACTTCATAGGACAAGGAAATGCAGAACACATCTGTAGAAAACAGAAACTCGAACTTCCCATATAGCATAGGGTTGGACATCTGGAAATGTGGTACTAGCCACAATGAACACACAAAATGCTCCTGGAAGTGGCACTAGGCCATGACTTAGAACAGTTCCCATATGGCATCGGATTTACAGAAGGAAATGTGGCACACTGGCCAGAACGGAGCACACTAGGGCTCAAGACTAGCAAAACCCACATACAAGGGTAAACTTTACTCTTCAGGCATTGGCCATATGCATTGAAACAACAGGTGTCCTTGCAGAACCCGAAGTGCTGAACTGGTCACTCCAGATGGGAGGTTGCCCACCTTTTGCTTCCTGTCCATACCCAGCCATTCTTTCAGAGTTACACCTCAACAGATAATGAACAGTAGAAATTATGCTTTCTTCACGTTTAGCACATTTTAGCATTAGACGCACTACAAGGGAGTGTAACATTAAAGTTCTGAACAAAGTGTCTAGTCACACCTGGGACATCCACTGTTGTCAGCAAACTTTAAACAAACTTCTTGAGAACAGTCTCAAAACAGAAATGGGTGACTGGGTCCCTTTATCAGAGTGTCACCCCACAGAAAACAAGGCAGGTACATGTCCTGGGTAACTCTCAGACAGAATCTACTCACAGTTTGTACAACAAAGGCAGCTTCAGAATGTTCTAGGTTGGATCAGGGGATTGCCCCTTAAATCCTCTGAAGTCCCTCTCATCCCACTGGGGATGAGGGCACAGGAAATCCTGGAGATGGTTTCCCCCACTTCACAAGTCAGGCAAAAGATGTTCTCAGAACTAGGGTGAGAAAAACTGGCTCTCCTCACTCCTCATGTCTCACTCTCTGAATACAGAACTGACTCTAGGCTGCTGGCACTGAACTGAACTCAAAATTCTAAACTCCCCACACTCACAGCAAGCTGTGTGGCATATGTCGCTGCAAGAGTTCTCAATGACATCACTTATCTGCTCTCAGCTGAGACCAAGCAAGCAGAGAGGGACTATATGAAACTCTATTTAACTAGTTATTCACTAGCTGGCTTCCCAACCTAACACTGACACTGATGGGATTCTAGTAACCCCAGGGAACAGGGGGTTACACTAGAAACTGGTCTAAACACATCACCTGACCATTCATTAATTCCTCTGTTTAATCAATAATTTGACTACCAAACTGCATTCTCTAACTATTACTGACCTCATGATAAAACACTAAATCAGTACTTTGCCATTTCTCCAGCTACTGATTCTGTTCCCTAATTACTAAGCTGAATAAAACATGTCTGCAGCCCTCAAACTGCAGTCTGTGTCCCTGACAAAAAGTGCTAATAGCAAGGGAATGGAAAGGATCCTGCAATGAGTTAGAAGTTGGACTCACATCCAGAACTGGGTCTCTCACATGACATTGGTAGGCTGAGATCAGTACAGGCTGATACACAGCAAAGAAAGCGGCACAAGAAATCTACTTGCAGCTTGAATAAGCTCTTCACAATACAGAAAGTAAAAAACAAAAAAACAGAACTTACAGATACAAGTTAGGAGGAAATAGTCAACCTGGGAATAGACAGAAAACAGCCCCATTATTTATTCAGAAGAGATTCACCAGGAAGGCAACATGAATTGTGAACAGCTCATTTCTAGAGGTGTCCTGGTCATTAAACAAAGATAAAGCTAATGTAAGCAGTGTCATGTAATAACCTTCATTTTCTTTAAAATAAATGTCATTGCTTTTGATTATTTTAACAGTTCAGTAGTTTGAAATTGCAAAAACGTCTTATACATTAAGAACTACATTATCAAGTGGATATACTTGAATCAGATTCTTCAGGTTTTCAGCAGTTTAAAACAGTTTCTAAGTTTGTTTTTATTTTATCAGCATATTTCCATTTTACAAGCACAATTAGCCACTCCAGGGGATGGGTGTATATTGAATTAATGCACACCCAGCTGTGTGAGTCATTAGGTCATTGGCCTCCTGGCATACTATACAGTCAGGGCATGCATTAATCCACCAAGCAACCATGCCCTGTTGTGGCTTATTACCAACTTAACGCACACCCAGACTGTTGATCTTATTATACTGATATATACGTAAATATATATATATATATATATATATAAAGAGAGGGAGAGAGCGAGAGAGAGAGAGATAGATATACTTTGTTACACAACAAACCATTTTATAAGCAGAACAAAACACATCAGGCATCAGGGTACACATTAGACCACTTCACAGCTCTTCTAAGGGGTGTATGGTACTCAGCAATGCCACATACATCACATCCCTAGAGGCATGTATTAAAATGCTCCAGTGTACATCCTGTTGCATATTATTCCTCTTTATCCACTTGGCCATGTATTTTTATCAAGAAAATGTATTCACTTTCTACAGTTTACTGGAGAATTCTTTGTTCTATAAACTAGAGAGCAGAAACACACTCAAACTTTGGACAAAGCAAAGCTATTATAGGAGATCACATGTACAATGGAATGATGTACTGTAAAGAGCTATGAGATGCTTCAATAATGGTGTGCAAGTTAAGGTAACAAAATAAAGACTCCTTTTAAGCGTATGGATATTGGTTTTATGTCATTACCTCAGCTTATGCATCACCATTTGGGCCTTTTTAAGCAATAAACTGTATTACATTTATTTTTAGTTTTCAGCAGGCTTTCCAGAAATTACATTACCTGTTTTACCGAAGTATCCCTTAGAATTGTATACAGAATTTTGATGAACATTTCCTTTTTATTGTTTTCTCAGAATTATTATTTGCAAATAATTACTGAAGTATATAGCTCCTGTTTCTGATTCGTAATAATTCTGTTACAAATGTAATGAAAAACACAGATACAAGACTTTAAGCTGATGTCACTGTTATTCTTGCAATGGAGGCCTCTTTTTTCAGGTATGCCAGTCAAATTATGACACAACTTTAATGGGTTTACAAAACTGGTTTAGTGAATATAAATTAGTAATGGATGACAACAAAAAAAACCTGGGCTGTGACCTTCCACCATCACACCAAAGTGTCCAAAGAATTGAGCACAATTGTAATTAAAATCACAAATGGAAAGCAAACTGCAACTACTGAGACTTAAAACTAGCTTGAAGTTATTCTAGACATTAGTTTAAATGTTTTGTCCCATGTAAACCAGGCCATTAATGAGACCTCCTTGCAAAGTTGTTTCCCAAAGTCAGATACTGTAGATCTCAAATAGCTGCATGGCTCATTCTCCCCATCTTGAAATATGGCAGCACAGATTTCTAAAATGCATGGAAGTCTGAGCTTGCCAAATTGGAGGAAGTGTGTTATAGTTTGACCAGATTCATTTTAAGATGCCCCTTTGATCAGCACCATTGTGACATATAAAGATTTGTAGCCAGATATTCAAAAGTTTAACATGGGTACAAACAGGTGCTTTCCCATGCAAACCAGGTTTTGCACCCAGTTTTTGGGTGGGGTTTATATTCAGACAGCCTCACAGTGCGGGCAAAACCTGTTAGTAACTGAGCGCTAAGTTACTGCTGTGCCCATGTGAATGAGAGGTTTGTACAAGCCGTAAATTCCACCCGAATGGATGCAAGCTATGACCTTTGCAAACCTTGACTTATCGGGGGACAAGACCCTAGTGGCAGGCAAAGGTACAGCAGGGGCCCACCCGGGCCCATCGACCTAATGATGGCCCTGGTGTCCAGTGGTCCCCCCACCCTCTGATCACCATCCCCATATACTCCTAGTAAATATCCCTGGCACCTAGTGGTCACCCCACCTTCTGATTGCTGTCCCTGAAATTCTAGGATATGTCCCTGGTGCCTAATGGTCCCACCCACCTTCTGATCACTGGGTCTGTACTCCTAGCAAATGTCCCTGGAGTTCAGTGGTCCCTCTCACCCTCCAATCACTGGCCTTATACTCCTAGTAAATTGCTCCCAAATGTGCTGCATGGTACACAGGCTGCACACTCCCTGTAAGGCCATGCTCCCTGTATAATACAGAGGACATGCACCCTGTACAGTACATAGAATATGCACTCCCTGTCTTTCAATATGGTGGCTGACCAAGATGGTGAGAGGAGGGATGTGCCAGTCACCATATGGGCCCCCATGGTGGCGGTGATTGAGGTAAGGGGGGATGGCAAGGTGCGTTGGTCAGTATCTGCAGTGTGGCAGTGTTACAAGACGTCAGGGTAAGCTTCTGGTGGTATGGAGGTGGGGATCAATGAGTGGGAGGAACCACTGGACAGCAGGGACATATACTAGACTTAACAGCACCAGTGATTGCAGGGTGGGAGTGACCACTGGACACCAGGAATATTTACAAGGAGTATGAGGCTAGTGATCAGAGGCTGGGTGGGACCACTGGGCACCAGGGACATACCCTAGAGCTACAGAGTCAGCAATCAGAGGGTGGGAGGGACCACTGGACACCTGGGACATTTACTAGGAAAATGGGGCCAGCAAGTGAAGGGTGGATGAGACCACTTGACACCAAGGAAATTTATTAGGAGTACAGAGCCAGCAATTGGATGAGGATGTGGGACCACTAGGTACCAAAAACATCTATTAGGAGTACAGGGCCAGCGATCAGAGGGTGGAAGAACCATTAGGCACCAGGGACATATCCTAGAATTATAGGGCAGCGATTGGAGGGTGGGGGGATCACTAGGCATCAGGGACATATCATAGAATTACAGAGACAATGATTAGATGGTGACAGGAGCCACTAGGCACCAGGGACATTTACTAGGAGTATGAAAGTGGTGATTGGAGGATGCAGAACCATTGGACACCATGGATTTTTTTTTGTACAGGGGCGGTGATCTAAGTGTGAGGGGGGGGCTGGTCCCAGGGGCACAAACCTGCTACCACTTTCCATGCAAATGAGCCTACAGTGGACATGCATATGGTACCTTGGTGTCTTACATGCCAAATGGGCTTATTTGCATGGAACTGGCTAAATATTGCTCTGTGGGCCCCTGGCACTATTGGGACTAGGGGCACTATTCCCTCTATGTCCCAGATCCATGTCAGGGCAGCACTATTTGACTTAGTGCTGTGCCAACATACCCCTGTTATTCAGTCGGATACTGCTAGTGTGCTATCTGACTGAATATGGCATCCTGTGGGGTTGTGGGCATGGGCAAATACAATGCATGCCTTTGTGCTTCGCTTATGCCCATTTTTGAATATCGGGCCCTTAAACTGGGATTTATTAAATCTGAGAAGAACAACAAATTGACTCCCAAATCATTTTTTAAAGTTATAAAAAGTAACTATCACTTGAATTTACATATTACTACTGTAGATCAGTAAATACAATAAAACATTGTCCACATTGAGGCCAGAAATACATTAGAGAGGTGTGTCAATGTCTGTAAAGTTTGTGATATAAATTGACTGATGTCTTGACTTGGGTGTAACATCAGCAGGATTGCAATATGTATATTTTTTTATCTATTATAAGTGTAACGCCCCCCAGTAAAATAGGATTACTTGGTGGCCCTTGATTCTGATGATCATTTTGTGCACTAAAAGGGTTAATTTTGTAGCCTGATTCTGAAATGCAAATGTTGCTTCCTGTTGTCACAGATTTCTGCCTAGCAACAGGACATTGGCCAGTGCTAAGTACACCCTATACTCATTGGCTGAGCACATTCCCAAGTTTTTCAGCCTCCCCATGACAAATAAATGGGGCCCCATCCCCTCAAAGTAGTTCTGAAATTATGGTTCCAGCTCCAGTGGGGACTGTAGTTTGGAGCCCATGGGGCTCAAACAGTCATGGGTGCCATGCTCTGACTGTGATCAACCAGAGAGGGCTTGCAGGATCAGGATGGTGGCAAGGTCCTGGGCTGGAGTGGCACTGTCTCCCTCCTGGTGGGTCTCCAGTGGCTTGGATCTTAAGTGGGGTCTAAGGTCAGGGACAGCAGGGTCCTGTTGGTAGTCCACTCTCAATGAGGGCTACCTGATGGCTTTCACACCAAATACCCCATTTCAATAACGGAAGGCAAGCTGCAGCATCCCTGTCACCTGGCTCCTGGGTGGAGATGCAAAGTCCAGAAATTGAATCCAAACACCTGAGAATCTTTGGAAGACCCAAAGAGTGGTGCTGTGACATCAGTAGAAAGGGGGAGAATTGTTGAGCCTGGTAAACCTTAGAGCTGTGATGGCCAGTGCTGTGACACTGAGACCCAAGCAAGGGATAAGGTGCAGCTTTATTTCTACTGCAATGCATTCGGTGCCATGGCCCACTATGAGGATATACCCCTCACAGAGTCACACTTCTAGAAAGAGGAATGTGTAACTGCTCTGCCTTTAAGGCCCAGGTATATCCCATGTCTTGGTTCCCTCACAGTAGCAAGGGGACCCATAGCTAATACCAGCAAAATAAGGCTTACCTGGTAAAACTTTTGAAATAACTAAATAAATAAAAATTATGTTTCAATACTAGTTACACATCAGTAGTTCAAACACAGAACAGTGCACAGTGCTCAGGGCATGAATTAAATTGAACACACAAACTGCACAGTGGCAGTACAGGAAGGGTCAGCACTTTATAATGTCAGAAATTGCTCTAAAGTCTTTAATCCATATAAATGTGCAAATCTATTTTTTAATCATATTTTTAAAAGGCATTCCACATCCAAAACACAGTTCAGCATGCTGAACTGTAATGTTTACTGGGCAAAGAAACACTCAGCGGTCTTGAGGAGCAGAATAAACTAGCACATAAAGCCATCAGTATTAATTCATTTGCTAAGCAGCAAAGCTAACTGTGAAAACCCTACAAGTTCCTCTGAGGAAAACGTCAGGTGTGGCATTGAAATGTTAGTGTGTGGCTTATAAGCTGTGCTGCTGAGGTGTAGATGGTCCTTCTACATGTTGCTTGTAGGTTTCGTGCAGTTCGCTTTGCCGCTTAGCAAATGGATTAATATTGCAATTTCCCTTCTGCTCTCTGAGACTGCTGAGTAATTCTGTGCATGCTTATCTGTGTTTTGAATGTAGTATGCCTGTTTAAAAATATGATTAAAAAAAATTGATGTGCATGTTTATATGGATTGAAGACTTTCTAGTAATTTCTGACATTATACAGTGCTGACCCGTCCTATCCTGCTGCCGAGGAGGCAGAGTTACGGAGACAGAGCAAAAGAAGTGGGCCATCAAAGCCTCCCTATAAAGGGCACTGTGGTGCATGGTAGAGCAGTGCCACCAAGTTGATGCAGGGACATATATAGGTGGCACACCAGTGGTCAGACCTAGTAGGGATGAGGCAGCCAAACTCAGAACTGCTGGCAAATGGTTACTCCTGGTGAGATTTTACTATCTTGTTACCCCAGACATGAGAGTTGCCCCTGGGTTATGGTCTCCCCCCCCTTCTCTGAGGCCATGGTATATATGGGTAAGGGGGTCAAGGGGGGTTGTTACAATGTAGGGTGCCCATCTGGGATTTGGCATTGGGATTGGGTAAGGTAAGACTGCAACATGGTAACTACGCGTAGTGCACATGGTGTGAAATATAAAGCAGTGCTGCTTTCAAAAAGACTGGCACCAGTGCTTTGTAACCTTGAAGGCCTTGGGGACAATTTAGGCACATGGCAGGCCAATGAGACTCTGACCTTTCTGCACTGGGGTCTCCAGATCCTTGGTTGGGGACTTCCATGAAAGAGACAGAACATTTCTGATCCTGTGAGCTGCTACAGGTGGACAGTGTTTATGATGGAATAGACCTTGCTGATTTTTTTGGGTTCTCTCTTGCAGAGGTAAAGAAAGCAAAACTGGACTCTGAGAGCAGGGCCCAGGGTTTATTCAGCTACCACTTCCCAGCCAGTGCCAGTTACCACTGTGGTGCTTGTGTGCCTGGGATGCTTCTGCACCAGGGTTGGGGGTGGACCTGTGAGATCAGTGTGCTGCCAACAGACATATATTCCTGCACCATGGACAATGTTTCAAAGCAACGACCTACACTGCTTCTGGTAGAATTTGGTGGAAGACTGGACTGAAGCCTCACTGGCCTGTCAAGCATCACTAGAGCTGATTCTTAGGCAGTTTGGCACTTTGTTACAGAAGGACCCCCACATAATAATTAGCTGAAATTGAAGCGGTGATCAAACCAGATCATGAACTTGGACCGTCCCAGAAGTGAGATGTCATGATCTCTGACACTTTCGCCATGTCCACTTTCCCTCACTTTTCAGCCTTCATCAGAAGCATTAGGGCATTCTCTGCACCTTAGAAGGAGAGCAACTCAAAGATTTTATGTCTCAGAAAGAAAGCAACCTGAATGTTTTCAGCATCCCTGGAGGGGAGCAACTTCTGTGTTCTTACATCCAAAAGAAATACTCAGATGTGTTTGTTCTGAACTGGTATCATATGATATACTTTTTTTTTTTTGCCGGTTTAAGCTGGGATTTAATGACTGTTTGTTAGTGGGATTGTTTCTGAGTGGCCATAGGGAACAGGAACTGCTTCAAGATTATAATGCCCAGTTGCTGCACTATTGCTTAGAAACTCAAAGCCTGGTTTGGATGTGGGACTAACTGTATTAATGGGACCCTGTATCCAGTATCCATATAGACATTATGCTGTCTGTGGAGAGTGAAGGGACTCTGTAGATACTGTTTTCTCAGATCGTGGCACTGATGGTTTGAACTGTAACCGTAGAAGACGGGCTATTCTAATCAATGTGATTATTTGTAGAATTATGATGGTGCTTGGCATGATAAGGGCATCAATAGCTTAGGCTCCAAGATTGTAACGCGACAATTAAAATACTGTAGGGTTACTAGGTTGCCCTTGATTCTAATACTTTTTTTCATTTATTCATTTTTTTGCCTGCTCATGCCTCCTTTGTCTCCACGGCTCACCATCGGAGGCCCGGCGGGGTGGGGTGGGGCACAAATCCACCTCTATCTGCAGTCTTAGAGTAATTAATTGATCACAGTGGAATTCTGTGGAATCAACAAAGTCAAAGAGGGTAGCATCTTTCAGAAAAAGATATGTGCAAGAACAAGGGGACACAATTTAAAGATAGAAGGAGGGCGGTTCAGGGGCAATGTGAGGAAGTATTATTTCACAGAGAGGGTAGTGGATGCATGGAACAGCCTTCCTGTGGAGGTTGTGGGGTCTAAAACTGTGGAAGAATTCAAGAATGCATGGGACAGACATAAGACAATTCTTGTGGGGGGTAGGAAGAAATAGGCTGTTGGTTAACTAGGATCTGCGGCCTATCCTGTAGGTAGGGAAATGGGCAGACTAGATGGGCCAAGCAGTCCTTATCTGCCGTCAAAGTCTATGTTTCTATGTTTCTATGTTTCACATCCACTCTAACATGGATGTGGGCATGGGTACTTAGGCCATATTTAAATACCTTGCTAAGGTCTTAGACACAGTGAACCACTGCATGCTCCTACACAAGCTAGGAGTCTCTTCTTTAATGCACCATTGGTTCCAATACAATCTGTCCAACCATACCAGATCAGTTAAACTAGACACATGTAAATCTCTTTCTTCCTCCCAGTCATCCTTGGTGTCCACCAAGACACTGTCCCAGGACCTCTGATTTTCATAGCCTTCATCAACAACCTCCCCACTGCCCTCTCTATGTGCAGCATAATATGTAGGTATAGCACCATTATTTATGCATCTGGTAAGCTTCCACCTCCACTATTGAGGTGGTCCTGCAAAAAGATTTCTACATGGTGCAAAAAGGGTTCATGGTAAATCAGCTAGTTTTGAAGCAAAAGAAAACAATATGTGCAGTTCGGCTCCACCTAATGGCCGAGATCTCTCCACACCACACTGAACCTACACTCACTCCAAGGTGGAATCTGTTACCTCATACAGATACTTAGGCCTCCACCTGGACCAGCAACTCGACTACTCTCGCCATGTCACACATGTAATAATCAAGTGCTTCGCAAAGCTTGGAGCACTATATAGGGTGAAGAGCTGCTTGCCACCCAACACCTGGAAACGGTTGAACACTCAGTCCTCCTATTGTTGGACTACTGGGATGCTGTCTATTCCAGACTCTCCTCTACTACCCAAGCCAAACATATCACTTATTCAATGCCCTGTGCAGATTTCTCCTGGCATGTCCTTGCCAAACTCACTATTGCTCCATGTACAATGATCTTGACTAGCCACTCCCCCAGTGAGACACTCACTTCATATCACCTTGGTGGGTGCCAAATACTGGTCTGGCAAACCTACCTAGCTACCTCACTGATCTCTTCTCTCCCCAATTCACGTTACTCAGGTCAGAGGAAAGAAGTGAACTTCACGTCCCATGCTGCAGGTGTAACACAGGACTAGTCTTTGTCAGGTACAGGCTCCTTAATACATGGAACAGCCTCTCTATCAAGTTTGCTATGACTCCTAACTTCAAATCAGCTAAGACCTTGATCAAGGCACATTACACAAGTGTCTCACTCTTCTGTGATAGTAGGACTATATGGATGTGTACAAACCAGCTCGCTATAATCCAGTGAATCACAGATGTGAGTGTATTGATATGTAAAATACTTCTGCTGTTTTACACTATAAATTATTACAATATCAAAACATAAAAAAATAAACTTCATGATATACAATACAAAAAAAACCAATAAACACTAGAAATAGCAAAATATGGGGAGGAATTTATAGAATGTTACTAGCACCCAACTTGGATTATGGGTTTCTATTCTGGTTACCCTACAAGGTAAATGACATAGCAAAACTTGAAAAACATACATCATAGATTTACAAAGTCAGTCTGTGTCTTACGAGACATGTTGTATGAGAACAGATTAATGACTCTAAATATGCAAAGTCTTGAAGGTAGAAGGAAATGGAGAATTAGGATTGATGTTTGACATCATAAATGATCAAACCTTGATAGACTCAGCATAATATGGTCACTCATAATCTGAGGCTACAAAAATCAGCTGAAAGGTTCCAGTTTTAGAACAGACAAAAGGAAGTTCAGTTATACCCAAACGATAAATGGTACATGGAATTCCTCACCAGAAACATTGCTAAACATCAAAACCAAAAATGTCTTCAAAATAAATCTAGACACCTAAATGGGTTTGCATAAGTCAGAATCCTGCCACTGAGAAGGGGGGTGTAGTTTGCATGGGCTACATGGCCTAATATTGCCCTAAAGACAATAGTATTAACTATAGTATTAATAGCATTGTTTGACCTATTGAAGTGGATGTACTGTACTCTTATCTGCATTGTGTTCCTGTATATATCTTCCCCCTTGCAGTCAATATGGTTGATTGCAATATAAATGCATCTTTTTTGTTGCACAATTCTCCACTCTATGTTTGCACTATGTATGTATGTATGTAGTACCTTTGCCATCCTATGTTCCTCTCCGCCCAGGTCACAACTGGAAATGAGCCTCTTGCTTCTCTATAACTGCCTTTTGTTTCATCTCTGATAGTTCAAAGGGTTTCTTTTGGACCATGGTGGTGTGAGCACCATTGTCCTTTTGTTTCCCTGTTCTTTTGGAACTGCCCTTGTAGAAACTTGAACAACGACCAAAGAGATGGTTATCCGTAGGACACTGAACTCTTAAAAACTGAAAAGCTACTGTTCATTTCCAGTGGCACATTGGACTGGAATTTTGCAGCACTCTGCACTTTGAGCTCTCCCTTGTATTTAAAGCTATTTTTAGTCAATTATTCTGCTGGTTGTGATTAGGGACGGGGGGTTGCTGTGGCTGATGGTTTATGGTTTGGGAGGTGTGTGAGTGGATGATGGTGTGTGAGTGGCTGGTAATACTTTTGTGTACAACTGTGTGTGTGTATGTGTGTGTGTAGTAAGGAATAGAAATCCTGCATTCAGGGGGTAGTTGTCCTTGCCAGTTAAAGGGCAAGGTTTAGCAGGTTACATCATCCCGTTGGTGGTAGAAGCTAGGTGGGAATGTGTTGGGATCGAAATCCTCTGAGAGTCACCCATGCTGCTTCCTAGCTGCATAACCTCAACACCTTTGCCAACCTCCCAGTTTCATCTGTTGCAGTGAGGCACTGCAGGGAGGTTGGGATTACGAGGGTGCGGTCAGGCTGATGATGGCAGGGAACAGCAGAAGTAGGAGAGGTGAGTGGTATTGGGGTGGTCAGGTGCAGACGACGACCTGAGTTTAAACAGAACCTAGAGAGTGGCCAAATGTGTTTGGTCTCCATACCCAAGGGTCCCACCAAACTGAGTGGGTAGGTAACTGGGGGACAGCAGCACCCGCTAATCCCCTTCAGATAATGCTATGCAATGCCAAGTCGATAAGGAACAAGACCATAATTATTGTGGACTTGATTTCTTCTGTCAGCCTCGCTTGCATCACGGAAACCTGGCTGGGTGACAATGCCGGCCCAGTTTTAGAGGTGCCTGTCCCCGCGAGGTATATCATAGTGCACTGTTTGAGTCTGAGGAGGGAATAGGAGGGAGGGGAAATGGCCATCTTTTAGATCCAGCCTAGGTTTCACCATGCATCCGACTGGAACATCCAGATCTTTTGAGTGTGTAGCTATGTGTGTGTGTGTGTGTGAGGGGGGTCCAAGTGCAGGCTGCAGAATTCTCCTTATTTACTGACCCCTCCCTGAGTTGGGTGGGGAATTCCTGCAGGTGGCTGTGGACTTCTTGGTTGACCAGGTGTTGGAGTCCCCCAGGTGTTTCATCCTGGGGGACTTCAGTGTCTGGGTCAATGATGAATCCTTACAATTGGTTATGACCTCCTCCAGTTGGTGTCATCACTTGGCCTAGAACAAGTTATCACTTCTGTCACCCTCCAACACAGTCACATGCTCGATCTGGTGTTTCTGCTGGGTTTTGAGGTGGGAAGCCTCAAGACTGATCAGATCATTTGGTCTGATCATTGCACGGTGAGATTCACACTTGGGGCCCCCCCGGAAGTCCCTCCCCTGTTGAGATGGTCAGTTACCATCCTTTGAGGGGTTTGTCCCCAGAGGGATTGCTAGCGAGGTGCTTGCCACCTATAATAAGGTGGTATCCAAAGTGCCTGATGCCATCACACCAGTACGTATGCAACCTGTCAGGTTATAAACCCAGAACTTATCTGGAATGGATATCATTAACTGCAGGTACTGCAGAACACTTTTCAGAAGGGCAGTTTTACAGGGGGCCACTAGACTCCCAGGAAATTGCAGATCATTATCTATTTTATTATGATGGGGGGGTGCCGCTAGACTACCAGGGATATGAACAACTATAATAAGTTTATACAGATCGGGGGGGCCACTAGACTACCAGGCATATACAAAAGCAATATTTATGAAATACACATTGGGAGGGCAACTAGACAACCAGGGAATTAGAGATCGAAATCTATTTTATCATGATCGGGGGGAGGCTGCTAGACTACCAGGGATATTGAACAAATGACTTTTTTTATTCAGATGGGACAGAATGAAGCCCCCTGAGCAAAAGCTACCCTCATTTAACTTTCTATGGCACCCCATGGCTGAGAAAATTGATTTTTAAATCTGTCCATCTCATCCCTCACTCTTTGTTCGCGAGTGAGCAATTTCTGTGATTGCGAGCCTCAAATTCTTTGATCGCGAGATTCTTTGATCATGATCGTGCATTGCGAGCGAGGGACGAGATGGCCAGATTAAAAAATCCATTTTCTCAGCCCAGGGGTGTCCTAGGAAGACAAATGAGGGTGAATTTACTCAGGGGGCTTCGTCCTGACAAACCTACAATGATCTACAAAAAAAACTCAAATTAAGCACTCTAATCGGTATAAATGCTTTCAAGATGCTTTATTTCCGTACAATCAGAGAAGCATGTAACTGCTTCACCCACTCAGACCCAGTACTGGTATATAGCCACGCCTAGACCCAATTTTTAAGTACTGCCCCCCCAGCTTGCTCCTCACCAGCCTAATTGTTCTCTCTCTTATCCCCCTGTCTTATCAACACTAGGCCCATCCATCCCTTATTCTTCCTTTCCCAACCTCGGATAGGAGCTCACTACCCTGGGTTGTGACATCCTACCATGCCCCGTACTTTATAGCATTCAATCCTGGGGCTCACACATACTCCTTTTCTCCATCCACCTTCTCTACTTCCAGCTTTACCAACTCCTTTCTGTGCACCGTGCCCTCCTAGCCTTTCTCCCTACTTCCTCCTCTCTTCCCCTACCTTCACCTCTACCTGGTGTATATTTTATTTTATTTTTTCTTCCGTTACTTCCTCCTGCAACCTTAGATAACCTGCTTTATCTTCCTATAGACACTTCTATGTATGTAAATACCATGTAATCTGTACAATATCTGTATAATTCTATGTACATATGAACTTCTTTTTCTTCCTCTCTGTAAAGAGTATTATCTGTATTGCCTTGTAAATACATGTGTTGACCTGTATATACAATTGTTCATGCTCCACCCAGGTCCATCTTGCAAATGAGCTTCTGCTCAACGATGAACGCCTGGTTAAATAAAGACTTGATTGATTGATTGATTGATTGATTGATTGAAACCATGGTGGTGGTTTACCGCAATTCTTTGAATTTATTAAATTAGAACAGTTTTTAATCTGTGGTCGTGACCCTGCAAATTCTTTGATCATGAGCCTGCAAATTCTTTGATCGTGAGATTCTTTGATCGTGACGGGGGGACAAGATGGTCAGATTTTTTATAATGGAATAGATAGGTAAATGTTACCAATCTTTAACATTGAATATCTTGGAAATGGTTCGGTCTTTTTACTTGAAATTTGGAGGGTGTTTACAGCATGTCCTATAGATGTGAATTACGGTGTTTACGTATTGGAGAAGAAATTTTTTGTGGAGATATTGTGTGACGCACCTTACGTGCTGTGGACAGTGTTTTGGATTGTGCTGGTGGCTTGAAACTGATAGGGTGCCTAGCCTTAGTGTCATGGATGTAGTTTTCAGTTGTTGTGTGTGTTAAATGTGAACAGGTGCGGAACTGTGCCAGTCCAACTAATGAAAATTTCTAATTTTGACATGTTATATCTCGGACATGGTTTGGTCTTTTTACTTGAAATTTGGAGGACATTGACGGCATGTCCTGTAGATGTCAATAACAGTGTTTATGTATCAGACAATATATTTTTTGCAGAGATATTGTGTGGCACATTTTATATTTTGTGGACAGCATTTTCTATTGCAAGACTAGATTAACATTTGTTTGTTGGCTGGCCTTGCTGTTGTCAATGTACTTTTTAGTCATTGGGTGTGTAACATGGCCCAACACTTATAAGTTGGTGGGAGTGCGAGGCCCAAAGGGCCCCGCGCTTCCACCAACTTGCGCAACTTTCTAGTTCTCTGTTCTTCCTTAAAAAGTAAGGACATTCTCTGCAAAAAAATGTTGTTAATGCATCAGTTAGGGTTCTTCTATGGTGACAAAAGCAGGGAAATTCACCATTAGGGTTCCCACCGTTGAACCCCACCCCACACCTCACAAACAGGCATCAGGGTGTGCGTTGGGGTCTCGGCCCTAACTGTCACCCCATTCTTCTACACTGCACCACCTCAGCTTGTTTACACATGGGATAGGGTGAGAGTTAGGTCGACGACCCCAATGCACACCAATGCCTTTTTGGTGGGGTGGGGTTCAACGGTGGAACTCTAATGGAGAATTTCCCCACTTTTGTCACTGTAGAAGAACCCTAATTGATGCATTAATGAAGTTTTTTTGCATAGAATATATATATATATATATATATATATGGGAGCAGTGTCAGTGGCTCAGTAGGTAGCACACTCGCCTCTGAGGCTGGGAGATCAGAGGGCTGTGGGTTCAGTTCCCACATCTGGCACTTGGGTTAATACCCCAGTACTGACACTGTAGTGCAGCATGAGAGGGGTGCTGCACTTCTGAGGTGCCGTCTTTCGGATGAGATGTTAAACCGAGGTCCCATCTGCCTGGATTGGTGGTAGTTCAGGTGGATGTTAAAGATCCCATGGCACTTATCGAAAAGAGTAGGGGTAACTTTTATTGAATATTCACATATACATCAAACTCAAGAAAGACATAACATCACATCAATACATCCTTGAATTTCTGTTAATACACTAAGAAAAGAATAACATAAAACTAAGCTTTAACTCATACAAACCAATTCTTCACATTCAACAAAAAGGAAAAAAAAACAATATTCTAAAACTTTTAAATACTTGTTCTTATGCATACTATTTGTTTTTTTTATTGTTTTCCCCTTCCCTGTTTTGTAATTTTTACTTGTATTTAATAAAGTGAAGAAATCCCTTCCACCAAAGTTTGACTTTCCCCGCATCATATATTTGACATTCCTCCATAAAAACCCTATGCAAAACATTGGTTACATAATTCTAAACTTCAAATGATGGTCTCTTTTGGTATAACACCCATTGCACCCTAGTTTGCCATAAGCAAAACCGCAAGCTAGCCAAAAAGACTCTTAATGTATTTTTCTCAAAACCACTCAAATAATGAGGAAAAATACCAATCACTAGGAGATCATAATCCATTTTTGCTAACCATGGGAGATTCCATACCTGAGCTAGGAAACCCCATAACTTGGAGGAAAAAGAACAATGTAAAAAAAAATGCTCCATCGTCTCCTCCACATTAACACAGTCTGGATAAGGACAAATTCTTTCTTCGATTGCCTTGTGTTTGGCCGTACCCCTTACGTTTAGTCTCCCATACATAGTTAACCATAAATTTTCCTACATATAAGGAGGCAGCCTACTATTATTTAGCTGCTCCAACACATTACTTTTGTTCTCACTCAGACAATTTTCAAAGTTTGGCTCTATCTGAAAACATTGTACCATAATTGCCTTGTACAACCCCTTTGCTGTATATCTTAAAATCATATCCTTTGAGATTTTCCATCGGAACAATTTCTGTGCCACTGGCTTAAAATAATCCGGAGTCCTAAATCTTGCAGACCATTTCGGAGCTGAAGGCCTCCACATACTCAGGTATGCTTGCAACCGGTTCCGGAATACTATACTGTCTATTTCTTTAGAACCCCCTAAACATTTCTTTAAGGAAAAGGCACAGAATAGCGAAAAACAAAATTCTACCGGGTCAACCATCCCTAATCCCCCTTGTTTTCTGTTCAGGTATGTGCATCCTCTCTTAATTGGATTCAATCTGCTTCCCCATAACATCTGGAAGCATATGCTATATAATTTTGTTTCTAGCTGTACTGGTAATGGAAAAATAACTGCAATATACTGCAGCGAGGCAAAATAAATTGTTTTATTATCTGAATCCTCTTTATTTTAGAAAATTTAAACCTTTTCAGATCAAAACTTTCTGTAGAATTGCATCTAGAACACCTGACCAAACCTCCACTGGGCAATTTTGATTCTTAAATTCTACCCCTAATATGTTTAAAGGTTTTGAGAAAATTCAACCAAATTAACAGAAAACAATTCTCTTTGATAATTACCCAACAACAGCCCTTTTGATTTATGCATATTCAGTCTGGCATTAGATACTTCCGCATAAAATTTAAACACTTTAAGGAATTTAGAAAATTCCATATGGTTAAAAAAAAATAGACAAATATCATCCGAAAAAGATTGTATAAGACCAGAGTTCGAAATCCCTGGCACCTTTATTCCTAACCATAAGGGTAGAACACAGATTGCTCTTATTAAGGGTTCTAAAGAAAAGTTGTACAGAAGCGGGCTTAATGGACACCCCTGCCTCACTCCACATTTCATAATAAAACCTTCTCCCAAAGTACCTTTTCAAAACTGGATAAACTTTAGCATTATTGTATAACCCCCTAATGAGCTGTATGATACTCTGAGGGATACCAAACCACTTGAGAGATGAAAATAAAAACTCATGATCGACTCTGTCAAATCCTTTCTCAAGATCCACCGATACAATTACACCCGAATTCCCCCTTCCCCAACCTGCTCAATTATATCTCTAATTAGACCTAATATTGAATGGATTCTTCTATTTGGAATCCCACTATGTTGCACCGGTAAAAACAACCTCTCTACCACCCCCTTCAGTCTATTGTTAATTATGGTAGTCAAAATGTTATAATCTGAATTCAAAAGAGTTAGAGGCCTCCAGTTCCTAAAGTGTCCCCTATCTCCAGATTTAAAGATATATGTCTGACACCCTTCTGTAAAAGAATTTAACATCACCCCGGATGTGAGGAAAAAATTAAATACTAACCAGAGACATTCTACTAATTCAGATGAAAACACTTTATAAAACTCATTGGATAACCCATCTATACCAGGGGACACATTCTGTTTTAGAGATTTAATAACTCCCAGAATTTCAGATTTTGAAATGGGTCGCCCTAATTCCTTCAGACCATCATTATCCCTATTTTCTTTTAAACTAGGTCCCAAAACTGATTAATCAGGAGAGACGATGGAGCAACCTTTGGTTCCAGACCCTAAAATGTTCTTTAATAATTGTTCCTAGTGCAATGATAGAAGAAACCTTAGTATTTCCCTGGACTAAAAATTCTGTTGTCTCCTCTCTTAACTGCTTTTACATAGTTGAAGGATCTCAAAAACAGATTTTTTTAAATGATTCTGAATTAATGCTTGCAATGATTTTGCTCTATCATACTGTCTTTTCCTCATTAAACCTTTAATCTCAGCTATCTGCTCCGAAAAATTACCTCTAGAAGAATTTGCACATGATAGAATATATTGAAGCTGTTTCCTGAGTTTAAGATAATCGAAAAATTTTTCATTCCTTTTCCTAACCCCATAATGTTTGAACCATCCAATACAATCTTCTTTAGTTTCCTGCCACCAAACCCCAAGATCTTGATACAAAAAGGCCACTGACAACCTGGCATCCAAAATACCATGGATGGAATTTGAAACTACCCTCTCTTGAAGGATTGACATATTCAATTTCCATATAGATTTATGCCTAAGAAACCTTGCTGTGTCCCCACCTTAATAAGTATCAGAGCATGAGAGAAATTCCATGGAATAACCTGTGGACTATGGAACTGGATTCTCTTGGATATAAACAAATAATCGATCATAAACTCTTCCTTTTGTAAAGAAAGTGCCTAACCAGCCCTCCTCCTGACTATCCATACAACTTACCAGGTCTGCTTCTCACAATATTCTGAAGACATACCGAATCACAATAGATTTTCTTCCCTTTCTAAAACTACCTTTACCTCTGTTCCCTTTTATATTACAATTAAAATCCCCTTCCCAAAGAATTGGAATAGTTGTTATTAGAAATGGTCGTATGTCCGAAAAACACGCCACCCTTCCAGCTTTTGATTGAGGGCTATAAATATTAATTAACCTGATCTTTTTTTCCAACCAAAAACCATCTAGAATTAATACTCTCCCAGGACAAACTTCTATTAACTTAAGTAACCTAAAATTAAAGGAGTTAAAAAGAATTCCTATCCCATCCGCTCTTTCTTCACCAAAGGACCAAAACGAGGGTCCCCAGGGCCAATCCTTAGTGAAAACATCAACTTGATATCTAGAGAACATCCACGTCTCCTGCAAAAAACAAATAGATATATGCAAATCAGCTATTACCTGAAATACTGCACGCCTTTTCAGATTTTTTAGCAAACTATGGGTGTTAAAGGAAGCCCATGTAATATCCATTATAGTTTACCAAGTCAGACTGGCCTACCTGTACTATTCTCATTTCTTCCTCCTTTTTTTTTTTCCCTTATAATCATCCTTTTGCACTCTCTCTCCCTCTTGAACCGATATTTGGGAATCAGTATCCCCCATATCCATCTCTGAATCTCCCCAGGACAGTTCCTCAAACGGATTTTTCGATTCAATACCTTCTACCTCCACCGGTACCATAGTCTTCACCGTCCTACTAGACCTTCGGAATAATGGAGGGGCTAGTGGGGGTTTAAGTTTGCCCTGACCCATTCCACTCTTCTCCTCTAAATCATCAGAATAACAAACCGGCTGGAGAAACTTCAGCCCTCCTTCTCCAGCTTCCTTCTTCTGAACCGTTTTGCCCACTGTCTGAACTTTCTCTTGCTGTGTACCCCTATTCTGGTGAGTTAACACCTCTTCCACCCCAATGGATACCTCCTGCTGAGACACTCCAGCCTCTTGTGCTTGTTGAATCAAAAGGTCTGACACTCCACATGCTTGCTTATTCTGGGCCGACCAGGGACAGTCTTTAAAAGCATGATTCATCTCTTCACACAAATCGCATTTTAAAGAGTTTGTACAGAATAAAGTAATATGACCCACTTCTCCACAATTATCACATTTTGGTTGGTCACAAACATTAGATAAATGAGATTTAGATCCGCATTTATAGCAGGCCCTGGGCTGCCCGCTATAAAAGCAGACCCCCCTGTCTCTTCCTAACATAAATGAATTGGGAATATGTTCCACCCCTGTTGCTGTTTGTTTAAGTTTCACCTTAAATTTCCACGCCCCTGTCCAAAATAATTCTGAATCCAAAATGGGATCGGGTTCACTTAATACTTCACATTTTGTGCCAACCAAAATTTAATATCCTCCACCTGAACACCCTCATTCCTGAACATCACCGTCTACAAACTTTATCAGAGGTTTAGACAAAGGAATCACAAAAAGGTGTCCATAAAGGAAAACTTCACTTGGTTATACCTTTCCCAGAAAAGGTCACAAAGCAGGTGTATGAAAACTAATGTCATAATTGTCCTCACCAAATGTTGATAAATGCAAATACGCTCTAGGAGAAAACTTCAAAGACTCTTTAATTAATGTTCTACCAACATAATATCTGTTTGGTCGATCCTTTAAACCACCTTTATACCGAATCCTTACAGCATTCCTCCTAGGTGCTGCTTCCCTTTTACACTGTGAAAATAGACTGGATAAAAGTTTTTTTTTCTGGCTTTTCCCCACTAATTTTCAACTGTTCAATGTTATTCATATTAACACTCTCTTCCTTACCCGGCGGTACATAATTATTCTCCCTCCCTACTACAGAGCACAGTTCTCTCTTGCTACTTTCATGAAAATTAGCAGCGTCAGAGGGAGAAACTCCGTCCCCCCTCCCCACCCCTGGCTTCCATTCTGGTGAAGCAGACTGCAATCCCCAAGCATTATCCCATGAAGAATCAGGTGTCCATACCCCATGATCCTTCTGCTTCCAGCCAGCAGCTGATAAAGCAGCTTGGGGTGACCAAGAGCTATCATGCCCCCACAACCCCAAACTACCAGCAGCTCCTTTCTGTCCAACACCCAAGTCATTCTTTGAAAAGCCTGAAAGGCTGTACTGTCAGAAGAAAAAAATCAGTCACTCCTTCTTGCTGCCCATGCTTAATTTGATAGGTCACAGTATCTTTTGTAAAGCAGCCACCACCTTAGGATTAAACACAAATCCTGCATCTTCGAAATCTGAATCGTAGGAAAGTTTTTGTTTAGTTCACATTACTTACAGGTCGCGAGGGTTTAGAAATGGATCCATTACCTCTCCTCCTTCCCCCAGTTCAGTTCTCTCCACCGTATTCCCATTTGCTCCTCCGACTCTCTTCCTCGTTCCTCCGACCTCCATTTCGCTTACCTTTTCCTTACACCAGGTTTCTTCTCACAAGACCGCTAGTGAGGCACCGGCCCACCGGCCTCTCCCGCTCTCACTTCCATGTTGCCGGCTTCTCCTGCCGGTTTTAAAGGCACCGCCACCTCTGTACTGCTCTCCAACGATAAGGGGTCCTCCGCTCTTCCAGCCTTAAAGGAACCCCGCTCCTCCAAATAATTCTTCACCTCCTCCATTCTCTTTGCCGAAACAGGCTCCATCCTGCCCTCAGGAATGCTCTGCTTGGGCCAAACAGCCTGTTCTTCATCAACCAACTCTGCGCTTACCAGCGCTCTCTCTCCCACGTCTTGCTCTGAGCCATGTTGCACTCAGTCGCCACACCACAATGCCCATACTCCCCCTCTGGCCACTGGAACAGCAGCACAGAGATGGGGAATTTCCCCGGTGTCCTGGCCAAATTTCCCTCATTCACTAACAATACCACCAACAGCTTAATCTGATTCAAGGTCAGTTGGCATTCATCTGTATCCCCCTTCCCCGGGTCATGCCTGAAAATAGGCAGGATTTGTCTAGTGCACTTACCCGGTCAACAAAAACTAAATAAATAAATATATATACATACATATATATCTGTATAATAAGATCAACAATCTGGGTGTGCATTAAGTTGGTAATAAGCCACAACAGGGCATGGGTGCTTGGTGGATTAATGCATGCCCTGACTCTGGTTACCCAGTCAAAGAAATCTATGAGATTAGTTTGACAGGACCTTCCTTTTGTAAACCCATGCTGTCTTGGATCATGTGCTCCTATGGATTACAGGTGTTGCATCATCCTTTCCTTAAGGAGTGTCTCTTGCCCACTACTGAGGTAAAACTGACTGGTCTGTAGTTCTCTGCCTCCTCCATGCTACCACTCTTGTGGAGCGGGATCACATGGGCCCTTCTCCAGTCTTCTGGGACCTCTCCTGTGCTCAGATACTCACTAAACAGTTCTGATAATGGCTCTGCTAGTTCCATCCTTAGCTCCTTTAGTACCCTGGGGTGTATGCCATCAGGTTCCATTGCCCTCTCCACCCTGAGCTTATCGAGCTTATGACCCTTTCTTTTGTGAAGGGACTAGTGCACACCTCCCTACCCCCACGTCCATGGTGCTGAGCTGTGGGCCCTGCCCTACCTTCTCTTTGGTAAATACTAAGCAGAAGTATCTATTTAGGATAGATGTTTTTATATAGTCCTCCTCCTCCTCACATGCCCCCTTGTCCCATTTGATCTTAGCAATACCCCCTCTAGACTTTCTCCTTTCACTAATGTATCTATAGAAAGTCTTGTCACCTTCTTTTACTGTTCATGCTAGTGTTTCCTCGATTTGAGCCTTTGCCTGCCTTACTGCCTTCCCTGCTTCCCTTAGTGAAGTTTGGTATGCCTCCCTATCTTCATCCTGCTGCGTTCCCTTATATTTCCTGAAAGCAAGCCTTTTGGCTCTGACCTTTTCTGCTACTGTGTTTGAAAACCAAAGTGGTTTCCTTCTTCTTTTGCACTTTATTTTTCTCACTCACACAATGGGATGTTGCTTCAAGTATTGCATCTTTATTGCTTACCCACTTTGCCTGTACTCCCTCGCCTATATTTATTTTTACCAGGGCTAGTTTAACTCTGTTGGCCATCTTATCAAAGTCAACTGCTCCGAAGTCCCATATTTTTGCCTTGGAATGGGATGATTTTGTTCTAGTGGCCAAATTGAACCATACCATGTGATGGTCACTGGCACCCAGGTGACCTTCTACCTGGAGATCTGTGATCCTTTCCCTGTTAGTCAGTACTAGATCTAGGATAGCCCTGTCTCTTGTGGGTTGTTGTACCAGTTGTTTGAGGCCCTTCCCCTGCAGGGAATCCATCGTGTGTCTAGTTCTGGCAGATGTCCCTGCTGGTATGGACCAATCTGTATCTGGCATGTTGAAGTCTCCCATTATCAGAACCTCCCCTTTAGCTGTCATGTTTTATGTATCTTCTAACAGTAATGTATCTATGTCCTCCTCCTGGTCTGGTGGCCTGTATACAATCCCAGTTCGTATGGCTGTCCCATTTCCTGTTTTCAGGGTGACCCACAGTTCTTCTGGCTCCTTATGTGTATTCTGAATTTCTGTAGCTTTGATATTTTCATTGGCATAAAGGGCCACTCCAACCCCCCTTTTTGCACCTCGTTCTCTTCTGAACAGTACATAGCCAGGTACTGAAGTCTCCCAAGTGTGGTTACTGGTAAACCATGTCTCACTAATGGCTGCTATGTCCAGTTTAGCCTCTGTCATTATTGCATGCAGGTCTGGGATCTTGTTTCCCCAGACTGCGAGAGCATTTGTATTACATGATTTTCCATTGCCAGATTCCAGTGTGTTAGTTGTTGGGTCAGGTCCAGCGTTTCCCTGTACGCTGGCGGTGAGTCGGACCTTTTTCTTTATCTGGTGATGCAAATGAACTACAAACATGCTGAACTCCTGTTTGACCACTAGCTGAGGGGGGAGAGGTGTTCTTCCCATTCGACGTATGGGGTGCTGCACCCCCTCCCCATTTGCTAATTTAAATATTCTGCAAAGATGTCAAACTTCTGCCCCATTGCACTGACTCCCTCTTTAGTCAGATGCAGTCCATCAAATTTAAAGAACTTTCGCTCCCAAAACTGTTGCCAGTTCCCTACAAATTTGTGTCCTTTTTCCTGGCACCACCCCTTAAGCCACATGTTTAGCTCCCCTATCTCCCCTTCTCTGACCATCCTCCATCTGTCCCCCTCTCCCAGAATGGCAGGATCTCAGAGAAGGAGATGCCGGATGAAATGGATAATAGTTTGTCACCCAGCCTGGTCAGGTGTTCCTTGGTCTCCACAACTGACTGGCTGGCGAGATCGTTAGTCCCTATGTGTACCAGGACATCAATGTTTTCTCCTGCATCCTGAACAATTTTAGTAATGCGGTCAGTGTCTCTCCATGCTGATGTACCTGGAAGACATCTGACCATTACCTCTGGATGGAGATACGTATCAACTCCCCAAATCATGGAGTCTCCTATGATCAGAAGTTTTTGGGATTTCCTTTTTGCTTTTTTTGTTTTGGTTCCTGTTTTGAACAAGTTTTGTTGTGCTAGCTCCAGTGCTGCAGTGTCCTGCTCTGCAGTGTCCTCTGCCCCTTTGTTTGATTTCAGAGATAGAGGCAGATACCTGTTTGTAGTTTTTATATGGTTTGTGGAGGTGATATGTTAGAGAGCACCAAGTGATGGGGCACCTGATTTGCCCCTCCTAACCACCTGCCATCCTCCCAGACCAACTACCCTCTGTGGTCGAGGTGCTTCTGCTGGATGTTGGGGAAATGGCGGGTGGTTCTTATAATATATTTCCTCTTGAATATGCAATTTTTTGCAGTTAATCTTTTTATTGTAGTTATTGTAATTATACATACAAATACACTACATTCTCCAATATACACTTACATAAATTCTTAATGGGAGAAGGAAAAAACATGTTGTCTGAAGTATTATACAATGATATTAAAGGAGAAAACAAATGTTGAGAAAACAATATGTAGGAGTACAATCTGTGTGATAGGAAGAAAATATGGCAATTTATGAGTCAAGGGGTAAAAGGAGTAGATACAAACAAGAAATATGAGTAGTTGTGATTGTACTTCTATTATGCTGTAATTTAATACAAGTATATGTAAGACTGTATAAAGGAAGAACATAAAAAAGAGAAAAATATCTAAGAAAGTGAACAAGAATGAAGAAGGAAAGGGAAGAAGAAAAGGAGATAAAAAGATAGATTGAATATGCAATTTGAGGAGCACAATCTCGGCCCATGCTGCCTGGAGCTGAGCCCTTAGATCTCCAGTGGCTCAACATGTAGGACAGTGTCCTAAATCCTGTAAAACTGCCCTTCTGAAAAGTGTTCCGCAGTACCTGCAGTTAATGATATCCATTCCAGATAAGTTGCTGGGTTTATAACCTGACAGGTTGTATACGTACTGGTGTGACGGCATTAAGCACTTCGGATACCACCTTATTATAGGTGGAAAGCGCCTCGCTGGTGCCAATTGCACATTCGGCTTCCACCTTAGATAAGCCAGCTTCATCTAGCCGGCAACTGGCACAGCCCATCTCTCACCTCCACAGCCAGCCACCGACTGTGTGTATTAGGAGCACTAATGCAAAGAGGCACTCAGAAATAATTTCTGAGTGCCTCTGCATTAGCGCTCTAATACACACAGTGTCCAATCGCTAGCTGGGGAAGGTGGGGGTGCTGGGTGGCTGGCACGGCTGGGTGGGGGTGCCACTAGACTACCAGGAAATTGCAAATCGTTATCTATTTTACTATGATGGGGGGGCAGCTAGACTACCAGGATATGAATAACTATAATAATTTTATACAGATCGGGGGGGGCAACTAGACTACCAGGGATATACAAAAGCAATAATTATGAAATACACATTGGGGGCCACTAGACTACCAGGGAATTAGAGATCGTAATCTATTTTATCATGATCGGGGTGGTGGGAGGGCCACTAAACTACCAGGAAATTGCAGATTGTTATCTATTTTATTATGATGGGGGGGCCACTAGACTACTAGGGATATGAACAACAATAATAATTTTATGCAGATCAGGGGGGCCACTAGACTACCAGGGATAAACAAAAGCAATATTTATGAAATACACATGGGGGGGCAACTAGACTACCACGGAATTAGAGATCATAATCTATTTTATCATGATTGGGGGGGCCGCTAGACTACCAGGGATATTGAAAACATGATTTTTTTTATTCAGATGGAGCAGAACGAAGCCCCCTGAGCAAAACCCACCCTCATTTAACTTTCTAGGGCACCCCATGGCTGAGAAAATAGATTTTAAAATCTGGCCATCTCGTCTCTCGCTCGCGATGCAGAATCGCAATCAAAGAATTTACAGGCTCACAATCAAAGATCGTTAGCGAGCTGCGAATTAAGGTTTTATAAGATCAGAACTCTATTTTTTGACTGATTTGGATCAAACCAAAGGCATAGCTCGATAGATCAGAGTCTCCTGAGTAAAACCCATTCAAGATTTACTTCAGAGGTGACCCCTGAGCCGAGATATTTGTGTTTTTCCGATCGGAAATTTAAAAACAAGATGGCAGACCTCGCGATCAAAGAATTTTTTTAATTCTCTGGGACAAAGATTCTTGAACCACGAGGCTGCAAATTCTTTGATCGTCAGGCGTGACCAGATGGCCAGAACCCCATTCTTTGTTCGCAAAACTTACATATAAATTTTCCCATTGACTCATAAGGGGAACTTAAAAAGTGGCATAACTTTTAAATGCCTTAATATTTTTTCACCAAACAAAAAGTGGCATGTTCGGCCACCAAAGCTCTTTCAAATGAGCCATCTCACAGAGTGGCACACCACACAATGGCCATGCAGGGCCACATCCCAAATCCCAAATGCTGCCTCCAAAAACGGATAATTTTGAATTTTTCAGCATTTTCGTACGCAAAGACCGTAAGTCTGACCAAAACGCAATTTGGCAAATTAAGAGATCTACCATGCCCCATCATGCATACCAAATGTCAGGCAAATCGTTGAATGGGTCCAAAGTTATTAACGTGCAAACGTTTGAGTTTAACATAGAATGACTGCCCAAACCCTATCTATAGTGGCGCGACTGTGCCAATATAATATATATATATAGAGAGAGAGAGAGAGAGAGAGAAAGAGAGAGAGAGAGAGAGAAAGAGAGAGAGAGAGAGAGATACTTTGTTACACAGCAAACCATTTTATAAGCAGAACAAAACACATCAGACATCAGGGTACACATTAGACCACTTCACAGCTCTTCTAAGGGGTGTATGGTACTTGGCAATGCCGCATACATCACATTCTTAGAGGCTTGTATTAAAATGCTCCAGTGTACATCCTGTTGCATATTATTCCTCTTTATCCACTTGGCAATGTATTTTTTATCAAGAAAATGTATTCTCTTTCTACAGTTTACTGGAGAATTTTTTGTTCTATAAACCAGAGAGCAGAAACACACTCAAACTTTGGACAAATCTAAGCTATTATAGGAGATCACATGTACAATGGAATGATATACTGTAAAGGGCTATAAGATGCTTCAATAATGGTGTGCAAGTTAACATAACAAAATAAAGACTCCTTTGAAGTGTATGGATATTGGTTTTATCTCATTACCTTAGCTTATGCATCACCATTTGGGCCTTTTTAAGCAATAAACTGTATTACATTTATTTTTAGTTTTCTGTTGGCTTTCCAGAAATTACATTACCTATTTTACCAAACTATCCCTTAGAATTATATACAAAATTTTGATGAACATTTCCTTTTTATTGTTTTCTCAGAATTATTATTTGCAAATACTGACTGAAGTATACAGCTCCTGTTTCTGATTCGTAATAATTCTGTTACAAATGCCATGAAAAACACAGACATAAGACTTTAAGCTGATGTCATTGTTATTGTTGCAGTGGAAACATAGAAACATAGACTTTGATGGCAGATAAGGACCACTTGGCCCACCTAGTCTGCCCAGTTCCCTACCTAGAGGATAAGCTGCAGATCTTATTTAACCAACAGCCTATTTCTTCCTACCCCCCCTAGAAAATTTGCCTTATGTCTGTCCCATGCATTCTTGAATTCTCCCACAGTTTAAGACCCCACAACCTCCTCAGGAAGGCTGTTCCATGCATCCACCACCCTCTCTGTGAAAAAATACTTCCTGCAGTCCTTTGTACAATGAACATGTATATCAAATACGTGGAGCAATGCTTCCCCTGGATTGGCATGCTCAGGAAAAGAAACTGGCAGGTGAATGGTTTGATTTAAAGTAAACTCAGATACCACTGTGAGAAAAAACTTATGGTTGGTATGCAAAGACACCCTGTCTTTGTGGAAAATCAAATATGGAGGCTCACACATAAGAGCATGAAGCTTGGAAATCCTTCAAGCAGAAGTACTAGCAACTAAAAATAATGCTTTCCAAGAAAGGAAGCATGGCCCCCAAGTTGTGGTTGGTTCAAAAGGAGCCAAAGTGAGTTTTTTCAACACAAAATTCGGGTCCCAAGCCGGGACTGGATTGCGGATTGGAGGCTTCAAATGTAAGATGCCTCTAAGGAACATACAGGCTACCTTTTGCTGTGCCACTGTATGGCTATCAATAGGCACATGGAAAGCTGAAATAACAACTAAGTATACTTTAATGGAAGAGTATTGGAGTCCTGCATCTGACAAAGACAATAAATACTCTAGAACCTGGGTCTCTGGACAAGTGAAGAGATTCAACTGACGAGAAGCTACACACAAAGCAAACTGCTTCCACTTCATAGAGTAGGAGGCCCTGGTGAGATGTTTTCAAGCAGCCACCAGGCTGCCTGCCACTTTGGGAGACATTCCAGATCTCAGAATGGCTATGTTTTCATGAGCCAGGCATGGAAATGAAGTGCTCTGAGGTCCGGATAGACCAGGGTCCCTGTTCCTGTGAGATCAATTCTTTGCACAGAGGGTTCCACCACTAACTGCTGCAGCAGGGGAAACCAGATCTGACAAGACCAGAAGGGGGCCACCAGAATTAGAGTGGCACCCTCCATCTGCAACTTGATTAGGACCTTGTGAATCAGAGAAAAGGGAGGTAAGGCATAAAGGAACCTCCCTTTCCAAGAAAGGGACAATCAACGCATCTCGCCAGAAAACTCCAGGCCCTGGTGCGAGCAAGTAGAAAAGTGGCAGTTTTGCATTGAGTGGGGGTGCAAAAAGGTCCAACTCTGGATGACCCCACCTGTCAAACAGGTTTTCTACAACCAAGATCAGCAGCTCCCACGTTTTGGATGCTTGAACATGGATGACCGACAGTCCTAGACCATGTTTTAGAGCCCAGTACCTTACTAATGCTAGCAGCTGAAGTTAGTGCTGACATGATTTTGGCAGTGGCTTTGAATGGCAGTGAATGGGAAGCAGCAAACTCTTGTAGGAGCCAGACCCATCATGTCCATGAATCCAATCCTCTCTTCTTCCTTCTCAACTTCAAGGGATGGGAAGCTGACAGTGTTTACTATTTGCCTAACAAAGGAATAATAGAATGTGTAATCCTCTGAAGACCTGGGAGGAGAACTAAATTCCTGTTTTGGTGAACCATCTGGTTCCAGGGGTTCATCCTCCTCCTCATCTTCAGAATACATTTCCTCCTCCTCCACAGGCAGCTGTTGTGAAACCAGAACCTGAGGAGGGGGGACAGGCATATTCATAAAATCTCCCATGGCCTGGAAGCCATAGAAAAAATGCCATGCCCTTGTCATGTCCTCTGCTTAGGGTATTTGAATTGTGTCCTCTGCTCCCATATCTATTGAGGTCAACAGGGTGCGATCAAAATGATCTTGTCCCCATGTGCCACCAGCTTGAGCAATACCCTCTGCACTCAGGGGGATTGGAAGGAATGCATACAGGAAAAGACTTTGCCATAGCAGTCTAAATGCATCCTGACAAAAAATGCCATGTCCTGGCCTTCTGGAGCAGAGTCCAGGAAGTTCGACATTCAGTGGGGATGCAAAAGGGTTCATATCTGTGGTGCCCCATTCACCGAACAATGATCTCAGAAAGTTATTCTCGAGGATGGGCCTATAATCTGCCAAGCTCACCCGCCAGAGTGTTCCAGACTCCAGGCAAATAAATGGTCTGGAGTAGGATCCTCTGCTTTAGGCACCCTTCCCACACTCTCATAGCTTCTCTGCAAACAAGGTAGAGTGTGCTCTCCATTGTTTGCTCATGTAATACATTACAGACTGTCGTCTGTCTGGAAAACAACTGTTTTGTAGCTGACAAGATCCAATAGGGCTCACAGGCCATACAAAAAACAGATCACACCTCCAACACACTGATTTGGAGATGAGACTCTGACAGGTTACAGACACCTAGTGTTTGGAGCCCTGACAGTGGGCTATCCACCCCAACAGGGAGGCATCCACAGTGAAAGTCACCTGAGGCTTCGGTTGGGAGAAGGGAAACCCTGGAGGAGACTGTCCTCCACTGACAATCATGCGAGTGACAAAACCAGGGGCTTGATCACCTGCTATCAGAGCTAGCATGCATTGCACGGAGTGGGCTGAAACAGATTTGCACTCCATAATGTAGAATGCTTACTGCAGGATCACCTGCATTCTGCCCTCTGGAAGGAAGGCTGGGCCTTGATCGTAACTGGAAGAGCTCCTATAAACAGTAGCTGCTGTGAGCGGTTGGAGCTGAGACTTCCTGATTCAGCAGAACTCCAAAGGAGGGAGGGAACTGAAAGGCCGTGGCCACTATTTGTCCCAATTTGTGGTTGGATGAACCGGCTATCAGTCAGATGTCCAGCCTGGAGTCCTAATCTTCTCAGGTGCATCGCGAGTAGTGCAAGGCACCTCGTAAAGACTTTGGGCACTGAGGAGAGTGCAAAGGGCAGGACCTTGAAGCCTGCATATCCAAGGAGGTAACCAATCCTGGAGAAATAACTAGAACTGGTGACTGCTTGGACTAAATTCTGTATATGGCAGTCAGTGGGATTTTTTTTAAATCTGTGCCGGGTACTAAGTGAACTCCAAAGGGAGTAGACACAAAAGGGAAAAATGCCCTTGGAGCTAGCAAACCACAAGAATCATGTCCTGAGGCACAGCAGTAGGACCTGGGTCCAAAGAGTCCAGGCTAAGAAGTTATGATCACTGCCCTCAGAAACTATGCGGTGGGAGTCAGACTCATCCTCCTCTATATCCTCCCTGGAGGAAAAGGCCTCTAAACTGAGAATCTCTAGCACTGACCAGGTGGAGACCTCTTTTTTCAGGTATGCCAGTCAAATTATGACACAACTTTAATGGGTTTACAAAACTGGTTTAGTGAATATAAATTAGTAATGGATAACAACAAAAAAAAACCCGGGCTGTGACCTTCCACCATCACACCAAAGTATCCAAAGAATTGAGCACAACTGTAATTAAACCACAAATGGAAAGCAACCTGCAACTACTGAGACTTAAAAGTAGCTTGAAGTTATTCTAGACATTAGTTTAAATGATTTGTCCCATGTAAACCACCTTCTGATTGTTGTCCCCAAAATTCTAGGATATGTCCCTGGTGCCTAGTGACTCCACCCACCCTCTGATCACTGGACTTGTACTCCTGGCAAATGTCCCTGGAGTTCAGTGGTCCATCTCACCCTCCAATCACTGACCTCATACTCCTAGTAAATTGCACCCAGACATGCTGCATGGTACACAGGCTGCACGCTTCCTGTAAGGCCATACTCCCTGTACAATATAGAGGACATGCGCCCTGTACAGTACATAGAATATGCACTCCCTGTCTTTCAATATGGCGGCTGACCAAGGTGGTGAGAGGAGGAATGTACCAGTCACCATATGGGCCCCCATGGTGGCGGTGATTGAGGTAAAGGGGGATGGCAGGGTGGGTTGGTCAGTATCTGCAGTGTGGCAGGGTTGCAAGATGTCAGGGAAAACTTCTGGTGGTATGGAGATGGAGATCAGTGAGTGGGAGGGACCACTGGACAGCAGGGATATATACTAGACTTAACAGCACCAGTGATTGAAGGGTGGGAGTGACCACTGGACACCAGGGATATTTACAAGGAGTATGAGGCTAGCGATTAGAGGCTGGGTGGGACCACTGGGCACCAGGGACATATCCAAGAGCTACAGAGTCAGCAATCAGAGGGTGGGAGAGACCACTGGACACCTGGGACATTTACTAGGAAAATGGGGCCAGCAAGTGGAGAGTGGATGAGACCACTTGACACCAAGGACATTTACTAGGAGCAAAGAGCCAGCAACTGGATGAGGGGGTGGGACCACTAGATACCAGGAACATCTATTAGGAGTACAGGGCCAGTGATTAGAGGGCGGAAGGAACCACTAGGCACTAGGGACTTATCCTAGAATTACAGGGCAGCGATTGGAGGGTGGGGGGACCACTAGGTATCAGGGACATATCCTAGAATTAAGGAGACAATGATCAGATGGTGAGAGGAACCACTAGACACCAGGGACATTTACTAGGAGTATAAAAGTGGTGACTGGAGGATGCAGAACCATTGGACACCCTGGATTTCTTATTTTACAGGGCCGGTGATCGAAGTGGGGGGCTGATCCCAGTGGCACAGACCTGCTACCTCTTTCCATGCAAATGAGCCTATAATGGGCATGCATATGGCACCTTGGTGCCTTACATGCCAAATGGGCTCATTTGCATGGAGCCGGTTGAATATTGCTCCGTGGGCTCCTGGCACTATTGGGACTAGAAGCACTATTCCCTCTATGTCCCAGATCCATGTCAGGGCAGCGCTATTTGACTTAGTGCTGTGCCAACATGCCCCTGTTATTCAGTCGGATACTGCCAGTGTGCTATCCAACTGAATATGGCATCCTGTGGGGTTGTGGGCATGGGCAAGCACAGCGTATACCTTTGTGCTTCGCTTTTGCCCATTTTTGAATATCGAGCCCATAAACTGGGATTTATTAAATCTGAGAACAACAAATTGACTCCCAAATCATTTTTTAAAGTTATCAAAAGTAACTATTACTTGAATTTAAGTAGTACTACTGTAGATAAGTAAATACAATAAAACATTGTCAACACTGAGGGCAGAAATACATTAAAGAGGTGTGTCAATGTCTGTAAAGTTTGTGATATATACTGACTGATGTCTTGATTAGGGTGTAACATCAGCAGGATTGCAATATGCATAAGTTTTATCTATTATAAGTGTAACCCTCCTAGTAAAATATGATTACTAGGTAGCCCTTGATTCTGATGACCATTTTGTGCACAGAATGGGTTAACTTTGTAGCCTGATTCTGAAATACAAATGTTGTTTCCTGTTGGTACAGATTTCCGCCTAGCAACAGGACATTGTCCAGTGCTGATTACACCCTGTACTCATTGGCTGAGCACATTCCCAGGTTTTTCAGCCTCCCCATGACATATAAATGGGGCCACAGACCCTCAAAGTAGTTCTGAAATTATGGTTCCAGCTCCAGTGGGGACAGTAGTTTGGAGCCCATGGGGCTCAGACAGTCATGGGTGCCTTGCTCTGACTGTGATCAACCAGAGGGGGCTTGCAGGATCAGGATGATGGCAGGGTCCTGGGTTGGAGTGGCACTGTCTCCCTCCTGGTGAATCTCCAGTGGCTTGGATCTTAAGTGGAGTCTATGGTCAGGGACAGCAGGGTCCTGTTGGTAGTCCACCTTCAATGAGGGTTACCTGATGGCTTTCACACCAAATACCCCATTTCAGTAATGGAAGGCAAGCTTCAGCTTCCCTGTCATCTGGCTCCTGGGTGGAAATGCAGAGTCCAGAAACTGAACCCAAACACCTGAAAATCTTTGGAAGACCCAAACAGGCGGTGCTGTGACATCAAAAGAAAGGGGGAGAATTGTTGAACCTGGTAAACCTTGTAGCTGTGATGGCCAGAGCTGTGACAGTGAGACCCAAACAAGGGATAAGGTGCAGCTTTATTTCTACTGCAATGCATTTGGTGCCATGGCCCACTATGAGGATATACCCCTCACCGAGTCACACCTATAGAAAGAGGTATGTGTAACTGCTCCACCTTTAAGGCCCATGTATATCCTATGTCTTGGTTCCCTCACTGCAGCAAGGGGGCCCATAGCTAATACCAGCAAAATAAGGCTTACCTAGTAAAACTTTTGAAATAACTAAAAAAATAAAAAGAATGTTTCAATATGAGTTACACATCAGTAGTTCAAACATAGAACAGTGCACAGTACCCAGGGCATGAATTAAATTGAACACACAAACTGCACAGTGGCAGTACAGGAAGGGTCAGCACTTTATAATGTCAGAAATTGCTCTAAAGTCTTTAATCCATATAAATGTACAAATCTATTTTTTAATCATATTTTTAAAAGGCATTTCACATCCAAAACACAGTTCAGCATGGTGAACAGTAATGTTTACTGGACAAAGAAACACTCAGCGGTCTTGAGGAGCAGAAGGAACTAGCACATAAAGCCATCAGTATTAATTCATTTGCTAAGCAGCAAAGCGAACTGCGAGAAATCTACAAGTTCCTCTGAGGAAAACATCAGGTGTGACATTGAAATGTTAGTGGATGGCTTATAAGCTGTGCTGATGAGCTGTAGACGGTCCTTCTACATGTTGCTTGTAGGTTTCATGCAGTTCGCTTTGCTGCTTAGCAAATGGATTAATATTGACACATTTATGTGCAATTTCCTTCTGCTCTCTGAGACTGCTGAGTAATTCTGTGCATGCTTATCTGTGTTTTGAATGTAGTATGCCTTTTAAAAATATGATTAAAATAAATTGATTTGCATGTTTATATGGATTGAAGACTTTCTAGTAATTTCTGACATTATACAGTGCTGACCCTTCCTATCCTGCTGCCGAGGAGGCAGAGTTATGGAGACAGAGCAGAAGAAGTGGGCCATCAAAGCCTCCCTATAAAGGGCACTGTGGTGCATGGTAGAGCAGTGCCACCAAGTTGATGCAGGGACATATATAGGTGGCACACCAGTGGTCAGGCCTAGTAGGGATGAGGCAGCCAGACTCAGAACTGCCGGCAAATGGTGGCTCCTGGTGAGATTTTACTATCCTGTTACCCCAGACTTGAGAGTTGCCCCAGGGTTATGGTCTCCCCCCTTCTCTGGTGCCATGGTATATATGGGTCAGGGGGTCAAGGGGGGTTGTTACAATGTAGGGTGCCCATCTGGGATTTGGCATTGGGATTGGGTAAGATAAGATCTGCAACATGGTAACTATGCGTAGTGCACATGGTGTGAAATATTTAGTTTAGTTTATTGGTCTAGGAATTAATACCTTTGAGCCAGGGCTCTTTTACAAAGGTTCCACGTCACATAGAACATCAAACAAACAATACACATTACAAGTAATACCAGAAGGAAAAGTTACATAATAAATATGCTATTAACAGTTTCAAGGCAGTAAAATTTAGAAGCTACATAATAAATGTGCTTTAAACAGTTTCAAGGAAGTAAACAATTTAGGAAGCAAAAAACTTCCAGGGAGAGGGAGATAAGTAGGAGCCAACAGGGAGGCGAGAAGGAGGGAAAGTGGTGGGCAGTAGAGCAAGTGAGAGGGGACAGAAAGGGGGAGAAGAAGAGTGAGTTAGGAGGCAGACAGGAGTAGTAGTGGTATGTGCGGGTTTATTAGACAAGGAGGGTAGGCCATGGATGTGAGGATGGTCAAGAGGAGGAATAGCCTTTATCGAATGCAATCACAGTTGCTAGTGGTAGTGAGGTGGGCATAGAGCATGGCTTTGAAAGCTCTAAGAGAGGTTGAGGATAGAGTAGGTGGACTTAGAGCATTGAACCAGGTCGGGGCCCTGTACGCGAACGTTCTTTGTCCCTGTGCGGTCCGACATCTGGGAACCAGAAAAGGTTGGTGTTCAGATCTGGTGGTGGGAAGCATGCCATGATTCAGACAGAGTAGGTTTTGGATACATAATGGAGTCAGTCCCAAGATAGATTTTTTTGCCATAATGCAGGTGAGATATATAAGGCGATTTGATAGTTGCAACCAGCCTGTTTCATAGTAGAGCTCACACATGTGTGTCAGTCTTTGTGCCCCCGTGAGGAGCCGGCAAGCCTTATTTAGAGCGACTGAGATACGCCTTAGTGCCCTGGTGGTAGCTGAGCCATAGATAATAAGGCCATAGTCAATGATTGAGATTATGGAACTCTGTATAGCTATCCTCAGTGCAGCTTGGTTTAGGAATCGTCGGTTTCGAAATAATATTCCTAGACGTTGGTTCACTGTTTTCACTGTGTTGTCAATGTGGGTTGCAAAGGTAAGCCCTTGGTCAAACGTGATGCCAAGGTATTTGAAAGTATTTACTTGGTCCAGTGTATTTCCAGCAGAGGTTTTTATGGTGAGTGGAGTATTTCTACTTTTGTTTTGGTGATTGGTAAAAAGCATGGCTTTTGTTTTATTGTGGTTAAGCACAAGTTTACTATCCAGAAACCACTTTTCAACACTAGAGAAAGCAAGTTGTAAGCTCTGGCGTAGGGAGTTTGGCTCTTTGTGAGAAGAGAGAATTACAGCATCATCAGCATATAAGATTATTCTTTCCAGGCAGAATTCTAGGAGGGAGTTGAGGAACAGGCTAAAGAGGAGCGGGCCTAGAATTGATCCCTGTGGTACGCTCGAGAGGACTGGTTTGGAGTCAGAGAGTTCATCAGAGATTTTTACAGCCTGTGACTGATTTGACAGGTAACTTTTTACCCAAGCACTAGGACCTTCAGCCAGGCCTTGGCTGGTCAATAAGGAGATAAGTAGGCCATGATGGACTGTATCGAAAGCTTTTGTGAGGTCAATAAAGATCGCACCGATTTGGTACCCTTTGTCCAGAGCTGAGTGGACTTCTCCAGAGAAGTCAAGTAAGGCTGTTGTAGTACTATGTCCTTTCCTAAAGCCGTGCTGTTGATTACAAAGTAGATTGTACTTGTCCAGGTAGTCAGAGAGTTGGTCTGCCACGATGCGTTCAAGTGCTTTGGAGAGGGGTGGGAGTATTGATATAGGTCGATAGTTACCTGTTGAGGCTTTGTCCCCCACTTTGTGCACTGGCGTGACTATGGCTGACTTCCATTTGTTGGGAAATTGACTTTGGCAAAGGGACAGGTTAAGAATTTTGGCCAGGGGGTGGATCACTTCGTCCAAGGTGAGAGACAGGATTTTTAGATCTAAGGTGTCACTACTTGTTCTGGATTTGGAGCAGGCCTTTTTATGTATTTGTAGGCTCGTGCACTTTGATTTTCTTGAAATAAATTGTGGTTTGTCACGAGGGTGTTTTATGCATACTAGGTTAGGCACAGGTAAATCCAAGAAGAAATCTGGGGAGGACCCCACTGAGGTCTGTGAACATCTTATTTAGAGCATCTGCAATAGTCTTTGGGTAAAGTGTGGTGGATCCATCAACTTTCATAATGGTGGGTGAGGATTTTGATTGCTTACCCATTATATTTCGGATGTTGTCCCAGAAAGCTCTCCAGTCACCCCAGGTGGATTCAAGGGCGTTTTTGAAATAGGCGCTCTTCATTTGCCTAATTTGTGTGGTGCATATGTTTCGTGCCTGCTTGTATTTTAGGGTATCATGCGGTGAGCCTGTGTCCCTGGCTATGGCCCAGAGGTGGTCCCGAGCCTTGAGCTGGGTAAGTAGTTTGGCAGTAATCCAAGGATTTGATAGTGCTTTGATTTTACGCTTTTTTACTGGGGCGTAAAAGTCACATGCAGTATTGAAAGCTGTGATGAAGTATTCTAGTGCAGCATTAACATCAGTCATTTTGAAAATTGGTGTCCAGTCATGTTGCAGGAGACAGGTCTTTAATTTGATAAGATTCCCTTGTGGCAATACTCTGCTTGAAATAACTTTTGGGGGCGGCTTGAGAAATTTATTAGACCAGGTACAAGACACTGGGGAGTGGTCACTGAGAGAGTCAGGGAGAACTTTAATGTTTTTTATCCGGTCAGGGTGATTAGTGAGAACCCAGTCAATAAGGGTGCTTGTTCCAGTTTTGTAATTTTTCCGGGTAGGGAAAGTTACCATCTGCGTCAGGTTGGTGGCTAGGATGTCATCTTTGCAGGAGCCAGTGTCGAAGGTGAGCCAGTTTATACTGAAATCCCCGAGGAGGAGGAGATCATTTTCAGGGGGTTGCAAGCTTACAAATTCAAGCACTGACTTGAGACTGGAACGTTGGTCTTTTGGAGGGATATAGACTGCGGCCACTGTGAGTACTTTATTTTGTGCACCGAGGAGCAATTTGATAGGGAGAAGTTGCACCTGAGTATTTGTGGAGGTGAAGCTGCCACTTTGACTGGATAGGTTGTCCTTTATGTAGATAGCACAGCCCCCACCCTTCTTGCTTTCCCGGGCGAGTCTGAAAAGATTGTAGCCTTCAAGTGAGACAGCATGATCCGGGGTGCTGGGAGACAGCCAGATTTCCACAATGACAAGTATATCGGGATTTTTTTGCCCAACGAGTGTTTGAAGAGATGCCAATTTTGGAAGGAGGCTGCAGATATTTAGGGTGATAATGGAGAGTCCACTACCAGCTTTCACTGTTTTTGTTAGCTTGTGTGTGACAGGGCCAGGGTTTGGGTGCAACCCACCTGACATTAGAAGTAGGAGGAGCAGGAGTTTCAGTGATGCCATTCGTAGTTCATAGTAGGTTAGAGTGATTCTCTGCTTGTTCTTTATTAAGTGTTTGGTTTTTCGTTTGGTGTCCCAGTAGAGGGTGATAGTTAGCGATTTATCATGATTTGACAGTTTCCAAGTAGGAAATATTGTATTTTGAACCCAGATATTAGTAGGATGATGTTTAATTAAGGATTCCGGTGTATTTGCCATGGTACCATATCGTGGGTAGTCAAATAAGATGATGAGAGAGGGTGGAGGGGTAGGGCAGGCAGAAGGGGGAAGTTGGCATATTGGGAAAAGGAGGGTGAGGGTCAGCAGGGACAGATGGTGGAAACTAAGCGAAGGCACAGTTTAAGAGATTAACCATTGAGTTGGAGGAGAAAGCAGACAAAAGGTATGAGGAAAGCAATCAGAGATGAGGTGGCGAGATAGCGTGGGGGGGCAAAGAGCAAAGGAGGGTGGTAAGGTAAGGATTTTAGAGGGATTAGGAGGGTATAGTTAGAGTTGTAGTGAGTACAGAAATACTGAGAGGGTTTAGTGACAGGGGGTTAAGGAGAACAATGAGACAATATGAAGTTGAGGGAGCAAAAATGAGGAAGAGAAAAGGGCAAAACAGGAATGAGAAAAAAGAGGGAGTATAATGGTAATGGCTTGGGGGTTAAGGGAGAGAGTGAGTTACAGAACAGGGGAGGAGGGGAGGAGTAAGACTGCGGGACACATGGGAGGCTCCTGTTAGGGGGTGGATCTTTTCACCTGGGCGGAGCTATGAGCCTATTTAATAAAGGTCGGAGGGGGGGGGCGGGCGTAAAGATTCGTCCGAGAGCAGTGCAAGTGAATGGGCTCCGAGCCCAGCACAGCACACTCTCAGCAGAAACCAATGGGAGGACAGTTGCTGTAACCGGGAGCCAATGGGCGAGCGTCTTCAAGCGCTTTGTCCAATAGCAGCTGAATTCCTACTTCCCTTGAATAGTGGAACTCCTTACCCAGCTTCAGAGGAGGGTTTGCAGCGGCTGGTGGTGGCGTCAGGGGGCCCCGAGCCGTGTCAACGGGGCACACAGCTTTTCAGTCCAAAGCGTCCAGTCTAAGGTGGGAAGGAGAGAGAGATGCAGGTAAGTGAGCAGTTTATATCTGTTTACCACAAGCAAGACAAAACAAAAGATTAGTGACACTCTAGTCAGTGATTCGTTTTGGCCGGGGGGCCAGAGAGTGAGGCAAGGCGCAGAGTGTGAGGCAGAGGTTAGTGAGACAGACAGTATGGAGAAATGAAAATTAAAATAATAAAAGAAGGTGTTCAACTGAAAGGTGTCGGGGGGGTGGGGTAGTTAGCTAGGGGAGAGAAATCTATTTGTGGCCGAGAATTAGAGCTGGCGCCATCCGGGCAGGCAGACTAAACAGCCCTGAAAAAATGTGGTGTGGCGGGAGGTGAGAGGAGAGAGGGGCTATAGGGAGGGGAGCTTAGTATGGGCCGCGGTAGTAAGGCTGGGGGGAGGGGGTATGAGTCAGGGCAAGAGCTCACTGCGACAGGCTTTTTTTTTTGAGGTGAGGGGAATGCAGCAATTGTAGGAGGTAGCCGATCTGGCTGCAGTCCCTAGCACTGTCTGAAAAGTCTTTTGCAAAAAGAAAGACTAGTTATTTCCAGGTTGCAAGACCCTAGGCAGAGCACGCTGGAAACAGGGGGCAGGATGGGGCAGAAATGGGATAAGGTTTGGGTAGCGCAAGCTGAGAGAGGGCGCCTGGGAGCAAGGGGTAGGATTAGGTGAAACTAGAGTTAAGCAGGTTCAAAAGTGAGAGTAGAGTAGAGGCAAGCTCAGTAACAATTTCTTTAGCTTTTAAAGACCTGATATTACCTAAGCACAGGGAGAACTTAACAAGAAATTTTAGACTAGCATATTAAATTAATTAACAGTTCACCTAAGCAGATTCAGTAATGGCTTGTAAAGACCTGATATTACCTAAGCACAGGGAGAACTTAACAAGAAATTTTAGACAAGCATATTAAATTAATTAACAGTTCACCTAAGCAGATTCAGTAATGGCTTGTAAAGACCTGATATTACCTAAGCACAGGGAGAACTTAACATGAAATTTTAGACTAGCATATTAAATTAATTAACAGTTCACCTAAGCAGATTCAATAATGGCTAGTGCACACTAGAGGCATTAAGGACAGCAGAATGATTAACTGAACTATGCACAAACATTTAGTTTCAGGCAGTCTAAACAGCACTTATACATATAACAATTCAAGGCAGTAGTAAAGAGAGGAAAAAATAAAAAAAATGAAAAGAGGCAAAGTGGTGCTGCTTTCAAAAAGACTGGCACCAGTGCTTTGTAACCTTGAAGGCCTTGGGGACAATTTAGGCACATGGCAGGCCAATGAGACTCTGACCTTTCTGCACTGGGGTCTCCAGATCCTTGCCTGGGGACTTCCATGAAAGAGACAGAACATTTCTGATCCTGTGAGCTGCTACAGGTGGACAGTGTTTATGATGGAATAGACCTTGCTGATTTTTTGGGGATCTCTCTTGCAGAGGTAAAGAAAGCAAAACGACTCTGAGAGCAGGGCCCAGGGTCTATTCAGCTACCACTTCCCAGCCAGTGCCAGTTACCACTGTGATGCTTGTGTGCCTGGGATGCTTCTGCACCAGGGTTAGGGGTGGACCTGTGAGATCAGTGTGCTGTCAACAGACTTATATTCCTGCACCATGGACAATGTTTCAAAGCATCGACCTGCACTGCTTCCGGTAGAATTTGGTGGAAGACTGGACTGAAACCTCACTGGCCTGTCAGGCATCACTAGACCTGATACTTAGGCAGTTTGGCACTTTGTTACAGAAGGACCCCCACATAATAATTAGCTGTTATTGAAGTGGTGATCAAATCAGATCATGAGCTTGGACCCTCCCAGAGGTGAGATGTCATGATATCTGACACTTTCGCCATGTCCACTTGCCCTCACTTTGCAGCCTTCATCAGAAGCATTAAGGCATTCTCTGCACCTTAGAAGGAGAGCAACTCAAAGATTTTATGTCTCAGAAAGAAAGCAACCTGAATGTTTTCAGCATCCCTGGAGGGGAGCAACTTCTGTGTTCTTACATCCAAAAGAAATACTCAGACGTGTTTGTTCTGAACTGGTATCATATGATATACTTTTTTTTTTTTTCCCGGTTAAACCTGGGCATTTAATGACTATTTGTTAGTGAGATTGTTTCTGAGTGGCCATAGGGAGCAGGAACTGCTTTAAGATTATAATGCCCAGTTGCTGCACTATTGCTTAGAAACTCGAAGCCTGGTTTGGATGTGGGACTAACTATATTAATGGGACCCTGTATCAAGTATCCATATAGACATTATGCTGTCTGTGGAGAGTGAGGGGACTCTGTAGATACTGTTTTCTCGGATTATGGCACTGATGGTTTGAACTGTAACCGTAGAAGATGGGCTATTCTAATCAATGTGATTATTTGTATAATTATGATGGTGCTTGGCATGATAAGGGCATCAATCGCTTAGGCTCCAAGATTGTAACGCGACAATTAAAATACTGTAGGGTTACTAGGTTGCCCTTGATTCTACTACTTTTTTTCATTTATTTATATTTTTGCCTGCTCATGCCTCCTTTGTCTCCGTGGCTCACCATCGGAGGCCCGGTGGGGTGGGGTGGGGCACAAATCCACCTCTACCTGCAGTCTTAGAGTAATTAATTGATCACATCCACTCTAACATGGATGTGGGCATGGGTACTTAGGCCACATTTAAATACCTCGCTAAGGTCTTAGACACAGTGAACCACTGCATGCTCCTACACAAGCTAGGAGTCTCTTCTCTAATGCTCCAGTGGTTCCAATCCAATCTGTCCAACCATACCAGATCAGTTAAACTAGACACATGTAAATCTCTCTCTTCCTCCCAGTCACCCTTGGTGTCCGACAAGACACGTCCCAGGACCTCTGATTTTCATAGCCTTCATCAACAACCTCCCCACTGCCCTCTCTGTGTGCAGCATAATATGTAGGTATAGCACCATTATTTATGCATCTAGTAAGCTTCCACCTCCACCATTGAGGTGGTCCTGCAAAAAGATTTCTACATGGTGCAAAAAGGGTTCTGGGTAAATCAGCTAGTTTTGAAGCAAAAGAAAACAATATGTGCTGTTCAGCTCCACCTAATGGTTGAGATCTCTCCACACCACACTGAACCTACACTCACTCCAAGGTGGAATCTGTTACCTCAGAGATACTTAGGCCTCCACCTGGACCAGCAACTCGTCTACTCTCACCATGTCACACATGTAGTAATCAAGTGCTTCACAAAGCTTGGAGCGCTATATAGGGTGAAGTGCTGCTTGCCACCCAACACCAGGAAACAGTTGGTTGAACACTCAGTCCTCCTATTGTTGGATTACGGGGATGCTATGTACTCTAGAGCCTCCTCTACTACCCAAGCCAAACTTATCACTTATTCAATGCCCTGTGCAGATTTCTCCTGATATGTCCTTGCCAAACTCACTATTGCTCCATGTACAATGATCTTGACTGGCCACTCCCTCAGTGAGACACTCACTTCATATCACCTTGGTGGGTGCCAAATACTGGTCTGGCAAACCTACCTAGCTACCTCACTGATCTCTTCTCCCCCCAATTCACGTTACCCAGGTCAGAGGAAAGAAGTGAGCTTCACATCCCATGCTGCAGGTGTAACACAGGACAAGCCTTTGTCAGGTACAGGCTTCTTAATACATGGAACAGCCTCTCCATCAAGTTTTCTATGACTCCTAACTTCAAATCAGCTAAGACCTTTATCAAGGCACACTACAAAACCTCTCAGTCTTGCCACAACAACCCCTAGACTACTAAGTGCCCCGCCCTTCTGTTACAGTAGGACTATATGGACTTGTACAAACCAGCTCACTATAATCCAGTGAATCACAGATGTGAATGTATTGATATGTAAAATACTTCTGCTGTTTTACACTATAAATTATTACAATATCAAAAAATAAAAAAAATAAACTTAATGGTATACAATACAAAAAAAAAAACAATAAACACTAGAAACAGCAAAATATGGGGAGGAATTTATAGAATGTTGCTAGCAGCCAACTTGGATGATGGTTTTCTATTCTGGTTGCCGTACAAGGTAAATGACATAGCAAAACTTGAAAAACATACATCACAGATTTACAGTCAGTCTGTGTCCTATGAGACATGATGTATGAGAACAGATAAATGACTCTAAATATGCAAAGTCTTGAAGGTAGAAGGAAATGGAGATTTAGGATTGATGCTTGACATCATAAATGATCAAACCTTGATAGACTCAGCATAATGCGGTCACTCATAATCTGAGGCCACAAAAATCAGCTGAAAGGTTCCAGTTTTAGAACAAACAAAAGGAAGTTCAGTTACACCCAAAGAATAAATGGTACATGGAATTCCTCACCAGAAACATTGCTAAACATCAAAACCAAAAATGTATTCAGAATAAATCTAGACACCTAAATGGGTTTGTGTAAGTCAGAATTCTGCCACTGAGAAGGGGGTGTAGTTTGCATGGGCTACATGGCCTAATATTTCCCTAAAGACAATAGTATTAACTATAGTATTAATAGCATTACTTGACCTATTGAAGTGGATGTATTGTACTCTTGTTTGCATTGTGTTCCTGTATATATCTTCCCCCTTGCAGTCAATATGGTTAATTGCAATATAAATGCATCTTTTCTGTTGCACAATTCTCCACTGCATTTTTGCACTATGTATGTATGTACAGTAGTACCTTTGCCATCCTATGTTCCTCTCCGGCCAGGTCACAACTGGAAATGAGCCTCTTGCTTCTCTATAAGTGCCTTTTGTTTGAACTCTGGTAGTTCAAAGAGTTTCTTTTGGACCATGGTGGTGTGAGCACCATTGTCCTTTTGTTTCACTGTTCTTTTGGAATTGCCCTTGTAGAAACTTGAACAATGACCAAACAGATGGTTATCCGTAGGGCACTGAACTCTTAAAAACTGAAAAGCTACTGTTCATTTCCAGTGGCACACTGGACTGGAATTTTGCAGCACTCTGCACTTTGATCTCTCCCTTGTATTTAAACCTATTTTTAGTCAATTATTCTGTTGGTTGTGATTAGGGATGGGGGCTTGTTGTGGCTGATGGTTTGTGGTTGGGGGGAGGTTAGTGGATGGTGGTGTGTGAGTGGTGGTAATACTTTTGTGTACAATTGAGTGAATGTGCTGTGTGTGTGTGTGTGTGTGTGCAGTTAGGAATAGAAATCCTACATAGAAACATAGAAACATAGAATTTGACGGCAGATAAGGACCGCTTGGCCCACCCAGTCTGCCCATTTCCCTACCTACTGGATAAGCTGCAGATCCTAGTTAACCAGTAGCCTACTTCTTCCTAACCCCACCACCTAGAATTGCCTTATGACTGTCCCATGCATGCTTGAATTGCACCACTGATTTTGACTCCACAACCTCCTCCGGAAGGCCATTCCATGCATCCACAACCCTCTCTGTGAAAAAATACTTCCTTAAATTACCTCTGAGCCGCCCCCATCTTCAAATTGTCCCCTCTTGTTCTTGCACACCTCTTTTTTTGAAAGGTGCTACCCTCTTGGACTTTGTTGATTCCCTTGAGGTACTTGAACGTTTCTATCATGTCCCCCCTCTCCCTCCTTTCCTCGAGGCTATACATATTAAGCTCCTTTCGTCTCTCTTCATATGTCTTCCGGTGCAGAGTCTGCACCATTTTAGTTGCCCTCCTCTGGACAGCTTCCATCCTGTCTATGTCTTTGTGGAGATTGGGTCTCCAGAACTGCACACAGTACTCCAGATGGGGTCTCACCAGCTGTCTGTACAGAGGGATAATAACTTCCTGTTTTCTACTGGTGATGCCTCTCCCTATGCATCCCAGTATCCCCAACCCTCCTTGCTGCCCTCTCACATTGCTTGCCCACCTTTAGGTCATCTAATATGACCACCTCAGGTCCCTTTCCATTTTATTGTTGTTAGTATCTCACCCCCATTGTGTACTCTTCCCTGTGTTTTGTTTCCCAGGTGCATTACCTTGCACTTCTTAGCATTGAATCTAAGCTGCCATACATTTGACCATTCCTCTAACCTTGCCAAGTCCCTTCTCATCCTTTCCACCCCACCCTGTGCATCAACTCTGTTGCAGATATTTGTGTCATCTGCAAAGAGACGTACTTTTCCTTCTAGTCCTTCTGCAATGTCTCTTATAAAGACATTGAAGAGGACCGGTCCTAATACTGAACCCTGCGGTCAGGGGGTAGTTGTCCTCGCCAGTTAAAATGCAAGGTTTAGCAGGTTGCATCATCCCGTTGGTGGTAGAAGCTAGGTGGGAATGTGTTGGGATCGAAATCCTCTGAGAGTCACCTATGCTGCTTCCCAGCTGCATGACCTCAACACCTTTGCCAACCTCCCAGTTCCATCTGTTGCAGTGAGGCACAGCAGGGAGGTTGGGATTACGAGGGCGAGGTCAGGCCGATGATGGCAGGGAGTAGATGAAGTAGGAGAGGTGAGTGGTATTGGGGTGGTCAGGTGCAGGAGATGCCCTGGGTTTAAACAGAACCTTGAGAGTGGCCAGATGTGTTTTGTCTCCATACCCAAGGGTCCTACCAGACTGAGTGGGTAAGTAACTGGGAGGCCAGCAGTGCCCACTAATCCCCTTCAGACAATGCTATGCAATGCCAGGTCGATAAGGAACAAGACCACAATTATTGTGGACTTGATTTCCTATGTCAACCTCGCTTGCATCACGGAAACCTGGCTGGGTGACAATGGCGGCCCAGTTTTAGAGGTACCTGTCCCCGCTAGATATACATAGTGCACTGTTAGAGTCTGAGAAGGGAATGCAGGGGAGGGGGAAAGGCCAACTTTTTTAAATCCGGCTTGGGTTTCTCCTTGCATCCGATTGGAACACCCAGATCTTTTGAGTGTGTGGCTGTGTGTGTGAGGGGAGGTCCAAATGCAGGCTGCAGGATTATCTTTATTTACTGAGCCCTCCCTGAGTTGGGTGGGGTATTCCTGCAGGTGGCTGTAGACTTCGTGGTTGACCGGTGTTGGAGTCCCCCAGGTGTTTCATCAAGGGGGACTTCAGTGCCTGGGTCGACGATGAATCCTCGCAATTCGGTTATGACCTCCTCCAGTTGGTGTCATCACTGGGCCTAGAACAAGTTATTACTTCTGCAACCCTCCAACACAGTCACATGCTCGATCTGGTGTTTCTGCTGGGTTTTGAGGTGGGGAGCCTCAAGACTGATCAGGTCATTTGATCTGATCATTGCACAGTGAGATTCACACTCGGGGCCCCCCGGAAGTCCCTCCCCTGTTGAGATGGTCAGTTACCATCCCTTGAGGGGTTTGTCCCCAGAGGGATTGCTAGTGAGGTGCTTGCCACCTATAATAAGGTGGTATCCGAAGTGCTTGATGCCATCACACCAGTACGTATACAACTTGTCAGGTTATAAACCCAGAACTTATTTAGAATGGATATCATTAACTGCAGGTACTGCAGAACACTTTTCAGAAGGGCAGTTTTACAGGGGGCCACTAGACTACCAGGAAATTGCAGATCATTATCTATTTTATTATGATGTGGGCGGGGCTGCTAGACTACCAGGGATATGGGCAACTATAACAAGTTTATACAGATCGAGGGGGCCACTAGACTACCAGGGATATACAAAAGCAATATTTATGAAATACACATTGGGGGAGCCACTAGACTACCAGGGAATTAGAGATCGAAATCTATTTTATCATGATTGGGGGCTGCTAGACTACCAGGAATATTAGAACACATGGCGTTTTTATTCAGATGGGACAGAATGAAGCCCCTGAGCAAAGCTTACCCTCATTTAACTTTCTATGGCACCCCATGGCTGAGAAAATTGATTTTTAAATCTGTCCATCTCATCCTCACTCTTTCTTGATAGCGAGCAATTTCTTGATCGCGAGCCTCAAATCTTTGATCGCGAGATTCTTTGATTGTGATCGTATATGCGAGTGAGGGACGAGATGGCCAGATTAAAAAATCAATGTTCTCAGCCCAGGGGTGTCCTAAGAAGACAAATGAAGTGGATTTTACTCAGGAGGCTTCGTTCTGATGAACCATGGTGGTGGTTTACTGCAATTCTTTGAATTTTTTAAATTCGAACAGTTTTTATTCTTTGGTAGTGACCCTGCAAATTCTATGATCACGAGCCTGCAAATTCTTTGATCGTAAGATTCTTTGATTGTAATTGTGCATCGCGAACGAGGGACGAGATGGCCAGATTAAAAAATCAATTTTCTCAGCCCAGGGGTGCCCTAGGAAGTCAAATGAGGGTGGGTTTTGCTCAGGGGGCTTCATTCTGTTGAACCATTGCGGTGGTTTACCGCAATTACTTCAATGTTTTGATTTATAGCATTTTTTATTCTTTGTTCATGAGCCTGCAAATCCTTTGATCGTGAGCCTGCAAATTATTTGATCGTTAGATTCTTTGATCGCCATCTTTGATCGCGATGGGGGGAAAGATGGTCAGATTTTTTATAATGGAATAGATAGGTAAATTTTACCAATCTTTAACATTGAATATCTTGGAAATGGTTTGGTCTTTTTACTTGAAATTTGGAGGGTGTTTACGGCATGTCCTGTAGATGTGAATTATCGTGTTTACGTGTTGGAGAAAAATTTTTTTGCAGAGATATTGTGTGACGCACTTTACGTGCTGCGAACAGTGTTTTGGATTGTGCTGGTGGCTTGAAATTGATAGGGTGCCTAGCCTTAGTGTCATGGATATAGTTTCCAGTTGTTGTGTGTGTTAAATGTGAACAGGTGTGGAATTGTGCTACTCCGATGAATGAAAATGTCAAATTTTGACATGTTATATCTTGGACACGGTTGGGTCTTTTTACTTGAAATTTGGAGGGTGTTGACTGCATGTCCTATAGATGTCAATAACAGTATTTATGTATCTGACAATATATTTTTTGCAGAGATATTGTGTGGCGCAGTTTACGTTTTGTGGACAACATTTTCTATTGCTCTACTAGATTAACATTTGTTTGTTGGCTGGCCTTGCTGTTGTCAATGTACTTTTTAGTCATTGGGTGTGTAATGTGGCCTAACACACTTACAAGTTGGTGGGAGTGCGGGGCCCAAGGGGCCCCGCGCTCCCATCAACTTGCACAACTTTCTAGTTCTCTATTCTTCCTTAAAAAGTAAGGAAATTCTATGCAAAAACTTCATTAATGCATCAGTTAGGGTTCTTCTACAGTGACAAAAGCAGGAAATTCACCATTAGGGTTCCCACCCGTAAACCTCACCCCACCCGCCCCCACCAACAGGCATCAGGTGTGCGTTGGGGTCGTCGGCTCTAACTCTCACCCCATTCTTACACTGCACCACCTCAGCTTGTTTACATGGGATGGGGTGAGAGTTAGGCTGATGACCCCACAACACACACCCCAGTGCCTGTTGGTGGGGGGGGGTGGGGGTTCAACGGGTGGGAACCCTAATGGAGAATTTTCCCACTTTGTCACTGTAGAAGAACCCTAATTGATGCATTAATTAAGTTTTTTGTATAGAATATATATATATATATATATATATATATATACATATATGTCTGTATAATAAGATCAACCATCTGGGTGTGCATTAAATTGGTAATAAGCCAGAACAGGGCATGGGTGCTTGGTGGATTAATGCATGCCCTGACTCTGGTTACCCAGTCAAAGAAATCTATGAGATTAGTTTGACAGGACCTTCCTTTTGTAAACCCATGCTGTCTTGGATCCTGTGCTCCTATGGATTACAGGTGTTGCACTATCCTTTCCTTAAGAAGTGTCTCCATAATCTTGCCCACTGCTGAGGTAAGACTGACTGGTCTGGAGTTCCCTGCCTCCTCCCTGCTACCACTCTTGTGGAGCGGGATCACATGAGCCCTTCTCCAGTCTTCTGGGACCTCTTCTGTGCTCAGAGACTCACTAAACAGTTCTGATAATGGCTCTGCTAGTTCCATCCTTAGCTCCTTTAGTACCCTGGGGTGTATGCCATCAGGTCCCATTGCCTTGTCCACCCTGAGCTTATCGAGCTCTTGTAGGACCCTTTCTTTTGTGAAGGGACTAGTGCACACCTCCCTTCCCCTTGTGTCCATGGTGCTGAGCTGTGAGCCCTGCCCTACCTTCTCTTCAGTAAATACTGAACAGAAGTATCTATTTAGGATAGATGCTTTTACATAGTCCTCCTCCTCACATGCCCCCTTATCCCATTTGATCTTAGCAATACCCCCTCTGGACTTTCTTCTTTCACTAATGTACCTACAGAAAGTCTTGTCACCTTCTTTTACTGTTCATGCTAGTGTTTCCTCGGTTTGAGCCTTTGCCTGCCTTACTGCCTTCCCTGCTTCCCTTAGGGAAGTTTGGTATGCCTCCCTATCTTCATCCTGCTGTGTTCCCTTATATTTCCTGAAGGTCAGCCTTTTGGCTCTGACCTTTTCTGCTACTGTGTTTGAAAACCAAAGTGATTTGCTTCTTCTTTTGTACTTCCTTTTCTCACTAACAAAGTGGGATGTTGCTTCAAGTATTGCATCTTTAATGCTTGCCCACTTTGCCTGTACCCCCCTCACCTGTATTTCTTTTTGCCAGGGCTAGCTTAACTCTGTTGGCCATCTTATCAAAGTCAGCTCTTCTGAAGTCCCATATTTTTTCCTTGGAATGGGATGATTTTGTTCTAGTGGCCAAATTGAACCATATCATGTGATGGTCACTGGCAGCCAGGTGACCTTCTACCTGGAGATCTGTGATCCTTTCCGTGTTAGTCAGTACTAGATCTAGGATAGCCCTGTCTCTTGTGGGTTGTTGTACCAGTTGTTTGATGCCCTCCCCCTACAGGGAATCCACAGTATGTCTAGTTCTGGCAGATGTCCCTGCTGGTATTGACCAATCTGTATCTAGCATGTTGAAGTCTCCCATTATCAGAACCTCCCCTTTAGCTGTCATGTTCTGTGTATCTTCTAACAGTAATGTGTCTATGTCCCTCCCCTGCTCTGGAGGCCTGTCACTAATGCAAAGAGGCGGCTCAGAAATAATTTCTAGAGTGCCCTTGATAACACTCTAATACACACAGTCAGCGGCCGGGTCGCGGGAAGTGAGAGGGTGAGCGTGCCAGTTGCTGGCTGGGGAAGGGTGGGGAGTGCTGGGTGGGCTGGCACGGCTGGGTGGGGGGGCCACTAGATTACCAGGAAATTGTAAATCGTTATCTATTTGATTACGATGGGGGTGCAGCTAGACTACCAGGAATATGAACAACTATAATAATTTTATACAGATCAGGGGGGCCACTAGACTACCAGGGATATACAAAAGCAATATTTATGAAATACACATTGGAGGAGCCACTAGATTACCAGGGAATTAGAGAACGTAATCTATTTTAACATGATCGGGGGTTGGGGGCCACCAGACTACCAGGAAATTGCAGATTGTTATCTATCTTATTATGATGGGGTGGACCACTAGACTACCAGGGATATGAACAACAATAATAGTTTTATACAGATCGGGGGGGCCACTAGACTACTAGGGATATACAAAAGCAATATTTATGAAATACACATTGGGGGGGCCACTAGACTACCAAGGAATTAGAGATCATAATCTATTTTATCATGATCGGGGGGGCGCTAGACTACCAGGGATATTGAAAACATGATTTGTTTTATTCAGATGGAGCAGAACGAAGCCCCCTGAGCAAAACCCACCCTCATTTAACTTTCTAGGGCACCCCTGGGCTGAGAAAATAGATTTTTAAATCTGGCCATCTTGCCCCTCGCTCAAGATACACAATCGCGATCAAAGAATCTCGCAGTCAAAGAATTTGCAGACTCGCGATCAAAGATCGTTAAAGAGCTGAAAATTAAGATTTTATAAGCTCAGAACTCTATTTTTTGACCAATTTGGATCAAACCAAAGACATGGCTTGATAGATCAGAGTCCCCTGAGTAAAACCCATCCAAGTTTTACTTCAGAGATGACCCCTGAGCCGAGATATTTGTGTTTTTCCGATCAGAAATTTAAAAACAAGATGGCAGACCTCGCGATCAAATAATTTTTTTAATTCTCAGGGACAAAGATTCTTGAAGGGCGAGGCTGCAAATTCTTTGATCGCCAGGCAGGACCAGATGGTCAGAACCCCATTCTTTGTTCGCAAAACATACATATAAATTTTCCCATTGACTCGTAATGGGAACTTAAAACTGGCATAACTTTTGAATGCCTTTATATTTTTTCACCAAACAAAAAGCGGCATGTTCCGCCACCGAAGCTCTTTCAAATGAGCCATCTCACAGAGTGGCATGCTATACAACAGCCGTGCAGGGCCACATCCAAAATTCCAAACGCTGCCTCCAAAAACGGATAATTTTGCATTTTTCAGCGTTTTTGTACGCAAAGACCGTAAGTCTGACAGCAATGCAATTTGGCAAATCAAGAGCTCTACCATGCCCCACCGTGCATACCAAATGTCAGACAAATCCTTGAATGGGTCCAAAGTTATTAATGCACAAATGTTTGAGTTTAACATAGACGTGACCGCTGAACCCTAACTATAGTGGTGCGACCATGCCACTATAATATATATATATATATATAGAAAGAGAGAGAGACACTTTGTTACACAGCAAACCATTTTATAAGCAGAACAGAACACATCAAGCATCAGGGTACACATTAGACCACTTCACAGCTCTTCTAAGGGGTGTATGGTACTTGGCAATGCCACATACATCACATCCCTAGAAGCATGTATTAAAATGCTCCAGTGTACATCCTGTTGCATATTATTCCTCTTTATCCACTTGGCCATGTATTTTTATCAAGAAAATGTATTCTCTTTCTACAGTTTACTGGAGAATTTTTTGTTCTACAAATCAGAGAGCAGAAACACACTCAAACTTTGGACCAAGCTAAGCTATTATAGGAGATCACATGTACAATGGAATGATGTACTGTAAAGGTCTATGAGATGCTTCAATAATGGTGTGCAAGTTAAGGTAACAAAATAAAGACTCCTTTTAATTGTATGGATGTTGGTTTTATCTCATTACCTTAGCTTATACATCACCATTTGGGCCTTTTTAAGTAATAAACTTTATTATATTCATTTTTAGTTTTCTGCTGGCTTTCCAGAAATTACATTACCTATTTTATCAAAATATCCCTTAGAATTGCATACAAAATTTTGATGAACATTTCCTTTTTATTGTTTTCTCAGAATTATTATTTGCAAATACTGACTGAAGTATACAGCTCCTGTTTCTGATTCGTAATAATTCTGTTACAAATGCCATGAAAAACACAGACATAAGACTTTAAGCTGATGACACTGTTATTCTTGCAATGGAGACCTCTTTTTTCAGGTATGCCAGTCAAATTATGACACAACTTTAATGGGTTTACAAAACTGGTTTAGTGAATATAAATTAGTAATGGATAACAACAAAAAAACACCTAGGCTGTGACCTTTCACCATCACACCAAAGTGTCTAAAGAATTGAGCACAACTTTAATTAAACCACAAATGGAAAGCAAACTGCAACTACTGAGACTTAAAAGTAGCTTGAAGTTATTCTAGACATTAACATACTAACATATTAATTGCCAGCAGATTAGGCCTTACGGTCTATCGAGTCTGCTCGAGCCTCAGATCTCTAGTTGGGTGCCGAGGCCCTCCCCCCCTTATGTTCCAGAAACCCCTATCATCCATCCTCACTCCCCTGGGCCAGGCCATCATCTGATACATCCACTTTCTGTGTCTGTCACACCCTCTCTTGAAGCCCTCCACTGTGGATCTCTGAACCAGCTTGCCAGGCAGTGCATTCCAAGGGTCCACCACCCTCTCAGTGAAAAACCTCCTCCTCTTTCCCCCTTCACCCTTCCACCTTCCAATTTCAAACCATGCCCTCTGGTGATACCTCCCTGCTTTAGTCTAAAGATCCCCTCCATGTTTACCCTATTTATTCCCTTGAGGTACTTGAAGACCTCAATCATGTCCCCCCTGTCTCTCCTCGCCTCCAATGAAAACAGGCAGAGCTTCTCAAGTCTGTCCTCCCCTAGTCCTCGTATCATCTTAGTTGCCCTCCTCTCTACCCTCTCCAGGAGCTGTATGTCCCTCTTCAAGTGTGGTCTCCAGTACTGTACACAGTACTCAAGGTGTGGTCTAACCAGTCCATTGTACAGTGGCAGAATCAGTTCCCTGCTCCTAGAGGTGATCCCCCTTATGATGCATCCCAACATCCTGTTTGCCTTGCTAGTCGCTCTCCTGCACTGCTCAGAGTTATTCATACATGCATCCACCATGACCCCTAGGTCTTTTTCCCCTATTGAGGCCTCCAGCACCTCCCCTTCCCTCCCAGGGTGTGCCTGTGTTTAGGGTTTCCCCACCCAAGATGTAACATCTTGCACTTGGTGATACTGAAATTTAATTTCCATGTGTGAGCCCAGCTTTCCAGGGTGTCAGGTCCCCTTGCAGGGCCAACCTCCCTCTTCCCCTCAGCTACTGCTCCCATCTTGGAGTCATCAGTGAAGAGACTCATTTCACACCCTATACCCTCCCCTGATGTCCGATATGTATGCATTAAACAGGCCTCGGACCTAGGACCGAGCCCTGCGGTACCCCACTACCGACCTCCAGGGTTCGTAGAGCCCCACTGACCACTACTATCTGGGTGCATCCAGCTAGCCGTTTCAATCCATCTGACCATCAAAGGCCTATTCCCAACCCCATCAGTTTCTCCACCAGACCATTGTGGGGACAGAGTCAACATGCTCTGAAGTCCAAGAATAATACATCCACAGGCTTTCCCCTGTCCAGTTCTGATGTTACCCTTTCAGTAGAACTCCACAAGATTGGTTTGACATGATCTACCTGGCACAAACCCATGTTGCCGACTATCCAGACCTCCCACCTCCTCCAAGTACACCCCCAATCGTTCCTTTAGTATACTGTCCATTAATTTTCCCACCACCGAGGTCAAACTGATGAGTCTATAGTTACCTGGTACTTCCCTCGACCCCCTCATTAGTTTAAATGTTTTGTCCCATGTAAACCAGGCCATTAATGAGACCTCCTTGCAAATTTGTTTCCCAAAGTCAGATACTGTAGATCTCAAATAGCTGCATGGCTCATTCTCCCCATCTTGACATATGACAGCACAGATTTCTAAAATGCATGGAAGACTGAGCTTGCCAAACTGGAGGAAGTGTGTTATAGTTTGACCAGGTTCTTTTTAAGATGCCCCTTTGATCAGCACCATTGTGATGTATAAAGATTTGTAGCCAGATACTCGAAAGTTAACATGGGTGCAAATAGGTGCTTACCCATGCAAACCAGGTTTTGCACCTGGTTTTTGGATGGTGTTTATATTCAGACAGCCCCACAGTGTGGGCAAAACCTGTTAGTGACTGAGTGCTAAGTTACTGCTGCGCCCATGTAAATGAGAGGTTTGTACAAGCAGTAAATTCCACCTGAATGGGTGCAAACTACGGCCCTTGCAAACCTTGACTTATCGGGGGACAAGACCCTGGTGGCAAGCAAATGTACTGCAGTAGCCCACCCTGGCCCATCGACCCAATGAAGGCCCTGGTGTCCAGTGGTCCCCCACCCTCTGATCACCATCCCCATATACTAATAGTAAATATCCCTGGAACCTACTGGTCACCCCACCTTCTGATCATTGTCCCCAAAATTCTAGGATATGTCCCTGGTGCCTAGTGGTCCCACCCACCCTCTGATCACTGGACCTGTACTCCTAGCAAATGTCCCTGGAGTTTAGTGGTCCATCTCACCCTCCAATCACTGGCCTCATACTCCTAGTAAATTGCACCCAAACATGCTGCACGGTACACAGGCTGCACGATTCCTGTAAGACCATGCTCCCTGTACAATACAGAGGACGTGTGCCCTGTACAGTACATAGAATATGCACTCCCTGTCTTTCAATATGGCGGCTGACCAAGGTGGTGAGAGGAGAGATGTACCAGTCACCATATGGGCCCCCATGATGGCGGTGATTGAGGTAAGGGGGGATGGCAGGGTGGGTTGGTGAGTATCTGCAGTGTGGCAAGATGTCAGGGAAAGCTTCTGGTGGTATGGAGGTGGGGATCAGTGAGTGGGAGGGACCACTGGACAGCAGGGATATATACTAGACTTAACAGCACCAGTGATTGAAGGGTGGCAGTGACCACTGGACACCAGGGATATTTACAAGGAGTATGAGGCTAGCGATCAGAGGCTGGGTGGGACCACTGGGCACCAGGGACATATTCTAGAGCTATAGAGTCAGCGAATGGAGGGTGGGAGAGACCACTGGACACCTGGGACATTTACTAGGAAAATGGGGCCAGCAAGTGGAGAGTGGATGAGACCACTTGACACCAAGGACATTTACTAGGAGCACAGAGCCAGCAACTGGATGAGGGTGTGGGACCACTAGGTACCAAGAACGTCTATTAGGAGTACAGAGTCAGAAACTGGATGAGGAGGTGGGACCACTAGGTACCAGGAACATCTATTAGGAGTACAGGGCCAGCCATCAGAGGGCGGGAGGAACTACTAGGCACCAGGGACATATCCTAGCATTACAGGGCAGTGATTGGAGGATGGGGGAACACTAGGCATCAGGGACATATCCTAGAATTATGGAGACAATGATCAGATGATGAGGGGAACCACTAGACACCAGGGACATTTACTAGGAATATGAAAGTGGTGATTGGAGGATGCGGAACCATTGGACAATGTGGAATTTTTTTTGTATAGGGCCGGTGATCGAAGTTGGGGGGGAGCTGATCCCAGGGGCACAAACCTGCTACCTCTTTCCATGCAAATGAGCCTATAATGGGCATGCATATGGCACCTTGGTGCCTTACATGCCAAATGGGCTCATTTGCATGGAGCCAGTTGAATATTGCTCCGTGGGCTCCTGGCACTATTGGGACTAGTGGCACTATTCCCTCTATGTCCCAGATCCATGTCAGGGCAGCGCTATTTGACTTAGTGCTGTGCCAACATGCCCCTGTTATTCAGTCGGATACTGCCAGTGTGCTATCTGACTGAATATGGCATCCTGTGGGGTTGTGGGAATGGGCAAGCACAGCGTATACCTTTGCGCTTTTCTTTTGCCCATTTTTGAATATCGAGCCCTTAAACTGGGATTTATTAAATCTGAGAACAACAAATTGACTCCCAAATCATTTTTCTAAAGTTATAAAAAGTAATTATCACTTGAATTTAAGTATTACAACTGTAGATAAATAAATACAATAAAACATTGTCAACACTGAGGGCAGAAATACATTGGAGAGGTGTGTCAATGTCTGTAAAGTTTGTGATATACATTGACTGATGTCTTGATTAGGGTGTAACATCATCAGGATTGCAATATGCATATTTTTTATCTATTACAAATGTAACCCCCCTTAGTAAAATAGGATTATTAGATAACCCTTGATTCTGATGACCATTTTGTGCACTAAAAGGGTTAACTTTGTAGCCTGATTCTGAAATGCAAATGTTGTTTCCTGTTGTTACAGATTTCTGCCTAGCAACAGGACATTGCCCAGTGCTGATTACACCCTGTATTCATTGGCTGAGTACATTCCCAGGTTTTTCAGCCTCCCCATGACATATAAATGGGGCCCCAGCCCCTCAAAGTAGTTCTGAAATAATGGTTCCCGTTCCAGTGGGGACAGACGTTTGGAGCCCATGGGGCTCAGACTGTCATGGGTGCCATGCTCTGACTGTGATCAACCAGAGGGGACTTGCAGGATCAGGATGATGGCAGGGTCCTGGGTTGAAGTGGCACTGTCTCCCTCCTGGTAAGTCTCCAGTGGCTTGGATCTTAAGTGGGGTCTAAGGTCAAGGACAGCAGGGTCCTGTTGGTAGTCCACCCTCAATGAGGGTTACCTGATGGCTTTCACACCAAATACCCCATTTCAGTAACGGAAGGCAAGCTGCAGCTTCCCTGTCACCTGACTCCTGGGTGGAGATGCAGAGTCCAGAAATTGAACCCAAACACCTGAGAATCTTTGGAAGACCCAAAGAGGTGGTGCTGTGACATCAACAGAAAGGGGGAGAATTGTTGAGCCTGGTAAACCTTATAGCTGTGATGGCCAGTGCTGTGACACTGAGACCCAAGCAAGGGATAAGGTGCAGCTTTATTTCTACTGTGTTGAGAGGTCTAAACCTCACCTTCAGATTCTTGACGATATTGGGAATGCAAGTAATCACAAACAAGTTGCATTCGAGTAATAAACAAGTTTATTACTACAAAAGGGATAAATCACAGTTGCCCTAAGCAGTTCTTACCAATACAAACCGGGAGCCAGTGCTAAGCGTCCCCTACACCTCGAGGTTTCTCTGTAATCTCTTGGGATCTCTCGGGTCTCCGAGGTGTAAAGCCTGTGTATTACATTATATACCTATGATAATTACTATGGTTACTAAAAGATAGAAACATTTCTAGTTACAGAGATGAGCCTTATTGGCTAAATTAGAGGTGGCTCCACTGTCCAAGGTAACATTATATAATTCTGTAAAGTCATCAGTTTTAGAACAAAGAAGTTCTTATACAGAGTCTTACATAACTACATGTAGTGGTGCACATTACCAAAAGACGGCAAAGTTGTCTTACATATTATAATTACTTCAAGGACAGGAGTCTTGGCATCTGACAAGTAAGAAGCAGACAGAAAATACATGGTATAATATGTGTATATTAGCAAGCAAAGTGGATTACAACAATATTCATTTATATCCTGACATCTACTCTTATACGGTAGATGTCCTTAGCCCTAAGTATTAGTATAATCTATACCTAAGCATTAGCTGTCTATGGTGTACCTCTGAGGGTATCAATTAGGGTGCAGGGACCTCGTGTAACAATTCCCCCCCTTGTTGCCTCCAAAGGCAACACAGGCAAATGTCTCGGGAAAGGACAGGAGCAGTGGTAATTTACAATCCCGATGCACGAGCCTTGTAAAGGAACTCGAGCTGCTCATGGTGTTGGCGTAGTGTATGTCATAGGCAGCAAAGCATAATAATCAAAGTGAAAATTAAAAATGCTTGTATAATAACAAAACCTTTAAAAGTAATCTCTAACCAGGTGTTAGTTAAGGCATTATTAATATCTCCATCGTTAATCATGTCAAGGACAGCTTCATTGGCTTTGGTAATGTTATTGCTGATGTGGATGAGGTGTGTGTCCTTCCTGTCTAAAAGTGATTTCAGTGTAAGTGTGAGTGGGTCTATGTGTACGTTAAAGTATGGCAAGTACTCTGAGAGTGTGAGTAGATAATCTGGGTTACCATCAATAATGTCTGCATCCATAAGGGGGACGAGGGTAATAACAGTATGTCCAATGACAGTCTTCTGGTGGGGAACAAAACAGAAGTTGGGGTAATCAATAGCACAAGTAACAGAACCATGTGTATAAGTCTTGTGATTAATAACAATGCAGTACTCTCCATCAGAGTTGTACTGTGAGCGTACAGTAGGCAGTCTCCACTTTTGCAACTGGACAGGGCATGTGTAGGTCGTCTTTGAAATCCGTGTTGACAGGGGATGAGCTTCCTCACGATAGGATTGGTAGAGCTGATCTGGAGCCAAAGTTGAATCAAAAGAGTTGGTGCCATTCTCAGTGATGTCATCATCCATTGTGAAAGTCCAATCAATGCTATCTGGAGAGTAGCCACAAACAGGCAGGATAACATCAAACACATCACATCGGCACAGGTATATGTATTGCTTTTTTGCACAGCAGTCCATGTGCGGAGCCACCCAGGCATCCAAGAAAGAGTGGTAGACCAGTAGAGGTGGTAGATCCAGGCGTTCTCTGTAGATGTCTTCATCCAAATGCCCGATTGAATGCGCCAGTGCAAGCTTGTCGAGCAAAGCTGTAGTAGGATCAAAACATGGTAAGGAGACAGTAAAAGAAACAAACATGGTATCTGTTATGGAACATTTCTTAGTAGTGAAACAAGGACCAGTATTGGGGTATCTGGTCACAAACCCCAAATTCCTAGCTGTGGAGAAAGGAATAGACAAAGTCTGTTGCATACACATGGAAACACAGCTAGAGGTTTTAAATTTTGGACAATACCTTTGGAAATGCGTCTATCACGTATGATGTCAGGAATTCTTCCAGATTCTAAGTCACGGAAGAGGTTATTGATGGTAGTGATAATGTATGAGCCATAAGCAGAGCAGAGTATTTCCCTAGAAATGTATTGTTTATCTGCTTCTCTATTGTTCTGTTGTATGAGTGCGTTGATCTTGTCTTAAGAATTAGTGAATGCCTTAGCAATGTCGTGCATGTTGTATACAGTGTATCTTTCTTCCTGACTGAGGCCATCCACACCATGCAATAATGGAGGTAAAACATTATTACCCAAGCCAGTGGAGAATTTCGCAGAATGACTTCTCATAGCAGCAATGTCAGCTTTATTCCAGATAGACATAGCAGTACCAAAAAGACCTGTGACAGTACCTGTAGAACCTGTAACATCAGAACTGTCAACTTCACATTTGTTTTGTTTATGATTCAAACTACCAGGAGGGGTCTTCCTCCTAAAATTGCCTCTATGCTCAGTAGAATAGACCCCAGCGAAGGGATCCTGCGTACGAATCTGAAATGCAGCTAAACTATCAAGCAATAATGTACTATAAAATGCTGATGTATTAGTATTGTGACACATACCAAACTCTTTCATATTCCAGTAAGTAAGATTAAACAAAACAGGTATATGCATAAATTGTAAATTATTAATCAAAGAACCTGGGAGGGCAGTGGCTGTGAGACCACTACGGGGACCAGAGTTATGTTTTGGACATTCCAAAAGCTGTTTGTCAGTGGGCGGTAGCACAGAAAGGTACATGGCTACTGAAGCCATGTGGTGTATAGCACAAAATCTGCGAGCGGAATCTTTAGATAAAGAATTACAGTAAGAAGGATCTATTAAGGCAGTAATATTGTACAAACCAGAATGTCTTAGTGCAGTTTGTAACAAGGATAGTGAACCATTTGGGGATAATTTAGCATTGGGCCAACCCTGAAAAGTTCCTTTGGAGAGTTTGGCCACAGGGAGAATTTGTCCTTGTGATGTGGTTTGCCATTCAATTTGAAGGGTGGATTTGTCAGGAGCAATGACCGAGGCAGTGAGGTAAGCATCGGAACCTTCCTGGACAGTGATCATAGTATCTGGTATTTTGATGGAAACTCCCTCTGAAGGAGGTGCTGGAGGATCCAGTTGTCGTAGTAGGTCCGGTACCGTGCCTTGGATGCAGGGGATCACTCCTGAGAGGAGGAAATATGGGAATAAGATAGCCATCTTGTCAGTGTATCTGAAAAGGAAGATCAAAGGTTAGTGTATTAGTACAATTCCGCCCAATGGGGTTAGGAAAAGTAATTTAAGCTCCTTTGTACAGTTTTAACTGGTTTGCATGCAACCATTTGTCAGTCAGTTTGTTGCTGTGTAGGAGTCTAACTTGATAGACTGCCGGACTGAGCTTGTTGACAATGGGGTATGGGCCTTCCCATTTATTGGAGAAGGAGGGCGGATGTGCAAATCGGAAATACGTATTTGATCTCCAACTTGCCAATCCACTTCTTGTGCGTGTTTGTCAAATTGTATTTTGGATTGTTGCTGGGCTTTACCCATGCAGTTTGCAGCATACAAGTGTGTGTGTATGAGGTCTTTTCTGAGTTTTTCCACATACTGGTCCACAGACACATGGTCTGCAGTGGGGGTGTGCAGGTCAAACAGCAGGTGTTCAGGCAATCTCATCTGTCTGCCAGTCATCACCTCAAAGGGTGTGAGCTGGATAGTGGCTGAGGGTGTACCCCTGATTGCCATAAGGAGTAAAGGCAATAGGGAATCCCAGGTTTTGGGATTGTCCTCAATGAATTTGGAAAGCATTTGCTTAATCCATCTGTTGGCTCTTTCTACTTGACCTGAGGATTGAGGATGATAAGGTACGTGGAACTTTTGTTGAACTCCAAGGAGTTCAAGGGATTCTTTCATCAACTCACCTGTAAAACTGGTTCCTTTGTCTGAGTCTACCTTAAGGGGCATACCCCACCTGGAGAAAATCTGTTCTACCAGGATTTTGGCAGTAGTCTTTGCTGTGCATGTCTGAGTGGGGAAAGCCTCCACCCACTTAGAGAAAAGGTCAGTTACCACAAGAGCATACTTATTGTTTCTACTGGTGTTGGTCAGAGGGCCAATAAAATCAATTTGGATGGCATGCCAAGGGCCAGAATGTCTTTGTGGTAAAAGTTTAGCATTTCATTTGGTAGGTATGGGATTGTTTTGTGCACAAACAAGGCAATTGTCTATGTATTGTTTAACATCCTTGGTGATGCCAGGCCACCAGGCAGTGGTCTTGAGTCATTGGAGGGTATTTTCTGCTCCCTGGTGCCCACCAGTAGGAGTATCGTGCACTTGGTGCAAAAATTCAGATCTGAGGTGTCTGGGGGCTACCCACAACTTGGTGGTAGTGTCATCTGGTTGAAACCAAATGAGCTTGTCATCAGTTGATAAGCGCAACTTACCTTCATGCCTTCGGTAGGGGTTATGTGTAGGTAGTTTTTCTTCAGTACCCTTGTCAAGGAATCTGAACACCTCTTTGAGTTCAGTGTCCAGATGTTGGGCTGCTGAGAGGTCCAAGGGGGAAAAGATTCAGATTTCTTCTTGAGTGCTGCAACATGTACAGCTGCATTAGCTTCTGGATGGCCCATCATCCAGACGTCCCCCCCTCGGGCCCCTTCCTTAGCAAGGGTGCCTGCGGTGTCATTGAAAGCATGATTGGGTCATGAAGAGAGTGGGCTTTAACCTTGTGTACATAAAGTTTGTGTGTGAATTTCTGTGCCAATGCATGTATGTGTATTACCAATCTTTGTTCTTCACTGGACTGCCGTCAGAAGAGAGGAAGGAGTTCTTCTGCCAGAAAGGAAGAAATTCTGTAAGGGAACAACAAACCCAGTTAGAGTCTGTAAAGATGATGGTATCCTGAGTTCCATATTGCATGAACTCGAGGGCACAGGCCACCGCTGCCATCTCTGCATATTGTGATGAAGCTACACTACAGTGTTTAGATATTTTGACAGTGTTCCCATAAGGGTAGATCACCAAAATACCTTTCCCTGCAATCAGTTCTCCTTGATAGTAGGATGCTGAACCATCAGTAAAAATACGGCACAAAGAGGTACTCTCGAGTACTTGTGGCGTGGCAGGGAGGAAAGGACCTGGATCTGGAAGATTAGGTGACTGTAGTGTACAGTCATGGGGTTCTCCCTGAAAAAGGAGACCATGAGCTAGCATCGATGGAACTTTGGTCGGGTGGACATGGATGTCTCTGTCCTGGAGAAGAAGTGACCAGTGTGTCAGTCTAGTGCTGGAGACTGACCCATCCTTCACTCTATCTGAGAGCAAAAAGGTAGTTGGTGTATGGTTAGTGTTAATGATCAGTGGTGAGTACCCAATGATATACAAGAAGTGCTTGACAGCCCAGTAGGTGGCCAGAAGGTTCCTTTCACAAAGGCCGTACTTCTGTTCCATTGGGGTCAAGAGTTGTGATGCATATGCAATGGGTCTCAAGGTGCCATGCACCTTCTGGGCCAGCACTGCTGACATGGCGATGTCAGAGGTGGCACACTCCAGATGGAATGGTAGTGCTGGATTGGGGTTAACCAGTGCTGGGGCAGAAGCCAGAGGGTGCTTCAGTAACATCACAACCTGGGAGTGAATAGGGCCCCAAGTCCATGGTACATCCTTTTTGAGTAATTCATACAGAGGAGCAGCTTTCTGAGCAAAATCACAAATGAAATCTCTCGAATAGTTTACCATACCTAGAAACCTTCGAAGAGTTTCCACGCTGGTAGGCAATGGCAAGTCTTTTAATCCCTGTACCTTTTTCCAGGCAGGGCTTCGACCTTGGTCAGTTATTTTCAGACCCAGAAAGAGTACTTCTTTCTGACACAATTGTGCTTTTGCTGGGTTACATTTCAGGCCTGTTCTCTGAATGATAGTCAGTAGTTAGTTCAAGAGATCCAGATGTTGTTCCTGTGTGGCTGTGGCCAACAACAGGTCGTCCACATATTGTAAGAGACATTGGGGGGGTAGAGAAACTCTGGAGGGCATCCATCATGTGGAGATGGAAGAGGGATGGACTGTTATGGAATCCTTGTGGCAAGCAAGTCCACATGTACTGTCTTCCTTCAAAGGTGAAGGCAAACTTATATTGACTCTTAAGGGCCAATGGCAATGACCAGAAACCATTGGAAATGTCCAGAGCACTGAACTGTTTCTGGTCAGGGGTTAGAAGTTGGAGCACATCTGGTGCTGATGCCACAGTTGGACCGCAACTGGGAGTGACCTGATTCAGTTTCCTGTAGTCAATAGTAAGTCTCCAGGCATCTGTGGGTTTCTTCACAGGCCATACTGGGGAGCTGGCAGTAGAAACACAAGTTCTGATTACTCCTTGCTTGAGGAGTGACTTGATCGTTTCTCTAAGGGCAAGGCCTCAGTTGGAAAAGGGTATTGCCTTTGCCTCTCATGTGCTGGGCCTGGCACCTCAATGATGGTGTGCATTCTACCACAGTCATGCTTGTTAACTGCAAATGCTTCCAAATGTTGTTGCAGAATAGGAAGGAGTTTTGGGAAAAGTTCATGGTTCTTGAACAAATCTATGACGTCGTACTGTTCGTCATTGGCAGGTATCATTGACACAACGTGTGAGTCGGGAATCAAAATGGTATGGTATTGACCCTGAATCTGTATCAGCAGCATGTTAGCTAGGTCCACCACACAGCCGTGTGGTGCAAGGAAGTCGATCCCTATGATACTAGGATGATCATGCAGTACCATTACTTGGAAAGTATGCGAGGCTTTTAAGTGGCCTAGTTCTAGTAAGGGTAGCAGGCAGCCTAGTGCCATCGACTCCTGACATGTTGGTCTTCCGTCCAGTAGACCAAGGAGACATGTCCGGGTGTTCGTCATGTAGTACAGATACAGCTGCACCTGTATCTAGTAGAACTACTAGTTGGTGGCCCCCGACCTCGGCCTCGGTGCAGGGCCTTCCGTTTGTATCCAAGAGCAGCTTGTTTACAATACGGACTGGGGCCTGTAATTGTCAATCCATATTACTGGAAGCATGCAGAGGTTGGGCCTGACTTGCGTGGATGACTTCATCATGTTGTACTGATGTTATATAGGGAGGAGCTTCTGGGTTCAGGCCTGTGTGGGCCTGAGGGCTTGTACTTCCAGCATCTCCATGGCCGGTTGTGGCCTGGGCTGTCGGTTGAACCGCCGCAAGGGTCTGTGTGGGAACAGCATCCGCTATGGAGCACACTTGTCCCAGGAGCTCTCGAAATTTTCAATTTTCTTCAGCAGTCTCCCTATATCCCTATATATATCAGTGTCAGTGGCTCAGTAGGTAGCACACTCGCCTCTGAGGCCGGGAGATCAGAGAGTTATGGGTTCAGTTCCCACATCTGGCACTTGGGTTAATATCCCAGTACTGACACTGTAGTGCAGCATGAGAGGGGTGCTGCACTTCTGAGGTGCCATCTTTCGGATGAGACGTTAAACCGAGGTCCCATCTGCCTGGATTGGTGGTAGTTCAGGTGGATGTTAAAGATCCCATGGCACTTATCAAAAGAGTGGGATTTCCCGGTGTCCTGGCCAAATTTCCCTCATACAGTAAATATACCACCAACAGCTTAATCTGGTTCAAGGTCAGTTGGCATTCATCTGTATCCTCCTCCCCCGGGTCATGCCTGAAAATAGGCAGGATTTGTCTAGTGCACTTACCCGGTCAACAAAAGCTAAAATAAAAAAAAAAAAAAAAAAAAATATGAGGGACCCGTTCTTTGTAATGGTTTACCTCTGCCCTTATGCCTCCTGTTCTTAGGCCAATTCCGGTTCCCACCCCACTGCTGTTGTTGTTGTTGGGCCTGTTGGGGGTGTTGGTTACCAGCTGGAGGGGCTGACGGATGTTGGGCCTGCTGGCATTGGGCCTGCCCTTCCACTGTATAGTGTGTCGTGGTCCTGGGGGCGGGTTCCACGGCAGCTACTTTCTTGGAACCAGAACCCAAATCACGGATGTACAGGTGATACACCCTCTCAGTTTTCCGAAGGATATCGGCAAACCTATCCGTATTTGGGTAAGTGGTTGGCTCTACCTTTTCTCTTACTGCTGGAATCATGTTCCTAAGGAACAGGGTCTTATATTCAATAAGATCTACATCCGCAGCTTCTTGTGCCAGGTGTTTTCCTGCTTGGTAGGCCATCCAGAGTCTCTGGTGGTAAGTCGCTGGACTTTCTTTTGCATTCTGCTTCACGGGGTATGCCAGCATCACTCCTACTACACCTCAGCTGTGAGCCGAAATGAGCTCAGCTGCAACCTCGTCAAAGGTAGCGTTCCCGTCCTGGCGAACAGCTTCAGGGAGTTTGGCCCATAAACCAGGATCGATGGTCTGGCGTAGTATTTGGACCTGATATTCTGCAGCGAGGCTGAGCATCTCGCATTTGGAACATACTTTTTCCAGGTGGCAGCTAAGGTTGTCAGATGGGCTCATCCAATCGATGCTGTCAGCAATTTGCTGAACAGAGTAGGCCATTTTCAGGGGATTAGTAGGTGGCCGATCAGGCACAGATAAAGTGTCTCGAGCACCATCTAAGGCTGCTTGAGCTGCAGCTTCAGCCGCAGTGCGGACGATACCTTCCTGAGTGCCGGCTTCCTGAAAAAGCTGCCGGATCTGGCTTTTAATAGCTTTCATGCTTCTGTCAGGAAGGGGGACATTGCCTAATGCTCTATCAATCATTGTTTCTATCTCTTGCCTGTCTTCCACATTAATAACGGCTACCGGAGGTGCCGTCGGGACCAGGCTTGGGCCTGCTCCCCCCCTATCATGGACACCGCACATGATGGCGTTTCCCATGATGAGCGTCACAATGTCGTCAACGTGTGACCTGGGAGTAGGGCAGGGACCCGCCATGCTGTGGATGGCTGGGTGGGGAATCTGGGCCATAGTAGGGCGTGACTGGGTGTTGTATTGTGAGATGTCATCATCAGATAACTCCCTTCTGATGAGATAGTGAAAGGCAGGGCTACGCCTCCCATTGCCTTAACATGGCCAGCCAGAACCTCTCGCTGATGGTGCAGTGTCACCATCTTAGTTCTACATTCATCATGATTCACACTTGCAACATCCATATCAACCGATCCTGCTTCTGCTTTTGCAAAACTCGTACGCTGGCGCCAATTCGCGATTGTCCCTATAGGCTATTTCTAAATCATTACGTACCTGGTTGATCTCGTCCTGAAGCTCACCCATTTCATCACTCAACTGAGCATTCGCAGCACTCAACAAATCATTCATTTGCACAACCTGACTCTTATCCTGTCTCAAACTTTCACACTCCTGCTTCAAGGTACGCAGTTCTTGTTCACCAGCCTGTGCTGAATGATGCAATAGTGAATCCTTTTCATTTCGCAGAGTTTGGAGCTCAGACTCCAAGTTCTGCTGCAGTCTAATACATTCTGTTTCCTGTAAACCCATCTATTGCTTAAGAGATGCGATCTGCAGATCAAGGGATTGAAACCTTGCTTCAGAGGCTTCTAAAGCAGCGTAGAGAGCAGTGACCATCAACCCTTTAGCGTGACGCTTATTGGTTGACTGTTGCGTCTCTGCGTACTGGGTTGAAATCCCCAGTACAAGGTTTTCGGATTGACTTGCGTCCCCCGCGAAGTCAGCCCATCCTCCATGGGAGGCAAGGAAGTTAGAGACATCGAGTCTCAGTTGTGCACATATATCTGATACTGTGGCCATTATGTGGGAGGGAATGAAAATTCAAACTGTGAAAAAGACAGCGTGCTGCGTATCGATCCACAACACGAGTACTTTAAACACAGCCGGGCTACCGTATAAGTTGCAGGCTTGCAATTCAAAGCTGCTATGGAGTGGGTTGAGACGGCATCGACCACACCCGAAAAGTCAGCCAGACTTTGCAAGTGACTACAAACTGGTTTTAAAAACGGGAGAGGTGTTATGGGAATGTACACCTACAGTCCCCGTGGGAAAGAGAAAAGTTCAAGCAACAAGTGAAAACTTACAAACACCAAATATCGCCTGCACACGGTCGCCAATTTGTTGAGATGTCTAAACCTCACCTTCAGATTCTTGACGATATTGGGAATGCAAGTAATCACAAACAAGTTGCATTCGAGTAATAAACAAGTTTATTACTACAAAAGGGATAAATCACAGTTGCCCTAAGCAGTTCTTACCAATACGAACCGGGAGCCAGTGCTAAGCGTCCCCTACACCTCGAGGTTTCTCTGTAGTCTCTTGGGATCTCTCGGGTCTCCGAAGTGTAAAGCCTGTGCATTACATTATATACCTATGATAATTACTATGGTTACTAAAAGATAGAAACATTTCTAGTTACAGAGATGAGCCCTATTGGCTAAATTAGAGGTGGCTCCACGGTCCAAGATAACATTATATAATTCTGTAAAGACATCAGTTTTAGAACAAAGCAGTTCTTATACAGAGTCTTACATAACTACATGTAGTGGTGCACATTACCAAAAGATGGCAATGTTGTCTTACATATTATAATTACTTCAAGGACAGGTGTCTTGGCATCTGACAAGTAAGAAACAGACAGAACATACATGGTATAATATGTGTATATTAGCAAGCAAAGTGGATTACAACAATATGCACTTATATCCTGACATCTACTCTTATACGGTAGATGCCCTTAGCCCTAAGTATTAGTATAACCTATACCTAAGCATTAGCTGTCTACGGTGTGCCTCTGAGGGTATCAATTAGGGTGCAGGGACCTCATGTAACAACTGCAATGCATTCGGTGCCATGGCCCACTATGAGGATTTACCCCTCACTGAGTCACACCTCTAGAAAGAGGTATGTGTAACTGCTCTGCCTTTAAGGCCCAGGTATATCCCATGTCTTGGTTCCCTCACAGCAGCAAGGGGACCCATAACTAATACCAGCAAAATAAGGCTTACCTGGTAAAACTTTTGAAATAACTAAATAAATAAAAAGTATGTTTCAATATGAGTTATGCATCAGTAGTTCAAACACAGAACAGTGCACAGTACCCAGGGCTTGAATCAAATTGAACACACAAACTGCATAATGGCAGTACAGGAAGGGTCAGCACTTTATAATGTCAGAAATTGCTCTAAAGTCTTTAATCCATATAAATGTGCAAATCTATTATTTAATCATATTTTTAAAAGGCATTCCACATCCAAAACACAGTTCAGCATGCTGAACTGTAATGTTTACTGGGCAAAGAAATACTCAGTGGTCTTGAGGAGCAGAAGGAAACTAGCACATAAAGCCCCCAGTATTAATTCATTTGCTAAGCAGCAAAGCGAACTGCGAGAACTCTACAAGTTCCTCTAAGGAAAATGTCAGGTGTGACATTGAAATGTTAGTGCATGGCTTATCAGCTGTGCTGCTGAGGTGTAGACGGTCCTTCTACATGTTGCTTGTAGGTTTCGTGCAGTTTGCTTTGCCGCTTAGCAAATGGATTAATATTGACACATTTATGTGCAATTTCCCTTCTGCTCTCTGAGACTGCTGAGTAATTCTCTGCATGCTTATCTGTGTTTTGAATGTAGTATGCCTGTTTAAAAATATGATTAAAAAAATTGAGTTGCATGTTTATATGGATTGAAGACTTTCTAGTAATTTCTGACATTATACAGTGCTGACCCTTCCTATACTACTGCCGAGGAGGCACAGTTACGGAGACAGAGCAGAAGAAGTGGGCCATCAAAGCCTCCCTATAAAGGGCACTGTGGTGCAGTGCCACCAAGTTGATGCAGGGACATATATAGGTGACACGCCAGTGGTCAGGCCTAGTAGCGATGAGGCAGCCAGACTCAGAACTGCTGGCAAATGGTGGCTCCTGGTGAGATTTTACTATCCTGTTACCCCAGACATGAGAGTTGCCCCTGGGTTATAGTCTCCCCCCCTTTCACTGAGGCCATGGTATACATGGGTAAGGGGGTCAAAGGGGGTTGTTACAATGTAGGGTGCCCATCTGGGATTTGGCATTGGGATTGGGTAAGATAAGATCTGCAACATGGTAACTATGCGTAGTGCACATGGTTTGAAGTGCAAAGCAGTGCTGCTTTCAAAAAGACTGGTACCAGTGCTTTGTAACCTTGAAGGCCTTTGGGACAATTTAGGCACATGGCAGGCCAATGAGACTCTGACCTTTCTGCACTGGGGTCTCCAGATCCTTGGTTGTGGACTTCCACAAAAGAGACAGAACATTTCTGATCCTGTGAGCTGCTAGATGTGGACAGTGTTTATGATGGAATAGACCTTATTGATTTTTTTGTGTTCTCTCTTGCACAGGTAAAGAAAGCAAAACTGAACTCTGACAGCAGGGCCCAGGGTCTATTCAGCGACTACTTCCCAGCCAGTGCCAGTTACCACTGTGATGCTTGTGTGCCTGGGATGCTTCTGCACCAGGGTTAGGGGTGGACCTGTGAGATCAGTGTGCTGCCAACAGACTTATATTCCTGCACCATGGACAATGTTTCAAAGTATCGACCTGCACTGCTTCCGGTAGAATTTGGTGGAAGACTGGACTGAAGCCTCACTGGCCTGTCAGGCATCACTAGACCTGATGCTTAGGCAGTTTGGCACTTTGCTACAGAAGGACCCCCACATAATAATTAGCTGTTATTGAAGTGGTGATCAAACCAGATCATGAGCTTGGACCCTCCCAGAGGTGAGATGTCATGATCTCTGACACTTTCACCATGTCCACTTTCCCTCACTTTGCAGCCTTCATCAGAAGCATTAGGGCATTCTCTGCACCTTAGAAGGAGAGTAACCCAAAGATTTTATGTCTCAGGAAGAAAGCAACCTGAATGTTTTCAGCATCCCTGGAGGGGAGCAACTTCTGTGTTCTTTCATCCAAAAGAAATACTCAGACGTGTTTGTCCTGAACTGGTATCATATGATATCCTCTTTTTTTTTTTTGGCGGTTTAAGCTGGGCATTTAATGACTGTTTGTTAGTGGGATTGTTTCTGAGTGGCCATGGGGAGCAGGAACTGCTTCAAGATTAAAATGCCCAGTTGCTGCACTATTGCTTAGAAGCTCAAAGCCTGGTTTGGATGTGGAACTAACTGTATTAATGGAACCCTGTATCCAGTATCCACATAGACATTATGCTGTCTGTGGAGAGTGAAGGGACTCTGTAGATACTCTTCTCTTGGATCGTGGCACTGATTGTTTGAACTGTAACTGTAGAAGACGGACTATTCTAATCAATGTGATTATTTGCATAATTATGATGGTGCTTGGCATGATGAGGGCATCAATTGCTTAGGCTCCAAGAGTGTAACGCGACAATTAAAATACTGTAGAGTTACTAGGTTGCCCTTGATTCTAGTAATACTTTTTTTTCATTTATTTATATTTTTGCCTGCTCACGCCCCCTTTGTCTCCGTGGCTTAGCATCGGAGGCCCAGCAGGGCGTGGGGTGCATAAATCCCAGTGTGGTCCTTAACCCACATCCTGCCTCAGATTACCCCCTGGGCAGGGAAGTGGGGATAGGGACTATTTATTTATTTATTTAAATGTTTCACCAGAAAGGCACACTGAGCAATATGTTGCTTGTCTCCCAGTGCGACCGGGGGGGTAGGGGAACATGAGGATAGTATACAGAGATTTGGTGCACAATATAGATATACAATTTGATTACATTCAATAAAGTGAACAGACTATATAGAAGTACTGAAAAGGAAGAATGCTAACAGGTGTGAACTAGATGGTTATAATGCTAACAGTCTTGAACTAGATAGAACGATAGCACAAATATCTTTGCAAACACTTGGTGGGACATAACTTTGTAGTTAGAAAATGGCTGGATAGAATACAGGGAAGTTGAACTAGGGAAAGATTGTGAGGAGAGCCACAGATAGAACAAAATTTGCAAGGTGTAACAAAAGTGCAAGGTTGACTATAAGTCCATTAGAGATTAGGGGTTAGCCAATATCTATGGCTAGGAAAGGGGGGAAGGTGGGTGGGTGGGGGGCACTTAGACAGAGAGCAGGGATGGTGGAAAGGGTGAGATTTGGAGGAGGGGAAAGGAAGGGGTGGAGGAGAAAGGTCTGCCAGGGCCTGACCCCTTATGAATGCTGGGGGCCCTGCCTGCACCAGGCGGAGGTCAAGCATGAACAGGAAGGAAACAGGTTGTAGACAGTGGGAGTTGGAGCACGTCAGGAAGGAAAAGAGGGGAAAAAGAAGGTTCTGCCAGGGCCTGGCCCCTCCTGTATGCTGTGGACCCTGCCTGCACAAGGCAGAGGTAGAGCACAACAGGAGGGAAGCAGGTTGTAGGCAGCAGAGGTAGAGCACAACAGGAGGGAAGTAGGCAGCGATGGGGAGTAGGCTTCAGAAGGACCAAGAAAGAGGGAGGTGGGAGAGAAGAGGGTTCAAGACCTAGCCCTTTCAGGAAAGAATGGGTTAGGAGCAGGAGGAAAGGAAGCTGTTTGCCTAGGTTCTGGACCCCTCCAGGATGCAGAGAACCCTGCCAGAGGCCTAGGCCAAGCAACAGCGAGTGGGTAGTGAGGGTAAGCTGGTGTACAGAGGAGGGAACGGGGTGGAGTAAGGTGGAAAGGAAGGGGTGCTGGGGGGAGGGTTTCGCAGGAAATTTGAGCGTGAAGCTGAAGCAGGCTCATAGGGAAACAAGTTAAGGAAGATTGTAGCAGGAGCAGCTAGCAGAGAGAAAGTTATGTAAGGCAGAGGCAAGGGAGTGGGAGGAGGAGGAGTGTCGTATTTGAGGTGGGAAGGAGTTTCAGATTTTGGGGAAGCGATGGGAGAAGCCTGATTGGTTGTTGAGGGTGGTACGACGGGGAACTAGCAAGGTGCGAGTATCGGAGGATCTGAGGGAATGGGAGGAAAGCGGGGGAAGGGAGGGAGTATGAGAGGTAGGAAGGAAGGAAGTACACCAAGTCAAAGTTTGGAAGTTAGCTTAGCACAGTGAGCCAAGCATCTGTTAGCAAGTGGGGGGAAGGACAGGGCATGGTAAAGGTCACAATGATGGGTTCAAGATGGGGTGTCAAGAACAAATTGACAGAAGGAGTTGAAAAGAGAGTCCAATCTGGTAAGGGAAGATATGGGAGCGGCACCATAGACTACATCACAGTAGTCAAAAATGGGGAGGATCATCTTCTGGACAAGTTCTCGCCAGGCCGTAGGAGGGATGCAACTACGGTTCCTGTAAAGGGCTCCAAGCTTGGGGTGCAGTTTTTTTCAGAGTGGCGTCAATGTGGCCAAAGAAGCTGAGGAGTTGGTCCAGCCAAACCCCAAGGTATCTGAAAGAGGGGGTGTCCTCAAGGATGGTCCCATCAAGGGTGTGGAAAGAGGGTAAGGAGTGGAGCCTAGAGAGTCTAGGCTACCCCCACTTGTGCCATGTGTCGGGCCTCCGACTGACCCAGTCCACACATCCCCCCACCAACCCCGTCAGCAGGCAAACCATGAGGCCATTTTCCTTTCTTTCTTTCCCTAGTACCCTCTGAGGACATAGGCGGTAAAGGGGGTCCGTAGAGAAGGCACACGCTGAGACATTATGCCTCTCTGGATCCCAGCCAATGTCCTCCCCTCCCACATGGCGCCCTTCTGCACCTCCACCTGTGTCCACCCAGGTGGTGGCACTGCAGCGGGAGTGGCATTCCTCCCTTCCCTGAGGAGGAGACCTCATCTCCCCAACCAACCATCCAGCTCCCTGGGCTCATTCCCAAACCCGGGTCGCCAGCGTCACAAGTGGTGATGTTACTGCTGTGCCAATGGGCCAGCCTAGTAATACTTTTTGACCTGAAGGGTTATGTTCTATCCAGTTTCTGAAATGTAAGCGTGTTTTTTCCTGCTGTTACTAATTTTTGCCCTAGCAACAGGGTGCCATCCCTGTCCTAGGTACACCCTGTACTCACCTGCTAAGCACTTTCCTGGCTTCTTCTGTCAACCCACTAAAGGAAACAAAATGGGGTCATAGTTCCACAAAAAGTAGATCTGAAGTTCTGATGACAGTTCCAGTGGGGACTATAGTTCAGTGCATGTGAGGCTCAGGTATCCACATGCTTTGGCTGCAACCCGCTGGAGGATACACTGCAGACTCAGAATGGTAGCAGGGTCCTGGGCCTGGAGTGGCATTGGCTCCATCCAGTTGAATCTCTAGAGGCTTGAATTCCAGGTAGGGTCTGAGGTCAGGGACAGTGGGGACCTGTTTGGTGGTCTGCCCTCAAGGATGGTTGCCTGATGGTTTTCACACTAAATGTCCCATTTCAGTAATGGAAGGTTACCTGCAGTTTCCCTGTTACTTGGTTCCTGGCTAGAGGAGAAGAATCAATAATCTGAACCAAACAAACCCAAGAATCTGCAGAAGACCAGAAGAGGTGGCACTGTGACGTTAAAACCCGAGAGAAGGGGGAGATGCAATGACCCTGGTAAGTCTCATAGTTATGACAGCCGGTGCTGTGACACTGGGACCTGAGCAAGGGGTAAGATGCAGCATCCATTACTACCTCAGTACATTAGGTGCCCATGCCTGGATGCCATGGCCTGCTGTCTAGGAGGGTATACTCCTCACTGGGTCACACCTCTAGAATGGGTTCTGAGTAACTGCTGTGACTTCGAGGGCATGGATATACCCCATATGAAATGTATAAATAATCCTCTCTAACTTATGTATTGTCATACATTGCACCTTGTAAATAAATGTTGTTGTTCTGCAAGTAATATTTATGCCTTAAGTGTGGTGCACTGTGTCCTGTATCTTTGCTGTAAATTTAGAAAAGGGAACTGAGTTGCATCTAACTTAGATACACTTTAAATAAGTTGCTGCTAAGTGATATATTCCTGAGTAGCCTTGCTGGGAACTGTATATAGTGTGAGTAAATGAAATATGTCTTTTGACCAACCAACAGTGGCTCTATGGAGCTGTTTTGCCAGAGGGCCCAACACCCATGAGGGGATGAACAATGTTACGGAGAAGCACCCCTCCTGCAGGTGATGGAGGCAACATGGTGGAGACAGAGCAGAAGAAGGGGGCCAATGTCCATGAAAAGCTTCTAGCTTCCCTGTAGTCCTCTAGGTTTGTAAACGATTAGCTCTAGACTTCCTGGGATACTCCCTGTTGCTGGACTAACTGGGAGTTCCAATGGTGTGTGGCCAGCTCTTGGGGACTGATGGGTCACTGGGAGTGGTTTTAGCTAAGTCAGAGGAAGGAAGTGGTAGAAGCTGCATGTAGCAGCTGAAGCAGCTAAGAGGTCTTTTTAGAGTTGGAACCCAACAAAACCTTGGGATTGTGGCAACGGCCCTTTCTTGGAGCCCCCTGTGGGAGTAAATCCCCACAGCTATGTATATCCTTGAAGGAAGTTTTAGTATTACAATAATAGCTGGATATTGCATTTTATCATCTCCTATTCTGGTCACTGCTTAGTGTCCTAATTATACTGGTGCTAATGCTAACCATTCTTTTTCTCATTATCTCCCACCATCCTTCCCCAGTTCCTCAAGTCTGGCCCCAGTTCACATTATACAAATATTTATCCAGGCCTACTCCATCACAACTGGGATCATCCAGAGACCCTGATAAGTATTGAGGTTATGCACCCCGGCCCCTGACCAACTCCCTCTCAAAAGAGCCTCTCCCAAGGGTAGCCAACTGTTCCTGATGCTGTTGCTCATCCTGGGTGGTGAAGTGGAAGTCAATCCTGACCCACCTTCCAGCTCCAATGGCATCCCACCCCACTTTCCCAAGTGTTTCAAAATCTCTCACCCCAATTTTATGATCCTTTCCCCCAAAACTGACAAAATCAAAATCTGGGAAAGTCTCAATAACCCTGACTTCTCATCCTAACCAAAACCAGGCTCTCCCCTGCTGTCAACTCCTTAGTCATTGACATCCCAGGCTACCTCTCCCACAGACAAGGCTGTTCCAAATGGGATGGGGCTGTTATCATGTACTCTGCCTGCCATCTTAATTTCACCATCACCCACCAAGAAGCCATTACTAAATTCCACAAATTCTTCACAGGTGTATTATCCTTTCCACACTTCATCTGAATACCACTTACGGGCATCTACTGCTCACCTGGAAAATCCACTGACAAAGTAATAAGTATACTGCAGAAGGTACTAAATCCCCACCCAACTGGAGATCTTATTATGCCAGTAGACTTTAATATCAAGTAGGTCTCTGGTAATGAGGCCACATCTGCCTCCAACTTGCACTCAAAAATCAAAGCCCTTAGCCTATTCAAACTGATCTCCTTGCTCACAAGCATCAACCCCAGATCCCCTAACCATGTCACATTAGACTGGGTGCTGGTATCCCAACCACAGAGAATACAGGTTGCGGACAACCTGCCTGACATATTTAGCAACAGCTGCATAACATACTGTGGGAGGAAAATTAAGGCAATCAAAGATCCCCCAAGAGTAATCCTAGTCAGATCCTTCAACTCATTCAACCCTTATGGATTCCACCAGGACCTCTACGTAGCCATCTGGCCCCCACCATCTCAACATCCAATCTGGAGGAAGGCTTTGAATCATTTTTGTCTCCTTTCACATCTGTATGTGATAAATATGCAATGTTACGAGGTCGAGAATCAAGTGCTTGCCTGCCAGCACAGCAGTAGGGCTTCTGCCTGCAACATCAATGCTGCAGATTCAGGAACAGACCTGAGGAGTCAAAGGGCTTTCTGGGGGAAGGAGGACAGAGCATCCTAAGGACTGCTCTCCTCCTCCTCCTCCTCTGGGGGAAGCAGGTGGGACAGCGTCCAGCACTTGACTGGGCCCCTTGCAGAGGTAAGGGGTCCGGCAGCAAGGAGCTAGACAGTATGGGGAAGCAGAGCAGATGTAGGCAGCCATGCTGCAATGTTATTGCACATTGCACCTCCCAGGAGAGAAAAACGGAAAATCCTTGACATTGCAGGATGCTGCCTGTCACTGGTCCTGCAATGCCACCTGGACTACCTCTCCCCGACCAATGCTGTAGCTCTGCTCAGAAGTAACAGGGATCAGCCTCCAGGTAGCCCTTCCCTTGGAGGTCATCCATGGGGGAACACAGGAACAAGGTATGTTCCAAGGGGCAGATAGGGAAGGGTCGGCGGTGGAGCCAAAAAAAAAACAGGTACAGATCAGGGGTCACAACCTGCCTTGGATCACATCTGATCTCATTTATCTCTTCCATCTAAGAGATACAGCCTAGGCTAGACAGAAATCAACTGGGGTAACTTTAGATGGACAAGCCTTAACCTCTCTCTGTACTCTAACTACTACACCATGTTTGCACATCAAGCCAAGGTACCCTATTTCCAGGACAAACTCTAGTGCAATGGCTTGAAGACATTCAAATCTGGAAGGCAATACACTGTCTACTCAACTTCTCCCATCCTCCCACAGGAGCCCAATCCAAATCCTGATCCCCCTTATTCAATGACACATAGAACTGTTTCTTCAGCAAATCCTCCAGGGTGCTCATCCTCCTCTCCCCCACTGCCAACCAAACTCCCTTTTTCCTCACATAAGCAACTTCCACCTACAGGTGATGCAAAGAGCTATCCACACTAGACACATCCCTCTAGCAGTGAGTTTGATTGCATCTCACCCAAATGTCTTGCCCTAAAAGCCCCTCTCCTAGATGCCCCATTGTCCACATTTACAATCTGACCGTTTACAATACCTCCTTCCCCCACAGCTGAAAGCATGCTCTGGTTTTCCCTCTACATAAGGACAGCCCCACAAATGCAGTGAAATAATTGCCACCTGTTATCCTTGCTACCCATCCTATCTAAGATACTTGAGAGATTTGTCAGCAGACAATTATTCAGTTTTTACTCTAGTACTTGCCTCCTGACCCCTTACCAATCTGTCTTCCAACCCAACCTCTCCACCTCTACCTCCCTTCTTAGAGTAATTAATTGATCACATCCACTCTAACATGGATGTGGGCATGGGTACTTGGGCCATATTTAAATACCTTGCTAAGGTCTTAGACACAGTGAACCACTGCATGCTCCTACACAAGCTAGGAGTCTCTTCTCTAATGCTCCAATGGTTCCAATGCAATCTGTTCATCCATACCAGATCAGTTAAACTAGACACATGTAAATCTTTCTGTCCCTCCCAGTCACCCTTGGTGTCCACCAAGACTCTGTCCCAGGACCTCTGATATTCATAGCCACAACCTCCCCACTGCCCTCTATGTGTGCAGCATAATATGTAGGTATAGCACCATTATTTATGCCTCTGGTAAGCTTCCACCTCCACCATTGAGGTGGTCCTGCAAAAATATTTCTACATGGTGCAAAAAGGGTTCTGGTTAAATCAGCTAATTTTGAACCAAAAGAAAACAATCTGTGCTGTTCAGCTCCACCTCATGGTTGAGATCTCACCACACCACACTGAACCTACACTCACTCCAAGGTGGAATCTGTTACTTCATACAGATACTTAGGCCTCCACCTGGACCAGCAACTAGACTACTCTCGCCATGTCACACATGTAGTAGTCAAGTGCTTCACAAAGCTTGGAGTGCTATATAGGGTGAAGAGCTGATTTCCACTCAACACCAGGAAACAGTTGGTTGAACATTCAGTCCTCCCATTGTTGTACTACATGGATGCTATCTATTCTAGAGCCTTCTCTACTACCCAAGCCAAACTTATCACTTATTCAATGCCCTGTGCAGATTTCTCCTGGCACGTTCTTGCCGAACTCACTATTGCTCCATGTATAATGATCTTGGCTGGCCACTCCCGCAGTGAGACATTCACTTCATATCACCTTGGTGGGTGCCAAATACTTGTCTGGAAAACCTACCTAGCTACCTCACTGATCTCTTCTCCCCCCCAATTCATGTTACTCAGGTCAGAGGAAAGAAGTGAGCTTCACATCTCATGCTGCAGGTGTAACACAGGACAAGCCTTTATCAGGTACAGGCTCCTTAATACATAGAACAGTCTCTCCATCAAGTTTGCTATGACTCCTATCTTTGAACCAGCTAAGTTCTTGATCAAGGCACAATACAAAACCTCTCAGTCTTGCCACAACTACCCCTAGACTACTAAGTGTCCTGCCCTTCTGTGATAGTAGGACTATATGGACGTGTACAGACCAGCTCACTATAATACAGTGAATCACAGATGTGAATGTATTGATATGTAAAATACTTCTGCTGTTTTACACTATAGATTATTACAATATCAAAAAATTAAAAATAAACTTCATGGTATGCAATACAAAAAAAAAACAATAAACACTAGAAATAGCGAAATATGGGGAGGAATTTATAGAATGTTGCTAGCAGCCAACTTGGATTATGGGTTTCTATTCTGGTTACCGTACAAGGTAAATGACATAGCAAAACTTGAAAAACATACATCACAGATTTACAAAGTCAGTCTGTGTCCTACGAGACATGACGTATGAGAACAGATTAATGACTCTAAATATGCAAAGTCTTGAAGGTAGAAGGAAATGGAGATTTATGATTGATGCTTGACATCATAAATGATCAAACCTTGATAGACTCAGCGTAATACGGACACTTATAATCTGAGGCCACAGAAATCAGCTGAAAGGTTCCAGTCTTAGAACAGACAAAAGGAAGTTCAGTTATACCCAAAGAATAAATGGTACATGGAATTCCTCACCAGAAACATTGCTAAACATCAAAACCAAAAATGTATTCAAAATAAATCTAGACACCTAAATGGGTTTGTGTAAGTCAGAATTCTGCCACTGAGAAGGGGGATGTAGTTTGCATGGGCTACATGGCCTAATATTGCCCTAAAGACATTAGTATTAACTATAGTATTAATAGCATTGTTTGACCCATTGAAGTGGATGTACTGTACTCTTATTTAGATTGTGTTCCTGTATATATATGGATGTACTGTACTCTTATCTAGATTGTGTTCCTGTATATATATCTTCCCCCTTGCAGTCAATATGGTTGATTGCAATATAAATGCATCTTTTGTGTTGCAAAATTCTTCACTGTATTTTTGCACCATGTATGTATGTAGTACCTTTGCCATCCTATGTTCCTCTCCGACCAGGTCACAACTGGAAATGATCCTCTTGCTTCTCTATATAACTGCCTTTTGTTTCAACTCTGGTAGTTCAAAGGGTTTCTTTTGGACTGTGGTGGTGTGAGCACTATTGTCCATTTGTTTCCCTATTCTTTTGGAATTGTCCTTGTAGAAACTTGAACAACGACCAAACAGATGGTTATCCGTAGGACACTGAACTCTTAAAAACTGAAAAGCTACTGTTCATTTCCAGTGGCACATTGGACTGGAATTTTACAGCACTCTGCACTTTGATCTTTCCCTTGTATTTAAAGCTATTGTTAGTCAGTTATTCTGTTGGTTGTGATTAGGGATGGTGGGGGGGGGGTGTTGTTGTGGGGGATGGTTTGTGGTTTGGAGGGGTGAGTGGATGATGGTGTGTGAGTGGCTGGTAATACTTTTGTGTACAATTGAGTGAATGTGTGTGTGTGTGTGTGTATGTGTAGTTAGGAATAGAAATCCTGCATTTGGGGGTAGTTGTCTTTGCCAGTTAAAGGGCAAGGTTTAGCAGGTTGCATCATCCAGTTGGTGGTAGAAACTAGGTGGGAATGTGTTGGGATCGAAATCATTTGAGTGTCACCTATGCCACTTCCCAGCTGTGTAATCTCAACACATTTGCCAATCTTCCAGTTCCATCTGTTGCAGTGAGGCACTGCAGTGAGGTCGGGATTACCAGGATGCGGTTGGGCCGATGATGGCAGGGAGCAGCGGAGGTAGGAGAGGTGAGTGGTATTGGGGTGATCAGGTGCAGGAGACGCCCTGGGTTTAAACAGAACCCTGACAGCGGCCAGATGTGTTTGGTCTCCATACCCAGGGGTCCCACCAGACTGAGTGGGTAGGTAACTGGGGGGCCAGCAGCTCCACTAATCCCCTTCAGACAAAGCTATGCAATGCCAAGTCGATAAGGAATAAGACCACAATTATTGCAGACTTGATTTCCTCTGTCAGCCTGGCTTGCATCACGGAAACCTAGCTGGATGACAATGGTGGCCCAGTTTTAGAGGTGCCTGTCCCCGCTGGATATATCATAGTGCACTGTTCAAGTCCAAGGAGGAAATGTGGGGGGGAAGGGGGGATGGCCATCTTTTTTAGATCCAGCCTAGGTTTCACCATGCATCCGACTGGAACATCCATATCTTTTGAGTGTGTGGCTGTGTGTGTGTGTGGGAGGGTTCAAGTGCAGTCTACAGGATTCTCCTTATTTACTGACCGCCCCCCGGGTTGGATGGGGAATTCCTGCAGGTGGCTGTGGACTTTGTGGTCGACCAGGTGTTGGAGTCCCCCAGGTGTTTAATCCTGGGGGACTTCAGTGTCTGGGTCAATGATGAATCCTTGCAATTTGGTTATGACCTCCTCCAGTTGGTGTCATCACTGGGCCTAGAACAAGTTATTACTTCTGCAACCCTCCAACACAGTCACATGCTCGATCTGATGTTTCTGCTGGGTTTTGAATTGAGGAGCCTCAAGACTGATCAGGTCATTTGGTCTGATCACAGCATGGTGAGTTTCACACTCGGGGGGGGGGGGCCCCGAACGTCCCTCCCCTGTTGAGATCATCAGCTACCATCCTTTGAGAGGTTTGTTCCCAGAGGGATTGCTAGCTGCAGCTGACTTATCTAAGGTGGAAGCCGCATGTGCGATTGGCCCCAGCGAAGCAGTTGCCACCTATAATAAGGTGGTATCCAAAGCGCTTGATGCCGTCACACCAGTACGTATACAACCTAGATCCTCTCACTTGAGATCCCCTTGGTTTGATGGAGATCTCAAGGAGATGAAGGTCAGGGGTTGTAAGTTGGAGCAGTGCTGGTGGTAGACCCAGTCGGAGGATGACAAACTGGCCCTACGTGCTCACTATGGTAACTACCAGGAGGCAATTTCCCTTAAGAAGGTAGAATTCCTGTCCAGGGAAATTGCTGCAGGGAAAAACAGACCTTCTCAGCTTTTTTGGACTGTGGATAGGCTACTTCATCCAGCCTGTCTACAGCTGAGAAATACTTTTTCAACCACTTAATGTGAAGAGTTTTCTCTGTTTTTCTCTGACAGAGTGTCATTGATACGGTTGGGGATTCCTTCAGTGAGGCAATCTGTCAGTCTTGGTGGAGTTTAAGCCTGTGGAAGTGGCCGAGGTCATTGAGATGATCTTAGAGCTAAAGCACATATTCTGTGAACTGGACCCAGCCCTGACTTGTTTCTTAATGAGATGTGCCAGGACTGTCAGCCCGGTGTTTGCCAGGATTGCCCAGTGTTTGATGTTGGAAGGGGTCTTCCCTGCAATCTTGAAAGAGGCCCGAGTGAGACCCCTCCTGAAGAAACCATTTCTTGACCCGGACGTCCTGGCAAATTGTTGTCCCATCTCCAACCTGCCATTCCTGAGCAAGGTTGTTGAGAAACTTGTGGCACAACAGCTTGAAGATCAGCTTGTGTCCTTTGACATCTATGAGCCATTCCAGTCGGGTTTTAGGGCCAGACATAGCACTGAAACAGCATTAGTTAGGGTGCATAATGATCTACCCAAGGCTAGAGACAGAGGAGACAAGTCAATTCTTGTGCTCCTTGATCTCTCATCAGCCTTTGACACTGTGGATCATTTTGTGCTTCTTGATCAGCTCTGTGAGTATTATGGACTCGCCAGTGTTGTCATCAAATGGTTTAAGTCCTATCTCATTGACAGGGTGAAATGGCTAGTGATGGGGAATTTCTCCTCCTCCCCAATGCCCCTGTCATGTGGAGTACCACAGGGTTTGATCTTGTCGCTGATGCTATTCGCAGTGTACATGCTGTCCATGGGCGAGATCATTCTTTAATCCAGTGTGGAGTTTCACTGCTGTGCAGTTGATTCACAACTGTATTTGCCATTTGCCCCTGGAGCACCCAATGCTGTAGATGTGTTTAACAACTGCCTGGCAAAAATCAATGACTGGATATCCTCTAGCTGGTTGTGACTGAACCCAGATAAGATTGAGGTGCTGGTGATCAAACTGGGTCATGGGCGTGATAGGAGTGCACCTGGAGCTGACACAGGATTGTTTTCTGGGTCTCCTCCATTGACAGCCTCCCCGAGGGTGCAAGATCTTGGTGTAATCCTGGACAGCAGATTGACACTCGAGGATCAAGTGTCTTTTGTTGTCAAAAGTGGTTTTTACCACTTGAGGAACATTGCCAGGATCAAGGTCCTCATTCACCCAAAGACCTGCCGACACTAGTGCATGCCTTTGTTACCTCGAGGTTCACATACTGTAATGCTCTGTACTTCTGGGTCACAGGAGGGACCCTCTGCAGGTTGAAAGCTAGTGCAGAATGCATCTGCTCAGTTACTGATGGAGTTGTCTAGGTCCAGTCATGTGACCCCAGTCCTGCAGGTGATGCACTGGCTGCCTATCAGGTGGAGGGTCCTTTTCAAGGTGGGCTTGCTCACCTTTAAGGCCCTATATGGACTGGGTCCGGGCTCCCTGACTGAGCTCCTTTCACTGGGCACCTCTATCTGCTCCCTCCGTTCCTCTTCTAGGGGCCTCCTGGATGTTCCCAGGGTTCAGCTCAAGACATCCGGCGACCGTACTTTCAGTGTTGCTGGGCCAACCCTGTGGAACTCACTACCACCTGCAGTCTGGGAGGCCCCTTCCATTGGGTGCTCAAGCAGAAGTTAAAAGCCCACTTCTTCCACCTGGCTTTCGCTGAGGACACCATGTGACATATCTGACTGCCTGAGTAAAAGTATGAATTACCTATACTACTGATTATAAATTTTAAATATTTTATGTATATTTTTCTGAGTTTTTCGTTTCTTTTTTATCACCTTTTAATTGCTGTTATTTGTACTGTTTTATTGTTAGGCACCCAGAGCCTCTTGGATTGGGCACCATAGAAATAAGATTTGTCTTGCCTCTTAGGCTATGAGTGTGCACCTGGAAAAATATGTTTTAAATGAATGAATAAAAAGCTAATGTATAGCCTCTGAGATACCATGTGATCTCTTTCCGAGGTGAAAACCTACATTCTAGGCAGATTGATGCTTCTCTTCTGGAGGAGGTCTTGTAATGGGGATTGAATTTAATTTGGTCAGGGACTCTCTGCCCCATGGAGACCAGTGGGGTTTGAGGGAGAGGTGGCAGGATTCAAGTAACTGCATTCTCCTAGTGGAAAGTGCCCCTCTGTACACTAATTTTAAATTGTGAGGCAATCAATAATAGTCCCATTGGAACAGTAAGGTGAACAGGGATTTGGTGGGTAATGTTGTTGGTCTAAGGCCCCACAGGGAGGCTCTGTACACCTTTGGGATGCACAAGAACCTAGCCTGGCTACCATGGACATTCTCTTGGCTGGCAGTTAGGTGGAGTACTGGGTTTATGGGAAGGATGTAGGAAGGTGTTCCCAGGGCAGCTTCCAGAGCCAAATGTCCCATTACTTCCAGCAGGCACCCTTGCTCTAATAATGTTCTGCAGCACCAAGGAATCTAATTATGTCTACACTGCTTGCTGTTTCAATAAAAATGCCCCTGGGTCATTACAGCCTTTAAAAATGGCCTGGACTATATAATAAGTGTTGGCTAGTGTCCTAAAGATATACTTTTAAGACACTCTCAGTGGGGTCTGAGCTTTCATCAGTTATCTTATATCTGAGTCATTTATTATGTTAATAGTATGCTCATAGAAACATAGAATTTGATGGCAGATAAGGACCGCTTGGCCCACCTAGTCTGCCCATTTCCCTACCCAACAGATAAGCTGCAGATCCTAGTTAACCAGCAGCCTAGTTCCTCCTACCCCCCACTAGAATTGCCTTTGTCTGTCCCATGCATTCTTGAATTCTCCCACTGTTTTTGACTCTACGGCCTCCTCAGGAAGGCCGTTCCATGCATCTACAGCCCTCTGTGTGAAGAAATACTTCCTCACATTACCTCTGAGCTGTCCCCCCTCTATCTTCAAATTGTGCCCCCTTGTTCTTGCACATCTTTTTTTCTGAAAGATGCTACCCTCTTGGACTTTGTTGATTCCCTTGAGGTATTTGAATGTTTCTATCATGTCCCACCTCTCCCTCCTTTCCTTATGGCTATACATCTTAAGCTCCTTTAGTCTTCCTTCATATGTCTTCTGGTGCAGACCCTGCACCATTTTGGTTGCCCTCCTCTGGACAGCCTCCACCCTGTCTATGTCTTTGCGGAGATGGAGTCTCTAGAACTGTACACAGTACTCCAATGTGGTCTTACTAACTGTCTGTACAGAGGGCCAACAACTTCCTGTTTTCTACTGGTGATGCCTCTCCCTATGCGTCCCAGTATCCCCCCAGCTCTCCTTACAGCCTTTTCACATTGTTGGCCCACCTTTAGGTCATCTGATATGACTACTCCCAGGTCCCTTTCCATTTTTGTTGCTGTCAGTATCTCACCCCCCATTGTGTACTCTTCCCTGGGTTTTTGTTTCCCAGGTGCATTACTTTGCACTTCTTTGCATTGAACCTAAGCTGCCATACATTTGACCATTCCTCCAACCTTGCCAAGTCCCTTTTCATCCTTGCAACCCCATCTTGCATATCAACCCTGTTGCAGATCTTTGTGTCATCTGCAAAGAGACATACTTTCCCTTCCAGTCCCTCTGCATTGTCACTTATAAAGACATTAAAAAGGACCTGCCCCAGTACTGAACCCTGCAGTACCCCACTAGTAACCCCCCTTTCTTCACTGTGGACTCCATTTATTATTACCCACTGTGTCCTGTTGTCCAGCCAGTGTTTTAGCCAGGCTACCACCCTGGGACCCACTCCCAGGCTGGTTAATTTGTTTATTAATCGTTTGTGCAGGACTGAGTCAAATGCCTTGCTAAAGTCTAGGTAGGCCATGTCCACAGCCCCTCCCTGGTCTACTACTTTGGTCACCCAGTCAAAGAAATCAATTAGATTTGTCTGACATGAACTTCCTGCTGTGAGTCCATGCTGCGTTGGGTCCTGTGCCCCACTGGCCTACATGTACTCAACAGTTCTTTCCTTTGGAAGTGATTCCATAATTTTCCCTACCACTGAGGTCAAACTGACAGGTCTCTAGTTTCCTGCCTGTGTCTTGCTCCCACTTTTGTGAAGGGGAATCACATCCGCACTCCTCCAGTCCTTAGGTACCACACCATCCTCCCATGATTTATTAAAAACTGTAGTCAGTGGTGTTACTAGTTCTTCCCTTAGTTCTTTTAGAATTCTGGGGTGAATCCCACCAGGCCCCATTGCTTTCTCCACCTTCAGTTTTAAGAGTTCTTTCTGAACCCTTTCTTCTGTGAAAGGACTAATATCAACCCCCCTATCCAGAGTGCTTCTATTGACTGGATTAGGTATCTCCCCTTGCTTTTCCATTGTGAGTACTGAGCAGAAATATTTGTTCAGTAGCCCTGCTTTTTCACTGTCACTCTCTGCCAACCACCTTCCTCTTTATTCAGCCTCAGTATCCCTGCCTTAGTCTTTCTTTGTTCCCTAATGTACCTATAAAAGGTTTTATCCCCCTTCTTAACCGAGTTGGCTATCTTTTCCTCGGTTTGGGCCTTTGCTATTCTGACTGCCTTCCCTGCTTTCTTATGCTTTAACTGGTACAGTTCTCTGTCCTGCTCCTTCTGTGTTTCCTTATACTTCCTGAATGCTATCTTTTTCTCTCTTACCTTCCCCTCCACTTCTTTTGAGAACCATAGTGTTTTTTTCTTTCATTTTGATTTGTTTATTTGCTTCACACAAAGGCTTGTTGCCTCTGTGATGGCGGTTTTGATGTTTCCCCATTGTTTCTCCATCCCACCTTCTTGCCTGTTTGCTAATGCTTTTCTGAGGCACTCTCCCATTTTGACAAAATCATCCTTCCTAAAGTCCAGTACCTTCACTTTTATATGGCTTGACTCTACAGCTAAATTTACCACGAACCACACCGTTTGGTGGTCGCTTGTTCCCAGATGGCTACCCACTTCAAGACTGGAGATCCTCTCTCCATCCCAATTTGAGAGTACCAGGTCTAAGATTGCTCTCTCCCGAGTGGGTTCCAAAGCTAGCTGTCTGAAGCATGCCCCCTGTAGAGCATCGAGAATGGCATTGCTCTTGGATGTGGCTGCAGCAAAGGTGCTCCAGTTAACATCTGGCATATTCAGGTCCCCCATCAGCAATATCTCCCCTTTCTCTGATATTCCAAGGTTGCCTTCTATCATTTCCTTGTCCACAACCCCTGTGCAAATTGTGGTGCCATTTCCAGTCTCCAGGGTGACCCACAGTGCCTCCTCTCCTCTCTGTTTACCCTTTAGTTCTGTTGCTTTGATCCCTTCCCTGACATAGAGAGCTGCTCCTCCTCTTCTTCTTCCTTCCCTGTCCCTCCTATAGATTGTGTACCCTGGTATGTTGACATCCCAGTCATGGTTCTCTGTGTACCATGTTTCTGTGACTGCCACGATATCCAGGCATCCCTCTTCCATCAAGGCCACCATTTCGGGGAGCTTTTTACCTAGACTATGGGTATTGGTACTCATTACCCTCCATTTTTTTATGACTTTATTTCTTTTTGCCCCATCCCTGTCCTTACTGCCTTTGTCTTTATCTACATTTACCCCTGCCCTTCTCCCTATTGATCACTCTATCTTGGTGTTTACCTCACTAACTACCCTGATTTTTTGGGGGGGATAGGATTTCCCTTCTCCTTTTCAGTGCTTCCCTCCTTGGCTAGTTTAAATGCTTGCCAATGAAGCATTTAAACCTATCACCTTGGATCCTGGTTCCCCTCCTAGATAGATGTAGACCATCATGCCTGTATAGGCCTGCATCCCTCCAGGTGGAGCCCCAGTCCCCAATGAAGCCAAATCCCTGTGCTCTGCACCAGTTTTTCAACCAGTCATTGAATCCCATGGTGCAGAGTACCCTAGCCTCATCCATGCCATAGACAGGTAGCACTTGTGAGAAAGTTACCATATGTGCTACTTGTCTAAGGCCCCTCCCCAACTCCACAAACTCCCCTGCACTGCTCTGATCCCATTCTCAGCCAGGTCATTTGTCCCTAGGTGGATAATGACATCCAGCTCACTCTCCCTTTCAGCTGCTCCCACGATCCTGAGGATTTGTTTCCTGTCCCTCCAAGCCATGGCGCTGGGCAGGCACCTTACCTCCTTTCCCTCCCTTCCCCAGTTCTACCCCCCCTAACAATTGAGTCCCCACCAGGAGTTGTTTCCTTCTCCTGTGGGATCCTGTGCCACCATCCTGTGGGTCTCCATTGTGGAGGTTCCCAGCATCCTCCTTGGTCTCCACTGCAGGTGTCTCCATAGAGAAACCATGCACCACTAGAGTGGCGAATGAATTGTGTGGAGGCATAACTGGAGGGATGCACCTCTGTTCCACTACCCTCACCCTCTCCGAGCCCACCATGGTGCAACCACTTCTCTTTCTTGGCAACCTCTGAGGTAGTGGCAGTGGCCTAGGTGGTCCCTGTGTGGGGGAGCAGGTTTCCCGAATCCTTGCCAGGTTGGCATGGAGACGAACAACCTCCTCCCTCAGACCAGAGAGGTGACTGCAAATAGGGCAGCAATGCAGTCTCCAGAATGTCTCCCGGAAGACTGCTGCTCCACAGCCAGTGCATTGCAGTACCCACATGTCTGTGTCCCTTCCTGTTACAGATGCCTTTTTTGTCCTTGTTTTAGTGTGTGCAAGTTTGTGAGTGTCTCTACCCCCTATTCAGTGTGTGCTGTGTCATTAAGGATATGAACAGGTGTATGTTGTTAGCAGTTTTGGGGAAGTGATGTCAGAACCCCTGCTATAAAGGAAGTCATGCGCTTGGGGCAGCTGGGGTGAGGGCAGGGTGGGTGGGAGTAAACCTATGCCCTCTGGAAACAATCAAATACAACTCTGACCCTTCACCCCGGGGAGTGCCTTCCTTCCTTTCACACACCTATTTGACAGAGGTTAAGTAACAGGTCTAGTCACAAATGACTGCAAATATGTCTCAGCTACAGTTCCTCCCTGGCAAATTAAAGTTAAACTAAGAAAAGTCAACCCCAAAAACAGAATCAATACTAGTTACTTACTCAGGTCCAAAAAGTAATAATTCAATTCAGTGTAGTCTAGAAAATAACCTCCTTGATTTAAGGAATCTCTGGCTGCTTTCTCTCTCTCTCTCTCTCTCTCTCTCTCTGTCTCAGCTCATGGGCTTTTACTTTAATAAAAGGGATTCTGAACTTTACCTATGAAATTGACATGCAATTCTTGTTCTAAAGTGTGCCGATAGCTCCTTTAGTTCACAGGTAGCAGTGGCTCTGAGGATGTCTGGGGATCAGGGGGATTACCCCTGGTCCTAGTAGGTCAAATGCAAGATATGTGGTTGATGTGCTTTCTCCCTGAAAACAAACATTACCAGCAAACCCCTATGCCAAGGAGAGGTTTACATGTGTGGACCTATCTAGAATTTGAGGTACTCCTGGTTGTTGGAGCATAAGAGGCAGTGCTGTTTCAAAATAAAAAATGTAAGCAGGTCTAACTGCATGTTGAAGTTTTTTTAAATGGCACCCAAAGTGTAATTAAAAGTGCATAGCTGTAGCACAGTTATTGGTGCTGATATAGACTGCACGCTCAACATGTGGGAGCTTGAAGTTAATTTGCATTATGTGATTTCATTGGTGGAGCTGTGGAGTTGTTCTGGATTACCATATTTATCACTTTGCAAAATATTTACAAATGCTGCTTCCCTATTTGTTGTCCCTGCCTGCTTGTACTGAAAAACAGGCTGCCCTAATTAATATGTTAATATGGAGACTGCCAACTGCCTGTGAGCTGGGATTGGCCAGAAGTCAGAAAGGATGTGGCCTGTACCTAGTGTCTGGCTGCCTCATGTCTGTTGGTGGTCATCTTGGGTGTGAGTCTGGGAAGAGAAGAGCTCAAGAATCCAGAGCACATTTTGTCATATGTGACCTCTACTAAATAAAATATAGTGAAAAAACAAATTGGTGATAATCATTTTGCATTCTATGCCGATGCTGCCTGTTGCTCAATCAGACATGCTGTGAATCCAGCGATCCCCCTCTGGGAGAAGAAAAACAGTTTGCCTAGACCAAATACACAGTGAGTACAGCATTGTTTGTGTAAGCCCCCGTCCCCAGCATCTAGGGGTATGAGGTGGTACTTTTCCATAGGGAAGGGGCACTCACAGCAGCAGAAACCAAAAAATTGTACCTTACCGGGATGGCAGCGTTAACAGGGTCCACAGCAGGGGGATGCCATCTTCAGTGTGCTTCTCCAGTTAGTTTGGGCAGGAGTGAGGGATTCTAGCTGATATGTTTGTGACTGTGTGTTTGTAATTGGCTGTGTCTGAACTTTAAGTGCAGGCATCATATTAGAGGGATTAGTGTAGTTTGAATGTGAGGTATTTTCTTCACTGCCATTTCAGTGTGCTTCTTCATTTAGTTTGGGCAGGATTGAGGGATTCTAGATGGTAAGTTTGTGACTGTGTGTTTGTAATTGAATCTGAGGTCTTTTCTTAACTGCCATTTCAGTGTGCTTCTCCATTTAGTTTGGGCAGGACTGAGGAATTCTAGCTGATAAGTTTGTGACTGTTTGTTTGTAATTGGTTGTGCTTGGACCATGGTGAGAGGAGCGAGGAGCCACTGCTAGAGGACTCCTTGGCTGACTGTTGTTGGACACAGCCTGTAGTGTAGTCTCACTCTCCCACGCTGCAACCCACCCACCCCAGGGCTTGGCCTACATTTATAGGGTGGGTCCCATAGGGCCTTGCAACATCCTGCATCCACACAGAAAGTAGCAAAGAGAGAAAGCATAACAAAAAACAAATATCTGAGAGATAACAAATAGCCATCTTAAGCAGGCAGTACATTGAGGAAGGAAACAGACATGATGGGCATGGTGCAGAGCAGTGGTTGTGAAGCAGCTGTCTTCAGGGAGACGTTCTGGAGGTTGCAATGCTTCCCTATCTGCAGGCAGCTCTCTGGACTGAGGGAGGAGGTTGCCTTTCTCTGAGCAGAGTTGGCCAAGCTGAAGGCGATATCCACCTTCACTCAGAGATCACAGGGTTCACAACCTGTACCTCAAAGGATGCCCGGGAAGAGGAAGGATTTGACTATGGTGGGCTCAGGGAGAGTGAGAGAGGGGGGTTGACAGCACTTCCCCAAGCCAGTCCCGCTTAGTAACTCCTACACTGTTTTGGAGGAACAGGAAAGCCCCACTCACAAACCCGAGGCTGGGATAAGGGAGGATGGGAGGGTCCTCCAGGATGGAGCCCTAGGTAAGGGAGGCAGGGGACCCTGGAGGAGGGTGGGGAAGCTTCTCCTAGTTGGGGGCTCTATTGTCCAGGGAGTGGAGTTAGGGACACCTAGCAAGGGAGAGAGGGAGGTCAAGTGCCTCTCAGGATGTGCTGCATGGAGGGATGGGACTCGGATCCATAGGGCAATAGCTAGGAGGGAGCAGCTGAATGTCATTGTCCACTAGGGGACCAATGACCTGATCAGGAGAAGGGTGGAGTTAGCCAGAGTCCATGAGGATTTCAGGAAGCTGGGGGGAACCTGAAACAGAGAGCATGCTCATCTCATTCTTGGAAGTGCTACCTGTCCAGGGCACAAGGGAAGCTAGGGCACTCCTGGTTGAAGGCTGGTGTGGAATAGAGGGGTTTTGGCTTCATAGGGGACTGGGGCCTGAGTTGGACAGAAGCAAGCTGATATAATGAGGATGGCCTGCATCTGTCCGAGAAGGGGACCATGGTCCTTAGTGAGAAGTTTAAATGCTTCAGCAGTGAGCATTTAAACTTGCCAAGGGGGGAGAACCAGGAGAGTCAGGAGGCTTAGGAACACCCTCCCATACACACATGGGAACATGCAGGAACATAAGTTGACTACAGGAATAGCTAAAGTGGGCAGGGAGGGGCAGGCAGGCGAAGAATGTATAATGAGTGATATGGGGAGGCGAGAGCACATAGGAAAGGAAACCAGGGTGGGGGGGAGATGCTGGAGAGTGAGAACAAGAGCAGAGGGAGGGCAGACTGTAAAACATGGAAGGTCATGCTAATAATGCATGTAGCCTAGGAAATAAGGTTCCAGACCTGGAGGTCATGTTGGCAGATGCAGACCTTGACATAGCAGCAATAACAGAAACATGGTACTCTACTAATTGTGGCTGGGAAGTCAGTGTACCAGGCTATGCACTGTCCAGGAGGGACAGGGAGGAAAAAAATGGTGGGGGCATGGCCTGTACATCAGAGATGGTATAAAGGCTACAGAAGTTCAGGGAAGACTGGGGGAGGCTGAAGTAATGTGGGTCACCCTGGAGCCAGCGAATGGAACAGCAATATGCACAGGGGTGATCTATAGACCTATGACACAAAGGGAGGAAGTAGACAGGGAACTAGAGGAGAACATATGTGACATGGTAGCTAAAGGCGAAATCCTGCCACTGGGGGATTTCAATATGCCGGACGTGGATTGGGCCACCTAAGTGGCTGCTTCAGCCAGAAGCACAGCCATCCTAGAATCCCTGCAGGGGGTTGGACCCAGGCAGCTGGTGCATGAGCCAACCAGGGACAAGTCGCCATGTATGGATCAATGGGAACAGAGTCAAAGAAATACAGGAGGTAGGGCAGGTGGGGTCCAGTGACCACCACATGATGTAGTTCAGCATGGAGACATGGACTCAATTAAGTCACACAATGGCAAGAGTATTAGATTTCAGAAGGGTGGATTTCACTGAAATGGGTAGATGTATACAAGCAGTCCTGGGGAAGGGAGGGGTAATACAGGGGGTGGAGGAACAATGGGAGAAACTGAAAGGAGCCATAGTGGAGATAACAAACCAATGCATTAGGATAGTGGCCAAAGGGAAAAGAAGAAGGAAACTACTATGGTACTCTAAAGAGGTGGGGGACAAAGTCAGGGCTAAAAGGCTGAGCTTCAAGAAATATAAGGGGAGCCAAAGGGATGAGGACAGGGAGGTATACCTTGAATGTCTAAGGGAAGCAGGGAAGGCTGTTAGGTGGGCGAAGGCACAGATAGAAGAGGGTTTAGCATGGTCTGTAAACAAAGGGGGTAAGGCATTTTATAAGTACATCAGTGAAAGAAGAAAAAACGAAGGGGGGATTGTGAGGCTCAAAGGGGAGAAGGGAGAGTGTAAGGAGGGGGATCTGGACAATGCAGAAATACTGAACAAATACTTCTGTTCAGTATTCACTAAGGAGGGAGTGGGTCAAGGACCACAATTGAGTTCCAGAGGCAATGGGGAGGAGTGGACACCCATCCATTCACAATAGAGAGAGTTCTGGAAGAACTCACAAAGCTGAAGGTGGATAAGGCAATGGTACCAGACGGCATCCAACTGAGGATATTAAGGGAGCTGCGAAGGGAACTAGTAGTGCCTCTGGTGGCCCTATTCATAGAGTCACTCAACACAGGTGTGGTTCCTGAGGACTGGAGGAGGGCACATGTAGTCCCACTGCACAAAAGTGGCAGTAGGGCAGAGACGGGGAACTACAGGCCAGTCAGTCTCACTTCAGTGGTGGGAAAGATCATGGGGACACTGCTGAAAGAAAGGATAGTGGCACATCTGGAATCCAGTGGTGCTCAGAATCTGAGGCAACATGGATTCACAGCAGGACGGTCAAGTCAAGTGAATCTAATACATTTTCTGATTGGGTGACTAGGGAAGTAAATCAGGGCGGAGCGGTAGATGTCACCTACCTAGATTTCAGCAAAGCCTTCAACACCATCCCACATTGAAGGCTGATTGACAAGATGGGTAGTCTAGGCATGGGAGACAAGAAGGTGAACTGTGCTAGGAACTGGTTAACAGACAGGAGACAGAGGGTGGTGGTAAATGGATACAATCTGGGGAGAGGAGGGTGACCAGCGTTGTACCACAGGGATCAGTACTAGGACCAATCTTGTTCAATGACTTCATTAGTGACATTGCAGAGGGGCTGGAAGGAAAGGTCTGCCTGTTTGCAGATGACAATAAAAAGATCTGAAACAGGGTGGATACTCCAGAAGGAGTGCAGAAAATGAAGAGGGACCTCAAGAAGTCTGAAAGATCTTCGGAGATGTGATAACTGAGGTTCAATGGAAAGAAGCGCTAAATAATGCACCTGGGTAGAGGGAACCCTGGGGAGAGCTACAGGTTGGAGGGAAGGAGCTGACTGTCACCAAAGAGGAAAGGGACCTAGGGGTTACCATCTCTGATGACCTTAAGGGATCATAGCAGTGCACAAAGGCGGCAGGGAGGGAGGGCCAGTGGCATACTGGGGTGCATAGGCAGAGGTATCACTAGCAGGAAGCGGGAGGTGGTGATGTCATTGTATAAAACATTGGTAAGGCCTCACCTCAAGTACTGTGTGCAGTTCTGGAGGCCACGCCTACACAAGGACATAGATAAGATGGAGACTATCCAGAGAAGAGCAACAAAGATTGTGCAGGGCTTGCACCACAAAACATATGAGGAGAGACTAAGGGACCTCAATATGCACTCACTGGAGGAGAGGAGAGAGCAGGAGGACATGATTGAAACTTTCAAGTACCTCAAGGGCATAAACAAGGTGCAGGTGGGGGACCTTTTCCAATGTAGAAAAAGTACTAGAACAAGTGGGCATAATATGAAATTGGAAGGGGGTAGATTAAGAGGTAATGTGAGGAAGTTTTTCTGCACAGAAAGAGTAGTTGATGTTTGGAATAGTCTGCCACAGGAGGTAGTGGGGGCAAGCACAGTGAAAGGGTTTAAGCACACCTGGGACAGGCACAAGGGAAGCTTGAGAAGGGAGGAAGTGATGAAAGCCATTGATCACATTGGGTCAATGGCCACATACAATGTATAGGGCCTATGGGCAGACTGGATGGGCCTAGCAGTCCTTATCTGCTGGCAATTTCTATGTCTCTTTGGGCTGGAAGGTAATTCATCTTAGCAGGCATAAACAGTCCCATAAAAATAACTGAGGCCCACACAAGCATAATGTTAACAAGGGGATCCCATTTAATGAACAAATTATGTGGCACCATTTACACAATTTATACAGTACATTTGGACTGTGTGGGCCCTGACGGGGAGGTTAGTGGTTGCATTTTGTGGCTAAAATGGCCCCACTAACCTCGGGTGGCTTCTCTCTCTCTCTCTCTCTCTCTCTCTCTCTTTCTGTGTGTCTCTCTGCCTCTCTGTCTCTCTCTCTCTCTCCCCTCTCCCTCCCTCCCTCTCTGTCTCTCTCTCTCTCTCTCCCTCCCCCCACACTGGGTCAAACTGTCTTCACTCCCCAACCAGTGGATCCGTATGAGTGCTGGCCCAAGCGAATGACTCTACCCTAGCACACAGGAAGATGTCCCCACAGACCTATACCCTTCGGGAGGGCATGTTGGACTCTGAGCATTTACTTCAAGCCCAGGCTTCCATGAGACCCCCTGGCTGAACTGGCTCTTCCTTCTCTGGAACTGGATCTCAGCTTGGATGCACAGTCATGGCTGTAAGCCATGTCCCTCTCGATGCCCCACTGGAGCTGCCACAACTAGGTTGGCATATCTACTCTGGGGCTAAGATTCTCTTTCTCTCTTGCAGGTTCAAATTCTCTGTAAGGTCTCTCTCTGTCTCTCTGTCTCTCACCCCAGAAACAATGAGCCCACACAGAAGCCATATTACATACCAGCTTCGAGCCTCCAAACAATTCACTGGGGTGGTTTCACAGAGGGTAAACCTGATGGCCAAAAACAACAGCCACTGCCACGTCCACTACTGGACTGGTTTTCGAATGCCCCACACCATGAACTGCTGGCCCCGAGAACAGGCAAACCGCCCTGCTCTCCTACACCACCTCCCCGCACCTTTTCCTTGCGGCTCCCCTTCACCTTCTCTCCTTTTCTCTTGGTGCTAAAGCTCCCAAATTTATAACCTTGCGCACCAGCATTGACCTCTGACCCACGGAGCTCTTACCAGTGCAGCAGAGGTAACATTAACCATTTAACTGATGCCCAAAACGTAACATTTTCCCCAATTTATGTCACATCCTGCAGGGGGTGTTACATTTGACATAAGCATTTTGAAAATGTGTCAACACGAGCAAGGATCAAAGAAAGAAAGAAGAGATTTTGAAAGTAGCAGTGAAAGTTGTATCATCATACAGTAGATAGGGAGTGAGTGGCTACTGCAATGTGCATGGCAGGCAAAAGGGGAGGGACTTGGCACAAAGTAAGTCTAAAACATTGTGTAAGTGCAAAAGAACAATGATAAAAGTGCAGAAAAAAATTGTTTTGAACTGTTCAGCTACCCCCTGTAATCTGAAGAATTAGCAGTGAAATGCAATGTATTACATGCAGAAAGGCAGGCAGAGAGGGACAGAGGTTTTTAAAGGGACAGTATCTAATAAGTTATCCCTCTATTGTGTTTTTGTTGCAGCTTGGGGAAGTTACTGCCATAAAGGGACAAACAGCATACTCCCTATAAATGGTGCTGAAGTTCAGTACCAGTGTAGCTCCTCCTACAGTTTACCAGTAATAGTGAGATAGAAATGGCAAGCAGTAGTGGAAGTGGGAACAGCAAGCAGCTGCCACGATGCTTATCTTAGATGATAGCATTAAAGGAGGAAAGAACAGGAAGGATATTCTGATAGGAGAAGTATCTGGTAGCCCAAATGTTTAATTCTTGGCCTGGCTGGTTCACCCCCTGTTGTAATTTCTATCTGCACAAAGGGGCATGAGATAGTGGTGTTCCTCATACAATATGTGAGGGATGTCTAAAGGAGGGGACTAGCCATTCACCCCAGCCATGGAGCCACAAGTACTGTATCAGAAGTGGAGGCTTTGGAATAGCTGTTAAAATGGTTCCTGACACCTAAGGAACCTTTGGTCTCACCCATGCCAGCTGTATCCCCTGTCCCATCTGAGGCATCAGCCAACTCCAGTGTCCAGTCATTGCCCTATACCCAAATTGTCTGCAATATCGTCTGCCCTATCTGGGACTGCACTGATTGCATAGTTGCTGTCTCCCATCACAAAGATACCCACAACTACCAACCTCTGCTTAAAATTCTTCAGGAGCTGCCAAGAGATCTAGTGATCTAGTGACACCTGTCACTAGGGTGCTGTCTAGGCCTGCAACCACTGAAATCCTGTCTGTGCCATCACCTGTATTTAAAACTGAATTAGCCCACAAGGTGATCAGGGAGTTGGAGCCTAAACCTATAGATACCGTGTGCCCCTAGTCAAGACCCAGTAGTCATGTGATCTAGTCTTAGTCCACTCTCACACGTTTACAGGCTGAATGGAAAACCATACTACTGGACCATTTTGGCTGTGGAAAAGCTGTATGGCCTGTTGCTGTCACAAAGAAGAATGAGAGAGAAACAGATGAAAAAAATACCCCCTCAGGAGGTGGTGATGAATTCAGCTAATCCCAGGGCTTTTCCCACTCGGGCTGAAAAGACTGCTGGAAGGGTACCACCTCCTGTGGGGCCTTCCAAGTAGCCCCAAGTAGGAGAGATGCTGACTTTGCAAAGGTCTGCCTCCAAGCAGGACATCATGGTCTGAACTAAGGAGAGCCTCAACAAAATGCAGCTGACTCCCACATAGCTGTCCAGAGACGGAAGCATCCCTACAATGCCTGCCCCTGCAGTTACTCCCCCCCCCGACCCATGGGGGAAGGGCTTGAGGCCAAGACGTAAAGTGGAAAACCTACAGAAATTATTTGAACATGACTTAGATGAGGGGTATCAGACCACCAACTGGTTGAGCTCAGGTATGGCCAGTTGTGGGGATGCAGATATCCCTCATGGTCCCAGGCTGAGAGTATGGTCTGCCGTAGAATCCATCAGGACAATCCCCAGCACTTGTGTCCCTACATTCCAGAATGTCTGTAAGATGAAACTGAACCCCATAGGAAGGTGTGGCTCTATGAGATAGCTCTAAACAAGCTACACTTTAAACACAGGTTGGATGAGCACTCTGACCCATTCCATCTTGAGGAAGCCTGGAGTCACGCAAGATTAATGATCGTCCGAATGTACGAAGGCCTGACCATAATGAAGCACCATGTGCAATATGTGGACCTTGATGGGAAAAAGTCCTGTCAGTTCATCAGCAATCATGATTACGAGGGACAACACTGCTAGAAACCTGATCTTCAATACTACAGTTGACTGCCTGATGGGCCAAAAGGGGTAGTCCCTCTGGGGGTCATCTGAAGGACCACTGCAAAGCTGCAGGACACGTAAACCCTGCACTGTTTTAGTTGCCCTCCCCTGGACTTCCTCCACCCTGTCTATGTCCTTCGTGAGGTGCAGCCTCCAGAACTGGACACAGTACTCTAGGTGGAGTCTCACAAGTGAGCAATACAGTGACAATACTACCTCCCTCCTCTCCATATGCATCCCAACATCCCACTGGCCCTACCCACTGCTTTGTCACACTGCCCTGCCACTTTGAGGTGATCAAAAATGATGGCCACAAGGTCCTTTTCCTGCTTAGTGACTGTCAGTACCACCCCCTCCTCCTATCCTCAGCTCCTGGGTTTCTATGCCCTAGGTGCATCATTTTGCACATTTTGGCATTGAACCCCATCAGCCATGCTCTTGACAACTTCTCAGGTTTCCCAAGGTCCCTTTACCTATAAAATGCACATTTGGTTCTTGTTCCAAAGTGCTGTGCCTGCTAAGCCCCTTAATTTGCAGTTGCCATCAGCTCCGAGGATGTCCGAGCACTTGGGAGGTCACCCCTGGCCTGGGAGGTCAAATGTAAGCTTTGTGGCTGATGTGCATCCTTCCTGAAAATTAACTTTTCCAGCAAACCCCTAGACCAGGGATGGGGTTACACATAGTATCAGTAGCATTAATTAGTATTCTTAATTAGCAGCAGCAATGTATAATACATCAAACACAGAAAAGCAAAGCAAAGGGAAAGGAAGGGATGGGAAGACCAGGAGGACTGTGATCTCTCCTGGTCCCATGACCTGCACCGGCAGTGCTTGTGCTTGGTACCACAGTGGGCAGGGCTCTCCTCCCAGTGTCTAGAGAGCCAGACGCATGCTCCAGAAGCCTCCAGAGAAGGAACAATGAAATCAAGAAAAAGAAAGACAAGTTACATTTAACAGAAAAAGAAAAGAATACAATAAAAAAGCAAGTGAGAAGGTAAAGAATCTAAAATTGGGGGCTAGTGAGGTGGGATAAAAGGAGGGAGGGTGACAAATAATTGTGGGCATGGGGGTGTGTGCTTAAAGGAAAACATCCACTTGAAAACACTCCACACCACAGTATTGGGCAGCCCCAAATTAGGCTTTCCACCTAAAATAAAAATGTTACCTTAAGACATGGTTTTGCATTGTGAGTTTATCCGGTTCATCTTGCCATCCCTCCTGATGGCATTTCATTACAAGCACCGCTGAAGGCACATGCCAGAACCTCCCACAGCTGACATCAGATCCAGGGATCAGCCACAGAAGTGTATAGTGTTACTCCATATGGTCTTTTGGGTTCTCCGTGTCACACTGAAACCAAGTATAGAGTGTTCAGCAGGTGGACAGTTTACAGTTAGTTTTGGTGTGACACAGGGAATGTGAAAGACCAGACCAGAGCTAGGGCGGGAAGGGAAGGGAGGAAGGAAGGGAGGGGGAAAGGAAGGGAGAGGAGAGAGAGGAAGAAAGGAGAGTGGAGGGGAGTGGAGGGGAAGGGAGGAAAGAGAAGGAAGGAGAGGGGAAGGAGAGCCTTCCCACCTCCAGCCCTCTTACCTGCTACAACACCTGTGAAGGGGTTCAGGTCCTGCCACAGTCACAAGGGTCAAGCACCTCCTGTACTGTGAAGCAGGGCACTACACCTGGTGTTCACATCTCTATGTCCTGCCACAAAAGGGCCCCTCTCTACTACTGAGTGGGTAATGCAGGCAGGACTAAGAGGATTCTTCATGGAATGCCTTGTACCACATTCGTATGTCAGGAGCAGCCTTTCTGCAAGAATCGGAGACCCTCTCCAGAGTGTAGAGAGCTTCCATTGGACTACCTCTCCAATTCCTGCCATTGCCAGCTGGGATTGTGGATTGTAGACATAAAGCAGTATTTTCCCAAGAAGAAAGCAAGCATCTTAACCACTAGACCACCAGAATGGCCCTCTCTACTGTCTTTAATTCTGGTCATGGACTGAGCAGAAATGTTCTGCACAACTGCATTCTTTCAGAAAGGTTGGAAGGTATGGATCATACATTATCCTGGGTAACCTGAAGATACCATGGGCAGAATTTTCAAAATAGATCCATCAATGATCTGTCTGCCCTATTCTCTAAGCAGATCTATGTCTGCACAGTTACATCGTCTATTATATGATCTAACAGTGACCATCAGTCTGAGACAGTAGCATCTGAGAGCTAACGCAGTTGTGTCACAAATAACTCAAACCTCAATATGCATCATTTTTTATGTAAACTGCTGTAAATTCTGTCAAACTCTTACATATGCCTGGGGCGCCCTGAAAACAGGGAGGGCAATGCAGGACACATTTGATTTATTGCAGATGCAGACAGATCATACTGCTGCATCTGCCTCCAGCCTTTTTGGAACTCTAGCCCTACGGACTATCCAAGTATCTTCAATGTGTAAAGCATTTCATTGAATAATAATGGGGGAAACTCCAGTTGTATACAAATGATTCATGTGGAATACAATTAAAAGAATCAGAATGGGTATTAACTTTTTATTTTAGCACGTACCTGCTCATTCTGCAACCAAGATCTGCAATCATTTTTATTTCAGAAAAGGAAGATGAATATTTGATCTATTATTGATAAGTCAGCAGAGCCAATAACTGAGATATTTCTTTGGCTCACCATGTAGTCCACTGACTCAACTGGCATGATTATTGAAAGATGACCTCCTCCAATATTAGCCAGCAGGACTCTTTAAAGGGAATTTTTTTACTGGCCCTGTTCAAAGTCTATCAGCATTTAGCCCATGGGCTGATAACAGTTTGGAACTCTGCACCTCTTATTTGATGTTTCAATTGAATCAGCACTGAGCCCTGAGGATGTATGGTAACATTTTATTCAAGTCACATATATTGTATTTTTTTTCCTTTTGACATGAAGTGATTGCAAAAACACAGGCTGCCAAATGACTGTAGTTTTTTTATATCCCTCATGGATTTAAGGGAGTCTTCAAAGTAATAGTGCTCCTTATCAGAACTGTCTTTATCCTACTTACCTCAGTAGCAAACAGGGTCACACTGAAGCCAGCCAACAAAAAGTGTACGTGCTCCTCAGACTAAAGTGAACAGAAATGTTCTGAATTTTGCAGTAGCTATTTTTGTAACAGATTTTGTGTTTTCTTTATCTCAGAATACTCCTTTGGCTTTGAGCATCGGAGGCCTTCATCTACTATGCTATAGTCAAACATATCTTAGTATACTTGTTTCATTTGCTTTCTGCAGTACATGTTTTATAAAATTCATGCATTTCTTAATCAACAGAATTGCTTTTCTGGGAAAAGATGGATTTTTTTCTGCAGCGCACTTCAGCTTAAGCTAAGATCCATGAGATTATCTGATCTTGTAAAATTATCACCATATATCCCCATGTATTCTATTCAGAATGTAAATACCATACTGGATTCTATATTCCACCTTTTCTAAAGACATACAGTACCTGTTCTAGTTGATTCAGAAATTATGTGGCTGACAGTTCTTTTAGTATTTGCCACATCATCATCATAGTCATTAAGCTCCTGCTCGGCATGCAGAATCTTATTTCTTTCTTTCTTTATTTATTTATTTAACTTTTGTTTACCAGGTAAATACAATGAGCCAAGGCCCTTTTTTCATGTACGACCCAAGACCGCAAACAGTCAGCCAAGATGTTACAGTACAACAATATACAATACAAACTCACATAGCCATACACAAAGAAGTAAAAGAATAACATTCTAATCAAAACAAGTGTATTGCAGTTCACTACACAAATATTTCATTAACTTCAATTTAAAGACTTCATGGCTGGGAGCAGTATGTAAGGACTCAGGTAAATTATTCCAGTTCCTAACTGCACAAAATGTAAATGCACATTCTCCCATACTCATATTTGTACTGGGAATTATTAATCTGCTGGTGCCAATTGATCTTAACAGTTTATTCTCTTTTTTTAGTGTAAAAAATAAAAACAGAGGGGAATCAGATTTCTGCTTTAGTATATAATCGTGACACAATTTAAACTATATAGGCTGCTAAATTTGGGAGGAAGCCAACCAGACTGTTCATAAAGAACACAATGATGAGTATTATAAGGTAATTTTAATACATACCTACATATTCCATGGAAAGTAGTATTCAACAATGATACTTCTGTTTTGGCAAGGTTGGAAAAAGTTAAGGAATTATAATTCAGTATGGATAATAAAATACTGTTGGCAACAGAAAATCTTGCCTTAGATGTTAAGACAATGCCGGAATTTGAATAGTACACCCAGGGCCTGATTCTGAAAGGCTTCTGCCTGACGCAAGGTGCTTGTGACAAACAGCAATATCGCAATTCGCACCTTGCATCAGTGTTTGTGGCATTCCCTATTCTGGTATGTAGTTTGTTCCAGTGAGGGACTCTGATGTGCCACAGGGGCACTGCACCCCCCTTGTGAACTGCATCTGCATATGCCAGGTCACAAGGGGCTTGTGCTGTGGTGGGGCTCACATTTCCAATTCCGAAAGCCCCATCACGGCCGTCGTAATGGGGCTCCAATTAGTCCTGCCAGGAGGTGGTCTAAGCCCCTTGCAACAGACTGGGATACTGTTCTGGGTGGGTTTCATGTGGGGTTGGTGGGCAGAAGGGGAACAGAGGGGCATAGGGAAGGTTGTTGTGTCAGTGGGGCAGTAAGGGATTGTGTTGGCACTCGGTAGGGTGAATATGCCTCCGTATATGTTATACATAGGCATATGCATCCCTATGGGTGCCAATGCACTCTCTTACTTCTCTGCTGATGCAACAACCCTCCCCATGCCCCTTTGTGCCCCTCCTGCCCCCTGTTCCCCTCCTTGCATTGGTTACCCCCCTCACCACCACCACCTTTGCTGGCCCATCCCATGTTGCGCCAGTGGGAAGGGGATCCAAGTCCTTGTGGCCTGTGCTGCTGCTGCACCCTGGTTGGGTGCTATGCTGCACTTGCAACAATCCTTGGGATTTTGGTGCCAGAACCCTGCTTCTTTGCAGAATACAGCACAGGGTCCAGAGCACATCCAGGTATCACCACAGCCCTGGAGGGATGCAACTTGCGTTGCTCCAAGGGCACCTTTTGGAATCGGACCCCTAGTTTCTGGTTAGTTTGCCTACAAATTGTTTTAATATGTGCAGAAAAAAGTTAAGGATGGATCTAATAACAAGCCGAGATACTTATGTTGAACCACCTGTTCCAGCTGGACACCAGTTTTGTCAGTTATTATAAGAAGGTAACACTTTGTCAGTCTGGGTTTAGAACCAAAGAGTAAATATTTTGTTTTTTTTTGCTGTTCAGCAGCAAGCAATGGTTTATAAGCCAGTCATTCAGTAGTATAAAATCAGTGTTCAATGACTGGCTCAGTACCTCCAGTGAGGGAGAACTGGAATAGAGAATTATATTATCGGCATAAAGTAAATCCCTGCTGTCTGTCTGCTCTCCACGAATCCAGAGCAATCATAACTAGTTTTGCAGTCAAACTGACTCAGAGAACGAAAAGTACAAATTTTATTTTAAGGGAACAGAAGCTGAAGAGATAACACAGTTCAAGAACAACTTTATCAATGAGATCCTCAGACTCCCCCAGACAAATAGCTCAACATCATCAGAGTGCACATTGCCCTCGTGGATAAACCAAAGTACCAAAAGTCCAGACCACAAACTTTTGTTGCCCAAACAGACTCCCAAATCAATAATTCACACCACACAGTTCTTGGAATGAAAAAGGCTGCAACCCTTTTACTTAAAATATTAAAGGGAAACGTCCATGTGCCATCAGGCCCCACCTGCGTGTGAAGCGGGGCCCAATTAGCAAATGTAAAAATAGAAGTAAATGTGGCACTTACAGGTTACTATTTTATTTTAATTCCTATCTGGTTGATCTTGCACCCTCCTCACTGGCATTTTAAGTCTGAACACCCTCCCTGACATGCCCACAAGCACCCGTGGCTGTCCCCATAATGACGTGCCAGGCGGGGAGCATCCAGGGTGTCTACATAGGCTTGTCATAGCCTAAGGTTGATGAACAGCTCTGGTTTGTAGCCCGTGTACCTCCATGACAAATGAAGACCAGGTACAGACAGCTAGTGTGCCTGTTAGTCTGTACCTGGTCTTGGTATTGCAAGAATACCAATAGACTCAAAACCAGAGTGATCTGAAGCTACCGCAATAACAGATTATATGTATTGCAGTAGCTTCAGATCACTCTGAGTCTTGAGTCTATTGGTATTCTTGCAATACCGAGACCAGGTACAGACTAACAGGCACACTAGCTGTCTGTACCTGGTCTCCATAGGTCACGGAGGTACAGGCTCCAAACCAGAGCTGTTCAGCAATCTTAGGCTATGACAAGCTATGGAGACACCTGACTTGCTCCCACCTGTGCGTCGTCTAGAGAACAGCCGTGGATGCTTAGTGAGTGCTGACGGGAGGGTGTTCAGACTTAAAATTCCGGCAGGGAGGGCATAGGATCAACCAGATATGAATGAAAATAAAATAGTAATCTATAAGTGCCACATTTACTTCTATTTTTACATTTGCTAATTGGGCCCCACTTCAGAAGCAGGCGTGGCCTGACGGCACATGGACATTTCCCTTTAACAGAATTAAATGTCATCCTTCCTTATCATGCAATTCATATTCAAATGCAAACAGCTACATAACTATATACATACAGAATAAACAATTCAGTCAGACCCTTTGGGCAGCAAATTCATATCCCTGCCAAACCCTTTCTCCCTCCTCATGCTCTTTGGTGGAACTTTGGCCCTTCAGTCAGACAGACCCATCTGGGGCCGTGTCTCCTCTATGGACAGTCCCCTCCATCTTCCCTGGATTTTAGGACCACTGTGACCCTTTGATGCTTTGATGAGGAGCATGCCTGTCCAGGGTCTCACTCTCCATCTCCAAATCTTGGCTCCCAGTGTTTCGGTGCACACCCCACCGGAATGACTATCCACCCAGGTCCGTGAAGCATACCCATCCCAGGGTCATGCCTCTCCTGGGTATCACCCAATTGCCACTTTTAATGCTGGAAGAATTTACCTTTTCAGGGTCAGCCATGAATTATTGCCACTTACATATGGTGCCAACATGTATCACCACCAATGTCCAAGGGATCTTACTTTTGCCAAATAAAAAGGTCTCTCAGAAATCATTCACACTGCTGTTGAAGATATTATTTCCTATCTCAGAGATGTGTACCCCATCCTGACTATACAGACCCTTATCAGCCTTTGTGATCAGGAAATGCCTGATGACTTCGACACCTTGCAATGCCGCAAAATGTGACACCTCCCTATTCACTGACCTGTGCGCTTTATTTACTTATTTATTGAGAAATACAAACCAAGAGAAATGGACAGTACAATTAAAGGTATTACAAATGAATGCAGAGGGTAAAACAACCTAGAGTCAAGTATGGTGCAAAGGTAACAAGCAATACATTGAAAGGTATTTAATTCAAAGGTATTTATTGATGGCACCCACACTGTGTGTCCTGCTCCACTGCTGCCATGGAATAATCCGAGTCCACACCAAGACAGTGTGAGGCAACATCTTCTTAAGATAGACTAAGTCCCTCTTGATGCCCCTACTAAGGTTGAGAGCCCCCAGGGTTACCAAGTTGTTCCCTCCAAGAGGGACCACTAGTGCAACGTTTGGTTGCCATTGTAGCCCCAGTCTTGTGATTGTGTCCCACAATGCCCCCCACTTCATACCCCCTTTTCCTGCCCACTGGATGACAGCTCGCCTTCTCGGAATGCCCAGCTGCTTCGTGTATGGCCTCTTTTTCGCCCTCAAGTAAGCTTCCCTCACATGCAAGTGGCCCACAATCCAGATCTGTGATGCTGTTGCAGTCATGCCTAGAAAAACAAAGCAGATTGTGAGTATGGTGTCATAACTGTTGACAGTTGCTACTGGTGCAAGGCTCTCCAGCCTCACCCCTCAACCTGCTACTGGACACCCCTTGCTGTGGTCTGATGTATCCCTTATATGCCCTGGAAGCCCATCTGCCCATTTCCTTAATTTGGTCTTCTTTCAGCCCGTACCTGGCTGCCTCAGTGGCTGCTCCAATTCTGAAAGAATTGATATTGAAAAAGCTTGGATTCAAACCTGCCAGCCACAGACCCTTCCTGAGGACAGCTGTGAACTGCCACCTCATAACCGGCTTCCCATCCCCATGTATAAATAAGTGGCCCAGCCCTCGGCCACACCCTTAGGTATTCCTGTATTAATGACCACAGGGAGATACCCTCTGTGGGAGCCTTGAACAGAGTGATAAGGACTGGTGGCCCACACAGATTCATTTTTGACTTGCGTGATTATAGACGTAATCTGTCTTGCCAGATTGCTAAATTGTTAACTAGCAGATTTGTAGCCTGTCCAGGTGCATTGGAAAGTGGTACCAACTCCGACACCTGGAAGGCCCCAAAAAAGGCACAAACAAAAAGAGCTCTGAATAGCTGTTTTTTTTTAATCTGAGCTGCATGTAACCGTCAGTGCTTATAGCAGGTCGGATAGCTTGGAAAGGGTGGTAGATAAGTAGAATACTCTGCCTGAGGAGGTGGTATTGTGTAGAATGGTGGGAGGATTTAAGAGGATGGACAGAGTGAGGAGGGTGGTTATGAAGAGGGGAGGGAGGGTGGGGCAGCTGCAAGTTGAAGGGCTAGCTGCAAAATTTAGCAGACTCAATAGACCGTGAGGCCTGTAGTTACTGGCATTTCGTATGTTCGTATGTATGTTTGTATGTCAAGCCTATGGGCTTCCTTGCATCCACCTTTTTTCCCCCTGATCTCACCAAACCTTTCAACATTTTCTTTGTAATGAAATTGTCAGTAGAGTCTGGGAAGCCATTAGCCTTGTGAAGAAATGCAATACCTGCCAACTGCAAGCGTATTGCCACAGGTGATTTTCCCTGCTGCTCTAGGTGGAGGATATAGCTTTAGTGGAGGATATAGCTTTGGACTCACCTCTGGGTGTCATGCAGTGTCATGCTTACCTCATGACAGCAGAAGTCCCAGAAGGATGAATAACTACCTCTGTATTTTCTCTATGTCGAAGGGACCACAGAGAGCTGTACCAGTTGCTGCAGTCTTGGTTCCCCAATCGCCAAACAGCTTCCAGTATCTGTGTGGGAAGTATGTCTGCCCCAGAGCCAACCACCTGAACTGCTTGAGCTGTAAGCAAGACAGGGCATCAGTAATGACATTTTGTTTGCCTGGCAAATGTTGCACTCTGAACGATATATTTTACCAGAGGCAACATAACACAAAAACCTGTAGAACCTTCATTACTTCCTCAGAGCAAGATGTCTGTGAGTTCAACATGTCTACTACTGCCATGTTGGCTGGATGAAAAAGGACCCTCTTATTTTGTAGTCTGTGTCCCCACACCCTTACTGCTGCCATAATGGGGAAATGTTCAAGGAGCATAATGTTTTTCGTGTAACCCAACAATACCCACTCCTGGGGCCACTGCTCTGCAAACCATGCCCCCTGACAAAAAGCTCCAAAGCCAATTCCACCAGAGGCATCTGTGACCATGTCCAGATCATGCAGCTGGGCCTCTGGCATATGCCAGATGGCTACACCATTAAAATTCAGCAAAAACAGCTCCCAGACCATCAGATCAGCCTTTATGCCCTGTGACACCCTGATTTGGTGGCATGGTTTTAAAACCCCAGCTGGAGTGACAGCCATTCATCTCAGGAATGGTCTTCCTGGGTAGAATGCACTGCATGCAAAGTTCAGATGCCCTATGACAGATTGTAATTGCTTTTATTTATTTATTTATTTTTTATAGGTATCAAAATTACAATCCTTTGAGTCAGAGACTCATTTTTAAAGGCTCTGTCGTAAGGTCACCTTCTTTGCCCTCCCTATTTCCCCCACCATTTTGCTCAACAGCCTTACTTTTTCATGTGGTAAGTGGGAAACCTTGGCCTCCAAGTCTATTTCTATGCCCAGATAGGAGAGGCAACTGGTGGGGCACTCGGTTTTCTCCAGGGCCAATGGAACCCCAAAACATTCTATTAAGGCCTGGAAACCTCCCAGCATGTCCGCACATAGCTGTGATCTGCTGGGACCTGAAAACAGAAAATCATCCGAGTAGTGTATGATGCATGGGTTCCCAGTGTGCTTTTTGGTTACCCATTCCAGAAAGGTGGCAAACACTTCAAAAGCTTCACAGCTCACTGAGCATCCCATGGGCATAGCTTTATCCATATACCATTGCCCCTTAAAACTAAAACCTAATAAGGTGGATCACCCGGGTGAGCCAGGAGTAGGCAAAAGGCTGACTTGATGTAGCTCTTTGCCATAAGCGCCACCTGGCACAGCTCCTGTATCAATTGCACCGCCACATTGAAAGACGCATTATGCACCGAGCAGTCCTCAGGATCAATGGAGTCATTGACTGAGGCTCCTCCCTGTGGGTAATTAGGTGGTGTATAAGTCTATAATCACCTGCTGTCTTCTTGGGGACTAGACCCAAAGGTGATACCTGGAGGTTAGCCAAAGGAGGTTTTGTCAAATGGACTGGCCACCCAGCCAGCCTCGATCTGTTTTGTAATCTTTTGCTCAATGATATTATTGCAGTTGTCGAAACCTGACTCTCACCCAAAATCCCTGATATGGCAATTGCACTACCTGGCTACAACATGTTCAGATTTGATAGGAGCTCGAAAAGAGGGGGTGGCTGTGCAGCATACCTTAAAGAGTCTCTCCTTGGCCACCTTATATGTACCCCTATCTCGGATACATCCTCACAGATTCTTCCCATCAGAATCCTGCTTGGGGCCCACAACAAAACTCTGACTGTTGTTGCTGTATACATACCTCCAAAAGAGCAACTTAAAAGCCTCAACTCTGTCTTGGACCTCGATCGTAGACTACCTCCTGGCTCTGAGTCAATACTAATGGGCGATTTTAACATCAGTTGGCTGGCACCAGATATAGGGGGTCTCAAGGATGCCATCGCAGCAACCAGTCTTGCCCAGTTGGTTGACTCCCCTACCAGACACAACTACAAAACTGGCTCAAGTACCCTCCTAGACTGGATCCTGGCCAGCCACCCATTCCATATCTCTAATGTGCATGTCCTTCCAGACTCACTAAGCTACCATTCCCCAGTCATCTTCGAATGGTCAAATAAATTCAGCAAATCCCCCCTTCCAAAATTAATCAGCAGCAGAGTCCTTCCCCAGGGTCAGCTGAAACACCTCAAATCTCAACTCAGACATCATAACTGGTCTCCTATCTGCTGCACAACTGATGTCAACTCAGCCCTGGACCTTTTCATCAACGCTGTCAATGCTGCCTGTGACTCCCATGCCCCTGTCAAAAAGCGCAAAGTAAAAGGCCTCTGTAACCCATGGCTCTCCGCAGAACTCATAGCGCAAATAAAAACTCAGGGCCATCTCTGGCATCGGGCTCGGACTACAGGTAACCAAGCCGACATACTCAACTACAAACGAGCTTGTAATGAATGCACAAAATCCATCCGCAAGACGAAAAGTATATATTACAATGATGCACTCGCTAAAACCTGGGGTAAGGGGAAATCCTTCTGGAGCACTCTTAATGAAGTCACGGGGAAGGCATCTCAAACCTCACCTATCATGTTGGATGTTGATGGGGACGTAACTCTCGACCCAACCTCTATTGCTAATACTTTCAATACTGCGTTCTTTGACCTCAGTAGTGTTCTCCCACTGGAAATCTTCGAGGATGATACTCCGCCAACATTCTCCACCACCCCCCCTCCTGCTAACCACCCCCATTCTATTTCAAAGCAGTCAGGATGCCTGAAGTCCACAGTTATATCAGTAAGGCAATTGCCAGATCCAGGGCAAGTGGGGATTCACTTGACCTCAAACTGCTGTCCCTTACTCTCGATGAAGTCCTATCACCTCTAACTTTGATTTTCAACCTCTCCCTCTCCCTTGGCCAGTTTCCCCGACCGATGGAAATCATCCACTATTACTCTGGTCCACAAGAGTGGTGATAGAGCTCTTCATGTGAATTATCAGCCTATATCCATACTACCCCCTCTCTCTAAGGTCCTCGAATATATAGTAGCTGACCAGCTCTCGGAATACCTGGACAAATACAACCTCTTGTGCTCCCAGCAACACGGATTCAGAAAAGGACACAGCAGTACATCTGCCCTCCTCGAATTCACTGGTGCTATCCACAACTCTCTGGATAATAGTCTCCTCACTGGGGCGGTCTTCATAGACCTGTCCAAGGCATTTGACACCATCCACTATCACCTATTAATCACACAGTTGCAAATCGCTGGACTCTCCCATGAATCCTCTTCTTAGTTCAGGAGCTACCTGGAAAACTGCTCCCAAAGAGTGAAGATTGCTGATGTCCACTCCGCTGAAAGACCCATTCGCTCAGGAGTACCCCAAGGTTCCATTCTTGGGCCAGTCCTTTTCAGCCTCTTCCTGAATAGTCTCCCGCAATCTTCTTCTCAACAAATCCTTCTCTATGCAGACAATACCATCATTTACACCACCCACAAGGACCCCCTCCTCCTTCAAAACAATCTTCAGCTTGGTTTCTCTGCAATTCAAAACTGGTTTAGCAAGCATAAATTAGTCCTTAACTATAAAAAAAACAAGTATATGCTTTTCTGCAGCTCTCACAACAAACACAGGTCTCAACCCCTCCTAATTACAAATTGCCTTGGTTCAGTCTTCGAACAGGTTCACTCATTCAAATACCTTGGAGTCACCATTGACAGTAATCTATCATACCCCACCCACATAGACAATGTCGCAAAAGCTGCAAATACATGCATTGGCCTTCTTTACAGGCATAGGCAATGCCTTACTGCAGATACCCTAAGGATCACAGTACAGAGCTCGGTGGTCTCACTAATTGACTATGGCCTGATCATCTAGGGCTCAGCCTCTGCCACCGCCCTTAGGCATGTATCCTTGACCTTAAACAAAGCCTGCAGGCTGATCACTGGATCCCCACCGCCTCACCCATACCTGCGATCTGTACGCCCAAGCTGGATGGCTCCAATTCTCAAGCCATATCAAGTACCAGACCTGCTTAATGGCAAAAAAATAACATTGGGCCTTGCCCCCCCAGGTGTCCAAGCACTACTCCATATGGCGCAGAATCCGCACCCCACCAGGGGCTCTGAATCTTAGCTCCTGCACATCCCATGTTGCCGCACCACCCAGGGGGTAAAGATCCTTCACACACAGAGCTCCCAGCTGGTTAAATGGCCTCAGCTACATCTCCTCACTGTCTAAGCTAGGCCCCTTCAAATCCAACCTCTGCCTCCTCCTCTGTGCCTCCAGCTCCTGTGATTGTCAACCTTAATCTGCTCCTCTTAAACATGCACTTATTATCCCCATTTCCTCCTTTAACACTCCTCCCCCCTTCCCTCCTCACCCTCTCCCCCATCCCCTCTAGCACTTTTTTGTTACCTGACAAATGCCACCAGCTGCACCTGATTCTGTTGTCCCGACCTAGCTTCGTAATTCTGCATACCTTACTCCTCCTATGGCTCCTAATAACACAGTAAATGTATGTATGTACTTGCCTGCTTGGAAATGACTGTAACCTGCTTTGTTCTCCCCCATCTAAGTTTGCATTGTTCTTTCAAATTGTGTTGTTTTCATATTGTCTTGTCTACTGCTGTCACTCAACCAATGTGGGACCTTTATAAAAAAGCCTCGTCTCAAAGGCATTTGTAATCCTAGACTTAAATAAATAAAATAAATAAATTCAATAATACTGATGATTTAAGGTTGCGGGCTGTTGTCACAACTCGGGGACCTTTGTATGGGATAGTAAAACATTGCTTAAAACCTTCTTCTAAATAATGTGCACCCTTCCTGTCAGGGTAACAGGAGAGCCAGGTGACTATCTGGTTGAGCCAGACTGGGGATCTAGCCAGACTTCCCAGTCCCTTGTTTTCCTTTCTCAACCCCGGCTCCCTCGATGCCCTAACCTCTGCCTGCTTGGCAGCTGCAGTCTGTGGCACGGTCTTCCCCATCACAACTTTTACAGATGTGGCTGTGACTACAAAAGGAATGAAAACATTTCCCCTTATTGTAGTCAAAACACACCTTTTTCTGTTCCTTCTTATTGTCTCCCCTGGCTTGTCTGGCAATGACGTGAAGTCACATTAGGCCTTCCCCTTGTCATGTATCGGGCCCACAGGTCTATATGTGTTTGTTCCCATTTGAGACTGGGCTGCTGAGCCAGTTTTAAATGGAATTGTCCATCATATTTTAACCATGCGTATCCATCAAAGGATAGGCGGGCAAATTTGATAGTGTCCCGGTACTTCAGCAAAGAAATCAGTTTATCCGGCTGCTTCATCCCATATACTGGCATAAAAATGTCAAAAACAGCTACCCAATTCTCAAATTTGAAAGGGACTTTGGGCCTCTGAGGCCTGTCTTTTTTGTCCCTTTTATCATTGTTCTCAGGGTGCTCCCAAAGTAATAATGAGAACATATCAATAAATTCTTCTTTCCAAATTTTTTCACAGACTGTGTCCTATAAGTGATCCCCAATGGATCTTCCACCCCCACATAAGACCAGCAGTTCAGCCCTGTGGGGTCTGGAGTGACACTAATCACTGCTGGAGAGGGGGGAATAGGCTGATCTACTGCAGCTGTGGCAGCTGCCGCCGCACCGGTCCCCCCCCATTCCCAACAATTCCCTAATTGTTCCCACTTGGCTGATGGATATGTGATGGTAGACAACAGCCCTGCTGATAGCTTTTGGCTGACAGCAATCTTGCTTTCAGAGCAAGAAGCAGCTGACTAAAGAGCTAGAACCTTTCTTACTAATAGAACACTTCTAACTCAGCAGGAGTCAGAGGCTGTTGGGAGTAAGCAACCAGATACTTTATTAGAAGTGTGGGGTCTCAGTTAGGGTAAAAAAAAAAGATAATCCATGTGTTTTTTTTCTGTTTTGGGGAAGGGGACTGTATCAGCTTCTCAGTTTTCTAAGTCAGGAGGAGAGCAGTTAATTGGGGGTGTGGCTTAACCAGCAGAAAACCAGCTGTCTCCAATTACAGTTCCCTGCTGCTAGCTTTTGGCAGACAGCAGTCTTGCTTTCACAGCAAGGAGCAGCTGACTAAAGTGCTAGAACTTTTCTTACTAATTGCCCTCCTTAACTCCCCTCCACCCTCCCACCCTTAGCCAGTTCCACTTTTATAGGCACTGGATTTGACTGACAACAGGAACTTCCTGCTTGGCAGTAGGAAGGGAAGGATAACTGAGACACATAAGTTTCATCATCCTTGAAGGAAAAGAGTAACTCTCCCTCCCCCCAGCTGCTGGAGGTATGACTCTGAGCAAGGAAGAAGGAGACTACCGAAGAATACAGAAAGTTCCTGCCCCAGAATAGGAAGGGTGAGAGCTGTAAGGGCACATAGGCAGTAGAAAAGTTGGTGGAAAAATAAACAGAGGGAGAATAAAGTAAGCACACAAAGCAACAGGAGAGGGGCCACAAAATAAGACATGATGAGAGTGGCGCAGTGCAATGGGTGTGGGGCGGCAGTCTTCTGGGAGATGTTCTGGAGGCTACCATGCTGCCCTATTTGCAGGTACCTCTCTGGTCTGAAGAAGGAGGTTGCCCATCTCCAGGCCAACCTGGCAAGGATTCATGAAACCCCCCAGGGACCACCAGGGCCACTGCTGCTGCCTCAGAGGTTGTCAAGAAAGAGGAGCAATTGGACCAAAGTGGACTCAGGGAGGGTGAGGGTGGTAGAACAGAAGTGCATCCCTCCAGTTGTACCTCTCCATAATTCATACACCATTCTGGCGGAGAGTGGTTCCTCTATGGAGGCACCTGCAGTGGAGACCAAGGAGGATGCTGGGAACCTCCACAAAGGAGACCCACAGGAGGGTGGCATGGGACCCCTCAGGGGAAGGAAACCACTTCTGGTGGTGGACTCAATCATTAGGGGGTAGAACTGGGGGAGAAGGGGAGAGGGAGGTAAGGTGCCTGCCTGGTGCCACAGCTTGGAGGGACAGGAAGTGAATTTTCAGAATCACAGGAGCAGCCACAAGGGGAGGGAGCTGGATGTCATTGTCCACCTAGGGACAAATTACCTGGCTGGGAATGGGATCAGAGCAGTGCAAGAAGAGTTTGTGGAGTTGGGGTGGAGACATAGGCAAGTAGCATGTACGGTAACTGTCTTGGAGGTGCTGTCTGTCTATGGCAAGGGTGAGGCTAGAGTACTCTGCATCATGGGATTCAATGAATGGTTGAAAAACTCTTGAAGAGCTCAGGGTTTTTGACTTCATTGGGGACTGGGGGTCCACCTGGAGGAATACAGACCTACACTGGCACGATGGTCTGCATCTGTCCGGGAGGTGAATCAGGATCCTAGGTGATAGTTTAAATGCTTCATTGGCAAGCATTTAAACTAGTCAAGGGGGAGGCACTGAAAAGGATTGGGGAAATCCCAGCATCCCCCCAAAAAACAGGGTAGTAAGTGAGGTAAACACCAATGTAGAGAAGTCAGTCGGGAGCAAGACAGGAGGTAAATGGAGGAAAAGGCAAAGGCAGTAAGGACAGGGATGGAGCTAGAAGGGGTAAGGCCATCAAAAAATGGAGGGTGATGAGTACCAATGCCCGTAGTCTGGGTAACAAGCTTTCTGATCTAGTGGCCTTGATGGAAGAGGGATGCCTAGATATTGTGACAGTCACAGAAACATGGTACACGGACAACCATGACTGGGATGTCAACATACCAGGGTGCACAATCTACAGGAGGGACAGGGAGGGTAAAAGAGGAAGAGGAGTAGCACTGTATGTAAGGGAAGGGATCAAAGCAATGGAACTAAAGGGTAAACAGGGAGGAGAGGAGGTACTGTGGGTCACCCTGGAGGCAGGAAATGGCACCACAATCCGCACGGGGGTTATATACAGACCCCATCTCAGGAGGAGACAGTGGACAAGGAAATAATGGAAGGTATCCTTAGAATGGCAGAAAAAGAGGATATATTGTTGATGGGGACCTGAATATGGCAGATGTTACCTGGAGCACCTTTGCTGCAGCCACATCCAAGAGCAGGGTCATTCTCGATGCTCTACAGGGGGCATGCCTCAGACAGCTAGTGTTGGAAACCACTCAGGAGGGAGCAATTTTAGACCTGGTACTCTCAAATGGGAACTGAGAGAGGATCTCAGAGTCAGAAGTGGGTAGCCATCTAGGAAATAGCGACCACCAAACAGTGTGGTTCATGATAAACACAGCTGTAGAGTCAAGCCATACAAAAGCAAGTGTATTGGACTTTAGGAGGGCTGACTTTGGGAAAATGGGAGAGTGCCTCAAAAAAGCACTAGCAACCGGGCAAGAAGGTGGGGTGGAGGAACAATGGGGAAAAATCAAAACAGCCATCACAGAAGCAACAAGTCTTTGTGTGAAGCAAGTCAACAAAACAAAATGAAGAAAAAAAAACACTATGGTTCCAATAGAGGTGGCAGGGAAGGTTAGGGAGAAAAAGGTAGCATACAGGAAGTATAAGGAAACACAGAAGGAGCAGGACAGAGAACTGTACCAGTTAAAGCAGAAGGAAGCAGGGAAGGCAGTCAGAATAGCAAAGGCCCAAACTGAGGAAAAGATAACCAACTCAGTTAAGAAGGGGGATAAAACCTTTTATTGGTACATTAGGGAGAAAATAAAGGTCAAGGGAGAGATAGTGAGGCTTAATAAAGGGAAGTGGAGGTGGGCAGAGGGTGACAGTGAAAAAGCAGAGATACTGAAGGAATACTTCTGCTCAGTATTTACAAAAGAAGAGGAGTGGGAGGTACCTAAGCCAAAGAATAGAAGCACTCTAGATGGGGGTCGATACCAGCCCATTCACAGAAGAAAGAGTCCTGAAAGAACTACCAAAACTGAAGGTGGACAAAGCAATGGGGCCTGGCAGGATTCACCCCAGAATTCTAAAAGAACTAAGGGGAGAACTAATGACACCACTGACTTCTCTTTTTAACAAATCATGGGAAGATGATGTGGTACCTGAGGACTGGAGGAGGGTGGATGTAATTCCCCTTCAAAAAAGTGGGAGTAAGACAGAGGCAGAAAACTACAGACCTGTTAGTTTGACCTCAGTGGTAGGGAAAATGAAGGAATCACTTCTGAAGGAAAGAACTGCTGAGTACCTAGAGGCCAGGGGGGCACAGGACCCAAGACAGCATGGATTCAAAGTAGGAAGATTATGTCAGATGAATCTAATCAATTTCTTTGACTGGGTGACCAAAGTAATAGACCAGGTAGGGGTTGTGGACATGGACTACCTAGACTTTAGCAAGGCATTTGACACAGTCCTGCACAAAAGATTAATAAACAAGTTAACCAGCCTGGGAGTGGGTCCCAGGGTTGTAGCCTGGGTAAAACATTGGCTGGACAACAGTACACAGAGGGTAATAGTAAACGAAGTCCACTCCAAAGAAAGGGGGGTTACTAGTGGGGTACTGCAGGGTTCAGTATTGGTCCTGTCCTCTTTAATATCTTTATAGGTGACATTGCAGAGGGACTGGAAGGGAAAGCATGCCTCTCTGTGATGACACAAAGATCTGCAACAGGGTTGATACACAAGGGGTGTGGAAAGGATGAGAAGGGACTTGGCCATGTTGGAGGAATGGCCAAAAGTCTGGCAGCTTAGGTTCAGTGCAAAGAAGTGCAAAGCAATGCACCTGGGAAACAAAAGCCCAGGGGAAGAGTGCACAATGTGGGGAGGTACTAACAACAACAAAAATGTATAGGGACCTGGGGGTAGTCATAGCAGATACTTAAAGGTAGGCAAGCAATGTGAGAAGGCAATAATGAGGGTTGGGGGGATACTGGGATGCATAGGGATAAGCATCACCAGCAGAAAACAGGAAGTTGTTATTCCTCTGTACAAACAGTTGGTGAGACCCCATCTGGAGTACTGCATGCAGTTGTTGGCCCTCTGTACAGACAGTTGGAAGACCACATTTGGAGTACTGTGTACAGTTCTAGAAACTCCATCTCCGCAAAGACAGACAGGATGGAGGCAGTCCAGAGGAGGGTAACTAAAATGGTGCAGAGTCTGCACCAGAAGCCATATGAAGAGAGACTAAAGGAGCTTAATATGTATACCCCTGAGGAAAGGAGGGAGAGAGAGGGGGCATGATAGAAACATTTAAGTATCCTTAAGGGAATCAACAAAGTCCAAGAGGATAGCATCTTTCAGAATAAGAGATGTGCAAGAGCAAGGGGGCACAATTTGAAGATAGAGGGGGGGATGGCTCAGGGGCAATGTGAGGAAGTATTGTTTCACAGAGATTGTTGTGGATGCATGGAACGGCCTTCCTTAGGAGGTTATGGGGTCAAAAACAGTGGGGGAATTCAAGAATGCATGGGGCAGACATAAAGCAATTCTTGTGGGAGATCAGAGGAAGTAGGCTGTTGGTTAACTAGGATCTGCAGCTTATACAATAGGTAGGGAAATGGGCAGTCTGTGTGGGCCAAGTGGTCCTTATCTGCCGTCAAAGTCTATGTTTCTATGCAGGCGCCAGTGCTCCGGTCCACAAATGGACCGCAGCTCCTTGTGCCCTCATGTCCCTCAGATGAGGCAAGTTTGAGGGCCCCGCTAAAGTTGAGGCTGCTGTGGTCTGGTTGGGCTGTCCAGATGTCACTGGCGTGCCCGCCACCCCAAGTGAGACTGACATTGTTGGAATGGTATTGGTACTGGAAGAAACCTGCTGGCATTGCCTGTTACTGGGTGCATATCCATAGGTATGCGCAACCTGTCTTGCATTGCCAACCTTATGGCAGGGGCCCTTCCACCCCATGCATCAGCCATGTGCAGGTGAATAATGTCCTGGCGGGAATAGTCCATGGACTCTTGGAAGGTGCCTTCGACCAACAAGTTTAAGGATGTTGCCTGCACACCTGTATCCCCTGAACCCCTCCCTCCTTGAAGGGTTGTCAGGTGGACTGGGTCCTATGAACCCCATGGATTGAATGTGGCGCCCATATTAGCTGGCAAGCCACTGTGCCCCCAAACATGGTGGACCAAATATGGGGTCCCTGGTTCCACATTGGCACCCACGGTAAAACAGGCTATTGTTTTGCTGGTAGGTTCATGCCATATGGCTGAGTACTGGACCCTATCCCTCCATAGCCTGACATGGCAAGAGGAGTGGGCATATGGCCAACACCCGATGGCCTCACCATGTGCCCCATCTCCACCTGTGTGACTGTTTCGGATGATACCCGGTCCAGGGGGTGTTGCTCCAAACTGAGTGTAAGATACTTCCCGTGCACTCCTTGCCATAACCACTGGCCCTGGGCTTGTCCCATTGCAGGGGTTGGTGTCAATGTGCCCTGTGGGTATGAGTTGGGTATAGCTGATGGTGGATGTCTGCCATACTGTCTTCCTTGCGCATACCCCTGCTCTTTTCCCGCTTCCTGGTGGAAGATTCCTTAGCCATCCACCCCAACTTCTCCCACCATCTAGTATATTTAGGGGACTGGTCTCTGGCCAGTAAACAGACTGTCCATGCCTTCACTCAACAGTTCATCCTCACTCCCAGTCTCTGACCTAACTGTTTCTATGCTGACCGTGGAGAATTTCAAGTCAGCCTTAAAAACATACCTGTTCGGTCTTGCCTTTCTGGATTCCTGATTATTATTTATATTGTAAAATGCTGTTTTATATTTTATTGCGTGTTTATGTTTGCTGTATTTTAATCTTTGTACAAGCACTTAGATATTTTGATTTGTGCTTTTTAAAATAAAGATGAGTTGAGTTGAGTATGGATGCATCACTCTCGTGACCCCTTCATACTCACCCTTCTGTACCGGAACCACCGATGCTGTTGCAGGCTTCTCCCCCATGTTCTTCTGTGTGACAGGCTGCTGCAGGTGGTCCACTGTGGAGTTGCCTTCACCTTCAATCCACTTTCTGCTTTTCTCTGCTACTGCTTGGGCCTTACGCTTCATCTGTCCACCTTGCCCTTTTCTCTTATCTGTTTTTCTTTGTGCCACTGACTCTAGTAGGCAAGCCGAAGGCTGGCTCCACCTTGGCTGTTGCCCATCCCCCTCCTTTCCCACAGAAGGCAGCTGCTCTTTCTCAATGGAGATAGCAGCCTCAGGCTGAGATGACCCTCTGGAGGGGCAACCAGCAGACCTGATTCCAGTCTGAATACAGCCAGCATCCAATCAAGACCTCCAATTTCCTTCAGGCATTGCAAAGCATCACAGAATGTCTGGTCCTGCCCCTGTGTCCTGGCAACAAGGGGGCAGGGGTCGTCTGACATTCCTGCAATTCCTGACCATGTCCCATTGTCCCTGTACCTGAGCTGCAGGGGAAGCAGGGTGCCCCTGACTCTCCTGCGCCTGAGAAAGCTGAAGATCAGATATATCCCATTAAAAGTTATGAGGCAAAGCAGTCCTAAGCAAGGCAATATCTACATTAAAGAAAAAGTAAAAAACATGCCTGTTAGCTATCAGTGCAACCTTCTGCAAATCTAGTGCACCAAACACCTGTCCCCTCAGGCCCTAATGCTATATTGCTGTAATGACCCTTGTGCTTATAATTGCTATTGCCCTGTTCTGGAATACATTCTGTTATTAAAAAGTCCAAGGCTTTACTGAGAAGGGGTTACTAAATTGTTATAAATTGCAGTGTATTTTTTTTTTTGTAAACCCACATTAACCTTAAAGTACCTTCAATAAGGGGCATAGAATGATGCTGTTAAAACTGCATGTAAAAAGTTTTGAGCTACTTACAATAATAGCCTAAATAACCCCATCGTTAAACTATAATTACAATGCACTTAGTTGCTGCAAATTCATTTATTTATTTTAAATGAACTTATTTATACAGTTAAAAGATGCTCGGTATGAAACTCCAACATAAATACCTATGCCAGGCAACTACCTCCAAAAGGAGATGGGCTACCACTGGAAAACAGGGTACCGCCTGGAAGAAATAGAGAAAATGCAAAAACCCAGACAGAGAAAACTGAACCTAAAGATATATCACAGTATGTACAGTCTATATATGTATATACAGTATATATATATATATATATATATATATATATATATATGTGTGTGTGTGTGTTTCACTTTTATTTATTTATTTTTTTTAAAGAAAACCAAAACACACTGAAAAGGGGCACAGAGGAACAGTCCAGAGGAGGAAAGAGGCGTTGGCCCACAAACAAAAAGGGTGGTGGAGGCGGGCCATACCTATAAACCTCAGCATTAAATCTATAGCACTGGCCCAAGGGTGTAGACAGCCATACTTACTGTACACATTTGTGTACAGTTTTGTTGAGTGCCTGTCACAAACCAAAAGCCACTCTGTTAATATTATCATTCTAATCTGTAGTATTTGGGTTAGTGTAGGCCACTGAGGAGTGTCCAATACATGTATAACCTCTTTAGAGAGTAGAGGAGCCATCTGACAACAATCTGACTTGTTTGAAAGGGGGTGCCATTTGGAAAGGATGTGTACATTTTTTAATTGGGGGGGTGTAACTAACTGTTGGAGACTGTGTACAAAATGGATGGAAATTTCTGGCTACACTCCTGCACTGGCCTGCAAGAATCTGGGAGAAAGGCCAGACTTAGAAGCACTTTTTTATTTTTAAAATTAATATATCTACGGATAGTGAACCCCAAAAGAAAGATAAGGAAAGTTTTAAGAATTAGTTAAGTGATTTAATCGTCTTTTCCAGAAACAGCACTAACAAGAAATAAACATCAGCAAAACTTGGGAGCAGATACATGTCAGATAAAATTCAAAGTGCTGTGCAAGGAAAAACGGAGTAGAGAGAAAAAGGAGTGGGTACTGCATGGTGCCGAGAGGAGGACTAGGGGGAATGGGGGAGGGGCAGAATGAATGGCTGATGAAGGTGAGAAAAAAGGGGTAGTGGCCAGCACTGAGGGCCAAGCCAGGGGAGAGGAAGTCACAGAACATGGAGGGCATGGCCGGCCAAGAGCCAAAACATGGGGAGAGAAGAGCCGCACCAAGAGGAAAGTGACATGTTGCTAAGGAGGCCAAATCCAGGTGAAATATTTCAATAAAAGAAAAATAAGGAGCAGCAAGGGGGGCAGGAAGGAGACATGGAGTGCTGGGAGGCAGCCAAGGAAGGCCAAGAGAGAAAGCAGCAGAGGGGAGTGGGGTCTGCCACAGGCGGGGGAAAAAAGGCAGCAGCCGGGGGTGGAGAAACAAAAGGCAGGAGAAAAGCAGACACAAAGGCAGGGGAGGGGAAAAAGAAAATCTCAGAGGCCAAGGAGAACAAGGTGCAGGCAGGAGGGGCGGAGAAAAACTGTGGGGTGCAACCAAAGAGCAGCGAGGTGGGGGGGCTGAGAGGAGGAGAACGGGAGCCATAGGATGCAGCAGCAATGAGGCCCTGAGCAGGCGGGGGGGGGACTGGGGATGTCGCAGTGTGAGGCAAGAAGCATGGGCTGTGAGCTGGTGGACAGGCTGGGGGGAATAGGACCCTCTCCCCCACCCCTCCAGACACCCAGAGACACATGCAGGAAATCCAAGACTCACCAGAGGAGAACCACAGAGCTGTGGGAGGAGCCTGGCAAACACAGATGCTGTCATTTTGGCGAGTGGCTCAAAGAGGGAAGAGCCCTCCCATACCACTTATTATAAGTCCTGCCAGGCCCCTCCCTGCTGGAGCAGCCTGAGTCAGACCCTTTTTCAGTGGGTCCCCACTGATGGGGCTACAGAGTTGGAAGCTGCCTCCTGTGCCCTTGGGGCTTGGGTAGCTCCTCCCAGCCCAGCTACTTGCGGGCCGTGGACAACTCACCCCCCGGTGAGAGGCTGGGGAGGTCATAATTGCTTTCCTGGATTCAGAATATAAGAAGGGGTGTTGAAGGAAGCATGAGCCAAGAAAGAGATAACTTTCAGGGACACCTGTATTTTCTTCTAGTATGATTTTACCCCGGGACAGTAGCACTGACATGTACTGGCAGTGCTAAAAATGTTGAAACAGCAGGGATTGAAAGCCTACTTAAAGAGTCCAGCCAGACTTAAAGTGATTACAGAGTTGGGTCCCAAACACTTCCAGGACATTAGAGACACAAAGGACTTTCTGGCCTCCAGGGAATCGTAGCACTTCCCGACACAGGAAATTAGAGGCCAAACATGGATGCAACAGTACGATCCCTAGGGGGGTAACTCCAAGAGAAAAGAAACTACAGAGACTCTGGGACTCTTTAACAGTCAGACAAACAAGAGCACATGGACCCTCAAACCACATGGAAGGCATAAAATCATTGGACCAGACACAGACATCACCCACATCCACTCAGAACAATAACCGTTGAGAGCGGAGAAATAGCAACTTAACTGGTTGCACCACAACCTACAGTTTTACCAGAACTGAAGTAACTGAATATACTTTTTTTTTTATTTTGAGCACTTTTTACTGGTCCTTTTGAGTAACAGCAACCCTGACTGGGTTGGGGGCATGGACATCTCATCATCTTGGAAGCTGGACTTCCTCAGACAAGAGGAAACCCCTAGAAGTGGCAATCCATGTGGTGGCACTCCACATGACTGGCTCCCACAGGAGTGGTAGGAGTCATCTGCAGGAGTCCACTGTGGAGGACAGTACAGAGGGCACAAGACTCTGTTAAAATGTTGTTTTAAACTTCAAAGCAACTGTTATATACTTAGAGAATCTTGCTTATGTGTTTTAAAATAAACTGTTTATTATTATTTCTTTTGGGGGGGAGTTCTTACATTATTAACCCAGGGTACTAATTTTATATTACCTGATGCTGATTGTACAGATACTCAAGATGAAACGAATTTTACATATGCCAACTTGCTATTGAATAGGGCTCAGCTTCTATTACAGACTACTGAGCTCGTAGCATGACATTGCTATTTTTTACCCATTGTTAAATCTGCTGGGTTTATTTGGGCTATTTCAAATCTGTGTTGCTCCTTGCTTAATCTAGTTCATGACACCCTCAGATTACTTTTATATGCAGATGTTGAGTCAAATCCTGTGCCCCCATTTGAGCTAGACAATATTAAAGGGTAACATTGTATGCCTCTTAATATTAGAAGTTTCTTAAACATTTTTCTGAACTAGTGGCATGGGTTAAAGTCAACTTTCCCTATATATTAGGACTAAGCAAAGCCTTGTTGGCAATACATGTACCCAATAAGGTAACTCACATACTCTAGGTGGAAACGATAAAGCAGGTAAGGGGGTTGATTTATTGTAGGGAAAATTTAAAGATTGGGGATGTGAAACAATCTGCTGATAGTAATCCTTCTTGTGAGTGGGTATCCATAGTATTAACTAATACTGATGTTAAAGAGCTGCTGACATGTTCTATTGTTTGGGGCAAGCAACTCATGTCCAGTGGCTGCCTACCCCAGAACCCAAAGTAGCCATAGTTTTAATTTTTTTGCTAAAGGATTAAGAATATTTTGACCTTAATAGAAATGTGATTGCACTTTCTACTGTCCCCAAGCACCCGCTGCAGCTGCACTTAGAAAATTATATTTTGATAGTGTGAAGTAGGGAAGGGGCTGCCTGGCTATAGATAGCATCATAATGCTATCCGGGGCAGGAGTGGCCCTTAGGTGTAACTTGTACTTAAGATAGGCACTTGTAAGTGTCGGGAAGGTCAATCACATGTGCAACCCCCTTAACATGTGCAAGTGCCTGTATTAAGCACAAGTTACACCTAAAGGCTGCCGCTGCCCCCAATAGCATTATAATGCTTTCTATAGCCCTGCAGCCCCTTCTCTACTTCGCATCATCAAAAAATGTTTTTCAGGGTGGGGCTGCAGCAGGCAGTGGGTGGCATTGGGAACACTATGAAATGCAATTGTGTTTCCGTTAAGGTAAAAATCTACTGGATCCATGGGCAAAAAAAAAAAACTCTGGCTACTTTGGGTCCTGGGGCAAGCAGCTACTAGACATGAGCTGCCAGCCCCAAAGGTGCCAGCTGCACTTTTAAGAAATTACATTTTTGCTGTTTGTGTATTCCACCTCGAATGGAAGATTTTGTGAAATCAGTATCTACTGCATGTGTTCAAACTGAAATTATAGTGATGGGTGACACCAATCTGAATTGGCTTACATTTAAGAGGGTAAAATTGACACTATTATTTGCAAGGCTAATCTTGCACAGATAATTGATAGCCCTACTAGATTTTATTTTAAAAGTAGTAATCATACAACACTTGATTAGTGCCTTATCAATAGAACTGATCATGTTGTCCTTTTAGGTACATTGGATGATGCTATTAGTGATCATTGCCCAATTTACACTGTTTGGCATGCTAAGTCAATTAAGGTTGCCCCTAGATGAATAACCTTTCATAATTTTGCACAGTTTAATGAGAAATCCATTTTATTTGACATATCGGAAATTGATTGGTCACCTATATACAGAGTGAACTGTGTTGAAGAAATGTTTTAATATCTGTCTCTAAATTTGTTTTCCTTCCTGTGGTGGAGATAGGCTACACCCTCATAATATAACTGATGGACCACTTTTCTATCTCCTTGTTTTCCAGCTATAAAAACTGCTGCTGAGCAACAGCTAATGCTTTCTTCTGTTCTTTATTCTTTTTCCATCCTACCCTAGGTCGGCCACCTAGCAGAGCACTTTTCTATCCCAACTAAATTCCTACTATCTTGCTATTCATTCTTTTTCTCTTTCCAACCATTCAGTATATGGAACTAACGTGGAACACCCGGTGAGGTATTGCAGAAAATGTATAAAGTGCATAAGTGCATATATTCGGAATGCATGAAAGCTAAATCTATAGCCTGAATAAATAACAGTGAAAAACCTTTTAAATAAAAGGATTAGAAACACCACATAAAACTATGACCATTTCATAACCAGTACAGTTAATAACAAATCCTTAAGGTATCTTCAGAATACACTTATACCATGTACCCTGTTACTTCACGATAAGGGTTCTGAATATAAAGCTTAAAGAGCAGCTGACGTCTTCAGGAGACCTTTAGCAAAACACAATATTTAGACACAATTCAACTTGTATTTCACATTAGTTCTGTATTTCTTTTCCCTGTTATTTATTACTGAGGTCATTTGCATGAAAACAGGATCTTTGCTCCTGAAGAGTTCATCTGTTCCTGTTGCTCTGTCCCTGTCTGAGGTCATAATGCACTGCTTGTGACATCACAGTTACTTCCATGGCAGCAGACTGTGATCTCCCAACAGAGGCTTATGACCTGAAGTAGGGAGTAAGCTGTAGAGGTAGATGATCTCTAAGGGATAAAGATCCTGTTTTCCTGCAAATTTCCTCAGTGAAAAGTAATGGGGAGGAGAAATCTATAGATGATATATGGAATACAGGTGGAATTATACCTAGATAACATGTTTTTCAAAGTTTTCCTTGAGGCATCAGTAACTCTTTAAGAAATGTGGTATGACTTGTTGCTGTTAAACCAATATGTATGGTATGTGTGATTTCCCTATGGCTTTACCTAAGCCCCCTGTAAGAAGAATAATTTATAAAACTAGCCAAGTGGCTAGAGGTTAAGCAGGCTAGTTGTCCTGTCAGGATCCCTTGGACCGCTTTAAATATTTCACGTGAGTGGGATGGCTTTCTCTCGGCAAGTAGCCAATAGCCGCCACTATATTCTCTTAAATACGGTCTGTTCCTTTAATTTCTTTTATACTTTATTGTTATGCTCATAGTACTTCCAAAAGAGGGAGAAGAGGGAGGGAGAGAGAGAGTGATTATTAGAAGGGGAAAACAAGTGCGTGTTTGCTCCATTTGCACTCTCTCCTTTGAACCTGAGTTTACTGTCCAGAAACAGAGCCAGCGGCTGAATATAATCATGTAAATTTCAAGCTGCCGCTCCGAGTAACAAATACTGGCTGCAGTAAAAAGACCGGGACTCCTGTATGGAGAGGGACAGAGCAGTCAAAATAAAAGAAATGGAGCAATCCTGCTTCCTATGTGCTCTCTTCCCTCTGTAGCTTTCACACATCTTGCTATCCATGGAGCAAGGCGTCATTTATTAATTTCAAGCCGCCGCTCCGACATAGAATATTTCAGTTCAATCATGGAGTGAACCAGGACTACTTAACATTTTATAGTGTGCCCTGAGATAGGTATATATCAGTGTTTGCAAGAAATAGGAGCTCAAAAGCTCCACGTTCTCTCTCTCTCTCTCTCTCCTCCCGCTGCACTCACACAAGCTTTTGTCATGGAGCTGGCGGCTGACAGAGCTTGGTAAATTTCAGCTGCTGCTCCGAATTAATAATTTTTTTCAAAAAACAAAGTTTGCTCATTCGGTACAGGGACTGCCGGTGTCTACCAACTTGAAGGACAGTAAGGACTAAGCTAAATGCCCTTTACAGTTAAATGGGTCAGGCAGTGTCCTGCATATAAAACCCTTTCTGTTTTTAAAACATACAGTAACCAAACAAATACATAAGAAGGACTTACAAACAAAGCATGAGAAAGAAAAGCCCTTCTTTGGTAGTCAAAGGGGTTACTACAGTTGTTCCTGGGTTTCCCTGTGGAACTTATTACAGTTAAAATGTAATTACATACAGGAGGAAATAGAAAACACAGTGTCTTACCAGACCTCAAGACACAGGTGGGATTTACTATAGGACAGCAGCACCTTCTGCAGTCCCCTCTTTATACACCCCTCCCTGTCACTCAGAATAAATAAGGAGAGACCCATTGTTTAATTACTATGCAATTAAGCATATGTAGGGTTATTGTAGCCCTTTATTAACCATTTTGAATATTTCTTTGCTTGCAAAGTGGAATCTTATGCTAAACTGTGTGGTGGGGCACTATGTGTTAAAATACCTAACCAAGCTATTTTTTCTTCTGTAAATATGTTAAGGGCTTAGTCAGGTGACCCCACCAAAAGGTATATAACCTCTCCACTGAGACTAGTATGGTAGTTCAGCCTTGAGAGTGGAGGCAAGAGGTTCTACTGCTTGAGTAGACAGCCATTAATGCAGATGAGGAGGATCTTAGGAGCTTTAAGATCCAAGACTGTATTGTTATAAGAAGCTACTGATGATAAGTAGCCTTTTTCTTTGCATTCTTTTTGTTTTGTTTGTTTCTTATATTTGAACTATTGAAAACTAAATATCACACTACGGTGTGTTTTACACCTGCAAATTGCCTAGTCTGAAGTTTATTTCCCACACGCTGCGACACTTCCAAAATAAGTATGTGCCCATTAGAAAACACAAGATGAGAGGTGCAATTACTGATTGTCTTACTAGTGATTTGCTTAATAGGAAGAAAAATGGAGATACATTTTGGACTCGTTTTAAAACCACTAAGAACTGGCCTGCCTGGTGGCACTGAGGGTTGAGGCACTGGACGCCACACCCCACACCACACTGGCAACCCAGGTTCAGGAGCAACTTCAGGCTGCCGGGGGTTGGCCGGGGGGGAGACAGGCTGGAGCATCCAACGACAGCTCGCCTTCTCTGGGGGAGGGAGGGTTTCACAACCCGGCAAGTGGCGACCCCTGGCGGAGGCTGGGGGTGTGATGGCAAGCTGGGGTCCCAATGGAATGATTGGTTGAGGGTGTAGGTCAGCAACCAATCAGCCATAGGGACTAGGGGAAGGACATTGCCGATGTCAGCACTTGTACCTTGATGTAAGGTCCCGCAGCGTCCCACAGAAACATGGAAACCCTCCCACTGGAGCCAGGAAGACACAGCGCTGAGCCGAGATCTCGATGTGCTAGTGCCTGCCTGTGACCTTGGACCCTAACGCATGCAAAATTTGGGGTCTGACCCTACCCTGACCCCGTCCGGGGGGGGGGTTTCCAACTCAGGATGGAGGGACCAAGACCAACAGTTAAGGCATTGGTAGAGACCGGCTTGATTAGTGACTCTCAATGGTGCGGATCCAGTGGGGATGGCAGATGGGATAAAAAGTAATTACAAAAAAAACCCCACTAAGAATTCAAACTAGCTGAATAAATACCATGAACTTAGAAATATGTGTAAGGAAGGTGTGCATTAATGTAAGAGTGATTTCTGTAAGAAAAGGTTTGAGACTAATTATGGATCCCAGACGTTTTTGAAAGTCTTTAAAAAGTATGATGGGAACTGAAGAGAAAACTGATATTAATGAGATACTAATCAATGATAAACTGGACTCTGGGCCTGTTAGCATAGTTAATACTTTTTTTTTGCAGTTAAACTTTTTTATTAATTTTTCATAAGATATACAGACAAACCTCTTACAGTACAGTACAATGTGAGGATGTTTTTTTTAAAGAAATTGAGGCAGCATATAATAAGAACATTGCTACAATAATACAAGGAACTTTTGGTTTAAAATATAATAAACAATACAGGTCATGTAATTAGCATATACTTGACATTTGTAGTGAACTTAAAGCGGATAGTATGATTAGATACGGTTTATATTAAAATGTTACATAATTATATATGATGCTGCAAAAGGAAAAAGTACATTAGTAAAAAGGATTGTGGAGTAATAAAGAATGATTGAGAACAGAATATAGGAAAGAAAAGATATATAAGAAAGTTAAGAAGAGAGAGGAAACTATAAAAAAGGGGAAAAAGGCAGACTACAATGATGTATCAGTAAAATGGGAAAATCCATATATATTAAGTCCATACATTGGTGTTGGAAGATTTAATTGATTCCAAAAATTAAAAAGCCCTGCCAACAATTGTTATATAACATGAGTCGGTCAGACAAGATATATGTCATACGGTCCAGAGAGGCATATTGCAATAGTTGGTTAATGCCGAAGGGTAGGGATTATGTTGGATCTCCAATGCATGAGGATTGTGCGTTAACTTGAAGGAAGAGTATATTTAACCATCTGCTCTCAAATATGAAATTTTATAAAACGGTGATTAAAAATACCAAGAATGCAATGTTTAGGGTCTAGTGAAAAGGTTGACCTACCACTTTCATTGCAAATCTGTGAGTACAGTGCCAAATCTTTTGTATGAGGGACAGTGCCATAAGATATGCAATAAATCCCATTGGGGAACTGCAGCACCAGCAATTGTTATTGTTCAATAAACCCATTTTTGTAATACAACAGGAGTTCTGTACCACAAATGAAGGATCTTGGTTTGAATGAGGAACTACGCTTATCATTAAAAAGATTTGTGACAGGAGAGCCAACATCTGGACCATTGTGCATTGGTGATATTATATTGTAGCAAGTACTCCATCTGTTTTTAGCATTGACAGAGTAGTCAGGAAAGATATCACAAATATCTTTGTAAACAGTGCTATTTAAATTGGATGTTGTTTTTATCCATTTAGAGATGTGCTTATCATACAGAGAATTGATAGAGAAGGGTGTGAGGTAAGAATTGCATGTGGTAGGAAGCTGTAGATATTTCTAAAAATCCTGATGGGGAAGATTCCATATGCCTCGTAGATCGGTGTAAGATTTTAACTTTAATGACTTGGGTTCAAATTTATTTATTTATTTATTTAGTTTTTGTTTACCGGGTAAGTACACTAGACAAGTTTTATTCCTATTTTCAGGAACGACCCGGGAGAGTACAAAAGGGTACAACAGGTACATTGATACAGTAATTGGTTCAGATGAATACATTCAGGTACAAAAACAGGAGAAAATACAATTTTACAGTTTTACATTTACGTGGAAGGTACACCCAGATACAGTGCTGGGGCAAGGTATAAGTTAGAGATAAATTCAATGACCAACAGGGCTGGTGAGGATTATGAGCATAGTAACATCATAGCGTCAGTCAAGCAAGGGAGGGGGGATTTTGACGAGGACATAGCACAAGAGTGGTGATGCCAGAGCAGGAGAGAAGAAGCCGGCACCAGTGGACACCAGGAGGCTAAGGAGGCTTAGGACATTCACAGCGAGAAGCCACCTTAAGATGATCCCACAGGGAGGTCCGGAAACTCTTGTGAGAGGAGGCAGTATGGACTCTTTCAGGAAGGGAGTTCCAGAGCCTGGGGCCATGGACAGCAAAACTCCGGTCCCCATGTTGGTGCGGGAAGTAGGTACACTTAGTAGGCCGGGGCCTTGGGATCTAAGCAGGTAGGGGAGAGGTCAGCAGGAGCAAGAAACCGGCCAGTTCCTGAGGGTGCCAGAGCAAGCACTTTACTCACGAGGCACCCAGTGCTAAAGTTAAGGTGATTGAGCGGGATAGCTAGCCAAGCTTCTCTGAGAGCTCGCAGTGATGGGTGAGGCGGGAGGCCAGGGCAAAACGACAGATGTTGTTGTACATTGTGCCCACTTGCTTAGGAGGGTCTTAGAAGTATGAGCAAATATGAGGGAGCTGTAGCTGAGGGAGGAAGTAGTACCCCTGGCAAGAGCTAAGCGAGCCGCTGAGTGAGGTTGTACCGAGCCCCTGTAGCCATCCCCAGTTTGCGGTTACTCCACTGCAGGCATTATGGATATGACTACCAAAGTCCAATTGGGGATCAAGTGTCACTCCAAGATATTTGAGGGAGGTCACGGTAGGGAGAGGGGAGCCATCTTTGTAGTTGATATGTAGGGGAGTTGAAGAGGCTCGTATTTTGGCAGAGGAACCGAAGAGCATAGCCTGGGTTTTGTTTTGATTTAGGACCAATTTATGGTTGTAGAGCCATGCCTGGATGTTCCAGAGGTCTTCAGATAAGTGACGGTTTAGTGTGGCTGTATCACAGGAGTGGGCCAGGAGAACCAGGTCATCCGCATACATGATGACATGGCAGCTGGAGACCACATCAGGGAGATTGTTGATGAACAGGGAAAAGAGTAGGGGACCCAGCACGGAGCCCTGAGGAACACCAGAGGTGACAGGCCGGGGGGCAGAGAGGACTTTATTGAATTTAGTTAGTTGTTTTCTGCCATATAGGTAGTCAGAGACCCAGTTTAGGGTGGTGGGGGACAAACCAAGGGACCTCATCTGCAGGGCAAGCAGGTCGTGGTCAATGAGGTCGAACGCCTTGGATAAGTCAATAGATACCACACCTGAGAGTTTTCCCTGATCCATAGCAGCTCTGATGCTGGAAGAGACTGAGATGAGAGCCGTGGAAGTGCTGTGCCCTTTACGAAAGCCGTGTTGGGCCGGGGTCAGCAGACCATGGGAGTGGATATACTTGATTTGTTTGGCGACCACCTTTTCCAGGAGCTTGCTGACAGCAGAGAGGATAGCTATGGGACGGTAGTTGTCCAGGATTTTGGGTCGCCTGCTTAGGGACAGGGATGACCTTGGCAACCTTCAGATATCCGGGATCAGTCCCTGGGTAAGGGATAGGTTGAAAATGTGGGCCACCGGGAGGCTATAAGGAGAGCACCTAGTTTGAGAAGCTTTGGCTCCAGATCATCAGGACCAGGGCTAGCATTCTGGGAGAGATCAGAAGGAGAGACCGCACCTGACTTACCGATCCGCCCTTAGGTAAAATGGAGGGAGGTCAGACCAGACTCCCATTGGGACGGGGAGGCAGGGCAGTTTGAGTTTAGGGCTGAGGACCCTAGCGGGAGAGCAGAAGGGAGGTCTGTGAAATGAGCGTTTAGAGCTTTAGCAATCACGTGAGGATTGTTGCAGGAGACTCCTTCGATGAGCATGTCAGTGACCCTGGAGTAGGAGCGACCGCCAACCAGTGATTGGATGGTTCTCCAGAACCATCTGGGGTCTTCTACAGAGCTGAGAAGGGCGGCCTTGCGAGTCACTTTTGCCCCCTGATCATTTTCTTGCACTCATTTCTGAGTTTTCTGTATTGCTGCAACAGGGCAGGTGTGTGGCGTTTCACCTGATGCCAGCATTTGTCTCTCGCTCGCATGTGGGAGAGGAGACCCCTTCAGCCACTGGGTGGCTGTCCCATGGACCCTACGCCTAGTGATGGGGCATGCCTATCTTGTAGATCCACAAGATGTTGTGGAACGGCAACCCGATGAGGGATCCAGTGCTCTGTAGACTGTTGACCAGTCCGTAAGCCTGAGTTCCTCCAAGAACAGGTCAGGGTTTAATCTAGCAAAGTTTCGAACCTGGATGATTTTGTGGGGAACCTTAGGGGAAGGGATATTCCATATACACAGAACCGGAGAGTGGTCCGATATGGTGTCGGGTAGGGCCCCTACTGAGGAGATCCTCTCGGGACGGTTTGACATAATCCAGTCCAAGAGGGAGCAGGAAGTGCCGTTTGCCTTTTGATGGGTGGGCTCCCTTACCAGTTGTGTTAGGGATTTGGTGGCAAGCAGGGCCTCAAACTGCTTGACGTTTTCCCCATCCCAGTTTAGGTTAATGTCCCCCAAGATAAGGAGTTCATTTACCCCGGTACTGGGACAGACAGTGTCCAGGAGATGGGAGAGGCCCTGCAGCCCACCCTTAGGTGGGTTGTAGGAGCATACCACATGCAGTTTCTTGGTGTTGCCAAGCAGCAGCACGGTGTGGAGGAGCTCACAGGTTGACGGCAGCACGGAGGTAAAGCAAAAAGAGAATACCCTTATTTTTCCAGGTACGACAAAAAATGGAATGATTATCAAGAGATATATGGTGGTTACCCCAGATGGGGGTGTAAGCTAAGGGTTTGGGGTTAGATTTAATATGCTTGTGAATGATTTTCCATTAGAATATAGAAGCAGCTATGGTAGGGTGAGACTTTAAAGAAGAGGTAAGGGTGTTATAAAGGAAAGCAGTCGCCACATTACCAGGACATAAGGATGTTTCCATATTGACCCATAAAGGAGACTGGATGTTGAGTTAGTTAAACCATTTAATTGTTTGAGATGTACGGAATCGATGATTAGGGGTATCCAGTGGGAGGGACGGGGGGTGGATGCCATAGCCAGGTGAAGGTAGTGAGTATCTCTGGGCTGACAGTGCACAGAGCAAAGTTCATGGTGTATGAAATGGTTAGGGATTGTGGAGGGAAACCGGATTTCCTGGTGCATTTGGGAACTAATGATCTAGAGGGAAATAGCATTTTGGAAATCCAAGCAAGGTTCCAAGAACTTGCCAGAGTCTGTCGGGATAATGGATGCAACATTTCCTTTTCGAAGATATTGCCAGTACCAAAGGCCTCAGTGGAGAAAAAAATGAAACTCACAGAGGTTAATGACTGGCTCAGGAAGTGGGGTGAAGAGAGTGGGTTGGGGGTGTTAGGGAACTGGAATGGAGTTTGGGAGGATAAGGGACTATATGCCAAGGACAGGTTTCATCTTGCCCCATTAGGGAAGGAAGTCCTTAAACAGGGGATGGCTGACTACATACAAGAAAGGTGGGGTTTAAACTTGTAAGGGGGAAGGGATAAGGAGAGACGATCAGAAGCCTCTCCTCCAGATGAGGAGTAGCCTTCAAGCCCAGGGGGGAAACAGACTGGAGGTGGAGGTTCAGGAGGAGCTGGGGAGGATGGAAGTATAAGGAATCTGGGTAGGGTTCGACAAAGAGGATCAGGGATAAGGGTGGGGTGGAGTAAGTGCCATGAGCTTGGGAAACAAGTTGCCAGAGTTCCAGGCCATGCTGTTCAAGGGGGGTGGATGGGGCGGTCACGGAGACGGGGCCAACAAAAACCATGACTGTGACCTAAACACACGGGGTACACTATGCTTAGGAAGGATAGAAAGGAGGGCAGAGGGGTGGGTGGCTATGTTCATTAAGCGATGACATAGAAATTGCTATGGTAGAAGAGGCAGAGGAAGCGTGGAGCCTTATGGGTCACCTGCGATCCCAGCAGGAGATACGGTCAAGCTGGGAGTAGCATATAGGCCCCCCGGGATGAGTGATGTTCTAGAGATGGTTTTGCTGGACAACATCATTGCCCAGTGGGTCCAAAAGGGAAGGAGTGGTGTTGATGGGGACCTTAATATGCCAGGTACAAACTGGGGAACCATGTCCTCTAAGGTGGCCAAGGAGAGAGGCACTGGATGGCTTCAGGATGTTTCTTAACACAGCATGTGATGGAGCCCACAAGGGGAGGCATGTCCTGGATGGTTCTGGCAGATGGGGATCTGTAAGGGACATGGCTGCAGAACCCCTGACTGGGAGTGACCACAATACTGTCTGGTTTCAAATAAGCATGGGGAGTGGGGGTGAGATCTAGGACACTGGCAGTGGACTTCAGGGAGGCAGACTTTATGGGCATGGAAAGCATTCTCAAGGATCACTTGAAGGGGATTACCCAACGACAAGTGGTGGAAAGGTGATGGGAGGTCATAAACGGGACTCTATGAGGCAGTCAGGATCTGCGCTAAGTTGAAACGTAAGGAGCAAGGTCACATAAACCATGCTGGTGGTCCAGTGAGGTATAGGTAGCAGTCAGAGAAAGAAGGTGCCTACAAAAATATAAAACAACAAGAGGGGATAGGATAAGAAATGTACCAGCTTGCATCTAGAAAAGTCACCCAGTATGGTGAGGGGAGCAAGTCCAGTAAAGAGCAGTGGCTGGCACAGAGGATACATGGAGGGAAAAGGGTTCTTCAGTACATTGGGGGCGGAGAAAACTAAGGGCTGTCTCAGCAGATTGAGATCAGAAAGAGGGTGGGTGGAAGAAGCGAGGACCAGGCAGGGTATTTAACAAGTACTTTGCCTCTGTGTTCACTAGGGAGGGATGGGATATCTACAAAACAAGGCACAGAAGGGATAGAAGCGCAGTGAGTGGGATCAGGAGCAACAGAAATGGAGCAAGAGGAGGGAAAGGTACCCAAGGGTGTCACATCTGGATAAGGATAAAAAGACCAGTAAGGTGGAGGGGACGGATGATGCTATCTCTGCCAAAGGGTGTGGTTAGCCCTCAAGGCCCTAAAGAAAGACAAATCTCCTGGGCGGATAGCATTCATCCAGTACTATAGAATTGTGGACATACTGGCACCCCTGGCCGAACTTTCAGCAGGTCACTTGAGACAGGGAGGATACCTAGGATTGTGCAGGAGGCACATGGTACCAATCCATAAAGGGGGGTCGAGGTACCAGGTAACTATAGACCCATCAGTTTGACCTCGTGGTGGGAAAATTAATGGAGAGTATACTAAAGGAACGATTGGGGTGTACTTGGAGGAGGTGGAGGTCTGGATAGTCGGCAACATGGGTTTGTGCCAGGTAGATCATGTCAAACCAACCTTGTGGAGTTCTATGAATGGGTAACATCAGAAATGGACAGGGTAAGCCTTTGGATATATTATTCTTGGACTTCAGCAAGGCATTTGACTCTGTCCCCCACAATGGTCTGGTGGAGAAACTGATGGGAGTAGGCCCTTTGATGGTCAGATGGATTGAAAACTGGCTAGCTGGATGCACTCAGAGAGTAGTGGTCTGTGGGAAGCTCTCGAACCCTAGAGAGGTTGGTAGTGGGGTACCACAGGGCTTGGTCCTGGGTCCGATCCTGTTTAATGCATACATATCGGACATCAGAGGGTATAGGGTGTGAAATGAGTCTCTTCACGGATGACTACAAGATGGGAGCAGTAGTTGAGGGAGAAGAGGGGAGTTGGCCTACAGGACCTGGACACCCTGGAAGCTGGGGTCACACATGGAAATTAAATTTCAATATCACCAAGTGCAAGGTGTTGCATCTTGGTCAGAAGCTTCTAAACACAGGTACCCTGGAAGGGAGGTGCTGGAGGCCTCAATGGGGAAAAGACCTAGGTGTCATGGTGGATACATGTATGAATAACTCTGAGCAGTGCAGGAGAGCAGCTAGCAAGGCAAACAGGATGTTGGGATGCATCGTAACGGGATCACCTCTCAGCAAGGAAGTGATTCTGCTGCTGTACAATGGACTAGTTAGACCACACCTTGAGTACTGTGTACAGTACTGGAGACCACACTTGAAGAGGGACATACAGCTCCTGGAGAGGGTAGAGAGGAGGGCAACTAAGATGATACGAGGACTAGGGGAGGACAGACTTGAGAAGCTCTGCCTGTTTTCATTGGAGGCGAGGAGAGACAGGGGGGACATGATTGAGGTCTTCAAGTACCTCAAGGGAATAAATAGGGTAAACATGGAGGGGATCTTTAGACTAAAGCAGGGAGGTATCACCAGAGGGCATGGTTTGAAGTTGGAAGGTGGAAGGGTGAAGGGGAAAAGAGGAGGGAGGTTTTCACTGAGAGGGTGGTGGACCCTTGGAATGCACTGCCTGGTGAGCTGGTTCAGAGATCCACAGTGGAGGGCTTCAAGAGAGGGTGGGACAGACACAGAAAGTGGATGTATCAGATGATGGCCTGTCCCGGGGGGGGGTGGGGATCAATGATAGGGGTTTCTGGAGCACAAGGGATGGGAGGGTCTCGGCACCCAACTAAGGATCTAGGTTCGAGCAGACTCAATAGACCGTAAGGCCTAATCTGCTGGCAAATAGTATGTTAGTATGTTAAGTAGGCTTGGAACCAAGGAAGGCCAAAGCCACCTTTTGACCAATGGGATCTAAGTTTATTACGACTAAATCTAGGTATTTGCCTTCCCAAATGAAGCTACCGATAATTTTGTCTATTTTGGTAAGAAAACTAGAGGAAGTATCAAAGGTATATTGAAAATAGGTATAATATTTTAGAGTTATTGACATTTTAATGGCGGAAATTTTACCATTAAAAGAAAGTTTAAGTAGCTTCCATCTATCAAGTGTTGTTTGGATACTGGTTAACAGAGGGGAAAGATTAGCATACCATAATTTATTCAATGTCAGGGTGATCCGAATGCCAAGATAAGATATACCTTGGGGGGCCCAATGAAAGCCTAATGAGTTGTTCATGAGGGGACTACAAAGGGTATTCAGTGGTAGCGTTTCGGATTTGTTAAGGTTTAGAGCTAGTCCGGAGTGGGAGGTGAAGTCATTCAGTAGTTTAACTAAAGGTTGCCCAGAACTTTCGAGGTTTTCCAAGTAAAATAAGGAGATCATCTGCATATGAAAGTGAAGTATAGTGGAGAGTTACCAATAGTAATGCCTTAATTGTACCGGATTGGACGACGACGCAGAAAGAGGTTCCATGGCGTATAAACAATGAAGGCGATAAGGGCATCCTTGTCTGGTGCCTCTTTCTAAGTAAAAGGAGGGGACAAAATAAGAGTTCGTGAGAACTCGAGCTGAAGGGGAGGTATACAATAATTGAATCCAAGCACAAAAATTATTTGTAAAGCCAAAATGAGATAGCACCTGATATAGAGATTCCCAATTGAGAGAGTCAAATGCTTTCTCAAAGCCAATAGCTATTGCAGCTGCAGGGGTTTTAAGAGTTTTTGCTTTGTGAATTAAATTGAGTAATGAGCAAAGATGATCGGAACTGTTTCTATTTTTGATAAATCCTGATTGAGAAGTATGGATGAGTTTAGTCATTAAAGATTCTAAGCGGTGAGTTAATAATTTGGCAAAGATTTTTCCATCAGTATTATATAGTTAATACTTTTAATAAGAAATTCACAGATTTGACTTCATTCAAATATAATGCAATAAAAAGAAACTACCCTACTTCAAATTTTGGTATAATGGATAATACCTCCTCACCCTATAAAATTAGCTCCCCTAAAATAAATTTTTCCTCTTTAAATTATTTGCATTTTTTATGATACCCCCTTTCTTGGGGACACTGCCAAGCCTAATATTTGCTTTTGAGGTTTAAAACTATCTGAGGTTTTGCTGCAACTGAAAAAATGTGGATCCCAGTAAATCTAGTGGCTAGGATGAACTGGAGCTTAGACTTTTAACACTGGCTGCACATCTCATTGCTGCACCTTTGACTCATTTGTATTATAGGTCTCTAATTACAGACATAGTGTCCCTAGGAAGCGTAATGTAGCTATAGTTGTCCCAATTTGCAAAAAAGATGTTTTGTTTGAACTGGACAGCAATCGTCCTATCTCTATTTTGTCTCCACTTGAGAAAATCCTTGAAAAATTTGTTTACGAAACAGGTTATGGGCAACCTAAGAGATTATTACTTGCTTTGTAATGAACAGCATGGATTTAGACTTTGTCATGGTACATTGATGGCTCTGACCAGGTTCACAAATGACATGCACCAGGCCATGAATAATGGCCATATGACTGGTGCCATCTTCATGGACTTTGACACAGTCGACCATGACCTTTAATTGAGTAGATTATCTTGTGCTGGAATTTCCCAGGTTACCCTGAAATAGTTTGAAAATGATCTTGACTGTCAGCAACAGCTAGTTAAGCTGCATGCCACAAAATATGGTCTTCTTACCTTGTCCTCTGGTGTGCTCCAGGGCACAACTCTTGGGCCACTTTGGTTTCTGTTTTTGTTAACGCCAAGCCTCAGTTATCATTGAATAGTAATCTTCTGCATTATGTGGATGATTTATTTATAAAGATGCTACTAATATTAATGAGCTGAATCATGTGTTCAGTGCTGATTTTTGTGTTATATCTAACTGGATGCTTAATAGAAAACCTGTATTGAATGTTGGAAAAAACAAAGCAATGGTGTTAGGAACAAAACAACAACTTGCTCATTTAAATGGGGTGCTTAAAGTTTAGATTTTGACAGGAATCCTTATTGAAAATGTGTTGCCTTTTAGGTACTTAGGATCCTGCTGGATCTGTTTGACATTTTCTCTCCTGACTGATATCGTATGTCCTACTGTAAATTGTATGCTGGGTTTATCTTATTGTATTCAACAACAGATGACTAAGGAAGCTAGACTGTCTATTGCAAGAAGTTTGTTGATGTCAAGACTGAATTACTGCTCTGCAGAGATCTGAGTGCCTGTGATGCAGATCTAAATAAATTTATTTATTTGCTTTTGTTAACCGGGTTATCACACTAGACAGCCATGTGCCTATTTTCAGGTGTGACCCGGGAGAGTTACAGGTGTCATACATAGTACATTAACAGTTACAGAATGGGTGCGACCTGGGAGAGTTACCGGTGTCAGACATCATACAATTAACAGTTACAGAATAGGAAAAGTCCATAGGAGAGCCAGGCATTACAAAGGTGGCTCTGTGATTGTGAAAATACACGAGAAAAATACAAGAATAACATAGGAAATAACTCAAGAGCATGGATTGGTAGAGTTCACAGTTTGTCAGTTTGAGGAGACAAGAAAATTACCTAACACAACAGGCGTTTCAAGGCTAGCTCTAGGACAAGGTAGACACTTATGCATAAACAGTAGTTGTGACAATGGTAAGTGCAAGTGGGGGGGTGCCAATGGCAGGGGGACTGCCCTGGGTTGCTAGGCCGGAGCTAGAGGAAAAGTGCAAAAGTGCAAGTAGGGCAGAGGCGGGGGAGTGAGGAAGAGGGTGAGGCATGTTGTTTATAGCAGCACATGCAAGTTTGCATCTCAAGCACCCCAGTTGAGAAACGTTTACGATTTACTACGTAATTAACACAAAAAATAAAAGATTGTTTGATTTGCAGGGGGTTTTATGTTTAATATCTTAAATTATGGTAAACCAAGAGGCCTTGGGCAACATCTCCCGATCCCCTTCACTGTTACTTCTGAAACCCTCAGATCAGCTGGCTCAGAATGTCTGGCATTGCCTTTTGTTAAGACCTTACAAGGGCAGAGCTCTTTTGCATATTTGGGACCTAAACATTGGAATACCTTCCCTACAGATGTCTATAGGTCTCAGACAAAGGTTAAGTTTAAAACTATGTTAAAACACCACCTACTTGCTCATTCTAAATGCAAATGCTATGATAAAGTTTTTTTTATTTTTATTGATCAGTAAATATCTGTACATTTTACACATAAGTTGTTATATGCTGTATAAAGTGTTTATTGTATGGCTTTAATGTGCTATATCTTTGTATCTGTGTCCCACTTGAAAACAGGCCTTTGTCCTAGCATGGTTTGCCCAGTTAACAAAAACAATCAAACAAATAAATAAATATATCATCCTGGACCCAACCAGGAAAGGCTGGTGCCTTGATTGGGAGGGGGGGGCAGTCACTGCCTAGAATTCAATAATAGGGTGTGTGCTGTCCCAGTGGAGCCGAAGCACTGAATGCCTTACCTCATGTCACGTCAGCAACTCGGGTTTGAGAATGAGCCTGGGTCATTGGAGAGCCAGCATGGGAGGAGGGGAGGGAGGGAGAGAGCATGATTGAGCAGCTGAAAGGCAGCTCTCCTCTCCCAGGGAGGACTCTGTCACCCATCGTAGTTTCACTGCCCTGATGGAGGTCCGTAGGCAGTGCAGGTGAGTAGGCAGCAAGTAGTGGGAGGGCATCCCATTACCGATGTGTGCACACACTCCACATACATGCGTGGCCAGGCAGGATCAGGAGAAAACAGGGGTAAATTCAGGACTAAAATATAAATTCAAAAAAATAATAGGATGTGTCATCATACAAGGCCTGTCTGGGGGTCATGGGTCCTGGGGCTGTCCCTGCCAGAGAATGAGTCAAGATGGAACACCTCTAGCAGGCCACTCTGATGAAGCTTGGGAGAGAACTGGCATACCATGCTCGGCGTGGGACCACTGTGGGTTTGAGTGAGGGAAGTAGCACCCAGCCCAAAGACTTTGTTTTCAAGACTAGAAAATAGAGTGGCTGGGATCTAGGGGAACTAGGGAATTACAGTCTGAAAGGAGCAGAGAGGACTGAGAGCTGATATATCCAGTGTGGTGATACGGTCATAGGTCTTGAATTTAATAACAAAGGGTGCCAATCCCTAAGAGACATCTGGGAGGGGTTAGATAATGGCTCCATGCAGTGGAATGGAGGAAAGCAAATGGCAGGTGAATCTGAGTGCTCAAAAGTTGGAAGGCATTGGTACAAATACACACCTGGTTGAACCTGGATCCTTAACTATGCAAGCTGTTGCTGGGAGAGGCTGGGTGTGGCTTTCCCTCCATCGGACAGGAGGTTATGTGTGACTCTGGGGGAGGACAGGGCATGAACCCATTTGGATGAGCTCCCCAATATGAATTTGGTGTCTGGGGAAACTTATGGGAGTAACATGAGTAAGCATCCACAAGTAACACTTCACACTTAAAAAGGTATAAGATAAAAAATATTCCATTTGTTTAGTACAAAACATAGTGCAGTGCAGTCTAGCTTACCAGACTAGGTACACAGAAAAACCCACCACAGTACAGACATATGGTAGAGCTGTTAATTGGACTAACATTTCACTTGGGCACTCCCAAGCTTCAGCAGAATGGCAGAGACCATTGACTGGGTTAGAGGGATGGCACACTGGAAGGGAGGCCTGAAGGCAAAAGGGGAACCAGATTCCTAATACACAAAGATGTTCAGGTGGCCATGATCTAGGCTTCTCTCTGCTTCCTCCACCTAGAGGAGCACCTATGAGACAGATGGTATATTCTAAGGGGCGGATTAAAGGGGTATATGTTTATTTGTCCTTGTGTAAGAGGGGTTAACCCTCCCCCCAATATACAGTAACTTAACTGTAGCACTTTCAGTTGTCTTACAGTGTGAGGCAACACTCTTTTGGTGGGATCTCAAGCAAAGAGTATCCACAAGAAAAGGGAAACCAGAGGTAGAAAGTTTCCCACTGTACCCCACAAATCCAGGCTGGCAGCAGATGTAAAATGGATAAGGCTGCATTAAAACAAAAAGTCAGCCCTTTAAGAGTGTACAGTTGCATAGTTTTGTGTATTATTCTTGGTTAGGTAGCTGTCCATTGCAGCATTAAAGGTACCTATACAGTTTCAGGTTTGCACCTCAAAGTGACTAAAAAAGTTACTTATTTAATAAATCTAATAGCAGACTTAATAATATCCTACATAGTTAGGGGTATAAATGGTCCAGTTAAGTGCATGAGAATCCTTCAGGAATTGCACAGTCAAGGGGCTACGGTGGTGTTCCTGTAGGAATCTCATTTGACAGACTTAGAACATGCCAAACTTAGATGAATGTGAGTGGGAGAAGACTATGCTTCTCAGTTCAAACTTCACCCCCATCAGAGGAGGGTGGCCATTTTGGTGAAGAGGGACACTGCACTTAAAGTTAACAAAATAGATAAAAACCCAGAGACAGGTATGTAAGGTTGTGGGGAAAATACAGGGGACAGACAAGTGTATTTTTTAATGTTTATGCAACCAAATATGAGGCAGATGGATTAGCTTTCCTCAACACTGTAATTGATTCACACAGTATGCTAGTGGTTGGAGGGGATTTTAAGGCAGTTACCAATCCAAAAATAGACAAATCAGGACAGGAAGGAATGCCACTTTCCAGAACACCTTTTATTCTCCATTGCATAGGGAAAATTCCTGCATAGGTTTCCATTTTGCTGTCTGCACTGTGGGCTCACATGGTAATGGAATGTTCCCGAACCCATCACATCCTCAGATCATGCACCAGTAGTGTTAGAGCTCTCCAGAATCCCAACTCCTAAGAAGTCAATCTGGAGACTCCAGTGTTAGTTTGATGAAGGCATGAGGCTTTAAGGAGCTGGTTCAGGCTAAGCTCAGCACTGGGAAACCTCCCAGTGATGAAGAGGGATGCCTTAAAAGCCTCAGTAAAAGGGGACATAATTAGCTAAGCAGCCCACAAGAAAAGAGAAGGAATAGCGAAGAGGGTAGCACTGGAAAAAGAAACCATAGATCTTGAGTTTCAGCACAAGGACATTTTAAATAAAAGTCAAACAGGAGCTGGAGCAGAAAGGGGAGCAGTTAACCCAAATGCGTGAAAAACAATTGGAAGGAAACCTTAGATAAGCAAAACAGAGATATTATGAACAAGGAAACAAAGCAGGTAGACTAATAGCCTGCAAGGTCTGAAAACAATCAGTGAGCAGGTCAGTACACTATAATAAGAACCCAATGGAATGGACTCAAATAAGTATCCCTGTAGAGATACAGCAGGAGTTTGAGGTATTTTACTCAGACCTATATCAGACAGAATGAGGCCCAAAACATAGAAACATAGAAACATAGAATTTGATGGCAGATAAGGACCACTTGGCCCACCCAGTCTGCCCATTTTCCTACCTACTGGATAAGCTGCAGATCCTAGTTAACCAGCAGCCTACTTCTTCCTACCCCCAACCCCTAGAATTGCCTTATGACTGTCCCATGCATGCTTGAATTCCATCACTGTTTTTGACTCAACAACCTCCTCCGGAAGGCCGTTCCATGCATCCACAACCTCTCTGTGAAAAAATGCTTCTTAAATTACCTCTGAGCCACCCCCATCTTCAAATTGTGCCCCTTGTTCTTGCACACCTCTTATTTTGAAAGATGCTACCCTCTTGGACTTTGTTGATTCCCTTGAGGTACTTGAAAGTTTCTATCATGTCCCCCCTCTCCCTCCTTTCCTCGAGGCTATACATATTAAGCTCCTTAAGTCTCTCTTCATATGTCTTCCGTGCAGACCCTGCACCATTTTAGTTGCCCCCTCTGGACAGCTTCCATCCTGTCTATGTCTTTGCAGAGATTGGGTCTCCAGAACTGCACGAGTACTCCAGATGGGGTCTCACCAGCTGTCTGTACAGAGGGATAATAACTTCCTGTTTTCTACTGGTGATGCCTCTCCCATGCATCCCAGTATCCCCCAGCCCTCCTTGCTGCCCTCTCACATTGTTTGCCCACCTTTGGTCATCTGATATGACTACCCCCAGGTCCCTTTCCATTTTTGTTGTTGTTAGTATCTCACCCCCCATTGTGTACTCTTCCCCTGGGTTTTTGTTTCCCAGGCGCATTACCTTGCACTTCTTAGCATTGAATCTAAGCCGCCATACATTTAACCATTCCTCTAACCTTGCCAAGTACCTTCTCATCCTTTCCACCCCACCTTGTGCATCAACTCTGTTGCAGATCTTTGTGTCATCTGCAAAGAGACATACTTTTCCTTCCAGTCCCTCTGCAATGACACTTATAAAGACATTGAAGAGGACCAGTCCTAATACTGAACCCTGCGGTACCCCACTAGTAACCCCCCTTTCTTCAGAGTGGACTCAATTTACTATTACTCTCTATGTCCTATTCTCCAGCCAATTCTTTGCTCAGGCTGTCATCTTAGGACCACTCCCAGGCTGGCTAACTTGTATATTAATCTTTTGTGTGGGACTGTGTCAAATGCCTTGCTAAAGTCTAGGCAGGCCATGTCCGTAGCCCCTCCCTGATCTACTACTTTGGCCACCCAGTCAAAGAAATCTATCAGATCTGTCTGGCATGACCTTCCGCTGAATCCATGCTGCCTTGGGTCCTGTGCCCTCTGGCCTCTAGATACTCAACAATTCTTTCCTTCAGAAGTGATTCCATCATTTCCTATCACTGAGGTTAAACTAACATGTCTGTAGTTTCCTGCTTCTGTTTTGCTCCCACTTTTGTGACGGGGAATCACATCTGCCCTCCTTCAGTCCTCGGGTATCACCCCATCCTCCCATGATTTGTTAAAGAGGGTAGTCAGTGGTGTCACTAGTTCTACCCTTAGTTCTTGTAGAATTCTGGGATGAATCCATCAGGCCCATTGCTTTGTCCACCTTCAGTTTTAAGAGTTCTTTCATAACCCTTTCTTCTGTAAATGGGCTGGTATCAACTTCTGTATCCAGAGTGTTTCTATTGTTTGTTTAGGTACCTCCCTCTTCATTTGTAAATACTGAGCAAAAATATTTGTTTAGTATCTCTGCCTTTTCACAGTCACCCTCTGCCCACCCTCCTCCCTTTATTAAGCCTCACTATCCCTCCCTTGGTCTTCCTTCGCTCCCTGATGTACCTATACAAGGTTTTATCCCCCTTCTTAACTGAGTTGGCTATCTTGTCCTCGGTTTGGGCCTTTGCTGTTCTGACTGCCTTCCCAGTTTCCTTTTGCTTCAACTGATACAGTTCTCTGTCCTGCTCCTTCTGTGATTCCTTGTACTTCCTGAATGCTTTCTTTTTCTCTTGAACCTTCACTGCCACTTCCTTTGAAAACCATAGTGGTTTCTTACATCATTTGTTTTGTTTATTTGCTTCACACAAAGGCTTGTTACCTCTGTGATGGCAGTTTTTATTATTCCCCATTGTTCTTCCACCCCTCCTTCCTGCCCATTTGCTAGTGCATTCCTTAGGCACTCACCCATTCTGGCAAAGTCAGCCCTCCTAAAGTCCAGTACTTTTGCCTTTGTATGGCTTGACTCTATTGCTGTGTTTATTGTGAACCATACTGTTCGATGGTCGCTAGTTCCCAGGTAGCTACCCACTTCTACATTTGTGATCCTTTCTCCATCTCCATTTGAGAGAACCCGGTCTAAGATTGCTCCCTCTCGAGTGGGCTCCAATACTAGTTGTCTAAGGCATGCCCCCTGTAGGGCATCTAGAATAACCCCACTTGTCGAAGTGGCTGCTGCAACTGCACTCCAGTTAACATCTGGCATATTCAGATCCCGTGCAGCTGTTCTTGTGATCCTGAGGATGCGCTTCCTGTCCCTCCAAGCCATGGCACCAGGCAGGCACCTTACTTCAGTTTTCCCTGCTCTCCCCAGTTCTATCCCCCTAATAATTGAGTCCCCCACCAGGAGCTGCTTCCTTTCCCTGTGGTGTCCTCTGCCTCCTTCCTGTGGGCCTCCCTTGTGACAGTTGTCCTCAGCCTCCTTAGTCTCCTCTGCAGGTGCATCCATAGAAGAGCTATTTTCTCCCAGAATGGTGTATGGATTGTGGAGGGGAACAACTGACTGGGTGTGCCTCTGTTCCACCATCATCACCCTCCCTGAGCCCACTGTGGTCCAACTGCTGTGCTTTCTTCACAACCTCTGATGTAGTGGTGGTGGCTCTGGTGCTCCCTGGATGGGGGAGGTTCCCTTCCTACTGTCCAGTGTGGCCTGGGGAGGTTCCCTACTACTGTCCAGTGTGGCCTGAAGATGGGCAACTTCCTCCCTCAGGGCAGAGAGTTGTCTGCAAATAGGGCAGCATCTCAGCCTCCAGAAAGACTCCCAGAAGACTACTGCCCCACAGCCATTACATTGCACTACTCCCACATGTTTATCTACTTTTGTGTATGTGTGTGTGTGTGTGTGTGAGATTGGTTTATTATATAGAAATATATATATATCATACAATGTGTATGCTTATATTGTCAGTGCAGTGTGCTAGAGAGGATATGACAGTGATATGCACTTGCACTCTTGAGGAAATGATGTCAGAACCCCAGGTATAAAGGAACTATTTCCAGGGGTGGGGTGAGGGTGGGCAGGTTGGGCCTAAACTGTGCCCTCACAAAACAATCAGCTAAAAGCTCTGACCCACCTCTGTGATGAGTGCCTTCCTGTCAGCAAGATGCCCTACACAACAATTTGACAGAGAAAATACCCTGCTAATCAAACAGAGAAAAATCCAGACATCCAAGTCAGACACAGGTAAACCTTCCCAGCCCAAAAACAGCCTGGTGGTTTCCTGCTCTGAAAGCAGTCAGCCCCAAAATAAGTCAGCTGTGCTTTAAACTCTTCCTGCACTGAAAATCTTAAGAACTGTAACAAAAGTAAAGCTAGATCCACCTCCCTCTGTTGCTTGAAAGACTGTCTTTTCTGATAATTCTAAGTTCCTTATTTCACCTTTAGTTAGCAGTAGCCTCCACCTGCAGAATATCTGCTGCAAACCAAAGACAATTTTAAGGTTCACCTCCCTCTGTTGTGAGCACAACTCACTTTCTTGCAAATCCTATATTCAGTATTGCAGCTTCCAGCCAGAGGTAGCTTCACCTGAAGAATATTAGCTGTTCTGATGAGTTTGCTATAAAACACTTGCTTATAATACTGTTGTTCTCAGGTCTGTAAGACTCTTCCAAAGCTATTGGCTGATAAGTGGCTATGATGTAAGCACTTCCTGACACAGTCAGGCCTGGCCTTTTAAGACACACACAGACAGCACAACTCGCTTTCTTGCAAATCCTATGTTCAGTATTGCAGCTTCCATCCAGAGGTAGCTTCACCTGAAGAATATTAGCTGTTCAGGAAGAAATGTTAAATTACTTAAATGGATGCCCCTTTCATACCTGAAAAGGGATGACATGGAAGCACTAGAGACACCACTCTTACAACACAAAATTCTGGATAAAATAAAACCGCTTAAAAATAACAAAGTCCCTGGGACGTATGGATACCCATCTGAATACTATAAGGTGTTTTGCCCATAATTAGCCCCTACCTTGGGAGAGGCATTTACATTTATTCTACAGAAAGGGGGCCCAAATCCCACCATCTTGGTGATAAGCCCTCATTGTGGTCTTACTAAAGCCTGACAGAGATCCTGGGAACTGTGGGTCATATCACCCTATATCATTGCTCAACACTGACTTAAAATATTCTCTTGTATCCTGCCAGACTACAGAAGTGCATAGCAACCACAGTACACTATGACCAGATGGGCTTCATAACAGTCAGATTAATTTAGGATAGTATCTATAGATTTCAGAATATTATTAGAGCCCAGAATGGTAAGACAGTCTTCCAACTGGCCATCAATATGGACACTGAGACGGCCTTTAACAGGATGGACTGGTAATTCCTAATGAATACCCTGCAGCAGTTCAACTTTGGTCCCCACTTTGCTGGGGCTTTATCAGCTCTGTATCAATCCCCCAAGCCACAATTAAGGTAAATGGGTACACTTCTGAAGGGTCAGCCTGGGTCTTGGCACTCGGCAGGGATGCCTGCTATCCCCACTGTGGTTTACCCTCAGCTTGAAACCCTAGCAATAGTGAAAAGAATAAACCTAGACATCAAAGGAGTTATAGCAGGGGAAGGGATGGAGCAGAAGATTGCACATTATGCAGATGACTCTGTTTTTGGGGACCCAAGCTCTTCATTACCACACCTGGTAAACAACTTATAGCATTTTAGGACACTAGCTGGGCATAAAATTCATTGAAACAAATCTTAGGTGATGATTCTAAGTAGGATCCCTCCCCCAGGATTTAAGATTATCATTCCTTTCTCCTGGACAAAATACAATATGTTTTGTTATCTATAGGTACAAATATCTGCAGACAGTTCACAACTGTTTAAGAATAACTATAAAAGATTATATGACTCTGTAACAACCTGTGCTCACCCAGGACTCAGTCTGCAACTGGTTGCCAAGTTTCTCAATACTTGTAAGGGTCCCTCAGTAACTGCCACCACTCAGAAGTGATTCTCTTGCCTGGGAACTTTCTTAGTCTGAATCTCACCAGAGCCACTGCCCACATTGTACAGTACACTTTTGCCTAATGGCAAATGGCCTTTGCCTGTCACTCACTCCTGAGAAAACACTTTACTTATTAGAATATGGTAACTGTAGCCTTCTTCTCTTTTTGGAGATGGATTGTGGATTTGTCAATATCAACAGTTACCTATTCCCTCAAAAGAGTCAATCATGGACACATAAAGTACATAAAAATAATATTTACTACTGCACAATAATTACACATTCCACAGGATGTCACACATACAGAAGGCTATAGAAATTGCAGGGTTACTGCAGAAATTAAAAATAAATGATTTGCACAGAGCAAAAGAAATAAATGGAAAACTTCCCTAGAGCTTCTTAACTCTAGCAGAGTAGAATGTATTTTACCACACATGATACCTTAGTATGATGAGGCAGACTCCAACTCTTAGCTGGTGAATGCACACAGTCCCAATACAGACTGACTGATACTTCTCACATTCAGACTTAAGCCTGCTTGCATGCTTGGCTCCATCCACCCTCATAACCCCTGTTCGGTGACATCATTTCCAGGACCAATGCTTAATTTTCTCAGCACAGTCCCTCCAAAGGGACTAGTTGAAACTGGACCCATAGATGTTTGGTACTCAAGGACACCTCTCACTGTTTTACTTGCCGTATGCTCTACAGAGAATCATCTGAGTGCCCAAGACAGTTTTCTGACATGAAAGAGACTTCTGTACGTAGATATCCTCCTATGACTTGATCAGGGTGTCCTGTCCTTTCCAGGACAAAAAGACTGAAATTGCCCTCAGACACAGCTGTTCTATGTTCTGATGAAAGTCTTCCTTTTATTTTCAGGAAGCTCACTTTGTTCCTTCAGTTGATTACATTCTAACTGATATCATTGTAGATATAAATAAAGAAGTACAAAATTATTATAGTGTATGGGAGAGCCCTATTATAGAAGGAACTCAATGAATTCCTAGTGTTGTTGTACCATTAATGTAATGCCATGAGGTTGTTGTACCATCTTGAGTATGTCACAACTGTGGTACAAGTTGAACACCCTCACACCCTGCTGATTCAGTCTCCACTGATCATGGTGCTGCTGCTGTCCAAAAACATCGCCTTTTGCTGTTCTTTTCTTTTTTTTTTCAAACTATAGGCAGTTATTTGCTGGCAGGATGGAGACGCGGTTCAGGTGTTTTTTCACAGAGTGAATGAGAGGAGCAAGGAGGCACACTGTCGCATTGAGAACAATAACAGCACATGGGGCTTGGTCATGGGAGGGTGGGGGTAAGTATGAAACAGATGCATGGCAATTTTTTTTCAAAGTTCCCAAGAGGTGCTTCATTGATGTTAACTGTTGACCATACACTACAAAAGACAATGGATGAACAACAGAAAAACAACAGTGTTGAGTTCACTTCTTGAGGTTGTATGACAAAGTAAACCTCTTGAGCTTCGCACTTGAGGTTTATAAGGTTGTCATGACAACCACTCAAAGTGAAAATAGCATTGCCTTTTTCTTTTCTTTTTCTTTCTCATTTAAGTTTTTATGCCTCACTTTTTTCCCCGTTTTCTCCCGGTCCCTGTACCAGCATTGCTCATGCGTGTGGAGGCACACGCATGCCACAGAACTGGAATGCACTTCCCACTACTTGCCACTCCTCTCCTGCCTACGCTGACATCAGACCTCCACCCAATGACAGCGGAACTATGGGGGGGGGTGTGGTGACAGCCTCTCAGGAGAGAAGAGCTGCCTTTTGGCTGCTGGATTCGGGATCCTGCTCCATTACTCCCCCACCATGTCGTCTCTCCAGTGACCCAAGTCCATTCCTGAACCTGGGTCAATAGTGTGATGCAAGGTGAGGTGTTGGGCACCTCAGCCCTCTGTGTCACCGGGCCAGGATACCAGCATTGTTGTTCACTGTTGTCCATCCATTATCCTGTATGTTGCAGATGCACTGAAAGCTCACCTGGCTAGATGGTTGTTGATACCCTAACTCTCTATGGATGTATTCAGGAACTTAAAATGAACATTTTACCCAGAATGCAGTTCCTCTTTCAAACACTCCCCATCTAAATTCCCTTAAGCTTCTTGAATGCATTCCTTAATGACACCTGGAGATTTGTTTGGGCAGGAAAATTCCCCAGGATAGCAGAGAAAATACTCCAGTTACCTAGGGAGAAGGGGAGTCTAGGAATGCCTTGTTTCTGCAGGTATTATCTGGTATCCCAATGTGCTTTCCTATGCACCAAGGCAAAGAAAAGGGTCTCCACAGTGTGGTACACCTTAGCGGCAGACGTGCTCCCAGGCAGTTCATTGTGGACCCTTCCAAGAGCGGTTTTATCCCTGCCAGTGTGGCAGCAAATACATCATCCTTGGGCTATGTACACACTCCATATATTGTGAAAGTGAGAAAGCTTACTGGCACTCCAAAAGAACTAGAACATCTCACCCTGATAAGACTTTACCCCAGCACAGATGGATAGAGGATATGGGTACTGGAAGGTGAAGGGGATAACTAGGTTAGCCCAATGCATGAGCCCGTAAGGCTGCCTCTCATTCCAGTCTTTACAGGGGACCTTCACTCTTAGAAGAGAAGATCACTACAATACTGTACCTCCAGATTAGGAATTACAGACAGCAGGTAGGGGACCTTTCTAAACTGATAAGGCCTCAGTCAGAGATTGAGATTTTTTGTTTGCCGGGTAGTGGTGCTGGGGATCATGATCAGTCATCACAGAGCTACACAAGACACTAAGCGTGGATGCCAGTCCAACCTTGGCACAAATGTGCAGCAGCTGGGAGAGGTATTCCAAGAGAAGCAATGGGAGAGGGGGCTAGAGAGAGAGAGTAGATGGTCATGGCCTCGTCCACATGGAGAGAGTGAGAAATTGGAAAATTCTCCACCATTTTTCACACACACCAACAATAACAAAGCACTTTGGCATCATCCACATAGATGCGTGCTGGAGAAAATGATGGATGCGGTGCTCCCACTACAATGTCTTCTGGGAACACCCAGTATTGGCTGAATTCTGGGAACAAGCACACCAAGCCATGCAGGATACATTGGGAAATGCAGTGCTAAATACTTTTACAGATATGGTCCTGGGCTTCCCAACTCTCCTTAAAGCTCTAAAATTATCCAAAACTTAGGGCAAATGCTTAGGGTTGGAATAGTGAAATACATCATGTTGAGGGGCTCTCTCCACCCTCCATCTCTGGAATAGTAGTCATGAAGGTTAAAAAATAGTGTATGTAGAGAATAACAGAAGACCTCAAAGGTAATGACAACAATTATTAGATGCATGGGGCCCATAGCACATGTACAGTATAGCAGGGAGGGAGAAGATCTGCTGGCTGCAGAGAACTGGAGGGCTCAGAGAAGGACCCAGTGATGATATACTATATGGAGAAAAGACATTAGGCTCATTCATATTAGGAAGAAAAGAGGGGCACTCATCCCTGTATAGCTGTTATACTTCAGTTAGGAATGGGGTTCAATGGGGGGAATAACCCCTCCCACATCCCCTACTTAACCTAGCTACTTCCATTTGCTCTGCTTCAAGCATTTCAAAATCAACTTGGCTGGTCTGTGGATTTCCTAGTTCCTGGTTCCTGCAGCTGTGTGGCTGGTGTGGCTCTGCACTTTTCCTTTTGTACTTTTCCCTCTCCTCTCCTGGTCTCCATTTCTTCTGCCTGTGCTTCTTTCCCATTTCATTTCTCCTTGTTTCTCCCCCTCCCTTGCTCCCATTTTTGTCTTTGTGTTCATCTCCTCCTTCTCGCCTTTGCTGTTCTCTTTTCCTTTGTTTCCTCCCTTCTCCATTCCCCCTCCACTCCTCCTCTCATTCTGCTTTTCCCCATACTTTGTCTGTTTTTTTCCATTCCTCCTCTGTCTCCTCTGGTTTCTTTTGGGCTTTTACTACACTGCCAGCGACTGCTCCATTTCTCTGCCGGCACTTCTGGATGTGATGTCACCCAACGTGCTTAGCTTCCAGCTGCCAGCACTGGTGGAGCATTCTACCTTGGACATGGATGGTACTCTCTCTTTGCTGGAGTGCAAGTACCCTGTATCTGTTGCCATCTTTCTGTGGCTGTTCCCATCACTGCATCAGGACCCTTCTATGTGAACACACTGGCTGCCACTCCATTGCTCAGTCAAGGACATGCTGTTGCTGGCAGCTGTCACCTATCTGCAAGATGCTACCTGTACTTCAAATGCAAGCAAAATGTAGAACAACAAATACACCATACCAGGATTTCCTGCATGCTATGTCAGTCATTTCCACAGCCTGCTGACCCACGGTTCCTGCTAGTGCTGACTTTCCCTGACTTTGTAGTGGCCTTCAGTAATCCTGGAATGGCCTCTGCTAAGGACTACATGCCTGTCAGTTTGACCGCTGTGATAGGGAAAATGATGGAATCACTTCTGAAGGAAAAGAATTGTTGAGTACCTAGAGGCCAGTGGGGCACAGGACCCAAGGCAGCATGGATTCACAGTGGGAAGGTCATGTCAGACAAATCTAATTGATTTCTTTGACTGGGTGACTAAAGTAGTAGACTATGGAGAGGCTGTGGACGTGGCCTACCTAGACTTTAGCAAGGCATTTGACACAGTCCCACACAAAAAGATTAATAAACAAATCAGCCAGCCTGGGAGTGGGTCCCAGGATGGTAGCCTGGGTAAAACATTGGTTGGACAACAGGACACAGAAGGTAATAGTAAACAGAGTCCACTTTGAAGAAAGGCAGGTTACTAGTGGGGTACCACAGGGTTCAGTACTGGGTCCAGTCCTTTTTAATGTCTTTATAACTGACATTGCAGAGGGCCTGGAAGGAAAAGTATGCCTCTTTGCAGATGACACAAAGATCTGCAACAGGGTTAATACACAAGGGGGCATGGAAAGGATGAGAAGGAACTTGGCAAGGTTGGAGGAATGGTCAGCAGTATAGCAACTTGGATTCAATGCAAAGAAGTGCAAAATAATGCACATGGGAAACAAAAACACAGGGAAAGAGTACACAGTGGTGGGGGGAGATAGTAACAGCAACAAAAATGGAAAGGGACCTGGGGGTAATCATATCAGATGACCTTAAGGTTGGCAAGCAATGTGAGAAGGGAGGGCTGGGGGGATACTGGGATGTATAGGGAGAGGCATCACCAGTAGAAAACAAGAAGTTGTTATCCCTCTGTACAGACAGTTGGTGAAACCCCATTTGGGGTATTGTGTCCAGTTCTGGAGACCCCATCTTCACAAAGATGTAGACATGATGGAGGCAGTCCAGAGGAGGGCAACTAAAATGGTGCAGGGTTTGCAAGAGAAGCTTTATGAGGAGAGACTAAAGGAGCTTAATATGTATACCCTTGAGAAAAGGAGGGGGGCATGATAGAAACCTTTAAGTACCTCAGCGGAGTCAACAAAGTCCAAGAGGGTAGCATCTTTCAGAAAAAGAGATGTGCAAGGACAAGGGGGCACAATCTGAAGATGGGGGGGACGGCTCAGGGGCAATGTGAGGAAGTATTTTTTTACAAAGAGGGTGGTGGACACTTGGACCCACCTTCCTGAGGAGGTTGTGGGGTCTAAAACTGTGGGAGAATTCAAGAATGCATGGGATAGACATAAGGCAATTCTTGTGGGGGGTAGGAAGAAATAGGCTGTTGGTTAACTAGGATCTGCAGCTTAACCAGTAGGTAGGAAATGAGCAGACTAGGTGGGCCAAGCGGTCCTTATCTGCTGTCAAAGTCTATGTTTCTATGTTTCTATTTCCATCATGGAGGGGGAACTCACCTCCTACTTGTGCCTTGTCCTTACAATTTCACTGCATCGCAGTGGTGGCCTTTTCTCACTTAATTTTGGTCATTCTCAGAGTTTGTGGCATCTTCTCTCTTTCACTTCAGCATCACAGGTACCTGGACCTCTCTGGATAATAATCTCTCCATTGTTTTGCTTGACTTTCACTGCATACTGCTCTGCGCAGTGCTGAATCGGCTTACTGGTGCCACCTTGTGCCTTACCCTTCAGTGTTGCCTTTCCATACTCTTTACACCTTGCATCAGTTTCACCGTATTTAAGCACCCTTGGGCATTTCTGTGGGATGGACCTTGAGAACAACTTGTAACAGAATCTCTGTCTCCTGCCTCTCACTTCTTGCAAGCTACAACCTGCAGCGTCCTTCATCCTTGCTTCAGAAGGAGGACACCTCGTCTCAGTGTTCCCAAGTTACAATGAATGCTGCAACCAGCAGCACAGTATATAGGAATTCTGCATCCCTCTATTCAGTTTGTAACTGCTTACAGGAACAGTGGGAATTTATGGGGATTATTGGACCCACTGTCAGTCATCGAGGCAATGCTTCGGATCTACCCACTGGGTGGATTACAGTCCTGCAGACAGGACTGCATCCCATGCTACTTTCAGAATTGAAGTATACTGCTCCGTCTAGATCTGCCTAGGGGTCTCCAACCCTAATGGCTTATGTTTCCTCCAGGACGGACTGCATCTGATTAGGTTCTGCACAGAAGTTTCAGCTTTTAATATCTTCATTTTTTAGGATGCCATTGCTCGTAATCATCTCTGTTACCCGGAGGTCTCCTCCACCTCCTAGCCTGTGTGTATCATCTCACCTGTCAACTTACGTGTGGGTCTAGTCCCCTCTTATTCACTCATTGACCTATATGGAGGTTCCATCCTGCTATTTTGTCACCTGCTGACCTATGTGGGGGTCTAGTATTGATAATTTCGTTACCTGTTGACCTACATGGTATTTGTACCGCTCTTTTCATCACACTTTGACCTATGTGGAGGTCTCATTTGTTAATTATGTTACTGGTTGCCCTACATGGAGGTGTCATTTTCCTAATACATCACCTATTGACCTACATGGAGGTCTCATCTGCCTTTTGTCGTTTGTGACCAACGTGGAGGTCCCATACTCTAGTTCACCACCTACTGTTCTATGTGGCAGTGCATGCGGATCTTCATCTCTTATTGACTTACGCTTCAGAATCTGCCTCCAGGTCATTCTCTCTTCATTCAGTACTATGGCTGCTACTACTTCAGGAATTCCATCTCCTGCCTCAGAAGTGGGTATGTCAGAAGCTCCTCACTTCTTTTCTGAGCTTCCTGTTTCTCGCAATCGATCCAGCAATCCTTCTACTCCCACCTATCTCCCCATCTCGATGTGCCTCCAGCTTGCACTTCTCTGCCCCGATTCCTGGATCGACTCTTTCTGCATCATCAAAGACTCGGCAGTCATGTCTTGCCATTTGGTTCATTCCATTATGTACTTCTTGGTGGATGTTTCCTGCCCCCTTGATCAGACTTTCATCTGTTTCCTCCTTGTGTTCTGTAGTGATGTTTGGCTGTGGCCTTCTCCTTCATTGCCTTGGGTCTGGATCTGGACTGTCTCCTGGATATAGTCCTTCTGTATTCCTTTTGGGGCCTCACATGCGCCACTATCAACTGCTCATCCATCCATCAATTCCCCTCCTTGGATCCATCATCACTCATGCTTCCAGTAACTATTCCTCCATCCTACCATGTCTCCTCCATCTGTTGTTACTCACGTCATCAGTGGAATTCCAGTTCCACCATCCACCTCTCAATCCTTTACTGTTCCATTGATCGACTCCAGCACTACCTTAATCACATCTCCATCATCCAATCAAGACTTTCCAATCTACCATCATTCTTCAACCTACCTGCCATCATAAAACATCAGCTGCTCCAAAGTACTTTTACTTTCCCTTAATCACTACCCATTGACTACGAACCCCTGATATCATTGTTTTCAAGTTCTGAATGCCAGCACCCAGATATAAGCTTTTGCTCATCCATATGTTCGAATCTATCTAATCATACATATATCTCCGATACTTTAATACTGAATACCACAAAGACATGCCTGACATAATTTAACTGCCCATCTTCCTGGCTCCTCTTTTAGGCCACTCTTGTGGATAGGCACTACATGCACCAATCTCCAGTCCCACGGCATGCATCCCGTGTCCAGGGAGGTTTTGAACATGTCAGCCAGTGGCCCGGCCAACACCGCCACCAACTCTTTTAACACCTGGGGTGAATACCATTGGGACCTGGTGTCTTGTCCACCCTAAGTGCTTTCAGACCTTCCAATACTCTGCTTTCCTGAATCACTTCATCAGTCACTTCCTCCCCCATTGCCCCCACCCTCCCAGTCCACAGTGGTAAAGGCCCTCCTACCTCCCTCGTGAACACAGAGCAGAAGTAATCATTTAGTATGTCTGCCTGCTCCTCCCCCTTCTCCACCCACCCCGCTCCATACCTGATCCAGATGTATGTAAACTGACCTTGGTTTACCTTAATGAACATAGAAGTTAAAAAACATACTCAAGACTACTGATCATTGTAAGTGCCCCTTTTAGATATACCAGGCTATTGCACCAAAAATGGATTCCATAAATCCGCAAAAGACTGTAGTTTATCTTTCAAAATATGTAATATTTGCTCTAATCTAGCACAGTTTAAAACTAAATTAAAGGGATGCTTTCAATTCCCTTAGGCCTCAAATTGTCCTTAGTTTAAAAAACACATTTTATGATTGCATGCATTCTATTGACATTGTTGGTGTAGCTGGTAATTTGAGTCTGATTCCATTTTTTATTTTTAAAACTCAAAGACAGATTGCCTGCCATACTGGTGTTACCACACAAAAGCATACTTGTTTACAGTCCTTGATCAACTCTAAGTGCAGCTTTCCTGGACTTAGAAACACCTCAACACAGTTTAGACACTCAAGATGTAGTGGGAAGAGAGGGGACTACTGCACAAGTGACTGCACTGTTTGTGGTGTTTCTAATGTACAGGAAATATGCAATATGAGTAGATATTGGATTAGAAACAAAACAGGGTTGGTTATACATTATAACTACACCATTAGCATGCATTTCAGGTCTACTAAAAAGGGAAGTAGATTAAGAAAACACCAACATCAATGAGTTTTAGAGAAGGTAGGTGATCATAAAATGTGAGGTTTCAACAAGAAATAATATGATGGAAAAAGGGTTGACAGTGTCCCTTAAAAGAACCATTGACAGCATTAGTACAACTTTGAAAAAGTAAGATTTATATTCAACTCATCCCATTTCTTTATTACTTAATATTTTTTCAGCAACTAATTCACCATTTTCTTTATTACTGTACTTAAACCAGTTGCATGAAAACAAGATTCCTGTCCTCTAAACTATATCTACTCTGACTGCTTCTCTACATGTGACATCATAATACCCTGTTTATGACAACATAATTATCTTCACAGCATTATATTTTGATATCATAAACAGAATTATTGTCAGTTGTAGGTAAGCAGCCAGAGTTAAAAGGGCAGATATACTGTATTCATGCAATACCCTTAGTAATAATGAAATAAGGGTGAGAAATACAGAATTACAGAATAAAATACAAATGATAAGCTATATTTATGCCTGAATATGAATTTTTTTTCAAAGTTGTCACAATTGTGTCAGGAGCTCTTTAAGCTAGTATTCATACTTAGAAATTACATTATTTCTACAACTGAGTAGTATGAGCTTACTGGCACTAACATCTTATCAATTAATTTAGCCATATTTATCATACTATAATCAAAATTGGTTATTTATAGTCCGTATCTATTCTTATTTATTTATTTAGAATTTGGTAGCCAGGTAAACCCACTGAGGTCCCTTTTTCAGGGGTGACCCGGAATTAGTTACAGAGAAAACATATGTTGGCATCGATATACGGTAGTTACAGCAGATACATATACATACATTGGCACTGATATACAGTAGTTATAGCAGATACATGTTAGGAATCATACATTAGCACAAAGTCATCAGGTTTCACACAGTTTACAGGTGTTAAGACAGGCATGTTATGAACATGCAAACACACAAATTTATCCTGTCATACTGGTTTATGGAGTAGTACTCTTACAGCCATCTATAATAAATGTATAAAAGAATTCAGGTTTCTTTTAGCCTGGAAAGGAGCAAATATAACCCCTGTACATAAAAAAAGTTGATAGAAACAATCTGGCCATGTATCAACAAATTAGCTTACTGGATGAGAATCTGAAGATCTTTTCTAAGATTATTTTGGAAAGACTGAGTGATCAGATAAGTCAAAATGGTGATTTATCACCTTACCAAGCAGGCTTTAGGGCTGAATACTCGACTGATAATGTTTTTGTTCTGCACCATTTAATTGAAAACTGTGTAAAATTAAGAACGCAAAAACTTTATGCTGTATTTATAGATTATGCTACGGGTTTTGACAACATTGCTAGAAGGACACTCTGGATACAGATGCAAGAAAAAGGCTTAGATAAAGCCTTAGTATACACAATATATATTCTTTACACTAATAATTGGGCTAAAATTCAGATGGAAGCAAGTGAACAGTTATCATCTTCATTTGATATCAATAAGGGGGTTAGACAAGGTTGTGTTCTAGCCCCCACTTTGCTCGCTTTATATATTGATAGGATGTTAAGAGACCTGGAATTGATTGTCTCGCACTCACCTAAAATAAAACAATGTAATTGTGCAGTCCTGGCTTACATAGACAACTTAGTTCTTTTTTCTGTTTCTAAAAATGGCATCCAGAAAAAGTAAGATGTTATAAATACTAAATCATTGGAGTTACAATTGAAAATTAATTTAACAAAAACGAAAATTGTTGTATTTGGACAACATAATGCTGGGAAATCTCAGGATAAAGGAATATGGAACATTGGCCTTCAAAGAGTTGAAGTGGTTAAATCAAACACATACCTAGGCATAGAGTTTAGTACCATGTGAAATGACCATTACCTAAAGACATCAGAGATTTTGAAAAAAACAGTAATAAGCCTGGCAAAGTTCAGCTATAAATACAGCAGTTCAAGTGTAAGGCCCTTGGTAGAGGTAATTAATGTAAAATATCAGGCTCAACTATTATATGGTTCTGAGATCTGAGACATTAATAACAGGGAATGCTTAGATATCCCATTAAATAAGATGCTGAGGAAAGCCCTAGGTCTGGGCCCATGATGCCCTGCTCAGTATATCAGGGCAGAACTGGGCCTAGTGAATACTAACACCAGAATTGAGACAAGAAAAATTGACTTTTGGCTGAGAATTTTAAGATGTGAGAATCACAAACCAACCAATCTCTGTCTGCAAGAGAAACAAGAATGGTATAAATTGAGATATACTATGAAACACTGGTAAACAACCATAGTAAATTTACTTAAAAAGCATAATTTGCATGTACTAAATAAATAAGGGGATCAGGATCAGCTTAAAATACAAAAATATATCTCAAAAAAAGAAGTAACCAAATATTGGTATAATAAGGATCTAAAGCATATTATTAAATCAAAATGGTTTGCAGCAAACAATTATTATTATTATGGCATGAAATCATACCTTGACATCTTAACTGATCCAAATGAACATAAATTATTTACTATGTACAAATTTGAAAGATTCTCCAGCAATGTACTTAAATATCATTATAATAAATCTCTCCAAGGATCAGATAAGTGTACATGTGCTGTAGGAGGTACTGAGGATCTCTGTCATGTCATGTGGAAATGTTCTTGGTTTAATAAAGAACATACCTATTGGTTGAAACCATTTAAATGTTTTTTCTATAGTAGATTTATCTGAATTAGTAACCATTCTTCTGCACACTGCAGATAGTTGGACAATTGAAAGGCTGGTTAAAATGTTTAAGGCAATTTACAAGGTTAAAAATAGAATAGGAAAAAGTTCAATTGATCTGTGAACATCCTCTGTATTAAACGCATTAAGATTAGGGGTTAACTGTGTAAATAGTGCTGTGTCATTTCTCTTGTGCAATATAGATGCCTTGAGTGTACAGTATATACCAGAATGTATATTTATTTATTTGTTTTTCTTCTTAAAATGTGTAATACTTGTTAATGAACAGCTAATATTTTTCAAGTGAAATGACCTCTGGCTGGTAGCTGCAATACTGAACATAGGATTTGCAAGAAAGGAGTTGTGCTCACAACAGAGGGAGGCAAACCTTACAATTGTCTTTGGTATGTAGCAGATATTCTGCAGGTGGAGGCTACTTCTAACTGAAAGGTGAAATAAGGAACTTAGAATTATCAGGAAAAGACAGTCTTTCAAGCAACAGAGGGAGGTGGATCTAGCTTTACATTTGTTACAATTCTTAAGATTTTCTTTGCAGGAAGAGTTTAAAGCACAGCTGACTTATTTTGGGGCTAACTGTTTTCGGAGCACAAACCACCAGGCTGTTTTGGGGCTGGGGAGGTTTACCTGTGTCTGACTTGGATGTCTGGATTTTTCTCTGTTTGATTAGCAGGATTTTTCTCTGTCAAATTGTTGTGTAGGGCATCTTGCTGACAGGAAGGCACTCATCGCAGCGGTGGGTCAGAGCGTTAGCTGATTGTTTGTGAGGGCACAGTTTAGACCCAACCCCTTCCACCCCTCACCCCACCCACCCCTGGAAATAGTTCCTTTATACCTGGGGTTCTGATATCATTTCCTCGAGTGCAAGGTGCATATCACTGTCATATCCTTTCTAGCACACTGTACTGACAATAGAAGCATGCACATTGTATAATATATATATTTCTATATAACAAACCAATCACACACACAAACACACACACACAAAAAAAAAGTAGATAAACATGTGGGAAGTAGTGCAATGTAATGGCTGTGGGGCAGCAGTCTTCCGGGAGTCTTTCTGGAGGCTGAGATGCTGCCCTATTTGCAGACAACTCTCTGCCCTGAGGGAGGTAGTTGCCCATCTTCAGGCCACACTGGACAGTAGTAAGGGAACCTTCCCCCAGGCCACACTGGACGGTAGGAAGGGAACCTCCCCCATCTAGGGATCACCACAGCCACCACCACTACCTCAGAGGTTGTGAAGAAAGCACAGCAGTTGGACCACAGTGGGCTCAGGGAGGGTGAGGATGGTAGAATAGAGGCACACCCAGTCAGTTGTTTCACTCCACAATCCATACACCATTCTGGGGGAGCATAGCTCCTCTATGGATGCACCTGCAGAGGAGACTAAGGAGGCTGAGGACAACTGTCACATGGGAGGCCCACAGGAAGGAGGCAGAGGACACCACAAGGAAAGGAAGCAGCTCCTGGTGGGGGACTCAATTATTACAGGATAGAACTGGGGGGAGCAGGGAAAACTGAAGTAAGGTGCCTGCCTGGTGCCATGACTTGGAGGGACAGGAAGTGCATCCTCAGGATCACGAGAACAGCTGCACGGGAGTCTGAGCCAGATGTCATTGTCCACCTAGGGACAAATGACTTGGCTCATCATGAGATTAGAGCAGTGCAGAAGGACTTTGTAGACTTGGGGAGGGGCCTAAGACAAGTAGCACACACAGTATCCTTCTCAGAGGTGCTGCCTGTCAATGGCATGAGTGAGGCGAGTACATTGCACCATGCAGTTTAATGAATGGTTGAAAAAATGGTGTGGAGCACAGGGGTTTGGCTTCATTGGGGACAGGGTTCCACCTGGAGGGACACCAGCCTATACTGGCAGGATGGTCTGCATCTGTCCAGGAAGGGAACAAGTCTTTTGAGCAATCGGTTTAAATGCTTCATTGGCAAGCTTTTAAACAAGTCAAGGGGGGAGGCACTGATAAGCAGCAGGAAAATCCCAGCCTCTCCCTACAAAACAGGGTACTAAATGAGAAAAAGACCGAGGTAGAAAGGTCAGTGGGAGATGCTGCAACAGAAGGTAAAGCCATCAAAAAATGGAGAGCAATGAGTACCAATGCCCGTAGTCTGAGTAACAAGCTTTCTGAATTAGTGGCGTTGATGGAGGAGGAACTTCTGGATATCGTGGCAGTCACAGAAACATGGTACACACAAAACCATGACTGGGACGTAAACATACCAGGATACACTATCTACAGGAGGGACAGGGAGGGTAAAGAGGAGGAGGAGTAGCTCTTTACATAAGGGAAGGAATCAAAGCAACAGAACAAAAGGGTAAACAGGGAGGAGAAGAAGCACTGTGGGTAAATTTGGAGACTGTGGCACCACAATCCGCGGGGTTGTATGAGACCCCTTCTCAGGGGAGGAAATGGACAAGGAAATGACAGAAAGTATACTTAGAATGGCAGAAAAGGGAGGTATTGCTGATGGGTGATCTGAACATGCCAGATGTTAACTGGAGTGCAGTTTCAGCAGCCACTTTGAAGAGTGGAGTTATTCTAGATGCCTACAGGGGCATGCCTTGAACAATTAGTATTGGAGCCCACTCAAGAGGAGAAATCTTAGACCTGGTTCTCTCAAATGGAGATGAAGAGGATCACAGATGTAAGTGGGTAGCCATCTGGGAACTAGCGACCATTGAACAGTATGGTTCACAATAAACACAGCAATAAGATCAAGTCATACAAAGGCAAAAGTACTGGACTTTAGGAGGCTGCTTTGCCAAATGGTGATGCCTAAGGAATGCACTAACAAATGGGCAGGAAGGAGGGTGAAGAACAATGGGAATAATAAAAACTGCCATCACAGAGGTAACAAGCCTTGTGTGAAGCAGATAAACAAAATGAAAGCGATGTAAGAAACCACTATGGTTCTCAAAGGAAGTGGCAGTAAGATTCAAGAGAAAAGAAAGCATTCAGGAAGTACAAGGAATCACAGAAGAAGCAGGACAGAGAACTGTATCAGTTAAAGCAAAAGGAAGCTGGGAAGGCAGTCAGAACAGCAAAGGCCCAAACTGAGGAAAAGATAGCCAACTCAATTAAGAAGGGGGATAAAACCTTTTATAGGTACATCATGGAGCAAAGGAAGACCAAGGGAGGGATAGTGAGGCTTAATAAAGGGGAGGGAGGGTAGGCAGAGGGTGACTGTGAAAAGGCAGAGATACTAAACAAATATTTTTGCTCAGTATTTACAAAGGAAGAGGGGGAGGTACCTAAAACAAACAGTAGAAACACTCTGGATACAGAAGTTGATACCAGCCCATTTACAGAAGAAAGGGTTCTGAAGAACTCTTAAAACTGAAGGTGGACAAAGCAATGGGGCCTGATGGGATTCATCCCAGAATTCTAAAAGAACTAAGTGTAGAACTAGTGACACCACTGACTACCCTCTTTAACAAATCATGGGAGGATGGGGTGGTACCCGTGGACTGGACCAGGGCAGATGTGATTCCCCTTTACAAAAGTGGGAGCAAGGCAGAAGCAGGAAACTACAGACCTGTTAGTTTAACCTTAGTGGTAGGGAAAATGATGGAATCACTTCTGAAGGAAAGAATTGTCGAGTATCTAGAGGCCAGAGGGGCACAGGACCCAAGGCATCATGGATTCACAGCGGGAAGGTCATGCCAGACACATCTGATAGATTTCTTTGACTGGGTGACCAAAGTAGTAGATCAGGGAGGGGCTGTGGACATGGCCTACCTAGACTTTAGCAAGGCATTTGATACAGTCCCACACAAAAGATTAATATGCAAGTTAGCCAGCCTGGGAGTGGGTCCCAAGATGACAGCCTGGGTAAAGAATTGGCTGGAGAATAGGACACAGAGAGTAATAGTAAATGGAGTCCACTCTGAAGAAAGGCGGGTTACTAGTGGGGTACCGGAGGGTTCAGTATTAGGACCGGTCCTCTTCAATGTCTTTATAAGTGACATTGCAGAGGGACTGGAAGGAAAAGTATGTCTCTTTGCAGATGACACAAAGATCTGCAACAGAGTTGATACACAAGGTAGGGTGGAAAGGATGAGAAGGGACTTGGCAAGGTTAGAGGAATGGTCAAATGTATGGCAGCTTAGATTCAATGCTAAGAAGTGCAAGGTAATGCACCTGGGAAACAAAAACCCAGGGGAAGAGTACACAATGGGGGGTGAGATACTAACAACAACAAAAATGGAAAGGGACCTGGGGGTAGTCATATCAGATGACCTAAAGATGGGCAAACAATGTGAGAGGGCAGCAAGGAGGGCTGGGGGGATACTGGGATGCATAGGGAGAGGCATCACCAGTAGAAAACAGGAAGTTATTATCCCTCTGTACAGACAGCTGGTGAGACCCCATCTGAGTACTGCATGCAGTTCTGGAGACCCAATCTCCCATAAAGACATAGACAGGATGGAAGCTGTCCAGAGGAGGCTACAAAATGGTGCAGGGTCTGCACCGGAAGGCATATGAAGAGACTTAGGAGCTTAATATGTATAGCCTCGAGGAAAAAGGAGGGGGGACATGATAGAAACTTTCCAAGTACCTCAAGGAATCAACAAAGTCCAGAGGGTAGCATCTTTCAAAAAAGGTGTGCAAGAACAATTTGAAGATGGGGGCAGCTCAGAGGTAATTTAAGGAAGTATTTTTTTCACAGAGGGTTGTGGATGCATGGAGCAGCCTTCGGAGGAGGTTGTGGAGTCAAAAACAGTGTTGGAATTCAAGCATGCATGGGACAGTCATAAGGCAATTCTAGGGGGTTGGGGTAGGAAGAAGTAGGCTGCTGGTTAACTAGGATCTGCAGCTTATCCATTAGGTAGGGAAATGGGAAGACTGGGAGGGCCAAGCGGTCCTTATCTGCCGTCAAATTCTATGTTTCTATGTTTCTATGTTCCTAATGACATTATAGTCAAACAATAAACAAAAACAAAAAAATGAGTAGTATGAGCTTACTGGCACTAACATTTTATCAAATAATTTAGCCATATTTATCATACTATAATCAAAATTTGTTATTTATTGTCTGTATCTATTGTTACGAACATGCAAACATATGAAAAGAGCCAGTAGAAGATCACCCAGTCTATCACGTTATCTCAGTAAGTGATGCAGGGTCTGGCCTTACAATATACACCAATGACCCTGCCCCCCAACTGTCCCTCCCTCCTTGATCCCAAGTGTTCCCTTTGTGCTTGTCCCAGGCTCTCTTGAATGCTCCCACCATCCTTGCTGATACCACCTCCTCTGACAGCTCATTCCATGTGAACACCACCCTCTCTATATAGAAATGCTTCCTTACATCCCTTCTGAATCCCCACCCCCTCATCAATTTAGGTTGTGCCCCCTAGTGGTGCTGTTGTCACTCATTTTAAAGAGACCCTCCTTTTTCACTCTGTTAATTCTCTTCATGTGCTTTAAGGTCTCTGTCATATCACTCCTCTGCCTCCTCATTTTCAGGGAGTACATCCCCAGAGCACCTAGCATCTCCTCGTAGGACCTATCCTGTAACCCCTCAGTCATCTTGGTTGCCCTCCTCATGGACCCCCTCCAGCATGCTGATGATCTTCTTAATGTTAGAATGCCAGTAACTCACCACATATTCTAAATGTGGTCTCACCAGTGACCTGTACAATGGTAAAATAACCTAACTCCGCCTACTACTGAATTGCCTTGCAATGCAGCCCGGCATCCTGTTAGCCTTCACCACTGCCTTTTTACACTGAAAGGTGTGTTTTAGGTTACTCATAGTCACTACCCCTAGATCTTCCTCTTAGGAAGCAGTGACCTAAATCCCTCTTGTGTAATACTCTGTCCTAGGGTTCTTGGCCCCTATGTGCATCACTTTGCACTTTTTGGCATGGAAACTAAGTTGCCAGATTCCTGACCATCTCTCTAGTCTGGTGAAGTCCTCCCTCAGGTCCTGTATCCCTTCCTTGGTGTCAACTCTCCCAGAGTTTGGTGCCATCCACAAACAGGCACATTTTGCCTTTAATACCTTCCCCAATATCACTTATGAAGACATTGAAAACCACTGGCCACAGCACCAATCCCTCCAGAACCCTGTTGGTGACCTCCTTGGTGCTTGAGAACTCACCCCTAACCACTACTCTCTAGGTGCTACCACTCAACCAGTTTTCAACTTATCTTAGCAAATTCTCCACCACTCCTAGATCCCTCAATTTCATTATCAACCTGTTGTGTGGTACAGAATCGAATGCCTTGCTAAAGTCCAAGTATATGATGTTCACCACCTGGCCCTTGTCCACTGTCTTATTGACCCAATTGAAGAACCCAATCAGGTTCATTTGACATGATCTGCTTGCCACAAACCCATGTTGTCTTTCATCCTGTAGACCATTCTTCTTTATGTACCTCACCAGCTTTTCCTTTAGTATGGTCTCCATGAGTTTACATGCTATCGAGGTCAGGCTGACTGGCCTATAGTTACCTGGGTCATCCTTGGCTCCACTCTAGTGGAGTGGCACCATATGTACCATTCTCCAGAGATCTATTGAAGAGAACAGTCAGTGGCACCATCAGATCCTCAACTAACTCTTTCAGCACCCTGGGTGGTATTTCATCTGGCCCTGGGAATTTGATATCCCTCAGGGCCATCAGCCCCTCCTACACTCTTTCAATCCTGATTACCCTTATGGCTCCCCCACCCCCCGTTCCCTCCCTCCTTTTCCCTGCCTGTGGCACCAGTCCATCTTTTTCCTTTGTAAAGACAGAGCAGACATATCTGTTTAATACCTCTGCTTTGTTCCCATTTTCGTCAACCCAACCACCCCCTTACTCAGCCTAACAATGCCATCCTTCTTATTCCTCATTTCATTTATGAAATTTATGGAGCTCTTTCTATGCCTTAGCCTGCTGCACCTCCCTTTTGCCTCATTAACTAGCTTCTGGTATCCTTCTTCATCCTCTTCCTTTGCTGTTCTTTTGAATTTTCTATAGGCTGCCCTCTTTTCCCTTACCACTCTTGCCACCTCCCCGTTAAACCAATTTCATGGTCTAGCTTTTGATTTATTCCCCCTCAAATTTGATACAACTGCTTGTGTTCTTCTGAATGGGCTCCCTAATGATGACCCATAATCTGTCCACCCCCACACCCTCCTCCATGGTCTCCAGGTTTTCCCTTAGCACTTCTCTCATCTTTTTAAAATGTTCCCTCCTAAAATCCAGTGTTCATGTCTTAGTGGGGATGTCATCCTTGCCCATGTCCAAACTGAACCATACTGTATTGTGATCGCTTCCACCCAGGGGTTCCCTAACTTTGATCTCCTGTATATGCTCCTCATTGGTGAGCACTAGGTCCTGGATTGCCTCCCCCCCAACCCGGTGGCATCAGTCACACGCTGAGTCATGAAGCCATCCTTGATTGCATTTAGGATCTCCTGACTTGTTACATGTTTCTCTCTCTTTGTAATCTTGTACCTTGACCATGATTCCTCTGAAAATGAGCATTTTGTCCATAGACTTTTGTTTTAAATAAATGAAATGAAAAAAATATCTATAGCTAAACATAATAATTTAATTACATGATCAAAAGGAAAGAACTATTCAGTATTTCAACTAAATTTTTTTCTATTTTATTTCAAAATGTTTGTAATTTTACACGTTTGCAAACATATGTACTATGACATAAACACACTCAGCAGGTCAGGCCCTCTGCTTCCACAGTGCCAACCTCTGAGTGTTCTGATTGGTCACTCCAGTCCTATGTAAGATCGTCATGTCATACCCTTGCAAGGTAAGACTCTATCTTACTAATCTATGATTAGTTTTTCCAATTTGTGTCAGCCAAACCAGGGGGTTGTGGTCAGTTTGTACCTCAAAATGCTGCTCATATAAGTATGGCTTTAACTTCTTTAGGGCCCTCACTATGGCAAGACACTCTTTTTCCACAGCAGAGTAAGCCTGCTCCCTGGGAAGTATCTTTTAACTCAAGTATACTACAGGGTAATCTTTCCCTTGGTTGGATGTCTGACTCAGTACTGCCACAATACCTACATCTGAGACGTCAGTCTGGACTATAAAGGGTCTTCTATAGTCGAGGATTTGTCAACACAGGAGCACTGCGCAGTGCCTCCTTCAGTCTGGTAAAGGCTTTTTCACAGGCTGATTCCCAGGTCATTGTCTTCTGTATCTTTTTCTTTACCAGGTCAGATAGGGGAGCAGCCAGGGCACTGTAATTGGGTACAAATTTCCTATAGTACCTTGCTGTCCTTAGAAAACTCCTAACCTGCTTCTGCATTTCTGGTCTGGGCCATGCCTTGATCACCTCTATTTTTACTTGGTTAGGATGGAGCTGTCCCAGCCTACAACATGCCCAAGGTATGCCACTTCAGCCATGGATACCTGGCACTTCTCAGCTTTGACAATGAGCCTGGCCCTCTGTATCCTACCCAACACTTCCCTAAGGTGAGACAGGTGTTCCTCCCAGCTGGCACTAAAGATGGCAATATCATCCAGGTATGCCACGGTGTACTCCTCAGCACCATTTAATACCTGATTCACCAACCTTTGGAAAGTGGCTGGGGTGTTTTTCATTCCAAAAGGCATTACTTTAAATTCAAATAAGCCTATTGGAGTGATGAAGGCTGACCTCTCCCTAGCTCTGTCAGCTAACTCTAGCTGCCAATACCCCTTTGTCAGGTCAATAATTGTAAGGTAGGTCGCCCCTCTCAACTTGTCCAGGAGTTCATCCGTCCAGAGCATCAGGTGAGCATCTGACTTCATGACTGCATTCAGTCCATGATAGCCCACACAGAAATGGGTGAGATCCATCTGGCTTGGGCACAAGGACACGGTGAGGCCCAGGGGCTGTGGGATCTCTGGATTGCCCCTAAATCCAGCATTTCCTCCACCTCCCTCCTAATGTCCTTTTGGACAGCCTCTGACACCCAATATACTGTCCGCTGTATGGGCATTTGTGTCCCTGTCTCTACATCATGCATTGCTAAGGGGGTTAGTCCAGGCTTGGCGCTAAACAGTGGGGCAAAGTCTTCCAAAACCTCCCTTACTTCCTGGATCTTGTCTGGGGTCAGCTGGGGTGACAATTTAACTGCCCCCACAGAGGACTTCCACTTGCTTTCTTCCAGCAAGTCCAGAAGGGGGTATCCTTCATCCGTCCCCTTCCCAGGAATACATACTGCAAACACCATGTCAGCCCTATTACCATATGGCTTCATCATGTTGACATGGCACATTCTTTCTGTATGTCTTCTGTCAGGTAACTCTGTGATATAGTTCACGTCATTTACCTTCCTAACTACTTTGTATGGTCCTGCCCACTCTGCCTGTAGCTTGTCTTTCCAGACTGGAATAAGGACCATGATTTCCTGACCCACCGTGTACAAGTGAGCTCTGGCTCTGCAGTTGTACCACACTTTTTGTTTCTGTTTGGCAGCTGCTAGGTTGCTCTGGGCTGTCCCCATAAGCTCATTCAGCCTTTCCCTAAACCTAAGGATGTAATCCACTATGGGAGTGCCCTGGGTGGCTTGCTTGCCTTCCCAGTCTTCCTGGATCAAGTCTAGGGACCCATGTACCCGGTGTCCATATAAGAGCTCGAAGGGGGAAAATCCTGTCTCTTGGGGCACCTCCTGTATGCAAACAACAGGTGGGGAAGATATTTCTCCTATTCCCTCCCATACTGTTCGGCAAATGCTTAAAGCATTGACTTCAGGGTACTGTTAAATCTCTCTACAAGCCCACTGGCTTGTGGGTGATAAGGTATCGTGGACCTCTGCACCACACCACACTTCTCCAACAAACATTTCATCAGTTTCAACATGAAGGAACCCCCTCGATCGATGATAACCTCCTGTGGAAACCCAACACGGGAGAAAATCCCAAGTAAGACATCTGCCACTTTGTCTGTCCTCAGTGAGGATAGGGTAACTGCCTCTGGATACTGGGTGGCATAATCCACCACAGTCAGGATGAACCTCTTCCTGGAGGAGCTGGGGGTATTTAAAGGCCCCACAATATCCATTCCCACCCTCTGAAATGGCTCTTCCACTATGGGCAAGGAATTAGGGTGGCTTGGGTTTTCTTACATGCCTTCTCTATTTCTTGGGTCCGGTGACAAGACCTGCAATACTCCTTCACCTGCTGGGTGAAGTTGGGCGAATAGAAATTCTGGGCCAACCACTGCATAGTGCGCGCAATTCCCAGATGACCAGACAAGGGAATATCATGTGCAGTCTTGAGCAACTGCTCACGATACCCCTTGGGAATGACAAGCTGCCTGCCTATCAACCCTCCCTCTGTCTTTACATCCTGAGTATACATCAGTCCATTTTCCCAATAAACCTTATGTTTGCCATCACCTCCCTGTGCTCCGTCAGAGTCTGCCCAAGCCCTCAGCTTCTTTAGACTAGGGTCACTTTTCTGAGTAGCTGCAAACTCCTTACACATTCCCAAGGCATGGGACAGGTCCCCTTCAGTCTCTAAACTAGGGTCCCTAGCACTAGCGTCAGGGCACTCAGGATCACTGCCATCCCTAACCCTCTGACAAGGGTCACCCCTTCTTCTTTGGAGTAACCCTCCATAGCTGTGTGGTTAACTGCTACTGGGGAAATTTCTACCCCTTTTCATTAGTCTCCATATCAGGAGACACACAGGCTGGGGAACCAGCCTTCTAGTGGTTTCCACAATGACGTCTGTGGGGTCCAGGGAACCACAATTTCCCTATACCACTTGGCTACTGGTGACTGCACACATCATCCCCTGTTTGAGATTATTGCCAAGGATGACATCAACTGCTAATGTTTTGGCTACAGCCACCTGTTGCACAGTTCCCCCTGTTTCACCCCAGTCTAGGAGAACATTAGCGAGTGGCAATGTGGTCTCCTCACCAGTGAACCCTTGCACAGTTACAAATTCATTGGGTATAAGCTGACCAGGATCAACAGATCCCTTTTACCAGCATCAGAAATGCCACTGTGTCCCTTAACTCTTATGTCTGTACACCATTCACCGTGACTGGGTGCATATGTTCCCTCATGTTCACAGGCATGCTTCCAGGGACACACAAACAACCCAATTCTTTCTTAGCCCCATTCTGCATATTGCTTGTCCTTTTGGGACACTGTCTGGCAATATGCCCAGTTTCTTTACAAACCCAAAATGCATTTCTTTTCTCAGAAAAATCTTTTCTTTGAAACCTGGGGCTAACTGGTTTTAGTGGAGGCAGTGAGAGTTTTAGCTGCCCTGAAGGCATGCTTTTCCCTTTCTGTGCTTCCATGCCCACCCCATTCGCTCTCAGATCAGGTCTGCTCTTGGCATAGCAGTCCGAGAGTTCAGCAGCCTCTTGCACTGTTTTGGGATCTCGGTCCTCCAGCCAGGTTTTCAGCTCTGCTGGACATGCCAAAAAACCTGTCCTAACAAAATAGCATTTTCAATTTTATCTACAGAGTTTGCTTCAATTCCCTTCCACCAACGTTTTAAACATTGACGTTGTTTCGTGGCTAGCTCTTCATAGCTCATGTCAGGACTTCTCCTGAGCTTACTGAATTTAGCTCTGTATGCTTCTGCAGTTAAATCAGACTTTTTTAAAAGTGCAGCTTTAAGTTTGCTGTAAGCATTTCTGTCCTCATTGTCCATTTGACCCAGTGCATCCTGAGCTTTCCCGGTAAGTAGCAGGGATAGCTGGAAGCTCTGGCACCCTCTAGGAATATTTGCCTAAATACAAACATTTTCAAAGGAATTTAAAAAGGCATTCATATCCTCCCCCTCTTTAAATTCAGCTATCAATTTGGAATTTAATTTGTAACCCAGTCCTGTAGTTCCAGTTAAACCCAAGCTACTTACCTGCTCTGGTGCTGGTGCTGGTGGTTGGAGTCGTAACTTCTCCAGTTCATGTCGCCTCTGGTGCTCATGATCTTCATGGACCATCTCTCACTGTTCACGGTCCACTTCTTGCCATTCTCTCTCCCTCTTCTCCTCTGTGACTCACTGTTCTCACTCCCTCTTCTCCTCTGCAGCTTGCTGTTCTTGCTTCTCTTCTGTCTGGAACTCCAGCTCCATTCTGCGCAACTCAATCTGCAGCCTGATTGCTTCTGGCTCCAGAATGCTGGTGACCTTCCCTTGCTGCTGTGGCCCTTTGCTTACACTGACCCTGCTGCCCTCCTCACTGGATCTGGACACTGCACTGGCCGCTGGCCCCTCCATGCCCAAGGTTTGGTCCTTTACAGTCAGAGTTTGTGACTCGATGCTCTGGGCATCTGCTGCCACCAGTGTATCTGCAAGGTTCTGCTTGGTGGCTCTCACCTCATGCAGGACTCCTCTGTCCTGGCACAACTGCCTCAAGTAGTCTGCAGTGTACCCACTGTAGTTGTAAACCATCTTCTTCCCTAACTACGGCTACTCTAACTTGCACTTTAGAAAAAAATAAAACAGGTAGGAACTTGACTGTAAGAAAAATGAAATAATTCTGTTTCACTTTTAAAAATAAATCACTGCCTTATTTTGCAAGAGAGCTGTACAGTATTAAGCTGACACACTGAACAGTTAAAACTTGTGTTACCAATTTTTTTGCACCACTGCTAACCAAATCTGTCACAAACGCACTCAGCAGGTCAGGCCCTCTGCTCACATGGTGCCAAACTCTGAGCGCAATAGTGTGAACAAGTAACAGACAGGGTAACCCTCCTGTCTGCTTTTCAGTCTGAATCACCTTTAGTCTCAAGTTCTGGGGATTCAAACTGTGTACCTTATGCTAGTGTACCCAATGCACAGGCTCAGATGCATACCCTCTTGGGATTGTGGTACAATCTTTCACCAGGGGCACCAAGCCAGGCTTCCAAAATGAACCCTTAAAACTCTATAAAAGACCTTAGGTACAGTCTTACCTTTTCCCAGTTTAGTAACACCATCAAGCTTTTGAACAGTTTTTGTCACTCTTAACCCTTTATAAGTCACATGCAAAAAAAGAACTGGCAGACACACAGGCAGTCTTTCAATAAATAATATATTTACTGAAAGATTATAAAAATATGACAAAATGTAAACACAGAACAATATATCAAAGAGCATACAATCACTTAAAAGAAAAGCAAAGGAAACTACAGACAAACTCCTACCAATATACAGTTAGACTTTTTCTATCTAATGTATTACCTGTATAAGTGCCTTAGTTAGAGCTATGTTTCTAGAGTCCCCAAAAAAGATATGATGTATTCCCCAGTTACAAGGATACATTTCAAATCCATCTCCCCAACCCTTGGTGAGTCATCTAGCTCCTCCTTTTTAGAATTAAAAAGAGGCAAGCAATGATTTCCTGTCAGGAGAAATATTAAATTATGTGACATCAGCAAAACCTCCACTTCTGAAATATGGCTCCTTAATTAAACATTTTCTCTTTGATCTTGTGTGATTTCCTGTTCCCAAGGCAGATTCAAAGGGTTTTACAACTTTTTAACACCAGATTGGTATAAAATGTTTTGCCTTTTAAGACATCATGAAAGTTTATTAGACTCATCCCCTGGCAGACTCATAAAATCACATTTTGTTTCCACTTCAGAGAGCCTAGGCATATCATAAAAAGGCAACAAAATGTCATTCTGAAGTAAGTCAGTTAGTTAAATGGTTCCTGCTTCACTGAAACCTGGGTAGGGGTCACCCATGAGCACAGGCTGTCTTATGTGAGACAACCACCTACTATATTTTTATATTACAAATATCATACAAGAATCATAACCAGCAGGCCAAGCATCACACTAACATGCCCTTATCCTGCCTCTATCTGGTACACATATATCTGAGAGAGACACATTAAACTTATTTTTCTTGGAATGTGTAAGATTTACTCTGACTATAGAAACATAGAATCTGATGGCAGATAAGGACCACTTGGCCCATCTAGTCTGCCTATTGCCCCGCCTAATGGATAAGCTGCAGATCCTAGTTAACCAACAGCCTACTTCCTCCTACCCCCACTAGAATTGCTCTATTTCTGCCCCATGCATTCTTGAATTCTCCTACTGTTTTTGATTCTACAACCTCCGCAGAAAGGCTGTTCCATGCATCCACAACCCTCTCTGTTAAGAAATACTTCCTAACATTACCTGTGAGCCATCCCCCCTCTATCTTCAAATTGTGCCCCCTTGTTCTTGCACATCTCTTTTTCTGAAAGATGCTACCCTCTTGGACTTTGTTGAATCCCTTGAGGTATTTGAAAGTTTCTATCATGTCCCCCTTCTCCCTCCTTTCCTCGTGGCTATACATCTTAAGCTCCTTTAGTCTTTCTTCATATGTCTTCTGGTGCAGACCCTGCACCATTTTGGTTGTCCTCCTCTGGACAGCCTCCACCCTATCTATGTCTTTGCAAAGATGGGGTCTCCAGAACTGTACACAGTACTCCAGATGTGATCTTACCAACTGTCTGTACAGAGGGACAACAACTTCCTGTTTTCTACTGGTGATGCCTCTCTCTGTATCCCAGTATCCCCCAGCCCTCCATACTTCCTTCTCACATTGCTGGCCCACCTTTAGGTCATCTGATATGACTACCCACAGGTCCCTTTCCATTTTTGTTGTTGTCAGTATCTCACCTCCCATTGTATACTCTTCCCCATGGTTTTTGTTTCCCAGGTGCATTACTTTGCACTTCTTTGCATTGAATCTAAGCTGCCATATATTTGAATGGCAGAGTGGGCATCCCCCCTTTGAAGGAGAGAGCCATGGCTCAATCCCGCTCCAACCCACCCCCCTGAGCTAGCTCCTCGGTGATCTGAGGTCATTCCCAAACCTGGGTTGCCGGCATAGCGCGAGATAAGGCGCCAGTGCCCCAGCCTTCTGTGCCACTGGGCCAGCTATTATTAAAGAGTATTTTACTTCTTTTGATGAAGTTAAAATTAAAACAGTTTCTTACTGAAATACTTTGCGTGGAATGGAATTTTCCACCGTGACAATGCCAGAATTCTGTTGGATTATTAGGAGGCAGTATAACACTGTGATTAAGGTCACTGAGCTACAAACCTGTACTAACATGAACATAGCCAGGGTTTAGAAATCCTGATACGGGGCCCCAATACCTGTTGGCACCACAGAGCCAGCCTTGAGATGTGTGTTTTTTGATGATCAGCTGGCACTGGCAGTATAGCCTAGAGATTAAAGCAATTCTGAAGATGGATTACTTTTACTAACAGTTTGAAATGTAAAGGTGGTGACTCACTAGTTTCAATGCACATACAAAACAATTACTATAGATGTAGAAAATGTTGTAATAACACCTTAAACACACTTAATAAAACAGTTAATTTCCTATTTAACCTGTTGGATTAAATATAGTCAAAGGTGGACCTAGAACCTCTGTGACATCATTTCTTGTCAGGAGCCCAAACATATGGCTGTCACCAGCCCTTAATTACAGGGTGATTTACATATGAATAACTCTGGACTGCAAAGATTCACAGATCAACACAATTGCTCAATCAAATTAGCTTTTTATGGGCTTTCAGACATTAAGAAATCCTGTTGATGACAGTTCCCTTTTAAGAAAGAGATGGCATTGCAGGCTGCTGAAAGTTTGAGAAAAGAGCAGGAACTGGAGACTGAACTTCAGTCCTTGCACAAGGAGAAAGAGGCTATTTTGCACTGTTCTGTTGACGGTAATCAGCAAGAAATATGTATTGAGAGAGATGAATGTGAAAGTTTAAAGCAGGATAAGAGACAGGTGTTACAAATGAATGATTTGTTAAATAAAACAATTAACTTCGAGAGGACTTGGACAGACTCCAAGATGACTTGAACCAGGTATGTGATGAGTTGAATAGGGAACATAGGGACAACTGCGAATTGAGGGCTGCATATAGAGATTCAGAAACAGGTCATAAAAGGTGTAGAACAGAACACTGCAAAAGTTACTCATAAATGTTGTAAAGACAAGATGGCAAAACAGCACCATCAGCAAGAGGTTCTGACTGGTCACATTAAGGCTATGGGTGGCTATGCCTCCATCAACCTCACGTCATCAGGGGAGGATGTCAGATGTTGACATCTCCTAATACAATGCCCAGTGACACCCCTACTATGGTCCAGTAACCCCACCCTGACATTCACAAGATGGCGGGTCCTCTCGCTATGACAGCACATCCCTACATCAGCAACATGCTGATGACTCTCCTGTGCGCCACCAATATGGCATCTCTCATGATGGAGGGAGGCATAGACTTACTACCACCATCTCAAGGCCTATCAACAGCTGCCCCTGTCACCATTATTTCTGTGGATGTCAGAGAGAAAATTGAGAAAATGATTGAAATCATTTTACATGATTCAGATTTACCTAATAGAAGCAAGCATGCCCTCTGGACACAGATAAAACAAATGCTGAAGGAGTCTACTACTCATGAATCTGTGGTCTGGACTGTGGCCTACACCATAGTGGATGCTGCTATTCACAGTGCATGATATCCTTCCTCTCCTAGACTGTCCTACCAATCCCCTTCAGATGGACCACTCTGTTCAGCAGATCGCTGACAGCACAGGCCACATGACACCCACTGATAACCTCAGCTGTCATCTGGAGAAGGTATGCTCCAAATGTGAAATGCTTAGCTTCTCAGTGGATTACCAAGTACAAATCCTCTGACAGATGATTGATCCCAGCTCATGGGTCAAATTCACGGAAGTAACCCACCAGGATAACCAAGCTACCTTCAACCAAATTGCAGCTGAACTCATCGCTACGCACAGTCCAGGTGTGGTTGGGGTAATGCTAGCGTACCTTATAAAACAAAATGCAAAGGAAAGTCCCGCGATTTTCCATCAGAGGTTATGGATAGCCTACTGTGCTGGTAAAAACCTTGCAGGAGAGGCTGCAGATACTGACCTCAGAGAATACAAGACTTTTTTCCTTCAGAACATGCTCCCAGCCATCCGTGAAAAGGTGGAACCAACCAATTTCCCCACCACGGACAATTTTGCCGATATCCTTCGGAAAACAGAGCTAGTTTACCAGCTCTACACCCAAGACCTAAGCTCTGATTCAAAAAAGGTGGCCATGGTACAATATACTGACAGGTCTGCAACCCACTATACCATGGAGGGCAAGGCCCATGAAAAGAAACTTGCACCTTCGGACAACTAACAGCATAACCAGTCCGGAAGTGGGAACTGGAACTACAACAAAAACAAATGCAATTGGAATTCCGATTCCAATCGGGGCAATCTGAACAATCAAACAGGCCCCTCATATAGAGGGATCACCAAGGAGAACAAAAATCTCTGAAACCTCCTCAGACAGGTCCACTCTGTAGCAGACACAGTCCCAGCATGGGCCCTTGCAGATATAGGACCAGGACAGCAGGCCTCAACAGGCCACAGGGATTCTGGAACCACAGGGCATCAGGCTGCAGTAGGCCTGAACCTGGAAGGTACTTCTTACATAGGAGCAATCTAGCACAGGGATGAGGTCCAATGAGACCAGGCTCAACTGCTACCTACTGCTGGCACTATGGATTGACAACTATAGGCCTCAGTCCATATTCTGAACAAGCTGGCATTGGACACAAACAGAAAGCCTTGCACCAAGGCCATGGTTGGGGGCCACCCACTGACAATGCTATTGGATACAGGCATGGCTGTGTGTCTGTATTACATGATGATGATCCAGCAAACTCTCCTTGGTCTACCAGATGGTGGACCAGTACTTCTGGTGTGGATGGCACAAAGCTATCTACGTACTGTTCAGTAGTTTTATGAGTCATTATAGGTAACTTGAAGGTACACCACACCTTTCAGCTTATGGTACTGAAGGACCAGCCAAGCATCATGGGAATTGATTTTCTCACACCACACGGCTGTGTGGTGGATCTGGCTAACATGCTATTGATCCAAATCAGAGGACAATACCATACTGTCATGATTTTGGATTTGCATGTGGTTGCAGCTATAACCACTAATGACAAGGAATATGACATCATTGCTCTATTCCAGAACCATGAGTTCATCAGCAGACTTCTTCCCATTCTGCAGAAACATCTGGATGCATTTTCCACAAACAGGCTTGATTGTGGTGGAATGCACACTGTCATTGAAATTCCAGGCCCAGCCCATGAGAGGAAAAGGCAATATCCTTTTCCTGCTGAGGCCTCACTTTCACTGAGATAAACTGTTCAGTCACTCCTCAAACAAGGTGTGATCAGGTCCTGTGTCTCTACTGCCAATTCACAAGGAAGGAAATAGTTCTGCAATCTGATGAAGCCTAATGTTATCTAGGCAAAACGTCATTATGTGAGTGCCATGTTTGTTACATGTCTGCTACTGGTTTGTGAAATTTTGTATGGGACAGCCTGAATAAACAAACTTTTAAAATCTATTAATGGAGTGAGAAATTGCCATTCTGTGGGTGCTTGGAACTATTTCTTCATTGTGATTTATGCTGTTTGCAACTATTGCACCACAAGAGTCCCAGTGCTTATACAAGTTCTTTCTATTACTGTCAATTCACCCATCTGGCCTGTGAAGAAACCCACGGGTACTTGGAGACTCACAACTGATTACAGGAAACTTAACCAAGTCACTCCTAGCTGCTCACCTACAGTAGCATCAGCATTTGATGTGCTCAAATTGCTGACCCCTGACCCTCAGTGGTTTAGTGCCTTTGACATTTCCAGTGGTTTCTGGTCACTGCCATTGGCACTCAAGAGCCAATACTAATTTGCCTTCACCTTTGAAGGAAGACACTACTCATGGACCTGTTAGCAGCCCCAGGTGTTTCACAATAGTCCCTCCCACTTCCTAATACACATGATGGACACCCTGGAGGGTTTCTCTGCCCCACAGTGTATCCTGCAGTATGTGGACAACCTATTGCTGGTAACAGCCACCAAAGAACAACACTTTGACATCTTGGATGAACTATTGACCCTCCTACAGAGGGCAGGCCTCAAATGTAACCCTGCAAAGGCACAAGTTTGCCAAACAGAAGTTATCTTCCTTGGCTTAGGCATAACAGAAAAAGTAGAAGCCCAGCCCGGAAAAAGATTCAAGGCTTACAGGATTTGCCACTCCCCCCTAATGTGGCAACACTCAAATGTTTCCTAGGAATAGTCAACTATTTCAAGGACTTCATTTGTGACTTTGCCCAGAAGGCCGACCCTCTGTATGAGCTTCTGAAAAAGGACATCCCCTGGACCTGGGGTCCCATGCATACCCAGGCTGTGACATCACTGAAACAGGCCTTGGCCTCTGCTCCAGCCTTAGTAAACCCAAATCCTGCATTGCTCTTCCATTTGGAACCAGCCACCTCAGAGACTGCCATGCCTGCAGTCCTTGCTCAGAAAGTCAATGGAACCTTGAGACCAGTTGCTTATACTTCACAAATGCTGACACCAGTAGAACAGACGTATAGCCTTTGTGAAAGGAACTTTCTGTCCACCTGCTGAGCTGTCAAATATTTCTGGTATATCATCGGGTACTCACCTACCATCATCAACACAAACCACACCCCCTCAGCTTTCTTGCTATCAGACAGAGTAAAAAGTGGATCAGTAACCAGCACCAGACTGACTCACTGGTCACTTCTTCTCCAGGACCGTGACATACAGGTCCACTCTGTTAAAATGCCATCCATTCTGGCACATGGGCTCCTCTGCCAAGGAGAACCATACGACTGTACACTGCAACCACTTGACCTGCCTGAACCAGGCCCATTTCTCCCTTCCACTCCCAAGCTCCTCAAGGACACTTCCTTGTGTCACATCTTTACTGATGGCACAGCCTCATACTACCAAGGAGAACAGATAGCTGGACATGGAGTGCTTACCATTTATCCCAATGGCAACATTGTTGGAATATTCAAACATTGCAGTGTAGCATCATCACAGTATGCAGAACTGCCAGCTGTGTCCTGTGCTCTCGAGTCTATACAATGTGGTACCGAGGACACCATCATCTTTGTAGACTCCAGTTGGGTCTGCTGTTCACTGACTAAATTTCTACCATTCTGGCAGAAGAAATCCTTTGCCTTTTCTGATGGCACCCCAGTGAAATATAAAGCACTTGTGATTTATATTCACGAATTGGCTCAACTCTTTCAGCACAAGCTTTACATACACAAGGTTAAAGCACACTCCAAATCAGACCCATATCATTCCTTTAATGATAAAGCAGATACTCTTGCAAAAGAGGGTGCTCGAGGGGGGGCACATGGATGATGGACCTCCCAGATGCCCTAGTAGCTGTCCAAGTGGTAGCTATCAGAAAAAACCTGAACCATATGACCCATTAGACCTGTCAGCTGCACAGCATGAAGATCCCCAACTCAAAGATGTGTTCCATCTCCTTGATGAAGGAACTGAACAAGACTTACCTACCCATAATCCCTACAAGAGAAACATGTTTAGGTTACATTTGTCATCAGATGACAAACTGATCTAGTATCAACCAGAGGACTCACCTTGCAAATTGTGGGTAGTCCCTCAAGCACTGAGATCCAAATTTCTCTACCAGGTACATGACACCCCTACTGGTGGACATCAGGGAGTTGAAAATACACTCCAAAGACTCAAAACTGTTGGTTGGTGACCTGGCATCACCAAGGATGTCAGACACTACATTGACAACTGTCTAACCTGTGCTCAAAACAACCCAATACCAACCAAATGTAATGCCAAGTTACTGCCACAGAGACACTCTCACCCTTGGCATGATATACAGATTGACTTTATTGGTCCCTTGACCAATACCAGCAGGAACAACAAGTATGTACTTGTTGTTACTGACCTCTTCTCTAAGTGGATTGGAGCCTTTCCCACTAAGATATGCATTGCAAAAGCTACTGCAAGAACTCTGGTGGAACAGATTTTCTCAAGGTGGGGCCTACCTCTGAAGGTAGACTCTGACAAAGGAACCAGTTTTACAAGTGAGGTAATGAGAGAAGCACTTAAATTTCTAGGGGTACACCAGAAGTTCCACATATCTTACCACTCCCAATCTTCAGGTCAAGTAGAGAAAGCCATCAGATGGATTAAGCAAATGCTTTCCAAGTTGATTGAGGACAATCTCAAGGATTGGGATTCCCTGCTGCCTTTACTCCTTATGGCAACCAGGGGTACTCCTTCAACCACCACCCAGCTGACACCCTTTGAGGTGATGACTGGTAGAACTATGAGATTACCTGAACATCTGTTGTTTGATCTGAACACCCCCACTGCAGACAGAGTGTCTGTAGACAAATATGTGGCCAAACTCAAAGCAGACATTGTTATGACCCATCTGTATGCTGCACACTGCATGGGCAAGGCCTAGCAACAATCCAAAATCCAGTTTGACAAACACACATAAGAAGTGAATTGGCAAGTCGGAGATAAGTTAATGCTACTAAGATTTGTTCACACTACACATGCCTTTTCCAATAAATGGGAAGGACCCTACACCATTGTCTATAAGCTCAGTCCCGCAGTCTATCAAGTTAGACTTCTGCAAAACAAGAAACTTACTGACAAATGGTTGCATGCAAACCAACTAAAGCTACACAAAGAAGTATAATTACTTTTCCTAACTTCATTGTGTAGAATTGTACCAAGTGACCTTTACTTTTTCCTTACAGGTATCCCTGCAAGATGGCTATCTTGCATCTGTTACTCCTCATCGTAGGAGCTATCCCCTGCATCCAAGGCACAGTAGGTTGCATCCTTCCACATCTAGACCATCCTCCTGCTGCTACTCCAGAAGGAGTATCAATCACAGTCCCAAACAATTTGATTACTGTCCAGGAAGATAAAGTTGACTACCTCACTGCCTCGGTTGTAGCCCTGACAAATCTACCCTACAAATTGAATGGCAAACAGATTTTAATAGACAAGCTCTCCCAGTGGCCCACCTGTCCAAAGAAGCCTTCCATGGTTGACCAAATGCCAAAATTGCCCCAAATAGTACCTTTTCTATTCAACAAACCAATCATCGACATTCAGATTTATACACCCTTACTGCTCTAATTGACCCTGCCTATTGAGAGAGGTTCTCCAAAGACTCCACAAAGCAACATTGTGCACTCAATTCTATGGCCTCAGACGCCATGTATTTGGCTGTTATCCCTCCTACAGAAGCAGAACTACTTGACTGTCCCCCACAGGAACCTGGCCCACTTAGTGGCCTAACTGCTAATTCAGCACCTGGTACCCTTATTAGCAATTTGCAATATTCTGTATGTATGTTCCTGTACTTTTTAATCTCACACATTGGAATATGGCAGAATTTGGTATGTGTGTTGTTATTAACACATCAAAGTTTTTTAGTACTATGTTATTAGACTGGCAGCCTACCACACATGCACACAAGACCCCGTAGCTGATGTCAATACTGTGGAACATCTAGATTTATTTAGGTCTAGACCAAATCAGTCTAATAAGAAATCCCACTCTTCTAGGAAGAAGTGTGAAACTGCAGATGTCACTGGTGCAACAGGCACCCTCATAGGCATCTTTGGTAGCACTATGTCTATCTGGAACAGGCTAGACATTGCTACTATCAAAGATCACGCAGGTAAATTCCAAGTAGGTATGATTAATTACATCATACCCCCATTATTACATGGTGTGGATGTCCTTAGTCAAGAAGAAAGATATATCGTGTACAACATGAAAGAAATTGTTAAATGTTTTACTGACACTAAAGATAAGTTAAATTGACTCATAGCACAAAACAACAAGGAGGCAGACAAGCAATATATTGCCAGGGAACTCCTCTGCTCTGCTTATGGCTCCTATGTCATAAACACCATCAATAATATTTTCCATGATCTGGAATCTGGACATATTCCAGATACCATTCACAACAGAAGAATCTCTGCGTGGCATTGCCCACATTGTAAATCCTCCACATGCATTGCAATGTGTATGTTTCAATCAATTTCAATACCTATATCTACTGCTAGAAACTTAAGGTTCGTCACCAGGCAATCCAACAAAGGACCCTGCTTCACTGCTAAGAAATGTACTATTCTAGACACTGTGTTTGTTACCTTTACTGTCTCATTACTATGTTTTGATCCAAATACAACTATATTTGATAAACTTGCTACAGATTACTCCATTGGGCACCTTGAAGATGACATCTACAGAGAATGCATTGAACTGCTACCTCTCTTTGTCTACCATCCAACCCTAGATGCATGGGTCTCACCTCACACGGATTGCTGTGCCAGGAAGGGCTATCATTATTTGTGTGGTTGTAACATTTTTGATGTTATAAAACCTGTCTGTGGCTACTCACTGGACAGCATTGATTGGTCCTATACATTGGACCAGGACATTACTGCTAATGACACAGATAACCCTGAAGCACGATCAGCACCACCATCCATGGAGAATAATGAACTCAACAAGGCATATAAGGAAGAGGTTCATCGGCTAACTACAAGGTTATCGAATCAATCTTACAGTTGGCCCAGTCCAACTCCAAAAATGGAGTTTGCCAACAGTTAAAATGACTTATAATTTTGATGGACAGTACTTCATAGACAGTGTCGGCAGATAAGGGCCTATGGCCCACCCAGTCTGCCCATTTGAGCTTGTAAGTTCAGTTTATGTTTTCCTAGAAGTCTGTTGCCCCTTACCCCTGACCTCCAGAATTCCTTTATGTCTATCCCATTCATTCTTAAATCCCGTGATTGTTTCAGCCCCTGCCACTTCCTCTGGCAGGGTGTTCCACTTGTCCACCACCCGTTCTGTGAAAAAATTCTTCCTCATGTTTCCTCTGAATCGTCCTCCCTCCAACTTCATCCCATGCCCTCTAGTCCTGGAACATCTTTTTCACTTAAAAATAATGTATTCCTGCACCCTGTTCCTCCCTGTGAGATACTTGTATTTCTCTATCATATCCCCTCTCTCCCTCCTCTCCTCCAGGGAGTACATGTTCAGTTCCTTCAACCTGTCTTCATAGGACTTGTGATGCAATTCATGCACCATCTTTGTTGCCCTCCTCTGAACCTTCTCTACCCTGTCTATGTCCTTACATAGGTATGGTCTCCAGAACTGTACACTGTACTCCAGGTGGGGCCTCACTAGTGTCTTGTATAGCGGAATTATGACTTCCCTTTTCCTGCTGGTGATGCCCCTGCCTATACATCCCAGCATCCTATTTGCTTTACCTGCTGCCTTGTCACACTGTTTCCCTACCTTGAGGTCATCAGAGATGATAACCCCAAGATCCCTTTCCTACTTGGTGCATGCTATATCCTCACCCCCCAACTGATATATTGTGCCAGGGTTTTTGTGTCCATATGTAACTAATCATAAAACTTTCTCCTATGGTAACAAGGATTGCAAAATACAACAACCTATCTTTCTATCTTTTGTTTTGTTCCTTATCAGACTACTGTTATAGGACACACAGTGATTACTCCTGTTCCCATTGTGGAACTGGATGTTATTGATGGTGACCCTGAATATTTGCTTGCTCTATCTCAGTATCTCCCATACTTCAATGTACACATAGACCCATTGACATTGACACTTAAATCACTTTTAGAAAGGAAAGACACACACCTCACCCACATCAGTAACAACCTTACCATTGCTTGTAATGCTATTAATGCACTCATCAATGATGGTGATCTAAATGATGCACTTACTAATACTTGGTTAGAAATTACTTTTAAAGGTATTGTTATCATTCAAGCATTTTTGATTTTTGTTTTGATAATAATGCTCTGCTGCCTAAAGCATACACTCAAACATTGAGAGCAGCCTGAATTCCTTTATGGCTCGTGCATCAGGTCTGTAATTGACAGTTTGTTCTCACCACTTTCCCATAGTGTTGTTTCCTTTTCAGTAAGGCAGAAAGGGGGGATTGTTATGCAAGGTCCCTACACCATAATTGGCATTCTAATGTACACCTTAGACAAACCCTATGTTACACATAATATGCACATGCTATACTAATATATAGGGCACAGACACCTACCGTATAAGAGTAAGAGTCAAGATATATATATATATATATATATATATATATATATATATATATATATATGTAATGATTGTAATACACTTTACTTTCTCTATGCATGGAAACTGCACATAGAAATCCAAGACATTTATGCCTTTGTCATCTTCTGATATTTTGTAGTCTGCACTGCCACCCTTTGGATTTATGTATAATTACACTATATCCTGTATTCTCACACACTATGTATACTCTTATTGTTCTAAGAGATAGCTGACTTAGCGAATATTGTATAATGTTATCTACACTGTGGAACCACCTTACTTTTAGCCAGTAGGGCTTACTGCCTGTAACTAAGAATGTTTCTATCTCTTGGTAGTCATGGTAATTATCATAGTATATAATGTAATGTATGACACTTCCTCCTCAGACCTTCTTCACTCCTTGGGGTATAAGGGAATGCTAAGCTCTGGCTCCCAGTATCTTATGCTAAGAACTGCTTAGGGCAATTGTGATATCCTTTTATAGTAATAAACACATTTACTACTGATATGCAACTTGCCTGTGATTCTTTTGCATCTCTAATTATCGCCAAGAACCTGATCAGGGTTAGATTCCCTAAAAAAGCTGATATGTTTAATTGCACAAATGTTACTAACCTCCTGCTGACCTGATGTTATGCCCACCCAGTGCCTGAGTTCTATTGTAAATACTGGTCCCTGTTGACTTGTTGCCCTGCCCACCCAGTGTCTGAGTTCTATTGTATATACCATATTTCCTCTTAACTAGGTGCTTTATAAGTGGACTATCTGAAAATTGTAAATGGCACTTACTTGTTACTCCATGTACCTAGCCTGTTGCAGCTTCACTATCATTATCTGTAATTGCTTTGTACTACTTCTTTTTCCCTACCAATTTTTGCTGTATTGTGGTTATTTTTATGCCTAACTGATATATGTATACTTTCCTTTCTTGCAAAAATGCTGTACTATGTCACTGTTCCATACTGACACTTTGTAACCTCCCAGGTCATGTCCGACAATAGTTACTTCCATGTCTAGTACACCTACCTGGTAATCAAAAACTAAATAAATAAATAAACCTATTATTATTATTATTACAGTAACCACTCACTATAACAAATTGGTTGGGAGCTACAGACCACGTTCACTATAGCAGCTTTTTTGTTACAGCGAGTAACCCTTGAATATGGCATAATGTTGCATAGCAGAAGCCAGTGTGCCCTCTTATCCTCAGAGTCACAATACTGTATGCGCCATCATAATTATTTGTAGCTTTCTTGGGTGTTATTGGTTTTGGTTTTGGGACAAGTTTATATATGAAAACACATAAAACACATAAATAAAAACTGTGACTGCAGGTACCTTTTCAGCTTCTGACCAGACAGCTATCCATGCAATCCATGCGTTCTCCTTCCGCCCCTGCCCCCCCATGCTCAGCCAGTCAAAACATAAACAAATAAATCATTCGTCAATAGGGTTTCTACAAATAACATGAAATGTAGTCCTATTCTTAGACTGTTCTCACCTGCACTCGCCATCTTGCGCTCACCCGTCCCTGCACTCGGCCAGCCAAAATGGAGAAAAATAAATACAGTACTGTACAGTAGCAGCTGTTTTTCTATTTGTTTTTCTTGTCAAAATTCCACAGCTGGTGTTTCTTTTTTATGGAGTGCCCTGTCACAGTGGCCCGAGCTGTGTTACAGCGTGTGTAGAAGCTGATGTGTGCGTGTGTCACTCTGTCCCAAACTTCCGATGGCAGCTTCTCTGTTTTGATCTCTGTCCCCCCATGCTCTCAGAAGTACAGCACAGTAGGATTTTATTTTATTATCTAGTGTATCACCAAATACTGTAGCTGTTTTATTTTATTTACCACACAATTTTGCAGTTGGAGGGTGTTGGTAATTGACAAAGTCAGAACTGTAAAACTGCTAATGATCTTGAGAGCCAAGGCCAACATTTGTTATACCCAAGATTTCACTACAGTGGGGTTCACTATAATGAGGGGTTACTGTATTATTGGGCCCTGTGCACTAATGGGTGGGTTATAGGCACCTGATACACATACCCTGCCTGCTTATCTTTGCAGCCCTGGACAGGCACAGGGTGCATGGCATGCACAGCTGCATGCATCTGCGGGTTGCCTGTCCATGGCCACGCTGCCTTGGTGAGCAGGTTTGTGGGGGGTGGAGCCATGGACCCAGGAAGGCATCCAATCAGATGCCCGTACTGGGTCCCTCAGTGGATCCCTTGTGCCCATACAGTGGGTGCACAGAATGGGAGTGAGCTGCAGAAAGTGGATACCTATGGGCCACTGCCGGGCACTCACCCGAGGCACTGCCCCAGCCCTCCCCTATAGTCTAGTGGGCTGTGGCACAATGGAGGTCCATTGCCTGGTACCGCCACACCCGGTGACCATAGAACATGGGGGGTGCGTACTGGGTTTCACCTGGTTCCAGATGGTGTACCTGATGGCCCCCTGTGTCTGGCACTACACGGCTTAATGAATGCCGCGTAGTGCCGGCATGCTCCCGACATGCCCACAGCATGGTGCTCCCCAAGGGGTTAGGACAGTGGATGCACAAGTGTCTTGCATGCCCTTGGTGAATGCTGCTGGGGGTCTGCAGGACCTCTGCCGTGTGACATTCACACGTAAGTTTGCCTATGCGTCTCAGTTGTGCAGTGCATAGGCAACTATTTTGTTCATGCATAGGTCCTATTATTATTATTATTATTATTATTATTATTATTATTAAGTAGTTGACCCAGACAAAGCACCCCTTTTGATTTCCAATTGAGTATTATCAAACTATCATTTAAAGGTGGAATAACATCATTGTTCATCAGCGGAAAGAACTGAAAAATAAAGGTTGACTATTCTAGAATCTTAAAAAAAATCTCTCCATATTTTCACAGTATTTCTAGTAAAAGGGGAGATCTCCTCTATTTGTCTCCAGGTATACAGTATATGTATACAGTACTGTGAAAGAGTCAGTAGGTGACCAATCATAGGTAAGCATCAGGTAAAGCCTGTAGGGATGTGCAGGTAGTGACGCCACTTACCTGGACATCACCCCAGGCTAGCACATATAATTTCACCTTAGTAATTTCTTTTAATTCCCCCCACCCAGAGTCAAGAGCCCACCAAATTGGGCTTACCATAATATCACCCTCCTGCTCTGCCTCCAGAATGCAAGGATGTGCATACCAGTGAACAGAGTCAGAAGGGAACTGAGTGACTGGGGCTAGGTACCTACTGTATCTTTGATAAAAAATGGAATTAGTTTTAAAGTGGCACCACCATGGCAAGGCACCCCTTCATGGTGCTGGAATGTGGATGTCCTGTAAATGATAGATAGATAGATAGATAGATAGATAGATAGATAGATAGATAGATAGATAGATAGATAGATAGATAAATACTGTAGGTAGGTAGATAGGGGTACATGACAATTCGCTCCCGAGAATTCATACCATGACCATTCACTCCTGACTATACACTCCTGTGGTAATTCACTCCTCCGACAACTCAGGTTGAGGCAATTCACTCCCAAAGTTAAATAATTGCTGTTACATAGCAATTACACCTTGCAGTGAGTACTTCTGGGTAATTATAAGTTTAAAAGTCTGGCAATACAGCTTTTTCCTTAATGCACTAGATCAGTGTCCATTTGCATGATGACAGGCTGCTTCATTTTATCTGAGAGAGATAAAAAAAAAACTTGTGGATGATTTTAATTCTATATACATCTTCCACAAACTTGGTTACATGAATAAGGCGATTTGGCAGTGCAGACTCGCTGTACACAAAGTAAAGCTTTGCAATGCTAGAATTCATACTAAAAGCTACGAAGACCCAATGATTATACATAGGTTCTCTATGCATTCACATGCACTTGATGCCTGTGCAGTGGAAAGAGTAGAGGCAGTAAATGCTGCAAAAGAAAGAGCAGCCACAACACAAGATACCACGGCACAGGTACTTCTTCATTCAAAAGCTAACATCTCACTTGCATCCCAGGGTAAAATATGTGATAAAAATCTAAAATGCACAATACAACGGGTGAGAGTGCATGGTGCACCACCCAACCCTGAGGACCTAATAGAATTACAAATTCCTGACTCTTACTGCCTCTATAAAACATCAGAGTGCGGTGAGACAGTCCCATTCTTATTGTATGACAGTGGCCCTGGACACAATAGAATCTTATGGCTGGATATTCAAAAGGGTTGCACCATGCGCAATAGGGTTGCGCCTGCGCAAGTCTGAAATTGCGCCATTCTGACATATTCAGCAGGAGGCAGTTGCGCCCCCAAGTCAAGCTGAGCAACAATGCAATGCTAATGAAGACATGCTGAACTGGAGGGGGAAGAACCATGCATAAACTGCACAGCCCAATATTCAGTGGGCTGTGCAGAGTTATGCAGGCGCAACCCCCAACCTGCGCCTGCACAACTTTGAGCAAAAAAAAAAAAGGAGTAAGACGAGGGCCACCCACAGGTGAGCTGCCGCTTTGCAGGGTGCAACACAGCAGCTGCCACCTGTGGGTGGCCCTCAACATACTCCCTGTGCTCCCCCTCCAGCCCAATCGTGGGCATATAGTAACCCCCCACCCCCCGACTGGCCAGATCGTGGACATAAGTGAATAATCCCCCACCCCGACTGGCCCGATCATTGGGCGCAAGTTAAAAAATCCCCCCCACCCCAACTGGCCCGATCGTGGGCATAAGTGAAAATAAACCCCACCCCACTAGCCTGATCGCGGGCAGCAAAGAGTCAACCCCCAAGAACATATCCCTGGTGGTCCAGTGGATCAGAAGCCTGATTGCGGGCAGCAAAGAGTCAATCCCCCAAGAACATATCCCTGGTGGTCCAGTGGACCGAAGCCCGATCGTGGGCAGCAAAGAGTTCAACCCCAAGAACATCTCCCTGGTGGTCCAGTGGACCATGAAGCCCGATCGTGGGCGGCAAAGAGTTCAAACCCCCAAGGACCACCTACCCTGGTGATCTAGTGCTTCCCACCCCACCCACCCATCCATGAAGCCCCACCACCCCGCCTCCCCATCAGCCGGGCGGCGGCAGCATCCCACCTGCCTCCGTCGCCTCGCTGCTCGACTGATGCCCGGTAGGCTGCACGCCCATTGTTCAGGAGGCATTGGCGGCGCAGAAGCCCATAGGCCGCGCAGCAGTCCAGATATGTGAATGAATTCATTCATTCATTCACATATCTGGACTGCTCTTGTATCGGTATGAGCTGCACACCCATTGGCTCTGCTCTGAACCAGTTGGCATGCAGCCCCACCTGCAGTCAGTCGACAGGCGGGCGGGTGGCAGGTGGTGGGATGCTGCCGCCGCCGCTGATGGGGAGCGGTGGTGGGCTTCAGAGTGGGTGGGGTGGGAGCCACCAGATTACCAGGGTAAGTGGTCCTGGGTGGGGTTTGAACTCTTTGCTGCCTGATCGGGCTTCGGGTCCATTGGACCACCAGGGATATGTCCTTGGGGAGGGGGTTTGAACTTTGCTGCCCGCGATCGGGCTTCGGGTCCATTGGACCACCAGGATATATCCTGGGGAAGGGGGTTTGAACTTTGCTGCCCGCGATCGGGCTAGTGGGGGTATATTTTCACTTATGCCCATGATCGCTAGTCGGTGGGGGTTAACTTATGCCCACAATCGGGCCAGTCGGGGTGGGGGATTATTCACTTATGCCCACAATCGGGCCAGTCGGGGGGGGTTAACTTATGCCCGCGATCGGGCCATTCGGGTGGGGAATTTTTAACTTATGCCAGCGATCGGGCTGGTGGGGCATCGGTCCCTCGACAGCGGCTGCCTGACAGGGTGCCAGGCGCAAGTCCTCGGGGATCGGCGCACCTGCATGCTAATGGCATGCAAATGGGGCCATAAATAGATGCAAATGGCCCCCCCTGCGCCTTGCATGAATTATGGCCCCATTTGCATGTCACCTTTTGAATATCGGAAATTTGCGCATGGCGCAATGGTACTTGCGACACCGCATCTTGAATGTTCCACTCTGACCACTTGCGGTGGTGCATGTTCCACTGCGCCATGCACAGTGGCTGTGGCCGGGGGGGTGATATTCAAAGGAGTTGCTCAACAGCGCAACTCCTTTGAATATCGCCCCGGCCACACCCCTGTGCAACTATTTTGTGCAGCGCAAGGGCTTGCGCCACAGACTAGCGCAGTTTGAATATCCAGCCCTTAGTGTTTGGAACACATAAGAATTTAACTTTCCTTGCGAGATGCACACATTGGTACATAGACGGCACATTCAGCATTTCCCCACCACTGTTCGCAGAGTTATATGTCATAATGGGGGAACACTATGGAAATGTGCAGCCAGCCATTAATGCATTACTGCCTGGGAAAACAAGAGAATGTTACGAACGTCTGCTGTCTGCGTTGAAAGAAATGTGTCCTACCTTGAACCCAGCTCTGGTCATGACTGACTTTGAGAGAGCTACAATAAATGCATTCAATTCTGTATTCCCCCAATCTGTTCAAGTTGGTAGTTTCTTTCATTTTGCTCAATGCATATACCAGAAAATACAGAGTGAAGGACTTGCTGTAAAATATGCCCAGGGCCCAGAATTTGCCTTAAAGTGTAAATATCTGCCAGCATTGGCTTTCTACCCCCGAGAACCAAGTCATTGCTAGGTTCAAGGAAATATCAGATGAAGCTGCACACATTTTCCCAGAATTAGAACCTGTTGTGGAATATTTTGAGGACACTTGGGTGGGCAGGATTAACAGAAGAGGGAATGGACGAAGACAGCCACATTATGCAATAACACTGTGGAATCATTCAGACAGTGTGTCAAACGGACCAGCTAAAACAAATAATGTTGTGGAGGCCTTTCACCATGGGATGCAGAGTGTGCTTTGTATGTCGTACCCCACGATGTGGAAATTTATAGATGGACTGAGGGAGGTACAGTGGAAAAGGGATTCTGAAGTGTAGCAGATAATAGCCGATAACCCATCGAATGCATCAAGGATAGTATACAGAGATAATGTAGCACGTCTTGCATGCATTTTAGAAAAATTTGCAGACTGCACGAGTGAGGAGTTTCTCCGCGGAGTTGCTCACAGCTTTGAATACTGATTGAGGAATGATTAACACAGATTTTGAACTTTTTGAAATAAAGTCTTGCCTTTTAACTCACCTGAGCACTCTTTCACTTGCATCAGAAACTAAACATTGGCTACAGACACTATGGCAGACACTGGTAACCATGGCTACAGACAGGACATCAGAAGCTGGTAACCATTACTATAGACTGAAAGCAACACGGTGCCTGTGAACAGACCTGGCATCATTAAACTGGCAAGTGTATATAATTTTAGTTTTACCAGGTTTACTACTGCATTTTTCGATGACTGATTTCAGATTGAAGCGAGAGTGGGAATGAATTGTCGTAGGGTGGTGAGTGTCATAGGGGAGAATTGATGCCAGAGTGTAATGTTGGAAGCAAAATGACGCAGTTTGTATTGTCAGGAGTGAATTGTTGTGTTCCTGGTAGGTAGATAGATAGATAGACAGACAGACAGACAGACAGATAGATATGAACATATGAAATTGCCAGCAGAAACAGGCCTCATGGTCTATCGAGTCTGCTGGAGTGTGCAGCTAGCCCCTCATCATGCAGCTGCCCCTTCCACCCCCCTTCCCAGTATCCCTTCCCCTTAACCTGTTCCAATCCCTCTTGAAACAGCCCACAATCTTACAGGCCACTATCACATCTGGTAAGGTGTTCCATTTGTCCACCACTCTTTCTGTGAAAAAATGTCTCTTCATCTCTCTCTTGAATCTTCCCCCCTCCAATCTCAGTCCATGCCCTCTTGTGTCCCTCCCCCTTCTCATCTAAAAAATCCTTTCTGTGTTAGTTTTGTTTATCCCCATCAGATTCTTAAAGGTCTCGATCATATCCCCCCATCTCTCCTCTCCTCCAGTGAATACATATTCAACAGTCCCAACCTCTCCTTGTAGGGCTTGCTCTCCAATCCCTGAATCATCTTTGTGGCTCTTCGCTGCACCCCCTCCAACAATCTGATGTCCTTTTTTAGGAATGGGTGCCAGTACTGCATGCAGTACTTCAGGTGGGGCCTGACCAATGACCTATACAGGGGCAGGATAACCTCCCTCCTTCTGGAGGAGATACCGCTCACAATACACTCCAGCATTTTGTTGGCTTTTGCTGCCACCTTCCTGCACTGAGCAGAGTTGTTCATGCTCCCCATAATGATCACTCCTAGGTCCTTCTCCTCTGTGGAGCTCCCCAGCTGTACCCCATTCAAGCGATAATCCCTCCCCTGGTTCCTGGCTCTGAAGTGCATAACCTTGCACTTCTTAGCATTGAACCCCAACTGCCATGTTTCCGCCCACCCCTGCAGCTTAGTCAGGCCCTCCTGCAACCCCTTCCACCCATCTGTGTCATCAATCACAGCTCCCATCTTGGTATGATCTGTGAAGAGGCTGATCTTGTGCCTGATCCCATGTGAGATATCTGCAATACAAATCCCAAACAGCACTGGTCCCAATACCAATCCCTATGGTATCCCAGTTGTCACCACTCTCAGTGATGAGAGTTCATCCCCCCACCACCACCCTTTGCTGCCTTCCGTTTACCCAGTTTGTGATCCAGTTCAACATTTTTGGTCCCACCCCCACATATTCCAGTTCTCCCCCTGCAACTTCCCATGTGGCATTAAATTCAAAGGCCTTGCTGAAGTCCAAATACAGGACATCCACTACATGGCCCTTGTTCAGTTCCCATGTCACCCAGTCATAGTACTCTACAATATCTGTCTGTCAGGATCTGCCTGCTATAAACCCATGCTGTTGACCATCCTGGAGACCATTTTCCTCTAAGAAGCTCACTAGCCTCTCTTTTAGTATGGTCTCCGTGAGCTTTCCCATGATCAATGTGAGGATCACTGACCTATAATTTCCTGGTTCATCCTTTGGGCCACCTTTGTGGATGAGCACCACATGGGCCATTCTCCAGTCCTATGGTACACATCCCATGTCCCCCCCCACCACCACCGGGAGGTATTGAATAGGTCGGCCAGTGGCCCCACCGGGACCTCTGCCAACTCCCTTAATACTCTTGGGTGAATGCCATCAGGTCTAGGTGCTTTGTCCACCTTTAATGCCCTCAACCCACCTAGTACCTGCTCTCTGTAATCCCTACATCTGTTATCCCGTGTCCCTCTACCGACTCCTCCTCCGCCTGGGTATCTGCTCCTCAGTGTCACTACAGAGCAGAAGTATTTGTTCAGTGCCTCTGCCTGCCCTCCCTTTCTCCACCAATCCCCCGTCCTTCTTAATCCTCTCCAGCTGATCCTTGCTCTTTCCTCTCTCTCCAATGTAGCAGAAAAAGTCTATTTCTCCACTTTCCATTCCCTGCGCCAGTGTCAGCTCCCTGAATGCCTTGGCCACTCTGACCAGTCTGATAACCTCCCTGGACTTCTCCATGTACATATGCTTATCTTCACCCCTCCCAATTTCACGTACATTCAAAACATGCCCTCTTGGCCCTCTCCTTCCATAACCTCTTGTGTCTGCCAGCTGGGTTTCTTTGCCTTCCCATCTTGCTTTTCTTCCTAGTGCAAGACTCTGTTGCCTCCGCCAGCCCTTCCTTTATGATGTCCCATTTCTGGTCTGCATCCATGTATGGTTGCATTTCTGCCAGGTGCCTGCCTAAAATTTCCCCCATCTTCTTAAAGTCCACCCTCCTAAACTCAATCACCCTTGTACCCGTGCCCTCTGTTTCCCTCCTCATGTTGAGCATGAACCACACCGAATAGTGGTCACTCCCAGTCAGTGGTTCCTCCACTTCCAGATTCCTTACAGCTCCCTGTTATCCAGTACAAGGTCCAGAGTCCTTTCTAACCAAGTCAGCCCCTGGACCAGCTGTGTCAGAAAGCTGTCTTAAAATGCTTCTAGCAGGACCCACTCTCTTACACTCATGGTGGATGAGGTGCCCCACTCCACCCCCAGTAAGTTGAAGTCCCCCACCACCACTGTGCTCCTCTTCCTGCAGACCCTCCTAATTTGTTCAGCTAATTCCCTATCTAGGTCAATCCCCTGAGCCAGTGACCTGTACACCACCCCCATCCTCAATGTTCTATTATTTGCATCTTGGAACTGCATCTATAGTGCTACTGTCCTCCCCTCTTCCCCTTCCTCCCTTATGCACTTTATCCCTTCCCTTACATAGAACACTACTCCCCCCATTCCCTTTAGCCCTATCCTTTCTGAATAACCTGAAACCTGGGAATATTATATCCCAGTCCTGGTACCGGGTGGCCCACGTTTCCATGATGGCTACAATGTCCACCCCCTCCACCTCCAAGAGAGCCTGTAACTCTGCTGTTCTATTCCTTAGGCTTCTTGCATTCAGTGAGACTACTCTCCAGCCTGTCTCCTCCCCTTTCCTTCCACTATTCTCCCTCATCCCTCCTTGTGCCACTTCCCCACTGCCCTTACCCATAACTGGGGGGGTGAGCTCACTAGGCTCCCCTTTCTGGACCCCTTTCCTATCAGTGGTCCCCTCACCACCACCCCCAGTTTAAATCAACCTTTGTTGCCCCTCTATTCCCCGTTTTACTACTCCCTTCCCCTTCCTGCTCAAATGTAACCTGTCCCCTGTGTATAAGTCACTATTGCTCCAGGTCCTGCTCCAGTCTGACACTAATCAGTACTCCCTGGTATGGCACCAATCCCTCAGTCACTCATTGAACTCCTCTATCCTTTTTTCCTCCCAGTACTCGCATATGGTACCAGGAGTACCTCAGAGAATGCCACTGACTCCCCACCTCCTCACACTGTCTACCGAACTCCTCGAACCTTCCCTTTACTGCCTCTACCATCTCCCCCGCCAAGTCATTTGTACTCACATGCATCACTATGTGAGGTTTCTCCCTTCCCCTCCATGTGCACTTGAGAAGTGCCTGCCCCGACATACCCGTGGTCAACTCAGGAATAGCCTTGACCCAGATGTGACTCTGCCTTTCTCCCCTTATGCCCCATCTGACCCCTTTCAGTATAGATTCATCCAGAACTAGTAACCCCATCTTCTTGTCCTATAACCCCCTCCTCCTGTTTTCACTACCCACATTTCCAGAGTCCACACTGCCCTGCTCCTTATTTCCTCTATTTGCACCATTTGTGACTCCTACATCTTCCCCCATTTCTGCATCTCTGTCTGCCTCTACCCTGCTCTTCCCCTCCCCCCTTCTTCCTTTCCCAGCCTGACTCCTGTCTCCTGGGCCTTCACTGCCCTTCTCCTCCTCTCCCCCCATGATCTCCAACACCTGCATTACCACCTCCGATGCCAACACTGCAAACCTATTACTTGCTACCCCCGCAGTGGTGGCCATCTTCTCCTTCCCCCTGTCCTGAGCCTTCCCTCCACTTGCTGCCCCTCTGCTCTCCTCACCTCCACCCCCTACATCCTCACAGGATTTAGCCTTGCTGTTCCTCCTCTACTTCTCCCAGTTACTCCTTTATGGGGGGCCCTCCTGCCCCAGCCCCCTCACCCTCTCCAGCTCTCTCCAGAGCCTATGTACATCATCTTCCAGTCTCCCCAGCCTGTGACAAATTGTACAATATCCCAGTTTTCATAGTGTATTCATCCAAACAGCCACCCCAACCACTGCACCCCATTATCCTCCCTGTGCCTGGCACCCTCACTTCATGGTGCCCTCCATTCCGTCCTCTATTCTGATGTCTCCCACCACCCTTTTTTGTGCCCCTCCACCCCTCAGTGTGATCCTCCCATAATACCCAATTTTCCTTCCCTCCATAAGTCACACTTAACTTATATGTAACCTCAATTCCTTATCACACAGTCTGTGCAGCAATAGCTGGATACCATATGTGACCCTACTAGTTTGCTTCTGAGCCCTTCTTTACCTCATTGTCCCTAGCTTGATAGCTCAGTAACTCTAGTTAACACATTTATACATGACCTTGTCAGTTTGAACTTTAGACTTTCAACTTTAAAATATGCAGTTAGCCTTCCTTAACCCAAGCTTATCAGTTTCACTTTCAAACCTGCAACTTTAAAACATTTAAACCCTAAAATCCAACTGCTGAACTTTTCACTACCTGACTATTAGCTTTAAGAATTAGTTCATATGGGAGTTTGCAGCCCCCCAAGCTCCTCCCTCACAGCCTTCAAGCCCAACCCTCAGTGTCATTCCAGTATTTAAGAAAGGTTGATGGAGGGGGTGGGTGGTGATGGGCCTTTACTCCAGCCAGCAACAGTCCTCCTGAAAATCAGTTACATAGTTAAAGAACACTTTAAGCTACTCCCAAACCAACAGCAAACTCACACAAAATCAGTTAAAGAATTAAAGAAAGTTTTAAGCTACTCCCAAACCACAGCAAACTCACAAAAAAATCAGTTACAGAGTTAAAGAAAGATTTAAGCTACTCCCAAACCAAAATCAAACTAACAACAAAAAAATCAGTTACAGAGTTAAAGAAAGATTTAAGCTAATCCCAAATCAACAGCAAAACTCACCCTCCTACCTCTCTCCACAGCAACCAGAATGAACTGGCAAAATGGCTCTATGAACATTTAAATAGAGATTCAAACTGAATTCCAAACAAACTTGATTGGCTGCTCTGTCTCTGGGCAAAGAATCCCCTTCCCCAGCCAGCCAGCCAGCATCAGTCCTCCTGAAAATCAGTTACATAGTTAAAGAAAGCTTTAAGCTACTCAAAAACCAACAGTAAACTCACAAAATATCAGTTACAGAGTTAAAGAAAGCTTTAAGCTACTCCCAGACCAACAGCAAACTCACAAAGAAATCAGTTACAGAGTTAAAGAATGCTTTAAGCTACTCCCAAACCAACAGCAAATTCACAAAAAATCAGTTACAAAGTTAAGGAAAGATTAAAGAGAGATCTAAATCTCAGAACCACTTACTTCTAGATTTGTCTCTCACCTCCCACCCTCATTGGATAATTTATGCAGGTCTCTTACCTAACTCCCTATGCGACCATCATCTAATCTAATCAGTAAGAAAAATCCACAGGCCAACTGCCCCCAAGGATGCTGTTGGTTCAGTCCTATAAATCCCTGAACCTAACATTTCTCTTACATGACCTGGCACACATAGATTGGTCATTCATCTCCTGTGCCCCTATTATAGACTCAGCATTAGACTACTTCAAAAACAAATTCCTCTCTGTCTAGGACACCTATGCCCCTCTTAGACATACCCATGTATGGGGACTCACCTGCCCTGGATATCTGCTGATATCATGGACTGCCTTAGAGCCAGGTACCAGGCATGGAAGGCCCATAAAGCTTCCTCCATTTCAGACTACCAGAAGTACTGCACACTGCGCAATGCTTGCACTAGACACATCCACCAGGCAAAATCAAACTATTTCTGATCCCCCTTCCTCACCAACATAAATCACCATTCTGAATTTTGGAATGTAGTTCAGTCACTCTTTTCCGCAGCAGCCCAACCACCTACCCATGTCCTTAACATAGGAGGCTCCATTGTAGTGGAACCACTGACAGTGGCTACTGGGTTCAACTCCTACTTCACTAACCGCACTTCAGCCCTACTGTCCTCTCTCCCACCCACCACTCCAGCCCAATCTACCCCACCATGTGCTGAAATAGATGCCCCTCAGATGTTCTCTTTCCACCATGTAGCCCCAGCTGATTTTTATAATGTCCTGATTGCACTAAACCCTTCCAAAGACAAATGCCCCACCTGACTGGATTCCAGAATGCTTTTTCTGTCTGCCCCTGCCATCGCCTCCCCCCTGGCATTGCACGTCAACATTTCCTTCACTCTTGACTCCATCCCTTCTGAATGGAAGCATGCCAGAGTCATCCCACTTCTGAAGGGTGGTGACCCCTCCTCCCCCAGAAACTACCACCTAGTCTTCCTCCTCCCCATTCTAGCAAAACTTCAGGAACACTTAGTCCTTTCCCAACTCTTCTCCTTCCTTGACTCCACCTCCTTCTTCACTACATTCCAGTCTGTATTTAGGAAGTCTCACTCCACCACCACATCACATCTACAGCTCACTGATGCCATCCTGACTGGTATGGATAATGGCCACATTCCCTCTACCATCTTTGACAGCCTTTCAAAGGTGTTTGACACTGTCTCACACCCTTTCCTACTCTCCAAGCTTTTCCAAGGTGGGCACTCTGGCAAGGCCACCATCTGGTTCCACTCCTACCTGGTGGGAAGAATGCAATCTGTCAGGATTGGGAATTCCATCACTTCCCCCCAACAACCTTGACTGGGGTCCCCAAGACTCAGTCCTTAGCCCACTACTGTTTTCCATTTCCTAAATGATCTGCCCTCTGCCTGCCACACACATCCATTCACATGTATGCAGATGATACATTCCTGTATGCATTCAGCCCCCCCACCTTTGATGTGGCATCCAGACTGCAGCATGACTTCAATGATGTCCAGCTCTTGTTTTCCTGTAATCAGCTCTTCCTAAATGCCAAGAAGACAGTCTCCATGACCTTTGGCACAAGGCAGAGACTCTTTCGACTCCCCTTCCCCATTCCACATCCTTGATGGGACAATGCTGGAGAACTACCTCCTTTAGATACCTTGTAGCCTGGCTCAACCAGCATCTCAATGTTTTTGTACACATTGAGGTTATCCACACGGAGCTGCACCACAAGCTGGGGGACCTATACCACAACCGAGGCTGCATCTCTCTACCTGCCCATTGAGCAACTGTACAAAAAATTATTCTCCCAATATTTGACTATGGCAATATAATCTATAGTGCCACTTCCAAAACTTCCCTAACCAATCTGGATACCCTCTTCCACTCCCTCTGTCATTCTGCCCTGGACTGTCCTCCTCACACTCACCACTGCACTCTTTACCAGGCTTTGCACCTCCACTTGCTGCAGGATAAGAGGCAGTCCCACTGTGCCAGACTCTTGGCTATGTTCTGGACCCAGCACCTGCCCCTATACCTATCCACTGTCTTGTCAGTGCCTTCCCCACCTTCACACTCCCTCATAAATTGTGACACCCACTCCCTGTCTGTTCCTCGCATGTCCAGCTCTGCGGGTCAGGACACCTTCTCTTACTGCATGCCTAGACTGTGGAATGGTCTTCCTCCTGCCATCCATCATGCCACCTCCCATCTCCAATTCAACTCTCTCCTCAAAGACCATTTCTGCACAGCTTGTGCATGCACCTAATCACCCTGATGTCCTGTCCTAGTCAAGGGGGCACTTTAATTTCCTGGCAGGTTTGGGATGCTGCTTACCATAAGCTTGAAGTAGGGATGGGCAATTTATCAATTTGGCCGCTTATGCTACCTGATTGTATTTCCTGAATCTCAACTTAAGTGTAGTGTAGTACAGTGTAGTTTAGTGAACTGCATGAACAGCACTGTATTGTAATTAACTTCCTGTTGTATCCATGTATTTAACTGTGTTGTGCTTCACATTGCTGATGCATTTAAATTTCTGTTATATCAATGTATGGAATTGTGCTACACTTCACATTGCTGCTGTATTATATTCTGCATTGTCTCCGACGCCCCCCTGTCCCACAGGATGCATCTGGAATCAAGCAGTAGTCTGCTCAGTATGCCTACCAGGTGAAACTTTTAAATAAATAAATAAATGTAAGCTACTCCCAAACCAACGGCAAACTCACAAAAAAGCAGTTACAGAGTTAAAGAAAGCTTTAAGCTACTTCCAAGCCAACAGCAAACTCACAACAAAATATCAGTTACAGAGTTAAAGAAAGATTTAAGCTAATCCCAAATCAACAGCAAAACTCACTCTCCTACCTCTTTCCACAGCAAGCAGAATGAACAGGCAAAATGGCTCTGTGAACATTTAAATAGAGATTCAAACTAAATTCCAAACAAACTTGATTGGCTGCTCTGTCTCTGGGCAAAGAATCCCCTCTCCCAGCCAGCCAGACAGCAACAGACCTCCTGAAAATCAGTTACAGAGTTAAAGAAAGTTTTAAGTTACTCCCAAACCAACAGCAAACTCACAAAAAAATCTGTTACAGAGTTAAAGAAAGATTTAAGTTACTTCCAAACCAACAGCAAACTCACAAACAAATCATCACAGAGTTAAAGAAAGATTTAAGCTAATCTCAAATCAACAGCAAAACTCACCCTCCTACCTCTCTTTCTCCACAGCAAGCAAAATAAACAGGCAAAATGGCTCTGTGAACATTTAAATAGAGATTCAAACTGAATTCCAAACAAACTTGATTGGCTGCTCTGTCTCTAGGCAAAGAATCCCTGTTTCCAGCCAGCCAGCCAGCAACAGACCTCCTGAAAATCAGTTACAGAGTTGAAGAAAGTTTTAAGCTACTTCCAAACCAACAGCAGACTCACAAAAAAAATATGTTACAGAGTTAAAGAAAAAAATTAAGTTACTTCCAAACCAACAACAAACTCACAAAAAATCAGTCACAGAGTTAAAGATTTAAGGTACTCCCAAACCAACAGCAAAATTCACCCTCCTACCTCTCTCCACAGCAAGCAGCATGAATAGGCAAAATGGCTCTGTGAACCTTTAAATAGAGGTTCAAACTGAATTTGAAACAAACTTGATTGTCTGCTCTGTCTCTGGGCAAAGAATCCCCTCCCATAGCCAGCCAGCAACAGTCCTCCTGAAAATCAGTTACAGAGTTAAAGAAAGCTTTAAGCTACTCCCAAACGAACAGCAAACTCACAAAAAATCATAGAAACATAGAAAACATAGAAACATAGACTTTGATGGCAGATAAGGACAGCTTGGCCCATCTAGTCTGCCCATTTCCCTACCTACAGGATAGGCGGCAGATCCTAGTTAACCAACAGCCTATTTCTTCCTACCCCCCACAAGAATTGCCTTATGTCTGTCCCATGCATTCTTGAATTCTCCCACAGTTTTATCTCTTAATGCTTGATCCTTAAACATTGCTAAAAAAGCTGAATTGGAACTCAAAGCCCTCCTTCTAGACCTGTCTTTGATTGCTGTCACTGAAACTTGGGGTAATTCCTATAGAAACTGGTCATCTGAGATTTCGGGTTATAAACACTATTTCAAAAATAGGCCAGACACAAAATCGGGTGGTGGAGTTAGTCTTTATTTTAAGGATAGCATCCCCTCATACCAGTCTCCAATCGAACAAAATTCAGAGAGTGTATGGGTGTATATCCAACCCGATGGTCTCCCCCAAATCCTGGTTGGAACTTGTTACCGCTCCCCTTCACTAGACAGTATTCAAAATCTAAAATTGACAGAAGAAATTTCCCAGTTTGCTAGTAAGGGTTCTGTCCTTCTCCTAGGAGATTTCAACCTCCCAACTATTAACTGGGATACTTTAATGGGTTCCAACAATAATGAAAACAACTTTCTCACTACCATCATTGATCTGGGTTTGTACCAACTAGTCAAAGAACCTACTGGGGGTAACAATATTTTAGATCTTGTTATAGCTAGCTTAGATGTTCCTGTAAACAATCTGCATATATCTGACCCACTTGGCAATAGTGATCATAAATCAATATTCTTTACCATAACCGTACCTCGTTGCTCGGTACCAAATAAAAAACATAATCAAACATTATGAAAGGGCAGATTTTCAAAAAATAAATGAACACTTAAGTAATATTGATTGGACAAACACCTTATCTCCCCTTAATACCATCGAGGCATGGGATTTTTTAAAATCACAAATATCCCTAGTCGAACATAAATTTGTCCCTAATAAATGTACCCACAACAGCAAAGGAAAAATACCTCCATGGTTTAATTCATCCATTAAAAAGCAAATACGACGTAAACGCAAATTATTCATATGTCTAAAAAAGTCACCTACAAGTATTAATGATAAGTTAATAATATAGTACAGAGAATCAGTAAGATTACTTAAAAAATCAATACTAGCAGCAAAAAGAAATCTTGAATTTCACATAGCACATACAAAGGACACACACAAATCACTTTATGCTTACCTAAACAGTAAAAAAGGAAATAATAAATCAATCAGACCCCTTATGCTTAACAATAAAATAATTAACTCTGATCTTGTTGTAGCCTCTACACTAAATAACTACTTTATATCAGTATTTACTCAAGACCTCTTACAACCCACAATAGCCATACCACCCATTAATATCAACGAGCAACTGGTCCAGCAGAAAGACACCTACAATCTATTACTAGCCCTAAAGAAATCCACTAGTCCTGGTCCGGATGGTATATGCTCAAAATTCCTCCTGGGCACCAAAGAAATAATCACTCTTCCGCTTACAATCATCTTTAATAAATCACTTCCTGAATCTACAGTTCCACCTGATTGGCAAACAGCAATAGTTACCCCTATTCATAAGCAAGGCTCTCATTCACTAGTTAATAACTATCGCCCCATTAGTTTAACTTCTATTCCCTGTAAACTACTTGAAAAAGTTATTAAAGCACTCTTGGACAAGGAAATATTATCCTTAAATCTTACAGATATCTCTCAACATGGATTCAGATCTGGTCTGTCATGCACCACTAACTTATTGACCTTCTGCAATCCCATTAGTTCTAACCTAGATTTAAACATTCCTTCTGATGTTATTTTGCTGGACTACAGCAAGGCTTTCGATAAAGTGTCTCCTAGCATTCTCATATCTAAACTTACTCAATTAGGTTTTTCTGCATTTCTTGTGTTATGGATAAAAAGGTGGTTGACAGATAGATCTCAGAGGGTACGGGTTAATGGCACTCTGTCAGATATAGGCAGGGTGACGAGGGGAGTTCCCCAGGGCTCTGTCCTGGGATCCACTCTGTTTAATATCTTCATTAGTGACATGAAAATTAATTCTTTAAATATCCTCATAAAATTTGCCGATGATACCAAACTGGTTGGTGCTGTTAACAATGCTGCAAATAGACAAATTCTACTCAACGATCTTTCATCTATCGAGCACTGGGCCCTCATTAATAAAATGGAGTTCAACACAGCCAAATGTGCCATCCTGCACTTTAGGAAAAACAACCCCCAACAAGTATACACACTGAACAACACCATTATTAAGGTTTCTTGTTTAGAAAAAGATTTAGGGATTCTAGTCAATAATAAGCTGACCCCAGTTTCACATTGCAATAAAAGAGCAAACCAAACAAATTGACTTCTTCGTAAAATCAACTGTACTTTTGTTTCTAGAACCGAGCAGTGTATTATTCTGCTGTACAGATCAGATATTAGACCTTATCTTGATTACGGTTCTCCGTTTTGGAGTCCGTACCTCTGTGGGGACACAGATAGGCTTGAGAGGATTCAGAGAAGAGTCACTAAAACTATTCCCCACTTGGCACATGTGGATTACGAAACTAGACTACATAAAACGGGGTTACATTCACTCAAAATGAGAAGATCAAGAGGGGATCTACTCCAACTCTTCAAGATTATTCAAAACCCAATCTTGATGAGGCAATGTGGTATTTCTTTTGCAACTAGGAAAATTGGACCCAGGCTGAATAACAAACAGCTGGATATAGTCAAATGTAAAACCAACAAAAGACAAAATTTCTTTTCCATAAGAACCCCAAGATTATGGAACACACTTCCCCAGGATAGTGTAGACGCCCCTTCCTTTATGACTTTTAAACTCAAATTAGACAAATGGTTAACTAGATAGGAACCATTGACAATGATCCACATATGTGGAGGACAATATCTATGGGCTTTCGCCTTCTTTTGTCCCTCTAACCAAGTAACCAAGTAACAACCTACTCAGGAAAGCTGTTCCATGCATCCACTACCCTCTCTGTGAAATAATACTTCCTCACATTGCCCATGAACCACCCTCCTTCTATCTTTAAATTGTGTCCCCTTGTTCTTGCACATCTCTTTTTCTGAAAGATGCTACCCTCTTGGACTTTGTTGATTCCACTGAGGTACTTAAAAGTTTCTATCATGCCCCCCCTCTCCCTTCTTTCATCAAGGGTATACATATTAAGTTCCTTTAGTCTCTCCTCATATGGCTTCTCTTGCAGACCCTGCACCATTTAGTTGCCCTCCTCTGACTACCTCTATCCTGTCTATGTCCCTGTGGAGATGGGGTCTCCAGAACTGGACACAGTACTCCAGATGGGGTCTCACCAACTGTCTGTACAGAGGATAAGAACTTCCTGTTTTCTGCTGCTGATGCCTCTCCCTACATCCCAGTATACCCCAGCCCTCCCTACTGCCTTCTCATATTGCTTGCTAACTTAAGGTCATCTGATATGATTACCCCCAGGTCCCTTTCCTTTTTTGTTGTTGTTACTACCTCTCCACCCATTGTGTATTCTTCCCCTGGGTTCTTGTTTCCCAGGTGCATTATTTTGCACTTCTTTGCATTGAATCCTAGCTGCCATACTTCTGACCATTCCTCCAACCTTGCCAAGTCCCTTTTCATCCTTTCCACACCTCCTTGTGTATCAACCCTGTTGCAGATCTTTGTGTCATCTGCAAAAAGGCATACTTTTCCTTCCAGTCCCTCTGCAATGTCACTGATGAAGACATTAAAAAGGACTGGACCCAATACTGAACCCTGCGGTACCCCACTAGTAACCCCTCTTTCTTCAGAGTGGACTCCATTTACAATTACCTTCTGTGTCCTGTTGTGCAGCCAATGTTTTACCCAGGCTACCACCCTGGGACCCACTCCCAGGCTGGTTAATTTGACTATTAATCTTTTGTGTGGGACTGTGTCAAATGCCTTGCTAAAGTCTAGGTAGGCCATGTCCACAGCCCCTCCCTGGTCTACTACTTTGGTCACCCAGTCAAACAAATCTATTAGATTCATCTGACATGACCTTCCCACTGTGAACCCATGCTGCCTTGGGTCCTGTGCTCCACTGGCCTCTAGGTACTCAACTATTCCTTCCTTCAGAAGTGACTCCATCACTTTCCCTACCACAGAGGTCAGACTGACAGGTCTGTAGTTTCCTGCCTCTGTCTTGGTCCCACTTTTGTGAAGGGGAATCACATCCGCCTTCCTCCAGTCCTCGGGTACCACACCATCATCCCATGATTTATTAAAAGAGTAGCCAGTGGTTTCACTAGTTCCTCCTTAATTCTTTTAGAATTCTGGGGTGAATTCATCAGGACCCATTGCTTTGTCCACCTTCAGTTTTAGGAGTTCTTGCAGAACCCTTTCTTCTGTGAAAGGACTGGGATCGACTCTCCTATCAAGAGTGCTTCTGTTAATTGGATTAGGCACTTCCTCCTCTTTGTGAATACTGAGCAAAAATATTCGTTCAGTATCCCTGCTTTTTCACTGTCCCCCTCTGCCCACCCACCGTTCCTTCTGTTCAGCCTCACTATCTCTCCCTTTGTCTTTCTACACTCGCTGATGTACCTATAAAAGGTTTTATCCCCCTTCTTAACTGAGTTGGCAGTCTTTTCCTCAGTTTGGGTCTTTGCTATTCTGACTTCCCTCCTTACTTCCTTCTGCCTTAACTGGTACAGCGGTCTGTTCTGCTCCTTCAGTGTTTCCTTATACTTCCGGAATGCTATCTTTTTCTTCCTGACTTTCACATCCACCTCTTTTGAGTACCATAGTGGCTTTTTCTTTCATTTTGATTTATTTGCTTCACACAAAGGCTTGTTGCCTCTGTGATGGCAGTTTTGATGATTCCCCATTGTTGCTCCACACCTCCTTCTAGCCTGTTTGCTAGTGCTTTTCTGAGGCACTCTCCCATCTTGCCAAAGTCAGCCTCCTAAAGTCCAGTACCTCACTTTTGTATCGGCTTGACTTCTGTAGCTGAGTTTCACATGAACCACACTGTTTGATGGTCACTTGTCCCCAGATGGCAACCCACTTCTAGATCTGAGATCCTCTCACTGCTCCCATTTGAGAGTACGAGGTCTAAGATTGCTCCCTCGTGAGTGGGTTCCGAAACTAGCTGTCTGAGGCCTGCCACCTGTAGGGCATCAAGAATGGCCCTGCTTTTGGATGTGGCTGCAGCAAATGTGCTCCAGTTAACATCTGGCATATTCAGGTCTCCCATCAACAGTATCTCCCCTTTGTCTGCCATTCTAAAAATGCCTTCTATCATATCCTTTCCATTCCTCCTGACATGGGGGTCTGTACACAACCCCTGTGCAGATTGTGGTGTCCTTTCCAGTCTCCAAGGTGACCCAAGTGCCTCCTCTCCTCCCTGTTTACTCTTTTGTTCAGTTGCTTTTATCCTTCCTTTACATAGAGAGCTGCTCCTCCCCTCTTTCCCCTGCCTGTCTCTCCCTGTTATGTACCCTGGTATGTTAACATCCCAGTCATGGTTCTCTGTGTACCATGTTTCTGTGACTGCTACGATATCCAGGCATCCTCTTCCATCAAGGCCAACAGCTCAGGGAGCTTGTTGCCCAGTCTACGGACATTGGTACTCATTACCCTCCATTTCCTGATGGCCTTACTCCCTTTTGCCCCATCCCTGTCCTTCTTGCCTTTATCACTTTCTCCATTTACCCCAGCCCTTCTCCTTATCGACACCTCTATGTTGGTGTTTGCTGCACTTACTACCGTGATTATTTGGGGGGGCTAGGATTTCCCTGCTCCTTTGCAGTGCCTCCTCCTTGGCTAGTTTAAATGCTTGCCAATGAAGCATTTAAACTCATCACCTAGATCCTGGTTCCCTCCCGGACAGATGCAGCCCATCATGCCAGTATAGGCTTGCATCACTCCAGGTGGACCCCAGTCCCCAGTGAAGCCAAATCCCTGAGCTCCACACCAGTTTTTCAACCACTGATTGAATCCCATGGTGCGGAACACCCTAGCCTCTCCTATGCCATAGATGGGCAGTACCTCCGAGAAGGTTACCGTGCGTGCTACTTGACTAAGGCCCCTCCCCAATTCCACAAACTCTTCCTGCACTTCTCTAATCCCTTTCTTAGCCAGGTCATTTGTCCCTAGGTGGACAATGACATCCAGCTCCCTTCCCTGTGCAGCTGCTCTGGCAATTCTGAGGATTCACTCCCTGTCCCTCCAAGCCATGGCACCAGGCAGGCACCTTACCTCCCTCTCCCCTTCCTCCCCCAGTTCTACCCTCCTAACAATGGAGTCACCCACCAGGAGTTGTTTTCTTCCCCTGCAGGGTCCCCTGCCACCCTCCTGTGGGTCTCCTTTGTGGAGGTTCCCAGCATCCTCCTCGGTCTCCACTGCAGGTGCCTCCATAGAGGAACTACACTTTGCCAGAATGGCATAGGAATTGTGGAGAGGTACAACTGGAGGGATGCGCCTCTGTTCCACCACCCATAACATCACTGTCTCAGGCATCTACTGACCAATCAGAATATAGGAAATTTCCTTGCCATTGTATAATTACCCATAACACATAGGACCCACCTCTTGATCTCAAATCAGTTACAGAGTTAAAGAATGCTTCAAGCTACTCCTAAACCAACAGTAAATTCACAAAAAATCAATCACAGAGTTAAAGAAAGATTTAAGCTACTCCCAAACCAAAAGGAAACTCACAAAAAATAAGTTACAGAGTTAGAAAAAGCTTTAAGCTACTCCCAAACCAACAGCAAAACTCACAAAAAATCATTTACAGAGTTAAAGAAAGCTTTAAGCTACTCCCAAACCAACAGCAAACTCACAATAAAAAATCAGTTACAGAGTTAAAGACTTAAGCTTATCCGAAATCAACAGCAAAACTCACCCTCCTACCTCTCTCTACAGCAAGTAGAATGATTGATACTGTAGATACTGTAGACAGATACTGAAGTTGGATGGACAGACAGACAGACAGTTAGATAGATTTAGTTTTTGTTTACTGGCTAAGTGCACTAGACAAGAATGTTGCCTATTTTCAGGCATGACCCAGGAGAGTTACAAACAACGGAACATTGTACAGACAGGAAATTCAATGGACATATCACAACAGGAGAGTTGAACATGTACTCACTGGAGGAGAGGAGGGACTGGGAGTTATGATCAAAACCTTCAAGTACATGAGAGGAATATACAGTACAGGCATAGAGGGATGTTTCAAGAGGAGGGTGGGGAAGGACACTGAAGGTCATGATATGAGATTAGAGGGTGGAAGGTTTAGGAAGGAACTGAGAAGGCACTTTTTTACAGAGAGGGTGGTGGCAGAGTGGAATGCGCTACCAGCAGAGGTGGTGGCCTGTAAAACAGTGGGATGCTTCAAGAAGGGCTGGGACAGGGCAAAAGAGAGTCAAGGGAGGGGGTGCAGGGAGGGGCAGTAGCTGCAGAATAGGGTTGCTAGCTGCATAGTCGAGCAGACTCGATAGACCAAATGACCTTTTTCTGTTGGCAGTTTTCGTATGTCCATAGGAATTAAGCAAAATTTGAACATAAAGCAGTGTTTACAATTGGAACAAAGACAGTTAAAATGGCAAGAAGAACAGAAAAGTACATTAATTAAGTGCACTAGAGAAGAATGCTAACTATTTGCAGGCAACAACCAGGGAGAGTGGCATGCAGCGGTAATGGCAGAAGTACAGTATCCAAGTCACAAACTGATTTACACAGCCATGAGTCCACAAGACAGTCTGTTCAGTGGGTCAAATAACATTTTGATTTAATATTAAGGAGGCAATACTCAGGCAAGTGATACAAGTGCATATATGAGAGTAAGTGCCATTTAGTGGAGCAGGTATATCAACTAGTTAGGAGGCACAAGAATGTCAGAGCAGGAGCAAATGTCAGAATCCCTAAGGAAGGATTGAAGACCCTTTTTAAAAGCTTGGTGGGATTTGGAGAGTTTGACATTTAGAGGAAGGGAGTTCCAGGTTTTGGGTGCAGATACTGATAAGGAAAATTCCACCTTTTCTGTGGAACATCTAGGAATTTCAAGAGGAGATTGTTCAGAAGATCTCGGGGGTAAGCTAGAGTGGGATAGTTTAACATATCAGAAAGGGACTGCAGAGCTCCAGTTCTGACTGTGTTATCAATCAGACAGTCAGCTGTATACAGCCAATGCTAGGATAGGGAGAGTCAGTCTCGATGTGAGTAGAGTTGGAAGTGGAGTTAGTCTGGGTGCAAATAGTGCAAATCAGCATATGCTATTGTAGCATGTGCTCCATTGTTGGAAAGCACCTTTGCTTGCATTAAGATTGGCCATAACAAGGACAGAGTATACCTTGAGATATAACAAGCCTGGCACAGAATTGAGGGAAGATCTGGCTTTATAGGCCAGCCCCAGTTTTATGCTAACTGCCTTATACGTGGCTACAATGTGATAGATAGATAGATAGATAGATAGATAGATAGATAGATAGATAGATAGATAGATAGATACTCACCCTGGACTGGCCATCCAGTGGTGATTTCTTCTCCTGTTTCTCTTTCATCTTTTTTCCCCTTCCCCCAGGACAGAATTATGTCCAAGCCCTCAGACCCCAGGGAAGTGGGGCTGGCAGGAGGGCTGTAATGACTAGTGACCTCCTTATCAGGAGGTCAAATAGAAAACAAAAGGTTTCCCTGCTGGGAGACATCTGTAAATGGTGCCCTAGAAACAAAGAGTTGTTTTCTTATTGTCTGTGTCCCAGAGTGCCTTTGTTTTAGATGAATGGATACTGCAGAGACAGTTCAGCTCCTCTTCTCAGAACTTGCTATTGAAATAAATAGGGGCTTGGTGAGGGAGCTGAGAAACTCTAAACTTAGTAGCACTTTCAACACATTTATGTATTTTCTCCCTGCTCTCTCTTCACAACAGCTGAGTGTTGGATGGACAGGAGAGAATGCATGCAAGGAGCATAGCACTTCTAACTGGCAAACAGCCAGTAATGCAAAAATCTTGGGTCAGCAAGGAAAATGCTGAGCCATGAGATGTAACAAACCCATCCTTTACTCCAAAAAAACAGCAGGATTAAAAACATATTTAGCTTAAACCATGGTGCTTGTTTCATAAAATACAGTTTTCTGTCCCCCCCTCCACTGCAAGCACTGCAGCCAGCACAGACAGAGTGAAACATGGAGCCATTTGCTCCACCCTTTCTGGGTCAGCACTGCAGGCTGAGGCCAGAAACTGTGTACAATTCAAAAATATATTTTTTCCTCAGGCCAGCAGGAAACGCTGAGCCCTGAGGTTGAAAACGGACAGGTATGTAAGGATTATCCAGCTTTAAAGAGCACCTTTCTTGTTATTTTTAATATTGCCCCCCAAGAAGCTTGAAGGACCCTTACATGCCCCCAAGTCATTTGGTGCCCAAATCAGACTTTCTACTTTTTCCATTTTTGGAAGGGAAGGGATCATATTTTGGGTCTGTGGAGCCGAGCCGCCAATTCCTTTCCACTTCCTGATCTTGTGATCCACCCATTCTCCTGATGTCACTATACAGAGAGCATGGCGGCGTGCTTCGTAGATATGAATGGGGCTGATTTTTTAATTCCATTTTTCATCTTGTAGATGGCTATTGCAAATCAATCAAGGGCACTGCTCAACTAACAAGGACCATTCTACAATCTGTGTTCTAAAACCGTGCTAAACTGTGTTCCAAGCAAGGCTTTAGCATGGTTTTAGAAAAATATTGTTCTCTTAATCCATGTTAACAGCAGTGTGGACATGTACAGTGCTGTAACATGGGTTAAACACTGCTGTTAACATGGATTAAGAGAATCTCTCAGTGTGATTTCTGGACTTGTACAGCTCAGAAGAATTATGCAAACCCATCATGGGCATTAGTACATAGCCAGATGTCTTACCTGTTTAATTTAGTCCTAGCCAGTGGGTGGCCCCATTCCTGGGTGTCCAGATATGCACAGTGGCACCTGCAGTGCCTTGTTTGGGTGCCGCAAAGATAATATGGAGCTTTCATGGGTAGCATGGTAACTGGAGCACAGTCTGAACACTCAGGTTACCATGCTACAAAAAGGTTTACAAACAATTTTTAGAAATATGCTAGCAGTCTGTACAGGGTTATCTCTCCACAACTCCTCATGGAGATTTATTAGTACATTTCAGAGCATGCCAAAATTCTGCACGAGGTGCATACTAAAAAAGTGCTGGCTGCTCTGCATTTATAAATGTTATGCCTTAGTAAAAACAAATATACATTTGCTAAGCTAGCAAAATATGAGGGATATAGTCCACTTAATTTTAAGCAGGCTTTCAGAACAAAACAGAGCCACATAAAGCACTAAATAGGATGGCAAAGGAGTGCTAGAATTGGAGTACTCCTAGTGTGTGAACATATCAGCCATTACTCTCGACTGCTTTCTGCACCAGACATTGTGACTAAACATAGGCCCCACAGTGTTAAGTGGCTCCTAGCTCAGCAATACAAAACATGAATAAATGCAAATGCAATGGGAGATTTTTCACTAACAGATAACATTTATGGGCATATAAAGGTAGTGTGACGTCTGCTGCCTATTACTAAAAAAATATCTGGGGGTGAGCATTCACATTTGTGTTCTTCATATGCAACATGACGATGAGCAGACATTTTTTTTTATTCTTTGGTCCTGTCCACACTACACTGAAAACTCCCCTCTGTAACGTTACAGAGGGTCCAAACCAGTACCACAACCCGATAGCTCTCAAATTGTGGAAACAAGAGGGGACAGCAAGAACTTCAGTTTTAGAATGTTATGATAACTTAATTGATTGATTGATTGATTAGTGGGAAGATAGCAAAAAGTCCTAGCAGATTCTTTTCCAGAATAGAACCAGATTTCTTTCTAATAAGGATTATTTAAGTTATTTATGATTGTGCCACCACCTCCAACATCTAATTTCACAAACAGATGTATCTAGACAGGATTATAGTTCACAGATTAAGATTATCAATGATCAAATGTTTAAACTTCAATACAGTAGAGCAAAATCTTTAGATCAAGAACTTTGGTTTGGAACTAAACTTCAGAAGGGGTCAGTCGCCCCCTTTCAAAGAATGTAAAGCTTGGGCAGATAGTTAAGTAATTACAGAACTCATTGCACCCACTTGTGAGTCAGTGACTGCTCCAGAAGATATATTACAGCTTGCTGAACATCACATAGAATTTCTGTTTGGGATGAAGCAGCCAGCTGTTGACACTCAGGCATACTTACGGTCTTTGGGCCTATGCCAAGTTATGGAACATGATGCCAAGTATCTCATCAAAGAGATTACTATTGAGGAGGTGGAAAGCGCATTTGGCCTATTAAAATCAAATACTGTCCCTGGAACAGATGGGTTTGGTGCAGGGATTTATAAGAAATTCAAGAATGAATTAGCCCCGACATGTGTGGTATTATTTAATCATATGCTTACAACTCAGCAATATGCAGCATCGATGAATGTTGCGCTACTGATTTTATTACACAAAAAAGGACCTAAGATTGACATTAGCAACTGGAGACCATTGAGCCTCTTAAACACAGATTTGAAAATATTGTGTAAAGTTTTACTTGCTAGGTTATCCAAAGTTTCCACTTATTTAATTTGTCACACTCAAACATGTGCTATTCCTGATAGGAAGCAGCAGGACAATCTGATTGTTCTAAGGGAATTATTCTCCAGATGAATACAAGATGATATAAAAGGCTTTGTACTAGGACATGATCAGGAGAAAGCCTTTGATAGGTTCTCCCATGAATTCCTCTTTGGAATCTTATTGGCCTTTGGCATTCCTTCTCAGTTTATCTGGTGGATTCGAGTCATGTATACAGATGCAGTTATACTGCAAGTTAATGGCTGGACTGGTAGAACACTTAAGGTTCATAGAGGGGTTAGGCAAGGTTGTACACTCAGCCCCCTTCTCTATGCCTTTGGTATTGACATTTTTAATTAGGAAAATAATAGCCACCCAGGACATACATGGCCTATCTTTTCTTCCAGATTCCCCTCCCAGCTAAGGCATTAGCATATGCAGATGACATCATATTGACGGTGTCCTCAGACACTTGTGAGGCTGCCTTATCTGATGTCCTCAAAAAATTTTCTAACATGTCTGGATCCAAAATTAACATTAGAAAAAGCAAGGGGGTGACCCTGGGTACCACCCCTTCCCCTGCTACAGGAACACTTTCTGGTGTTAAGATAGCATTGGATTGCATTTCGATTCTTGGAATCATCTTTGGGCCTGGAGACATTGCTCAAGTCAACTGGGAGCAGTGCTTAGCATGTGCAGATAGGCTAGTATCAGGGTGGAATATGTAAGAAAAAAAGGGTGGTTTTGATTACGACTCTACTTGTCCCAGTTTATCTATATCTTAGTCTGGTTTTCCCTCCCACTCATGGGCTTCTGACAAGACTATATAGTGTATTTTTTTAGGCCTTCTGGGGCTCAAGATTAAACCCCATTAAAAGAGAGTTTACATACAGGCCCCTACAAGAGGGGGGAGTTGGGATAATTTGCCATTTTGCTTTCTTTTTTAGCTTATTTCTTAGCTACAATATGGGGAATGCACTTAAGCCAGGGGAGAAGTCATGGAAGCAGTTCGTTCTTGAATGGATGACCCCTTGTCTTCCCTTTTGAGAGATGGGTACAGTAAGAACTTTAGGCAGATTAAAATCCATCCTACAATATGGCATGGAAGAAATAAAAAAATGCCATAAAATGGGGAATGTCTCCCTTGCAACTTCAGACTATGGATAGAAAGGCAATCTATATAGCCATTGTTCAATCCAAGTGTCTACCCGAAATCACATTCCCTATGTGTCAGGTAAATCATTTGCAGCAGATTTTGAAGCAGCTCACTAACCCCAGGGTCCCTGCCTTCATTATGGGATAGTGTATGGTTGAGTAATTTTGGGAGATTGCGCATCAGAGCTAATAATAAGCATAAACAGCTTTCTGATAGATTTTGTCCCAGACAGATTTGTTCTCAGATTTGAGAAACTCTACATTTATTTTTGGAATGCCCTATGCCACTTCTTTCTGGGCCTATTTAGCTAAAGAATGGGGGGGGGGGCATTTTTTTTTGCATTTGGCATATCCTACTCTAATGTATGGTTCATTTACTGGATCTTGGGGCAAATAGCATGCAGATACTGAATATGTTGTCTTTGGTATAATTCATTACTACATCTGGCAGGCCAGATGCCAGTGGGTTTGGCAACAAAGGTTAGTTTCATATAAGGTGATCCCTGGAAACCTCAGTAAATCCTTATCTAAAGTTCGTAGTATGGATAAGCTGAGATTTCCAGCTGAAAAAAACATAGCACCTATGGGTTTATTGTGACAGATGATTTGCTTATGATATGGGTAACTTGTGACTTTTTTGATCTCCATTTTCAGTTATGTATGTAAATGTAGATGGTTTTGCTTTATCATGTTTGTATTCTCTCTGTGCACGGATTGTTTTTGCATCAAGTTTTGTTCTTGTAATGAAGTCCTTTATTCAATAAAAAGTCCCCTGCTCTGCACCAGGAGGCTCTGCTTCCTGTGAGCAGGAATGGAGGATGGACGGCTCAGTCTCTGAGCAGACTGAGATGGAGCAGGATGTGCAGGCAGTTGGGGAGCTGGTCTCCTACCAACTGGGGCTAACCTAGAGACTGAAGAATTCTTTGATGCCACAGGGATTGAGGAAGCAGTACCCAAGGAACAGTTGGAAGTAAATCAAATCCAGATGAATAGAAATGGAACTAACAACTAGACTGAGACAGTAACAAAAGGAAACACCAAAGAGATGCAAAGTAAGTCTTTAAACTTACAAAAAACTTTACATGATTTACTTAAAGCAGAAGAAGAGAAGTTTTTAAAAAGGAAACAAGAAATATGCAATGCTTTTAAAGAGGCAAACAGTAATCTCAGGAGAGGCCCTTCTTGGCAACCAAGCCACAGCTGGAGTAAATAGCTTAGCAACAGCAGACGGAGCAATAGAAAAAAAAAAAGAGATAGACTTTAGGCCCGATTCCAGAAGCTGTTACAGCAGACGCAAGGTGCTTGCGACAAAGAGCAATGTCACAAGTCACACCTTGCGTCCCCATTGTGGCATTCCCCATTCCAGAATGTGGCCTGTGCCAAAAAGGGAATCTGCCGTGCTGAACAGGCACTGCAGCACCCTTGCAACTTGCAACCGGATACACCAGGTCACAAGGGGGCTTGCGCCATGGCGGGGCTCACAAGTCTGATTCCAAGAGCCCTGCCATTGACATCGCAATGGGCTCCACTTAGACCTGCCAAGAGATGATCTAAGCCCCTTGTGACCAACTGGCATACTATAAAGTGAGGGCTACAAGTGGTGTCCGTGAGCGGAAGGGACACCGAGGGGTATAGGGAAGGTTGTTGTGGCAGCCAGGATGTACGGGAGCACTGTGGCACCCGTGGGGTGCAAATGCCCTGATTCAATTTATCACAGGCATTTGCACCCTATCAGGCATCACAGCAATACCTGACCACCCTGCTGGCACACCGACCCTCCCTATGACCTCACCTGCCCCCACACACCCACTGGAGACCTGTCCTCCCCACATCACCACAACCAGTACTAGCTGTCCCTCGCTGCACTGGTGTAAGGGGTGCCACATCCTTGTGGCATGTGCTGCTGGTGCACTCTTGGTCGGGCACAGTCCCGCACTTGCAGCAATCACAGTGTGTATGGTGCAGGAACCCTGCTTTCTTTCAGAATATGGTGCAGGGTTTCTGATGCACCCAGCATTTCCATAGCCCTTGGAGTGGCATAACTTGCGTTGCTCCAAGGGCTCCTTCTGGAATTGGGCCCTTTGTGTTTTCCAAACAACCTGTCATTTTTACCAACCGAAAATAATCAAGAACAGGCAACATTTTTTTCCATCTCTGCTAGAATGGAGAAAACTAAGGATAGAGGTATTAAAAAGGCAGCTACTTTAAATCACTCATGGGCGGATCTTGCCGATCCAGAGAAAACGCCCTTGAGCATTGAAAATCTTTAAAAGTGGATGGCGGGTACAGTCCCCAGATTCTAACAAATGTATGTCTGGTTTTACCCCAGTATGTTTTCAGGGGTAAATATGGGACAGAAACAAAAACAGGTTAAACAACTAACTCAACAAAAGGCCTGAGAAATTAGATACAAACAATTTTCAAAAATCAGACTGCCTCTGGGAATAACATTTCAGCAGAACCAGACTCTGTTTTTCAACTCCCAGTGGAATTAAACTTGACACAAAATCCTGTTTTAAACCTGTCCAGTACAACAGAGGCTATAAATAGAAGGGAAAAAGGGAAAAAATACAGAGTCCAGGCATGAAGAAGCAAGCAGTGAAATATCTGAGACGTCAGACTGTACTGAGGAACAACCAAATGACAATTCAAATGAGCGCTCCAACGAAAGACAAGGAACAACTGGCTAGCAACAATCAAGACCCTATGCATCCTTATTCCGTAAGCTAGTTTACCCGGCCAAAAGGCACAATGCTGTTAGGCTTTTATACAAAGGGGGGTTAGATTTTTTCCTGATAGGGTATGTGCACACGTGGGTAAAAAATATTTAAAGGAGAATGTACAGTTTAATGTTATGGAACTCTAGGCTTTGATACATGTATCAAGGGAGGCCTCACTCGATGTGAGTTTCAAACTTGGTAGTAGGCTGGAAAAATTTTGGGCCCAGTACCAAAAAGTCAAAAACACACCTTTGTGGACACCCTTTGAAGTAATCTCCTTAACAAAACCAGCACACAGAATAATTACAGTCCTATTTAGGAACAAAGGGATGAGTGTTACCGACCTCAACTTTTGGTTAAAACAGTAATGCACAGTAGTGGGGCACCCTAAAGTGATCTTCAACTCAGAAAGCATATGGACAGGGGGGTGAAGAATAAGAGTTATACTGAGGTTGGATGATAATGGATTACAGCGTTTTACCAAATTGTTTTTTTTTTTTTAGGCAGAGACAGGGTGGTCCTTTTTTACCAAGGACGACCCAAAACCTGTTATAAATGTGGTTCCCCAGAGCATATAAGTAGTACATGTGACAGACTGAGATGTACAACATGTAACACTCTAGGACACACAAGTGGGCAATGCAGGACAGAAGCCATCTGTAACTTGTGTGTAAAAAAGGAACACTCCTATACAAAATGCCCAAAGACAGCACATAGTGCACCAGATTCAACAGATAACGAAGAACAGAGGTCCTTGATAATTACCGCACAGAAGGAACACACCAGAACAGTTCCCTACTCTTCTGAAAGTAGGCAAGGATGCCCCCCCAAGAAGAGGAAGTGACACAGAGTACTGACAACAGGGACTATTCCCTGTCCCACCCCAAGAAGAACAAAAAACACAGGGATTTCAGGAGATAAACCCTACACCACCCACACTGCCAGACTCTATTCCCACAGATACAGTAAGAAACCATGAAACTGACAGCGAGCCAGAACCCATGAGTACTGAGCCAGAGATAGATCTGGATGCAGTGACAATGCCTCCCCCACAACATGGACAGAAAAAAATGATAACTAGAAGAAGACAGACCTGGTTACAACCAGCACCGAAGATACCTAAAATATCAGTCACTTTAACAATAAAGAGATACTAGGCATTGGCAGGGGAACTGGAAGGCTCAGATAATGAGTCAGAAGGTTCCTTGGTGGAATCAGAAGGTTCTATGTGATAATAGTGACTGCACCAAGGCAATCGCTATTATCCCAACCTGCAATATCACCAAAAATAGTTTTGGTGATATGCACAATAAGGCTACCAGGAATTGTACACACGGGGGGGATATACCCCCACACCCCCCTAAATAAAAATTCTCAACTCCAGGGGGGTGCATGTCAGAGAGGGGGCACATCCCAGCTGCAAAAAAAATCTAAGTCCCGCAGATGCGGGAATTGCAAAAATTATACACCCGCCCCCAGTCCCGAACCCGGGACCTGCTCCGTCGGAGCCATGCACCCTACCCACCACACCACATGGCTGGCTCGGTGGAAGCAGGTTCCCCATGGGTCACATCCCTGTCTCCCATCCCTCCATATCCTGTCACCCGCTTTCCCTTCCCATTGCCTATCTTACCGTCACCATGTAGGCAGTTACTATCCCCCTACAGCCGCCCATGAGAAAAGTGCCATTATATGGGTCACTGTTATGATGGTCATCCATATTCGGTCACCTTCCTCATGTGCTACCAAGCAGAACAACAAGAAGGATGTTATCAGTCAGAATATAGTAAACCAGAAACACAAACTTCAGCACAATCTAAGGGGAAACAAAAAACAATAACAAAAAAAAAAAAAGGATTGGGAACAAATACAAAAAGTAAAAAGACAAAACCACCTTGCTAGAAATATATAGTGTGAAATTAGATGATGCTTTCTCCTTCTCTTTTCAAATGCAACAATCTTTGACCTTTTTGACAATTAATGTTAACAGTATTAAGAATAATGTCAAAAGGGGGACTGTTTTCTCACACCTTAGAACAAATAAGGCAGATACAGTATTATTTTTTTACAGGACACTAGATTATATACAGTATCAGAAATTACCATAGCTACAAAAAATTGGTACGCAAGGGTGTCATACTGGTCTTAGGATTAGAATCATGTTCAGGCATAGGGATTCTTTTTAACAAAATTGATGTGCAAGTTATACAAATAATTGATCTTCTTCCAGGCAGGGTGCTAATCTTGGATATTAAATGTCATAACAAATACTACAGATTATTGAATATTTATGCACCACAATCCAAAGCTGACAGGGTAGCCATTTTTAGGCAAGTAAAACATTATTTATTCTCCTCACAAAACATTGTATGAGAGGAGATTTTGATTGTGGTTTGTCTAAAGGTGATAGAGGTAGGACTGCCACCACACAAACAATTTTCTGTGACATGACTTATTTACATACCACTATACAGACAGCAGGTTTGATAGATGCATATTTCCAAAAAAATGCAAAACCAGATCCAACCTTTCAAAAAAACAGCTCAGCCACTAGAACAGTTTTCTTTTTTGTAAATAAAAATTTAGTCATACAGACAGTAAAACTAAATCAACAGAATATTCAGATCATGAAGAGTTATACATTACAATAGGATCGCAACAGAAAAAAAACATGGACCAGGTTTTTGGAAATGTAATTCCTCCTTATTACTACAACAAAATATACAACATTAAATTAAATATTTAATTAGTAGTAAAAATACCTTTTTTGATATTAGTGAAGATGCAGCTTTATGGTGGAATTATACAAAAATAGAACTGAGGAAATGGTTTATTTTGGTAAGCAAGAATAAAAGAGATAAAGAATATTGACAATATCAAAAAAATATACAACATTTACAAAAATTAATGAGTTTGGCACAGACAACTAAACATAATTATACAGAGCAAATAGAAAAATAAAACACAAATGCAGGAATATCATTATAAATAGACTGCATCTCTAAAGATGCAACAAACATATGGCACACAAGGAAAGATAGAAAACAAATATCATTTTTTAAGCTGCAATAAAAGAGTTAAAAAGAAAAATATGGAAGCAGGACAAGATGAGGAAAATGTATTACAAACATCAGATCAAGGGATTCTACAAGCAGTGTCAAATTATATACATAAATTATTAAGGAAAGGAAATACAGATCTACATAATGCACCTTCTTGCTTACAAGATTTAGATATTCCATCATTTCCACAGACTGTGCTTTAAGATCTAACTAAAGAGATAGATCATATGGAAGTTGAAATGGCAATTCCATCTCTAAATACAGGGAAAGCACCTGGGAAAGATGGACTCATGGCAGAACCGTATAAATTTAAAGGACCAGACATAGCTACAGAATTAACAGAGGTGTTCAATTTTTTACTTAAACATCCCTGCATACCTTTAGAAATGGCAGCAGGTATTCTAACTGTATTGCATAAAAAATGAGATTAAAAAAAAACATTTATCAAATTGGAGCCCAATAAGCCTTTTAAATACTGACTTTAAAATCCAGACAAAAATTCTGAATAAAAGATTATTGAAAATAGCCACTTATCTTATCTCAGAGCACTGTCTTGTACAATACCAGATCAGGCTATTTCAGACCAACTGATACTGCTCAGAGATGTAATAGAAACTGATAACATGACAGGACTAGAAGGTTTCATCTTGTCACTTGATCAACAGAAAGTTTTTGATTCCATAAATCATAATTTTCTATGGCTAACTTTGGAACAGTACTGGATACCAAATATTTTTATAAAATGGATAGAAGCACTATACAAATCTGCGGTGATTATTCCATAGATTAATGGACATTGAGGCCCAATGATTTCTCTAAAAAAGGGAATTCATCAAGGATGCCCTATTAGCCCGCTTTTATATGTTTTCTGCTTCGATTCACTACTAAGGAGATTAAATAAAGATCCCCTAAAAGCAGAGAAGCCACCATTTTAAGTATTTTTTTCCAAGCCTTTTGGGGCAGTCGGCTCAACCCTATAAAACTAAATAGTATATACTTACCGTTAAAACAAGGGGGTTAAAATATGGTGAATCCCGTTCTTTTTCTTTTTGTCAATATCTGTACACAAATATAAAACCACTACTGGCAGGAACAGAAACATGTTGGACAATATCTTTCTGTCCACTGTTTCCACTTGGTATTTCACTTGAAAGAACGCAACTTTAAGAATTGTTAAATCAGACTCACTATTTGAGAGATGTTTTTGTCAGACAAAAATCCTGGCATATTACATGTACTCTCATTCTCACTAAATCAAAAAAGATGATTTATACACAAGTACTAAATACATGTTTTATTGAAAGATAAACGTTCCCTAAATGTCCTACACACTATCTTACAAACCTAATAGATGTAGTTAGAGAAAAAGGAATACCAAAAAAATGTAAGGATGTACAGTGGTTATGCTGTCATGAACACTTAAACATTAAAGCAAATCAAAAACACAAAATGATAGAAGAAATAATTTGTGCCAGATTAGAATGTACCGAGCAATTAGAAACAATGGAACACTTATTCTTCTCTTGCTCATATATATAAAAAATACTGTTGGGGATATGCAGCAGATTACTGGGAGGCAGATATTTTTTCTACAGTTCCCTATGCTACCTTAAGTTATGGCATATATACTTCACAATGGGAAAATGGGGGAAAAAAGTACTTTAAATGTGATCTTTTCAATGTTTAAGTGGTATATGTGGAATATCAGATGTGTATTTACTCTACAGCAAAAGCAGATTTCTTACATAGAACTGTTATTGAAAAATTTACTAAGGAAGTGAAAGATACCTACTACAATTAAGTTAAAAACAGAAATCAGATATTTATCCAGGCAAAATGGAGAAATCTTCCAATCACAGATAGTAATACTCCTATAACCTGAACTACATTTCTGTCTTCTATGAAATGTTATATTTTTTCCCTTTTAAGAGTATTGTATTCTCTTTTATTTCTTGTATATATGTATATAGGTTTATGATTATGATTTCATGATGCATGTATTTTCTTTGATTTCTGTTTGATATTCTGCAATAAAAACAAATTCCCCTACTCTTTTTGAGAACTGCCATGGGATCTTGAATGTCCACCTGAACAACCACAAGAACAGGCAGACAGTACCTCAGTTTAACATCTCACTTGAAAGACGGCACCTCAGGAGTGCAACACCCCCCTCATGCTACACTACAGTGTAGTGCTTCCAGATTGATTTTGCATTTTCCCTGTAACTCCAAATCAATTTTCCTGTGTTTTCCAGTATTCTACACTATTTCCTATGGAAGCAGAATTGCTGTTTTCTTGTATAACCAATGCATCTCTATGAGAAGAATTTCCCAGTGGATGGCTCCAAATCCCTGTAAAATACAAGAATCCCTGTAGATCTGGAAACCCTGATTTATTTAGTGTCAGTATTGGGATTTAACCCAAGTGCCTGGTATGGAGATAGAATCCACAGCATTTTGATCTTTCAGCCTCAAGGCGAGTGTGCAACCTGCTGAGCCACTGACACTGCTACTTTCTAAAAAAGCAAAATGCATCTGTGTTGAAATGCTTTGTACATATGTATATGAGTATAAAGGTAAGTGCGTGTGCATATGCTAAAAAACATATATGTGTATATGTATAATGCGTATATGTATATAGACTATAATCTGGATGGCAAGTGCTGCCTGCCTATCCCACAAAAATGTTTGGTATAGCTTTAAATTTATTCAGTAGTATGTACGGACTTAGCTCTATGTATATTTTTTATTTGAATTTTGTATTCAAAATTGTATTCCCTTTTCCCCTTTCCCCTAGGATGCATCTAGAAACAAGCTATTGTAGCTCAGTATGCCTTTCCTTGTGAAACTTTTCAAAATAAATAATGTAGTCTGAGGAGCTTCAATTGTTCCTTATATGTCTTATATGAACATACACAATGCCAGCACAAACAGGCCTCATGGTCTATCGAGTCTACTCAATTGAGTAGCTAGCCCCTAAACTTGCAGCTGCCCCACCCTCCCCTCCTCATAACCACCCCTACTCTGTCCCACCCTCTCTTAAATCCTCCTACCATTCTACACAATACCACCTCCTCAGGCGCAGTGTTCCACTTATCTCCCACTCTTTCTGTAAAAAGTGTCTCCTGATTTCCCTCCAGAATCTCCCCCCCAATCTCAGCTGATGCCCTCTCGTGTCCCTCCCCCTTCTGATCTGAAGAATCCCTTCTGTATTAATCCTGTTAATACCCTTTAGGTACTTAAAGGTTTCGATCATATCCCCCCATCCCTCCTCTCTTCCAGGGAATACATTTGCAGCTCTCCCAGCCTCTCCTCATAGGATTTTCCCTCAAGTCCCTGGATCATCTTCATTGTCCTCTGCTGCACCCCCTCCAGCAATCTGATGTCCCTCTTCAGGAACAGACACCAGCACTGCATGCGGTACTCCAGGTGCAGTCTGACCAGTGACCTGTACAGGGGTAGGATCACTTCTCTGTGCCTGGAAGAGATTCCCCTCACTATGCGCTCCAGCATCTTGTTTGCCTTTGCAGCAGCCTTCCTGCACTGAGCTGAGTGGTTCATACTCCCAGTTATTAGTACCCCTAGATCCTTTTCCTCCGCTGTGCTTTCCAACTGTACCCCCCCACCTGATATTTCCTCTCCTGGTTCCTTGCTCTGAAGTACGGTACCTTGCACTTCTTGGCGTTGAACCCCAACTACCATGTCTCTGACCATTCCTGTGGTTTGGTCAGGTCTTCCTGCAGCCCCCTCCACCCCACTATATCATCTACCACTGCACCAATCTTAGTATCATCTGACAACAGACTGATCCTACTCTGGATCCTGTTTGAGATATCAGCTATGAATATTCTGAACAGCACCTGTCCCAGTACTGAACCCTGTGGCACCCCACTCATAACATCCCTTGGTGATGAGAGTTCCCCCATCACCACCGCCCTTTGCTGCCTACCCCTCAGCCAGTTTGTGATCCAGTTGACCATTTTTGTCCCCACCCCAATGTATTCCAGTTTTCCCCTCAGCCTCTCATGCAGCACCGAGTCAAAGGCCTTGCTGAAGTCCAAATAAAGGACATTCACTGCATGGCCCCTGTCCAGTTCCCTAGTAACCCAGTTATAGTACTCGAGTTGGTTTATCTGGCAGGATCTGCCAGATACAAAATCGTGCTGATGGCCATCTTGGAGCCCATTGTCTGGTTCATGCATTTATAGCACAGGGATCACCCCTTACCGGCCACACCAGAAGTGACCATTCACATAAGAAACTATTTAGCTTCATACCACAAGGCAAAGTAGAGGAATTGAAAAATAAATCTCACTGAACTGATTATTTTATTAGGTTTTTGACTAGAGACCCTTCTCTGCTTTGTGCTTCATTGACTTCAACTTTGGAATGTCAGTAATGAGGGGGAGGTGCACTGACTAGTAGAATAGAATAACATAACACAGCAGATATGTGATTCTTGAACACAAGGTCCTCAGCTTAGAAAAGCTGTGAAGGGATAATCTGAATATAAAGGATGTATAAATCAACAAAAAAATTTAATCAGATATGTACTAGCTGTCAGGTCACTTAAAGCAGGCATGAGGAGAGAGAGAGAGAGAAAAGAAAGAGACAAACAAGCTGAACAAATAGTGTTGCAACTGGTCTACTCAACAAAGAGAAGAGAGTATTTCATTCAACTAGCGTATTGATTTGTAGTTGTGAAAGGATACACTAAAAACTCCAAAAAGTTGTGCTTTGGTATCCCATTTTTAAAGCTAAAGCAAGACAGCTGTAAACTCTGCCCACAGCCATAAAAAGAAAACCCATTAACAGTGAAATAAACAATAAGTCCATTATGCCCCCCTTCACCCACTTTATGAGCAGGGATGAGTGAATATGCAGGGGAAACATTTACTAATTTATGGAGATTTCCCACAGATTTTCCTACTGCCCAGGGTACCTATGGTTCCCTTGGTAAGTAAAAATATGTCCAGGCTTACCATGATGGCCTGTACTGTCTTCATGTCCCCTGTCTCCAGAGGCTATTCCATAGGTTTACCACCCTCTGGAAGAAGAAGTGCTTCCTTGCATTAAGTATGAATTTAAACCCTCTGAGCTCCATCTGGAAGACACCACATAAAACACCTCTATTAAACTTGTAGGTAGTATGTGGAAGACTGAAAGTATTATTTTTTTAAATACCTTAGTAGGACATCCTGTGTTATAAAATATAAATTTTAATACACCAAGGTGGAGTTAGGTGACCTCAGAGAGAAGGCCAGCTCAAGACTGCTTTTAAATATACTGAGCAGACCTTACAGAGACACATTCATTTCTGACTGAGAAAAGAGAAACATCGAAGCACTGAGAGATTAAGAAGTAAGGATACCTTAGCTAAGACCAGTCTGAGTGTATGGGTTGTAGGAATTTGCACTTTTAAACCTGTTTTGTTTTTAAGGCTGTATGTGTTGGCATATCTTGTTCTGTATTTACTGTTTTCCTATTTTTTACCTATTTTAAAGTAAAGATATATGTTTTAAAAACAGAAACTGCCTGGTGTGCCTTGAAACTTCTTTTTATTTAAGTGAAGCTTAGATGGGTATAGTTGACACTGTGCATGAGCTTATTGTGGTACCCAAATGGGAAACAGATAACAGTTCTCTAGGTCTTGCATTGAGTTCTAACAGTTCATTTTGAAATACCTGGTTAAGTGCCTATAGACAAAGATATCTGCCCCCCCAAAGACAGAATTATCTGAGCCTGATAATTGGGTATGCTAACAAGAGGTTATCAGTTTGAATCCCCTCCAGAACTTGGGACAAAGGTGACTCGAACCCACAAAACAGACAAGAGGGTTACCTTGTTCTGTTAAGTGTTCACAATTCTACGCTCAGAGGTTGGCACTTTGGGAGTAGAGGGCTGACCGGCTCAGCTGGTTAGTGACAGTGTCCATATCTTTTAGTTCACCATGAGCTTTTATTTCTTCCTGTCTGAGATTTGATATTCTTCTATCCCACTTTTGCGTTAAAATGTTATTAAACTCCTGCATCATGAGAGTCTGATAAGTAACAAGTACAGGAGAAGGAGGACACACTGGATTAAATACAGACTTGGGCCTAAAGGAAGTAGATCGACCCGGGATATGTGCATCTCTATACTCCATGTTCAAAGCAGCTAAAAGGGTAAGATCAGTGTCACAGTCCAAATTTGCAAAAAATCCCTATTCACAAGAGTTGTTTTCAAGTTGGGGTACATCAGTACTTTGATCAGATGTTGCTGATAAATCTAACAAAGTCTGGATCAATGAGGAATCTGGGTGCACATTTATATTTTGAAAATCAGATCCACCCATATTTCTTGATTTTAGAAAAAAGGCTTTCAAATGAAGTTTCCTGAAAAAAAGTCTCAAGTCACAGTAGATTTTAAATTCATTAACATTTGGATCTGGGATAAAGCTAAGACCATAATTCAGAACTTTATTCTTGGTAGCTGTCAATGTAGTGTGACTCAAATTTATGACCTGGGTGTCCTGCACTAAAGATTCTCAACCAGAGTTCTCTCTACATCTACCCCCACTACCTCTTTGGCCACGTCTTGTCTTCTGTTTCTTCTTTGTTTTGTTTTGGTATCCTGCCGATTTGCCTTGGATAAAAAAAAAATTACTTGTTTACCCTGTGGCTGTAATGTGGTAGATGGATGGGAGGGCAGTTTTAGTTTTTTATTTTTATTCCTTATTTTGTTTCTACCTCTTGATGCAGAACGTGTTCTAGCCCTTCCCCTACTTAAAGATCTATTAGGTATTTGACAGGAAAATATTTGATTACTTTCATAATCTTGAGTGTCTCTAATTACCTTGGTTTGTTTGCATTCCACAATTTCTTTCTCATGTAAAACCAGTTTTTTACTCAGACTTGCCTCATAGGTTTTAAATAAAATAGTGTCCTTATAAGACAGAATTTAAGCTTTAACCTCATCAGTTTCTTTTATTAAATCAGCATATATTTCCTCATCTTGATCCACCAAAATGTCAACCAATGTATTAGAACAGGTAGTAAGGGCCAACTCCCAGTGTGTCTGGAAGATTAATTTATAAAAATCACCAGCAGGTTCTTTTTCAACACGCAGGTCACGTGGTATCCATGTTTTTTCTTTATGTGTTGTTAAATAAGTCTTATTATAATATACATTGATATCTTGGATTTTTAACTTTCAAATTTATGAAACAGCTCTTTGAAAGGCAAATTAACATCATCAATGTCACCCAAAATGCTGAGCTTTTCAAAAACTGCATGGCATCTGGCTGATGCAGCTGCTGTGGATTCCAAACAGGAAAACTCAGATTGCGGTTCTCCAGCATCCTCTCCAATGGCGGCTGAATATGTTTGCATACTTATTCTTAATCCATAATTTCAGAACCACCAACTGCTCTTCTCACCGGAAAAATAGAACCTACAATGATGCAACCGCTACTAGTTAGCTAGGAGAGTTTCACAGTACTCGCTCCATCCGTAGTAATGCTGGTCAAAAATGCTCTGTTGCAAACTAGCAGCTCCGGATCGCAAACGCCAAACAGTTAAAGAAGCTAAAAGTTCAATTAAATCACAGGTGCTCGAGTGCATACACAAAGCGAGCAGGTGCTTGAATCAAAACATAGAAAGAAAGACACAAATAAACATACACTCCAGCCAAATAAACACACTAAAAGCATCACAGTGGGAGCAAACGAATCCACAGCACTAACACCCTCAGCATTTCGTGTCCTCTCTGGGACACTTCATCAGGAGGTGGGGCCCCGGTGCATAGGATCTCTCTTTTATTTTAAAATTCTTAAAGTGACAGTGCACCATAATTCATTTTTATTCAACAGAGATACCATTTATAGAAACAACCAGGAACCTAAATACCAAACACCATAACAACTATAAGTGATGCTGAAAAATCAAAAAATAATTAAGAGAAATGAAGTAAAATGAAAAAAGCACAGACATGAACAGGAAGGTCAAAATTATTGTTCAAAGGTCAAATAACTAGACAAACCCTAATGGCCAGAAATAATAATCATGTATATGATCAGCACAGACAAACATAATTTCCCCAAAATAACTTGGCTGAACTTTAATAAGCATCAGGATATATGAGTTTGTATATATTACATTATAATGAACATTATTTTTAAGTACAAGCCTATCAGTATCATAAAACATTAATATGAAGTCATGCATGCATGCCAAAATGCAAGACTAAAGTAATGCTCAGTAATGGCCAAAATTACATATTTGACTAACTCTGGGAGATACATGTATAACAATGATAATAGAACATAGGAGATAAAACTGATTATTATCCATAACCAAGCAATACAGAAACAGCCCTATAAAGATGATATCATATTAGAGTAATGATTTCATCCAAAAATGGACATAAACCTTAAAAATTGTTCCTTCAGAGGCCTGGAGCATGTAAATCCATTTAAAATAGGTGGTGAGTGGCTCAATTTGCTTTTACAGAAATAATCCAGATGGATTTATTCTCTTAGAACCATGGCCTCTTTGGGATTGAATGATTGTTTAGATATAACACCATTTTTGTAAAAATATATATTTTTTTGACAAGGAGGGTTGTATTGTTTTTCCCTTTGAGGACTTGGTGTCTATTAAGTCACTGTACAGAGGGGGTACAATTTTTAAGGTTTATGTCCTTTTTTGGATAAAATCATTATTCTGATATGATATCATCTTTATAGGGCTGTTTCTGTATTGCTTGGTTATGGATAATAATTAATAATCATTTTTATCTCCTATGTTCTATCATCACTGTTATACATGTATCTCCCAGAGTTAGTCAAATATGTAATTTTGGCCATTACTGAGCATTACTTTAGTCTTGCCATTTTGGCATGCATGCATCTGAAGCCATAGTAATGTTTTTCATGATGCTGGATAGCCTTGTACTTAAAAATAATGTCTAGCTATAATAAAATATATACAAACTCATATATCCTGATGCTTATTAATGCTCAGCCAAGTTATTTGGGGGAAATTATGTTTGTCTGTGCTGATCATATATATGACTATTATTTCTGGCCATTAGGGTTTGTCTAGTTATTTGACCTTTGAACAATCATTTTGACCTTCCTGTTCATGTCTGTGCTTTTTTCATTTTACTTCATTCTCTTAATTATTTTATGATTTTTCAGCATCACTTATAGTTTTTATGGTGTTTGGTGTTTAGGTCCCTGGTTGTTTTGATAAATGGTATCTCTGTTGAATAAAAATGAATTATGGTGCACTGTCACTTTAAGAATTTTAAAATAAAAGAGCGATCCTAAGCACTGGGGTCCCACCTCCAGATGAAGTGTATCAGAGAGGACACGAAGCACTGAGGGTGTTAGTGATGTGGATTTGTTTGCTCCCACTGTGATGCTTTCTGTGTGTTTATTTGGTTGGAGTGCTTGTTTATTTGTGTCTTTCTGCCTATCAAACCAACTTGATTTTTTGGCCTTGAACTTTCCATTTTTCAATTTCGCACACTCGTTCATGGCTGCCACCAACCCTCCCCCCCAATTATGGCCATTTGTGGTCCACTCCATATCTTTTTGATACCAGCGAACTGCCTCTTAGAATATCTCCCACCCTGTTGTAATCTGCCTTGCCATCCTATTGTAGTCTGCCTTCCTAAAATCTAATACTCTGACTTTGGTGATATTTTTTCCCTACCGATGTCCAGATGCATCCAAGCTGTGTGGTGATCACTGCCACCAGGGATTCCTCCACTCTCACCTCTAGAACATGTACTCCATTTGTCAACACCAGGTCCAGGTTCTCTCTCTCTCTCTCTCTCTCTCTCTCTCTCTCTCTCTCTCATGCATTCCACAACACATTGTGTCAGGAACCCACTCTGAAATGTATCCAGTATCACCTGAGACCTGGTACAGGAAGTAGCTGAGATTGCCCAATCCACACCAGGCAGCTTGAAGTCCCCCATAATCACCACCTCCCTCTTGCTCGCCATCTCCACTATTTTGAACCCAGTTCCCTGTCCATCTCCTCTTTCTGGTTTTGTAGTCTGTACACCACCCCCAGCCTAAGTTTTCTCCCTTTTACCATCATTGGTGTTCAGTTTACTAAACTTAATTTGCTGCTTTACAAAAAAACTTGCTCCTGTCGTGTTGGAACTAACTAGTCTTCTTGACAACCAGGTGTCACTTCAGGCAACTGCCTGATGTGTTATTTATATTCCATGATTGCCGTTGTATGAAATTTGTAGGTTTGGAGTCATGGATGCAGAATTCCTTCCTGACAAATGGCAGCACGAAATATAGTTGTGATGTGATGTGATGTTACGCACTACGACTCAGGACTTACATAGCAAGCCTGGATCAACCCTAACTGTAGCAACATGGTAAGATAAAGGGTAGCACAGTGGTAAAACACAGTTTCAGTGGTTTTCAGATTTTCTTGACTAATTTGTTTAAATATGTTTGTGTCAGTTACAGGAAAGAGGAACATTTTCATACAAGTGCTTGAAGTGAGTTACTTGTGTCTCTGTGAAGAATGCTGCCAGTGTAACAGGCTGTCAAAAACAGTTATTTCCATGAAAATGCCAGACACTGCCATCCACTGTGGTCTTATTTTGATTAGAAGGATCTGAAGCATGACATACAGTATTTAGTGCTTTGTGAGTCCAATGGAAAGTCATTTGACTCAGTATCAAATTTACGTAGAACGCCCAGGCAGCATGTAGGAAGTATTCCTTCTCTTCTTTAATATAGGCATAATTTTGGAAAATCATGCATGTGTGTGGGACCAAGAGGATCTCATTTCTAAAGGTTGAGAGGAATGAGTCAGAAAGTGTTCATGAAATGCTACAGTAGATGTTTTGCCAGATTCAGCTGCATCTTACAATGAGCTTATGACACTCAGTCCTTTTATACAATCCTGTTGACGAAAATCTATGCATTGTTAAACAAGCTATTAAAATTGAACAGAGCCAGGTGTTGCAACTTACAAAAATGGATTTCGGGCTAGGAGCTTAAAAGCATAATTTAGACTTTTCACCCTGACTTTCATGTAAACATACTGTATTCGGTGAGGCATATGCTAACATGATCAAATAGAAAACTGTGAACGTAATACAAAATATTAAAAATAGCTAATCGTATGCATTCATAAACTGGATCATCTGTCAGATTTGAACTGGTTATTAAGCTGAGCCAAGTTGTTTTCTGAGGCATATCCCTTTACGTGATAACAAGTCATTAACACACTGAATCCCTGCTGTTATTACAGCTTGTACCATGGAAACAAAATTTTGTATAAAAACTATGATGTCTTTATGATTAAACTTTGTTATATCCTATGTAAGAAGTACCTAAATACAGGCTATGTGTGAAAAAAAAGCAACCCCTTCAAACCCACAATCCAGGCAACTATAGCACTGTCCTGTCAGCCTTACCACCATCCTAGGTAAGCTGATGGATACCATAGTCATGGAAAGTTTGGTGGCCTACCTAGTGAACAATGAACTGTAGGTCAACAAGCAGCATGGGGTTGTGTCAGACAGATAATGCCAGACCAACATTATACTGTTTTTTGATTGGGTCACCTAGGCAGTTGACAGGGGAATTATGGTAGATTTTCTTTACTTCAACTTCAGCAAAACCTTTTATTCGATGCCACACAGGAGACTACTGAAGAAGCTGGAGGACTTGGCAGTAGAGTGGGGTTTTGTTAGGTGGGTGGAAAACTAGATAGGGAGAGCAACAGAGGGTTTTTTGGAGGACAGAGAGGTCACAAGCGGTGTGCAGCAGGGGTTGGTCCTGGGATCTGTTCTATTTAATATATTCAAAAGAGACAGAGGGTAAGGTATCCATGGAAAATTCTGTCTATTTACTGATAACACAGAGCTATGCAGGAGGGCAGATCATAAGAAAGAGGTGCAGGAACTCCAGAAGGACCTAGGAAAAACTAGAGAGATGGTCTAAGGTCTGGCAGTGGAGATTCAACACCAAGAAATGCAAGTAATGCACTAAGGGAGAGGAAATCCACGCACAGACTTCTGGATGGTAGAGGTTAGACTGGTCACTCCAGCAGAGGAGAGGGGTTTGGTGATCATAATCAGTGACTCCCTCAAGCAAACAAATCAGTGCAACAAAACATACAGCAAGGCATGAAGGATGAAACTCAGCAGAGGGAGGCAGGCAGCTAGAGCTAGAAGATAAGTACTTTCACTGTGCTGTTTGTTTTCTTTTAGGACTGAGGTAACATTTAATGAGATGGTAATGTGTGTTGTGTGATTTAAACAGTGTAACTGCAAAACAAATGATTTTGTTTTGGCTGGGAGGAGGGGGGGCATTTAACTGAGGGAGGAAGAGGTTGGGAAATACACAACGGGGAGGGGTGGTCAAGTGACTCAGACCAGCCAATAGCGGGGCTGGGATCTAATTATATTTCAAAGAATACCAAGTGACCCTGAAGCTTGAGTGCCATTAAACAGGAGTGTAGCATCTTCAGTAGCATCTGCAGGGCATCAGCAGGCAGGACAGCAGGCAGCAGGCCACACTGATAGACAAGGAAGAGCCTAACTGGGAGGACAGTATATTTCCTGTACAGATATGAGGAATCCAAGGTGGGGGAAGGGTTCCATGGAGTGGGGTAGGACCAAGTTAAGGTAGAAGAGGATGTGCAGGGTTAGTCAAATAGGACAGGAGATGGGAAGGGTTGTACATTGCCAAGGATGTGGAGCTGCCATATTCCTGGGCGTGGGTTAGAGGGCAAGGGCTTGTAGGGTGTGTTGGCAGGTAAGCCAGCTCAGGCAGGAAATAGGGTGGTTCAGAAGGGAAATGGAGGCATGGAGGAGACAGAATGGGGGGAACACAGCCAGGAGGGGAAACTAATGAGGCATCCAAAAGAGCTCAAAACAGGCACAAATAAGGGGGAACAAGGTGGGACAGCAGGAGGGCCACACAAGTGGGTGCTGCCAAGGGAAGGAAGTGATGACTGGAGGAGGGTCAGGCACAGGGGCATGACTAAGGCTGGGTCAGAGCAAAGATATCAGCCTGTGGGAAGGGGAACTGGACTCATTCAAGGAAAGGAGATTAGCACTGCACACAGATTCTCAGTGTTGGCTAGTCCAGAAGACCAGGTATCAGAGAGGAGGGAAGCTACAGTGAAGGAGCAGGAAGAGGACACTACAGGGGAAAAGGTACACAGTGGGGAGGCAGTAGGCAGTACACCAAGAAGACAAAGTGGTGGGGGAGGCAGCGAGGTGATGGTGATGCAGTCTCTCTGGAGGGAAGGAAGGAGCAAGGAGACAGAAGGATGGGGGAAGTGGCAGGCATCCCGGGGAAGGCTGAGGATAAGAAGAGGAGGGGAGTCCAAGTTGGGGAGGGCCACATTTCAGGGAAGACACAGAAGGGTAATTGCAGAGGTGGTGGTAGTGTGGAGGATGGAGCAACAAATGAGTGCAAAGGGGTGGTTCCACAGATGGAAAATAGTTCAGAGGTGGAGTTCAGTAGCCTGGTCATATTTGCGAGAGGGGAGAGGACAGGGCAAAGGTTAGGGGACACAAAGGGGAGGTGAGACAGGGGGATGAGAGGGCCTCCTGAGTTGGGGGGCAGGGGAGTGGAGGGCAACAAGAGAGTGAGCAGGATAAGCATCAGAGAGTCATAATTCTAGGGGATTCAGTACTTAAGGGTATAAGATGAGGGGAAGGGGTACCAGAAAAAGTAACATCTGGGTGGAATGCATGCCATGCATGACAGCGAGTAGAGTAGGGCAGCATATGGGCAGATATGTGGGGAAAGTGGGGAAGAAGTCGCACATTGTGGTGCACCTGGGAATGAATGATCTGGAAGGGAGAAGGATAGAGGAGGTACAAGACAGCTTCAGGGAAGTGGGAAAACTATGCAGGATAGGGGTCCCATGAACCTCCCCCCACCACAGGGATAGATATGATTTTAGACAAAATAGGGGTTGGAGTGAAGGTTAGGGAAGCAGAAAGGATAGGAGCAGCGTGGAAAATGGTTTTACTAAATGCTAGGAGCCTGGGGAACAACTTGGAAGAGTTACAGGCATTGATTGCAGAGGAGGAGGTGGACATAGCTGCCATTACTGAGATGTGGGCAACCAAGCACCATGACTGGGACTTAATCATCCCAGGGTCCAAACTATTCTGGAGGGATAGAGATAAAAGGAAGGCTGGGGAGGGGGTTGTCATTTAAATAACAGAAGGGATCAGATCTAATAGGAAGGAAGGGGGGAGAGCAGGTCAGAAGTAATCTGGCTGCAACTACACAGCCAGAAAGGGACCAAGATCTGTCTGGAGGTTGTTTATAGACCTCTGTCCCAGAAGGAGGACATTGACAGGGAACTGTGGGAGCAGATAAGGAGGCATACTGGCAAAGGAAGCACAGTGGTGGTGGGGGACTTTAATTTACCAGGGGTGGATTGGAGCATCCCAGCAACCACTTGCACTAGGGAGCAGATCCTTCTGGAAGTATTCCAGGATGGCTTCCTTACCCAGAGGGTAATGGAGCCAATGAGAGAGAAGAACATACTAGAACTGGTACTGGAAGATGGAGAACAGGTCCGGGATGTAAAGGTAGAGGAACCTCTGGCAAGCAGTGACCACTGCACAGTGTTGTTCTCAATCAATCTGGGTAGAGAAGTAGCCACTACAAAAACTAGGGTCCCGGACTTCAAAAGGGCAGACTTTGGCAGCATGGGACACATACTGCAAAGCCATATGGCAAGCATCTGCCCAGAAATGGACATGGAACAAAAATGGGCAGACATCAAGGCAGGACTGGCTGAAGCCACTAAAACATGTGTCAAGAGCCAGAGCAAGAAAGCCAGGACCAAGAAACCAAGTTGAATGAGTAGAGAGGTTGTGGAGAAGGTGAGGGAAAAGAGGAATGTATTTTGGGCCTACAAGAGATCCAATGGGGCAGAAGACAGAGAAGAATACGTGAAGAAATCCAGGGAAGTGAGCAGAGTGATACAGGCAGAAAAGGCGGCTAGAGAATGAAGGTTAGCACAGGGGATCAAAAAGGAGAAAAGGATTTCTTCAGATATATCAGAGAGAAGAGGAAGTGCAAGGATCAAATTGTTAGGATCAGGAGGGGAAGTGGGTGGGTAGAAAAGGGGGCTGAGCAAGCAGAAGTAATTAATGAATATTTCTGTTCAGTCTTCACCAAGGAGAGGGATGGACCCATACCTGAGAGGAAGAGAGAGGTGGGAGAGGGTGGGGGAGAAGCAACCACAGATGGGGAAATCACATTGGAAAGGGTGAGGGAGGGCCCTAAGTCCCTGAAGGTGGACAAGGTACCTGGTCCAGACAGAGTCCACCCCAGGGTGCTGAGAGAGTTGTCAGAGGTCCTGGCAGGGCTATTGGTGGACCTGTTCAACACCTCTCTGAGCTTCAATCAATCAATCAAATCTTTATTTATCCAGACAAACATTGAGCAAGCTCATTTACAAGGTTGACCTGAATCACACAAGGTTAAAGAACAATGCATTTATGGGCATGCAATACAGATCGATGTAAACAATATTAGGTAAAGGTTAGCATTCATATGCATAGCATTCATATTCATACCATTCATAAATATATTCATAACATCTTCAGGGAGAAAATGGAGGTAGATAATAAAGAAAACTGTATGATAAATCAATTGCATTTTCAAGTATATCAAAGCCACAGATATAGAAGAATGGGTGGAGGGTAAAGGAGGCAAAACCACCAAGGGTGAGAATTGGACAGGGAAAGTTACACTACTAGGAGCACTACGTTGACAGGCCGGTGACACGATGAACGGACAAGGGTAGAAGGGGTGAATAAGGACCCAGAATTAAGGAAATAATTTGAGGATCAATAGGGGCCAGTATGATGTTTATGGAGAGACATAGGAAGGTGAACAGGAGGCAAACAGCAAGCAAATTAAGGGCAATGGAAGCAGTTGCATAATTCAGTAACAGTTTTGGTATACAATGTCTTGAACACAGCAAGACTAACAGGGTGCTTAATTTTAATGATTTCCTAGGCTTATTCCAGAGTGAAGGCAGCACGAAGCCTATGGCCGCTCTTCCAAATCATGTGCTGGCACTCGGCACTTTCAAGGAAATCAAAGAACAGCTTCTCAAGCACAGTTACCTATCAAACTTAGAGGCAGACAGTAAGCAATGTACTGTGGAAGTTTATGGGTAATAGCATTGAATGTCCAGAGTGCAGCATTTCTATTACACCTACGCTGAAGAGAGGTCCACCCCACAGCTGCATATAAGGAGCAGTGATGGGTGAAGAAGGGAAGGCCAGTGATGAATCTCAGTGCTCTGTGATACAGTATGTTCAATTTTCCAAGGTAGGAGGCAGTGCACTGGCTGTAAATAAAGTCAGCATAGTCAATTAAGGAGAGGAACGTGGACTGAACTAGCTGCCCCTTGGCATCTGTGGTCAGTAGGTGGTTTATCCTAAAAAAGAGACCAAGCCTCTGCCTTAGTTTTTTCAGCAGATCCTCTATATGTTCTGCAAAGGAGAGTTTGTGGTCAAGCCAGACCCCCAAATACTTGAACTTTGTTACAGATTCCAAGTTTTCTCCTAAGAAAGTGGTAATGGGGGCAAGCATACCAATAATAACAGGGTACGCCATATGATTGACTGGTGAGAATAGCATATTTTTTTTTCTTGGCGTTAAGTAATAGTTTTTTGCTAAGGAGCTGGTTCTGTAGTAGACTGAAGTAATTTTGTAAGTCTCCACAAGCAGCTTCAGGTGATGTACGGCTTATGTACAGCACCATATCATCTGCAAACAGGTGAATGTTTGCCTCCTTAATGCCGACATCTATACTGTTAATATAGATAGCAAATAGCAGTGGCCCTAAGATGGAACCCTGCAGAACACCTCTTTTCAGCGGTTTTAGAGGGGAAAGCTTCCCTTCAGCCTTGACCTGCTGTTGCCTATCAGTAAGGTAATCATGAAACCACGCAAGGAGGATGAGTCCAGGCCTATCATATTTAATACAGAAAGGAGCAAGCAGTGGTCAATGGTATCGAAGGCCTTGCTTTGGTCCAGAAAAACAGCACAGACCAATTTTTTGTTCTCTAAATCACGTTGCCTATCATTCGTTACTTTTGCCAGAGCCGTAATAGTACTATGTTTGGGTCTGAAACCAGACTGCATAGGGTTTAGAAGATTTGTGTTGTCTAGAAAGGTTCTCAGCTGGGCATTCACAATTTTTTCCAAGAGTTTTGACATTATGAGGAGGAGAGAAATTGGCCTATAGTTATTTAGATCATAGGGATCCCCTGATTTAAACAGTGGGATGACATGAGTGGTTTTCCATAGGCGAGGGAGGGTCCCTTGAGATAAAGACAGATTGAATAGGCGTGTGATTGGTACTACTAGGACATGGTAAGCAATCTTTGGATAGTAGGGGTCGAAGGAATCTGCACCAGAACTTTTCTTTGTGTCCAATTGTAGAAGAAGATCTTCAACATCTTTCAAGGAAGTAGGTGAAAAGGAAAAAACAGCATTTGAGGTACTAGGTTCTGGAAGCTGTGCACTAATCTGAGAGCGTAACATACATGCGGGTGAATTGTCAAATGCAAGACCTGCAGTGGCAAAGCGGTTGTTGAAGGCCTGTAGTATCTCCTTTCTATCGTTTATAATAACATTGTCAGAGGTAATTTTTGAGCTTGGGGTGCATGCCCAGGGACTCAATGGAAGCACATGTGGTACCTCTCCATAAGAGTGGGCCCAAGGACGAACCGGGCAACTACGAACAGGTGAGCCTTACTGCAATTGTGGGAAAACTGATGGAGACAATCCTCAAGGAAAGACTAGTGCAATTTCTTGAGAATAACAATCTCCAGGACAGCAGGCAGCATGGGTTTATCTCGGGCAGATCTTGCCAGATGAACTTGGTTGATTTTTATGACTGGGTTATGAGGCCACTGGACAGGGGACATACGGAGGATGTCCTCTACCGGGATTTCAGTAACACCTTTGACTCAGTGCCACATGATATGCTGACCTGCAAGTTGAAGAGTGGGTGCAGGGAGAAAACTGGTCAGATGGGTCGAGAACTGGCTGCAGGGTAGACAGCTGAAGGTAGTAGTGGGGGGGCATCTGAACCCAGGGCAGTAACAAGAGGTGTATCACAGGGCTCAGTGCTGGGACCGGTTCAGTTTAACACTTTCGTAGCTGACACTGCAGTAGGAATTAATAGCAAGATCAGTCAATTCACAGATGACACAAAGATTTGTGCCAAGGTAGATGGGGGGAAGAGGGAGCAAAAATACTTCAGGAGGATTTGGCAAAACAGAAGGAATGGTCTCACACTTGGCAGTTTGGTTTTAATGCCAAGAAGTGCAAAGTGGTGCATTTAGGAGGCAAGAACCCAGGACACAATTACTGACTGGAGGCTGTCCCATTAACAAAATCCAAGGAGGAGAAGGATTTGGGAGTGCTAGTAACTGGGGAGATGAACCACTCTGCTCACTGTAGGAAGGCAGTAATGAAGGCAAACAGGATGTTAGGGTACATAGCAAGGGAGATTACTTCTAGGAGTGGGGAGATCATTTTGCCCCTGTACAGGTCCCTGATGAGACTGCACCTAGAGTACTGAGTGCAGTTCTGACACCCTTACATGAAAATGGACATCAAACTACTGGAGGGGGTAGAGTGCAGTGCAACAAAAATGATCCTGGGGTTGGGGGACAGACCATATGAGGAGAGACTGAGAGAGCTCAATATGTATACCCTGGAGGAAAGAAGGGAGAGGGGTATATGATTGAGACCTTCAATTACCTGAAGGGTTTGAACAGAGTAGACATCAGGTGTATGTTCAGTCTGAAGGGCAGAAGGGAAATCAGGGGACACTCTATGAAGTTGGAAGGGGGCCGGTTCAAGAAGGAACTGAGGAGACACTATTACACAGAAAGGGAGGTGGCAGGGTGGAACGCTCTACCAGAGGATGTCGATTGCTGCAGGGCATTGGGGGCTTCAAGAGAGGGTGGGACAGGTTCAAGGGGAGGGTACAAACCGGGAGAGGGCAGGAGATGGGGGGGCATATGAGGGAGGGGGCAGCTGCAGTCTAATGGACTGAAGTGCTGCACACTCGAACAGACTAGATAGACCGAATGGCCTGCATTTGCTGGCAATTTTGTATGTTCGTATGCTAGGTTGTACAGAGACGGGATTTGACAGTAGGAGAAGTGAGGCAATTCTACAACCTCATAGATCCCTGGTGAGGCCTCACCTAGAGTTCTATGCTCAGTTCTGGAGTCCACACTTGAAGAAGGACATTGATGGACTGGAGTCAGTATAGCAAGGGGTTACCAAGATGATCAAGGGCCAGTAGAGCAGACCCTATTAGGCTCAGCTGGAGGCCCTAAACATGTATTCACTGGAGGCTAGGTGGGAGTGGGAGGATATGATTGAGGATATAAGTTTCTTAGGGGGTATGAACAAGGTGAACAGTGAGGATCTATATGTAAGGAATAGGGGTGCAGTCACCTGTGGGCATGACAGGAGGCTGGTGGGCCACAAGTTCAGGGGAAACGTGTGGAAATTCTACTTCACTAAGAGGGTGGTGGAACCATGGAACATAATACTGCTGGTGGAAGTAGCAGGAAATGCTACACTTAATGGCTTTGCACATGGTTGGTGTGACAGGGCTGAATAAGGCCCTGCCCCATTTGTTATGCAGAAAGAGTTTAAATGCAAGGGTCTATTCTATCCTCTCCTTTCCTTTTCTGTCTCTTGTCTGTCTGGTTGTGCAACCAAATTTTATCGGGAGACCTACAAACTGATCACTCTGATGGTTTTGCAATTATCTGCGGCTCACTATCTCTCTGCTTTCTCTTGCTATTTCTATCTTTTCTTCTTCCTTGCATATCTGCAGGTATAAAAATATATGTGAATCTTGATGTGGAAATGTCATTGATACTGGAATCCCTTTGTTTAAAACTGCATATACAGTAGTTATACTGTTGAAAAGATTGCAAAAAGCTATTTGGAACTCAAGGGCTTAATCTTAGATGCAGTTTTTAAGCCTTTTGCAGAGCTGTAAACAAGAAGTCAGTTCTGGGTCACCATGTACTGTTTTGCTGCACATGCAAGGAATGAAACAGACAAGAACATTCTGTAAACTTACAAGAACATTCAGTGAGAAGCAGGTTCTCTTTAACGAGTTCCCAGACAAAAATTAGAAAAAGAGCAGCAATGCTTTTGCTAGACAGACGAGGAGAGTGCGAGACTGAGAGACTGAAACTTGGAATTAAGAGATACCCTTAGAAGAAGGACATATTTTTCTCTGTTTGTACTGCTTTTGTAAATAGTTATACTGAATAATGATTATTTTTTTATTTTGCTGTTATTGAGAAAAATGAAACACTCATTGTGAATTTTAAAAATGCTCCTGTTTTTTCCTAGGCTTCCTGACCTGTGTCTCCATGACAGTTTGGAGAGGGAAAGAAGACTCATATTCTCCAACTGGGGTAGCACAGGTTTGGTGGGTGGGGGAGTGGGGAGGGAGGGAGGAAAACAGCCCACCAGTACAGTAGGTTGGTGGGTTGAGGTAATATAGTTAGGACAGATTCAATGGACCTCTGGTCTGCTTCTGCTGTGAAATTCTATGTTTGCATGTTTCTATGTTTCTAACCCGAATGACCTCACACACATACACCATAAAGGAGAAGGCTGAAATACCAGTGGGACAGCACTTCTGTCAGTCTGATCACTCAGTCTCTGACATCTCCATCCTAGTCCTCAAAGGACACTTCAGAAACACACAAGAAAGGGGAATTTGTGAGCTCAAATGTATTAATCAGCTTGACATGAAAACTAATTGCCTTAGTATAGACCTCTGTTTCATGACCAGTTACAAAATTTAAAGAGGAACAGTCATTTACATAGAAAGCTGATGATGTTGTTGCCAATGGAAATCTATTACAAATAAGCTATTGACCAAACTAGCAACTCTATTAGGGCCAAAAATATAACACGTTTATGTTCCCTTCACTTTACAGCAGGAGGCACTCATTTTCTAAATCACTAGCATAGGAAATTACATAACAGAAAGGGGAAGGTGAAATACAGATCTTCCAGAAAATTCTCATGAAGATTTCCAGATCCCTACATCTCTTAAAGTAGAAGTGCAATGAAAAATGTTTTCCAAAAAGCTGGTTTCTGCGTAATTTAATAAAATGATTATCATACAGTGAAGCTGCCACAATACAACCCAATTCTGCAGAATTCTGCAGCAAATTTACTACAAGAAACAAGGCAATTTAAATTGGAGTTAATCCCTTTTAGAAAATGGGCATGTAAAATCCTCTCTTCTGATTGACCAGTTCCCTCATCAGAGCCCTGGTCTATCAGTGAGTAGAGCCCAGTAAATAACAAGTGCCATCCCATTCACCTACTCACATATGCATGAGCCCAGCCTACTTTCTCATTGGCTGAAAGCACCCAACTGAATTTTAAATACCCACCTTTTTTTCCCCGTCTTGCTAAGTGAGCGCTACTGGTCCCCCACCCCCCGACTTGTTATCTCAGTGGCAGCTGCCTGTTTGGCCTTTCCTCTCTAAACACCTGCACAATGTTAATTATAAAACAATCACACATAAGTTGTAGTACATTCCTTAAACTGATCATGGTCACTGCCTCTGATACCCTTGCTGTGAAGTACAGCTGGCATTCACTCCTCTGCTGATGGACTCTGAAATGAATGTAAAATGGCTGTTTATATAAATACAAATAGAAAGAAGAAAGAAAGAAAGAAAGAAAGAAAGAAAGAAAGAAAGAAAGAAAGAAAGAAAGAAAGAAAGAAAGAAAGAAAGAAACTGTAGTTCTTATTTTGCTGCCGGGAAGAGTGCGAGAATAGTCATTTCTCTCAGCTGTGTTAATTTACCAATGGCACCACTCTCCCGACTGTGCTGTTGCACTTCCTCCTCCAAGTTGCAGTACAATCCTTGAACTGATCACAGGCACCACCTCTGATGTCCTGTCAAGTATAGCAGGCAGCACTGCTCTGCCGATGGAATCCAAAATAAATGTATAAATAAGATAGAACACACTCCAGTTTTTATTTTGCAGTCAGGAAAAGTGAGAGAATAAATTATTTTCACAGCTTGTTCATTTACAATGGCGCCACTCTCCCGACCACGCTCTCATGTTTGTTCCCTCCTCCAAATGCTAGTGTGCTTGTTTATTGTTGCTTAAAACACACACATACACATACCATGCAGGTCTGCTCCTCTACATCTCCTCTGATTTATGGGACAAAAGTAAATAAAAGAAAGAAATGTACCTTTTTTCAGTCACACTTTTCTTTTTCCTCCCAGTTCTATCAGGTTCCTCGGCAGCTCCAGGGTGCCACTGTCCACCGACAATCTTTTCATCTCAAACTCAGAAACTACAATACTACAGCAAAAGGAATTAATGAATAAATAAATAAGAAAGCTTTTTGACAATTTTAAGTGCGTGTGTGTGTGTGTGTGTGTGTGTGTGTGTGTGTGTGTGTGTGTGTGTAAAACCATGGCAACCCCCTTCAAAGTCATTCATTCTTTTGCAGGTGGAGGAACTATTTTATTACTAAACTTACTGTAAACTAATTTTTCATTAACATTTTTTATTAAAGTTATTTTTTACAGTGCCCATTTTCTAAGCACAATAATACCCTCCACGGTGGGCAGTATTGTGCTATACCAGACCTTCCAGGAGCTATAAGGCCCTCTGCCTGTGGTGTTGGGCCTCATTATGCCCCTGGGCAGTCCAGTATGGCACAATACCACCCACCCTGTCAGGTATTATTGCTTACTTATCACACAGAACACTGTGACACTATATTTTCTTCCTGGTGGGCTCCACTAAATATGTCAGATCTATTTTTCTTGATACCTTATATGCTGCACACCATGAGGTTTTTTTATTTTCTCTGTCCTAACACTGGCTAGGTCTACAATGCTTTTTCTAAGTCAAGTGTGGTGGCCATCTTTTTATTCTTGAGAAAAAATAAATGAAAACATTAATACACAAATGTAGTAGCAAAAGTAGTAAAACTGTTATTCATCTTTGTAACAGGCTAAGTTACAGACACAGGAAACAGGAATCAGCACTGGAGGAAAGGCATCACATGACATACTTTGGAGACGACATTAATTTTACAATAATGCCATCCCCAAACTGAAATACCAGTTTGTGCCATGTTGGCAAAATACAGCAGTAGTGAAGTAGAGAAAAAGAAGCAGTGGCACGGAAGTGCCTCTCTGTCGCAGCCAGTGATCTGAGTGCATGAGAGGGGTGCACAGAAGATTGCAGTCTGAAAGAGAGCAAATAGTAAGATGGCAAACATCAGTAGTATCAAAACAAGTGAAGTAAGTCGGCAAAAATGATCATATGCCATGCTTTTAAGATGTCATTATTTTAGTAATAATGCCGTCTTCAAAGTCAAGTAGCATAGCAATCCAGAGATGTAAAAAAGCAGTGTAGCAGAAATACCACTAAGATCAGACATGAGGCACACCTGTCTGTACCACCCACCCAAATACCCATGACTGTCCTAGAGAAATAGGGACGGTAGTAACAGAAAAATATTACTACTGTAGTAGCTGGGTAGCCGAGCGTGTGAAGGACAAGAGAGCAAACAGCTGCAACTGAGTGAAAAATGAAGCACCATGGAAACGAAAGGAATACAACAAGTAGCACATGGAATGGCTACTCGCTGCACACATAAGGAAAAATATGCTAATTAGAATCGCTTGGAGATACTGTGATGGAGAAATAATGAAATCGTACACCTCCCACGATGGCAATAAAAATAATAGCCGTGCAGATCTGCAAAATGTTAACAAATAACTGTTCACATATGTTGTCATGATACGTACATTTGTTACTGATTTCAGTACGTAACCACATAAATTGCAGTATCTGTAATGTTGAAAAAGTACAGGAAAGAAATCAAAACAAAGAAAAATTTGTCAGTATTATTTTATTTCCAGTATACAAATAACAGTCCTAGTAACCAAATCTTCCTGAAAGCCATGTTACAAGAGCATTAAGCCACTCCGAAGGTGACATCTAATGGGGAATTAATGCATGGTTGGGCCGTTGTAGGCACTCAGCCTGCGGCCTCTTGCCACAACCCTCCAAACCATGATCAATTCCCCATTAGATGCCACCTTAGTCGGGGCTTAATGCTTACATAATGAATTGGATAACTCATGTGAGACAAGCTCATTTCAATTGAGGTCCATTGTGCAGAACTACAAGCAGTTTAAATAAGTAGACAATGTTAAACAAAGTTGCAAATAATTTAAATAAAGACACATTGTTACAATAAATACAATAACTATAAAAACATTATATGAGTCATCAGATAACCATGTATTACACTGAGTACAAAACCCTGGGGGCTGTACTTAACATAAAGATTTGAGAGGGTAAAACTAGAGACATCCATAAAGTGCATATTCTCCTGAGGTTACCAGGTCATAAGGAGAAAGATTTTAGTATATTGGGAGGACAGTCATAGAAAAACAATAATTTACACCAAAATATTACCTAACTAATCTATTCAGCACCATTTATGTTAGTCCATTAGTCATTCTTTGTCTAACTTCATCTACAAACCATGATTTTATTTCAGATAAGTTAATCTTTTTACCTTCCAGATGAAAGGTTTGGGGCAATGAGTTCAACAATTTGGGGCAGTTATAGAAGAAATGATTATGCCCTAGAGTTGTTCTGTACTTGGGGAGATTGTACTCTATGCCTGTAGCCAACCTAAGTCCTTGTTTAATTGATCTACATGTCAGATAGACTGAAATGTAATCAGTAACCTGGCATTTAACAATTTTAATCAGGAATACAGTTGGTAGAAACAAAACCAACTCACCCAGATAGCAGTTGCGTTTTTCTTGTTTTATTTATATTTCCTTTCATAACATTTTGTCTCATAGTAATATACAGTGTATGTTATAAATCATAAGTTTCGGATAGAGTATCCTTCATCAGTGAACATCACTGTATCACTTAAAGTTTTGGTAATCACCTGTTATGGCACAGGTATAAATGTCCTCTAAATATCCACAACCTGTTTATATAGTAGGCAGTATAGCGCAATGGTTTAAGGCTTTGAGCTACAAATCTGGAAATCTGAGTTTGAATCCCACAGCCCTCACTTGCATATGGTGTGACCCTGAGCAAGTCACTTAACTTCCTTGTGCTCCCAGGTTGCACCTTTAAACAAACTTTCAGCTTAGTGTCTCTCTCCTGGTTAATAAATAAAAAATAGTAAACATCTTTTGAATGCTTTAGTTAATATTTTGCTTCTCTTTAAACAAAGTTTTAAGAGGCACTCTGTAGACTACCGTTCTCTCTCAATGGACCACCATTAAGAGAGAACTAATGAAAATATGGTAAGGTAATTTTTTTGAGAGGGCTCAATTTCATTGCAGTGCTGCTTTAATGCCATGTTTGGTTACTTCTAATTTAAGTGAACTGTTTTATGTCTATGAGGATGGAAGAATTTATTTCTACAAAAAGCATTCTTTTTTTTTTTTGCCCTGCCCCCCGATCCTCTATTTGAAGGTCAGCACTGCCCTGCTTGCTGTTCCCCCATGCCCAGGCTTGCCCCCTGTGACAGGGTAGAATAGGACCCTGTCCTAGTTGTTAGAGAAAGTGTTTAAAATGCAAGGATCTGTCCTTTCCTGTCTATTTGTCTGTCTGGTTGCACAACCATATTTTCGTGTGAGACATTGGATTTGATCACCCTCCCGACAATCTCGCAGTTCTTTGCCTCTTACTGTCTCTCAGTTTTCTCTTGTTGTCTGTTTTTCCTCCCTTGCATATCCGCTGATATAAAAATATATGCAAATCAATATGTGGAAATGTAACTGATATTGGGATCCTTTTGTTTGGAAAATGTATAGCATTACTGTTGAAATGTAATATAATTTGAGATGATTGTAAAAAGCTAATGGAAAACTCCAGAGGTTATTTGAGTGCAAATGTTTGAGCCTTTTGCAAAACCTGTGCAAAGGGGGCCTCAAGAAGCATGCTGTGTTCTAGCAGCTCCTGAAACTTACAAGAACAGAATGCTTGCTAAGGATGGGTGTTGAAATGGCTTATGAAAGAGCTAAGCTGCAACTGCAAAAAAGATTAGGAGAACAAGGGACACAGAGACTGAAAGAAAACTTTATTTTATTTTGTCTTTGTAAATACTTATACTGAACAAGTTTATTTTCTGACACTGCTAGTGTAAATAAATAATTTTGGGTGAATTCTACAACTGCTCCTGGTTTTCCTATGCTTCCTGACCTGTGCCTCAATGACACCTCCCTGGGTGGGGCCACCGGGTGGGCTCCCCAATGGATAGTGTTGGCAAGCCCCAGCTTACCTCTCAGGTCGGGCCCACTGAAGCTGGCCTCCCCGATGTACATAAGTGGTAGTGGAGATTGCAGCAGAGCAGGACATCATGCCCAGGGGGCTGGCTTTTTTCTTCTTAATGCTGGATCCCCGGGGGTGGAATGTGCAGTGACATCCAGCATCCACCCCTCCCCCCAGGTAATGGCACCAGCCACAGCAGTACTCCCAGCCTCCGGCAGGGGTCCGTAAAGCATCAGGAACTCTTTTCTCCTCCCCCAGAGAAGGACAGCAGTCCCCAGGATGTTTGATCCTTCCCCCCCCGGCTGGCCCTATCATTTCCAAGTCCATCACCGAACCCAGGATGTCAGCACTGCAAGTGGACACTTTGCTGCTGTTCCGGTGGGCCGGCTTACGAAAAGCATTCTATATTATTTTTGTACCAGTGCCAGTATAGCTGTTTTGTGTACTGGTGCCATTTTGTGTACTACAGTTGCATTGTGCTTAGATATTTCAACATATTTTGCAATATTTCTAAAGAGATTCTCTCTCTAGAGGCCCTACAGTAGTATTGCACACTGACAGGCAGGGAAATTCTCTAGAGATAACATTTTCAGGAAATATTTGACCAAATCTGTTGCTGCACATGTATATGTGCAGCATGCACAATTCTGCATAAGTTTTCCATTGTTATTTTGCATATATTATGTGGAAATTCTGGTTTGTATACTTTTTCCTGATGGGTAACATATTGTGCACATTTGTTGTGGTGGTAGACACTAACAAGCATTTGTCAATGCCGAATGTTTGCTTGCTGGCATTGGCATTGGTAGTGCAGGAGTTAGAGAGATGCATAATAGGAATGGCAGTGAAGTATTGAACTAACACGAACTCCCACCCCCACCCTGCAGAGACTGACAGGTGTTGGGGGTGTGCCTTTGTGTCATCGGCCATAACACTCATGCCATTCCAACTCATTCCAACCTGCAGACACCGACAGGTGTCGTGGTGTGCCTTGGGGTCTTCAGCCCTTACGCTCACCCCATTCCATAAGAAAATAAGCTGAGATGGGTGCAGTGTAGAAGAATAGGATGAACGTTAGGGCTGAAGACCTGAAGGCACACCTCAATGACTGTCACTGGCTGCAGAGTGGGGGTGGAAAGGCATGAGCATTACGGCTGACCACCCCAAGTCACACCCCCAGTTGCCTGTCAGTCTCTACAGGGTGGGGCATTACAGTTGGAAACCCTAACACCCCGGGTATTTGTTGGTATTTTTACTCATTTCAACATGGGCGTTTTGGGACCCAACCTCAAGAACATTGGCACTATCATATTGTTACTCAGTCCTGAAAGGTGATTTCGTAAAGCAACTATGCTATTCTGTGCCACAGGTGGGAAAACACATTTCAGGTCAGATGTGAAAAATTACAGCTCTACTGTTCATGAAGACATGTGAAAGAATGGCAATGTTGAAAATCTGGAGTAAAAATATGAAAAATTGGTGAGTTACGAGCATGCATAGCAACTGCACAACTGGTAATGCGATCATTTTTTGGAATTGTTTCACCAAATTTTCAATATGGGCATTTTGGGACCTCCCTTCATGAACAGTGGCACCTTTTGTTAATCTGTCCCAAAAGTCAAGTTCCCACAGCAACCACGCCATTCTGCGCCACAGGTGCAGTAACACATTTGAGGCTGGATATGAAAAATGACAGCTGTACTGTTCATATGGAGGTGTGATAAAATGACAATGTTGAAAATCTGGAGTGAAAATATAAAAAATTGGTGAACTTACGAGCGTGCCTAGAAACTTCTCAATGTACACTCATGCTGCAGTCATTTCTTGGAATTTTTTCACCAAATTCACAATATGGGTTTTTTGGAACCCCACTTCATGAACAGTGGCACTGTCATTTTGTTAATCAGTCCTGAAAGGTGATACCTGCAGTGACCATGAAATCACACAGTAACGAAATGACAGTGACATGTTCATGAGGTGGGGCCCAAGAACCCCATGTTGAAAATTTGGGGCCACAATTCCTAAAAATGGCTGTGATATCAACCTAAGTTGAAACCTCCCATTGACTCCCATTATACAGTGCTTACCCGATTCCTCAGTTCACAGTTCAGCTTTGAAGAGTGCAGACATGTCCTAGTCCAGAGAATATCACTGCTCTGGAACTGCACAGTGTAAGTATGGGTGTGGGGAGGTGGGTGCTCAGTGGGAGGTGGGAGGGGTACTGGAAAGACAACAGTAGACTGTTTTCTTCTTTATAGGTAACAAAAAAAAAAATTTGCCGGGGCGACAGTTTTCTTTCTTTTACAGGTTTAAAAAAAAACATTTTGGCACACTGGGGTGGACTCCCAGTATGCCACAATAGTGGTGGTGGTGGGGGGTAGCATTCCAGCACAGAGATCGAGCACCCTGATGTTGGTAGATTACAGACGGGTTTTGGGGGAGCGCATCCGACACCGGGAGTGGGTATCCATGTGTTGGGAACATTTTGGCACATTTGGGTGGACTCCCAGTGTGCCATATTAATGGAAGGAGGAGGGATACATGCCGAAACAAGGATAGGGTACCCCCATGTTGGCTTTCCTTGGAGTGTGCGGCAAGTGGCAGGAGCCATGGCTCATTACTTGTTTCACCATGAAAGGCACACAGAACAAACAAGTTGTTGGTGGAGCTTGGGCCAGGAACACAGTGCTGGGCAGCAGGAGCTGACAAGGTTGGAAAGGAGGGGGGAGGTGCCGCTACAGTGACGAAACTGTTCGTGATTGCAGCAGTAGATTTATTTCAACTCCTTGGCTCTCTTCGAAGCTGATGTCATCTGCAGCATCTCCCTTGATTGGTGGCTGAGGGACGCACCCAGTAAAGCATCCCCTGCATTGGCCACAGCACTGACACACTTCTGAAATGTGATACTGTCACAAGATGTTTCTTGCACATGCGCTGCATGCATCCGTGTAAGCAAACATAAAAAACATGGAAAACAGTGCTACTGCAAATAATTATGCAAAAAAATTTAGAATGTCTCCATGTGGTGGGGTATACATTCCCCACACCCCAGTTTAGTAAACATACTACACACAGATGTGTGTTAGCAGTTTTGGCAGAAGGACAGTCAATGAAGCTTACAGCAGAACCACAGCTCATCAGCTGCACTGGTCCTATGGTCCTATCAGAGAGCCCCCCCCCCCCGCAAACAATGTGAACCAGCAGATCAGGTATCTCACACACAAGATAGGCTAAAGAAAATGAAACTTTTTTTTATTATTGTTCCCTTGTACCTGGAGATGAGAATTTGGGGATTGCAGAGGCTGCAACGGGTGGTAGCAGCCGTAGTTTGTCTAAGGCCAGCCTCCCCTGGACTGAGAAGGAGGAGGGAATGGGGAGATGACAGAGGTGGTCCCGGGGGTTTTGGGTTAGACAGGATTGGACGGGGACCACCAGGGGCCTCCCCCTTTGGAGGGGGGGTCACATCCTGCCGGGGCAGGGAGAATACAAACTTATTCAGACAGAGCCAGCTCTCCATCCTCTTTCTCCTCTGCCCTCCAAGGATCAAGACATCCAGCCAGCCAACCAGGTGAGCAAGGTAAGGGCCTAGTAGGCTTTGGGGCATAGGGGCTAATGTGCCTGGGGGTTGGGAGGATGTTCTAAGGCCTGATCAAGGGGTGGGAGGGCAGTCCTCACCCTTAATCATAGGCATTAGACAGAGGTTGATCCTCTTCAACCCCCACTGGCACAGTGAATTCCTGAGCCAGTTGGTGATAGTAAGGGTAAAAAAAAAGAAAAAAAATATGTTAAAAAGAGAGGACTTAGGGCAAATAGTGGATAGCAGGGGATTGGATCTAGTTGGTAAGAAGCCAGGATGGTGTATCCCTGTCTGATCCCCCATTGTGGTCCCGCTGCATTGGTAGGATGCTTGCATCCCACTGTGGCACTCTTTGGTCGTTCCTCTTCCAGCCGGGTTCCAGGCCATGCCTCAGTTCATGAGCCTCGGTTCTCCGGTGGCTGGGGGGGGGTTGCTGTTGACTGGAAAGGTACTGAGGCTCGGCACAGTAGTCAGCAGAATGCCTTGTTCCTGGGGTAGCTCATCAGGTGGCCTCAATTCTTCTGCTGCACGCTAGGGCTGGAATCCTGCCCGCACTGAGTGCGGTAGGTGGTAGCATTGCGGCTAGGCACTTCAGACGTGGACTTGCTCACAGGCTGTCTATGGTGATGCTAGGCTTGGTTTCATGTGCTGGGGTCTGCAGGCTAGCGAGAGTCAGCAGCAAGTGGGGTCGGTGACTGTGGTCACATGACACAATAGTGGCCAGTCATCCAGAATCCTGGGCCCTATAGGACATGGGCTGCTTGTTGTTGTCTCCCCTGAGGCTGTTCCTCAGTTGTGGTGGTTCATTGGTGAAGCCAGCTATGCAAATATTGAATTAAGGGAAGGTGTGGAGCAGGATCCTCTGACAATGACTCTGCATAGTGCCCCTGCATGGCTCGCATTGCTTTCGTGAGACCAGGGCGGTCAACTTGGATGGGATCAGTCCTCCCTGCAGGCCTCGTGTGGCTTGTGCAATATAGGCCTGGCACAAATCTTGCCGCGTCCCACGAAATTTGTGGCACCATCTTTCCTGGGTCTGCTACAGGCAGCCCACAGCCAATGTCTCTGGCATAGGGGCAATGCTCATGGGAGGCTGGTGAAGGGCTCCCATAACCAGGATTGCAGAATAATCGGGGGGCAATCAGTCTTTCATTAAGGGTGTGTCAGCTTCATAGGTAATAGGAAATGTCATAGGCAACAGGAGGACACCACCATGGGGTGGGGTACGGTGGGCATGACCCTCCTGGTGGACGTCATGCATGGGGGTGTGTGCACTCAGACAGTGGCTTGCCGTTGAGACCATCCCCTGCACTACCCAAAAAAAAAAAATAATAAATAAAAGGAAATGTCATAGGGAAAGTCAGAAGAGGATTATCAAAAAAAAATAAAATAAATAAATAATAAAACACAAAATCACTGTGGTACAATGGGGGAGGAGTGAAGCAGCACACTGGGCCAGTGGGGGAACAGCACCTTCCCAGCCTCTGCAGCAGGTACCCAGAGCAGGCATCGAGAAGCCTTGTGGCCTTACCGGGGGAGTCACTGGGGGGGCAGGGGACGGGTGCAGGTACAGGGGCTCGCTCTCCTTTTTGTTCTCTCCTTTCCACAACACAGGAAGTACCAGGGGCATGGGACAGGCTGCAGCTCCCAATGTTCATCTGTCCCTGGTGGAGTGGTGGTTAACTTGTCTAACTACTCCCTGGGGATGGGGGGGCTTCTAGTGTGTTACAGATAACACGTCAGCCTATCAGAGGAAGCTGTCAGCAAAGGCCACAGAGGGCTTGGAGTCATAGCTGCAGGAGATGTACCAGAAGAAGGGAACTGCATGGCTGGAAGCCTGCCTGGAGGGTTTTGAAGGCCCATCAACATCAGCAGGTGCAAAGGCTCCATCGAAGAAGCTCCCAGCCAGGGGGTGGGCAGTGCCTCCAGCGAAAGTGCCTAGGATGCCGGAATAAGGTAAGCAAAGAGAGACAGTAAGCTGCTTGAGTGATTGTGATGCACTTCCAGTTCTCAGCGTGGCCCTAAGGTGTGGGGAAAGGGACCTGGGTGAGCCTGAGGGGAGGGGCGGTGAAGAAGTCAATGTTCTGGTCAAGGTAGCACCCACTGGGTTTCAAGACACCCATGAGGGGGGGATCATACCCAAGGGGACACCCCGGAGAGTAGTTTAATGCTGGGGAGATTTGAGTCAGATGTTAGACAAGCTGCCAGACCTGATGGTGGTGGTGGTGGAGAAAGCGGGGGGACAAGGAGTGGGCACGGGGCCAGTAGTCACCCCTACGCCACCCTCCGCTGAGCCCCCTTCGTCCCAGCCCAGCTCCTATGCGGGGACAGACAAGCAGCTGGGGTCCGACCTTGTGGATAAGGTTAGGCAGCACGTTAGGAACTGGGAGTATGTTGACATGTTCTCCCTCCTCAACAGGTCAGTGGAGTGGGATGAGAAGAAGTAGAAGGGTAAGGAATCTGATATGAAAACCCCAAAGGTGCCACGCACCTTTGACAACTGGATTGTGGCCTTCCCCATTTTTGTGGGTGCCATCCTTCAGGGTGAAATGGAGCAGGGTCTGGGCCTGTTTGCCTATCAGAACCAGATTACTCTCATGCACCAGAGAAAGGGGGGCATGGCATGGTTGGAGTACTATGAGGAGTTTAGGAGAAGGCAACAGGAGGACACCACCATGGGGTGGGGTACGGTGGGCATGACCCTCCTGGTGGACGTCATGCATGGGGGGGTGTGCACTCAGACAATGGCTTGCCGTTGAGACCATCCCCTGCACAAAAGGTGGTGGGGGGCTGACTCCAGCACAGAAGTACTATGCATACAATCAATCCAAGTGCAATCAGGTGGCCTGCCGTGTTCGGCACATTTGCATGGTCTGTGGGCAGCAGCACCGCTTCATTCTATGCACCTCCCTGCATGCCCCACAAGTGGTTAAGTGGTATGGACCAGAAGCCATGGAAGCCACAGGGCAACATGCCTGCCAACCCCGGTAAGAGTGGACAGGATTAGCACGTGGTGATCCAGCTCCTGGATGGGGAGCCCTAGTCACCGTGACATCAGCTGCCAGTGTCCGAGGGGTTGCTGATATAGGAATGGTGGCTGGGGAGGGTTAGGGACCAATTAGTGCCCACAGGTCAGTGTCTCTTGGGGCTGACCACTGGATGGGCATCTGGGGTGGCAAGGAGGGGTCTGCTGGACACCACAACCTGTCAAGGCAGATGGTGGAGGGGAATGAATGCACATCTGTAATTTGGTAATGCTGGAAGATAAATCATTACATTAAGGCCGTGCACATGCCCAGGGTACACATTGGAATTGCTGGTGCTTTGTCTCATTCACAGAGGCAACACTTTTGGGAACATGCTTCAGCAGCAGTGCAGCAGCCACGGCAGTACCCACCCCCACCCCACATTTGGAGGGTAGCGAACATCTCGACTTGGAAATGCATCAGTAATTCCATTGCTCCAAAGACAAGGGAAGTATACAGGAAAGGGATAACACTCTACTTGCTGGTATGGGCACAGCAGGGCTGACCAGAGGATTAGCCCATTCTGGTTGAGCAGCTGAGCACATATGTCATGTTGTCCAGTCAAAATGGGGATACACCTGAGGTGGTAGGCAGGTGTCTTGTTTGTTTGTCTTGGTTCTCCAGGGCCCTGGGGGTCACCAACAGCACAAAGGTTTTTAAAGTGCATAAGGTACTGGAAGGGTGGGGGAAGTCATCAGCTTCCCACCAGGACATGAGGCACCCCATCACCCCGGCAATCTTGGAGAGCATTTTAGAGGCTCTCCCCAGGGTCTGCTGGATACCGTTTGAAGTGAGGTTGTTCAACACCATGTTTCTGTTGGCCCTTTGTTAGGGCTTTAGGGTGTCGGAGCTAACGTAGCCCAACCAGTTCTCAGAAGCCATTGGGTTGGGCCTAGGCGACATAGTAACAACTGAGGAGGGCACATGGGTACAGCTTCACAGGAGTAAGACTGACCAGAAGTGGAAGGGATGCTGGTGCCTGGTAGAGGCTCTGCCAGGGTGGCCTGGAGGGTTCAGGATAAAGTGAAGGCCTTCACAGCTGCAAACCCCCAAAAAGGTAAAGCTTTTTTCCAGCACAAGGATGGCAGGCTGGTTATGGCCTACCAGTTTAGAGCAGTCCTGAACCAGGCACTACAGGAGGTGGGCCTGAATCCTAAGGAGTTCAGCACGCACTCCTTCAGGATTGGGGCAGCCATGAATGCAAGGAGCCGGGGTGGACAGATGGGCAGATACAGGCACTGGGGCATTGGAGGTCCCAGACATTCTTGAGGTATGTGAGCCCACACTTGCAATAACAGCTTTTTGTTTCTTTCAGGGTCCCCTGGAATCAATGGTTTAATTTGGATTTGTGGCCAGGCCTTCATACAGCAGGTGCCAGCTACAGTGGCAGTGGGGACAGGGAGGCTGCTATATAACAAGGGTCATCTAACGATTCAGATCCAATGGCTAGGGTCTGATGGCATGCACTGGGAAGAGCTGATCCCCCTGCTTCATGCAGAGGAGAGGACCCAGCGTGTCCTGGTGATATTGTTGGTCCACCTTGGATAGGAGAATCTGGGGAGGCGGAAGATGGTGGGCTTGCTGCTGGCCATGAGGAAGGACTTTAGAACCATTAAGGATTGGTGGCCACAAACCATCCTCATCTGGTCCCAGCTGATCCACAGCCCAAGGTGGCCGGGCAGGGAGGGGTGGCCCCTCTTAACAAGGATTGCATCTGGGTCAATCAGGAAATGGGGGCAGTAATGTGGGCAGTAGGGGGGACCATGGTGAAACATAGTCATATTCAGGCCGCTGGTCAGCTCATGGTTGCCGAGACAGGGCGCTTGAACAAGCAGGGGATACAGTGGTGGTTAGGGGCACTGGAAAAGGTCTTAGAGGAAGAGGTGAGTAGGTGGCTTGAGGGTTGGACATTGTCCATCCTGTGGCATCTTGGGAGGATCACTAAGAGACGGCATAGTGGTAAGGGGGAGGTGATGAGCTGAGTTCTTCTGAAGGGCTTGTGACACCCTCTGGTTGGCATGGAGGTGGACCAAGCAACTGGACCAGGGTGAGGGGTCAGGATTCGCCTGCAGCAGGTAGAACTATGTTACAAGGAAACGGCACCTGATGGGGGCAGCCGTACAGCCTTGGCCCAGTACGGCCACAGGCTAGTTGATCCTCTCAGATGCACTCGCTGCTGGTAATACTGGAATATAAATATTATTCAATAAACACATGGCTATGGCCATTTCCTCCAAGACATGTGTCAGTGTGTTTCTTTCCAAGAAAGAGAGTATGGGGGGCTACCAGACAATGCAGAGGCTGCAATGGATGGCAGCAGCTGTAGTTTGTCTGGGAACATCCTCCCCTGAACTGGGAAGGAGGAGGGAAGGGGGGGATGATAGAGGTGGTCCCGAAGGTTTCGAGTTAGACATGATTGGATGGGGGCCACCAGGGGCCTCCCACTTGTCTTTTTGTTTGTCTTTGTTCTCCAGGGCCCTGGGGGTCACATCCTGCTGGGACAGGGAGAAGAGGAACTTATTGGGACAGAGCCAGCTGTCCATCCTCTTTTTCCTCTGCTCCTCCAAGGTTCGTCCATCCACCCGCCATCATAAAAGCAGGGTTGTGGGGCTAGGGAGCTAGGGGCCCTCTTTTGACCCAGTAGGGATGATCACAAGAGGGGTCAGGGAGTGGCTTTTCCTGGTTTCCCTGCAGCAGGGTTTTTCTGGGTTTTTACCTTCTCTAAAAGGGAATTAAACTAAGGTAGCAATGGGAGAATCCAAATAGGTGAGAATAAATAGTCAGGGTATGGTGAATGCTAATTTTTCACAGTCATGGCGACATCTCGGGAGGATCACTAAGAGATGGTATAGTGGTAAGGGGGAGGTGATGAGCCAAGTTCTTCTGAAGGGCTCATGACACCCTCTGGTTGGCATGAGTCGGACCAAGCAACTGGATCCGGGGTAGGGGTCAGGGTCATCCTGCAGCAGGTATAGCTATACTGCAAGGAAATGGTGCATGACAGAGGGCTGGGGCTGTACAACCTTGGCCCAGTACAACCACAGGGTAGTTGATCCTCCCAGATGTGCTCATTGCTGGTATTACTGGAATATGAATATTATTCAATAAATGCATGGCCGTGGCCATTTCTCCAAGACATGTATCAGTGTGTTTCTTTCTGGGAAAGAGGGTATGGAGGGCTACCAGGCAGAATCTCTAAGGAGCTGAACCAGTTATTAAGCTGATCAGAAACAACCAGTCACCTAATAATTTAGTGACTGCACCTGGGAGAGTCAGGGAATGGAAAGTCTGTCTAAGGGAGAAGTGGCTGCTATAGATTTCATGCTGTGAAGACCAAGTGAAAGAATCTGTGAAAGAAAAAGTCGCAATGATGACTAGAAACAAAACCTGCTCCTATTTTCTTTGCTTTGCTCAGTTTGACTAAAGAAAGCCTATTTCTTTTATCTTAAAGTTGCAGCGTTCAAATAATGTGTTTTTTTTTTTTATTTTTGAACCTGGAAAAGGGTCCTGTATTGAGTGTTCCCAGAATTGCTTATACCACCCTATCACACATTATTTTACTGCTTATTTAACCAGTCTTGCCCATCTGAGATATAACCTCTCCTTTCCAGTGTGGCATCTAACCATTTCCACAGCCGGGTTGACTAGAGCACTGAGAGGTTATGTGATTTGCTCAAGGTCAGATAGTGAATTTTTGGCAGTGCTGAGGTTTGAACTTGTGATTTCCCAGTTCCCAAGTCAATGTGCATACTTTGCATTCTTGGCATTGAAGCCAAGCTGACAAATCCCTGATGACCTCTCAAGTTTTCTCAGGTCTTCCCACAGGTCTTGTATCCCTTTCATTGTGTCCACCCTTCCACAGAGTTTGGTGTCATCCACAAATAGACACATTTTGCCCTTAATGCCCTTCCCAATATCACTGATGAAAGCATTGAACAACATCAGCCCCAGCACTGAGCCCTGTGGGACCCCGCTGGTGACTTCCCTAGTGCTGAATTACTCTCCCCCTATCACCACCTTCTGGCTCCTGTCCCTCCGCCAGTTTTCTACCCACCTGGTCATTTTTTCCCCCAACACCAAGATCTGCCAGCTTCCTGATCAATGCCTTGTGGGGTACAGAGTCAAAGACCTTGCTGAAGTCCAGATAAAGGATGTCCACCACCTTAGTGACCTAGTCAAAGAAGTTAATCAGATATCTTTGATACAGTCTCCCTCCCAGAAATTTGTGCTGCTTCAGGGGATGGTCTGCTGGCACAGATATTGGATTTTTGTCTGTGAAACTGGTGACCCAGGTTTGAGACCAAACTAACGGTGTCAGAGGGCTGGCAGAGGGGAGAAGGATTGCATGTCCTTGGACTGCTCTCCTCCCCTGGTGGAGGTGGGGAATGACCGGCATAGAACTAACCTTAGGTGGTGGCTGGGAGGAATACAGCAGACAGGGATGAACATCTGCTGTTTTGCACCATGTCATTGCACGTGACGCCTCCTGGGGAGCCCATTATCAGAAAAACTGCTGCCAGCTCCATTCATGATGCCCTGCCTCTCCAGCCCCCATGCCACCCTCTGTGACACATGGTCGGTGACTGAGCAAGAGTTTCTGTCGGTACAGCCCATGGCCCTGCCTTTGGGAGGTAAGCCAGGGAGGCTTCCTGGTGGTTCTTCCACCAAGAACCTTGTACAGTCTTCTGTGGGGGACATGCCTGCCTGACAGCCCTGCACTGAGGAGGCAAGCCTGGATGGATCGCCGCTCCAAGTAAGTCTGGGGGAGGGGTTGGGGTCGGAGGCTGAGTTCTTGAAGGATTGGCACCAAAAAAGCATACTAAATTAAAAGAAAAAATCTTCATGCTGCCTGCCATCCTGGAGGCCATTCTCTTCTAGATATCCTACCAGCCTTTCCATAAGTATGATCACCATGAGCTTGCACAAAATTGAGATCAGACTCACGGGTCTGTAATTCCCTGGGTCATCTATGGGACTGCTTTTATGGAGGGTTTCATAGGGTGTCATAGCAAAAAAAGATGAGGTCCGTATAGCTCGCAAAAAATTTTTTTGACATATAGCCATTTATTGAATTTTCACGTAGATAGTTAGCAAGTCTTGTCTTAAAAAAATACATTGAATCACTAGTTACCACTGTTAAGGCAATTGATTCCAGACTCTAGTAACTCTTACTGTGAACCAAGAGCTTCTTTTTTTTGTTTTACAACATTCTCCCTTATGTTGCAAAGGATGTACCCGAGTTTCATAAATGTTATTTCTGATATTTAGTCCCAGTTTGTCCCATAAAAGATCATCATAAAGTGCTCTAAAACCCATACAAAGGTCACCTCTCATCCTACAGTATTTCAAGGCAGTATAGCGCAGTGGTCTAAGGCTCTAAGATGCAGATTTGGTGATATCCAGCAGCCCAGACCTGGGTTTGAATCCCACAGCTTCCACTTGCATACTGTGTGACCCTGAGCAAGTCACTTAATCTCCTTGTGCTCCCAGGTTGCTCCTGTAAAAAAGCTTTCAGCTTAGTGTGCTATACCTGGTTAAATAACTAACTTAAAAAAAAAAAGTCTCAAACGGTCATCATAATTTAGATCCTTTACCTTGTACATTCTCCTTGTTGCTTTCCTCTGTAATTTTTCCAGAGCATATTTTGAGCCCTGGTCTTGTGGGGACCAAAACTGAGCACAATACTCAAAATGCAGCCTTACTAAGGAAGTGCACAAGGGGAGTAACACTTTACTACTATTACTTTGGATGTGCTTATTTATACAGTGAAGTATTCCTCCAGCTTTTTTTAATAACTTGTTGGCAATGAAGTTTTGGACTTGAATCATTATTTACCCTTACACCCAGGTCCCTTTCATTCTCCACCTTGTTCAGTGATTTACCTGCTAACTTATATTTAGCTAATAGATTATTTTTCCCAAAGTGCATAACTGTACACTTATTTACATTAAAATTTAACTTATTTTTATCTGCCCCACTTTCAAGTTCACCAAGTGCAAACTGTAGGGTATTTGCATCCTCTAGGCTATTTACAACATGACCAATATGAGTGTCGTCTGCAAATTTGGTTAACCATACTCCAACTGAAGTACTTAATGAGGAAATATATATATTAAAGAGACATGGGCCAAGCACAGAGCCCTGTGGGACTCCGCTAGACACCTGTTCCTGTCCTGAATAAAAGCCTTTTATACAGACTTGTTGAGCTCTATTGGTCAACCATGATTCCACCCATTTGGTAATATTACCATTTAAACCCATGTCTATCAATGCATCTAACAGTTCACCATGAGGGACCTTATCAAAGGCCTTTGAAAATTCAAAAAAAATGACATTGACTGTCTCATTTTTATCCAAGGTCATACTAACTTTACTATAGAATTACAGCAGATTTGTCTGACACGATCTGCCATTAACAAAACCATGCTGGGAATAATCAAATTGAGCTACTTCCCCTATGTATTCCTTGATAATTCCCTCTAGGATTTTACTTAGGATAGACATCAGGCTAATAGGCTGATAGTTTGATACTTCAGGTTTAGAACCCTTTTTTGAAGATAGGCACCACATTAGCTTGCCTCCATACGTCAATAACTTGTCCTTCTTCAATGGATCTCATAAATAATGCTGCAATTGGACCAGATAAGGGAATAGCCAATTCTTTAAGAATACAAAGGTGAGGACCATCAGGGCCTGCTGATTTAATAGAATCCAACCCTTGTAGACGTGTTGGATGTCTAATACTGTAATAAGGTGTGCTCCAAGTGTTATATGTAAATTATGATTTTTTTTTAGGTAAACATTTCTTGTTAAAAACTGAGGTAAAATGTTGATTACATAATACTGCCATATCGGAATTTTCTAATGTAAATTTACCAGTCAGGTCATTTAATGGGCCTAAAGTGGGAGTGGTACCCCTTTTATTATTTATAAATTTGTAGAAGGACTTATAATTATCCTTGACCCTTGTCGCTAAATTAACCTCATATTCCCTTTTTGCTTTTTTAACACAATTTTTAGTTTTTCTCAAACGATTTTTATAATATTCCCAATTATTCTGTATACCACTAAGTTTTGCCATTTTAAAAGCCCTATTTTTCTGTTTTATGAGTTTTTTAACCTTCGCATTTATCCAGGGAGTTTTATGTTTAACTTGATCCCTTTTCTTCCTTTGTGGAATATACTCTAATATTCTGGTTGATAATTTAGTATTGAGTATATGCCACATTTCATTGAGGGATTTGTTCTTAAATTCCTTTTCCCAATCCCAAGATGTCAACTCTATATTACATTTCTTAAAATCAGCTTTTTTAAAATTATAAATAACTGTACAACCCATATCTGAGCCATAAATACCTTTAAATGTAAAGTTTACCATAGAGTGGTCACTAGACCCAAGGGGGTGGGAAACATTACAATTAGTTACACTAGAATCCAAATTATGCAAAACTAGATCTAGTATAGTATTACCCTTAGTATTTTGCTTCACTAATTGTTCCATGTTGTTTAACAAAAAGGGCTCAAGGTAAGCATTTTCAACTTGAGTTACAGTACTGAGAGTGTTCCAATTTATCCCTGTGAGGTTAAAATCACCCATAAGCATAGCATTTTTTGCAGAGGAAACACTGTGTATATACTCCAGTAACACAGAGTCCTCTTCTATAGTAATTGAGGGTGGCCTATAGACTACTCCTAGATTTATGCAATTCGATGTTTTTAAATATATTTTAACCCATAAGGTTTCTATTATAGGCCATTTTAATAACTCAATATGTTCAAACTTTATACTATTAGAAATGTAAAGCGTGACTCATCCACCCCTACTAATAGTTCTATATTTATAAAATAGTGTATACCCAGGAATATTTTTATCCCAAGGATCATCCACCTTCCACCAGGTCTCCGTAATTGCACAAATATGAACCTCCTGCTGTTTTAGGGTATATAATAACTCATCACATTTATTATTTAAACTTCTAGCATTTATAAGAAGGATGTTCCAATCGATGTAATTTTGTAGACTATTGTTATTATGTTTAACCACAGGTGTAATAACAACATCCCCCCTAACATTTAGTTTAAAGTGTTTTCAATTTGCTGCCTGGGTCTATTTCCAAAAATACACTTTCTCTGTTTGTTTAAGTGAAGCCCATCTCTAACGTACAACTCCTGATTTATAAAACCTTCCCAGTTATTCATGAAGGTAAATTTTTCTCTATAACACCATCGTTTCAACCAACCATTTAGTGTTATAAATGCTTGCCTTTTTTGACAATTTGCTGTGGGGATTGGTAATAATCCAGAAATAATCAAGTCACCTCCTTGATTTTTGATCGTATCCCCTATAATTTCAAAATCTCTCTGGATTTCTAACATAGATCTTCTTCCTAAAATCATTTATTCCAGAACGAATTAAAGTAACTGGGATCTGTGTATGCTCTTGGAGACCTGGAAGGAGTTGCTTTATATTATCAATGCCAGCACCTGGTAAAACACTAACTGTAGTATAAGGATTTCTATTTTCACATATTATGTGATCTGTATAATGTATCATTGAATCACCAATTACCAAAACATCTCTTGGAATATTCATAGATTTGATACTAGTGGAGTCAGTTTGCTTCATGTTATATGTCAATGGAGTATCTAGACTGACAGGGGGGAAGGGATGATAGACCCTTCTTTTGGAATACTATCAGTCTCAGGTGTAGGTTCAATACTTAGGTCATTTTGAAGTAAACTAAATCGATTTGAAATGTGAGTGTTTGAACTGTTTCCTATGTTTCTCCCCTTCTTACTGGCCTTATTTTGAACCAAAAACCAGTCTCCTTCTTCAGAGTTACCCCCATTTAATTGTTCCTCGGAAGTAGTCAAAAGCTTATCTTGTGCAGGATCTAAAGTATCTACCACTGCATCGATATATTGCTCCAAGCAACTTATATCAGCCTGGGTCTGCACTCTCTGTTTTAACTGTAAAATCTCAATTTTTAAAGTGCTTATCTGCATACAATTTTCACATTTAAATTCTTGACTATATTCTCTATATGCATACATACCACAACTGTTACAGCATATAAAATCAAGCCCAGTAAACATGCCCATTTTGTACAAGATACTTTTTTTTGGCCCAGGACCCAGTGACCCAGCTGACACAGCCGACATGCGTGTCTCTGCATGTGTCTTCGTGCATGGCAACACGTGCCCTGCTCACAGCAGGGCACAAACTTAAAGGGTAACGTGACCCAGAAGTGCTACCAAGGGTCACGGATCACTCGTAAAATAAAAGTGTTAAAATTAGCTAAAATCAGCTGTAAATAGTAAGGGATTCAATGTAAATGCCCCCAAAAGTGCTAAATTCACACCTGGGCAAAGAAATCTTAAGTTCCAGTGAACTGTAGTTCGACCACACCACTGCACAAACTACAGGCACTCTCCTCCTACTTCCTGAAGTATAGGGAAGATAGGGCTCAGTTACAGCGACAAATGTGCTCGTTTTATGTTTTAAAAATATAACATTTGCATTCAGTACATTCAAGTTTCATATCCCCTCATATATAGCAGCACCACATGTGCCATTCTCCAGTCCTGAAGTACCATGCCTGACTCCAGGGAACTATTGAACAGGCCCACCAGTGGCTCCACAAGCTCCCCAGCCAGTACCCTTGGTTGTATACCATCTGGACCTGGTTATCTGTCCACCTTCAGTGCTAGCAGCACTTCCCTCACTCTATCCTCCTCTATCACACCATCCATGCTCCCTTCCCCCCTGCTCCCTTTCTCCCCCCGTAGGCACCAATCTGTCTTTTTCCCTGGTGAAGACAAAGCAGAAGTATTCCTTCAGTACCTCAGCCTTCCCCCATTCCTTCAGCTATCTGAAGTTCTTTTTGTGCCTTACTCTGCCACACTACCTTGCTTGCCACCTTGGCCAACCTTAGGTAGTTTTCCCTATCCAGCTCTTTCTTAGTTTTTCTGTATCTCGTGTAGGCTGACCTCTTGTCGCACACCACTTGTGCAACATCAGAACTGAACCAGCTGGGTGCTTTGGCCTCCAAGTTCTTCCCCTTGAGCCTAACACACTGTACCGTGGCAGCCATTATTCCTTCTTTGATGATGGACTATTTTTGGTCCACCCCCCCATATCCACTCTGACATCTGACAGGTGCCTCCTTAGCACCTCACCCATCTTCCTGAAGTCTTCCCTCTTGAAATTCAGGATTTTGGTCTAAGTGGGGAAGCTTTTCCTGTCCATATCCAACCTGAACCATACTGTGCGATGGTTGCTACCTCTCAGGGGTTCCTTGACCATTATCTCTTTGTATGTGTTCCCCATTTGTGAGCACAAGATCAAGGACTGACCCCTCTCTGGTGGGCACTGTGAAGCCCTAAGTCAGGAACCCACTCTGCATTGCTTCTAGGATCACCTGACTCCTGGCACAGGATGTGACTGGTATGCTCCAGTCTACCTTGAGCAGGTTAAAGTCCTCCACCACTGCCACCTCTTCCTTTTCCATCAGCTTCTAGCAATTGTAAACTCAGCTCCCTGTCCCTTTCCTCTTCTTGATTAGGTGGTCTGCAGACTGCCTCAACCTCAGCTTTCTCCAGCTATTGGATTGTAGCTAAATCCACAGTGTTTTCACCTCCCCTTCAGTTTCCTCCCTCATGCATGTTATTCCCTCTCTGATATAATCTGCCATCCTCCCTTTGCCCATTGTCCTGTCTTTCCTATATAGTTTGTATCCAGAGATTGAGAGGTCCCAGTCATAGTGTGTTGTGGCCCAAGTGTCCACCTTCCCCTCAGCTAATAGCACCTGCAGGTGTACCATTTTGTTACTGTATCCAGCCCATTTACCATTTGTCTAGGGGCTCATGATGTTACAAGAAGGGAAGGGGGGCCTACTCAAAGAGACCAAGACCAGAAAATTAAACTACCATGGAGAATAAAAGTGTGTTGTCTTACCAGGGCCTGGGTCCTACTGCAGCATAATGGAAACCACTACCCCTCTCCACTCCTTTGGATACTGCCTGATGGAACCAGAGACCTCCTCTTTTATATTTCTTCTTCTGAGTCTCCCACCAGCAACCCAGCCCAGGAAGCACCAACATCATAGGGGCTGCAAACTTTAAACTCCACCCAAAGAAATCTAGTTAGAAATTCATTAAGTTCTCTGGAATTCATCTATCTAGTAATCTTTAAAAACACTCTCATGCACTCAGAAATAAGCAACACACCAATTTATTATACCACAGATCCCAATGATTTCTGCCAGGACCCAGGGGTTCTCAATGCTTGCTTAAAACTTATCAGCCATATGGCTTCATGGAGTGCTAACTATTTACAGAACCGGGGGCATATGACAGAGAGAACAGATGTACTAGGCAGCATTCCACTCCAGGCAGCTGATGAATCCTCAGAAATTGCTATTACTCAAGGCCTCCCTCGGACCTTCACTGAACCTTAGAGTCCAACCTACCCTCTGGCACTGCTAAGCTGATCTCTGGTTTTAATTTCTTCTTTCCCTAGTCAGTTTTCCACCTGTCAGAGACTCGAGCTGCTTCTCCCACCTGGTCCCTTGCCAAGGGATGCAGGAATTTTCCTTCCCTGACCAGTCTTTCCAAATCCTTAAAGGTACCAGAATCCCCTTAAACCATGGCCAAAGTCACACCTGATCTCCTTTCCACCTACAGAATGTTGGGGGGGGGCACTCAAATTAATTCTGGCCTGCATCTCCATGCACCTTTCATCCTGTGCTTGCTTTAAGCTTTTGGGTCTGGTCTGGAGGGCTTCCCAAGGACTGACCTAAACAACCTGCAACCCACCCGAACAGCTTGTGATCGCCACCCTGAAGCCTGCCCCATCAAGCAGACCCCACAGTGCATGAGAAATCTCCGACACACCCTTAAACAAGCCTGAACTACCCTGCCACACTAGGAATCAGGAGGGGAGCTGCCACCACCCCTCCCCTGGAGGAATCCTGTCACAAACCTTCAGCCCTGGTGGTCCAGGCATACTTTCCCCAGGCACTGGACCCCAACAAGCTACTTCCTAGGGCACTCTCACCACCAATTTCTACCTGGAGCCCCATCTGCCCCACACAATGCTGACAGGCTAACTAATGCCCTTCCCCCACACCTCCTGTTACTGGTGCCATGTCACCTTGTTCCCGGCACTACTTTGAACTCACTGGGGGGGGGTCTTCACTAGAATACAGCCCCAAACCTGGACCGACAAGCTCCTTCCTGCCTGCCTGTCCTGCCATCTTCCAGCCAACCTCCTATCTCTCTCAGGCTACGTGCGCTCCCAGCTTTTAAGGGCTAAATGAGCCTGCCCCAAGTGGCAGTCTCACAGCATAGCCCAAAGGTGTCTTTCCCCCAAAAAAACCTACAAAACTCTTAAACTGGGGGGAAGGCACAAAAAGTGGGGCCCCTAATAGTGAACATAAGCCCTTCTCATAGAGGGGGACTTACTCTCTTCCCCCAACCAAGGGAATCATTCCCAGGGGAATGAAGGCAAAGACCTCACCAGCTCCTTCCACTCGCTCCCCCCAGAATGTGCACTCACATGGGAAGCCAGCAGCAGCTGAAGTCACCTATGGTGGGCCCCAATCTTCAAAGAAAAGGAAAAGGGGGGCTCCCTGCCTACCTATTGCCATACCCAAAAACCCATAAAAAGGAACTTTTTTTTCCTCTGTGTGAGGGGGATCAAACCTATAGACACTACGTAAGAAATATGAACAATGGACCCTATGCACAAATGGGGTGTCAGAATGCACGTACCCCTTCCACGGAGCTGTGCACCTGCACACAGGTGCACCGGTACCATCTTTCATTAATGCCTGCCACCTGTCCTGGGCATGCATCCAATGGGATGCCCAGACCCAGTCTTCCAGTGGAGCCCTTTTCACCTGCGGGGCATGGATGCCAGTTGCCAATGCACAGTGTGCCAACCTCACTGGGCACAGGATGCCTTATCAGCCACCCCCGGCCCTCCTCATGGCCCCCATGGGTGGGGGTGGCATTTCACAGGGGTCTGCAACACCCCGACTTCTTGTCCACTACTGGTGGGGCATCCTGAGGGGCATGTAACCCTTACAGCTGGGGTTCCAAGGTATAAGGTGTGCCCCTTGTGCCCAGCACTCCACACTTTTGTGAATGGCATGGAGTGCAGGCATGCCCCCCAACATGCCCCCAGCATGCTGCTGTCTGTGTGGCAGGGGGATCAGCATAAATCTGTCCTGTACCCTCCCCTAGTGAATGCTGCGTGGGGTCCGCGGGACCCTGCTATGTGGCATTCGGACTTAGCTATGCGAATGTGCCTGGGTTACGTGGGCATTGGCATAGTGCACGGGGCCCAATAACAGCATAATAAATATATCATTCTCTACTGGGTTAACTTAGCATTGATGGGACTCTAAGATTGATTAGAATAACAATAATCACCAAATAGACATTTATATAAATGTTTTAAACCATAATCACTCTATCCACACTCAGAACCACTCGTGCACACACTTTAATGATTAATATTTTTTTTTCTTCTGCATAAAACATTACAAAAAAATAAATATCAAACTATTTTCCAAAGGTACAATCTTTTGAGGTAGAAACATCATTCTAGTCCATTGTCAGTTCTCTTAAATTCAATTTAATCCTGGGAATGTTAGTAACCTACTCTGGGGAGCAACACCTGGCACAGTCAGAGTTCTTTAAAGGGTGCTTTAAGTACGGGGTCTTCCTCCTGGTGGAAAATAAAATTCAGGGTCTGGCTAAGTAGTAAGGTCTCCAAAAGAGTCTTTAGCAATTATGAAGTACTTTGTAAGACATCCAGCCAAGTCTTGCACCAGAGCAAAATGTTTGAATAAAGTTAACCAGGTCCAGGGGGCAGTGTGGCATGTAGCTCTGGCCTTTTAGAACAGTTCCTAGGATAGGCAACCACTACTTCCCCAGAACTAAAATTAGGTAAGCTATGAAAACACTTATCTAGATTAGTGAACATGTTAAAGCATCAGTTCTATTGTCTGACGTGCTAATAAGAATAGACAGCAGGGAGGCCCATGTTACCAGGGTGAGAAACAACAAGGCAGAGACCCTGAAGCCTATGGTGGGGCAGTGACTTACCAAGGTGGGAAGGGGAGGCGAACAAAAGTAAAAATGACAAAGAAGGATAACAAGAGAAAATTGAGGGAGATGGGGACGGACTGGGGAAATGAGAAAATGGGGGAGAGGGACAAAGGAATGATTATGGGCAGAGAGGGGTGGGAGGATGGGAGAGCATGGGGAAAGCCAAGGGCAGAGAGGGGTAGGGGTGGGGGTGGAGAAGGGGGAAACAAAGGGAAGAAAACAGGGAAGAGGTACACGGGAGGAGAGGGGATGAGGGAAATAGGAGTGTCACTGGGATGCAGGACAGCAAGGGTGGATGAAAGAAAGGGGGGATATGAGAAGGAAAGGAGGATGAGGAGAGCCAGCGGGGTAGAACAAAAAGTAGGGATGGGGGAGGAGCAAGATTAGAGGGCAGGTAGGAAGGTGGAAGACTGATGAGATGAGAATAGATGGAGGGGAATCAGGTCCCATAATCGCAGTTGCTGTTTGAGGCTAGGGTCATATGGAGTTTAGATTTAAAAGGTCCAAGCTTTACTTCTTTTGTAATGCCTATGTCAAGTGCATTGAGCCATAGCGGCACCCGGTAGTCATAGGACCGTTAACCTTGCATGGTTTGGCGGAAGGGGCTGCTTAGGGTCAAATTGTTTACCCTCCAATGCATCTTGTGGTATTAGATCAATTAAGAAAGCTTTGCAGTCCTGGAGTGATAAGTCCAAGAGTAGATTTCTTGGTGAGAAGGCAAACTTGATACTGAATGAGGCAATCAAGGTTGAACCACCCTGTCTGAGAATATAGCTCATAGGTGTGGGTGAGGCAGAGTAAGTCTAGGACTAGACGACGTGCTTTGTTAAGCACTGTTCTAATACATTTTAGTGAGGATTGGGAGGCAGCCCCATAGACAGCTAGACCATAGTCGATCACTGAGAGCACTGAGCTGCTTGCTGCAATTTGTAGTGCTTCAGCAGTAAGACATTGATGATGTCTGTATAGTAGTCCCAGTTTTGCACTGAATGACTTTGCAACTGAGTCAATATGTTGGCTGAATGATAGGGTGCTGTCTAGTGTCACTCCCAGGTATTTAAACGTTTGGACCATTTCAAGGGGAGAGTTCTGACTGTTAAGAATGTGAAGTTGGTGGGTGCGGTGTTTGTTATGTGACAATGTAAAAAATGGTCGTGATTTTTTTTGTAATTAAGGAGTAATTTGGATTGAAGGAACCAATGCTCTACAGAGTAGAAATTAGCCTGCATTTGCTTTTCAAGTATAGTTGGGTCAACATTGCATGAATATAGGACCACGTCATCTGCGTAAAGAAGAATGTGGTTATTTACAGACTGTGGGAATTGTTTAGAAATAAACTGAACAGCAGGAGGCCAAGGATAGAGCCTTGGAGAACCCCTGTGGTGACACTACAGTTTTCAGAGAAGAGTGTCTTGTATTTTCACTTTTTGGACTCTTCTGGTGAGGTAGCTCCTGAACCAGTCTACAGATTCAGAGGAGAGGCCGGAAAGGGAGAGTTGACCCAGGAGCAGATTATGGTTTATGGTGTCAAAGGCCTTGGTGAGGTCAACATACATAGCCCCCACCAAGAGCCCTCTGTCCAGGGCATTGTGACTAAAGCTGGTGTACTCGACTACAGCGGTTGTAGTACTGTGTTGTTTGCGAAAGCCGTGTTGTTGCCGGCATTGCAGTTTGTATTTGTCTAGATATTCTGTCAGTTGGTCAGAAACAATGCACTCTAATGCCTTTGAGAAAGGGGGTAAGATTGATATTGGGCAGTAGTTTGCAAAGTTGGCTCTGTCTCCACTTTTGAAGACGGGGTGACCACCACCGCCTTTCAGATCCATGGGAATTCACCAGAGATCAGGGAGAGATTTAGGATTTTGGTGAGGGAAGTGAGAATTATGTCCAGGGTAAGTCTAGCTAGTTTAAGGTCAAGCTGATCACTACTAGTCCTGGAATTTCTGAGAGCTTTTATGAGGTATTTTTTTTAGCCTTGTGAGGGGTGATAACTCTGAGGTAGAAAGGCAGGTATCCTCAGCTTGGTTGTAATAGATATATCACAATTTGTGCTCTTGAATACACAGTTGATCAGTACTATTGGAGGACTACTGGTGTCCAACATCTGCCAAATTAAACTTGTCTTACATATACAAACTGAGTGGAATGCAATGGAGCATCATTTTTGGAAGCAGGTAGTGTTAGTTTGATGGGTGACTAACACTGAAAATATAGATACACAGAAGTTGACAGCAGAAAATAACTGCTACCACTCTTGTGCGGGGGCACCACATCTGCTCTCTTCCAGTCCCCCAGAACTTCCCTCATATCTAGTGACAGGCTGAACAGTGCCGCTAATGGTGCAGCCAGCACCTCTTTTAGCTCCTTCAACATTCAAGGGTGTACACCTTCTGGACCCGTTGCCTTGTCTGCCCTTAAGCTGGACAATTCTTTGAGGACCTTTTCTTCTGTAAATGGGAATGACGTAGAATGTACAAGAACCTGTATCACCTTTATTTGATGTGTGTGTGAGTGGGGGATATGTTCAATAGGAGGAAAAAAAAAGATTAATTTTGTAGTAGAACTGGCACAACTGATGTTGAATGAGTGTGTGAGGTTATGAATGAAATTTGTAGAACCGCAATTATCAGTATCATACTGGAAAAATACAACAGGTTAGCTAATTTAGCAGCCCAGACCTCATCAATAATACAGTTCATTCAATTAACATGCTTCTCTGTCTGTTTCCAGATATACTAAGAGCAGATAATCTTATACTTTTTCATTCAGATACTGACAATTTCGGTTCTACAAATTTCATTCATAACCTCATATCCTCATCAAACATTGACGGCACCAGTTCTATAATTCCATTCATGAATTTTATTTTTACTCTTATCCACCACATTCCCCCATCACCCCAACACTCATCAAACAGAGACTGTAGCAGTTGCAGCAAGACACTCCATGGAATTTTTAATGTTGTTTTCACACAACCCCCCCAATAAAACTATTATGGATAGTATCTGTTCTGCAGTGTATTATGGTATCATCATGGTGAGACCAGCAATGCTATTCTCATTTAATGACAAAAAAATGTAGCAAATGACATGACAATGCACTGCGCTAACTGCAGTTAATAACATGTGGCAGCAGCTCACTGGTTTACATTTACTTAAAGAGTTGCTGACGCCTCAAAGAAAACTTTGAAAAACATAATACTTAGGTACTAGTCAGCTTGCATTCCAAATATATTCTATTGATTTCTCCTCACCATCTTTTATTACAGAGGAAATGTGCACAAATACATGATCTTTATCTATTAGAGTTCCTCTGCCCCATAGCCTACTCCCTACTTCATGTCATAATCCTCTGTTGTGACATCATAGTCTTGCCATGAGAGTAACTGTAATGTCACAAGCAGTGTATTGTGACCTCGGGTAGGGAGAAAGCAACAGGAATAGATGAACCCTTCAGGAGCAGAGATCCTGTTTTCATGCAAATGGCCTCAGTAATGAATAATGGGGAGGACAAATACAGAACTAATGTGAAATACAAACTGAACTGTATCTAAATATTATGTTTTGTTTAGGTTATCCTGAAGGCGTTGGCTGCTCTTTAAAATATGACACTGACAATTGATTAGTAAGGTTCACTGATAAAAAAAAAAGTTTCAGGTCTTTACATGTATACTGCACTCGAACCTGACAACTGTTGGATTTCATATTTCCTGGAACCGATGCTAGTTTATTGCAGGCATCTGTCAGAGATAATGAAAGTGCCCATAGAAACATAGAATTTGACGGCAGATAAGGACCGCTTGGCCCACCTAGTCTGCCCATTTTCCTGCATAACAGATAAGCTGCAGATCCTAGTTAACCAACAGCTTACTTCCTCCTACCCCCCACTAGGACTGCTTTATGCCTGTCCCATGCATTCTTGAAGTCCCCCACTGTTATTGACTCCACGACCTCCTCAGGGAGGCTGTTCCATGCATCCACAACCCTCTCAGTGAAAAAATACTTCCTCACATTACCTCTGAGCCTTCCCCCCTCTATCTTCAAATTGTGCCCCCTTGTTCTTGCACATCTCTTTTTCTGGAAGATGCTACCCTCTTGGACTTTGTTAATTCACTTGAGGTACTTGAAAGTTTCTATCATGTCCCCTCTCTCCCTTCTTTCCTCAAGGGTATACATATTAAGCTCCTTTAGTCTTTCTTCAGTATGTCTTCTGGTGCAGACCCTGCACCATTTTGGTTGCCCTCCTCTGGACAGCCTCCACTCTGTCTATGTCTTTGCGGAGATGGGGTCTCCAGAACTGCACACAGTACTCCAGATGGGGTCTCACCAACTGTCTGTACAGAGGGATAACAACTTCCTGTTTTCTACTATTGATGCCCCTTCCTATGCATCCCAGTATCCCCCAGCCTTCCTTACTGCCTTCTCACATTGCTTGCCCACCTTTAGGTCATCTGATATAATTACCCCCAGGTCCCTTTCTATTTTTACTGTTGTCAGTATCTCACCCCCCATTGTGTACCCTTCCCCTGGGTTTTTGTTTCCCATGTGCATTACCTTCCAGTTCTTTGCATTGAATCTGAGCTGCCATACATTTGACCATTTCTCCAACCTTGCCAAGTCCCTTCTCATCCTTTCCACTCCATCTTGTGTATCAACCCTGTTGCAGATCTTTGTGTCATCTGCAAAGAGACATACTTTTCCTTCCAGTTCCTCTGCAATGTCACTTATAAAGACATTAAAGGACCGGTCCCAGTACTGAACCCTCGATGTCCCCACTAGTAACCCTCCTTTCTTCACTGTGTACTCCATTTACTACTACCCTTTGCGTCCTGTTGTCTAGCCAATTTTTATCCAGGCTACCACCTGGGACCCACTCCAAGGCTGGCTATCTTGTGTATTAATCTTTGTGTGGGACTGTATCAAATGCCTTGCTAAAATCTAGGTAGGCCATGTCCACAGCCCTCCCTGGTCTACTTTGGTCACCCAGTCAAAGAAATCTATTAGATTCATCTGACACAGTCCTTCCCATCGTGAATCCATGCTGCCTTGGGTCCTGTGCCCCACTAGCCTCTAGGTACTAAACAATTCTTTCCTTCAGAAGTGATTCCATCATTTTCCCTACCACTGAGGTCAAACTAACTGGTCTGTGGTTTCCTGCCTCTGTCCTGCTCCCACTTTTGTGAAGAGGAATCACATCTGCCCTCCTCCAGTCCTCGGGTACCACCCCATCCTCCCATGATTTGTTAAAGAGAGTAGTCAGCGGTGTCACTAGTTCTACCCTTAGTTCTTTTAGAATTCTTGGGTGAATCCCATCAGGCCCCATTGCTTTGTCCACCTTCAATTTTATTAGTTCTTTCAGAACCCTTTCTTCTGTAAATGGACTGGTATCGACCCCCGTCTTCAGAGTGTTTCTCTTGTTTGGTTTAGGTAACTCCCCCTCCTCTTCCTTTGTGAATACTGAGCGGAAATAATAGTTCAGTATTCCTGCTTTTTCACTGTCACCCTCTACCCACATTCCCTTCCCTTTATTAAGCTTCAGTATCCCTCCTTTGGTCTTTCTTCGCTCCCTAATGTACCTATAAAAGGTCTTATCCCCCTTCTTAACAGAATTGGCTACCCTTTCCTCGGTTTGGGCCTTTGCTATTCTGACTGCCTTCCCAGCCTCTTTCTGCTTTAACTGATAAAGTTCTCTGTCCTGCTCCTTCTGTGTTTCCTTATATTTCCTGAATGCTGTCCTTTTCTCCTTAACCTTCCCTGCCACCTCTTTTGAGAACCATAGTGCTTTTTTCTTTTGTTGTGTTTTATTGATTTGCTTTACACAAATGCGTGTTGCCTCTGTGATGGCTGTTTTGATCACTCCCCATTGTTCCTCCACCCCTCCTTCTTGCCTGTTTGCTAGTGCTTTTCTGAGGCACTCTCTCATTTTCCCAAAGTCAGCCCTCCTAAAGTCCAGTACTCTTGCTTTTGTATGGCTTGATTGTATGGCTGTGTTTATCTTGAACCACACTGTTTGGTGGTTGCTTGTTCCCCGATGACTACCCACTTCTAAATCTGAGATTCTTTCTCCATCCCCATTTGAGAGTACCAGGTCTAAGATTGCTCCCTCCCGAGTGGGTTCCAATACTAGCTGTCTGAGGCATGCCCCCTGTAGGGCATCAAGAATGACCCTGCTTTTGGATGTGCCTGCAGCAAAGGTGCTCCAGTTAACATCTGGCATATTCAGGTCCCCCATCAACAATATCTCCCCTTTTTCTGCCATTCTAAGAAAGCCTTCTATCATTTTCTTGTCCATTCCCTCCCCCTGAGATGGGGGTCTGTATACAACCCCCATGCGGATTGTGGTGCCATTTCCTGTCTCTAGGGTGACCCAAAGTGCCTCATCTGCTCCCTGTTTACTGTTTAGTTCTGTTGCTTTGATCCCTTCCTTTACATAGAGAGCTACTCTTCCTCCTTCTTTACCCTCCCTGTCCCTCCTGTAGATTGTGTATCCTGGTATGTTGACATCCCAGTCATGGTTCTCTGTTACCATGTTTCTGTGACTGCCACAATATCCAGGCAACCCTCTTCCATCAAGGCCACTAGTTCAGGGAGCTTGTTACACAGACTACGGGCATTGGTACTCATCACCCTCCACTTTTTGATAGCCTTACCCCTTTTAGCCCCATTTCTGTCCTTACTGCCTTTGCCTTTTTTTACATTTAAATCTGTTCTGCTCTCTAATAACTTCTGTACCTTGGTGTTTACCTCACTAATCACCATGTTTTGTTGGGGAGGCTCAGATTTCCCTGCTCCTTTTCAGTGCCTCCCCCCTTGGCTAGTTTAAATGCTTGCCAATGAAGCATTTAAACCTCTCACCTAGGATCCTGGTTCCCCGGACAGATGCAGACCATCGCACCAGTATAGGTCTGCATCCCTCCAGGTGGCTTCCCAGTCCCCAATGAAGCCAAAACCCTGAGCTCCACACCAGTTTTTCAACCACTGATTGAATTCCCTGGTGAGAAGTGCCCTAGCATCTCCCATGCCATAGACAGGCAGCACCTCCGAGAAGGTTACCGTATGTGTTACTTGTCTAAGGCCCCTTTCCAACTCTACAAACTCCTCTTGCACTGCTCTGATCCCATTCCTAGCCAGGTCATTTGTCCCTAGGTGGACAATGACATCCAGCTTCCTCCCTTGTGCAGCTCCTCCCACGATCCTGAGGATTCTTCCTGTCCCTCCAAGCCGTGGCGCCAGGAAGGCACCTTACCCTCTCCCTTCCTCCCCATTTCTACCCCTAATGATTGGAGTCCCCACCAGGAGTTGTTTCCTTCCCTGTGGGGTCCCATGCCACCTCCTGTGGGTCTCCTTTGTGAAAGTTCCCAGCATCCTCCTTGGTCTCCACTGCAGGTGCCTCCATAGAGGAACCACTATCCACCAGAAGAGCGAATGAATTGTGGAGAGGTACAGCTGGAGGAATGCAACTCTGTTCCACCACCTCTCCCTCCTTGAGCCCACCCTGGTCCAGCCTCTCCCTCTTTCTTGGCAACCTCTGAGGTAGTGGCATTGGCCCTGGTGGTCCCTGGGTGGGGGAGGAGGTTTCACGAATCCTAGCCAGGTCAGCCTGGAGATGGGCAACCTCCTCTCTCAGACCAGAGAGGTGCCTGCAAATAGAGCAGCATCGCAGCTTCCAGAATGTCTCCCGGAACACTGCCGCCCCACAGCCATTGTACTGCACCACTCCTATCATGTCTTATTTTGTGTCCTCTCTACTGTTTCTCTGGATGCTTATTCTCTCCTCTCCTTACAACTCTCACCCTTCCTGTTCTGGGACAGCAACTTCCTATCTTCTTCAGTAGCCTCCTTCTTCCTTGCTCAATATCAGACCACCACCAGCTGGGGGGAGAGTGAGCTACTTTTTTTCCTTTAGGGTTGACAAAACCAGTGTTTCTCTATGATCCTTTCCTTCCTACTGCCAAACAGGAAGTTCCTGTTGACAGTCAAATCCAGTGGCTATAAAAAGTAGAACTGGCTTTTGGTGGGTGGGTGGAGGGGTGGGATGGAGGGCAATTAGTAAGAAAAAAGGCTAGCAACAGGAAGTTGTAATTTGACTCACCTGCTTTTATAGTGTCTAAACCACACCCCCAGGTAAGCTCTCTTTTCCTCCTACTGGTTTAGCAAAGTCAGCTGATACAGTACCCTTCCCTGCACAGAACACACACTGACTTTCTTTCTTTTCTTTCTTTTTTTAACCCTAAATAAGACCCCTTCTACTTCTAATAAAGTTATCTGTCTACTTAATCTTAACAGACACTGACTCCTGCTGAGATATAAGTTTTAAATTAATAAGAAAATGTAGCTTCTTTCAGTTAGCTGCTTTCTGCTCTACAAACAAGGCTAGCAACCCAATAGTAAATATGATTTAGATGCCAGTACAGTAAACCCAGTGAAGTAAACAAAATAAGGTGTCAGTTTACTTTTTCATTTACAGGTGATATTACAAATATGACACCATGAAAGTAATGGTGATATTATTTGGAAAAAAAAAAATACTTTTCATGTCTTGATGTATGGGATGAACACAGACCAGACGACAGTCAGTGCTTTTATCTACTAGAATTTACATGACTGTATTGTGAAGGTCTGACAGACGTACTGAAAAGTTACAAATCTCTCCACTCGGCAGTATGGCTGTCATGACAGTATGCCATGCTCCCAGTAATGAATAAAATGTGGCATCCTCTCACTTATATCTTGTTACAATAACTGGTGAGCCGCTATATCAACTCACTTCAGATAGTTTTCAAAAGCTCTAATAACCTGATGTTAAATCACACCGAGTTATTATGGCTTTTGCAGGCTTGCATTCCATTTACTTGCTTATTGACTACCGCATATACTTATATATAAGTCAAAATTTTGGGACAGAAATTTTACCGTTCAGTATAGGGTTCCAACTTATACACGAGTTACTGACCTGATCAGAGAAAACTACTGGCAAAAATACAGAACAGCAAAACAACAAACAGAACAGTCAGAAATATATAGAGCAGCAGATGATCATTCTTTTTTATTTATAGAATTTTGTCAATAATGTTAGCGTTTAGTATGGGGGTTCTGTGAGCTTCACTTTGATTTCAGCTGCCACATTCACAAATCAGTTATGCACCCATTTTCTTAACATAGGAGCCACATACAGATTCAGCTGCAATGTACCAGTAGTCTGCAACAGTGCACAGTTCAGCCGTATAGATAGATTTAGCTGTCACTGAATCAAAAAAACTCAGTGTCTTTGTGTCCGACTCGAAGACCATGTGAATCTGTAGTTCTGACAACAGGCATTTTTAATTTGGGTCAGCTACTGGCAAACTTCTGTTAGGTAATTCTTCTGTTAGTACTTTTATGTGTCAATTGAAAACAATGGGGTTGCTGAGTGACAGCTCTGAGTGCAAGCAGACGAGTACAGAAGTTAATGAGCAGCCACTCAGGTGCCAATTAGGTGCTGAGAGGCAGATAGCAATTATGTAGTAATTCATTAAATTCAACAAGTTACAATTAAAGATAAAATTCATACATCCAACTTATATGTGGGTCATACAGAAAATCTTTTTTTGCAGCCGAGAGGAATACCCTTTGACTTTTATGCGGACCAACTTTTATGCAAGTATATATGGTATGAGCAGGAAATAAAAACTTACATGACACAGCTTTCTCTACTGTGTCATACAGCGACACTGTCCCTTTTGCCACACGCAGGTACCTTCATTCTTTACATAGCTCCTTCTACCCAGTGATAACAAACATGGAAAACTGTTTTAATATCCCGTCTCTGATGTCTTTTCCACCAGTCCTTTAGTGTTTTACCTGCACTTTCACCCTAGATTCTTGTACTTTCATCCCGGATCCCATGGCAACCACAGTAACCTAAAATGCAACCAGCACAGACACAAGAGACACATAGAGACATTAAAAAAAATGTTTATCGGCTTAAAAATACAGATAGTTACATTTTTACCAAGTTGAAAGTTGAATAGGAGTGTCGTGTTTTGACAAAGGGCAACCGGAGAGATTGCAACTCTACCCAGGACCATGAAATCTAACATAAACATTGTCTTGTAAAAGCCAAATATTCTGCACCAGTTATTATAAAAAAAATAAAACATATGCAGGTGTGTGTCATGAGTTTTTTTTTTTACACATCTTTGGTGTGTGATAATCTCATAAACCTCTCAAGCTTCGCTCTCAAGGTTTATGGATTATCACACACACCTCTTGTATGTAAAAAAAACCTCATAACACACACCTGCATATGCATTATTCCGTATTTTGTGATTAACAGTCAATACCAATATGAAACCTGAAAATAAATATTAATGAACATTGACAACACATATCCATTTCAGCACTCATAATGGCTGAAAACGGACCTGACAGTTATTACAAAATGTTTCCTTTGTAAGTTTCATTGCATTCTTACCGGGAGTCTGAGATATTAAATAAATCAAACCTCTTTCAGAAATGAATGAGAGTTAGTTCACAGCACGATACAAGACATTCTCTGCAAAGCAGAACATAACTAACCAGCTTTCTTTCTTGCCCTATATTAAGTCAGCTGACAGACTGGTGACACTTTGTGCTACCAGCACAGTGCTGTGTGTGTGGGAATCTGATATCTTTACAGCAGGAAAAGAGGGAATGATGTAGACAGTCACATGACTTCAACTCAGACTTTGGAGAAGCTGTTGGCTGTCAACGGTGACTGACTCTTTCCAACACAAATCAAAAAAGAAGCACACAGTACACATAATCAAATTTACTGAGCACAGAAAGTATGTAAATACCATTAACGTAAAGTATCGATCACAAAAATAAACAATTTCAGTCACCACAAACAAGTCACATTTTACCTTTAATTAGTTATAAACAAAAGTTTGTGTTTTTTTTATTTAGTAAGTAACACAGAAATAGTGGTTCCCTAAAGGCAGGAACCGTGGTGACTAGTGTACTTCTCTGGTTCCTGGGAATCGATCGGAAACTGGAAAGAATGCTAAATGTCAGTTTTTTATAAAAACAACACCCTAACTAACATGGAGTATCATGAAATAACTAAAATGAGCTAAAGAAATACTTCAATAAAATAATTAAAGGAATAATGCATGACAGGGTGTGTATCATGCTGGGATAATGTCATGCCTGGGGTGATTAGGTATGAGGCCAGAAGCTGAGTGCGACTAATCACCCTAGAAGTGACATTATCCCAGCACAGCACACACCCTGGAGTGCATTATTCTTATTATACAATGGCTGTCTTGCAAAACAGTACAAAAATTTGATTAAAATATGTTTTAAAGTATTTTTAAGCCATTTTGTTACTGAGTAGGTATACACAGAGGAAAAATAGTCCTGCTGTACTGTTGCCCTGTAGCTGTTTCTGCTGTTTTTTTCCCCACAGTGGGCTGCTTCTGTGTTCCCCTGACCCCCAGCTCTAACCACCCACCCAACAGACACACACATACACACAACTTTTTCCTGACACAGAATTTTAACAGACCCGGTCCCGCTGCTCACTAGGGGACTGGGTGAAGACTGCTGAGGAGTGAGCCGCTAGCAGCAGTGATGCCAACCCACTGACAAGCCCCACCCACTGTTTCAGTATTTCTTTTTTATTTGGCTCTGCTCCTGGTTTTTCCAGTACAGTTAAGATATATCTGTACTGGGAGAAGAAAGGTACGGGGAAAAAAACTCCTTTAATTTGGGGAGAAGAACTCGATCTGAGTGGTAAGGAGTGAGTGTGTGCTGGCAACAGTGAAGCCATTGGGTGCTCAATCATTCCTGCTCTTCCCCCCGCAGCTTTGTATATGCAAACACTAGGAAAGATTTTTAGATTTAGCATCATGGTTATCCCTAAAGAACATGGGATATGAAGACACTGTGTGGTCCAAAATCTGCCTTTTTTTTCCCCAAGTGATGTGCTCGGTGCATTGGGGGCAGTAGAGAGAGCTGTGGAGTGGGGACTGTTGCGAAGCCGTATTTCACTCGGCTCATATTTTTTTTTTACTAAGGAAAAAAACATTGTTTAGAGTAATGTTATAGATTTCTGGGTCACAGTACTGTGAATGCCAAAGCCGATTGGAAACACGGCTTTCACTTTGGCAGGAACTCAGGAGTGCAAAACTGATGACAGGGTCACTGTAGAATGATTTTTATTTTACATTTCATGCAGTCGTTAGTGTGTTAGGACTAGAGCCGTGATGTTATGCTGGGATAACATCATGGGTCCAGTCCCAGACTGACCAATCAGAGGCCAGCATTCTTTCTTGCCATTGTATAATAACCCATAGACCGGACAGAAGAGTTGAACTGTGCTTTGGGGTGACTGCTCTCTTAAATAAAGAAATAAAGCTGACATTAGGAGGCAGGGTGGAGCATGACAACAAAGTAGAGTTTGAATTTAATTCTAATGGTATGCCATTGTTACAGCAAACCCCTGATGGCAAAGCAAGGAGAGCAAAACCATGTCAGTGAAGTCAGTTTCACCGAGGTGTGTTGTACAGCGGCATGTGTTTTAAATCGAACAGGGCTGTGTCAGCAGGTGTGTTGTAGCGAATCAACATGTTCTTGTGCTGGCAGGTGTTTTACATCGACAGCTGATAATGTGGGTGTTAGTTAGAGGCAGTGAGACGTTGCTAGAGTATCTTTTGTGGTGTGCAGGTCAGCTATGAGAGGTGTCCACAATGCCATTGGAGTTCATTACAAGTGCTCAGGGGAAGAACTTGTTAGTGTGTCATGGGAATGGCCATGTTGGGGGGTTCTGTGTATAGTATCTGACTGCAGAATGTCTGCACTACACTGGGTGTTTGTGGTGGTGGGGTGGAAAAACAGCTGCTAGTATTCTACCTGGCTGTAGAAAATTCTCACCAATAAAAAGCAGTGCAGCACTGATCTTGTCTGTTCACAGGTACTCCATGGTATGTGGGCCATGGAGTTTGTTATATTAATTTCAGGGTGGTGCGGGGAGCCTCCCACATTAAATATGTTGTTTCTTTTTGTCATGGCACTTGTTATCATTGTGGTTATTGTCAGTGAAATGTTGTAGCAGTGTACTTGCTGTCGACGACTTGTCAATGTTAGTGCAGTCGCTTTTTTTGTTGTTGAACCAGCATCATAGAATCAATTCTAATTCAATGATCCATAATCAACATAAGTTTCAGTCACTGGGCAGCTCATTCCTGGGGAATGATTGCATTTTATGAATATATTGATGAATTTCTGGAGTTAGAATCCTAACTATTAGTATCAGGAATACATTACTGCCAAGAAAAGGTAGAATGGTATTTTGTCATTAGAAAGAGAACACCCTCCTGCAGCCTGTTCACCGTGTCATGTACTTGTAGGTCTCCTATCATGTCCCTGCTCACTCTCCTCTTTTCCAGGATGTACATGTTTAGATCACTTAGTCTCTCCTTGTAGGGCTTAGTTGCCCTTCTCTGGACTGCTTCCACCTTGTCTATGTCTTTTCTGAGGAATGGCCTCCAAAACTGAACACAGTACTCCAGGTGGGGTCTCACCAGTGAGCTATACAGTGGCAACACCACCTTCCTCCTCCTCCTGCTGTAGATACTCCTCCCTATGTATCCCACTATCCATATCCACTACTTTGTCACACTGCCCTGCCACTTTGAGGTCATCAGTTACAATAACCCCAAGGTCCCCTTCCTGTTTAGTGCCTGTCAGTACCTCCCCCTCATCCTATACTCAACTCTTGGGTTCCTATGGCCTAGGTCCTATGTTCTTGGGTTCCTATGCTCTTCCCAGAAATATAGAAATGTATAAAAATAACATCCTTATTTAATGATGGAGATCCACAATTAAGAGATAACAATAGACCAATAGCCTTACTTTCAATTGTCTCTAAAATATTAGAAAAAGAAATACACAAGCAGATTTTCACATATTTAGCCACTAATCATCTCCTTGCCCCTCAGCAGTCTGGCTTCATACCCCACCACTAAACCCAAACAGCCTTGATGGACTTCACAGACTCTGTCTCCCATGCACTGGAAGCTAAACAGTGCATGGGAGAGGTGTTCATGAATCTATCAGAGGTTTTTGACACTGTTGATTATCGATTGTTACTACACAAACTGGAAGGCAAGGACTTCACTACAGAGGTTCTTAAATGGTTCACATCTTACTTATATGGGCAGAAACAAGTAGTGGTTTCTTGGGGAGCAACATCTGAACTTGTATTTACTAAAGAGAAGAGGGGGGGTGACACCCAAGGTGGGAGAAATGGCAGAAGCAGGGGGAAGTGGTGACAGATGGAGAAATCATGGAGGGCAGAGTTCAAGAGGGTTTGAAGGCACTGAGGGTGGACAAGGCGCCAGGCCCAGATGGCATCCACCCCAGGGTACTGAAGGAGCTGGCAGAGGTCCTTGCAGGACCTTTGGCAGACCTATTTAATGCCTCACTACATTCGGGGTGTGTACCTCAGGACTGGAGAATGGCTCATGTGGTGCCCGTCCACAAGAGTGGCCCCAAGGATGAACCGGGAAACTACAGACCAGTGAGCCTCACATCCATCGTGAGTAAGCTAATGGAGACTATCCTGAAGGAGAGGCTGGTGGCCCTCCTAGAGGCCAAAGGACTACAGGACAGCAGACAGCATGGCTTCATATGTGGCAGATCCTTCCAAACCAACCTGGTTGAGTTCTATGACTGGGTAACTAGGCAACTGGACAGGGGCCAAGCAGTGGATGTCCTGTATCTGGACTTCAGTAAGGCATTCGACTTGGTGCCACATGGAAGGCTGGGAAGGAAGTTAGTAGGCACAGGAGCGTGTGCAAAGCTGGTGAGATGGGTAGGAAACTGGCTGCAGGGAAGGCAACAGAGGGTGGTGGTGGGTGGGGAGCTCTCACACCCAAGGGCAGTGACGAGCGGTGTCCCACAGGGCTCAGTGTTGGGACCAGTGTTGTTTGGGATATCATTGCAGACATATCATGGGACATCAAGAGCAAGATCAGTCTGTTTGCTGATGATACCAAGGTTGGCGGTGGTGGATGACCTAGGGGATGGCAGGGGTTGCAGGATGATCTGGCAAAGCTTGAAACCTGGTCAGACACCTGGCAACTGGGTTTAATGCCAAAAGTGCAAGGTGATGCATTTTGGGATGAAGAACCTAAGGGAGTTACCAGCAAGGGGAGTGCAGCTAGCCCAGACAGAGGAGGAGAGGATCTGGGTGTGCTCATTACAGGGTCAATGAACAACTCGGCACAATGTAGGAAGGCAGCTGCAAAGGCCAACAAAATGCTGGGTTGTATTGCAAGGGTATATCCTCGAGGAGGAGGAGGTGATTCTGCCACTGTATAGGTCATTAGTTAGACACACCTGGAGTACTGCGTGCAGTACTGGCGTCCGTATCTGAAGAGGACATTAAGTTACTGGAGGGGTGCACGAGAGCGACAAAGATGATCAAGGGCTGGGGACTTATCATACAAGAGGAGGTTGAAAGAGCTGAACATGTACTCAGTGGAGGAGATAGAGACAGGGGTGACATGATTGAAACCTTTAAATACATGAAAGGAATAAACAAGATGGGTACAGAGGGCAGTTCCAAGTAAGGGAGGGGAGAGCCACCAGGGGCCATGATATGAGACTGGAGCGAGGAAGGTTCAGGAGGGAGATGAGGAGACACTTTTTTACAGAGAGGGTGGTGGCTGGGTGGAATGCGTTACCTGCAGAAGTAGTATGCAGTAGAACAGTGGACTGCTTCAAACGAAGATGGGACAGGACAAGGGGGAAGGTTAATGAAGGGGAAGGGTGGAAGGGATGGGCAGCTGCAGAATAAGGGGTGCTAGCTGCACATTCGAGCAGACTTGATAGACCTCTAGGCCTTTATCTGCTGGCAAATTTCATATGTTCGTATGAACCTAGGGAGATGGTTAGAGGAGTGCCCCAGGGATCTATCCTGGGTCCACTTTTCTTTATCTTATTCATTGATGAATTACCAAAAATTTTCAAAGAGAGTACTACAAAGTTGTATGCTGATGACACCGTCCTGCTTTACCCTGCCAAGGATATCTATACTGTAGAGAAAGTGCTCCAGCAAAAATTTTACAAGCTTGAGTACTGGCTCAATGTGAATAAATTGATTTTTAAACATAAAGAAAAAAATCAATGGTGTTTACACTTAGGGTGGTGGGAGAAGGCATGGTACCACCAAGCTTACTTATAAATTCTGTAAAATATCATACCCTGGTCCATGCTACTAGTTACAAGTACTTAGGACTATGGGTAGACCCTCATTTGACTTTTGAGATATATCTATATATATATATAAATATAGATTACATTTTAAAAAAAGGTTTCACAAAAATTAGAAGTCTTATATAGGCACAAAAACAACTTAACACGTGAAACCAGAGAAAAGTTGGTGAATTCATCATTATTGCCTTTCATCGATTATGGCAGTACTGTGTGTCGGCATGCAAATAAAGGTACACTGCAAATGTTAGACAGACTTCAATATCGTTTAGTCAGATTCATCTTGGGCCTTACATACTGTATCACCACTGTGACTTATTCTTGCAACTTTAGTGGACACTGTTGGCCCATAGAAGGGATAAGTCTTTACTTTCTTTTTTATATAAATGTGTAAATGGTATAGTCCTAGACTATCTAACCTCTAAAATGTTGCCTGAGAAATTTAGTTATCCTCTATGTGACATCAAGGGTAGGGGGTTTATAGTTCCAAGAATACATACAAAATATGAACGTGTGCACTTGGATTATATTGTCTCCACCTTCTGGAATTCTCTTTTTCCAGACTTAAGTAATTTGCTCACATATTCAAGTTTTAAAAAAGCCTACAGTGAATTATGTCATTTTTACTGTAACTGTTAATTATTATTTTGAATTGTATTGTACTGTATTTGTGATGTTTGTATTTTAAAACTATCTTTGTATGTATTGCAACACACTCAAACACAGGATGGCTCTGAAAACAGGCTTTGCCTAGTACCTCACACTGTATAAATATAAATAAAACTTGAAACTTGAGGTCAGTGGTGGGCAACCCGAAGCCCGAGTGCCACATGTAGCCCCTGGGGTCAACTTGTGGCCCCCCCATCCATCTGCATTTGCTCTTTATTCTGTATTGAAGTGTTCAAGATCTTTATTACATTCTTAATATTATAATATAAATATAGCTTGTTTTTAATTCAAACGTATAATTTTGGCTTGTGACCGTGGTAAAGGTGGACTTGTGGCCCTTTGTGGTGTTTGAAGGCCACACCTGTGGCCCTCTGATTATTCTAGGTTGCCCAGTCCTGCTCTAGGTGTATGATTTTGCACATTTTGGCATTGAACCCTAACTGCCATCCTCTTGACCACTTCATGAGTTTCCCAAGATCCCTGCACGTTCTCTCTGCACCCTCCAAAGTGTTCACCCTGCTGTAGATTTTGGCATCTTCTGCAAAAAGGCACACCTTCCCTTCCAGTTCTTTTGCAATGTCACTATAAAGACATGGAATAGGACTGGTCCCAGTACTAAGCCCTGTGGCACCCTGCTGGTCTCTCTCCCCTCATTAGAGTGAGTGCTCTTAACCTCCACCTTCTGTTGCCACTCCATTAACCAGTTTCTCACCCAAATCCCCACTTTGTAGTCCACCCTCTAGGCTGGTCAAGTTCTTAATCAGTGTCCTGTCTGGCGTAGTTTTGAAGGACTTACTAAAGTGCAGACAGGCCACATTCAGTGCACTGCCCTGATACAGTTCCCTAATCGCCCTGTCGAACAAAAAATGAGTTTAACATTTTGACACAGGTGCCACACTTAGAGCATCAAAAATGACACATGCATTAAAGAACTGACAAACACATCCTTTTTCTGCCCTGAAGTGTGTAAAATCTTGCAAATGCATTGAAATTGCCCGCAAACATTTTGGTGCATTTGAAGTGATGCAGCTGCAGCAGAAAGACTGCCACAACTCATGAGTCATTTGTTTTAAAACTCCAGCACAGAAAGTGCAGGGGAATTACTAATTGTTTTTTTTTTTTACCCAAAAAGCACTGGCTTTTTTGTCATTTAACACTTATTTTTTCCTTTTTTAACAAAAAGATTCTGCAGATAGATGACATTGCAGAAGACCTGGAAGGGAAGGTATGTCTTTTTGCAGATGATGACAAAATGTATAATAGAGTGGACACTCTGGAGGGGGTGGAGAAAATATGCAGGGATCTTGGGAAACTCAAGGGGTAGTCAAGAGCGTGGCAGCTAGGATTCAATGCCAAAAAGTGCAAAATCATACACCTAGAGCAGGGTTGGATAACCTAGGATAATCAGAGGGCCACAGGCTTAGATCAATCCAGCAGGAACATAAGGAAATCTTTCATATATACTGTAAGTACATAGATACAAAGAATTTGATGGCACATAAGGACTGCCAGGCCCATCTAGTCTGCTAATTTTCCCTACCTGCTGCAAAAACCAAAGACCCTTCTTGATCGCTGGCATTGTTCTCCTATTTATTGCTAGGGTACCGCTATGCAAATTCCATGCAATTTTAAATTCCCCTGCCAAATTTGCCCCCACCACCTCAGCTGGGAGGCTGTGCCATGTATCCACCACCCTTTCTGTGAGGAAATACCTCCTCACATTACCCCTTACTTTACCCTCTTCCAGCTTCATGCCAAGTAAACAGTACTTATATTATATAAGAGAGTTTTGGCCATTTTTCAGTGATCAGTAAAAGGGAGGAGTCATAGGGAATGGCTTTTCAGCCAGTATTCAAAACAAATATTCCATTGTGGGTTATGATGTTGCAAAAGCTGCCTGGGAGGAGTTGAGGAAAAGTGACACAGCATACTGTGATACACTTAACTATACTAATGGTAAGCTGTGAGTGCTGAAGCAGATGGGAAGAGGCTGGCAGTCAATTAGATGGATAAATAATTAAGCAGGCTGCATGTCTTTTTGATATAAATTGCATATGAAGGAGCAAGCGGGAAAAAGGCCTGGTAGTCCTCCAGAGAGGTTAATAATTCAGGGGGCTGTGTGTCTGCTTAGAGGTTAAACTGGGACTAGTTTTTTTTTTTCTGGAGAAGATGGGAAAAGGACTGTTTGTCATTCAGGGAGGTATGCAAAGCAAAAGCAAGTGAGGAACCTGCATAGAAAAAGATATTTCAATATTTAAGCTAAGGTGTATTTTTCTTTTTTTTAAATTATAAAAAAATTGTTTCACCAGGAGGGTATTCTGAGCTGCACAATCAACAGATAATTTCTAGACATGGCCTTAAGGGAAGAAAGCAGGTACATAAAATGAATAATACTGCACAACTGCACATGAGAAATACAATACAGGAAATGTTAAAATAGTAGAGCAAATTAACAGCCCTGGAATTGGGAAGGCAGGAAATAAGCTGTACTAGTGACTGACTAGCCAAGAACTATTATAGATGTCAGTGCAGCAAGAGCAGACAAATGGAGGCATGACCGTAGATGCAGCAGCATGCTGTGCTGACCTGGTCATGCAGCAGTGTTCGGAATATATCACATGAGGAGGCAGCAGCATGCTGTGCTGACCTGGTCATGCAGCAATGTTCGGAATATATCACATGAGGAGGCAGCAGCATGCTGTGCTGACCTGGTCATGCAGCAGTGTTCGGAATATATCACATGAGGAGGCAGCAGCATGCTGTGCTGACCTGGTCACACAGCAGTGTTTGGAATATATCACATGAGGAGGCAGCAGAATGCTGTGCTGACCTGGTCATGCAGCAGTGCTCAGAATATATCACATGAGGAGGCAGCAGCATGCTGTGCTGACCCCCTGATCTGGACAAGTCTTCTCCCTGACGATGTCCCACTCTGGAGAAAGTATTGGTCTAACTTACATAGATACCATACCCAGGATAGGTTTCGGTTAGTACAATATAATATTGTTAACAATCTTTATTATACTCCCGTTAAACTTTTTCAGCGTAAACTGCTTGCTATTTCAGATTGTTTCAGGTGTTTACAGGCCGAGGGCAATTTAATTCATGTTTTTGGGAATGTCCTAAAGTTGCTCCACTGTGGTCTTTGATCCGGGACAATCTGGATCCCCTTCTGGGTCTGAGTGGATTCTTCTCTCCCGAAATCTGTGTGCTGGGTGATTTCTCTCGTATAGACAGTGTGGATCGCAGATACCATATGGCCTTAGTATCTATGGCAGTTAAGAAACTGGTTTTAAGACACTGGAAAGATCATTTGGTCTTATCATATGCTGACTGGTTAAAGGAGCTAGTGTCGTATCTTCAATCCGAGAATTTAATTACCAGCTACAAGGACCGTAGGGATTTATTTCATAAAAGATGGGGTAAGCTGCAATCCTTATGTTTACCTTAACAGTCAGGCCTGATGACCCGATCCCTTGGCCCTCATATAGCTTATATGGTGTTTTCCTTAGCTTTTGTTATGTTATTATGGATCCTAGACCTGTTCTCTCCCCTCTGTTAACAACTTAAATGGTCCTAGGCTGCTATATTACTCTGTAAATAGGCTATGGTACCCAGATTCCAGATATTTTGTGTTTAAGGTCTTAACTGGTGCACCATTAGGGGGAGGGTGGGGAGGTGTGAGGGGATTATGTATTTTCTTGGAAGTTTGGTTGCAAGATACATATTTTGTGTTTACTTTATCTTTTAAACCCTTCCTGATATCCTGTATATTTGTTTTTAAGGGGGTTGGGGGGTTGGGGTTCTGTTATTCCTTTTTTGTTTGGCTTGTTTTGTTGTTGGTTTGTTGTTTGCGTTGTATTGCTTGAAACTAATAAACTTAAATTTCAAAAAAAAAAAAAAAAAAATGCTGTGCTGACCTGGTCATGCAGCAGTGCTCGGAATATATCACATGAGGAGGCAGCAGCATGCTGTGCTGACCTGGTCATGCAGCAGTGTTCGGAATATATCACATGAGGAGGCAGCAGCATGCTGTGCTGACCTGGTCATGCAGCAGTGTTCGGAATATATCACATGAGGAGGCAGCAGCATACTGTGCTGACCTGGTCATGCAGCAGTGCTCGGAATATATCACATGAGGAGGCAGCAGCATGCTGTGCTGACCTGGTCATGCAGCAGTGTTCGGAATATATCACATGAGGAGGCAGCAGCATGCTGTGCTGATCTGGTCAGTGTTCGGAATATATCACATGAGGAGGCAGCAGCATGCTGTGCTGACCTGGTCATGCAGCAGTGTTCGGAATATATCACATGAGGAGGCAGCAGCATGCTGTGCTGACCTGGTCAATGTTTGGAATATATCACATGAGGAGGCAGCAGCATGCTGTGCTGACCTGGTCATGCAGCAGTGTTCAGAATATATCACATGAGGAGGCAGCAGCATGCTGTGCTGACCTGGTCATGCAGCAGTGTTCGGAATATATCACATGAGGAGGCAGCAGCATGCTGTGCTGACCTGGTCAATGTTCGGAATATATCACATGAGGAGGCAGCAGCATGCTGTGCTGACCTGGTCATGCAGCAGTGTTCAGAATATATCACATGAGGAGGCAGCAGCATGCTGTGCTGACCTGGTCATGCAGCAGTGTTCAGAATATATCACATGAGGAGGCAGCAGCATGCTGTGCTGACCTGGTCATGCAGCAGTGTTCGGAATATATCACATGAGGAGGCAGCAGCATGCTGTGCTGACCTGGTCATGCAGCAGTGCTCAGAATATATCACATGAGGAGGCAGCAGCATGCTGTGCTGACCTGGTCATGCAGCAGTGCTCGGAATATATCACATGAGGAGGCAGCAGCATGCTGTGCTGACCTGGTCATGCAGCAGTGCTCGGAATATATCACATGAGGAGGCAGCAGCATGCTGTGCTGACCTGGTCATGCAGCAGTGTTCAGAATATATCACATGAGGAGGCAGCAGCATGCTGTGCTGACCTGGTCATGCAGCAGTGCTCGGAATATATCACATGAGGAGGCAGCAGCATGCTGTGCTGACCTGGTCATACAGCAGTGCTTGGAATATATCACATAAGGAGGCAGCAGCATGCTGTGCTGACCTGGTCAGTGTTCGGAATATATCACATGAGGATGCAGCAGCATGCTGTGCTGACCTGGTCAGTGTTCGGAATATATCACATGAGGAGGCAGCAGCATGCTGTGCTGACCTGGTCATGCAGCAGTGCTCGGAATATATCACATGAGGAGGCAGCAGCATGCTGTGCTGACCTGGTCATACAGCAGTGCTTGGAATATATCACATAAGGAGGCAGCAGCATGCTGTGCTGACCTGGTCAGTGTTCGGAATATATCACATGAGGATGCAGCAGCATGCTGTGCTGACCTGGTCAGTGTTCGGAATATATCACATGAGGAGGCAGCAGCATGCTGTGCTGACCTGGTCATGCAGCAGTGTTCGGAATATATCACATGAGGAGGCAGCAGCATGCTGTGCTGACCTGGTCAGTGTTCGGAATATATCACATGAGGAGGCAGCAGCATGCTGTGCTGACCTGGTCATGCAGCAGTGCTCGGAATATATCACATGAGGAGGCAGCAGCATGCTGTGCTGACCTGGTCATGCAGCAGTGTTCGGAATATATCACATGAGGAGGCAGCAGCATGCTGTGCTGACCTGGTCATGCAGCAGTGTTCGAATATATCACATGAGGAGGCAGCAGCATGCTGTGCTGACCTGGTCAGCAGCAGTGCTCGGAATATATCACATGAGGAGGCAGCAGCATGCTGTGCTGACCTGGTCATGCAGCAGTGTTCGAATATATCACATGAGGAGGCAGCAGCATGCTGTGCTGACCTGGTCATGCAGCAGTGTTCGGAATATATCACATGAGGAGGCAGCAGCATGCTGTGCTGACCTGGTTATGCAGCAGTGTTCGGAATATATCACATGAGGAGGCAGCAGCATGCTGTGCTGACCTGGCACAGTGTTCGGAATATATCACATGAGGAGGCAGCAGCATGCTGTGCTGACCTGGCTCACAGTGTTCGGAATATATCACATGAGGAGGCAGCAGCATGCTGTGCTGACCTGGTCATGCAGCAGTGTTCAGAATATATCACATGAGGAGGCAGCAGCATGCTGTGCTGACCTGGTCATGCAGCAGTGTTCGAATATATCACATGAGGAGGCAGCAGCATGCTGTGCTGACCTGGTCATGCAGCAGTGTTCGGAATATATCACATGAGAGGCAGCAGCATGCTGTGCTGACCTGGTCAGTGTTCAGAATATATCACATGAGGAGGCAGCAGCATGCTGTGCTGACCTGGTCATACAGCAGTGTTCAGAATATATCACATGAGGAGGCAGCAGCATGCTGTGCTGACCTGGTCATGCAGCAGTGCTCAGAATATATCACATGAGGAGGCAGCAGCATGCTGTGCTGACCTGGTCATGCAGCAGTGCTCAGAATATATCACATGAGGAGGCAGCAGCATGCTGTGCTGACCTGGTCATGCAGCAGTGCTCGGAATATATCACATGAGGAGGCAGCAGCATGCTGTGCTGACCTGTCATGCAGCAGTGTCGGAATATATCACATGAGGAGGCAGCAGCATGCTGTGCTGACCTGGTCATGCAGCAGTGCTCGGAATATATCACATGAGAGGCAGCAGCATGCTGTGCTGACCTGGTCATGCAGCAGTGCTCGGAATATATCACATGAGGAGGCAGCAGCATGCTGTGCTGACCTGGTCATCAGCAGTGTTCGGAATATATCACATGAGGAGGCAGCAGCATGCTGTGCTGACCTGGTCATGCAGCAGTGTTCGGAATATATCACATGAGGAGGCAGCAGCATGCTGTGCTGACCTGGCTGCAGCAGTGTTCGGAATATATCACATGAGGAGGCAGCAGCATGCTGTGCTGACCTGGTCAGCAGCAGTCTCGAATATATCACATGAGGAGGCAGCAGCATGCTGTCTGACCTGGTCATGCAGCAGTGTCGGAATATATCACATGAGGAGGCAGCAGCATGCTGTGCTGACCTGGTACAGCAGTGTTCGGAATATATCACATGAGGATGCAGCAGCATGCTGTGCTGACCTGGTCAGTGTTCGGAATATATCACATGAGGAGGCAGCAGCATGCTGTGCTGACCTGGTCATGCAGCAGTGTTCGAATATATCACATGAGGAGGCAGCAGCATGCTGTGCTGACCTGGTCATGCAGCAGTGTTCGGAATATATCACATGAGGAGGCAGCAGCATGCTGTGCTGACCTGGTCATGCAGCAGTGCTCGGAATATATCACATGAGGAGCAGCAGCATGCTGTGCTGACCTGGTCATGCAGCAGTGTTCGAATATATCACATGAGGAGGCAGCAGCATGCTGTGCTGACCTGGTCATGCAGCAGTGTTCGGAATATATCACATGAGGAGGCAGCAGCATGCTGTGCTGACCTGGTCATGCAGCAGTGTTCGGAATATATCACATGAGGAGGCAGCAGCATGCTGTGCTGACCTGGTCATGCAGCAGTGTTCGAATATATCACATGAGGAGGCAGCAGCATGCTGTGCTGACCTGGTCATGCAGCAGTGTTCGGAATATATCACATGAGGAGGCAGCAGCATGCTGTGCTGACCTGGTTATGCAGCAGTGTTCGGAATATATCACATGAGGAGGCAGCAGCATGCTGTGCTGACCTGGTCATGCAGCAGTGTTCGGAATATATCACATGAGGAGGCAGCAGCAGCCTGCTGTGCTGACCTGGTCAGTGTTCGGAATATATCACATGAGGAGGCAGCAGCATGCTGTGCTGACCTGGTCATGCAGCAGTGTTCGGAATATATCACATGAGGAGGCAGCAGCATGCTGTGCTGACCTGGTCAATGTTCGGAATATATCACATGAGGAGGCAGCAGCATGCTGTGCTGACCTGGTCATGCAGCAGGTTCGGAATATATCACATGAGGAGGTAGCAGCATGCTGTGCTGACCTGGTCAGTGTTCAGAATATATCACATGAGGAGGCAGCAGCATGCTGTGCTGACCTGGTCATACAGCAGTGTTCAGAATATATCACATGAGGAGGCAGCAGCATGCTGTGCTGACCTGGTCAGCAGCAGTGCTCAGAATATATCACATGAGGAGGCAGCAGCATGCCGTGCTGACCTGGTCATGCAGCAGTGCTCAGAATATATCACATGAGGAGGCAGCAGCATGCTGTGCTGACCTGGTCATCGCAGCAGTGCTCGGAATATATCACATGAGGAGGCAGCAGCATGCTGTGCTGACCTGGTCATGCAGCAGTGTTCAGAATATATCACATGAGGAGGCAGCAGCATGCTGTGCTGACCTGGTCATGCAGCAGTGCTCGGAATATATCACATGAGGAGGCAGCAGCATGCTGTGCTGACCTGGTCATACAGCAGTGCTTGGAATATATCACATAAGGAGGCAGCAGCATGCTGTGCTGACCTGGTCAGTGTTTGGAATATATCACATGAGGATGCAGCAGCATGCTGTGCTGACCCGGTCAGTGTTCAGAATATATCACATGAGGAGGCAGCAGCATGCTGTGCTGACCTGGTCATGCAGCAGTGTTCGGAATATATCACATGAGGAGGCAGCAGCATGCTGTGCTGACCTGGTCAGTGTTCGGAATATATCACATGAGGAGGCAGCAGCATGCTGTGCTGACCTGGTCATGCAGCAGTGCTCGGAATATATCACATGAGGAGGCAGCAGCATGCTGTGCTGACCTGGTCATGCAGCAGTGTTTGGAATATATCACATGAGGAGGCAGCAGCATGCTGTGCTGACCTGGTCATGCAGCAGTGTTCGGAATATATCACATGAGGAGGCAGCAGCATGCTGTGCTGACCTGGTCATGCAGCAGTGCTCAGAATATATCACATGAGGAGGCAGCAGCATGCTGTGCTGACCTGGTCATGCAGCAGTGTTCGGAATATATCACATGAGGAGGCAGCAGCATGCTGTGCTGACCTGGTCATGCAGCAGTGTTCGGAATATATCACATGAGGAGGCAGCAGCATGCTGTGCTGACCTGATCATGCAGCAGTGTTCGGAATATATCACATGAGAAGGCAGCAGCATGCTGTGCTGACCTGGTCATGCAGCAGTGTTCGGAATATATCACATGAGGAAGCAGCAGCATGCTGTGCTGACCTGGTCAAGCAGCAGTGTTCGGAATGTATCACATGAGGAGGCAAAGAAAGTTTCAGCTGAGAGATTATTCCAGAGATTAGGCAGTCTGTGTAAGAAATCACTTTGGCCATTAGCTTTATTACTTTTTGTGGTTAACAATGAAATGGTAGGGTTGGCAGAATGAGTGGCTGGAATGGATATAAAGAGAGAGAGAGAGAAGGTAGCAAGATAGTTCAGCAGACTTGAATTTGAATGAGAAAGTAGCTGACTCACTGCATGCAGTTTCTGACACCCCCTGAGTGATGGCCAGCTGAAGCTTCTGAACAGTGTAAATGGTTTGGCAAGCTCAAACCCTGCATTTACAATGCATCTTAGTAAAATTTGTGGCAAGACATCTGGTGTGTGATCAGTCACAATCAAGTAGTTAAGGTACCAGCCCCCCCCTTTTGCTGCTTTAAAGCCTGCAATTTTTTCAAATAACTCCAATATTCTTACCATTAAAGATGGACAGTTTAGTAGCAGAGGAAACGGGCAACTCGGGCATACCTGGTCCCTATAATTAACAAGCATTTGTCAATGCCGAATGTTGTCTTGCTGACATTGGCAGCGGTAGTGCAGGAGTTGAACAGATGCATAATAATAATGGCAGTGAAGTATGAAAGTGACATCATCACCCTACAGAGACTGACAGGCACTGAGTTGTGCCTTTGGGCATCAGCCATAATGTTCATGGCATTTTAGCTCACCCTACCCTGCAGTGCGACAAATATCGTATTGTGCCTTGGGGTCCTCGGGCATTACGCTCACCCCATTTGGCCATAATGCTCATGGGATTTTACCTCACCCTATCCTGCAGACACCGACAAGTGCTGAGGTGTGCCTTGGGGTGTTCGGCTTTATAGTCACCCCATTTCATAAGGACATATGCTGAAATGGATGCAGCATAGGAGAATGGGGTGAACTGTGGGGCCGAAGAGTCCAAGGCACACCTCGATGCCTGTCAGTGGCTTGAGGGTGGGGGGATGGTATGGCATGAGCATGACAGCCAGCAATGCAAAGACACACCCCTGATGCCTGTCAGTCTGTACAGGGTGGGACAGTATGATTTGTTGGTATTTGCACAACAAATTTGCAACATAACATTTTTGTGACCCCCCCACCTCATGAAAGTGTTTGGGACCTCTGCTCATGAATAGTGGCACTGTGATTTTGTTAATCTGTCCCGAACATTGATTTCTCACAGCGACCACACCATTCTGCGCCAAATGTGGGAAAATACTATTTGGGCAGGATGTGAAAAATGACAGCTGTACCATTCATAGGTAGGTGTGAAGAGATGGCAGTGTTGAAAATCTTGAGTGAAAATATTAAAAATCATTGAATTTACGAGCATACATAGAAACTGCACAATGCACACTCATAGCACAGTCATTTAGTGGAATTATTTTACCAAATTTTCAACATAGGCAATTTGGGACCTCTGCTCATGAACACTGTCACTATGATTTTCTTCATCTGTCCTGATCATTGATTTCCCACAGCGACCGCCTTTAGTGTGCCACTTGTGCGAAAACACATTTCAGGCAGGATCTGAAAAATGACAGCTGTACTGTTCATAAGGACGTGTGCAAAATTGACAGTGTTGAAAATGTTGAATGTATAGTTCTCTATTGCACAATATTGACTGTGTTAATGACAAAGTCCGGATCTCAAATGCTTTCACCTTGACAATTACAGGCTCCACAGTTGGACCTGTATACAGTAGCTACCTAATTGTATAGGCTTCATCCTCCTTATTGATTGTACTGTTAATACCCTGCCTCTGTGTTTTGTATTGTTGTATACTGCTTTCTGCTTATTGTGCTGTATTGTATTCAGACGTGGAGCCTTTGTAAATGAGTCTATGACTCAAAGGTTGTAAATCCGATACCTCCAATAACTAAATGAATAAATAAAGTATAGATAAAGACAGTTACTGAGACCAACACCTAATGCAGGTGTGTTAAGTAACGTTACTCACTGGAATAAAGTAGCTGTGGACCAGGTTAGAGTCCCCATAAAAATCTTCTTTATTGTTGAACTTTGTTAAAAGCTTCTCCAAGAATCTGTACATAGGCATAACAGTTCACTTGCATGCTGTGAAAAACATCAAGTGCTGTGCAGTCCAAACAGTTCCAAACCACCCACTGGTGCTACTGCTACCATCCCCCACACAGGGATACTATCACCTGACACGTTTCATGCTCAAAGCACTCTTTTAAAGGATGACATAATTCCATACCTGTATCCCTTTTAAAGAGACCATTTAAAGTGACAGTGTCTAGTTAAAAACAAGTGAAATGAGGGCAATTCCCAACACAAACATCACATAGCATATAAATGTACATATACATTATTAAAATGAATTATAATAGTCACAATTTCATTAAAAACACTATTTCTCCAATGAACAATAGCCATCTGGTCACTACGGATACATAGTTTTCTTTTCTGCACTGAAATAATGAATCGAAAAGAACGTGCTGCTTATATTACCCTGGCAGATTATAGCTTTAAAGTTCTTCATATTCATTTAGATGTGAACTCCCAGATTTCTGGGTTAGTCACTGGTGCCTGCATGAAAAAGAGAAACATATATTAAGTGTAAGTGTATAGCAGGTGCAAAATTGGATGCAGTTTCCAGATGTTTGCTAACCTGTTTTTTCTTCTTAAACCCTTCAACTCATTCAGCAAATTTGTTTTCTCCCCCACAACAAATGCAAGACTTAATAAAGTTCAACAGTAAAGAAGATTTTTATGGGGAATCCAACCTGGTCCACAGCTACTTTATTCCAGTGAGCAATGTTAATTAACACATCTGCAGTAGGTGCCAAAATGCACTCATGTCATGTGTGTTTTTAATTAGACACTGTCACTTTAAATGGTCTGTTTAAAAAGAATACAGGTGTGGAATGATGTCATCCTTTGAAAAAGCGCCTTGAGCATGAAACGTGTCAGGTGATAGTATCCCTGTGTGGGGGATGGTAGCAGTAGCACCAGTGGGTGTTTTGGAACTGTTTGGACCGCACAGCACTTGATGTTTTTCACTGCATGCAAGTGAACTGTTATGCCTATGTACGGATTCTTGGAGAAGCTTTTAACAAAGTTCAACAATAAAGAAGATTTTTTTGGGGACTCTAACCTGGTCCACAGCTACTTTATTCCAGTAAGCAATGTTAAATAACACACCTGCAGTAGGTGCCGGTCTTAGTGACTGCCTTTAGCAGTACAACAGTCCCTGATGTCTAGCGGTACCCCTCCCCAATCACTCATTCAAACACTCACAAGGTAGCAGCGGTGGTCCAATGTCCCTCCACCAAACCAACCTGCTCACATACCACCTCCAACACCCCTTTACCTGGGTAGCCAGTTATCATTGACGCCCAATACAATGACCCACACAGCCTTCCTGTCACCTCTTCAGCCAGCCACTGTTTAAGCTGTAAGTGACCATACATATACTGCACACATGCTCACTGACAGCTCATATGGCAGCAGGCTGAGGAGGTGAGAACAGGGCTGTGCCGGTCACCGTATCAGGCTTTGATGATTGCCAGCCACCCAGGTAAGGGGGTATGGGGAGGTGGTATGTGTGTGGGCGGAAGGACACTGGATCACCACTGCAATCTTTTAAGTATTTGAATGGGTGATCAGGGAGGGGTACCACTAGACACCAGGGATTGTTGTACTGTGTGTGACCAGGTGATCGGGGGGGGGTTACCACTGGACACAGGAATGTTTTACTATGTGAGAACAGGTGATCAGGGGGTGGAATGTTTTACTATGTGAGAACGGGTGATTAGGGAGTGGGAGGACACACTAGAACACCACAGATTTTACTACAGGGTTTGAATAGGTGATCGGGGCCGGCAGTCAAAATAGACCACCAAGAATTCTACTAGGGGGTTTGAATGGGTGATCAGGGGCAGGTGGTCACATTAGACTACCAGGGCTCACATATATGTGGTAATGCACTAAGGGGTGGCTGTGCCCCATGAACTGAGTCCATAATAGGCATGCAAATGGCCCCTTAGTGCCTTGCATGCCCAATGGGTTCATTTGTACGCTGTGGCTGAATATAGCCCACAGGGGTCTTGGTGCTGTCCCATTTCAGGCAGCACTGTTCCCTGTGGGCTACATACAACCCAGGTCTGTGACAGGGCAGTGCTGTTGTACAGTACTTAACACTGTGCCTACATGGTCTGATATTCAGTCAGATAGTGCCGCTTGCTATCTGACTGAATATAGCAGCCACCAGGTCGGGCACAAGTACAGCACAAACACTGGTGCTGTGCTTGCAATTCTATTTGAATATCTGGACCATAATTGCAGTTACAGTAGTAGCACCAAATTTGTCAAGCAGTTTTGTGAGATTCCCTGTTTATCCTTCACAAAATTTAGGGGAAAAAATCCTCAAAAATTCATTTTTGTTATACCTACAGAAAGAGGCTAGCTCCTATTACAATACTTTAAGTGCCATCTGGTAGATTTTCAACTACACTATCAGATGAGAAAACCCTCTCTGGGTGGCAGTGAACACACTAACAAACAAAACAGAATCCCTAACAAAAGGTTTCACAATTCTCAATAGCGATTTTTAAAAATCCTTAAAAATCCCTTGACTAATTCTGCGCTACTACTGTATTTAGAGTATGTTGACTGGGAAAGGCATGCTGAGCTAAGGCTCATCTCCAGCTGCAGTTCAGGTGGAGGAGAATACGGAAGGAAAGAGAAGAACAAAATAAATAGTATATTAGCAAGGGACAGGTACAGGGGAAGGGTTCTGGAAGCAAAATCCAATGCAGCGAGAATATCCGGAACTGAGAAGGGAGAAGCCAGAGAAGGCGAGGGGGGCAGCAAGGTCAGCTCCCAGGGTGGGGGCTGACCAAATGAGCAGATGCGAAAGACCTTTAGGCCTGTTCTGCTGGCATTTTAGTATGTTAGTATTAAAAATAATTAACAATTACCATATTTATATATACTGTATGGGAATGGAATTTAAATAATACGTCATTTGGATGCCTGAGTAGTCAGCTGATAGGCAAAAAGACACATTCATTTCAATAGGCAGGAGTAGGATTTTTTGCCAGTCACAGAGCAGAGTTCATGTATTTGTACGGTTTCAAAATGTAATAAAGTATTTTTAATAAAAAAAAGAGAGCAGAGTTCAGTAAATTGAACATCAGTATGATCTCTATACAGTGTAGAAGGAGAATCAGCAACATCAAATTTCAAATTTACAGCTATAGCTCAAGGGGAACAGAGAGACCCCTGGCTGTGTAGGACTACCAGCCATCCATGATGGGGAGAATTAAGTGCAGGACATACAGTACTTGAGTAATGCAGTCATGGAGTGAAATTTAAAAGGCAGTTTTGAGATGAACATAAACTGAGAAAGAGGGACGTTAGCCGGGAAGGTGGGAGTCTATATGAGAATGGAACTTGTCCAGCTGTGGTGTTAGGAGAAGGGAGAGAAAAAAGGAGCCAGAATCATGGCTTCTGAGGATTCTGAATGAGGGGAGTAAGCAGGTAAGCAAAGCATTAAGGTAGCAAGGAAGTGAGCCAGTTCTGAATTTGGCAATATGGGAAGTACCTTGGGAGAGGTGGCGAGCTTCTAGGAGGGGGTGTGAGAGAGGTCTGTAGAGAGCAGTGGTGGGTACAGGGTGGACATTCAAGACTGAAACAACAGACAGAGTGGAAGAGAGGATTCAGATTGGGCGGGATGCATTTGGGGGAGCACTATACACCACATCTCCATAATCAAATGCAAGGAGAATCGTCTTCACAGTGATTTTACCATGAGCAGGGAGGAAGATACAAGATTTATTTGTGTATAGTGCACCAAGTTTGGGGAGAAGAATTTTTGTGGAGAGCATGTACATGGCAGGAGAAGTTAAAGAGATTGCCCAGCCAGATTGCAAGGTATTGAATTGCAGATATTTCCTCTAGAGAAGGCCCATCCAGTGTTGTGAAGACCACAGTGGACTACAGTTTAGCCAGTCGCTGCATGCTTTCCAAGGTCATAAAGACCATTTTTGCATTGAGGGAGAGATGATTAGTGCAGAACCAATGTTGGACATTGTCAGTCATGCTGGTTCTCTGACACCAACTTAGAAGCAGAGGGGACACAGGCATAAAGTACTGTATCATCTGTGTATATGTGGATGTGCGCAGAGACACAGACTCTTACTGTAGTAGTCCCTTACAAAGATTGAGAACAGGATAGAACACAGGACAGAATCCTTGAGGACACCTAATTCAATTAGGAAAACAGAGGAGGAATACCATACAAACCTTGTCTAGGATCTCCCAGTCAGATTAGAGACATACCATTTGACCATTAGGTTTGGGAGTCTGACTCCTGCAAGCTTGCTGTGTAGGAAGAAGCATCATACAATATGAAAGACCTGCCAAGGTCCACAAAGATAGTGGAAGTAATCATTCTCAGATCCATTCCTTTCATGATGGTTATCCGGGAGTGTGAGCCATGAAGCACCATTGGAGTGGGACTTTCTAAACAGATTGGAAGAAGCTGAGGTCAGAGGAGTCAAGGAGAGGGAAGAGTTGGGAGAGCACCAACTTCTCCTGGAGTTTGGCCAGTTTGGGGACAAGGGAGATATCAGTCACCACCATTGTGTAGAGAGAGACTTTTAGCAAACTGCCAAGCACCCAGAACTTTACCATTGAGAAATGATAGATTAACAAGGGCAGATATATGAACAGAGATGGGAACAGAGATGTGGAGGAGCTTGGGGTTCAAGACTATCTGTGCTGTTGCATTTGGTTGGGTCAAGGGCCATGAGGACAAAGAGGGTAGAAGCTGAGGGTACAGTAGAGAAGGAGCAAGTCTGTTGCAAGGTGTAGGCAGAGTAAGATGATGATAAATACACCTGCAATTTGACAATGTATGCATGTTTGCTTGTAAGTACATACTTTAGTAAGCCCAGGTAGTTGTAACAATGGCTTTCAAGTTACATGTCTACAACAGATAAGCCACATGGGACATCCTATCCATGTTTTGAGATATTTGACCTACTCCTTCTCTATATTTGTAATGGCTATCTGTTGGGCACACCTGTCAGTTTCTATACTTTCAACTGACATGTAATTGGGGCTTAGAAAATGAGCTGGGGAAAATACTTATACCACATTGACTGGTAGCATTCTAATGCCCCATGCGTACGTGCCAACACCCACTGGCAAAGAAAAAATCCCGATGCTAGCCTCACAACATACTAATCATAAAAATGAAAACCTTTCCTCTATCAAAATTTAAAACTAAAATCACAATATTTTCTTGCTTAGCCAACTCAATCTGTCTGTTCCACTGCTCACCAACCCCCCCCAACACACACACCATTATTAAAATATTAACTCTGCACTTATTTCTAGCTCTTGATTTTTTCTTGTTCAGCTGTATTGTTTTTAAATAATGATTCCCACTCAGGTCCCACTGGCCTGCCTGCTTCCCTGCACACTGTTTTTTCCTTTTTGCATTTTAGCCCATTTTCTAGGCATAAGACACTCCAAGGTATGGGTTGTTGTGAACACCCACACTTCCAGGGGCTGTAAGGCCCTCCACCTATGGCATTGGGCCTTACTATGCCCCCTGGGCATGTGGGTATTCCACAACAACCCTCACCCTGTTGCATCTTACTGCTGACATAGTTAGCAGGAAATTCCTACATAGTGTGAGGTTAAGAGGTGCCCCAAAAATGGGAGATGGTGAACTTCATATACAGTGCACCCCTTAAGGAGTACTATGTGCCACTTTGGATTCAGAGCCCTTATTAATTTATCGGTGTGTGTCTGATTTCCTGAGAAAGTCTAAAGCATAAATTGGCACTTACACTAGGGTGAAATCATTTTGGAACATCTTTCACAACTGAGCCCTGTGTTTCTTGTGGAAGGATGATATCTGAACATAATTTTATGTTTTTAATACTGTTTTACTGAAGCTCTTAACAAATCCATGGATGAACGTTTTGGACAAAAGGAATCCTTCAACATATCCCTACTTAACCTCCACAGAAACAGTAGATTAAGAAGAAGGCGGGAAACTTAGTGAGTATTCAGAAAATTGAAGAACTGCGTATATTACACTCCCATCTAATAAAAGTACAAACCATTGATAAAACAAATGTGCACTGCTATATCTTACACTATGGGCCGAGAATTTCAAAAGTCTTGATGCAGTCTCAGCTTCCGATTTTGAACTGAGACTGCGTCAAAATAAATGTGCTAAAATGTTTGGATGCTATTTTCAAAAGTTTTGACACATTTGGGACAGTTTCTCTGCTTAACGGCAGCTTGACACAAGTGGCACTCACAATGTTAAAACTTGTGGCATTTGCGCAAATACATCAGACCACCTTTTATTTGCATAGCACTGTATTCACTATAGCACACCTTTAGTAACTCTGTACCATGGCTCAATGACTCTTAATATTGACGATGTAACATGTCTAATAAATATTCATGAGCTGACCACTATATATGGTACAGGTAAATAACAGAGATCCCCTGCTCCCCCCCCCCCCGGAAGGTGTAGTTAATGCCAATACATAGGGGGTATTTCTATCTGCCTGTGGTCTCTTAGCTCACACTGAATGCACTTTTTGTTTCTTTGCACTTTCATTTATTTGTGCAATAAAACAGTTTAGCACAGAAACTGCCAGAAGTGCCCACTTCATTTTTTTTTTGTTTGGTTCTATTTTAAGCATGGCACCCAAGAAGTGAGTGCAGCAAGATTAACTCTGTTCTGCCTTTTAGGTATCTAACGTATTGGCGCAAGCATGCTGGAAACTCGTGCATGTTTGAAAATCCCCCCTACATATTTATGACTTGCAATAACATACGCAATGCAACACAGGCCCACCTCCTCCTCCACTAGCCCTGCAGCAGGGCCAGATCAAGTTAGGTGTGGACTGTTCTAGTATGCTTACTTTGTAGTGGTAAGTCATATTATCCAGAAACACAAAAACAACCAACACAGAAAATAGTGATATCTCTCTCTGTATGTATGTGTGTGTATATATATGGGATACATGATGGGTGACTGTGGAATATGGAAAATATTTGCATGAGTGCAGAGTGAACTGTGATAATATCAGGAGTGCCGAAGACACGAGTGATATTATGCAACTCACTCTGCACAAATCTAAATGCTTGCCTATTCCACGTTACATGTGTCTGTTTACACAATAGAGCTAGTACCCTTTAGGAACATTTTTTTATGTCTTCTCTCCCTGTTTATTTTATTTTGGCAATTGAGTAAGTTTTTAGGGGGGACCTGGGAGCACTGGGCAGTTAAGTGATTTGTATAAAGTCACACAGTATTGAAATGGAAGTTGTGAGAATCAAACACTGGCCTGGGCTGCTGGATGTAGGAAGCTGGTTTATTGCTTGTTACTCTAACCTCTAGGCTATACTGACAGCACTGTTTGTCAGTGGTCTGAGTGTGTGTAAGTGTTTCTGAATAGGCTGGGAGTGTTAGACACTATGAAAAACAGGTGCATGTGATTTGCAATGATAATTGTGTTACCTGCAGCTAGGAGTGAGAGTCTGTTTATTCATTAAGTTGCAGGCGTCACTGAGACAGAGAAACTGTTGCAGTCAGCACTCAGAAAGAGGAACTGTTTTATGATGGAGGCTGGTCTGAAGATTAGAGCAGCACAGTAATGTGATAGGATAGTCAGAATAACTATGGGACACAGGTGATTGTCTTTTACAATGCTAATTGAGTTAGTTGCAGGATTCAGTGAGAAAGAGAAACTGTGAAGCTATTACATGCAGGCTGCAGTGTAAATAGTCTCACTCTGGTGACATCACCATTGTGAGTATATTTGCTGGTGATGTAGACACTGTGGGTTTATCAGAAAATAAACCCGCAGTGTCTATGTCATCACAGAGTTATTCCACTGCAGTGAGAATATGTGTTTTTATTGGCAATGTTACATGCTCACCCCATTGTATAAATATATATATATATATATATAAAATATATATATATATCTCAAGTAGATAGCAAAACAATAAATCTGCAACAGTTCAATTTTGAAAAAGATCTGTGCATTTTGGAAAAGTCCACCAACACCTTAATATCTTAGTTTTTCTCAAAAATGTACTAAGATATTGTAATGTCCATGTGCAGTGTCACTACTTGTAATACTTTTCTTTCCTTAGCAGCATAAGCTCAATTCAGATCTGAAAAACACTGAGTTCATGTTTAAAGTGCAAAGTGCTGTGCAAAACAGATACTCAGCATCATCAGTAGAAAACAAAAAGTTGTTATCCCTCTGTACAGACAGTTGGTGAGACCCCATCTGGAGTACTGCATGCAGTTCTGGAGACCCCATCTACGTAACGACATAGACAGGATGGAGCCAGTTAAGAGGAGGGCAACTAAAATGGTGCAGGGTCTGCACCCAAAGTCATATGAACAGAGACTAAAGAAGCTTACTATGTATACCCTAGAGGAAAGGAGGGAGAGGGGAGACATGATAGAAAAATTCAACTACCTCAAGGGAATCAACAAAGTCCAAGAGGGTAGCATCTTTCATAAAAAGAGATGTACAAGAACAAGGGGGCAAAATTTGAAGATAGAGGGGGGATGGCTCAGGGGCAATGTGAAGAAGTATTTTTCCACAGAGAGGGTGGTGGCCACATGGAACAGCCTTCCAGAGGAGGTAGTGGGGTCACAAACAGTGGGGGAATTCAAGAATGCATGGGACAGACATAAGGCAATTCTAGTGGGGGGTAGGAGGAAGTAGGCTGTTGGTTAACTAGGATCTGCAGCTTATCCAAAAGGTAGGGAAATGGGCAGAGTGGGTAGACTAAGCGGTCCTTATCTGCTGTCAAAGTCTATGTTTCTATAAAAGTTTGGTGTCAGTACTGAGTTGAAAGAAAGTGCTGCTGAGATTTGAATAAAGTACTCATTATAGTGCAAAACAGGAAACTTTCAACTAGTGGGACTTGTAAAAAAAAAATCCACTTCAAAAATAACATGCAAATAGATCAGGAGCAGCGGCAAGAAACATAGAAACATAGAAGCTGATGGCAGAAGGAGACCTCCAGGTCTATCTATTCTGCCCATTGTCTTTTAGCTTAGCCTTCTAACTGCTTAACGGTAATAAGGTAGAAGTGAAGTATAGCTATTTTCAGACTGCAAAAAATCTTCTTGGTCAAATGTTCCTAGTTGTAAAGCATACACCAACTATGAGGAATGAAAGCAGAAATGTGCTTGTATTAAACTATATACAGTAACAGTGTTCTGCAAAAAAAATGTCACTCAGAACATACCAAAAATTAATGTAAAGGATAAGAAGCTCTATAAAAGGGTCAGTTTCTAAGTACTTCTGCATCAACTGGGAGACGGGGGGTGGGGGGGTGGATATTACCCTATGTCGGAATATACCCAGCCAGCTAGAAGCTTAAACTGATAGAACCATAAACAGTGCAAAAACATATGTTAACATTGTAAGAAGTATACTTGCATTTTTTTGGGAACAGGTGCGCTAGCTGGTTGAACCCCAGGAGCCAGAAATGTTTGGCTGCTTTGAAATTATATATTTAGCATTTTTATTTTTAGTGCCCTGATATTGCTTGTCTTATATAAAGTAATTTGAAAGCCTTACTATGACAATACATCATTAATCCAGTACATTCTTTTCAGGGGTAGAAATTAACCTTTTTAGTACTTGCACCACGCATGTGGCAAAAAAGTTGCGTGCACCAGAGTCAGCTTACCTGCACTGGTCAAAAAAATGACACAAAATATTAGAAAAACGTTATTGAGTAATGCTTTTTTTCTGTAGGTTAGATTAGCAACGTGATTAGTTAGTACTCTGACTTTCTGCTCAGACATCTGTCTGTCTCCTCCAAAGACAACAGCCAACTGTGTATGCCACTTACACTGTACATGCATTTTTCCAGATCAGTTAATAACATCTGTTACAGAAAAACACACCATTTGGTTCACAGACCAGGTGCTGTGCAATTTGTAGGCAGGTGTTTTGGGTGGGCTACGTGTCTTCTTGACTCTTCAGTGATCGTGAATTGCCCCTTCCCATCCCCTTTCCTCAGCACTCTATACAGGCAGTGCTACACTACACTGACTCACCAACCCTTCTCCTCCTGCTGTAAGTCACTGGCTAGCTCCAGTTCCTGTGCTCTGTAGGTTTGGGGTGGGCTGATCTCAGTTAGTGCTGCTAGGAGGAAATCCATTGACCTACCTGCCTCCATCCACAGCAGCATTCCACAATCCACCTACCCCTCTTGCTGTCATTCAGGGCATGAATCTGAATGTCTTACACCTTGTTCCTGGCTGCAGTTGATAGGCATAGGGTGGGAGGGGTTAGCTAGCCTGTGCTCACATGCCCAGCCTCCAGCCTTGCATCGTGCATCAACCTCACGATCAGACATGAGCTCTGGCAGCTCACTACAGAAGCGCACCCTACGTGGCAACTTTCAGTATAACACAGTCAGTGCAGATTTTAAAATGTATGTGCACCACAGTGCAAACAGATTAGAAAATTACATGCACTGGCCTTTTCTGACTTGCAGAGTGAACAGGCTGTGCATATTATGTTTGACACCTATTCTTTTTCATATATTGGCAACAGCATTTAATAGAACACTATCAATGGAAGAACTGTTAGAAACAGAAGACCCTCCTGGGTAGTAGGAACATGTTCTAGTACTTTTTTAAAGGTGGGTTTCCTTGGCTTTGAAAGGTTGGCACGAGCCATCTAGTATTAACTGTTTGTTTGTGTTGCCGTTTTGTGTACAATACATGGATGTTTCTCATCATATTTCTGTCAGTGACCTGCTCAGTTATAATGGCTCTTTGATTTAGAGCTACTGGTTACTAAGTGGGGGGTAACATTTTCTTTTGAGGCCCCCCTTCTTCTTACTAGGCTGAATTATTATATTTGCATGTTTTAAAATATGAATAGACATCACCAGGGTAACCAGCCCTATAGTAACAAGTATTCCAAATTCCATATTTTCGTTTTTAGGCCATCTGCTTGATATTTCTAGTGTGCACGAGAACCTGCTGAGTACAGCTGCTCTCTCTGACATCCATGACTAACAGATTTTGCAACCAGCATAAAATAATTGCTTTGAGTTACAGTAATTATTGAATCAAGGCAATCCTGAGTAAGTACCCATCCATGAGACACCTGAAACTGAAAGGAGACAACTTGTGCCTAACACAAATGCTTTGCTGGTAGATCTAACTAGGAGAAACTCACCGCAACATACAGCAATGCATACATTTCAGTCCGTCTATCTGCTGATGTAAATTTTGCAGGAGTTGCCAGTGCTGAGGCACTATTTAGCCCAGTTCTGTTTTCCAGTTTCCTAGTATGGTTAAAACATGGTGCAGCTCAAACAGTTTTACCCTTTGGTTTCTCTAAATAATTTGTCTAGCAGGCAGGAGTTTAAATTTTTTAGGGGAGGGGGCATAGAAATTCAGTTCCTATTTCTTTTTTTTTAACTCAGCTTTATTCTGAATTTAGAAGACCAAGCAAATATGTAGCAATATTTTGTGATTCAGCTTTAAAAAATGTGCTAGAAACAACAACACAGAAAACAACTACCAGAGAGAAACATAGAAACATAGAATTTGACGGCAGATAAGGACCGCTTGGCCCACCCAGTCTGCCAATTTTCCTACCTAATGGATAAGTTGCAGATCCTAGTTAACCAGCAGCCTACTTCTTCCTACCCCCAACCCCTAGAATTGCCATATGACTGTCCCATCATGCTTGAATTCCACCACTGTTTTTGACTCCACAACCTCCTCCGGAAGCCGCTCCATGCATCCACAACACTCTCTGTGAAAAATACTTCCTTAAATTACCTCTGAGCTGCCCTCCTCTATGTTAAATTGTGCCCCTTGTTCTTGCACACCTCTTTTTTGAAAGATGCTACCCTCTTGGACTTTGTTGATTCCCTTGAGGTACTTGAACGTTTCTATCATGTCCCCCCCTCCCTCCTTTCCTCGAGGCCATACATATTAAGCTCCTTAAGTCTCTCTTCATATGTCTTCCGGTGCAGACCCTGCACCATTTTAGTTGCCCTCCTCTGGACAGCTTCCATCCTGTCTATGTCTTTTACGGAGATTGGGTCTCCAGAACTGCACGCAGTACTCCAGATGGGGTCTGACCAGCTGTCTGTACAGAGGGATAATAACTTCCTGTTTTCTACTGGTGATGCCTCTCCCTATGCATCCCAGTATCCCCCCAGCCCTCCTTGCTGCCCTCTCACATTGCTTGCCCACCTTTAGGTCATCTGATATGACTACCCCCAGGTCCCTTTCCATTTTTGTTGTTGTTAGTATCTCACCCCCCATTGTGTACTCTTCCCCTGGGTTTTTGTTTCCCAGGTGCATTACCTTGCACTTCTTAGCATTGAATCTAAACTGCCATACATTTGACCATTCCTCTAACCTTGCCAAGTCCCTTCTCATCCTTTCCACCCCACCTTGTGCATCAACTTTGTTGCAGATCTTTGTGTCATCTGCAAAGAGACATACTTTTCCTTCAAGTCCCTCTGCAATGTCGCTTATAAAGACATTGAAGAGGACCGGTTCTAATACTGAACCTTGTGGCACCCCACTAGTAACCCCCCTTTCTTCAGAGTGGACTCCATTTACTATTACCCTCTGTGTCCTATTCTCCAGCCAATTCTTTACCCAGGCTGTCATCTTGGGACCCATGCTCAGCAAAGCTCTTGTTAACTTTCAGTGCTGTGATTGATGGAACTCATTGTACTGAATCGCTCCATTTGAAGTCTGAACCATCCATTGCTTAACATGAAAAACAATGGCCACCCAGGGTACAAAGAGTTTTTAACACGGAATGTTCAAATGCAAAGTGCACTGTCTTAAAAACCTTAAGCTATGCTAAGAGAAACTCATCAAAGGAAAACCTGACAAGAATGTGTACAGTTAGAAAAGATTATAGATGCCAGCCAGGTGGCACTGAGGGTTGAGGAGATGGACGCCACACCTCGCACCATGGTGACCCGTGTTCGGGAACGAGCATGGGCCGCTGGGGTCAGCAGGAGAGGGGGAGGATCGAGTGTCCGATGACTACTCTCCTCTCCTGGGGAAGGGTGGGCACATCGTCCTGCTCCTTGGCTGCTCCCAAGTGGAATATGGGGGGCAGCACCAGAGTAAGGGAGATCAAAGAAGGTAGCTTCATGGCACGCGCACACCTCCACGAATGCATGCTCACGGCTGTGGAAGGGAGGGAACAAGAAAACCAGGAAAAGGTGACTGCTGACTGGATGAAGCCCCTCTGGCACTCTGGCACCACTGCCTAGGGATGACTACTGGGCCTGCTCTGAATTGTGCTCGGGAGGGGGGAGGACGGCCCTCCTCCTTCCACCCCGCCACAGGAGGTAAAGCTGTGGGGGATACAGGGCCTTGAGGAATCCTGAGGAAAGGCGGTGTCCAGGTGGCAGGAGAAGGGAATATGTGGGTAGGCAGGTCGAGGTGGAAAAATACTTACATAAAAAAAAAAAAAAAAAATATTATAGAAAGTTGGACATCCGGCGATGTCACCACACTTAATGGCAGCTTGAACTAACAGCTCCATCTGGATCCCTAAACAAACAGGCTAGATCCACAATTCTATACGGTAAAAGCTGATTTCTGACAAGAGAGGGGCTGTTACAAATATATGGGGGAAAGGAAGACGGACTAAATAAGAACTTACCTGCTCGGATGCTGAAGGATGGAAACCGTTACCCTCTGAAAGTGAAGCCTCATCAAACTCGCACAGGGAGCCCTTGGATCTCACCACAATGTCCACAATGACTTCTAAAAAAAAAAATACGATTTAATACTGGAAGAAATTAGAGCTTTCCACTCTAACATTGAAACAGAATTTGAAAAAATTAATCAGACAATATCACAGCTACAAATAACTGCAATGGAACACCAGACTGTGATTTCTGAACTGGCTGCCCAGGCCAACTTGACTGACAGACTTTTGTTGGATTCCATTTAATGCATTCAGCAACTGACAGCCAAATGTAAGGGTCTGGAAGGCAGATCACTCCAAAAGAACATCCACCTACATGGCTTTAGAGAAACAGCAGAAGGATCGGACATAATTACTTTTCTGGAGACATTTTTTCAAAACCGGCCAAACCTACCCACAGACTACCAATTTCATATTGAGAGGGGCTCATCAAGCCCTCAGACCAATTCCAACATATACTTAGCAGAGGCCATAGTCCATAGTATTACAGTTTATGTCATTTGCAACAAAACAAAAATTCTGTTGGGGCTGTGGCAGAAGAAAATCATTTTCTATTAAGGAACCAGAACTTACACTGATCATGACTATGCTCCTGCGGTGATGGAGGGGTATGTGCCATGGTTCGCGAAACCAACATAGCGACCTACATCACTGTTGACAAAATCGACAGTCCGCCGTCAGGTCGCTGTGTTGGTGTGCCTGAGACAGGGGCACACTGTCTCCCAGTCCTGCACCCCCTTCCTGAATCAACTCCAACTCGGAGTTGATAGTCATTAGCATGGGAGATGTGGTGGGGCAGAGCCCCGCACATGGGGGCTTTGGGGGGGCAAAGCCCCCTGATAAAAAAATGGACCAGGAGACAATCGGGATTTATGTCAGCCACAACTTGCGGTCAACATAGAAATATAGAAACATAGAATTTGACGGCAGATAAGGACCGCTTGGCCCACCCAGTCTGCCCATTTCTATACCTAATGGATAAACTGCAGATCCTTGTTAACCAGCAGCCTACTTCTTACTACCCCCAACCCCTAGAATTGCCTTATGACTGTCCCATGCATGCTTGAATTCCACCACTGTTTTTGACTCACAACCTCCTCCGGAAGGCTGTTCCATGCATCCACAACACTCTCTGTGAAAAATACTCTTAAATTACCTCTGAGCTGCCCCTCATCTTCAAATTGTGCCCCCTTGTTCTTGCACACCTCTTTTTGAAAGATGCTACCCTCTTGGACTTTGTTGATTCCCTTGAGGTACTTGAAAGTTTCTATCATGTCCCCCTTTCCTCCTTTTCCTCAAGGCTATACATATTAAGCTCCTTAAGTCTCTCTTCATATGTCTTCCGGTTGCAGACCCTGCACCATTTTAGTTGCCCTCCTCTGGACAGCTTCCATCCTGTCTATGTCTTTATGGAGATTGGTCTCAGAACTGCACGCAGTACTCCAGATGGGGTCTCACCAGCTGTCTGTACAGAGGGATAATAACTTCCTGTTTTCTACTGGTGATGCCTCTCCCTATGCATCCCAGTATCCCCCCAGCCCTCCTTGCTGCCCTCTCACATTGCTTGCCCACCTTTAGGTCACCTGATATGACTACCCCCAGGTCCCTTTCCATTTTTGTTGTTGTTAGTATCTCACACCCCATTGTGTACTCTTCCCCTGGGTTTTTGTTTCCCAGGCGCATTACCTTGCACTTCTTAGCATTGAATCTAAGCTGCCATACATTTGACCATTCCTCTAACCTTGCCAAGTCCCTTCTCATCCTTTCCACCCCACCTTGTGCATCAACTCTGTTGCAGATCTTTGTGTCATCTGCAAAGAACATACTTTCCTTCCAGTCCCTCTGCAATGTAAACATGAAGACATTGAAGAGGACCGATCCTAATACTAAACCCTGCGGTACCCACTAGTAACCCACTTTGTTCAGAGTGGACTCCATTTACTGTTACTCTCTGTGTCCTATTCTCCAGTCAATTCTTTACCCAGGCTGTCATCTTGGGACCCACTCCCAGGCTGGCTAACTTGTATATTAATCTTTGTGTGGGACTGTGTCAAATGCCTTGCTAAAGTCTAGGTAGGCCATGTCCACAGCCCTCCCTGATCTACTACTTTGGTCACCTAGTCAAAGAAATCTATCAGATTTGTCTAGTATGACCTTCCGCTGTGAATCCATGCTGCCTTGGGTCCTGTGCCCTTCTGGCCTCTTGATACTCAACAGTTCTTTCCTTCAGAAGTGATTCCATCATTTTCCCTACCACTGAGGTTAAACTAACAGGTCTGTAGTTTCCTGCTTCTGCCTTGCTCCCACTTTTGTGAGGGAATCACATCTGCCCTCCTCCAGTCCTCAGGTACCACCCCATCCTCCCATGATTTGTTAAAGAGGGTAGTCAGTGGTGTTACTAATTCTACCCTAGTTCTTTTAGAATTCTGGGATGAATCCCATCAGACCCCATTGCTTTGTCCACCTTCAGTTTAAGAGTTCTTTCAGAACCCTTTCTTCTGTAAATGAGCTGGTATCAACTTCTGTATCCAGAGTGTTTCTACTGTTTGTTTTAGGTACCTCCCCTCTTCCTTTGTAAATACTGAGCAAAAATATTTGTTTAGTATCTCTGCCTTTTCACAGTCACCCTCTGCCCACCCTTCCTCCCCTTTATTAAGCCTCACTATCCCTCCCTTGGTCTTCCTTCGCTCCCGGATGTACCTATAAAAAGTTTTATCCCCCTTCTTAATTGAGTTGGCTATCTTTTCCTTGGTTTAGGCCTTTGCTGTTCTGACTGCCTTCCCAGCTTCCTTTTGCTTTAACTGATACCATTGCATTTCTCCTGAATGCTTTCTTTTTCTCTTGAACCTTCACTGCCACTTCCTTTGAGAACCATAGTGATTTCTTACATCGTTTCGTTTTGTTTATGTGCTTCACACAAAGGCTTGTTACCTCTGTGATGGCCGTTTTTATTATTCCCCATTGTTCTTCCACCCCTCCTTCCCGCCCATTTGCTAGTGCATTCCTTAGGCACTCACCCATTTTGGCAAAGTCAGTCCTCCTAAAGTCCAGTACTTTTGCCTTTGTATGGCTTGACTCTATTGCTGTGTTTATTGTGAACCATACTATTCGATGGTCGCTAGTTCCCAGATTGCTACCCACTTCTACATCTGTGATCCTCTCTTCATCTCCATTTGAGAGAACCAGGTCTAAGATTGCTTCCTCTTGAGTGGGCTCCAATACTAGTTGTCTAAGGCATGCCCCCTGTAGGGCATCTAGAAAACCCCACTCTTCGAAGTGGCTGCTGCAACTGCACTCCAGTTAACATCTGGCATATTCAGATCACCCATCAGCAATATCTCCCCTTTTTCTGCCATTCTAAGTATACTTTCTATCATTTCCTTGTCCATTTCCTCCCTGAGAAGGTCTGTATCAACCCTGTGCGGATTGTGGTGCCATTGCGGTCTCCAAATTTACCCACAGTGCTTCTTCTCCTCCCTGTTTACCCTTTTGTTCTGTTGCTTTGATTCCTTCCCTTATGTAAAGAGCTACTCCTCCTCCTCTTTTACCCTCCCTGTCCTTCCTGTAGATAGTGTATCCTGGTATGTTTACGTCCCAGTCATGGTTTTGTGTGTACCATGTTTCTGTGACTGCCACGATATCCAGATGTTCCTCCTCCATCAAGGCCACTAATTCAGGAAGCTTGTTACTCAGACTACGGGCATTGGTACTCATTGCTCTCCATTTCTTGATGGTTTTACCTTCTGTTGCAGCATCCCCCACTGACCTTTCTACCGCGGTCCTTTTCTCATTCAGTACCCTGTTTTGTAGGGAGAGGCTGGGATTTTCCTGCTGCTTATCAGTGCCTCCCCCCTTGACTAGTTTAAAAGCTTGCCAATGAAGCATTTAAACCAATTGCTCAAAAGACTTGTTCCCTTTCTGGACAGATGTAGACCATCCTGCCAGTATAGGCTGGTGTCCCTCCAGGTAGAACCCCAGTCCCCAATGAAGTCAAAGTCCTGTCTCTGTGATGCCAGTCGACTAAAGTGTTGTTGAACTGGCATCGTAGAGCCTTGATGGAGGAATGGAAAAAACTAGGCCCCCCCCCACCACCACTCTTCGAGATAAAAATCTGAAATTCCATATTCCGTTTCCCACCAGGCTATGGGTCTTTTTTCTGGAGGGTACAGTGGTATACAATAACCACCAGATAGTTATCACAGAACTGCAAAAAAAAGGGGTTTACCTTACTGCAACCCCAACGAGCTAAATTCACATCTGAAAAATGAGCTCAGCGCTGACAGCTATTCATATCCAGAATAGAAGGGTCCATACAGCAGCAACCATGAAGGACATTCAATCTCTTCTACAAACATTCACCAGAAAATGACTTGCCCTTTGATCTTAGCTGACAGCAGCTAATTGATGAATGTCAGCATGTAACTTCCTTTGTCATTTCCGTGTTGCTGGCGGAGGGAGTCAGACTGCGGATGAGACGTGAGGGGATGGGGGAGAGGGCTTTACTCATGTTGGCATCACAGCACTTAAAATCGACTTAACAGATCCAGGATGTCGTAAAGTTTGGAAATATGGGGATGCAGATGGGGAGGGTCATGACTCATCAGGGTCCCCCTCAACGTGTGTCTCCACTGCACAACTCCCTCAGCTAATGGAATGGAAGAATTTCTGTTTTACAATATGCTGAGATGGCAGATTCCAAAAGCAAGGCAGACTGTGGGAGGAGGGGGTCCCCAGGAGTCGTTTCTTTCCCTTTCGCTTTTCTTTCTTTCCCCGCTGTATCTTTTGCTAGTAATTATCAACTGACTTGACAGATACCTGAAATTTTACAAAATGTGAACTGGGAGTCACACAAGGTATCTTCTGTCCTTACATGTATTGGAGCTCTGCTCACTTTTGTTGTATGCCCTGGACTAAGTTCCGAGGGGCCCTCTTGGATGTTTAGGTAAGGATGTGGTAACTGCCCAGATGGATTTGGGGGAAGGGAGGATTGCACTGGTGGTGTCGGCTTCATTATGCCCGATGGCAAGTCCATGGACAGTGCGCAGCTGGGAGACACTACTGCACATCCTTCTGAGAACCATGAGATAAATGAAAGGAACAGGCTTGAATATGGTAGCGACCTGGATAACACAGAAATTATAATTGATTTAATAACCTCAGGGTGGAAAAAAGGGGGGAAAAATTGAAGTTCTATGATACAGATTGGGGGGGGGGTCACAGCTCCTCTTGGTCCAACTCAGTATATGTCTCCTTTTGCATGGCTTCCTTGGGTAATATAAGGAGAAGATTTATTTTTTTAAACTTAAAATATGGCGAGATACCTGACTGAAAAAGTGAGGCTAGCCATGGGATGAAGAGGTTTAAGAGAGGGATTTCTTTACCTTTTTCTTTTCTCTCGTTCCCCACTTTTTTTTTTCTATTCTGCCAGCAGATTGTTTAGTTAACTGAAGCATTACAAGGTGTGACCTAGATGTTGAACAAGGTATCCACTGCCCGTACAAGCATCAATGACCTGCCCATTTTTACTGTGTCCCATGGAATATGTGGCGATGGGCCTTCTTGTTTAGTCAGTGAATAGAGGGACGACTGCCTCAAAATAGTGTGGATTATAAAGAGAAAGAAAAAGGATCGCACTGGGGCTGTCTGCATCTTTGAGACTGATAGTTAATCTATGGGAAATGAGTTGACAGGAGACACTACCATACCTCCTCCTGATAGCCACGAGATAAGCCAACGGAAAATATGTGAAAGAGGTAGTGATCTCAAGGGACAACTAAAAGATGTCACACGAGGTGGGTTCCATGCTTGGGGCTCCCTCTGCAAGGAAACAGTGTGCATAATGACTGACGCAAGGAGCGACCACCAACGTCATTGGCCATCCCCTTCCTGGGAAGATACAGTTAATCATCCTTGTCTCTCTCCATATACTATAGGTAGGACTAGCCCAGAAGAGGGCAACAAAGAAAGAAATATAGATAATATTGAGAAAAAAAAGAAAAAAAAACGAGAGGAAGAGGGGAGAGGGCACTGAACCCTGCATGCTGAAGCTCAAATAAATCGATATGCTTGTAGGCTGAGGGGTACAACCATGCACCCATTTGAAGGGGAAGGGGTTGCTGTGTGTTACATTTTATAGGTTCTTTAATATAAAACATTTCTCCTGTGTGTGGATGTCTAAACCTTACTTTTTACTGGTATGGCTGTAAACAGAGCATTTTCCTCAAGGTGTCATGCCTGACTGTAGAGGTCCCAGCAATAGTTGTTCTCTTGGTTTAGCTGGTTTTATAAATTGAAATCTCACTACTTTATCCCCCAACATTGGTACTTTTTTGGCTGCAACAATAGGATGTTCCCTTAGCGCCAGAATGTTACTGTTGTCTGAACTAATCACATGGCAGTGTTTATTTATTATGTTTTTCATGTGTGTGAATTTATGGTTATATTTTGTGGCAAACACTAGCTTGTCCTGTGCCTCTTTTGGCCCTTTTGGTGCAAGTAGTGCCTATCTTTTCTGTTGTTGAATCTTAATATCTTCCTGTCTTACTATCTGTCTACCATAGCCCCTCTCCTTAAACCTCTCTAGCATAAGGTTTTGTATGGTCATAGTATTGCACGAACAGGAACCACTTACATATCAAGTGACAGCATCCCAATAACACTCATTTTTTTACTTAGTCTGAGTAAGCAATAAGGCATGATGGGATGTGTATAAAACATATTTTACCACAAGGCCAGGGGCGTGGTGAGGCATGAGGCCGCTGGTGAGTGACTTCAGACACTGGACGTGCGGTAAAATATGTTTTGTACACACCCCAGAGCAGCTTATTGCGCTAATAAAATGGGCTCCTTTTTTACTTTTTACAGTTGGGAAAGGCATGTTTATATGTAAAACAATAGATTTACTTGTCTGCATTTATGATAAAACAGTCCCTCTCCCACTGCAAATGATGTCATAGATGATGTCATTGTATTACTGTTGGACAAAGTTTGTTCTTTGCTGGCATCAAGATTCAGGATATGGAATGTTTATCATGTAATGTTTGTCATAGAATACATGGATTCAAAATTCTGCTCAGTTTCACTGGCAGGATGTTTCTCTCCTAACATATTGTACACACATACAACAAAGGCCTCTGTTACAGCCAGAGACTCAATTATCTCACTGTCAGGCCAAGCAGCAGAAATTTCCCTGATGAGCAGGTAAAGATAGAAGGGGGAATTTTCATTGTCAGCAAAGAAACAGTAGTAGTGAAAACTACAAACAATACTTAATGTTTCTAATCTGCTTATGTGTGCAAGGAAAGTGTGATGATCACAGAAACAACATTTAATTAATTTGTTTTATTTTTTATTCAAGGTAGTTTTATTTTTAGGGCCCAGCTGAAGGTTTTTTTACAGTGTAAAGGCAGCAGCCATATTTGTGATGGAAGATCAATTCTGGTTGTAGAGGACTAACTGAAATGCCAGTGTTCCAAATGTCCATTTATCATGGCTCTGGACACTTTATTGTTGGATAGAACTATTTTTTTACCATGTATAAAACATATTTTATACATGGTCAAGAGGCAATCAGATAACTGGATTTTTCCCTGCCATTTTATATTTACTTATAAGAAGTGCAGCAAGACCTGTTTCAGACAGCTTTATGTGATACAGTGCAAGTCCATTATAACAGACACATCTGTGCACACACTTTTTGTCCATTATATCCAGTGTCCATTATAGCCCGAGGAGGTAGTCTATGTATTAGGTGTGCATGTGTGTGTGAACAGGGGCTCCGAGTAATGGCAATGTCTAATAAGTGCCGATCACAAAGAGTGACACAAGAACTGCCTGACAGACAAAGAGAGATGGACAGTAGAGTGACCATCACAAATAGTGATGGTCACTTACTGCATCTGAAAAAAAGAAAATATATTTGTTTTTATGCAGGGGAGGCAAGCTTCCCGTGCCCCCACAAATAAAGATAATCAACTCCACAGGGGGCGTGGACTTAGGGGAAAACAAAGATTTAAAAAACCAAAATATTTCCTTTCCACCAACTAGACCCGAAACTGGGTTGCTCGCTTCATGGGTGGTAGCATGTACTGCCACGCTATACGGCCAGCTCAGCAGTGCTAGCCATGCCATCATGCTACAGGATATAGTGACTTCTTTCACCACTCACTCTACTTCCAAGCGCCATTATTGAGTCACTCATATTGAGTCTCTCAATAATAGACGCTCACATAGGGATGTACTGTTCTAGTTAGTAACAGACGCAGCTTATCAAAAGCACATCAACATTAAATCTGCTGATGCGGTCGGTTACTTAGCAATAACTGACACAGGGTCCAAGATGAATGTCAGACCAGGAAATGATGTCATCATGTTTCCACAATGAGCTGGCTCAAGAGGATGAGGAAGCATGTAGCAAAACACACACTTGCGAACCGAAAGCCAAACACAGACGCCATTACCTAGGAGCAGGAAAAGAACACTGAACATAAAGGTAATGGAACAATGCTTTATGTGTTAATTGAGCTGCGTTTTTGGAAGAGAATAAGTTAAACAGTACAACTTAGTACTATATTTACAAACTTAATGAACAAAGGACAGCTTAAAGTGCTGCATGTATCTTGGCAATGGGGTTAGTCAGCCTCCTCATGGAGCTGTTTTTCATTTTTTATTGTCATGAATGAAACACTGCAGAGAATGTTTACTTAAAAGAGATAGTTTATATAAAATGACAAACAAATGTTTTTGAACTTTATTTTCAGTATGAACCAACCTATTTAGGTTGTGGAAAACAATATTTGAGAAAATAACAGAGATGTTACAAGGATATCAAAGAGAACATATTGGTAAACGAATTAAACAGCATTTACCTGCACAAAGATATATATGAGACATCCTGTATCAGCATGTGTGACTTGTTCAAAGGTATGCATACTTAAACTGAGTTTTTGAATTAATTTACAAAAACTTGTGAAGCCCTTTGAAAAAGCGTAAGGTGTAAAACATCAGGGCTAGTATGAAAAAGGAAAAAAAAGCATATTTTGGAAAACATTATTGTGTTGAATCATGTAAAGATTTCAAGCAACCCCACATACTTCACTTTTTGGATTAAAGATACCTTGGGGAAGCTGCAACAGAACTTTACCATTTCCCCAGGAATGTCCTTCCCTGTGGAGGGATGCCCCACTCTATACTATGGGATACCCTTAAAGCAATACTTGGAGGTGAATCGATTAAATATTCCTCACACCTTACAAAACAATGTACAGAAAGACTGACTAAATTACCAGCTTCCCTTAAAGAGCTGAAAGCTAGGCATATGAATGGGGATGAGTCAGTGGCCCCCGTGTTGGCCTCTACAGGACAGGAGATTCAGGGCCTTTTAAATATCAAACCAGAAGCTGCCCTATGATATCTACATCAAATGTTCTATGAAGGAGGGCCTAGGGCCACTAAACTGCTGGCCTTTCATCTCCGCCGACAAATAGCCACTATGATGGTCATACAAATTTGAGATGCTAAGTCACAGACCTTACACGTGGCCCAAGATCACATCTTGGAAACTTTCCACCAGTACGGTATATTATGAGCACCTGTATACTCCAGAACAGCCTTCAAATCCTTCTCAGATTAATTCATTTCTGACCTCCCTAAACCTTCCCACCATAAATCTGAAACAGATATATCTCTTAAAAGCTCCCATCTCTCAGGTTGAAAATAGTAATATTATAAAAAATCTACATAACTTGAATAGCCCGGAACCAGATGGATATACACCTGAATATTACAATTTCAGGAACAGTTATTACCTTATTTAGTGGAGGCGAGTTCCTTGGTTGCAAAAGGTAAAGCACCCCCCCCCCTCGGAATCTGGCTACCATAAAGGCTATTTTAAAACCAAAGATGAAACACTATGCTCTTCCTATGGAACAATTTCAGTCTTAAATATTGACTATAAAATATTCACATCAGTGTTAGTCAAATGATTGGATATTATTCTATCAATTGCAATTCAACAGACACATGATAATATTAAACGTACCCTGCATGTGCTTCAGCATGTCACCCGGACCAAAACTCCCTTTTTAATGCTTAGCCTAGATGCAGAAAAGGCTTATGACCAGGTGGCATGGCCCTTCTTTTTCCAAGTTCTAAACCATATGCAGCTCCCCTTGACTTTATATCTGTACTACAGAAATATTATAACTCCCCCAGGCATTTGTAAAAGTTAATGGCCAGATTTCTTCTGCCTTTCACCTTTATCGAGGGTCGAGGCAGGGATGCCCACTGCCCCTCTACTCATTGCTATATATCTGGAAACATTATCACAGGCCCTCAAAAAAAAATCCAGAAATTCAGGGTTTGGACTTGAGGAATAGACAGCAGAAGTTTGCTCTCTATGCAGATGATCTGCTAATTTGTCTTACACAATCAGATCTTTCACTACCCCATCTTTGGAGTCTTTTAACAAGCTTTGGAGAACATGCAGGATATAAGTAAAATGCAGCAAAGATAGAAGTATTACAACTTAACTACCAACCTAGTCTCCAGATCATTGCGGCATTCCCTTTTAAGTGGAATATGGCCTCATTCAAATATCTGGTTGTTCACCTTTACAAAGGATTTGACACATTATAAAACACAAATTATGTCCCCCTTACACAGTCTTTTCAGACAGACCTGAATAGATGAAATGCCATCAACCTTCCTTTAATTCACAGAGTGGATAGTACAGTATCTATATGAATATCCTTCCAAGGGTCCTATATCTAGTTCAAGCTATACCACTTCCCTTACAACATTCCCACACTCGGGTCTGGAATAAAATGATCTCTCAGTTTCTTTGGGCAGGATCCCAACCTAGAATAAAACTTACCACACTACAACTCCTGAAGTCTGAAGGGGGACTGGCCCTCCCAAACTTGACCCACTACCATGCAGCGGTACAACTCCTAACAGTACTTTACTGGCTATCCCCAAAATACTAAGCCTATGGAAAGATTTGAAAATGATGGAAGAAGACCTATGCCCACTTACTAGTGGAATATTACAACTTCGCACTCTGACCCACATTTCTGCCCTGGAAAATCCTTTTACAGATACATCTTTTATGGCATGGAATTCCATGATGGTGTGCCCCTTACACTTGCCCTATAGGTATATGGTAAATACCCCTTGCTCAAAACTTTCAGTTTCTACCAGCAAAGATGGATAATTTTTTCCACCTCATGAAAGACTGGGTTTTTTTCCTCAAATCCCATGGCATACGGGGCACCGAAGTAGTAGAGTGCTCAAACCTTAAGACCAATTTCCACTGGAGAGATACACACTATCTTCACTATGTAAAAGTACGTAGCTTTATACTTAAACAATAAGCTGCACACCCTTCGGGTAGTCAACCACCTATGATCATAACATTAGTACTTAACATTATGGCAGGAGCCCCCTCTAGATTCATTAATCTCAAAGCTATATCAAGCACTGCTGGAACTGGTGAACCAATCTGCTGAATATCTTCACCTTAAATGGCAGAAAGATCTGGGAAGAGAAATAGACAGCAGCAACTTGGACACATATCTTACATATATCCACAGGCCTATGGCCTCATATATTTGGAAGGAGTACTCCTGGAAATGTTTCTACAGATTCTTTTATACTCCAGTGCAGCAGTCGAAGTTTGATCCCTCAATAACTCCTTCCTGCTAAAGAAAATGTGGAACCCCTAAAGCCATGCATGTGCATATATTTTGGTATTGCCCAAAGGTACAGACCTTCTGGTCAGAGTTACAGACACAATTACGGGAAATATTTAATTTATCAATCCAAATTACACCAACCCTAGTTCTCTTCCTGGAGATGTCGGTAGAATTTCGCCAGTCCCAAACACGTAAGCTGCTCTCTATTTGTATATTGCTGGGTTAAAAGGTTATTGCCAAATGTGATTGAAGGAGGAATCTCCCTCTGTACAAGTCTGGTATCAATTAATAGATGATATGTCTAGGATGGAACAGCTTACGGCTGAATTTAGTCACTCCACAGAAAAAGTTGAATTATTATGGCGCTGATGGGTGATGCATAGGTCAAGTATTAATACTGATATCATACTATAAAATATGTCACATGATATTTGTTATAAGTGTTAGATGTATTTAACCCATCCCATTCCTCCTTTTTTAATCTAGTCATGTATTAATCATCAACATATTTTAATGTATTCAATTTTCAGGCAACTTGTATGTTATTGTTATGTGAAAAATACTACAATAAACATAAATTTAAAAAAGATAATAGAAAGTTAATCTGGGAAATCACCTGAGGAATACCCATTGGCAAATTAATCTTTCCCTGCTGAGGGTGAAAGATGGGTGCAGTTAGTAGAAGACAGTGCTGCCCACATACTAACAGAAAATGACACAGTACAGTAAAAACTGCTATATGGGGGAACTGGTTACTAGGGCTGTGCAAATAACAAATGTTATTTCCAGCATACCACAAATAATGAGCTATTTGTTATTCCAAATCTGAAAAACAAATGGCTTACTATTCCTCCATATTCAGGGAATAATATAACCTCCCTTCCTCCCACCCGCACATAGCACCCACCCCCCAAGTTCCCAAACCACTATTACAATATTTTAAAAAAATATATATTTTTGGGGTGACCGACAGAACTCCACTCACCTCCATGGCCAGTCACCAGTTTGTATTACTAAATTAAAGGTTAACAGTCCTACCCATGGTCCTCCTCCACCCTCCCCCCCCGGTAGCCAGCAGCAGCAGTCCACACCTCCCCCAGCACCCTGCCTGCACCTAAACAAGATATATAAATGTTAGAAAAAGGCAGTTGGTGCAACCCACCCTCCTCCATGGCTGGCTGCCTTCTTGTGAATGAAACCACATCTGCTTGTGCTTATATAGAGAACGAGCTGATCATGTGATCAATTTGTTCTCTATATAAGCACAAACAGGCATGGTTTCATTCACAAGAAGGCAGCTGGCTGTTGAGGAGGGTGGGCTGCATCGGCTGCCTTTTTCTTACATTTATATATCTTGTTTAGGTGTAGGCAGTGTGTGGGGGAGGCTAGGGCTGCTGCTGCTGGCTACTGGGAGTGTGTGTGTATGTGTGTGCAGAGGAGGACCACGGGGAGGACTGTTAACTCTTAATTTAGTAATGAAAACTGGCATTCGGCCATGGAGGTGGGCGGGTTTGTGCCGGCCACCCAAAAAATAATTTACTGCCTTTTTTTTAGATATCATAATAGTGGTTAGGGAACTTGGGGGGTGGGTGCTATCTGAGGTGGGGGGTTATATTTTTTGTCAAATACAAATATTTGGCTGAATGTTCGGTCATGCTGGCCCTGAATACTGAATATTTGGTTGACTATTCAAAAAAAGGTATTTGCACAGTCCTACTGGTTATGTATGCTGCCCAACAGAGAAAACTGAGGGGAGAGGTGCTTAGGCCCCTCCAGGGAAAACAAAGCACTTAGCAATTGCTTTATACTCCTCCGGACAAGGAGGTGGTGTATTTGATAGCTCAGACAAAAACTGATATACAGGGCATCTTAGACAAGTGGTAGAACAAGAACTACAGTACTTTTGCCAATCCTTTATAAAGGAGGAACATGGGGTTCTTGCTGGCTAGCTCAGCAGCTGTGGGCTCAGAAACGTCAAGCCTGGGTTTCCTACATCAGGGACTCTTAGTCTGGGACTTTCATGAGAGAGTACCAATACACCAGGAAAATAGTATCCCAATATTATCATGATCTGTATTCCTAGGGATCAGCTCCATCGCAGGCCTCCATATAGAGTTACCAATAAATTATTCCATCCTCATTTGATACAGATCCAGCAGACTCAGTTACTTTCCCCTATAACTGCGGAAGAGATCATGGCAGTAGTTAAAAGCTCTATAATGCGGAAGTGTCCGGGTCCAGATGACTGCCCAGCAGAATTTCCTAGAAATGTCTAGATAATTTACTTCCAACATTTTACCAGGCCTGCCTCTTTGTCCAACAGGTTGGTATCCCACCCCATCATGGTGATATGTCATACATTTTATTTATTTATTTATTTTTTGTTGCCTGGGTAAGTGCACTAGGCAGATTCTGCCTATTTTCAGGCACGACCTGGGGGGAGGAGGATGATGCAGATGAAATGCCAACTGACCTTGAACCAGAGTAAGCTGTTGGTGGTATTTTTTAGTGAATGAGGGAAATTTGGCCAGGGCACTGGGGAAATTCCCCTACTCTGCCAGCAGGGAACTTGACTTCCTGCGAGCAGAGTGGAGGAGCTCAGTTTGGAGCCGGACTGCAGAGGAGGAGGAAGTGTTGATGTGGCAGTGTCTTTGTTGGATGTTCGGTGTTTCTGCATGAGTGAGGACGTGCGGGAGGCTGGGGAGCAGGTCTCCACCCCAGCCTTTATCTTAAAGGAGACAAGCACAGGAGAAGCAGTCGTGATGGAAGGAAAAACTGAATTATTGGAAGGAGAAAAGGGCATTGCAGCACATGAGGAGGTTGTATGTGAAGTTCCCTTGGACAATGTGATCTTGGAGCAGAACAACAGTAAGTTGAATACTGTGGGTTTTAAAGCTGTTAAAAAGAGATCGGCTGGGATAGCAGGCAAGAAAATGCATACCGCAGGTAAAGGCAAGGGAATGAGAGAAGAGAAAAAAGCCTGTCAAAATCAGCTGTGTAGCGATGACATGGCAGAGGCTGCATGCTCAGAACCAGGCCCTTCTAAGACACGGTCTGCTAGTAGAAGAGATGTGAACCCTGATAGTGCCCTGAAAGGAATGGTGGAAGAAAGTCAAAAAAGACTAGGAATAAGACGGGCAGGGGGGCAAGGAAAATTTCAAAATAAATAGGAAGATAAATGTAAAAATAAAAAAGAAGAGGGTATTGCAACAAATGATTTACAGGCAGAAAAAGTAATGAATATGAACCCTCAAGAGTATAAAGATACACCTGAATGGGTGGCTGATGCTCTGGTCGAAGCAGATTGGAGAAGATCAGCAGATGGGAAGGGTTGGGATCCAAACAGGCCTGGTTCTCCTGAAGAACATGTACTCCCTTCAGGAGAAAATACTAAGGATGAAATGGAAAAAAAAGGGTGCAGAGGATAAAGAAACCCCTGAGTCAGAACAAATAAATGAGAATAATAGTGGTGGGGACTCATCTATGGAATTAGGACACGATACAGTTCAAAATGAAAATCAAAATGATAAAGAGAAAAACCAGAAAGAGAATGCCTGGGATGGGAATATCAGAGAGAGGTTATTTCCTTGAAATAAAGGCCCACAGCAAGCAAAAAGATGAAATGCCTTAAGTTTCCCAACTGTATATTAGATAAATTAATCATTTGTTACTTTATAAGCCATGTGAGATGTGGAAGATTTTAGTAACTGCTTTGACTGCTAGTTTATAGTAGTATGGCTCTTCTGGAACAGGGCGTGGATGTGTCTTTGGATGGATGTATGTACCTGGAAAAATTAATACAATGTTACATGTTAAAAAAAGGAGAAATGCAGTCAGGTTAAGATATAGAGGTTCCCTTTCAGAGGCCCCAGACAGATTATACATTGGCAGAGAACTTTTGAAAAATTGCATGAAATTTTACCCGTATGAAATATATGCATTAATTCATGTTCCAGGAAGCCTTGGGTATGATATTAGCTTCAAACATCCTGGAGGCCTAGACAGGTTTTGGAAACTGTTTCATCAGATTAAAAGAACACCACAATGGTCTAATTTATGTGCAATTCCCCTGACAAAACCTGCATTCCGGATTGTAAAAATACTATTCAGAAATGAGGGGGTGAATGTATCTGATATTTCTTTCTGGTTATGACAAAGATGTGTGGTTCATGGCCCCCCAGAGCCGATTTTGAACGATGAGTGTTTATGGACAGGGGGATGGAAGTATAAAGTTACATTAAAACTAACAGAAGGTGAAGTTCAGCATTTGGCCAACTGCTTTTTCCTGGGGAAAGATCGTGGAGTTATTTTCTGTGCAGGCCAACCTAAGGCTTGTTATAAGTATGGGGACAAGAGCCATCTAAGTAATGCCTGTGATCAATTTAAATGTGGATTCTGCAGATCTCTGGGACATCAAGGCTCTGAATATAAAAATAAACCCAGGTGCAGCCTATGTGAAGAAGAGGGTCATTTTTATTTAAATTGTCCCTGGGCAGCACGTAATAGCTCAGATCAAAATGAGATGGCTGAGCAGGATGTGGTATTAGCAAAAGCTCAAAAGGAAAAAGGGAAGGAGGACAGAATAATTTATGAAGCAAGAAATGTAGAACCTCAAGAAATCAATAGGGGTGGTGTTAATGAAGAACTTAATATACATGTCCCCTCCCCTTCCCTTCCCACTACGCTCTTCAATAAAAAACAAGAAGAGCAGACCCCAGGGACAGCAGCCACAAGAAAAGACAGCAGTAGCTCAAAAAAAACAAGGCTGGAAACAGAAGAGGAAGAAATAAAGAAAAAAGGGAAAAAAGCAGAAACAGACTTTACTATTATAACAAGATCCAGAAGGGTGGAGACATTGTGCACAAAGTGGGGCAAAAACAGTGGAAAAAGACAGAGAATGGATAATTTTATTTGCTGCAATACAGGATAAAGACTGGGCAACTGTTGAAGAAGGATCTTTAACTTTAGACTTTGAAGTCTAGGTCAGAGATTCAGAAAGTGGGAATACTACAGACACACAAGAGTCAAAGAAAAGGTAAAAAATCCAAAGACATAGGATAATAATATGTTGTTTTTTAGTCTTTCTTTTTTCTATTTAGGTATCATGCATCAGTTAACATGCCTTTCTGTCAATGTTAATAGTATTAAGCATTTTTAAAAAAGTAAGTTAACATTTGAAATCTTGAATGGTTTAACAGCAGAGGTAGTTATTGTACAGGATACCAGATTACATACCTTGGAGGAGGTAAACCAAGCACAAAAGGATTGGAGGTGGGGTGCATCGATATGGTCTATAGGGGAAGAAAGATGTTCAGGGGTGGGGATTGGGTTTTCAACTGAAAAAGTTAAAGTTAGGAAGATTACAGATTTAGTTCCAGGTAGGATATTCATTTTGGATGTCAAGATAAAACAAACAGAAATTAGGATAATAATTATTTATAATTCTCAAACTAAGGCAGATAGAAGTAGGTTAATGAAACTAGCAGAACCTTACATTCATACCTCTAAAATTGTATTATGGGGCAGAGATTTTAATTGTGGGTTGGGTAAGGAAGACTGGGGGAGGAAAACAGGGAAAGTCTTTTCAGACACCAATTGTTTTAGAGAAATCATGAAAAAAGGGGGGTTGGAAGATGCATATGTGCTGAAGAGGAAGAAAGTGGAGCATACATATTTCAGAGGAGGTATATCTACAAGGATACAATACAATGGAACGACTGGGAAATGGTTGTCTTAAATAAACCCCCTTGAAGGTGTAAACAATTACAGATCGTCCTTTAAAGTTGCAGGGGGTGTAGGCTTGTCTCAGCTGAAAAATACACTTCCAGAGAAGAAGTCACTTCTTAATCTTTTTATTTTTAGAACCCCTATGTTTCGCTCCTCAGAGCTCGTTCATGGGGCATTTATTCTTTCATCTGTTTTAAAACAATAATTATATGTTTAAATATCATCACCTAAATTCAACATATATAATATAAATTTATAATCATTTAGGAACATTGTTTAAAATTTACCAAATAATTTCAATTATTTGTTCATTTTTCAATAATACATCACATCAGGCTTTTACAAATCAGCTCCTATAAACCAAAATAACAACAAACAATTCTTATTTGCAAAAAGCCACACATTCTGGATCCTGAGCAAAAAATATTACATTTTACATCAGTAATAAACTTGTTTCCCCATAACTGCTCACATACCTCTTATTTTTGAGCTTAAACCTTTTAAAACATCTTTCTCTTTCACTAACGAACCTATTGAGGCATTTGCTGTGGCACATTCAGTTAATTCACTGCTGAGATTCCTTTAAAAGAAACAAACTCTTAGTTACTATCATTCATATGTTTTTACATTTTCTTTTATCTAGACTCAAAACAAGTCCCTTCATTCTTTATTAAATTCATCTTATCGCTTACTTAAACAAAGTCATCTGCTTTATTTGTCTTAAAATTCACTCGCTATCGTATGCCTTCAGGATTAGTCCCATTTCTCCAAGACCCTTCATTTTGCTATTTTTCCTCAACGTTTAATTTAAATCTAAATGATTAAAGATATTATTTGTTAAACTAACCATTTGTTCCTTGTAATTAGCTTTCTAAGAACTCTGTTTTTCTAATATGATTACCTCCAATCGCTGTCTTTATTCACACTCTGTAATTTCTTTTGTTTAAACTTGAAAAGTTTTTCTTAGCTGACGGCTTGTTCAGGTAATGGCGTTCTCCACTCTACCTTTGCTCTAAGGAGGTGCGGCTTACCTCTTGAGCCTGTTCCTTTTTACCGTCAAAGTGACGTAGCACTTCGTGTACCTTTCGGAACTAACCGAGAATGTTGCTCGGCAACAGTACATTCTCCCCCATGTATGAGGAGAATCGGTATCCACGAACAGGCTCATCTATCTCTTGCTCAATGTTCAGATTTGTGGGGCTTATAGTACTATATTAAATCACATCAATTATTTAAAGCTAAAGGGTTTGTCAGTGATTCGATTACGATAATGAGAAGCATTTCTATAATGTTATAAACTATAATTTTATTTTGTTTCATCATAATGTCTCATAAGAAAGTTTTCTTACTAGCTATCAAACACTTTTATTATTTAAAAATTATGCTTTTTCTAATGTTTTCAAGGCGCTTGGAAGAGGACTGCGGGATTTATCATTGCTATTAATTTTACTATATACGGCGGGCACATACGGGGGTGTTAGCCTACACCCCTGTTGTTTATACATGTCAATAAAATGACTTTTTGGCCGCCGGGCTGGGCATGCTGTCAGTTGTTGCAGCAACCCCGTAGGGGGTTTTATTTCTTTAATTTGTTAAATTGCTTTTTTTTTGTTCGTTTTACTTTGTTTAATTTGCTTGTAGCTGCGTGTTATTTTTTAAGTTTTCCGGCACTTTATTTACTCTGACTGCCATCTCTGTTTGGATTCCTATTGGGATTACTGCGTATGCTATCTGTTGGAGGATAGCTTGGATGATATTTGATCCAAGACAGTTTTTCTCTGAAGCTCTCTCTGCATGATTTCGAAACCTGACTGAGGTTTTATTCTGTGGCGGAGAGTGCTGCCGACCAGCTGCGGAGTGGAATTCTGTGTGTGTCTGCCTGAGCTGCTCAGCCATACCGTGTTGTTAGTCTCCTCAGTCGTGGCGTCCTGTCCTGCTGCTTGCCTCTTGCCATTTGGATGCAGGACTTTCTCGGTCTGCTTTGGAGCGTGAAGTCTTCTTTGACTGTTGTGGAATCTTTGAGGAGAGACTGTGTCCGAACAGAGATCGGAGGGGAGCAGGTTGCCAGAGTAATACTGGTTGGTGGACTCTATAGATCTGGATATATCAGCAGCAGTATTTAATTTTTGGATTAGGCCAGTGGTGGTGACCTGGATCATTGATGTTGACAAATTCAATAATCTTTTCGGAACTAAGTTATTGGGTGAAGTTTGCGAACCCAAATTCAAATGTACTGGTAGGAGCTGGAGGTCTAACACAACTTATTGTTGTTGTTAAATTGGTGATCCTGACCCTGTGAGGGGCCTGCCTGCCTGATGAAGTCAATAGCTACTGGGGGACAGGGGCTTACTAGCCGGGTTGCCGGCAGTAGGGCTGTCGTTCTCTGGGTTTTTTCAGGGGGTCGACTGGTGGGTTGGTCCCGGTGGAAAGCCCATAGTAGTGGTTGTTGGCATTGGCAGTGTTAGTTTCCTTTCTGGGTTTTTTTGGGGCCCCGCTCCTGTTCTAACTTAATCACTGTGGAAGTAACACTTTTCTACTAATTTTGTCCGACTCCAAATTCTTTGAAGGCAGTGAGAGTGCCGTGCTGTTCTAGTCTCCCTTACAGTGAGAGGGTTTGGGAGCTGATTAGCTTTTTATGGACATTGAGAAGTGATATCTCTCTTACAACTGATTTTGCTCAATATTTGTCTGACTACAAGCTTTTTGAAGGCAGTGAGAGTGCCATTCTGTTTTAGTCTCCATCACAGTGAAAGGGTTTGGGGGCTGATTAACTGTTTATGGACACTATAGAAGAGACATTGTTCTTGTTTTAATCCTTTGCCTAAATTTATTTTAATTTTAATTATAACCTGAAAGCAGTGAGAGCACCTTGGTGGTTGAAATAATAACTATTTGGCGATAATTATTTGGTGAGATGAGAGTTTCTAAGATTTAAAAACTGTTTTGGAAAAATTTATTTGTTTTATTAATTTTATTTTATTTTTATTTTTATTTTAATTTTAATTTTTATATATATTTTTTGTTTTTGGGGTTTTAAGTGTGTATATTTTGTGTGAAGATGTGCTGGGGACTTATTCGGATGGTCAGGCATTATTCCCCCTCCCAGCTTAGGGACCTCCACCCTTTTAACTGCCCCCCATTGTCCCCGGAGGTATATAGATGTTGTAGAGCTCTAGGGATTGTGAGGAGGAGGAAGGTGGGGGCCCAACTTGGAGGGGAAATGGATAGGAGTCGACGGATTGGGACAGTGAGGACAAGAAGATGCCCTGGGGCGAAATGAGTTCAGGAGAGAGGTCTACCTTGCCTGATTCCAATACCCAAGGGCTCTGCTCTTAGCAGGCAGATAGCTTGGTCTTCACTGGCAACTCATCCAACTCGGATGGTGTTATGTAATGCCAGGTCCATTAAAAACAAGACTGCTATAATAGCTGATCTTGTTGGGGCATCAGACCTGGCATGCATCACCGAGACCTGGCTGGATGAAAATGGTGGCCCTGTTTTGGCTTCAGCTATACCAGTCGGGTACTCAGTGATACACCGTCCGAGATTGGATCGTAGAGGTGGGGGGTTGGCAATCTGTTTTAGGACGGAACTGAATCTGATGGAGATAGCAGTGGGAGTTACCAAATCTTTTGAATGTATCCTGGGTGAGGGTGTGGGGTACAGGATTCTTCTCATTTACCATCCACCAGGTAATGGGAATGTTTTCCTGTGGGAAGTCGCAGACTTCATCATCGACATGACATTGGGATCCTCCAGATGGCTGATCCTGGGGGATTTCAATGCCTGGGTCGACGATGAACTCTCGCAGTTTGGTTCTGACTTCCTCCAGCTTATGAATTCGCTTAGCTTCACACAGGTTATTTCCTCCTCTACCCATGTAGATGGTCATTCATTGGATTTGGTGTTCCTCCTGAGGATGGAGATATCCAGCTTGGTGGTGGAGCCAGTTGGATGGTCTGACCATCATACCATCGGGTTCAGTTTCCTTACCCCCCCGGTAGGTCGATCTCTACGAAGATGGTCCAGTACCATCCTTTGAGGGGTGTTACCCCAGAAGACCTGATGGCAGTGCTGGATCTATCGAGTTTGCCTAGTGAATGCATGGATCCGGGGGACCTGGTTCTTGCCTATACTAAGGCAGTAGTAGGGGCCCTGGACTCCATTGCTCCTGAACGTGTTCGACCCCTCACCCTTTGCCCAAAGTCTCCTTGTTTGATGAGACTTTGAGGGAGTTGAGGAGAGTAGGAAGAAGGCTTGAGAGATGTTGGCGGAAATTGGGCCTGGAGTGTGACAGACTTAATTTGATGGACCACTATCGTGTCTATCAATCAGCAATTTCCCATAAGAAGGCAGAATTCCTGTCCAGGGAAATTGCTGCTGCACAGAATTGACCAGCCCAGCTCTTTCAGACTGTGGAAAGACTATGCAATCCACTCTGCCTTCAGCCTGAGAGAGCATTTTCACAGGAACGCTGTGAGGAGTTTGCTCAATTCTTTGCAGATAAGGTTGCCACAGTCAGGTCTGATCTCCTTTTAACTCTCTCAAATGGGAGTTGTAGTGGTTGGCAGGAGATGTCGGACACCCAGTTTGTGTGGTCTGACTTTGACCGACCCACAATCAGTGACATAGTGATGATCGTCCAATCACTGAGACCAACCAACTGTAGTTTGGATCCGGGCCCCACTCACCTCTTAGTAGGATGTATGGATAAAATCGGCCCAATCCTTGCTGAGATAATCTGGTTGTCATTGGAGAAGGGGATTTTTACTGACCCCTTGAAGGAAGCCGTGATTAGGCCCCTTCTAAAAAAAATCCTCCTTAGACCCAGAGTGTCTGGCTAACTACAGACCTGTCTCTAACCTGCCTTTTGTAGGCACGGTTATTGAGAAGGTGGTTGCGTTGCAGTTGGATGATCATTTGACCAGCCACAATGTCTATGATTCTCTCCAGTCAGGATTTAGGAAAAGACATAGTACCGAGACAGCCCTTGCTAGAGTACTAAATGACCTCCTAATAGCGAGAGATCGAAAGACTCATTCCATCTTGGTCCTTCTGGATCTCTCTGCGGCATTTGATACCGTTGATCATGGGGTTCTTTTGGAGCACCTGCCGGTTATCTGTGGGCTATCTGGTTTAGTCCTCAGTTAGTTTCGATTATTCCTTGAGGGTAGGACTCAGAGGGTGGTGTCTGGGATTTGTTCCTCGACATCTCTCCCCCTATCCTCTGGGGTGCTGCAGGGCTCTATTTTAGCACCCATGTTATTTGCGGGCTATATGCTGCCATTGGGAGTGATCATTAGGCAGTATGGCTTGAGTTTTCACTGCTATGCAGATGATACTTAGCTGTAAATGTCCTTTGTGCCTGACCAAGGTGATGCTGTCTCAGTCTTTAATAACTGTCTTACCGAAATTCAGGACTGGATGACTGTGAGTTGGTTGAGGTTAAACCCAGAAAAAAACTGAGGTGTTGGTGGTGGACCCAGGCTGTCAAGGGGTAGGTTCATTGACTGGGTCACCCTCAGGTCTTTGGCTTGGGGGACCCAGCTGACGACCTCAGACCGGGTGCGGAACTTGGGCATTATATTTGACGATTGTCTGACCCTCAAACATCAGGTGTCAGCTGTTGTCAAGACCTCATTTTACCATCTGAGGAATATAGCCCGAGTGAAGCATCTGGTTTCTGTTGATGACCTTCCAACATTGGTCCACGCCTTCGTTACCTCCCGCTTGGACTACTGCAACTCCCTGTACCTAGGGCTACCGGGGTGGATATTCACCGTCTGCAGCTGGTGCAGAATGCGGCGGCCAGGCTTCTGACTGGTATGTCAAGGGCCAGTCATATAATGCCTGTCCTCCGTGGACTGCACTGGCTGCCAATTCAAAGGCGAATCACCTTCAAGGTCGGTCTGCTGACCTATAAGGCCCTACACAATCAGGGACCTAGTAACCTGCAAGATCTTCTTCGTCCTTACTGTCCTTCCCGTCGGCTCTGATCCACCATTGAGGGATTGCTAGAGATTCCCAGGGTTCGTTTAAAGACATCTGGGGCAAGATCATTTAGTTTTATGGCTCCAACCCTGTGGAATTCTCTACCTCATTGGGTGAGAGAGTGCCCGACTGTCCAAAGCTTTAAATCAGCTTTGAAGACATATTTGTTTAACCTGGCATATCCTGATTTTTAAATATATTTATGGATTGTTCTTAGGATTTTAAGTTTTATGTATTGATTTGTTGTAAAAGCGCCTTGGTTTTGGAAAGGTGCTTTTTTAGAAATAAAGTATTCATTCATTCATTCATACTTCAAGGCAAACCACCCATTTTAACAGCAATTTGGTGCACTTCAATGTTGATATCTACTTGTCCATTTTATTTTTTAAAAGCATACTTGCCAGTTGCTTTCTATATTCATTCCTATACTAGGATCTAATGTCTTTAATAAAAAAATACATTTCATTTCAATTTTATTTAATAGTTCTTTATATTCTTCACCCCAGTGGGAGTTCTGACTATTTCCAACCCCCAAAATCTTAACGCTACTCCTGTATGTGCTTCTTTGTTAAAATGTACTGCTACTGGTGAGTTTTTGTTCCTATTTCTAATAGCTCCCTTATGTTCTAATATCCTTTTCTTTAGCACTCTTTTTGTTTGTCCCACATACAGTTTGTCACATGGACACTGTATTGCTGTAAATAACTCCTTCGGTATTGCAATTTATATGGTCTCTAATCTTGAATTCCTTATTAAAAAATGGATGTTTGAAAATATCCTTCTTTGTGGTGTTATTACAGACTGTACACCTGCCACATCTTACCATCCCTAGTTGTAATGGACCCAGTAACATTCTAGTATTTTCCTTTTCTGGTACTAAAAACTGGGAATGTACCAGTCTGTCTTTTAAATTTGCAACTTTTTTCACTACTACTATAGGTTTCTGTTGTAACACTATGTTTTGCTTATTGTCCTGTGTCACCATGTGCCAATGTTTATTAATTATTTTATGAATATCATTTATTTTTTCAGTGTATTGTATTGCTAATACTATTTTTCCAAACTCCTCTTCAGTTTGTTTTTGCTGTAACAGCTCATCTCTTGTTTTAGTTTCTATTTTACTGCTTGCTTTTTTTAACACACTTCACTTATATCCTCTTTTCAAATCTTTTAACCATATATTGTTGGTTCTGTTGATAGTCCTCCATGTCTCTTAACTCTTACCATTTGTGAATATGGTATACTATTTTTAATTTAGGCTCATGATAGCTAGTACTATGTAAGATTGTGTTTCTGTCTGTTTCTTTCCTATAAATAGTGGTACTCAATTGTTTTCCATCTTTAAATATCAATAAATCCAAATAAGGAATTTGTTCATTACTACTATTTATAGTAAATTTTAAATAATTATCCCATCTATTGAGTGTCTGATGAAACTCTTGTAATTCTTGTTCTGTTCCACCCCATAAATAGATCACATCATCAATAAAGCATTTCCAAAAGATTATTTTGCTTTTAAATTGATTTATTTGCTCATTTAATATTTTTTCTTCCTCAAAATTGATCATGAAAGCATTTGCATATGCTGGGGCCATTGTACTTCCCATTGCTGTGCCCCTATCTTGTTGGTAAAATTTCACATTAAATTCAAAATAACTGTTTTCAAGAATAAACATAGCCAAGTCCTGTAATAATTCTGTCTTCAGTTCTTTGATACTACTTCTTTTATTTAGTATTTTCCCATAGTTCTGATCCCTTCTATATGTGGTATCGATGTATATAAATCAGTTGCATCCCATGTAACTAAAATTGTGCTACTAAGGTCCATTATATTTGATAACCTATTTAACTGTTGCATTATGTCTATAGAATCCTTAATACAGTATACATATTGCTTTTCAGGAGTAGCATTAAGATTTTGGGGGTTGGAAATAGTCAGACCTCCCATTAGGGGTGGAGATTATAAAGAACTATTAAATCAAATGGAAATGAAATGAATTTTCTTTATTAAAGACATTAGATCCTGGTATAGGAATGAATATAGAAAGCAACTGGCAAACATGCTTTAAAAAAATAAAATGGACAAGTAGATATCAACATTGAAGTGCACCAAATTGCTGGTAAAATGGGTGGTTTGCCTTGAAGTACACAGTAAAATTAATAGCAATGATAAAGCCCACAGTCCTCTTCCAAGCGCCTTGAAAACAATAGAAAAAGCATAATTTTTAAATAATAAAAGTTTTTGTTAGCTAGTAAGAAAACTTTCTTATGAGACATTATGATGAAACAAAATAAAATTATAGTTTATAACATTATAGAAATGCTTCCCATTATAGTAATAGAATCGCTGACAAACCATTTAGCTTTAAATAATTGATGTGATTTAATGTAGCACTATAAGCCCCACAGATCTGAACATTAAGCAAGAGATAGGTGAGCCTGTTCGTGGATACCGATTCTCCTCATACATGGGGGAGAATGTACTGTTGCTGAGCAACATTCTTGGTTAGTTCCGAAAGGTACACGAAGTGCTATGTCACTTTGGCGGTAAAAACAAACAGGCTCAAAAGGTAAGCCGCACCTCCTTAGAGCAAAGGTAGAGTGGAGAACGCCATTACCTGAACAAGCCGTCAGCTAAGAAAAACTTTTCAAGTTTAAACAAAAGAAATTAGAGTGTTAATAAAGACAGCGATTGGAGGTAATCATATTAGAAAAATGGAGTGCTTAGAAAGCTAATTACAAGGAACAAATGGTTAGTTTAACAAATAATATCTTTAATCATTTAGATTTAACTTAAATGCTGAGGAAAAATAGCAACACGAAGGGTCTTGGAGAAGTGTGACTAATCATGAAGGCATAAGATAGCGAGTGAAGTTTAAGACAAATAAAGTGGATGACTTGTTTAGGTAAGCGATAAGATGAATTTAATAAAGAATGAAGGGACTTGTTTTGAGTCTAGATGAACGAGAATGTAAAAACATATAAATGATAGTAACAAAGAGTTTGTTTCTTTTAAAGGAATCTCAACAGTGAATTAACTGAATATGCCACAGCAAATGCCTCAATAGGTTTGTTAGTGAAAGAGAAAGATGGGTTAAAAGGTTTAAGCTCAAAAATAAGAAATATGTGAGCAGTAATGGGGAAACAAGTTTGTTACTGATGTAAAATGTAATATTTTTTGCTCAGGATCCAGAATGTGTGGCTTTTTGCAAATAAGAATTGTTTGTTGTTATTTTGGTTTATAGGAGCTGATTTGTAAAAGCCTGATGTGATGTATTATTGAAAAATGAACAAACAATTGAAATTATTTGGTAAATTTTAAACAATATTCCTAAATGATTATAAATTTATATTATGTATGTTGAATTTAAGTGATGATATTTAAACATATAATTACTGTTTTAAAACAGATGAAAGAATAAATGCCCCATGAACAAGCTCTGAGGAGTGAAACATAGGGGTTCTAAAAATAAAAAGATTAAGAAGTGATTTCTGCTCTGAAAGTGTATTTTTTCAGCTGAGACAAGTTACACCACCTGCAACAGAAGAAAGGGGGGTTATTAGTGGGGTACCACAGGGTTCAGTATTAGGACCGGTCCTCTTCAATGTCTTTATAAGCGACATTGCAGAGGGACTGGAAGGAAAAGTATGTCTCTTTGCAGATGACACAAAGATCTGCAACAGAGTTGATGTACAAGATGGGGTGGAAAGGATGAGAAGGGACTTGGAAAGGTTAGAGGAATGGGTCTGCACTGGAAGACATATGAAGAGAGACTAAAGAAGCTTAATATGTATAGCCTCGAGGAAAGGAGGGATGGGGGGACGTGATAGAAATGTTCAAGTGCCTCAAGAGAATCAACAAAGTCCAAGAGGGTTGCATCTTTCAAAAAAAGAGGTGTGCAAAAACAAGGGGGCACAATTTGAAGATAGAAGGGGGTGGCTCAGAGGTAATTTAAGGAAGTATTTTTTCACAGAGAGGGTTGTGGATGCATGGAACGGCCTTCCGGAGGAGGTTGTGGAGTCAAAAACAGTGGTGGAATTCAAGCATGCATGGAACAGTCATAAGGCCATTCTAGGGGGTGGGGTAGGAAGAAGCAGGCTACTGGTTAACTAGGATCTGCAGCTTATCCAGTAGGTAGGGAAATGGGCAAACTGGGTGGGCCAAGCAGTCCTTATCTGCCATCAAATTCTATGTTTTTATGGATGATTTGTATCTACAAGGATATACTTGTGGTTAGTTTCTAAATATATTAAAATTTATGAGATAAAAGTTATTTCTATAGAAACTTCAGACCATCTGGGGGTTAAAATGGTCATTAATTTAGGAGGACAGCCTAACTTTGGGAAAGGGTTTTGGAGATTGAATATAGAAAGGTTAGAGAATGAGGAATGCAACACGAAAATTCTAGATTTATTTGAGGCTAAGAATTCAGTTAAAGAATTATATGATTCATATAGTGAGTGGTGGGAGGACACAAAATATGATATAAAACAACTTTTAATAGAGGAATCACAGAAAAAGGAAAAATCTAATTATATGGAATATTTAGGTTTAAGCGTGAAATTATATAAATTAATGACATATCAAGTCTTATACAAAATCAATAAGAGTGATGGTATTGAACAGATCAAAGAGAAAATTAAGAAGCTTCAATATAATACATTAAAAACATTATATATGGAGCAGAAGAGTGGGTTGCAATGGAAAACGTATCATACTAACCCATTTGATAGTAATAAAGATAGAGCAGAGAACAGAGTTACGAATGAACTAGTAGATGAGGAAGGGCATAGACAGGCAGATATAAGCAAGATGAAATACATAGTGCAAGAACATATGAGAAAAAAATATCAGAAACCAGAAGGGAAGGAAAAGAAGGATGTAATAAGAAAAGCAAAATTGCCACAGTTAGACAAGGTGGAAATTGAAATTTTAAAACAGAAAATTACAGAAGCAGAAGTCAGAGAGGCAATTCACTCCTTAACTCTGAATACAGCCCCTGGAATTGATGGGATATCAAATGCCTTTTATAGGAAATATATAGATAAAATAGATAAAATGTTAACTTTACTGTTTAATGAGATATTTGAGGGGGGGTAAGTTAACAGAAAGCATGAGACAAGGAGTAACCTTTTTTTTGCACAAAAAGGGGGATAAGGCTGGCCCAGTGGTGCAGAGGGCTGAGGTGCTGGATGCCACACTTCAAACCATGCCAGCGACCCGGGTTCGGGAACGGACTCAGGCACTGGGGGTCGGCAGGGGAAGGGGTAGGATTGAGCATCCATAGGACTGCTCTCCCCACCTGAGGAGGGTTAGGGATGCATGATCACTCTGTAGTGGCCCCCCGGTGGAGACCAGGGGCACAACAGAGGGATCGCATGAAGAGGAACACCGGAGAAAAGAAATACTGCTCGCTAGCTGCCGGATGACAGCTCTCTATCCTTGGTTGCTTCAAGTGCCTTTCTGGGCCCTCCTTCTCCATGGCAGCATCCCCGGGCCCTAAGAAGAGTGTGCTGGGGTCATTCCTCTCCCCCCGGTTCCTTCCCCCTCGGAGGAGGGGGGCCCGCCCGGTGAAGGGATATGCCGGGATGTCCCAGGGATCAGCTGCAATACGAGGAGTAAGAGGAGGGCTGGGTTAGGACAGGAGGGGTATTGGGAGATGTGCAGAGCCTGAAGGAGTGGGGGCCTGTGAGCATGAGGAGGGTGAAAAAAGAATATACAAAAAAAGGGGGATAAGTCAAATATTAAAAATTGGAGACTAATCACTTTATTGACATCAGACTACAAAGTTTTGGCAAAAATTATAAATAAAAGATTGTTGAATTTTTGTGGAGAAATTAATCATATAGACACTGACATGTTCGATTCCCAGAAGGAATGTAAGACAAAACTTTGTACATATTAGGGAGATTTTGAATGCCAGACAAAGAAAAGAATTACAGGGATACCTGTACTTAATAGATCAGGAGACAGCCTTTGATTCCATTAATCATAAATATATATGGGATGTTCTAAAAGGATATGGAATTCCAGATAAATTGGTTGGATTGATACAACCATTATATACTGAAGCTCAAGTGTGTCCCATGGTGAATTGGCATTTGGGAATCCCGATGTACATTAAAAATGGGGTGAGGCAGGGCTGTCAATTGAGTTCACTCCTATATGTATTATGTGTTGACCCGATATTAAGGTGTATAGAAGATGATAAGGAAATTAAGTACATATCATGGGAGGGGAAATCAATTATGTAAAACTTGTGCATATGTGGACGATAGTGTTATTCTAGTACAAAATCAAGAATCGGGGAGAAAATGTTGGGATTCTTGGCAGGCTATTATGAATATACTGGGATTAAAATAAATCTGGAGAAAAGTAAGATTTATCCTGTAGGAGAAGTGAGTTGTGAGCAAAAAGGTAGCCTGAGAATATGTCAAGAACAAATAGAAATTCTTGGGATTAGTCTTGGGGGTGAAGTGGCAGCAGAAAGAAATTGGGAAACAAAATTTCAGATAGCAAGAGGGAAAACATAGAAGTGGAAAAACTGGTCTATGACTAAAGAAAAAAGAATATACTTATTAAAAACATTTATCATCCCTATATTTTTATATAGTTCTTATATTTTTCCAGTACCATTAAAAATGCAGTCTAAAATCTTGGGTGTGTTCTTTCAGTTATTATGGGGTTCTAGGTTGAATCCGGTAAAAAGGGGGTATACATATAGACCAGTTAAGGAGGGAGGTTTAAATATGGTGCAACCAGTAGTCTTTTTCATAAATAATTTTATTTATGCTAATTTGGTTTCATTTATGAAAGGGGAAGGGGGTATATGGGGGCTATTTGCTCAAAAATGGGTAGACACAGTAGTGAGGAATATAGGGATTAAAGGAAATGTAAAGGGGAAATCAATGATACCTCAGTATAGGGAAGTATGTAGAAAAAACATGATGATGTGGGGTATAACAACAGATTTAGTTCTTAGGAAAAATAGAAAGCAGGTGTATAAAGAAATAATGGTAACAAATGTTTATGAAGAGCCAGTTTTTAAGGTGAATGAAGGTTTTGATATAAGCGAAATTTTAGAGATGACTTTAGAAAAAAGAACTCCAAAGAAAATGAAAGAGACAGTATGGCTATGTAGTCATGGCAAGCTTAAGGTAAGAGAAAATCACAAACATAAAAGTAAAGAGGAGAGATTGTGTTTAGAAACTATGGAACATCTTTTTTTTTGAAGGTACATTTATTCAAAGTTTTTGGGATAATTTGACTTCTTTTGGGGGGATGAGGATGTTTAGGAATATGGATTCCAATGTTCTAGTATATGGGCAGTTAACAGAAGTGTGGGCCAATATTAATAAACACACAGCTTATGTGATTCTGTCTGTTATTAAATGGTGCATCTGGCAAGTAAGGTGTCAGAAAGTTTTGCAAACCAAGTATGTATGTTACAGGATTTACTATTTAAAATTCAGGATGAAATTGCCATAATACATCAAAATGAATGTGTTATATTTGAAGGTTATGTGGAAAAATTATGGGAAAATACAATAGTCAGATAAGAATGTAATTAAGATGAATTTAGAAACACTTTTGTATGGGTTAATGGATGAAGATTAAGGTATATGTTCTTGTAATGATTTGTTTTTGGTTTCTTGAATAAAAATTCCCCTACTCTTTTCGAGAAGTGCCATGGGATCTTTAACATCTGCCTGAACTACCACCAGAACAAACAGATGGGACCTCGGTTTAACATCGCATCCAAAAGATGGCACATCAGAAGTGCAGCACCCCCCTCATGCTGCACTACAGTGTCAGTATTGGGATAGTAACCCAAGTGCCTGGTGTGAGGATAGAACCCACAACCTTCTGATCACCCGGCCTCAGAGGCTAGTGTGCTACCTGCTGAGCCACTGACATTGATATTTTGGCACTTTTCTAACCTGCCAAAGACCCAGCTCAGCTCCAGTCCTACAGCCCCATCTCAGTTTTAAAGGGACACTGTCAACCCCCTTAGGCCTCCAATTGTCCCTAGTTAAAAAAAAAAAAAACACGTTCTGAAAGGTCACATTCTGTAGAGATTGCTGCTGTAGCTGGTAGTTTGATTCTGATCCTTTTTTTTCTTATTAAAAGTGAAAACCATACTGGTGTTACTTCACAAAAACATGTCTGTTTACAGTGTTCGATCCATTCCCACTGCATCTTTCCTAGACTAGAGAACACTCCAATACAGTCCAGCCACTCATGATGCAGTTAATGGAGAGGAAAATATTGCATTATGACTGACTGCACTGTTTGGGGATGGGGGGTTCCTAATGCCGAAAAAGTATGCAGTAATAGAACCTTAAGGATTTGAAACAAAACAAGGTTGGGTATAATTACATGATTAGCGTGTATTTCAGGTCCATGAAGACTGGAAGCAAGTAAAACAACCATCAACATCAATGGACTTCAGAGGAGGTAAGCAATCATAAAATGTGGGGTTTCAACTAGAAATAATATCATGCAAAAATGGTTGACAGTGTCCCTTTAAACTTTAAGTGCAAGATCTTTGTGGTGGTCTGGACATTATGCCTGCATCCTATTCTTCCAATGCTACTGGACCCAGACCAGGATGGCTTTGTCTGCTGGAGGCAGACACATGATAATGTGTGCCATACCTTACAACTCATTGACTACACCAATAGTAGAACCATCCCTCAAGTCATAGCCAGTTTGGATGCAGAGAAGTTTGTTTTATTTTATACATAAATAGAAATAAAACATTTCAAACAGACCCAGAAAATAAACAATAGCTCAAGGCTATTTCACCTTATATCAGGTATCTCAAAACAATTCATCAGCTTTTCTGCTGTTAGAGATAAAATTCCTGTTCAAGTACAGGTCTTTCTGCTTACCTTACTCCAGGTACGTGAGACTGGCTATGCAGCTAATCTGACTCTTTGTGTTTGAGAAAGCTTTATATAGCCCTCCCACTTATGGGAAGTCCCTCCCATAACATCCAATTAGTTCTAGGATGGTCCCTAAATAGGGAAACTCCTCCTCCTCCTCCTCTATTACATAATGAGGTTTTAGCTTATGGAGTATAAATACAGCCCTCTAGGGGCCAGTGTCCCCCTATAGAAAATCCCCTTTCCTGAACTCTTCCTAACAGGTCAGTACCTATTTTATTTTCAAACAGTAAAAACAATTATTTCATTTATACATGTTATTGTATAGTATGGACACTAGGGTGTGTGTGTGTGTGTGTGTGTGTGTGTGTGTGTGTGTGTGTGTGTGTGTGTGTGTGTGTGTGTGTGTGTGTGTGTGTGTGTGTGTGTGTGTGTGTGTGTGTGTGTGTGTGTGTGTGTGTGTGTGTGTGTGTGTGTGTGTGTGTGTGTGTGTGTGTGTGTGTGTGTGTCTCAGTGGCTTAGCAGGTAGTACACTCACCTCTGAGACTGGAAGATCAAAAGGCTGTGTTCTATCCCCACCACAGGCACTTGGGTTAAATCCTAATACTGACACTGTAGTGTAGAATGAGGGGGTTGCTGCACTCTTGAGGTGTCGTCTTTCCAATAAGACATTAAACCGAGGTCTGTTCAGATGAATGTTAAAGATCCTATGGCACTTCTTGCAAAGAGTAGGAGAATTTCCTCAGTGCCCTGGCTGAATTTTCCCCCATTCACTAAAAATACCACCAACAGCTTAATCTGGTTCAAGGTCACTTGACATTCATCTGTATCCCCCTCCTCCCCCGGGTCGTGCCTGAAAATAGGCAGAATTTGTCTAGTGCACTTACCTGGTCAACAATAAATATATCTCAGGGCTCTATATATATAATGTGGCTCCATTAGAGACCTGCAGTGTTTCTTTATTCTTTAATTTGTTTAATTTCATTATTGTGATTAGTTTATCTTGCAGCCCTCTCCTTATTCTGAGGGCTACTTTCTCTGTAAAGCATTTCCATACATAGGGACGTTCCTGTCCCTTTAAATCAGCTGATTTCTATGTTGCAGCAGAGTAGCAGGCTGCCAAAATAATCACTATCTAGCCACTCTACTATGGGGCTCTGCATAGGCTTGATAAGCCCTTTTTTATTTATTTTTATGCTGGGTTGTAACTGTAAAGTCTAAGGACAGCACAGTCCCTTTGTTAGTTTCAAGCTCCCACTTATCAGAGCACTCTATTCATTCAGAGAAGTGGGGCAGCTGAAAGTGAAAGTTTGCTGCTCCATTTAAGCTTGCCTCTCTAGCAGCCTGGACTGGCTGCACACATGCCATGGACTCCTCCATGGCTAGCTGGCACAATTCTATCCATTTTCTTTACATAAAGCCAGCAGCTGGGAGTCTTATCAACACAGGGGCATCAGTAAATACTACCACAGATGCTGAGCGGCAGCAAAAGAAAAAATAAAAGTTTGCCATTCAGTTTAAACAGTTCCTGCTTCAATCCAGGATTTTTTTTGCAGCTATATAACTACAGAGTGGCAGCAAAATAATACAGACAATAGAAACATAATACTGCTTCATCTTATTCATAATCCACCTATCCAAGTGGACTTCTCTTTTTATTTAACTAGTATTTCAAACATTTATTTATTCCTTTATTCTCTGGCACCTTAAATTCAGTGCTCCTACACAATATACACTTAAAAATGGCATAAGCATTTTAACTTGTTAACTTAATTAAGCACTACAGCACATTAAACTCATATGGCATAAAATGTATTCTATACACTTTATTCATTCTATACACTTTAGTCATTCTATGAACTTTTTTCAACCAGCACCTTATATACTTAAAGGCACTTCATATATTTGGGCATTAAATGCCATAAATGCACTTTATTTCATTCCTGCCAGCAGGCCTTAGCCTGGTGCAATATTTTTGGGAGTTCTTGGTAAGGGATGGATATACAGAAACTAAAAAAAAAGTAGTAGGAAAATGTTTTTGTGAGAGATAGAAAAGACTGACATAGGTGGCCAACCTACACCAGGGATGGAACAAGGTAAAGTATAGTATAAGAAGATACTGTTGTGCAACAGAGTTCAGTAGGGAAAAGAAGAAGATAGGAAAGGCATCCCTCCTCTGGATTTTTGGACTGGCAGAATGCCACACTCCTCCTTCTTTAAGAAAAAAAACATAATTCTTACAACTGGTTTTCGCAACAAACCTCAAGAATGTACATGCATTCCGTACTGATGCTTTAGAAGCTCCAACCCAGGGTCCTTTTAAACAATAAACAAATGACGGTGCAGTTTTTACTGTACACACAGAAATTGCTTCATTATCCTGGGGTTTAAAACACATTGCACTATTAACCATCATAGTACATCATTATAACAATTCAATATATTGTGTCTCCCTGTCTCTGTCCCTCCAGCTATGTTGAGAACTAGGTGTAAATATGTTTGTGGCCTGTATTGTACATAGTATTGATTATCCTGTGTTGTATTGTACCCTACTGCATTAATCTGTTTGTCTCTGCACGGAGTGTGGTACTTGTTTGCTGTAGTAGCTTTATCCTGTTCAGCTTTTGTATCAACTGCTGTATTCATTTGATGTACGAGTTATCCTGTAAAAATGTTGTACTGACTGCTGCACTATCAGTTGCATTGCTCTTCCTGGGTCGCCCCTGAAAAAGGGACTGTCATGTCTCAGTGGGCTTACCTGGTTATCAAAATTCAATAAGCAAATATATACAATCATACTCAGGTTTCATTCTCTCTCACTATATATGACCCATGACATGACAAAAAAATCTGTGTTTTTGTGTTGACTTCCTGACCTATGTTTTACCACAAAATGATAAGGTTGCAATGTCAGATACCATTACAAGAAAGAGAGAAAGAAATATGAACTGCAGTTTTATGCCATCTTCTGGCTTTCTCCATACAAATGCGTCTGGGTGGCTTTTCGGTCCCACACCAAGACTTTCTCTGGGGTGAGTAATACCCTGCTCCAACACCACCAGACACATCGGACCTACACAAGGTCCCCACACCTGGATCCCTCAGGGCCTTAATACATTCATTTCTATGTCATATTACATTTTCCACATTCCATTTATTCTGTTTAAATATACCGACCCCAGAGGGTAACCCTTTGACCTCCAGACCCATGGTTATCCCATCCCATGTGGGTCATAACAGACACCTAAAGATAGTCAAGGAACCTTCCATGCCAAATACCTTGCAAATAAATAGCCAGTTCTGAAAACTTTGGGGAGAGGCAGTATCTATAAACATCCTCTTCCATTAATGTATCATTGTTGGTCATTTGATACCAACGTGTCCCTTGTGTCCTATGTGGGAGTCTCCCCCTTTTCCAACGGTACCATTTCATGCCCTTTAATACTTTGGGTCACTGCTTCCACATCTCTTTCATGGGCCGCTATTTGTCTGTCCATATAACAGGTCTTAAGGTGTAATGCCACCTCCCTGTACATGCCCGGTCAATAAATGTATGGGATTATACGTGCCAAAACCTCCTCATGACTCAGATGCCCCGAGTTACTGGAGCAAGCTTTCTCCATTACCTTCTTCCTCTATGCCTCGGGAACCACTATTCTGGCATCCACCTATTTCATCCGGGGGTTAGGCCTCATGTGATGTAGGACTCCTTCCCGGAGTTCATAACACCATAACTGTTTCACCCCTACACCACCATTGACCGGCCTACTCTCCTGAACTTAATATGGGTTATTAACTTGCTGATAGTAACATCTGCTATATGCCAGTTACCTCAATTAGTAACAGGACAACAGTAAGTTATTTTTTTTAATTCAATATGTTTTATTCATTATACTGTATACAGCATAAATGACAATAATGGCACATAGGTGAAAATTGGCAGGCTACAACTCAATGCATCAAGACTGCCAATACAGTTATTAACAAAATAGACACATAATAAAGTAAAAACTAAAATAGACAACATACATTAAATTAAACAAATATTCCCCCCATCCCACCCCCACCCCCTGGTGCCAATCATGGTATCTACTGTCCATAAAATGGCTTAAGTCAGTTGAGTGGCTTTGGTCTTTGCAATATGCCGTTCCAATTGAAGAGCCAATAATATTTCTCCATGCCATTCTATCACAGATGGCAAGGATTCCTCCTTCCAGTACCTCATGATGGTTAATTTGGTTACAGCAGATATCATAGCTATATGTGCCATTCTTATTCTAGGGGTATCAGAGGGATAATAATTGAGCAGACAAGCCTCTGGTGTAAACAGTGGATCGAGCCCTAGCATTGGGTCAAGGGAGCTTCTGATTGCTTGCCTATACTTATGAACTGTTGGACATTTCCATAACATATGATATAAGTCCCATCTGTTGCTGAACACCTTTGGCATTGGGAGCAGGGTAACCTACCCATTTTACATAATCGCTCTGGAATATAATATAAATTGTGCATTATGTTATACCGTATCAAGCGAAGTCTATCCTGTTTAATAAATCTGTAACTATTATTCAAGGGCCACTTCCATGTGTTAACATCCTCTGTGATGGAAAGTTTTTGGGTCAAATAGTAGCATATACCTTGTGGCAGGTGAAAGTCTAGAGATTGTAAGATTCCATATATCTTGGAAACCGAGTGTGGTTGTTCTACTACCTGAAAGAGGGTAGAGGGTTCCATTTTTGGAGGAATATATCCACCCTGTCCCCCCAGAAAGGAAACCAGGATGTGTTTTAGTTGCCAATATTTAAAAAGATGTCCCATATGTGTACTGAAGTGCTGCTGAAATTGGAAAAGGGAGTATATCCCATTAGGGCTATATATTGGATCTTAGCCTGCTTCACAAGCATCCAAATGAGGAGAAATAGGCCTGTTTCAATTTTAATTTGAGGATTGCACATTAATGGCTGTTCTAGGGACTTATGCCAATCAAGGCCAGATGCTTTTGCACTTGGTGCAAAGCTCTGATGGACCATCCAATCAGAGTATCCTTTAGGGCTGTAGGAATAAATTTTGGGGAAGAATAATCTAGTGATGTTAGATTATAATGGCTCTTAGAGGCCAAGTACCTCTCAATATCTAGCCAGAGAGGTAAATATGTATCTGCATCTTGTAATGATAGCATACAGAGCCAGTATCTTAATTTACTAATGTGATGTGCACTGTAGTAAATAAAAAATGATGGAAGAGCAAGACCCCCTTGGAGCTTTTGCACTGTAAACTTGGAATAAGCTTGTCTTACTCCTTTCCCCTTCCACAAATAAGAATTCAATAGTTTATGCAGTTTTATAAACCAGGACTTGGGGAGGAAGAACCCCAACATGCCCATAGGATATAACATTCTAGGAAGCACTCATCTTGATTGTACTGATCCTTCCCCATAATGAAATGGGGAGGGATCCCCACCTGTCAAGATCTGTTTTCAATGCGGACATAAGATTTGCAAGATTCTTTTTTACTATGATAGATATTTCTCTGGCAACTTTAATGCCCAGATATGTCAAAGATTTGGACTCCCATTTTAGCCCAAATTCCTCTGTTTCACCATACACAAACTTTCCATTCATTGGAAAAATTCTGGTGTTTGAGAGATTCAACTTATAACAGAAAACCCTAGAAAAAATATCTATCTCTTCTAACAACACTGGGATACCTATAACGGGTTCTTCCAAATGTAATAATAAATTGTTGGCATAAGCCAATAAAAGGTGTCATTGTTCTCCCACTTTGATACCTTTAAGGCATGGAGAAGAGACCAATCGTTGTATAAAGGGTTCTAAATACAAGTTAAACAGGAGCGGGGATAGTGGACAACCCTGCCTGGTGCCACGACATAATGGGAATGGATCTGAAAGTACACCATTGCACCATACCCGGGCAAATGGGGAAGCGTATAAGAGACAAGTCCACTTAATAAATTCCTTTGGCAGGCCAAAACATTCCAGGGCAAGAAAGAGAAAATCCCAAGAGACCCAATCAAAAGCCTTTTCGGCATCTAAAGATATTAGGGTCATTGGGATATCTGATTTCTTGGCCAGCGAGAGAAGATGTAATAATCTGCACATATGATCATTAGAGGACCTGCTTATCATGAAACCAACCTGTTCTGTGCCAATTAACTTGCCCATAATAGGCCCTAGTCTGTTAGCTAGTACTTTTGCTAAGATTTTGATGTCTGAATTCAGGAGGGAAATGGGACGGTAATTTTCTGGTAGTTGTGGGTCTCTACCCTGCTTGGGGATTACTACGACCAGGGCTTCTAGGAAACTATGTTCTGTGATCCCATTCTCATACGTTGAGTTAAACACATCCATTAGTAGGGGGGTTAAGTCTGGTGTACAGTATTTGTATAAATTACTTGGGAAGCCATCCGGTCCCGGTGACTTGTCTAAAGGAAGCTGCTTAATGGCTTGTTCAATTTCCCAGGCTTGTATACGAGCTGTCAGGGGGAGGGCATGGAAGCCTGACCGAGTCTAAATATATTCGGATTTCTTCCTTTGCGGGGATTTCTTTCTTACTGACTGTGTAGAGATGTTGAAAGTAATTTTTGAAGCCTTCAGTTATTTTCCTGGGGTCTGTGGTAATTTGATTCATATTGGGGAAGTATAAACCAGGTATAAATCTGTCCGCCTCTGCCTGTCTAAGTTTGGATAGCCAGGAGCTTTCCAGCCATTTCCCCTGATTCAGGATAATTAAATTTAGTCCTCTTAAGAGAAAGCTCAGCTCTTTGTGCCATAAGATCTAAAAATCAGGCCTGCAAATTATGAGGTGTAATTAAATCCTGTTCCAGTGAGTGAGCACTGATGTCTTGTTCCACTGTTTTAATCAAGTTGAGAAGTTCTACCATACGAGCTTTAGATTGTCGCATCCTGGTAGTAGATAAACATATAAATTCTCTCCTTAATGCACATTTTAATGCTGCCCAAACCACATCAATGTTTGATACTGAACCAATGTTATGTTCTAGAAATGACAATATAAAATCTTTGATGTACTCCAGTGTAGCCGGTATCTGCAGAAGCTGATTATTCAGACACCATAGTGAATCTCTCTTAACTCCTGGACCTAGGAATAATATAATGGAGATAGGAGAGTGGTCTGATATGACACGTGGGTGAATAATCGCATCCAGTATTCCTGGAATAACTGAAGAGCTCACCAGAAAGTAATCAATTCTAGAGCAGGTGCAATGTGAAGAGGAGTGAAAAGTGTAAAACCTCTCTGCAGGGTTCAACACTCTCCAAATATCAATTAAACTGGCCCCCACTATTAGGTCCTTCAAGGCTCACTGGGCTGGGGTAAGCCTACATCTTTTAGAATCTGACCTATCTAGCTGAAGCTGAGGGGCAATGTTCCAATCCCCTCCCAGTATTATAGTCGTAGGGGTATTATGGGACAAAAGACCCAAGAGATGTATAAAGAACTGAGGGGAATCTACATCTGGACTGTATACTGATCCTAGTATAACTTGCTGCATGGCTAGTTTCCCCTGGATCAAGATATAACACCCATTAATGTGCCATATCTCTTGAGCTCTAGTTGAAAGGGAATATTCTTACCAATCAGTATGGCAACCCCACCCCCTTTTTGTAGAGATTCCCACCCCAAAAGTCTGTCAACCCCAATTCCTACCTAGCAGAGAAGTATCCTCCCTTCTAAGATGTGTTTCCTGCAAACATGCAGTTCCAGTTTAAAGGTATAAGATGTGTTTTAGGACTATTTGCCATTTACATCTGTCCCATGCTCCCCTGACATTCCAGCTCAAAATTCTATAAGGTCCAGACATTCCCAAACCGTTGACAGTAATCCCAGATTCCTATATAAGTACCTGGAGCAGCTTCTGACAGTTGTAAACCATTTCTCAGCAGATTCCTAAACGCACATATAATTGGCACCAATACCACCCTCCAATATTGTAATCCCATTAAAAACAAATTAAGCAAACCCCTAATAAACAACCCCTGGTTCCACAAACTGCACTGACTTACCCTTTCTGTCAGGTGATATCCTACTGCAGCCCAGAGAAAGCAATCCCATCACCTCCCCTCAGTCAATAACACACTCTATAGTTATATCTGAAACTCAGTGATGTTCCAATTATACCTATTGCATATCCAAAAAGAAAAGGAGAAGCATTTGTGACTGTCCATGTTTCCCCCTACAGACTACTCGGTAAACAAAAGGAAAAGAAAATGAACTTTGCAAAATTTTGCATAATAGTTATTTATAGCTTATTTAAAATAGGTCAGAAAAAAGGCAAAGCTCACCTGGCTGCTAAACGTTCATGTAAAAACTGTGATCCTAACATTTAACATTCCTGTACCAGCTCTAACCTAAGCAAAATTATTTAATTCCTACTCCAATGGTGCCATCTAGTGGAGATAAAAGGAGAACTAAAGCAATTTTGAGATTAGCTTCTCCAATAATGAATGAATGAACAATACAAAATAAAGCAGGATCTAACGGCTGCAAACTGATAGAACCAGGACTGCACGTTACCCTAAACAGAAAGAAATGGAGAAAAAAAAGGGGGGGGGATATTTATAATCAAGCTTCAAGTCCTGGCGCCTATATTAATATTATACATGGTGATACAGTCTCCTGATAAGGATATTCTATTAGGGTGTGAGCAGCCAGTTCTCCACAAACTGTCAAAGCTATGACAAAAACGTGAGCGATCTCAATGAAGCAAAAAAGAGATCTCTTACAGCTGATGAAATCCCTGCGAGTTCCAATTTCCCCACAGATGATCCAAATTATAGCCGATTCCAGTGACCAAGTCCTGATAAATATTATTTTTCCCTCGGGAATGACAATGCCCCAACAGTCCCAGTCAAGCAAAGATAACCATGTCAGATGCAGATAACACTTCTACTAAGCTGCAGCTGGAAGCGTTGCCACTTGGATTGACGCATTACTGGATTCCATCAAAAATTCAAGACATACTTTTTACCTCATTAAGCAGAAGCTCTAGGTGCTGACAAAGTCACTTGAAGAGGTCGGGTAACAAACTCTTGAGCTCGGTTTTAGCCAGCTCCACTGTCTCAAAGGAAAGCCATTCGTCGTTAGATTTAACACAAAGAAGAGCAGGGTACTTAACTTTGAATGGCTTTCCAGCAGCAATAAACTTAGTAACTAAAGGATGTAGCTCCTGACGTTTCATTCTAACAGAGTGGTGCAAATCCTGGCTTATTCTAATATACTTGCCTTCCCAAATAATTTCTTGTAGATCTTTGGCCTTGGCTGGTATATGCTGCTTGTCGAGGTAATTCAACAGCTTGCAGATGATTGGTCTAGGAGGCGAACCCAACAGAGGCAGAGGGTGAAGCGTACGGTGAGCTGTCTCCATGACGTATGTTGATCCATTTGGGAAGGACTGGCAATTTTTTCACATACTTTTTGAACAAAAGTTATTGGAGAGGACCCTTCTTCGTGCTCCAGAATCCCCAGTATTATTATATTACTTTGTCTACTCCTTCCCTTAAGATCTTCAAGTTTCTCCTCAAGTTTTTTGATACGCCTTACAGTATTGACCCTATCAAGATCAATCCAGTCCATTTTCTTTTCCAAGGAGACAACTCGGGTCTCTGAGTCTCTGACCCTAAGATTGAGAGATTCAATGGAGGTTTTGATGTCATGCAACTCTGTCAAGATATCTGCAGCTGAGCGTTGCAAGGGCATCATGATCTCGAGAAATCTGTCCTCCGTCAGTGCTACAGAGCCCGAGGTAGGTTTAGTGGTGGCCTGTCTAGGTTTCTTTGGGGCCTGTTCCTTCTCCAGTGATTGTGGCGGAGTGTGTTTAGGCAGCACCTTGCACATATATACATCCATGTCGACACCAATAGAGTTAAGTTTGTATTACAAAGAGAATTATTGTTAGTGTCTAACTAAGTCAGGTATGTTTTAGCATGAAAAAAGTGAAAGTTTTGACCGAGAGGATATGGAGCAACCCAAACTTGCTTCCTTGCTCTAAGCTGCCATCACATGACCAGGACAACAGTAAGTTATGACAGGAGGTGGTACAGAACATGTGAAAGTCCCTTCAGCCCTCACAGCCTCTTCCATCTTGATTGTAGTCTTCTCCCCCAATATTATATTGCCAGGCACAGTCTTACCTGGGATCTCTTCTTGTCGTTCATCATCTTCCACCAAGTAACAGCCTGGAAAAATTGTCAACAAAGGGATTTCCACAAATACTGGCCATAAATGCTCAATCAGGGGGTCCTCTTCCTCCAGAGCCCATGGATCCTGCCTCTCCGATTCCTTCTCCAAGCCCTCCAGTTGGGACCTCTCCAGTAGCACCTGGTATTGGTGCTCTGCCTCTCTTCAGTGTTTGTCCACCTCCAGCCATCACCCACTCATTCAATGTATGAGCCACATGAGGTTCTCCACCTGGACTTTGGATTCGATTTGACACATCCTTGGTCTTTCTTCTTTTCCATCCTTGCCATAGGAGTCTGTCGATTGACAGTCTGTCTTGGCCTTTGGTTTCCTCTCAAACTCCAGGACTGGAATCAACTGCTCTCCTGTCAGCTCGGCCTGTGCTTTAGTCAGAGCAGGTCATACAGGTGTTGTCATGAGGGAAAAAAACATACCACCATGCCATGGGTTACCTTGGTATCAGATCTGACACCTACTGGAATCCACACTGCAGCTAAGACTTCCAGTATCCCATTTCTAACACCATATATTGCAGTGATGTGGGTATAAAGATAACACTGGATACAGTAATAGGGTACAACACACTCACTGCATGTTTTATTTTATACAAAAATAGAAAAAATAAATAAATAGAAATAAAACAGTTTAAACAGAACAAGATAATAAACAATAGTTCAAGGTTATTTCACCTTACATCAGGTATCTCAAAACAATTCATCAGCTTTCCTGCTGGTAGAGATAAATTCCTGTTCAGGCACAGGTCCTTCTGCTTACCTTACTCCAGGTGAGACTGACTATGCAGCTAATCTAACTCTTGGTGTTTGAGGAGAGCTTATGTAGCACTCCCACTTATTGGAAGTCCCTCCCATAACAGTCAATTCGTTCTAGAATGGTCCCTAAATAGGGAAACTCCTCCTCTATTACATAATGAGGTTTTAGCTCATGGAGTATAAATACAGCCCTCTAGGGGCCATTGTCCCCCTATAAAAAATCACCTTTCCTGAACTCTTGCTAACAGGTCAGCAACTATTTTAGTTGCAAACATACTAACATACTAAAATGCCAGCAGAATAGGACTAACGGTCTTTCGTGTCTGCTCGTTTGGTCAGCCCCCAACCTGGGTGCTGACCTTGCTGCCCCCCTTGCCTACTCTGGCTTCTCCCTTCCCAGTTCCGGATATTCTTGCTGCATTGGATTTTGCTTCCAGAACCCTTCCCTGTACCTGTCCCACCCCCTCTTGAACCCTTCCACTGTCTCTGCCTCCACCAGGCCCCTAGGCAGTGCATTCCATGGCTCCACCACCCTCTCAGTGAAGTAGCACCTCCTCCTTTCTCCCCTGAATCTTCCCCCCTCCAGCTTCCACCCATGCCCTCTAGTGGCCCCTCCTCCTTCCTTCGAAGCACCCTGACTGTTCCTCCCCTATTTACCCTCTTCATGTACCTGAAGACCTCTATCATGTCCCCCCGGTCCCTTCTCTCTTCCAATGTGTACATATTTAGCTCTTCGAGCCTCTCCTCATAGGTCCTGTCCCCCAAGCCCCAAATCATTTTGGTTGCCCTCCTCTGGACCCTCTCCAGGAGGTTAATGTCTCTCTTTAAGTATGGCCTCCAAAACTGCACACAGTACTCAAGGTGCGGCCTCACCAAACAGTTATACAGAGGGAGTATCACTTCCCTCCTTCTGGAGGTGATCCCCCTAGCGATGCATCCCAGCATCCTGTTGGCCTTGGCTGCTGCCCTCCTACAAGTCTCAGAGTTGTTCATCTTGACATCCACCACCACCCCCAGGTCCCTTTCAGCCATCGAGACTTGTAGCATTCCCCCAGGGTGTACACTTGGCCTGGGTTTCTGGCCCCCAGGTGGAGTACCTTGCATTTCCCTGCATTGAACCTCAGCTTCCACTTTCTAGACCATCTTTCCAGAGCCTCCAGGTCCCCCTGTAGGGCCACCCTCCCCTCCTCCCCATCCACCACTGCCCCCAGTTTCGAGTCATCTGCAAAGAGACTCATCTCACTCCTGACTCCTGTCCTTATGTCAGAGACGTAGGCGTTGAACAGAAGGGGCCCAAGAACTGATCCCTGTGGCACCCCACTAATGACCCTCCTTGGGGATGAGACTATCCCGCCAACTACGACCCTCTGGGTCCGGTCCTGGAGCCAATTGCCTATCCATCTGATCATCTGGTTCCCCACCCCCATTTCTCCCAGCTTATCCAACAGGCCCATGTGAGGAACAGAGTCAAATGCCTTGCTGAAGTCTAGAAAGAGGACTCACAAACAGTGAAAACATTTATTTCATTTATACATGTGCTGTATTGTTATAGTATGGACACTTGCCCTTTATATCTCAGGGCTCTATATATATAATGGGCTCCTTTAGACGTCTGCAGTGTCTCTTTATTCTTTAATTTGTTTAATTTCTTTATTGTGTTTAGTTTATTTTGAAGCCCTTTCCTTATTCCGAGGGCTACTTTATCTGTAAAGCATTTCCGTACATAGGGATGTTCCTGTCCCTTTAAATCAGTTGATTTCTGTGTTGCAGCAGAGTGGCAGGCTGCCAAAATAATCACTATCAAGCGGCTCTCTTGTGGGGCTCTGCATAGACATGATAAGCCCCCTTTTTAGTTATTTTTATGCTGGGTTGTAACTTTAAAGTCTAGGGACAGCATAGTCCCTTTGTATTTTTAAGCTCTCACTTATCAGAGCACTCTATTCATTTAGGGAAGTGGAATGGCTGAAAGTGAAAGTTTGCCGCTTCATGGAAGCCTGCCTCTCTAGCAACCTGCACTGGCTGCACACATGCCACAAACTCCTTCATGCCTTGCTGGCACAATTCTTTCCATTTTCTTTACATAAATCCAGCAGCCGGGAGTCCTATCAATACAGGGGCATCAGTAAATACTACCACAGATACCGAGCAGCAGCAAAAGAAAAGGTAAAAGTTTGCCGCTTAGTTTAAACAGTTCCTGCTTCGATGCAAGATTCTTTCGGCAACTATATAACTACAGAGCGGCAACAAAATAATACAAGCAATAGAAACATAATGCTGCTCCATTATACTCACAATCCACCTATCCAAGTGCAGGGATTTATTTAACTATAAAAATTGATTAGCGTTTTGCTCATAAAAGTGCTAAATCTTTGTGAAAATGCATAGCTCTTGCCTCACTGTGTTTAACAAACACAGCACTTCTAGAAAATCTATATAAATACTTTCTGTACAGTTAGCATTGTCCCAAGAAAAAAACTGCTAATCAATTATTTAAAACCCTGAAGTGGACTTCTTTTTTTATTTAACTAGTATTTCAAATATTTTCTTTTTCCTTCATTCTCTGGCACCATGTACTTAAAAACTGCATAATCATTTCAACTTACTAACTTAAACACTGCAGCACTTTAAACTTATTATATGGCACAAAATATATTCTGTGCACTTTATTCATTCTATGCACTTTATTCAACCAGCACCTTTTATACTTAAAGGCACTTTATATCTTTTGACATTAAATGCCATAAATGCACCTTATTTCATTCCTGCCAGCTGGTCTTAGCCTGGTGCATTATTTTGGGGAGTTCTTGGTGAGGAATGGATGTATACCAACTGGGAAAAAAGTAGTAGGAAAATAATTTTAGTGAGAGTTAGAAAAGACTGACATAGGTGGCCAACCTACGCCGGGGCGGAAAAAGATAAAACATAGTATAGGAAGATACTGTTGCACAACAGATTTCAGTAGAGAAAAAAAGAAGATAGGATAGACATCTCTCCATCTGGTTTTTGGACTGGCAAAACACAATTCTATCACAGCCGTTTCAGAAAAGTGGACAGTACTGGAGCAATATGGAACTTTATCAGCTTTTAAGCTTACTCTAGCCAAAACAGAATCTTTAGTTTATAATTATCTCCCCTCAGTTGAGCTTCAGCAACAGTCTCCTATTCACTGAAATAGGGGCACAGTTAAATACCTGTGGATTTGGATCACAAAACAACAGGACATTTGGAGGTCCTAAATTTTGAGCCCCTAACCCAGAGGATATTGGCTGACCTCACCAACTGGGTTACTTTGCTCTTGCCATTCCTGGCCAATGTGGAAGTTATCCACCAAAACATACTTTCCAGAATATTATATTTTTTATAGACACTTCCTATTGGCCCAGATAAAGCATACTGCCAATGCTGGGATACAATTATAGCTTGCTTTTTATGAGGAGGTCACTCATGAACACAATACCCCATATTACAACTCCCGAAAAACAAAGTGGTTTTAACTTGCCTAACCTCGCATTCTACCTGGTGGCAGCACAGTTTTGCTTTATATATCTTTGGCTGTCTCCTCATTACCAGGCCCACTGGAAATGCACAGAGTTCATTTTAAACTATTTTCATGAACTGGATAACTATCTGTTCTCCAATCCTGACAGGGTCATGCCACTCTCAGATTTCACAATGTACACAGCTCTAAAGCTCCAACTCTGTGGAAAGTGTTGGAATTTATATTTCCCATCAGCAGTGATACTCTGGAACAGGGCTGTTGCAAATGATTCAGCTTTTTTCCCAATGCAACAGATAGATGGCTGGCTCTATACTTGGACCGACTAAGTCTTCAGTATATTTTGTCTGTTTTATGACACTACAGGGTTTCAGAATTTTCAAGAGTTACAAAAAGAATATCAGGTCCCTAATCCATTCATGCCACCTTACTTCCAGGATTGGTGTACAAGTTCAAATAAATTGCTAGATAAAACTGGATTATTGGAGAAAATTATTAGGATCACCAATTTGGGGATCTCGGGACCTGTTTAATAGGGAATCTATGTAGAGGACATCTGGAGGTAAAAATGGATAGCACAGAGATTATTCCCATTAGGTGGAACAATGAATTACAATCAACACAAACATGGACTCCTGGCTCAAATACACTGTCCCAACATACCAAATAACAGCCTCCACCATGTGACGTGACTTCTCATGAAAGTGTAGCTTGCAATATTTTCCAGCTCCCAAAGTTCAGGCTAAGTACTTGGGGCCCCACATGGGGAAGTGCTGAGGAGGATGTGAGGTGGTACAGAAAAATCATAGCCACCTATTTTGGATTTGCTTAAATCCATTCAGTTACTGGCAGAGGCTATCCAAAGCCATAGACAAGACTTTTGTGGAGCAGGGATTGATGACCAGCATTGGTACTGCTATCTATTCCATCAAAACATGTAGTGAGAAAACCCTCAAATTGCTATTAACGTTAATGGTAGCAGCTAAAAAAGTGATCACTCGTGTTTGGCTTACTGACAGGATTTCCTTGCTTATTCAAACACCAAAACACAAAATAGGGTTTCAGCAAGTCAAGAAGTGCGCTATGCCCAGGGAAAATAGTTGTAGGGCAGAAACAAACTGTTACACATTGAGTCAGTACCTTCTTTAGAAGTTCAAGGAATGCTCCATAAACAAGGTTTACAGGCAGGCTCATTTCTCTTCATGCTGACCAGTCACTCACCCGATGCATTAAACCACACCTTAAGGGCATGGCATTTTCTCAGTGAGTGTGCTAAACTGCAGCCACAGAGCACTGGATTAAAATGACAGCTTTTGTAAAATGGAATGAAAAGAAATGAGCCCGCCTGTAAACCTGCTTATACAAGTGTCCTGCCTGATGTGTGTGTTTTGAACCAGTATGCATTTCTGAGTTCATATAAATAAAAACTTTGAGACTGTTTTGATAAATGAAATTGTTTGCTGTTTTCCTTGAACTGATAAAGAAGGTGCGTCCATTGTTATGTATGGGTAGCAGTCTCTCTCTCTCTCTTCTCTCTCTCTCTCTCTCTCTCTCTCCCCCTCTCTTTCATTCATTGGCAGACTACAGTGAATTCAATGTATTGAATGGAAACACTGACCTCTAGACTTAGGGGACACTGAAATACAAATGAAGAATTCTGGTACAGATCGGTCCTGTACCAGTTAGACACAAGGGCCCTTTATGTTCCAAGAAGGGGGCAGACCTATTGACTGCCCACTGGCAGGTACCTTACCCGTCCATACACAATAGAAGTTATGCAGGGTTTTTCACAAAATGTAATGTAAGGGTCAATCATAGGTACACCCATCTGTACCATAATACTATATTGCTTTAATCTCAAGATGGGAGCTCTGTGTTTCCCTGGACCTCAATCCACTTGAATGTATTTTATGTGTAGTGTAGAATTATACCCCCTCTTTATGTCTAGCGATGCAACAACTGAATGTATTTGACGTGATGTATAGTTGTTGCAGTGTCTTCATGTTTCTGTATTAACCTCTGTGTTTGTTCTTTAACAAATACAAATAAAATCCCAAATATATTAAAAGGGGAATATTATAGGAAATTGTATGCAGAGGCTGAGATATTCAGAAATGCACCAAAAGTCCAGCACAAGTCTGGCGCAGCACAAACCCGATGCACCATGGCGCAACTGGAGTCATATTCAGAGGACGCGCAGGCTGAACAGCGCCAGCACAATGTGGCTGAATATGGCAGAGTTGCACCACTCACACACAGAGATGCCACAGAGCAACCATGGCAGCACAGAGCAGCACAGCAACATAGGGGGGCAGGGCACAGAGAACAGACTCAGGGACACAATCATGGAAGCACAGTGACAGCGGCCACAGGAGGCCCCCCACCAGCAGGGCACACACAGGCACCCGGAGACCGGACCCCAGAACACAATGGTGGCATGGATTGCAGATGACAGGAGGTGCCAACAGCCAAGAGAAGGCTGCCAAGGGAGCCCCCCCCAGGCAGGCCACCGGCCGTGCCCCCCCTACCACGAGACCATGGCAGGCCACACACAGGACCATGCAGCCAAGCACACACATGCCACACAGGCACACAGGAGCCCACACTGGCCACTGAATGGGCCAGGATGCAGGCAGTGTGGAAGACCACATGGGACGGGTTGCACAACGCCAAGCAGAGGACCCCAACACAGTGTGTGGACAGTACCGGAACAATGACTATGGCCGTGCGCCACCACCATGCACACACCTGCCACACGCCTCTGACTGCCACCCCATGGACACCCCAATGCACAGCCACCGAACCAGGGGATGGACACCACCACTGTGGGACACACCACAGGACACAGCAGGGAACCACAGAAGCACAACATGTGCCCCCTCTCATGTACACACCACGGACAGACACTGGGCCACTGCAGCATGGCTCCACATGCCACCTACAAAGCAGACATGGACACAGGCAGGTATGTTAGAAAAGATTTATGAAACAGGTATCCATGTACAACACATAACAGGAGCAGGGAAATTGTAGGCACATCGAGGGAAGGGGACAGGGAACAGGGACTGTACAGCGGTAGTGGGGACTGTAGGGGAAGGTGCCACAGGGAAAACAGGAGCCAAGAACTGGAACATCAACAACGGCCACATTCAGCCACCCCACCAAGCCTCCACTCTCTCCTCTCTGCTGCCAACATCTTCCGGATGGCGACAATCACCTCCAGGATATTGGAGACAACCAGGAGCATCTGTCACATCAGCCTCAACAGCATTGTGTGAGGCGCTCTCCACGCCAGACGCCGGACACCTATGGCAAGGGACAGGACAGGTGATCAGTGCAAAGGCCCAAGGAACTATGCCCACCCACAGTGTGCAATGGGCAGTGGGACCACACACCCCTGGAGGGCCCAGAACGGATACCTGTAGGGGGATGGGCCAATGCCATCCAGCAACATGGCACACCACCGCATTGCTTAGAGGTGGTCCACACCGCATAACGGCCACACGACCGCACAGGGGCAGTCACATGGCAGACTGTACCGGCAGCACTGCAGCAACAATGGTGGCAGCCGGCTCCATGCCCACCCCACCAACAGCCGGCACACGGGTCCAATGGATGTACCACAGTGTCATGCACCACACACAGTGCAACACACACAGCTGTCACAGCACATGGCACAGGTGGCCATGCCCGCATCCACTCCCCACCGCCTCCCCCCCATGTACAGTGAGAATAACCATGACAGTGCTTACCTGGCCCCTGTGGTGCAGCTTGCACAGGTCTGCCCCCATCAGGGTTCACCCCTCGGTTGCGCTCTGCCACCGGCCTGGTCCACCTGCAGTTCTCCGGCCCTGTGAATGGAAGGAAGACAGGAGCACATCAGTACCCGACCACACCAGCTGCCCCCACCAGCCCTATGTGCACAGGGCATGCCCCTGGCTGACATGTCCTGCATGCCAGCACAGCTGCATTGCAACACACGCGGCAGCTGGCAATGACAGTCAGCAATGTGCACGGCGACAGTGTACCCCACCGCAGGGCATGCCAAGCAGCGACACCAACACTGCAGTAGAGCACCAGGGCAGACATGCAACATGTGAACACCTACCCGGCTGTGGCACTGCACCATGCCTGACGCGTGCCTCAAGCCCCCCGGAGACATTCAGAGTCCCTTCGGCACAGGTCACCATACCAGTGCCTGCACTGCTCCTCTGTCCAGGGAATTCCTGTCCTCCTCTCCAGGCGGACGGCAATGGTCTGTCAAACACTGCCCCTGGCCTGCTGTAGGGGCACCAGGCTGAAGAGCTGTGCACCGTAGGGCTCCACACATGCAGCCAGGTTGATCACCTCCAGGTCGCACCAGTTATTGGCATAGCATTCCCGACCCTGTGCCATGGTTCTCTCATGGTTCGGCGGTGCAAATGGCAGGAACAGGCACACGTGGCAGCCACAGCTGCCGGATACGTGATGCATGGGAGAATGTGTGGTGCCCGCCCATCGTGCATTGCTGAGCATGCACAGTCGGTGTGGCCCAGCGGGGTCACAGGGTCATGGAGGTGACCCAGGGATCAGAGGTCACCAACCAGTGTGCAGTGCGCATGTGTGCAGTAGGACAAATGACACCATGCATGATCATGTGCATAGCTGCCCATGCGCAACATGCACAGTGCCGCTGCATTGTGCTGTCCACGCGTGGTGTGCAATTAACACCATGACAGCATAGCGCACATGCGCACTGCAGGCCCACACACCACGCATGCGCGGGCATTGTGCCCTGGCCTGCTCCGGCAAAACACCATTGGCGCATGGCGCATCTTCTCAATATTCAGATGCCACATGCAAATGAGCTCATCAGCCAATGCGAGGCTCAGTGGGGTGCATTAGCATATCATTACCATTGAACACAACCTCATTTGCATTCGTTGAGCCTCATAAGTGCCACGGAACAGCACAGGTCATGTACCATTATTGCAGCCTTGACAGGTAAGTGGGGGATGCGCAGCAGCAGACTGGGAGCAGACAGCACTGCAAGGTGGGATGGACCAGGGAGATGCTGCCGCTGACAGACTGTGCTGTCCATGTTCACAGGAGGCAACATGTTGGCACATGAGGAGGGTGAGGAGTTGGGGCCTGCACAGAAGCACAGGCCCAACTTCACAAAGGCCAAGACAGATGCCCTGTTCGAGGCCTACCTCGACAGGGAGGCCCTGTTGAGCGGTGCCACAGGCACACCACAGTAAAGGGCCATTGGATGGGAGGAGGTGGAGGTGGCGACCTATGTCAACCAGCACAGCAGCCACCAGCGGTCAGTGCAGGAGTGCCGCAAGAAGGTCGGGACTGACAGGCAGCGCATTAAGGAGAAGGTGGCAGCCATCAGAGCGTCCCATAATGCCACCGGAAGAGGGCCAGCATATGCACCTACACTAATTCCCACAAAGGAGTTGGTGGCAGCCACCATCCACCGCACCTTGATGGAGGGTGTGCCTGGAGGCTTCCAGATAGGTGTCTGCCCATCAGTACATGGTATGTATGGCAGCCACGCATAGCTGGTGGTCCGGAGAGTGCATACACAGGCGTGCTGTCATACATGCGGCCGTCCTGCATGCCATGTGCACGTGTGCACACCCACGCACATGCCATGGTGCTGGACACATGCGGCAGCAGTGTGGAGAATTACATGGTTAGCCCTATGCTATTCTATAGTGTGCCCCTTGCCTGTCCCTGGCACACACCCCACCTTGCACACCCTGGCCACTCCCACCCCCAGTTCTGCTATGCCCATTGCCCCTTACCCATGCCCTACTTACCCACTAGGTGGCCCGTGGGGATGTCCCTACATTACATAGAAACATAGACTTTGACAGCAGATAAGGACCGCTTGGCCCACCTAGTCTGCCCATTTCCCTACTTACAGAATAAGCTGTAGATCCTAGTTAACCAACAGCCTATTTCTTCCTACCCCCCACAAGAATTGCCTTATGTCTGTCCCATGCATTCTTGAATTCTCCCACAGTTTTAGATCCCACAATGTCCTCAGGAAGGCTGTTCCATGCATCCACCACCCTGTCTGTGAAAAAATACTTCCTCACATTGCCCCTGAGCTGTCCCCCCTCTATCTTCAAATTGCGTCCCCTTGTTCTTGCACATCTCTTTTTCTGAAAGATGCTACCCTCTTGAACTTTGTTGACTCCACTGAGGTACTTAAAAGTTTCTATCATGTCTTCCCTCTCCCTTCATTCCTCAACGGTATACATATTAAGCTCCTTTAGTCTCTCCTCATATGGCTTCTCTTGCAGACCCTGAACCATTTTAGTTGCCCTCCTCTGGACTGCCTCCACCCTGTCTACGTCCTTGCAGAGATGGGGTCTCCAGAACTGGATGCAGTACTCCAGATGGGGTCTCACCAACTGTCTGTACACAGGGATAACAACTTCCTGTTTTCTGCTGGTGATGCCTCTCCCTATACATCCCAGTATACCCCCAGCCCTCCCTACTGCCTTCTCACATTGCTTGCTAACTTTAAGGTCATCTGATATGATTACCCCCAGGTCCCTTTCCTATTTTTGTTGTTGTTACTACCTCCCACTCACATTGTGTAATCTTCCCCTTGGTTTTTGTTTCCCAGGTGCATTATTTTGCACTTCTTTGCATTGAATCCAAGTTGCTATGCTTCTGACCATTCCTCCAATCTTGCCAAGTCCCTTCTCATCCTTTCCACACCTCCTTGTGTATCATCCCTGTTGCAGATCTTTGTGTCATCTGTAAAGAGGCATATTTTTCCTTCCAGTCCCTCTGCAATGTCACTTATAAAGACATTAAAAAGGACTGGACCCAGTACTGAACCCTGCGGTAGCCCATTAGTAACTCCTCTTTCTTCAGAGTGGACTCCATTTACAATTACCTACTGTGTCCTGTTGTCCAGCCAATGTTTTACCCAGGCTACCACCCTGGGACCCACTCCCAGGCTGATTAATTTGATTATTAATCTTTTGTGTGGGACTGTGTCAAATGCCTTGCTAAAGTCTAGGCACGCCATGCCCAGAGCCCCTCCTTGGTCTACTACTTTGGTCACCCAGTCAAAGAAATCAATAAGATTTGTCTGACATGACCTTCCTGCTGTGAACCCATGCTGCCTTGGGTCCTGTGCCCCACTGGCCTCTAGGTACTCAACAATTCTTTCCTTCAGAAATGATTCCATCACTTTCCCTACCACAGGGGTCAAACTGACAGGTCTATAGTTTCCTGCCTCTGTCTTGCTCCCACTTTTGTGAAGGGGAATCACATCTGCCTTTCTCCAGTCCTCAGGTACCATACCATCCTCCCATGATTTGTTAAGCAGGGTACTCAGTGGTGTCACTAGTTCTCCTCTTAATTCTTTTAGAATTCTGGGGTGAATTCCATCAGGCCCCATTGCTTTGTCCACCTTCAGTTTTAGGAGTTCTTTCAGAACTCTTTCTTCTGTGAAAGGACTTGGATCGACCCCCACTATCCAGAGTGCTTCTGTTAATTGGATTAGGCACCTCCCCCTCCTCCTCTTTTGTGAATACTAAGCAGAAGTATTCATTCAGTATCCCTGCTTTTTCACTGTCCCTCTCTGCCCACCCACCGTCCATTCTATTCAGTCTCACTATTCCTCCCTTTGTCTTTCTACGCTCCCTGATGTACCTATAAAAGGTTTTATCCTCCTTCTCAACTGAGCTGGTTATCTTTTCCTCAGTTTGGGCCTTTGCTATTCTGACTTCCCTCCCTGCTTCCTTCTGCCTTAACTGGTACAGTTCTCTGTCCTGCTCCTTCTGTGTTTCCTTATACTTCCTAAATGCTATCTTTTCTCCCTAACCTTCCCACCACCTCTTTTGAGAACCATAGTGGCTTTCTTTCATTTTGATTTGTTTATTTGCTTCACACAAAGGCTTGTTGCCTCTGTGATGGCATTTTGATGTTTCCCCATTGTTGCTCCACCCCTCCTTCTAGCCTGTTTGCTAGTGCTTTTCTAAGGCACTCTCCCATCTTGCCAAAGTCAGCCCTCCTGAAGTCCAGTACCCTCACTTTTGTATGGCTTGACTCTGTAGCTGAGTTTATCGAGAACCACACTGTTTGGTGGTCACTTGTTCCCAGATGGCTACCCACTTCTAGATCTGAGATCCTCTCACTGTCCCCATTTGAGAGTACGAGGTCTAAGATTGCTCCTTTACAAGTGGGTTCCAAAACTAGCTGTCTGAGGCATGCCACCTGTAGGGCATCAAGAATGGTCCTGCTCTTGGATGTGGCTGCAGCAAAGGTGCGCCAGTTAACATCTGGCATATTCAGGTCCCCTATCAACAGTATCTCCCTTTTCTTTGCCATTCCAAGGATGCCTTCCATCATATCCTTGTCCATTCCCTCGCCCTGATATGGGGGTCAGTATACAACCCCTGTGTGGATTGTGGTGCCATTTCCAGTCTCTAAGGTGACCCACAGTGCCTCCTCTCCTCCCTGTTTACTCTTTTGTTCAGTTGCTTTTATCCCTTCCCTTACATAGAGAGCTACTCCTCCCCCTCTTCTACCCTCCCTGTCTCTCCTGTAGGTTGTGTACCCTGGTATGTTAACATCTCAGTCATGGTTCTGTGTGTTCCATGTTTCTGTGACTGCTACGATATCGAGGTATCCCTCTTCCATCAAGGCCACCAGTTCAGGGAGCTTGTTACCCAGACTAAGGGCATTGGTACTCATTACCCTCCATTTCTTGATGGCCTTACCCCTTTTTGCCCCATCCTTGTCCTTATTCCCTTTGTCATTTTCTCCATTTACCCCTGCCCTTCTCCCTATCGACATCTCTATCTTGGTGTTTACCTCACTTACTACCCTGATTTTTTTGGGGGGGGCTAGGATTTCCCTGCTCCTTTCCAGTGCCTACCCCCCTGGCTAGTTTAAATGCTTGCCAATGAAGCATTTACACCTATGACCTAGGATCCTGGTTCCCCTCCTGGACAGATGCAGATCATCATGCCAGTATAGGCCTGTATCCCTCCAGGTGGACCCCCAGTCCCCAATGAAGCCAAATCCCTGAGCTCTACACCAGTTTTTCAACCACTGATTGAATCCCATGGCGTGGAGCACCCTAGCCTCACCCTTGCCATAGACAGGCAGCACCTCCGAGAAGCACAGAGCTGTGCCAGATGAATATGTCATGTGCACACCACCTGGCAGTTGATGCTCAGGCTCCCCTTCCTGTTGATGAATGCCATTTCCTCAGGGCCAGATGGCATGCAGACACCCATGTTGGTGCAGTCAATGACCCCAAGCACGCCAGGCATGCCTGCCTCCCTGTGGAAGTCCTGCATGTTTGCTGTATGCTCTGCCTGTGTGCTGGGGAAACGTATGAATTCCAAAGCACATGGCATCAGAGCATTGAGGAACTGTGTGAGGATGCGGGACATGGCTGACTGGGTGATGCCCGTGGTTTCCCCTGTTGGTCATTGGAAGGTGCCCGTGGTGAGCAGGCACATTGCGGCAGTCACCTTGGTCTCCACAGACATGACGTGGCTCCGTCTGGTGGGTGCCTGCATCTCCTCACTGCACAGCTCGTAGAGCTGCCTCAGAATGGCCCTGTTCAGGTGGCACCAGCCCACGATCTTGGTGTCACTGTCATTCTCAAAGCTGATGAGGGCACGGTACTGCCTGTGTCGGGCATATCGCCAACGGGCCCTTCATCAGCCACATAGCTGTTCCTCCTGCCTCCTCACACCCATTATTACCACCTCCATCAGGAACAGCGCACTCTCCATCACTCCTTCAGTCCAGTGTCCCCCTGGGAAGTTCGCTGCTGTCTGTGTGCCACACTGGTACACTGTTTATCTGTGTGTGTGTGTCTCTCTCTCTCTGCCCCTTTCTCCCTCTCCCACACCACCTCTCTCTCTCTCTCTCTCTCTCTCTCTGTGTCTGTTCTTCAGTCTGTCTGTCTGTCTGTCTCTCTCACTATCTCTCTCTCTCCACTCTCTCTCTTTCACTCTTGGCACAACTGCTGTCTGTGTTTGAGCCCTGTTTTTATAGGAACAAGTCTGGTCGGCGCATCTTCGGTTTGCTCCACACTTGTGCCATGGCTTCACTGTTGAATATGCTGTTGCACTGCATATTCATGGGACCACCCCCTGCACTTGCACCGCATATATTATAGTTGTGCATTGCCACAATGGGTTTTGCACTGCACTATGGCTCCCGTTGAATATCGCTCCTCTGCTCATCTTCGTACTTGTGCTGGCGCAACTCGGGTGTGCCATGCACAACTGCTCTGAGTATCCGGGCTGAAGAAAACAGAATATCATCAAACACATTGGCAACAGATGCTAGATGCTGTTAGTAGACAGGATACATCTCAATTCTGGTTATTGGTTGCCCAAGGACCTAAGAACTATGTTAACCTAAACACATATATTCAGACTGGAGCATGGAATAAACATTTTGATGCTCTGTTTCATGGCAGTTTCACAACTGATGAAAATCTTAATTTGGTATTACAACATAATCTAGGGATTGAAATTATTACAACATGATCCTGGGACTGAAATTTGCATCCATAAATTCAAATGTGCTATTGATTCTTTTTCCAGTAAAAAGGCCCCAGACTTGGATCAGAGTCCCCTGGATCCCTATAAGGTAGGTCTAGGTGGGCCCCTGTCTTAAGATTTTTTATAGTAACTATGTTAGAAAAAACTGGATCCTGGATTCATGGAGAGGTTCTGTTATTTGTCATGTCTTTAAAAAAAGAGTGCATACATGATCCAGCCATGTATTGTCCGATAAGCTCATTAGATGCAAGTGCAAAAATCTTCTCAAAACTCTTTTGACAGGACAAGGCATCATTTCTAATTTTTAGTCTGGATTCAGGGTGGGGCACCCAAATGTAGATAACTGTTACATTCTTCAATATATACTACAAAAAATATGTCACTCTTAGAAAACAGCAGGTCTTCAAGAACAAATCCACTAGGGGGCATGCATTCAAACTGGAGTGAGGCAGATTTAGAGATGACATCAGGGAGAAATTATTTACTGAGCAGGTGGTGGGACCATGGAATGGACTGCCGGGATGGGTGGTGGGGGTTGATTCAGTGGACACATTTAAAAGAGCTTGGGATACATACATAGGCCTAACCAACAGGGGACAGACAAGGAATGGGGGGCAGGAATCTTCCTAGAGGGAGGGAATCGGGCAGACTAGCTAGGCCATGGGGTCTTTTTCTGCTGACAGATTCCTATATTTCTATGTTTCTTAGCACTTATAGATTATACATCAGCATTCAGTTCTATTTTTGTTAAACTTTTATGGTAAAACCTGAAAGCTTTAAATGCAGGCAAACATCTTTTGAATATAGTTAATAATTTGTATGCAAATAATTGGACTAAAATCCATTTAAGTCAAAAATATTCCCATACTGAGAAAGTCATAGTTAATGAGGGGGTCAAGCAGGGCTGCTTGCACTGTTAGTATTCAGTTTGTGCTGTATCTAAATGATTTTCTAATCCCCTGTCAAATTCATGTTACTATACACCTAAAGTTTACTTGTACCATATTTCTATTTTGGCATACACCAGTGACATCATACTATTAGCATTACATTTACATGGTTTACAAACTCAGTTAGATAATCTCACCCCAATTTCTTCTGATTTAAAACTAAATATAAAATATTGACAAGTCTAAGGTCCTGGTCATGAATGCTAAGAAGAGAAAAAAACAAGGTTTGGTTAATTAATAATATTACAATAAAGGAGATTAGTTCATTGCTTTATCAGTTGGGTTAACAATCTCAAATTTAGTTGGAACTCCCATAAAGTACCTGTACTACAGAGGTGGGCCAATTGGTCCTTGTCTGCTGGAAAATTCTGTATTTCAGTGAAAAAAAATAAAGACCACACAAACTGCTGGGGCACTTACATACTTTAGTAATAAATATGGGAGCAATGTGGTAGGATCAACCATTGTGGCCAGTAATGCTAAAGCTGTCATACATGCATTATTTATTTATATTTATTGAATTTTGGCAACCAGGTGGGCCCACTGAAACAATTACAGTCCCTTTTTCAGGGGCGACCCGGAGAGCAATAGGGTACAGAGCAAAAGGTTCCAGACTAGATATAACTAAAATAGATTGAGTACACCTGATAGAAGTTGCATTCAATCAAGACAAATATACAAAGGGAATAAGTTCCACATTTCCACACAGATACAGAAGCTATGTGCAGAAGGAAGTACTCAAACTACAATGGGTAGCAGACAAGGAACGAAAGAGTCCATATACATAACATACAGAGAAGGCAGCATGGTTCTATCAGGTTTAGGCGGGGAACACAAATACAAGGTTCATCACTGTGGTGAGTAGGCCAGGGGATGCATATTGCATGGGTGGAGTTAGGGGGAGATAAGAATTCACCTGAAACAGGAGCAGGTAGCAGAGTATGATAGAATAGAGTGCAGATTCAATTGGAAGAGAGGTAGAGAGGTACAAGGCAAGACTGAGGGGGGCAAGAAGCTCCATTCAGACACAGCAGCAAATGAGAATGATTTGCGAGTGACTGCCAGTCTCAACTTAGTTTTTATGAGGAGTGGGAGAGAGGCAGACCTAAGAGCTCTGGCCGCATGTCTCAGGTGAACAACTTCAGACAGGCAGGGAGGAGTAATTTTGTGAACAAGCTTATGTATGAAGCTCAGAGAGGTGTACCTAAGTTTAGATTCATATGGCAGCCAGTTTAGGGATGTGAGGACATCGCAGTGGTGGTGTCTGGCATTTACCCCAATGCAAACCTACCTACCTTGTTGTAGGCCTGGGTAAGGAGTGCCATGGAAAAGGCATTAGTGGAGAGCAGCAGAGGCACTCCATAGGTTGGGGTAGGAAGAAGGGATGCAGAGGCAATCTTAATGCAAGAGGCAGAGGTTAAGAAAGGATGAATGTGGTATAGAAGACCTGGCTTTTGATTCAGAGATATGATCAGGTTAGATACATGGGCCTTAAAAGAGAGTGAAAGATCCAGGGTGATGCCAAAGTACTTGAAGGTGAGAACAGAATCCAGGGCATCACCATTGGATGAAGTAATGTGATCGAGGGAGGCTGACTTGAGGAGGGGTTGGGGTGAACGAACAGCATGCATTTCATTTTCTTAGTGTTGAGAACAAGCTGATTGCTCAGGAACCATTGTTTGAGGTTAGCAAAGTTGGAGGCAAGATCATTATTTATTCAACCAAGGTCTGGAGAAGAACGATAGATTATAGCATCATCTGCATATAGATGCACTGATGCCCCACCACAGTGATTTGGCAAGTCATTAATAAATAACGAGAACAGAATCAGACCTACAATGGAGCCCTGGGGAACCCCATGTGATACCGGTCTAAGGCTAGAGAGTGTACCAGCCCACTTAACCCTTTGTGTTCTGCAGGATAAGTAACTATGGACCCAGTCTAGGGCACTGGTATCAAATCCAATAGAATGGAGCTGATGGAGCAGGAGACCATGATTCACCAGGTCAAAGGCCTTAGTAAGGTCAACAAAGATGGCGTCTGTTACAGAACCCTGATCCATGGCATGGAAGATGTCAGTGGTTACTTTTAACAAGGCCGTAAGAGTACTGTAGTTTTTTCTAAAACCATATTAGTAGGGGGAAAGTAGATCGTGGTGATCCAAATAGGACTGAATCTCATTATATATGATTTGTTCCTGGATTTTAGCAAGAGGGTAAAGGATAGAGATAGGTCTGAAGTTTTCATTTAGGGAATTAGGCCCTCCCTTATACACAGGCACAACTACGGCTACTTTCTACTTGTTGGGGACAGTTCAGGAAAGAAGGGACTGATTGAGAAGATTTCGTACAGGATGGGCAAGGGCAGGTGCACCTAACTTGAGGAACTTTGGCTCTAGAGAGTCATGCCCAGGGGATCTCTCCTCTTTTAAATTGGTAAGAAGTCTTTGTACCTCCTGAACGGTGGCCAGTTTAAGGTGAAAGGACAGCTGGGCCTCTGGAGATTCAGGTGAGAAAGGGACTGAGGTGGGCGCAGTAGAATCTGGAAAGAGAGAGGTATTCTTGGTGAAGTCAGTAAAAAACTCACTGAAGCCTGAAGCTATCAACAGGGAGTCAGTGTGAGAAGTGCCTTTTGCAGTAAGAGTGCTGGGGAGTTCAACATTCTTCCCTTTGATCAAGGAGTCAACCTGCTTCCAGAATGCTTTATGATCGCAGAGGTGTTTGATTTAAATTGATCTGAAGTGGTGGCGTTTAGCTTTATGAAGGGTGTGTTTGCATTTGTTTCTAAGTTGCTGATGAATATGCCAGTCAGAGGGCTGACCGCTTTTTTTTGAAGGACTTCCAGGCACAGTCACAGGTGGACATGAGCTGCTTGAGCTCTTTACTAATCCATGGGGCTTTTGCACCCTTGGACCTGTTTTTTTTTAAGGGGTGCGTGGATGTCAATAATATGGGTGAAGGTGGAAATGAAGAGGTCTAAGGCATGATTAACATCAGGGAGAGTATTGATGGGGCTTCTGTCAGTATTATTAAGTGAGTTGATAAAAGTGTTACGGTCAAAACAGGACAAGTCATGGACCAGAGCAGCCCTAGGGGTGGGGAATTTGGGGACTTATTACTCCAAATGCAGAGGGTGGGTGAATGATCACTTATGCAGTCAGAAAGAACCCCCACAGCTTTAATCTTCAGGGGGCAATTTGTAACCACCCAGTCAAGCAGGGAATGCTTAATAGTTTTTGAATCAATGTGTGTGGGATCTTGGACAAGCTGAGTTAAGCTGCAGTCAGCTAGACATGAGTGCAGTTTGTCAGATGTAGGGTTAAGCCAGTCACAGTTGAAGTCACCAGAAAGTATGAGGTCATGGCGGAGAAGGAAGGCAAGGGAGGAGATAAAGGAAGGAGACAAGCAGTAGCCTTACTGGGGGCAAATATACACAACCAATGATTAGTCTTTCAACATTACCAAGAGTCAGTGTGAGGAATACAGACTCCACATCTGGGGATCCAGATTCAGGTGCAAATAGTTCAGTGACATTCAAGCAAGATTGAGTGTACACTAGGGCTCTGCAGGCCTGTTTGCATAAGCTATCTCTTCTAAAGCAGTTATAGCCTGGCGCAGCCACCTCATGTTATTTAACATTGGGTTTAATCCACGACTCAGAAATGCACAGGACGTCAGGTGTACAAGGAGATCCAAGCCTCTAACTCATCCATATTTGGTCGAAGGCTGCGGGCATTCACATGTGCAATCTTCAGGCCTTTGGGAGGGATTTGAGTCAGGTAAGTCGGAGTAAGGATAGGGGTGGGGGCAGATAGCCCAGGGTTAGTTTCAATGTCTCCTGTGCAGATTAATAGGAGGAGGATAGAAACACTGGCACTTAACGAGGCACAAGAGAGAACAACTCCAGGAGCCAATAGTGTGGGAGGTACACGTAGGTGTTTCTGAAGCCAGAGCCCTAGAAGTGCCTCACTAGGCTTGGGAAGACACGGGATGAGAAGAAGCGCGCAAGGGGAGTCTGGCCAGATGTAACATGGGGGGAGGGGTGCTGCCCCAAGGAGGGTTGTTTAAGGATATGCCACTGAACTGTGGGGATATACTGTAGATCCATGAATATTATAGAGGGTGTTTGGTCTTTTTATAAGCAAACCTTAGGTCTTCCAACTGATATACCAGCATTTGCCATTCTGGCAGAACTTGCCCACCATGGTCTACATATATTAGCATTTAGTGAAATACTTATGCTGGTTAAAGTTACAGGATTTGTCTAAATAGAGTATATTCTACAAATGTTATAAAGAAAAAGTATGTTTAGTGGAATGATGAAGCCCAATCTTGTGAATCTTATATGTTAAACTCTATATTCCATTGGAAATAATTATCTATGCGATTTATTGTTTAAAGAATGTAATTATTGCTAAAAGCCATGAGCAACTATTACAATTAGACAAGTTATATAGGAAGACAAGATCATATTTCGGAATTACATAAAAGTACATTTAGTCCATTGTTGTGTAAAGGTAAAATGGTACACAGTCTTGAATATTGTCAACATACAATACCCAACTGTACTAAAAAAATGATTACAGTTATAAGGTTCATTATATCTAAAACTAATGTGTCAGGGATCAGATGTAAACAAATCCCAGATACAATGAAAGTTAGGTTATGAGACTGTGAAATGAGTTCTATGGAGGATATCATACATGTGGCAGTCATTTCTCCTGGCATAATATTCATAATGAATGCCTGGGTGACATCTTGAAGAATATGTACTCATTTTCTGAAAAACTTTTGATAGGCATACTGAGCACAGAAAGAACAGATATAAATTAGACTTGAAGTATTCTTGAAAGAAGCTTTAATGATGATAATAAAAATAGACATTTAAATGTAACCTATCATAATTTAATGTTTGCACTTTAAAAGGACACTGTCAACCCATTTTACATCATATTATTTCAATTTGAAACCCCACATTTCTTGACTGTTTACTGTTTCTAAAATTCATTGGTGCTGTTAGTAGTTTAATCTGCCTCCTTTCTTAGTAGAACTAAAATGCATGGTAACTGTGTAATTATACCCAACCTTGTTTCTAATCCTTGATCTACTCTTATTGCTCACTTCCTGAACTTTAGGAACACCCCCAAGCAGTGCATTCACTCATGATGCAACAGTCTCCTCTGCTCCCACTGCATCTTGAGTGGCTATATTGTGCTGGGGGTGTATCTAAGTCCAGAAAAGATACAGTGGGAGTTGAATAAGGAATGTAAATGTAACCCCCTACAAATGGGGGTTCCCGAAAAGTCTTCCTTGAGCTTGCTTAAATGCTCACTGCCAGGCTGGTGTCCTGTGTTTTAACAGTTTAAATGTATTGCCAGACAGTGCCTGTATAGCCTCTGTGTACTGTCTCTTTAAGAGCTGCCTGGATTGCAGTCATAATTAATCTGAGCGGGAGCTCTGTTAGAAGATGTACTTGTTTGCTGATCATTTGTTAGAGTAGTAGTAATAATATTGCAGTTTGTTCTAACCTGCCTTCTTTGCAGCATGGACAGTTCTGTTTGTTTCCATCATCTTGCTCCTGGACTGTCAGAATAGGACGATCAGTACATTTGGGACTCTAAAATGGAGCCTGCCTACAGGGGATTGGTGGGGCCAAAACTTGTAGGAATTGTAGTTTTGGGCTTTTGGCGCTTAAAATAACCTGAAGGGAGAGCTCTTGTTGTGACTGACAGACAGATCAGCCAACCGAACCTTCCGGATCTTGGGGAAAGTCCCACACTGTTTGTAGTTTCAGTTAGATCTGAGTTGAGAAGTGAAGAAGTAACAGCTCGAGATAGTTCAAGCAGCAATCCATAGTGGATTTGCGCTGGAGAACTGTGGAAAGGCCTGAGTTTGGCCTGCATGTCTGCCTGCTGTTCCTGAGAGGGAACTTGTGCTTTTTTTGGACTGAATCCGAATTTGGAAAGTGAATTAAGCCACTGAATTGTGACCAGGCTTTAACCCAAAGAAAACCAAAGATTTGCTGAATGCGATCGGCCTTTCAGGACTTCCAGCTACCTCTGAACTCCCAGATTGTGCAGAGACTCTGTAATTGCGACTGGAGAGCCATTTGTCTGGTACAGTGGAATTTCTTTACATGTGAATGTGCTGTGTGCTTATAGTGGGTCGTGATTTGGTTCCCCACTGTGTGTCTAAACTGTGTTTTGCTTGCTGGAGGCTGTATCCAGCTCCACGGACTGAATCCGTATCCATTTCCGTTTGCCTGGGCCCTGCTACACTGGCCCAGCCAGAATACCTGCTACACAGAGAAAGTCATCGACGAGAGACCAGCCTGGGGATCAGCCCCCTGCTCAACACCTTGAACAGGAACGATGCCGTGGTGATTCGGGTGGGCCCTGCTTCTCCGGGCACTCCAGCACAACAGCCTGCAGTCTCGATTTCATCCTGCCTGTGTACAGCACTGGGTATCGTGAGTAAACGTCAGGGTAGCTCCCTGAAACAACAGCTAAATCTGAAAGTGTTGTCATCTGATTGTCTTGTTGTTTTTCTTTCATGAACTGAGCCCTCCAGCTCCGGATTACAAATAATGTGTGTTGTGCATGTTGCTTTCTTCCATCACAGGGCCCCAACCAGCTGCAACTTTCCTGGCTAGCCCACCATTTTCCTATCTAGGTACCCAGAGTGTGTGACTGTGTAGGGACTCTGAACTGCATGCATAACTGCCTGATTAATACAGCTTTTAAGCAAATCAACCTGATTATGCCCCTTCCTTGTTCAAGTCCCCTGAATAAATCAGATTTAACTTTGTTTGCATTTAACCTGACTGTGGTTCCAGTTTGTGCCAAACGTATTGTACTATTGCTATTTGCTGTGCTTGACCTTGTTTTACAGGGGGTCCCAGGGTCAAGCTAGAGGAACCAACCCTGGTGGTAAGTGCAAACAGTGTGTGATGTGCCTGGTGAATAAAGGTCATTGTGAAAGTAATTATTGTATATTGTTCAGGCCACTAGAAGGAAAGAGGAGGTTACAGTGTCCTGGAGGGCTGTGCCCAGGTTAGCTTAACCACTAACAACCCTGACCTCTGGGCGGAAGCACCTGTTTCATTACCCAGGCCCCTTAACCTGCTACTAGCCAAGCAGGCAGGGATAGTAGCCCTTGGGATAGCGCCACCTAGGGGTTACATCTTGGAGGTTCACCGCTGGGATTTTGTGTCTTCTAGTGGCCAAAATTACAAATTATTGTCAAACAAATGGCTACCCCAACAGAAGTGGCTGTGCACCAGTTGGTGGGGTGGTGTATAGGGCAAGAGATTGACCCCTGTAATGCTTTGCTAATACTGGATATACCTATGGCACATTGGTAAGGACACTGTTGAAGGGGCACTTTCTAAAGTTGAATGTTGGAAAAAAGCCATAGTGGTGGGTCGACAGGCTGATTTAACTGACCAAACTCTCATGGCCTTGGTGGAGTGTAGCTACCCCCTGGACAGTTCAAAGGTGCCCCAGACTGTCACTCCAGAATGGTTCCCAACCGTCTGGAGGGTGATAACCAAAGATAGCAAAGATCCCTTAGAGGATGAGCCCCCACTGTTATCTGAGTCTTTTGAGGAGAAGTTTGCCAAGTTGTTACTGGAGGAGGGCAAAACTGTGGAGGAGTTAAAAAAATTATTCCTGCCACCTGGGAGTGTCACCCCCCCTCCACTGTCCACACCCGCCCCAGCACCTGTTCTTTCACCAAATTCTGTACCTGCCTCTGAGACAGCAAATAGTCACGGCCCTTACTGCAAGCTCAAGGTATTCTTTGGCATCCGCCCTACTCCTAATGGGGAAATCAACCTGGAGACCTGGATAGACTCTGCTACTCTTGCGGTACAAGACTGGCAATGCTCAGAGGCTGAAAAAAGGGCCCGTCTGGGGGAAAGCCTCCAGGGACCTGCCCTACATACTTTTCGCTCCCTGACGTCCTCTGACCATGACGCCAAAGCTCAAGAGTACATAGTCACCCTTGAAAATGTGTTTGGGGGCACCACTAGTGTTGAGGCGTTGAAATGGAAACCTAAAGATGTTAGACAACAGCCGGGGGAATTGTTATCTGCCTACATGGATCGATTAGAGGGAATCCTACAAACCATTTTTCGGAAAGGAGGCTGGGCCTCTAGTGAAGTGGACTGGGTAAGACTGGATCATATACTTTGCTCTGCCCAGCACTCCAGCTGGGTGTTGCTCAAATTGCAACTGCATCAAAGAAAATCTGGTCCCTTGCCCTTCCATGTGTTGATGAAGGAGGTACAGGAAGTTGAGGAAGAGGAAGGCTTTTCGGAGCCCTGCACAGTCATAGCTGCTGCAACCCCTGCTCCAGGTGCGGGGTCGGTCGCTGATGGCCTGGAATCACTGCAATCACATGGCTGAATCCGAGAACTAAATGGCAGCCTCGCGGGGCCCAGCCAGAGAGGGACTACTATGGATGCTCTGCCATAGGATGAACTGCTGAGGGAGTTCAGAGAAACAAAAAACAGTCTCTTTATGAAGGCTGCTCCTGCGAGTACAGGCCCCGATCCTTATCCGACTGCATCTGCTATGGGGGTTGGGGTGCACACCCAGGCATCTCCTGCTGACAGCAGCTCAAAAATTGATGTCTTGACTATGGAAGTGAGAGAATTGATGAGGTGTCGCCAAATGCCCACCACACCACAGACAGAGGTAGAACCAAGGTTTTCTGTTGGTAGTACCCCCACCTCAGCTCCCAATGTGATGTCTCAGCCACAACAGACCCCAGAAAGCATATTTTGCCATAATAGTGGGAAGGATGGGCACATGAAGAGAGAATGCTGGTCCCCAAAAGACCTAGATAAAGTTGTATACAGACTTCAAGGGGAGCTTCGGAGAGCGAGACCATGGCCAAGGAACACCGGAAGTAACTGCAGTGCAAGATTGAGAAATCCTACCTCAAATTTCTTTGTGGCTAAATCATCTGTCCAGGCCTCTGCTACTGCCTTTCCAGACTGGTCTAGAATAGTGGGCCCTTCGATGGAGACTTCTGTGACTGTCAATGGTATCCATGCTTGGGCTGTGGTCGATAGCAGGTCGCAAGTGACCATTGTATTCCAGGACTGGTATGACAAACACATATCTGATATGCCACTACAATCTCTGGATGGTTTGAATGTGTGGGGCCTGAGTGTCAAGTCTTATCCCTACCTAGGATATGTCCGGCTCTGGTTGCCTTTCCTGTGACTGTAACTGGTGTAGATGAACAAGTAGAGACACTAGCCCTGGTGTGCCCTCCTACGGGATTGTATGATGGGATTCCCTTATTCATTGGAACCAACACCCACATATTTGGAAGACTAGCACAGTTGTGTCATGAAAAACAAGGGAAATGGACTGGGTGAGCACTGAGAATCCCAGCCCTGATAAAGTGAGCCTATGATCTGCAAAAATGGACTACCGAAGCTGACGGAGATGAGCCGGTGGGGATAGTGTGGAAGAAAGATTCTGATTCTCTGGTACTCCCTCCCAATGCTCAGTACACCATTCAGGGAGAGGTTCACATTAGAAAGGAAGTGAAAAATAAAATATTAATGTTGGGTGCACCGGGTGATGGAAAGCTGCCAGAGGGATTATTGGTTAAGCCCAGCATTTTGCCTTCCCGTGCCCACGCCTATGCATGATGAGTGATGGTCCAGATTCGGAATGTGTCAGATCAGGAGGTCCAGTTGAACAGAGGGTGCACCCTAGCTACAGTACACTGTGCAGACACTGCTGTATTACCCAGCAACAAGTACTCTGGTGAAAAGGAAAGAGTGATCCTAGACTTATTTGACTTTGGCGATTCCCCCTTGCCAGCTGAATGGAAGGCTAGAATTTGCAAGAAACTCACCCAGAGAGAACAAGTGTTTTCGTTAAAAGAATGGGACGTGGGGTGTGTCCAGGGTGCAGAGCATCACATATGCCTACATGATGACCAGCCATTTCGAGAGAGAGATTCCAACGCCTCGGCCCAGCATACATAGATGATGTTAGGAGGCACCTGCAGGAAATGCTCGCTGCTGGCATTATACAAGAATCAAGGAGCCCATATGCCTCTCTCATTGTGGTTGTGCATAGGAAGAATGAGCCCATGAGGATGTGTGTTGATTATCAAACTCTGGATCAGTGGACCATCCCAGATCAGTACACCATGCCCCATATACAAGAAGCCCTGGATTGCTTGAATGGGAGCAAATGGTTCTTGGTATTGGATCTTTGCAGTGAATATTACCAGATTCCGATGGCTCCAGAAGACCATGAGAAAACAGCCTTCATCTGTCCTTTGGGGTTCTATGACTTCCTGAGCATGCCACAGGGGATTTCAGGCACCCCGGACACCTTTCAGCGACTGATGGAACGTGTGGTGGGAGATATGAACTTGCTGGAATGTCTAGTGTACCTAGATGATGTCATTGTGTTTGGACGCACATTAGAGGAGCATGAGACCTGACTGTTTAAAGTGCTGGACCGACTGGAAGACTTCGGCCTCAAGCTATCCATCGACAAGTGCCAGTTTTTTCAAACCTCCGTGAAGTATGTGGGGCACATAGTATCTGCAGAAGGAATAGAGACTGATCCCAGTAAGGTTGAGTCACTGACTACTTGGCCCCAGCCCCATAACTTGAAAGAACTACAACGTTTTCTGGGGTTCTGTGGCTACTACTGCGGGTTCATAAAAGGCTATTCAAAGGTGATTCACCTGCTCCTGAATACCCAGGGTTACCCCCCTACCAACCATAAATACAAGAAAGGGGCCGTCAAAGAACCAGAGAAAGTGTGCTTCCACACAGGTGAACTTTTTGGGCCCCACTGGACACCCGAATGTGAAGCAGCCTTCCACGAAGTCATATACCAGCTCACCCATGCCGCCATCCTTGGCTATGCTGACCCTACCAAGCCCTATGTGCTGCATACGGACGCTAGTCTGCATAGCCTAGGAGCTGTGCTGTATCAAGACCATGAGGATGGTTTGAGACTGGTAGTGTGAAAGAGTAACCCACCCTTTTTTTTCCTTGTTGTAAACTGTAAACCCAGTACTAGGAGGTATTGTTAGGAAGCCATGTATCTGGAAATAACATAAGACTGCACCTGTTGTTTATGTGAAACATTTGTGTGTCCATTTTGTTTTTTGGGCTGGCCACCCACTTTGTTGTCTTGTCCCCTCGTTATCGGTTTTGTCTTTCGTTTCATGTATATGTAAAATCTTTCTGCATGTTGTAGTCTGCCCTTGTTTTTCCATGAGCACGACTTTGCAGCAATTGTTAAAAAGATAACGCTGACAGCAGAAAAACATTGGTATAATTGAAAATGCAAGTTCCTGGAGCCTTCTTGTATTTGCACACTGAAACCTAAGTGGACCGTTCTGGTATGAAGCATAATTGCTTCAAGTTTGATAGGATAGTAGATAAAAATATTTATAATGAGACCCTGTTAGTCCCTATCCTCCTGAGAGTGGTTTCCCTTGTTAATTTTCCTTTTGGTGGTAAAACAGGAACCCTGGCTCTGTGACTAACAGTCGCCGATTAAAGAAAATGTTTTTCTCTCTCCTCGGCAATGCGGCTGCTGAATTGGGGCTGTTTCCTGTTCTTCTCGAGAGTACATGCTCTTGCTCTGGAGAACAACCCTCGCTCCATTCATTCACATATCTGGACTGCCTTGTACAGTATGGGCTGCACGCCCATTGGCTCTTGCTCTGAACCAATGGGCATGCAGCCCTACCGAGCAGTCGGTCGGCGGCGGGCGGGCGCAGGCGGGGTGCTGCCGCCCGCCGCTGACAGGGGAGTGGGGTGGTGGGGCTCCGTGGGTGGGTGGGTGGGGTGGGGGCCACTAGATCACCGGGCTACTTGGACCTTGGGGGTGGACTCTAATGCCTGCGATCGGGCTTTGCAGTCCACTGGACCACCAGGGATATTGTTCTTGAGGATTGACCTCTAATGCCCTGATCGGGCTAGTGGGGAGGGGTTACTACGGTTTGCCCGTGATCGGCCAGTCGGGGAGGGGAATTTATACAGTTATGCCCGCAATCGCCAGTCGGGGAAGGTGGATTTATACAGTTATGCCCACGATCGGGCTGCAGGGGGTGTCGGTCCCCAACAGCTGCTGCCTGGCAGAGCGCCAGGAGCAAGTCGTCGGGGATCGGCACACCTGCATGCTACTGGCATGCAAATGGGGCCATAAATAGATGCAAATGGCCCTCCTGCACCTTGCATGAATTATGGCCCCATTTGCATGTCACCATTTGAATATCGGAAATTTGCGCATGGCTCAATGGAACTTGCACCACCGCATCTTGAATGCTCCACTCTGACCACTTGCGGTGGCGCAAGTTCCACTGCACCATGCACAGTGGCTGTGGCTGGGGGGTGATATTCAAAGGAGTTGCTCAATAGCACAACTCCGTTGAATATCGCCCCGGCCACACCCCAGTGCAACTATTTTGAGCAGCGCAAGGGCTTGCGCCACAGAATGGCACAGTTTGAATATCCAGCCCCGGGTGTTTAGATGTCTAAAATCGAGGCATATACTAACAGCCACCATAGGGAAGTTCCATTCACTGTGAGATGGTTCGATTATACCCAGGTTCTGCATTTTTTTAACTTCCTGTATGACTTCCTCTCTAAGCCTTTCAGGTAATCTGTATGGTTTTTGTCTAATAGACAGTTGTTTGGCTACATGAATTTGATGTACTGCTTCTTTTGTCTTCCCAGGGTTCCCTGTAAATACATTCTTATATATTACTGTAATAAGGTCTGCAATTCTCTGTCTTGCTGGTCGGTCAAGTCAGGGTTTACTGAAATATCCCCTATTCCTCCTATATCCTCCGACCTTTGGTATGCAAGATGTAAATCACTATCAGAAGGGTCAGGATGAACATAACTACTAAGAAGGGGAGGTCTTTCTACCCAGGGCTTTAGCAAATTGGCATGATATATCGGTTTTTTTTCTTCTTATCGGGTAATTCTATTTCATATGTTACCACTTTATATGGACCTTGCCATTTTATATGTAACTAATTATCTGAGGATAGTAATAAAAGCAACACTTTATCTCCCTCCCCAAATTCTTTATGCCCTGTCCCTCTGTCATAATACACCTTCTGTTTTAACTAGTGTTCGCATTAGCCTGATGTGCTTTTTGCACATACTTCGCTAATCATGCCCGTAACTGTTGCCGGTATTCCAATGGCAGAATTTCCTTCTTCATTTCCCTCTCTTCCCATTCCTCTTTAATAATGTCTAGGGGGCCTCTGGGATTGTGGCCATACAACAGTTAGAAGTGTGAATATCCAGTAGAGGCCTGGGGTACCTCCCGGTAAACAAACATCAAATATGGCAAATACATGTCCCTCTTGTTCCCTTCCTCTTGAACATATTTCCTCAACATTGATTTCAATGTCTGGTTGAAACGTTCTACCAACCCATCCATTTGCGGATGATATGGTGTGATAAATATAGCCTCGATTTGGAGGGTTTGATATAAACATTTCAACAGACTTGAACAAAAGTTGGGACCCCTATTAGTTAAGATTTCCCTTGGTAAACCCATCTGGCTGAAGATCTTTATTAATTCATCTGCTATTTTGGGTGCAGTCACAGTTCATAGAGGAATAGCTTCGGGATATTTGGTGGCATAGTCTACTACCACCAAAATAAATTGATTCCCTCTGGCACTCTTAGGCAGGGGACCCACCACATCCATTGCAATTCTTTGGAAAGTATTAGTGATCAAGGGCATAGGAAGGCAGGGTACCATGTCCTTACATCCAATCTTAGCTATTTTCTGGCATTCCCCACAACTTTTACAATACTCAGCCACTTGTTCGTGAATGCCAGGCCAATAGAAACATGGAGTAAGCAACTGAGGGTACGGTCCCTGCCTAGGTGACCAGCTAAGGGAATGTCATGGGCTATTTCTAGCAATTTAGTTCGATAAGACTGGAGTACTAGTAATTGTTCCATTATCTCCCCGGACCCAGGGTTGGTACATATTCTATACAGTAAGCCATTTACTATTCTATATTCCTTTTGTGATCCCTCAATGGCTGTACCCACCTGTGAATAAAAAGGAATTAGTGATACATCCTCACTTTGTGCCCTCCTAAAATCCACACAATCAAAACCTTTAATAGATTGAATAGTTATAGGAGTCCCAGAAACACATTCTTTAATGTCCTTTTTGTTAGACATTGTCCATTGCTCTTTCTCTTTTCGTTTATTTCTTCTGTATTGTCTGTCTTTTCCTGGGGCACCATAAATCTCTGCATCAATAGGAAATAAGTGTTCCAGTGGCTGTTCCTTTCTCATTTGTGCTCTAGTGACCATTGCACTAATACTAGTCTGAAACAAAGTGTCAAAATGGGGGAAATCATGGCCAGTTACTACTGGTACAGGTAGATGGGATACTACCCCCACATTCCCAGTTTGATCCTGTCCATTTATTCGTAGTACAGTTTCCTGCAGTGGATACTGATGTGTATCCCCAGGGATTTTTACAGTTATGCCCGTAATCAGGCCAGTCAGGGGGAGGGGGGATTTATACAGTTATGCCCGTGATCGGGCCAGTAGGGGAGGGTTACTATTATGCCCGTGATTGGGCTGCAGGGGAGCACAAGGAGTAAGTCGGGGCCACCCACAGGTGGCAGCTGCTGTGTTGCACCCTGCAATGTGGCAGCTCACCTGTGGGTGGCCTCAACTACTCTTTTTTTTTGCTCAAAGTTGTGCAGGCGCAGGTTGGGGTTGCACCTGCACAACTCTGCACAGCCCGCTGAATATTGGGCTGTGTAGTTTATGCATGGTTCCTCCCCCTCCGGTTGAGCATGCCTTCATTAGCATTGAGCTGTTGCTCAGCATGACTTGGGGGGGCGCAACTGCCTCCTGCTGAATATGGCAGAATGGCGCAATTTCGGACTTGAGCAGGTGCAACCCTATTGCGCATGGCGCAACCCTTTTGAATATCCAGCCCCCTTTCTAAATTTGATAGTTATCCTATGCCATGAATTGATGACATCCTTGATCACATAGGAACTGCCAAGTATATTAGCACCCTCGATTTAACTAAAGGTTATTGGCAGATTCCCCTTGACAAGGATGCCAAAGAGAAAACAGCGTTTAACACACCTATAGGGTTGTTCCAATTCACTGTGATGCCCTTTGGTTTACATGGTGCTCCGGCCACCTTTCAAAGAATGATGGACAAGATCCTAACACCACACTCTTCTTATAGTGCAGCATACCTAGATGATGTCATCATATTCAGCTCATCATGGGAAATACATGTACATAATCTAGGTTCTGTATTGTCAGCCATAGCTAATTCTGGATTAACAATTAATCCAACTAAATGCAAATTAGCCATGCAAGAAACTATTTATCTTGGCTTTTGTGACAGGGTTAGTCCCTGCCACTGAGACTTGGGACCTTTTCTTCTTTCTCTTTAAAAACTCTGGTTGCAACCACTATTTTTCCCTTCTTTATGCTGTCCCTTTTATTCTGTATGGGGGCAGGACACCTCCTTACAAAAACCCTTCTACCCCCTTTCTTATCCCTTCTGTTTGTTTTCTCTTGTTTCCAGGGTCCCTAGTCCTCTTTGTACTCCCTAAGCTACATGGAAGTAGTGGTGTGACAGATAAGCTGTTTAGAAATAAAACAATAAACACACCACACCAGCAGTTACTCCCGTTGTTACCTTTGTGCTCTAATAAAGCTCCCTCTGCTGAATTTGGAGTGCTGGTAAACAAACATAGCTGGTTTAGTTATTAAAGAAAGCCAGAAGTCTGAAGAAGCACCCCTTTCTGAGAGAATTACTTCTCTACCTGGTAAAAGTGTCTCTAAGAAGGAGACTTAGCCCTGTACTAAGTGCTGGCATTTAAAAAAAACTCCTATGTTCCACGAGAGCCCCTTTAAGTCTCAAATGAAAGCACACACAAAGTAAAAGTTTCAGCCCACGGCTTGACTCCCAAAAAGCTGCTTCATTTGTTTCTTTCTCTTCATGGATATCCTGTAAAAGCAGTCTGTCCTGGGTTTTCCTCTTTCTTTGAGAGAATTGTGGCTTTGTTCTTCTTCAGTTCAGGACAAGACTAAGATAATTATGTTAGCTAAAATATGAAAATATTACCTGAAGAAGATAATGCTTTAAGAAAATGGAAGCTTGTAGTCTGTTGCTAGAAAATAAAAGAGAAGGTCTGGTTGCTAGCAGTTCAGCAACATAATGAGAATCACTATAGGGGATCAGCGGCCCCTAGTGGCTCATATTTAAAATAGACAAACTGTTAGTCAGTTGTTGGAAAGCCTGATTGTTGTTTAAAATCTCTTAAAAGAGTTTATTATGTATATAAAACCATTTAGGGGTTTTGTGTATTTGTATAAATGACAGCATTGCCTATAAATATTGCTTTTGGAAGTATATTAAACAAATTTACTTAAAAAAGGAACACTAGGTCACCTGACCAAGGAGGCGGGTATATAAACCCTACCTCTCCAAGTTTTAAGTTAGATAGGGTCAGTTCTTCCTGACCTAGCTGGAGGGAAGTTCCAGTCAGTAAGTGGAGAAAAAGTCTTTGGAATTGCCATTGATAGTTTGTTATTCTGTTTCTTTTGTTTTCTGTATTTATTTTTACTTTTTGGTGCTGAAGATTGTTTATGAAGTAAAAAATATCCCACCAAGCAAACAGTGGGTTGCACCTGAATTTGCTGCTTCTGTGTACATTATTTGTATGCCTGTAGACCCACCCTATAACAGATTTCAAATTGGGAATGGAGTGGTAAGACCCGAAATTACTAAAGTAAGTGCAGTAGCCAATAGCCCTAGGTCCCTTATAAAAAAGGAGGTAAGATCCTTTCTAGGTCTAGCCGGCTATTACCGGAGATTCATTTCAAATTTTTCCATGCTAGCAAGCACTTTAACTGATTTGACTAGAAAGAACAAATCAGATAAAGTAAACTGGACCAAGGAATGTGAAGAAGCCTTTCATTCCCTTAAAGCACGATTATGTTCCTCACCCGTTTTAACTATGCCAGATTTTTCTCAACCTTTTTTAGTACAGATGGATGCATCTAGTCATGGCATAGGAGCGGTTCTCTCTCAAGTAATAGAGGAAGAAGAACACCCTATTGTTTATATTAGTAGAAAATTACACGAGAGGGAAACTCACTATTCTACCATAGAAAAAGAATGTTTGGCCATCCATTGGGCCATTGAAGCTCTCCAACTCTACTTCTGGGGGGTAGAATTCAAATTATGGACAGACCATAATCCCCTTTGCTGGCTGAACATTATGAAGGATAAAAACCCTTGCATTATACAATGGTATCTTTCTTTACAGCCTTATCATTTTACAATTAAACACTGAAAAGTGGTTGCTCACAGTAATGCAGATTTTATGTCCAGGTATGGAATGACTAAGTCACAACACCTATCATCAGACCTTGGGGAAAGTGATGGAATTGTTGATGAAGGAGTAAAGATCTGCTTCATGTTTAGTAGTTAACATGTTGTATAGGGTCCCCGAGGTGGAGCCTTGGAGAAGGTGGGCTACGGCTCCATCTCTCCTCTGGATTGATCTGAAGATAGGTGTTAGACAGGTCTTGGCTGGAAAGAATTTTGACAAACCCTATCGGTTTTTTTCTAGGTAGGAAGGAGATGTGAAAGAGTAAGCCCCCCCTTTTTTTTCCTTGTTGCAAACTGTAAACCCAGTACTAGGAGGTATTGTTAGAAAGCTGTGTATCTGGAAATACCATAAGACTGCACCTGTTGTTTATGTGAAATATTTGTGTGTCCTTTTACTTTGTTGGGCTGGCCACCCACTTTGTTGTCTTGTCCCCTCGTTATTGGTTTTGTCTTTCATTTCGTATATACAGTATATGTCAAATCTTTCTGTATGTTGCAGTCTGCCCTTGTTTTTCCATGAGCATGAATTGTTAAAAAGATAAGGCTGACAGCAGAAAAACATTAGTATAATTGAAAACGTAAGTTCCTGGAGCCTTCTTGTATTTGCACACTGAAACCTAAGTGGACCGTTCTGGTTTGAAGCATAATTGCTTCAAGTTTGATAGGACAGTAGATAAAAACATTTATAATGAGCCCCTGTTAGTCCCTATCCTCCTGAGAGTGGTTTCCCTTGTTAATTTTCCTTTTGGTGGTAAAACAGGAACCCTGGCTCTGTGACTAACAGTCGCCGATTAAAGAAAATGTTTTTCTTTCTCCTCGGTGATGCAGCCACTGAATTGGGGTTGTTTCCTGTCCTTCTCAAGTGTGCACGCTCTTGCGCTGGAGAACAACCCTTGCTCGCATATAAGGAAACTACTTGCGTGGTGAGTTCTGTGAATGCTTCTTATATTATCCCCTTTTAATAAAGACTCTAGGTTTGGGAGACAACTCCAGCTTACCGAAACTCCCGGTTGCAAATTTTATAGGTTTTGCCTGTATTAGTAACCTGGAAACCACCCGTTTCTTTTTTTTTTTTTTTTTGAGTTATCTGTTTTTAACCCCTGCTGTGCTCAGGAGCTGCCACTCCTTTGGGCTGCCATGATCCCACAGACATTCTTCCTACTATCTCCCACACAAGCCACCTTACCTCAAATCTGCAGACAGCCTCAGAATAGCCCGGAGTAACCCTGTACCGGGTGGGTCCCTCTCCTCCGAGGGGGAAGGCACCGACGGGAGGAAACCGGCACACTATTTCTTTCCTTCGGCCCTGGGCACTGCTGAGGCTTTGTGTGGCCTGCTGGAAGTCTTTGGAGGTGTCCTGGGCCAGCAGCCATCATCCAGCAAGTCTCCAGAGTGGTATTTCTGTTTTTCTGGCGTTCCCCTTGTGTAGCGATCCCTCTGCAGTGCTCCCGGTCTCCACCGGGTGCCGCTGCAGAGCGACCATGTGTCTCCAACCCACCCCAGGGGAGGAGAGCAGTCCCACAGATGCTCAATCCTTCCCCTTCCCCTGCCAACCCCCGGCGCCCGAGTCTGTTCCCGAACCCGGGTCGCCAGCGTGGTGAGAGGTAAGGCGCCCATGCCTCAACCCTCTGCACCACCAGGCCGACCGCCTATTTCTTAATGCAACATGGCACACCAGCTCTTTGCTCTGTGAATCTAAGGGCTGTCCGGCTGGCCTTTTTCCATATTTGAGCCTCAGATTAGGGAGCCTGAGATATTATTGTATGTTAAAAAGACTACACTATTTTATGTTGTAACACTCCCTGCTTAAAGGGTTTAACAAATTGTGAATATTCTTTTTGTTTCTGTTCAGGAAAATACTTATAATGACAAATTTTGAAGTTAATGTTAAATATAAGTGGGAGGAGTTTTGTGTCACATGATATCAAAGAGGTATATATGTCTGCCGGGTCTATACCTTAGTTAGATAGTGGAAAGGTTTTGATGGTGAAACACCTCGATTTAGCAAGTCTCTCCTAGCTATGTACATGAGGATGGGTATTTACAACTTATGATTTATGCTTCTCTCAGATTTTGTTTTGTTTGTTTTATTTTTTTGTCGAAATTCAGTCCGCTATTTATTTTGTTCTATTGGAAATAAATTGAAAACTTAATTTTTGTTCAAACCATCACTGCTTCATGGTCCATTAATCCACCCACAGCCTTTCACAGGTAGCTTTCGCCAGCAGGAGTTTGACTCCATTGGAGCAAAACTATCCTGTGCACAAGCTGGAGTTCCTTGCCTTAAAATGGGCCATCGTTGATCAGATTCACAAGTACTTCTATGGGGCAAAGATACTGGTGAAGACCAAAAATAACCCGTTGATCTATGTACAGACTTCAGCTAAGTTAGACACCACTGGGCACCAGTGGCTCTCTGCCTTATCAACCTAAAATTATGCTGTTGAATACAGACCGGGACTGAACCATATTGATGCTGATGCCCTGTCATGATGGCCCACTTCCAAGAGTGATTGGGTCAGGCTGTCTGAACCTGAAATCCGAGCATTGTGCCAAAAGTTTGACAGAGATGAACAGATGTCTGCGGACACAGTGGACTGTCTTGTAGATTGCTTGGGCCCTCCTGATACCTGCATACCAGCTGCCTATTGCCATTTCTCTGCTCTAGATATTAATGCACTACCTCAACTTGACAATGACAGTATTCAGTGAGCTCAATCCCAAGATCCTATGATTCAACCCGCACTTCATGCCCTGTGTGCAGGGAAAGATGTGTCTAAGTTGTGTTCCCCTGACTTGCGAACTGCCCTATTGTTTAAAGAAGGCCCCAGGTTGAAGTTACTCAATCATTATACAGAGAGACAGTGGATCATAGTGGTCAAGTAGACAAGCAACAATTGGTCCTGCCCACGGCCTTTAAACAGTTGGTACTGAGGTCCCTCCACAATCACGTGGGGCATCTCGGTATTGACAGGACTCTCGCCCTGTACGATTTTGATTCTACTGGCCCAAAATGGGGGCCAATGTTGAGCACCATGTAAAGACCTGTAGTCATTGCCTCCAAAGAAAAGTCCTGCCTCAGAGGCTGCCCCTTGTCAATATCACTACCAGCACCCCCATGGAACTGGTCTGCATATATTTTTTGTCTTTAGAACCTGATCAACAGAATATTGGCAATGTGTTAGTGGTTACGGATCACTTAACATGGCATGCACAAGCTTTTCCAACTAAAGATCAAAAAGCCTCTACCATGGCCAAGGTGCTAGTGGAAAAATTCTTTGCCCACTATAGTGTCCCCCAGTGGATCTACTCTGACTAAGGCAGAGACTTTGAAAGTAGACTAATCAAAGAAATGCTCTCTCTGTGGGGGTATGGAAGTCAAGAACCACCCCTTATCACTCACAGGGGGACCCTCAACCAGAACATTTTAACCGCACCCTTCTAAACATGCTGGGCACCCTCCATCCAAAAGACAACCATAGGTGGAGACAGCAGATTAGCACCTTGATACACGCATACAATTGCACCAAAAATGATGCAACTGGGTTCTCCCCCTACTGCCTCATGTTCGGGAGAGAGGCCTGGCTGCCAGTTGATGTCTGCTTTGGGGTCTCTCCAGATGGGGCCCAAGCCAAAAACTACCTGCAGTTCGTACAGAAACTGAAAGCTCAATTGAACCATGCATATCAACTGGCCCAGACAATGGCTGCCAAGAGAAATATCGCCAACAAAGAGAGGAACGATAAGAAAGTAAAGGCTCAAGAGCTATGGCCTGGAGACCGTGTGTTGTTACGCAATTTGGGACTACATGGCAAGCCCAAAAAGCACAAAATTGCTGATGGGTGGTACCATCTTCCTCATGTAGTAGTTGGAAAGTTGGATGATCTACCAGTGTACAAGGTACGCCCAGAGAATAACTCCAAAGCTGTCAAGATTATGTACCGTAACCACTTGCTGCCTATCGACCAAGTTATTATTGAAGCTGAGCCAGCAGATATTGCCTCCTTGGGGCCAGTGACTCGTGCTGATGCAAAAAAGAGACAGAGTCAACCTACCCCAGTAGTTACATATTTTAGGTTCCCCCGCAGCAGGCCCAGAATGATAGTGACTGTCAGTCCACCTCTGATGAAAGTGACTATGGTAATGCTAATATCCCTCCTATGAACCGAGTCAGTTGTTTCATGGAAATCCTATGCAGAATTGTGGGGATGAAGCTGGGCCTTCTGAACTGCCTAACCCCCCAGTTTCATCCTTGGAGCTAATGCTCCCTGAAAATGAAGCGAAAAGTATCACGTCTGAGGCTGCGGAATCCCTGTGTTTAGTGGAACTGTGTGACTTGCCCCGAAGAAGGGGCTGATGGTCTGAGTCTCTCTGGTGACACACCAGAACTTGAACAACAAAATGAGAGTGCTGACAGCCCTCAGTGCCACAAAGCCTAATTGTGCCAGAACCTTCTCTAAATGAGCAGAGTGTTGTGGAAACAGAGCCTACAGAGCAAGGAGCTGACAGTGCTCCCAGTTTGGACATTCCCATCCATGCAGAGGCACTCCTCACGAATGATGAAAGCTCCAAAGTTAGTGCTGAAAGTACAGAGACTGTGGCTGTTCCCCCAGAAAGACTGGTTGAGCTATCAAGCCAGTATTGCGCTTCAGTTATCATTCTCCCAGGAGGCCAGTGGATTTGCCTCTTAATGTGGTTCACAAAGTGTTTATATTTCTCAGAGCTCACTACCTAAACTGAGCTTAATGGCCAATTCCAGGTTGATTGTTCTTCCTTCTCAGTATGGTGCCCCTGCCCCATCCAGCCCCAAGTTAGCTGATAGGGAAGGGCCCCCTCCTACATTGTTTAATGTACAGGAAGTTACTACCTGAAGCAGTATTGTGATGTTACTAATGTGTTAATCATAGTGGAATTGGCATTACCTGTATGAAACATGCATAAGTATTGTCCTTATGGATATAGTATCATGAAGAGTAGTGAATATGCATAGTAAAGTAATAAGTTTATGTTAACTGATGCATGATGGTACAGACTTGACGCAGACACCAAGTTTTCTCCAGGCAGGGAAGAGTGTAACCCCCCTACAAATGGGGGTTCCCAAAAAGTCTTCCTTGAGCTTGCTTAAATGCTCACTGCCAGGCTGGTGTCCTGTGTTTTAGCAGTTTTAATGTATTGCCAGAGAGTGCCCATATAGCCTCTGTGTACTGTCTCTTTAACAGCTGTCCGTATTGCAGTCATAATTAATCTGAGAGGGAGCTCTGTTAGAAGATGTACTTGTTTGCTGATCATTTGTTAGAATAGTAATAATATTGCAGTTTGTTCTAACCTGCCTTCTTTGCAGCATGGACAGTTCTGTTTGTTTCCAACATCTTGCTCCTGGACTGTCAGAATGTGACAATCAGTACATTTGGGACTCTAAAATGGAGCCTGCCTACAGGGGCATGGTGGGGTCAAAACTTGTAGAATTGTAGTTTTGGGCTTTTGGCACCTAAAATAACCTGGAGGGGGAGCCCTTGTTGTGACTGACAGACAGATCAGCCAACCAAACCTTTTTGATCTTGGGGAAAGTCCCACACTGCTTGCAGTTTCAGTTAGATCTGAGTTGGGAAGTAAAGAAGTAACAGCTAGAGATAGTTTAGCAGCAATCCATAGTGGATTTATGCGGGAGAACTGTGGAAAGGCCTGAGTTTGGCCTGCATGCCTGCCTGCTGTTCCTTAGAGGGAACTTGTGCTGTTTTCGAACTGAATCCGAATTTGGAGAGCGAATTAAGCCACTGAATTGTGACCAGGCTTTAACCTGAAGAAGACCAAAGATTTGCTGAATGCAATTGGCCTGTCAGGACTTCCAGCTACCTCTGAACTCCCCGATTGTGCAGAGACTCTGTAATTGAGACCGGAGAGCCATTTGCCTGGTACAGTGAAATTTCCTTACATGTGAATGTGATGTGTGCTTATAGTGGGTCATGATTTGGTTCCCCACTGTGTGTCTAAACTGTGTTTTGCTTGCTGGAGGCTGTATCCAGCTCCATGGACTGAATCTGTATCCATTTCCGCTTGCCTGGGCCCTGCTACACTGGCCCAGCCAGAATACCTGCTACACGGAGAAAGTTGTCGCCGATAGACTGGCCTGGGGATCAGCACCCAGCTCAATGCCTTGAACAGGAAAAATGCCACAGTGATTCATGTGGGCCCTGCTTCTCCGGGCACTCCAGCTCAGCAGCCTGCAGTCTCAATTTCATCCTGCCTGTGTCCAGTATTGGGTATTGTGAGTAAACATCAGGGTAACTCCCTGCAACAACAGCTAAATCTAAAAGTGTTGTTATCTGATTGTCTTGTTGCTTTTCTTTCACGAACTGAGCCCTCCGGCTCCAGATTACAAATAGTGTATGTTGTGCATGTTGCTTTCTTCCATCACAGGGCCCCAACCAGCTGCAATGTTACTGGCTAGCCCACCATTTTCCTACCTGGGTACCCAGAGTGTGTGACTGTGTAGGGACTCTGAACTGCATGCATAACTGTCTGATTAACAGAGCTTTTAAGCAAATCAACCTGATTGCGCCCCTCCCTTGTTCAAGTCCCCTGAATAAATCAGATTTAACTTTGTTTGCATTTAACCTGACTGTGGTTCCAGTTTGTGCCAAAAGTATTGTCCTGTTATTTGCTGTGCTTAACCTTGTTTTACAGGGGGTCCCCAAGGTCAAGCTAGGGGAACCAGCCCTGGTAGCAAGTGCAAACAGTGTGGGTACTTGCCTGGTGAATAAGGGTCATTGTGAAAGTAATTATTGTATATTGTTCAGGCCACTAGAAGGGAAAGAGGGGGGTTACAGTGTCCCGGAGGGCTGTGCCCAAGTTAGCTTGACCACTAACAACCCTGACCTCCGGGTGGAGGCACCCGTTTCTTTACCCCGGCCTCTTAACCTGCTACTAGCCAAGCAAGCGGGGGTAGTAGTCCTTGGGATAGCGCTACCTACGGGTTACATAAATAAACATGTTTTGGTGTGGTAACACAAGTTTGGCAGGAAGTCTGTTTTTAACTTTTAAAAAGAAAAAAGGAACTAGAATCAAACTACAAGTCACACCAGCACATTCTATAGAATGCAAGCAATCATAAAATATGTTTTTAAAAACAAGGGACAATTTGAGGCCTAAAGGGATTGACAGTGTCCCTTTAACTTATTCAGTATATGTAATTTATCTGATATTATCAATCTATTTACTGTATATTGTCTTATTACTTTCTTATGTGAGACAGACATGTAAATGTGACCATTGTTATAATGTGTTTGCACTTTAGCTTATTCAATGTATGTAGTTTATCTGATATTAATCAATCTATTTATATTTTCTTATTATTTTCTTATGTGGTCCTCTCATCCTTGTATGCATTATCCTGTGCTTATTGAATTTGAATTTACAGTGTAGCATGGCTCATTTGGTAGCACATCCACCTCTTGGCCAGAAGGTCATGGGTTTTAGTCCCACACCGGGACTGGGCTCATACATTGCAAGCTGAAACCTGAGTGCAATACTTGGGGGATGTTGTACTGTTGGGGTGTGCCATCCTTTAGATGAGATATTATACTGTGGTTCCATGTGCTCTTTCTGATGGATGTTCAGGTGGGTGTTAAAGATCCCATGGCACTTCTCAAAGAGAGTAGGGGAATTTTTCTGGTGCTCTGGCAAAATTTGCCCCATTTACTAAAATACCACCAACAGCAAAATCTAGTTATTTTTCAAGTGGCTGGCATTTGTATCCTCCCTACCCTCTCATGGTGAGACTGAAAACAGACATGTCCAGCCTTCCTTTTCTGGTCAACAAAAAAAAATTCCTGATTACATTCTGGCTGGATATTATAAGGTCCAAGACTGTTTCCCCTCTATTTGCCCCTCCTCATCTATTTACAAACTTCTGCCTTTTGTCTCCTTCCGTTTGGTGTGTTCCAGTCTAGGCCTGGGAGATTGAAGTCTCTCATAAGAGTAGTTGGCTTGATTCCTTCTAATTTCCTTTTCTGGATCCTTGTCTACGTTAGCTGTCTGGTACAGCAGCCAGTAGACTACTCCAGACCTGTGTCTTTTCCCCTTTCTTTGGCTACATGAAGCTATAGTACCAGGACAAAGGGGCATGCTATGAAGTTGACAGGGGGGAATTAAGGAGGGATGTGAGGAAGTACTTCTTCAATGAAAGAGTGCCGGATGCCTGGCACAGTCTTGCAGCAGAAGCGGTGGTTGCGAAAACAGTGGTGGGTTGCAAGCATGCATGGGATAGGCATAAATGAATCTTGGTAGGAAAGTGGATGGGGACTTGCTAGGGATCAGGTGGGGTCCACGGTAACAGTATAGGCAGGGACAAAATGGGGAGACTGAATGGTCCAATAGGTCCTTATCTGCCAACAAATTCTATGTTTCTAGTGGCTCCAGTTTATCCCCCTACTCTTTCTACACTTTTCTGCACATGCTGGAAACACCTCAGAGAAGGCTATCTGCAGCAGTCCTCAACTTACTGTCTAGTTATCTAATTTATTTATTTAGTCGTCAGTTTTGACCAAGAAAGGAGATTGGCAGAATGGACCTCAGTTTAACATCTCATCTTCTGAAGGATGGCACCTTAGCATTGTAGCGCCCCCTTGTACTGCACTACAGTTTCAGTTATGGGTATTATCTCAAGTACCTGATGTGAGGTTGACTTAAATCTGACTTTAAGATCTTCCACACTGCCTAGTCACCAGATCACTGGTACCTAGGTGTATGATACTGTCTGGCTTCCCACCCCATGCTGTAGTCCACCCCTCCAACCTGGGAATGACCATATCTGCGGTCATTCCTGGGAGGCAATGGATACTTCCTCCAGGTCTGAGTGTCACACCATCTTCACTGACTTCTCATTGTCAAACCCTCAATGACTAGTATAAGTTTTGTGTTACCCCTGGCTCCACCTGAACCCTTCCACTGTGTTGGTTTCTTGTTGGACAAAGCCATCATCTCTAGGGTACTGACTACTGCTTCCTTGCTGGAGCATTCTTCCTGAACTAGTTCTGTCAGTAGTGCAAGCAATTCTGAGTTGTCACCCCTGGGGTCCCTCCTTTGCCATTCCTACTCCTCATCTTCCTCCCCTACTGTAGTCCATTCACCAGTGCAGACTTATGATGACACTAAGGTAATGGGATGACAGCTCCCAGTAGAGCCCATATTGCACTGCAGCCAAGGTGTTGCACTACAGGCCTGCGGGCAGCTAACTCTGCACAAAGGACCATGAATTTTCTGCACACTGGGCATCCACCAGCTTTCCAAAGGACCCTCTGGAAGATGGCCTTGCCACATCCCCTGCAGCTAACCAACTGCCTCTCCAAACTCCTGCAAATGTATATATGCTATAGTGTGTGAGGAGACTAAAGCTGAAAAAACTTTAAAACCTTAATCCAGCAGAGTCTCCTACCCCTCCTTTCCCTAAGTATTATTAATTACATATATTTGACTGTTAAAATGTGCAGCTATTAAATATATTTTTTTGGAAAATGTAAGTAGGTAAATAACAAAATACTTAGCTCACTATAAATACATTTTTAGCAGCTATAAGTAAGTAAACAAAAAACATTATTGAATACTTAGCTTGCTACATGCTCCATAGAGCCTGTCTTCACCAGAGGAAACAACTGGTTGCTATGGTTATGTCATCACTTTCCAAATTGGTTAACAGACAGTTTCCCTTGTTATTGTTGCAAGCTTTTTAAATACAGGAATAGCTTTGAAAAGGTTTAAATATTATTTATTTAGCTTTTGTTGACCGGGAACAGAGGACTAGGTAATTCTGCCAATTTTCAGCCTTGTCCCAGGTGAAGGGGGAGATACAGATGAAAACCAACTGAAACTAAACCAGATTAAGGTATCAGTGGTATTTTTAGTGAATGGGAGAAATTTGGCCAGGACACCGGGAAAATGCCCCCTACTCTTCCTGCAGGGGGCCTGACTTCCTGTCTGGAGGATCGAGGAGCCTAGGCAGGAGGCTGCAATTGCATCCCGGATGGAGGAGAATGCTTCCTCCCTACCTGGAATACTCAGGCTGCTACTTGGAGCTTGGAGAAATAAAATGCCAACAGGAGAAGCAGAAACTTAAAAAAAAACCTGTGTGTGCAGTTCCTAAGAAACAAGCTTCTGATACAACTTCACAGCCTGCCAAAATGCTGACCTGCAATCCTGTCAGATCAGGTGGAGCAGTACTGACAAGACCTGTCTCTGTGATAACCAGGACCAGTGTGTCTGCAAAGCTTTCTACTGGCAAGCCATTGGACAGCTGTCAGCAGCAACAGAATAATGTCTTTAACCCCTTTGAACCTAGCAAACAGCAGAGTGAACACAAGTATGTGGGGCAACTCAGTGTGGTGCTCCTGTGTCACGACTACTGCAGACCTCTAACATGGCAGATGTCCTGACATAGCAGGGTGGACTTCAAAGCCAGACAGCTTTGGCTGGGACCTTGGGGTGTACTGGGGGTCCAGGGGCAGGTTGCAGGATCCTCCTGGTATACTGGCTTCCAGGGAATGGGCGGGGTGGAATTTTCTGCGAAAAATTGTGAACTTCATCACTGACAGGGTCTTGAAGTCATCCAGATGGCATTTTCTGGGTGACTTCAATGCCTGGATCAACAATGAATTCTTGTATTTTGGAAGGGATTTCTTCCAGTTGATGGAATCACTGGGACTCACGCAAGTTATTACTTCTGCAACCCACCAGCATGGACACACCTTGGATTTGGTTTTCTCCCTGTGGCTGTATGTGAGTAACCTTGACATTGATCTGGTCAGTTGGTTGAATCATTGCAAAGTTACGTTCTCCTTCAGGGTTCCCCTTGTAGTGCTCTCCCTTTGGAGATGGTTCAATACCACCTTTTAAGACTTAAGGCCAGAAGGACTGTTGGCAGCACTGGGCATCTCAGAACTGTTGGCAACATGTGAGCCAGCTCAAAGAAGCTGGTGGTGAACTATAATTGGGTTATTATTGAGGCCGACTCCATAGCACCCATCAATGTACAACCTCGGGTCACATGCTTAGATTCCCTATGGTCTGATGGGGAGCTTAGGGAATTGAAAACTAAGGGTCAGAGGTTAGAGCGCTGTTGGAAAAGGTCCAGGGCCCAGGAGGACAAACTGGCTTTGATAAGTCACTATGGTGACTATCAAAGAACAATCTCCTGTAAGAAGGCAGCATTCCTGTCCAGGGAGATTATGGCTGGGAGGGATCAACCAGCTCAGCTATTCCATACTGTGGACAGGATATTAAACCCAACCTCTCTTCAGCCAGTAAGGGTGAGTTCATCTGCTAAGTGCAAAGAGTTTGCTCGATTTTTCTCAGACAATGTGTCCTCTATTCATACGAACATATGAAAACCCCAGCAGAACAGGCCTTACGGTATATCGAGTCTGCTCGATGGTGCAGCTAGCCCCTCAATTTGCAGCTGCCCAACCCCCCCTCCCTTTTCATAAATACCTCCCCTCCACTGTGTTCCATCCCTCTTAAAACCACCCACCGTGCTACAGGCTACCACCTCCTCAGGCAGAGCATTCCGCTTGTCCACCACCCTCTCCGTGTAATAATTCCTCCTGAATCTTCCTCCCTCCAATCTCAGCTGGTGCCCTCTTGTGATCCTCCCCCTTCTGACCTGGAAAATCCCTTCTGTGCCAGTCTTGTTATCCCCTTTAAGTATTTAAAGGTTTCAATCATGTCCTCTCTATCATTCCTCTCCTCCAGGGATACATGTTCAGCTCGTCCTGCCTCTCTTCATAGGAGTATCCCTCCAACCCCTGGATCATCCTTGTCACTCTCTGCTGGACACTCTCCAACAATCTGATGTCCTTTTTCAGGAATGGGTGCCAGTACTGCACGCAGTATTCCAGGTGTGGCCTGACCAGTGACCTATACAGCAGCAGGATCACCTCCCTATTTCTGGAGGAGATTCCCCTCACAATACACCACAGCATCTTGTTGGCTTTTGCTTCCACTTTCCTGCACTGAACTGAGTTGTTCATACTCCCCGTTATATGTGCCCTTAGATCCTTTTCCTCCTTGGTGCATTCCAGCTGTACCCCACCCCAGCTGATAGCTTCCCCCCCGATTATTAGCCCCATTTTAGCATTAAATACCAACTGCCGTGCCTCCAACCACTCCTATAGCTTGGTCAGGTCCTTTTGCAGCCCCCTCCACCCCTTAATGTCATCAACCACAGCTCCCATCTTTGTGTCATCCGCGAAGAGACTGATCTTACTCCAGACCCCGTGGGAGATATCCACTATGAATATCCTAAATAACACCGGTCCCAAAACTGATCCCTGCGGCACCCCGCTTGTCACATCCCTCAGCATTGAGAGCTCCCCACCACCACCACCACCCTCTGCTGCCTTCCCTTCAGCCAATTGATGATCCAATTAACAATCTTTGATCCCACCCCTATATATTCCAGCTTCCCCCACAGCCTCCCATGTGGCATGGAATCAAAGGCCTTGCTGAAATCCAAATACAGGACATCCACCGCATGGCCTTTGTCCAGTTCCCTTGTTACCCAGTTGTAGTACTTAATCTAGTTTGTCTGTCAGGATCTTCCTGAGACAAACCCATGCTGCTGGCTGTCCTGGAGCCCATTGTTCTCCAAGAAAGTCACCAGCCTCTCCTTTAGAATCGTCTCCATAAGTTTTCCCACAATTGATGTGAGGCTCACTGGCCTGTAGTTGCCTGGTTCATCCTTTCGTCCACTTCTGTGAATGGGCATCACATGGGCCATCCTCCATTCCTTTGGAATGCATCCTGTGTCTAGGGAAGTATTGAACAGGTCAGCCAGAGGTCCTGCCAGGACCTCTGCTAGTTCCTTGAGTACCCTAGGGTGAATACCTTCTGAACCCAGTGCCTTATCCTCCTCAGAGCCCTTAATCCCTTCAGCACCCCATCCACTGTAATCCCTATATCCATCACCCCTTCCCTGACAACTGCCCACTCCCCCTCTCCCAGGTGGTGCCTGCCCCTCTTTCTCCTTCATCCTTCATGAACACAGAGCAGAAGTAACCATTAAGCACTTCTGCCTAGTTCTCCCCTTCTCCACCCAGCCCCTGTCCCTCCTAATCCTCGTAATCTGATCCTTGTTTTTACATCTTTCTCTGATGTATCTGAAGAAGTCCTTTTCTCTGGTCTTAATGCCCTGCACCAATCTTAGTTCTCTGGAAGCCTTGGCCACTCTGACCAGCCTGGTTACCTCCCTGGACTTCTTCAGATACATCTCCCTATTATCCCCCCATCTGATTTCTTGAGTCTCCGAAATGCCTTTATTTTGGCCCTCGCCCCCTCCATGACTTCCTTCGTCAGCCAGCTGGGCTTTTTTGCCCTGCCCTTCTTACTCTTTGTTCTTGCATATGTCCCAGTAGCCTCCACCAGTCCTTTCCTAATAATATCCCATTTCTGACTAGCATCCATGTACGGTTGAATACCCGTCACAAGCCTGGCCAAAATTTCCCCCATCTTGTTAAAGTCCACCCCCTTAAAGTCTATCACCCTGGTGCCTGTACCTCCTGATTCCCTGCTCATGTTGAGCGTGAACCATACCATGTGGTGGTCACTCCAAGCCAGAGGGGCCTCAACCTTCAGATCCCTTATAGCCTTCCCCATGTGATAGAACTAGCTCCAGCATTCTGCCCAATCTAGTTGGCTCCCTGACCATCTACACCAGGAAGCTGTCCTGAATTCCCTTTAATAAGACTTGTTCTTTAGCACTCGTAGTGGTTAGGATGCTTCACTCCGCCCCCGATAGGTTGAAGTCCCCCACAGTGTTCCCCTTCCTACCGACCCTACTGATTTATTCAGCTAACTCATTATCAGATCATCCCCTTGAGCTGGTGGCCTATACACCACACCCATCCTCACTGTCCTACCTCTTGAGTCTTGACAAAGCATCCATAGGGCCTCCGTTCTGCCTTCCTCCCCCTCCTCCCTTATGCACTTTATTCCCTCCCATACATATATTGCTACACACCCCCTTTTCCCTTAGCCCTATCCTTCCTGAATATTCTATACCCTGGTATCATCAAATCCCATTCCTGGTACTGGGTGACCCATGTTTCCGCGATTGCCGCTATGTCCACCCTTAAGGCTGGGATCTCTCCAAATGGGCTGGCACAACTTGACAGAGTTCAGACTGCACTGCGTGAATGTACTCAGGTGTCTTGGGAAGAGTTTCAGCTGATTGTGATGGAAGAGGTCTGCGAGATGATCTCGGAGCTGCAGCCCACATTTTGTGAACTAGACCCAGGCCCCATGCATCAACTAATGAGCTGTGTTGGGTGTCTGGAGTTGGTGTTCATTGGTATAGTTTGATGCTCCCTTTTGGTGGGGGTCTTTCCAGGGGCATTGAAGAATGTGCTGGTTTGACCCGTTCTGAAGAAACCATCCTTGGGCCAGGATATTCTAGTGAATTACCATCCTGTCTCTAATCTACCTTTGCTAGGTAAGTTTATTGAGAAGGTTGAGGTACTACAGCCAGAGGCACACATCATAGCCCATAACATCGCTGAGACCCTCCCATCTGGTTTTATGTCTACACACAGCACTGAGATGGCACTGGTCAGGCTACATACCCAGTTTTATTTGTCTTTTGCACCCAGGACACATAATGCTGTTGAGGTGCTGAATTGTGCCAGTCTGAGATTCAGAAATGAATGGAATCTAGTTGGCTAAGACTTAACTCAGACAAGACTGAGGTACTAGCTATTGATCCGGGTCAGTGGGGGAGCAGTAGTTGTCCTAGGAGAGAAGGGGCTTTGACTCAGGTCATCCAGGCCATTGGCTTCTGCAAAGGTGAAAAGTCTGGGAGTCATTTTTGATCATTGGCTGACACTGGAGGCTCAGATGTCAGCGGTTGTCAGTAGTGGATTTTACAATCTTTGGAACATCAGCTAGATTAAGTCCCATATACCTCCTAAAGATCTGCCAACACAGGTGCATGTGTTTTTGATGTCCTGGCTAGACTATTGCAATGCACTCTACCCTAGGGCTACTGGAGACACCCCATGATACTTGTAGCTGGTGCAGAACACAGTGGCCAGGTTACTAACTGGCCTTTTGAGGTGGTGACCCCAGTTCTGCGGGAACTGCATTGGCTGCCTGTGATGTGGTGTGTTACCTTCAAGGTTGGTTAACTAACCTATAAAGCCCTACATTGGTTGGGCCCTGGCTACCTGTCAGCTATTCAGACATCTCTCCAGTCCTCGCTCTCCCTTTGCTTCTCCAAGGAGAGTCTACTCTCGATCCCAGGGGACTGACTTAAGTCATCTGGGGATCATGCATTCAAGGTTGCTGATCCTTTGCTGTGGAACACCTTGCCTAGGGGACTGAAGGAGGACCTCTCAGTGGGGGCCTTCAAAAGGTGATTGAAGGCTTACCTGTTTGGACAGGCTTTCAAGGACTAAAATCTTGATCCCCAAGTAATAATCTTGATGCCCTTGCTGCTGTAAAATATTTTAGTTAATTTTAATTACTGGAGATATTTATTTTGTTATTATTTGTATGTCATGGTTATTTCTTGGTTTATTATTATCTGCCTGTCTTAATTGTACGGCACCCTGAGCCTCTGGGGAAGGGCACCCTATAAATAAAGTTACTATTACTATTGTACGTATCACCCAGCAAGCTGCTGCTGAGAAAAGTGTGTCCTCCTGGGATAATGGTGGTTGTCTCTGAAACCGGGCAACCTGCCTCTCAGCCCATTTGAAACTCTGCATTCTTCTGCCTCTACTACTGATAGTGACGGAATTGAAGACCCAACAGTGGTTTCAGCAGCTGCATCCAGAGAAAAATGGGTTACTTCTCAAACCCCAGTCTTGTTTGGGAATAACTCCCCTAGCTAGTCCCAGTTTTAGCATGTAGGAAAACCAGCAGGGGAGCCAGTTACTCCACACCAGCAGCAGGAGTCTCCAGTTCTAGAGAGTTAATTGATGTCTGACTTTGCAAATGATGGTAAGACACACTTAGCTTTGGAGGTCCCCTTCAGTTTTGCTTTTCTTGATGATCCCACTGGTTGTGGTGGTGAAGAGTGAGGGATTGCTGGATGGAGAGTCATCCCAGACCCTCCTTCTCCCAGGCTCAGTTCTGTTTCTTGCTGTCTTTTTGTAGGTAGTGACAGTTCACAGGCTGTTGTTGTGGAAGGTATGTTCATATCCTTCTGTGCTGTGTATACTGCTGGGGGTACTTGGCACCCTACCCAGTAAACAAAAGCTAAATAAATAAATAAAATCCATGAGTGGGTCAAAAGAAATGTGCTGATTACTTCACACCTATAGCTGAGCCAGCCAAACAACAAAATTCCGTGAGGCTCAACTATGCGGGGGATGGAAGAGATTCACGAGAGAGTCTTCATTGCCCACCAGCTTTTTAAAACGATAGTGTGGAATTTCAAGTAACTGAACTGTAGCCTTAATTCATACACCAAGGGACACCATTTTGGATTTTACCTTAAACAAACAGGTTTAGAATGTTTTTGGTCAAAGTATCATGAATTGAAATCTACTCCTTTTTGGTCACCTGTCACTGTCATTCTTATAACAAAGCCAGCCTTCAAAATCATTACTTTGTTATTTAAGAATAAAGGGGTCAGTGTAATGGGTGTCCTCTATTAGATGAGGCAAAAATGTGAAGTTTGTGGCAGTCCAGAATCAATTTTGGATTTAGAGAATAGCTGGACCTTGGGATGGAAGATGAGGGTCCAGTTACCCCAATCAGATTTGGGTTTGCAGCACCTTCTGAACTGTTTCTACCTTGGGAGTGACTGGGGGATTATTTCTTATCGGGGCAATCCCAGGCCTGCTATCACTGTGGCTCTAGGACCCACCTAAGCAGTGCATGTGACACTGTATACTGCAGTCTCCGTGATGAACTTGGTCATCTAAGTGCATATTGTCAAAACCACATAAAATGTAACCTATATGAGGAGTCTGGCCACTCATATAGATCCTGTCCATGGGCCTCCCATAACAAGGAGGATCTCATGGACCAAGCAGAACAAGAGATCTATGTGAGTAGAGCACAGCACCTGGGTCAGTCCGAAGGGTGACTCCAGTGGTCATCCAAGACCCCTCCACCCACCTAGAGCCCATGTTATTGAATCTTATCAGCAGGACACAACACAACAGAGAGCCGCTACACTACAGAGGCTTGTTGCTGCCCCTGATGTCACAGTCTTGGACCCGTGGTCCTAGCACCAGAACCCTCTCCCATGTAACAGAGGACTTGTATACCAAGGTCGGACAGCTCTGTAGCACCTTCTTCAGTAAGGGCTGATCTGGTTACCAACCTGCAGGATGGAGATCCTATCCCCAGTTTAGATACTTGCCATTTTCAGCTGCTTTAGGCAATAGAAGAGGCCATGCCTGCTTTGATGCCTTCAGTCTCCCCGGCTAAAGACCTTGAAATGTCTCCCCCTTTGACTCCTGTCTCTGCAAACCTTCATATGGTTACTCGTAGGAGTCATCTCAAGAGAAACCCTAAATCTAAACTTCAGAAACAAGAATCCCTGCCCTTGGAAAATCATTTCGAAGCTCTGGCAGTAACAAAGGAATGGGGAAACTCTGAAGAGGAATCTAACACTTCTTCAGTGATCTCATCCCAATCTGATCTCTCAGCTGACACAGAAGCCCCCAACAAACAAACCACTAAGAAAAGAAAAAGTAGGTAATGTGCTGGGAAGGGAAGGGGAAAAGAAATGGTGATTGGAATGTGGTGTGTCTTTTTCTCCTTTTGTTGATGATGGGTAATGGGTCAAGCCATAATTTCTCTTCCACCCTAAATGTCAAAAGTATCCTAAACCAAATCAGGAGATTAACTACCTTATATATTTATGTACCTGAGGTCATATTATTGTTTTTCTGTAGGACACCTGATAGTGATCACAAGCTGATATAGAGAAAGCAAAATGAGCCTGGCCTGAAGGCTCCTCTTTTTGGTCTATTAGGGAAGATTCCTGCTCTAGGGATTGGCATCTTGTTATCCTCTTGTAATTTCTAAATGTGCATGGCTACTGGATATAGTCCCGGAGGAGGTACTTCAATTAGATGTTTGCTTTCAAAATACTAAGCTCCTTTTAATAAATACATATGGTCCCCAAGTAAAGGCAGGCAGGGCAGACCTATTTAGGATGATACAGCCTTTTTTGTTTACCACAAAAGGGATTTTTTGGGGAAGGGACTTTAATTGTGGTCTGACCCATGAAGAAAAAAGGGCCTATCCTGACAAGATCTTTGGTGATATGGCTAGTCTAAAACAAGTAGTGACCCATGATAATCTCGTGGATGCAGCTCTTACCAAAAATCTGGTAGGCAAGCATGCTTTTTACAAGGGCTCACTTTCCACTCTCATTGACTTTTGGTTTCTCTCTCCTTGGCTTCCTATCACTCTGGCTAGTACCACTCTTACTGAGACATCTAACCACAAACTGGTCTCGGTCAGTGTGGAAACACTATTGACACCCCCAGGAATGGGTTTGTGGTGCCTCAACACCTCTATTCTGCAAAACTCTGCAATCTGTAAGAAACTAGAAGACTTAGTCAAACACAAAAATCCTTCATAGTCAGGTGTGACTCTCCTCTGGAATGGTGGGAGAATTTTAAATTGGAAGTTTGTTCTTTCTTCCAGTCCCAGTCAAAAAACATATCAATATTTGAAATATCTGGAGGTTAAGATATCTGTTTCAGAAATCGATATCACTCACACAGGAGACCAAGGGAAACTTTTCTGCACAGATCCAAGCTGTGAAGAAGGAAGTGTTTCAGAGTCAATATAGTAGGAAGGAACAAAAATTCAGAACCCACGCAGAAAAACTCAAACTAAGCCCTTCATGAACTACAAGAGCCAGATGGAGAATAGATTCATGCTGGAGCTTGTTGACCATGAAGGGCATTGAATCTCAGACCCAAAAGCAATTCTCACGTATGTCTGTACATCAAATCCACTTTTGAGGTACCTGCAACCCAACATGAAGGATGGGAAGCTTTCTTATCTTACCCCACCGTGCCTGACCTACCATCTGAGACTAATGGCTTGCTTCAGGGGCACATTCTTAGGAATGAGGTATTAGTTGCTATGGGTTCTTTTCCTTGAACACAGCCCTGGCAGAGGATGGGCTTCCAGGAGAACTTTTGAAATACCTACAGGATGACATCTCCACTACCTTAGTAGATGTGTATAACCACATGTGTAAAGGAGAGATTGTGGATGGCATGAAAACTGGCATCCTGTTCTACCCCTATAAAATAAGGTTGTAAGAAATATGTTGGGAACTGGAGACCAGTAAGTCTCGTTAACACAGACTTGAAGATTCTGTCCAAAATATGTAGTTTCCAGATTGGCAAGAGCTGCATGTACAGTGATCTCCTCCTCTCAAGCTTGTTCCATGCCAGGTAGACAAATACATGATAACCTGTTAATATTGAGAGAGACAATGCAATGTGCTAACTTTATTTATTTATTTAAAAGTTTAACCATGAAGTACATACTGAGCAGAAAACAATTTGTTTCCAGATGTATTCTGGGGAGAGGGGAGTAGGAGATAGCTAACAATAAAAAAATAAGGTAATATAAAATAATATAGATTTACAAGCAGAATCATAAATATTATAGGCAGAATAGTAAATGAAGGCATCTAGAAAATAACACACACCCTAATATATACAGAAAGGGAAAATGGCAGAACAGTAAGAAGCGGGCAAGACTAGAGAATGGAGAAAAACAGGAAGGGTCACAAGCAGTTGCAGGTAGGATGACAAAAGTCAGATAGAAGAGACTTTAGGGAGGAAGGAGAAGAGGCAGAATGAATAGAAAGGGCAAGGGAGGACCAACATTTTGGAAAGCAGTAAGAAAAAGCAGATTGGCCAACAACAGATTTTCTAAAAGAAAAAGAGAGAGAGAAAGGAAAGTTTTGCTGTGGAAAGGGTAGGAGGAAGAAGGAGGAGGAGGAGGAAGGGAAAGAAGGGATTTGAGATAAGAGGGAAGAGTACTGAATCAGAATTTTGATAAAAAAGAGACACAATGGGAAAGGCACTTAGTATCAAGAGAGGGGAAGGAAAGAGCTGAGTAAAGACAGCAATAGTGACTATGAGAAGGGCAATCTAAAGCAAAGCAGCAGAAAAAATGAAAAAGGGGATCCACTCTGGCAAGGGAGGATTTAGGGGGCACTACTGTAGACTAAATCACTGTAGTCAAAAATAGGAAGGATAATTTTTAGGACAATTTCTCGGTGGGCAGGGAGCATAACTTTGGCTCATCCAAGGTCCTCTTCCTGTCTTGGACCAACCAGAGGAAGGCATTTGACACAGTCTCACATGATTGTTTTTTTGTCAGTAGTACTTAAAAAGTATGGGCTCCCAGCTTTCTTCCTCTCCTGGATGGCCATCTTGTATCAGTCTGGTTTGATCAAACCATTAATAAATGGCTGGGTTGGCCCTGTATGCCAGATCTGTAGGGAGGTGAGACAGGTATCCCCCCAAGCTCCATTTTATATATCTTTTTTTTTTTTTTAAGATCCAATCCTTCACAAAATTAACTCAGAGGTGAGCGCACTACCTGTTCTCACAAGAGAGACCAGTCACCACTATGAGCCTGGCATACACAGACGATATCTGCCTTTTACTTCATGATGCAGTAGTTTTTCAGGCCTTTTCTGTAGCATTTTTTTTTCAATTGTTTAACTAGGTGAGAGAGACACACTAAACTGAGAGCTTGTTTACAGGTGCAACCTGGGAGCACAGGGAAGTTAAGTGACTTGCTGAAGGTCACACAGTATGCAAGTGGGGGCTGTGGTATTCAAACCCAGGTCTCCAGATTTTCAGCTCAGAGCCTTAAACCACTGCGCTATACTGCCTCCCATTTGGGATTTGAGCATTTGGGCCTAGCTTGAATGTGTTGAAAAACTGTGGCCTCCTTTTGGGTGGATCTGATGCATGCATCCTTCCTAATATTTCAGGCATTCCTCTGTCTACCAAATGTCTCCAGATTCTGGGGGAGAAATTTGGAGGTGATGATATGACATCTCAGAATGAGGTATCTCCAGCAGAAGGAAGAAGGTGGTGATGCCACTGTATAGAACATTGATGAGACCTCATCTGGACTACTGTGTCCAGTTCTGGAGGTGGCATCTCCGGAAGGACATAGACAGAGCAGAAGCAGTTCAGAGAAGGGTGACAAAAATGGTGCAGGGGCTGCACAAAAAGTCATATGAGGGGAGACTGAAGGATCTCAATATGTACTCCCTGGAGGAGAGGGGGGTATGATAGAGACTTTCAAATACCTCAAGGGTGTAAATAAGGTATAAGAGGGTAGCATCTTTAAAAAAAAAAAGATGTTCAAGAACAAAGGAGCTTGATTTGAAAATAGAGGGCGTAGACTTAGGGTTAATGTGAGAAAGTATTTTTTTATGGAAAGGGTGGTGGATCCATGGAATAGCCTCTTGGCAGAGACTGTGAGGGGCAAAATGGCAGGGGAATTCAAAAACTCATGGGACAGACATAAAGTAACTCTAGCAATAGGAAAGAGAGGGTAAGCCACAGAACAATTTACGATCTGCGGTTTATGAAGCAGGTGGGGAAAATGGGAAGACTAGGAGGGCCAAGCGGTCCTTATCTGCCATCAAAGTCTATGTTTCTATGTTCTGACAAATTGGAAAGTGCAGATAAAATGGTCATAGTCTGGAACAAATGACTAATGTCAAAAAAAAAAAGGCACTATATGGTTAAAATATTTCAAGCTCTTATGTTTTTATAGATTAGCTATAAGTTCCTCCCCTTCCTGCCCACCTTGAAGCCAAACTATATGGGATCTTCTTTAGAATTATTTGGGGTAATGGGCAGAAGGAACCTCAGCTTAACGATCTTACCTGAAAGACAGCACCTCAAGATTGCAGCCCCCCACCCCCATGCTGCACTACAATGTCAGTATTGAGATTTTTTACCTCAAATTCCTGATGTGGGACTACAACCTATTGCTCAACCTTCAGATCATCCAGAATCAGAGGTGACTGTGCAATCTGCTGAGTTATTGCCACTGACAGTGATTAAGAAGTAGAAATCAAACAAAACTCAGGGAGAAAATGAGAGGAAAGCTACCCCAGGCAGCAGGGTGATGACCAACCCTCCGCAGGCCATGCACCAGTGGCCAAGCACAACAACAGTCCTGTGGCAGAGGATGCTGATGAAGGTAAGTCTTGGAGGAGCCAGTGATGGAGCTGGGGGGGGGGTGTCAGTTAGAAGGGGGCTGCCAGGAAGACCAGGAGATAGAATGTATATGGAAAAAACTGGACTCCAAAAAGTTAGGAACTCCAAGCAGATTACAACACCAGAGATAACTCCCATCCTTGGGCCTCTCACAAGATGCCACTGCCTGCTTCTCCAAATACCTTAGTGGGAGGACTCGGACAGTGAAAATTCAGGATACTCTTTCTTCCAGCCAACCAGAACACTCTGGTGTTCCCCAAGGTTCAATACTTGGTCCGTTCCTCTTCAGTCTTCCTCAGTTCCCTCCCCCAGCATGCTCTGGCCATCTGCTACTGTACAATGACAATTCTGTTATCTACTCCAGTCACCCTGACCCCACCCTCCTGGAATGCAATCTTCAATTGTTCTTTACTGAAATTGAATCGTGGTTCTCCCTTCATAAACTCAACCTAAACAACAACAAAATGACTAAAGTGCTGTTGTTTGCCAACACATAAAACAAAAATAAAAGTCTGTGGCTGACTATACTCAATAACCAACGCCAGCCACTGGAGCAAGTCAGTAGCTTCAAATTCCTAGGTATCAACCCTTGACACCTCCCTCTCCTACCACGAACATGTCAAATCTGGACTGTAATGCAGTTAATACCAGAATTGGTCTTCTTTATCGTCATAGGTCATGCATGACAACCGATGCCCCCATCTGGCCGTAACCAGCTCAGTACTATCCGTAGTTGATTATGGTATCGTCATCTATGGCTCTACAACTGACACTGTGCTACACAGAGCCAAGGTTGAACTCAACAAAGCATGTCACCTTGTAGTTGGAGGGCACAGGCTCACCCATACCTGTGACCTTTACGATCAAGCTAACTGGTTACATTTTAAGGGTAGGCTTCTCTACCAGACCTGCTTTCTGGTGAAAAAAATTACCTTGGGCCTCTCTCTCCACCCTCAGCACAGCATCTCCTCACTCCTGCCCCCACTCCCCAGGCAACTAGAAGCTCCTCCAAGGCCTTCTTCCAAGTCCCGCTCTGTAGGACAGCCCTGGGGCATCGGGCATTCATGCATAGAGCCTCTGTCTGGATAAATGGCCTGCCTTCTGAGGTCTCTTCCGAAACAAAGATTGGCCCCTTCAAACTTAAACTGTGGCAGCACCTCCTAGCAATAAACAGCCGCAACTGCCCATAGCCATACCTTCTTCCTGCCATCTTGCTTTGGCTGCTCACCCCTAATGTTTATGTCCTGACATGTCATCTTAGACAGCTCCAACCCTCCTTCCCCTCAGCCTCTATCCCTCTTCTCCTGTCCTTTAACCTCCCCACCACCTCTTACTCTGTACCTCCCTGTCCCTTCTGCTCGACTAGGGGAGCTAGAGAGGGCACTGCTACCAGGGTTTTCCTAATACTTGGACAGGGATTGCCTTATCCATGTATTAGGATCATTTTTGTATTTTAAGTGATTGCTTCACCTCTCATGCACTTTATATTCAGTTCTGTTCATACAGGATGTTGTAACTTTTAGTTTTGACATGCTTTTCTCCTGCCAAAATGTGTCTATGTCACTTCTGTTGCTTTAACTTTATTTATACTGTGAATGTCTCCTGACCTGATGTACCTCTATTTTACGAACATACGAAATTTGCCAGCAGATAAAGGCCTAGAGGTCTATCAAGTCTGCTCGAATGTGCAGCTAGCACCCCTTATTCTGCAGAATATCTTATTTTATTGTACTTATGTTATTGCCTCGTCTGTCGTATTACATTGTATATTGTACTGATGTCCTTATGTACCATTGACATGGAGGCTTTATAAATGAGTCTCCGACTCAAAGGTTTATAATTCCAAGATTCTAATAAATAAATAACTCCATGACTGCAAGGAGCACTAGATGATGGTTCCACCCCCTCCCAAAAAAATTAAATCAAACAAAAACCGAAGTCCAGAGGGGTTCAAGCAACAAAAGTCTGCAAAGAGTAAATCAATGAACCAGTGATAATAAGTTCAATGGCACTGGATGCCCCATCTTGCAAATAGACTCCCTAGACTTTGTCTTGAGGAGGAGACAGATTACTCCTCAAGGGGTTTTGCTTTTCCATTTACGCAGTTGATAGGGAATACTATTTTACTGTCTGAACTTTGACATTTGATGTATGAAATTTATTTACAACCCAAATAATTAATTATATATCAAGTTAAAAGAAGATTAAGAGGGTCCGCTGGAGTTAGGATTGAGGTGCTGGATGCCACACCTTGTGCTATGCCGGTGACCTAGGTTTGGGAATGACCTTGGGTTGTTGGGGTGCCAGCATGTGGGGGGGAAGGAGGAGCAGGATTGAGCAAGCCAGAAGGCTGCTCGCCTCTCCTGGGGATGATGGGGGTGGGTTGTCACCCCCCTTCCGTACCTTCACTCCCACCTGGTGGAGATCCAGTGGGTAGCATAGGTGGGAGGGGTGGCACTGTTATGGGTGAGTAGAAGGGGCTGAGCTGGCGTCACGGTGTGCGTGCGTGCATGCCTCCACACACGCGCATGGCCATGTGCTGGGTCCTCCAGCTGGGAAGTGGGAAGAAAATACCTAAATACCATAAAAAGCTATATAGAAAAAAAAGAAGATTAAGAAATATAGTCATGGCCACTGACTTTTGACAGGTTACGATCTTTAAAATTCTTTAAATGGTACAAAGTACTCAAAACTAAACAAAAAGTGGAACCCTATCTTAGACCTATACCATATCCAGATAAAAGACAACTTTTTACCAGGTTTAGGTTAGAAATCTACAAGGCCAACAATATACATTATGGTCAAAAAGGCCAAATGTAATATCAGCATACTGTAATTGTAACACACAAAATGAGGATGATTTAAAACATGTTGTTCTTCAATGTCCACTATGTGCAGGAAGAAGACAGAAATGGCTTGGTTCTATTCTCGGTAATCTTGGCCTCCCTCATGAGCAGATCATTCTCTTTATTTTTAATACACAGGTTGTTGACATTATTTCTAAGATCACTGGCTTTTTGGCCACCTTACACCTGTGAATAATATATAGGGTGACTGGGTAACCTTTTTTAACTAATAGACAGTTGTACATATGCATAAATAAAAGAGAATAGATAATATATATGTATAGTTACAGTCTGTTAAGTAAGCAATAATACCCAACAGGGTGGGCAGTATTGTGCTATACCGGACCGCCCAGGGGCATAATGAGGCCCGATAGCACAGGCGGAGGGCCTTATAGCCCCTAAAGGTCCGGTATAGCTCAATACTACCCACCCTGGAGGGTATTATTGCGCTTAGAAAATGGGTACTGTCAAAAAAAAAAATTAGTTAAAAAATGTTAATGAAAAATAAGTTTAAAGTAAGTTTTGAAATTAAATAGTTCCTCCTGCTGCATTTGACTTTTTTTATGTCTGAAGACTGTACTTAAAAACTGCCTCCTTTTGTAAGTTGACAGTTGATTGCCTTTGTTTTTCTGCAGTATCTTTTCATTCCCTGCTCCCCTCCCCCAACCCCAACAGAAAAACACAGGCACAGAGACTGTCAATTTCATTTGTTTTCCTGCAAGTTTCTTGTTGCCCCCACACACACACACATATGCACCTTGTTCTCTTTTTTACTCCTTGGTGATGGAGCTCCATTTATTTATTTATTGGGTAACAAACTATGGTTTGTCACTCCTAGCTCCCCCAAAAAAGACACACAGTGTTGGAGTGGGAGAGGCTGTGGGCGAACAATCATTCTATCTGGAGCTGCTTAGAGGGACAGAAGGTCTGAAGGTGAATGGAGACAGCTGGCAAAAAAAAAAGAGTTGTAAGCCTGTAAAAACAGGCAGACTACTGTGTATTGTTATTTTGTTATGCGGCTCCACTGAACACCTACTTGGCAGTGCTACCATTTTAAATTTGATCGGGAGATGAATGTTGCTGACATGCAGACAGCTGTGGAGGTGCCGAGAAGGTACAGAACAGTCCCACTGTTGCATGGGGTTTGCGCTGTCAACATCCTGTAAGCTTTCACGTAATATCACTGAACAGCATTAGGTATTGGTCAACTACATACTGTCTGTGGGTAAAAACTGCGAATGCTGATGAAGGTTAATTTTTGAATAGCAGCATGGCTCAAATCTGTGAGCCAGGGCAAGTGTGCAGCATTTTTTTTAAACAAATAAGTAGATTTGGGAAAAAAACATCTTAACGGACAGACGGGTGGACGGAGGTGAAGGAACGGAGTCGCGCGGCTCGAATATCTGAGGCAGGCGAGTGTGAAGCACTTTTAAATAATTTCCAGAACAAAGTAGCAGTTCTGTGAGAATTGTATTTTTTTTAATGGCTCACTTTTCTTGACACTGCACTGCAGTTCAGTTGCAAGACTGTGTGTGTGTGGGTGGAGAGGGCTTTTCTGTCAGGCTGCTTCGGGTATGAAAAGTCTTTCTGTCAGGCTGTTGCTTTGCTTACTTTGTGCTGGTGTTGATAGGTATGTGGTACATGGCACCTTGTGATACATTTTGTGAGACTCTACCCATTTCTGTGTTGAAATCGACATGGCAGGCTCTTTCTCTCACTAACAGAGATTTGAAAGTGAAAATTCAATCGACCCTGTAATATTGTGAGGTAATCAGGCAGCCAGAGACTGGGACTCATTCCCAGTCTCTGTTGTCTGATACCCGACTGGCAAGTTAGTGGCATTAGCCAATCAGAAACTAGACTTTTCCCTACCCATTTTCTAATGAGTTTTAAGAGCCTCCTCTGGAATGTATTATTGTTGGATTGTATTAAGAATTTTTCAATCTGTATGATTCTATATGTGAAGTTAAGTGGTTGAAAAATGTATTTGTAATTTTATTCCAATATTGTAATGGCTTATAGTCGATCAATAAAACATGAATGAATGAATGAATGAATGCCTCATCTTGCTTCTCCTCATATACTATATAAATATAGATAAATATTTATTAATTAACCAGTGTCCATCCTAAGCACATATAATGGGCCTCTACAGTGAGCAGGGGTATGGCATCTCTTTGTAACTGCCCCCTTAGACTCCATAAATTCCCTTGCATTTTTCCAATGTAAATGCTTATCTTCTTTTATGTGCTTTCGATAATATGAGCATTTCTCCTAGCTACCTTTTATTACCACTGCAACTGCTAGTGTCTTATGGTGCCCCACTACCCTGAGCATTTGGTTTCACAAGTACTCCATTTTTACGGCTGCATGGATGGAGCCATGCAGACTTATTGCTATCACAAAGAATCTGAAAGTAACACAGCTTTTGTTGTTAAGGGGGAGTGGAACCAAAGTGCAACTTCCTGAAAATCTCTCCGAATCCTCCCATTTACTACAATGTGTTTTCTTCTACCCCTCCCCCACACTATTTGTTAGGCAGAGCAGCATGTGGTGCTATTAATATGCAGAGAAGCTGTGAACATCCTAACATCTTGTGTTTCCCTCCCTGATCAGCACACAGCAGGGGCGTCAGTGTTGGAGTTAGGTTACATTATACTGTGCTGTCCTGCATAAACACAGAGGGTGTAACTATAAGAATGTGTAAATAAGTGTGTCATATTAATTGAAAGGCGCATGCCTGTAGTTATGTGAGGGAAGAGCTCCTCCCCCACATCCTACATAAACTAGCAGGCTACAGCTAACATACTAACATACTAAAAGGCCAGCAGAATAGGCCTAATGGTCTTTCGTGTCTGCTCGTTTGGTCAGCCCCCACCCTGGGTGCTGACCTTGCTGTTCCCCTCGCCTTCTCTGGCTTCTCCCTTCCCAGTTACGGATATTCTTGCTGCATTGGATTTTGCTTCCTGAACCTTCCCCTGTACCTGTCCCACCCCTCTTGAACCCCTCCACTGTCTCTGCCTCCACCAGCCCCCTAGGTAGTGCATTCCATGGCTCTACCACCCTCTCAGTGAAGTAGCACCTCCTCCTTTCTCCTGAATCTTCCCCTCCCAGCTTCCACCCATGCCCTCTAGTGGCCCCCTCCTCCTTCCTTCGAAGCACCCTCACTGTTCCTCCCCTATTTACCCTCTTCATGTACCTGAAGACCTCTATCATGTCCCCCCGGTCCCTTCTCTCTTCCAAAGTGTACATATTTAGCTCTTCAAGCCTCTCCTCATAGGTCCTGTCCCCAAGCCCCAAATCATTTTGGTTGCCCTCCTCTGGACCCTCTCCAGGAGGTTAATGTCCCTCTTTAAGTGTGGCCTCCAAAACTGCACGCAGTACTCCAGTCTGGCCTCACCAAGCAGTTATACAGGGGGAGTATCACTTCCCTCCTTCTGGAGGTGATCCCCCTAGCGATGCATCCCAGCATCCTGTTGGCCTTGGCTGCTGCCCTCCTACAAGTCTCAGAGTTGTTCATCTTGACATCCACCACCACCCCCAGGTCCCTCTCAGCCATTGAGACTTGTAGTATTCCCCCCCCCCAGAGCAGCTGCTCTGCTTAGAGCGAGTCGCTCTCGCTGTGTGGTGGTACTGGTGCCCGGCTGCTCTCTTCCTCATTCTGTCTGCCTGTGCTTGTTTCCCCCTCTTTTTTTTCCCCCTCTCATTTTTCATTTGCTTATTTGTGCCCCACCACTCCCCCTTCATTTGTGTTGCTTCTTCGCCTTTCTTTTGGGGATTCCCATTCTTACTTCCCTACTGGGCTGTGTTTACAGCGTCTATCTCTGCTCTACCACTGCTTGCTGTTTTAAGTGTTTCTTTCTCCCTCCTAGTTTCCATTCTCCAGAGCAGCCACTACTCTGTGTCCCACTGTAGTTCATGAGCTTCCAGCCTGCCTGGCCAACATACCTCACACCGCCTTCCACCACCACCGAGCTGGGCTCCCTCCATTCCTCGGTGTATTACCACCTGGACTGCTCATTCGCTTGCTGCCAGATCCTAGTCTTCCCTTCAGCTTGGATGCATTTTTTTCCTTCCTTCATGTGCTCTCCTGGACTTCTTCCGTTGTGCCGCTAGCCCATTCAGCTCCTCAACACTGCAGCTCCAGTGACTGTATAGTGGCTTCCTGACTTGCCCTTGTCTTTCATTCACCACCAGCTGTCAGTCGTTTGATGAGTTTATTTTGCTGGGACTTCTGGTACGGGCTGCCGGCTCCAACAATGCGGAGCCCTGTTACTGGGAGCACATTACTGTTCAACCTTATTCACACATAACTGAGTTTGCGTCGAGGAAAGCAATAACTTTGATGCATATTACATGCAGGTGCTATTTACACATGGTTTAGAGGTACCCTGCCATGACATGCATACCAGCAACCTATAAACAGTACAGAATAAGGCAGTCAAACTATAAAGAGAGAAGTCCTCTTGTGCACTTTTTCTACTAGCAAAGCAGTGAAATAGAAACAGCCATAACAAACTTTAACTGCATCCATATTCTTGTCATTTATTTTACTATGCCTTAAAGAGTTCATTGCAGCATCCAATACTTTTCACATAGCAATGCTACAACTGCTAGCAAGGCTTCCTACTCTGTGGGGACTCCTGTATTTTGCCAGCTTGGAGGCTTCTACAGGACATCTATTCCCAGGGCAGTTATTATTCTACAGGACATATGTATTTAGCTTTCTCAGGCTGCACTGCTCTGTACAGGTCAATCCAGGATTACATTCCAAGATTTCAAAGTACTTGCTTACTTCCCTCATCAGTGGCTACACTGCCCCCTTCTGGCCTGGCTACGGCTTTATTTCTAGACCTCACCATCTTACTACTGCACTCGTGCTTCCTGCCTCTGTCATCCCTTCGGCTCAGCCTGGGATGTCTGCTGCACCAAGCTGCCCTCTGTGGCGGCACACCTGGTCATTCTAGCTGTGGTGATTAGCTTGACTTATTTATTTATTTATTTATTTATTTGCTTTTGTTAACCGGGTAAGCACACTAGACAGCCAAGTGCCTATTTTCAGGTGCGACCTGGGAGATTACAAGGTACATTACAAGGTACATACATGAACATCAGGTAAATACAAGTGGAGGATTACATTACATAGAATTAGCACGACAGGGACTTTACAAGTATCAGATTTCATCAGGCAAATAGTAGTGAAGAATTACTATAAAGTGACTAGAACACAGGGACATTGCAAGACAACAGTACCAAAAACAGGTATTACAATACAGTATTAAACATTGCAGTCAGTAGGAAGAAGTACAGTGTGAATTCAACGCTCCAGGCAGCAAGTTGTAAGGCTAGCAGTTGGAATAAGAAGTCACAGTTGGGATAGAGTGGGCCCAGTGCGAGATAAGGGAGTGCACAGTTATAGTGCTCACCCCGTTTTGCCGGTGGGCCTAAGTGGTTCATTTTTATATTTGCTGTGAGAACAGGAGGAGTATGAGCACAGATGTGCTCTACCCAAGTCGTAATGTTTAGGTAGCGTCTCAGTTTGTTGGGGCATCACAGGCTGAGAGGGTTTGTCTAGTGCAGAGACAGGTGGCAGCCATTTTGAGAAAACCCCAGAGGGAGGCTTTAAAGCTCTGGTGTGAGGGAGAGGAGCGAGTGCTAGTTGGAAGAGAGTTCCAAACCCTGGGCGCATACGCAGTGAAGGCTCGGTCACCCATTTGTGTGCGGGTTTGGGTACCAGGAGGGCATGAGACCTGCTGGATCGCAGATTGTAGGAGGGTGTAGCTAGAACAAGAGTCTCAGCAAGGTTTTGAGGTGTGGCAGTTCTGACAATATTGTCAATGAAGTTGTCCACGACATAAGAGCGGTGAGTTTCCGGTGGGAGCCACTCAAGCCAGGTGTAAAGCTCACAGCGGTGAGTGAGCGAGGGCTGAGGCACAAAATGGCATATGTTGTTACGCTGGTCCACTTTACTAGACTAGTTTTAGCGTGGGCAAAGGTGATTAGTCCGTAGCAAAGCGTAGGTAGAGACTCCCCTGGCTAAAGCATGATGGGCAGCTGGCGTTAGACAGCTTTTTGCTCTGTAAGCCTGACCCAGCTTGCAGTTTGAGGCCTTACATGTATTTCGTATGTGCAGGTTAATATCCAGCTGGGGATCAAGGGCCACCCCCAGATACTTGACCGAGCCTGCAACAATCAGCAGTGACCTAACAGCCTCGGAGATCTGTAGTGAATCCAGGGCGGCTTTTAACTTGGCTGCTGAGCCAAATAGCATGGCCTGCGTCTTCTGTAGGTTAATAACAAGTTTATGGTCCTGCAGTCGAGTTTGGATGTGATCAAAGTCCGAGTTTAGTTTGGTGTTAATGGTGACAATGTCTTGGGATTTGGCCATGATGACTAGGTCGTCTGCGTACAGCACTGAGGTCCCTAGAGCCGGAGCCAAGGGTAGCTCATTTACGAAGAGAGAGAACAGGAGAGGCCCCAGGACAGAGCCCTGAGGGACTCCGCAGTTAACCTGGGCAGGCTCAGACAGGACCTTGTTGAATCTGGTGTACTGATGCCTACCCTTGAGGTAATTACTGATCCAGGCAAGAGCTGGGGAGGAGAAGCCAAGTGACAGGAGAGAGGAGCACAGTAATGTGTGGTCAACCCGATCAAAGGTTTTTGAGAGATCAACAAAGATGGCCCCGGTCAGTTCACTTGCTCTCTCCTTTTCTGCCTAACCTACATGGGATGCGACCACACTGCTGGCCTTGAGAGGGCCTTGCCTGGCAAGCATTCACTCTCCTCTACTATCCTGCTTGTGGGTTTGCAGTTCTGCTAGCCTTCATGGGGCCTAACTGCCGCATTCCACACCTTCCTCTAGCTGACCTATGTGTGATCCGGCCATTTATCCTACCCCACGTACGGGCCTAGTTGCTCATCACCTTTAGCCCTGGAAGTCATGCCATGTACTCCTTAGCCTCTGTGCCTGCCTTGCAGATGCATGACATGGTGGTTCAACAAATATAGCTAATCTCTCATGCAGACCTCATGCGATACCCACTTATTCTTATACTGTTTACTGACTTATGTGCAGGTCTACGCTTGCTTCCAAACTCGTTGCTCATTACTACCACACATTGTCGTTTCATTATTACTACCATCTCCTCGAATTAGTCTGAGATTGTGCTGCACTCAGTAATCCTTTCACCCTTTCAGGGTGTCACCGCTCAACGCTCATTATGCTTATTCAGTTGCTCACCTGCTTTAGCTTCTACTCCACCTGCCTCGCCCTGTATCGGGGACTGGAGGTTCGAATATTTACTACACGTGCTTTGCCCAGCACAGCAAGCAGTTTCATGCCTTCTCATACTTACTTCACCAGACGATCAAAGGATTCAGAGCTGTCTAACTTGTCCACTTACTGCTTTGCCCACTCAGGACCACGGGTTCCTTTGATCTACTGTTTGACTTCTGATCGCATCCAGCTAGTTCGCCTTGTCTTCAGTAACTTTGGCTCCAGCTCCTTGTCTTGGAACTCGGACCTTCACTTCAAGTTTGCCTGATCCGTCACCTCGATTCCAGATGCCACTAATCGCTGTGTCTCCTGGACATTGACATTGACATTGATTTGGAACCTTGCTCAGGATCTGCTAACATCTTCGCCGGATCTTCTACTTTGTTTTTAGATTCTGTGCTTCACTTACTCATATCGGCCTTATCAAGATTGGATGCATTGCCAGTGATTCTTGCCTTCGTTACACTTCTATGAATCTGGATTCTGCAGCCTCACCTCGCCTGCTCACCTACTTATTCATCAAGGTTCCTCCATATTCATGAGGACTTCCATCTAGACTACAACTCAGGACAGAGTTCTCATTTCCCTTGGATATTTCTTATCATGCTGCTTCAGTTCATTCAGATGTCCTATAACTTCCTTACTACCAGCCCTATCAGCCGAACTCACTCCATTAGGGCCCTTTTATCTCATGCTTAAGCTTAAGACATTGCCCTACTCCAGCACCATGAGACAGTCCAGCTGTTTAAGGCACCAACTTATTCAATTCAGCCCTCTCACTGCATTCTTCTGCCGTATCTTGACCACCAGGAGCACAAGTTTTACTTGGATTTGTTAGCTAGCTACTAGTCATGGCTCCTTCCTAAACATATGCACATACCGCTCATACAGAAATATCTGCTTAGCTAACAGGAGGCTGTTCTACTTACTTGCTTATTCACATGCCCTCATTGGTCTTCACAGTACCATCTACTATCTGTTCAGTTACTCCTTTGCTGCTATTTCCACATTGCATGTAGGTTTGTCAATTACTACTACTACTGACCTACTTATAGGTCCTTTTTGCTTACGCAATACTTACTCATACCTACCACCATCCTCAGCTTTGGCCTCTGAAATGACTGCCACACTAGCTACCACTGCTCTACAACCTGCCTTGCCCATGGGGCTGGACGTGTCACTACAACACGCTTCGAATGACCTGTGCCCTATGAGGCCCCGAAGTCTATTGAACTTATTACTAATGCATCCCTGCTTCGCCCTCAGGGTCTGGAGGTTCACTGACAGTACCTTGCCTACTTACAAGATTTGCTTCGCCCGTTCAGGCCTGGAGGTCTTTCAGCTCTCCATCCACTCGTATCTCGAGTTCTATTGCACAAATCAACTCCTATCTGCCTTGCCGCTCAAGATCGAGGATTCCATCCGCTGTGCCCCAGCCTCATAGCTGCATCTCGCCTCCTTGCTTCACCAAGCACCTTATCCTTGCATAGCTTGCCATTGAATCCAAGACCACAAATCCTCCTATTCTGGATCACAAGTCATTTGTTCAAGCTCAAGTCCTAGTCAGAAAGAATATCTCACCTGCTGGATTGTTTGCCGGTACAACTCTTCCTTTACAGATTTATGGTCGCCTTTGGATTTGAATTTATTCGTATCAGATTCTTGCCTGGACATAGAGATCTCTTGGACTCGGAATTCATGAAGAATGTGCTGCCATCTTGGAGTCTTATCTGCTGGGCTCCGATTCAGCTTTCCTGTTATTGGATTCAGGACTGTAAAAGTATGGGTCTTCGGATTAGCCGACTACCTAACATGTTTAATTTAGGATTACTCTCTTTTAGTATGCCCAGAAGGATGTGCACGTCAGTAGCCATGGGTCCTCAGAGGTTTCCCTCCAAGGGGATTTTCCTCTCCTGCATGCTACTGCCACACTCTCCGGAGTTGGAGGAGATAATCGTTTGATAATTATTTTCTTTGGGGGATCTCTTTCTACTTGATTAAGCATCCTTCCTACAGTGGGATACAGAGAAAGGCCAACACATCAAGTCATAGCAAGTTACTCATTAGTTCAAGCATCTAAGCACCATGCATATACTATCCAGTTCACATGTACTATAATAACTGACTTGCTCATGTATATGCTGAAGTATGTAAGCACTAAGCACTCCAAATAACTAATACCTTGTAAGCATCATCCTACTTACTGGTCTGGCCTCTGTATCCAAGCACAACCTACAACATTCAGCTACAGTCCGCAGCATAAGCCTAAGCTATGAACCACACATAATTGAAAGGTGCATGCCTGTAGTTATGTGAGGAAAGAGCTCTTCCCCCACATCCTACATAAACTAGCAGGCTACAGCAGCTCTGCTTAGAGTGAGTCGCTCTCACCCTCCATCCTCCCCTTATCCCACTGGGGGGATCTCTTCCTACTTGACTAAGCATCTTTCCTACAGTGGGATACAGAGAAAGGCCAAAACATCAAGTCATAACAAGTTACTCATCAGTTCAAGCTTCTAAGCACCATGCATATACTATCCAGTTCACATGTACTATAATCACTGACTTGCTCTTGTATATGCTGAAGTATGTAAGCACTAAGCACTCCAAATAACTAATACCTTGTAAGCATTGTCCTACTTACTGGTCTGGCCTTTGTATCCAAGCACAACCTGCAACATTCAGTTACAGTCCATAGCATAAGCCTAAGCTATGAACCACACATTACAAGAAAATTGTCTCAGTTTTCTGATAATACTGAAATGCAGCTAATAAATTGAGTCATGTTAGGAGGTCAGTGTACTGCACATTAATTAAAATGTTATGCAGCTGCAGGGAATAAATGATGAATAGGGGTATGAAATAAATTAGAAGAGAGTCTGAAGTCATTCTGAGAACAGCCCAGGAAGCTATGCAAAGTGCAGAGGTGTATGGAGAAATGGGAAGCTACCAGATGACAAAAAAATATCTGTTGTATGGATTAGCAGGACACATGAAACTATTGGCTTAAGACAGTCCTGTCATGCCACTCACACAGTTTATATTACTCGTAGCCTTTATTTGTGCATAGCAAATAATGCATATTAAATTATTTCATTCACAAGAAAAAAAAATCTATTTCTTTGTACTGCTCATCTCGCACTGTGAGACAGTTGTAACGTTGTGGGGGAAGAGTAGACTGAAAGCCTCCTTTGCATAGATGATACACATCCTCCTTTCAGCAGTTAGGAAATGGGGAGCAAGACCACTTAGTTTAAAAAGTGTATTTTTTTACATTTCAAATGCTCCTTAAACCACAATTGCTGACTGGAAATAAAAAGAGAAGGAATAAATATGACATGGAAGGAGTGCAGTAAGCAAATACAGAGCACTGCAAACATTGAGACTTCACTTTTGTGTCTCTGGGTGTCGTTCTTTACTGATTCATCAGTACAAAACTACTGTGCAAAACACATGATATGTTTAGCTATACATCACAATCAATGTCATCATCATAGTACATAATCCAAGACAAGCATAGTGTAGTGGTGATGTGACATGCACATACCTGGGTTACACACTGTTGCACATGGATCAAGTCATAGTATGCACTTACAAGGGTATGCAGTGAGGCACAAGGCAGAGCCAAGTGTGTTAATGTAACAAAAGTGAGTGTATATCAGGTCAATCACACAAAAGTGACACAAGGTTTGCAGAATAATTGCACTCAAAATTGTATGTAGTGATCGAGCAAAGGTATGCAGTTACTTGGGTAGACACTGAGGCACCATGCAGAGCCCAGTGTGTTCATGTAACCAAGGTGAGTGTATATCAGCAGCCAATCACACCAACTGACACAAGGTTTGCAGAATAACTCCACTCTCAAATGTACATGGTGATGGAGCCATGTTATGCGCTTACAAGGGTATCCAGTGGGACACAAGGCAGAGCAAGGTGTGTTCACAAAACCCAGGTGATCGTATATCAGAGGCCAGTTACACAAAGTGACAAAAGGATTTCAGAACAAGTGCACTTACAATTGTACATAGTGATCGAGCAATGGCATGCAGTTACCTGGATCGACACAGGCATGAGGCTGAGCCGAGCGTGTTCATTTAATCTCAGAGACCGATTACACAATGTGAGACAAGGTCTACAGAATAAGTGCAGTCACATTTGTACATAGTGATAGAGCCATGATATGGGATTTCCTGGGAATGCACTGAGGTATGAGGCAGAGCCAAATGTGTTCATGCAACCTAGGTGAGAGTATATCTGAGGCCATTCACATAAAGTGAGACAAGGCTTGCAAAATAAGTGCAGTCACATTTTTATGTAGTGATGGAATCATGGCATGCTCTTTCCTGGGTATGCACAGAGGCATGAGACAGAGCCAAGTGTCATGTAACTGAAGTGAGCATATAGAATAAGCTGATCACACAAAAGTGACACAAGGTTTACTGAATAACTGCACTCATAATTGTACACTGTGGTGGGCCATGATATGTGCTTACCAGTGCATCCAGTGAGGCACGAGGCAGAGCCAAGTGAGTTCATGTAATTCAGGAGGGCATATATCAGAGGCTGATCACAGAAAGGGGGAAAAGGTTTTCAGAAGAACCACAGACACAATTATACACTGTGATGGAGAAAATGTACCTTGGTAGACATTGAGGCATGAGGTACAGCCAAGTGTGTTCAATGAACACAGGGTAGAACACATGGTAGTGTATGTCAGAGACCAATCACACAAAGTGAGACAAGGTTTGCAAAATAAGTGCAGCCACATTTGTACATAGTTCTTGAACTTTAGTATGTGCTTCCCTGCATATGCACTGAGGCATGAGGCAGAGCCAAGTGTGTTCAAGTATCCTAGGTGAGCATATAGCAGAGGCCATTCACAGAAAAGTGACACAGGTTTGCAGAATAACATGTATTTACCAGGGTATGCGGTGAGGCATGAGGGAGAGCCAAGTGTGTTTATGTAATGCAGGTGGGCGTACATCAAAGGCTGATCACATAAAGTGACAGAAGATTTTCAGAATAACTACACTCACAATTGTATATAGTGATGAAGCAAAAGTATGCAGTTATCTGGGTAGACACTGAGCACAAGGTAGAGTCGAATGTGTTCACTAACACAGGTTAGCATATATCAGAGGCTGATCACATGATGTGAGACTCAAGTTTGCAGAATAAGTGCAGTCTCATTTGTACATACTGAACAAAACCCCATGAAGGGCATGCAAATATTTAACATGCCCGCTTGGAGCAGGGCTGAGCTCAGGAGGGGCTGCATTAATTTTTTTTTCATACCTGTTCTTAGTGGATCTAAGTTGCTAGCCCAAAAAGAGCTAATTCAAATTAACAAGCCCCCTTTTGAGCACTGAGGACTGAGTCCAGGAAGAGCTGATTTGTTTTTTAACATGCTCACTCTGAGTGGGACAGAGCCCATGAAGGGCCTACAAAAATTTAACATGCCTGATTGGTGCAGAGCTGAGCCTAGGAGGGGCTGTGTCATTTTTTTACATACCCACTCCTAGTAAGTCCAAGGTGCAAGCCCAGAAAGAGACGATTTAATATAAGTCCCCTTCAAGCCCTGAGAGGCTTTAATAAATTAATTCCCCATCCTCTTGGAGAGGGGCTGAGCCCTGGATTGGAGGGGCATTAACTGAAATTTCCCCACTCCATAGGACCATGTTTCAGTACCTGTTTTGGGGGTGGTAGCAGCACAGAATGGATCCTGATACTGGCGCTCAGCTGAAGGTTGGGGGTTCCCTGTTAAAGGACCTAGGACAGAGGAATTCCTGGCTCTATGGATACAAAGATCTGCCTAGCTGTAGGCTTCAGGCTGAGGTGGTGAACCCCCAAGTTGTGGGTTATTTTCATTAAGGAGGTCTGATCTGGGATTACAGAGACAAAAAGAAAAACATCACGCTGGTGTAGTCAAGACACCATTCACATAGATATAAACTTAACTCTTCAGATCTGGTGATGTTTGGATGTCTATGTAGTGTATTATGTCTTACAATACACTATCATTAAGTCTAACTTTGACCCCTGATTCAGGAACACAGTTGGGTTGATGAAACCCACCTACAACATGCAGCTTGCCTCCTTCCCAATAACCACCAAGATCTCAGTTGAAAAATAAAACCTGAAACATAATAAGAGACCACACCACAACATTGTATGTTTTTCATGTTTTTATATAATATGAGTCATATGCTAGTGGAGTGTATGCCATAAGAGACCACACCACAACATTGTATGTTTTCATGTTTTTATATGAGTCATATACTACTGGCACATATGACAGTTAATAATTGTGTACAATGTACACTATGACTGCTCATAAATACACCCTTGTGTAAAAAGGAACTGTATTATCAGTTGCAAAAACATGCAATATCGTATGATAACCACGCAGTAACCTATATTCACAGGTAAGAGGGTGATGGAGGAACTGATCTGAGAACATCCTAGCATGTTGTGCCCCCCACCAACAAAGAAAATCCTAGATCAGCCCCTAAAGATTATATGTCATATACTTTTAAGATCACTATAGTGTATAGTAGAACTTAGTTAAGTGCGGAATTCAATTTGCTGTGAAATGTTGTTCACTGCAGTAGTGATGTCCGTAGTGCAGTAGAATGACTTTTCATTCTGCTGCACTACAGACGTCACACTACACCGATCACCACAGAAATGGCAGGCTCAACCAGATGACAGTCATGACGGCGGTGGCAGTAGCATGGTCACCCGATCCTGCACAACTCAAGAGTGCTTTAGAACTGCAGGACCAACCAGATATTCCGTATTAAAATTAAATTACGGGATCAACCAGATATCTAAATTTAACTTACAAATTGGCTCTCCTCCCATTACCTCTTCTCGCTAAGCAAGGAATTCAGGCGCCATGTTGTTTTTTGAAAACCCCTCCCATACGCAATTAGCAACTAATCCAAAGTTGCCACTAAATGATGGACATCTGCTCCCTAGTAACCTCACATCCCCATCCCACCCTAGCAACCACCCTAACTACCAGCACACACTGTGGAAATGACCATTCTGAATTTGTATTTTAGGTGTTAAAAATAGATTTATTTTATTAAAGAGTGGCTACCATACACTATATAGAATAGCGGATGGGCAAAACTATGCACAACCAGTGTGTTGTGCCACCTCAGGGATCTGAGTCCCATTGACCTCTCAAGTTTCACACAGGAGGTCACAGGGAATCAGAACCCCTCAGTAGCACAACAGACTTGTTGCGTTTAGTTGCACATCCACTATCCTATATAGGTTCGTGGTTGTGAAGAGGTCTATACACTAAAGCCAAATGCACTCAAGACTCTGAATACATCCTCATCTAAAATATAGCCATATAGTAGTAGTTAAAGCCCCAAACTGTAGACCTCAAAACCTAACAGACCTGGGTCTGAAATCCACAATCACCACTTGCATGCTTTGTGACCCTATGCAAGTCATTTCACCTCCTCGTACCTGGACAACTTCAAAATGAACTTCAGCACTGTGTTCCTTTCCCGGCCACAAAAATCTGAAATAAAGCACCTTTGATACCACAGGGGCAACTTTTTAAAACTCAGTAGCTTCACACAGTACAGCCTTTATGTCATATACTGGTACTTATCTTCCTCTCCTACTTTATTTCCTTTGAAATGTGCATTGAAACAGGATCTCTGTCACTTGCTCTTCATCTGCTCTGGCTGCTTGCATACAAGTGACATGATAACTATGTTGTGTGACATCACAACTGGTTGCTGTAGAAATTATTATAAGGCAACAGCAGAGGGTTATTAAGTCACTTGTGGAAAAGCAGCCAGCACAAATGAAGACCAAGTGGCAGAGATTCTGCTTGTATTGAAATTAAATAAGTGATTAGTAAAATGGGGAGATAAAAGCAGGCACTATCTGATCCCTTCAATGGATGATGTGACATTTCTATACATATTTTGACCCCACATTTTCACAATGACCTTTTTGGAACCCCACCTCGTGGTCAATGGCAGTGGAATTATGCAAATCTGGCCTGAAATGCAATTTTGTGGTCACTTTGTGGAATCACCTTTCAGGTGGGATTTGAACATTTTCACCACACTTGTTCATGATGTGAGATCATAAGAAATCTGTGCTGAAAATTTGGTGTACACATACATAAAAATGTTCAGGTTATGACTGAATTTTACAGTATTTCATTGTTCACTCATAACTTTGCTGATTTTCAATATTTAAACTACGAACTTTCAACATAGCCATTTTTACAATGTACACAGCCTCTACCCTCGAAAATGCAAAGGCATGTTTGTGCATCAGGACACACTAAGCTTGGAGAATGTGCATGCACATTATGTCAATAGCATTGCAGTAGCAGCCATTGTGGCTCTGACCAGAGTTTGTTTGTACACTCCTGTAGGCTTGACATAACAGGGTCAACCAGCACTTATAATAATGTATCATGGCACCTGTGCCCATCATGTTGCACACCTTTTCATAACCGCTCCATACTATTTATTTGGTTTTTGTTTACTGGGTAGGTACTTTAGACAGATATCTGCCTGTTTTCAGGTGCGACCCGGGAGGATACAACAATAGATATGCAACACATGTGTGAACACAGGTATAAACAGATACAACATATGAAGAAGTCTAACATTCAAGAGTGAGACAGCATAAGGGAAAGGATAAAACGACTGACATAGTAATCATATTGTATTTACACATAGCAACAAGTACAGTAATTATATTATATTTACACATAGCAGTACGTACAGTGATACATTATTATGTCAGGTAATGGAGTGTAAAGCAACGTGCGTATGATGCCCATATCATGGTTATTTTGGCTACCTGTTTGGAAAGCATTTGCACTTGGTGATAACTAAGAGGTGCTTGCAGAAGTTATTTTTGAAGCCCCCATATGTACTGTAGTAGTAGCATGGATGGCAGGTGGTATATTATTCCACATTCTGGGGGCAAAGTTTTGGAAGGTGATTGGCCCCATATTTGTCCTTATCATAGGGACAGCAAGTAGACCAAGGTCAGATGACCTTAGGAGATATGGATTATAGTATGGTTTAATCCACTCTGCAAGTTGTTGGGGCTGGTGGCTATTGACAACTTTGTAGATAATACCTCCTAGTGCTGAGTCATGCATAGCATTGGTGGGGGAGGGGGGGGACAGTCCAGGTTGGCATAGAGTTCACAATGGTGAACAACTCTGTTGGAGGAAAGCTCAAAATGGCAAATGCTGTTGTATGTAATATCCCACTTTCTGAGTGCTATTTTGGATGTTGAGGGTGCATATACTGCTGTGTTATGCATAAGCTGGGTAGTAGAATGTTGTGTGTGACAGACAGGTGTGCTTGTTGGGTAAGGCTGTGTCTAATTCTATAGGCTAGGCCAAGCCTACTGTTTACTGCTTTGCAGGTTTTAGTTATGTATAATTGAAAATCAAGGGATGGGTCTAACATGACTCCTATGTATTTGAAGAAATCTTCCTGGCCTAACATGGTACCACCTAGGCAAGTGATCTTAAGAGGGGTTTGACAGTTTCCAAGTTTGGGGGGAACCAAAAAGCATGGCTTGTGTCTTAGATACACTTAGGAGGAGTTTATTGGCCTGTAACCATTGTTGTACTACTTGCACATCATGGAAGAGCATGCCATTAATATCGCAGATGCTTTTGGAGTTGGCAATAAGTACTAAGTCATCTGCATATAGTATAGGTGTGCTGTATTTTAGGCTATCTCGCAGGTATTGATATTTACAGAGAAAAGGAGTGGCCCAAGTATAGAACCTTGAGGAACCCCAATTTTGGATGATAAAGGTTCAGAGAGAGATGTACCTAGTTTTACCAGTTGCTGTCTATCTTTAAGGTAGTTATTAAACCAATTTAGGGCATCAGGTGACAGTCCAAGATCCTTAAGCTTGGAAGAGAGTAAGATATGATCTACAAGGTCAAATGTCTTGGCAAGGTCTATGAAAATGGCACCTGTGTACTCCCTTCTGTCCATTGCTGTTGATATGTAGTTGGTGTGTAAGTAAGACAGTTGTGGTACTATGTTCATTCCTAAAGCAATACTGGTGTGGAAATAGTAGTTTATGGTTAACCAGGTAATCAGTTAGTAATCATTTACTACCCAAGAAGGTGCCCCAAACTCACAGCACCATAACATGCTACCCCACAGTGGACCAGAGGGCAGGGTCGTAAGTCACACCACTGTCCCTACAGCACATGAATCCAACCACAGCATGACCTAACCATTTGTGCACCCTGTTGGACTCTTCAAAGGAGATCTGGGAATCAGGAGCAGCAGAGCACAACACCGGGCAATGTGGAGCACAGCGGACCCAGAGCAATTAATGACCCTAAAACCATTGAGGATGCCAACAGCAAGACACATCTATTATCCCAGGGTCTAACTCCAATGATTACCCATGCATGACAGAGTAGTAGTCCACCTGTTCTGGTGTAATTTATTACATTCATCATAATTCTCAGTCTATGAGCTATGCCTTGACTAGACCCTTGCTCTCAAACAGGATCACAGATAGGTTCTTTCCATCAGGACCTGTATGACAAGCTGTTCCAAGACATACTGGTCCCCCTGACTGGTGGACTGCACTCTGACTGGGTTATTCCTCCTCCTCCTCCCCCTCCTCTATAGAGCCTCAATTTCTTTTAATATTAACAGCCTGTGCCTTACTGCCACTGGAAGCAGCGTACCACATCTGACAAAAGTCTTCCCCGCTGCCCTTGGTAGCAACAGCACATTCCTACATCATGTTCCATGCATCAATATATAGCATCATCTAACCACTGAGGGTATGTGCAATCACTACTCTGGGTGGGCAGTACACTCAAGAGCCTGCCCCTCCAGCTGGAGGCAGTGTTGTCTAGTGGTTAGAGCACTGACTTGTGAACATGGAGATCACAGATTCAAATCCCACTAAAGACAAATATTCACTTCATGACCTTGGGTAAGTTGCTTAAATTCTCATGCTGCAGTCCACCCACCTATGGAAATGGGTAGAAGTAGGAACCCACTGAAAACAGAATGTTATATCTAAGCATGGCTATACTAGACAGCTAAATAAATTGTAAAAAAAAAAAAACCTGATTACCTCAAATTCAACATGTGAGTGAGGAAGGGGTTCCTGACTAAGAGATCACCACTGTCCCTTCATAAACCCAGTATCCTACCAATGAGAAAGCCTGTGCCTACAACCCAGGCCCCCATGCCATCCCTGTTGCCCTGCTGTGCTGCCAGGACAGGATGTTGCACACATGTTTATGCTGTTGTGTCTTCTTACTACATACTACAGGACCCTATTATAAAAAGACAAGAGACCTCCACCATATGTTATGGGCATGTCCTAAAGTGCGATTATTCTGGAGGGCTATAGAAAATTCCCTAAACCCTATGCTAACCTTAGACTCATTGTTTTCTTCAGAAGTTTGTTTACTTAATCACTACCCAAAAGGAACATTGAAGTCTAAGAAATACTTTATGGCTCTCATTTCTGCAGTGGCTAAACTTGTACTCATGAGACACTGGACTGATGATTCCTTACCCACAATATTAGAGTGGCATAGAGAAATCTTACAGGCTTTGCAGCTGGAAAAGCATATTGCTAGTATGGATAATTGACTGCAAAGCTATTTAGACAGATGGGGCACTTTAGATACACTGTTAATGATATGGAAGCCTTAAGCAGGCAATGCAGCGATTGTATGTTCTTTTTTGGGAAAATTATCTCTAGCTGTAATAGAGAAAATTCATGTACCTGATGTCCTTGTGCGGAGAAGGGAGGATATGGGGGGGTTGTGGTTGAGGGGAGTGTGTTGGGGGGGTTTATTTTGTTTCCTATTGTTTTGTTGCTTTTGTTTAGCCAAAGATCACACTGCTCCTTCTGCTTTGTCGCAGTATATTTTTATGTTTAGCTCATATTCGAACTAGATGATTTGGCTTTCATGACATCGCTATATGTCTAAATAGGTACACCTGAACTCAGATACTGCGACCAGGATTGGTCTAATATCCATGTATACTACATTGTATGTTACTTTTTGTTTTTATTTAGTAATATATTAAAACTAAATAAAGTTTATTGAATTATTAAAAAAAAGAGAGAGAAAAGGTCTGGCCTAGTTTCATCTGCCCATGAGACTGGGTTGTAACATGAGTGACTCTATAAAATTTAAGGTACAGTCTGTTAGGGCCATGTCCACACATGGCCTAAGCCTCTGTACAGTGCCTCCTAGCCATACAGCTGCTGACAATCCCAGCCTAGCAGAGGCCCTCAGCACCTTTCAGTGCCCCACTCCCATGGCTGCACATGGCAAGGGTATTAACCAGGCCATGATCAATGACACTGTGTTGTTGACAGGAGAAACTGATGCCTAACAGAAAAAAGTAGGGGAATTTTATTTACATAAATAAACAAAACACATATAAAAGGAACACAGTACATTTTATTGTACATACTTTTGGTTGCTATTGTTCTTTCACTTCAAAAAATTATACAAAGAATCTTAAAGAATTAAAAGTACGAAATAAATCAAGAAGAAAATTACTATTACTTCATAGCTACCCCTACATCTCTTTTAGAACAAAAAAATGTCCAAAAATTATTTTTTGATCCAAAAAATAAAAAATGAAAAATTAAACTACAATCAAACAAAAACATAATTCAAAGTCAATAACACAAATGTATATAATGAATATCTACATTTCTATAAATAGTTATATAAGGAATCAGAAAGTTTATTTGATAAAATCACATAGGTAGGTCAGATCAAGGTATTACCTCAGGTCCTTTTGATTAACCCAAATACCAGTTCAGCTGCATGAAGAACCAGGTTTCCTCCTTTTATAAATTTTTGAAAGATCTACCCTAATCTAGCCAAGCAGTTCTACACCACAAAACAGTAGTCCTCACTTTTGGTACTGTCCTATATTCCTGTGTTTTAATCTTCTTTAGATCATTTTCTATTGTCTGAGCAATAGTAAGAGGGAAAGTATTTAGTTGTTCAATCAAAAACTGGCATCTTGCTTGACAAAAATTAAAAATGATGGATGCAAATATAACATTAAGGGTGCTTGGGTGATATAATTTCAAATAACCTGTGTAGTTACCTAATATAAAATTCTGGTAAGTAAGATATTTCAAGTAAGGCCACTGCCATCTGGTGGCCAAAAAGGATAATAAATATTGAGTGTGTGGACAGTCTAAAAAAAAGTGTGCCCATATTTCTTCAGTTTGAATACACTCTGATCTAGGACAGTATCTCTCTTCAATAGCTTTATTTTTCATGTTACCCCATACTCCTAATCTACCATGACAACTAAGCCAAATAGTATCCCAAAACTTTGCTGAAATTCTTTTATCATAGAAACATAGAAACATTGAATTTGATGGCAGATAAGGACCGCATGGCCCACCCAGTCTGCCCATTTTCCTACCTAATGGATAAGCTGCAAATCCTAGTTAACCAGCAGCCTACTTCTTTCTACCCCCACCCCCTAGAATTGCCTTATGGCTGTCCCATGCATGCTTGAATTCAGTCACTGTTTTTGACTCCACACATTTATCATTTAGAACCTAAAGTACTGTAGGTATTTTAGAAGGAATTCAGTTTGGAAATTCCACTTAGGTTACCCCTTAAGACATCATGATATGGGAATATAACTGTTTTCTGGAAAAAGTCCTAATAGCCTGTTTGTTTTTCCACTGTTTCATTTTCCGGAGCGTAGAGTCTGCTTATTGTGGTATATTATCAGTTTTAAAAATTTTAGGAGGCAAATTATCCCATTTACTATAAAAAAGGTTTTAATAACAGAGATGTCCATTGTTGTCATGGGTGTACCGCCATAACCCACCCCCAAGGAAGGATCGAGTTACAAAAAAAAGAGTGAAAAAACACTAGGGGGTTTATCATTCCCAACCCACCTGACTTGCATGCTAAATAGGTATAATCTCCTTTGATGGGGTTTAATTTGCTCCCCCAGAGCATTTGAAAAAAAAATGGCTAAAAATACAGGTCTCAAAACAGGTGGGAGGGGGTAAATAAAGCTGAGATAAGTAAATATAGGTAAGAAAAATTTCTTAATTGTAAGTACCCTTTTCTTTTTGGAAAATTTCCAGTTTTTCCAAACCTGTACCTTAGCCTTGCATAATTGAAGTTTATTTTCCCAGTTTAGCACCTGAAGGTTTCCTTCTCCAAACTAAATCCCCATAATTGAAATAGTTGAACCTACCACTGGAATGTCCACTATGCTGTGAAAATTTTCTTGTTCATTCAAACTTCCAGGTCTAAGGGCTTTACTTTTATCTTTATTAATTACCACATCTGAAATATGTGCCTATTTAACTAATTCATGTTGCAGTTCATATCCTGATTCCTGAATTGACAGAAAAAAACAGAGATCATCTGCATATGCTGCAATTTTCTGTGGTTCTACTTCAAGTGAGTGGGTCAAACCATGTACATTATCATTAAGATATATGTTCCAAATCAAAGAATCTAAAACAAAAGTGTAAATCACCCCTGTCTTATACCAACATTCATGGTAACAGACTTTCCCAGTATCTCATTGACTTAAGGTGTTAATCTTGCACCTGTATATAATATTTTTATCCATTTATTCATATTGTTCAGTATCCCATAAGCTTCTAGAACCTGAAAAAGATATGTTTGGGGAACTTTATTAAATATCTTAGCCTGGTCAATTGAAAGAACATATCCATGAAGTTTCTTTTGCGTTCTGAATTCAAAAATATCTCTTAAAAGAGCAAGATTATGATAAATATTCCTTTCTGGAATGGAGCAGGTTTGTGCTGGTTGTATCAAAGTACTAGACACTTGTTGCAACCTATTACACACAATTTTAGACAAGAGTTTATAATCAGTGTTTAAAATACTACTTGGTCTCCAGTTCGACAGAAGCTTCTTGTTTCCTTTTTTATAAATAAATATTAATATTGCTTCCCTGAAGCCACTGTTTGAAGATGTATTAGAAAGTAGCTCATTATATAACTGATGGAGAGAATCCAGAAGTTCTGTCAAGAATTTTTTTATAAAATGCACTAGATTTTCCATCCATTCCTGCAGAGGAAGTATCTTTAAGGGAATTAATAGCTACTTCAATTTCTGTTTTTGAAATAGGGCCATTTAGCATTATTTCTGACCTTCTCTCAGAGCAGATGGTGCAGTCTGGAAAAAAAATTATGAAATGAAGCCTCTGTTCTGTAAGATGAAGAATTTTTTTTTTCTAAGTGTTTTTGAATAACAGTGAATATATCCATATCTTTTGTTTTTACCTCACCTTGCTCACCTTGAAGTTCAGTGATCAATGTGGCATCCAAGCATTGTTTGCAAGCAGAAAAAGGATCAGAACTGGGTTGAGTTTCCGTGCCATACCTCATTTCGGACTTCCAAAGAAATAGCTCTGTTATAGTGATAGTTGAACATTTTATTTTTCAGCTCATTAATTTGTTTTAGAAATTGAGTTCTATTGTCCTGTGATAATGATATGTATCTGTAGAGTCTATTCCTATGTTCCAGATATAATAAATGTTCTGCATTGGACTTAACTTTCCCAAAGTGAATTAATAAATTATTTATATCAATTTTAGTATCTAGCCACCATTGCACCGTGTCATCATATAGACATTTAGTGGATTGTCTAAAAAAGAATAGCTGTCTAAGCTCCATGCAGATTTGCTCTTGTTTGAGAAGAGATATGTTTATTCTCTGGCTTTTAGGGGATGTAAAAAGGTGTGGAGGGATATTACCCAAATATAAAACACAGTTAAGGATAAGATGGTCTGAGAATTCATATGGTAGGACAGAAGCCTTTTGAGGAACCAAAAACCTAGAGGAAAAAATGTAGTCGATTCTGACAGCATACATATTCCTGTAATATGTAAAACCTAGTTCTTTATGCAGTTTTCTATAAGTATCAGACAGATTAGGTATGTTAACTATGGACAGCAAAGAATGTGAATCACAGTATATTTTTTTCTGCAACTCCTCTTTTCATTTAAAATCTAGTCCACAGTTCATGTTCTTTCCCCATATAATGTGTCTAACTATGAACCAATAAGGTCTGATCTGTTCAAATAAATCAACCTTGGCAGCCTTAGTTTGTGGCCATACATGTTGATAATACATAGAGTAAAATTTATACATACAGTCCAAAATTAATACCTGGCCTGGTATTAAATCAATCAACTTTTGCAATGAAAAATGCTGCTCTTTAAATAAAATACCTAGGCCATCAACTGCATCCAATCTAAATGACCAGAGATCCACGCTTTTCCAACCTACTCAGTAAAAAAGATGGAGTTCGGTCTAGTCTCCTGTACTGTAAGAGAATGATCTCATAGGGAGAGTTAAAAAAAAATAAAGAATAGCAGTTAATCTTTTTTTATGTTTTTTTATGCTGCACACATTAACTGATGCTACCTTTTAGGTTGCCAAGGGAAGTATGAAAATCAGAAAGGCTTTACCTCACCTTTTATCATCACTTTTTTCAAGTGTTTTTTCTTTTTCCCCTTTATTTTTCTTTGTTTGTAAGGGGACAGGTGTTGTTTCTTCCTCCATGTCAGATACATGTTCAGATCTTGAAGAAACATCTGATTCTAAATCAGATTCCCCTTCTTTCTGACTGTGTAGTGCTTTAATGGCATTTTGAAGGGCAATAGTGGAAGGCTGGCCAGATTTTTTTGTGGAAGCCCTTGTAACGCTCCTTACCTTAGGGAGCCGGAAGTCTGATGGAGGGGGCATTTCTGGCTGCTCTGGAATGGGCTGGTTTGGAGCATCAGTTGTGACCAAAGGTCCTTCTCTAAGATCTCTGGTATCATTAGAGCTCTGGGGTTCAGCTTCAAGTTGACCCAGAGGGTTCTGTGAACCTGGTTCTTTATGGGGAGGGGGCCCTTTAGGGACCCAGATTTTGTTTAGGCATGGCATTATCCTGTGCTGTGTGAACCAGATTCTCCTGGTTAATTCCATCTGACCTATTTTGGCCAGCCCAGGGGCACTGATGGTATGCATGCCCCATTTCTTCACAAAGATTACATTTGAAGATGTTCATGCAAGACATGCTTACATGCCCTAATTCCCCACACAGAACACATTTCAGATGGTCACAAGTGCTACTTAAGTGGGTTGGAGAGCCACATTTATAGCAGGCCTTCGGTTGCCCTGGATAAAAACACACACACCCGTCTCAGCCTAAAAAGGAACTGTTTGGTATATGTTGAACAATACAGTTATTCTGAAATACTGTAGCTTCACTTTGAACTGCCATCCCCCAGTCCAGATACCTTCAGAGTCAATGACTGATCAGGCTGACCCAGCACAGTAAATCTCTTTTGCAGCCAGAAAAGAATGTCATTGATGTTCACCCCCTCACTACAAAATATTATTGTAATGGTTTTCAACAGAGGTTTTGTAAGTGGAATAGCTATGAAGTTAACCCATAATGGTGTAGAACGAAACATATTGTAGTTTGTCCAAAAGTGTTTAAGCCTTGAGTGTTGGTGAAAGCTGATGTCATACACATCTTCACCCAAGATATGTATTAGGGCATATATTTCTGAAGCCTGAAACAACATTGACACTTTCAAAAGTTTTCGGCCTATGAAAACCCTGTCCGGGTGTTCCTCCAAACTTCCTCTGTATCTCAGTCTAACTGCATTTTTAATCAGTGCCTGTGCAGGTCTGTTTCTGTTTCTAAAAAGTTCTGAAAATGTAGGTCTTGATCTGGCTAAAGGAACTCCTTGATCCTGAGGGGGGAGAGAATCTTCATCTGACTCCTCTTCTCTGGGCCCCCTAGTATTGCTGTTGGACTGAGAACCAAGTAGGTTTTCATTTCCAGACTGTTCTGCCTGATAGAAACTTGAAGCAGTATGGCTTTCACCATTTTTATGTTGCTTGCACGCATGTGCAAGAAAAATAGTGCCATCATCGGAGATTTCGAAGGTGTGTTACCTCCTCCTCCAATTCAGTCAGTAAGCTGGCAGGCGCGGCCCCTGTAAGCCAATGCATTTTGGAGCTGTCTATGACACGCTCCAAAATGCAGTGGCATACAGTTGAAAGGGGGAGCTACGCTTCAGTGAGCACCGATAAGCGTAGCTCCCCCCCCGCACGTCCTGTGTAGCCGATGGGGTGCTCAATCCCTGCCGGCTGAGCTGCTCTCGTCCCTCCCTCCCCCATAACTGGTGCCACGCCGGAAGCCCACCCCAGCGTGGCAATCAGTTATTTGGCTGACGGGGGTGCCCAATCCCCTGTTGGCTGAACGGCCCCCCCATCATTGTGCCATGCTGGGAGCCCACCCCAGTGTGGCAAATGGTCCCAGATGTCTTTTTGTTTTAAACCTGTAAAACAAAACGGTCCTCTTGCCAGCGTCTCCGACCCCCTCCCACAACCACCCACCCTGTACACCCAGCCTCCCCACCCCCCTCACCCCATGCCTCCGGACTCGGTAGCGATCTTCGTGGACCGGAACCGCTCTGCACTCTTCAAAGCCGACCGCGAACTGAGGAACTGCCGGTAAGCTGTATAATGGGCTAGATAGGAGGGTTCAACTTTTTGCATATCTCAGGCATTTTTGGGAATTTTTGCACCAAATTTTCAACATGGAGTTTTTAGGACCCCTTCTCATGAATGATGTCACTGTCATGGCGTTATTCGGGCCCGAAGGGTGATTTCGCGCAGTGACTGTGAAATCACCCTTCAGGCCTGAATGCCACCATGAAAGTGACATCATTCATGAGAAGGGGTCCCAAAAACCCCATGTTGAAAATTTGGTCCAAAAATTCCAAAAAATGACTGTTTTACGAGCGTGCGTTGCGCAGTTCCTACGCAGGCTCGTAAGTTCGCGAAATTTCAATATTTTCACTCCAGATTTTCAACATTGCCATTTTACCACACCTTCTTATGAGTAGTACAGCTGTCATTTTCACATCTCACCCAAAATGTGTTTCCACCCTTGTAGCCAGAATGGCGCGTCGATGCGAAATCAATGTATGGGACAATTAAGAAAATCACAGTGACACTGTTCATGAGCAGAGGTCTTAAATGGCTATGTTGAAAATTTGTGAAAAATTCCTAAATGACTGTTTACGACCGCATTATGCAGTTCCTACTTAGGCCTCAGTAAGTTCACAAATTTTCAATATTTCTACTCCAGATTTTCAAAATTGCCATTTTACCACACCTCCTTATGAGCAGTACAGCTGTCATTTTTCACATCCTGCTCAAAACATGTTTCCATCCATATAGCGCACAATGGCTGCAGTCGTGTAGCGAACTCAGTGTATGGGAACATTAAGAAAATCACAGTGTCACTGTTCATGAGCAGAGATCTTAAAATGGCAATGTTGAAAATTTGGTGAAAAATTCTAAAATTGACTGTTTTATTTAGTGTGTGCTAATAGCCCTCACGTACACGCCGTCAGAGGTTTCATGGTAATTTTCAATATTTCCACTCCAGATTTTCAACATTGCCATTTTACCACACCTCCTTATGAGCAGTATAGCTGTCATTTTTCACATCCTGCCCAAAACGTGTTTCCGCCCATGTAGTGCACAATGGCGCAGTCGGTGTGCAAACTCAATGTATGGGACACATTAACAAAATCACACTGACACTGTTCATGACCAGAGGTCTTAAAATGGCTATGTTGAACATTTTGTGAAAAATTTCCTAACAATGACTGTTTTACGAGCGTGCATTGCGCAGTTCCTACGCACGCTCGTAAGTTCGCAAATTTTCAATATTTGCACTCCAGTGACTTCCAAATACCTAAACAGCACATAGAAGCAAGCAATATTCGGCATTGACAAATGCTTGTTTATATTCTCTGCACTAGTTGTTAAAACATAGGCACCTCTTTCTTTGGGTGGTGTGGGTTTTGGCTGTTCAGGCTGGCCCATTTCACAGCTGGTATTATTATTAGCATTGTTCTCCACAGTTTAAACTCACTACATTTTATTAATAAAGTTGCAGACTGTTGTGAAGTTTCTGTACTCACTCCCTGACCAATTTGGTTATCTGTGTCTCTGCTGGAATGGGCTGTTGTAAAGGATTCAGTGCACTGTGGTCTCTCAAAGGCCTCCCATTGTGAGTCAGGTAACCATCTACCATCAGATGCCTGCTTCCAACCTGCATTTGTTAAAACATCCTCAGGCGTTGAGGACTTGAAATCAATGGGGGTATCCTTACTGACATCCAGTCTCCTACCACCCTGCACTGGAGAGATGTTACCATCCTGTTGGATAGATGAAGTTTGGTCCTGCACACTCGACCGCCCATTTGCCTCATGTTGCTTAGTTACTTCATCCACATTGGGTCAATGCTCCGATGGAGCTGCTTGCCCTCCTTCTTCAGTGCTCACATCTGCCATTGCAGCCTCACCAGCTGCTGTCTGTTGTGAGGGAGCTCCCTCATGTGTCTCTAGAGATATAAAGCCAGTATTCATACCTTCAGGAATGCTCAAAGGCACGGCATCAGTAGAATAGACTTGTCTGTACAGTTTTCTGTCAGTTTGTGGCAAAACTCCATTGGTCTCCATTTCAATCTCAAGACTTTCTGCAGCATTTTCACCAGCCAGGTGAAAACTCTCCTCCATGTTCTCCTCTTCAGAATCCATGTCCGCTATTAAACTGGGCTCCTCCATCCTGCCAACAGCAGGCAGAGTACAGGAATTTCCCCAGCGTCCTGGCCAAAATTCTCTCATTCACTAAAAATATCATCAACTGCTTAATCTGTTTCAATCTCAGTTGCTCACCATCTGTGTCTCCCCCCACCCAGTCACCCCTGAAAAAGGGACTTCTAGGCCCAGTGGGCTTACCGGGTCAACAAATCTCAACAAACAAATCAGAACAATTGGTTATCAAATAAACCCCAATCACTTATCAAGAGTTAACAGTATCTCCTCAGGATTGTAAATCATCAAACAATTTAAGTAACCCAACAAAAAATAAATTGGCACAAAATTCACTTCCTATGGTATCAGTGCTATTCAGTTTGTATCATTACAGACTGATATGCAATTCAATGGCCAAAATCCCAGAGAGAAATCCCAAAGTACAAGTGCAGAATTAATGACATCTGTAAGTGAGTAAAGAGTGTTCTGGGGTTAATCTGTAGCCAAATCAGCACACCCTAGACCAAATGGAGGAAGTAACCAAACTGAAAACCAGGAAGGCTATTTTAAACATAAGTTGCTCCAACAGTGTTCCAGTATCAGGCTATAGTTCTAAAATCTTAGACAGACACACTAGTTCACTCAAAATGGAACACAGCTGTGGGGTAATACTTTAAGTTGCTTGTTTGTTGGAGACAGAAGAGGTCCTGCAGTGAAGTTTAAAAAGGTCACCAGGCACTCCCTTATGTAAGCCAGGGTCCAAGCGCTAGGTCAGGCTGAGTTCTGCCCCCAGAACTTCTGAGACTTCACCCAAGGTTCTACAAATATTAAAATAGAAAGAAAAAGTAGAAAAAAGAAGGGAAGGATCAAAATTCAAATTCAGTCAGGAGGTTACTAGGTAATTAAAACTAAGGGGACTTGTATTGAGACTTACACAACTATTCTAAGAAATACCGATAAATGGTAGCTCGATTAAAATGAGTGAGCACTTAATAACTATTTAAAACAATAGGAGAAGCACTTACAGCAGACACATACTTTGATGCCCCCGCTGAATAACGCCCCAGACCAGAAAAAAAGGAGAAACTTCTCAAAAAAATGGCCAGTGATAAGTGTTAAGCGCTGGTAACGCCGATAACCCTCAGCTGCTCAGCCACACACAATGGGATCTAAAGACTCAGGCACTAGTATAGAAAGAATAATCAGTTCATGACCAGTCTGCCTCAAGGTTCTCATTAGGGTGCGATGTGTCTAGAGGTGGCTTGTTCAATGTGAGAAAGAACGCCACACATGTGCCTGGAGAATACAAGGCCATGAAGCACGTAATATGTGAATGAAAATGAGTGTGCTGAATGGCCAAGTCTTTCTGTTTAAGTGATAACATTCAGTTAGTTGGAGTATATGAAGCAATAACCAGCTTCTGTGGATGATTATGTGCTGTTGTAAAGCTGAGCTGTTTAATTATCCACAGAAGCTGGTTATTGAGAGTATACTCCAACTAGCTGAATGTTATTACTATTATACGAGTTGGAGTAGCAAGAGTGAAGTAGGACAGGCAGAAAGTGAATAGTGCAGCTGGAGAATGAGAAGTCTGTTTTATTTAAACTGGAGTAGTCTGTGTTTCTGGTTGTAAGAAGTAGTAGTAATTCATTTTATGCAGGAACTGAGCAGCAGGAGGCAAGCCACGGAGTGAAACTGTACATGTTTTTAGTCAGAGGGCGCTGTATATTATACTAAAAGCAAGGGCTCAGGGATCTGTTTTTTATTGTTGTTGTGTACAATTGGGGCCACAATGTGCAGCTTGTATGAACTGACTAGCATGAGGGGAGTGACGAAGTGAAGCCGCACAGGTTTTTAGCTCAAGGGAACAGCAGATGAAAATAAAAACAGGGTGTCGGTAGTTCATAGTTTTTTTTTTAGTCCAGATGTCACAGTCCTGTGGTTGAAAATGTTTGGTTTAGGGTGTTGTGACATTCTACTGTACAAGGAAGCATTCTGAGTGGTAAGGAGCAGCTGTAAGAAAAGGTACGTTTATCGCTTTGTGCAGTAATATTGTTCGATTCGGGATTGTTCCGGTATTTTGCAGTAAATAGGTTGATTTGACTGTATAGTGATTCTACTTCCGTGCAGAATTTAGGATGTTGAAGAGAAAGTTAGGGAAAATTTGGAACATGTGCTGCTCAGTTAGGCAGCTGCTGGCATAGATGGCTGTTCCAATGCCATTTTTTATTTTTCCATCTTGTGATGCTGGAGGCTTGAATAAATGACTGTAGGCATGATTTCTGTCTGATTAAACAACTGTGAGGGGGTAAAGATGAATAAACGACTCTGGGGGATCTGAGATGCAGTTTGTGGGGGAATAACTGGCGGCAGTTCTCAATTGTGATGGGCTGAGAGGAGATGCCTCTTGTATCAAAATAACCATGGAATTTAAAACACAGTATTTCTAATAAATGGAACATACTGATTGATTTCCAAACAAATCAAGCTTAAAACTGGAATCAAACCTGGACACACCTGTGAGTACGGCCAAATTACTTTGTGGTTTTGATAATTTTGAGGGGCTAGAACTATGGCTCCTGCAATGCTTGCATGCTTTTACAATGGCCACAGTAGCACACAAGTTAAATGCTTAAAAGGTAGACAAAGTGCCTCTTACAAATAAAAACAGCAAAGCCAGAAAATAGTAGCAATTAATTAGGCAGTACTCTCATTTGAAAAGAGGGAAAATGTTAACAAAAATAAAAAGGAACATCAGAAGAAAATAAATATATCATCAATAGTCTAAAGTTCAGGTACAAAACTTTGGCTTCTCATCAAAAGGGTGCTTCCAGTGCCCCACCAACTCAATGCAAGTAGCTGCATAACTCAGACCAGAGTCTTTTCTTCTTCTTCCACAGGTCCGGCAGTGCTGCAAACACTCCAAACACTTCAAGGTGTACTAACCCCAACACATCCAGCTCTCAGCTCCCCGCTCTGAGCTCCTGTTCCAGCTTTCCACTCCACAACTCCAAAATGCAGGCCGAGGCAAAGCTCTGGCCAAAATTCAGGGCTAGATTTGGAGTTCAGCACACTACTGTGCCAAGTCAGCATCTGAAAGGAAACAAAAGAAAGCCAGGCACCAGTAGGAGTTTAAAATACCGAAAATAAAGGCTGCTGGAACCAGGCAATGGTATGATACCTGTTGTAAGAGAAAAAAATTCCACTAGCAGCCCTGCTGCACCTGCTCCTCTGAGCTCCCCCTCAGCATTAGGTGGACGATAGGTGAACTCCACTTTCTGAGGAGGTACTGCATCATAGGAGAATGATATACCCTATTAGAAGACTGCATTGTAGGAGGATAAAACACCCTATAGGGATACTGCACTATAGGAGAATGATATACCCTATCAGAAGACTGCATTGTAGGATGATAAACACCCTATAGGGACACTGCACCATAGGAAGATAATATATCTTATAGGGATGCATAATTAGGGAATATTACAGCACAAGCATATTAAGAGGTCTGTTATTTCTTTATTCATTTGTTCACTGGGTAAGTGCACTGGAACTGAGGCTCCTTTTACAGGAGCAACTGATCTATCAATGCTGCTGAAAAGAATGCAGATAATTTACAGTGCTGGACTTTCTTTTCAATCTGCAAGTTTGTACAGTGTCTGTGTGTATGTGGAATCAGCAAACAAGCCTGTGTTTTTCTTGATGGTTTTTTGTCTTATATATCACAGTGAACCGTTGTGCACATCTTTTGTTTACCTGGGTAAACAATCCATTAAGCAGTGAAGAAAATGCCAGTGTTTATTAGGACTGCTGAAAAGCTGGTCCAGTATTTAACATCAAACAGGACAGTGATTTCTGTGGACAATAAAATAACAAAGAGCAGATGGTTAGTTGTTTTCGGTCAGCTTTACCAAGTTCACTAAACCTGTGTCCAGAACAGCGCTGTGAAAGGCTATATAACCACCCAGGAGGGGCCTTCTGTCTATACCAGCTGCTTCTGAGCTCTTACAATCCATTCAGTGCTGATGAAAAATCAAATCCAGGTAAAAGTTAATGATGCACTACCCTGCAATTATCAGTCCTTTCTTTTTTCAGTTATTTTCTTCAACTGGTTCAATGCATGTATTCCACACAAAAGAATACTATAATATGGTACATGCAATTTGGATGAAAATCAGTTCATGCATTACCCTTTTATAAATCTGTGTGGCAATGATTGTCTTGCTGAACTGTTAAGATGCAGTGCCTTGACAACCACTATACACGAAAATGTCTCACTCAAAGCAACAAAGTGCTTTTAAAAAAAATGAAACAGCATATTTCAAGAAAAGTGAGGAGATCTTACAAATATAGAACATATGACAGTAAAAAGATCGCTGGTCCATTGAGTTCTTTCCTGTTCCAGCTCAGTGGGAGTATCCTGTCACCACTTCCCTTCAAGGTACCTAGTTAGTTTAAACTTTAAATGAGTAACAGTGTTGAATGACACCACTTGTCCTTGAAGCCTAGTCCAAGTGTTCATGACTCACTCTGTGTGAAGTAGTTCTTGCTGATATTTCACTGGAATCTTCCTTCTTTCAAAGACATTGAGTACCTCCTTGTCCTCTCAACCTTGAACATCCAGAAAAGTTGCATTAGGTCTGATGCTGATATCCCTTTCAGATATTTGAAAACCATAATCTTGTCACCCCTGAGTCTTCTCTTTTCCATGGAGAACAATTCTGCTAATTGGTTTGTTTAGATTTAATGGAACAACATGTGCCTTTTTTTTATGTTTGCTTGAATGCATGCATGAAGCAAATATAATGGGCCATATGCACTATGGCAACGTGCCGCATGAACTGGGCGTGTTGGCATAGCTAAGTTGGAATGCCATGGAGAGGTGGTCATGTGGCATTCATGACTGGGGCATGCAGCTGGTATACGCCCAATCCCTCAGCCATACAAACAGCAATGCACCGAGGGTGGGCAGGGGGTGTTTATTTCTTTATTTATTGAAATGTTTTATCAGGAAAGGCATACTGAGCAACAAGATGCTCATCTTACGGTGCGACTTGGGGGGTTATAGATGGACAGCAGTTGCACACATTAATACATGGAATAGGAGTTACATTGTACAAGGAATTACAACAACATAGAGTAAATTAGGTTACATACATAAGATTATCTTCAACAAAATGGTTCAAACGTGGATTCAGTTAGCACAATACTGTGTTCGACAGCCCTAGTACTCTATGGAGAACACATTAGACAGAGAGAACAAGGCTAGAAGTGCAATAGAGGGCAAGTACAAAAGTTGATGGTATATGCCAGCATTCATAGCAGTAGCTAATACCACTGGTCAGGCCTCATGGGATCGGTGAAGGGTAGGAGGAGGTAACTCAGTGGGAAGGGAGTCGGGGACAGTGGGGGAAGGGGAATTGGGCAAGGGGAGGTGTTGGGGTAAAGGAGTCAGGTACATGAGCGATTTACCACATAGAATTTAGACAGGGCAGAGGATAGAGAATGCCTAGAGGAGGAGTGATGGATTTGGACTGGTAGGTCATTCCACAGTTTGGGGAGGTGGTAGGAGAAGGCGGCTTGGCCCACTGAGGTCTGTCAGTGAGGGATTAACAGCAGCCGGGAGTTGGTTGACCTAAGGGCATGAGTGGGTGTTAGTGGAGATGATAGAGAGGAGGTAAGGTAATGTGGAAGGGACCCAAGCCTGAAGTTCAAAGCAAATTTAGAACTATGGACTAGGCACCAGCTGTCAAGGGAGGGGAAGGCCAGTGAAAGATAAAGCTCGCAGTGACGGGTGCGATGGGGGGCCATCGAGGGCAAAGTGACAGAAAGCTTTGAAGATGGAATCCAGTCTGGATAGGGTAGACTTGGGAGCAGCACTGTAGACTACATCACAGTAGTCTAAAGTAGGTAAGATCATTTTCTGCACAATTTCACATCTCACAGGTAGTGGGAGGCTACTGCGGTTCCTGTGAAGAGCATCGAGCTAGGGGCGCAGTTTTTTCAGGATAGCATCCACATGGGCAGAGAAGCATAGGTGTTGGTCAAGCCAGACCCCTAGGCACCTAAAAGCAGTCATGTCCTCAATGACTGTCCCGTTAAGGGTGTAGAAGTTTGGGAGGGTGGTGAGCCTCGATAGTCTCTGCCTGGTGCCGAAGGTCATGGAGACTGTCTTTTTGGCATTGAGGGAGAGTTGGTGTGAGCTAAACCAGAGCTGAACTTTACTGAAATCAGCCTGAAGGCTAGTAGTAACCTCCTCAGGGGTCTGGCCAGAGGTAAATAGGACTGTGTCATCTGCATACATGTGAATGGAGGAAGATGAACAGATTTGTGGCAGGTCATTGAGAAGGATGGAAAAAAGGATAGGGCCGAGCACTGATCCCTGAGGTACACCAGTATCTATAGGGAGTGGAGGGGAGGTGGAATCAGCAATTCTTACAGATTGAGTTCTGCCTAACAGGTAGGCTCTGAACCAGTTAGTGGCAGACTCTGATAGACCAGCTGCAGAGAGGCAGGTTATCAACACAGGATGGGAGATGGTGTTAAATACTTTGGCTAAGTTGAGAAAGATGGCTGAGGTGATTAGATCTTTGTCCATCCAAGAGAGGATGGTGTCAGACAGTCTTAATAGAGAAGTGGCAGTTGAGTGGTTCTTCCTAAATCCAGACTGGTAGGGAGTGAAAAAGTTGGATTCAGAGAGGAAGTTGGAAAGTTGAGAGAGCATGAGGTGCTCCTGGAGTTTTGCGAGGGCGGGGAGGAGAGAGATAGGGCAGTAGTTAGCCGTGGTGGTGAGGTCACCCCCTTTTGGCAGGGGTAGGACAGTGGTATGTTTCTAAACTGTAGAAACAGTTGGAGAGGCAAATGATAGGTTTAGAATGTCAGCTAGTGGAGATGCAATGGCAGGGGCAGATAGGTAGAGGAGTTTGGTGTCCAGCCCATTAGGGGATTTACCCTAAAATGAGTTGAGGGTAAGTAAGGCATCTAGATCCTCAGTAGGAGAGATGTTTCTGAAGTAGAAGGTGTCTGGTCTGAGGGGTTAAGTAGATTCAACATGGGGGCTGGGTGGAGCAACAGTTGGTAGGGAGGCAAGGAGAGAGGTAGCACATGTGGTGAAGTAGGAATTGAACTCTGAGGCAACCACAAGTGGGTCAGAGAGAAGGGTACCATTTGAGACCAGTAGGGGGTGGGATTTGATGATTGGGGGGGAGAAAAGGGAGTGGATAACTTTCCAGAACGTGGATGGCCTACTTAGATTGGCATTGAAGGTGGAGTTAAAGTTGTCAGCTTTGGCTAATTGGGTGGCCTTAGTGCACTTGTTATGGAGCAAGTGGTAGGTGCTGTTATCACTTGGGAGGCGTGAGGATTTATAAATTTTCCACGCCTTGTCCCAGGTATTTTGGCACGCTATTAGTTCAGGGGAAATCCAGGGTAGGTGGTTCCCCCTGGACCCTGATGCATCTCAAAGGGGCATGTTTTTCCCAGAAGTTAAGGGATGTGTTTTGGAAATGTGTAAGAGAATCATCAATATTATAATTAATAAGGTTATGGTCCCAGTTGGCGTGAGCTAGTTCTTCCAGTAAGGTGGTAACATTTAGTGATTCATAGGAGCGTTGTACCAGAAATTTGGGAGGGGTTTTAAGATGATGGATTTTACAGACCCAGTAGGTAATGTGATGGCCTGGGGCATGCCAGCACTATGCACTATTCACTAATGCGCATAGTGCTGGCTGCACAGGTGCAGAGATGGGCGCAGGTTACGGCAGTGGGGACCCTGCCATAACCCACTGTGTGTGACCACTGTCAACACCTGCCAGATGCCGGGAGACCAGGACAGGGCTCCCTGTGCTGCCCCTGCCCACTAGGCAGCTGGAGAGGGCAGGGGCAGCTGTACTGGCGAGTGCCCGACACATCAGCAGAGTGGTGGCATCAGGACGGGATGTTGCCAGGTGGGTGGGATGGACTGTGACACAGCCCACCTATGGAGGTTCAGGGGTATAGCCACAATGTGATTGGGACATAGCTGTCATTGTGGGAGTGCGGGTTGGAGGTGGGTTCCCAATGCCAGGGTCCTGCAGTGTGCTGGGAGGGCACTGTGAGCTGAGGGCTGGGCCAGTGGATAGACTGACCATAGGGGCCATGCCACATGGGTCGTGGTGCCTGCAGTAGGCATGCACTACCCCCGGAACAATGCCTCACTGTGCGAGGGATCCTCTTTTGGACTCGGGATGGATATCCCATTGGATGCCTGCCTGGGTCCGTGACTCCACCCTTGACTGCCTTGTGGAGTCCTGCGCACCGGGGGAGGTGCCACAGGCAGGTGAGCACCAGTTGTGAATACCGGCATGTGCTCACCTGTCCACAGGTGCACAGCTACGCGAGCAGAGTACGTGCTGTTTCTGTGTACCTCAGCCTCAAGAGTGCACAGTGGCCATTGTCAGAGTACCACCGCTCTGCTACCAAACATGTCCTTCTTCTTCAACACTAGCCAGGAACTAAAGAAGCAAGGTAATTGTATGCACTCGGTGTATTTAAAATTTGTTTTGAACTTTTACTCATAATGTTGTCATTTATTAATATTTTTCATCAAATTTTCAACATTGCCTTTTTTGGACCCCTCTTCATGAACAAGATGGGTGAAATGTTTCAAATTTATCCTGCAAGGTGATTTCACAGTCACTCCATGAATCACCTGTCAGGTGGGTTTTGAAAAATTTCACCTACTGGGTTCATGAGGTGGAGTCATAAGAAGACAACATTGAAAATTTGGTAAAACTATATGGTAAAAAGATCATGTTCTGCATGGATGTTGAAATATTTCAGCATTCACTCATAACTTCATTATTTTTCAATATTTCTCCACCAGACTTTCAACATCGCCTTTTTGGGACCCAGAAACATGAACAAAGTAGATGAAAGTTTTCAAATCTGGCCCCAAAGTCAATTTTGCAGTCACCCTGTGGATCACTTTTTGGGCAGGATTTTAAAAATGTCACCTACCAGGTTATGAAGCGGGTTTATAAAAAGACTGAGCCTGATTTTTAAAGGCCAGAGAATCATAGACAGTGCCTGCATAAAAAAAATGATGCAAGTGACAGGATTTGTCAGAAATTGCACCAGTGCTGATTTTTTAACAATGCTTGTGTCATAGTCAGGTCTGCATGTGCCAGACTAGCTCGCACCATGCTTGCATTAAAACATGGGATGGCCATGTCAGAAAGGGGGCCAGCATCCGAAAAATAATGCACCATCCCCTTATTTGGGATTTTCAAAGCATGGAGGTCCAGTCAGTGATTAGATCAGCCAGGTCTGGTCTAATTGACACTAGAGCACATAAAGAGGCCAACAGCAGGTGGGTAGCCCTGACTATGTTACTATGAATGGCATTCTGCTGCAAGAATCTTGCACTGTATACATCATAATGCTGTCTCATGTACCTTAGCATGTAAAATATTGCGTCCAGAGACAAGCCCATATAACACCCACCAGTACTGTCATGTGAGTGCTGTGATAACAATGGAGAGGGTAAATTACATAGAGGTTTGGTTATAGAACCAATATTCCCCTGCAGGACTAGTTTAGAGCATTTGGGAGGCTTAAAATGTTATTGTCTAGGCCCCACACCAGACACTTGGGTTAAATCCCAATACTGACACTGTAGTGTAGCATGAAGGGGATGCTGCACTCCTGAGGTTCCATCTTTCAGATTAGAGGTTAAACCGAGGACCCATCTCCCTGTTCTGGTGGTAGTTCAGGTGGATGTTAAAGATCCCATGGCACGTCTCGAAAAGAGTAGGGGATGTTTTAGTTGGATAAATAAACAAACGGGAAAATATAATACTTCTTGAATATGAAAACAACAGGAATAAGAAAAACAAGCAAAAGGTATTAAAGCAAGGGGTAAGAAAAATCAAAAAAAGAAAACACCAAAGTCAAGCAGGTTCAACTTACATACCCCAAGCCCTGAAGGGAAAAAGCAGCTATTAATAGAAATCAAAAATGAAATGTACACAAAAGAAACCTCCATGAAAGACTTGTAGGAAAATAAAGAGGGGCTGGGGGGGAGGTATATACCCCCCACAATGACAAGTTGACAGTGACCGACACTACAGCAACAACAGCGCCAAGTCACTGTAGTGTCGGCGCTGGACCTCAGCACTGTTTTCTGGGAGTCTTGCACCCCTTCCCTAATCAGCTGTATCTCAGAGTTCATTATTTGAATTGGGGGGTTGGGGCATAGCCCCCCTGCTGGGGGGGTTTGGGGGGCAAAGCACCCTGAAGAAAACATGGAAGGCAGTGACCATCTTTATGTCGACATAAACGTTTTGCTGTAACATCGGTCGACAAACTTTTTGTCGCACTGGCGTTGTAGATCCGGAACAAAATATGCTCAAGATGGTTTAAAATGAGCTCTAACATTTCTCCAATGAGGAGGACAACAGTGGAGCATTTAACACTTACATTCCGTCCAATAAATAGTCACCAATTCTGCCTCCACCATGACATGCAATGCTTCTGGGGAGATAGCAATATTTTGTAGAAGGAAAACACATCTGGCATGCCACAAATAGTATTTTGAGACTGTAAGAACCAGTCTCAAAACACCCTTATCATACCACTGTGCAGAAGGGGAGAAACTCAATATAATATCATTGTATGAGAGGCCAGTCTATCAAGGGTCCTGCCACCCAATAACCAAGGTTCTCCAGTAAGTCCGAGCATATGGGCAGTCCATCACAAAAGTGGGTCACTGTTTCATAAACAGCCCCACACCTTTCCCTCGGACAGTACCATTCTGCCATACTTTTATGTTTCGCATTAGCCTTGACACTCAGCCTCCCATGGCAACACACCCAGAGCATGTCCCACATCTTAGGTGGAGTGCTCGGATAAGTCAAGGATTCATGAATCAAATCGAATTGTGCAGCCTCTATACCAGGATAAGTATGAGAGGTAGTGAAAAAAGAAATCAGAATGTCTTGATAAAGAATTTTTTAGAAAATGGCCATGAAAAATAATGCATCCTGATTGGCTGAAAGCCATGATCAGCCATGCATTTATTTTTCAATAGATGCCCGGTCAAGAACAAGTGCCAATTCGGGGTGCCCCATTACCTACCAGATTATTGGGCACCCTGAATTTAGTAATGAACCAGCCACCATTTTTTTTCCCTCGCTTAGTGAGCAAGTTGGCAGTTGGTCAACAACCCCCCCCCCCCCACACACACACACTACGTTCTCTCTCTCTTATTTTTAATGTATCGTCCACTAAGAAATAGCCCCACATTTCAAAAAAACATGAAAGAAAAAGGAAGCCCTTCAAGCCGTCAGTCCAATTGGCTTCACGTAACCCGCGGTTGGCAAAGCAGTGTTTTCAAAGGGCCGCACACAACTATATCAGTTGAACCGCGAAAAAAAATTATTCACACAAACTGTTTACCTCGCTCATGTTGGCTCAGTAAAACATTTCTGTAAACCTCTCATGTCTGCTCACTTTGAAACAAAGCAACGCCTTGTCCAGCGAGTCTCCACTAGCTCCCTTTGTCCTTACCTCTAACTCCTGCAGCCCGAGCCCATGTCCACAATTAACTAATCGCGCTCCTACTTTAAAGCCACAGCTAAAAGCGCTACTGTATAATTCTGCCACAATGTCTCGCATTTCACCCGAGATGCCCGCTGCACTCTCTCCCAGCTCCGTGACTGACCCAGAACCTGCATCAGCTACCGTACGTAACCACTGACACCACAAGCCATTACCTTTCAGTTGTTCAACAGCGCAATCTTACTTACCTGCATTGGCAGTGAGTACAGTTACAATCCTAGAGAAACAGAAGGGAGGAAACTAAAGCTGCTAGGCTGCCTCCAGAAACTGTTTTTCTGCTACTGTGTGTTTGGGGAGGGGAAGGGATTAACCATGACAAGTACCTCCAAGGCACAACTACAGGTGCTCATCTGGAACAAAACTGCTTAGCTCATTTAAAAAAAAACACATTCTAATAAACGTGGAGGGACTATTTTATTACAGAACCTATGTTATACTAATGTTTAACATAATATTTTTTTATTAAACAATTTTTTTACAGTACCCATTTTCTAAGCACAATAATACCCTCCAGGGTGGGCGGTATTGGGGAATACCGGACCTTCCAGTGGTTATGAGGCCCTCCGCCTGTGGCGTCGGGCCTCATTACACCCTGTGCGTTCGGTATTCCCAGTACTACCACCCTGGGTATTATTGCTTACATACACCCTTCTGCCTTCTCAATTTATCCAAAATTAACCTAAGGGGCAGGCCCCTCTGGACAAAGTGGGAGAGAAGTTTGTATGGGACCATTGAGTTATGATCTGGTCCATCCAGCTCACGACCCAGGGTTTTCACACACAAGCAGTGGTGTCAAGATAAAATCCCAAATTCTGTTTAAGAAACAAACAAAAAGCAAAAACCAAGGGGTCAGACATATTAAGGTCTCTGCTTCTAATAGAGAGATAAAGCACATTCCCTTTGATTGGATTCAATCTACTTCCCCAGATCATCTGGAAAAAAAGACTGTAAAATCTTGTTTCCAAAACCTTGGGCAGAGGAAAAATCTGACAAAGGTGTAAAACAAGAGGGAACAAAAACATCTTCACAATTGCCACCCTCTTTTTCTTAGTCTGCTTCCAGGACTTCCAGCAGGCAATTTTGGCATGACAAAAATTAGTCTTAGTTTCCCAATTAAGGAGAGCTAAATCCCCTAATCCGAAATTAATACCAAGGATCCTGACTGGGTCTTTGACTAGGCGAATGTCTCCTATGGAGTGCATAGGAGGCATTCCTGAGCCCCAAAACATGCCCGTACATTTCTGGAGATGCAAATGCACCCCCAAAATGGGCTGGAAGGAATGGAAAATGTCCAAGGCCATACATCCAAAAGGAACATCCCAAACCAGCAAAGTCATATCATCTGCATACGCCATAACCTTTACATCAGAGGCGGTAGCAGGCCTCATTATACCCCGTATCTGTGGGTGCATTATAATTTTCCGTAGAATGGAGTCTATACAAAATGTATATAATAAGGGGCTCAGAGGACACCCTTGCCTCACCCCTTTGGGAACAGCAATATGCAGTCCCATATGGCTATTAATAAGGGGCAGTATGGAGGCAGAATCATAAATAGCCCGAATCCATGAGCAGAAGGCTGTCGGAATACCATGATGAGCCAACACCTTAAACAGAAAATGGTGTGAGACCCTATTAAATGCTTTTTCCTGGTCTAGGGACAGCAGGAAACCCCTGCCCCATCACAACCTCCATGCCTAAAAAGTTCTTGGATCAGGATAAGGTTATCCACCATATGTCTGTAAGGAATAGCACAGGTCTGAACAGGGGAAATCACAATATTCAACAATTGCCAAACGTTTATTCAGAATAATCATTAAGAGCTTTAGATCATTATTTTGGGAGACATAAAGGTCTCCAAGTATGCATATCAGAGGCCAGTCCTTTCTTATACTGAAAGATCTGCAAAGCCTCTGAAAAGGAGGTGGTCACCCTCTCCTTCTGCAAGATCCAATTGAAGACCACCATCACAATCTCCATCATAGCATCTCGAGGTAACCTGTGAAGTGGGCGTGTGAGGAAGGGCACCGTCCATTAAGGTGACACCTTCCTCGTGCAATCCACTCACGGCGACCGACAGGTAGGGCAACCGGATGAGGTGGTGGGTGAACTAGGCGACGGGGTGTCACTATACGTACGCGCATGGGGGGGTGTGGGAGAGAGCACGGTAAGCATGAGCTGGGAGAAGGTGGAGAGGCTATAGGGGGTGGTGCTGCAGTTGTCGGTCGAGCTGCATCATGGTGTTGGGGATTGGGCAATGGCTGGGTGGCTGAGGTACTGGGTTCGGGTCCGGGCACTGGTGCGATTTTTATTGCACCCGGCCAGAACCTTTTTATTTTTACTACTTTCACCCCCCAACATGCACCCCCCTGGAGTTGAGAATCCTTAAGTAGGGGGGGTGCAGGGTAGAAGCCCCCGTGAGGATGATGGGTGGTGCAGCCCCCACAGAAAGTAGTAAAAATATGTCCTGGGCGCCAGAGTGCTTGTTGTTGTAGGGTTGTCAGAGTGCCAAAAATGTGTTCGGCACTCTGACTGAGCGATAACGGCAATCGTCTTTAGGTGTTCGCCGTTGTCACATAGACCTGTATCCCAATAGGCTTTGTAAAATTCAGCCATCAGGCTATCTAAACCAGGGGATCTTTTTGTATGTAAACACAAAATGGCCTGGTCAACTTCAGAAAGGGTTATGGCCCTAGTTAGGGCTTGCAGCTCCCACTCTGGAATAAGAGGAACCTGTATGGGGACCAGAAAGGCCTCAAATAACCTGCAAGATTCAGGGACACCAAACAGGGCCAAAAGATGCTCCCAGACCTGTTCCATGATACCCTTGTTATCCATCACTATCATCCCCAACAGAGTGGTAACCCCAAACAAGATCCTATGGGCCACCTGATTCTTATAGCTCTCAAATTGGTCTCCTAAGTTCTTGGTGGTCCCTGACAAGTAGTATTTTGTTTGACACTTACACCATTAATTTACATTTGTATTATCATTTATAAAGTCATGTTACTACACTATAGGCTTTTGAAGTTTATGGGGCATAATATCTAGCTGGACAGTATACTTAGGCAATGGGTCCAGCTAAGTTTTACATATCATACTGTGAGTAATTACTGAACTTTTTAGGAAAGCTTTACTAGTTACTCTTTGTATGTTATATATACATAGATGCTTCTTGCAGTCCTAAGGCAGTGTTAGTATGTCTTCAGTCTGGGAGGGGGTTGTTTTTCAGTAACTGCATTCTTATACACATTGTGACACTCATAATTTGATTTAAGAGCCATCTGCTCAAGTAGTTGTTATCTTATATGTCAATTGAATTTATATGCAGTAGAGTTCTTTATATGTCTTCTGCACTAAGCACCTCTGACCCTGAGACTATCCCAGCTAAAGGTGACATGGTACTGTTAAGCTTCTCTGACATCATCTTCTGTATTTTTTAAATGAGTATTTTAAACCAATGGGGATTTTTTCTGCTTTTTTTCTGTATGACCTGGGTGTTAAAAGTATTGTTTTTTCTAAATAACTATCATTACGCTTCTGATGAAGGACTTGTTGGTCCAAAAGCTAAAACGCTTTGTTCTTTTTGTTACATCTATGTTGGTCCATTAAATGGTATCAGATCATTTGCTTCTGGATCTGTTCTTACAAGGACCAATACGGCAAATACTAAATCTAGATCTCGCTAAGCTGGGCACCCGGGATTTTGGGTGCCCAGAAAAAGTATTTATGGGGCTAATTGTAGAAAACAAACACCAGAATGTAGCTAAACAGGGCCTGCTTAGCTAGATTCTGGTGTTTCTTTAGTAAAATGACAAGATTAAATGTATTTTTCACGCTTTTTAGTTTGTGGAATAAAAAAACAAGATGGTGGCTGGCGAAAAAGGAATTCTCTCTCATGAAAAATTATTTTGTCCTCAGGAAAAAGAAAATTATCTCACAAGATTGAATCCTTTTTCACAAGATCAATTCCTTTATCAAACTTTTTACCTCTATCCTGAAAAATTAACTTCCCATAGGAAACAATGGGAACTGAAAACCTGAATAACTTTGCAACAGGTTAATATATTTGTACTAAACAAGCACTGGCAGTTCTGTTTCCCAGGTTATTTCTACTATAAAAAAATTACACAAAAATTCCACATTGTCTGGGCGCAGGGCAATGAGGGAAAAACTGCAAAAAGTGGTGACTTTTCACTTTTTGACACTATCCAGATCTTAGAATCCACACATCCAACCAGAACGAAACTTGTCACATCAAGAGATCTACCCCACAGGACAGCACATACCTATTTTTGTGCAAATCCATTGAATGGTTGCAAAGTTATTAAAGTGCAAAATTTGCAGTTTAAGCAGCAGTGCAACAAAAAAAGTTATTCCAAAAAGCTAATTTTCTGCTATGGTTGTAAAAAATATTGACAGAACTGTTGATTTGGGTTTTCTGGATGTTTCCTAAGCTGTGTACTGTACATTTACATTTTTGTATGGATTCTTACTGTCCTTGGGTCCTCAATATTATTTCTATGCAAAAATGAGGCGACCATCTTTTTTTCTTGAGAAATAATTACTTAAAAACGTTCATAAAATTCTTAAATGATGATGAAAACTGAAAATTTTACCACCAAAATAAACTGGAAGACATCTGGCATCAATTAGAAGAAAAAAGATGGGGTCAAATTTTAACCTATTTTCATTGCACTGCTGCTTTATACAGGCTGCTCAACCCTAACTACCGGGGCACGACCATTCCCCTATAATTTAGTCATGCATGGCACACTCAGTCCTACTATGACTGCCTAAAGGAAGCAACAAGATATGTAGGTAGATAAGAGAGGAGTACAGAAAATGACCTCAGAGTAACAAAGGACATACAGTGCATAAGAAAGAAGATGAGATGCTTAGATTCAACATACAGTATGCTGATCTTAAAATGACTCACTAGAATGATATTCTTTCCCTGTCCCTTTCAAATAAATTACACATGCACCTTTTTATGTTTGCTTACGCACATGCGCAAAAAACGTTATGTGGCAGCTTAGGAGAGAAGCGGGTTGTAGAGGTGCGGCACTGTGGCAGCCAATGCCGGCACTGCATTTGTGGGCTTAGCACTGTTCACCCAATGCAGGCCCAGTGTCCTGATGACACTGGTTCTGCAGAAGTGCCACCAACTTGAAACAATTTGGCCACTGCAATGAGAGTCTGCCTCATCACTGCAGCGTCAGCCATTCTGCTGAAATGAGGGAGCGACCTGTCATTGCAGGGTGGTACCTTGCCTGGTGTAACATTTCCCTAAACATGATGGCATCTAGCCCCATGAAAGCTGATGGGGTGCCCAATTCCCCTGTTGGCATGCCCCTGACCCAGTTAATTTGCCGATGGGGGAGCCCACTCCTTGTCGGCATAATGCCCACCTATTTGTTGTGTGCCAAAGGGGTGCCCAAACCCCTCAGTATCATGCCTCCCCCACACACATTTTGTGCTGATGGAGGAGTCCCCCCTCAAAATTCAGGCGGCACACTGGAACCCAACTCCAGTGTGTGCACATAGGAAGCCTGCAAAAAACCTTCCCACGGCATCTTTTATTTAAAATGTATCCCTGAAACAAAGAAAATGGTCCTCATGGTCTCTCCTGCCCCTCCCCAACCCACGCCCACCCTCTGTGCACCCACATCCCCACATCCCCTCACTCCATACTTACCTCCAGAGCCCAATGCGATGATCTTCGGTGGACCTGGAACACATCTGCACTCTTCAAAGCCGACCGTGAACTGAAAAAATGCTGGTAAGCTGTATAATGGCATAAACAGTGTTTTTTTCAATTTATATGGATGTCTCAGACATTTTTTGGACTTTTAGCACCAAATTTTCAACATGGGGTTATTAGGACCCTTCCTCATGAATTCAGTTACTGTTATGGCTTTATTCAGTCCTGAAAGGTGATTTCACGGTCACTGAAATGACAGTGACACTGTTCATGAGGTGGACTCTCAAAAAGTCTATGTTGCAAATTTGGTGAAAAAAAGTCCCCAAAATGACTGTTTTACGAGTGTGTGTTTCCCAGTTTACACGCACATTCATAACTTCATGAATTTGTAATATTTTCACTCCAGATTTTCAACATTGGCATTTTTCGACACCTCCTTTTGAACAGTACAGCTGCCATTTTTCACATCCTGGCCAAAATGTGTTTTCGCACTGCCGGTGCAGATTAGCGCGGGCGCTGTGGGAAATCAGTGTTCAGGACAAATTAAGAAAATCACAGCAACACTGATCATGAGCAGAGATGCTAAAATGCCTGTGTTGAAAATTTGGTGGCAAAAGTCCAATAAATGACTGTGTTGTGAGCATGTATTGAACACTTTCCACGCACCCTCGTAACTTCACAAATTTGTAATATTTTCACTCCAGATTTTCAACATTGGCATTTTTTCACACCTCCTTATGAACAGAACAGCTGTCATTTTTCACATCCTGGCTGAAATGTGTTTTTGTACTTCCGGCACACAATAGCACAGTCGCTGTGGGAAGTCAGTGTTCAGGACAGACTAAAAAAATCACAGTGACACTGTTCATGAGCATAGGTGCTAAAATGCCTATGTTGAAAATTTAGTGACAAAAGTCCATAAAATGACTGGGTTACAAGCGCACGTTGTGCAGTTTCCACGCACCTTTGTAATTTCGCACATTTGTAATATTTTCACTCCAGATTTTCAACATTGGCATTTTTTCACACCCCCTTATGAACAATACAGCTGTCATTTTTCATATCTTGCCCAAAATATGCATTTACACATCTGACACCTATGGTTGGATGTATAGCAGACAATGAGCTGATAAGGGTTGGCCATGCCTCCGGTGGGGTTCCACCATGCTGCATCGAAAACAAAGTTGCCAAAATGCAGCTCAGCGATGGAAACAATATCAGCAGGTGAAATTTTGCCTGTTGATATTTAGTGGGTTTTTTTATGCAGGGGCTTCATTCCCAACACACCCCTTCTTAAAGATAACAAACTCCAGGTTGGAGTTTATTCTAAGGAGGGTGGCACACTCAAAACCAGCAAAATTTCTCGAGGTTGTCACTGTACTGGATTCTTATGTCAAAATTTCAACATCAAGACATGATACACTCCAGAGGAGAGAGTCCACAAGGTTACAGTCACGGGTACTGGGGAAGATACCGTACTTCCTCTGGACAGTAACTCGGGGGCTTAGGTACCAAACTGACAGTACATTCAAACATTTTTGCATTTCCATATTGCTATTCCCACTTACATCCAAAACTAAAACTAACATGTATCTCTTTCTACCTAAACACATTATACAATTATTTACAAAATGAAGTACATGGCCCTCAGAGAATATAACCTGGTTATAGACCAATGGCAAGCCACCATTCGGGGTCAGCCTGGCTTCTCTGAAGGACATAGCCTGGAGGGTTACCCCAGAGTAGACCAAACATTTGTCAGTTGGTCCTGTGGGTCCTATTCTTACTTATGTGATGCTTCTTCTTTACTCATCCTGCACACCTGGGGCTCCTAAAGAGTAGCACTGCTGTGGCATATTAGGCTTCAAATCTGGGTTTATCCTCATCAGAGAAAGGGCTGCTTTCCTATGTTTGGAGCAGAGAGAGAGGTATGTTCAAATCCCATGCCTGCTGGTGTTGGGCAGGGTGATATGCCTGTGTATTGGGTCAGTACAGCATAGTAGTTTACCAATACGTTTATTGATTAACTTCCAAGTATCCGAGGCATTCTTTCCCTGGAAGTCCTTCTGTCTCTCAAGAAAATGATTCCTCTTTAATCGCCTAACCAAAGTTTTACACCTATTTCTAGCTTGTTTATATGAAATTAATGTAGTTTGACTAGAAGTCTTTCAACAGGCCTTCCAGAATCTGTCACAAGCTCTCATTTGGTCCAGATGTTCAGGGGTTACTCATTCTTGTTTATTACCTCTAATCCTAAACTTCTTCAAAGGAACAAATTTATCACATACAGAATTAAATAATATAGTTAAAATATTTAGGGCATTGTCCACTTCCTGACATTGCATCACTCTGGGCCAATCAATATTAGCTCCTCAACTGATCCACACCACACAGCAACAACATCATCAGTAAAGTGTCGCTATAGGATTAGATTATCCAAAAAGAGATTTCCCCCACCATTATAGATAAGTTCTTTTTCCCAAAGGCTCACATAGCGGTTATCCAAACTGGGGGAAAATGACGCCCCAATGGCCATACATTTCACTTGTAAATTGTACTGGTCCAGGAAAGTAAAGTAACCGAATTTCAATACATATTCTGATAATTATTTAGTCAGTGGCATTGCCATATGGTCCTTTGTATTTCAAAAATATGTTATTGTAGCTAGCACTGCCTCATGGAGGGTGGTAGAATAGAAGGAAACAATATAAGCAATATAAGCAGTGTCATTGGCTCAGCAGGTTGCACACTCGCCTCTGAGGCCAGAAGATCAGAAGGCTGTGGCTCCTATCCCCACTCCAGGCATAGAAACATAGAAACATAGATTTTGACAGCAGATAAGGACCACTTGGCCCACCCAGTCTGCCCATTTCCCTACCTATTCGATATGCTGACGATCCTAGTTAAACAACAGTCTACTTCTTCCTACCCCCACCAGAATTGCCTTATGTCTGTCCCATGCATTCTTGAATTCCCCCACTGTTTTTGACCCCATGACCTCCTCAGGAAGGCTGTTCCATGTGTCCACCACCATCTCCATGAAAAAATACGTCCTAACGTTACCCTTGAGCCATCCCCCCTCTATCTTCAAATTGTGCCCTCTTGTTCTTGCACATCTCTTTTTCTGAAAGATGCTACCCTCTTGGACTTTTGTTGATTCCCTTGAGGTACTTGAAAGTTTCTATCATGTCCTCCCTCTCCCTCCTTTCCTCGAGGGTATACATATTAAGCTCCTTTAGTCTCTCTTCGTATGGCTTCTGGTGCAGACCCTGCACCATTTTAGTTGCCTCCTCTGGACTGCCTCCATCCTGTCTATGTCCTTGCGGAGATGGGGTCTCCAGAACTGCATGTAGTACTCCACATGGGGTCTCACCAACTGTCTGTACAGAGGGATGACAACTTCCTGATTTCTACTGGTGATGCCTCTTCTTATACATCCCAGTATTCCCCCAAGCTCTCCTTACTCCCTTCTCACATTGCTTGCCTACCTTTAGGTCATCTGATAGACTACCCCGAGGCCCCTTTCTATTTTTGTTGTTGTTAGTACCCCCATTGTGTACTCTTCCCCTGGGTCTTTGTTTCTCAGGTGCATTACTTTGCACTTCTTTGCATTGAATCTAAGCTGCCATACTTTTGACCATTCCTCCAAACTTGCCAAGTCCCTTCTCATCTTTTCCACCCCCCTTGTGTATCAACCCTGTTGCAGATCTTTGTGTCATCTGCAAAGAGGCATACTTCTCCTTCCAGTCCTTCTGCAATGTCATTATAAAGACATTAAAAAGGACTGGACCCAGTACTGAATCCTGCAGTAGCCCACTAGTAACCCCCCTTTTTTCGGTGTGGACTCCGTTTATTATTACACTCTGTGTCCTGTTATCCAGCCAGTGTTTTACCCAGGCTACCACCCTGGGCACACTCTCAGGCTGGGTAATTTATTTATTAATCTTTTGTGTGGGACTATGTCAAATGCCTTGCTAAAGTCTAGGCAGGCCCTGTCCACAGCCACTCCCTAGTCTACTACTTTGGTCACCCAGTCAAAGAAATCCACTAGATTCATCTGACATGACCTTCCCACTGTGAATCCATGCTGCCTTGGGTCCTGTGTCCCGCTGGCCTCTAGGTACTCAATAATTCTTTCTTTCAGAAGTAATTCCATCATTTTCCTTTACCACTGAGGTCAAACTAAGAGTTTTCTGCCTCTGCTCTGCTCCCACTTTTGTGGAGGGGAATCACATCCACCCTCCTCCAGTCTTTAGGTACCACACCATCCTCCCATGATTTGTTAGGCACTTGAGTTAAATCCTAATAATGACTAGTGCAGCATGAGGAGGGTGCTGCACTCCTGAGGTATTGTCTTTCGGATGAGATGTTAAACCGAGATCCCATCTGCCTGTTCTGGTGGTAGTTCAGGTGGATGTTAAAGATCCCATAGCACTTCTCGATGAGTAGGGGTGTTTTTATTTACACTAGTGCATACAAATAAATCATATAACCAACATACAAGAAAAAAAACTTGATAATTAAGGCATGAAAACCCCCAACCCCCCCCCACAAAAAAAAGCAGAAAACATTCTCAAAAGGTCTCCCCCAAAAGGGGACACTAATAATTTAGCTATTTATATTTAATGATATGGGAAAGGCCTTTCCACCAGAGGCTGACTTTATCTACATTATACAATTGTTTGTCTTTTAAGTAAACTTTTGACAATTAATTTATTACATAACAACAATACCCTTCCGACGTACTCAATTTCTGATAAATAACCCACTGACATCTTAATTGCCATAAACAAAATCTTAAACATGCAAAAAAAATCAACAAAGTATTTTTGTCATAAATTCTTAGGCAAGGTGACACCACCCCAATAATTAAAGTTTCATAATCAATAAATGACAACCAAGACATATTCCATCTATTTGCAGCATAATTCCACATTGATTTAGAAAATGAGCAATTCAGGAAACAATGCTCCATTGTTTCTTCTTGGTTGACACATCCTGGAAAAGGGCAGTTCCTCTCTTATTTAGCTTTATATTTAGCTGTCCCCCTAATTTCAAGTGGCCATACATTATAAGCCACTGAATTTCCCACATATGTATAGGAAGCCTGGGGTTATTTAGTTGGACTGAAATATTTTCATTACTGATTGAGGGGCAATTCTTGAAACAAGGGTCCTTTGGATAAACCCTAGACATTATAGACTTATAAAGAGGTTTTGTGACATTTGAAGTAATTTGGTCATTTGACACTTGCATTTATACAACTTCTGAGCTGTTGGTCTGAAATATGCTGGAAAATGAATATGTGGATTAATTTTAGGAGCATAATTAATCCATGCTTTCATATACCGTTCTAGGGCTTGCCTTATCCAATATCCATTTCGACTTTCTGGAGACAATAAACATCTTCTTAAATTATGTCTGATAAACAGTACATGACAAAAAATCACGGGATCCATCATACCTAATCCCCCCTTATCTTTAGCAAAATATGTATAACATCTCTTGACTGGGTTCAGTCTATTCCCCCATAATTGTTGAAAACAGCAACTATACAATCTAGCCTCAAAATGTGCTGGTAAAGGAAATATTTGAGCAATGTATTGTAAACAAGGAAAAATAAATTGTTTAGGAACCTGGATTCTTTTGAGTTTAGAAAATGTACACTGCTTCCACCTGGCTGTTTTAGCTTCTACCTTTTAAAGTACCAAATTCCAATTCTCAACTGGCATGTTCTGGGGCCCAAATAAAACACCCAGAATAGATAACAGTGCATTTGAGAAGATTATATCATTTTCATAAACAAATGTATGAGTAACACTCCCTATCGATAAACCTCTGGATTTCTTATGATTTAACTTAGCATTGGATAGTGTGGAAAAAATATTAAATTCTTTAAAAAACTCCGCTGACTGCTCCAAAGTATTAAAAAAAGGCAAACATCATCTGCAAAAGCCTGTACTAACAGTTGATTATTGGATAATGGCTTATGAAGTCCTTCCCATCTAGGAGGGATAATGAGAGCCCGTAGTAAAGATTCTAATGAAAAAACATATAATAAGAGGCTTAGTGGGCACCCCTGGTGAACTCCTGTGTTCTTTACTATACCATTAGTTATTTTTCCTTTAATCACTGGATAAACTTTGGATGATTTACAAAGAGCTCTTATAATCCCTACAAATGATGCAGGAATCCCTTAAAATCCCAATACCTGAAATAAAAAAAACATGATTAACCCTGTCAAAGGCTTTCTCCAAGTCAATTGATAACACATATCCTTATTTTCCTTCTAGGGATAGAACCTCTATTATATCTCTGATTATTGTTAGAGCAGACTGAATTTGCTTATCAGGTATTCCACAATATTGTAAAGTAGAGATAACTTTGTTCGCAATTAATCATAATCTGTTGTTTAACAAAGAAGCAAAACTTTTGTAATCTGAATTTAAAATAGTAATGTGCCTCCAGTTCTTGATATCCCCCCATCCCCTGATTTAAATATATAAATCATTAACCCATCTGAAAAAGAAGCTGGAATCCATATTCTGGAAACAAAAAACTGAAAAACTAAAAGTAAACATGCTGTTATGTCTGCTTGAAAAGTCTTATAAAAAATATTAGAAAGACCATCCAAACCCGGAGTAATATTATCCTTTAATTTATTAATCACCAATCCTATTTCTTTACAAGAAAAAGGCTCTACCAATTGTGTAATATCCTGGGAATCCAGCAGATCAGGAGGCACCCCCAAATAACTAGCGATCTCAGAAACTGATGGCTCAATCTTTGGTTTTAGATCATCAAAATGGTCACTTATCATGGAGTTAATCCTATTTTCATCCTCCACCTTAATCTGATTCTGCATTAAATGATCTAAAGCCGTAGAGACTTCAAGTTTTTTACATAATTCAAATGGTCCCCAATTACTGTTTTAGCAGAATGATTTATTAAGATAGCTTGCAAGGTCTGAGATCTCTTATACTGGAAAGATTTTATCTGATTTTTAATATTTTCAGTTTGAGCCGAATAGTTATACCTGGATGTGTTTTCCAAGGAAATCAAGTACTGCAATTGGGACCTTAATCTTAAATAAGACAGAAAATCAGAATTCCTTTTTTGGAAGCCATATTTTTTAAACCAATCACAACAATCTATCTTCATTTCTAACCACGAAAGGCCTAAGTCAGAATAAAGAAAGGCTACTGATAATCTAGCTTGTAATATAAAGGAAATAGAATTTAGTATTACCGCCTCATTTAGGATAGAGGTATTTAACTTCCATCTAGTAGATGGTCACCTAAAAGATGGAGAAGATCCTATTTCAACCTGAACTAGTAAGTAATCTGAAAATTCTACAGGGGCCATCTTAAACTTTCCCATTTGAACAGTTTTAGAAAGAAACAAATAATCAATCGTGGAGCCCACTTTCCCTTTAAAAAAAAGTAAAGTTAGACTTTAATTGAGCTGAACAGTTACAATTTACCAGATCCCCTGTCTTTATAATACTAGCCAGACAATTTGAGTCGCAATATGTTTTTTTATTAGAACCTCCCTTCGTGTTGAGACTACAGTTAAAATCCCCACCCCAAAAAATATGAAGGGAGGAAATCAGAAATGGTTGAATTAGTTTCATATATTCTGATCTAAGGGCTTTCGTCTGAGGAGTATAGATATTAATAAATCGACAAGGTCTAGATTGCCATAGACCATCAATGATTAGTAACCTCCCAGGAATTAAATCCACTAGTTTGTGTAAAACAAAATGAAAAGAATTAAACAAAATCCCTATCCCATCTGCACTGTCACTGCCAAAAGACAAATAAGATGGTCCCCATGGCCAATCCATTTGAAAAGAAGCTAATTGTTCTTGGGAAAACATCCAGGTTTCTTGAAGAAAACTAACACCTATGTTCTGGTCCCTCAGAAGCTGAAAGACAGCTTGTCTTTTAACAGAATTTAGTAAGCTATGCATATTAAGTTGACCCCAAAGAAAAACAGCCATTTAAGTCAACCAGGGAGAGAAAATAACCTATTTTTTCCTCCATTTTTTCTTTTTTTCCTTATATTCTTCTATAGGGGTGCCTATGTTGCCTTGTATGGATTTTGGAGAATCCGAATCTCCAAAATCCATTTCTTACTCTCCCTAAGAGGTAAACAAGGCAGTGTATGAATTCGGAGATTCGATAGACTCGCTCCTTGGTGCAACCACAGCCTTCACATGCCTACTAGACCATCGTGGAGGGAGGGGAGACACTCCTGCTCTGTCAATTCTAGCACTCTCTGAATCTGTGGGATCATTAGAGCAAACTGGTTCCAAAAGGTTTGCCACTTCTGAATCAGTTGAGACAATGTTTTCAGGTACTTCAGAGAAGGGAGGTAAAACAGAAGGGGGGGAGGCGGAGGGAGCCTAAAGAGGAAACAAATTCGTTGACTCCTGCTGATAAAGGGGTGGTGGAACATCTACCTTTGGCCCCTCCTGTTTAGAAACTGCATCCTGGGCTTATTGAATGATTAAGTCAGTACTGCCACATGAGGCTTTGTTCCTAGCAGCCCATGGACATTCTCTGAAGGCATGGCCAAAATCATCACACAAGTCACACTTTGTGTGATTAACACACTGCATAGTTATATGGCCTACTTCTCCACAATTATTGCATCTAAGGGTTTACTGTCACTATCGCGCAACTAATATAGCGTGTGTCATAATTTCGCCTACATAGTCATGCATAGCTACATTAGCGCTACAACAATTCAGTGCATTAGCAACAATAGCAAGCTACTGTAGTGCCAGCCAGTGAGCAAATAAAATTCAATTTTACTTACATCAATATTATGTGGGAACGTAGCAGCAATAGCCATGTATGGGGAATGATGGGGAATGATGTCTAGTGCACGCCAATCTATGTCCTACAACAACACTCCCCCCTTCCTATTTCATTAGTTCCTTCCTGTCCTCTACTGTACTAACCCATGCTCGAAAGATCACACAATTGCTTGTTTGCAGGTAATCTTTATTTATTTATTTAGACAAACTAATTTTGAATTCATCAGCACACAAGTGATGGGCAAGTGGGGGACAACAGTGGCTTAGCAACTTTATTCCGACAAACTAATTTTGAATTTGTCAGCACACAACTGGTGGGCAAGTGGGGGTCAACAGTGGTTTAGCAACTTTATTGCACTTCATGCCTGTAACTGAAAGTTGTAGGCTATGCTGCATAGATATTCAACCCTGGGACGTAACTCATATTCGGAAACAATCACAGAAATACGCTTCACAGTATCTTTGTACTTTTCTTGGTTTCTGGACAGTAGTTCCTGCAATGAGTTGCTCGATCAACATTGTGCTCAAATGTTGCCCCTCCTTAAGGCATTGCAGAAACTTCCAAATTGAAGGATGCATTGCACCGACAAAATGATTAAACTTGTGGTGCCATGCTTCTACTGAGTTAGTTGTTCTAGATATGCTGTCCTTGACTGCTTCAAAACGGTTTCATATTTTTATGTCGAGCATTGGTCATCTGCACCTCCTTCTTGCCAATGGTCTCCCCAACCATGTGTCTTCAAAATAGTCCATATAGGTGTGAGTAAGTCACCATTAGTTAGGAAAAAGTCCATGGTGTGTATCTCTTCAAATGATGAAATGACATCAGGTGGGGGGGCATATGCAAGAGCAGGAAGGAGACGCATGTGTAAGGCAAACCCTGGGTCAGAAATATACTGAGCACAGACAGCACTATGCTCCTGCACTTTTCGCCAGTATGACTGGCACATGTGAAAGAAGCAACCCCTGATTTTGGCAGTAGGAAAAGCATTTTTAAATGCTTTGATTGCAGCTAGTTCAAAGTCAAGCAGAATGGTATTGGAGGCAAGCCAGAGGCACAGATTGAAGCTCTGTAAAGACACGGTTATATGAAACCACATGCAGGTTTTGCCATTTGTATGTATACCATGTGTATTACTGAGTTATTTTGTATGGCATGAATGCTATACAGTTGTTGAAATATGTGAGGACAGCACTTGAATGTGCCGTCTGCAAACCAATGCTCACTGTTTTTCAAATGCAGCAAGTCCTGAGATGTTGAAAAAAGTAGGATTCTGTCTTGGGTCGGACCAGAATTAAATAAAAGAAATGTTTCATTTTTCTGGGTAACACACAGTTCAGGCATCAGGATAAGCGATGCTGCATCACAGGGCTCAGGAGGAGGGCATGTAGCAGTCCTGCGAGTTCTCCGTACTGTGCATTTTATCAAGGAAATTGCTGGGAGCTGGGATGCTACAGATGGTGATATTTTGGCAACTGCACCGGCAACAATATGGTGCATTGTCTCAGTGCTTGTGGCAGCTCATTCTTTCATTCCTGCCATTGCTTCCTTGACACAAACCACTGCAGGATCTGGGACATGATTATGTTCACCTATTGTCTTTAAAACAACATCACCATTAAGGTGAAGCCTTGCGATGCAATGGCCTTTATCATATTCCAGACATTTGTAGTAGGACTTTGAAGGTGTTGATCTTTCTCGCCGGTATAGAAACCCATTTAGAAGAGCAAGTTCGCCACCCTTCTGACTTCTGACAAAGCGAGCATTCTCTGACATTTGCAGCACTTTTGATGGTCGAATCTGGAATTGCACTTTGGCTGTGAACCTTTATTAGTTTCAAACTTAGCACGCTAGATGGCAGCATTGCACTATTATTTACCGTGACTTAATGTGATATATAAAGCATTACATTTTATGTATTGTTTACTGGCTCTTCTGATTCTGATGAAGTAACAAAGAGGATATGAAAATTGTGCCAAGAGCTTATACATTGGTAAATGGACTGTATTAGTGCAGACTCCCGTACTTTAATTATTTTATGGGGGAGGGCTGGAAGGCAGCATTGAAATTTAGGTAGCCAGCAAATTGTTTTCTGCTGAAGGCAAGACTTATCACTCTTTGAAAACTAAATGTTGCATTATATCTTGTTTAATGGTATAGTACAGTTTATCAGATTGCAGCATTGTGCTATTATTTACCACGACTTATTGTGATAGCGCTTTTTTAACAAGCACTATTATGTACGCGCCATAATGACTCGTGCTATTGTGGTTGCGCGACTTTAACCGTATACCGCATCTAGGCTGGTCACACATGCTAGAAAGATTATTTTTAGCCCCACACTTATGCCCTGGGCTGTCCACTATAGAAGCATACTCCTCGGTCCCTCCCAAATAAAAAAGCATTAGGAATGTGTTCAATCCCTGTGTCAGACTGTCTAAGCTTTACTTTATATTTCCACCCCCCCATCCAAAATTGCTCCGAGTCCAAGATAGGTTCTGGATTACTTTGAACCTCACACTTTTGGGATAGCCAGTAGGTGATATCTTCCACATGGACCCCTTTGTTTCTAAACATAACCATGACATTTTTTATTAAAGGTTTAGTGAGTGGAATTACCAAGAAGGGGGTCCATATGGGAGAAAACTTTACTTGTCCGTAGCGTTCCCAAAACAGGTCTAAATTATAAGCTGATCAAAAGCTAATATCAACATTTTCTTCCCCAGAGATATTAATAAATGCAAACATATCTCTTGGTAAAAACTTAAAAGAGTCCTTAATTAAATATTTCCCCACATAATGTCTATCAGGTCTTGTTTCCAATCCGCCTTTGTAGCGTATTCTTACTGCATTTCTCCTGGGAGTGGCTTCCCTTTTAGATTTAGAAAAAAGTTCGGATAACAGGGGTTTATTTGTAGGACCTGGAACCTCCAAACTCTCCATAACTGACCATAACTGTAGGAGCTTTAGGCTTGAGTTCAGTCGACTGAGTAGACATAACAGCAGTCCCCACAGCCAGATTCGCCTTGTAACCATTACAAATATCATTTAGTTCTGTTTTAGGCCGCCACCCAGGGAAGGCTGATTGCAAATCAAATGGAGAATCCCAGGCCAAATCTGGAGTCCAAACCACGTAGGCCCTTTCTCCCATCTAGCTCCCTGCAGTGCTTTTTGGGGGGTCCAGGAATCGTCATGTAACACAGTTTCCCCTAACCCCTGGGAGTTTGAGACAGCCTCTGAAATTATGCCACATGTCTTTGACTGATTGTACTCCGGTATTAAAGATTTCGCCCCCTTTGTAGATAAGACCTGAGGTTTAGGGGTTGAAGGCTTTGAAAAACAAAATTCTGTGACCCCTTTCTGATTAGTAGCTCCCGTTTGATATTTTATTAAAGAAGGCTCAGTTTGAGCAAAACCTGCCATCGACTGTGGAGAAAACACAAACCCTGACTCTTTTGTAAGGGTAGTAGCTTTTTGACAATGTGAGTCAGTTCTTTTATGCACAGCAACCAAGGAGGGGCATTTAATTCCTTCTGGACGAACAGATACCTGTTCAAGTTGAGCGTCTGAAACAGTCAATTTACACGGCTTTGGGAACTCGCTACTATCAGTGACTAAGCTGCCAGCCGGGAGAAAGATATTGCTCTAAGCGCACTCACCCGTCTTGAGCTCTATTGACGAGCTCTCCATTTCCTCATTCTTCCTGTTAACACCTGCAGTCAGCTTGTCAGGCCGCTCAGCTGAACTGGGCAATGACGTAAAGCTTTGAAAAGAGCAGGGCGCTGCCACTGTATTACTTTCCATCGGCCCACTTTCCCCGACTTGTGAGCCTTTCACTTCTTTTGAAACTTTGACTTCCATATCCTTTTCCATGAACAACAAATGCTCCAGTACTGAATTTGCTCCGTGAAAGATCTCATCACCTTCACAATCCGCCGCAAGCAGCGAACTTTCCGAACTTTGCTTCTCGGCCAGTAGTGAGGCCTCCCTCACCACTAGACTCACATCCTTCTCCTTCGATGACTCCCCCAGAGTGGCCATCTCGCAGCAAGGTGGCCATCCACCTACAGTAGATTAGGGGAATTTCCCCAGCGTCCTGGCCAAATTTCCCCCATTCACTAAAAAAAAAAAAAATACCACCAACAGCTTAAAATCTGATTCAGTTTCAGTTGGCATCCATCTATATCCCCCCCGGGTGAGGCTGAAAATAGGCAAACAATTGTCTAGTCCTCCTTCCCAGTCAACAAAAACTAAATAAATAACAAATGTAACAAAAATGGTACCTTCCTGTAGTTCCATATCATGACATATTTTTAGTACATCTGTTGTATCCTTAATATAGGAAAATTGCTGAGGTACAAAAACAACACCACCACTATGGAAATGCTGTCTGATCTGTTCAACAGTTAGTTAGATACAGGGTGGTACCACAGGAATGAAAAACCACACATGTGGTACCTAGGGATGACTCTGGGAACTACAGGCTGGACAGTCTGAGCTTCACTGTAGATAAAGTGAAGGAGAGCATTCTGAATGAAAGGCTAGTTGAGTTCCTTAAGGTAAAAAGGCTCTAGAATAAGAGAAAACATAGCCTCATGGCAGGGAGGTCTTGTCAAACCCAGCTGATCAATTTCATTGACTGGGTAATGAAGGCAGTGGTCAATGGCCAAGCAGTTGACATTATATACCTGGATTTCAGCAAGGCCTTTGACTTGCTGCCCCACAAGAGGTTGATCAGGCAGTTGGAAGACCTAGGGATGAGAAGCAGACCAACAGGTGGGTGGCAAATTGGCTCAGTAGTAGGTTCCAAAGCACTGTGGTGTTGGGAAACTCTCAGGTATGAGGAAAGTTACAGTGGGTTCCCGCAGGAATCGTTGCTTGGCCCTATGTTATTCAAAGTGTTCATTAACAACATTGGGAGCAGCATTAAAGGCAAGATGACATCAAGTTTGGTGAGTGGTTGGACACGAATAAAGGGGTACAGGACCTAAAAGAGGACCTTGCGAAGCTAGAGAAGTGATCTGGCATTTACCAGCTGGGGTTCAATGCTAAGAAGTGCAATGTCATGCATGTTTTTTTTATTTTATTTATTTATTTAAGTCTTGGATTACATATACCTTTGAGCTAGGAGCTCTTTTACAAAGGTTCCACGTCCATAGAAAGGACAACAGATTAAACAGGACAGTAAAATATGGTACAAAAAAGTGTAAATAGGAACAAAAGCATAATGGACACAAAATCATAATGGATAGTCATCGTAAAACAAAAGATACATATTATGCTAATCAGTTTCAGGCACAGGAGAATGCATACAGTATATTGATACAGGTCAGCAGGCTTTGTCAAGACAAACAGGGCACAAGGTGTAGGAAGAGATGTGGGAGGGTGGGCTAGGAAGAGTAAGAGAGGAGGGTGGGAGTGGAGGATGTGAGGAGAGGTGGGGCAAGGGGAGAGGAAGGAAGGGGAGAGGGGTAAAGGGGATGCAAGGGGGAAGGGTAGGAGGAAAGAGTGCTAAGTTACTATGAAAAAGGTTGATTGCTAAGGTCAAGGTTTGGGAAAACATGGTTAAGGGAGACAGTCACAGGTGCTAGCTGTAGAGAGTAGTGACCGAAGCTTGGATTTGAATGGGCCAAGCTTAGTTTCAGAGCCAATGTCACTGTTGAAAGCATTCATCCAGTGGGGGGTCCTGTAGGAGAACGATCTTTGCCCCTGGGAGGTTCAGCGATGAGGGACCTGTAGGAGCTGAGATTCAGAACCTCAGGTGCGGTGTGGGTTATGGGGGGGAAGGGGGCTTAGAAAATCTTGTACTCCAGGTGGCAAGAGGCCTAAGGTTATTTTCTTGGCCATCAGGAACGTTTGGTATTTGATGTGATTTTTAAACTGTAGCCAACCGGTTAGGGCATAGAGGTCACACGTGTGGGTGAGATGGTGGGCTCCTGAGACGAGACAACATGCCTTGTTAAGAATAGTGGAGATACGCCGGAGGGCGGTATCAGTCACAGAGCCATAGATGATCAGTCCATAGTCAATTATAGAAATAATAGAGTTGTGTACAGCTATCCTTAAGGCTTCAGGGGTCAGAGATCTCCTGTGTCTGTACAGTGGACCAGTGCAAATATTTACAGTTTAGCAATGTTGTCTACATGCACCACATATGATAGATTGCTGTCTATGATAACTCCAAGATACTTAAAGAATTGTACCTGTTCGAGGGCAGTACCAAGGCAGTTAGTGATGGTTTCCTGTGCTTGTTATGGGAGCTGCTGAAGAGCATAAGCTTAGCTTTTTTATAGTTCATTATCAGCTTGTGATGACTAAACCATTTCTCTACCGAGACAAATCCGAGTTGTAGCTGGCTGTCAAGGGGTATAGGCTCTGGGTGAGTTGTGTTAATTATAGCATCATCTGCATAGTGTAGAATTTGTTCAGGCCAGGAGCTTGGGAGACTGTTTAAAAAGAGACTAAATAGGGGTGGGCCCAGGATGGACCCTTGAGGAACTCCAGAGCAAACAGGTCTTGAGTCAGAGAGGACATTGACAATTTTGACTAGTTGAGTGCAGTTGTCCAGATAACTTTTAAACCAGGCAGTGGAGTTAGAGGAGAGCCCTGCATTAAGTGGTTGTTCCAGTAGTAGAGGGTGCTGGACCGTGTCAAATGATTTTCTCAAGGCGATGAAAGCAGCACCAACTAATTGACCATCCATGGTCCAGGGAGCTGTGTACAGAACCGGTGAATTCCATAAGGGCCAAGGTGGTGCTATGCCCTTTTCTGAACCCGTGTTGTTGGGTGCATTGGATCTTATGTTTGTCAAGATACTTGGTATGCTGGTCAGCTACAATGCATTCAAGAGCCTTAGAGAGAGGTGGTTATATGAAGATAGGCCGGTAGTTCACATGAAGAGTCCTGTCTCCACTTTTGTAGACTGAGGTAACCGTGGCTGATTTCCATTTATTGGGGAACTGTGCGAGTTTGTGTGAGAGGTTAAAGATCCTGGTTAAAGGCACTAACACTTCCTCAAGGGTGACGGACAGCAGTTTGAGGTCAAGGGAGTCCCCACTGTGTCTAGATTTGCCAATTGCTTTACAGATGTATTTTTTGGGCTTCATGCAATGAGACTTCTTTGAAGTAGAATGGTGGGTGACTGGTCATCAGGGGACAGCTTACAGGATTGGCCAGAGTGACATCTACATCAAAAAAGTCAGATGGAAGAACGCTGCTAAGGTCTATGAATGCATTATTAAAAGTATTGGCAATAGTTAGGGGGTCCAGAGTTAAAGTCCCATCAACGTCAAGTAAAGTGGATGATGTTTTCAGGTTTTTCCCTGTAACCTGTTTGATATTATTCCAGAAAGCTTTACCATTGCCCCATGTGTCTGTAAGCACTCCCTTGTAGTATTTATTTTTCTCAAGGCGGACGGACCTTGTGCAATCATTCAGCACTCTTTTGTATTTTTGAATGTCCGGCTGTGTGCTGGTGGCTCAAGCCTGATGCCAGAGGTGGTCCCTAAATTTCATATGAGCTAATAAGTCTTCAGAGTGCCAGGGGTTGCAAGGGTCTTTGATTTTCCACTTTTTTTGGGGGGGGGATGGGAGTCGCAGGCAGCATTAAAGGTGTTGATGAAATAATCAAGTGCCATATTTACATCCTTCGCACTGTCGATGAGAGTACAATCTTGTTCTCTAAGAAGGGATTTGAGGGGTTCAAGATGACTCCATGCTAGGACCCTGCTGGTGATTGTCTTCGGTGGAGGTTTGCAGAATTTGTTTGTTTATGGGCAGATGACAGGGGAATGGTCACTGAGTGTGTCTGGGAGGACTGTAGTGCTAGTAATGTGATCAGGATGATTGGTTAGGACCCAATCCAGTAGACTGCTTGATCCCATTTTGTAGTTGGATCTAGTTGGGTAGTTAACCAGCTGGGAAAAGTTTGTGGCAGAGATGGCGTCCCTAAAGCTCCAATTCTCAGGTGTAAGTCAAATAATATTAAAATCTCCCATCAGAATTAACTCTGAGCCAGGGGGTTGGTTTCTCATAAAGTCCATGACAGAACTGAGACCCCTTCCCTGTTCTTTAAGAGAGATGTACATTGATGATACAGTAAGTGCCTTATTATGGGCACCTAGCAGAATTTGGATGGCTAGTGTTTGTGTGGTTGAACGAGCAGTAGGTACTGGCAGGGGGTGTCCCATGAGTGACTCTTTGAGACAGATTGCACATCCCCCTCTTCTCTTCGTAGTCCTGTTCAGTCTGAAGATGGTGTAACCTGGCAGGGCAATAGCCATGTCAGGGATTTTTGGTGTGAGCCATGTTTCAGTAATTGTCAGGACATCTGGATTGTGTTGGGTAACAAAGACTTGTAGAGCATCCAGTTTAGGGAGGAGACTGCAGATGTTCACAGCTGCTAAAGTAAGTAACCCCAGCTGCATTAACGAGTCTGCCTTATGTGGTGGGCTGGGGCCAGGGTCTGAGTGAATATTTCCAGACAGCAGTAACAACCTAGGAAGTGAGATCCTGAGCACCAGATACAGTCTAAAGGGATCAAGGTCACTATATCAGAGGAGAAAACAGACTTAGGGTTATTTATTACCAGCAACCAAAAGGAGGCTATGCAGTGTAGAAAGGCAGCAGCCAAGACTAACACAATACTTGCATATATACAGTAGCTGGAGGGTTCACAAGCAGAAGAGAAGGGAAGAGGTTATGCTGCCATTGTACAGATCCTTGGTGCAGCTACACCCTGAGTATGGCGTGCAATACTCGAGTCCCTACCTGAGGAAGGATATCAACCAGCTCAAGGTAGTACAAAGGAGGGCAACAAGGATGGTTCAGGGATAGCACAACAGTGTGTATGAGGGCAGACTGTCAAAACTCAGCATGTACTCATTTGAGGAGAGGAGGAAGAAAGAGAACATGATTGAAATCTTCAAGTACCTGAACAATATAAGCAAGTTAGATATTGGGGACCTTTTTTGCCTTAGTGAAAACAAGACCAGAAGGTGGCACTGTTACAAATTGGCAGGGGAGGTTCAAGAAGGAGGTCAGGAGACAGTTCTTTTACAGAGCGGGTGGTGACGGGATGCAAAGAGTTGCATTTACAGAAGAAAAGCAGAGGTACTACCTACATATGCACCTGTATTGGGCTCCTCTTGCTACAGTGAAGAAGGAAAAGGACCAGGAGGTAAGTACAGACAAGGGAATGAAGCATGACGAGCAGTAGGCAGCTGCCGTCATTAGAGCCAACAGATTGTTGGGGTGCATGCAGCATCAGAAATACTTCCTTTTTAATTTTGTAAAATCAACAACCAATTTCTATTTATAAAATGAGTCAAGATGGCTGCCACAAATGCTGCTCTTTGACTGGCTGAACCAAGTTACATTTCATGCCTAGTAATGGCTATGCATGCACGTTTTTGGATCTACTTCACTTCCCAAGGCATAGCACACCAGGTTTAGTTCTGCATACTGATAAAGAAATCCTAAATTTCCAGTACATGATTATCTTTGAACAAGCCAGCCCCCCAAAAAACAGCAGGCAGAATAGAGCGTGCACATCACAGAAAGTCAGTCACTGCCTCAAAAAGACTGGAAGCACAAAATTTAACTCTACCGCTTCACAATAAACATAATTACAGTGCCTCATAGCTCAAAACTGGTTGGAAGGGCAGAGCAAGATGGCACTTAGAGGATGAGTGGTGTGGGGAGAGAACCAGTGTTCTGTGATATGCCTCCTCTACTTAAACTCGAGCACATCGGTAAAAGCGATAAAAAAGCCAGTACACGTTGACGAGTTCTCAGTATCGCTTTGAATATTTTTTTCCCCTGCAGTATCGCTGAGATTAAAGAGTTTAGAAGTAAGTAAAAGACACAAGCCAGTAAGCTGCAGAGTTCTTTACAAAATGATGGTGGGGGCTAATGGCTCTCTGGGCATTGTCGGATATGTGGCTGTGTTTTTTTGGTGTAGGACAAGCAAGTGTTAAAACAACTTAATTCCCTGGTACCTGCTTGAGGTATATGCTTTAGTTTTCAGTGGGAGAACTAATCGTTTTTGTTTTGAGAAGTTACCAATATTCCCTAGCAGCTTCTAGGGTACTGTTGAGCGGGCACTTTTCTTGTTCCAGCTGTTGACAGATGTAAGTGAAATGAATACTACCAGAGCCATTTGGTGTATGGCATTTCTGAGTGCCTGGGCTCCTGCATTTGCTTTTGGTAAAGAAGATTGCTCTGGCTTGTAAGAAGATTGAAAGACACAAATTGAAGGAACCATGTGTACTAGAAGAGCATAGAAAGCACCGCTCTATCTTCGAATGTTGAGCTGTTGTTTATAGTTTATATGCAGCCACCCGAAAAGACCTGTAATAATACACACTTAAAACATAGAGAAACTGTATGGCTGAAAGGACCTGAAGGGGGAGAAAAAAAGTTGACTGGTCTGTGTTACAACATGTGAGCAAAGTGCCAAACTATGCTAAATGGCAGCTCTGTAACTTGCTATATGAGCTTGGCAGCTTGATTTACCTTAGCGAAACAACCGGATGCTAAAAAAAACAACTAATTAGTCTTAAGAGTCTAATTGTTTAAATTTATGTGCAGATCAGAAAAATGTGATGAAGATCAGCAAAACACTACTCAGCACAGATTGGAAAATGGCTCTATGTGGCTCATTTGTAATACACTAAAAACATGTATTACAGTGCTCCATAATAACCAGTTTTCCATGTATGAAGGCAGAACCCAGTAAATATGGGAATTTTGTATTTGTATTTATTTATTTCACCTGGAAAAGGCTCCATTGAGCAAGCCCATTTATAAGGAAGTCCTGGGTAGTACGGCATACAAAGTCAAAAGACAATGATATACAATAGGATACAAGATATGGCAAACAGAATAATGGACAGGTTGTTGTACTGCCCGGCGATCACCAGACCAATGCTTCACCCTTGACACGGGTGCCGCTGCTGCTTCAAGCAGTTGGGTGGATCTCTTCTGTATGCTGGCTGCCTTCCTCACTGTACTGCCCGCCGATCACCAGACCGAAGGTACACTGCAGAAACTGGACTGTCCAGAACCATTGACTCTGCCTGCTGACGGGCTGCTGCAGTTCTTTAATTCTTTGCTACTGCTGTTTCCTCGGGACCTTAAGATAATGTTATATTCTGATTGTGGTACTTGTTAAGTCTCTCCAAATTGTCTTGTAAATCCTAACTTAAACGTGAACCTAAGCCTGTTTACAGCAATTTTGCACTCCAAGGGTAGTTTGAAGTGCAAGTTCATTTAGGCTGCCGGTTTGTAGACTGTAAAATATTACAGTTCTCTTTGTTTTAAGGTCCAGTGGTAAGCTACCCTGGATACAATTTTTTCTGCTTAGACCAGATTCCATTTGGGTCACAGTTGTAGGCTTTGCCCTGCAAATAATTCAATTTCTCTTTCACTTTCTGTCCTTCTGTCTTCTTGCTTGAATTTTTAACACCCACCCTCCCATCCCCCACCTCCAGCCTTTATTAAATACTCTCCCTCCCCCCTCGGCACCACCGCTAGCAATGTTCATCCTCCCCTCTGACTAATATTGCAACTCCTCTTAAAAATACAGAGTGCAGCTATTAGGCCTAACACTTGTCCTGACTTCCCTTTAAAGACATCTTCCTATTTTCATCATCTTCTTGCCTATCAGCTTTGCTTAGTGCCTGCTCTGCTATCTACTGTGCAGTTCCATACCTGGGCTTCCTCTCTTGCTACCCCAAGTAATTTTCAAGTTGCCTTGGTACCCCCCCCCAGCTAATAACATCCTATCTTAACCTACATTTTATATCTTAAAATTGATCCACTGTGCCTGATCGTGCTCTCAGTGAGTGGCGCGGCTAATCCTGTCAGCTACCCGTACCTCCATCCTCCTGATGAACAGGACACCTTCAAATCTGGTTAAGTGTCCAGGCTAGCACTGTGCAGGTTTGATAGGTGGCCACCTGCTGCCACCCTCCTCTAATTGGATTGCTGCTCTCTGCTCGGCCACTGTTTGGCCCTGCCTTTTCTCTGTCGGATTATCAGTCCCTGGGCTTCGGGGCCCTCTGCTTTGCATTGACTTTTGCTGAACACTACTGCTATCTATCTAGTCTCCAATTGGTTCCTTATAAAATTCTGCCACTAGGGGTGCCGTCTAACATATTTTGAATAGGTCTTCATTTCCTCACTGTAATTTTTACCACAAGTAGGGCCTCCGGCTGGTCTGCTTTCCTAATTAACCTTTGTGGGGCTTTACTTTCTGCTTCTCTGATCCACTTCTTCTAAATAATTGCTACGCTAGCAGGAAACATTTCATTGTTTTTGCTCTATCTCTAATTTTGGCCAAGGGTTAAAACGGTGGAACACGGTCACCCTTGGCAGTCTTAATTTTACACACACTATCTCTTTATCCCTAAGAGCTAATCCTCTGTCTCAGTATACCACTAGCCTTCCTACCCAAGTCAAATAGTAACACTATGGCGAAGTATAGTCTGCTATGGGCACTCTTGTCATTTGTCCTTTTACTCAACCTGGACACTACCACATGGGCTCTCCCATGTAACCAAATGGCAAAAGACTCCTCAGAGGCCTACTGCAACTACATTTTCTCTAACTTGATTGCAGAGACAAAGCCTGATCTGCAACCTAACCCTATCCTCCTTGTTAGAGGCAGCATCTATTACCCTGTACATGCCAGGAGGAAGCTGCCATGGAGATGTGCTTTCACCCTAACTTGCCACTGTGCAAGGCTTTGGTTCCAAGCCATAATCATTATTCTGCTATCTGGGGACATCAAACTAAATCCTGGTCCACCTACCTGTTTCTTTTCCCCAAATGAGTTATCTGGCATGTCCAAGAAAGGATTATTCATTGCCCATATCAATATCAGAAGTCTAACCTGTCTCCTTGCAGAACTCAAGGCCTGGGTGAAACTCTACAATCCTGATGTACTCTGTCTCACAGAAACTTGGCTAAAACCCAGAATACCTGATGACATGTGCTCCTTGCCTAACTATTCCCTGTTCCAGCAGGATAGATCCTCATCCAAGCGTGGAGGTGGAGTTGCCTTATTCTTCAAAAACCACCTCAACATCTCTATTGTCCCGGCATCTGCCTCTCCCGCAGTGTGTGAATTCATACAGGCAACTATTGTATTGGGGGAAAAGAAGCTTCATATTATCTGTGCCTATAATCCCCCTGCTGGGGGAATAGTAGGTCTTCAAGAACTCCTTGACATCACATCCCAGACTGTAAATCATAAGTAGGCTGTCATCCTAGGTGATCTTAGCCTCAGTTGGTTAGGGTCAGCTCAAATATCCTTGCAATCACTCATGCTTAGTTTTAATTTTCACCAGTTGATCTCTGAAGTAACTAGAGCCATGTCATCCCATCAAACGGGTACACTCCTAGACTGGGTGATGGTTGACCATATGGAACATGTGTCAAAAGCAGGAATTCTTGCAGATGCACTAACAGACCACTCACCCACTTTTTGTATCTTATCTATGGTTGCGCCTCCATCTCCTCCATCAAGACTAATCACGTTTACAAATCTATCTCATATTGACCAGGATGCATTTCTCTATGATGCCTCCAATATCGACTGGGCAGGTATCTATCAAACAAAGATGTGGAGGTTGCTCTACAGATATTCATAAATGAATTTCTTACCATTCAATATAAACATGCCCCCAAGACTACTAGGAGGGTCAGAGGAAAACAGATGAGGTGGCTGCATTAAGACCTGCTTGCTAATCTGCGCCAGAGGGACAAGCTTTGGATTTGCTGCAAACAAACTGGCCTACAGTCAGATCTTATTGTCTACTGTGACTAAGGAACAGATGTAAGAGACAAGTTAGAGCTGCTAAAAGCAAATACTGCAAGGACCTTCTACAAAGCTCAGCCTGCGACCCGAGGAAATTCTGGGCCCGTGTCAAAACATTTCTCGGTATCTCGCAGTCGGTCACTCCTGAAGAAATGAACATAAATGGGGCACATTGTAATGACCCTAGAACCATCTCAAACAGTTTTAACAATCTTTTCTCTGATCTGTCATACTATACCTTGGCTTTACAACCTAGTGGATCGCACTCCAAATCTACCTACCACACTACCATAAGACAACCATACTGCCCTATCGTATGATGCTCCTCCAATGCCACCATCTATTTCAAGGCTATATCAAGAGCGGAAGTTCTGAAGTTACTGAGATCCATATCTGCCAATACCAGCTCTGGTTCTGACTCACTGGAACCTCGTCTTCTTAAGCTGGCTGCTCCACTCATTTCATTGCCTCTCTGATTGCCAGAATCTACACTTTAACCCTTATCCATAGCACTGTGCCAGACCTATGGAAATCTGCAAGAGTAATGCCTGTCTTCAAAAAAGGTGACCTAAAGGACATAGCCAATTACAGACCTATAGCAATTCTGTCTGTCCTTAACAAGATCCTAGAGAAAATAGTTGCATCACAGACCATTGACTACCTTACACGCTACAATCTCCTCTCAGACACCCAGCATGGTTTCAGAAAAGGTCATAGCACCACCACGGCTCTTCTTCAACTAACTACTGATATTCTGTCCAACACGGACTCTGGAAAACTCACAGGTGCCATCTTCATTGACCTCACTAAGGCTTTCAACTTTGTAGACCATCCCCTGCTTCTCTCCACTCTCCATAAATTCCATTTCTCTACCCCTGTTGTGGACTGGTTCTGTAGCTATCTGTCAAACAGGTTGCAAGCTGTCAAATTTAACTCCTCCCTGTCCAACACGTCTACTATCAACCTTGGGGTCCTCCAGGGTTCTATCCTTGGGCCCCTTCTGTTCTCAATTTTTATCAACAATGCAGCTGAGGTCCTGGAATCCTGCTCAGCTATTCTCTACGCTGATGACCTGATCATCTACACTAGTTCTTCTAGTATTGCCTGCATAAACACATCACTTACTTCAGACTTCAATAAGGTCTTAGACTGGCTACTAGACCATAAGCTTGTACTAAATGAAAAGAAAATGAAAGCCATGCTCCTAGGTTCTGCACTGAAGATTAAGACCTGTTCTAGTTTGCTGGAGGTTCTTCACCCAGGAGGATTTCCACTTGAAAATGTTACTTCCTTCAAGTACCTTGGGATCCTGCTGGACCAGTCCTTGGATTTTTAATCTTCACATTCAGTCCTCATGCAAAGCTGTAAACTCTAAACTAGGAGTAGCTTACAAAACGAGCTACATGCTTACACCCTCAGCCAAATTAGCAATTGCCCAAGGTATTCTGCTCCCAACCCTTACTTATGGTGCCTCTATTCTTACCTCTGCCCATAAAACCTCCCTACTAAAATGGGACATAACTTATAACAATATATGCTGATTTGCCTCTTCGTTGCCTCGACTCAAACATCACTGCCTTCTTTATAAGGATCTGAATTGGCTCTCACCCTCTGCCAGTAGACAATACTACCTTGGATCACTAATGGACTCGATCATCCAGGAAAAAAAACATCCCAGCTGGCGGCGTTGCTGGTCCCTCAACCATCCTCCCATGGCCTGCGATCAGCTGACAAATCCTTGCTCTATGTTACGAGATGTCAGACGACTAAAGGCACAGGGGCCTTCCAATTCTCTGCTCCCAGGCTACGGAATGCTCTTCCACTCAACCTCCGGCTGTCTCAGTCTCACTTTGGATTTAAAAGTGAATATCGTCGTTATCTATCCTTAGCTGATGCTTGGACATGCTTTGACCCAACCTGAAGCTCCTGAGACTTACCAGTAATGTCACCCCTGCTCTAATCCAGCTCCAAGACTGTCTCCTCATCCCCTCGCCATATTTTTCCTTCTCTTTGTAAATAACTTCTTGACTACTAGCTCTCTTCCTTCTCGAACCTTGTTGTTGACCATCCACTGTTGTTTTGCCAATTACCACCCTGACCTTCCTTCTGTCAGTCTTTCTTGTTATGTTTGAACATTCCTCACATTTCTCTCTATGTAACCTTACTATCTTATTAACCCTTTCACTCCACAGGTCGGGTCCATGGTTTCTGCACTTATTATATATCTTACTGCCATTATCTGTATAATGCTTGCCATTATTTTTTGTTGTTTCTACCCATTGTATTTTTGTAGCACTGCTGTACAGTTCCTCTATTTGTATAATAAATTGTACCCATGTTGCTGTTGTTCAACTGTTCTCCTTTTGTTGTACTCTCCCGAGTCATACCTGAAAATAGTCATTTTATGGCTAGTGCACCTACCCAGTTAACAAAAACTAAATAAAATAAAAAATAAAATTATTACCAGTGAGTAATACCATTGAGAGATTCTGGACACATAGGAACCTCAAGAGTGAAGCTCGAGCAGTTCCTGTGTCCAGAACCTCGAGTTGGTGTCACTCACTGGTAATGAAAAGTAACCTGTATCCATATTTTTTTTTAATATATGGATCCAATTTTTTTTTTAATTTCAGGTCATTTTGTAACGGGTAGTCATCTGCTGCACTGAAGGTGTCTTTTGGTCCTGACCAGCTGCCACTGCACTATTTGGGTTGTACCCCCTTCCCATAAGACGTTATATAACTAAACTGTGGTTTAGTTTGGTGTGAAGTCCTACCTTTTTGTTTCTTTTTCTTTGTGAAGGTAGGATCAAGTAGATAAGTCCATTTTTGTGGAATAAAAAGAAAAAACTTGGGAAAAAGCCAAGGACCATACACAATTCACTCTCGCTAAGCAAGGGACAGCTGCCATGTTTTAAAACTTGTTCTGTCTACCCACAAAGGAAAAGCAGCCATTCTGAAGGCACGCTTTGGAAGATGTGGGGTGGCAGACTTGTGGTTGCGCTGTTGGAGTTTGATGATAATAATATTGTTCAGGTACGGAACGATGGTATTACCATATTTGAAAAATACTATTATCAGTTGAGAAGTGTACTATTATTGCTCTGGGAGCGATAGTATTTCCGGATTTTTTTGTATGCTTTGGAATAGAATTAAATTCAAAAGCCATATATTAAAAATATATAAAGCACTTGCATACAGTGAAACAGTCATGAAATAATATATATATATATATATATATATAATAGATAAACCACTCTGTGGTGTGCGGTCGCACTCTGATATACGTACACCTTGGTGTGCGTCATCCACCCAAGGCGTGCGTATATCAGAAAGTGACCGCACACCTCAGAGTGGTTTATCTATCTTTTAGAAAATGGGCAAAGACAATTCTCTCTTCTGATTGGCTGAGACACTTATTTAGGTGGGCATCTATCAGACAACAGATGCCCACCAAATAAAAAGCCCCAGCACATACCTGTCTCATATCCAGACAAGTATCCTAGTGCCCAGCCTGCTTCATGACTGGTTGGAGCACTGGATACAAAATTTAAAATTGCTTCCATTTTTTTCATCGCTAAGCGAGATCACGAGTAAAGCCAACCCCCCCCACACACACACACACTCTCATCACCCAGTAACTGCCCAAAAGAAATCTTGTGCCTATTTTCCCTGCTACAAACTTCTCTTTTATTTTCTACTGCGAGTAAAAACCCCGCTGACATCGCTCGCTCATCAAGTGGCTCCCTAAGCTCTCTGCATAAAAGTCCACGTACCGTGCCATTAGTTGTCAAATGGCTCCCTTGCCGTTTCTGCTGTCCTGCACATACTTTCGCCCGTCACCCCCACAACTTAAATCCCATAAATGTGACTAATTTGGCAGAAAATAAAACTGGACACAAAATTTAAAATTGCCGCCATTTTTTTCATCGCTAAGCGAGATCGCGAGTAAAGCCAACCCCCCTCACACACACACACACACACACACTCATCACCCAGTAACTGCCCAAAAGAAATCTGTGTGTCTATTTTCCCTGCTACAAACTTCTCTTTTATTTTCTACTGCGAGTAAAAACCCCGCTGACATCGCTCGCTCATCAAGTGGCTCCCTAAGCTCTCTGCATAAAACTCCACGTACCATGCCATTAGTTGTCAAACGGCTCCTTGCCGTTTCCACTGTACTGCACATATGTTCACCTGTTGCCCCCACAACTTAAATCCATAAATGGGACACATTTGCCAGAAAATAAATCTACCTTTGCCCTCTTCCTTTTTTCTCTGGCTCCGGTCATGCTGTCTAGTCTCCGTGCTGATCCCAGATACTTAGAAAGCCATCTCTCCGCGCTTACTGTATCGGCGACAGAAAGCAGGGAAGGGTTTGTGTCAGTCACAAATAGTAGTGCTGTTGTGGAGATAGACTTATTTCTGTCTTCGTTGGCTCACTAAGCTGGCGCCTCTGTCTCCCGATCTAGTCTATGGTGTGTCAAATATTAAACAATAAAAACGCTACACTAACTCTTGCTGCTCCCAAAAGCCCTGTGTGAGGATAGAGGTGGAGAACTATGGCAAGGGCTGTATTAGCACAAAGTCTTCCTTCTAAAAAAAAAAAAAAAAAAACACACATTCAAATGCAGGATGGAGGAACTATTTTATTTCAAAGGTTACTTTAAACTTATTTTTCATTAACACTTTTCAACTATTTTGTGTTTTTACAGTACCCATTTTCTAAGCACAATAATACCCTCCAGGGTGGTGATGTGTGCTATACGGACCTTCAAGGGCTATAAGGCCCCCGCCTGCGGCGCCGGGCCTCATTACGCCCCTTGGCGGTCCGGTATAGCACAATACCGCCCACCCTGTTGGGTATTATTGCTTACATAAAATGTCAGAATTGTTCTAGAGGGGTGTAAAAGTGTAGGTGTGCGGTCATGTTCTGATATATACACGGTCATGTGATGCTGCTCATTCAATAACATTGCTGCAATTTCCCTACCCATTTTATAAATAATATAGATATATATATAAAACCCATTAGAGGGGTAAAATGTACAGAGAATAAACTATGTGGTATACTCAATGTGAGCAATGCCATGTATACAGAAAACAATTACAGAGGACAAGAAGCAAGATAAACATAACTTTACCACACAAACATATATCATTACATACAGAAGTTGTTGCTAGACTGGTTGATACATGATGGCACCAGTAATTATAAATAAACTATGAGTCTTCTAAACAAAACAGATAGTATAATTTTTATTTATTTATTGAAATGCTTCACCAGGAAGGCACACTGAACAACAAGTTGCTCGTCTCCCGGTGCAACCTGGAGGAAGAGTACAGGGAGTCTTACAATACAAGAATACAATATAACATTGCAATGAAACAAAAATAATTCAGCAATAACAAAATTAAAGCTAACAATAATCCAGAAATAGTGACAGTGCAGATCCACAGGTTAATTGAGCATTTACAGAAGTAGGTTGGTTAAATAGGTGCGGTGTTTACAACATAAGTGCAGTAGTGATTCAGGTAATGCATTGAAATGGAGAGGCGAGTGAGAGAGTGGAGAGGGGCAGCATTTAGGACTGAGGGGAAACAGGTGCAGTTGGAGGACAGAAAATTTTGGAGGGCAGAGGAGAGGGAGTGCAGGGATGAGGCGTGCCAAATTTGTGGAGGGAGTGCATTTCAGATTTTGGGGATGTGGTGTTTGAAGGAAGACTGACCCACCAACATGATGCAATGAGAGACAGCTAATGTCCACAAGTCAGAGGACCTTAAAGAGTGGGCAGGAGGAGGAGGAGGAGGACGAGGGAGGGAGGATGATAGGTAAAGAGGAAGAGAACCCAGCCAGAATTTGGAGACAAGTTTGGCACAGTGGGAGAGGTGCCTGTTTGTTAGTGAGGGGAAGGAAAGAGAGTGATAGAGGTCACAGTGGTGAGTTTTCACAGGAGAGTCAAGGGTGAAATGGCAGAATGATTTAAAGAGGTGGTCCAATCTGGACAAGGTGAATTTGGGAGCAGCACTGTAAACTACATCACAGCATCACAGTAGTTGAAAATAGGGAGAATCATCTTTCGGACAATCACATGCCAGGTCATAAGAGGGATGCAATTATGGTTTTTGTAAAGTGCACCAAGCTTGGGGTGCAATTTTTTCTGGATAGCATTGATAAGACCAGAAAAGCTGAGATGTCGGTCCAACCAAACCCCAAGATATCTGAATGAGGTGGTATCCTCAAGTTGAGTCCCATCCAGGGTGTGGAAAGTGGGAAGAACAGGTAGCCGAGCAAGTCTCTGCCTAGTGCTGAAGGTCATGGAGACTGTTTTCTTGGTATTGAGGAAGAGTTGATGGGAGGCAAGCCAGTGCTGGATCTTGTTGAAGTCAAGCTGGAGTCTGGCTTCCACATCAGAGAGAGACTGGCCAGTGGTGAACAAAATGGTGTTGTCGGCATACATATGGATATAGGAGGAGAAGCAAGCTGATGGTATGTCTTTTAGAAAAGTGGAGAACAGGATGGGGCCCAGCACTGAGCCCTGAGGTTCTCCAGTATGTATATGGCATGGAAGGGTGTAGGAGTTGATGATTCCAACTGATTGTGTCCTACCAGTGAGATAGGCCCTAAACCAGTTAGTAGCAGATGGTGAGAGGCCAGCTGTAGCGAGGGAGTGGAGAAACAGGGTGTGGAAGACTATATTGAAAGCCTTGGCAAGGATGACAAAGATGGCGGAGGTGATCGGGCCATTGCCCATTCCAGTGAGAATGGTATCAGTGAGCCTGAGTAGATAGGGGGTGGTAGAGTGTTTTTTCCTAAATCCAGACTGGAAAGGGGTGAAGAAATCCGAATCAGAAAGAAAGGCAGCGATTTGAGACAGGACAAGGTGTTCCTGTAGTTTAACAAGGGTGGGGAGCAAGGAGATGGGGCAATAATTCCCAAGGGAGGAGGAGTCACCAGCCTCAGGCAGGGGGCAAACCACAGCATGTTTCCAGGGCATAGGGACCTCAGCTAGCAATAATGAGTGATTCAGATTTTTTTGCAATTGCACTGGTGATTGCAGGAGTAGACAGATAGAGGAGTTTAGGGTCCAGTTCATTGGGAGAGCTGCCTTTAGATGGGTTGGTGGACAGCAGTGCTGTGAGTGCATCAACAGGCGAGACCAAGGAGAAAGAGAAGGGGTGAGAAGCAGTCGATTTGTGATGGTTAGGGTTGGTACTTATGGAGGCAGGTGTTGCACAAGGGGGGAGAGAGGTTTCAAGGCTGAGGCACTCGATGTGAAATAGGTGTTGAATTCCTCAGCCACTAATACAGTACATGATCCACGACAAGGGAGTTGTTTATTCTAAGGACAAGAGAGGTGGGGGGTGGGAGGGGGGAGAGAAAAATGCATGAACTACTTTCCAAAATTTAGATGGGGAATTTATGTTGTTGTGGAAAGTAGTGTTGAAATACTCAGCTTTGGCTAGCCTAACCACTTTAGTACAAGCGTTACACACTTTACGGTAAGCAGTGAAATCTCTAGGTGATTTTGTTGCCTTGGCTTACTTCATGCCTGGTAATGTGCATGCAGGCAGGCCAGAGGTTCTGGGGTGATCCATGGTAAGTGATTACTTCATACTCTGGTGTGTCTTAGAGGGACATACTGAATCCAAGCAGAGGAATTTGTCTTTAAAGTATGTTAGAGCAGTGTCTACCTGTGGTGCCGTGGTTAGCAGGGACCAGTTGGTGTTTGCTAATTCTTGGAGGAGGGGGGTTATGTCAAGGAAATTATAGCAGCAGGTTAGAATTATTTTGGGAAGGGATTTAGGCCTGTGGACCTTCCTAATTAGGTAATTTGAGTGATGATCGCTTAGAACGTCATGTAGAATGCTTGCAGTAATGACTCAATGTGGGTGAGAAGTGAGGGCCCAGTCAATCAAGACGTGCTTTTGTGTTTTGTTGTTAAGATGGGTGGGTTCTTTGATGAGCTAGGTTAAGTTTTGGGAGGTTATGAAGTTACGAGCCTTAGCTTGTGACGGTGAAAGCTAGTTTAAATTGAAATCACCTATGATGTACAGCTCACCTGATTGAGAGTGGGAGGTAATGAAGGTAATTAGTTCAGTGGCCATGGTATACGGGAGGTTGGGGCAACAGTAAATACCTGCAACGTATATTGGAATGGTGTAGGGCAAGGATAGATGAATTACTAGAGCCTCGTAATTTGCTGGGGAGGTGGTTAAGAGGGTGACTGCATATTGCAGGGAGGTGGAGGATATATACAGTGCCACACCCCCGCCTCTTCCAGCCCTATCTTTTCTGGCTAGGGAGAACCCAGGGATTGTGATGGCTTGGTCAGGAACCTTATTGTCTTACTTTGTTCTATGATTTGAAATATACTACCAGCTAAACACAGCCATTGCCAGCCCACTACTCATACTGCGATTTCAAACCAAGAAGAAAAAACTCACTCAGATTCCAAACTACATCTGGAAGAGAAAATGTCATGTGACAGAGCTAGTGAACTTTACAGCACAAAAGTAACTTAGAACAGCCTAATTTTTACCTTCTTGTTTCGTATGTAAGACTTTTGGAGATGGGGTAGGAAGAAGATGTCTGTTTTGTTGTGTGAGGTTGGTAGAGGGAATGGGGGCTATCCAGCTGTATACCGTAGAATGTTGTCTATAGTATACTACTGTACAGGACGGATACATTTTTGGGACAGCATGAATTCATTCCAGAAAATGTATCAATGTCCAATTTAGTGCTGACTTCCCATTGTCCATATTACTCACCCAGTTAAAACTCATGAACTCTGATTGCATCCCATAAATCCCACAGATTATTGAAGCAGTTCCACTTTTTCTTTCAATGGACAGTCATCATTGCTTTTTTGCAGTAGTTGCCAGAATTAGCTTTTCTACAGTAGGAGCTCACTTGAAGAATACCTTTTCTGCTAGGTTGCTAGCTGCCTCTCCATTCCATTTCTGTGAGAAAATGTTACTTGCAGGTTAGAATACCAAATGTAAGTAATCTGTGTAAGTATACACTGCATTCACTTAAAAAAGAATTTGGACGTTCACTGGCGAATCAGCAGCCAGAGTCAAACAAATGGTCTGATAGTCAATGACTGCATTAGATGTTGTTTTAGATTGAAAGTTTCATTTTGCCTTGAGCTGCTTGGATAGTGCATGTGCTATGCTGTGCTGTCTGTGTAGTGAATGTGTTGCACTTTTCATGTCGTGCATGCACTGCACTGTTCATCTAGTGCATGTACTCTACTATTCATCTAGTGCATGTGCTGCACTGTTCATGTAGTGCATGCACTGTACTGTTCATTTGGTGCATGTGCTATACTGTTTATCTAGTGCATGTGCTGTACTGTTCATGAAATGCATGCACTGCACTGTTCGTGTAGTGCATGTACAACATTGTACATCTAGTGCATGTGCTGCACTGTTCTTGTAGTGTATGCACTGCACCATTTATGTAGTGCATATGCTGCACTGTTCATCTACTGCATGCACTGAACTGTTCATGTAGTGACTGCTGCACTGCTCATCTAGTGAATGTGCTTGCTGCACTGTTCATGAAGTGACTGTGCTGCACTATTTGTCTAGTGAATGTGCTTCACTGTTCATGCAGTGCATGTGTTGCATTGTTAATATAGTGCATGTGCCACACTGTTCATGTAGTGCACATGCTGCACTGTTCATGTAGTGCATGCGCCGCACTGTTCATGAAGTGTGCATACTGCACTGTTCATGTAGCACATTCACTGCACTGTTCATGTAGTGTATGTGCTGCACTGTTCAAGTAATGCATATACTACACTGTTCAGCTTGGTTTATGAGTCATGCCTGAAAATGGTCATTTCATGACTAGTGCAGGTACCTGGTTAACAAAAAAAAATTAAAAATAAAAAACTAGTACATGCACTGCACTGTTCATATAGGACATGTGCTTCACTGTTCATATAGTACATGTGCTGCACTGTTCATGTAGTGCATGCACTGCACTGTCCATGTAGTACATGTGCTGCACTATTCATTTAGTGCACATGCTGCACTGTTCATGTAGTGCATGCGCTGCACTGTTCATGTAGTACATGTGCTGCACTATTCATTTAGTGCACATGCTGCACTGTTCATGTAGTGCATGCACTGCACTGTTCATGAAGTGTGCATACTACACTGTTCATGTAGCACATTCACTGCACTGTTCATGTAGTGCATGTGCTGCACTGTTCATGTAATGCATATACTACACTGTTCAGCTTGGTTTCCGAGTCATGCCTGAAAATGGTCATTTCATGACTAGTGCACCTACCTGGTTAATAAAAACAAAATAAATAAATATAGTACATATGCTTCACTGTTCATATAGTGCATGTGCTGCACTGTTCATGTAGTGCATGCACTGCACTGTCCATGTAGTACATGTGCTGCACTATTCATTTAGTGCACATGCTGCACTGTTCATGTAGTGCATGCGCCGCACTGTTCATGAAGTGTGCATACTGCACTGTTCATGTAGCACATTCACTGCACTGTTCATGTAGTGCATGTGCTGCACTGTTCATGTAATGCATATACTACACTGTTCAGCTTGGTTTCCAAGTCATGCCTGAAAATGGTCATTTCATGACTAGTGCATGTACCCGGTTAACAAAAAATAAATAAAATAAAAAACTAGTACATACGCTTCACTGTTCATATAGTGCATGTGCTGCACTGTTTTTGCTCCAGTTGTCTCTTCAGTGATCCAGTAGTTAATTGTATTCTGGATGGATCTGCTCTGAGTGCAGTTTTTAGGTAAACTGTTATTCATCTGGGGTTCATTATCTGATAGCCTGGTTTTACTTGTGCAAGCCGTATGGGTTACAACTAAGCTAAATTGAATAATAGTGAGTTGAACTGGGTGGTAAAGTACCAAAAAGGTACTTTACAAAAATGTTAATCACACAGGCCCTGCATGTAGGTCAGCAGGCAGATTGCAATAGCAGGGGCAGTACTGCTCCATAGCAGAATGAGAATGTTACTGAATTTTTTTTGTTTTGTTTATTTTTGTTGCAAATGTTTTTGTCAAGGTAATTTTGAGGTCAGGTGAAGCAAAACAGGAGAAAAAAATACATGCAGGAAATAGTTATGGTGGCACACATATGTATTTAAATTCTCAGTTAAGTCTATTAGACTTTTCTGGAATTAATATGTCAGCTTGTCAGGCTTAAGAATCTGGCATGCAAGTATTATAGACATTATTGTACATGATGGCAGTACACACAATGCAATTACAGTACAGGCCAAATGGCAGCTAGCAAATCAACGCATCAGGATTAGAAAACAGGCAGACAGGCATCTGTTAAATGAGTGTCTGCAACCATACAGTCCGCATGGCATTACTGGTTAAGGGAGAATCAGTATGTCAAAGTCGAGCAATATGCTGAATTTGTGGGGACTATTCACATTAACTCACCCTGAGATAATTGTGATACAAGATTTATTAATGATCCCACACAAAAAATAAAATTGTCCTCAAACTTAAGCTTTTTTAATAATTATGCACTGTTTATCATTTTGTTCATCCTTCAGATTTAATATTCAAAATAAATAATGCACACAATGACAATGTTGGTGCAAGACAGTACATCCAGCATGTGATGTCAGCCTGTGATCATGAATGATGGTGTGCAGAATTAATAAACTGGCAGCTAGGTGGCTGAAGAATGATATCAGTGTCAAGTGACTCAGCAGGTTGCACATTGGCCTCTAAAGCAGGAAGATTGGAAGGATGTGAGTTCTAGCCCCACCCCAGGAACCTGGGGTAAATCCCAATGCTGACACTGTAGTGCAGCATAGGGGGATGCTGTACTTTGGATGAGAAGTTAAACCGAGGTCCTGTCTGCCAGTTCTGGTGGTTGTTCAGATGGACTTTAAAGATCCAGTGGCATTTCTCGAAAAGAGTAGCTGGATTTCCTCAGTGTCCTGGCTACATTTCCCCCATTCACTAAAAAATAACACCAACAGCTTAATCTGGTTCCAGTTCACTTGGCTTCCATCTATATGCTCCCGTCTGAGGCTGAAAATAGGCAGCATTGCATAGCCTCCTTTCCTGCTAAAAAAAAACTTAATTAATGTGATGGAGTTTAGGCAGGCAGTCATAGTGCACAGAAAACTTGGCACATACAAAAAGGCAGTGTGTAATGCCATGAACTCACAGTAACCCTCACTAGATACAGAGAAAAAGAGCAGAAGATTTCTGGAAAAAATATCAAGTGCATGCTTGATTGGTTGCATACTGCGTGCACTGAAAGGCAATGGTGAGCTTGATAAAATAAATGAATGATGTATTGCGAATTATTACACAGGTAGCCTGGTAACTTAAGGATGCTATGATGGAGTGGCAGGCCCAGTGAAGTCAAATATAGCTACAGAGATTTGATCATGTGGTCATGAATCTCCAACTATTACACAGGAGGTGACAGAATTCAGTGATGGAGTGACAGGCTCAGTGAAGCAAACGCTTGTCGTGCAGATTTGATTTAGTTGTCATGAATCAATCCCTTATTATTCCATTTCTTTAACCTACCCAACTCTGGAAATCAAATGTCATGCTCCCTTGAGAATAGTCCTCTTTATGCCCACCCTTTCTCCCCCTCTTTCTACCTCCGTGCTGTCACTAGAGGTGAAGTATTACGCCTCTTAAAGACCATCTCCACCTGTGGGAGCATTGGCTCCGATGAGTTGGAGCCTATACTATTTAAGCTTGCTGCCCTGCTCCTTGCCTTCCCACTTACCATATTATACAATATATCATTATCTTCAGGTACTGTTCCTAAGAGCTGGAAAGTGGCCAAAATAGTACCAGTACATAAAAAGGGTGATCCTAGGAGCCTTTAAAATTACCAACCAATAGTAATCCTGCCTGTCCTCAGTAAACTGTTAGAAAAGATTGTAGCCCTCCTAGTCACAGAACATCTCAACAAACATAACCTGTTGTCCTCTGCCAATCATAGTTTCAGGCAGGCCCATAGCACCTCCACAGCACTCACCCAATTTACTAATGATATTAAACTGGGCATGGATAAGGGGATGTATACTGGTTCTATCTTTGTCGATCTCACAAAGATTTTTAATATTGTAAACCACACCCTGTTTGAATCTAAACTATTATCACTAGATATCTCCCCCCTCCAGCCATCAGATGGTTCTCTAACTATCTAAGTAATAAGCAATAAGCAATAATTTGTTAAATTTGATCAGGCTAAATCTTCCCTAATAACAATCAATATACAGTGGTGTGCCCCAGGATGAAATGCAGTTCTGCACCATTTTGCAGCACTCTGCAGAATGCTGCAGATGATCTACTGAATAAAGCAGTGGTACTTAGTCCCCTTTGTCATTCAGGAAAATATGACACTGCCAAGATGAAGTGAATGCCACAATTTCCTGCATAACAAAGGGGACTAATTGCCATTGAAATTAAATTACTTTATTCAGTAGGTCTGCTGCAGCTTACTGCAAAGTACATTAAAAGTGCGTTTCATCCTGGGGACACCACTTTAAGTGTATCTCAAGGCTCCATTCTGGGTCCGCTACTTTTTTTTTCCATCTTCATTAATGATGCCCCCAAAGTTCCATCCTTCTGTGGCACCCTCCTATATGCCAATAATATGGTACTCTACACCAACTCCAAAAGTTTAACTGAGATCAACTCTAAGCTGAATACTGATTTTGGAAGAATTTAGACCTGACTTACACAACATCACTTTGTTCTAAACTCTAGCAAGACCCATACCATAATCTTTGGGTCCCCACCTTAACTAAGGACTTGTCCCAATGTTTAGCCATTCACTGCTCAGATGGCTCCCTTCTCTCTGTGACTAACTCTTTCAAATATCTAAATATTACCCTGGATCCTGTCCTCAAATTTTTACTGCACATCCCGAACATCTGTAAATCAGTGAACACTAAGTTAGGGCTGGCCTATAGAATAAAATACACTCTTTCCCACTGCCAGGTTTGCAGTCGCCCAAGGAATCCTGTTACCGAGCCTTACATACGGCCTCACCTCCTTCTATCTAACCAGTGCTTCCAATCTAGACAAATGGAATATCTCCTATAATGACATCTGCCGATTTGCCTTATCCACTTCTAGGTCAACACACCACTGTACACTATCCTCTAAACTAGGTTGGTTATCCCTTCCTCTCGCCACCTATTTGCACTCAGTTGTATGATTGATAACATTATCAGATCTTCCAAACCTACTGCTTTTGCAGCCCTGTTGACTCCCCAGGACCAGTCCTACCCTTTGTGATCCTGTGTCCAATCACTTCTGGCTGTACCCAGATGCTCCTCCAAAATGAGTGAGCAGGCATTTACTGTTTTTGCCCCTAGAGCTTGGAATGCCCTACCACCTCACCTCTGAGCCTCCCAGTCCCACTACAGTTTCAAGAAAGCACTCTACAAATTCTTAAGCTCCACAGATATTTGTTCTTGCACCTGACTCCCAATGATCTTTTGTTCAATTTGCACTCTTTGTTTAGTTGACTGTATCTGCTTCAGTTTTCTCTTGAAATATTTATTGTAACCAGCTGTACAATGTATATGGCTAGGTTTTCTTTTCCTTGTTCACCAATATTATCTAAAATTATAGGGTCAAGCTGTGTTCAATATTGTCATGTTCTGTACCCCATCCTTCCTGTACACTGTAATATTTTTCTGCTGCCTTGTTTGTCTGCGGTTTTGTAACCTCCCAGGTCATGCCTGAAAATAGGCAATTTATTGTGTAGTGCACCTACCCAGTTAACAAAAAAAACACAAAAAAACAAAAATAAATAAAAGTAAAAGTGCTATGCTGCAGTAGCAGGCCAAGTTAAATTAACATGGCGATGTGAGTAGAGATGGTGCAAATTCTGAATCCACCAGCAAACTTGCTGCAAATCTATGGAAATTTGCATTTCATGAAATTTGTAAATTCTGTGGTAGACACATGGGCCCGATTCTAAAAGCAGCTGTGATCACTGCAGGGGACTTGCAGTAGGCTCTCTGATACAAGTGCCAACTTGCGTCAAACTTAGTATTCCAGAAGCTGATGCCACAAGTCCTTGATGCCACAAAGTTGGACCATCTCCCCTATGGTCTAACTTTGCATCCATGGGGGTACCTTTACTACGGAACATGTGCCAATCATTTGGCACAAGCTGCTGTAAAGGTGAAAAACTGTTATGACTACATCAACCCTTCTGGAACGGCACAGAGCTGTGTCAAAGGGATTTGATGCAGTTGTGTCAAACATTGTGGTGGACACAGGCTTGGTGCAAGCCCACCTCCTGGAACTGGGCTCATTAACTTCACAGGTGGATTTTTTTTTAAATATTGAAACTCTAATAAAAGCTTCCTTCCAGCACTGTGCTATAAAACCACTCCCCTCCCACAAACAAAAATGATAGATTCCTTACACCCTCTCACCCCTCCCCCCACTAGCAGTGCACCCTCCTCCTTCCTCCTCCCCGCCAACCCCAGCAAATTGCACAGTACTGCTGTTTCCGACTCCTTCCTGATGTACAGAGTGCATGCAAAAAATGTAATCCCTTCCCCCATCTGTGCATCCGTGAGCCAAACACACTTCCCCCACCTCCCATACCCAAGTCCTGCTGACACATAAATAGCCTCCAGTCCCCCACCCAACCACCATCCTCCCTTCATCAGCACCCATAAAAGCAATGTGCAATAAAGAAAATGGTCCCCTGGTGCACAGTGTCTGCTCTGTTCAGTGTCTGTCTTGTAATGACACAGTTTAATGAACGGGGATGTCTTTGCGCCTAGTAAAACTTGACTGGTTGAATTTAAAAGATGGAAGAGGAGGGAGAAGTGTGGGAGGAAGGAGCAGGTGCACTGCCAGTGGGAGGGTGGGACGGGTAAGGAATCTATAATTTATGAGTGGTGAGAGGGTGTAGCATGCAATTTACGTTGGAGTTCACCAGTGAATTGGCCATTCACATCGCTTCACCATGCAAATTTGGTCACTTTTCCTGGTGAATAACAAAGCCGATTGCAGTTCTCAGCTTTATGAAAAACTAGATGTGAGTGTGTGGTCATGAATGTCCAATTATTTAACAGTTGGCTGAAGAATACTGTGAAGGGGAGTCGGTCTACCGGCACAGCGGTAGAGCTACTGCTCACAGTGGTTGGACCTGGATTTGGGAACAAGCCTGGATTCATCAAAGCCTACCAGGGGAGGATGGTTGAGCATCCCAGTGGGCAGTCACTCCTCAGGGGTGGGAAGGTGTCTGGACTCCACTGCCACATTGTCACCTGGGTAACCACAGGTGGTAGTGCAAGCTGGAGCCGGACAATGAGGAGGGGGACATAAGCCAAGGATCTCCTGATCTGAGTGGTTTGGGAAATGGAAAAACATAAAATACAACTGACCACATAGAATGCCGCTAGCCGCCTGCCAGAGGTCCTGCACCACCAACCAGGCTTGCAGTCCAGGACCAAATCTCAACTCTGTGGCAGGAAGTTGGAGTCAACTCCTGGCAGCCCTTTCCATGGGGGGGGTCATCCATGGGGGAATATGGAGCTGTGGTAAGTCCAGAGGAAGGCAGGTGACAGGGCTGGGTGGTGCAGTGGGCCTATGTGGACTGATCAGGTGAAAAGGGGGCATAAAGCATACTAAATAAAAAAAAAAATTATACAGTGATAGAATGGCAGACTCATTAAAGTGAACAACAACTATGGTGGAGGGGTCTATGTGATAAGGGCTAACGCCTAAAGATGATCGCCGTTATCACTCAGTCAGAGTACCGAACACATTTTCGGCACTCTGACAACCCAGGCGCACCAGCCCAATGGTGCCAGGACATATTTTTACTACTTTCTGAGGGGGGGCTGTGCCCACCCACACCCCGCCCACAATCCCACTACTTACATTCTCAACTCCAGAGGTGCATGTCGGGGGAGTAGTAAAATAAAAGTTCTGGCCGGCGCTATAAAAATTGCACCAGCGCCCGAACCCAAACCCAGTACCTCAGCCACCCCAGCCATTGCCCAATCCCCGACACCATGCCGCAGCTCAACCAATGATCGCAGCGCCACCCCCTACAGCCTCTCCACCACCCAGCCCATGATCGCCATGCTTGCTCGGACCCCCCCATGCGGGTACGTGTAGTGATATCCTGTCGTCTAGATTGCCCACCTCCTCATCCAGTCGCCCTCCCCGTCGGTCACCATGAGTGGATTGTGCGAGGAAGGTGTAGCCGTAATGGACAGCACCCTTCCTCATGCGCCCACTTCATGGGTTACCATGGTGGAGTGGCAGACCCAGTGAAGTGAACAAGAACACGGTCATGATTTGAGCTTGCTGTTATGAATGTTGGTGATGGGGACATCTAGAAAAGACATACTGCCAAAAGAAGAGTTAAATGTAATTACACTGAGTTGAATCTAATTTTGTGTAACTAAACTACTTTCTCCCTATGGCTGGGACCCTCTGGTAAACTAGGGTTAGATATGAACAAGGCTATCCAGATGTGAAATTATTTTGAATTAATAAGTAAAACAAACTGTGGTTCTAGCTTTTAAAATAATGAATGATACTGGGACTGCTCCCACTCACCCTGAGCTAATTACATTGATGATAACTGATGTTGTTGATTATATATCCCTACTCTTTTCCTGGAAGACAAATTATGAAGTTGCTTATGTGTTTGACAGACTTCTTCTTCCTTCTCCTCCACTTCAGTGCAGTGACCTATTTCAACAGGTAGTTTATGCTGGTGAAATGGAAATGTTCAGGTTAGTACCATCCCTATCATCATCCTCATCACCAGCACAAGTCCCAGCCCCATCTCATCATCATCCTCATCATCAGCACAAGTCCCAGCCCCATCCCCATCATCATACTCATCACCAGCTCAAGTCCCAGCCCCATCTCATCATCATCCTCATCACCAGCACAAGTCCCAGCCCCATCCCCATCATCATCCTCATCACCAGCTCAAGTCCCAGCCCCATCTCATCATCATCCTCATCACCAGCACAAGTCCCAGCCCCATCAGCAGCATTATCCTCATCACCAGCTCAAGTCCCAGCCCCATCCCCATCATCATACTCATCACCAGCACAAGTCCCAGCCCCATCTCATCATCATCCTCATCACCAGCACAAGCCCAGCTCCATCCCCATCATCATACTCATCACCAGCACAAGTCCCAGCCCCATCTCATCATCATCCTCATCACCAGCACAAGTCCCAGCCCCATCAGCAGCATTATCCTCATCACCAGCTCAAGTCCCAGCCCCATCCCCATCATCATACTCATCACCAGCACAAGTCCCAGCCCCATCTCATCATCATCCTCATCACCAGCACAAGCCCAGCTCCATCCCTATCATCATACTCATCACCAGCACAAGTCCCAGCCCCATCTCATCATCATCCTCATCACCAGCACAAGCCCAGCTCCATCCCCATCATCATCCTCATCACCAGCTCAAGTCCCAGCCCCATCCCCATCATTATCCTCATCACCAGCTCAAGTCCCAGCCCCATCTCATCATCATCCTCATCACCTGCACAAGCCCAGCTCCATCCCCATCATCATACTCATCACCAGCACAAGTCCCAGCCCCATCTCATCATCATCCTCATCACCAGCACAAGTCCCAGCCCCATCCCCATCATCATACTCATCACCAGCACAAGTCCCAGCCCCATCTCATCATCATCCTCATCACCAGCACTAGTCCCAGCCCCATCCCCATCATCATACTCATCACCAGCACTAGTCCCAGCCCCATCTCATCATCATCCTCATCACCAGCACAAGTCTCATCCCCATCTCCATCATCATCCTCATCACCAGCACTAGTCCCAGCCCCATCTCTATCATCATCCTCATCACCAGCACAAGTATCAGCCCCATCACCATCATCATCCTCATCACCAGCACAAGTTCCAGCCCCATCACCATCATCATCATCCTCATCACCAGCACAAGTCCCAGCCCCATCAGCATCATCATCCTCATCACTAGCACAAGTCCCAGCCCCATCACCATCATCATCCTCATAACAAGCACAAGTCCCAGCCCCATCACCATCATCATCCTCATCACCAGCACAAGTCCCAGCCCCATCACCATCATCATCCTCAACACCAGCACAAGTCCCAGCCCCATCACCATCATCATCCTCATCACCAGCACAAGTCCCAGCCTCATCACTATCATCATGCTTCCCTTCAGTACTCATATTGGAGGTGTCATGGTCATGGGGTAAACCACCTGACACTTCCTTTGCCTCCATCTCAGCAGCACCCCGACTCAGAATTTTAATACAGAATGCATGCTACAGTATCTATCTTCTTTCTGCTTTGAGTCATAGTTGTTGGTTTCAATTTTTTTTTTAGCAAGTGGGAGGGTAAGGGTATCCCATTTTCAAGATCATCCTGTAATAAATGTTAGAAAAACTAAGGTAAAACCTCCCATTTAAATAATATATGGTAATATTGTTGTGAAACCAACACATACAGTATATGGACATAGAAAACTAGTATCAATAGTGCAGTAAAATATACTTAACCAAATCCTTTACAAAACCAGCTTGTGTTTCTTGTTTAAAATTGTTGGTTTCTTTTGTCATAATAATGGTCATTTCCAGTCTGTCAGCATGGACCAGCCCACCTGGAATGCACTACCTTCAATATGGGGAGGAACATCCTCCACTGTGGAAGCTGAACAGGTGCACTAACTGTCCTTTTCTTGCTAATAGTACATGCATCATGAGCACCATTTGGACTGGCACCCTTTTATCACTTTATACAGAGCCAGTACCCCCTCCATTATTGCTGTTGTTTGACTTTTTTTCCTTGACCTCTTTGGAGTCATGCAATAGTACTCTTGTATTGTGTTTTTCTTTATCTACCACTTTAAGAGTTCACTCATGGCTGTTAAAGAGAAACATAGCTACCTGCATGTATTGGGACAGTGAAGATGTTATGATTGATGCAGACTGTATTGTGAGATGGAAATCACTGTCACTGATGCAGAAAAACAATTTGCTCCTTAAAGCAAGCTGTACTAAAAGTACCACCTAAACAAAGCTTCTAAATAGTGTGTCTAGTTTATAATAGTAGAAGTATTCTTTATTTATTTATGGCACCCTTTCCTGGAGGCGCAAGGTGTTATTACAATACATAGGAATGTGATGGCAGAAAAGGACCGCCAGGCCCACCCAGAGTGCCTAAAATTTGACTAGGCTTCTGTTGTGGTCCTCTCCCCATTCCAGCAACCCCCTCTGTTTATCCCAAGCCCTTTTGAACCCCCCTCCCACAGTCTTCTTCCTCACCACTACCTTAGGCAACCTATTCCAGTCGTCCACCACCCTCTCAGTGAAGAAATACTTCCTGAAGTTACCCCCAAATTTCCCTCCCTTTGTCTGAAAATCATGACTCCTTGCCTGCAGCTAGGAAAAAGATCCTGCACATGAGCGAGAAAGTGCCACTACTACACATGCATGGGAGTTGGGCACCAGCTTTTAAAAGTATTTTGCGCCGGAACAAGTCCTTGTTTTTTATTTGCAAACAGATTGAATGACTTAGAATACCCTTCTCTTATGTATTAACTGTTTTTTGGCACACCAATGTTAAAATCTGCTAGTCGGGACAGCGCTCCCAGTAGTTGTGCGTTCTCGGTGTGGAACGGCTTCTGGGGGCATGGAAATTTACAGTCGGGACGCCAGTAATGTAAATAGTCTGCAAATTATGAAAATTGGTAAGCTGCTTATCTTTTGTTTTATTTGGAAGCATTCTACAGTCACCTTCTTACACTTACGTGCCTCCAGAATGTTAGATGGAAATTTAACACAAAACGAGGGGCAAAGCTCACAGTGCCCCTTTAAGGAGTAACTGTATTCAGAATGAATTCACTCTCTCCTTAACCTCCCCCCTTCCTCCCCCCCACCTGCCCTTATACTTAACTTCTCAGCATTTTTTCTTTCCCTCTTTCTTTTTTTCTTTTTATTATTAAGACTATTAAAACAATTTTGGATAATTTTAAAAGCTAACTCTCTTAATTTTGTATCTGGTTCTTCATCTTTTCAGGTCTCATAATTGACCTTTCCATGGTCTGGAAGAACAATCACCACTATAAACAGTATTTTGGACCATTTGGATCCCCAGGAATTGTCTTGTCTGAATTTAAGGAGATCAATGGACTTACAATATTGTTTTGTGTGAACTACTGATAAACCAATAGATTTTTTCCTTTGGATTTTTTCTTTGTTCTCTTTTAGTAATATTACAGCAGAAACAGCTGAAATTCAATATGAAATGCTCTTGGTTACAATTCTTTTGTAGTAATAAAAATGAGGGATTGATAGGTACTAAGGAACAGAAATTACTTTGTATAAGATTTTCATATATGTGAACCCAGTAAGGAAAAGGTTCCAGTTATGCCAAAAGTAGGACTGATGGTGTAATTAAATAATTATTCTAAATCTAAAATATTAATGGTACTGTCTATTTATTTATTTATTAGATCATCGGTTTACAGACCTTTGAGTCATAGACTCATTTACAAAGGCACCTCGTCAAGAGAGCAATACATCACAGCAAACAAAACAGTACAGTACATAACGCTTAGATTAAAAAAGCAACCAGTGTTACAGGCATTCACTGGTGGTACACGCTTGGTAATAGGTAGATCACAGTAGTCATAATATAGGTACATGAGTACCATGTCAAGTAGCAACCAGAGATATTTTATTACATTAGTCAGCAGATGTTGCATGAGATCCCAGGTATATTAAGCAAAAGTAGACAGGGCAGACCCAATCTAGGGGTGAAAGTAAGGGGCAGGTGGGGGATTATGTGCAGTTGCAGCAGTGAGTGCTTGTCAGATGGCTTCTGAGGGAGACCGTGAAAGGACCAAGCTTAGTGGAGTCAGGTATATTGGCTGGGAGGGAACTGAACCAGGAGGGAACCCGATAGCAAAAGGATCTCTGGACCATAGAGGTCCTTACCCTGGGGACAATAAGAGAAGTTTTGACAGTGCGGCAGGTGGAGACTGAGGGGGAGGCATGCTGCAGGGAGGTGGCGACCACAGGGGGGGGAGAGCCCTAGCAGGGTCTTTTTTATAAGAAGGCAGGTTTGGAAGTGGAGTCTTTCTTCAAGGTCAAGCAGGTTGGTGGTGGAGAACAGCAGGCATGTATAGGTGCACCTAGAGGCTCCTAGCATTAGCCTGCAGGCCTTGTTTATAGAGAGCAGAATTCTTGCAAGTGCAGTGTTGTCGGCTGCGGCATAGATGGGCAGCCCATAGTCGATTAGCGACAGGACAGAGGAGGTGACTGCCAATCTAAGGGCCTCTTGTGGTAGGCAGTCCCTATGGCAGTATAACACTCCAATACTGACATTGGTGGCAGCAGAAAGGACATTGATATGGGAATGGAAGGAGAGTGCCGAATCAAAGGTAATGACCAGATACTTGTAGGAGGAAACCTGCTCAATGGGGTTTAGTATACTAGGCAGTATCATGAGAGGGGCACCACTGGCTTTGCTTTGGTGATGCGAGAAAAGCATAGCTTTGGTCTTTTTTAGATTCAGGACTAGCCTTCGTAATGTGAACCAATGCTCAGCTCTATCAAAAGCTTGTTGGAGGGTGGCCTGAAATGTGTTGGGGTTGGGGTCAGCGGCAAAAAGCACAGCATCATCCGCGTAGAGGAGGCTCTTACTTGGGCAGGCCAAGGGGAGGGAGTTGAGGTAGAGGCTGAAGAGGAGAGGGCCTAAAATGGAGCCCTGAGAACCCCAGAGCGGACAGGTCATGTGTCAGATAGAGTGCTATTGATTTTTACACACTGAGTTCTGGTAAAGAGGTAGTTGGTGAACCATGCAAGGGGACCGGGGAGAAACCAAGGCATCTGAGGGAGTCAGGCAGGAGAGGATGGCAAATAGCGTCAAAGGCCTTGCAGAGGTCAATGAACATGGCACCAGCATGACTTCTGCATCAAGAGCAGAGTGCAGGAAGTTGGAGAATTCAAGTAGCACGGTTGTGGTGCTGTGGCCTGCATGAAAGCCATGCTGTTCAGGGCACAGGATATTGTGCATGGCCAGGTATTCGGCAAGCTGGTTGGCAACTACTTTTTCAAGGGCCTTAGAGAGTGGGGGGAGGATGGAGATAGGTCGATAGTTACCTGGGTCACTTGATCACTGCTCTTTAGGATGGGAGTGATGATGGCAGTTTTCCATGTGCTGGGGAACTGCCCCAGGCACAGAGAGTGGTTGAGTAACTCGGTAAGTGGGACCAGGATAGCATCCAATATCAGATGAAGTAGCCTAGTGTCCAGTAGGTCAGTACCGGGGTTGTTACTACTAACGTCTTTTTGCAGAAGGGGTCTAGCCTCCAACAGGAAGATGGTACATAGGTAGAAAGGAGTTCTCTGGAGAGTGGGCAGGGCTGCTACTGGGATGGGGTCAAAGAAGTTACTGGGTAGGACTGAACTCAGGTTTGAGAATGTGCGGTTTATGCAGTCTGCAATGCCAAGGGGGTCAGAGCAGACAGTTCTTTTAAAGGAGAGTTGAGAGGGGGTGGGGAGCGGGATTTCCCATTCAGCAACTTTACATTATCCCAAATGTTTGTAGCCGACCCCCAGAAGGAGACAGGAGCCGATTAGTAGTACTGGGCTTTGGCCTGTCGGATGGCCCAAGCACACTTAATGCACTCAGCATTGTACGCTTGTCTGTCAGTTGGCTTGCCAGATTCCATGGCAGTGTGCCATAGGTTGTCTCTCATTTTAAGTTTGTGAAGGAGGGAGGGGGTAACCCAGGGCATGTTTTGCTTTTTGTGCGCAATTCTCAGCTTAAGGGGGGCAGAGGTCACAGGCAGTGTTAAAAGTGCGAGTGAAAAAATCCAATGCCTCATCTATGGATGGCGCAAGCCTGACTGGGGACAAATCCAGTTGTGAGAGGTACAGTTTAAGGTGACGCAGGCCACCGGGGAGTAGACGACGTCACTGGGTGGTTTGTGGTGCGGGTTTGCTGTTGGCAGCGGACCAAGAGAATATGACTGGGGAGTGGTCACTACGTGAGTTGGGAATTACACTGATATTGAGCACCCTCTGGGGGCGGTTGGTAATGGTGATATCCAGGAGGGTGCTGGAGCCAGTAGAGGGGTTGAATCTAGTTGGGGTGGTGACAAGCTGGGACATGTCAAGGGCAGTAAAGATATCTCTGGTTTGGGAGGCCGTGGCAGAGAGCCAGTTGATATTCAGGTCACCCACAATTATCTGGACCATTTTGGGCGGTAGGCTAGAGATGTAGTCAGCAAGCGCCTGAATGGTGAGGTCTTGCTTTCTGCGGGGAATATAGGCAATAGTGAGAAAGAGTGGGCCCTTACCAGAGTTGGGGGAGATTTTTAGTGTGAGGGCTTGCACCCCGTGATCAAGCTTGGGTGGTGGAAGTGCATGTCCAAGGAGGGAGTCACGCATATAGACAACACAACCACCTCCATGCTTACCTACCTGATCTTCCCTGAAAAGGGTGTAACCAGGGAGGGAGACGAAGGAGTCAGGGGTGGATTTGGATAACCAGGTTTCGATGAGTGCGACAATGTCCGGTTGGTGCTGAGTAACCCAGCATTGAAATGCAGCAGCCTTCTTAAGGAGGCTGCAAATATTCATAGAAGCTATGCGGAGTCCTTGAGCCTGTTTGTTACCTGATAGAAGCAACAGGAGGGTGATTAGGTGCACCAAAGCGTGGTAGTGATTGTGTCATCTCCCCTTGCGACTGGACACGAGGCCGGGTGCTGGGGTGCAAGGGGTGGGTAGAGTATGAAGGGTGGGAAAGGCATTGAGGAGAAGAGGCCAAGGTATGAGTGGGAAGCAAGAGGTAGCAGGGTGGAAGTGTGGGGGGCACCAGGGGGGGCAATCGAGTGTCGGGGGTCCGTAGAGGTGTTGCAGATAAGAGGGGGGTACTTTGCATCGAGGGTGATGGTTCTAAATAAGGTGGGTCTGGTGTAGGAAGTAGGAGGAGGACCATAGTCAGTGTCAATGTACTTGATCCCGGATGCATTGAAGACGATAAGTTATTTGAGCATGAGAGAGGATCACCCTTTAAGAAGTTATAGAAAGGACAGCCCCTTTAAGGAGTTGCTGTAATTGACTAGTGTGAGGCCTCAGGGGGCGGAGATCACTGGAGAAGTGTACTTAATAAAGGAGAAAGGAGGAAGGAGGGGGTGGGGGGTGGGTCAATAATTGTTCAGAGAGCAGTACAGCAAGGCAGTGGCCGAGCTGTGTTTTGAAAAAGGTGCCTTTTATGCTTTCTTTCTCAATGGAGATCTGCAGCATCCAATCGGGAAGCAGCCACAGTCCCCAGGAGCCAGTCCAATTATGGGGATTGAAGCTTGACAGCTCCGAGCTAGGAGCTGACCAAATGTACCTGCTTTCCTTGGTCAGGGGGTGGCAGGCTGGATGCAGAGGTCTGGCCACCAGCAGGTAGCAGCGCCAGGGCCACTTGACTGAAGTGGAGAGCCTGGTCTGGGCTTGTGGCTAAAATAGATCAGAAAAAAGGTGGGCCGTTAGTTAAAAAGTCAAAGACAAAGGTCAAGTAAATTGGTGGGATGGCCCTGGGTAATTTAGTGCTCAGGACAGAAGTAGGTGCAAATAGTGGGAGAGAAAAGGTTCCTGTAGAGAGGTCTGGTCAAAGGTGCCAGGTGGGAATTTAGCAAAACAAAAGGCTGATTCAGGAGGTTGTGGGAAGGAGGGAGGCCCCTTGAATGAGACCAGGGAGAGCTGGGAAGGAGGTGTATGGTGGAGAGGACTCAGGGTAGTCTGGAATGGGTAGAGAATATGGCCCAAAATGCCAGGCAATATTTACAGAATGTGCTGGCTTGGGGGTGTCAGGAGAGGGAATCAGGGGTCCAATAGATGGCAGAGAAACATTGTGGGGAATAGAGAGATAGAAATACGAAAGGGAATAAAGCAAGAGAAAGAGGGAAGCAAAGAAGGCAGTCTGAGGATGAATGAGAGGAACTGTGGTGGGAAAAGAGTGTGGCAGAACAAAACAGCAGGCAGTAGTCAGTTCTAGCAATTCTACAGTATTGGGCAATTAGCAGAAAAAATTCAGTAGTGCAAGCAGTAAGCTATATAGACGTCAGGCAGTCAGTGAAAGTTTGCTACAACTCTGCTATACTCTGCTAGGCAATTCCTACATATGCAGTGCAACAGTTTAAAGGTAAAATGTTTAAGCAGTAGAAATATTCAGCAGTGCAAGACATAAGCTGTATAGAAGTTAGGCCTAGCTAATACAGCAGGCTAAACTGCAGAAAATTCCAAGAGGAGAGAAAAAATTATATATATACATATTTCCACATGAGCAGGAAGTTCAGCAGAAAAAATTGTCCAGAGAACAGTACAGCAAGGCAGTGGCTGAGCTGTGTTTTGAAAGAGGCACCTTGTATGCTTTCTTTCTCAATGGGGATTTGCAGCATCCAATTGGGAAGCAGCCACAGTCCCCTGGAGCCAGTCCAATTACGGGGATTGAAGCTTGGCAGCTCCGAGCTAGGAGCTGACCAAACGTACCTGCTTTCCTTGGTCAGGGGGTGGCAGGCTGGATGCAGAGGTCCGGCCGCCAGCAGGTAGCAGAGCCAGGGCCACTCAGTTGAAGTGGAGAGCCTGGTTTGGGCTTGTGGCTGCTTTCCTTGGTCAGGGGGTGGCAGGCTGGATGCAGAGGTCTGGCTGCCAGCAGGTAGCAGCGCCAGTGCCACTCGGCTGAAGTGGAGAGCCTGGTTTGGGCTTGTGGCTGCTTTCCTTGGTCAGGGGGTGGCGGTCTGGATGCAGAGGTCCGGCTGCCAGCAGGTAGCAGTGCCAGGGCCACTCGGCTGAAGTGGAGAGTCTAGTTTGGGCTTGTGGCTGCTTTCCTTGGTCAGGGGGTGGTGGTCTGGATGCAGAGGTCCGGCCACCAGCAGGTAGCAGCGCCTGTCCTGCAGACAGTGTTTTCTTTTTGATAAATAATCACAATTATCACTTTAGGTGACTGTGCACTATATGTTTTGTTTAATTTAATCTATTTTAAAAACACCTTTTTTGTGAAAATGTGTAAAATGGTTACATAATGCTTGAGGTGATGATGTCATCAAGTGGAGACTATAAAATGTATGTTAAGTCTCTAGAATATTGCCCTCTGATGAAGCCTTGATTAGAGGGCAAAGCACTGGGGAGGGCTGTGTGAATCTGTACGGCAAATGATTTGGAGCCACTGTGCTCAAATTAAAATGGAGTGAAGCACTGAATTGCTTGTTTGTAATCCTTCATCTCTTTGGAATGGAATCTATTTTGTTTGTACTGAGTTTAGGCTTGCAACCCCAGATTTTGCACCCTCAGTCAGTGGCTATGCGAGGGAACTGGTTCTGGAACTTCACAGCCAGTCCTAGTCACCTGCTGACTTTAAGTGAGTGGGTGGCACCCATAAAACTTCCTGGTCTATGGACCTCACCACCTTTGCAGTGGTGTCGGGGGCCAGGAGTTCATTGAGATACTGGGGGTCCAGCTTACTGAGTGCTGTAGGTAACAATAACAGCACCATGTAGTCAGTGAGCCATCTAATAGGCCACCAGTCCAGAATGCCGAGCAAAGGAGAAATATGTTCTGAATTACAAGCAGAAATCACAAGCATCACTGCAGTGCTCTGAACTCACTGCAAGTGATGCAATACAGCACCTGGCAAGCTGTTGCAGAGTGTATTGCAGTAGTCTAGTCTAGAGGGAACAAAGGCCTGCACAGAAGTATGGGCGTTGGCAATATCAAGAAAGAGGCACAGTTTGGCAATAATTTTCAAGTGACAGAAGCAGCCCTTGACCACCAAAGACACCTACTGTTCAAATGTGTGCTGTCCTCCAAGGATTACCCCCAGAAAGTGAACTTCTCTATTCACCATCAGATGGACCCATCAAAGACAGGGAGTCTTCTTGATGGGCCACTGAGGCAGCCAGAATCATGACTTTTGAGGATAAGAAAACATTTTATAGCTGGTCCTTTAACCTTTCTGCTTAATTCACCTTTATTGACTAATGTGTTCCCAGCAAATGGAAATTAGCTCTGTTAACTCGTCCTTTCAATACAGGAATAGAATGGATTTAAATAATTGTTGCCCAATCTCTAACATCTCTGTTCTGTCTAAATTATTCAGAAAATCGATTAGTGAGCAGCTGAGGGCCTTTCCACACAATAATGGTATAATAAACCACTCAGAATCTAGATTTCATATTAAACATAGTACTACTTCTGCATTTGTTAAAGTAATTGATAACAAGGTGACTGCCCTGAATCTTGAACTGTGTTGTGGAGCTTTATTTTGGGATTTAAGTAAAGCCTTTGATATTGTAAATGGTAAGATATTCTAGTCTATGTTAATTGAGATAGGGATCAATACATGAGCTTTTGGTTGGTTTTAAATTTATGTCAGTGAATGTTACCAGAAAGGAAAATTAGATGTTATTACAGCAGCAGGTTCCCTAATTAAAAAGGCGGATCCCCGGGGAACTGTAAGCGGATCATCTCTTTTTTTACGTTATACATCTGCGACCTAGATAGGGACCTTTCTGGGGGCAAAATAAATTATTAAGCTGATGACACTATTCTTTATGTTGAAAGATCCTCAGCTGCCATGTCTAAAGGTGATTTGCAGTCTGCATTTAATGTTTTACAGGAACACCTAGGTAGAAACAAGCATTTGTCAATGCTGAATGTTTGCTTGCTTGTGTTTGCTGTAGTTGTTGGGCACTGATAGCAGACACTGTGACCATAAGAGCCTCCCACACTTGCCATGCCACCAACAGAGGCCTGTACAGATGTTGTGGTCCCACAGAGACAGGATAGGGGCTTTATTTTGAAAAGTAAAGCATCCAGAAAGATTGCAGTATTGTGTTGCAGTATTTTGGGATGTTCATGAAAACAGGATTCCCTTGGTGTTAACCTGCTTTGGCTGCTGGTCTGCAAGTGAATTCATCATCCTCTACTCTACATGTAACATCAAAACTGGATGCTAATGACTATGATGAAGTTATGGTGTTGTGTAGACAGAAACAAAACCAAATGAAAAGTATGTATCAATGATCCTGTTTTCATGCTAATATGAGTGCTCCTAGATTGATTTTACATTTTTCCTATAACTCCAGGGCAATTTTTCTGGGTTTTCCTGTACATTACAGTTGCATTATTTTCTATGGAGGCCAAATTGCTCTGTTTCCTGTGTAACCCAAACATCCAGTTCTCCTCAAATCCAAAGTGCTTAAACATATGCTACTCTGAAATGTGCTTCTACTTCTGCTACTGTCAAGTAATGTGCACCCGAACCCCGGTCCCTTACAGCAATCCCACCCTACGTAACTATAGGCCCATTTCCATCCTTCCTCCCCTCTCAAAAATGCTGGAAAAAATTGTTGCTGAACAGCTTACTGAATACTTGGACTCGCATCACCTACTTTGGCAGCAACAGCATGGTTTCAGAAAAGGGCAGAGCACAACCACCGCCCTCCTGGAGTTTACCTCCTTTATCCACGATGCCCTAGACCAGGAAGCCTTGGCCGGATCTGTTTACAGCAATCTCTCCAAGGCTTTTAACACAGTTAATCACCCTATGCTTATAAACTTCTTCCTCTCTGTTGGCGTATCCCAAGAAGCCGCTGGCTGGTTCTCCAACTATCTCCACGGACATACCCAGCAAGTGAAGATCAATAACACCCTTTCCACAAACCTTCCTGTCCATTCGGGGGTCCTTCAAGGGTCCAGCCTCAGCCCACTCCTCTTCTCGTTGTACTTAAACTCCCTCCCAATGGCCTCCTCTGGTCGTTTGCTCCTCTATGCAGATGATGCATTGATTTTTAGTCGGCACCCAGACCCTACCCAGCTCCAAATATCCTTACAGGACTCCTTCACAGTTTGTCCTCACCTATAAAAAACCAAAGGCCATGCTATTTGCCCACCCTCAACATAAACAAGCAGCTCACCTGAGTAGCTGAGGAAGCCAAATCTCCAGCCTGATAACTTTCGAGGTAAAGAGAGCCTCTTCTCTTCGTCTGGACGCCTGCAGAGGGGTGCTAGCCGAACGGCGCTTTGCGCCTGCCTGCCTGGCCCAACCACCCTCCCACCCCAGGGGCGGCTGTCAATTTATGATCCACCCTGTGACATCACATCCGGTGATATCACGTCCTGTTGCCCAGAACCCTATCTCCCATTTCCCATTTGCAGGTTATGCCTGCTGGCCACTAGAGGCTTCTGCTCACCACTTCTCCTACCTGTACAGCACTACTTCCTGGGATCTTGCTCACCACAATGTATTGGCCCTGCCTCATGCTCTGCCTGTGCCTATCCCCACTAGCAGTGCACTTACCCACTTACCCATCTGTTAGTCCACACTGTGCCCTGGCACCCCCCCTTGCTCCTGAACCTCCTCTCTTCCCTTGGGACCTCTGTGTCCCGTCCCCCTGCCCTCCCCTAGCTTTTCTTCACCTCAGGCACATCTGGGTGTCTTCTTATTCTTGCTTTCCCTCCTGTACCTCCCTGCCCACCCCTGCTCCTTAGCCTCCCTCCTCCCTCCTCTCATGTCAATCGTAGGAAAACCTCTCACCATCTCCCAGCCAGGGTGTTAGTCATGCTACTACTCCTGTCAGGAACATTCATCAAACCCTGGCCCGGTTCCCAGGAGCTCCCAACTCACACCACAGGCCTATGCATGGTCTCCATGAATATCTGTAGCCTCCTAAAAAGTTTGACTCACTACAATGCCTGGTCACATCAATTAACCCTGATGTCATCACCCTGGTTGAGACTTGGCTGTCGAAATCCTCCCCTGACTCCCTAGTCTCCCTTCCTGGTTTCACCCTTTTCCGGTCCGACCGTGTTGGGAGACGGGAGGCGGCTGCACTATTTATGTCAAGGAATCTCTCCCCTTACTAGCCCTGCCCACTCCCATCCTTGACTCCAGGGCCCAGGCGCTTACGCTGAAACTAACCCCTGACCCTTTAAAGGGACCCCTTTATCTGACTACTGCATACGTGCCCCCCAGGGACCAAACGCAGGCCATTGCCTCTCTTACAGAATACCTTACCCTCTACCTCCTTCCGCTGATCAAATTTGTGGGTGACTTAAATGTCAACTGGCTCAGCCCTCCTCCTCCCTCTACCCGAGACTCCTTTTCTGCAATAGACCTAACGCACTAGTTACCCACCCTACCAGGACTAACCCCAAGAGAGGCTCCAGTACCCTGCTTGATGTGGTACTCACCAACCGCCCTAATCAGATCCCCAATGTACAAGTCCTCCCAGACTCTCTCAGCGATCACTCCCCCATTCTATTCCACTGGTCAACCTCAGTCCCCAAACCCATAGCACAGTCCACATGCCGGCGGCGTCTAATACCTGGTGGACTGATAAAACTTAAGGAACTTCTGTCCCAAATTGACTGGTCTCCTATACAGGTAACTCCTGACATCGACACAGCTCTCTCCTTCTTACCCAAACTTTTAATAATGCCTGTGATATCTTTGCCCAGTGTTGACCGCCATTCTAAAAGGAAGAATGCCCCTAGGTTACCCCAGCTTTGATCCACCAGCTCAAACATAGGGACAACTCATGGCACCCGCACATTGAGACTGGCCGCCCAATGACAGGCGGTATATGTTGCCGCCGAAACAAGTGCACTGGCCATCAGAAAGACCAAGTCTGAGCACTATCGTCCTCTCACTCACTGCCTCATGGGAATCCCAGAACCTTCTGGGATAACATTAAACAGTTAAATGGGAGTGCACACTCCCCCACCCACCCAGATCAACATTAATGGTGTGATCTCCTCAGACCCAGCCTCATAGCCAACCACCTCAACACCTCATTCACTGACCTTAGCCCTATCCTCCCTACAAATTTTTTTGACCCTCTCCCCAGCACCTGCCGTAAATCTTTCGTCCCTTATTTTCTCCTCCGCCGTGTTTCTGCCCAAGAACTTAGGCCACACCTTGTCACTGCCCTCAAGAGTAATAGTACAGGCAGTGACACCCTGGATCCGTGTATCTTATGGCTGGTCTTAGACACAGTCCTTACCCCGATCACATGCCTCATCAACCACTCTCTTTGCCTGGGAAGGTTCCAACTGCCTGGAAAGTCGCCACTGTCACCCCTATCTTTAAAGGTGGTGGTGATAGGACTGTGGCTGGTAACTATCGACCGATCTCCATTCTCTCTCCCTCTCCAAGGCCTTGGAAAAGTGGTGGCCTCTCAAATCTCTGACTACCTCTCCACCTACAATGTCCTTTGTCCTGAGCAGCATGGCTTCCGAAGCGGGCCACAGTACCAACACAGCCCTCCTAGAGTTCTCCAACTTTCTCCACTCCTCCTTAGACACTGGTTCTCTGGCTGGTGCTGTCTTCATTGACCTCTCAAAGCTTTCGACACTGTCTCCCACCCCTCCTTCTTGATGCCCTTAGTCTCTCTGGTTTTGCTGCTGGGCCTATCTCCTGGTGCACCAGTTATCTGTCTGACTGCTCACAGCGGTAAAAATTAATGGGACCTACTCAGACATCTGTCCCATCTTTTCTGGGTTCCCAGGCTCCATTCTGGGCCCTTACTATTCTCCCTTTACCTAACACCTTCCACGCCTTGCTCGGGGAACATTCTATTGTACGCTGATGATGCAGTCATCTTTGCCTCAAGTCAACCCTACTGCCTCCAGGACTCGCTGCAGAAGTCTTCTCTGAAGCCGAGGGCTGGTTCAAGGAACATAGATTGGTGATAAATCTTAAAAACAAAACCATGTTCTTCTCAGCCCCAAAACAAGTCCTGCAACTTCAAACTCCTCATTCACTCTGGGTCCTCATTCCCACTTGAACAAGTTTGCTCCTATAAATACCTAGGGATCCATTTTGACCCCTCCTCCTTCCATGGACACATCGCTGCCCTAGCCACTGCCACTAATATCCGATTGGGCATCTTACATCGGTATAAACACTGCCTCCCGGAGGCTCTTCGACCTCGAGTCACCTCCTCTACCTGTCCCTAGTGGACTATGGACTGCCGTGTATGGTGCTGCTGATCAGACCGCACTCCATAAAATTCGCACTACTCAGAATAAGGCCTGCAGGTTAATTACTGGAGCACCTAGGATGACACACACCTGTCTACTGTATGCTAAAGCACTGGTACTTGATCTCGACGAGCGCCTCAAATATCTGACTTGTACCCTTACAAAAAAGACCTCCTTGGGCTTTCCCACCAGGATTGACCACCACCATATGCTCCTGTGTCCCACTAGTTCATACTGGACCTCTGAGAAAACTCTCTTGTTATCCCTAGAGCTAGGACCTCTCACAGCCAAAGAGCCTTCAGCTTTAGGGCCCCTCCTGGTTCAACACACTGCCCCTCCATCTCCTAAGCTCCAACTATATCGTGCTTCAAAACTTCCTTACGTAACCACCTTATTAACACCATGCTGTAACTGCCACTAGTCAAAGCCGCATCAATACTTATGACAAAGCTTATTACTAAGCTGCTAAGGACTATATAACTCTGGTATTGTTTGCATCCATCCTACCTGTACCAGCTTGTTTGTATCTATGTCTTAATTTTACTGTTATACTTATGTGTTGTACTGCTATACTGTGTATTTTGGTTTGTCTTACTGTGACAAGGTACCTTTGTAAATGAGACTATGGCTCAAAGGTTTTCCAAACTGCTGTTTAAATGAAATAAAATAAACACAACTCGACCATCCTATCTATAAAAAACTCCCAGGGTACCCCTTTGGAACCAGTTACCAGCTTTAAATATCTGGGGGTCACCTTCAACTCAGCCCTCATCTTCCAGGAACATTTAGTTTCTACATGGTCTGTGCTAAATACCAGAATTGGCCTCTTGTACAAACTCAGACCCTGTCTCCCTCCTGACGCCCTCTGACTAGCCATCTCTAGCTCCATCCTTTCCCTGGTAGACTTTGGCATAGTCATCTATGGTGCCACCTCAGACACTGCCCTGTCCACTATTAAATGTGCACTGAATAAGGCCTGCCAGCTGGCCACAGGCAGCGAATGGCTCACGCACACCTGTGACCTCTACCAACATTCATCATGGCTTAACTTTCAGGGGTGTCTTTTCCGCCAGACCTGCCTGTTGGCCAAAAAAAATTCAATTGGGTCTATTCCCCCCCCAGCTGTCTCTTGCTTCTCCAGCTGAGTTTGCTGAGATGGGCTGCAAGACACTCTGACACTATTGCCTTTTACATCCCATTTGTCAAAACCAGTGCTGCTCAAAGGTCCTCTTGCTACAGGGCTCCACTCTGGATGAACTCAGTCCCCAGGCTTAACCTATCAATCCCTAGACTGGGGCTTTTTAAAACTGAGCTATGTGACTACATCATGTCCAGATCCAACTGTGACTGCAGATAATCTCCTGTTCCCTGTATTGACAAGTTCCTCTACTGAATATGTACTTGTTTCTATCATATGATTGTACTACACACACCTCTGGTGTTGCTCTTTGTATTTATCTGCACTACACCTCTGTATTTTATTCTCTGTACTTGTCTTCATTATTCTCTGTATTTGACTTCACTTTTTGTATGATGCGGAGCCTTTGTAAATGAGTCCCGGACTCAAAGGGTTGTAATTCCTAGACCTTAATAAATAATAAAAAAAAAATTCACCAAATCCAATAGCCCCAAGTTAGCTTTCCTTAACATCTATAGTCTGGTTCCTAAGCTAGACCATCTGCAAGTCTGGGTGCAGCAGCACAAACCAGACGTCCTAGCAATAGCCGAAACCTGGCTTTCCCCTAAATCTCCTGACGCAACCAAGGCCCTTCAAGGCTACACACTCTTCAGAGTTGACCGGGTTGGCAAGAAAGGGGGTGGATGTGCTATTTACCTCTCAGACACACTACAGGGCATGACACTTCCACCCCTGACTACTGACAATGGTGCCCAGACACTGGCCATTAAAATAAATCTTGGTGCTCATGGGAAATCCCTCACTATTTTGTCTATGTACATCCCACCTAGGAACCTAGACACTGGCCTTGATGCCATTCTGGACTATATCACCAAACTGCCTAACCACTCTGAAGTCATTGCTCTGGGGGATTTCAACATCAATTGGTTTGCCACTGATACTGGCCACTTTAAGGATGCCATAGCTGCTACTAACCTCAGACAAATGATCCAAACCCCACCAGGATCAACTATATAACTGGAACATGCACTCTTATTAACCTCATACTCACCAATGCCTTGATAGAATATTAGACACTCAGGTTTTACCTGACTCCCTCAGTGACCACTCCACAATCTTTTGTATATGAACAGTTCAACTCCCAAAACCGACCGTCAAGCCTATTTTCCAGCGCACTCTAAGATGGCAACTACCGAAATTTCAGGAGTACCGAAGGCTGTGTAACTGGTCACTAACTGACACAGCTACAAGCATTGAACATGCTCTTGAGCACTTCATCTCCCTTTTCAATAAAGCTTGCCACATCTTTGCTTCACTCAGAAAGTGAAAACGTAGAGATTACAACAACCCCTGGTTCACTGCTCCCCTCCTAAACCTTATAGCTGCTTGTGACCCCCTCTGGCATGCAGCCCATGCTACCAATTAGCCCAGGGACTGACAAAAATACAAGGAGGCTAGGAATGCCTGTACCCAGGCAGTACGCATGGCGAAATCCAACTATTTCCAAGAATGGTTCACCAACTCTAATGCGGATAGCAAAATATTGGGGGAGAATATAAAGAATCTAACTGGTAAACCCAGCAGATCACCTCCCTCTATGCTTAATGTAAATGGCACCACTACCTAGAACTTGAAAGAAATGGCAGACATATTGAACACTGCTTTCTCCGACCTTAGTGGGGTACTTCCTCCTAATTTCTTTGAGGACCCTCCCACCCACACCTGTGAACACAACATTAACCCATCCCCACCTGTACCTCCATTCTATTTCAAGACAGTTACCACCAAAATTGCAAAAACCAAAAACCTACGGCGGGCCCTAGGGAACTCTAGATTCAGCAGTGACACTCAAGATCTTAAAATACTCCGATTCACCTTAGACGCAGTGTTGATTCCTCTCACCAAAATCCTCAACTTATCCCTTTGTCTTAACCAAATCCCTTTGGCCTGGAAAGCAGCAGTGGTTACCCCGGTACATAAGTCTGGTGACAGGGCTACCCACTCTAACTTCCACCCAATCTCCATCCTTCCACCCTTTCCAAAGCCTTAGAGTGGATTGTTGCCGATCAGCTGACAGAATATCTCACCACCTATAACTTACAATGCACCCAACAGCACAGCTTTCATAAGACACATAGCACCACTACAGCCTTGCTTGAATTTACTGACTATATCCATAAATCACTGGATTGCGGACACCTAGTGGGGGGTGTCTATATTGATCTCACAAAGGCACTCAGCACTGTCAACCATGCTCTCTTACAACAGTGTTTACCCACCTTTGATCTCTCACAGGAAGTCACTTCCTGGTTTAAGAGCTATCTAAATGACAGAACCCAAAGAGTAAAAATACTTGACACCCACTCCTCTAGTCTCCCTGTGTGCTCTGAGGTACCTCAGCGATCTATTCTTGGGCCACTCCTATTTAGCCTCTACCTCAACTCCCTTCCTCAAGTCTGTAATTGTAAATGGAGTCCATTCTGAAGAAAGGGGGGTTACTAGTGGGGTACCGCAGGGTTCAGTATTGGGTCCAGTCCTTTTTAATGTCTTCATCAGTGACATTGCAGAGGGACTGGAAGGAAAAGTATGCCTTTTTGCAGATGACACAAAAATCTGCAATAGGGTTGATACACAAGGAGGCGTGGAAAGGATGAAAAGGGACTTGGCAAGGTTGGAGGAATGGTCAGAAGTATGGCAGCTAGGATTCAATGCAAAGAAGTGCAAAATAATGCACCTGGGAAATAAGAACCCAGGGGAAGAATACACAATGGGTGGGGAGGTAGTAACAATAACAGAAAAGGAAAGGGACCTGGGGTAATCATATCAGATGACCTTAAGGTTAGCAAGCAATGTGAGAAGGCAGTAGGGAGGGCTGGGGGTATACTGGGATGTATAGGGAGAGGCATCAGCAGCAGAAAACAGGAAGTTGTTATCCCTCTGTACAGACAGTTGGTGAGACCCCATCTGGAGTACTGTGTCCAGTTCTGGAGACCCCATCTCCGCAAGGACATAGACAGGATAGAGGCAGTCCAGAGGAGGGCAACCAAAATGGTGCAGGGTCTGCAAAAGAAGCTGTATGAAGAGAGACTAAAGGAGCTTAATATGTATACCCTTGAGGAAAGAAGGGAAAGGGGGGACATGATAGAAACTTTTAAGTACCTCAGTGGAATCAACAAAGTCCAAGAGGGTAGCATTTTTCAGAAAAGAGACTTGCAAGAACAAGGGACAATTTAAAGATAGAAGGAGGGCGGTTCAGGGACAATGAGGAAGTATTATTTCACAGAGAGGGTAGTGATGCATGGAACAGCCTTCCTGAGGATGTTGTGGGTCTAAAACTGTGGGAGAATTCAAGAATGCATGGGACAGACATAAGGCAATTCTTGTGGGGGGTAGGAAGAAATAGGCTGTTGGTTAACTAGGATCTGCGGCCTATCCTGTAGGTAGGGAAATGGGCAGACTAGATGGGCCTAGCGGTTCTTATCTGCCGTCAAAGTCTATGATTCTATGTTTCTATGTTTCTGCCCCTCCAATCTGCTCCTGTATGCTGATGGCACTGTGCTATTCACCATCCAGCCCAGTCCCACCACCATCGTCAGCAGCTTGCAACATAGTTTCACTGCTCTAGAGACCTGGCTCACTGATCATAAACTAATCATGAATTATAAGAAAACCAAAGTCATATTGTTTGCCAGCACTCACAACAGGTACAAAAACACCCAACTATTAATAACAAACAACCTCAGCTCACCCCTTGAACAGGTACGACATTTCAAATACTTAGGCATAACCCTAGACAGTAACTTATCCTATGTCGATCATGTTAACATCATGTCCAAAGCTGTCAACATCAGGATAGGGGTTCTTTACAGACATAGACACTGTGTGGCTCAGGAAGCCCTCTGTCTGGCCATTACTAGCTCCGTCCTCTCAATTGCAGACAGCAAGGAGAACCAGGGATAAATGGCAACCAAGGAAGGGGCTGGATTAGAACAGTGAAACAGTCTAGGGAGGTCAAATCATGGAAAGCCATGTGTGCAAATGCCAGGAGCCTTAGCAGCAAGATGGAAGATCTGGAGGCTGTCATGGTACAGTCAGACCTGGACATTGTGGCCATCATTGAAACCTGGTGTAATGATAACCACGACTGGGAGATGACCATACCTGGCTACAACATATTCAGAAGAGACAGAGCAGGCAGGAAGGGAGGAGGAGTGGCACTGTATGTGAAAAATGACATAAGGGCCACAGAGATCCAGGAGAAACAAAATGGGGGAGAGATACTGTGGGTTAAGCTGGAAAGGAAAATGGGGACAGCCATCCGCACAGGTGTGGTCTATAGACCACCAGCCCAGGAGGAAGAAACAGATAGGAGTTGATGCTAGCCATCCAAAGGATGGCAGACAAGGGTGAGGTAGTACTGGTTGGAGACTTCAATATTCCAGACGTGGACTGGAGCATCCCAGCAGCAGCATCAACTAGGAGCAGATTTATCCTGACTCCTTCAGGGTGCCTTCCTCAAGCAACTGGTCATGGAACCAACTCGGCAGAAGGCAATACTGGACCTGTGCTCACAAACAGGGACAGTGTGATGGGGGTAACAGTGGGGAGCACCTGGGAAACAGTGACCACCAGTCATTGTGGTTTGAAATCACAGAAAGAGCAGAACCAAACCACACAAAACACGTATCCTGGATTTTAGGGGGCAGACTTTGGGAAAATGGGGAGATACTTGAAAGAGGCATTAAGGGAATGGAACAGGAATCAGGGGTTGAGGAACAGTGGGAGTATTTAAAATGGGATTACAAGAACAACAGAATTATGCATTAAGCAGGTTAGCAAGAGGAAAAGGAAGAGGAGACCATTATGGTTTTCCAAAGAGGTAGCAAAGAAAGTGAAAGCCAAAAAGTTTGCATTCAGGCAATACAAAAAGACACAGGCAGAAGAGGATAGGGAGAAGTACCAGGAGAAGCAAAGGGAGGCAGGGAGGTCAGTAAAGGAAGCCAAAGCTCAGACAGAAGAACACATTGCAAAATCAGTGGGTAGAGGAAACAAAACCTTTTACAGGTACATAAGTGAAAAAAGAAAGACAAAGGGAGGGATAGTGAGACTGAAGGGGGAGGATGGGGGCCTCATGGAGGATGACAACAGTAAAGCTGACATTTTGAACAGGTATTTCTGCTCAGTCTTTACTGAGGAAGAGGAGGGTAATGGGTCTGAAGGGAGTACAAGGGGTGAGAATGGTGCAGAAATGGACACAAGTCCCTTTACACGAGAAAGGGTCCTGAAGGAACTGGAAGTAATAAGAGTTGATAAAGCAATGGGGCCAGATGGGGTGCACCCCAGGGTCCTTAAAGAACTAAGAGAGGTGGTGGCTGAACCTCTGGCTATCCTGTTTAGCCGATCACTGAAACAGGGAGGTACCCAAAGACTGAGGACAGCAGATGTAGTCCCCTTTATACAAAAGTGGGAACAAAGAGGAACAGGGAACTACAGACCAGTCAGCCTCACCTCGGTAGTGGGGAAGATCATGGAAGCACTACTAAAGGAGAGATTGGTGGAACATCTGGTTGTCAATGGACTACAGGACCCAAGGCAGCATGGTTTCACCAGGGGGAGGTCATGTCAGACCAACCTCGTTGAATTTTTTGACTGGGTGACTAGGGAGGTGGATCGGGGAGGGCAGTGGACATGGTCTATCTGGACTTCAGCAAGGCCTTTGACACTGTGCCACATAGAAGACTATTACACAAACTGAGGAATATGGGTGTGGGCAGGACAGTAGTGTGGTGGGTAGGTAACTGGCTGGGTGGCAGGACACAGAGGGTAGTGGTAAATGGCTGTCACTCCACAGAGGGAAGAGTGACCAGTGGGGTACCACAGGGATCAGTGCTGGGACTGGTCCTATTCAACATCTTCATCAGTGACATTTCGCAGGACCTAGATGGGCAGAATTTCACTGTTCGCTGATGACACAAAGCTCTGTAACAGAGTAGACACACCAGAGGGTATAGACAGAATGAGAAGGGACCTGCAGATACTTGAAGAATTGTCAGGGGTTTGGCAGTTGAAATTCAATGCAAAGAAGTGCAAGATAATGCATATGGGGCACAAAAACCCTGGCACAATATATCAGTTGGGGGGTGAGGATATAGCATGCACCAAGCAGGAAAGGGATCTTGGGTGTCATCTCTGATGACCTCAAGGTAGGGAAACAGTGTGACAAGGCAGCAGGTGAAGCAAATAGGATGCTGGGATGTATAGGCAGGGCATCACCAGCAGGAAAAGGGAGGTCATAATTCTGCCATACAAGACACTAGTGAGGCCCCACCTGGAGTACAGTGTACAGTTCTGGAGACCATACCACGTAAGGACATAGACAGGGTAGAGAAGGTTCAGAGGAGGGCAACAAAGATGGCGATGGATTGCATCACAAGTCCTATGAAGACAGGTTGAAGGAACTGAACATGTACTCCTGGAGGAGAGGAGGAGAGAGGGATATGATAGAGACATACAAGTATCTTACAGGGAGGAACAGGGTGCAGGAAAACACTATTTTTAAGCGAAAAGATGTTCCAGGACTAGAGGGCATGGGATGAAGTTGAGGGAGGAATTCAGAGGAAACATGAGAAAGAATTTCTTCACAGAACGGGTAGTGGACAAGTGGAACACCATGCCAGAGGAAGTGGTGGGGGCTGAAACAATCACGGGATTTAAGAATGCATGGGATAGACATAAAGAATTCTGGAGGTCAGGGGTAAGGGGCAACAGACTTCTAGGAAAACAAACTGAACTTACAAGCTCAAATGGGCAGACTGGGTGGGCCATAGGCCCTTATCTGCCGACACTGTCTATGTATCTGTGTATCTATGAACATGTACTCCCTGGAGGAGTGGAGGGAGAGAGGGGATATGATAGAGACATACAAGTATCTTACAGGGAGGAACAGAGTGCAGGAAAACACTATTTTTAAGCGAAAAAGATGTTCCAGGACTAGAGGGCATGGGATGAAGTTGGAGGGAGGACGATTCAGAGGAAACATGAGAAAGAATTTCTTCACAGAACGGGTAGTGGACAAGTGGAACACCATGCCAGAGGAAGTGGTGGGGGCTGAAACAATCACGGGATTTAAGAATGCATGGGATAGACATAAAGGAATTCTGGAGGTCAGGGGTAAGGGGCAACAGACTTCTAGGAAAACAAACTGAACTTACAAGCTCAAATGGGCAGACTGGGTGGGCCATAGGCCCTTATCTGCCGACACTGTCTATGTATCTGTGTATCTATGAACATGTACTCCCTGGAGGAGTGGAGGGAGAGAGGGGATATGATAGAGACATACAAGTATCTTACAGGGAGGAACAGTGCAGGAAAACACTATTTTTAAGCGAAAAAGATGTTCCAGGACTAGAGGGCATGGGATGAAGTTGGAGGAGGACTGATTTAGAGGAAACATGAGAAAGAATTTCTTCACAGAACGGTAGTGGACAAGTGGAACACCATGCCAGAGGAAGTGGTGGGGGCTGAAACAATCACGGGATTTAAGAATGCATGGGATAGACATAAAGGAATTCTGGAGGTCAGGGGTAAGGGGCAACAGACTTCTAGGTAAACAAACTGAACTTACAAGCTCAAATGGGCAGACTGGGTGGGCCATAGGCCCTTATCTGCCGACACTGTCTATGTATCTATGTATAGGCTTCAGGCTTATAATCTATGGCTCTGCCACCAACAACACCCTCTGGAGGCTAAGAGTGGCCCTAAACAAAACCTGACGCCTAGTTACTGGGGCCCCCATACACTCGCACATGTGACCTATACACCACAGCTAACTGGCTAAACCTCCAGGGCAGGATCTCCTATCACACCTGTCTGTTCACCTTGAAGATCAGCCTTGGTATGGTCCGTCCCTCACTTCTGAAGCTCATCAGCAGATCTCATAGCCAGCGCAGCACCAGAAGCTTGTTGTGTCTAACCCTACCTTCCAAGTCCCTTTCTGTTATACTGCTCAAGCCCAGCAGACCTTTATGTACAGAGCACCCAGTGGTCTTAATAATCTACCACCTGATCTACCAGCCTGCACTAGAATTAGGTCCTTCAAACCCAAATTGTGACAACATCTACTGAAACTCTGCAGCTGTGACTGCCACATCTAGCTCCTTCCTTCCCCCCTTTTTTCTTTCTTATTCCCCACCTATTCCCTAATCTGCTTTACTCCACCTCTCCTCCCTACCCCATGTTTAGCCACCCTCTACTAATCCCTCTCACTGCTCCTCCTTTTTCTTATACCCCCCCACCTCTCCTTCATGCACTGTACAGTACACTGCCTCAGACTCTCCTCCCTCCCTCCCTCCCTCCCTCCCTCCACCATTGTACCCTCTGCTACCCTCCTCCCTCCCACCTGAGCTCTCCCTCTACTCTCTCTCTCCTGTATGGTCCTCCCCCCCTTCAACACTCAGTATAGGACTTTTTTTGACAAGGTCTGTTACTCAGACTGCTACTACATAATAAACTGTAAAATGCCTTGCACCTGTAACCATGTTACTATTGTAGCACTTGTAATGTACCTTTGTGTTTCTTGTACTCTTTACTCTCATTCAACCATTGTACAATTGTTTACCATTTTTTTGCATGTCCTGCTGTCACTTGTGTTTTTGACGTGGAGCCATTGTAAATGAGCCTCTGGCTCAAAGGTTTTGTAATTCTGAGACTTAAATAAAATAGAACAGTGCATGTCTGTGGCACCAATTTCTCTGCAAATGGCCACACATCCATGTATACTACTACATATACATACCTCTCAACCTCTCAGCATTAAAATCCATAGCAATAGCTTTCAAAACTCAAAGCAAATGGCCTAAATGATTAGCATCTTCTTATTTTGATGAATAATAGGTCTTGAAATAATGGGCTCCATATATTTAAGCAATAAGGCACTCCAAGGTGTGTGTTATCGTGTAATAACATCACTCCTGGGGTGGGTTAAAGCACGAGGCGAAGCTGAGTGCTTCCACCACCCAGGAGTGACATTATTACACTATAATACACACCTTGGAGTGCCTTAATGCAATTATACAATGGCTCGATGTTATAGAAAACAAAAATAAAAATGTTTTTGGTAGAGTTTTAGTGAGGCAGTATATCTTTGCTTCTGAAAAAAAAAGGGCATGCTCCATAAAATCAACACAGCGATCTTATTGTGTAATAGCATCACTGTCTCAGGCACACACTGACCAATCAGAGCCCAGGAAATGTTCTTGCCATTGTATAATTAGTGTTAAGGAATATTTCTATCACATTAGTTCAATGATGTAATAGTTTGTGTGCCCAGAAATAGTTCGAATAGTATTAAGAACATCAGTAAATCTTTTTGAGGGAAGTGTAAATTTGTCTGTAGAAATCATAGTGCTATATGAAATTCACAGCACTTGAGAGGTATGTACATATATGCATGTGAAAACAGAAAGACTTCTTTAACTCATAAACAAAACTTCAAGAATAAAACTGTCACTGGGTGCTGCTCAGCATTTGAATGGTGGGCAGCCAGACATTTACTCACCTATTTTTTACTTTTTAGAATCTCGGTATTCATCTTTAATTGGTGAGGCTCGATACCAGCCCCCCACCCTCTCACCTTCCCCTACTCATGGTTCTCTGGTCTGTTTCAGGTGGCCCTTCAAGTGCTCAGCTCCTGTCCTTCATTGCCCCAATCTGCCTTCCTATGCTGCTTGGTCCAGGAATGCTGTTGCCGCAGCCAGTGTGATGAAAGTGCGGGAGGCCTCCCCTGCTGTTGGACTGTTAGTCTGGATAGGTACAGATGTACGAATTGCCACTGGTTATGGTGCAGTCACCTTTTTACCTCATTGAATTCTTGGCATTTCGAGTGTAGACACCGGCTATAGTCAGGGAATACCCTTGTGCACCATGAAGCACCAACTGGTGGTCGGTGTATCTGAGAAATTTTATTAGGAAGTGTCCTGGTGCTTTAGTTGGATCAGGCTTCTGACCCTGGAAAGCAGTGGGTGTACAGGCTCAACTCACAATCTCTGGCAGACAGAGAAGTTGCACATGCAGGGGAGAACGGTCCTCAGGCTACACCCAAACAATTTAAAGTTGTAATATTTAGGAGAGCAAGGTACGAAGTACCAATGCTTTTCTGCTCTTCATAGGCTCCTGCTTCTTGGAGCTGAAAGTTGGGGGGAAGGAGGGAGAGTACACTTGCTGTGACACCCAAAACTCTGACTGCGAACTCGAGGTTTGGTTTCCTTCTATGGGGCTCTGCAGTGTACTAGCCTAGGGGAGCCAGTCCAAATGCTCTCCCACTAAGAAGCATTGCTGTAGTTAATCAGGGAAGGATGAAAACATTTAATGCTATGTGGGCAAATAATATGGCACTGCATCTTTAAGAGCAGTCTGAAAATTACACAAAGTGGGCTTTGTCTATATGACTTATCTTGGTCTTTTATATCTCGTTGTCCATAAAAAGCAGTCATTTAATTGATTTACAGTTGGAGCACTGACTGCGAACACTGCTGTTTCTGGGATGTTCCCCCACCACTCAAAAAGAAATTTAAGTTTTTGTTAGGCATTTCTATGTGGTCTGTCTGAAAGTCATAAAGCCTTTCAGCTGCTTGCTGGCTGGCATTATGAAAATGAAGCAACCAAAGTGCTCTCTCATTGAAGCACTTCAGTCCTTTCAACTACACAAAGTTTCCACCCACAAAACTATGACCACTGTTATACTCAGGTTGCGTGGTCATTGGTCTGTCAGGGATGAACCCAATACAGCTTGACTTGCATTGGACACGACACTGACACACCTCTGAAATGCCCTTCAATGAAACTAAATGTTGCTTGCACACGTGCAAGCAAACACAATAAAGTGCTTCTGAACTCAAAAAACAAAAGTTATTTTAATTAACAATAGTATATTCTCTTCTGATTTTTCAGTCTTTGCCCTTTTATGCAAAAGCATGGAAACAGTGAAATATTTTACATCTTTAGAATTATCGATGGACAGTATGCCTATCTTTGGCTGACATATAGAATACGTGTTTAAAGAATCTTTGGCCAGAGCTGAGAGGGCTGCATGGGAGGAATTTTGAGGTACAAATATTGAAAATGACCAAAGTTATGAGCCTATGTTAGCCAAATGTAATGTAGGCTCATATATTTGTTGTTTTACAATATTTTACAGCAGATTTTCAACATAGCCTTGCTATGACTCTGCTTTATGAAGAAGAGCAGCTCAAATGTTCAACTCCTGCCCGAAAGGTGACTTCACACAGGGACTGTGAAATCAACTTTCAGATTGCAAAAAACACATTTTGGGCTGAAAAATGACAGCTGTCACATTCATGAGATGCTGTAAAGAAATGGCTATGTTGTAAATTTGGGGTAAAAATATTGAAAATTACAAAAGTTACAAGCCTGCATTCACAAAATTCAACAAAGGCTCATAATTATGTTGTTTTTTAATATTTTTACACCAAATTTTCAACAAGCCCTTCTAAGGACCCTACCTCATGAGCAAGGGCAGAGAAAATTTTCAACTCCTGCCTGAAAGGTGATTTTATGCAGGGACCATGAAATCATCTTTCAGGAAATGAAAAGACATTTTGGAAAAGACTTCAAAAAAATGACAGCTATCACATTCATGAGGCGCTGTAAAGATATGGCGTTGTTGTAAATTTGGGATAAAACTATTGATTACCAAAGTTACGAGCCTGCGTCCGCAAAATTCAATGTAGGCTCATAACGCTGTTGTTTTTTAATATTTTTACACCAAATTTTCAACATACCCTTCTTATGACACCACCTCATGAACAAGAGCAGAGAACATTTTCAACTCTTGCCCAAAAGGTGAGTTCATGCAGGGACTGTGAAATTACCTTTTGGGATGTGAAAAAACATTTTGGCCAGAATTTGAAAAATGACAGCTGTCACATTCATGAGGTGCTGTAAAGATATGGCTATATTGTAAATCTGGGGTACAAATATTGAAAATTAGAAAAGGTATGCGCATGTGTTCACAAAATTCAATGTAGGCTCATAACAGTGTTGTTTTTTTAATATTTTTACACCAAATTTTCAACAAACCCTTCTTATGACCCCACCTCATGAAGAAGGGCAGAGAAAATGTTTAACTCTTGCCCAAAAGGTGAATTTGCACAGGGACTGTGAAATCACATTTGGGATGTGAAAAAACATTTCGGCCAGGATTTAAAAAATGACAACTGTTACATTTATTAGGTGCTATAAAGATATGGCTATGTTGTAAATTTGGGGTAAAAATATTGAAAATTACCAATGTTACCAGCCTGCATTCACAAAATTCAATGTAGGCTCATAGCTTTGCTGTTTTTTTAATAATTTTACACTAGATTTTCAACATAGCCTTTTTATGTCCCCGCCTCATGAACAAGGGCAGAGAAAATTTTAAACTCCTGTCTAAAAGGTGATTTCATGCATGGACCATGAAATCACCTTTTGGCATAGATTTACCTAATGACAGTGCAATTGTTCATGAGGTGGGATCCCAAAAGAGGCATGTTAAAATGTGGGCCAAAAATATGAAGAAAATGGCCGTGTTATGCCACTAAGTTCAAAACACCATTGAAATACGTTGAACCGCATACCTGTTTCTTCAGTCTGTGGTCCAGCTTTGAACAGAGAAGACATATCTGTGGTCCAGAGAGGATTATAGTGTGACCCTCTGATGAGTAAGTGAGGGCTTGCTGGGTACGGGGTGGTGCTGAGTGGGAGGTTGGGTGGGGGTGTGATGGCACAAAGACATCGATGGACGATGGATGGATTGGGCAACCCCGATGTCACTATTATGTTTCTGGGAAGGGGTGCTGAAAGGGAGGGTCAGGTATAATTTTAAAACAAAAGAAATCAGCAGTCATGGTGGAAAACAGCACAGTCCACCATGATCAAGATGGCCACCGCAATGTACTGCACATGTGCTAGTGGTCATGCATGTGCAATATGGTTTGGTAGCCATCTTGGACATGGTGGAGTGTGCCATATTCCGACCGCCAGAAATAAAAATAGTGTAGTGCAACTGCCTATAGAGACAGCAAGCAGAGTGCTTCACAGACATGGAGGTGACTGTGTTGTAACTCAAACATGTTGTTCAGTTGGAAGGAATGTGGGAGTCCTTTTTTCATAACAAGAGGTCCTGCTCTGTCCATGACAGGCCACCTGAGGAGATTCCAGCTCTGATGCAGGACACCTTACAAAGGAAAAATTTATTAAACTTATTGTACTTTTCTGCTATAAAAAAATCTTCCCGCTGGCAGACAGTGAGGATTTAACAATCTTTCCACAGTGTTGAATAGTTGAGCTGGTAAATCTTTCCCTTTGGCTATCACATGTGAAAAGAATGATGTCTTTTTCAGTGTGCTAGTCTGCTGATACTTGCTATAGTGAACATTCAGCATCAATTTATCCTCCTCTGATCTGGAGCTTCACTAGGAATGTTTCAGCCTCCACCACGTGGTCTTCAGCTGCCTCAGATCATCATCAAATCAGGGTTGCCTGGGGTGGGACATCAAGGGGCAAACATGATAGGGCACCAGAGATTTGAAGTCCACCATAAGGGCCTGATTATAACCCTCCACTGCATTCTCTGCACCTCCCACACAAGCTGATACCATGCTCGAGAATCACCAGAAAATGATTAGACTCCAAATGAAACTGGGCGATATTTGACCATCTCCACCAGGGGGGTTTAAAATGGGAACAGAACTGTATGGCATGATGATCAGACCACCTAACCAGATCAACCCTGACATCACTAATGTCGAGACCCAACACGAAAATCAAGTCTAACGCATGTCCTTTTTAATTAATCCTGGTGGTAACTTTCTCTAGTAGGCCCAGTGAAGAAATAAACTGGAGGAACTATTGCCCAAACTGAGAGTCTTCATCGTCAAGCCAGGCGTTGAAGTCTAACACTAACAGGCTGGACGAATCCACCACCAGGTCAACCATAAAGCTCTCCAGCTCCTTCAAGAATTCACCCACACCCCTAGTGAATGATACAAAAGGATGATTCTGCAACCTGTACCAAGACACCCTTTAATGGACACACATTCAAATGAAGTGGTTTACACCATGGAGTATGCCAGCAGTACCAAAGTTGATGTAAAACAGATAGCCTTCAATCCCCCTGTACCCCATCTCTTGCAATGCACCACAGATAATCTCAGGGAGATAGATGCCTACCAGCACAAGGCCAGAGTCAACACCCAGACAGGTCCCTGTGATGCATATGAGGTCTTGTGAGGAGTCTGCAATGAATGTCACTATAACTGCAGTTTTATTCCTCAGGGAATGGGCATTACAGAGAACTGCATGAAGTGGGGGCAGACACAGTGGCCCTCTCATTACCTGTTCTGTGGTAATCTGGACTGCCCTTGGAACTGGCACCAGATAGGATTGTCCTCTGTCCTTGGCCAGTCTATGCCAAGGGTGCCATCTGAATCTTACACTCCAAATCACTCCTTCTTTCCTAACTCCCCACTAAGTAAGTTGACATTTCTTTACATGCCCCTGGAGGATGTCCAACCCTCTACAGCAGTCAGTGACCACCACCGGTATAGTATACTAGTTCCTCTTGAAAGGATGCAGTAGACAATTGCTCAGGGGAGTAGGAAACTATGTGAGAGGGACATTGATAGATTGGTAAAACAAATATCTAGACCAGATTATATAAATTGTACAGCAGCTGAATCAAATCAATGAAAGATCTTAGTGAGAATAATGCCATCACGATAAAACTGGCTGATAAAGGTGGATCAGTGGTCATGATGGACACCCAAAAGGTAGAAAACAGAACTGTTACAACAGTTAGCTATCACGGAATTCTATTGAAAACTGGATCATGATGATCCCACAATTGATATGAAAAAAGAGATTGATGTTACATTATTACAGGCATTCAGATCAAACTTCGTTGACAAAATAAATGTGATTATCTGACATGTAAACAACCAGTTCAGGTAGCAATTTACACTCTTCATAAAATTTGCAAGCATGAGAAATTTCCACGTGGTTGCCCAATAGTAGTGAGTGTTGATCATACAATTTGGTTTCTGTTTAAAGACACTACGCAAATATTGTACTTTGTGACAGACCCCATAGCAAGTTGTGCCCAGGCCATACATGTGGCACTGTCACCACCACTGGTAAACTGGTGTGGTCCAATAAATTGTGGTTCAGGGATGAGTGCTGGAGACACTCCAACTGAAAGAGTCACAAAGGCTTCAGCTGTTGGTGGGCTCAGTAAGGAAACAATTAATTCCTCTACCACAAGGGGAGTCAATAACCAGCCTATGTTTAACAAAAAACACAGCTTTATTAAGAATTGACCGCCTGCAAAAAAAGAGGGTTAATGCAAATGTCAGCTTTAAACACTGCCCTCTTAGGTGCCTTCCTAGCACAGGTCAGATCTACCCCTTGCCCCCTGGTACCAGGTTTTAAACAGACTAAAATGGGAGCTCCCTTAACTCAGTCCCTGAGTACCACAGGTGTAGAATCACTGCAGACCCATAAATGTTGCTGTGGATTGGCCAGCTTTGGTGCACTTCAAACAGAGCACCTTGCTCAATACACCAAACCCCACAGGCCACGCAATTTCCTAAATTGCAGAAATGAAAAAAACTCAGTGCAGGGTATTTGTAATCCAAATAGCAAAACATGGTGAAACAACAGGTTTGATCCCTTGAAACAATGCAGCACTGTGGTGTACTCATGGTTCCTGAACCCGGATAGCTCCTCATGATGCAACAAGCCATGGGATTTACTCTCCTATAGTATAGCTATATATAGCTACCTTGGGCACTGGCTGAATGCTCTTCTGACCTCCTTCCATTTGTTCCAGACTGCTGATGCCCCAGTCTGATCTCTCATGTCCTGGCTTCCAAACCCCTTGGCCAGAAGCAGCCCAGCACCATGCTGAACTCCCTGCTACAAGATATATCAGTAGCCCTTGGTCTTTTTCTACATGCTATATCCTCAGTGTCACTCACGTGCTAGCTTGCACATAGTTGCCACTCTCTTCCTATCCAGAATTCATCAGCTCTGTTGACAGTTTGCTCTCCACTTTTCAGACCTAGGATGGTACAGCTTGCACCACTCTTAGCATTGCAGCCCTTTCCACCATGAAATCATCTCCACCAGACCTTCCCTCCTCCAGCACAGGCCTGCCTTTTTTAGACCCTTCTCATAGTCTAACTTGATCACACAAAAGGCACCAGAACCTGGTGCTCCTCCTTTCCCCGGAAACCTCCAGGAGTCCCCTACACTGTAAGATTTTTGAATGTGGGGGCAGGCCCGTCCAACTGGGGATGTCCATTACACTACCGCCTCCCATATGAGGATATGTCCCCACATCCAGCCAGCACAACTCAGGGTTTGAGTCCCTGTCCATAACACAGTCCTTGTGCCAACTACAACCCCTGAGTATGCTCTGCTGTCTGGTGCTGGTTCTGTCCACTGGCAGCGCAAGGCTATCTCTTGCCATCTCACCACTGGGTCCTTCACCAGGATTGACAGGGTCAGCTTCTTCATCTTCAAGATCTGGAGGCCTAATTACTGCACCAGGACCTGTTAGAGGAGCCATCCTTCTGCGTTAACCAGTTTCTCTATCCTCATCTTCAGAATCTTCTCTGTCCAAAAAATGGGTAGGCCATGGTTACTGTACCAGTTCCTGTCTCTGCTGACAGCACCATTTCACCTCCAGGTTTTTGGTGGCCACCTGGCCACTTGACATGGATGTTTGGGCGGGGGACTGTTGTCCAACAGTTATCCCCTCAGTGAACATGGCCCCTGTTATAAGGTTTCAGTCAGTTACAGTGCATGATTACAGTCTGCCTGTCATTTATAGATAACAGTTCATACAACACATTAAAGATCTGAGCCATGGCTACAGCTTGGGGGAAAGCAGCAGTACTGGATAATCAGGAAGTGATTTATCAAAATGCTGCTTTTTGCCTGTAAGCATGTGGCCATAGTTCCAGTTTCCAAATCTGTAAATAATTTGTTTTTAGTCCATCTTTACATTTTTACATATTTACAATTTACTTGATTTGTTGTAGAGCTCCAATAAATATGGCAACTGTCTAAATTTGAGCTGTGCTTCCCATTCTGTCTCATCATGTATTTTGGTTACTTTTTGGTTACTGCAGAGGGATCATGTGCTGAACATTCCTGATGTCTCTGTGTAGTATTGCCAGTCATACACATGTGCAGTTGGCAGCAGAGGAGGTTCCAGTGCAACATGCTGGGTGGCAGGAATGCAAACAAAAGCAAAAGGAAACTAAGCAAATTTCTCAGTGATAGTACAATGTCACCAGGAAAGAGTACCATGGAAATGCTCAGCAGAGCACAGGGAATAAACTGTTGAAAAGGCACAGATTTTTTTTTTATATTGCACTGCTGCTTTAACCCCCCACCCATTCACTCTCTACATAAATGTGGCTGGTTACTTTAAGTTCATACTGCTTTTTCTGCTTACCTGTGGCCTTCTCTTGATGCCTTTTACTGCTGCAGCCACTGAACTGAGGTACCCTACTGAAGGGTAAGTCAGAATACAGTAGGACATTTTACCATAGATGGGGAAACAGTGCCCCTTTCTCAAAAAGCGGTAGATAGAATTAATGATTATTTTATTAAAATGGGAAGTGAAGCATGTGGGTCAGTAGTAAATGACACTGGCGAACAAAACATCCCTCGGTTAAAAATAATACTTTATAACAAGTACCAAAATGAATGAACAAAAACATGTCGCTATAATTCTCCTTCAAAAAGATCTCAATGGAGGATGTAAGGCAGGAACTGTTGAAACTGGATATAACCAAGGCAGGGGGTTAGGATGGAATACCAAAATGACTGTTGAAGTATGCTTCCCAAGTGGTGGCATATCCTTTGATGGAAGTATTTAATCTTTCACTCAGTACAGGAGATTACCCAGAAACCTGGAAACACTCAAAAGTGATTCCCATCCATAAGACTGGGTCAAAGACAGAGACTGGAAATTACAGACCAATTTCCCTTCACTCCCAGCTGTCAAAAGCCTTTGAAAAACTGTTTTTTGTCCAAATAAAAGGTTATTTAGAATCAGATGATATTATAAATCCTTTCTAGTGTGCTTGCCATCAGAAACATAGAACTCTTTCTGCATTGGCAAAGGTTGTGAGTTACATCCAGCTTGCCCTGGACAGGAGGACATCAGTGTGGGCCTTTTTTGTGGACCTATCAAAAGCGTTTGACACCTTGGACCACGATGTCCTCCTGTCCGGGCTGATCCTGATGGGCATGATGGAAAATAACATCAATTGGTTTACATCATATCTGAAGGGTAGACAACAAATGATGATAAATGGAAACCACTCATCTAAATTAGCACCCATCATCTCGGGGGCACCACAGGGTTCAGTATTAGGCCCTTTATTATTCAACATTTATGGGACGGAATTAAAATGTTCAGGCAAACTTTTCACCTAAATGCAGATGATACAGTGTTCTACACATCTGATAAAAACATTGATAATATTCAACAAGCATTACAAATAACATTCAATGAATTACAGATCTTTTTTAAAAATTGCAAGTTGGTATTAAACCCCAAAAAAACACAATGTTTTAAAAATTGCAAGTTGGTATTAAAACCCCAAAAACCCACAATCTATGTTATTTACATCAGTATCAGTGTCAGTGTCAGTGGCTCAGTAGGTAGCACATTCGCCTCTGAGGCCGGGAGATCAGAGGGCCGTGGGTTCAGTTCCCACATCTGGCACTTGGGTTAATATCCCAGTACTGACACTGTAATGCAGCATGAGAGGGGTGCTGCATTTCTGAGGTGCCGTCTTTTGGATGAGACGTTAAACCGAGGTCCCATCTGCCTGGATTGGTGGTAGTTCAGGTGGATGTTAAAGATCCCATGGCACTTATCGAAAAAAGAGTAGGGGAATTTCCCCGGTGTCCTGGCCAAATTTCCCTCATTCACTAAAAATACCACCAACAGCTTAATCTGGTTCAAGGTCAGTTGGCATTCATCTGTATCCCCCTCCCCCGGGTCGTGCCTGAAAATAGGCAGGATTTGTCTAGTGCACTTACCCGGTCAACAAAAGTTAAATAAATAATAGATCAGCATGCTATCTAACTGGAGCATATAGATTAACCTATTGCTGCCAGTTATACAAAAAATTAGAATGGCAACGGTTAGAAGACGCTGTCATATCTTAGCATTTATAAATACAGCTATGGGGGGGGGGGGTTCCAGAATTATTATCCAGCAAAAACAACACCTGAGATCAGCCACAAGTATTGATCTTGTGTTACCAAACTGTAACTTAGAAATGGGTAGATTGTCTATTTATTATATGGGTGCAGAAACATGGAATAGTCTACCAATTCTGTTGAGTTCTAAAAGAGAAAAATGGAGGAAAAGAAATAAAAGTATGGCTAGATAAAAAATATAATGAAAATCGCAATTGCTGTCTACCCAATTGATGTTAGTAGGGTGATTGAGTAAGTAATATTCCAATTTGTGATTGTATAGGCTGTATGACATTATATGAATGTACTGAATATATACATAGTATTGTACGCTGAAAAAAAGTTAGGGCCCGTAACCCTGCTGATATAATTTGATGTTGTTTGGTTTTAAAGTAACTGTATTGTTATGTGATCTGTATTGTTGTATGTTATTATAACTTAAGAATTGTAACAAAGCTGATTTAAGAACCTCGCTGTAAATGAGTTTAAGCTCAATCGAGTTTTATCCTTTGTTCATATATAAAATATGAATAAAAACATTTCACTATTACTACATGTATGATTTGATAAACTGCCAACTGTTCCAGCCAACGAACAAACTGTCCTTCAGGCTCATGGAAGTTGTGTAGCCAGTGGAGTGAGCCATGGTCCATCCTTAGTGTGAATGTCTTTTCAAGCAAGAAGTAGCAGAAATGGCAAGAAAAGTTTACAGCAGCTAACAGCTCTTTCCTTGTTATTGCATACTTGTGCTATGCCTTGGTTAGAGCATGACTCATGTAGGCCGCCAATCTCTCATTGCCATCTACCACTTGGGCCAACAGTGCTCCAATGCCCACCTTGCTGGTGTCAGTGTTGAGGGCAAATGGCAATTGGGGGTCAGGATATGCCAGGATGGGTGCAGAAATCAGTCATTGTTTCACAAAGGTCTCTGGCAGGAGTCTGTCCAGGTGAACTGCATCCCCTTCTCAGTGAGCTTGTGCAATGGCTTGGCAATGGTGGTGAACTTCCCAATAAACCTTCTGTATTATGATGCTAGTCCAAAAAAGCTCCTCACTTCTGTCACTAAATGATATTCTGGCCAGTACTTCACTGCTTGCACTTTATCTGGGTCTCTTCCCACTCCATCTGCTGAGACTAGGTGTCCCAGATACTTCACTTTGCTACAGAAGAGGTTACACTCAGATGGCTTCACTTTCAGGTTTTCAGTTCCTAGCTTCTCAGAATTACCTTCAACTTTTGAAGATGGAGCCGGCCCGGTGGCACTGAGGGTTGAGGCACTGGATGCTACTCCTCGCGCCATGCTGGCGACCTGAGTTCCGGAGCGAGCTCAGGTGTCGGGGGTCAGCAGGGAAGGAATGGATTGAACGTCCTCAGAATGGCTCTCCTTTCCTGGGGAGAGGGTATTGGGGATGGCCGGTGTCCCAGCGAACCCCAGTGAAGATCGGGGGCACTGCAGGATAGTGGTCCAGACAGTTGTGTGTGTTGAGCATGGTGGACGCCAGCAGGGTTGCCATGCGCCATGCCTTCATTGCACACTGCACTCAGGGAGGGTGGGGAAGTACCTAGGAAACCCCCCGCCAGCTGGATAGGTGATGGCTCCACAGTGCCTGACTGCCACACATCCATAGCTGGACCTCCGCCTCTGCCCCTTAAACTCTCTGTGGGCCTAGGGGCCGGGGGTCCCTTGGGGAGAGCTAACAACTTTGAGGAGGTTGGGGGGGTCTCAGTGGGTGGCAGGGCTGCAGGCAAACTGGTAGCCTGAGAGAGTTCCAGTATGATGGGGCACCATAAAGACAATCGAAAAAAGAAAAGAAAAACTTTTGAAGATGTACTTAAAAAGTCCTGCCAATGACTATTAAGTAGTTTTTGAGATAAGATTCGTTCTGTCCAACCTGGTGCTTGTTCTCGTTTTAGGCTTCTTAGGGGCCTGGTTTGCAAGCCTTGAATTGTGGTCAAGTATTTAGGCAATATCATCAGCCCAGAGAGGAAGGTGCCTATTGTCTTCCCTTGGTAGATGGTCTGCGGCTCTATCACATTTGTAACCTGCACTGGAAGTTGTCCCTGTTTTACTCTACCCTTTGACTGAGCTACAAGGAAATCAAGACTTTCATTTTGCTGGGGTTCCATAAGCCCTTCTCAGTCTTCAGCCTCACCTCCTCTGACCTGGCCAGGGCTGAGCACTGCACTTCTTGGTGGAACAGCCACAAAGCTGCTGGCAACACTCTCATGTACCTCCATCCCTTCACTGTTGGACATCAGGGGGAAACTACTTCCCAAATACAGTACAGGCACCTTCGACGAAGTTCAGTGATGCTCTGTATTGCTGCAACCAGTCAGTCCCAAGTAGTGCATTTTGGGTATCACCTTTGGTCACTAGGCTGATCACTGTTTGCCACACTCCCAACACTTTGAGGGCAGTTCCATTTGCTGTGTCAACTGTTCCTTTCTATGGCCGTAAGCTGTGTGAGGATCTCTTAGTTGCTTCTACCCACACCCAGGCATGCACAATGGACACCTATGAACCAGAATTGACCAAAACATGTAGAGGACACCTTCAATTTCCCCAATAAACTAGTAGTCCAATCCCACTGTAGAATGGATCACAATTTGCTGTGGTGCATCTGTTTGTCCATTGTCGGGCATTTGTTCCTCAACCATATTCCACATGACTCCAGGTCCAGACAAACCTCTCCACTGGGGACACTGTTTTCATAGTCACTCAAGCCTCCATTCCTTCAACATACCCAATCATTTGACCTGGATTCTATTCTGAAAATTCGTTAACTTAGGATGTGGGTTTTCCAAAGGTCTCTTTTGCCTAATCAGTATCTCTGATTGTGGAGTCCTAGGGATCTCGAACTTCATTTTCAATTTTTCAAGCTCAGTGTCCAGATTTGTGAGAGCTCCTGCCATTTCCTCTCATACCTCTACAATGGCTCTGATCAGTTCTTTAAAATAGCAGTCTCTGGGGACACTTCATAGGCCCAAACCTGGGACTCGGAGTCTGAGGAAAATTCAAATTTCGCACAACCTCCAATTCAGCTACATACTGGTTTGCTTGTTCTAGCTCAGAGGGTTTCTATAGACATAGCTGGAAATTAAGCTCCCCACTCTCTGGATGAGCAATGAAATGGTCTCAGGCCAGCAGCTCTTGGATGGTCGAGTAAGCACTTGTAAAGATTTTGATTACCAGGAGCTGCAGGACTTTTCCAAATTCTCAAGCAAATTCCCCCTTTTCTCTCCTTCTTTTGAAGAAGACAGTTCTTTCTCAATCAGCACATTCGGCTGGCTGAAGGGATTGTTTCATGGCCAGTAGTAGAGCAGAAAATTTTGTTTGATGTCAGACTCCAGGCCCCAATACACTTCACTGGCTCTTCCCCAAAACAAAAGTCCCATACATTTTTGCTTAGCTGTGGCATCCCATTCACTCAACTCAGCTGTGAGCTCAAATTGCTCCGACCAATCAGTCCACAACCGGTTCTCTCCATTGAAGGAAGTGGGCATGAAGGCAGGTCATCTCATACCTCCCCCCAACCGGTGTACCTGTGGGCTAGCAGCTCCCCCTCAATGGGATATGTTTAATTTTAGTTGCAACACAAAACAGCTAAATTTCACACAGTAACAGTTTTTATTGTACCCAGAAAACTTGTTTGCAATGAATCCTATCACTGCCACCAGTCTGTGATGGACCCCATGACAAGGCGAGCCCAGGCAGTACGCATGGCACTGCCACCACCTTTGGTAAACAGGTATGGTCTGGTAAATTGCAGTTCAGGGGTGAGTGCTGGAGATACTCTAGTTTACCAAACCCCAAGGGTTTCAGCTATTGATGGGCTTGGTAAGGAAACAACTAATTACTCTACCACACAGGGAGTCAATAACTGCCTAAGTTTAACATGATAATGCAGCTTTATTAACAGTCAACCACCTGCAAGAAAATAGGTTAATGCAAATGTCAGCTTTAAACATGGCCTTCTTGGGTGCCCTCCCAGGCAGGCCAGATCTACTCCTTCCCACCTGGTACCACGTTTTAAACATACCTTTTTTTTTTATGAGAGCTCCCTTAACTCAGTCCCTAGGTACCTCAAGTGTAGAATCCTTGCAGGCCGCTAGATGTTGCTGTGGGTTGGCCGGCACTGGTGCTTTTTAATTAGAGCAATGTGCTCAATTCACCAACCCCACAGGCCATGTAATTGCTTAAATGGCAGAAAAAAACCTTAACATGGGGTATCTGTAATCCATACTGTGAAACATGATGAAACAACAGGTGCTGTCCCTTGAAACAATGCTGCAGTGTGGTGTACTCATGGTTCCAAGACCAGGATGACTGCTTCTGATGCAGCAGGCCAGTGGAACTCTGCTCTTCCAAGACATCTACGATGCAAGTAGGCTTTCTTCTTTTGCTCCATACTGAACTGGCTACCTTGGCTTCAGACTCTTCTGGCCCTCTTCCACTTGTTCCAGACTGCTGAGGCCCCAATATAATGCTCTCACATTATGGCTTTTGAATCCCTTGTTCAGAGACAGCCAAGCACCATGCTGTAGTGCCTGATACAGGACCTGGATCAGCAGATCTCGGTCTTTTTTCTCCATGCTATATCGTCAATGTAGCCCATGTGCTGACTTGCATCCAGTTTCCACTCTCTTCCTTGTGGGAATTCAGCAGCTCTGTTCACAGTTTAATCTCCACTTTTGAGGCCTGGGATGGCACATCTTACACCCACTCCCAGCACTGCAGACCATTCCACCACAAAGTCTCCACCAGGTCTGCCCTCCTCCATCACAGTCCTGCCTTTATGAGCCCTTTTCATAGTCTTGTCTCGATTTGTGCCTGAGGCTGTCACTCCAGAAACTCAATGGCCCACAGGACACAAAAGGCACCAGAACCTGATGCCCTTTCTTGCCCCAGAAACCTCCTGGACTCCCTTTCCCTGTGAGGTTTCTCAGTGTGGGAGCAGGCCTACCTAAGTGGGTCTATTAGAGTATTTTAGAGGATTTACATGTCAAGGATCACTGGAGGTTGGTTACCCTTATCGTAACTTCTCTATACACAGATATTTCACAAGATAGCAGTTTGGCAGCTGTGGAATGGGTTTTGAAGATATTGGGTAACTAGTCCCCAGAAAAAATGGTGTTTCTCAGAAAACTTACCAAATTAGTACTGACAAATTATGTCTTATTTTTTGGGGCACATTTTATCTCTAGGTTGAAGGGGATGGCTATGGGGACATTTCTCACCCCTAGTTATGCCACCATCTAGCCAGGAGTTTGGAAAGACATGATTATTAGGGATGGTACTATAAATTTGTTCTTCATCTATATACCACTTTACAAGCAGTATATAGATGACAGTATGTTAATATGGGCAGAGAGTGTGGAACAACCGTGGTAATTTGTGGCATATTTGGAAACATCAAATCACTTTGAATTTTAACTTGCAGAAAATTTATTTTTTGGACTTGGTAATTGAGAAAGATGGGACTGGGAGGGTATTCACCAATTTGTACCAAAAGCCAACAGATTGCAATACAGTACTGTGATCTGGAAGTTGCCCTCCTAAGCACACAGTGGTTAATATTCCCACCAGTCAATTTTACTGGGTCAGCGTAATTGCAGTCGTGAGTCTGATACTGAATATCAATCTGAATTGCTCTGTAAAAGATTTTGAGTGAAGGGATACAGGAAAGAATGTGCACAAAAGTGCAGACAGAGGGCAATTGCAAAAGATCGCATTTCCATGTTAAAGGGCAGTGGCAGGAGGGGGAGTAAGTTCAAAGGGAGAGACTTAATTGTGTAACTACTTACTGCTCTCAATCCAAACAAATTGAAGGGACAATTATTTATTTAGTTAGTGGTCTACCTATGTATTTATCTATCTATCTATCTATCTATCTATCTATCTATCTATCTATCTATCTATCTATCTCTATCTACCTGTCTATTTATTTATTTATTTATTGAATTTTGGTAACCGGGTAGGTCCATTGAGACCAGAGGTCCCTTTTTCAAGGGTGACCTGGGATTAATTACATATACAATAATGGATGGGGAAGTGTGCTTAATGAGAAATTAATGGTTGCCCGAGGTGTGGGATGCTTCATAAACCCCGAGGGCGAAGCCCGAGGGGTTTATTAAAGCACCCCACACCGAGGGCAACCATTAATTTTGAATTTAAGCCCACTTCCCCATCTTTTATTATTTATAATTGCTGGTAAGCAATTTTTTCCCACACTTGATTTTTCCTATGTCTGAGACAGGCACAGACACTCACACACACAGACACAGAGACACACACACACACACACACACACACACACACACACACACACAGCCACACACACACAGCACCAATTTGTTTTTTGACAGCATATGTTTTCATTTTTGTCATCATTTTACATTTAGTTGGCTTCTGGTTTGTCCCTTCTCATTTGGCGCTTACCTCTGAAGTGCTTCCGAGGAAAGTTTTTCTCTGTTTTTTCTCCAGTGCAGCTGCAAACGGCTCGGTGCAGTTTTTGAACAGCAGGATCAACCAGATGGAATAAAGGAGGAGAGAACTGTTTAAAAATTAAAAAATAAAAAGACGTGCTCTCGCTGTGGTGGCTCCTCATTAAGTGGGACAAAGGAGTCTCCATGTTTTTTTTTTCTGGTAAGCCCGCCCAGGGGAAGTTACAAGCTAATTAGGATGTGACTTTTGTTTGAGTGGCATGGCGTGTGTTTGCCGTTATAATCAACGGGTCATAATGGCAAATTATAACTGGCTCAAGCAATGGGAAAAATTGCTTGGCAGTTATTATAAGCAAATAACAAGCAAAATCTAGACTGTCTAGGTCCATTGGCATATACCTGGGTCCGATGAAAGGCTTAGGGAGTATGTTCAACTCCCCACCATTTATTTTATTTTATTTATTTGTTTGTTTGTTTGTTTGTTAAGTGGGTTAGCACACTGAGCCAGCAGCCCTTTCTCAAGTGCAGCCTAGAGCTGGCAAACAGCACAACTCAAATATGGTCGATATGCTAAAATACCACCATAGTTTGCTTATAGATGTAGACAGAATTTAAAAACATTGTGGTCCACAGCTTCCAAAAGCCAAGGGAAAGGCAGTAGATGAGGCCACAATGACTCTCTCCTCCCCTGTAGGAAACCATGCATGTGTAGGTGTGAGTATTGCTCTACAGTGGTCAAAACCAAGGTATTTGTTAGGGCTATTGGTGAGGAAAATGCTGATATTCAGGACTTCATTGATTGTAACTCTACTAATATGATTAATTTGGCCAGACATAATTGCAAGAAGTTTCATGTGGGAAAGACGTTATCAGTAGTTTAAGTTCTATATAGGGAAACACCTCCGCTGCATTAATAGTGGTGACAATAATAATGCATTGACATTACATGCAACTCTAGCGGTATCTGGACATATATTCAGGTTCATGGGGATTGAACGAGTGAAGCTAAGACCTCAGAGTGGAGACCTCTTGAAACATATATTGCAATGAGAGGCATTTTGGATTCATCATCTTATGCCATGAGTGGGGATGACTTGAAATAAATGGTCATTTCAGTCTTGAGACCATTCCTGCAAAAATTTATATATGCCTGAAATAATTTTATTCTCTGTGAAATGTTCACTACAATCTCTGTCCTGCACGTAATGAATCTACTTCTTTTTGATACTCTAGGAAACCAAGTATGGAGACTGATCAAAGTTGAGAAGGATCACATATTAGTTCAAGCATCTATCTCTGGTGGACCTGTGAGGATTAAAGCAAGAGAAAGTGGCCATATCTCAATACAATGTATGTAAGAGCTAATACAGTATTTTGCTAGTTGCATGACAAGGACTTTTTTTTTCTTCTATCATTTATTTATCTCCTGAGGTGCTCCGGCTGCCCCCTTCCTACTGACCCCCCAGCTACATCACCCAGCTTCTTTGGGACTTACCTTCCTGCCATTGTCCTCTACATGGGACTGTGGGAGTGACCAATCACCAGTGAGGAGCCTACAAGGGGTCGATCATCATCCTGCAGCTGAGAGTTTTCAACTGATTTTTTCCCTGGGCTCTTTAGGACTTGCAGTTGGTGCAATGTGTGAGCTCCACAGAGGTGCCCCTGTACCCTGAAGGTGGGTTCCCTTCCTACTCATGGTGGCGTCACATGTGCTGCCACCCTGCTACCACTGAGTGGCAATCAGACAGCGAGCCACAGCCATCCCTTTCACCGAGGGAGGAGAGCAGTCCAACATATGCTCAATCCTCCCTCACTCAGCCAGCCCTCAAATGATCCATGTCTGTCTCTGAACCAGGTCACCAGAATGGCAGGAGGTGAGGCACATGGCACCTCAGCCCTCCACATCACTGGGCCGGCTTATTTTATTTATTATGATATAAGCTCTTTAAATATTTCCATAATTCAAATTTTGCTGTTGCTTTTGTATATTTGTCCAATGTTTCTTAATGCATGTTAACTTGAATGTTTTGGTATAACCGATGTTTAGTATAGCTAATGTCATTGCTGCTCTGGTTCGGGACAAGTCACTGCCCTTGTAATGTCTGTCTAAGTAATAAGGGGGCAGCACTAATGATTGGTAGGTAAAACTTTGTTGTTTGATCATATGTTGGTGATCATTACACTGTAGAAATATAACATTTAAAAGTTCATGCAGTTTTACATAAATATACATTTCATATACTTAATACAGTGTACATAAAACATCATATAATATAGCCAGGGATGATAGACAATAGATATTACTTGACAGGACAAGACACATATTTCTTTACCAGCCTCTTTCTAAGTTTTTGAATAGTTATCAAGAACCATGCTACTCCAGTGGTAATGCATTTGTCTTCAGCAATGCACAAGATACAAAATATAATATTTTCATCAGTGTATTGTAACAAATTCGGAATAGGTGAGAGCTAGAATTTCCTTGCTTTATTATACCAGGGGCAGTATAATACAACATGCCTGAGGCCCACTATTGAGTGATGTATTTAATCTTATTCTCTTTGCACTAATTTGCATGTTTGTTTCAAGTACGTTATATAAAAACTTGCCACTTGGGTGTTTTTTTTTTTTAAACTTTATCTTTATTCATTTTCAAAATGAACATACAAAGAAAGAAAACATGATTCTATGCACAGGATGTCTATATAGAGGCAATATTTCTATAGGTAATGCATAGCCCTTTCTTTCATTGTCACTGCATATGAGGCAGTATTGAAATCTTTAGTGAAGTCTAGCATAAAGTTCCAAAATGTAGCCAATGCAGCATGACCATGGATAATCATCTGCTAATTATTATGCCATTAGTCAACAGACCAAATCCCTTCCTATCAGATGGGCCTTTGCTGTACTAGCCTGGCCCTGGAGTCCATGAAACATCAGACTGTGGAGATCAGTTTGCTGTCAGCTGGTAAGGTGGTTTCTTTGCACAGCCCCCAAAACAGGATAAGGAAATTATTAAACAGCTACGACAACTGTAAAGTATTCTATTTTATGCATATTGCTATGCCTTTGTAGAGTAATTATTCCCTTCCTCCCTCCATAAGTCATTCTGATTAAGTTACAAATGCCCAACATTGATTAGGGAGCAGTCTGAGAAATCAAAAGTGCAGAATAAGACAGAAAATGCAGCATTAACTTAGAACAAACCATTGCTCACATTTTACAGAAGATCCTACATAAGGAACATTACCAGTTGTATGCATTTAGACCTACATTTGTCGGACACAGAGATAGATATACTTTCTGGACATCAAGCCAGGGCTTACCTAACCATCATCGTTTAAGAAAGAAGATCCTCTGGGATCATGTCGGTAGTCCTACTGCCCTAGGGGGTGTAGGCCTTCCTCAGCACTCCAGACCATGCAGTCTCTGATATTTTGCAAATGTGGAGTGGTCTGCATAAATTTAAATGAACTGTAGGTCTAGGAATGATATACCGTAAATTCAAATTAGAACTATTCACCTTTCATTGGAGGTAAAACCATTTGAACAAAACCCCTGTATAACAATTATACTATACATGTGACAAAGTACTTCTGTGGGTAAATCAAATTTTTATTAATGTTCATGGGTTGCTAAACAAATGACTTTGCCAGTATACATGATTCTAAAGTGAGCAGGGAGCTGCAGGGCATTTAAGACTTTCAGCTCCCTGAGCCCTACTTGCACTGCATCAAAGCCACGTCACTGCTGTCGGGTGGTATAACTAAGGTCTGGAAAACTGGATATTCCTACAGTCTGTGAGTTGAAGGGAGCCTACTGATTTAGCTTTCTGCAACAATATGTCTCATACATGCAGTCCAGTTGTGGATATTAAGAAGGTCTGGGGCAACTCTGGGTTATTCAGGCAATGTGTGGGTGTGATAGAGTAAGCTCTAATAATCATGTTTCCAGCATTAATTCTAAACAGGTCACACAACAGTTTTTGACTACATCCCAAAGAGTCTGTTCCCTCAAGTTCCTCTGGTATTTCCAGAAAAGGAAGGTTAAAAGTGTGAGCCCAATTCTCCAAGTATTCGAGTCTGGATCTGAGCAACTTGTTTTCCTTTAGGATCCTGTCCACCATCACTTGCGTTTTATTGAAGGATTTTGTTATATTTTTCTGTTCTGAACCTAAGGAGTCCACATTTATTTCCACCATAGTAAGGTGGGAGTTAAACCCCTCCATCCTTTTGTCCAGTTCTCACACCACTTCCAAAATGGCATGCATCGTGGCCTCCAGATCCCCGCCTGCTAAGTCAGAAGGCTGCCCTTTCTTGGCACTGCTCAAGGATGGAGACAGGGCTTTTTCTTTCCTGGACTTTTTATGCTGCTCAAGTTTCAGTCTTACCATGTCACTGGCTGCGTCAAACTCCATCTACAGGTACCCAGTCAATAAAACTGATGCAGTGTGTTGACAGAATGAGTGAAATGGTAGAAAAAAATTAAGTTTTTACACTTTAAAATTCAGTCTAGGCAGGAGCTATGTAGGAAACATCTATTACTGTTGGCTGCTAGCCATGCCCCCAGCATTATGGTGACTTGAACTACTTTTGATAAAGTGCTAGTGTTGAGCATAAAACATTGAGTCCTGCTATTTACTGTCTTGCCATTTTTATTTCTATGTCTCAATAACTTGAGTCACTTATTACAACTAGCTTATGTATTTGTGTGACCGTTATTTGAGTCTTTATGGTGCTGGATCTGTTTTACTGCTAATTTTTTATTTATTCCCAGGAATTCCTGATAAATCAGTTCCTTTTAGCTTAATGGACTTTTTTTCTGGTAAAATAAATGCAAATACAAGGTGCAGAACAGAGTGCTCAAGGTGGTTGAAGGCTTAAAAGACATGAGGATCAGCTGCCACAATTGGAACTGTTCCCCATGGAAACGAGATGACTTGAGTGTGACATGATTACAGTACTGACTTATCTGAAATGGATAACACAATCGGATCAAATGCAGCTCTTTAGGTTGAAAAAGGATGAGGACAAGACAGCACACAATTTGTTTGAAAAGAGAACGATTCAGAGAAAATTCAGGAAGAACTTTCACAGAATAAACGGTGGCCATTTGAAACAGGTATTCAGAACAAATGGTGTCAGTCAACACTGTTTCTGTCTTCAGGCTTAAACTAAATAAGCACCTTGAAGGAAAAGACTCAATGGACCACTGGTTATCTTTCTTTTCTAAATTCTTACATTTGTATGTTCATATGTTTTCTTGTTATTACATGTTCATAAATTAGATCATTGCATATTTTCTTTCTATTGCTATTATAACATTCTCCAATGTAAAGTATTTGGGGATATGTCTGTGTGAAAGATGTTATGGTATGTAGCATTTATTTGATTGTGACTGTAAAACAACTTCACTGACAGATTAAAGTATATCATATGCATTGCATGGCCCTACAGTATGTATGAATCAGTGGATACTCCCCCACCCCTGACCACAGCAAAAACTATTGAAAATTAGTCGCAGTGATTTTAATGGAGGAAATTAGCATCCAGATCACTGTGACTTTTAAAGATACACCATTGTATCTCATTACTGAACTGAAGCCTACTACCTTAAAGCAAAAAAAAAAAAAACCTTTTTTCATGTATCTTCCACATAACAAAATATATTCACTGTCAGGTGTGCATTTTAAATACCAGCATGCCTGAGGGATGAAGATTAGACCATGTAAGAGAGTCTTAATTTGCTAGTCTAATTAAGATTATGCATTTTTAAACACCACTGCTGAGACTCTTTATATACGCAAACAGACAACTGACACACTTAACTGATGTTCTGTAAATGAGAGTTGTATGATCTAGTTTACTATTCATGCACTGTACCTTCTTGCTAAGGTTTTGCCTCTTGTAAATTCAGAGAAACATTAGGAGAGACAATTCTTTGCCGTGTACAGTACCAGTTTTACTAGTAATGTATTGCCAAATCTTCAGCTGTAGATGTCCCACCCTTCTTGCTGTTCAGCAGGTACAGTTTTTCTCCATGGTGGGAACTTTTTTTTTAGTAGGAGAAACAGAACAGTCTGCTCTGTGGAGCCTACACAAGCCTGTTGCACTGCGTTATACTGGCAATGAAACATGATAGGGCATGCATTTACTGAGAGACATAAGCACTCCTCAAGTGTTTAAAGGGGGCAGTATAGTGTAGTGGTTAAGAGCACTGAGCTGCAAACCTGGAGACCTGAGTTTGAATCCCACATCCACCACTTACATATTGTGCAGCCCAGAGCAAGTCACTTCCTTGTGTTCCCAAGTAACACCTGGAAACAAGCTTCACTTAATGTGTCTTTCCTGGTTAAAACAATTCCCCTCTCCCCACCCCTTAAAGAACTCCAAGGACTGCTGTGTCCTTGTATAGAGCATCATGTTTTAAAATAATGTAACACCCCTCCTCGTCACCAGAGGGTGTAGTTTCTATCAGCCTGTCTTTATTTCTGTATCTGTGTGGAGAGGTTTAAAGCCTGGGCCTGATTATAACTACCAATCATGTGACAGTAGTCACTGCATAGCAGGGGGAGTATTGGCACCAAAACAGCCAGTAATGTGGAGAGGAGAGAAACAGAGGAGGATGTAGCATGTGGCAGGAGATCTTCCTTATGAAGGTCTCTGCGTAGGCCTTTGTGGGCCTGAAGCCAGACCCAAGTGAAAGGATGGCAGAGTTGAGTGCATGCAAGACAATGGTATCCCCAGGGTCTGCTGAACGGAGCCCCATCTCCAGCAACATAGGGCCACATAATGGGATGATGGGAGGGAGTGTGAACCTTGCATCTGAGGGAAGCAGACAGTAACTGGTCTGCCTGAGCACTACACATCATTGGAGAAGGTATATACTCATTGGAACAGGGCCTTGGAAGGGGTTGTCTGATGTGGGCCACATGCCTGTTAATGCTGTACTGTATGCCTGCAAAGCTCCCAGTCTGGGAGACCAAGTCCAGAAGCAACTGTGAGACGAGCTTCATGAAGACAGTCATGGTGTGTCATCTGGTAAGGTTCATCATTGTGAACAATGAATTGTTATTACCTTAAGGTTAACTGGAGTGGCCAGAGTGTTGCAGCCTTGAGTTTCAGTATCTGAGACCTGACTCCCTATTGGCCTACCAGCATACAGATGCCCCCTCCCCCCGCTCCTCCCTGGGAGGACTGGTTACAAAATGGCAACCAATGTGTGGTTCAGTAGCAGTTTCTGGACAGAGGTTAAATAACCACAAAAATGGATCCCCAGGCACAGTAGAGAGAGAGTGGGTGTGAAGAAGGCTAGCCAAGAGACTGGCAAGCAGCACAGCAGAGTCAATGGGATTTTCTGCCAGGCCTCTCCCATGCCAGTTATTGAGACTTGTGGCTGATAAGGAGCTGATATCCTCCCTCTGATATCCTCCTTCACTATTTGTGTGGCCTATGCAGTCACCCTTGCCCACCCCTGAACTGGACAGTCAGTCCCGATCAGTTGCTTGTCCATACCCCGACCAGTGGAGCCTTGCCCACAGCTGCTAGGGATGAGGAGAGTGTTACCTTCCCAGTGCCAGTATACCCTTCCATCCAGAAACTAGTAGAGCACCTGACCTCCAGTGACTTCATGGGGCTACAATTTGACACTGCTACTTCTCACTGGAGTGTCCAAAATGCAGAGACTATCGAGCAGTACCATAATTGTGTCTCAGAATATGTTACCCTTGACAGTGCAGCAGTACAATACATTATAGCAGGCATGAGGGAATCCTTATTGGCAGTCCCACATGACAGGCCAAGGATTTAATGGGTATGGAGTCTAAACTACCCTCTCACCTATGTGGTGGTCCCTCCATGGCAGAGTTGAGGCATATTGGTCAGGTAGTGTGGGGACACAAGCACTGTGATCGCCTGTGCTGTACCTGTAATGTGGATAAGCAGAGGACTTCAGTTTCCAGCGCTGTCAGTCCAGCACCTTTCATAAACACTAAATTCACAAACAGAAAAAAATCTTACAAAGAAAAAAAGGGCAGTGTCCTTTCTTGAGTACTGACAAGAGAAGATGTAGGCTGCAGTTTACCTTAAATTGGTCTCCATCTGCTGCACTTCCTTTGGTGCTGGAATCATGCCAGGAGGTGCCTGATAAGTTACCCAGCTATGCTTCGCTCAAGGCTCTGAAGCTAGACCTGACCCATCAGATGCTGTTTATTCCAACACATCTACAGTAGCTTCAGGAGAACTGGTGGAGAAAGGGGTCTTGTTCAGCCCACGACCTAGGGGCCTGACATTGATGGCCATATGGAGGTAGAGAAGAAAATGGAGGCATGGGTAGACCTTGTTTTGCCTGTAAAGGGAAACACTGGAAATCATCACCTGATCCAGTTATAAAAGGCTGACTGACTGATCAAGGGTATAAAACCAAGTGGGAGCATCAGTGCCCATATTTGCCTGGCTGGTCCTGGAGAGAAAGTGAGATTAAACAAGAAGAGTGGCTGACAAAGGAGGTCATCAGGGTTGTACTGGGTAAATTAAGTTCATGGAACTGTGAAAAGTTTATGAATCCCTCAGAGATGCTAGTCCCACATGATCAAGACCTGGTATATTGAGTGTAGTGGTTTACACAGACATGGAGGAACAGCACAACATCCATGCCATCCAGGCTCCTAGGCTCGATAAGAAGATAATCATGGCTGACACAGCTAGATCAGCCATGGATGCCACAAAGTACCAGTTTCACATGGCAGTGGACACAAATGACACTGCTTCAAGGATTCGGGTCCATGTGGTATTCTACTGTATCCTTAAGGAGACTGGTCTGGCTTATTAGTTCACGGCTATGAAAAATATATGACTTCATCGGAGGTGCTAGTCTCACACAATAAAAACCTGGTATACTGGGTGTAGTGGTCTACATAGACATGGAGGGACAGCAGTACATCCATGCCATCCAGGTACCTAAGCCCAATAAGAAGATAGTGTCCACACCCTATCCTGAGCTGTAGGGCTAAAGGAGGCTAGCAGCATCCATGGTGAAGAGTAACCAGTCTACCTTCTGGAGAGGAGCTCTAATATATATTCTGTGTCTGCTCTCCATTGGGGGTGGTTAAAGAAAGCTGTCAACACTGGTGAGAGTTGGATGGAACAGGAGGTATGGGAGAGGTACCGTTCAACTCTTCCTAACAGCATTTTATTGTTTCAGGGTTTCTAGTTCCTTTAACATAGGTTGTCATCCTGAGGAAGAGTCTAAAAATATTCTTGATCGCAGTTACACCCAAGGTCATTGGAGAGGTGGAGACAAGAGTTCTTCTTCAGGATTGGTGACTGCCCCAGTTAGTCATGGTGGGTTAAAAACCTGTGGTATCAAAACAAAAATTATGCTATTTTGATGTGACTGCAATGGTTAAATATAGACCCTGTTAGACAGCATTACTGAGTAATGACATTATTAAATGTTTAGTATGGGGTCCAGATGAATAGACTCATTTGTTAAAGGATTTTTTTTTTTGCTTTTCTATTAATAACCCTGGGTTTCTTTCTCTAGGAATTCCAATATATTTTGTTTCAGCCTCTGTCTATAGGGCTTGCTATTAGGAGGCTAGATAGCCAATGGGGGGTTGAGTCATCATTCATGCTGGTAATGGATGGGAGTGTGGCCATACCCTTGAGTCAGCACACCTATGGCTCCATGCCCCCCCATTGTTTACACTTGCTGATGGAAGAGAGTATTTCTGGACAGGGAGAATGTAACCCCCCCCATCAAAGGGTGTTATTTCCATCAGGCTCTCCATTTCTATAACTGTGTGTAGAGGGTTAAACCCTGGGCCACAGCCATGTGACAGTAGTCATCATATATTAGGGAGAGTGTTGGTACCAAAAGGGCCAGCAGAATGGGGAAAAGAGAGAGAGGGTATTGTGGCAGGAGATCTCTCTCGAGGAGGTCTCTGGATAGGCCTTTGTGGACCTGAAGCCAGCCCAGAGTGAAAAGAGTCATGGAGAAGGGTAAAAGGGAGTGCATTCAAGCTGGTGGCTGACCCAAGTTCTGCTTAAAAAAACACCATCTCTAGCACTGTAGGAACTCACACTGGGATGATGGGAGGAAGTGTGGACTTTAGGTCTGAGAAACGCATAACTGGTCTACCCAAGTGTTGCACATCACTGGAGCTGGTGTCCATTAGGAGGGCTGAAGCTCAAGGTTCAATGTGGTGGAATAGCTCCTCCCACACTCCAAATAAATATCATCCTGTCCCAGCAGCTTCCGCTTAGAGCATTGTGAAACACAGACTTTCACGGTGCCCTGAGCTCCTTCGTGGCTTGTGGCTTAGCCTCCTTTGTTTCTTGTGTTGCCTCTCTTTCTGCTTGTTTGCATTTTGCCTCCCCACTGCTTCATCTTTGTCCCCCCATTTCCCCTTTGCTTCTGTTCCTTCCCCTACCCTGCCCCTCTTCCCCCCATCCGCCCTCTGTCTCCCTGCCTTGTTGGTGTCTTGCAGCCTGGTGTCCACTTGTGTCTTGTCTTTTTGGGAAGCCACTGTGGTTCCTATATATATCTCTATTCCCGAGCAACCCACTGTCCTCCATTTCCTTCTTCAATACAGCTATAACCGATTTAGTGCTAAGCTTCTCCAGCTCGAACCGTCTCCATTACTTGGTGTTCCAATGTCACTGAACCAGCATTCCCCTCTTGTTTTAATCCATTCCTTTTTACTCCTGGCTGTCACTATATATCCAGAAAAGCCATAAGACTACCTTCAATTGAACTCCTCTTGGGGCTGCCGCTTCATTTCTCTGCAGCGCTCACGGAGTATGATGTCATCCTCAAGCATTCCACCACAGACCAACCATCGCACCATCAGTTTTTTACTTCTAGTCCATCCGTTCACCTCACTGCAGTCCAATTCAGAATCGTGTGAGCCTCCACTTCCTGATTGTCTAAGTAAGTGTTCATCTATTACTCAACTCAAAATGAGCTACACCTTGCTTTCTGCCATACAGTAGCACACTGATCAGAAAGCTTCAATATAATTTCTTGGCCCCTTTTGCAGGTCATATTTGGAAGTTTACTGTCATATGAGCTATAATCGATATATTTATTTGTGTGCCCTAGGTAAAGTAATTAGTGGTACAGTTCCTTTATGTCAGTGCTATGCTGAAAGAAAAAAAAAGAACTGAAACTCTTTGATACAAATACTAGACAGCACGCTTTAAGGACATGCTCCCCTAACAAAATTCTTCCATGGTTCACCAGCCCAGCCCATTTCATATTATTTCTCATCCTGTGTTCATAGTCCTTTTGTTTACTCAATATTCTGCTGCCCATCCTGACCAGACCATAGCCTCCAGCAACTCCTATGCTATTTTGTTTCCATAATTACAGCCATTTCCCATTCCTTCCTTTCCTCCCAGCACTTCTATGTTGGAAGAATTTGTCCTATTTTGTTTCCCATTCCATTATGTATGTTTTGTCCTCCCCATGCTATTCCCACTCCTCCTTCCTCAATATATTTTCTGGCTCTGCCTCAGTATTCTTGTATTACTCTTCTTTCTACCTCACTGCTACCAGATGTCTTTTCCTTGCTGAGCCCATACCAGCAGCTTAACAGCCTTCATCCCTAACTCTGCCTTGAGAGGTATCGCAGTGCAGGTGGGTTTGACCACTCCACAGGGGATTGAAGCCTGTTTCTTCCAATTACTATCTCTGCCAATTCCAATAGCTATCAGCAATTTGACAGTCTCCATCCCTAACTCTACCTGGTGAGGTATCGAGTGAAGGCGGGCTTGCCCTGTTTACCGGGGATGGGAGTTCTGTCCATTGTTTTCAGTTTCTACCATCACTCAGTTCCATGCCATCGTTCTGATGGTCTCTGTTTCTAGCTCTGCCTAGTGGAGTATTGAGCAAAGATGGGGTTTCCCTTTCTACCAGGGATGGAAGTCCGTGTCCTCCATCTTCCTTTTCTAACCAAATCCATTCTCTAGCAATGCTCTGGCAGCCTCTATTCCTCACTCATGCTTTGGCATCTAAGTGACATTGGGATCATCCTGTCTCCCTGGGATTGGAGCCTGCTTCCACAGATTGCCTCATTTACAGATTTCATTCTCTCCAGCATCGTTCACTCACATCATCTACCGATTCCATTCCCTCCAGCATTTTTCAGTTACCTTCCTCATGCCTTGGCCATGTTCATCATTCCTTTGCCTTCCATCTTGGACACCAGTTCCACACGAATATCCAGGCCTCATTCCTGCTCTCCTATGGCCATCCACAGGCTTTAAAATAAGCCTCATCCTTCAAAGACTGGACTGTTCTACCCTAGTGCCACACTGTAATTACCGAGATGTCCTGTGCTCAGTTTGTCTCTCTCCCTGGATTTATGTTCTTCATCCTCACTCCTTCACCTCTTCCTATTCTGGATCTCGGACCCTGCCAGGCTTTTTTCCATGTCTTCTGACTTCTGGACTTCATGGCTCTGCTTACCTGCCAGTTTCCATTTGATGCACTGGACATTCCTGCTCCTCCGATTTTCCATCCTGGATTTGTCTATGTCTGCATCTATCATTGCTTCCTACCTCTCCTGCATCAAGATCAGTTCTGAACTCATTGCCTGCTGTGCGGTATTGGCCTTCTGTTTGTGTACTGTCTCCACCCTAATTTACACTTGGACCCATCTGGCCCTGCTTCCTTGCCTACATGGATTTTTGGTTTTCCATATATCCATACTTTCACCTCATAGCCTCCATGGATTCCAAGATATACATCGTATTCCATCACTGCATTGCTACTGCTCCATATTCACCTAACCTCACTCTGCCTTATTGGCATATCCAACTGTTATGCCACCAGTGTCCCTTCCTATTCCTGCTCAAATCATGGCATTCCACTGCTTCCACTCTTCAATCCATTTCTGCTAAACCTCCTTGATCCACTTACTGGAGTCATGGCCTTTTGCTGCCTACACTCCTCCTTCATACATCATCATTACTTTGTCTTTCTTACTGGACTTGGTTGGCTTGCTTTCTGCTGGCTTTTTTCATATCAGCATTCCTATCAGTCAGTCGTCAGCCTATCTCATTGGTCAACCATACTGGTGCCTCATATCAGTCATTTGTATCAGTCACTTGTATCATCTGGAATACTTCTACTAGACTGATGGCTGCTGGCTATGCCTGGCCTCCTCATCTCCAGTGCCTCCTAGTTACCATTGACTGTCTGCCCTCCTGTGCGACCTCATTCTGTCCTGGAAGTTCTTCATTCTCATTCACAGCTCTGCACCTTGTGACATCTCCACATCTCCTCACCACTCCTTTTGCACTTTGGCCCTGACTCCTGGATCGCACTGCTTGACTCATTGTACTTGGCTTGCTTCCTACTCATCCATATCTCCAGCATCTCCTTGGCATATTTGTAAGGACCGTTGTTCTGTTATGCTGCTGTATCCATTTCCGCTGCTCCTGCAGCCCAGGGTTTTGACACGTTTGGCTTCTGAGTCTCTTCTTCTGGGCATTCTCCCTGTTTGCTGCCATCCAGCACTCACTCATCTGTTTGACCATGTCTCCTGCTTGCCCTGCCTTATTCTCCTCCTACAGCTGGCATTGTTGCTTCTATTCAGAGTTTCAAGGATTATCAGCTTTTCTCGTCAAAGAGACAATCCCTGTCTAGTGACATCCCTCCACATGCTCTACGTCTTGTACTCAGACAATATGTATTTATTTATTTAGTTTTTGTTGACCTGGTAAGTGCACTAGACAAATCCCACCTATTTTCAGGCATGACCCGGGGGAGGGGGATACAGATGAATGCCAACTGACCTTGAACCAGATTAAGCTGTTGGTGGTGTTTTTAGTGAATGAGGGAAATTTGGTCAGGACACTGGGGAAATTCCCCTACTCTGTGAGAAAGAGGGCGCTGCATCCTTACGATTTCTTCTCAGTGTGTGGGAGTTTTTGGTGTGAGCAGATGTGAAGGAGGCTGAGGAGCCGATCACCTCCTCAGCGATGGACGACGTGATCATGATGGCCACAGACCCGGCTTTGGACCTGGCAGAGTCTAATGATAGTTTGCAGATACCTGATGAGGATTGCTCCTGCAATGTCCCCTTGGAGGCAGGAGTGGCTTTGCTGACCCGTGATACAGTCGGAATTCATTCTCGACTTGCTGAGCTTGACCGCCAACGGAACCTTTTGTTACAGGAATTACAGCGTTGTCGAGAAGATGTTCCCCACGCTCCAGAACAGGAAGGGTCACATATCACCGCTGCACCAGTCCCTTTTGCTGTAACGCCAGCTATGGAGCCCACGGAGCTGCTACCTGCACAACCTTCTTGCTCCGCTACTGAATTATGGGCAGAAATGGGTGAGTCTACAGTTTTATCTACCGCTGCCCTGATGCATCCGACTGCTGGTTCTGTGGGGATTGATACTAATTTTGTTTCAAATGCAACTCCTGAAGGCTTGACTGTGGGACTTTTTTCTATAGGCCTCTCCCCGAAGGACAACCGATCTCAGCATGGGGGTGCAGTTAGTCAAGCTGCTAAGGGGTGTAGATCCCCTCTTTGTCTGTGACTGCTCCCTTTTATTCACAATCTGTGCAACCACTAGATGGGGAAGCTAAAGCCCCTGCTACCTGGATAGCTGCAGCCTTAGAAGCTGCGGGGTTGGTAAAATCCCCTGATGGAAAATCTTGGGATGCTAATTTTCCTGCAGGAGGGAACAAAGCTCCTTCTTCCCCAGTTGCAGTCTCATTGATAACGCCAGGTCAGTTACCTGCTGAAAGGTCTGATCTTGTTTCACCTACTCCCAGTCCTGATATGACGGATGACATTAGGCGGCTAGAAGAAGATGGCCTGCTACCTCCCACTGACCCCCACTGAGGCTTTGAATGAATGTCTTGTACTTCGGTAGCCCATTCCTGCAGCACCTTCACTGACTGTACCTGAACAACAATCTACTTCGTCTGTATGGCATGCCAAGGTGAATGAAAAACTGTTTCCTGCTATGTTTGGTTTATTAAATGAGCCTGCTGCTAGACGTAATGCAGTGAGGTTGAAATTTAGGGGATCAGTGGATGATATTCCTAATAGAATCTTTATAGGGCAGGAACTGCTGAAAAAAAGTATGAGGTTTTATGCATATGAGATCTATGCATTAATCCATATGCCTGGGGATTCTATCTTTGACATAAGTTTTAAGCATCCTGCTGGGTTGGACCGTTTTTGGAAACAGTATCAGGCTTTAAAAAACGCTCCTTTATGGAAACCTTTTTTGGCTATCCCCCTAACTAAACCTGTTACAAAGAAAATTACTATATTATTTCGCAACGAAGAAGTCAGCGTTGCTGATATGACCTATTGGTTACAACAGCACTGTACTGTTAAAGGCCCCCCTGAGCCCATTCTTGACGATGAACATCTTTGGACACGGGGCTGGCATTATTTGATTGACCTACGTTTAAAGAATGATTTAACTAAACACCTGCCTGTTTTTTTCTGGGGTGGGACAGGGGTGTTCTTTTTTATCCAGAACAACCAAGGGCTTGTTATAAGTGTCAGGCATTGGGGCATTTGAGTAATGTGTGTGACCAACAGAAGTGTGGGCTTTGTGGAGATTTAGGCCATATTGGGGCTCACTGCAGACATCCAATGAGGTATAACCTCTGTGATGAGCAGGGGCACACTTTCCGCTCTTGCTCTTGGGCCTCCCATAATCAAGCTGATCCTGCCCTACGTGCTGAGCAAGATGTGTATGTTGCCAATGCTCAAAAGGAGCACCAGAAGATGCAGGATTTACTTCTACATTCTGATTTACCTACTACTGTCCCTCACATGCTATCTGCCTCTTCTCCAGTTCCTGCTGAAGAAGGGACAGATCAGGCCCAGGCCCTGGAGCAAATGGATACTACTACCCCAGTCTCTTTTCCTCCTACTACTGTTGGAGTGGGTGCTGATTTTTTTCCTGTTTCCCCTACTCTCCCTACTAGCTCTGAGCAGGTGGCTGTTCCTTTGGTTGATGTGGGACTCCCTCCACTCGATGTGCCCCAGATTAGTGTGCCTGTGGAGGGACAGAAGTCTAATAGTATGCCCCCCCGGGAGTGCAGTGTGAAATTCCCTTTCAGAGGGTCACTCGCTCTAAGTCTTTGAAATCTAGTTCTGAAGCCCTTTCTCTCTCTACTGAGTCTGATCCAGTTGTAGCTTCCAATCCTTTTGGCCCCTTACTGGATCATGAGGGAGATGATGATGGGGTAGATTCTGACTTCTCCTCGGTTGCTTCCTCACTCCCAGAGCCTTCCCCTGATACAGAGGTTAAGGATAAACCTAAACCTAAAAAAAGGAAGAAAAGGAAATGATTTACTCTTTATCTTAGTCCTTGACCCTTACCCTCCTTAATTTTATGGCAAAATACATTTATTTCCTTACTGTTAACATGAACAGTATTAAATCTCAAATAAGGAGATGTATTACTTTTGCCAGCTTAAGTGAACATCATGGTTCCATCATCCTCTTACAGGATACCAGATTGAGTTCACTGACAGTTATAAATGATGCAGAAAAAGATTGGTGGTGGGGTGTCTCCTTCTGGTTATTAGGAGAGGATGTTTGTGATGGTTTGGGTATATTATTCTCTAATATAGAAGTCCAAGTTATGCAGGTCCTGGACCTTGTGCCTGGTAGGGTTATGCTTCTGGATATAATTGTTTCCCATTGTGTATACCGCCTTATCAATGTTTATGCCCCTCAGTCAAAGGCTAGCAGGTTGGCTTTGTTTTATCGCATTTCTCCATATTTGCATACCTCAAAGCTGGTCCTGTGGGGCGGTGACTTTAATTGTGGTCTCTCTGCTAGAGATTGGGGTCATAAAACCCAGAAATTATTTTGTGATACTAATGCGTTATTACAAGTCTTAAAATGTAATAATTTATTGGATGCTTATGATAAGTTACAGTTGGCACCAGTGCATACCTTTTTTAAAAGTACCATTTCTTCTAGAATAGATTTCTGTTTTTTATCGGAGAGACTTACATGTTTTACCATTACAACTTTGCCATTAGAGACTTCTGATCATTTAGTTCTCAAATTATCTATTGGCTCATATCAAGAGCTTCTGATGGGACATGCTTATTGGAGGTTGAATACGTCCTTGTTACAAGATGATGATCTTTACTCACAAATTCATTCCTTTTTTTTGATACGTTCAGCTGTTGGTTTTTTGTATTACAGTCCACTTGATTGGTGGGAAGACACTAAATGTGATCTGAAGAAACTTTTTATCCAAGTCTCTCAGACTAAAGCCAGGAATTCCTATTTAACTTATCTGAGTTATAGAGCTCAGTATTTAAAACTGTTATCACAGGCATGCTCCTCACCGGATACTATGTGCCAACAGTTTCTAGCTGTTAAAAATAAGATGGTTGACTTCCTTAAAACCCGGGAACGAAGGTATAGATACCAACAAAAATATGCCACGACTGGTACTCACGAACAGGTAAACTCACTTGATCTTTCTGAGCAGGAACTGCCTAGATTGTGTATGTCTGCCTTACAGGCTCCTGATGGGTCATGTGTCCAAGACACCAGAGGATTATGGACTGTAGTTCAGTCCTATGTTTTTCAAACTTTTAAAAAGTCCATCTCTGATTCTTTTCATCCTTTTTTCCAACAACTTGAAATTCCATCACTATTACCCTCAGAAACTGAGGCACTTGAGTCCCCTATTTCCATAGACGAAATTACCCAAGCTATTAGTCAGTTGTCTACATGCACTAAACCAGGGATAGATGGACTACCAAATGAATTTTACAAAACATATGTAGATATTCTATCATCATGGTTACTCTTAGTGTTCTGAGCTGTCTGGGCAGAAGAAAGACTTATATCTAGTATGATTAATGGTATTATAATTTTTTTATATAAAAAATGGAATCCTACCTTGTTACAAAACTGGAGACCATTGAGTTTATTAACTTCAGGTTATAAAATTCTGGCTAATATTTTAACTCAACGTCTCTCCAAGCTTGCCAATAAATTGTTAATCTCCACGCAAACGTGTGCTGTTCCTGGCAGAAACATCTCTCAGAACCTTGTCTATAATAGGGAATTAATAGATCAGGGTCTTAGTAATAAGCTATCTGGCTATCTTTTAGCTCTAGATCAAGAGAACGCCTTTGATGCCATATGCCATGATTATATCTGGGCTGTTTTGAATCACTATGGTATTCCTGTTAATTTTTTGACATTGATTCAAACATTATATAGTTCAGCAAGGGTGACACCTTTGGTTAATGGGCTTTTGGGTTTCCCTGTTCCTTATCAGGTTGGGGTTCATCAGGGATGTCCTCTAAGCTCTTTGTTGTTTGTTTTTGGTTTGGATCCTTTATTGTGTTTAGTTATTTAGTTGAAACAGATGATAATATTTTGGCTATTGTTTCTTCGGATGGTTATTCTTTTCATAAAGTTTTGGCCTATGTGGATTACTGTATATGTTCTATAGCTGATATGGATTGTGGAAAACAAGTCCTTGCCCTTTTGGATTCTTTACAAGCCTGTACTGGAATTAGGATTAATACTACTAAAAGTTAATTGATGTCCTTAGGTACGGCCCCTAGTATAGGCACCTTTGACATTCCGGTTGTTACAGACAAATTGAAACTCCTTGGTATATATTTTGGTTTTCAAGAGGCTGTACAAGTTAATTGGGACATGGTTTATGACAAAGCATATCATAAGGTTAAAAAATGGCAATCCTGGAAAATGACACGTAAGAAACGGGTGTTTATTCTGAAATCCTATATTGCTCCTCTTTTTTTGTTCATTTCACATATATTTACATTGCCGTTTTGCATGCACATGAAAATTTTGAGTCTTTTTTTTCAGCTGCTGTGGGGCAGTCATTTGAACCCTGTGAAGAGGGCGCACACCTACAGAACCTGGAACACGGGTGGACTGGGTATGATACATCCCATTGTCTATTTTTTTGGTAACTTTTTTAATAGTTCAATTAGGCCTATGTTATTAGAACATGATGATATGGGTCGGATGTGTATGTCACTGTGGGACTGCCCCTTTTTAACTGCTTGGTGACGGGGCAAATGGCATTCCACAGACAAACAGCTTCCTATTTATGTTCAACATACATTAGGATGTGGAAAGTGGAGCTCAGTTGGTTCATTTCTCATGAACGAAAATCTTTTTATACTTATGTTGTCTCTTCCTATTATTTTGAGGATCCACTTTTTAATGTATCTACTGGTATATAAACACTGCTTCCCTGTTGGCAAGCATAATAGATCCTAGAATCCCCAAAAAAATGCAGGATGTGATTTGGCTGTGTGCCCATCAAAAACTTAACGTGAGGGCCAATCACAAGCATAAGCAGCTTAGTGATAGGGTTTGTCAAGAACAATCATGCCAGGGGCAGTTTGAGACAATGCAGCATTTGTTTTTTGAATGTTCCCTTACTCAAAATTTTTGGACCGCATTGGCACACTGGTGGGGAGAGCCACTACTTGGTTTAATATCTTATGAAATGTTGATATTAGGAAAGATTCCAGCACAGTGGAATAAATGGCACAAAAGCACAGTTACAGTTTTGTTAGCTTGCCTAAAATGGCATATTTGGCAGGCCAGGTGTTTAAGAGTGCATATGAATAAAATAATACAGCTGCAAGATGTTTTTTTTCATATACAGGAAGAACTGGACACTCTTTATGAGTATGAATTCCACACTCTAGGAGAAGAAGTAGGTGCTTTCTTATGGCATAATAATGGATGAGTAGGATGAATTATTGTTTTCTCTCTTTTTTTCATGTGAAAGATTATTGCATCTGATGATTTGGTTTTGATGGATTTTTTTCTGTACAGTGTTATGTATATTACTTTCTTTTGGTTTTGGCTTTTGTTATCTAATAAAAATTTCCCCTACTCTTTTCAATAAGTGCCATTGGATCTTTAACATCCACCTGAACTACCACCAATCCAGGCAGATGGGACCTCGGTGTAATGTCTCATCCGAAAGACGGAAATATGGAAGCACCATTACTTCCAGATAATCTCCACTCGATAATTCCTTGACATTCTATTGGATCAGACTGTATACAAGTTCCTACCTCTCAACTAACTCCACAGCACCATTCCTTAGACCTCCTATTGGATCCAACCATATGGAAGCAATTATCTCTCAATTTACACACATTCATGCATCAGAAAGTTCTCTTCCAAATTATCCTTGTCCAACAGAAACATGAACTTACAGTATATTCTACCAGTATACCTCATCTACTCATCAACAAATTTTCAAGCAAAGTCCTTCATACCCTACCTATTGACATTGGCACAATCCATCATTCAAATTGCAACATCATATCCAATATTGGCAGCGACATATCAGATTTACCATGTCATCCAGTTCACAACTTCCTGGTATAGCTATATAATGACCTCCAAATACTCTTCCTCCTTCTAACATATCAGAACATGCACCAACGTACCTCCAGCCCATGACTATCTTGCTATTTTATGCAATCCTGAATCTTGTTTCTCAGCCTCAGGACATCTTAATACTCCATGAAGCCATCTATATCTCCTCTCCAAGACTTACCAGTCAAGTTAGGGGTCTTCTGATCCTGTCAGGCAGCCTCAATCCTTCCTCATACTCATTCCAATGTATACTATCACTAAGGACAATTTTGTTCCATTCCTGAATACCCCCATGCGTAACTAGCTTGTTTATCTTCATCACAGTTCTGCACTGCACCATTCCTCAGCAAGACTATCCAAGAATATGCAATTGACTAACCTGATTCATCATACTGCTCCTGATAGCAGACCTTGCAGTACTGTATCAGTCAAGCTGACACCGTCAAGACTCATTCAAGACATCTCTCTTTAATTCACATCCCTTATGCATTGCAGTCTCATCACCAGCGAGTCAGCGCCACGTAGGCTTCTCCAGTTCCTGCCACTGAGCCACTTACACTACAGCAGGAAACATAGCCATCATCCTGCCCAATTTGCCTTTGTATACCATACATTAGCATTTCTAACTTGCGATTAAGCCTTGAAATTTCATGCAGGACATAACCGATATTGTATAAAATCACTGTCTTCCAGCCTATTCCATCATCCCCTTCACTGCTTGTCAAGTCCTCCAGTTATGTTCTTCAACTAGGTATCTCAGAGCTTCATTTGTTTGGACTCTTTATCGTCTCTTCAACATATGCTTCCATAGTGAAACATGGTGAATGTACCATTTTCGAATCCATTCAACCTAGTGCAAACATCATGGCTCATTACACCATTTATCTAGCCTTCATTGGATTCCTGTCTCCCAAGGATTTACTATCTCACTGTCCTTAAGCACTTCCAAAAACATTGCCAGCGTCCATAAAATCACCAGTCTACAAAAGAGCTGATCATTGCATCCTTCCTTCAAGGTCCAACAGATTACAGTAAGGAATTCTTTTAACCTGTTTCCCATCATGTAATCACTGCACTGGACTCCAGCGCCCCATCTAGACAATCTCATCATTTCCTAATGCTCAGATCTCCACATTCATTATGTACCTCCAATAAATCATTACCAATAACAAACCAAAACATGGATCTCATTCAAACCTTCCTTCAATAGCCTCAATTAATCCACATTCATCATCTGGACATCCATTCAGATAGCATTGGTTTCTTCAACTGCAAGAAATTGACCTTCCTGTACAAGTTGTCAAAGACTTGGAAGATGGACTTCATCATGCCATTAACTCTACATCAAAAAACCAGAATCAGCACTCAGTTTAAGCATCTAGGATCATCTTCTCTTAGGCTGCCCTGAGAATGGGCAGATCAGTAGCCATGGGTCCTCAGAGGGTTTCTACACAGGGGTTTTCTCCTCTCCTGCGTGCTACTGGTCACACTCTCAGTGAGTTGGAGGAGGTAATCTTGAACCACTAAATTATTTTTGGGGGGCCCTCTGTTCCCTACTCACTACCCGGCTTACCTACCAAGGGTGGGAATAGAGAATGGCCAAAAATTCAAAATCCGCAAGTATACACAAGCACTATGTTATGCACCAAACATTGAATGGGAGGACTGAAGCTCGAGGTTCAATGTGGGGGAATAGCTCATCTCACATTCCAAGTGAAGATCAGCCTCTCCCAGCAGCTTCCGCTTAGACCATTGTGAAACAACCACCTTTCTCTCCTGCCTCCTTCTTTTCCGGCACTCTACTCACTCTTGGTGCTGAGCCCTCTATTCACTACTTGCTACCCAGCTTACCTACCAAGGGTGAGAATAGAGAAAGGCCAAAGTTCAAAATCCACAAGTATACACAAGCACTATGCTATGCACCAAACATGAGTGGTTGGCTGATGGGGGGAGGCACATGCCAATTCTTTCAGTATGTCTGCCATACTCTCTGTCCAGGAATCTAAACCCAGAAGCCCTTGTGAGAGGGGCTCAGTGAAGACAGTCATGGTATGTCATCTGGTGGGATCTCCTAAAGGATCTAAGGGACTGTTTAATGCACTTTGGGGAACAAGAACATATTTGTAACCTGAAATGTGCTGGCTATTTGTGTAAATAAACTCTGCACTACTTGACAATGATTTAATCATTGTGAACAATGAATGTGCACCACCTTATGGAGGACCTGAGTGGCCAAAGTATTGCACTCCCAAGTTCCAGTATACAAGGCCTGAACCCCAATCAGCCTGCCAACATATTGGTAGACCCATAGGGAGGACAGGATACATTAAACAAATGAAAGCTATGCCCTCATGCCCTCCAGTGATCCATCCCATCTAGGAGTGCTGAGGGGAACAGTTGGGGACAATCAGGCCCTTCAAAGATATGGGGAAGCCATGCCAGGTGGATAAATAGATGCTATTACTGGGTCCTCCCTGGCATAGTGTTGACACTCTCTGTATGACTGCCATGATGCAGATAGGTTGCTGTGGGTCTTGTGACCATTTTATTTATTTGTTTAAGAGTTTAACCAGGCAGGCATACTGAGCGGAGAACCACTCGTTTCCAGATGTGACCTGGGGGAATTAGGGTACAGGGTAACATAGGATGATATTTACATATAGTATGAGCTTTACATATAGTACAGAATATACAACAAGGAGAGCAGAACATCTTTAACATTGAAGACCCTAGCAGTGTAGCAGTAGATTATATCATAGGCTAGCGGGTGGCGGGAACCACAGGATGACATTTACATGCAGTATAGGATATACAATTATTGAGTGCTAACAGATTAGTAGAGCTGCCAGGGGGAGTTGCAGCAGCGTAGGGTACCACTGGATGACATTCACATACATGCCCGCCCCATTTCAGCTGCCCACATATACATCTGTGCGGAGTGGAATAAGATGTAGCGTGCCTTCAAAGCAGCTGTTGTGAATGCCAGGGGGTCTTCCCCATGTGCAGAATGAGCACTTTGCAGCTTTTGCTCTCTACTCCGCAATCCCTTTGTAAACTGTGCCCTTATTAGGTACAGTATTTCTCTCTCTGTCTTTATCCCTGTATCCTCGGTGGTTGTCTTTTCTCTCTAATGTATACTTTCTGGAGTAGAATTAACTATTCTTTTTTAATTCAAATATTTGTTTTTCATTTTTATTTTATTTATTTATTTATTGAAATGTTTCACCAGGAAGCCACACTAAACAACAAGTTTCACGTCTCCCGGTGTGACCTGGGTCTTTATATATCAATTGTATGTTGTGTGTTCCCATTTATTCTTTCTGTTGTCTTTACTGCACTGTTGATTCATTGTAATGCTGTTTTAAAACTATGCTCACCTCAGTGTATCCTCTGGAAATCAGTGTGATGCTCTGCCACCTGCTTATTGTTATTTTGTATAGTATTTGTGTTATAAATAAAATGTGTATGGTACATGACTGCCTGCTTAAGGATGGTAGGCAGTGTAAGGAGACTTGACCTTTGACCTTCAAAGTGTCAGTGTTGTTGAAGTAGCATTATGTTAAACTGACCAGTGAAACCACTAATTAAAGCCTTCCTCCCAGAGAGACAGTTTATTACCCCTTATAACCTGCTCCTGCTTTTGAAGTTGGAAACTAAATATGAATTTTATGACTCTAGCAGGAAGGGAAGTCAGTTGGCTGATCTTTTATGGTTTCTCACCTAACAGAGAACTAGTGACAGATGGTGGGGTTATGAAACATCAAAGGGAATGTTTTGAGCAAAAAGACTCATATTTTGGGAAATTGCTAGTTGCTGATTTTCACTGTAATAACATACATCCTTGTGAGTATCCATACTCAGATTACATACAGTATTTATCACAGATCTAACAGTGACCTCATGGGTGACATCACCAGGAGGTGGAGAAAACTGACTTTTGAATATTGCTTGCAAGAGAAGTTGGTGCAGAAGGACTCTCTGAAAATAAATGACACACTTATCCTGTGGACTGGTAACTAGGCACTTTAGAAGGATAATTCAGCTGGAACTGTTAATATTTTTGGTAGGAGTTTGTGTTCTGTAACTTCCCATTTATTTTATGTGACTGTAAGTTGTTGATATATTTGTTCTGTGTTTGATATTTTACCTATTTTACAATTTTTAGTAAACAATATTTTCCTTGAAATTCTGCCTGTGTTTCTCAGTTTTCTTTTGCATGTGAATGCTGAACCAGTGTTTAATTCTGACAGCTGTTAAGGGCTTGAATGTGTTACTAATCTTGCTAAAGGTAAGAATATACCTAGGTCTCATATCGAGACGTAAGGGTACATTTTGAAAACCTGGCTGGGTGCCCCTGGGTGAAGGATTATATTGCATTTCCCTGAACAGAATATATATCTGAGCCTGTTAGCTGGGTATGCTAGCATAAGGTTCACATTTTGACCCCCAGGACTTGAGGCTGGTTGGTGATTCAGACCCAAAATAGACAGGAGGGTTACCCTGTTTGTCACTGTTCACACTATCGCACTTCAAGGTTGGCACTGTGGGAGCAGAAGGTCTGACCTGCGGAGCACATTTGTGACAATCAGCTGTTCAAGACACAAATCCTGGAGAAATACTTTAAATGAGCAAATAAAAATAAATGATTTTATGGGATACAGTAAACACTGTCCCTGCCCCCAGCACAAAAACTTGCATTGGGCCTCTAAGAAATAATTTTCTCAGCTTTTTAGCATGCTGATGTAATCCCCAACTCCAAATGGGGCTTACTGTCTGGTTATCTTCACTGCTGCTGCCTTCCCTTGTTCTGCTCCTTCACCCTGATCTTGATCCGGACTGCAGCTGCAGGATATGGGGCTGAACTGGACACTTTCTTCATTTCTTTAGGCAGAAAACACCTTTCTCACTGCAGTCAGTAAGCCGTATTGCTTCTTCACTCTCCTGACTCCCATGGACTGTGGCAGTGGGGCAAGGGAGTGAACTTTGGACCAGAGCTTTTCTTTGGTGCAGCCATGCCACGGATGCCAGTGACTCAGCCACCCAGGGACTTTATTCACTCAACCCTCTGGACTGCCTTCGGGATCGGGGAGAAAAGTGAGGAGTTTGCTGCATTCATTGAGTGTTTCTGAAAGTCACGTAGAAGCCGCACCACAGAAACCATGCCTGCATGGTGCACAACCTCTAGGCACACTGGACAGCATTTCTCTGCCATCAGTTCACCCCTCAGTCCTACCACAGTGCAGCAGGGACCAGGAGGTATGGAAGCTGATTGCCACAAGCTGCATTTTGTGGCAAAAATAACTTTTAAACATAATGTAAACTAAAAACAGTTTGGAGGAATGCCATGTTGTTGTGCTTGTGTCCTGATGACAGCAGTGTAGGGTTCAGAGGACACACAATACACCACAGCATACATGACTGAGAAACATAAAAAAAGGGCACAAATGCCATATTTAATGCATAAAAGATTTAAGTGGAAAAAAAACGAAAGGGACAGTTTCAGATACTGGAGCTTCACATCATACTAGCAGATGCTTCGTCTGGAGGCCCTATCTGTTTTGCAGCTGAATTTAGTATTTGTATTTTTTTCACATTTCTGAGTCATGTATGCAGTGGTTTGTTGAATGTCCACATTGCTTTCTGCTTTTTCCACCAGCACCTGCACTATTATGAGTGTGTGGATTTTGTGTATGTTTGTCATAGGGATCAGAGAACAGCACATGCTGCCTGGGAGAAACAACCAATCCTGAGCTCAGCTCTGCAAAGCTGCAAGCTGCTCAATGGCTCAGGTTACAAAGGGCCTTGCGTACATGCTTTCACTAACAAATTACCAGCCACCGAGAGCAAAGGATTAGCATAATGAATTATGTATGACATGTTAGTAATGAGAGTTAATTCTTAGATGGAAACAGCTTCAGATTTGTCTGGGAGAGAGAAAGAGTGAAATGTGAGTGATTTCAGCAGACAGCTACTTGGCTGAGAAACTCTGTTGAAAAGCCTTTCCAAAAAGAGTTTTCTGTTCCAAGCATGAACAACAACAAAGCGCTTGCACAGGGCTTTGGTTGCTATCAGGACTTGTTCTGACAGAGGACCTAAGCTATCTGAGGCCTTGAGTGACAGCCTACCCCACAGGGGAAGGCAAGCTTCTCCCCATGGGGTGAAGAAAACATCAGAGCATCGATGACCAGCACAGACTACACCCCTCACCACCTGCAGGCACATTGGTTCTGCTGCACCTGTAACACTGTCTGCATTTGTCAACTCAGAGGATGACATCCCAATAGAACCAGCAGCCACAGAAGCTGCTTGAGGTCATGAGTACTGTGTCAGTACTCCATCAGTTCTCTGGTTAGCTAGGGATAGTTAACAAATTGCTGAGCATTCTTGTGTGACTGTCATTTAGACCCCATTTTAGAACTGCAACAGGCAAGAGTAACGAGCATCTATGTTGGATATTTGGTTTGGGATCCCCAGTGTTCATGGTCCAACGTCAGGCCTGCAACCACCTGCTGTATACATGCACCACTAGACTATTTGGGGAGCTCTCAAGGGACTTTGGGGTACTGGTGCAACAGTCTGGGAAAACAGTAATGACTGGGTGGGGCTCACCTGATGGTGGTGGAATTTGCAGGGTGAATATGTGAAGTGCTGTTTTACTGCAATTAACCCATTCATTTCCCCATCCAGAACTTGTTCCTGTCCCATAAGAAATAGCCCTTGTCTTTTTTTTTATTATTGAATTTGTGTTTTTTCTAGTTATTGTTATTGGGATTGTGGTGGTGCAGCCCACTTCCTCATTTATTTCAGCCTTATAAGGCTCTTTGGGGACTGTTAGCAAGGAGTTATTAACCCCAGGAAATCCTGTAAACATCTCCATAGGGTGTCTCTGAGCAAATGTTTATTATAAAAACTCAAATCTTGCTCCCCTAGCAAAACCAGAAGTACTGACAAACGGTACTTCTGGTCTGCCCTAATTTAAGCACCCCATCCACCTCACAAGCATCATTTCCAATAGGGCAGTGTACTGTATGTGTGTGTGTGTGTGTGTGTGTGTGTGTGTGTGTATTATAAAAAAAGACTCCTCAAGAAAAAAATTGCTGCTATTTGTCTGTGTCACTCTAGCCCTCTGGGACAGCCTGTTGTATTGTGCATAGCACCTGGGATTGTGGAGGTGCAGCCTATTTCTTCATTTACTTCAGCACTGCAAAGCACTTTGGTGACTTTTAGCAAGGAGTTATTAACTCCAGAAAACCTTTTAAGCAGCTTATAGAATCATAGAATCATAGAAACTTGACAGCAGAAAAGGACCACACCGGTCCATCTTGTCTGCTCCTTTCTCCCGCTACTCATCCCTCCTTCCGCAAGCTTCCACCCTCCCCCACTATTCAACCCCATATATTTGTCCCATGCCCTGTTGAATCCCTCCACCATTTCAGCCCCCACCACCTCTTCTGGTAGTATGTTCCAGGACTCCATCACCCTCTCCGTGAAGAATCAACCCCTCACAATACTTCTGTATCTTCCTTCCTGCAGTCTAAGGCTATGCCCTCTAGTTTTATTCTCCTCGTTCTTTTTAAGTTAACACCTTTTCCTTACTTTGTTGATCCCCTTCACATACTTAAAAGTTTCAATCATGTCCCCTCTTTTCTTTCTTGTCTTCAACATGTACAGATCCAGTTCCTTACACTTCTGCTCGTATGTCATTCTTTGCATTCCCTGCACCATCTTGGTTGCTCTTCTCTGAACCCTCTTTATTCCATCTATGTCCTTGTGTAGGTGCAATCTCTAGAACTGGACCCCATACTTCAGGTGCAGCCTTACCATGGCTTTGTAGAGGGGCATCAGTATCTCCCTCTTTCTACTAGTAATGCCCCTGCTGATGCATGCCAACATTCCATTGGCCTTCCCCTCTGCCCTGCTACATTGGTTACCTACCTTAAGGTTGGATGAAACTGTAATTCCCAGATCCCTCTCCTGTTCTGTTACTTTGATCTCCCCCTCTCCTAGGGTGTAGCCTGCTCATGGGTTCCTATGCCTCACATGCATCACAGCACACTTTTTGGCATTAAATTTCATGCCATGTCTCTGATCACTCCTCAGGTGTCTTCAGGTCCTGCCTCATGTCCTCCATCCCCCCCGGGGTGTCCACCCTACTGCAGATCTTTGTATCATCAGCAAATAGGCACACCCTCCCCCTCAGTCCTTCTGCTATATCACTGATATAAATGTTAAAAAGGAGGGGTCCCAGTACTGACCCCTGGGGTACCCCACTCATCACCCCCTCATCTGGAGTACACCCCATGTAGCACCACTCCCTGGCTTCTACCTGCCAACTAGTTCTCCACCCACATGGTTATTTCCCCTCCCACATCTACACTTTCCAGCTTGCTTACCAACCTTCTGTGAGGGATAGTGTTGAAGGCCTTACTGAAGTCAAATAGGCTACGTCCACCACCACTCCCTGGTCGACCAGCTGCGACACCCAATCAAAGAACCCAAATAAGTTTGTCTGACATGATTTTCATTTTGTGAAGCCATGCTCCCTGTCATCCTGCAAGCCACTCCTCTCTAGGTAGTCCACCACTCTATCCTTGATTAGTACCTCCATGACATTCCCCCCCACTGAAGGGAGGCTGACCGGGGCGATAGTTCTCCATCACCTCCCTACTACCCTCCCCTTGTGTAAAGGCACCTTGTCCACCCTCCTCCAGTCTTCTGGTACCTTTCCCAAATCCAGAGACAAATTGAATAGCTTCGGCAGTGGGCCGACCAACTCCTCCTTCAGTTCCCTGATCACCCTGAGGTGCAACCCGTCCAGCCCCATTGCCTTGTCCACCTTCATCCTGCCTAGTTTCTTATACCTGTGTTACCTGTGGCTCTCTACTTTTGTACTAATAAATTTTCACATAGTAAATCACTTTACATGGACTGTGACTGTTTTTTTGGTTTGTTGCTCAGTGTCTTTCCTGTATTTTGTACTGTGATTTATCTTTATTCACTGCTGCATAACTGGGCATTTTTGGCCTTGAGCACTGGTTTGCTCCATTTTTCTTTGTTTAGTTCCTTCTTAACCCTGTCAACACTGAAAGGGCTCAGATCCACCCTTTTGCCCCCATTCCCCTCCCCCTAAGTTCTGGTCCCTGGCCCTCTTCCTCCTCCATAATTACTGAACAAATGTAGGGTGTCTCTGAGCAAATATTTATTATAAAAACTCAAATCTTGCACCCCTTATGAAACTGGAAGTACTGATGAACAGCACTTCTGGTCCATCTTGACTTAAGGCCTTCAATTCATGAGAATCAGTGAGCATGCAGTAGAGGCAATGCACCAGTAGAGGCAAGCATGTCTGTCAGCTTCATCAGAGGAACTCGGGGAGGAGACCAGGAATCTTGACAGAATAGCACAGCATTTTCAATTTTTTTTGTATTTAAACCACATTAAAATGGACCCCACCGACACCATCATGAGAAGCCTCATGTACATGGAGAAATCAACCATCAGCCGTACCTCTAACTTAATTTGTAATAAATGTCAAGCCTATCAGGATTTACAGATTGAACTGAGACAGGTACAGGATGAGCTAAAAAATGCTACTGAAATAAACAGAACTGAATCTTTTGTCAAGGAACTAGAAACTGAAAATGTCTTAATAAAAGGTTTTCAGAATCAGGAACAAAATACAAGTAAAAAAAGATTAAGAGTGGAGGAGGAGGAGTTGGGGCAAATGAGTATAAGTGAAAACAGAAATAAAAATGGTATCGAGGAATGTAACTCATCACTAGAGAATGACTGGATGTTACTGCAACATTCGAAAAAAAGAGAGCAAAGAAAGCCATAGTGCAGACAGTGGAAGCAACACAATTATACAGTTAACTAATGGATTTGAACATCTTCCCCTCAAGGTACCTCCTCAAACAACAATCAAAACCACAGAACATAGACTGGACATTATCAAAGGGAAGCAATATGTAGTGCTGGATGATTCCATCATTAGGCTTTGTGATGCCACAGTATGCAACCTAGACAAGGCAAAAAGAATGATATCCTGTGTCCCAGCAGCCAAAGTTAAAGATATTGAAGATATACTGAGTTCTTATACTGGATATAGAATGGAAGAAGGCACAATTGTCCATTGATACCATTCCCCGCATTAGTGGGTCCATCTTATTCCCTTATGTAGTAATAATTTATCTATTTCTTATTTGAAGCAGTTGACTGACTTACTTAAAATAACATTATTTAAATGTTTGTGGAATAGCAATGAGGAGATATGAAGTATATATGCTTGTGTAACTTTGTGGTACTTTTTCTGGCATTACTCTATTCCCACCTTTGAGTAGTAGTAGGTAGGTAGGTAGTAATCTGTAGGGAATAGAAAGCTCAAGAGCAAGGGTGAGAAGAGCACTGGAGAAGGCGGAGGAGGGGATGGTGGTGGATGAAAAAAAACACTTCCTAAGCAAGGGAGGTGTGTCAGCAGAGGGCTTATGTAGAGGTTGTGGGAGGAGCTATTCCCCACATTGAACCTCAGGCAAGCCCTCCCATTCAATGTTTGTGGAATAGTAATAGGGAGAGATGGAGTATATAGTGCTTGTGTAACTTGTAGTACTTTTTGTGGCTTTACTCTATTCCCACCCTTGAGTAGTAGTAGGTAGGTAGGTAGTAATTTGTAGGTAATAGAAGGCCCAAAAAGAAACCTCCTCCAACTCATGGAGAGTATGACCCCCTGGCACTCAGGAGAGAAAAAACCCCCAGGTGGAGGAAACCTCTGAGGACCCATGGCCAGAGGTCTGCCCATCCTTCTGGGCATACTAAATGGAGAAGGATCTAGGGTCTAGTAACCATAGCTAATTCAGGGTTGGTGAGTTGCTTGGAGAGATGATAGTCCATCTTCAATCCGTGGATGATGCCGACGCATGATGATCCTGAGGTTGAAGAGATCTGTTCTGAATGAGCAACTGAATCATAAGTATAAAGTCAATCCGAGTGAAGGAGGATGAAGGAAGTTCAAGTATCCAAGATGATGAATGATGCTTGTCCAACGGAATTGTAATGGGCAGAGGGATCACGACTGGATTGATAAGGTACTAAACTGGGAATGGTGGGACTGCAATGATAGAAGAAGTCATTGGTGAATGATCCAACTTGTGTGATGCTCGAATGTTAGGGTATGGTCTGAAGGCTAGGAATTCTGTATTGAACAGGAGTCACTAAGGAAACATCCATACAGCAGAATTTGTAGAAGAGTCTTTGAGAGCCATGGAGATGATAGTTCATTCTCGATCCAAGGAAAATACAGCAAAATAGTGATTCTGAAGGTGAAGGGTACATCTTTCCGTAGGGATGGTAAAATCCTATGTGTAAAGCAGATCCAGTTAAGGAAAGGCTATGTAGACCATATATCCAAAGTGACAAAGGATGGATGTCCAAGGGATTGTATGGAGGTTATGAGGCGGGAGAGTAAGATGAGATTGATATAAGACAGTACACTGTGGTAGCTGTGATGATTAGTAAAGTTATGAGCGACTACTCCAATTTGCATAAGGTTTGATATTCAAAGTAGTTTGAAGATAAAGAATCGATTAGTGAGTGCAAGTCACTAGATAAGCATCCCAAAGTAAAATACATAGAGGAGTTTGAGTGCCTGATGAAAGTAATGCCAGAAGTGTTTAGTAAAACCCAGAAGAAAATCTGTGGAGCCATCCAGATGGTAACCTAGCATATATGAAAAATGATTGGAAATGCAGTATAAGGAACAGATGGCATCTTTGGTCATGATGTTCATGATTTTATGCATAATTCTTTGCTGGTACGCTGCCTGAAGTATGTGTATTCCTGTGGTGTGATAATTTAGGAGATACACTGTGGTGGCATAGGTGGTTAAGTTTATGGGTAATTCTGATGCTGAAGTACATGAGAAAAGCTTGGAGTGGATTAGAGGAAGAGTCTGTAGGCTGGATTGGTAGTGAGATTGATAAATGCAGGATGCTATAAGATTTAGTGCTACAGCTGATGAATACCTATTGGGATGCAGGGCTGAGTTGCTAAATTTGTCGCGGCTGTTATGGATTGCCAGATAGAATTCAGGAAAGCCAGTTCTTAGCGATGGTCTTTACTGTAGAGATTAATGAAGGTACTTTGAGAAGAAGAGATTGAATGGTCCGCTGGAAGAATGGTTGACCCAGAGGAAAGTATAAAGGGACAGTGCATTGCATGGAATGGAAGGCAGCTGCTGTATTCCCTGTGACTGCCGAGCATTGGATACAAGGGGGAGAGCTGAGAGACCCGTGGATAGCTGCAGGAAAATGTTGGAGGTCCTGGAACATAGAATAAGTGCTGGAAGTGCCGAGAGGTAGAGAACCAGGTCATGATGGCATCCGTAGCAGCAAGTACTCCTTCCGGATGGAATCCTGGGCTTTGTGATGGGGACACAGGTGGAGGAGAAGGGAGAGGGACCACGGAGAAAGTAGAAGCTGAGAGCAGGAGGAATCAGTGGGGCTGATGGCATGCCAACCAGGTATTGCAGCAGCTGGAGAGATGGTGCAATATGGGCCATAGAGGAAATGGAGAAAGGCATGGATGGCAGGAAAGAGCCCAAAAGAAACAGCCAAAGGGCCAAATGGGAGGCGGGGGACAACAGGAAGGGGAATGAAAGGAGACAGAAAAAAACAAACAAAAACAAAACACAAAATGAGGCAGGGAAGGGGAGAGAAGGAAACAGGACACACCAGGCAGCAGACAGGCCAAGCACAGCCATACAAGACACTCAGGAGTTCAGGAAAAACACTCCCTAAGCAAAGGAGGTGTGTCAATGGAGGGCTCATGTAGAGGTTGTGGGAGGAGCTATTCCCCACATTGAACCTCGGGCAAGCCCTCTCATTGGTAGTGTATTCCAAATCCTTCCAGTCCTATTTATAAAGGAAAAATACCTACTATTTTTCTTTATCTACTTTTATCTGTAATCTATGTGTCCTTAAGTACTGTGGTTTATTCTGGATTGTTATGCCTATTTCTTTGACCAGTTCTGGGTCTCTCATTATTTTAAACATTGTTATGAGGTCCCCGTTATTCTCATTTGTTTCAAAGAGAAGAGACCTAAATGCTTTAACCTATCCTGTTAGCTATACTTCCTTAAGGACCCGATCATTTTAGTGTATCTTCTTTGTACTTTTTCTACCTTATTTATCTCGCCTAGAGCATAGGGATTCTATAACGGAGAGCCATAATCTATATATGGTCTGACATGGGATTCCATAACGGAGAGCCATAATCTATATATGGTCTGACATATGTTCTATATAAGGGTAAAAGTCATCCTTTGGATGTATTTATGAAGCTCCTTTTTATATTTCTAATCACATCATTTATTTTCTGAATCGCTAGTGTTCTGTGGTCCTTAAAGCTGAGATCTTTATCTATCACTATTCCACAATCCCTTTCATTTGTAGTTGTAGTAGATAGAGTAAAAAACATCTTACAACTTGTGGAGATGCCCCTAAGGTTACTATACATGGGATAAATGATGGTACCAGTCATGAAAAAGACATCTGTTATGTGATCATAAATCTAGGTAAAGAAATTAAGCAGCTAAGTGGAAGTGTTGTTGTTTCAGGGCTCCTTCTAGTACCATGTGGCAGCAGAGGAAAAAAATAACACAATACAGAGGATAAACACAAGACTCAAAACTGTTTTTTCAAAAGAAAAGTTTAAATTTATTGACTCTTTGAGGCATTTCTTTAACAGCCGTCATCTATATAGCCAGGATGGTCTCCACCTTATTAAAGAAGATGTTACTCTGGGTAATCTCATCAAGAGCCATATGTAACAAATCTATTTAGACTAGATTCGAAGGGGGATGGGAGTAATCTTGTTAATGACAATGCCTGTAACCAGATACTCCCAAAGAAAAAAGTAATTACAGAAAATAAGGACTCAATCAAGTGTTTCTTGTGTAATGACAGAAGCTTAACAAACACCAACATGACTTGGAGACATTAGTAGCAGCCAAGAGGGGCATTGATATGATCCTAATCTCCAAAACATGGTGGTCTCCTAATGAGACCTGGGGAAAGAGGTGGATATCAGCTTTTCAGACTTGACAGACAGCAGGAAAAAGGGGGTGGAATAGCCATATACGTAACACAAAATATCCCTGCAACAGATATCTCGAATAAAATAAAAATTAAAGATACCGACTCCGAAACCATATGGTTGAAATTTGTACTAAAAATTCAGAACAAAAAATCATAGGGCTGTGTTACAGACCCCCTGGCATTGAGGACAAAATAAATCAATATATTATTAATGAAATAGAAACGGCCTATGAAATGCAGGAGGTACTCTTAGCAGGTGACCTAAACTATAGAGAAGTTGACTGGATGGCCAAAAGAGCAACCGCAAGGCAAAGTAATGCATTTCTAAGGATGAGTACTGAACCTTGAAAAATATGTTAGAGGGGCAACAAGGAGTGTAAATACATTAGATAATTTCCTAGGTCCTCAGAATATAGTAATTTCTTCCTGTTGTATAAGCGCCCTGCTAGGAGGGAGTGACCATGCTAGCATACGATTTACCTTGACACTAAATCCATTATTATTAAAAGACTGTACATAAATTTACAAATATAAAACAGTAGACACGGTAAGCATAAACAAGAAAATTAGCAGCATAAACTGGGATACAGTGTTGAAAGGGAAAAACACTGATGTATGTTACATATGAACATACAAATGTGCCAGCAGAAACAGACCACCCGGTCTATCTAAGTCTGCTCGAGTGTGCAGCTAGCACCCCTAGTTTGCAGCTGCCCCACCCCCCTCCCATTTGTCATCCCAGTGCCACCCCCACCTCCCCACCTCACTCTCCCTGTTCCTTGTCCCATGCCTTTGATGCTGTTCACAGATTTACATGATACCACCCATTCTGGTAGGGCATTCCATTTTGATACCACCTCTCTGTGAAATAGTATCTCCTCATTTCCTTCTTAAATCTTCTCCCCTCTATTTTTAGCCCATGCCCCCTGGTGGCCTTCCCCCTCCTTAACTTAAAGACCCCATCTGCCCCATCCTTATTGATTCCCCTCAGATACTTGAATGTCTCTATCATGTCCCCCCGTCCCTTTTATCCTCCAGGGTGTACACATTCAGGTCTCTCAGCCTGCTCTCATAGTCTGTCCCTTCCATTCCATATATCATCTTTGTTGCCTTCCTCTGCACCCCCTCCAGTAGCCTGATATCACGCTTTAGGTATGGCCTTCATAACTGCACACAATACTCTAAGTGCGGTCTTACCAGCGACCTGTAGAGGGGCAAGATCACCTCTCTTCACCTGGAATGAAACCCCCTCACTATGAACCCCAGCATTTTGTTTGCTTTTGCAGCCACTCTCCTGCACTGGGCAGTGTTGTCCATGGTTCCTGTTATCATTACCCCTAGGTCCTTCTCCTCCTCAGTGATCCCCAGCTTAACCCCTCCCAACCAGTATTCTCTCCTTGGGTTCTTCACCCCAAAGTGCATAACCTTACACTTCTTTGCATTGAACCCAGCTGCCACCTCTCTGACCAGTCCTCTAGCTTGCTTAGTCCTCCTGCAGCTGCTTCCATCTCCCTCTCCATTCACCACTGTTCGATTTGGTGTCGCTAGTGAATGACTTATCTTGCTCACCACCCATGTGCAATGTCTGATATGAAGAGTCCAAACAATACTGGCCCCAACACAGAGCCCTGTGGCACCCCACTCATCACCGGCCTTGGCGTTGAGAGCTCCCCTCTCACCACCACCCATTGCAGCCTCCCACTCAGCCAGCTTGTAATCCAGTTCATCATTTTTGCCCCTACCCCTACACCAGTTAGCTTCCCCCCAAGCCACCCATGAGGCACAGAATCAAAGGCCTTGCTGAAGTCTAAGTAAAGAACATCCACTGCATGACCCTTATCCAGCTCACCTGTCACCCAGTAATAATATTGTATCAGGTTGGTTTGGCAAGACTTCCCTGACACAACCCCATGCTGCCTCATATCCTGGAGGCCATTGTCCTCCAGGTATGACACCTGTCTTTCCTTTAGTATTGTCTCCATGAGTTAGGCAGTTATTAAAAATTTCATAATTACGGCATGTAACAAGTATACTAAAAAGATCAGAAAATATAATAGGAAAGTTAACATTCCTAAATGGTAGAATAAAAAAGTAATAATAAAAAAAGAACATGCTCCACAAAACATAAGAAAAGAACACGGATGAATCCTAGGAAAAATTCATAAACATGCAGGAAAAATGTAAAAACATATTCAAAAAGACAAAACAAGGAGCTTAAAATTGCCTCAATGGCCACCAACCAAACAGTAAACTGCTCTACAGTTACATAAACTCTCTTAAAAAGACAGACAATAAATTCCAAATGAGACAAAAAATACAGTAAATGACCCACAAAAAATAGCTGACACGTTCAACAAATATTTCTGTTCAGGGAGGGGTGTGGCTTGACCACTAACAGGATGGCAGCCTAAACTTGTTAGCTCTCCTTCCCTCAACCTGAATCCAGCACATTTTACATGTATTTATAGCCATCCACCAAAAAAAATGTCACTGACTTAATTGCCCCTGACTCAGTGTACTTTTACCTATGCGCCGTTGTCTCACTTGTCACCCTGTGGCACTGTTTTTAACATCTGAACCGGCCCATTGCCCTCTCTGTGTTTCAGCGGGAATGGTGTTACCTGGCATGGCACCACCAGCAGCCTCTGTGGACATGAGTAAGATACAAAGTAAGCTTAGCCAACTTCTAGAAAAATTACTGACATCAAAATGGCAGCACAATCGTCGGCACATGACATCACTACCCTCTCTCAATGGGTCACTCATGCAGAGCTTCAGGCCACAAAACAGGAGGCCTGTACTGACCACATTGCTAAGCACCTCATGGAACAAGACCATATGGTCCAACAACTGTCTGACAAACTGGATGATTTAGAAAACACAGAAGGTGGAAAAATCTTCAGCTTGTGGTCTTCCCTGAGGACATGGAGGGCAAAGACGTGAATACTTTAATCTACAATGTGCTTCCGATTGTTCTCAGACAACACCAGCTGGAACTGCTGGAGTTGGAGCAGTCACACTGCTTCCTGCCTCCTCCAAACCAGGGCAATGACTACGTCTGATTCTGGTCATATGTTTAGGCTACAGAGTGAAAGAAACAATTATGCAATTGGCAAGGGAGCAGGGTCAATTGAAATGGCAGGGACACACTATTCAGATATTTCTGGACTTTTCCTCAAGGCTCACCATGAGGTGACAGGCCTTCATGGCCATATGGAAGGCACTACAGAAAAAAGGAACTCTATACAGCCTGAGCTACCTGGCTATCTTACGAATAGCCCACAGTGGAGTGTTCCCCAGCTTGGACACCCCGGCATTGGCTAAGGACGTCATCCTATGCTCTTGGCCTGACTCAGAAATCCCAGTAACAACCACCCAGTGTGCAGTCCAGAGAATGGGTACCACCTCTGCCAGCAATGCAAAATCTTCCCAGGCAGCTGCAGCATACCCTTCTTCTGACGTGCAGGATCCAGAGGAGGCAGAATGGCAGCTGACTTTCTGCCATCATGGCAGGGGAGCATAGGGAAAACAGCCAAAAACAACCACTCAGACCCTCCTCACTCACCATGACAGCACAGTAGAAGCAGAAGTAAGGACAGGGAGGGCTCCTCTGATAGTTCAACTGAGCAGGCCCTAGGAAACAGCTTTGTTTCTCTGTGTCAACTTCCAGAGCTGTCTCCACCAAACTCCCCAGCTACAGTGCTCTCCTAAGAAGCAACCACAGCAAAGCCATAAACAGCGTACCCTGCAACAGCCCAAGGCCTCTGACCATCCTTGAACAGAAAACATGTTGCTACCTGCCTCGACTCTGCAAAACATGGAATCCACTAACCTGCAGTCTTATGCAGCAGCGGCTGCCTTTCCGGCTTCTACCCCAGCAGCATCAGTGGCAGCTGCAGGACTGCATGTTCTGAGAAGATGAACACACAAGACTCCTATGCTTAATTTTTGCAGGCTTAGTGAGTGTGCCCTAACAACTGGTTGCTCCCAGCCTTCAGAACTCTACCATGTGAATCAGTAGCAGGACTTAGTTGACTCTCGAACTGTATCTGTCCCTTTTTAAGCGGCACTATCCAACTCCCAAACTGTAGTATTCTTTACCATTATTAATAACTTGCTGCATTGCTACTTTAATTTGAACCTATTGCGGGGCAGAGATACCTCAAAATTGGACTACAGAATTTTACCTAACTGCTTTTTACCTTACTGCTGACTTATTCTAATAGATTAGTGTCCTGGAATGTATTTGTTGGGGGGGGGGGATGAGAAAGAAGGAGAGCGCCTTGATACCGGGCACATGTGTTTATTTACGATGTGCCATGGACTATACAAGGCCTCTATCAGACATCTAGGTACTTTCTCTCACAGCACTATTTTACAGGGTCTCCTCACATACTGCAGAGCATGTTTTTCTCCCCCTGGATCTGTTGGTATCTCAATTTATTCAGAAGGGCATTCTAATCACTGCTTGTGCTATTTCACATGGGCTACTGCTTTTCTACATTTCCCATATGGAAAAAGGCCCATTGGCACAAACTCCCAGAATCAGGACAAGAAAAGAGTATTTACATGTAGTTCTATCCTCTCAGACCCTAGCCCTGGGTCTACTGCATGGCTCTTTGTGAAATCAGACTTCCCATGACAGACAGTGCTCAGCTGCCTACTGTGTCTAATACACTAAAGTAAAACCTAACACCTCAAAAGCAGCTCAATAACTACAGCTGTTCATTGTAGATTGTTTTGGTGATAGATATTATATTGCCTTAACTTTCTTGAAGTTTACAGAGTTGGGGGCCTTGACCAAATCCAAACTTGCACCGGCCTCTTGGGCTTCCAGTTGTATGGACAGCCCATGGGTTGACTGTATGAGGTTCTACTGTGTGCATGTTTCTATGCCTTGCACAGACTCCACCCAGGCTCAAGGGGGGACAATCAATAGTGCCAATAAGACCTCCTACCCCTAGTTGTTTTTTTGTCTGTTTGGAAATTTTACTTAACATGTCTGTATTTCTACAAATGTCTTTATTGCATATGTGTTTAGTGTCTAGTCTCTGGAGCAATGCTGCCCTCCCCTTCTGGCCTATGATTTGGGTCTCTCTCACAGTGGCAAAATTGCAATCCTGGAAGGAGGGAGACAATAAGGGATGCTATGATTCACCCATTCTTTCTAGTCCGCAACCTCACTACCCCACAAATGGCTGACATCACCCTCATTACATGGAATGTCAGGGGTCTCAAGTCTCTAACTTAATGAAAAAAGTCCTCTCCCACCTGAAGAAGCTTTGGGTACAGGTGGCATTCCTCTAGGAGGCCAAATTGATTTCCAAAGAAGCTACAAAACTGGCTCGGGAATGGGTGGAGGGAGAGATCCATGGCTCCTTTCCTTCTTCGGATAAGGTAGTGTCAATATTATGGCACAAATCCCTACACTGGAAAGCGGAACTCACAGGGACTGATGAAGTGGGTAGGTAGGTAATTGGGAAGATGTTCCTCCACAGGGCCCATTGTACTGATAAATATTTATGCTCTCAATGAGGACTCACCAGAGTTTTCCAGCAGGTGGGCATGCCCCTAGCAGACTTCTATAACCCCTCCACACCTATCCTCTGTGTGGGGGATTTCAACCTCATGTTGGAGCTGGCTAAAGACCTCTCATCTGCAGTACAAGAACCCCACCAGAAGTCCCTAGACACGCCAAAGCAAACAATGGTGAAATATTATTTATTTCGTTTTTGATTACTGGATAAGTGAACTAAAATAATATGCCTATTTTCAGTCCTGGCTCAGGAGAGTATGGGTACAAGCACAATGGAGTACAAATACAGTAAAGCAATAATGGCATTAGAAATATTATAGTTTCACAGTACAATATGTGAGCAGAGGCATTACAATACAATGCATGATCGAGGTAGCAAGAAGGCAGAGCACTGTAACAAAAAACAACAGGAGCATCAGTAATAAGATGCATTAATAACAATTAAACAAACTCTGGTCCTACCTACCTCTGTTAGTTCGCTCTGCCTCATCTGCTTTCTCCTTAAAGTCTCTTCTTCATGACTTTTCTTCTCCCTTCTGCAACTGTCCATGACCCTCTTCTTGGCTCCCCCAATAGTTTTGCTCTGGCAGTCTGTTTTCCCTGATTACCTGTTCACTGCTCTGTATTTGTAACATTAGTTAGTCACCATGCCTAAATTCTCTCAATTTTATCTACAGATTTGCCTTACATTTTTTGATTATGCTCCTTGATATATTGTACTTGCTGTATATGACTTCCACATCTCCTTACCCCCAGGACACATCTGGAAATGAGCAGTTAGCAGCTCAGTAGGTCTATCCAGGTGAAACTTTTAAAATAAAAAAATAATTTGGCAACCACTTCCTAGCATGAGTAACGGTAATTGCACATGGGTATGTTACTCAGGGAGGCAAGCAATGGGTACAATGCCCTCATTGATGACTGGAGATTATCTAACCCCACTGCAAGGGACCACACTTATCACCCCTAGTCCATCAATCCCTCAAGAGACTAAACTTTAGGCTGACATCCCCTCCAGTCACTCAGGTCACTCTAGACATTATTATCCACCTATCCTGATTTCTGGCCATGCCCCAGCTTCTCTATATATTTTGTGAAGCTCCACTATCCCCAAGTCCTACTCCTGGAGGCTGGATCTGCTCCTGTTAAAGGAACCCAATTTCTTGCCTTGGCTGAAATGGGAGATTGAGGAGTTCTTCAGTCATAATGACATGGGGAGGCCCCCAGTTCTGTTCTGTGTGATACCCTTAAACCCCACCTCAGGGGCTGAATAATAGGTTTCATAGCTCACATAAGGAAGGACAGGGAGACAGAGGCAAAAGACCTAGAGGAGGAGCTCCAAAAGAAGAAGGCAGTCTTCAAGGCACACACCAAGGCAGACTCCATCAAGGTGGTCCAGATAGGTACTCAGTTGCACCAGCACTACTACAGGAAAGCCAAACTAGCCCTTTTCCATTCATCGTAAGTACTAGGAGGGAGGGGAGTGTACAAGTAAAGTGCTCTCTTACAGACTCCATATGATGCAGGCTGCAAGATATATCCCTGGTTTGAGGGATCCTTCAGGCCACCTGCAAACTGAGGCCAAAAAACTCAGTTGGGTTATGCGTGATTTCTACACTAAGTTGTATTCCTCTCCCTTCCCACCTCGGCAAGAGTATTTTCAAGTATTCCCGCTCTCACTTTAACTTCTTGCCTTATCCACAGCATAGCTGACCATGCTAAAATAACCACTTACCCTTGAGGAGGTTACATCTGCAGTGTTTTCCATGAATAAGCATAAATCCCCAGGTGGGGATGGCCTGCTAATCAACCTATACCAGGCAGTGTTGGGTGAAGTTTCCCCTCTCCTCTTGCAGGCATTTCAAGACACCTTCTGTTCAGGTTGATTATCTCCCATGCTAGGGGTGGCAGTCATCACTGTCCTCTCTACAAAAGGGAAGGATTCCACCCTACCTGAACGTTTTGCAACATATCATTGCTGAGCACAGATGAAAAAATGCTGGTGAAAATGTTAGCATCCAAACTAGAAGGCATCCTACTATCCTTCATCCACACCAACCAAGTAGATTTTGTGAAGGGAAGACTAGGAGCAGACCATATTCACTCCATTATAAACCTCCAACACCTGTCCACTTCCCATCCAACTCTGGCTGCAGTTCTACTGACTGATTTCAAAAAGGCCTTTGACTCAGTTGAATGGTCTTTTCCTTTTGAGGTGATGCACACCATGGGGTTCAGGCCTATTCTTATGGGGATGGTCAAAGCTATGAACCACAACCCTTCCACAAAGGTGCTGACCAGCAACACTTTTTCCGAAGCCTTTCACTTAAAATGAGGCACACGACAGGGATGCCCACTGTCTCCCCTCCTTGTTCTTCTGGCTACTGAACCCCTGGCTCAAGCCATCAGGCTTCACCCAGACCGGAAAAGAATTAATAGAATCATATTATAGAATCATAGAAGCTTGACGGCAGAAAAGGACCATACTGGCCCATCTAATCTGCCCTTTCCCCCCTACACCTCCCCCTCCCTGCCAGCTCCTGCCCTCCATCCTCTACTCAGCCCCATATGCTTGTCCCATGCCACCTTGAATTCTTCCACTGATTTAGTCCCACCACTCCATCTGATAGTCTGTTCCAGGGCCCCACCACCCTCTCCATGATGAAACACCCTCTCACATTGCTCCTTTATCTTTTTCCTTGCAGTCTGAGGCTATGACCTCTAGTTCTGACCCCCTCCTTCCTCTTAAGTAAACCCTATTCCCCCACTTTATTGAGCCTCTTTACTTATTTAAAAGTTTCAATCATCTCTCCCCTTTCCCTCTTTGTCTCCAGCATGTACAGATCTAGCTACTTACACCTCTGCTCATATGTCTTTCTCTGCATACCCTGTACCATCATAGTTGCCCTTCTCTGAACCCTCTCCAATGCAGCTACATCCTTGCAGAGATGTGGCCTCCAGAACTGAACCCCATACTCCAGGTGCAGCCTCACCATGGCTTTGTAAAGGGGCATTATTACTTATTTTCTTCTGCTAGTAATGCCCCTGTCTATGCATGCCAATATTTCATTGGCCTTTCCCACCACCCTGCTACATTGGATTCCCGCCTTAAGGTTCAAGGAGACTATGATCCTCAGATCCCTCTCCTGTTCTGTTACTTTGATTTCCTTACCACCAAGGGTGTACCCTACTCTTCTGTTCCTACTCCCCAAGTACATCACAAGCACTTCTTGGCATTAAATTTCAGCTGCCATGTCCCAGACCATTTCTCGAGGGTCTTTAAGTCCTCCCTCATGTCCCCCAGCCCCCCAGAGTATCCACCCTATTGCATATTTTTGTATCATCAGCAAATAGGCACACCATCCCCCACAAACCCTTCGTAATATCACTGATGTAGATGTTGAAGAGAAGTGGACCCAAAACTGATCCCTGTGGTACTCCACTCTTCACTCTCACCATCCCAGAGTGACCCCCATTTAGCACCACACTCTGAGTTCTTCCTGCCAGCCAGGCCTCCACCCAGCTTGTTATTTTCCCACCCAACCCCAGGCTTTCCATCCTGCTCACCAGTCTCCTATGGGGGATGGTGTCGAAGGCATTACTGAAGTCCAGATAGGCCACATCCACCCCGCCCCGGTCAAGCTTCTGAGTCACCCAATCAAAGAATTCAACTAAGTTAGTCTGGCAAGACTTCCCCTTAGTGAAGCCATGCTGTCTGCTGTCCTACAAGTCACTCTCCTCCAGGCAATCCACCACCATCTCCTTGATTTGGAGGCAGCATAGTGCAGTGGATTAAGGCTCTGAGCTGCAGATCGGGAGACCTGGGTTTGAATCCCACAGCTGCCTAAGCACATACTGTGTGATCCTGAGCAAGTCACTTAACTTCCTTGTGCTCCCAGGTCGCATCTGGAAACAGGCTTCAGCTTAGTGTGCTACTCCAGGTTAAACAATGTTCCCTTTCCCTTCCTCCTTGATTAATGCCTCCATTACCTTCCCCACCACTGACACCACATTGCAGTGGGAGATGATGAACACTGCACTTTGCTCTAATTGGATGACATTCTCATCATTTTAATGGCTGTCCCCTCAGCTCTCAACCCATTACAAAACCTCCTGATATAATTTTCACAAATTGTCAGGCTGCATATCAACCATGATAAGTCAAAGGTATTCCCTGTCAACTCAGCCTGCTCACATCAAACCCTCACAGGGGTACCTTGGAAATGAAGTTAGATAGGGATCACCAATTTCGGAATTAAACTCACTCCATCCATCCCAGATATGGGTAAAGCAACCTACACACTTTCACTGAGTCTCTGCAGCTGAATTTTGAGCACTGGAAGTCACTGCATATGTCTCTGACAGGCAAAGTAAAGGTGATGAAAATGGTAGTTGCCATTATAGTATTTCACCTGCTCTCCCACCTTCTAATAGACATCTCCAGCCAGTGGTTCACAAAACTGGATTTTTTGGTAGGGAGCTTTCTATGGAAAGGTTCAGTTGAGGGGGGTACCACATTTTGTTAACTATCACATGGCCTTTGTTACAGATAAGTTTTGTTCATATTATGTAAAAAAACAAGTAAATAGATAATTCGTCCACTTAATAATGAAATAAATATTTTATTCTGATTATTGTTATATTTTCTTTTTTTTTAAACTCTCGTTCTTTATTTTATAGTAAAGAACATACATTGCTTAAAGCAAAAATACATACCAACAGTACATAAAAAGGAAGCAGACATAAGAAACAGGAAAAGAAAAAGACATACATAATTAAAAAAGTACATAAAAAGTTAACATACAGTGCACTCATTTCAATATTTCATTGAGCTTTAAATGTTGCCAAACTGGTACATCAGGATTGGGGGAGGGAACAACCAACACCCCCAGGATAGCAGAAAAACCTCCCAATTTCATGGTATAAACTCTGTTCTTATTGGTGTGATATATATTACCCATTTTCTCCACATAATCTCAAAAGCAGCTTGAGATTTATTCAATGTAGCTGTAATTTTCTCCATTTTATAAATGTCAATCATTATTTGATGCCACTGATCCAGGGTAGAAGGCAATGGGGACATCCATTTTTTTGTGCTAGCTTTTTTGGCAGCAAGAAAGGTCAGATTAATAAATTTCTTAGTAGAAATATCCAGTTGAACCAGGGGACACTCACCAAAAAGGAAAAGGAGAGGATCTGGGTTAATATCAGGGGAGATTATTTGTTGAAGGGCATCATGAAAAGACGCCAGAAATGGTTGCAAGATTCGGCAAGACCAAAAAATGTGGCCTAGAGTGGCTGAAGGGAATCCGTATTGCCTCCAACATTCTGCGCCCCTCTGCTTGCTGTACTTCTGAGTCACTACAGGGGCTTTGAAGTACCTCACCGCTATTTTCCAGGCAAATTCCTTCCAGCGTCCAGAGCTGATACCCTTCTGCATTGATTTTAAATATCTTTCCCATGTGGGCAAGGAGATTCCCCTCTCCAAGTCCCTCTCCCAGATTAACCTCATTTTATCTAGGGGGTTCTCTTTCAGGGATTGTAAACCCTTATATAAATTGGAAATGATATGCGGTGGGACAGCTCTCCCGTCTATTGCATTTATCAAAATCTCCAGAAGCCCACGAAGGGGACAGTCCCTCCAACTCACATCCCTGAGGGAGCGGAAATAGTCCCTGGTTTGAAAATATCTGAACCTGTCTGAGTATTGGATGCCAAACCTTTGAACTAAGTCTGTAAATGATAAGATTATCCCCTGGGGCATAAAATAATATATCAGATGTAGACCTCTTCTTTGCCATTTAAGGTATCCCCCATCAAGTTTGGCCAGGATAAAGGAATTCATACAAGGTAAGGAGAACAAAACAGGCCTCCACTTCGTAAATTCTGGAAGGGACAGCATCCTCTGCCAGGACCTCAAGGTGGACTGTGTGAACGGGTTTGTATTTTCCTCGGTTTTCAGGGCAGGGGGGAAGGAAAGCAACGTCTGAAAAACATCTCTTAGTTCCTTCTCCTGGCTTTCAACTGACTTCCACCTGGATATATAGTTCCTATCTAGCCAGTATAATGAAGTTCTAACCTGGGAAGCCAAATAGTATAGCCTGAAGTTAGGAAGGGACATACAACCCCTCTGTCTAGGGAGCTGCATAACTGCGAGATTGATCCTCGGTCTCTGCTTCCCCCAAATGTAAACTGAGACTTTCCTCTGCAACAAGCTGAAAAATGGATCAGTTACCTGTATTGGGAGAGTCTGGGTCAAATAAAGAAAATGAAGAAGGACCACCATTCTGATGGATTCTACTTTTTTGGTATAAAGATAAAGGGAGAGTGCTCCATTTCTCCAACTCAGCATTAGTTTTAAAAAGAAAAGGAGGGTAATTTAAGGAGAACAATTCTTCATAAGCCATACCAATCTGTACCCCTAAGTACTTTACACTTTTTAGGTCCCATTTAAAGGAGTACCTATTTCTGAGGTCTGCTGATGGAGTAAAATTTAGGGCCAAAGCCTCCGATTTAGATAAATTTACTTTATATCCTGCCAATTCCCCAAATTTGGTCAATTTATCCCAAAGAGGAGGAAGGGAAATCTCAGGCTCAGTCATGTATATCACTAAGTCATCCGCATAAAGTGCGAGTTTATGGATGCCAGAGGTCAGTCTCACCCCAGACACCATCTCCTCCTGTCTTAGAGCTTGGGCTAACGGTTCTAAATACAGAGCAAACAGCAGGGGGGACAGGGAGAAACCCTGCCTGGTACCACGGGATAGTGGAATAGGGTATGAAACTGATCCATTGATTCGGATATAAGCCCTGGGGTCCATATACATTAGCTTTATTAAGTTAATGACCGAATCTGGAATGCCAAATTTCCCCAGCACCACCCACAGAAAAGGCCATTCGACGTGGATTTAACGCCTTCTCTGCATCCAGAGAAAGCAAAAGAAAGGGGGACCCCTCCCTCCTGGCATGCTGTAGCAATAATAATGTTCTTTTTATGTTATCTTGTGTCTGACGACCTGGAACAAAACCAGTCTGGTCCAGATCTATTACCTCCGGCCAAAAGACCTCAAATCTTTTAGCTATGATAGAGGCAAAAATTTTATATTCAATGTTAAGGACCGAAATAGGTTTGTAAGAAGAACAGGATGTGATGTCCTTATCTGGTTTTGGTATGCTAGAAATGTATGCATACCGCCAGGAGTCGGGGGTTGATTTACCTGATTGAACACTTCTACAGGCCTCTAACAAAGCTGGTGATAACTCTTTCCTGAAAACCTTATAAAAATCACCCGTATACCCATCCGGGCCAGGGCTTTTAAAGGACTTAAGGGCCGAGATAGCCTGAGCAAGTTCTACCAAAGAGATAGGTTTCTCCAAGGTCTGCTTCTGTTCATCAGATAGTCTTGGGAGTCTAAGGTCCTCCAGGAAAGCCCTCATCTCTGAAGCAACCCCTGTCTCCATCTGATCTGTATAAGGCACTGTAGAAGGTCTGGAAAGCATGTTCTATTTCTTTGGGGAGGGAGACCATTTTCCTGGAGGTTGGGTGTCTAATCTGGGTAATATTGGACTGGGTCTTGTGCTGCCTAAGCCTATGGGCTACTATCCAGGTGGCCCTAGGACCCCCCCTCATAATACTTTTGCCAAATAAATTGTAAGGCTTGCTCTGTGCGGATATCTAAAATCCCTTGGATCTGATCCCTAGTGGCCTACAAGAGTGGGAAGGCCCCTTATCCCCGCTGCATGCTGAGCCAGTAGATCTTTAAACTGCCTCTGAAGTTTATTGAGGCGGAACTGTTGTTTCTTTTTGTAATAGGCCACATATTCTATAATCTCACCCCAGAGAGCTACCTTCAGGGTATCCCAGAGTATTCCCTTCCTTATCCCCTGTTTCTCATTGTCTGTTAGAATTTGTTTAATTTTATGCTGAACCATTTCCCTAAAATCTTTCAAATTCAGTAAGAAATTGTTAAACTTCCACAGGGTGTTGACTCTCTCCCTTCCCATGACATGGTTAGTGTCAGGAAAGAGTGATCCGACAACACCGTGGGTGTCTGCGTACAATTCTGAATCTCATATAAATGTTCTCTCGAAATATGAATATAGTCTATCCGGGTGTATATTTTGTGGGGAGCTGAGAAATGCATGTATTCTCTTTTGTTTGGATGGAGATATCTCCAAGCATCCACCCACTGTGCACCAGAAAGGCAGGCCTGCATCGCCCATAGCACTGGGGATTTTTTTGGTGGATTCATACTGGAGGTATCCAGGTGAGAAGTAGCTAAATTGTGGTCTCCTCCCAATATTAGGACCCCCTTGTGCTTTTCCATGATCTTCTGAAACAGCATCTTTCTTACTTCTGGCCCCTCCCCGGGAGGGATAAAGATCGAAGCCAACGTGATATCCTGACCCTCCAGATGACCCACAGCTAATGCCAGTCTGCCCTCCAGATCAGTATATGAATCAGACAACTGAAAGGGTGTGGTTTTAGGGACCAAAACCACCGCCCCTCTTCTCTCCCCAAAACCGACCCCACTATCAGGGAGAACCCAAATTTAGAAAGTTTTTGATGTTCCTGCTTGCTTAAATGTGTTTCCTGGAGGAGAAGAAACGAAGGTTTTAATTTTTTCAAGGAGCTGATCACTCTATACTGCTTCAATGGGTTATTCAAACTATTAACATTATGGGTACAGATCCTAATTAAAGGCTGCTTAGCCATTCGGGATATTTATAGTGGTCGCTGCCGATCCAGCAGGGGTAAGCATAAGTGTTGAAAGGGGAGCCCACCCCATATATTCAGATAACGAAATATTCAAGGATTCCCCCTTCTTCCACACCAGGAAACTTTGAATTTCATTGTACATTTGTCCCAACCCTTTAGAGGTCACATTCTCTGGTTGGCAACTGTAGATAGAATTGTGCACATTTACTAACATAAAAAGATACCTAAATATAACAACTTTTAACTTGTAGAACTTATATACAATAGTACTTCCAAGGGAAGAGGGTATAAAAACTGACCCTCTAAGACAAGGTCTCGCGAACCTTAAGTAGGTCCCGAAGCCTAAGGGAGGAATTGTAACCATGTATGTGGCCAGGCCTCCCCGACCCCTATTGAGGTCGATGCAAAGTAACATCACCCACACAAGAGAGGCAGTCCAGCAATCCGCATGGCTGCCCTCCACTGGAAATGCCCCGAATGAACAACAGTTGAGACAACAGTGGGGGGTTACGATTAGGCACCTCGGACATCGTCCCAGCACATCCCACTTCGGATCACTTCTCATATTTAAGCCTGGGGAATTCAATGACTCTAAACCTGTAAACAAAAACATCATAGGTCTCTTTATATCCCACGGCCGTAACGCATCTGCTAGGAGCTCAATAAGTAACAGAAGTTAAAGGCTGCATATAATGTTTCAGTCTAACTGATGCTTGAGACCTAACAGAGGCACTAAATCAAAAGTCCTGTCATACATTACAGGTGTCCCATGGTGGAGGGTATGAGCAGATGGCCCACCAAACCCCAGCAGTACCAGTTCAGGTATTCAAGTTCTGATCTTCGTGCACTACCTCCTTAGTGTTTGTTTGGGGTCTTCCAATGAAATCTCTAATTTCTTGGAGTGAACAGAATCCTCCTTCTTTCCCTATGCCTGTGCGTTTGTTCGAGGAGCTCTGCCATTGCGATCTAGGGGGACGCTTTTCTTGTGGCACTGCACCAGTCGACTGGAAACACCATCCCATCCTCTTTAGTTCCGGCTGAATTTCATCTGGATTTGCATACATCTTAGCGCCAGAATCCCAGCAGACCCGTAATTTGGCAGGGTATGGGGTTTGGAAGCAAATCCCCTTTTCCCTCAAAAGTCTCAAGATTGGAGAGTAAGCTATTCTTTTCTTCATAATTTCAGGGGGGTAATCATTGTCAAATAGCAGCCTAGCAGAGTTGTAAGTCACATTTTTCTTGGCCCACGTGGTTCGGAGGAGCAATTCTTTATCTCTGTAACTGGATAGCTTTAAAACTATTGAGTGTGATCTGGCTGTTGAATCCATTGGTTTCCTCACCAAGGCTCTGTGCGCTCTCTCAATTTTAAATAGAAATGAAGGGGAGAGCTCCAAAACATCCCTGAGCAGGTCAGTCAGAAAATCCTCCATCCTACAAGTTTCAGACCCCTCTGGTAAGCCATAGATATGGACGTTATCCCGTCTGGAACAAGCTTCAAGATCTATCTATTTATCTTGCAGAATTTCATGTTGATCTATTAAGTAGTCGACAGCCTGGTGTAAGTGGGTGGTCTCTTCGGCGATCTCCCCTGTAGTCTCTTCCGAGCGCTCAAGTCTTACTTCCACTTCAGTCAGTCTGGTTTGCAGGGCTGAAAACTCTTTTTTGTTTTCTGCACGAAACGCACATATTTCTTCCAGCAGCATTTCGTATCTGGACCTGGAGAGCCTTTCGCTTTCCCTATCTGTGTCTGGGTCCATATCTCCGGCTATGCTGCTCGCTGGCGATGCACTACGGCTGGAAGTAGGCCGTCTTACACATCCCCCACCATCTGCCCTTTCTTTATGCCTCCCCAGGTGCATTCTCACTTTGTCTTTACTCTCGGACATTGCTTCTTAGATTTTTAATGTTTTTAAGAACGATAAGGCCGAGTCTAGGAGTTTTTTCTAGCGGGATGTGTTGGAGCCCCTCTTCTGTGCAGCCATTTGAGGTGGTGATGTCACCAGAAGTCCAGAGACATCTATTGTTATATTTTCTAAAAAAATATTTATAGCCACTTCCCTCAGGAAGAGACAAAACCTATGTCTCGAGGAGTTGGTGTTATGAACTGCTGCACTGGAAAAAAACTGCACTTAGAAAGCAACAATAAATGGCCCAGTTTTTGTTTGAACTTTGCATGAACCAGAACCCTGGACCCAACCATTTATTCAAGGACTGAAAAAAACGATAGAGTTGGAATTAGGATATAGTCCCCAACTGTCATTCTGTGAGCCCACTGAAGTTTCATCATCCAGGTTTCCATGAAGAAATTAACACTGTTGTCCTAAGAAACAGTAACTTGTAAAGTGGAGTTTGTTTTATGATTGTACTATTCTCAATATTTATACATTTTGTGGTAGTCAGAAGAATTTGGAGGTGCAAGTACAGGTAAGACTGGGCCCATCCCATTCAACTTATTTGACATATTAAACTGATTTTATCTTAAATACATCATGGCAAATTTTGCTGATTCAGATAAAATGACTGATGCGAGATCCTGCATGACTCATTTCAATGAGAATGGTGAGGCCAAAATAACAAATATGGTCAAAAATAAATAAAAACTGGATGATCCCACAGTCCCAAGAATGAAAGTGGGTAAATTAGGATCTCTTCAAGGGGAACTAATGTCAAAATTTACAGCAACAAAAAATGTTGTGCAGAGTGTTTTGATTTGTAGATGTGCTTTTAGTAAGTCCATCCCTTTATTTTCTGAAAGGACTTTTTTCTAAATTTGCTTACTTGTTTTATGGCCCCTGGGGATCTCCATGCTAGCGTCTGTTATGGCTGTACTTGTTCCCACAATGCCTCCTATCCCAAGTGACAGTGATGCATCCAGGATCATTGGTTCAGAGAGTAATAACTGCTGCTGCAGAAATCTACTTTGAAAAGCCTGATATTCTGCCTTCAGCTAATACTATAACTCTGTCTAATCCAAACTTTCTGTTTTCTAGCTATGTGTCTAGGTCTAGCCGGCAGAAGTGAATGTTTTGTTTTTAAAGCTTTTATCAGGCTACACACAACCATTAAAAAAAGCACACAAATCACCCAAGGTAACAAATGCTGTAATTAATCAGGGAAGACTCTAGCTGTTTCCTTACAGAATAGCCCACTCGATTATCCCTCAGGCATTTGCCATCTGTAAATATAACCTTCATTACAGATCCTTGGACAAGGAAAGTTTGTTAACATCACAGCTCTGCTACTGCAGACTTGAGAAAAAAAAAACAGCTGTTGAATTAATTGTCCTGGATGCATCTCTGTCAAATAGGATAACAGGCACTGTGGGAACAAGAAGAACCATTACAAATGCTAATATGGAGATCCCCAGGTGACATGAAACAACCAAGCAAATTTAGAGAAAACTCATTTCAGCAAATAAAGGGATGGAATTAGTAGGATTACACCTACAGTACAAATCAAAACACAGTACACAATATATGTTTTTGTAAATTTGGAGTTTAGTTTTCATTTAAATTACAATATATCAATTTAGCTTGGCTTGCTGCAACTTTAATTGCACATGTCAAACAAAGGCTTATACTCTGTGGGTTAAGGGTTTTGGTAGAACCAAATTCATTGTTCACAGCTGATAGAGTTCAAGATAGATGGGATGGGATCCGATCAAAATGTTCTTTAGATTTTATGTTATTATTGACTCAAACACTAGTCAATGAACAGATAAAAGCACAGAAGGAGATATAGGAGTCAAAAAGTCATTTAAAATTGAATGCTTGATCTGAATGAGCTTAAAGTTTTAGTAACAAAAATTGGGAATGAACTGTCACAATAGGATGAAAATCTGAGGCAGATTAAAGAAATGTAGAGGCGGCATTGCTGATAATAAAATAAGGGAAGGTGTATTACTATAAAAAAGACAACAAAAATACACAAGCTTACAACTTGTATGAATTATTCAGCAGTATTTATTATACAGATTCAGATAGCTGCTATGAATATAGACATACCAGAACCAGGCTTTACTGTTTTAGAAACAGATGATGCAGATAGAAATATAGACAACAACAATGGGTAATTATTACCAAGAATACAACAGACCATATTATCAGGATTTTCAGAGGGACAGACCAGGAATGGAGGGAGGTGGCACATCAAGAGGCAGTGGAGAAGAAGCACTCACTACATCAGGGCAAGGGGATTCACACAGTGATCAACAAGGGGAAACTAATGAAAATACACAAAACCAGACAGGAATCCAGATGGAATCTTTAGTTTTTAATTTATCCCACAGCAGAATTACAGATAGAGAAGAATCTGTACTGAATAAAAGTCTTGGATTTGGGATTTCTCTAGAAATATCACAGACATTTCAGGAAATATCTCATCATATCTTTGGCTACTACTGTAAATACAAAAATAATTAGATAAAGTTGAACTAAAAATGGACTTAGAAAGTTTTTCCTTTTAAGAAAATTGTGAAACAGACAATATTTTGATCATGTAGAACCAATGAGAGAAGTTATCTTAATAACAGAAAAAGAAAGAAATAGAGCACTAAGAGAAATTTAAAAAATTAAATCCAAATTTTTACCACCTGGAACAATACCAGCCATCACTGATGTTTATACCCAAATGGTGAAAAATGACATTGAAAAATTAATTAAAGACACTGAAAACAACATAGACATTTTAATTTGATGAAACAAGAATTTGAGGCAGTATAGTCATTACAGAGAGATGACTCCATAATAATCAAACCAGTTGACAAGGGGAGGAGAGAACTGTAGTCCTAAACCAAGAGGAATATCAGAATGAATGTGATAAACAATTGAAAGATGCTACAAATAATGATGCCTATGCACTAACAGTCAGAAAGTATGCACCAAAGGTGCACACCCTGCCGGCAAAGTTACATGTCTGTGGACAGGTGCGAACATGCTAGTATGCAATAATGCTGGCCACCTGTCCATGGACTCACTCCTGGTGCAGGACTGTGCAAGGTGGCCAGGGGCAGAGTAGCAGACCAAAGGTGGGCATTCATTCAGATGCCCCTCATGGGTCCCATAATGGATCACTTGCATGGTAAGGCATGGGTCTGGGTGTGTGAATAGCTACCGCAGGCACCCAGACCCACGTGGCCAGGCTTCATCATCCAGTTATCCCCCCTGGCTGAGCCCATATGGCAACATGCCCACCCAGCACACAGATGGACCCACAGCAGTAGGACCCCTGCCCCATCCCATATGCCACCCATCATACATCAGTGCCCCAACTCAATGGAAGAAACTGGCATCCCCCAACACATCTGTGCCCCATCACATTGATAGCATTGGTGCTCTCCCCTCCCAACTCTAAGGGCTTCCCCATTCCCTTGCCACATAGCAGTGCCACCCATCCCCCCGATCCCTGATCCCAGAACCCCTGCCCTGTCAGTGGTGGCTAGTGGCCCCAGTAGCACCAAACAACACCACCACCCTCTTCCCATGTCTGTCTGTCAGTGCCGTGGCCATGGATGGCCAGTGGCACATGCCTTCACACACCTCCATGGCCACCAGCCATCCAACCAAAGCTGGTGGCATGCTTCCTATTATAGCAATGCACTCCCAGCATCAGTTGGGATGGCCAGGGGCTGAGGGGAGGTGTGTGAAGATGTGTTGCTGGCTGTCCATGGCTGCCGCGCACTGATGAGCGATATGGGGAGAGGTGGTGTTCGTCATCAGTGCCATGGTGGGGGGAGACGCTGGCCACCAATGAGGGTCAGGGGTGCCAGGATTTGGGACGGGGTGGTTAGGATATGATGTACTGGGCTGGGTGGCCACAACTGGGCTCTGGTTGGGAGGTGGGAGGGATTTCATACATATGGGGATGGGGCACAGAGGTGTGCAGGGGGGTTCTGCACATACAAGACCAGGGCCAGGGTCTGTTGTGTAGCAGAGAAACAGCCTGATGCCAGGCCCAGAGGGGGCTCTGTGTGTTGGGGTGGGGGGGATTTACACTGTGTCAGGACCAGTGGCGGCTCTATGTGTTGGGGGTGGCCTGCCATACAGGACTGTGGTAGGGTTCCATCATGGGTGGGTTGGCACCCTACTGCTGAGTCCAGGCAGGGGTGCTGTGAGTGTGGGACTCAGTGAGTACTGGTGGTAATGGTAGGATCCTCCTTGCTATAACCTACACCCTCCTACAACCCCCTGTGCACCACACTATACACCTTTGTGAAGGGCACATAGTGTGGGAATGCTCTTGTCCCTCCCCCTTGAATGCTCTGGTGTAGAACTGCCCATGTGGTGGGGTATGCAGGTATGCACCTAGCCAGCGCACCTATGGGAAATGTTGCCAGAGATCCTTGGGACCCCCGCTGCATGGCATTACCGTGTATCTATGACTATGTTCCTGGTTTCTGTGGCACATTGGCATAGTGCATAGGGCTATTTGAGAGGATTAATAACATTCCCTTTGAATCTCTGAGCAAAATCATCAAAAATGTAACAGAAGAAGCAGAAGACTGGAAATGGATAGACCAATGGGTGGAGAGGCATAGGGATGTAAACATTCAAGAGTTAGGAGTGAATTAATTGAAAATGTGTTGTCTTTTCATTACAGAGCATTAAAAAGAATTATAGGATTAAAAAGGAAAAGCATTTTGAAACTGCAACAACTTTTTTGTATGAGCATTGTGAGAAAATAATAGGTATTTTGAATCAGTCAGGTTCAATTATATTATGAGATATTTACTGATCTGAGCACATAAGTTATGGAACGGTTTTGTTCACCCTGTTATTGCAGATTACAGAATAAGGAATGAAATTAAAAAACAAATCCTGGTGGCATATATTTAAGCAGAAGCAGTTAAGTAAGTGCTTAACAGGCGCTTGATAACAACTGAGCTTACATATTCATATTTTGTAAATAATAATGAAAAGGATTGTTCATATTAATTTTAGTACGTAACAGACAATAGGGCCTATGCTCAAATGGGTGGGAATTACGTGCCCGATGTGCATATTTTGCTCGAGGAGCTCTGCACCTGTGGACAGGTGCACACCACCGGTATTCCCCAATGACTGCAAACCCCCCCATGTGTAACACTCCGTGGGGTGGCTGGGGCCAGAGTCGTGGACCCAGTTGGGCATCCAGTGGGATGCCCAGCATGAGTCACAGAATGGATCACAAGCACAAGGTGTCTTGGGTCCGGCTCAGGAATGCCCAAAGCAGTCACATGAACATATGCAGCCTTGTCCCAATGGCCAGGGGACCCCCAATCCATGTTTCAGTAGTGCTGCAGCCCCACGCTGTCCCCATCAGTACTCCTGCCCCGTATGGCTGGGCCCCACCCACATGCTATCTACCCCCATGCTATCATTGCCCCCTCAAGCCATCTATGCCCTAGTGTCTGCCCCTCTGGTCCACAGGTGCACAGCAGCCCCATCACTGAATGACATGCTGCTCCCCGTGGCACTGCCAGCCCACCCTCCATCCCCCACACCTGAGCACAGTGACCACTGCATGGGATTGCCAGCAGCACATCCCTCTTCTCACCTCCTTGACCTCGTGAGGGGGTTCAGCTGACATGGGGCCAGGGCACACAGGTGTGATGGGGTTGCTGGCACTGAGTGGTCAGTAGGGATGGGTGCTGGACTCCTGATGGTGGTGGATGGTGGCTTACAGCCATGTCCAGCTGGTGGTCTGTGTGCACGGGGCATGCAGGGCACTTATGGCAGGGTTTCCATTGGCATACCCTGTTCCCTCCTCTGCACCCTGTGGGGAGCACTATATGCCGTCATGCATGGCGCGTAATGCTGGCATTCCCCCTGCCTGCCCCTGGTGCAGTTCTGTCCTCACAGCTGGGGTTCAGGTGTGTAGGGGCTTTGCACTCCATTTTGTGCATTCTGCACTGAGGGTGCAATGGGTGCAGGGTGGCTAGGTACTGGGGATGTGCACTGCATAGCCACTCTGCACAATTGAGCATAGGCCCCAATGACTTTAAAGGACATACTGAGGTGTATGAGTACATTCACAGAATGCAGGAGAATAGATAAAATGCAGAATTCATCTGCTCCATTTTTATGTTTGCTTGCACACATGTGCAAGAAACATAATGTCATCATCTGAGTTTTCGGAGGTGTAGCACCCATCTTACAATTCAGTCAGTGTGTTTGCAGGCACGGCCGCAGTTCTCCAATGAATGCTGCAGCTGTCTATGACAGCATTTGAAAATGCAGTGCCATACAGTTAAAAGGGTGAGCCCCACTTCAGTGAGCAGCACTCCCCCCCCACACACACATGCACATTGTGTGCCCATGCTCCCCCCCTGCACACACTGTATGGCCAATAGGGGTGCCCAATGCCCCATCGGCTCCATGCCCCCCAAAAAAGCTTTCCAGGTGCCATGCTGGGAGCCCACCACAGCGTGGTAAAAACTGTTATGGCCGACGGGGTGTCCAATCCCCATCAGCTCCAGGCCCCCCCAAACAGCCTTCCAGCTGCCACGCTGGGAGCCCACCCCAGCGTGGCAAATGTCCACAACCTTCCAGCTGCCATGCTGGGAGTCCAGCCCAGCATGGCAAACGTTCCCCGCCGTCTTAAAAAACCCCAAAAACCTGTAAACAAAAAAAGTTCCCTCGGCAGTCTCCCTGCCTACCCACTGTGCACCCTGCCTCCCCACACCCCCCTCACCCCATACTTACTTCTGGAGTCTGGTGTGACGATCTTCGGGGGACCGTAAACATGTCTGCACTCTTCAAAGCTGACCGCGAAATGAGGAAATGCCGGTCAGCTGTATTATGGAATAAATAGGGTTTTTTCAACTTTAATGCATATCTCAGGCATTCTGTGGAATTTTGGCACCAAATTTTTAACAAGGAGCTTTTGGGACCCTAACTCATGAATTCTTGAACTGTCATGGCGTTAATCAGGCCCGAAGGGTGATTTCACAGTCACTGCGTGAAATCACCTTTCAGGACCAAGTAATGAAATGACAGTGCCAGTGTTCATAAGGTGGGCTCTCAAAAAGTCTATGTTGCAAATTTGGCGAAAAAAATTCCTTAAAATGCCTGTTTTATGAGCGTGCATTGCACAGATCCTACGCACACTCATAAGTTCCCGAATTTTTAATATTTGCACTCTGAATTTTCAACATTGCCATTTTACCACACCTCCTTATAAGCAGTACAGCTGTCATTTTTCACATCTTGTCCAAAATGTGTTTCTGCGCATGTAGCGCATAATGGCACAGCTGGTGTGCTAAATCAATGTATGGGACACAGTAATAAAATCACAGTGACACTGTTCATGAGCAGAGGTCTTACAATGGCTATGTTGAAAATTTGGTGAAAAAAATTTCCTAAAAATGAATGTTTTATGAACATGCGTTGCTCAGTTCCTATGCACGCTCGCATGTTTGTGAATTTTTAATGTTTGCACTCCAGATTTTCAACATTGCCATTTTTTCACACCTCCTTATGAGTGGTACAGCTGTCATTTTTCGCATCACCCAAAATGTGTTTCCCTGCATGTAGCGCACAATGGCGAAGTCGGTGTGTGCTATCAATATTTGGAACAGAGTAAGAAAATCACAGTGACACTGTTCATGAGCAGAGGTTTTAAAATGGCTATGTTGAAAATCTGGTGAAAAAATTCCCAAAAATGACTGTTTTAGGAGTGCATGTTGCGCAATTCCTACGCACGCTCGCAAGTTTGAGAATTTTTAATATTTGCAAGCCAGATTTTCAACATTGCCATTTTATTACACTTCCTTATGAGCAATATAGCTGCCATTTTTCACATCTCACTCAAAATGTGTTTCTGCACATGTAGCACACAATGGTACAGTCGGTGTGTGAAAGCAATGTTTGGGACAGATTAAGAAAATCACAGTGACACTGTTCATGAGCAGAGGTCTTAAAATGGCTATGTTGAAAATTTGGAGGCAAAAGTCCATAAAATGACTGTGTTATGAGTGAGCATTGTGCAGTTTCCACGCACCCTCATAAGTTCATGAATTTGTAATATTTTCAGTCCAGATTTTCACCAGTGGCATTTTTCCACATTTCCTTATGAACAGTACAGCTGTAATTTTTTCACAACATGGCCGAAGTGTGTTTTCACACTTGCAGCGCAGAAATGCGTGATCGCTGTGGGAAATCATTGTTCGGGACAGATGAAGAAAATCACAGTGACACTGTTCATGATCTGAGGTCCCAAAATGTCTGTGTTGACAATCTGCTGTAAAAAATTCCCAAACTAATTACATTACGGGTGTGCGTTGCGCAGTTTCTACGCACACTCGTGACTTCACCAGTTTTTTTAAGATTTTTACTGTTTATTTTCAACATTGCCATTTTTACACCTCCCCATGAACAGTACAGCTGTCATTTTTCACATCCTGTTCGGAATGTGTTTTTGCACCTGTGGTGCTAAATGCCATAGTCACTGTGCAAAAGCAGCTTTCCGCAAACAAACTGATATTGCCACTGTTCATGAGGTGGGGGTCACAATAAAAATGTTGAAAATTTGGAGTGAAAATACCAACGAATGCCTGAGGCATTAGGGTTTCTGACCATAATGCCCCACCCTGTAGAGAATGACAGGCATCAGGGGTGTGACTTGGGATTCTCGCCTGTAATGCTTATACGATTCCACACCCTGCAGCCAGTGAGAGGCATCGAGGTGTGCCTTGGGCTCTTCGGACCCAAAGTTCACCCCATTCTCCTATACCGCACCCATCTCACCGTATTTCCTGATGGAATGGTGTGCACATAAGGGCCAAAGACCCCAAGGCACACCATGACACTTGGTGGTGTCTGCAGGGTAGGGTGTGGTGAAATGGCGTGGCCATTATGCCTGATGACCCAAAGGCACACTCCAATGCCTGTCAGTCTCTGCAGGGTGGTGGTGGGGTTGGCTTCAGTTCAATACTTCACTGCCATTCCTATTATGCAGCTCTGTAACTCCTACACTACCAATGCCAATGCCAGCAAGCAAACATTCGGCATTGACAAATGCTTGTTTAACAATATTATTTAAAGTACACAAAATTTAATAATGAAGCAAATGTTTTATTGTGATTACTGTTTTGTTTTCTAAAAAATATTTATAGCTACTTCCCTGAAGAAGAGAGAAAACCTATGTCTCAAAAAGTTGGTGTTATGAACTGTCCGCCTGACTTTCTTTCAGTCAAACAGAACTGCATGGATGATGGGGATATTTTTTACTGAATGGCTCTGATGTTTGGATCGAAAACTCTGATCCAAAAAGATTCTGTTGTTGCTTGACAACTTTTAAGGTTATCCACAGGTAGCAGAGCTCAAAAACATCAAGCTGATCTTCCTACTAGCTAACACTACAGTGCATGTCTCATTCAGCCTTTAGATCAAGGCATCATTTATGCCTTTAAATGCCACTATGTAAGGGCTATGAGGGTATGTACAGTGGTGCTGCTTGATGGCACTGAAATTCTATCTGTTACTGAATGTGTCAAGAAAATAAGCCTTCTTGATGCAGTGCACCAGATGAAGAGTGACTAGGACTGCATTACACAAGAAACTGTAGTGCGATGTTTTGCTAGGAGGTTTCATTCGATGGTCGGGGGGTGGATCCAAGATGGCGCAATGATGCTGAAAGGCTGCAACACAGAGCTCCGAGACAAGAGCAAGAACATGCAGATAAGTGATTTTCAATGCCTGGTAACTTCATTTTTTTTTATTTATTATACTTTTGCCCCCGCTGCCTGTGACCCGGCATCTCTTCCTGGTCACGGACTCTAGCCTCCACCTCCACATTAGACCCCACCCCTTGGATACCTCCTGGCTTACCCCCCCAGGGTGGACTGCAGCACCAGTCCCCTTAATGGCACTGCACAAAAGGACTAGGTCCAAGGGTCGGTCCTGGAGGCTGATGATGGCCAGGGCAGGTTCATCTAGGGCCACAGGCAGAAAGTGTTTTTTTTATTTTTTGGTGCTGTACATGGGGGGGGCAGGAACATGCAATGATGTCCAGCATCCATCCTGCCCCTCCGACCACTTTCAGATGCCAGTTGCTGTGGTACCCCCTGCCTCCACTAGGGGTCCATCAAGCACTGGACATACACCCTGCCATGCCCCGAAGGAGAGCTGTCCCTGGGACACTCAGTTCTTCTCCCCACCTCAGCCAGCCCTCCGATGACTTGTGTCCATTCCCGAACCCGGGTCACCAGCATCACAAGCAGAAATACAACCGCTGCACTGATGGGCCACTATGGCAACTTCATTTTTGTTAATTTATATTTCCCAGAGAGAGGTCTGTTTTAAACTAAGTAATTGTCTTTTTACTTTTATTTCATGGTCATACTGGAGTTGGATTTGGATATGTCTTCATATCCAATGGATGTTAAAGAAATAAAAACTTACTTTACTGAAAGTGCCGTTAAAGGGGGTAGTGCAAAAAATTCCCAACAGAGGACAATCTAGCCTCAAACTCCCCTGAGAGAACAGCTATAGTGGTAACAATGGAGAACATTTTCTTATTCCCAGTTAAGCTGCAAGAGAAAGGGAGAGGGAGACCCATGGAGACAAGAAGGGACACCATCCAGTTAAAGGGAATCCAATACATTTCCTTATGAAATTATTGTGAAGGTTACTATGAGGATCCAGTATGCAAATTGCTAGGTTATATTTAGAAAATGATTTCAGTAAGACAGAAAAATACATTTAAAATTGTGATGCGGAGGCACCCATTTTGTAGACAGGAAAGGTGCTGTGATGATGTCACTGCCTCACCAGCTCTAACAGTATGCAATTAAGCAGGTTAAAACAGACTGCTCCTACAGACAGGGATCCTGTTCTATCATGAAGAGAAGCACTGGATTCTTTTCTCACACTCTGCCAAACCTAAAATCCTGGGTGTTTCTTAGAATGTACTGTAATAGAATCTCTGACAGCACAATCACACTTTTCTCACCTGCTGCACTGCACACTGTTAACACTGGTGAAGCAGTGACATCACCACAACACCCTTCCTGTCCACAAAAAGGATGCCTCCATATCCCTATTTTTTTTTTGTGTATTCTGTTTTCACCCTCCTCATGCTCGCAAGCCCCCACTCCTTCAGGCTCTGCACGTCTCCCGATAGCCCCATCTGTCCTAACCCGGCCCTCCTCTTACTCCTCATATCGCAGCCAATCCCCGTAATATCCCAACGTATCCCTTCGCTGGGCGGGCGCCCCTCCTCTGAGGGGGAAGGCACCAGGGAGAGAGGGATGACCCCAGCACACTCTTCTTAGGGTCTGGGGATGCTGCCGTGGAGAAGGAGGCCCCAGGAAGGCACTGGAGGCAACTGGGGACAGAGAGTCATCATCTGGCAGCCAGCGAGTGGTATTTCCATTTTTCTGGTGTTCCCCTTCATGCAATCCCTCTGTTGTGCCCCTGGTCTCCACCAGGGTCTGCAGCAGAGTGATCATGTGTCCCTAACCCTCCCCAGGGGAGAACAGCAGTCCTATGGATGCTTAATCCTACCCTTTCCCCTGCCGACCCCCGGCGCCCGAGTCTGTTCCCAAACCTGGGTTGCCAGCGTGGTTCGAGGTGTGGTGTCCAGCACCTCAGCCCTCTGCACCACCGGGTTAGCCATATCCCTATTTAAAAAGCATTTTTCTGTCTTACTGAAAACATTTTCTAAATATAACCCAGCAATTTACATACTGGATCCTCATAGAAACATAGAAACATAGAATTTGGCAGCAGATAAGGACCGCTTGGCCCACCTTGTCTGCCCATTTCCCTACCTAATGGATAAGCTGCAGATCCTAGTTAACCAATAGCCTACTTCCTCCTACCCCCCACTAGAATTGCCTTATGTCTGTCTGTACCATGCATTCTTGAATTCCCCCACTGTTTTTGACTCTACAACCTCTTCAGGAAGACTGTTCCATGTATCCACAACCCTCTCTGTGAAGAAATACTTTCTCACAGTACCTCTGAGCCATCCCCATCTTCAAATTGTGCCCCCTTGTTTTAGGACATCTCTTTTTCTGAAAGATGCCACCCTCTTGGACTTTGTTGATTCCCATAGTAACCTTTACAATAATTTCATAAGGAAACATACAGATTCCCTTTAAATGCTGTTGTAACCTTCCTGCCTTTCACAGATAGATAATCAGAAAGTAGTTTTTCCTAAATCCAGTGCTCTGGCATCCCAGGAAATGTCAGAGAAGGAGACTACTTGTTTAGTCACACAGGATAATCAGTATGTTCCCAAGCCAGGGAGTGAACAGTGGTCAACACCTGTAACTGCTGTGACTCAGATGGAGCTGGGGGGTTACACTTGCTCCTTCAAAGTGTTTGGGAGAGAATGCATTGGCCATAGTTGGAACAAAAGAGCTTGGGATGTGAGAAGTTAGGATTCCTTTGGTGGTCTCAGACCTAGGTGAAGACTCTACCCCCATGGATTTTACTTTGCATGTACATTCCCTACATTCACTCCTAGCTTTGGACTTTGAATTGTAAAACATGCACTTAGACAAAAGAACTGTTTATAACAATTCTAGCTATGTTTCTCAATTCTGCTGTCTCTCCTCACCCTCTACCATGCTAAAGCTGTATGCATTGTTGGCTGACTTATTGCGTACATTGAACTAGTGTGTTACTACTCGATTTTATTGTAACCATTGTATTGTTAAATCTCTGCATTTATTGATCCTTATTATTCTGCACTAAATGACTGTACTTTCTGCTCTATTTTTCTATATTTTGTTTTTGTTGCTTAATCTCTGTATTGTGTTTATCAACATGGAACCCTGTAAATGAGCTGCTGGCTCAAAGGTACTTCCCAAACCTAAATAAATAAATAAATACATGGTGTGGCTCCCAGCCTAGAAAGGTGCATGGTTTCTTGATGTGTGCTTGCTGTACTGAAGTGGGAGCATGATGTTGGGGGTGGTGGTTTCTCAGGCTAAAGCTTTGCGCAGGGTGGCTGTTGAACTGGTCTTGAACTTGGCCTACCAGATGGGGGACTGAACAAGGAGTGAGGAAGAGAGAATGCTTGGATAGCAGAAAAAATGGGAAGAAGCTCAGATCTGAAAGAAAATCAGAATGAGCAGATGAAAGCTGTTACTGAACAATCACTGGAGTTTACTCCCCAGCAGAGGGGAATTAGGATTAATGAGGCAGCTATGGGGAATATTGAAACAATATCCCTATTACAAATGAAGTAGAATAAGAATGGAACTTCACAGGATTCACCACAACAAGATGCTAGTAAGGCACTTCAGCTTCCACAGATAACAGAAAGGGAGGAAACTAGCATTGCTGAATCCGAACATACTTCTCAAGGTCCTCAAGGATGAAGAAAATATTTGGGAATACAGGCTGGGCAAAGGGAAAGGCACCACTTTGGAAATGCTATTACTGGAAACCAGCCCTCAGCCATGAACGAATAAGCACCATTTCAATATGGGTATATACCAGAAGATGAGACTCAGAACTGTAACCCCTTTTTAGATCATGGAAAGGAGCAGACTGCTTCTAAAATACTCCTGACACAGCATATCTAGCCCAAGGAGCTAAACCAAAGGAGAAGAGGAAAAATTGGGAAAGGAGAGAAGAACAAGAGGGTACATTTGAAGATATCATGGAAGAAATACGATCAGGATTTTTAAGACTGGAAACTAAAATCCTGGATGTACAAAACAAGCTTAAAGATTTTAAAAGGGAAGAAAAATTCTGGACAGCAGAATGTCCCTATATGAAGACTATGTAGTGAAACTGGAAGATGAGATACCTTTAATTAAAAAGGATCCCAGAACTCACCAGACAGACCACAAGAAGATGCTTGGAAAGCACTTCAGCTTCCACAGATAACAGAAAGTGAGGAAACTAACATTGCTGAATCTGAACACACTTCTCAAGGTCCTCAAGGATGAAGAAAAGATTTGGGAATAGAGGCTGGACAAAGGGAAAGGCACCACTTTGGAACGCTATTACTGGAAACCAGCCCACAGCCATGAACAAAGAGGCACCATTTCAATATGGGTATATACCAGAAGATGAGACCCAGAAGAACTGTAACCTCTTTTTAGATCATGAAAAGGAGCAGACTGCTTCTAAAAGTACTCCTGACACAGCATATCTAGCCCAGGGAGCTAAACCAAAGGAGTAGAGGAAAAACCGGGAAAGGAGAGAAGAACAAGAGGATACATTTGAGGATATCATGGAAGAAATAAGATCAGGATTTTTAAGATTGGAAACTAAAATCTCGGATGTACAAAACAAGATTAAAGATTTTAAAATGGAAGTAAAAATTCTGGACAGCAGAATATCCCTATATGAGGACCGTATAGCAGAACTGGAAGATGAGGTACCTTTAATTAAAAAGGATCTCAGAACTCACCAGACAGGTATAGGAAAACTCCAGAAGATAATGGATTTAGAATGGAGATCCAGATAGGATAACCTTAAGATCCTAGGACTTTCAGAAGGAATTGAAAAGTCAGACATTATGGGTTTTAGTGAAAAATAGCTTACAGAACTGGTGGGGAAGAAATTTCTGGAAGAGAAAATAGAGTTAGAGAGAGCACACAGGTCACAGTGGTTTGGAACATTAACTTCAAATATCCAAAGGTGGTTTATGTAAAATTTTATAAATTCCAGGAACAAGAAAAAGTTTTAATGAAGAAAAAAACATTAAAGATAAAATAAATCAAATTTCTATCTTTCTAGACCTAGGTCCTGACCTACAGAAAAAAAGGAGTGCGTACAAGGATATCAAGTCCTTTCTCTGGGAAAACAGATCCAATTCTCTCATCCCACGCCAGATGCTCTGAAGATATGTGTCATCCAAGATTTCAATAAATAAATAAGTAAAAATAAGATATCCTATATGGGAAAAGTTAAGGCATTGGAATCTCCAAAAGAAGCAGAAGAATATGATTATCAAGTTTTAAAACTTGACAAATGGTAGTTGACATAACTTGGTCTAAAGAATAATGGCCAATGAAGTTAAGAATTCTAAGATAAATCGTAGACTATGATGACAAAATAATTCCTTATTTTTTCTTTCTTCCTGAACATATCTTACATGCACCAGGTGGGAGATGAAATTGTTTAGGATGTTACAAAATTTAATCTTACAAGAGAGCTCATGCAGACTGCAGCTTGAGGTTGGGGGCCCATATTATACTATATGTGTTTTGCTTGGGTCTATATTGGGATAGGCCTTATCTTAAAGGGGGGGAGTCAGACTATAGTCAGGAAAGGGGAAGATAGGAGAATCTGGGGTCAAGGGCAGCAGGGCTTTTTCTTATGAAAGACTTTAGGTTTTATAAAGACCGTATACAGAGCAGAAATGTAGTGGACAAAATAGATCTGACAGGATCAGGCTAAACATGTTACAACTTTCTAAAAGAGGTGGCTTTGAAATCAAAAGTTTAAAAATTGGCTGAATTCAGTGTTTTCTCATGGAATGTACATAGAGTTAACAATCCCGTCAAAAGGAAGAGGATTATGTCATATATTAGAAAACAGAAAACAGATTGTCTCATGGTACAAGAGACACATTTAAGAGAGTCACAATTTCTTAAATTTTGTAAACTTGGGGGGGGCTATACGTACCAGTTTAAATGGGAATTCAAAGGAGGCAGCCATTTTTTTTCTAGAAAAAAAGGGTAGAGGTAATAAATAAACAAGTAGACAACAATAATAGATATGTTATAATACATGTTTAAAATGACCATAGAAATATGACTCTGCAAGTCATTATGGTCTAAAGTAGGACTCATCAGAATTTTACACTCAGTTTTTTAGTCTTCTTTTGCAGTTCCCTTAACCATATGTAATTGGGGGAGATTTAATATGGTATTGAATCCAACTTTGGCTAGGACTGGATCTCTGTTTGCCCTGTCAAAGGCAGCTCAAGTGATTTGAAACAGCATGGAGGCCCATGGTATAGTAGATCTATGAAGATTTAATAATATATATATATACATATGAAAATTCATATTTTTCACCACACCACAATACCTACTCCAGGATAGACTGGATGTTAGGATCTTTTAGCCTAGTACAATGTTTAAAAAATATATCTTATGAGGGAATAACTCTGTCTGATCACTCTGCTTTGAAGTGTTTATTAGAAATCAGTTTTGCTCCCAAGAAGAGAAGATGGACATTTGATCTGTTACTATGTAAGGATAAGGAATTTATAGAAACTTTAAGGAAAGAACTGAGGCAATATCTAATTCATAACTGGAATAAGGAAACATATTTGAATAATATATGGGATGTGATGAAGCAGTTATGCATGGTGTTATTAAATATAACAGTAAAAAGAACAAAGAAAAGAGAAAGAAAATTGATGAGCTTGAAAAACAGATACAGAGGGCTGAAATTAGGCATATGCATACAAACAAAGAAATGGATTTGTAGATTCTGAATAATTTAAAGCAGGAATATAATTATTTATTGAATTATAGGATGGAGAGACTTATTTTAAAATCAAGAGGTAGATATTATGCACAGGCTGATGCATCAGGAAAAATGTTAGCAGACCAGTTGCAAAGAGAAAGATCTGAGAGAACAATACAAGAGATTGAATTAGAGGGAATCAGGATGGACACCTCCAAGGCAAGTAATGAGGAATTCAGAAATTACTATAGTAAACTGTAAACTTCAGAAACAACTAAGGTAAAGGTGACTATGGATCTTGTTGAGATTTCTAAAATTACAGAGTTTCTAAAAGAGGTCTTAAATGTGGTAATAACAGTAGAAGATGTGACACAAGCTATTAAAAAGAGTCATACAGGAAAGGCATCTGGTGCAGATGGGTTTCCTATATAATTTTATAAATTACTAGTGGATTTCCTAGCCCATCTTATGATGCAGCTATTTAATTCATTCACTGGCCAAGGTGACCTTCCTGATTCCTTCAAAGAAGTCTTGATTATAGTATTGCTCAAAGATGGAAAGGATCCAAAATTTTGCACATCATATTGTCTGATCTCATTACTCAATTCAGATTATAAAATATTCACCAAAATATTAGCTGCTAGGATAGAATGTGTACTCTCTTGCTTAGTAAACAGGAAGCAGAGTAGTGAGAAGTACAACTGAGCAGCTCTCGAAGTTGCTTTGAGAACTACAAACTGATGAAAATGCTTCAGTTTTCAGACATCTGTAGATTAGGTTGATACCCACTAAATGAACAGTAGACTACACATAATTTTAATTATTTATATTTTGCCTTTACTTACATAGTTGTCCATAACCGCTGGTGCAATTCTGGGTCAGGTGACAGCATAAAAAAATGGCACTTAATGAGCGAAGCAAGTGTGGGGTTTTGCGCGTGGAGATGTGCTCTAAGACATGCGTGTTTGGCGCGTGCCTGGCATGTCCGGCAGGGACAGAGAGTAGGAGAGAAGTCAGAGGTTAGTGATTTACTACAAAACGTGTTCCTGAGTATAAAGTAGCTAATGAAAACATATAAGATGGCAGAAGTGAATAATGTGAATCCTGTACTCCTGAAGATGTGTCAGGAAGAAATACTAATACAATGCCATAAATGTGAAATGTTTGTTAAGCCATCTGCAACCTTATGGGGGGTCAATGAATGTACAAAATGTTCCCTAAATGAAACATATCTTTATAAATCAACTCTTGCACAAAATGATAACAGGAACATGAAGGAGATTTCAGCTTTAGAAGCTCAGAACAAATCACAAATAAATAAGGCAACAATAGTGAGTCAGTCACCTTGCACAAATAAAAAATAAGAGGGAGAAAAGGAGACACATGAAGTAACATCTCAAATAGAACAAACAAGTGAACACAAAAGAAATAGGAAATTGAACTCTGAAGATGGGGAATGGCACAAAGTTCCATATAAACAACAAAATAAACAAAGAAGAAGGGCTATGATACACTCAGAAATAATGATTGGTAATAGATATTCATCCTTGATGGATATTGTCCCAGAACAAAATAATATGGATACCAGTAGTATGGAAGCTAAAGAAATGATAGTACTGGGGGACTCTTTAATTAGGAACTGTGATAAAATAATTTGCAACTCAGATAAAGCTAATTGCATGATGTCTTGTTTCCCAGGTGCAAAAATTGAACATATAAGAAATATACTGCCCAAAATTATTGACAATGCAAATGAAAATCCATTAGTTACTTTTCATATAGGCTGCAATGATGTAGGACATCTATATGAGAAGGACATTGCTGATGACCTTAATAATTTAGCAGTTGAAGCCAAAGACAAGGGTTCCATAGTATTCGTATCAAGCATATTGCCAATACCTAAAACACACATAGAGAAAAATAAAATCATTGAGAGGATCAATGCTAGATTACACAAAATATGCACAAAAGAGGGGTTTCATTTCTTTGATATATGGCATATCTTTAATAAGCATAATAAGTTGTACAGCACAGATGGATTACACATCAACAAAGCAGGATCACAAATGTTGGGTAACATAATAAAAACAAAAATGGAAGACCAGCTTTTAAACAGGAAAGGGGGAATGGGTTATCATTAAAATGGTCCAACTGCTAGGCAAAATACTGATGGTAGTCCTGCCATGTGCAATACAATAAATCATAAAGGACAGGCAAAAAAAGGTTAACACTAATAATGACAACATAAAAATATTACTTTTAAATGCAAGAAGCTTAGGAAATAAAAGTGATGAACTGAGATATTTCATGAACAAAGAAAAAGTAGACATATGTGGTATTACGGAGACCTGGTTTAGAAAGGACGATTGGATACAAAATATAGAAAGGTATGAACTATTTCATAAGAAAGAACTGAAAAAAAGGGGGTGGAATCGCACTTTATGTGGCAAAATCACTGAAAGCATATGAAATGGATTTACAGGTACAAACTGACACAGAAATAGAGCAAACATGGGTCACAATACATATGAAGCATAAAAAACTAACTATAGCATTATGCTATCGATCTCCTAATTTAAGTATAGAAGAAAATGCAATATTCCTAGACACAATAGAAAATGTCAACATTGAAGGTAATCTAATAATCATGGGAGATTTGAATCTACCAAAGATCAGTTGGGATAATTACACAAGAAATGGTTATTTAGAGAATAAATTAATAGATATAGTAGTGAATAAAAACTTAAAACAAATAGCTACTGAGCCTACAATAGACAACACCATATTAGATTTAATATTTACTGACCAGGAAGAAAACATTCATAATACTCAGATGCATGGTCCCCTATCAAACAGTAGCCATAATATGATTGCATTCATATTGGATGACAGTAAAAAAACATCAAAAAGGAGTAACTTATTTGAGGGATTTTAATAAAGCAAATTATCAAGAAATTAGAAAGATGCTAGATGAATGGAATTGGCAGAGTGAAGTGTATTATTTATCTCTGCAGGATACTTGGAATAGAATAAACAACAAATTATGTTTTTGTATTGAACACTACATACCAACAATAATTAAATATGCCAAAAAAGGTTGCATTCCTAATTGGTTTAATAACAAAATTAAAACACTTTTAAGAAAAAAAGAATAGCATACAAAAAATCCTGAAAAAATAAATCAGTACTAAAGAAAAATAAATACAGACAGATAGCCAGAGTTTGTAAAAAAAAGGCATTAAAACAGCTAAAGCTAACATGGAATTGAGACTAGCAAGTTATAACAAGGACAATAAGAAACAATTGTACAATTTTATAGGAAGTTTAAATGGGGGACAAAAACAAATTGGACCTTTGTTAGTAAATAATGCCATTATGCAGGATGAAACAGAAATGGCTGAAAACTTGAATTTATATTTTTCTAGTCTTTTCCAGAATAATTATCCTGATGAGGAAATTACAATCTCAATTAATCGGACACAGTCACAAACAAATAATTATATAATAATTGAAATGGAAGTCTTAATTAAACTAAAAGCATTAGATATCAACAAATTACAAGGTCTGGATAATATTCATCCTAAATTTCTTATGCAACTAGCCGACTCCTTGATAGGTCCATTGGCGTACTTATATAACCTATCATTAAAAGAAGGTAAAGTTATTGATGAATGGAGATTAGCTAATGTAACACCTATCTTCAAAAAATGAAGTAGAAAAGAATTGACAAATTGTTGCCCTATAACTATTACATCCATAATAGGAAAAATCATGGAAAAATTGATTAAGGAGCGCATCGATAATCACATATCTGAAAAAGGGTTAGTGGATATTACCCTGCATGGTTTTGTAACTAATAAATATTGTGTTAAAAATCTGTTGGATTTTTTTTAGCTGGTCAGTCAAGCCTTGGGTCAGGAACTTCCGGTGGATGTTTTGTATTTAGACTATTCCAAAGCTTTTGACTCTGTCTCTTATTATGACTTAATAAAAACATTAAAGGAATTAATATTAGATCCTACAGTAATATCATGGGTAGCATCTTTGCTATCTAAGTTGCAACAGAGAGTTTGTATTAGAGGGTTTATGTCTGGTTGGCAATGGGTCACCAGTGGGGGTGCCCCAGGGTTCCATCATGGGGCCAACACTGTTCAATATATTTATTTCTAGTATGCAAACAAGACATGGAACATGGTTATGCAAATATGTGGATGACACCAATATAGGTGCAATAGTTAATAATCTTAAAGCAGCTATAGCCTTTCAGGATCAAATAAATTCATTAGAACACTGTGCTAAGCAACACAAATTACAATTCAATGAATCAAAATGTAAGGTTATGCATTTAGGACACAAAAATGTACAATATACATATACTATCAATAATACAATACTTGAGACAACAGATAATGAAAAAGATTTGGGTGTTACAATTAATAATACATTGAAATTTAAACAACATGCAAGAGATAAAGTAATGAAGGCTAATAGAGTTGTGGGTTGTATCTTAAGGAACATAACAAGCTGAAAAAAGAGGTACTTATTCCACTCTATTCCAGTTTGATTAGACCAATTCTAAAATATGGAGCCCCCTTCAGTTCACCCCAGGATGTAACTAGTGGTGCATTGTTAGAAGGAATACAGAGAAGGATTTCAAAGAAAGTACATAAAATAAATGATTTACCATATAAAGAAAGAGTAAATGAAACAGATCTGCACTCCTTGAGGTACAGAAGACTTAGGGGTGATATGTTATGTATAAAAAGCACTTCATAACAACATAATTTGGACATCTTCTGGATTAGTAAAAAAAAGAGAATGGTAAAAATTCAAGATTTAATAATTACCAGCTTAAAGGAGAATTCTACAGAACAACAAAGAAAAGCTACTGGTTTAATCAAAGAGTTGTCAGTATCTGGAATAATCTGCCAAACTAGGTAGTAAATAGTTTAAGTATGGATCAATTTGCCAGCCTGGTGGCACTGAGGGTTGAGGAGCTGAGCCACCTCGCTTACATGGCCTGGATTCGAGGAACAGACTCGGCGAGGTGGGTGGGGAGAGGAGGATCGAGCATCCCAAAGGATGCTCTCCTCCTTCAGAGGCGGAGTTACCAAGAGCTCTGCACTCTGCATCCCTTCCGTAGCCGGTGGAAGCACCGGCATTGGGAAGGGGTGGAGGCGGCTTCGCTAGTCGGAGCTGGGGAGGGAGGACGTCGTGGCGCATGAGGGTGTGCGAGCATCAGCACGCTACCACTTGGGACGTACGTCCCAAGCGCTGATGTCCCAGGGGAGTGGGATGTAAGGGGAGAATACCGGAAAAAACCCTCCGGAAGCCCTAGATGAAGGCCGCTCCAGGTCCACCTGGGCCACCTACAGGACAAACCCCACTGTGCGAGGTGAAGAAGAGGAGGAAGCACTCTAGGGGCAGATCCCTAAGGTAGGTGATTTGGGGGACGTGAGCGGATGGAAGGAGTGGGCATCGGAGGTAGGCAGGAGGATAAATAAGAAAGTAAAAAAAAAAAGTATGGATCAATTTAAAAAATCATTGGACTTACACATGGGGATAGAAAATACCACAAGTTACCACTGAACAGTGGCAAGTCAAATAAAGGCTTATGGCTAATGGACTTGTATCCATTTCTATGATCCTATGAGTTATGGAGGATCAAACAGGGTTTGTTAAACAATGACAAAGCTTTAATAATGTCAGAAATGCTGCAAATGTAATTTTTAGTGAAAAAACATACAAATGCCATCTTGCTCTCTTTGGATGCTGAGAAGGCCTTTGACAGGTTCGACTGGGATTATTTAGTTCAAGTACTGAAAGAAGCAAACCTGGGGAGTACATTTATAAAATGGATATGGTTAATTTATAAGGACCCCCGAGAGATGGTGCTAACAAATGTGGAGTGCTCTGATAGCTTTCAGTTATCAAGGGGGATGAGATAGGGTTGCCTCCTCTCCCCAGTTTTGCTTGCTTTAGTTATAGAGCCCCTGGCAAATCAAATCGGCTCATACCCAGCAATAAGAGGTGTGATGGCAGGAGACAAACAAATAAAGATGTCTTTGTACATAGATGACATCCTGTTCTCTATAACAGATCCAGAATCATCTTTACCTACTCTTATTGAGGAAATCAGTACATTTGGACAAGCATCTGGGTACAAAGTGAATTGGACAAAATCTAAACTATAGATAGGCTGCCTGTTAAATTTTATAACCAGCTATTTAGTTTATTTTGCCTGGATCTAAGTGTTTACTGCATAAGGTGGTAGGAGTCAGTGTTCCATTCTTACTTTTGCCTTGAATGCACTTTTTTTAATCTGAAGCCTCTGTTGCTGCTTTACCTGTGTCTCATTTCTTTTTTATTTCTTACTTTTCTGTTTTAATTTCTGGTGCCAAGCTAAGCTCCCCCTTACCACCCCCACATCACACATATCACCTCCTTCTGCTGCTCCTGGTTCTGCATTGTTTTGCAAACCCGTGAATTTTTGCACCCTTTTTATTCTCATTATTTCAGAACTTCTACTCCATTCCTTTGTCTCCTACTTCAAACCTGCCCCAATTTTGTTACAGCACACTAAGTTTTACCCCAAAGAAAAACAGAGCTGCTTCTTGATCCTGCTGACATGCCTTCAGGCCAGGTAGAGCCTGATGTTTAGATGTCAGAAAATGAGGGTTATAGGCATGTCTATTGACTTATGAGCATGATTTTTCTAAAGCTTTCTGCAATACTGGTTATTTAGAGTTGTGATATAAACAAATCAAAGTGACCGCTGGAGTAGCAGTCCCTGTAACTCAAGCGGTTGCTTTGATTTTTTCTAAATCGCACCTCTACAGTATATATTACTGAAAGCTATAGCAAAATCACACTCATACAGGTCAATGGAGCACACACATAGCCCTCATTTTCTGACATCACAAAAGGGGGCTGTGGGTGCCTGCCTGAAGGCGTGTCAGCAGGTTCAGGAAGCAGCTCTGTTTTTCCTGTGGTAAAACTTAGGTGTGCTGTAACAAAATCTGTGAACTTACTGTATTACTGAATTTGCTGTGTCTATATTATGTCTGTACTGCTTTGTTTTTACACTGTCTGGGAACCTATGTAATGAGCTTGCTCTCAAGCTATACTGTACTATCTTTTTTTTTTTATTTTATTTAAACAGCAGTTTGGAAAACCTTTGAGCCATAGGCTCATTTACAAAGGTACCTTGTCACAGTAAGACAAACCAAAATACACAGTATAGCAGTACAACACATAGGTATAACAGTAAATTAAGACATAGATACAAACAAGCTGGTACAGGTAGGATGGATGCAAACAATACCAGAGTTATGTTGTCCTTAGCAGCTTAGTAATAAGCTTTGTCATCTTGTATTTTGTAATGACGTGGAGCCTATGTAATGAGCTTGTTCTCAAAAGCTATTATCCTAGATCACAAATAAATAAATAAATAAATAAATACTTGAATTAGGGTCACAGAGTACACAAGCCCCATACTTTAGTAAGTTTAAGGTAGTAAAAGATTCAATTAAATACCTGGGACTCTTCCTTTCATGTAATATAATTACAGTAATGGACTATAATTTGGATATTATATTGGGAAAAATAAAATTAGATGTTGAAAAATGGACGCATCATCCAATGACATTAATGGGCAGAGTACAAGTGGTAAAAATGAACATACTACCTAGGCTCTTATATCTATTTCAAACTTTACTATCCCAGATTTCAGATAAGAAATCTAAATCACTTGAAAATATAATGCAGAAATTCACTTGGAAGAATAATTAGACAAGAATAACTATGAACAAATTAATAGCTAGAGAGGATCAGGGAGGATTGAAACTTCCTAATTTGAGATGGAATCACCATGTGGCGATCCTTAGCCATACTACAGAATACTATATAGAGAACCCACCCTGGTGGACTGAGATATTGTAGAAAGACTGCATCTGAGACACGGAAAATGTTTCCACCATTTATGTATTCCATATGAAAAAAAGGAGATAAGAAATCTATTACACCCTTGTATTTAAGCCACACTCTCTTCATGGTTGTTTTTTCATAGAGTACTGAAAATAAATTTGAGAATAAACATTCACAGCCCAATTATTATGGATCAAGGGTTAGCTGGCAATGAACAAAAAACAGGATATAACCCATGGAAGAAATATAACATAATAGACATAGGGAACTTTATACAAAGGGGAACAAACCCTTATGTTTGCACAACTTGAGATTAAATGTACTGTAACATTCCAGAAATCGAAAAAAGGTAACTATTTGAAAATTAAATCAAATTGTAGTAAAAAGCTATTATCTGGATTAATCAGACCAAGATTAAATACTATTAAAACCTGGCTTTGTTCAAGGGATCAAAATTGTAAAATGATGAGATATATAATAGTATTATGAATGGGAAGAGGTCTTCATCAGATAAATTGAAAACAAGTTAGGAGAAAGAACTTTCACAGAATATTTCAGAAAACAATTGGCAAGATGCGATTACATTTATCAAACTTTCAACTAACAAAAATTCAATTCAGTGTCTTCCACAGGATATACTATACTCGCCATCTATTGAATAAAATTAATTCAAATATATCCCCCATGACTAACAGCTGTCAGACACACAGAGGGACTCTTTTGCATGTTATGGTAACATGTAAAATGATAAAACCTCTATGGGAGAAAGTAACAGAAAAATTAAGCAAAATTCAGGGAATAAAACTGTGTTTTAAACATGAGTTGTTCTTGCTGGGAATATCAAGACATCAAACTTTCCCACTGTGGCATTAACACAAATTCATGAATTTGGCACTTATTAATGTCAGATGTTGTATTACAAGGCATTAGAATGATAGCATTCTGCTGGATTGTATCCTGTGGAGAAATTTATTCCTAGACTGCATGAATTTGGAAAAGCAATACTCTTTGAATTTAAACAACACAGAATCTTTTTTTGAAAACCTGGACCCCAATTATACAGAAAAAGTATTATAAGCCGGGGGGTGGGGTAGGGACTGAAGAGGTACTGTAGGATAGAGATTTAGAAGGGGGGATAGGCACACAACCCTAGATAAGGATGTAATACTTGACAATGGTATATTCTTAAGGAGATGATACCTATTGTATTTCCAAGCCCATCTTGGACAAGGTATTCTGAACCCATGGGAAAAAAGGGGGTTTCATTCATCTGAGTGCTGCAGTGCCTCAGCCTGTGACTGAAAGTGAACATGAAGAATAGCCATCCCAGGACTGACAATGTAAGAGTTTACTGAATTTTGCCACCTTGGAGACAACATGGCAATTGAGCATTATGAGGACAACATCACAGCTGCTGTGTCTTCACTGTTGCTGTATACAGCCACGGGGCAGGGTGATGATGAGGATGATGAAGCTGACATGTAGGATAGATCAAGTGAGCCTACTGTAACAGCTCCCCCTGACTGGACCCTTTTACAAAACATTAAAAAGGGACTGGGCAAGATACACCACCACTCAAATACACCAAACAAACATCAAAGAATATCTGAAGCCATTGTAAAGTGCTCTAAAGTGACCATCTCCCACATATAGGACAAGCACGCACATGCCCCATCCATAGCACAAGCACAAAGTACTGTGCTGTAACAAGCACAAGGCACTAAGCACAAAGCATTTCTTTTTTTTTTTTTTTAAGTGTCCTGTTTCCCATTAGCAGATTATAAAGATCTGCCACTAGATGGACCTTAGTTCTTTCATTTGTGGTGCAACTGTGTCATAGCAGTATAGTCTTCTCTTCCCCTTAGTTTTAGTATAGTCTTCTCTTTTCTCTAACTTATAAGAGCTTCTCTCAATGGTGTTTCATTTGATTGTTTCTTATACTGTCCTGCTCAATCCACTTCATATGTTTTCTCACCATGGCTCTAGACTCACTCAGACTACTTCTCCCTATCCTCTCTGTCCTCGGTCTCCCCCTTCTCACCCACATCCCTTCCCCCTCCCCATTATTACTGTCCCCTCTCTGCCACACTACAGCTTATTGTTGCTTTCAGTTGGTACCAGGTTGCTTTCTGGATTCATTTTGAAAGTTACCTGTTTGGGGGAATTTGTAGGTGCAGCTGAGTGTTTCTGTGAGGGTTTGCTGTTGTGGCTGATTGCCTCTGGTGGTCAGGAGGGGCCCATCCCCAGCACATCACTTCCTTTATACCGTTAAACTGTGACATCATACAGTACCAGCTGACTGCATACACATACTGTTAGCCATCTTGTTTCAGTACACAACATAGGCACACACGATACCATGACATAAATCTACATTCCTTGATACATTATACCACTAAAGAGTATTAACAGTACAAATATATATAGCTGGGTAATGGACAAGGTATAAAAGAAAAGAGCAGCAGAAGGTACAGGGCAATAAGGGGCAGTTAGGACAGGATAGTAGAAGTAAGATGATGGGTATGGTGCTCTGCAGCAGATGTGGGGCAGCATTGTTCTGAAAGACCTTCTGGACACTGCAGTGCTGCCCTATCTGCAGGCACCTCTCTGTGTTGAGGGAGGAGGTAGTAGAACTACAAGCAGAGTTGGCGAGGATACAGGAGACTTTCTCCCCCCCACCATACAGAGTCTACCATCACTCCCTCAGAGGTTGTCAAGAAGGAGGGAATGATATACTATGATGGGCTCAGGGAAGGTGAGGGAATCAGCATGGAGGCACATCCCCCAGCCGGCGGCACTTCACAACTCGTATGCCATCCTGGCAGAGCATAGAGACTGCACAGCATCTCTGGAAGTGAACACCATTGGGACTGTGGGAGTCATCCAGGATGGAATCCTATGGGAAGATGCAAGGAGAACATACAGGCGGAGGAAGCAAATCCTGGTTGGGGACTCCATGGTCCAGGGGATTGAACTGGGATCAGGTAGCAATGGTGAGAGGGAGGTAATGTGCCTACCTGGAGGCACAGTTTGGAAGGAAGGCAAGCAAATCCTTAGGGTTTCAAGCACAGTAGCAAGGAGGGGGAACTGGATGTCATTATTCACTTGAGGACTAATGATCTGGCTAGAGAGGGGGTAGATGTAGGAAGAGTACAGGAAAAGTTCAGGGAGCAGGGGAGGAGTCTTGGGCAAATAGCACACACTGTCACCTTCTCGGAGATGCTACCAGTCCATGGCAAGGGGGAAGGGAGGGATATCTGTATCATTGAAGTCAACAAATGACTGAAGAAATGGTGCGGAGAGATGGGGTATGGCTTCACTGGGGACTGGAACCTCACCTGGAGGGATGAATGACTATATTCTCCAGATGGCCTGCATCTATCCTGGGGAGCCAAAGGTATCCTCTCTGAGAAGTTTAAGTGCATCCTTAGTGATCATTTAAACTTGCCAATGGGTGAGGCATACACAGTCAATGGGATTATTATAGCCCCCCCCCCCACAGGACATAACTGAAATCAGTGGGGACCCAATAACTAGCATAATATCTAACCATAAAACTACCATAGTTACAATGGGGGAGAGAACAGAAGGTACATCAGTAATGCAGTGCAGGGCAAAGACCAATAAACAAGGAAAATTAAGGGAGTACACCGAGTGGAAGGTCATGTGCACAAATGCCCGCAGTGTAGGAAACAAAATTCCAGACCTAACAGCACTGATGGCAGACACAAACCTGGATATTGTGGCTATTATGAAGACATGGTACGCAGGGAACCATGACTGGGATGCAACCATACCAGGGCATACACTTTTTAGAAAGGATAGGGAAGGGAAGAGGGGAGATGGGGTTGCTATGTATGTCAAGGAAGGGATTAAAGATACGGAGGCTCAGGGATCCAGGGAAGAGGCAGAGGCATTGTGGATCACTCTGGAATCAGGGAACAAAACAACCATCCATGCTGGAGTAGTTTACAGGCCTCCTGTGCAGAGGGAGGATGCAGATCTAGTATTGGTCAAAGCCATCCATAATATGGCAGCCAAAGGGTAAGTACTACTGATGGGTGACTTCAACATGCCTGATGCAGATTGGAATACCAAGACTGCAAGTACATCAAGGAGCAAGGACCTCATGTCTGCCATGTACGGGACAAACCTAAGGCAGCTTGTGGTTGAACCCATCAGGGTGGGGCCTGTACTGGACTTAGTGCTGACAATCAGGGACAGAATCATGGATGTTGAAGTGGGCAGTCCACTTGGTACCAGTGACCACAGAACTGTGTGGTTTAGAGTGAACACATTGGCAGAAGAAATCCATTCAAAGATTAAGATCCTAGATTTCCAGAATGCCAACTTCATGGAGATGGGGGAACAGCTCAAAACTGCCCTGGCAGCAGAATATATGGGGGGAGGGGTAGAAGAACAGTGGCTTAGGCTCAAGAGATCCATGGCAGGAGTGACAAGTCAATGTGTCAGATTGCTTAGCAAAAGCAAAAGAAAGAAGCAGTCACTGTGATTCTCTAAGTCAGTAGCCGAGAAAGTGCGAGAAAAAAGTAAGGCATTCAAGAAATACAAAGAGACACAGAAAGAAAAAACAGAGTGAGATAGCTGGAGAAGGAAGCAGAGTCAAACTGGAAAAGTTGTCAATGGGGCTAAGGCAAGAATGGAGGAAGGAATAGCACATGCTATTGAGAAGGGGGGGCAAGACCTTCTTCCGTTATATTAGCAAGAGGAAGAAGACCAGAAATGGTATTATTAAGCTAAAGATGGGAGAGGGTAGGTGAGTGAAGAGTAACCTTGAAAAAGCTGAGATACTGAACAAGTATTTTTGCTCAGTGTTTACCAAGGAAGAGGCAGGGGAAGGGCCAAGACTCACAAGGAAAGATGTAGAGGGGGAGAGGTGGACATCAGCCCATTTATGGTGGATAGAATCTTGGAGGAACTAGGAAAAGTAAAGACAGACAAGGCAATGGGGCCAGATGGGATTCACCCTAGAGTGTTGAAGGAACTCAGGGGAGTCAATCAATCAATCAAAGTCTTTATTTTTATTATTACTATTTTCTTGTGTTTTGCATCCCATGTATATTGTCCCTTGTTCCTTGTTGACAAACCCAGGTCCACCTCAAAAATGAGCTTGCTCAACGGTGATCACCTGGTTAAATAAAGTGAGATACAGTAATATAATACATATAAAGTATCAGCAGGTAGCATTGACAGTAGTATATGTTTGGAACAGAAGATACAGCTAGTTTTGGATAGGACACAATTTTTCATATAAGTAAAGAAATTTACATATCAGGTGCACCAAACACAAATAAAACCTAATATAAAAAGATATATAGTGATACGGTATGGAGAATTTAGAGCTGGAACCAGGGTCAAAGGAATATGGAAGGGACAGACATAGGAGGCAGAAAAAGGGGAGAGGGAAGAGTCGATTATAGATGTGATCAGTCTTTAACAGTAGTAATTAGAGTGTGCTTGGACTTATAGGAGTCACTATTTAGGGTAAACAGGCACAGGACTCATTATGATGTAGATATAGAGATTTAAAAGCTGCTAGGCTGATGGGGTGAGTTAATTTCAAAGTTTTTTACAGCTTGTTCCACAGTTGAGGGAGCACAAAGCTGATGGCTGCTCTGCCAATGCGAGATTTTGTTTTGTAAACATAAAGGTAGATATATGAGGTGCTTCTCAGGGCATACTTCCCCAGAGTGCAAGAAGGTAAACAGACAGAGATATACTGGGGCGGTTTATTTGAGATAGCTTTGTATGTCCAAACTGCAGCATGTTTTTGCCATCTGTTAGCAAGGGATGACCATCACACTGCTGTGTACAATGCACAGTGGTGGGTTGAGTAAGGAAGATCCGTGATAAATCTTATGGCTCTGTGATAAAGCGTATCAAGTTTGGCTAGGGTACCTGCAGGTCCCTGACTATATAGAAAATCTACGTAATCCAATAGGGAAAGAAAGGTAGTTTGAACCAGTTTCAGTTTAGTGTCTCTTGTGAGGAGATTATTAATCCTAAAGAACAGACCAAGTATTTGTCTAAGTTTCTTTGCCAGTTCTTCTAAGTGATCTGTGAAAGTAAGTCTATGGTCTAACCAGACACGCAGGTACTTGAACTTTGGCATGTAGTCCAACCGCTCACCTAGAATGGTAGTGATCTGCGGGAGTGTCCCAGCAATTGCAGGATTTATTGCATTTTGAAGGGGTGAGAGGAACATTGCTTTGGTTTTTTTTTTGCATTTAAGAGCAGTTTCTGGTTTATAAGCTGATGTTGCAGCAGATTAAATTAATTTTGAAGGGCTTTACAAGCCACATCAGGGGTGGGGCTACTACCATAGAGTACCGTATCATCCACGAATAGGTGTATTTATGCTTCTTTGATGGGGGCATCTACATTGTTAATATAAATGGTGAAGAGCAAGGGACCAAGAATGGAGCCTTGCGGTACACCCCTCAATAGGGGTTTTGGTTTAGAAACTTTCCCTTCTGCCTTTACTTGTTGAAGTTGTCCCAAGAGGTAGTTGGAGAACCATTTAAGGGATAGGGAATCCAAACCAATGTTCCAGAGGAACGACAGAAGCAGTCTGTGATCAACGGTAAAAAACGCCTTGCTTAGGTCCAAGAAAACTGTGCAAAGTTTTTTTGTCTAATTCAAGCTGCCAGTCGTTTGTCACCTTGGCTAAAGCAGATATTGTACTGTGCTGTGCTCTAAAACAGGATTGTAACAGGCTGAGCAATTTTTCTGATTCCAGGTACTTCCGAAGCTGGGAGTTCACTATTTTCTCCAGCATTTTTGACAGGACTGGAAGTAGGGAGATTGTCCTGTAGTTATTAAAGTCACTAGGATCTCCTGACTTAAACAAAGGGACCACAAGTGCATTTTTCCAAATGGGCGGTAGGTCACCCTGGGACAAGGATAAGTTGAAAAGATGAGTAATTGGGACTACGAGGACATGGTAGCCAACCTTTAAGAAGTACAGGTCGATGAGGTCAGCCACAGCACTTTTTCTAGTGCCCAACTGAAGAAGATCTTCAAATTCTTTCAGAGAGGTAGGCTGCAGAGAGAAGGATGGACTGGAGATGGGTTTTTCTTGTGTATCCAATCCAAGTTGTTGGCGGAGGATATTTGAGGGAGAGGAGTCAAAGGCTAGCCCTGCAGTGGCAAAATGATTATTGAGAACGTCAAGGAGAGATGGTCTGTCAGAGATGACAGTATTGTCGATCAATAATTTAGTAGGTAGGGAATTAACAGTGGTGTGACCTTCAATGTCTTTAATCGTTCTCCAGAATTTGGAGGCATTTCTTGAGGAGCTCTCCAGCTGAGAGCGGTAGAAATTAGCTTTGGCTTCTCTGACTATTTTGGTGCAGAGTTTTCTCGGCCTCCAGAAAGAATTCCAGTCATTTATTAAATTAGTTTTCATAGCAGTTCTCCAGAATACATCCCTACTCCGCAAAGCATCTTTCAGGTCTTCCGTAAATGACCGACAGGATTTGTTTCTGGCATGAACTTTTACTATGGGAGCATACTTGTTGAGAGCCCCTAGCACAATTTCTGAGAAAATATCATAAGCCGTAGTCAGGGACTTGGCTAGATAGAAGTCCTGCCATCGCATGGAGTCTCTTAGCTCCAATATATACCCATGGAGATCAAAGTTGTGTATGCACCTTTTAAAGGAGAATTTTGGTGCAGTTGTGGATTTAAGAGTGGATCTTACACACGCGATGAAGCAATGGTCACTAATATCAGAGAAAAAAATGCCAGCATGGGAGAATAAATGGGGTTTGTTAACTACAATGATATCCAAGAGAGTACTGTTATTAGGGTTGAGCTTGTTAGGATGAGTAGATTTGTTTATTAGCTGTGACAACCCAAGGGAATCACAGAACATTTTAAGTGGGGTGGAAGCACTGGAGAGCCAGTCTACGTTGAAGTCCCCCAGTATGATATACTCTGAAGATGCCGAACCCAGGATGTTTCCGAGATGTTTTAACAACTGTAGTCCAGCTGATGAGAGTCTGTAGCATCCTATTATACACAATGAGACACCGGTAGCAATTTCAATCTTTAATGACAAACTTTCGAATTCCTTTGGGACAGAGGTTGGGTCAATTATGGAGGCAGGGAATTTATCCTTGATGTAAATAGCTACCCCACCACTTCTGGTTTGCCTGAAGAGTAGGAAGGGATGTTAACTTTGTTGTTACTGGTTGCTGGTCAGAGCCAGGACTCCGTAATCACCAGAGCATCTGGAGTAGTATGACATACCCAGGCCTGAACTGAAGTGAATTTTTTTTTTTTTTATCATAGAATACTTTTTATTGGTTTAGTTTCATTACATGTCACCAAGTGTACAGACACTTAACATACAATATAGGGCACTTTAACCCATCAGGATTCGCAAAACTCACCAGGATATATTACTTACATAGTACCAACAGTTCTAAGTCAGCATTCATACATCCAATACAGACCAACTTAACATATTTGGCCTGTAAGGACAAGAGAGAACTTATGTCATCCAGTATACCTACTAACTAGACTACAACAATCAACTACTCCCAGTATACAGGATAGTTATTATGAGAAGTGGTAAGAGAGGAAGAGAAAAGGGAAAACTATGAAGGTGAAAGAAAAGGTGTTCAAACAAGGGCTGACAGATTTGCTCCTCAATCAACCCATGCCACTCATTAGGTTTGTAATCCACTAACGGGTCTTAAAACAACAAGGCCACTTTATACTGCAGGGTTGAGAAAAGGGGGAAGGGGAGCTTTACATAGAGAGGAATTAAGGTATGCTCCCCATTTCTGATAGCATTCAGTAAGCTTCCCTCTGTTAACATATGTGAGCCTCTCAAATGTGGCTAGTCTGGCCAGAGCTGAGTGCCAGTGGGAGATAGGTAGAGGGGATGCTTGTCTCCAAGATAAAAGGAGGAGCCTTTTTGCCTCCAGTAGGGCTACTAAGAGCCAGTTCTGAAGTGGCTTCGACAGCTGGCCCAGAGAGGTAGTGTCACCCAGTAGGAGCAGTGGATCGGAAATATCCATGGGAAGGCCCAATAATCCGGAGCAGTCCATTGCAATGGTTGACCAGAAGGGGACCAGGACCGGACACCTCCAGAGCACATGAAGGGGATTTGCTGAGTCATATTGATATCGCCAGCACCTCGCGTGGGGGAGAAAGCCCCACGCATGTAGGACCGCTGGCGTGCAATACCACCAGAGCAGAATTTTCAATTGTATTAGTTGACTTCAGGCATCCTTATATATGGAGTGAGCTAGGCGTAGGCAGCGAGACCATGTTTCAGAAGTAATAAGGGCTTGGAGGTCCTCACTCCATGCACCTCTGCATGATTCTGTGTGATCCGGTTGCGCCTCCCACCAGGTGTTATAGAAGTGCCCGGCCAAACCTCAAGATGATGTTTCTAGATGTAATGTGGATAGCCAATGCCATTTGGGATCTGCCAGATAGGTCCCACTGACAGTCTGGAACACACTATGGAGTTGTAGGTATCTCCAAAAGTCTGTAGACTGGAGGGAGTACTGAGACTTAAGCTGTTCAAAAGACATTAAGGTGGAGGAATTGGCCATGTACAGGTCTTGAACAAGGGGAATCCCTTTGCTTTCCCACCCTGGCCAATTGAGCGGTTTTTTGTCTGCTGTAAGGAGTTGGTTCCGCCATAATGTCATGTACCAGAGAGGCATAGAGCATACTGTCTTAGGGGTATTGGAGGCTACCATAATTTTCCACCACACCTTCCTGGTCTCGATCATGCACGGGTTAAGATCATTAGGGTTTGTAGGACCACTGGTTAATAGTGTAGACAGGGGGGTGCTTCTCATTAATTGAGATTCTAGCTGGACCCAGAGAGCGGGTAGGGAAGAGAAAGGGACAAACAGTTTAGTGGCTTGGGCCATGGTATAAGACCAATGGTATTCCTGTAGCCATGGAAGTCCAACACCACCCTTGGTCCAATGGGCTCTCATTTTACTGCGGCTCCATCTGGGTGTCTTACCGTCCCAGAGGAAGAAGGACATCAGCTTGTCCAGTGTACGGAACACCTTGTTTGAAAGTGCAATGGGAAGGTTATTAAGTAGGTGTGCAACTCTGGGTAGCAACAACATTCGAATTGCTGCTACTTTACCTGACAGGGAGAGGTTGAGACTATGCCAGTGGCTTATTTCAGCCGTTAGCGAAGTTATTAGGGGACCAAAATGTTTCCACTCCAGGAGCTGCCATGTAAACGGAATGGTGATACCTAGGTATGAAAAACTATGTGGGGCCCATGTTAGGTCCAGACCATGCTGGCAGGAGTTCGTGCAGGCCTTGTTGAGGGGGGTAACACTGGTCTTTTTTTGATTCATTTGCAATCCGGACAGCCGTGCAAATTCCTCCAAAATTTCTAAAATGCCAGGGAGGGATTCCTTTGGGTGGTCTAAGGTTAGGAGTAAATCGTCTGCATAAGCAGCAGTTAAGTATACCAGCTGGCCAACCTGGATGCCTGTGATATTTTCAGTCGCTTGCAATTTTCAGATGAACGGGTCCAAGGCCACCAGGAAAAGTAAGGGGGACAAGGGGCAACCCAGCCAGGTGCCTCTTTGCAGAGAAAAGGAGGGGGAGATATCCTGGTTATTCAGTATCCTAGCAAGGGGTGTATTATATAGCACATTGATCCATTGCCTGAAGTATGGACCAAACCCATAAAGCCGGAGTATCTCATGAATATAAAGCCACTCTACAGAATCAAAGGCCTTGGAAAAATCTACCACCATTGCTTTAATTGGGCTTTGGGAATGCATTGCTAGCCACTTGAGATCCAGAACTAGCCTAATATTATCCACAGCATCCCTTCCCTTGGTGAATCCAACTTGCAAGGTGTGGATAATATGGGGTATGATCTCCATCAATCGGATGGCTAGCATTTTGGCTGCAATCTTTTTGTCAACCAAAATAAGGGAAATTGGGCAGTAATTAGAACAGTTAAGGGGGTCATCTGATTTTTTTTGGCAGTAGCATGATTAAGGCTTCCCACATGGTGGGGGGAAGGATGCCTGTCTTATGGGCCTCCTGCAAAACTGAGAGGAGAGGGGTAGAAATTTCCGCACTCATGGTTTGGTATAATTCTGTAGTCATACCATCTGGTCTGGGCGATTTACCTTTAGCCAGTTGATTAAGAGCTTTCAGAAGCTCCACTTCAGTAAATGGTTGGTCCAATACCTGTTTCATATTATCCGAGAGTTGGGGGATATTGGAGGTAGCACAGAAGTCAGCTAGTTGGCATCTTAATAGGTTTGGGTCTAGCGAGGTGTGCGATTGGTATAGTCACTGATAGAATTGTTGCACACATTCATTGATTTTTTGGGGATTCGTAACCACATGGCCTTCTGTGCTTCTAAGGGCATGGATACGAGAGGTCTTGTTTCCCTTAACTGGAATGCTAGAAGTTTACCCTTATCCCCCCTTCCCAATGCGAATGTTTGGATCTGATCAGTGCCTACCTCGACTTTTATTGTAATGTAGTATTTATAATGGTACTTCAAACCGACTATTTCGAAGGAGTACTGGGTCTGGTACATTGGCAGTGGAGGCCCTGAATCTTGCTTCCAATGAGGACAGTCTAATTGCAACTATTTACCTCTGTCTTTCTGAGTTTGTTCTCATGTGATGAGTATATAATGATTCGCCCTCTCATGACGGCCTTAAAGGCCTCCCATACCATGGCTGCTGAGGTGTCTACAGCTTGATTAAGCAAGAAATAATCTCTGGCTGTGTCCCGCACCATGGATTGAAACTGTGGGTCCCGGAGAAGGATAGGGTTGCAACGCTATCTTGTCCCCAATCCGGTCCATCCAGAGGAGGTATAAGAGCAAGATACTGTGGCACGGTCTGAGACTAGGATGTCGTGTATCCTAGTACAGGTAATGTCTCGGGCCGCAGGGGCATTGGTGAGCCAAAAGTCAATCCTACTATACATAGTGTGATGTTAGGAGAAGAAGGAGAAGTTCTGCCCTGACGGATGGTCCCTATGCCACACATTGATCATTCCCCACTCTGCCATAGTTCCTTGGAGGGTTAACGTTGCTTTGGGGTATGTCTGAGGAGTCGGTTTGGATTTGTCAAGGAAACTGTCAGGGGTGAAATTAAAATCACTTCTGAGTAGAACTAACTGGGATCTGCGGATGGCCATCTGCCAATGTCTCCACTGCCTTATAGAGATCCAATATGATGTCGGGATCATCTATGTGTGGACCACACATATTCGCTAGTATCACTAGACCCCCGGGATATGAAAAGCGGACCACTATCCAGCGGCCCTGAGCATCTGAGATTACCTGCTCTTGTACCCAAGGACATGATTTCTTGAGCAGAATAGCCTCCCCCCCGGACTTGGTTGAGGCTGAACTAGTAATGACATTACCAACCCATGCCCTTTTGAGCCACGATACAGTTCTTGCAGTGAGATGAGTCTCTTGGATAAGTGCAATATCCGTCTACAAGGAGTGTAGGTGTCTAAGGACCATGGAGTGCTTAACTGGGTGATTTAAGCCCTTCACATTCCATGATGTAAGTTTTATACCTGCGTTAGTGCTCTGCATTATTGTTTCAAGCAGTACAAAAGGTGTATGTACTTACCACCTGTATCCAGAAGAGATAGAGAAGCGGGTGGGAATAGATAGTTTGAGGTAGAAGAAGGGAGGTTGATTGCACAAGATGAGGAGGTAGGCAACCCAGTAGGTAAGGGTAACTGCCCAGACCTAGTATAACAATAGAACAACTGAGTTAAAGCACTAAACAATCAACTAAATTGACCAAATAACAGTTTTGATATGTTCATTCCCACAAAAAGGGGATAGATTATACTATTCTTTAAACAGTAGAAAGTCAAAAACTATAAGTAGCTAAAACAAGCACTTAGCTATAGGTGAAAGCATGTAAGCGCAAGGTGCAATCCTCTATGCTATCGAGGAGGCGCACACTGCCACGCTGACCTTTCACCAACACGGGGAAAAGTGGAGATAAACCAACCAACAGTTCATAGCTCCATCCCCAGCTTTAAAGACTGGATTAGTATTCCCAGGGGAAAGGGACGGTATTGGGGGGGGGGGGAGGTGTTTATTGTTCTGCACCCTATTAAGCCAAGGATGACAGCTGTATTGCATACATATCATGCAGACCATCATTCGATGTGAAGGCCAGAGCGAGATAATGTGCCATCTTGTGGTTCTCATGATCAGGCCTTATATAGTAGAACACATTGAGGCGGCAGGGGGAAAAGTCTAGGAAATTCCCATGCTCTTCTTAGATGCAGGGGAGGGAGGATTAGCCCATTGGTCGACGTGCCTCGAGACACACTTTCACTCAGGCTCCTCCAGTATAGCAATTAACCCTAAAAAAGAAAAGAGGGTCTTGCTACATCCCCAACGTCTCTGTCCCCCGGAGCCCATATTACCCATAGAAAGACCAAAGTACAGACTTATTACAATCAGTCATTCAAGGCTACTCCTTCAGCCTCAGTCAACTTTGTTAGTTGAGGAGTGTCCTGGGAGAGAGCTTCCACAAAGGTTAGCAGTCCAGGTTTCACCAAGACACTGGATAGATCCTGAGCCACTGCCAGGTGTGCTGGGAAATCTACCCAAGATACATTCCCTGCCACTTCCATGAGAAGGTCATCAGGGATGTTCTACTCTTCCAGGGGGTCTTAATTGAGGTACTCATCCTTAGTCAACTTCGATGGTGGCACAATCCCTGGGCCCTTGGAAGGAGATCCTTGATCGTTCACTGAGCGATGACATATTCAGGACACTTGAGGTGCTCCACACTGAGGCAGTGAGGAGGAGGGATGTTCAGCTGGCCAGGAGCATGTTGCCTTATTGTTATTACCTGCTCCAGGCAGTATTAAATGTGGAGGAGACTGGGGGGGGGGTACTTGGGTGCTGCACTGTCCGACCAGAATTATGTTTCTCCCTGCAGCATTCACTGAGAGTTGTGTTCCTTCTATCCCATGTTCGAGGTCCCGGGGCCCAGAGCTTCTTGGGAGTTGTAGTGTTTAATGCTAATCGTGGCCAGTATCTGGAGGCCCAATTTTCGACCTCTCGGGGAGTCTCTGCTACTATGTCCCTGCCCTCTCTAGACATATAAAGGTATGCTAGATTTCTGAACCCATATCTGAACCCATGTGTAGCCAGTATTTTTATGATAGGTAAAAAGGCTTTTCTTCATGCAGCTACCTTGGCAGAGAAGTCTCTGAATAATGAAATTTTATTTCCACTCCACATCAATTAGCCCTTATCTCGGGCCACCTTCAGTATCCTTTCTTTAGTTGAGTATCGCAGGATGTATGCAATAATGGGCCTGGGGGGGATCTTGTTGCGATCGATGGCCACTAGGTATGCGGTGGGTCCTTTCGACCTCGATAGGCCCATGCCATCTCTCCCCCAGGATTATGGGAATCTCCTCATTTAAAAATTTCTCCACATTCTGGCCCTCAACACCCTCTGAGAACCTGAATATTCTTATATTATTCCACCTCCCCTTATTTTCCTGGTCTTCTGCCTGTTTCCAGAGTGTTGCCAACTTTTCATCCTGCTCCTGTAGGCGTAGTAGAATTTTGACCTGGCTAGCCTCTAAGTCCTACATCCGCTGGTCTGTAATGTTTAATTTGTCACTGAGTACCCATACCTCAGCTACAGTACCAGATAGGGTGGCCGATATTGTGCCTACCCTCATCAGGAGGGTTTCAAGCACTGCTGTTTTGTGCTGCAGCGAGGCGCTAAGGTCCGGAGGGTTTGCTTCCTGGAACGTAGTACCTGAGCCTTGCATTTCCAGCTTGTGCATGGCCATTTTCAAGCTAAAAAGTTCCTTGGTATTTCCCTACAGCACAGTGGTTGAGGCATATTCCCAAGATCAACCTCTCGCCGCACACGGTCGTGCACGTAATGCAGTTCGCCCGTAAAGGGGGTGGACGCTATGCCTGCTGAGGAGGTTGGTGTGTATGGGCCTGGTCAGGGCAAAAGCGGGTCACACAGTGATCGGCACTACGAGGCTGTTGACCAGATCGCTGGGCGCAATATGACCAGCGATTCACTGAAAGGTGAGTCTACCACATCCTTAAAACACCTTTCGGGGTTAGCGAACCCTGGGTGCCCGCGATTCTAAGCAGTTTGTTAAGCTGGGGATTGAGCCAACGAATTAAGCGGCCATCTGCATTGGCGTCCAGACCACGCCCCATTTGAAGTGCCTGAAGTGATTTTTTTAATAGGCTACATACATTAACATGCAAGAATCTAAGCCCCTTGAGGCTTTGTAGCTCTGCTGGGGATTCCATGGGTGCCAGAGGGCCTGGATTAAGCTCAACATTTCCTGAGCATAGTAAAAGCAGGAAAAAGAGTTTCCTGCAGAGTCCTAGAAGTGTGGGTGGCTGAGTCTTCTTTCGGTTACGTGATTTATCTGCGGCAGTATAGGGAGTTCTGAGGATAGTTCCCAGTTTGCCTGATGCTGCATACAATAATACCCTGACCGAGAGAGTCAATGGGAGCTGGGGGGAGTATGCAGAAGGTGGTGTACCCCTGTGGGCAGGCTCTAGGAGAGTTCCTGTATGCCGGTGCAGGTGAAGGACCAGCAGTGGGCTAGGGGAAGTTAGAGCACATACAAATTCTTCTACTTGATAGGAAAAGTCCCAATCGGACAATGTAAAAAGATAGCCATTCTCCACTCTAGGAGTCATTTTTTGATTCACGTTCGGGTCCAATACATATAAGATGAGCAAAGATAAGCATAGAAGCAGGTAATATGCCCTTATTATGAGACTATCACCCAATGGGCACTACAAGTGCTGGCAAGAGAAGGGATTCTCAATAGAGGAACATTTCTTAATCCCTGCAGAATAGTACTATAGGCAATGGAGCCTGAAGCAGTAATCCTTAAGTACAGCTCCTTGTCAGGCTAAATAAGAAAAGAGTTCACCTTACTATAGAGTAGTACTAGGGGCAGAGAGACTTTGAAGCAAATTTCTTAGCTACTACTCTGGAGCAGACTAAGTAGTAGAGAGATCACCTGACCTAAATCAACTGCCTTAGCAAGACAGGATATGATAGCAAACAATAAGCAAGCATAAAATATCAAAATGGGATACCTCAGCAAGACAGGATTGGATAGTGAACAATTAAGCAAACCTAAAGTACCAAAATGGTATGCCTCAGCAAGACAGAATAAGATAAAGCTGCTAGCAGGCTTAGTTGCAAAAGGGGATGGGAGGAATGGTAGTTGTTGACAGTAAGTAACCAATAAATTGAAACATCAGATAGGAGTGGGCGGAAACTGTGTGCATTTAAAGGAGGCCTAAGAAGGAGAGGGAGGGTGGCACGAAAAATCAAGGGGAAGTTTGCTGAGCTAGCACTGAATCAGTGCACATACAGTTGTAGAGATACTGCAGCAGTGGGGGAATGGTAAGTTAATTTACACAGGCCAAGCAGAACAGGCTAAATTAAAATATATAAATTAGGAGCCGAGTACAGGGATGCAGGCTTACATTAAGCCACACGTCTCGGGGGCTCCGGTCTCAGGCAAGTGAGACCAGCCAATCAGGGAGCTCTACACAGGCATGGAGTGAATAATGCTACCCTGAGAAGGTGCTGAAATTGAAAAGAGCAAATTACAAGTGATGATCTGGTTCAGCGTTCACACAGCCCAGAGAAACCGTGGCAATTTTTTCAAGCGTTGTACCTTATTGATCTCTTTGGGGGGGTGGGTGGATCAGGCTTCTTGCACCTTAGAGGTGCTATGGCTGGATCATGACCGTTGCCCTTGGGGGCAAGTGGCACCTGTACGGAAGGAGGCAGCAGATTAATAGGAGCAGTTGGGGGGGGGCAGAGTGTTTAAACAGAGACACACAAAGAGAACTGAGCATCAAGTTGAAAGACAAAGTCAGAGGGCGGTCTCAGACAGAGACAAGGTGCCGGCTAACTCGGGAATCCAAAACAAGCACAAAAGAACAGAGAGATGGGGGCAGGCAGAAGGGACAGAACACAGACAGAGGAGGACAGGGGGACAAGGGAAGATGATTAAGAATGAAAGTCAAGGGCAGGAGCCATAGGCTCAAGACAGAGGCTACGCAAGTCCACTGACAACCCTCTTCAACCAATCACTAGAGATGGGGAGGAACCTGAGGACTGGAGGAGGGCAGGAGGCAGGCAGTTACAGACCTGTAAGCCTGATCTCAGTGGTGGGGAAGTTGATGGAGTCCCTGCTTAAGGATAGGGTAGTGTAGTTCCTGGAGTCAAGTGGTGCAAAAGACCCAAGGCAGCATGGATTCACTAAGGGTAGGTCCTGTTAGACTAATCTTATCAATTTCTTTGACTGGGTGACCAGGGTGGTGGATCAGGAAGGGACAGTGGATGTGCCCTACCTGGATTTCAGTAAGGCCTTCGACACCATTCCACATAGAAGGTTGCTTAACAAATTGGGGGATCTGGGTGTGTGCTCTAAAGTGGTAAAATGGGTTGGAAACTGGCTAAAAGGGAGGAACAAAAGGGTGGTAGTAAATGGCATAAAATCAGAAGAGGGGAGAGGTAACCAGCGGGGTTCCACAGGGATCGGTGCTTGGTCCTGTTCTATTCAACGTCTTCATAAGCGACATTGCAGAGGGACTGGAAGGGAAAATATGCCTGTTCGCAGATGACACCAAGATGTGTAACAGAGTTGACACATAGGAGGGGCTAAATAAAATGAGAAATGACCTAACACTACTTGAGGAATGGTCAAGGGTTTGGCAGTTGGGTTTCAACACTAAGAAGTGCAAGATAATACACCTGGAATACAGAAACCCAAGAGAGGAATACAGGATGGAGAGGGCAGGTTCTAGCCACCACAGCCAGGAGAGAGACCTAGGGCTTATCATATCCGATGACCTGAAGTCAGCCAAACAAAGCAAAAAAGCAGTGGGGAAAGCAAACAGAATGCTGGGTGCATAGGAAGGGGCATAACCAGTAGGAGGAGTGAAGTGGTGATGCCACTGTATAGATCACTGGTGAGGCCTCATCTGGAATACTGTGTCCAGTTCTGAAGACTGCATCTCAGGAAAGACATAGAATGGAAGCAGTCCAGAGAAGAGCAACAAAAATGATACATGGACTGCACCACAAGCCTTATTAGGAAAGAGTCAAGGAACTAAACATCTATTCACTGGAAGAGAGCAGGGACAGAGGGGATATGATAAGAGACTTTCAAATACCTTAGAGGAATAAACAGGGTACAGGAGGGGAGCATATTTCAGAGAAGAGAGTGCACAAGGACAGGGGAATGTAACATGAGACTGGAGAGAGGAAGGCTTGGGGAAATGCTAGGAAGTATTTTTTCACAGAGAGGGTGGTGGATCAGTGGAACTGCCTACTAATGGAGGTGGTGGAAGCAAAAACAGTACGGGGATTCAAGAGTGCATGGGATAAGCATTAAGGCATTCTGCTGTACAGCAGAGCGGGGGAAAGGCAGTCCAGATAAGAGTAGGGATTGCCAAACCAAGTGGGGAAATGGGCAGACTAGGTGGGCTGTATGGTCCTTATCTGCCGTCAGATTCTATGTTTCTGTGTTACACTACACTCTTTTGTCTTCAGTTATGCTGTTACCCTGTCTCCCTCTCTTCAGACCTGGGAACACTACCTCTTCCACCCTAGTGCCTCACTCTTAGCAATTCCTATTTACTGCAAACTACAACATATTCTATGCTTCCAGCCTCATCCTTCTCTCCACACCCCTCTTATCTCTAGTTGAGCCTGCTCTGTACCTTGGTATAAGAGTGTAAAGCTTCACTACATTATCATTGCACTCCTGCTCCTATCTTCCGGAGACATAAATCCTAACCCTGGGCCTTGCCCTCCAAGTGCCTCTGTGCCCCCTTCCACTGCTCCAGGAACTTCCCCATCAAGCCGCACTGCCCTTCCCCATGGTCTGAAAATTCTTCACCTAAATATACACAGCCTTCTCCCTACAGTCGATCTACACCAGCCTCTGGTTGCTTCGCTTGGTCCTGATACTGTCATCCTGTCTGAAACCTGGCTTAACAATAAAATAGGTGACCCTTCTCTCTCCGTCCCGGGCTATACTATTTCTTGACAAGACCGATCAGGGAGGGGTGGAGGAGTGGCTATCTATGTCTCGTCATCTATCCAATTCACCACCATTCTTTCCGCCTCTGTCCCGAAAGTATATGAGGTGCTTATCTTACAGCTATCCCTCTCTTTCTCCATCCCTATATTTGTGGCGGGTGCCTATTGTCACCCAGGCCTCCACTCCTCTGTTGTTATAGACCTCATCAGTTTCATAGTATCCCACATCTCCTCGGGTGAAGTTTATATTATGGGTGACTTCAACTTAAACTGGCTATCCCCCACCATGAACAAAGTACGATATGAAATTGATGCCTATAACTTATCACAGCTCATCTTTGATCGAACTTTGATGAACTATAAAACGAGTAACCACTCCTTAATCAACTAGGCCCTCACCTCACACCCACATAGGATTGTTAAATCTGGTGTATTATCAGATGCCCTAAGTGACCACCTCATGACCTTTCTGGTACGTAAAATTTACAGAATCAAGGCCCCTCACAAAACCTTAATGACTCACTCATACAAATCTTTGAACCTCACTCACCTCCTCCACGATCCAGCTCATACAAAATGGGCCTCTATAGCCTCAGCAAACTCGATAGACAAAGCTGCAGAATATTTTAAAAGTAAATTTCTTGACATTTGGAATCACCACATCTCACTTCGACACATCAGAGTTCGTGGGAGCCACCTTCCATGGATCGCACATAAACTCTTAGCTTGACAAAGAGCACGGGACCAAGCTTGGAAGCTAGATAAAGCCTCAAAGCTCCCTAAAGACTATGACGCATATTGTTCTCTTCAACTCTTCAAAACAAGTGCACAAAAGCCGCTCATCTGGCTAAGGCAGACTATTTTAGCTCAACCTTTCAATCCAACTAAACAATCCCTCTAAATTTTGGAAAGTCATCCACTCACTCTTGTCACCCCTTCTACTCCTTCCTCCCCCCTCCTCAATATAAACAACACGCTTATTACTTATCACCTCAGTGTTGCCACTAAATTCAATTTATACTTCACCTCTTGTGTCTCTGCTCTCCTATCTTCCTTACCGTCTACTAGGCCAGGTGCCCCCTACACCTCACCATGCACACTGCCCCAATCTACTTGTTTCTGTTTCACTAAAATTGCCCATTCTGACACCTTGGATGCCTTGCATGCCTTAAACCCATCAAAAGGCAGTTAGTCTGATGGCTTGGACCCCAAGCTGCTATATCTCTGGGCTACAGCTATCGCTGCCCCACTGTCTGACCTCTTCAATCTCTCATTCGAAATGGCAGCCATCCCACCTGTTTGGAAGCATGCCATTGTTCTTCCCCTACCTAAGGGCAGTGATCCTTCCTCACCAGGGAACTACCATCCCATATCCCTCCTTCCCACCCTTGCCAAACTGCAAGAACACTTGGTTTTTGCCCAACTCTCTTGTTTTTTCTCCGTATATTTGTTTCTCCCCTAGGTCCCACCGGCTATCTCTGACATCCCCCTTCCATTGCACCTGAGCATCAGACCCCTCCCTTCTTGCCACTATGACTTATCCTTCGTGGTAGGGGTCGGGGAGCGACTCAACCCACCAGCACAGATCCAGCTGTGGGAGGTGTCCTCTCGGGGTGGCACATGGATGGGGGACCATCATCATCCTGCTGCGGAGGGAACCAATTTTTATTTTTCCTTGTGCAGAGTGTGAGCGTGCAGTGCCACCAATGATGCCCAGCGCACGTGTCCACACACTGTACGTCAGACAGCTGCTGGCACTCCACCCCTACGTTATGGAACCTGGCTTGTCAGCCCCCAGCCACCACTAGGGGTCAGGCAAATGCTGGTTTGTGTCCCCACCCTCCCCCGGGTGAGGAGAGCCATCCTCCGGACGCTCAATCCTCTCCCTCCCTGGCCGACCCCTAGCAACCCACTCGCACCTCGAACATGGGTTGCCAGTGTGGTAGGAGGTAAGGCATTGATGACTCAGCCCTCCACATCACTGGGCCGGCTTGCCCAACTCTCTTCTAATCTCTCTAACTCCAACTTTTTCCCTCCCTTCCAATCTGGTTTTTAAAAAATCCATTCCACCACTACCTCCCTGATTAGGCTTACTGACTCCATCCTCTCAGGGATGGACAGTGGTCAAATCACATCTGCCATTTTTGTCAACCTAGCCAAGGCTTTTGACACAGTTTCCCACACACTACTACTAAACTCCCTTTCCTCAGCAGGTCTGACTGACTCAGCCACTAACTGGTTCAGAGCCTACCTTGTAGGTCATACCCAGTCAGTCAGAATTGCTGAGTCCACTTGTGCCCCCTCCCTATCAACACTGGTGTCCCTCAAGGGTCCATGTTGGGCCCTATACATTGCTCCATATTTCTTAATGACCTACCATCTGTCTGTATGTCAACCTCATTACATATGTATGTAGATGACACGGTCCTCTACACCTGCGGACAGTCCTCCACTGATGTTGCAAACAGAATTCAGCAGGATTTTAACAATGTTCAGCACTGGTTTTGCTCTTATCAACTTTTTTCTAAACGCCAAGAAGACAGTCTTCATGACCATTGGCACTAGGTAGAGACTCTCTAGGCTCCCCTCCCTGCTCTCATTCCATACGGGGGAACAGTCCTTGAGGACAACTCCTAATTCAGATACCTGGGTGTTTGACTTGATCAACATCTCACCTTCTCTGGTCATGTGGACACCATCCTGAAAAAGCTGCACCCCAAGCTCAGCATTCTATACAGGAACCGGAACTGGATCCCTCTCCCGTCTAGGTGCAAACTTGTCCAGAAAATTATCCTTCCTATTTTTGACTACTGTGATGTAGTCTACAGTGCCGCTCCCAAGACTTGCTTAGTCAGATTGGATACCCTCTTCAATGCCTTCTGTTGCTTCACCCTGGACTCTCCTCCTCTCACTCACCACTGTCAACTCTACCACTTCCTGGCATTTGCCTCACTAGAAAATAGGCGCCTCCATCATTGTGCTAAACTTGCCTCTAAATTCTGGTTTGGATCACTCCCATCCTATCTCACTTCTTCTCTATCAGTCCTCCCTCCCTACCTCAGCCCACTCACTTAGATCTTATGACTCCCGTTCCTTGGTTGCCCCTCACTGGTCTACCACTGTAGGCCAGGCTGCTTTTTCGTATCGCTTCCCCAAACTGTGGAATTCACTTCCTCACTAGATTCGCCACTCCTCCTCACCCCACCCCATAACTTCAGCCCTACATAATTTTCTCTCTGTGAATTGTACCTGCAATTAACCTACCTGGTATTCCTGACCTGCTCCCCAGCCTCTATCAATATATTAAGTAACTATTCTCAATTACAGCTCCCTTCCAGCCCCACTACTTTCTTTCCCTGCTGAGATCCCTACCTGGCTTTTCCTTCGGGTTATCTATAACCATCAATATAACTATGGCTTTAGGTTCCTATCAATCTACTACTATCATTATATCTATTACTTTGATTCCTATTCTTCTGCTCCCCTACAAGCATCGCTACCTTTCCAGCTCTTCTGTTACTCTCTATCCACCCCTTTCTTTCAGGCTAAATGGTATAATCACCATGAATTTAATGTGTTATCCTAATGTAATGCACTTGACCTGTCCGTTGTGACCTCTGAATACAATTGTACTCTTATGCTGCACTTAATATGTTCTTTCTGTTATTTGCTGTTCACCGCTGCCAATATAAAGCATAATATATGGGCATGCATCGGTAACCGGTTTGTTAACTGGCAAGAGGTTGCCATGGTGACCATGTAAACTTCAAGAGCAAAGCTTGAGAGGTTTAAGTCGCCATGGCAACCTAAAGCCAGTTATTCAAACTGGTTGCCAATGTATAAACATACTTTATATTTTATAGTGTATGGTCATACATTTCTAGTTAAAAAAGTATGCAGTATCCTTACTGTTGTAATTTTAGTCATCGCTGCAGCCATTCCGGGTCATGCTTTCACCGCTGCAGCCATTTCTGGAAAGCTGTCGGGTCTTGTAATGCACATGCGCAAAGCTATCCCCATTGTTATACCAACGATGTGACATACCATCGATGGGTTAACAATATATTGATGTCACATTGATGGTATAACAACCTTATACAAAGATGTATTTCACAAAGTAACAACATTCCACCATACATTACATTATATTGTTGTAATAACGTTTGATGTTGTATGCATGTATGTATTTCCACTACCCTTTCCCCCACAACAGCAACTTGTTGTTCAGTGCGCCTTTCCTGGTGAAACATTTCTATAAATAAATAAATAAACTTGGGATCCACATAAAAAAATGCAGTAAATCAAGATTTAAATACTGAATATTACAAAAGAAACCTTCAAAACACTAAGTACACCACCGTATACTTGAACACTTATTAGTGCATATTACCATAAACGCTGATCAAGTACAGCACTGAACGGTTTAGAGGACACCTCATATACTGACTAAAAAGGGCTTGCACAGAGATGTCTGCTATAAGTGGGCTGCACTGTAATGAAATTTGTTTATCAATGACCTCCACCTTCAGTAACAAATTCCTTATGTGAAAGGACACCACCACATACACAAACAGACAACTTAGGTCTGTCCCCATATGTGAAAAGACACCATCCCCACACACACAGACATCCAAGTCCTGTCCTCTTATGTCAAATGACCCCCCCACACACACACACACAGACAATCAAGCCCCATCCCATCATGGTGGTAGTGAAATCCACACCCCTACACAAAAATCAGCACCCTGTCCCTGTGCACAGAAATGAGAGCCCCACACTCATGGTAGCCGCATCCCCGTTCACATAGTTGAGCACTCCCCAACCAACCAGAGCCCCATCCTGGTGGAGCCAGTACTGAAATGCACCTTCAGTCCACCCCAACCCCTGATCATGGAACCCCTGCCCCTTCATTGGTGGCCAGTGTCCCCCCCAACCCTCACAGCATCGACAACACCACCCCATCCCTCATACCTAAAAGTTGGTGCCGTGGCTATGGATGGCCAGCAGCAGATCCATCCTCTCACCTCCACAGTCGGCCATCTAACTGATGCTGGGACTACACTGTCTATTTATAACAGCATGCTCCCAGCATCACTTGGCCGGCCAGCAGCTGATGTGTGCAGAGTGATGTGCAGCTGGCCATCCATAGCCACAGCAGCAATTTGTAAGTACAGGAGACAGGGGGTGGTGCTGTCAGTGCCAAAAGGGGGACCACTGAACACCAATGAGGGGGCACAGAATACAGGTTTGGGGTGGTCAGGAGGGGATGTAAAGTGCTGGTTCTGCCACGACAGGGCTCTGAGTGGTAGGTGGGGGGTGTCTGCTATTACGGGTACAGGCTTATACGTGTGTGGGGGAGTTCTGTGTAAATGGGGACAGGGCTCATATGTGTGTGGGGGGTTCTGTGCAAATAAGGACAGGGCTCATACAGTAGCAGCCACAGACACTGCCATCTATTTCCTGAAATTTCTGTGATATTTCCAGAAATATCTCATGCTTTCTCCATTTCCACAGTAGGGGTAGCAGAGAGAAACTCTTTAGAAATTTTGTGAAATATCTGAAAATAGCTGGCAATGTCTGTGGCTACTACTGTATGTGTGTGTGGGGTTCTGTGTAAATGGGGACAGGGCTTATATGTGTGCAGGGGGGTTTCTGTGCAAATGAGGTGGGGCAACAATGCATTAGTGGGGGTTGCCAAATTCTACAACAGGGAGGGAGCACCAGTGTTTTGAAGGGTACTCAATTGAATGAACGGGAATGGGGCTGCCATGAGTGTGTGGGAGGGGTACTCACTTGAATTAACAGGGACGGGGCTGCCGTGTGTGTGGGGAGCTGGCATATGGGTCTGAGGCGGGGGTGCTGCTGGACAGTGGGGGTCATCTGTGCGTCAGGTGGGTGCGGTATCACAGGGTCGGGTATCAGGAAGGGGGGAACCACTGATCAACAGAGCCTGGCTGCGTGGGCCCGGGTGCCTGCATGTGCTATTCATGCACCCAGACCCATGCCTTCATATGCAGGGGATCCACACTGGGACCCAGGACAGGCATCTGATTGGCTTCTCGACTGGGTCTGCAACTTCACCCCATCCACCATCCATGCACCTGCACACCAGAGGGTGGGGCCACTAACAGGTGGCCTGTGCACACCTGTCCGTGGGTGTGGAGCTCAGTGGGAGGGGTATGGGCTTCTGGTGTGTACTGTATACCCATTCATGCATAAGGCCCGTGTTCCTTGAACATTGGGATATTTTACAAAGAACCAGTGAAGGGCAAAAAAACTATACAATTCTGAGTTAATATACTCTGAGATAGAATTTAATTTCCCAAGTTGATGGTGAGTCTCTATTTCAATTCCCCATTGTCATGGGGGGCGTGGGTCATAGAGAGTCAAACAGGTACAGAAGTCAGTTTAAATGCCTTTGGCACTGCGTATGTTTATTGCATCTATTGAAAATATTAACAGCTCAGGCGCAGTTTAATTTATTTCAGGATGATTGAGGCTGTTTTAATCATGTGACAGTCTTTCATCAAGCAACTTTTTTTAAATGGCAGGCAAACCTTTAGAGCATTAGGACTGCTTCTAACAGATAGCGTTACCTCTTTAAAGCATAAGGCCTTTTCAGGATTTCAAGGCCTCTTTGTGTGTTATTTCAAAGAGCTTTAGTCCTCTCTGGTCACAGCATAACTCTCAGCTCAACTCTTCACTTCCAACTGACATTTTCAACTAAAAAAGATTCCCATTTTATATCCCTCCCAAGGGTCACATGATGGACTTGTCATATGATTATTACATCGTTTTAAAGCAATTAGGCTTTATTTCTTCGAGCATGATTTTTTTCCTTTCAGTGTCAACATCTGTACATTTAGATAAGTATATACTTTATGCTCATATGACTGATATTTTAGTAAAGTTATTCTGAAAAAAGCAAGACCTTAAATACCTGAATTAGAGCATCTAATTGTATTATAGCTCCACCTGCACTACGTTCATATCTTTTTGGATTGCATATTATAAAACAGGTGAGTAAAGTTTTATTCAGCCTTTATGCAAGCTGGACTTGCCTGGTGCAGGTAAGTTTGAGACACCGGGCAGGATTTTCCAAACTACTAGATAGCTGCAAGCCCCAGTGTACCGATGATACTGGACACAGAGCTTGCAGCAATCTAACGGGATTTTCTGTACCGTGCGGCAACTACCGCAAGTTAGACCAATTTTTCTGGTCTATGTTGTGGCAATCCTGAGGCTGTTATTACGGAACTTACACCAGATATTTGTCTCAATCTGCCATAATATGTGGAAACTGTCACAACTACAACTGAGTTTATAAAACCGGGTGCAGTTGCAGCTAAGGCATCGGTGCATCGCCAACACCTAAGAGCCCTGGCCTTGCACCAGGCTTTGAAAATCCAGTCCAACATGTTTTGATTATCTTTTTTTTTTTCATTTCTTTAGGTTTTGCAGTCAATAAATCCTTTCTTTTTTTAACTCTTTTTCTACTCTGGTCACCAGTTCTTAGGACCACCCTCAGACGAGACCTCACTCAATCTGTTCCTTTCTGCCCCACATGAAGCTCCCAACCAGGGAATCAGGTGCTGGATTCCCCACTCCAACCCCACTGGGCCCTGGCCAACCCCCCTGGTTTCCACACCCCTTAGGCAATGCTACCAACTCATTACCTGGTACTCTTTCTGAAATCAGGACAGCCGTAGCCCAGGAGAGGAGGAAGAACCTAGGAGAGCTAGTCAGGCTGGGTCCGATGCTAGGCACGTTGGACTGATCCATCAAGGTCCATCATTGTCCTCCTGAGCACCAGGATTTTTCTTGTGTTCATGCACCCAAGGCATGGACAAGCAGTGTTGTCCAGCGTGCTGCACGCACACAGGACATCCACTGACACCTCTCTCTGAACTGGAATCCTTGGCTGTTGTGCTCCCCATCTCCACTAGGAACCACCAACACTGTGGATCAGAGCCCTTCCTCCCAGAAGAGGAGAGCTGTCCTCCGGACGCTCAAACCTATCCTCCCCACCTGACCCCTAGTTCCCTGAGCTTGCTTACAAACTCGGGTCACCGGCATGGCACGAGGTAAGGCAGATGCCTCAGCCCTCAACACCACCGGGCTGGCTAATAAATCTTTCTTGTAATACAGTCTGTGTTTTTACTTATAGCTAAGCTGTGCTACAGCATATAGATACATAGTGAGCTATATGAGAAATTTAAGCAATTTTATGTCATCTTTCCTGCTGTCTTTGCATTTTACATGAACGCTCAGGTTAACAAACCACCACTCAGGCCTCAGGATAGCAGCACTCCTCTGTTCTCGGCTGAAAGCGTCTGTCTTGTTTTGGGTAAATGCAGTCCCTTTTCCATTTGTGAGGCTCAGCATTCTGACTGGCCTGCTAAGTGAATGGCATTTGCAATCACTCCCTTGTGAAGCTTGTGGGGAGAGCAGGATACCAACCAGGCACACATAGCTCCCTTTTACTTTATTTATTTATTTACTTGTATATTCGGAAACAACCTTTGAGTATGAACTCTTTTACCAAGGTCCCACATCATCAGACAGAAACAGACAATACAGACATGCATTTCTTTACAATAATTTAGGTTACAGGCATACATTTTATACAAGTAAACTGGTTCATTATAAGGCTAGGAACATAAAGGATTCCAATTACAACAAGAGAGGACTACCACCATGAGAAATACCTATTGCAGCCCCAGTAGAGCCTTATCAGGGTAGCGCAGGGATAATGGTGTGCAAAGCTTAATAGAATAGGGTAGGTGGCAGGAGGGAGAGTGCAGTAGAGAGGAGTTATAGAGCCGGGGGCGGGGGGGATGGCAACCGGAGCAGGAGATAGGAACAAGTTGCAGGGGCAGAATTAGGAGCAAGTGTTGTGAGTTAGTGAAGGTTTACACTTCCCCAGGAGTGGTAGATGAGGTTGTTAGCAGGGAAAATAATGGTGGAGGGTAGACAAGGGGGGTATGGGAATGGGCTCTGGGGTAGTTATCATGAGGACAATCATACAGGTGAACAAGGTATCAATGGAGAGAGGGACAGTCTCAGCTTAGGCAATCACAGGCGTTCAGGCTCAGTAGGTATTGCTTCAGTACATTTTTAAAGAACTGGATATTTGTAGTGTTAAGTGCAGCAGCAGGGATCTCATTATGCCAAAGTGGAGCTTGGTATGAGAAAGAGTGTTGACCCAGTGCAGCCCTACAAAATGGGACACTGAATGGGGGTATAGCTGTGCTTCTGGTGTTGTACTTGGAGCTAGCTTTCTTTACCAATTCAGATATGCAAGGAGGGATCTGGGAGAGCATGGCCTTCCTCTCTAGAATGCAGGTGTACTATCTTATTCTGTTTTTGAGTGATAGAAGGTTGGATTGTTCATACAGAGTACAAGAGTGTGTGAGGCGGTCTGCATTTAGCAGTAGTTTACACACTTTGTTCAGGGCTGCAACTACCCTTTTGAGAGCCATATCTTTAGTAGCACTGTAAACCACTAAACTATAGTCTACAATGGACAGAATGGAGCTGGAGACAGAGAAGCAGAGGGCGTTAGTAGATAGGCTTTTTCTGTGCCTAAACAGGATGCTTAATTTGGAGTTCATTGCTTTCACCACCATGTCAATGTGCTGCACATATGAGAGGGTATCATCAACCATGATGCCCAGGTACTTGAAGGAGTGTACCTGTTCCAAGGGGACCATCTTGTAGTTTGTGACTGTCAGGTCAGGGTACCTCCTTTTTAGCTGTGGGCTCGAGATAAGGATTATTTTGGTTTTTTTTGTAGTTGAGGAGTAATCTTCAAGAGCTAAACCAAGTTTCCAGTTGTTGGAAGGATGATTGCAGCTTGGCCTATAGGTGTTCTATGTGAGAATGTCTGCTGAGAATAACGGCATTGTTCTCGTATAAAATAATTTTACTGGTGCAGGCGTCTGGTAGATTACTCAGAAATAGACTGAACAGCAAGGGTCCAAGTATGGAACCTTGAGGAACTCCTAAGCAGATTTCTTTTGAAGCAGATACTGATTGTCCTATTTTGACTCTTTGTGACCTAGATGATAGGTAGTCCTGGAACCACATGGCAGAATTCAGGGCTACTCCAAGGGTACATAGTTGTTTCAGAAGGAGCGGGTGACAGACTGTAATGAATGCCTTTGTTCGATTGATAAAGATCGGTTCTACCAGTTTATCTTCATCCAAGGCCTTGAGGGCATAATCGGTGAAGTCCAACAGTGTGGTGGAAGTGCTATGATGTTTCCTAAACCCATGTTGCTGGGGACATTGCAGCTGGTATTTAAGAATGCGATCTGTAATTTGGTCAGCTACTATCCTCTCCAGGGCTTTAGACAGGGAAGAGAGAATTGAGATGGGCCTGTAGTTCACAGTGAGAGCCGTGTAACCACCCTTGTGAACAGGGGTCACCTGTGCTTGTTTCCACAGTGAGGGGAATTTCACAAGCACGAGGACTTATTAAATATTTTTGAGATGGGAACTATAAGCTTGTCAATGGCCAGCACGATCAACTTCATGTCAATGTTGTCACTTTCTCTTTCAGCTGCCCTGCACCCTACTGTGGCATAGACAGTTTGAGCAGAAAATATTCCTTTTTTATATACATTTAATTGCAAGCATCAGTGCTTTTTTGGTTAATATTATGGCCCCAAGAAGTGGAGCACAATCTCTGCAATGTTTCACCTGCCTGCTGCTGATTTATGTCAGGCAGCATGGACAGCTTAGGACCACAAGGTTAAGGTCTATTCCCATTCTCATACCTTACCAGCTACCTGGACTTGGGCACGCATCAAGCTTGTAGACCAATGGGATACCTTTGTTTTAAAAATACTCACTAAGTTAAATGAATGGAGATTTGTACCATATATTTCAGTGCCCTACCTCCGCAAAATGCTGCTGATGTATATTTAACCCAAATATTTCCAATAGTTTAGATGTAGGAGTGTTCATAAAATTTCCCTCACTGGGTCACTTTCACTTCCAGGTCTGAAGATCCACCCCCGACCTGCCCCTGCACTTCATCACAGTATGATGTGAACCCATGGAGAGCGTGGGGATGAGCTCCATTATAGTCAATGTGGGGCAACTTTAACAACATTTTTATATATTACAGTGACCATTTGGTGATTAATCAAGGGCACTGGACAACTAACAAGGCCTTTGTTAGTCACCCCGTTGCCCTAGATTAAACACCAAATGGTCACTGCGATATATAAATATGTTGTTAAAGTTGCCCCACATAGACTATAATGGAGCTCATCCCCACGCTCTCCATGGGTTCACGTCACACTGTGGCTGAGCACAGGGGCAGATCGGGGGTGGATCTACAGACCCAGAAGTACAAGTGACCCAGTGGTGGAATTTTTATGAGCACTCCTTCATCTAAACTATTGGAAATTTTTTGATCAAATATACAGCAGCAGCATTTCGCAGAGGTAAGGCACCGAAATATGTGGTGCATAGGGCTAGGCTGGTAGGTCTCCTTAAAATGTAAAAGTAAGTCTTTGAGGCAAATTATATGTGTCACCTTCTGTCTCTCTCTCTCTCTTTCTCTCTTGACTTCCTCCTGTCACTAGCACTGCAGGTGGGGAGTAGGATAGAGTACTGTGTACCATATTTTGTTTTATTCTCCCAGTAGGAGACCATATTTTTTTATTGCCTTTAATCTTTTTTTTATTGAGTATCAGAAACAAAAAGCATGGTAAACAGTACATCACATTGAGGACTACGTTAATTTGTATCACAGGCAAACTAGGTCTCATATAAACAGTTAATGGATTGAGTTACATACACGATATTTAAGTTCTAAAATCAACAAGTAAGCTGGTACAATGTTGAAGATATTGGGTGCATGTTATGCATTCCTGTTTCAACTTGGATGGTGCCCGTTCTGTTGGGCTAGGCTAGGACCACTGATTATGAGAACTCGTGAAACTGACATTGCTAAGATCTAAGGGGGGGTGAGTGCACCTAATTGGGGCCAAGGGTACTGTGACCTTTGGTTCACAAGCCCTGAAAGCCCTTCCAGATGATCAAGGGCGTTTCAACAAGTCTTTCCCCCAGACTGGAGGTAGGCCTAGAACTTTGGAACCTAGATATGCCAAGTATGGGCTCCATAATCTCTGGTACTTGGCCCTGTTCTGCTTTGAAAAATATTGCAATCTGGAGTTTATTGCCAGACCTTCAATTGCACTGTACCAATAACTCAGACTTGGCACCTTTGGGGACCTCCATCGAGTCAGCAGTAATCTGTTCACTTCCACAGTGGCCTGTAGAAGCCGTTGCAGCTGGTTCTTCTCTAGCACTGCCTCAGGTGGAGCAATGCCCAGGCAGGAAAAACAAGACTGGGGAGGTTGGTAGGTCAGTACCCAATATCTTTTTACATTCTTTTACCACTTGGTCCCAAAAAGGGCATATGTCATGACAGTCCCACAGGATGTGGAGCAGGTCTGCCCCTTCAGCCTCACATCTCCAGCACTGATCATTGGACAGCACATCCATCTTCTTTAGAAGAATGGGAGTGTGGTACCAAAGGTGGAGTACTTTCTTTTGTATGAGAAGACTCTTTTGGTCCTTGCAGGTACCCTGTGCAAGTCTCCAACATCCTATCCATTCTTTGTCATGTATTACTTGTTACTTGGTATGAAAGAACAGAAGAAGGCCAGAGCCCATTGAGACTGTTCCCCACACTATGTGGTACATTATTTATCTGTTATCCCTCAACCAAACATCTAATTTGTTTTTAAAGATAGTGGTACTAGTTGCCTCTACCAATTATTGTGGCAAGGTGTTCCATACAATGGATGCTCTTATTGGAAAAACGTTTCCCCTTTTGCTGGTTTTATAAGTTTTTACTTCAAGCTGTTTATTATGCAGTCTCAGAACATGCCTCCTTTTGCAGAGTGTTAGCCCACATTTTTTCATTAGACCTGGTGAATTTATTAAATTAAAAACCATAAGCATATCACCTCTTAATCTTCTAGTTTGAAGAGAGAAGAGACCAGTAGCTTTTAATATGTTCTGATAATCCAAGTTTGTTAATCTTGGAATCATTCTAGTTACTCTCCTTTGAACCTGTTCAAGAATTGCTATGTCTTTTTTTTTGGTTTGGATTCCAGAAAGGGGGGCCAGAGTCTAGATACGGTCTAATGTATGCCCTATACAATGTAATAAGGCATTGTTCAGTGCGATTAACAAAAGTGGGTTTTATTTGCCTCAAAATTCTGTTGGTCATGCAAGCAGTCCTAACACAGTGATCATTTGATGTAAGTTTATTATTAATATATATCCCTAAATCTTTTTCAGAATTTGATGAGTGAAGTGGTAGTCCGTTTATATAATATATCATTTTTGGATTATTTACACTGAAATGCACTACTAAACATTTGTCTTGATTAAATTGCATATGATTTTCATTTGCCCAAAGTGTTAATTTTTCCAAATCCTTCTTTAATGCAGAAATATTTTGTTGATTATTAACCTTGCCCCCCAATTTAGTATTGTCTGCAAATTTAACCATGAAGTTATTTGGCCCTGTTTGCAAATCACTGATAAAGAGATTAAACAATGTTGGTCCCAAGACCGACCCCTGTGGTACACCACTCGTTACGCTACCTGAATCAGACAAGATATCATTAATTCTGACTCTCTGAGAATGATTTGTCAACCAGTTTAAAGTCCAGTTGACAATATCAGGTGACAAACCTAGATTGTGCATTTTAGTAATGAGTTTTTCATGTGAGACTTTATCGAAAGCTCTACTAAAGTCCAAAAGAATTACATCAGTAGGGATACCCACATCTAGTAGAGTACTTATATTATTATAAAAATATATCAGTTTGGTGGTGCAGGAATACTTGGGAGTAAACCCATGCTGATTTTAATCATAAATTCCTAATTTTTTACAATCTTGATCTATTAGAGACTTCATTACTTGTTCCATTAATTTACCAGCCACTGAGGTCAGACTAATTGGGCGATAATTTTGCACAGAACCTCTATTGCCTTTTTTAAATATGGGAGTAACTATTGCTGAATGCCAATCATTTGGTACAATGCTTTCTTGTAAGGATTTGTTGAAGATATTTGACAAAGGTATAGAAATAATTATAGAGATTTCAATCAGAAACCATGGATGAATACTGTCTGGGCCCGGACTAGTAATTTTTTTTAGTTTTTTGATAGCCTGTATAATGTCAGTTGGATAGAACCCATGAAAATCTACGTGGTGAACTTTAAATGTATTAATAGGTAATTTTTGAGAGAAGACAGAACAAAAGTACTTATTAAAGAGATTCAAGGTTTCTATTTCAGATAGAGACGAGCCATTGGTTATAATGAGACCAATGGTCCTTGATACACATTTTTTTACTATTTATATAGGAGAAAAGAGATTTGTGACAGTCTTTTGTGTGAGCTAGTTTAAATTCTAGCTTATTTTTTGCCAATTTAATAGAATTTTTTAAGTTTTTCACAGTCTATATTTATGTAATAGAGTAGTTTTAAATGGAACAGAACTATTCTTAAGTTTCCTAAAAAGTTTAATTTTTATTTTAATCTGATGTTTAATTGTCTTGTTGAACCAAGGGGGAATTTTTCCTTTATTATTAAATTTCCTCTTAGATGGAATAAAGGTATTTTCCAAATAATGTACAAATGTTTTTAAAAAATTCCCAAGCTTGTTGTGTTGTACAATTAAGAAGATTAGATTCCCAGTTTATGTTTTGTAAGAATTCATTGATTTTAGAACAATTTGCTTTATTATAATTTTTTATACAGTAAAACTTCCTTTACATAGTTTTAAACTGTTGAATTTCAAAAAGAATAGATGAATGATCACTGGTCCCAAGTGGATCCCAAATTTGTAAATTGTTAATTTTTTGCTCTATGTTAGTAAATAATAGATCCAAAATATTAGGACCTTGAGTGGGTTCAGTAGCAAGTTGTTGTAATCCAGTACTAACTACCACATCTATTAGTCCTTTCTCAGCATAGGATTGTCCTGAGAATGAGTCCCAGTTAATTAGAGGGAGGTTAAAGTCACCAAATATTACAGTATCTTGAGATTCTGAAAAATGTGTAATTTCTTTAAACATATCAGTTGTGTAATCTGAATTTGCAGATGGAGGTCGATAGATGTTACCAATAGTTATATAGGACTGCTCCTTCAATAAGATTTTAAACCATATACTTTCCAAAGGAAAGGGAGAAAACACTTCAGAAGAAGGAATATCATTTCGTATGTACATACAAACTCCACCACCTTGCTTATCTAATCTGTTTTTATGATATACCTTATAACCTGGAATTTCTTTGGACCAAATTGAGGATGCGTCCCACCAAGTTTCAGTTACTCCCACCACACCTATATTTAAAGTTTTACATTTGGCTTCGAGTTCTGCTAATTTGAGTTGGTTTAAAGATCTTGCATTCAAAGTTAGGAATTTACATTTAGTTGTAATAATATTTTGGTAAGTATTCAGAGACTTGGGAATAGACCCATTCTCCCCCATTGTTTTAAGTTTAAACAATGATTTATGATTTTAGTGATACTTTTCCCCATAAGTGTACTACCACTACGACTGAGATGTAAACCATCCCAGCAAAACAAGGAAGAACGATCTGAAAATGATTCCCAGTGGGTAATACACGGCATATCCTGCGTAAAACACCACTTTCTCAGCCATTCATTTAGGACTTTGATTGTCTGCATCATGGTAGATGTTGCTCTTGGGACAGGTAGAATTTCAGATATACATACACAGCATCCCCTATCAAGTAACAAGTTACATAATGCCACATAGTCCTGTTGTAACTGATTAAATGGGATGTTGTTTATATCATTAACACCAGCATGTATGATAACCAGTGGATTTTCCCCCCCATTTTGTAAAATTTTAGGCATCATAGAGGTAATGTCAGATACCCTGGCCCCACGGAAGCTAGAACAAGTGCGGTTGCTCTTGTCACTATTGCATACCGCCCTGTCAATGTGCTTAATGATTGAATCTTGCAGGACTAACACTTGTTTTGAGACAGTAGGGGTACAAGAATCAGAAACAGGTGATTGTTTACCACACTTTGGAGCGATTAACTTAATAGGTATTGATTTGGTAGTTTGATACTTACTAGGACAAATATTCATGGGCATTAACTCCTGATTGAAAAGTGTTTTTAAACCATTATTATCAACAGAGGGTGATGCACAGGATAAATCAGGTAGCACTTCTTTATTTGATACAGTCAATTGCTCAAACCTATTACGAGTTTCATTAGGGGCACTATTGTGTATTTGACCGCCCCAACTTTTCTTAAGAGGCATTGTGACAATGGTCCAGTCATCATTATCATGAGAAGAGGGCAGATAATCATCTGCCTTATAAGAGAGAGCAGAGGCAGCAGGTATACTAGTACTAGTCGTTACAATTGTCTCCTCATCAGGAGGCATAGAGATGCTACCTAAATGTGAAGGAAATTGTTCATTAGAATGAAGTTGTTCGTCCATAAGATCAATATAACTTTCCAGTTCCCTAATATCAGTAGAAACTGGTTTAATATTAAGCAGAAATGATATCTCTGCTTCAAGAGTAGTAATCAGATGGCAATTAGCACATACTGTACATACTCGCTCCCATACTTTCCCTCACTATACATCAAACATTGCATACACTTACTAAGTTCTTTTTCCATTATTAAAGGTGTATATTTACAAAGTAGAGGATATGCTCAAATTATCTTATCCAAGTTTGTCTAATGCCAGCAGTTTCAGCGTGCCCAGCGGACACAGCAGACACGCGCAAACATGCATGTCTCTGCATGCGTCTCCGCATGCAGCCCCATGCACGCTTGCCCTGCTCGCTAGAGAGGCAGGTTTTAAGCTGAAAAAATGGAAGTAAGCATCCGTTCACTTCCGGTTTCATTGAGAAGTAAAAATAACAATATTTACCTAAATTCAGCAAGATTCTGTGAGTTAAAGGTTTACAAGCCCTTAAAAGGGCAAGAGAACCACCAGGCAACAGTGCTTTTAACAGAGAGATGTTGTTTTGGGATAGGAGGTATACTAGCCTATTGCTAGTCCTCCAGGTTCCCACAATGCTCTGCTATTCACTGAAGAGTCAGTTACAAGCAAATGGTACCACACAGGGTTGACAAAACCAATGTTTCTCTATGATCCTTCCCTTCCTACTGCCAAACAGAAAGTTCCTGTTGACAGTCAAATCCAGTGGCTATAAAAGTAGAACTGGCTTAGGGTGGGTGGGATGGAGGGCAATTAGTAAGAAAAAAGGCTAGCAACAGGAAGTTGTAATTTGAGTCACCTGCTTTTATAGTGTCTAAGCCACACCCCCAATTAAGCTCTTTCTCCTCCTACTGGTTCAGCAAAGTAAGTTGATACAGTGCCCTTCACAGCACAGAACACACACTGACTTTCTTTCTTTTCTTAACCCTAAATAAGACCCCTTCTACTTCTAATAAAGTATCTGTCTGCTTAATCTCAACAGACCCTGACTCCTGCTGAGATATAAGTGTTAAATTAATAAGAAAATGTAGCTTCTTTTAGTTAGCTGCTTTCTGCTCTACAAGCAAGACTAGCAACAGGAAGATGTAATTTGAGTCACCTGCTTTTATAGTGTCTAAGCCACACCCCCAATTAAGCTCTCTCTCCTCTTACTGGTTTAGCAAAGTAAGTTGATACAGTACCCTTCACAGCACAGCACACACACTGACTTTCTTTCTTTTCTTTCTTTTTTTAACCCTAAATAAGACCCCTTCTACTTCTAATAAAGTATCTGTCTTCTTAATCTCAACAGACCCTGACTCCTGCTGAGATATAAGTGTTAAATGAATAAGAAAATATAACTTCTTTTAGTTAGCTGCTTTCTACTCTAAAAGCAAGGCTAACAACATGTATGGTCGTGGCTAACATCCTTTGCCACCTAGATTTGGCCTGCAAGGTGGGGTCAGGCCGCTACAAGTTTGATCCTCCCCTGCAGTCGACCTGACAGCTCTTTCAGCTGACGGAGCCACTTTGACAGAGGCAGGGGTTGGGGGTATGGGCTGTGCCCCCATTGCCCACCTTACAAATACACTTTTTCTTTAGCTAGGCCAGATACATGTTTCTGATTTGAAGGTATTTCCAAAACTCTGCCTTAGGCATATCATATAGGATTTGAATTTCTTGGAATTACTTTATTGTGCGGAGGTCTGGGGTTAGTAAGTCCTTAACCCTGTGTATAGTTCTGCTATTCCACGTCTCTCAGTTTAGTGGCTTTTGTTTTATCTGAAGACAGGGGTTTAGCCATATTGGAGTAAATATACCAGGATGTGTGCACATTTTCGCCAACATCCCCACTCTCTGGTTAGCCACATGAGCTGCTTTTATAGTGAGCCAGGATGGGAATTGTTTTGGGAGAGGGGAAGTAAGGTATACAGCTGAGTGAGCTCCCCTAAAATTGATGTTTCAATCTGGGTCCAGGCTGGGAGTTCCATATTTGGCTTCCTAAACATGCGGGTTGACAAGGACACTGAGCTGGCCAGTGAATAGTGTACAAAATTCAAGTAAGTTCTACCCTCCTATATCCTTTGAGGCATACACTTTTGTCCAGCTTAATAAGGGCTTTCCTGCTCCCCCATAGAACTACCTTTATCATTTTGTTGAGTATGTCAAACCAGACAGTGGGGATTTTCACCAGTGTGATATGATGTAATAAATCCTAGGGGAAGCCATCCTTTTTATAGCTTCTATCCTGCCCACTAAACAGAGGTTCAAGTGTGACCACGTATCTAACTCCACTTGCAGTGTTTGTATAAGGGGGTTAAAGTTGACTGGAATTAGACCCTGTATGTTTTGGGGGATCTGGATGCCCAAGTACTTCATTCCCGGTTTTGCACAGGCAAGACCTGCTGACAGGACTGCTGTGGGCAGAGGGATGTTGTTTAGGGATAGGATCTCTGACTTGCTAACATTTAAGCATAGTACTGACAGCGTGGCAAAGGTTTGAAGGGTCCGTAATACATGAGGCAGTCCTCCAGCAATGTCTTCCATCAGTATTAATCATCTGCATATAGTTTGGTGCTATATTTGTCTTTTCTCACCCTTAGACCCCGGGGCTGCTACCTGTTGGCAGCAGGACCTCTGCATCCAGCCCGCCACCCCTGACCAAAGAAAGCAAACATAACCAAAAAACAAGGCTCTTCACTTCAGCTGAGTGGCCCTGGCGCTGCTACCTGCTGGTGGCAGGACCTCTGCATCCAGCCCACAACCCCCTGACCAAGGAAAGCAGGTATGTTTGGCCAGCTCCTAGCTTGGAGCTGTCAGGCTTCAATCCCCATAATTGGACTGGCTCCTGGGGACTGTGGCTGCTTCCCAACTGGATACTGCAGATCTCCACTGAGAAAGGAAGTACACAAGATGCCTTTTTCAAAACACAGCTTGACCACTGCCTTGCTGTACTGCTCGCTGGACAATTTGTTCTGCTAATTTACTGCTCATGTGGAAATATATATATATATATATATACATACATACTGTATATATATATATATATATATATATATATATATATACTGTATATATATATATATATATTTTTTTCTCTCCTAGAATTTTCAGCAGCTTAGCCTGCTGTATTAGCTAGGCCTGACTTCTATATAGCTTATGTCTTGCACTACTGAATATTTCTGTTGCTTAAACATTTTACCTTTAAACTATTGCACTGTATATGTAGGAATTGTCTAGCAGAGTTGTAGCAAACATTAATTGACTGCCTGATGTTTATATAGCTTACTGCTTGCACTACTGAATTTTTTCTGCCCAGTATTGTAGAATAGCTAGAACTGACCACTGCCTGCTGTTTGCTCTGCCACACTTTTACCATCACAGTTCCTCTCATTCATCCTTATTCCCCACAGTGTTTCTCTGCCATTTACTGGACCCCTGATTCCCTCTCCTGACACCCCCCTGAACCAGCACATTCTGTAAATGTTGCCTGGCATTTTGGGCCATCTTCTCTACCCATTCCAGACTACCCTGAGTCCTCTCCACCACACGTCTCCTTCCCAGCTCTCTCTTGTCCCATTGAAGGTGCCCCCCCAACCTCGTGAATCCGTGTTTTGTTTTGCTAAATTCCCACCTGGCACCTTTGACCAGATCTCTCTGCAGGAACCTTTCTCTACCACTATTTGCACCTAGTCCTGCCCTAAGCACTAAATTGCCCAGGCCCCTCCCACCAATTTACTTGACCTTTGTCTCTGGCTTTTTAACTAATGGCTCGCCTTTTTTTTCCTGCTCTGTTTTAGACACAAGCCCTAACTAGGCTCTTCACTTCATCTGAGTGGCCCTGGCACTGCTAGCTGCTGTTGGCAGGACCTCTGCATCCAGCCTACCACCCCCTAACCAAGGAAAGCAGGTACGTTTGGTCAGCTCCTAGATCGGAGCTGTCAGGCTTCAATCCCCGTAGTTGTACTGGCTCCAGGGGATTGTGGCTGCTCCCGATTGGATGCTGCAGATCCCCACTGAGAAAGGAAGCACAGAAGGTGCCTTTTTCAAAACACAGCTCAGCCACTGCCTTGCTGTACTGCTCTCTGGACAATTGTTTCTGCTGAATTTACTGCTCATGTGGAAATATATATATATATATATACATATATGTATATATTTTTTTCTCTCCTCCTGGAATTTTTAGCTGTTTAGCCTGCTGTATTAGCTAGACCTGACTTCTATATAGCTTATGTCTTGCACTACTGAATATTTCTATTGCTTACACATTTTACCTTTAAACTATTGCACTGTATATGTAGGAATTGCCTAGCAGAGTTGTAACGAACTTTAATTGACTACCTGACGTTTATATAGCTTACTACTTGCACGACTTAATTTTTTCTGCTAATTGCCCAGTATTGTAGAATAGCTAGAACTGACCACTGCCTGCTGTTTGCTCTGCCACACTTTTCTCATCACAGTTCCTCTCATTCATCCTTACTCTCCACAATGTTTCTGTCCCATCTTCTGGACCCCTGATTCCCTCTCCTGACACCCCCCGAACCAGCACATTCTGTAAATGTTGCCTGGCATTTTGGGCCATCTTCTCTACCCATTCCAGACTACCCTGAGTCCTCTCCACCACACGTCTCCTTCCCAGCTCTCTCTTGTCCCATTGAAGGTGCCCCCCAACCTCCTGAATCAGCGTTTTGTTTTGCTAAATTCCCACCTGGCACCTTTGACCAGATCTCTCTGCAGGAACCTTTCTCTACCACTATTTGCACCTAGTCCTGCCCTAAGCACTAAATTGCCCAGGGCCCTCCCACCAATTTACTTGACCTTTGTCTCTGGCTTTTTAACTAATGGCCCGCCTATTTTTTTCTGATCTATTTTAGACACAAGCCCAAACAAGGCTTTTCACTTCAGCTGAGTGGTCCTGGCACTGCTACCTACTGGCGGCAGGACCTCTCCATCCAGCCCACCACCCCCAGACCAAGGAAAGCAGATACGTTTGGTCAGCTCCTAGCTCGGAGCTGTCAGACTTCAATCCCCGTAGTTGGACTTGCTCCTGGGGACTGTGACTGCTTCCTGATTGGATGCTGCAGATTCCCACTGAGAAAGGAAGCACGCAAGGCACCTTTTTGAAAACACAGCTTGGCCACTTCCTTGCTGTACTGCTCTCTGGACAATTTTTCTGCTGAATTTACTGCTCATGTGCAAATTGCCCATGGCCCTCCCACCAATTTATTTGACCTTTGTCTCTGGCTTTTTAACTAATAGCCCGCCTTTTTTTTTCTGCTCTATTTTAGACACAAGCCCAAACAAGGCTCATCACTTCAGCTGAGTGGCCCTGGTGCTGACCAGGGAAAGCAGGTATGTTTGGTCAGCTCCTAGCTCGGAGCTGTCAGGCTTCAATCCCCATAATTGGACTGGCTCCTGGCAACTGTGGCTGCTTCCTGATTGGATGCTTCAGATCCCCACTGAGAAAGGAAGCACACAAGGTACCTTTTTCAAAACACAGCTCGGCCTCTGCCTTGCTGTACTGCTCTCTGGACAATTTTCTTCGCCTACCCCCCCACGCTATCCTTCCTCCTTTATTAAGTACACCTCCCCAGTGATCCAAGCCCCCTGAGGCCTCACACTTGTCAATTACAGCAACTGCTTAAAGAGGCTCTCCTTTCTTTAACTTCTTAAAGGGGTGATCCTGTCTTGAGCTCATTTGTCTCCTAAGCAATTTCCCGATATTCTTCATGAAGTGTAATCGGTAGGATACCCCTGCCTGTTGAATATAAATCCTTAAGACATCTGTGCCGTCAGGCTGTTTTCATATATCTTTGCGCACCATCGATACCTGTCTCTTTTAGCTAGTCTAATATAGAGCAGTGATCCTTGAGACTTATAGAACCTAGCTAGTGAGTCTTGGTGCAGCTCGCACCCTGTTAACACATTGGGCAATCATAGCAGTCCTCGTGGGGTTTCAATTACTTACCTGCTTATGTATGGCACCCCATGTGACAGACCATTCAAGCAGAATTTACCCCAACATACAGTCATGCCTACCACTGCTAGACTGCCTTTATATTAATACTACATATAACTTATGCTGCCACCACATGACTCCACACCCTTTTCACTTTGTGGACTCTCCTCGAGGTGGGACCGCTACCTTGTTACCAATATGTGGCCCCTCACCCCACTCACCCAAAACCTGCATGTCTTGGTGCTATACTGGATGGACCATAGGCTACGAATCCCTAGGTCAGCACAAGGGGAAACTTTGGACTCCAGACCCCCGGACTCAAATTTTTACTAGGTGCAGAAAGATTTGTGCTTTCTAACTACTCCTCGCTGCCCTAAGGAAAATTGTTTTCCTACTACTTTTGTGTTCAGGTAATGTTGAACTCAACCCTGGTCCCACAAAAGCTCTCTTATCTCCATCCGACCTTACAAGACTGAAAGGAGTCAGCTTTATGCATGCAAATGTTTGCAGTCTTTTAAAGAAATCTACATCAGTCCAGGCATGGATTACTCACACAGCACCAGACATAATTGTGCTCCCTGAATCCTGGCTTCAGGCATCCACTCGAGATAGAGAGGTTAATATCCATAACTACCTCCTATTTAGAGCCGATAGGCAGACCAGGGGAGGTGGAGTAGTCATCTACGTCAAAAACAAATTTTCAGTGTCCATCCTAGACTCTACCTCTATTGCAGGTGGATTCGAATGTTTGTCCCTTAATGTTGAACTTTCCCCGTCAATGGCTTTCCGTGTTATAGGCTGTTACAGACCACAAGCCACAGGGCCTCAGCTCCTGTCCCATCTGTCATCTATTATGGGCTCTGTCCTCATTGAAACAATTATTCTAGGAGACCTTAATTATGATTGGTTGACTAAGGTCTCATTACCCCTGAAGCAATTCTGTGACTCCCACAGGCTCACACAACTTATTACTGAGCCAACTCGCAAGAAAAACCCAATGAACAGCACCCTTTTGGATGTTCTTCTCATAAGCAAACCATATTCCTTTTCCCATGCCGGAATTTTTTCAGCTGATGTTAGTGACCACTGCTTTATTGCTGGTGTAAGAACTAATGCTAAACCCTCACCAACATCTAAATTTTCCACTAAAAGGTCCAGATGGAACTTTGATCCTCTCGCATACTTCAGTGGATTAAAAAACTCTTTGCACTGGCAGAGTTTTTACCTTGCTAAATCAGTGAGTAATGCCTACGACATTTCCCATGAAATTATAACCAGTGCCCTAAATAATCATGCTCTGGTAAAAGCACTTATAAAAGCTAGAACATGTTGTTGGTTCTCAGCGGACCTCAATGCTGCCTTACTAAAAAGAGATCAACTCTGGAAAAAGGCTCACACATCACACACAGACGAAGACTGGTGTCTCTTCAGGGCAGCTAGAAACGCCTGCACTAAGATGGTAAGAGAGGTCAAGGCCAATTTTTATCGATCTGAGCTAGATTCTGCATTGAAATGCCCTAACAAGTTCTGGTCCACACTAAAAGAACTGAGTAGTCATTCTCCAGGAAATGTGCTTCCCTCCAAAGTTACCACTGACAATGCTATAATCAATGACAGAAATGAGATCCTGCAGGCCTTCAACAATCATTTTGCCACTGCAGACCTAGCATTTGATAACGCACTGGTAAGCAGACTACACCCACAGATCAACACTAAGCTCCCAGAACCGAGTAACAATATTGTAACCTTCTCATTCTTTCCCACCTCCATAAAGGAAGTTAAAGATCTTCTCCTAAAATTGGACACTAAAAAAGTGCTGGGGCTGACTTCTTCGACCCATATTACTTGAAAATTGCTTATCACATCCTTACCGCACCTATCTCTCACTTATTCAACCTATTCCTATCACAAGGTTCCTTCCACAGTTGTGAAAAGTTGCTCACGTCATCCCCCTGTTTAAATCAGGGGATCCTTGTGACCTAAATAACTACAGGCCGATCTCCCTCCTCCCCATACTCTCCAAGCTCCTAGAAAAAATTGTGGATACCCAGCTGAGATCTTTCATAGACAACTCGAACTTACTAAACCCTATGCAGTCAGGCTTCAGAGCAAAGCACAGTACCATTACGGCTCTGGCAAAAGTAACTAACGACTGGCAATGGGACTTAGACAACAAAAAATTAATCTGTGCAGTTTTCCTGGATCTCAGTAAGGCCTTCGACACTGTCAACCACTGTTTGCTCCTCTCCACTTTACAAACAATAGGCCTAGACCAAACCTCCTTGTGTTGATTCCATGACTGCCTCACTGGTAGGCAACAATAAATCAAGGCTGAAGGGGAGCTTTCTTCACTTAAACTGATAAAAAGAGGTGTCCTTCAGGGGTCCATATTGGGACCATTACTGTTTGCTATCTATATCAGCAGCCTGGATGTAGGCATTAAGGAAGCAAGCATTCACCTGTTTGCTGACGACATGGTGCTCTACAAAAGCCGTGAATCTCCTGAAGCTGCCTGTGGTGACCTGCAAACCGACTTTAACATCCTGCAGCACCAGCTCCTCAGTAAAAGACTACTGCTTAACACCAAGAAAACCAAGGCAATGCTATTCTCACCAACTGGCCAGGGGGCATATTCTGCCCCTGCTGGTCCATTACCTTCTATCTCCACCTTACTAGGTGAACATCTTGAATACGTACCAAAATTCAAGTATTTGGGTGTCTGGATAGACAATAAACTCTCCTTTGTGGAACATATAGAACTGCTGAAAAAGCTGAGGCAGAGGCTTGGACTCTTCTTCAGAATAAATCGCCTCCTGACCACAGACACCAAAAGACAGTTCATCTAGTCCACGTTCCTCTCACTAATCGACTATGCTGACTTCATATATGGCCAGTGCCCAGCCTCACGCCTTGCTAATTTGGACGTACTGTATCATAGAGCTCTGAGATTTATAAAAGGCCTCCCCTTTTCCACCCACCACTGTTCACTATATGCAGCTGTGGGTTTGCCCTCCCTTCAACACAGGTGGTATAAAAATACAGCTCTCTGGACGCTCTGAGCCATCACCAACAAACTCCCACAATATATTGCTGACTGTCTCCCACTAAGCCTGATTGGGAATTATGCCTTGAGAAGTCACTCACCAGTTTCCCTGAAAGTACCTAGGGTCGGTACCCGCTTTGGAAGAGCAGCCATAAGCTTTGTCCTGCCCACGCTTTGGAATAGGATGCAGAAATCGCTGAGAGTTAGCTCCCCTGTTAGTCTTGCTATGTTCAAGACCCTGTATGCCAAAACATTTGTGGAGCTCTGTAACTGTTTCCACCATTCCTAGTTGTCCAGTTGACGTTTCCGCTCAATCTAAGTCCTTCCCATTCAAACTAAGTGTTCCCTTACCAAGATTACTCCCCCCTCCCTCAGTCCATTCTAGTCCCACCAGTACTACCAGTTCATCTTAGTCCATTCCAGTCCCACTGGTACTACATACTCACTGCAACACCCCCCTATTGCCCACCCTTAATCCCTGATACCACCTGCTTAGTATCCCAGAATCTTTCTGCCAGCATCCCTGCTTCCTACGCATGCGCTTTTCCATATCCCAGGGACTCCTTTACAGGCTATGAACATGTTATTGATGGATAGGATTAGAAAGGCATCTCTATATATTATTTACCGTTATTTCTACACTGTATATATTTTGTTTTATACATCTTGCTACTGTTGTTTTATGTATATTTTACTTGTACTCTATTCTGTACCCTTGTCCTTGCAAACTGCAGGTCAACCTTGTAAATGAGCTAGCTCAATGGTGATCGCCTGGGTAAATAAAGATTTTGATTGATTGATTGATTGATTGGATGTTAGGATGAGCCCTTATGGTCATGGCCAAGTTCTCCATAGCTATTACGAATAAAAGCAGTGAGAGCAGGCATCCCTGTCTGGTTCCCCGGTAGAGCTGGAAGGGTTGTGATAGGATGTTGTTTGTAAGTAATCTTGCTGTCAGGGCCTGATAGGGGGTTCGAATCCAGCTGCAAAGGTTGTTGCCAAAATTACCTCAGTTCAGCACAGCATGCAGGTATTCCCACTCTACCAAGTCAAACACTTTTTCGAAGTCAACTACAAATGCAGCTGCTGGGTTGGGAAGGTTGCCTGCGGCCTGGACCAGGGTGATGAGGGCTCTAGTGTGATCAGTGCTGGCTCTACCTTTCATTAGCCTTACTTGGAACGGATGTATTAGAGAGGGGAGGAACTGTTCTAATCTAGTCACCGGCACCTTAGCCAGGATTTTGGTATCTGTATGTAACCCCCCCCCCTACAAATGGGGTTCCCAAAAAGTCTTCCTCAAGCTTGCCTAAATGCTCACTCCCAGGCTGGTGTCCTGCATTTTAACAGTTTAAATGTGATTGCCAGAGAGTGCCTGTATAGCCTCTGTGTACTGTCTCTTTAAGAGCTGCCTGGATTACAGTCATAAGTAATCTGAGAGGGAGCTCTGTTGAAAGATGTAACTATTTGCTGAAAATTATTTAGAGTGATTATGATAATGTAGTTTGTCTAACCTGCCTTCTTTGCAGCAAGGACTGTTTTGTTTATCTCCACTATCTTGGTCCTGGACTGCAAATTGGACCAATCAGTACTGGTGGGACCTAAAATGGAGCCGGACTACAGAAGCTGTTTCAAGTCAAAATCTGTAGGAATTGTAGTTTTGGGCTTTTTGCTCCTTTTTGCACCTGAAGGGAGAACTTTTTTTGTGACTGACAGGAGGATCAACCAACCTTACCTTTTGGATCTTGGGGAATTTCCCAGACTGCTGCAGCTAGGTTCAGTTTTGAGTTGAGAAGTGAAGAAGTAACAGCTCAAGTGATTTTGAGCAGCAGTTCTGTGTAGCTTTGCATGGGAGAACAGTGAAAGGGCTGAGTTTTGGCCTGCCTGTCTGCCTGCTGTCCCTGACGGGGAAATAGAGTTTATTCAGACTGAATCTGAGTTTTGAGGACTATTTAAGCCACTGGACTGTGACCAGGCTTTAACCATAAGAAGACTGAAGATTTGCTGAATGCGATTGGTCTGTCAGGATTTTCAGCTGTTTTTGAATCCCCGGTTTGAACAGAGACTTTGCGATCGTGACCGGAGAGCGGTTTGCCTGGTACAGTAGAATTTCCTTACATGTAAATGTGCTGTGTATTGAAAGTGGGTCGTGATTTGGTTCCCCACTGTGTGAACTGTGTTCTGCTTGCTGGTACTGTAGAATCCTTTACATGTAAATGTGCTGTGTAATGAAAGTCGGTCATGATTTGGTTCCCCACTGTGGAAAGTGTTTTGCTTGCTGGAAATTTTATCCAGCTTAATCAGACTGAATCCGCAATCATTTCCATTTGGCCTGGGCCATGCCAAGCTGGCCCTGCCAGACTTCCCCACTGTACAGAGAAAACCACTGATGAGAGACCTGCCTGGGGATCAGCCCTCTGCTCCATGCCTGAACAGGAATGACGCCTTGGCGAATCGTGTGGGTCCTGCTTCTTCTGGCACTCCAGATTAACCACCTGCTGTCTTGATTTTCGTCCAGCCTGTGTCCAGTCTTGGGTATTGTGAGTAATCATCAGGGTAGCTCCCTGCAACAACAGCCTAATCTTTTGATGAACTGAGCCCTCCGGCTCCAGATTACAAATAGTGTGTGTTGTGCATGCTGTTTTCTTCCATCACAGGGCCCCAACCAGCTGCAAAGTTCCTGGCTAGCCCACCTTACTCCATCTGGGTACCCAGAGTGTGTGACTGTTTATGGACCCTGAAGTGCATGAATAACTGTTTGATTGATAGACCCTTTAAGCAAATTAACCTGATTACGCCTCTCCCTTGTTCAAGCCCTTTAAATAAATCAGATCTAAAACATTTTTGCATTTAACCTGATTTTGGTTCCAGTTTGCACAAGAGTACTGTACTGCTGTTATTTGCTGTGTATAACCTTGTTTTACAGGGGGTTCTCAGGGCTGGGCCAGAGGAAAGCCCTGGTGGTAAGTGCAAACAGTGTGGGTACTTGTGTGGTGTATCAGGGGTATTTTTAAAGTGATTATTGTGTATTGTTCCGGCCACTAGTAAGGAAACATGGGGGTTACAGTGTCTGGGAGGGCTGTGCCCAGGTTAGCTTAACCACTACCAACCCTGACCTCTGGGTGGAGGCACCCGTTTCAGAACTCAGGCCCCTTAACCTGCTACTAGCCAAGCAGTCAGGGGTATTAGCACTTGGGATAGTGCCACTCAGGGGTTACATTTTGGAGGCTCACTGCTGGGATTTTGTGCCTTCTAGTGGCCAAAAATTATGAATTATTGTTAAAGATTAATGGCTACCCCAATAGAAATGGCATACACTAGTTGGTGGGGTGGTGTACTGGGCAGGAGATCGACCCCAAAAATGCTCTACTTATACTGGATATTCCCCTGGGTACCAGTAAAGACACTGTAGAGGGAGCACTCTCCAAAGTTGAATGTTTAAAAAACCCTGTGGTGGTGGGTTGACAGTCTGATTTGATTGCCCAAACTTTCATAGCCTTGGTAGAGTGTAGTGACCTCATGGACAGCTCTAAATTACAACAGACTATTGCCCCAGAAGGGGTTCTAGCTGCCTGGAGAGTGATAACAAAAGACAGTAAAGACCCTGGGGAGGATGAGCTCCCACCATTATCTGAGACTTTTGAGGAGAAATTTGCTAAGTTTTTGCTGGAGGAAGGGAAAACCGTAGAGGATTTTAAGAAACTATTCCTGCCACTTGGGGGTGTTCCTTCTCCAACACCCCCTCTGACTCCAGCATCTGTTACTGCCCCGCCTTCTGTGCCTTTCCCAATGCTGGCCCCTATATCTGTACCTGCCATTAGTCACGACTCCTACCGAAGGCTGGGAATCTTCTCGGGTGCACTCCCCACCTGCCAGGGGTAGGATGACTGGGAGACCTGGATAGACTATGTTGCCCCTCTAGTACTTGAATGGCAATGATCAGAAGCAGAGAAATGAAAGAGGTTGAGTGACAGCCTCCAAGGTCCTGCCCTGGCTACCATCCATGCCAAGCGGGCCAGTAACCCCAAAGCAACTGCACAGGACTATCTTGATGCATTGGAAAATGTGTATGGGAGCCTGGATTCAGATGAGGATCTGTAGTGGACAGTAAGAAATGCTCAGCAGTACCCAGGGGAGCCATTGTCTGTGTATGTACCTCGGCTTGAAAAGCTGCTACAAGAGTGTCTCAGAAAGGGTAGTTTGCTGTCAAATAAATTAGATCGAACTAGGCTGGACCGGATCCTTAAGTCTGCTCCATTTTCAGAATTGTTACTGCTTCAGTTGCTCCTTACCACCCTACTGGAATCACCCCCCACCTATGACGAGCTAATGAAAGGAATTTGGTGGGTTGAGCAAAGGCGACCCCTTGGGGGAATTGCACCCATATCTGCTGCTGCTGCACAAGTGACTGAAAATGATCAGCCAAGTGAGGCTCAAGGGCAAAAGCTGGCACTTAACGAGCACTCTGAGAATGCAAAGGACTTCCCACCCTGGGCCCAGCATTGGAAAGACGAGCTACTAAAGGAAGTCTGAGAGTTGAAGATGGGTGCCTCTGCAAGGGTTTCCCCCATGGAACAAGATTCTGGTCCCTTTCAGGATGTGACTGCCATGTGGTTGGGGGTGCATCCTCAGGCTTCCGCTACTGAGAGTGGCTCCAAGGCTGAGATCACCGGATTGACTGCCACTCTAAAGGAACTGTTAAGACATATTACACCACTCTCACCACTGCAAGCAGATACTAGACCCCAATCTCTTACTACTGCTTCAGTTCCTCATATGATGTTCTCTCCCAGGATGACCCAGGATTCTATCATTTGTCACAACTGTGGAAACATGAAAAGAGAATGCCGGTCTCAGAAGGACTTAGAAAGAGTAGTAAACAGACCACAAGGGGAGCTCCAAAAAGCAAATCAATGGCCAAGTGGTGCCCAAAATGACTGCAGTGAGAGTTTAAGAAACCCTAACTCAAATTTCTTTGTGACTAAATCGTCTGTCCAGGCCTCTGCTACTGCCTCTCCAGACTGGTCCAAAATAGTGTGACCTTCAATGTAGACTACGGTGACTGTGAATGGTAACTGTACTTGGGCTGTGCTTGACAGTGGGTCACAAGTGACTATTGTATTCCAGGACTGGTATGACAAACACTTATCTGATGTGTCTTTGCAACCCCTGGAAGGCCTACATGTGTGGGGCCTGAGCGATAAGTCTTATCCCTACCCAGGATATGTCCTCCTCTGGTTGTCTTTTCCTGTAACTGTAAAGGGTGTAGAGGAGTGAGTAGAGACATTGGCCTTAGTGTGTCCCCCCACCAGACTGTATGATAGGGTCCCCCCTGTTAACTGGAATTAACGCCCATATGTTTGGGAGACTGGCACAACTCTGTCATGAGACACAAGGGCGTTAAACTGGGAGGCCCCTGAAAATTCTGGCTCTTATCAAGAGGGCCTATGATTTGCAACAGAAACCCAAGGAAATAGACCAGGATAAACTGGTGGCGATCATGTGGAAGAAGGATCCCAATTCAATGGTACTGGCCCCTAACGCTCAGTGTACCATTCAAGGGGAGGTCCACCTCCAGAAAGATGTCAAGAACAAAATACTGATGTTGGATGCACCAGGTGATGGAAAATTGCCAGAAGAATTATTGGTCAATCTCAGCATCTTGGCTGCTCATGCCCATGCCTATGCATGATGAGCGATGGTCCAGATTCACAATGTGTTAGATCGGGAGAGTTGCGTGAACAGAGGGTGCACCCTAGCTACGGTACACTGTGCAGATACTGCAGTATTGCCCAGCAACAAGCACCCTGGTGAGAATGAGAGAGTGACCCCAGACTTGTTTGACTTTGGTGACTCCCCATTGCTAGCTGAATGGAAGGCTAGAATTAGCAAGAGACTTGCCCAGAGAGACCAAATGTTTTCATTGAAGGAATGGGATGTGGGATGTGTCCAGGGTGTGGAGCATTACATACGCCTGCACAATGAATGGCCATTTTGAGAGAGATCCTGACACCTAGCCCCAGCAGACATAGATGATGTGAGAAGACACCTGCAGGAGCCCATACACCTCTCCCATTGTGGTTGTGCAAAAGAAGAATGAATCTGTGAGGATGTGTGTTGATTTTTGAACCCTGAACCGGCGGACCATCCCAGACCAATACGCTATGCCTCGTATACAAGATGCCCTGGACTGCTTGAATGGGAGCAAATGGTTCTCGGTGTTGGATCTTCGCAGTGGATACTACAAGAGCCTGATGGCCCCAGAAGACCGTGAGAAAACAGCCTTCATCTGTTCATTGGGGTTCTACAAGTTTCTGAGGATGCCACAGGGGATATCAGGCACCCCGGCCACCTTTCAGTGACTGAAGAAATGTGCAATGGGAGATATGAATTTGCTGGAATGCCTGCTGTACTTGGATGATGTCAATGTGTTTGGGAACACCTTAGAGGAGCATGAGAACCAACTGTTTAAAGTCCTAGACCGACTGGAAGACTTCGGCCTCAACCTGTCCATTGACAAGTGCCAGTTTTTCCAAGACTCCATGAAGTATGTGGGGCACATAGTATCTACAAAAGGGATACAGACTGATCCCAGTAAGGTTGAAGCACTGACTACTTGGCCCCAGACCCATAATCTGAAAGATTTACAACATTTCCTGGGGTTCTGTGGCTACTACCGCAGGTTCATAAAAGACTATTCCAAGGTGATTTTCCCACTCTTGAACCCTACCCAGGGTTACCCTCCTACCAATCATAAATACAAAAAAGGGGCCATTAAAGAACCAGAAAAAGTATACTTCTGCCCAGATGAACTCTTCTGGCCCTGCCGGATGGCTGACTGTGAAGCAACCTTCCATGAGATCATATACCAACTCACCCACGCCCCCATCCTCGCCTATGCTAACCCCAACAAACCCTATGTGCTGCATACGGATGCTAGTCTGCAGGGTCTAGGAGTGGTGCTGTATCAAGACCATGAGGATGGCCTGAGACCAGTAGCTTTTGCCAGCAGGAACTTGACCACGTCCAAACGAAACTACCCTGTGCACAAGTTGGAGTTCTCTAGCGCTAAAATGGGCCATCATTGACCAGTTTCATGAATACCTCTATAGGGCAAAGAAACTGGTGAAGACTGACAATAACCCATTGACCTATGTACAGACTTTAGCTAAGTTAGACACCACTGGGCACCAGTGGCTTTCTGCATTATCAACCTATGATTATGCTGTTGAATATAGACCGGGCCTGAACCATATTGCTGCTGACGCCCTATCACGAAGGCCCACTTCCAAGAGTGATTGGGTCAGGCTGTCTGAACCTGACATTCAAGCATTGTGCCAAAAGTTTGATAGAGATGAACAGATGTCTGTGGACACAGTGGACTGTTTAGTAGATTGCTTGGGCCCTTCTGACACCTGCATACCAGCTGCTTATTGCCACTTCTCTGCTCTAGATATTAGTGCACTACCTCAATTTGACAATGACAGCATTCAGTGGGCTCAATCCCAAGATCCTATGATTCAGCCAGCACTTGATGCCCTGCGTGCAGGGAAAGATGTGTCTAAGTTACGTTCCACTGACTTGCGAACTGCTTTATTGTTTAAAGAAGGCCCCAGATTGAAGTTGCTCAATCAGTTGTTGTATAGAGAGACAGTAGATCATAGTGGCAAAGTAGGCAAGCAACAATTGGTCCTGCCCACGGCCTTTAAAGATTTGGTACTGAGGCCCCTCCATAATCACATGAGGCACCTCGGTATTGACAGAACCCTTGACTTGGTATGATCTTGCTTCTACTGGCCCAAAATGGGGGCCGATGTTGAGCACCATGTAGACTTGTAGTCGCTGCCTGCAAAGAAAAGCCCTGCCCCAGAGGGCTGCCTCCTTGTTGATATTACTACCAGCACCCCCATGGAGCTAGTCTGCATGGACTTCTTGTGTTTAGGACCTGTTCAGTAGAACACTGGCAATCTGTTAGTGGTTACAGATCATTTCACATGGTATGCACAAACTTTTCCCACCAATGATCAAAAGGCATCTACCATGGCCAAGGTGCTAGTGGAAAATTTCTTCATCCGCCATGGTGCCCCCCCAGCGGATTCATTCTGATCAAGGCAGAGACTTTGAGAGTCAGCTAATCAAAGAAATGCTCTCTCTATGGAGGGGTGTGAAAGTCAAGAACCCCTATCTCCTGCAGGGAGATCCCCAACCAGAATGATTTAACCGCACCCTGCTAGACATGCTGGGCACCCTCAACCCAAAAGACAAGCATAAATGGAGCCAGCAGATTAGCACCTTGGTACACGCATACAATTGCATGAAAAAGATGCTACTGGGTTCTCCCCCTACTGCCTCATGTTTGGGAGAGAGGCCTGGCTGCCAGTTGATGTCTGTTTTGGGGTCTCTCCAGATGGGGTATGAGCCGAAAACTACTTGCAATATGTACAAAAACTGAAAGCTCAGTTGAACCATGCCTATCAACTGGACCAGACAATGGCCACCAGGAGAAATCTATCCAACAAAGAGAGGCATGATAAAAAAGTAAAGGCTCAAGAGCTTCGACCTGGAGACCGTGTGTAGTTACGCAGTTTGGGACTGCATGGTAAACACTAAATTGCTGACTGGTGGCACCATCTTCCCCATGTAGTAGTTGGAAAGTTGGATGATTTATCTGTGTACAAGGTGCGCCCAGAGAACAACTCCAAAGCTGTCAAGACCATGTACTGTAACCACTTGCTACCTATCGGCCAAGTCATGATTGAGGCTGAACCCCCAGAAATTGAGCCCCCTGGGCCAGTGACTCATGCTGCTGCAAGAAAGAGACAGAGTCAACCTATACCAGTGGTCACAGATTTAAGGTTTCCTCTACAGCAGGCCCAGAATGATAGTGACTGTCAGTCCACTTCTGATGAAAGTGAATGTGACCATGCCTATTACCCCTCTTATGAACTGAGTCAGCTGTTTCGAGGTAACCCCTTGATAAATTGTGAGGATGAAGCTGGGCCTTCTGGACTGCCTTACCCCCAGCTTCTTCCTTGGAGCCAATGCTCCCAGAAAGTGAAGTGCAAAGTATCATGTCTGAAGATGTGGAGTCTCTGTGTATTGTGGAACTGTATGGTTTGCCTGAAAAAGGGGCTGAGGGTTTGAGTCTTTCTGGTGACATACTAGAACTTGATGAACACTATGAGAGTGCTGACCACACCCCTTCAGTGCCTTAAAGCTTGATTGTGCCTGAGCCTTCGCAAAATGAGTCAAGTGTTGTAGAAACAGAGCCTACAGAGCAAGGAGCCGACAGTGCCCCAAGTTTGGGCATTCCCACCTAGGCAGAGGCACCCCATCACAAGTGATGAGATTCCCCAGACCAGTGCTGAGAGTACAGAGACTGTAGTTGTCCCCCTCAGAAAGACTGGCCAAGCTGTCAAGCCAGTAGTATGCCTCAGTTATGATTCTCCCAGGAGGCCAGTGGATTTGCCTCTCAATGTGGTGCACAAAGGTGTTTATATCTCACCAAGCTCACTGTCCAAATTGAGCTTGACAGCCAATTCCAGGTTACTTGTCTTTTCCTCTCACCATGGTGCCCCTGCCCCCTGTAGTCCCAAGTTAGCTGACAGGGAAGGGCCCCCTCTTGCATTGTTTAAGGTACAAGAAATTATTACCTGAATCAGTATAGTAATGTTCAATTTACCAGTGTGAAATACGCACAATGTGTTGTCAGAATGGATATAGTATCACGAAGTGTAGTGAATAGGTATAGTAAAGTAATAAGTTTATGTTAACAGATGCATGATGGTAGCGGCTTGACATGGACGCCAAGTTTTCTCCAGGCAGGGAAGGGTGTAACCCCCTACAAATGGGGGTTCCCAAAAAGTCTTCCTCAAGCTTGCCTAAATGCTCACTCCCAGGCTGGTGTTCTGCATTTTAGCAGTTTAACTGTGATTGCCAGAGAGTGCCTGTATAGCCTCTGTGTACTGTCTCTTTAAGAGCTGCAAGGATTGCAGTCATAAGTAATCTGAGAGGGAGCTCTGTTGAAAGATGTAACTATTTGCTGAAAATTATTTAGAGTGATAATGATAATGTAGTTTGTCTAACCTGCCTTCTTTACAGCAAGGACTGTTTTGTTTATCTCCACTATCTCGGTCCTGAACTGTGAATTGGACCAATCAGTACTGGTGGGACCTAAAATGGAGCCATACTACAGAAGCTGTCTGGAGTCAAAATCTGTAGGAATTGTAGTTTTGGGCTTTTTGCGCCTTAAGCAAATTAACCTGATTACACCCCTCCCTTGTTAAAGCCCCTTAAATAAATCAGATCTAACTTTTTTTTTGCATTTATCCAGACTGTGGTTCCAGTTTGTGCAAGAGTACTGTACTGCTGTTCTTTGCTGTGTATAACCTTGCTTTCTAGGAGGTCCCCAGGGCCGGGCCAGAGGAAAGCCCTGGTGGTAAGTGAAAATAGTGTGGTTACTTGTGTGTAGAGATGCAGCAAATTTAAATTCCGCCGGCGAAGTGAATGCGAAGTGGGCACTTCACATTGCCACTCCACTACACAGAGTGGCCAATGCAAAGTGCTCACTCCCCCTTGTCATTATCACTTTGCTTTAAGGCGGAATTGCAACGTGAAGTAAGGTGAAGTCATTGTTTTTAATGGACTTCACGTTCATCATTATGATTCAAAGTGATCCACTTGGTGTTTCAGATTTGGCAGGCCCCCACACACACACACATCACATAGCTTACAGTATTGTAAGTCACATCACTTTAGCTAGGCAGGAAGAAAGTGAGTCATACAAGCAGACACTTTTACTTTCTCCTGTGCAGACTGAGAAAGAGTAGTGTGTTTTGTGACTGCTGATACTTTGAGATCAGAGCGAGGGGGAGATTTAAACTTTTATTTAGACCCAACAGCTTTTTTAAAAGCTACATGTTTTTGTCTTTTCTGTACTCTTTTTTACTTAATTTGTTCTTTCTCTAAATTTTATTTTTCTTACCTTTATAAGTAGTTAGTTGTTTGTGTGTTTGTGTGACTGTGTGTGTGTGTTGTGTGACAGTGTGAGTAGTGATTGGTCGGGCTGAGGGAGCTCAGTAGGAGAGATGGACCAGGGTGAAGGAATGTCTGGGGCAGGGGCAGCTCTGGGAGAGCGTGGTAGTGGTAAGCGTTGTACTATACGCATGTGTGGAGGACATGGGTACCCATTCCTGTTGGACCGCTCAAAACTTGTGAGTGCCCCCCCCCCCGGAAGCAGGACCAGCACCACCTCCTGTCCTGACTCTGAGACAGTTGAACCACCACCACCAAGTCCAGCACCAGGTCCTCTGGAGCAGTATGTGCCTGTTCCCCCAGGCCCAGGTGTGGATCCCATCCCTGTTCAGCACCATGACCAGCCGGCTGCCAGTTCATCTGGCCATCCCCTACCTGTGCCTGGTCCTCCTCGCACCTCCATTGTTTGGCAGTTTTTTTGACTGTGTCGGAGGGAACAGCAGTGTGGTCAAGTGCCACCTATGTGAGGTGGAGGTGCGCCATGGCCCCCAGGGGAGTCACCTGGGGACTGGGGGCCAGCACACCCATAAGCTCAATCAGCAGCAGTTGGAGTGGCAGGCTGCCATAGAATGGACCATGCCTGCACCTGCTGGCCATTCTGTGGCACAGGGTGCAGCTGTGCATTGCGGCATCCCTAAGAAGAAGAGGGCCACAACAGCACCTGCTGCTCCACCAGTACCCCCACCACCACCAGCAGGTAAGCCTGTAGAACATGTGGACCCCAGAGAACTGCACGTAACACAGGCTGACTTGGCAGTTCTCTGGAGTGCTGTTGAGGATAACAACTAGAGGGTGAGTGCTGTGGAGCAGTGGCTGGATCACATAGAGGGGACATCAGTTGCAAATTATGTCCATGCTGGAACTGCTGCTGGATCACCATGGGATCCCACATTAGTTTTTTTTTTCTCACACCATGTGCCCCCCACACCTTCCTTGCTGTGTTATAAAATATATTCCTCCACCATCCCCAACCCTTGTATGTAATTATGCCCTTTTTTGTTGTCTTCCATATGTATGACACTTTTGTATTCTGAGCAGTGCAAGTATACTTTGCTAAACTGCATGTGTGCAGTCAGTCTTCTTTCCAGTCTGTGTATGTACTGCAGACACTGTCCAACTCCCTAGCTTAAAAACAAATATTAAAGAGTACAATGGTGGGGTGGTGAAGCATAGAGAGATACTACAAAACAGGCTTACAATACATCCAAGTAACTATTAAAAAAATTAATGTTGTGATTCGTGACATGATCATGAATCATGATTTGTGACTGCATTTGTGACCGTGATAATGAAGAACGTGATTCAGTGTCGATGGTGTGAGATAACCAATATGAAACTGTATTGGGAATGCAAATGCCTGCGGCTGTACTTCCCTGATGAGCTGTAGCTTAAACCTCCCAGACTTAAAAACACGTATCAGTGAGTACAATGGTGGGGTGGTGAAGCCTGGAGAGATACTACAAAACAGGTTTACAATACATCCAAGTAACTAGAAAAAAAATTAATGTTGTGATTCGTAGCGTGAATGATCGTGATCTGTGACTGCATTTGTGACCATGATGATGAAGAACGTGATTTGTATCACGAGTGACTTGTAATGATGGTCCTGACTTAAAACTGCATATTAATGAGTACAATGTTCATGCAGAATTAAGCACCACCCCTGTCCAGTACTCTGAAGGGAAGCCAAAGAAACAACTGTGACTTAAGTTACAGATGGAGATTGGGCCCTAAAGAGATGCAAATGTACAGACAGATTAAGATTGCGCTGTGCACTGAAGAGATGCAGACACAAAGGCACAACACCTACCCAGTGCTCACCTTTAGAAATTCAAATCTGGAAAAGAATACATTTGCCGGTTGGGGCGGGCCACTGGGGTGGGGGGCAGTGTACTGCACTGCTGCAGTAACAGTCACTAGTACTAGTACCAGTGAAGATACCACAAAGAAGTACAAAAATCACACAGCTGCAGTGGATAGCAGCTTCACATTGCTGAAATTATTATGTGGCACAATAAAAGGTGTCTGATTTGATGACACACATCACACACACACACACACACACACACACACACACACACACTAAGTAATGCATAGCAAATTGAAAACTTCAGTAATATAACCACATATTTTAAACAAACTAAAATTATGCACTGTGGCAGTAATCGTCACTAGTACTAGTACCAGTAAATATACCACAAAGAAGTACAAAAATCACACTGCTGCAGTGGATAGCAGCTTCACATTGCTGAAATTATTATGTGGCACAATAAAAAGTGTCTGATTTGATGACACGCGTCACACACATATTCACACACACACTAAGTAATGCATAGCAAATTGAAAACTTCAGTAATATAACCATATATTTTAAACAAACTAAAATTATGCACTGCTGCACCACAACAATCAGCAAAAAAATGGCAAGAAATACTAAAAATATTACTGTGTGTGCATTAACACAGTTATACAAGAAAAATATCACCAAAACAGAAAGCATTGTCTTTCTCCAAGTTAATCTACCTATACCACAGATATGTCCCTCCCCCAAAGCACACTTCCACTGTCTCTCAGTACACAGACTAAATGTTGTACATTAACTTTCAAAATCCATACACAAACAATAAATGCTCGATGATATGAGCACAGGAGGGTTTCCTATAATTGATGAACTAAAGTTTCAGCAAAACAAAATGACTCAAAAAGGCTTTTTTAACAGTTTTTTGAAGGTTTGAATCGAAGAGAGCTCTCAGAGCAGATTGTCTCCTACAACTTCCTACACATACTACCCCAAACTGAGGCTGTGCAGAAAAATCTAGAGCCCATGTGACCTGAAATCCCATGAATCGCTGCAAAATTCGCCTTTGGAGCTTAAAAACAAGGTGAAGTGAGGTGAAGTACATTGTTTTCAATGTACTTCGCGTTACCCATTATAAAGCAAAGTACTCTGCTTCATGTTGTGGAGTACTCCGAAAATTCGCCTTCCCTCCGCGGATCACTTCGCGGAGTGAATTGGGGTCACTTCTCCATTCACTACTTGTGTGGTGTATCAGGGGTATTGTGAAAGTGATTATTGTGTATTGTTCTGGCCACTAGTAAGGAAAGAAGGGGTTACAGTGTCCTAGAGGGCTGTGCCCAGGTTAGCTTGACCACTACCAACTCTGACCTCAGGGTGGAGGCACCCGTTTCAGAACTCAGGCCCCTTAACCTGCTACTAGCCAAGCAGGCAGGGGTAGTAGCCCTTGAGATAGCACCACCTAGGGGTTACATGTATTTATTAGGGAAATAATTGGGCGGAAGCTTGCTGGGTTAGAGGGGTCCTTACCCTCATTGGAGAGTACAGTTATTATAGCTTCATTTAAGGTGGGAGAGAGACTCTGTTGGAGGTGAGCTCTTTCTAACATGGCTAACAGTGGGGCTGTTATGGAGTCCAAAACTACCGATAGTAGTCATCTGGGTACCCATCACTTCCTGGGAATTTGTGGGGGGCCATTGCTAGGATGGCCATCTTAAGCTGTTGTTGGGTGAAGGGGGTTTCAAGGAGGTTTCTCTGGCTATCAGACAATTTGGGTAGGGGGAGGCTCTCTACGAAGCTCTCAAAAGCTAGTCTATCCCACTTAATATGTGAGGCATATAACTTTTCATAAAAAGTCACCATTATATTATTAATGTCCTTAAGGGTAGTAAATTTGTTGTCCTGGGCATCCGCCAGTTGGGCTATGTGTCTGTCTGCCTGCTGCTTCTGTAACCAGAAGGGCAGGAGCTTACTGTTTTTTCCCCACATGCCCAGTATTTAAACTTGATCCTTTGTAATTGGAGTTCTGCTCTTCTAGTGGCAAGGGAGTTGAGTTTAATTCTTAAAGTAGTAATCTCATGAGTGAAAGGGAAGCTTTGTAGATACCTGTGGTCTCTTTTGTAGTGCGCCTCCTTCCCTTTCAGGACTTTTTCTAGATTCTCTACTTCCTTTTCTCTTATTTTCCTTCTCATTGTAGCTTTGTATTCCTCTTATATTCCAACCAGTGGTGTGGCAGATCCTGGTGGGTTGTTCCTAAAGAAAAGTTGTGATTCTACCTCTAACCACTGCCAAGTCTGAATCCTGGAGCAGGAAGGGGTCTATTCTCCATTGTGCTGATTTGAGCTGCTGGGACTTCACCGGGTAGGAAAGAGTGATGGGAGCATGGTCTGATATGTAGATTAGGGCAATGGAAGTGTCTAGGGCAGTTGTAGTTATCTCCAGGGATGTCAGCCAAAAGTCTATTCCAGTGGCCATGGCTCTTGCGGCAGAAAAATAGCTGTAGTCCCTCCCTGCAGGCTGGCTGGCCTTCCATATATCTGTTAGTTGGTGTAGGCGCATAAGATTCTTGAGGGTGGTTAGAGAGTGGGAGTGAGGTTCTGGTCTCAAGTTGGAGCAGTCGAGAAAATGGTCTAATGTGAGGTTAAAATCCCCCCTTCCCAGTACTATGTCTGGGTTGTCGAACACCATATTTAATATTGCCTGAGATAAACTGTCTATAAAGCCCAGTCTGTCATCACTGGGGGCATAGATATTAGCAAGAATGAGCAGGCCTTTTGGAGTTAACAATTTTACCAGCACCCATCCTCCTTTTCTATCTGAGCTAGTAGCTATTATTTTCCATCTAAGGTTCTTATGCCCCAAAACTGACACCCCTCTTTTCAATGACTGAGAGACACTGTGTACCTCCCCTCCCACCCACTCCCTTTTTAGTTTAGTTGCCTCTCTTTCTCTTAGCTTCGTCTCTTATAAAAAGGTAATTTGTGATTTAAGCTTCTTCAGGTGGGACAGCACCTTCTTCTGTTTTATTGTGGAGTTTAGGCCCCTCACATTCCATGAGATGGCTTGAAGATAAGTAGGGTTAGCCATCATATCTGGTTTTTATCTGCTTGTGTTGTAACTGTGTAGTTGCTGTCCATCCTGGATAATTTAACCCCATAATCCCATTTGCCCTTGTGTACTTTCCCCCATCTCCTTATCCCATTTATGCAGTCCCTGGTCCTTCCTATAAAGTCTCGCTAGTAGTCTGGATTTTTTGTATTTCTTCCCAGCAAGAGATACTCTATTTGCTAGCCCTTCAGTAGTACCTGTGATTCTATTATGCTTTACCTTTGGAAGTGAATTCCTTCATGGGCTCATCCTACTAGGGAATGTCAAAAAGATTCACAGAATCTGTGCTTACAACCCTCCAAAGCAGGATATCAAGAGGATCTCCTATCTGCTTGATAGCATTAGCCCTAAAATCACCTCAAATGAGGTACTTATATGTGATGACTTCAATCTAAACTGGTCTGGTGGCAATGTCAAGCAGTATGAACCACTGCTGGCAGGCCCTTGGCCTTACTTAGATCACTAGTGTGCCTACACGAAACCACCCCAATGGGAGTCGAGGAACACGGCTCAATTGGTTTCTGACAAACAGGCCTGATAGAATTTCAGCATCTGGAGTCCTTCCTGACTCCATATCTGACTATTCCCCCATCTACTGCATTTGGAGAGTCTCCTGTCCCAAAGTGCCCTATAAAATTATACAAATGAGAGAGTTCTCCCACTTTAACTCTACTGTCTTTTCTTCAAGATCTTACAATCACAGATTGGGCCCCAGTGCTCTCTGCCATGGACGTCACAGGTGCTCTTGGCAACCTTCTAAACATCCTCCCCTCTCTGCAGGATAAGCATGCCCCTCACATCAGAAAGAAAGTTAGAGGTACTACCACTAAATGGTTACATGGGGGCTTGCACTCTCTCATGAAACCCCGCAATAAGCACTGGGGTAAATTTAAAGCCTCTAAGGAATTATCTGACTACCATGAATACCGGTGGCTCCGAAACATTTGCAAAAAAGCCATACGTAATGCCAAGAGTGAATACTGCAAGGCTGCCCTCTTATCCTCTTCTAGGGACCCGCGATATTTCTGGCACACTATTAAAAGCACAGTCGGGGGTTATAGCCGGTGTGATACTATGGATATGATTGTCAATAGTAGAAATTGCAATAATGCTACTATTGCCAATGCCTTTAACAAGAAATTCTCCGATCTTTCAGCATACACCTCCCTGTTTACTACTGACAATAATGAGTCATCTACCTCTAACCATTCCTCCCCTCCAGAATCTCTGTCTCGCCCACCTTTCTAGCTTAAGACAATCTCAGTGAGGGAAACCTGCAAGCTTCTCACTGGCCTTTCTCCTCATATGAGTGCCTATCACGATGACCTTGAACCAAAACTTCTAAAGATTGGGGACCCTTTGCTTGCGCTCCCAATATCCCATATTCTTAACCTCTCCCTCACCACCAGAATTGTTCCTGCAATCTGGAAAGTAGCAGGGGTTGTCCCTGATTTCAAGCAGGGTGACCTGAAATGCATAGAAACCTACCATCCTATAGCCATTCTGTCTGCTGTTAGCAAGATACTGGAAAGGTGGTGGAAGTGCAGCTGATGGACTACTGTCCAAACATACCTTACTGTCACCCGAACAGAATGGATTTAGTAAACAACATAGCACTGGTACAGCCCTTGCTAAAGATACATCTGATATAAAGATTGCCACGGACCAGGGTATGCTGACTGGGGCTGTCTTCTTGGACCTCTCAAAGGCCTTCAATCTAGTGAATCATTTCCTACTCTGTACCAAGCTTCACTCCTTCAGTGTTGCTGGTCCAGCCCTAAATTGGTTTTCCAACTATCTCCCTTGCAGGCTACAGCTTATTAAGTACAATAGAGCTCTATCGGAACCTGTTCCTATCACTATCGGTGTCCCTCAGGGATCTATTCTGGGCCCTATCCTATTTTCTCTTTTCATCAATGACTTCCCAACAGTCCCTACCCAGAGCATCACAACCCTATATGCTGATGACCTGGTCCTCCTAGCTAACTCAGGTGACGTCCATGCCATAAACCACAACCTACAAGTAGACTTCTATAAACTGCAACATTGCCTCCTGACAAATAAGCTTGTGCTGAACTTAAAGAAAACTCAACTCATGCTCTTCTGCTACTCTGCTAAACTCAGACAGTGTCCTGCCCCACTCAATGTCTTAAAGCAGCAGTGCAATGAAAAAAGGTTTTCTAAAAAGCTAATTTTCTGCTATGGTAATAAAAAATATTGGCAGAACTGTTGATTTGGATTTTCTTAATGCTTCCCATGCTGCGTACAGTACATTTGCATTTTTGTCTGGATTATTATCCTTCTCAGCTCCTCAATATTATTTTAATGCAAAAATTAAGGTGGCCATCTTTATTTCTTGAGAAATAATATTTTAAACTTTCATAAAATTCTTAAATAATAACAGAAATTGAAAATTTCACTACCAAAGTAAACTGGAAGACATCTAGCACTGATTAGGAAGAAAAAAAGGTGGGGTCAAATATTAGCCCATCTTCGTTGCACTGCTGCTTTAAGTCTTGATGATGTCCCAGTTGGCAGTACATGCTCCTTTAGATACCTGGGAGTTACTCTTGACCCCTAGTTAGACCTGTCTCTACACATTCAAAATGTCTGAAGGGCAACAAATATGAAGCTTGGACTTGCATACCGTCTCGTGGGTCCCTTACTGCTGCTGCACAGCTTGCCCTTGCTAAAGGTTTTGTCCATCCCTCTGTCAGCTATGGGCTGACAACCTTTGCCCTCTCCACAAAAACTAACCCCGTTAAATGGGATGAGGCCTATAATAATATTTGCCGCTTCGTCCTTCCCGTCCCTCAACTTACCCATCACTTTGATTTATACAATCAACTACACTAGTTGCCCCCGGGTAATTATTGATCATTTGTCTTGGGCTGCTTCACAGACAAAATCATCTGTAATGCCACCCCACCCACCCTGTCCATACTCCTTCAGCCAGCTCTACCATCATACCAGCTAAGGTCAGCTGACTTGCACTCCCTCCTTGTCCCAAAAACACATACACTGTCAGGTGATCGTGCCTTTGCTGCTTGTGTCCCTAGATTCTCGAATACCCTGTCTTCAACCATCAGATGTACCCCCACCCATCCCATCTTTAAGAGCTCCATCTGGTTGACCTGAAGTCTGCCTCAGCCTGTAACTGTTCCAAGGCTGCTTGATATCCCCTACCCCTGCTTGGACCCTGGTGTACACCATCCACTTCCCTGGTCCCCTGTCCCCTCTGAGCTCTAGTAAGGGGAATTATCTACCCTGCATGTCCTTCACTTCATCACTTACCATCCTCAAAATGGGACAAATTGCACTTATATTATTTCCACAAAATGTAACTATTGTTTGCTTGTTCTTACCCTTGATGTATATGCTTTTCTGTTCATCCTGTACCTGTTTACTTGTATCACCCTGCTCATTGCTTATATTTCACATCATTGTAATTCCCTCGCATTGTTTTGTAAACCATGCTCTTGTAATCTCCCAGGTCGTACTTGAAATTAGGCATGCCTTGTCTAGTGTGTTTACCTGGTAAACAAAAGCTAATAAACAAATAATTAGTTCACTGTTCTCTGCAATACCCAATGTAGGGCCATTTTAACAACCAACAAAACAACATTAAAACATTCTATGTTTAACCTTTCATTAACCAGCTTGACCTGTAGTCCTGTAGACATGTCCCAACTACCTATATCTTGATAGTCAATGTCCCCACAGAGCTCTGGGGGGGGGTGGACATGCCCAGGACTGACTAACAGCCTGAACACAGCATGCATACTCTGTATTCTACCCTTGGTGATCTCTACCTTGCTGGGGGAGTGGTGATCCCAGGTACTTTTATGTTTCTTGTCTGCTGCGAGGGCTCTTGGGTACTAACTAACAGTCTGCTTTCAGCCAGCCTGTAGGTCCCCCTTTCTAGTATCATGTTCAGCAGCAGTTGCTGAAAATCTGAATTGGGGGGGGGGCCCTTTTATGCATAGAAGCTCTCTCCCAAGCAGACCTTTGCATAGAAGGTTCGACGTGAGGGTAGGGTGGTGGGGTTAGTCTTATTCTTAGGAGAAGATAGCAGATTGAGTCCTTAAGAATTCACTCTGAGTGGGTTGCCCACCAGTGGTGCTCCCTTATTGTGAACCCTCATATCCGCAGGTCAGGCATAGCAATAGTGGGTAGCCATTAGCCAGTCAATGAGGAGGTGTGCCTCAGCTGAGGTTCCCTCTCTCCCTAGGCTATTTGGCATTTGTGTACAGTAAAGACTACCATGCCAGCCCTGTCTTAATGCCTAACCCCCGAAGGGAATGCCATTTAACCATACTGTGCTCTGCTTTTGTAACTCTTCAGCCTCCAGCTTTCCCCCGGTATCCTCCCCCACATAGCACATCATGCGGCTGGGTCAGTACCACATTTAATATATTTAGTGCCCAGTTAGCTTCCCCCAAAGACCTCATGGTGGCTGTTCTAGGGGTAAAGCGAACTGAATTAAGCTATTCACATTGAAAATATTTACTTTTCATGCCCTTATAGCTGCTCCGTCTCAAAGTTACTGAGCAGCTCACTCATCTCACAGCAGCTTGATCCAAAGATGAGGGTCCCTGGTCACTGAGGGCATGTCAAAGGTGAGCTAGAAAGCTGAAAAGCTGCCCCTGAGAGATGGATTGTTTCTGCGACCTTAGGACACCATGGCAAATGAGTGGAGAATGAGGGTAGCAGCTCCCTGAAGTCTGAGCTGCTAGGCCTCTCACACAGTGTTAATTAAACAAGCTGCATAGGTGGGACCAGGCAGTGTCAGTGCACTGTACATCGAGTGGCCTGCAGATGCTTAGTCAATTTCACTATCAAACTTCAGAGCATCGCAGGCCGCCCTTGAAGCAAAAGAGAAGGAGAAAGAAACAAAAACCTGCACCATCCTTGGGTGAGGACTTAGGCCTCTTTACCTGATTCCAGGCACAGGGGTGGTGAGTTAATCCTGGAGGAAATGGCAAGAAATGTTGCATTCTCCATGACAGAGTCTGCCCAGGCCTGACAGATAGGGACCTAGTCGCCGCCATCCTCGGCTGGAAGTTGGCCTTGATCTGCTGAATGATCGCCAGTGGGTTACATGTCCAGGCTGATCAGGGCAAATTCTCTTAGTGGCTCATATCTGTTAGACACTTTTATCGGGGTGTCTGAGGGAGAAGCACTGTTCATGTCAGAGAGTGGAAGCCAGCTCTGTTGGCTTCTGAAGTGCTGGCGAATCCTCACTTCCTTCTGACTGGAGGGGTCCTTAGTTCTCTTCTTCTGTCAGACCCCTTGCACCAGCTGCCAGGAGTCCGAGGTGGTCAGTTCCAGCGGTTCCACTGCACAACTGGGTTGCATTTACATGTGGTCTGGAGAGGGAATTTGCCCAGCTGCACCTCTTTGTGGCTTTGGAGGTTGAGGGCACTTGCTCTGTTCCTGGCGGATCTCAGGCAAAAATTGCTCCACTTGTCCTGGATCCTCCAATTTGAAGAGTTCCCCCTTGTAGTTGACACAAAGCATGGAGGGATATCTGAGTGATGCAGAAATGCTTTATCGGTATAATTCTTGCTTGACACCAGAGTAGACCTTCCATTTATGGGACAGTTCCTAAGGAAAATCCTGAAATAGCTGCATCCAATGGCCCTCCCATACAAGTGTGCCCTTTTCTCTGGCTGTTCTCAGGTATAGGTCCTTTATAGGATATTGTAAGAATCTGCACAATATTGGCCGGAGTTTGTCCCCATCCCTTGGCTTTGAGGCTAAGGATCTATATGCCCTTTCAAGCTGTAATTTAGGGGCATTGTTTAATTATGGCAGTCGTGGGAGGAAGTGAGGAATAGAAGCATGTCCTTACCTTCTGCCCCATCAAGGACCCCGACGATCCGTAAATTGTTCCATCGGGCACTGTTCTCCATATTGTCGACCTTGTGGAGCAAGCACTGGATTTGTGAGTGGTGTTCCCTTAGGTGATATTGGTGAGCGTGAATTATTTCCTGGTGAGCATTAGTTGCTTTTCAGTGTTGGTTTTGGTCGTTGTTATTTTGAGTTGAGCAATGTCATTTAAGTATTTTATTTAGTCTCTCTGTGATGTTGGCTAGTTCCGACGCAATTCTTTGTTCTCCTTGTAGGGCCATGATTCTTTCTGGATCGCCCCTGTGGTGGTAGCCACCAGCCACGCCAGATGTGAGAAGTGTAGCACTGCCAGCTGGTGAATGAAGGTCCTGCAGCCAATGGTTGTCCTCAAGGTAAGATCTTTGAGACTTTGCCCACTTATTTATCTTTAGCCAAATAAGTCACCTTAGCAATTCTGGTATCATCGTGAAGCTCTCGTTGTGGCTGACCTTATAGACTGTTTTTCTTGAACCAGCAGCAGTATTATAATGAAGGATGCAGCTGAATGGTATTCCTGGGATTGGACATTGGTAATTATGCTGCCACCATGATGGTTAGCAAGCTCCGCCCCCCAGGAGACCATATGTAAATAATCTAATCAGCCTGCTGGTGCATGATATCATGGCTTCGTTGGCATGGTGTGTGCAGAAATCATTGGAGTAGATCCCTGTGCTCCAGCAGCAAGCTGTATCAACTGCTGCATGTACGGCCTACACAAATGAAACCGTGTGTCTGTTTTCTGCTTCTGTCTCCCAACCACATACTGTACACATGATCACCTACCAGATCAAAACTGATGCATTGATACCCACTGCAGAACTGACAGAAATACAATTATTACATAACATCTTCTGTGTTTGTATTCCTGTATGGTAAGGTATTATAGGCAGTGCGGTTATGGCATCTCAGGCACTGAAGCTTACTTGTGCTCTTGTGGCACATATTGGTTAACACATATAATATGTACATTGGGCTGTTTGGTCTTGAGTATGCATTAAATATATAACCCTCCACCACCACCACGGAGTCACCATAGGTCATGGCACATAATGTAAGGCTGATGTGGCTGGTGTGGTAGGTGCTCTTTGGATATATACTTGTAGTAATATAAACATACCCAGTGTTTCAGGAACCTTCGGTTTTTACTAATGCTAGAATACAACTTTTCCTCCTCAGCAGACCCTTGTAAAGGACACTAGTTCACTGTTCCTCACAATGCAGCTTTCAAGCTATTGACATTCCTGGGCTATTTATTGCATTAGGTGAACACTTACTATTTACTTGAAATCCTAACATGTCATATGACAGAATTATATTTATAGACATCCTATCAACAACACAGTATTAGGTTATAAAAACAGATCTACTGTAGCCTGTAAAGGAAATGATTTAGCAGTTTAATAAGTTACATGAATATTTTAAGGGTGCAGTCTCTTAAACCATATATCTTGCCTGTGTGTGCATATGTATGTTCAGTATGTGGCACGTGCATTTGTGTGCATGCATGACTAATTTATAACTGTCAGATATGATCACTGATTGCATCTGTTCATAGGTCCTTTCTCAATTACTCACCTTAAGGGGCTTCCTATGGACTTTAACTTTGTACTGACTGTGATCACTACAGCTATATTTATCAGGAAAACCTCGGGCACTGAATTATTCTACTTGTATCAAAATAGAAAAAAAAATACTATGTAAAGATTATATAAACATACAGAATTTTGGTCTCTTAATTCAAGCTGTTGTTGAAGCAGCAGTATTTGTTAGTCACCATATAATTCTTTTCAGCAATAATGTTCGTCTGTCAAAAATATAACAATATCCATTTTTCGTTTTGTTTTCTTTCATTCCTGCCCCAAGATGGCTGTATGTCAATTCACTGCAGATGATACCGCATGGTCAAATTCCATGCAGAAAAAAACCACTACAAAGAACACAGAGCATAGTAAAAGAAAAAGTAAGCACTAACTATATCACCTAAACATGGAGCATGAACTCGGATGGGGGGGCTGGTAGCCTCCCACTCACCCACCCAAATCTCTTCACCATCCCAGTTCCCTGCAGCAACAAAAAACAACAAACATGTAAGTCACATAATGTTATGTGAGGGGGGGGCTTCACCCCTCACCACCCCCCATAAAATATACATCATCCTCCGAGATGCACTGCAGGTAAATGAAAAAAACAAATACTGTAAGGGGAAGACTCTAACCTGGTCCAGTGGCGGTCCCACAGACTCACAACCCATCTCTTTAACTACAATGCCACAGAGCCAGCTAGTTCATTGTCCACATAATCTAACTCTTAAAGTGCTGGGCCTGAGTAAAGAGAGCTCCCTCTATAGCACTGTAATGGTCATGCTTTAATTCCCCGGAGCTCTTTTCACTTGTGCTGTTTTTATAGTGTGGTTTTTACTGCACTGTAACTGACATGTGCATTTGATATGCTACCAACCAAGATACAGGATTCTGAAGTAGTTAAAAGTTTCCATCTGTGCCATGCCTACCGTGAAAAAATTCAATATCTTGGTACAGTGCTATGCTGTTTACCATCAGAAACATGTGGTAACACCATCCTAATACATCCACATTATGAATATATCATGTACATTCAACAAGTTGCCTTAACAGGCGAGTTTTTTTTTAAATTGCAAGTGACAGTCATCCTTAATGAGGTGAGATATTAATTACAAAATGAGCTATAAAAGCACTTTAAAGTATCTGATAAAACTAAAAATACACTGAGGATGAAGCTAAGGTTGTCACAAATACAGTTTTATGGAAAAAAACTGTATGAGGAAATGTTTTGCTGACTTACAATTACTGCTGCTTTAAAAACACCACTGATGTGGTGATGCTCTGTGACCTTTTGAAATCTTTTGTGTATGGCACTACCGTTACTTGGTTTAAGAGTTGCCTGCTTGGTTAAGATCCAATTGCAGAAGGAAAGCAGAAGCAAAGGGGGAAGGAGGTTGAGGGGTTTGTGCTAACTATCCTTGCTGACTAACTGACCAAAAGAAGTGCACAGCTGATAGTTGCCATATAGAGAATACTGGATGGGCAACTATGCACAACTAATGTGTTCTGCCACAGAGGGGTTCTGATTCTTTCTGACCTCGATAGCGAAGCTCAAAAGGTCCATGGGAATCAGAACTCTGAGGTACCAGAACACACTGGTTGTGCATAAAGTTGCTCATTCTGTATTTTTTATAGTGTATAGTATTATGTGAAATGTGTGCATTGTGTTTTTTTCTCTTTCACAATGAAACTGACTTGTACAGTGTCTAGAGGTTCTAGAATGCTGTTCTACCACAGAAGGGTACAATCATGTCCCATGACCTTTGAACTGTGGTACAATGGCATTTTGAAAAAGATGGATTTCTATAGAGAACAATGCTCTTCTATACACTATTATTTGGTGCTGCCACATTGTGATATCATGGCCTGGTTGGCATGGTGTATGCAGAAATTATTGGAGTAGATGCCTGTGCTCCTGCAGCAAACTGAATCAACTGCTGCATCTACTGCAAGTAAGGCCTGCAGAAATGAAACCGTGTGTCTGTCTTTTGCTTCTGTCTCCCAACCACATATTGTACATATGATCACCTACTAGTTCTAAATGGATGCATTGATACCCACTGCATAACTTACAGAAATACAATTATTACATAACATCATCTGTGTTTGTATTCCTGTATGGTAAGGTATCATAGGCAGTGCTTTTATGGCATCTCAAGCATTGGAGCTTACTCATGCTTTTTTGGCACATATTAGTTAGCACATATGTCATGTCATGTCACGTACATTTGGCCTTTTGGGCTTCAGTATACATTAAAGATATGACACCCCCACCCATGAAGTCACCATCGGTCCTGCACATACTGTAGGGCTGAGGTGGCTAGCATGGTAGGTGCTCTTTGGTTATATATTTGTAGTAATATAAATGTAGCCATTGATTCAAGAACCTTGTGTTTCTACGAATGCTAGAATAAAGCATTGCCTCCTTAGCAGAACCTTGTAAAGAACCCAGGTTCACTGGTCCTCACACTGCAGCTTTTGAGCTATTGACATTCCTGGACTATTTATTGCATTAGGTGAACACTGACTGTTTATGGAAATCCTAATATGCCATACCAACAAAGTCATTATCATTTCATTTCATTTTTTCATTTTTAATTTTTATAATTGTAAGCAGGATGAGCAAACTGCCCATTTTCACCAGCGACAAGTAACACAACACACTAGACTTACATATCAATTTCAAACAATCATGAAAACGTATAAACACACATATACAACAGTACAAAAAACATTAATAACAGTTATTAATCAATTACTTAGTAAGAACATGTGCAAACATCAGGACATGACTGGGACCTGAACCTGAAGGGTTACACTATGTTCAGAAAGGACAGGGGGGAGGGAAGGGGAAGAGGGGTAGCAATGATAGTCAAAAACTGCATTGGCATGGGGGGGAGTAGAGGAGGTGGAGGGAACTGTGGAGGCGATTTGGGTCACCTTGATAACAAGGGGGGGGCAAGAGAGTAAAAATAGGAGTGGTGTATAGACCCCCTGCACTGGCGGAGGAGCTGGAGGAGAGTCTGGTGGCAGATGTTGGGAGACACTGCAGACTGGGCAGAGGAAGGATGGTTGTGTTGGGGGACTTAAACATGCCAGGAACAGACTGGGAGACTATGACATCCTCGGTGGCCAGGGAACAGAGGTTGTTGGATGTCTTTCAAGACATGTTCCTAACTCAGCAGGTGGGGGAACCGACCAGAGAGGCACGGGTACTGGATGTGGTCCTGGCAGACAGTGACCAGATTGGGGGCCTGGAGGTAAGGGACCCATTGGCAGGGAGTGACCATGCCACGGTCTGGTTCTGCCTGGACCTAGGAGGGGGTAGAAGGCTGCACAAAGACGGAGGTAACTGACTTCAGGGGGGCGGATTTTAAGGAAATGTGAATGATCCTTAAGGAGCATTTGGATGGAATTGGGTCAGACATGGATGCTGATAGTAGGTGGGAAATCATCAGGAGAGGGATGCAGGATGCTACCAGCACCTGTGCAAGAATAAGACGAAAATGCGGTAGGGCACGAAAACCCTGCTGGTGGACCAGGGAGGTCCAGGAGGTGGTGAGGGGAAAGAAGGCAACCTATAGGCAATTCAAGTGCTCAAGGAGTGAAAGGGATCGAGGGAAGTACGAGCTGATGGCTAGAAGGGCCACTAGGGTGGTGAGGATGGCTAAGGCAAGGAAGGAGCAGAACCTGGCCAGGGAAATTAGGAAAGGAACAAGGGTTCTTTAGATACATTGGGGGAAAACGAAGGGTGAAGGGGCAGATTATCAGGATTAAAACAGAGGAGAGATGGGCACAAAACCCGGGGGAGCAGGCTGAGGTACTAAATGAGTACTTCACCTCAGTTTTCACCAAGGAAAATGGGGGTGTTGCATCATACATGGGAGAAGACAGTGATACTGAGGAGGGGGGACCCTTACTGATCTGTGGGTCTGGGGAGAGGGGGAGGCATGACTGGCAGGAGGGGGAAGGCTAAGCAGAAGTGGAAATCACAGCATAGAGAGTGAGGGAAGCCCTCAGGTCCCTTAAGACGAAGGAAGCACTGGGGCCAGATAAATTACATCCCAGAGTGCTGAAGGAACTTGCAGATGTCCTGGTGAACCCCCTGGCGGAGCTTTTCACCATCTCTCTGAGGACAGGGTGGGTGCCCCAGGACTGGAAGGTGTCGCATATAGTGCCTATCCACAAGGGGGGATCAAGGGAGTGGCACGGAACTACAGGCCTGTCAGCCTGACATTGGTGGTGGGCAAGGTGATGGAGGGCATTGTCAAGGAGAGGCTAGGGGGGACCTGGAAAAGTCAGGGTGCCTGGACGATAGACAACATGGATTCATCCCGGGGAAATCATGTCAGACAAACCTTGTGGAGTTCTATGACTGGGTGACGAGTGCCTTGGACCTGGGTAGACCAGTGGACGTCCTCTTTCTGGACTTCAGCAAGGCATTTCACTCTGTTCCTCACGTGGGCCTGTTGGATAAGCTGGAAGAAATGGGGATGGGGAACCAGATGATCAGATGGATAGGCAATTGGCCTCAGGACCGGACCCAGAGGGTCGTAGTTGGTGGGATAGTCTCATCCCCAAGGAGGGTCATTAGTGGGGTCCCACAGGGATAAGTCCTTGGGCCCCTCCTGTTCAACGCCTACATCTCTGACATAAGGACAGGTATCAGGAGCGAGATGAGTCTCTTTGCGGATGACTCAAAACTGGGGGTGGTGGTGGATGGGGAGGAGGGAAGGGTTGCCCTACAGGGTGACCTGGAGGCTCTGGAAAGATGGTCTAGAAAGTGGAAGTTGAGGTTCAATGCAGGGAAATGCAAGGTACTGCACCTGGGGGCCAGAAACCCAGGCCAAGTGTACATCCCGGGGAGGGGGGAAATGCTACAAGTCTCAATGGCTGAGAGGGACCTGGGGGTGGTGGTGGATGTCAAGATGAACAACTCTGAAACTTGTAGGAGGGCAGTAGCCAGGCCAACAGGATGCTGGGATGCATAGCTAGGGGATCACCTCCAGAAGGAGGAAGTGATACTCCTCTGTATAACTGCTTGTGAGGCCGCACCTCAAGTACTGCATGCAGTTTGGAGGCCACACTTAAAGAGAGACATTAAACTCCTGGAGAGGGTCCAGAGGAGGGCAACCAAAATGATTTGGGGCTTGGGGGACAGGACCTATGAGGAGAGGCTCGAAGAGCTAAATATGTACACATTGGAAGAGAGAAGGGACTGGGGGGACATGATAGAGGTCTTCAGGTACATGAAGGGGGTAAATAGGGGAGGAACAGTCAGGGTACTTCAAAAGAAGGAGGAGGGGGCCACTAGATGGCATAGGTGGAAGCTGGAGGGGGGAAGATTCAGGGGAGAAAGGAGGAGGTGCTACTTCACTGAGAGGGTGGTGGAGCCATGGAATGTGCTGCCTAGGGGGCTGGTGGAGGCAGAGATGGTGGATGGGTTCAAGAGGGGGTGGGACAGGTACAGGGGAAGGGTTCTGGAAGCAAAATCCAATGCAGCGAGAATATCCGGAACTGGGAAGGGAGAAGCCATAAAAGGCGAGGGGGGCAGCAAGGTCATCTCCCAGGGTGGGGGCTGACCAAACAAGCAGACGTGAAAGACCGTTAGGCCTAGTCTGCTGGCATTTTAGTATGTTAGTATCATTGTCTGTCAGCTAATATTTTAGCCTTGTTTTAAAGGCTCATACTGTTTTACTCTCTGTGATAACAACAGGTAGTGTGTTAAAAAACGAAGGAGCCCTATATAAAATCGATTTCTGTCCAGAAACAGTCCTGAAAAATGGAATTTCATAGGAGAATTTGGACTGGGACCGAGTGTCACAGGAGTTAGTAAACCTAGTGAACAGTACTGATACCACGGGAGATAAGAGACCATTCTTCACCTTAAACATCATGGTACCCAGTTTATGGAGGATCCTGTTTTGGAGGGACAAACTATTCGAATACTTAAGCAAGAGACAGTGATGGGTTCTAAAGGAAACATTGAGCATTAAACGTAAAATAGAATTATAGGTAAACCTGAGCTTATCAAAAAGTTTACCAGAAAAGGCAGAATAAATTATTATACCGTATTCCATAGCACTCATCAGAAAACCATGTGAGAGCAAAAACCTAGAGTCTCTGGTCAAGAATTGTTTGACCCTAAAAAGGGAGCCTAATATTTGATGTAAAGATTTCCTTAATTTAATCAAATGGGGTTCAAAAGACAGTTTTGAATCAAAAATTATCCCCAAATATTTAAAACTATCTACTAATTTTATTACTTTTCTATCCTGTGTGAAAACATGATGTAAGTTGTCATGCTCAACAGCTTTATTTGAAAATATCATAACTGTAGTTTTACTTAAATTGAGAACCATATGGTTAGAAAAAAGCCAATTCTGGAAAGAATCGAAATCAGATTGAACCTCAACCAGGGCTTCATTGGGGCTTAAACCAGCATGATAGATTTACAGCATCATCAGCGTAAAGTATCAAAGATGAGTGGGAACACACAGAAGGAGAAGTATTCATATAGAGTGAAAAGATCAAGGGGCCAAGAATAGACCCCTGGGGTACCGCACATTTGATGACACCAGAAGAAGAGAAACTATCACCTATTTGAGTGTGGTGAGATCTGTTAGAAAGATAATCATAGAAGCAAGAAATAACATTGTCAGAGAAATAAAGATTAGATAGAATACCATGAAGCTAACTATGTTCAACCAAATCGAAGGCCTTGGTGAGGTCCACAAAAAGCACCGCCACTGTTTTCCCTTTGTCAAGGGCTCCCTGGATGGCACTAGTGAACCCCACCATGGCCGTCTCAGTGTTGTGTAGAGGCTTAAAGCCATGTTGACAGTCAGTAAGCAAATTGCATTTTGTTAAATGTTCGAGAGTTTGGTTCATGATGATATGTTCCAGAATTTTAGAAAGGGGTGATAACAGAGAGATAGGATGGTAGTTAGATAATATAGAAGAATCACCAAATAGCACAAGCTGTCTAAGGGTCTTGCAGCCCAGCAGTAAGTACACCTAGTGCTATATTGGTTAGTAGCTTGGGAGGCCAGAGCCAACTGGGGAAAAGGGTTTGGATACTAGTGAACATGGGTCCACAGAAACATGAAGCTGTCCTGGAACCTATGCCCATAGGAATACAAAGTTCTCCTGGAACCTGTTTCTTTTGTTACCAAAGTCCAGAGCCCTACCACTACTCCACAGTGGCAGTCACACTCAAGTACAGCACGATGCAACTCCTATCTGCATCAATGCTCAAAGCAGCATGCACATCGGGTACTCATACCCCCCTCCTTCTGATGGCCATCTTAATCCTCCTGATGCCAGCCCCTCCACAGTCAGGTCAAACACCCCTCTCACACAGTACTGCTCCACCTATCTCCGCCACCCTGCCTGACCCCCACACTTGATCACCCCTGACCCCACCACACCCCGCCAACTGACTCTCCAGCCTCTGCTTCTTTCCCTCACCCACCCTGGGCCACGCTTTTCCTCGCCATTCCCACCCTCCATACCTTACCCACACCCTGCACTCCTGCATCTAGCCCCTCATCCAGATGCCCCATGAGTTGTACTTGTCACTACCCTTTCCTGGTCAGAGTAATCACCCTACTACTGCTACTGTCTGGGAACATTCACCCAAACCCAGGTCCTATGCCCACCAACCTAAACAAGCATATACCGGCACAAGACCTTCGCATCGCCTCCTTGAACATCTGCAGCCTCCTCAAGAAGGCTGTGGTGCTCCAGTGCTAGGTCATTCAGCACCAACCAGACATTATTGCCCTTGTGGAGACCTGGTTATCCAAATCCACCCCAACTCATTTGTCTCTCTCTCCCAGGGTACACACTCTTCAGGGAAGACTGGGTGGGCAAGCACAGAGGCAGATGTGCTGTTTACATGCATGACACCTTTCTTGGACATGCGCTGCCACCTCCCCAGCTTGACAGCAGGGCGCAATCTCTTACACTAAACATCTCCCCCGATCCTGCCAGGGGCCCAGTCTTCTTCACCGTTGCCTATATTTCCCGAAGAAATTAAAACCCCACTGTCCTGTCTCTCACTGACTACCTCTCAGGAGTACCTCACAAAGCAGAGCAGGTAATCACTGGAGATCTCAATATCAATTGGCTCTCAGGCGCAACTTCCCAATCCAGAGACTCCTTTGCCAACCTCGACATGACCCAGTTAGTCTCCCACCCCACAAGGCTTAATCCTTCTACTGGAACCAGCACCCTCCTGGATGTCATTATTGCCAACTGCCCCCAGAAAGTCCTGGATATCAACATCTTCTCCAGTTCGCTAAGTGACCACTCCCCTGTCATATTCTCATGGTCCTCTACCACCAGTAAGCCTGCCCCAAGAACCATCTTGCACCAGTGCCTCCACCCTGGCAGCCTCCGAAACCTCAAACTGTACCTTGCCCAACTGGACTGGTCCCCCATTAGCTGTGCCCCAACCATGGATGTGGCCCTCCACATCTTTACGCTCTCCTTCAGCAAAGCCTGTGACCTCTTTGCCCCCGTCACCAGAACACATACCAAAAAATATAATGCGCGATGGGTCACTGCTTCCCTCCTCCAGAAACTTAAAGTGAGGGATAACCTCTGGCACATCGCCATGGAATCTGGCAAGCCGGTCGACAGGCAGACATACAACGCCGAGTGCAATAAGTGTACCTGGGCCATCCGGCAGGCTAAAGCTCAGTACTACCAGTCCACCCTTGCCTCCTCATGGGGGTCTGCCAGAAACTTTTGGAATAACATGAAAGAGCTGAACGAAATCTTGCCCCCCCTCCCTCCCAACATTCCGTTAATGGCACTGTCTACTCCGATCCCTTGGCATTGCAGACTGCCTAAACTCCTTGTTCTCTGACTTTAGCACCATACTACCCAGCAATTTCTTGACCCGTCCCAGCCTCTCAATCACCACCCTCCCTCACCCACCCTTCTACCTTCACACCATCTCCCCACTTGAAGCCAGACCCTATCTCCCAAAAGCTGTCAATAGTAATAGACCCAGTAATGATCCCTTGGACACTAGAATCCTACGCCAGGTCCTGGATGTTGTCTTGGTCCCCCTCACTGACCTGCTAAGCCACTCACTGTGTCTGGGTCAGTTCCCCAGTGCTCGGAAAAGTGCCATCATAACACCCATCCTTAAGAGTGGGGATCGGTCCCTCCCCAGTAACTACCGTCCGATCTCCATCCTCCCCCCACTCTCTAAAGAACTAGAAAAAATGGTAGCCAACCAACTCAGAGTACTTGGCCAAGCATGATATTCTGTGCCCAGAGCAGCACAGCTTTCATGCTGGTCACAGCACCACTACTGCCCTATTTGAATTCTCTAACTTCCTGCACTCTACCCTTGATGCTGGCAACCCCGCCGGGACCGTGTTCATCAACCTCTCCAAGGCCTTTGACAGGGTCTGCCATTCCCTCCTCCTTGACTCCCTCAGGTACCTGGGCTTTTCTGCTGGACCCCTTGCATGGTTCGCCAGCTACCTCTCATCCAGAGCACAGTGTGTAAAAATTAACTGCATCTTATCTGGTACCCATCCTGCCCACTCTGGTGTCCCCCAGGGCTCTATCCTAGGACCCCTCATCTTCAGCCTCTATCTTAACACTCTCCCCTCAGCCTGTTCTAGTAGGACACTCCTCTATGTGGATGACACCATGCTTTTTGCCTCTGATCCCAACCCCACCTCACTACAAACCACCCTCCAGCGTGCATTCCAACAAGCTGAACAGTGGTTTACCGCCCATAAACTGGTCCTGAACCTAAATAAAAACAAGGCTATGCTCTTCTTGCATGGCCAAAGCAAAGCCAAAAATACCCCCTTGTGATACTTAAGCAATAAGGCACGACAGGGTGTGTGTTATCATGTAATAACGTCACTCCTGGGGTGAGTTGAAGCACGAGGTGAAGCTGAGTGCTTACACCACCCCAGAAGTGATATTATTGCACAATAACACACACCCTGGAGTGCCTTATTGCTATTATACAATGGCTTGATGTTATACAAAATAAAAAAAAACATTTAAAAAATGTTTTTAGTAGATTTTTAGTGAGTTTCTTAGAGAAGAGGTAAAAAAGGCTCTATGAATACAGCCAGCAAAACTAATGCTAATCAATGACAGTGATGTTATACTGTAATATCATCACTATCTCAGGCACACACTGACCAATCAGAATCCAGGATTCTTTCTTGCCATTGTATAATACCCAGCACACTACACCACATCGAGCAAGTGTCTTCCTATAAGTACCTGGGTATTACCTTCGACTAGGCCCGTACCTTCAACCCCCACATCAGTGCCCTCTCTGCCACCATCAACATCAGGATCAGGCTCCTATATCATCACAGGGATTGCCTCCCCCCGAGGCTCTCAGGCTGGCTATCACCTTTTCCGTCCTGTCTCTAGTGGATTATGGTCTGCCCATCTATGCTGCTGCCGATAATACTGCCCTTGCCAAAATCCAGCTCTCCATAAACAAGACCTGCAGGCTCCTGACCGGCACCCCAAGGCACACTCAAACCTGTCTGCTATACTGCACCAGCAATCTGCTCAACCTCGAGGAGAGACTCTGCTTCCAAGCCTGCCTTCTAGTCAAGACAACACTTCTCGGGCTCTCCCCCTCAGGGGTTACCGCCTCCCTCCACCGGGCCTCCCCCACGGTATCCACCCACAGTACTGTCAAGACCTAGTCCCCAGAGCCAGAACATCTATTGCCCAGAGATCCTTCGGCTATAGAGCACCCACCTGGTTCAATTCCCTCCCAGCCAACATAGCTAACACCACTAAATTAGGTCCCTTCAAGGCTGCCCTCAGAAGCCACCTGCTTGGCTCCCGTTGCTGCAAATGTACATAATCCCCGCCCCAGACTATCTTTGACTGACATGACAAGGTCCTTGGACTGCTTGCAGCCCCTTTATGTACATTCTGGGCAAATCTGTAACTCCTTTTTGTAACCTGCTACTATTCTGGCATTAACTTTTGTGTATTGTAATACTGTCTTTGTCTCCATTTGACGAGGTATCTTGGTACCTAAACTATGTATACTGTTGACTGATGCCACACAGGTAAGTCCAGTGGAGGATTGTTATTATTGTCTGTTATTACCTGGAACTATTGCTATGATATGCTATATTTGTTAATCTGTACCTGGAACTATTGTTTTATTGTTCTGTCTCCATTTCACCATGACAAGGTGCATTTGTAAATAAGTCTCTGACTCAAAGGTCTGTAAATCCAATATTTTTAAATAAATGAATAAATAAAAACTTGTAACTGCGCTTGAACAGATGGGGGGGAACGTACCGGGGGTCAGTAGCCCCACACACAGAAAACGCCAACACAGAATGGTACTGCACTCTTATATCAGATTAAAAAGTCCAGACTCCACCTCTTAAGTTGTGAAGTTATTTTGTCATGCCAGAAATAAAACTTGCAAATGCAGAGTTGAACACAGGACAGTCACCTAGGAAAATACCTTCCCAGCGCTTCACCAGTCAAGGCTTCATCAGGTGGCAGGGTTCCAGAGACTTGTAGTTGTTTAAATAGTCCCACAATGGTGACATCATACATTACATCACACATAAGACACATATAATTTGTCAATATCACAAATCCTCACAAAAGTCACAATGTATATTTGTGTCACTATGTATATAAAAAATCCTTTTTCAAAGATGCTTAAGTCTGGAGCATTAGTTAAGAAAGTCATTAATTTTAGAGGTTTAGGTGTTGTAATGAAGTAGAGCTCATATCAGATATACTCAGGGATCACCTGTTGAATTTTCTCAGAGGTCCCAGGGATCCATTGTAGAGTCATATCTTGGTAGAGGGTAGAAGGGAGATAGATAGAAGTGCCTCTTCCCCACCAGTCTAAAAAATATAAAGAAACAAGTGTATTAGAAATTCTTCCTGTAATCATTACACACAAACTAACACAGATCACCACTGTCAAATCTTGAATAAATTAACTCAGTCACAAAAAAAGGTTTATGATCCCACATTTCATCTTAACTCAGTGGATTTACTGTATCTTGCTTAAATATTCAAAACCTTTCTCTTTTGAGTAATCGTTTTAATCTATCACCACCTCTCCTTGGGGGTTTCACACATTCAACTCCCATGAACTGTAGTAGTAGTAGTAGAGTTTATTTGTATGGGATGCCCTTCCCTGCAGGTTCAGGGCACCCTTACAATAAAAATATAAACATACAAAAATAGTACAATACTACAGAGATTAGAGGTCTACATTATGATTGTCTACAAAGTGCTTCCCAATTGGTGTGTCAGTTCTTTTAGGTTTTTTTCTTTAAAGTTTTTCAGATTGGTGGGCCAAGGTTCTCGCCCCTCACAGCATGCCTTTATGCAGGGTGGATCATAACAAACAACTTGATCACCTTCTTCAGTGGCATAAGCAGGGAGTGGGACGGGGCAGGGCTGTACGCATAGTCTATCTAGGCTTCAGAAAGACCACTGACCCTGTGGCACATGGCGCGCTTTTTGGTAAAGTACACCAGACTGGCACAACTGAGGTATGCACAAGGTGGGTTGCTAACTGGCTTGGGGCTGGAAGTAAAGAGTTGTGGTGGACAGGCACTGTTTGAAGAGGAGTAGGTTCTCAGCAGCATCCCTCGGGAATTAGTGCGATGTAAAGCGATGTAATATCCATTGTTACTATATTCATATTTTACAAATGTTAGATGCTGTATATATAGAGGATTATTGGTGGATAGAAACAATGGATATTACATCGCTTTACACTAATATCCCCCATCAGGAGCGGGGGCTGGATGCACTTCGAGGAATATTATATGGCTGGTCTGGTTATACCTCAGAGTGTATTGAAATATTGTTGAATTTAACTGACAAAGTACTGAAGTACAATACTTTCTAATTCATGTGGGATTTTTACCTACAGATGAAGGGAACTGCAATGGGGGCCTCCGTCACACCAAATTACGTCAATCTGTCTTTGGCTAATGTGGAGAAATTTTATGTTTTGCTGTCTGAAGTTAATCCTTTTTTATAAAATTGACATTTTTAAACATTTTATTGATGACATATTTTTGGTGTGGGGTGGGGGCCTTCAGAAGTTTTGTCTTATGTATAGTATTTGGAGAGTACAAATGAAAATCTAAATTTACTGTACATTTTAATAACTTGACAGTTAAATTCTTGGATTTGGTTATGGAGAAAGATGGTAGGTGGGGAATAAAAGCAAGTTTATATCATAAATGTACTGACAAAAAGTTGTTATTACATTATGAAATCTGTCACCCTAGGTACCTTATTGAAATCATCCCACAGGGCCAATACATGAGGCTGAAATGTAATACTAGTGAGCCACTGCAATATCAAAAAGGCATTGAAGAGTCGAAAGATTAGTACTCATTCATTCCCATAGATGCCATATGGCGTCGGAACCATCCATTGCTGGAATGGACCCAAAATTTCCACTGGGAGAGAATGAGTTGTTAAATCTAGGGGTGATAACAACAGATGTATGGACAGAACAGTGCAGTATGTGTCAAGTATTAATAGGGAGGAATTATTGGTGTCTAAGAACCAAAATCAAACTCAAGAGGAAGGAAATGTTCTGAATTGTGTCACTAATTTTAGTCTCCAGAGTTATTTAGTCAGAGCAGTACTGAAAAACAATTGGCACATTCTGCATACAGAAGAAAGATTAAAGACAGTAACAAACAGATTGCCACATGTGGTATATCAGAGGGGAGCTAATATTGCTGACAAAGTAACTAGTAGTGTACATGGCACAGAGGAAAACAGGAATTAATCCCCCATTGTTCTTTTAAATTAGGCAACTGTACAGTGTGCCAAGTGATTGAAGAAGGTGTTTGAATAGTCAATATCTAAAGTGACATATACTGCAGGACAACTGATTAATTGTAAAACTACCAGTTTACTTGATGTGGCATTTTATGGTTGTAAATCATTTTACACGGGAAAATAAAGCGTCACTTTAAAATTCATATTTCAGAACACTTACGTAGCATTACTCAAAAGGACAGTGCTAATGCACTAGCACTTCATATTATGAAAGAAGGACAAAGTCACACTTTTAAATTCTTAGGTATGGAGAAGGTAATGATGGGTGTGAATGGGGACTTAGATTCTAAGTTGTTGCAATATGAAAGTGCCTGGCAATATTGGCTCTAAGCACATCAATATCCTGGTTTAAATGACACTTTTAGTATGGTGCTTTTTTTTTTTAAAAGGAAAGAATTAATAATTACAGTGGGACAAATACCATTATTAAATGCACAAATAATTAGGGTTGGTTATGCTTCCCAATGTGTTTTTCAGAGAATCAGAGTTATTTATGTTAACAACATTATTATTATGGGAGTTATGAGATATTAAGCGTTTGATAGTATGGGGAGGTATTGTAATATATTACACTTTATTGTATATATTGGGCAGCATATTCAAACGGGTTGCACATGGCGCAACACAGTTGCACCATGCGGAACCCACTGATGCGCCCCGGTGTGATATTCAATGGGGGGGGACATGTGTAGCACAACTCCCCATACGCCAGGATGCATCAGTAAAATATGCAGCGCAGGTAAGGGGGGCATGCCCATGCATATTCTGCACATCCTGATATTCAGCCCGGGATGTGCTGTGAATATGCATGTGCAACCCCTACATGCGCCGCACACAGTTATGCCATAAAATAATGGAGCAACAGCTGGCCACCCACAGGTGAGCTGCCGTAATGCAGGGTGCAACACGGCAGCTGCCAGCTATGGGTGGCCACCCGAGCTCTGGCAGCACCATCTGGTGGCGTAGTGCCCCCCCATGCCTGATCGTGGGCTGTAATAATGAGAAACCTCCCTGGTGGTCCAGTGGACCTATCCCCTTGCCCGATCGCGGGCCGTAATATTAAAAACACTCCCTGGTGGTCTAGCAGTACCCATACCCCCCTCCCAACCTGCCCACTCTTTTCCACCACCCTGCTCCCCCCCAGTCAGCGGCAGGTGGCAGCACCCCCACCCATAAACGCCTGGTAGCCCGCCAACTGACGGCATACGGTATGGCTGTCGCCCATTGGTCCACTGCATGGGCTAATGGGCATGCAGACACGTACTGAACTACACAGTCCAGATGTGAATGGGTCCATTTCACATCATGGAACTTTATGTAATATCGACACAATCTGCATGCCCATTGACACGCTGTGGAACCAATAGAAACACGCGGCTATGCGGCTGTCGGTCGGTAGTGGCGGCAGTGGTGCTACCACCCGCTGACTGGCGAATGTGGAAGTAGACGAATGGGAGAAATGCAGGCTGCTAGACCTCGAAATGTTTAATAATGCGACCGCAATCGAACGAAACTCAAATCCCGCCAGCTCCTGAGGAGTTCTCCTTTGCAGCCCATATTCGAGGTGTTAGAAGACGTCGTAGCAGTGGCGGCAGGGGAAGTGCCGGTCCCGACCAGCTGCTGCCAGCAGAGGCGCCAGGCACCAAGTTACCGGGGATCAGCGCACCTGCATGCAAATGAGGCCATAATGACATGCAAATGGACCCATTTGCACCTTGCATGCATTATGGCCCCATTTGCATATCCACCGCTGAATATCGCGGTTGATGCACCCAGCGCAATGGCACTTATGCTAGCACATCCCCCTGCTCCTCTCTGGCCACTTGCGCTGGTGCAGTGCCACTGCACCATGCGCTATGCAGGTGGACACGGAGCAATTTTCAACAGCGCTGAGCCATGGCGCAGCACCGTTGAATATCACCCTGTCAGCACCCTGGCACATCCCAGTTGTGCTGCGCCCAGGCTTGTGCCACAGCCTGGCGCAGTCTGAATATCCCACCCGTTGCGCATTATTTTGTATTCTTGTTCCGTGGTTTTTAATGTAATTATTTCATGTGCAGTTCATGTTAAATAATCATCAAACAAGTTTCACCTGTGACATTTTGTTATCAAGGAATATTTAAGGATCTAGATGTGTTCTGACAACTACACCTTGAAAAAGTGTGCATGACCACTCAAAACATTGGTATCTTATGTGGGAGTATGCTGCCTGAATTCTGCTGTTTTATTTATGTGATAGTTTTAATGTTATCCAGCACTTGGAGTGTTTTTAGTTTGGTACCAGGTAGCTTGACTTACATGGTGATCATGCCCCACTGTGTCCCTTGATTTACCCCTTGTGCACCTGGGGGGGGGGTGAAGCCAGTGATAGTGAATGCCGGCCTCTGTGCACCTATCTGTGGGTGTGGAGCTGCATGGGCCAGGTACATGCCTCCCACTCATACCCAGCCTCCATTAGTGCGTAGCACCTATAACTTGCAGCACTTCTTGTAGTCATGCATACTGTGTTCTGCATTTAATAAATATTAGTGTTACATAATATATGGATATCCCTAATAATATTATTGAAAGTTATACAAAAAATTCCTCATAATTCTATCACAAAAATCCATCAATTGTATTGCGAGAGCTCCTAATACTATCGTTCGATGTTCAACAAAAGTATTAAGAGATCTCATAATACTATTGATGGATTTTCTAAGACAGTGATAAAAGACACAAGCTTTCCTTGTGCAGCACACACTCACCACAGCTGCCTGCGAGCTGGCTTTTACTGTAACCATTGGCTACAGTAAAAGCTGGCCGCCATACAGCTCAAGAGAACAAAACTGGTGCCACAGAAACCTTCTCTTGTGCACAGTCCCTCCTTTTCTACTGCTTCCTTGTTGGGAGGGAGTGATGAGTTTGTGCTCTCTGGAGACTCTTTGGGAGTTTGCATTCAGAGAGAGCCAGAAGCAGAGGACACATGCAGTTCTGCCTGCAGCCACAGAAGAAGCTACTCTGGAGAGTGCTGCTGGCTGCAGTTCCAGGCAGGAGCACAGAGATAAGCTCTTGTCTTGATACATATATTAAAAAAAATAAATAGGGGACTGTATATGACATGGCTATAATACCATCTGGAGGTTCTGGTGACATGCTGGAAACTCTCGAGCTTCACTTCCAAAAACTCTGAATTGCATCTTAGACTCATAATACACAGTCCCCTATCTATTTTTTCTGTTTATTCACACTGAGTGATATTGGTTTTGCTGATGTCAGATGCAGTGATAGGATTAGTGTGCAAGGTTTCAGATAGTCAGTTCAAATTAGTGTGGGCTGGGACTTGACAACAGCCACGCAGGAAGCTTTAGTCTTGGTAATCAGTAAGGTAAGCAATAACACCCAACAGGGTGAGTGGTATCGGGCAATACCAGACTACCCAGGGGTGTAATGAGCCCCGACGTCACAGGCAGAGGGCCTTATAGCCCCTGAAAGGTCTGGTATTGCCCAATACCGCCCACCCTGGAGGGTTTTATTGAGCTTAGAAAATGGGCTTGGGGTGATTTAATTAAAATGTATTAAAAAAAATTACAAAGTATAAAAAGAAAAAATAATAAAATTCAATAAAAAAGCTGGTTTGTACAAAGTAGTCCCTGCACTGCACTGTGGTGGTACTGGCAATAGAGGGCACTGTGTCATTAACATATGTCGGTGGTAGGATTTGTCTCTTCTTTAACCCCCCTCCATTTTGTGTAGCATTGACTCCCCCAACCCTGTTACACTTGGGCTCTATTTTAAGTGTAAAATGGGGTAGATCGCGAAAAGGACTGTCTCAGGATCAGGCAAGGTGGCTGCGTGCAGAGCTGCTGAGGAGGGGCAGAACAGCATCGGGATCTGAAAAGCGAGGGAGACTGTAGCAGAGAGCTGGCAGCAAACAGAGAAGTTAGCCTATAAAGACAGGTAGATTGCTCTGTTTTCTGTGTGTGTGGTTTTTCTGTGCAGCATTGAGGGGGATTAGTCAGCAGGGCTACAATTTGTTAACTAAGGAGATCGGTCCAAGGAGCAGCGATGGCAGTTACACTCCGTGTGCAGATCTGCTTCGAGCAGCTATCAATATCAGCTTTTAGGTAATCCTGGGACTCAGAAAGTGTGATTTTGTTCTGGGTTTTTTTTGAGTGTGGTTTTGATGTGCAAAGTTGAGGGGGTTAGTTATAGTTAGCAGGGCTACAATGTTTTGTCAATCAAGCCAAAGAGTGGTGATGTCACTTTCCCGAGTTACACTCTCCATGCAGACACGCTGCAAGCTTTGAGCTGAAACTATATCAGCTGGCTTTTAGGGGATCGTGGGACTCAGGAACTTAAGTGATAATGATTTTGAAAGGACTTAAAATTTATATTAAATATGTGCTAGTGCAGTTGAGCAGGACTGTGGTAAGGGACTGTCACGCTTCACTCTCGGTCCATAAGAGAAATGAAGAAAAAATGAATAAAAAACTGTTCGGTTTTTTTGTTTTGTATGTACAGTGCTGTGATTTTCTTTTAGTTACTGGGTGCCGTCTGACTTAAGGATCGAGTGCTTGTGTAGGGGAGGCTGTCACTCGGTATCTGTCTCGCTAACCCATTAAACAAATGGTGGCAGTTTGAAATTGTGTGCCCACTGCTTCAGCCAATGATGAAGCAGGCTGGGCACAAGGATATCTGACTGGGCATGAGGCAAGTTTTGGCTGGGAGTTTTTATTTGGTGAGCATCTATTGAAAGTTAATGTGCCCCTATGGAATGGGTACTAGCCAATCAGATGCCTACAAAAAAAAAAGTCAATTTCTAAGCTATGAATAGCAAAGGGGTGAGGAGTCTGCACTGAGAACATACAAGCATACGAATGTGCCAGCAGAAACAGACCACCCAGTCTATTTAAGTCTGCTCGAATATGCAGCTAGCACCCCTAGTTTGCAGCTGTCCCACCCCCCTCTCCTTTGTCTTCCCACTGCCCGCCCCCAGCTCCCCCCCTCATTCTCCCCTGTTCCCTGTCACATGCCCTTTTGAAGCTGTTCACAGATTTACATGATACCACCCATTCTGCAAGAAGATTTTTTGCACTCTAGCCCTTGTAGATGAAAGCAGCACCACCAGCCAATTTGAAAAATTCTATTTAATCTTTTATTTTTCAAAAGATATAACACTTAGATAGTAGCCAATGCAGCAGCAATTTACAACACTTGGTGTGTCTAAAACCTCAGCGCTTCGGCATTAGCCTTCCTCAAGGGGTGTGACTTATTCAAGGCTCTCATTCAGTATTTATAGGACACAATCAGTGACATCACTCATTTCATTACACATATTAGTCTTAGCATTTAAAGTGATAGCATCTAAGTACAGTGCTTTCTACTAGACATATATACATTTTATCTCCCTTTGTCTAACCCATTCACCCTTTCTAAAACAAATATATACAGTAACAAAAAAGTTTTTATCCCTAAACAGCAAATACCTGGACAGATTTGATCTAACTATAAATATCACAGAATATTTAAATCTTACTTCACCATAATTCTTAATTTTTCATATGAATAATAACTGTCTCTCTTAATCTCTTTTTTAGTCAAGACAGTCTCACTTTGTGTTGTCGATCTCCCACACAAAGTGGGGATCAGATGACATCCATTTTATATGTAAAATACAATTATTCACTATATACAACGTGCTATCTCTTAACATTAAATCAAGCAAAACAGATATTAGCATTAACCAGGCAGTAAAGCAGACCAATAGGGAGCTTTGTTTGATAGATTCTCTTTTCTTTTTTTTTTTTTACATATTATTTTATCCCCGCCTACCGGGCACATTCCATCCACTCCTTTGGGCAGCCAGTCCTGCCATTGCCTCTACCGCTGACCCGCCATCCTGCTGCTCCAATGCTCAACTGACCCGGCATATCCCTTCGCCGAGGGGGACCCCCTGCCCCAGAGAGGGCAATGGGGAGGGAAGTATAGAGTGCCTGAACACTTTCTTGGTTCTGGGCAGAGCGTGGATACTGCAGCCCTGGATGCTTCGCGACAGAGAGGCGCGGGGAGGTAGGGCTGCCGTCATCTGGTCGGAGACATGCCATCTTTCACGTTTTTCTGGAGAGCCCTCATTGCGATGCTCCTTGTAGTGCCTCCGGTCTCCAGCGGGGGCCACTACAGAGTGAAGCACTTTCTCCAACCCACCCCAGGAGAGGAGAGGAGAGCAGTCCTCCTCCCCTGCCAGCCCCCAGCAAGATTCTCTTTTCTATTGGAGTACAAAATAACATTTCCAATTATATAATTGTAGTTTTTTATGTTTTTTTTTTTTTTTTATTTATTTTTTTGAAAGTCGGATTTACAACCTTTGAGTCAGGGACTCATTTACAAAGGCACCTCATAGCAGGGAGGGTAGACATGGTTACAGTGTGAGATACAACAGTGGTAACACACAGGTGCAATACATATAACAAAAGAACACAATATAACAGTGGTTTATGAAATAAAGTTACATACAGTAAATAGCAATCGTGTAAAGTATAACAGTAGTAGAAGTCACAACCCTGGTTGTACCGGGGAATTACCTAGGTGGAAGGGTGGAGGGGGGGAACAAGGGTGAGGAAAAAAGGAGGGGGGGGGAAGCAGTCCAATGGACATTGTCAAGGCTATGGGCCAGAAAATGGGGAGGGACCCCAACATTAGGTTGATTAAGGGCAATTACATCTTCTAGTGCCAAAGAGGTGGTTTTCTTTTTCTTTTTCTTTCACCTTAAAAGTAAAAGAGGGAAAAAAAAAAGAGCATCAATCAATTTTCCTATACAATTATATAGAGACTTGGGGGAACCTATCAGTCTGCTTTACTGCCTGGTTAATGCTAATATCTGTTTCGCTTGATTCAATGTTAAGAGATAGCACGTTGTATATAGTAAATAATTGTATTTTACATATAAAATGGATATTGTCTGATCCCCACTTTGTGTGGGAGATCGGCAACACAAAGAGAGATTGTCTTGACTGAAAAAGAGATTAAGAGAGACAATTATTATTCATATGAAAAATTAAGAATTATGGTGAAGTACGATTTAAATATTCTGTGATATTTATAGTTAGATCAAATCTGTCCAGGTGTTTGCTGTTTAGGGATAAAAACGTTTTGGTTACTATATATATTTGTTTTAGAAAGGGTGAATGGATTAGATAATGGGAAGTAAAATGTATATATGTTAAGTAGTAAGCACTGTACTTAGATGCTATCACTTTAAATGCTAAGACTAATATGTGTAATGAAATGAGTGATGTCACTGATTGTGTCTTATAAATATTGAATGAGAGCCTTGAATAAATCATACCCCTTGAGGAAGGCTAACACCAAAGCGCTGAGGTTTTAGACACACTAAGTGTTGTAAATTGCTGCTGCATTGGCTACTATTTAAGTGTTATATCTTTTGAAAAATAAAAGATTACATAGAATTGTTCAAATTGGCTGGTGGTGCTGCTTTCATCTACAAGGGCTGGAGTGCAAAAAATCTTCTTGGAGTACTGAGCTTGCAGGTTGCTACCTGTTATTATTGCATCCCTTTGTTAATTTGTGAGCGCAGGGAGAACACTTATTTTTGGAATACCACCCATTCTGGTAGTGCGTTCCATTTTGCTACCACCCTCTCTTTGAAATAGTGTCTCCTCATTTCCCTCCTAAATCTTCCCCCCTCTATTCTTAGCCTGTGCCCCCTGGTGTCCCTCCCCCTCCTTAGCTTAAAGACCCCATCTGCCCCTTCCTTATTGATTCCCCTCAGATACTTGAATGTCTCTACTATGTCCCCCCTATCCCTTCTATCCTCCATGGTGTACATATTCAGGTCTCCCAGCCTGTCATAGTCTCTCCCCTCCATTCCGCACATCATCTTCATTGCCCTCCTCTGTACCCCCTCCAGTAGCCTGATATCATGCTTCAGATATGGCCTCCAAAACTGCACTCAATACTCCAAGTGCGGCCTTACCAGCAACCTGTAGAGGGGCAAGATCACCTCTCTTCACCTGGGCAAAAAAAAAACCTTGCTATGCACCCAGCATTTTATTTGGTTTTGCAGCCACTCTCCTGCACTGGGCAGTGTTGTTCATGGTCCATGTTACCATTACCCCAGGTCCTTCTCCTGCTCAGTGATCCCCAGATTATCACCTCCCAGCCAGTATTCTCTCCTTGGGTTCTTTGCCCTGAAGTGCATAACCTTACACTTGCTTGCATTGAACCCCAGCTGCCACCTCTCTGACCACTTCTCTAGCTTGCTTAGGTCCCCCTGCAGCTGCTTCCATCCCTCCCCTCCATCCACCACTGCTTCCATTTTGGTGTTGTCTGCGAACAGACTTACCTTGCTCACCACCCCATGTGCAATGTCTGATATGAAGAGCCCAATTAATACTGGTCCCAGCACAGAGCCCTGTGGCATCCCACTCGTCACCAGCTTCGGAGTTGAGAGCTCCCCTTCCACCACCACCCATTGCAGCCTCCCACTCAGCCAGCTTGTAATCCAATTCATCATTTTTGCCTCCACCCCTACACCAGATGGCTTCCCCCCAAGCCGCCCATGAGGTACTGAATCGAAGGTCTTGCTGAAGTCCAAGTAAAGAACATCCACTGCATGACCTTATCCAGCTCACCTGTCACCCAGTCATAATATTGCATCAGGCTGGTTTGACAAGACTTCCCCAAAATGAACCCATGCTGCCTCATATCCTGGAGGCTGTTGTCTTCCAGGTACAATACCAGTCTTTCCTTTAGTATTGTTTTCATGAGTTTGCACACTATGGAGATGAGACTTACCGGGCAATAATTAGCCGGTTCATCCCTTGGTCCACCATTGTGTAACGGCACTACATGCGCCATCCTTCAGTCCAGTGGCACACATCCCGACTCCAGTGAGGTGCTGTACAGATCCATCAGTGGCTCCGCCAACACCTCAGCCATCTCCCTCAGCACCCTGGGGTGGATACCATCTGTTCCTGGTGCCTTGTCTACCCTCAGTGCTCTCAGTCCCTCTAGGACTCTAGCTCCCTCAATTCTTCCATCTGTCGCCTCCTCTCCTCCGTCCCCACCCTCCCAGCCCATGGTGGTAGCAGACCCACCTTTTCTTCCATGAACACTGAGCAAAAGTATTCATTCAGTGCTTCCGCATGTTCCTCCCCCTTTTCCGTCCACTCCCCACCCCTTTTTATCCTCACTATCGTCTCCTTGCACTTCCTTTTCTCCCTGATGTATCTGAAAAAGTCTTTCTCCCCCTCGTTAATTCCCTGCACTAATCTCAGCTCCCTCTGGGCTTTGGCTTCTCTCACTTTTCTGGTCACCTCAATGGACCATCTTGCATACTCCTCCCTGTCCCCTTCCTTCCCTGTCCTCCTCTACCTCTGGTGCACCTCTCATTTTGCCCTCACCACCTCCACGACCTTGCTGTTCAACCAGCATGGTTCTCTTAACATAGAAACATAGACTTTGACGGCAGATAAGGACGACTTGGCCCACCCAGTCTGCCCATTTCCCTACCTATTGGATAAGCTGCAGATTCTAGTTAACCAACAGCCTACTTCCTGCAACCCCCCACTATAATTGCCTTATGTCTGTCCCATATATGTTTGAATTCCCCACTGTTTTAGACCCCACAACCTCTCCAGGAAGGCGGTTCCATGTGTCCACCACTGTCTCTATGAAAATAATTTTTCTCCACGTACCCCTGACGCGTCCCCCTCTAACTTTTAAATTGTGCCCCTTGTTCTTACACATCTCTTTTCTGAAAGATGCTACCCTCCTGGACTTTGTTGATTCCTTGAGGTACTTAAAGTTTCTATCATGTCCCCCTGTCCCTCCTTTCATCAAGGGTATACATATTAAGCTCTCTCAGTCTCTCTTCATATGGTTTCTGATGTAGACCCTGCACCGTTTAGTTGCCCTCCTCTGGACTGCTTCCATCCTGTCTATGTCCTTGCGTAGATGAGGTCTCCAAAACTGCACGCAGTATTCAGATGGGGTCTCACCAACTGTCTGTACAGAGGATAACCACTTCCCTTTTTCTGCTGAGTGCCCTCCCTATGCATCCCAGTATCCCCTGGCTCTCCTTACTGACTTCTCACATTGCTTACCCACCTTTAGGTCATCTGATATGACTACACCCAGATCCCTTCCATTATTGTTGTTGTTAGTACCTCCCTGCTATTGTGTACTCTTCTCCTGGATTTTTATTTCCCAGGTGCATTATTTTGCACTTCTTTGCATTGAATCTAAGTTGACATATGTCTGACCATTCCTCCAACCTTGCCAAGTCCCTTCTCATCCTTTCTACCCCCTTGTGTATCAACTCTGTTACAGATCTGTGTGTCATCTGCAAAGAGGCATACCTTTTCTTCCAGACCCTCTGCAATGTCACCTATAAAGACGTTAAAGAGGACTGGACCCAGTACTGAGCCCTGAGGTACTCCACTAGTAACCCCCCTTTCTTCAGAATGTGTTCCATTCACTATTACCTTCTGTGTCCTGTTGTGCAGCCAGTTTGGTACCCAGGCTACCACCCTGGGACCCACTCCCAGGCTGGCTAACTTGATTATTAATCTTTTGTGCGGGACTGTGTCAAATGCCTTGCTAAAGTCTAGGTAGGCCATATCCACAGCCCCTCCCTGGTCTATTACTTTGGTCACCCAGTCAAAGAAATCTATTAGATTCATCTGACATGATCTTCCTGCTGTAAATCCATGCTGCTTTGGGTCCTGTGCCCCGTGGCCTCTAGGTACTGAACAATTCTTTCTTTCAAGTGATTCCATAATTTTCCCCACCACTGAGGTCAAACTAACAGGTCTGTAGTTTCCTGCTTCTGCCTTGCTCCCACTTTTGTGAAGGAGAATCACATCTGCCCTCCTCCAGTCCTCAGGTACCACCCAATCTTCCCATGATTTGTTAAAAAGTGTGGTTAGTGGTGTCACTAGGTCCTCCCTTAGCTATTTTAGGATTCTAGGGTGAATCCCGTCAGGCCCCATTGCTTTGTCCACCTTGAGTTTTAGGCATTCTTTCAGGACTCTTTCTTCTGTAAATGGACTGGCATCAACCCCACTACCCAGAGTGCTTCTATTGTTTGGTTTAGGTACTCCTCCTCTTCTTCTTTTGTGAATACTGAGCAAAGTATTCATTCAGTATCTCTGCCTTTTCACTGTCTCCCTCTGCCCACCTCCCCTCTCCTTTATTAATCTTCACTATCCCTCCCTTAACCTTTCTATGCTCCCTAATGTACCTATAAAAGGTTTTATCCCCCTTCTTAACTGAGTTGGCTATCTTTTCCTCGGTTTGGACCTTTGCTTTTCTGACTGCCTTCCTCACTTCTTTCTGCTTTAATTGGTACAGTTCCCTGTTGTGCTCCTTCTGTGATTCCTTATACATTTTGAATGCAGCCTTTTCTCCTTAACCTTCCCTGACACCTCTTCTGAGAACCATAGTGTTTTTTCATTCCGCTTTGTTATCTTTATTTGTTTCACACAAAGGCTTGTTGCCTCCATGATGGCAGTTTTGATTTTTCTCCATTGTTCTTCCACCCCTCCTTTCTGGCCATCTGCTAATGCATTACTCAAGTATTCACCCATTATGCCAAAGTCAGCCCTTCTAAAGTCCAGTATCCTTGTCTTTGTATGGCTTGTCTCCATGGTTGTGTTTATTGTGAAGCACACTGTGTAGTGGTCGCTTGTTCCCAGATGTCTACTGACTTCTAAATTTGTGATCCTCTCTCCATTTGAGAGTACCAGGTCTAATATTGCTCCCTCCCGAGTGGGTTCCACCACTAGCTGTCTAAGGCATGCCCCCTGTAGGGCATCGAGAATGACCCTGCTCTTGGATGTGACTGCAGTCCATGTCGTCCAGTTAACATCTGGCATGTTCAGGTCCCCCATCAACAGTATCTCCCCTTTTTCAGCCATTTTGAGAATTCCCTCTATTATTTTCTTGTCCATTTCCTCCCCTTGAGATGAGGGTCTGTATACAACCCCTGTGTGGATTGTGATGCCATTCCCTGTCTCCAAGGTGACCCAGAGTGCCTCTTGTCCTCCTCCTTTACTTTTTAGTTCTGTAGCTTCGATCCCTTCCCTTATGTAGAGAGCTACTACACCTCCTCTTTTACCCTCCCTGTCCCTTCTGTAGATTGTGTACCCTGGTATGTTGAGAACCCAGTCATAGTTCTCCGTGTACCATGTTTCTGTGACTGCCACAATATCCAAGTGTTCCTCTTCCATCAGGGCTACTAGCTCTGGAAGCTTGTTTCCAAAACTACGGGCATTGGTACACATTGCCCTCCATTTAATGTTGGCTTTATCCTTTTTTACCCCATCCCTGCTCTTATTACCCTTGTCTATTTTTCCATTTACCCTGTCCTGCCCTCTGTCAAGCTCTGTACCTCAGTGTTTACCCTACTACCTGCCATGTTTGTTGGGGAGTCTTGAACTCCTGTTTCCTATCAGCACCTCCCTTTGGCTAGTTTAAAAAGCTTGCCAAGGAAGCCTTTAAACCTGTCACCTATGAGCTTGTTTCCCTTCCTGGACAGATGCAGACCATCATGCCAGTATAGACCTCCATCGCTCCAGGTGGACCCCCAGTCCCCAATGAAGCCAAAGCCTTGTGCTCTGCACCAGTTTTTCAACCATTCATTAAACTGCATGGTGTTCAGTACCCTAGCCTCACCCCTGCCATAGACTGGCAGCACCTCTGAGAAGGTTACCGTGCTTGCTACCTGTCTGAGGCCCTCCCCAACTCCACAAATTCATCCTGCACTGCACTGATCTCATGCCTAGCTAGGTCATTTGTCCCGAGGTGGACAATGTTATCTAGTTTCCTCTCCTGTGATGCTGCTTCTGCAATCCTGAGGATTTGCTTCCTGTCCCTCCAAGCCATGGCACCAGGCAGGCACCTTACTTCCCTCTCCTCTCCCTTCCCCAGGTCTACACCCCTAACAATTGAGTCCCCTATCAGAAGCTGTTTCTTTCCCTGTGGTGTCCCTTGCCACTCTTTGTGGGTCTTCCTTGTGGATGTCCCAGCATTCTTCTTGGTCTCCACTGAGGTGTCATCATAGAGAACCTTGATTTGCCAGACTGACATATGATTTGTGTAGAGGTACAACTCGGGGCTACGCCTCTGTTCACCACCCTCACCCTCCCAGAACCTACTGTGGTCCATCTGCTCTTCACTCATGGCAACCTCTGAGGCAGTGGTTGTGGAACTGGTGCTCTTTGGGTGGAGGAGGCCTCCTTAGTCCTTGCCAGTTCAGCCTGGAGGTGGGCAACCTCCTCCCTCAGAGCGGACAGTTGCCTGCAAATAGGGCAGCAATGCAGGTTCCAGAATGTCTCCCGGAAAACTGCTGCCCCACAGCCAGCGCATTGCACCACTCACCACATGTTCCTCTTCCTTATAATATACGAGTGATATTTAAAATATATTTTTTTTGTTTGTTTTTGTTTTTTTGGTGTGTACTTGCCCTTTATGCACTGTGCTGGGTTATTAAGAAAATGACAGTTCTGCCCCAAGACCTGTTGAGGAAGTGATGACAGAACCTTGGCTATAAAGGAAATGCCACGCCTGGGGTGAGCGGGGTGAGGGAAGGGTGGGGGTGGGCCACAACCACTGGTGACTGTTAGAAACAATCAAATACACCACTGCTCCACCACCCTGGTGAGTACTGCCCTTTATAGTAAGTCAACCAACACCACAATTTACTAGACCACTGCTCCTACAAAAACCACTCTACTGAGTCCAGGGATAAAAATGAACTCTCTGTTCAGCCAGCAGGACACTTCTAAAATGTTTCTTGCTCTGCTCATCTTACTCTGTGTCTTGGTGCAGGCTTCCATTGCCTCTGTAATCCCCCGTTTAATAATATCCCATTTCATCTCCGCATCCATCTCCTGCCTTATGCCCTCCAGTTTCCCTTTCAGTACTTCCCGCATCCTCCCAAAGTCTGCCCCCCTGCAGGTTACTACCCAGGTTACTGATTTCTCTGATTCCCCACACATCATGATATTAAACCACACCATTTGGTGATCATTGTCGGCTAGTGGGTCCTCCACCCTTATTTCCCTTACTGCCTCCCCATTCAACAATACCAGATCTAAGGTGTTCTTTAGCCTAGTAGGTACACTGACCAACTGCATCAGGAGACCCTCCTGGATCGCTCCAGGAACATTTGCTCCCTAGCACTGGAGGTGACTGGAATGCTCCAGTTAGCCCCCGGCAAGTTGAAATCCCCCACAATGACCACCTTCTCTTTTCTACATACCTTTCTGAGTTGTCCCACTAATTCCCTGTTGAGCTCTTCTGACTGGGACGGCGGTCTGTATACCACCCCAAACCTCAGTTTCCTACCCCCTTAAGTCTAGGAGCTGTAGCCAGATTGCCTCTGTTCTCCTTTCCTCCCCCTTGTCCCTTGTGCATTTGATCCCGTCCCTCACATAGACTGCTACCCCACCCCCCCTCCTTACGGTCCTTCCTGTATAATTTGTACCCTGGGATTGCCAGATCCCAGTCCCGGTGCTCGGTTGCCCACGTTTCCATGACAGCTGCAATATCCACCCTCCACACTGCCAAGAGTGCCTGTAGCTCAGCTGATTTGTTGCCTAAGCTTCTCACATTCAGCAAGACCATCCTTCATCCTGCCCCCTTCCCTTCATCACCCTCCATCTCCTCCCTTCTACTGCCTCCCTTTTCAGCCTCCCCGAGTGCTTTCCTGCTAGTCTGGGGGGTAGGCTATGACTCCGCTCTGTCGGATGCCTGCCTACGTGCTGTCCACTTACCACCCCCCATCTAGTTTAAATCCACCTTTATCACAATGTATCTCCCCAGTCTTTGGTTTAATACCTTCTTCCACTCCCTGCTCAGGTGCAGCCTATCCCTTGCAAACAGATTGTTATTATCCCAAGTACTGTCCCAGCCGCCCACAACCCCGTAGCCCACAGTTCGACACCATTCAACCAACAATGCATTCAACTCCCCAATCCTCTCCTTTCTCACTGTGCTTGCGCAGGGCACTGGGAGGACCTCCGAGAACTCATCTGCAGAACTAGGGCTCCAGTTACAATGGTGGATTTCCACCTGCAGCTTGAAGAAGTTCTCCTCAAGAAGACAAACTGCAAAACAAAAAACATTTCCAATGCCTCAGAATTTGCTTACAAGTTTTGAAGTGCAATTGCTATGCTTAGTTCATGAAGGAGGATAAATTAATTTAAAGGGGGACTCCTATTTTTGTGGATTTTTACAATGTATTTAAGCAGGATAGTCCAGCTGAAATGCAACATGGCATTTTGGGCAGACTAGATGGGCTGATTGGCCTTTATCTGTGAATATTTTCTAAGTTTCTGTGTTCCAGTGGGGTTCTGCTTCTACCTTTTTTTGCAGCTAAGTGGACTGCGGCACTGGGAGGTTAAGCAACTTGCTCAGGGTCACAGTGAGTATTTGGCTGTAGTAGGGTTTGAACCTGTTATCTCTCCTGATTCCCAACAGTGCTCTAACCATTAGACCACACTGCCAATGGGAATGGAAGGAAGATCATGAAGGGGCAGCAGCTGCCAGCAACATTTTTTTCCTGTTTTTTTTTAATTTTTACAGTTTATGTTAACAAGAAATGCCAGCTTAGATGCAAGATTGAATTTCCGGTGGGGTTCTACTTTTACCTGTTTCCACAGCTGGATGGACTAGAGCACTGGGAAGCTAAACGAATTCCTCAGGGTCACGCAGTGAGTATTTGGCTCTAATGGGGTTTGAGCTTGTGATCCCCAGTTCCCAACAGTGCTCTAATCAGTAGATGACACTGTATCCATGGCTTGCTAGGAGGGATTCATTTTCTGCAATTTATTCTCGAAGAAAAGGCCAGCTGGGATGTAACATCTTGACTCCATTGGTGTACTGCTTTTATCCATTTCTACAATGTATTTACCCCGGATAGTTTAACTGAGATGCAACGTTGTGACTCCATTGGTGTACTGCACTTATCCATTTCTACAGTGTATTTACCCTGGATAGTTTAGCTGAGATGCAACGTTGTGACTCCATTGGTGTACTGCCTTTATCCATTTCTACAATGTACTTACCCTGGATAGTTTAGCTGAGATGCAACGTTGTGACTACATTGGTTTACTGCCTTTATATAGAAATATAGAAATATAGAATTTGATGGCAGATTAGGACCGCTTGGCCCACCTAGTCTGCCCATTTTCCTACCTAACAGAGAAGCTGCAGATCCTAGTTAACCAACAGCTTACTTCCTCCTACCCCCCACTAGGACTGCCTTATGTCTGTCCCATGCATTCTTGAATTCCCCCACTGTTCTTGACTCCACAACCTCCTCAGGAGGCTGTTCCATGCATCCACAACCTCTCTGTGAAAAAAATATCACATTACCTCTGAGCTGTCCCCCTCTATCTTCAAAATTGTGCCCCCTTGTTCTTGCACATCTCTTTTTCAAAGATGCTACCCTCTTGGACTTTGTTGATTCCTTGAGGTACTTGAAAGTTTCTATCATATCCTCTCTCCTTCTTTCCTCAGGGTATACATATTAAGCTCCTTTAGTCTTTCTTCAGTATGTCTTCTGGTGCAGACCCTGCACCATTTTGATTACCCTCCTCTGGACAGCCTCCACTCTTTCTATGTCTTTGCGGAGATGCGATCTCCACAACTGCGCACAGTACTCCAGATGGGGTCTCACCAACTGTCTGTACAGAGGGATAACAACTTTCTGTTTTCTACTATTGATGCCTCTTCCTATGCATCCCTGTATCCCCCCAGCCTTCCTTACTGCCTTCTCACATTGCTTGCCCACCTTTAGGTCATCTGATATAATTACCCCCATGTCCCTTTCATTTTTACTGTTGTGGTATCTCACCCCCATTGTGTACTCTTCCCTGGGTTTTGTTTCCCATGTGCATTACCTTGCACTTCTTTGCATTGAATCTGAGCTGCCATACATTTGACCATTCCTCCAACCTTGCCAAGTCCTTCTCATCCTTTCCACTCCATCTTGTGTATCAACCCTGTTGCAGATCTTTGTGTCATCTGTAAAGAGACATACTTTTCCTTCCAGTTCCTCTGCCATGTCACTTATAAAGACATTAAAAGGACGGTCAAAGTACTGAACCTCACGGTACCCGGCTTCACTGTTACTCCATTTACTACTACCTTGCGCCCTGTTGCTGCCAATTTTTATCCAGGCTACCACCTTGGGACCCACTCCAAGGCTGGCTAACTTGTATATTAATCTTTTGTGTGGACTGTATCAATGCCTTGCTAAAATCTAGGTAGGCCACGTCCACAGCCCCCCCCCCGGTCTACTACTTTGGTCACCCAGTCAAAGAAATCTATTAGATTCATCTGACATGACCTTCCCATCATGAATCCATGCTGCCTTGGGTCCTGTGCCCCACTGGCCTCTAGGTACTCAACAATTCTTTCCTTCAGAAGTGATTTCATCATTTTCCCTACCACTGAGGTCAAATTAACTGGTCTGTAGTTTCCTGCCTCTGTCCTGCTCCCACTTTTGTGAAGAGGAATCACATCTGCCCTCTTCCAGTTCTCAGGTACCAACCCATCCTCCCATGATTTGTTAAAGAGAGTAGTCAGCGGTGTCACTAGTTCTACCCTTAGTTCTTTTAGAATTCTTGGGTGAATCCCATCAGGCCCCATTGCTTTATCCACCTTCAATTTTATTAGTTCTTTCAGAACCCTTTCTTCTGTAAATGGACTGGTATTGACCCCTGTCTTCAGAGTATTTCTCTTGTTTGGTTTAGGTACCTCCCCCTCCTCTTTCTTTGTGAATACTGAGCAGAAATATTTGTTCAGTATCCCTGCTTTTTCACTGTCACCCTATACCCACATTCCCTTCCCTTTATTAAGCCTCAGTATCCCTCCTTTGGTCTTTCTTCACTCCCTAATGTACCTATAAAAGGTCTTATCCCCCTTCTTAACAGAATTGGTTATCCTTTCCTCAGTTTGGGCCTTTGCTATTCTGACTGCCTTCCCAGCCTCTTTCTGCTTTAACTGATAAAGTTCTCTGTCCTGATCCTTCTGTGTTTCCTTATATTTCCTGAATGCTATCCTTTTCTCCTTAACCTTCCTTGCCACCTCTTTTGAGAACCATAGTGTTTTTTTTTCCTTCATTGTGTTTTGTTGATTTGCTTTACCCAAAGGCTTGTTGCCACTGTGATGGCTGTTTTGATTACTCCCCATTGTTCCTCCACCCCTCCTTCTTGCCTGTTTGCTAGTGCTTTTCTGAGGGCACTCTCTCATTTTCCCAAAGTCAGCCCTCCTAAAGTCCAGTACTCTTGCTTTTGTATGGCTTGATTGTATGGCTGTGTTTATTGTGAACCACACTGTTTGGTGGTAGCTTGTTCCCAGATGGCTACCCACATCTAAATCTGAGGTTCTTTCTCCATCCCTATTTGAGAGTACCAGGTCTAAGATTGCTCCCTCCCGAGTGGGTTCCAATACTAGCTGTCTGAGGCATGCCCCATGTAGGGCATCAAGAATGACCCAGCTCTTGGATGTGCCTGCAGCAAAGGTGCTCCAGTTATCATCTGATATATTCAGGTCCCCCATCAACAATATCTCCCCTTTTTCTGCCATTCTAAGGAAGCCTTATATCATTTCCTCGTCCATTCCCTTCCCCTGAGATGGGGATCTGTATACAACCCCCATGCAGATTGTGGTGCCATTTCCTGTCTCCAGGGTGACCCAGAGTGCCTCATCTGCTCCCTGTTTACTCTTTAGTTCTGTTGCTTTGATCCCTTCCTTTACATAAAGAGCTAATCCTCCTCCTCCTCCTCCTCCTCTTTTACCCTCCCTGTCCCTCCTGTAGATTGTGTATCCTGGTATGTTGACATCCCAGTCATGGTTCTCTGTATACCATGTTTCTGTGACTGCCACAATATCCAGGCAACCCTCTTCCATCAAGGCCACTAGTTCAGGGAGCTTGTTACACAGACTATGGGCATTGGTACTCATCACCCTCCACTTTTTGATAGCCTTACCCCTTTTAGCCCCATTCCTGTCCTTACTGCCTTTGCCTTTTTTTACATTTACCTCTGTCCTGCTCCCTAATAACTTCTCTACCTTGGTGTTTACCACACTAATTACCATGTTTTGTGGGGGGAGGCTGGGATTTCCCTGCTCCTTTTCAGTGCCTCCCCCCTTGGCTAGTTTGAATGCTTGCCAATGAAGCATTTAAACCTCTCACCTAGGATCCTGGATCTCCCCTGGACAGATGCAGACCATCGCACCAGTATAGCTCTGCATCCCTCCAGGTGGCTCTCCAGTCTCCAATGAAGCCAAAACCCTGAGCTCCACACCAGTTTTTCAATCACTCATTGAATTCCCTGGTGAGGAGTGCCCTAGCATCACCCTTGCCATAGACAGGCAGCACCTCCGAGAAGGTTATGGTATGCGCTACTTATCTAAGGCACCTCCCCAACTCTACAAACTCCTCTTGCACTGCTCTGATCCCATTCCTAGCCAGGTAATTTGTCCCTAGGTGGACAATGACATCCAGCTCCCTCCCTCATGCAGCTCCTCCCACGATCCTGAGGATTCGATTCCTGTCCCTCCAAGACGTGGTGCCAGGAAGGCACCTTACCTCCCTCTCCCCTTCCTCCCCCATTTCTACCCCCCTAATGATTGAGTCCCCCACCAGGAGTTGTTTCCTTCCCCTGTGGGGTCCCATGCTACCCTCCTGTGGGTCTCCTTTGCGAAGGTTCCCAGCATCCTCCTTGGTCTCCACTGCAGGTGCCTCCATAGAGGAACCACTATCCACCAGAAGAGTGAATGAATTGTGGAGAGATTGTGAATTGTACATTTCTACAATGTATTTACCCTGGATAGTTTAGCTGATATGCAACATTGTGACTCCATTGGTGTACTGCCTTTATCCATTTCTACAATCTATTTTCCCTGGATAGTTTAGCTGAGCTGCAACATTGCTTTTCCAGTGAAGTCTTACTTGTGCCATTTTTGTAACTAGGTGAAAAGGGGCACTAGGAGATCATGTGACTTGCTGAAGGTCACACCATATTCGGTTCTAGTCGAGTTTGAACCTGTGATCTCTGGTGGGTGGGCTGAGATGGAGGGGTTACATATGTTTGGACAGTGATCAGACGGGGGGGTATCACTAGTCCTCCAGGGACACTGTATGCACTCATGCACACAATTAAAGTATGCAGTGATAGGGTAGGACGGTGGTCCTTTAAACTACTGGGTATTGATCATAGGACATGAACCAGAACAAGGACATGAACCAAAATGAAACTGTGGATCTGACAGGGGATACAGACTGGAGATTTTGAAAGAAGCAGTACACAAGGCATAAGGAGTTTAAAGAGAAACTATTTTATGTAACACAGGAAAGAAAGACTGTAGCAGTAAGAGTTCCATGATGACCACATATAGTGACCAGTTTTATCAGATGAAATGTATATTACATAGACACTGGGACATTTTGCAGAGCACAAAGTTCGGGAAAATTACCTTTGGGGACAGACCCTGGATAACTGCATGAAAGACAGACAGTATTAAAACTTGTCTAGCGAAAAAAACAGCAGTGGACCCAGCAGAACCACAGAAAATATGGCTATGTGAAAACTGTAATGATTTTATAGCTGTGGTCGCTGTGTACACTGCTCTAATGCTGTATAGATCAAAGAATTTCCAGTTCTAGCAAAAATGATAAATGTGCTATTAATCACTTTTTTTTTTCTTTTTGAAATTCAGTATATTTTATTTATTTTACACATTCGGCCTTAAAAGGCCACACTATTACACCATGTGGGTACAGTAAAAGAAACCAAACAGTACAATATTAACAATTCACACGGTCCCCCCTCCTCCCCAAACCTCCCCGCTCATGGCATCGTAAATACAGCAGTATTCGCGATTGCAAGAGGCACCTTCTTAAGCACCCGATATTTATTAGAGGGAGTACAACGTGTATAACTTACTCCAACATTTCTCAGATTTAGGCATTTTGTTATGTGTGCCAGCAATCATTCTTTCCATTGACAAGTTAAATAAAAGGTCCTGCAGCCATTCCATGTAAGATAATATATCCGTGTCCAGCCAATGTCTAAGCACCATCTTTTTTACCAACGTTGCTATCATGGCTAGATGGTATTTCCTTTCCGTGACACTTACATGAGAATAATCCCCCACTAAGCATGCTTTGGGTCCTATATGTTCCGTGATGCCTAATAATGGGTCTGCTCTCTGCTTGATGAGGGTCCATAAGGGGGTGACTGTGGGGCAATTCCAAAAAATGTGGTATAAGGACCCTTCGCCTTGCATACAGCGTCTACAATTCGGTGAGAGAAACTTATTCATTTCGACCATTCTCACTGGGGTGTAATACATATTGTTACGAATCTGAAATTGCATCAGACATAGTCTGTTCTGTGAAATGAACCGGTGAGTGTCTCTCCAGACCTTCCCCCGTTCAATTCTCACATCCGGGAATTGAGAGTTCCAATAGTGAGAGGATTCATCTTGGTGTGAGAAGGCGTTGTCCATTAGTGTCATATATACTGTATATTCCAGAAACACAAGTGGTTGAGTGACTAAAAGACTGAGTGACTGCAGGAAACTATAACCATCTTCTGTAGGTTGTTTTATGTGAGAATCAAGCAGCATGTGTCTGATTTGAAACACTTTGAAGCGTGAGTGGGGGCCTAACTTGAAGTGATTGAGAATATCTGTTGTTGTTCTGACTTGGCCCTCATTCCATAAATCTTGTACTTTGGCAAGTGCCAGTTGGGGAAGCCAGAAAGTCTTTATTACAGTTCCATCTATCTTTAAATTTGGATTACCCACCAACGGTTGGTTAGGATCTCTTGTATGTTTGTAAGCGAGGGACGTGCATAGTTGGGCGTGAACTTTGACTGAAGTACCAACTGGGGTATCAGCCAATGTTTGGGGGAGCACTTTGGTTGGGATATGATAGAGGGCCAAGGGGGAAATGTCAGCTGAGGAGATAAGTTCTTTTTCCAGCTCTAACCATATAGGTACATACAGGTACGGATTTAGGTTGTCCGGCCTAACCGCCCATCTCATATATTTTGCCACATGGCTCGCCCAATAGTAACATTTAAAGTTGGGGAGTCTCAGTCCACCTTTTATTTTAGGTACTGTGAGCTTCCCATAGGCTCTACGTGCTTGTTTGTCCTTCCATAAAAACTGGTTGATCAGTGAGTGGAGCTTGGAAAACCAGGCATGAGGTAACCAAATGTTTAGCATATTAAGAGGACAGAAGATACCAGGTAGAATATTAATTTTTATTAAGTTCACTCTTCCCCATATTGATAGTGGAAGTAATCTCCATCTGTTTAGGTCTTGTTGGATTACTTGTACCAGTGCTTCGAGGTTATGTCTTTTCAGTGTTTTAGGGTCTCTGGATAGATATATTCGCAAATATTTTAGTGTCTTAGGTTCCCAGTTCAACCCTAAGCCCTAACTTCCATTCTATAGGTGCAGAAATTCAGAGGAAAGACTAGGGTTTTGTCTTTATTTAGTTTGTAGTTAGCCAGGGCTCCAAATTCCTGGATTAAGTCCAGGACCCTGATAACTGAGGCCCTTGGTTCTGATAGATGGAGAAGAAAATCATCTGTGTATGCTGAGAGTTTGAGCTCTCATCCTCTTACCATCACCCCCCCGACCACTGGGTCTGTTTTGATCCGCATCAGAAGGGGTTCTAGATAGAGGTTAAACAATAGTGGGGATAGGGGGCAGCCTTGTCTGGTACCCGAGTGAAGGGAGAAAGGAGAGGAGAAAGTTCTGTTGCAGTATATGCGTGCAGTGGGATTAGTATACAGGGTTCGTATCCATTGCACAAAGGAGGGAGGAACCCGAACCAGACTAAGGTCCTAAAGAGAAAGTCCCAGTCTACTCTATCGAATGCCTTTTCAGCATCCAAGGGCATCAGTATCACATGACCCTCTTTACTTCAGGCAACAGAGAAAATATTATCCAATTTTCATATGTGGTCCGAGGCAGATCTACCTGTCATGAAGCCCACTTGTTCAGCGCAGATTAGAGAGGGAATATTAATCACTTTTTAGCCTGTGATACTGACCATGCAATATACTGCATTAAATACCCACATGGTCTGAGCTACATTGGTAAAACCTCACACCCCCCCTCAAGCTATGAATTAGTGAATGTAAGTGATCCATCAGATACAATGATCAAAAATCGCCTTTAGTAGGGCAGGTCCAGTGGTGTGGAGGGCTGAGGCATCACTGCTTTACCTCCTGCAACGCCAGCGATCCATGTTTGCAGTGCAGAGGAAGAGGATCAAGTGTCCAGAGGACAGCTGTCCTCTCCCGGGGAGGGTACCCTGGTAGTCCCTTGAATGACTGCCCCCAGATGGAGGCCTGAGGGCAGAATGATCAGAGACTCCAGTGAAGGGAGGGTGCTGCAGGTTTCTGCAGTGTGCATATGCCTCTATGTACGTTGCTGACATGTCACGCCCCAGGAACAGGGAGGGCAGTAAAATGGTGGTGACCGGCATGAGTGTACCAGTCCCCTTCAGGCCCTGTGTCTGGCCAGCTAGACACCTCTGAGCTGGGAAGTGAGTAAACTGGTGGATGCCAAGGTGACAGGACTGGGGAGGGCCGATAATAGGAAAGCTGGTTGCCGAGGAGTATAAACAGTAGATGAAAACAAATCTCCTTTAGTGAGATATTTTTCACAAGAGAAACATCAGGGGCCAGATTTTCAAAGGCCCCAGGAATCAGCACAAGTGCAGGAAAAAGTGGCGCAAGAGGGTCTTCACTTGTAGAGCTGCATTTTTTCCCACTTTCACTGGATTTTAATAGAAGGAGCTGGCTTACAACCAGCTCCTCAATTTATGGCAGCTTGCAGACAATTTTTGGTGTAGTTGCAGTAAAATGTTATGCCCAGGAGTAACATCTGCAGCTGCACCTGCCATGTGTGCAGAGCCAGGGCTGAAAATATGACTGGCCGCTGGTGCGGGGATTTGTTCTGCAGTGGCAGACTGTGCACAGGGCTTAAACCCTTGGCCTGTTGAAAATCAGGCCCCACTGAGGTTTTATGCTTTTGAGCAGGTTAAAAAAACAGTAAAGGGTAGGAATTGGGACAGACTTTTATTGAGATGAGAGGCCTGGTGGATTGATAGATTAAACACTCTAGCAAAAAGGCAAGGATTGAATGAAGAAATTGAATGTGTAACGTTCATGTGAATTGTTCCATTGCTTCAATCACGCAGTAGCCAGGCAGCAACTAAAAGATTATGGGCTGGATTTTCAGCCAGCCGGAATTGCTGTAAGCTCTGGGTGCACCAAAGATATTATGTACTGGGATTGTGGCACACTACCGAGATTTTACTGCCCGTGCAGCTCTCCGATGCCCGCTAGATCATCTTTTTGTGGTCTAGCATGCATCACCATTTGGGACCCGTAACGCGGAGCTTGCACCAATGATTTAGTGCAAGCTGCCGTAAGGCAGGGAATCTCTCTTAACTGTGCCTGTGCCTTGAAAATGGGGCAGCAGCAGCAGTGGCAACTGGAACTGGTGCAGCTGCATCAGTGACAGGGTTTAAGGCTGGGTAGGAGGAAGTAGGCTGTTGGTTAACTAGGATCTGCAGCTTATCCAATAGATAGGGAAATGGGCAGACTGGGTGGACCAAGTGGTCCTTGTCTGTCATCAAAGTCTATGTTTCTAAACAGGGCTCTCCTCAAGCCTTGCACCAGCCTTTGAAAATCTGGCTCTGTAAGTTAAATATTAATTTTATATACTTTGCCTGAATCTTCTGTGGATGTAGTTGCCAGTATCATGACAGTTTTTTCAGCTGATTACGTTAAAGCAAAGATACACTGAATTTTATTCTCAGACAGGCATTCGGTAGGAATGTATGATAGGCAGGACACTGTCCCTTTAAAATTCATTATCTTGTGAGCATCACTCAGTGGAACCTACTAGACTCCTAAACAGCATTTACATGATGCAAACTGCTTCCTGCAGCTATAGAGAGCCTCTCAACATGAGACCAGACTGTACCCTGTGAGACATGCTCAGCGCAATAGCACAAGGACTTCCATGACAGTCCACTCCATGTGATGTCATCAGTGACCTAGCAGCATAAGCTTTAAACGCCAATAAAGGAGAAAGAAGGGGAAGGAAGAATTCCCTTCACTGAAATGGTGGAAGGACTACGTGGAGAATGCCAAAAGTGAGTGTTTTCAAGTGAGTAGAAGTCTTTTGGTTCTGGAATGCAAATGGTGGTGATTTTTATCAAAATGCAAAAATGAATGAATAACACTTTTTTGATACCATTTTGCTCTGTCTTACTAACAGCTTTATGAAACCGGCATGGGGTCAAAATCCCATGAACAAAAACAGCACAGCAATCAACGCTGCAAACAAAATGCCATGTGCCAAAATAAGGTTGGTAAAAACACCGACCATCACAAACACAGCTCACATCGTAGGGAATAATGTTTTTGTTTTTGCAGGGGGACACTGCCCCCGCACTCCCTGACATGGGGACTTCACCCCCCACACCTCCTGGACTTTAAATAACCAAATCTGAGGGGACGTGGACTTCAGGGATGGGGAGAAACTTGGGAGGGATAAAAATTATTTTATTTAACAATAAAAAAAAGTTGCAACACCAGGAGGCCTGGGGGAAATTGAACCATAGCCCCAGGTCTCCAACCTTGCCGTGTGCTGGTGCTTTAGCCACTCCACCACGAGACCAGCTTAACCAGGTACCAACGGCAACTTGATCACTCCTTACTCTCAGTACACAGAGATGGGGGGGTAATTACCTAACACTATTATACCCCTGTCGCGCTACATGTTTCCACTCTACACAGCGTGGTTCTTGCCATGCTGTTCTAGCAGCGACATAGTGACCTGGTACAATGAAAACAGGGAGTAATAACTCCAGGTAAGGGATTTCTACATAATACTGTTGTCTTGCCAGTTCAGTTTGTAATGATTGCAATTCTGGAACATTTATCTTTGTGCAGATATGTATTACAAAATTCAGAAGTTTTTGAAAACAAATATTGGAATTGAAAAGAGCATAAGGATATTTATGTGAAGGCACTACTATATGTTGTACACTTAAAAAACATTTTTACTGCATGAGTAAAATTGCAAACCAGTGATATACATTGTGTATTTTTTGTATTCCATTAATAGGGTGTATGCCAAAAATTTGAAAAGAAGTTTATGGATTATTTTGAAAGTGAAGGCTTGCAACAAGAGAAAGGTATCTGAAACATTTGACTAAACAACAGAAACAAATTAACTTAACACTTATGTTTTTTTTTACTGAGATGTATATATACATACATATATATATATATATACATAGAAACATACTAAGTAGAAGGGACTGACTCTATATGCTCATTTTCAGGATTTATTGAGATAGCATATTGTGGAGCATTGGTCTGCACCATTGTGGAAATATAATAATTTTTTTAAAATATTTGTATGAAGAATTATTTACTGATGCTGGTTCTCTTTAAATTACATTTTAGCCATATACCCTGAGGAAGAGACCACTGTTAGCATCTCAAAACGTTAGTTATTGATGGCAAGAAAATAAAACAGAGTTAAAATCAAGTGAACTGGACCAAACATTATTTCTTTGCCCTAGAATACCACCATGGGCAAGCTTGGGGCTGAACGCATCCCAGAGGAGAGGCACTGGACTCCTTGAGATGGTGGATTTAGACAATCTGGAATTATCACACACTCTGTCACTGATCACATAACGGCATCATCGCCAGCTTTGCTTTTAAGACACAGGGCCAGATTAAGGCACAGGCCTAGGGCCCCTGCCTGCCAGGGGGCCCTCAGCAATCCCCAACATATATTTACTATTCATCCTTTTCTTTCTGCCTGAGCTGCATTTTTTTAAAGGACTCAGCCACTGAGTAATCTGAGCAAAGCAAGGGCTGAACTGTGACATGATTCTCACCTCCTTGATTAGGTGTTAAATGCAGCAGATAGCTTCAGGGGCCCTGGCCATGCTGACCTTTAAGGTGTGAGCAGGTCCATTTCTTTTGCTTTGTCTCCCAACCCCATTTAGAATACCCACCTAGAATCAAGTCTTAATCTTAAATATAAAAGATTAACTGTGCAGTTCAATGTGCATGCTTTATATTTAATCTCACTCCTAAAACTGAGAAATCTACAATGTGTTTCAATGGTACAATTAAAAATCATACTATTTTTTTTTCCCTCATCTCACTCATATTGAAGTTCTGACCTTGATATAGCTCCATTTTCAGGGTGAACAAATGAACGTATTTCCAGAGTCCCATCAGTAAATCTTGCCATGTATTGATCCTTGCTTACTTATCAGTAACAGAAAAGTTTGAACCTTGGAATGATTTCTTCCAGCAATCACTCACTTTGCAATATATTCTCCAAATTTCATGACTCCTCTAGTAAACCACCATCTTAACTCCTACACCACCCAGGAACTGGCCTGTTTTGGAGATGGGTCCCCTACCCCACCCAGCAAAACTCCCACAGCCTGGTTTATACTACCTGGCCAAACAAAAAACTAATGCCCAGACTGTGAGTGCACACATATGCATTTGTTGGGGTGGGGGTGGGGGCCTTTAGAGATGTGTGAATCTGATATTTCACACCAAAAAAAGTATTTTTACCACTCCAGTTAGTAATTATTTTCTCTAAATGATCAAAACGCAGACTATTGTAATTTTCCCATACTGATATTATTAGTTTAATTAATTTTGAAACATTTCATTTAGGTTATTAATGTTTTATGCCACATTTTAGACACAGTAAAAATATTTTTTTCAGGTTTCAGTAACTAATATGAAATGGCCAAGAGGTGCAGTCTCAATGAAGGGACACAGTTGTGGTGAAGGGGTATGGTTGTGGTGAGAGGGGCCCTGTTAAGACAGCTGCTTGCTTTCCCTCCTGGCCAAGGGGGATCCTCAGTACTGGGGCAGAGCAGGAGGAAAAGGAGATAAAATAGATGAGAAAAAAAAAACCAGGACAGTTATATAAGTAAGGGATTCCTTCTATCTGACACTCTCAGTACTGAAGTGAAAATTGCAAAATATCATCAGAGTCCTAATTCTTTGGCCGGGGTTGGGGGAGCAATTATGCTCGAACACCCACACCGACAGCAGGGGTTCAGGAATGGATATGATCACTTGGGCTGGTAGGATGAGGAAGGATCGAGCACCCGAAGACAGTTCTCCTTCCTCAGGGAGGGGGACTTGGTTTACTTGGTTACATGGGACAAAAGGAGGCCAAGGCCCATCGAGATTGTCCCCCACCACTATGGTGGGAATTTAAGCCCAGTTAGTTTGCATGTTATTTGACCCAATCCACAAGTCCAAGCCTCTTTTAAAGGAGTAACTAGCGTTACAATCCACTAGATTTTGAGGTAGACTATTCCAAAGTCTAGGGGTCCTTACAGTAAAATAATTTAATCTCTTATTAGTTCTTGATTTTGCCACCTCAAGCTGTTTATTGTGAAGCCGAGGAGTAGTCCCTCTGTCTGAAAATGTTAGTCCACATTGATCCATTAGATCCTGAGACATTGATATTTTATATAATAATAACAAATCGCCTCTGGTTCGTCTAGTTTGTAAAGTGTGTAACCCCGTTTCCTGTGATCTGACTTGATACTTCTATTTGCCTGTCGAGGTACTAATTTAGAAGCCCTCCTCTGGATTCTCTCAATTCTATCTATGTCTTGTTTTAGGTATGGATTCCAGAGGGGGGGATCCATAATCAGAATGCAGTCTGACATGAATTCTAAAGAGGGGAATGACACATTCTTGAGTCCTAGTAATGAATGTTCTTTTGATTTGTGTCAAAAGTGCATTTGATGTTTTAGCTACCTTAATACAATGGTCTGTGGAGGTCAGTTTATTATTTGTAATAACTCCAAGATCCCTCTCAGATGTTGAGACTTTAAGGGGGGTATTGTTTAAGAAATAACTCTGTCTTGGGTTGTTTTCTCCATAATGAAGCACAGTGCACTTATCAGGGTTAAGCATCATCCCGTTATTTTCTGCCCATTTTTCAATAGAACTAAGGTTATTACTGAGAATGCACCTCTTAGTAGCCAAGGAAACTGTCCCCCCTAACTTTGTGTCATCAGCAAATTTTAGTAAAAGATTGTCTGTACTGACCTGCATGTCACTAATATATTATTGAACAAAATAGGTCCCATGACTGAACCTTGAGGGACCCCACTGGTGACACTCCCCACATCCAAAAGAGAACCATTAATTCTAGCATGTTGAGATCTATTAGCTAACCAGCTGTAGACCCATCTGACCAAGATGTGAGAAAACCCCAGACTCAGCAGTTTGTCAACAAGTTCACCGTGGGGGACCTTGTCAAAAGCTCCACTGAAATCAAACAAGATAATATCCATGGGCTCCCCCTTATCAAGTCCCTCACTTATATAATTGTAAAAAGAAACCAGATTGGTAGTGCAGGAATACTGAGACCTAAAACCATGTTGGGTGTGATCAGTTATAGTGTTAGAAATTATTTCCTGTTCCAAGGAGTGTTTAATAAATCTTTCCATTAGTTTGCTTATTATAGATGCTAGACTTACAGGGCGATAGTTTTCTGGTTTAGAGTGATTACCTTTTTTAAATATAGGTGTTACTGTGGCAATAGCCCATTCACAGTGAATATGGCCTTCATGAAGAGACTTATTGAATATAAAGGTTAGGGGTTTGGCTATAGCATCAGCTGTCTCTAATAAAAATCCTTGAGTTGATGTCATCAGGTCCAGGACTTGATGTCTTTCTTAAGGACTGCAGGATCTCAAATGTTTCAGTTACAGAAATATTGTAAATTATGGGAATGTGTACAAGGGACAAATGCTGCAGATACTACCACCTGGTGGAGGATGGGCAGCTGCACAATGGGACAGGACTCGTGGAGTGCGACATGCTGGCACACACATCACTATGCTCCAGCTCAGGGAGAAAAGCAAGGTGGAGTATGGTCAGGCTTGCACATCCATCATAGCTGGCCTTCCACCAAGGTAAGTCTGTAACAGGGACAGTGACAGGGCTGGGGGTTGCCAACAAGCAGACCTGGGGTAAGCATAAAAATACTGATTAAAAAAAGAAGAATCCTAATGTGTTCTATATTTTAGAGTACATTGTTTCTTTGCATCCCAAACATGCAGATCAAAAAACCTTGACTAGCTTGCGTTTTGCCTCTTTGGTACTTATTAAACACAACAACTTGTGTGGGATTGCTAATTATTTGACATCTAATTACTGGCTACATTCTGCACTCCAGGAAAGGCACTTTGCTTTGATTTTTTTGCTCATTAACACCTCCAATTAGAATACTTAATTACTGTTTCCTGTGGCTATTTCCACCAGGGTTCACTGATTATCTCTCAAAAGCAGTGGGATTTTGTGATACATACACCCACCAGTTTAGCTGTAATCAAGAGATGACAAGCCAGTGTCACTATGTTAGTAAGCGAGAAGAACGTGGTGGGCTACTGTGAAGTAACATAACCTTTTGAAGCTCTCTTTTATATTTAGGAGTGTGATTTGTACTGTTCTGAAGGTGATTTGCACATTCACACACACACATACATGGAGTGCAAAAAATAGAGAAAAATGTATATTACCGGGCTATATTGGATACTGACTACTGAGGGGTTTTGTCAATGTCAGTAAACTGTGAGAGTGATTTGTCAGTGTTGCCACTGGCAGAATTGCAAGATACTCAATAGTTCAGCATTACATATTGTCCTTTATAATATATATAGAGAAAGATTTTTTCAAAAAGGAAAAAAAACAAAGCTGTAATGCTGTTTGGTAGAAAAGAGTGTCAGGTTCAGTGGCCCCTATTGGCGTGTGAAGGATGGGCATCAGACCTGGCTTCAGCACTTGGTGTGGGCACTGAGAGGGTGCAAGAACATGAGGTGGAGGGGAAGTGACACAGACAAGTAAGCGTTGTTCAGTTTCTATATATCTTTCTCTAAACCTAACCATGCCTCTCTGGTATGCTACCTCCAAGTGCATAAAATGCCTGGTGGACAAGTATTATTAGTTGTGGAATTCAAGGCAGAAGCAGGTCAAAATAGCCCATCAAACCACCCCTTACTTCTCAACAATTATACCATGTAAGGGCCCTTTTCCTACTGTATCAGAATTATTTGGTTTCTGCATGTCTGTCTCTCTAATCCATAGGCACATAGCACATTCTAAAGCCTCAAGCTTTATCAATATACAAATCCTTGTGCTGAGCACGCTGACAAGGTAAAAGTCCAAAAGCAATCTGTGTGCTGCAGGTAATGGTCAATCCGTAAATTGGTTGGCCAGTTGGAGTTGCTTGTGGATGCCCTTAATATACGAATGCAAACTGGGGGCATGGCTAGCCACTGACAAGGTGACAGTGTAGAACTAGAGGAGCTCCCAGCCTGAGACAGAATGGCCAGTCATCTGTGCAAAACTGAGGACCTCTACCGTTCTGCCACTCAGCTTCAATAGCTAGTGCTGAGAAGCACACATTAAATGCATTTTAAATTGCAATTTTCTGTTACTGTATTTTCATCTTGGAAAGTGATATCAGCTTTTTGGTTAGACTAGTGCTGGAAGGCACCTGTTGATTTTTTCCTCGTGTTTCTAAGTGTAGTACTTTCAGCAAAATGCATGTTAAAAATCTTGTCCTGCAGCTAGGTTTGAAATACCACAACTATGCTCCCCAGAGCTTGCAATTCATGGCTATTGAAACAGTCAGGATAAAGCCAAGGGGTGGGGATAGACTCAGAAAACTGCTCCAGAGGTACAGCTTCTGGATTTTCACGTTTAATTCCATAAAACCTAATGGCTTAAAAATGGATTGGGACTACTGTTCTTCCATAAGTATTACCCTCATTGATTGGTGTATCTAATCCTCTTTCCTTGTTTCCAAGAGTTTTTTTTTTTTTTCACAACTGTGTGTAATTTTCATATCATACTCCAGCAGCCTATCTTGGTCTCTGTTATTTTACTCCGTAAACTCACCTCTGTTCCCCAATCTTCCCCCGTACTTTCTATTCATTCTTTATCTGTGCTTTTTCATGCCTTAAAAACCTACGACCACCCTCCCATTTTCCTTTTCCCCTTGTCCCCCTTTTACCTTTCCCTGTTTTGTTATAAGGTGGTAACTAGCCACACTAGCCACTTGAGGCACAGTCTTAAATCTAGAGATAAGATTTTCATACCATGTTACCTTGTGTTTCAGGTGTACCAGCTCTAGTTGCAGATACCCACAGAACTTTTACCTTTTGGGGAGATTGCATATTCTGGAGTTCGGTGGACACTGCTGATTCTCTCCAACTATTGGTCCATTTCACCAGTTCATCAATTAACCAGTACTATAGGCAAAGCCAAATGACTATTCCAGTGGAACTATGTCAACAGCAAATGCTGCCACAATATACATGGAACCGTGCCTGATTTTTGGTTCTTTATTTTCATCTTTGAACCTGACAGAAATGAACTTAAACTGTTTTTTTGAAAATGCAGCTGCTTTCTTTTCTATTAACAGTGTAACAACTTTCGGATGATGTAATGCTTCTCTGTTTTGGTGTTGAGGAACATAATATAATTATAAAAAACATTTTTTTTGTTTCCTCTGATAAATTTGATGATAAAGATTTCTGCTCCGTCCTCCCCCCCAACAACACTATTTTGAACTGTAAATACTGCACCTTTGCTTGATATACACCAATCACCGTTTTCAAACTTACCAGTTACCAAAGTTTCACTGTCAGCATTCAATAAATCAACATTTTGTCTGAGAACTTCAGAGTTGTCTCCTGTCTGAGTGCTACGCATGGTGAATGCTTACTTGTTCTTGTGGCTGCAGCACCTTAACCTTGTTCTTCTCGTCACCAAAAATGAATGTTGCCCAGCCATGAGGCAGACACCCAGACATCTCGACTGTTCCTCCACCTCCGCCTCATCTACCACTATGGATGCTACTCTGATGACTCAAATGAGCATTTCTTGCATAAGATTCAAATAGGTCTTATGCCAAATAGTGTCGCTAGTTTGTACCCTATCTCCATGTCTACTGTTTCAACTAGAACTAGTACTAGAAATGTGTTTAAACTACCTCAGATTAGAACTAATTTTATGCAGAATTTGATACAGTTTGAATTGATTAGACAGTATAATCAATTACCAAATAATATAACCATCTGCCGTACTGTGTCAGGTTTTAAGGGTTTAATCGAACAAAAACCTTTTTCTGAGTTTGTAATTGTTTTTAATGTTTTGATTATGTTATATGTTTTTTGTTGTTTTTGTTTATGTTATATTGTTGGTTTTTATATTTACTTTGTATTGTTATTGTCACTGGACGTCTGTGAAAATGGGCATTTTTTTGCTCACAGATTTTTCAGTATAAAATAAATTAAATGAAAAAAGAAAATGAAGCAATATCTGCAGTATGCTTCATTGAATACTACAGGACACAACAGACATCATAACGGCAGCTGCACTTGTGAACAAGGAGCTCTTTGCCATGGGACAGTGGGTAGATGGCATCCAAAGCCACAGCAAGTAGATGGAGGGGAAGGAGTAATTCTTGGAAGAGAGGCTCAGAGAAAAGGACTGTGCCATCAAATATCTGCTCTCCAAAGTGGATGATATGGAAAATCGGGAATGAAGGAACAACCTGCAACTTGTGGGCCTGCCAGAAGGAGCCAAAGGCATTGACTTGCTCACCTTTCTACAGCATATGTTCCCAGCTGCCCTCAATGCTCCAAACTGTCCTCCCTTGGAAACAGACCAGGCTCACTGCTTGCTCTGAGCCCCAAACCAGGCAACTGGCCAAAGCCCATCTTACTAAAATTGCTTCACTGTCCAGTTAAGGAGACTATACTTCACTTGACACGAGAATGGGGCCCCCTTCGCTGGCAGAGCCATCAGCTCTCTTTCTTCCAGAACTTTTACACAGAGCTATTTCACCATTGCAGAGCCTATGAGGCAGTGAAGTGGAAACTCGCACATCTTGGTGCCAAAACTGCCCTCCAGTACCCTGATCAGCTATGTATCCACCATAATAAGGCCATGTACCAATCTGAAACACCTGAGGCAGTCAAATACTTTATTCAAAGACAAAGGCCTGACTACCACTTCCCCTTTTCACCACATGAAGCCAGGCTGCACTACCCAACGGGCACAGCCAAGGACACAATTGCCCTGGGATTAGGGTCAGGAGAAGGCTTCTCTCAAGCACCTGGGTATGAGGGCCAGTGGGTCTACAAAGAACAGTCAGAGGCCATAAGTGCTACAAAGCTGAAGTCAGGCTCAGTGCAGTGAGGCAATCCAACTGCATGAGCAGTAGAAACAGTGAGTCTCCCTTCCCAGCCTCCATTGATTACCCTGCTGTGTCAGCACCTCTCTCCATTTCTAATTGGTTTGCTCTGCTGGGACCAGAAGGACCTTCAGCCTCACCCAAAAAAGTCCAGACACTTCCTTTGGCACACCAGCAACCTCAGTTCAGTCTACGCAATTGCCACTGATGACAGTGATGATGGACAACAGATCCTGGGCTGAGCAAACATCTACCCCACCAGTGGTTCCACCAGAATATCCACCTCAGTCTTGTACTCCAGCAGTACCCAAGGGCCAGAGATCCCCATAAAAATGTACAGGATGATGTGTGTGACTGTAAGTACTGTCTTGTTTTTCAAATTTTGATTCACCTTGTCTTCCCGACCTGCCCAATAGCTTCACCCCCCCCACACACATACACATACTTCATATTCTTTCTGATGTCACTATATTTTCTTTTTCACCATGGACTGGGTGTGGGTTGGGAGCATAGGCTGATCAGAACCTGGGTGGGTGCATTTTGGACCACTTGAGTGGACTGACTTCACCGTCACTTGGGCGGTGGATGCAAGCAGCTGGACACTCAGATCTCTCTGCCCCAGCCTTGACATTTGAAGCCATTTTTCCTTTCTTCTTGTCTATGGTTAGGACTAGAACTGATTCTCTGACAGACAGGTTATTTGTAGTGGCATCCCTTGAACTATGAACTAGCTACTGCCCTTGCTACATAAGGTGACACTTCCACCGGAGTATCCTTTATTATTGCTGTTTCAAGCACCATTTCTGTGGCATTATCTTGCTCTAACTGCACTCTTTTCCTTTCTCTCCAAAGGTCCAACACATTTTAGTGTGGGTTAACCTTTTTGCACCTTCCACTCTCCCAATGAGCCATGGAGTCTTTTGTAACAATTCAGCCTGCTGAGTAGGGCCCTCCCCCAATAGCTGCGCTTCCCACACTCAGCAGCTTGGGCAGACTTTTGGAGTAGTGGGATGAACCTGCCTCCACCTCAGGAGGTATAGCTGAGCCTCTTCTGTGTCTGACAGGCAATATGATACTTGGGGGTCCCCTTCCTCCCCCTTCATATCACCCTCAAAGGCACTCATTTTATCAGAGCACCTGATCTGCCTGATTTCTATTCAGACTTGCTCCTGTCACGACATATCACTCACACACAATATTAGGTACTCCATTGCCCCTGTCTGTACATCCAAGCCTGCGCTGATGGCTGTCTGCCTCCTAGCTGGCAGACTGCCTACTATCTCTGCAATGTTGTGGACATCATGAGATACTGCCTATTGTAGCAAAGACTGGACATGGCTAGCAACTACATCTGGATTCCCTTCAAAAAAGTGGGACCAAGACAGAGGCAGGAAACTACAGACCTGTCAGTTTGACCTCTGTGGTAGGGAAAGTGATGGAGTCACTTCTGAAGGAAAGAATAGTTGAGTACATAGAGGCCAGTGGGGCACAGGACTCAAGGCAGCATGGGTTCATAGCGGGAAGGTCATGTCAGATGAATCTAATAGATTTCTTTGACTGGGTGCCCAAAGTAGTAGACCAGGGAGGGCTGTGGACATGGCCTACCTAGGCTTTAGCAAGGCATTTAACACAGTCCCACACAAAAGATTAATAGTCAAATTAACCAGCCTGGGAGTGGGTCCCAGGGTGGTAGCCTGGGTAAAACATTGGCTGGACAACAGGACACAGAAGGTAATTGTAAATGGAGTCCACTCTGAAGAAAGAGGTGTTGCTAGTGGGGTACCGCAGGGTTCAGTTTTGGGTCCAGTCCTTTTTAATGTCTTCATAAGTGACATTGCAGAGGGACTGGAAGGAAAAGTATGCCTCTTTGCAGATGACACAAAGATCTGCAACAGGGTTGATACACAAGGAGGTGTGGAAAGGATGAGAAGGGACTTGGCAAGGTTGGAGGAATGGTCAGAAGTATGGCAGCTTGGATTCAATGCAAAGAAGTACAAAATAATGCACCTGGGAAACAAGAACCCAGGGGAAGAATACACAATGGGGGAGGTAGTAACAACAACAAAAGGAAAGGGACTTGGGGTAATCATATCAGATGACCTTAAGGTTAGCAAGCAATGTGAGAAGCAGTAGGGAGGCTGGGGGTATACTGGGATGCATAGGGAGGCATCAGCAGCAGAAAACAGGAAGTTGTTATCCATCTGTACAGACAGTTGGTGAGACCCCATCTGAGTACTGCATCCAGTTCTGGAGACCCCATCTCCGCAAGGACATAGACAGGATAGAGGCAGTCCAGAGTAGGAAACTAAAATGGTGCAGGGTCTGCAAGAAGCCATATGAGGAGAGACTAAAGGAGCTCAATATGTATACCCTTGAGGGAAAGAAGGAGAGGGGACATGATAGAAACTTTTAAGTACCTCAGTGGAATCAACAAAGTCCAAGAGGTAGCATCTTTCAGAAAAAGAGACATGCAAGAACAAGGGACACAATTTAAAGATAGAGGGGCGGTTCAGGGGCAATGTGAGAAGTATTGTTTCACAGAGAGGGTAGTGGATGCATGGAACAGCCTTCCTGAGGAGGTTGTGGGGTCTAAAACTGTGGGAGAATTTAAGAATGCATGGGACAGACATAAGGCAATTCTTTTGGGGGGTTGGAAGAAATAGGCTGTTGGTTAACTAGGATCTGCAGCCTATCCTGTAGGTAGGGAAATGGGCAGACCAGATGGGCCAAGCGGTCCTTATCTGCCATCAAAGTCTGTGTTTCTATGTTTCTATGATTCAGCAGTCCGGGTTGGTCTGGTAGTTGTCAATAGCTCAGTAGGTAGCCCACTCGCCTCTGAGGCCAGGAGATCAGAGGGCTGTGGGTTCAGTTCCCACATATGGCACTTGGGTTAATATCCCAGTACTGACGCTGTAGTGCAGCACGAGAGGGGTGCTGCATTTCTGAGGTGCCGTCTTTCAGATGAGACGTTAAACCGAGGTCCCATCTGCTTGGATTGGTGGTAGTTCAGGTGGATGTTAAAGATCCCATGGCACTAATCGAAAAGAGTAGGGGAATTTTCCCGGTGTCCTGGCCAAATGTCTCTCATTCACTAAAAATACCACCAACAGCTTAATCTGGTTCAAGGTCAGTTGGCATTAATCTGTATCCCTCTCCCCCGGGTCGTGCCTGAAAATAGGCAGGATTTGTCTAGTGCACTTACCCGGTCAACAAAAACTAAATAAATAAAAAAAAAAAAAAAAAAATGGGTGGCAACGCCATTATGCTGAAGCTCCCGAGCTGCAATTAAGCACCACACTTGCCTATAGGCTGCATGATTGCTCTTTCCTTCCTCCGAGCTGGAGACCTCGTGCCATGGATTCCAGTGAATACTTTGGATTAGGCATGACCATTTGCCCTGTCAAGATCACACATTCAAATACATTTAATGGCAATCTCATCTAATTATTATAGTGTGTTGTTTTCCAGTACGGATATTAACTGTATGCCTAGTGGGGTGTTTTAAGTTGTGTTGGTTTTAATCATACTATTTACAATATTTATAGCATTTTGCACTTTTTTTCTTTTATTTTTATATTTTAATCTTTATTAAGTTTTCAGCACAAGACAAGCTGTATTGGTAACATTGTCAAACAAGAACGATACAAAAAGATTTCAATATCACACACATGAGAATTTCTCAAGAGCATCACCCTCCCAAACATTTTGACTCTCACCTAGATATACCCCAACACAATACCAAACATGAGAAGATGCCCACCCTATAGGAGTTGGGGAGACAGTTGGGAAAATCCCCCATATAACAATTTGAAATGCTCAAGTAATGAAATTAACATTACATAGATTATTAGGATATCTAATCTGTGCCTCTTTTTACTATCTAATGGGGCCAACAAAGAGCACTTTATATAACACTCTACCCTCTCGCATACTATGTAATTAAGAACTCTGGTAGCAAAACATTTTATGGATCACTCAAGCAATGAAAATGTAAGCAAAACAGTAAAGGGAGGCTCGCTAAACAAGAAATGCTGAGTCCAGCTCTCTAAGGATACTAACATTCTAATGCCCCCAACTAGACTGCTGTGCATATATAAATTAAAACTAGCCAGCAATTAGAGCCCTGGTCTTTAAAGAAATTCTAGAGCTCTGAAATAGTCCTCTCAAAGACTTAAACCATGACACCTCCAATGCTAAACCAGGGACAGTACAGTTTCTTCAAGAAGCCGAAAACTGTTCATCCTCCGAGGCCTGAGTATCCCGAGGTGGCAGACTGTCCAGAAATCTGTTAACCATCTCACAGTCCATGAAAAGATATGGCTTACCCTGGTAAGTGAAGCGGAGATGCACAGGAAAAAACAAATTAGCGGATATACCATAATCTCCAAAGCGCTGCCGTAACTGAAGGAGCTCTTTCCTTCTTGCCTGTGTACGAGCCACTACATCTGGGAAGATCGAAATCTGTAGCCCTTGGTATTGAAGGCCCCACATCTCTGGCAGCCACTAAGACCAACAAGCGCTCCTCCACCAATTCCAAGGTGACAAGTATGGTCGAGGTCTGTACAGCCTCCTGAGGCATCTTCCTATGGCTGGGTAAGCAAAAAACTCTTCTAATATGAAATGAGTCTGCTGATAGTCGTAAGGAATCTGTAAGCAAAGTGTTCACTGTAGGCTTAAGCTCTTGGGCTGAGATAGAGGCAGAAAGCCCGACCATTCGAAGATTTGCTGCCTGAAGTTGTATTTCTAGGGTTTCCACTTTATTGGACAGGTATTTGGAATCCCGAGCCTGTGCTGCAGCAAAACGTTCCTGGCGATCAGTGAACCCTGTGATAACCTTAGCATCCTCTTCTCTCACTTGTTCTAATTTTGTTACCCTATGGTCCATCGCTGACACAGAGGTATTTGTTTGGGTAACTTTGACCTAAATGTTTTGCAGAATGGAGAATATCCTCTCTATATTTGGGTCTTTCGATGCTGGCTGCGCTTTTACAATTAGGCCTTTTCTGGGTAGCATATATTCATCCACTGATTTAGCATGGAAAGCAGAAGATTTCTCAGCTTTTTTCGGTCCCATTTTATCCAAAATGATTTCCAAGTATTGCACTGAAAACTCAGTCCAAGAAAGGAAGAAGACAGTGAAATAATTGTTTATAATTCACTCCAAAATACCAAGCTGTACAAAAACCGTCTACTCAGGCTGCTGGCAGCTCCACCCTCCCAGCATTTTGCATTTTTACTGATTGATTTGTACATTTTTTTTATTTTTGGGGATCCTAACCCTTTAAGTACTGCTGCTTAAAGGAAGAGTCTACCACACATGATCAGTCTTTGAAAAAGTGCAATCTATGTGAAGTGCATTAGGCATCATGATGGAGGGGGATCTGCTTTGATCAATTGAAACTGCTGCTCTTTGTTGGAAAGCTGTCAAGTACCTGTTTTATTGTGTGCACCTGTACCAGACAGCACTTTGCAAGGAATAGGTTCATAGGTGTTATACGAGTTAGGAGGTCCAAGACCTTCTGTCAACTCACCATTTTTAAGTGGAAATACTCATACTTCTGCACATCAATATATATGTCTAGAGATTTTTTAAAAGTTTCCATCATGTCACTCATCACCACACTTTCTGGTAGTGAATTTCATGAGGATATCACCCTTTAGCTGTAATAGTTACTTCTTATAACTTTTCTATTGACTTTGCCACTTAATTTCAAATCATACGATCTTGTGGTTCTACAATTGTTTTGCCTGCCCAAGTCTATGGTTTTCCATGTAGATGCATTTTCTGTTGCACTAAACACTTGGCATAGATCCCCTTTCAAATTTCTATATTTTGTAGATTACAGACACAATTCTCTCAGTCTGTCTCCATACTCTCTACCTTGCATATTGCTAAGTATTTTGGTTACCTTTCTCTGTACCCTTTCGATGAGTTTTCTGCCTCCTATGTTTTGAGGTGCACAAAAGGGGGAACAATATTCTAGATGGGGCCTAGCCAGTGATGGGTACAGTGTTACAATCACATTAGCTTCTCGACTCATTATATTTTTGAACGTATACCTCAAGATTTTGTGGCACTTCTTAACTGTAGCCCTTGTATGTGCATCAAAATTAAATTGATTTGTAATAACTACACCCAGGTCTCGTTCATTAATCATCTCTTGTATGGTAATGTTATTTAATACATAGGTGTGTTTCTTGTTGCTATGTCCAAGGTGCATAACCTTGCACTTATCCTCGTTAATTTTCAACTTGTTCTTTTCCACCCATTGTTCCAACTGCTGTATATCTTTCTGTAATTTAGCTGCTTCTTCTACATTATTGACTATGACACCAATCTTAGTATCATCAGTATATCTGCATAGCCAGGTACTGTCTGAGGTCTGCAATGTAGCCACTAGTATATTAAATAGTGTTGGCCCCAGGACCGAGCCCTGGGGAACCCCACTTGTCACAATACCACACTACGGGAAGTGCCCTCTGATTCCTACACTTTGGATCCTGTTATCTAGCCAGGAGTCTACCCATTTTATTATTTTTGGGTGTAGTTTAATGCGTTTTAGCTGCTCCAGTAGTATTCTATGAGATACAAAATCAAAGGACTTCGAGTAGTCCAGAAAAGTAATGTCAACAGGCATTCCTCCATCCAAGGCAGCATTTACGGGCTCAAAGAACTGCAGGAGATTTGTTAAACATGACTTGCCCATTCTAAACCCATGCTGCAATATGGCTGCATAACTGCCTTGTTTTATATGGTTAACTATATGGTCTTGTATCAATGCCTCCAGTGTCTTACCCAAACCGGACATAAACTAATCGGTCAGTAGTTCTTAGCCTCCTTCCGATCACCCTTTTTATAAATCAGTGTCACCATCACCTCCCTCCACTATGGGAGGGTGATGCCTTCATTTATTGATGCATTAAATAACTTAGTGATTGGCCCTGCTAGTCCGTTTGATAGTTCCCTTAAGAACTTTGGGTTTATACTGTCAAGCCCTGCTGATCAGTTCAGTTTGATCTTGTTTATCTTATCTATGATGTCTTGTCTTGTAAACTTTATTTCACTGTCTATTGGAGTACCCTTATTATTAATAAGCATATGCTTATCTTTTGGCGGGCATGTACTTAAAAAGCATTTGTTCAGTTCTGAAGCTATGTCCTGTTCTCCATTGATAATCCTGATTTGCCCTGTAGTGGTCCACCCCTGTCTGGTTTCCCCTCAGGGATCCTACATAGTTATAGACCTTTTTTTATCTTGTATTGATGTTGCCATGTCTATCTCATCCTTTTTTTATGTTCTAATCATATTCTTACTCTGATTTACAGCCATTTATTGTTTTTCCAATTAGTCTCTGCTGGCTGTTTCTTATAGGTTTGCTGGCAAAGGCACCTAGTTTCACCTGAGCTCTTTTCTTCTAGGTTGCTTGTAAGGATAGAGCAAAGAACCTTACCAGACCAAGGAAAAGGTTTGTTTTGGCTAGGCAGATTTACTGTGTGTTATTATTTTCTTTTATATTCAGAGGGATTGTTACTGTTTGTTACTAACATTGTATTGCTTTATTTTTCTCTGATTCATATTGTTGTTGCTGGGTATACCTCTTGCTGCATTATTACAGGGTGTGCCTGCAGGTGTGTGCTGACAGATTACTGCTGTAATCTTCTGATTTAAATTGTGTTTTGCAAGGTATATCTTCTGTTACTGCTTTATTTTTCTATGTAGCAAAGTGTTTCTTACAGGGTATATCTTCTGTGAAATTGTTAGAGGTGGTGCTTACATTTTTGTGACTTTTTATCATTAGGCTAAGGAAATTACTGTTTGCCACTATTTTACTTTATTTTATTTATTTATTTTGCTGAAAGGTTTTTGGTTTGCCTCAGAGGTTTTGCAGTCTCCTTCTCACATTGAAGGAGCTAATTGCTTTCCTCCCACAGGGTATATCTTCTGTGAAACTGTTAGCATTGGTGCTTACATTTTTGTGACTTTTTATCATTAGACTAAGCAAAATTACTGTTTGCTACTATTTTATTTATTTATTTATTTTGCTGAAAGGTTTTTGGTTTGTCTCAGAGGTGTTGTAGCTCTTCCAGAGGATTAGGTGTGTAACTGGGGGGTGGAACTGACAAACTGTTAATAATTTCCAACAGAAGGTAGGGTTAAAAGGTCAGGTTAGTTGATATCTTGGAGGTGGAAGACTAAGTTTGCTGGCAAAGGCACCTAGCTTCACCTAAGCTGTTTTCTTCTAGGTTGCTTGTAAGGACAGAGCAAAGAACCTTACCAGAGCAAGGAAGAGGATTAAGGTTTCTTTTCGGCTAGGCAGATTTACTGTGTGTTATTATTTTATTTTATATTCACAAGGATTGTTACTGTTTGTTGCTAACATTTTATTGCTTTATTTTTCTCTAATTCATATTGTTGTTGCTGGGTATACCTTCTGCATTATTATGGGGTGTGCCTACAGGTGTGTGCTTACAGATTACTGCTGTAATCTTCTGATTCAAATTGTCTTTTACAAGGTATATCTTCTGTTACTGCATATCTTCTGTGAAATTGTTACAGGTGGTGCTTTACAGGTTTTACAGTTTTATCTATCATTATGCTAAGCTTTCAGGGCTACTGCATTTGTTGCTGACTGATTGTTTCTGCTCTTGCCTCCTTGTTTCTTTCGTCTATGATTCTTCCTTTTTGGCAGGGGAAGGGCCCAACCACCCAACCCATCCCCACCCAACCCACACTGCACTTCTTTTATAGGGCAGCACAGTCATGACAGTTCCTGTAGCAAAGCAGGAAGGGGCAGATCAGAGGGGTCTCCACACAGTGACCTCATTTACAGAGGCACAAGTAATTTAACTTGTTATAATAAGTGATACAAAAACAAACAAAACACAAAATCAAACTTTTGCTTTCATTTTCCTCCTTCTAATTACTCTGATCAGGTTATAAACCCAGCAACTTATCTGGAATGGATATTTTCAACTGCAGGTACTGCGGGACACTTTTCAAAAGGGCAGTTATAAAGGATTTAGGACACTGTCCTACATGCTGGACCATTGGAGATCTAAGGGCCCAGCTCCAGATAGCATGGACAGAGACTGGGTGCCTCAGATTGCATATTCAGGAGGAAATATATTATAAGAACCCTCTGCCATTTCCCCAACATCCAACAGTAGCACCTCGACTGCAGAGGATAGTTGGTCCAGGAGGTTGGCAGGTGGTTAGGAGGGGAAAATTGGGTGCCCCATCACTCGGTGCTCTCCAACATATCACCTCAACAAACCATATAAAAACTACAAACAGGTATCTGCTTCTATCTCTGAAATCAAACAAAGGGGCAGAGGACACTGCAGAGTAGGACACTGCCGCACAGGAGCTAGCACAACAAAACTCTCCCAAAACAGGAACCAAAACAAAAAAAGCAAAAAGGAAATCCCAAACTCTTCTAATCATAGAAAACTCCATGATTCTGGGAATTGATGCCTATCTCCAGCCAGGGGTAATGGTCAGATGTCTCCCAGGTACATTGGCATGGAGAGACACTGACCGCATTGCTAAAATTGTACAGGAAGTAGGAGAAAACATCAACATCTTGGTACACATAGGGACTAATGATCTCACCAGCCAGTCAGTTGTGGAGACCAAGGAACACCTGACTAGACAGGGTGAAAAACTATCATCCATTTCATCCGGCATCTCCTTCTCTGAGATCCTGCCAGTCTGGGAGAGGGAGCGCAGATGGACGGATGGTCAGAGAAGGGGAGATAGGGGAGCTAAACATGTGGCTCAAGGGCCGGTGCCAGGAAGAAGGACACAAATTTGTAGATAACTGGGAACAGTTTTGGGAGCAAAAGTTCTTTAAATTTGATGGACTGCATCTGACTAAGGAGGGAGTCAGTGCATTGGGCAGAAGTTTGATGCCTTTGCAGAATATTTAAACTAGCAAATGGGAGAGGGGTGCAACACCCGATAAGTCGAATGGAAAGAACACCCCTCCCCCCCTCACCTAGTGATCAAACAGGAGTTCAGCATGTTTGTAGTTCATTTTCATCACCAGGTAAGGAAAAAGGTCTGGCTTCCCATACAATGCACAGAGGAAATGCCAGGCCTCGCCCAACAACCAACACACCAAAATCTAGCCACTGGAAAATCATGTACACAAATGCTTGCAGTCTGGGAAACAAGATCTCAGACCTGCAGGCAATAATGACAGAGGCTAAAGTGGACATAGTAGCCATTAGCAAGACATGGTTCACCAGTAACCACACTTGGGAGACTTCAGTACCCAGCTATGTACTGTTCAGAAGAGACCGAGGTGCAAAAAAGGGGGGGTTGGAGTGACACATTACTGTTAGAAGATATACAAAACATGACAGCTAAGGGGGAGGTTCTGATAATGGGAGACTTCAACATGCCAGATACAGATTGATCAATACCAGCAGGAACATCTGCCAGAACTAGACACATAGTGGATTCCCTGTAGGGGGAGGGTCTCAAACAACTGTACAACAACCCACATGAGACAGGGCTATCCTAGATCTAATACTGACTAACAGGGAAAGGATCACAGATCTCCAGGTAGAAGGTCACCTGGGGGCCACTGACCATCACATGGTATGGTTCAATTTGGCCACTAGAACTAAATCATCCCATTCCAAGGCAAAACTATGGGACTTCAGAGGAGCTGATTTTGATAAGATGGCCAAAAGAGTTAAGCTAGTCCTGGCAAGAATAAATTCATGTGAGGGGGTACATGCAAAGTGGGCAAGTATTAAGGATGCAATACTTGAAGCAACATCCCATTGTGTTAGAGAGAAAAGGAAGTGCAAAAGAAGAAGGAAACCACTTTGGTTCTCAAAAACAGTAGCAGAAAAGGTCAGAGCCAAAAGGCTGGCCTTCAGTAAATATAAGAGAACGCAGTGGGATGAAGATATGAAGGCATACCAAACTTCCCTAAGGGAAGCAGGGAAGGCAGTAAGGCAGGCAAAGGTCCAAACCAAGGAAATACTAGCACAAACAGTAAAAGAAGGTGACAAGACTTTCTATAGATACATTAGTGAAAGGAGAAAGTCCAGAGGGGTATTGCTAAGATCAAAGCGGATAAGGAGGAGTGTGAGGAGGAGGACCATGTAAAAGCATCTATCCTAAATAGATAATTCTGCTCAGTATTTACTGAGGAGAAGGTAGGGCAGGGCCCACAGCTAAACACCATGGACACAGGGGGGGAGGTATGCACTAGTCCCTTCACAAAAGAAAGGGTCCTACAAGAGCTCGATAAACTCAGGGTTGACAAGGCAATGGGACCGGATGGCATACATCCCAGGGTACTAAAGGAGCTAAGGGTGGAACTAGCACAGCCATTATCAGAACTGTTTATTGAGTCTCTGAGCACAGGAGAGGTCCCTGAAGACTGGAGAAGGGCTCATGTGATCCTGCTCCACAAGAGTGGTAGCAGGGAGGAGGCAGGAACTACAGACCAGTCAGTCTTACCTCAGTAGTGGGCAAGATTATGGGGCACTCCTTAAGGAAAGGATAGTGCAACACCTGGAATCCATAGCAGCACAGGATCCAAGACAGCATGGGTTTACAACAGGAAGGTCCTGTCAAATTAATCTCATAGATTTCTTTGACTAGGTAACCAGAGTGGTGGACCAAGGGGGAGCAGTTGATGTCACCTACCTTGACTTCAGCAAAGCTTTTGATACTGTTCCACATAGAAGATTGATTAATAAGCTGGGTAGGCTTGGGGTGGGTCAGAAGTTAGTCAACTGGGTGGCTAACTGGTTGACAGGCAGAAAACAGAGAGTGGTGGTAAACTATATACAGTCAGAAGAGATGCAAGTCACAAGTGGGGTACCACAGGGATCAGTCCTGGGGCCAGTCCTCTTCAATATCTTCATCAGTGACATTGCAGATGGACTGGAAGGCAAGGTTTGTCTGTCTGCAGATGACACCAAGATCTGCAACAGGGTAGATGATCCAGATGGGGTGGGCAGAATGAGAAGAGATCTGGATAAACTGGCAAAATAGTTGGAAGAGTGGCAACTGGGGTTTAATGCAAAGAAATGCAAGATCATGCACATAGGGAAGAGAAACCCTGAAGCCACGTATAGGTTGGGAGGGGAGTTGCTGGCAGTCACAAGGGGAAAAAAAGAGACTTGGGCATCATCATCACAGATAACCTGAAATCATCCAAGCAGACTACTAAAGCAGTAGGTAAGGCTAGTGGGATGTTGGGGTGTATTAGTAGGGGTATCACAAGTCGTAAGAGGGAGGTAATAATCCTCTTTACAAGATACTAGTTAGGCCCCATCTGAGTACTGCATGCAGTACTGGAGGTCTACCACAAGGACATTAACCAAATTGAGGCAGTCAGAAGGCAGCAAAATGGTCCAGGGACTGCATCAGAAAACATATGAGGACAGATTAACGGAACTCAATATGTATACCCTAGAGCAAAGGAAGGAGAGAGGTGATATGGCCAAACAATTCCAACACCTTAAGGGCATTAACAAAGTGGAAGAGTCTATAGTTTCAATATAAGAAAAATAGCAGGACAAGAGGACACAGCATGAGATTAGAGGGAGGCCTATTAAGGGGTAATGTGAGGAAGTTCTTTTTCACAGAAAGGGTTGTGGATACTTGGAATGGCCTACCTCAGGAAGTGGTGGATATGAATACAGTGCAGGGCTTTAAACAGGCATGGGATAGGCATAAGGGAGCAATACAGATAAGTATGAATAGATAGGCCATTGACAGAGCAAATGCTGATGGCATATTCATAAGGTAGAAAAAGAAATGGGCAGACTGGATGGGCCTTGTGGTCTTTATCTGCCGTTAACTTCTATGTTTCTATGTTTTATTATATAATCTCCTTTTTCTTTTAACACTGGATTTTATTGATTTATCCTACCAGGTTGGTATTCTGCCTTTTTTGTTATACTTTTTTATTTTGGGTACCCATGCTTTTATGCAGTGATCCATGTTCAGCTTTAACTTGGCCCATATTGGAAGGGGAAGGGAAACATTGTTTAACCAGGAGTAGCACACTAAGCTGAAGCTTGTTTCCAGATGTGACCTGGGAACACAAGGAAGTTAAGTGACTTGCTCTGTATCATACAGTATGCATCTAGGCGGCTGTGGGATTCAAACCCAGATCTCCAGATCAGCAGCTCAGAGCCTTAACTCACTGCACTATACTGCCCAACTCTTTCATGTCTTCCTCCCAATTCCACATTCCAAGATATTGTCTCATTTGTATGTAGTCTGCTTTATGATAGCATTTGAGTGTGGTTGACCCTTTTACACTCTCACAAGTTGTATTAGTCTCCATACAAATAACACTGTGGCCACTGTCACCTAGGGGATCTGAGACCCCTATATTAGTTATATTCTCCTCAAAGTTGTATAACATGAGGTCCAGAATGTGATTTCCCCATGTATTATCCTTGACTATCTGTTCAAGATTTTATGTAACCTCATTTCAATTAATTATTTTCTAGGGAGGATGAGCCCTCTAGGGTAGACCAGTCAATCGTAGGAAAATGAAATTCACCCAGCAGTAGGTAGTCTCCTTCTATGTTCATACTATCCAAGGCTGCAAGGAATCTATTGTTCTCCTCAGGGCTAAGGTTAGGAGACATGTGTCCTAAGCCTATCGTGAGACATTTTGCTGGCAGTTGGATTTGAACTCATAGTAAATCTGTGTCCTTTTTGCAGACTTCCTGTGGACTAATTTCATGGGCTCTAAGGTTGTCAGCTATGTATAGTGCTATTCCGCCCCCTTGTTTCTCTTCACTTTTTTTTTTTAGAAACTTATTATATCCTGAAATTTCTGTACCCCAGTCCCCATCCCTAAACCATGACTCGGTAACTGCACATATTGATATATTATCTTGATGCAATCTATATTTTAATTAATCCATTTTGTTCCACAAGCTCCTTGTGTCAATAGGAACTTCAGTTTATTATCCTAATTTCTGGTTGATATGGTAATGTTTGCTTTCTCTGTATTTGCAAGTTTATGTCTTCTCCTTTGATTCGTTTTCAGTGACCCTTACCAGATGGTCCCCCTTTCCCTGTTTACTTAATTTAAAGTATCCACAATGCATGGGTTTATGTGATAATGGCGAACGCCTAAAGGCGATTACCATTATCACTCAGTCAGAGTGCTGAAAACATTTTTGGCACTCTGACAACCCCAGCGCCTCAGGACAATGGTGCCAGGACACTATCTTACTGCTTTCTGTCGGGGGGGTTGTGCCCCACCCCCCACACCACCCCTCATGGAGGGCATTGCCCCACGCACCCCCTACTTAAGGATTCTCAACTCCAGGAGGGTGCACGTCAGGGGGGTGAAAGCAGGAAAAAAAAAAGGTTCAGGCTGGGTGCAATAAAATTGCACCAGCACCCGGACCCAAACCCGGTACCTCTCCCACCGCATCCACTCACCAACCCCAATGCCATGATGCAGCTCGGCCAGCCACCACAGCGCCACCCCCTACAGTTTCCACCCCTTCCCAGGCCATGCTCACCATGCTCAATCCCACTTCCCCCCGCATACACATAGCGACATCCTGTTGCCCAATTCACCCACAGCCTCATCCGGTCGACCTACCCTCCCCGTCGCCATGAGGGATTGCGCCGGGAAGGAGTCGCCGTAAATGACAGTGCCCTTCCTCATGCACCCACCTCATGGGTTACCACAATGCATTCTGTGAATAATTTTGCCAGCAGGTCACTCCCTGTTCTGCTTAAGTGCATCCTTTCATGATGATAGAGATGTGGTTTGTCCTGAAATTGTTTCCATGAATGTATGCATTTTATTTTATTCATTAGGCACCATTGTCTTACCCAGATGTTAATTTTGACAATTTTCTTATTGTTACTGTGGTTCATCCTAGGTATTGGTAATATTTCATAGAAAATTAGTTCATACACATGTGCCTTCACTTTTGCATATTCCTCCTATAATGCATTAGAAATGTTTTCTGCTTGATTATGTCTTACATCATTTTGCCCCTACGTGTACCAATATTAATGAGTTTTCTTGCACCTTTTCCATTAAATCTGATGTTATTGTTAGCATATCTCTAACTCCTGCTCCTGGGAAGCAACTACTGATTACCTGTTCTTTGTCCGTTTTTGTAGTAGTGTGATCAGTACTATATATCTGATAATAGAATCCCCAAGAATGTATATGGCTCTTTTTGGTTTTGTGCCTGTTTGCAACTGTGGAGTTATATGGTTTCATTTTCTACATTAGTGCTATTTACAATTTCCATCAAGTTATTTGTTTGATTTTCAATATTTTCTACCAAGTCGAATAATAGTGTAAATTGATTCTGTGTAGGAATGCTCAAATCCATGGCACACCTTCCTTTTTGTGCTTTATTTATCTTTTGTGAGTGCTGAGGTGTTTCTTCCTCTTTGTGGTCCCTTTGTCACTTCCCCACTGCTTCCACACTCTATTCCCCTGCTAGCTGCTTTTTAGTTGTGTCTGTTGTAGACAATTGTTTGCTTGAGAAACTTTTTATGCATTTAAGTTTAAGTTTCAGACCAGTTACTTTGCTTCTGAGCCCCATTAGTTCTTCACACTGTGCACAGGTGTATTGATTAAAGTCTCTTATTTCCACAACACTGAATCTGGAACATATACAGCACACAACTCCAATCCCCACCCCACCCACCACCAGCAAGATAACATAATTTGTGTCCATTACTTTGGATACCAGATAGATTCAATTAGGTTAGACTAGCTGTACTTCTTTGTTCAGAGATAGTACAATATATTCATGTTTATTAGCTTTGTGTCTTATTGGTCTCCTAGGATTAAGTTTTATATATTATTTGTGCAGATACTTACTTCAGGACTACAGTCTCAACTTGTTGTATCACACCTGGCCCTCTTTCCCTTCTTCCCCATCTGACACTGACACTGACAGATGCTGCTGGCCTCTGCCAGTGTTGCCTCTGCCCTGTGCCTGCCTCCACTCGCTGAGGCATTCCTTTTATACTCTACAGGGTGAAAGTGCTGCTCCCCTGCTGCTGTGAGGTTGCAAAGCAACCCTACCCTTGCCCAGGACTTTTAGACTGCAGCCGTAGACTGCCTTTAAAAAGGCAACCTATTCAACTGCCTTCAGAATGCAGAAGGACTCCTCTTGACTGCACCTAACTGCAGTAGCCTGAAATTCCTCTGCCCCTTGAAAAACAGGAGGCAGAAGTCACGTGACTACAAGTCCAGAGAGTTTTTTCAAATAAAGTGTATAAACCAAGGACTCCTTAAAGTACTGTGACTGTGCTTTCTTTATTGCTGAAAATGTTTTTCGTATAGACTGTCTTCAGGTTTGATTGGTGCTGGCTTCTTTTGCCTGCCATTACATGTCTTTTTAAGCTATGGCACAACAGTCCAAGCTGCGGTGTCACAGAAACTTCACTGCTTGACAATTTTTACATTTTGTTTTCTGTCTGATAACTAGTTACTAATCCAGTTTAGAATGTTGCCCTCTGTTCCGATAGAATTTATTTTGCTGATCATTTCATTATGAAGTATTATTTTTTTATTTTTTTATTTATTTATTAAACTGTAGGATTACAAATACCTTTGAGCATGATCTGCTCATTTACAAAGGTTCCACATCAAAGGAAGGGGGAAACATACAGACAGAGGTTGGAAATGGTATACAATCAAAACAATGGTATATAATCAAAACAATGGTATACAAAAAAACACAGGCATGGTTGACATAGTTTTACAGTTGTAACACACTTAAAAATAAAAGATGTTACTAGAGAGCAATTTAATATTTGTAGCTAGATGAGGTGACAGAGAAAGGAATTAAGAAACAGATGGACTATCAGTGAGAGATAGCGAGGAAAGGGGACAGAAAAAAAGTAGGCTGGCTGAGAGGCCATTGTCAGGGGGGAGGGGAGGTGGTCTAGGACAGGGGAATATGGGCAATCGGCAAGAGGAGGGAGAGAGAGGGGACTAGGAGGGATGTGATTATAGGTTTGTGGGGAGGTGTAGGGGTGTGGGGGAGGGGGGACAGAGAGGGAAAAGGGTATCGAGAAGCAGGAATCATGGAGGGTAATGTTCAGGATGAAGGCAGGTTAACAAGTTATGAGCAATTAGGCGGTGGTTAGAGCAGACCTTTAGGAGAAGCAATCACACTGAGTGGTAGAGGTGAGGTAATGTCAGAGATTCCATTTAAAGGGTCCAGGCATTGCAGAGGAGAGTGCTTCTTTGTTGAGGGAATTGAACCAATGTGGAGCCCTATAGCTGAAGGACCACTGACCCATGGAGGTATGACATCTGGGAACCTGAAAGGTTTGGTATTGGGCACTACATGTATGCTGTTTACCACTGAAGGCAGCGAGGAGCTTATTAACACCAGGAGGCATAAGTCCAAGGAGAACCTTTTTGGTTAGCAGGCAGGTCTGGTATTGTATTCCGTTGAGGAGTGGAAGCCAGCCAGTCTGTGCGTAGAGGTCACAGGTATGTGTAAGTCAGGCAACACCCATTAAGAGCCTGCATGCTTTCTTGAGTGAGATTGAGATCCTGCATAGGGCAGTTGTAGAAGCGGAGCCATAGATGGCCAGACCGTAGTCAATAATAGAGATGACAGAACTGTAGATGGCCAGTCTAAGGGCATTCTCAGACAAACAGTGCTTGTGCTTGTGCAATAGACCAATCCGGATGTTGGCCTTGGCAACAGAGTCAATATGCCTAGTGTAAGAGAGAGTACTATCCAGTGTAATACCAAGGTACTTGAACTCCGAGACATGTTCAAGCAAGTACCCGATGTTGTTCTTGATAGTGAGAGAAAGAGATTTGTGCCTGCTCTGTGGATTATAGAAGGTCATAGCTTTGGTCTTACTATAATTCAGGATGAGCTTTTGCGTTCTCGGCCAGTTTTCAACATGTTGGAAGTCTAGCTGCAGTTGGGTTTTGAGGATTTTGGAGTTATGGTGGCTAGAGAACAGGACAGCATCATCCGTGTAAAGTAGTATTTTTTGCTGGCAGACACTAGGGAAACTGTTGAGGAATAGGGGAAGAGTGGTGGGCCAAGAATGGACCCCTTGGGGACTCCGGAGAGGACAGGCTTTAGATCAGACATAACACCTGAAATTCTGACACGTTGGACCCAATTCCTGAGATAACTAGCAAACCATGATATGGCATCATTGGAGAGCCCAATGAAGGATAGTTGCCTGAGAAGTAGAGGGTGGTTAACGGTGTCGAAGGCCTTTGTCAGGTCTATGAAAACTGCTCCCCCACAGTTTCCTTTGTCGAGTGTGTCGTGGATGAAACTTGTAAATTCCAGTAGGGCCATGGTGGTGCTGTGTTCTTTTCTGAAGCCATGTTGTTCTGGGCATTGGACTTTGTACTTATCCAGGAATTCAACTAATTGGTCTGAGACTATTCGTTCCAATGCCTAGGATAATGGAGGGAGGAGTAAGATGGGTCTGTAGTTGGTATGAAGAGACCTATCCCCAATTTTGTGCACCAGTGTGACAGTTGCCTGTTTCCAGAGAGAGGGGAATTGGCCCAGTCTTAGAGAGAGGTTAAAGATCTTTGTCAATGGTTCAAGAGTTTCATCAAGAACTGGCAACAACAGTTTTAGGTCAAGGGAGCCTCCACTGTACCCAGTCTTACGGATGGCCTTGTGGACATAATTATAGGCCACTTGTGGAGGAACCTCTTTGAAGAAGAATTGTGGAACTGTATGAACATGTTGGGGGGTGACGTGGGGGGTATTGGTGGGAGAGTCGTCAAAGAAATCAGGAGGGAGGACACTATCCAGGTTAGAGAAAGCATTATTAAAGGTATTGGTAATGGTGCTAAGATCGAGCGTTGGGGGTACCAAGAATATTGAGCATGGTGGGAGGTGCTTTAGGATCCTTGCCTGTCATCTCTTACAGGTTGTTCCAGAAGTTTTTCCCATCCCCCCAGGAGTTGGTCAGTGCCCCCTTACAATATTTGCTGTTAGCATTCCAGATCTGACAAGTGCAGTCATTTCTGGCTACTTTGTATTTTTGTATGTTACCTTACATTGGAGTAGTACGAGCACAGTGCCAGAGATGGTCCCTGTGCTTATGAAGAGTTACAAGTTCTGTAGTAATCCATGGGTTAGACCATCTCTTGACCTTCATTTTTTTCAGTGCCATATAGATATCACAGGCATTATTAAAGCATTTGATGAACAGGTCCAAAGCTTTATTAGTGTCACAGAGCGTGTCAATCACAGCGCAGTCAAGACTGTTTAGATGGGATTTTAGTAGCTGTAGGTGCCCTTGTTTAATTACCCTTGTGTAGATTAGTTTGGGAGGAGGTTTGTGGAATTTGTTGGACCAAGAGCAGATGACAGGTGAGTAGTCACTTATGGCATCGGGAAGAACTGAAACATTTGAGATTCATTCAGGGCGGTTAGACAGAATCCAATCCAGTAACATGAGAGTACCAGTCTCATAGTTTCATCTGGTGGGGGCGTGGACAAGTTGTGTAAGGTGCTGTGCTGTGCTGTGACTGCATCTTTATAGGCAGAGGTTTCAGGGGAGAGCCAGTTAATATTAAAATCACCTAGAATTTTGGTTTCAGAGTTAGAGTGCTGGCTCTTAAGGTATTCCATGATGTTGTTGAAACTAGGGGCCTGGTCCTTTGGGGGTAGATAAACTGAGATAACAGTGAGTTCCTTATTATGGGCACCAAGGAGGACTTTGATAGCAAGGACCTGAGAGGAGTTGCCTTGTTTAGGAGAAGGAATGACATGACTCAAGAGGGTATTCCTTAGATATATGGCACAGCCACCACCACGTTTAGTGAGCCTGTCTTGCCTGAATAGGGAGTAAGCAGGAATTGAGACTGGTGAGTCTGGGATCTTAGGGTTTAGCCATGTTTCAACAAGAGAGTATATCAGGATTGTGCTGCTGGATCCATGTTTGGAGGTGATCAAGCTTGACGAGGATGCTGCAGGCATTAATAGATGCCAAGGTGAGAGACCCTTCCTTCTTGTTTGTTAAGTCCGCGGGCTGTCCAGATGGTCCTGGATTGGGGTGCACCTGTCTTGAGAGCAAGAGCAGCATAAGCAAAAGTCATAGGAGAAAGGATTTGAGCATATTGCACACGTGTCTTTTTGTTATGATCCTAGTCCTTTTGTCACCACAGAGCAAACGCTGCCTGGATATGTTGTAGAGTACAATCAAAGCCTGAGGGATCACTGGGAGGTTTAGCATCTGAAGTTTGAGTAGGTAGCCAAGGTGCCAAATGGGGGAGCAGAGGACCAAGTTATCGGTGCTGTGTGTCCCTGTGGTCATACCAGTAGTGTAGTGTAGTGCAGATCGTAGAGTGGTAAACACTGCAGGTGAGACTGGCAAGGGTTGCTCACGGGGGTAAGGGACAGAGAAGCACAACCATGGCAACTAAAATCCACTGAGTACACATCTCAAGTCAGGAAAATAATCTGCAACAAAGGGAGCGGTCTCAGAAGGGAAGGGAGGGTTCACTAATGGGCAACAGTGGCAGCTGAGCTAGTAATAGAGAGAATGTGCAGAAAGAAGAAGGAGTGGTCAGTCAGGAATAGCTGATCCAATGGGAGAAGAACACTCAGAGTGGGAGGGTCATAAGGATACTTAAAGGAAGCCTGGGTGGGAGTGGGACAAAATTTCAGTGCAGGACAGAGTCAAAATCCTTATAGCAGACCAAGCGAACAGTGCCCCAATAGCCGTGCTGCCTGTTGCCGTCTGGTCCAATCACAAGACACCAGCAGTAGGAGCGGACCAATCGCTTTACAGTTGCTGAGATCCCAGCTCCTTCGCTAAGGAGCGGATGTACCTTGGGTATGGAATCTGTATATGGATTCCAGGAGAATGGTTAGATAGTTTCGGTGGGTCCGGCGCAGCGGCCGAGGTTACGGCCGTTGGGCGCCACTTACGGTGATGGTGCCGTTCGTCAAGGCAGTCTCCCTAGAATGGAAGTTAAGAGAGAAGCCGATTAAGAGGGCTGCAATTCCTGTGAAAGGGGGGCGGGGGAGTGGCGGCAGACTGCCAGTGGGGGTGGAGGTTGAATAACAAGGCAAAGGTACAGCGTAAAAGGGAGGGTTGGGAGGTGAGACAGGGGTGAGAGGCAGTTATTAACAGACAGGAAGGGACTTAGGTTAGGGGGAGGGTGGAGGTGGCGTTAGCTTGGAGGAGTCAAAGCGAGCGAAAAACTGGAGATTTTGTGAGAAAAACAAATTATAGAAGAGAGATGAAGGGAGGTGGGGGGCTGTATCTGGGAATGTTACCTACCCAAAGTAGGTAGACAGAGGGGCTGGGGTGGAGTGAGCGGGAAAGTAGGAGAACGACAGATAAAAATGCTACACAGTTCAAATTAATCAGCTAAGCACATACAGCAAAAAAATGTAGATTACAGATCAGCATTAACAGAGATAGGGAAAACAATAATTGTAGCAGTAAACACAGTTGAGCAGTGCAAACAGTGGAAAGGTTCTAGCAAATTATTAAAAATTTCAGTGCAGGACAGAGCCAAAATCCTTACACTGTAGCGGACCAAGCAAAAAGCACCCCAATGGCCATGCAGCCTGTTGCCGTCCGGTCCAATCACAAGCCACCAGTAGTGGGAGCAGACCAATCACTTTACAGTTGCTAAGACCCAAGCTCCTTTCCTAAGGAGCGGATGTACCTTGGTTATGGAATCTGTATCAGGGTTCCAGCTGGAGAGTGGTTAGATAGTGTCGATGGGTCTGGCACAGCAGCTGAGGTTGCGGCTGTTGGGCACCGCTTACAGCGATGGTGCCATTCATCCAGGCACTCTCCCTTGGGTATGGAATCCATATCAGGGTTCCAACAGAGTGGCTAGATAGTGTTGGTGGGTCCCGGCGCTGTGGCCAAGGTTGCAGCTGTTGGGCGCCGCTTACGGCGATGGTGCCGTTTGTCCAGACAGTCTCCCTTGGGTATGGAATCCGTATCATGGTTCCAGGAAAGCTGTTAGATAGTGTCGGTGGGTCCGGCACAGCGGCCGAGATTGTGGCCATTAGGCGCACTTACGGCAATGGTGCCATTCATCCAGGCAGTCTCCCTTGGGTATGGAATCCATATCAGGGTTCCAGGACAGCGGTTAGATAGTGTCGGTGAGTCCGGCGCAGTGGCCGTTGGGTGCCGCTTACGGCGATGGTGCTGTTTGTCCAGGCAGTCTCCATCAATCAAAGCCTTACAGAAATCCAGATAAATGATGTCCACAGGAATACCCACATCTGGCTTTCTTCTAACCAGGTCATAAAACCTCAGCTGATTTGTCAAACAGGACTTCCCTTTTGTCAACCTGAGCTGAGGTTAATCTATCATTTTCCTCCTGACTCAGGTGGATTTCAGTGTACAAACATACAGATTAAGGAAAGGAGGAAGACCATTGGCCACCAACTCAGTGGTATAGTGTTACTACCCTGTCATCCTTTTTACTTCAGACTACTTATCTAGTTTAAGCTTCGCTCCACCAGTGGGCGGTCAGCGGCATCTAAGCTGACTTAGGGAACCATGAGGCTGGGAGGGACAGCGAGGGAGCACCCGAGAAAGGCACAGCCAATCGCCTGCCATCCCTACCCCACAGCACCCAGCTGAGCGCCGGGGCTTCGCTCCGCCAGCAGGCGGTTGGCGGCACCTAAGCCGACTCAGGTAACCATGAGGCCAGGAGGGACAGCGAGGGAGCACCCGGGAAAGGCGCAGCCAATCGGTAGGCGAGCGCTTCTCTAGGCACAGCAGCCGATTGGCTCTCCTGCCCCATTGACTTACATTGACTGAGCCTGCCTTACCGAAATCTGTCTGGGACTTGATTTTCTTCCCTGTATTCTTGCAAAATCCCAAAAAAGGAGCTGTCTTTTATTCTTACTGCATCTGTAAAGGGAATCTGTTGATTTAATTGTATTTCTGCTATAATTCTAATCCTTGGTATCGAAGTGGGCCAGGCAGCTGGCGCCCACCTCCTCCCTTAAACTGTGTAATTTACCTAAAAGGTGCTGTTTTCTGCTAATGTAATTGCAAGGAAACTGCTGATTTATTGCTCTTTACTGTGATTACAACTCCTTTTTGCATTTGCAAAGGTGGGCCAGGCAGCTGAGGCCACAGCCCCACAGTCTTTTGTTGTGCAGATTTAGTCAGTGACAAACAGGAACACTAGTTTCTGCCTCTGTTTAATTGTTGCACCTTCCTCTGTCTCTCTCAGCCTGCCATCCCTACCCCAGCACCCAGATGGCGCTGGGGCTTCGGCTCCTGTGGTGATCGGCAGCACCTAAGCCGACTCAGAGAACCATGAGGCGGGAGGGACAGCGAGGAGCACCGGGAAAGGTGCAACATTTTGCCCACCCGCCCTTCCCCCTCTTGTGTGTTACTTTATAGGCATCTTCCACGAAATCTCTTCCCGCCCTCAGCATTATTCTAAACCAATGGACTGTCACCCGGCTTGCTGATCCAACCAATGCAACTTCACTACTCCCCGATAGCCAACTAACAATGTCTCTCTCATAATGGGAGTTTACTTCTGATACTTCTTTCACTGTCAGCCATGGGGTTCCACAAAGAAGATGTCCCTGTCACACAAATTAGGGTGATCCATCCGCCCAGTCTCTCTGAACCATCCCCTTTGGTTGACGCTCAGACCCTCACATATGCCCTACCATTGCTGCATCGACTACAGTGGTGTGACCACCAAAAAGAGACACATACCATCACACATGTATTTCAATCAAGGCTCCACTACTGGATATACAGATCCCCCCTAAGCCTAACCACCAAACTGCTACTTGGTGTCTCGACACAATTCCTTAACCCCACATGGAGCACCCCAAAAGAGTGTCAACAGAATAAGAGAAGGAGGACCAAAGACAGCCCCCTCTCCCTATCACTGGCAGCCCTCATGAAACTCCTGCTCTTTCTATTGCTCTATATTGGTAACGTGAAAATCAACCCTGGACCCCCTGAATGTATCACCTCTCCATCAGACCTAACCTCAATTAAAGGCCTCAGTTTCCTGCATATTAATGTATGCAGTCTGTTGAAAAAACTTACATTGATACAAGCCTAGGTTGCCCATATCTTGCCAGACTTTCTCGTGGTATCTGAGACATGGCTCAAACCCACCACAGCAGACAGGGATGTTAACCTACCCAACTATCAGCTATTCAGAGCTGATCGCCAAACAAGGGGAGGTGGAGTAGCCATATATGCAAAACCGTTATAGCTGTATCCTGTATTGCTGCAACCTCTATGCCCAAGGAATTTGAATGCCTATCCCTAAAAGTCTCTCTCCCCAATACAGCAGCTTTTCAGCTAGTTGGATGCTACAGACCCCCCTCTGCTGAACACAAGCTCTTATCCCACCTGGGGAACCTGCTCAAGCCTAGCACTGAAGAAGTCATTATTCTAGGTGACCTGAATTTCAACTGGCTTACCCAGGCAGCTGCACCTCTGGTATCATTCTGTGATACTTATGGGTTCACACAACTAATTAATGAGCCAACAAGAATTAATGCAAGGAATAGTAATAACAGCACACTACTTGATATCATGCTAGTGAATAAACCACATCTATTCACACCGCTGAGTGCTTCTCTGCGATATAAGTGATCACTGCCCCATCGCAGGGGTAAGATCCACCAGCATAACACCAATCCCTGCAAAATTCCTCATGAGGAGATCCAAGAAAAACATCAATATTGAAGGATATTTGCATGATCTAGCTCACTCTCCACACTGGCAAGAATTTTGTCTTGCCCATTCTGTTGAAAAAGCTCAGCAGGTGCTAAATAGCATTATAATAAATGCCCTTAACATCCATGCCCCAATCTCTAGTATCCGAATAAAAAACAAATTATGTCGTTGTTTTCAGCTGACCTCAAAGCTGCACTGCTGGAGAGAGACAAACTCTGGAAAATGGCAAGAAAAACCAAGAATGCAAATGACTGAATGATCTTTAGGAAAGCCAGGAATAAATGCACCAAGAAAGTTAGGGATGCAAAGGCTGCCTTCTACTTGGCCGAGCTCGACTCCTCCTATCATAATCCTGCTAGATTTTGGGGTACCTTCAAGGGTATGGTGGGGCAGGACGCTAACACCTCCCTTCCAACTCAATTACACAACAGTTATGGCCCTATCACTGGCAAAATGGAAATTCTGGACGCCTTCAATAACCACTTCACAATGGCTGGCCTTGCTTTTGACACCTCTCCAGCTAACCTGCTGAGGGAACAATTAAGCTCCCATTACACTGGTGATCAGAGAGCTGACTCTTCCTTCAGCTTCAAATCTATACTGTTGAAGCAATAGAGGATCTATTATGGCAACTGGATACCAAAAAAGCACAGGGCAGACTCTCTGGACCCCTACTTTCTAAAGAATGCGGGCCATGTACTTGCAGTCCCCACACACACCTCTTTAACCTATCTCTAAACTCTGGCTCTATTCCCACACTGTGGAAGACAGCCCAAGTGGTTCCCTTCTAAAATCAGGGACCCTATGGAACTTAATAATTACAGGCCCATTTCCATCCTACCAGTGCTATCCAAGATGCTGGAGAAATTAGTGGTAACCAATTAAGAGTATCTTGACAATGCTAACCTCTTAAATCCAGCTCAATCTGGATTCAGGGCCAAGCATAGCACTATCACTGCACTAGCCAAGGTCACAAATGACTGGCAAACTGAATTAGATAAAAAGAATAATGTCTGTGCAGTATTCCTGGACCTGAGCAAAGCATTCAATACTGTGGACCACGAGCTTCTACTATCATCCCTGCACTCCCTTGGCCTAGATCCACCCTCCCTTAAGTGGTTCAGATGTTATCTCACCGGTAGGTCACAGCAGGTAAAAGCTGAAGGTGACCTATCCCCATTAAAACCACTGTTAAGAGGAGTCCCCCAAGGTTCTATACTGGGTCCTATCCTTTTTGCCATTTATATAAATAATATTGATTCAACCCTCACCAATTCCTCTGTACACTTCTTTGCTGATGACACTGTTTTGTATGTCAGCAACCCTCCGCCTGCAGCTGCTCGTGAAATCCTACAAACAGAATTCTCCTTGTTACAATATCAGCTACTTGAGAAAAAGCTTCTGTTAAATGCAAAGAAAACTAAAGCAATGATGTTCACAAACCAAAGCTCCACCAGCACTTCCTCCTCAATCATTCTCCCCCAGCTATGCACTATACTTGGAGAAAATCTGGGAGTATGTAGAAAACTTCAAATACCCAGGTGTGTGGATTGACAACAGACTCGACTTCACTCATCATTTAGAAGAACTGTTAAAAAAGCTTCGCCAAAGGCTTGGCCTTCTCTATAGATTAAAACCCTTCCTAAACAGAGACTCAAAGATGAGGTTAGTCCAGGCCATTTTTCGATCAGTTGTTGACTATGCAGACTTCCTTTATAGTCACTGCCCAGTCTCCTACCTTCACAAGCTGGATACCTTATATCATAGAGCAATAAGATTCATTACAGATCTGCCATCTAATACCCATCATTGCTCTCTTTATGCTGCACTTGGGTGGGTTTCCCTTCATCTCAGAAGGAACAGAAATGCAGCACTATGGATTTACAGAGCGTTATCAAAAAAAAACTTCCAAACTATATTCTGGACTGCTTCACCCAGACCATTCCTAGCTCCTATGCCCTAAGAAGCAACAACATCATCCTGCTCAAACTGCCCAAATTCAACACCAGGCTAGGGAGGGCAGCAATCAGCTATTCTCTAGCTATAGCATGGAACACCCTACAAAAATCCCTAAAACTGTCCAATATCATTCCATTTGCATCCTTTAAACAGCATTGTACAGTCTTCTTCACAGAGAAATGCAGTTGCTACCACTAGAGCTAGCTCTATCATCTCACAATCTCCCTCCCAAAAAATTAACCATATATGGCATAATCCTGCCAGACAGACACCCCATCTTATGGCACCCAGTAATACCTTCACCATCCTAGTATTACATTATATTGTGTGTTTGCCATGGCCCCCCACTGGGATATGTATATACTGTAAATATTAGCTTAACTTTCCTGTAACCAATTTTTATCATGTGAATTTACTGTACATCACTGTGTTTATAAACATTTTTTTCCCCTGTATGTATAACTGTTTTATATAAGTGTATGATGTATCTGTTGTGTATCAACTGTTGAACCTTGACCTTATCAGGTCCATCTTGTAAATGAGCCTTGCTCAATGATGTTCGCCTGAATAAATAAAGATTTGATGATGATGATGATGATGATGATAAAGGTAGAAACAGCAAAGACTGACGCCAACTATACTGGGTGTCTAAGTATCCACCACTCGTTATCTCAGTTAGTTCTTCCTGCCATTCCCCCTCAAATCTTCTTCCTTTCAAAGACATTGAAAGTTCCCTTTCCTTTCATCCTTTTGCATCCTGAATCACTGCATTCGGTCAGAAAGCATTATCCCTTATAGACATTTGAATACTATACTCATGTTACACCTGAGTCTTCTGTTTTCCATGGCAGATAGTCCCAGTTCTGCCAGCCAGTCTTCATAGCCATGTGTTCAAAACCATCAAACACTTTCCTCATTCTTCTCTGCACCTTGTCAATCCTGTTGATATCCTTACTCATGTATGGGGATCAGAAGTGTACACTACAAAGCTGGCCCGGTGATGTGGAAAGCTGAGGCACCAGTTGCCTCATTTCCTGCCATGCCAGTGACCCTGGTTCAGGAATGGATCAGGGACGCTCATGCCTATTCTAGAGAGGGAGGATTGAGCATCCAAAGGACAACTCTCCTCCCTCAGGAGGCAGTGAGTAGTCCCTCTGTTGTATATGTAGTATTTTGCCTTCATAGTCTTCTTGTCGAGATGCATTACTTTGCAGTTTTCAACATTAAAGTACATCTAGTATTTTTCTGCATACTTCATGAGTGTGCCCAGGTGCCTCTGCATTTCATTACCCTCCTGCTGACATGCACAGATCTTTCCTATTTAGTTGTCATTAGCAAACGTGGCAACCCAGCTACTGAATACCACCTCTGAATCAGTTCTAAATATGTTTAACATTTTTGGTCCTAATATAGTACCTTGTTGAATTCCACTGGTCCCTTGTTTCCATGTGGATAGATTACAGTTTATTATAACCCTTTGTTTCCTGTCCTGTAACCAGCTTCTACTCCAATGCATCATAAAACAAGTCATACCTAGGTTCTTATTTTATGAAATAATCTCTTTTGTGGTCCAATGCCAGGGACATTGCGGAAGTCCTCATACACACTAAGCTCATAGGTGACATTATCAAAAAATAATTTCCCCTAATAGAATCCATATTAGACACATAGTTTAGGTTATTTTTCTGTAAATGTTCAACAGCTCTGCTTGTTATTTATTTATATATTTAACTCTTCAGAAATAACTTTTGAGCTAGGAGTATTTGGGGCCCAATTACAGAAGGGCATTCGCCTGCGTAAGGCGAGATACGCCAAACCCCATGGCGTAGCTTGCTACTTATGCCAGTCAATACACCAGCCCCTATTCCAAGATGTTGGTTGCACATTGGTGTTTGCAGGTTGCAACAATCGCAGTTTATGCCAACACTTATGCCGCAATCCGCAATGCCTGGTGCAACTGCGGGTCACGACAGCAACCTAGCCCAATTTCAGTAGGGTGGCTGTCATAACCCACAAGCACAATTTCAGAAGCCACAGTGGCATGACTAAGTTGGAACAGCTCCAAGCTGCTCTAAGAGGCAACTGATGGTGCCATCCGTTAGCTGCCTGCCTCCTAGCACCACGACAACAGTGCAGACATGTCCCCTGTGTCCCCTATTGTATACCCCTGCCCCCCAACCCCCAAATAGCAGGGACCCCCAGTGGTCTGTTCTCCAGTGCACCCCCCCTGACACCTGTGTCACCTATCCTGCCCCTGTCCATACCCCCCTGGTGCAGCTGGTGGTGTTCTGGGGGGGGTGCTTCGGGGGGGCCACCTTGCATTCGTTGCAAGTTGCAACTTGCAGCAGATATACACCATGTGTGGGCTATCACCACACACATGGCATATATCGCTGGTCGCACTTGCCAGGACCCTGCCATTTCTGGAATGCAACGTAGGGTCACTGGTATAGAGGCGACTGGTGTAACTCGCAACTGTGTGCAAGTTACGCCGGCCGTCTTGGAATTGGGCCCCTGGTTACAAATAGTTGCTAATTACATGTTATGAGATATCAAAAGCTGCTTTGGAACCAGGAATTGTCACTTGAATTAGGTACTTTTTCTTATAATTAGTTGCAAGTATAGGAAAGAAGGAGATGGGTGTGGGAGCAGGAGAGCAACAGGCTGTGTCTCAGGGATGGATTGGAATTATTGGAGCTAGGAGAGCATCAGAAGAGAGGAGAAAACATTTGGGAGGTATGTATGAGGTATGGGTAGGTAAGGGTGGTTTGTTATTGTTGTCTTAATCAGTTTCACACACATTGATATTAAGCTGACTGGCCTATAGTTCTGCAACTTAACTTTGGAGCCTTTTCTGAATATTGACACCACATGGGCCAACCTCCAGTTATCAGATATTTATAGTTCTTAATGGCTTATTGAATATTATTGACAACTACATAGTTCCTTGGCTAGTTACCCTAGGACTTTTGGGTGCATTCCATCAGGACATTACCATGTTTATGTTTATCATCTTCAGCATTCATTTGACCCCTTCAGGTGTCAGACATACTGTACATCCTTACTTGAAACCTCAGCAAACTCAGCTCTAGTGGCCTCCCTGGTAAGGTGATCAGGTCATATGTCTGGTCCCAAGATAGTGCACCCCTGAGTCCTAAGTTAGGTTACTGTATTTAATTCAAGTATTTGATTGTACCTACTCATCTCCCATACCTCAGTAGTTTCCTACTGCTTGCATTTTTGGTTCTAAGAACAGTGTGCCCCAGAAACAATTGTATTGTACTGTATAGTTCAAAAATGTTTTATTGTACATTCTTAGCTTTCCTTATTTTAATAGCATTCTACATTTATATATTTTAGGGTTAGTTGCCTCTGTATGTATTCCTTTATTGTTATACTTTTTTTTATGTATTTCTCTCCTCAGCAGTAAATATCTCTGTTACACTAGACGTTTGTGAAAATGGGCATTTTTGCTCACATACTGTCCAGTATAAAATAAAATTGATTGATTGATTTTGTATCTTGTTGCTACCCTGTGAACACCCTTTTGCTATACAATATTATTTCATCTCGTTTTGTGAATGCAGTACAAATGCAAAATACTCCTGTAAGCATGCAGTCATCATTTCCTCCTTGGCTAACACGTCACCACACCTTTGATCTTTCAGCAGTCCAACAAGTGTTGTGTACTCCTTTCTAATTTACATTTCTGCAGAACTCTTAATTATTGGACTCAACTTCAATTGCAGCCTGTTCTTCTGCCATTTGTTTTACATGCCTAATTCTGGTTGCGCTCCCTGACCCAGGCAATGTGATCATGAACTGTTCTTAAACACCTATGTGTTATTCATGAATAGTTCATGAACTAAGTCAATGATCGTGCAAAGTTCATCAATCATGTTTATGAATGTTCATGAATTGTGAAAGAACAACAAATGAGTAAACTGTGTTCATGAACATTAACATGAATTTTCTGAAATTCTTTCACTGAAAATTTGTTGATAAATTCCATCAACATTTTTGGTGATTGGAAAGATCCTGCTTTAATAATATTGGTTAATTCATTAGGCAACCCTATTTTAGCCCTATTCTCAATATATTCTTGCACTCTGAACCAGAGGTTGGACCTGTTCACCCCTTGATTGTTTTGCCACACAACCTAAGCACTGAGACAGGAGGCAGGAGCCGACCAAACCAAGCACAATCAGAGCTGTCAAAGCTCCAACCAAAGCAGTTTTTAAGGCTTTAAATTAAATTGGCTGAAATCACTTACTGGAAGATCAGAGCCAGAGGTTGGGGGAGCTGAAAGCAGACATCTTGGGCACAACTGAAAGGAAGGTGCATGGCAGAAGCACATGGCTCCCTCAGTCAGTTGGGAGACAGAAGCAGACATATAAGGAAGAAAGCATTGACTCTCAGTGCACACTGATGTGGGAAGTGGGATCCAACCAAATCAAGCACATCTGGAACGGTAAAAGCTCCAGCAAAAGTGGCTTACAATTTATACCTTTACATTTAATTAACCATAATCACTCACCAGAAGAGCACAACCAGAGGTCAGGGAGCCAAAGCAGACATCTTGAGCATGGCTGAAGGCAGGGTGCAGGGCAGAAGTATGTGACCACCCTCAGTCAATCGAGAGCCACCAGAAAGAAGGAAGTCCTGTATAAAAGTATTCCATTCCAATATGTCCCAGTGAGAGAATGGAACAGCGAAGATGGGGAACAGGTGTGAGATTGGCATCTTATGCATCAGCAGGGGTCTGCATGAGGAAGCAGAAATGTGGGGGACACTGCCAGTCAACTAAGGTAAGGCACCTGTTTGCTCCTCTTGTTGCAGTCACTGTCAGGAATGGTAAGAAGGTAAAAGGTAGGCCTAAACTGGGAATAGGAGCAAGACCCTATGTAGAGTAGGAGTATAATAGGATTTAAACCAGGTATGATGGAACATAAGTAGTAACCCCACAATAAAAATAGAGATAGCTAGAAACACCTTAGCAGGGGTAAGGGTACATAAGTAGTTCCAGGTAACACAGAGAGTCCAGAAGTTGGGAATGCTGGGAGTGGTTCAGTGCAGTGGTTGGGGTGGTGCAGAGTGGCAGTTTGCAGAGAGACCTTCTGAAGACTGTGGTACTGCCCCATCTGCATGTGCCTTACTGACTTGAGGGAGGTGGTTGCTAGACTCCAGGCTGAGCAGACTAGGATTTGGGGGATCTCTTCCCCCACCCAGGAGTCACCAAGTCTTCCACCATTACCTCAAAGGATGCCAGGTAGGAGGAACAACTGAACTATGGTAGACTCTGGAAGAGTGGGTGTGGTGGGTCAGAGGCACATTCCTCAACCGGTACCACTACACACAATTCCTACACTGCTCTGGTGAGGTAGGACTGCCAGGAAGAGGAACTTATGCTTGCGGCCAGGGAGGATGTGAGGGTCCTCCATAGTGAAGACCCAAAGTAAGGTGGAAAAGAACACTAGAGGAGGAGGAGGAAGCATCTTCTGATGGAGGACTCAATTGTTAAGGGGATAGTTTTGGAAATATGAAGGGGGAGAGGGAGGTTAGGTGCCTACATGGTGCCATGTCCTGGTGTGATGGCAAGCTGATCTTGAGTATTGCTAGGGCAGCAGGATGGGAGACAGAGCTGGATGTCAGTGTCCACCTGGGGACTAATGACCTGGATAGAGACGGGGTTGGAATGGTGCAGGGGATTTCAGGGAGCTGGAGAGGGGTCCTAGACAGGTAACACACTCAGTGGCTTTTGCCAAGGTGCTGCCTATGTACAACATGGGGAGGAGAAGGATCCCCACACCAGGATCTTCAACTCATGGATGAGGGAATGGTGCCAAGAGGAGTGGTTTGCCTACACTGGGAACTGGGGATCCACCTGGATGGATAAGGGCCTTTACAGAGTGATGGCCTGCATCCATCTGGGAGGGGAACCAAGTGCTCAGTAGATGGTTTAAATGTTACTTTGATGAACATTTAAACTAGCCGAGTGGTTGGCAGAAGAAATCATGGAGGCAGTAGCCGTCGTCCTCCCCCGCACATGCTGAAACAGAGAGTAGTGAGAATCCAAGGGGATTTGAATCCCCCAAGGTGCAAATTAATAAAAAAGGCAGCAGGGCAGTAGAGCTGAAGGTTATGGGAACAGTAGCATTAAAAGGAGAGTGGGAAGGAGGGAGGGCAAATAGAAAAGAAGGGGGGGTAACAAACAGGGTGGTTACAAAAGCTGGAAAAAACATGTGTGCAAATGCTAGACACCTAGGAAATAAGATTCTGGACCTAGTGGCCATCATGCCAGAGGCTGAGCTTCATATTGTGGCCATTACTGAGTCATGGTGCAATGCAAACCATGACTGGCAAATGACCATCGCAGGCTATACTCTGTTCAGGAAGGACAGGGTGGGAAGGAAAGAAGGGGGTGTGGTGCTTTATGTGAGGGAGGGCATAAAAGTGGCTGCGATATAGGGAATACAGGGGAGCAGAAGTACTGTGGGTCACCCTAGAGATGGGGAAAGGAGCCTCTACTTGCACTGGCATGATCTAAAGACCTCCAGCACAGGAGGAGGAGTTAGATTAGGGTACTGGTGGAAGCCACTGGCAAAATGGCAGTAAAGGAGGAGGTGCTGTTGATGAGGGACTTCAATCTGAAAGATGTAGATTGGAGCCTCCCAGCTGCAGATTCAGCTAGAAGCAGGGTCATACTGGACTCCCTGCAGGGGGCATTCCTAAGGCAACCAATCAGTGAACTCAATCATAATGGGGGCAATACCGGACCTGGTGCTCACTAACAGGGACAGTGTTGCAGACATCAAGGTGGGAGGCCACCTAGGGGCCAGCAATCACTGTACAGTGTGGCTCAATATAAGAACGGCTGCAGAATTGAACCATGCAAGGGCAAGGGTCCAGTCATAAGGCGGGCAGATTTTAAAAAGTTGGGTGAAAGCCTTAGGGATAACCTGGTGAAGGATGACCTGGTTGGGGTGGAGGAATAGTAGGCAAAGCTAAAAAGGGCCATACTGAAGGCAACAAACCTCTGTATCAAGCAAGTGAGCAAAAGCAAGAGGAACAAAAGACTGCTATATGGTCCTCTAAAGAGGTGGCAGAAAAGATAAAAGCCAAGAGGGCAGCTTTAAGAAGATATAAGGAGACACAGAGGGAGGAGAATAGGGAGGCATATCAGGGCAAGTATGGCAAAGCTGGGAGAGAAGTAAGAAGTGTGAAATTAGCCCAGGTGGCAACAAAAATGGACAAGTCATTTTTATGTTTCCTTGTGCAGGCGCAAGAAACATTTTGTTACAGAGAACAGCATTTCAGAGGTGTGTCACTGACTAGCCCAATGTATAGCAATCTAAATCGGGCTTGTCCCCGACAGACCAGCAACCATGCAAGCTAAGTATGACCGTGGCCACAGTTTCATGGGCGTAAACTTTGTGTACTTGAGAGGACTTAAGCGCTCCAATGAGGGAGCGCTTCAGTACCTCCATTTGCATAATGCCAGCCAGCAAGCATCTATGTACCTCCAACTTGTTACATCAACGTCATCTCTCAGCATGCACACCAGGGAGTCAGAGCCCCATGCGTTTTTCTTTTTGTTAGGGGCTGCCATCATAGGGGTACAACCGAGACTGTTGTCCCGCTCCTGAGCTCTGTGGGGGCCCAGCTGGCCTGTCCCCATCTTGTAGCTGGTGTTTTTTTTTTCCATTGTAGATGGCTAGAGCAAGCATTCTAGCAGCAGGCTGACTTGGAAGCCTTCAAACCAGCCTATTAGGAGCTCTTGACCAATCAGTTACATGGCTGGGCAGTATACGGTTAGTGATTGGTCCACTGTGAAGACCAGTCATGTTGCTCTCTTGTCCCTTCCCTTTGCGATCAAATAATGTAGCAGGAAAATCTAAACAAGCCCCCTACAGCTCCAAATCTGAGGGCAGCCCTGCCCAGCCACCCAGGATTTGGGATTGGTATTTGGGTGAAGAGGAATTGTTCCAATAGTCACATCACAGACAGTCGGAGATCAGACGAGATCCAGGCCAGTGGAGTAGAGAGACAGACCCTACCACAGCACAAAACCTAGACATCATCCTGATTCCTCCAGTTCTTCTCTCATGACACTGCAGAAAAGCCAGCCAGGTACCAACACCCATGGGTCCTGTCCTGGGCCACCAGACTTCCAGGTAAGCTTCCTCAAGCTTTCAGACCACGCTGACTCAGTCTGTCATTGGAATCAGGGGAAGGGGCAACCACACTCTGGTGACAGGTGTGAGGACACTGGACTCTCGCTCTTTTATTGGGTGGGGGCATGTGCTGGGATTTCAGGGCCAAAAACAAGCCCAGCCCAGCTCAAAAAGGTGACAAAGCCCTGGTGCAAGCAGTAGTAGCAGCCGGAGTGGCCACACTGGCCAGCCACTTACAGGGCAGATGGGGGAAGGGCAGCTAGGTAAGAGTACGGAATGAAGAGAGGGGGTCACCTAATTGGCATAGGGTGCCAGGGGCACCCTTTCATTAGCTCTTAATTTGGAAAACTTTTTTTTTTCAGCTCAAGAGGTGGCACCTGTAATCCCAATGTGTTTTGCCTTGAATTATGACCACAAGCCACACAAAAACATAGGTACAAAATGGGATATGTGTCCCTGTTTGACATCTGTCAGCAAGCACACGATTATCAATTTACACCAGGAATAAGCAACTACAACAGATGATGCCTAAGGGGAAATATTTTCTTTTTAATAAAACTGTCTTCAGTAATAATAAAAGGATGGTCCAGGCATTCAAATTTGGAAGGAATTTTATGTAGCTGAGTTCTGTTAATATTAACAGGTTTTTTTTTTTGTTTAGGGGGGCTGAAACTGAAAAATATTTTTAAACTTATGAGTCAGAAAGCAATTCAACTACCAAATTATATTTTAGAACATAAGTTTATTAGACATTATCACTCAATCCATCAATTTGACACCACCAAAAATGCACAATAAATCTGCACTTTATCATAGTGAGTGGCTGGCAATATCTGCCTACTATAAGGACCATTTTTTTGTACTATTCTGGTTACGTGTTAGCCTTGGAATGTAATGTTGCAGCCCAGGCTCTGAGAGTTTACCTTGATATGGCCACTAGACCTGCACTATAGATTTTTTTTATTTCTGGAAACTAAAAACTCTTGAAAACTGATTAATCAGCCCTGTTGGAAGACAGTCGTTCTAAACTGGGCCTCATGAAATTCACAGGCAGAAATGAAAGATTTTACAGGTCAATCATGGCAAGAATGGCAGATTTCAGAGGTTGCCTCAATTACATTATACAAAAACATGAAAACTGATGGCAGATAAGGGCAGCTTAGTCCATCCAGTCCGCCCATTTTTATTGCGATCGCTTATGATGCAGGTCGTGTTTGATCTATGGCACGGTCTCTTCCACCCCCTCCTTTTCTCTGATTCCTTTGTGTCTATCCCAGGCCTGTTTGAATCACACCACTGTTTTCACCCCCAGTACCTCCTCTGGAAGGCTGTTCCAGGCATCCATCACCCTTTCTGTGAAAAGGTACTTCCTCACATCTCTCCTGAATTTACCCCCCCCCGAGCTTCATATCATGATCCCTTGTTCTAGAGCACCTTTTCCTCTGAAAAATACCTCACACATGTACCTTATTCACCCCTGTGATGTATGTAAAGGTCTCGATCATATCCCCCCACTCTCTCTTCTCCTCCAGGATGTACATGTTTAGCTCCTTTAGTCTCCTGTCTTACAGCTTTTCATGCAGACCCTGTACCATCTTGGTAGCCCTTCTCTGGACCGCCTCCACTCTGTCTATGTCTTTCCTGAGATATGGTCTCCAGAACTGGACACAGTACTTCAGGTAGGGTCTTACCAGTGACCTATATGGGGCAACACCATTTCCCTCTTCCTGTTGGTGATACCCCTTCTGATGCACCCCAGCATCCCACTAGCTCTCCCAATTGCCTTGTCACATTGTCTGGCCAACTTTAAGTCATTTGATTTGATTTGATTGCCCTCAGGTTAGATGGCAGCACATGGGGAGTGGCTAGACCTTACTGTCCCTTTTTTCTGCTGGAAATGAAACACTGGAAGCTGGAAGCATCTGGAGTTGGTGCAGGTATGCCTCCTTTTAGGGAGGGTTAGAGCAGAATGTGGCTAGGCCACCTTGCTGTCCCTTTTTTCTCCTGCTAAATCAATGTTTTTCATTTGAGGCCAGGTCTGGTTAAATTTTAAATTTATTATGTGGTTTCACTCTTTTTCCCCTAGTATCCCTACTTCTAGTCCTGGTCTCATGGGATCACATTTTGATATATTTTGTATGCTTTGGTTTGGAACAGGAATATTGGAAAGCTGGGAGTGTCTGGGGTTGGAGCAGGTTTCTGTCCCTTTTTTTCTCCAGAGAATGGAGGGGTAGGTCAGGTTAGGGAAGTAGACTGGCCAGACCTTGGTGTCCCTTTTTTCCTGCTAAATCTGGATTTGGAACAGGAATGGAGGGGGATGCTTGGAGCTTCTGAGTTGAAGGAAATCCCCCGGTACTAGGCCACCTTGCTGTCACTTGTTTCCTGCTAAATCTTTGTTTTTATTCAAGTTCAGGTCTGGGTCAAATTATTTATGTGCCACAGAACCTTACCTGCTGCTGTGGAAGTAGGCCTAATGGTGCTGCAGAAATTAAATTATTGTCCCCGCCTCCTCTTCACACTCCACCTGTGCCTGCCAAAACAATGTCGGGGCCCAGAGACCCACCACTACACCCTATGGAAAGGTTCTCATTTCATTTAAATAGGTTGGGTATTGGCCACCAGGGATCCCAGTCCACTAGTCCACCAAGGATAGTATATAAATTATTGTCCCCCACATGGGACACATCTAGTACCCTGGATCACCAACGATAAATTATTTTATTTATGCTGAGTCAGTAGCCTAAAAGAGGGAGACAGGCAGGGGCCACAAAAAAAAGTAACAGGAGCACTGGAAGGAGGTGGACACTAGTGTGTTTTTGGAGGAGAATGTCCTGAAGGGACTCGCAAATCTGAAAGTGGACAAAGCAATTGCACCAGACGGGGTGTATCCAAGGGTATTGAGGGAGCTCAGGGAGGTAGCAACTGTACCTCTGACAGTCCTATTTAACAGTTCCTTGGAAAGAGGAGTGGCCCCAGAGAACTTGAGGAGGGCAGATGGAGTCTCACTACACAAAAGTGGTATCAGGGAAGAGTCTGGCAACTATAGGCCAGTCAGCATGCCTTCGGTGGTGAGAAAGTCAATGGAATTACTGCTGAAGGAAAGGAATGAAGAATATCTTGAATCCATTGTGTGCAAGACCCAAGGCTGCATGGATTTACTGGGGGAGAGAGGACACGTCAAATGAATCTGATAGATTTCTTTGACTGGGTGGCCTAGGAACTACATCAGGGTAGAGCAGTTGACATAGCCTACATAGATTTCAGTAAGGCTTTTGACGCTGTTTCAAATAGGACACTGGTATACAAGCTAGGTAGCTTAGGAGTGGGGCCAAAGGGGGTAAACAAAGTAAAAATTTGCTTAAGTTATAGGTGGCAGAGGGTAGTGGTAAACAGAGTTCACTCTGAGGAAGGGTGGGTGACCAGCAGGGTGCCTCATGGATCAGTGCTGTGACCAATCCTCTTTAATGTCTTTATAAGTGACACTGTGGAGGAGTTAGAAGAGAAAGCCTGCCTCTTTGCAGATGACAGTAAAATCTGCAATAGGGTGGACACTTTGGGGGTGAAAAGGATAAGCAGTGACCTGAGAAAACTTGAGAAGTGATCAAAGGTATGTAAGCTGAGTATCAGTGCAAAAAAGTGCAAAATAATGCACTTGGGACACAGAACCCCAGAGGTGGAGTGCACAAATGGGGTGGGGTAGAACTGACAACCACCGAGTAGGAAAGAGACCTGGGTAATGATATCTGATGATCTAAAGGTGGCCAGGCAGTGTGACAAGAGAGTTTGGAGGGCTAGTGGGATGCTGGGATACAAAGGGAGGGGTATCAACAGCAGAAAGAGGGAGGGGGTGTTGCCTCTTTATAGATCGCTGGTAAGACCCCACTTAGAGTACTGTGTTCAGTTCTGGAGACCACAGGACGATTCTCAAAGGGGGCTGTGTTCGGCGCAAGCTGCTGCAAAATGCAGCTTGCACCAGAGACCCTACACCTGATCCAGGTACGGGACGTGTCCCGGAGCCTAAGTTCCCTTATGCATGGCAGCACCCCCCCATGCATCTAATGCATGGCACATGGACAGGGTGTGCCGCAAGTCCCTTGCGGCAATGCCCAGTTGGTACCTGCTATCCCCGATGGCCCCAACGCAGGCCAATGACCCTCCCGGTGGTGGTCCAGCCCCCCACCCAAACAGACAGTGCTGACCCCACCACCAGATAGAGCAGCGGACCATCATAGCCCTCCACACACCTCTGTGGAGGTCCCCAACTGCCCGGAATGTGCAGCGAACTGTACAGTGTACACGCTATTCTTAGTGTGTACACTGTACAGTCTGCTGCACATTCCAGGCAATTGGGGACCTCCACAGAGGTGTGTGGAAGGCTATGCTGGTCCCCTGCTCTATCTGGGAATGGGGTAGGCACTACCTGTTGGGGTGGTGGGACACTATTCCACCATGTGGGTGGCACTAGCAGGAAATGTACTGGGGCACCATCAAGGTTCAGGGTGGGAAGGGGTCAGTACTACGTACCATGGGCTGCATCGGGGATGGGGGTGTGTTCATTACCATGGGCATGACATGGGCCCTGGCACCACTGGAGGACTGTGGCATAGTGCTGCATACAGGGGATGCGCCCAGCAGAGCATTTTCTAAGTCCCCTTAGACCAGTCCTGGCTGATCTAAGGGTACTTAGAATTCTGCCTTCAGGGTGCAGTTTGTGAATTCCCTGCCCGGACTGTGGCAGCTTGCATCTCCCGCAGTGCCTCTTGCACCTTGCCACAGCCCAGCTCTGGGTGCAGGGACAGTGCAAGCCCTATTTGGGGCAGGCAGCCTGCGGTGGATGCAGGCAATCTTTGTGAATTGAGTGGAGGAAGCCCTGGAAGCAAGTGTAACCCTTCACCCCTGCCTTTTTGCCAAAACTACAGGTGGCATGCTGTTGAAGCTGACAGCAGTACCTGGTGGGGACTGGGTTCAGGGAGGATGAGGTTACTCAGCACAGGGGACCTAGGTTTGGCTACTCTGAACAGGGGCACCCAAGTAAATCCGAACACAGGAAGCAATAACTGTAATGTCCAGAACCAGGAATGGGATTCTTTAGTGTGGCTTTGATTCACATCCAAGCTGAACAAACAAAGCATAGACAGACCCCCACAGGGCTACATTCCTGGTAATGCAGATTAGAGACAACAGAACACTTTATCACCATTTCCAGCCCTCAGGCTCTAAACCCACCAGGCACATAGCCCGGACTTGTAGGCAGCTTTGGGTGCGCAGCCTGACTTGTACACTACTTGGGTTTTCCCCACTGGCCACTTGATCTGTGGTCCATTTGAGGAATGAACCAATTATCCTGTTGTGGCTCCCCAAACTACACTAGAGTCTTCAACTCCTAGAGAGAATTTTCCTTACAATCCCACGTCTGGGTACTTCCCTCATCACTGGCCAAGTGCCTGAGGTAAAGTAGAAATCCACAGCAGAAATCCGTAGAGGTGGACCTGGTCACTAAAGATGGGGGGCCACCCACCTCCAGCTCCCACAGCCCATACCCGGCCATTTCTCTGGAAACTGAACAATTCCTTTACTGAAAACTTTCAAATGTAGATTCTGGGTAGACGTCTGTCACATCTCCTCTACATATCATTTGCATCCCAACAAGCTCTGGACTTAAACCTACTTTTAATTTGCTTAGCCCATTACTCTAGGCTTCCACTATTTTAGTAGTTCAATCCCCACATTGTCACACAAGTCCCAGGGTGAAAAACATAGGCCCTTTTAACAAGAGCAGACACTCACCCTCACGTTGCAGGTGTCCTACAGGCGACTCACAAATCTTCTTGTTCTCCCAAATAAACTCTGGAACACATAGGCAGCTTTTCCTTTACAAGCAGAACTAGGGGGTTGTCCCAGGAATCTGCAGGGAACCCTTTCCTGCCCCCCCCAGAGGGAGGGGGCACTGACACCCGAAAACAGCGGTCTCCGCCACTTCAATTATCTTCTGTGTCTCTCTTTAAGGTGGAGACACACACCCTTTTAAACTAAAAGTAGCCTTCTGTCAGGGCTGAGGCTCCAAGAGCCTACACTGAGCTGCTGAGCTGCTTTCTCAGCAAGCTCCCAACACCAACTCCACACTGAACTGACTCACACTGACTGACTGACTTCAAAACCTCCCAACGTTCTACACCAACTCCCTTACTGCAGATTCCAATGTGGCTCATGCAGCTGCGATAGTTCTATTGGTGATGTCATCCCTCAGTCTCAGCTGTGACTGAGAACAGAGTAAGACAGTGTGAAACCCATTTAACTGGATTTTCACAAGCTGCCTTCCCTGCCTACCACTAGGTCTTACTGGGATTCTAGTAACCCCGGGTAACAAGAGGGTTGCACAAGGTGCACCTTGCACCATACCTGTTCGGTGCAAGCACCTTGCATCAGATGCAGGGCTTTGAGAATCGGGCTCCACATCTCCAGAAAGACATAGACAGAGTGGAGGCAGTCCAGAGGAGGACAACTAAAATGGTGCAGGGTCTGCATCAGAAACTCAATGAGGAGATGCTAAAGGACCTAAATATATACATCCTGAAAGAAAGGAGGGAGAGGGGGATATGAAAGAAAACTTTAAATACCTTAAGAGGGTAAATAAGGTACAGGATGGAAGTATTTTTCAGAAAAAAGATGGTCAAGAACATATGAAATTGCCAGCAGAAAAAGGCCATTTGGTCTATCGAGTCTGCTCGATTTCATAGCTGGCACACCAACTCTGCAGCTGCCCCTCGCACCCTACCCCCCCTTACATGACCCTCTCTTTTGCCTTATCCCAGCCCCTCTTGAAGCATCCCACTGTTTTATAGGCCACCACCTCTGTTGGTAATGCATTCCACTCTGCTACCACCCTTTCTGTAAAGAAATGCCTCCTCATCTCCCTCCTAAACCTTCCACACTTCAATCTCATGTCGTGACCTCAAGTGTCTCTCCCCACCCTCCCCTTGAACAGTCCCTCCATTCCTGTCCTGTTTATTCCTCTCATGTACTTAAAGGTCTAAATCATATCCCCCCTGTCCTTCCTCGCCTCCAGAGAGTACATGTTCAACTCTCTCAATCTAACCTCATATGTTAACTCACCCAGACCCATGATCATCTTTGTTGCTCTGCATTGCACTCCTTCCAGGAATCTAATGTCCCTCTTTAGGGAAGGGTGCCAAAACTGAATGCAGTACTCCAGGTGGGGTCTGACCAACAATTTGTATAATGGCACAATCACCTCCCTCTTACTAGAGTTTATACCTCTTGCAATACAACCCAGCATCTTGTTGGCCACTGCTGCTGCTTTCCTACACTCTGCCGAGTTGCATATTGCTCCCGTAATGAGCACCCCCAGATCTTTCTCCTCCTTGGTCACAGCTAGCTGCACCCCACCCCAGATGGTAGCTCTCCTCTTTGGATTCTTTGCCCTGAAATGCAGCACCTTGCATTTTTTGGCATTGAAACCAAGTTGCCAGGTGTCAGACCATATCTCCAGCCTTGTTATATCTTTCTGCAATCCCTGCCACCCCCCCCCCCCGGTCATCCACCAATGCTCCCATCTTGGTGTCGGCCACAAATAGACTGATCTTGCTATTTATGCCTACTGAGATGTCTGCACAAATACTGTACCTCAAATGACACTGGTCCCAGCACTGACCCCTGTGGGACCCCACTCATCACTGCTCTTGGGGATGATAATTCACCTCCCACCACCACCCTCTTCTGCCGTCCCTGCAGCCAGTTCTCCACCCATCCCACCAATTTTGCCCCTGCCCCTGTATCTCTTAGCTTACATGCTAGTCTCCCATATGGCACTGAGTCAAATGCCTTACTGAAGTCCAGGTGCAGGACATCCACCGCATGCCTTTTGTCCATTTTCCTAGTCACCCAGTCATAGTACTCCACTAGGTAGGTCTGGCAGGATCTGCCTTTGACAAAGCCATGCTGCTGACTGTCCTGCGCCCCACTGATCTCCAGCAGGGTCACCAGCCTCTCCTACATCATTGTTTCCATCAGTTTCCCCACTATGAACATGAGACTTACTGATCTATAGTTCTCTGGTTCTTCTTTGGGACCACTCTTATGGAGTGGAACCACGTGAGCCATCCTCCAATCCTGAGGTACACACCCTAAGTCCAGACAGACATTAAATAGGTCTGCCAATGGGTCTCCAGGACCTCTACCAACTCCTTCAGTACCCTGGGGTGTATGCCATCCAGTCCTGGTGCCTTGTCCACCCTCAGTGTCCTTAACCCCTCTAGCATTCTACCTTCTGTGATTTCCCCATCCATCACCCACTCCCCCTCTGATCCTATCCTCCCCCCAACCTTAGGTATTCCCCCTTTCTCTTTAGTAAAAGCCGAGCAGAAGTAGTCATTAAGTACTTCTGCCTTTTCATCCCCTTTTTCCACTCATTCCCCCTCCTTCTTAATCCTTACTATTTGGTCCTTACAGACCCTTTTATCCCTGATGTACCTGAAGAAGTCCCCACCCCCTTTAATTCCCTTCACCACCCTGAGCTTCCTTGTTGCCTTTGCTGCCCTTACTTCCTTTGCTTCCTTCAGGTACTCCTCCCTGCCCTCCCCCCTCCTAGGGGACATACTGTAGTATGAAGCTTAAAGGGGGTAGATTCAAGAGAGATATGATGAAGTACTTCTTCACAGAATAAGTTGTGGATTCCTGGAAAAGCCTTCCAGCAGAGGTGGTGGGGTTGAAAACAGTTCAAGAATGCATGGGATAGGCATAAGGGCATCTTAGGGGAGAAAGAAGGGGGAGAATGGGCCAGAGATCAAGTAGGATCTACAAGGATACTGTACGTAGAGAAAAATGGGAACTGGCTATCTGCTGGCAAATTCTATGTTTCTGTGTAAGCAATTTGTCATGACAATTGATTTTTTTCAACATACTCACCATTTTCTAATGAATGACTTTTCTTATGATGCATACCGGAGAAATTCTTCAGGACTGAAAGGTGGCTAAAGTGACTCTCATCTATAAGAAAGGTTGCAAGATGGAGACTGGGAACTACAGACCTATCAGCTTGACTTCTATACCATGTAAAATATTATAACACATTATTAAAGATATTATTCTTGGTCAGCTGGGTAATCTTTCAGTCTTTGATACTGGGCAACATGGGTTTAAGCGAAGGAGGTCCTGTACTGCTAATTTGGTATGTTTTTATGAGCATGTCACTAAATATGATTTAGAAATGCCAGTGGATGTTATATTACTTGACTTCAAAAGAGCCTTTGATTATGTCCCTCATTGGGCTATCAATATAACGTCAAAAGATCTTGGAATAGATGAATACTATATATTGTGGATAGATGAGTGGCTCTCACAGCATACCCAAAGAGTTTCAATTAGATGTCACCTCTCCATTCCAAAAAAGGTGGCTAGTGGAGTGCCTCAGGGATCGGTTTTGGGTCCAATAATTTTTTAACTATTTGTATCAGATTTGAATAGTAGTGTGGTGAGTTATATGACTAAGTATGCTGATGATGCTAAGCTATGTGGTCCCTGCAAAACCTCTGAACAAATTGTTAGAATACAAGACAACTTAGATAGTATATGTAAATGGCACAGAAGTGGGGTATGTTGTTGAACAACCAAAAATGTTGTGTTTTGCATGTTGGGAGAAATAACTAGAAAGCAAGATATTACATAGAAAATGAGTTACTCCACTGAAAAGTGGTCAAACAAGACCTGGGCATTATGGTAGATAATAAATTAAGTTTCATAAAACATTATGTTAACCTAGTAGCAAAAGCCAATATAACAAGTTGGGCAATAAAACATAATATAAATAGTAGGAGTAGGGAGGTGTTGATGCCTCTGCATATGTCCTATGTTAGGCCACTACTAGACCGTGCAAGTCAACTTTGGAGCCCATATGAAAGAGGTGATATTGATAAGCTTGAAAAAAAAAAAAAAACGTAAATGCACTAAAACTATTAGAGATCTATCAGATCTCTCCTACACTACAAGGCTCAATAGTTTAAATCTTCAAAGTCTGGAAACAAGGCGCAAAAGGAGTGACATGCTCTTCTACTATAAAATAATGTATGATGATACTTTAATAATAGAAGTACAGATAGAATATAAAAATTCTGGCTCCCTCACAAGAGGACATCCATTGCAAGTCAGAATAAACAAATTCAGTACTAATAGGTGGAAATATTTTTACATGCTAAGAGCTGCCAATCAACTCCCTGAAAATATAATTATTAGTGAAAATATAAAAGTGTTCAAAAAAAGATGGGACGCCTACATTGCAAACAAAGGGGGTCTGGATTATTTCTGTCTCTCTTAGATAGGAACTTATCTTGGACCCTGGCCTTTTTTGCTCCTTAGTTCATAAGTGTCATTTTAGAAGTATGTAAGTAAGTAAGCAATAACACATAACAGGGTGCAAGGTTATTGGGTAATTACTATATGGCCCCCCAAGCTGGAGGCATGAGGAGTGAGTCAGGTGCCCTTCAACCAACCTGGAAGGGGAAGTATGTGTGGTACTGTAATTACCCAATATTTACACACCATGAAGTGTATTACTGCATTTATAAAACAGCCCCAGAAATAAAAGACAGGAGATGTGACAATGTCAAGAAGACTTTTATTTGAAATGTCACACAGACAAAAGGAACATTTTTAAATCTTACCAATCAACAGGCATCACATTGTTATTTTTTTAAAACCTACTTGTAATAATTGTTTATTTGTGCGTTTCCATTAATTGAGAAATGTTGCCAATTCATTAACAGAGGTACAGTCTGATTTGAATCCAGCAGTGGTCATGCTCTGGAGGAATGCTGGGGAAGCACATCCTCCCTCCTGATGTGCTGTGGCCTGACATCATTATATGCTAATTGGAGGCATGAATAAATCAAGAAATCCCCTTGTTCTGTCTCCGATGGTTGCCAGGTCATGCAAGCCAACTAATGGATCAGTTCTATGGGATAGAAGTTGAATGGATGTGGACTCACTGACAGTTTCCTCAAAGTCACGGTGCTGGAGTCCCAAATATGCCCTGCAGTCTCTTCTTGTTTATCAGTCATACAACATGCTGAGTCAGGGTTACCTGTCTGGGGTTTGTGCGGAGATCGGGATGACAACAAGGCATCTCTTTAGATGTAAGTACAGGCACAAAACACAGCTCTGAAGAAACATAGAAACATAGAATTTAACAGCAGATAAGGACCGCTTGGCCCACCTAGTCTGCCGATTTTTCTACCCAATAGATAAGCTGCAGATCCTAGTTAACGAACAGCTTTCTTCCTCCTACCCCCCACTAGGACTGCCTTATGTCCGTCCCATGCATTCTTGAATTCCCCCACTGTTCTTGACTGCATGACCTCCTCAGGGAGGCTGTTCCATGCATCCACAACCCTCTCTGTGAAAAAATACTTCCTCACATTACCTCTGAGCCATCCCCCTCCCCGTCTTCAAATTGTGCTCCCTTGTTCTTGCACATCTCTTTTTCTGAAAGATGCTACCCTCTTGGACTTTGTTGATTCCCTTGAGGTTCTTGAAAGTTTGTATCATGTCCCCTCTCTCCCTTCTTTTCTCAAGGGTATACATATTAAGCTCTTTTAGTCTTTCTTTATATTTCTTCTGGTGCAGACCCTGCACCATTTTGGTTGCCCTCCTCTGGACAGCCTCCATTCTGTCTACATCTTTGCGGAGATGGGATCTCCAGAACTGCGCACAGTACTCCAGATGGGGTCTCACCAACTGTCTGTACAGAGGGATAACAACTTCCTGTTTTCTACTATCGATGTCTCTCCCTATGCATCCCAGTATCCCCCCAGCCTTCCTTACTGCCTTCTCACATTGCTTGCCCACCTTTAGGTCATCTGATATAATTACCCCCAGGTCACTTTCCATTTTTACTGTTGTCAGTATCTCACCCCCCATTGTGTACTCTTGCCCTGGGTTTTTGTTTCCCAGGTGCATTACCTTGCACTTCTTTGCATTGAATCTGAGCTGCCATACATTTGACCATTCCTCCAACCTTGCCAAGTCCCTTCTCATCCTTTCCACTCCATCTTGTGTATCAACCCTGTTGCAGATCTTTGTGTCATCTGCAAAGAGACATACTTTTCCTTCCAGTTCCTCTGCAATGTCACTTATAAAGACATTAAAAGGACCGGTCCCAGTACTGAACCCTGCGGTACCCCACTACTAACCCTCCTTTCTTCACTGTAGACTCCATTTACTACTACTCTTTGCATCCTGTTGTCTAGCCATTTTTTATCCAGGCTACCACCTTGGGACCCACTCCAAGGCTGGCTAACTTGTGTATTAATCTTTTGTGTGGGACTGTATCAAATGCCTTGCTAAAATCTAGGTAGGCCTTGTCCACAGCCCCTCCCTGGTCTACTACTTTGGTCACCCAGTCAAAGAAATCTATTAGATTTGTCTGACACGACCTTCCCATCATGAATCCATGCTGCCTTGGGTCCTGTGCCCCACTGGCCTCTAGGTACTCAACAATTCTTTCCTTCAGAAGTGATTCCATTTTCCCTACCACTGAGGTCAAACTAACTGGTCTGTAGTTTCCTGCCTCTGTCCTGCTCCCACTTTTGTGAAGAGGAATCACATCCGCCCTCCTCCAGTCCTCAGGTACCACCCCATCCTCCCATGATTTGTTAGAGAGAGTAGTCAGCTGTGTCACTAGTTCTATCCTTAGTTCTTTTAGAATTCTTGGGTGAATCCCATCAGGCCCCATTGCTTTGTCCACCTTCAATTTTATTAGTTCTTTCAGAACCCTTTCTTCTGTAAATGGACTGGTATCAACGCTTGTCTTCAGAGTATTTCTCTTGTTTGGTTTAGGTACCTCCCCTTCCTTTTCCTTTGTGAATACTGAGCAGAAATATTCATTCAGTATCCCTGCTTTTTCACTGTCACCCTCTACCCACATTCCCTCCCCTTTATTAAGTCGCAGGTAATCAGCCTGAATGTAATTTAAAGTTCTTGACTCTCTCAGTCATGGGTGCAGTTGTGAAGTTGGGGTCCTCGACAAAAAAGTTGACATTTTCTGTCACTGTTGACTGTGACAGGAAGCTTATTGAGCTCTTGTTGGACCCTTTCTTTTGTGAAGGGACTAGTGCCTACCTCCCTCCCTCCCCTCTGTGTCCATAGTGCTGAGCTGTGGGCCCTGCCCTACCGTCTCTTCGGTAAATACTGAGCAGAAGTATCCATTTAGGATAGATGCTTTTACATGGTCCTCCTCCTCACATGCTGCCTTATCTCCTTTGATCTTAACAATACTCCCCTCTGGACTTTTTCCTTTCACTAATGCATCTATAGAAAGTCTTGTCACCATCTTTTACTGTTTGTGCTAGTGTTCCCTTGGTTTTGCCTTTGCCTGCCTTACTGCCTTCCCTGCTTCCCTTAGGAAAGTTTGGTATGCCTCCCTAACTTCATCCAGCTGCATTTCCTTATATTTCCTGAAGGCCAGCCTTTTGGCTCTGACCTTTTCTGCTACTGTTTTTGAGAACCAAAGTGGTTTCCTTCTCCTTTTGCACTTCCTTTTCACTCTAACACAATGGGATGTTGCCTCAAGTATTGCATCCTTAATGCTTGCCCACTTTGCCTGTACCCCCTCACCTGTATTTATTTTTGCCTGGGTTAGCTTAACTCTGTTGGCCATCTTATCAAAGTCAGCTCCTCTGAAGTTCCATATTTTTGCCTTGGAATGGGATGATTCAGTTTTAGTGGCCAAATTGAACCATACCATGTGATGGTCACTGGCCCCCAGGTGACCTTCTACCTGGAGATCTGTGATAATTTCCCTGTTAGTCAGTACTAGATCTAGGATAGCCCTGTCTCTTGTGGGTTGTTTGAGGCCCTCTCTCTGCAGGGAATCCACTATGTGTCTAATATGGTGGATGTTTCTGCTGGTATTGACTAATCTGTATCTGGCATGTTGAAGTCTCCCATTATCAGAACCTCCCCTTTAGCTGTCATGTTTTGTATATCTTCTAACAGTAATATGTCTATGTCCCCCCCCCCCCGGTCTGGGGGCCTGTAGACAACCCCAGTTCTTTTAGTTGTCCCACTTCCTGTTTTCATGGTGACCCACAGTTCTTCTGGCTCCCTATGTGTATTCTGAATTTCTGTAGCTTTGATTTTTCCATTGACATACAAGGCCACTCCACCCCTCTTTTGTACCTCAGTCTCTTCTGAACAGTGCATAGCTAGGTACTGAAGTCTCCCACATGTGGTTACCGGTAAACCGAGTCTCGTTAATTGCTACTATGTCCAGTTTAGCCTCTGTCATTATTGCCTGCAGGTCTTGTTTCCCAGACTGCGAGCATTTGTGTACATGATTTTCCATTGGCCAGATTTTGGTGTGTTAGTTGTTGGGTGAGGTGTGGCATTTTCCCTGTGCATCGTATGGGGAGTTGGACCTTTTTTCTTACCTGGTGATGCAAATGAACTGCAAACATGCTGAACTCCTGTTTGACCACTAGCTGAGGGGGGGAGGAGTGTTCTTCCCATTCGACGTATGGGGTGCTGCACCCCTCTCCCGATTTGCTAGTTCCAATATTCTGCAAAGACATCAAACTTCTGCCCCAATGCACTGACTCCCTTCTTGGTCAGATGCAGTCCATCAAATTTAAAGTACTTTCACTCCCAAAACTGTTGCCAGTTCCCTACAAATTTGTGTCCTTTTTCCTGGCACCAGCCCTTGAACCACATATTTAGTTCCCTCATCTCCTCTTCTCTGACCTTCCGAGCATCTGACCCCCTCTCTCAGACTGGCAGGATCTCAGAGAAGGAGATGCCAGACTAAATGGATTATAGTTTGTCACCCAGCCTGCTCAGGTGTTCCTTGGTCTCCACAACTAACTGGCTGGTGAGATCATTAGTCCCTATGTGTACCAGGATGTCAATGTTTTCTCCTGCTTCCTGAACAATTTTAGCAATGTGGCCAGTGTCTCTCCACACTGATGTATCTGGGAGACATCTGACCATTATCCCTGGCTGGAGATAGGTATCAACTCCCTGAATTATGGAGTCTCCTATGATCAGAAGTTTTTTGGATTTCCTTTTTGCTTTTTTTGTTTTGGTTCTTGCTTTGGGTGAATTTTGTTGTGCTGTCTCCTGTGCTGCAGTGTCCTCTGCCCCTTTGTATGATTTCAGAGATAGAGGCAGATACCTGTTTGTAGTTTTTATATGGTTTGTGGAGGTAATATGTTGGAGAGCACAGAGTGATGGGGCACCCAATTTGCTCCTCCTAACCACCTGCCAACCTCCCGGACCAACTACCCTCTGCGGTCGAGGTGCCGCTGTTGGATGTTGGGGAAATGGCGGGTGGTCATCATAATATATTTCCTCTTGAATATGAAATTTGAGGTGCACAATCTCTGCCCATGCTGCCTGGAGCTGAGCCCTAAGATCTTCAATGGCCCAGCATGTAGGACAGTGTCCTAAATCCTGTAAAACTGTATTTCTGAAAAGTGTTCCACAGTACCTGCAGTTAATGATATCCATTCCAGATACCGTAAGTTGCTGGGTTTATAACCTGGTCAGGGTAATTAGAAGGAAGAGAATGAAAGCAAAAGTTTGATTTTGTGTTTTGTTTGTTTGTTTTTGTATAACTTGTTATAACAAGTTAAATTAATAGTGCCTCTGTAAATGAGGTCACTGTGTGGATACCCCACTGATCTGCCCCTTCCTGCTTTGCCACAGGAAATGTCACGACTGTGCTACCCTATAAAAGGAGTGTAGTGTGGGGTGGTTGGGTATGGGGGTGGGTGGCAGGGCCCTTCCCCTGCCAAAAAAGAAGAACCACGGACAAAAGAAACAAGGAGGTAACAGCAGAAACAATCAGTCAGCAACGAATGCAGTAACCCTGAAAGCTTATTCTAATGATAGATAAAACTGTAAAACCTGTAAAGCACCACCTGTAATAATTTCACAGTAGATATACCCTGTAAGAAACACTTTGCTACAGAGAAAAATAAAGCAGTAACAGAAGATATACCTTGCAAAAGACAATTTGAATCATTTTTTAATATAAGAAAAATAGCAGGACAAGAGGACACAGCATGAAATTAGAGGGAGGCCGATTAAGGGGTAATGTGAGGAAGTTCTTTTTCACAGAAAAGGTGGCGGATGCATGGAATGGCTTACCTCAGTAAGTGGTGGATTAGAATACAGTGCAGGGCTTCAAACAGGCATGGGATAGGCATAAGGGAGCAATACTGATGAGTATGAATAGATAGGCCATTGACAGAGCAAAGGCTGATGGCACATTTATAAGGTAGAAAAAGAAATGGGCAGACTGGATGGGCCTTGCGGTCCTTATCTGACGTCAACTTCTATGTTTTTATGTTAGACTCTGTCACCTTGTTAATGCCTCTAAGATGTTTGAATGTTTCTATTATATCACCTCTCTCCCTCCATTGGTCTAGTGTATACATATTGAACTCCATTAATCTGTCCTCATATGTTTTCTTATGCAGTGCCTGCACCATTTTGGTTGCCCTTCTCTGGACTGCCTCCATTTTGTTAATGTCCTTGTGCAGATGCAGCCTCCAATGCTGCATGCAGTACTCCAGATGGGGCCTAACCAGTGTCTTGTAAAGAGGGATTATTAACCTCCCTCTTATGACTTGTGATACCCCTACTAATACACCCCATCTTCACCCTAGCCTTACCTACTGCTTTAGTGGTTTGCTTGGATGATTTCAGGTCTTCTGTCATGACGATGCCCAAGTCTCTTTTTATAGTAAAAGATTCTGGTTTCAATGCACAAACATCTTCACGCCCTTGTCTGGCCAAATACAGCTGTACATCCAGCCATCATTTTTGTACCAGTCCTGTTGATGTGTTTGGTGAAAGCACTTCAGATATTCTTAGTGTCTTCAAATCTGCACCTGTTATTCAGTTGTGATGACTTTGCACATCCTTTCCTTGTCATCTATAAGCTTTCACAACAGATACAAATATATTGTTTGCTGTTGTAAATTCTATGTCTGACATCATGTTCATCTGACGTCCAATTTCTTTGCTATTAATATGCCTATTGAATGCAGCCTTGATGCCGACAAACCCCGGCGTACTGTGTTGCCCCCCTTCCCTGTTTCTCCCTGTGGTATAACATTCTTGCAAAAAAATGGTTTACATTTTGAACAGTTCTTGCTTTTAGGTCAGCATCAAATCTTTTTTCTCTAACCCAGTCATTAAATACAGTCACTTCCCAGGTGGTAGCCGGAGATTTTTCCATTTTTGTTTTCTTTTATCAAGTTCAGTTGAGCTGACAGAAGCACGTCTGCTAACTTTGCTTTTTTTTTTTTTTTTGCCTTTTTTTTAGGGACAGTCCCATCCTTATCCATGGTGAAATTATTTTCACACCATGCATCTGGATTTCAATCAGTCAATCACTTTATTCAACCAGGCATAAACACCATTGAGCAAGCTCATTTTCAAGGTGGTCCTGGGCATAAATACAATACAGTACACTTCATAAGATTACAATTATGGTGGACGCCGGTGCAAAAAAAAAAAAAGAAAAAACATTGTGAAGGTGCCAGTTAATATGGGCCTATACATACCGGTCAACATAATTAACATGCAAAGGTACATAATGATAAGCTTTACTGAAATGAGAAGAGACAACAATCCCATAGTCTCCGCTGAGTAAGAGCTCATACCTAAATGATAAAAAATAAGGAGGTATTAAAGAATAGGGTAGAAACTGGGGTGAAAGAGTAGGCAGCCAAAAGGGAGGCCAGAATAGGTAAAAGGTAGAGAATAGGCAGGGTCATCTTGGATTAAGGGAACTAGGCTTGTAGGTCCTAGGGTTTCTGTTGTTAGGAATGTAGGGTGGATGAGATACTTAGGCTAGGATTTGAGAGTGGCACCCGACTTAGGGATCTCGCATCTGAAACAGTTGCATGATTCCTTCAGATAATCCATTAATAGAGCTTTGAATGTGAAATGCTTGGAAGTCAGGATAATTTTAATGAGTCTTGCATAGTGTTCCAAAGTGATGGAAGTGAGAAGTTGATTGCTGCTGAGCCAAGGGTAGTTTTCACTCTAGGAATCTGAAGCAGATTAAGGAGAAGCATCTCAGGCCATAGGAACCTTTAGCCCATTTAAGAAGTTCAAAGATGTATGCAGGGAGTTATCAGATAATGCTCTAAAAAACCAGAGGAGAGCATTCCTTTTTCTTCTAGTTGAGAGTGAGGTCCATCCCGAAACCTGGTATAGACGACAGTGATGTGTACTATGGGGTAGATTTAAGATAAATCTTAAAGCCCGGTGGTAAAGGGTGTCCAGTTTGTTTAGCATTGTTGATGGGCAATGACTGTAAAGGAAGTCAGCGTAGTCCAGTATAGGTAGGAATGTAGTTTGTACTAGTCTCATTCTGGCTTCTAACATGAGTAGGTGTTTAATGCAATATAATAAACCTAATCGCTGTCTTAGTTTCTTCAAGGTTTCATTTAAGTGGCACAGAAAGTTGAGCTTGTTATCCAGCCAGAACCCTTGGGGCCGGATAGTCAAACTGCGCCCAAAAAGTGCGCAACAGCAGGAGCAAGCACAAGTCAATTGCGCATATGTGCAATAGATGCAATATTCAAACATGGAGCAAGCCAAATTGCGCAAACAGCCAATGTCTGAATATCGCACAACCTGCGCTATAGCGCAACCAGGAAGGAGAAGCTGAGCAGAGACGATACGCCATAGCGCAACAAAGGCAGCCCAGCTGAGCAGTCCGAGGCACCATAGCGCAAGCAGAGAGACCCCCAGCAGCAAAGCAATGGAACTGCACAACCAGGGAGGTAGGCAGGGGCCCACCACCCATGCCACAGATGGCACAGGGACACACTGCAGAACCAACAATGTACCCCCACACCCCAAGCACAGCATAACTGGGGGAGGAACAGAATAGCCACCGGACCATAGGGACAAGCAAACAAAGCACATCCCGGCCATGTTACCGCAGCACACCCACTGGCAAGCTGAGACTGCCACACAAAGGGGGCGGACCACCCCAGTGTACAGCAGCCCCCCCCTTGTGCACAGCACACCCTGCACTGTGACCCCAAGACACCACCCATGAGCAGTGACCAGCACTGCAGGAATCCCCATGCCCCACCGCCACACTGCAACCTCGTGTATCACAGAACTATACAAGCCAAACCCACCATGAGCACCCAGCAGTGGGTGGCAGGACACTGCAATACTGACTGAAAGCCACACCCACACCAGAGACACCACCCCACACACACGCACACACATACCCATGACCATACCACCCCAGATGCCATGCACACCACTGCAACTGAGCACCTATAGCCAGCTGCAAATCAGAGACCACCACAGTATTCATATCAAAATATATAAATGTAATAAACAAGAATAAGAAGAACAACAAAACAACTATGTACACATATATACAAAGCAGGGGTGGGGTATGGGTATAAGGTAGGAGTGGGTAAGGGGCAGGGGTGAACAACCGGGAGAGGGAAGGTGGGGTGAGGTGATGGGCAGCTACTGCCTGCCAGCCTGCCCTCCTGCTGCCTGGTGCTGGGCCCTGGGCCTCCCCCTGCACCGCACTCCATGCCGCTGTAGGTCCAAGAGGATGGAAAGAGAGTCAATGGTTACCTGTGTCAGCCGCTGCAGTGTGCGTTGCATCTGTCGCAGGATCTGGATACCTAGGACAAGGGATCAGAGTCAATGGCTGTGACTGTCCACATCCCTGAATCCCACCCATCATGCATGGCATACGGCCAAGTGCCTCACTCCTGTGATGGACTGCACCCACCCACAGTGACCGTGCACAAGACATGCCCAACCAGGCAGCAACAGCCATGTGTACCACTGCACGCACACACCGCCCATGTCCATCACAGCACAACCAAGGCTGTCCGGTGACGTGGCTACGTGGTGGGATGCTAGAGCCACAGCCATGTGTCCAGTGCATGCATGGACCACCAGTGACGCACACACAGACATGCAGTGCCACTGGACAGTGATGACTGTCACATGTTGCGTGCATGGTAGTGTTGTCCATGGATGCTGGCCGTGCCCCCTCCAGCATGCAATAGCATCCATGATGTAATGACACTCACCCTCATCAAGCCACTGCTGCTGCTGCTGCTGTGGCTGTGGCTGCGGCTGCTGCTGTGGCCCACCACCTATGCCACCTCTGCCAGCCACCCCGGCACCGCCATTCCGTGCCTCAGCCCGGGCCCGCCTCCGCTCCTCCACGCCTGTGGGAGACAAATGAAGAGAAACACATCAGTGAGACAGACAGCCCCTTGCCCCATTGAGTGTGCCTGCCCACACAACCAGACCCATACAGCACACACCTGCAAACACCTTCACAGCAAACCATAGCCCAACCCACCCCCACATGCAGGTCACAGTACACAGTGTCACCCATGCGGACAAAACAGGTGCATACATAGCACACCCACCTGGCCTAGGCACAATGCCCTCCTGGCACGTGACCTGAGGCACTCCAGCAGTTCCGCGCTCTCCTCCCGGGAGGTCACCATACCGGTGCCTGCACTGCTCTGGAGTCCTCTGCCGCCCAGTGGCCTGCTCCAGATTTGTCGCCACCTGCTGCCGCACATGGGTGTGGGCCATGTGCAGGGGTTCTCCCTCAAACAGTGTCCCATGGTGTGGCTCCACCACAGCCACCAGGTTTGCCAACTCCACTGCACTCCACTGTGGAGCTCTCCTGTGTGCCATCACTGCAGTTGTATAGTAGGCAATATGGCACTCTGCAGCGCGGTAACCCCACGTGGAAATGTTGCGCAATACAACTCCATCAGTCCCTATCGTGCTGTTCGTATAGCACCGTCGGTCCACATCGCGCTGTTACCGAACAGCGCGATAGAGCCATAGACATGCCAGATGTACAGTGCCAGGGGGCAATGGTCGTGCACAAGGTCATGGGTCTGTGGCGCAAGGCCACTCACAGCACCATCGGACATCTACACGTCCAGCGCGATCGGTCACCTGCGTGCCAGTGCCACAGTGTACTATTGCGCAGGTGTGCCACAGCGCTATGTGGTGCCCAGCGCTGTAGCACCACTGGCACAATAGTGGCCGTGTCCTGTATTGCTGATCGCGCACAGCACATCATCGGCGCGGCAGACGCCTGCGTCAGCTACCTGGGCATGCACAATGCGGTGTACTACGCAGTCACAGAACTGTGCCATTGGCTCAGCCGGCACAACCATATTGTGCAAAGCGCAACAGCGCGATATTCAGCTGACATATGCAAATCATCTGATCAGCCATTCAAGGCGCATTGGCGCAATTTGCATCTCATTTAAGTTGCTCCACTCCTAATTTGCATGCATTGCGCTATAAATGTACGACAGTGATCTGCGGTGGCCAGAGTCAGTTACTGCAGGTGAGAGCTGAGTTGTATGCTGTGTGATGTTCTGGGCAATGGTCATGGGATAATGCTGTATACTGCACAGTGACAGTTGTCCACTTCCACCTATTCAGACCGACATGGCCGAGCAAGGACTGGGTGAGGAGGATGATGGTGGGCGAAGGAGGAGGCTCAACTTCACGAAGTCCGAGACAGAGGGACTCTTCCAGGCCTACCTGGATGAGGAGCCACTACTTAGTGGACGGCGGGGCACTCCTCAGGCCCGTGCTGCTGCATGGGAGGGGGCAGCTTGTGCCGTAAACCTGCACGGAAGCCACCAGCGCTCCGTGCAGGAATGTAAAAAAAAGATTGGGACCGACAGGAGACGGGTGAAAGAGAAGGTGGCAGCTCTCAGGGTGGCACGCGCTGCCACAGGCGGGGGCCAGCCAGAGGTGGTGCAGCTGACCCCGGCGGAGGACCGTCTGGCTGCATCCATGCAGCGCAGTACAATCGAGGGCGTTCCAGGAGGTGGCTTCCAGACAGGTGGAAGCCCATCACTGCACGGTATGACATGGTGGTGTTGGTGGGGGGGTGGTTGATCCCATGCACTAACATGTTCTCACTTTCTGTTACAGTTCCTGTGCATCTGCAGGGGACAGTGGTGGTGGGACCATGCAGTGTGGACATCCAGCAAGAGTTGGAGGAGGGTCCATCCACCTCTGCTGTCAGCCGGCATGCATTGCACCAGTGTGCACACCTGGCTGCCATCTCCGATGTCGGTGAGTCAGGTGTGGGGGGTGCCCATCCTGTGTCACAGCAGTCTGGCATGCAAGCATGCCAGCATGCTGTGACTGTGGCTGTTGCACGAACCTGCACCATTGATGATGCAAGGACCGCAATGGGCAGTGACACGGGTGTGTCTCATTGCGGACACACAGCAGGACAGCACGTGCCCCTGGACCTAGCTGGTTCCAACGTGTGTGCCATCATGTCAGCACAGTCCCAGGCAGTGCCTGGCGGCACTGGTGGGGCAGCACCCGTGGCTGTGCAGGTCTCTGGCACTGTTGCGGACACAGCTGTGGAAAGACTGGTCCCTAGGGCACAGCAGTTGGAGGGGTAGCAGCGGCAGTCACCCACCAGGTCTGGGGGTACAGCGTTCAGCGGTGGCACATGCACACCGCCTGTTGACTTGCCCATACCTGGTCCTGGTGAACAGTGCCCACCCTCAAGGGGTGTTGAGCATCAGGCCCTTCCATACCCTGGGGGACAGGTTGCCGGAGTGGCAGACTACCCGTTAGACGAGCACACCCGCCTGCTACGGGCATCAGTACAGCAGCAGATGCAGGTTGCAATGTCCATGGAGGCACTGTGTGTGGCTGTGGAGTGGCACAGCAGGGACACTGCAATGATCCATGCAGAGATGGTCCAGATGCAGATGGATGTGACCGCCGCCATTGACAGGCAGACCCAGGCATTGGTCGCTGTCGTGGCTGCATTGGGCACACAGTCAGGTGCCCCTGTACCATGCACCCCATGCAGTACGCTCTCCATTCCCCATTCCTGGCGTCGTGCGGCACCCAGCCTGTCGATGCCGGGTTCCGCTGTGGGCATCCCAAGCACCCCTGGTGCAGGTATGTTCGGCATTTGCAGACCCCTGTGCGGACAAGGTCGCGCTTGCGCAGTGGGACCCCTGGTGGTACATCAGTGCCACCCCATGTGGCCCTTGCTCAGCCTGCCAGTGCTGCTGGGTCACGGCGGGGCCGCCCATGCATCCGAGGTGGCCGTGGCACAGTGCCACCTGACTGACCTGTCTCTCAGTGCAGACCCTGTCTGGTGCTGCCCTGTGTGCAATGTGTGTCATGGTGGGCAGTGCACTGGTGGGTGCCCTGCCCAACACGCCGACACACGGACCACCTGCACACCCACCCGACTGCTGTCCACAGGTGCGTGTGCATGATGATGCCTGCATTGTACTGTACACCAAGGTGCAAGGGTGCCAGCATCTGACACACATACTGGGACAGTCCAGGTCTTGGGGGTGGTCCATGGATCTGTGTGTTTCACATGTCTGTTCCTACTCTGCTGTGCACCTGCCCATGTACGGTTTGTGCCTGGTGAGTGTGTGTGTCCATATGACATGTAACTATTCACCCCTCCTTGATGGTGTGTTTGTGCGCATGGACCCTTCCACTCCCCTTGCCATCATGCACCCCTGGTGTGTTACCCTGTGTGCCTGTGGGTTGCGCCTAGACAGTGTTGGTTGCACATGGCCCCATGACTTACCCTGTCGTGCAAATGCTCCTCCATGATGGTGTCCGGTGCAGCTGGGCCTGCCGGATCAGTTAGGGTCCCGCCGTCTGACGGGGGGGGCCGCTTATCCCCATCATCACCGCGCCACCGGCGCCCCATCGCTGTCCCTCCTTGACCTGTACAGCTATCCCATAGTCTGTCATTGTGCAGGATACAACAGGCCAGGAATATCCCACAGGCCTTTGAGGGGCTGTACTGTAGGGCACCGCCAGAGGTGTCTAGGCATCGGAAGCATGCCTTAAGCATCCCAAACACCCGCTCGATGATGTTGCGTGTGGCGGCATGTGCCTCATTATAGCGTTGCTGCGATGGGGTCGTGGGGCACCGGTAGGGTGTGAGCAGCCAGGGACGGAGTGGGTATCCGCTGTCACCTGTGTGGAGATAGTGTAGTTAAGTATCATTTTCAGGTCCATATTGCCCATAGCCCTGTGTGCCACTACCACGGCACCTGTGCCTTTCCCACCCTTGCCCCAACTTTGCAACCCCTACATGCATACTCACCCACTAGATGTCCTGTGGGGATGTCCCCACTCGAATCGATGGCACAGTGCAGATTGGTACCATATGAAGGCATCATGTGCTCCGCCAGGGTGTGTGGCACAGACATTGATGATGCGCCCACTGGCATCACACACCACCTGGCAGTTGACACTGGTGAACCCCTTCCAGTTTCAGTATGCGGCCCCATTGGGGCCAGGTGGCGTGTGAATAGCCACATGGGTGCAGTCTATCACCCCTAGCACGCCAGGCATACGTGCTACCCTGTGGAACTCCTGTATGTTTGCTGTACGCTCTGCCGCGTTGCTGGGGAAATGGATGTACTCTGCAGCATGTGGCAGCAGTGCACTGAGGAATTGGGTGAGGATGCGTGACGTGGGCGACTGTGTTATGCCTGTGGTGTCCCTGTTGGCCTCTGGAAGGTACCAGTGGCAAGCAGGCACATGCAGGCTGTTACCTTTGTCTCCACTAACAGAGCGTGACTCCGTCGTGAGGGTGCCTGCATCACATCACTGCACAGCTCACAGAGCTGCCTCAGTATTGCCCTGTTCAGGCGGTACCGGCCCACAATCTCAACATCTGTGTACAGCTCAAAGCTGATGTGGGCACAGTACTGCCTGTTGAGGCGTCTCAGGCCGGCCCTTCCACGGCCACGCCCCCTGCAGCATGCCTCTCCCCTCATTACAGCTTCCATGTGGAAGCTGGCACTGTCCATGTCCCTGGCTTGTGTTCCCCCCCACCGGCTGTTGTTGGTCTGTTACCCCCGCTGTCCTGACTGCTACCTCCACTGCACGGGTACGCCTACTGCCCTCTGCAGTCTGTGGCCCCACACACCTTCCCTTGCCCCTATTTTGTCCTGAGATCTCCCTGGCCTGCCCTCTTTGTCCCTCTTGCCTTGTCTCTCTCCCTGCTCTGGCTTCCTGTTCTTGCGCCTCTTCCTTGAGCCTTTTTATTTTGGCTCATTTTCAGCTGTCGGGCGCACCTTCCGCTGATCCGCTGTTGCGCATTACGCAAGCCTTTCAATATCGCATTGCGCTTTTTATGCATGGTTCCACCCCCTTCAGTTGCGCATGCCTTCATTTGCATTGCGCTGTTGCTCAGCATGTTTTCGGTAGCACAACTGCCTCCCACTGAATATCGCAGAATGGCGCAATTTCGGACTTGCGTTAGCGCAACCCTATTGCGCATGGCGCAACCCTTTTGAATATCTGGGCCTAGGTATTTAAAGGTATCAGCTACTTCAAGGGGTTCATCTAAGAGTGTTTGGATCTGTGTGATATGTGTACATCTGTAAGTAGACTTTGGTGACAGAATCATTGCTTTAGTCTTTTTGGTGTTGAGGAGGAGCTTATGAGTGAGAAGGTTGTATTGGAGGATGACGAAGTCTTTCTGTAAGTACTCATGGGCCAGATCCAAGGATGAATTTGTGGTATAGAGTACAGTATCATCTGCAAATAAGTGTACATTTGCTGTGCCCAGCTGCGAGTCCAAATTATTGATGTATACTGCAAAGAGGATAAGGCCCAGGATGGAGCCTTGTGGGACTCCTCGTAACAAGGATTTTTGTGGGGACAGATCTCCTATGGCTTTGACTTGTTGTAACCTATTAGTTAGGTAGCTGGTGAACCATTTAATGGCAGAACTATCAAGTCCGATGTTACTCAGTGCAGTAAGCATGATGGTATGATCCACAGTATCGAAGGCCTTACTTAGATCAAGGAAGAGGGCAAGTACATGCTTCTTAGAGTCCAAGGCCATTTGCCAGTCTGTAATTACTATGGCAAGAGCCAGTATTGTACTGTGTTTGGCTCTGAAGCCGGACTGAGCCGGGTTTAGCAACTTTTGTTAATCTAAATGTTCTCTAAGTTGGATGTTGAAAATTTTTTCAAGTAATTTAGAGAGAACGGATAGTATAGAAATAGGCCAGTAATTGTTCAGATCACTCGGATCCCCAGTCTTGAATAATTGTAGAATGTGGGCAGTTTTCCACAAGACAGGTAGCTCACCTTGAATCAGAGAGGTGTTGAATAAGTGTGTAATGTGGGCGGTCAGATAGGTATGGCCAAGTTTTAGGAAGTAAGGCTCAATATTATCTGCACCCGCCTCTTTTTGTATCCAGAGAAGAAGAAGGAGGTCCTCCACTTGCTTGAATGTAATTGTGAGGAAGCTGAAGGGGGTGGGATGCGGTTGGTTATGGTTGTGATTATCAGTGAAGCCAACAGTGTAGTCTCTTGCCGGGCTAAATTTGCTGATAGGTGAGGTGTCAAAGGCAAGCCCTGCAGTGGCAAAGTGATCATTAAGCTTTTCTAGTATATCAGCTTTGTCCATATAGGTGGTTCCATCAGACACAATTTTGTTTGGAAGGGGGTGTTGCAGTGGACTGACCTTCGACTTCTTTGAGGATGTTCCAAAATTTGGCAGAGTTGTTTTTATTGTCTTCTAGTTCTTTTTGGAAGTACCTAGCTTTTTCTGACCTAATTAGCTTGGTACAAGCATTCCTAGTGGTACGGAATGCTAACCAATCAGCCTCCAGGTGGGATTTCCTCACTTTTTTCCACCAGTAGTCCCTATCCCTAAGTGCTTTCTTCAGGATGGGAGAGAACCAGCCAGGAGTTTTATTTTATGATTTGATCAGTCTTAGTGGGGCTTGTTTGTCTATTAGCTCCAGTAAGAGGCTGTGAAAGATGTTAAATACCTCGTTAAAGGTGGGGGCTAGGTAGAAATCCTGCCAATGAATGTTGCTTAGACCTTTTAGGAAAGTGTACTGACTGAACTTTTTCAGGCATCTTTTCAGTTTGAAATTGGAGGCCGTTTTTATTTGGGAAGGATGTCTGATGCAGGCAGTAGCACAATGGTTGCTTATATTGTTGAAGAATACTCCAATATGCGAGATAGTGTGAGGTTTGTTTACTAGGATAAGGTCCAGGAGGGTGCTGCGCTCAGGTTTTTTCTGTTAGGTCTGGTTATAGCAGTCACCATTTGTAACAGACCATTAACATCACATAGATCCTTTAATTTCTTAGAGCTGTCATCATTCCAATTTAGATTGAAATCCGCCATTAGAATACACTCAGTATCAGCGGAGTCAAGAAGGTTTTGAAGGTGTGGCAGAAGTGCCCAGCCACCAGACGGTGGTCAGTAGCATGCTGCCATAAGGAGTGATTTCTCGCTGGAAAGTGATCATTTTAGAGCAAGGCATTCAAATTCCTTAGCTTTTGAGGTACAGTCAAAGACTGTGACTGTGAATTTGCTTTTGACATATATTGCAACCCCTCCCCCTCTAGTCGGTCTATCACAGCGGTAGATGATATATCTGGGTACGTTGATAGATTTGTCCAGGGTCGAGGGTGTGAGCCAGGATTCAGTTATCATGAAGAAATCAGGAGATGCATGTAGAGCCCAGGTCTGTATAGAGTCAACCTTCTTTAGCAAACTACAGACATTGATATGGAGAAAGCTAATCCCTTTATATTGAGGGAGGTCCGCAGGGGCGTCCAGAGAAATAGGTGGACCTGGGTTTAATTCAACATTTCCCGAACAGAGTAGGAGAAGCAGTAGTAGTTTTTTAAGGTGGTGTCTTAGCCTGCTAAGCATTCTTTTGTTACTCCTTCTAGCGTACATTGGTTTAGCGGTGGCTGTGTTAAGGGCAGGATTGTTATTTGCTAGGGATAAAACATGGGATTTATGGGATTTGCCCCATAAAACAGGTTAAATTGGCTGGCAGGTAAGTCACTCATACTGTTTGATAACCATGACAGTTACTGAGAATTCTGAGGCAGCATAGTGATATTTCTATACACTTACATCAGTCTGTAAAGCAAGTTCCTGCACCTGCAAGCCACTTCCCAGACATACAGTATGTAGTTACTGGTCATTTCCTGCACCGGAATGGACAGCTACTGACCAATCATATCACTGGGTTTGTTTTGGCCATTTATAATGAGTTATGACTTCACTTTAGACTTACTTGTTTTCTCTTGTGCTTCAATCAAATGGGATCGCTGCTCATCTTCATTTTATAAATAGAAAGCCCCAGCTGCTATTTATATGGGCAGAATCTGTAACTCAATATGTGGTGCATTTAAATGTTACTACTTTTGGGTGCTCAAATAGGTAGGTAAAATGTTATTGTTCGACGTTAGTCATTACAACCTGAAATACAAACACACAATATAATAATAACACAATAAAGATAAAAATAATGCACATCTGCATGTTTGCAGAATTTCATTTTCATGTATTTGTTCATTCACCATAACAAAAGTATGTAAATCTATTAATAAATAGAACCAGAAATTACTATCTAGTAGACAATAAAAATCTAGATGGCACTTATAAATGATCCTTCCTTGTTGCTGTCATCAAGCAAAGAACTGGCTCATCAGAGCTCCATATAATGGACAATGGCGTAATATATGTTTAAGATTGTCTTCTACTCCCATATTACATTTAGGGTAGGTAAATCCTGATCTCTTTTGGTCATTGTTAGGGATTCACGGATAGTAAAATGTTGCCGGATACCAGATTTTGGATGGTTAAATATGCCAGCCAGATCGGTTCAGATACTAACGAGTCGGATAGTTAAGAGATTAGATAGTTTGAAAAAAACACCAAACACAAGTATTTTTATAAACAAGTTTATTACATACAAAAACAATAGCTTATTTCTAAAAGTGCCACAAATTCAATAAATATGACTACTGCCACGTAAAATCTGCTCATGCTTTGAATTCCATTATGTTGTGCTTTAAAAATAAAAGCATGTTTGCATTTTCTGGGGAAAGCCTTGCTCTTCTATCTGTGATGATATCTCCAGCTGCACTAGAGACATGTTCACTTATTTATTTATTTTATTTATTACATTTTGATGACTGGGTAGCTGAGCCCTGAAGGTCCCTTTTTCAGGGGCGACCCAGAGAGACATTATATGGAGCAGTACATGCAGAGAAGAGATTACAGAGTATATACAGGCAAGTTGTAGATTTCAGTCATTCTCGGCATTGAATACAGAGTATATGGAGAAGCAGGTGAAAGTTGTTATGAAACCAGACAACGACCCTAGTACGTTGGTTACCTAGTGTAATTAAAGGTAATCTGAGACCAAGGTTATACAGGTATGGAGGTTAAGTGAAGAAAGAGGGGGTGGGACTTTCGGGTGTTCTGACAGTGACAAGTGCTGGCCTCAAGTATGTGGGCCTTGAGCCTGGTTCGGAAGTTCGGGAGAGTGGATGCTTCCTGTACCATGGGGGGAGAGCTTGTTCCATAGATAGGGGGCTGTGAAGGTGAATGACTTGCCTCCCGCATTTGTCGGATCCTGGGGGTTTCTAGCATCACCTAGAGTCCTCAGGGTCCGAGGTTATTTTGGGGGTAATAGTAGCTTCCAGGCTGGATGGAGCGGCTAGGTGGAGTAGCTTGTAGGCCAGGCAGAGGAGTGGGTATTGGAGGCAAACATCAAAGGTGGGATACTGTAATTTGGTGAGTGTGCCACAGTGGTGGCTTCTGGGGTGATCCTGGATAGCAAATCATGCTACCTTGTTGTACAGGATCTGCATTCGGGTGACCTCCCACTTGTCCATTCCCTGCATTACAGGGGCAGCGTAGGTCAGCGTAGGGAGCAGGATGCTGGTTGCTATGGATAGCCTAGCTTCTGGGATAAGCTGGTCCTTTATCTGATACAGGATCCCCAGTTTGCGGTGGATGGACTTGGTCACTTTTTCCACATGGTTCTTATAGGTGTGACCTTGATTCAGCTTGAGCCCTAGGTACTTTAGAGAGTCCACTACATCAATGTGTGTCCCTTCGAATACGGCAAGCCATAAGGAGTTGGTCAGTTTTGTTCCAGGGATCTGGGTCCAAACAGAATGGCTTTTGTCTTGCCTGCATTCAGGACCATTCAGTTCTTCTTTAGCCAGGCCTCAAGGGACATTAGATCAGTTTGGAGTGCAGGGCCAATCTCCACTAGGTTGTCCAGGGAGCAGTAGATGACTTTGTCATCCGCATATTGTACAACTAAGGCCTCCCCACAGTGGAGGTTGAGGTCATTCGTGAACAGTGAGAACAGAAGGGGACCAAGGATTGATCCTTGTGGCACTCTCTTCTTTAGGGGTAGGGGGTCTGATAGCACACCCTTCCAGATGACCCTCTGTGTGCAGCCTGATAGGTAGCTCTTGAACCATTTGAGAGCCAGAGGGTCTATGCCTATTTTTCTCAGTTTGACTAGGAGGAGGTTGTGGTCGACAAGGTCAAATGCCTTGGGTAGATCTACAAATACTGCTCCAGAGGTGGTCCCCCTGTTCATAGCACTGAGTACGTATGCTGTGAGGTTAGTGAGGGCAGTGTCCATGCCATGGTTGGTTCTAAAACAATGCTGGGGAAGGGGCTTGTAGCCGGTGAGTCTCCAGATACTCATGGAGTTGGTTATATATGAGCCTTTCCTGGAGCTTTGTGAGCAAACAGAGCAGGTAGATTGGTCTGTAGCTGCTCGTGTGTTACCTAGAGCCATCCTTGTGGCTGGGGACCATGTTTGCCTGTTTCCACTGGCTTGGGACTGTTCCTTCCAGCAGGGATCTGTTTATGAGCCAGGTCAAGGGTCTGGAGAGGGATTTGGCTCCATCCTGGAGTAATCTGGGATTTATCCCGTCTGGTCCTCCTGGGCCTCTGGTTTTCAAGACTCTCAGGAGAGTTTGTACCTCTTTTGTTTTGACCAGCTGCAGGTGAAATAAGGGTCGATTTAGGCATGGGAACTCAGTCTGGTTAGGTGCTGGGGTGGGAGGGGGTAGTCCAGCCTTGTATGCTTTGAGGTTGGTGAAGTAGAGGTTTAGGGCCAAGGCAATTTGTGGGTAGTCGCTCACTAGTTTGCCATTGACCTCCATTGGGCCTGGTTCAGCTTTGGTGCTTCCCCTGATCAGTTCGTTTATGTGAGACCAGAACAGTTTGGGACAGCCTAAGTTGTTTTTCTGTAGCCTGGTGATGTACTCCCTTTTCACCTATTTTGTGGTCCTCTTGCATTTGTTTCACAAGGCTTTGTAAGCCACAAGATCAGCTGGGAGAGAGGAGTTATTAAACCTCTTCCAGGCCTTGAGTCAAAATCAGGGACGTCCCTGAAAATCAGGGACAGTTGAGAGATATGCTCCTGACTCACTGCACAAAGTCTCCCAGGATGACCTCCACTCACAATGGTAGCACTGCCGCATATGCTCCCACTACCACTCATGACTCACAAGGCACATTAATCTTTTCTGTGGGACGCCATAGGATCGAGGAGTTATAATTGGGACCGGCAGCCTGTGGTACTAAAGCAGCAGTCAATTAACTTAACTAATGCAGAACAGCTGTTTTAAAGTCTGCAGGCTGCCACGTCACCAGAGATAAGCCAGAGTGTTCAGTGGCATATGTGGATGGCAGCAACAGTATGTGGATGACAATGGGGCATAATTTAAACAAAAGGTACTTGCACAGGGGGATAAAATAAAATAAATAAAGGGGATTGCTGCGCTACAGAACGCAGTGTGATTTTACTATCCAACCCGTTTTTTTTCAAACTATCCGGCTGGGTCGGATCTCACAAAAAAGCCAGCAATCCAGCTGGATGGCAAAACTGGGTCAGATATCCGTGCATCTCTAGTCATTGTAGATACAATTTGCTACATATAGTTCCATACAGAGTCTAGTTATAATTCTTCATTCCTCTGTCTCCGATAGTATCGTAAAATAAGGTTCTAAACCACATTTTATTTTTATATTTTTAAATCATCTGTAGTACTATAGACTGGTAATTTTAACCTGATCCTGTGAAACTGCCGTATCCCATAATCTGGTTTTAACCTGCATCACTATTTCCTCCATAGGCATATAGCATATTCTGTGGAGTAAATGTCCTAATCCCATAGGTAGAATGATATCCTTTATTGTTTTGATTGTATATGAGGAGAAACCCATATGGTTGTATTTTAGTTCTTCCTCCAAGCACAATCAAGGGAGTCTATATTCTGGGAGAAGGAACAATTTTAATGTGAATATTATTCTTTTTCCAATAGCTATTGTATTACTTGAATATTGTCCTAGTTCTTTTGCAACAATTTCTGCTGGGACTGAGTTTTGGACTTTTAGAATATATCTGTGCATTTTGTTTAGTTTGGTTTCTAAAGATTTTGGGCCCAATTCTCAAAGGCTCCGCATGGCGCAAGGTGCTTGCACCATGGGGAATGGTGCAAGGTGCACCCTCCGCCAAACAGTATGTCCAGGAGTGATTCACAAAGGCAGCCTGCATCAAATGCAGGCTGCCTGCCCCAAATGGGGCTTGCACCATCACTGTGCCCAGCACTGGGCTGCAACAAGGCGGAAGGGGCCCTGCGGCAGACACAAGCTGCCACAACCTGAAAATGGTATTCACATACTGAGACCTTCTGACAGTTTTAGGTATTCTTAGACCAGCCAGGGCTGGTCTAAGGATTTAGAAATAGCTCCCTTGGGAGAGCTATCCTGTCAGTGGTGCTGCATGTCCCACTGCCCAGACCCTGTTGTGCCCCACATATGTCATATTGCTACCGGACCCCCCTTCCACATTGTGCCCCCATAGGGCACACAGGGCAGGATCACCTTCCTGATCCCCACTGAGCCCCTGATGTGCCCTGGAACATGTATAGACATGGGGCCCCCCACCCAGATCCCGGTGCCCCCACCAGTACCAAGCACATGCCACCATCCCTCCTGCTGGTGCCCTGTGCCCCCCAACCAGAGACCTAGCACCCCTCCACATTCCCAGACTGTGCAGGGGACCCATACAGTCCTCCACACACCTCTGCAGCCAGTCCCCAACTGTACTGTCCATGCAACGGACTGTACATGGGGCTTGCAGTGAACCCTTCAGTGTGCCATGTCTTTGCCACATGGGTGGGGTTGATGCAAGCATAGGGACTTAGGTGCTGGGACCCAGAATCTGGTGCAGGGTCCCTGGTGCATGGGCTTCCAGTGCAAATACGGTTCGCAACACTCATCTTAACCCATAGAGATCGGGCCCTTTTATCCTAAGGTGCCCAAATTTCAACTGCATATATAATACTACTTTTTATTTTTGCATTTATTACCTTTAATAGTCCTTGAATTGTGCCCTGACCTATTTTTACACTGAATCTCGTAAAGGCATTAAAAGAAGTTTTACATTTTTGTTTCATTAATTTTATACGAGAAGTCCATAGGCAATTTTACGAGAACCATAACCCAAGATAATGATAATTAGTAGATGTGACTATCTTTTTATTATCCACGTATATTGTTGGGACTGTTTTACTCTTTTTACCAAATATAACTAGGTTTGATTTGTCTCTGTTTATTGTTATTTTATTTTGTTTACATAAAGCCGAGAAATGTGTTAGTTTACGTTGTAATCCTAATAAAGAAGTAGATATTAATTTAATATCATCTGCATTAGCTAAACATGGAACCTTAGTTGAAAGAATGAATGGAGAATGAAAATATAGGTCACCTAATTGTTGTAATAATTAGGGCTGCTAGTATAGCCAAGAGGTTAGAGTAACGAGCAATAAATGAGCTTCATACATCCAGCAGACCAGACCTAGGTTTGATGCTCACAACCTCCACTTGCATACTGTGTGACTCTGATCAAGTCACTTAACTGCCCAGTGCTCCCAGGTTGCCCCTGAAAACAGGCACTTGTGCTTAGTGGGCCTTACCCAGTTACCAAAGTCTAAAATAATAAAAAAAAATTATATACAAATTAAATAGAAGTGGAGCCAAAAGACAGCCTTGTTGAACACCTAAATTGGTTTTAATTTATAGTGCTAAATTCCCCTTTTGATCAAATTTAACTTGAAGCCTTGTTTCAGTATGAAGTCTTATAAGTATATTCAATAGTTCTGGATCCATATTATAGTTTTCAAGCATGGCCCATAATAGCTTTCTACTAATCAAGTCAAATGCTGCTTTTAGGTCAATAAAACAACAATAAAGCTTAGGTTTTTTGATGTCTACATATTTCCAGATTAGGTGACATAATACATAACAATGTTGTATGGTTAATCATTTACATCTAAAACCATTTTGAAACTCTTAGTCATTATCTTCTGATCATTGTTGTATTTTAGTTAAAAGTATTCTAGAAAATATTTTTTGAAGAATCTAATAAACTAATAGGTTGGTACATACTTGGATCAATTTTATTTTTTTATTTATTTATGGCTTTGTTAACCGGGTATGTGCACTGATTCCAGGGACTGTTTTCAGGCACGACCTGGGCCATGTAAGGCTGCACAGAGTAGAAACATCAAAATAACAAGAACATAGCAAGAACAGGTAATATATAGTGAACAATTACAGTTGTTACATTTGGCAATACATGGTGGCAGTAGTTGAGTACATTGCCTTTCTTGACAATAGGGCAAACTACACTCCCCTTCCAACTACTTGGAAATGTACCATTCTGTATACAGTGATTAAATAGAATGTGAAATATTGGAGACCAACATTCTTTAAATGATTTAAAAATATCCGTCAAAATATCATCAGGACAGGGAACTTTATTCGTCATTATTTTATCTATAGCCTCTTCTATTTCATATTTGTTAGTATAAGTGATTTTGGAAGTATCCTGATTCTTACGTTATCCTGACTATGTAAATGTAAATGCAAATTTTCTTCTTCTGTGAATAATATAAGATGGAAAAGTGTTGCTCCCATATGAATGGGGTTATTGTTGATTCAATATTATTGGCATACTTACAATACCCTTGACTTACCAAGACCCAAAACAATTCGATATATGATTTGATTATTACCATTTTTAATTTGTCCCACATTTTGATTTGAATTTTCCTCCTTTCCTCTACCAATATTTTTTTAATAAAGGTTTCTGGCATTATTTATTCTTTTGTCATCCTTATTACTAACTTTTTTTGTGCTGTCTAATTAAAGCATTTAATTCCCTTTTAGCTGCTTTACATTTATTATTGAACCAAGATTGTATAGTAGTTTTCTTTACTATATTCTGTCTAAAAAAAAATTTAATATAGTGACAAATATTTTCCCAACAACCATTTATTTTATTATACTTTAGTTCTAGTACAGTGTCTCTTAAATCATTCAAATGATCAGAATTCAACATTTATGTAAATTGAGTTCTAGTCAACTGTTGCCACCAAATTCTTTTCATATTTATTATTTCCATATTTTGTGTATATGAACTACTGTATAAGACATTATTTTCACTGGAATAAAATTTTAGCTATATTCACTATTTTGAAAATCCAGTGAAAATTATATGCCAGTGAAAATATATATTGCAATTGACAAGTTAGCTTGCCCTTGCACTTCAGTTAAATTAAACTGCCATGAAAATGTCAGAGCTGACAAAACAGTGAAATTTAAGGGCAGTGAATTCATTCTCTTATACAGTATTATTGATTGCAAATTCTATGCTTCCTAGATGCCAAAAAAATATAACCAGGAAATATGAGGACTCTGGGCATGAAACTACTTTTAGATACTTAATTGTTTAATGGTTTCTAAATTCCCCCATACAAGATTGATAACGGATGAACTATTAGGACCAATAACAATGCACTCACCATTAGAGTCACTTATTGTTCTACCATTAAACAAACAGACATCTACTGTAAATTAGACATAACTTCATTCAGTTTCTATCTATTCACATTTATTTATTTATTTGAATTTTGATAACTGGGTGAGTCCAATGAGACAGTCATGTCCCTTTTCAGGGGTAACCCAGGGAATAGAGACATTCCATTGCAAGGTACAAATACAGATAAATGCAGGCAGTATAAGCATAAATCAGGAGAGTAACAATCATTAAAAGAAAAACAATACAAAATGTGTAATGTGTGTGTGTGTGTGTGTGTGTGTGTGTGTGTGTTAAAGCATAGACAGACAGTCAGTTTCCACAGCTGCAGGTCGATGATTCCATGCTAGTTTGGCAGGGTCCAGAGGTCAAAAATCCTATGGCTGTATTTGGGGCCATCATGATGAAGGCATGGGACTGCTGTCATAGAACAGGAAATATTGCACTAAAGACCTTACAACTGACAACAGTACATAGTACAATAAATAAAAAAATATATACAAGATGTATGAGAAGGAAAGGGTGAGTGCAGGGGAGGGAAGGGGTGTAGGAAATGATAGGAAAAGATAGGAGAGACAGGCTGGGAGAGGGGTGAGTGAGAGGTAGAGAGAAAGCTAGGGTTCAGGACAGGGTTGATATCGAGGATTGGAGAGCCACTAAATGCAACTGAGAGGGGGGTGCAAAGGGTTAATGGAGGGTGTTAAGTACAGTTGCCGCTGCAGATTGGGGGAGGAAGAAGATTTCTTTAAATCTTCTTTTGAACGGGGGCGGGACATACATGACTTTATGCTGTGTGGGAGAGTATTCCATTTTTGGGGTACTGAGAAAGAGAAGGATTGCTTACCAATGGCTAAGCAAATTTTGGGAAGGCTTGACAATGGGAGGTGGGAGTGGTGAAGGGTTCTGGGGAAGGATTTCAGAGTGAGCAGTCCAGAGAGGATGGGTGGGGAAGGAAGATGAGTGAATTTGAATGTGGGACATAGCATAGGGAAGTACATTCTGGGCTCAAAGGATGGCCAGTCTAGTGATATAAGAACATCACAGTGGTGTGCCTGGGCTGGTGTAGCATCTGTGAAGTGAGATACCTTATGGTAGGCCTGTTTAAGCTTGGCCAAGCTGGTGGTCCTGACTGAGTGAATTATGGATGCACCATAGAATAAACCATCGAGGAAGGTAGCCAAGGCAATGGTCATTCTAGCAAAGAGAGTAAGGTAGGGGGAGGTGTGATGGAGGAGGCCAAGTTTCTGATTAGTGGTTTTAATAATGCTGTTCATATGTGAGTCAAAAGATAAATGTTCATCGAGAGTCATACCCAGATATTTGAAAGATCCTACACCTTCCAGAGGCAGACCAAAGGACGTGTTGATGATCAGAGAGGGCTGAGAAGTTGAGTCAAGGGATGTATGGCAGAACAACATTGATTTAGTTTTCTTTGTATTTAGTACCAATAGGTTGCATTTGAACCAGTCTTCTAGTTGTTGGAAGTCATTTTCCAGATTGGATTTAATGGATGGCATCATCTGCATAGAGCTAAATAGATGTCCCTCCACAGTTTATAGGCAAGTCGTTAATAAAGATCAAGAAAAGTAAGTCACCCAAGAATAGATCCTTGGGGACCCCATCAGTGATTGGAGATAGGGAGGTGAGGGCATTCACCCATTGGACACATTGGAAGTGGTTGGATAAATAGTTTGAGATCCAGGAGAGGGAGCTGGAGTCAAAATCTAGTGATTGCACTTGGAGATGAGGAGGGAGTGGTTAAGCAGATCAAAGGCCTTTGTGAGGTCAATAAATACAGCTTCTGTGGCACTTCCTTGGTCCATGGCTTGGAAAATGTCAGCGGTGACCTTCAAAAGAGAAGATTCAGTCCCATGAGATTTCCTGAAATCAAGTTGGTGTTATTGTAAGGATGTTAGTCAGTTTGAGGAAAGAGTACAGCTGATTATATAGGATTCTCTCCTGAATTTTTGCTATAGGACACAGTATGGAAATAGGTCCATAATTTCCAACAAGATTAGAAGGGCCTGATTTGTGCACTGGGGAAACAGTGGCAGTTTTCCATTCGTCTGGGATGGAGTGTGCTAGGAAAGAATGGTTGATTAACTGGGCTGTTGGGTGAGCCAGTGCTGGTGAGCCAATTCTAAGGAATCTGGGTGGCAGGGTGTCAAAGCCAAGAGAGCTATCAGGGTTGAGACTCACAAGGAGCTTAAGGACTTCCTTATGTGAGGTTACGTGAGGTAAGTTTTAAATGAAAGAGCAGGTGATGAGCTGCAGTATAGGTAGTTTGCAGCCTGGGGTGGGTATCCAGGAGATTTACCTCATACACGTTGAGGTCAGTGAAGAATAAATTCATTCCTGCTGCGATATCAGAGGGTGAGGAAAACTCAGATCCTTTCAGGATCATGACTTGCGGAGTAGTCCGCTCGTCACCCTTTAGAAGGGTGTTGATGTATTTCCAAAAACGTTTAAGGTCACCGAGGTTGCTTGTTTGCAGGAACTATAGATAATTCCACTTAGATTTGGTTATTTTAGCATTACAGGCATTCCGCAGCTGCCAGTAGGAATTCCAGCTGATGTGGAGCCTTATCTTTTTAAAGACCCACCATGCATTGTCTCTGGAGTGCATTAGGAGTTGGAACTCCTGGAAGAGCTGGGGGAGTGAGGTCCTTTAGCCCTTCTCAACTTGAAGAAGGCATGGAGGTTAAGGATGGAGGCGAAGATGTTAATTAGGTATTCAAGAGCCTAATCTATGTCAGAAAGTGTGGTGATAGGGGTCCAGTCAGTAGAAGTAAGGCTATGTAGAAAATCAGAGGTGTTAAGGTATGTTAGGTCTCTGGATTTGAAGTTTTTTTTTTTTGGAGGGGGGTTATTTCTCCAGGTACAGAAAGTTGGGGAGTGGTTGTTTAGTACATCAGGGAGGATGCCTGCAGCCCTAATGTGGGACCTGTTGTTAGTTAACATTCAGTCAAGTACAGTGTGATTTCCTGACTTTATGTTAAGTCTAGTTGGTGTGTCAAGAAGTTGTTCAAACTTAGTATCAGATAATGCTGACAGGTAGAGAGCATTTTTAGGACCAAGCCAGTCAAGGCTGAAGTCACCACATATTATGGTGTCATTGTGATGGAGGGTGTCAAGACTAGCAAAGAGTTCAATGAAGGAGGTGGGTGCAAGTTTGGGGGGCAGGTAGATACACCCAATGGTCAACCATTTGATTTGGCCAAAGGTGATTGAGATGGATAGGTAGTCAATGTCAGGGTCAGGTTTAAGTCGTACAGTTCACTGACATCCAGCCCAACCCTGGTGTAAATCAGAACCCCCCTCCTTTCTATTTGGGTCTGTCTCGATGGTATGAGGAGTAACCAGGGTGAGCAATTTCATGGGATTGTATAGAGGGTTTTAACCAGGACTCTGTTAAGCAGAGAACATCAGGTTTGTAGTGCAGAGTCCAGCATTCCAGTTCAGCCATTTTTCGTTTGATGCTTTAGGGAGGTTGAGGTTGTGCAGAACCTTTTTGCTAGGTCCAGGGTTTATTCAATGTCTCCAGAAAGCATGAGCAAACAAAGTTGGGAACGGATAACGGGTGGGCACATTAAAGGAGACTTGTGCGGGTTCCTTGGCCGATGTACAGCCATAGTAGTTTTAGCATGCAGTGTGACAAGAGAATACCTGAGGCTATGGGTGGTTGGGTTACTACCTGTCCTGATTTTTGCAGGACAGTCCTGATTTGGGCAACTGTATTCTGCAAAAAAACATAAAAAATACTACATGCCCTGACTTTATAGTAGCAAAAATATTTTCTAACTTTCCACTAAATGTTGCAGAAGACTGTAATACCATAACTAAAATACCTTAAAATGTTAAGAAACAATATAAGCCACTAAGAAACTACAGTACTTGGCCTTAATTCTGATTATATAGAGAAAACAAGTCTGTTGCATTGGTTGAGGTTACGTACTGTCCTGCGAAAAATCATGTTTCAATAAGAAATGTCCCACTTTGGGCTTCTTAAAAGGTGGTAACCCTAATGCCAGAAGCCAGAAGAAACACTGCACCTAGCATTACAATCCCCTATTATAATTGGGCACATTTGAAGTATGAGGTACAGTACATCGTGAAAAGAACGTGAGAGAGATGTCGAGGAGAAGAGTGGAGACGCAGATGCCCTAGCCTTATGATTTAAGTTAAGTTGGGAACAGGCCAGGAGGGAGTGGAGTAGCAGAAAACATTTTGCCACAGTGTGTTGCATGTTTGCTTGAATGGAGAACAAGAGGGCAGAGGAAAGACTGGTAGGGATATCCAACCTCGTCAATGAAATCGAGCAGACTTAGAGATGACAAGGGAATGGCTGGTAGGGGTATTTGCTCTTGTCAGGGAGAGAACTGAGGTTAACACTGATTTAGCCTGAAGCTGGGAGCGAAAACCCAGGATTAGATCTACTAAGAGGAGGGAGACGATATGTTATATTATTAATGCTCTGAGCCCAGTGACAGGGGTCAGTGGGCTTATGAACTAGAGGAGTTGTAGGCTAATACAACACAAAGAGAGCAAGAGAGAGAGAAAGAGAAAATAATCCAGTTATTTAAGTACTAGGTCCTGGGGTTAAGCCCACTATCGGTTGGTAACAAGAGGTTAGAGATGAGAGTAGCTTAAGCAAATATTACAGCGCTGCTCCGTGATTATGGAAGCATGCTGTGGAGGATAGAGTTAGTGTCCCTTATAAGAGTTCTTAGTAGCAAGTAGTGAGAAATTGCCCAATAGGGAGAGATTGTCCTATCAGGTGGGTGGAGCCAACGTGCATTTAAGGTGGCCTAGGGAGGGGGGGGGGAGAGCCAAAATATTCCCATAGACAGAACAGCTAAAGCAGGCTGCTATGGACCTGATGGCCAAACGTGCTGTGGAGAAATAGCACTAGAGAGTCAGCAATATGCAGCAGCCAATGCAAACAGTCTACTGTTAAAATCGTCCTCTGGCTCGGAGCCAGTTCCAGGTGCTGCATTTGGAGGGGTTGGTAGCTGGGAAGGAGTCCTCCATGCAATGCGGCAGTTGTAGTGGGTCAGCTGGCAGCTTTCTCCTGCTGGTCAATGGAGCGGAGCTTGCCCAGCTAGGGACTCCACCTGAGGGTTGGTAGCAGGGAAGGAGTCTCTCGGAATACGGCAGCTGGAAAAGGCCTGGCCGCGCAGCCCTCCCACTGGTCAATATGGAGTGGAGCTTGCCCAGCCAGGGAGCTTCACCTGAAGGTTGGTAGCAGGAAGGAGTCCTCCGGGAATGCAGCAGTTGCAGTGGGTCCAGCTGACAGCTTCCTCCCGCCGGTTGATGGGAGTGGAGTTTGCCCAGCTAGGGACTTCACCTGAGGGTTGGTAGCAGGGAAGGAGTCCTCCGGGAATGTGGCAGTTGCAGTGGATCCGGTAGGCGGCTTCCTCCCTCTGGCTGATGGCAGTGGAGCTTGCCCAGCTTGCCCAGCTAGGGGCTTCACCTCATTTCCAATGGAGTCATTTTGAAGTTCAATGAAGTCCATTTATTACTTTGTCTGTTGAATTATATGAATAGTTCAATTTATTATTAATTATACTGATACCTCTAACGGGTCATGGATTCTTATTTGTAAGACGGAAAGGTTTGGAATGTAAAATTCCTAGGCCATGGGAAATGGAGTTCTAATATGAAAGTAGCAGTCGTTCCCAATTAAACAACACATAAGCTGCATATCAGAATGGGTCATATACATGCTACAGTGCCCGTGACCACCTATATGTAGGACAAACAACAAGGGCATTGAAAACCCGGATACAGGAACACAAGGAGGAGATATAAGAAGACATGATGAAAATTCACAGGTAGCCATCCATTTTTTGGAGCAAGGACACACAGGGGCATCACTGAGATTTTGGGGTCTTGAATAAATAAAAAAAAACAGCAAGGGGAGGAGCTTACCAAAAACTACTGGACAAGGCAGAAATGAGATGGATATTTCAGTTACATATGCTAGAAAGGACAATAGGAATGAATACAGAAACCCAACTGGAACGCATGTTGGTAAAAAATACTTCCATTCAAATGTCCAGGATGGTAATATACTATAGCCAGCACATGGATATAAATAACAAATAACATTATAGAACAAAGATAAGTAAAGTAACACAGATCAGTGACAGCATAGCAGTGGGTCCAGCCCATTTCCTCTGGCACCCCCCCACACCCCAGCACCCCCCCACCTCAGACTCGGAATAGGAAGCGGAAAGTTTGAGATAAGTGGAGAATAGAAACAAAATCGAAAAAACAGCCATGATACAAAAAATGAAAAAGAACTCTTGGGGTAATATCTAGAAACCTAGTTGCAATCTAGAAAATATCACTGTAAATTTAAAACAGGAAGCAGCAAAGCTAAAATGCAAGAACCTAGTTCCTAACTATGGCCCGATCATCACAGGAGTTGCCTAGCAACACAGAACATTGTCCTCGGCATAGTTCTTGTATTAACATTTCGCAGGACGATTGCCCCACGAGGTTAAAGGGCATCTGTCTTCTCGAATTGGGTGTGCCATAACTTTTTTCACTGTGAAACATGCCAAAAAAGCCAGAGCTTCAGCGTTAAGACGCACAAGGTAGGAAACATTAATTCAGCCCTCAGATAGTGCAGGGATAAGAAAATACTTAAATGCACAGTGCTAACACAGTGTTTTAAATGTTTAGAAGAACAGCCAAACACGAGCGTGTCAGCTCTCAATATGAGAAACAGGGGGCCATAGGAAGTCAACAATAAACTAAACAGCACCAGCAAGAGCAGAGATAAAGCAATGTTAACGGTGAAAAATGTGTAAACTGCTATACAAACAAACAAAATGTTATAGAAGCCATGACTAGTGTTTATATAAAAAAACACAATGTTAAAATACAGGTGAAAAGGCAGAGGAAGCAGAAAGAAAAGAGGCAAAGAAAGGAAAGTGGTAGAACCTAAGGATGAAGGCGGTATTAAAGAGATTCATTATCTACACATGTGGATTCAGAGAAAATAACAGAGAAATGTTAATCATAGACAAAAATGCTTAAAGCAGTAAGACACATTAGAGATAAAGTGATGCAATTCATGTAAGTGCAGTATAAAAAAGCAGAATGTTAATAAAATTGATGATTTTTCCCTGATTTATAAAACAAATGCAATGTTGATATACAGGACACAAAGAAGAAAGAAACATACAGAAAATAAGCACTGAATGAAGAAAGGTAGACCACAAGGATTAAGAAGGTACTTAAAACATTTATCATTAAGTATGACTAGCAAAGAAAAAGATGAGATAGCACTGTGGTAAAATAAATTAAGCGTATGAATTCAAGGACAACTCAACAAAGGTGATGCATTTAAGCAGGAAAGACAGACAGCAGAAATTAAGGTATGCATGAGCAAGATATAATTGAAAATAAGGGTATAACTGAATACAAACTAAAGAAAAGTGGCGCAGTTTATGAGAGAAGGCCAAGCTGCCAAGTAGATGCAGTGGAGCAAGCTCCCAGAGAGCAGCAAGCAACAGTGGTATGGGTATCTAGGTCCTTTAAGCAAAGAAACATTCACAAGGCGTGTAAAAATGGTTATGGTAAATACACATATGGTATATTATAAATGAACTTAAAGAAAAATATTGTTGACTCACAGACATGCCAAAGCATTGCGAGATGAGCACAAAGAATAAGAGAATATAGAACAATCAAGGTAATTGACACAGTGGCAAATGTACCCAAATTACAATAAGTGTATAAATTAAAGCAATATAATGAATGAAAACTGTTAAAATAACATTTTTTTTTAATTTATAGACGAAGAAAAGCCCTTTGAAAAAGCACAGCTGGTGTGAAACCTCAGGGCACTATCAAATAAAAAGAAAATTTGATTGCAATGAAGCCTAAGAAGTGTTTTTGTGGTTCCCCCCACACTAAAGGCATTCTTATTTGTAAGCCAGAAGAAACACTGCACCTAGCATTACAATCCCCTATTATAATTAATAAGTTTTGTTCAAACTTTTCCACAATTTCTTCCTTTATCTGTTTAAATTTGTCCCACATGTTTGAGCTATTTTTCCCAGCTCTATCCTTTGGGGGTATATAAATATTAACCAGTACTATCTCCATACCATTTTTCAATAGTTTAACAACTTGGGAAACTTGTGAACTCTTTTCCAATGGAGTAATTTTGAAGTTCAATGAAGTCCATATAAATGTTGCTAATCCTGCCTTGGGCCTTCCATTCTTTTTAACTTTTGTAGCTGGCATTACATATCCTGTATAGACTGGAAATAGAGGCAACATTTCGTCCAACAACCATGTTTCTTGTGAGCAGATTATGTCGGACATCATTAGAAAGTTTTTAAACTCTTGGTCTGCCGATTCATTTATTAAACCCTCTATATTCCAGGTCATCAGTTCATTTCCTTGGCATTGTCAGCTCTTCTCCTAAGCTGCCAGCTCCGAGAAAGAGTTTGTAGTCTCAACTTGAGTAACCTGATCATTATTTTCACTTTTCCACCAGCCTTGATAAAAGATTCAGCATTTGTTAGGTATATCATATGCAAGCAATAACACACGACGAGGTGTGGTTTATCGCCTGATAAGAGCACGCCCAGGGGTGTACTAAGGCACGAGGCGCTGCGCTGAGTATGCAGCGACTCACCTGTCAGTATTGCTATCTTGCTCAAATGGGCATCAAGTAATTATTTTATGGATAAAACAAAAAAACATGAAGTAGTAAAAATATAATAAAGGAGATTTTAGTACCTGAAATGGTGAAAAAATAGGTTTGTCTAGTAAGTGTGTGTTAAACTGTTTTATTGGCAGTATAGGGTCTGAGTGAGAAATAAATAGCTGTTGAATGAGATAATGTTTTTTTAAAATAGGGAGAAATCGGCAGCAGTATTGGGATTATTTTATTTCCGGTAGCCATTCAGCCGCCTTCGCTCAGTCAAGATTTTTGAAACTGTTTCATTGGCAGTATAGGGTCTGTATGTGCTTGTCTTGAGAGTCTCCACTCCACCCTCCCATAGCCAGAGTGAGAAATAAATAGTTGTTGAATTAGATAATGTTTTTTTTAAATATCAGGAGAGAAATCGCAGAGTATCGGATTATTTTATTTCCAGTAGCCGCTCCAGCCCGCTCCTCGCTCCAGTCAAGATTTCATTTATTTTAAGCATGAGGTTGTGTATCAGGTTGCATTTTGTGCTGCTTAACTATTTTATTTTGTTTCTTTTGCTTTAGAGAATGACTATTTTTATTTGTGACCACAGGATGGAGATGAGCATTAGTGATTTACTTCCGGTTGTCCGCTGAAGTGTGGAGATTGCAGTCGGTACTGTGGCAAGTTTTCAGATGTCACTTTTTGTATTTATTAGTTCCTTCTGTTACTGGATTTTGAATTTGTTGCTCAGTAGAAAATATGGAGACAGGACATGGGCACGTTGCGAGATACTGGAGGTTACGGTGCTGTTTATCGTGGAGGTTTTTAATTGCAGAGCTGAAAGTGAGAGCGAGAGTTCACCTGTCAGGAAGAGACAAGATAGGGACAGAAAAAAAAAAACTATTCGAGGTACTCACTTTTTTTACTTTTTTTTGTTTTTGTATAATACAGGTTGCGCAATGTGTGTTTGGGGGGGGTGGCAGACCGCAAGCTCGGTGAAAAAGATGTTACGTTGTGAGCTGTGCCAGTCTTTGTTTCTATTTTCAGTTGGCACAGCTCACTGATTTGTTGGTATTATGGGGCTGAGGAGTGTAGGGTAGTGCCGGTTGGCTACTATATCATCTGATAAGGACATGGCTCAGATGATGTAGTAGCCAGTCAGAATGCTGGATTTCTTTAGCCCATTTTATAAAAGGGTCTAGAGTTGTAGATGAATGTAATATCAAAGCAGCAAGTTTACTAGATTGAAATGTAATATTGATTTGAGGACATTTAATAATTTCTGGAAGGATATTAATATATTGTTTATTTATTGAATTTTGGTAACTGGGTAGGCCCACTGAGACAAGACAGTCCCTTTTTCAGGGTGACCCAGAAAGTGCATTACAGTGATAGTGCAGAACAGTAGTACAATAAAATATACAATAGTACAAGGAAAATCGACAAGCAGAGGTTGAGCAAATAGTAGGGTACAATATTTTCATTCAGTGATGCTAAGCAAGCATTAAAAAATATCCGTTTCCAAACCTAAGCATATAGATATCAATAGTTACCAGGGAATGGAGGAAAAAAAGAGAGAAGAGAATTTAGATTAGTAGGGGCACAGTAGGAGTAGACAGGAAGACAGGTGTTGACAGTGGATTAGTAGAGGCACGGTGGAAGTGGACAGTAAGACCTGGGTCTGGAGTCAGCGGAAGCAGAAGCAAGATGAGGCTGTTAGGTGTGATGACAGTGAGCTTTGGAATTGGGAGAAGGAGGTGCAGGCCAGTATAGGTGGAGGTAAGGTATTCCAGCAGTATACCGCTGAGAAAGCAAAGGATCACCATGACACAGAGAGTCATAAATTTGGTACTATTAGGAGGGGGAAGAGTGGTAGATCTGAGGGCATGCTGGGAGAGATGACGTTGGACAACACTGGCAAGGTAAGGAGGTGTGAAGCGATGGACAAGCTTGTGTATGAAGCTTAGCATGACATAACATAATTTTGATTCATAGGGTAGCCAACCCAGGGCAGATAGGACATCACAGTGAGGATGCCAAGCATTGGCTCCTAGAGTAAACCTACCAATTCTATGGTAAGCATGAGATAGGTGAGGCAGTATGGATATGGTAGTGGAGAGGAGTAACGGTGCCCCATACATAAGGAAGGGCAGGAGCATGGCCACAGCAATCTTGCAGTAGGAGGTCAAAGTGAAGAAGGGATGGATGTTATAGACTGCACTTATTTTTTGGTTTATCATTTTGGTGAGGGCGGTAACATGCTCATCGAGGGTAAGCGAGGGATCTTGGGTAACACCTAGGTATTTGAATGACCTGACAGTTTCAAAAGCATCCCCAGTGTGTGAGAGTACTGTCAGAGGGGGGAGATTTTGTGTGGACAAGCATTTTGTTTTTCTAGTATTGAGGACAAGCTGCCTCTGAGTGAACCAGTACTCAAAGGTATGGAAGTCTGAGAATAGCATAGTGTTAAGCCACCCTACGTTGGCAAAAGAATGATAGGTGATGGCATCAGCAGCATATAGATGAACTGAGGCCCCCCACAATTATTGGGTAGGTCATTAATAAACAAAGAAAAAAGTAGCAGGCCAAGTATGGAGCCCTAGGGAACACACCAGGTAATGGTCTTCAGGGCAGATAGGGAGCCAGCCCGTTTTACTTTTTGGGTGTGGGCGTGAAGGTATCTTTTGGTCCAGACCAAGGCATTGACATCAAGGCCAAGGGCTTGCAATTGTTGCAACAGGAGGGGATGGCTGACCAAGTCAAAAGCCTTGATCAGGTCTACGGAAATAGCTGCAGAGGCTCTGCCATGGTCCAATTCACAGAAAATGTCAGAGGCGACTTTAATCAGAGCCGTTAGCATACTGTCGTTTTTCCTAAACCCATGCTGAGATGCTGAGAGCAGATGGTGAAGGTCAAGATAATCCTGCAAGTGGTCATAAATTATCTTCTCTTGTATCTTAGCTAGGGGGCAAAGTAAAGAGATAGGTCAGAAGTTTTCCACTGTTGAGTAAGGACCTCCTTTGTGGACAGGCACCACTATAGCAACTTTCCATAATTCAGGGACAGTTTCAGTGAGGAATGACCAATTAAATAAATATTGTAGCATATTTCTATTAATGTTCATTTTTAGTACACATGAGAGAAATGTAGCCAAATGTGCTTTTAATTTACCAATTGATTGTCCTTTCACATATTCTCATCCAAACACCAATGTTTTATTTTACCATTCTGAAAGCAAATTATTATATTTTGTAATTGCTTCATTAATTTTATTCATCCAGGATTTATCTTTAGAGGAGACTAGTCCCTTCAAATCCATTCTATCCAAATCCATTACTGGTTTGTCTGGATTCAACACAGACACTGCTTGTGACGGGAGGATATAAATCCTTTTTTGTTGTAATTCTTTTTTCCATTTCCCAAACTTCCCAGGCCATAGAGTGTATTTTACAATATAATAAGACACAGTCTTTATACTTTAAATTTGGGGCCCTCATTACCCAAATTTCATCCAAATGTTTTTGTATATGCAATAACTGGATCAGCCAATCCATCGACATCTTACTAGACTCATTAGCTAGCGTTTCTACCCCATATATTTCTGTCAGATGTTCTTCCTCATTTTGTTTATACTTCTCTTCGCTTACCAATAAACTAGGCCTTTCAGTCTGGGACTCATGGAAGGTACCCTTGGTCTCCCCTCTCTTTGAGATTACCTCATTACTTATATGATCTTTATTACAATCTTGCATATTTTCAGATAGAGTATCCAACCCATCTCCCTTAAGACTCTGATTCTGAACCTGACTCTTTCCTGACATGTGATGTAAAGTGACTATATTACTATCTAAGTTTTAAGTATGAGTAGTACCTTCAAAAATTGGCTTTGTTCTTGCTTTTAGATTGTTTCTTCCCTTTTATAATCTTCTTTGTTTTGCTACGATTTTTGTAATTGTGATTATTTTCTAAGACCAATTTTTCCTCTTTAAGGTTTGGATTCGTATTCTTTCATTTTTGCTTTGCTTTATTATTTTTGGATTTTTTTAATTTATCCACAATCTCTTCTAATTCACATTTAATATCTGCTCATCCAGTTCTGGAATCCTTTCCATTCCTTTCTGGAAGGCTAGAGGTAGATTTATATGAATTGACTTTACATCTTAACTATTTCTTCTTGTTTTTGTGGTAATGTTGTTTCCCATATAACTACAGAATCTGAAGTCCTAGTAATTCTTTGACTATTTAGATAATCCAAAATGGCTCTAGTATAAACCATATCTCCTCTTAAATTTGTTACCTCTTCCTTCAATGACCAGATATTTCCCAGAACTATCACATTTGCATGGTACTGGTTTTTGATCATTTCCAATATCTGGGGTGAAAGAGATGAATATGAAGTGAAGTTCTCTTCGTTCATGAAATAGTCTTTGATATATTTTATTTCTTGATTTTCTGCCATAGAATTAACAGTTTTATTGATGTTTGGGTTTACTGTTTGAAGAGGAGTCATAGAAGAGCAGTGGACGTCCTCTTTCTAGACTTCAGCAAGGCATTTGACTCTGTTCCTCACGTGGGCCTGTTGGATAGGCTGGGAGAAATGGGGGTGGGGAACCAGATGATCAGACGGATAGGTAATTGGCTCCAGGACCGGATCCAGAGGGTCATAGTTGGCGGGATAGTCTCATCCCCAAGGAGGGTCATTAGTGGGGTCCCACAGGGATCAGTCCTTGGGTCCCTTCTGTTCAATGCCTACATCTCTGACATAAGGACAGGAATCAGGAGTGAGATGAGTCTCTTTGGGGATGACTCAAAACTGGGGGCGGTGGTGGATGGGGTGAGGGGAGGGTGGCCCTACAGCGGGACCTGGAGGCTCTGGAAAGATGGTCTAGAAAGTGGAAGCTGAGGTTCAATGCAGGGAAATGCAAGGTACTCCACCTGGGGGCCAGAAACCTGGGCCCAGTGTACACCCCGGTGGGGAAATGCTACAACTCTCGATGGCTGAGAGGGACCTGGGAGTGGCAGTGGATGTCAAGATGAACAACTCTGAGACTTGTAGAAGGGCAGCAGCCAAGGCCAACAGGATGCTGGGATGCATCACTAGGGGATCACCTCAGAAGGAGGGTATGATACTCCTCTGTATAACTGCTTGGTGAGGCTCACCTGAGTACTGCATGCAGTTTTGGAGGCCACACTTAAAGAGGGACATTAAACTCCTGGAGAGGGTCCAGAGAAGGGCAACCAAAATAATTTGGGGCTTGGGGGACAGGACCTATGAGGAGAGGCTCGAAGAGCTAAATACGTACACATTGGAAGAGAGGAGGGACCAGGAGGACATGATAGAGGTCTTCAGGTACATGAAGAGGGTAAATAGGGGAGGAACAGTCAGGGTGCTTCAAAGGAAGGAGGAGGGGGCCACTAGAGGGCATGGGTGGAAGCTGGAGGGGGGAAGATTCAGGGGAGAAAGGAAGAGGTGCTACTTCACTGAGAGGGTGGTGGAGCCATGGAATAAGCTGCCTAGGGGGCTGGTGGAGGCAGAGACAGTGGAGGGGTCCAAGAGGGGGTGGGACAGGTACAGGGGAAGGATTCTGGAAGCAAAATCCAATGCAGCAAGAATATCCGGAACTGGGAAGGGAGAAGCCAGAGAAGGTGAGGGGGGCAGCAAGGTCAGCACCCGGGGTGGGGCTGACCAAATGAGCAGACATGAAAGACCATTAGGCCTATTCTGCTGGCATTTTAGTATGTTAGTAAGAGGTAATTGGAGAGAGCAATAGAGATGTAGAATAAGTAGTGAAATATTCTTCCAACTCCAGTTCTAATAATGTTGTTTAAACATGTTTCTCTTGGCTCATTACCAACTGTTTTAGACCTTGGATGGTTTAATACAGATCTTGAATTACTTGGGATATGTTATCTTTACTTTTCCCAGTATTTCCAATTTTTGATCAATTGAGTCTTTATTAGTAGAAACATCTGATTTAGATCCTTGTCCCTGGTTTAATTTGTTTCTTTGAGATTCATTCAAAGAGCCTTGATTTTTTTTTATTAGTAGTAAATGTTTTATCAAATGAAAAATAGTCCAGATCATAATCACAGTCCTGGTCTGGCTGATTGTCTAATGAATAGTTTCCCAAATCACTTATGTTATATATGATAAATGATACTGGATCTATAGTTACATTATGGAAATCAGAAGAGTGGTGGCTATTATTTCCATCTTTCCTTTCCATTTTGTCACTTATTCCTCCAATTATTTTGTTTAAAGATTCTATTTTATTTTGGGGGTTAATTTTTTCTCAATACTGGAGCAGCGCTATCATTTCCTATATGTTCTGGTTTCTTATAAAATGACATTATTTTTGATTGATTTAATATTTCATTATCCACCTGGGTTATATTTGGGGATTTTTTTCCGCCCTTTACTTTTCTTTTCCCTTACAGGTGTTTGTTCTAAGGTTGAAGGAGAACATGCCAATCCACTTCTTGTGTTAACCATTTTTCTAAGTATTTAAATAAGATTTGTTATAAATTTACTTTACTTTAATTAATTGAATACTAGTATGGTCCAACCTTAAAGGTTAATATTCAAGTAAAGATGTTGTCTCACTTAAAGTATATAAAGATAACTAAAAGTAATAATCTCTGTAAAAACCTTTTGCCTGTAAATATCACCATTAGCTAAAATTCACTATGTAGGTAGGTATTTTTAATCTTCTCAGAAATGTATTAATAATATATATATATATATATATATATATATATATATATATATATATATATCTAGCAGATATATCCAAACAAATATCTTTATAAATAAATTAGTCACCTAAGTTGGAAAAAACAAAACACAACAAAAGTATCATGAAAATAGAAGGTTTGTCTTAAGTTAGCATTCAGACATCAAAGATCTGTACTGAACCTTGAACCTCAAATCAACACTCACTATTCATTTGGTGAGTTTAATAAAAGTAAAACTTATAATGGAGTCCAAAAAAGTTTAGATTTGGGTAGTCTGGCTATTCCTGCAAAAAGAAATGTACCAAATTTTCCATCGGTCTGTGCTTTTACAGATCTCTTAATTCGTCATCGGAGTCTGTCGTACATCCCTATAGGCCAATGTTCAGCTGAGATTCTCAGTTCCTGCTTCCCGGTTCCCAGTTCCCATCTTCTTCATGTCCCCAAGAAATCAAGGTCCAAACAGGGTCCCAACAGCTCATCTATATGGTCTTAAATGAGACTGAAGAAGCAAAAAGAAATAAAGAGCTGCAGAAAACAATAGGGCCAATAGGTTTCCTTTTCCTTATTCAAGCACCAATCTATAAAATCTATGGTACATATAGTCAGAAGACCTACTATAGACAAACGTCTAGTTTCTTTGTTTATGAAAGTTCATACATATGCAGAAATAAAGTATCACAGTTACATTAGGACTAAAAACTCATACAATTTAAAATGTACAGCTTTTCTTAATAGGGGAGGCAGTATAGCGCAGTGATCTAAGGCTCGAGCTGCAAATCTGGTGACATTCAGCAGACCAGACCTGGGTTTGAATCCCACAGCTTCCACTTGCATACTGTGTGACCCTGAGCAAGTCACTTAACTTCTCTGTGCTCCCAGGTTGCACCTGTAAAAAAGCTTTCAGCTTAGTGTGTCTCGCCTGATTAAATAACTAATAAATACAGCAGCACTAGCAGTGAGAGGAATAATCAATTTAAATGGCTAAATCATGTAAAAGAAAATAAACAGGAGCTTTTCAAAATTCTACAATCACTTGCTGGGACTTTCTTAATTAAAATTTAGTTAAATTTCTGAACTTCTCCAAACTTACTTGATTAGGCTCAAAGGACTCATGTCTGTCCAAGAATGAAAGTCCCCCCCCCAGGAAAATCATCTTGAAGAGCTTCTAGCTATCTTCTAAAACTCACTGCAAATCTATACCCATTTCCCAAATGGTTAGTCAAAATGAGTGTGGACAGTTATCTCAAATGTTACAAAGCACCGAGCATATAGTAAGGAGCTCAACGTTTAGTGAAAACAATCCAAAATACCAACTGATTCTTAAGTTTTTTTTAATATTTCAACAGAGCAGTTATGAAGTGACTAGGAGTGAGATCTGGGGGAGAATGCTGTTCATGTGCAAATTATACTACGGTGAGCTAGCTAACATGTGGTGGATCTGAGGCATGTGATCAGAGCTGTTTAATTGTTTAATCAGTCAATTGTATGGTTAGTTTTACAATCAATTTCACCTAGTCATAAACATCACAGTTTGCACCATGATAGATCAATGAAACTATCTAACATGTAGGTCTAAGGAGCGGGATCTAAAACATTTAGTTATTAAGTTATTTAATTAGTCAATTGCTTGATCTGTTTTTCACCTAACCATAAACAGCCCAATCCAGCCCTCAGTCCTTTAACGAGTTAATTATAAGATTAAATTTCCACCAGTTGCCTAAAGTGTTTCCAATTCATTTTAATGGCTAACACATAATTCCCTTATCTGAACTTAAAGGGTGGGATATTCAAAGCAGTTGCACATTGCACAACTGGGTTGTGCATGCACAACTGCGGCAATGCACCAGAGAGTGATATTCAGCGGCAGCAACTGCACAGCACAAGTAGCAGTACACCAATGCACAATGGCAATGTATGCATGCACCAGGGCAGGGGGCGTACCCATGAATATGTGGCACAGTGCAATATTCAACCTCCGGCCAATGGCGCAAGCAAGGAGCAATCGGCAGTTGCATGGAGCAGACTTGATCCTATAAAAACAGGGAGCAAGTAGGAGGAGAACACTTGTGCCAGAGGGGAGCAGGACAGAGGGAGACAGACAGGCCATCAGCCCACAAAGAAGGGGACAGTGAGAGAGAGAGAGAAAGAAACAGAGACTGGGACAGAGAGCTAGAGAGAGACAGTGTGAGAGAGAGAGTGTGTGTGTGCGTGAGAATGTGACAGACAGGGAGGCGATGGGGGTGTGAGAGTGTGGGCATGACACAGTGCCACCAGGCCCACGTGGAGCAACACAGGTACCCACAGGAGTGGGAGACAGAGGCTGCAGGCAACAGACAGTCAGGGGCAGGGTACACAGGTGTGGGCCCTGTACAGCAGCATGCACAGCCACACACAGCTGGGTGGGCCAGTGTAGCCAGACGCCCAGGGGGACAGGACAACAGGGTCCATGGCCAGTGTGATATTCCAGATGGAGGCTGTAATGAGGGGTGTGGGGAGGCAGGAGACAGTGTGCTGCAGCCGTGGAAGGGCCCATCGGCGGTATGAGCTGAACAGGTGGTACCAACCCCACATCAGCTATGAGACCTACGCTGACACTGAGATTGTGGGACGGTACCGACTGAGCTGGGCAATTCTGAGGCAGCTCTGTGAGCTGTGCAGTGAGGAGATGCAGGCACCCACTAGATGGAGCCATGTCCTGACAGTGAAGACAAAGGTAACAGCTGTCATGTGCCTGCTCACCACGGGCACTTTCCAGAGACCAACAGGTGACACCACAGGCATAACCCAGTTGGCCACATCATGGCTGCTCACACAATTCCTCAACGCCTGCTGCCACATGCTGCTGAATACATCCACTTCCCCAGCACACAGACAGAGTGTACAGAAAACATGCAGGAGTTTCACAGGGTAGCACATATGCCTGGCATACTAGGGGCCATTGACTGCACCCATGTGGGCATCCGCATGCCACCTGGCCCAGAGGGGGTAGCCTACATCAACAGAAAGGGCTCCCCCAGTATCAACTGCCAGGTGGTGTGCGATGGCAGGGGTGCATAACCAATGTCTGTGCCTCACACCCTGGGGGAGCACATGATGCCTTCATCTGGCACAGCTCAGCACTGTGCCACAGGTTCAAGAGTGGGGACATCCCCACCGGTCATCTAGTGGGTGAGTATGCCGAGACCACGGGCAGCTGGGTACACCAGGGCATGGGAGGGGGTGACCAGGGCAGTTGCACCATGGAGTGTGGCTGGGAAGGACAAGGGGCATAGCAACAGAGGACACCAGGCTAACCATATCTCCATCCACACAGGTGACAGTGGCTACCCACTCCGGCCATGGCTGCTCACCCCCTACCGGCACCCGGTGTCCCCTGCAGAGGAGCGGTGTAATGAGGCACATGCCAGCACGCGGAACATCATTGAGCGTGTCTTCAGTCTGCTGAAGGCACATTTAGATTGCTTGCACAGGTCTGGTGGTGCCCTACAGTGCAGCCCCTCGAAGGTTTGCAGCCTATTCCTGGCCTGCTGCATGCTGCACAACATGGCCACTGACCGTGGGATAGTTGTCGAGGTCAAACAGGGGAACAGCAGTGGTGACGATGTGGCCGATGGTCCATGTGGCAGTGGGCAGCCCCCCTCTGGGTGGAAGGATCCACGGCTGATGAGGATGGCATGCCAGCACCGAGACACGATAGCAGAGGAGCAGTATGGCACACGCTGGTAGGTGGACAAACACCCATGCACGGGGACGGCCGCAGTGGCACAGCACACATGCATGTGTGGGCGTGCCCTGCAGCATGCACAGACAGGCATGGAGCAGGGGTGGATGTGGGGCTGTGCCACATGGCCACACACAACAACACGCAGCACAGCACACCACACACACACACACACACACACATTGGTGCCCGCAGGCATGCGCCCGGGCACTGGCACCTGGCATGGATCAGACGCAGGGCACCGGTGCACGTGTGCATCTAGTGCTGTGGTGGCATCATCACGCACACGACACACAGGCCAGCAGCCGAGCAGGTGCGCACTCGGCCAGTGTGTGGCATATCCCACGGATGCCACATCCTTGGCATGCACACACACACACACGCACACAATGTCTATGCGCACACAGGACGGCAGCAGCAGACAGTGGACAGGGTGGCAGGCACAACAGCTCTGTCGTGTGGTCACATGGCCACCACAGACACGTGGATAGCCAAGCCACGGCCTCCCAGCAGACTCAGGCTGCATGACGGCCATGGGGGGGTCTGCGACTGTCCCCCAGGGGTGGAACTGTGAGAACGTGTCCACGTCCTTGCAGGGGTCTGCAGGCTCCTGAACAGGCTGGCTCTGGGCGTGCCTGGGATGCCTACAGCAGAGCCCAGTGTTGAATCCAAGGGGGTCACCCAACGCCGGGTCCGTGGAGTGGACACTGCACTCCATGGGGTCTGCAGTGCCCGGCTGTGCCCCATGGCAGCTAGGGTGGCAAAGCCGACTGTGACTGCAGTGGCTAGGTGATCCAGGCCCGCAGTTGTGTCCTCCCCGCAGGTGATGTATGGCATCCTGGACCTGCACGAAGCCCCTTTCACGCTGCTCTGCAGCCTGGCGCACCTCTGCGTGGAGTGCACGCACCCCAGCCATGAGCAGCACCTGCTGGTCCATGAAGGCCCTCAGCAATTGGGTGTGCTCGTGAATGGGGTTGGCGACCGGAAGCGCATGGGCATATCGCTGACTCACCAGTGGTGTATGACCACACTGCACTGCCTCCCACTCAGATGGGCGCTACACAGCGGGGTACCCCTGTGGCTGCTCACTGACTAGCGCACCAGCAGCGGACGCTGTGCCAGGCCCCCCAATGACCCCAGCTGTCTGCTGCTGCCCCTCCAGCTGCTGTGCACTGGCCAGTGCCTGTGCAGCTATACCACCACCACCATCCCCCAGTGCCACACCACCATCGCACACAGTGGTACCAGGGGTGGTGGCATGTGTCTGACCCACCGCCAACAGGCCACTGGCTGTGCTGCCAGGGATGGTGGATGGTATGGGTGTCTCCCCCTCAACAACACCCCCGCTGTCCAGGACAATGGTCACATTGCCATCAGTGTCGGACCCTACCCCGATCTGTGTCTCCCACACTGCACGCTGTGGCTGGTGTCCCGCTGGAGCACAGCCAGGGCCTCGGCCATCACCACACGCAGGTCATCCAGCTGGATGGTGGTTGTGTGCTGTAGCCGATCGGGCCCCCAGACTCCAGTGGAGGTGGATGGTTGGTTCTCCAGGGCTGAGCATGCACCCACAGCAGTCACTGCTGCCCCTGCCACTTCAAGCTGGTGTTCCGGTGCTGAAAGGGAACACAGACGCGTTAGTGCTGCCGATGCAATGGCCCCACCCCGATGCCGCTGCACCTACCATGCAGTAATGGGCTCCCACCAGTCTGGAAGCCACCGCCCGGCACACCCTCGACAGCGCTGCACCGCATGGTGGTCATCACCAGCTCCTCCTGCAGTGTGAGCTGTGGCATGATGGCCTGGCCCCCACCTGTGACCACCCTTGTGGCCTGAATGGCTGCCACCTTCTCCTTGATCCGATGCTTGCCGGTGCCCACCTTCTTCTTACACTCCTGTACAGATCGCTGGTGGCTGCCCTGCTGTTTCACAGCCTCTGCCACGTCCTCCCAGGCACAACTGGCACAGCCCCGGCCTGGGATGTGCCAGTTGCGCCACTCAGCAGAGGCTCCCAGTCAAGGTATGCCTCGAACAGGCATCTGCCTCCACCTTCGTAAAGTTGAGCCTGCGCTTGCGGGCAGGCCCATGCTCCTCTCCCTCCTCACATTCGGATATGCTGCTACCTGTGGGCAATGACATGTGGTTATTGGCAGCAGTGGCCCACACCAGCTGACCATTCCACTGTGCTGTCTGTCCCCTTTGGCGAGCGCAACTTATCTCATATGGTTGCAATACCGGTCCATGGCTTGTGCATTCCTGTGGCGCCTTTATAGCGTATCACGTGCAAATAGGCTGATGCACAACAGTAATGAGATGCTAATTCCCCAGTGCGCCGCAGATAGGCTGATGAGCTGATCTGCATATGCTGGCTGAATATCGCACTGTTGCGCCTTGCGCAATGGACTTGCACTGGCACAAGTCATGGTGCAATGCTGTGGCGTTAGGCATTGCACCCATCACCACGCATGTGCCACGGCATGTACCACTGCCTATTGTGCAGCATGCACTAGGTGCGCTATTGGTGGCCATTGTGTCCTATGCGCTATGGGGCCTTTGTTGCCCATATGCTGTAGGGCCTATGGTGCTCAGATGCTATATGACCCATGGTGCTCAGGTACTGTAGGGCCTATGGTGCTCGGGCGCTATATGACCCATGGCACTCAGGCACTATAGGGCCCATGGCGCTCAGGCACTATTAGACCCATGGCACTCGGGTGCTGCAGGGCCTATGCCACTCGGGTGCTATTAGACCCATGGCGCTCGGGCGCTATAGGGCCCATGGTGCTCTAGGGCACTATTAGACCCATGGCACTCAGACGCTATAGGGCCTATGGTGCATGGGGTGCTATAGGGCCTGTTGGGTGTGGTGCCCTCAAGTCCCTGTTACACAACATGAGTCATGGCCCCAATAGAGCACATGCGCACATTGCGTGTGCTGACCCCTTCCCTATGCCCCCCAGGGACCTCTGCCCCCTGTGCCAGTGTGGCCTCACCCATGCTGTGCATCCCTGGGGATGCGCGATTGACGCAGGCAGCGCATCTCCAGGTGAGGTGCACATCCCGAGCACGTGGGGCTCGTGCGCTACAGGTCACCATTTTGAACTGCTACATTGTGTTGTAAGCATGCCACAGCACACAGTACCCCGAGCACAGAACCGGAGCCAAGTAGATATGGTGAACTGGTGGCCCAGGTGGAGCCCCATGCTGCCAGCTTATTTGGGCAGCAGCCCCTCACCAGGCCCAGGACCGAGGTCTGGCAGGATGTGGCAGATGGCCTTGAACAGGCAACTGGTGTGTGGTGCAGCAGGGAGCAGTGTCACCACCATTATGGGGATCTGATGAGGCAGGACCTGGAGAGGGCTTAGGTCACTGCAGGCGCGTGTCCGGAGGGGGGCCATGCCACGGCCAGGTAAGTGTGCTCCACCTGCATCTGTGCATGTCCAGTGTTCCATGGGGTTGACAGGGCTGCATGTCATGCCGGGGGGGGTACTGTCACTGCATGCCCTGTGGCCTGGAATTGCACATCACTGGGTGCGCTGCACCACTGCCCTGTGGCCGTGCCAGGCCGGGGTGCACTCTGTGCTCGGGGGGTGAAGGCGGTGGGCTCATGGTGTTGCTGTGTACTGATGTGTGCTTGTTTGTGTTCCCACCCTAGGCCCTGAGAACAGGAAGAGAGCTAGGGTGGCAGGGGTGCCTGGCAGACCACAGCAGGCTGCTGCGGGGCCCTTCAGCTGGAGCTGCGGGAATGAGGTGTGGAGCTGCTGGACTGGAGCCACTGCACCATGGTGGGCAGGTAGGTGGTGTGCATGTATACATTGTTGTGCAGGGTGGTCGGCGGGGGTGGGGGTATGGCCTTGGCTCCCCTGTGTGCTGAGCTATGGCAGCTGTGTTCAGCCCGCAGTGTGCGTGGCACTGTGGGGCAGCCATTGCACATGTGTGGCAGCTGTTGGTGAGCTGTGGATGTGTCTGGCTGCCACCTGTGCCACTGCAGTCCCACCACTGCACCCTGCCACCTGCCTGCCACTGTGCTGGTGGCTGGCCCATGGGTGGCAGTGCCCAGTGCTTTGCATAGCTGTGTTATGCCGGGTTGGCAGCAGTTGTAGGCCCACCCACTGTGGGTGGCCAGGGTGCCACCCCAGGGGCGTGTGTCACCACTGTCCACTGTGCATGGTGGGTGGGCTAGGATGCCCTGGACATGCACTGATCACCTGTTACTTCCTTTGCCATAGGTGTCCAACAGGGTGTTCATCAGCCACACTACGGCCACCTCCTGTGGTGAAACATCACGGTCACCACCACCACCCTGGCAGTAGCAAGGCTGACCAGATGACTCCTGCTGCAGGGGCAGCGCAGGGGTTAGCACCAGGCAGCGGGACATGTCCACCCATAGGGCATATTGAGCCTGTTGATCCTGTTGTTCCTACACCTGACCACTCTTCCCCTGCCTTCCCCTGTCCCTTTGTATAGCCCTGTCCCCATCCCTCCCTTATCTACCCTGTTCCTGCTCTGTACATACTTTCCCCTGCCTTGTTCCCTGTTGTGTATTTTATATTGTTATTTAATACAGTTTTATATGGTTACCCATCTGTGTCCATGTCTGCTTTGTGGCTGGCGAGTGGAGCCATGCTGCAGTGGTGTGCTGGGTGGCTGTGTGGTGCATCTGTGTTGTTCTGTGGGCCGTGCATGGTGGTGTTTGCCCATTGGTCAGTGGCCGTGCCCTGGGGTGGCTACGGGTTGGCTGTTCAGGCTGTGTGGAATATGTGTTGGGTGCCATGTGCCAGGGTGTGGCTGGCTGTGGACTGGATGGGTTGGGGCATGCCATCCAGTGGGGGTTGTCCAGTGGTGGCCACCCTTGGCCATTGGTGATGCATTTCATACATCCACTGCTTTGGTGCTCATTGATGAGGGCTGGCTACATGCCCATGCTCCTTGGCCGGTGTTCCATTGTGGGCCAGCTGTGCCTCTTGGCCTGGCTCCACCACCTCCCCAGCAGCCACCCCCCCTTCCCCGGTGCCTTGCTCCCTGCTGTGCCTGTGACAGGTCCATTTGTGCCTTTGAGCATCTTTCTCTGCCCCTTGCGCCTCCATGGTTTCACTATTGTGCATATTGGGTTGCTCCCTGGTGCACCTCTGACTGCACTCTGGCACACCAATGCAATATTCAGTCATGTTGCACTGGCACATGTCACCATACACAACCTTTGAATATCACACTCATTACACCATGGCACATTGGATTTGCGCTGCACTGGCCTTGCGCTGGCATCTGGTGCATTTCTGAATATCCTGACCATAGCCTTTAATCAAAGTATTAAGCACTGGTAACTTTGCACGAACTCCCCTCATACAATATTATACTATCTCACTAAACTCTAAACTGAATATTTCTAATGAGTGGTTCTATTTGAAAGAATCCTAGGAGGAGAGTGTAGCCATCACTAATAATATTGATTGAGAAAACAAATTTATCAAAAATAAAGCAAACAGTTGCTTGAAGCCGGAGAGTAAGTTCACACTGAAACCAGAGCTTCTAGTTATACATTGAATGAAGCAATACAGTGCACCCTCTTCATGCCTTCTAAAAAACAAAAACACACACACAAAGAAAACAGTAAAATATAAATCAATAATTGAGCAATGTGCAATACACAGTGAAGCACACCTGGATGAAGTGCAGTGTCACAGGTTTACTGCATGATAAGAGGGATTAAGTCCCATTGAAATTGCATTGTTTACTGCAGTAACTCTACTGCAGAATTCTGCAGTGCTGCGCTTCATTCTGGTGGGTTTCACTGTAAATATAAGGATATAAAGATATAAAAATGCTGTATGTGTTCATAAGTGTTCGTAAAAATATCTTATGCATATCTCTGAATTATTCAGAGAGCAATTTCTCAGGTGTCTACTTCTTCAGAGTCCAAAGTACGCTCTTGTTACAAGGAATAAAACCCTGGAGAGACACTTCTGAACAATATGTGAAGATACAAATATAGTAGAGCAGAGTAGGACAGAATATGGGGGACAGAGGCTTGAGCAAAAACATTTTCCGTAACAGCACCACTCACCTGCAGATGATTCCCCGCGGGACTCCCTAGATTGCACCCAGGGGGCGGGCTACACCACCTTTGAATTCCAAGCACCCCCTGATCAAAAGACAGCAGCAGGCAAGTGGACACTGGTCAACAACAAGCTGCACAAGCTGGCCTGGAAAGGACATTTACACTCTAGGCACAGACTATGTTGGCATACCTGTTTCAGCCTAGGATAAAGCATTGAAAGGTCCCTGCTCCCTCAACTTCTCCTCGGTCAGTTATCATGCAGTGGCACATCCTTCCTCTTGCTCCATCACTCAAAGTCTGCTCCTCACAGATCCTCAGTCAAACTTCTGGCCAAACTCCCAAGTTAAGTCTAAGTCCCTACCACAGTGATTGCTGCAACCCGGGGGGGGGTACAGTATAATGGAGCTGCCAGAAAACACCCTAATGCTGGTGCTCAAATAGTTACTTGCCCTATAAAACATACCGGAAGACTGGAGGAGGATGAACGTGATACCCCTTTACAAAAATGGAAGCAAAGTAGAAGCGGGAAACTATAGACCAGTCAGTTTGACCTCAGTGGTGGGAAAGATGATGGAATCACTGTTAAAGGAAAGGATTGTGGAATAACTAGAAGCCACCGATGCGCTTCTCCCAAGACAACATGGATTCACAACAGGAAGGTCTTGTCAAATGAATCTGATAGATTTTTTTTTGACTGAGTGACAAGGGTAGTAGATCACAGAAGGGTGGTGGACATGGCCTACCTATATTTTAGCAAGGCATTTGAAATGGTCCCACACTAGAGGTTAATAAACAAGTTGAGAAGTCTGGGAGTGGGTCACAAGGTGGTAAACTGGGTCAGAAATTGACTAAGCAACAGGACACAGAGGGCAGTGGTAAATGGGGTTCAATCTGAAGAAAGGGGGAGTAACCAATAGGGTGCCAAAGAGTTAATTACTGGGGCCAGTCCTCTTTAATGTCTTTATTAGAGCAACACTGCAGAGGGACTCAAAGGAAAGGTATGCCTCTTTGCAGATGACACTAAGATCTGCAATAGGGATGACACTCTGGGGGTGGGGTGTGGAGAAGATGAGAGACTTGGCCAAGTTGGAGGAGTGGTCAAGAGTGTGGCAGCTTGGATTCAATGCCAAGATGTGCAAAATCAGGCACTTAGGGGAACACAAACCCAGGGGAGGAATACAAAATTGGGGGGTGGGTACTAACAACAACCAAACTGGAAAGGAACCTGGGGGTAGTCATAACAGATGATCTAAAAGTAGCCAAACAATGTGAAAAGGCAGTGAGGAAAGCCAGGGGATGCTGGGGTGCATAGGGAGAGGTATCACCAGTAGAAAGCAGGAGGTGGTGATGCTGCTATACTGGCAGTCAGTGAGGCCTCATCTGGAGTACTCTGTGCAGTTCTGGAGACCTCATCTCCGAATGGACATTGACAGAGTGGAGGCAATCCAAAGGAGGTCAATGAAAATGGTGCAGGGGCTACACCAGAAACCATATGAGGAGAGACTGAGGGAATTCAGTATGTATACACTGGAGGAAAGGAAAAGAGAGGGGATGTGATAGAGACATTCAAATACCTCAAGGGGATCAACAGAGTTCCAGAAGGCAGCATCTTTCAGAAAAGAAGATGTGCAGGAACAAGGGGTCACAATATGAGACTGGAACGGGGAAGACTCAGGGGCAATGTGAGGAAGTATTTTTTCACAGAAAGGGTGGTGGATGCATGGAACTGCCTCCATGAAGAGGTTGTGGGAGCAACAACTGTGGGAGAATTCAAGAATGCATGGGACAGGCAGAGGGCAACACTAAGGGTGGAAAGGAGGAGGCAGGCTGCAGGTCAAGTAGGATCTGGAGTTTATACAGTAGGTAGGGAAATGGGCAGACTAGGTGGGCCAGGCAGTCCTTATCTGCCATCACATTCTATGTTTCTATATTTTCCACTCCTAAACTGAAAAAAGTACTGTTTTTGTGATGCTTTATAATGTTTACGATGGGAAACGATGTATTCCAATATGCAATTAGTTATGCAAATTGATTTTTGTCTTAGTTCATCATGGTCCTTTCAAGGTTCAGCAACTTCATGAGCTTTGTGTTAGTGAACAGTTCATGAACTGAATTAAAGAGCAGTTAGGGAACTCTGATGGATGTTTATGAACCAGTCACAAATGTTAATCAAAGTTCATGAGTTGATGAACTTTGCTTCACTTGGGTAATTTGTCTGTATAGTTCAATGGGCTTGCGCAACTGGAAGAGATGTATGCTTGTGTGACTTCAATACATTGTGGCTGTTCATCTCTCTATCCATGGGATATACCACCCTTTCGGGGTATGACACAAGAAAGCCTAGAGGAGGGTCCCCCCCCATAGGTGCCGCAGGAATAATTCCCTTGGCTAAAGGTAGCTTAGGAAGAAACCCACGGGAAAGAGAGACGAGCCACTGGAGAAGGAGGGGTGGATGGTGGGGCAACAAAGAAAATGAATGAGGACTGGCCTGGAGGAGGGCCTTTTAAGGCCTGGTTGGGGAGTGGTTTGTTGCTCCACCCATTGAACTCCAGCCAGCCCTCAGCCATCGATTTCAGTGGGCTTACACAACTGGAAGAGATGTATGCTTGTGTGACTTCAATACATTGTGACTGTTTGCCTCTCTATCCATGGAATATACCACCCTGTAGGGGTATGATGCAAGGAACCCTAGAGGAGTGTTCCCCCTATAGGTGTAGTAGGAATAATTCCCTTAGCTAAAGGTAGCTTAGGAAGAAGCCCAAAAATAATACCCAAAAGGGTGTCAAGCATCGAAGAGGTGAGAAATCAGAATATATGGAGACCGGAAATTAAGGTGATAGACATAGATGGGAAGGACAGGAGAAGAATGAGATACGGTGAGGACAATGTATGAAATGAAAGCGGAGAAGATTCAGAAGGGTGGACTTCCTAAGGAGAGGGAACAGCCAGGGCCACCATCCGACTCCATCTTCTTGAAGTTAAAGGAAGCTACTGCTTAACTTAACAGTGAGCTGTGTGGGAGATTCTATATTATATCATGGACCTTGGACACTGACTAATGAGAACGGCAGGCTGGCACCCTACCTCCATTGTAAATCCTCTGATAATCACCGCAAAAGGTGCCAGCCAGCCGCATATTGTAAAAAAAAGCAATCTGACGGTGAAATCGTGGAACTCCGACTGCCATCTTGTTTCCCCACTAAGCGGAGACTAAAACAGCAGCTCCATACATCAGGGGAAACAAAACAAAAACATTGGCTGCTGTACTACTGAGTCGCTTATTTAAGCATTATACCAAGTACCGTCTTTTTTTAAATAATAGAAAAAGCAGTACTTGGTATAATCACAATAAGCCACTCGGGGAATGTGGGTTATCGGGGGATTTACCACGGCTGGGGTGGGTTTGTCCACCCAGCCATGGTAATCCTCTCGATAACCCACACCCCTGTGGCTTATTGCTTAATTGCACTTGATATCTGCAACAACGCGCACTCTTGCTCAATTCTGTGGGAAGTAAAACTAACTACACTTGATAATTGCTTTTTAATTATATATTTATTTAGTGTTCAACCAAGAAGGGGCTTGCAAACTCTGCTTATCTTGTGAGTAACTTCAGAAGGATTGAAATACTGCATTTTGGTTTTCCCTTGTGGGTAGCTGGATTGTCTACTAGGATTTTGTGACAGTTAAACTATTTTTAAATAATTTACTGGTGGCTGAGGAGTTATCATAGCAAAGTCTGCAGTTTGTGTATTTAAACCTAGACAGCCTCAGGTGCAGGAAGCTGTCTTCCCCTGATTGTTGTGCAGGTTGTCCTGCTGAAAGGAAGGTCAACACTCATCCTAGTGGTGGATCAGAGCTTGTAGCTGATTGTTTCTGAGGGCATGGCATAGGCCCACACCCACCCTTCCCCTCATCCCACCCTCAGGCATCATTTCCTTTATACCAGGGGTTCTGATATCATTTCCTCAAGAGGGAAAGGTGCATACAGCTCATATCCTTACCAGCACAGCACACTGCATTGAAGGTAAGAGCACACTTTCTAACTATATATAACATAAAAAAAAAGATCAACACAGGAGAAACAGGAAAGAAGACAGACATGTGGGGAGTAGTGCAATGCACTGGTTGTGGGGCAGCAGTCTTCTGGGAGACTTTCTGGAGGCTGAGATGCTGCCCTATTTGCAGACAACTCTCTGCTCTGAATGAGGAGGTTGCCTGTCTCCAGGCCAAACTGAGCAGTGGTAGGGGGACCTCCCCGACTCAGGAAACACCAGGGCCACCACCACTGCCTCAGAGGTTGCCAAGAAAGAGCAGCAGTTGGACCATGGTGGGCTCATGGAGGGTGAGGGTGGTGGACAGAAGTGCATCCCTTCAGTTGTACCACTCTACAATCGATACACCATTCTGGTGGAGAATAGTTCCCCTATGAAGGCACCCACAGGGGAGACTGAGGAGGCTGCCGGCAGCCATCACAAGGGAGGCCCACAGGTAGGTGGCACAGGATACCACAGGGGAAGGAAGCAGCTCCTGGTGGGGGACTTGGAGGGACAGGAAGTAAATCCTCAGGATCACAAGAGCAGCTGCATGGGAGACAGAGCTAGACATCATTGTCCACCTAGGGACAAATGACTTGGCTGGGCAGAGGATTAGAGCAGTGCAGGAGGAGTTTGTGGAGTTTGGGATGGGCCTTAGACAAGTAGCACACACAGTATCCTTCTTGGGGGTGCTGCCTGCCTATGGCATGGGTGAGACAAGGGTACTCCGCACCGCATGATTCAAGACTGGTTGAAAAACTGGTGCAGAGAACAGAGCTTTGGCTTCATTGAGGAGTGGGGTTCCACCTGGAGGAATACCAGCCTATACTGGCATGATGGGCTGCATCTGTCTGGGAAGGGAACCAATCTCCTCGGTGGTCGGTTCAAAGGCTTTATTGGTAAGCTTTTAAACTAGCGAAGGGGGGAGGCACAGATATGAATCAGGAAATTCCCAGCCTCCCCCTACAATACAGGGAAGTTAGTGAGGTTAAAACCAAGGTAGAAAGGTCAATAGGAAGTAGGACAGGGGAAAATGGAGAAGGCAGTAATGGCAGGGATGGGGCTACAGGAGGTAACGCCATCAAAAAGTGGAGAGTAATGAGTATCAATGCCCGTAGTCTTGGTAACAAGCTTCCAGAACTAGTGGTCTTGATGGAAAAGGAACATCTGGATATCGTGGCAGTCACAGAAACATGGTACACACAGAACCATGACTGGGATATAAACATACCATGGTACACAATCTACAGGAGGGACAGGGATGATGAAAGAGGAGGAGTAGCTCTCTACATAAGGGATGGAATCAAAGCAACAGAACTAAATGGTAAATAGGAAGGAGAGGAGGTATTATGGATCAACTTGGACACAGGCAATGGCACCACAATCCGCACAGGGGTTGTATACAGACCCCCATCTCAGGGGGAGGAAATAGACAAGAAAATGATAGAAGGTATCCTTAGAATGGCAGAAAAAGGGGAGCTATTGTTGATGGGGGACCTGAATATGCCAGATGTTAACTGGAGTGCATTTGCTGCAGCCACATCCAAGAGCGGGGTCATTCTCGATGCCCTGCAAGGGGCATGCCTTCGACAACTAGCATTGGAACCCACATGGGAGGGAGCAATCTTAGACCTGGTACTCTCAAATGGAGACAAAGAGAGGATCACAGATTTAGAAGTGGGTAGCCATCTGGGAACTAGTGACCACCCAACAGTATGGTTTACAATAAACACAGCAGTAGAGACAAGCCATACAAAGGCAAAGGTCTTGAATTTTAGGAGGGCTGACTTTGCCAAAATGGGAGAGTGCCTAAGGAATGCACTAGCAAATGGGCAGGAAGGAGGGGTGGAGAACAATGAGGAATAATCAAAACTGCCATCACAGAGGCAACAAGCCTTTGTGTGAAGCAAATAAAACAAAATGAAGTAAAAAAATTATGGTTTTCAAAGGAGGTGGCAGGAAAGGTTAGGGAGAAAAAGATAGCATTTAGGAAGTACAAGGAATCACAGAATCAGCAGGACAGAGAACTGTATCAGTTAAAGCAGAAGGAAGCAGGGAAGGCAGTCAGAATAGCAAAGGCCCAAACTGAGGAAAAGATAGCCAACTCAGTTAAGAAGGGGATAAAACCTTTTATATGTACATCAGGGAGCGGAGAAAGACCAAGGAAGGGATAGTGAGGCTTAAAAAAAGGGAGCGGGGTTGGCAGAGGGTGACTGTGAAAAGGCAGAAATACTGAATGAATACTGTTGCTCAGTATTCACACAAGAAAAAGAGGGGGAGTTACCCAAACCAAACAGTAAAAGCACTCTGGATGGGGGGGGTGATACCAGTCCATTCACAGACGAAAGGGTCATGAAGGAACTCCTAAAACTCAAAGTGGACAAAGTAATGGGGCCTGATGGGATTCACCCCAGAATTCTAAAAGAACTAAGGGGAGAACTAGTGACACCATTGACTACACTTTTTAACAAATCATGGGAGGTTGGTGTGGTACCAGAGGACTGAAGGAGGGTGGATGTGATTCCTCTTCACAAATGTTGGAGCAAGGCAGAGGCAGAAAACTACAGACCTGTTAGCTTGACCTCAGTGATAGGAAAAATGATGGAATCACTTCTGAAAGAAAGAATTGTTGAGTACCTAGAGGCCAGCAGGGCACAGGACCCAAGGCAGCATGGATTCACAGCAGGAAGGACTTGTTGGACAAATCTAATAGAGTTCTTTGACTGGGTTACCAAAGTAATAGACCAGGGAAGGGCTGTGGATATGGCCTACCTTGACTTTAGCAATGCATTTGACACAGCTCCACACAAAAGGTTAATAAACTAGTTAGCCAGCCTGGGGTGGGTCCCAGGGTGGTAGCCTGGGTAACAAGCTGGCTGGACAACAGGACCCAGAGGGTAATAGTAAATGGAGTACACTCTGAAGAAAGGGGGTCACTAGTGGGGTACCACAGGGTTCAGTATTGGGACCGGTCCTCTTTAATGTCTTTATAGGTGACATTGCAGAGGTGCTGGAAGGAAAAGTATGCCTCTTTGTAAATGACACAAAGATCTGCAACAGGGTTGATACACAAGAAGGGGTACAAAGGATGAGAAGGGACTTGTCAAGATTGGAGGAATGGTCAAAAATATGGCAGCTTAGATTCAATGCAAAAAAGTGCAAAGTAATGCACCTGGGAAACAAAAACCCAGGGGGAGAGTACACAATGGGGGGAGGAGGTACTAACAACAACACAAATGGAAAGAGACCTGGGGGTAGTCATATCAGATGACCTTAAGGTAGGTAAACAATGTGAGAAGGCAGTAAGGAGGGCTAGAGGAATCCTGGAATATACAGGGAGAGGCATCACCAGTAGAAAACAGGAAGTTGTTATCCCTCTGTACAGACAGTTGGTGAGACCCCATCTGGAGTACTGCATACAGTTCTGGAGACTCCATCCCCACAGGGTCATAGACAGGATGAAGGCAGTCCAGAGGAGGGCAACTCAAATGGTGCAGGTTCTGCAACATAAGCCACACGAAGAGAGACTAAAGGAGCTTAATATGTATACCCTTGAGGAAAGGAGAGAGAGAGGGAACATGACAGAAACTTTCAAGTACCTCAGGAGAATCAACAAAGTCCAAGAGGGGAGCATCTTTATGAAAAAGAGATGTACAAGAACAAGTGGTCATAATTTGAAGATAGAGGGGAGGACGCCCCTGGGGCAACGTCAGGAAATACTTTTTCACAGAGAGGGTGGTGGACACATGGAATTGCCTTCCTGGGGAAGTTGTCGGGTCAAAAACTGTGGAGGAATTCAAGAATGCATGAGACAGACATAAGGCAATTTTAGTGAGGGATAGGAGGAAGTAGGGTGTTGGGTAACTGGAAACTGCAGCTTATCAGATTGGTAGGAATTGGGCAGACTAGGTAGACCAAGCGGTCCTTATCTGCTGTCAAAGTCTATGTTTCTTTGTTTCACCCAACAGCAGAACTAAACTACAGAACCTAAAGAAACTCCATCCCTATCTAATAATATGACCATTGGCACAGAGGAGAAGAAAAACCTTCTTTGAGGAAGAAACCTCTGGAGATCCACGGCCTAGGTCACCTCCCCTCCAGGCTGAAGGACATTTTGATTAGTGACAGCTCAGCTGCTGCAATTTAGAGTCAAGATGAGGGAGGAGGAAAATATTCCAATTTAGAGGAAGCTCTTGCCTGTCCTTCTAAAAGGACAGCTGTTGAGGGTTGAGGATGTCTCTGCAACTAGATGCTCAAAAGCAAGAGAGGAGAGAGATGATTGCTGAGGCACTCAGCTGGCCTATGCGAGCCTACAAAACAGACCAGGTGAACTAGAGGTGGTCTTGATGGAGAATAGTGTGAGGGTGCCTCTGAACCCACTCGCAGCCAAAGGGCTCTAGATGATGAGAGCCTCACCCCGCAGCTGGAAGTCATAAATTCTACATCCAGAGGTGTCACCGAGATGAGAGATGACCGAAGGTCCACCCGAGCGAAGGCATTCTCACTATGGGCCAGGGGAAGGACCCCATCCGAGCTTCTGCATGCTCTTGATGCGACTTTGTCAGTGCAGAGGAGACCATCAGCTACAGGCTAGCCCCGAGCCAAGGAGCAATGGACATGGAAGGCACGCTCTGAATGGAGAGCAGTTGATGAGGTAGCATGAGACCCAATGAGAGGTATGCTCATTACTTGTGAATAAGTAGACCCTGAGATTGGACTGAGCAAAGGAGAACCAGACTTATGTCATGAGGAAGCAACCCATGATTGGTAATTGGGTCCATTGAGAGCCGAATTAGGAATGGATAGAATTGCATGAAGGTAGGAATGAGAGTAGCCGGGTGAAGCCGGCAGCCAATGGTGAGGTAGGCAGTACCAGGAGGATGTCTGAATAGGTTTGACTAGAATGAGGGAATAGTATTGGAGGAGGAGACAAGTAGGCAGGCCGATATAGACGAGTAGGCAGGCCGATATAGATGAGTAGGCAGGGTGATATGCAGGTGGTTATATTAGGTGATGCAAATGAGTAGGGTATGGTGGTAGCAGGAGGGAATAGTGGAACAGCAGGATAGGGAAGCCCCCAAAAGAAAGCAGAGGTCAAAGAAGGAGAGGAAAGGAGGACAGAGGGAATGGGAAGAAGAGGGTGAGTGCCCACCATGGAAAAGCACAGGAAGGATGAAAATAAGAACATGCATCATGGCGAAACCAAGAGCAAGGAGCAGCGTATGGCATGGGGCCAGAACGAAGGCTAGGGAAGCTGGGTCATTGGTTAAAAGAAAGGAGGAAGGGAAAAATGAAAAAACTTGCAGGAGGAGGTAAAAATGGTACTCTGATGAATGACGGAGTTGAGTGCTAGAGAGCTGAAGACAGAACTGAGTAAAACTGAAACATGGGGTTAAATGAGAAAAGGTTGCTGTAGGTGTGCCTACACAACCTGAGTGGAATGGGGGAACAAGTGACCACATGGTCAATAGGAGGCTATGCAGGCTCAGATGGGAAAGAAAATGTACCGACGTGTGAAAAAGCAAACAAGAAGTTTGAACGCTCATATGAGGGAGTGCACGCTGAGGGCGGCATTGCAGTGCTGGCCAGAGCAAAATGGTGAAGCTCCGACCCGGCCTACAAGTGACAGTCTAGGAAAGCAGTAATGCTACAATTGGTATGCAGACCCAGAAGTGGAGGTGGGATGGAGTGGCTGCTCCGAGAGGAGGAATAAAGCCACAAAGAAAGAAAACGGGATGGGGAATGAGGAGACCAGGCATAAAGGAATCAGACCAGGCAGGAGAGAGAAAAAACGAAAAAACAATGACGAACCTGAGGAGCAACGCAGCAGGAGAGCAGCACTGCAGGGTAAAGGCCACAGTGAGAAAAGTACTGAAGGGAACAGGGAGAGAATGGGGAGAAAGGGGGACCAAGGACTAACATGGGAGAGGTGGAAGAAATGGGAAGGAGCGAGCAGACCCCCTCCAAAGGAGGAGAACAGGTATGGAGGGGAAGGGAGACACTGAAACAAGTCACGGGCCAACAACGAACAAATGGGGGGGAGGACGAGCAGCAACAAACAGCCACAGACAGGAATGGAAAAGGGGAGACGCAGGGAAGCAGAGACAGCCACAAGCAGTGGCCAGGAAATGTAGGTGGGAGTACAAAGCAGCAGCCGGAGGTGAGTAAGAGAGGGAGAAAAGGAGGCAAATATGAACGGAGAAAGCAACAGAGTGAAGCAGAGAGGCGGCACCTCCTGCCACAATGAAGAAAACAAATCTGGACTGGCTGGGAGGAGGGTCTTTTAAGGCCTGGTTGGGGGAGTGGTTTATTGCTTCACCCACTGAACTCCAGCAAGCCCTCAGCCATCAATTTCTGGCTCTTATCATTTGTGCCTTGCAATGTACTACTGTACTTTCCTCTTTTGAAGGTGTCTCACTGTTGCTGAATACTGCTGCTCTTGATTTAGCTTCCCAGGATATGGTACCTATGCTGTGAACTCCTTTATTTTTCAAAAATATGCCTTGTACAAAACTAAAATACCATTTTGCTCAGATAGAGCTCACACTAAAACTTGTCCACACTACGCCACAGGACACCTCTCCACACCACATCCCCAGCATCACTGATGCACCATCAATGCGTGTCTCCTGTCAGGCATGAAAACATCCAACATGTCAACTCAAACTGCTGTAAAACCAAAAAACACTGTAAAATAATTAAGCAATGATGCACGACAGGGTGTGTACATTATTGCTTACTTATAAAGAAAGAAGCCTCCAGAAGGACTTCGGCAAAGCTTGCCCTATAGTTAAGTGAGCATTGCAAATGCAAAACTGGAGTGCCTTAACCCACTGACAGTTACTCTAAGCATGTATGCACATCAAAGTCAATTATCATAGCCCCCCCTACAGGACATAACTGAAAGCAGTGATGACCTAATAAGTAGCATACTATCTAACCGCAAAACTACCATTGTTACAATGGGGAGAGAACAGAAGGTACATCACTAGTGTGGCACAGGGCAAAGACCAATAAACAAGGAACATTAAGGGGTTACACAGAGTGGAAGGTCATGTGCACAAATGCCCGCAGTCTGGGAAACTAAGTCCAAGACCTAAAGGCACTAATGGCAGACACAAACCTGGACATTGTGGCTATTACAGAGACATGGTACACAGGGAACCATGACTGGGATGCAGCCATACCAGGGTATGCACTGTTTAGAAGAAAGGATAGGGAGGAGAAGAGGGGAGGGGGGGTTGCTACATATGTAAAGGAAGGGATTAAAGCTATGGAGGCTCAGGGATCCAGGCAAGAAGCAGAGGCATTGTGGGTCACTCTGGAGTCGGGGAAAAAAACAACTATCTGTGCTGGAGTAGCTTACAGGCCTCCTGCGTAGGGGGAGGATATTGGAAGCCATCTATAATATGGCAGCCAAAGGGGAAGTACTACTAATGGGTGACTTCAACATGCCAGATGCAGACTGAAATACCAAGACTGCAAGTACATCAAGGAGCAGGGACCTCATGCCTGCCATGTATGTGGAAAACCTAAGGGAGCTGGTGGTTGAGCCCACCAGGGAGGAGGCTGTACTGGACCTAGTGTTGACAAACGGGGACAGAATCATGGATGTTGAGGTGGGCAGTCCCCTTGGTACCAGTGACCACAAAACTGTATGGTTTAGAGTGAACACGTTGACAGAAGAAAGCCATTCAACGATTAAGATCCTAGATTTCCGGAAGGCCAACTTCATGGAGATGGGAGAACAGCTCAAAATTGCCCTGGCAGCAGAAGATACAGGGGGAAGGGGAACAGTGACTCAGGCTCAAGAGATCCATAGCAGGAGTGACAAGTCAATGTATCAGATTGCTTAGCAAAAGCAAAAGAAAGAAGCAGCCACTGTGGTCCTCTAAGTCAGTAGCCGTGAAAGTGCAAGAAAAAAGTAAGGCATTTAGGAAATACGAAGAGACACAGAAAGAAGAAGACAGGCTGAAATATTTGAAGAAGCAAAGAGAAGCTGGGAAAGCTGTCAGAGGGGCTAAGGCAAGAACAAAGGAAGGAATAGCACAGGCTATTAAGAAGGGGACAAGACCTCTTCCGTTATATTAGTGAGAGGAAGAAGACCAGAAATGGTATTGTTAGGCTAAAGAAGGGAGAGGGTGGGTGGGTGGAGGATGACCTGGAAAAAGCTGGGGTACTGAACAAATATTTTTGATCAGTATTTATCAAGGAAGAGGCAGGGGCCAAGACTCATGAGAAAAGATGTACAGATGGGAGAGGTGGACACCAGCCCATTTATGGTGGATAGAGTCTTGGAGGAACTAGGAAAAGTAAAGGCAGAAAAGGCAATGGGGCCAGACAGGATTCACCCTAGAGTGTTAAAGGAACTCAGGGAAGTCCTAGCAGGTCTGCTGACAACTCTCTTCAACCAATCACTAGAGACGGGGAGGCACCTGGGGACTGGAGGAAGGCAGAGGTGGTCCTCCTGCACAAGACTGGAAGTAGGAAAGAGGCAGACAATTACAGATGTGTATGCCTGACCTCAGTGGTGGGGAAGCTGATGGAGTCCCTGCTTAAGGAGAGGGTAGTGAAGTTCCTGGAGTCAACCAGTGCAAAAGACCCAAGGCAGCATGGATTCAATGAGGTTAGGTCCTGTCAGACTAATCTTATCAAATTCTTTGACTAGATGACCAGGGTAGTGGATCAGGGAGGGGCAGTGGATGTGGCCTACCTGGATTTCAATAAGGCCTTCAACACTGTTCCTCATGGAAGTTGTTTAACAAATTGGGGAATCTAGGTGTGGGCTCTAAAGTGGTAAAATGGGTTGGTAACTGGCTAAAAGGCAAGATCCAGAGGGTGGTAGTTAATGGCATAAAATCAGAAGAGGGGGAGGTGGCCAGCTGGGTTCCACAGGGACTGGTGCTGGGTCCAGTTCTATTCAATGTCTTCATAAGCGACATTGCAGAGGGACTGGAGGAGAAAATATGCCTGTTCACAGATGACACCAAGATCTGTAACAGAGTCGACACACAGGAGGGGCTAGATAAAATGAGAAATGACCCAAGACTACTTGAGGAATGGTCAAGGGTTTGGCTGTTGGGTTTCAATGCTGAGAAGTGCAAGATAATGCACATGGGACACAGAAACCCAAGAGAGGAATACAGGATGGGGAGAGCAGGTTCTAGCCACCACAATTTAGGAGAGAGACCTGGGAGTTATCATATCTGATGACCTGGAGTCAGTCAAACAATGTGAAAAAGCAGTGAGGAAGGCAAACAGAATACTGGGGTGCACAGGAAGGGGCATAACCAGTAGGAGGAGTGAAGTGGTGATGCCTCTGTATAGATCACTGGTGGGGCCTCATCTGGAATACTGTGTCTAATTCTGGAGACTGCATCTCAGGAAGGACATAGACAGAATGGAAGCAGTCCAGAGAAGAGCAATAAACATGATACATGGACTGCACCACAAGCCATATGAGGAAAGACTCAAGGAACTAAACATCTATTCACTGGAAGAGAGAAGGGAGAGAGGGGATATGATAGAGACATTCAAATACCTTAGAGGAATAAACAGGGTACATGAGGGGAGTATATTTCAGAGATGAAAGTGCACAAGGACAAGGGGGACATAACATGAGGCTGGAGTGAGGCAGGCTTAGAGATATGCTAGGAAGTATTTTTTCACAGAGGGGGTGGTGGATCCGTGGAACAGCCTGTGATGTAGACAGCCAGTTCTGAGTGCTATATAATATTTTTTTTAATATAAAATGTGTTAATGACTATCTCTGATGAAAAATCTAATGCTCTAGGAGTGACCTCAACCCCCAGTTTTCAGCTGACAGATGCAAGCTAAGAGAAATGCTGACAGCATGTGTATCACACACCTCAGTTTTTAGATGCAATGTGTTACATAGCACTGAAGCTAATTACAGAGTTGTTTAGGTTAACTTGTTAAGAGGGAAATCAAAAAGGTTTATGACGTTGAAGAGAAAACCCAGGTTATTACGAGGGTGTGTTGAAATGTCTCCTATGAAGCCTGTGTGAGGAGGATGCAGCATGGATCAAAGAGATGTCACTTGAAACATGAGTCATGCTGAAGGATGGCAAAATTGATACTTTGAAAAGACTACTTTTTTTTTATTAGATATATTTTTAAATATAATCTGACAGAGGAGGAGCTAGCTGACCTCACCAAAAAGGGGTTGACCAATACAGTTGTTTAAGGAATAATTCTGTTTTACAGAGACACATATTTTCCTGGACTCTGACCACAAAACTTCTTGGGAGCACTTTTAAGCAAGTATTTAGAGACTAAGTACTGTACTGGGAATTGCACTGTTTAAAACCTTGTTCTTTTAATAGATTTGTATGTCTTTTGATATAAGAGTATTTTCTGTTTTACATATTTTTAACTATTTTTAGTAAAATTCTTTTTAGAACTTACTTGGTCTGTCTTTGTCTTCTTTTAGTTGTAAGAAAAGTATTTAAGGTTATTGCAGATACTAAACATAAGCTTGGATGGTGGTACCAAACTGGCAAGGGAAGCGTCTTAAATCTGAGGTCTTTATTAAAGTTTTAAAGGGTTCATCTCTGTACACCTGGTTAGGTGCCCATAGGCAAGGATATCTGGCCCCCCAAAGACAGATATATCTCAGCCTGTGCATTGGGTTTGCTAGCAAGGGGTTAACAGTTTGAATCCCTCCAGAACTTGAGACCAAAGGTTGATCTGAACTCACAAAAACAGACAAGAGGGCTACCTTGTCCATTACACTGTTCACAAGACTGCACTCAGAGGTTGGCACTTTGGGAGTAGAGGGCCTGACCTGCTGAGTGGGTTTGTGACAGATTGGTTGGCAGTGGTGGCATAATTTTGGTATCACAAGCTTTATTGTCCTGTGTCAGCTGAGACCATAAGCTCTCTTGCAAAGAAAAAAAAGACAGAGTTTATTTTAAAAAGGAAACAGAACTATATATCACTTGGGGTACAGTCCAGTTCCTACCCATTTTATTTTTTTTTCTAAAGCCCAAGTCAGAGTAGCAGTAGTGAGGGAAGAAGAAGATGGCTTCTGACTACAGCAGGCACACTGTAGATTATTTGAAGCAGTTGTGCAGGGACAGGGGAGTAATGTTCAAGGAGACAGCCAAAAAGTAGAAATTCATAGAGGCCCTGATGGTAGCAGATACCCAGAGCAGCGGGTCACTGACCATGACTGAAAAGGACAGTGGGGCCACTGTCAGTGAAGGGCCACAGCAGCAGGGAAATGTCACCCATATCCTGGATCCAGAAGTACTCAGGCTACAAACTGAGTTGCACAGGATGGAAATGGAGGCAGAGGGAGAGGAGCGACAGGTGGCCCAAAAGGCAGAGCAAGAACAGAGAGAGGCAGATCGAGAGGCAGAGTGACAACAGAGGGATGCAGACAGTGAGGAGCATGAGCGTAGCGAGACGCAGAGGAGAAGAGAGAACTAGAATGCCAAGAAGCAGACCATGAGGAGCAGGAGCGCCAGAGGCAACACAAACTGGAGAAGATACGACTCCAACCAGCAGCACCAGAGCAGGTAAGTGGCTTGGGTTTAACTGGGACTGCAGGACTGGGTTACAAATTGAACTCCAAATTAATAGGTGAGTTTAAGGAAGGGAGGACATGGATTCCTTTTTAAATTCTTTTGGAAAAGTTTGTATTCAGGCTAAAATTCCTAGAGAGTCCTGGAGCTTCCAGCTATTCCCGCTACTTACCGGGAAAGCTCAGGATGCATTGGGTCAAATGGACAATGAAGACAGCAATGATTACGGAAAGCTAAAAGCTGCACTGTTAAAAAAGTTTTAATTAACTGCTGAAACATACAGAGCTAAATTCCGTAAGCTCAGGAGAGGCCCTGATATGAGCTTTGAGGAGCTAGCCACGAAACATCAGTTTTTAAAACGTTGGTGGGAAGGAATTAAGGCAACCTCCGTTGATAAAATCGAAAATGTGATTTTATTAGAACAGTTTTATTGGGCATGCCCAGCAGAGCTAAAAACCTGGCTAGAGGACCGAGATCCAAAAACAGTGCAAAAGGCTGCTGAACTCTCAGACCGCTATGCCAAGAGCAGACCTGCTCTGAGAGTGAATGGGGCAGGCATGGCAGTGCAGAAAGGGAAAAGCATGCCTTCAGGGCAGCTAAAACCCTCACTGCCTCCACCGAAACCAGTTAGCCCCAGATTTCAGTGAAAAGATTTATCTGAAGTAAGAAATGCATGTTGGCTGTGTAAGGATACTGGGCATATTGCCAGACAGTGCCCCAAAAAGGCAAGCCAAAATACACAACAGTGTGCTAGAAAAGAAGTGGGTTGTTTGTGTGTCCCTGAGAGCATGCCAGTGAACATGAGGGAACACATGCACGCAGTCATAGTAAATGGTGTACAGATGCAGGGGTTAAGGGACACAGTGGCATCCCTTATATTGGTAAAAGGGGGATCTGGTACAGCCTGGTCAGCTTATACCCAATAAATACATAACTGTACAAGGGTTTACTGATGAAGAGAAAACACTGCTACTCGCTAGTGTTCTCCTGGACTGGGGTGAAACAGGGGGAACTATGCAACAGGTGGCTGTAGCCAACACATTAGCAGTGGATGTGATCCTGGGTAACAATCTCCAGCAGGAGATAGTGTGTACAGTTACCCACAGCCAAACGGCAAGAGAAAATAGTAGTTCCCAGAACCCCATAGAAACCAGTGTGGAAACCACTGAGAGGCTGGTTCCCCAGCCTGTGTCTCCAGATGGGGAGACTGATATAAAGGGGGTAGAAATTTCCCCAGTAGCAAGTAACCACACCGCTACAGAGGGTTACTCTGAAGAGGGAGGGGTGACCCTTTGTCAGAGGGTTGGGATTGACAGTGATCCTGAGGGCCCTGACACTAGTGCTAGGGACCCTAGTTTAGCGACGGAAGAGGATCTGTCCCATGCCTTGGGACTGTGTGAGAGGTTTGCAGCTGCTCAGAGGAGTGACCCTAGTTTAGAGAAGCTGAGGGCTTGGGCAGACTCGGACGGCACACAGGGAGGTGACGGCAGACATAAGGTTTATTGGAAAAATTGACTTCTGTATACACAGGCAGTACAGACAGAGGGAGGGATGCTAGGCAGGCAGCTTGTCATTCCCCAGGGGTATCATCAGCAGTTGCTCAAAACTGCCCATGATATTCCCTTGTCTGGTCATCTGGGAATCACGCGCACTATGCAGCAGTTAGCCCAGAATTTCTACTTGCCTAACTTCACCCAGCAGGTGAAGGAGTATTGCAGATCTTGTCACCAGTGCCAAGAAATAGGGAAGGTGGGCAAGAAAACCCAAGCCACCCTGATCCCCTTGCCCATAGTGGAGGAGTCATTCCAGAGGGTGGGAATTGATATTGTGGGGCCTTCAAATAGCCACAGCTTCTCAGGGAAGATATTCATCCTGACTGGTGGATTATGCCACCCAGTACCCAGAGGCAGTCACCCTATCCTCACTGAGGACAGACAAAGTGACAGATGCCTTACTTGGGATTTTCTCCCGCGTTGGGTTTCCACAGGAGGTAATTACCAATCAAGAGGGTTCCTTCATGTCAGACCTGATGAAATGTTTATGGGAGAAGTGTGGAGGGGTGCAGAGATGCCCCACACCATATCACCCACAAGCCAATGGACTTGTGGAACAATTCAATGGTACCCTAAAGTCAATGCTCCGGGCATTTGCTGAACAGCATGGGAGGGACTTGGAGAAATACCTTCCCCACCTGTTGTTTGCATACAGGGAGGTGCCCCAAGAGTGGACAGGATTTTCCCCTTCGAACTCTTGTATGGACGCCGGTTACATGGGCCCCTAGACTTGATCCGGGAGGACTGGGAAGGCAAGCACGCCACCTAGGGAACTCCCATTGTGGATTATGTCTTTAGGTTTAGGGAAAGGCTGAAAGAGCTTATGGGGACAGCCCAGAGCAACCTGGCAGCTGCTCAACAGAAACAAAAAGTGTAGTACGACCGCAGAGCCAGAGCTCGCTCGTACATGGTGGGTCAGGATGTCATGGTCCTTTTTCCGGTCTGGAAAGACAAGCTGCAAGCTGAGTAGGCAGGACCGTACAAAGTGGTTAGGAAGGTAAATGACGTGAACTATATTGTGGAGTTACCTGACAGAAGACAGACAGAAAGGATGTACCATGTCAACATGATGAAGCCATATGCAAATAAGGCTGACATGGTGTTTGCAGTGTGTAGTCATGGGGAGGGGACAGACGAAGGAGACCCCCTTCTGGATTTGCTGGAGGAAAGCAAGTGGGAGTCCTCTGTGGAGGCAGTAAAATTGTCTCCCCAGCTGGCCCCAGACCAGGTCCAGAAAGTAAGGGAGGTTTAAGCAGACTTTGCCCCCTTGTTTAGTGCCAAGCCTGGACTAACCCCCTTAGCGACACATGATGTGGAGACAGGGACACAGACGCCCATTCAGCGGACAGCATATTGGGTGTCAGAGGCTGTCCAAAAGGACATTAGGAGGGAAGTGGAGGAGATGCTGGATTTAGGGGTAATCCAGAGATCTCACAGCCCCTGGGCCTCACCCGTATTCCTTGTACCTAAGCCAGATGGCTCAACTCATTTCTGTGTGGACTATCATGGACTGAATGCAGTCACGAATTCTGACGCCCACCCAATGCCCCGGACGGATGAACTCCTGGACAAGTTGGGAAGGGCGACCTACCTTACGACTATTGACCTGACCAAGGGGTATTGGCAGGTAGAATTGACAGATAGTGCTAGGGAGAGGTCGGCCTTCATCACTCCAATAGGCTTAAAGTAATGCCTTTCCGAATGAAGAACGCCCCGGACACTTTCCAAAGGTTGGCGAACCAAGTGTTAAATGGTGCTGAGGAGTACGCCGTGGCGTACCTGGATGACATTGCCATCTTTAGTACCAGGTGGGAGGAACACCTATCCCACCTTAAGGAAGTGCTGGGCAGGATACAGAGGGCCGGGCTCACTGTCAAAGCAGAGAAGTGCCAGGTGGCCATGGGGAAGTGGCATACCTCGGGCATGTGGTAGGCCGGGGACAGCTCCATCCTAACCAAACAAAGATAGAGGTGATCCAGGCGTGGCCCAGACCAGAAACCCAGAAGCAGGTCAGGAGCTTTCTAGGGACAGCAGGGTACTACAGAAAATGTGTACCCAATTACAGTGCCCTGGCTGCTCCTTTATCTGACCTGACAAAGAAAAAGATGCAAAAGAAAATTACCTGGAGCCCAGCCTGTGAGGAAGCCTTTGCCAAACTGAAGGAGGCACTGTGCAGTGCTCTTGTTTTGACAAGTTCTGACCATAGTAAAACCTTTATAGTTCAGACAGATGCCTCAGACGTGGGTGTTGGGGCAGTACTGAGCCAGACATCCAGCCAAGGGACAGATCACCCAGTAGTGTACCTGAGCAGAAAGCTGCTTCCCAGGGAGCAAGCGTACTCCACAGTGGAAAAGGAGTGTCTTGCCATAGTGTGGGCACTAAAGAAATTATAGCCATACTTGTATGAGCAGCATTTTGTGGTGCAGATTGACCACAACCCCCTGGTTTGGCTGACGCAGATGGGGACAAACAATGGCAGACTACTAAGATGGAATCTTGCTTTACAAGGGTATGATCTAAAAATCATACATAGGGCTGGAGCGAATAAATCAGAACTCAGATGGGCTGTCTAGGGTCTATGAGGAATGAACTGATTTGGGAAGCCTATCCCATGTAGGGGATAGATCCCCCCAAATTCAGTCTAGGTGGGGAGAAGTATGATGTAGACAGCCAGTTCTGAGTGCTGTATAATATTTTTTTAATATAAAATGTATTAATGACTATCTCTGATGAAAAATCGAATGCTCTAGGAGTGACCTCAACCCCCCCCCAAGTTTTCAGCTGGCAGATGCAAGCAAAGAGAAATGCTGACAGCAAGTGTATCACACACACTCAGTTTTTAAATGCAATGTGTTACATAGCAGACCAGAAGCTAATTACAGAGTTGTTTAAGTTAACTTTGTTAAGAGGGAAATCATAAAAAAAAAAGGTTTATGAAGTTGAAGAGAAAACCCAGGTTATTACACAGGGGTGTGAGGTTGTAAATGCTCCTATGAAGCCTGTGTGAGGAGGAGGATGCAGCATGGATCAAAAGAGATGTCATTTGAAACATGAGTCATGCTGAAGGATGGCAAAATTGATACTTTGAAAAGACTACTGTTTTTTTTATTAGATATATTTTTAAATATAATCTGACAGAGGAGGAGCTAGCTGACCTCACCAAAAAGGGGTTGGTCAATACAGTTGTTTAAGGAATAATTCTGTTTTATAGATGCACATTTTTTCCTGGACTCTGACCACATAACATCTTAGGAGCACTTTTAAGCAAGTATTTAGAAACTAAGTGCTGTAGTGGGAATTGCACTGTTTAAAACCTTGTTCTTTTAATAGATTTGTATGTCTTTTGATATAAGAGTTCTGTATTTTATGTTTTATATATTTTTAACTATTTTTAGTAAAATTCTTTTTAGAACTTACTTGGTCTGTCTTTGACTTCTTTTAGTTGTAAGAAAAGTATGTATGGTTATTGCAGATACTAAACATAAGCTTGAATGGTGGTACCAAACTGAAAAGAGAAGCGTTTTAAATCTGAGGTCTTTATTAAAGTTTTAAAGGGTTCATCTCTGTACACCTGGTTAGGTGCCTGTAGGCAAGGATATCTGGCCCCCTGAAGACAGATATATCTGAGCCTGTGCATTGAGTATGTTAGCAAGAGGTTAATAGTTTGAATCCCTCCAGAACTTGAGACCAAAGGTTGATCCGAACTCACAAAAACAGACAAGAGGGTTACCTTGTCTGTTACACTGTTCACAAGACTGCACTCAGAGGTTGGCACTTTGGGAGTAGAGGGCCTGACCTGCTGAGTGGGTTTGTGACACAGCCTACTAGTGGAGGTTGTGGAAGTGAAAACAGTACAGGAATTCAAAAGTGCATGGAATAAACATAAAGGCATCCTGCTGTACAGTAGAGCAGGGGAAAGCTAGTCCAGATAAGAGTAGGGATTGCCAAACCAAGTAGGGAAATGGGCAGACTAGATGGGCTGTATGGTCCTTATCTACCAACAGATTCTGTTTCTTAAAGTTGTCTTTTCTGCATGTACAGTTGATGCTTGTGTGCATACTCTGAGTTGTAGTCAGTATGTTTGGGCATCCTGTTATGGCATTTGCAAATGCCCATTTCACTCTGGGGATAGCTTTGCCATAGCCCTGCTGGAGGTTTTTTTCAAGCCACGTGTTTTGTTTTTCTGTGGTCAGGAATTGCACACTTTATACTGTTTCCTGGTTTGCCAGCAGTTTGTTGCACCATCTTGGATGTTTGCATGCCAGCAGAAGACAAGGATTCATAGTGTATCACTGGCACCGGGGCTCTGGCATGGAGAGGGTTATGATAGCATGGATATAGACAAGTTTGATTGTGCAAGACTGGTCTGAGAAAAATTGTACTATTCTTTGGAAATAAAAAATTGGGCAAAATGAAACACAGAAAGAGTGTCGCAAATAGGAAACTAGAATGGTGTTAGTGACAGGCTAGTGTCAGGTTTAGAAATGTGACAGTGAAACACGGACAGTGTCCCTTTAAAACAAAGGACACATATGTTCAATCCTGGAAACAAAATACTTGTGTACATGTATTTTTGTGCAACATGTACTGTAATCTGTAATCAATTATCACTGGCTGTGTAACTGTTGGCCATCTTGTACAGGACCCTGTTGTGCAGAAATCCCCTAGCTTATAGGCTATTCTGTGAAAATATCTTCAAATAACATCAAGTAGATTAGTCACATTTCTGATGTAGGCAGGTTAGTATTGTCGTATTGCTAATGCAGAATGTAGACAGGTTAATATTTTCATTGTAATAAGTGCACAGTTTACCAGAAAATTAAGCTTTTTTTTTTTTTTACTGAAGATCGATCATTGTCCCAGTCAATAATGTACACTTCCCCCGAGTGTCATTGGCCAATCAGAGTAATTCATTGTTGATTACCACTCCGACCTCTTCCAGCCTCATAGCCTGCAACCAGCTTCCTGCTTCATCACCAAGTGCCTTATTCTTTGCATAGCTTGTCAATCGGAACATGGACCACCATTCTTCCTATTCTGGGTCAGAAAAGGTAACAAAGAACGGAGAGGAGGGTGGGAGGGAACAGAGGAGAAGGCAGAAATGCAAGGCAAGGAACAGAAATAGGCAGAGAAAGACACAGGAGGACAGGGAACGGGGGGCACAACACTCAACGGAGTGAGTGTAGCGAGTGCGACTCGCTCTAAGCAGAGCGGGCGGATGCCTGAGGATTATATAGGAAATGAGGGAGGAGCTAACCCCCCATAGAACTACAGGCATAGCCTTTCAATTATTTGTTGTAATATATGGATCCAATTGAACAATTTCTGTTGTTCTGAATTTTTTTTTCTCGCATGTTGTGAGGCCGGCCAACGGCTGCTCTGAGCACTCCTTCACTCGGTCTCCACCCCTACCCCACAAACTTCTGGTGAACTGAGAGGGACATATTTCTCTCAGCGAGCAAGAGATGACTGCCATGTTTTGTGAATTGTTCTGCCCTCCCACAGACAGAAAATGGCCAGTCAGGATGCATGCTTTAAATACATCACGTCGCACCTCTAGTGTTGAAGTTGGCAGCTTAGGAAGCAGGGACCATGGTGAGCTTTTGTTCTTCCATTTCTTTGATAATACTATCATTCAGAGCTCTGAACGATAGTATTATGGTTACGGGGCTCTGAACGATAGTATTAACAGTCATCAATGATGGTATTGTCAACTTTGGGGCAGAAGCATTACAGGAATTTTGTAGGTACATTATTAAAATGGCTTATCCATATATTACAAATAGAATAATACATAGGTGAGGGTGTATTACAAGGGAGTAATACTGTTGAGAGGTTCTGGGGACAAGGGAACCTCAAGAGTGAAGCTCAAGAGGTTCCCTTGTCCCCAGAACCTCGAGGGTATTACTCCTGAGTGATACACCCTCACTATTTATTTGTTGTAATATATGGATCCAGTTTAAAAATTTCTGTTGTTCTGACTTTTTTTTCTCACATGCCGCGAGGCCAGCTGACAGCTACACTGAGCACTCCTTTGTTCAGTCCTCCACCCCTACTCCACAAATTTCTGGTGAACTGAGAGTGGTGCTGGGGGGTATGTTTGGTAGGAGTTCTACCTTTCAGGCCTTTCTGATGGTGAGAGAATCCAGGATCAACCAGAAAATTCTTTCAACTTTCAGGAGCAAAAAAGCCTGTGGGGAAAGTACGGAAGGGACAAATTTCTCTCAGTGAGCGTGAGACGGCCGCCGTTTTATGACTTGTTCTGCCTGCCCACAGACAGAAAATGACCAATCAGGATGCGCGCTTTGAAATACATCATATCATGCATCTAGTAACTGAAGTTGGCAGCTTAGGAAGCAGGGACAGTGGTGCACTTGTGCTGTTCAGCGTCTTTGATAATACTATCGTTCAAAGCTTCGAATGGCAGTATTATTAGTCATCAATGATGGTATTATTAACTTTGGGGCAGTGGCATTACAGGAATTTTTTTGTATAGGTTAGTATTAAAATGGCTTATCCATATATTACAAGTAAATAAATACAGTGGAACAGTAGTAGAAGGGCACAGGGCTAAGTAATTCAGACCAAGTAGTTAGCGAACAATACACTGCAGCTGGTATAGTAAACATGATAGGGCACACACACACCATCTTATAGTGTCTCGCTTGATAGGCAGGTAGTTAAATAGGGTGGCCTTTATAAGAACAAGCGTCCTCACATATTTTATTCAGTTTTGAAAGCCCCAGTACTTACTAGGCTGGTAAGCTTGAGAGTTTGTTGCAGCTCGTTCCAAGCCATGGGAATAATGCAACTAACTGCAGTTTTACTATAATGTGTGGCATATCTAGGAATGTCTAAAAGCAAGTAATTGTTTTTTTCTTAGATCATAGTTACTATGACATCATCTGACCATCCCTGTGATGTGGCTAGGAAGGTTGTTCATTAGAGCTCTGTAAATCCATAAGTTAAGTTTTTTTAGCCTCCATTTATTTAAGGAAGTATATGGTTGCCCGTGTGTTATTTTTGCATAGTATGTGGTATTTTTTAAAAAGTAAAAAAAAAGTAGTTGTGTTTGTATACCCATTTGAAAAGAAAACCTTATAGTTTTTCATCAGTTTTTGTTAATCACTTAACAAAAACAAACCCCAAAAAATAGAAACCACCCTATTTCAATTACAGTATTAAGCTAAGAGCTGGTGGGTTTCTATGTCTTTAAACTGATGGAAGACTAGAGTACTTTTTTTCAAGGATGTGGTGGGTTCTGTGTGTATGTGTGGGGGAAAAACTAAGCAACAAAAAATCAGGTTGCACGAGTTTACATTCTAATTAGAAAGTTGTACCATGGAAGGGTACCACAGAATTCTGGACCTTTGAACTGTGATACAACAGCTTTTCAGTTTGGATTGAAATCCATGCAGGGTAGACACCATATACTATATCTGCCATACCTAACATGTTGCAACATTGGGCCTGTTTACACTTAGCAGTCTGCACTACTGTGGTTCCATGTCAAGTAAGTGACAATTACACAGCGAGTTCAATTTGAGCGAATATTGCAGCACGCAACGCATTACAGTGATCAATGATACCGATGAATGCCAAAACCAGTTAGTCCGTAAACAGCTCACTATCCCTGTGAGCGATTACATACAATGTTACACATTGATGTGTATATTATATGCTACACCACAGGGATACTCCAGGCAGGGTCGGGAGCCATATTCACCCACAACCTGTACCATTCGCTCCGTGAGGTTCTGATACCGTCTACGACTGGACCTGTCTGCCGCTCCTGAGATGACCTGCTCCATTTTGATGATGGACATTCTCTCCTCCTCCACACGAATACAGTCCAGGATCCGCCATATATCAGGATGACATGCCCTCAGGCGGGTATTGAACCCACGGTGCCATCTCTCAATGGCATTATTCGTACAAGTATGGCCCAGAATCGCAGAATCATAACAGTTCCACATAGCTATTTCCTACATGGGTCTCTCCCTCTCAGACCTGCTCATTAATTTCCCAGTCCACGTCTCCTCAAAATAATTAACCAGATAATTTAATGTCTCCTCATAGAACGGGCATGCGCACACTTCTTCAAATGAATCTATCACATCTGCAACAGGTACAAACACTCCGAAACACAAAGCCCCCATACACCAGTAGGGGCATTCCCCTCTGGCTCTGCAGAAACTCCAAGGACATTGTTTACACCACCTAAAGTGGCCTTCACTAGGCCACACCTATATGCATGCAGCCACACCCTTTGTGTACCTGTCATGCAGGGAGCTCCACCCCCCTGCACCCCCCAAATCCCCCTATCTCTAGGATTACCATACCACATCGCACCTGGATCATGGGATAGGCTATTGTCCTCGGAGGTGAGTAATGTTCATTTTCTCATGTTTACATAGCTGAATATTAGCCTGAATCACACCATCACCCATACGGCAGATGTGCTATAATTGATGTGTTGCTCCACTGACAATTCGCCAAACACAGGCTGCCACCCACTTTGTCTTGGCACTATAGCAGTTGCTGAAATGACTTCGCTGTAATTGCATAGCTGTTTTGACGTGATACCCACCATTGTGGGTGATGTAGACTAGCTGATCAGCTGCCAGGGGATATGTGCAGACACTTCTAAGAGTGTTGTAAGCCAATCTGGCCTAGTTTCTGTGAGATGCTGCTGTAGTAGAGGCATGAAATGGTGGAGTAGTTTCAGTTCCTGTGTGGATGCTGCCCACCACCTGAAACAATGCAACTGCAGGGTTAGGAGACAGCAGCAGGAAGTAAACAAAATGCAAGGAAGGGAGAGCCAGGCTACCTGTACCGCTTCACTGCTTCTGTGTGTAAATGCCCTGGAAATGGCGGCAGCACTGCACTCCACCCACAGGAGCTGTAATGGCCTGTGCCAAGACTCAGCATGTGTGTACAAACTCACCTGATTCGTTCATCCTAAATTATCTGGTGGTTGATAAAAACACATGATTTACAATACTGGAGAATGGATACAGATTTAAAAAAAACAGGGGTATCTTATGATCAAGACCAGAAAATCAGTTCTCAGAAAGAATTATAGAGAGTGAGGCATCCTATTTCACAGAACTGAAAATCTGTTGCAATATTTATAGGCAATAACTGAGTGAAATGGCACTCTTAAATTATGTATTTGCCAAAATGAATATGACAAAGAAGTCATAATGTCAATGTTCTAGGGAGGGGAAACAGTGTTATTTACAGGAGGAAATCCATCTTGCATACATTAAAAACAATATTAATAGTACCTTGAAAGTGCCTGTGGCTTAAGACATACAATGTGTAGTGATAACACAGCTTGAAAATCTGCTTTAAGCACATTTCCAGTTATTAAAATGGTGCTCACAGGATGACTGTTGATGTACTGTAGGACAGAAGCACTGTGGTAAACATGTTAAACCATGATAGTATCACCCAGCTCATAGCATTCACTGGCAAAACAGTAAATGTATTTTATTACAATTAGTTATCACAGGAAATATCCCGCTGAGCACAGCTGTAACTCCTGAACTTTACATTTTTTACAGAATACTGAAGGCCATTTAACAGGGGAAGACAGAAGACCAAAATAACCCAACTATGGGAGAAGAGTACTGTGCCAGCAAACATACAGGCATAAGAATCCCTACTAAGGATAAGAAGAGGAAGGCATGCAATAATCAGTATAAACAACAAACGTGCTTGAACCCAAATGTATGCTGTTCAGTCATGTTTTACACATCTGTTTAAGAATGTGTTCTGTCCTTACAAAGATGTTCACCAGATGATTCATGATATCAGTGTTATTGTGATAAATGCTCACTATAGAATGATTGAGAGAACATAGCTGAAAACCAGTCACCTCATAGGACTATTCATACTGCATGACTATTACTTCACTTGCATAACCTTGGCCATCACAGGGAAAACTTTAAAAAATAGAATATTGAGACATAATTCAATTTCCAGTATAATTCAAATATCTCCTGTATTTGCATTCCATTTATTCTTTCTTGCTAAGGGCATTTCTAAGAAAACAGAATTCTCTGTCATTTGGTCTTCACCTGAACTTACTGGGTGTCTACAAGTGACATCATAATATGTACTTTTGGCATCATAATCACTTATACAGCAACCAGCTGTTATGTCATATGAGAGACTTATGATGTCACATGTAGGCAAGCAGCCAGAGCAAACGAAAACAAAGTAACAGGGTTCCTGTTTTCATGAACATTTTATAAGTAATAAAGTGTGTGAGGAAGTTCAGTTTATGAAATATTAAATACATTTGGTATTCTACTTGTGATTTTGAAAGGCTCCTCTGTGGTAGTGGAGGTTGTTTAATTATCAAATGGGATCAAACCATTTTGGTCTCATCTCTCGTCCAGACCTGGTCACATGGTAGTATGATACGCTATACTGTATGCTCCAAAAGGCATGTTATCTCAGCAGTAATGCAGAGCTTAATGGCATGACAGTCATGCTGTATGAGCAACAGTCCAGAGGTCAAAGATTTGTATGCAAATAACACAACCACAAAATCCAACAACATTACAAACCCCATGGCCATGTCTATGTAAGCATTCCATCCCAAAAGACAAATTGCCAGATATTCAAAGTATTCCTCCAAGTCCAAGTGCAAATTATTTGTGCTAGCACTGCACATATACTGTATTTGCACCTGTTTCCCATATTCAAAGGATTGCACTGCACATGTCATTTGCATGAGTGCTGTAGCACAGAGTTAATGTTTGCAGTGCAGAAACTGGGGTGCTATGACATGCATATCATTAACAGTGCAATATTCAGAGATATAACACTGCGTTAACGGAACAGCAAAGCACAATAACACTGCACAAATACTGCCTAACCAGCTCTTAATGTGGGGCAAAGCCAGAGGCAAAGAGAGGCATAGCAGAACACCCGCACACCTAGTTGAAAACAAAGTGGCTCACATTGTGTGCCTGATGCAGCTGGTCATGTAAGCAATAAGACACGACAGGGTGTGCATGGAACAGATTTTACCACATGGCGAGGGGCGTAATAAGGCATGAGACCCCTGGCCGAGTGCCTTTAGTCTCTGGCGTGCAGTAAAATCTGTTCCATGCACACCCTGGAATGTCTTATTGCACTTATAACATGGTCTACTTTCTAAAAAAGTATTTATTTAGCCAAAATACAAGTTTATCTTTATAATAAAAATGGATTCTTGTCAATATTTATCATCAAATTGTCCTTCCACCAGAAAAAAAATAACATCATAATGAGCCTACCCTCCACCCCCAACTGTTAGCAGGCTCCAGCACTACTGGTATGGGAGACAGCTGCAGCAGGCATGACTGTGGATGCTACTACCCTCCTGAGCTTCAGTGTTGAGTCACAACATAAACCTAATGCTGAGAGAATAGGCATAGTGGGAGAATGGCAGAGGGACTGAAAAAAATGGGACAGTGATGATAGAACTACTGTCAGCAGTGGGTGGGGATGGCAGCACAAGGGAAAGCGGGCATGATTTTTTATTTAGTATTAAACTGGAACCGCTGGAAAGACTACCGGAATGGGGATAACTCCAGTTAGGAGTTGGCGATGACAAAAACAAGAGAGAGAGAGACAATGGCTTTTTGTTTAAACTGCGAGTGAGAGATTCCTGTAACCTGTAAGCTTAAAAACGTAACTGAAAATGAGACAGTGATAGAATTGCTGTCGGCAGCAGGTGCAGATGACAGCACAATGGGAAGCGGGCATGAATTTTTTTGTATTAAACTTGAACCGATGGTAGGACTACTAGAACGGGGATAACTCATCAGGAGTTGGCAGTGACAAAAACAAGAGAGCGAGACAAGGCTTTTTCTTTAAACTGTGAGTGGGAGGTCACACACACAGTGAGCGAGTGATTCCCAGAAGTTAATAATTGTGACGGGCAATGAGGTAAAGTCAGAGGCGAGAAAAACCCTGTACACTTAAGCTTAAAAAGATAACTGACAAATATGGGTAAGTGCCAAATATGTTGATGACAGCACTAGATGAATTTCCACGCTAACACAGTAAAAAAACATGGCTGCATGTGAAAACTGCAACGTTCTAATGGCTATATGATTTTTTTGGTACTGTGGTCGCACTTTTAGGGACTTGTTATTACCCATGCATGAAACAAATTTCATGCATGGTGAGCTAGCATTTTGATTGGCTGATATAGCCTAGCCATTTTAGTAACACACATACATACATATGAACATACCAACACATGAAGGCCTTATGGTCTGCCTTGTCTGCTCAATTGTGCATGTCCTCACTTTGTCTATACTGGGACTTGCCCCTCCTCCGCAAATCCCCCCTGACCCTCTCAGTTCCTCCCCTTCGCCACCCAAAAACTTTACCCTTCATTCTGTCCCATCCTCTCTTGAAGCTGTCTACCATTTTCAGGGAGACCACCTCCTCTGGCAGTTCATTCCACTTGGCCACCACTCTCTCAGTGAAAAAGTGCCTCCTCATCTCCCTCTTGAATTTTTCCCTCTACCAGCTTTAGGCTATGTCCCCTAATGGACTTGTTCCCACTCAGACTGAAGAGGCTCTCTGTGTTCACCTATTAATAGCTTTAAAGTATGTGAAGATCCCGATCATATCCCTGCTTTCCCTTCTGTCCTCAAGAGAGTACATGTTGAACCCTTTGAGCCTTTCCACATAGGCACTACCCTGTTGGCTCTGGATCATCTTGGTTGCCCTTCTCTGGACTGTCTCCATTAAACTGATATCCTACTCAAGATAACGGCACCAAAACCGCACACTGCACTTTGCGTGCAGTCTTACTAATGACCTGTACAGCAGTATTATGACCTCCACCTTCCTGCTGGTAACCCCCCCGGTTATGCAACCCAGCATCTGATTTGTTTTAGCAGCTGCTCTCCTGCAGTGTGCTGAGTGCCTCAGGTCACTCTTGATTATAACCCTTCATCATAAAATTTGGTGGCCTGCACACTACTCAACTAGTATTTGGTCTCTGGCTAATTGCCTGTAAGTGTACAACTTTGCACTTTTTTAGCATTGAACCTCAGTTGCCAAATGCCAGATCACTGCTCTAACCTAACTAGGTCTTTCCCTAGTTCCTGTCTCCCCTCTTCCATTTCTACCCTCCCACCGAGTTTTGTTTCATCTATGAACAGGCAGATGTTGCCCTTGACCCCATCCACCACTGATGAAGATGCTAAATAATACTGGACCGAGCCCCAAGCCCTGTGGGACCCCACTGGCCACCCTCCTAGCTTCCGAGAATCCCTCCCCCCAACCACCACCTTTTGGTTTCTGTCCATTAACCAGTTTTTGACCCATTTAGCGAGCCTGGTCCCCACCTCTAGATGCTCCAGCTTCCAGACCACTCTCTAATGAGGTACAGAGTCAGAGGTCTTGCTCAAGCCCAGATACAGGACTTCAGTCGCTTGCCCATGGTCCACAGTCCTGGTCACCCAGTCAAAAAAGTCAATCAGATTAGTCTGCCAGGCTCTCCCTGACACAAATCCATGCTGCCTCTCATCTTGTAGCCCATTTTCCTCGAAAAAGCACACCAGCCTCTCCTTCAGGATAGTCTCCATCAGTTTCCCTGCTATTAAGGTCAGACTGACTGGACTGTAATTCCGTGGTTCATCCCTTGGACTGCTTTTACAATGAGGCAGCACATGTGCAATTCTCCAGTCTTGGGGAACACTTCCAGACCCAGAAAGGTGTTAAACAGGTCTGCCAGGGGGCCCACCAGTGCCTCCACCAATTCCCTTAGGACCCTCGGGTGCACTCCATCTGTCCCTGGAAATCTGTCCACCTTCAGGGCCTTCAGTCCCTTTAGTACCCTGTCCACCTCTATTGCACCATCAGTGACACTCTCTTCCCCTCTCCTTGCTCCCTTATAGCACTGGTTTACTTTCTCTCTAGTGAAAACCGAGCAGAATTACTTGTAAAGCACCTCCGCTTTCTCTTCACTTCCTTCTGCCCAGCCCCCCCTACTTTTTTTAACCTGACCTCATCTTTAATATCCCTCTTTTCCCTTAAATATTTGAAGGCCTTCTCATCCAATTTTACTCCCTGTGCTGGTCGTACTTCCCTAGTAGCCTTTGTCTGTCTAACCGCTCTGCTCATCACCCTTGATTTATCATTATAGACCTCCCTATCCTGAATGTGTTTGTATTTCTGGAAGGCTGCCTTCTTTTTCCTTATTGCATTTGTCACTTCCTTTCTGAACAACTTGGCTTCTTTACCTCAGATTTCTTGCTTTTAATTTTGGCACATTTACTAGTGGCCTCCGTCAGACCCTCTTTTCTTACAGCCCATTTCTGTACTACCTCCGTCTCCTTACTGATCCCAACTAGGATCACTGCCAGAATTTCTACCATCTTATTAAAGTCCACCTTCCTGAAATCCAAAACTCTCATCTTGATCCAGACCATCCCTCTGCCCATGTCCAGGTGAAATCATACTGCGTGGTGGTCACTCCCTGCAAGTGGTGCCTCCACCTTCATATCCTGGACATGCCCACAGTTGAACAGGCACAGGCCCAGTATGGCCCTCTCCCTAGTGGGCTCCATGACCCCTAGGTCAGGAATTCACTCTGCAATGCATCCAGCTGTGCCTGCTCCCTGGTGCTGGAGGTAGCTGGAATTTACCAGTTCACCCAAGGTAGATTGAAGTCCACCATTTCTACCATCTCGCCTGTTCTTGCCACTTCCAATTCACCCAAGGTAGATTGAAGTCCACCATTTCTACCATCTTGCCTGTTCTTGCCACTTCCATGATTTGGGACCCCAGTACCACGTCTAGTTCCACATCCTGTGAAGGAGGTCTGCAAACTAGCCCCATCCTTAGTTTACTCTCCTTAGTGAATTGGACCTGCCCCCATAATGCTTCTGTCTTTCCATCTGTCCCTTCCTCTCTGGTACAGGTTATCCCCTCCTTCACATACAGAGCCAATCCCCCCAGTCATTTCCCTATCCTTCCTAAACATTTTGTACCCATGGACTGTGAGATCCCAGTCATGGTTTGGTGTGGCCCATGTCTCTGTGATTACCACTGTGTCTACCTCTCCTTCAGCCATTAGTGCATCTCAGCCATTTTATTTCCCAGACTTCTGGCATTCAGAGATACTACCCACCACCTCAACTCTGGCTCCCCTTTGCGCCGGCCTGCCGGTGCAGCGGTTGGTGTCCCACTTGCAACGCTGGTGACCCAGGTTCAGGAATGGACCCGGGTTGTCAGAGGGCTGGCCAGGGGAAGAAAGACTGAGCATCCCGAGGACTGCTCTCCTTCTCTGGGGGGAGGATCAGGAATACGTTTGGTGCTTGACCGACCCCTGGTGGAGGCTGGGGTACCGCAGCAGCCAATATCTAAGTGTACTAGGAGGTGGGGCGGACGCTGGACGTCATTGCACATCTACACCTCCAGAAAAACCCACAAAATACTCATCTCGCTGGATGATGCCCCCCGCGCCTGGCCTCTATAGCTCTCCGCCCTCCTCTACATCGACTAATTAAGGCTCCACTGATGCCACTACAAACCCCTAACCCCACCCGGGGGGAAGCCAGGGAGGCAATGTCAGCTCGCCAGCACCTTACCCATTGCAGACAGGTGAACAGTGAAACCATGGCCCCACCCTGGGGGGGTAAGCCAGGGAGTATCAGTGGTGGCAGAATGTGGTAATTGGAGAGCGAGGTAAGCGAGGAGTGGGGCTGATGGATGTGAGATTAGGGCAAAAAGTATACTAAATAAAAAAAAGCTCTGGCCCCTCTTTGTCCTGCCCCTCCTTCCCCCAATTCCTCCTTCCCCCACTAGTTCCTCTGATCCCCCTTTACCCCACATCCCAACCCCTCTCCCCTCCCCAATCCCCACCACCACCAGTTCCTCCCTATTCTGTCTTGATTGGGGAGCAGGCCTGTCGGCCTCCTCCACCGGCTGCCTAAGGGTATTTTGCATCCTCTTGGTCCCCTCCTGTCAGTTTAAATTGTGGTCGTTCCCCATGAATTCCTCCACCTCGCCTTTCAGGACTGTTGTGTCCTTTTTACTTAGTTGTGGCCTCTCTGGTGCATACAGGTCTTTATTCTCCCAGATCCCTTCCCAGTTACCAAATAGCCAATACCCTTCCATCTCATACCACCATCTGAGCTATACACTGAATCTCTCAATTCTAACTTTCCTCATAGTGCTGTCACTTGGGACTGGTAGGACCACTGAGAGGGTTACTATACTCACTGTCTCGCTGCAGATTTTCCCTACCTCCCTGAACCTCTCCTGCACCACCCCCACTTGCATCCTGCAAGGTCGTTTGTACCCAGATGTGTTATTATGTGAGGTTTCTCACTCTACTGCCCCATGTGCTTGGCCATCAGAGATCCCATTCTCACTGCCATTATCCCTGGCTTGCATTCTACCCTCCTACAGTTTACTCTTGACCCCTTCCTACCCCAGCTCACCCTTTTTACTATTGAATCCCTCAAGATCATAACATTCCTCCACCTTCCTGGGCCCCTCCCCCCGTGCTCATGCCCGTGCCCACTCCTAGTATCAAAAAGAGTTCAGTCTGCAAGCTCTGCAGTACTGGGTCAGTGCAGGCTAAAGAGCAGCCAGTTCTGAGACAACTAGCCACAGCAGGAGAGAACCCTGCACTCATAGCTGATGTGAAGAAAGTACAGTGTAGTCCAAACTGCTCAGTTAGAGTCTGTTTAATGTAAAGCTCACGGTAATTAAGCAGGTAGCTTCACCCACAGTTTTGCCCTGCTGTCCACTCCTGTCTGCTTAATCCTTCCCCTTCCTGCACATCCAGTACTCCCTCTCAATCCCTTATACCACCTACCCCTATCCCAACCCCCCCACCTGACTCTCAGTTCCCCCAGCACTCCACTCCCTTCCCTACTTCTGCCACCCACTCCCTCTTACCTGAACTTTCTCCTCTTGACCCTCCTCTATGCCATCCCTGTGTTCCTTTCTCTTACTGCCTCCTTCTCTCCCCATCACACTGTTCTTATCTGCCCCTTCAAGTTCCCCGTCTTCCCTCTGTCCAGTGGGAATAACCTGTTTTGCAATGTCACCACTTGTTGTGCTCCCACTGGACACCCTCCCCTCCCTGCCCTACCTTTTCCCTTTACTATTATCCACCCCCCCCGGGCCTTTTTTTCCCACTGGGGGAGATGGACCCTGAGACCTGCCTACTCCCTTCCTCCTTCTTTGCCCCCTTCAGTGGCTCCCCTCCCTTCATTGGCTCCCCTACTGTTTTCATCCAGCATGCCTGCCTCCAGGCCATGTGGTTCCTCTGCCCCTCCCATCCATGCCCTATGGATCCCCTTCCCAGCCAGTGCACTGGTCTTCTGCCTCAACCAGCACACCTGGGCCATGAGTTGTTGTAGGATCACCTCAGGGAGTACTGTGGACTCACTGGTACTGTCATCTTCTGGTTTGAATCCTATAGTACCTTGGAGACAGGACACAGAGGGTGGTGATGGGGAGTTTCTCCTGACTCCCAATGTCCCTGCTCTGTGGAGTACTCTAGGGGATGATCCTCTCTCCCATGATGTTTACGGTGTATATACTGCCCCTGGGAGGGATCATTAGATAATATGGTCTGGATTTTCTTTGCTATGCTGATGATATCCTTCTGTATCTGTCTTTTGTGCCTGGGATGCCAGGTGCTGTCAAGGTAGTAAATTCATACCTGGCTGAGGACTGGATGTCAATCAAGCTGGTTGCAACTCAGTCCGGACAAAATGGAGGTGCTGGTGATAGAGCCTGGGTGAAAATGGGGTGTAGTGGCCACATATGGGACTGGTTCATGGCTAGGTTCCTCTGGGTTGGTGGTGTCTACTAAGGTTAAAAATCTGGGGGTCATTCTGAACAAAAGGTTGACACTTGAGTCTCAGGTGTTGGCTGTAATCCTGAATGGCTTTTATCATCCCAGGAACATTGCCCAGATTAAAACTTTGATCCCCCCAGAAGACCTGCCCTCACTGGTGCATGCATTCATCACTTCTAGACTTGATTACTGCAACACTTTATACCTCAGGGTGAGTGGAGGTGTCCTATGATGTCTGCAGCTGGTGCAGAAAGCAATAACCCGGTTGTTGATGGGTCTTCCAAGGTCATGTCATATAACCCCAGTCCTGCGTGATCTAAACTGGCTGCCAAAGAAGTGGCATATCACCTTCAAGGCTGGCTTGCTGATCTATAGTGCCCTGTATAGAAGCAGGGCAGAGGCAGGAAACTACAGACCTATTAGTTTGACCTCAGTGATAGGGAAAATGATGGAATCACTTCTGAAGGAGAGAACTGTTGAGTACCTAGTGGCCAGAGGGGCACAGGACCCAAGGCAGAATGGATTCACAGCAGGTACAGTAGGTCATGTCAGACGAATCTAATAGATTTATTTGACTGGGTGACCAAAGTAGTAGATCAGGGAGGGGCAGTGAACACGGCCTACCTAGATTTTAGCAAGGCACTTGACACAGTCCCACACAAAAGATTAATATACAAGTTAGCCCACCTGGGAGTGGGTCCCAAGATGGTAGCCTGGGTAAAAAATTGGCTGGAGAACAGGACACAGAGGGTAATAGTAAACAGAGTCCACTCTGAAGAAAGGGGTTTACTAGTGGGGTACCGCAGGGTTCAGTTCTAGGACCGGTCCTCTTCAATGTCTTTATAAGTGACATTGCAGGAAGACTGGAAGGAAAATTATGTCTCTTTGCAGATGACACAAAGATCTGCAACAGGGTTGATACACAAGGTAGGGTGGAAAGGATGAGAAGGGACTTGGCAAGGTTGGAGGAATGTTCAAATGTATGGCAGCTTAGATTCAATGCTGAGAAGTGCAAAGTAATGCACCTGGGAAACAAAAACCCAGGGGAAGTGTACACTATGGGTGGTGAGATACTAACAACAACAAAAATGGAAAGGGACTTGGGGGTAGTCATATCAGATGACCTAAATGTGGGCAAGCAATGTGAGAGGGCAGTAAGGAGGACTGGGGGATACTGTGATATATAGGAAGAGGCATCAACAGTAGAAAACAGGAGGTTGTTATCCATCTGTACAGACAGCTGGGGAGACTCCATCTGGAGTACTGCATGCGATTCTGGAAACCCAGTCTCCCCAAGGACATAGACAGGATGGAGACAGTTCAGAGGAGGGCAACTAAAATGGTGCAGGGTCTGCACCAGAAGACATATGACGAGAGACTTAAGGAGCTTAATATGTATACCCTCAAGGAAAGGAGGGATGGGGGGGAGGCATGATAGCAACTTTCAAGTACCTCAGGGGAATCAACAAAGTCCAAGAGGGTAGCATCTTTCAGAAAAAGAGATGTGCAAGAACAAGGGGACACAATTTGAAGATAGAAGGGGGACGGCTCAGAGGTAATGTGAGGAAGTATTTTTTCACAGAGAGTGTAGTGGATGCATGGAACGGCCTTCCTGAGGAGGTTGTGGAGTCAAAAACAGTGGGGGAATTTAAGAATGCATGGGACAGACATAAGGCAATTCTAGGGGTTGGGGGGTAGGAGGAAGTAGACTGTTTGTTAACTAGGATCTGCAGCTTATCCATTAGGTAGGGAACTGGGCAGACTTGGTGGGCCAAGCGGTCCTTATCTGCTGTCAAATTCTATGTTTCTATGTTTCTATGTATGGAATGAGTCCTGGCTACCTGTATGACCTACTGACTCCTTATCAGACCGCTCACCCCCTCCGGTCCTCTGAAGTGGGCCTCCCAGCTGTTCCTGGGGTGATACTGAAATCCCTTGCCTGGTGACAGGGATTTTTCATCCACTGGTCCTGCCCTTTGGAACAGGCTTCTGAGAGCATTAAGAGAGGCTCATTAGAAGCTTTTAAAAGAGGTCTGGAATCCTTCCCCTTTCGGGAGGCTTTTGACACTGATTAATCTTTTAGCCGGAAACTCACCTACCGACCAACATTGCTTTATTAACTTTTACATGTTGTTTATAATTTTATTTAGTTGTGTTTTTTTATTTTGAAATGTTTTTATCTTTCAAATTGTCTTGTTAGAATTTTTGTTCAGTGCTCAGAGCCCCTGGGATTGGGTACTATATAAATGAAGTTTACTACTACTGCTAATTGCTACTACTACCTCCACCCTCAGTTGACCAATATGCCTGCAAACTAAGCATCCCCCCATCTTCCAGAGAGCTCCCAGAAACCCTGCTGACCCACACCCTCTGCACCTTACAATGGTACCTAACTCCCCCTGCCTCCCTGCATGCCCCTTTTCCACATTTTACACTCTAGGCACCCCTTAACAATGTTCCTAGTTATCCCCATTTCCCCTTATAGAGCTTTTGTCCCCCTGGATACAGACCTCAGACAGGTAGTAGCTGCAGTTGCTTTGAACCTCAGCTTTTTCCACTGCCTTACCTGCCCTCCTTTGAGCAGTGTGGCCTGCAGTCCTCACTGCAGACATTGTGCCAACATCCCCAGACACCACATAAGTAGACATCACACTCCTGCTTTGTGGCACTCTCATGCTCTAGGGGTTGTTAATGCATTGGGGTTACTTAGAATTATGGGTATTAAATAGGAATTACAGCCTCCCTACTGCAGGTCTGCAGCCATGTGTCCACTGGGCCCACCACTCAGACTGGCTAGTCCAGCTCAGCACCCCCCAACTCTCCCAGTGCTAATGTCCTCCCTACACCCGACCCCACAGCTCCCAAGTTTAAACAAACACTTTTTTATAAGTCCCCCAAACATTGAAACACCACTACAACAAACCCAACTTATCTGGTTGATCCTCCTCCACATACCTTGTTACACTCAGTGGCATCTGGTAAAGGGAACGAACTACGCAAATAGGCCTAAAAAACTACAGCCTCACAATTGGAGGTCTGCAGCTATGTGTCCCACTGGGTCCACGACTACAGCCAGCTGGTCTGGTTTAGTACCCGCCCTCAACCCTCCCACTGCTGATGTCTTCCCTCCAACGAACCCCACAGCTCCCGAGTTTAAAACAAATATTTTGTAAATTTTTATTTAAAAATGAGTCTCCCAAATGCTGAAACACTGCTACAACAAACCCCAACTTCTCTGCATACAAGTCGAGGAGAGGGCAAATGCATCCCCTGGGCCCTGGCGCAGGCTGTGGAGGCACTATGCTGCAAATAGATAGTACTGTCCACGAGTCACATTCAAAGTCCTTAGTGATAAACAAATCATGGGCTGGTACAGGCTCAACAGGCCCATGACCATGCAGCTGTGTGAGCTGCTGCACGAACAACTCTGAAGAGATATCCACTGTAGCCATGCAATGTCCATAGAGAGTAAGGTGACAGCTGCCCTGTGCTTCCTGGCCACCAGATCCTTCCAGACACCAGTGGGAGACACCACCGGTATCTCACAATCTGCCACCACATGGTTGCTGGGTCAGTTCTTAGATGCCCTGCTGGCCCATACTGGGGAGTTTATCATATTCCCCACCACACCAGCAGAGCATGCAGCAACCCTGCAACAGTTTACCCTGCAGCAGTTTTACAGAGGTGAGAACTTATCATCTGTGCTTGGTGCCACTGACTGCAGCCATATTGCCATCTGGGCACCCTCCATGGATCTGAGACCTATGTGACTAGAAAGGGATACCATACCGTGCAACACGAGTACTTGCTTGCATCCCATTATCTTTAACCACTGCAACATGAAGTACTTATATGTAATTGTCAAAGTAAACCTACTGTATCCAAATGCTTTTGTCCTGTACTGCCATACTGCCTGACAAAGTAAAGTGGAAACTACCATACCGCTGATGCCTATGTGTAACCCCCCTATAAATGGGGGTTCCTAAAAAAGCCCTAGGAAGCTGCCTAAGTGTTCCCCCTGGTGGTTGGTGTTCGGCATCTAAGCCGTTTTAAATGGCAATGTTGTGAGTGCTTTTAGAGCCTCTGTGTTCTGTCCCTTTAAGGGCTGCCTGCTTGTTGTGATAATTGGTTTGAATGGGGGGGTTTGAGTGTTTCTATGCTCAAGTCCCCCCCTGTGATGCTGGAAATAGCTCCAATCTGCCATCGCTAAGTATGCAGAAGGGACTCTGTTAAAAGATGTGACTCAGTGCTGGAAAGTAACTTAGAGCGATAATGAGATTGTAGTTGTGCTAACCTGCTTTTGTTTGCAGCAAGGACTGTTGTGATTATCTCCTCCATATCGGTCCTGAACTGTCGCAGTGGACCAATTAGGACCGGGACTCTCAGTGGAGCCAGAGGACCAATAGAGGAACTGCTTGTAAGTTTGGAAAGGCATTATGGGCTATGGCGCTTTTTCGCACCACTGAGGGCCAGAGTACTTGACTGGCATGTGACACCAGCCTATAGGATCGGGTAGCGCCCGAACTGTGAGGAGTGCCCCATGCTGCTAGGGGCAGATTCGCTGTGACTGTGGAGGAGAAGGGAGCTCTGAGCTTCTGCGCCGTTTGAGTGTTCACGCAGGAAGCACGTGAAAGGCCTGAGGCATCCATTTTTGCCTTGTCAGTGCTTCGGACTAAATCCGCCAGCGTGCGGTCAGAGGAGGCTGTGTAGGGACACAGCTACCTACCAGGCTTCACCTGAAGGGGACTGGAGAATCTGCTGAATCGCGTTCGGTCCATCAGGACGTTTTGAGTGGCTGCTACCGCCCGAAGTGGCTGTGAGTTCGTTCGGGTCCTCAAAGCCACTGCCTGGTATGGTACCCCTCTGTTGTTCGCCATATAAATGTGTGAGGAGGCATCTGAGGTTCAGGTTCAGCCCTGCAAGTAATGAAGGAAAGGTGTCTGCTAGAGTCATGAGTACTGGATCAGGGCAGCTCACTGTTAAGCTTACAAGCGGTAGCCAAATGCCATTTTGCTATACTGTTGACTGCACTGATAGATCTTTCTGCTAATTCTAATCTGCTCCAGAGAGTGAATGCTTCTTTGTGTCAGGGCCCCAACCAGCTGCCACGAGTGACTAGCCATTAGGGCTTGGGTACCCATGGACAATGACTGATAGGTTCAGGCCTGTGCACAAAGCCATAGGTAGCTAAATATAAGTAATAGTGATAAGCTAATCACCCTGATTTCCCCAGCCCTTGTTATCCCCCTTCTAATAAATCAGATTGTTTGTTTTGCAACTGTACCCAGGCTGGTTGAGTCTTACTGAGGACATACTGCACAGTGAATGTTTGATAACTGTACCTTACTTTCTAGGGAGTCTTCGAAGCAAGCTGAGTGTTTCGGGCCTGGGGTAAGTGTTCTGGGGGAAAGCACTGTAATTACTCTGTTTGAGCCACTAGTGGAAAGAAGGGGGGGTTGCAGCACCCAGAGGGCTGTGACCGAGTCAACCTAGACTATCCTAACCCCAACCTCTGGGTGGAGGCACCCGTCAATGGATCTGGGCCCCTTACCCTGTCACAGCTGAGACATGCGGGGGGGGTGGTAGCCCTTGTGACAGCGTCCCCTGGGGGTTACATATGTATTGTCCTGTCAAGTACGGTATGCAATGTGATGCAATCCACCGACCCCATTTTCACCCTGTTATCCTGACATTTTAATTTTTGTACTGCTATGGACTTTTAACCTAGACTCCTGCTTATGGTACCCATTGAAAATGAGCCTTGTTTATATCATGTGATAATGATTGTGAACAACATTTTTACTACTACTACTGCCAGGTGGTGTGCGATGCAACAGGGTGCATCATCAGTGTCCTGGCACAGTTCCCTGGCAGTGGCTGTGATGCCTTCTTCTAGCACAGTTCCATCCTGTACCAGAGGTTTGAAGGTGGGGATATTTCTAGTGGGCACTCATCAGTGAGTTTACCCCAAAGGCCTCTTGCCCATCCCCATGTTGCCGACAATGTCACTAACCCTTCCTTTTAACTACACAGGGTACAGTGCAAATCTCCTACATCCCTGGCTTCTCACACCTGCCCTATGACCCATAACCACTGCAGAGGACAGGTACAGTGTGGCACACATTGCTACATGCAGCTTCATCAAATGTGTGTTTGAAATGCTCAAAATGTGGTTTACGTGCTTTGACTGTTCCGTTGGTGACCTACGATACACCCCTCATAAAGCCTGTGGCATATTCCTTGCCTGTTGTATACTACACAACATAGCATTCAACCATGGGGTAGGCCTGCTGGCCCCAGAGGAACACCGTGTATGGTTGCCACACCAGAGGACCAGGCGATGCAGTAGCACCTCGATAGGTATAATCCCAAGATGGCCAGGAGGTCACAAGAGTACAGAATCCACCTCATCAAAGACTTCCTTGAACCTGGAAGGTGAGTACAGATCACACAGGAGACTACAATATGTTTTATAAATGCTTACTGTAAATAGCATGCAGAAATCAAAAATAGAAGGCCAGCCAGGCTGGCAAGGAAAGGTGAATCAAAACAAATAACATGCCATCCAGGTGGGGTGGGTGGAGCAGGGCCTGTGGAGAGTCACTGCTCATCCTGCCAGCTAGGGTGTATTTCCAGTTTTCTCCCCTCTCTTCTGTGCCATATGAGCCCCGTAGGGACGCTGGCATCAGGACGTAGCTCCTGACATAAGCGTGTGTCGGCACAGTCACACAAACGGTAGAGTGGTGTGTCACTTCCTCCCTGTCTCCCACATGCTCTGCCACCCACACGTCTGCAGGTGCCAGTAGTGCAGCAGATTGCAACACCCTCTGCTCCCCCAGGAGGAGGAGCATGTACCCTGGGATGCGCAATCTTCCACCCCCCAGTCAGCCGTCAATGACCCAGACAGATTCCTGAACCCAGGATGCTGGCGTCACAAGCAGTAGACCTACTGCTGCACTGACGGGCTGGCGCTGCTACTCTGTTTCTCTATAAAAAAGGCAATTTTCCAGCCAGATGTTGCATATCCCTAGAGGAAGCATAGGCAAAACATTGGGACTGTCCTGCTTGTACATATTACTTTTTCACAAAATAGATGCACCTGCACTTGTAGACTCATGTGCTCTATCACTTTAAATAATACTTAGTGCATCCCTTACAGTATCGATGCACTACTGCAGCACTAGCCATGTATCAGCTTCAAAAAACCAGTGGTACGGGAGAAGGTAATGGATCCAAGAGCAAATGTGATCCTTCCCAAATGAAATTAAAATGTATTATAGTTTCATTTTGCCTTTTTTTCTACATCTGTTTCAGTGGGGTCCTGCTGCTACCCGATTGGGGTCACACTGTGACTGACTCTGACAAGTAGCCTTAGTGTATTGTATAACTATCCCTTCTGGGGCAAATTTAGTGCAAATAATAGACACTGAGGAGAAAGAAGTCCCACCTCTCTAGAGCATGCCTTTGTGTTTTAAATATGAAAGGTGTTATTGCCATCATTTCCACGTACAGAAAAGTTGCTCATTGTAAATGGCATTTTTTAAAATAAAGCTGGGAACGCTGTTTGGTGAGTGTGCTGAGTTAGCCTGTGATGCAATCTTAGTCTACAGTGTTGTTTTGGTGCAAGGAAAAGTGCTAAATTGCTGGTGGTAAATACAATAAACAAACAAATTTGAAGCATAAGCAACCAATCAGAAAACAGGGATTTTCCCAACAAATTTTAGAAAGTTAGATAATGTAGTCCCAGTGATTTAATGCACACTGCTGGGTGCAAAGGCAGTCAGCTATATATAGTGCCTTCTTGTGTGCCGCCCCTTCCTGTTGTGTGCATTAAATCCCTGAATCAGCATCATCTCCCAGTAATGCACAGCCTGAAGTATGCTAACCCCTTAGTATCACTCATTGCAAGGCAGTGACTTGCAAACAGTTATATCTTTAGTTATCACAGCTGGTTATCCCCAGAAATGGTGGCCCACCTGAGCTCGACACCCCCGCAATGAAACTTGAAAACAGACCATTACAGTGACATTCACTCTAATGGTCTGTTTTTGGTGATGATCTTTCTTGGTGTCCTGTCCCCTTCCTGAATCAACTCTGACCTGGAGCTGATAATAAGTAAATGCGGGGGGTGCAGGGGTCATAGCTCCCTGCATGGCTGGGGGCGCATCTCCCTCCGCAAAAAACACAGTCTGTTGCGAGGGCACAATACCAGTGTCGGGATTGTGTCATTGCTGATGGGGACATCAGGATTGTCACTGTCGTTGTCACTTGGTGCTTTCCCTAAGAAACATACTGATGAGCATATCTTTGTGTTCTGATGTTTAATTATTTTATACACAACATTTAAGTTCATGTAACAGCAGTGTAGCTATAGTATTTTATGAAAGGTTTTAAAGGAACTGTATTAAAGGTTTATGCATTTATGTTCCTGTGCTCCTAAAAAGTTATTACTAAGAGCATCTGAAGTCAGTTCATTGTGAAACAGGGCTCGCTGAAATTTTGTGGTGAGTTGCAAAAGCCTTTTGGTCTCAGATGGCATTTTTACTTGTGTATACTCTTAGTACTGATGCTGACAACTGTAAGGAATAAAGCCAGTCTTTTGGGCACCCTTGTACGGTCTGTTGTGCCAGATTAAAGAGGGGGCTAACCCTCATAAGATTCAGCGTGGAGTGCAGTTTTGTCAAGCAGTTCTGTACACTCCAATCCCTCAACTGAATGCTCCAGCTAAGAACTGTTGTAGGTAGCTTGACACTCATGAACCTAGACTAATAATTTGGTAAGGTTTGAGGGGGTGGGGGCTGAGTTACCATTCAGTAATTACACTTACAATATAAACATGCCAGTCAAATATAAAGAAAAACAAAGCCTTGCCCTATTTGCAATGGGTGGGGTGATGATTACCAGAGGATAACCCACCACCTCCACAGGATACCTTATATTATGAAAGACAGTAAGACAATGTATGGTTTTACATTGTCATCCCTGTCCTCTTGGTTCTCACTGTCCCCAAACTCAGTGATTGTGGTCACCACTGCTGCATCTTTCCTCTTGTTGGGAGGCAGTGCATGCCAATGGCTGGCTGCCTGCACAGCTGCTGATAATGCGCAGATACCTAAATGATGGATGCCCCCCTTTATCGCTCCCTAGAAGTCAATAGTCTTACCTTACAATGCCCCACCCCCAGCTAACCAGAGTGGGATTCCAGTGACTGCACATGAACCCCAGCCTCCCAAGTGGCAGTGCGACATTCCGCCACTGCACCACTGGACCATCTATTTATGCTTTTTTCTATACAGATTCTTTGTCCCCAGTCACCACTGCTGCCCCATCACCAGTGGCCTCCATCAAGCCTCTCAGGTATGGGGACTGACAGTTGGGAGTGACAGGGCCTGTGGGTGCTGCACCCTTCTGCCATATATCAGGGAGGTCACCTACTTGCATTACTCCCTCAGGAATGCTGTCAGCTTGGGCTCCTAGTAGTGCATTTACACGTATGTTCATGCCCCTGCCCCAGAGTCAGGCTGCATCCCTTCCTCTCTCATCCCTCTCCAGCAGCATGGCTAATCACCTAGGTGGTGGTGTGGTAGCAGAGAGCACAACCTTCCCTCCCCAGATGTGAACGTCTGCTGGATGCTCAATTCCCACCCACCAGCAAGACCATGACAGCCCTGAATTGTGGCGCTGCACCATTTGAGCCAGCTTATGTAATTTGTAAACATAAAATTCACTCCTGCTTCCCATGTATACCCCATGCTTACTATGCATACCCCTGCGTCATACCCCCACTTCATACAGTGGCAAGGTGCATGAATGTGTTTCTACTAGTCAGAAGGCTGGCTTCCCATTAGCAGTGTTATAATAATAGAAAAGAAAGCACTGCATGACAAGGTCCATGCGATAAGAAGTTCAAATGTGCTACACAGGAGATAAAACGTGACACATACACAGACACCGAGAGGTAGCAAGCCAGTCCCAGTGAGCCACACAAAGAAATGAGAATGCTGTGCGCTGCTTAATGATATATACTTCTGCAGCTAAAAGATATATTTTTTTAGAAAATGGGTAAAAGTAATTCAGGCTTCTGATTGGCTGAGATACTTCTCTAGCTGGGCATCTATCAGACAATAGATGCCCAGCTATTAAAAGTACCAGCACAGCCAACCCCATCACCAGAATCTTTCTGCCCAGCCTGGTTTCTAATTGGCTAAAAACCCCTTATTTTGTTTTCAACTGTCCACCATTTTTTTGTCTCGCTAAGCAAGACATACTGGCCCCAAATGCTTCGTAATCAACTGCCACAAACAACACACATCATACTTGGGCATAAAAGATGTTTTCCTTCTTTCTTTAGTCACGATGCCCAGTTCTCCCATGCCCCATCATTTTATTTTGTATACAAGAGTGAACGGCACTCTCACTCCTCCCTCCTGCGCGTGCCCGCTCACTCTCCTAAAATGAAACAGCAGTTTTGAAAAATAAGAACTTTTGTAGCTGAACTGCACCACACCACAGTGTTCAATAGCTTCTGATTCAGAGCATAGTTAAAACAAAAACGTCCATTTCCAATGACCCAGATAGCGTGTACTACAACCCAGCTCGACTGCTCAGTCATCTGTAGTCCACGGTGACAAAAAAATTCAAACTGGATGCCTGCCCCCGCCAGACAAGAGCCATCTCTCACACACCCTACAAAAAGACCTACAAACATTTCTGTCTGCCCCCTTTCCAAGCAGTACCGTTTCTCTGCACAGATCAACATAATTTATTCTGCCTACCTTACAGTGGACTGTGACCACTTTGGCTGGGCAGTTCCTTTAGATCCCCCGACCTGACCATTATCAGTTTCCGTGACTACACTCCTAGAAACAGCCGTTACGAGTGAACAGCTCCACCATCTGCCCCAGTCACGCAACAGGTGACACAAAAACAGTAAAGCCATTTAGCAGATCAACTAGTTACAATGCTGCCTGCTAGTTCCCTCCGTGACCAAATCAAAATTACTTTTAATGTGTACACCATTTGCAGCAGACACAGGATTTCTGTTAAACATGCTGAGTTCCGCCAACCACCAAGCTGCCACACAATACTTTTGATCTCTCGCGACTACATCCTCCACAAAGCCACCCGCTGTCAAGCCTGCAGTTTAAAAAAATAAAGAATAAATGAAAGCTGCTAAATTGTCCATTCTTCTCTCATTGCTGGTGGTGGGGGATGACCAGTAGTATCTTGGTGTCAGCTGTCAGGTGTCCCGAATGCGATTCAATGGTGAGGGGGCAACAAACTGATGCCAGTATACAAAAACAAAAAGCATCACAGCCTGTACATTTCTGTGGGTGTTTGCAGGAGGGAAATTCAACTGTCTACAAAGAAGCTTGACTCTGGGTGTCTGTGTGTGTGTGTGTGTGACCATGACAACCAGCCAAAAAAAAAAAAAAAACACACATCATTCTACTATTCTACTATAGGCGGAGGAACTATTTTATTAAAAAACAAATTTAAAACTCATACTAACATTTTTGTTTATTAAACAATTTTTTTTCCACAGTTCCCCCCATTTTCTAAGCGCAATAATACCCTTCAGGGTGGGCGGTATTGGGCAATACCGGACCTTCCAGGGGCTATAAGGCCCTCCGCCTGCGGCATCGGGCCTCATTATGCCCCTGGGCGGTCCAGTATTGCCCTATACCACCCACCCTGTCAGGTATTATTGCTTGCATATACTGCTCTATAAGATAGAATCTTGCATTGCAGTAATACACTTCCAGAGGCACCACACAAATGGGCAGAACAATATTTAATTCGTATTATATTTGAAATGTTGCTCATTGGGTAGCCCCATAAGCTGCACAATTTTAATTGTGTGAGGGTCGGGGAACAGCAGCATTCAGTCAACAGATATAACAATTAGAAGGAAAATGCTGAAAATACATCTTTTGGTTTAAAGTCTGCTTTTCTGTTTTTTGGCCAACAGAGGCATGCTGAGCAAAAGCTCATTTCCAGGTACATCCCTAGAACACAGGGAGGCTAAGTGATGTGTGCAGGGTCACACAGTATACAACTGGAGGTAGTAGGAATCACACCCAGATCTTCTGGATGTATCAAGCTTATTCACAGCTCTTTGCTCTAACCGCTGGGCTACACTGCAAGCCAGCTTTATCCTGACAGTTGTTCACTGAAGTCAATGGCTAGGGTAGAAGAGATTTTTCTAAGGTGTTCATAACATTTGATCCATATTTCAGGGAAGAATAGACAAACATTGTCTACCCTAGTATTTTCTTATTGTCTGTATTTTAAATTTCAGGGATGAAGATGATAACTGGAAGTAAATGCTTTCGGTCAGTGCATGAATAGCCAGTAACTAATCCTGAGCCTTTCCATGTATCCAAAGCAATTCCATGTATCAATTTCTTTTACTTAGTACACTTTTCCTTGATGACTGCCTTTGCAGCTTAGCCCCTGCCAACCCCCAGTCCCCCTCCTCACCCCAGGACTTGCCTCCATGCAGACGATACCCCTGGATGCCCCCCCAGGGAGGGGCCACCTCACCAGCATGAGCCCGAGACAATGGGAGAAGGCTGCCGGCAGGGGCACCTACCCGCATTGCCTCCCTGGCTTGCCCCCCAGGATGGGGTGTGGGGTTGGCCAGGTACAGCAGACTGTGGGATGTTTTTCAGGAGTGCCATGGCGGGCGATTGGGGCCAGAGGAGGCAGGGCATCATGAATGGCACCTGCTAATGTTTTGCTAATTTGTTTCACCTGAAGGAGGCATGGTAGGCAATTACACCAGCATCCAACATGCTTCCAGAAGAGTATAGACACCGGTCCCGGTGAAACCCCCAGCCTCCGCTAGTGGTCCGACCTGCAGTGGACACACAGCCCCCCTTCCCCTGAAGAAGGAGAGCTGGCCCTGGGATGCTCAATCCTTCTCCCACCGGCTGGCCCTCTGACTTCCCGGGTCCGTTCTCAATCCTGGGACATCAGCGTCCCAGATGGCCATCATGCCACTGTACTGGTGGGCTGACCTATCCATTTGTAAAACAGACTTAGCCCATGGTATCTCTTCCATGTGTTTTAGAGAGGCTCAGCCAGTTAAACTGGTGGTAGATGATGCAGTAGTAAGTGAGGCTTCTGCATGAGAGTTCAACCTTGCATAGACTGTAGCAACACACATGCAGGTGAAGAAAAAACAGTCCTGGACATGATGTAGAAAATGATGCCACTGTAGTCTGTGCAAAGCATAAGCATGTGTGAGGAAACGTGTTTCCCAGTTTGCTCATTTTTCTCCTTCCCCTGGGCTGCAATACAGATTAAGCACACTGATAAGCCCTGCGATGGATGAAACATGTGTCTGTATCTTCTGCTTTCAGCCTTTTGCAGACTGTGCAAGAAGCCATCTGGCACCATACACTCCATACCTCTCAACCTTTTGTCCTCCAAATGTGGAACATTGCCTCTCAAAATGTGGAACAAATGAGCAAAATGTGGAACATTTAATCAGATCATTACCTAAGAAGCTCAGAACACTGTTAAAATGTTTGCATTTATGTTCAGAAAGTCTGTTATTAATTGAATGATATATTTTTTGCATCATTTGCTATAGATTTTTGCTTTAAAATGTTAACACTGAATGTGGGACAAGTCCTCACAATGTGGAACAGGGAGCTTTTGTGAAGTAAAATGAGGAACGTTCCTCGTAATGTGGTACAGTTGAGAGGTATGATACACTCCTGCTTGAAACTGAACCAGTCAAAATGAATTCAAGGTGATCTGCGTATACTTCCCATAATTCTTTGGATTTGTGGAGTATGTGCAATTTTGTCTTTCTTTAAAACCTGGCTTTATTGTCAAGGTCTTTTCAGGTTACACTTCCCTCAGAGCATTTGTGCTGAGATTCTTTGTCTTTTAAATTACTTTCCTTTTTTGGGCTCACCATGACCAAAACCAGTAAGACCTCCATGGGGGGTTCTTCCTTCCTTTGGGGGCTGAGACAGAGATGAGGTACACTGGTGAGTCCCGAGAAAGACACAACACATGTCTGTGTCTTCTGTTTTTAGCCTTTGCACATTGTGTGAGAGGCCATTTGGCCCATACACTTCTGCTTAAAGCAGAACCACTCTAATTATGTTGTTGTGATTTGCATACGGTATACTTCCTATAATGTAAAGCAGTATAGGAAGTGTAATACAAAGCATCATAGGAAGTGTATGCAGATCACAATAACAGAATTAAAACTGGTTATGATGCTTTACACTACTGGGGTATGTGTCATTTTCTATTTCTATCCACCCATACCTACTCAGATAGTTTAGAAAGGATACATTTTTCTAAAATTCATGGTAGTACAGGGATGCCAGAGAGGAGTCAGTTCGGATGAAAGCTAGTTTTATATGTTCCCTTACAGTGTGTGTTCTGATATTACTCTGTTACATTTCCAGACTGTGGGAGGTTAAATAACTCCATAACTGGCAGGGTTGTGGACAGGAGCAGACAGCCTGAGAAGCGCATGTTCTGGGTCATCAGTTCCAGCACTTTCTACCGAGATTAATTTGTAGTAGTGCTTTTAGTACTTCATTTCTTGCGAGCAGCTAGAGTAATAAAGAGAATGGTATTGCAGTGAGGTTGGCCCCAATACAGGGGGCTTACGAGTCAGTACAGCAACAATGCATCATGCCAGATGTCAAAAATGATCACTCTAAAAACAAATGAATGTCATTATGCTCTCTGCTTTAGGGATGGGATATAACAAGTAGATAAATATCAATGAAGGGACATGCTGGATACAGTGAACTGTAGACTGACTTTCAGGGCATTGAATAATACGATGGTGATGGCTGTCTGCCCATGACTACAGTCACAGAATAGGAATACAAGAGTAATTAGACTTGGGACTCATCAACTCACCTTTCAGTTTTGAATATCTGAGAGAAATGCAAAACAGAGCATATTTTAAAAATATGTGGATGTTGCTCTGAAATGAAATAAAAAAGGATGCTTCCATAAGGTTAGATGTTCTCTGGCTTGGGTTCTCAAAGCTATAGCCATTTGATCTAGACATACATTCTGCTGCCATCTTTTAGTAACTTTGAAACTCTGGGCTTAATTCTCAGTCCCTTAATTGTGACCCCATTAAGCTATGCTCAGAGAGTGCCTGGAGGCTCTTCCTCAACAGCACACATAACATAGACCTGGTGTGACAAAGGAGGCACAGCTGGCTTGTAAATGGTACAGTGGCACACCCATCACAGCACCTTTGCAACAGCCTCCAATTACCACCAGGAAAAACTAGTGGTAGGCTGTCACTGGAGTGCTGCACGGGATGGGCCAGGAGGTCAGAGGACCAAGATCGTCATGGGAATGGTTCTGTTTGTAATTGCACAGGCAGTGTGGGCTAGGGAAGGGGGACACACTAAACTACCAGAGATGGGAATACATTTTGAAGAGTCTGGGGGCAAAGTGGACTACCACCAAGTGTATTATGTGACATTCCACGGCAGATCAGCAGAGAGCTAGAAATGGTTCAAAGGTATGTAGTGGGGGGGGGCATGTTGAGAATTTATTCAACCCTCACATGTTTGTGCATGGCACATACATGTGTGGTGATAATCAGTGCTGTTACTGTAACATTTGGGTGCCTTCATTTTAATTTTAGAACCTGCACCAGGTATCTGTGCTCCCCTGGCACAAATCCTTTGTTCTCAGTATAGCATTTTTTTGGTTCGGAACAATGTGACACAGTTTGTACCCCATTTTCTGGCATACAAACCTGCAACTGGGAATTAAGCCCCTCTTTATCTGTTCTCAGTTAATATTACCTATTGCCTGAAACCTGGAAGGAAATATGGATAGATGGTCAGCCCATTATTTACCCTTCAGTATTCAAGTGAAGTGGGGAAATAATGTGACCCCACTACTGTGAGGAACAAACTCAGTCTGGTGATGGCAACTACCTGCTCTGATTTGTGATCAAAAAGACTTTACTAGGTACTGTGTTCTCTAGGGCTAAGTTAAAGACCCCCAATGCCCAACTGGTCCTTCTATAGTGGGTTACCATTTTACAAATTATTCAATGGTGCCAATAAAAGAAGAAAACTGATTGGCTGATAGGGTATTTTGTCTGTGAATAAATCCCAGCATAAAGCACTGAAAAAGACCCAGTCAGCCTCTTCACAAAATCAAAAGTAAAAGTGGCAGCTAATATCACTCCGAATGGTGGATAACGTAAACAAAAAGCTACCATATTTAAACCCACTGCTCGGCTCCTGCTAAACACCACAAAGCCACAATTGCATTGACACCTGAAAACTACTGACAGAAAAAAAAACCTCAGATCACAACACAAGCTTTGAAATCAGTAATGCTGAAACCCTCCAAGCTCTGTTTGATTCAGTTACAGCCCATTCCATGCCCTGATCACTGCAACTGCAGAGAAAGTTGTTTGCTGCAATGTGAGAGAGAGTGAAACTTTCAGTTCTCGATCTCCAGCTGTGTGGGACTGAACTGACTCTCTCTTTTACCAGCACAAACAGAATACAAATACCTCTCATCTGTTACTTGCTCTCCCTCTCTTAAAACAAACATCCTGCAAGCATATGTGCCTCTCTCAGTTGGAAGGGTGGCAGACATTTCCAACTCCAACATTCTACCTAGCAACACAGGACTGTTTAACGCGCAGAGGAAGGTTATTCTGCAAAAAATCAATAAAAAACTGTTTTTATTTACAATTAAAAGTGTTTAAACAATTTTTTTTTTCTTAAACCTTTATTTAGCACCAATTGTATAATTGCAAAAATCCATTCCAGAATGTGGGTTATGCTGGAATTTATCCACTTCTGGTGTGGATTTGGTCACTCGGTCTGCAGCCTCATGACCAAACCACACCAGGCGTGGGTAAATCCCAGCACGATCCACACCTTGTCATAGATTGTTGCTTAAATATTCCATAGAACATTTCAGCTTGAGCCAGCTATAACCAACAGACTTACGCAGTGAGTGCATATGGTTATGCAGCTTTTTGTAAGACTAATGATGAGTGCATTTGGAAGAGGCAAGTTTTTTCTTTATTTTGCTCATACGTGGTAGCTCCTAAGAACATGTAAGTTAATGCATCCTCTTGCATTTATTTAAAGCAAATGCATGTTTTTTTGTCTCAAAATGTTACTGGATACCCTTGTACATGGTAGGATAAAACAGTTCAAACATGTTTATATGACAAGCATGCAATACAGAGGAAATTCTATAAAAACGTAATATAGAATGGGATCAAGCAGAAGGCTTGGAAAAGGCTGGAGATAGAAGAACTGGTCAGGACTACGCTTTTAGCCAATTATTGAGAACCTTCACTAACAGGCAGCAGTGACAATAAGACATTTATTTATTTATTTAGCTTTTGTTAACCAGGTAAGTACACTAGACAAGCAATTTGCCTATTTTCAGGTACGACCCGGGAGAGTACAGGAAATTACATACTTACACACTTGGGACAACATGGTACATAATTAAGAACAGGTCACACATCATGAGACTACAAGGTAAGATTACACATCACATAATTAGGAACAGGTTACACATCATGAGACTACAAGGTAAGATTACACATCCCATGATTAGGAACAGGTTACACGTCAAGAGACTACAGGTAAGATTACACAACTTGCATCAAGTTTGGGGCAGTACAGAAATACTACATTTTAAGGGCCGGCAGGTTTGTATGGGTGCAAGTGCTAAACATATGTCATGGGGTTTTTTGACATCCGCAGGCCGATGCACTTTTAAGATGGCTCCATAGGAAGGCGAAGGCTGCCCCCTGAGGGCAGTCACGGACCTGGGTTGGAAGGTATTCCAAAGTTTAGGGGCACATGTTGCAAGTCCCTTTCACCCATCTTGGTCCTAGTCACAGGTACCTTGAGTGTGGCAGACCCTGAGACCTAAGGTGATATGACGAGGGGCAGTTTGAGCCAGCAAGCTTGCCACCCCTGGAGGGTACCCATGTTGAGGACCTTACCAGTGAAGCAACCAAGGACAAAGTCAATGTACTTCGTAGGCGAGAGCCAGTGTAGCTTGTTGTAGAGCTCACAGTGATGAGTGAGCCGGGAGGGCCGATAAGGCGAAGCGACAGATATTGTTATAAGCCGTCGACCACCTGGAAAGATGGGCCTTAGTGGTGCTAGCAAACAGCAGGAGCCCATAACACAAACAGAGGAGAAGCATCCGTCTCACAAGGGCAGCATGCACAGCTGGTGTGAGGTTGTTTTTTGCCCTGTAGGTCAGACCCAGTTTACAGTTGACTGTTTTACATATCCTCTGAATATGAAGGCCAAGGTCGAGCTGTGGGTCCAGCATTACTCCCAGGTATTTGAAGTTGTCCGTGATAGGGATCGGGACATCTCCCTTGCCGGATACACAGAACAGCACACGGGCGGCCTTAATCTTTGCCCGGGACCCAAAGGGCATGGCCTGGGTTTTTTTTAGGTTAAGGACAAGCTTGTGGTTCAGGATCCATGCCTGAATGTTTATAAGGTCTTCACTCAGTTGTTGATTGATGACCACCACCTCATGGGAGTGAGACAGGATAACCAGATCGTCTGCGTAGAGAATTGGTTTACAGTGGGCTGCGGTTTTGGGGAGGTTATTTATAAAAATGGAGAAGAGCATTGGTCCAAGGACGGAGCCTTGGGGGAACCCTACCATTACTGGGATGGGACCCGAAAGCTCTTTGCCAAATTTGACCCTCTGCGTTCTACCATATAGGTAGTTGTCAAACCAGCTAAGAGCAATAGTGGAAAGACCAATTGCTTTAAGCTGAGTCAACAGCATGGCATGGTCGACCAGGTCAAACGCCTTCGAGAGGTCAATGAAGAGGGCCCCCGAGAGTTTACCCTGGTCCATGGCCTCCCTGATCCATGATGTAACAGTAACTAGGGCTAATGAGGTACCATGCCCCTTCCTGAATCCATGCTGTACAGAAGTCATTATGTCATGCACCTGTAAGTACTCTGAGAGTTGCTCTGCCACAACTTTCTCCAGTAGTTTGCTAGCCACCGGCAGGATAGATACAGGGTGATAGTTCTCTATCAGCTTAGGGTTCCCTTGTTTAAGGATTGGGACTACCCTGGAAACCTTCCATATGTCTGGGATAACTCCAGTTGCCAGGGACAGATTGAAAATGTGTGCCACCAGAGGTGCCAGCCAGGGGGCACCAAGACTGAGGAGCCTGGGTTCTAAGCCATCTTGTCCAGCACTTGAGTAGGGGGAGAGTCCCACTAGCAGTTTCTGCACCTCTTGAACTACCACTGCCCTGAACAGAAAAGGTGGGCGGAGTAAAGATGGTGCTGTGGGCTGATTGCCACTGACACCATCATCATTTGGGAACAACGAGGTGTACATTGTGCATGTTGGGGTGGGGGGGTCTAAGAAATCTATTGCCAAACAACAGTATGGGCAATAATTGTTTTTGTCCTTTAAATAGCATTAGGTAAGCAAGCAATAATGCCTGACAGGGTGGGTGGTATTGCCCATACCACCCACCCTGGAGGGCATTATTGGGCTTAGAAAATGGGCATCTTTGTAAATTTTAATTAAATAGTAAGAAAAAAGAAGAAATTAGTTTGTAAATAAACACAAAGAGTAAAAAAATACATATTTTTGATTAAATAGTCCCTCAAATTTTGTGCTGTTCCATCTGCTGTTGCAACCCCACCAGCCATTCCCTTCTAGTTATCCTCTCCCCTGTCCAGTACCACATCAAGAGATGGAGTTCATTGTAAACTTTAATAATTTTGTTGGTTGCCATGGGTTTTTGTGTTCAGTTTGAAGAATGGCAGTTTTGTTTCCTGTAAGTTTTTTTTCCTCTGGTCGGTAGCATGGATTGTAAGGCTGTTTGTGTTTGTCACGTAACCTTGCGTGACCCACAAAACCAGGAAGTAGAGACTCAGAAAATGACCGACCAAGGGTAAAAGCCGTGGGAGTTAGAGTGAGACAAAAAACACTGCAGGGGAGAGCAAGGGACAGAGGATTCAAGTAAGAAATGTTTTTTATTACTTTTGAACCTCTAGACTGGCACGGCAGGTGGGGGAAAGTGGTGCAATACATCTCGGTCAGTTAGCGAGGGCAACAATGGCAGCTCAACAGTATGCCAACTCGGGGTGCCCAAAGATATTTTTAGATAATGGGGCATCTCGAATTGGCACGTCTTTCAAAGTGGGCGTCTATCGTAACTTAATGTACCCCCCTGTTATAGCTCTAAGCTGATTAGAGAGCTGATAGTGTCTGTCCCATTTTCTAATGATTTATTGAAGCATATAAGATCTTAAAGAAAGGATCTAGGGCAGAGATTGAGTGGGGCAACTACATCCAAATCTTTTCAACCAGCTCAAGCAGGATGTCCAAACACAGAGGCCACTGGACCGATATCAATACTCCCTCCCCTCTCCAAAGCACTTGAACGTATAGTGGCAGATCAACTCTCTGATTACCTGGACAAGTACAATCTACTCTGTAATCAACAGCATGGCTTTAGGAAAGGACATAGTACTACAACAGCCTTACTTGATTTCTCTGGTGAAGTCCACTCAGCCCTGGACAAAGGGTGCCAAACCGGTGCGGTCTTTATTGATCTTACAAAAGCTTTGACACAGTCCATCATGGCCTCACTTACCTCCCTACTTACCAGCCAAGGCCTGGCCGAAGGTCCTAGTGCTTGGGTAAAAAGTTACCTGTCTAATCGGTCATAGGCTGTAAAAATCTCTAATAAACTCTCCAACTTCAAACCAGTTCTCTCGGGTGTACCGCAGATATCAATTCTTGGCCCGCTCCTCTTTAGCCTGTTCCTTAACGCCCTCCCAGATTTCTGCCCGGAGAAAATAATCTTATACGCTGATGATGCTGTAATTCTCTCTTCCCACAAGGATCCAAACTCCCTATGAAAAAGCCTGCAACTTGCCTTCTCTAGTGTTGAAAGGTGGTTCCTGTATAGTAAACTTGTGCTTAACCACAATAAAACAAAAGCCATGCTTTTCACCAATCTCCAAAACAAAAATAGAAATACTCCACTCACCATACAAACCTCTGCTGGAAATACACTGGACCAAGTAAATACTTTCAAATACCTTGGCATCACTTTTGACCAAGGGCTCACCTTTGCAACCCACATTGACAACAACACGTAAAACAGTGAACCAACGTCTTGGAATACTATTTCGTGAATCGACAATTTCAAACCAAGCGGCATTGAGAATAGCTATACAGAGTTCCATAATCTCTATCATTGACTATGGCCTTATTATATATGGCTCAGCTACCTCCATGGCTCTAAGGCGTATCTCAATTACTCTAAATAAGGCTTGCCGGCTTCTCACGGGGGCACAAAGACTGACACACACGTGTGAACTTTACTATGAAACAGGCTGGTTGAACCTATCAAATCATCTTATTTATCTCACCTGCATAATGGCAAAAAAATCTATCTTGGGACTGACTCCATTATGTATCCAAAACCTACTCGGACCAAATCCTGGCTTACGACCCTCCACCAGATCTGAACACCAACCTTTCCTGATTCCCAGATGCGGACTGCACAGGGACAAAGATCTTTTAGCATACAGGGCTAACATGGTTCAATGCTCTAAGCCCACCTACTCTATCCTCAACCTCGCTCGAAGCTTTCAAATCCATGCTCTACACCCACCTCACTACCACTAGCAACTGTGATTGCACTAGATAAAGACTACGCCTCCTCGTGTCCATTCTCACATCTGATGCCTCTCTCTTTGTCTAATGAGCCCTCAGGCACCACTACTATTTCCTGTCTGTCACCCAACTCACTCCCCCCCTTTCTGTCCCCTCTCACTTACTCTACTGCCCACCACCTTTCCCTCCTTTCTTGCCTCCCTTTGGCTCCTAATTGATCGCCCTCTCCCTGGAAGTTTCTTTATCTTCCAAATTGTCTACTCCCCTGAAATTGTTAATAGCTTGTTTTATTATGAATCCTCTAAACGTTACTGCCTTAAACTGTTAATAGCAAATTTATTATGTAACTTTTCCGTCTTGTATTACTTGTAATGTGTATTGTGTTTGTTAAATGTTCATTGTGACATGGAACCTTTGTAAAAGAGCTTTGGCTCAAAGGTATTAATTCCTAGACTAATAAACTAAACTAAACTAAACTAGCCACAAAGGTGGTCTAGGGGTAGATCTGTGACCCCTTTACAGCAGTAAAACGTTTTCACCAGAAGTTTAGCTTGTGAAGGAGGGTAGAGGAACCTTCCCAAAGAAGTTTAGTCATTAAGTTTAGGCCACCTGTACTCAGGGTTGACTAATTATTCATCAAGTGGATATAATGAAGCTAAAATACCAGAGCCCAGTACTGTACAATGCAGCCTATCACGTCGAAGTGCAGTGTCACAGTTTTCTGCATGACAAAAGTGATTATCACCCATTAAAACTGTCTTGTTTCCTCAGTGATTACAGTATACTGATTTGAATGGGTTGTCTGATATAAGAATATTGATGTTGCTTATTCACTTTATAATTAGTTATTAGTTATATAATTAGTTATTTTTCACTGCTTTTTCATCGATGTTTGTATTGTTAAACTATGTTTTTTTTCCCCACTAATACCATATCTATTTAACCATCGAGTTACTCAACTAATTGATGAAATTGGCTACATCAAGTATTTAATTAGTGGTGATGGTATAAATGTGGGACTGCTCTCTCCTCAAACCCAGCCCCCTGAGGAAGACTACGGTTGAAGCGCTGTGGCATAAGTCAGAGAAACAGCAATTCTCAGAGAGTAATAGTACTGTGTGTTTATTTTTACAATAATAAAATGCATTTTAAGTGACTCTAGCATTTGCCAATGCTTTCTTCATTTACCGGTATTCCAGGAGTGCTTGGACTTTCTTGTATTTCTTGTATTTCTCCTGTTGAACTGCTTGATACCCAGCACCGAGCACACTTGCTTCTTTAGGAGGCAGTATAGCACAGTGGTTTAGGGCTCTGAGCTCCAAACCTGGAGATCTCTGTTTGAATTTCATAGCCCCCACGTGTATACTGTGCGGCCCTGAGCAAGTCACTTAACTTCCTTGTGTTCCCAGGTCGCACCTGGAAACAAGCTTTGGCTTAGTGTGCCTTTCCTGGTTAAACAATTTCCCCGTTCCCTTGTTCTGTGCCATCACTATTTAAGCGCTGCATATTTTCCCCTCACAAGCAAGGTGAATGCTGTACCGATATTTACACATTTTCACACCACTGTTGGCCATGTATGTATCACAGCACACCAAAGTGGACATTGTTAACACTTCAGTGTGCATGCCCCCCCTTACCCATCCATTATACCTGGTACACCATACTGCAGTAGAGCTCGTTTCCCTCCTCACACTCATTATAAATCAGTATACTGGCAGAACTTGATAAGATGATGACTGCTGTCTGCTTAAAACAAAATCAAATGAGTAGTACATGTACTTTAGACTGGTGTATAGAGAACTGGAATTACAGTCCACACTCGATTATCCGACCCTTGATAATCCGACCCTCTCTATCTAATGAACCGCGGCTGTGTCCCCCACTGTTCTAGCTGACAACTGATTTAAATACATTTCACAGGTGCCGGAGTTTAATTGCGGTTGACATCAGACTTAAATGCAGCTACTCAGATCCTTAATTAGGTATTGCTGTGATTGTTTCCACTTAAATCTTTGCCAGCTCTCCCATTCATTGCTTGTCAGCAACAATGGAATCCCCATCAGGAAAGCAGAAGTGTGTCGTTCTCACTGTAGCTCAGAAAATTAGAATTGTGGAGCGACTTGAAAATGGAGAATGAGCAGTTGTCCTGGCAGACGAGTACAGAGTGGGAAAGTTGACTATCAGTAACATAAAGGCTGCCAAAGATAAGCTGCGGGACTTTGCAGACTGTATGGATAGTGTGTTTGGGTCACAACAATGAATAAACTTGTGGTCCTGCAGTGACGAACAAAGAGATGCTGCCATCTACTTGTGGTTCCGTCAAGAAAGAGAGATGGGAACCCTCATTTCAGGACCACTTTTAAAAGCAAAAATTCTCTGGTTTCACCAGCGCATTGGCAGCAATGATCCATTCTGTGCTAGCGAGGGGTGGTTGTCCCGCTCCAAGCTCAGACATGGAATCCAGCAGCTCAAGTTGTGCAGTGAACATCTCAGTGCTGCAGGTGAGGCAGTTGAGCCATTTATTCAACAACTGCTGGATACAATAGAGTTGGAAGGTCTGGTACCCGAACAGTTGTTCTATGCCGAGGAGACTGGGTTGTATTGGCACGGACTACCTGAGCGCATCCTGGCCAATGGGGCAGAGAAAGATGCCCCCAGCTATAAGAAACAAAAGGTCTGTGTAACTGTCCTTAGTTGTGTAAATGCAACTGGCCATAAGTTGAGACTTGTCATTGTTGGCAAGTCACAGGTGCAACGATGCTTCAAGCACCTGAATATGCAAGCGCTGTCTGTTCAATATGCGTCCAAGATTGCTCTGCACTCCCAAGTGCAAAAAAAAAGCCAGGATACCTTAATTCACTTCCAAAAAGATTTATTTGGTACAAATACAGGTCTTTTCGACTGTGTGCTGTGGAGCTGGTGTCTCCACTACCAAACTCACTCCCCAGCGCTTCAACCAGGGGTGTGGTCTTCGTCAGGGGTGGAGTATGCCTGGCTATGCTTCCCTTATGTTGCCATATCTGTCTAGACTTGGATACCCCCCAGTGTTCAAAGACAAGTACATCAAGATCAATTTCTCTGTTAAGTGGTTCTGAGAGGATTCGAACCTTAATATATAGTTATAGCATTTTTAGCATTCTATCTATTAAATATTTTTATCTGTTTCTTACTGTAAATTGTATACTAAAACAAAATTCAAAGCTACAGCAGATAAGCATTAGAAGTCATGCTTAGGAATGATTTATGTTATATTATCAGGTCCATCATATTCACTTAACATTCCTGACTGTTCACTTAAACTTAAACACAAGTAATCATCATTCCTTATTTTTAAAAGAACTTAAAATTAACAATATTCACATAGTTTCATACAAGAAAATATAATCTAACAACAAAAAAACAACTATGCACATATTTCTTTTTCTGATTGTCATTTCTTACTATTGATGAGTCTTAATTTCCATCCACAATGTCCTTAATAGTTATTGACTGAGGTAGCGATCACTCCCTTTCTGCACTTTCTGTTCCATTCAACAGGGGGATCCACCATTCTACAGCCATTCATTCCTTACAGAACTGGAAAGAAAAACAAGACAAACCATTAGCTTACATGCAAACTAGGAGGGACAGCACAAATCAAGCTCTAGAGACTATTTCCTGTTTTTAAAAAAAAAATTTTTAGGTCCCATTCTGTATTAAGACCTTTGGGTTGTAGGCTGGTAAGGCTAAAAATCCCAAAACTCTCCCTTTGGAGTAGTTTATTTAATCTGTCTCCTCCCCGAGAGGACATGCCTACAGGTGGGGGAGGAAACCACATCCTAGCTTCTGGTTTTGGTGTAACGTATCTACTTCTAACCAATTTGTCTTTAATGTTCTCTGCTTTTGAAAATGTGATCCTAGGATTCTCATCTTGTTCATTAGCCTAAATAGGGTCATGTAATAGAATCAGCCAGAATTTTCTTATTATAGCTCCAATCTGGTCTGCCTGATTACTATATTGTGTCACTTATGTGACTGGTTGTTTACCTGATGTGTTCATAGCCTTTTGTGTTTTTTGTGTTTAAGTAGTGTATTTCTGTTTTCTCTTCTGGCTCTTTCCTTTGCTGCTATCAGAATGTCCTTCTTATATCCCCTATTTTTAAACCTCTGTAACATCTCTGATGCTTGAGCATCAAAGTCTTCTTCCCTTTATTTGCACTTGGGAGTGTAGAGTAACCTTGGACTTTAATTGTGAGTTTGGGGATAGCAATCCCTGTCTCTGCACCCAGCTTACACCAGTTGAGCACACTGGGGAGGAGTTGGACACCATTCACTATGTGGCACAGCGTTGTGCCTGGATGACTGCCAGCATTCTCAGCCGGTGATTCTGTGACAGCTTTGTCCCACAAATGAATCAATACCTGCGATCTAAGGGACTGCCGCTAAAAGTGCTTTTACTTGTGGACAATTCACCTGCCCACCCTGATATTCCAAATGTTAGAACTCTGGATAGGGTAATCCGCTGCTCGTCATTTCTACCTGCCGATACCACTTCAAAGCTTCAACCCTGTGACCAGGGCATCCTGGAAATCTTCAAACGATGCTACCAAAAAACCTGTTGTAGACTGTTGTAGATGGTTCTTGCTGAGGATAATGCAGACACAGGCATAATGCATGGAATACATCTTAAGGACATTGTATACATGGCAGCAGAGGTTCGGGATACAGTGAGCAGCACAAAAAAAATTTGATTCGCTCAAGCAAACTTCAGTGAGGGATTAATTCAGAAAATATATAATGGACTGTACTGTTTACCTTTTTTTTTGTTTACTCCACATGCTGTATAGGTGATGTGCACATTTGCATGAAGTATACAGCACTGTTTGCTTCTTGTTACTACTGTGATTGCTCATTTCTTTTTAACTCTGGTTGAATAAAGTTAATAAAGTGAGTAAAAAGTTAACCGTGTATCCTGTCTGTCTGTTTAGATCACAGTTATAAAGAACTGTACAGTATCGTATGTCTTCAGAGTGTACTTGCAGCTTTTACTGTGTTCTGATTGCCATTACTGTCATACACTGTCAAAGCGTTCCCATTTATCCGACTTCCTGTTTATCCGACCAAATCAGATGTCCCCCAGCTGGTTCACATAAACGGGGTTGGACTGTAATATGAATAAAGCAGTGGTCAACATCCGAAGCACACATCTGCCTAAAAACACTGAAGAGAGCACATGTCAGAATGGGGTTGTATAGAAGGGAGATGGATGCAATTTTGGTTCTGCTGAATTCGTTCATTATTGTAGGCAAATTCCAGGGTCAGGCATTGCTTAGTGTGATAATGTGGAGAACATCGATATTATGTACAAAAATTGCCAAAATTAATTCTTATGGCCATCTGCTCAGTGGCTGTAGCAGGAACTGCTGGTGCTACACAAAGCATTCTTGTCATGCTTGGACAAGAATGATGTGTAAGTGCCTCAGACTACGCCCTGCCAGCACAGAACAAGCATTTGTCAATGCCGAATGTTTGCTTGCTGGCACTGGCATTGGTAGTGTAGGAGTTAGAGAGCTGCATAATAGGAATGGCAGTGAAGTATTGAACTGAAACCAACCCCACCACCACCCTGCAGAGACTGACAGGCATTGGGGCGTGCCTTTGGGTCATCAGGCATAACGGCCATGCCATTTCACCACACCCTACCCTGCAGACACCAATAAGTATCACGGTGTGCCTTGGGGTCTTTGGCCCTTATGCTCACCCCATTCCATCAGGAAATACGGTGAGATGGGTGCTGTATAGGAGAATGGGGTGAACTTTGGGGCCGAAGAGTCCAAGGTACACCTCGATGCCTCTCACTGGCTGCAGGGTGTGGAATGGTATGAGCATTACAGGCGAGAATCCCAAGTCACACCCCTGATACCTGTCAATCTCTAAGGGTGGTGCATTATGGTGGGAAACCCTAATGCCTCAGGTGTTCATTGGCATTTTCACTCCAAGTTTTAAACACGAGTTTTTTGTAACCCCCACCTTATGAACAGTAGCAATATCAGTGCGTTAGCCATAAGCTGATTTTGCACAGCAACTACGCCATTTGGCACCACAGGTGCAAAAACACAGAACAGGATGTGAAAAATGACAGCTGTACTGTTCATGGGGAGGTGCAAAAAATGGCAATGCTGAAAATCTGCAGTGAAAATATTTAAAAAACTGGTAAAGTAATGAGCATGCGTAGAAACTGCGCAACACACACCCGTAATGCAATTAGTTTGGGGATTTTTTACAGCAGATTGTCAACACAGGCATTTTGGAAACTCCACTCATGAACAGTGTCACTGTGATTTTCTTAAACTGTCCCAAAAAGTGATTTCCCACAGCTACCACACACTTCTGCGCTGGAAGTGCGAAAACACATTTCAGCCAAGGTGTGAAAAATGACAGCTGTACTGTTCATAAGGAAGTGTGGAAAAATGCCAGTGGTGAAAATCTGGACTGAAAATATTAGAAATCCATGAACCTACGAGGGTGCGTGGAAACTGCGCAATGGTCGCTCGTAACACAGTCATTTTATGGACTTTTTTCACCAAATTTTTAATATAGCCATTTTAACACCTCTGCTCATGAACAGTATCACTGTGATTTTCTTAATCTGTCCCAAACATTGATTTTGCACACCGACTGCGCCATTGTGCGCTACATGTGCGGAAACACATTTTGGGCAAGATGTGAAAAATGACAGCTGTAATGCTCATGAGGAGATGTGGTAAAATGACAATGTGGAAAATCTGGAGTGAAAATATTGAAAATTCGTGAACTTATGAGCGTGCGTAGGAACAGCGCAACGCATGCTCGTAAAACAGTCATTTTTGGGAATTTTTTCACCAAATTTTCAACATAGGGTTTTTGGGGACCTACCTCATGAACTGTGACACTGTTGTTTCATAAATCAGTCCCAAAAGGTGGTTCCACGCAGTGACCACGAAATCACCTTTCGGGGCCTATTAGCAAAATGACAGTGACAGAATTTATGAGGTGGGGTCCCAAAACCCCCATGTTGAACATTTGGTGAAAAAATTCCCCAAAATGCCTGAGATATGCAGCAAAGTTGAAAAACCCTATTTATTCCATTATACAGCTTATCGGCATTTCCTCAGTTTGCAGTCAGCTTTGAAGAGTGCAGACATGTTCTCAGTCCACCCAAGATCATCGTACCGGACAGTGGAGGTTAGTATGGGGTGAGGGGAGGTGTGGGAAGACAGGGTGAACAGAAGGTGGGTGCGGGTGGGGGGACGGGGTTCAGGACAGTCAGCGAGGGAAGGTTTTTTCTTGCAGGTTTCTTTTTTTTCCTTTGACGACGCAGGACTTGTGCTACGCTGGGGTGGGCTCCAGCGTGGCCCGGCTGAAAACTGTTTGGGGCAGTGGAGCCAGCGGGGGTTGGCACCCGTCGGCCTAAGGGACTGTTGCCACACTGGGGTGGGCTCCCAGCGTGCCACCCAGTGGTCTGTGGGGAGACAGTAGAGCTGATGGGGATTAGGCACCCCGTTGCTATATGGACTGTTGGGGGGAGGGAGCGCAGCAGAGCCAACGGGGGATTGGGCACCCCCTGTCGGCCATACAGTGTGTGCGTTGGGGGGAATGCATGAGCACGCAATATGCATGTGTGTGTGTGTGGGCAGAATGCATGAGCATGAGTCTTATCGCTGCTCACTGAAGCGGAGCTCTCCCTTTCAACTGTACGGCACTGCATTTTCAACTGCTGTCATAGACAGCTGCAGCATTCATTGGTGAATTGTGGCCGCGCCTGCAAACACAGTGATTGCATTGGAAGACAGGGTGCCACACCTATGAAAACTCAGATGATGGCACTATGTTTCTTGCACATGTGTGCAAGCAAACATAAAAACAGAATAGCGTGAACACTGAATGCAGTACCAAACGGACCTTGATTTCTTTTTAAAAAGGTAACTGAGCCTTCATTTTACAGTAGCAATTTGTTATGCCAGGGCAGAGACTGCATTTCTGGAGCTAATTAGACAAGTTTGCTGCAAAAACGAAAGGGGGCAATTTGAGGCTCCTCTGCCTCTTTTTCAGGGGGCAAAGTCTTGACAAATCGAGTGGCCCTTTATAGTGATATCCATGGTTTGCTACCTGATACTGCAGCACTACAAAAATGTGCTCCCGTGTGAATAAAAATGTATTTATTTATCTAATGAAACTGCTAAATCTAAGTTTATAATGGTATTTAAATTCATCCCATGATTAAATCAGAGGTCAAGTGACAAAATGGAGCTTATTCAAAATAGGATAATAATAATTGACCTAGAAACTATTAAAGATAGAAAAATAATGGAACAATGGTTTTTAGGTCAGTTATTATCATCTTATATTGAATAACTCAGTTTTGTCACCTGACCTCAGATTCTGTATTAAATAATTAAATATTCATCCATTTTGTAGTATGTATTCTGAAATACCAGGTAGCACATCATGGACATCTCTGTAAGGGGCCACCCAATTGATCATGACTCCAACCTCTGAGAAAGAGTCATGGAAGCACTGAGGTAGTGGTTTAGTTTTTGAACTGCTGCACTAACATTAATAAAGCAATTTTTTGAACTGCAGTACCTGTATGGAGTGCCGTTGTTTTGTTCTACGGTTCTTGTTTTGTTAGGGAGCACCTGCAGTTGCTTCAGCATGTCTCTTTGCTTGCATATGAAGAAAAGGAAGGCTTTCAGAAATGACAAGGCCAAACAGACAGGTGAAAATAAGGAAGTGTACGTAAGCAGGATGTAGGATAGTTAGGTGAAGTCAGATGCGGAGTTAGGGATAACTATGGGGTGAAAGAAGGCGGGGGGGGAGACAAGGCATTTTTCAGCTATGGCACATTAGGAAAAAACACAAATCTAAGGAAGGGATAGTTAGACTGAAGAAGGGGAAAGGGTGGGATGAGGGATATAAAGGGAAGATGGAAGGGCTGGCTGCTCATGATGCCGGTGACCCAGGTTTGGAAGCAAACTCGGGCTGCTGGAGAACTGGCCTGCGGAGAGGAGGATGAGCATCCAAGGGACTGTTCTCCTCCTCTGGAGGGAGGGTTAACATGCTCAGTGCATGCCTGGCCCCTAGCAGTGAGCAGGGGGGAGGGATCATCAGAGCCTCTCCGATCAGGGCAGAGGGGCAGGCAGTCTCCTTAGGGGTGCACAGGGAGATTCCATGGTGCCATTGTACACTGCATCCCTCCAGGGAGCTCACCTACAAGGATCCCCCCATGCCTCAGGACCTCCTGGCTCGGTCACTGGCCCTGGACATGGCCGCTGCGGGGGTGCCATGGTACTACCATCCCTCGGGATGGCCCCACCACAAGGGGATCATTTTGTGGGGTTGATATTCCGTGACAGAGTGTGTCCCGGTGTCAGGTGGAAGAGCCAGGGGAGAAGCAACTGCCAGGGAGCATAAAGTATAAATAAAAAAATAAAATTAAGGGAAGGAGGGACAAGGAGGTAGGAAAAGGGGGAAGGGGAGTGATTTATATCAGGGAGGGTTTAACTTGTATGTGGGAGGAGTTGGAAGAGGGGAAGGCTGAAGAAATATGGATTCAAGCACTGTTGCATAGAGAAAGGAAGGTGAGGCTGGGGGTGGCTTACACTCCACCAAACCAAAAAGAGGAAAGGTAGGGAATTGAACTTGCAAATAAAGATTGCTGCAGGGAAGGGAAAGGTGGTAGTAGTGGAGACTTCAATCCATGATGGATTGGAAGGCACCGCCTACATAGAAGTATAGAAGTTGACAGCAGATGAGTACTGCAAGGCCCATCCAGGCTCCCCATTTTTTCTACCTTATGAATGTGCCATAGGCCTTTACTCTGTCAATGGCCTATCTATTCATACTCATCTGTATCACTCCCTTATGCCTATCCCTTGCCTGTTTGAAGCCCAGCACTGTATTCATATTCACCACTTCCTCAGGTAGGTTATTCCATGGTCTATCACCCTTTCTGTGAAAAAGAACTTCCTCACATTACCCCTTAATCGGCCTCCCTCCAATCTCATGCTGTGTCCTCTTGTCCTGCTATTTTTCTTAGATTGAAATATGTCAGACTCTTTCACCTTGTTAATGCCCTTAAGATGTTTGAATATTTTGATCATATCACCTCTCTCCCTCCTTTGCTCTAGGGTATACATATTGAGCTCTGTTAATCTGTCCTTTTATGTTTTCTAATGCAGTCTCTGCACCATTTTGGTTGCCCTTCTCTGGACTGCCTCCATTTTGTTAATGTCCTTGTGCAGGTGCGGCCTCCAGTACTGCACACAGTACTCCAGGTGGGGCCTAACCAGTGTCTTGTAAAGAGGGATTATTACTGCCCTTTAACGACTTGTGATATGCTTACTAATTCACCCCAACATTACCCAAGCATTGCCTACTACTTTAGTGGTCTGCTTGGATGATTTCAGGTCATCTGTGATGATGATGCCCAAGTCTCTTTCTTCCCTTGTGATTGCCAGCAACTCCCCTCCCAACCTATAGGTGGTTTCAGGGTTTCTTTTCCCTATGTGCATAATCTTGCACTTCTTTGTGTTAAACTCCATTTGCTACTCTTCTGACCATTTTGCCAGTTTATCCAGATCTCTTCTCATTCTGCCGACCCCATCTAGATCATCTACTCTGTTGCAGATCTTGGTGTCATCTGCAAACAGACACACTTTATCCTTCAGTCCATCTGCAATGTCACTGATGAAGATATTGAAGAGGACTGGCCCCAGGACTAATCCCTGAGGTACCCCACTTGTGACTTGCATCTCTCCTAACTGTATACCGTTTACCACTACTCTCTATTTTCTGCCCACCAACCAGTTTTCCACCCAGCTGACCAAATTTTGACCCACTCTGAGCCTACCCAGCTTATTAATCAATCTTCTATGTGGAACAGTATTGAAAGCTTTGCTGAAGTCAAGGTAGGTGACATCAACTGCACCCCCTTTGTCCACCACTCTGGTTACCCAGTCAAAGAAATCTATGAGATTAGTTTGACAGGACCTTCTTGTTGTAAACCCATGTTGTCTTGGATCCTGTGCTCCTATGGATTCCAGGTGTTGCACTATCCTTTCCTTAATGAGTGCCTCCATAATATTGCCCACTACTGAGGTAAGACTGACTGGTCTATAGTTCCCTTCCTCCTTCCTGCTACCACTCTCGTGGACTGGGATCACATGAGCACTTTTCCAGTCTTCTGGGACCTTTCCTGTGCTCAGAGGCTCACTAAACAGTTCTGATAATGGCTCTGCTAGTTCCACCCTTAGTTCCTTTAGTATCTTGGGATGTATGCCATCAGGTCCCATTGCCTTGTCCACTCTGAGCTTAGCAAGCTCTTGTATGACCCTTTCTTTTGTGAAGGGACTTGTGCACACTTCCCCCCCCCCCCCGTGTCCATGGTGTTGAGCTGTGGGCCCTGCTCTACCTTCTCCTCAGTAAACACTGAGCAGAAGTATCTATTTAGGATAGATGTTTTTCCTCAGTCCTCCTCCACACACACCCTTATCCCTTTGATCTTAGCAATACCCCCGGCTCTGGACTTTCTCCTTTCACTTATGTATCTATAGAAAGTCTTGCCCCTTCTTTATTATTCGTGCTAGTGTTTCCTCAGTTTGGGCCTTTGCCTGCCTTACTGCCTTCCCTGCTTCCCTTAGGGAAGTTTGGTATGCTTCCTTATCTTCACCCCGCTGCTTTCCCTTATATTTCCTGAAGGCCAACCTTTTGGCTCTGACTTTTTCTGCTACTGTTTTTGAGAACCAAAGTGGTTTCCTTCTTCTTTTGCTTTTGCCTTTCTCCTTAACAAAATGGGATGTTGCTTCAAGTATTGCATCCTCAATGCTTGCCCATTTTGCCTGTACCCCCTCACCTGTATTTCTTCTTGCCAGGGCTAGCTTAACTCTGTTGGCCATCTTATCAAAGTCAGTTCCTCTGAAGTCCCATATTTTTGCCTTGGAATTTAACAATTTGATTCTAGTGGCCAAATTGAACCATACCATGTGATAGTCACTGGCCCCCAGGTGACCTTCTACCTGGAGATCTATGATCCTTTCCCCATTAGTCTGTACTAGATCTAGGATAGCCCTGTTTCTTGTGGGTTGTTGTACCAGTTGTTTGAGGCCCTCCCCTGCAGGAATCCACTATGTGTCTAGTTCTGGTGGATGTTCCTGCTGGTATTGACCAAGCTGGTATTGACCAATCTGTATCTGGCATGCTGAAGTCTCCCATCTGCACCAGGAGTCAGGCGACCCTAGATGCACTGCAAAATGGATTCCTAAACAAGTCATCGCAGAACCCATGAGGGAGGGAGCAGTTCTTTTTCTGGTGCTGACGAACAGGGGCATGTCCAGGATATAAAGGCTGAGGAGCCCCTGGGTGGGAGTGACTATTACATGGTGCAGTTCTAGTTGGGCACAGGCAGTGAAAAGGCCCCCACTGAGACTAAAATCCTGTATTTTAGAAAGATGGATTTCATTCCCACTTTATTCAGGTACTAGGCAGGGTTGCCCCCTATCGCCTCTGTTGTTTAATTTATATTTGGAATCCCTCATTCAAAACATCCTCCAAAATATGTCTATACGAGGTATCTGGGTTGGGCATCATGAAATCAAACTCACTGCGTATGCGGATGATTTGTTGATACATCTCTCCCATCCGGTTTCATCAATACCACCCTTACTGAATGAAATAGCCAGATTTAGCGAGCTATCCAGCTACAAGTTGAATGCTAGTAAATCCTTATTTTTCCCATTAAATCACAAGGTATTTAAGGACGATATCAGTCCCCTAGGCTAAGGTTGGGCTCCTAGAGCATTTAGGTATTTGGGCATCAAGTTAACCCGTAACCCCTCAACATGAGTTAAAGATAACCTGGACTCTCTCTCACAGGTTGTCATTCATGACCTTGACAGATGGTCTAAACTTCCTATATCATTATGGGGCACAATTAACATAATTAAGGTGAATGTATTTCCTAGAATTTTCTACCCCTTATCCCTCCTTAATTCTTTTATTCCTATACGCTGGTTTAAGAAACTGCACGGTATATTTACAAGATTTATTTGGGCTGATAAATATCCTCGTTTGGCTTATTACAAACTAGCTGCCCCAAAACTTGAGGGGGGGCTGAGGATTCCCCATATGGCATTATATTGCTGGGCCAGTCATCTAGCAAAATGCATAAGATGGATATCCCCAGGCCCTGAAATGGTACAACCAGTATGGCTTAAGATCGAGTTAGATGCAATTAAAGCTAAACGCCTGGATCCTTTAACTCTATTTTACCTCAAATTGTCTCATGTAAAGATGGCTGACTGTACCACAGTAGGTATCTCTTTAAGAGTTTACACACAGTTATGTTCATTTCTCCATTATTTTCCTCAGACTGATTTAGCTCAGTCTATTTGGAACTCCCCGTCTTTTGCTATTAACAGAAAGCAGATTCCCTGCAAATGGTTGCCTCAATTAGGTGATGGAAAATTGCTTTCCCTGGTAGACGGGGTGGGCACTGGCTGTCCCCAGGTGGAGTTATTGAAAAGTTTCTCATTCCGGTCTCATCTCACTTTAAGGTCATGCAGTTAAGACACCTACTCACATTAGTCCTGGGGAATACTCTCCCTTCTCAGAAAGTGTCAGCCTTGATACCCGAAATTTCCCTATTGTCTGGTTCTTCAGGCATCGTATCTGAGTTATACAGGATGTTGTATTATAAAAAATATGGGGACTCCTTCGGACCTACCAGATTCTGGAACTCACTCCTCCCTCAATACCAGTTGGATTGGCAATCCCTATGGAGATCCTGTCATAAGTACGTTTCCAAGATAGATTGCGTCTCATGCAATACCATATATTACATAATATGTATTGTACCCCTGTTAAACTAAAGAAATGGGGTTCCTCAAAGTCTAGTACATGCACTAAGTGCTTGCAAGAAGAAGGAATGCTCCTTCATATGTTCTGGTCCTGTCCCAAAGTTTTCCCTCTATGGAATTCAATTAAGATGTCTCTCGATCCCCTACTGGGCCTTCAGGAGTATTTTATTCCTGAGATTTGTCTCCTAGGGGACATGTCCCTGGTTAGAGTTAGAATCAGGAAATTCCATATCTCCATGGTTGCTCTCTCCGTTAAAAAACTCATTTTACGTCATTGGAAGGACCAATCCACCCCATCTTTCCAGGAGTGGTTGCATGAAATCATTGCTAATCTCCGAACAGAGAGGGCGATTGCAAGTCTTCATAACAGACTAGCAGCTTATGGTAAAATATGGGATCCCCTCTATTCCTTACTCTCGTTGTCTCACTGATGATTACACCACACCTCAGTCTTACTCATATGTCTAATAGAAATAGTCTCTGCACTTTAGGGTGATATAGTCTTGTTGCTGCTATAAGGGGTGGGGTGGGTGGGGTGGGCTGGGCAGTTCTTACTGTGCATGTGGTGTGTCACACCTTGATCTGCTGTAACTGCCTGTTACAAAAGGAAATGTATTAATAAAGTTTAAATTATTAAAAAAAAGAAAGGTGGATTTCAGAAAGATGTATGAGCTGCTCAGGAGTCACCTGACAAGCATTCAAGGAGATATGGGGGGTGGACAAGAGGTGGGCCATCATCAAGGATGGCAAAATGGTAGCCATAAAGGAATGTGTTAGGCTCAAAGGTAAAAACCCTAGGGCAAACGCATCCTACTGGTTTAGCACATAGGTCACTTAAGCAGTAAGAGATAAGAGGTCAGCCTAGAAGAAGTTCAAGAAAACAAAGAAGAAGGAAGACAGGGAGAACTACCTAGAGAGGCTAGTGTGGCAAGTAGGATAGTCCTGTGAGCTAAAGCTCAGAAGGAACTGCAGCAAACTGAGGTAATTAAAACAGGGTAAAGGCCTCTTTTTTTGCTATATTAGCAAGAAAAGAGACGAGAAAGATGGGATTGTTAGGCTTAGAAAAGGGAATAGGTGAGTGGAGGGGAATCGCTGTGAAGCGAAAGTATGGATGAATACTTCTGTTTGGTCTTCACCAGGAAGAGAGATGCACTGGTGCCACTAGGAGGAAGGAGAGAAGACAGGGAGAGAGGAAGGAGCACAGATGTTCTGGCAGAGGTGGATAGGTTGAGAAAAGGGCTGTTAGCATTAAGAGTAGCTAAATCCCCAGGCCCGGATGGTAGACACCCAGGGGTGCTGAAGGAGCTAGTGGAGGAGGTTGTAGGTCCCATAGTAGGCCTGTTCAATAGTTCACTGGAGCCAGGTGTGGTACCATGGAACTGGAGAATGGCACTTGTAATGCCCCTCTGTAAAAGCAGTTCCAAGGATGTGTGGGGAACTACAGTCCAGTCAGTCTGACTTCAGTTGTGTGCAAGCTCATGGAGACCATACTTAAGGAATGGTTAGTGGACTAGTGGAGTCTCTGGAAAAGAATGGCCTCCACGATGAGTGGCAGAACAAGTTTATGGGAGGGAGATTATGTCAAACAAATTTGATCGACTTCTTTGACTAGGTCACTAAAACAGTGGACAGGGACCAAGTGGTGGACATCCTTTACCTGGACTTCAGCAAGGCCTTTGACTCTGTGCACTACAAGAGGTTGAGCAGGAAGTTGGTTGATGTGGGGACTGGTGAGAAGTTGACAGGGTGGGTGGAGAACTGGCTAAGGGGCAGGTCCCAGAACATGGCAAAGCAAATTTTATTTAAGAACATATTAAAATTTTATTATACAAATCATAATAAATACATAAACAACATACCATTAAACATAAATATACAATATTACAACAATTAAAACAAGATTTTGTATAAGTACTACCCTCAACAGCAGCAGCTAAACTCAAAATAGCCAAGGGTTAATTTAAACATAAAATTCTGAAATCAGGTAAGGGCTATAAAACACAGTCCAGAAGGCCTGATTATACAGGAAGGCCTTGAGGCAGGCTTTGAATACCTCAACAGAAGGGGCCTCTCTAACAGCTGGAGAAAGCACATTCCACAGGACGGGGGTGGCGACACTGCATGCTCTTTCATCTGCTGTTTTTAACCTCATCCTGGGAATCACGAGGAGGCCTCTGGAGGAGGAGCGGAGGGAGCAGACTGAGACAGCAGGTGTAAGAAGGTCCTTCAGGTAACCAGGGCCCAGGCCATGTAGGGCCTTAGAGGGGAGCAAACCGACCTTGAAGAGGACCCTCCACCTAACAGGCAGCCAGTGCAGTTGACACAGCCCCGGAGTGATGTGACAATACTTAGGCTGTTGTGTCAACAGCCTAGCTGCCACATTCTGCACCAGCTGCAGTCGGTGCAGGGTACCCCCAGAGACCTCAAAATAGAGCGCATTACAGTAGTCAAGCCTGGACATCATTAAGGCATGTACCAAGGTGGGGAGGTCCAGCGGCGGAACTATGGGCTTTATCCTGGCGATATTCCTCAGATGATAAAAACTGGTATGGACAATGGATGCCACCTGAAACTCAAGTGTTAATCCGCTGTCAAGAATAATGCCCAAGCCGGCCATTAGGCGCAGTTTAGATTTCGTTGCGGCGCCAGCATGCAGGTTCGAGGAATGGACTCGGGTAGCTGGAGGGGCGGCTGGGGAAGAGGATCGGCGTAGCGGCTCTCTCCTCTTCAGGGGTGGGTGGGGATGCAGATCCGCTGCAGCGCTGCCGCCTGGGTGACCACAGGTGGAGGTGAGGCGGGACTGCGAATAGGAGGAAGGGCGTCTGCGGGGCCGGAGGCGTCAAGCACGTCATGACGTGCTCCACCCCTAGGCTCCCCTAGTGTGCGCGACATCCGGAGGGCGGGGAAAGAAAACCAGGAAAATGCCCCACCAGACTCCTGGTAGACGGAGCTCCTGGCCACGATCCTCAACGCCCCTGCCGGTGCCAGTACCAGCATCCCCCGACGAAACTCAAGACACTTCGGGGTGAAAAGGGCCCCACCCTGTACCCGCCTGGGGGGTATAACCAAGGCTCCGTGGGGGGGGATGGACTGCACTGGCCACCGGTAGCAGGAGTGAGGATGCATCAGGCCGTTGGAGACTCCAGAAGGTGCAGGAGTCTGGTGGTGAGAAGGGGGGAAAAAAAAAAAAGAATAACACCCAAATCATGCACCCTAGAGGAGGCCTTCAATGGTACAGAGCCTAGAAAAAGCCCTGTCTCTGCACTAGAGGCCAACCTATCAGACCCTCTGTTCAACTCCACCACCAGTACCTCCATCATATCGGGGTTCAGTCGCAACCAGCTGGAGGCCATCCAGTCGTTGATCTCAGCGAAGCAGCTGTTAAGCACTTCCACTGCACAAAATGTTCCAGGGGCAAAGGAGAGATACAACTGGGTGTCATCAGCATAGCAATAAAAACCCAGACTGTACTACCTAATGAGCTCTCCCGGGGACAGCATATACAAGGCAAACAACATCGGCAACAAGACCAAACCCTGGGGAACTCCACGTGACAGGAGGTCAGGGGAGGAGAAATTCCCCATCACTACCCTCTGCCTCCTGTTAGCTAGAAAAGACTCAAACCAGCAGATGACAGTGCTGGTGAGTCCACACAATTCCCTTAGGCGGTCAAGTAACGCTCGATGGTCAACCGTGTCAAATGCTGAAGAGAGATTGAGGAGAACAAGAATTGTCCTCTCCCCTCGATCTCTAGCCCTAAGGAGGTCATTATGCACCCGAACTAGTGCAGTTTCTGGGCTATGCCTCACACGAAACCCAGACTGGAGTGGCTTATATAGATCATGGGCTCCTCAAGCTGAAGCACCACCACCTTCTCCACAATCTTACCCAAAAATGGAAGATTGGAGATGGGACGGTAATCTGCCTTGATGTCAGGGTCCAACGATGTTTTTTCAGACGGGGTCCTCACCAATGCCTCCTTCAAGACATCAGAAAAAACCCTCTCTGACAAGGAGCACAGGACAATCAAGGCAAACACCAGGCCAACGGAGTCAACACATCCCATTAAGAAATGAGTTGGCACTTGGTCCAGTTCACAAAAGGTGTGCCGGAGCTTGGAAGCAATCTCAATTACCTCAGCCACCTCCACCAGTCTAAACTCACCCCAACCAGGTGTAGTGCTCTCTTTTCACCCAAGGCGACCACTGTCGGCCAAACTCTGGCCCACTGGTGGAACCCCCTGCCTGATGGCAGACACCCTGTCCGAGAAGAACTGAGTAAACTCCTCACACAATGCATTCAAAAAGGCTACCTTTGGCTGTAGACAGGAAGGATGGAGAAGCTTGTCCACAGTCCGAAAGAGCACATTTGGTCGGTTTCTCCCGGCAGCAATCTCCCTGGACAGGAATTCTGCCTTCTTATGGTTGATTGCCCCCGGTATGCACCATAGTGCACATGTAGGGCCAGTCTGTCTACCTCCAGGCTAGACTTCCGCCAACAGCGCTCTAATCTCTGACCCAAGGTCTTCATCGCCTTGAGCTCCCCATCATACCAAGGGGACCTCAAGTGAGAAGATCTGGGTCATATATGGACTGGTGCGAGGGAGTCAAGCACACCAGACACCGCCTTATTATAGGCATCAACCGCCATGCACACACCCCCAATGCATGCACTGTCCACACTAGATAGGTCAGCCACCACCAAGAAACCCGCAGGGGTCAGCCCCCTCAAAGGGCGGTAACTGACCATCTCTACAGGGAGAGGGCTCTCAAGGGGGGCCCCGGACAAGAACTTCACAGTGCAATGATCGGACCAAATGACCCGATCAATCCTGAGACAATTAATCTCAAGCCTCAGTGAGAACACCAGATCCAACATGTGGCACCCTGATGAGTCACAGAGAAAACTCCTTGCGCAAGGCCCAAAGATTACATCATCTGGAGGAAGTTGTAACCAAGCTGAGAAGATTCCTCATTGGCCCAAACATTGAAGTCCCCCAACACTAAACATCTGGGGGCCTCCAATATTTCACTGACAATGAAATCAGCCACCCCCTGCAGGAAATCTCCCACCACCCCAGAAGGGCTGTAAATCAGAAGAATTTGGCAACCCGCACCCAGACCTCCATGGACAGCCACACATTCAAATGAATGTGGTGCTCTCACTGGGTACAGGGTGAAGCCCAGCTCAGATCTAAAACAAATGGCTACCCCCCCACCCCTGCGTTCTGATCTGGGGCAGTGCACTACGGAATACCCGGGTGGGATGGCAGCTTCTAAAACCAGGCCAGCATCATCACTGATCCAGGTTTTCATGATGCAAGCCAGATCGGCCGAAGAAACCAAGTCCACTATAATTGCAGTCTTGTCTCTGACCGATCTAGCATTGCAAAGCACCGCCCTCAGGGGGATTGGTGGACAGTGCAGCTCCTCTGGTTACATGCCCACTCGGTCTGGTGGGAACCCTGGTGACAGGAACTAAATACATCTGGCCTTTCCCTAGGACCCATCTAATCCCAGGGTGCCTTCTGCACCCCACTACCTCAATCCTACCACCCGCTGCAATACATGGGGAACTCCACCCCGATTGAATCATACGGTTCCTCCCTATTCCAACCTCCCTACAGCACCTTGCTGTAGAAACAGACACTGGGAGGCTGAAAAAAGGCCGTAGATTGAGCAACTGAGATGCCCCATACACTACCCTAGCATGACCCAGGCCCTCATACCTTCCCAGACACATCCCCCCTGACTACATAATCCCTGGCCCAAAATACACAACCCACAAATGCACTCTACAAAAAACTCAATACATCACACTCCACACATATACACATACAAAATAACTAAAGCTCAAAACTACCCTCTCCCCCAAAATAACCCAACCAAATGCACTAAATTTTAAAATGCCAAAGCACACTCCACTCACATCCCACACATTCACTTTTAAACAAAATTTAAACTCAAACATACACCCTAGTTACATATTCTACCATACACATTAAACAAATAAAACCACCCCCATAATAAATATAATTCCCCCCTCCCTCACACCTCGAAACTAAAATGCTTTAACAACAAACAATTAAACAGGAGTGCTTCAAAAGGCAAAATCCAATAATGTTCACCAGCAAAGATAGTTAGTAAGGGGAAACCCCTTCTCCAGATCTGTAGAGTCTCTCTCTCTCGTCAGATCGGTCGCTGGCCCACAATATATCGAATAAGTCCCCCGAAATAAAAAGAGCAGCCCGAAAGTAAATTGTCTTGTATGATGGTACGCTGGCGTCTCATACCAAACCAAGATAAATACACACTGACGAGATTTAAGGTTCCAGGGAGCCTCTCGAAGAGTGCAGTTTATGAGGCAGCACTCCTCTCACTAGCGATGCTTCAACTGCAAAGGTATTTAACAATAGGCACTCACCCCGACATAGCTCAGAAGTTCCAAATGGAGTGAAAAAACTCTCACCAGATTTTGACTCACAGTCTGGCCTTCTGCAGAAGCTACACAGGTTCACACAGGCAAAGTCCAAAAAGCAGGGAACCCTCATAAGTCAGGAAGATAGTTTTTCAACAAATGTAGGAAGAAATCCTTCAGGCAGGCATTTTCTTGCCCCAACAATGATGAAATGCAGATGGGCTACCTCTCTCAGGCCCAGGATCCGTTCTAAGCTAGTCCAGGACAATGGGAGACAGACGGGGGTTCTCACAGGGGGCAGCAGAGCTCCCACCTCCTGCCACACTAGTTACTCCCACTGCTCAACCACCGCCCTTCGCAACAGATCCTCACTAAGCCCCTGAGGTGGCTTCTGAAGAAAACAGGTGAATCTTCCTTCTTACTGGAATTGCTTCCAACAGTCACACCACAGCCACCGGTATCAAACCGGCATTCCGAACCTCCAGCAGCACATTTTCTCTTCAACCTGCTGCCAAGCTTCTGAAGGTGAGTGCCCAGAAGACTTCAGTTGGCTCCTTTGCAGCTTAAAACAGGCCACTAGCATGATATAAGATGAGCTCTTCTGCACTTGGGAAGTCACCAGTGGGTCCCACAGGGTTCGGTGCTCAGACAGGTGCTTTTCAAGGTCTTCATCAGTGATACTAGGGATGGCATTAAGGGCAAAATTTGCATAGTCACGTAACACAAAGCTCTGTGGGATGGTGGACACAGCAGAAGGGGTACAAGACATAAGGGAAGATCTTGAAAAGCTAGAGAGGTAGTCCAGAACTTGGCTTCAGTGCAAAAAATATGCAGGGTTATGTACACTGGGGCCAAGATCCCAAGGACTGAGTATGACCTGGGAGGGGTCTGGGTATCAGCATCCAAGGAGGAGAAGGACCTGGGGTTCATGTTCACTAGTGATTTGAAACACTCCATGCAATGTAGGAAGGCAACAGCAAAGGCAAACAAAATATTGGGCTGCACTGCCAGGGGATCAGCAATAGGTGGGCGGAGGTAGTACTGCCCTTGTACAGATCATTGTTGAGGGCACACCTGGAGTACAGCATACCATACTGGTGTCCATACCTTAAAAGGGACAGAAGCATGCTTGAGACAGTCCGAAGTAGGGCAACTGAGATGATCATGAGTCAGCAGGGTAGGACATACTAGGAAAGGTTGGAGGCCCTGAACATGTACTCCCAGGAGGAAGGCAGAGACAGGATTGAGACTTTCAAGTATTTGAATGGAATAAATAGGATGAACAAGGAAAGTCTTTTCAAGTTCAGTGGGAATCAAAACACAAGGGGACACTGTCTCAAGTTGAAGGGGGTAGAGGATTAGGGGAGACTAGGAGGCACTTCTTCATGGAGAGAGTGATGGCGGGTTGCAATGGACTTCCTGAGGAGATGGTTTCATTGAAAATGCCTTATGCAGCTTCAAGAAAAGGCTGGGATAGAGTTAAGGGGAAATAAGGTTTAAGAGTGGGGTAGACAGAGGGGAAGGGTTGACTGGGGAGGTGGGCAGAGTCAGTAGCTGAAGCTGAGGATCCTGCATTACAAGCAGACTCAGTAGACTTGATGTCCTTATTTTGTTGGCTTCTTTGTATATTCATAAGGTGGACATACTAAATCAGTATTTCTGCTCAGTATTTATGGTAGAGGACAAAGGACCACTGCCAGATTGTGGACTCAAGGCAAGAAAAGGGTGATGGGATCAACATGGAATCAATCACCAAGGAAATGGTGCTAAAGAATTTAAAAGTATTGAGGACTGATAAATCAAAGGGTCCAGATGGGTTACACCCTAGAGTACGTAAGAAAATGGAGCAGGACCTGGCTGATCTGTTCAACAAATCCCTGGAAATGGTAGGCAGAGGGTGCCAGCAGACTGGAGAAGAGCAGACACTGTGCCTCTGCATAGGAATGGGAGTAGGGCTGAGCTGGGAAATTCTAGACCAGTAAGTCTGATGCGTATTGTTGGTAAATTGCTGGAGATCATTATATAGGACTGAAGAGAACACAGAGGATCATCTTGAATGGTGAATTCTCTGAGGTAAGGGAGGTCACCAGTGAGGTTCTCCAAGTATTGGTCTTAGGCCTGGTTCTTTTAAGCATTTTTATTTGTGACACTGGGAAGGGGAATTCAGGGAAAGATCAACCTTCATGCCAATGACTTGAAAATCTGTGAAAGACTGGGCAATCAGGAGAGTATAAGGACAATGGGAATTGAAGGGCGCATGCCCATGGTGATGTGGGGGAAGAGCTCCTCCCCCACATCCTATTTCACTCAGCAGCAGGCTACCGCTCTGTTTAGAGCGAATCACACTCGCTGGTCGTGCACTGTTGGTCCGCAGCTGCTCCTTCATTTCACTTCTGGCCTGTGCCTTCTCTTGCTTTCTTGGTCCCCCCACCACCCCACTCCTGCTCCATTTCTGTCCTCTCTCTCCTGCTCCCGTTTGTGCTTCCCCTGGTTTTGTTTGTTGCCTGTGTCTCTCCCTTTTGTGTCTTTATTTGGGGGGGGTTCTCCCCTCTGCTTCACCTCTCAGCCTAGATGATCCTTTCTCAATGGCCACTTGCTGCATTTCTGCCTCCTCTACTGCCTCTGTTCCTGTTCTTTGCTGTTGCTGTCCTGTCTCTTTCCTCCACTGGCAGCCACCATTCCATGCCACACGGTTAGTAGTTTGGATGCCACTCGCTCCTCACTGTCAACTGATTCATCCTGCAATTCATCACGTCCTGCTTCCAGCTGACAGACACTCCCTATTGCTCTGCTAGCGGCGCTTTGGGAGTTACTTTCCCACTGACCTAACTTTCATGTATTGCACTGGGGCTTAGGCAGTGTTTCACGCCATCCATTTCTGCTCCTGTGCCTCGCTCCCTTGGCCACTAGATGGCTCCAATACACTACGACTGCATTACCTCTACGCTTACCCTCCATACAATGGAATCCTGGCTTCCAAGAGTCAGAGGAACTAGTGAAGCTGGTTAGTAGCTTAAGATATCTGGTTAAACACATGTTCTGAACCTGTATCTTTTCACCTAGTATTGTCTGACAACCTTCCAATTTACTTCGTGGATACCCATTTGGTTGTAACACTGCAAAGACATGAGAAGCACGCATTCCATGTTCCAGTAACTGTGAAACTATTGATTGATATTCAGTTAGTTGGGCACTGTGCTAGTTACTCATTCAGTGCCTATAGTTAGGACTTAATGTTCTGTCCTAAGCTCTGCCATCTCCGCACTCGGTATTCTATCTGCATTACAACACTCCCTATGGCCTGGATGTCCCTCTGCAGGGCCTCTAGCTTGCTGAGCAGGTGGTTCACTGATCCGTTACTTGCAATACAAACTATTTCCTTCCAGTCCAGGCATTTCTGCCTAGCCGGTAGCCCCCCGTGGTGGCACCTAGTCATGCTAGCCTACGAGGGGTCTTGCTTGATTCAATCTCCTTCTGCTTGCCTACGTGAGGTCAGGCCATACACCGCCGGCCACACGGGGGCCTGCTGACATGCGTATCTGTTCTCACTGCCCTACATCAGGGTTCTGTAGCCTGCTAGCCTTCATGGGGTTTAGCTGCCACTCTCTACTCTCTTACCAGCTGACCTACGTGTGGTCCGCCACACATCCTACGTTTCATACTCTCCATCGGCTGGCCTATGTGTGGTCCAGCCGCACATCCTTCACTTCCTCTGGGCTTAGCTCCCTTTTGCTGCCTTGGATGCTTCTACCAGCATGCTTCAATTTATGTGACTCTACTACTACTCTGTTCCTCCCTGAATTCTCAACCAAGCTCTGCTTCTTTCTGTTGTCCTATCATGGCTTCAACATTACACCTAACCTACTTCAGTGCTATCTGGCTATTAACTGTGCTTCGTACGTCTGCTTCGCTCCTCATAGGAGCATGGAGGATCCACTAATTCCATCTACACCTGCCTCCCCAATATTGGATCTTGGAAGTTCAACTATGTTTATTATACACCCCTCTCTGCCAGCATCAGGGCCTGACAGTTTGCATACTCTATTTTACCCTTCCCTTGCCACCATTTCTGCCAACCCTCCAGGAGCCTTGCCTCGCTATGGATCTACATCTAGACTAGCTGGACATTTGTCATCGATCCTCTGATCTAAGTCTGCACTAGTGGACATCGACATCAATTCCATTAGGATGCTTTTGCCTTGCTGCATCAGTTAATGGATTACTACTACTTCACTCCTGCCTGAACACTTTGCTGAGCCCTATTTGGAAGACTTCTATCTTAATAATAACCTCGACTGAATTCTTCTTCAGCGTTCCAAGGCTCATTGACTCCTATTATACATTGTTGCCTCCAACTTGACCCTCTCTTTCATTGTTACCATCCATGACCTAAGCACATTAATATGGGATGCGTCAGTCCCTTTTCTTGTATACTTTACCATCCTTGATACTCAGTAAATGGCAGTCTATAGCACTCATCTACTGCTCTCATATGTATGCTTCGGAATTTATTTCTACGCGGCACGGAATTGGCTCAGGATTGCATTACCATTTACTATACCATGTGCAATCTATTCCTTACAGCATTGCTACTATTTCTGCATTGCATGCAGCTAGACATTACTATCACTATACCTACCGCTGCTGTACAACCTGCCTCGCCCCATGGGCCGGAGGTTCACCGCATCTCACTTCGGAAGACCTGTGCCTCTACGGGCCCGGAGGTCCCTTGAACTTGTATTACTACATCAAATTCGCCTGCTTCTAGGAGGTCACGTGATGCAGTGGTGCTGAGAGGCTGCCTGCTTTGGAGCTCCCGCTTTTCCCCTCTCAAACTTCAACTCTCGTTGAGCTAAAACTATTAATTCACCACTAAACAAGGTCCAAACATCTAAACTACATCAGGAGACGTCAGTGTGCTCAGATCGGGGTGTAGATTGCCTGCTGGAAGATCGCGATGACAGACACTGAAATAAAGGCCTCAGGAGTCAGGCACACCCCACCTACAACACCAGAAAAAGCCTCAAAGAAAGCCAAAAATTCTGGATCCAATCCCTCTTCAACCAATAAATGTTCAACTAGTGGAGGTCTTAATGTTGCAATGGGTACTACCTTAACAGAGGAGCATTTTTTGGAGGAGCTCTCCCCATTTAAAGATACCCTGCAAGAGATCTCAAAGGAAATTATCGATGAGGCAAGATTATGCTGACCTCTCGAGAAGAGTGGGAGATTCAGAAGCCAGAATAGGATCAGTGGAGAGATGGCAACAGAAAGTAGACCCTGAAATCGTCAAGCTTTGCCAGCAAATCCAAAAGCTTCAACTGAAAACCCAAGACCTAGAGGCTGGCGTGGCAGAACAATGTACTAATCCTGGGGCTTCCAGAGCTGGAGGAAGGGGGAGACACCATTAAATTCATCCAGCAATTTCTTAATAAAGTTGTGGGTCCCTCGCCTGTCCACCAACAATATCATATAGAACGGGCTCACAGGTCTCTCAGACCCAGGCCTCCTCCGAATGCCCCCCCCCCAGACCCCTAATTATCAAATTTCTGAGTTATCTGGACAGGCAACACGTGCTCACCAAAGTCAAGCAACTAGAAGCCGTCCTGTGGAATGGAGCTAAATTGAGGATCACCCAGGATCTACCCAGAGAGGTCCGACTAAAGCGTGCAGCATTTCACCCCGTAGTGAGCAAATTGATTGTGGCTGGGAAGGCTTTTCGCGTGAATTACCCCGCCAAACTGTCGGTTCAGGTGGATGGTGTCTGGTATTCCTATGATACCCCTGAGGAGGCGATGGCCGAACTATCCAAAATGCTCCCTGACCTGTTTAAGGGACTCTCTGTGAAATGACTGGGGAATAAAGTCTGGAGGATACATAGTGTTGGACTGAAAGTAGGCTGCAGCACTTAGATATTTGTGTAGTCTAATTCCCTGTCTCCTAATTTCTAGGTCTTGGCTTGATGAAGCTTTTTCACTTACTGTACTGTCGCTGAAGTTTCACTGGGTTGCCGGTGCTCCTGGGGGTGCCTGCCTCTGCCTTCCGTGGGGGGTGCCTCCCGGGACCCACGTGGTGGTGGGCCTGGTAGTGGTAGGCCAAGAGGCCTAATCGGCCTGTCTCTGAGTCCCGACGCGTCCTTGCCTCTCGATCCACTAGGGGGAACTGCTGTGTATGGGCGCTGCTTCCGGAGGACCTATTTGCAGTCGGACCGATTTGGTCCGTCCAGGCTTTTGGTCCCATGTGATTTCCTATAATTTTCCGGACCCTAATGGAGCTGGATCGAGAGGACAAAGGCTCTTATATCAACTCCCAGGTAATGTTACCTGCTTTATTTTCTTCTGGGCTGGGAGTGGACTCGGTATTCTTCCAATAGAGACAGTGCCCTTTGTCTCCGGAGGGGGGGGAAGACTTACAGGCAGGAACAAGGCTAGTGCCATGCCTTGCGACCTAGCAGGGAGTTTTGGGTACCCTAAGGTATAATGTTGTAACAGATACTGCTCTCCTAATAGTTGGAGGGCTGGTTGTTTGGTTTTGGGTTCTTAATCTTGATGTTTCGTTGGATATTAGTATTACGAGGGGTGACCTGGGGTAACCTGGGGAGGAGAAATGTATTGGGATGTTTAGGTTTTTCTGGATGCTTTGGTGGTTGATATTTGGAATTGGGTATGTAACGTTCACTTTTCAATGTTATAGTGGGGTGGGGGGGGTATTGTTCATAGATGTAGCAGCTACATTTTATGGGAGCCGCCACCTAGCTTTGTTAATTGTATGCAATTTGATTTCAGTATCAAGGTCTGGCGGTCCCTTAGAATCACTTATTCTGTCTTTTCCTTCTTTAATAGGAAAGACATTTTGGGGTATGTTGGGGAGTGGTTTGGGGGTGTCACCACTGTATGGAGTGAGATGGGACCACAGGGGTTAACTTGTTTGGAACTATTCTTGGCCTCAGAGTATGGCTAGTGGTACAATTAAATTGATCAGTTGGAATGTGAGAGGGATTAGAGATGTCAAGAAGAGATCCCGTATCCTGGTTAACTGCTCGGTATTGGGAGCTGACATTTTATGTTTACAAGAAACCCACATTATGGTGGCTGAAAGCAGCACTCTGAAAGTCAGAGGCTTCTCCCAAATTTTTGTGGCTGGAGACTCATCGGAGGCTAGGGGAGTTGCTATTATGATAAAGAGAAACATACCCTTCAGTCCGTCTAGGGTCACTCGAGATCCAGAAGGTAGATATATATTGGTGCTTGGATCTCTTTATAACTCTCCCATAGTCCTAGGTTCAGTGTATGGTCCAGTTGGAGGGAATGTTAGCTTTGTCATGCAGTTAATGGACAAACTCAATTCCTTTTTGCAAACCCCCTTGATCCTAGGGGGAGATTGGAATATAGCTCCAACTCAGGAGCTGGATAAAACTCTCAGACCATTAAGACCGCTACTTCCGCTACTATTGGCGTTGAGTGATATGGGCAGTATGTTGGGCCTAGTAGATCCCTGGAGGACCCTTTACCCCTCCAATAAAAGTTACACCTTTTTTTCCCCGCCTCATAATTCCTGGTCGCGGTTAGACTATTTTTTAATATCTACCTCTCTTATGACCAAAGTTCCCTCGGCAGGTATTGAACCTATAGTAATTTCCGATCACGCGTTAGTCTGGTTCAGTTTTTCTCCCCTGTCCCTAACGAGACGTGATACGATTTGGAAACTTAATACCCAGATATTAAAGGAAGAGCACTCTCTTATCCAGATCAGATCTCTTATCAGTGACTATTTGGACACCAATCGGGGTTCAGTGGCCAGGATGGACATTCTTTGGTGCTCGCTAAAGTGTTTCCTGAGGGGAGAACTTATTAAGATCTCCTCCAGAAGAAAGAAACTCAGGTCTCAAAATCTTATTTCTCTTTCAAGTCAGATTAAAGCAGCAGAGGATTCTCTGGCCACTTCCAATTCGTTGAGTAATTTAGAACACTTGCATAAACTTAAAAACGATACGAAGGACTGATTCGGGAAAAGCGAGGTTTGCTCTACTTAGAACCAAGGCTAAATATTTGGATCAGGGAGAGAGCGAGGTAGGCTCCTGGCATTGAAGCTTAAAGAAACAGAGAACTCTAGGTTAATTCCAGCTCTGGAAGATCAAGACAGGTCCTTAAAACAGATCCTAGGGACATTGCGGCAATCTTTACAGAATTCTACCAGAATTTATATGGCACCAAGGCATCCCCTCTTCTCACTCAGGTTTAGAAAATTTTTCGGTCACTAGTACTCCCTTGCCTTTCGGAGGATCAAGTAGCCTCTCTCTTTGCCCTTGTCCCAGGGGAGGTGGAACAGGCCATTCACAGTCTCTCACCAGATAAAGCTCCGTCCCGATGGGTTTCCTGCCAACTTTTATGAGGTCTTTGCCAAGATTTGGCCCTCTACTCCTGGAATTGTATAATTATATATTATCAGCTGATACATTGGACCCATCCTTGCTGGAGGCTACCATTATTCTGATCCCCAAGTCGGCAAAACCCTCTTTGAATCCGGCCAACTATAGACCTATTTCGCTGCTCAACTGTGATATTAAAATTTTGTCCAAGATTCTGGCTTCCCGGATTAAACAGGTATGGACCTCACTCTTGAGCAGTGAACAAGTGGGATTTGTACAGGGCAGGTCTGTGGCAGACCATATCAGGTCACTTTCTCATGTTTTTGGGGCAGCTCAAACTTCCCAGGTCCCTATGGCGCTGGTAGCCCTGGACGCGGAGAAAGCGTTCGACCGAGTCAACTGGGAGTTTTTATGGTACACTATGTCCAGGTTCGGTTTCCCGGAGGGGTTCATGCATTGGGTGAAAACACTATATAAGTCCCCCACGGCAAGGATCTATTGCAACGGGATCCTTTCGTCCTCCATTCAATTGCTTTCTGGCACCCGACAAGGTTGCCCCCTATCCCCGTTCCTCTTCAATCTTTACCTGGAACCTCTGCTGCTTAACCTTAAAACTGCTCCAGGGATCCAGGGATGTCCCGTGTTCCACCAGACTTCCAAGATTTCAGTGTATGAGGACGACATCCTTTTGCAGCTAGCTAACCTGTTGATTCTCGGGTGGTAATGGGAATAATAGCACAATTTGGGGAAATATCCAATTATAAACTTAACCTGGCAAAGACTGAGATTTTCCCTCAATTATGCATCTTACTTGGGCTTGTATCCCATCTGGGTATGAAGTGGACCCCATCTCATTTAAAATACCTTGGTATTTATCTGGCACGGGACCCTACTCTAGTTAAGAAGCTCAATTTAGAAGACCTATTAGATAGAATTAAGTCTGATTTGCAAAGATGGGGTAAACTGCCATTATCAGTGGGTGCCCGGATAAGCATTGTTAAAATGAACGTCCTACCCCATCTTTTTTAACCCCTGAATCTTCTGGATACCTGGTTACCTAAGTCTTTTTTTAAAAAGGTCCATTCGACCCTGATTGACTTTATTTGGAACCATAAACCTCCAAGGTGAGCTTTCTATAAACTATGCCTGCCTAAGGATATGGGGGGCCTTCGACTGCCTAATTTTGAATTCTATTACTGGTCTAGCCACCTAGTCAAAGCAGGGAAATGGTTAGGGGAATTGGAGGATACTTACTCCCCCCTATGGTTGAGTCTGGACCTTGACCTTATTAAACAGCACAATATAGACCCTACTAGTCTTTTTTATTGTCGTTTTGCATTTCTTCCAAGAGATTGGATTCCCAGTTGACGATCACAGTTAAAGTACTTAACCAACTTCACTCCACCGCCAAAATCAGATATATTAACGATCCTGGTCAGCCATTGTCGTGTAATCCCAATATTAAGATAGGGACCAAACCGTTAGATCCTAAGTGGTTACCCCAAATACAAGGGCTTTCAGTGGAGGATCTTTATGCAGGGTAGGCATGGCTCAATAGCTGATCTTTTGTTGGTTTTGAACATCCCCACCAATGCCCTTTTCAAGATATACCAACTAAAGCATCTGGTCGACAAAAGTATGGGTCAGTAGTCCCCCTCAACTGTTAAACCGTTATTAACGGAGGTTAAAAAGTGTGTGTTAAACCCATGGAGTGTCTAAACTGTACATTTACCTTCTGAGGCTTGTTTTTCCCATCCCTCTAACTGGCTCTAAATCCTGGCCTTTACCCCTCAGGCTCTTCGCCTGTATGGGGTCAAATCTGGAAGGATTTGCTGCATTACAATACTTTAGATAGGAACAGGTTGATCCAATACTTTATAGTCAACAACATGTATATTACACCAGTGCTGAAATCGACATTTGACCTTCCATCTCCCCAAAATGTTTCAGGTGTGGAAAGAACAGGGTAATCTTCCTCACATTTTCTGGCACTGCTCTAAGATTGCTCCTCTCTGGAAGGCCATTGAGGACAGCTTAGACCCTATATTAGGTCTGAAAGACCTTTACAGTAGAGTCTGTATTCTAGGGGACTATACAGGTATCAATGTTAGGAAAGGAAATACCATATGGCTCTCATTTCTATGGCGGTCAAGAGATTAGTGCTTCGACACTGGACAGATAGCCTCGAGATTTCATACCTAGATTGGGTGGAAGAAATGTCTCAATGTTTTAAAGTTGAGAAATTGATTGCTAATATTAGATCCACCCCGGTGGCTTTTCAGAAGAAATGGGGAAAGTTATATGCTCTGTATCTCCACTGACTGAGATCCCATGGCTCCTAGAGCAACTGAGTGAGAAAGAACACTCTTTCTTTCGCTGAGCTCCCCGACACTTGCTTATACTCCCTCCAAACTAATTCCAAAATCTCTCGCTCCACTAGATTGTTTGATCTGGTCTTCCCGGCCTGCATTCCGGATTAAGTGTATTCATAATAGCTCAATTACTTGAGTTAGCCTTACCATCGCTCTCTCCTTCAGTGGTGACACCTTCATTGGGGGAGGGGGGACGGGGAGGTTTTTGTTTTTGGTTCTTTTTTGTTTTGTTACCTTCCTTGTTCCTTTTTGTATTTTTATTTGTTCCCTGTCCGGTTCTTACCTGATGGTTTATTCTGGGCTATACTGAATATTTGTATCATGTTCAGATGATATTGGTTAAATGGATGTAACAACAGTTGGAAATCAATAAAAAAGAGAATTTCAAAAAAAAAATATTCGCCTGCTTCTATGACCTGCCTCGCCCATCGGGCCTGGGGGTTTACCTACTTCTACTCTACGCCTGTCTCGCCAAGCTCGGGGCCTGGAGGTTCGCAAATCCTACTATACACCTGCCTGCCACCATGTCTGCCAGCCTTAGGAGCTCCTTTTACCATGGACTCACATCTGGATTGTTTAACCATTCGTCTTCTATTCTTTGGATGCTTCTGCCTTGCTGCTTCAGTCATATGAATTACCACTGCTACACTCCTACCAGAACTTAGTTGAGATTATCCAAAAGACTTTATATCTCATGATTTGTGCCCTAAGGCTTCTTGGACCTTGTGACAATGCTACTTCATTTGATTCAGCATCTTCAGTCACCATTATGGCTCATAAGCTCGACTATTCTGGACTTGTCTGCCTATTCTTGCCAAGTCAGTTCTAGTTACTGTACCATTCTGGTTTTTGGACCGTGGTTATCTTCATTTATATGCAACTATTTGGACCACCAGACAAAGTTCTTCGATTTCCATGCTATTAAAGAGAGAGAGAGAAAAGAATCCACATTTATATAGCGCTTTTCATACACAGTGTATCCCAAAGTGTTTTACAAGCAATGCTAGACTGGTAGTGAAGTGACTGAATGTGTGGTGGCGGCCATATCGCACATCATCACCCACACACAGCCTGGATAATTGCATGAACCGGTTTATGGGAAGGGGAATGTTGGCCAGGACACCAAGAATGTTCCCTACTCTTTGCAAAGAGTGCCCTGGGTTCTTTTACTTCCACCTGGACACCCACCAGGACAACACCAGGATGGGCAGAAGGGACCTCGGTTTAACATCTCATCCGAAGGACAGCACACCCCAAGAGTACAGCACCCCCCAATACTGCACTCGGATGCCAGCGATTTTTAGGTGCAAGTCCAATCCTGGTGTGGGATGAGGACCCATGACCTTCTGGTCCAGAGGCGCATGTGCTACCAACTGAGCCATGCTGACACCTCATGCTCCTCACCCCTGCTACTGCATCTGCATCATACAGAATTCATTGCTACTACTACTGACCTACGTGCATGTACGCTTATTGATGCTATTTGCTCTTATTACCTGCTTCACCCTTGCAGGGCCTAGGGATACATTCAGTCAGACTTGCCTATTCTACTACCTGCTTCACCCTTTGGAATCTAGAGGTACATCTAACTTTTATCTACTGATTCACACTGCGCTTTGTACCTGCTTCACTAACCTGCTTCCCACTTCCGGATCAGAGATTCCTACTGCTCCACCCTCTCCAGGTCATTCAGCATGCGCTAGCTCCTGTATTTCCTAACCGAAGCCATCATTTACACAGCTTGCCATGCGGAACACGGCTATAGTTCTCCACCTCTTGACATGGACACGTCACCTTTGGTTACTGGTTCTTCTCGAAGACGACTTCCTCACCTGCTGGAGCACTTTGTCAATGCTACTTCGATGCTTCGACTTTTACCACCCATGGATTCCAATTCTATCATTCTGTCCTGGTCATGGATTCTCAGACTAGGAGTCACTTGCAGGATGCTGCTATGTTTGCCAGATGCTTTCCAATCAATGCTTCTTCAGTTTTCCATTTCACTGGATCAGGCTCTACGCCTTTGGATTCGGATTAGCCGATTAATTTTAAATTGTTTATTTAGGATTACTCTCCATTAGTATGCCTAGAAGGATGGGCAGATCAGTAGCCATGGGTCCTCAGAGGTTTCCCCCAAGGGTTTTCCTCTCCTGCGTGCTACTGGTCACACTCTCCAGAGCTGGGGGAGGTAATCATACTGCTGTTCATTCTTTGGGGAGTGTCATCCTATTTTGCCCCTTCTAACAGTTGGATACTGAACAATCTTATGATATCATTATTTTTTGGGGGGTCTCACACTACTGGACTAAGCATCCTTCCTATGGTGGGATACAGAGAAAGGCCAAAACATCAAGTCATAATAAACTACTCATCAGTTCAAGCATCTAAGCCCTTGCATACTATCCAGCTTCATGTACTATAATCACTGACTGCTCATGTCTACGCTGAAGTACCTAAGCACTAATCATTTCATACTACTACTAGTACCTTGCAAGCATTGTTCTACTTACTGGTCTGGCCTCTGTATCCAAGTACAACCTACATCATCCAGCTTCAGTATGTAACATAAGCACTGAGCTCTGAACCACAGATAATCTGGGAATTTTGGAGAAATGGATAAAGGTCCGGCAGTCGAAATGTAATGCAGTCATGCACATATGGGCAAAGAACTAGCAGCCAGAGTATACAGTAGAATAGGGGGTGTAAGGTTGGAAGGGTTGACTGAGGAGAGGGATCATGGGGTGGTACTTGCAGACAACTTAAAACAATCAGGGCTGAGTAACAGTGCAGTGGGGAGCGACAACAAAATGCTTGAGTGTATAGACAGGGAGATCAGCAGCAGAACAGGAGTAGTTCTGCCCTTGTACAGACCCCTGAAGCAGCCACACCTTGAGCATGTAAGCAGTTCTAGAGTCTGTACTTAAGGAAAGACAGTGATAGGTTGAAGGTGGTACAGAAGAGGGTAACTAAGATGATTCAGGGGCAGCAAGGGAAGTCCTATATGGAGAAGCTCAAGGGCCTCAACATGTACACACTATAGACCAGGACGGAAAGGGAGTCATGCAAAAACATACAAAGGGGGCAAAGTACCAACTGATTGGGGAGGTATTAGCAACCACAAAACAGGAACGGGACCTAGGGGTAATTATTTCTGATGACCTGAAGGTAGCCAAGCAGTGAGATAAGGCAGTGGGGAATGCTAGCAGGATACTGGAGTGTACAGGGAGAAGCATCAACAGCAGAAAGAGAGAGGTTGTATTACCCCTGTATAGATCATTGGTAAGACCTCACCTCAAGTACTGTGTCAAGTTCTAAAGGCCCCACCTCCCGAAGGACATAAATAGGGTGGAGGAAGTACAAAGGAGGACTACCAGAATGGTGCAGGGCCTGCATCAAAACCGTTATTAGGAAAGATTCAGGGAACTGAATATATATTCTCTGGAGGAAAGGTGGTATACGATAGAAATGTTCAAATATGCCACAGGTAATAATAAGGTACAGGAAAGTAGCATTTTCCATAGGAAAAGATGCTTCAGGACAAGGGGTCACACTATGAAGCTGGAAGAGGGGGCTCAGAGGAGATGTGAGGAAATACTTCTTCATGGAGAGAATGGTGGATGCCTGAAACAGCCTCCCAGCAGAGATGGTGGGTGGGTGCTAAAATGGTAACAGGATTCAAGCATGCATAGGATAGACACAAGGGGACCTCAGAAGAAAGGCAAGGGGGGAGAAGGTGAGAAGTCCAGAGGTCGAGTAGTCTACGGTGGCACAGTAGGTAGGGACATATAGTGCAGACTAGGTGGGCCAAGAGGTCCTTATCTACTAACAACTTCTATGTTATGTTTCTGTGTAAATTTCTTCATGGGAGAAACAGAGTAAATAATGGGAAATTGTTTACAATGAGTGCAAACACGGGCATAAGGGGGACTCTATAAAGATGGTGGGAGGGGGAAACAAGAGAAACATTTGGAAGTATTTCTCTATGGAATGGGTTGGGAATTTCAAAAAACTACCAAGGATGATGGCATGTGCCAAACTAGTACTAGAATTTAAGCATAAGTGGGATAGGAACATGAGGCTAGTGAAGATGAGAAGGGAGGGTAATATGGAGGGGGAAAGAGTGACCCCTAGGGTACTTGTAGCACACCATAAGTAAGGTTGGTCAGACTTCATGAGCTGAGAGGCCTTCTTCTGCCATCAATGTTTCTATTAATCATTTGTAGAAAGCAAAAATAAGTGCAATAATAACATTATTTTTAGAATTACTTTTGGAAAGGGGTAGCTTTAATTTTAGCAAAACTCAATAGAGAAGATAGTTTTATTTCTAAAGATACATGGATAATCCTTTGAGGTTCCCACATACTCTTGGGTATTAAGATTTTAGGCAGAAGCAGATAAACCAGAAAATGGGCTACCATTCAATATGTTCTGGATAGATTTCCCCAGATACAATGTAAGCAGTCTTCGCTTCAGCTTCTGAAGGCATGTGACTGTCCTCTGAATACTCAATAAGGACTGGTTGTTTCAACTTTTGGGCAGAGGGGCTTGGGTCCAGATTTAATGTGTAGGGAAATGTCACATGATGTGGTGTCTTCACCTGGAGAAGCCCTCCTGCTGCACAGCTGTACATAGGCCATTACTGCCCATAGGAAATATATCAGTTTACCAGTCCCAACAGACCCAAAGCACAGTAGTAACAATGGTAGTGCAAGCAGTAAGGTAATGGTCTACAAAAGTAAAATGAAAAAAACAGCAGTTAAGATGTTTTAGGGAAGACAAGAATAAGGGTCTAAAAGAAAGAAGGTAAGAGTTAAGCAAGCCCTCTGTCAGTCCCACAACTGTTTTTGCCCTATTGATGGATCAATAAATTAGCCCACAGTCCCTAGGAGCCCCCTAAAGTAAATGTAAACCCAAGCCCCTGGGGGGGATTCTAAAAATGTCAAGGGGGTTGTCCGAGGTTCTTGTTTATGCACTGGGAAACCAAAAGAGACCTGGGAGACATGGGCACTGGTAAAACCCATTGACTCTAAATAAGACACTGGCCAGGCTGATACTGCAAGTTGAAGGTTTAGGTTATGGAAAAGGTACAGTCAGCTCATTATGGTGTTGTAGCATACACTGGTTGTAACAGTCACTGGCCTTCGGGTGTGTGAGAAAGAGACCTCCCTAAGTGGTATCCTGTCTGTAGCCTTTTCTACAAATCCCTTTGCAGAAAACAAACACAGATGTTCCACCCTCTCTAGGATTTGGATGTGGACATGCAGCCTTAGTAGACCACAGGCATGGTATCACTGCCCTTGACACCTGAACCAGCCTGGGTAGACCCACATAGATTTCAGGGAACTTCCAACTGTAGGCCCAGCCTGTAGGCATTCCAGGACTTTTTGCCTTCTCTGGGGTCCTAAGTGCAGAGACTTAAACTGGAGCATTCAAATGATGCCTTTATTAGTTTTTTGTTCCCAGCCTTGCTTTTATATAGACCAATATGACCTCCCAGAACTAAGAGGATTTCCACTTTAGTGTTTGAACCCAAAAATAGAACCACCTTTGCTCCACCCAGGTTGCATCACCCCTGGCCTTGGACTGACTACAGCGGAGATGCTGCACCTCCAGAATCTTTGCTCCTTAAATTTCCATTTGCAAGATTTTGTCAGAGCTACAGTACCTCAAGCAATTGACATACTCACTGAACTATTCAGGGTATATGGCCCCTCATGTCTTAAATCACCTGTACACTGCAACTTCCCTCTGGGCTCTGATGTAGTTGACCCCAGGATGAAAACTGGCCCCATAAGACCCTTAGAACAGTTCCCCTTAAGAAGACTTTTCCTCAACCTCCTAACTGGATTGCTTCCTCCAGCCAAACTGAAACTTGAAACTGCATCACGAAACTAGCTCACAGCACTGAGAAAGATGACTCCTCCTACTTAGAATTCTGAACTCAGCATGCCAGAAAGAAAAGTCCCTGCAACATTTTTTTCTTTATACCTGCATAGTTTGTGGGCATAAGTATTGATTCCCAGTCAGGGACGTCCTTAGCTAGGTGTGAGCTGTGCCCCTGCACCTCGGAGTCGGGGGCCCATAATTTTTTCTTGAGGAAAAAAAATAAAATAATTTAAAGCATTTAAAAATGCCTAAATTCTGTTAGAGATGAAAATGTTTACCAGCAAATGAAAGTGGAAGACAACTGGCTCTGTTACTGTTACAAAAGGTGGGGGCAGCTTTGCTGCTATGCCACTCTAAGATACAGTGGAAAAGATTTGGCTCATTGCCTCCACAGGAACTCTCTGAAGTTGCACCACTTGTCTCCTTTATACTGTTAACAGTGAATCCTTGTCCTTTCTAGGCAAAATCAAGCCATACTCAGCATGCCACAAACAAATCCTAATAGCTCAAGAACTGTAGGTGCTAGACACAAAGTATGAGCGGCAAAGTTATTCAGCACAAAATTACCTTTCCAATGGTGGTATGCAAATAATAATATGTTGTTTTGTTTCTACACTGGTTGAAACAACATTAAAAATTATTTTTTTCACTAAAAAAGACAACATAAGCCATACACATCATACCATAAACAAATGCGAATAACTCCTAAAGTATACATGATATACACAAAATGTCAGTGGCAAAGTTGTTCAGCACAAAATTACCTTTCCAACAGTGCTATGCAATCAAATATATATTATACTCTACTATATTATATATTAAAATATATAAGTGACGTCTCCAGATGTTGCAAGTGCACAGAGGAAGTCAGTAGTTGACTTGTGTAGGCATCCTCAGGACACACCAGTGTATTTTACTGATGACTACAGGCGTTTGCTAGGAGACAATGAGTTAAGTAAGAGCTAATGGTGATAATTGCCATACTTTATGCCTCCCAGGTTGACTGCTTTCACAAACAAAGGGCCATATTAACAAGAGAACTTGTTTGTAACCTCGACATGTAGCTGAAACAATGATATGACAAAATCTATTTCAAAAGTTTGTGGACACTCAAAATGGCTCAAAAACCTGACCAGCATGGAGCAAGTTTTCTGATAAGGACCCTGAAAACCTGGTTACCAGATAAAAAACCTGACAGGTGGCAGCCTTACTGTTGCCCCATGATAATCCTCTCTATTCTGTCTCACTCACACCTCCAGAAAAGTTAAGTTGTTTGACTTGTTTGTAAATCAGATTAATGGAGGTGTGAGTGTCTAGTGATGATGTCCCTCTCCTTACTGAAATGAATATGGTAGTAGTACTGTACTTACTTAAGTTCTGGCTCCAGGCTCAATCAGATTTATTCCCAATGGTGAAGTCAAATAATTTAATGCAATCAATGGCACTAATTAAAAGATGCTGATTAAACTAGTAGACCTGGTACTGCTTTATTAATACAGGACAGGAGGGTTAGTTAGGTGTAAATGTTGGATGTGGGGGTGGCCCACAGGGAATTGAGTGGTGGGGCCCAACAGGGGACTACACAGGGGCCCAGAATGGTTAAGGCCAGCCCTGGATTCACTCTGCTTTACCCTCCTAGATATAGCTTCTGCCAGAGAATTGGCAGAGAACACCAGGACAAGGAGCTGTTGTTATGACTGGACTTCTCTACTGGGACTAAAGAAGTAGAACTCTACTACTGGGACCTTCAATTTAGGGCAAAAAAAGTCAGTGTGTTTGTCTGAGTTGGCTGAAGTGAGTTGTTATCTGAGCAGTTATCTATGTTTTAATCTCAGGTGGCTGAAGGGGATTGTTATATGTGCAATTTAACTAAGTATAGAAAGATCTGCTAAGTAGGGGGAGTGGTTTAGCTAGAAGGAAGCCAGATTTAAAGCCAGATTTAAACACTGTCCTAGATAGCTTCTGCCAGATAATTGGCAGAGAACACCAGACAAGGAGCTGCTATTGTGACAGGACTTCTCTACTGGGACTATATTGCCCTCCTTCCCTCCCCTCCACCCCCCACCCAAAGCCAGTTCTACTTTTATAGGCACAGGAGTTGACTGACAACAGGAACTTCCTGTTTGAGAGCAGGAAGTGAGTGATCACAGAGCCACCAAAGACTCACCATCCTAGAAGGACAAGAGTATCTCTCCATTCCCCCCAGCTGCTGGAGGTCTGCCTCCGAGCAAGTAAGGGGACTACTGAGAAATATAGGATCTTCTTGTCTCAGAACAGGAAGATCAGGAGCTTAAAGGGCACAGAGGCAGTAAGTAAGTAGGTAGGAAAAAAAAACAAAATAAACAGAAGAAAGAGTAAGGATTCCAAACAACAGTGAAGGGGCCAGAAATAAAACATGATGGGAGTGGTGCAGTGCAGTGGCTGTGGAGCAGCAGTCTTCCAGGAGACGTTCTGGAGGATGCGGTGTTGTCCCATCTGCAGGCAACTCTCTGGGCTGAGGGAGGAGATTGCTCATCTCCAGGCAGACTTGGCCAGGATTTGTGGGACCTCCTCTCCCATCCAGGGACCACCAGGGCCACTGCCGTTGTCTCAGAGGTTGCCAAGAAGGAGGAGCAGTTGGACCACAGTGGGCTCAGGGAAGGTAAGGGTGGTGGAACAGAGACACATCCTTCCAGTTGTACCTCTCCACAATTCATATGCCGTTCTGGCAAAGTGTGGCTCCTCTATGGAGGCACCCACAGTGGAGACCAAGGAAGATGCTGGGAACCTCCACAAAGGAGACCCACAGGAGGGTGGCATGGGACCCCACAGGGGAAGGAAACAACTCCTGGTGGGGGACTCCATTGTTAGGAATGTAGAATTGGGGAAGAAAGGGGAGAGGGAGGTAAAGTGTCTGCCTGGCGCCATGGCTTGGAGGGACAGGGAGCTGCACAGGGGAGGGAGCCAGATGTCATTGTCTACTTAGGGACAAATGACCTGGCTAAGAAAGGGATCAGAGCAGTGTAGGAAGGGTTTGTGGAGTTGGGGAGGGGCCTTAGACAGTAGCATGCATGGTAACTTCTCGGAGGTGCTGCCTGTCTATGGCGTAGGTGAGGCTAGGGTGCTTCACACCATGGGATTCAATCAGTGGTTAAAAAACTGGTGCAGAGCTCAGGGATTTGGCTTCATTGGGGACTGGGGGTCTCCCCTGGAGTGATGCAGGCCTATACTGGTCTACATCTGTCCAGGAGGGGAACCAGGATCCTGGTGTTAGGTTTATATTCTTCATTGGCAAGCATTTAAACTAGCCAAGGGGGGAGGCACTGGAAAGGAGCAGGGAAATTCTAGCCCCCCCAAAAGTCAGGTTAGTAAGTGAGGTAAACACCAAGTTAGAGATGTCGACAGGGAGAAGGGCAGGGGTAAATGGAGAAAGTGACAAAGGCAATAAGGACAGAGATGGGGCAAAAAGGGGTAAGGCCATCAGGAAATGGAGGGTAATGAGTACCAATGCCTGTAGTCTGGGCAACAAGCTCCCTGAACTGGTGGCCTTGATGGAAGAGAGATATCTGGATATCATAGCAGTCACAGAAACATGGTACACAGAGAACCATGACTGGGATGTTAACATACCAGGGTACACAACCTACAGGAGAGACAGGGAAGGGAGTAGAGGGGGAGGAGTAGCTCTCTATGTAAGGGAAGGGATAAAAGCAACTGAACAAAAGAGTAAACAGGGAGAAGAGGATGCACTGTGGGTCACCTTAGAGACTGGAAATGGCACCACAATCCGCACAGGTGTTGTATACAGACCCCCATGTCAGGGGGAGGGAATGGACAAGGATATGATAGAAGGCATTCTTAGGATGGCAGAGAAAGGGGAGATACTGTTGATGGGAGACCTGAATATGCCAGATGTTAACTGAAGCACATTTGCTGCAGCCACATCCAAGAGCAGGGCCATTCTCGATGCCCTACAGGTGGCATGACTCAGACAGCTAGTTTTGGAACCCACTCATGAAGGAGCAATCTTAGACCTCATACTCTCAAATGATGACAGTGAGAGGATCTCAGATCTAGAAGTGGGTAGCCATTTGGGAGCAAGTGACCACCAAACAGTGTGGTTCATGATAAACTCAGCTACAGAGTTAAGCCATGCAAAAGTGAGGGTACTGGACTTCAGGAGGGCTGACTTTGGCAAGATGGGAGAGTGCCTTAGAAAAACACTAGCAAACAGGCTAGAAGGAGGGGTGGAGCAAGAATGGGGAAACATCAAAACTGCCATCATGGAGGCAACAAGCCTTTGTGTGAAGCAAATAAACAAATCAAAATGAAAGAAAAAGCCACTATGGTTCTCAAAAGAGGTGGCAGGGAAGGTCAGGGAGAAAAAGATAGCATTCAGGAAGTATAAGGAAACACAGAAGGAGCAGAACAGAGAGCTGTACCAGTTAAGGCAGAAGTAAGCAGGGAGGGAAGTCAGACTAGCAAAGGCCCAAACTGAGGAAAAGATTGCCGAATCGGTTAAGAAAGGGGGATAAAACCTTTTATAGGTACATCAGGGAGCGTAGGAAGACAAAGGGAGGGATAGTGAGGCTGAATAGAATGGATGGTGGGTGGGCAGAGAGGGACAGTGTCAAAGGGGATTGTTATATGTGCAATTTAACTAAGTGTAGAAAGATCTGCTAAGTAGAAGGAGTGGTTTAGCTAGAAGGAAGCCAGATTTAAAGCCAGATTTAAACACTGCCCTAGATAGCTTCTGCCAGGTACTCAACAATTCTTTCCTTCAGAAGTGATTCCATCACTTTCCTTACCACAGAGGTCAAACTGACAGGTCTGTAGTTTCCTGCCTCTGTCTTGGTCCCACTTTTGTGAAGGGGAATCACATCCACCTTCCTCCAGTCCTCAGGTACCACACCATCCTCCATGATTTGTTAAAAAGAGTAGTCAGTGGTTTCACTAGTTCAACTCCTGTGCCTATAAAAGTAGAACTGGCTTTGGGTGGGGGGTGGAGGGGAAGGAAAGAGGGCAATATAGTCCCAGTAGAGAAGTCCTGTCACAACAGCAGCTCCTTGTCCTGGTGTTCTCAAAAGCAGGGATACTGAACAAATATTTCTGCTCAGTATTCACAAAAGAGGAGGAGGAAGAGGTGCCTAATCCAATTAACAGAAGCACTCTGGATGGGGGTGGGGGGGCGATCCCAGTCCTTTCACAGAAGAAAGGGTTCTGAAAGAACTCCTAAAACTGAAGGTGGACAGAGCAATGGGGCCTGATGGAATTCACCCAGAATTCTAAAAGAATTAAGGGGAGAACTAGTGAAACCACTGACTACCCTTTTTAACAAATCATGGGAGGATGGTGTGGTACCTGGGGACTGGAGGAAGGTGGATGTGATTCCCCTTCACAAAAGTGGGACCAAGGCAGAGGCAGGAAACTACAAACCTGTCAGTTTGACCTCTGTGGTAAGGAAAGTGATGGAATCACTTCTGAAGGAAAGAATTGTTGAGTACCTAGAGGCCAGTGGGGCTACAGGACCCAAGGCATCATGGGTTCACAGTGGGAAGGTCTTGTCAGGCGAACCTAATTGATTTCTTTGACTGGGTGACCAAAGTAGTAGACAGGAGGGGCTGTGGACATGACTACCTAGACTTTAGCAAGGCATTTGACACAGTCCCACACAAAAGATTAATAGTCAAATTAACCAGCCTGGGAGTGGGTCCCAGGGTGGTAGCCTGGGTAAAACATTGGCTGGGCAACAGGACACAGAAGGTAATTGTAAATGGAGTCCACTCTGAAGAAAAGGGGTTACTAGTGGTGTACCGCAGGGTTCAGTTCTGGGTCCAGTCCTTTTTAATATCTTTATAAGAGACATTGCAGAGGGACTGGAAGGAAAAGTATGCCTCTTTGTAGATGACACAAAGATCTGCAACAGGGTTGATACACAAGGAGGTGTGGAAAGGATGAGAAGGGACTTAGCAAGGTTGGAGGAATGGTCAGAAGTATGACAGTTTGGATTCAATGCAAAGAAGTGCAAAATAATGTACCTGAGAAGCAAAAACCCAGGGGAAGATTACACAGTGGGGGGTAGTAACAACAACAAAAATGGAAAGGGACCTGGGGGTAATCATAAAAGATGACCTTAAGGTTAGCAAGCAATGTCAGAAGGAAGTAGGGAGGGCTGGGAGGATACTGGGATGTATAGGGAGAGGCAACACCAGCAGAAAAAAGGAAGTTGTTATCCCTCTGTACAGACAGTTGGTGAGACCCCATCTGGAGTACTGCGTCCAGTTCTGGAGACCCCATATCCACAAGGACATAGACAGGATAGAGGCAGTCCAGAGGATGGCAACTAAAATGGTGCAGGGTCTGTAAGAGAAGCCATATGAGGAGAGACTAATGGAACCTTATATGTATACCCGTGAGGAAGCGAGGGAGAGGGGGGGCATGATAGAAATGTTTAAGTACCTCAGTGGAATCAACAAAGTCCAAGAAGGTAGCATCTTTCAGAAAAAGAGATGTGCAAGACCAAGAGGACACAATTTAAAGATAGAGGGGGGCGGTTCAGGGGCAATGTGAGGAAGTATTTTTTCACAGAGAGGGTAGTGGATGCATGGAACAGCCTTCCTGAGGAGGTTGTGGGGTCTGAAACTGTGGGAGAATTCAAGAATGCATGGGACAAACATAAGGCAATTTTTTTTGGGGGTAGGAAGAAATAGGCTGTTGGTTAACTAGGATCTGCAGCTTGTCCAATAGGTAGGGAAATGGGCAGACTAGGTGGGCCAAGCGGTCCTTATTTGCCATCAAATTCTATGTTTCTATGTTTCTCCTAATGTCATCTTAATTTAAATATAAATGAAGTTGCTTCACTCTGCTCTGCCCAGGTGTGAAAAACTGGTTGGCACCATTTCAAAGTTCATGACCCCACTCAAGCAAAGCAGCATGGGTATTGATGATGCATAGATGCTCATGCCAGTAGAAGTGCTACAGTCAGTGCTGTCACACAGCTTGGGAAGTAACTGCACTCTTGTCTTGGATTTGGAAATCAAACTTTTCAAGTTCAGTTCTCTACTGTTTTCTGTGTGTCTGAGTTGGGAAAAGAAAAGCTTTTGGAAGGGTGCTGCTGATTGCTTGGTTATTCATCTGATTATATGGTTTTACTCCTAGTAGCTGTTTGTTTGCTGGCTCACAGAGCTTGAAACACCTTTGCTCTCACTGTGCTTGTCTCCTGCTGGCAAACAAAGACTGCTGAGTAAGTGATCATTTTTGAGGTTTAAATTCTGATCTCTTTTCCATGTGCTAGCCTACAACAGGGTGACACCAAGTATAAAGGAAGTGTTTTACTTCTAGTTTTTAATTTTAAATTCTGCCTCAGCTATGTTGGATAATTTAATCACAGAAAGGAGGAATACTCACCATCCTTCTGAACACAGGGTATTACAGAAAAGTATATGCTACTAGACTAAGAATGTTTATATTTTTCCAGTTTTACACTTTCACAGCACAAGTAATCGTAACTATTGTCTTAATTTTCAAATAAGTATGTGGCAGGCGCATGCATTTTCCCAGCTGATCATCACTTGAGCACCCCCCACACCTCCCCCACCCCCCACACACACTCACACACACACTTTATAAAGAATCACAGAAAACAATGCAGGTAAAACAGCAGACAGTGTGGACTGATGCCAGGGTATGAAAAAGGGGAACAACTTACCAGAAAGTGGTGATCAGCTAGAAATCAACATTGCAGGAGGACAATGGTTGGGGGACCTTGTTACAGGCTGGGAAACCATCAAGGGTGTTTCCTGCTGCTCTGACTGCCAGCACTAAAATAGGCACTTTTTTTTTTATCGTATAAGGTTTTTTATTAAGTTTTTCTTAGTGCATTGCACAATAAGTAATACAGCCGGATAGGCATACAAAGTCATACGTAGTCAAGGACAAAAGTAAACATGTCTGATGTGGGATTACGACATTTCCTAATTTCAGCATTAATAGGAAGGTATATATACACGCATATCTAACTGAAACATTAAGAACAATACAGCTAAGTAGAAACAAGTGCTTACACCCTCTACATTATTCCAGTCACAAGGAAGAACACTAATATGAGTAGGTAGGACAGTCAATCATACAGGAGGATTTGCAGGCTGTACAGGGAGCTTGCAGAAAACAGATTGTAAGTACGGTCCCCATTTAGACTGGTAGTGGTGCATATTGTTCCCCTGAAGGTAGTATAATCTTTCAAAGAGGGATAGACGAGCAAGGGCCGCATGCCATGCTTTCTGAGTAGGGAGTGTGGGTTGGCGCCAGTACATCAAAAGAAGGTGTTTTGCCTCTAAAAGGGCTAAGAGGGCCCAGTCTCAGAGGAACTTGGGTATACTGGTCAAGGAGGTTGTGTCGCCCAGGAGCAACTTGGAATCAGTGAGGGCAATCAGGGCTTTCAACGCCTTGGAAAGGTTAGCGGCCACCATATTCCAGAATGTGGACAGGTGGGGACAGGACCATATGATATGCATGAGGTGGGCATCGGTTTATGAACACCGCCAGCAGTGGTTGTGGCTGAGTAAGCCTTGTGCGTGAAGGGCCACTGGGGTGCGATACCATAGTAGCAACATTTTGAGCTGAAGGAAATGACTTTTGATGTCTCTGTAGACATGATGAGTATCTTTAAGGTAGGAGTTCCATTGTTCTTCAGAAATGGGACAGTCTAACTGCTCAGCCAATATCAGTCTACAGGATAGGGTGGCATTTGGTTGGGAGTCCCTCCAGGTGTTGTAAAAATGACCCATAAGGCCTTTCGATGTGGATTGGGTATGGAGAGTAGTTAACCACTGCCAAGGTGTGGTGTCCAGATGCCTAGTAAGGAGAGGTTGTATGGCACTACGAATCTGGAGGTATCACCAGAAATCTTAATGCAGCAGGGAGAATTTAGTTTGCAGCTGAGCGAAAGATAACAAAGAGATGGTGCCAGGTGAGGAAAGGTCCTGAATCATCTGGATACCACACTTTCGCCATGAGGACCAATGTACCGGGGAACCACCAATTTAAATAAGGGGATTACTCCACAGTGGGGCATATTGCACCGGGGGATATCAAGCATGTTTAGGCATGTGTGATTTAGACATGAGAAGCTGCCAGGCATGGGCTGTGGCAGTAACAGTGAGTGGGAGGAGCTGGGGCAGTTGAGAGCATGGCGTAAGAAGGGAGTAGAAGGCTATTGCACCTGCCAGGTCAGTTTCCAACTGAACCCAGAGGGGGTGCCTAGAGGGCTGGGTATGAACCACTTGGTCGCATGTGCTGCCATGCAGGACAAGTGGTAGCCCAAGAACCAAGGGGCATTGAGCACCTCTGGACCAGTGTGCCCTCAACTTTTGTTTGCTCCATCTAGGAGGCTTACTGTCCCATAGGAAGCAGGAGACCAAACGTTCCACCGAAGTGAAGAGTTTGGGAGAGAGAGAGAGAGATGGGTAGGTCATTAAACAGGTACATAAGGTGAGGAAGGAGGAGCATACAGACTGCCACTACTCTACCTGGTAGTGAGAGTTGCAATTTACGCCACCTTTCCACTTCTGTGGACAGCTGTGCCAGTAGAGGGGAAAAATTAGCCAACTCAAGGGCAGACCACTTAGTCAGCAGTTGTACCCCAAGGTAGGCAAAACCCTGGGCAGCCTAGGAGAGATTAGTGCCCTGGAGACAAGCATTTGTACAATGAGCATTCAAGGGGCCCAAAGTGGTCTTTTTTTGGTTTACCCACAAGCCAGACAGGGCCGCAAAGCTGTCCAGGATCTGAAGTACCTCTGGGATGGATTGTTGGGGGTTAGATAGCGTTAGGAGGAGATCATCAGCATATGCCGCCACTAGGTAGGCATGACCAACAACTTCAATACCCTGGATCCGTGGGGAGGCATCAAGGACCCAAATAAGGGGATCCAGGGCTACTAAAAATAACAGGGGGGAGAGGGGACAGCCTTGCCTAGTGCCCCTGTGAAGAAGAAAAGAGGGGGAGATGTCGCTATTGGTGAGGATGCGGGCCATAGAGAACAATAGAGTGTGTGTACCCATTGTCTGAAGTGAGCCGCAAAGCCATAGAGGGGAAGGACCTCATGTAGGTAATCCCACTCTATGGAGTCAAACACCTTAGAGAAATCAATTGTTAAGGCGGCCATGGGGTGAGATGATTTGGATGCAAACCATTTAAGGTTGATCAAAAGTCTGGTGTTATCCACCCCAGCTTTACCCCGTATAAAGCCAGCTTGGGTAGGATGGATAATCGACGCGAGGACAGACATCATTCTAGTGGCCAAAGCCTCGGCTATGATCTTTGTATTGACAGATAACAAAGATATAGGCTGAAAGTTGGCACAGTCCAGTGGGTCTGTGGATTTTTGGGGGGGAGGAGAGTAATAAGCGTGTCTCTCATGGTGGAGGGAGGGATCCAGGAGCCATGATCTCACCCAAAGAGTAATAAAGAGTATTTACTGTGGGTCCCAGGGAGGAGGGGGGGTAGGTATGCAAAAACTCCGGAAGTAGGGAGACACCCTAAGCAAACCAGAACTGCAAATCCATAGCCTAAAAATGAAGGGGTTGCAAGCATTACTGAGGGTCTCAAAAACATTGTCCTTGACAGATTGAGGCTGCAGAAGAGAGCAACAAACAGAGAGCAATTAGAATACAAATATAAAAAAAACAAAAATAACAGAATTGTGGGCCAAATAGCCCAACAGTTAACAAACAAGTGTCAAAGAAGACACAACAGCGTAAACACACTATAAGGAAGGAGGTCAAAGCAAACGAGGATAGTATACTATCCTATAGCTATGCTATCTCCAACACTCAGTACAGGAGTATTATGTGGATGTCCAGCCAATTGGAGTCATCCTAAGCCATAAGGTCATCCAGGTCAGACACCCCGACCGCGTGGAGGGGGAATGGGGGGGAGGGAGAAAAGGGAGGGGAAGGTGAGGGGATGGGGGGAGGAAGTACAGGTTGTGGGAGGAAGGTTAAGGGAGGGAGGTGGGCGAGCCCACCTACTGGTAAACAGACAATATCGCTGAAGCAACAGGCCCTGCAAGCACATAACCAGTGTAAGGCCTGAACGTATCTGTGGGAGTTGTGTGTCACTACCTGCTATCAAGGTTAATTAGGAAAAAGAAGGGAAGGGCCATCTATACCCAGGGCTAAAAATAAGGAGCCTGAACACAGGGGGGCTTAACGAAGTAGAGGAAGCCACAAACTGGGGTAATGGGGGGTAGAAAAGGGGAGGGTGGGCGGGCCAGTCAGATAGGCATGTAAGGGAAGGTTAAGATGCCTGCCACACCACCTAAAACCCCACAGGTATCTCTTAACAGGTATAGGGCAAGGGGAAGGAGAGGGGAGGGTTATAGCTATTGTGGCACCCCTTCATACATTTATAACATGCATATAAAGGTTAGTTGAAGAAAAACATGGATGTGGTTCAGGTAGTTAGTCCTTCGGCCTGCTCGGGATGACCCCGAGAGGCATCACCAAGGTTCACAGTCACTTTCGCTACCGCTGCTGCATAGCTGATTAGACCAGGTCTCACGGGAGAAACAGTGTCTACCGCCTCAACAAGGAAGGTGTCAGGAAAGTCAGCCCAGTCTACAGGTTGTGCAATATCCATCTCCTGGGAGTCAGGTAGCTCTGAGTCAATTGGATCCACGGCGGGGGGAGATCCTCTCTAGAGATTTTTGCAGACGGCGCCATGGAGTGCTTGCTTGGTGAGTATTGAGGTCCACTCCTAGCTCATTGTCTGGACTTGGAAAATGAACTGCCTGAGCATTGAGGGAGAGAGGGCAGGTTAGATTGATGTGCTAGAGTAGCCGCAGGAGCCAAGACAGGAGGAGCTGTAGTAGGGTCATTGATCGATGGGGGGACTGAGTTGGTATGAGACCGGTTCAGCTGATAAAGGGTCCCTTGGAGTTGCACAGGTAGAAGAAGAGTTCCTACTAGAGGGCACTGCCTGGGAGAGTTCCCACAGCCTCCTGGGATTTGTAGTTGGAAAGTGCATGCCTGGCCAGAACCTTGCAATCCAGTGCTCAAGCTCAGTGGGATGGTCTGCAGTGATTTCACACCCCTCTTTAGAGACACAGAGCCTGGTAAGGTTTTTAAACTTAAAGCAATAGTCATGTTGGTATAAGAAATGTTTGATAGGGCCAAAGGCTCTCCTCTTTGCTGCAGTCTCTTGGGCGAAGTCCCAGTGGAGGGATATCTGAGCACCCTGCTATCTAATCTCATCAATGTCCCTGGCAGCCTGAAGAATCCTTTCCTTAGTTGAGTATCTGAGCAGGCAGGCCACTACTGGTCTAGGAGTGTCAGCATGTCTATTAGGGCAAGTAGAGACCCTGTGAGCCCTCTCAACATCTACTGGGCCCCTCCATCGTTCCCCCAGCACGTGAGGAAGATTATCATTAAGGAATTTCTCCATCGATTGCCCCTCAGCTCCCTCAGGAAACCCAATGATCCACAAGTTATTGTGGCGGCTTCTGTTTTCTTGGTCTTCGGCTCCGTCCCAGAGAGCCGCAAGGTGTTCCTCATGTTGTTGGAGGCGCTGCCAGACTTGCGTTTGCTGCATTTTGCAAGCTTCTGCTCGCTGCTCGGCAACATTCATCCTGTCTTGAAGTTGTCTGACTTCTGTAACGGTACCTGACAGGGAGAGGCTGATGTCATCCACCCTCAAAAGTAAAGCTTCCAGCATTTTGGTTATGTACTGTAGCGATTCCCCCACGGATGCTGGCTGATTGGCACCAGGACTCTCCTTGTTTAAAGGAGGGGCTGCCATGGGGGGGTCCATGCTGCTAAGGTGATAGATGAGTGGATGCCCTGGAGTCGTCTGGACACCTGTCAAGCCAAGAGGCACTGGCTAAAGAGTAGACAGAGGCTGCTGTAATGCGTGGAGCCTGTGCGGCCTAACTTAGCCAACGGTGCCACGGATAACGGCGCTGTAGAGAGGTACAAATCATGCCAAAGTCTGCTTAAAAATGCACCGCCCAGTAAGCAGGATGTCACCCATGCATTAGGTTGTAATCAGGGGGCAGAAACTCCACGGCATCGTGGCATCTAAGTTTGGATGGGCTTTGGTCAGGAGAGAGCTCACAGATTAAGCTGCCATCTTGTCGGTGGCTAAACCACGCCCCCTAAAATAGGCGCTTTTAAAACCTCACTCAAGGAATTTCTTGCTAAGAACTCAACTTGTGACTGCTCCTGGTATCCCTACAATAATTCAGCCCCTGCCTCCTCCTTCTCCACCTTCTAATTTCATAGTATTTTATGTTATATTATTTGCATTATGTAATTATTCACATTATCGCAGTTGATCTCCCAACTGTATTATTCTCTGCATTGTAATCTTATTACTATGGTGAAACTCTTGCCTTATTGCTGTATTTTCTATTTACTGTATTTTTCTGTTTTGCACATGACTCTGGGCTGTCTCTGCCCTCTGTTATGGAATGTTGCTCAGTTTTCTACCTTCTTCCAGCACTCCTAATATAATATATTGATTGTTTGTCCTGCACTGTTCATTTTACTCCTCTGTGTTCTTGTTGTATACTATGTTACTGATGAGGAGCCTTTGCAAAACAGTCTATTGACTCAAAGTGTATAATTCCGATTTCTCAATAAATAAATAAATAAAAAGCTCTATCCTAGAAGAGACCCAGAGGTCCTGGCACATGAGCATGTCTCTATCGCACACCCCAAAGGATGCATGGTTCCCCCCTTTCAAGCTTACCAGACTATGGGACAACCCTCAGATCCTGATTGGATGAGTTACCCTGCACTGGCCCTCTTGGGAGGACAGGGGAATCCAGGTGATAGGGGATCTTTTTGTACCAAACACAATGGTATTCATGTCCTACCAGCAAATGCAGGAAAAATAACAGCTCCCCAAGCAGGACTTTGGGAAATTCTTGCAGTTTCAAGGTGCTGTAAAAGCACCCCAGGCCTCTCAGGGACAAGCACAGCAGTTGGAATGACTGTGAGACCTACACAAACCAGGTGGGCAGAAAAGGATTGCTGGTAAGGCCTATAGGACTCTGAGGGATTTGTGTCTGCCTGACTTGGACAACTGTATGCTCCAATGGCAACAAGATGCACAGGCCACAATATCCCCTGAACTGTGACATGCTACTTGAAACAAGCCCACATAGGGTACAGAGACCCTCAAAGTCAAATGTTACAACTGAAAATACTACACTGGTGGTGCCGGACTCTGGCACAACTGCACAAGATGGGTCTCCTCCCTAATGCTCAGTGTTGGAGATGCCAACAGAGCCCAGCACACCTTTTGCATATACTGGAGCAGCGTCTGAAACTGTCCCACTACTGGCTGGCAGTTTTGGCAGACTGTTCCAAGGTCATGGGCTGTAGGATTGATCCACCATCCCCCCCGTCTATTGCTATGTGACATCTCAACACTGGAGCCGTTAGCTACTCCCCTGAAACAGTGGCTGATGACAGCGTTGATGGAAGCCAGGCGAGCTATACTTATGAAATGGAGGCAACCACATCCTCCATCCTTAGTGACATGGCATGCAGCGGTGGTACAGGTGGCCATTTTAGAGCATCTCTCCTACTGCAACCTTAATAAGGGTACTAAAGATTATCATAATTGGGATGCCTATTTTCACTCTCATCTATGCGCGGTATCTCCCACCCCACCTGGCAACCCCCCATTTGAATGTTTTGACACCTAAATATTCCACTGTCTCAAATAAGGGTGCACTACAGTTCTCTCAGTACAAACTCTAGGCAAGGAGAAACTGGAGTCACCTGGAACTTTTGACTGACTTCTATGTTTGGTTTCAGTAGAAAAAAAGGATGTGAATAATATCCATAGACTGTTCTTTATATAATGTTGAAATGGTAGTTATTCACTGTTTGCGTTGTTATAGTTTTCCGTCTGAGATGATTGACATAAAACGTGTTGAACCCTTTGGTGCTGGACATATAGCCTTACTAGATACAGTAGCACGGTACTTGCATTTGGTCTTAAGTTTCTACGCTATGACTGTATACTTTGCATTTCTAGATGTTTGGTCATATCTGTCATATCTGAACGCAATAATAAAAACTATTTCATGTTAAAAAAAGAAAGTAGCGATCAACTCTGAAAATGCATGCACCTGCCACATGTGTATTCGCAAATTAAGACAATAGTTAAGATCATTTGTGTTGTGAAAGTGTAGAACTGGTAAAATATAGACATTCTTAATCTAGTAGCATACAGTTTTCTGTAATACCCTGCGTTTGGAAGGATGATGAGTATTCATCATTTCTGTGATTAAATTATCCAACATAACTGAGGCAGAATTTAAAATTAAAAACTAAAAGTAAAACACTTCCTTTATACCTGGTGTCACCCTGTTGCAGGCTAGCACATGAAAAAGATATCAGAAATTCAACCTCAAAAATGGGCACTTGCTCAGCAGACTTTGTCAGCAGGAGACAAACACAGTGAGAGCAAAGGTGTTTCAAGCTCTGTGAGCCAGCAAACAAACAGCTACTAGCAGTAAAACCATATAATCAGATGAATAACAAAGCAAGCAGCAGCACCCTTCCAAATGCTTTTCTTTTCCCAACTCAGACACACTTTTCACACAAAAAACGATAGGGAACTTAACTTAAAAAGTCTTTTTTGTTGTTGTTGTTTAACCAGGAGTAGCACACTAAGCTGAAAGCATTTTTACAGGTGCTACCTGGGAGCACAGCGAAGTTGAGTGACTTGCTCAGGGTCACACAGTATGCAAGTGAAAGCTATGGGATTCAAACCCAGATCTGGTCTGTTGGATGTCAAACGATTTGCAGCTCAGAGCCTTAAAAAGTTTGATTGCCAAACCCAAGACAAGAGTGCAGTTACTTCCCAAGCTGTGTGACAGCACTGACTGATTGTAGAGCTTCTACTGGCATGAGCATCTACACATAATCAATACCCATGCTGTTTTGCTTGAGTGGGGTCATGAACTTTGAAATGGCACCAACCCGTTTTTCACACCCGGGCAGAGCAGAGGGAAGCAACTTCATTTATATTTAAATTAAGATGACATTAGGAGGGTAAAAGAGAGGGAATCAATAGTTATGCCCACAAACTATGCAGCCAGGTATAAAGAAAAAATGTGGGGACTTGTACATATGGGTTTGGACTTGTTTACTAATGTCTACCAGGCAGACAGATAAATAACGCTAATGCCCCCGTATGGTCTGGGGGGACCTTACATAAATGTAGTAATACATAATGTAGCAGTGTAGGACCATAGCTTGGTGGACAAGGTGACAATCACAGATGGTGACCAAACAATTAAACATGCAGACAAATAAACGTATTTAGTAATCTCAGGCCTGATGGTCTAAATGCTGGTCTCCTGCCCAGACTGCTCTACATTGCAATTCTAGCTCCAGTCTTTCAATGGCCTAACACCCTTACTCTCTAACTAAAAGTGTCACAGGGTCAAGGTCTTGATCAGATTCACAGGATTTAGTAGAGTTTTTAGACCCCGAATGGCCTCTCAGCTGGTGGATGGAAGTCTCGGTGGATGCAGAAGCTGCATCACAACTTCTGTCTCTGGATGCTTTGGCACAGTGGTCACTGCAGCATGAGGGGCTTGAAGGAGTGAGCTGTGATGATGATGTCTTAGCCTTGTTGGTCTTCACCTGTTGGAAGAGACTCATTTCCTCATCTTCTGCCCTAGGTGAGGGCTTCTGAGACAAAGTGTCTGGTGGCTAAAGGCTGTCGCTCACTCTCACACAATAAAGAGCAGTCTCTGGCTATTTGGAAACATGAATATGCATAAAGTAAGTCACTCAGATAACTGTCTAACTCCAAACAAAAGACCTTTCTCCTCTTCAGCTCTGGACAGGAGCTGCTTCTTCATAAGCTGTGTGTGCATATGTGAAGTTTTTAACTTTGGTGCAGAATTGCTCTCAGGCAGATCCCAGGCAAATCTGACAAGAAATTCTCCTGCAACAGGTTTTATAGTCCTCAGCCTTTGGATTGGCCAGACCCTTGGATAAGAGAGGTGCCAATCAGCAAAGTCAGTCTCTGACTGGTTGATCATTTCCTTTGTGAAATTCATGCCTTCTTATTCAGGATACAACATCAGGATTCACTGCCCATATACAGTAGATTGGTGCGTTCACCTCCCATTGGCTATTGTGGGGACTACAGCCCCATTTCCCAGTTGTCCTGGAATTCATGGTCAGTTTTCATGGCTGCTGCCATGTCAGTTTTTATTTTAATCTATACCCTGGATACGGCTTCTTGGTGTGATCCAACATGCATCTGGTAGATACATTTTATTCTTTTGGTTCCATCATGTGGGGAGAAAACACATTCATGGTCCCTTAATGTGTGGTGCAACTGCTACAATCACACAGTTTGCCCAACAGCAACGTAAAGAATGCTGGTCAGTCTGTCTGCAATTGGGCCTGGAAAAAATCCGATAGCACACTGTGTTGACCATGATCAACAGGGCCAGCTGGTGTGGACAACATAGTCTACCAGCTGCAGTGCATACAGTTCACTCCTCCCTTCAATGCCCACTCCCAGCAAAGCAGTTCGTTGGGGACCAGCCGAAGAGTTGACAGTTTGGCCATGAAGATAGTGCTGGGGAACCCCCATGGTGCACACATTACCTGCCTCCCTTCGCTGCCATGTCTCCCTGCAGCAGTTCTTTGGGGACTGGCTGAAGATTCGGTTACTTGGCCATGAAGATGATGCTGGGGAACCCCTGAGGTGCCTATTAGGTAAGCCCTCTCACATGGACGGGTTCCAGAAAAAATTGTACATAGTGAGATTTAGCTTACTGCAAAATAGTTTCCCAACCTCTCCCTCCCACAAGTCATTATTACACCACTCTCTGCAACACACACTCTCATAAAGCATCATGCTTTACCTCCCCCTTCCGCCTCAGACTCAGGTAGGCATCCCACCCCTATATTTTTCAGACCCCCATCCCAGTGTCAAATCCCACACTTTTGGAACAGAGACAGCCCTGAAGCTGAAGCTTCCTTTCCCATGGCCCCAAGCCTTAGTCTAGGAAGGGGGACCATGAATATGTTACCAGGTCCATAGGTATCACCCAGCTAGCAGTGGATCCATGTTGCCCCATCCCAAGGCTCACAGTGTGTGCAATCCGAGTTGAGGACACTGGCAACATTTGCTACCTTCTCAAAACTGGACAGGTGATGGTGCTGTGTAGACAAGAATACACAACTCCAAATCGGGGGGGAGAAATATTTTTGCTAACATATTGTATAATGTAGTGGTGTCATATAGTCCTGTTCCAGAGAGGGTTTGTGAGAGCAAGGCCATCATGGGGCAGTCATTGTACAGCAGGAGCTATCTTCCTTCCCAACTAGGCAGCTTGCATCAAAGAGAAACATTCAGCATTGGCTCTGCCACCTGATGTGAGACAGCACCTTCAGCATGGCCTTTAACAATTTTTGAACATGACAAGCTTCTGGGTAAAGTACACCAGTGCCATATGCATGAGACATACACAAGCTGTATTGCTAATTGACTTGGGGGCAACAAGCAGAGGGTTGTGGCAGATAGGCACTACTCTGAGTGGAGAGGTGTACAGAGTGGTATCCCTCAGGGATCAGTGCTGAGGCCACTGCTGTTCTGGAACATGGGGTCTCCATCAGACTGCTTAAGTTCACTGGTGACACTAAGCTAGTCAGAGTGGTAAACTCCCTTGAGGATGGGGTCAGTCTTCATGATGACCTGAACAAGTCGGGTAATGGACTGGACTTTTGGATTCTCAGCGATTCCATTTAGCCAAATGCAAGGTACTTGGGAAGGAAAAACAGAGGTAGGATTTACACACTGTGTGGGGCTAAACAGCTGGGGATGGTAATACACAACGGTCTGAAGCATAACAGCCAGTATGCATCCATTGTGAAGAGGGCTGGCAGAATACCGGGAGTGCATCCTAAAGGGGGATGACCGGTGTGACACTGCCATCTTCTTATGATTATTGTATGATATTTGTATTATAAACAAATGTGTCTGAATGGCTGCTTAGATGCAGCCAAGCTAGGCTTCAGTGGGTGATCCCCCCAAGCTCCAATGTAGTAATAATACAGGATGTTGTAAACAGACCAGAGAAACCCTCTGAACACATCTGGGCAGGAAATAGGCCTAATAAACTTTTATGGTTCCTGCAGGAAAAAGGCAAGTTGATAGCAGAAGTGTGTGAAGAGTCATAAACCCTCAGATCACACTAGCAACAGGAAATCAGCAGAGGGGCATCAAAGAGAAATGTTTGGTTCCAGACTGTCATATTTGGGAAATGGCTTTTTGCTTATGTTCATATTATTTAAAATACATCCTTGTAGAAAACTATGTTAGAAAGTGGACCTAAGGGAGGATCTAGCTGACCTCACAAAAGGGGTGGGGAGATGGTGTTTCAAATGAACAGCTGACAGAGGGGAAAAAGTGATATATGATTCTTGGACTCTGAAAAAGACAGTGCTCTGAACTTAAAAAAGCACTTAGAAAGGTAATAGTTAAAAAAGGATTAAGTATCTGTGGTAGGAGTTTATATTCTGTAATTTCCCATTTTTCTTTATACAACTGTAAAATTTGTGATATAATTGTACCATGTTTGATTTTACCTATTTTTACAATTTTTTTAGTAAACAACCTTTTCTTTGAAATACTGCCTGTGTGTCTTCTCAATTATCCTTTGCATGTGATGCTGAACCTGGGTTTAAGTCTGACAGCTGTTAAAAGCTTGATTGTGTTACTGAGCTTGCTTAAAAGGTAACAAATACCTAGGTCTATTATAGAGTTGTAAGGGTTCATTTTGGATACCTGGCTGGATGCCCTTGGGAGAAAGATTATATTGCATCTCCTGAAGAGAGTATTATCTGAGCCTGTTAATTGGGTATGCTAGCATAAGGTTCACAATTTGAATCCCTCCAGAACTCGAGGCTAACAGGTGATTCGCACCCAAAGCAGACAGGATGGTTACCCTGTCTGTTACCTGTTCACACTATTGCACTCTGAGGTTGGCACTGTGGGAGCAGAGGGCCTCACCTGTGGACTGCGTTTGTGACAACCGGCAGGGTAGGTGAAGTAATCCTGCTATTGTACAAGGCACTGGTCAGGCCCAACCTGGTGTACTGTATGAAGCTCTGGACTCCTTAATTCAAAAAAGGATACTGAGGCATTCAAGGGGGTGCAACACAGAGTCACAAGCTCTGGTAGAGTGTGACAATCACAAAAAAAATCAAGTTGTCAGTGCTGTATGCTGTTTTAATTCACAACTAGATGCAACTTTGTTATGTACCATTGAATATTTGCTCCTTTACGAGTACTAGCTATTTGGAGCCCTAGCCAACTCTTAGCTAGGTGGAGGAGTTTGTAGTCTGAGGTTCCCTCACTACAATCTCACTTTTATTTTTATTTTAACTCTGTATGTCCTCCTTTTTAAACTGTATTTCTGTTATTGACTAACTTGTTAAACCATTTTAAAGCAACTTTAGTGTTTGGGGAGTGCAATTCACTACGCTACTTCCGGGTTCAGCTGGCTATTTAAAGCCTGCCCTGCTGCAAGCAGGGCGAGCACAAGCTGGGTGTGCTCACGTGCATCGCAGCATACGAAGACGCTATTAGAAGATATTGCTGCTATTCGTGCCGTGTTAGGTGTGTTGGCATTTTGGTGTTACCTGAAGGACTGTGGCTCAACCTATATTTTACTTGCCTAATAAACCCACAGGGTAAGTCTTAGATAAAAAAAAAAATGGCCAACATTATAATGTCGGATGGCAAGAAGGGCATTAAATGTATCTTGCAATATGTACGATTTTGATATGGGGGCTATAAACGTCGCTAGCTTTCTATGCAATAAATGCATAAGAATTGTGGAATTGGAAAATGAAATACGGTTGTTTGATGATCGACTACAACATTTAGAAAATAGCCAAATTGAAACTGCTAAAAGACTATTTAACACCAATGATCAATTTAGTTTAGATGTACCTAGTTCAAGTGTAAGCAACGATAATAATTATATAGCTAGTATAGCAAGAAAGAGACCAAGAGTAGAAGATGCAACTCTTGATTTGGATAATGATTGGTATACAATCCAACATCAAAAAACCAATAAAAGGGGAAGAAAAGCTGATACTTTTATACTCCCAACTCATAATAAATTCGAAGCCCTAATGAGTCATAGTACTGAAGTTACAGGGAATAATGAAACTCTAGTACCTAGTGAAGTAAATGAATCAATTAAATCCATTATGCAAACTGATATCATTAGTAATTTTTCCGAAGGTGATCTTATTAACTTTGCTGACAATCAAGTTCACAAGGTACCTTACCTGGAAAACATGGAAGTTCAATCTATATGTCAAGTTGGTACTGATGCACCTAATATTTTTGTTTTAGGAGATTCTATAATAGCTAACTTGGATAGAATTATTTGTGATCCAAGTAAAGCTACAAGAACTCTATCATGCTTTAAAGGGGCCAAGATTGGCCATCCTACCAGAATGTGCCCCAAAATATTACAAGGCTGCACCAGTCAGGATCTAGTTATTATACATGTAGGTGTAAATAACATCTGACATCAGTCTACACAGTCAATTAAAGAAGCATTTGTTGGCCTAGCCAATATCTTAAGTGAGATTGGAGTACGTTTTGTGATATCTGAGATTCTACCAGTACCTAGGGCTAACTTTAGCTTTACTTCCAAAATAAAACATATTAATTGCTGGCTTAGAGCATGGTGTCTTAAACAAGAAATAAAATGCCTCGCTTACTGGGAACAGTTTGATAACAATAAAGGTTTTTATGCTAAGGATGGTCTACACTTGAATAGAGAGGGGAAAATGAACCTGGGTCAAAAAATTAACTCATGTATAGATTATTTTTTATGCAAAACTCCGGGACTGATAATAAAAGGTTAACAGATAATGCACAGTTGATACATGAACCTACATCTTGTAGGCACAGTAAAGAACTAAACATCAATATGAATATCCTTCTATTAAATGCTAGGAGTTTATGTAATAAATTGGATGAACTTAAGGTAGTTTTACTTAATGAAAATATTGATATCTGTGGCATCACAGAAACTTGGTTTGGTGATGGACAGTGGGGCCATAATATCAATGGATACACATTATTTAATAAAAATCGAATATACTCAAAGGGGGGTGGTGTGGCACTTTATGTCAGGGATAATTTGTCTTGTTCTGAAGTTGTTTTGATAATTTACCACCTATGGATTTGAAATAATTTGGATCCAACTTATCAATAAACAAATTTCACTAACCATAGGGTTATGTTATAGACCTCCATCAATGAACACTGCAAACAATGATAATATGTGTCATTACTTGGAGAATCTTGTTTTTAAGTCAGATGTCATTCTTATGGGTGACTTAATTACCCTGGAATAAACTGGGAAACAGTTAAAGGATCCAATAACCAGGAGAACAGATTTATTAGTGCTATGTCACACCTAGGTTTCGATCAACAGGTAGGATCACCAACTAGAAAGGATAACATTTGGATTTAATTTTCACAAATATTAAAGGAGATAATGATTTGGTTAGTTTCATGGCTCCTTTGGGAAATAGTGACCATCAGATAGTTAAATGGTCATTTAATTTCCGTGTTAACAAATTTTGTGGCAAAACTAATTTTAAAGATTTCAATAGACGTAACTATCAGGCAATAAAGGAATATTTATCAAATTGAACTGGGAACTCGACTTAACTGAGCAACCTATAGAGTATATTTGGTTAAGAATTAAAGAAGAAATTCAACATTGTATCACTAATTGGGTACCAACAAGAGTTAAATATATTGGATTTAAAAGGTCTCCACCTTGGTTCACTAAGGAAATCAAAACCTTGGTCTCAGCAAAAAAGAAAGTGTATAATAGATATAAAAATAATATTAATGAGACAAACTGGTCTAAATTTATAATAAAATCCAAAAAGGTAAAATATGCAATTAGAGAGACTAAACGAGTTTTTGAAAAGAATCTAGTTGACATACATCAAGACAACAAAAAAAAGGTTTTTAATTACATTGGTTCCCTAAAAAATTCACCCACCTTAATAGGACCATTGATTATTAATAATGTGGATGTCAATGATGAACAGGTTATAGCTAATGAATTTAATAAGTACTTTGGTAGTATATTTAAAAAAAAGTGTGATTTTTTGTGTTCTGTACCACCTAATTCAGACCCTGAGATCGTATTTAGCGTGGCTGAAACCTTTACCTATTAGATTCTCTAAACCATCTGTATCATGTGGTCCGATGATATTCCTGCTATTTTTCTAAAAACTATCACATGAAATAGCAGGTGCTCTCACCTATTTATTTAATGTGTCAATAAAGATGGGTTTAGTACCTAATGATTGGTGTGATGCTAGAGTTATTCCAATACATAAATCTGGATCTAAGAAGGAGTTAAACAACTATCGACCTATAAGTTTGACCTCATCCGATGTAAATTATGGAGCGGCTAAGCCTAAAAAGAATTGCTAGTCATATTTTGGCTAATGGCCTGACTGATATATTCCAACATGGTTTCCAGGTTGGAAGGTCATGTCAGACCAATCTGCTTGATTTCTTTGAACCAGTCAGTGAGGCTCTGGATCTTGGGTTGCCGGTTGACATTATTTATCTAGACTTTGCGAAGGCTTTTGATTCTGTTTCACATGATACATTATATAAGTGTCTAGTTAGTTTGGAACTTAATAATTATTTGATAATATGGATAATGCAATGGCTGTCAAAAAGAAAACAGCAAGTATGCTTGAGGGGTTTTGTTTCCCCATGGATACCAGTTACTAGTGGAGTTCCTCAGGGATCAGTTCTGGGGCCTGTGTTATTTAATATACTCATAACAGGAATGAAAATAAATCATGGTAACTGGTTAATTAAATATGCAGATGATGCCAAACTTGAGGAATTGTTAACAACCCAATAGCTATATCAGAATTACAGGATAATCTAAATATTATTTCTGAATGGGTTAGTAAACACAAGTTGGAATTTAATATTGGTAAGTAAGGTTATGCACTTTGGATATAACAATAAGTGTGCAAAATATTACATAGACAAACAAGCCTTAAGCGTTATTACCACTGCAAAAGATCTTGGTGTTGTTATTAATAACAGATTAAAATTTACTGAACACTTAAACTACGTTATTAAAAAATGTTCTAGACTCAGTAATTGTATATTTAGGAACATCAAAAGCAGAGAGCCATCGATTATGGTCCCCCTTTATACCAGTATTATAAGAACTAATTTTGATTATTGTTCTTCGTTTTGTGCCCCTACACAGAGGAGTGATATAATATCCAGAGAGAAGGTGCAAAAAAGGTTTACTAAGAATATCATAGGAATGGGAAGCTTGCTTTATGAAGATAGACTTAAACAACTTAATTTGTACAGTATGGAATACAGATCATTATGTGGGGATCTTTGTTTATTATACAAAGCCTCCAGGGATGAATACTTGTTTAATACTCTTCACTTAAAATGGAATACTACTACTGTTTCTACTCGCTCCCATAATTTAAAATTACTCTTACCAATCAATCGCTCGACCAAACAATCACATTTTTTTACACAGCTAATAGTTCCTATCTGGAACTCACTCCCTTATGAGTTGGTGAATTGTGTAAGTCTGTCTCATTTTAAATCACATCTAGACATATTTATGAATGATTCTAAATTTCGTACCCACCTAGCCTAGGTGGCATGATCTAAATGGGCTTGTCCCTCGATTGTGTAACTTACCTATGAACCTATGAACCTACTGATCACCACCTCACTACAATCCCATCACCCATCTTTATTGAAATGTGTCCCAGTTAGCATAATCAGTGTACCTACAAGGATTCATCAATACATCCTTTATTTGGCCATAGGCTTGCCCTTCTCACCACTAGAAGATTAAAAAGCATCTACCATTGGTCATTTAAGGGCCTAGGAAACAACTTACTCCCCTACTCCCATACTGGTCTATCTTCCCGCTTTCTCCAGCCTTCTTTTCACAACTCTGTACTGCACTCATCCACAATCTACATGCAATCATACTATAAAAGTCCTAACTCCCCTTTTCCCTCTCCCTGTAGGCCCCCACCACCGCATCAGTTCTACCGACCTATCCTTGGGACTTCACTTCTCACAATGTTTATCCTTTGCTTACATATTACATACCCCTCCTGGTACCCCATCTGCCATTAGTTGGTGGTTCTCCAAGCCATTTTCATGGCTAGTACTAGTGACTGCCCCTGGTAAATGAACTAACTGGTACTTCTATACAGAGAACATGGTTTATATACAGTTGCATGGTTCAATGGTGGACCTGCCCCCTTGTATTTGAATCCTCCTCTGTTATGGCTTGCCTTGTCTTCCTTTTATCATTTGACTCCCCTATTACTGCACCATTGTGTTTGTGTTTACATACTTATTTACACGTATTTATATGTTTTTATGTTGAATGTTACCCAACCCTGTTCTAACCAGGGACCATCTTGTAAAAAGACCTCTGCTCAATGATGTTCGCCTGGATAAATAAAGATTTTGATTGATTGATTGATTGATACATTATGGCCTTTTTCCAAAACTCTTCATGCCTGTATGATCTGAGGAGAGATGTTCTTCTCGATGTCCCATAGTACTTCTCTCATTATGACAAAGTACAGTAGCATTCAGCTGGTTTGCCCATGCCCTCTGGAACAAGTTATAAAATGCCCTTAAACTGAATTCCCTGATTATTCTTAACTAATTTAAGGCACTAGTTTTGATAAAAGTCACTGCATGGACCAATGTACTTGACGGTTATAAAAAAAAACAGGGTTCATTTGTGCTGATAAGAAGAATTTCTGTGTTTCATTACTTGTTATTCCAGAGACCTAAATGGGTACCGCTCTCAGGGTTTAGGTCTCTGTGATAACAAGCAATGAAACACAGGAATTCTCCTTATGAGCACAAATGAACTCTGTTTCTTTTTCTAGATTGAAAGTCTTAACAGGGAAAGACTAATAGTTTGTAGCTCCAGAGACTAATAACCTATATATTATTTTAAATTTAAAATAAAAGAAGCTGGTAGAAAATGAAAATTATGCAAACAGCATCCCACAAAAATTGAGAGAAATATGGAGAGTGAAGAGCACACAGAGTTCCTGGCCTATGCAGATGGAGAAGGGCTCGCTTATGCATCCACTGCATATGAGGAATTTTTTGGTAACACAAAAGCAAACTTAAACACTGAAATTAATATGAATTCACTTGAAGCACTTTGTAAAAGACAAAAAGGGATGCACAGTGTCAGTGGCTCAGTAGGTAGCACACTCGCCTCTGAGGCCGGGAGGTCAGAGGGCTGTGAGTTCAGCTCCCACATATGGCACTTGGGTTAATATCCCAGTACTGACACTGTAGTGCAGCATGAGAGGGGTGCTGCACTTCTGAGGTGCCGTCTTTCGGATGAGACATTAAACCGAGGTCCCATCTGCCTGGATTGGTGGTAGTTCAGGTGGATGTTAACGATCCCATGGCACTTATCGAAAAGAGTAGGGGAGTTTATTGAAAAAAAAATCATACAAAAGGAATACAATAATAAACAAATCAAAACATCAATAAGAAAAGAAAATACATTCAAGTAGCAGGAAAATCTGATGTGGTCACCCAAGGCATATTACACCAATAGGAATCTAAAACATGTTTTAGAAAAACCATACTTTCATTATGAAATATAATAGACAGTTCCCTAGTAACATTCCTAATGATCATTTCAATAGGGGTATCCTTTTTTTGTAGCATAAAACCACATCTAGCATTCCATATATACCATTTTAACACCAAACAAACAATATTAGAGTTCCTTTATGAAAATAATCCACCCAGAATGAAAACACCATTCATCAATTCTTCCAATGTCATATTGGAAAATATAGGTACAGACCAAATGCTGGCAAGAGTTGACCAAAAAGGCCTAATAAATGAACAAAGAAAAAATAAATGCTCAATCGTTTCTTCTGTGGAAACACAATGAATCCGAATACAACTGCGTTCAGCATGTTGTTTGTGTTTTTGATTACTTTTTACGTTGATCTTTCCGTGACAACTAAGCCAATGAAAATCCCAGAATTTTCTCAGGATTCGTGATTCATTTAACAAAGCTAAATGGGCAGACTGTAAGTGCAAAGGTCAATGAGGAAAAGTAATCAGCTCAGTAAAATGTGAGCCCATTACACGGCAGTACAATTGTTTTCTTGAATTACCAATCAATAATTGGCTAGAAACCCCCCATAATCTTAATTTTATAAAAATTTCTCTATAAAACTCAGGGAATTTAGAATTAAACTTCAGATGAGTGACTCTAGTTCCTTCCCAAATTGAAAACCATGGTTGCACCGTATTATAAAAATAAGATGTCCAAACCTGATTCTGATTAATAAGTAAGGGTCGAAGATTTGCATAAAAAAAAATACAATAAAAAAACAGTATTGGATTAACCATATTCAAGCCCCCAGAAAAAATAGGTAAATAAATAATATTCCTTTTAATAGGATTTAAATGACTTCCCCATACAGCACGAAAAAACAAACTTAACAATTTGGTTTCCAATATTTTCGGAGGGGGGAAAACTTTACTAACATATCAAAATTGTGGCAGAAGTTTCATTTTGATTAAACCTACACGTTTTCTTTTATCTAGTTTCCACGTATTCCATTTGGATACCATCACATTGCCTACTTCCATCCTAACTGTCCAATTAAGTAAATCTGAATTACCACCACCCCAAAATAACCCTAAAATCTTAATAGGAGGGGGGACAATGGGAATTCCCAAGATCTGAGAATCAGTATTAAATTGCATACCCAAAACTATACCTTGACTTTTAGACGGGTTCAAGCTAGCCCCTGAAATTAAAGAATAAATATTACAAAGTGTAATAGCCAAAGAAACAGACTTTGCATCTGGCAATAAAAGACATAAATCGTCTGCATATGCGAGACACTTGGCTGGGACTGGCAAGGACCCTAAATGTAAAGATCGGATACTGGGATGTTCATTAATACGTCATAATAGAGGATCAATGCAGAAAACATATAGAAGCGGGCTAAGGGGGACATCCTTGCCTAACGCCTCTGAGTATTGGGACAATGGGTCCCACATGCCCATTTACCATAGGAGTCACCGTAGCAGATGCATATAACAACTGTATCCAACGGATAAAAGTATCCGGAATACTATAAAATTTTAAGACTTCCCACATGTAACTATGGTTAATTGAATCAAAAGCTTTACTTCGGTCCAGTGAACATAAAAATCCATCCACTTCCTTCGCCATATCCCTAGTCGTAACCTCTCGGAGTAAGAGGAGGTGTTCAATAATATTTGTATGAGTCACCGAACAAGCCTGTGCTCTACTAATGACAATATTTGCGACTGGTTGCAATTGTAAAGTTAATATTTTTTGCAAGCAACTTAAAATCCGTATTCAACAGACAAATAGGTCTCCAATTTGTTAAAAGGTTTCGATCCCCAGTTTTGTATAAATATACTACAGAACCTTGTACCATATTAAAGGGTAGGGAAGATTGTAACATGAGTGTGAAGACTTGTGCCAACTCTTGTGCCAAAACTTCTATAATAAATTTATAAACCTCTGTAGTCAACCCGTCTTTTCCTGGAGATTTATTGGAAGACATAGTATTCAGGGCCATTATAATTACAGAAGGATGAATATCCTTCTGCATATCATGTTTCAAAGCCAATGGAATCTCAGGAACTTCAATAGATTGTAAAAAACCTTGAAAACCCTCGGAAGGCAGATCAATGCCAGAGAAAAGAGATTTATTATGTTGATATACTATACTCATAATATTGTCCTGTGTATCATAGAGATGCCCCAATGAATCCTGTAGACTATCAATTCTTTTTGATTTAACACGCTGGTGACAGGTATCAAATGGACATATGTTAGAAAGTGGCCCTTGTAAACCAAAGGTCTGTTGAAAGGCTAAAACAGCTGCCTTCTTTGATGAAAACGATACATATGTTCTTTCAAAGATAAAATTTGAGCACTATAATCATGAGTAGAATTATATGATAGAGAAATCAAAGATTGCAACTGCTTCCTATGTCACAAATACTGTAAATAATGAGAATCAGCTTCTTTCTTACCCATATGTTTTAATAAAACAATCAATTCTGTCTTTAAATCCTCCCACCACTGAATTGGTGAATCATATAAAAAAAATATTGTTTTTTTGGCGGATAAAAAGTATCGTATCTGCATCTGACAGTTAACCTGATTAAGTAATAAAGAATTACATTTCCATAGCCCTAGTCCAATTTGAACCCTGGGGCCGAGGGTAAGAGAAAGTCTGGAATGGTCAGAATATTCTACTGCTTGTACGTCAGCAGTTGAAATAAACGAGTGTTGCAAAATGAAAAAAAAATCAATCCTAGTAGGACCACAACAAAAAGTAGGTATAACTCTTTGAAAGTACAGCAACATAGCATCAACCAAGTCTGCTTTGTGTACCACATCGGATAAGCAATTTGAATCACAAAATGTTTTTAGAGTTTTAGTCTGTAACCCTTTATCCCGTTTATCTAACCCACAATTAAAATCACCGCCCCAAATCACCAAATGTGCCGTAAATAAAAAAGGTTGAATAGTTTTAAACAGAGAAACCGTCTCAGCTTTAGATTGCATAGCATAAATATTAATCAGACGAAAGGATTTATTTTGGACACAAATATCCATCAATAAAGCTCCCAGGAGCCAAATCTAATAACTTCAAACAGGTAAAGTCAAGGCCATTAAATAGAATCCCTACCCCCGAGCATTGGTCTGTACCCACTGACCAATAAGAAGGTCCCACATACCAGGCCTTAGTAGCAGTCTGTACATCACTTAAAGTATGCAATCTCGTATCTTGCACAAAATAAATACCAGGCTCCTGATGAAGCAAAGCGGAAAAAAACACAGTCCTTTTCTGTAAGCTCTTCAGACTATTTACATTGACTGAAGTTAGAAAGAGAGGCATAAGAAAGGAAAGGGAAAAAATAAATTTATATGGAGAGAAAAAAACACAAATCATTTCTTTTTTCCCCCACTTCTCGTACCCAATTGAGTTTTAAGTTTAACATGTGAAGGGTAGGTTTTTTTTAAGGGTGCTTTACGGGAGGCAAGCTTTTGTACTTCAATGTTGTCCGCCTCCCCATCCCCAATCATGGAAGATGAGTCCGAAAGGGTTCCAGAATCACTATCAGCCAGGGGAAGGTCTTGATACCGGTTTGAAAGAAAAATAACCTGTGTTTTAGCCAGTTTTACAGCAGGAATTGGTTTTTCTGCCCGTTTCCAAGCCAAAGTACCTTTCCTGGTATTATAAACCAAAGGAGGAGGAGGCATTTCTGAATCTAAAATTTCAGGAGATAAAGGCACTTTTCCTAGTTCCGAAAAATCCTGCTGCGAGGAAGAAGGTACGGAAATTGGAAGGGGAACTACTATAGGACCCACCCATGGATCGGCTTCTATGATTTGGGGAATCCCCAAATGAGAAGAAACCTGTGAGGGAACAGAAAAGGTGGGAGCAGAGGTAGACGGCTGCCTGAAGTCAGATTGCTGTTGCTGGGAAACTGCTATAAGCAAACGTTGTTCTTCACAATCACCACCAGGGTTTTTGTTATGGGCGGCCAAGCACAACTCTGGTAGGAATGCCCAGTTTCATCGCACAAACTACATATTATTTCATTCAGACAATCATTGCTAACATGTCCCAATTCAGTACAAAGAGAGCATTTAACTTTATCACAAACGCCACTCATATGACCCTCAGAGCCACACTTGTAGCAGGCCTTGGGTTTTCCTGCATAAAATAAAACTCCTCTATCACGGCCTAGAAAAAAAGAATTAGGGAGATGTTTAAGACCCTCACTAGTCGAAGATAACAAAACCTTAAATTTCCATCCCCCAGTCCAATAATGTTCACTATCAAAGATAGCATTAGGGCCATCCAAAACAGTACATCTCTGCTTCATCCAGTAAGTTAAATCTGTCACACTAACCCCTTCATTTCGAAATAAGACAGTAACAAATTTAATAGCAGGTTTAGTCAGGGGTATAACCTTGAAGAGAATCCATAGAGGGGAATTGCGTAATTCATTATATCTTTTCCAAAACTTTTCTAATCCAGCCGTAGTTTTAAAACTAATATCGAAAGTATGTTTGCCAGATACGTGTATAAGAGCATATATCTCAGTCACAAGAAATCATAAGGACTCTTTAAGCAGGGTTTTCCCCACATAAACACGATCAGGGATACAGTCTAAACCTCCTTTGTAGAGGAAACGAACAGCGTTGTGACATTTAGCAGGAGCTATCGGTAGATGAAATAAAGAAGCAAATGATTTTTTTGGAGGGTGAATGTTAGAGTTCAAAGGAGCTGCTGAGTCAGAAAATGCAGCGCGGATGGGCAACCCAGTCGATTTCAAAACCTCAGAGGGAACACCAAGAGGAGAAGCAATAGGAACGTCAGCAATATCAACACTAGGAACATCTTTAGAAATCAAAATCAGAGACATACCAGAGACCCAGCCATTGTCCTTTCCATTTTTCTCCCACCCTGCAGCTCGCAAGGCAGCATCTACCGACCAAGGTTCTGTTTGTGTAGACTGTAGTAAATCCGAGGTAGAAGGTGCAGGCGAAACAGACAATCCCTGGTGTTCATCAGCACAGGCTGACTCAAGTGGTAAGGCCTTTGATGCTGCTACGTCAGCATTCTGAATCAGCTGTGTAGTTGGGACTGACAGTGGTGAAAAGGAAACATCGGAAGGTATCATGGTACACTGCATAGGGATCTCTGAAGGGTTGGGTTCCGGAAAAAACAGTGGTTGTTGTGGAGAAAAAAACAAATTATCCTCCGAAACATGGTCCTCCAGCGGAACATTCACCGTCAGTACAGTAGGTACATGCACAGTTTGCTGACAAATAACTCGTTTAGCCAACAACGCTTCTTGTTGCCGTATAACTTCCAAAAGCTGTCATTCTTGACATTCTAAGGTAAGAAAAGCATCGTCATCCATATCCTGGGTCGTTTTCCGTAAGGTTTCCACAACTGGTCAGTCTGCAAAAGTCAGGTCCAACGCCCGCTCCATTCCAGAGATTTGAGAAGCAGAGGGTGGAATGAACCCCCCTGCCTCCTCCACGTCCTTCTCTGTTGTTGAGTCCACACCGACTGCCGCCATGGCGTGTGAGCAGCAACGCCCCCTACAGAGTAGGGGAATTTCCCTAGTGTCCTGGCCAAATTTCCCTCATTCACTAAAAATACCACCAACAGCTTAATCTGGTTCAAGGTCAGTTGGCATTCATCTGTATCCCCCTTCCCCCCTCCCTGGGTCGTGCCAGAAAATAGGCAGGATTTGTCTAGTACACTTACCCAGTCAACAAAAACTAAATAAATAAATGCTCTTTCATTAAGTAGATACTGGAATGAAAAACAGACACCCAGAGGACTAAGGATTCAGAAATCACCTACCTTAGGAACAAATGATCCAGATTTTTAAAACAATGGGAATGAGTATTAAATAAACGATCTAGTGATCTAATGTCGACAGTGATTAAAAAAGCCAGAAAAGAACATGATAAACTAACAGACCTAATCAAACAGAAAGAAGGAGAAATTTTTAAAGACACAACAAAACCGATAAAGGAGAAAAGTTTGAAAAAACTAGAGAATAAACTGAAAAAATTCGAAGAGAACTTGAAAGTATATAAATTAAAAATACATGAAAGAGATGCAAGGGACTATAAGAAAGGTACAGTTTACAACTGGCATGGAAAAATAATAAAATATTACAATGAAAGAGAAACAAAATATTCATGTACAGTAGATAATCTGGAAACAACAGATGAAAGTAGCAGTGAGAATTATGATACCATAGAGGGAAGCAGTGGTCAGCAGGGGTATCCCATGAGTTGGGCGACTGCAATTGGGCACCTACTGAAATAGTGACTCAATCGTGGTGCCTCGCATTGTGGTGAGTAGGGAGGGAGGGTGACCAGATTGGGGGAGGTGCGTTACTATAGCAACATCCTGTCGCTACATGTATATGCATGTGGGGGGAGCGAGCATGCACAGCAAGGGGTGGGAGGGATTGTGATGGTGGTGCTGTGGTGAGCTTCCAAGCTGCTCCTGTGGCATGGTGGGTGGGTACGGATCTGTGCAGCACAGGGTGCCAGGTTCAGGGATGGGCACAGGATCCTTTGTTGCACCTTGCCCGAAATGTTTTTTTTTTTTGCTTCTGCCCCGATGCACCCCCTGGAGCAGGGGGCTCCAGAGGGTGCAACCCCCCCACATTAACATTTAAAATGTAAGTCCCCAGTGCCCTTTTGCAGTGCACCGGGGACTACATCGCAGAAAAAAATTTTCGGCGATGTGCATTCGCCCTAATGGCAATCACTATTCTGTGATCGCCATTATCACACAGATCTGTCAGCAGGATTTTCAGGCAGATCCAATAGAAGGCACAAGTGCAAACAGAGGAAGAGGCAAAGGCCTAGGAGGGGGGCAGAGGAAGAGGAAACAGAGGGAGAGGCAGAGGAGAATGAGGGAACTGTGTGAGATACTGTGGGAGTAACCAAACTCCACAGAGGTCAGCAAGGCTACAGAAATGAAAGCAATTAATCTCTCCTAGACAGTAGTATCAGAACATCAAGAAAAAGTGCTAAAAAGGGCTTAACATTTGTAACATCTAATAAGCTTACTGTATTTAAGATTAAAATAGATAACTACAAACTCTTTAGACAGTTACATTTAAAAGTACACTTTGCAAAAAATCCAATTTTCCCAGCTACAGTTCCCAGATTTGTCAGTGTGACAGAAACAATATAAGAAGGGGAGGCAATAGAAAAAAAAATGAGATATAAGAGGGAAGATACCCCATTCAATCTACATTTATACCACCAGGAAATCAAAGTCAAATTGTCAACACATTTAGTAAAATAGCGAATAAAGACATGGATGATACGTTCAGACTGGAAAGGCAGAAACAAAAGAGCAATATGATTAGGAGAGAGAGGCATGCAATCAAGGAGCTAAGCAATAACAGTGACATTTTAATAAAAAATGCAGACAAAGGAGGAGCAGTAGTTATATGGCCAAAGCACATGTATTTAGAAGAAATGAAAAAAACAACTGGATAATGTACATTTCTATACTAAATTAAGAAATGATCCAACTGAAAGATTGAAACAAGAAACTGAAATTATGTTTAACAAAGTAGAGGAAAAGAAATGGATTACCAACACTGAAAAAGATTTCCTGACTGACATCCAGCCAGTAAGGCCAACGATTTATCTCCTTCCAAAAGTGCATAAAAATCAAACGTGCCCCCCCTCCCCGGTAAATCAATAGTAAGCAACATTGGCTCCCTGACAGAGCAACTGTCTAAATACATGGACTTGTGGACTTCTTCCTACGTCAATTTGTGAATTTAGAAAAATCATATGTAGATGATATACATATAGTTCTGAATATTTTAAAAGAAGTAAATATAAATACAGTATCATTAATGGCCACCTTCGCTATTGAGAAATAATATATAATAATATCCCACATGAGGAATGGATCAAGGTAAAAAGAGAAATTTTACAAAAAAGAGAAGGAAACACATTCCCCCATCAAGTTTTATTGAAGACCTGGCAAGATTCACCCTGAAATCAAACAATTTTATTTTTAATGGAGAATACTACCAACAGCACCATGGCACCACCATGGGCACAACATTTGCACCATCTCTTGCAAACCTATATGTAGGTAACTGGGAGAATAAATTAATCTGGGACATAGCAAATACTAGGTGGAAGGAGAACATAACTCTATATGTAAGATTTACTGATGATGTATTATGTCTATGGAAGGAATTTGTGGAATTTTTCATGTATATAAACAACTGCAATGCTAATTAATGATTTACGGAAGAACACAGTACACAAGGGCCCAGATATTCAGACTGCTCCAGGCTGTGGCGCAAGCCTGGGTGCAGCGCAACTTGGCTGTGCAGGGGCGTTGACAGGGTGATATTCAATGGAGCTGTGCCATGGCAGAGCATCGTTGAATATCGCACCCTGGCCACCCACAGTGCGCATGGCGCAGTGGCACTGCACCAGCGTAAGTGGCCAGAGTGGGGCAGGGGGATGCGCTAGTGCAAGTTCCGTTGCGCTATGCGCAACAACCGCGATGTTCAAAAGTGCACATGCAAATGGGGCCATAATGTATGCAAGGCACAAATGGAGCCATTTTCATGTCATTATGGCCCCATTTCCATGCAGGTGTGCCGATCCCAGGCGACTTGCGTCTGGCTGCAGCTGCCAGGGACCGATGCCCCCTGCACAGTGCGGCAATGTGCCCCTCTGCCCGATCATGGGCATATGTTGATTTAAATAATCGTCCAATATCCCTAGTGGTCCAGTGGACCACTTGCAGCCCGTTCGCAGGCTTCAGTATATAAAAAATTGTCCAATATCCCTGGTGGTCCAGTGGCTCACTCACAGCCTGATCGCGGGCTTCAGTATGTAAGAAATCATCCAATATCCCTGGTGGTCCAGTGAACTGCTTGCAGCCCAATCGCTGGCTTCAGTATGGAAGAAAATCGTCCAATATCCCTGGTGGTTCAGTGGACCACTCTCAGCCTGATTGTGGGCTTCAGTATGTAAAAAATCATCCAATATCCCTGGTGGTCCAGCAGTACCCCCCACCTGCCCACTGAGCCCCACCACCCCACTCCCCCCCCGGTCAGCAGCGGGTGGCAGCAGCCTACATGCCTGCCGCCCCGTCGCCTGCTGACTGACACCGTAGGTAAGGCTGTACACCCAAAGTACTGGGATATTCTAAGAGGAGAACGATGTCTGGAAGGGACAGCATTGACTGGCCCACGAATCACTCTGAAGAAAGGAAGAAGTCTGCGAAATTCATTAATGCGGAGTTTCTTTGAAGATATCAAAAGCAGCAGACCGATATGGATGCCAGAAGCCTTGAAGGGCAATTAACACTGTGGAAATTGCACCCACTGCAATAGTACAAGTAATACAAAAATGTTTAACCGTCCTGGAAGTGGGAAGAAATATAACATCAATGGTTTCATAAACTGCAAACTCAGGGAGTGATCTATATGCTAACCTGTCCTTGCAGGTTATTATATATACTGTAGGCCAAATAAAAAGAGAATGAAAAGAAATGATAGGCGAGCACAAGACAGCGATCAGAGTAAAACACCTAAATTATGCAACTGCAAGGCACTATAAGGATAGAAATCATGGAACAGCAGCTTCATTACGATTTGTTGGCATTGAGCATGTATGTGTGCTAAAAACAGGAGGAGACTATAAAAGACCTTTACTGCAACAGTAAAGTTTCTGGATTGAGGAATTAGAAGTCATGCAGCTGAAAGGACTTAATGAAGAGCATGGCTTCCAACATTATTTAGGCTAATACATTACAGATGACTATTTACTAATGTCTGATGAAGAAATGGATGCAAGTTTTCATAACAAAAAAGTAAAAAAAGTAAAATAGTAGGGGGACCATCTGATGACCGTAGTCATACCAAAGCTCGGAAATATGCCATTCAGAAGTTCTTAACCCTGGAATTCATGAACAAAACACAACCCTCAATAGGTCTCATTGTGTGTCAAATTTAATAAATAAAAAGACAAAAAATTTCCCTCATCAAGCACATGCCTTGTCCCAAATGTGTTGGCAGAGGGGCATGGGACTTAGTATACAGAGAGGCAGTAAACATATGCAATTGTGGTTTCGAGATGTCAGGTCACCAATAAAAATGGTATGGAAAAAAAGGACTGGGAAAGAAACTTGATAACAAAATCAGGCACAAAAATTTGGAACTAAATCAGGACAGTAAGGAGAGAGATCATCACATCCTCATGCCGCGGCCAATAGCACTAGCTGGGCCCACTTCTCGGAAGGGGTTTTTCAGCACATGAGCGGCAGACAAAGAATTTAAAAATGAATGGGACTTCAACAGAAAGTGATACTGGAAATATAAAAATGATTGGACTAACAGTGCTTTTGCACATATAAAAAATAAAGAGATCAGGAATTTAATTATAAGCGATCAAGAGAAATTATAAGCGATCGCTTTAAACGCATATTGCAAAACCAGGCAGCTGTATTCTGGGTCTCCTTGCCAGTATGGATTAAAGAAAGTACAGTAGAAGTTACAAATGAATGATGCATAGAAATCTGTAACTAAACTGATTGTATTATATAAGGAATCACCTTAAATACATCGCAAAACTAGGCAGAAGTAACCGAAGCGTGTTTGCCAGCTGGGATTAAAATAAAGTATAGCAGCGTAAAAGCTAATTGATTTACAGAAAAGTGCTGTAAACATATGTATACCAAAGATTGCAGAATATGCATTGCACTGGAGCATAAGCACAACAGTCATTCACTTATATTTTATTTGAGCACCATAATAACGTTGGTGGTGGGAATCGGTATTGCAACATAAAAAATGGACAAAGTTGGTGATAATCACCGTGACAACTCTAGGAGGTATAAAAGACCTCCAGGCTCACTAATGATATGCTCTGAGGAAGAGGCCATTATGTCAAAATGTCAGCTCACTCATGGTTTGGTGCACATGCTGCATGGCCACATTAAGCAGTCCAGGATGTTCAGTGATAGAGAGAAGGAGCCATTAGCAATGGGAACTGGAAACAATGAAAAAATAAAGCATCACTGAACAAATCCATTCCATGGTCTGAAAGGGCTATCAGAAACTTGAGGAACTAGTCTTAAAGTTTGCACAGTACCCTGCAAAGGAATTAGGCAACTGAGTCAAGAAGACAGAGTGAGCTTTGGACTGACAACAGTAAGAATTGAAATTCAAATGTGTATATTTCACCCTCTAACTGCTATGTTTCACGGCTTTGGTTAACAAAAGTAAATAAGGTTTGGTATTTGGATCACTGTTGTCCTGACTCTCCTTTCTAACCGGAGTGCTGCCGACTCATGCTTTTCTCTACGGAGGCAAGCAACATTTTTGTACTTGTCGGTAGATTGTATTAACTACAGACTGATTTTTTTTCTGGGATACATAAGAACATAAGAATTTGCCAGCAGAAAGGGATGTCTTGATCCATCTAGTCTGCCCAGAATACCTACCCCCCTCCTCTTAGACTATTTATTTTTTTGTGCATAGTGTTTATCCCACGCAAGTTTGAATTCCCTTACATTTTTTGAGTCTACTACCTCTTGCGGTAGGCTATTCTAAGGGTTGCCCACCCTCTCAGAAAAAAAGTACTTCCTGATGTTTCCCCTAAATGTACCTCCTGCCAGTCGTAAATTGCAGCCTCTTGTACGACTCTCTGATTTCATCTGAAACAGGTTTTCCTTCTGCACCATGTTAATTCCTTCATATACTTAAATGTTTCAATCATGTCCCCCCGTCTCTTCTCTGTTCAAGTGAGTACAGCTGTAAGTCAGCCAGTCTGGTTTCATATGGCTCCTGGTGCAAACCCTGCACCATCTTTGTAGCCCTTCTCTGCACTGCCTCCAGTCTGTTGACATCCTTCTTCAGTTGTGGCCTCCAAAACTGGGCACAATATTTCATGTGCAGCCTGACCAGTGATCTGTAGAGTGGCATTATCGCCTCTCTTTTTCTGCTAGTTATACCCCTTCCAATGCAGTGGATGATGCCATTTGCTTTCTGAGCTGCCCTTTTACATTGCTTGCTCATCCTAAAGGTCATCCATAATAATTACACCAAGATCCCTCTTCACCTGTGTTACTTCAAGATGGTGCCCTAGCAGCATGTATTGCTTCCTGGGGTTTCTTTTACCCAGATTCATGACCTTGCATTTTTTGGCATTGAACTTGAATTGCCAATTTTTGGACCATCCTTCCAGCCTATTCAGATCCTTTTCCATCTTCAAGACTCCTTCTTGGGTGTCCACCTGGTTGCAGAGTTTTGTATCATCTGCAAACAGGCATACCTTCCCCTCCAGCTCATCAGCGATGTCGCAGATGAAAATGTTGAAGAGGATGGGGCCTCATACTGACTCCTGCAGCACTCCACTGGTCACCTTGCCCTCCCCTGACTGAGCTCCATTAACTAAGACCCTCTGTGTCCTATCCTTGAGCCAGTCTGCAATCCAGTTGACTGTCTTCTGACTAAGTCCTGTATTCTCTAGCTTATTCATAAGCCTTCTATGGGATACAGTGTCGAAGGACTTACTGAATTATAATAATAATGATAATAATAATAATCTTTATTAAAGTTAAGCGCCTTTCAAAATATCAAGGTGCTGTACATTAAAATGGATAAAATCATTAATAAAATCAACAATATAAACAATAAAATGGTCTGTAGAGATCCTTATCGATCAGTTAAATTAGGATAAGCCTAATGCCACAGGAAAGTTTTAAGCGCCTGTTTAAAACCCCCCACAGTCATGCACTCTTGAAGCTGATGGGGTAGAGAATTCCAGAAGGCTGGAGCAACATGCATAAATGTATGCTGGGGGGGAACAGGCTCAAGCCTGGTCCTGACGGTGCCTCCGGTAGCCATTATTAATGTGGAAGACAGGCAAGAGATAGAAACTATGATTGAAAGAGTGTTAGGCAATGTTCCCCTTCCTGAGAGAAGCATGAAGGCTATTAAAACTCAGATTAGGCAGCTTTTTCAAGAAGCTGGCACACAGGAAGGTATTGTCTGCACTGCGGCTGAAGCTGCAGCTCATGCAGCCCTGGATGGTGCTCGAGACAATCTACCTTTGCCTGATCGACCCACTAATCCACTACAAATGGCCTACTCTGTTCAGCAAATTGCTGACAGTATCGGTCGGATGAGCCCATCCGACAACCTCAGCTGTCACTTGGAAAAGGTACGTTCTAAATGCGAGATGCTCAGCCTCGCTGCAGAATATCAGGTCCAAATACTATGCCAGACCATTAATCCTGGTTTGTGGGCCAAACTCCCCGAAGCTGTTTGCCAGGATGGGACCGCTACCTTTGACGAGGTTGCAGCTGAGCTCATTTCTGCTCATAGTCCAGGTGTTGTAGGAGTGATGTTTGCATACCCTGTGAAGCAGAATGCAAAAGAAAGTCCAGTGACTTACCACCAGAGACTCTGGATGGCCTACCGAGCAGGAAAGCACCTGGCACAAGAAGCTGCGGATGTAGATCTTATTGAATATAAGACCTTGTTCCTTAGGAACATGATTCCAGCAGTAAGAGAAAAGGTAGAACCAACCACTTACCCTAATATATGGATAGGTTTGCTGATATTCTCCAGAAAACCGAGAGGGTGTACCAACTGTATAACCGTGATCTGGGCTCCGGTTCCAAAAAGGTAGCTGCCGTGGAACCCGCTTCAGGGACCACGACACACTACACAGTGGAAGGGCAGGCTCAACACCAACAGGCTCAGCATACACAAGCCCCTCCAGCCAGTAACCAACACCCCCAACAGGCCCCACAACAATCGCACCAACAACAGCAATGGGGTGGGAACCGGAATTGGCACAAGGACAGGAAGCATAAGGGTAGAGGTAAACCATAACAGAGAATGGGTCCCTCATATAGGGAGATAGCTGAAGAAAATCGGAAATTTAGAGAGCTCCTGGGCCAAGTGCACTCTGTGGCAGATGCTGTCCCTGCTCAGACCCTTGCGGCGGTACAACCGGCAGCCCAGGCCACAACCGGCCATGGAGACACCGGAGGTACAGGTCCTCAGGCCCATACAGGCCTGAACCCAGAAGCTCCTCCCTATATAGCATCAATGCAGCATGGTGAAGTCATTCACACAAGTCAGGCCCAACCTCTGCATGCTTCCGGCAATACGGACTGACAATTACAGGCCCCAGTCCATATTGTAAACAAGCTGGTCTTGGATACAAACGGAAGGCCCTGCACTGAGGCTAAGGTCGGGGGCCACCAACTAGTAGTATTACTAGATACAGGTGCAGCTGTATCTGTGCTACATGATGAACACCCAGACACATCTCCTTGGTCTACCAGATGGAAGACCAACATGTCAGGAGTCGATGGTACTAGGCTGCCTGCATACTGTTCTCTATGCTTACCTGTAGAATTAGGCCATTTAAAAGCCTCACATACTTTCCAACTAATGGTACTGCACGATCGTCCTAGTATCATGGGGATCGACTTCCTTGTGCCACACAGCTGTGTGGTGGACCTAGCTAATATGTTATTGATACAGATTCAGGGTCAATACCATACCATTTTTATTCCTGACTCACATGTTGTGGCAACGATATCTTCCAATGACAAAGAGTATGACGTCATAGATTTGTTCAAGAATCATGAATTTTTCCCAAAACTCCTACCTATTCTGCAGCGACATTTAGAAACGTTCACAGTTAACAAGCATGACTGTGGTAGAATGCATACCGTCATTGAAGTGCCAGGCCTGGCACATGAGAGGCAAAGGCAATATCCTTTCCCAACTGAGGCCTTGCCTTCCCTTAGAGAAATGATCAAGTCACTCCTTAAGCAAGAAGTAATCAGAACTTGTGTTTCCACTGCTAACTCCCCAGTGTGGCCTGTGAAGAAACCCACAGGCACCTGGAGACTTACTATTGACTACAGGAAACTGAATCAGGTCACTCACAGTTGTTCCCCAACTGTCACATCAGCACCAGATGTGCTCCGACTTCTAACCCCTGACCAGAAATGGTTCAGTGCCCTGGAGATCTCCAATGGTTTTTGGTCATTGCCATTGGCCTTAAGAGCCAATATAAGTTTGCCTTCACCTTTGATGGAAGACAGTACACCTGGACTTGCTTGCTGCAAGGATTCCATAACAGTCCATCCCTCTTCCATCTCCACATGATGGATGCCCTCGAGAGTTTCTCTACCCCCCAATGTCTCCTACAGTATGTGGATGACCTGTTGTTGGCCACAGCCACACAGGAACAACATCTGGATCTCTTGGATGAACTATTGACTCTCATTCAGAGAGCAGGCTTGAAATGCAACCCAGCAAAAGCACAGTTGTGTCAGAAAGAAGTACTTTTTCTTGGTCTAAAGATAACTGACCAAGGTCGAAGCCCTACCAGGAAGAAGGTACAGGGACTGCAAGACTTGCCATTACCCACCAGTGTGGCAACTCTTCGAATTTTTCTAGGTATGGTAAACTACTTGAGAGATTTTATTTGTGATTTTGCTCAGAAAGCTGCTCCTCTGTATGAGTTACTCAAAAAGGATGTACCATGGACTTGGGGACCTATTCACACCCAGGCTGTGACGTCACTGAAGCAGGCCTCGGCCTCTGTCCCAGCACTGGTTAACCCCAATCCAGCACTACCATTCCATCTGGAGTGTGCCACCTCTGACAATGCCATGTCAGCAGTGCTGGCCCAGAAGGTGCATGGCACCTTGAGACCCATTGCATATGCCTTGCAGCTCTTGACCCCAGTGGAACAGAAGTATGGCCTTTGTGAAAGAAACCTTCTAGCCACCTACTGGACTGTCAAGCACTTCCTGTATATCATTGGGTACTCACCACTGATCATTAACACTAACCATACACCGACTACCTTTTTGCTCTCAGACAGAGTGAAAGATGGATCAGTCTCTAACACCAGGCTGACACACTGGTCACTTCTTCTCCAGGACAGAAACATACATGTCCACCTGACTAAAGTTCCATCTATGCTAGCTCATGGTCTCTTTCTCCAGGGAGAACCCCATGACTGTGCACTACAGTCACCTGACCTTCCGGATCCAGGTCCTTTCTTCTCTGCCACGCCACAAGTACTCGAGAGTACCTCTTTGTGCCGTATCTTTACTGATGGTTCAGAATCCTACTATCAGGGAGAACAGATTGCAGGGATGGGTATTTTGGTGATCTACCCTTATGGGAACACTGTTAAGATATCTAAACGCTGTAGTGTAGCTTCATCACAATATGCAGAGATGGCAGCGGTGGCCTGTGCCCTTGAGTTCATCCAACATGGAACCCAGGATACCATCATCTTTACAGACTCTAATTGGGTTTGTTGTTCCCTTACAGAATTTCTTCCCTTCTAGCAGAATAACTCCTTCCTCTCTTCTGATGGCAGTCCAGTGAAGTATAAAGAATTGGTAATATACATACATGCACTGGCACAGAAATTTGCACACAAACTTTATGTACAAGGTTAAAGCCCACTCCCTCATGACCCCTATCATGCCTTCAATGACACAGCAGACACCGCTAAGGAAGGGGCCCATGGGGACATCTGGATGATGGAACATCCAGAGGCTAATGCAGCTATACACATTGCAGCACTCAAAAAGAAATCTGAATCTTTTTCTCCCCTGGACCTCTCCACAGCCCAACAGCTGGACAATGAACTCAAAGAGGTGTTCAGATTCCTTGATAAAGGTACTGAAGAAAAACTTCCTACACATAACCCTTATCGGAGGCATGAAGGTAAGTTACGCCTGTCACCAGATAACAAGCTCATTTGGTTCCAACCAGATGACTCTCCCACCAAGTTGTGGGCTGTTCCCAAACACCTAAGATCTGAATTCTTGCACCAAGTGCATGACACTCCTACTGGTGGACACCAGGGAGCAGAGAATACCCTCCAACAACTCAAGACCACTGCCTGGTGGCCAGGTATCACCAAAGATGTTAAACAGTACATAGACAATTGCCTTGTTTGTGCACAAAACAACCCCATCCCAACCAAATGAAATGCCAAACTTTTACCACAAAGACATTCTGGCCCTTGGCATGCCATTCAAATTGATTTTATTGGCCCTCTGACCAATACCAGCAGAAACAATAAGTATGCTCTTGTGGTAACTGACCTTTTCTCGAAGTGGGTGGGGGCTTTTCCCACTAAGACATGTACAGCAAAGACTACTGCCAAAATCCTGGTGGAACAGATTTTCTACAGGTGGGGCCTACCCCTTAAGGTAGACTCTGACAAAGGAACCAGTTTTACAGGTGAGTTGATGAAAGAATCCCTTGAACTCCTTGGAGTTCAGCAGAAGTTCCACTACCTTACCATCCTCAATCTTCAGGTCAAGTAGAAAGAGCCAACAGATGGATTAAGCAAATGCTTTCCAAATTCATTGAGGACAATCCCAAAACCTGGGATTCCCTATTGCCTTTACTCCTTATGGCAATTAGGGGCACACCCTCAGCCACCACCCAGCTTACACCCTTTGAGGTGATGACTGGTAGACAGATGAGATTACCTGAACACCTGTTGTTTGACCTGCACACCCCTACTGCAGACCGCGTGTCTGTAGATCAGTATGTGGAAAAACTCAGAAAAGACCTCATACACACACACTTGTATGCTGCAAACTGCAAGGGCAAAGCCCAGCAACAATCCAAAATACAATTTGACAAACACGCACAAGAAGTGGATTGGCAAGCTGGAGATCAGGTAATGGTACTCCGAATTGCACATCCCACCTACTCCTTCTCCAACAAGTGGGAAGGACCATACCCTGTTGTCAACAAGCTCAGTCCGGCAGTCTATCAAGTTAGACTCCTTCACAACAACAAACTGACTGACAAATGGTTACATGCAAACCAGCTGAAACTGTATAAAGGAGCTTAACTTACTTTTCCTCACCCCATTGGGCAGAATTGTACTAACAAACTAATCTTTGATCTTCTTTTTAAGATGCACTGACAAGATGGCTATCTTGTTCCTTTATTTCCTCCTCTCAGGAGTGATCCCCTGCATCCAAGGCACGGTACCGGACCTCCTATGACAACTCGACCCTCCAGCACCTCCTTCAGAGGGAGTATCCATCAAAATAGCAGATACCATGATCACTGTCCAGGAAGGTTCCGATGCTTACCTCACTGCTTCGGTTATTGCTTCTGATAAATCTAGCCTTCAAATTGAGTGGCAAACCACATTACAAGGACAAATTCTCCCTGTGGCCAAACTCTCCAAAGGAACTTTTCAGGGTTGGCCCAATGCTAAATTATCCCAAAATGGTTCACTGTCCTTGTTACAAACTGCATTAAGACATTCTGGTTTGTATAATATAACTGCCTTAATAGACCCTTCTTACTGTAATTCTTTATCCAAAGATTCTGCTTGCAGATTTTGTGCTGTACACCACATGGCTTCTGCAGCCATGTACCTCTCTGTATTGCCACCTACTGATAAACAGCTTTTGGAATGTCCAAAGCACAACCCTGGTCCCCATAGTGGTCTCACAGCCACTGCCCTCCCAGGTTCTTTGATTAATAATTTACAGTTTATGCATATACCTGTTTTGTTTAATCTTACTTACTGGAATATGAAAGAGTTTGGTATGTGTCATAACACTAATACTTCAGCATTTTATAGTTCATTATTGCTTGATAGTTTAGCTGCATTTCAAATTCGTACACAGGATCCTTATACTGGTGTCTATTCAACTGAACATAGAGGCAATTTTAGGAGGAAGACTCCTCCTGGTAATTTCAATCATAAATGTAACAAACATGAAGTTGACAGTTCTGATGTCATAGGTGCAACAGGTACTGTCACAGGTCATTTTGGTAAGGCTATGTCTATCTGGAATAAAGCTGACATTGCTGCTATCAAAAGTCATTCTGCTAAGTTCTCCACTGGCTTGGTTAATAACGTTTTACCTCCTTTATTGCATGGTGTGGATGGACTTAGTCAGGAAGAAAGATACACTGTATACAACATGCATGACATTACCAAGGCATTCACTGATTCTAAAGATAAGATTAACGCACTCATACAACAGAATAACAGAGAAGCAGATAAACAATACATTGCTAGGGAAATACTCTGCTCTACTTATGGCTCCTACATTATCACTACCATCAAAAACCTCTTCTGAGATCTAGAATCTGGAAGAATTCCTGACATCATACATGATAGACTCCTCTCCAAATGGTATTGTCCAAAATGTAAAACCTCAGGCTGTGTTTCCATGTGTATGCAACAGACTTTGTCTATTCCTCTCTCAACAGCTAGAAATTTGGGATTTGTGACCAGACACCCTAACACTGGTCCTTGTTTCACTACTAAGAAATGTTCCATAACAGATACCATGTTTGTTTCTTTCACTGTCTCCTTACCACGTTTTGATCCTACTACAGCTTTGTTCGACAAGCTTGCACTGGTTCATTCTATAGGGCATTTGGATGAAGATGTCTACAGAGAAAGACTGGATCTACCATCTCTACTGGTCTATCATTCTTTCCTGGATGCCTGGGTGGCTCCGCACATGGACTGCCAAAGTAAAAGCAATATATCTCATCTGTGCTGTCAGATGTGTTTGACGTAATCCGGCCCGTTTGTGGCTACTCTCCAGACAACATTGATTGGACTTTCACTATGGATGATGACATCACTGAGAATGGCACCAACTCCTTTGACTCAACTTTGGCTCCAGATCAGCTGTACCAATCCTATCATGAGGAGGCTCATCGCCTGTCAACACAGATTTCGGAGACGACCTACACCTGCCCTGTCCAGTTGCAAAAGTGGAGACTGCCTACTGTGCGTTCACAGTACAACTCCAATGGTGAGTACTGTGTGGTCACTAATTACAAAACTTATACATATGGTTCTATTACTTGTGCTATTGGTTACCCCAATTTTTGTTTTGTTCCCCACTGGAAGACTGTTATTGGACATACTGTCATAACCCCGGTCCCCCTTATGGATGCAGACATTATTGATGGTAACCCAGATTATCTACTCACACTCTCGGAGTACTTGCCATACTTTAACGTACATAGACCCACTTACACTTACACTGGAAATCACTTTAGACAGGAAAGAAAAAAAGACACCCACTATCCACATCAGCAATAATATTACCAAAGCCAATGAAGCGATTCTTGACCTGATTAATGATGGAGATATGAATAATGCTTTAACTACCACCTGGTTAGAAATTACTTTTAAAGATTTTGTTATTATACAAGCATTTTTAATTTTCACTTTGATTATTATGCTTTGCTGCCTACGATGTACACTACGTCAACACCATGAGCAGCTCGAGTTCCTTTACAAGGCTCGCATGTCAGGATTGTAAAAGACCACTGCTCCTGTCCTTTCCCTAGACATTTGTCTGTGTTGCCCTTGGAGGCAACGAGGGGGGGAATTGTTACACGAGGTCCTTGCACCCTAATTGATACCCTCAGAGGTACACCGTAGACAGCTAATGCTTAGGTATAGGTTATACTAATACTAGGGGCTAAGGGCATCTACCGTACAAGAGTAGATGTCAGGATATGAGTGCATATTGTTGTAATCCACTTTGCTTGCTAATACACATATATTTTACCATGTATTTTCTGTCTATTTCTTACTTGTCAGATGCCAAGACACCTGTCCTTGAAGTAATGATAATATGTAAGACAGCATTGCCATCTTTTGGTGATGTGCACCACTACACTTAGTTATGTAAGACTCTGTATAAGAACTTCTTTGTTCTAAAACTGATGACTTTAAAGAATCATATAATGTTATCTTGGACTGTGGAGCCACCTCTAATTTAGCCAGTAGGGCTCATCTCTGTAACTAGAAATGTTTCTATCTTTTGGTAGCCATAGTAATTATCATAGGTATATAATGGTATGCACAGGCTTTACACCTCGGAGACCCGAGAGACCCCAAGAGACTACAGAGGAACCTCAAGGTGTAGGGAATGCTTAGCATTGGCTCCCAGTTCATATTGGTAAGAACTGCTTAGGGCAACTGTGATTTATCCCTTTTGTAGTAATAAACTTGTTTATTACTCTAATGCAACGTGTTTGTGATTACTTGCGTTCCCAATATCGTCAAGAATCTGAAAGAGAGGTTTAGACCTCTTGACAGGCCCCTGAAGATTTTAAAGATACCCTCAGAATCTCCAGCAACCCCTCATCAACTGAACGGAGCTGTCACTTGGGGCAGTAAGGTACCAGAAGTTCTTTCAAGTAGTCAGGGCCAAGTCCGTGTAAGGCTTTATACGTCAGTAATCCGACATTGAAGGTGATCCACCACCGAACTGACAGCCAGTGCAGATCACATAGCACCAGTGTAACATGGGAGGACCGAGAAGTCCCCATCAACAACCGTGCCGCAGCATTCTGCACTAGCTGCAGGTGGCGAATATCAACCCCCGGTAGCCCTAAGTAAAGGGAGTTGCAATAATCAAGGTGCAAGGTCACAAAGGCGTGGATCAGTGTGGGAAGGTCACCGGACAGAAAAAGGTGATTGATCCTGGTGATGTTCCTAAGATAGTGAAAGGATGACTTGATGACTGCCGACACCTGAGATCTCAGTGTCAGTCCGTCATCAAGCACCACCCCCAGGTCCCGTACCCATTCAGAGGTAAGGATTTGGAAGCCCCCTCAGAAAAAGTCCAGAGGGCTGACTGGCCCACAGCCCCTCTATCTGGCAACCTGGATCCATGATTATCACCTCAGTCTTTCCCACGTTCAGCCTCAGACAGCTGGACTTCATCCAATCCTGGATTTCAGTGATGCAGTTGTTAAATATTGAGAAAGCACTGTCTTGGTCAGGTGCAAAAGACAGGTAGAGCTGGGTATCATCAGCATAGCAGTGAAACCTCAGCCCATACCATCTTACAATGTCTCCGAGGGGCAGCATATACACCATGAACAACATGGGAGACAGCACCGAGCCCTGAGGGACCCCACATGACAGAGAGAGAGGGTCAGAGGAATAAATCCCAGACACCACTCTCTGAGTTCTGCCAGTGAGGAAGGATTTAAACCACCTGAGAACTGTACTAGTCAGGCCACAGATGAACCTCAGGCGCTCAAGCAGCACCTCATGGTCCACGGTGTCAAAGGCTGAAGAGAGATCAAGGAACACCAAGATGGAGCAGCTTCTCCAATCTCTGGCCATCAGGAGATCATTGAGCACCTGAACCAGTGCAGTCTCAGTACTGTGCCTCTTTTGAAAACCGGATTGGAGAGGTTCGTAGATGTTATGGTTGGTCAAGTGGTTCTCCAATTTTACCACCGATATGTTCTCAATAACCTTTCCTATAAAGGGGAGGTTTATGATTGGTCTGTAGTTGGCCAGACAGTCTGGGTCCAAAGAAGCCTTCTTCAGGAGGGGTGTCACCACCGCCTCCTTCAGGGAGCTGGGAAACTTGCATGAATCAAGGGACCACCAGGCTATCTGTGCCAGGACCAGGCCAATAATATCACAACAAACCATAATCAGGGAAGTTGGGCCCAGGTCCAAACTACAGCATGTAGGGTGTTTACTCTGGACAATCCACATGACATCCATGAACTCTGGCCAATAAAGGTACTCCAGGAAACATGAGGGACAGTGACCAAGCACTGATGAATAGCGTCCCCCATAGAGCGAGTCAAGAGGATCTCCGCCCTGATGTCAGCCACCTTATTCGCTAAGAACCAAGCAAGCTCATCACACTGCAGTTGTGAAAAGGCTCTTCAAGACTACATACAGGATGGGTTGCACAGCCTTCCACAGTTTGAAAGAGCTGGGCCAGTTGGTTCTGAGCGGCAGCAATCTCCCCGGACAGGAATTCTGCCTTCTTATGGGAGGTCATTGATTGGTAGACTTGATAAAGTTCTACCACTCTAAGGTGGTCGACCTCCAGGGTGGATTTCCTCCAGTGCCATTCTAACCTTTGTCCTAGTCGCCACAACTCCCTCAGGGTCCCATCTCACCAAGTGGCCCAAGGACAAAGGGAGAGAGGATGAACACAGACTGGAACAATAGAATCCAGCGCTGTGGAGATGACCTTATTATAGGCCAACACCAGGGCCTCTGGGTTCCTGCTTGCCACAGGAAACTCTGAGAAGTCAATCACCGTCGCTAGGCCTTCAGGGCTTACATCCTGTAAAGGGCGGTAACTGACCATCTCCACAGGGGTAGGCCTAAGAAGGAGGGCACAAAAATTTAACCTCACAGTGTAGTGATCGGACCAACCAACAGGTTCCACCCCCAAATCAGAGGTTTCAATCCCCAGGAGGAAAACCAAATCAAGAGAGAGACCATGTTTATGGGTAGCAGAGGTAACAATCTGTGTGAGGCCCAGAGATGTCATCAACTGGAGGAAGTGTTGTTCAAATTGCGAGAGTTCGTCATCGACCCAGGCATTGAAGTCACCCAGGACCATCAGTCTGGGCGACTCAAACGCCATGTCAATCATGAAATCCGCTACTTGCTGAAAGAATCACTTCTCATCCCCAGGTGGACGGTAGATGAGAACTATCCTACAACCTACAAGTGCTACCACAGTACACTCGAATGATTCGGCCTCCTCAACTGGTACATTCATGAGGCCCAATTTGGTCTTGAAACAGACCACAACCCCCCCCAACGGTCCAATCTCGAGTGGTGTATCACCGAGTACCTGGCCAGAATTGCAGCCTCCAGTGTGGGGCCAGCATTTTCATTCAGCCAGGTCTTGGTGATGCAAGCCAGATCAGTTGTTCTGACAAAATCTACAATTGCAGTCTTGTTCTTAATTGATCTGGTGATGCATAACACCTCTCAAGTTGGACAGGTTTCCAGGGCCCCCGGCTACTTGCCCGCCAAGAATGGTGGTGCCCTTGGGTATGGGGACCAGACATGGTGGACACATTCCAGACTCCATTTCGCCCTAGGGCATCTTCTGGTTCTAACTACCCCGATGTAAGAGTCCTGTTCATTCATCCTCTGACATCTGCACCCCCCCATGAGTGATACCCAGTGCTCTATAGCGTTTATAAGTTGACAACATCAAAGGGGAGGGAGAATGGGTGGAGGGCACTGAGGGCAGAGAACGAATAGCACACAACCGGGGGGAAGGCCTACAACACATTCCACAGGCTTAACAAAATCAAAATGCACCAAGCCCATAAAAGGAAACCCCGTAATAAACCCAAAGTAAAACCCAACCTCACCCAACAACTTACACTTTCAAAACTATAAATATAAATAACACAAAGAAAAACAACCTAACACTAAACATTTAAGATAAATCCTTATTTGGAACTCTCACATCTCTCTCACAGATGAGAGAGGTTCATATAATACAAAAATGAAACTAAAGTAACTACTCAAATTTAAACAATAAACTATAATAAAATACCCCAAATATAACAATAAACAAAAAATAAGAATACCCACACCTCCCAACACTAAATACTAAAACAAGAATTAAAAATAAACCCCTTCAGGAACTGCACAAATGTTTCAATCCAACGCTCCAATTCTCGAATAAACACAGTCAGTCTGAAGTGAAAAAAAAAAAAATACAAAACCAAAAGGTGGAAATCCAATGAAGGACTACCACTTTAAAAACTGTAAATCAAAAAATTAAATAAATAAAACTAAAGATAAGCAAAATAACACCATAAAATAAGGCAACATAAAATAATAACTCCCGGGCAACCCCCTCTCATTGGGTATGCAGGGGTTAAAAAGAAGAAATACAGGCAAATGAAGTTCAAACCCCCAAGGCCCTCTCACAGCCTGGGAGTACGAAAAGTCAAGGCACTATCACTGCCACAGTAAAAATCCAGTAATCCCCTCACACTGGGCATACAGGAAACAGTAAATAAAATTAGTAAAGTTAGGACACTTAGGCCCTCTCACTGCCATGGAGTACCAGAAAAAAAGGAACACTTTCACTGTCTGAAGAAAGATAATTCAAGATCTGACCGTGATTCCAGAGCGAATGGAGGACCTTCTGAAGAAATGCAGTCCAGTGTGGTTAATAATCCATACCTAGAAAACCCTGCCTGCTGAAGGCCATCCCCTGGAAAATAACTCCTCTGCAACTACCCCACTCTACTCAAGCCAACCCTCTGGCTAGCCTAGCAAAGGGCCTAAGCAGACCGCACGCCTGCTGGCTGGCTCCCCGACCCACCCAGCCCAGCCTGCCCAAGCAGAGTAGAATTCAGCAGTCAAGTGCCCACAAAATGCAGGGTCCACAGTCCAGACAGGAAATTTCCAATTCGAATATTCAGCTGGATGAGCCGACCCAAGGATACAGTCTCCACAAACTCCACACCATCAAGACAAGTCCACTCTATTAAAAGCTCTCCTCCCTTACAAGTCCAGGCACCTTCTTGCTTTTTGTTAAATTCACCTCAGCTCACAACTCATTCCAAAACTTCTCTCCCACTGTCTTCCTTCCAAAGACACATAAAGGATGAGCACATCCCCAATCTCAGTGATCTCCCCGTACTCCAGATATGAAAAGGGTCCCAGGGCTCCCGCTCACAGTCGGAGCAGTATCGGAGCAAGTTTAGACAGTCTCAGTGCACACTATGTGGCCGTCAATATGGCTTCGGTAATGCTCAGTAGCACACAGTAAGCCTTTCCACCGCCAGCTCCATCTAGCCCGAAGTAAACAACTCAAAGGCGGCTGAATAAGAGAGACTATGGAACGGGGAAAGCAAAACAAAATAAGAGGCAAGGTAAGTCTGATTTCTAAAGCAAACTAAGTGGAGAAACCCTCAAAAAAGGCAGAAAACAAATGGGGAACAAGACAGAGAGTTCACCACACTTCATGTCTAGGTACACCACATCCACAGCCCCTCCCTAATCCACTGTTCTGGTCACCCAGTCGAATAATTCTATCATGTTTGTTAGGCATGATGTTCCTGCTGTAAATCCGTGTTGCTTGAGGTCAAGCTTTCCAGATTCTTTTACATGATCCACTACTCTATCTTTTAGCAGAGTTTCCATATGTTTGCCTACCTCTGAGGTCAGACTGACTGGGTGGTAGTTCCCAGGCTCTTCCCTGTTTCCACTTTTATGTAAGGGTACCACCACAACCTTCTTCCAGTCTAGTGGTATTGTGCCACTTTCCAGTGACTTATTAAAAAGGTTAGTGAGTGTGTGGAGGGGTTGTGGGACAACAGATGGACCAGACACTGAACTTCAAGTTCAACACACAATCTCTGTGTGATGTTTATTTAAAGTACAAGAAATAACCTTCAGCAATGGTATATTCCTTCTTCAGTACATCAGTTTGCAGTAACAGACAATGGGTGGGATTCTAGAAGCATGGCGCAAATCACCACCAAAGGAGACTTGCGCCAAACTCAATTGTGACATGGACCCTGCACCCTGTTCTAGAAGGGGCAGGGTCCTCCGGCTAATTCCTGTGACTTGCAACATGCAGAGGGCTACCCTGAACCAAGGGCATACCCGAGGGGCAAGTTGCAACCCCCCCATGAGTGCAAGTGCCCCCCCAAAGCCCCGCAGGGCACCTGGGTCCCCCATCCCCCAAACACCCAAACAGTAAAAGCCCTGCAGGGCAGCACACCACAGCCCCCTGGAACCCCAAACAGTAGAAGCCCAGGCTGCCCACACACCCGTGCCCCCAAACCCCATCACTCAAAGGCCCCACAGGCAGCGCTATCAACCCCCCCACCCATGCTCAGACCCCAAGACACTGCCGCAAATGATAATTAATTACCAAACAACAACCCTGATTTATTCATTTCTGAGTGTATCTATACAATAAGCACTCCTACAGAACTTAGTCGGCGGCTGGCCATGGAGGTGAGAGGTGGGCTGTGCCTGTTGCCGGCTGGGGATGGGTGGGGAGGTGCTGGGCGGATTGGCACTGCTGGGTGTGGGTGTGGGGAGACACTAGACTACCAGGGTTGTTGTGCGGTAATTAATTACTGTTTGCGGCAATGTCTTGGGATCTGGGCACAGGTGGGGGGTTGACAGCACTGCCCTGCGGGGCCTTTAGTGGTGGGGGGTTCAGGGGCACAAGGTGTGTGGGCAGCCCTGTGGGGCTTTTAATGTTCAGATGATTGGGGGCATGTACAGTACAGGGGGGGCGGGTGTGAGATACCCATTGGGGCAACAACGGAGGTGTTCTGGGTATGGGGGAAGGCACATGGAGTGGGTGCTGGGCTTCTGGTGGGTCTACATGACCCCCAGAGGGCATATGTATGGTTATGCCAGCTAAATGGCAGTGTAACTTATGTTGACAGTTCTTCTCTGGGGGTTCTTGCAGATTTCCAACATTGGGGACATTGTTGCTGCCCTTCTAGAATAGGGCACAACTGCTGCTGTAAACCCCCAGCAGCATGTCGCAGGGGGTTTAGGGTGTAACTGTGGGCATAACTCCACTTTGGCACAAGTGGTCTGCAGCATGTCGCAGACCACTTTGTAGAATACCACATGTCACAACTGCTGGCGTAACTTGCTACTTGCGCCATTCTTTTTGGCGCAAGTGCGGTTACACCAGGCTTAACTCTTCTAGAATCAGGCCTTATTTATGTCCTTTCTCTGCACTTAGTCAGCACCTACTGACACTGAGCTCTGATCTAACCATTTTTCAGTGAAAACCCTTCATCCCTATTTGGGACCTATTTGCTTGGGAAGTGGGGGCTCAAAAAGGAAAACACAAACGCTAAAAAAAAAGAACCTTAGTGCAGAAACTCTTAAAAAAGGATTTTCCCAAAGGGCATTGGCAACAAATCAAGTTTCAAAGAAATACAACATCATACATACTTCCATAATGCAAAACATCATGGGATATATGCAAATCACCATGAAATTTCAGACTTGTTCAGTTTACAGTAATTTACATGCATTTTAAATAGCACAACTAACTTAATTTCTATAATAGTCACCTAGTACTTTTTACCATTATCAAAAACACCTAGTGTCATGGTATTTTCAACATTTACAGGTTTCATAAACATAAGGTATATTATGACATAGTGTTATTACTTACTAAATCCAACAACGATAAACACAACCTGTTTTACATACGTTTGACGGTCACAACAATAACCTCCCTGTACGAGAACCTGAGAGGGAAAAGGAAAATTAAAGAGGACACTATAGCATAGCCAAGAAAGGGAAGGGGTGCCCATAGGTGGCCAACCTTATGGACTAGAAATTGTAAAGAATAGATTAGGCTAAGAAATAGAACTGTTGCAACAGATTTAAGAAAATTGCGGTCCTCAAGAGTGGCAGGAGCTCCCTGTCACATATCCCCCACCTTAAGAGGGAAGCTGTTATTGAAAACTGCTTACCGCCTTCCTGTCCCAGAAAGGGATGGAGCTTTTGCCATCCAGCTTCAGAAGCTCTGTCTCCGGGTCCCTATTAATGATAAACATTCTATCATAAACATAGTGGATATCATCATTCTTTACCCTGGGACATTAGCATATTTCTTAACAGAGACCAAGAGTATCTTTCTTGAACTATCTCCTTTTAGGGAAAGTATGTCATATTTCTTAACCAAAAAATCTGGATGGCTGTAAAGTCCAGTACCACAGGCAGACTTTGTCTGGGGTGAGTAATTATCTGCTCCAACCCCACCAGACATGTTGGTTTTAAGCAGGGTCCCATTCCTAGGTTCAACCCCTCTACATAAACCCACTATGTCTCTTGATTCATTTCACTTGTTACAGATACAGACACCTGACACAGGTTCCTATCCATTTTCACCCACCTCCTCCTTTGTAGGTTTTTCATCAAAAAATAGAACACATGTACCACTTCCTTGATCTTAACATATTGTAACATTTTGGCAATATTAGCGTCTTTAGCCTGCAGTATACCCCTATCAATACTGTTAATAGATTTAGCTGCATCAATACAAGAAAAAGTCCTTTCAGCCTCACAGGTTTCTTCTTGCTTGCTTGGAGTTTTCAATCCCAGCAAAATATCACTAGGCACAGTCTTACCTAGGGTTTCACATTCAAGTTCCATGCTTGCATCTCCAACCTCCAACAGGTAACATCCTGGGAACACAGGAGACAAAGGAATATTCTGCTCAGTCAGGGGGTCAGTTGAGCCTATGAAAAATCCTCCTCCAATTCTTTAACCAAACTCTCCAGCAGGAACCTCTCAAGCATCTGGCATCAGTGTTCCATCTCTCTGCATAGTCGGTCTGCCACCAGCCATTGCCCACTCATCCACCGTATTAGTCTCATCAGGTTTTCCACCACCTGGGTGTTGTCTCCCACACCTCCAGTCTGCCTCAACCTGCATCTCTTCATCATCTTCAGGCTTGACCTTCCTCCGAGCTCCCAGGTTCAGTCCAGGCATCAGCTTCTCTCCATCTGTCAGCCATGGTTCTGATCAGAACTCCATGGACTTTCTTCTCTGGGTTCTCCTCTGGCAACTCTTGGTGCATCAGTCTACCTGGGATATCTGGGCAATATCCACCAGAAAATGTCCTCTTTGGCCAGTCCAGATGCTTCCATCAAGTTATTCCACTTCTAACACCAAGTCTGTGGAGGGGTTGTGGGATAAGAGATGGACCAGACACTGAACTTCAAGTTCAACGCACAATCTCTGCGTGACGTTTATTCAAAATACAAGAAATAACCTTCAGCAATGGCATATTCCTTTTTCAGTACATCAGTTTGGAGCAACAGACTATATATGTTCTTTCTCTGCACTTAGCTAGCACCTACTGATACTGATCTCTGATCGAACCACTTTTCAGTGAAAACCCTTCATCCCTATGTGGGCCCTGTCACAGAGCAGTGTTGCAATTTCTTCCGGTAACTCCTTTAGAATCCTTGGGTGGATTCCATCGGGTCCCATTGCTTTGTCTACTTGTAGTTTGCTCAGCTGTTCTAGGACTCTTTCTCTTGAGAAGTGGAAGTCATCTGCTATTCTACTGTTGCGAACTGCCTTTCCTATTGCAGAGCTGCTGCCATGGTCTTCAATGGTGAAGACTGAGCAGAAGAATTTGTTCAGCACTTCTGCCTTGTCTTCATCCTTTTCAACTATCTGCTCTTCAGTTGATTTTAGCCTGATTATCCCACCTTTACTCTTTTTTTATTTCGCTTATGCACCTAAACAATATTTTGTCCCCCTTTGTTACTCCCCGCACTATTTTCTCCTCTGTCTGGGCTTTGGCTATCTTAATAGCCTTTCCCGCTTCTCTCAGCTTTGATATGTAATGCTGCCTGTTTGCTTCTTTCTTTGTCTGCTTATACTGCTTGAAGGCCCCTTTTTTGTGTTTTACTATTGTTACTATTTCTTTGGAGAACCACAGTGGCTTTTTTCTTCTTTTTTGACTTGCTGATGTGTTTTGTGTACTGATCAGTAACTTGAAGTAACGCTGTCTTCTAGGCTTCCCAGCTTCTCTCCACGTCCCATGAGTTGCTGATTTCCAGCAAGTTTCTTAACTGGGTTTTCATTGTGTTGAAGTCTGCCTTGTGGAAATCAAGTATTTTGAGCTTTGTGTGACTTGATTCTGCTACCCTTTCCACTACTAACCAGAATGACCTGCAGTCGCTGGTTCCCAGATGTACCTCTACAGTTATATCTGAGATTCTGGTGCCATTTGTTAGCACCAGTTTCAGGATAGTTTGTTCTCTGGTGGGGGATTGCACCAGCTGATTAAGTCTTGCTTCCTTTAGGGCAAGTGGAACTCTTTGCTGTGTTCAGATGATACCATGAATGAGGATCAATCTATATCAGGTAGTTTGAAATCCCCCAATAAACAACAGGTCTCTCTTGTCGGTCATCAAGAAAATGTTTTCCAGGAGCTCTTTGTCTATGTCAGAGTCTTGGGAGGAAGGTCTATATATGACTCCCACTTAGAAGGGGGTTTTGCTCCCTGCTCCTAGGGTGACCCATAGAGCTTCTGGTCCTACCTATTTTGGACTTCTATTGCAGAGATTCCTTCTCTTACATATAATGCCACCCCTCCCCCCTTTTTCCAATGCAGCCCTTCCAAAAAATTGTGTAACCTGGTATAGTCACATCCCAGGTATGGTTCTCTGTAAACCAGGTCCATGACTGCTACCCAATCTAATTTAGCTTCTGTCATTAAAGCAGAGAGATCAGAGATTTTATTTGACAGACTACGTGCATTGACACACATAGCCTTCCATCCATGTTTTGTGCGGCATGGGGAAGTAGTAGAATCGTTATGCTGTATATCAATATTGCTTCTCTTGTCCATATAATGCTTATCCCTTTGCCTGTTATGGGAGGTATCTTGATAACTACCATTGTGAGATAACTAAAAGAGACATGTGTTGAACTAGCTGTTGGTGGTGGGGGGTCTCCTGACACCCTTCTTTCCACAAGGTGTCCTTGCTGCTCCTCCCCACTCACTAGTTTAAATGGTCTATGTGCACTTCAAATTTTTGTCTAAGCACCCAAGTTCCTTGTTTGTTTAGGTGCAGACCACTGAAGTTGTAGCTGTAGAAGTCTCGCTCCCAAAAGTTGTTCCAATTGCCAGTAAAGCTGTGTCCACTTTCCTGGCACCATTGTTTAAGCCAGGCATTGAGTTCAGAAATGTCTCTCTCACTGATTCTGTGCTTGAGTCTACCCTTTTGCCATACAGGCAGAATCTCTGAGAAAGAGAGATTAGACGAAAGCGAATTAATTTTGTTGCACAGATTTGTTATGTTTTATTTAGTCTCTTCTACCGTGTGAGAGGCTATGTTGTTTGTGCCTACAGTATGTGGAGGGTGACATGCGGTTTATGGTCCGCATTGCATATGATATTCAGAATGTGGTCAGTGTCCCTCTACATAGACGTCCCCGGGAGACCCCTAACAGCAACTTTTGTACAGCCGGATTGCTGAAGGTGAGACTCCACACCTCGAACAGGTACAGGTTATAAAATTGTTCTGGGCTGTCTCAGTGATGATATTGCTTTTACTGTTACCGTGATTTGCACTTATCTCTATGTTTGTACTTTGCACCATGATTATCTGGGCAGACTGGGTGGGCCAAGCAATCCTTTTCTGCTGACAATTTCTCTCTTTTTATGTTTCTATTATAAACCTATGCTCTATAACCATTGATTCTTCTTTGCTGTTTCACACTCTGTTTTCAGTACACACCGATGATCTGTATCTTTTGCTTTATATATGATCTTTCATCGCAGTGTTTACCTGTGATATGCATTTATTGCTTTATATAATTACCTCTGATTTCTGTGATGATATGTTTTGATGTGCTGTATGTTTTGACTGTCCTAACCAGAACCTCATTTCAAATAAGTACTGCTCAACTGAGCTTTTTCTTGTAAAATAAATAAATATAAATACAGAATAATGATCTTTTGCTATGAGCTATCCTCCTCACTTCCTACTAGACTCTAAAATCTCGATATCCATTATGCCCGAGCATGGTCTAGCCAGGGACCATCAGTCAAATCATGCCCAGGATTGACTACAAAAGCAAACTTGTAATAAGGCTAATTATTATTGTAACATGGGGAAGAGAAACAGTTGCACAGGATTGGTCCAACAGCATCAGGTGACCGTTGATTAATTCTCAAGTAATCCACAGTTGCCTGAGAATTAATCAATGGTAAAGTGCACCCACATTATGTTCCCCATGTTAGTTTCCTGTCCCTAAACAGTCTTAGCCTGCAGTTCACAGCCGACCAACAGATGGCTGTCAAACAAGAATAGATATGCTTAAGCGAAATTTCTGGTAGTTCCATCATAAGTAGCTTGAAAACATCCATATGACTATGTAATGTGTGTTTTTTTAATTGGTCTATTGGCTCAGAAACACACACCCTTTCAGTAACTACACAGTAATGTATGCCACATATGATTTTCCAGATTGCCTCCATGTTTTTTATTAAATATTTTAAAAAACACTGCTTTAACAGTGGAACCTAAAAAACACAAAAGCACACACCTTGGACTAATGTGTAGCAAACCAGAAAGTTTCAGGTTTCAGAGACTCCTATTTTTTTAGTTATTGGGTGGCAAAAAAAGACTAAACATTTTCAAAAACTGAGACATTTGCATGTTTTTGCAATTCTGTAACTTTGCCTCCCCAGAACCGATCTACATGGAATTTACAGAATCAAGAGTTCCTGAAACGGAGGCTTTGCTTTCTAAATTTCATGTAAATCAGCTGAAAAGGAGCAATGTTATTAATGTGCAATGCTGGCTGTAAAATTCACAGATAAAAAGATATAAGCCTCAGTGTACTACCATCTGTAGATCAGCAAGGGAATTGCAGCAACAACTAGCAGATCTTAAATCGCCTCTGCATTTAAATATATGCGTTTCCCATAATGCACAGCAGCCAAATCCCAAACATCAAACATAGCAGAAAAACAGAGATGATTCCACAGTTTACAAAACTAAGTCTGTCAAAATAAGCACGTATTCTGAAATGTTGATCACATCTACATGTAATCAGTAAATGTTCACCATTGCAGTCACAATATTAAAAACAAAAATTCAGCCTGTTTATCACACAGTTCCTCCAAACAGGTGCAACTCTTTTTTTCTTCCCTATGTTACAGATAAGAACTTAAATGTTCTTCCAGAACCCTTAAAACACTGCAGTTTGCACAGTTTTAAATTACTTTTCGAACACTTTCACATGGGGAAGAGACACAAACAAAAAGAGAGCTGAACCCTTTCTCTTCACTATGTTACAAGTGAATTAACCAACTCCAGAGAGTGGGTCTATTTGGGAATTAATCTACGGCTGGCCTGCAGCTTCGTGGTCCAACCCCCAGCCATGGATTAATTCCCACAGACCCACGCCTGTCGGGTTAATCCTTACGTGTCTCTCTGCTTCTCTCTCTCACCGGTCTCTCTCTCTCTCTCTCTCTCTCTCTCTCTGAGGTCCCTTCAAGCCTTGCCCTTGATTGCTCTCAAGTTTCCTGGATTCTTCAGGTTCTATGCCTTCCACAACTTTTGATCAACACCCTTCTACAGCCCTCCTATATGCATCCTGTTTGTCTTTCCTCCACTCCAGCTACAGTTCTGGTCTCAGTACTGGGGTTAAAGCACCTCCTTTGTAAGGGAATGCAGGGGGTCTCCAAGCTCATTCAGATGAGCTTGGACTTTCTGGACCTCTTTGCCATACTTTTCCACCTTCCACCTCCTTCTCCCCGACTCCAGGATGCACTGAATTCAAGCTGCAGTCAAGCCTTATAATTTAGAGCTGAAAGAGGTCCTTCACAAAACTCTCAGCTACTATGATCTGCCATTGCTCTGCATTCTTCCTCCTAGGCTCAGAAAGTTTGATATTTATTATGGCAGAGCATGGGCTAGCCAGCCACCATCAGCCGAACCATGCCCACTAACCACTGTAAAAGCAAATTTGCAACTTCAGCTTGGCTGTCAGGGTACAGACAGATTATACCCCTGCTAAAAGATATTGGATCAGTTACATAAACAGCTGGCACCAATCTGACATCAGTGCCTGGTAAGTAATGATCCTGGATCAGTCTCTGCGTCCAAGATTAGTCAAAGAAAGTTTGTTTTTTTTTACTTTAGTTTATTGCATACAGTTGCAACCTACTGAGAGAACTGACAGGTTGCAGTTCATTACACACATGAATAACACACATTTTGCTGAAAAAGTTAAACAAGACTCTTTAACATTCCATCAGATAAAAAGGAGAAACACTCTGCCTAATACAACACTTATGTGCCTATGTCTTTTGGAACACATTCCAAAGGATGAAAGAAGAAAACATTCTTAAAAATGTCTCTAATTTAACACTATGAAAACAGTATAATATACCCAGAAACACATTGTCACATTTTTTCATAGTCATATACTGTAAATTCAAACTGGTTTCTTCTAAGTATTGTTAGCCACCAGGCATCACAAGTGATCCTTTCCTTTTATTCTTACTAGGTAAAAATACAAAAGATTAAATCTCATTGGTCAGCCCCCACGGGCCTTTGTCTGTGGGCACGTCTTCCCTTGAGTGACATCTAGGCAGGCATGGGGCAGGAGGGATGGAAGGGCAGGTAGGACCACCCATGAGGGGTGGAGGGCAGGATAGGTAGGTAGATGAGTTCTCAGGGGAGAGGGCAGTGTGGGGCTGGGGAGGGAGGAGCAGCACCCTATGTAAGGTTGGTGCCAGAAAGGTTTTCCTTCTTTGCTCCTCCCTCCCCGGAAGAAGAAACATCCCTTGGGAACTGCAAAAGGACCAGCCCTCAGTGCCAGCAGACCTTCAGGAAGGATATTTCAGCAAGAAATGATGTATTAGCTGGCCTTTTGAAAATGGAAGGTTGAAGTCTCTTCCCTTGAACTCTTTGTGCCTGCTATTGTGGCTGCTGGCAGGCTAACAACAAACTGTTAAATGAATAAAATAAGAGATATTTATTTATGACTCTGGGGGTGAAACACAGGATAAAATAAAGAAATGGGAAGAGGAGAGGAGTCGACCGGGCAGCCAGGTTGGCTGCCATGTGGCCTGCCTGTTGGGGTCTGGGCCTCCAGGTGCCTCCGGTCAGAGTGAGAACAAAAAAAAAAGGAAAGAAAGAAAACAAACCGCAATGTGCTCCTGTGGGGAGCCAATCGAGGTACTGGCTGTTTGAGAGTGGCGGGGCCCTGTCCACACCTCCCAATTGATGAGGCTAGGAGTGATTGGTAATTCCGAGTGTTTGGGCACAATAGACCCTGGGTGGAAGCTTTCCTGGGGAACAGGACACCGAGTGCACAAGCAGGGCTGGCAGGCAGGTGGGTGGAGGACAATACGGGCCTTCGCAGCACTAGCCCAATGCGCCCCCAACACACACAAACACACAGACACACACACAGCAGATGAACTGTAATACCTACCTCCCAGTGGGGCTCTATTGCAAAAGTACGATGATGGGTGAGATCAGGGATAGAATAATAAACTCCAGTTGTCAGGAAGGCTTCAGAAAGCAAGGAGTGCTCAGCGGTTTCAGTTCAGTTTCAGTTTATTGTAAAAAAACTCCACATGGCAGGTTCATTCACAAGGAGGTCCTATACACATAACAGCATATTACAAAAGGACAAACATCAAATTAAAAGGGTAACAACAATAGTAGGAGGTCCAAAGTACATAAAAGTGGTAATTATAAATACAATTCAATAAATTGACTGGATGAAATTGTTACATTATTTACAAAATGGTGCAAAAGAACATACAATTATGGGATTAGCAAGCAATAAAACTTTGGGATGGTACATGATATATGACACATAGTGAGCATAATAAAATAAGTGCATGGTAGAACAATAGATCAGGTAAGGGTAGAAGGCGATGGTGGGTAATAAGTTATAGGGGCCAGGAAGGGAAAGGAGTAGAGGGGCTGAGGGGCTGGGGTGGAGGGGGAGGGGGAAGGGGACAGGCTGCGGAATGAGAGCACAAGTTGGGGGGATACTAATGGCAGTTACATGTGGCTTTAAATTTGTTAGCCATCAGGGCTTTATGAGAGTTAATCGTGACAACACTGATAAGTTTGAGAATGGACTGTAGATGATTCTAGGTGGTGGACAGGGCACTGGAGATAGCCAGTTTACCAAAGTTCGTACATGTCTTCGGTGTGTCAAGGAGGATGAAGTCAAACTTCCTTAGGGAGTATGTGCTATGTGAGATGTGGATAAGGGAGGATGTATGTCCTGGGAGCTTGTTTAACAGAAGTTTTATTGCCCATGTTCCTAGATGGATCAGAAGTCTTGTTGCTAATGAGGTCCAGCCAACTGCAGAATACATGTCACAGTGATGGGTTTTGTTAGGGGCCTTTATGATGAAATGCAAGGCCCGGTGGTACAGGACATCTAATTTGTGTAGGTTTCCAGCTGAGATGTAGTTCTAGATGATGCCACCATAATCAATAAGTGGGAGAAACGTGGCTTGTACAAGCTTGACTGTGGTATCGGATGGAAAAAGGGACTTATTTCTATAGAAGAACCCTAGTCTGGTTTTAAGGTTACTGGAAAGATATCAATGTGAACAGTGAAGGTAAGTTTATTGTCAAGCCGTATGCCGAGGTATTTAAATTTATCTACCACCTCCAGAGGTTCGACTAAGGTGCTGACAATGGGTATGGCTTGTTTAGATTGTGCCAGAGGTGAGGGGTGTTACTAAGGTTAAAGAACATGATTTTTTTTTTTGCATTTAGCAGTAGCTTGGTGTTGATGAGATTTTGCTCAAGCTTGATGAAATCATCTTGCAGTTCCCTGCAAGCATCAGGCAGCATCATCTTAGAGATATACAAGACAGTGTCATCTGCAAACAAGTGTAGTTTGGAGTTGACAGTTTTGGAATTAAGGGTTCAACCGATGGTCAGGGATTTAGACCTGGTGGGTGGGGGATGCCGGAAGTCACATGGCGCCCCTCACCCTCATGCCTTTGCAGCAGTGGCTCTGACTCAGTGTAACTTTTCAACACTACCTGCTCAAATCCCCTCCAGTGACGTATACAGCAGCTCAAAGTAGTTATCCTGGTGTTTATGGATGCATTCAGTGATTTAATAAAAATGAATAAAGTTGCCCAGCTGAAATTAACATAGAAAATATGGTCAGGGGACCATTTGTGAGATATTTACCCACTGGAATTAAGTGAAACACTGGACAAAATTCATCCATAGAAGTATTAAGGGTGCCAGACTGGTGTAGCTCTGAGCAGCAGCTTTAGCAAGGGTGATTGTTTGGTTGAGAAGAGGACTACCTCCACAGAAAATAATTTATAAGAGCTTGCTGTGACTGTTTTGTAGCTGTGTATCATTTAGCTGTAAAGTGTAACCTTGCGGCTGCTCAATATTATTCTGGCGGTGTTACCTTGTGGCTGTTTAGACCATACTCTATACTGTGGTGCGAGCCATTTTGCAACTAGTACCCTAAATCTGTACTTCTAAGTAGATCAAATAATTTGGGTTGCACAGATGCAGCATCTTTCAGTACAAGGGAGTTGTAAGCTGAGAGGATGCAATGCTAGGACCCATAGACAGCGGGTTCCATCTAGCTGCAACACAGAAATAACTGTTGTAGACCAGTGCTCCCAGTCTGCAGCGAATGCAGTTTAATTGTAGTAAGGCTGTTTGGACATAAGAATGGCTAAAAAAAAAAGGCTTAGGGCTAGCTGGTTATAATGGGAACAGTTTATTTGTCACCAGCTAGGGAGTACCCATAGGTAATAAAAAAAAATGGGAGGACATATTGGTCAGCAATAAGACAGTGTCAAGATGAAGGGGTGCATATATGTAATAGATAAACCACTCTGAAGTGTGCGGTCGCGCTCTAATATATGCATGCCTCGATGTGTTGTACGCATGAGGCCGAGGTCGAAAAGGCCAACCTTTTATGCATGCGGTGAGTATCAGATCTCAACACCTCAGCATGGTTTATCTATCTTATAAAATGTCAGAAACATGTTTTGAGGGGATAAAAGTGCAGGTTTGTGGTCACGCTCTGATATACGCATGGTCATGTGATGCTCAAAGTCCAATAAATGAGCAGCAATTTCCCTACCCATTTTATAAATATATATATTATGGTAGCACAGTAGTGCTACCATAGTTAGGGTTGAGTAGCCTTTTTAAGGTTAAAGGGTCAAACTTTGCACCTTAATGACTTTGCCACCGTTCAACGGATTTACTTGAAATTTGGAATGCCCAATCAAGAACCATACATCTTGGGATCTGCCAACTTTTGTAGTGGTCGGATATACACCTGCGGAGTTATTAAGCGAGATCTACGCATGCGTTTACGGTTTTTGGTGAATTCTTTGCTCACACCTACAGGTCGCATGGTTTGTGTGACCCATCCAAACACTACAGGGAATGTGCAGCCGGGGTTCCCAATGTGTCTTTCGAAGATTTCGTGAAAAAATATTAAAAGGTTCAAAAGTTATTCAAAAAACAAGTTCCCATTATAAGTCAATGGGAAAAGTTAACAAAAAGTTCAACAGAGTCACAAATGCACTTTTTACTTTCGCAAATGGCCCTAGTAGTGTTGCAAATCCACCATTTTGTTTTCAGTTGGTGATCAGAAAAATGCCTGGCATTTAAAATTGGGACCATCTAGGGACACAATTCTTTTTGTGTTTACCTAGTTGGACCCTCAGGATGCTAGCCATGTCTTTATTTTGGGGTTAAACACCCCAGAAATATGTTTTTCAAATTTCTTTAAAAAGTAGTGTCACAAAGTAGTTTCGCACTCATGACACTTTTGTGATTTCATTAGTGAAAGTGTCGTGATTTGCGACACTATTTTGCAACACTATGCCCAAATTAATAGGGATTCTTTGCCACCTTGCTGCAAAAGAATGTTTTGGTCTATTGTGCTGAAATTTGGAGGGATGGCAGCCACCATGCCACAGATGTGCCTTTTGGTGGTTTGGTGAAAAAATATTGGAGGGCTGCAAAGTTATGCCACTCCAAAGTTGACACTTTTTCCCATAGGATAACATTACGGCATCCGTCGCACCTTTCGGGGCCTGTATCTCGGAAACGGTGCGAGATATGGACTTTTCATCAGAAAAATGCTTAGCCCCCCCCCACATGAGGACTAAGTATAAAACTAGACAGGAATGTCATAATTCATATGAAAGTTTCATTTTTTTTCTACATCGTACGGTTCCTGAGATATTAGCAATTTTGTATTCCAAGTCCTCCTTTTCTGCTCCGAGGCCCATTATTATGCATACTTTCTTTGTATTCACTGTCTTTTTCAATGCAGTTTTTGGGGAAAAGAAGGGTGTGCCCTTTCATCACTGTGTCAGTTAACATTTCCAGTTGCATTTCCGTTATCGTTCGCATCACCATTCCCGTGTACGCCACCATGTGCGTTTCGGTTTACATTTTCGTTTGCGCTTCTGTTTGCGTTACTGTTACCATTTGCGTTTCCATTGCTGTTTATGTTTTCATTTTGGAGCACCTCAGCCCCCAGCCAGCCGTGGACAAGAGTCAGGGCCTCAACTCCTCAGTGCCACTTCAGGTCAAGTGTAGGCCCCAGTCATGGCTCCACTACCAAGAGCAAACCCTGTCTGCACTGAACCAGTAGCAGGCTCACCACTGGGGCATGCAGGGTTTGAGATGAAGCTGGACAAGATGTTGGCCTTTATTGCAGCCCAGGAGTGGGCTCAGGTGGGACAAGTGCAAGGTGATTCAGGATGGGGTGGACCGGTCAGCCCCAGTACAGGGTCAGTGGTGGAATCAGTTCCTCGTGGTCATCCCCCAGTGGAGCAGCAGGCAGCCAAGGGCTTTGTGAGCCTGGGTGAAGTAGCGGGGTCTCACTTACCTGAAAAAGTGAGGCAGCAGAATATAAAAGGAAAATTTGTTGATATATTTATGCTGTTGAACAGACCCAGAGACCCTGAGAAGGATAAAGACAAGAAAGAAAAAGATGATGGGGTCAAAACCCATGTTGTTCATGGTGTATATGCTGCCATTCGAGGACATTATAAGGTGATATGGACTGAGTTTCCACTGCTATGACGCAAACGATATTCAGCTATACATGTCCTTTGTAAATGAACAGGGTGGCGCTGTCTCGGTATTTAGCAGCTGCCTGTCTGAGACCCAGGACTGGATGAATACTAACTGGCTGAGGTTGAATCCTGACAAAATTGAGGCCCTGGTTGATGACCCTGGTCATCATGTAAAGGGGTCGTCAGCTGGTCAGCCCTCCGGGAATTGGCTCAAGGGTAGAGCACTATTTTTCCCCTGGCTTGAGGAGTTACTTGAACCCACAGAAAGTTAATTCATTATCTTCTGGCAGTCATTCTATGTCAAATTATTAATGGATAATACAGACATCATAGAAAGCTATTGGAAGAAGAATGGGTTAAATACTTCCTGGAGCTTTCTGCACAACAAATTAGCTCTGCTGTGCCCTCAGCCCCTATGAACATCTCATTAAGCCATTTGACACCACCATCCTAAGAGCAGTCATTTTGCTACTTTGCAGGACATTCCATAGCAAAGAGTCCCAGTGATGCCTGTTTCCAAATAATACACCAGCTTCATTTTCTCAGGCAGGCAGTTCTGGGCTACTGTTTATAGTCTACTGAATGTTCTTAATCTGCAATTTGTGACTATAGGTGTTTACAACTGAATGATAGTAATCACATTTGCTTCACTTGCAAATATGTAGGCGTGTGTGTCTAATTTTAGATTGACTTAGGTTACATGTAGAATCTGATCAGTTAATAACATGGTGCATTGTGATTAAATAAACTGATAAATTGGGGGCTTTGGTTTCTTTTACAAATTCATTTTTCCTGACCATGGATATACTAAAACAAAAATTTCTCAATAAAATGTTTAAAAATAAGGAGTTTAGCAACAATTTAGTTGATATGTTGTAAAAAGCTGCTCCCTGGAAAATTACCTGGTTTGGTTGGGGGGGGCCTGCCACAAGCAGAATGGGACTTCATGGATGGGGGAGCTCATTGCAGTAGAAGAAGCATGATGGCATTACAAACTTAATGGTGTGGATGTAGAGGCACCAATATTTGACCATGACTTTGGTAGAGGACTAAGTGTGACTTGAGGGTGGTGGGTCATCAGGAATTGAGTGAGTCTTGGTATTTGTAGCATAATAGTTTTCTGAAATTTCAACCTTCAATGGGTTAGATTCTGCATCTATCTGTACAGTATGCCACTAAGTCACAAAGCCATTGGAAGTACAGACATCTTAGAAAGCTATTGGAAGTAGAATGGGTTAAACACTTCCTGGAGCTTTCTGCATTGCAAATAAGCTCTGCTGTGCCCTCAGCCCCTAGGAACATCTCATTAAGCCATTTGACACCACCATCCTAAAAGCAGTCATTCTACTACTTTGCAGGACATTCCATAGCAAAGAGTCCCAGTGATGCCTGTTTCCAAACAATACACCAACTTCATTTTCTCAGGCAGGCAGTTCTTAACCTGCCACTTGTGACTATAGGTGTTTACAACTGAATGATAATAACCACATTTGCCAAAGGCGCGAATTTCCAAATGCCAGGTTGAAGCCGGCTCTCCAATAGTCCCCAGGGTCATGAGGTTGGGTGACCAAGCAGCCCTCTCCCACAGCGAAGGTCTGAATTTTCAAATGCCAGATTGAAGATGGCTCTCCGAGTGCCCCCAGGGTCACGAGGGTGGGTGACCAAGCAGCCCTTCCCCACAGCCGAAGGTGTGAATTTTCAAATGCCAGATTGAAGCTGGCTCTCTGAGAGCCCCCAGGGTCATGAGGGTGGGTGACCAAGCAGCCCTTCCCCACAGCCGAAGGCACAAATTTTCAAACGCCAGATTGAAGACGGCTCTCCAAGAGCCTCTAGGGTTGCGAGGGCAGGTGACCGAGCAGCCCTCCCCCACAGCCAAAGGTGCAAATTTTCAAATGCTAGATTGAAGCTGGCTCTCCGAGAACCCCCAGGGTTGTGAGTGCGGGTGACTGAGCAGCACTCCCCCACAGCTGAAGGTGCAAATTTTAAAATGCCAGGTAAAGGATACCAACTTTTTTAGCCAAGCTACGTGTAGTGGAGGCGGCCAACTGCTGACTTTGGTGCCATTTTCAAAGAAAGACTCTACTGATTTTCAGTCACCATATGAATGCTGATTGTTTTTTTACCTTTTCTCCTTTTAACACTGGCTAAATGAATACTCTGACTGAGCACCTTAATTCATGGAACATCGACTGCCTATGTAAATGCATATTCTGGCTGAGCACCTTAATTTCTGTAACATATAGTGTTTAAGGCCTTATTTGCAGTTTATTTCACTTTAATTTATGGTACCTGCCTCAGCTGTACCTAAGATCTGTTCCTAAGTGGTGCATTTAATCTGTGCATTTAATCTGAAATGGGGGCTGCTGAAATGCCACTCATTACAAACCTCCAGCAGTCGGGAAATTGACATCAGCAGATCGCAACCACAATAAATTTGTTTATTATGCCTGAAACCCTGCCTTCTCTGCGATGCATGCATTTTGTTAGTTAAAACTACTACTGTGTGATTTGTGCAGCATAGAAGTGTTTTAAACTACAAGTCTCTGCATTTTGTTAGCTAAAACTACTACTGTGAGATTTGTGCAGCATAGAAGCATTTTAAACTGCAGGCCTCTGTTAACTTCATTTCGCTATCGCAACGCGACCCCCACCCTCTTTGTTCCACAGTACCTCCTATTTTCCATACCTGTATTTAAGTTCTCCTTCTCCTGTCCCCACAGATTGAAGCCGGCTCTCCGAGAGCCCACAGGGTCGCGAAGGCGGGTGACCGAGCAGACCTCCCCCACAGCCAAAGGCACAAATTTTCAAATGCCAGGTAAAGGATCACAGCTTTTTCAGCCAAGCTACATGTAGTGGAGGCGGCCGACTGCTGACCCCACCGATGCTTCGCATCAGCTGCCCCACCGCCCCCACCACCACCCTCCTTGGTCGACGCTGCTATTTATAGCCCAAAACATGTGACTGAATTTAGCCTATCAGGTGATTTTTCCATCTGCAGGTTATCTGCTCTGGCCTTTAGTGGCCGCTACAACAAAATAGCTCTGACAATCGTATCCCCCACTCAGTACTATACTCTACCAACTCCCTTTAGTGGTGTTTACCTCCCACTACACCCTCCTATTCCATTTCCCTCTTATTTTGGCACCACCCATTTAACATGGAGCAAATCTGAAGTGTTTCTTTTCACTCTGCCTACTGCCCTGTTACGCACACAACTGCTATTTGTGACTTCACAAGCTGTTGCCTTGATGAGCACTATGATGTTATAAACTGCTGTACTAGACTGAACATGTTTCTGGGCATGTTTCTGGGGAGTGGTTGTATCCTGTTTACATTATGTACAGATCAATTGATGTTGAACTCTCGGGTGGAAAATAAAGGCCACCTGATCTCACACTAGCTCATTATCCATGTGTTTACCCCCAACTAGACTTCTACCTCAGCCTACTTAATTTGAATAGTCTCAGGAAAGGTGGCAATTGCTATGCTTGCGCTATATTCCTGAGATTACACAAATGCCTGTTCTTCTATCTCCCATTCCAGACGTTCCAGAAGGTGTGGGTCCTTTTAAAGCTCCTGCTAGCAGGGGATATTGAAACTAACCCAGGTCCTCCCTGCATCAATATCCCAAATGTAACTTCCTCCTTGCCCTGCTGGGCCAATACAAAAGGGCTGAAACTGGTTCATATCAATGTAAATAGTCTCAGACCCAAACTACAAGAACCTGAGGCCTGGGTTGACCAGTACTCCCCTGAAGTATTAGCCATCTCTGAAACATGGCTTGAACCTAGCATCTTAGCACACGAGATTGAGATCCCTGTATTTAAAACTTTTTGACAGGACAGAATAGGAAAGAAGGGTGGAGGGGTCATCATATATGTTAAGGCATCACTAACAGTTTCTATAGTAGTGACCCCAGCCATGGCTGACATGGGTTGCGAGGCACTATTTGTTAAACTTCTGTTGGGTTGTACTAAGCCCTTACCGATAGGTTGTGTATACAACAATAGGTTATGTGCCCCACAAGCTGTAGCTTGGACCCTGGACTGACTACCCTAATTTTGGGTTGTGTTGATATCATTGATCCAGCTTTGGTGCAAATAGTCTGGTGCTCCTTGGACTCAGGTGAGTTTCCCAGCTCTCTGAAAGAGGCGGTGATGACACCTCTCTTGAAGAAAGCTTCCTTAGACCCAGACTGTTTTTCAAGCTACAGACCTATCTCTAACCTTCCCTTTATTGGGAAGGTTATTGAAAACGTTGTAGCTGCTCAATTGGATGACCATTTAACCATCCATAGTATCTACGAATCATTCCAGTCTGGTTTCCGGAAAAGACATAGCACAGAGACTGCGCTGGTTCGGGTGCTTAATGATCTTCTGAGGGCCAGGGATCAAAAGAGATGTTCCATCTTGGTTCTGCTTGACCTCTCTTCAGCTTTCGACACTGTGGATCACGTGGTGTTGTTAGCACACCTGAGGCAAATCTGCGGAATGTCGGGAACCGTTTTGCAATGGTTCACTTCATTCCTTACTGGGAGATCACAAAGAGTTGCGTCGGGGAATTTTTCCACTGGCCCAGTCTCTTTGTTGTGTGGAGTGCCTCAGGGTTCTGTGCAGTCACCCATGTTATTTGCAGTGCATATGCTGCCCCTCGGAAACATTATAAGACGGTATGGGCTGAGGTTTCACTGCTATGCAGATGATACCCAGCTATACCTGTCTTTTGCACCCGACCAGGATGGAGCTCTCTCTGTGTTTAACAACTGTCTGGGGGAAATCCAAGACTGGCTGGATTCTAGTTGGTTAAAGTTGAACTTGGAGAAGACTGAGGTTTTGGTGGTGGACCCGGGTGGTCAGATTGAAAGGTCATGTACTGGTGCGCCTTCTGGAATTTTTCTTGGCGGCGTGTCACTACCGACCTCTGAACGGGTGCGTAGCCTTGTGGTGATCCTTGATGATAGGCTGACTTTTCAATCTCAGATGTCAGCCATCATCAGGACTTCCTTTTACCATCTTAGGAATATTACCAGGGTTAGGCACCTTGTTCCGTCTGACTCCTTGCCAATGTTGGTCCACGCCTTTGTGTCCTCGCGCCTAGACTACTGCAATGCCCTTTACTTTGGGCTTTCTGGGGTTGAAATCCACCGCCTACAGCTAGTGCAGAACGCTGCAGCTCGGGTTTTGACTGGGACAAGTAGGTCCTGTCATATTACCCCGGTGCGACGTGAACTGCACTGGCTTCCTATACGGTGACGGATCACCTTTAAAGTCATTTTATTGACTTTTAAAGCCCTTCGCGAGCAGGGTCCATCCTATCTGAAAGACCTACTGGTTCCTTATTGCCCTGGCTGATCGCTCCACTCGGCCGACATGGGGTTGCTGGAGATTCCAAGAGTGAGTTTAAAATCTTCAGGCAGCAGAGCATTTTCTCTTGCTGCACCGACTCTTTGGAATTCTCTACCAGGCCGGTTACGGGAGTACATCTCCGTGGAGATATTTAAGAAAGAACTAAAAACTTATTAATGGAAACTGGCCTTTTTGGAGAGTTATGTTAGTTGTAATATGATTGGAATTTTATTGCAATTTACTATGTTTTATGATGTATTTTATGGTGTATCTTTATACGCTTTTGTTTTGTATTGAAATTTGAATTTATGATATTGATTTGTTCAGCGCTTTGATACATTGAAAGGCGCTATATAAATAAAGTTATTATTATTATTATTATTATTACAACCCTCCAAAGACTGCAGTGGAAGCACTAAAGGCCCTTATCAAACTTATCCCTGACCTGCCCTCCTGGGAGAAAATAATCCTGGATGACTTTAACCTCCACTGGGGCCCCTCGACTAAAAGTGATATTAAGTCCAATTTACAAGAGCCAACCTTACCCAACTTATCCAGGAACCTACAAGACTGAATTTGAAATCCGGTAACCACACCACTCTGGATTGGATCCTGGTGTCTAACCCTAATTGATTCATGCTGGCTGGCACTTTTGCCGACTCTTTATGTGACCACGCCCCTATCTTTGGTATATGGAAAAATGATTATCCAACTCCACTCCCCCGAGCCTTTCTGGCATGTGACTACTCTAAATTTAATGCTAACTCCTTCCGAGGTACTCTATCGGCAATGAACTGGGCTCAGATAAAACTCACCCCCTGTCTAGACACAGCCCTGGACCTCTTCACCAAGAATTTCCTCTCTGCTGCCACTAAGCACACCCCCCCTTAAACAAATTAGGGTCAATGGACAACAGTCCAGGTGGCTGATGCGCGAGCTAAAAAACCTAATGAGGGTAAGAGACAGGGCCCAGGGCAGGTACAAATCCACTAAATTGGCCAGTGACTGGGTCCTCTACCGAATGCTCAGAAACAAATGTAAAAGAGACTTAAAACAGGCCAAGCGACAGTACCTCAAGAACCTGCAAGCAAAAAATTTCTCTAACCCCAAACATTTATGGTCTCAAATCAATATGTTCCTGAAGGGACACCACACGCAAAATGCCTATGATATTGTTGTGGGTGGTGTACGCCACACAAACCCACAAGACGCTGCTAATGCTTTTAATGTATTCCTTACTGATCTTGACAGGTATAAGATTCATCCCTGTAGCCCTAGCCAGACATCCTCTGATGATACAGAGGATCCTCCCTCATCTCCTAACTTCCACCTTAAGTTGGTGTCAAAAACTGAGGTCCTAAAGCTGATCAGGAACATTAAGCTCATTGGTTCTGCAGGCTGTGACAAACTAGAACCCAAGTTACTCAGATTAGCAGACCAAGCAATTGCCACACCTATCATGTGGTTATTCAACAGGTCACTGATGGAAGGTAAAGTTCCTGCAGCCTGGAAAACTGCCCTGGTTACCCCATCCCCAAAGGGGGGCCCTGTGAGCTGGTCAAGAATTACAGACCGATTTCCATACTCTGCTCACTAAACAAAATGCTTGAGAGAATTGTGTATCAACAAGTACAGGAATATGTTGAACAACATAACCTCCTTACTCCCCAACAACACGGATTTAGAAAACGACATGGCACTGATACTGCCTTGGTTATCCTTACGTCTAACATCCTCGCAGCCCAAGATAATGGCCAACTAACTGGTGCGATCTTTATAGACCTTACCAAGGCCTTTGATCTGGTGGACCATCAATTACTCATCTTGCAGCTCAGATCCCTCGGATTGGACAACTACTCAGCACAGTGGTTCATAGATTACCTGCATGGTAGATCTCAAATAGTCAGATGGCTGGGGGCGAAGTCAGACAAGCGCTCCATCTCTGAAGGGGTCCCCCACGGTTCAATATTGGGGCCCCTCCTATTCTCCCTATTCATCAATAACTTACCTAAGCACTGCGGGAGTGCCAAGGTGACCCTCTATGCCGATGACGCCGTGTTGTACAGATCTGCTCCAGGTGCAGCACAGCTAAATCAGCTTCTGAACCATGACCTCTCCATAGTGGAAAAACTGGTTCCTTACTAATCGGCTAGTCCTCAATGTGTAAAAAACAAAGCCATCCTATTTGGACCCAAAAGGCTGGGCTCTGATAGATCATGCTTACTGTCCCCCTGCCTGTCCAGTGGTTATCCTATACAGGTTGTGGATTATATTAAATACCTGGGCATGTATATTGATCAAGACTGTTCCTTCAAGGTTCATGTTCATCAACTAACCAAGATGCTAAACCAGAAGCTTGGTCTCCTGTATCGTCTGAGCCCTTTTCTCACTCAGACATCTAAGTTAAGGGTGGCTACCAGCATGCTCCTGCCCACCCTATTCTATGGGGCCCCAGTGCTACACTCACTACAAAACATGGAGATGCAAAAACTAGTAAAATTGTATCACAGAGACGGGCGCTTTGCCCTGGGTGCCCGGCCTCTAGAACACAACTGTAAAGTATTGCACTCACTAAATTGGCCCTCTCTTGAGGGCAGGCTGATGTACTCTTCTCTACGTCTGACCTTCAAGCTTCTACAAACTAATGCCCCCCCAGTCTGAGTTGCACCTTAATGCTTAAACAGCCTGGAAGAACCTTAAGGTCCTCAAATCAGTAACTCCTCCACATCCCTAGGGTCTGGACATGTCAAGGTCTTCGGTCTTTCATGACCTACATTCCATCCCTCTGAAATGGCCTTCCTAGTAATCTTCAAGACAGCAGCTCCCTTTAGGGCTTTAAAAAAGGCCTCAAGACCTACCTGTTGGGGCTAAGCCTCTGTGCATGCTATTGCTGAGGACCAGTACAGTGGACTACCTTTGTAGCTACTGTCAGCTGTCTGGCATGCCTTTTCTCCCATTTTGGGACCTTTATCTCTGATAAGATGCTTATAACTGTAATTTTTGTGAAATTGTCCCATTTCAATGAACATTATGTAACTGTCATTCTTGTGAAACTATTTTACCTTTCATGTTAATCCTCAATTGTGCCTAACCTGCCTGTGATTGTACAACATGTCCTGATTATAATGTCTGTATTACTCAATGTGCCTTGAGTAGTTCCTACTGTTTATTCTCCTGTAGCCTGTAATTAATCCAGGTCGCCCCTGAAAAAGGGACCATAATGGTCTCAGTGGGCCTACCCGGTCACCAAAATGTTAAATAAAATAAAATAAAAATTTGCTTCATTTGCAAATAGGTAGGCATGTGTGTGTCTAATTTTTGCTTGACTTAGGTTACACATATAATCTGATCAGTTCATAACATGTTGTATCATGATTAAATGAACTGATAAATAGGGGCTTTGGTTTCTTTTACAAATTCATTTTTCCTGACCATGAATATACTAAAAAAAAATTATCAACAAAATGTTTACAAATAAGGAGTTTAGCAATAATTTTGTTGATGTGGTATAACAAGCTGCTCCCTGGAAAATTCCTGGTTGGGGGTAGTGGGGCTGCCACAAGCAGAATGGGGCTTCATGGATGGGGGAGCTCATGGCAGCAGAAGAGGCATGATGGCATTAAACACTTAATGGCATGGATGTAAAGGCACCAATATTTGAACTTGACTTTGGTAGAGGACTGCATGTGACTTGGGGTGGGGGATCATTAGGAATTAAGTGAGTCTTGGTATTTTTAGCATAATGGTTTTCTGAAACTTCAACATTCAATGGGTTAGACTCTGCATCCATCTGTACAGTATGTCACTAAGCACATGCAGTGGGGTATGGGTAAAAGCCAGATTACCAGATCAAGACCAGAGCTGTAAAATCTGGACTGCACACAGCTTGTGCAAATATTGCTGATCCACTCACTCCAGATGATCTGGTCTGGCTTTTATCTATCTGGTCTGGTCCTGACAGTTCCACTTTCAACCATGCCAAGGAAGGGTTGAAAAACAGACATCCATGAGCAGGCCAGATACATAAAAGTTGGACTGAACAATGCAGCCAGAGTGACCGGACCAGCAGTATTTGTACAAGTTGCACCCAGTATGGCCAGTCTGGATTTTCACAGAACTGCTGTGATTCAGGTCTGTCAGTCCAGTTTTTAATCAATCAATCAATCTATCTTTTTTTTATACTGAAAGGTATGTGAGCACCCCCAGATTCAGTCGTAAAAAACTTTGATAACATTGGTCAAGAGGAGGTTTTGGACTTCCTTAGTTCCAAGCATACTTGTGGGCCTTTCGAGCTTCCCAAACCATAAAATGGTTTCAAAAATCTTCTGCCGACTCTTCATTATGGGTTACCATGGAATCCTTCCTATGTCCCAGAAACATTCCCACAGCCTATATTTATAACATACTTCCTCCTAAATTTAAATCCCATCCCACTACTTCTGCATCAGTATTCTACTGGAAATTATTACATAAACACCTTAAATCTAACCCTAAAACCCTGACCTACACTCCGATCTGGGGTAACCCTAGTATCTCTCTGGACAACCACCCAATCTTCTGTCGCAACTGGAAAAATAGGGGCATCTTCTTTTTTAAATGACTTACTAGAACCAAATGACCTAAAACTTAAGTCTTTTACTAATCTTTGCGCTCTCTTGAAACTTCCGAAACAAGTCTTTTTGGATATACTTTCAGCTTCAATCTGCTTGTAACTCCTATCTCCAATGCTTTCCCATACATGCATTATCAATATATATATATTTGATCAATATATCTCACAATGGCTCAATACTTCATCCAGTTTGAACAGTACAATTTATAAGAACATCAGAGACAGGCTTCCGGATCAATCCCTCACAGGAAAAAACAAATGGTCTTATGTGTTAAACTATGATATAACAGACTTAAAATGGCATAGGTGCTGGCTCTCCTGTCACAAGACATTTAAAGACATGTGCAGTTCACTTATACAAACAAAAATCCTTCACTTATGGTACAGGACCCCTGCAGTACTACATCAAATAGGCCTAATGGATAATAATAACTCCTGGCGCTGCAATTCTCCTAATGGGGATTTACTCCACAATCTATGGTTGTGCCCTCTTTTAAAGAACCTCTGACATTCTGTTCATAACTTTGCAGTTAAAGTAATCGGTCAGCATTTTACATTAGATCCAAAACCCAGCATATTGGGCATTTTCAACTTTCATAATAATACAATTTCCCGACCTCAAAATAGATAGCTGACTATATTATTCCTCCAGGTTAAACGCCTCATACTTATGCACTGGAAATCAGCTGTAATCCCCAGTCTCTCTGATATTCTCAAGAACCTATCCCAGTATGCCTCCCTGGACCATTTATCTCATATATTTTCTGGCCGACTTAATGCATACAACAGATGTTGGCAGGATTACTTTCATTATCTAGTTTCTTTACATACTTCATATACTTTTAATACTTAATGTATGGATCGGTATACAAGTTACCCTATCCAATACCTCCTGTTATTCTTTATTGCTAGTGTCTCTCTTATTATTGATTTCTCCTTTATTTCCTCTGTTTATGTTTATTCTTTGTTCTTTACCCACTGGTATTACCCATATATCTTGTTACCTTTACAGCCTTTCCACCCATCTATGACATTTAGTCACATATTATAAGTGATTATAATAACATTGCTATATATTTGTTCCATACTAATCCCTTACTTCCCCTTGCTCCTATCTCATATGCATTTATATTGGATAGTCTAATCTAGTTATAGTCTTACATAATGCTGTATATTTTTATGACTGTTTATTTACTATAATGCTGTTCTATCTAGCATTGTTGTTTAACTGTCAGTAATTTATTATATCCTGTCACTTTGTTCATTCATATTGTCCCCTTTTTTATATGTGGAAATTGCTGTTCTATAATACCATAGTTCTAATAAAAAGATTAACTACAAAAAAGGTATGTGAGCAAAAATGCCCATTTACACAAGCATCCAGTTAAGCATAGAGAACAGAACAGCAGGTCAAATAATTACATAGTAAAATACAGTATAAACAGGTCTAACATAATCAGGTCCAATACAGAGATCTTGAGGGATAAATAGAAGAAAGGGGAAGCAAATAAATAACAGTGACAAATTTACAGTTTGGGTTATAGTTAGAGGTATAATTCAGGAACATGAACAGTTGGGTGATGTGTCAAAAAGAAGAAGTGCAAGTCCTGCGGCACCCAAATTCTGCATGCAGATAAGGATTCCCGCTGCGTGATCTGCCTAGGCCCCAAACATCGGGTCAAGGACTGTGTGGCCTGCCAATCCTTCAACCAGGCCACACAGATTAGGCACCAGAAAAAGCTTGAAGCCCACTTGCTGGAGGAGCACCTAGCTTTGATGGAAAAGGGCTGCAGAATCTGTGGGAAAAATCTTTTCCAAAGCCAGAACACAAAAAGAAGAAAAAGGACAAGGAGTGGCACAGAGTCTGGGACTGGTCTCCATCTGCTTGGTGGTGACCACTGGGCACCACTGACACTGGAAGAGCCTCCACTTCAATAAGTACCCCTACTGCCAGGTCTCCTACTGCTCCGGCAGATCAGACCACAGACTCCCTGCCTGCTTTACTCATGGTGCAGTCGGGGCTCTTCTTGGATGACGGAACTCTTATTGTGCTCCTTAGGCCCATATCTTCTTTAGGGTCTATCGCCAGCAGCCAGGTCAATAAGTCACTCCCCAGCCCTACTGAGGAGTGCATAGCCACAGCTGGTAAGCTGGACTCCAGCTCCGCTGTTGTCTGCATGGTCCAGGCCAATAAGTGGAACATTAGCTCGTCTGACATCTACACGGCCATGGCTGATAAATCATTCCCCGGTTCCTCTGGGGACTGCACAGCTGAGGCTCTCCTGCTGGGGTTGCAGGATACCCCTGACATCGAGCTGAGTCAGCTGCAGGACACACAACAGTCTTTAGAGGGTTCCTCGCTCCCACAGACCCAACTGGACCCTCTGGGCTTGCCAGAGGTGGGCACTAATCTGGAGGTTCCCCTTCCTTCACTGGGTCAGTTTCTTCCTGGTTTGCCCACTGGACCTATTGTTAATTGCTCCAAGGATCTTCCATCAGAACCTCTTCAACCTAAGTCACCTTGGACAACCAGGTTCCGCCACCTTGGCCTCTGGCTCCCCAGATGACGGCCGGTCTTCCATCGGGTTCTACTCAAACCCCAACACCAAGTGACCCTTCATTAGGTGACCCTTTGCTGGGTCAATGTATGTCTGACACTCTGACCATTCCTCAAATGCAGGATGGCCTTCTGTCAGGCCCCCAGGCACTGAATCATCCAGTGCTGGACATTCCTGTGCCTGATCCAGTGCCAGCCCCTTCGAATGTCCCTATGGGGCTGACACCTGGTCCTACTGGACCTCCTGCTGGGCCTTTGGCCCCACCTCCTGCCAGGCCTTCAGCTTTGCCTCCAGCTGGACCTATGGGCAATGTTACAGGCTATCCACCCCCACAATACCCAATGTACTCTTCACAGGGGTAGCCAATGCCTGGTTATAAACCCCATTATGTACCGGGGTACCAGACACTGTGCTATTCTAATCAAGGGTATGCTTCTTCTGGCTTTCTCTACTCCTGTCAGGCTCATGAATACCCTCAATATCAGACACCAGGCTATCCATTATACCAGCCTCCTCCTCCACCACCACCTCCTCCTCCTCCTCCTCCTCCTCAGCCTCAACCTCTGCCTCCACAGCAGCCTCAGGCTGATATCCAGGCAGTATTTCAGACCCGGATTCAGGAGGCAAGGGTATGTTTCTTCTGGCTTTTCCTACTCCTATCAGGCTCATGGATACCCTCAATATCAGATGCCGGGCTATCCATTATACCAGCCTTCTCCTCCACCACCTCCTCCTCCTCCTCCTCCTCCTCCTCAGCCTCAGCCTCTGCCGCCACAGCAGCCTCAGGCTGGTATCCAGGCAGTGTTTCAGACCCTAATTCAGGAGGCCAGAACTCAACTAGACTCGGAGCTTTACCATCGGAAATCAGTAGCGGCCTCTACTCCTGCCTCCTTTCTGACCCAAAATCAGCCTCTCCTGTAGATTCCCACCTTTGCCGAGAAGGCTCCCCTAGACACCATGTCAGGGATAAAACCCAGGACATTCCTTTAGAAAAGGTTCAGACCCCCAGCAGACACTCTTCGGACTCTGACTCCGACTCATCCTCTAGCCCTGGTACGCATACACCTACAGAGCCTCAGTCTAAGGAGTCCCCAAAGTCCCCTCCAGAGGACTCTTCCTTTGCAGAACTCCTCATGACTATACAAAATGCCTATGGCTGGGCTATCCAGGAACAGGTCCAAAGCAAAAAAGGCTTGTGGAGCATCTAGACATGACTGACACAGCTCCTATGCCCATAATGCCTTGGACTGGGCCCCATGAAGACCTGATGTCCACTATATGGCAACAGCCTTCCTCCATTCTGGCTGTTTCAGAAAAGGCAGGTAGGATGTACCACCCCCCGATGGGATCACACACCTTACTGGCCTTCCTAATGCAGACTCAGTTGTTATCATGGCTGCCCATGAACAGTCCTCTAAACCTAAACATTTAAGCATGTCTCCTCCTTATAAGGAGTCTAAGCAGCTGGACAATTTTGATCATAAGATCCATTCCTCCTCCACTTGCACCCTCAGGTCCCTTAATTATGTGGCTCATATGGTTTCCTACCAGAAATCTTCCCTAGCCTTGCTCAAGTCCAAGCTGGAGGCTATCCAGGACCAGGAGCTTAAGGCTGAGATTGCCAAGACAGTGAGAATGGCTAAAATCTCCTGTTGTCATGCCATCCTGGCCACTTATGACATAGTAGACTCAGTTGCTTGCACCACAGCCACTGCTGCCTGCATTAGGCAACATTCATGGCTGAGGATCGTTGGCCTAGCACAAGACATCCAGACCTCCAGCCTGGATGTCCCTTTCAGGGGATTTGTATTATTCAGAAGTGACACCAATGATGTTATCACTGAATTGCAGGACCATGGTAAATCCATCTATGACGTCCACTTCATGTACCAAGGGGGTTATAAAGGCAAAGAGCCTTTTCATCAGCAACAGAGATGCCAGACCAAAGAGGCTCCTGCCAACACAAGGCCAAATGCTGGTATCCAGCATCAGGAACCCCTACTCCCCCTGCCAAGTCCCAGAAGCCCCCCGGAGGAGCTGCTGACTCCCACCCCTCAGTCTCCTGATTCATGGGGGATCACTCTACCTCCTCCAGATCCTCTGGGGAAACCAGTGGGGGGAAGATTTGTCCTCCACCTTCCGGTCTCACAGGACATAACCACAGATTCTTGGGTCCTTCAGCTAATAGCAAGAGGTCACACCATAGAGTTCCTAGACAGGCCTCCAGACAACCCCCAGGCCTCTCCCATTATCCTACAAGGCACCTGTCTCTGATAGGGGACAAGATCCAGGCTCTTCTGCAAAAGTCAGCCATAGAGCCCGTGGCTCCAGCACAGATAAGAAGAGGGAACTACTTCCATTTCTTCCTAGTGCCCAAAAAGATGGGCAACCTAAGACCCATCTTGGACCTCAGCATGCTCAACCTGTACGTCGAGTACAAGAGGTTCTATGTGCTCACCATCCAGGGACTTCTACACCTGCTCGACAAGGGCCATTGGCTTTGTGAGCTGGACATGCAGGATGCTTACTGCCCAATTTGTAAAGATTTGCAAGTACAAGTTAGAAGAAATGGACTTGTGTGAGATCTGAGGATTTCAAGTATTGTTTAAGTGGGGTTTTCTGGTGCCTTGCCAGATACTTGGTGGCATGGACCTTGAGGAACAAAGTGTGTGAAATGTAACTGTAAAAGGGAGGTTTTCTGGTGCTTGTCAGATATAGGTGCCATGAACCATAGCCCAGCGTTTGTGAAGAAGGATGTCTCTAGCAGCCCAGTGGGGTTGGAGAATTCAGAATGTCCTAAAGTAATGGCAGAGATAATCCAGTTTGTAGCTTGAGTGAGTAGCCCCTCATTCTAAGCACAAATGGATCTAACTGGCTACCCAGAGGAAAATTTGTTTAGATGTTAACACAAGTCATCTAGTTGCTTTAAAGTAATGCCAGTAATCCTGAAATAGGACTGGCAGCAGATTTCGTGAGTCCAAGGTCCCTGAAAGATGGGCTGGGCAGTAGCATGTTGTAAGTCCCAAGGTCCATGAAATAGGGATGGTGGCAGCCCATAGAAGTCTGGTAACCCTGAAAGAGGGCTGGACATGGTGTGGAAAAATGTGCATGGAAAGAGAACATTTGCCTGAAGAAAGTTTTTGAAATGTTTTGCCTGCAATGTGTCATCTGTCATGTACAATGCAAGCCCAGGGGGCACCACCTTTATTCACTGTTAACCTAAAAAGCCATACAGTAACATCCCAAATTCCTGGTTGTGAACAATCCATCTTTGAGTACCTGAGTGATGTTTTTGGGGCCCCTCAGATAGGAGACACAGCATAGCCCTGGCACCTCTCTCCCAGACTCGGTTAAAATAGAAATGTTATTTTGTACCCTACCCCCGACCTCTGAGATGCCCGAGCCAGGTATTTACACTAATACCAGGTGTGGTACTTATTTTCTGACAACTTGTGGTTTGTTGCCTTGTCTGTGTAACAAGTGGGGGTTCCCGGTTGCAAGATGGTGGTTCTTGGCCCGGGGCAAGTAGTGGTTACACTTCTATAATTCTGCTGGTAAAAGTAATAAACAAATTGATATTTCAACTTCCCTTTCATCAATATTTTTTAAATATTTAAATGTGTTTCTTCAGCATAAATTTGTTTTACATGGGATAGCCAAGGGCTGAACTGGTTTGACCTCAGGTCAACAAGTTCTTTCTGCTTAAAAATGTCATGTACTCTGTCCTTAATAAAAATTCATAGAGGAATGAAATTATTAAACTCTGTAAAAGTAATTCCCACTAATATTGAAAGCCTATGCCAGCAACTGCATTTCTGGGAAATGAAAGCAAATGGATTTTACAATCTCTACTAGCCAAAGCAATTTTCTCCATGAAGCACTTATAATATATGGTAGTCTCTATGCTTCAGAGCAGCAATCCTAACCCTATCCTGATGCATTAGTTTTTGCAAGAGCATCTATGCTTGGTTGGCCCATTTCTGCCTTATCCGCATGCATAGGCATACCTTTTGGTAACCCCAAAATCTTAAAAAATAAAAAAACAGTTAAAGCTGGGTCTGCTTGTGCCATTTTTTAGATAACCCATACCTCTGTGGCATATCGTTTCATGCTCTTAATAGTACTTATTTTGTTTGCCCCATGCAATTTAATAAATCTTTGTTGCCTACACATAGTATAGTTACATTTAGTTGCTATGTTATTGATATGTTTAGTCCATTTACCATTGCAGTCATAAATATTGTCATGGCTGTGAGTTTGATGTGACTCCCACAAGTCCTGTACAGTACATCAATATAAACCAGTATACCTGACTTGTGGGTCAGATGTCAGCCAGCCATGAAGGTGAGAAAAAGGTGGTACTGGCTGCTGTCCTGAGGTGGTTGGTGGATGGGGGGGGGCATGAGGGGGTGTTACTGAACACCAGGGAATGTCTGTTCTTATACTGGGTTATGGGAATCAGGTGAGAAGGTATTACTAGACTACAATGGATCGAGGTTATTATACTGGGCATAGGGATAAAATTTGGGAGGAGGAACTGGGCACAGCTGTTTATTTTCTTTTTTTAAAACATAACAGCACCAGAGATGCATGCTTGGGGGAGGGGTGAGGGCCATGCAATAGCATTGCAGGCAGTGTGGACAGTCATCCATGCAATCCAAGGAGCAAATTCAAACTCCTCTATAGATAACAATGGATGCAAATGACCTCTTAGCACCTTTAATAGGCAAAGAAGTCATTTTCATTGGGGCTTTCAAATATCACAGGTTAGTGCAAGAGTGCTAGCAGGTTTGGGATGCCCTAACTGTTTTTGTTCCTTGAGACCTCTGTTCATCACAGGCACATTGCTGTCTCTGGCCAGTAGCGGATTTTGCTTTGTGCAGGACACATACAGTATGTTAGTGGCTTAGTTAGGGATGTGCTCTAGGGGGCAATATTGAAACAAACGTAGGGCACTCACACTGCGCTCTGAAAATATTTGAATATAGCAGATTTAGAGTGTTGCACTAATTTGTACTCAGGATATGGACGATGTGTCGTTCAAATAGAGATCTTTGAATAGTGGTGCCTAAATCTCTTAAAATACCCTTCACTAGTCACAGCTAATACATTGATTTTAGACTGATGCTGTCTTTCTCTCTTTCTTCTAACTTTGTCAAAGAAGAACACATTCCTGAGGACTGAGAAACAGTAGCGTTCACATATACAATAGGTGCTTTGGGAATGTCTTTCTATCTCACTTGCGTGGTCAGTCTCTCTCTGAAAAATGTATATATAATGACTGACTGACTGCCATTATTTCTAGCCACTGTGACTCATAACCTAGTCCATCTACTGTCATTCAGTGCCACAGTCAAAACCCATTCCATTCCTCACCTGATCCATCTTCCACATTTGATCACACAGAACCAAGCACCTCCAGGACTGCTGAAAGCAAAATAAACAAGCATTTGTCAATGCCGAATGTTTGCTTGCTGGCATTGGCATTGGTAGTGTAGAAGTTACAGAGCTGCATAATAGGAATGGCAGTGAAGTATTGAACTGAAGCCAACCCCACCACCACCCTGCAGAGAGTGACAGGCATTGGGGTGTGCCTTTGGGTCATCAGGCATAACGACCATGCCATTTCACCACATCCTACCCTGCAGACACTGACAAGTGTCACGGTGTGGCTTGGGGTCTTTGGCCCTTATGCGCACCCCATTCCATCAGGAAATACAGTGAGATGGATGTGGTATAGGAGAATGGGGTGAAGTTTGGGCCCAAAGAGTCCAAGGCACACTTTGATGCCTCTCACTGGCTGCAGGGTGTGGGTGGGGGTGGAATGGTATGAGCATTACAGGCAAGAATCCCAAGTCACACCCCTGATGCCTGTCATTCTCTACAGGGTGGGGTGTTATGGTCAGAAACCCTAACGCCTCAGGCATTCGTTGGTATTTTCACTCCAAATTTTCAACATGGTTTTTTTGTGACCCCCACCTCATGAACAGTGGCAATATCAGTTTGTTAGCCGAAAACTGCTTTTGCACAGCGACTAATGCATTTGGCACCACAGGAGCAAAAACACATTCCAAACAGGATGTGAAAAATGACAGCGGTACTGTTCATGGGGAGGTGTAAAAAATGGCAATGCTGAAAATCTGCTGTGAAAATCTTAAAAAAACTGGTGAAGCCATGAGCATGCGTAGAAACTGTGCAACACACACCTGTAATGTAACTTGTTTGGAGATTTATTTACAGCAGATTGTTAACACAGGCATTTTGGGACCTCCAATCATAAACAGTGTCAGTGTGATTTGCTTTATCTATCCTGAACAATGATTTCCCACAGCGACCACGCATTTCTGCACTGAAAGTGTAAAAACTCATTTCGGCCATGTTGTGGAAAATGACAGCTGTACTGTTCATAAGGAGGTGTGGAAAAATGCCACTGGTGAAAATCTGGACTGAAAATATTACAAATTCATGAACTTACGAGGATGCATGGAAACTGCGCAATGCTCACTCATAACACAGTCATTTTATGGAGTTTCGTCACCAAATATCAACCTAGCCATTTTAAGACCTCTGCTCATGACCAGTGTCACTGTGATTTTCTTAATCTGTCCCAAACATTGTTTTCGCACACCGACTGTACCATTGTGCGCTACATGTGCGGAAACACATTTTGGGTGAGATGTGAAAAATGGTAGCTGTACTGCTCATAAGGAAGTGCAGTGAAATGGTACTGTTGAAAATCTGGTGTGCAAATATTACAAATTCGCAAACTTGCCAGCGTGCGTGGGAATGCATTCATGGCTCCTAAAACAGTCATTTTGGAAATTTTTTCACTGAATTTTCAATATGCCATTTTAATACCTCTGCTCATGAACAGTGTCACTGTGATTTTCTTAATGTGTCCCATACATTGATTTCAGCACACTGACTGCACCATTGTGTGCTACATGGGTGAAACACATTTGGGTGAGATGTGAAAATGACAGCTGTACTGCTCATAAGAAGGTGTGGTAAAATGGCAATGTTGAAAATCTGGAGTGAAAATATTGAAAATTCGTGAACTTACAAGCGTGTGTAGGAACTGTGCAACGCACGCTTGTAAAACAGTCATTTTTAGGAATTTTTCCACCAAATTTTCAAAATAGGCTTTTTGAGAGCCCACCTTATGAACACTGGCATTGTCATTTCATTAATCGGTCCCGAAAGGTGATTTTGTGCAGTGACTGCTAAATCACCCTTTGGGCCTGATTAACGCCATGACAGTGACAGCATTCATGAGAAGGGGTCCCAAAACCCATGTTGAAAATTTGGCAAAAATTCCAAAAATGCTCGAGATATGCAGCAAAGCTGAAAAACCTATCTATTACATTATACAGCTTACCGCATTTCTCAGTTCGCTGTCGGCTTTGAAGAGTGCAGACGTGTTCCCAGTCCACCAAGATCGCTATGCCCGGACTGCAGAGGTGAAGGGCATAAGAGGGGTGTGGAGGCAGGGTGCATAGTGGTGGGTGCGGTGGGGGCAGGGAGACTAGGGACCGCTTTTTAATTTACAGTTTTTTTTTTTCTATTGTTAAGATGATGCGGGACATTTGTCATGCTGGGGTGGGCTCCCAGCATGGCAGCTGGAAAGGCTGTTTGTGGGGGCTGGAGCCGATGGGGGATTGGGCACCCCCTTCAGCCATACGAGCTTGTGCCACACTGGGGTGGGCTCCCAGCATGGCAGCTGTTTGGGGGGGTCTGGAACTGACAGGGGGTTGGGCACCCCCATCAGCCATACGGACGTGTGTCATGCTGGGGTGGGCTCCCAGCATGGCCCCAGGAAAGCTTTTTTCAGGGGTGGCATGGGTCGACGGGCATTGGGCACCCCCGTGGGCCATAAGCAGTATGTGCGCATGATCACGCGCAATATGCGCATGTGTGTTGAGAGGGAGCTCTGCTCACTGAAGCGGAGCTCTCCCTTTCAACTGTATGCCACTGCATTTTCAACTGCTGTCATAGACAGCTGGAGCAGTAATTGGCACACTGCGACCGCGCCTGCAAATACACTGACTGAATTTGAAGAGGCTGACACACCTCTGGAAAACTCAGATGATGACACTATGTTTCTTGCACATGCGTGCAAGCAAACATAAAAATGGAAAGATGGCACATTCACTGGATAAATGAGTGTTTGCAGTGTAGAAAGGACAAGGAGCAAACATCCTTATGCAGTGCTCTACATACAGTGCTTCATCATGGGGACACTGAGGGAAAAATCTCTACAAATTATGATACAAATTATTAGTCACATACATGTTTAAAGGAATTGCAGTGAAGATCATAGCTAAAGTTACTTAGTTCATTTAAACATACACATGCTTTTAGACATTGCACTAGGTTATCACTGTGAGACATTTCACATGTCAATTACTTGACCATATGACTGGTGTAAATGGTTCATAATCCATAATAGCCTGCCTTGTAGCTTGATCACCAAAATGTAAAACTATATCCCTACACCTCTGTTCCAACAAAGGGAGTGATTTTTATTATATAATTTATCTTGTATAGGTCTAATAATGCATATAGAAACAATAGAGACACAAATACCATTACATGTTTTGCAGAAGAATGGGAGGAAATATATAAAGCAGTTATATAATCTGACTAGTAGAGACCAAAGCTTTTTATTCCTGTTAATCCTTTTCTTGTAATGAATACCTTTCTTGTAGTAGCCGCTTTTACTAGTCACAACATCACATATGTAAAAACAGATTCTATCCATAATTTTAATAATGCCTATCTCTCTAATACTGAATTTTAATTTCAATACGCCAACGGCAGTGACACAGATTTAAATAACTCATTAACCTATAATTTGGATTTGAAAGCGAGTTTCTAAAGAGATTTCTTACTGCCTTTCTTACAACAGACTGTCAGATACTTCTCCATCTATATTATAAGATGCAGTGAGCACCTTAATTAGAGGTAGAATTATTTCTTATACTTTCATTAAGACAGAGAAACTCAATTTTAAAAATGTAAACCTTGAGAAGAGAAAATACTGTCTTGAACTAAACAGCAGCACTAATGATCCCTCATTTTTATCACTTAATTAACTTATTATTAGACTTAATTATTTACTGAGAGAAAAAAATACATTTAAATTGGATTGAGTCTGATGGAAATATTTGGTAATGGGTCATGTCTAATTAGGTGTTGGTATAGACATCAAGAATGAGTGAAGGCCATGCTCATATTTTTGCAACTAGTGTGCTCAGCCACTGAAGTCATTAATGCTACTTTCAGAACTTTACAAGTCACTATTTCTCGGCTTCCCTATAGATTCTTTTTTTAACCTAATACTCCTTTCAAAGAGGAGAAGCAACAAAAATTCACAGTTGGCATCAGCAGAGCTCAGCTGCACTGCATCCCCAAAACTTTGAATTTCTAGCCATTCTATTCTTCATTACTAAGGATATATTCATTTGCACCTTATAGCTCATTAACACATGAGGCTACATCTGGAGCTGAAGTCTTAATGCCCTGCTTCTGACAATATTTATTTATTTTTGGTAACCAGGTAAGTGCACTAGATATAGGAAATGCCTATTTTCAGGCATGACCTGGAAGAGTACAAGTCATAATACAAAGTACAGTCAACTGAATAGAGAGCATAAACACAGAACATGAAAAGCAACAAGGTAAAAGATCAGTAACCAATAAGCAACAGGCAGTATATAGAGGCACAACAATAACATGGTACAGCAGCAAGGCAATAGCATGGTACAGCAGTATATAAACAATTATCCAAATGTACAGCAGTTAGCTATTATCAATAGGCTAACAGTACAATCGAGCCTTAAAGGATGCAAGAGAGCAAGATAAATAAGGGAGCACCTTGATACATAAGTGCACACAGTAGCAAACAATATGACCGGATACGATAGACAACTTTAAAGCAGGGCATTAGGATGAGAGGAGAGGACATTAGGAGAAGTAGTGTTGAGTAAGTCAGAAGTAAGTGCAAATAAGGAAAACAGAAAGCCAAGAATAGGTGTGTGCAAAAAAAAAAATTCCTCTGGCAGAATTTCTGCAAAAGTCGGATTTTCGCTTTCGTGAAAGTTCAGAAATCTTTTCACCAACTTTCACAGAAATTCAGCTGAAAACTGAAGAATAAATGTAAGAAATGCTGGTTAATGTATTAAACTGTGGGAAAAAATCTCTGCAGAACTGATAACTGTCAATGTTCAGTTCTGCGATTTATGTATTAAACTGCGGGGAAAAAAACCCTGCAGAAGTAATGGAAGAGACTTTTTCTCTGCATGTCATATAAAAAGTCCACAGTTCATAATTAAATGCCATAGTACTAGATGGAAATCCACAGTTATTTGGTAAAAGTTCGGAATTCCACCACAGGTGAAAGAGCAGAAAATTCCACAAAATTTTCTAAATTTCACGGAACTTCCATGACAGTGGAAATCCACACTTTCACCCACCCCTAACTGAGAGCAGAGACAGCAAGGTGAGAAGTATTCAGTTGGAGAGGTTCAAGGGGGATGAAAACAGGTACAGGTATAAGTTGACTGGAGGTGTCTGGTGCCTAAAGCTAGAGTGTGTAGGGGATTTTCCAAATTGCAAGTTATATTCTGCTTATCCATGGGGTTGATGCCATTTTTGCCTTTAGAAAGTATTTAAAATCAAAACTGTTGCTTTCTTTTGTTCTCTGTAAAAAAAAAAATGTAAGCTTCATTTTTTGCTGCAGACCTCACTTGATCTATGGTGCCATCTCTTCCCCTCCATTCCTTAACCCCAATTTACATACTCCTTCTTCTGCTGTCTCTGTTTTTGCCTCTGTCTCTCCTAAACTAATCAGTTAGTTAATATGCATTTAAGAATGGGGCAACAGGTGGAACAACAATCAGGTGTCAACTGAAGCAGCTGAGTAATGTACCCACAGAAAAGCATGCAGTATATGTAAGTTTGTGTGGTGTGGGCTTGGGCAGTGCTGGCAGGTAGCAAGCCTTTGGTTGTGCTATGAAAAGTATATGCTTTTCCTGATTTGAACACTTCATGGTATGCAAGGATCCTGATGTGAAGTATTAAAAATCCCAACCTATCAACTCAAACTGAATCACCAAAATCAAATCCAATAAAGGACAAGCCGACTTTCACTCATTAAAACCAACTTCATATCTGTTGCATTATACATCCAAAAACTACTTAATGATTAGTCAGACTTCCCCATTTCCAAGTTTAGTGTGAGGCAGTCAAGCTTTTCCACATTCAGCTTTAGTGCAAGGCATTCAAGCATCTCCAGTTTCGGAGTAATGTAACTGTGCTTCTCCATCTTCAACTTCAAAGTGAGATGGTCAAGATTTTCCATCTCCATCTTCAGCGTGAGGCATTGAGGTTCCCTATATTCAGCTTCAGTGAAATGCAGTGAACTTTCTCCATCTCCAACTCCAGTGTGAATCAGTCATGCATCTCCATCTCCAGCTTCTCTGTGACACAGTCAAGCTTCCCCATCTCCTATTCCAGTATCAAGCACTTGAGCTTCTGCACACCAGACTTTAGTGAAATGTAATTGAGCGTCTTTACCTACAGCTTAGGCTTCAGATTACAGCAGTTGTGCTTCTGCATTGACAACTTCAGTATGAGATAGAGGTTCAGTTAATGTTACTGTTTGTGGGAAACCAACAAATCCATAAGTCTAAATTTGGAACTCTTTCCAGATTTGTAAAAGCTGCACTAGTCAAATGTTTTCTACAAACCAATTTTTGGAAGGTAATTATTTATTTATTTGAAACGTTTCAGCAGGAAAGGCATACTGAGCTATAATTGCTCATTTCCAGATGCATCCTGGGGGAAGAGGAAAGGGCGACACAACAATTTAAATATAGAATGGATGAAAAAATCAAAGTGGAGGTCTGTAGAGAAAATGATGCAGCAGTTACATAAACATTTTTAGATAATTAAGCAAAAAAACAAGATTAAGTGAGCATTTTGGCTTAACAGCACACCTGACTGTCCTCAATGAAACACACTGCTAAAAGAAAGGATTGGGGAATACCTTGAGACCATCAGATTACATTATCCAAAGCAGCATGGATTCACAGGAGAGAGATCTTGCCAAACAAACCTGATTGAGTTCTTCTACTTGGTGACTGGGGAAGTGGATTGGGGAGGGACGGTGAATGTGGCCTACCTGGATTTTAGTAAAACCTTCAACAGCATACCACAGAGGAGACTTTTAAGCAAGCTGGGCAGCCTGAGAGTGGAACCTAAAGTAGCAAAATGGGTACATAGTTGGCTAAGTAATAGGACTCAAAGGGTGATGGTAAATGGGGTTTGCTCAGAAGAAGGCAAGTTAACCAGTGGGGTGCCACAGGGGTCAGTACTGGGACCAGTCCTCTTCAGTGTCTTTATTAGTGACATCCCAGAGGGGTTGGAATGGAAAGTATGCCTGTTTGCGGATTACACAAAGATCTACAACAGAGTGGACATAGTAGGGGAGTGCACAGAATGAGGGAAAATCTGAAAAAGCTGGAAGACTGGTCAAAAGCTCGACAACCAGGGTTCAATGCCAAGAAGTACAAAATTATGCACATAGAGCACAAAAACCCAAGGGCAATATACCAAATTTGGGGCAGGGGTGATGTCAACCACAAAACAGAAAAGAGACTTGGGGTGGGGGAGGTATCATACTTGATGACCTGAAGGTAGAAAAGCAGTGTGATAAGTCAGTAGGTAAAGCTAGTATGATGCTGGGGTGCATAGGGAGGAGGTATTATGAGCAGAAAGAGGGAAGTAGTGTTATCCCTGTATAGATCAATGGTGAGGCCACACCTGGAGTACTGTGTCCAGCACTGGAAACCCCATCTCTGGAAAGACATAGATCAAGTGGAAGTAGTCCATAGAAGGACAACCAAAATGGTGCATGACCTTTATCAGAAGCCTTATGAGAAAAGGCTCAAGGAATTTAATATTTATTTATTTATTTAGATTTTGGTAACCTGGTGAACCCTCTGAGACCAGAGATCCCTTTTTCAGGGGCGACCCAGGGTTAATTACAATGACCACTTACATTAGGTGAAAATTATAATAGGATTTGAGTAAAATACAATATTAAGTTACAGAGAGTACATACACAATCATAGGGGTACATTAGACAAAAGTTGGTACAGGTCAGGAAGTAGGCAAATATACAAGGAGAAACAGGAATTCGTAGGAATCAACAGGGTTGAAACAGTTGCTTACATCAGGTCTACAGTGTTTTTAACATTAACCATAGGTGATCCAAGGAGAGAAGGGTATAGGTCAGCTGGCATAGGAAGGGGGTAGGTGTGCTCTTTATGTGCTCTTTAGAGAAAAGAATGGAAAGGGGAAACATAATAAAAACAATAAAATACTGCAAAGATATATATAGGGTACAGGAGGGTGGTATTTTTCATAAAAAAAGATGCTTAAGGACAAGGGAACATGATATGAGACTGGAGGTGGGGAGGCTCAGATTGCATGTAAGGAAGTACTTCTTCATGGAAACGGTGGTGGGCATTTGAAACAGGCTCCCAGGAGAGGTTGTGGGTGCTAAAATGGTGGCAGGATTCAAGCATGCATGGGATAGATACAAAGGGACCTTAATACCAGGGTTGGGGGGTCTGGAGATTGGGTAGGGTATGTGGTAGCACCTTAGGTAGGGATTTTTAGGGAAGACTGGGTGGGCCAAGAGGTACTTTTCTGTCAACAACGTCTATGTTTCTACTATACAACAACATGTACTCTAGTGTATCTTATTGCTTTTATAGACTGGATCTTTTTTATATACGTTTTTGGTATTTTTTAAAAAAATTTTTTAATATAATTTTTTGTTGTGTAAGTGTACATCTCCAAAAACAGTACCCTAAAGTTAACTATTTGGCCACTATGTGGTGATATAAAGAAGCAGGCTAGGTAGTCCCTACCCTCATTTAAGTGTGGGAAGAATAGAACAGGTTGGTGCTGAGAGATGAAGTAGTACCCCAACACACACACACTGGCATATAAGTGGCCAGTTGGAAGCATGGGGCTTTTCAGGTTGACATCACAGAGAAGGTTAGTTGGAGGTATGCAGCAGTTGCATTTTGCTGCAACAGCAGCAGCAGCAGTTTTGTTGACCTTGTTGGGCAAATGATTAACAATTTGTTTGAACAGCTGCCCACACTTCCAGGAGAACTTTAAAACAACATAATTTTTGGACACAAATCAGCTTATAGTTCTCATTAACTCCAAATTTCTCCCCCACCCTCAATATTTATTACTGAGGTCATATGCATTAGACAGAATCCTTGTTCCTTGAGAGTTCAGTGTCTCCTATTGCTTATTCCCATTTTGATGTCACACTACTCTGCCTGTGACATTACAGTCATCCCCCTGGTAGTAGATTATGATGTGACAATAGAGGATTATGATTTCAAGTAGGGAATAAACTGTAGGGACAAATTAACTGAAATGGACAAAGGTCCTGTTCTGTGGGAAATTCCTCAGTAATAAATAAGAGGGAGGAGAACTCTATAGAAGGTAAATGCAGTACAAACTTAATTTTTGTCTAAATATTATGTTTTCCAGTGTTTTCCTTGAGGTACCATCAGCTCTTTCATGCACTGTGCTGCCAGTAGGACTTATTTTCAGAGCTATTTATTTTTTGATGGGTTTGAGGGGAGTATAGTAAGTTTGCCTGTCGGCTATCAGAGTGTTTATACATTTTGCACAGTTATAGTGGATCTGTTGAGGCCTTTAATGCATGCTTAATCATCAGCAGCAGTTTTGGTAATAGGTTCAGACATTTAATGCACCCATAGTAAGTGAAGCTGATGGCGGGTGGTGGGAATTTTTAATTCTGACCTTTTTGCCTTTTTAATCAGGGCACTACAGGATTAATTGGATGTTGGATGGTATATAAATGATGGCAGGGCAGCCATCTTGTCGTGTCAGTGGCACAATAGGTAGTTCACTCACATCTAGGGCTGGAAGATCAGATGGTCTTGGGTTCTAGACGCACACCATGTACATGGGGTAATACTCATAACTGACACTGTAGTGCAGAATGGGGGTGCTGCACAACTGAGGTGCCATCCTTTGGCTGTCACATTGAACAGAGGTTTCTTCTGCCCATCTCTGGCCACAGCCCAGATGGAAGTAAAAGATCCCATGGCATTTATTGAAGAAGAGTAGGGAATTTTATTAGATAAAAGAAATACTAACTTAAAAAGTACAGTATATACAAAAACAACAAAAAAAAAAACACTTTCAGGATCAAATAATAAATAACATCACTAAACTAAAGGCAGAAGGGGGAACTACAAGAGTGTGATAAGGAAAAGGCAGAAGTCCTAAATAAGTACTTCTGCTCTGTATTTACACAGAAGAATGGTAATGTCCAGTCCTAAAAAGGATCAGCACCCCAGGACTATGGGTTGATACAAACCCCTTCACAGCAGACCAAGTCCTGAAAGCACTAAATAGCCTGAAATTAGACAAGGCCATGGGGCCTGATGACATGCACCCCAGAATATTTATTTATTCATTCTCTGATTACAAATACCATTGAGCAAAGGACTGCTCATTTACAAAGGTTCCGCTTCAGTAATGGGGAGGGGTAGCAAAGACAGACAAAGGGAAGTAAAATAACTTTACAGTTTGCAGTAAGCATCATAATACAGGTTATTGACAGCCTCTGAAACATTTGAAATACAGAGGTGGTGGTAAAAACTAAGGACAATAAGGGGAGGTAAAAATAAAGGTTGGTCAGAAAAAGGGGTGGGAAATTTGCAGCCAGGTGGCCTTGTCCTGAGGAGTAGTAAGGTAGGTCAAAATGAAAAGGAGGTAAATAGGGAGAAAGGGGATAGGTTTAAACAGGGGAGAAAAGGAGAGGAAAGAAAAGGAAGGAGGAGGGAAGAAGAAAGTGCAGATGTGTCCACAGTAGCCCAATGTCTAACATGGCTAATGTAGTGATTGGCAAGGTATTTGAGGAGAGAAAATTTAAAGGGTAGGCATGAGAGGGTGTGAGAGACGGGGGCAAAACCGAGGCAGGGGAGGCTCAGTCAATCTGCAGTGGTCATACTAGATGCACAGTACAGCACATACAGGAATTAGTCGGGGCAATCACAGGTGCTTTCTTTCATAATGTGCTGATGCAGGAGAAGTTTAAATAGGACCATATGAGGTAGGCTAGTTAGTTCATGGCCCAAGCAATTTAGCCAGCTTGGGGCTCTGTAGAAGAAAGACCTCTAGCCTTGGGTGGTCCAGAACCTTGGTACGAGTAAGTGTTCAGTTACAGAGGCCCGAGTAAGATGAGCTTTTTGGGATCTGGGCAGAAGGCAGGAGATCCCTGTTGGTGGAGCCCCAAGGAGTGCCTTTTTGGAAAGTATGCATAAATGGTACTTGTTCCATCCTTGGAGATTAAGCTATCCAGTTTGTGCATATAGATCGCACATGTGGGTGAGGCGGTCAGCATCCATAATGACCCTACAGGCTTTGTTTAGGGTAACATTTAGTCTTTTTACGGATGTGGCAGAGGCGGCTCCATAGATTACCAAACCATGATCATGGATAGTACCAAACTGTATACAGCAAGTTTAAGCACTCTTGGGGTTAGGTTCCTGCTATGCCTGAATTACAAGCCTAATTTTGCATTCACAGACTTGGCAATGATCTCAATGTGGGGGATGTAGGAAAGGTGGTTATCCAAGGTTACACCAAGATATTTGAATAGTTTAACTTGTTCGAGAGAGGCTACATGGCCATTTCTGACTGTTAAGGCATGAGACCTATACTTGTGGTGGGAGGAAGTGAACAGCAGAAGTTTCGTTTTTTTGTAGTTCAGGACAAGTTTGTGTGATTGGAACCATTTTTTGACTTTGAGGAAACCAAGCTGGAGGTTGTTTTGAAGTGCAGAGGGATCAGAGTTGCTTGCGAAGATAACAGCAAATAGTAAAAGAACTAGGGAAGGAACTTGCAGCACCACTAGCAAAACTCTTCACCAAATCACTAGAGATTGGAGAGGTGCCCATAGATTGGAAGAGGGCAGCAGTGGTTCCACTCCATAAATCTGGAAGCAGAGAAGAGGCAGGAAATAACTGCCTGTAAAGCCTCACTTCTGTGGTGGGAAAATTAATGGAATCTTTACTCAAACAGAGGATTTTAGCATTCCTTGAAGCCAGCGGATAACAAGATCAGGAATTCAAAAAACAGGTGGCACTCGGGTCTCTCCTTAAAAATATTGCAAGCAACCAAGCCAGTAACAAAATAGTGTTTTTATTATGCAAGGAGTACCAAACAACAACGGACTCCCTCACCCAGCGCTTCAACTTAAACCAAGTCTTCCTCAGGGGTGTGGTTACAATACAAAAATGTCATTCTTTAAATACACGTATCTACTACATAATACATGAGATACTAGTGATGCATTCAAATATCAGCCTACATAAGAATAAAGTTATATGTCTTTAAACAATATACATAATACTAAACAATGTATAAACAAATAATGGCTAAAAAGTTATTTTTAGTACCAGAATTGCACATCACTTTATAAGTATGACAAATTTAAAAGACACAGTGTATTCGTCAGTTGAAACTGGCATATTTTACATTCTGACGAAACAGTAGGGATGGCAGTGGGTTCAAGCCAAGCTAAGAATCTTAAGGATTTTGTGGTTCAAAGCAGATTACAGACTACACGATCAGAGACAACAACTACATGGTTACCTCAGAGACCACAAGGTTTTTTTAAGTGTTGTAGATGCAACATATGCAAGTACACTGTATCAGGGAAAGTATTCCAACATCCAATGGAGTCTAATACCAGTGTTGATATTAGACAACTAATTACATGTGACACTAGCTATGCGGTTTATGCCCTTTGGTGCACCTGTAATTTAATTTACATTGGGAAAACAGTGCGCCCATTGAAACAGAGGATCCAAGAGCACATCAGATCCATACTTAATAAAAGACAGGATACACCAGTTGGCATGCATTTTTTAACACATCATTCATCTAAAACAGAAGATGTTACTGTAAGTGCATGGGTTTAGAATGGATTCCACCTTTCACACAAGGGGGTAACAGACTGAACAGACTCTTGGAAAAAGAGAGTTTTTGGATATTTAAACTTAATAGTGTTAAACCCAATGGCTTGAATGAAAGGTGGGATTTAAAGCCATTCTTAAATAAATAAATGATTGAAGCTTTATAGTTCCACTATATGTAAGCCAGTAATGTAAAATTTGGATTAAAGCTTTATAGTTCCACTATATGTAAGCCAGTAATGTAAAATTTGGAGACATTAGTAATCTCTTCCTTTTCTTTCCCTCCTCCTTTCAGATCTTTTTTTACCTGAAATGAACAAGAAATAATATTAGTCCTGCAGTTACGAATACAACTGGGATGTTTTCTTCACTTACATACAAAAGTTTTTTGACTGTGGAGAGCGCCTGTGGCAGCCTCCAACTAATGAATACACTGTGTATTTTAAATTTGTCATGCTTATAAGTGATGTGCAATTCTGGTACTAAGAATAACTTTTTAGCCGTTATTTGTTTATACATTGTTTAGTATTATGTATATTGTTTAAAGACATATAACTTTCTTCTTATGTAGGCTGATATTTGAATGTATCATTAGTATCTCATGTATTATGTAGTAGATACATGTATTTAAAGAATGACGTTTTTGTATTGTAACCACACCCCTGAGGAAGACTTGGTTTAAGTCGAAGCGCTGGGTGAGGGAGTCCGTTGTTGTTTGGTACTCCTTGCATAATAAAAACACTATTTTGTTACTGGCTTGGTTGCTTGCAATATTTTTAAGGAGAGACCCGAGTGCCACCTGTTTTTTGAATTCCTGGTTTATGCTATGAGCTGGCTGCTTGTTTGAGGTGAGCACCGAATCGACCTGGCCCCTGTCGCGGCGTTCTCCTTTGTTGTCTTCGGATAACAAGATCATAAACAGCATGGGTTCATGACAGGGAGATCCTGCCAAACAAACCTAATTGAGTTCTTCGATTGGGTTACCATCCTGGTAACCCAACTGAAGAGCTCAATTAGGTTTGTTTGTGGACAATGCCGGGACCGTGGATGTAGTCTACCTGGACTTTGTAGAAAGTGGACTCTGTCCCACACAGGAGGCTGATAAACAAGTTGGACAGCATAGGGGTGGGACAGAAAGTGGTGACTTGGGTGAAAAATGGCTGCAAGGTAGGACACAGAGGGTACAGGTAAATGGCACTTTATCAGCAGAACAGGGTGTCACCAGTGGGGTACCCCAGGGCTCTGTACTAGGGTCTCTGCTTTTCAATATGTTCATAGCAGACATAGCAGGGGAACTCGAGGGGAAGGTGTATCTATTCACGGATGACACCAAGATAAGCAACCAGGAAGACTCCCCAGCAGGACAAATGAAAATGGAGGCAGACCTTAAAAAGTTGGAGGAGTGGTCTGCAGCACGGCAGCTGAATTTTAATGCCAAAAAATGCAAAGTCATGCACATAGGGAGAGGAATCTCAAAAAGGGAGTACTTCTTGGGGGGAGTAAAACTTGCAACAACCAGTCAAGAGTGTGACCTGGGGGTCATGATATCAGATGACTTAAAAGTGAGCAGACAATGTGAGAAGGCAGCATTCAAGGTCAGTGGCATGCTGAGATGCATTGAGAGGGGAATCACAAGCTGGAGGAGGGAGGTCATGCTGCCACTGTATAGAGCATTTGTCCACCCCCACCTGGAGTACTGTGTCAAATTCTGGAGACCACACCTTAGAAGAGACATTGACAGATTAGAGACAGTACAAAGGAAGGCAACAAAAATGATACATGGGATACACTCAGTTCATATGAGGACAGACTGAAGGAATTAAACATTTACTCTCTGGAACAGAGGAGGGAGAGGGGGGAGACATAATCGAGACCTTCAAGTACATAAAAGGGATAAATAAGGTCTAGGTCCAGGAAATTTTGAAGGCCAGTGAGGGAAGCAGAACATGAGGTCATGATCTTAAGCTTAAAGGGGGTTAATTCAGAACCAACGTTAGAAAATTCTTCTTCACGGAGAGAATAGTGGATGCCTGGAACAGCCTGCCATCAGAGGTTGTGGGGGCCAGAACAGTGGTGGGGTTCAAGAACTCATGGGATAGGCATAAAGGTATAATACAAAAGAGAAGGTAGTAGGGAGGGGGTAGTAAGTAAGCAAACACCATGGTCAGACCAGATGGGCCTCAAGGTCCCCTTCTGCCATCACCTTCTATGATTCTATGTTAGACATCTATATTCCTCAAAAAAAGGGAACATAAGAAAAGACAAAACCCTAAAACTGAACTAGAAAATCTTGTCCAATCCACTAACTGCTCATAAAAAGGATCAAAATAGTAACAGCATTCCCTTCACATTCTAGCTAGCTCTTATAGATTCAATCAGCATTTTTCCACAGAGAATTAATTACAGCACGTGACAGCCATACACATTCCTTTTGATAAATATTTAGTAATTCATATTCAATTAATTTCACTAATGATACGATATTTATTAACTGTTGCTGAAAAATCAGTCTACTGCAGCTTGCCACAAAAAAAATTTACACAGGAAGAAATTAAACAAATGGTACTTGTCACAAATGCACTCAGCAGGTCAGGCCCTCTGCTCACACAGTGCCAACCTCCGAGCACAGTAATGTGAACAGGTAACAGACAGGGTAACCCTCCTGTCTGCTTGTGGGTCTGAATCACCTTTGGTCTCAAGTTCTGGGGGGATTCAAACTCTGAACCTTATGCTAGCATACCCAAATGTACACGCTCAGATAAAATTATATTCGGGGGATGCAATATATCTTTCGCCTATGGGCACTTAACCAGGTATCCAAAATGAACCCTTAAAACTCTATAAAAGACTTTAGGTATATTCTTACCTTTTCCCAGTTTAGTAACACCATCAAGCTTTGAACAGTTTTTGTCAGTCTTAACATTCTATACGTCATGTAACCCTCCTGTTACCCTGGGTTACTAGAATCCCAGTAAGACCTAGTGGTAGGCAGGGAAGGCAGCTTGTGAAACTCCAGTTAAATGGATTTCACACTGTATCACACTGTATCACTCTGTTCTCAGTCTCAGCTGAGATTGAGGGATGACATCACTATAGAACTATCGCAGCTGCATGAGCCACATTGGATATAGTGTTTCTGCCTAAAGAGGAACACAGTAAGCTGTTCTTGAAGTGGTGGAGACCGCTGTTACTGGTCTCTGTGCCCCATCCCTGAGGGGGTGGGGTGGAAGGTTTGCCTACTATTCCAGGGGCAACCCCCTGGCTACTGCTAGAGAAGAAGCTGCCTTATTTTTTGCCAAGTGTGTTGGGTGCCAGAAGCTGTCAAGATTCTCCTGTGGGACACCTACAACCAAAGGGTGAGTTCTGCTCTTGTCAAAGGGCCTATGTTTCACCTGAACTGTGTTAAAGTGGGGATTGGACTGCTGAATTAGTGGGAGGCCTAGAGGAATAGGCTTAGCCAAAGTAAAAGTATGTCCAAGTCCAGCACAAGGGGAAAGTCAAGACATGTAGAAGAGATGTGCCATACATCTACCCTTTAATCTACAGTGCCAAGCTTTCAAAAGAGTTGTTTAATGTCCAGAGAAATGGCCGGGTATGGATTGTGGGAGCTGGAGGTAGGAGACCCCCCACCTTTAGAAAACCAGGTCCACCTCTAAGGATTTGCTCTGTGGATTTCTACTTTGCCTCATGCACTTGGCCAGTGATGAGGAAAGTACCCAGATGTAGGATTGGAAGGAAATTTCCCTTAAGGAGTCAAAGGCTCTAAGGTGGTTTGGGGAGCCACTAACAGAAAATTTGGTTCACTGCCATATGGACTGGGATTGAGAGGCCGGCAGGGGAGCCAGGCCAGGAAAAACCCAAATAGTGTACAAGTCAGGCTGTGTACCCAAAGCTGTGTGCAAGTCCGGGCTGTGTGCCTGGTGGGTTCAGAGCCTGAGGGCTGAAGTGTTGAAGAAGTGTTCTGTTACTCTTATTTGCATTACCAGGAATGTAGTCCCGTGGGGGTCCATCGATGCTTTGTTTGTTCAGTTTGGATGTGAATAAAGCCACACTTTAGAATCCCATTCCTGGTATTGGACATTACAGTTATTGCTTCCTGTGTTCGAATTTACTTGGGTGCCCCTGTGCAAAGTAGCCAAACCTAGGCCCCTTGTGCTGAGTAACCTAGTCCTCCCCGAACCCAGTCCCCACCAGGTACTGCTGTCAGCTTCAACAGCATACCACCTGTCGTTTTGCAAAAATGCAGAGGTCCAGGGCTTACAAAATAGAGGCACCGCTTTGGATTTTTAATTTAGGGAGGAAGGGTGCTCAGACAGGGGGCCAGCATTTTGGCTGTCTGGCAGCGGGTAGCCCAAAAAGCTGAAGCAATTTAACTAGTGTGTCACTGTGTGCTGTGGTACTTATGCTGCTGTTAAAATGCCAACTGTTTACCAAGGAGCGTAAAGCTGAAAGGGTATGCCCTTGTCCTGCATCAACTATTTACAGTGTTTTGCCAGCTTAAAGAACTGTTATGATAAAGAAAAGTGTGGAAGACTAGGGGTAGCAACAGGAAAATTGTGTCCTGGATGTTGGACATGCTTTTGATTAAATTGAGAGACTTGCTGTGTTAATGGCCTTGCTAAATGGTTGAAATGGGCTCCCGCCATGGAGTCAGTTCGAAGAAAAAAAAAAGTGGTTTCTGCAGTTTAAATTTGCCTGCTCGATGATCGCAGTGAGAAGAAGAGCACTCATGCAGGAAAGAGGCTCATTTGCATGGCATTGTGTGATTAGTGAGGCTGCAATCAGTCCCGCCCCTCAGCCAGCTCTACAGTGACTGCCCAGCATTCGAGAGGGAGTGTGAGAGGAGTGTGTGTACTGGCTTAGTGGAGGAGCATCGCGATGATTAAAAAGCACTGTAAAAGTAATAAAAATAGACTTTGCTGTTTAAAATCGGGCTCGACCCGCATCTCGATCGACTGGATTGTGAGTGTGGTGATTGGAGAGACGATCGGCAGGACTGCCCACCCGCTTCCTTTCTGAGGCTTCCAAGACTGGCTGCAGGCTGTTTTTCCATCACAGTAAACTGCTACTGATAACAGTGAGTACCAACAGTAATAATTGCTCTAACAGTGATTTTCTGCCAAAAGCCAGCTGAATATGTCTGCAGCAGTGCAGTCGCTTTGCAAATAAAGACTGTGTCACGTTTTACCAGCAAGAGCAAGTCTGTTAAGCCATTGACTGTGAGCATAGTTATGAGTTCAGGATCAGTTTAAAGTTTCAAAGCCAGAGAGAGACTCTGAGTTGTAGCCAAATGTGCAGCACTAATTTATTTTATTTATTTATTTATTTAAACAGCAGTTTGGAAAACCTTTGAGCCATAGGCTCATTTACAAAGGTACCTTGTCACAGTAAGACAAACCAAAATACACAGTATAGCAGTACAACACATAAGTATAACAGTAAAATTAAGACATAGATACAAACAAGCTGGTACAGGTAGGATGGATGAAACAATCTGAGAGTTATGTGTCCTTGCAAGCAATGTAAAGCTTTGTCATAAGTGCTAGTACGGCTTTGACTGATGTGAGTTACAGCATCGGTGTTAATAGGTGGTTACGTAGGAAGTTTTGAAGCACGATATAGTTGGAGCTTCGAGATGGAGGGGGCAGTGTGTTGAACCAGGAGGGGGCCCTAAAGCTGAAGGCTCTTTGGCCGTGAGAGGTCCTAGCTCTAGGGATAACAAGAGAGGTTTTCCCAGAGGTCCGAGTATGAACTAGTGGGACAGAGCGGCGTATGGTGGTGGTCAATCCTGGTGGGGAAAGCCCAAGGAGGGTCTTTTTTGTAAGGGTACAGGTAAGATATTTGAGGCACTCGTCGAGATCAAGTACCAGCGCTTTAGCATACAGTAGACAGGTGTGTGTCATCCTAGGTGCTCCAGTAATTAACCTGCAGGCCTTATTCAGAGTAGTGCGAATTTTATGGGTCTGGTCTGATCCAGCACCATACACCGGCAGTCCATAGTCCACTAGGGACAGGATAGAGGAGGTGATCATGAAGTCCAAGAGCCTCCGGGAGGCAGTGTTTATACCGATGTAAGATGCCCAATCGGATATTAGTGGCAGTGGCTAGGGCAGCGATGTGTCCATGGAAGGAGAGGGGAGGGGTCAAAATGGATCCCTAGGTATTTATAGGAGCAAACTTGTTCGAGTGGGAATGAGGACCCAGAGTGAATGAGGAGTTTGAAGTTGCAGGACTTGTTTTGGGGATGAGTGAAGGACATGGTTTTTGTTTTTTTAAGATTTATCACGAATCTATGTTCCTTGAACCAGCCCTCGGCTTCAGTGAAGGACTTCTGCAGCGAGTCCTGGAGGGCAGTAGGGTTACGATTTGAGGCAAAGATGACTGCATCATCAGCGTGCAATAGAATGTTCCCGAGCAAGAGCGTGGAAGGGTGTTAAGGTAAAGGAGAATAGTAAGGGGCCCAGAATGGAGCCCTGGGGAACCCAGAAAGATGGGACAGATGTCTGAGTAGGTCCCATTAATTTTTACATGCTGTGAGTGGTCAGACAGATAACTGGTGCACCAGGAGATAGGCCCAGCAGCAAAACCAGAGAGACTAAGGGCATCAAGAAGGAGGGGTGGGAGACAGTGTCAAAGCTTTGAGAGGTCAATGAAGACAGCACCAGCCAGAGAACCAGTGTCTAAGGAGGAGTGAGAAAGTTGGAGAACTCTAGGAGGGCTGTGTTGGTACTGTGGCCCGCTCGAAGCCATGCTGCTCAGGACAAAGGACATTGTAGGTGGAGAGGTAGTCAGAGATTTGAGAGGCCACCACTTTTTCCAAGGCCTTGGAGAGAGGAGAGGAGAGAGATGGAGATCAGTCGATAGTTTCCAGCCACAGTCCTATCACCACCTTTAAAGATAGGGGTGACAGTGGTGACTTTCCAGGCAGTTGGAACCTTCCCCAGGCAAAGAGAGTGGTTGATGAGGCATGTGATCGGGGTAAGGACTGTGTCTAAGACCAGCCGTAGGATACACGGATCCAGGGTGTCACTGCCTGTACTATTACTCTTGAGGGCAGTGACAAGGTGCGGCCTAAGTTCTTGGGCAGAAACACGGCGGAGGAGAAAATAAGGGCGAGAAAGATTTACGGCAGGTGCTGGGGGAGGAGGGTCAAAAAAATTTGTAGGGAGGATAGGGCTAAGGTCAGTGAATGAGGTGTTGAGGTGGTTGGCTATGAGGGCTGGGTCTGAGGAGATCACACCATTAATGTTGATCTGGGTGGGTGGGGGAGTGTGCACTCCCATTTAACTGTTTAATGTTATCCCAGAAGGTTCTGGGATTCCCCCATGAGGCAGTGAGTGAGGACCGATAGTGCTCAGACTTGGCCTTTCTGATGGCCCGAGTGCACTTGTTTCGGGCGGCAGCATATAACCGCCTGTCATTGGGCCGGCCAGTCTCAATGGCACGGTGCCATAGGTTGTCCCTATGTTTGAGCTGGTGGATCAAAGCTGGGGTAACCCATGGGGCATTCTTCCTTTTAGAATGGCGGGTCAACACTGGGGCAAAGATATCACAGGCATTATTAAAAGTTTGGGTAAAGAAGGAGAGAGCTGTGTCGATGTCAGGAGTTGCCTGTATAGGAGACCAGTCAATTTGGGACAGAAGTTCCTTAAGTTTTATCAGTCCACCAGGTATTAGACGCCGCCAGCATGTGGACTGTGCTATGGGTTTGGGGACTGAGGTTGACCAGTGGAATAGAATGGGGGAGTGATCGCTGAGAGAGTCTGGGAGGACTTGTACATTGTAATTACAGGCAATCCTGTGCTTAAAATCTTGAGGCTTTAAGGGACTGTGAACTAAAGAAATGTTTTCAGCAAGTGAAAAGTCCGTGGCAAATCATATAAATGTGCTAGAAAAAGAACAGTGCAAGTTTGTGCAGTTTTGAGCAAAGTTATCAGTAGTGTATGTAAATCGGATGCTCAGTGGCTTGACCCAATTTCTGAATGTTGATGCACGGGAGTGCTGCCGCTGCCATTACAGGGTGGGGTAGTAAAGTAAACACAGCAGCAGAGGAGCTATTTTAAAAGTAAAAGAAAGTGTTCAGTGAAGTGGGACTTTTAGTAACAGTGAGCATTTGTTTTCCCTGCAGTTATGGCCTCAGAACCAGCTCGCTACCAGGATCATGCCTGGGCTGCAGTAACAGCAGAAGTAAATAGGTTAGGGGACATTGAAAGGTGTTATTATGGAGGACAACTGCCTTCTCATGTGGTGATTCCTGGATATCCCATGCAAGTGTGTCAAATATGCTTAAATGCTGGAAGGGACGTCTTCATGGTACCTCACTGTTCTGGGTGCCTAGAGAAATATAGCTTGTATAAAGCACCCAAGATTTGTTTGGCTCCCACATGGACAAAAGTTCAGGAATCTGTGGTTGGCAGCACACAGCACCAGGCGGAGCTTGTTGAAGAAGACCCCTCGGGGGAGTGTGGCACAGAGTTAGAGGGTGCAGATTTAGAGACAGAACAGTATGCTGATGTTTCAGATGCTGGATCACAGAAGGATAATTCAGACAGAGCATCAGTAGACCCCTGGAAGGGGGGGGCCTAGCCCAAGTCTCATAGGAGAAGATGAGATGAGGGAGGCCTTTGAATGGGAGGTATCGACCTCCGCGCCTAGTGATGAGTGGATAGTCTCAGAAGTGAGGACGACTGCTCACTCCTGGGCACAGATTCTCAGTGAGGAAGAAGATGAGGAGGAACTTATGTGGCCTTGTGAAAAAGGAACGGGTACACAGCCTCAAGCTCGTCTCAGAAGAATGCATGGAAGAGAGTGGTGATGCCACTGCCCTGGATGTGCAAGAAGAAGAAGTCAGAGATCCATTTTTCATCTCATTGAGACTGCGTAGCTGGCAGAACCAGGACTGCTGCCCCCAAGTCAGGCCAGCGGTCTCAGGTTGACCAAAGCTAGTAAAGAGGAGAGACTGGTTCGTAGGAAGGTGAATTAAATCTATGGAATGTCCTTTCCTACCTTTCCTTGTAGAGTCTGGGAGGAGATTGAGAACAGCAGAAAATCCTGGATCTGGGCCGAAGCAATGAAAGGTATGCATCCTGGTGCAAACAAGCATGTCAGGAACAGACTGTTTCATGAAAAATACACCCAGTGGAAAAGAGGCAGGACACTGTTTATGGACACTGTTCGAATAGTGGATGGAGAGGGACGTGAAACCTTCTACAGTGTGAATTACGTGCGCCCAGACCGGGTAATAATTCAAGCTCCTGACCCCCGTACTATTGGCCTCAATGCAAAGACATCCCTGCAAATGTGCCCATGCCTGCCAGATGGAAAGCAGAGCAGTGGTAGTCAATACTGCCACACCAGCCATTGCAGTGTCTTTGTTGATCCGCCAGTATGGACATCCAGGACTCGGGTGCCCCACATTCATCAGTTCTACAATGTACTGGACTTTCCAGAATCCATCGACTGGCCCACCAGATGACTTCAGATCCAGACAGGACACCAGCCCAGCTGTATCCTGCTTTATCGCCTGGTAATCGGATGACGTCAGACCAGCTGTTTTCCTTTTTGTTCCTGTTCTAAGGTTCCATCTCCAGAGAAGACATCAGTCCAGCAGTTCCCAGATGTGCCCTCCTTTAGTTCCCGGAAGATGTCTGCCCAGCTGTATCGGAAGAATTCTGCCAGGGAGAGTCTTCGGCTGAGGAGCAGGTCGGTGCCGATTTTTCATTCTACAAGTGGCTGGTAAGTCCAAACTTTTCTATCCTTATGACATTGCAGTACACACCTACACTAGCAGACTCCAGAATGTGCAAACTGTCCTCAAAGACTCTACCCTTCGGGACTTTGGCCTGCTAGAACTGTGCTTTACCGGGCTCCGACCCAGGAGAGACTCCTTAATGGACTAGCCTTTGGGCACTGTGGTCACTAGATGGGACTTTTAGGGCACTCCATCTCCCAAATGTGGTTGTAAATAATGTCATTGTTTTTCTACTGTTTTCTAATGTATATACTGTTTTTCTACCTTTTCTAAAAAAAAAATATATATTTTTGGGATTCTCCAGTGTTTTGATGATAGGGGTTTAGATAGACTGTGTATGCAGATTAGGAGTGTGTGTTGTCTTTCTTTTTCTTGCAGGTGTTCCTGAAGAAGATAGAAGAGAAGACAAGAAGAGGAGGGGCTCATTGGAGTTCCTCATTAGTACTTTAGTGTGTAGTATTTAAAGTACTGTTGTTGTTATTGCTGTTGTTACTGTAGTAACCTTTCCTTCCACAGGTGTGGTTGTGGGGGTACGAGGCAGTAATATAATGTAATAGATGGTATTAGTTTTTAGTGTGTGGTTGCAGAGTGCCCAAGGTCGGGGAGGTCCCCTGTTTGTTTTATTTTGGGGTGTTAAGTTAGAGGCAGATAGGTTTTCCCTAGAAGGCAAGGAGGGATAGACAGGCTGTGGGCCTGACCTGTAGTAGGAGTTGCAGTGCTGATTTATTAGGGCTATGCTCGGGACAGTTCTACCAGAACCACTAGGCACCCATAGTTAGTGGGTAAAGTAGAGGCTGATATGTCAGCTAAAGGCCTCTAGGCCCTTAGTGTTGCCTGCCTGTGCTTGCACATGATAGGAGGGGGCCTGATAACCCCCCTCCGCAGGTAGCACATAGGGTGGGATGGCCTAAGCCTTGTAAATAATGACTGCAGACAGTCATTTTCCTGGTCCAGGGTGAGTGTAACCCCCCCGTTGCCCGGGATTACTAGAATCCCAGTAAGACCTAGTGGTAGGCAGGGAAGGCAGCTTGTGAAACTCCAGTTAAATGGATTTCACTCTGTCTCACTCTGTTCTCAGTCTCAGCTGAGACTGAGGGTTGACATCACCATAGAACTATCGCAGCTGCATGAGCCACATTGGAATCTGCAGAAGGAAGTTAAATTAGAATGTTGGGAGTTTTTGAACAGTGAGCTGGAGCAGTTGTGTGTGAGCTGTCTTGAAGAGAGGAGCACAGCAGTCTGTGCACAGGCTCTTGGAGCCTAAGCTCTGATATAGAGCTACTTTTAGAGAAAAGTATGTGTTTCCACCTAAAGAGGAACACATTAAGCTGTTCTTGAAGTGGTGGAGACCACTGTTACTGGTCTCTGTGCAAGGTTTGCCTGCTATTCCAGGGGCAACCCCCTGGCTACTGCTAGAGAAGAAGCTGCTTTATTTTTTGCCAAGTGTGTTGGGTACCAGAAGCTGTCAAGATTCACCTGTGAGGCACCTGCAACCAAAGGGTGAGTTCTGCTCTTGTCAAAGGGCCTATGTTTCACCTGAACTGTGTTAAAGTGGGGATTGGACTGCTGAATTAGTGGGAGGCCTAGAGGAATAGGCTTAGCCAAAGTAAAAGTATGTTCAAGTCCAGCACCAGGGGAAAGTCAAGACATGTAGAGGAGATGTGCTATACATCTACCCTTTAATCTACATTGTCAAGCTTTCAAAAGAGTTGTTTGATGTCCAGAGAAATGGCTGGGTATGGAATGTGGGAGCTGGAGGTGGGAGGCCCCCCACCTTTAGTAACCAGGTCCACCTCTATGGATTTGCTCTGTGGATTTCTACTTTGCATCATGCACTTGGCCAGTGATGAGGGAAGTACCCAGACATGGGATTGGAAGGAAATTTCCCTTAAGGTTTCAAAGGCTCTAAGGTGGTTTGGGGATCCACCAACAGAAAATTTGGTTCACTGCCATATGGACTGAGATCGAGAGGCCGGCAGGGGAGCTGGGACAGAAAAAATCCAAATAGTGCACAAGTCGGGCTGTGTGCCTGGTGGGTTCAGAGCCTGAGGGCTGAAGTGTTGAAGAAGTGTTCTGTTACTTTTATCTGCATTACCAGGAATGTAGCCCCGTGGGGGTCCATCTATGCTTTGTTTGTTCAGTTTGGATGTGAATAAAGCCACACTTTAGAATCCCATTCCTGGTATTGGACATTACAGTTATTGCTTCCTGTGTTCAGATTTACTTGGGTGCCCCTGCACAGAGTAACCAAACCTAGGCCCCTTGTGCCGAGTAACCTAGTCCTCCCCGAACCCAGTCCCCACCAGGTACTGCTGTCAGCTTCAACAGCATACCACCTGTCATTTTGCAAAAAGGCAGGGGTCCGAGGCTTACACATCACATGCAAAAAGAACTTCGAAGACACACCCAAGCAGTCTTTCCAAATAATATATTTACTAAAATGGATAAAAATATATAAAATGTAAGCACAGAACACTATATTAAAAAGCATACAGTCACTTAAAAGAACAAGGTTAAAGTACAAAACATAAACTCTTACCAAAATACAATTAGACTTTTTCTATCTAATGTATTACCTCTTTACAGTGCTTAAGTTAGATCAGAGATCTTGTTTCTTAAGAGTCCCAAAAGATAAGTCACAAAGATCAGACACAAGTCCTAATTAAACTGTGTCTCTCTCACACACCCCTTCTATGATGTCATCTAGCTCCTTCTTCTAGAATATAAAAAATATACAAACAAGATGTCCTATCAGGAGGTATTTCAAATAAAGTGACATCAGCAAAAACTCATTTCCCATTATGACTCCTTAATTAACATCCCCTCTTTGATCTCGAGCAGTTCCTATTTCCAGGGCACATCAAAGGATTTTTTTACAACTTTAGCACCTTGATGAGATAATATGTTTTCCTCTAAGATGTCACAAAAGTTTACGAGCCCTATATCCTGGCAGCTGGGTCAGTTCTAATTAAGACAGGAAAACAGGAAACCCTTAATTAAGTCGCTCTAGTCTTTTAATTACCTCCTGGTTTCAGGTTAATAAATCCTGTTATTTTCACTAAAACTTGGGGGGTGAGGGTCACCCAAGAGCACAGGATGTCTCATGTGAGACAATCACACATTCTATATTACAAATATCATAGAGCAATCATAACCAGCTGGCCAAGCATCACAGTACTACAGTCATGTCGTTTTATTTGTAAAGAAAACATCCAAATACAATTATGTCATATATAACAGAAGACCAAAGTGAATCATTCCATTTCTGAGATAAAGTGTGCCAGAAAGCTTTTACAAAAGGACAATCAACTAAAAAATGGTCAATTGTTTCAAGCTGGTTTGTGCAGCATTCTCAAGGGCAAATTCTTTCAGTCATACTTTTATGTTTTCAATTACTCTTCATACCCAAACAGCCATGGCAACACAATCAAACAACATCCCATATTCTGACAGGGGTCCATTTATCTAAAAGGTATGTTGCTATATGTTGAAAATCCTTGCACTGTATTGCCTTATATTTGTGTTCCAGTTTGTATCCTTGTTCCTGGATGTTAACATAATATAACTTCTTTTTGGAGGACATTTGTACCTGTACATGTCAGTTTCCAGTGTCTTATCTTTCACATTAAAGAACCTATAAAATTCCAGGTATCTGGTTGTATTTTTTTATCTATGTGTATTAATAACTCATTTGTCATACAAAGGAGTCACCCACACATCTGCCGAAGGAATCCATGGTTTTCAGTCACCTTTCTGCTTTGGGGAAATATTCCAAATTATAAATAAGCTATACAAATAGACTTTTGGGTTAACCCCATTGTTTTACTGTTAACTATAAAAGATTTATTTTAATTTGGTTTAATCGACTTCCCCATACAGTTTGAAATGCTAAATTAAGGATTCTAACATTCATTTCTTTCAGTGGTAAGTAAACCATTCTCAAGTATGCTGTCATGGGCAATAGAAAAGTTTTTACAATTGCAACTTTTTTCTTCTTCATCTGCTGACATAATTTCCAAATGTTAACTTTTTCTTCACAGTGTTTCAGCTTCCTATCCAAGTTTCTTTTTGCAGCCTCCTTAAGATCATAAGAACATCCTAAAATCTGTACTGGCTCCTTTCTTAGAGGAATTCCTTACATGTCCAAAACAACATCAGCATTTGCACTAAGAATTCTACCATTACTATTTGAACATTCAACTATGAACCAGAAAAACTACTCTACTCATGCACAGCAGCAATAGCAATTTCCCCTGAAGCCTTATTGCGAACTTACAAACAAATGGCATCTACAGTATGTGAGCAGATACAGTAACATAATTTACATCATTGTGCTTACTCAAATCTCTGATTTAAGTGTACCCATGCAAGGTTCTAAGCAATGGATCTAAATTGAACACATATAGGAGAGGACTTAAGGGACAACCTTGCCTAACTCCCTTTTTCAGGGAAATACTATTTCCCAAATACCCATCTACTGATAGTATAACTGTTGCAATAGCATGTTATTTATAAAACCAAGTGTAGAATATTAAAGGAAGATCATGATGTTTTAAGACAGAGAAAATATATGAATGAGAAACCCTGCTGAATGCCTTTTCTTGATCTAATGGTAAAACATACTCACCTAATTTACCACTTTCACCTAACTCTCTTAGGAGAATCAAGTTGTCATTAATGCTTCTAGAGATTATGGGAAAAGATTGCACAGGTATGATGACATGGTGGGCTACTAAATATAACCTACTGTATAAAATTGTCATCAGTATTTTAAAATCAGAATTCAAGAGGTGTAACAGCCTCCACTGTTTTAATTCTTGTATATCTCCCTTTTTATACAAGAACATTTACATACTGTAGCAATACCAAAAGCTAGACTTGGGGTATCCTCAGATAACATCCAATTAAAAACTAATTGTAGAATAAGTGTGAGCTGTTCAATATATTTCTTAAAAATGCCAGTGTAAGCCCATCAATACTAGGGGCAGTCCCTTTACTTAATTTCTTAATTGTTGAAGTAATCTCTTCCATCCTAATTGGAGAGTTCAGCCTTTCCATTTCATCATTTGTAAGTTATGGTATATTCAATGTGCCCAAATATTCCCTTGGAAAAACAATGTCATTATCCACAGTCCCAGACAGTTTTGTACATGTATGGACTGTATAATGTCCATAATACTGTCTTTGTTATCAGACACCTGGCCAGCCTCATCCTTCAGTTTTATCCTTTTTTTAATCCACACATTTTTATTAAGGGTTAAACCATTGAGCAAGCTCATTTGAAATAGGGACCCGAGAAAAACAATTTACAAACATACACTAAGACTCATTACAACACATTTTACAAAACATGATAAGGTACAACAGTTATTGACATTAAACCATTTGCACAGTTAATCATATACATGATCACAACAGCATTTTTTCTGGACAGTGATATTAACTAAAGCCCATTGTTTTACTACATTAATTGAAGTGGGTTTGATGTTTAACAGTCGAAACTTATGTGGTAGGTTATTCCACTAGAAGGGCACCATTTGACTACAAAAATACTTTGACCTTTGTGTTTTGGTTATTGATACAGTCAATTCTCGATAGACTGAATTCCTAAGAGAAGAATTTACATTTCTTTCCTGCAATTTAGCTACAAAGTAATCTGGAACATCACCCAGTCCACTTTTGCAAGTCAAAACAAAACTTATGCTCTTTGCAACTCTCAAAAACATTAACAGAACAAGTTTTCCCTTGTGTACCACTTCTGTGTTCTATAAATAACAAGAAGGCTGTTTTATAGTGTAACTTCTGCATCTGTTTTTTCACATTCTGAATTTGCTCTGCATATGACCCTATAAGAAAGGTTTGGCTCCCCATACAACACACAGAGGAAACGCCAGACCTCGACCAGTAAATAACACACCAAAATCTGACCAATGGAAAATCATGTACACAAATGCTCACAGTCTGGGAAACAAGATCCCAGACCTGCAGGCAATAATGACAGAGACTAAACTGGACATAGTAGCTACTAGCGAGACATGGTTTACCAGTAACCACACTCGGGAGACTTCAGTACCTGGCTACGTACTGTTCAGAAGAGACCAAGATGCAAAAAGGAGGAGGTGGAGTGGCCCTTTATGTCAATGAAAATTTCAAAGCTACAGAAATTCAGAATACACAAAAGGAGCCAGAAGAACTGTGGGTCATCCTGGAAACAGGAAATGGGACAGCCATACGAACTGGGGTTGTGTACAGGCCTCCAGACCAAGGGAAGGACATAGACACATTACTGTTAGAAGATATACAGAATATGACAGCTAAAGAGGAGTTTCTGATAATGGGAGACTTCAATGTGCCAGATACAGATTGGTCAATACCAGCAGGAACATCTGCCAGAACTAGACACATGATGGATTCCCTGCAGGGGAGGGCCTCAAACAACTGGTACAACAACCCACAAGAGACAGGGCTATCCTAGATCTAGTACTGACTAACAGGGAAAGGATCACATATCTCCAGGTAGAAGGTCACCTGGGGGCCAGTGACCATCACATAGTATGGTTCAATTTGGCCACTAGAACTAAATCATCCTTTTCCAAGGCAAAAATATGGGACTTCAGAGGAGCTGACTTTGATAAGATGGCCAACAGAGTTAAGCTAGCCCTGGCAAAAGAAATACAGGTCAGGGGGTACAGGCAAAGTGGGCAAGCATTAAGGATGCAATACTTGAAGCATCATCCCATTGTGTTAGAGAGAAAAGGAAGTCCAAAAGAAGAAGGAAACCACTTTGGTTGTCAAAAACAGTAGCAGAAAAGGTCAGAGCTAAAAGACTGGCCTTCAGGAAATATAAGGGAATGCAGCAGGATGAAGATAGGGAGGCATACCAAACTTCCCTAAGGGAAGCAGGGAAGGCAGTAAGGCAGGCAAAGGCCCAAACTGAGGAAACACTAGCACAAACAATAAAAGAAGGTGACAAGACTTTCTATAGATACGTTAGTGAAAGGAGAAAGTCCAGAGGTGGTATTGCTAAGATCAAAGGAGATAAGGGGGCATGTGAGGAGGAGGAGGACCACGTAAAAGCATCTATCCTAAATAGATACTTCTGCACAGTATTTACTGAAGAGAAGGTAGGGCAGGGCCCACAGTTCAGCACCATGGGCACAGTGGGGAGGAAGGTGTGCAATAGTCCCTTCACAAAAGAAAGGGTCCTACAAGAGCTTGATAAGCTCAGGGTGGACAAGGCAATAGGACTTGATGGCACACATTCCAGGGTACTAAAGGATCTAAGGGTGGAACTAGCAGAGCCATTATCAGAACTGTTTAGTGAGTCTCTGAGCAAGGAGAGGTCCCAGAAGACTGGAGAAGGGCTCATGTGATCCTGCTCTGCAAGAGTGGTAGCAGGGAGGAGGCATGGAACTACAGACCAGTCAGTCTTACCTCAGTAGTGGGCAAGATTATGGAGGGACTCCTTAAGGAAAGGATAGTGCAAAACCTGGAATCCATAGGAGCACAGGATCCAAGACAGCATGGGTTTACAAAATGAAGGTCCTGTCAAACTAATCTCATAGATTTTCTTAATATCTTCATCAGTGACATTGCAGATGGACTGGAGGGTAAGGTTTATCTGTTTGCAGATGACACCAAGATCTGCAACAGAATAGATGATCCAGATGGGGTGGGCAGAATGAGAAGAGATCTGGATAAACTAGCAAAATGGTCGGAAGAGTGGCAACTGGAGTTTAACACAAAGAAGTACAAGATCATGCACATAGGGAAGAGAAACCCTAAAGCCACCTATAAACTGGGAGGAGAGTTGCTGGCAGTCACAAGGGGAAGAAAGAGACTTGGGCATCATCATAACCAATGACCTGAAATCAACCAAGCAGACCACTAAAGCAGTAGGTAAGGCTAGGGGGGGTGTTGGGGTGTATTAGTAGGGGTATCACAAGTCAGAAGAGAGAGGTAATAATCCCTCTTTACAAGACACTGGTTAGGCCCCACCTGGAGTACTGCGTGCAGTACTGGAGGCCACACCTTCACAAGGACATTAACCAAATTGAGGCAGTCCAGAGAAGGGCAACCAAAATGGTGCAGGGACTGCATCAGAAAACATATGAGGGCAGATTAATGGAGCTCAATATGTATACCCTAGAGCAAAGAGGAAGAGAAGTGATATGATCGGAACATTCAAACACCTTAAGGGCATTAACAAGGTGAAAGAGTCTAACATGTTTCAATATATGAAAAATAGCAGAACAAGAGGACACAGCATGAGATTAGAGGGAGGCTGATTAAGGGGTTATGCGAGGAAGTTCTTTTTCACAGAAAGGGCAGTGGATGCATGGAACGGCCTACCTCAGGAAGTGGTGGATATGAATACAGTGCAGGGCTTCAAACAGGCATGGGATAAGCATAAGGGAGCAATACAGATGAGTATGAATAGATAGGTCATTGACAGCAAAGGCTGATGGCATATTCATAAGGTACAAAAAGAAATGAGCAGACTAGATGGGCCTTGCAGTCCTTATCTGCCATCAACTTCTATGTTTCTATAATATGTTGTAATGAAAACAATCTTGTCAAATGAGCTATCAAAGTTAAATGTTTATGTTTGTCTTTTAAGTTCATCTTTCTAGCTGCTTTTTGTAAAACTGCTTTCATTTCTGTTTTTGTGTAGATCCACCATTCTGCTGCATCATCACATAAACATAACACCATTTGTCTTGCCTTAAGATCTTGCAAAAGTCTATCAACAATAGGAGATTGAAAAAAATTATGTTTTCATCTCCATATCCTCTTACCATCAGCCAAACTCTGTGCATTACCTGTATAACCACCTCGTGAAAAAAGTGATCTGAAGTTTGCACAGGAATTAAATACATTTTTGTGTGCTTCTAAATTTGCAGATCTGAATAAAAAATAAATCTGGCTAGCCAAAGTACTTTTATAGAAAGTATATCCTTCTGGGCTTTGGAATTCTCTATACATATCCTGCAATCCAGCATAATTTACCATTTTGATCAGAAAATTAGAATCACAAAAGAGTTTACTAGTCCTAGTACCCCCGGTCATCATCTGACAACACACAGTTAAAATCACCACCATAGATAAGTTTCTTAGAAGTATATAAATATGGCTGTATCAGTTTAAATGTCAGCCCTCGCTATCTTTGTCTGTGGGGTATATATATTACTTAATCTTAACTTTTCAGACTGTATAACGCTGAACAGCTGTGCCTTCCCAGGTGAGATGTCTACAAGTCTAGTAAGCTGTCTATCATTGCCTTTAAAGAGCACTCCTAGACCATCACACCATTCCCCTCCTATTGACCAAAGTGAAGCCAACAGTGCCACAATTTCTTTGCCAGTGCAATATCAGAAAGAGTACTTGTGGAAATATAAAATCAAAAGGTAAATCTTTTTGTTTTAAGTTAATTTGTGTATGCACCCCCCTTATGCAGCCCAGCCCTTAAAGTAGAAAAAGTGAGTTATCCCCTTTTAGGATTCTTAATATCATTAGTGTTTAAAGTAGCAAGGGAGGAATGGCATTGGCATTACAACAGAAAGAAACACTAGGATGACTTATAAAGATGTTTTCCACTTCTTGTTTTCATGCCTAGTTGCCACTTTCTTTTCTTTGTTAAACAGGAGTTTAAAGAATCATCTTCTGTTTCAGAAGAAGCCGGCCTCTGAGATAACCTTGTGGAAGAGGACTCAGAGTGCCCACCAGCACCATAGTCTCCTTTGTCAAATGCTAAAGTATCGAATTTATTTTTCAGCAAAATGCTGGAAGACATAGAACCTTCCCTTTCCATTATGCAGTTCCAGAGTAACAGCACTTCCCAGAATCAGCAAAAAAAATTCACAAAAGACTAAATGCCAACAAACTATTGATTTGTTTTCACCAAAGTAGTGAGCCCCAAGCGCTATATAAGGAGTTAAATTTTCAATACATGGAATAGAGTTTCTTTAATTGAACCATGTGCTTTAACCATTTTTTGTTCTTTCCTGTTTACCCTTTTGTCAGCAGAAGAGCAATTAAACTGCTTATGAAATAATTAAGATTAAGAATGAGAATGTATAAGTGATACTTTTGTAACATTCTAGTTTTGGTATATACAAGTTTTTTACATTCTTTGTAATGGTGTTGGAATAGTCATATGATTCTATGATGTCATACTGTGTAACATTTAAAAGGCACTGAGAAATTGTATGGTTAACGCCCCCTTGGAAGGCAGTTTGCCGAGGTGCTCGGGGTGCACTACTTTGGTGACAATAAATCAACATTTTTTTGGCATTTAATCTCACGTGAATTTTTTTTGCTGATTCTTGGAAGTGCTGTTACTCTGGAACTCTGTTGTTAATTTGGGCTGGACGCTCTTTACAGTGCCCCACTCCTTGAACTGAGTGCAGGTTACCAACCTTTTTTTTGGAATTTACATGCCTTTCCATTATAGGTTTTGATTGCTTGCAACCAAGATCATTCCAGGAGGGAGCATTATCCCTTCTTCCACTCTCTATGGAGCTCAGTCTGCCTGATTCTCTTCCATAGCCTGCACATCCATTTGTTCTGTGAGTCACACCTGTGTATCAGTGGGGTCAGCCACTTCCATACTCCCACGTGGTGGAGGAATGATCTCTATGAGAATTAGAGCATCTTCATTTAACTTATCAGGCCCATGAGACTCCACAGGGCAAGATGCAGGTAGATTGGCTGGCTGTAAGGATGCAGAGTCAGGCAAGTCATCTTGTGTGGGAGATACCGACCAAGGTTTCTGCACCTGTTTTTTAGAGTGGCAAGCTGTTGTCTCTTGGTAATGCTCACTTTTTGTGCACAGGTCAGTATGTCATCCTGGTTAGGCCTATCACTTCTATTTTATGTTCCCATCTGCAGTTCCAAATGGAAAGTCCAACCTCCTCATGTAAATTGCACTGAAGTTCATTTGGGCAGTAATTCCCTGCATGTCCATACTCTGGGCATAGGTTGCATTTAACCCTGTCACAGACATTGCTGACTTAGGGACCCACATATGAACATGTTTTAGACTGTTCTTGCTAGCCCTGCATTGGCCTCTGTCCTGACTCATAAAAAAAAAAAAAAAACATAGATATATAGAAACATAGAGTTTAACGGCAGCTAAAGGCCACTTGGCCCACCTAGTCTGTCCATTTTCCCTACCTACTGAACCACCATGGACTCCAGCTTGGGACATACTGGATTCCAGCATCAGTCTGATGCAGTTTCATTCTAAATTCCACCCTCCTGTCCGCAGCTGATCATTGTCCATGATGGGATCAAGGATGCTGAGAATCTCACACTTCTAAGCCAGCCAATACTTGATGTAAAAAAAGTTCACGCCTTCTTTTTTAAACTGAATTGTTACTGCTTTTAGGGCTGATTTCATGAGCAGAATAGCTTGGAAAGGCATCCATAATTCAATGTACTTTGAAGTGTTATATTGTTTCCAGAACCTTTCCAGGTTAGCAACTTTCTTGAAACTCACATCAAAAATTGTTTCGTCAAGAGTATGAATAAGAGCATAAATCACAGTTGTGAGAAACTTCAAAGAATCTTTCGGTTATACTCTCCCCACATACTGCTTATCTGGAGGCAAACCCCAGCCCACCTCTACACCTTAATTGCACTATATTTTTCTGTTGTGCTGGTACAGGAGCAGAGGAGAATGTATCTCCCTGTCTAAAATACTGCTATTTCAGCCTTGCAGAATCTTATTGCATGGGTGTATGTGATTGTACAGGCTGATTCATATCCTTTTCTTTATCAGTTAAGGGACTGTTCTACCCTGTCCTCCAAAGAGTCTTGATTTCTGTCACACCTTGTGCTGGGGCCTTCATCACCTTGCATAGCATGCAGACCACATTGGTCAGGGTGCTGAATGACCTGCTCAGTGTGAGGGACAGAGGAAAGTGAACGATCCTCGCTCTCCTCAATCTCTCCTCAGTGTTTGACACTGCGGACTATGGGGTGTTGTTGGACAGGCTGAGGGAGCATATAGGACTCACCAGCAAGGTCATCAGCTGGTTTGAGTCCTTTCTCTGAGGCAGGTCTCAGAGGGTGGTACTGGGAAATTATTCCTCAGACCCAATGGACCTGCCCTGTGAAGTTTACCAAGGCTCTGTTCTCTCCCCCATGTTGTTCGCAGTGTACATGCTTCCCCTGGGTGAGGTTATAAGGTGGTATGAACTGAGTTTTCATTGCTATGCTGATGATACTCAGCTCTACCTCTCCTTTGCACCCAGGAGATTGGATGCGGTCGACATACTAAATGAATGCTTGGCTGAGATCTGGGCTTGAACTTCATCTAACTGGCTGGGACTTAACCCAGGGAAGACTGAGGTGCTGGTGGTTGAGCTGGGTCGAAGGGGAGGAGCAGGGGTCTTTAGTGATAGGTAGGAGCATTTTATTGGCCCAACTGAACTGGAGGCCTTCCCAAAGGTGAAGAATTTGGGAGCTATTCTGGATAACAAGCTGACACTTGATGCTCTGGTGTGGGTTGCTGTCAGGACTGGGTTTTACCATCTCCAGAACATCACCCGAATTAAGTCCCTTATTCCCCTCAACAACCTGGCCACACTGGTACATGCTTTTGTCACCTCGAGTTTGACTACTATAATGCATTCTACCTTGGGGTCAGAGGGGGTGCGATGTGGTGCCTGCAGCTTTTGGAGAATGCAGCAGTCTGGTTGTTGACTGGACACTTGAGGTTCAGCCATATTACAATGGCACTGCACAAACTGCATTGGCTGCCGGTACGCTGGTGCATCATCTTTAAAGTAGGTCTTTTGACCCTCAAGGCCCTACATGGTTGGGGTCTAGGCAACCTGAAGGAGCTCCTGCTCCTGCATCCCTACACCCTGTCTCACTCTCTCAGATCAGCTGGAAAGGCCCTCCTGGAGGCCCCTAGGGCTAGGCCAAAATCTTTCGGGGACTGAGCATTCGTAGTGGCTGCCCCGGTCCTCTGGAATTCATTGCCAGTGTACCTCCAGGAAGCGTCATCTGTAGAGTTCTTCAAAAAACATCTGAAGCCCTTCCTGTTTGAGCAGGCCTTTGGGACCAGATGAACTCATTCTGAGACCATCAGACAGTTTAGAAATCAGTCTGCTTTTAGATTTTTAGTGGGCTTATATAAATTTTATGTATTGTATGATGACTGTCCTTTACTGTTGTTTCTGTATATTTGTATATCTTTGTTGTAAGGACACCCTGAGCCCTCCGGGAAGGGCACCCTAAATAAATAAACTACTACTACTACTATAGTCCTCTTCATCCGAGTCCCTCTACAAGCTGCCAGTCTCACTGGCTTCCCCATCCCCCCTAGCATCCTCATTGTAATCATACTCTGTAGGTAGTTGGATAAGGGTTGTAACATTCTTTGCAACCTCAAGGGTATTAGTGTCAGTCTCTCTTACAGATTCTAAAAAATGGACCAGGATTGAGCATCATAACTCTGAATAGAGAACCTATTATGCAGTCACTGATTTTCATGTACATGGGCACCTATCTTGACTCCACCCAGTCTTTTTACCACCATGTTGATTTCACATACATGTGATGTCTCCCAATATGGCCGTGAGAGTCCCGTTTTGTTTACTGTTCTCCCATGCCCCCCCCACATGGGAATCACATTCTCCCGACTTGCTAAGAGTCACAAAATCAATCTTCCCTTGTAGCTTCTCCTCGGTGCTTCTCTCAGCAAGCTAATCACTCAAGTGATCAGGTATTTGCCAGCGTGTATTGTTAAGCATATCTGTACTTAATCACCAGTGCTAGCAGCATAGCCTGAATGTAGTTATCACCTAATTAGTTGTAAACTACCTTGCTAGGGCAAGTACAAAGGAGACAGCATCTGAGGTAAGATCAAAAACATTTAGGCTTACTTTACAGAAACAGGTCAAACCTCATGCCTGAGGTAAAAAAATTACTAGTCTCCAGCCTTATCATTTCCATCATCAACTATGGATCAGTAATCTACTGGACTGCTAACAACACTGTCCTCGACAAAATCTGTGTGGCCTTCAACCATCCCTGTAGATTAGTACTTAACAGGAAACAGGACTCTCACCAATGTGATCTGTACAACTACACTAAATGGCACCCTTTCCACATCCACACAACCTGCAACTCTGCTCTGCTCATGAAAAGGGCCATGCTAGGTCAAATATATCCTGGGGTCTGCAACCTACTAACCAAGACCAACAACTGCCATAGCACAAGGTCCATGGGCTATGGTAAACTGACTCTGCCCCTCAGAAGAACCACTATGGGCCAGCACTCTTTTACTTACTTCAGTGTTGTTAGCAGTCCAGTAGAGCTAGTAGATCTATACTAGGTCCGCTCTTATTTGCAATATATATAAATGACATAGACTACTATATAAAAAAATGCCAATATCCACTTGTCTGCAGACGATACCGTCCTATACATCAGCCGACCCACACCAGAGGCTGCCTGTAACGACCTCCAAAATGAGTTTGACCTCCTGCAAAGTCAGTTAATCCACAAAAAATTACTATTGAACACTGAAAAAACTAAACCAGTGCTCTTTTCTCCACTTGCTAACTCACATAGCCCTACAGACAGTGGACCCACTCCAGAAATCATTACAATACTAAGTGAAAAACTAGAATTCGTAACCAAATTTAAATATCTGGGAGTATGGATTGATAACAGACTCTCCTTCGTAGAACACATTGAAGACTTGTTGAAAAAACTCCGGCAAAGGCTTGGACTTTCCTTCAGGCTAAGCCACTTCCTCACTATAGATGCCAAAACAAGACTGGTCCAATCTACTTTCCTATCTCTGGTGGATTACGTGGATTTCTAGTACAGCCAGTGTCCCATCTCCCAGCTAGCCAAACTCGACACGCTGTACCACCGTGCACTAAGGTTTATCACAGGTCTCCCAAATTCTACTCATCACTGCATCCTGTATGACACTGTGGGATGGACATCCCTTAAACTTAGGTACCACAAAAATGCTGCTCTCTGGACTTACTGTGCCCTCACAAACAAACTACCCCAATATATTTCCGATTGCCTACCCCTATTCACAATAAGAAAATATGTCCTACAAAGTCATTCCTTTATTTCCCTTGCAATACCCAGAGCAAACTTGCGTTTTGGTAGAGTGGCAATTAGCTTCACACTCCCTACCCTTTGGAATAACTTACAAAAGACTCTTAAATTAGATGCCCTTGTCCCTCTGCCCATCTTTAAGGCATTATACTTGCGTGCAGTAAGAGAAGTCTGCAACCGCTTTGCTCGTCCTCAAATAGCTCCTAAACTACTCGTGGCTTGCCTTCAATTCTGAACCATGACCACAGCTGCCTCTAAATTTTGGTGGTTGTTACTGTCCTATCGTCTGTATGTAGAGAAAATTTCAACTTGCGCTTCAACGCTATACCCACTTACTCCACACCCCACATTCTGCCCCTTTTAAACATGCTACCGTACTTCTCTCAGATAGCCATGGCTTCTAGCGCACATGGGGTCTGTAATCCTTACATGCTGTTGTGAAATTATCCTTTGCCTCCTAGCACCAGCCGGCGTACAGCTTTAAGCATACATGGGGTCTGTAGTACTCTAATGTTGTTATGCAATTATCTTTTACTGACCAGACCTAACCGGTATCCTAAATCTTATATATTTATGTGTATTTGTATGTAAATTCAGCTTTGGGGCATTGCCCATACTGTATACTGTAACTAAATTATGTCATTTGCATAACCCGTATCCATGTTTCAAACAGGTCCACCTTGAAAAAGAGCTCTGCTCAACAGTGACTGCCTGTATAAATAAAGACTTGATTGATTGACTGATTGACTAACAGAGTGGTCAAAGCCTGGAACTTGCTACAACCAAAGGTGACTGCACCCTCAGCCTTCCATTCCTTCAGATCACAGGCGGTATCCCTTTTCTCTAAGTATCTCAAATGCAACTGCCCATAGTATTAGTCCCAGACTTTGGTTACTCTGGAACCCCAGTCTCTACTTCAAAACTGCCCTTGGTATGTTATTACATAGTTAGCTCCCCAGCTCATTCTGTATTGATGGACCCTGTTCTTCTACCTGTGCCAGTTGTGGAAATCTTATGTCTGGTATTATGTATTTAGCTCTGGTTTTATGTATTTGTCTTTCCTATGCTTAATATTGTGTATCGTGTTTTGTGATGTTTTTACTGACTTGGACACCTTTAAAAATGGGCACTTGAGCACAAACGTCTTCCAAACACAAATAAATAAAATAAATCAATAAATAAACTAAAATAAAAATGAAGCTGATAGCAGTAAAGCACAAAGTTGCCACTTAATCACAAGGAATTATAAAAAAGTACATCAAAGGTGAGTCTGTCAAACACTGGTGGCTGTGGGGACAGAGTGCCAAGCACATTTATGCAAAATGGGTGAAAAATGCTGGCAGGAGAGTGTGATGCCCTGATCCCAAAAAGCATAACTCTACTGACTTATTACCCTAAAGAGGCAGACTGTGGGTAATCACAGATAGGCTTACAGTATTAACAGTACAAACAAAAACTCGTAACAAGGTGTGGGGTGTGTTCAATATTTAGCTGTTTATTTTGTTTTTGTTAACCATATAGGTGCACTAGACAAATAAATGCCTACTTTCAAGCATGACCCGGCAGTACACCATGGTCACGGGTTTTGGAGCCACAAAGCTGAGTGGCTTCAGTCACTTGTAATCATGGTAGATTGATCACAACCGACAAACCCTGTGTTGTCTGCTGATAAGGTGGGAATTGGTATTTACATGCATGAGATGAGAAAAAATGAGCAAAGATTTAAATAACTTGAGACCACTGTTTGAAGCATGAAAGCAAAACAGGAAAACTGCTGGGGTTGGGGATTCTTGAAACATTAAAACAGGAGAAGTGCTTTAAAGTGTACTTTAATTGGTGTTCTTTTAAACTTTCAAGGAACCCCAACCAAAGTGTGTGGCTGTGCCGGATTAAACAACTGTCTACCATGACTAATCGGACTGGAGGATTTTCTGTACCCATTTTATAAGACAAAACAAAATTACAGAGCCATGCTAAATCAAATACAAAAGAAGACAATTTTCAACTGTAAAGCAGCAGTACTAGATATAAAAACTGGGTCTTTTGCAACAGTTTGTTCCCTGTGCTCTGCTGAGCACTTTCCTGGTGATCTTTCTTGTTTTCCCATGTACTATCACCCTGTAATTTGCTCTGTTTTCTTTGGTTTTGTTTACATTTCTCCCACCTGCCATGTTGAACTGGAACCCTCCTCTGCTGTCAACTGTGCATGCACATGACTCGCAGTACTGCACAGGGATAGCAGGAACACACAGCACAGGGTCCCACAGAATTAAATAAAAGACGTGATGTGATATGAGGGGGGAGCTCCGCTGTAAATTAGGCAGCAGCCATATTTACTGTGGATCTGCAACAATGGAAATGCGTTTTAAATATCCAAAAAACTGAAGATCGCTAGAAAAAAATATTTACAGATATGGAAATCAGAACTGTGGCCGCATGCTTCCAGACAAAAAGCAGAATTTTGATAATCACTTCCTCATTATCCAGTACCACTGCTCTAACTGGAGCATTAACAAGGACTGATGAGATGGCTTACATCTGCCCCCTGATAAAGTAGTAGGAATACTGTGAAGCACCAGGGCGTTACCAAGTGTACTCATTGCAGCTATATAATTTATTCTCCCCCTCCTCCTCCTGTTGAATCTATCATGATACTTCACCAATGTCACTCACTGGTAACATTTCAGAATATAATTTTGTTGTATGCAACCCTGAGCAGACATCTGGACCTGTCTGAGTCTGCAAAGGTGACTGACTTGAGGTGTGTAAACAGATGTAGTGGTGGGGCAATCAGGCACCAACTTTATCTCCAGAACAAACCTAACCACTTTGGTCTCAGATACTGAGACACATCAATCTTCTATAAAAAGCCTGATGAACAAAGATAATCACTGCCTCACACCTATTAGTCATTACCTCATTAATAAAATTACAGCCACATTAAAGTCCTTGCAGACAGTATCTTGGGCAGCTATAAAATGGAATCTGGCCAACAGGAAGCAATTAAAACTGGGATCAACAGAACATAATTAAATCTCATTCCAAAAATCATCCCCAGCTTGTGACATCACAGTTATTTCGATGGTAACCGACTGAGATATAATGTGGGAATTATGCCTTAGCTGAAGAATAAGCATGGGGAGTAAATGAATGCTAAGGGAAAGTATGACAGAAAGAAGCATCATCATTTTGTTTTACCTCTTGACACCATGGAAGTCTGTGTGGCTGCAGGTGGCATCAGGTTACAGATGGGTTTGTTGCCACTAACTGTTTTCTGCCATACATTTTTTTATCTATTTTGCTATCTGTTTGGACTATGTATTATAGTAATTCTAGTAATAAGCCAATCTATATCCTGAAAAGTGCCAGGAACAAAATGAAAAAGCCTTATGAAGCCGAGACACTTTAAACATAAACAGGGGTTTATAATACATCTGAGACATTTCCATTTCATATCAATTTGACGGCCAGAGGAAATTTGACCGGTAATGATATAAGGAGCAAACCTACAGTATTTGGACTCCAGCTAGGAAAGAAAGGTATAGAACTGAGACTTTGAAAGCTACCAGACGTTTTATTTTTGATGTATGCTGTTTGTGACAGTGCTAGGGTTTATAGATTTTTTTTACTATCTATTTATCCAGGATAGCCCAGTCCTGATGTAACATCTAGTTGGAGTCCTGCTTCTATCCATTTCCACAGTGAGGTTAACTGAAACACTGAGGGGTTAAGTGATTTTCCTGAGGCCACACTGTGAATAATTGACTCTGGTGCTGTTCGGCTCTGCATTGATCCCCAAGTTGGTGCTCTAACCACTGGATCACACTGTTTCTATTTTGCTATCTATAGAAACACTGTAATATTTTAATATTGTAATAAAAAGCTTGAACCCTAAAAGATGTCAGAAGTTAAATGTCTTATTGAGCTGGAATGAGTGGTGTAAAAAGCAAATTGCATGTGATATTCATGTATTTTCTGCTCCACACGTGCTTTAGGACCAGGCATATATTTTTATAAATTTTAATAAGTAAATAAAACTTATCTGTGACTTAGTTTTGCTTAGGTAATAGGTAACCATGTACAAACAAATCTATGTCTGCCGCCTATAGTTGCAGTACCAGACAAGCCTCATGACACTAGAGAAAGAGGTCAGATTACTTGGAACAAGTTGATATTCCTAGGTTACATATAGAGAGAGAGGTAGTGGCAGCCATGCATAACAAGCCTGTGTTGGACTGCTTTAATCTCAAGAGCAAAACTTGGGAGATTTTGGTTGTTATGGCACCTTCGAGATGCCAACTCAGGTTTTTCTGTGTATGGCTGCCCATATATTTTTACAGTGTATGGGCATGTCATGTATCAAGACTTAGTCTGCAATGATGTGTGACGGCTATGATCTCACTTTTGAGGCTAAAGGACTGACCTGAGAAACTGGAGAGGCAGTCCAACTGTGGTTGCAATCATAGGCCGCCACTGCCAGCTCACACAAAGTGTGACCTCATGAAGAAGACCAACCTCTGTGTTACAGTCCTGCCTGATGGCTAGCATCTACAACCTCGGTAGGGGTGGCAGAGTTCACATGGTTGTATTTTAGACCAAATTAAAAAAAAATACAATGAGATTTCATTTGTCAGTACCATGGTTGTAGGAAGGAAGAACTGTGGCTACATTCTATGTTGTTGTGCTGCAGAAGTGACATCTCTACTGCAGCACAACATTATGACATCACTACTTCAACACAACAAGCATATTCCAGGCATGGAATTTCATGCACAACAGTATTCCACCAGACACTATATAGAGGATTGTGTATGGTCATTAATACACAACAAGCCTGTGTCTGAATCAAGTGGTTGCCATGGCAACCAGTGACCGCATAAGCACAGCTTGAGGGGCTCCCTGTTTGCCATGGTAACTTCAAGACTTATACTCAAAGTTTGTCTGAGTCTGCATCTCAAGGTTACCATGGCAACCAGGGTGCCTCGAGGTTCAGACTCAGGCTTATCTGTGTATGGATGACCATACATAATCTTTTATAGTGTATGGTCCCCAAGTTCACAGAAAATCTGAGTATCCAACATGACAGTTTGAAAAACTTTAGAGCAGTCTTACTTTACTGCCTAGTGAAGATGTCCATTTGCCAAGGCATGCTTGTTACTGGAAAGAAAAGGGGAGTGGGTGCAAAAAAAATAGCACTGTGTCACTGAAACTGCTGGCCTTTTCTATGAGGGTCCTCGATTGGCAAGCCTGAGTGACAGAGTGATGTAAATAAAAAAAATAAAAAAGGTGGCTCTAACCATTGCCAACACTGTCTTTTAGGTGTTAGATGCAGCAATCGGAGCCACAGTTTTAAAAAGGCAGCCACACATGGATGTTCCATTTTGCTGTGCTACAGTAGTGACATCTCTGATGCAGCAGAACAACATCTCAATGTCACTACTGCAGCACACCAGTGCTGTTCCAGGCATGGATTTCCATGCAGAACAGCATTCTACCATACACTATATTCTGGTTATATACAGTACTACAGAATTAGACCAAAAGTAGACTTCTAGGCCTATCTAGAATGTCCTCTTACTCTCTCAGCAATAATAGTGGTTCAATTCCCCAGAACTCATCAATTTATCCGTACCTTTCTTAGAAGTCTTACATCTTCCTAAACCAATCCTGCCAGGAGTGTGTCCCCTAGTACTACAACTTGTTGAATTAACAAGCATCTGTCAATGCCAAATGTTGGTTGCTTGTTAAACAATTTATGTTTTTCTGAAAAAGCTCAACAGCGAGTCTAGTCTGCATACCCACAAGACCTCCCACATATTAGCACCACCCCAGGTGTGGCCTTATCATTGTTCTATATCGGGGTAACACTACCTCCTTTTTTCTGCACCCCAGCATCCTACTAACCTTTCCTACTTCCTTATCACACTGCTTTGCTACCTTCAGGTCATCAGATATGATGACCCCCAGATCCCAGAGGTGATGCTGGGGGACTGCCCCTTTATACCATGAGCAATCAGGATCTATGGTAGCATAATAGGTAGGGATCTTACAGCAGTCTACAATAGGTGGGCCAGGAGATCCTTTTCTGTTTTCATCTAATTGTCCTCGGTAAACAAGGTGAAATCAGAATTGATATGCTGAGCAGGGTATATGAATGCTGGGAGTAATAAAGAGAAAAAATATGAGTACCATAGGTGGCCGACATAAACCGATAGGGAAGGTTGTTTGTAATAGTTGGCAGAGCGCAGTAAACAGTATGGAAGGTCAGGCACCAGATAAGGGTCAGCACTGTTGTAAGAGGAGGGAAGCAGTGCTGGAGACAGTGAGCTGATGCATTAACAAAGTTTTTTGCAATGAATTTCCTTTCTTTTTGAGATAGTGTAAAAGTATTGGACCCTGTGCTCGAATTCCTGTGTAGATGCACATATACTAATACTAACATACTAATTGCCAGCAGATTAGGCCTTACAGTCTATTGAGTCTGCTCAAACCTCACATCCCTAGTTGTGTACCGAGGCCCTCCCCCCTTGTGTTCCAGAAACCCCCATCATCCATCCCCACCCCTTAGGCAAGGCCATCATCTGACACATCCACTTTCTGTGTCTGTCCCACCCTCTCTTGAAGCTCTCCACTGTGGATCTCTGAACCAGCTCGCCAGGTAGTGCGTTCCAAGGATCCACCACCCTCTCAGTGAAAAACTTCCTCCTCTTTTCCCCCCTCACCCTTCCACCTTCCAACTTCAAACCATGCCCTCTGGTGATACCTTCATGCTTTAGTCTAAAGATCCCTTCCGTGTTTACCCTATTTATTCCCTTGAGGTACTTGAAGACCTCAATCATGTCCCCCATGTCTCTCCTCTCCTGCAATGAAAACAGGTAGAGCTCCTCAAGTCTGTCCTCATATGTCAAATCCCCTAGTCCTCGTATCATCTTAGTTGCCCTCCTCTGTACCCTCTCCAGGAGCTGTATATCCCTCTTCAAGTGTGGTCTCCAGTACTGTACACAGTACTCAAGGTGTGGTCTAACCAGTCTATTGTACAGCGGCAGAATCACTTCCCTGCTCCTAGAGGTGACCCCCCTTACGATGCATCCCAACAGCCTGTTTGCTTTGCTAGCCACTCTCCTGCACTGCTCAGAGTTATTCATACATGCATCCACCATGATGCCTAGGTCTTTTTCCCCTGTTGAGGCCTCCGACGCCACCCCTACCAGGGTGTACCTGTGTTTAGGGTTTCTCCACCCAAGATGTAACACCTTGCACTTGGTGATATTGAAATTTAATTTCCATGTGTGAGACCACCTTTACAGGGTGTCCAGGTCCCCTTGCAGGGCCAACCTCCCCTCTTCCCCCTCAACTACTGCTCCCATCTTGGAGTCATCAGTGAAGAGACTCATTTCACACCCTTACACCCTCCCTGATGTCCGATATGTATGCATTAAACAGGATCGGACCCAGGACCGAGCCCTGCAGTACCCCACTACGGACCTCTCCAGGGTTCAAGAGCTCTCCACCGACCACTACTGTCTGAGTGCATCCAGCTAGCCAGTTTTCAATCCATCTGACCATCAAAGGGCCTACTCCCAACCCCGTCAGTTTCTCCACCAGACCATTGTGGGGACAGAGTCAAACGCCTTGCTGAAGTCCAAGAATAATACATCCACAGGCTTTCCCCTGTCCAGTTCTGATGTTACCCATTCGTAGAACTCCACAAAATTAGTTTGACACGACTACCTGGCACAAACCCATGTTGCCGACTATCCAGACCTCCCACCTCTTCCACTACACCCCAATCGTTCCTTTAGTATACTCTCCATTAATTTTCCCACCACCAAGGTCAAGCTGATGGGTCTATAGTTACCTGGTACCTCCTCAGCCCCTTTGTGGATTGGCTCTACATGTGCCTCGCCAATCTAGGTACCCTCCCTGTCTCAAGCGACCTGTTAAAGAGCTCCATCAAGTGCAGCCAGTATGCCCACCAATTCCATAGTACTCTCGAATAGATGCCATCTGACCCAGGAGTTTATCTTTCTTTAGGGCCTTAAGGGCTAACCACACCCTTCGGTGTAGATAGCATCATCCATCCCTCCACCTTACTGGCCTTTTATCCTTATCCTGATTCTGACACACCTAGGGTACCTCTCCCTCCCTCTTTCTCCATTTCTGTTGCTCCTGATCCCTCACTACGCTATTCCCATTGTGCCTTGCTTTGCAGCCCATCCCCTCCCTATGAAGTGAACACAGAGGCAAAGTACTCATTTAATACCTCTGCCTGGTCCCTCACCTCTTCCACCCACCCTCCTTCTGATCTCAATCTGCCGAGATGGCCCTTAGTTTTCTCCACTCCCCAATGTGTACCGGAAGAACCACTTTCCCCTCTTACGTATCCCTGTGCCAGCCGTTTGCTCTTTACTGGACTTTGCCCCCCGCACCATCCGGGTGACTTTTCTAGATGCAAGATAGTACATTTCCTTTTCACTATCCCCTCTCGTTGTTTTATACTTTTTGTAGGCAGCCTTCTTTTCTCTGACCACTACCTGAACCTCACTGGACCACGAGCATGGTTTATGTGACCTTCCTACCTTACGCTTCACCTTAGCGCAGGTTCTGACTGCCTCATGAAGTCCTCATTTTATGACCTCCCATCTCTTTTCCACATTTGTCATTATTGTAGTCCCCTTCAAGTGATCCTTGAGAATATTTCCCATGCCCACAAAGTCTGCCCCCCTGAAGTCCACTGCCAGTGTCCTAGATCCCCCCCCATGCTTATTTGAAACCAGACAGTATTGTGGTCACTCCCGGTCAGGGGATCCTCTACAACCAGGTCCCTTACCAGATCCCTATCTGCCAGAACCACGTCCAGGACATGCCCCTCCCTTGTGGGCTGCATCACGTGCTGTGTTAAGAACACATCCTGGAAGCCATCCAGCAGCCTCTGCTCCTTGGCCACCTTAGAGGACATGGTTCCCCAGTTTGTACCTGGCATAGTACGGTCCCCCATCAACACCACTCCCTCCCCTTTTGGTCCACGCTGGACAATGATGTTGTCCAACAAACCATCCTCCAGAACATCACCCATCCTAGGGGGCCTATATACTACACCCAGATTGACCTTACCTCCTGCTGGGGTTCATAAGGTGACCCATAAGACCTCCACGTTTCCTTCTGCCTCTTCTACCCTTGCAATTTCTATATAATCTCTAAAGAACATAGCCACTCTGCCCCCTCTGCCCTCCTTTCTATCATTCCTAAGCATAGTGTACCCCACAGATTTAGGTCCCAGTCATGGTTTTTGTTGGCCCATGTTTCCGTGACTGCCGCCAAATCCACCCCCAACCCCTCGAACAGCATGGCCTGGAACTCTGGCAACTTGTTTACCAAGCTCCTGGCATTTACTAACACCACCCCACCCATATCCCTGATCCCTTTGTGCCCCACCCAGGTTCATTATACTTCCATCCTCCCTCTGCTCCTCCTGAAACTTCCTCCCCAGTCTGTTTCCCCCTCCTCCTTCTTGGGTTTGAAGGCTACTCCACCTCATCTGGAGGAGAGGGCTTCTGGTCAGCCCCTTCCTTATCCCTCCCCCTCACAAGTTTATATACCACCTTTCTTGAATGTAGTCAGCCACCCCCTGCTTAAGGACTTCCTTCCCTAACAGGGCAAGATGAAGTCTGTCCTTGGCATACAGTCCCTTATCCTCCCAAACTCCTTTCCAGTTCCCTAACACCCCCGACCCACTTTCTTCATCCCACTTCCTGAGCAAGTCATTAACCTCTGTGATCTTCATTTTTTTCTCCACTGAGGCCTTTGGCAATATCTCCGAAAAGGAAATGTTGCATCCATTATCCCGACAGACTCTGGCAAGTGCTCGGAACCTTGCTTGGATTTCCAAAATGCTATTTCCCTCTAGATCATTAGTTCCCAAATGCACCAGGAAATCCAGTTTCCCTCCACAATCCCTAACCAGTTAGTACACCATGAACTTTGCTCTGTGCACCGTCAGCCCAGAGATACTCACTACCTTCACCTGGCTATGGCATCCACCCCCCTGTCCAACCCAATGGATACCACTAATCATCGAGTCTCCCAATAACAGAACATTAACACCGCCATCATCCTTATGGTTACCTCCACTATACACTCTCAAACCCCCATCCCCCCTTATTCATGATCTCAATTCCATGGGAGTCTTCACACCTTATTAGAGACCCCCTTGTCACCCTCCCCTTTCTGCCTCCCTTGTTATTTTGCCCTCTTAACTCAGACCCCCCGAAGAGGTGTCCCTTTAACCCTCTCTTATCTGAAACATTTATCCTGGCCTGATGGTTTCCCTTCCACACACCATCCTTCCCTTGTAAAGTACCCCTACCTCCAGGGCCCTCTGTAGGTCCCTTTACCTAAGGCCCCATCCTTGGTACAGACCCCCTCCTGAAGGAGCCCCCCCGCCTCCTTGTCTCCCAGTTTCTCTCCAGTCATGCTCTCCTTCCTCATGTCTGCAATATGTTGCATCTCCCCCATCTGCTTAACATTTACGTTTCCCCTTCTCCCTCTGGGACTACTTCTATCCTTTCCATTGCTGGTCTGTGATGCCCTATAGGTATTCAACTCCCTCCCCCTGGCCTCTGTATCAGTTTCCTCATTTCCACCAACCCCTTCCTCTCCCTCTAGGTTGCTTAGTAGCTCAAATTTATTGTAACATTCTATGCCAGCCTCCATCAAGGAACCTGAGTTTCCCCCAACTGCCCCTCTAAACTGCCCCTCATCTTCCCCTCTTTCCCTGTTCTCCTCAGGAGCTCCCTTCCCACAGTCTGCTCTTTTAGGCTTCCCCACAACAGCCCCTCCCCTCTCACTGTGTGCTCTTCTAGGGTTCCCTACAACAGCCTCTCCTGACTCTTCCCCCTCCACTCTCTTTATATTCGGAATGTTTACCCTATAAGTTTTCCCCTTAGTATCAACATCCCTTATTCCCCCTCCTACTTACTGTAACATAACATCCTGTAATTTCTGAGCATTGCCCCGGCCTCCCCTCAGCCCCACCCTTCTGCCACCCATATCCACCCCTCTTATCCTTGGACACACCCACCAACTCCCCCAGCTTACTCCTTAACCAATATACTTCACTCCTGATACGAGATAGCTGTCTACAGAGTGGTCAGCCTCCCTCTCTCCAGGCCCAATTAAGAATTATTGCCACCCCACAGCCTGTGCAGCCTACAACCCTTCTGAAGATGCCGGCCATGGTGGAATGTGGCCACCCCGTTTGTCCCTCTTTGTTCATAATGGCACACACCCCTTTTCTCAGTCCCTTCCCCCTGGAATACAGTCTACCTCTATACTGACTGCAGTTGTTTACGAACCCAATTTCAACTCCACCAATAATGTTCCCAAGTCTCACAAACACATACAGTCCAGTGTGTGTCCAGTCCCGCTAACAGTGTGTGTATGCAGACATCAGGTACCGTATGATGTCACAGGCTCACCAGTTCCTGTTGCTTCTAATTAAAGTCACAAACAGAAATGCACAGCCCTTCAATCCCAACCCCCAGTGGCTTTTCAGTATTTAAGAAAGCCTACAAAACAGGGTGGGTAGGAGGGCTCTACCACCACCAGGCAAACATCACATTTAAATTTCACTCTAATTATCACTGCCAAACAAGTGTTCCCACAACCAGTACACAAGCCCCAATAGTTACAATATCACAGCCCAAGTAACAGTTCTAACTCAAAGCAGAAATTTTTAACACACATAACTAATTTCAAGTACAAAACTATTCAAATATTTCCGTTAAAACAGACCATAAACCAAACCTCTTTGCTGAGCAACTTCCTACTTCTGTTCCCAGGTGGACATATGTATGTAGGTGTGGAAGCACATAAAGACATAGAATCATATAAATTGTCAGCAGATAAGAACTGCTAGGCCTATCCAGTCTGCCCATAAGCCCTGTACTTGATTACGGCTTCTGGCCCTCCCTCCCTCTACTTTACCTCTATGGTCCCCCAATGCCTATCCTATGCATGTTTAAATCCATCCACAGTAGTTGCTCCCACTACCTCCTGTGGCAGACCATTCCATGCATCCACTACCCTGTGCATGAAGAAAAACTTCCTCATATTCCTTCTTAACGTGCCTCCTTCCAATTTCATGTTATGCCCCTCATTTTTGTGCTCCTCTCGTGTTGGAAGATGTATTCCCCTGCACCTTGTTTATCTCTTGAAGTACCTGAATGTTTCTATCATGTCCCCTCTCTCCCTCCTCTCCTCCAGCGAGTACATATTGAGGTCCCTTAATATGTCCTCGCAAGTTTTGTGGTGCAAGTGCTGTACTGCTTTTGAGTCCTGGAGCCATTGGAGGAGTTCTCCCAGCTGCAATCTGAGGACTTCGGCGAATACATGAGGACTGACTGGGATGGGAGGTGGTAAGTCCACTCTGCTGTGGTGGATCATCGAAGGCTGTTGAGTGAGAACTTTTAGAGCCAGTGTGGACTTTCTTGGTGCTCTGTTGCTTGACTAGGAGTAGCTGTCCTGCTTGGGTTTTCCCACAGGGAGGTAGCAGGGGATGCTCACTGTAGGGTGTAGCGATCCTGTTTACCTTGGGGCCACCTGTGTGCATTCATTGGAGAAAAACCACTTTCTGAGGGTCCTAGTCCAGAAGAATGCCTGGGTTGGGGTGCCTGCTTCCTTGGGTGGTGCTTCGGTGGACCAGTCTTCAGGAGGATCCCTTGTGGTTTGTCACCCAGTCAAAGAAATCTATCAGATTTGTCTGACATGACATACCCACTGTTAGGCCTGATCAGAGTTTTATATAACAGAATCACAACCTCCTTCCTTCTGCTGGTGACACCCCTGCCTATGCACCTCTTGTAATTTTTTCACATTTTGGCCCCAAAGTTTCAAAATAGTCTTATCACTGTACCTCATAAACCCTGTAGGAGAAAATTTTTTAATCCATGGCAAAGCACCATTCTGCACCACAGGTGTGGAAATGACAGCTGTACTGTTCATGAGGTTGTGTGAATAAATGGCTAGGTTGAGAATTTGGAGTCAAAATATAAAAAATTGGCAAAGTTATGCACGTGCATAGGAAAATTTCAACGAGTGCACGTAACTCTGTCTTTTGTTGGTATTTTTGCTCCAAATTTTCAACCTGGGCTTTTTGGGACCCCACCTCATGAAAAGTGGTGCTATCATTTTGTTACTCAATCCCAAAAGGTGGTTTCACGCAGTGACTGCACCATTCCATGCCACAGGTGCGAGAGCATGTTTTTGGCAAGATGTGAGAAATGACAGCTGTACTGTTCATGAGGCAGCATGGAAAAATGGCTATGTTGAAAATTTGGAGTGATAATATTAAAAATTCACCAAGTTACGCTTGTGAGTAGGAAAATTTAAATGAGCGCACGTAACTTGGGTGTTTGTTGGTATTTTTGCTCCAGATTTTCAACATGGGATTTTTGGGACCCCACATCATGAACAGTGGCACTATTATTTCAGTACTCTCTCCTGAAAGGTGATTTGGCACAGCGACTGTGCCATTCCGCGCCACAGGTGCGAAAATACGTTTCAGGCAGGATGTGAAAAATGACAGCTTTACTGTTCATAAGGAGGTGTAAAACAATGGCTATTTTGAAAATTTGGAGTGAAAATATTAAAAATAACCAAAGTGACATGCATGCGCATAAAAATATCAATGCATGCATGTACTGTAACTCCACCATTTTTCAATATTTTTACACCAAATTTTCAACATGGGCTTTTTGGAATCTCACCTCATGAACAGTGGCACTGTTGTTTCATTACTCAGTTCTGAAAGCTTATTCTGTGCAGAGATTGTGAAATCACCTTTCAGGACTGAGTAATGAAATGACAGTGACAGTGTTCATGAGGGTTGGTCACAAGAACCCCATGTTGAAAATTTGGTGCAAAAATCTCAAAAAATGGCTGATATATCAGCATAAGTTGAAACCACCATTGACAGCCATTATACAGTGCTTACCTTGATTTTTCAGTTCACTGCTCAGCTTTGAAGAGTGCAGATGTATCCCAGTCCAGACCAGAGAAGGAATAGCGCTTGACCTCCACGGTAAGTATGGGATAAGGGGAAGCAGGTGCCCAGAGGGAAGGTTGGGATGGGGTGGAGAGTTGGGGGAAATGACGAGGGACTGTTTTCTTTTTTGCAGGGTTAACAAAAAATAATGAAGATGTCGGGGATGGTTTTCTTTTTTTAGGGACAGGAATGTTTCAGCTTTACTGTTACGCTCTGCTGGACCCCCAATCAAGGCCAACAGATAATGGGGCCAGCAGCAGCACTCAGTGGCCACCCTTGTGAGGGTCATGGGGGGGTAATGGCACAACAGGCAATGATAAACTTTTTTTTTATTTTTTTCAGGATAAAAAAATGACGAGGGACAGTTTTCTTTCTTTCAGGGAGAGTTTACTGTACAATTGAGGCCACTGGGGGATTGGGTACCCCCAGTGTCAGTATCTAATGTTTGGGGGGAGGTGTAGGGTGGTGGATGCTTAGAAGGAGGGTTGTGTGGGGAGAATGACATAAAAACAAACTCTGACAGAGCCACTAGAGCTGCTACTGCATTAACTTGATATGTGTGTGTGTGTGTGTGTGTCTATGTGTCTAGGGCTTTGTGAGGGTGGAGGAAGCGAGGGCATAAACCCTGTCAATTGCAAGGGGTGGGCATATCTTTGTCATTTTTTCATATCTGGACCCCAAATGTTGAACACAGTCTTTTTATTACCCCACCTCATGAACCCCGTAGGTGAAAATGTTCAAATTCATTGGAAAACGGCATTTCGCACCACAGGTGCGAAAACACATTTTGGGCAGGATGTGAAAAATGACAGCCATACTGTTCATGAGGTGATGTGATAAAATGGCTACATTGAAAATCTGGAATGAAAATATAAAAAATTACCAAAGTTACACGAGTGCATAGAACATTTTGAACAACCATGTTTTTCACCAAATTTTCAACATGGCTTCTTTGGAAGCCCACTTCATGTAGAGTTCCACTGGCATTTCACTCATTTGTCCCAAAAGGTGATTTTGCACAGTGACCATGCCATACTGTGCCACAGGTGCAAAAACAGGTTTGGGGCAGGATGTTAAAAATGACAGCTGTACTGTTTATGAGGAGGGGTGAAAAAATGGCAATGTTGAAAATCTGGAGTAAAAATATAAAAAATTGGTGAAGTTACGAGCGTGCATAGAAACTGCACAACACATGCTCGTAACATAGTCATTTTTGGGATTTTATGCACAAATTTTCAACATGGGCTTTTTGGGATCTCTTCTCATGAACACTGGCACTGTCATTTAATTAGTCAGTCCTAAAAGGTGATTCTCCGCAATGACAGCAAAATCACCTTTCGGGACCGAGTAACAAAATGACAGTGCCAGTGTTCATGAGGTGGGGTCCCAAGAACCTCATGTTGAAAATTTGGGGTCAAAATTCATAAAAACGGCTGAGATATCAACATAAGTTGAGAGCACCATTGACAGCCATTATACAGGGCTTACCGTGATTCCTCAGTTCACCGTTCGGCTTTGAAGAGTGTAGATGTGTCCCAGTCCAGAGAAGATCCAAGCCACTGACCTCTGGAGTAAGTATGGGAAGTGGGGCGCAGGGAGTGTGTGCGCAGAGGGAGGGTCGGGATGGGAGGGGACTGGGACAGGGGCGACAACGAGGGACCGTTTCTTTTACAGGCTTTTATGTATGGGCCACACAGTATCGATCCTGGTAATGCAGCACACCCTGCGTCACAGTGCACTCCTCAGAAGCTGCATCCATTTCACACACTGTCTCACTCATGCACTGCACCCTGCGTTCAAGTCCACTCCCAGGGAACACTGTCCCTTTCACTGCACTATCTAGACTAAGGGTACAGGGTGCTTAGAGTGCATCGAGCTCCGCTGGGCAAGTGGGTGGGAAAATCAAGGCTTGCCAGCAGAAATCAGACACTCCCTCCACTGGGGGGGGGGGTGAAAGAGGTGTTGTGCACATGGTGACTGCTTATCCTAGGTGTTTTGCGAGGTCCGCTGGGCGACCGGGTGGGGAAAGACACAGCTGCCAGCTGCTTATTGTAACTCATGGAATGGCACACACTGAACCTATCACCTTGGGGGTACCTCTACCATGACTTGTCAAACATCCGCTGGCCGGGTGGTAAGAGTTGGATCTCACAGGGCAATGGGGGAGGGGTTAGGAGGACTGATCAGGGATACAAAACGTTACATACCAGCACAATCAGCAGCTGTGCTGCTATACAGCCCCCCATACCATCACAGACTGGAGATTTGCTGCATAATACATACATTTAACTTTATTTTACAAGCACAGGAGAGAGGATGAACCGGACAGATGTTCACCTTCAAGTGTCAATACAGGACTTGCACTGACAGAACGACTTATACGGGAAACAGCATCTTGCATCCCATAGCTGGGTAAGATCGAATTTACACTTCTTTAGGGAAAATACAGCTACAGATTTGAAAAAAAGACATAAACAGTGGCTAATCATGAATGTTAGGGGACAAGTCAATATAAGAAGCATAATATTTAAGGAAATGGAGCAGCAGTCTGACACTAGCAGTAAAAAATAGGGAAAGGCTGCTCTGAAACCATAAATGTTCAAGGTGTAATCAGATGCATGGGAGCGAGCACATATACTTGAAATGCATTACACATGGTTTGAGTAATGTGTGTAAAGCTGGCAGCCAAAATAAATTTATGTCTCGAGTCACTAAATAGAAAAACTGTAAAAATGGCGAATAAAGTCTGGGCCAGCAGGAGCACTCGGTGGCCACCCAGCACCGGGGAGCAAGGCAGCACAGAAATAGTTGCATGCCTTGGTGGCCTGAATGGTCAAGCAAATCAAAAGGCTGAAACCCTCTTGGATTAGAGCGGCTTCGGTCCTTTGATGTGCATAATCATTCAGCCCACCGAGCAGAAAGTTGCGTCAGGACCACACCAAGTGGTCATGGGGTAGACTGCCAAGCCCCTGGTTCTGTGAACTGCAATGGGCTCGGCAGTGACACCCCCTCAAACCCCAAATTCCATATTGCCACATTACATTGGTTTGCGCATGCACAACCAACGTAAAAAGTATTGTGACCCGTGGGTTGCTGGGTCCTGGTTCACACCCTGCTGGTGACCGTACAGGGCCCACTTGGTAGAAATATTGGTTTAATTATTTCTCCTGCAGTATGGCATTCATCCTAGAATAAATAAGAAATAGTCCAATGCCTCCACCCAGGCAGAAATAAGTGCGCCAGATGCTGAGTGCGATACCATCCCCTAGGATGCAGTTCCTACACGCCTCCCTACCCTGGACTGCACCTACCCCTGTGGACCAATTAAACATTTGTTACCTTCACCAATAGCCAATTCAATCAAGTTATATAACTGGGCACACACACTGCAGTAGAATTCAACTAAGTAACAGTGATTTTATTGTGTAACACAGGAATGGAAGCTGGAAATAAAGAAGGAGTTAAGCACTTACAGGTCACCTTAAGCACTCCCACCCAGTAACGATATCCCTGGGAGCCACTGTACTGTGGGTCACTACCACCCTCTCAGATCCAATGTAATCATGGATGCACCCCCAAACAAGGGGTACAATGGGACAACTTATTTTATACAGGGCACAGCATATGTTTTAGCTGATACCAGTACAAAAACTATAATTTTTGTATTAATATTTTACTTTCTAATTTTTCCTTTTTGTATTTTATCTTTTGTAACAAACTTATTCAATTGTATTTACTGTGAAAAGGACCTCAATGAAAATGAGCTTTGTTCAACTGAGTTTCCTATTCATGTGAAACATGAATAAATTGTTACCATACCATACCATACAATACCATACCATACCATATCATACCATAATCTCAAGTGTGAAACAGCAGCCAATGAATCTGGGTACCCAGGAATTACATTAGGTCCCAGTGCAGGCCCGGTAGCCACGTTGCCCAGGTTCTTTCAGTGGTGCACTTGTTCAACAGCTAGCAAGCTTTCATTTTAATCCCCCCACCAAGCCATAGTGTGCTAGCACAATTAAAGACAACATAGAAACATAGACAGTGTTAACAGAAAAAAGACCACTGGTCCATCCAGTCTGCCCAGTTTTACCCTACTCTGCCCCCATGACCTATTGTCCGGATGGGGTTTTCACTATCCTCACTCGCTGGCTGCTTTATTGCTACCACTCTGAGTTTTGCTTAAACCCATTAATAGTTTTTGCACCCACCACCTCTGCTGGTGGGCTGTTCCATGGCCCAACCACTCTCTTAGTAAAGTAAAACTTTCTCGCTTCCCTCTTGAATCCCCCCAACCCCCCACCACCACCATCATCTTATATTCATGTCCCTATCATTCCTGCTAAATAGTTCCTCTCAGTTTACCTTGTTTATTCCTTTCAGGAACATGAAGGTCTCTGCCATGGACTCCCTCTAACTTCTGGCCTCCAGTGAGTATATGTTCAGTGCCCTAGGCCAATCTATATGGGATCTACCTTGTTGACCTTGAATCATTTTGATTACTCTATAACTGCAGTGTCTCCAGCATGTCTCTGTCCTTCCTCAGGTGAGGACTCCAGAACTGGGCACATTACTAGAGTCTCATCACTGATCTATAGAGACGCAGTAATACTTCTTTTCTCCTGCTATTGAAACCCCTTCCAATACACCCCAACATTCTGGTTGCTTTGCTGTAGGCCTTGGTACAGTACATCGGCCAGTTTGTTTTAGGGAGTTGCTTATGATGGCCCCAGGTCCCTTTCCTCATGTCAAGCTTAACCATCGCCATCTAGTATTCCTTCCTGGGGTTCTTGTTCCCTGTGTGCATCACCTTGCAATTTTTGGCATTCCATTTCAACAGCCAGACATTGGACCACCTCCCTAAGGTTTGCAGGTTCCTCTGCAACTCCCTTACCCTCTCCTCACTGTCTACCCTGCCACAGAGCATAGTGTCATCTGCAAAGAGACTCATCTTGCCCTCTGTTCCTTCTCCTATGTTGCTGATGGACATACTGAAAAAAACTGGTCCCAGGCTTGACTCTTACAGTACCCCAGTCGTGACCTCCCTTCCCCCAATTTGACCCTGTTCACCACCACTCTCTGCCATCTCCCCCCTAACCAACTTCCCATCAATTTAACTAGGTTCTTTGCTACTCCCAGATCCTCTAATTTCTTCAACAACCTTCTGTGAGGCACCAAATCAAAAGCCTTGTTAAAGTCGAAGTAGAGTAAGACTACTGCTTGTTGCTTGTTTACTGCCCTTGTTAACCTGTTAAAGAATGCTATCAGGTTAGTCTGACAAGACCTACCTGCCATGAACCCATGCTGCTTACTATTCTGGAGCCCATTTCTCTCAAAGTAGTCCACTAGGTCCCCCTTTGACTAATGTCTCCATCAGTTTACCTGCAATGAAGGTAAGCCTGACAGGCCTGTAATTTCCAGCTTCCTCCCTTTCCTCCCTTGTGGAATGACACCACGTCTGCTATCCTCCAGTCTCTCTGAACCACCACTGCCTGTAGTGAGTTATTGAATAGCCCTGCCAGGGGTTCAGCCAGTTCTGATGCCAATTCCCTGAGCACCCTCGGGTGCATCCCATCTGGCCCTGGAGCCTTATACATTTTTAGGGCTGCAAGCCCTTTTGCAGCCCTTTCTCCTGTGATTACAGTCTTCCCTCGCTATATGAACCCCAGTACAATGAACATTCAGCTATTATGAACAGACATCATGGCTCCCATTTTCTCAGCAGCATCTAGCGGTCTGATCAGCTGATTGTCATTGCAGCATCTTGCTGTCTGATTCACGTTTTTGATCAGCTGATTGTCAGGTAGGTGTTGCTAGTTACTTGTAATCAGTTTTGGCACTGTATAAGAACCCTCAACACCCCCCTCCCACCACCACCACCACCACCACCAACACACACGCACAGACACACACACACACACACACACACACACACACACACACACACACTCAAACAAACTTTTGAAAACTGCTGTCATGAAGCATTCTGGGCACTCTGGGGACACCAAACTCAAGATTCTCGACCATCTCAAGGTGGGTGAGAGCCTTGCCAAAATCGCAAGTGAAAGCAGCTTTTACAAGTCTACTATTTGTACATGGAGGAAGCAAGAACCCTCCCCGAGAGAATTTGTAGAGGAGTGTACTGACAGTTATGGACTTCTATGGAAGAAAATCTGCAGAGCCCGACAAGCCTGATATCGACCGTGCCACCCAGCTCTGGTTTTCATAGCAAAGAGCAAATGGTGTGCCAGTCTCAGGCTCTTATCAGAGAAAAAGCAGTACACTTTGCCCTTGAGATTCAGGGGGCAGACAGCAGCTTTAAGTCCTCCACCGGCTGGCTGAGGTGGTTACAACATCGCCATAACATTCGCTGAGTTGCCATAACTTGGGAGGCAAGAGCGTGTGATTATTCTGTTGCTGATGCTGTTCTACCCAAACTAAAGGAAATCATACAGGGTTACTCCTCTGAGCAAATTTACAATGGGGACAAGATGGGGCTGTTTAGGAGATGTCTCTCCAGTGTAACCCTGGCTGTAAATCAGAGGTCAATGCAAGCAAAGGCTATAAAGTGAACAAAGATCAACTGGCCTTCTTGTTCTGCACCAGCGCAACTGGCAGACACAAAGTTCACCCCCTGGGTATTGGAAAATTCAAAAACCCATGCTATCTGCACCTTGTTAACATTTCTGCTGTACCTGTTAGCTATGAGAGCAGTACAATTTTTTTTTATTTATTTTTTTTTATTTATTTAGTTTTTGTTGACTGGGTAAGGTGCACTAGCCATAGCAATGACTATTTTCAAGCACGACCTGGGAGTTTACAGAAACAAAACATGTTGAACAATGACAGTACAATCACATAAACAATAGGTGCTTAGAAAATAGTAATACAATGCAGGCAGTAGAAGCAAATAGATACAACTGGTTCTGTAGAAATATATAACATAGAAATATTGGAGAGCAGCAGTAAAAATCCTTTGGCAACATTTAGGTAGCAGTATAGTGAGCTTAAACAAAGCAAAGTGCCATCTTACTAGTCGAGGAAGATGGAATACAATAGAAACAGGAGTATTTAGGGGGTAGGGAGGTAGTATAAGGAGGTGGGATAGGATAGGATAGGAAAAGTTGGGGTGAGGTAAGGGATGATGGCTTGATGTAATTAAAAGTAAAATATGGCAAGATAGGAGACAGGAGGTCAGTGCAGAAATATTTTGTATAGAAAAGGAGCACAGAAAGGCTGTTAGGGTAGGAAAATAGATGTAGTGGGCTAAGGGGGTTTGAAGCAGGAACAGGAGCATGAGACAGCAAGATGGTCATGTAGCAGTTTTTTGAAAGAGGCATGGGATGATGCCAAATGAATAGTTAGAGGGAAGGAGTTCCATTTTTTGGGGGGCATGGCAGGAGAAAGCGCTAGCACCTTTGGAGGAATGATGTCTAAAGATGATAACATGGGCATTTGCAATTGATTGTAGCTCATAGCTAGATGTCTGGTTAGGAAATAGTTCCGCAAGTGTCTTAGGTGTTTGATTGTAGATGATATTATCTATGATTGAGCAGAGTGCATAATCTCAGGAGGCTGCCGGAGAAAGCCATCCCAGTTCAGCACAGAGGAGGCAGTGGTGTATCCGTCAATGTGTTATGCATAGTGTCAACCTTGTCCTTGAGCTAGCCTTGAAACGTTTGTTATGTTAGGTAATTTTCTTGTCTCCTCAAACTGTCTAAATGTGAACTCTACCAATCCGTGCTCTAGAGCTAGCCCTGTCATGCCTGTTTATTTCCTATGTATTCTTGTATTTCCCTTGAATTCCGCAACTCAGAGCCACCCCTGTAATGCCTGGTTCTCCTATGTACTTTTCCTATTCTGTAACTGTTAATGTATGATGTTTGACACCTGTAACTCTCCCGGGTCGCACCTGAAAATAGGCACATGGCTGTCTAGTGTGCTAACCCGGTTAACAAAAGCAAATAAATAAATAAATAAATAAATGTGAGGAGGACGCATACCTACAGATATTGTTGTATGTGACATCCCACTTCTGAAAACTAGTCTTTCCTGATGAGGCATATTCTGCCACCCTGTAAGTGAGTGACGGAAGGAGTAGGCCACGAGCTATGGCAAGCCTTGCTGAGGGAGCGAGTACGTTGCTGTAGCAGTAGGACATACCAAATTTCATGTTGGCCAGCTTGCAAGTCTGCTGAATATGGAGATCAAAAGTAAGAGCTGGATCAAGTGTGATACCCAGATATTTAAAGGAAGGTACCACTATAACAGACGAGCCATTTATGGTAGAGACATTAAAAGTGGGTTGGGTACATTTACGTTTGGCACTGGAACCAAACAGTATGGCTTGAGTCTTAGATACATTTAGGACAAGCTTATTGCTAAACAACCACTGTTCAATTTGTTGAAAGTCTTGGGAAAGTCATTGGTTGATTTCAGTGATGTATTTTGCACTGGTGTATAGGACAATGTCATCAGCATATAGCAGGGAGGCAGTCTGGGGAATGTTTGAGGTAATATCATTTATAAAGATGGTGAAAAGCAGGGGACCGAGCATAGATCCTTGCAGCACACCAATATTTAAGTTTGCATAATCTGACAAAGTGGAGTTAAATTTAACTAGTTGAGTGTGATCTGTCAGGTAGCTGTCAAACCATGCAGTCACACCTGTTCAGAAGCCTAGTGATCTTAGAGCAGTGAGGAAGATAGGATGATCTACAAGGTCAAATGCTTTAGTCATGTCTATAAAGATTGCCCCCATTAGGAGACCTGAGTCCATTGCTGTTAGGGTACTGGACATAAATTTGAGCAGAGCAGTGGTGGTGCTATGATCCTTGCAGAAACCATGCTGTGCAGACATGAGAAGGTTTTTCTTCTGCAGAAAGTCAATGGTTTGGGTGGCTACGAGCTTCTCAAGGATTTTGCTAAGAACAGGCAATATGACAATGGGCCTATAGTTGGAGGGATTTTTGGGGTCTCCCTTTTTGAAAACAGGGGTAATCCTGGCAGTCTTCCAGATATCTGGGACATAGCTGTGGCAAAGGGAGAGGGAAACATTTTTGCAAGAAATGCAGCTATGTAAGGGGCTGTTGGCTTTAGCATTTTGGGTTCAAGGTTGTCAGACCCAGCAGCGGTGAAATCGGAGATGTTGTTGAGCAGCCTTAGAACTTCCAGTCATGTGACAGACGTGAAAAGAAATTTGGACCCAGTGACATCGGGTTGGACATTAGAGTACGGTTTAGCTGGAAAAGATGAGGTATAGTGGGTGAGGTCAGTGAACTAAGCATTGAAAAAGTTTGCGATAGTGGAGGGATTATTGCAGTGGACCCCACTGAGAGACATATCAGTTGGAGTTGGGGCCAGATTTGAACCAAGGAAGCACTTGATATGGGACCAGAATTTGTTGGAGTCACCATATGATTTATTTAATAGGGCCTTACAATAGGCACTTTTGGCCCTTTGGATTTCCTTCTTGCAGGAATTTCTGAGAGCTCTGTAGGAATTTAAGTCAGCTGGGAGTCCCGTGCTCTTGTAGTGGAGCCAAGATTTGTCCCGCTGACGCAGTTTGGAGAGAAGGTCAGACTTTAGCCACCAAGTATGTTTAATTTTTACACAATGGGTAACAAGAGGGCAATGTTTGTCCTGGACCTCCAGGAAGTTGGTCAGGAATATATCTAGAGTAGTCTGAGGGTCACCAAAGTCAAAAAGGGGGGCCCAGTCAATAGAGGTAATGTCCAGTAGGAAGGATTGAGGGTCAAAATTTGCATAGTTATGGAAAGTAATAAAGCGTGGTTTAGAAGGGGAGGACCTAATTTTACCCCATATACAAAATGTGGGGGAGTGTTCTGTAATGACAACTGCTAGTATGCCAGAGGAGATAATTTTCCGGGTGGTTGGTCATTATCCAGTCCAACAGAGTACAAGAGCTGGAGTGCAAGGCAGTTCTAGTAGGGTCACTGATCACCTGGTGAAAGTTGGAACTTAGAATCTTGGACTGTAGTGCATGTAGAGAGTTTCCGAGCCAATTTAGATTGAGATCACCAAGTATAAGAACCTCATTTCTCCCGGAAAGAAGTGAAGTCTGATCAGCAGCTCATCAAGTCCTTTTAAACCACCAAATGAGGGGTTATAGGCACAGACAATATGTAGTCTTTCGGAGCCAAGAGTGAGGAGTACATGAAGCATTTTGCAATGGATTAGGGGAGATGAGGAGATTGTGGAGAGCTGTAGGTGATCTTTAAAATGGACGGCTGTGCCACCCCCTCTTTTTGGAGCAGGGCTGTCAAATCTCAAGAGATTGTAGGAGGGAAGCAAGCACTGAGAGTCCTGGATGGAGTATTTAAGCCAGGTTTCAGTAAGGCAGATTATATCTGGCTTGTAGAGGGTGACTCAGGATTCTAATTCAGCAAAATTGTGCAGTAGGCTCCTGATGTTAAGGTGCACTACAGTAAGACCCTTAGCATTTGAAAGGGGATTCTGTATATTGTTGCTTGGTACAGGGTTAGAATGTACATCACCAGAGAGCAGCAGGGCCAGTAAGAGGAGATACCAGAGTTTATATCGGAGGAAGAGACATAGGGTCCGTACATTTAGGGGACAGTGTTTTAGTACATGGGCTACCATCAATAGTCAGGGCCTATTTGGTAGAAGTGGAGTAGGATCATAACAGACAGAGGGCAGCAGGAGCAGGTTAGAGTATATGTAGTCATGGGGCTAGAAAAGTGGGATAGCCAGGGGAGCTGAAGGAGCAGTAGGCAAGGATAGGTGGAACAGAGCAAGAGGGAATAAGGAGAGGCAGTAACATGAGTAGTTTCATTCCATAAACAGATCTAGGTACTGGCTTGTGAAGAAGGTGAATGTCAGGACCAGCCAGGAGGAACAAATGAGGTGTAAGATCAGAAATGATAGAGGTATAGAAGAAAAGAGAGTTTGGATTGAAAGTTTGGTTGAGATTGGTAGTGAGAGATCAAGGTGAGCCTGTCAGGAAGAAAGGAGGAGCAACGGATGCAGTGAGCAATGGGAGAGTGGAGATAACAGGGTGGGAGGAGCAATTGAGTATTTAAAGGAGGCCTGGGAGGGGGTGGGGGAGCGAGAGAAATTTAACTTGAAGTATTAGCACAGCTCAAGATTAGCGAGGGCAAAAGCAGTCCAGAAATACAATGAAGCTCAATGCAAAAAGGCGCACCAATCAGCAGAGGTTGGAAGGCAGAAATGGACCAATCAGGGTCCACCAGCAAGAAGCCACACCAATCAGAGGCCTCGGTGCCGAAATTAGCTTGTGGCAGTACCTGGTATAGGGGTCCAGGTCGAAGGACCATAAGGGCGGCTGAGAATCTCTGCTTGAGTCAGGCGACAGCAGCCGGTGGCAGCAAGAGAACCGCATCTCAGTTAGAAGGCACTGCTTCTGGCGCAGGTCCCTGGTATAGGGATCCAGGTCAGAGGACCGTGAGGGCGGCCGAGCATCTCTGCTTGAGTCGGGTGGCAGCGGCCGGACTCGGCAAGAGAACCGCCTCTCAGTTAGAAGGCACTGCTTCTGGTGCAGGTCCCTGGTACAGGGATCTGGGTCAGAGGACCATGAGGGCAGCTGAGAATCTCTGCTTGGGTTGGGTGGTGGTGGCCAGAGGTGGCAAGAGAACCGCCTCTCAGTTAAAAGGTGCCGCTTATGGTGCAGGTCCCTGGTATAGGGATCCAGGTCGGAGGACTGTGAGGGCGGACGAAAATCTCTGCTTGAGTCTGGCAGCTGGAGACAGCAAGAGAACCGCCTCTCAGTTAGAAGGTGCCGCTTCTGACGCAGGTCCCTGGTGTAGGGATCAAGGTTGGAAGACCATGAGGGTGGCCAAGAAGCTTTGCTTGAGTCGGGTGGTGGTGGCTGGAGGCGGCAAGAGAACTGCCTCTCAGTTAGACGATGCCACTTCTGGCGCAGGTCCCTGGCAAAGGGATCTGGGTCGGAGGACCATGAGGGCAGCCAAGAACCTCTGCTTGAGTCGGGCGGCGGTGGCTAGACTCAGCAAGAGAACCGCCTCTTGGTTAGAAGGCATCGCTTCTGGCGCAGGTCCCTGGTATAGGGATCCAGGTCAGAGGACCATGAGTGTGGCTGAGAATCTCTGCTTGGGTCGGGCGGCGGTGGCCAGAGGTGGCAAGAGAACCGCCTCTCAGTTAGAAGGCATCACTTATGGTGCAGGTCTCTGGTATAGGGATCCGGGTCGGAGGACCATGAGGGCGGCCAAAAATCTCTGCTTGAGTCGGGCAGTGGCGGCCGGAGGTGGCAAGGGAACCACCTCTCAGTTAGAAGGCACCACTTCTGGTGCAGGTCCCTGGTATAGGGATCTGGGTCGGAGGACCATGAGGGCGACTGAGAATCTCTGCTTGAGTCAGCGGCCGGAGGCGGCAAGAGAACCACCTATCAGTTAGAAGACGCCGCTTATGGCACAGGTCCCTGGTATAGGGATCCGGGTCAGAGGACTGTGAAGGCGGCCAAAAATCTCTGCTTGAGTCAGGCAGCTGGAGGCAGCAAGAGAACCACCTCTCAGTTAGAAGGTGCCACTTCTGGTGCACATCCCTGGTATAGGGATCCAGGTCAGAGGACCATGAGGGTGGCCAAGAATCTCTGCTTGAGTCGGGCAGTGACGGCCGGGGGCGGCAAGGGAACCACCTCTCAGTTAGTAGGCGCCGCTTCTGGCGCTGGTCCCTGGTATAGGGATCTGGGTCAGAGGACCGTGAGGGCGGCTGAGAATCCCTGCTTGGTCAGGGACGGCTGAGGCGTACGAGAACCGGCCTCTTGTGGGGAAGGCGCCACTTCTGGGCGCAGGTCCCTGGTATAGGGATCTGGGTCGGAGGACTGTGAGAGTTGCCGAGAATCTCTGCTTGAGTCAGGCGGCGGTGGCTGGAGGCAGCAAGAAAACCACCTCTCAGTTAAAAGGTGCCACTTCTGGAGCGGGTACCTGGTATAGGGATCCGGGTCAGAGGACCATGAGGGCAGCTGAGAATCTCTGCTTGAGTGGGGCAGCAGCAGCTGGAGGTGGCAAGAGAACTGCCTCTCAGTTAGAAGATGCCGCTTCTAGCGCAGGTCCCTGGTATAGGGATCTGGGTCAGAGGACAGTGAGGGTAGTCGTGAATCTCTGCTTAAGTCAGGCAGCGGAGGCCAGGGGCGGCAAGAGAACTGCCTCTCAGTTAGAAGACGCCACTTCTGGTGCAGGTCCCTGGTATAGGGATCCGGGTCGGAGGACCGTGAGGGCGGCCGAGAATCTCTGCTTGAGTCAGGCAGTGGAGGCCGGAGGCAGCAAGAGAACCACCTCTCAGTTAGAAGGCACCACTTCTGGCGCAGGTCCCTGGTATAGGGATCTGCATCAGAGACCGTGAGGGCGGTCAAGAATCTCTGCTTGAGTCATGCAGCGGAGGCTGGAGGTGGCAAGAGAACTGCCAAATGCATGGATGACTAGTGACATTTTCTGTAGATAGTTCTTTGACTGTTTTATTCCATCTGTTTGTCAGCCCCTTTAAAAACAGAAGCTGCCTCCCAAAACTCTTCTATTGGTCAACCAATGCCCTGCCCATCCTTCAGAGTCAGAGCTGAAGTCAAGGGATGGGAAAATTCATACTCTATTTCTCCCAAGAACACAGCTTCAAAAATTCAGCCCCTTGACGGTCTTATAATAGCCACTTTTAAAAAACATTATAAGAAAAGACTGATGAGTGAGCTTGTGTTTACTGGTTATCCAGTTGGGGTGCAGGATTTGTTAAAAAAATAAAAAAACTGTGAGGGACAGCATTCACATTGCCACTGAAGCATGGGCAAATGTAACACCTGCTATGATATGTCACTGCTGGATAGCTACACTGGGACTCGCTTTCCCACCTGAGTTTAGTGACTGATATGGATGAAGTAGAAGCTGACGACACTAATGACATTGTGCAGATTGACACAGACCTAAATTTAATTGTCAACAAAAATGAAGCACCTGAACTCATTATTGCCTGAATCCTAAATGATGAAATGTTGCCAGCTGTGGATCAGCTGTCTGATGCTGACATTGCAGCCACTGTAACAGTGTGTGACCAATCAGGTGAACCAGGTATCACCATGCAGTCTGACGAAGAGGACAAGGACGAGGCTCTGGACAGCCTCCAACAAGCGAAGCTGTATGAGGGCTCGAGACAGCTTTAGTGTGGCTGGAATGTGAAGCTTTGGCCCCTGAAAGCAATACATTTCCAACAGATTCCATCATATGTCAGAGATTTAATTTCTAAAAAAACTTTAATGCGACTTAAAGTAACTGATTTTTTCAAGCCTGAGCAGAAAAATTGAACTGGCAGCACTGTATTGTATTTTGATATGAAACTCAGCAGAACGACAGTTCAGCATGTTGCAAGCACTATATATAAAGTCTACATTTTGACATTTTGCAGAACAATAGTTCAGTCATAAGCATCTGTATGCTGCAGGTTAATGAAGTCTATATTTTAACCGCTGGAACTGTGATCGGCTAAAATATTTTTTTTAAGATTGGCATCCCTCGATGTAACGAACAACGTACTAAAACGAATGCTGACCTTGGCTCCAAAATAGTTCTTTATATCAAGGCAAGACTGTACCACCTCTCCCATTTCTGGTATCCCGCTTGCAGCAGCCTTTATGCTGCTTTCTAGCAGAGGATCGCTATCCTCTATTATGACTGCTGAGCTGAAGTAGTCATTTAGAATGCCTAACTTCTGCCCATCCTCCTCTCCTACCCAGTCCCACTCCATCAGCCTAACAATTCCCCCATCTTCCTTTTTTCTCTGATGTATCTGAAGAACTGTCTTCCCTCTCTCGACCACCTCCACAATGTACAGCTCTGTGTCTGCTTTTGTGCCCTTGACTGCCTTCTTGACCTCATTTTACCTCGTAGTTATTCCATTCCTCATCCCCCTGCTTCTCCTTGTAGCCAATGAAGGCCTTTTTTTAACCCTCACTTCCTCCCTGACCTTGTTAGAGAACCAGATTGGTCTCTTGTGTTTATTACCCTTAGTAACTGTTCTCAAGCATTGTTAAGCTGCCTTGAGAATGGTCCTTTTAAGTTCTCCCCACCTCTCCTCCACTTCCCTGATTTCATCCTCTCCAACTAACTTACTTTTGACTAATTCCCTAATTCCAGCATTTGATCAAAGTCTGCTCATCTGAAATCCAGAACCACACCTATTGATGAGGGTATAATGATATACATGGCCAGTTCAAACCATATGGTATAATGGTCACTGGACCCAAGTGGTTCACCAGCCCACACTCCACCTACCATTTTTGAGTTGGTGGGCACCACAGTGAGAATGACAGCCAGTCTTGTAGGTTCCTTGACCAGCTGCACCAGCAGGCAGTCCAGCAACATATCTAGCAGTCCTGACTTCTGGTGTTCTGAGCTGCTAGAATGTCCCAATCAATGTATGGCAAGTTGAGACCCTCCATTACCACTACCTCTCTCTTTGTGGCCTCCTTCTCAGTTTCTGCCCCTAGTTCCCCATCCCCCTCTGTTCACTGTCCTGGTGGTCTACAAACCACCCCCCAAGTATAACTTCATTCCCAATGTTGTCAGAAGCCTACCCATAGCGCTTCTGTCTCCCTTTTTTCTCCCCTGATAGACCCATCCACTAGTGTCTCCATGCATTCCTTGACACAGAGGGCTACCCCCACCTTCTTTTTCCTTACTCCTGTTTCTCCTATAGATTGTATACCCTGGTACTGCCAGGTCCCAGTCATTATTCCCAGTGGGCATGTTTCTGTAAAGGCTATGAGGTCTAATTCCACATTCGTCACCATCGCCTGGAGCTCACCAATTTTGTTTCCTAGGCTCCTGGTAGACCGCTTTCTAGCTTGAGTCTAAACCATTCCCTCTACTGTGAGGTCCTCTCCCTTTATCCTCCCCATATCTCCTTAATGTCATGGTTTTCCTGCCCCCTCTCTTGTTAGATGAGGAAAGAGCTGTTATTCTGGGCAGATTTTAAATTATTTTAAAGCAGGGTTTTTTTTCTGTCTGAAACTGCAACTGATAGCACAGCCTAGCCCAGGGGTAAATACTGCTGGAGGAAAAAAAGGGGAGCTGCAGGAATCTCTGCGGCTATAGTCTGCTGCTCAGGGCTCTCCCACATTTGCTCTTGATTGTGAAAATTCTGTTAAATCCCCCGGGTTGCGATTTCTACCGCTCCACTTTTGATTTTGCCTTCCAATTAAGAGCCTTCCCCCACAAAAGCTGCCATTACCATTTGAAAAGCACGCTCCGCCTGCATAGCCACGCACTTATTTAAGCCCTTCTCCTTTCTTCTGCAGAGGCGGAGGTCGGGGTCAGCGAGGCAGGTCCTAACCCTCCCACAGAGGCGGACCCCCTGGACCACGCCCGAAGGAATCACAAAGGTAGCCAGAATTCTGCCTGCAGCTGCTTCCCTGAGCCAAGAGGAGCTGTACCACGCCACTTTTTGTTTGAAATTGGCGCCTTTTAGTTTTCACTGTACTGTTAAAACTGTGTAAACTGCTGGTGTGCACCAAGCATTTCCATAGCTCTCTGCCTCCAGTGCTAGTTACTGCTAAATTTGTGTGCCAATTTTAAAAGGAGAGAGCTGTTAGTCTGGGCAGATTTTAAATGATTTTAAAGCAGGGTTTTTTTCCTGTCTGAAACCGCAACTGATAGCACAGCCTAGCCCAGGGGTAAATACTGCTGGAGAAAAAAAGGGGGAGCTGCAGGAATCTCCGCAGCTATAGTCTGCTGCTCAGGGCTCCCACATTTGCTGTTGATTGAGAAAATTCTGTTAAATCCCCCGGGTTGCGATTTCTACCGCGCCACTTTTGATTTTGCCTTCCAATTAAGAGCTTTCCCCCACAAAAGCTATCATTACCATTTGAGAAGCACGCTCCGCCTGCATAGCCACTCACCTGTATTTAAGCCCTTCTCCTTTCTTCTGCAGAGTGGAGGTCGGGTCGCGAGGGCAGGAGTCCCTAAGCCCTCCCCACAGAGAGACGGAACCCCCCCCCGGACCACGCCGAAGGAATCACAAAAGGTAGCCAGAGATTCTGCCTGCAGCTGCTTCCTTGAGCCAAGAGGAGCTCTAGCCCTGCCTGCACTACGTGTAGACTCCCCACCACCACCCTTGGTCGGCTTGTGTTTATATAGTGGAGCTGCTCTCATACCTCGTGAGCTCGTAAACCAATCAGCCCACTTTCCCATTAGTCCCTTATACTGCTCCACCACTAGCGGCCACCGCTAAGCAGATTGTGTCTTTCCCTCCTTGCACACAAGGAAGTACTTGGATAAAGAAACAAAAAATGCATTTTCTCACTGCAATTATTTCCGTGTTTTGCATAGCCTTATCCTCCCTTCCTCCCTCACTCAATCCTTCCCTACCTGACCCTGTGCCTCTTCCCACCTTAACTCTTAAGCATACACCCCAATCCTCCTCTGCTCCACTCAAACACCATTTTCACCTGGGGCACAACTGGACCCTGGTGGCCTCCATCCTCCCCCCCTCTTTCCATGCTGCAACACCTGCCCTATATCCCCTACTCTTCTCAGCCCCAAAGGCAAACCCGACTCCCACAATGCAACCCACCCTGAGGGGCACGCCAATAAAGATCATGCGCCAATTAAGGAATGCTCTGGTATTCCTGCTGCTCATAGCAGGTGATGTTGAACGGAACCCAGGGCCACAGACACCCGTGGCTGCCCCACCACCAGCACAACCCACACACCTCCCTAAAGGTCTCAAAATCGTGCATATAAATATATGTAGCATCCTAAATAAAATCACTGCCCTACAAACAGCTGTTCTTGACCTTCGCCCAGACATCGTAATTATCACAGAGTCATGGCTGAAGCCCCATCACCGGGACGAGGAATTCTCTATACCTGACTTCTCCCTAATCCGCCAAGACAGGCAGGGAAGAAAGAAGGGTGGTGGCGCTGCCATATATGTCGCCACAAATCTCCAGTTTTCTGTAATCACCTCACCAACACCCTCAATAAACATGATTCCCTCCTGATCAAAATCCCCTGCCCCTCTATCCCAGTATATATATCTGGGTCTTACCTTACGGACACACCATTAACCAGCATCCTCGAACATCTAGGCAACCTGAGGGGCCCTCACAGAAGGCAGAGAACTCCACATCCTCGGGGTTTCAATCTAAACTGGCTGGGTTGTGTAGCATCAAAGGCTCACTGCCAAATAAGTGCACTAAACTTGCACCAGCAAATGGGAACCCACCGCCTAAACCACAAATCGAAGAAAACACACTACTGGACTGGGCACACTACCCACCCTCATAGGATACTCAAAGCTGGCCTCCTACCGGACTCCCTTAGCGACCACCATATGATCTACGTAGTGCGCAAAATCTTCCATCCCCCGGCCCCCCTACCCCGTCTGCTGACCTGCAGAACCTACAAATCATTGGATCTGCCTGCACTCCTAAATGCCCTCACCACCATCGACTGGTCTCCCATCTCTAGCGCCACCTCCATGGACGAGGCCCTGAGCTACTTCCCTTCAAATCTCCTCGCTATCTGGGACATATATACCCCGCTAAGGAGATCCAGAGTCAGGGGCTCCCACTTACCCTGGGTAACCTCTAACCTCATGGAGCAACTCCGAGCCAGAGACCGGGCCTGGAAACTGTTCAAGGCCACTGGCTCTCACTTGGCCCAACAACAATACCGGTCCCTTCAAAATGCCTGCACTAGACTCATATGGCAGTCCAAATCAAACTACTTCAAATTGACATTCAACAAAGACCACACCCACCCTTCTCAATTCTGGAAATCCATAAAATCCCTCCTCACTCCACCAACCCAACCCCCCCCCCCACTCTCAACCTCGCAGGCAAAATCATAAATGACCCTTGCCAGGTTGCATCCGAGCTAAATGCCCTCTTCTCCTCCGCTGCTGCCTCTCTACTCTCCTCCCACCCCCACCCCCACCCACCAACACGTTCTCCCAAAGCTCCCGCTGATCTCCCTAACACACCACCCGGGCCTCTTTTGTCTCACCCAGTCACTCCAGACCAGGTGTTAAAATTCTACTCTCACTACACAGACCAAGGAAAAATGCCTACGGGTTTAGATTTTAAAATGCTCCAACTCTCGGGCCATCATTAGCCTATCCCTATCCATGCTCTATAATCGGTCCTTTTCACTGGGTGCTGTTCACAACATGGAAACAGGCCACAGTCATTCCTCTCCACAAGGGAGATGACCTCTCCTCCCCTTCAAACTATTGGCCTATATCTCTGCTCCCTATCCTAGCCAAAATTCAAGAGCGCCTTGTTCTATCCCAGCTACACAACTATCTTGATACAATCTCCTTCTTCACCCCCTTTCAAGCCGGCTTCAGAAAAAATCACTCCACCACCACATCCCTCCTTCGCCTCACCAACTCCATCCTAACAGGCATTGACAAAGGGGAAATTACCACAGCTATTTTCATAGACCTGGCAAAAGCCTTCGACACAGTCTCACACCCCCTGTTATTATCCAAACTTGCCCAAACTGGTCTGTCGATGGCAGCACTCAATTGGTTCCAGTCGTACCTGTCAGGCAGGTCACAAGCAGTCCACATCGGTACGGCCCTATCCACCCCCCTCCCTGTCAACAGTGGAGTACCTCAAAGGTTTGTACTCAGCCCGCTGCTTTTCTCAATTTTCATAAGCGATTTGCCTGCTGTCTGCACACAATCTGGTATCCATATGTATGCAGACGATACGGTGTTATTTGCCTCTGGCCCATCTGGTACCAAGGTAGCATCTCACCTTCAAAAGGACTTCGACTCCATCCAACGCAGGTTCATTCATAACCAGCTATTCCTAAACTCAAAGAAAACTGTCTCCCTCACTTTCGGCTCCAGAGCCAAACTAACCCGGCTTATTGATGCGCCCACCTTCTATACCTTGGATAGGACTCTGCTTGTGGCCTGCTCCACATATCGTTATCTCGGCATCTGGCTGGATCAGCACCTTGATTTCTCAGCACATGTAGAGGCTCTGCAAAAAAAGTTACATCCCATGCCGGGAACTCTCTATCGGAACAAGTTCTGCATCCCTCTACCAACCAGGAAAGCAATGGTGCAAAAAATGATCCTCCCAATTTTCGACTACGGCGATGTCATCTACGGTGCCTCCCCCCAAACATCCTTAGCCAGGCTTGACCCTATTTTCAAATCCTTCTGCCGGTTCGCTTTGGATTGTCCTCCCAACACCCACCATTGTGACCTCTGCCAGTCCCTTGACCTCCCGTCACTCCAAAATCGGCGACTGCTGCACTGTACGAGAATTGCTGCTAAATTCTGGTCACATACGCTGCCCTCCTACCTATCAACATCTCTAACCTCCATCCCCCCACCCACCTACGAACTCAGGTACTCTGACTCAGGCTTCTTCACATTCCCCATAGATCCACCGATTAGGTCAGGTGCTTGCAGCTCAGACTGCCCGAATTATGGAACTCTCTAGCAACGGCATCAGACTCACCACAGTACTCCCAAACGAAATGCCCTCCTCAAAACACATTTTGCTACCAACTGCGTATGCTTTCCCCATCGCTGAACTCCCTGCTCAACTCTTATCAGCTATCCGGGCTCCATTTCAAAGCAGCCCCATACGCCCATAATCCTTTCCTCTGTTGCTGTTGATACGAGCACCTACCCATTTAGTAGGTAAATCTAAGGACACTATGAAATTTGCTGCAATGCCTACTATGCTACTATATCACTGCCTGTATATACTCTTCACTTTGTATAAACCAATATCCGTCTCAGCTACTGCACCCATACTACTGGGCCATTGCTGGGTATCTGCAAATTATGTATGTACTATGTGTGTTTTTTATGTATTTTTATGTATTTTTTATGTTACTGCACTCTTGTAAACCCCTACCCCAGGGCACATCTGGAATCGAGCAGTACTCTGCTCAGTATGCCTTCCTGGTAAATCTCTTAAATAAATAAATAAATAAATGAAGGCCATTGCCCTTGAAGAGCGTCCAATCCTGGAAGCCCCCCTGAGTCTTCCATAAAATGGTACCCTTCCCCTTGACACATCCCTTCTACCACCCACTGAATTCCTCAGTGTCCTGCTTCCTTACTCTATCCTTCACATGCTCCCTACCCAACACTGGGAGGACCTCAGAAAAGGCCAGGAAAACTGAGCATGCCTTCAGTCTGTCCCCAAGCCTTTGAAAGTTATGCATCACTGTCTCAGTCAGCTAGTTTGCCAGACTGCTGGTACCTAAGTGCACCAGCACCCAACCTCCCCTTCCCCTCTTCCCTTTCCTATCCATATCCTGGATGGCTGTCGGGCCTGAAAGGCATGTGACCACCCCTTCCCGTTTCCCCCTCCCCATCACCTTCTCCACCCCTTTCATCATACAGTCCCCTACTACAACGATACTCCTTACTGCCTTCTTCCTGTTCTCTCCCATGGGTGCCAGCAAGTCATCCTGTTCACCCCTTCCAGCTGGGTCAGACACCTCCTATCGGTGGCAGGTAGCTGTGCCTCCTCAAGTGGTGCAAAACAATTTGCAGTTGAGATTTAGTGACTTTCTTGTGACTGCCCTTGCCACTCCACCCCATCTTTGCCACACTCCAGCCCCCCAAGCAAGTGGGTCTCTGGGAAAGTTGGGGTGTAGTGTGTGACTGTGGGTACCAGCCCAGCTGGAGAAGCAGGATAGCTATCTCTTCCCATGCTGCTACCAGCATTGCCTGAAGCTCCACAAATCTCCTACGTATGTGGCAGCGTCCCACCTTCTAGAGTGTAAGCCCAGTAGATTTACACCCCACAGTGCCTGCAGATGACTATTTCCCATCTGCTCCTGTATCCTATGCTGCCTGCTGTTATCCCTTCTTCAATATTTAATACCTCCTTCCTACAGTGTAATACACTCTGATCTGCACTAATCTCTACCTATCTCATTCCCTTTCAGCTGCTCCCTCTAATATATAGAAACATAGACAGTGACGGCAGAAAAAGACCAAAGGTCCACCAAGTCTGCCTGTTTGGCCCTATGTAACCCTACAACCTAGTGACAATACAGAGCTCCAACCCTCCCCAGCAGTCTTCCTATTCCTTTCCCCGGTTTTGCTTCTACCAGTGAGCACTAATCCTGTTGCTCTCTCCCATGCTTGTTTGAAGTCCCCCATGGTTGTAGTACCCATCACCTCGGCTGGCAGGCTGTTTCATGGTTCCACCACCCTTTCAGTAAAATAATATCTCCTCACATCCCTTCTGAACCTTTCTTCTGTCTGCTTCCAGTTGTGCCCTCTATCACAAGCCCAACCCTGTAGGGTGAGATTCTCTTCATTACAGCAAATCCCTCTTGTGACAGGGGTCAGGGATACCTGTCCTCTGTCCTTTCAGTATGCTCGATGTTACACAACTGAACATATGCCAGAAGATCCCAAGGCTCCCTCTCTCCATGCAGGTGTGTGTGTGTGCAGAATACAATCTTGAGTCTGTATTCCTGGAAGAGAATCCTCTCGGCCACTGCACAATGAACCAGAAAGCCACAGGCGTATATAGGCCTTTGGGGGAGGGCCCTAACACCCTATTATGTGTGTTTCCCCAGAAATGCAGAGAGCAGTTCAACCCCCACAGACTACTCCTGAGACCTTTCATATTTCCTCCCCTACATATGGTAGATCTTGTTAGAATAATCTAATAACTTTCTTTGAAACAGTGAACAAGGCCTTGGATAGTGCATTACCAGTGGATGTTATTTTTCTGGACTATGAAAAGGCTTTTGATTTGATCTCCCACAAAGTACTGATTGAATAGCTGATAAAGATTAATCTACACCCTAACATTATTAGATGGATAAACTCATGGCTTACGGATAGAATGCAGTAAGTTAACATCCTTGGACATAAGTCCAAATGGGGCACAGTCACCAGTGGGGTACCACAGGGCTCAGTTTTGGGCCCTGTTTTATTTAATATTCTCATCTCTAGCATGGTAACAACAAATGGTGTATGGATAAGCAAGTACGCAGATGACACCAAACTAGGCTGTATTGTAAATGATCTGCAATCCATAAAAATGCTTCGATCCAATTTGAATAATTTGGCTGCCTGGGCTACTGATAACAAACTGGTATTTAACACGGTTAAATGTAAGGTTATGCACCTCAGGAAAAACAACAAATTAGCTACATATTCCTTAAACAATATTTAGTTGCAGACTGTCATCTCAGAAAAATATATAGGGATAACCATTACTAATGATTTAAAATTTACAGAACACAATAATAAAACAGTTAAAAATGTCATGGAATGATATCATGCATCTTAAAACATATAGAGTCAAGAACCTGAAGTTCTAATACCATTATACACTAGCCTGGTTAAGTCACATATTGATTATTGTGCCCCTTTTTGTGCACCCACTTCATCTCACAATTTAGCCAAAGTCGAAAAAGTACAGAGGAAACTGACTAGATATATCAGTAATCTCCATAGGTAGGTAAAATTTATTTTTATACAGGAAATACATGTCATTTGGACATAATCCAGTTTACAAGACAGACCTGTGTAGATTCCTATCTAATGTCATACAGTTAAATTCCATATTGTATATATAAAAGCAGCACCACATAGATACAAACAACACGAATGCCTAAAAAACTTACAATAATAAATCGTAAAAATCACAAAATCCAAAAACTTCAGATAGACCAGTTAGCACACACAAATGTGAGTATATAACTCTTTTATGGTTTGAGTAAACAAGGAGTAATTTGAAATTTCTCTTATCTCATCAGGAAGGGAGTTCCAAAAACCAGCAGCCTGATATAACAAAGACCTATCCCAGAATTTATTATAATATTTGCCTACGACTATCTTATTTAAGTGAACTGATCTTGTCAATGGCCGTTTTTGACATTTTTTCACTGTAAATAGTATTAAAGAAATAGGATGGTTAACAGATAAATATTTCATTTTGTGAATTAAAGATAACCAATGACACTTATAATTGATATCTAAAGGTGACCAATTTACTTTCTCCAACAATAAACAATGGTGAATCCAATAATTTCCTTGTAGCACATACCTTGCTATACGATAGTGAGTTCTATCTAATCTAGACAACAATGCTTTGTTTGCATTTCTATATATTAATTCTCCATATCTTAAAACTGGAATAATCAGTTGATCTGCCAATTTTTTTCTATCTAGGAAAGATAAACAATCAGTACTTCTTCTTAACGCCCCTACCCTTCTATTAACTTTTTTTATCAGTGCAAGAATATGATTTGAAAAAGACAATTGTTCATCAGATATAATCCCTAAATAACTATATTCTTTAATTTGTTCTAATTTGGTTTGATTTCCTGTATAAATAGATAAATCATAAACAGATTCACCATTTTTATTTACAGGAAAGTACATACACTTTGTTTTTTTTGTGTTCATTATCAACCCTGACCTGGCGAACCACCCCTCAATTTTTCGAAAATCAGACTGTAAATTAGATTGTAAAATTTTTTCTGTTTTTCCAGACGCAATTATAACCGTATCATCGGCATAAAGTTGCATCTCTGATTTTTCTACAGTCGATGGCAAATTATTTATAAATATTAGAAACAAAAGGGGACCTAAAATTGATCCCTGAGGGACCCCTCTACTAATTCTCCTCTTTCTTGATAAACACCCCTGGACCTCAACTGTTTGGGAACGATCATCCAAATAAGATTTTAACCAATTCAAGGGGTCATCCCGCATGCCTATCTCATAAAGTCTGTCTATTAATAAGGGGTGGTTCACCAGGTCAAAGGCCTTTGAGAGATCTACAAAAACAACAGCTGTCTTCCTATTTTTCCCCAAAGACCCATTCATTTGATTATAAAATTCCAAAAGGGTTGTAGTAGTAGAATAGTTTTTTACGAAAACCAGATTGTTTAGTTGTCAACACACTATATCTGTCCAGATATTCCATTATCTGGTTAGAGACAAGTTTTTCAAAACATTTTGACAAAAGAGGTAACAAAGCTATAGGCCTGTAGTTATTAACTTCTACTGTACCCCCCCCCCCTTAAAAATAGGTTTCACTCTACTCTCTTTCCAAAGTGAGGAAAAATATCCAATTTGAAGACTCCAATTAAATAAATAAGTGATAATTGGTGCCATATGGAAAGCAGAATTTGCCTTCCAGACCATCACTTCCAAAAGCTTTATTAACATTTATATTTTGAAGACTTTTACATACTTTAGAAACTGTCAATATTTTAAATCTAAATGGAGGAAATTTATTATGGGTAGACTCTATATTGTTTTGTTCTGAATGTAAATTACAAGGAATTTCACAATTTGGGAGATCAACAAAAAATCATTTAAAACATTACAAATTTCTTCTGGATTTTCAATGATAGAACCACCATTTTTTTTATCTTAATATCTCCTCTGAGGAGTCATATCCTGGTTTGGTTAATGCCTTAACTACTCTCCAGAACTGTCTTGGATCTACACTTGAATCAATCTTGTTTCTATAAAATGACATTTTTGAAGCCTTAATTAACCTTTTACATTTATTCCTGACCATATTAAAAGAAACCCAATCCTTTTCTAATTTTGATTTTAATGCTTTTTTCCAAATTCTATTTTTAATTCGTATTTGTTTCAGAAGCCTATCATTCATCCACGGTAATTTATTTAATTTCTTTTTAGCTTTAGTGCTTGGTGCATGAAGATCACATACTTCTTCAAAAGTTTGAGTAAAGTATTTAATTGAAGTACAGAATATATTGAAAGACGCAAAATGTTAGGGGCTTTATTCGCTTGAATATAGATCACTCAGAGGAGATCTTTGTTTAGTAATCAGGGCCACCAGAGACCCCACCCTGTTTGAAACACTATGTCTAGAATGGCACTCCACAAATAACAATGCTAGGTCTCAGAAACTAAAATTAAAAACTGATATCAATTACACATTAAAGAGGAATATGTCTGTCACTCTGAGAGTACCACCGATTTGGAACACATTGCCATTAGATGTGGTAGTATGTGACAACCTAGATCAGTTTAAAATAAACTTGGATTTACATATGGAAAACAGAAAATATATCTCTGGCCACTAGTCAGTGGCATTGAGTTCTAAATGGGCTTGCCCTCAAACTTGCAAACACCTATGAGCCTATGAACTTATTAACCTCCTTGCGTCCACAGAGTCCCTGGTGGTACAGTGCCAGTTATATCTTAAAGTACCATATTTTGGTAGTGTGTCTAGGCCTGAGCAGTCACACAGGCATAGTATAGTCTGAACAACCCTTCCCGAGCAACACACACAAAAGACACTGGCATAATTATCTTAAAATAAGCCAAAGGCTTTACTAATTAATTAATGAATGCAGTAAATAACTTAAAGAGATAATTTTATACATTGATTACAGGATATAAAAAATAAATTGGAAGTACACAAAAAAAATAAACTTTGAAAATTCTAGTTTGAAAGTTCTACCGCAAGTTCTTAGTTGCTGAATTTGAAGTGCAACGTGTTCTTAAAAGTGGTAACTGAAATCTTTGCTCTTGTGGTCCAGGAAAATGTCTTGAAAAATAAATTGTTTCTGCTCTCTAAGCAGATAGGGTCCCAAAATGCAGCCTTTCACACAAACGCCAAACAGGCAAAAGGTCACAAGCAAAAACAGAAGGGCAAAAGGGTCTGATAACCTTCTGCACCCTTGTTTTAATGGTTTCCAAAGGGCAGATCCAGTGGACACTGGCTTGCCTGTGGTTGGTTAGCATTCCATTTCCATGGCTACACAACCAATCAGTTTTTTGTATTTTATTACAAATGACAAATGCTTATCTCTGAATATGAGAGGAAAAGGGCTCAGAGGTCGGCTAGTCTAAACCAGAATTTAAAGACACCATTCAGTACCCCCCCTTTGAAATGGCTGTAAATAAGCTACACTCAGTATATTCACTTACTTAAAATGCTAGTCCATTTAGCTGTAACTAGATTTGCTCAGGGTAGACCTGTAGAGAAAAAAGGAATCCAGATGAAATGGCACCACTAGATGCTGAGGGCTATTCAGACACAAATGTATGCCTGGTCTTCCAGCTCTGCCTAATTATTCTTTTGTCTACTTTTAAATGATTTAATCAAAATCCAGTCCCTGGCTAGAATCTACAGTAACAGTTTCTCTGTCTAGTAACAAGAAATTACATCATTTTTTGGTCCATACCTTTCCTTGTACCCATGATCCCTTGCAAGTAGGGGTGAGTGAAAGTGCAGATTTCTGCCCTCGTGGAGGTTCCGTGAAATTTTGAAAATTTTGTGGAATTTTCCGCTCTTTCGCCAGTGGCAGAATTCCAAGCTTTCACCAAATAACTGTGGATTTCCACCTAGTACAGTGGCATTCAATTACAAACTGCAGATTTTTTACATGACATGTGGAAATAAAGTCTCTTGTTTAGTATTTTGTCATATCTCATATAATTATCTGCAGTTTGCATTACTTCTGCTGTTTTTCTCCCCGAAGTTTAATACATTAACCTGCATTTCATACATTTATTTCACAGTTTTTGGCAGAATTTCTGCAAAAAATGGCAAAATGATTTCTGAACTTTCATGGAAGCGAAAATCTGACTTTCGCTGAAATTCCACCAGCGGAATTTTTGTTTTTGCACACCCCTACTTGCAAGTTACACTGGGCTACCATGTGTGTCTGTGATGTTATTATGCACATAAAATATGATTAGAACAACTAAAGGAGATAGGAAATTATTTTTACATAGTTAACTGCCCTTCAAACTTCCTGCCCATGCCAGTTGTGTATTCTGATATGCTTTGATGATTTTTTGTTAAATAATCTAGCTTTGGGTTGCCCTCAGATCTATATAGAGTTCCACTCTCCTCACCGACTATTGCTCTTGATTTTCATATTTCCAAGACTTTCTATGACATCGGTAACTCCCATTCCATGCTATTCATCTCAATGGCCTGGAAAAGAGTTTGTGATGTCATAGAACGATCAGGCAGTATGAAAAGAGAAAGCAGCAACTACTGAGAAGAGAGGGAATCAGGGTAGTTACAAAGGCAATAAAATTAGATTATTAATTTAACAGAAAAGGTCAAAAACATATCAGAATACTGGATAGCCAATAAAAGGATAACTGGAGTGCTTCTAGAAGTGTAAAAAGTGTTTCCTATCACCTTTAAGGTATAGCCCTATCATGCCACACCCTCATGGCATTGAACTGGTACTCCTGCTAAATAATTCCTCATAGTTTACATTATTCATTCTTTTCAGGAATGTGAAGGTTTCTATTATAGCCCCCTTCTCCATTCTTGTCTCCAGTGAGTACATGTTCAGTGACCTAAGGTGTTCCTCATATGACTTCCTCTACTGGCCCTGTATCATCTTCGTCACCCTATTATCAGGGCCCCTGGTGTTCTGCGGCAGAATTTTCTGATTTCTGCAGCAGGGCTCCTTGACTTCTGCGGCAGCATTTTCTGATTTCTGTGGCATGATTTATTCATTTCTCTGGCAGAATGCAGTCCTGTCATTGGCTAAATATGATGTGATGACATCATATGCTGTGCATAGAGGAGGGGCTTCAGGATAAATGAGGTGGGAAAGAAAGCCTGACACTATGAAAAAACAGAATATGTATATGAAAATTCACCAAAAACAATGAATTCTGCAGCACTATATATATTCTGCAGCATGATGCAAATTCTGCGGCAAATTCTGCAACCGCAGAATTCCAGGGGCCTTGCCTATGATGTACCACCTCCAGCCTAATCTTGTCCTTTCTAAGGTGAGAGCTCCAGAACTGGGCACAGTACTCAAGGTGTGGCCTTACCAAGGATCTATAGAGAGGGAGTGTCACCGCTTTCCTTCTACTATCAATACCCCTCCCGATACACCCCAGCATCTTGTTTGCCTTACTACAAGCTTTAATACATTGATCAGCCTGTTTAAGGGTGTTGCTGATGATGATTCTTCAGTCCTGTTCTTCAGCAGTGGTATTAAGTTTAAATCCTCCCATCCAGTATTCTGTCCTTGGATACATTTTTTCCTAGGTGCATCACCTTGCACTTTTTGGATTTAATTTCAACAGCCAAACATTTGACCACCTCTCTAGCCTTTGCAGGTCACCCTGCAATTCTTTAATTCCCTCAGCACAATCCACCCTTTGGCAGAACTTGGTGCCATCTGCAAAGAGGCTTATCCTACCCCAGATCCCTTCTCCAATTTATTTATTTTTATTTATTGAAATGTTTCACCAGGAAAATTACACTGAGCAACAAATGCTCATCTCATGGTACGTGCTGGGGGAAGGGGAGTGGGAACTTATATAATACATACAGTATACATAAATCAGGTAATAGCTTAACTGTATGAAGACAGACAGTACAAGATTACAACCATCATGAGAAATTAACATTTCTAGACTAGAATACATAAAGAGAGTCTGGCAGAAAGGACAGTAATTAGAGACTAAGGAAGGAGGTGGTACAGGACAGGTAACAGAAAGTGCTAGGTTGCAGGAGGAGTTAAGATAGGTGAGACATATTTGGCCCAGCTGGAAGAAGGAGGAGGAGGTATAGACCAGCAACTTGACAGGGGCCCAGAGGGGCTAGGTGCAGTTGCAGTTCATCACTAGGTAGTTTGTTAGGGATGTAGAGAGAGAATAGACTGAAGAGGAGTGGCGGATCTGGGTCGGTAGTTGATTCCAGAGTTCAGGTAGGTGATGGGAGAATGCCATTTGGTCTGACATTGTGCTCCTGTATGGTATATTCAGAGAACATGAGTCATCAGTTCTGAGGGTGTATATGTCACTGATGAACATGTTAAAAAAGACTGGGCCCAAGACAGACCACTGTGGTACCCCATCTTGTGACCTCCTTCTTCTCCGATTTAACTCCATTTACCCCAACCCACTGATGCCTCCCTTTTATCCAGTTCCCATTTAACCGTATCCCTAGCCACCCCCATGTCCTCCAACTTCCTTAGCAGGCATCTGTGAGGCACAGAGTCGAAAGCCTTGTGGAAGTCAAAGTAAAGCAGATCCACACCATGGCCTCTATTCAGTTCCTTTGTCATTCAGTCAAAGAAGACTATTAGATTAGTCTGACAGGACCTCCCTGGTACAAAGCCATGATGTCTACTACCCTGAAAACCATTACCCTCTAGATAGTCTATTAGGTCTGTACTGAGCAGTGACTCCATCAAGCTTCCCCACAAATGAGGAAAGACTGACTGGTCAGTAGTTTCCTGCTTCGTCTTTGTCCCTCCCCCCATGGAGCAGAACCATGTTCACAACCCTCCAATCCTTTGGGACAACTCCCGTCTGAAGTGAGCTACTGAATAGGCCTGCCAGATGTTCAGCTAATTCATCTGTCAATTTCCAGAGCACCCTCGGGTGCATCCCATCTAGACCCATGGCCTTCTCTATCCTGCGGGCTGCTAGCCTTTTGTGGACCCTGCCCCTAGTAAACACTGGTGTCTCCATTCTCACAATCACTCTCATGGCATCTTTGATGCCACTCTCAGAGAGGAGGCAAATATCTTCCCTGGGGAAGATGGGGAAAAAATAGTCATTCAGGACTGCAGCCTTTTGCTCTTCATCCTCTACCACCCTGCTCCAATCTAATAACCTAATTATTCCCCCATATTGCTTTCTTTTTTTTCACTGATATAGCAGAAAAAAATGTTCCCCGCGTTTGACCCCTCGGCTAATCATAGCTCCATCTCTGCATTTGCCTCTTTAATCTCCTTCTTTGCTTCCCTAGTTCTCTGAACATATTCTTCTCATTCTACTTCCCCCTACTTTTCTTTAAACCTGTGGAAGGCTTACCCTTTATAGGCATGGAAACCAGGGGCGAAAGGAAGTGGCGCCCCCACTTTTTTTTTTACATGGCAAAAACTAGTTTTGAAAAAGTGCCCTTTTTACCATTATAAGTGCCCTTCTGATCCTCCACCCCTTCAGCTTTTACTATCTTCCAGCATCCTTGTTACCCTTTGGCCCTTAATGCTTCCCTGACACTCGCTGAGAACCATAATGGTTTCCTGAGTTCATTTCTTTTGGTTACTTTATGTAAGCATTGCTGTGATGCTTCAAGGATTGACCCTTTTATTATTGTACCCTACTCAAAATAGGGTGTTTTCCACTTCCCTCCTTCCTTTTGACCTCCCTTAACCTTGGTTAATCCAGAAGCACCACTGGAGGTTGACAGTGAACTTGTTGACCTCCTGCACAGTGACGGCACAATATCAACACCGACATTGTGCTGTCTAAAAATTTAGTGTTTTTTGGGGGGGGCTATGCCCCTCACTCCCCCCAGATTTCTATGTAATCAACTCCAGGTCGGAGTTGTTCCAGGGAGGGGGCAGAACACCAGGAGAAAAGCATTACCCTAAAACAGACAATTACAGTGACTGTCTCTGTAATGGTCTATTTTCGGCTTTCACTGTCAGGGTGACACACTGGAGGGGGCAACCGTGTTAATCCAAATACTAAAAAACAGTCATACATACATAAATATAAATATGCAACAAAAAATATATAAATGCTTATTTCACTTACATCAAATCTTATTATGATTCAGATGGCCTTATTGAACTTGAGATCCCAAATGGGAATTGCTTGAAAACCAACTCCGTAATCCCAATGAGGTTACTCTAATCCAAATGGTAAAAGTACAAAGACCTCAGCTGGCAACACCAGCACACACGAGACCCACGGATGCAGCAGATCAACTGAGGTGGGAACTAACACAAAGCAACTGGTTGAGCAGCATTCAGGATTATGCCCCAGCGGCAGCCTGGAGATGACGTACTTCGTACTTAAGCAATAAGGCACAACAAAGTGTGTGTTATCATGTAATAACGTCACTCCTGGGGTGGATTGAAGCACAAGGCTTCTTGAGGTGGGCTGAAGCACAAGGCAAAGCCTCGTGCTTCCACCACGCCAGGAGTGACATTATTACATGATAACACACACCTTAGAGTGCCTTATTGCAATTATACAATGGCTCGATGTTATAGAAAACAAAAATAAAAATAAAAATGTTTTTAGTAGATTTTTAGTGAGGCAGTATATCTTTGTTTCTGAAAAAATAAAGGTCATGCACCATAAAATCCACACAGTGATGTTATTGTGTAATATCATCACTGTCTCAGGCACACACTGACCAATCAGAGTCCAGAAAATGTTCTTGCCATTGTATAATCACTCTTATATGCTTTACAGCAGCACAGCCCTAGTGGCTGAACTTGTACAGCACAGACCTTCTCACTCAACTCTCACTGTGCAGCCCTTCTGGCTCAACTTTCACTGCAGTCACAGGAGCACTACACAGTGGTTTCACAGTTCCCAATGAGCTCAGACCCCAGGAGGCACCTCCATGATCAAACTCCCACTAGATAAAGAGTACCCACATACTCAGGGCCTGTGCCCCATGACTTCCCATTCCCTGATTCACCCCACTTGTTAAGGGATAGCAGGACCCCTACCTGGATCCACAGCAGCTCAGTGGAGATGCAGATCTCTGTCTCTGATTCTTCAGCTCAGCAGCTTTCTCAGAATAGAAGCACATAGGTTTTCTCACAACAGATCCCCTTCTGGTACAATTTCACAGCTTTCATTTAACAGGTGCCTTCTCTGGAACAGTCTCTCAACAATAGGAGCTCTGGATAAGGCTCCCAGAAATACAGAACAGCGAATTCTGCAGTGGGCTCACCCTATTTAGGCCAGGCTATGCCTTCAGCTTGCTCACACAGCAGCAGGTCTGATCACCTCAGTGTCTGTCCAAATGCCATTAGCTCTTTGTGAGCCCCAAAACTTCGTCGTCTGCGTCAGTGTCCTATTTGGCAGGCAGGGTTGTCTATCCTTCCTTCTGCCCTGTCTTGCACTTTGACTGGTTCTTTAGGCCCACCAGTCCATCAGGAAGGGTCCATGGCATCATGCCTCCCCACAAGTCTTTGCTCATTGCTAAGGCTTTCTAGCCCTCTGATTGGTTAATAACTAGGGTCAGGTTTCATAATTATGGCCACAACCTTGTTCTGGTGGGAACCTTATGCTCCAAAGTCCTTGTTTTATTTATTTCTGTGGCCACAGTTTGTGTGCCGGTCCCCTGGAATATTGCAGCCCCCCATGGCTGGCATCCCGTCAGTCTGCTGGGGTTGGTGTTGTGGTGGGGAAGCATGTTGTTTGGCAGGGTTGGATGGAGCGGCGAGCGCTGGTGAGGAGCACCTTGCAGCACACACTCCCTCTCAAACAAATAGGAGCTGGATGTCTTCATGGCACTAAGGTACTGAAGAAACAGAAGTGGCATTCTCTGTGTTTTTCCCACTCCCCTCTGCCAGCATCAGGAGACATGGAATGAATAAATGCAGCCACAGATGCAAGGAAGGAGGGCACAGAAGGTGCTGAAGATTGGTGGCTGTGTGGCTCTTTCACCATGCCAACACATGGTTGAATGAGATAGCTGGCAGCAAAATCAACAGCGGTGCAGGCAGGGCCTCAGGAGGATGGCAGTAGCAGTCCAGATAAGCCACCTCCTGAGTGTTGAAGGGTGTTATAGTATTACTTTCTATCACACCTAAATTATTTAGTAGTTCTAACTCATGCCATCTTGTTTTGTTATGCTCCCCCACGAAGCGTTATCCAGATTATCCTTTAAAATATAATTCCTTAGTCATATATGGTACAGCAATAAAAAATCACCTCTTCTTCTTTGTCTCTCCAAACTGTGGAGATTAAGGCTGGTTAACCTCTAATCATTTACAATGTTCCTTTCCATCAGATTTTATATCATTGTATTTACCCTTCATCACTCCGTCTCAACCCTGACAATGTCCATTTTAAGATACAGATTCCAGAACTGAGAGCAATAGTCGATAAAGCAGTCAAACTACAGCCCTAAATCTCTGCCTTAGACTGAAAAAGGGAACCTGTAAATTGAGCAGGTGGGTCCTGAGAATCTTGACTCAATGACAGCAAGTGACTGAGATGGTAGAGGTGAGGAATAGACAGGGTTGTGACAAAGATCCTGTTTTCCTGAAAATGTCATTGGTAAGAAGGAATGTAATGGTTTGGATCTGACATTTATTAGGAATTGTGCAGCTAAATTCAACTGGTGCCAACAGAGTATTTCTTACTAATGACTTGATCCCTTGTTTAGTGATACTTTTTGGTTTAGCTTATCTGGTGGCACAACTGGTGGTACTGACAAAAGTGTAGTGCACAGGGTGACATACTGCACAACTTGGATTCAGAAATGAAACACACCTGTAGCCATTCCTAGCCAAGAGAAGCTGTTCTGGGAGCAATAATGCACCACATGGCCACAGCCAGCCCACTGCAGTTGACTCAGATGTTGCATTATCTTGCAAGACTGGAACTGCTTCTCATATACGCTTTTATCTGCAATGCATTTCAGACCTGAAAATCATATTGAAGGGTGCAGTCTCTCTCTGTGTCTTGAAAATACAGCATTGATTGCATAAATAGCTATCCCTTCAGGCTCCCCATGAAATGAAATAACGATAGCAGGTGACTCAGTCCTACTTTCAGTAAATAAGTTCCAACAGTTGTTTATCACACCAGTTGTTTTTATGTGGTGTACTTCCCTGCTGTAATTCACTCAAGTATATTTGTTTCTTTTACATCTTTGAACATTGTAAAGTATGCTTAGGGATTCTTAGCTTTTCAAATAGCATTGTGACATATTTTCCTGATCTTTTTTGACTGTGCCATACTTAAGATTTTGTACTGAAGTACAGTAGTTTAGAAATAATGCACTGTTGAGTAACCTTATAGATGACTGAAATACAATGCATACTTAAGTGAATCATATTATACTCTACAGAGATGCAGATCATAACCTCATAAACAACTTAGTAATAACTTTCAACACCTTTAAAAGCAGGACTGTATTAAGAACTTTTGGGACAATCAGCAATCTTAAATCTAGGAGGTGGCTCTGGGAGCTGCCTTGGACTCTGGAAGCTGGAGGTAGGTTCAGGCTTTTAAATATAATTGGAGGATTTTCCTGGTACTTTTGGTGCCATTTGTAGAGATGGGAATAATAGTTAGAATGTGTGAAGTTGTTGGTCTTCAAATACCCAAAGTAGAAAGGAGGTCCCTTATTTCACCTCTAAGGATGTCTCTTGTGTTACCTCTCAGAACCTCTGTGCATACTCTCAACTGCCCCACATCTACATTAGGAGTGATGGCCCTCATTTTGCCACTCAGAACCTATTTACATTCCTCTCAACTGTCCCACATTAGGATGGGACATCCTTCATTTTACTACTTAAAACCCTTCTGCATAACATTCAGCTGTCCCACATTATGAGGGACATCTCTGGTTTCACCACTTAGAACTCCTTTGCATAAATATGTCTCAAATGTTCCACATCAGAAAGGGTATCCTTTATTTTACAACTCAGAATCCCACATGCATCTCAAACTGTCCAACATTCGTTAGCATGTCCATTATAATAAATTCTTTATACTTGCAGTCATGGGGCCCCATATTCAGAGCCGGCCAGCTGTGTGTGCAAAACGGTGCTCCACACAAGAAAAATGGTCCAGCCAGCTCTGGTACCATATTCAAACAGAATGCATGATCGGAACTGACCATGCAATTGGTTTGAATATCAAACCGTGGTCACACGGCACACACAGCGGGTCACCATGTTCGGCGCAGCATAACAAGATTGCAGGGCTGACAACCGCCCATAGGGGTACAGCACTGCACACACTGGGTTGTGCCACAGCCCCCATTGGCAATATTCAGCCCAAATATGCAGAAGATCCCATTGGGCATGCACAGCAAAATGGTGCTATTTGCATGCCCGCTCATCTGCTTGCATGCGCCATTGTGGAGTATGTTGGGCCAGTCCTCCCCAGCCCTGATCCATGTTAAAGTACACATCCCTCCCAGTGTCCCTGGTAGTCTAGTGGTCCCCCCCCAGCCCCGATCCATGTTATGTTATCAACATGCCACCCCCCCCGATCTCTTCCCTGATAGTTTAGTGGTTCCTCCTTCGCAAGAGCCCTGATTTGTATATTAACAAAATGTCCCTGGTCAATGGTAGTCAGCCACCCCCCACCCCATTAGGCAGTGACCTATCACTCTGCTCCCCCCCAACCCGACTGAAACTGGCAACTGGCTCAGTCCACCCACACCACCATTGCCAGTCACCGAACAGGAACACGTACAGGTTCAACCAGTGGGTGTGTACTGTATACTGTACACACTCCTATTCTGTTCAGTCAGCAGCCAGCCATAACAGTGTGGGTGGGCTGTGTCAGTTGCCTGCTCTGGTTGGGTTGGGAGGAGAGTGGTGGTGGCTCACTGCCCAATGGGGTGGGGGGGCCACTTGGCTACCAGGGACAGGGGACGTTTTTATTAATATACAGATGGGGCTCAGGGAGGGGGGAACCACTAGACTACCAAGGAAGTGGGGATCGGGGTGTATTTTAGTAATATAACTTGGATCGGGGCTGAGGAGGGGGAACCACTAGACTACCATGGAAACGGGGATTGGGGGGTATGTTCATCATCATCATCTTTTATTGTTGAGCTTAAAAAGCCATTCACAAATACACACATTCAATTACAATATACATAAAAATGCACAGACGATTAAAAGAAAATGGATCGGGGCTGGGGAGAGGGGAACCACTAGACTACCCGGGAAACAGGGATGAGGGATATGTTAATAATTTAACATGGACTGGGCTGGGCAAGGGGGAAGCCTTACACCTACCCAATCAATACGCTGCATGTAAAACAGCGTAGTCAATACTGTGCAGCACATACAACGCTGGCAAGCACAGCGACAGGGTACAAAACCTCGGATGTCAGAAATTTATTTATTTAGTTTTTGTTGACCGGGTAAGTGCTCTAGACAAATTCTGCCTATTTTTAGGCATGAGGGGGATACAGATGAATGCCAACTAACTTTGAACCAGATTAAGCTGTTGGTAGTAGTTTTAGTGAATGGGGGGAAATTTGGCCAGGGCACCGGGGAAATTCCCCTACTATTTTTTTCGAGAAGTGCTATGGGATCTTTAACATCCACCTGAACTACCACCAGAACAGGCAGATGGGACCTCGGTTTAACGTCTCATCCGAAAGACGGAAATAGAGCACGTGTGATTTTTGTACCCTGTCGTGGATAGCTGGAAGAGAGGAGTGATGCAGAGGTGAAGACCTCTGCTGGGGAGGTGGTCAACCCAGCAGCTGCTGTGGCTCAGAGGGATGAGCTGTGGCAGTGCAGGGTAGCTGTGCATCTGTGGACTGGGGTTTGAATCCCAGTTGCAGACTGCATTGTGTGGTATTTGTTTTTTTGCCCTCCGACGCTATTCCTTCATACCTCCGTGTTGAACCCCTCCGGAGTTGATTATATTAGTTAGGGGGTTTTGGGTGGTACAGCCCCCCATAACAGGAGGTGCAGGGAGCAGAGCCCCCCGCAGAAAATAGCTTGCTGCCATGCATTTTGCACTGACATTCCTGTTCGCATTGTGTTGTAGCACAAGCAATGTATCTGCTGTCTTTACAGCGCGGTATAGTGCTGCGCTATTATTGATTATGATGAGATGACCCTGTGCCACCACTAGACTACCTGGGGACTGGGGGTGCATGTTAATAGTATAACGTGGATCACAGCTGGGGAGGGGGGGACCACTAGACTACCAGGGAAGCAGGAATGGGGGGTATTTTACTAACATTACATCAGTCAGGGCTACGGAGGGACCGCAGTTCCTCCAGGGTACTCAGATCTTAACTGTGGACAGGGGGGTCTGTGCACTATTTAGGGCTGGGTGTCAGAAGCATAACTCTGCGCCTCTGCTGGAGGCAGATTTGCACTACTGATGTGTTTCAGTATTGTGCTGCACCGCATATGCATGGGGATCCCTTACATGCATAGGTGCAGCACAATATTGTGAACGTCAGCACTGTTGGTGGTGGACCGTGCATATGTGCCCTTTGAATATGGGCATGCCCTGACAGCTGGCGATTTTCCAGAGTTGTGCAGCAAATCTTGGGTTACAGGGCCCATAATATATAAATAAGTGTAACCCCTTGTGCATGTAAGGGATTAACAGTTTGGTCTAGAAAGTTATAGAGGAGCAGAGTTTCAAAGAGACAGAGGAGTCGGTGTCCGTGTGCAGGCCTGTCTGGCCTGTACAGCAGGACCCTGATGTGTTAGGGTCTACTTCTTTTCCCAAGTCTGAAGCTGAGTTCTAACAGCTCTAGGGTAAACTGGCAGAGACTGTTACCCTGCAGCCCCTCAAGGGCTCAGAGATGACTCATCTAGCCCAGTGTACCTTGGTAATATCAATTCCCTCGGAAGTAAGAACCTGTATGTAGCTGCCAGCTCAGAGACTACAGAGGAATTAAGGTACAGCATGTGTGTGGGTTCCCCTACCAGGGCTCCAGAGTAAATGTGGACTTACTGTAATCTTTGCAGGCAGCGAGCAATGGCTGAGTATGGATGTACCCATGACTGCCTCTTGAGGGTTGGTCTCCTGAGGTGGGCCCCTCTGAAGTGGAAGCTGGTCAGGGCAGTCACTCAGTGTGCTAGTTATGAAACTTTTGAGATGCAGCTAGCAAGACTGCAAAGTGTCCCTTCACCAGAAATACTGCTTATCTGTATGTGAACGAGAAAATGAAGTGTGCAAATCAATTGAGGTCTAGCTGTCAATGAGTCTGTATGGGCTTTGCTGCATCTGTCCCATGCCTGGGAGTGCACCCTGTACTCTAAAAATAAACCTCTACTGCTTGAGGAAGCTTTTTTGTGGACAAGAAAGTTTATACATTGTGTTACTGTTTCAAGGTACCCCCGCCTAATGCCCTGAGGTCCCACCAGTAGCTTATTAGAACCCTGGCCAGTCCCCTTCCTGTGGTGGAGGGCCTTGTAGTACTCAATATCCGGGGATTTGCCATGTGATTGTATTAGGGCAAGTAACTACTCCTGCTTGTATGTAAAGATTACTTTCTGAATATCTTCATTGAGGAAATCTAATAAAAAGATAACGTAAAACAAGAATGTGAATCAATGGTGAGATACAGCTCATACTAGTAGCACCCACCCCAAGTCAGGTAGGAGACAGAGCAAGGGAATAGAGACTTAAACCCCTTGCCTGGCCCACACAGGACACAAAATCTAGTGCAGTCAGTGAACCAACTGGGAAATGTGAGTAGTAGTAATTCTGTTACTTCAACATATCGATGTACTTTTTCTAGTTTGAACAGCAATGTATACATGTAACCCCCAAGTGGTGCTATCCCAAGGGCTACTACCCCTGCCTGCTTGACTACTGACAGGTTGAGGGGCCTAGGTTCTATGGCGGGTGCCTCCACCCAGAGGTCAGGGTTTGTAGGGGTTAGACTAGCTTGATCACAGCCCTCTGGCACAGCGTGACCCCCTTTGGTTCCCTCTAGTGGCTCACAAAGTACACCGGAGTTACAGCCCCAATACCCCACACTTGCACACTGTTCATTCATATAGATACCACTTACCCTCGAGACTGATTCAGCAGCACGTCTCTGAGGGCCCTCTGTAAAGTAAGGTTAATCAACATACACAGCAAAACACAATACTGTTTCCATAAGTACCGCCACCACAGGCAGTATATAGTATAACAACAACAAATCTGATTTATTTAGGGGACAGTAACACGGGAAGGGGAAATCAGGGTAATTAGTGGCATTAAATCGCAGTACTGTGCACACACACAGGGTCTGAAAAGTCACACTCTGGGTACCCAGGTTGTGGGGGCTAGCCAGGTCCGTTGCCTGGGGTTGGCCGGCAGGTGCAGATGGATAGGACCCTGTGGAAGAAAATATATGCACAACACTCAATAGTAATCCGGAGCCGGAGGGCTCAGTCCATGAAACAGTGAAACAACAAGAATTAGATGACACACTTGTGATTGAAAAACAAGCTGCAGGGGAATATCCTGATTTGTACTCACAACACCCAAGCTGAGGATCGGATGGAGAATGTCCCTCTGGATTGCCAGAAGAGCAGGGCATGAGGACAAGGTACTTGTGACTGGACCCCACGGCAGTTGATAGCAAACGGATGTAGTCCGAATTAAGCTGGGGTTTACTTCCGGCTTCAGCACACAATTCACTGTACAGGGGATTTGAAATAATGATTCCCCACAAGCACTGCGCACATTTATATGTAAAAGGAAAGTACTATACCAGGCAGGCTGCTCCTCGATCCCGATTGCAATTATTGCAAAATACCCGGGAGCACACACAGCAGCTTCAGTTCCTGACAGACCGAGTGCGATTCAGCAATTTCTCCAGTCTTCTACAGGGTAAGCCTGGTTTCCACACTTCTAGTGCTTCTTTCTCCTCACAACTTGCAGTTCAGTCCAAACTGGCTCTCACAAAGGCTGCAGACCGAAACTCAGGGCCTCACAGCGCTTCCTCAAGGTGAAACTATACAATTGCCAGAAGCACACAGCTGCTTCTGTCTTCACTGCCACAACTGTTCTGATCTTTGCAGTCACAGAGCAGGGCATTTCCTTTAGCTCCACACTATTCTGTTGGCTGATTCAGCTGTCACTCACAATAAGACTCCCTCTGTTGGTAGAAAAAGGTGCCAAGGTTAAAACTACATTTCCCAGAGTCACTGCCCATACAATCCCCTTGTGGCTGGCTCAAAATTGAGAGTCCAAGTTCCCATACAGCCACAGGCTCCATTTTAGGGTCTCCCTATCATCCTGATTGGCCCAAGATAGCTATTCAGGACCAAAATGAAAAAAAGCTACACTGAAACAGTTCGTGCTGAAATGAAGACAGGTTAGACAAACTACATTTTCTCAGTCACTCTAAATGATTTCTGACAAACAGTTATATTTTTCAGCAAGGCTCCCTCTGCACATGTAGCAACGGCAGAGCGAATTGACAGCAACTTGGGCGGGATTTGAGCATTAAATACACAGTCCCCCCATACAAACTAATTAAGTCTGTAAGCAGACAGCTTTTTTTCCTTTTTTTTAATTTGTTTATCCAGGAGTAGCACACTCAACTGAAAGTTTGTTACAGGTACAACCTGGGAGCACAGGGAAGTTCAGGGACTTGCTCAGGGTCACACAGTATGTAAGTGGAAGCTGTGGGATTCAAACCCAGGTCTGGTCTGCTGGATGTCCCCAAATTTGCAGCTCAGAGCCTTAAACCACTGTGCTATACTGCCTCCCTTCTTAAAGAGACAGTACGTGGAGGCTCAAATAGCACTGACTTGGAACCACATTTAAACAGCTCAGACGCCGAACACCACCCAGACTTGGAACATTCAGACAAGCTCCTGGAAGACTTTTGGAAACCCCCATTTGCAGGGGGGTTACATACAGTACATTGTAAAGTGGGAAAATGCAATAAAATCTTGATTATAAAAAAAGAATGGGATAGAAGGCAACAGGTTGTGAGGGATCCATTCCTTGCAGGAACAGCAGTGCCCCACCCACAGCCTGGAGACCTCATGTTAACTATAACATTGATCAAGAAGATACAGGAAGGTCTTGTTTTGATAAATTGCTTCTGTATAAAGAAAGCATTGTCTAGTGGCTACAGCACAGGCTTGGGAACCAGCTGACCCAGGTTCAAATCCCACCACAGCCATTTACACACTGTGTGACCTTAAGCAAGTCGCCTAACCTCTCAGTGCTTCAGTTCACCCTGCTATAAACATGGGTAAAATCAGCACCCCACTGAGAAAAAAAAAAAAAAAGATACTGCATATGAGCTGAGCTACATTGGCAAATAAACAAGTTAATTACTGTACTCTCTTGCAACAGTTTGGCTTCACAATAGTAAATTTAGGAAGGCAGGTGCTAAAATATGCATGCAGCTGTGTGTCAGGCATAGAAGGAAAGCCTGCCAGCCCATCGGTGCAGCAGTTGGATTTCCACTTGCGATGCCGGCAGCCCAGGGTCAGGAACAGACCTGGGACGCCGGAGGGCTGGCCGGGGGAGAAGGATCGAGCCTCCCAAGGACTGCTCTCTTTCTCCTGGGGGAGGGAGGGGTGTGTGACTAGTGCTTTATGGATCCCTGGCAGAGGCTGGGGGTACCACAGTGACCAGCACCAGAATGACGCTCGAGGGGGCAGGGCAGATGCTGGCATCATTGCACATCCCCACCACCATCTACGGGGGGGGGAACCAAGCTGTCAGCCACCCTAGATGAAGCCAGCCCTTGGCTTCAATCAGCCTCCAGGACAGCCCCTTTGACCTATCCCATCATCTGCGGCACTGCGCCAGGTCGGTGCCACAGCCTCACCCTGGGGGTAAGCTGGGAGTATCGAAGGAGTGCATCTAATATGGAGGTAGGAGCGAGGGTCCGTGACCTGGCTGAGGTTCCAGGTGGCTGGCGGCTGCAAAAAGTGTAATAAACGGAAAAAAAAAGAAGGAAAGCCTTTAAGGAGGTCCTTGAAATCAAGGTTTGGACAGAGATAAAAACAAGTGGGAATAGAAATATTCTCTAAAACACTAAAAATGACATCAGTAGTGGGTGAAACACAAGGATTAAGTATGCACTTAGTATTACTTATTACTCAAACAAAAGGACTATATAAGTGACTGTGAGAAGTGGTGAGCATGCAAAGGGAGTTTACAGGTTACAGTATAATGAAGATTGAGTTGTTTGATATAAAAGAGAGCCAGGTATCCTTGGTGCTGAGTGTATTCACAAAACCCAAATCAACCCCCAAGAAAACTGAAAGAACTACATATGGGGAAGATTCATTTTCTGTGAAAATTAGAACTTTTGCGACTGGATGGAAATGAAAGTCAAGGAAAGGATTTTGCTTCCGAATAATGCTTTTCACACACTGTATCCCAAAGTACTAAGACATAAACTGTTTCATTAGCCAGTAAAGCAAGCGCTTGGAGGTTATGTGAGATAGGGGAGGTTAAGATAGGCGAGAGCAAATTAAGCAGAGGGAAGTTACATTACTTGTTCAAGGTCACAGTTAGTAAGTACAACTAGTAGGAGTCAGTCCTGGGTATCCAATGACACAGAGCTAAGCTTTAGCTTTTTTTCCCCTCCTCCTCCAATTGTTTAACCAAGAGTAGCACACTAAGCTGAAAGCTTGTTTGCAGGGGCGACCTGGCAGCACAGGAAAGTTAAGTGACTTGTTTAGGGTCACACAGTATACAAGTGGGGGCTGTGGGATTCAAACCCTGGATATCACCAAATTTGCAGCTCAGAGCCTTAAACCACTGCGCTACACTGCCTCCTTAGCTACTACAACTGTTAATGTCCTACTACAGTACCCGACTGTGCAGGCTTCAGCTTTGGGCTGTTGTAATTATGCCCAAAAGCTTGATCAGTGGCTACCCCACCATCCCTCCAAGGGGTGTTGCGATTTAGCAGGCCCCAAGATTGCCAGTGACCATCACTTTCATGGTACTGGGGAGGGGTTACCCCCACTTTTTTCCTAATTGGCCTGCCACACACACACACCTTTTTTTTTTTGCTGTTTCCTTCCATAGTGTGATGCAGCATGTGCATACAGAATCCTCTCAGCAGGAGAGCAAGCAGCCTGGCCTTCCACCAGGAGTCACTGTGGCAATGCAACTGCCACCACCTTCCCTCCCTGCTGAGGAGCACTGCCATTGACTGTGCTTGCCCAGCCATGCCACCTGGTCACCAGTTCCTGAGTCCACTCCCAAGCCTCAGTCACCAGCGTGCCAGTGCAATGCGCTGCCTCAAAGCCAGTGACAACTGATGTAATAACGCCTTCAAATGAATTATCCAAAGACATGAATGAGTTTAAATTAATAATATCAATGTTCTTTTCAAATTTCCTTTATTATTTTATGTTATTAAAGTTAGATGAAAGCTCCTCATGCTAGGCACATGGAGACATTCTCCAAAGATTACAACCTTTATCTTTAAGCCTTCAGGTGGATGGCCCTGGACCAGGTGTTACTCTGGCTTGGGATTTTAAATTGATGCAATGCCTCCACCTGGGGAAGCCACTTACACTACCTAAGCACCCAAAATGATGGCCCCACAGGAAAAGTAACTAGCTCTGCGGTGACTATAACCTACATGCCCACCCCCACAGTACACACCGTATGCACATGCAATAAGGCAATGGCACACAAGAAATACAATGCAAAACAAAGTACTCTGTTTATTAGGGGAAACTGGTAGCAAGGCTCTGGGCAAAGAAGGGTACAGGTTAATCAGAGAGAAAAAATTAGTCTGGAGATATGTTATCACACAAGCATCACCCTTGCAGACATGTTCCATACATTCATCCACTGATTACTGTTAAATCTCCTTAGAACCATCTCTGACATCCCCTCCCCCCTGCTACTCTACCCCCTTCACCTTTCCTCCCTCTACCTAATGCCCCCCCCCCTCCTCTGTCCTGACAAGGTCTGTTGGCTGATTTCAACTTACCTTATGATTTTACCATTAACTGACAAAGATTGTTTTGGCTGATTTTCAATTTACTGTGTGCATTCCTGTGCATGAAACTACTTAGCGTTACTCGTTTCTATTCTTTAATTCACTGTGAATGTCAACTGTTGCTTTCTTTTCTTATTTACAGTTGTTTTACCATACCCTGTTTAGTCTGTAAATCTGTTGATCTCCTTTCTCTATGTATACTGTTTTGCCATACTTCTTGTTCTGTTAACCTGTTGTTTTATGCAGCTGACGTGGAATCTTTGTAAAAAAGCACTAAGCTCAAAGGTATTTGTAATCTGAGATTTAAATAAATAAAAGAATAAAAAAATCTCCTGCACCATTAACCCCACATTCCATGGAACTCCCTTTTTAGAGCAGTTCCACGCAGCTCTACTTCTGATACTAGAAACGGACAGAGTTGCCTAAATTTACTCCATGATGAAATTTACAAATTTCTGCAACTTTGCTTCACCAATGACCACAATTCTTGTCATTAGCCCAGCAAATTGGCCAAATTTATGTGGCGAATCTAATGAATTGGAAATTTGCTGGTGAATTAGGCAATTTGTGTGGTTCTCCACATGAATCTGGCCAATTTGCTGTGGAAAAACAATGCAAACTGCATTCCTAGTGCATGGCTATGTCCCCCTCCCACTTTCCAAAAATGTTTTATTCCTGATATACCCCCTCTCATCCCCTTTTGGCACACTACCTCCTCTCCTGTTGCCCTGGCAAACTGTAGCATGCTATAAAGCAATAAAGTAGGAGTCATGAGACAGTAAGTGTAAAATGAATTAAAGTTGAAATACCCTAACTTTCCCTCCACCTGCACACCAAACACACTACCCATGCCTCCCTCCAATTAAGTTCCACCAAGTAAGTCATGATAACTTAGCCACTCCACCCCACCCCCCTCTAGTCCCCACCACCCTCCTGCCCTACCAGCACCCAGAAAAAAAACTGTAATAATTAAAATAGTCCCCTAGTGCAGAGCGTCTGCTCTGTTCAGTGTCCATCTTGGTAATGGCACGAATGAATGAATGCTGTGTGATGTCTCACTCTGTAGCACATATGTGTGTTCCAATGTATTATAAGTAAACTAGCTATAAAGTCAATAGCCTTATTTTTATTTTTAATTTATCTAATGAAGTATGGTGGCAGCACGGGTCTGAAAATATGAAGCTTCTGGTAATAGCTTATAAGATTCTTGGGGTGCTCCTGATTGGGCCTAGTATTTATTGTCTGTGTGGTGTGGTGTGATGTATTTATATATCCACCCCTATTTACTGTTTTCCACTGTTGTTGTAGCAATATACGTGATTTTAATTTGTCTTGTGAATTTTTTAAAGGCCTATGGCCAATCAATAAACTTAAAACTTGATACCGGTAATAGCGGGGCTGTAGCAAACAAGACATTGCACTTGTTTAAATAGTGGGTTGTGCTCGGCACCAGTTAACCACAGCACAAGTTAGCATTCTGTATTTCTTGGCGAACTTTCCTGACAGCTTTCAAAATAGAGTTTTTCCGTGAATTGTTTTTATTCTGTAGTTTGCTTACCCATGATAGACCTGCTGAGTGATACAGAAAACAGAAAAAAAGTGCCATAACATTTAATTCATGAATAAAGTAAATATGGTGGGGGGGAGTCACAGACAGACAGAGGGGAAGGACAGGGATCTCATGCATACCAGTGAGGTAATAAGATTTCACTGAGAGAGCAAAAGGTAATATGTGTCAGCTCCTGTTGTATACTTACTCTGTCCTGCTCCCTCTCCTCTAGTTAGCAATATATTGCACAGCACTCACTATGCAGCTGTAAAAAAAATCAGTATACATCAATTCTCAGAGCCCTTATGGAGAAGATTTAGACTCACCACTGTGATTTCCAGTTATAGCACCAGTTCATGCTATGCCTGAAATATTTTACCTGTAGCTTTTTATTCCATTTGAGAGTGCAGTTTTTTCTAATGCCTAATCAGTGCCCTGTTGCATTTCTTTAGATTTAAAATAATTGTATTTATTTATTTAAAATTGCTGGCCAGGAAAGGCACACTGAGCTGGAGCTTGTTTCCAGGTATGGCCTGTGTGGGGGGGGGACTTACAGGTAATACATACACAGAACGGTGTAACAAAACAAAATAGCACAATAAAACAAGCAAGGCAAAGCTTTGCAACAGCCAAATCGGGCACAGAAAAGTGCACAAAATACAATACTGTGACAAACTAAGACGCTATAATAGTAATGGAATACAATTTGTTTATTTTATTTTTTTTTTGCAATTTTTAGCCTGGAAAGGCACACTGAACCAAAACAAGTTTTCATGTGCATCCCAGGAGCACAAGGAGGTTAAGTGACTTGCTCAGGGTCACACAGCATGCAAGTGGAGGCTGTGGGAATCAAACCCAAGTCTACTGGATGAACCAAGCTCATTCACAGCTCATTGCTCTAACCTCTAAGCTATAGAAATAGGAATTTAGGGGACTTGGAAGAGAAAGGGGGAACAGAGCAAGAAGAAAATGAGAAGGATTAGGGACAGGAAGGGCACCAGTTCACAAGAAGGGAGAGGGAGGAGGAAGTAGTAGAGAGCTAGTAAGGGAAGAGAAGGAGGAAGTGAAGTGTACAGGAGGGTTATATGCAAGCACATGAGAGGTGAAATGACTCCTCAGGGCAGCTTTAACAGAAAGGAGGAGCAGATAAGGAGGGGGAAGGTTTTCTAGAGATGAGAAGATGAGAGAAGAAACCAGAATGCCCAGCAAAGATTATACACTGGGGGGAGACCAGGCATTGAATGAGTGCAGACAGGCAGACAGGAGTGATGAGAAGTAGTAGATGCAACCCCCCCATCAGGTGGTGTGCAGACTTTCCCGTATCACTGTTCTAGCATGAGGCATTCATGCCCCAGTGAAACTCTTAAGGGTATCTTAGCTCTCTAAGAACTCCCTTGCACAAAAGTGTCTCAATTTCTGCTTTCCCAGGCTTAGAGGATTTGGGGGCATGCCTGTTACTCTGCCATGATGTGGTAAATAAGCACACACAATCTCAAATGTTCATGCACTTGACTTTTGCTTTAAGGTTCTGATAAAGTTAATTTCTACAAGTAGTCATGGATCCACGGTTTCCAATTTGTTTTCTCTCATTTGATAATCAGCACAATCCGTTATTCATCTCCCATGGTTAAGGGTAGCCTCCTGACCCAACTCCTAGGCTGTCATGTGCAAATTGCTTCTTTTCATAACCTCCAACTGGAATGAATGTTAACCCTACCTCATCATCAGCGGCATCCAAGTTTTCAAATTTCTGCAATCATAGTTCTGTCCCTTCCCTATGTTCAATGTGCTTCAGGGATAGCTGTCTGTGTCTGTCAGAGCACAGCTCTACCAGGTGATCCCTATTTCCCTTCTGTTCTGTCTAGTCTTATTCACAATAAAATCCAATAAAACAGGGACTCTACTTTGAATTGAGGCTATTTAAACTTTAAATAGCATGCTGGAAGGGCATTCATTTCTCTGACTGCAAGCATCCTCTGTTTTCAGAGGTAGTATCAAGGTTTGGCATTTCCCTGGCTGGCACCCACTGACCCAACTACTGTCCTGATCCAAATGAGAGCCCACTGGATCATATTTCACACATAGCTATGGGTGCTGTTTGGCAAACTCCTCGATCTGCCCACTTGGATCCCTTCCCCTGCATGTCAGACCCTGGGCACCACTCCAACAAGGGATTAAGCATATTTAAGTCTCTGCATACTGCACCTGCTGTCATCTGGTGTGATAACTCTGCATGGGCCAGTCTCAGGGGTAGCCGCCCCCCACCAGGATCTCCCTCAATGTCTTTGGAGGGAACCTGCCACTGGCTGAGTGTCATCAGTTAATTTTCCTTTAGAGGAAGCCCCCCTGGGTTTCATGCACTCTCTGGGGGTCCTGACTATTCACCTCTATAGGGAACACCTTCAATGTGACCAACAGATCCAGTAGTGGTTTGGGATTTACTTCCAATATGTGAGGTCCATCCTGGTAGTCCTCAGTGTCTACCTTGCTACTCAAATGATGCAACTGAAGCTTTGGAGTGTCATGGACCTCTGCCACTCTTGAATCCCAAAGAGTAGCTGGCACCAAGTTCCTGTCCAGTTGTTGGGTGGGAGCCTCCCTCCCAGTGCCTCCTGTGCCCATGGCCTGCATGCTGTAGCCAGGCTGAAACCTGGGCACCAACTCTCCCTGCTGCTGTGATGTGAGAGTGATATGGTGAGCACTAGCCAGTGCCCATCATCTTAGGCACTCTAGATTGCACCCATGGTACCCAAAGGCACCCTGGCACTTATCTTCCTACCAGCTATGCCTCCTACTCTCAGATTGCAACCCTTGCCAATGGTGTCCCAGTCTGCCCCCAGCCTGGCCCCCAGGAGCACCTGTAAGGTGATTGCAACCTAATGCCAACTCCCTTTTTCTCCTTCTTCTCCAACCTGGCACCACAAGGGCACCCAATTTTATCTGCTCCATAGTTTCTTCACCATCTGTGCCCTTATTGACAATACTAGAATAAATCCCAGGGAAATGACTGCTTCTGCCATTTTGGATTTATCTCTAAACCTGAAACTATAAAATTTGTGGTGGTCTTCCAGATACATTAAGCGATTTTCAGAGCATTATTTGCTAAAAGGGGAGCTGTCAGCATTAAGAGCCTTCCCCCTTCCCCAAGTGTGGGGCTGGTCACAATTTGCACTTTGTGTAGAAAACATTTTTTTACTAACTGCTTACTGCAGTATAATAGATCATATCAGAATGGTTCTGCTTACTTGCAAGCTGACAAATCATATGTTTTCAGGTTCTGCTATTCTCCCGGAGATAAGTACAGTCCCAGAGGGCTGTACTTAGTCCAGGGAGGACAGTGGCACCAGCAAACATCAGATCAGAGTTTATAAAAGCTCTGACATGCACTGCAAGCTACTGAATCTCCGACTGCTGCAGCCCGGCACTGATGTCAGCTGCAGGGGATTCTGGGATCTGTAGTTACAGAAAATGGCAGCTTATAAGTAAGCAGATTCAGTCGGATGCAATTTACTATATTGCAGTGAACAGCAAGAGTTTTTGCACCACAATGCAAATTGGAACCAGCACCACACTTGCATGTGGGGCTCTGAGTGCTGACTGTTCCCCCTTAAGGAGTAGGGACAAAAGGTTGGGCTCTGTGAGACACATTATTCAAAGGGTCTTAAAATATTTTGACTGTCTGGCATACATGATGGATATGGAAGCAATCCTCTGGGAAAGAATTTTGATCCCTATGCAAATAAGGCTTGGTTTTTCTTTCAGAAATAATTTTTGACAGTATGTAATTGACATACTCTGCAAAAAAGAAGCTTATTAAATCAAATAATGCTCCAATGCATAATGGCATGCTAAATAAATTTAAGAAACTAAGGAATAGGTATTGGAGAACAGCAAATAATCTAATTTATCATGCAACTGGGATGGGGTTCGTCAAACTAGAAATAGTTCCTTAAACAAAATTTAAAAAGGCAAAGCAGCATTTTTATTAGGAGACATTTTCAGACACCAATAAGCGTAACCCAAAAGATTTCTGGAAACTTATGAGGAAATTACAAAGCCAGGCTGTTTCAAGCTTCCAAGTACATTTTCACTGATGAAAAGATGACCCCGGTAGGGGACGTATAGCTAGTAAATTGAACAAATTCTTTATTAAAATGAATGCTGAAACTTTGCATACAAATAATCAGCAGACACAGGATCTCAACACAGGTTTGGCTATCTCTCCTAAACCAGCACACGTGTTTAGATTTCATGAAATTAAGGCTAAAGAAGCTTTGGCTGAATTGTTAAAATTAAATACCGCTAAGACAAATGGTTTAGATAATTTACCCACAAATTTATAAAACTATGCCTCGCCAGTTATCACATATCCTTTAGCTGCCATTTTCACTATTTCACTGGTAACAGGAGAATTCCCACTGGAAGGGAAAAGTGCAGAAGTGATTCCTATATACTGTAGAAACCGTGTGCAAAATCTGATATAAGCAACTACAGAACAATCTCATTGCTTCCAACAGTATCCAAGATAATCAAAAGACTGGAAGTGCCCAGTTAAAATAATATTTGGACTCCAACAATCTACTAAGCCCCTGTCAATCAGTATTTAGAGAGAGAAACAATATAATCACTGCATTGGTGAAGGCTGTAGGAGACATACGGGGTGCCCTGGGAAAAAATGATGGTAAGTGCAATTTTTATAGATCTGTCAAAGACTTTCAACACCCTCAGTTAAGGCATTCTCGAAACATTGTACCATGGCTTTTACTCTGGAAGTCTTAAACAAACATCACCCAATTAATACCTGGGTGCAAAGAGCCATATTTCCTAATTGGAAACTGCCACATCATTATAACTCACTAACGATCACCCTCTACTGGGACTCCAGAAGACAATCCAAGCATCTTAAAAAGTACAAGCAGAAACTCACTCCAACCTATTATGAACTACGAATGGCATCGCTGAAACTCCTGCTCCTCCTACTTTTAATATCTGGTGGGATACACCCAAACCCTGGTCCTGTTGCACTGAAGCCGACAAAAACAGGGAAGTTGGTAGTGGTCTCTCCATTATCACTCTAAATATCTGCAGCCTCCTTCCCAAACTGGCATCTCTTCAAACTCTCACTGGACAAAAAAACCCTGATATACTAGCCATTGTGGAAACCTGGCTATCTCCCAGCATCCCGGATCATGCGGTCTCGCTTGAAGGCTACAATCTTTTCAGACTCGACCGGGCAAGCAAGAAAGGTGGGGCCTGTGCTATCTACATAAAGGACAACCTCTCCTGTCAACATGGGCAGCTTCACCCCCACAAATACGCCAGATGCAACTCCTCCCTATCAAACTGCTTCTGGTGCACAAAACAAAGTTCTCACAGTGGCCGTAGTCTATATCCTCCAAAAGACCACCGTGCAGTATTAAGTCTGTACTTGATTTTGTTAGTCTGCAGCCCTCTGAAAATGAGCTCCTCCTCCTCGGGGATTTCAACATAAACTGGCTCACCTCTGACACATGGCTCTTACAAAGATGACATCCTAGCAGCAAACCTGACTCAGGTGGTAACCTCCCCACCGGAAAAATTACAAAACTGGTACAAGCACCCTTATTGACTGGGTTCTCACAAATCACCCTGACCAGATAAAAACATTAAAGTCCTCCTGACTCCTCAGTGACCACTCCCCAGTGTCCTGTACCTGGTCTAATAAATTTCTAAGCCACCCCAAAGTTATAACAAGCAGAGTATTGCCTTATGGGAATCTTATCAAGTTGAAAACCCATCTCCTACAACAGGACTGGATGCCAATCCTTGAATCAACTGATATTAATACCGCACTAGAATACTTCATTAAATCTTTCAACTCTGCATGCGACTTATACGCCCCAGTAAAAAAACGTAAAATCAAAGTGCTATCAAATCCATGGATTACTGCCAAACTACTTGCCGAGCTCAAGGTTCGGGACCACCTCTGGGCAGTTGCCAGAGACACAGGCTCACCTCATGATACCCTAAAATACAAGCAGGCACGAAATAGATGTACCTCAAAATTAGGCAAATGAAGAGCGCCTATTTCAAAAATGCCCTGAATCCACCTGGGTGATGGAAGAGCTTTTGGGACAACATGCTAAACATAATGGGTAAACAATCAAAATCGTCACCTACCATTATGAAAGTTGATGGATCCACCACTCTTGACCCAAAGTCTATGCAGATGCGCTTATAAGACATTCACAGACCTTGAGTGGGGTCCTCCCCAGATTTCTTCTCGGACTTACCTGTGCCTGGCCTAGTATCACAAAACACCCCTCGTGACAAACCACAATTTTACTTCAAGAAAATCAAAGTGCACGCAAGCTACAAGTACATAAGAAGGCCTGCTCCAAATCCAGAACAAGTAGTGACACGCTAGATCTAAAATCTCTGTCTCTCACCCTGGATGAAGTAATTCACCCTTGCAAAAATTCTTAATCTGTCACTTTGCCAAAGTCAATTTCCCAACAAATGGAAATCTGCCATAATCACGCAGTGCACAAGGGGGACAAAACCTCAACAGAAACTATCGACCAATATCAATACTCCCTCCCTCTCAAAGCACTTGAACAAATAGTGGTAGACCAATCTCTGATTACCTGGACAAATACAATCTACTCTGTAATCAACAGCACGGCTTTAGGAAAGGACATAGTACAACAACAGCCTTACGTGATTTCTCTGGAGAAGTCCACTCAGCCCTGGACAAAGGTTGCCAAACAGGTGCAGTCTTTTCGATCTTACAAAAGCTTTCGACAGTCCATCATGGGCTCACTTACCTCCCTACTTTCTAGCTAGGCCTGGCCAAAGGTCCTTGTGCTTGGGTAAAGTTACCTGTCCAATCGGTCACAGGCTGTAAAATCTCTAATGAACTCTCCGACTTCAAACCAGTTCTCTCGGTGTACCACAGGATCAATTCTTGGTCGCTCCTCTTTAGCCTGTTCTTAACTCCCTCCCAGATATCTGCCAGGAGAAAATAATCTTATCGCTGATGATGCTGTAATTCTCTTCCCACAAGGATCCAAACTCCCTACGAAAAAGCCTGCAACTTGCTTCTCTAGTGTTGAAAGGTGGTTCCTGGATAGTAAACTTGTGCTAAACCACAATAAAACAAAAGCCATGCTCTTCTCCAATCACCAAAACAAAAATAGGCATACTCCACTCACCATACAAACCTCTCAGGAATTACACTGGACCAAGTAAATACTTTCAAATACCTTGGCATCACTTTTGACCAAGGGCTCACCTTTGCAACCCATTGACAACACTGCGAAACAGTGAACCAACGCCTTGGAATACTATTCCGTGAATCGTCAATTTCTAAATCAAGCGGCATTGAGAATAGCTATACAGAGTTCCATAATCTCAATCATTGACTATGGCCTTATTATTTATGGCTCAGCTATCTCCACTGCTCTAAGGCGTATCTCAATCACTCTAAATAAGGCCTGCTGGCTCCTCACGGGGGCTCAAAGACTGACTCACACGTGTGATCTGTACTATGAATCAGGCTGGTTGAACCTATCAAATCATCTTATTTATCTCACCTGCACAATGGCAAAAAAATCTATCTTGGGACTGACTCCATTATGTATTCAAAACCTACTCTGACTGAATCCTGGCTCACGACCCTCCACCAGATCTGAACGCCAACCTTTCCTGGTTCCGAGATGCCGGACTGCACAGGGACAAAGATCTTTCGCATACAGGGCCCCGACATGGTTCAATGCGCTTTAGTCCACCTAGTCTATCCTCAACCTCGCTTGAAGCTTTCAAATCCATGCTCTATGCCCACCTCACCACCACTAGCAACTGTGATTGCGCTGATAAAGACTACTACTCCTCATGTCCATCCTCACATCTGAGGCCTCTTCCTCCTGACTAATGAACCCTCTGGTACCTCTACTACTTCCTGTCTCCCACCCAAACTCCTCCCCTTTTTCCTGTCCCTCTCACTTACTCTCCTGCTCACCACCTTTCCCTCCTCTCTAGCCTCCTTTTGGCACCTAATGATCACCCTCTCCTGGAAGTTTCCTTACCTCTCGAAATTGTCTACCGCTTGAACCTGTTATAGCTTGTTTTTCTATGAAACTTAAAAACGTTACTGCCTTAAACTGTTAATAGCAAATTTATGATGTAACTTTCCTGTCTGGTTTTACCTGTAATGTGTATTGTGCTTTGTTAAATGTTCTTTGTGACGTGGAACCTTTGTAAAAGAGCCCTGGCTCAAAGGTATTAATTCCTAGACTAATAAACTAAACTAAACTAAACTGTCAACAGACTTGATTCTCTGGGGTTGTCCACAGATGCACTAAAATGGATTCAAGAATATCTGACAGGGCGCTAACAACAGGTAATATTGCAAAAACATCACTCAAGCCTACTTCTCATTGCATTTGATGTCCCCCAAGGATTCATATTGGGACCTTTATTATTTAATATTTATATCAACAGCCTTTCCTTTCCAGACTCTAAAATACAATTTCATCTTTATGCTGACAACACTGTTATTTACGTTACAGAAAGCTCACATGCCCAAATTTAGTCTGTCTTACAGATGGCTTTTGATTTTCTCCAGTGGTTCTTTATAGAACACAAGTTGGTGCTAAATGCCAAAAAGTCTAAAACTATGCAGTGTAGGCAAAACATTAGGTACAATCAACCCCAAGAAAATTTGAGCATTGTCACATGTGGTGGCTCCAGTCTGCAGTAGGTAAAGACATATAGAGAATAATGTATGGGCAACCATACACAACAAGGCTGTGTATCCATTGAGGGGCTGAGATGACAGCATATGGGCCTTAAGAGCGAAGCACAAGAGGTTCATACTGTCATCTCAACCCCAGGATAGAAACACATGCTGAGTTGTGTGTGGTTGCCTATATTTTATTTTATATAGTATATGGTTTTGTACACAAACATCACAGAAGTGCTACAGGTACCTTCCTGAATAAAAACAAAAGAAAAGAGGAAAAAAATTGCCATTTCTTTGATCTGTTTTATGATCGAAATTAAATTTATAGAGTTTTACAAGTTAAAAGGTACACATTTGGGCACTGGGTGGTTAGTAATCAGCTAGGTGTTGGTTAAATGAGGAATTTTAAATGTTATGACCTTTGAACTGTGCTGAACAACTGCTCAGAATGTGCACAACAGCACCTTGGAATGCACATAACAGTTTAGAATGTGTACAACATAGAGAATACTGGATGGGCAACTATGCACAACCAGTGTGTTCTGCCACAGAGGGGTTCTGATTCCCTCTGACCATGAGAGCGAAGCTCCAGAGGTCCATGGGAATCAGAACCCCAAGGTGGCAAAACACATTGGTTGTGCATTTAGTTGCTCATCCTGTATTTTGTATAGTGTACAGTACTGTGTGAAATATATGTTTGTGAGTTATTTTGCTTTCAAAATGAAACTGACTCATGCAGTCTCTAGAGGTTCTAGAATGCTGTTCGACTGCAGTAGGGTAGAATCACATTCCATGACCTTTGAACTGTGGTACAACAGCATTTTCAAAGGGATGGAATTCTATACAGAACAACACTCCACTATACACTATAAGGTTTTTGAGCAGGCTGATTTTTATACAGAACAAAGGTCAACCATATACTATATACAGAATAGTGGATGGGCGACCATCCATAACAAGGCTGTGTTTCCCTCGAGGAAGTTGATGACATCATTGAGACCTCGAGAGTGAAGCTTGGGAGGTCTCACTGATGTCATCAACTCCCCAGAGGAAAACACAGCCTTAGTTGTGGATGGGTGCCCATCCATTGTTTTATATAGTATGTGGTTAGGGCTTATTTCTTTTTTTACATTGTTGGTTACTTCATGTATTTTTTATTTGGTGTTTCTGCTCCCGCTCTATGTCTTGCCGCTGCCTGCCACTGGTTTCTACTTCACTTTGCTCCCACTGGCTGGGGCTTCTCTCCACTCCCGCTCATTTTTTCTGACAGTGGCACCATTTAATTTTAAAAAATAAACTAAAAAAATAGTTTCATGACACAAAGCCATCTAAGGCTATTTGAGTCAGAAGCAGGAGGATCCACGGTTCTGCCACTCTGCGCCCACTTAATCGCGCCACCATGTTTTTACTTTTTTTTTCTCTGAAGCAGCCAGTCAAGTCAGCCAATCAGGAGTTAGGACAAGGCTGAAAAGTTGTTGTATTATCGATGTGATGTCAGAATGATAGTACAACAACTTTTCTGATCTTTGAACTGTCCTACAACAAGATTTGAAAAACCACTGATTTCAATGTGCAATAAGCCCGAACCATATATTATAAAACTACTGTATCTTGAGATAGTAGACAATCAGTACAGATAGAATGTCCACACTGACAATATTACCAAAAGCCTGGGGCAAAACTTCAAATCCAGAACAAATGGTTTGATACCTTTTATTGGACCAACAAGGTTATTGCAAAAAGAACAAAGAGCTTTAGCTTTCAGACCAGCAAGTCCTTCTTCAGAAGCTTAATGAGAGTTATTTAGAAAATCCCATATTATTAACACTTAGAATATGCAGAAACAACAGGAATAATTTTCATTGTTTTAAGACAGGCCTTCAGAAATAATTAAAGTGACATTGGAAAGCTTGAATATCTAAAGAGTGATTTCAGCTGAACTAAACTAAAAGGTCAAAGATTGTTTAAAGATAACAGCAGATGGTACCATGTATCAGTCTAATGGACAAAAAAACCCAAAAAGAACCTTAAGATTCTCTACTCAGTAAATTACATATCAAGTGAAAAAAACCTTCCTAAGATACATATTTTGCAAGTGAGGCCACAGTACATCATTCTGCTCAGAGTATAACTGTTCATAATGAGCTGACCCTCGAGAAGCAACTACAAGTTAAAATGTAACATATAACCAAGTAAAAAAAAAAATGATGAGCCCCAAAATTACAGCATCAGAAGTTATCTCTACACGGCATATAGAGTGATGAAAATGATGTAGACTCAAGGTGAGTAAGTGTATCACACTGTGGAAAGTACAAAAAAGCTGGAAATGTATTCCCAACATATTCTCAACAACCCATTATGTTAAGACCTTTTTGTAACAAGATTTTATACATGATAATATCAATTGTCAGTGTTAGTGCCAGATAAAAAGAGTGCTAGTCAGGACCCCCAAGAAACTGAGACTATGCGGCCTGATATGTACAGATTTCAAGAAAATGTCAGTGTATAATCAAAATAATATGTATATAGAAACAGTCTAAGGAATCCAAACCGGAATTCTTAGGAATTACTCCCCCTCCCCGCCCCCAGCGGAAAGTAACTACTTAAAATGAAGTATGTATACATGAATCCTAATACACCATCCTAATAAGTACAGAGTGTAAAAACATTACATTATATACTTAAATTACAGAACTAGCATAAGGAAGTAAATAGTCACTCTGAGTCCAGAGTTCAAGAGTTTACACATTACATGTAAACTTACATGGACCTTTACTTCAGAAGATGGACATACATGTTTTAGGTTTTCAGTAAGCCTTGGAATTTGACTCTTATACAGTCCCTCTTAACTGGTTATTTGCAGGTTGGCCTTTCACATTAGTATTGTGTGAATGTGTGCAAGGGTGTGTGGGTATGTCTATGTGTGTGGGTTTGTGAATATGTTTATACGTGTGTTGTGAGGGTAGAAGAAGTGTGGCACATTGAATTTGCAACATGAGTATTTGAGATGGGTGGTTATGTGAGTACAGTATAGTGGATGTGAATATTGTGGGGATATTGAGGTAAACTTATGTTCGGGTACGTGACATTATGTCGTCATTGTGGTTAGGACTCTGGACTCATATTAGAGTGGATATTTACTTCTTTATGCTAGTTCTGTAATTTAAGTATATATTGTAATGTTTTTATACTCGGTACTTATTAGGATGGTGTATTAGGATTCATGTACATATACTTCATTTTAAGTAGTTACTCCACCCCCCCCGGGGGGGGTAATTCCTAAGAATTCTGGCTTGGATTCCTTAGACTGTTTCTAGATATGTATTATTTTGATTATACACTGACATTTTCTTGAAATCTGCACATATCAAGACGCATAGTCTAAGTTTCTTGGGGTCCCTGACTAGCACTCTTTTTATCTGGCGCTTACACTGACAATTGATATTTTATTTATTTATTGAATTTTGATGACCAGGTAGGCCCACTGGGCCCCAAAGGTCCCTTTTTCAGGGGTGACCCAGGAATAACAGCACATGAGATTATAGACAGTTGAACATATACATATAAAGGCCATGGGTACACAATATTCAGCAGTTATTATATGGGTTTCATGTATCTAATTAGTAAGTTGTTGTTCATATAATCCTACTTTAGTCATTTGTATTAGAGAGACAGTACTGTGGATTCATTAGGTAACATAGTTCTAAGATCCTTAGGATGGTTCTGAGAGGGGGAGGAAAGAGTTAGTGCTATACTGTTCAGGGGTTAGAGATTTTAGTTTGGTAAGTGGGCTATCGTGGTCATTGTTGTAGTGTCAGGTACGGTGGCATTGGCATTTGCTCATTGACAGCAGATGGGTCTTGAGTCTTGTGCCGGAGCACGGCACTGATGGGGTTTCTTGTACCTCCAAAGGGAGGTTGTTCCACAAGGAAGGGGCAGCATGTGAGAAGGAATTGTGGCCTGCCTTAGTCCTAACCTTGGTGACCTCTAGCAATGTTAGGCCCGAGGACCTGAGGCTGCGCAGGTTTCTTTTTACTGTAAGGAGTCCACCGAGACTCAAGGGAAGTGTGAGGCTAATTAGCTTCTTCGCCAGGCAGAGTACAGGGTACCTGAGGCGAGCTTCAAAGGATGGCCAGTTAAGCTTCACTAACGCCTCACAGTGGTGGCTCCTAGAATGGGATAAGGCGGCAAAGTGAACCACCTTGTTGTATAAAGTCTGTAATTTACCATACTCCAGCTTTGCCATACCCTGCAGGACCGGGACAGCATATATTAGTGTTGGAATTAGGACACTAGCTGCAATAGAAGTCCTAGCTTCTGGGGTCAGCAGTTCCTTGAGCCGATACAGTAATCCGAGTTTTGTATGGATTACTCTTGTGACTTGGTCTACATGTTGTTTGATCGTGAGACCTTGGTCGAGGGTAAGGCCAAGGTATTTTGTTGAGGAGACTACTTCTAGCTTATTGCCCTCCAGGGACGTGAGTTGGAGTAGTTGTGATCTATCTTGTCAAAAGTCTCTTGGTCCGAACAGCATGGCTTTGGTTTTATTGGTATTAAGGACCATTTTGTTCTTGATGAGCCACATCTCCATGATGAGGATATCCTTTTGGAGAGATGTGCCTAGATCATCCAAGTTGTCCGAGGTTTTGTAAATAACAGCATCATCCACAGAAAAAAACAGAAATCATTTTCATTGGTTTAAAACAGGTCTTCAGAAATAAAGTGACATTGGAGAGCTTGAATATCTAAAGAGTGATTTCAGCTGAAATCACTTATTATGTATAAAATCTTGTTACAACAAGGTCTTAACATAATGGGTTGTTAATAGTATGTTGGGAATTTATTTCCAGTTTTTTGTACTTTCCTCAGTGTGATACACTTTCTCACCTTGGGTATATATCATTTTCTATATGCCATGTAAAGATAATTTCTGATCCTGTAATTTGGGGGCTCATCATTTTTTTTTTACTTGGTTATATGTTACATTTTAACTTGTAGTTGTTTCTTGTGGGTCAGCTCATTATGAGCAGTTATACTCTGAGCAGAATGATGTACTATGGCCTCACTTGCAAAATGTGTGTTTTAGGGAGGTTTTCTTCACTTGACATGTAATTTACTGTGCAGAGAATCTTAAGGTTCTTTTTTTTTTGTCCATTAGACTGATACATGGTACTGTCTGCTGTTATCTTTAAACAATCTTTGACCTTTCAGTTTAGTTCAGCTGAAATCACTCTTTAGATATTCAAGCTCTCCAATGTCACTTTATTTCTGAAGACCTGTTTTAAACCAATGAAAATGATTTCAGTTTTTTTCTGCATGTTCTAAGTGTTAATAATATAGGATCTTCCAAATAACTCTCATTAAGCTTCTGAAGAAGGACTTGTTGGTCTGAAAGCTAAAGCTCTTTGTTCTTTTTGTAACATCTTGTTGGTCCAATAAAAGGTATCAAACCATTTGTTCTGGATTTGTTCTTACTAGGACCAATATGGCATTAAACCTTTTGTGGGGCAAAACTTGGCATTCTACACAGGATAAGAAAGAATCTTCCCATGGGAACAAGACTAAAACTTGTAAATGCCTTGACAATACCAAACTTGGATTATGGTGATGTCTTTGACAATATAGCCTCAAGAACAAAGTTAGTTAACATCCACTTTTTATATCATGGATTTGCATATTTTATTCCTGAGGTCTCACATTCAAAACACCATTGGTATTGTACACAGATTTGAAATGGTTAAGACTACATAGTTGCAGACTTCTACACATGTTAAGTCTCATGTTTAGTAGCCACAGACACTGCCAGCTATTTCCCGAAATTTCTGTGATATTTCTTCTGATATTTGTGATACGTGTGATATTTCTGGATATGCTTCTGGATCTGTGATATTTCCAGAAATATCTGATGCTTTTTGCACTTAAACAGTAGGGGCAGCAGAGAGAAACTCTTCAGAAATTTCGCGAAATAGCTGGAAATAGCTGGCAATGTCTGTGGCTACCACTGTAAATGTTATAAGGGATTGGTCCCAGATTACATATTATGTAATCTTGTTAGAAACTCAGCCAGGTCTGGGTTGAGATCAGAGAAGGTTTTAGAATTTGTGACTCCCTTTATAAGGTTGAATGTCATCAGGGTTTCCTTTTTCTATCAGGGGATCATGTTTGGAATTCCATTCCTTACACTTAAAGAGGACAGGAAATGATTTATGATTGGTAGCTTTGTATAACATTCCTATTAACAGAAATGATATTCACAAGCCTAAATGATCCATATCATAAAGGAAGGTATGGCTATCTCTGGCATGGCTCGATGGGCCAAATGGTCTTTTTCTGCTGGCACAATTCTATGATTCTATGATATGTAAATGTACTTGAATAAACACTGATGTGAAAAACTGCATTTTGCATTGTTTCCTTTTCATGGGCAGCATTCTATTACAGTCCCCTTCACAGAACCAGTGTTCTGGAGTTTAACAATGTCACAGTTTGTGCACAGAACTCTGAGCATGGTTCTGACAGGACAATAGCTCATGCTTAGCATTCTGTACACAAACCATGACATAGTAAAAACTCCAAATTACTGGTTCCATGAAGAGAACTGTGCAGAGTGTTGTCCATGAAAGGAAAGAATTGAAAACTCAGTTTTTCTCGTCAGTGTTTATTCAGGCACAGTTAAATGTGGCTCAACTGGAGGTGAGCCTATTCCTTTCTGTTACTAGGAACATTACAAACTGCTTTCAATTAGTACATATTTCCTGTCCCTTTTAAGATCTATCTCAAGACCATTTATTTTTGATAAAATGCATAACTGGTTTATTTTTCAGACCACAAAGCCCCTTATCTGCTGTCTCAATTCTGGCAATGAGTGAAGTTTTTATGGGTCTTCTAAGAAATGCATTTTTCTGAGGTCTCTGTAATTTGTCATGGAAAGCTTATTTATAACAGAGCATTATTTCCAACTTTCATAGATTTTTAAATGTTTTGGAATTTCTACAAAGTTATATTATATTATAAGTAAATATTGCCCATTACTGTTTTGGATTCTGCATGGAATGATACTGTACTGTAATTATTTTTATAATTCTTTAGCCTGGTTGTATATACTTGTGGTACCCACTGAAAATGAACCTCGGGCTCAAAGGAAAGTCCGTATTCATGCTTAAATGAATAAAACAGTTTAGTGCTACTACTACATTTTCTTCCAACATTTAGTTATCATGTCTTTTTGGGTCTGAACTTTGATAAACTGTACATAGTATGTAACAAACTTACAGTACTTTGATTAATTGGCTATCTATGGAAGTGCTAGCATTATGGTTTGGCTCATTTTGTATCAAATATAATCTCTAGAATTAATGGGGTATGACAGCATTACCACTCTATGTTCTTGAAATATGTACATAGCTTTCAACCCTCTTTTAAAATATATACTGTTTTATTAAACCCCTCCTATGTATAGAATGGTGTTACAAGAGATGGTAATGAATTGATTTCCTTCTTTCTCATTTCCTACCTAATGGTAGCATCAGCAAGATTTGAATTTCGTATTATTGTCAGTATAAATGACAACATTTATTGCTATTGTTAGTTTGGTAAAACAAAACAATTAGGCTGCATCAATATATACAGAATAGCTGTTCTTTTCTCTTGTTTGATATTTGATTCTGATCAGTGCAATTTCCCACATTTTAGCTAAAATACTGTATAATAACTATTAGCCTGTTTAGGTTAGAGATATAGGGCCCCATATATAGAATGTTAGTGTGTTGCTATACATGTTAGCAATGTGCTGACTGAGTTTTGCATGACTGAACAAGGCAGGGGCTATATGTAGTTTGTCCCCAGTGTGCAATTCTAAACATACAACATGTACACCAGGATATACTACTGCACCAGTGCCAATAGGGATCCCGTTTGCATGCAGGGTGCAGTGGTATACACAGAGGTTTTGAAGGCACCACATCACCATATCACAGCTTTCTTTAATGCTTTCAAAATCTTACCCTTGTCACACCACACAGTGGTGTACAAACACCCAACGTACCACCCTTGGCAAAGTGCCAGGTAGGCAAGTGACAGCAGGAACTGTGAGTCCCTGCTAATGTCCCTCACCCCCTGATCATCAGTCAGAGACACTGAAACTGATTCCAGCCACCCTGATAGTCAAATTGCCCCTCCAATCATCAAAATGGGTTGTTGAAACTGACTTCCTCTTCCCTGGTGGTCTAGTAGCCCCCCAATTGCTGTAGAACCCCAGCCCACCTACTCAGCACCCACCTCCCTAACCCCTACCCCGTGGTTACCCAATTTACCCCATACAACACATATAAACATACACTGCATGCCAGCCCGAGACAGTGACCAATAAGGCCTTCTGCACACAACCTCGGCCGGCCACCATCTGAATGACAGGGAACAAGCACAGCATATACCTGCAGTCATTCTCTGCAACTCAGATGGTGACCGGTCAAGGTCGTAAGGGAAGGGGCTGTGCTGACTGTCATCTCTGGTTGGCAGGCAGTGGACAGTTATATGTACTGTATGGGGTGAATCAGGTGACAACAGGGGGTAGAGGAAGTGGGTGCTAAGTAGATGAGCCAGTGGGGAAGTTACAATGATGGTGAGAGCAGCTAGGTTGCCAGGGAGGGTGAAGTCCATTTTAACAACTCAGACAGTTGTTAATAGGGTGCGGGAGGCCATGGCTTCATACAATGCCTCCCTGCATTCGTGGACAATGACACTGTGTGAAGCTGGAAGTACAGACTTTTCTGACAGAGAGGAGTATATGCAGCTAGCTTTTACATAAAATTGATATTTCTTTCCATACTTAAAATAACAGGGTAAAGTAAAAGAAAAAAAAGACACTTTTAGGGAGTTTTTGAGGCACTTTGACACTTGTCTTTAAAACTGTAACAGGTAGTGTGGGGCAAACTAGCTCAGGAGATTAATATTTGGGCTGAGTAGATTCAGGAAGCCCTATGAATCAAAGGGTGTACATGGGGGGTTGGAGCTGACCGAGGCTTAGTGCCTTCTAATAAGTACACTATAACAGACTCCCTTGTCCAGTGTGTCCCAATGCGTGAGTGGAACAGTGAAGGAGTGGAACAGGTACTAGCATCTTAAGCATCGGCAGGCATCCGAAGGAGGAAGCAGGGAAGCACAGGACTCTGCTGGTCGACTAAGGTACCTGGTCACTTTTATTGTTACACTCACTGCAAGGAAAGGGTAAAGGGTAGAAGGCAGACCACTAGTGGGAACTGGAAGGACACTCAATGGCAATGCAAATATTTACTTGTAACAATCAAACAGTCAATCAATCAATCAATCAATCATCGATATTTTACTAGGGGAGACACTGTTGAGACAAGTTCATTTACAAGGTGGACCTGGGATGATCAACAGGACAACACAAGCAAAACAAAACAATTGCACAGAGATAAATAATATAAAGCACAAATAGAAAGACAGTATGTACAAGAACGGTAATCATTGGCAAGTACAAATAGAGTAACAATATATTAGCATAGTGAACATTGACTTAGGCATCTTCTTAATCGTGACAGTGTACAATAGGAAGAGTTGCAAAGCAACTGACAAGGCAGTAGCAGGTGCAAAGCACATATTATACACTGGATGCAAAGTAAGTAATAGGGAAGAAGGGGGTGGGGAGTAATATGGAGTTGAGGGAGTGCTGGGGTAGGGACCTAGGGTGCAGGGAAAGAAGGGTAAAGGGAGGGTATAAGACCTGGGTCAAGGGAAGAGTATATGAAGGGGGAGCCTAGAAGTACTCTAGGATGGAATGGATGGGTGGAAAGAGCTATGGAGTGAGAGAACACCTCCATACAGTACTACTGGGTTACCGGGGTTCAGGACGGGGTTGCACTTCAATTTGGCATTCACATGATTCGGAGAGATTACGTTGGAGCAATGCCTTGAAAGCATCATGCTTACCACAGGGTGTGGTGTGCTGTGCATATTTATGGAATAATAGAGTAAAGTGTTTGAGGACTGATCAGGTTCCAGTTGTGTCAGTGGCGCAGCTGCTTAGCGCAATCAGAACGGTATTCTGGGTGGCCTGGGTTCAAGTCCCAGGTGAAACACTTACTTCTTTCTCACCTCTGTTTGTACGTGTTCCATAAATATGCACACTGTACTCCTGTGTGATTGTTACAAGTAAATATTTGTGTTGTGCATTTGAGAAAGAGCAATGTGCTCGGGGACAGCCCAGGTTCCAGTTGTCTCAGTGGTGCAGCTGGTTAGCACAATCCAAACATTATTTCGGGCAGCCTGGGTTCAAGTCCCAGCTGCGGTACTTATTTCTTTCTCACCCCTGTTTGTATGTGTTCCATAAATATGCACACCACACTCCTATGTGATTGTTACAAGTAAATATTTGTGTTGCCATTGGGTTGTGCATTTGAGAAAGAGTAATGTGCTCGGGGACAGCCAAGTTCCAGTTGTCTCAGTGGCGCAGCTGGTTAGCACAATCAAAACAGTATTCTGGGTGGCTTGGGTTCAAGTAACAGCTGAAGCACTTACTTCTTTCTCACCTCTGTTTGTATGAGAAACGTATCTGGACCTAGAGACCAACATTGAGTCATGGTGCACAGGAAACCATGACTGGGATGTATCTATACCAGGATACATGCGGTTCAGAAGGATACAGAGGGGAGGAAAGGTAGGGGGGTGTTATATGTCAGGAATTATATCAAGGCAACAGAAATGCAAGGAGGTAGGGAGGGGCTGGAGGTACTGTCAGGCACCATGGAGCAAGCAGTTAGAGCCTCCATTCTCACTAAGGTGATTTACAGATTTCAAGCACAGGGGGAGGATCTAGACAAGGAAATGGGGACGCCATTACTATGATGGCAGATAAGGGGGAAGTACTGCTAATGGAGGACTTAAATCGGACAGATATTGATTGCAGCCTCCTTGCTGCAGTCTTGGCTAGAAGGGTCATCCTAGACTCCCTGCATGGGGTATCTCTAAGGGAACTAATCAAGGAACCCACTCATGATGGGGCAATACTGGACCTGGTGCTTACAAACAGGGACAGTGTTGCAGATTTCAAGGTGGGATAGCAGCTGGAGATCAGTGATCACTGGGCAGTGTGGTTTAACATTAGGACAGCAGCAGAGGTGAACCACAGAAGGACGAGAGTCCTGAACTTCAGGGGGGTAGATTTAAAAACATGTGGGAATGCCTTAGAGGGGAATTACTCTGATATGGTGGCAGGACAGTGGGCCAGATTAAGGAATGGAATAATGAAGGCAACAAACCTCTGTGCAAAAGAGGCAAACAAAAGGAGGAGGAAAAACAGACCTATATGGTTCTCAAGAGTGGTGGTGGAAAGGGTAAGGGCAAAAAGGGGAGTGTTTAGGAGATACAAGGAGACACAGAGGGAAGAGGATAGAGAGATTTACTGTCAAAAACCAAGGGAAGCAGGGAAGGTGGTAAGGGGTACTAAGGCACAAACTGATGAAAGATGAGCCAGGAGGGTTAAAAGATGGAAACAAGAGCTTTTGTAGTATGTAATTGAAAAAAGAAGGAGGAATTATGAGGCTCAGGGGTGCAGAGACTGTGCAGAGGATGATCAGGAAAAAGCAGATATTATGAACAAATACTTCTGTTTTGTCTTCACAGTGGAATGGGAATGGGATGGGCCACATATAGGTTACAGAACCACAAGAGGGAGAGAAGCAGACACAAGTCCATTCGAAGAGGAACCCCTGCCCTACTCCTCTCCATCCTCCAAATCCCCTATCCCTCTCCTTTCATCCTGTCAAAGTCTACTCAGGCTGCTACCTCTCCATTTGACAAGCACTTTAGTAACCCAAGTGTTATCACTGCATTATAACTGAGTAGTTTTACCTCAATACCACTGTGTATTTGTACATGCTGATGCTATTATTAAATCTTTGCACTTCTGTAATAGCCAATATTATGTGTACCTCACTGTTATGTCTTGTAAATCATGCTTATACCTCATGTCTTGTATTACATGCTTAATTGACTTGGAACCTTTGTAAAAGAGCCTCTCAGATCAAAGGTATTAATCCAAATCTGAAATAAATAAATAAATAAAATAAGAGGAATGAGTCCTGAAGAGACTTGTGAGTCTGAAAGTAGACAAGGCTGTGGCGCTGGATGGGGTAGGTACATCCAAGGGTAGTGAAGGAACTGAGGGAGGTACCGGCTGCACCTCTGACAGCCCTTTACAATAACTCACCAGATACAGGGCTTATCCCAGAAGACTGAAGAAGGGCAGATGTAGACCCACTCCATAAGAGTGGCAGCAGGGAAGAGGCTGGCAACTACAGGTTGGTCTATCTGACTTCAGTAATGGGGAAGGTAATGGAGTCACTTCAATCGGAAAGACTGGCAGAAACCTTGTATCCAGTTGGTTGTAGGATTAAGAGCAGCATAGATCCATGGGAGGGACATCATGTCAGACAAATCTAATATATTTTTTTGACTGGGAGACCAGAGAAATAGATCAGCAAGAAGCAGTGGCCATGGTCTACTTAGACTTCAGCATGGCTTTCAACAACATGATACATAGGAGGCTCATAAAAAAACTGGGAGGCTTGGAAATGGGAACCAATGTGGTACTCTGGGTATGTAATTGTCTGTGTAGCATTGTGAAAAAATTACAGTTAGTAAATTATCAATTACAGACACTCAGAAAGGAGACGAACGGAGACGAGACTGAAGGTGGAAGAATTTAATGATTATAACAATAATCACAGCGAGAGATTACAAGTGGTACATTCTTCAGAATAACAGTGTGTGCTGGCGTGCTTATATAGTGGAAGACAGCATCATCATTTTCTATGGTTTTCTATGATTGGTTTAAAACAAGCACAAACACCAACCTACAAGGCAATACTCCTTTGGTATATGTATGAGCTCATCCTTAGTCAGCACAAGTATAGATAGTGTCCATTCTATTATTATATATGGCTAGCAACAGTTGTCACTACCAGTTACCAAAGTCCAGGAGGAAGAAATAGATTTGGACTTAGGAATGTGCATAATTTTGGCCTGTCCTGATAAGAACAAACACTAGACTAGTTAAAAGGGTAATTTGGACACTATCCTGTGTTTCTGCTTTGCAATCACATAAGACAACTGTTTGCTATTACTCACTTGCACAATTGTCAAAAGGAACTTTAATATTGCAACTTGTGGCTTAGTTTGTCTTGTGGCTTCACAAGTTTTATATGATCCAATTATATAGGTCAACATTTGTTACACAGACACATTATGTTTTAGACCAAAATGAGGTTTAGGCTGAAATATAGGGACAAACTTCTTTATCCCTTGTTACAGTCTGATGGCTAGGCGACAACATAGGAGGGCGTAATTCTGTTATTTGGAGAGAGATGTTGACATATATGACAACTCCACCTCCTTTTCATTTGTCAGGCCAGTCTTTGCTGAACATACAGCCAGGGATGTCAGTGTCTTTTAATTGTATATGTGACTTCAGCCAAGTTTCGGAGATGGCAAGTATGTCGGGGGAGTACAGGTTTGCCCAGGCCTCTAGTCTGTGAATCTTAGGCCTTAAGCTATTTATATTCACATGGACTAACTTGAGCCCCTTACAATTGGCCCAACATGGATCAGAGGGGGAGTAAATGCTGGCATTAGGGAGCCAGGGGCCTGGGTTTGTTTCAGTGTCACAAAAACAGCAAAGGGGGACCAAATGACCCCCCTCAATCCTGTAGCACAGAATGCCCAGAAATCACAATAAAGCATCTAAAATTGAAAGCGTAACTTAACTCATAATAGGAAAAAATAGCTTTATTCATTTTGTGACCAAAGTCTGTGTTTCCTAAAGTGCTCAATCCATGTAACATAAGTGCAGAGTACAAGGTTGGCAGTGTCAGGAACTTAAACACACAAACTAAAAATAAACATCATGCTGGCACTCCAAAAATAGTGCTTCCCAAACCAGCAAAAGACCAGGCAGCCAACAGTACAGCGTGCGTGACCCCCAATCAGCTGACATTTTGCATAACCTTCCTCAGAGTTGATTGGCTGCCATACTTAGCTGTCATAAGTAGTCAAACCACATGAATATTTATGAGATGGGTGTAACAGTAGCAATCAGGATTACTCTACAGTGCTAACAGAATGTGACTAAAACACTGCAAGCAGTGCCTAAAGTAAAAAATGTGCATAAATTGTGTAATTAAGAATGCAATGAAAACTAGTAACAGCAATGCAAGTAATTGCAAGGCTATGCCTGTAGTTCAAGGGGCAGAGCAACAAACCACTCCCTCATCAGGATTTTAAAGGCCGCTCCTCCTGGCTAGTCCAGGATTCATTTCTTTCGTTGCAGCTGAAGGCGCCGCTCCTCTTCTCTATGTCTCCATGTCTCTCACTTTATCCAGCTGCTGTGTTTTTGCGGCACCTATGGCCACTGGCTCACTCCGTTTCCCTGCTGCTTGTCTATCGGCTCACTCCTTCCTGCAGCCACTGGCACTGCAGCTCTCCTCCTTCTGATGTTACCATGGGTCTTGTTTCTCTGCCCTTGTTTTTCCAGGGTTCCCTTGCACTCCCTTTATCTGGTGTTTCCAGGTCTCCTCCTGCCGGCAATTCGGGGTAACATCACCTGCTGGCTCCTGGCCTCGCTCAATCATTGCCTGTTTTACCCTATGCCACCTGCTTTCTCCCCACTGATGCTATAGCTTTCGCCTGACTCCAACTCCTTCCCTCTGCCCTGGCATCGCTCCTTGTAGCATCCGGACCTTCCTGTTTTCGTGGCCCTCTTGCTGCCTGCCTGGGCCGCTTGCTCCACGGCTGTCTCTCCAGTCCTCACTCCCTCCCTCTGTGCTCCCTCCTTCGATGGATCTCTGGCCGCCCTCCTTGACCCCTCCCCCTTCAGAGTGCTTGTCCTTCATGTTCCATCCTGTGGCATCGGCTATCGCAGTTCTGGCCCACTCCTACAACATGGCTGGATATTTACATTTTGTCTCTTTCATCAGAAAGCGTCGGTAAGCACATTGCTCTGGCAGTACCTCACATCTGAGATGCATCTCTTCCTATCATTTGCTGCTGTAGTGCTTGTTGACCCACTCATTAGTCTCCTCGCACCGCTACCACACCACGTTTGCTCTTGGAGGTAAATTACCCAGGCTTCCTACCTCTCTGTGTTTCTCCTTCACATGCCTTTACTCTGCTTGCTGCATAATTTTCATTGAGTACTTTCTATTGCTCTGCTCTGTTGGTACTCAGTGCCGGTGGTTCCCTTGCCTCCTCTCCTTTCTTGTCTCATCTTTTCTTTTGGTGGGGTTTCCCTACCCTGCCACCATCGTATCTGTCTCCTCTCTTCCCCTAGTCCTACATTTCATACCACTTGCCTTGTATCTCCCTCTACTTCGTGGCAACTTCCATTCATTCTCGAACCTCATCCTTCCCATACTCTGCCTGCCATCTGCCTGCCATCATACTTGGTGCTTACTCTTACCAGCCTTTAAGGCTTTCACCCCATTATCGTACATAATTCATTTCATAACTTCAGTACCAACCTTCTGCACCATACCTCCGTCATATTGTGTCTTTCATTCTCTAACCTTCTCTCTTCCCCTGGCTCTCTCTCATTCTTTCTTTTGGACTTTCCATAGTATGCCCGCGGCCCCTTTCGCCACTCCATTTCTACTCACCACCTCTCTATGTACCATCTTCCCTGCTGGTATTTCCCTATCCTGCCATCACCATACCTATTCATATCCTCCTCATGCCCTAGTCCTCTGTTCTCGTCCCCTCCTCTCGCATATCCTCCACTCCTTGTCAATCCATCGTTACCAAACCTCATCCTGCCTCTATACCCTACTTGCCATCTTTCCTACCCCTAACCATACCAGCCTTCAAGGCTTTCACTCCATTATCATACATCATCCATTTCATACCTCACCTTACCCATACCGGCCTTCTAGGCTTCACTCCATTACCATACATCATCCATTTCATATCTCACCTTCCCTGTACTGGCCTTCCAGGCTTCATTTCATTATTGTGCATTGTCCATTTCATATCTCACTTTAAATCATTCTATCCTTCAAGGCTTTCAATCCACCATCATTTCTCATTTATTCATTCTCAACCATTCTGTCCTCACACATCAGCATCTCCTCTTCCCATATTGACTTCTCCCCTCATCATAGGCTATGGGCTTTGCCCTGCCATCATCATCTCACCCCCTCGTCCCGTTCAATCCAGTTCTGCAGTTCTATCAGCCCTCAAGGCTTCCATTATCAGCATATCTCGTATGTTCATTCTCAAATCTCCACTTGTCCATTCCAGCTTCATAGTTCCTACCTCTCTACTCTTGGTACTTCATATCTCAACCATCAGCTGCAGGCTTTGCTTGGCTATTGTCATTTCTACCTTCATGCAGTTTCATCCATCTCTAATTTGGCTTCTCAATGGACCCAGTTGGCACGCACTCCCCTGGTTGCTACTGTGACCTGCCTCCTCCAGACCCATGTCCAGGTCTCTTTCACTCAATCCGACCTCTCTGTATGTCTACTCGTTCATGTCAACTAATCAAGCATACCTCTCATATGGGTCCTATGCTACCTCAACTTGACCTGTTCTCCATTCAGAGACATGCCTTCCATGTCCATTGCTCCATGGCTCAGGGCTAGCCTGTAGCTGATGGTCTCGCTGTGCACCCACGAAGTCTGCATCTAGAGTGTGCGATGCTCGGGGCAGGGTCCTTCTCCCTGGTCCTTAGTGAGAATGTCTCCACTCCAGGTGGACCTTCAGTCATCACTCATTTTGGTGACACCTCTGGATGTAGAATTTATGACTTCATGCTGTGTGGGGTAGGACTTTCATCCTCAGGGCCCTTTGGGCTGCCCAAGCAGGTCCGAAGGCATCCTCTATGCCATTCTCCATCTGACCACCTTTATTCACCTGGTCTGTTTCGTAGGCTTGTGTAGGCTGGCTGAGTGCCTCTGTGGTCATTTTTCTCTTCCTTTGCTTTTGGGCATCTAATTGCAGAGACGTCACTTACAACTCTTAAAAGCTTTCCTTTTAGAAGGACAGAGTTAAAGCTTCTTCCAAATTAGAATCTTTTCCTCTTCACGTGATATTGACTCTAGATTACAGTAGCTGAGCTGTCACTAACCAAAACATCCTCTAGCCTGGAGGGAAGGTGACCTAGGCCTTGGATCCCCAGAGGTTTCCTCCTCAAAGGGGTTTTTTCCTCTCATCCATGCCAATGGTCATAATGTTAGACAGGGTTAGTGCTTTCATAGGTTCCATAGTTAGGTTCCGCTGTTGGATGAAGCTGGATGGTGGCCCCACCTGTTCCCTCTCTCTTTAGGAAGTTCACCCTTCTGTATCTTGTCAGTTTTCATTTCGTTCATCATCCTCATCATATCTCATTCTTCTCCTGTCCTTCCCATCTTCGTCTATCACCTTCATTTCCAGTCTCGACATCTTCTGACTTTTTGCCTCTTCGATACTCGACACCCTTTTGTGTATTCTTTTTGGGCTTCTTCTTAAGCTCCCCTTAGCCAAAGGAATCATTCCCGTGGCACCTATAGGGGTGGAACTCTTCACTAGGGTTCCTCATCATCATACCCCCACAGGGTGGTATATTCCATGGATATAGAGGTGAACAGCCACAATGTATCTAAGTCACACAAGCATACATCATACCAGTTGCATAAGCACGTTGAATTGCAAGGCTATGCCTGTAGTTCAATGGGCAGAGCAACAAATCACTACCTCATCAGGCCTTTAAAGGCCGCTCCTCCTGGCTAGTCCAGGATTTGTTTCTTTCATTGCCCCACCATCCTCCCCTCCTCCTCCAGTGGCACACCTCTCTTTTCTGTGGGCTTCTTCCAAAGCTACTTTTAGCCAAGGGAATCATTCTTGTGGCACCTATGAGGTGGAGCCCTTCACTAGGGTTCCTCACCGTCGTACCCCTACAGGGTGGTATCTAAGTCACACAAGCATACATCAGACAGGTAACCCTCTCAACCTTGATGAGATGTTTGTAGAAGGCAGAAAAAGGTTCAGAGGGGTTTATGAGCAAGCCATCTCTTTGTTGCAGTTCACAGGCTTTAAGTTCCCTCCCATCAGCATAATCCACCACTCTGATTGGCTGGGAAGTGGCTGGAGGGAAGGTTCATCACTCAGAAAGGCTGACTGGGGTTCCAGTCATCCTTGCAGCATTTGCTGGCCTGAGAATGGTCGAGGGAGGGACAGGCAACCCTCTCAATTGAGACCTGGAGCCACAAGCCAAAGCTGAGTGGCTTCAGTCACCCATAACTCTGGTAAATTGGGCACAATCCTCAAACCCTAGAAAGTGTTGTTGTGCTTATAAAATGAGAATTGCTATTTGTGATGCTTGGCCAGCTGGTTATGATTGTTCTATGATATTTGCATATAGAATGTGGTATGTGAGTGTCTCACATGAGACATCCTGTGTTATGGTTGCTCCCCCCAGGTCAGTGGAGTGACAAGTGACCTGAAACCAGGAGGTTATTAAAACACTAGAGAGACTTAGTTAAGAGTCTCCTGTTGTTCTATCTCAATTAGAACTGACCCAGCTGCCAGAATATAGGGCTCGTAAACTTTTATGATGTCTTAGAGGAAAAACATGTTATACCGCCATGGTGCTAAAAGTCATAAAATCCTTTGATGTGCCTTGGGAACAGGAAACCACACAAGAGCAAAGGAAAGGCTTGAATAAAGACTGTTATTTGGGAAATTAACTGTTGCTGAAGTCACAATATTTAAAATATCTCCTGACAGAAAGATCATTTTTTGTATATTTTTTATATTCTAAAAGGAGGAGCTAGATGACATCATAGAAGGGGTGCGTGAGAGAGACACAGTTTAACTAGGACTTGTGTCTGATCTTTGAGTCATATCTTTTTGGACTTTCAAGAAACAAGATCTCTGATCTAACTTAAGCACTGTAAAGAGGTAATACATTAGATAGAAAAAGTCTAATTGTATTGTGGTAGGAGTTTATGTTTTATACTTTAATCTTGTTCTTTTAAGTGATTGTTTGCTTTCTGATATAGTGTTCTGTGTTTACATTTTACATATTTTTATCCATCTTAGTAAATATATTATTTTGAAAGACTGCCTGGGTGTATCTTCAAAGTTCTTTTTGCATTTGATGCATAGAGGGTTAAATCTGACAACTGTTCAAGAGCTTGATGGTGTTACTAAACTGGGAAAAGGTAAGAATATACCTAAGGTCTTTTATGGAGTTTAAAGGGTTCATTTTGGATACCTGGTTAGGTGCCCTTAGGTGAAAGATATCTTGCATCCCCGAAGAGAAGATTATCTGAGCCTGTACATTTGGGTACACTAGCATAAGGTTCACAGTTTGAATCCCCCCAGAACTTGAGACCAAAGGTGATTCTGACCCACAAGCAGACAGAAGGGTTACCCTGTCTGTTACCTGTTCACATTACTGTGCTCAGAGGTTGGCACTGTGGGAGCAGAGGGCCTGACCTGCTGAGTGCATTTGTTACAGATTTGGTTGGCAGCGGTGCGGATACAATTGGTAAAACAAGCTTTAACTGTTCAGTGTGTCAGCTTAATACTGTACAGCTTACTTGCAAAATAAGGCAGTGATTTATTTTTAAAAAAGGAAACAGAACTATATCATTTTGCTTGCAGTCAAGTTCCTACATGTTTTATTTTTTTTCTAAAGAGCCAGTTACAGTAGCCGTAGTTTGGGGAAAAGATGGCTTCCAACTACAGTGGGCACACTCTAGACTACTTGAGGCAGTTGTGCCAGGACAGAGGAGTCCTGTAAGAGGGGAGAGCCACCAAGCAGAACCTCATGGATGCCCTGATGGCTGCAGATGCCCACAGCATTGAGTCACAGACTGTGACTGTAAAGGACCTAACCTTGAGCAAGGAGGGGGCCAGCAGCCAGTGCAGTGTCCAGATCTGGTGCGGATGACAGCAGGGCCAGTGCCAGTGAAGGACCACAGAAGCAGGGGAAGGTCACCAGCATTCTGGAGCCAGAAGCAATCAGTCTGCAGATTGAGTCATGCAGAATGGAGCTGGAGTTCCAGAGAGAAGAGAAGCGAGAGCAGCGAGCTGCAGAGGAGAAGAGGGAGCGTGAACAGTGAGAGATGGACTGTGAGGAGCATGAGCGCCAGAGGCGACATGAACTGGAGAAGCTACAACTCCAACCACCAGCACCAGAGCAGGTAAGTGGCTTGGGTTTAACTGGACTGGGTTACAAATTGAATTCCAAATTGATAGCTGAATTTAAAGAGGGGGAGGATATGGATGCCTTTTTAAATTCCTTTGAAAAAGTTTGTATTCAGGCTAAAATTCCTAGAGGGTCCTGGAGCTTCCAGCTATCCCTGCTACTTACCGGGAAAGCTCAGGATGCATTGGGTCAAATGGATAATGAAGACAGTAATGATTACAGCAAACTTAAAGCTGTACTTTTAAAAAAGTTTGATTTAACTGCAGAAGCATACAGAGCTAAATTCCGTAAGCTCAGGAGAAGCCCTGATATGAGCTATGAGGAGCTAGCCATGAAACAACATCAGTTTTTAAAAGGTTGGTGGTAACGAATTGAAGCAAACTCTGTAGATAAAATTTAAAATGCTATTTTGTTAGAACATAGAAACATAGAAACATAGACTTTGATGGCAGATAAGGACCGCTAGGCTCATCTAGTCTGCCCATTTCCCTACCTACAGGATAGGCCACAGATCCTAGTTAACCAACAGCTTATTTCTTCCTACCCCCCACAAGAATTGCCTTATGTCTGTCCCATGCATTCTTGAATTCTCCCACAGTTTAAGACCCCACAACTTCCTCAGGAAGGCTGTTTCATGCATCCACTACCCTCTCTGTGAAATAATACTTCCTCACATTGCCCCTGAACCGCCCTCCTTCTATCTTGAAATTGTGTCCCCTTGTTCTTGCAAGTCTCTTTTTCTGAAAGATGCTACCCTCTTGGACTTTGTTGATTCCACTGAGGCACTTAAAAGTTTCTATCATGTCCCCCCTCTCCCTTCTTTCCTCAAGGGTATACATATTAAGCTCCTTTAGTCTCTCCTCATACGGCTTCTCTTATAGACATTGCACCATTTTAGTTGCCCTCCTCTGGACTACCTCTATCCTGTCTATGTCCTTGTGGAGATGGGGTCTCCAGAACTGGAGACAGTACTCCAGATGGGGTCTCACCAACTGTCTGTACAGAGGGATAACAACTTCCTGTTTTCTACTGCTGATGCCTCTCCCTATACATTCCAGTATACCCTAGCCCTCCCTACTGCCTTCTCACATTGCTTGCTAACCCTAAGGTCATCTGATATGATTACCCCAAGGTCCCTTTCCTTTTTGTTGTTGTTATTACCTCCCCACCATTGTGTATTCTTCCCCTGGGTTCTTGTTTCCCAGGTGCATTATTTCACTTCTTTGCATTTAATCTAAGCTGCCATACTTCTGACCATTCCTCCAACCTTGCCAAGTCCCTTTTCATCCTTTTCACGCCTCCTTGTGTATCAACCCTGTTGCAGATCTTTGTGTCATCTGCAAAAAGGCATACTTTTCCTTCCAGTCCCTCTGCAATGTCACTGATGAAGACATTAAAAAGGACTGGACCCAATACTGAACCCTGCGGTACCCCACTAGTAACCCTTCTTTCTTCAGAGTGGATTCCATTTACAATTACCTTCTGCGTCCTGTTGTGCAGCCAATGTTTTGCCAGGCTACCACCCTGGGACCCTCTCCCAGGCTGGTTAATTTTACTATTAATCTTTTGTGTGGGACTGTGTCAAATGCCTTGCTAAAGTCTAGGTAGGCCATGTCCACAGCCCCTCCCTGGTCTACTACTTTGGTCACCCAGTCAAAGAAATCTATCAGATTCATCTGACATGACCTTCCCGCTGTGAACCCATGCTGCCTGGGTCCTGTGCTCCACTGGCCTCTAGGTACTCAACTATTCTTTCCTTCAGAAGTGACTCCATCACTTTCCCTACCACAGAGGTCAGACTGACAGGTCTGTAGTTTTCTGCCTCTGTCTTGGTCCCACTTTTGTGAAGGGAATCACATCTGCCTTCCTCCAGTCCTCGGGTACCACACATCCTCCCATGATTTATTAAAAGAGTAGCCAGTGGTTTCACTAGTTCCTCCTTAATTCTTTTAGAATTCTGGGGTGAATTCCATTAGGACCCATTGCTTTGTCCACCTTCAGTTTTAGGAGTTCTTGCAGAACCCTTTCTTCTGTGAAAGGACTGGGAATGACCCCCCTATCAAGAGTGCTTCTGTTAATTGGATTAGGCACTTCCCCCTCCTCTTTTGTGAATACTGAGCAGAAATATTTGTTCAGTATCCCTGCTTTTTCACTGTCCCCCTCTGCCCACCCAACATTCATTCTATTCAGCCTCACTATCCCTCCCTTTGTCTTTCTACGCTCGCTGATGTACCTATAAAAGGTTTATCCCCTTCTTAACTAGGTTGGCTATCTTTTCCTCAGTTTGGGCCTTTGCTATTCTAACACCTCCCTGCTTCCTTCTGCCTTAACTGGTACAGCTCTCTGTCCTGCTCCTTCTGTGTTTCCTTATACTTCGGAATGCTATCTTTTTCTTCCTGACTTTCACACCACCTCTTTTGAGAACCATAGTGGCTTTTCTTTCATTTTGATTTGTTTATTTGCTTCACACAAGGCTTGTTGCCTCTGTGATGGCAGTTTGATGATTCCATTGTTGCTCCACACCTCCTTCTAGCCTGTTTGCTGAGTGCTTTTCTGAGCACTCTCCCCATCTTGCCAAAGTCAGCCCTCCCTAAAGTCAGTACCCTCACTTTTGTATGGCTTGACTCTGTAGCTGAGTTTAACATGAACCACACTGTTTGATGGTCACTTGTCCCAGATGGCACCCCTTCTAGATCCGAGATCCTCTCACTGCCCCATTTGAGAGTATGAGGTCTAAGATTGTTCCCTCATGAGTGGGTTCTGAAAATAGCTGTCTAATACCTGCCACCCACTGTGGGGCATCAAGAATGGCCTGCTTTCTTGGATGTGGCTGCAGCAAGTATGCTCCAGTTAACATCTGGCATATTCAGTCTCCCATCAACAGTATCTCCCCTTTCTCTGCCATTCTAAGAATGCCTTCTATCATATCCTTGTCCATTCCCTCCTGACATGAGGGTCTGTACACAACCCCTGTGTGGATTGTGGTGCCCTTTCCTGTCTCAAGGTGACCCACAGTGCCTCCTCTCCTCCCTGTTTACTCTTTTGTTCAGTTGCTTTTACCCCTTCCTTTACATAGAGAGCTACTCCTCCCCCTCTTCTCCCCTGCCTGTCTCTCCTGTAGGTTATGTAGCCTGGTATGTTAACATCCCAGTCACGGTTCTCTGTGTACCATGTTTCTGTGACTGCTACGATATCCAGGCATCCCAGGCATCCAGGCAGAACAGTTTGTTTGGGCATGCCCAGCAGAACTGAAAACCTTGATGGAGGACTGAGATCTCAAAACAGTACAAGAGGCTGCTGAACTCTTGGACCGGTACGCCAAGAGCAGACCTGCTCTGAGAGTGAATGGGACAGGTGTGGCCATGCAGAAAGGGAAAAGCACACCTTCAGGGCAGCTAAAACCCTCACTGCCTCCACTGAAACTGGTTAGCCCCAGGTTTCAGAGAAAAGATTTCTCTGAGAAAAGAAACGAATGTTGGATCTGTAAAGAAACTGGGTATATTGCCAGACAGTGTCACAAAAGGGTGAGCAATACACAGAATGGGGCTAGGAAAGAAGTGGGTTGTTTGTATATCCCTGGAAGCTTGCCTGTGAACATGAGGGAACACATCCACCCAGTCACAGTGAATAGTGTACAGACACAAAGGTTAAGGGACACAGGGGCATCCCTGATGCTGGTAAAAGGTGATCTGGTAGAGCCTGGTCAGCTTATACCAAATGGATTTGTAACTGTACAAGACTTTACTGGTGAGGAGAAAACATTGCCCCTCACTAGTGTTCTCCTAGACTGGGGTGAAACAAGGGGAACTGTGCAATAGGTGGCTATAGCCAAAACTTTAGCAGTTGACATCATCCTTGGCAACAATCTCAAACAAGGGATGGTGTGTGCAGTGACCCATAGCCAAGCAGCAAGGGAAAATTGTAGTTCCCTGGACCCCACAGAAGCCATTGTGGACACCACTGGGAGGCTGGTTCTCCAGCCTATGTCTCCTGATATGGAGACTAATGAAAAGGGGTAGAAATTTCCCCAATAGCAATTAACCACACAGCTATGGAGGGTTACTCTGAAGAAGGAGGGGTGAACCATTGTCAGAGGGTTAGGCATGACAGTGATCCTGAATGCCCTAACGCTAGTGCTAGGGGCCCTAGTTTAGAGACTGAAGGGGACCTGTCCCATGCCTTGAGAATGTGTAAGGAGTTTGCAGCTGCTCAGAAAAGTGATCCTAGCCTAGAGAAGCTGAGGATTCAGGCAAACTCTGATGGGGCACAGGGAGGTGATGGTAAACATAAGGTTTATTGGGAAAATGGACTGATGTATACTCAGGATGTGAAGACAGAGGGAGGGGTGATAGGCAGGCAGCTTGTCATTCCCCAGGGGTATCGTGAGCAGTTTTTCAAGACTGCACATGATAGTCCCCTGTCTGGTCATCTGGGAATCATGCACACTACACAGCGATTGGCCCAGAATTTCTATTGGCCCAACTTCACCCAGCAGGTGAAGGAGTATTGCAGGTCTTGTCACTGGTGCCAAGAAATAGGGAAGGAAGGTAAGAAAACCCAATTCACCCTAATTCCATTGCCAATAGTGGAGGAGCCATTCCAGAGGGTGAGAATGGATATTGTGGGGCCTTTGAATACCCACAGCTCCTCCGGGAAGAGGGTCATCCTGGCTGAGATGGATTATGCCACCCGGTATCCAGAGGCAGTCACCCTATCCTCACTGAGGACAGACAAAGTGGCAGATGCCTTACTTGGGATTTTCTTCCACGTTGGGTTTCTGCAGGGGGTTATCACAGATTGAGGGGGTTCCTTCATGTCGCACCTGATGAAATGTTTGTGGGAGAAGCGTGGGGTGGTGCAGAGGTGCATGACACCTTATCACCCACAAGCCAATGGGCTTCTTGAAAGATTTAAAGGTACCCTGATGTCAATGCTCCAAGCGTTTGCTGAACAGCATGGGAGGGACTGGCAGAAATACCTTCCCCACCTGTTGTTTGCATACAGGAAGGTGCCCAAGAGTCGACAGGATTTTCCCCCTTCAAACTCTTATATGGATGCCTGGTATGTGGGCCCCTACACTTGATCCAGGAGGACTGGGAAGGCAAGCACGCCACCCAGGGAACTCCCATAGTGTTTTATGTCCTTAGGTTTAGGGAAAGGCTGAAGGAGCTTATGGGGACAGCCCAGAGCAACCTGGCAGCTGCCCAACAGAAACAAAAAGTGTGGTATGACCACAGAGCCAGAACTCACTCATACATGGTGGGTCAGGAAGTCATGGTCCTTATTCCGGTCCAGAAAGACAAGCTGCAGGCTGAGTGGGCAGGACCATACAAAGTAGTTAGAAAGGTAAATAACGTGAACTATATCATAGAGTTACCTGACAGAAGACAGACAGAAAGAATGTACTATGTCAACATGATGAAGCCATATGCTAATAGGGCTGACATAGTGTTCACAGTATGTAGTCCTGGGGTTGGGATGGACAAAGGAGACCACCTTCTGGACTTGCTGGAAGAAAGCAAGCAGGAGTCCTCTGTGAAGGTAGTTAAATTGTCTCCCCAGCTGGCCCTGGACAAGATCCAGGAAGTAAGGGAGGTTTTATCAGACTTTGCCCCACTGTTCAGTGCCAAGCCTGGACTAACGCCCTTAGCGACGCACGATGTAGAGACAGGGACACAGACACCCATACGGCGGACAGCATATTGGGTGTCAGTGGCTGTCCAAAAGGACATTAGGAGGCAGGTGGAGGAAATCCTGGATTTTGGGGTAATCCAGAGATCCCACAGCCCCTGGGCCTCACCCATATTCCTTGTGCCCAAGCCAGATGGCTCTACTCATTTCTGTGTGGACTATCATGGACTGAATGCAGTCACGAAGTCAGATGCCCACCCAATGCCCCGGATGGACGAACTCCTGGACAAGTTGGGAGGGGCTACATTCCTTATGACTATTGACCTGACAAAGGGGTATTGGCAGGTAGAGTTAACTGACAGAGCTAGGGAGAGGTCAGCCTTCATCACTTAGCCTTCATCACTTTGATAGGCTTATTTGAATTTAGAATAATGTATTTCGGAATGAAGAATACCCTGGCCACTTTCCAAAGGTTTGTGAACCAGGTGTTAAATGGTGCTGAGGAGTATGCCATGGCATACCTGGATGACATTGCCATCTTTAGTGCCAGCTGGGAGGAGCACCTGTCCCACCTTAGGGAAGTGCCGGGCAGGATACAGATGGCCGGGCTCACTGTCAAACTGAGAAGTGCCAGGTGGCCATGGCTGAAGTGGCATACCTTGGGCATGTTGTAGGCCGGGGACAGCTCCGTCCTAACCAAGTGAAAATAGAGGTGATCAAGGCATGGCCCAGTCCAGAAAGGCAGAAGCAGGTCAGGAGTTTTCTCGGGACAGCAAGGTACTATAGGAAATTTGTACCCAATTACAGCACCCTAGCTGCTCCCCTATCTGACCTAGTAAAGAAAAAGATGCCTAAGAAAATTACCTGGGAACCAGCCTGTGAAAAAGCCTTTACCAGACTGAAGGAGGCACTGTGCACTGCTCCTGTATTGCCAAGTCCTGACTATAGCAGACTCTTTATAGTTCAGACTGATGCCTCAGATGCGGGTATTGGGGCAGTACTGAGTCAGACATCCAACTAAGGGAAAGATCACCCTGCAGTGTACCTGAGTAAAAAGCTACTTCCCAGGGAGCAGGCTTACTCTACTGTTGAAAAAAAGTGTCTTGCCATAGTGTGGGCCCTAAAGAAGTTAGAGCCATACTTATATGAGCAGCATTTTGATGTACAAACTGACCACAACCCCCTGGTTTGGCTGACACAAATGGGAAAAACTAATGGTAGATTATTAAGATGGAGCCTTGCCTTGCAAGGGTATGACATGACAATCGTACATAGGGCTGGAGCGACCAATCAGAACGCCGATGGCCTATCGCGTCTGTATGAGGAGTGAACTGACTTGAGAAGCTCATCCCTTGCAGGGGATAGAGCCCCCAAATTCAGACTAGGTAGGGAGGACTGTGACGCTTGGCCAGCTGGTTATGATTGTTCTATGATATTTGTAATAGAGACTGTGGTATGTGAGTGTCTCACATGAGACATCCTGTGCTATGAATGCCCCCCAATGTCAGTGGAGTGACAAGTGACCTGAAACCAGGAGGTAATTAAAACACTAGAGAGACTTAATTAAGGGTCTTCTGTTTTTCCATCTTAATTAGAACTGTCCCAGCTGCCAGGATATAGGGCTCATAAACCTTTATGATGTTTTAGAGGAAAGAAACATGTTATACCACCATTGTGCTAAAAGTCATAAAATCCTTTGATGTGCCTTGGGAACAGGAAACCACACAAGAGCAAAGGAAAGGCTTGATTAAAGACTGTCATTTGGGAAATTAGTTTTTGCTAAAGTCACATTATTTAAAATATCTCCTGACAGAAAGATCATTGTTTGTGTATTTTTTACATTCTAAAAGGAGGAGCCAGATGACATCATAGAAGGGGTGTGTGAGAAAGACACAGTTTAACTAGGACTTGTGTCTGATCTTTGAGTCATATCTTTTTGGACTCTTAAGAAACAAAATCTCTGATCTAACTTAAGCACTGTAAAGCGGTAATACATTAGACAGAAAAAGTCTAATTGTATTGTGGTAGGAGTTTATGTTTTGTACATTAACCTAATTCTTTTAAGTGATTGTATGCTTTTGATATAGTGTTCTGTGTTTACATTTTACATATTTTTATCCATTTTAGTGAATATATTATTTTGAAAGACTGCCTGGGTGTGTCTTCGAAGTTCTTTTTGCATGTGATGCATAGAGGGTTAAATTTGACAACTGTTCAAGAGCCTGATGGTGTTACTAAACTGGGAAAAGGTAAGAATATACCTAAGGTCTCTTATAGAGGTTTTAAGGGTTCATTGTGGATACCTGGTTAGGTGCCCTTAGGTGAAAGATATCTTGCATCCCCCCGAAGAGAAGATTATCTGAGCCTGTACATTTGGGTACACTAGCATAAGGTTCACAGTTTGAATCCCCCCAAAACTTGAGAACAAAGGTGATTCAGACCCACAAGCAGACAGGAGGGCTACCCTGTCTGTTACCTGTTCACATTACTGCACTCTGAGGTTGACACTGATGGTCTGACCTGCTGAGTACATTTGTGACAGATTTTATTTACAAGTAAAAGGTAAGGAAAAGTGACAAAATGAGGGAGGCGACTGCTTGAAACATGAATGGGAAACTGTTTTGTCCTGTTGTTGGGGTTGGATAGGGGTTGTGAAACAGTGGCACAGGTGAAGAGCTTTAACATATACTTTGAACAGGTTTTCTTGAAACTTTCATGGAACAGCAAAGAAAGAGTGTGTTTTTTTCTGGATTAAAGACCCCTGAGGAAGGTCAGAGCAGAGGACCAAAGCACTGGGACAAAGCTGCAGATTTTGGAAGGCTCTGGGGGTAAAATCCCTTGTCATTTTGAATGTTCTACTTCTTGAAGCACTGAGCATTTAGCACTGTGGCTAAATAAAGTTGCAAGAGAAAAGTAATGATTGATCATGCATTCACTTCAGCCTCCTGTACCAGATACGAGTACATCCTGTTTTGTTTTCATGTTCTGAGTTGGATTGACTGCCAAGGTATGCACTAAAAGCCCTGCACCACAAGTGCAAGCTACACTTTATTATTGGTTTTGCAGAATTAAACAATGTTTCTCCTCCAGTCAGATTGCAAGATTTTCAGGCAACATTTTATAACCCAATTTAAATGGAAATCTTTGGTTTCTGTATTTCAGACTGTAGGTAATCTAGACTACTGCATCAAGATAACTCCAATGATTCAAGTGCTACTCTATCTTATGTTTTATATTTTGACCTGTTAATGTTGAGCTGAAGTTAGGCAGGCATGCCCCCTTTGAACTATCATGTTCCCTAACTGGCAATAACGTGTTCCTTACAAAGAACATAAGAAAAAGTAGGGCTGGATTTAACAGGAGTTACTTTAAAACTGGTAGCCAAACTTGCCCATATTTTACATTCGGAAATACAAATTAGGATTTTTACAGTTCAAGTACCAACATTGTTTACATGCCAGAAGTACACTCAATCCAACAATCTATTTACAGTACCTAGGATAGCTTTGCTGCGCTCAAAAGCAAACACAAAATTGGCAGCTCATTCACAAATTTTTAATGGTTTTCTTCATTAGGAAGTGTGACTGCTTTATGTCATACATCAGTTAAAACAGAGTTCAGTGCACGCACACACACCCTTGACAAATCTTTCAAATGCAACATTCTTTCTGCCTGAATTGGCTACTCATTATTTTATCTCCAGTGGGAGTGTGGGTCTCTTGGTGTTCATATCAGAGCTCTGAATGAAGTAAGCCCAGCTACCAAACATCACGGTGGACTGCCCATCAGCTGGGTTAAAATATAATTGTCTGAATTGACTTCTTTTATGCAAGATGCACTGCCTAAACTGGCTTCTGAAAATGGATGTAACAGAGCACTTTGGCACCTGCGCTTTCAAATAAGCTTATTTAAGTAAGCATTAAGTCACTCAAAAGGAGGCTGCTACTAGGGAATTAATGCATTGTTGGGTGGGGGGGAGCACAAAGTGCCCCAACCACCCAACCATGCATTAATTCCTTAGTAGAAGCCTCATTTTGAGTGGCTTAATGCACTTGTAACATGGCAAGCGCTGGTTAGAGAATACTGAGATATTGAATATTTTTTTGAGAAACAAAACAGACATTTGTACACATTTTTAACATTTTTATATTGAGAAAGAACAAGTACAGTTTACAAAAGGAACAAAGGAACCATGTTTATTAATACTGTGGTTTCCATTTCTATGATTATTACATGTTACTCTATTTTGATACTGCATTAACATTTCTGTTACATGTGTAAGCGCTCCACAAATATTTGTATCAGCTTGTGTAGGCTGCTCGAATAATGCTGTTGAAATGTTATTTCAGCTTCTGCTGTGAATGCTGGGATTGCAATCTGGCTTCATTTGCATATAGACTGTGTTTACATTAGTCTTGGATGACAACATATTGCTTTTCTACAGCGTAATGCTACTTTTTAAACAATTTAACTTGACAAGAAATAAAACATATTTTTGAACAGGTGAAACATTCAGATATTTTGAACTCGCTGGATTAATTTGACTCACAGTTTGCGAGGAGGAACAATACACGTATAACACAGGCATGCAACAATAAATATATACCATGACTGATGAAACATTGTAGTCTTATGGGTATGCTTTTAAGTGTGTTCTTTGTGCGGTGGAGAGTAATAGTTGAAACTTTTGGCACTGCTTGCCACAGGATACTGCTGTGATTGGTAATGGCTCTTGTGTTTTATTACCTGACACTGGCTTGTCATTTTTGGGATACTGTTGGCCATGGAACTGTGCTGTGCTTTGTAAAGGCTCATTTGCAAAAACGTACTACTGAAGTTATCCATACTGCTCTTTGTAAACATTTCCCAAAGAGTGACAAATTATACGAGTAAAAAGTCAGTGGTCCATGGGGTGGGTGGCTGGGAAATAACATGACATTTACTTTAATACTTTTCAGTAGCAATTTTACTAGGTTTCTGAAAGGTACTACAACAATGAGCATTACTTGAAAATTAAGGCATGGTTTGTTTCTGGTCACATGTAACTAACAAACCAATGGGTATAAGAGATTTAGTGTAACATTTATTGCCATGTTACAAGTTGTTTTTATTATAGAGCAAGCTGCTCTGTGGTCAGTGCTACAGGATAGGAAATATAGTTTCCATTTTTCTTTAGAGCCAACATCTCTCAAGCATTCAACAAACACAAAATTTACAGGTCAACCCTTATCATTCACAAAGCCTTTTTTTACACTGAGTGCCACTGCTTTATGGCATACATCAGTTAAAACACAGAGTTCAGTGCGTACCTCCCCACCCCCATGGCAACTGTTTCAAATACTGTCAATATTATTTCTGCTTGAACAGACTACTTATTTTTTCTCCAGTGGGAGTGGGAGTCTGTGTTCATATCAGAACTCTGAGTGAAGTAAGCCCAGCTACCAAATGTCATGGTGCCCATCAGCTGGGTTCCTATTCTAAAATGTATGCATAACTATCTGAACTGGCTTATTTTATATAAGGTGCACTGCCTAAATAGGCTTCCTTTAATAAATTAAATAAAGATTTTCTATGGGGGGAAGGCTGCGCCCTGAGCTTAAAGGAAATATTTTGGTAATGGGGGGGCTGCTTCTGCTGGCCAATTGTATGGATGTAATGACTGGGTACAGGAAGGTAAAGTGATTTTCTTAAAAGGAACGTAAAGAAAGATAAAAATTTGGGTGGCTGTATAGCATAGTAGTTAAGAGCACTGGGCTGCAAACCTGGAGATCTGGGTTTGAATCCCACAGCCACCACCTGCATAATATGCAACCATGAGCAAGTCACTTAACTTCCTTGTGCTCCCAGAACTCACTTGGAAACAAGCCTCAGTTTAATGTGTCTTTCATGGCCAAAAAAAACAAATAAACTCTGTTTACATTTTTTAATATAATTATCAATTTGGGTGGTTGTGAAGTCAGTTTTGTAATTCAGGTGCACTGTTTTGTGTGTGTGTTTGGAAAAAGTCCTATTTTTCCTTATTTAGAGTCCCTTACTAATGCTGCCTTTTTTCCCTCCTAATATATATGTTTGTTTAATTAGTAACAGTTCCAGAACCCAGTGACATCAGTTGAGTTGAAGCTTACAATGCAGCTTCACTTGTAGGGCCTCTGCTTAATCACACAAACAGTACACTTGGGGTTATTAAATGGACTTTACACATGCCCACATTTATATAAAAATTGTAAACAATAGGGTTAATGTTCCCTTTAAAGGGATTTTCCAGTTGTGTGCAAAACACAGACAGCTTGCATCAGGAAGTCTCAGATCGGATGGCATTCCACAACAATTTGAATCACAGGACATTCCATTCTTTCATACTAAGGACATTCACAGGAAATCAGGCTCTTTGCCCCATAGGCTTCATCTGTTAGTACTGTTATTCCTGTCTTGAAGTCATAAGCCTCTGCTGTGTGGCATCACAACCTGTTGCCATGAAAAATGGTTCTGGTGTCACAAGAAGAGGATTATGACTTCAAGGAAGGATGATCAGTAGGAATAGATGAAGTCTAAGGGGCAGATTTTCGAAAGTTTTAATATAGGCACGATTCCTGATTTTAATTTGTGCCTGCATCAAAATAAATGTGCCAAATTCTTGATTGCTAGTTTCAAACATTTTGACCCATTTGCAACAGTTCAACTGCCTTACAGCAAAAATATGATGCATGCGTCATTTTTCAGGCATGTGTCATTAGCTATCCTCAGGTTGTGGCAACTGTGCCAAAAAGACCACCTATCAGGTGGTCTAATATCCTTGTGCAATTTGTGGAACTGCACCAGAAACATGATGCAAATTCCTAGAATAAGGTTTGAAAATCCTGTACTTATGGTCTCAGAGACTTTTAATGTGAAATGTCTTCTGTAATAAAATTGAGATGTCCATAAATTAAAATTTGAGGTGAATTTTGTGTAACAGAATTCTGCTGATGACAACTGTGAATTTGTTGCTGGAAATCAGAAAACCACTTTAAAGTCGCAAAGTGAACCGGTGGCTATGGAGAGGTTCAAACCTGTGACCTCCTGTTTCACAGTTTTGTACTCTTACCACAAGACCAATTATCCTTAAAATGTTACCCCTGAATGGGTTTTGTGTTTTGGTGTGAGCATACACACCTCCAGCTTTCACCTATGACTATGAACTGCTCTAGCAAGCCTTTGACATTTTACTTTTGGAATTTATTTTCCTGTAAATGTCAACCGCAATAACATTTCAGCTAAGTACTGGTACCTAGCAGTAACATTTTTTTACTGTCCTTTTTTCTAATTTGATGTGATGGAAAGCAGCATGTGCAATGGTGACAAATCGTATGGAAAATACAAGTCCTCTAGTTTTAATTAAATGAAAACCCACACAAAGCTTCAGTGTATATAACTGGACATTAAAACAGTATGTTTTCTTATAAAAGATGAATGTTTAAGCTTCTTTAAAAAAGTCAGATACTGTCCATGTTGTTCATAGACCTATATTCACAAACATTACCTCCAGTGGTACTGTAATTTGCATTTACTAACCCGAGTTATCAATGCTCCATTGCACAATATGTTAGATTGTGGAATTGGATTAGTAAAGACAAAGTGGTATTACCAATGGAGGCAACTGTCATTGAGGCACAGGTCAGGACACATCAGAAAACCAGGAGCAGTTATAAAATTCACAAGTAGCATTTTATTATCGTCAATAACAGTAAAATAAAAATAATAAAATTGTTCAGGATAGCTATTTACAAAGGCAATACAAACAAAGAAAAAGTCCTTCCTCTGAGGGTATCTAATTCTAAATATCAGTCTCTCTCTCAAAAATGATTGCTCTCTTTTAATAGAAGTCTTTGCTGGCAATAAATTTCTGCATCCTGAGCTTCTTTAAAGAGACATCCTGTTTCTCATGAAGTGTATTAGAACTTTTTCAGTTTCTTTCCCTGCAGGTGCAACAAAATAGAGCAGTGTGTCCCAAAACTAATCTCCTGCTGACAACTCTGCAAATGAGTTTGTGGAGGTCAAACTGCATCTCATAGTTAACCCCCTGAGTTCCAAATAGTGTTTTGCAACCATTTCAATAACACTACATACAGTACATTTTCAAACCAGAAAACCCGGTTTCACAAAAAGACTCACATATATTTTTGTAGCCACAGACAAGCAAGGGGGATAAAAGATAGCAACAGCAAGAAATAGCAACTGAAGGCAAAGAGATAGCAGGAGGGTGGTGGGAATTGTGAGAGTGTCAAAGTTAGTTCCTAGGTCTCACAAGAGAATTTGATTGTGCAATCCAATGTTGGAATTACACTTTATGGGCTTTGGGAGCAAGTGGGGCCAATAAGGGTCTTATCTTTAAATTGAGCCCCCTTCCCATTACAAGTCAACGGCAGTGATGTGTGAGCTACCAGGGCTCAGCCCTGGCAAGCCTGCCTGTAATTCCAACACTGGCAATCAAGCACACAAGAGACAGAAGAGAAGGGGATAGAACAGATCCTTGTTTTTAACTCTTCCAGTATGACAAATGGGACAGGATCTTATTCAGCCCTGTCACAGTAATGTTCATGAATATGATACGATATTTGCATTTCTTCAAGAAATAATATATTTTCTCTTTCACTGTCTGAGCCAGTTACCATGGTGCTAGGTTATTCCACCACCCCCAAAGTAAATCAGCTGTTTTCTTCTCACATTTTTTTTTAAAGTGCATGACAGGGAAACATTACTTCTAATACTCAATAAAAAAAATATTACTCCTGTAAAGTTTCTCACAGTTTTACCTGTACTTGATTCTACAGAATGCATTCACACATTTAAAATTACAAAATGACTCAACACAGTAGACCTAAAGTAATACAGTTGTCTAAATGTATTACGGATCTGTGTTGTGCAATTCAGACTACAGATCAGGCAGTCTTATTGTTCTTCAGGTAGCTTTGTAAGGGGAAGGTGATTTGTCTATTGGAGCTACATGAGTTCCAGTTAGTCCAGACTGTAGGAATTCGTTGTACTGCCAGTGACTTGGACTAATCAGTTGGAGGGGAGTCTAGACTTGTGTGACCCTCGGTACACAGACTGATGAACTTGTTGTTATGGAATATAAGAAGTAAAACAGAAGGAGTCCAATATTACAAATAGTATCAAGTCATTTGTACTCACAAATTAACATATCTGGATACATAAAAGAAAAATATATTTTTAGTTTCATAAGAATAGCAGCACTCTTGATGCACCATTCATAATCACACAATACTGGCACCAAACAGTGGCAGCATCCACCTAGCACCAGTCACTTGTCTTGCTCCTCATCATATTATAGACAATGGGGTTGCAAGCCTTTTCCTGTGCAGTTGCAAAATGAAGTGCCACTGTATGGAGAAAGGGGTGGTGGGCAGCCTGGTAATGTGAGGCATACAGGAACTGGGTGCACGTGTCCAAAAGAACAGGTGCAGTGTTTTCCAAAATCAGGAGAGACACACAAGACAGTAACAGCACTCCTAATCTCCCACCAATAAAGTGATACACTTCAATGAAAAATATAAAAAATATCAGAGGCTCTATATTTATCTGCTAAATAACAAAAAAAATCAAATGGTACAAAATAACTCTGGTGCAGGAGCAGCAGTAAATACCAGGTGCTGCAACATAAAATATCTTCCTCAGGATGGCTCACACAATAACAAGCCACTGAGCCATGGTGTGCTGCTAGCCAGCCACACATCCCAGGTCACAGGTGACAGCACCTTCCTGCACTGTGGAACTATTGCAGGCTGTTGTATAGGGCATGCAGGCTTGCAACTCTCCCCCTCCCCTACCCTCTACCACTTTCACAGTCAGCTCAAATGTTCCCTTAAGCTCATTATCAGTTTGTACCTCCTCCTTGTGGTAGCACAGAATCATAGAAATAGACAGCAGATAAGGACCACTTGGCCCACCTAGTCTGCCCATATTCCCTACCTACTGTAATACTGCTGACCCTACTTGATCTCCAGCACAGCCCTCACTCCCTTCCCTAACAAATTAAGGTTCCTTTTTGTCACATTTCCCCTGAGCTCCCCCCCCCAGCTTCATGGCATGGCCCCTTGTTCTTGAGCATCTTTTTCAGAAAAATGCTCCCCTCCTGTACCGTATTTATACCCATGAGGTATTTGAAAGTCTCTATCATATCCCCTCTTTCCCTCCTTTCTCCATGGTATACATATTGAGGTCCTTTAGTCTCTCCTCATAGGGTCTCTGGTGCAGACCCTGTACCATTTAGTTGTCCTCCTCTGGACCGCCTCTACCCTGTCTATGTCCTTCCGGATATGTGGTCTCCAGAACTGGATACAGTACTCTAGATGAGGTCTTACGAATGATTGATACAGTAGTATCATCACCTCCCTCACTTTTCTGGTGATGCCCATCCCTATGCATCCTAGCATCCCACTGGCTCTTCCCACTGCCTTGTCACACTGTTTGGCCAACACTCAAAACTTGACTCCCCCTCCTCTTTTCCTTTTGTCCTCTCCCCAAAATGTTTAGGGTCACCCACTTGAATATCCGCAGCCTTCTCCACAAGCTGGATCAGTTGAACCTGCTGGATGTTCTGGTCATCTTTCAGTCTTGGCTCTCTCATAAAATTAGTGACTTGAACATCACCCTCCCTGGGTACTCAGTGGTCAGACAACATTGAGGCAAGATGGGCTAGGGGGGACTGCAGTGTACAGCTCCATCCACTTCTGGTTCAAATTTGTACACTGTTCCTCTGTCCCTTCCTCACATGAGTTGCAGCTCATCAAGCTCACACTTCCCTTCTCTGTTCCTATCTTCATTTCTGGCATCTATTGCTGCCCCTGGTTCAATCCTGACTCTGTCATTGACCTTGTCTCCTCCATCTCCTTCCTGGCTTCAGCTAGGGAACTGCTGGTTCTAGGTGAATTTAATTCTAAATTGCAAAATCACTCCAACTCATCTCATATCTGAGCCCACATGACTGAACTTCTAATCCTCTAACCACTCCCTCATTGACTGGGTCCTTTCCTCCCATTCCCACTGGACAGTGGAAACTGGTACACTTCCACACACAATCAGTAATCCACCTATCCCAAAGATTATTCAGATCTGCTCTTTCAGGTCCCTTGATCTGTCTACCCTACACACTGACCTATCTAACACTGACTGGTTCTTCATCTTGGTGGCATCTTACATAAATAATGCACTCCTACATTTTCAGAATAAATTTATGGCTGTCTGGGGGTTCCAGTGCTTGTCTAAAGAGGACCAGAATCAAAGGCATCCACCTTCCCTGGATCACTGCTGAGTTAGTGGCTTGTCTCAAAGCAAGGGACTTGGCCTGGCACATCTACAAGACTTCTGGGCCTCCAGGTGACTGGGCAAGCAACAGGGCTTTGCAAATGCCTGTTCCAAAGATACCAGACTTCCTACACTGAGTACTTAGCCTCCACCTTCCAGAACAATATTAATTCTATATCTATATATTAGATATGATATTAGGGCTATGGAGGGGCAGAAGGCAGTAGGGGTGACTGAACTCCATGGGTCACACTGAGTAGAGGGACAGGGATTCCCTAAGGCTAGGGGTGGTATACAGACCACTTTCACAGGGGGAGAAAGAGGACAGGCAAATGGCGCAAGCAATAGAAAGAATGGCCCTCAAAGGAGAAACACTTTTGGTAGGGGATCTAAATCTCCCAGATGTGGATTGGTCCATCCCAGAGGCCACCTTGGTGAGGAGCAGGGGATTTCTGGAGATGCTGCAGGGAGCATTTCTGCAGCAATTGGTCAAGGACCCAACAAGGGGCAACAACCTGCTGGATGTGGTCCTAATAAATGGGGAGAGTGTGGAGGAGGTGGAGGTGGGAGAGGCACTGGGCAACAGTGACCACAAGATGGTTAGGTTTAGGGTTAGAGTGGGGAAGGAGGTAAGATGCACAACGACAACAGTCCTGGACTTCAAGAGAGCAGACTTGACAGGATGAGATGGTTGGTGAGGGATGAAATGATGGGTACAGAGGGTATAGACCATGTGGAGAAGCTATGGGGCTTTATAAAAATCCTGGTGCAGAAAGCAACAGACTTGTGCATAAGGCAGCTAAGGAAGGGCACAAGAAGGAGAAGACCACTGTGGTTCACAAGGGAGGTGGTGAGGGTATTAGGGGACAGGAGGAAGGCCTTCAGGAAATACAAGTGAATGCAGAAAGAAGAGGTCAGGGAAGCCTATAGGGAGAGGAGGAGGCTAGCTGGGAAGGAAATAAGGAGAGGGCCAAGGTGGAGACCAAGGAGAGAATAGCAAAACACACCAAAAGAGGAGACAAAACATTTTTTTAGGTATGTGGGGGACAGAAGGAAGGCTAAGCAGGGGATTGCAAGGCTGAGGGGAGAGGGAGGGACTCAAATTGAAGAGGACAGTAAGAAAGCAGAATAAATAAACAAGTACTTTTGCTCAGTTTTCAAGGTGGAAGGTGAGGGAAGGAGGCCAGAGCTGAGAGGGAGGTGGGAAGGTGGGATTAACACAAGCCTGTTAGGTGTTGAAAGGATTAGGGAGGAATTAGGCAGCCTGCAGTTGGATAAGGCCATGGGGCCAGACGGTCTGCACCTTAGGGTGATCCGGGAGTTGGGGGAAGAGCTGACTGCCTCGTTGATGAGGCTGTGCAACCTGTCGCTGGACCCGGGAAGAATGTCAGAGGAATGGAGGAGGGCGAACGTGGTGCTGTTGCATAAGGGGGGCAGCAGGGAGCTGAAAGAAAATTATTACCCGGTCAGCCTCACATCAGTGGTGGGGAATGTTATTGAGGCACTCATTAAGGAGAGGGTGATAGAATACCTGGAGGACAATGAGCTCCTAGATGACAGACAGCATGGTTTTATGAAAGGGAGGTCATGCCAGACAAACCTAATTAAATTCTTTGACTGGGTGACACAGGTAATCGACTAAGGGAGGGGGCGGTGGACATTGCCTACCTGGATTTCAGCAAGGCATTTGACATGTCTCCCACAAGAGGCTAGTGAACAAGTTTGAAAGCATAGGTGTGGGTGATAAAATAACCAGGTGGGTAGAAAACTGGTTAGCAGGTAGAAGCCAGAGAGTGGTGGTAAATGGGGCTTACTAGAGGACAGGGTGGGTGATGAGCAGGGTACACTAGGGGGATCAGTACAGGGTTCCCTCCTTTTCAACATCTACATAAGGAACATAGCAGAAGGACTGAGAGGATGGGTAGGCCTTTTTGCAGATGATACAAAGATCTTCCATTGGGTGGACTCAGCAGGGGGTGTGGAGGACATGAGACAGGACTTAACAATTTTAGAAGGATGGGCAGAGACTTGGCAGTTGAAGTTCAATGTCAAAAAGTGTGCAGTGATGCACCTAGGGCACAACAACCCGAAAGCAAGATACACACTGGGGGGGGGGGAGAGACCTTAGGGTGACAGAGCAGGAGAAGGATTTAGAAGTAATAGTATCCGGTAACCTCAAGGTGGGCAACCAATGCAGCAGGGTGGTGGGAAAAGCAAATGAGATGCTGGCGTGTCTTGGCAGGGGTATCACTAGCAGGGAACATTAGATACTGATGCCCCTTTACAAAGACATGGTGAGGCTGCACCTGGAGCATGGAATCCAGTTCTGGAGGCCACTTCTGCGTAAAGACAAAAACAGGTTGGAAGGGGTTCAGAGGAGGGTGAAAGAGATGATGCAGGGTATGCAGGACAAAATGTATGAGCAGAGATGCAGGGAACTGGGGCTGTACTCCTTGGAAACTAAAAGGGAAAGAGGATTTACTGGATAAAATGGGACAAAAGAAGGCACCAGGCCCATCGAGATTGTCCCTCTCAACAGAGGCTCATTGGTTACTTAGATATTGAGAAGTAAGCCATACCTCTAAGTGGGATTTAAAGGTTTCAAAACTGGATATATTAATCAATTTTTGTGGTAGAAAATTCCAATATTTTGCAGCTCTTATGAAAAAGAAATTATCATGTTTGTTTGTGTTAGCCCAATCCACTACTAATTGCTGGTAATGAAGTCTGCCCACTATATGTTTGTTGGCTAAGATAAGGCCACGTTGATCCATCAAGATAGGTGATTTAAGTAATTTATATGTGAAGAGAATGTCCCCCTATATTTTCGCATGTCTAGGGGATAAAGACCTATTTCTCTTAAACGGGATTCATAACTAAATGATTTCAGCTGAGGAACCATTTTTGTAAGTCGTCTCTGTATTTGCTCCAGGCAAATGATGTTACCCTTGAGATAAGGTCTCCAAAATGGGGATCCATAGTCCAATTGTCATCTAATATAGGCCCTATACAGGGGCACTAGACAGTGTTCAGACTTACTGATAAATGTTCTTCTGTTTCAAGAGAACATTAGCTGATCTTACCACTTTATTACAATGGTGATTTAAATTAAAATTATTATCAATTATGATGCCTAGATCTCTTTCATTGGATGTCGGTTTTATCATGGTGTTATTTAAATAATATTTGTTCTGTGGATTTTTATGGCCAAAATGGAGGACAAAACACTTATCAGTATTAAAAACCATAGAGTTACTCCATGCCCAAGATTCAATATGAAAAAGATCAAGTTCAAGAGATCTTATAGAAGATAAAGTGTCAACTCTACCTCCCAATTTCGTATCATCTGCGAATTTAGAGAGATTATTATTTTGAGACACATTCATATCACTTAAGAAAATGTTGAATAATAAAGGTCCCAGTACAGAGCCCTGCAGAACACTGCTAGTAACTCGCCTAGTATCTGAAAATGAACCATTTATTTTTACCCTTTGGGTCCTATTTTGCAACCACTTGGAAGTCCAATTGACTAGACATGATGAAAAACCGAGTTTATATAGTTTTTTAATTAGTATGGAGTGGGATAATTTATCGAAAGCCTTGCTATAATCAAGTAATATAACATCGGATGGAACTTTATTTTCCATATACTTGCTTATATTGTTGTAAAAGGAAATAAGATTAGTAGTATACGAATGGCCTTTTTTAAAGCCATGTTGTGTTATATCCTGAATACCTAAATAATCCATTTCTTTTTCAATCAAGGCTTTAACTAAATGCTCCATTACTTTCCCTGTTATTGATGTTAGACTAATAGGCCTATAATTTTGTACATTTGATTTGTTTTCCTTTTTATGAATAGGAACAGCGGTAACTAATTGCCAATCATCTGGGACATCATTCTCAAGCAGAGATTTATTGAACAACAGCATTAAAGGTGTTGCCAGCAGTTTAGCTGATTCTAATATAAACCTTGGATTTAAATTATCGTGGCCTGGACTAGAATGCTTTTTTATTGATAATAATGCATGCAGGATCTCATCATGAGTGAAGGAAGAAGCAGGGGACATACTGATTACTGTTATGGGGGAGTAACTGATGAATTAAAAACAGAGCAAAAGTAGGTGTTGAAATGATCAGCAGTTTCCACATCTGCTTTAATAGGATTCCCATTAACTAATAGTGGACCCAATGTTTTATTATTACCCTTTTTACCATTGATATATGAAAAAAGTGTTTTATGACTTGTTTTGGAATTAGCTAAATTAAATTTGATTTTCAGTTTTGCCTGTTTGATTGCTTTTTTAAGAGAAGAAACCACATATTTATATTGTTGCTTATAGTGTAATTTTGTATTTTTTTTTAGTTTCTTAAACAAAACCTCTTTTCTTTTAATTAATTTAATAATGGATTTGTTAAACCAGATAGGTATTTTGCTCTTTTTATTATATTTAAACTTTGTAGCAAAGAAATTTCTTTTAAAGTAACATAGAAAGTTTTTTTAATTCAATCCATGCACTGTTTACTGATATATCCCTAAATTTGTTTTCCTAATTAATTTCAGTGGTTTTAGTATTAATAAGATAAAAATTAGCATTGTTGTAATCCATATATGTGGTATTTTTGATAGTTTTTGGAATGCTAATAGATATATTAAATTTGATTGTATTGTGATCACTGTTACCTATTGGTGCTAATATTTTCACATCTGAAATGTTGTTCTCAATATTAGTAATTACTAAATCAAGTAAATTACACTCCCTAGTAGGTTGGTCAACCAGTTGTTCGAGACCATGATCCAAACATGTAGCACCAAATAGTTTTTCTTGTTCTGAACTGCCAGAAATGGAATTCCAATTTAAGCCTTGGAAGTTAAAGTCACCTAGAATCAAAGAATCTCCCTAGAAGCCATATCAGATATAATTTTTGTCAGGTCAGAAGTGTAAGTCATATCTGCAGATGGAGGTCTGTAGCATATACCCAATATAAGTTTTGGGTGTCCTTTAAGTTGAATTGTAAACCATAAGGATTCAGTAAATGTAGATGTTGGAATTTCATAAGATGGATGTCTTCTCTAATATATAAACATACTCCCCCCCCCAACCGATTTCCTCTATCCTTGTGATAGAGTTTAACATTTGGTATTTCCCTAGTCCACCCCAAGGATGAGTCCCACCAGGTCTTAGTAACTGCTATAATGTGGAGATCCAATTGAGTGCATTTGAATTCTAGTTCAGACTTCTTTAAATGATTTAAGGATCTTGCATTAAAGTATAAAAAGTTACAGTCCCTACTAGTGGAAAATACTTTAGTCCCATTTAGAGAATTGGTAAAGTGACCATTCTCCTCCAAACATGTTAGTTTAAATGTTTGTTAATAACAGAATTTAAAGTTTTACCCAACAGGGCACTCCCCCTTCTGCTGAGATGGAGACCATCCCAGCAAAATAAGGAATCCCTACTGTAGAAATTTTCCCAATGCAGGATACAATATATGTTTTAAGACACCACTTCCTTAACCATTCATTTATTTTTTAAATATTGGCAGTAATGGTATCTGTTGCCCTCGGCACAGGGAGTATTTCTGAAAAACAGACAGTACACCTCATTTCCTCAAGAAGGTTGTAAATGGCTACATAATCTTTTTTTTTAATTGAAAGGTGCTCATGTTATTAATATCATTGATTCCTGCGTGTATAATAACAAGTGGGTTATATCCTGCATTAGAGAGAATCTTTGTTACCATATTTGTAATGTTAGAAATTTTAGCACCCCAGAAGCTTGAACATGTTCAGTTTACTTTGTCTTGGTTGCATATTGCCCTATCAAAGTGTCTGATTATGGAGTCATCCAATACAGAAACTTGATGAGATGGATTCCTAGAAGTGGATAAGTCACATGTATCCATAGGTATATTGGGCTGAAGGTGCTGATTAGAGGTAGAATTACTTTCCAACCTTAAAGAATTTGCTGGTAATAAGGTGGCAATTTTTAATACATCTCTGACTGGGGAGCAGAATGATGATGAGACTCTATGGGACCCAGTAGTGATGGAACTGGAGCATCATTTGTTGGAACAGAGGCAAATTTAGGGCCTCCTTCTTGGTCCATAATAGGTGAAAAGGGAACTGTAGGCTCTGAGAGGGCTGACAAGGAGTTATGGGTTGGAATGAAGAACTGCTCTGCCTTACGCCCCATTTTAGTTGCCCTTGTTTTAGGGACCAGTGCCCATTCAGTATTGTGTGCTGGGTCTTCTTCACTGTCACCTTCCTCATCTCTACCCCCACTTCCTATGCTGGGTTGCTATAACATTTATATCTTGATCAATACTAACATTAGGGACAAGAAGGGACGGGGTGCTGGGTAAAACTGTAGTGTTTATTACATTCTGTAAAGAAGAAGATGGCTGACTGATCATTAATATCATCACTAGGTAAGGGGCTGGCCTGGAGGTAATTGTCTAGGTTTATGAATCTATGTGACATTTCCTTCTGGCTATTTCTAATTGCATTAGCCTGGCTCCAGATGTTTCGATCTCCGTGTTAAGTTCCTCATTGGCAATACATTTATTGCAAATGAAGGTGTAATTTGGGCAAGGCAGTACCTGGACCAACCGATACAAAGAACACATCGTACATCGAATACCCATATCACCATCTAAAGTCATAATGGTATTAATAGTAAACGTGCTTACAGTTTCATAGGGCTCTATGGGGTGCTTACGTTGCTATTCATTGTAGTGAACATAGGGCCCAAGGGTTGATGTATAAATATAATATTCTAGATTGATGTTGGGCTAATGGATGAGGAAACCTGTTACTAGTAAACTACCAAATTGTATACTGGTGCACTGCAGCGCTGCCTACAACGCGGAACACCGCTAACTCAGCACTAGGCACACATTTTTGCGTGTCTTCACGGGAAGTGGCCGCTCACCCTGCTCATGCTCACCCTGCTCACTGCAGGGCAAGCAAAATATAGGCGAGTCCGACCCGGAAGTACACTCTGAGGTCACAGAGCACAAGCACAAGTTGTACAATTAAATTAAAATATAATACAGTCCACAGAACCACTCATGTGTAGTTCAGAACATATAAGGTGTATGAGCCAGATTTAAAAGAAAAAGTACATGTGCTACTCGAGTTGCAGTTCTTAGATCTGAACTACCGCTCCTCTTCCTAGATTCAATACCAGGGCTCACATGTTAGTCACACTGCAGTTCTTTTAGTGCTACTAAAGCTGGTTGTAATCGACTAAGCTTCTGGCACGTCTATAGTACCTAAAGCAGTACTGTCACACTAAGGTAGCTACTATCACTCCCACTCACTGCAGGGCAAGCAAAATATAGGTGAGGAGGAGAGGAGATATGATCAAAATGTTCAAATATGTCAAGGGAATCAACAAGGTTAAGGCATGGAGCCTATTCCATAAGAAGGACAGTGCAGTGACTAGGGGGCATAGTTTGCGGCTACGGGGGGGATTCAGGAGCAACATGAAAGGACAGTTCTTCACGGAGAGGTTGGTGGAGGCATGGAACAGGCTTCCAGAGGACATGGTAGGGGCCAGAACAGTGATGGAGTTTAAGATGGCATGGGAGAGGCACAAGGGACTGTATGGGAACATGAAGGGGGCTGCAGGGAAGGGGACAGAATAATTAACAGGGTTTGAAGGGCAGACTAGATGGGCCTGATGGTCTTTTTCTGCCAACAAAATTCTATGATTCTATGAACCACCACTCTTGAGTTCTAGAAAGTCATTAACGCCCCTTTTTTTTAACCCTCCCCAGTCTTTGGCCCCAGTCTTCAAACTAGGGAGTTCAACTATTACTGTTGCTGCTAATGCGCTCCCTCTCAATAATTTCTTTACCAGTTGCACCTGTTCACTACTCTATTCCTTTTCCCATCATCATCCCCCCAACCCTTTCTTATTCTCCTTTCCAGCTGCATCCCATAAGGCACTTCTAGCTCTTAATTCTCACAAAAGGTGCAACACTGCTGAGATATCTTCTTCCTCTTGTGGACTTAAAGGGTACTCCTGTAGAATTTCTTGATCATTTTAAATATTTAGGATTAACCCTTGACTAAAAACCTATCTTTTGAGAACCATATAACTAACTTCAGGAAAACTATCCATCAGCACTTAGGGGGCCTTTATCGTATTAAATCCTGTCTTACTAAAGAATCCAGGTTTTTGTTAGCTCATAGTTTTTTGTTCAGCAAGTTAGATTATGGTTTACTTATTTGTTCGTCTGCCAGTAATAACTTGCTGGATCATCTTAAAGTAACTTATAATTCAATTCTCAGGTTTATGTTGCAGGTTCTATATCACACTCATCACTGTCTTCTTTTTCAGCTAATTGTCTATCACTTGACCATAGGATCCAGTTTAAACAATGTATGTTTTTCTTTAAGATTATTTTTGGTCCTCTTCCTACCCTGCTTTCTGGTTTATTTCCAAGGTCTATTAATGAATGTGGTACCCGACCCCAGGATAGATACACATTTAAGTTATCACTTTTCCATAGGTCTATCGGTCAGAGATTAATATTGTTTAGAGCCCCCAAATTTTTCAATTCCCTTCCCTCTGATTTCTTTTATTTAAAATCAATCTGTAATTTTAAGCACAAGCTAATTAGGCACTTTAGAAATTTACAGAAATGTGTATGTAAATAGACATTGTTTTAATTTTGCATTGTGTTACTTGTATTTGATTGTTATTGTATTATGTCATTCGTATTTCGTTATGTATTTTATCTGTTTCTTGTAACTTGGCTTGTTGCCTGTGAAAACGGACAGTTTGCTCATCAGGCTTACAAGGATAAAAAATTAAAAATTAAAATGAAATGAGATAGACCCCAAGCTTTTGTATCTGTCTGTCCCTGCTATAGCATCCCCAGTTTTTCGCATTATAAAGTTGTCCTTCCTCTTGGCCACAGTCCCTGTAAAATAGAAAAGGGCTGCTGTTACCCCCTCCCTAAAAATGGTAACCCATCTATCCTGATGAATTATCAGCCTGTCTTTCTCCTGCCAGCCTTGATCAAACTCCAGGAACACTTGATTCTCTCTCAACTCTCCCCTTTCTAAACCCCTTATCCTTTCTTACCCCATTCTAGGCTGGATTCAAGAAGACTCACTCCACCGAACCCTCCCTACTCCGACTCACTGATACCATCCTGAAAGTGATGGATCAGGGACTGATTACCTTTGGTCTCTTTGCTGACCTGGCCAAACCCTGTAATGCTGTCACTCACTCCATTCTTCTGAACAAACTTAAAAGGGCAGGACTCCCTGACCACTAAGTTAGATGGTTCAACTGCTACCTGGAGGGTATGTCTCAAGCAGTACACATACTATAGGTGAATTCCTCTTCCACCTCTCCCAATCTTTTCAGGTGCACCCCAAGTCTTAGTACTTAGTGAAATCTTGTTCTCAATCTGCCTCTAGGATTTCCTCAAACTGTGTGTCTTATTGAACATTCACACATATGCAGCTGACACTATGCTTTTTGCCTCAGGCCCCCAACCCCCCAAACTAGTGGCTTGAGTCTAACAAGATTTTAACATCCAACTCTGGCCTCCATGAGTTTTGGCATCAGGCTGTGACTGGCCAGAACCCAGTCCTCATGGCCTTCAAGACCCTGGGAGGCACTGAACTTGAAGAGGCAGCTAGCTTCCTTTATGTACTGTACTGTACCTCATAGTTTGGCTCTATCATCACCTTGATTTCTCCTACCACGGTAGATGCTATCCATCAAAAACTCTGCACTAAGCTCAGTGTGCTCCACAGGAACAAAGCATGCATCCCCTTCCCTGCCATTGAGAGATAATCATTAAGATGATCCTGAAGGTTTTCCACTATGGGGATGTTGTGTACAGTGTATCACATAAATCTACCCCTGCTAGACTGTATCCCCCTTTTCATTCCTTCTGGTGTTTCACCCCTGACTGTCCACCCTGCTTTAAACACCGTTTCCTCTTTTACTCACTCTCACTCCCTTCTCCTAAAGGCATGCATCTCACCCACTGTACTTCTTTAATCTTGAAATTCTAGCTTGGTATCCTCATTTCCTATCTTGGCTCCCTACTCTCCTGCCACCCCTACCCCCACTTACTCCCTCCACAACTCTGACACTCACACTGTCACTCCTACTCTGAACTAAATATTCTGCAGATTAATCTGCTTTTCCCTTCAGATTCTCCTGACTGTGGTCCAACCTTCACCCTGCTATCTGCTCTCCTCCTCCTTCAACACTAAATTCTCTCCTGCATGACCTCACATCCCAGGTCCGCAACTGACCCCTCTTTGTATTGTATGCCTTTTCCTTTACATCAAGTCTCTCTAACCCGAAAGCATACTCAACTTCTCTCAAACTACCCAGTTTAATTACATTACACACTCCCACTGTGGGCTACATTGTATAGTAGAGTTAGTATTTTGCATACTGTTGCTCCTTTGTATCCACTTGTTTATTATTTACTTCAGCACTGATACATTTTTAAGTGTGATACTCAGTACCTTGTTATTGTATTGTTTCATGATTGCATTATAATAATTGTTGATCCCTATAATGACTGGCTATCCAGTCTTGATAAAACACCATAATAACTCAATAGCAGGTTATTATGGTGTTTTCTTCCTCGTGCACTCACTTCACTGAAGCACAAAAGGGAGTACACTGTGTGAGTATGGTGGCTGCTCAGGGACACATACGCACAAATTCTGTTTTTCTCTTTTGAAACCTTGCACCAGTTATTATAAAAAATAATGCACCAGCAAAGTCTGTTTTATGAGAACTTTTTACATGCCCTCAGTGTGTGATAATCTCAAACCCTTGAGCTTCACTTTCAGGGTTTCTGGATTATCACACACCTCGGGTGTGTGAAAAATCCTCATTACTATAAACACACCTGCACAGGCATTATTCTCCATGTATTGTCACTTGCACACCGTTTTCTCCTGCCCTGTATCTGCTTAGTTATTTACTAGAACTAACTTCACCACTGTTATGTTTTAAGCACACTTTTCTGTATTTTGTTGTGTTGATTTAATACTGCATTGTACTGTCCCACTTCCCCCTCCCCCAGGATGCAATTGGGAGTGAGCTAATGCCACCTCAGTATACTTTTTCTGGTAAAACTCAGTGTATTCTGGTTCAAATATAAAGGGCTGCAGAGCATCTGAGCCACTGTATGTGGGTAATTAATCTCCACTAGATTTGAAGTTTCTGGATATTCTTCAAAGATATTTCAACTGTGGAGAGGAATGCATTTTAATAAATGGTAAAGAACCTCTGTACGCAAACACTGAGGCAAGGGTTACCCCAAAGGGCATTTGTCTGGGAAGCCAAGTTTCAAGAAAATACAAAATCACACATGCCCACACAATGCAAAGCATCATGGGCTGCATATGCAAATCACCACAGAATGTTATGCTGGTCCAACTTTAAGCAGAATTGTATGGTGCCAAAGGCCTCTCACACAGTTGTCCAAGGTGCTGGCAGTTGCTTACCCTTTGCCAACATGAGAAAGGCCACCCCCAACGCGATACTAATTCTGGCAAAAATTGGACCAACATCTTTGATCATTATATGCAACCAAATGCTTACGTAATAATGAGCATGTGTGATTATATTTTAATAAATGGTTAACTACCCAAAGACATCATGAGGATTAGAAATTAGAAGAGGATGCAACAATGCCTACCAATGCAACACATGCAGCACAACACACACTCACATATATAGTACTGTACAGTCACACTCATGCACCAACATGCACAATTTCCACTGCCATACAAAACACAGAAACAAACGTATCCCCAAAACAGCAGCAACACACGATGTACAACATGAACTCACACACATATTCAATCAACTCATCCAGCAACACACACAACATGAACATATAAAAGCAATTACTTTCATGTTCTTCAATATCATGGGTGGGGGTATGTAAGTGAAAAGCAGGCCTGCCATGACAAGGGTATTACCCCCAAGCACTGGTTAGCTCAAGACAGACCAAGATATACTGTAATTAGATTGCACATGGAATCACAAATAACATGGCCATAAAACAAGACAAAAAACAAAATAAATTACAGTACTTTGAAACTGTATGGTATTGCCATCCAATTAAACAAACTAATTAAATAAAAAGCACAAACTGATAGAGACACTGTTGTGAAGCAACTCATGCACTGAATGATGGAGACAGAATTAGGAAGTGAGTGATGCACAGTATCCGCTCAGATGGATCATGGATGATATTAGTTCTTCTGGCTTCCCCAGTGGTAACAGGTAAGGAAACAACATCAGGGAAACTGTGTCAGCTTTCCCACTGGTGACCACTAAAGGGGAATGACATCAGGGGCACTGTGCTGGCTTCTGCAGTAGTGACCACTAAAGGGGAATGACATCAGGGGAACCGTGCTGACTTCTCCACTGGCAACAACTGAGGGAATCACATCAGTGTCTCAGTACCAGCTTCACCACTGGTGACAGGTGAGGGAACAACATCAATGTCCCCATGCTGGCCTTCCCATTGGTAACCAGTAAGCGGAAAACATCTTTGCCCCCATCCTGGCTTCTCCATCAGTGAGAAGTGAGGAAGCAACATCAGGGGCACCACGCCAGCTTCCACACTAGTGAACACTGAGGGAATGACATCAGGGTGCATGTGCCGGCTTCCCCACTGATGACCAGTGATGGAACAACAGAGTTCCCATACAAGCTTCCCCACTGACAACCAGTGACACATGACATCAGTGTCCTCATGCTGGCTTTCCTAGCAGTGACCAGTGAAGGAATGACATCAAAGGCACCATGCTGGCTTCCACATTGGTGACCACTGAGGGAAAAGCATTAGTGTCCCCATGCCGGCTTCTCCATTGGTGGCAGGTGAGGGAACAACATCAGTGTCCCCATGCCAGCTGCCACACTGGTGACCAGTGACAGAACAACATCAGGGGTACTGTGTTGGTTTCCTCATTGGTGACCAAAGAGGGAGTGGCATAAGGGGCACCATGACAGCGTCCCCGCTGATGAACAGTGCGAGAATGATGTCAACTTCCCTGCTAGTGACAAGTGAGGGGACACCATCAGTGTCCACATGCTGGCTTCCCAACTGGTAACCAATGAGGAAATGACATCAGTGTCCCCCTGCTTGCTTCCCCAGTGGTGATAGCTGAGGGAACAACATCAGTATTTCTGTGCAGGCTTCACCACTGGTGATCAGTGAGGGACCAACATTAGGGGCAATGTGTCAGCTTCCCCACTGGTAACCACTTAAGGAATGACACTAGTGTCCCTGTGCCACCTTTCCCACTGGTTACAAATAAGGGAACATCAACAGTGTCTCTGTGCTGGCTTCCCCACTGGTGACAAGAAAGTGAATGACATTTGTGCCCCCGTATCTGCTTCCCTGCTGATGACCAGTAAGAAAATATTGTCAGTGTCCTACTGCTGGCTTCTCCCACTGGTGACCACTGAGAGAACAACATTAGTGTCTCCATTCCAGCCTCTCCACAGGTGACAGTTCAGAGAACAACATCAGTATCCCCATGTCAACTGCCAACTGGTGACCAGTGAGCAAACATCAGTGTTCCAGTGCTGGCTTTCCCACTGGTGATCACTGAGGGAACAATATCAGTGTGCCTGTGCCACCTTCCTCACTGGTGACAGGTCAAAGAACAACATCAGAGTCCCAGTGTTGGTTTCCCTACTGCTGACCAGTGAGTGAATAACATCAGTGTGTCCCGTGCTGGCCTCACAACATCAGGGGCATTGTGCTGGCTTCCCCACTGGTGACCACCAAGCAAATGACATCTGTGACCCCCTGCTGGCTTCCCCACTGATGACAGGTAAAGGAAAGACACCAGTGTCCCCGTGCTGGCTTCCCCACTGTGATCATGAAGCGAACAACATCAGTGTCCCCATGCTGGCTTCCCTACTGGTGACCAGTAAGCGAGCAATATCAGGCGCATCCTGTTGGCTTCCCCACTGGTGATCACTGAGGGAAAGACATCAGGGACATTGTGCCAGCTTCCCCACTGGGACCATTATTCCTTTATGCTTCTCATGTATTATTCTGCTGACTATTTGTCTAAACTTTGCCACCTGGTGTCTAGCTTTAGGAAGATGGGATTGGACACTAGGTCCAACACGTCATACTAAGTGTAATGACATAACAAGATGGCCACCGTGTTGGGTTGGCTGTAAGCTGCAGTGGAGTAGTCACAGGATTATTTTAATTTTTGGTTTTATCTGTTAATTTAAATCCATTTATTTACGCTTAAACATTTATGTTTATTTGTTTATTCTGTTTATTCGTTTTACTAGTTTTTTCCGTTTGCTTATTGGTTCTAGTGAATTAAGTGTGGACTTTTTCCTGCATCTACATGTAATGAATTAGGAAATTAGGAAAATTATCATCCTACCATTTTATTTGGATCATCCCTGGATTTTGGTTACTGAGAGAAGCGCCGTTAGTGCTGCAAGCAAGGCACAAAATCTGGTAGCAGAGTGAAGTTTTTCGCCTCTGGTAGCTGGGCTGTGGAAAGCGGAATGGAGTCAGAAGCTGGATTACTTTGTGCTCTTTTGTGTTGGAGAAAAGAAGGAGTGGAGTTGATGGCGTTTCCACTTGGCAGCAAATCTGTGGAATCTTTTTAGGAGGAATTTCTTCTCAGCCCTGACCCGACCTAGTGGTGTGCTGTGGGTCTGCTGCTGTTGAGTGGCCGGCTCTGTAGTACTTCCGTTCAGCTGGGCAGTAGCTGGCGGGCAGCCATAGTGCAGAACGGGTCTGGGGAAGGATTTTGTGGCTGGGTTGAACTCTTATAACACTGTTTGTGGATTTAGCGCTTTGAATGCTAGCATACTATTCAGCCCGACTCCGGTTGGAGTGAAGATTGCTGATGAGACGAGAAGCTGATTCAGCTACCTTGAGTCTGTGTGACCTGTGACCAGAGTGGGGAGTGACAGTGGTGGGGTATGTAGTACATGGAACAAATTTGGATTATAACGTGAGTGTGATTACAGGGCCGACTTTGGAACTGATCCCTAGGATTCGTGACTGCTTGTTGGTTCTTGTGTGGAAGTGAGAGCCCACAGGAGAGACTGAATGGCATTCATGGCTCCCTGAGATGTGAGCCCTGGGTGTAATTCTCCTACTTCCTATTCTTTGGATAAAACGAGTTTTAAAGTTGACTATTTTTTTTGAAGAAATACTGGATTGACTAGGACTGATAAATGAACTGAGACTTTTGCTGATTTAATATTTGATTTATTATTTTTATTTTAGTTTGAATAAGTATTAATTTTGTACTTTTGTATTTTGTATTGTTTTCCCCTTCTGTGTGAGAGACAGTGTGTGGGATTTGTAGACGTTCCCTCTTTTCCCTCATTCTGTGAGAGAATGGAGGAGTTGTCATCCGAGAGTGGTTTGGTCTTGCTTTGTTTTGTTTATTTATAAATTTGTTAATAGATGTTTATTTAGTATTAGGTTTTTGATTTAAATATTAAAGTGGGGAGTGGGGTGGTCTTTATTAAGAGGGGGGTATGTAAGGGGTAAATGAAAGTGCTGACTTGGTGGGTTTTTTTAATGACTTAGCATTATTTCAGAGTCTGAATATGTGTTGGGTTGGTAAGGACACAGTCAGGCAGTACTCCCCCTCAAGACTGAAGGATCTCCGACCATTTGAATGTCCTTCACTGCCTTCAGAAGTTTATAGGAAATGCCGAGTATTCGGCATTGTGAGACGAAGGAGTGCAGGGAATAGGGGATCCTGGAACTCTTGTGGGGGTAGGAAAGGAGTGGGTGGATAGGGACAGTCAGAACCAGGAGGCACCCTGAGGTGAAATGGATACAGGAGCGAGGTCCACCATGCTTTGTATCCATACCCAAGGGCACTGACTTGGTCAGGCAGGAGGTGGAGTCATCCTTGGAGTCCTGTCCCTTTCGGGTGGCATTAAACAATACTAGGTCTATCAGAAACAAGACCGCATTGGTGGCGGACCTTGTTGCATCTGTGGACTGGGCTTGCATCACTGAGACCTGGCTTGATGAAAATGCAGGCCCCATTTTGGGGTCCGCGGTTCCGGCTGGGTTCTCAGTGATTCACTGTCCGAGAGTGGACTGTAGGGGCGGGGGAGTTGCAGTCTGTTTTAGACAGGAACTGGACCTCAGGTAGGTGCCAGTTGGATGTACCAATTCCTTTGAGTGTATTGTGCGTGCAGGTGCAGGCTTCAGGATACTTCTCATTTATCATCTACTAGGTGGTGGGACAGAATTCCTGAGGGAGGTTGCGGACTTCATCGCCGAGAGGGTACTGGAGTTCCCCCGATGGTTAATTTGGGGGGATTTCAATGCCTGAGTTGATAATGAGCTCACGCTTTTCAGACAAAACCTCCTCCAATTGATGGATTCATTGTGCCTGACACAGGCTGTTACCTCTGCAACTCACCAGAGGGGACACTCATTGGACTTGATATTCCATCTGGGGATGGAAGTCTCTGGTATGGAGGTGGAGCCTATCAGCTGGTCTGACCATCATGCCCTGAGGTTCAGTTTCATGGCCCCCCAAAAGAGGCCTGCCCCTGAGGAGATAGTACAGTTCCGTTCTTTGGGAGGAGTTACCTCAGAAGGTCTAATGATGGAGCTGGACTGCTCGGGATTACCAATGGATAGCACTGACTCAGGGCCCTTTGTGCTGGCCTATAATAAGGCAGTTGTGAGGGGCCCTGGATGTCATTGCTGCTCTTTAACAAATCATGGGAAGATGGGGTGGTACCCGAGGACTGGAGAAGGGCAGATGTGATTCCCCTTCCAAAAAGTGGGAGCAAGGCAGAAGCAGAAAACTACAGACCTGTTAGTTTAACCTCAGTGGTAGGGAAAATGATGGAATCACTTCTGAAGGAAAGAATTGTTGAGTATCTAGAGGCCAGAGGGGCTCAGGACCCAAGGCAGCATGGATTCACAGTGGGAAGGTCATGCCAGACAAATCTGATAGATTTCTTTGACTGGGTGACCAAAGTAGTAGATCAGGGAGGGGCTGTGGACATGGCCTACCTAGACTTTAGCAAGGCATTTGACACAGTCCCACACAAAAGATTAATATACAAGTTAGCCAGCCTGAGTGGGCCCCAAGATGACAGCCTGGGTAAAGAATTGGCTGGAGAATAGGACAGAGAGTAATAGTAAATGGAGTCCACTCTGAAGAAAGGGGGTTACTAGTGGGGCACCTCAGGGTTCAGTATTAGACGGTCCTCTTCAATGTCTTTATAAGTGACATTGCAGAGGGACTGAAGGAAAAGTATGTCTCTTTGCAGATGACACAAAGATCTGCAACAGAGTTGATGCACAAGGTGGAGTGGAAAGGATGAGAAGGGACTTGGCAAGGTTAGAGGAATGGTCAAATGTATGGCAGCTTAGATTCAATGCTAAGAAGCAAGGTAATGCACCTGGGAAACAAAAACCCAGGGAAGAGTACACAATGGGGGTGAGATACTAACAACAAAATGGAAAGGGACCTGGGGTAGTCATATCAGATGACCTAAAGGTGGGCAAGCAATGTGAGAGGGCAGCAAGGAGGGCTGGGGGATACTGGGATGCATAGGAGAGGCATCACCAGTAGAAAACAGGAAGTTATTATCCTCTGTACAGACAGTTGGTAAGACCCCATCTGGAGTACTGGGCAGTTCTGATACCCATTTCCGCAGACATAGACAGAATGGAGGCTGTCCAGAGGAGGGAACTAAAATGGTGCAGGGTCTGCACCGGAAGACATATGAAGAGAGAGACTTAAGGAGCTGAATATGTATAGCCTCGAGGAAAGGAGGGAGAGGGGGGGACATGATAGAAACTTTCAAGTACCTCAAGGGAATCAACAAAGTCCAAGAGGGTAGCATCTTTCAAAAAAAGAGGTGTGCAAGAACAAGGGGGCACAATTTGAAGATAGAAGGGGGTAGCTCAGAGGTAATTTAAGGAAGTATTTTTTCACAGAGAGGGTTGTGGATGCATGGAATGGCCTTCCAGAGGAGGTTGTGGAGTCAAAAACAGTGGTGGAATTCAAGCATGCATGGGACAGTCATAAGGCAATTCTAGGGGGTGGGGTAGGAAGAAGTAGGCTGCTGGTTAACTAGGATCTGCAGCTTATCCATTGGGTAGGGAAATGGGCAGACTGGGTGGGCCAAGCAGTCCTTATCTGCCGTCAAAATCGATGTTTCTATGTTTCTATGCTCCATTCTGTGTTCGTCCCTGTACTCTCCACCCAGGGGTTCCATGGTTTACTGGCGAGATTCATTGGTTGAAGAGACAGGGCCAAAGATTGGAGAGACACTGGCAGAAAACTCACCTGGAGGTGGACAGGCTTAGACTGTTGGATCATAATAAGATCTATCGGTTAACAATTTCCCATAAGAAGGCAGAGTTCCTGTCTAAGGAAATTGCCACAGCGAAGAATAGACCGGCCCAGCTCTTCCGGACTGTGGAATCCAGTCTGTCTTCAAGCCAGTCGAGCTTTGTCACAGTTACAGTGTGAGGAGTTTGCGATGTTCTTCACTAATAAGGTGTCCACTATCAGGGATGAGATCAGCCAGCGCCTCCCCACTGGGTCTTGCAGCGATCAACCGAGGGGCACTAATACCCAACTAACTTGGTTCACCTTTAGTCAACTTGCAGTCATGGATATAGTGAGGATTATCCAGACTTTGCACCCAACCTACTGTAGTTTGGATCCGGGCCCTATTCATCTACTTGAGGGGTGTGTAGAGGTTATTGGCCCAATCCTTACTGGGATAGTGGTGGCATCATTGGAGAGAGGGATCTTTCCAGATCCCTTGAAGGAGGCAGTAGTGCACCCCCTTCTGAAAAAGCCCTCCCTTGATCCCAACTGCCCAGAAAACTACAGACTGGTTTTGAACCTCCCCTTTTTGGGGAAGGTTATTGAGAAGGTGGTCACTTTGCAACTGGAAGATCATTTAACCAGCCACAGTCTATATGATCCTCTTCAGTCTGGCTTCAGGAAATGGCATAGTACTGAGACGGCTCTTGTATGGGTACTGAATGATCTCCTGATGGCAAGAGATTGGAGAACTTGTTCTATCTTGGTTCTCCTTGATCTCTCAGCAGCATTTGACACTGTAGATCATGGGGTGCTGCTTGAACGCCTGTGGTTTCTTTGTGGACTAAGGGGGGTAGGCCACAGTTGGTTTCAATCTTTCCTGCAGGGTAGGACTCAGAAAGTAGTGTCAGGGATCTATTCCTCAACCTCTCACTGCCTGTGCTGTGGGGTGCCACAGGGTTCGGTGTTGTCCCCCATGTGATTTGCAGTGTATATGCTCCCAGTGGGGGACATTATAAGACAGTATAGGTTGAATTTTCATTGCTGTGCCAATGATTCTCAACTGTACATGTCTTTTGTGCCCAGGCAGGAGTCTGAGTCAAGTGCATTGTTTAACAACTGCCTCCTGAAGATGCAGAACTGGATGAGTACCAACTAGCTGAAGTTGAACCCAGGAAAAACATAGGTATTGGTGGTGGGACCAGGGGTGAGGATGTCAAGTCCATGGGCGGGAAAACCCTCAGGTTTATTTCTGAGCAGGAACCCGCTTATGGCATCTGGGCAGGTGCATAACCTTGGTGTTATGTTTGATGAGGGCTTGACCCTGAGGGCACAGGTGTCGGCCGTAGTCAAATCATCCTTTTTCCATCTAAGGAATATAGCACGGGTGAAACACTTGGTTCCATAAAAGGATCTTCCTACCCTGATCCACGCCTTAGTTGCCAGTCGTCTTGATTACTGCAATGCCCTTTATCTAGGGCTGCCGGGAGTGGATATCCACCGCTTGCAGCTGGTGCAAAATGCAGCAGCTAGGTTGTTGACTGGAAGCCCGAGATCCAACCATATAACACCTGTGCTGCGTGAGTTGCACTGGCTGCCTGTACAGTGGCAGATCGCTTTCAAGGTCGCTTTAATGACCTATAGGGCCCTACACGGTTTGGGACCCCACTACCTGAAAGAACTCCAGACTTCTTACTGTCCCTCCTGCTCCCTCCGATCCTCTGGTGAGGGATTGCTAGAGATTCCCAGGGTAACCTTAAAAACATCTGGTGGAAGAACATTTGCCTTTATGGCTCCTACCCTGTGGAATTCTCTACCTTGCCAGATACATAATAGCCTGACTGTGGAGGGGTTTAAAAAAGCTCTTATGACCTTTTTATTTAATCAAGCATTTTCAAAAATGTAAATTCTGCAATGGATAAAATGCTATTTATTACTGTGGTTTTTAATGCTGTAGGTGGAATTTTGTAAAGGAACACTGAGCTTGGGAAGGGTGCCTTATAGAAATAAACTTTTACTTACTTACTTACTAGTCCAAACATGTTGTGAGTAAGAAATTGCTAGCTAATAAAATGCTGATCAAGCTTGGTTCTCGTGAGAAAGCCTCCTGTCAGAGGTATGTGTACAAGGCAAATTTTAATGAATATAAGGTGAGAGGTTGTATCTCTCTGTGTCACACAGTTCTAGCCAGGTGGTCCGGGTGTAAGTATGAATATTTAGATCAGCATTACATTGTTTATTCTACATGACAGGGCAATTTAGATTCAAATATAGAAATGTATCATGTGTTCTATGTCTGTATACAGTATGCATGTAATGTAATGGTCTATGAAAAAGAAATGTTATATTGAACATCTGTGTCTTGTCTGGTCTGACCCTGTGTAATAAAACTGGATTTTGGTATATATTATACAGTTTGTAAGATTTTCATTGGTAACTCTAAAATAATTCTAATATGTCACAAATCCAACACTTGACACTGTGAACAGTGGGGGCAGACAGACACATATTTAAGTCATATACAGACTCCTGAAAGGTCGGGTTACAATCTAACTTCCAGTGCATCAAAGGAGATTGTCTTTTAGACAACTCCGGTAGACTGCAAATGGGAACTTCACAGAAAACAGGTTCACATAAATCTGATAGGAATTATGGTGAAAAATACATTGAAACTCATGGTGGTGGAATATTATCTACATCTGATGTTATGGGGGATGCAAAGCCATGGCATTATGTTCAACAAAGATTAGAAACACACATTTTAAACAATAAAAAAATTCACAAGTTATAAACAAAGGGGAAATATTGTACAGGGTTTGTATTGCACAGTTTTGGCATTGCAAGAATAAGTCTCTGGTTTTGAAAGGAAATGTAAACGTGTGTCTGGTTTATTGTTTGAAGCAACTGAGACAGTGATATGTGATCAGGACCTGATCATCAGGAGATTTGTCTCCAAGAATGGGCGGACTGGATGGGCCTTGCGGTCCTTATCTGCCGTCAACTTCTATGTTTCTATGTAAGAATATATGCCTGTTTGTGTACAATGACAACTGGTTCAGAGGTTCATCACTCTGAATGTAGTAGGCAGATACTTGAGCTGCAAACGCACACTGCAACCCTTACAAGTTATATATAACATGTGATTGATAAAGGTTAGGGGCAACCTGACATGCTCACATCTAAACTTATGCCACATAACTTTCTTTTTCTTAATCTATTATTGCCACAGCATTTCTCTTCAATCTACTATTTTATCTCCAATGTGGCTTGGCCAGTCATACGGAAGAAGTCTTCTGCCTTTTTCCTGTCTCTATACAATGCCTACACATACCATTTCAGTAAGCAGTCATGACAAGGCAGTTCTCTGTGATTAAATGCTCAAAGTTACATCTTATACAAGAGGAAATTTACTACTAACTGTGTGAGCGAGAAACCAAACTGAGATTTCTTTTGAACTGTGTGGCATATTGTGTTACAAATACTTTACGTTATCTTTGGAATTCTTACAAAGTCTGTGGTAAGCATTTTAAAAGTTTTTCCTCTCTGACAGGGAAAGAAGGTTATGTGCTGTTTTAACAAATACGTTCTCTATTAAGTTACAGCAGCTAGATCATTCTGTTTTGTCCTGCAGCTTAAAACAAAATATATCCTGCTATTTAATATTTTGGTTTCAACGGTATTGCTATATTCTGCTTTGAATATTTTACAAGTACTGTCTGGTCTGTGAGTTTAAATGGAGGTTTTTCTACTCGCAGTGTCAAGGTTAAAGGCACTGCATATTTTTTTATCTCAGCAACAGCAAGAACAAAGAAAACTGTCTATAGCCATTAGTTACTGTTGAGCGGCTTACAGCCTAATACGAAAAAAATGTTTTTTTTATTGGTTTAACCCCTTTCACAAAGTAGTTTCTAGTGCAAATATATGTATATATGAGGAACAATCCCCATATATAAAAGTAAATGGTAAGAGGTTTTGTTTTTTTTGTATGTGAAAGTAAGCTTGAGTATGTAGTGAGAATGGTATGTAAAGAATAAAGGTTATGCATTATAACAGTCATTTATGAATGGGATTTATAAAAGTAAATAAAGTGATTAAACTAATGTGATTGAAACTACTAACCTATGTTTCTACTGGGATCGTACCTTCAGTGGCACGGAGTTCAGATAACTGCCAGTTTACCACAGGCTTTCATTAGTTTAGACCTAGTCTTTAACAGAATACAAATACAAATAACAAAGGGGGGGGATAGGAGGCTCAATACTTAATTGTCATCGGGAACAAGAAAGTTTTCCTTCAGCTGTTAATGTTGGTGCATTTAAAGTTACGTTATAACGACATATATGTGTCATCTTAATTGCAAGGTGGTCCCAAACTCTTAATTTACATGTTGAGGAAGAAATGTTTTTTTTGTTTTTTGGTTTTCTAGTACTGTGTTGCTTGTTAAGCATAAGGTTTTAATTGTTTTACTTTTTTTTATTCTCATTCCCTGAAGAGAGAGGGGACACTTCTATAAGAGGCATGTTTAAATTAAAACTTATGTTCGACTTCCGGTGACGTCACCGTACCGAATGGAAGCTTAGGTCAGAGCTCCACGGTAGTGGTGAGAATTTATTAAAAATCCAGTGCTTCTTATGGTAGATTGAGCCTTGGATCGAGACCCATTGAAGGAAAATAGTCAGTAAAATCACAGGGCAGAAGTAAAACTAAGCCACCCACCAGACGCAGACCTAACCAAGATTGCAGCCCAAGCAATACTCCCTCCGGGGCCTCAGAATTGGCTGCAGGCTCAGGCGGGGAAGAGGAAGAAGCTACATCCCAAGGCAGCTACCTTGACGGCTGAGTGACAGCACATATTGTTAAAATGCTGCATCGCATCGATTCCAACATGAAGGACATAAAGCAGGAGTTAAAACATCTTGAGTGGAGGACCGATGACCTGGAAACGGGCCTTGATGGGCTCAGAGATGACTCCATGCAACTCAGTAGAGCAGTGCTATTTTTAGCCAGGAGAGAAAGGGAGTTACTGTGGGAGCCAAAGATGCGGAATCCAGAGGATGCAGGAAAACAATCTGAATTTTCGGGTTTCCGGAGGGAGCAGAACAGGACAATCCAATAGAATTTGTAAAAACATGGCTTCGTCAGGAGCTGGACATCCCCAGCACAGAGCCTTTACAGCTTGAGCGGGTACATAGGGTACTTGGCCCAAAGCCTAAGAAAGAGGCCTCCCTGCGGTCGATTCTTGTCAAATTTCACCAATACCCAGTAAAAGATACGATACTCCGCAAGGCCTGGATGAAGTGGGACTTAAACCTTGATGGGAGAAGGGTGTATATTGATCATGATTTTCCACCCACTATTATGCAGAAAAGAAAACGGGTGCTGGCAGTGATTAAACAGCTTAAGGAAAAACAAATAAAAGCCCAGCTCAGATATCCAGTGAAGCTACTTGTCCACTAGTCTTCAGGTAGCAAGCTTTATGACTCTTTGCTACATGCTAGCAAACCCTTGCAGAAGGCAGGTATTAACCTCCCAGACCTTCAAGCAGAACTGTCGGAACAAGATTTGCTGCAGTTATGCTGGGAAACAATGGGAAAAGGTTCTACAAGAGGCACCACATCTAGAGGTACAGGCCCCGATGACTCGCTTTATAAATATCTGATTCTTATAGGGGAAAAGGGCTACAGAATAGTCAATCCACCTGGGGTGATGGAAGGGTAGAAGATTCGTTTTGAGACTGTCCCCAGGTTTGTGCCCCCATGCATGGATGGACGGTTGTGTTCGTGTTGTCAGAGGGGGCACCTGCAGGTGGATAGTTTACTAAAGTTCTGGACTCATATCTGAGGAATATATTTGTGCACAAAATGTCTACATTATCTTTTGTGTTTTGGAGCCTATGACCTCCCTTGAGGGAACTGGGGGGAAGCCTTTGCTTTTTGATGTAATTTTCTGAGTTCGGATTTATCTGCAACCAGGGTACAATTTGCCCACCGGGGCATGATGTTATGAGTTCTGCTGTTCGGTGGAAAAGGGGTGGTTCCTGGTTTTATTTTTTCTGTTTTACCTCAGTTGTTGTCAGCCATGTTTGGTCCTGCCTGAGGCTGCTAGGGGGCCCTGTTTACTGGAAAGGGACAGAGCTTAGGGACGCTAACCCCCTCCCAGTCTGTAGAGTGAGAGCAACTTCTGGGACCGGTAAGACCTGCTTGGTTTAAAAACTGTGTGCACAATAATTACACATCCAAGTCTTAACGAGGGCTTGAGTCACTTTGTTCTTTTGTTTTACTTGGTTAGCACTGGATATAATTCCAACTAGAGTCAAACGGGTTTCTAGGTGGGTTAGTTTACCACTCACCTCGAATCCGGAATAACCACACCCACCAGAAGCCAACTCAGGGGATAGGTCGCCCATTGGAGGTCAGCCAGTAGTTTAACAGTACTGTCCCCAGCTAGGGAATTTTCACCTTCCTTCTGAAGTTCCACCCTGGGAAACCACCTATCTTGTTACTCCTATTGGAGAGTGGAAGGCGTGGGGCCAAGTAGTTGGCCCATGTTCCTGGGTGGAAGGAGCTTCCTTCCGTGGCAGGTCTTGCGTGGCCTGTTTGTATATAGTTCACTTTGGAGAATTTGTTGGGGTTTTTTTCTTCTTTTTTCTATTAGAAAGTTTGTTGGTAGTAGGTAGTAAACCAGGGAAGGGGGGGTTCTTTGCTTTGGGACTTATGGGGATAGGGTGGGTAATGCAGTGTGGTATTTTAGAATATGCAAGGTGTGTTCTGTGTGTCCCCTCTTTGGGGTGGATGTAGGACGATTACATGGACCCAGCAAAAGAAGCGGGAATGGGGCCGAGTGCAAAAGTTAGAAATTTGGCCATCCTATGGGGACTCTAAAATTGGTTTCTTTCAATGTTAAGGGGTTGGGCTCTCCTATTAAGCATCATAAGATATTAAAGGACCTAGCCAGGGCAAGATGTGATATCGTCCTTTTGCAAGAAACCCACCTCTCTGAAGCAGAGCATAATGAATTACGCATTTGTGGGTTGGAGAGGTGCTCGCCTCATCCCATCAAAATCCAGAAAAGGTGGGGGTGGCCATTTTGATCTGAAAGGGCCTGGATTTCACTAGGACAGGCTCCTTCATGGATGGGGAGGGTAGATTGGTGACTCTCTTGGGCAAAATCGCAGATAGGGTACTACATATAGTAAATGTCAATGCCCTAACTCCCACCAATCCTGACTTCTTTAGGTATGTTTTTGGAACCATAGCTACACTGCCCAAAGGCCAAGTGGTGCTGGGAGGGGATTGGAACTGTGTAGTGGATCCTCTGGTGGATAGATCCGTGAGGAATGGGAAATGGGCAGACAGTCTGGGGCCATGACCCTTGCTCATCTGTGTATGGAGGCTGGTATGGCAGACACATGGAGAGATAAATATCCATCCAGTAAACAGTACACCTTTTATTCCCATCCACAGGACTCCTACTCCCACCTTGATAGGTTTTATGTGCACAAAGCTTGGGTGGGGTCCATAATAGACCAACAGATTTACCCAATTTGCCTGTCGGATCATGCAAAGATTAGCCTGACTCTCAGTCTTGGACCACTGCATAAGCAGTCCTTGTGGCGCTTGAATGCTGGGTTCCTTAAAGATGAGGGGTTCATATCTAAAATAAAAGAGGTAATTGACAATTACATCGGAGAAAATACAGGGTCAGTTTCAAAGATTAAGTTTCTATGGGATGGCCTAAAGGTGGTAGTAAGAGGTGAGGTAATCGCATGTGCATCTCAGCAAAAGAAGGCTAGGCAGCATCAACAAGACAAACTAGAAAAAAAAAATGAAAGAATTGGAAAGCCTGCACAAAAACGGGGGCCCCCGTAGTTTGTTAGGAAACCTTAAGACAGTGAGGGAGCAACTGCAACAAATTCTTTCAGTGAAAACGGAGAATGCCCTCAGGTTCACAGCACAAAGGTATTGTACAGGAGGTAATAGGGCAGGCAGGCTCTTAGCCTTTAGGTTAAGAAAACAAGAGGTAGATAGGTTTATTCTGGAGGTGAAAGACCCCAGACTGCCCGGTTGGCTGGTCACAGACTCAGTCCAAATTGCAGACTGTTTTAAAAAGTTCTATGAAGACTTGTATATGTCGGAGTCTGTGGCTAGTCAATCGGACAAAATCAAAAAAACTTTGGAGGGGCTTAAGCTGCCTAGGCTCTCTCAGGAGCTTGAGAGAGAGCTTGACCATCCCTTCTCCCAACTCAAATTGGTGGAGGTTATTAAAAACCTTAAACACAATAAAGCCCCGGGCTCGGACAGCTTTATCACGGAATATTACCAGAAGTTTCAAGATATGTTGCCCCCCCACTGCTACAAATATTCAATGTGGCCCATAACCCTTTGGAGACCCCAGACACTTGGACACAGGCCCTAGTAACTGTTATTCCCAAACAAGACAAAGACACCACCCTTTTTGGTAGCTACTGCCCCATTTCGCTTTTGAATCTGGATGTTAAGATCTTTGCCAGGATGGTGGCTAACCGGCTACAAGGGGTGGTGACCCAATTGGTACATCCAGATCAGGCAGGATTCATGCCAGGAAGGCACTTACATGACAATGTAAGATAATTACTCACTGTGATGACGCACTGTAAAAACAATGGAAGGGGAGACCCTGTAGTAATTATCATGCTTGACGTTGAAAAGGCCTTTGACTGCCTTGAATGGGATTATCTAGGTGAAGTACTTGTGAAGTTTGGGTTGGGGCCTAGATTTCAAGCATGGGTGGCTGCTCTGTATAACAATCCATTCGCTAGAGTACAACTGAATGGGGTATTCTCTTGTCCATGTCCCATTAAGAGGAAGACCAGACAGAGCTGCCCCCTTTCACCCCCCCGTTCGCACTAAGTATGGAGCCCTTGGCGGAGGCGTCCTGGTCACATGGGGGTATATTGGGGAACAAGGTGGGTGAGGTGGATAACTGCATCTCCCTTTATGCAGATGAAACCCTACTGTACTTAAAGGACCCTATGGTGTCTCTGCCTGCTGTTATGTCTCTCCTAGGGGAATTTGGCTGTATCTCTGGCTTTAAAATAAACAAATCCAAGTCCAAGATCATTTCTATCGGAGCCCCCGTCCCCTTGGTGGTAAAAGTTTTAGCTAACTTAAAATGGACCACTACTAGTTTTAAATACCTGGGGATCCACTTACCGAAAGATCTTAGTAAGTTATATCAAACCAACCTTTTAAGGTTGTTTGAGACAATACGGAGGGACTGTGCCAGGTGGTCGGCCATACCTCTCACAATCTCCGGCAGGGTAGAATCGGTGAGAATGAATATCCTCCCGAGAATGCTCTTCCTGTTTGATACAATCCCCTTGTATCCCCCTAGGCGGTTCTGGTTGGATATTCAAAAGCTTCTAAGTAAGTTTATCTGGGCAGGGAAGAGACTTAGGCTTAGTTGGGCTCTGCTGAAGTTGCCAAAAGGAATGGGTTGTCTGGGTGTCCCCGATTTTAAGGAATATTACAGAGCGGCTTAATTACAATATTTGGCAGCCTTTGCACTCCTGGGAGAAAAAGCAAAGTTGGGTTAAAATGGACATTCAGACTTTGAAGCCACTTACCCTAGCATCAATTTTATTCAATAGGAGCAATCCCATGGTGTTGCATGGGCTGCCAAACCCGTGGCTTAAGACACTGCTCAAAGTATGGTCACAGGTTATAAAAGAGAGAAATTTACAAACGTTGGTTCTACGGTATGGTAAGATCCTTGACAGAGCTGATTTCCAGCCAGGTAGGGAGAATCGGATGTTTAGATGATGGGCAAATTTGGGTCTTAGACATTTTTCACAGCTGTTCCCAGGAGATACTATAAAGAGTTTTATCCAGATCCAACAGAAGTTTAGCATTCCAGCATCTGAGTTCTATGGTTATTTGCAAATCAGACACTATCCTCACTCTTGGACATTCTTTTGAAGTTGGCAAACGGACCCTCCCAAAAGACCGATCTGATATCTCTGTTATACTCGGTTGGTGGAACGGAGGTATCGGACACTGGATCTAAAATTCAGACCATTTGGGAAAAAGAGCTTGGTATGGGTGAGGGAATTATAGGGTGGGGACTGATTTGGAGGTTGGCACACAGAATCACAGCTTCGACTACTTGGAGGGAGTTCCTTTAGCAAATACTCACAAGATTTTTTAGAACGCCTGTGATAACCAAACATTTTGGGCAAACTTATTCAGATAAATACTGGAGGGGTTGTGGGATGGTTGGGTCCCAAGAACATATTTTTTGGAGTTGTAACAAACTCAAAGATGACTGGAACATTATTAGTAACCGGGTGAGCGAGATTTTACAAGTACAAATCCCTAAGCACCCTCGTTATCTTCTACTAGGGGAACCCCCTCAAGGGTTAAAATGTGTTAAAGCCAACAATTTATTTCCAATCCTGATAGCCGCAGCCCAAAAGGCTATTACACAGTTGTGGCTCTCAGAGACACCCCCAGGAGAAGAACAATGGCTACTGTGTTGCCATCAAATTAAAATAATGGAAAGACTTATGGCCAATTTGAATTTCAGACTTGACTCTTATAAAACTCGCTGGTTCTCTTTCTTTGAGTTCCTTGGCCCTAAAGAAGGTATCTCTACTCTAGAGGTTCTAGAGAGAGAAGACTTGAATCGATAATAATGAGTTTCAGGAGAGTAGCTTCACTTAATATCTTTTGACTGTGCTGCGTGGGAGGGGGGAAGGAGGGGGGAGGTAAGCTGTTTGGTATAAGTTAATATTAAGTATGTTTAAATATTGTTTAATATATATGCTTTGTTAGATTCCTATTTAGGGAGATTGCATATGTGACATAGCTATAAACAGGTACGAGGACAGGACCCTCGACTCAGGTTTATGCACTCTTTTAATTAGCATACAATTCATTTACAGGCCTGTCGCAAAGTTAGGAGTGCAGGTTCATAAGTTTGTCTATGCATATCAATTCTATCTGTAACCGAATCATCCTATGTAGCATTTGTATTTATGTATGTTTTAGTGATTTATTCTTCTTTTTATGATGTTAATGTTGGAAATGAGAAAAATAATAAATTGTAATTTCAAAAAAAAATAAATAAAACTTACGTTCTTGAATTCTCAGCCCTCTCTTTGAGAAGGAGCTAATGGCTGCAATGCAAGCCAACAGATAAAAGAATGTTACTGTAACGTGCTCATTAGACAAAATAAAGTTAACATTTTATCAACGATTTTAAGGTTTTATCTTTTCTTTACTAAATCAAATGCTAGTGTTACTATGCGTACATAGTCTGTACTATAGACATGATCTTATGCGGGGGGGGGATACCTCAAACCTTTGACAAAGTGCTCTGTACAGGGGTTTCAATGCATTGAATGAAATGCCCCTGATTTTTGCTGTGTTTAAAGTCATTTTAGTGACTATTTACAGTTTATAACTTTTATGTTAAGTTCCTATCTGCACCGGAATGCCCACGCTAATCTCCTTGCACTACAAGGAGCTCATAGAAGAAAAATGCATGAATCATCAGTATGCCCCCACCCTATCACTAACTGCTTTCAGCAGTAGCTGATTAACAGCTGTTTTAAACAAGGCATAGAAGAATTAACTGATGTGTCCGTAAGAGGCAGATAACTACTTTGAAAGTTAATTACATTGTTTAAGTTCAGAGTAGCTACTGGCAAAGCATTTCATGTCAATTTGTTTAAAGAATAACATTCTAAAAAGGTGGCAAATGTATACTGTCCTCACATATACACACTCACTGGTAGAATGCTTTTAACAGTTCACCAGAGAGGAGCGGGAACGTGTAATACCACAACTGTTACCAACTTGGTGTGACTCAACATGCCAATAAAAATATCCATGGACAGACAATGCCATGAAATGCAGTTACAAGCAGGGGACATGGTATTGATCTCACCATATGAAAACATGACAGGCAGACAAATGCAACTGCCTCAGCAAGCTTTAGTTGCCCCAATACCACCTGAAATGGAGTAGGGGGTGAAAACTGAAAACTTTGTGCAACCATTGTTGCAGAAATTAACATCAGTGTTCTCTAGGTGGGGAATACCCATATTAACTGTTTTCATTTAATGCAATTAAAGAAATTTGGTACTAACCGATCTTAAGCTTTTATCTTTCAGAACCCTTTTTGCAGGAACAATTGTTGCTGATACATCACCAAAATGAAGGCAAAACCCATGGCAAAAGGGTTGTGCAAGCATATGTGGATATTTCACGTTATACCATGGGCTGCCCAAAAATCGCAAATCACATATAATAATACTGTGGCAAACAAGGCCCAACAGAAGAAAAGCTTAAAAATAATTGCCTAGTACACCAAAGGTCAACCTTTCCACCTGTTTTACAAGGTCTGATGTGAGGAGTCCTGTAACCAGGAACAGCTCCGGTCCTGTAAATGGGGCAAGAAAAAAAGGCAATATGGTTACATTTTACCCCACACACCCAAATTGGCATTATGATGATCTCATAATGCATGACAAACAGGGTACTGATAATGCTAATGCACTGGGATATATGATAGGAAATATTTGGAGTGATAGTCAGTATAAGAAAAATGTAACATACCAACCTGAAATATTCCAGATTGGCAACATATCACATGTGGGACCGGTTATTCTAAGCAATTACTAGTGCTTTTTCTAGCCACAGCAACCCAATTATACAAAGTATTTTTAACAAAGAAAGTTATCAGGTTTAAAATCACATTGAACCCTGATAATTTTACAAATACAAGTCATGGTTCTTCTGATGCATAAATAAAGTAAATGATTGTTTTCTGAAAATTCTACAACACCAGTACCAGAAAATGAGTACATTTATCAAAAACTGAAAAAACCTGTGTTTATAGCAATGTGCAATGCAAAATGTGTCAGTTTTGTTAAATGCGTCTAGTATTGAGTGGCCAAAACATATTTGCCCTCAACATTTAAAGAAGTTATATCATGGTTTTACTACTGTTATGTAAATTAATTTTAAATATTAGATTTGAACCTCCACAGTTAATAACACAATTGGGTAAAGGTCTGAAAGGGGGATGAGAAACTTATGGGGAGATATTACAGGTACTCTAGGTTCAGGAATGGGGGTTTGGAATAGCATGGACTTAGGAGAAGTAAAAGAACACCAAATAAACTTTTGAAAATATGTTGAGAAAGGGGATATTAGACAAAGAAGTACACATTAGAGAGGGACTTTTAGATGAACACTTTAAAACTGTTATTAACTTGAAAGAAATATTGCACGCTTTTCTGATCCTACAAAACTGGACACACTTAGTAATATGAAACTGATTATATGTATGAGACTAGGAGATGATGAGGTGTACATAGCATACAGTGCATCTGTTCTGAACAGACTACAAGGTACCTTCAGAGATACTGAGGCAGGTAAACTTCCTGCTTTTATAAACACTACTATATATGTTACAGAAATTCTTATACAGTGTTAATCACACTAATGCTACTGAGTGCCATATAAGAAAACTAACAAGAGTTTATTTTGCTGGACAGACATGGATGTATATTTAATCATAGCTCACCCACGGTGTCTCTTGTTTTACCTATACATCATGTCAACTGCCCGTTTTTATTGACAAAGGTTGTTAATTTGGGTAAGGTGGTGTATCCTTATCATATACCAATTGTGTCTGCTCCAATCTCCATCATGCAGGTACATGATGAATGGGCTGAGCCAACTCTTTCTTGTTGTACTAAACTGCAAGATGTATCTCTGTAGATGAGATGTTGCAGTTGGCGGGGGTCGTTTTCCTTGTGGCATCTCTGACAAAGCTATAAACTGTCACTTGCAAACTGAACTATGAGCAAATAAATCTGCACGTGCGTTCTGCTTTTGCAGGAAAAGAACATTATTGTGTTGTTGCTACTGCTGATCCTATGATGTATGGACTAAGAAATGACTGTGTTGTGTAGTCTTCAAGCTTTTGTTTTCAGCTTAATTACACCACTGTTATCAATGGTTACATCATATGACATGTGCCTGCTTTTTCTAATGCCACTAATATACAGGCTGAGTTGGCCTACCATGAAGATGTCTGCACTGCCGTGCACACCGAAGATGATCAAGATTCCACCATTAACATTTGAACAACGATCTTTGTTGCACCAAAAAGCTGTAGAATTGATTCCTTTGCACATGGACAATGCTGTTATCTGCAAGAATGCTTATAATTTGCCAACCCTTGGTTGGTGGCCATTTATCAATGCTTATGTCCAGCATCAAACAACATTGTTTATCTTCTGTGAATTTCTGTGTTTACAATTTTTTTCAATATATGTATTTGTTGTATGTATCACAAATTTAAATGTACCCTGTCTCAAGTCCAAATAGAAACAAAAATGTACCATACAACACCTCTGTATTAGGATGAGTCACCTGAGATTAACTTTATCTCAGATGGCTCAAAGTGGACAATGTTACTGAGCATATTATTATGTGCATGTTATTAGTTAGCACAGTGTATCCATAAACAGTGTATAGCTAGGTTCCACATTTTAAACATTAAGTGCCAGCATATTATTTCCATGACCATATTATTAGTATAAGCATTTTAGTAGCACAAATTCTGCTATATGCTGATGACACCGTCATCTTTGCCACCCACTGTAACCTTATCTCCCTCCAGGACGCCCTACAACTATCCTATAATGATGCCGAAACCTGGTTTAAAGAGCACAGAATGGTCATTAATCTCAAAAAAAACAAGCACAATACTCTTTGCCCACCCCCAAAACAAAGCCAGCAACTTCCCACTCCATATCCTCCCCTGCTCCAAACAACCACTAGAGCAAGTCCACTCCTACAAGTACCTTGGGGTCTCCTTTGACTCAGCCCTCACCTACCACACCCACATTGATGCACTAGCCTCGGCCACTAATGTGCGGCTAGGTATTTTATACCGCTATAAAAACTGTCTCCCCCCCCCTCCTGCTGCCCTCCGTCTAGCAGTTACATCATCTGCATTATCCCTTGTTGACTATGGCCTACCAGTATACAGCACTGCTGACATGACCGCCCTCAATAAAATTCACCTCATCCTAAATAAGGCATGCAGGCTAATCACTGAGGCCCCCAGGCTCACGCATTCATGCCAGCTCTATGACATGATGATACTGCTGAATCTAGACGAACATCTATGATACCCAACCTGCCTAATAACAAATAAAACTCTTCTCGGGCTATCATCCCCCGGGCTGGCAGCCTCCCTCCACCAAGCCCAACCCTTTGTCTGTACATGGCCCTCCTGCAAGGCCACTTTTTTGGTCCCAAGATCCAGGACCTCACATGAACAGAGGTCCTTCTACTATAGAGCTCCATCCTGGTATAACTTGCTCCCTGCCCCCATCTCTGATGCCCCCATGATCTCCAAATTCAAAACCGCACTTTGAAGCCAATTATTTAATATGCGTAACTGCACTTGTCTATGATTTGAGGCATAGCTCTCTGTACCTTGACAATGCCCGCCAGGCTGCAAACACACCTCACCTCATTTATTCCTCACCCACTGCTGTTTAAACTGCTATTATAATACTGCCTGCTCATACCATCATGCAAGAATGTGCCACTGTAACTTAACTGGCTTATCTGCTTAAATGCTGTAATCACATGTGCCTGCTAACTATGTAACCCATTTGATGTAACCAAAAGTCTGTTATGTATTTGTCCTCAATGTGATGAGGTACCTTTGAAGTGAGACTCTGGCTCAAAGGTTGTAAACCGATGTATACATAAATAAATAAATAAATAAAAATAAACAAATATGTATTAATAAAGGCATCATATCAATAACTGCATATATATATATATATATATATGTGTGTGTATATATATATATATATATATATATATAAAATCATGGCAAAATACTTCATTTAATGCTTCAGTTAGGGATAATCCGCAGTGAGAAAAAAGTGAAGAAATTCGGTGTTAGGGTTGCCACCCCTTGCATCCCAAGCCCAACCCGTCCCCACCAACAGGCATCAGGGTGTGCATTGGGGTCGTCGGTCCTAACTCTCACCCCATTCTCCTGTACTGCACCACCTCAGCTTGTTTACACATGGGATGGGGTGAGAGTTAGGACCGATGACTCCAACACACACCCCGATGCGTGTTGGTGGGGACGGGGTGGGCTTGGGGTGCAAGGGGTGGCAACCCTAACACCAAATGTCCTCACTTTTGTCACTGTGGAACAACCCTAACTGATGCATTAAATGGATTTTATTGCCATGAATTTCCCTTCTTTTTAAGAATGAGCACTATAAATAGTGAATGGAATGTGGTAGTGGGAGCACGGGGCCCCACCATGTGATTATTTGTCACATAGTATCGCTAAAAGTAACACAAATGCAAGCACAAACGGTAACACACATGGTGACGCAAATGTAAATGATAATGCAAACGGTAAGAGAAACGCAAGTACAAACGTTAATGAAAACAGAAATGGTAATGCAAACAGTAATGCAAATGCTAACGGCAACAGAAATACAAACGTTAATGAAAACAGTAACGTAAATGCTAACGCTAACGGAAACGCAAACGGTAAGAAAAATGCAAACGGTAACAGAAACGCAAATAGAAATGCAAATGGCAAAGGCAATGGAGGCGCAGAAGGAAACAGTAATGCAATCGACAATGGAAAAGCAACCAAAAACACAAACACTATAGCCAACAGAAATGCAAATGGTGACAAACACGCAAACAGTAACAGTACCGCAATTGGAAATGCAAACAGTTACAGTAACAGCAACGATGATGCTAAAGCGAGCAGTAATGCAAATGGAAATGCAAACGCAAGCACGTACGGAAACGCAAATGGTAACACGCATGGTCACGGTACCACAATTGGAAATGCAAGTGATAACGGTAACACCAACGATGACACCAAAGGAAACACAAATGCAAACCCAAATAGAAGTGCATACGCAAATGCAAATGGTAATGGTAATGCACAGGGTGAAGCAAAATGAAACTCAAACAAAAACAGTAATGGAAACGCAAATGGTAACAGTAATGTAAACGCAAGTGCAAATGAAAAGACAAAGGGCAACACACACGGTGGTGTAGACAGGAACGCTAACACAAACGGTTACAGAAATGCAGGTGGCAACGCTAACTGTAACAGTAATGAAAGCGCAGACCCTTTTTTCCCCAAAAAGCTGCACTGAGAAACACAGTGAATACAAAGAATGTATGCATAATAATGGGCCTCGGAGCAGAAAATGAACACTTGGAATACTAAATTGCTTATATCTCAGGAACCATACGACACAGAAAAAAAATTAAAATTTCATATAATTTATGACTTTCCTGGCTAGTTTTGCAGTTAGCCCCCTAAGAATTTTTCCAATGAAAAGTTTGTATCTCAAAGCATTTTTGAGATATGGGCCCTGAAAGGCACGGCCGACACCATAATGTTAGCCTATGGGAAAAATAGTCAACTTTGGAGTGCTGTAACTTTGCAGCCCTCTAATATTTTGTCACCAAATCACCAAAAGGCACATCTGTGGGATGTTGGCTTTCTTCCCTCCAAATTTCAGCCCCAAAGACTAAACCGTTCTTTTGCAGCAGGGTGGCAAATAATTCCTGTTATTTTGGGCATAGTGTCGTAAAGTAGTGTTGTGATTTGCGACACTTTCACAAAAAAAATCACGAAAATGTTGCAAGTGCGACACTACTTTGCGACACTACAGTTTACAAAAATTTCAAAAACATATTTCTGGGGTGTTTAACCCCCCCCCAAAAAAAGACATGGCTAGCATCCTCAAGGCTCAACTAGGTGAACACAAAATAATTGTGTCCCTAGAGGGTCCCAAATTTAAATGGCAAGCAATTCTGTGACCAGAAGCTGAAAACAAAAAGGCAGATTTGCAACACTACAGGGGTCATTTGTGACACTAAAAACTGCATTTGCAACACTGTCAAATAGTTTGTTAACTTTTCCCATTGACTAAATTGGGAAACTTGTTTTTTTGAATAACTTTTGAACGTTTAATATTTTTTCACAAAATCTTTGAAAGTGCCTTTCAAAGATTTTGTGAAAAAATATTAAATGGTTGGGAACCCTGGCTGCATGTCCCCTGAGGGTTTCGGACTGGTTGTGCAAACTGTGTGACCTAAAGGTGTGAGCAAAGGAATGCACAAAAAAGCATAATTACCACATTATATGGCACTATGTAACTCCACAGCCATATATCTGACCATTACAAAACTTGGCAGATCTAGAGATCTATGGTACCACTCTGTGCCTGTCAAATTTCAGGAAAATCCATCATACACTGGCAAAGTTATTAACCTGCCAAATTTCACACTTTAACCTTAAATGGGGTACTCAACCCTAACTATAGTGGCACTACCGTGTCACTGTAATATATATATATATATATATATATATATGTATCTTAGTATCAGAAATCATTACACTTTCATACACTGTAGGCAGAAATAAAACGAAAAATCCTTGGTAAATTGTGAGGCTAGACTGTTGGAGTTTTAAGGTTAAACAAATGTGTTATCTGCTTACACAATGTCTGGGCATGGCCTGGGACCATTATTCTTATCTGCTTTTCATGTATTATTCTGCTGGCTATTTGTCTAAGCATAGCCACCAGGTGTCTAGCTTTAGGGAGATGTGATTGGACATTAGGTCCTACACGTCATATTAAGTGTAACAACATAACAACCTAGTCCAAACGTGTTCTGGGTAAAAAAATTGATAGCTAACAAAATGTTGATCAAGCTTGGTTCTCATGAGAAAGCCTCCTGTAAGCACCATGTATACAAGGCAAATTTTAATGAATATAAGTTGAGAGGTTTTATCCCTCTGTATCACACAGAATCTGTCATCAAGAAGGTGTCACAAAGTCTCAGCCAGGTGGTCTGGGTATAAGTATGAATATTTAGTTCGGCATTACATTTGTTAGTCTAGATGACAGGGCAATTTAGATACAAATATAGAACTGTATCATATGTTCTGTGTCTGTACATGCCTGCAGTGTAATGGTCTATGATATAAAAATGTTATATTGAACATCTGTGTGTTGTCTGGTCGGACTCTGTGTAATAAAATTGGATTGTGATATACTTTATACAGGTTGTAAGGTTGTCATTGGTAACTCTAAAATAATTCTAATATAATATAAGTCACAAATCCAACAGAGGCAACAACATCAGTGTCCCAGTGCTGGCTTTCTCATTAGTGAGAGGTCAGTGAGCAACATAAGTGTCCCAGTGTTGGCTTCTCTACTGCTGATCAGTGAGTGAATGACTTCAATGTGTCCCTGTGCTGGCCTCCCAATTGATGACCAGTAAGGGAGCCACATCAGGGGCATTTTGCTAGCTTTCCCACTGGTGACAACCAAGTGAATGACATCTGTGTTCCCATGTCAGCTTCCTCACTGCTGGCAGGTAAAAGAAAGACATCAGTGTCCCCATGCCAGCTTCCCCACTTGGGTCACAGAGTGAATGACATCAGTGTCCCTATGCTGGTTTTCCAACTGGTGAACAGTGAGTGAGCAACATCAGGAGCAATCTGCTGGTTTCCCCACTGGTGATCACTGAGGGAACATCAGGAATGCTGTGCTGGCTTCCCCACTGGTGACAGGTGAGGGAACAACATCCGAGTCCCTATGCTGGTTTCCCAACTGGTGACCAGTGAGGGAATGACATCAGTGTCCCCATGCTGGCATCCCCACTGGTGACCAGTGAGGGAATAACATCAGTGTCCCTCTGCTGATTTTCCCACTAGTGACAGGTGTGGGAACAACACCAGTATTTCTTTGCTGGCTTCACCACTGGTGACCAGTGAAGGAATGACATCAAGGGCAATGTGCCAGCTTCCCAACTGGTAACCACATAAGGAAGACACTAGTGTCCCTGTGCCAGCTTTCCCACTGGTTACCATTAAGGGAACAACATCAGTGTCCCTGTGCTGGCTTCCCCACTGGTGAAAGGAGAGGGAATGATATCAGTGCCCCCCCCATATCCGCCTCCCCACTGGTGACCAGTAAGCAAATATCATCAGTGTCCTACTGCTGGTTACCCTACTGGTGACCACAGAGGGAACAACATGGGTATCCCTATGCCAGCCTCTCCACTGGTGACAGTTCAGGGAATGACATCAGTGTCCCCATGTCAGCTTCCCTACTGGTGACCAGTGAACAAATGAGATCAGTGTCCCAGTGCCAGCTTTTCCACTGGTAACCACTGAGGTAACAACATCAGTGTCCCTGTGCCAGCTTGCCCATTGGTGACAGGTCAGTAAATGACATTAGTGTACCAGTGTTGGCTTCCCTACTGTTGACCAGTGAGCAAATGACATCAGTGGGTCCCCATGCCAGCTTCCCCACTGGTAACCAGTGAGGGAACGCCCTCCGGGGAAGTGTACCGGCTTCCAGACTGGTGACCACTGAGTGAAAGACTTCTGTTTCCTCATGCCAGCTTTCCCTCTGTTGACAGGTAAGGGTAAGACATCAGTGTCCCCGTCCTGGCTTCTCTACTGATGACCACTGAACCAGCACCATCAGGAGCAACCCACTGGCTTCCCCACTGGTGATCACTGAGGGAATGACATCAGGGACACTGTGCTGGTTTCCCCACTGGTGACAGGTAAGGGAACATCAGTGTGCTCTTTCTGGCTTCCCTACTGGTGACATGTGAAGGAACAACAGGGGTACCGTGCTGGCTTTCCCACTGCTGAATAGTGAGGGGATGACATTAGGGGCACCATGACAGCTTCCCCACTGGTTACCAGTGACAGAACAGCAGTGTCCATGGGCAGGCTTTCCCACTGGTGACCAATGAGGGAATGACATCAGGGGCACCATTCTGGCTTCCCACTGGTGACAGGTGAGGGAATGACATCAATGTCCCAATGCTGGCTTCCCCACTGGTGGCCAGTGATGGAATGATATCAGTGTCCCCATGCCAGCTGCCAGCTTACCCACTGGTGACCAGCTAAGGAATGACATTAGGAGCACTGTGCTGGCCTCCCCAATGGTGAGCACTAAAGGAACAACATTAGTGTCCATTTGCTGGCTTCTCCACTAGTGACCAGTGAGGGAAAGACATCAGGGGCATAGTGCCAGTTTCCCACTGGGTCACAGGTGAGGAAATGACATCATAAGCACCATGCCAGTTTCCCCACTAGTGACAGGTGAGGGAACAACATCAGAGGCCCCATGCCAGCTTACACACTTGTTACAGGTGATGGAACAACAGCATGAACACAGTGCAGGTGATGTGCACAGGTACAGGGCATGATCATTTGAATATGCAATGGGAACCAGCGTGATACACAATTTATCTATACAGTAGTCATGTTCTTTGACCTCAGAAACCTCACTTAATGGCATATGCCACTCATGAGGTTCCCTGAGGTCAGACAGCACTTGTATAGATAAATCATGTATCACAATGGTCCCCACTGCATATCCCATAAGTGCACTAGCAAAATACACAATATGTGGGTTGTTTTCTATCACAATACTCCCATGATTCCTACATACAGTTCAGTTGTACGTTGTGCTCAGAGACTGCTAGAACCATACATTAGCTGCCTATTTTGCATTTTCAGGAGACTGCACATCGATTTGTCAGATGAAATTTACATTTCTTCAAGAAAGGCACTGCAACCATTTTGGGGGGGGCACAATGAATGAGACAGAGACACCAGCACTAACACAAGAAAAATAGCCAGCACCAGTTACACCAGATTGAAACAGATTAATGATTACAACTACCATAGATGAAGCGCAGACACCAGAAAAAAAACAAGAAAGTAAAAACGCCTCCTATAAAAACATTTAGTACTAACTAATGTGTTGCTTCACACAGGTTTGGCTATATGCCAGATTTAATTCCACTGATAAGTACTAAACTACCGTAGATGTCAGTGACACAGTGAACAGCATCACTAAGATGGCCTGATGATCACATCAATTCCGGGTGACAAATTGTCAGATTGAGACCACAGTGGAGGAATAATGCAATCAGAATAAAAGTTTAAAAAGAAAGGTAGTTATGAATTTTTTAAACAGCTCTCATTGTGATTCTGCAAGATGGACCATTTGGGGTGTGCCAGGTGTGGTTTCCAGCAATATGTTATTCCCCTATAAAAGTAAAAATATTTATTTTAAAGAAAATGAAAGATTGATTACATTAATTATATCCTTTCTTGATCAAGCTTTTGTTCTTGAGCTGTTCCCAGGATGATTGTTCCCTCCTAGCTTGTGTATGTAAAAGTTCTGTTGTTTTTGATTATTTTCTGTTTTGAGGAGAGTGTGTTCATGCTGCAGGTAGCTATCCTGTCCTTCTTTTTCTTTGCTGTATATCAGCCTGTAGTGTTGTTAACCTTCCTGTCATTTTAGAGCCCTAGCTCTGTATATGAGATCTAAATCACTACAGAGATGTTCCTCTCCCCCCTTGTTACTGGAATGCCTGAGCACAGATAGGTTGCCACTCAGTAATGAGGAAGTGTTGTCAGGAAAACTGCAGGCTGAATGCTGCCTACACAGGTTGTATTCAGCTCAGTAATTAAGGAATAGATGAAGTTTCTGTGGAAAGTGCAGTGTACTGATTTTATGTTTTGTCATGAGGTCACTACTAGCTTGAGCATATTGGGGCCTCTTCACAAAGCAGGGGAGGGCCTGTGCAGGCCGCACGTAGTGCATTATATTGGTGTGGAGCATAGGGTCTGTGCAGGTGGCATGCACAAAATGTGCATTGTGCTGCATGCCCATAGCCACCACGGATGAGCGTGGTTCTGCAGCAAGAAGCATGCAGAGGGGGTCTACATAGTGCACTGTGCACCCCCCAGACATGCATGCCCTACCGCAACCACATTGGGAAGGCGCTTGGGACCACACGTGCAACACTACGCCAGGTGTAGGGCTTCCATAAACCCCTGTGCACATTACACAGGCAGAGACGGGGTTTGGTAGGGGGGAGCCTAGACATGGACAGGGCTGCAGTCCCCTGGCACACTGTGGCCAAAAGACAGCACAGCACAGGGACAGTCAGCCAGGTAAGTCCTCCACCACTTAATCAGGATGCCGTACACCGGAACTTGGCCGGCCCATGGTCCAATGGCAGAAACACTCCCCACCATACTGCCTGACCAACCTAACAGTAGGGATGCCCCTGACAGAGCTCCAAGACAGACCACTGTACCCCGAACAAGGGGGTGCACATGACTGCACAGTGGGGTGAGGAAGCACCGATGACTGTCACACAGAACAGATACTGACATCTCTGTGCTACCGAATACACAGCCCAAAACAATCCCCAACATCCACTATCCCCACTGCAGACCAAAACCTGTTGTAGGATGTTCCCCTGACTATGGACCACAGTTTCTGAGTGCAACATGCCAATACCCTGACAAGTATGTCAATAGGATGTAGAGCATGCACACCACACAGACCCCCCCAGATGTATGTCTTGCAGTGCCAGCTGAAAAAATTGCATGGGCACAGGTTATAGTTTCACAACTCTTTACTATACTATTAGAAAAGTACAGCAATTGCCACTCAGCCATGTGCTCACACCTCCCCTCCAAAAAGAGTCCCCCAAGGATGTTAGGGGTGTGCTCCTTGTTGGTGGATACAGGGCCAGGACCAAACATCGGAGTGGGCTAGTGTATTTCTGCAATGAGGGAAACAAACAGGAAAGTTGGGGTGTGAGTGACCTACCCGTGAAGAGCCGCAACCACCCATACACCACATTCATGCCATGCAACACTTAACCTGGATGTCTCTTCCACCGTCCACATCTCCCAATGTCATCCCAATGGAATATATCCTGGGATCCTACACTGATGGAAAGAATCTCTGAGATAGCCAGGGGCCACCTCCTCCTTCTCTTCACCACCACAATAGCAACCTCCCCGGGCCCAACTCCCTCCGCTCCAGGGTCATGGATAGCAGTTTCCTGCTGAAGGCCTGTGGAGACACAAACGTAGGCTATCTGTGAGCCAGTAACACCACACTGAAATCCTGCCTGCACACCACACCCATGCAGTCATGTATACACCTCCGCTGGCTACATGACCTCCCATCCTTCTGGATGAGGAACTGGCATGGTTAGGGAGGCATCAAGCACACCATAGGCAAAGAATGTTCTGAAACAGACTACTGCTGCAGTCCCTCAGGGACACACACACTGCATACAGCAGTTCCAGCTGGACCATGCCACAGTCTCACAGCTGTGTGACATAGTAAGGCCACATATCACACCCTGCACTGGATGGTCCAGGGTGATGACCGTGGAAACAAAGGTGCTGTGTGCACTGACATACTACCCCACAGGCTCCTTCCAGAGAGTGGTGGATGATGTCACTGGTGTGAGCTAATCATCTGTGTCCCGTGCCCTGCACCAGGTTACAGATACCCTGCTACACCACGTGCAGGCACATATCACCTTTCCAACCACCCCTCCAGACATGCAAGCCACAAAAGGGGAGGTTCTATGTCATGTACAGCATGCCAAATGTGATAGGCTCCATAACCCATGTTTCACTCATGGCTCCCACAGTGGAGGAAGAGGAGGTATACCATAATTGAAAGTTACAAACCAGCTCAGCCAACCTCAGTAGAAAAACAGAAAATGAAGAAACTTCACTGTGCAGGAGAGACCCAAACCAGTCAAGACTCATGCAAGACAATTTCAGATTGGCATAACAGGTCCACTCACTGAATGAGTGGACCCATTATTCCAATCTGAAATGGTTTGATATACCGTAATCACAAGGGGTTCCACAGCATCAACTGCCAGGTCATATGCAATGTGGATGGCATCATCATGAGCATGTGCATGAAATACCCAGGCTTATGTCATGACAGATATATTTTAGATGATTCTGGACTGGATACCCATCTTGCTGAATGTGGTGGTGCAAATGGATGGATGGTTGCTTGGTGGGTACTGTGGAGGGGGCCCGTGACATATGCCAGTCTTGCCACACACACTCACACTGTCGTTCCCTTCCTAATATGACAGTGGATTCCCACTGTGACTGCACCTTCTGACACCATACCTGGAGCCCCAGAAGCAGGCAGAAGAGGCATTCAACATGGAGCACAAGAGGACATGGTCGATAGTGGAATGCACAATTGGCAGGCTGAAGATATGGTTCTAGTGCATGAATCGCACAGGTGGCATGATGATGCTCACCCATGGGAAGACTTGCAGGGTGTTCCCTGTCTCTGCAATGCTAAACAACATCTGTGAATGGTGCTGACTGCCCATGCCAGGCAATGTACCCCCTGGACATGCCGCCCTGTGATGAGGTTGAATCAGCATGTGGGATGGGGGGTAATGCTGTTGGGCTGTACAGTGTGGCATGTGGTGACATAGAGTACACTCAGCCATTAGCTGTGTGGGTCAGGTGGCACTGTGATGACATATCTCTCTAAATGCACCAGCACCAGGTGCCAGTGTGTGTGGGGTGCCTGGAGTACCCATGTGGTGTGCTGCTGGCCCTTTAGGGGGTAGGACACATGTGCATTGTATGCATGTAGTCATGTGTAATTGGAGAGTATTCTGTGGGGTGTTGTGGTCATGTGTGGTTGGGGGTGCATATGTGGGAGTTTGAGGCAATGTGTGGTGAGGAGGGTTCTTATGTGGGATATTTGGGATCTTGTGTGGTAACAGGGGGGTTCATATGTAGGATTTGTGTGGTCCTTTGTGGTGACTGGGGGGGTTCTGTGTGGGGTGTGCAGGACCGTGTGTGGAGCTTGATGCACATATGCTATAACCGTCATGTGCTGTGTAGTGCATGGACACTGTGGACAGCGTTGTACTTCTTGTGGTGTGCCATGTGCCACCCTTTGAATAGCTTCCGTCCTTGGGAGGTCCTCAATCATAATAGCATGGTCACGTCCTTTCAGTCCATTGTCTGGCCCTTGGTGATCTTCCTTGCACCAGTGCTGCTTCTAGTCTGGGGTCCCTCCTTGCGCTATGTGAACCTACCATGCCCTGTAAGGTGCCATCCCCCTTCCCACCTGTTTGACTGGTCTGTGTGGCCACAGGTGCTGCATGCGCTGGGGGCATGTGCTCAATCAGCCTCTCCAGGATCTCACCAGTCCTGTCAATGACCCTGCACATGCCCATAGCCTCTTCAGTGAGGTCACGCAGCTCCTCTGTGATGTCCTTCTGTACCACCAGATGATCACATTCAAGCTGTCACAGATCATGGTAATATGCCTGCAGCATGCCCAATAATGCATTCTAACTGGCATTCCGTGATGGACATGGGGCCAGCTCCTCATCATTGCTCTTGTGGCCATGATGAGGGGACACCTGCTCCTCAGTGGTGCACAGCTCTACACCTGTGTCTGCAGGTGGTGTTGATGTGGCATTGCCTCGGGGCAGTGGGGCATGGGCAATGGAATCTGATGCCATGTATCCATCTGTGCACATTGGCAGGTTCTGAGGTGGTGAGGGGTTTGTGTGGTCCTGTCTGTGATTGTGGGGGTCCTCTGTGGGGTGTGCGGGGACATGTGTGGTGCTTGGAGTACATATGCTGTGCCCCATCATGTGGTGTGTAGTGCATGTACCCTGTGGACAGTGGTTTGCTTCTTGTGGTGTGCTGTGTACCACCCCAGTGATGGCCTCTGTGCTTGGGCGGTCCCCCATCATGGTGGCATAGTCATGTCCTCTCAGTCTGTTGTCCAGTCCTTGTTCTCAGGCATTGTCCTATTGTGCCTCCCGCACCTCTGGTGGCCCATGGTGGTCTTCCTTGCACCGGCGCTGCTTCCAGTCTGGGGTACCTCCTTGTGCCACATTGGCCTGCCATGCTCTGTAAGGCTCCATCCCCCTCCCCACCTGTTTGGATGGCCTGTGTGGCCACAGGTGCTGCACTTGCTGGGGGCATTCACTCAACCAACCTCTCCAGGATCACACCGATCCTGTTAATGCCCCTGCACATGCCCCTCACCTCCCTGGTGAGGTCACACAGTACCTCTCGGTGGTGCCCTTCTGTGCCACCAGGAGGTCATGCTCAAGCTGCTGCAGGTGATGGTGATATGTCTGCAGCACATCCACTAATGGGTTCCACCTGGCCACCATGGCAGACGGGGGGCCAGCCCCTCATCATTGCTGTCGTGGTCATGATCAGGGAACACCTGCTCCTCAGTGGCATGCTACTCTGCACCTGTATCTGTGGGTGGCATTGATGGGGTGCCACCTTGGAGCTGCAGGGCATGGTCTGCAGTGTCCAGTGCTGTGTACCCGCCTGTGCACAATGGAAGGTCTTGGGGTGGTGAGGGAGCACGGGTGTTCAGAGGTGTGTTGGAGTCGGTCTGCTGTTCGGTGGTGTCCGCTGTCCTCCCCATGGTGTCCACTGCCCTCACATCATCATCATGGTGTGCCACACTGTCCTCCACTGGTGTCCTGGCCTGTTCCAGCTGTCAACCTGTGGTTGACAGGATGGGTGGTTAGTACAGACAGTGACATATCTGTGGGACATGGTTTTGATATGGTGCTCCATTCATGCTACCTGCTGCCCATGGGAGCCTGCTTCCTCAGTGGCTCCACCAGTGTGGTGTTCCCTGCTGATCTCACAGTCCATTGGGATGTGTCTGTGGGTTGCAACACAGGGTGGTTAACACTGGCACAGTGGCATAAGTGTCCCCCTATCCTGTACATGGTGCCCCACATAGCTGCTAGAGTGTCGATGCCATGTCCTTGCTGTGCCAGACCACAATAGAGATTGTTTCCACCATGGCCCTCTCTATGGGGGTCAGGTTTAGTTTCTTGATGGGCAGTCCACCCTCCGTGACCGACTGTGCATGGCTGATGGCTGCCAGATTCCACTTCATGGTAGACCAGAGGTCACATCACTTGTGCTTTGGTCCTCAGTGTGTGTGCCTCCGGCTCTGTGGCATTGATTGACACCTGTATATCCAGCCACAGGAGTGCCTTCATTTCAGTGGGGACCATCAGTGCGTCCACCCCATACAATTCAGAGTAGTGCACCCAGATGTCCGTGACCACGTCAGCCGCTTGTGGGCCAGTGAAATTTGACAACCTGAGCCATGTGGTGGTCATCAATGGGCCTGGTACACCTGTGTCCCTGCAGAAATGCCCCTCCACATGTGGGTCCTGCCTAGTGGGCATGTTTGCTGCAGTTGACATGCTTCCCTGGGGTGTGCCATTGCCTTTGCCCTCCATGTTTGCCATTCACTTTCATGGGTGTGCATAGCAGCGCAGTTGTCCATATATGGTGGGATCACAGGACGTGGCCACATTCACAGACTCCACCTGGCCTGCCTATGCACAGTTATGTGCATGTCTGCAGGTGCCACCCCTAGCCTTGGTTATGTGTGCACTCCTGGTTGTGAATGCGGGGTGTGCAGTGCAGTCTTGCATGGTGCATATGTGCGCACTGCTGCTACATCTCATTTCAGCACATTTCACGCATCTTCGTGCATGGGGCCCATTGTTTGGTAACCCAACTGTTGCTTAAGTAGGGGGATTAATGAATGGCCAGGTGATGTGCTAAAAGCAGTAATGTTTCTAGGATCTAAGCCAGTTTTATAATGCAGTATAATCATTGCAGTAAATATCATTTAATATGTAGTCATTTTTATTTTGTACTTATTATTTTCTTCTTATTTCTTATTTTTATTTACTTTTTGAAAACTGGTAATTGGGAAAGGCACACTGAGCTAAGGTTCATTTACAGGTATGACCCGGGACCTTTATGTGCCAAGAAAGCATGAATCATGACATTCAACTTGTGTTTTGGGCTTTCTGTTTGACTCTCTTTCCTCACACTGTTTTCAGAAACTACTGGCAGTGACAATTGGGGGGCACTGAGGAAATGGGCAGAAAATGCAAGATGTTTTTTGGGGGGAGGTTCGGAACTAGAATTTACATTCCTTGATAGATCACTTCTATCCCAAGTAGATAAACTGGAAGCACTTGAAGAAGGAATAGGGGAAAACTGGTGTACTTGTAGATGTCTCAGAATTGCTTCATCACTAGATGCATGGAATGGCCAGCAGGGAAGGCTGCTTGCATGGCAGTGAGAGTGGAATCAGTGGATTTCTGGTGACTAATGAACCATAGTTTCTTTGCCTGTACTATCAACTATCCAGCACTCCTTGTCCTCACAGCCCCACAACCATGATTCCCAGTTTCTATTCCACTATGTCCAGCTCTAATCACCACCATTACTGGTACAAGAACTTCTGTTTGGTGGAACTGGCATGGTGTAATACTTATCTGCTCCTTTCTTCTCCCCAGCATCCCTTTCTCCTCCTGTTCTTTTCCTCATTTTACACTCTTCGACAACCCACATATGACAAATGATGACACGACGCAGTCATTGCTGGATGCTAACAGTTATGACTCACAGTAGTCATCGATGATTCTTAGATTGGACGAGCTGAAGTGCTGTATGACTCCAGAGGTGATAGAGAAAAGTAAAACCAAAAGCCCACCCCCACTGGCAGACCACACACCACTCCACTAAGCAACCTTGTGACTCCATGGCAGTCTGTTTTACTTTTCACTGACTGGCTGGCAGACACACACACACACACACAGGCAAAAACTAAAATGATGGATTTCTGTTCCCTGCTGCACTTTCAGTAGTCAGTATAAAAAATGATTTGTCAAATAATTTATTCATAAAACCTTTGCAAATCTCCCAGTCTGCCAAATTCAATCAGCCCTGTGCCTGCAGAAGCGGTGAAATAAAATAAAAAAAATAAATAAATATGGATTTCTGTGACTCTACACCACCCATACTCAGTAAAACATATATTTGTAAATTGAATATTTCATAAATCTCTGCACTTTTCCCCTATTCTGTGAAATGCGTTCTGCTTTGTCCTGCTCTCGCTGCAGGCAGTGCATGCAGCTGCTAGTTCAGGCTCACACTGTGCACTCTACTCTCCTTGTCAGCACCATTTCACTAGCCTACCTGCCTGAAACTACAGTTCTTTATAGTGAGTATTAGCTAACCAGAATGATAATTCATTATTCTCTGATAATTTTTAACATTCTCTGATCAAAAGTCACTCTTTTCACCTAAAAGGAACTGCTTCTGCCACAAGTTGTTCCACTGTAAGAGAGACCTGAAAATGTTACTGACTGGACTGTGATTAGTACACTAAGTTCTTTGCCTCCAGTGTCATAGATTATCTGCTGCAGATCATGTAGCTTGCCAACAACAGCTTGTACATACTGAGTGTTTTCTCCATTAAAAGTTCAACATCATATAATGGCCCAACGGTGCAGCAGTAACGCTACTGCTTTCAAAGCTGACAACCCAGGTTCGGGAACTAGCCTAGAGTGTCAGACGGCCAACTGCAAGGAGGCAGGGTGAGCATCTCATGGACAGCTTTTCTCCTCTGGGGGGGGTCAGTTGCAGGGACTCTGTAACACCTAGCAGAGGCTGGGCGGAGTGACCGGGTTCCATATGTGCAAGGTGGGATGCATTGGTGGGCATCAGTGTGCCATGTGTGGGAGCATGCATGGTCACACCTGAGAAGTCCCTGCACTGCTGTGCCTCCATGAAGAAGCAAAGGAATAACATATGGGCTACAGCAGTATGGCATGCAATGAAGCTGCTCCCTGATATAACCAAAAGATGCCAAGTGTAAGCCTCGGCTGCGATACATGGTGGATACTGGTCTCTCCCTCAGGAGCCCTGTTGCGAGAAGTATGTCACACACCACCCAGTTCAGGCAGCTCATGGATAAGGAAATGGCAGAAGAGTGTGGGGGTCATGGGCAGATAAGGGGTAAATCCCTACCAGCCGCCAGCACCAAAAGAGAATAAACAAAGTTAAAAAAAGAGTGCTATGTCATGATCTCAAAAAGTCAAACTGCTGAAGGGAAGGCAAGCTCCTTCTAACATGCTTCACCAGTATCCAAAATGCCAGAGTATAGCATGTTAACTTAATGCAAATTCAGCATCGGCTCATTCTTACTCTGAAAACAAGTTATCCTCAGCACATTAGGCTGGGGGATTGGTACAACAATAAATAACAATAAGTACAAACAATCAGCAGTAGAACAATAGTTGATATGCAGCAGTCCATAATACAGATGTGCAAAACAGCAGCATGCAATAAATATTATTGGCAGTAAAATAAGATCAAGCCAGATGGCAGGGACATGACACTACAAGAGAAGAAACAAGGAGCAAAATTAAAGGGAGGGCTTCAAGTGGCTCACCATGGGGTTAATGGGCTAGACTAGGGACCACAGTGAGACACTGGGCAAACAGGTTATTTAGAAAGAGGGAAGCAGACACAGGTAGTATGAAGTAAATCCAGGGCTTGCTTCTTGGGACCAGTGTGAAGTAGAGGGCTGAGGGAGAGAAGGAAGGAAGGAAGTCCCAGAGGACACAGAGTCTCCAAGAGAAAGACGTTTATCCAGCTGACAAGCAACATCTAGAAGTAAGGAAAAAGTAAGAGTAAGAATTTCTAAGGGCATAGACCAAGGGTGGAGAAATTGTGAGCAGTCAAGATAGACATTCCTAAAGAGAATGATGAACCAAAACTTGAGGATCAGTAAGGCACAGTGCAAGAGATGACAATTTTCCAGAAATAGTCACCCCAGAGAGGAGTAACGATCACAGTGGTGCATGTGAAGTGGGCAGCTCAGAGCACAGCAATCTCATGTCTGGCATCAACAGGGAGACAAGCACTGTTGTGGAGTAGAGCAACAAGCTTATGGAGGAGTTTGGAGGAAATGGTTGGTGTGAATAGCAAAGTCTAGAGAGTGGTCTAACCAGACCGCAAGGCACTTAAAAGATGTGACATGGTCCAATGGATAACTGATATGGGTCTTAAAAAATGACCAGAGAGTAAGTAATGCCAGTTTAGGTTTACACCTGAAGATCATGGCCATACTTTTCTTAGCATTCAAAATCAGTTGGTTTGAGCAGAACCACCAATGAATGGTATCCAGGTCTAGATGGCAAATAGATTCAAAGGAGGTGTTATCTGGACCACAGACATACAGAACTGCATCATCCACATATACAGTATATGAATATGGGAAAAGTTACAGAGTGGGGACAGATCATTCTAAACTATGGACAGGAGAACGCATTCTGGGAAAAAGATCTGTGGGATACCCATGTCAATATGGAGAGGAGACTGACCTACCAAGAACATACTGGACTCTGTTAGGTACTGTAGACGCTGAACCAGAAGAGTACTTGCAGAAACAGACCCACAGTGGGCAACTTGTTCATTAGGATGGGGTGGCACTGGGAGACATTGTCAAAGGCTTTGGGGGAGTCAATTAACATGGCAGATGCAAGGAGTCCTTAAGCAGTCCCAGTGAGGACAGAGTCCAAGATTCTTAACAGGGGAATAGCAATCATATGGTGATACTATCTATAGATTAGTTGGACAATCTCTTCCAGAAAGATTGAATATTTTATTTACTAGAATGTCCAGATTTGCACTAAAGTGTAACTACATATCTCATCAAGACACTGTTAATTGAAATGTACTGAGCACTATTGCTCCAATGGAAAGAAGCAAACTGTCTGAAAGCAATTTTTTTGTTGGTTATTTATTCACTGTGCCTTTGCTAACCAATTTACTTGCTCATCACAGTAATGTGCACCCCTTTCAGGATGTAAACAGCAGCTTTTTTTCTTGGTTTATGTTCTGTGCCACTGTCATTTTGTTTACCTCACAGATAGCTTATTTTACTTTAGGTGTCTGCCCATTCTGCTCTTTCCAGCTTCACAGAGCACCAAACCATCTCCAATCCAAAACATAGTATCTGGAGACCCCACAGAGGGAAGCCGCCCAGTGTGCCCCAAACAGGGAGCCCTGTCTGGACTTACACTAGTTCTGCTTTGAGATACTGAATATGCAGGGTGATTCTGGGGCTAAACATGTGGGTATGTGTGACACAGTCATTGACACCAGGCAGCATTTTGTTAAATTACTCCTGCCCATCATCCTCATTGCTTGTGGAGTCCTCCCAGCATTGGACCATGACTGAGGGCTGCAGAACACTGTGTGGTCACCCACAACATCCCATGCTGTCCCTGAGCCTGTAGAAGGTATAGTAGTAAGTACTCCTCCATGCTTCCTTCAGAGCCTGAGATAGCTGCCTATGCTGCACGCCCACATGTTAACTGACCCAGGATGGCTGCTCAAGTTTGTACAGTGAATCCAGTTCATCCATATGGAAGTGTGTTGTGCTCCACCGGTGCCATTAACCCAGGAATTTTTAAAACTGCCAAGAAACAAGTTTATGTTTGGCACAACGGCCTTTACCTATTCACCTGCTTTGTCCTGGAATTACCTTTCACCAGAATTGTGCAGTATTATTTTCCTTAACATGTTTATTAAGTGTACAATTTTTAGAGCTCCCATCAAGCCCCCAACTGGTGCATTACCCCAAATGGATTTGAACAGTCCACATCTTGGCATTTTCTGAGCTGCAGATTATGAAGGGGAAGGGATCATAATTCTTGGCTCAGAGGAGTCGGCCACCGGTTTCCTTCCCCTTCATGGTACTGCTAGGTGAAAGCTCCACCCCGTGCCAGCCCCATACTCTGACATTTTGTGATGTACCTGTTTGTAGAGCATGGGGGCTTGCTACATTCAAATGAATGGAGGTGAGTTTTAAAATATGTTTTTCATATTTTAGAAGTCTAGTGGAACCAGCTCAAAGCCATCACCCATCACTCAACCAATGAGGCTCTTGTTAGTTGAGCTGTGGCTTTATGTTGACACTAGCAGAGCTTTTAGCTAGTGGTACCAGGAAAGGGAAGGGATCAAGTGGCCAGTGGCTTTATGTTGGCACTAATGGAGCTTTCATGTAGTGGTATCAGGAAAGGGAAGAGATCTGGTGGCCGGCTCAACTGAAGCAAGAATTATGATCCCTTCCCCTTTATAATCTATAGCTCAGAAAATTTCAAGATATGGCCCACATATTCTGACAAGATGTGCAGCGCATCCCTGGATGCACCATGTATCTCTAGACTTATGTGGGCCATCGGGGACATGGCCATATTCAAAGGCCACTAATGTACCTTGCAGTCCTGACTGTGCCGCCACACACAATATTGTGATGTGCCTATGCAAATGAAGGGTCCCTTCTGCATATGCCACACATCACAATATTCAACCCCTTTGAAGCATAAAAATGGCCGGTTGTGCCGGTGCATAGTTGTGCTTTTGAAACCCTACCTTAACTAAGCACAGGGCAGGGTGGTGCCTCATGCACAGTGTAGGGCTGGGTACACATCCCCCCTCCCAGCCCCATCACTATAAAATAGCAAGTATCCCTCTGCCCTTTTTCCATAGTGTAGTGTCCCCCCCTCCCCAGCTCCTATCACTGTTACAATAAAAAGTTTACCCGAGCCTCTTTTCCATATTGTAGTGTCCCCTCCCCACAGCCCGATCACTGTTAAAATAAAAAGTTTACCCAATCCCCTTTCCCATAATGTAGTGTTCCTCTCCCCAGGTCTGATCACTGTTAAAATAAAACATTTACCTGATCCCCTTTTCCATTGTGTAGTGTCACCCTCCCCAGCCCCAATCACTGGTAGAATAATAACAAAACCCTGACCCCCTTTCCTGGTTGCTGGTAGTCCCCACCCCATTAGACATTGACCACCGGATCCCCCATTCCAACCCATGCCAGCTACTGGCACAGCTCCTCCTCAACCTGCCAGGCCAGCTGCCAATTGATTGGTACTGAGCCCATACTGTAAATAGTATACACTTATTGGTTGTCTTGACAACCCATGAGTGTGTACTATTTACTGTATGAGCCTGGTACCGATCAGTCAGTGACTTACTGTGGCAGGATGAAGAGGGCTGTGGCAGTCAATGGCATGGGTTGGGATAGGGGGAGTGGGGTGGAGGGTCAACGCCTAATGGGGTGGGGGGGACCACTAGCAACCATGGAAGGGAGTTTATTATTCTAACAGTGATCAGGGCTGGGGAGGGGAGACACTACACTATGGAAAAGGGGACTGGGTAATCCTTTTATTTTAACTGTGATTGGGGCTGGGGAGGGGGATGCTACACTATGAAATAGGGAACTGGGGTTTTCAGTGTATTTTAACAGTAATCAGGGCTAGGAGAGGGATGGCCTGGCGCACAACACAGCCAGTGCAGCCATGCAGATGAGCCCATATTGGGCATGCAAATGGCCCCACTGCACCCTGCATGCCCAATGGGCTCTGTGGTGCATACAGGTATGCACCACGCATTTCCCTATGGGTGGTCTTCAGCCTCACAGCCCGGATGCACCGCACCATACATGGCTGCCACTTGCTGTGTGCCGCACATCCAGGGTCCCATATTCAAACAGATCATGTGGTCTGTTGCAATCGTGCATTCTGTTTGAATATTGCACCAGAGCCAGCCAGCCCAACTTATTTGCATGGCACACCGATATGCACGTGCATCTGTCCGGCCCTGAATATGGGGCCCTTAGACTGTTTGAGTTCAGGTAGGGTGAGACACCATAGGGGTGCTTAGTGACTTTTTTAAAAAAAGAACTATAAAAACTTTATAAAGTACTTGTACATGTTGTTGATTTTTATGTAGTAACTGCATGTGTAGCATGTATTCTTCATTGTGTGTCTGTTGTAAACTCCCTCAGAGTGTTCTAACCTATGTTTGTAACTCATCTCTGTACTGTTGTCGTATTATGCTGGGCCATTGGAGATCTAAGGGCTCAGCTCCAGGCAGCATGGGCAAAGATGGTGCACCTCAAATTGTATATTCAGGAGGAAATATTTTATAAGAACCACCGCCATTTCCCCAACGTCCAACAGAAGCACCTCGACTGCAGAGGGTAGTTGGTCCAGGAGGTTGGCAGGTGGTTAGGAGGGGCAAATCAGGTGCTCCATCACTCGGTGCTCTCCAACATATCACCTCCATAAACCATATAAAAACTACAAACAGGTATCTGCCTCTATCTCTGAAATCAAACAAAGGGGCAGAGGACACTGCAGAGCAGGACACTGCCGCACAGGAGCTAGCACAACAAAACACTACCAAAATAGGAACCAAAACAAAAAAAGCAAAAAGGAAATCCAAAAAACTTCTGATCATAGGAGACTCCATGATTCGGGGAGTTGATACCTATCTCCAGCAAGGGGTAATGGTCAGATGTCTCCCATGTACATCAGCATGGAGAGACACTGACCGCATTGCTAAAACTGTACAGGAAGCAGGAGAAAACATTGACATCCTGGTACACATAGGGACTAACGATCTCGCCAGCCGGTCAGTTGTGAAGACCAAGGAACACCTGACAAGGCTGGGTGACAAACTATCATCCATTTCATCCGGCATCTCCTTCTCTGAGATCCTGCCAGTCTGGGACAGGGGGGCAGATGGAAGGAAGGTCAGAGAAGGGGAGATAGGGGAGCTAAATATGTGGCTCGAGGACTGGTGACAGGAAAAAGGGCACAAATTTGTAGGTAACTGGCAACAGTTTTGGGAGCAAAAGTTCTTTAAATTTGATGGACTGCATCTGACTAAGGAGGGAGTCAGTGCATTGGGGCAGAAGTTTGACATCTTTGCAGAATATTTAAACTAGCAAGTGGGGAGAGGAGTGTTGCATCCGATACATCGAATGGGAAGAACACCCCTTCCCCTCAGCTAGTGGTTTAACAGGAGTTCAGCATGTTTGTAGTTCATTTGCATCACCAGGTAAGGAAAAAGGTCCGACTCCACATACAATGCACAGGGGGACGCCAGATCTCTCTCAACAACTAACACACCAAAATCTGGCCAATGGAAAATCATGTACACAAATGCTCGCAGTCTGGGAAACAAGATCCCAGACCTCCAGGCAATAATGACAGAGGCTAAAGTGGACATAGTAGCCATTAGCGAGACATGGTTCACCAGTAACCACACTTGGGAGACTTGTGCACTCCGGCTATATACTGTTCAGAAGAGACCAAGGTGCAAAAAGGGGGTGGAGTGTCCCTTTATGTTAATGAAAATATCAAAGCTACAGAAATTCAGAATACACATAAGGAGCCAGAAGAACTGTGGGTCAGCCTGGAAACAGGAAATTGGACAGCCATACGAACTGGGTTGTCTACAGGCCACCAGACCAGGGGGAGGACATAGACACATTACTGTTAGAAGATATACAAAACATGACAGCTAAAGGGGAGGTTCTGATAATGGGAGACTTCAACATACCAGATACAGATTGGTCAATACCAGCAGAAATATCTGCCAAAACTAGACACATAGTGGATTCCCTGCAGGGGGGGAGGGCCTCAAACAACTGGTACAACAACCCACAGAAGACAGGGCTATCCTAGATCTAGTACTGACTAACAGGGAAATGATCACAAATCTCCAAGTAGACGGTCACCTGGGGGCCAGTGACCACCACATGGTATGGTTCAATTTGGCCATTAGAACTAAATCATCCCATTCCAAGGCAAAAAATATGGAACTTCAGAGGAGCTGACTTAGATAAGATGGCCAGCAGAGTTATGCTAGCCCTAGCAAAAAGAAATACAAATGAGGGGTACAGGCAAAGTGGGCTAGTATTAAGGATGCAATACTTGAAGCAACATCCCACTGTGTTAGAGAGAAAAGGAAGTGCAAAAGAAGAAGGAAACCACTTTGGTTCTCAAAAACAGTAGCAGAAAAGGTCAGAGCCAAAAGGCTGGCCTTCAGGAAATATAAGGGAATGCAGCGGGATGAAGATAGGGAGACATACCAAACTTCCCTAAGGGAAGCAGGGAAGGCAGTAAGGCAAGCAAAGGCCCAAACCGAGAAAACATTAGCACAAACAGTAAAAGAAGGTGACAAGACTTTCTATAGATACTTTAGTGAAAGGAGAAAGTCCAGAGGGGGTATTGCTAAGATCAAAGGGTATAAGGGTTTGTGTGAGGAGGAAGACCATGTAAAAGCATCTATCCTAAACAGATATTTCTGCTCAGTATTTACTGAAGAGAAAGTAGGGCAGGCCCACAGCTCTGCACCATGGACACAGGGGGGAGGGAGGGAGGTATGCACTAGTCCCTTTACAAAAGAAAGGGTCCTACAAGAGCTTGATAAGCTCAGGGTGGACAAGGCAATGGAACCTGATGGCGTGCGTCCCAGGGTACTAAAGGAGCTAAGGGTGGAGCTAGCAGAGCCATTATCAGAACTGCTTAGTGAGTCTCTGGGCACAGGAGAGGTCACAGAAGACTGGAGAAGGGCTCATGTGATCCCGCTCCACAAGAGCGTTAGCAAGGAGGAGGCAGGGAACTACAGACCAGACAGTCTTACCTCAGTAGTGGGCGAGATTACGGAGGCACTCCTTAAAGAAAGGATAGTGCAACACCTGGAATCCATAGGAGCACAGGATCCAAGACAGCATGGGTCTACAACAGGAAGGACCTGTCAAACTAATCTCATAGATTTCCTTGACTGGGTAACCAGAGTGGTGGACCAAGGGGGAGCATTTGATGTCACCTACCATGACTTCAGCAAAGCTTTCGATACTGTTCCACATAGAAGATAGATTAATAAGCTGGGTAGGCTCAGGGGGGGGTCCGAAGTTGGTCAACTAGGTGGCAAACTGGTTGGCGGGCAGAAAACAAAGAGTGGTGTTAAATGGTATACAGTCAGAAGAGATGCAAGTCACAAGTGGGGTACCTCAGGGATCAGTCCTGGGGCCACTACTCTTCAATATCTTCATCAATGACATTGCAGATGGACTGGAGGGTAAGGTTTGTCTGTTTGCAGATGACACCAAGATCTGCAACAGAGTAGATGATCCAAATGGGGTGGGCAGAATGAGAAGAGATCTGGATAAACTGGCAAAATGGTTGGAAGAGTGGCAACTTGGGTTTAATGCAAAGAAGTGCAAGATCATGCAAATAGGGAGGAGAAACCCTGAAGCCACCTATTGGCTGGGAGGGGAGTTGCTGGCAGTCACAAGGGAAGAAAGAGACTTGGGCATCATCATCACAGATTACCTGAAATCATCCAAGCAGACCACTAAAGCAGTAGGTAAGGCTAGGGAGATGTTGGGGTGCATTAGTAGGGGTATCACAAGTCATAAGAGGGAGGTAATAATTCCTCTTTACAAGACACTGGTTAGGCCCCATCTGGAGTACTGCATGCAGTACTGGAGGCCGCACCTTCACAAGGACATTAACAAAATTGAGGCAGTCCAGAGAAGGACAACCAAAATGGTGCAGGGACTGCATCAGAAAACATATGAGGACAGATTAATGGAGCTCAATATGTATACCTTAGAGCAAAGGAGGGAGAGAGGTGATATGATCAAAACATTCAAACACCTTAAGGGCATTAACAAGGTGAAAGAGCCTAACATGTTTCAATATAAGAAAAATAGCAGGACAAGAGGACACAGCATGAGATTAGAGGGAGGCTGATTAAGGGGTAATGTGAGGAAGTTGTTTTTCACAGAAAGGGTGGTGGATGCATGGAATGGCCTACCTCAGGAAGTGGTGGATATGAATACAGTACAGGGCTTCAAACAGGCATGGGATAGGCATAGGGGAGCAATACAGATAAGTATGAATAAATAGGCCATTGACAGAGTAAAGGCCAATAGCACATTCATAAGATAGAAAAAATTTGCAGACTGGATGGGCCTTGCGGTCCTTATCTGCCATCAACTTCTATGTTTCTATTAACCAGAAGACCCCTGTGAACAAGAGGATTCCTCTCAGTGGGCCTATAAATAATTTTGAAAATACTGCAGAGGGAGCAACATTTATTCCAAGCTTCCTAAACGTATTGTCACTTATTGTTATCGTCTGTGAAAATAACTTAGAGCTTCTTGTAAAACCTGCCATAACCCGAGGAATGGCCCTGTGTAGGCCTGAAAGCTTGTGTACTGAAATGTTTTCTGTTAACCCAATAAAAGGTATTGCATCACCTATTTCACCTATTTGTCAAAGACCACTACAGCTATATAAGCATTTACATGCAATACATTTAGTGATTTTTTTCAGCTTAGCCCTATTTATTGGCCTGCCAATACCAGCTGCATTTCGGGATGGTGGGGAACACCAAATGCAGCTCAGAGACTCTATCTCTGCATCAGTGCCGGCTGACACAGATGCCGACCCTCCCCTCACCCCTATCAGAACCCAGCATCACACATCCCACGCAACTCATCTCCCTAGTTACGCAGCTAGCAGACGATTTAGTGCCATGCCTGGAGCAAGTGGCAGAAGGTTCTCAGCAGAGGGGCATTCTACTGACAAAATATGGTACCTGCCATTAAGTCTGTTCCTTCCTTAACCCCTGCCGATGTCAACACAGAAGCTGCATCCAGGATCTGAAGTTGCTCCAGAGGGATTTGTGGACACAGGAGAGAAAGAAATATTGCAGCACGGATTCTTAATAGTCACAAATTGCTCTTCACCCACCGACCCATGAAATTAAACTAATAAGATAATGTTGCATTTCTTAGTAAATCTACACAACCTTAATCTAGTGAAAATGTAATCTAATTAGTATAGAACCTGTTTATGAGCTGAAAGTGAACTGAAAAACAGAAAATGCATGAATGCATTTAAGAGAGATACTGGGCTGCTTTTAGGTCCACAACATCCCCCTAATATCCTGCAATTAAAATGACTAGTGCTGTATTTAGCTGACACAGATGCCGCCACAGATTTATGATTGTAATGGCCTGGCTGCCACGGTGCCATACCGGGGCCCTCAGAAGACATGTTCTTACATACCGAGTTAGCCGGTCTGGGTTTGGGTGTATGAATCCACACTGTGACAAGGTTCATTAGTATGGTACCTCCATCTGGGGCAGTCACACCCATGCTAAGTATGTACTACTGCACACAGGAAAGCTAACCACCAGAAAACTATAAATTGGAGATTTAAGGGTTACATGGACACTACCTGCAGCTCAACAGTTTCTGTAATCACTCTCTTCACAATCAAAGATACTTCAAGCTTGCAGAAGATGCAATTGATGTTAATGCAATTTCCTTTTAAGTATAGTTAATTTCAACTCTGGTGTGACTTCAGTTCTCAGAGAGTTTAATGTTCAGATGTTAGGCTGATTCATGTGGGTATCGCAAAGTATCATCATTTTCTTACTGTTAATTATTAGTTATTCTTGCTCACAATTCTTTTTGCTATTTTGCATGCATCCTCTAGCACCACTGCTCTGCTCTCACCCCAGATGGGGAGCTACAGCACCATAATGCCCTGTCATGATGAGGACTACACTGGGGACCTAGTTCTTAGTCCCACAGGACTATAACGCTATTGGTCCCTATCCTACTCTCAGGGGGTAGGTTTTTCCTTACCTCATGCACTGGCCTGAGGAACCCATGTTTCTCTCTCTCTCTCTCTCTCTCTCTCTCTCTCTCTCTCTGTCTCTCCCTTTTCCATATTCTGTTTCTCTGTGTCTCAGGTTTTTAAACCTTTTCTGGGACCCTGCCCTTGTCTGAAAGCCATCTGGGAGCCCCATGGAAGGATACCCCCCCCCCACCCAAATCTTTCTTTGGACTCCTGCAGACTCATCTCACTGATACTGGGCCTCTACCTCCTCTAATGGCATCTAGTTAGCCCTTTACATATTGCTGGGCTTCTCCCAACTGGTTCTTTGTTCCCAAAATAGTAATAAATTCTGGTCAGAGCCAGTACAGCTGCTAATGCATTGACCAGCTACTAGATACAGAATATGTGACTTAGCTGTAATGTACTTGTTGTAGTATTGCAATGTAAAAATACCACACTTACTGAACAGAAAAAATGTATGAGGCATGGATTCTACCACCCTTGGAAACTATTTGAAGGGGGAGGGTCAAGCAGTTGGTAAGCAATGGTATAGATTCCTATGCAATCTATAGCATAGCATTACAGATGTATTGTGATCAATACCCCACTGACATTTTCCCTCAAGGGGGATAAAACAGCAAAGTTCACCTTTTCTGGTTGGGGCCACACCCAGCAGACTGCTAACAAGAAGTCTGTTTTCAGTGTTGGAAATGGAAAAAATACACTGAGGGAATCCATCACCTTTGATCTAGCATTGAATGTTTCTGACAGGGGTCTGGAGATATGATTCTTCATTTTACATTATGTTGCATTTTTGCACTTTATTTAGTTAGTTTTTATGCCTTTAGGGGTGTGTATTTTACACAGAAGCAGTCTTTCCTCATTTTGCTCCTGGAACTGAGGCAGGCTTTTTCATCTCACTCCTGAAACTGAGTTGTTGTTTGTTGTTGTAAAAGTTTATTCCTTATAAGTTCAGAAAAAGGATAACCCTTTGAGTGATTAGACTCATTTTCAATGGGGTCCAATACAAGGAATACAATTTCAGTTTCATAAAAATAAAATACATATAATGCATTAAAAATACATGTTTTACAGAGTAATACTCTGTCACACTCATAATATTATATTCCATATACAGCAACGTATACTAACAAGTTTTAGGGATATAAAACCCCATAGGTTCCCTCTCATTTCCACTACTGTCTGCTTTAAGCTGCATGAAACAGTCTTAAAATGAAACAGACAGATGGTATTAGGGTATAGTGATTAGACCACAGGCTCAGGAACCAGCAAGTTTAGGTTCAAATCCCACCAGAAACACTTACTCACTGTTACCCTGAGCAACTTGCAGTAGCTTTAAGTGTAAGAGTATGGTTCATGTAATATCAGGAATTAGCATAATGTTTAACAACAGATTAAACTGGGGTTTGCTCTGCTTCTATTGCCTTTACCTGTTCTGATGTACTGCAGTATTATTACTTGTATTATGGTCTTGAAGTGGTACAGTTCCTTGACAGAGATCTGACAAGCTACAATCACAGTTCCAACTGAACAACCATAGGGCCCTGTGCATGAAAGTGCAGAAAGTACTCACCAAAGGTGTATACCCCCACCTGTGCAGCTCCACACCTGCAGACAGGTGCACACCAGCTGGTTTTTACTATTGCTGGCCACCTGTCTGCAGCCCTGCTCCCTAGCGCACAGTCGTGCATTGCTGTATCAAGTCTGCATGGGGCAGAGAACAGGATCCAGGTAGGCATCCAGTCAGATGCCTGCCCTGGATCCCAGAGCAAATTCCTTACTCAGGCATGCGGGGGAGCCTTGGGATGGCGTAGAGCCCTGCAGAATTAAAGGGACACTGGCAGCTCCTGTCTGTGCTGGCCATAGGGCATGTGGGGCCCATAAGCAAGGCTGAGCATACTGTGCTGCCCCAAGAGAAACAGTAGTACGTCTACCCTGTCTGCCCCCCAAAAGTGTTCTGTGTAGTGTGGCACACATACAGGTACAGCTACTGTACAGTTAGAGTGGGTATACTGAGCAGGTGACAATAAAGGTATTATCAGTAACACTACATGACAGGTGAGGACACAAGCTGCTAGGTGGGTATCATCAAGTACTGTATGATGTGTCATGACCATACTGGCACTGTACCAAGAACACAATACACACAGCATGGTTCCTTACAAGAGCTGGTCTCACACTGTAATATGACACATGCACACATTTCCATCTCCAAGACGTATCCCACAGTTAACCCCTCTATGAGTCATGGAAGCTGTGCCATGCATAAGTGTTCAAGTGTATGCAGGTCCCACAGCTCACGACTCAGCTCTCTGTGCCATTGTCCACTCTCTCCTTCCCACCCTTCCTGCCATGTCCCAAAACCTGACACTATGCACTGCACATCAGCACACCAACATCTGCCATCCTCACCACAGCCGCAGCACAGATCTGTTTCTCAAATATGGCACTGTACCCATATGTGCTGTATAGAATACTCCAGAAGACACAGCAGCTGTCAATGCCCACACTGGGCTGTACTGTCTAGTACACTTTCCCCACCTTTCTCCCTCCACACCAGTGCCCCATCCCCCTGACTCTCCACACCGTACTGAGCCACCGATGGGGCACCAATACACATTCATGGATGGGTACGGAGCAAGTGGTACTGAGGACTGATACCACTGTTTCTGCTGCAGTGCTGGCTATCCACAATGCATGCATATACAGTGCAGTATATATCTAGTGATGGCATGACACCATCCATTAGGGCACGACATGCAGGAGGTCAGAGGGAGATGATACTGTACCACTGTCATCTGGGGCTGGCAGTATAGCCTAGTGATTAGAGTAATTAACTGTGAATGAGCTTGGTACATCTAGCAGACTGAGGTTTGAGTCCCACAAACTCCACTTGCATACTATGTGACTCTGAGCAAGTCACTTAACCTTCCCAGTGTTCCCAGGTCGCCCCTGAAAACAGGTACTTGTTCTTAGTATGCCTTACCCAGTTACCAAAGACTAAAATAAAAAAAAATCCATACATGCCAGTACGCTACTGTCCAAGGGAACACTAGATGGTGCCTGATGGCAATGACCTCTGCGGCACCATGAGTGAGCGTGGGAGGGTCACATAATGCAGTTATGGCAGGGTCCCCCCAGCTGTAACTTGTGCACTCCAGTGTGTGGCATTCTGTGCCTTTGTGAATTGCATGGAGTGTGGGCACGCCCCTCACACACCCTGAACTGCCCAAGGTGTACAGCTGCCATTGCCGGGGGAGCCAGTGTAAAACTGGCTGGTGAGCTGATAGTGAATGCCACTGAGGGTGCACTGGACACCTCCCCATGGATCATTCTCACTTAAGCTGGTCTACACACCTCAGATATGTGGTGTGTAGGCTTTGTGCATGGGGCCTTTAGTTTGTGAAGTCAGTGGTAAAGTTCCTTGGTGATCAGACCTTAGCCACACTGCATCCACAGCTTTAACTGGCTGAACTAGGTAGTGAGCTTTTTGCTTCAAGAGGACAGATGGTATTGGAGTATACTGGTTACATCACAGGTTCAGGAACCAGCAAGGTCAGGTTAAAAAAAACAACTAAAAGTAGTTTACATTTCCACTCTCTGCGTATCTATGTAAATTGGAGCTATTAATGCCATAATGACTGCCTGTAGTTATCTCACTATCAGTAAATATGATGACAGTAATAAATGTTTCTACTATGTCAGAGCTACATTAGTTGATGATAGAATTGTTCTTCAGTCACTAACACTTGTCCCTGCTGCAGTATGTTAAGTACTGTGTGTAGTCAGCAGCATTCTGCCAGCTGCAGAAGTGGCACAGAAAACCGAAGAAAGTGCCACAACCATAGCTTCATGTGTAAAGTGGATCTGGTATGAGAAAGGGGAGGGGGTGTGGGGCACAAACAGGAAATAACAGGAATCTTATGCATACCAATGGTTTGGTGAGATTCCTTTGTGGAAACAGAAGGTAATATGTGTCAGTTCCTGTACCTGTCTTCCCTGCTCCTTCTCATTAGTAAAGCATTGCATAACTCTAACCATGCATCCTTGCACAATTGCTTATTTATAATCTTTACTTACCTATTTGCATTGATTGCATTTGTATTTACTATTCTTTAATATACCACTGTTTCTCCCTTCCCCCTTCCCCTAGGACACATCTGAAAATTAACTGTTACCATCTCAGTAGGTCTTTCTATAGCACAGAGTGATAAGGAACCCCATGGAATGCTAGTGATCAAAGTTTATGTACCAAGCCAGGAACATTAGGAGTGAAAGCGAGCACAGGAGGATGGACTGCACATCTTGTCATATGGCATCTGCGTTCTAGTGTTAAGGAACAAGCAAGACATGGCAATACAGCAGCATGGAGAGGGGTGCAGAGGAACATCTGGTACTCACAAAAGCACACTGGTATCATCAGTCAGTATCATAAGAGGATGGGCTGAAAACATGCCAGCTCAACTGTAATATGATACTCACTTTGCAAACTGGTCTGTGCTCTGCAGCACTCTCCTACTCTAAACAGTGACTCACCCAAAAAAAGGTACAGTTGTGTAAGAACTTACCACAACAGTAGATCTTCAATAGACTCTCTTGCAGCAGGTCACACCTTTAGGAATGTTCCAGCTGCAAGCATAATTTCCAGCTGGAAGGATTTATCAGTAGTCAACCTGGGACCACCTCCGATGACATCACATGTTGTGTCCTGGTACGCATAAAAGGGAGCAGTACAAGATGTACCTCTGTTCTTTTCCCTTTCAGCGACCGCATATAATAACATGATTCAAGAGGCCTCTGAGTGAACCAAGGAGGAAGTGGAAATACCCTAATATTTCATGCAGAGAGTAGGAGCATGTCTCCCTCCTAGAGTGGGAAGCAAGGGGGCTGGAGGGAGGGGCAGCATGACCTGCTGCAAGAGATTCTCTCGAACATCTACTGTTACAGCAAGTTCTTATGCAACTGTACTATCTTCACTGAGGAATGCTCTTGCAGCAGGTCACATCTTTAGGAATGAATTCCCAGCAGTTGGGAGGCAAACAGGGCGGCAGAGCGTCAAATAAGAAGTTAGAACAACAGGCCTTGTAAGACTGCTATACAAAAATTGGCTAATTTTTGGGATGCAATATCTAAACTATTATGTTTAATGAAAGTATACACTGTTGACAAAGTTGCTGCTTCACAAATTTCAGTTGCTGAAATGCATCTAAAGCATGCCACTGAGGCAGCCATGCCCCGGAAGAAGTGAGGTTTTATCACCCCAGGAGCAGTTTATTGTATTTTACATAACAAAAAGTAATGCAGTTGGCCAACCATGTGGACAAGCACTGCTTAAAAACAGGATTGCCCTCTTTTACCAGGGACAAATGAAACAGAAAGCTGCTCTGATTTGCGCTGGGGTTTGGTGTGAAGATAACATAAAATTCTATGCACATCCAATGTATGGAGCAAGGATTGTCCTGGATTAGTAGGCTCCACATACAAGTAAGTGTATGGATTGATTTAATGTAAAGTCTGATACCACTTTTGGGAGAAAATTAGGATTAGTACATAATGACACCCTATCCTTATGGAAATTCAGGTAAGGTTCCTTACACATAAGTGCTTGCAATTCAGATATACATCTACTTGATATAATTGCAATTAAAAAAAGAGTTTTCAAAGAGAAATATCATAGCACACATGAGGTTGCAGGTTCAAAAGGGTTAAATGTAAGTTTCTCAAGAGCAAAATTTAAGTCCTAAGGAGGGACAGGGTTCCTGATAGGGGGGTTTGAGGTGAAGGATACCTTTCAGAAAGGTTTCCATCACTTGCAGTTGGGTCAAAGGTTTTTCTTGTACTAGGATGTGAAAAGCAGAAATGGCTGAAAGATGTACTTTTATTGAACAATACTTCAAGCCACTATCTGATAGTGACAGCAAATAATCCAAGATGTGTTATGGTGGATAGGCCTATGGCTCTAGATCATGATCCTTTTCCCAGATTGAAAATGTTTTCCACTTAGTAGAATAAGTGGACCTGGTCGTGGGTTTATAAGCTGCCCATAAAACCTCCACCACACATGGGGAGACCTGAAACCTGGATAGTACTATGCCCTCAGGAGCCAGGCAAGAAGATGCAGGGAGCACATGTTGAGATGAAGAAGTGTTCCCTTGGTTTGAGTCAGCAGGGTAAGGCAAATGGATAAGTGGAAGAGGATCCTGGACAGTTAATTGTTGTAGCAATAGGAACCAGACCTGTCTCAGCCACAGAAGCACAATGAGAATCATGTAGGCCTTGTCCCAGAGTAGTTTGAGTAGACCCCTCTGTATGAGAGGGAAGGGAGGGAAGGCATAAAGAAATTTGTCTGTCCAGGAATAAGATAACATGTTCAGCCGTAAAGCTCCAGGATCTGACTCTAGTAAGCAACAGTGAGGCAGTTTGGCATTGTGCAGAGAGGCAAACAGATCTACATCTGGTCAGCCCCACTGAAGGAAAATTTCTTCTAGAACATCCTATTCATGTTTCTGCACTTTGGATCTGCTCAGTGTATCTGCTAGAGTGCTTTTGGTGCCAGGGACATGTGCCACTGTTAGATGTATCCCTGTTTGGATTGCCCAATACCACACTCTCATTGATTCCCTGCACAAGGAGTAATAATTTGTTCCTCCTTGTTTGTTTAAGTAATGAACAACTGTGGAGTTGTCTTACTGAATCTGAAGACAACCCTGGGGAAGAAGGGTCTCAAACACCTGTAGGGCATATAGGACCACCCTCATTTCTAGGATGTTCATGTGTAACCTTGCTTCCACTGAGTTCCATTTCTCTTAGGTCTGCAGATCTGCCAGATGGGCACCCTAGCCTTGTGAGGAGGCATCAGTGGTCATAGTGTGCTGAGGAATGGGAGCCTGGAACTGAACCCTGCATAAGAGGTTGTTCAGAGGCATCCACCATTGTAACCCATGGAGTTCCGGGGACAACAATAGAACCTGTGCCTCAAAATCATTTGTTCTTTGGTCCCATTGGACTCTCAGTGTACACTGTAGGACCCTCATGTGCAGTTTGGCATGAGGGATGGTTGGGATGGCTGCAGCCATATGCCCGAGTAGATAAAAATAGTCTCAAGTTGAGACAAACCAACCATCACTGAGCTCTGTTGCCAGAGTAATCATTTTTTCCACTTGGTCTCTTGGTAAGAAGGCTAGACTCCTGGAGGTGTCAAGGATGGCTCCAATGTACTGAAGACACTGGGTGTAATCCATTTTGGATTTTGGTATAGTTTTTGTGATTCCTAGGGAGAAAAACAACTGAAATGTTTGAGATAATGTGGTTTCCAACTGAGGGCTGGATGAAGCTTTGAGCAGCCAATTGTCCAGGTAATGAAAAACATAGTGGCTTCTACTTCAAAGGGTGGCTGCCACTACCACAAGGCACTTCGTGAAAACTCGAGGTGCTGAGGCCAAACTGAATGGAAGGGCTCTAAACTGATAATCAATGTCCTGAAAACAAAAACAGAGAAACTGTCTGTGAGCAGGGTGGATCATTATGTGAAGGTATGCATCCTTCATGTCCAGAGAACGGAGTCAGTCTCCCTTGCTTAGAAGGGGGCAGGAGCATTTATAGAGTGACCATCCTGAATTTCTTGTACTCTATAAAGAGATGTAGGTTTCATAAATCCATAATGGGTCTCAGATTTCCCTGTCCATCTTGGGACCAGAAAGAAGTGGGAATAGAAGCCCCTGCCCTTCTGGGGAAGGGAAACTGGTTCTATTGCATTTTATGTCACAAGAGCTTGGATCTCCTCTGCTAGTACTGATTCTTGATCTAGTGGGTAATAAGAGGCCCTTGGGGGCATATTGAGAGGCACATCTCTTAATTCCAGGGTGTGACCTGATTGAATCAGCTGAAGGACCCATGCATCTGTGGTTATATTTTTCCAGTCATGGGAGTGTAGAGAAAACTTGCCCCCAACTGCTGTGGGATGGGCCTCAAGTCTCATTGGCATGTGGTGGCCTTAAGGTGGTGGGCTGTCCCTGTTGGGGGACAGAGGGGGCATAACGGGTCATTTTAGGGTTAGCAGGGGGTCCCAGCAGGGAGACTGGAGCTTTTCATTTATTATTTGTTTGTTGTCTGGGAGCAGATCACTGTCTGGTGGCAGGTCTATGAAAATTCCCTTTATAAAAAGGTTTGGGTTGGGTATGGCAGAGGAAGCATAAGTACTGTAACGTAGGACCCAAGGTCTGCTAGGACATGAATATGTCCTGAGTCTGAGACCCAGATAGTTTGTCACCTTTAAAAGGTACATTCGGAATGGATTGCTGGACATCTGGGGCAAATCCAGAAACCCTGAGCCAGGAATGTTGTCTCAGACAAATTCCTGCTGAAGAATCTCTGGCTGTCGAATCTATGGCATCATACGCTGCTCTTAAAAGATGATGGCCAATCAAAGAAGTGGCTTTTAACTTCGCAGTGAGGTCCTCCTTAGCAGCAGCATCAGGGAGAGATTGTATTGATGATTGAGTTGCTTTCAGTATCTTTGTCTTGATATTTAAGGAGGTGACTCATATAATTCAGGATTCTGAGAGTCACAGTTGAAGAGGAAAACATCCTCTTACCCATGATGTCAAGCTTCCAGCTTTCATTTTCTGGAGGGTGGGTGCTAAGGTGTTTTGGCTGCACCAACCAGTCATGGGCTACATTTTTGACCACAGAGTCAGCCCAAGGTAGAGAAGAAAAATAAGGATGATCCATCACGGCTTGCTAAATCCCATCTGCCTTTCTAGGTGCAGAAGGGACAGCAAAAGACTTTTGCCAGGCAGCCAAGATCACATCTTTGTAAGCATCTAACATAGACTTTGATGGCAGATAAGGACCACTTGGCCCACCCAGTCTGCCCATTTCCCTACCTACTGGATAAGCTGCAGATTCTAGTTAACCAACAGCCTATTTCCTGCAACCCCCCACTATAATTGCCTTATGTCTGTCCCATGCATGTTTGAATTCCTCCACTGTTTTAGACCCCACAACCTCTCCAGGAAGGCGGTTCCATGCATCCACCACTCTCTCCGTGAAAAAGAATTTCCTCACATTACCCCTGAGCTGTCCCCCCTCTAACTTTAAATTGTGCTCCCTTGTCCTTACACATCTCTTTTTCTGAAAGATGCTACCCTCCTGGACTTTGTTGATTCGCTTGAGGTACTTAAAAGTTTCTATCATGTCCCCCCTGTCCCTCCTTTCATCAAGGGTGTACATATTAAGCTCTCTCAGTCTCTCTTCATATGGTTTCTGATGTAGATCCTGCACCATTTTAGTTGCCCTCCTCTGGACTGCTTCCATCCTGTCTATGTCCTTGCATAGATGAGGTCTCCAAAACTGCACGCAGTATTCCAGATGGGGTCTCACCAACTGTCTGTATAGAGGGATAACCACTTCCCTTTTTCTACTTGTGATGCCCTTCCCTGTGCATCCCAGTATCCCCCTGGCTTTCCCTACTGACTTCTCACATTGCATACCCACCTTTAGGTCATCTGATATGACTACACCCAGATCCCTTTCCATTATTGTTGTTGTTAGTACCTCCCCTGTTATTGTGTACTCTTCTCCTGGATTTTTATTTCCCAGGTGCATTACTTTGCACTTCTTTGCATTGAATCTAAGTTGCCATATGTCTGACCATTCCTCCAACCTTGCCAAGTCCCTTCTCATCCTTTCTACCCCCCCTTGTGTATCAACTCTGTTACAGATCTTTGTGTCATCCACAAAGAGGCATACCTTTCCTTCCAGACCCTCTGCAATGTCACCTATAAAGATGTTAAAGAGGACTGGTCCCAGTACTGAGCCCTGAGGTACTCCACTAGTAACCCCCCTTTCTTCAGAATGCATTCCATTCACTATTACCTTCTGTGTCCTGTTGTGCAGCCAGTTTGCCACCCAGGCTACCACCCTGGGACCCACTCCCAGGCTGGCTAACTTGATTATTAATCTTTTGTGCGAGACTGTGTCAAATACCTTGCTAAAGTCTAGGTAGGCCATATCCACAGCCCCTCCCTGGTCTATTACTTTGGTCACCCAGTCAAAGAAATCAATTAGATTTGTCTGACATGACCTTCCTGCTGTGAATCCATGCTGCTTTGGGTCCAGTGCCCCGCTGGCCTCTAGGTACTGAACAATTCTTTCTTTCAGAAGTGATTCCATCATTTTCCCCACCACTGAGGTCAAACTAACAGGTCTGTAGTTTCCTGCTTCTGCCTTGCTCCCACTTTTGTGAAGGGGAATCACATCTGTCCTCCTCTAATAAAGCATCTAATAAAGGAGGAATGACCAGGATTGGTCTGTCTGGAAGACCCAAATAACTGGCTAATGTTCACCTGGAAGCATTTTGTTCAGCTTCCTGGAAACCAAAAGTCTTCTGAAGGTGTTGCATAATTTCAGAAAAACTGGGATCATCCGGAGGGGAGCATGGAAGGGCAGGAGGAGTGTCCTCATATAGTGAGGAGGCTGAGGAAATGGACAGAGGAGACATTGGCTCTTGTTTCATATCCTCCTCTTGATCCTCCAGTTCCCACTGCTGTAAATAAGGATCCTCTAATTCCATGTCCTGCAAGGGACCGGGGATGTAGGAGAACAGCTGGCAGTCCTAGAGACAGAGGAGTTTCTAGAAGGCACAGATACAGGGGTAGAAAAGACTCTCCCATGAGAGGGTAGAATAGACTTCATCAGGTCAAGAATAGTACTGACTAAGACTTGCACGTCAATCATAGCAAGTTAAGGTGAAGAAGTAGTAATTGGTATATTATGAACTGATTCTGTGGGTACAATAGAAGAGATTGGATTGGTTTTATGTGATAACAGCGAAAGCCTAAAGGTGATTGCTGTTACCAAGAAGTCAAGAGTGCAGCATTTTCTGCACTCTGGCACTCCTCTTGGCAAGCCAGTGCTAGGAGCCTTAGTTTTTTTTAATGTTTTCTGTGGGGGGCTGTGCCCTCCACACACACCACACCCCTACTAAAGGATTCTCAACTCCGGAGGGGGCATGTGGGGGGGTGAAAACATTAAAAAAATAAAAGGTTCTGGCTGGGTGCAATAAAAATGCACCAGCACCCGGACCCAAACCCTGTACCTTGCCGACCAGTGCCAGCAACCCACCCACCTCGCTAAAGGGTCGGCTCAGCAACCACCACAGCACAACCACTCATGTCCTCCCACTGTGCATACTTGCTTCCCCTCTCCATGCATGTATGTATAGTGACATCGCTATACTCGACGACCCCCCCATCTGGCTGCCCTACCCTACCATCTCTGTGAGGGATGCACTGGGGAGCGAGTCAATGTTATTGTCGGTGCCCTTTCCCCAGCACCCTCATCACAGGATACTGATTGTATTAGGTTGAGGTACCAATCTTGCCATCAATGAGGGGTGCATAAATGTTCCCAGCATCATTGATGGATAGGCCTTTGATAAATGTAGTATAGGGCTAAAAGTATCTTGAGTAGCCCTAGTGGGAAGGGCTGTCGATGAACCAGAAAGTGTCATCAACAGACGATAATGGGACCCCTGTGACAGAGGTGGCAGCGGTGGTAGCTGCAGCTTAAGCACACCCAAAGACATCATCGACAAAGGTTTCAGTGATGAAGGGGTGGAAAAAGAGCCAGAGGTCATCGCTGGAGTGGAAGACCACATGGCAGCAGCCTTAGAAAGGGTCTTCTAAAACAGCTTTTGTTGTCGACGAATGGGCCCTACCAAAACATTGGGACCAAGAGGAAGATGATGAGGACTTCTTGGACTTCGAGCCATGCTCCCATTCCAGGAGGGTGACTTTTTGCTCCATGAGGTACTCTCACAGTTGTTGGAGTTGTTGATATTTAGTGGCCTTATTGAAACTCTGACAAAGGACACAAGCACAGGTACTGTGCGCAGGGCCCAAACACCTGATACAGACTTTGTGTAAGTCTTTTATCATGATCTTTTGGTCACAGCTACACTTATGAAACAGAGAATCTGTAGATGACATTGGGTAAGGAACAAAACAATACTGGAAATGTTGTGTTGGGAAAAGTACAGGGAACTTTTCTTCATTGACTGAAACTCTACTCGTCATGGAGAATGTGTAGCAGGCAAGTCGCAGTAGAAAAAGAACTGAAGAGCATCTGGGACTGCCCCCTTTTATATGTACCAGGACACAACATGTGGTGTCATCGGGGGAGATTCCAGGTCGACTGCTGATAATTCCTTCTGTCTGGAAATGATGCCTGTGGCTGGAACATTCCTAAAGGTGTGGCCTGCTGCAAGAGCATTTCTCAATGAAGATCACTGATTACTTCTTCCAGCTGTCTAACCACCCACAGAAAGGAGGGCATCCCCAAGAGGGATGGAAATGAAGACTGGGGCAGTACTAACTGCTCAGAGTCTTGAAGAAGATACAGTCCAGAACATCCTTCCCGCTGGACAGAAATGGAGCCTGACAAAGCCTGATGGAGCAATAGAGGGAGGTCAGGTGAGAAAGACAGAATGAGAGATGGATCTGGGCTGCTTCACAATGGCACAGCAGAATCACTCAGTTCTGCCACCTAAGAGACTCCTATCCTTTGATAATTAAAAATGTTATTGATATTTCCAAAAGCAATAAAAAGTATACAGAAACAATAAAAATACATTTACATCATGCATCATATTGCATAAAGTTATGTGATCTGCAACAAAGCAAATGCCAGAAAGAATTAATACAAACATGCCTACTGAATGTAAAATGTCTCATCCCTATTGTACCCTTTTCCCCCAGGTTGCACCGGTAGACAAGCAACCTCTTGCTCAGTGTGCCTTCCTAGTAAAACATTTCAATAAATTAATTAAAGCAAAAGAATTAATACAAGCAAGTCTATAATATATGTTAAAAGATAGTTCTAATAATAGATTAAGAAACCTCCTAACCTAGAATGTTTTCTTTAAAAAAACTAGTACAGTACAGCATTTCACAAGAAATTACTTCAGTAAATTTGCTATTTCTGTAAGCAAGGATGCCATACATTTGCAAAAATATTTTTATTCAATAGCACGTCGCCGACTTGTTCATTGTTCACTGTTGTACTCGTGTAGTCTAGCCATTCTCTTAATGTTGGTGTTTTGTCAGTTTTCCAGTATCTTAACAAATGCCTTTGGCTTCCTAAAATGAAGAACAGAATCCACATTTTCTGAGAGTACATTAAGGGACAATTATCTGGGGAAAAAGCAACATGAAAATAGATGGATCACAAGGAATAAAAAAGTTTAAAATGCTTGAACAGAAATCTATAATACTGGAACAAAAATTGTTTATATTTGGACATTCCCAAAGAATGTGTAACATACCGGCATATGGATGATTATATCTCCAGCAAAGCACATTCTGATTAAACCCCATAGCCTCAAGCTTTATGGGGGTTAAACAAAAATGATGCAACATTTTGAATTGAATAAGTCTCCCTTGTACTTCCCTGCTAATTTTCAAATCATTGTGCCACATGGTTTCCTATTTTTTGCCTTCACAGGATGATTCAGTTCACAATCCGATTTGATTTTCTTATGAACAGAAGACTGTATGTCATCATTGATCAGTATTTTATATACCAGGCTGACACTCTTTTTTTAAGTGGGCAATTTTTTAAGTTGATCCCATTGCAAATGATGTGGGAGAGAGAGAAATCTGCATGCAAAATGTGTTGTCTCAAGCCACTTCACAGTTGAAGATAGAAAAAAAATGGAATTTGGGGATTTTGTACAGTATGTCTTGGAAGGATTTTAAAATCCTTGTGCAAGGATCAATAATGTCCAGTACCCTTTTAATTCTGCATTTTCCCCAACCGTTACCTTTTATGCCTTTGCCGGAGTTCCCTAGTTCCAGATTTTCCTACAGTGGAGCAATTTCCCAAGGAATCCCTGCATTATTCTCTCCTCTTAAAAACAGCTTTAAAGCTTTAATTGAACTTAATAGGCAGACATGCTTGTGCAGGGTATTGGGATGTTCAACAAAAGGAAATCAGTTTGTTATTATGCATGCTCCTTCATTCCAAGTCGTACCATAATGTAGTATAATGCCTAAGGGAATCATCATAGTGTAAAGAAGAAGGTTTTAACACAAATGCTAAATTATATTTTTCCCAACTTGGAACAACAAAGTCTTCTTCTGTATTGGGAGCACAGAGTTTTTTTAAAGGAAATTCTTGGTGACTTGCCTTCCCATATACAGTAAAATCTTTCATTAGTTTGTCTAGGACACAAAAGACTTTCCTACTAGGGATGCAGGGGATTGACTGGAAGACATAGAATAATTTTGGAATCGTGATCATTTTAATTGCATGTATCTATCCTCACAAAGAGAGGCTGAGTTTTTTCATTTTGTAAAATCTAACTTCAGATCTCCAATTAATGGCTTCAGGTTTTCCTCTATAACATTTCAGTTGATTTGGAAAAGCAAAGGCCAAGGTATGTTTCTTGTTAACAAAAGTATATGTTTGTAAGGAAGCTTTGAGCACAGATTTTATGATGTTCGTGCAGTGAAAGGGCATTACCAGTGTTTTATCCCAATTTAAATACAAACCTGAGGTGGTACTGAACATAGAGAAGATTCTCTTAATGCCAAGGATGGAGTCATTATGTCTGGTGAGGGTTAAGAGAATATCATCAGCAAAAGAAAAGGATTTATTACAAATGTGATTTACCAGTACTCCATGAACTTGAGGAGATGAGTGAATAGTTCAGATTAGCAGTTCTGTGCCCAGGATGAAAAGGAGCAGAGATAGGGGACTTGCCTGTCTGGTGCCTTTAAATAACTCAAAAGGTTTGGATAATAGACCGTTCATGATGAGTTCAGCTTTAGCTTTATAATATAAAGTGGCTAACCATTTAATAAAATTAACTCCAAAATTAAAATGCATTAGCATAAAGTCAGGCCAGTGGCAACCACTCCTCCCGACTGCCACATCAGTGACCTAGGTTCAGGAAGAGACTCAGGTTGCTTAGGGTCCTGGCCGGGAGAGGGAAGATTAAGCATCCATAGGACTGCTCTCTTCCCTTGGGGAGGAGGGATCTCATGACTCACTGCTCAACTGTCACTTGGTGGAAGCCAAGTGGTGAGCGTGTGAGTCCCATACTTCAGAGGAAGGGCTGGAGTATAGAGTGCTGGAGCACCTTCTCAGAGGTGGAGTGCACTTGTGCACTCATTGCACATAACGCTGTGCCCCAGGGAGAAAATATGGAGGTGAGGATGGGCTTAATGGAACCCTCCTCACTGGCACTGGCAGCCAGCCTGGTTTTGGGGGACAGACAAGAGACTCAGGATGGAGACGGTGCCATGGGACAGGGCTGATACAGCCACCCAGCCTGCCAAGGAGCGAGAAAAAAAATGCTTTAGCATGGTTAACAAGAATTTCCAACTAACATACTGTCTAAATTCTTGAAGGAACTGAAATGTCAACTTGCAGGCCCATTAGCTATGTTATTTAATGCATCACTAAAATCCGGAGAAACCATAAAAGTATGGAATAAGGCCCAGGTAACCCCAGTGCATAAAGGAGTGAGAAAACAGGATGTGAAAAACTATAGGCCAATAAGCCTAACATCTGTTTTGGGTAACATTCTGGAACAGTTACTACAGAAACATATTATGGATCATCTAAAAAACCTCTTACATTATGATTTCACACAACATGGGTTTGTTTCTGGTAGATCTTGTTTAACCAATGTCATGAGCTTCTTCGAGCCTGTAAGTGCCACCTTAGATAAAGGAATGCCCATTGATGTGGTCTTTCTTGATTTTTCTGAAGCGTTCGATTCAGTATCACACAAAATCCTGATTGAGGAGTTAGTTAAACTTCGGTTTCACCCGAATATAATCAGATGGATCAGCTCTTGGTTAAATAATAGAACCCAATGTGTGGCCATAAGGGGATATGAATCTATATGGGGAGAGGTAATAAGTGGGGTACAGTAGGGCTCAGTATTGGGCCCAGTCCTGTTTAATATCCTACTATCATCCATGCAGACTCTTCCGGGAGTTTGGTCATGCAAATATGCTGACAATTGTAAAATAGTTGGAATTGTCCATAATGAAATATCAGCAAAATCCTTCCAAGATAACCTGGACCACCTGGCAAATTGGGCAATAGAGCATAAATTAGCCTTTAATGAGTAAAAGTGCAACGTTATGCTCTTTGGGTCAAATAATCCTAGATTCCAGTATAAACTAAATAATATTCCGCTACAGGAATCAATAAATGAAAAAGACCTAGGTGTTTGGATTTCAAACAGCCTAAAATTTGATCATCACACTAGCATGACCATAACGAAATGCAACTAGATAATTAGGTGCATACTGAGATTGATCAAAAGCAGGGACTCTGAGGTAATTCTTCCCTTATATTCAGCACTAGTTCACCCCCACATTGAATATTGTTTTCCGTTCTGTGCTCCATACTCAATCCAAGGGAAAAATAAGTTGGAAAACGTCCAAAGAAGAGTAGCTAAAAATATCAGGCCTGTAAAACATCTGAGTTATCATAGCAGGTTAAAACATCTAAACCTATACTCTGTGAAATACAGAAGATTGTGAGGTGAATTGTGTCTGGCTTTTAGAGCAAGTAGGGATGATACTTTTCTAGAACTAATCAGTTTAACAAGGAATCCTGTGCAATATAATAAAACAAGGTCACACAATCAGAAATTATATGGGGAATCTAACAGAATACAAAAGAGGAGTCAATGGTACACTCAGAGAATTGTGAGTGTTTGGAATGCACTACCTAGTGAAGTGGTTGATAGTAACAATATAACTAGCTTCAAAAGAGACTACACAATTTTATGGGGGATAGGCATTTCTTAATTTCCACCATGACAGCTTGACATGGTGGCAGGTTCTGTTATGGAAGTTAGTCTTTTGAACTTGTCTTCAAACTATGAATCCTATGAAAGGCTTTTCTAATATCCAAGGCCATGATTATCCCTGGCTCTTTAGTCTTGTTTAAACTCCATATCACATTTAGAAGCCTTCTTGTGTTGTCAGATCCAACTCTACCCTTTATAAAACCAATTGTTCTTTCCCAATTAAGCTGGATATTTGAGACTGTAACCGGATAGCCAACATTTTTGCAATAATTTTATAATCATTGTTAAGTAAAAAAAATCGGTCTGTAGATTGAACAGTTAGTAGGGTCCTTGTCTTTTTTCGGAAATTAGGTTATAAAAGTCCCGGACATAGAGGGTGGCAGATATTCTGAAGTTTGTATTTCTTGAATTACTCTATAAAAATAATTAACAATATCTGTGTGAAGAGATTTGTAAAATTCACTTGGTAACCCATCTGGACCTGGTGTAAGTTGTCAATGGCATTGTGTATTTCTTGCAATGAAATGTTGTCCTCTAGTAATGATTGATCTTTTTCATAAAGTAGAAGAAGTTTTGCCTTAACTAAAAAATCTTCCATATCTGTTGTGTCAGCATCTTTTTGTTTCTTATATCATTGTTTTTAAAACAGACTCACTAGCTGGTTATTAATGCCTGCACTATCTAGTATAATATCCCTTTCAGAACTCTTACTGGCATGAATTTGATTTTCTTTTTGTCTGATTTTGAGTCTAAATGCTAGGAGTTTACCTGCTTTTTCTCCAGACTGCCAATACCGCTACCGAGTTCTGAAACAGGCATATTCTGCCTGAGTTGAATATGCATTATTAATGTTGTATTTTAATTTCATAATTTTGTACAACAGAGATATTTTAGATCCAGGGTTCTATTTATATTCTATTTCTAAAACTTTGAAGTTACTTTTTATTTCATTTAGATGTTTAAGCACATCCTTTTTCTTTTTTGAGATGCCTATGATCTTAACTCTTATAAAAGTCTTATATGCCGCCCATAAACATATATCAGTGGTATCTTTTGTGTCATTCTGTGCAAAATATGCAGAAGTCTCTTTATGCAATTTTTTTTTAATTCTCATACCTCAGAAGGGAAGTGATAAGCTTCCATCTAGATTATTTGACATGCTTCACATTTAGGACCAAGGAAAAGCTAACTAGGCCATGGTTTGAGATAGCTGGGCATTCAAAATTTCTGCACACACAAGACCCTCCACTAATTGTTTGTGTATACAAATTACATTTATTCTACTGTGAATATGATGTCTGTTTGAATAAAATGAATAATCTTTACCATTGGGATGAATTAATCTCCATGAGTCTGTTAGGTTATGATCTGATAATAATTTCAACAGGAAAGCCCTAGATTTAGTTAAGTCTAAACATGGGTTGGTCTTATTCCTATCAAGTATTGGATTTATCACTTTATTCAGGCCGACACCCAAAATTAGTTTGTAGTCCTGAAACAAGCTCAACAGTATAATTGTTTTATCAAAAAAAAAAAGAAGTTTTTACTGAGTCAGGGGCATGTAAATTGCATAGCCCTATTTTCTCCCCATCTAAGGTGCCAAGTAAGATCTGAACTCTCCCACCTGTGTCAATGATATGGTGGAGCTTAACAGAATTAAGTCATTTCTTAATAAGAATTGCAACACCTCACTTTTTAGAAGTGAAACAATTATGTTCTGCTATAGAAACCCACTTTCTACATAATTTATTTGCTTTATCAGAATTTAAGTGAATCTACTGAAGAAATGCTATATCGACCTTATGCTTCTTTAAATAGTTAAAAAAGCTTTTGTTTTTTTAATGGGAGTCCTTAGTCTATTCACATTCCATGAAGCCATCTTTAATGTAGACATTATTAAACAAGTGCTCCAACTAATGACCAGGAACTAGAGGATAACTAAAACAGAGGATTCTATAGGTGCAAGAGCAATTCAGGACAGGACCTAGCTTACTTAAGAAATAGAAACTATTGCCTGAAGATCACACATTCTGTAGAGTCAATTTACTAAACCAGAAATACTTAGAGGATATTTATCTAAATTATTTACATTGACTCTTATTCCCTTCTGTAAACTCTGTTACATTCAGTACATCGGTTAATTCTTGAATGGCTAAGCTATGCAGTTATGGAATACACTGAGACCATTTTTGTCAGTCCGTAATGTACTATAACTATCTTAAGAAATTATTAATTTGCCAAAATAATTATGCTAAAAATAAACAGAAGGAAAAAATGATGTGTAGTAAAATGAGGGATAAACAGGAAAGGGGAACGGAAGGTTACTGTCTAAAAACAGTAAGGCTTAATTCACTAGATAAAAACTCCACAGTAACAGTCACAAGACTGTAGCAGTGACTAGAGAACTGCCGCAGCTGATGAGGTTTCCATTTCTGCCCTGTCGAGACCATCAATGCAATTATGGCTCACAGGATGAAATTAATTTTGTGGAGCATACCAACCCAAAAGTTAACAAGAGTGTTAACATTCCATAATGCTTTAATATTTTAAAAGAAAAATTAAAGTTGGGATGCTGAAGAGGCCAGTAAAACTTACAGGTATAAAGGGGATAGTTTAGAGAAGTTACAGAGCAATTAGTAACACTCTCTCTGTCCAATAAAACCATGCTATTTCCAAAAGTTAAGGTTGAAGAACAAATATTCTGACATAGACTCATCGTTCGGAAGCTTGAGTAGTTTAAAGGGGCCACCTCATATGATGAGGTTCCTCCCCAATGCAACCCCAAGTCACCAGCTAGGGATGTACCCTAAAATCAGCTGTTATACTACAATGCAATAGTACAGGCTTGAAAAGCACTGCTTTCAAATAGGAACTTGAAAACTGGAGTATGTAGGATTAAGTGAAAGAGTTGTGGGATAGTAGAGAGGACACTGACCATCCCTGACATTAATAGATATTGTTGGAATGAGTTCAGATAAAAATATACTAGCCAAGTTGCCACATCCTCATAACAAAAAAGGGGGGGGGGGATATTCAGAAAATAGAGTATACAGAATGATGTACTACGCTGACTACTGTATGTCTGACATCCAATGGAGACAAAATCTCCAGGTGCAATCAGCTTAAACTTTAAATAACACACTTTTAAACATTAAATGTCATTTGAGGTTACAATACTTATGAAAATTGATGTGGACCATAGTTACAGCATCTCGGAATAGGGCTGCAACAGTTACTGATCTTGAAAATTGCAGAAAATATTATGCTCAGTTACTGTGCTGAAATAAAAAAAAAGATCAACAAATAAGGGTCTCATGCAAATTATGTGCATCATATCTATGCCCTATATATAATGAAAGTAACTGTGTCATGACATCACTCTGTCACATGATATTTGAGAGACCCTTTAGTGAATGAGATGCTTGTGTCACTATAGGGAAGTCTAGTGAAACTAAATGCTTACCCAAACATGCCTATTTAAAAAGGCTTGTTTGTAATAGACCAGCAGCTGCAGTTAAATCTTATTACAGAGAAAAGTGGAGATAACAAGCTTAACTTCATTTAAATGGAAATACAACTGTTGGTTTTGAACAGATACCAGAACCAGAAGCACATAGTAGAGGTCAGAGAAAAGAAGGATTTTAAGTGTTCATCTTATCCTCATATGTACCCATCTCTGCAGCAGCATACTCATCATCAAGGAGGTCAGGGGAGGGGCACGGTGACAGTCCAGAGTAGAGATGCAGTGAAGTTAAATTTTGCCGGCAAAGTGCCCGCAAAGTGGGTACTTTGCATTGTCACTCCGCTATGCTGAGTGGCCAGTGTGAAAGGCTCACTTCACCTTGTAATTATGACTTTGCATTGTCATTCCACCTTAACATGAAGTAAGGCGAAGTGACAACAATATAGGCAACCCCCTCCCCCCCACATATCACATAGCTTACAGTACTGTAAGTCACATGCTTTAGCCAGGCAGGAAGGAAGTGACTCATACAAGGAGATACTTTCACTTTCTCCTGTGCAGAGGGAGAGGGGGAGGCATTTTGTCTTTGTGTGGCTGACAGAGACTACAGTTAGGAGAAGCGGAGATCATTCATATTAACCCAACAGCTTTTTTCAAAGCTATATTGTTTTGTGGGTTTTTTGTACTCTTTTTGTACTTAATTTGTTCTTTCTGTGATTGTAATTTGTTTTTTACTTTTATAATTTGTTGTTTGTGTGTGTGCCTGTGTTGTGTGTTTGAGTGTTTTGTGTTGTTGACTTGTTGCTCGGATGGAAGGAAGGAGGGAGGGCAGTCGAGTCGAGTCAGTTGAGTCGCTGACAGTAGAACTGGACCAGGGTCAGGGTCAGGGAATGTCTGGGATGGTGCTGGGGTCAGTTGTGGGACTGCGTGGCAGCATGCTTGGCACGAGACGAATGCGCATGCATGGGGGACATGGCCAGGTGATGTTGGACCAGTCCAAAATCTTGGCTCCTCCCTCCCCGGAAGCAGGACCAGCACCTCATGCAGTTGCAGCACCACCACCACCTTCAGCAGCAGCTCCAGCAGCACCAGCTGTAACTGCAGGTCCTCCACAGCAGGATGTGCCTCTGCCCCCGGGGGAAAGTGTGGACTCAGAGCTTGAGCACTATGACCAGGCTGCTGCCAGTGCATCTGACCTTCCCATGCCTGGTCCCCCCACAGCTCCCCAGTTTGGGAGTTCTTTGACTGTGTTGGGGGGGACAGCAGCTTGGTCCAGTGTCATATTTGTGGTGTGGAGGTGTGCCGTGACCCCCGGGGGACTCATCTGGGGACTGGGGGCCAGTGCACCCACATGCTGAATCACCACAAGGTGGAGTGGCAGGCTGCCACAGAACAGGCCAGACTTGCATCTGCTGGCCCTTCTGTGACACTGGCAGACGGTGTGGCTGTGCATCGCTGTAGTAAGAGGAAGGCCACAGCAGCACCTGCTGCTCTACCAGCACCACCACTACCACAAGCTGTACTACCAGTGGACCCCACAGAACTGTGAGTAACTCAGGCCAACATTGCAGTTCTGTGGGGTGCCATCGAGAAGAACAATGAGAGGGTGACTGCTGTCCAGCAGCAGTTGGAGCAGACAGAGAGACATCAATTGCAGATTGTGCCCATACTCCAAGTGCTGCTGGACCAGCAAGGATCCCACATTAGTTTTTGTTTTCATCACACCTTCCTTGCTGCTGTGTCATAAAATGTATTCCTCCACCATCCCCTGTATGTAAATGTAATTATGCCCTTGCTCATAAAAGTACCATAAAGGTAGCATGCTAATTTAGTAAAAATTCCTAATAGCAGACAGAGGGAAGGACACAGTGGACTTTACATACATACATACACACATACATGCTCCTTATTGCCCTGTTATTATAATCCAAGTTAAGAATGTGTACCCTGATGTATTTCCGGTGCCTCAGTAATGTTTACTTTCTGTTGTGGAGTGGTTGTGGAAAAGCAGGACTGAGCAGTGCAAGTATAATGTGCTAAACTGCATGTGTGCAGTCAGTGTTCTTTCCTGTGTGTGGACTGCAGACATTGTCCAGCTTCTTGCAAACATATATATGCTGACTTGTTGCAGTGCTTATGGTATAAAGAATAAATATAAGTATATATAACCTATATTTTATTGGTACTGTACCATGATCATCAGCGGACTAAGTGATATGATATTTTTTCAGAGGTCTATGGCCAGAGTGCACCTTAGTCACACAGTGCACACATGACTTTCAGGAGATCATATAGCAACAAAAAAATCCTGCTTTTCAGCAATCCATACCCAAGAGACATGAATCAGGCCAACTAACAGGAGCAGCTTTTATTGACTTGACCAAGGCTTTTGATACAGTTCACCATGGCATGTTAACAAAACAGCTGCTACATGCAGGTCTTTCCCATGACTCTACTGCCTGGTTCAAAAGTTACCTTGAAAATCACTCTCAAAGAGTAAAAATCGCTGGTGTACTCTCCACCTCTAAACCTGTCCACTCTGGTGTCCCCCAAGGATCTATCCTAGGCCCTCTACTTTTCAGCCTTTTTCTGAACTCCCTTCCACTATCCTACCCTGAACAAATCATCCTCTATGCTGATGACACTGTGCTCCTCACCTCCCACAAAGATCCACAAACTCTTCAACACAACTTACAGCTAGGATTCACCGCAGTAGAGAATTGGTTCGCTGTCCATAAACTGGTCCTAAACCACAAGAAGACCAAGTCAATGCTTTTTTGCAGCTCCCAAAACAATTTGGAATACAGTGCATGATGTGTTGGGCAAATATTTTGTGACATACTTTACCGAATCATCAGTCCGATTTTTTTCACTCTTATGAAAACAAAGGAACAGATTAAATAAAATTGATATACTTACCAGTATGGAAATGGATATCCCATAGGTTGCTGTACACAGTAATGCTGAACCATTGATACAGGCCTTTAGCGAAGGAGAGTTGTTTGCTAACCTGTAAAAAACAAAATAAGTTGACCGTATTTGTTTGACTATTGCAGCTCGGAAAAGTAACAGGAAACAAAACACACAACTAAAGGAAGTTCAATAGCATGAAAAACATTAGTACACATACTCACTTTATAGTATTCATAGTAAGAAGCCTTGTGCCTGTGGTTGATGGATGTGGTCTGCTGTTCAACTCCCTCTGCCTTGGCATGGTCAAGACATGTAATGGAAAACATTGTCAGAATGGTGGTGGCGGGTGGTGGTGGTCATAGCTTAGGCACATGATGACATTCCCTTTCACATCTTCCTGCATCTGGTGGTGGTTGCAGTGGCTAACAGCAGTCTTATGGTGGTGGTCCAGGGGGGCACACAAAGCCATTCCCCCTGGTGGCAGTGGCTAGCAGTGGTTTCATGGTGGTAGTCCAGGGGGGCACACAGTGACATTCCCTGTGGTGACAGTGGCTAGCAGCAGTCTTATGGTGGTGGTACGGGGGGGGGCACTAAAAGTCATTCACCCAGTGGCAGTGGCTGACAGCTGTTTCATGATGGTGGTCCAGGGCAGCACACGGTGACATTCCCTATGGTGGCAGTGGCTAACAGCAGTCTTATGGTAGTGGTCCAGGGCAGCACACAAAGTCATTCCTCCTCGTGGCAGTAGCTAACAGCGGTTTCATGGTGGTGGTCCAGGGGGCATACAGTGACATTCCCTATGGTGGCAGTGGCTAACAGCAGCCTTATGGGGGTGGTCCAGGGGGGCATACAAAGTCATTCCCCCTGGTGGCAGTGGCTAACAGCGGTTTCATGGTGGAGGTCCAGGGGGGGCACACAAAGTCATTCCCCCTGGTGGCAGTGGCTAACAATGGTCTTTTGGTGGTGGTCCAGGGGGGCACATGGTGACATTCCCTATAATGGCAGTGGCTAACAGCAGCCTTATGGTGGTGGTCCAGGGGCCAGAATATATTGTGCTCTGGTGTTACAAATGTGACGTGACATATGGAATTTGAGTCACTCTGAGTGGGACACTGATTTAACTTTATGAAAAAGAAAACATGTAGCATACAACAAATGTGACAGCCTTTTAACCACTTAAGTTAAAAACTGCCAACATTAACCTCATCATCATCCTCCTCATAAAGAAAGCTGCCCTCACAGTCATCTATGTATGAATTCTGAGCACTGGGAAATTCTTTCTCCGTTGTGTCATTATCTACGTCAGTGGTAGGCCGTTTCATGATGCCACTGCCAGTGCCACCAGGATGGTCCATTTCTACATCAGCAAAACCATGACTAGGCTGGGGACCAGGTACGAATACTGAGGTTGCAGTGTGAGCTGGTATGTGCCTCTCATTCATTTTTAAAAATGTCAGCAAACTAACATTTGCAGGAGAGAGGTTTGTATGACAATCCCGAACTATTGCACCTGCTAAGCTGAATACCCTCTCAACACTTACACTGGAGGGTGGGCATGTCAGGTACTTCAGTGCCACTGCAGTCAGCTCTGGCCATTCACTGACCTTTCCACTCCAGTATAAAAGAGGATCATCAGTGATTGACAGATGCCTGTTTTCAGACGAATATGACTCAGTCATTCATTGTGCTGCACTAAGTCCAGTGGTTGATGCATCATCCTGTTCTCTAGAATCATTTATGTCACAAATCCCCACTTGGGACAAAGCCTCACAAAGTGGGTTAATGCCAACCAGTTTTGATGACAGACCACCTGGAACTGTAATCCCCTTCCCCTTACAGGATATGCTTGATACTACTCCAGGTTCACCTTCAGCCTGATTATGCTGCTGAGGTTTGCTGACCTTGGCACATGACTTCTGTGCCCCACGAACCAAGCGCACCAGTTGCCCACTGACATTTTTTACCTGTTCAGGCCTGCCCTCCAGTACTGAGGCAATTCCACGTTTGTATCGTGGGTCCAGCATTGTTGCTACTGCAAAGTTGTCACTACGCTGAATGCTCAAGATGTGATGATTCTGGTTGAATACTGTCAGCATGTGTTTCAGCAACACACTGTTAGCACTGTCTCTGGCAAAATCAAGGCTATGCTGTACATTCACCAGTGTCTGCCTCAGCACCTGCAGCAGTGGAATTGATTGGCTAATGGATGCAGACTCGCCACTCACTGCCTGTGTGGCATGTTCAAAAGGCCTCAAAATTGTTATTACAGAGTCCATGAGGCATCACTGTTCAGTCGTCATAGACATGGAGGCCCCAGAACTGTCATGGCTAGTGTACATGACAAGATATTCTGAGATGTCTTTGTATTGTTCATGCAACCACTCTGCCATTTATAAAGTGGAGTTCCACTGGGTGACAGCTTCCAGCTTCAAGCGGTGCTGCGGGAGGCAGTTTCGGATCTGCAACTGCCGGAGTTGGTCACGGACCTTTGCAGAGCGTGAAAAGTGAGAACAGATATGGTGTGTGACTGTCAGCAGTCAGAGTGCTGCAGAAACTCCTGCACCACAAGATTTAAACAGTGGGCCATGCATGGAACCTGAACAAAGCCACCATTCATGATGCATTTCACCACATTTGACCCATTGTCACTTGCTATGAACCCAGCTCTCAGGGACAGGGGGTTCAGCCACTTGTCAATTTCAGTCAGTACCAAGTCCAGCATGTTTTGACCAGTGTGTGAACAGGTCACATCGCACATAATAATCGTTGCATGCTATTGAATTTCTGGAAGATTGCTGTCACAACACTCCACCTTACTACGCTGATCATTCACACTACCAACAGCACAAACAACACCCAGCACCTGTGTCCAATGTGCAGTTATACACAAATATGAGCGCCCCGCTGTTTTGCCACTTGCAAAATATCCATACTTAAATGGATGAATGGAGAGGAGGAGGAATGTTGAAGGGCATGTCTTACAGAGTCGGACACAGTATGGTACAACTCAGGGACAGCACGGGTGAAAAAGTTTGTCCTGGATGGGACTTTCTATTTTGGACAGGCACGTGCTGCAAACTGCTGGAACACAGAATTCTCCATGAAAGAAAAGGGCAAAAGAACAACTGCCAGCATTTCAGCTACAGCAGCATTAAGTTCATGTGACACTGTATGAATGGGTGGGTACTTCAGCTTATGCGCAAAAACACTCTGTAACATGGGCTGACAAACATTTTACACAGGGTATGATGACAAATGGTTCTGCTCTGTGAATGGCAGGAGGTGGAGTGTGGACATGTGATGAAGACGGTTGCACAGGTGATGAAAAATCCACAAATGAAGTTATTTTCCCAGATTTATGAACAGGGGTTGGTGTAGCACTTGCACTAGGCATACTGCATCGATCACCACCACCACCACTGCTACTCTCACCACCACTGGACATGATTTCAAAATGATTATGCTCCTCCACCTCATCATGCCTGTAGTAATACTCTGCTGTTATTTCATCGCTACTGCACACATTTAATTTTCTACATGATCTTACAGTCATGGAAGGGGATAACATGCTCATTATGGTTGATGACGAGGGTGAACGCCCCACTGTGATATTAGCTGCCATCTTGTGCTGGGTCCACAGTGCCATGTGCCTGTTCTTAAGATGTGTATGCTGTCGCCCTGTGTCCAGAGGGCTCCCCTTTTTACCTCGCCTCACACGCACATGGCAAACCTAACAGATTGCAACTGACTCATCATTTCCATCTTGCACAAAAAAATCCCAAACAAGGGATTGTGATCCCCTACTTTTAACATGTCTCTGATGCTGCTTATTGGACTCCAGTTTTTTAAGCCCTGAAGTGGGGGGTGTGCTACATGATTTTTCAGGCAGGACACACTTGGACTGCAACTGACCACCACGACTACCTATCATTATTACTGGGTCATCATCATCAACTGAAACTGGTAAATCACAACTTTTTACGGGGGGGGGGTTAATGCAAACAGACCCAGACACAGCCACCTTGAATTTCTTTTTCTCCGGTTCCCAGCAGGGGTCACTGACATCATCGTATTCATCGACATCATCCACATCCACATCTTAGGCTTGGATGCTGGCATGTGGACTGCATGTTGCAACCACAGCAACATCAGCATCATCAGATTCATCATCAACACCACCATCGCCCGATATTTTTTCACCACACTTTGAATCATTGCATGGCAAATGCGTGATCTGAACCATGGTGGAAGAAATGTGACACTGTGTGTTATCACTGCCATGATGATCAGAAACCTCATGTTCAGTTACCAATGGGATGTTACTGGGGAGTATGACATCATCTACACTGTCACTCGCTGCTTTACACTCAACTATATTTTTGGACATGGTCAACTGGTCAGAAGTGGAACTTGAGGCAGTAATACTCATACCACCAGCAGCTGCTCTAATACCACCAACTGGGACAACATCATCTCCACCAACTATGAGTGAAGCTACCGATTACGCTGTAAAAAACACTGAAGGAGAAATACCTTTCCTCACATCAGCAATGCACTTCTGCAACCGCATACTACCACGTCCACAGGCAATCTTACCACTGGCAGCAGTGCCATGGTGAGAAACAGCTTTGCTTGCACATCTCTTTGTGGGCATTTAGGGGATCAACAAGAATATTCTAAACAAATTTAGATTTTGGAATGTTCACTCTGGGCCACTGGATGTGAAACCAAAAAAAACAACTGTGGCTTCAACAAGAGATACAGACGCAAAGTCACAACAAGTTCAACAACACCTTAACTAACCAGTGGTGCTCAAGTCACAATCCAATCTGGAAAAGAATACCTTTTGCCGGTTGAGGGGAGGCCACTGTGACTGCAGATCACAGTAACAGTGCAAAACCAAGACACCACAATGGCAGTACAAAATCATGCAGGTGCAGTAGATAGCAGGTTCACACTGCTGCAGTTACACTGTGGCACAATAAAAGGTGTATTGTTTGATGTCACGCACCGCACACACACTCACAAACACACACTTTATCTAAGCAAAATTGAAAACTTCGGTAATATACCACGTATTTTAAACAACCTGAAATTATGCACTGCTGCACCAGGTCCACAACACAATCAGCAAAAAAATGTTAACAATTACTGAAAATATTACTGCGTGTACATTAACACAGTTATACAAGAAAAATATAACCAAAAAACAAAGAACTCCCTATTTCTCCAACTTAAATCTACCTATACCACAGATACGCCCCTCCCCCAAAGCACACTTCCACTGTCTGTCAGTACACAGACTGAATGTTGTATATTAACATTCAAAATCCACATACAAACAATAAACACTCAATGATATGAGCACAAGAGGGTTTCCTACAATTGCACTAAAGTTTGAGGCTTTTTTAACAGATTTTAGAGGGTTTGAATCGCAGAGAGCTCTCAGAGCAAACTGTCTCCTACAGCTACCTACACACACTACCCTGAACTGAGGCTGTGCAGAACAATCTAGAGTCCATGTAACCTGCAATTCCATGAATCATTGCAAAATTTGCCTTTGGAGCTCACTAACAAGGCAAAGTGATGCAAAGTACATTGATTTCAATGTACCTCACCTTAAAATTAGTGGAGCAGTGGTTTGGGGAAGGTGGAATAACGCAAAGTCATTGCTTTCAATAGACTTCGCATTCCTCATTATGATGTGAAGTACTCCGCTTTGCATTGCGGAGTACTTTGCAAATTCCACATTACTCCGCGAATCACTTTGTGGAGCGAATTGTGGCCACTTCGCACACCACTAGTCCAGAGGTATAATAATTTTCTCTGCTTGTACTTATTCCTTGGTTTTTAGGATTCTTAGGTGCAATTTTACTACAGAAGTACGGTTTAAGAGGGGGTCTGCTCTCCGGGGGGGGGCGAAGAGCTAACCAGCCAAGATGGAAGCTGTGTAACTAAGCTGCTGCAGTTCCACTCTTATCCATCCTGTTACATCCGAATTCTCAACACCCATATCTCTAGGATATTTCTCTGGATTTGCATTCTGTACATCAAGCTGAAGCTAAATCTACCTAAAGTGAGAAAATCGGACAAGGGATTGCTATTTTATTGTCTGTTGAAGATTTGTTTCATTGCTACCTCAGACCTGTAAGACATTTGCAAACCATCAGGCTCCAGCAGGGGAGCAGTCCCAAGAGAGGAGATGGCCCACTCTAATGAGCCTCAGATCCCCCTTACTCAGACAGTGGACCAACAACTGGGTAATATTACCTCTATGTTAAACAAAGTATTATTGGATACAGCAGCACTCATTTCCACCACCTCTAACATTAAAAAGGACGTTGAGAAGTTAACCTACAGAGTGATGGACACTGAACTTCAAATTAAACAGCAAGACCAAATCCTACATGACCAATTTTTCCAAACTAGGGATCATCATAACCAGATACAGTATCTACTGGCCAAGGCTGATGACCTTGAAAATCGAGGGAGAAGAAAAAACATTCGGATTGTGGGGCTCCCAGAGCGGGCTGAGGGCCCAGATATGATCTCCTTTTTGTACACTTCTCTTCCGATAATGCTTAAACTGAACAACTCCCCCTTCCTTGGAGCTAGAGAGGGCCCACAGGTCACTAGCCCCAAAGTCTCAGCCTGGGGACCGTCCTCGCCCATTACGGTGTAAATTTGCCAGATACCGGGTTAAAGAACTATGTCTGAAAGCTGCTAGAAACCTCAGAATGCTGCATTGGGATGGGGCTCCCATTCAGATATTCCAGGACTATTCATATAACTTATCCCAGAGACGTAGAGTCTATGGTCCGGTAAAGCAGGCCCTTTACAAGTTAAACCTTCCAACCTCTCTAAGATACCCTTCGCAACTACGTGTACTGTACAAGGGTGAGCAGCTTACCTTTAACTCCCCGGTTGAGGTGGAACTCTTCTTGGAGGACATCGGTGGTGAAGCTGGGCCACAATGAAAGCCCACCCCTCTGCCTCGTGGTGGTGCCACGTCGTTCATGGATGCCTCTGCTCCTCCCGAAGGCTCTCAGGGCCGAAACTCTGTGCCCCCCTCAGCACCAGCTGGAAGACCCTAGTGGCAGAAGCAGCATAGGGGTAGACAATGAAAGAAAGTGCCTGGCAAGTTGGGGAAGCCCTCTCTACCTTCTACTGAGAAACCATGCAGGAATCACTCGAGGAGCCGGCAGCGGGTCCCACCGGCTTCAGGAAGCAATGGCTCCTCCACCTACTCCACACCCGTGAAGCTGTCCAACAGATACGAGCCACTCAGAGATTTGTTGCCAGCAGCCCTGGTTATGCCCGACAGAAGCACCAGCCATGAAGATGTACTCCACCTGGACAATGCCGAGGGGCTGGCTGAAAGGGCTCCCTTCGAGACAGACTGGGTAGTTGAACCTCGGAGTCTACGGGAGGACAGGAGCTCCATGTTTTTATTGGTGAAGCCACAAGATGGGTAAAGGTCCCATGATTATGTAATTTTGTCAAATGTTTTGCTGTGGTATACGGGGCAGCTGGAAATCCAGGGCTTCCCTAGCTTGTCCTCGGTGTAATGCCTCCTTTCCTAGGGCCAGGCCGTAACATCCACCTTGTGCGATGTAGGCTGAGTCCCCACTACTATGAGCCCCAGCCCCTTTTCTCCATTCCTTCTCCAGCTGCACCGCTCGCTCTCCGCGACTCGCAAATGACGTTCAGGTCCTAGATTAAATGTGCCGTGTACAGTCTGGCCTGATCTGCGATTAAAATGTAAGTAGTTGGGCTCCTAGTTATATGTTAATCTCCTCTGTTGAGGAGTTATTGCTGTTACGCGCTTTACAGGGTAGTCCTGCTACTACAGTATGTAGCATCAATGGTTGTCGCCCCTTCATTCTGTTTAGTTTTTAATTGCCAGCAGGTTCCTGCATGATTTCAGGTGAGGGGTTTTGATTTAGCTCCATATTACAAACCCCTGACATGTTACGCTGTAACTTTTCTGGGATTTTAATCCCCGAGGCTTCTCCCGCAGATCGGGGCTGCTGCCTTGTACACATAAGGTGCTCTGGCACTCAGGGGATAGCTCTCATGCAGAGTAGAGTAACAATCTATAGAATATGGGCTGTCTGTAGAATGTTGCCCTATGGAATATGTTTAAAGCCTGAAATTTATTGGGAACTAATATGGCTTCAGAAGGTTTACTATGGAGTTATTTCCAGGCACAAGCCCACTGGTGTTAGTGGCCACTATATTTCAAGGGGTGTCTGGATTATGAATGTCCCTCTCATTCTTACACCCTTGGGGTCCTGATAGAGCAATGATATCACCATGGTGACAGTATTTGTGACACTGCAATGTATGGTTAATTGCACCTACCATTCCGGTAGAGGTACTTATTTTCTTTTCTTTACTAAGCTGAAAGAATCTTAATGTCATTATAATTCTCAATACATTCTGGTTCTCCTTGCTCTTTCTACCCATTGGTGAAAGCTAGTTTAGGGTTGGTGTGGGTGTATTTGTTCCAGGATATGGAGAACTGGCACCCCCTTTACAATGTTTTTGATGGCTAGAGATGCACATATAGTGCTGTCCTCTTTGTGCGACCCTAATCCCACAGGTTATTCACACCCCCCCCAACCCCAGGGATACTCTTGGGCCATTGGGAGTTGATGGTGCGTTTGCCTCTTCCCTGGTCCAAAACAGACTACACCCCCCACTCTGTCCTTGGTGAGGCACCTCAGCGTCTATTCAGCATGCTGACCTGCCTTTCAGCTGAGAAGCTGCTCTTTAATTTACCTAACCTAACCCCCTGGATTACGTTGGTACTCTGGAAACATCTGGGACACTCCAGGGTGGTATATAGGTTTCCTTTTCTCTTCATTGTCTTATCAGGTTTACCAATACTTATAAAAGTGATTTCAGTGTTTATTAGGACCTGCAGAGAACATGTTATGGCCCTATTTAGGCCTGTTGGGCTGCCTAAATTAGGGTGGGGACCCTTATTTAGTTATTGGAATATTCATATTTGCTTTTAGCTAACACTCTACTTAGCATCAGTGTTTATTTATAGTTGTTTGGCACACAAAATGGAAACATCCTGACAATGGCTAAGTTTTCAGATATCACAACCACTACTTGGAATGTCAGGGGTTTGAATTCTCCCATAAAGAGAAAAGCGGTACTGTCCAGGCTAAAAAAATTGGGCACCCAAGTCGCTTTTTTACAAGAGACTAAATTAAGTTCCAAAGAAGCTGTGAAGTTGGTGAGGGATTAGGTAGGTGCAGAAGCTCACTGCATGGCAAAATCAGCCAAATGGGGTGTATCCATTTTGTTACATAAATCACTGCAGTGGCAGGCTAAAGAGGTTTACAGAGGGGGAGATGGTAGGTGGATCATTCTGAAGGTCTCTACACCCTCTGGCCCCCGATCCTTGTAAATATATATGGTCCCAACGAGGATTCTCCCACATTTTTTTACTCTATTTCACAAAAAATCATGGATATATCGTATGACAATCCTGAGTTGCTCATGGGAGGTGACTTTAATCTGGTAATGGACAGCCTTCTGGATAGATCCAATGCCAGACTGGAGCCCCATTGCAGAGCGCAGCAGGCACTGCAAGATCTTATTTCTCTGCATCAGCTGTCCGATGTGTGGAGGGTATTGAATCCTTCAGTAAAATATTTCTCCTTTTTCTCTGCACCCCGCCAAATGGCTAGTAGATTAGATTATTGGCTCATTTCTCCTAACATCTCTAAGGCCACCTGTGGGGTAGTTATTTCCCAAATATATATCTCTGATCATGCCCCTGTCTCCTTACCTTCATACCCGCTCTAAAAATCTCCAAATCACTACTGTGGAGGTTGGATCCCTTCCTGCTGTATGATAAGGACTTCACCCAGTGGCTTCAGGCGGCTACAGAATAATTTTTCCTTCACAATCCCCCTTCTTCTGCCTTAGCTGCAGGCATCTGGAAGGCCTACAAGGCTACTCTTAGGGGAGGTATCATTAGCTTCGCCTCATATAGGTGGAAGATGAGGGACCAGGAACTTCTCCTGTTAGAGAACACTTTAAAAGATATGGAGGCTAAGTATAAAGCGAAGCCCTCAGTGCTTCAGACACTGACAGTTTTAACCGCTCTGGCTGCCACCCATTTAAAAATCAATACGCTGGTCAGCAGGAAGGCCAAGCTCTATTTTCACAGAACCCAGCACCGTTACCAAGCTGAGGGTGAAAAGGCTAGCAAGTTGCTGGCCTACAGGCTAAAACAAAGACAAGCTGAAAGAGTTATCTCCAGCCTATGGGATGGGTCAGGGAAGCTCTCCATGAACCCCACCTCTATTAATAACACTATGACTGAGTTCTATAAAATTCTTTACACTTCCTATGGTTGTTGGGATGGTGAGTCTTACACTCAATTTATTGAGCCCTTGCCTCTCGCTAAGCTTTCTGACTCACAGAAAGCCCCACTAGACCTACCCATAACAGAGGCAGAAATTGGCAGAGCCATTACTGAGATGGCTCCTCATAAAGCACCTGGGGGGATGGTTTTTCAGTGTATTTTTAGAAACTAGTTCCACCTTTGATTACAGCCCCCCTGGTGAACATGTTGAACGAGGCGCACTCATGTGGGCAGCCCCCTCCTACCCTATCTGAGGCCATAATTACCATACTACCAAAAGAGGGTAAAGGTCACTCCCTCCCCTCCAGTTACAGGCCCACGGTAGGCTTGGAATATTTATTAGCAGTTATGAACACTTTTAACTTTGGCCCGTACTTTACCACTTGGATAAAGACTCTTTATGCCTGCCCTACCGCCAGGGTCCTTACCAATAATGTCCTCTCTGAACCATTTTGTCTACAGAGAGGGACCAGACAAGGATGCCCATTATCCCCCCTACTTTTTGTTTTAGCTATTGAACCCCTCGTGGCAGCCCTCAGAAATCACCCTCATATACATGGACTTCAGGTTAAGGACAAATGTTATATCACTAAGTTGTATGCCGATGACTGCCTGATCCTGACCCGTGACCTACCACACATCCTTTCTACATTACAAACATTCAGTAAAATCTCAGGCTTGAACATCAATCTAGTAAAGTCTGAAATCCTCCCCCTTAATGCTCTTACTACATTGGCCATTGTGGATTCCCAAGGTCTGGCCTGGGCAAGATCCGAAATAACATACCTGGGCATTCAGCTTACCTCCAAACTCTCCTCCTTAATGGACATAAACTTTAAACCCCTAGTGACCAAACTACAATCTGCCACGAACAGATGGGCTCATTTACACCTCTCCCTGGCAGTCAAGATTGCCATGATCAAAATGCTGCTTGCCCCTAGAGTATACCACCTACTGTCCCATATTCCCTTTCTTCTTTCTGATACATGGAATCAAAAGCTGAACACTGTGATCGGCTCCTTTTTATGGGGTTCGCACAAACCTAGATTTAGTAGAGCTAAATAGAGGCTCAAAACCTGAGGGGAGGCTGGAACCTACCTGACTTCTCTCAGTACTCCATAGCATTTATAGTAGCAAAGACCCTAAAGGAGGAGGGTCCCTGTTACTCCCTTCACTCTCCAGCATGGTCCCAAATTGAAAGAGATCTCTTGCAGGGCCCTTCGGTTTCCACACTGGTAAATCACCCCCTTCCAAAGCCGCACAAAGGCTGGCTCTCCATCCATCATGCACATCAAGCCTGGCAAAAATTGGAGCTCAAAACCTCTCGATGCCTTGGCTTGGGAAATCATACCCCTCTCTGGAATAACCCTAGCCTCTGTATTAATAAATCTCCCATGAACTGGGTGGACTGGGCCTCTAAAGGAATACTTTACATTGGGACTTGAGATCCCCAGAACACTCAGACATGGACTCATTCCAGGGTTTGCAAAACAGGTATGGCCTCCCCCACAGTGATTTTTGGAAATACCTTCAGATGAGAAGCCTATACCAGTCTTGGGTTAAGAAAAGATGCACCTGTGTCACTTGTATAAAATGTAAAGTTGTTAAACCCTCTCTTCCTATAGATGACTGGATTATGCTTTCCAAAGGTAGGACTGGTCTTACACAGAGATTTCAAAGAGATAGTGCTCCCATCCCCTCTCTGCCGGCCAAAACCAAGTGGGCCACCGCATTACAGATCACCATTACTGATCTACAATGGCGACACTGCTGGTTGAGAACTCACCAGGCCTGCTATATTCCCCAAAGCCTTCTTTTACAGAATAAAATACTGCACCTCTGGTACTATACCCCGTTCCAACTAAACAAGATGGGTCTTCTCTCCTCTGACTGCTGTTGGAGATGTGAGGCCCCAGACATGGATCTGCTTCACATCCTGTAGTCATGTACTCCTTTGAAGTCCTATTGGGAGGCAGTAATCCTACATTGTTCCCTTATCTTAAAGATGTCTCTTCCAGCAGATCCTGGTCTTTGGCTATTAGGCCTTATACCTGAGGTTCTCACTCTCCCCAAAGACTCTACACTGTAACTCATACAGGCCTCAGTAAAATGTAAGCATCTTATCATACGTCGCTGGAGATCCCTAGAGGTTCCATCCCTGATAGAGTGGCTCAGTGCCATAGAAAGGTTGGCCACCCTGACCAGGATATCTTGTGTTAAAAACCAGTGTTATAACAAGTTTGAAGCACTTTGAGCCCCTTATTTAACCTATGTTGACCACAGTAACCATGCTTTGCCCTCCAGGTATTTGAAGGACAACCTGAAACCCTCATGACCACCCTAGTAGTAATGGTTGATTAATTGTTAAAAGACTGCAATGGCTTTTCTTTATAGCTATCTTGAGTGTCCCACCTCCAGATGGTCATACAGGTCCCCCCCAAAACCAAGTTTCTACACCTTATGTGAAGATGCTCTGTCGTTCTTGGGCCCGCCTTTTTAAAGTGAGTAAATACCTTTCTCTGGATTTTCTTAGTATTCTCATGGTAGGATGTTCCAGATTTAATGATGCTTCACAGTTAATACTTCATTAAGCCAGTTGTAATACATGTACACCAGCATGATATGGTTGTTTGTATGGTGCCTCAGCTGTTTGTATTAAGTGGCATGTTTGTAACCACTTTGTCAGCCATTTGGTCTAATGGTTCTACATATGTAATAATCTGAAATCTCCTAATTAAAAGACTAACTGCAAAAAAAAAAAAAAGAGAGGGTCTGCTCTTCCTGTAAAGAACTAACTGCTTGTCATATGTGTGCTGCAGAAAATCCTGAGAAGTTGAGGCTGAGGCTTGCAGGAATGCAGAAGGGGAGTGTTCATTAGAGTAGTCTTTTAAATAATGCTGATTGTAAGTAGAAATAGTTTGCTCAGTTGCTTGGTTGGTCTGTCTTCAGTGATTCATAGTAGGCTTGCCTCATGCTTGTGAAGAGGTTCGATTTGCATGGACTGAAAATGTTCGTTTTGAATGGGGCTCAACATTCTGCATTGTACTTTTGTTATGATGTTCATGAACGAAAGTCCAGGCTATTTCAGGGCTCTCACAGGAAACAAAATCTCTCCCAGGTTGTTGAATAACCAGAACAGAAGGATATCTTAAATAGGATTGACATTTGCTCACAGAATCATTTGCTATCTGCTGCAGATGGTGAAGGTTGTCAGTGGTATGCATGCTAGTACTTGTGGAGGGAGTGCTGGAAACAGGGTTACACTGCCAGTTTTATTTTATTAAAAGGTATGCCATCTATGCTACAAAGCATTTATTTTATTTATTTAGCTTTTGTTGACCGGGTAAGTGCACTAGACAAATCCTGCCTATTTTCAGGCACGACCCGGGGGAGGGGGATACAGATGAATGCCAACTGACCTTGAACCAGATTAAGCTGTTGGTGGTATTTTTTTAGTGAATGAGGGAAATTTGGCCAGGACACTGGGGAAATTCCCCTACTCTTCGATAAGTGCCATGGGATCTTTAACATCCACCTGAACTACCACCAATCCAGGCAGACGGACCTCGGTTTAACGCCTCATCCGAAAGACGGCACCTCAGAAATGCAGCACCCCTCTCATGCTGCATTACAGTGTCAGTACTAGGATATTAACCCAAGTGCCAGATGTGGGAACTGAACCCACAGCCCTCTGATCTCCAGGCCTCAGAGGCGAGTGTGCTACCTACTGAGCCACTGACACTGCATGTAAACGTACCAGAAAATCCTGTTTTCCACTTTCGTTCCTGTCGGTCTCTACCCCTTTTTTTCTATTGTCCTAGGAGGAAAGCCACAATGATGGAGACATGCTGGAGCTAGGAGCCTACAGAGAGAACCATTTGGACAGTTACAGGAATGGAGGATGAATCAATGAAGTAAAAGAAATAGAAGACCAATCAAGGAACATCTGCAGCCCTTTTTTTTTTTTGCATATTTTTGTGTGTTTTAGTCTGAGTAATAACTTGCACATAGTTTGTAAACCCTTAGGAAACTTTGAAAATTGCTGAAATATGCAAAGCTGTTGGGAATTGTTTAGCCATTGACTCGTGCTCTTATTTATTTTTCTTTTAATAACCTATAACAGTTTTGAGTAAAACTCATATTTTAAACTAGGAACCAGATCCTATATTTCCTTTATTTTTATGAGAAAAGTACTAAAGTTCTAAATTTATTTTAAAACTCGTTTAGCATTTCTATTGGATTTTAGAGACACATGATTGTTGTCATATAGAGCATGCGTGGCATTCTGGGAACAGATTTCCCATTTTACAAGTATCCAGTGCGCTATCTGCTCTGTCTTGCCCTATGCTTTAATTTTGTGATTTTAAACTGAGTGCCCATTTTGTGCTTGACTCCTGGGCTCAGTACAATCGGATGCTCTTTTTTGAGTGAGTAAGAATGTATAATGAGATGGAGTAAGTACACTCATCTGTTTTCATATGGGTGTTGTTTTCTTTTTAGCCTTAACTTGTGCTCATTTGTACCTTAATGTTTAGATCTGGGGTATTTTCAGTAGTGCTAGCTACTTTCTGGCTGGTCTTTAGAAATATTTAACTATAGTAAAATCACTATTTTAATGAGCAGAGCCAGTGTTAAAAGTATGCCTTTTTGCAGACAGAATTTGTAATTGCTGGTTTATTTCTCTTTCCAGTGATTATGTCAGCATTTTAATCATATGATCCTCAGAGAGATTTTATGGGCTATATAATTGGACTGGTTGGATTCCACACTTGGATGGCCCTAATTCTAATGGAATTTATCTGCTGCTTATGACACCCAAGTTGCTGACGGATTCTGATGGTACAAATTTTACTAACGTTAACTTCTAAACTTGGAACAGTGAATATTGGAGTATTTTATCACAGCTCTTGTATGCTGACACTGAGGAAGATTGTAATCTAAAGAGCAGTTCAGAACTTTAAAGATTTTACTCTCAAACTGAATGTGGTAAGATCTTTTCAGAACTAGATTTAAAATAACCTGTCTGAATCAATATATTCCAATATTTTCTGTTGTATTTGACTGTTGTGTAAATGCTGTGAAACCGCTCAGAGAATTTAACAAAGCATTTATTGAAATTCCTTGTATATTTAGGGGGACTAGATAAGGTTGTACCCAAGAGGATGGTGAACACTAGGCTTCAAAGAACTTTGCATCCTGAACTTCCCCACTCCACAATGAATTCCTGTTAAAAAGGGCAATTAATGTGTGAAACAATATAAAATTACAGATTACATGCATACTATTCCTAATAAGGGGGAAAATTTAAGCAAAACCTCTACCCCAATTTTATTTAATGCAGGCATGCTAGAACCAGTCACAAATGCTGAAATATTCAGCTTTAGTAAAAATAAGGATGCTGATTTGACACAAGCAGCCATTATTGAGGGTTCCTTTTCAACAAAAGGGGGTGTTTCTCCCAGTAAAACAAGAAGATCTGGAAAAGTCACCAAAAAGTAGGCATTAGCTTCAGAGACCGACATTACTGGTCAAGGACATAAGCATGCTTTAGTTGATGTAATACAAGATTTGCAAACAACAATAAATGGGTTGAAACAGTATGAAATTAAAATGAATCAGTTACAGAGTCGTAGAAATTGTAATTGTACTTCAGACTTGTCAGCACAGTTATATCAAAATGGGATGCCAGAAACAGGGTGGTATGACCCTGAGTGGCCCAGCTGTTTAAGAGAAGATTTAATCTTCACTATGACAAATTAACATCATGCAAGTCTGTTATTAATGGAACCACTAATTATAATCAAAGACTTGCTAGATACTTTAAGAGCAGAAGTTGCCAACAACAGGGCTAAATTAGGTGATATGCTAGCCAGAATTCCACCTATAGAAGAAAAATGTGCTTCAGTTGTGATGGAAGAAGGACCTACTACTATAAATGGAAGCCCTGACTTAAGTTTAGTGTATATTCCTGAGAATACTCCTAAAGAAAACAGGGAAAAGAAACACGGTAAAAAGTTGAAAAAGAGAGGGAAAAAAGCCAAGCAGACTAAACAAAATAAGCATGAAAAGCTGCCAGAACAAACTAGTCAGGCAATTAGAAAGTATAAAAAGAGGGAAAAAAAAACACAAAGAAAGAAGGGGAGATAGCTCATAGTCACTCGTAAAAAAGTGCAAGATAAATGTCTGGATATCAGTGAGTCAGCAGATATCGTTGATTTAGTTACTCAACAAACAGAACAAGATGTGGTTATTCATACTATTGAGGCAGAGTGTGCTACTACTAGCAATCAGTCAAACAAGAATGAGAAGGCCTGCCAATACCTGAGGCAATTTGCTGCTCCAAATAAGAAGCAGAACAATATTTTTAGTGAAATTAAGGTACCTCTCCAAAATGAGAAGCTTGGCTACAACATCCAAAAAACACCAAGTACAGAGACAACAAAATTAGTGTCAAAGAACAGTCAGAACAACTGTCTGAAATGGCCAATAGTTAGATTTATTTGCCTCTGTAACAGGGTTCCTGTTCCTTGTAAGGTTTACTCCCCTAATATTTATAGGTGACCACCCCCTTTTCTGTCACACTGTTCTATCCTCTTCATCTTTTCTTCTGTCCTTTTCCTTCTTTTTCATGTCAGGGTGGCCAACCTGATATATATCATTGTTTACTTCACTATCCCTTTTCTCAAACCCCCATTATGGTGCACCAGATAGGGCTGGGTGCAGTGTAAAGCACTCTCCCTAGTGGCAGATATGTCCAAACATGAGTAGTGCTTTACTTTTAAATAGTGAAAACACTCCTGAGTTCCCTTGAGTGCCCCCAGTTTAGCACTAGTGCCCAGAGCAAAACACAAGTCTCTAGATAAAGAATAAAACATTCATGTACAAAGAAAACAGCCCAGAGATGTTGTAACCAGGCTGATAAATAAAAGAAATACTGTAGCTAAAGGTTGGAAATGGGCTTAGAAAAGGCCCAAATTAAATGTTTTGCTGATGGCTGCACTTTTCAACCATTGGAGCAATAAAAGGAAATTGCTGCATAGTGACAGGGGCTCCCAAAGGAGCCTAGTAAGAGCCCTTGCAAGGTTTAAGTAACATGGCAGCATTTGTAAACAAAATGAGGGCTAAAATGGCTCAAAGGTCATTACAAGAAAGAAATGGTAATTACTGAAATAAAGATACAGGTCTCCTGAGCTGGCAGAAGAAGGGATATTAAGAGTACACCCTCTAGCTCCCATTCTCTTTGCCAAAACAGACACCCCTGAAAAACATAAACAGTAATGATGCTGTAATTACCTGTGGGTTTCCCTGCAGTTCTTGCTATAGGGCTGGCTGCCCACAAAATAGCTAGTTTTAAAGGTGCAGGCTTCAGTGACATCAGAACAAGGGAGGGGCTTGCTTCCAGATGAGTCCCAATTAAGCCTAAAAGAGCTATTATTGATCCCTACCGGTAGGTGTTTTTAAACTGAAGTCTATTATCAGGTAAAGGATTATAGGGACTTGGAAAATCATGAAATAAAATGCATTTATTCTGCAAAATAAAAGAATAAAAGCCTAACTGTTCCCTTGATGTTGGTCACCTGGCCATGATGTCAACAACCATAAGGCTATAAAAACTCACCACTGGAGGAATGTTTAGAGAAAGGTAGGCCAGTGAGCTGCTGGTCTTGTAGGAGGAAGGTGTGTTTGTTTTCACACCAGTGAATTGGTTTAAGTGGTAAAATTAAGAGAGAAGTGACTAGGGAAGAGTCATCTTCAGAGTTTTGTTTATTTTGGCGTGCTGACTAACACCTTGGTTTTTTTATTTCTGTAAATATTAATTTTATTTGAATTCGAATTAAAAATCATAAACGCATTTGTGCGTTTATTTTATGCATCATACTTCCTGCCTAAGTGTCTGTTATTCCCACACCGTAACACTGATGTCAAAAGTGGGATTCTGGTAGTGTTGAGACTGCTTGGAAGGCACCATTAGTGGGTACTAGTCTCTAGTACCCAGCAGATGTAAGAGAGGCAGGGGAAGATCATTCACTTGACAAGGGCAATGGCTGAGAAGACAGGTATGTAACCTGGACCTGACTTAGATTTCAGCACGAGGCCGAAGGTGAGGAAGACTGAAGAGGAGTTGGAGGAGGAGGAGGAAGGGCAGGACATGAAGAAGATAGAAGCACCAGAGGATACCAGCAAGCTCCTGAGGTGGCTGTGCATCCGACAGCAGGAGATGGATCGACAGCAGCAGGAGGATAGAAGGCAGCGAGATGAGGATCGGCGGCAACAGGAGAAGGATCGGCAACAACAGGAGGTGAAGTGGACAGACACTATTAAGGCAATCCAGGCCTTTATACCAGGGCAACCTGATCACACGGTACCTAAAGACATTAGGCTAACAAAATTAACTGACTATGATGACATAGAGGCATACCTTACTACGTTCGAGCATATTGCTCTTGCATGTACATGGCCACAGGACTAGTAGGTAATAAGACTTGTACCATATCTTTCTGGGCATGCTCAGCTGGTCTATAGTCAGTTAATCGGACCAGACACCATAGTATATGATCAGGTTAAGGAAGAAATATTGCGTTGGTATGACATTAATACTGAAATGTACTGGCAGTGCTTTCGGTCTCAGAAGATGTCTTATACTGATGCCCGAGAGAGACTTTTGCTGAGTTAAAAGATTATTGTAATAAGTGGTTACACCCGGCAACAAAAACCATGGACCAAATTCTGGAGACTATTGTGATTGAGCAGTTTGTACAGATTCTGCCCCAGGATGTGCAAGTGTGGGTGAGGGAGCACAAGCCAAAGACTGCAGTGAAAACCATCCAGCTTGCTGAGGACTACCTGGTGGCCAGGCCCTCGAGATCCAGCGGACAAAATGTGGCACCCGGACCTGTGGATCTGGTAAGATCTTTCAATTTTACACTGCAGAGACAGGCTAATTATACAGGAAGAGACAGAGGGGGAAGAGCACCCTATTCTGAGATTATATGCCACGGATGTCTGGGAAAAGGGCATATTGTTAGGAATTGTCCCAACAAAAGATCAGAAGCTGCCCATTTAGCCTTGGCCAATACTGAATATGCCACTACTGTAGGGATTGGACAGCATCAGACTTTGGGCCTGCTGGACTCAGGCAGTAAACAGACATTGATGAGAGCAGATCTGCTGCCTACTACTGAATATGCCCAGGCTGATACAACTGTAATATGTGTCCATGGTGATGTTCATCAGTACCACACTGCCAGGGTTGGCGACTGTTAACAATCAGCAGCATTGCATGAATGTGGGATTGATACAAAAACTACCTGTACCAGTAATCATAGGGCAAGACTTTCCCCATTTTTCTACCCTAATGAGTACCCAAAATGCTACCAATGAACTTGTGACTGTTACCACCAGGTCCCAAGCTAAACAGGCCCAATTACCCCAGCTGTTTCCCTTTGAGGGGGACTTGTTTGACAGCCCAAGGAAAACCAAGAAGACCAGGAAACAAAGAAGAAGAGAAAAAAGGTTATGGCTGGAAACTAAACAGGCTAGTAACTATGAGGTTGCACCAGGTCTGATCAGCTGTGATTTAAAAAAGGAACAGTTGGCTGATGCATCTTTAAAACCTTTTTTCCACAGGTCCAGGAAAAAGTAAAAGAAGGACTGCCTCATTTTGTGTTGAAAAATGGGTTATTATACTGTAACTGTGTTAATCCAGTAACTCAGGTTAGTGTAGAACAACTTATGGTTCCTACTGTATACAAGGAAAAACTGATGCAATTAGCACATGACCTACCTAAGGCAGGCCACGAGGGAAGGGATAGAACCCTTGGGTGCATAACCTATAGATTTTTCTGGTCGGGCATTCATAAGGATGTGGCGGCTTATTGCCAAGCATGTCCTCAGTGCCAATTGGTTGCTCAAGGTAGGAAAGCAGATAAGGTACCCCTGCAACCTATTCCATATGTTATCACTCCCTTTGAGCGCATTGCAATGGACATAGTTGGGCCCCTGACAACCAGTTCAAAAGGCAATAGGTTTATTTTGGTTGTCTGTGATTACGCTATGAGATACCCTGAAGCGATACCCTTACGTACTGCAAAGGCTCCTCGGACTGCCGAGGAATTGGCCAAAATTTTTAGTAGGGTGGATATCCCTCAGAAGATCCTGACTGACAGAGGAAGTAACTTTACTTCTGAATTGTTAAAGGAATTGTACAAACTTCTGGGTGTATCAGCAGTACGAACCTCCCCCTATCATCCCCGAACGGATGGCCTAGTAGAACGTTTCAACAAAACCTTGAAAACTACATTAAAAAAGTATGTGCAGGAGGAAGGGCGTGATTGGGACAGGTTTCTTCCCTACCTTCTTTTTGCATATAGGGAGGTACCCCAGGCTACAATAGGTTTTTCCCCATTCATGCTATTGTATCGTAGGAATCCCCGTGGCCCCCTGGATGTTGTGAAACAGCATTAGGAGGAAGGTAAAAATGTGGGCCATACTAACATACTGGACTACATGACTTCTTTAAGAGAAAAGTTGGTGAGATTTGTCACCATGGCACATAAGAATGTGTCCAGTAACCAGGCAGAGCAAAAATGTGGTACGATGTAGGACTGAAGGAGAAATGTTTTAACCCAGGAGACCAAGTACTGTTACTTCTGCCATCAACAGGAAAAAAACTGTTGATGAAATGCAGGGTCCCTTTAAGGTAACACACCAAACAGGGGTGGTAAATTTTGAGATCAAGATGTCAGGGAGGTGGCCCCAGAAACGGGTTTATCATGCCAACTTGCTCCGTAGGTGGGTAGAAAAACCAGCCCCCCCACTCTGTTTATTCACCCTGAACAGGTGCACACTGAGTTGGACTACAGGTGAGGCCCAGAGACTGTGGGATTTCTGGATTACCCCTAAATGCAGCATTTCCTCCACCTCCCTCTTAATGTCCTTTAGGATGGCCTTAGACACCCAGCAGGCTGTCCACCATATGGGCACTTGCATCCCCATGTCTACATCGTGTGTCACTAAGGGGGTTAGTCCAGGCTTAACCATGAACAAAGGGGCAAAGTCTGCTAAAACCTCCCTCACTTCCTGGGTCTGTTCTGGGGTCAGCTGGGGCAACAGTTTTATTGCCTCCACAGAGGACTCCTGCTTGCTTTCCTCCAGCAAGTTCAGTAGGGGGTTTTCTTCATCAGTCCCCTCCCCAGGACTACACACTGCAAATACCATGTCAGCCCTATTTACATGCGGCTTCATCATGCTGACATGGTACATTCTATGGGTATGTCTCCTGTCAGGCAGTTCCACAATATAGTTCATTTCATTTACCTGTTGGACTACCTTGTATGGTCCCGCCCACTTGGCCTGCAGCTTATCCTTCTGCACCAGAATTAGGAACATGACTTCCTGACCTACACTACACTATACGAGCGAGCTCTGGCTCTGTGGTCATATCAGATCTTTTGCTTCTGCTGGGTGGTTGACAGGTTGCTCTGGGCTGCTCCCATAAGCTCCTTCAGCTTTTCCCTAAACTTTACGACATACCCCACTATGGAAGTTCCCTGGATGGTGTGCTTGCCTTCCCAGTCTTCCTGGATCAAGTCAAGGGGCCCATGCACCCTACATCCATATAAGACTTAGAAGGGGGGAAAACCCTGTCAACTTTTGAGGCACCTTCCCGCATGTGAACAACAGGTGGGAAAGGTACAGTATTTCTTCTACTCCCTCCCACACTGTTCAGCAAATGCTTGGAGCATCGATTTTAGGGTACCAATAAACCCTTCCACCAGCCCATTGGCTTGTGGGTGATAAGGTGTTGTGCATCTGTACACCACCCCACACTTCTTCCACATACACTTCATCAGGTACAACATGAAGGTATCCCCTTGATCATTGATAACCTCCTGTAGAAACCTGACATGGGAGAAAATCCCTAGCAAGGCATCTCTCCAAACTAGGATCAGTCCTCTGAACATCTGCAAATTCTTCACATTTTCCCAAGGCATGGGACATGTCCCCTTCAGTTTCTAAACTGGGGTCCATAGCGTCAGGGCATTCAGGGTCACTGCCATCCATAACCTTCTGACCATTGGTTACCCCTCCCTCCTCAGAGTAACCTTCTGTAGCTGTTTTGTGAACTGCTACATGGAAAAGTCCTACCTCCCTTTCACTAATCTCCATTTCAGGAGATACAGGCTTGGGAACCAGTCTCCCACTGTTTTCCACAGGGGCCTTTATGGGGTCCTGGGAACGACAATCGGCCTTTGCCATCTGACTGCAGGTAACCGCACATGCCACCCCCTTCTAGAGACTGTTCCCTAGAATCACATCCAGGGTGAGGTCGTCTGCTACTGCCACCTTTTGCACCCTCTCTCCTGTCTTACCTCAGTCCAGGAGAACACAAGCTAGTGGCAGTGTTATTTTCTCCCCAGTGAATCCCTTCATTGTAACAAACTGATTAGGTATAAGCTCTTCAGGCTCAACCAACTCCCCTTTTACTAAGGTAAGATATGCCCCCATGTCCCTTAATACATGGGTCTGCACCCCATTTACAGTAACTGGGTGTATGTGCTCCCTCATGTTCATAGGTATGCTTTCAGGGATACAGAGTGCACCCAACTCTGTCCAAGCACAGCCTTGCCCACTCTGTGCCTTTTTAAGACACTGTCTAGCAAGATTCCCTGGCTGTTTGCAAAACCAACAATCATCATTTCTTTTATCCAATAAACCCTTTTTTTGTAACCTGGGGTTTCCCCCTTTCTGTGGTGGCAGTGAGGGTTTTAGCTGCCCTGAAGGTGTGCTTTTCCCTTTCTGTGCTGCCACACTAGCCCCACTCCCTTTCAGAGCAGGCCTGTTCCTGGCATAGCGGTCCAAGAGCTTTTCAGCCTGCTGTGCAGTTTTGGGGTCTCGGTCCTCTAACCAGGTTTTTAGCTCTGCTGGGCAAGCACAAAAGAATTACTCCAGAACTACAACCTCCTCAATTTTTTCTAAAGAGTTTGCTTCCACTCCCTCCCACCATTTCAAAAACTGATGTTGCTTTGTGGAGAGTTCCTCATAGCTCATGTCAGGGCTTTTACAGAGCTTACGGAACTTAACCCTATATGCTTCAGGTGTTCATGCATACTTTTCAAGTAATGCAGCTTGAAGTTTCTCATAATTACTACTGTCCTGATTGTCCATTTGGCCTAGTGCCTCACGCCCTTTCCCAGTAAGCAGCGCGGATAGCTGAAAGTTCCAGGACTCCCTGGGTATTTTGGCCTGGATACAGACCTTTTCAAATGAATTCAAGAATGCATCCATATCCTCCCCCTCTTGAAATTCAGCTATTAATTTAGAATTTAATTTGCACCCCAGTCCTGGAGTTCCAGGTTCACCCTGCCACTTACCTCCTCTGGCACTGGTCGTTGGAGTTTTAGCTTCTCCAGTTCAAACTCCCTCTAATGCTGTCTTTCCTCTCTCTTGGCCTCTCTCAGAAGCAGTTTTTCCTTTTCCTTGGCCCCTCTCCGATGCTGGTTTTCCTTTTCCCGCATCTCCAGCTCAAACTTCCTCTGTTCTAATTCCCTCTGCTGCTGGGCTTCAAACCTTTTCTGCTTGAGTTCCAACTCCAATCTCAACTCCTGTTGCAGCCTGATCCCTTCTGGATCCGGCTTTGTCTTGACCCTCCCCTGGTGCTGTGGCTCCAGGTTCCCTCTGATCTCATTGTCCTCCTCCCTTGGGCTGGACACTGTGACATCCCTTGGCACCCCCACACCCAAGGTCTTGTCCCTTTCAGACACCAGCCATGACTCGAGGTCCTGGGCAGTTGCTTGCTCATTGGCTGCTACTAGAGCCTCCATGAGGAACTTTTTGGTTCACCCCTCACACTGGACTCCTCTACCCTGACATAACTGCTTTAGGTAGTCTGCAGTGTATTTGCTGTAGATGGAAACCATCTCCTCCCTAACTACTGCTACACTAACTTGCACCCAAGAAAAAAACAAAAACAGGTAGAGAACTTTATACTGTAACCAAATGATAGCTATATATATATATATATATATATATATATATATTTATTAAATCTCTGCCTTAATTGTGTGTGGACTGTTTACAGTTTATCAGTCTGATACACTGGGCTCGAATCCAACTGTTATGCCTGTGCCACCAATATCTCTCGAATCGCAACACTATGCAACCAAATCACTTGGATCCCACCACTGCACACCAGATCTGTCATGAACTCACTCCTGGGGGAAGGCCCACTCAGCTCACAGTGCCCACCCTTAAGTGCAATCTGAGATGGGGGGGACAGGGATACCCTCCTCGTCCTTTTGAATGCTCGCCAAGGTCATGACTGCACCTCTGCCACAAGGATCCCGGGCATCCCCCTAGCTCTGGATAGGGGCACAATACCAGTCTCAAGTCTTGTAGCTAAATATGAACCTTTCCTTGGCTATTACACACAGGAGGAAGACCCAGGTATCACACTCTCTTTGGGGTAGCAGCATAAAAACCTGATTTGGCCTTCTTCCAACAGGACATGCAACAGCCTGATTCAAAATCTTTGTAGACTCATATTCTCCCTGTCCTTCCAGATCCCTTCCAGACCCTTTTCTCAATTTGGTTGCTTATGGTAGCCCCTTTGGCAATAACAGTTTTCACAAATTATTAATACACCTTCTACAATCACACATACAATATAAGAACTCTCACGCAGGCATAATTTCTTTAGAAAAACAAAAGTTTTACCAAAATACTTAAATAAATACAAATACAACTAAAAAGAGAATATTAATTTGGGTTACAGTATACAGGAAAAGAAAATGGAAAAATGTACAATGAAATGCACTAAGACTGTTAGCTAATCTACCTGAGGTATGAAGATTTCAAAGTGCAGAGAATTACTGGATTGCACAATATTGCAGTCTTTCTGTAGCAGCCTTTGGCTCTTAGGTAGTCTCTGTGCTGGCAGCTGCTCGCTTGTGGTCAGGAGAAGAGAGTCCAAAACAGAATGGCAAAATGGCTCTGAGTGTCTGTGCTGGAGAGTTTATATGGAAGACCCCCCCAGACTGTGAATAAAGACTGGCCCTTCTGTGAATAAAGGCTGGCCCTTCCACTTTAAGGAACTAGGTGTCACTCTTGCATTTTCCCAAGGTCTTGGTTGGCACTTAGAAAAAATTTCAGTGTACTGTGGAAACCTCTTCTGTCACCTGACATTACAATCTCACACAGGCCTGTTAGAAGGATATTTCCTGACGCTTATAAAAAAATGTCAGTGTGCTGTGGGAACTTTTCCTGTCACCTCTTGTCTAAGACAATTTCACTTTTGATCTTAAGGGTCTACAATAGTGGAAATAGCTTCTCCCCTCCTGGGATTTTGAACTGGCTTAATTTAATTAGTTATAAGGAAGATCCTGTAAGTTATATGATTATACAAACTGATTTTATTACTTCTGTTTCCCTTGGCCAGTTAACATTAGAGGAATACTCTTTGATCATGTATCCACAAGCTTTCTGACAAGAACTTGTCTGATTCCTGCAAGCAAGCATGGCCTTGTAGGTCGGAGGAAGGTCAAGCCCTTTTTTAAAAAAAAAAACAGTCTTTCTCTTTGTGACTTTGCTGACACTGGCATGTACATAGAATTACATTTAAAAATCATATATACAACAGAATAATATCTACAAATAAGGGCTAGCAACTGGGCAGCTTGCCACAATTATCACCCCCCAGATCTTTCTCCTCATCTGTAGTGGCTGTTTGCACCCGACCCAACTGGTAACATCTCCTTGGGTTCCTTGTTCCCATGTTTATGACTTTGTACTTCTTTGCATTGAATCCCAGTTTCCATGTGTCTGACCAGTACTCAAGTTTAGTCAAATCTTCCTGCAACCCCTGCCACCCTACTGTGTCATCCACCACTTCCCCAATCTTTGTGTCATCCACAAAAAGGCTAATCTTGTTCTTAATGCCATGCAAGATGCCAGCAATGAAAATGCCAAACAACACCAGGCCCAGTACTGAGCCCTGCTGCACTCTGCTAGCCACAGCCCTTGGAGCTGATTTCCCCTCCCACTGCTACCCTCTCCTGCCTCCCCTGCAACCAGTTCTTGACCCAATTTACCATCTTCATTTCTGCCCCCTGGTATCCCAACTTGCTAATCAGCCCATGTGGCACAAAATCGAAGGCCTGGCTGAAATCCAGATACAGGACATCCACTGTCTTGCCCTTGTCAAATGCCCTAGTCACCCAGTCATAGTAGTCCACCAGGTTGGTCTGGCAGGATCTGCAAGGGACAAAAACATGTTGCTTTCCGTCCTGTAGTCTATTCCCTTCCAGAAAGGCTACCAACCTCTCCTTAAGGATCATCTCCATTAACTTCCCCACAAAGAATGTAAGGCTTACTGGTCTATAGTTGCCTGGATCATCCTTGGGACCATTTTTGTGGAGGGGAAACATATGTGCCATCCTCCAGTCCTGGGGTACACACCCTGTCTCCAGAGAGGTATTGAACAAGTCTGCCAATGGCTCTGCCAGGATCTCTGCCAACTCTTTCAATACCCAGGTGTGAATGCCATCTAGGCCAGGTGCCTTATCCACCCACAGCGTCCTTGGGTCTTCCAGTACCCTGCCTGCTGAGATTATCCCATCAGGTATCTCTATCCCCCCATGCCTACCCTTCCTATCCCCTGAGGCAGTGACCCATCCTTTCCCTTAGTAAATGCAGAAGTATTCATTGAGTGCTTCTGCCTGAGCTGCCCCTTTCTCCACTCACCCTCCATCACTTTTGATCCTTACAATTTGATCCTTGCAATTCCTTCTCTCCCTTATGTACCTGAAGAAATCCTTTTCTCCTTCCTTGATATCCAGTGCCAGCCTAAGCTCCCTGGAAGCCTTGGCTGTCCTGACTGCTCTGGTCACCTCTCTTGATTTCTTCAGGTACTCCTCCCTATCTTCTCCTCGATTGGATCTCCTGCATCTTCTGAAGGCTGCTGTTTTTGCCCTCACCTTCTCAAACACCTCCCCACTTAAAAAAAACTTGGTTTCTTGGGCCTGGCTTTTTTGCTTTGTGTCTTGGTACAAGAGCTAATGGTCTCTGTGAGACCTAGCTTGATAACCTCACATTTCTGATTTGTATCCATGTGCAGGTGGATGCTGGCTAGGTATCTCCCCCATCCTACCAAAGTTGGCTCACCTGATGTCCAACATCCTGGTCCCTGTTCCTGTTGCCTCCCTGCCCATGTTATGTGAGAACCACACCTTGTGGTGGTCACTCCCTCTCAGTGGATCCTCCACCCCCAGCTCCAAGACAAAGTCTCCATTAGTCAGCATTAGGTCCAGAATGTTACCTAATCAGGTTGGCTCATTTACCATCTGTACCAGGAAGCCTACAGGAGGATCTGCTCCTTAATGCTTGAGGTAGCTGGGGTGCTCCAATTTAACCATCACAGACTGACGTCCCCCATGATCACAGTGTTACCCTTCCCGCTGACCCATCTTATCTGCCCCACTAGTTCCCTATCCAAGTCCTCCGCCTGAGATGGCGGTCTATACACCACCCCCATCCTAAGTGTCCTGTTCCTCAAATCCTGGAATTGCATCTATAATGCCTCTGGCCTACCCTCCAACCCAGACACACCTTATCCCCTCCCTCACATAAATAGTTATGTCTCCTCCTTTCCCTTTTTCCTCTGTCCCTGTGGTAAATAAAGCCTGTACCCTGGGATCACGAGGTCCCAGTCCTGGTATTGGGTGGCCAATATTTCAGTGACGGCAGCTATGTCCACATCCCCTCTGCCATCAGAGCCTGTAACTCAGCTGCTTTGTTCCCCAGGCTCCTCACATTTAAGGATACTACCCTCCAATATGTGCCCTTTCCATCCTTCCCCTTCTGAACCCTATTGTCAGTAACACTGTGTGAAGACACCCCTGCTGTTATCCTACTGGTATGAGGAGGTAAGCTAATTTGGCTCCCCCACCTGAAGACACTGTTTGATTTCCACCTACATGCCTCCCCCCACACCTGGTTTAAATCCACCCTGGTTGCTATGTATTCCCCCAGTATATGTTTTAAGACCTCAGAGCCTTCGCTGATCAAGTGTAACCTGTCCTGGGCATACAGGGCACTGCTATCCCAAGTTATATACCATTCCCCCACCAGCCTGTACCCCAGGGTTTTATTTAACTCTAAAAATTGATTAGCATTTTGCTCATAAAAGTTCTAAAACATTGTGAAAATGCATAGCACTTGCCTCACTGTGTTTAACAAATATAACACTTCTAGAAAACCTATATAAATGCTTTCTGTACAGTTAGTATTGTCTCAAGAAAAAAACTGCTAATCAATTATTTAAAACCCTGCCATGCCCTTTGATCTGACACCAGGTCCCCAGCCATGTGTTAAACTCTTCTATTCTCAGTTTCCTTGCTGCACTTGCTCTGGGTACTGGGAGAACTTCTGAGAAAGCCACCAAACTCCCTGCCTCCTCACACAACTTCCCAAGATCCACAAATCTCTCCTGCACCTCTTTGACTGTGTTACTCTCCAAGTCATTTGTGCCCAAGTGCACCACGATATGAGGCTTCTCCCTCCCCCTTTATGCATACTTAAGAATAAACTGTCCCACCCTTCCCACTATCATTCCTGGCATGAACTCCACCCAGATGCGACTATGCCATTCACCCTTACTTCCTCATCTCACCCCTTTAAGAATTGAGCCTCCCAGAACTAAGACTCCACCCCGTTTCTCATGTTTCCACCCGATGCTTCCCCTTTTCCTGGCCCCAGTTCTGACCCTTTACCTCACCTTGCATATTCCTGATGCCTCCTGCCCCCCCCAGCCTCCTCCTGTGCCCTTTCCCCATCCTATGTCCTGCCTCTCCATGCCCCTTTTCTGACACAACATCCATTCTCCTTGATGCTCTCCCTGCATCTGCACCATCACCCCACCATCACTACAACCTTGCTCCCCCTCTAGCTTTAGTCTCCCTGACCATTCCCTTAGCCTTCACTCCCTTACCAATACCCATCAAAGCCCTGTCCCCACCAACTGCCATACTGCTGCCCTCTGGATTGCTAGTATTCTCTTTTGCTTCAGCCCTCTCTATGAGCTCCTCTCCACCATATCCACCAGTGTAGCCAGCACTGAGAATCTATTGTTTGATACCCCCACCTTGCCCCATGTTTCCCCCTAGCAAACCATTATGAGACTTCCATTTACTACCTGCTCTTGGGCCATTGCTGTTTCTAGTCATGATCCTCCTCCTCCAGTCCTCTAGCTCTGTCCCCATAGGTTCCTGAGGAGGTGGCAATTTTTGTCCATTACCCCCCCTGGGTCTGGGTTATCTGACTATCTCTGGGGCACTTCTATGTTCCCTCAGTCCTTGGTGGTTCCACCACTCTGCCCACATCCCCCTTCTTAGCTCTGTACTTAACCAACTAATCTCATCCCTAAGCTGCTCCAGCTGTCTGCACATCAAGCACCCCCCACTCTACATGCAACCCCCAAAAAGATAGCTGCTCCACAGCTGTTGCAGCCTATTACCCTCCCCATAGCCCTTTCAGATATCCAGCCCACCCCTGCACCCCCTGCTGAAGGCTGCCTGCCCCCCTCCCCTCAGACTCTCCCACATTCTAGGGATATCCATGTTACCCTGTCTGATGCACACCGTCTACCCCAATGCTACCTTTAATTGAATCTGTCTTTTTTTTGTTGTGGTTTCTCTTTCTCTCTAGCCTTATTCTGTCATCCCCCCGGGAAGGTCAGGGTCGATCAAGCCACATTAGAGGATGCACCTGGTTGTGCTATCCACCAACCCCAATTCAGCACCCTCCCCCATAAAAGTGGATGGGCCCAGGGAGGGAGGGAAGGAGGGATGGGGAAGGAAGGGTTGGCCCTAATCCAGACTCTCTCGAGAGTCAATCAGCCCCACTCACGGTAGTGAGCCTAAGTCCTCTCCCTCACCACTTGTTCAAAATAGGTACCACTCCAAGTACTGAGCACACGACAGGAGTAAAAGATATCAAAATGCCCATTTCTACACAGCAGAAGAACTTCCTCTTAGCTCAGCACAGTTAAAGTAATCACCTCCTATTTTTAATCAAGGGAAGAATGTTGTCTATTCGATCATTAAGGCTGGGTACTTTAAGTGCCCCTCAAGATGAAAATCCAAAAGGACTCTCTCTGCAGCAGTTTCTGGTCCAAATCCCCCACCCTCACCCCCAACCCTTCTCAGTCCAAATTTGACTATCTCCAGGCCATAGAATTTGAATGTGTGATTACTGCCTGATAATCTATTATTCATACAATGGGTTCCTAATGCATTCGTGGTATCTCCCCCAGAGGTACTTCTCAAATGTTCCCCTATCAGAAGTTTGAAGGACCAAGTAGTTTTACCTATGTAAAAGGCTCCACATTCACATGTGAACGTGTACACTAAATTATCAGTGGCACAACTAAAGAAGGATCTAGATTCAAATACCTTAATTGCATTTACAGTTGTAAATGTGTTGTACTTCAAAATAGAACAACAACATTTCCAGTGACCACATGGAAAAGTACCATGTGATCAAGTTGGTAGCTAGCTCTCTTTAGATGGTATCTATATAGGGTTCTTTTTGCAAGCTGTGCACTAGCCTATCACTAGACTTGGCAGTTTAAAATTTAATTTTTTTTTGCATAATCGATGGAAAAAATCAAATTTTATTTTTGGAGATTATTTTCAATTAATTTTGATGTATTAAACCAGGCAAAAAAATTATCATTAAAAAATGTGTTTAGTCGAATTCTGATTAAAATGCTAAATTCAGAGTAATGTTTCAATGACAAGGACAAAGACACACATATACACAGAACATACACAAAAGTTTTGTGACAAAACAAACGTTTAACATACATTTAATGAGAAGATATTGCCACACATACTCATGCAACACTTAAATATTTTGTTAATTAGTGTAGAAGTTGTGCAAATAATTTCATAGCATCATACTGAGTCATATCTGTGCAAGTAGTAATCCCCACTCCTCCTTATTTAAAGTCACTACATTCTGTAGCGGGAAATCCCGCAAAATGTCCTGTGATGTCCTTATTATGATACAAGATGTTAAGCAGACCAAGCCTCTCCTCTGAAAGCCACATTCTCCTTTTGTCTTGTACTCTTCTAAAAAGACTGAATGAACGCTCGACCGAAGTAGATGTAACTGGCACAGCAACAGCCCGTATCGCAATACTGGATAATAATGGAAGTGTTTGCATCTCACTTTTCCAGTAGTACTAATCGTGGTATCAGAGGATACATCAAGCTTATTGTATTGTTTGAATTCACTTTCAAATTCCTCAGCTGTGCAACTGAAGGTAGTTACAATGTTACCATACTGTGACACATCCTTTGCAAGCTGACACTTCATAAATGGATACATGGGTCAAAAAGTCTGCAATTTTCAAACAGTGAGCCAGCACCATAAAGACTATCTGGTAAATTGTGGGTCAGTGTGGCGTTAAGCTTACTGTTAAAATTTTTAGCAAAGGCATGCATTGCCGCTGAAAGAGACTGTCTTTTTGAGCCCATAGATTTTAAATCTATGTCTTTTAGGGATGTTCTTATTTAAGATGCAGCATTCAATTCGCAGTTAAGAAGCCTGTCAATTTTGTGAATGAATAGTGCTTTAGACTCCATTTTTAAATGTATCTCATGAACTTTTACTAGGAAACTGCACATAAAGGTTAGCTTGCAGTAGTTCTCTTTGTCTCTGATCGTCAGTCACAAGCCGACAGAGTTTTGATGCTTTTTTTGACTGTGGCTCTAAATCCTCATTTATTAGAAAGTCACAAACACTATCCCTGTGTGCATGAATAAATTGTGCTGCATCTAGCCATGAAAACCACCGGCACGGGACAACACGAGGGGCAACTCTCATGCTTGAGGGTGGTACACCATTATTAGCACATGCTTTAAAAAAGGCTCACCTTTGTTTGTTAGCACTTATAAATAGTGCAGGGAAGTGAACCACAATCTCTTGCACATCTGAAAACTCAGCACTTTTAATGGCGTGGTCAATAGCTACATGTAGTGGATGTGCTATGCATGGTATGTGTAGCATATGGGGGTAAATATCCTTCAGATCTTTCATTGATCACTGCCTATACATGGCAGAGTCAGTGTTAATTGAAATACAGTCAGACCAGGATAAAGAGTAGTCTCTCATCATATCACGTAGTAGGTTAGAGAGCACTCCAGCATTGCACTGTAACATCACAGTAGATTTTAAAAGCAGACAGTTAATAGCTCTATATTTTACACTGTAAAATACACCAATCACATTTATTGCCGAAAGACCAGCCAGCTCTGGAGTCTCATCAACAACGAGGGAGAATTTCTCACCAGATAGCAGGTCATTCACTGCTGATTTGTGGATTGTAAAAACTTCTGGAATATATTTTTCTTCAAGTTGCCTTCGCTTCGGGCAGGTTCGAGCTGCTGGTGCATATTTACACAGGACAGCCATTAGGTAACTAGATCCCCTGGCAGCATTCATAGGAATAGCCTTGTGGCATAAAGCACACACCAGATCATGAGGAAAGTCTGCTGCCTCTTCTTTTTGCTGCCGCATACATCCCATGAATGATTCCATTGAGGGCTGTGAGATCAATTCTTTTTTTATCATACTTCTATTTTTTCCTCCTCAGCAGAGCGGCCCTGCAATCTCCAGCCACCGGCCCTGCACCCCTGGACCCAGTTGTGCATGCAGGCCACACAAACCCACTCCCCCAGTGGGCTGGCCATTATCGCTCTCGCACCCAGTGGGTACGTGCCCCTCTCAGGTCTCTCCAGGGGCACAAGGTGCCGCCATCAGCCGCGAAGACTGCCCTCTGCATTTTCCACTTTTTTTCTCCCTCATGGAGAGCCGAGCGTGCAATGGCGTCTAAGCACATAGTGCTGATGACCACCACGCTTTCCCCCATTTGACATGCCACTGCAGTGTGGCTGGCCTCCGCCAGTCACCGCTACAGGGTGATGCAAGCCCCACTACCCACCCCAGAGAGAGGAGGGCAGTTGTCAGATGCTCAATCCTTCCTCTCCCCTGCCAATCCTCGGTGGCCTGAGTCCATTCCTGAACTTGGGTCACCGGCGTGGCATGAGGTGTGGCATCCAGTGCCTCAACCCTCAGCGCCACCGGGCTGGGCTGTGAGATCAATTCTTGACTAGCTTTTAGTTTCTGGTGGGTCTTACTATTGATATGCTCAGTGATGTGGTTTGCTTGACCAGAAACTTCAGTATTATAAATCTTACACCTCAATATGTTAGTCATTTCCCCCATGCTGTTCTTTTTCACTGTCTTTAATTCAAGAGCTGGGAACTCACTACAGCACTCGTCTGCACACTTTCTTTTGCAACCCATAATGAAACACTAAGCAACATGGACATAGTCAGGATTAGCAAGTTACTGGAGTGAAGTTAAACTACCAAGATATACATTGGGTATGTGTTTAATTGGGCTATTAATAGCTGTGAAGCGCTCACAGGATAACTCACAGGAATGCAGTACCTTCCAAGTAGGTGCTAAATAGAAACTGATTGCTGTATTCAGTTAAAGTAATTTGACCACAACATGAGAGACAGGAGAGACTGCTAACATATACAGCTAGCACGGTATCAGTAATAACGCGATGTTAATCGATGAGTACTTTCTTCCATTAAAAGTCGGACGTTTACAAATTTTGACAGTAATCAACAGTATTCGATTTTAATCAAAAACTGCTAAGCCTACCTATCACATAGGTTTGCCCCTCTTTTATACTGTGCACCATCCTCAGGGGAACAGCAGTAATCTCTCTCAGCAAAGGGTCCATTCTCAGGATATTCCAATTCTTTCTTGTGATGTTCTCAATACTCAATAGACCCCAGCTGTCTATCATATGTGCTAACAAAATTCATTCTATTTGATCCACTTTTCTTAGTTCTAATTACAAGAAGCTCCTCCCTACTTGACTCAAGTGTCTGTTCAAATGCTTTATTGATCACCGACTTTTATAACCCCTCTCCAAAAATCTCTGACACGTCTGAGTCGTTAGCAAAAAGTCAGCATCCTCATTACAATTTCTTCTGACTCTCAACAACTGGGGCTTTGGGATATTATCAACCATATGGTGAGGGTGGCAGTCCGAGGTGTGTAACAGGGAATTATGGTCTGTGGTTTTGCAAAATAAATTTGCCTGTACAGTACCATCAGATTTCTTGGTTATCATAAGATCCAAAAAAGAGACTGTATCACTATCTCACTGAACCAAAAATTTCAAATTGCAATTACTCCTTTCTAAGTGTTCAATAAAATTCACTATGTTCATCCCTCGAGCCCTGCTACACCATAAATATATAATCTATAAAGCGATGCCAGAGGTTGATCCTACGGAAAAAAAGGAATGACCTGGTCTTCATAGATTGCCCATGGACAAAGGGGGAGCAGTTGTGGTTATGTCCACAACTAAATATGTGAAATGACATTGCTGTGGTGCGGAGTCATGTTCTGACAGGGACTTGAAACTTTTCAGTACCGGGTACATGAGGTAAAGCAATAGGAATGCTATGCTGACAATTTGGTCAAAATGGCAAATACAGTCTCAAAATTATGTATACAATGTCTATGTTATAAATATACACAATTATAAGTAATAATTATATGGTTTAAAGTAAAAATACCCATTTTAGAAAACTGCTAATCAAAATCAGCTGATTGCTAATCATTTTTTGTTTTGATTAGCAAAGGCTGCTAATCAACTCTCTAGCACCAATTTCTGCCTTAAGAGATCATATGTATCTTCATTTGAGGCTAAACTGTAAAACAAAATTAAGGGATTGCAAGAAGCTTATAAAGAGGACCAGGAGTGAATTTCAAAAGAACCTAGCAGTTAACACCAAAAATAAAAGGAAGCATTTTTATATTTATGCAAATGATTCTAAGAAAATAGAAGTCCAAGTGGGTCAACTTCATAGAGAACAGGAGGCATATTACAGACAGAGGAGAACTGGCAAAGTCCCTAAACAAATTCTTTATTGGCATTTACCAAGAGATAAACTGCTCATTGGGGAGGTACAATGACATCTCAGATATCAGTGAGATCAAGATTCAGAGCACAAATATTCAGATGACGCGTAAAAGTCTTAATCCCAATAAGTCATCTGGACCTGATGGCCTGCATCCAAGGCTCTTAAAAGAAACAGCAGTGCAGATTGCGGAACCTCTGGCAAGAATATGTCAGCAATCTCTCAACAAGGGCAGGATCCTAGGTGATTGGAAGCTTGCACATGTCACACCCTTACATAAAAAAGGAGATGGGTCTACACATGGTAACTGTAGGCCAATCAGTTTGACCTTGGTCGTGGGGAAGGCACTGGAACTGTTATTAAGGAGTACCTGGAACAATTCCTTAATGACACAGGTCAGGCAGACACAACATAACATGGGTTTAGTAAAGGCAGGCCATGTATGATCAACTTAATTAATTTCTTTATACCCATCAATGAAGCTTTGGATCAGAACTTCCCAGTAGCTATAGTATATATTGATTTTGTTAAAGCATTTGATTCTATGCCACACCCAAAGTTAATGGATTCTGTCTCTGAGTTGGGAATTAATGGGTTATGTCTGAACTGGATCAGTTCCTTGTTAGATCAGAGGCAATGGAGAATTGTCCTTAAAGGTCATTACTCCAACTGGGCTGATGTCGCTATCGAGGTCCCTCAGGTATCAGTTTTGGGGCCAATACTTTTTAATAATTTAATAGCATCCATGAAATGCACAACTAATGCTTGGTTGAGCCCATTCAAGGATGACTCCAAAACAGGGGCCATTGTTGGTGACACCAATGATGGTAAATCCTTTCAGGAGGATCCAAATAATGTATTCACTTGGGCCACTAAAAAGAGGTTAAAGTTCAGTAAAGATAAATGGAAAGTGATGCATCTTGGCACCAGAAATCGAGGGGCCAAATACTCTTTTGATGGTACTGAACTAAAAGAGGCAATAACAAAAAAGGATGTTGGTATACTGGTCTCCAATAATTTGAAGTTCCATGACCAATGTAGGGATGTTGCAAGAAAGGCCAGTAGGATTCTGGATTGTATCGCTAAAACCATCAGGAGTTGGGAGAGGGATGTGTTGATGCCCTTGTTCTGCAGCTTGGTTAGGCCACACATGGAATATTGTGTGCAATTTTGGGCACTGTATGCACAGGGCCAAATAGATAGACTGGAGAGGGTGCAGATGAGAGCTATGAAAATGGTAGCCAATGTACTGTAAGAACATTAAGCTATGATGATAGATTAAGGGAACTGAATATGTTTTCCCTCAGATACAGAAGGTTAAGAGGTGACATGTGCCTTGTCTATAGAGCCTATGAAAATAATGATCTATAGGAATGCCTGGGACTTGAGGCAAGGACACATGATAGGGAGATTAGAGGACATAAAAAACAGTTGAAAGAGATACATTCTAAAAAGAAGCCAAGGAGTCACAGGTTTAACCACAGGGTTGTTTTTGAGTGGAATAGTTTGCCAGCCATGGTGGTCTATAGTAATAGCATGTCAAATTTTAAAATTGCATTAGACCATCTTATGAAGAATAAGGGGAGAATAGGATATTAAACTTTGTGGGGTAAGTCTATATGACGTAACCTTCTCGACTTGTATGTTCCTATAATTCCTATGATAATGACACTATATCTCAAGAGTGGCAAAGCCACTCATGAAATATCCTAATATCATTGGCCACGAATGAAGATAAATATGATATCTTCAGTCAGGTCATGTCATATTCTGTTTATACAGACATGTTTTGGGATAAACATGATTGTGAATGTGTAGAAAAGTGCTCATGCCTTTGAAATGTGTGACTAACTTTTGACTTATTTTACAGTTACAGTTACTGCACTAGTTTGAGCATGGTTTCCAAGATTTAGTACTACTTCTAATTAACTCACTGGTCCTTCAGCTTTACATTATGGCCAGTACTTAATGAAAAAGTTTGATGTACAATTCTTTTGTTTTTGCTTTTGGGGGGGGGGGCATTTGTTTGTCGACAAAGTGAAACAAAATTGAATTTTCTGCCACTTTTTGCTGATTATAAAAAAAATCTAAAAGGTATCTATAAATGAAACACCGCTAATTTTGTAAATATTTTGTGCTGAACAACCTTCATGCTCAAAGTGCCATGCTATCATTTTTCATTTTAAAGTTATTCACATTTGTTCATCAAAAATGTAAAAAAAATAGGATTTTCTGGCATTTTTACCAATTACAAACAAATCTAAAATGTATCTATAAAAGAAACACCACTCATTTTGTAGATATTTTTGTGCTGAACAACTTTCATTCTCACAGTACCATGCTATCATTTTTCTTTTAAAGTTATTCGCATTTGTTCATCAAAAAAGAGCACAATGTTTAATTTTCTGCCATTTTTGCTGATTATAAAAAAACTAAATGGTACCTATAAATGAAACTCCAGTCATTTTGTAGATATTTTTGTGCTGAACTACTTTTGTGCTCATAGTACCAATCATTTTTAAACAATAATGAACAACAGGGGTTATGTTAATGTTCTAGTCAATCACCCCCTGGGGGAGTAATGTGACATGAGGCAAAGCCAACTGCCATACTACCCCCAGGGGGTGATTAACTTGAACATTAATGTAACCCCCAGAGTTCATTATTGCTATTATTACAACTGGGTTACAAGTTAATGTAGTTTGAATAAATTTGTTAATATTTTTCTGCTTATTTTGTGTGAAATTAACATAAAATAGTCCCTCCGCCATACTAAATTGCATGGGTTTTGGTTTGTTAGATGTGATCTGGATATGTGTTGACTACATTGCTAATTTTAAGTTGCACATTGTTCAGTTATGTGCCATTCTTTACATTTAAGCTTTCCTTTTTTTTAATGACTGATTTCCACCCTCTCCTGTGATAAAAGTGTGTAAATGTGTTGCTGTCTTGTCAGAAACAGATTTGCTTTAAATGGACATTCTATGTACTAGCCTATACAAAGTTCCTTGTATTTGTTTAAACCTTTGTCATTAACACTTTGTCAGAAAAATACAACGACGAGATAACGATAATGTTATGGGTTAATTTTCTTTTATTTCTTGTATATTTTTTATGGTCTTTGTAGGGTAAAACATTTCCTTTTTACAAAGCTGTCCTTTTTTTTATGTTAGCCCAAGACTGGCTCAATGGACAAAGCATGAGCTTGTCCAGTTGCAATCCAACATTTGAATAGACACAAAAACCCATGGTATCCTCACCCTCTACCTGCCCCAATTCTCCGCTCAGTCCCTCTCTAAGTGACCTGCTCTGGCTATGCTTACATGGTACACTCAGCTAGAAAGAAAAGAAACAACTTACTATGCTAAACTGGGAAATGCTAGCTATCTCCAGCTATGGTCAAACAAACACTGACTGTCGCATTGGATTTCAGCTGACTGCTCTGCACCACAAGCTCTGGGCACTGTGCTGTGATGACTTGTCACAGCTCTTGGTGACAGTGCATGTAAGCTCAAACAACAGAGGGCTTAAAGACTCTAAAATTCTCAGTTTAAAGTGCTATTGGAAATTGCTGTGTACTCTCTGAAGGCTTATGTAGCTCAAGTCCATTAGAAGCAGAAATTTCTATGCCATGTGATCGGGTCCAGCAGGTGTATTTTTCTAAGATTAATGTAAGTTTTGTAGAACTTTGTCAACTAAACAAGTTATTTTCTTATTTCTACCCTTACAATAATTATTTTTAAATTTATTCACATTTGAATATGGTTAGATCTGCTATTGTGGCCGAACATTCTAAACCTGAACAAAGATAGATAACACTGCATAATGAAAATATATAGAATAACACTTGGGATGGTGTGTTTAACAAGAATTTTACATACTCCTGACATGCTGGATGCTATATAAACCCCGAGAGCTTCGCTCTCGGGGTTTATTTAAGCATCCAACACTGAGGGTGTGTGTAAAATGCTAGTTTTACACACCACCCCATGTTTTATTTTATATAATTGCTGGGGAGTGTTTTTTGCCACAGGAATGATATAAAATAGATACATATCACTGTGCAACTACAGTCAGGTTGAAGTGCGGCCCACATCATGTTCTACTGGCTGTGTTAATGCTTACTTTCTTTTTCTGTAAAGTGGTTCCTCTTAAAAGTGTCTCAAAAGTGAGTGTTTTTTTCATTTATTTATTTATTTTTTTTTTATATTTAGTTACTGTGGAGTCCAAGTGTGAAAGGTGAAGTGTGGCACAATGAAGGGAAGACCGTGGCTGGTGTATGCATGGAGTGAGGGAAGCCTGGCCCGTGTTCGCTGTTATAACCAGTTGGTTGTAACAACAAATTATAACCAGGTTTCTCTATGGGAAAAAATGCTCCCCAGTTACTATATATAGAATAATGTATGAGCAACCATATACAATAAGGCTGTGATACCATCCAGGGGTTACTGTGACAACAGAGTGACCTTGAGAGCAAAGATCAAGAGGTCCCTGTCGTCATGATAACCCCAAAATTGAAACACAGCCTTGGGGTGTATGGCTGCCCGTACCTTATTCTGTACCATGTATGGGCTGCATACTGAAGTCTATGAAATCTGCAAAAAACTTACTTTTTGGTGTTTTGTAAGAGGCTGTTCTCCCTCTCACCAGTCTATGTGCCTGCCCACCTGCATGACATCTGGCCCATACATCCGCTCGACTGAACTACAGTTCCCTTGCCAGACCACTGCCATCATTAAAACCTCCCTCCTCTGTAATGCTGCTCCTGCCCCCTTCTGTCTCATCCTGTGCCAGCTATGTTGATAAGTTTTGAAAACTCAATGGCCAAATTGATAGCTGCAGCACGAGTCAAATGGCTGGTGCTTTCCATGACTTAGTGACATAACTACTGCAACAGAATGAAAAGTTGTTATGAGGCAGTAGTCATATCACCACTACAGCACAACCACTTTTTTCAATGTATGGATTTCCATATATAGCTAGCAGTACCCATACACTATATTATCTTTTCATGTTCAGAAAGATATACCACTGTTTCTCTAGCCAGATATTTCAAAACATATGTTGTTTAAATATACTTATGTAACAGGCATAGACCCTGAAGCCATTGTATAAACTATCTAGCTACTGTTATATACATTTTCATTTATATAACGTAAACACGTCTTGCCCATTTATGTACATAGTCACCCCCCTCCACTACTGGCACATGTTGCACACACTTCCACTTTCCCTTAGATGCTCCCGATGTTCAAATACTTGCCTGCATGCTCCTCACAGGCACAGCAGCACTACATTCACCCTACCAAACTACCCCAGAGACAAATGGTAACAAACACAGCAGCACTACACTCACCCTACCAAACTACCCGAGACAAATGGTAACAAACACAGCAGCACTACACTCACCCTACCAAACTACCCCAGAGACAAATGGTAACAAACACAGCAGCACTACACTCACCCTACCAAACTACCCGAGACAAATGGTAACAAACACAGCAGCACTACACTCACCCTACCAAACTACCCCAGAGACAAATGGTAACAAACACAGCAGCACTACACTCACCCTACCAAACTACCCCAGAGACAAATGGTAACAAACACAGCAGCACTACACTCACCCTACCAAACTACCCCAGAGACAAGTGGTAACAAACACAGCTTGTACTTTTTTGTACTTTTACTTTTTTTATAAAAAAGCACAGACCTTCAGAACTCAGCAATCTCTGAAAGCTCCCCGTTCAAACTTCAGCAGCTCTGTAATACCTCCCACCCCTGGATCAACCACACCCTTACTTGCTCACTGATCCATGCTAGGAAACACACTGGCAGCTTACCAAAACCTGCCAAATTCCTTTTCCCCAAAAAATAAAATAAAAAACAGCAGCAGCAATTGTTACAACTTCCCTCATGTCTGTTTGATGTAACCTTTTTTATAGTGTCTTGTCCTGAATTGTCCTGAAAACCCACATTTTAATTAACTAAATTGTAATGTTTTCCATATGCCGTCCTCCCTCCTGAATATTTGCTGCTTTATCTTCATATCTTAGCATTGCCTTTGATTGTTTTAATGTAACTAACTCTGGGTTGCCACTGAAAAAGGGACGTCTGTCCCAGTGGGCTGACTCAGTTAACAAAATTCAATAAATAAAAACAATCGCTGTAACAGCCATGTACTGTGAATGGTTCACTCACTAAAGAGCACCACCATGTTTATTCAACATTTTCTACAGAGGCCACTCCTCCACTAGTCAGTGCTGACATCGCTGTGTCAGTGCCACCATCATGACGTAGCAGGCACTGCAATGCTTATGGCAATGGCGCTCCTCAGACGTGGAGAAGCATTGATTCACAAAAAACAGAAACTTGTACATTTTAAAAAGAACAGCAAAATCTGATTAAAAAAACATGAAGACAAGGTCCCTGCCTGTTACATAAATAAAAAGCACAGTGGGGACCTTATTGAATAAATGATTTATCGCTCTAGCTGTCTTGGGCACATCACTTGGGGCTTATGCTACTCGGGAGGTTACCCAAGTTCAAACAGCTCTTGTAAAAATAAATAATTTATTCAACAGGTCCCCGCTGGGTAGCTTTTATTTATGCAATAGGTGTGGATTCAAAAGCCACTGTATAAATTCCTTTATTTCCACATATGTCTGATAAATTCTAGAACCCAAAATTTATTGCACATATGTTGTATAAACAGTGCCTTTCAATCAAACTCCCCAGCTGGCACTACTTACTCACAATAACACTTTTATTTTCAAACTCTGCTTCTTACTTCCAGGACATCTGTGTCTGCCTTATCTCACACCATCACCTCAGTCTCCCACCAAAGAGCCACAATAACAACAACATGCTACATTTACCAAATCCTATTTTATCTACATCTTTTTTGGGGGTCTGGTCACCCTCCTTCCCCGAAGGGAGCCCTGCCCATGCCTGCACGCTGTCCCCCATGACAAGGCTTACCCCCCTTGGTGGTTCCCCCTTCCCATGGTCAGTGGTATTGTGCCCTTGCTTACCCCCCAGGGTGGGGCAATGGGAGCTGGACCCCCCGGCGGACACTGGTGGCAGCAGAGATGATGGTGGAGCAGGGCATCACATTTGGGGGAACGGAATTTTGTTGACTTGTGACAATCTGGGGGTGGGGATGTGCAATTATAACCAGCATCCACCCCACCCCCCCCCTTTGCGATACAGCACCAGCAGCAGCGGTACTCCCAGCCTCCACCAGAGGTCCACAAAGCACTGGACACTCTTCCCCCTCCACCCTGGAGAAGGGCAGCAGTCCCTGGGAAGCTCAATCCTTCTTCCCCAGTCAACCCTCTGACTCCCGAGTCCATCTTCGAAGCCGGGATGTCTGCGCCACAAGCAGATGCCTTGCTGCTGTGCTGTCGAGCCAGCCCCCCTTATCTGCATCTTTTATCTTTGTTCTTCAAGACTCAGATCCACTCTGACCATGGCCACCAGCTCACTCACATGCTCACTCACTTGCTCAGAAACAAACAAAAAAATACACAGGGCAAAGAGTTCACTAAATCCCTCTACTGCCTGCAGTTCATACCATCTCCCTTGCCAAACAACCTGACTTTTTTTTAACAACTCACCAGCTGCTCACTACAAGTAGTAGTGCTCACTCTGATGGGGTCCCACTCACTGACTCAGGGAGACTTGCAGCGCATCACGCCCACGCGCTCACTCACTTGCTTAGAAACAAACAACTAAAAAAAGCACCACACAGAGTTCACTAAATCCCTGTATTGTCCACAGTTCATATCATCTCTGTTGACACACAGCCTGATTTTTTTCTCTGTTTTTTTTTTTTTTACAACTCATCAGCCGCTCACTGCAAGTCACAGTGCTTTTTCTTGTATGGACTCACTCCCTCACTCAAAGAAATTTGGAGCACATAGAAAGCAGGCAGGATCAGACAGTTAATAACCCAAATCAAATGCAGGATCAACCAGATAAATAAACATACTTAAAGACAAAAAATAAAAAGCCAAAAAACCAAAAACTGTAGCGGTACCTGCTACCTGTTGTGCGCTGAGAACATAACGACGTTAGGTCCCTAATGACCATTTTAGCATGGCTAGCAACCAACTCAAAGGGGCACAACACTATGCAAGAGATCACAAAATAATCCTCTGTTAAAAAAAAGAAACTAAACAAAAAATACAATTAAAACTATACCCCCAAACTACCTTTTTATTACATAAATGGAATGTACAATGAGGTGCCTGTGTGATAAATTAATTATTCGCACTCGAGCAGTGTGACCTCAGTGCCTCAGGGCTTAGGCCACTTGTAAGGTTACTCGAGGTCAAACTGCTCTTGTGAGGATAAATCATTTATACCACAGGTCCCCATTGCATATCTGAGATACAGTGTGTGTGTGTGTGTGTGTGTAGATATATATATATATATATATGTATATATATCTACACACACACACACACACACAACACATGTACTGTATACATATCATTTCAAGATTTTGTTTTCTCCTGCCTGCCTGCAGCAGTCACAGTACTTTTGTCTTGGCTCACAGTGACAGATTTTTTATTTTACAAACTGGCAGACTGTCATACACTTTCTTTACAGCTGTGCTGCATAAAACCAGTAGCTAGTACCTACCTACTGAAGTTTGTTGGAAACAAAAAATAAGATGTGACCTTTTTTTACTTCTTAGATTTAGTGTATGTATGAGACAAAAGGCACACTTTTTTGCTGTGGACATCTGCAGCACTAGCTGCCTGTCTGATTTCTTTTAGCACCATGTATTCGGTAGCTGTTGCAAAGAATCATTAAATAAATTGTTTATGTTTTTTTATTGTGACATCTAGTGTCTGTACTCTACACACACTGCATCTGAGTAACTTTAACACGACATCAGCAGACTTTTGTCAACTTTCACTGTAGCGGTTGCTGCATTACACCAATAACTAGTACTTAATGGTGCCTGCAAATAAAAAATGTAAATAAGTAGCCTTTTTTTCTCAAATTTACTGTCTGTGTACACCAAATATGGCATGCTTTTGCTGCAAAATAAGACTAGCTTTACCCACGGATATCAGCAGGAGCAATTCTGTTTTAGTACCAACTTGTTGCATAAAATCAAAATATAAATCTTTGAAGATATGTAGTACTTACATCTTGGCATACAGTGACTTAGTAATTGTTTTTTTTCACAAGTTTACAAGTCGGCTGATTGTTGTAAGTTTTTGCTTTCTGTAAGCTAGATAAATGAAAGATCCTTTCTGACAATCATCAGCTTATAGTATCTGAAGAGTGAAAATGTAAAGACAGTCAAATAAATATAGAATAATGCATGGGGAAGTGTGTATAATGAGGATTTTATGCACACCTGAGGTGTGCGATGCCCCATAAACCCTGAGAGTGAAGCTCGAGGGGTTTATCAAGGCATCGCACACTGAGGCTGTGTATAAAATCCAAGTTGACGCACATTTCACCATGTTTTATTTTTTATAATAACTGGTTCCTTTGATTTTTGTTTTATTTTAGAATTTTTGCATGTGTTCTCTGTCCTTCTCTTCCCTACACTCCCAGCAGACCTACTGCTGCTAACTACAACACTACTAGTTCCAGTGCCACTGTTCTCGCTCAAGTGTCAGCCTCATAATCTGCTGCTGCTGTTCTTGCCGCACCAACCACCACTACCACCACCTTCTCTACTACTGCTGTGATTGCCATGGCTGCTGCCACCACAAGAAATATAGTTTTACAGTCTGCCATTATTAGTACTGTGGATAGTACAGCCAGTGCCACCACAGCTTCTAGTGCTTTACCCCAAACATCTATATGTCAGAAGAGAGGCAAGTGATGAGTGGTATCCCCCAGGGTTCAGTACTGTGTTTCAACTATTTATCACTGACCTATGAGACAATGTACATAACATACAGAATAATATATGGGGTGGTGTGTAACAAAATGTTTACACCCACCTGAGGTGTTGGATGCCACATAAACCCCAACTGTGAAGCTCGAGGGGTTTATCTAGGCATCCAACATCAAGGGAGTTTCTCACACTACTCCATATTTTATTTTATATAATTGCTGGGTTTAACTTTTTTGCCACAGAAATCATATAAAATAAAAGACTTTCTGTGTGGCCACGGTCCAGTTGGGTTTTAGCACGGTCCACAGTTGTGTGCTAAAAGATAACTTTTTTCCTGGTAGTATTTTTTTAATGTTTTTTAGAAGAGATTTTTTTTTTATATATAATATTGCAAGACTTGCCACTGAGTCCGTGTGGCAGTGCAGTCTCTGGCAGAAAGCAAGCCCTCACTTGCATACTGTGTGACCCTGAGCAAGTCACTTAACTTCCTTGTGCTCCCAGGTCACACTTGTAAACAAGCTTTCAACTTAGTGTGTCTCTCCTGGTTATAAAAAAAAAAAGGCAGCCAGCAGTCAGAATGGAAGAGCAGCGGCTGGCACCTGCGCGGAGCGAGGGAAACCCGGTGTGTGTTTGCTGCTATAAACACTCCTTTATAATAACAAATTACACCATGGGTTTCCCTATGGGAAAAAGCTAAACACAGTTATTATTATGTAATACATGGATCATCAAAATAACAGTACTGAAAACGATTCAAAAAAATCCTGTAATTCATACCACAGAACACTCCACTCCCAATAATACCACACTTCACTGCCAATAATACTATCGTTGCAAGAAACGATAGTATTATCACCAAAATGCCACAGCGTATGTGCAACTCTGCCTGGCAAGAAACCCAGTTGCCATGGAGCCATGTCCCTTCCTGCAAACACACAGTGATGGCATGCATCTCCATTGGTAGCTTTTCTGTGAGAGCGGGCCAAAAAAAACGCAGCGGTTTCCTCTCGCTTAGTGAGAGAAATTCGTGAACTTTTTGTTTTTTTCAAACAGTTTAATGGACTATCTGGCTGATCCTCCATTCGCAGAATAATGGAAAAAAGTAAAGGTAGGACTGCCTAATAAATAGAAACAAACATGTTTTGAAAACGAGTGAGACAGAGTCTTTAGTGCTACCTGCGGCTGAGAGACAGCGTGTCTTTAGTGTGGCGGGCGGCCAACCCATTTCATGCAATGCACATAAAAAGTCATGTTTTTTACAATTTCATCCACATATTACAAAACATAACAGATAAATGATTATGTATTACAAGGCAGTCAGACCATCTCGAGGTTTGGGGGACTTTGGGAACCTCTCACTCTCGAGGTTCCAAGTTCCAAGTCCCCCAAACCTCTCAATGGTCTAACTGCTTTGTAATACATAGTCATCTATCTATTATTCTATTTATAATTAAGTATGCTGATGATACAAAGTTTGTAGGCCAATGCAGAACTCAGGAACAAATCAAAAAAATGAAATCAGATTTAGACAAAATACCTGAATGGGCATACAGGTGGGGCATGTCCTTTAACCTAGAAAAATGCTGTACCCTACATATAACTTGCTCTGTGCCCCAGTATTGATCAGAACCCCTTCCATGACTGTATTTAGGCTACTGCTCTCTCCTGTTGAGCATACTGCAGTGTCCTCCCCAACCCCCAACTTGCTTCAGGACTTCCCTGCTTAAGCTATTTCTGTTTAATTCTCAACCCCTCCCAAACTGTTAATTTCTCTTCTGTTTTCTGACTGCCCTCCCCTCCAAGCCTGCTATTTAATTTCATCCTCTCACCTTATCACACCAGGGGACAACTCTGCCATTTTGGGCTCTCTCCTCTCAAATAAACTGCGTTCTGCAGTTTGGTAAGCAGAACAAAGAGAAGCTGTCCGACGCTCACCCTTCAAGCAAGATACGGGTTGGAACTCTGAATTTTGGCATCTACCCCTGGAGAAATCTTACTTGCCTCTGTTTGCCAGTGTTTCTCACACTTTGTGCAGCAATCCAGAAGTCTTCTAGGAACTGCTGCCAAGAAATTAATGCTAGGACTGACTTCTGCTTGACATGTTCTTGATTTCTCACTTTAAGTAATATGTAGAGATTTCTTAAGAGTTGATTTAAGTTTAGAGAGAGGTTTTAAGGTACTGTGATTTTGCTATCTGCCCTGAGAGCTGTAAGTCTGTGGGCTGCACCTTTGATCTTGGTGTCCCATTGAGACTGCTGCAGTGCCCCCCCCCCAGCAAAAAAACCAAAACTTGCTTCAGAACCCCCCTGCCTGTTCTTTTCCATTAGCAGATTATATCCTTTAGCCACTAGAGGGCCCAGTTATAAGCGCACTTACCCAATCCAACACAATATAGTTCCTGTCTCATTTCACTTCTTGTGTGGTCAGTCTATCACTATCCATCTGTCTTTGCCCCTCCCTCTTCTACTGATTGATACTGATTTTTCCCATTAGCAGTTTATAGTCCTTTCGCCCACTAGAGGGGGTTTTCCCCAACCATTCCAAAGCTGCTTTACATCTCTTTACCCTCTACTACTCATGGCACTCTTCCTCTTCCTCTACTGCTCAGCTGCTATGGGTACCTACACTCCGTTACTAAGTCTGCTCTCCTTCACCCTCTTGGTACAGACTCACACCGACTGGAGCACCTTTCCTCCACACTAGGCACCTCATCTCCAGACTACCCACAGTGACCTCGGCCCTCCCCACCCTCGACACACCCATGACCCCCAACACCCCTCACTCCTCCGCCCCCAAGGCCTGACCTGGACCCAGCTCTCCCTGCCATTCCCACCCTTCACACTTTATCTATCCCATGCACCCTGATTGTAAAGTCCTCAGCTGGGTATTGACCCAAGGGTCTCCATCGCCACTGGCCACTAACCAGAATAATCACACTGCTATTATTATTATCTGGTAATGTACACCCAAACCTAGGACCTATTGCTTCCAGCCCTTCTAAACCCTGTACTGCAACTGGCCTCTACTTTTCATCCTTTAACATCTGCAGTCTCCTAAAGAAATCTGCTGCCCTCCAGTGCTGAGTCGTTCAACATCAACCTGACATAATTGCACTGGTAGAGACTTGGCTCTCCAAATCCACCTCTGACTCCACTATCACTCTCCCTGTATATACCATCTACAGGGAAGACTGAGTAGGCAAACATGGTGGTGGTTGCGCACTACTCGTACGGGACTCCCTTATAGGTCAGGCACTCCCAGCTCCTAAACTCGATTATGAAGCCCAAGCCCTCACCTTAAAAATCACACCTGACCCCACCTGGGGCCCTCTCTTCCTAACGGCCTCCTACGTACCCCCGAGGAATCAAAACCAAGTGGCCCAGTCCCTCATTGACTACCTCAAATCTCTCCCTCACAAAGTAGAGCAAGTCATCCTAGGTGATCTCAATGTTAACTGGCTTGCCTCCACTGCCTCCCATATAAGGGACTCCTTTGCTGCCCTGGATATGTCCCAGTTAGTCACCCAGCCCACCAGATTCAATCACTCTACTGGCACCAACACTCTCCTAAATGTTGTTATATCTAACCGCCCCTACAAAATTCGGGATGTCACTGTCCTCCCCAACTCTCTTAGTGATCACTCCTCAGTCCTCTGTCTCTGGTCATCCTCCACTCTGAAGCCAGTGTCCCAGGCCACTCTATGCCACCGTTTATGCCCCAGCGGCCTCAGAAAATTAAAACAATACCTAGCCCAGCTAGAGTAGTCCCCTATCCAGCACGCCCCTGACATTGACTCAGCTCTTGACCACTTCACAAATGCCTTCTGTAAGACTTGCGACCTTTTCGCTCCCCTCACCAGGATCCGCTCCAAAAAATGCAATGCCCCATGGATCACCCCACCCCCCCCCCTCCAGAGACTAAAAAACAGAGATAATCTCTGGCACATTGCTGTAGAATCTGGAAAGGCATCTGACAGACAGGTCTACAATGCAGAACGCAATAAGTGCACTTGGACCATTAGGCAGGCCAAGGCAGAGCACTATCAGATCACCCTCACTTCCACTTGGGGTTCAGCCCGGACCTTCTGAGATAATATGAAAGAGCTAAATGGGAAGTCCTGCTCCCCCCCACCATCATAGCTCTCCATCAATGGCACCCCCACCACAGATCCACTCCTCATAGCCGATTGCCTTAACACTGCCTTCTCTGACCTAAGCTCGGTCCTCCCCAGCAGCTTCTTTGACCCAATCCCCACCTCTCTCCCTCTGGTCCTGCATCACCCACCATTCTACCTGCACACCCTATCCTCCCCAAGAAGCCAGGCCGCACCATCGAAAAGCCTTAGGCAGCAATAACCCCAGCAGTGACCCCTCACTCCAAGATCCTCCGTATGGTCTTGGACGGAGTCCTAGTCCCCTGACTGACCTTCTAAACCGGTCTCTATGCCTGGGTCAGTTCCCAAGTGCTTGGAAAACTGCTGAAATCACACCCATACATAAGAGTGGGGACCAATCCACCCCCAACAATTACTGGCCCATCTCCATCCTCCCCCCACTCTCTAAAGCCATTGAAAAAGTGGTGTTGATCCAGCTCTCTGAATACCTAACCAAGTATGACATTATGTGCCCAGAGCAGCACGGTTTCCACAGTACAACCACGGCTCTCCTGGAATTCTCCCAACACCTGCATGCTGCTCTCAAATCTGGCAGCCTTGCAGGAGCAGTGTTCATTGACCTCTCCAAGGTCTTTGACACTGTCTGTCATCCCCTTCTACTTGACTCTCTCCACCAACTTGGCTTCTCTGGTGGTCCTATTTCCTGGTTCTCTAGCTACCTCTCTGCTAGATCCCAGTGTGTCAAGATCAGTGGCTCCCTCTCCAGCACTCTTCCCATTCGCTCCGGGATCCCTTAGGGCTCCATCCTGGGTCCAATGCTTTTTAGTCTGCACCTCAACACCCTCCCCAGCCCATGTACCGGTAAAATGCTCCTCTACACCGACAATGCAGTCCTCGTTGTCTCACATCCCAATCCCACCTCCCTCCAATTATCCCTCCAGCAAGCTTACAAACAAGCCAAAAGGTGGTTCGGCGACCGCAGACTGGTCATTAACCTAAAGAAAACCAAATCAATGCTCTTCTCCCACCACCAAAATAAAGCTAAAAATACCCCCCTCTTGATTATCCCCAAACATCTGCACCCGCTAGAACAAGTGACCACATACAAGTACCTAGGCATCACATTCGATACTGCCCTCTCCTTTCACACCCACATTAATGCCCTGTCAGCCACCATTAACTCTCAGATTGGCCTGCTATACCGGCACAGGGACTGCCTGCCTCAGGTTGCCCTCAGACTGGCCATCACCTCTTCTGTCTTGTCCCTCGTGGACTATGGCTTGCCCATCTATGCCGCAGCTGACAACACTGCCCTCTCCAAAATCCAACTCTCCATCAATAAGGCCTGTAGGCTCCTGACCGGTGCCCCCAGCCAAACTCACACCTGCCTTCTCTATACTACCACCAATCTTCTCAACTTTGAGGATCGACTGCTCTACTAGACCTGTCTTCTCGCTAAGAAATCACTGCTAGGACTCCCCGGGTCTCCACCTCCCTACAGCAGCCATCTTCGTCTGTCACCACCCGTAGCTCTGTTAAGGCCACTTTCAAGGTGCCCAGAACCAAGACCTCTCTTGCCCTGAGATCCTTCCTCTACCGAGCCCCCACCTGGTTCAACTCCCTCCCTAGCTGCATCTCCAACTTGCCAAAAACTGGGTCCTTCAAAACAGCCCTTCGGCACCATATCTTTAATACCTGCTGTTATAGGTGCAACTAACCCCCTGTTGTAACCTGTAGTTCCCGCCCGCCTTGCCCCCTGGCTTGACAACGTCCACTGGGCAGTCTCTCCCTCTCCCAGACCTACCCTTTCCCTACTAGGTCCAAACAGGGATGTAACCCACTGTCTTCTCTGAGGACCTACTATATCCATGAATGTAACTCACAATTTTGTAACAGTATGTAACCTAAGTAACATACAAACTACTACATTATGTAACCTAAGTGTATCTATGTTGAATGTTCCTTTTACTGCACCTGTAATGTTATCCTCTGTTTTAATCTGCACTGTAATAACTGTTTTGATGTCTGCCCCCCCCATGACAAGGTGCTTTTGTAAATGAGTCTCTGACTCAAAGGTTGTAAACCCAATTTGTAATGAATAAATAAAATATAGGATAAAACAACAATCAGCACACATGTTTCAAGTAACACTGTGTTAAAATCAGTGGTCAAGAAGAGGGACCTAGGCATTATAATGGATCGGAACATTGACCTTAGACAGTAATGTACCAATGCAGTTGCAAAAGTGAACAGAGTAATGGGAGCAATTAAAAGAAACATAAATAGCAGAAAGGCTGAGGTGTTGATGCCACTTTATAGGTCGCATGTGAGACCACAACTTGGTTATGATAGTCAGCTTTGGTGTCCCTACAGAAGTGCTGATTCTAAGAAATTGGAAAGGATGCAGCACAGAATGATCAAAAAGACTTACAGCCCTGCTCCTATGAAAACAGATTGGAGAAACTTAAATCACACCCCTTAGAGATATGAAAAAAAGAGAGGATATTTATTGTTATTGTATGATATACTGCAGGACATTAATCTCATAACCCAACTGAATACAGACTTTAAAGAGCTACTGACGCTGCAAAGAAAACTTAAAAAAAAACATAATAATAGGTACAGTTCTGCTTGCATTCCATTTATATTTGGCTGTCAAAAGTTGTGGGAACTTGCTAGCTTTTAGCTCCTAAGTAGTATTATACAAGTCTACAACATTTTTTATAACTGTGCTACATTATGGCTGAATACCTTTAAACTTGACTACCTGAATACCTGGACTGTATTCAATGAATATATAATTTATGTACTGCAAACCATCTGTGATGTGATGACAGCCGCTGAGCTGAGCAGGCTGTCAAAAGTTGTGGGAACTTGCTAGCTTTTAACTCCTAAGTAGAATAAACTTACTGTTTGTGGTACTGCAGCACATGTACAGTATTTGCTGTAGTTTTATCAGTTTTAAGCTTTGAGTAGTTATAGGGCTGCTTATAGCACAGTTAGCTATTAAGTGAGTTAGTTGTAGCAATGCAATTTTTTTTTGTGATCAGTGTGGCATTGGTGCAATCAACATCATTCATTTAGCTTGGGACTGCTGCCTTAGTCTGGCAGCAGTCAACTTTGTGGTTTGCCTGCGTTTCACCTTGCAACATAACAGACTGTTATTCCTTTGTACTCCTGCAGTGTGGTGCAGTGGACTGGAGTGAAGATGCATGTGGAGTGGGGTACATCCATTTGTGTGCTGAGCTGTGGAGACCTGGTACAGGTCGACGTTGGACTACCCTCCCTCTCTGACTTGTCTGCTGTTGTCTGAGAGCCTGGATGTGTTTGGGTGATGATGGGATGTCTTTTCTGAAACTGAAGCAAGAGGAGCTGCCCCCAGAGCATCAGTCGGTGATGTGGGTTGAGTGAGGCCCTGTTGGGGCCTCAGTTGCATGGTCAGGGAAAGGACTGGTGTAGCTGTCATAAGTACTGGAGCAGCGGAGACTGAGAAGAGGGTATGCGGAGAGGTGAAAAGTCCAGACAATCCCTGGGCTAGAGGCAGTGTAAGAGCAATCTGTCTCAGTTAATTCCATTTGGAGTTGCAACTGAAGATAGGTGTGTGTGGCACAGCTGAAGTGTAGTAAAATTCATCAACAAACACCAACATAAGTATATGGAAGGCCTTATCTTGTGAGAGGGGAATACTGACATCAATTGGTTCCAATACCTTTCTTAACTCTACTAACATTTAAGCTTCTTTAAGAAGAGAAGCAAGACTGAGGAGCAGGCTCCTGAACTGTGATTGTCTACATTTTCTTCACAATGTCTGCACCGAAGACTCTATAACCACACTGACTGTTTCAGATTTCTTTGATAACTTTATTGCTTATTTGCTGTTTGGAGTATGTGGAAGTATGTGTATAAAGGATAGGAATGCATGAGTTGAGAGAATTAATTTATCATATGTATAAGTAAGTATGTATGGATGTGGATCAATTAAACGCTACTAGTGTGTGTGTGTGTGTGTGTGAGAGAAGGGGGTAATTGTGGATATGGAATGAGTGTAGTAGTGGTCTGCTGTGTGAGCGTGGTCATGGGTGTGTAATTTATTTGGGGTTGGGTGAGTTTTGCAGCTGGCATATGCTTTAGGCAGCAGAACTCCAGGCTCAGTTACTCTCTGTCCCTCTTTTGCAATCTGTAACCCTTTCATGACCTCCTCTGCTGGCTGCTGTGTACCAAAACTGCAGGGGAGTTAGGACTTTAAGGAGGCATGGTGGCTGGAGGCTGAGTACTGGTAGTGCTGATGGAGCAGCACTATTATGACTGTGAGGATCAGGAGGTGCCCTGTGGCAAAATGGGACATAAAGAGCCCAGACACGTTTAGTTCCCATACCCAGGGTGTCCACCTCACCAAGGTGGCCAGTAGCCATGGGACCTGTTGCCTCTGCTCAACCTCTTCAAGCAGTGCTATGCAATGCCTGATCAAAGAGGAATAAGGCAGCTATTATAGTACATTTTATAGCTGATTCCTGGGTTGATCTGGCTTGCATCATGGAGACCTGGCTGAGAGATGATGCAGACCCTGTCTTAGAAGCAGCCACCCTAACGGATTCTCCGTGGTTCACTGCCTGAGGAAAGATCGTGGAGGGGGAGTAGCATCTGTTTTAGATTTGAGCTGAACTTCACTGTCTGAATGTATGGCTGTACATGGGGATCCAAGTGCAGGTTACAGGATCCATCTAGTATACTGGCCTCCAGAGCATGAGAGGAAGTTCCTTCAGAAAATCATGGACCTTGTTGCCAGCAGGATGTTGGAACCACCCAGATGGTTAATTCTGGGGAACTTCAATGCCTCGGGTCAATGACAAACTCTGGCACTTTGGACAAGATTTCCTCCAAGTGATAGAGTCCCTGTGCCTTGCACAAGTATTTACTTCTGTGACCTCCCAATGTCAGCAGGTCTTGGACTTAGTATTTTCACTGGGCTCAAGGTGGAAAGTGTCGAGATTGATCCGGTCAAATGGGTCAGATCGTTGCATGATCAAGTGCTCATTCAGGGCTCCCCTCGTTGTCCATCCCCTATGGAAATGGCCTGGTACTGTCGTTTCAGAGGGCTTGGTCCAGAAGGACTTCAGGCAGTGCTAGACATTTTGGGTATGATGGCAGCATATGCTGTAGGGTCAGGGTAAGTGTTGTTGACCTATAATAGGGTTATCGCAGTGACCTTCAATCTTGTGTTACCTATCTGTGTACACCCCCTTGTTTCACATCCTGGCTTGCCATGGCACAATGGTGAGCTTAGGGAGATGAAAGCAATGGGGTGAAGACTGGAGCATTGCTGGACGAGAACTAGGGCTGAGGAGGCCAGGCTGGCTTTGAGTATTTACTACAGTGAGTACCAGAGGGCAATCACCCAGAAGGCAAATTTTTGTCTACGGAGATTGCTGCCAGTAGAATCGACTAAATCAGCTCTTCTGAACTGCAGATAAGTTACTCCATCTAACCTGTCTGGAGACCATGACAGGTTTTTCATCCACTCAATGCAAGAAGTTTGCTCAGTTTCTTTTAAAGAGGATGTCCTCCATTCAAGCTGGGATCTCACCAAGTGGGCTATGGCAACCCAGCAGGATTCAGCTGACACACCACAGATGCACTCAGCTGTCATGGGGACCCAGGCCCAATGCAATTATTAGAGGTTTGTATTAGGCATCTAGGCCCTGCATTTATGGTGAATGTCGGTGCTCCCTGATGAAGGTTTTTTTCCAGCTGCACTTAAGAACACACATGTGAGGCCCCTCCAGAAAAGGCATCTTTGAACCCAGAAAACCTTGCAAATTACCGACCAGTCTCTAACCTGCCCTTTTAGAGCAAAGTTATTGAGAAAGTGGCTGCATCCAAGCGTGAGGCACACCCTATAACCTCTGACATCTATGAACCTCTCCAGTGTGGATTCAGGACTAACAGTAGCACTGAGATTGCACTGGTCAGGGTGCATAATGACCTTCTCTGGGTGAGAGACAGAGGGGAATGGTCAGTTCTCATCCTCCTTGATCTCTCTTCAGTCTCTGACACTGTAGACCATGGGTTGTTGTTGGATCAACTGAGGGAATATGCAGGTCTCCCTGGCCAAGTTTTCTGCTAGTTTGAGTCCTACCTCAGGGACAGGACAGAAAGAGTGGTGCTCTCAGTTTCTCTGCTCTGTGGTATTCCCCAAGGCTCTATCAGTTTGCCCATGTTGTTTGCAGCGTACATGATGCCCCTGGAAGGGATCATTGCATGATATGATCTGTGTTTTCACTGTTATGCAGATGATACACAGCTGTACCTATCTTTTGCACCCAGGATGCCTGGTGCAGTTGACATGCTTAATAAGGGCTTGGCTGAGACCCAAGACTGGATGTCATCAAGCTGGTTGAGGCTAAACTCTGACAAGACTGAGGTGCTGTTGGTCGAACCAGGTCATGGGGGAAGGTGAAGCCTGCAGAGATAGAATCAGACTTTTGACTCGACTTATCAAGGCTGTGACTGTCACCAAGGTGAGAAATCTGGGAGGGGGGGAATTCTGAATGAAGGGTAGATATTTGAGACTCAGATTTTTGCTGTCATCCAGAGACGCTTTTATCATATAAGAAACATCAGCAGGATTAGATCTCTTATTCCCACTGGTGACCTGGTGACACCAATAAATACACATGTTTGTGATGCTCCACTACTGTAACACTCTATACCTCAGGGTCAATGGAAGTACCATGGTACGGCGCTTGCAGTAAGTGCAGAATGCAGCTGCTAGGCCTTTCGCAGTCCAGTCATGCCTTCCCAGCTCTGTGTTATCTGCACTGGCTGCCGGTTTTGTTTATCTCCGTTAAAGTTTGTTTGCTAACTTATAAGGCCCTACCCGGATTGGGTCCTGGCTACCTGTTAGATCTCCTGCATCCTTATGTGTCTTCTTCACTCATTGTGGTGAACCTTTTAGCTGTACCGAGGGCCAGGCTGAAAAACTTTGGGAAACCGGGCCTTTGAGGTGGCAGTTCTGGTCTTATGGGGTTCGCTCCTGATGGCCCTCAGGCGGACTGCCCACAGTGGCTGCCTTTAAGAGGGTTCTGAAGATATTTTATTTCAATCATGCCTGTGAGAATTGATCTAGCTTTCCTTTTAGGTCCCTTCCAGCTGAGTTTTATGGGTCTTCAAATGTTTTTCCTTGCTAATTTATGATATTTATTTACTAACTGATTGCAATGTCTTCACTTTGATAATGTGCCCTGGATCTCCGGGAAAGGCACTGCTAGAAATAAAACCTACTAGTACTACACAAACGGACCCGCAGTGTCACATTCACACACTGTGCAGAAAGAATGGCCAGTGAGTGATAAACAGTCCATTCAGACTGGCCAACCAGGCAATTTTGAAGCGGACCTCTCAGATGGGTACTCGAGCATACAGCAGCTTTTGGATTTTCTGCTCGCTACTGAAATGCAATACTGTGCCAATGTACCAGATTTCAGTTGAATGCTAATACAAATGAACATGCCTATCCCCACCCCAGTTTGCAGGTGAGCCCCCAATATCAGCTTTCAAGGTGGGCCCCTTTTACCGCAACCCGACCATGTGTGATGAGACACTTTGATTAAATCCAAGAAAAATAACCATGCCAGCCTTACAACGAGGTCGTTTCGTCAACCATTAGCACAGCATGCACAGTAAGCAAGCGCATCCTTTTTCGAAAAAAAAAAATCCGCCAATGTCTCAGCACTTTGCAACAACATCCATGGAGACAATTCAGCGCAAGGTTACGCCTCGCAGAAGACAGATAGTTACAGCAACCAGTAGCTGCTCTCATTCCATCAATGACGTAGCAGCAGGGGCTGGGGATGCTGGACGCGGTGGATTCCTAGCTTTTGCCGAATAATTTGGGTAGCTGCTCGCGGCGCCGAGCTGTCACTGTGGATCGGAGGCTACAGCGGTGCTTGTGGTGGGAGTGTTTGCCATTGCATCTTGCCTGCAAAGGCATAATTTGCAGACTTCCAACAGAGAGGTGACGGAACATTTTTATTTAAAATTTCTCCCTATGGAAGAAATGGAAGAAGAATTAAAATGCCCAGTCTGCGGTTCTTTTTACCGGGAACCTATTATATTGCCTTGTTCCCACAACCTCTGCCTGGCTTGCGCTCGAAATATTTTGGTTCAGACCCCGGAGGCAGAATCTCCACAAAGCCGGCGGGCGTCGGGGGTCTCCGACTATGACTACTTGGACCTGGACAAGATGAGCCTGTATAGCGAAGCGGACAGCGGTTACGGCTCTTATGGTGGCTTTGCTAGTGCTCCGACCACCCCGTGTCAGAAGTCCCCTAATGGGGTGCGGGTGTTCCCCCCAACCGTCCCTCCTCCGCCGCACCACCAGTCTGCCACGCTAGCCCCGATCCCCCGCAACTCCTGCATCACTTGCCCGCAGTGCCACCGCAGCTTGATTCTGGATGATAGGGGGCTCCGTGGATTCCCCAGGAACCGTGTCTTGGAAGGGGTGATCGACCGGTACCAGCAGAGCAAGACGGCTGCCTTGAAGTGCCAACTATGCGAGAAGACCCCTAAGGACGCTACAGTGATGTGTGAGCAATGCGATGTCTTCTACTGCGACCCCTGTCGCCTGAGGTGCCACCCTCCTCGGGGTCCCCTGGCCAAGCATCGCTTGGTGCCTCCTGCTCAGGGTCGAGTAAGCAGGAGGCTCAGTCCCCGCAAGATTTCCACCTGCACTGATCATGAATTGGAAAATCACAGCATGTACTGTGTGCAGTGCAAAATGCCGGTTTGCTACCAGTGTTTGGAGGAGGGGAAGCACTCCAGTCACGAAGTCAAGGCTCTGGGAGCCATGTGGAAACTGCACAAGGTGAGTACTTTGCAGCAGTTAAGAATGAACAGGCGTGGTGTGACGGGTGCTGCACGCATTCAAGACTTCTTGGGAAGATAACTGCATAAGTAAAGGGAGGTTCCTAGATGGAAAATTGCTCACCCTTGCGCAGGAGAATGTTGGTAATGTTTGGAATGTTGGTACTGAATGTAATGGAGCATTTCCTTGGACTGTACAGTACTTTGGTAGCTTGTGTTATATGCACAATGGAAGTGGGGGTATGTGTAGTATAGCATTATGAGTGTGCAGTGCTGCTGTTGCATTTTATGACCTTTAGGAGATATGGGATCCTGATCTGCCCCTTCCAACATTGGAAGAGGGGCCAGCAGCCTACTGGTTCAAGAATGACACTAAGCTGTCAGCAGACTCAGCACAGAGGAGGTCTGTTAAAATCTGCTATGGGACTTGGCTGCATGATATAGTTTTAGGTTTTTATTCCAAACCTAGGGCTCTGTTCACAAATGTGTGCATGCCTACGCAGGGCTGCAGCTATGAATTTTGGGGCCCTAGACAAGTCACTTGAAATGGGCCCCATTTCCCAAACCAGCTAATGCCAGGGGTAATGCCAGCTCCTCAGGTGGGCTCCTCCTGAGTTCAGGGCCCCGGACAACATCCCCACCCCCATTACTGCAGCTCTGTGCCTATGTGCCACATATTTGAAGCACATAGGCAACCCTAAGTTAGAATGCCACACAGTGGGAGTCCAGCGGACCACCTGCGGCATTCATAGCAGGTGTGCAAGCCCATTGCGCACATGATCCCCTGGCCTTTCTCACAGCTGTGCACCCCGGGCAGTCCAGGGATGTGTCAGGGGGCATGCCCGCACTCCGCACCATTCACTAAGGTGCAGAGTACTGGGCAGCAGGGATGCAAGTTACATGAGGGGAGACCTTGCTGCAACTGTTATACACCCCACCAAAGACACTCCCAGCTCCTGCAGGACAGTGATTTCCCTCCACCATGCTGCCCCAGCCCACCTAACTGCATGGTATGGCTGGGGGAAACCATTTGGGCACTTACCCTTATATATGGAAGTCTCGGGACCCATGCCTGCCCAGCATCCCCTGCTCATGCAGAGCAGGGGATCCATTATGGGGCCCATGATGGCATTCCACTGGATGCCTGCCTGAGTCCCGCAATCTGCCCCTGCGTACCTGTGCCCCGGGGGATGGTGGGACTGCAGACAGGTGCTGTGTGGGTGCTCACTGTTGTGAATACTGCACACCCTGTGCCTGTTTGGGGCCACATAGCTACATGGGCATTATACGTGCATTTTACGCATATAACCTGCACCTTTGTGCATAGGCCCTCTGTTGAGCAAATGCTGATATACAAAAGTGCTCTGGCAGTATACATGATTATGGTATGCACAATTTTACATACAGAATAAAATACAGAAATAAATAAGAGCTGCCTGTTAGGAAACCTAGGCATACTGTACTTAGTTCAGATACAGAAAAAATGGTCTTATTTAGAGAAAAGCAGATAAGTGGCTAATGGACTTTAAAGTGGGTCAAAAGGTCATCCGTCTTGGTGAAAAAGAACAAGAAATGGAAATACAGGCTAAAGGTCCCCACTGGGGAAAATAGAGCAAGAAAGGGACTTCTTCCTTAGGCTCCTGGAACAGTCCTCAGTGGTAGATGGGAGGGCAAGTAGAGTGCTGAGCTGTGGGCTGTATCTAACATAATTACAGTACATTAAATGCACAAGTGCATGACCTACACAAGCTCACTTTAGACCTATGAAGGCAAGGCAAGGGATCTGCCCCCCCAAATCCATCATAATTTCAGCACTATCAGTGTTGGTCTATGGTACAGCATCTTTGGGTTAATAGACTGGAAATGGTATTTTGTTCGTAGTTAAAGTGCCTGCAAAATGAGAGCTTTTAGATTTTGTTTACAGAATGCCAATGCCAAGAGCAACAGTGTCAGTAGCTCAGCAGGTAGCACACTCGCCTCTGAGGCGGGGAGATCAGAGGGCTGTGGGTTCAGTTCCCACATCTGGCACTTGGGTTAATATCCCAGTACTGACACTGTAGTGCAGCATGAGAGGGGTGCTGCACTTCTGAGGTGCTGTCTTTTGGATGAGACATTAAACTGAGGTCCCATCTGCCTGGATTGGTGGTAGTTCAGGTGGATGTTAAAGATCCCATGGCAATTATCAAAAAGAGTAGGGAATTTCCCCGGTGTCCTGGCCAGATTTCCCTCATTCATCATAAATACCACCAACAGCTTAATCTGATTCAAGGTCAGTTGGCATTCATCTGTATCCCCCTCCCTGAGTCATGCCTGAAAATAGGCAGGATTTGTCTAGTGCACTTACCCAGTCAACAAAAACTAAACAAATAGAGAGGCATGCCCTTAAACCTCTTCCCTGGGTTTTTCTGTTTTTTAAAAAGTGACTTAGAATTTGACTTGTTACATAGATCAGATAAACTCTGCATTGTGTTGCATAAAACAGACAAACAAAAAAAAGAATCACAAAAGTCTACTCGAGGAAGCACCAGAGTAACTGTGAGCACAGGCTCATGGATACATTTCATTCACAACTGTGTTTTGCCTGGAGGCTGCTCCTAATTTCTTAGCAGTATGCAGACAGCGTCATTCAGCCTCAGGCTGCGAATGTGTTGCAGAGGCTCACAGAGAAGAAAACGGGAATCCAGGGTGTCTCGGGTACCCAACACACCAGCGTTTCCCCTAAAGGATTTATTGGAGGGGTATGCCCCCATGCTTTTGTTTTTAACCCCTTGTGCTTCCCTCATGTTTAAAGTAGAGCCCTGGTCCCTAATATTGTTTAAACTACAGCTTTTGTGAGACCACAGAGAGGTAAGCCAGTAAAGTAGACAGAGAGAAAAAAGAGAAAAAGATAAGCATACAGAGGCAGGAACAGGGAGAACGAAGAAGGGCCACTATGTATCATGCCTTTGTTGCTTGGCAAATTATCCCATCCTTTCAGTTTTTTTCTGATTAAAACAAAATACACTAAAATTCATCACTGGTATGAAGGGAGTGTAAGGCCATGAATTTTAAAATGTCTTCATTTGAATGCAAATTTCCCCAGCAGTACAAGCAAGAGTACATTTTAGTCCTAATGGTTGTTCAGATTGATTGTACAGTTAATCAAGAACCTTTTTAAATACCTAAAATGAGTTGTCCATTTCACTTGCAGTAAGAAATGCAGAATGTCGTCGTATAACAAAATCATTCAAGAAAATACTGTAGAGTCAGCTTCATCTAGCAGATTGCAGTGTCTGTGTTGTAGAGATTTATTGCTATCATTGGAGCCCCCCACCCCAATCTAGAGACATAAATAAGCACTGTGTTGTAATTCTGGGTGTACATTTGTGCCCCAGTCACCAAATTCAAAAACTGAAATGGCAGAGATGTTTTAGTGAGTTTGTTTTCATCAACAGTGTTAATCCGCTGTATTACAATGAAAAGCATCAAATGTTCTGCTACTGGACTGACAGATTACTAGTGTCATTAGAAATGCAGTGATGCCATGCCTTGTGAAATTCAAATGACTCAGGCCACGCAAATCACCCTTAAAGTTGTGTGCTGTGGTACTCTTGCATGGTAGTGCAGTATACAGTAGAACCCTGAAAATGGCACCCCTCTTACATGGCTGTTGTTAAAGATGCCACATTATTTTCAGTGATAACGCTATTCATTCAAGTTTGCATGCTGACTCTGCACAGTTATACCAGAACATGTCATTCACACTCAAGCTGAATGACTTCCTTAACTAATGATGAATGCCTTGCTTCTTTGAATTTGGGGCTGGCTCGGGCTGCATAGTATCAGCATTTTAGTTCCCATTGATATATGGTAGAGTACCTGGAAATACTTATATTAAGGATGACATCCCAGAAGTAAAAAAAAAAAAAACTGGTAGCTAGTCCATGCCCAATATCTAAGCAAACTCATTAGTTCTAGAAATGCTGAAGAAAGCAAGACTCTTGACATTTTAGGAATTAGGCTAAAATATTAAATAAAGCTTAAGTTTGCATTTTACCATATACAAGGATCAATCTCATAGCCGTGCTGTAAATACTGTATAACCTAATGCTCTTTGATTTGAGTGTCAGCTGTCACAATGGTTTCCCAATCTTCGCTGGTTCACTGGGCCAGTGAGATTTCATTTAATGGTCCATGGCAGAAAAAAATAACAGATTTCGGATAAAGGCCCTATGCAATTTTCAAGTCATGCATACTTTTGAAAGACATTGATTTCTACTTGTGTTTCTCAGGAAGCATCTTACACATAGTATGTATTGCCAACTGGTCAGTGTGGATCTTTTTATCGTTCTGGTTAGGAAGGCACAGTGAGTTTGCTAATTCATATTCAGTTGCATCCAGAGGTGGGTGGTACAGTTAAATAGGAGCAGAAACAAATTTAACAGTATCAACACTATCAGATACAACATATTGTATTTTAAAGTATGAAACAGTAAGGAGCGGTGATGTAAAACAGTATCATTGGGCATGTGCCAGCGAATAAATAACAGTGGTCAATTTAAACAAAAATTGCAAGGCGACCAGTAGGAGAAATTAATGAAGAACATTATATTCAAACACTGGAAAAAAGAGACAGTGTTTGAAGACCTATTAAAACCACTTGCATGCTGTCTGCACCATTCTGATGGATATGGCAGCCTCACAGCATCCCAGGCGTGGATTACATGCCTATAACCCCACACCCTCTCGTGGGTTATTGCTTAGTTGGAGTATGCTTAATTTTATAGAGGTGCTCTGTCTTGTACATTTGGCACTGAAATTTATTATCCAGACTCTTTTTTTAACAGGGGTCTGAGTTGCTGCATAATGTTCTATTATTTTCCCCTTTCTGGTTACTAATGGTATGTTGTTTGGAAGCTCTGTACTAACACTAAGCTACCAATAACTTCAGACCAAATTTATTTATTTGTTTAAAACTTGGTAACCGGGAAAGGCACACTGAGCCAAGGCTCTTTTCCAGGTGCAACCCAGGGGAGAGGGGAGAGGGATTTACAATGGTCAGAGTAATAACAAAAATTTAGACACTCAAGGCTACAGTAAACAATAAACAGTATTGGCATTATATACATTTAAGTTACAATGTTGAGGTAGCATTTCTCAAAGTGGAAATAGTACATGTGGGTATTTGTAAATAGTGTTTCAATTTTTGCATAGGACATTTTACAATTTTGAAAAGAAAGACAAATTTAACATTGAAAATATAAGCATGTACGACATGCCAGGAATCAATTTACATGGAGTAGGGATTAGTGCAAGAGAAAGAATGTTGAGAAATATGGGAAGACAGGGAATTAGAGTAGAGGGGACATTAGAAAAGATGCAAGGGAGAGAGAAGCAGAGGCACAGAGTGCCAGGAGGGACTAGAAAGAGAGAGACAGAGGGAGGAGCAGAGAAACTGAATATACTTATATACATACATACAGTATACGTATAGAATAAATACTTGGTAAGGGTGGTGTACAAGGAAATATACCCATCGAGGGGGCTAATTAGGGCTAGAAGGCCATGAAACCGAAGGGCAAGTGGCTTTTTGCCCTAATTAGCCCTTGAGATGGGTATGCTTCTGAGTTTTCCTCCCTTATTCATTGTTTGTTGGATATAATACATTAGGATGGTTATTGTTATGGAGATCTCATTTGTGACCATGTTTTGCCACCTGAAGGTCTCTTGCAGGAAGGAGAAAACGGTGTATAGAGAGTGCAGTTAGCAGTTTGGGAAATTTTTGAGTTTGGGAGGGTTTTGTGTGTCTTTTTTCCAGGTTCTTTTGCAGCTTGTTAATTGGTTTGGCTAACTTTCTAATGATGTTTTAATTGTGTTATTAGTATTGTCCCATATGATTTAATGTAGTGTATATACTTTCGGTTGTTTGATTAGTGTATAGTAGGTATGTAATTTTAATTAGTGCTGATATATAGCTGTAATTGTTTAATTAGTGAAGGTACATACTTTTAATTGATAGATTAGTCACCAGTAAACAGGGAAATAAATGATGGCCTTTTCTATGGGGGAAAAGTTCCTATCCATGTATTTTATTATAGGGGCACGGTAGCACTCCTATTGTTAGGGTTGAGTAGCCTTTTCCGTCTTAACCCCCTAACTTTGCACATTAATATCTTTGGCTCCGTTTGATAAAATGAGCTGACATTTTGAATGTGTTGTCTAGGAGGGAAGATCTTGATCTGTCGAAATGTTTGTGATGGTAGCTTGTGCAGTTTCTGAGCTCTACGTGTGTCATTTTTTGTAAATGTCTAACTTTTGTCCTATACTTAACATGGCTTTTTTTTTGCTCTCCCCTATGGCCTACATGGAATATCATTTATCCCCCAAACTTGCAGGAGACACGTCATGTCCCATTGTAGTGCCTTTGACAGATCTGGTGAAAAAATAGTAAAGAGTTCCCAAGTTATAAGGCTTTAAAATTTGCTGTTTTCCAACCTGCGCATGCGCAGTAGGGTTTTTCAGATAACGTTCTACAGCAAAAGTAAAAATTTGATGCCACAAATGGTCATTTTTGCTTTCACACAACTTGACTGGCAGGGCACCAAACATTTTGTGTGCCATGCCAACTGCCATCTTGTTCATTTTTTCCATGAATCAACAAATGTGGAAAATACATAAAATGCTGGGATTTTAATAAACAAACATCAGGATTGTATTTTTGGGCTGTTTACGTGGGGTGTAATTTGATTTATTTAAACTTTTGGGTTTTGTTTCATTTTTAGTTCTGTCTCCTGCTCTGTGAGAGAGAGAGTGGAGGATTGTAGTATTTTGTTTTGGATAATTTGATTTATTTTATTGCTACTTGCTGCATTTGTGGTTTTGAGTGTTCTGGTTTTTGGGTTTGTGACGTGAGATTTTGGGTGCCTAGATGTGTCGGTGGACTTCTCCCCCAGTCATGCGCTACTCACCATCTGAACTTTGTGACCTCTGCCCATTTACTGCCCCCCCCCGTTACAGTTTACAGTATACCAACATTGTAGAACATTGGGAATTGCTCATAGGGGGTGGGGCTGGGCTGGAGGTTCCAAACATTGGAGAGTGAATGAGCGGGGTTCTCGTATCGGGTAGTGAGGCTCAGGAGATGCTCTGGGGTGAAATGCATTCTGGAACATGGTTTACCATACCTGGTCTCCATAATCAAGGGTTTCACTACTGGTAGGCAGATAGCTCGAGCGGCCCCAGAATCCAGTCCGACTCGAGCGGTGTTATGCAATGCCAGATCTATCAAGAACAAGACTGCAATGATTGCAGATCTTGTTGGGACAGCAGATCTGGCTTGCATCACCGAGAGCTGGCTAGATGATAATGCTGGCCCCATATTGGAGGCTGCTGTTCTGGCCGGGTACTCGGTGACACACCGCTCGAGATCAGACCACAGGGGGGTAGCTATCTATTTCAAGATGGAACTGGACCTTACAAGTGTGCCAGTTGAGGAGACCAACTCATTCAAGTGTACTATGGTTGCAGGTGTAGGCTGTAGGATCATTCTCATCTACCATCCACCTGGGCATGAGAAGCAGTTCCTTCAGGAAGTAGCGGACTTCATGGTCGACATGGCGTTTGAGTAGTCCAAGTTGATGGTCCTGGGTGACTTTCATACCTGGGTTGACAATGAACTCTCATGATTTGGACAGGACTTCCTCCAGTTGATGACATCACTGGGCTTTATACAGGTGGTTGCCTCTGCTACCCATAAGTTTTGTCACTCTCTTGACCTGGTTTTCCTCCTGAGGATTGAAACCTCTGACTTGGTGGTGGAACCAGTCTGATGGTCGGATCATCACATTGTGGGGTTAAGGTTTTATGCCCCCCCCCCTGTATAGACCTGCCCCTGTGGAGATGGTCAGATACCACCCTTTATGGGATGTGAGTCCCGATGGTCTATCTGCGATGTTAGACCTATCGGTAATTCTGGAGGCAAGTGGGAATCCAGAGAGCCGGTTCAGGCCTATAATAAGGCTATTACTATGGCCTGGACTCTGTCGCTCCCTTCTGTGTTTGTCCTCTCTCCCTTTGCCCTCAGTTCCCTTGGTTTGACGGGACCTTGAGGGAGTTGTAGCGACTTGGACAAAGGTTAGAGCATTGCTGGCGGAAATCCGCCCTGGTTGCTGACCACCTTAGATTGCTGGAACATTATCAAGTCTATCAATCAGCAATCACCCATAAGAAGGCAGAGTTCCTGTCCAGGAAGATTGCTGCTGCTCAGAATTGACCAGCTCAACTCTTTCGAACCGTGGACAGGTTGTGCAACCCAACTTGTCTTCAGTTTCGGAGAGCCTTTTCACAGATTGAGTGTGATGAGCTCGCTCATTTCTTTGCAAATAAGGTGGCCAGCATCAGGTTGGAGATCCAACCAGTACACTGTATGGAAGCTGATAGTGGTTGGTGTATGGTCACTCCCCCTTGGTTTACCTGAAGTTCCTTCGACCAGCTGGAAATCATGGATGTTGTCTGGATTGCCCAGGGTATGCGCCCAACGTGCTGTAGTGTGGACCTGGGCCCAAATTCCCTGATAATGGGTTGTTGTGACATTGTAGACCCGGTCCTAGCAAAGATAGTTTGGTGCTCTTTAGAGTCTGGTGAGTTTTCTAGCTCCCTGAAGGAGGCGGTGGTGACACCTCTTCTGAAGAAAGCTGCTCTGGACCCAAGCTGCTTTGCAAACTACAGACCGATCTCAAACCTTCCTTTGTTGGGAAGGTAATTGAGAAAGTTGTTGCGCTGCAACTGGAGAACCACCTGACCATCCACGACATCTATGAACCTCTCCAATCTGGTTTTCATAAGAGGCATAGTACAGAAACTGCTCTGGTTCAGGGCTCAATGATCTCTTAATGGCGAAAGATCAGAAGCGCCATTCTATCTTGGTACTTCTTGATCTCTCCACAGCCTTTGACACCATGGACCATGGGTTGCTTCGCGAGCACCTGAGGTTCATCTGTGGCCTGTCTGGTACAGTTCTCAGATGGTTTAAGTCCTTCCTCACTGGCAGAACTGAGAGGGTGGTGTTGGGGATTTTTTCCTCTGACATATTCTCTCTGCCATGTGGGGTTCCTCAGGGCTTGGTGTTGTCCCCCATGTTGTTCGCAGTGTACATGCTGCCCCTCGGAGACATTGTAAGATGGTATGGGCTGAGGTTTCACTACTATGCTGATGATACCCAGCTCTACCTGTCTTTTGCACCCGACCAGGATAGTGCATGCTTGGTATTTAACAACTGCCTCACTGAAATCCAGGACTGGATGAGTTCCAGCTGGTTAAAGTTGAACTCTGGAAAGACTGAGGTGATGGTAGTGGATCTTGGTCACTGGATGGAGGGATTGGGGGATGGCCAACCCACCGGACTTTGCCTTGGGGGTATCCAGCTTCCTTCCTCTGAATGAGTGTGAGACCTGGGGGTGATTCTTGACAATGGGCTGACACTGCATTTGCAGGTGTTGGCAGTCGTCAAGTCCTCTTTTTACCATCTGAGGAACATCACCAGGGTTAAGCACCTTGTTCCATCCGGCAACCTTCCAACAGTGATCCACACCTTTGTGACCTTGTGCCTTGACTACTGCAACTCCCTTTATCTAGGGCTTCCAGGGGTTGATATCTGCCGCTTACAGCTAGTGTAGAATGCTGCGACCTGGCTGTTGATGAGGACTCCTCATTCAAGTCACAGCATGCCAGTGCTGCACGAACTGCACTGGCTGCCTATTCTGTGGCTAACCACCTTCAAGGTCAGGCTTCTGACCTATAAGGCTCTGAACAGACTGGGCCTGGACTATCTGCAAGAGCTCCTGTGCCCCTACTGCACCAGGCTACCACTCTGCTCAGCTGATGAGGGGTTGCTGGAGATTCCCAGGGTGCACCTTAAGTCATCTAGGGCCTGTGCATTCATGTATGCGACCCCCAGCCCTGTGGAATTTTCTACCCTGTCAGATACGTGAGTGCATGACCGTGGAGGGCTTTAAGAAGGCCTTGAAGACACATCTGTGGCTGAATGCCTACCCAGAGTGATTATTTTAGCTATTTTATTTATTCTGTCGTTTGGTTATATTACTATGTATTTTATTGCTTTTATGTGTTTATTTATTGTCCAGCGCTTTGGTGCTTGAAAGGCACTTTACAAATAAAGTTGACAGGACCGTTTAGCTAGTGCTGGTGTTTGTTTCTGAACATTAGGACCACAAATATGTTTTCTGGGCACTCAAAATCCTGGCTGCCCAGCTTGGCAAGAGGAACACTTCTCCTGTGTTTTCTGTATGAGAACAGTGGGAATTTCTTGACTTCTACAGCTGCAGTTGAACTCATGCTGCCAGCTACGGTGTGTGCTGTAAACTGCTGTTTCACTGGTGTTTGGTGGCATCACCTCCCACACTCCATTGCCATCCCTGGCAATGTGTAATTGATGCCCTGGTGTCTAGTGGCATCCCCACATGTGGATTGCTGCCCCCAGCCTATTCATAAATTTCCCTGGTGTCTGGTGGCACCCCCACCCACCCATTGTGGCCCCTCATAAAGGAAGAAATACATTCCCAAGTGTCTAGTGACACTCCCCACCCACTGATCATAGTCCCAATTTCCTTATTATCTAGTGGTACTCCATCTGCTGATTGCCATCCCCAACATAACATTTTGTATTCCCTGGTATCTAGTGGTACCCCCCACCCACCCATCGTGGTCCCCCATAAAGAAAAAAATACATTCCCAGGTGTCTAGTGGCACCCCCCACTCGCCGATCATAGTCCCAATTTCCCTGGTGTCTAGTGGCAACTCCCCCACCCATCTGCTGACTGCCATCCCCAATATAAAATGTTGTATTCCCTGGTGTCTAGTGGCAACTCCCCCACCCATCTGCTGACTGCCATTCCCAATATAAAATGTTGTATTCCCTGGTGTCTAGTGGCACCCCCCACCCGCCGATCACCATCCCAGTTATCATTGTGTATATTTAGATATAGGGACAAAGGGAGGTGGTGGAGTGATAAGATCTATCCAGATGATGGATTTAGTAAATGTTATGCTGCTGTTGAAAACTAAATTAAAGGGAATATCTTATTTTAATTTGATTTGTTCAGCGCCTTGATCTCTTGGAAAGGTGCTTTACAAATAAAGTTTATTATTATCATTATGCCCTGGTGTCTAGTGCCATCCCCCACAAACCAGTCGCCATCCCTGTTATCCTTAGGTATATTCCCTGGTGTCTAGCAGCACCCCCCACCCTCCCATTGCAGTCAAAATACCTGAAATAAAGAAAACAGTCCTTCGATGTTTTTTTTTTCAGAACCTGTCAAAAAGTAAAATGGTTCCTTGCCAATCAGCCCCCCACCCCCACTTCCCACTCAGCACCCACCACCCCACACCTCCCAGTACACCCTCACACACCCTCACTTACCTGACCAGGTCCCAGGCGTGAGATCCACTCTCCGATTGAAGACACATCTTGCTGCTTTAACCGGCGACCGCAATATGAGAAACTAAGGTAAAATGCTATTCAATGTATTTCAACTGGAGTTTCAACATTTATGCATAACTTTGCCATTTTTTAACATTTTGACCCCAAATTTTCAGCATGGCCTTTTGGGAACCCCACCTCATGAACAATAGGATTGTCATTATGCAACTCCCACCTGAAAGGTGATTTTGCAGTAGTTTGTTGAAGTCACCTTTTGGGTGGGATTTGGAAATTTTTTCTCTGCTTGTTCATGAGGTGGGGTCATAAGAAGGCTATGTTGAAAATTTGGGTAAAAATTTGTAAAAATGGCCAAGTTATGACCATTCATTGCAATTTTAATATGCATGCTCATAACTTTGGGAATGTTAAATATTTCACCCCAGATTTTCAACGTTTTTATTTATTTATTCTGTATTTCGGAAGACACCTTTGAGCATTGCTCATTTTGCAAAGGTTCCACAGCAGGGAAGTACAGGCAGAATAACATTAAGAAAATATTAATATAAGAATAAATAGTAACAACATCAAAGTAAACATAACAGCAGCACATGGCATTGTCAGATTGAGTACTGATTATTTACAGGTTATCCGAGCACAGGAATACATATGGTGCACAATGAGAAAAGGTGTGTAGGATACACGAGAGTAGCCAGGAGGCATTGGGGAGGAGAGGCGCAGTGGGAGTTAATAGAAAGGGGAAGGAGAGGGGAAAGGGTGACTAGAACAAGCAGAAATTGGGGAAGGTGCTAGTAGAGAGGGGTTGGTGGTAGTGGGGAGGTGGTGGGATTGGGAAGGTGAATAGTGGGGTGATGGTTGTGGAGGGAGAGGGAGGTGGGGGTAATAAGATGGTAAGGAGAGGGGAGGTGGGGGAGTGGAGTGGATAGGGGGAGTGGGGAGGTAGGAAGTAGGGGAGGGGAGAGGAGGTGAGGGAAGCAGAGAGAGTGACAGGAGGGTTGGTCTATCTTATGCATGGACGGGGGGGCAAGATATTTTCTTAATTCCAGTTTAAACTGTCAGATTTTGGGTAGCTTTACTAGGGATAGAGGAAGTTTGTTCATCCACTGAGGGGATGTCAGCAGAAGGGTCTCATAGCTTGGCTGGTCCTACAAAATGGAACACGGAGAGCATTTCTTCTCACATTTTTTGTCAGGTGTGTATTGACAGTTTGTCGGAAGAGAGACTGCAGTTGAGGGGGTAAGGCCCATGAGGGCTTTCTTTCCCATGAGGCAAGACTGGAATTTGATTCTTTGCTCCAAGGGTAGCCATTGAGACTGCAGTGTGGGGGTGGGGGGGGTAAGGCCCATGAAGGCTTTCTTTCCCATGAGGCAAGACTGGAATTTGACTTTTTGCTCTAAGGGTAGTCAGTTAGCATTGGAGTAAAGACTGCAGGTATGGGTATACCTATCAGCATCCAGGGCAAGGTGGCAGGTCTTGTTCAGCAATACCTTGATTCTGTTTAGGACTATATCTGATGCTGCTCCATAGACCATTAGGCCATTATGGATGACCGGAAGGATGGACACAGAAACTGCAAGGTTCCGAGCATCAGGAATCATGTATGCTTATGCCTGTAGAGGGTTCCTAGTTTTCTGTTGACCACTTTTACAACTTGGTCAATGTGGTGGGAGAAGGTTAGAGTATGTTCCAGGTAGATCCCAAGGTATTTGAAGTTATCAACTTGATCAAGGACTGTACCTCCCTTGCTCCAGATTTCGAGAAGGGGCAGCTTCTTCTTTTCCTGGGGGCAGGTGATAAGCATTGATTTGGTCTTTTTATAATTTAAAATCAGTTGATTGTTGAGGAACCAGTGTTCAAGGTAGACAAAGATTTGTTGTAGATCATAGGTGAGATCAGAATGGTTCTTGTTGCTAGAGAAGATGGCTGTGTCATCCATGTACAGTAGGATCTGGGATGCTGTGCAGGCCTTAGGTAGGTCATTAATAAATAGGCTAAACAGTAGTGGACCTAGTATTGACCCCTGTGGGACTCCAACTGTCATAGGCCTTAACTCAGATAATGCATAATTGATTTTACTCTCTGGGAGTGCCCTGAGAGGTAGCTGGCAAACCAGTTGGAAGTCTTCTGTGAGAGGCCTAGTAGGGAGAGTTTGTTGATTAATAGCTGGTGGTCAACAAGACCAAATGCTTTGGTTAGGTCAACAAAAATTGATCCAACCAAGTGGCCAATATCAAGTTCATTGCATAATGCGCAGGTGTATTCTAGGAGAGTGGTTATAGTACTATGGTTTCTTCTAACACCATACTGTTGAGGGCATTGTAAGATGTGTTGTTCAAGGAAGTAAACCAACTGGTCTGAGACAATTCACTCCAGTGCCTTGGAGAGGGGGGATAGTATTGAGATGGATCTGTAATTAGTAAGAGAGTTTTTGTCCCCTCCTTTATAAACCAGGGTGACAGTTGCTATTTTCCACTGGCTAGGGAACTGAGCGTACCTTAGGGGGTGGTTAAAAAAGGGGTGAGGAGCTAGGCTAAGATATCAAGGGCAGAGGCAAATAATCGCATGTCAATGGAGTCACTTCCCATTCTGATTTTGCCAAGAACCTGCTTAAGGTATTTGAGGGATTCAGTAACTGTTACGCACTTAAAGTAGAACTTGGAAGTCTGGGGTGAGGCCAAGAATATGTTGTCTTGGCCAGTGTGCAAGTTAGAAGATTGGGCGGAGGAGTCCAGTGAGGAGAGTAAGTGGCTTTGGTTGGTGAAAGATGCGTTGAATGCATTCGCTGTTCGGGTAGGGTCGGTGAGTGTCGAGTCATTATGACTTATCATAGTATAGGTGCAGTCTTGTCCTCCATATCAAAGAGACTCTTGATGGAGTTCCAGAATTTTCTTCCATCACCCTATAGGTTAGCCTGCTCATCTTTGTAGAAATTAGCTTTAGCCCATCTAATAAGGAGGCAGTATAGTGCAGTGGTTTAAGGCTCTGAGCTGCAAACCTGGAGACCTGGGTTTGAATCCCACAGCCCCCACTTGTATACGGTGTGACCCTAAGCATGTCACTTAACTTCCTTGTGCTCCCAGGTTGCACCTGTGAACAAGCTTTAGCATAGTGCGTCTCTCCTGGTTAAAAAAAAAATACTGATTTCAAGTGTACAGTTGTTTTGGGCAGCTTTGTAATTCTGGATGTCCTGTTGTGTCCCAGTCACCCTGGCCTTGCGCCATAGGATGTCCCTCTCCCACATTTGTTGTCTTAAGGAAGGGGTTAGCCACCTGGCAGAGCCCCCTCTTACCATCCATTTTTTGAGTGGGGCATATTTGTTAGCGGCTCTGCTAAATTCCTGAATGAAGCAGTCAAATGCCAGATCGATATCTGGAATTGAGTGCAAGTAACTCCAGTCAACAGAAGCCAGGTGTAGCCTGAACTGCTTTACAGAGGAATTATGGAGGACCCTACTTGTGAGTAGCTTAGGTGGAGGTCTGGTTTGTTTAGCTGACCATTCACAAATGATAGGTGAGTGGTCACTAATTTTGTCTGGGAGCACATTGATTCTGGTGATTCTGTCTGGGTGAGTGATGAGGATCCAGTCTATGAGGGTGCTTGTGCCTATGCAGTAGTTGGTTCTAGTGCTGTCATTGACCATTTGTGTGCGATAGAGACTGCTGACCAGATCCTTATGGGGACAAGCGGCAATGGTCCCCCAGTCAGTGTTGAAGTCTCCCATGACCAGGGTTTCATGGGAAGGATCAATGTCATGATAGTACCTCACTGAGGACTCAAAGACCAGCTGCCTGCATCTGGGAGGAATGTAGACTGTCATAATTAACATGGATTTATTGCAAAGGGTTAGCTTAGTTACAAGGCACTCGCAGTTGCTAATGGTGCCAGGTACATCTACTCTTTTGACTTGTACATCAGTCCTGAGGTATTGAAGGCATCCGCTTTCCCGCTTACCCACCCTGTCCTGTCTAATTATGGTGTATCCCTGGAGGGCGATGGACGAGTCAGGAACTTTAAGGGTGAGCCAGGTTTTCATGATGGAGACTAAATCCAGGTTGGTGTGCTGCATCCACACCTCCAGTTGGGTAAATTTGGGCAGCAAGCTGCCAACATTTAGTGAGGCTATGTGTAGGTGGCCCGTTTTGTCCAGTTGTGGAGGGGCATCAGTGCAATGGCCTGGGTTTGGGTGAATATTCCCTGAAATAAGTAGAAGGAGCAATAAGGTTTTGCACTGCAATCAAAGTGGAAGGGGTTTCCAGGTGGTCCTGGGGTATAGCAATTTAGTATGCCAAGCCTGGGGTTTCAGACCTGCCAGTATTGTAAGCTTATAAGATGGGCACCTAGGGCCATTGGGTGGAAGTGGTAAGGGGGGGTTGCCATTCAGAGCAGTAGTTATAGTTTAGGGTAGTGCTTGATCTGGCATGGTTATAGACTGGGAAGGGGAAATTGATCAAGCCAAAAAAGCCTTTTTTCCTGTTGGGACATACATAATGTAGCTGCTAACACAGCATGAAGCACCAAGTTTGGTTGACAGTAAATCTGTCGACCACCCGCACAGCAATGGCACAATACCGACACAGGTATTGTGCAGCCCAAGCCCCCAGTGTTTTCTGCGGGGGGCTGTGCCCCCCCCACACACCCCCATGAGGGGGGCCTTGCCTCCCGCACCCCCCGGACTTTAGGATTCTCAACTCCAGGTCGGAGTTGGTCCGGGGAAGGGGCAGGACACTGGGGGAAAGCAAAACATGGAAACGGACCTTTACAGCAACTGTCGCTGTAGTGGTCATTTTCCATGTTTCGCTGTCGGGGTGTCTGGCAAAAGGGGGCCACCAACATGGCATGGGGTCATAAACCATAAGACATTATGCAGCGTGCAAAAATCATGCTGCCAATACAGCATGATTTCTTGCATCTTGACATAAGTCCTTTCTTTTGTGGGGGCTCCATCCTAAGCACCCCCTGTTACAAGCTGTGCCCCAAACTCCCCAATAAGGATTCTCTCAACCCGGGGTTCTATTAGTGCACAAAAGTGCACAAAAATAAATAAATTCTCTTGTGTCTGGGACCGGAATCAAACCCGGTCCCAAACGTAATGCTTGGGTTCCCTGCTGCCAGTGGCTTACCCCATTGAGCCACGGTAGCTGCTTGACGGAACTCCATCCCAGCAGAGGTCTTATCCTCTGCCTGGGACAGTGAGAAGATGCAATACCACATACAGCAGGATTCACGGTAATGCACCTCTCACTCTTCCCTACAGCGCTATTTCGGGTTAGCGCTAATGTTGTACGCTATTAAGCGTACGACATATTGAGCCAGTAGGTGCTAACACAAGTAGCAGGGGGGTGATTTTGTGTGTAATGAACATAATGTTGTGGGATGAGTCCTGACAAAGGAGGTAAGGAGGTGGAGTGCTGGATAAGGCAGGTGCAGAGACGGGGGACTGAGGGCGTTAGATAAGCTTCAGGTATGGGGCAGCAGACCATGGGAGCTAGGTACAAATAGGAGGCATACGGTTGGGCTCAGCTAGTAGCATTAGAAGGGCAAGGGGGAGGTGTGGCTTAGAAAGGCTGTATGGGAGGGGCTAGGGGAGGTGGGACAGCTGCCACTTAAGGAAGATAATGAGGTGTAGGAGGAGAAAATGAACCTATGGACAGAACGTATTGGGGGGACAGCAGGAAAGGGAGATTGTTTCAAACGCGCCGTGTACCTTTGACCCTTGGCACTATAAATATGATGGCCCAGGGTGGGAGAGTATGGACACTCTTTGATTCCACTGGTCTCCTGTGGTCCTTACCTGCTTTCTGGGAGCTACTGGGGACCACCAGCTGCTGGGTTGTGCTGTGGGGGACTGGAGCTGTAAGAAGAAAAAGGTAAAGATTTAACAGGTGAATCACTTGGGGGGGTCTCGTTAACAGAGGTGAGAGTGAGAAGGAAGGGGGGGGAGAGTGGACAGAGAGTGGGGGCCAGGTAAGTGAGGATGAAGAAAGTCACCTTGCTGGATATGGTCAGCACTTTAAGTGTCAAAGACCAGCATAATAAGGTGCAAAACCTCAGGCAAAATTATATAGTTCTGGGGCTCCACCTGCCCTATAAGAACTACCAAGCAAACCTCTGAGCCACTGTACAAACATATCATGCAGTACTACTGAACAAGAAAAAACACTATAATACACAGTATAAATGGTGAAACACTGTAAAAGGCTGAAAAGCATGCAGAGAAGCCACAGGGCTCTGAAAATAGCTTTGAAAAAGGCATACAGAAAAGTCGCAGGGCTGTGAAAATAGCTTTGAAAACACTCTTTGTTTCCGCTGGTCTCCTGTGGTCCGTGCCTACTTGCTGGGAGCTCCTGGGGACTGCCAGCTGCTGGGTTGTGTTGCAGGGAACTAGAGCTGCTTGCTGGGAGCTCCTGGTGATCACTGGCTGCTGGGTTGTGCTGCGGGGGACTGGAGCTGCTTGCTGGGAGCTCCTGGGGACCGCCAGCTCCTGGGTTGTGCTTCAGGGACTGGAGCTGCTTGCTGGGAGCTCCTGGGGACTGCTGGCTGCTGGGTTGTGCTGCGGGGGACTGGAGCTCAAATGGCAAGAAAATCAGCTGACTGTCAGGTAAACTTCAGTGTAGGCATAGAAGACACCCTCAGCTGGGATTTCTTGAGTCCTACTGATGGCAATGTCGTGGCCTCAGTCCTCCCAATGATAAGACTAACATAGCCTTGTTATTACCCAACCTCATGTGTGTCACAGCTGTCATTTTTCAAATCCTAGCCAAAATGTGTTTTCGCACCTGTGGCGTGGAATAGCGTTGTAGTTCCGCAGAATTATGTTTTGGTGGGGATTCGAAAATTTTCTGTATCAGGTACCTGAGGTGGGATAATAAGATGGCTATGCTGATAATTTGGTCACTGTTGTCCTATAAATGGAAGCACAGGGCCCACCACAGCTATGTACATATACGCATCTATGGAGGGATGGGAGCGCAGGGCCCAAAGGGCCTTGTGCTCTGACAGCAACATAAGGATATGATTATACTATCTCAAAAAGTAAGGAAATGAATTGCAAAAACATTTTTTAATTCACCAGTTAGGGTCAAAGCAACAAAAACAGGGAAATGTGGTGTTTGGGTTTCCAACCCTAACACCCCACCCCCAACCTGCAGGCAACAACAGGTGTGGGGTGTGCCTTGGAGTTATGAACCATAACGCTCACCCCATTCTCATATAATTATACCCATCTCAGCTTATTTACTCATGGAATGGGGCGAGCATTAGGCTGACAACCCCAAGGCACACCCACGCCCTGTTGCTGCCTGCAGGGTGGGGTGGAGGTGTTAGGGTTGGAACCCTAATGTCACACTTCCCTACTTTTGTTGCTTTGACTCTAACTGGTGCTTTAACAAAGTTTTTGCAATATATATATATATGTGTGTGTGTGTGTGTGGTGTGTGTGTGTGTGTGTATATATATATATATACATACATACACACACACATATATATGTTTTTAGTGGCATTGTACTGAGACAAATGCCCTCATTATCCACTGACCTACCACGGCAGGGAATAATGTCACAAGAATGCCCTCTAAGAATTGAATTATTACTAACCACACACACAATGCCGAGGGACATGCAGCACTCAAGACTGCTTGATTGTCTATCATTCTGTTTGCTTTTAGGGTCTTTCATACCATGCCTATTGATGCTGGTGTATAAACCATGCATAAATAGCGTGACTGTTTCATGTTTTCAGCCTCAGCATGAGCTTCTCATCCTTTTCTGAACTAAGAGTCTGTGTCACATTATTTGCGGTTTCTCTTTATATTATAGTGCAGCCCTCTTAAGTGAATACTTCTTTTGCCAGTATTTTTTATTCACTTAAGTGGGTTATACGCTTAGGAGGGTGTATAGAAAAAAGACAAAAACTTCTGTTTTCCACTTCCTTTTTGCTTACTTTTGTTATAGGTCATACAAACTGTTGACGGTGCAAAACGTCATTTAAAACATTTAGAAAACAGCTGACATACATGTGGCTGTGAGACACCCCACTAAGGGACAACTTTTGACTGTGTAATGCCTTGAAGAGACAGTATACTGAGGGATTTGACTTTTTTGAGAAGAGAAAGCTCAGTGCCTCTGGGCTGGAGTGTCCATGGCTGTGGCAGGTTAGTAGGATTGGCAAGGTAGGTAATAACAGGGAGCAAGCTTTGATACCCATGGCGATTAACAGCTAATTAGACTGAGTAGGGAACACACAAGGTGATCTCATCTGACATTTATGTTGTGATACAACTGCGCCAGTGAGCATCAGGTAGTTTGAAATCCTGCCATTTAAATAGGCTGCTCAATTCTTTCATCAGGGCAAAATAACACTGCAGGCATATGAAATGAATTGGGATAGGAACTGGACACTGAATATTTATTCATTTAAGCAGAATATCCACTTAAGCGATATTCACTTAAGTGGGCTTGGCTATATGTATTTGGATCATAGCATCAGTCTTCATTTTGGGCCCAAATTGCTTGTGTTTTATCTTTGTATAGCAGAGTCAGGGCACAATGGACCTGGGTAGCTCACCACAATGGCCCTAAGTATGGTAATGCAGTGCAGTGTATAACTCAGATATTTTAAGGGAAGCTCTGAGTTCAGGAAGAGTCTGTTTTTATACCTCGGACATGCCTTTTTAGTAAACTGTTGAGAAATAAGCATTCATATGTGGCAGGTTGATGCTGGTCTCTGCTTTTACACAGAGATACCAGGCTTGGTGAGGCAGAAGTTGACTGTCAGCCCAAGATGGATTGATTGGGCCTGTAGGGAAAACATACATAGGCGCACAAAGCAAAAGAATTTAATTATTATACTCTAATTACAGAGATTTCTTTAAAGTTTCTTGAAGCATGAAAATGACCCTCCTCTTTGTAAGTGCTTAATTGAGTTCAGTGCGGAAACCATATTGAAATAACATTTGTATACAGAAAACTGTTTCTACATTTTTGATTTGAAGGTTTTGTTGACATGTTCTCTGAAAATGTGAGTCTTCCAGCCAGCACTGCCAAATACATTTTAACAAAAACTCTGTGTTGAGGTTTGAGTTTCATTACAGTTGTTTGATGTAGGAGAACATATTGGATTCAACTTTTATTTCTCAAAATAACCTTTACTAGAATACTTGTGAAGGCTTATTACACAACCATTTGTTGGTCGGCTGTGAATTGCAGGCTAAGACTGTTTTAGGACAGGAAACAAATATGGGGAACAGAATGTGGGTGCACTTTACCATTAATTAATTCTCAGTCAGCCGTGGATTACTTGAGAAGTAATCAATGGTCACCTGATGCTGTTGGACCACTCCTGCGCAACCCTTTCTCTTACCCATGTTACAAGGCTTATTACAGTCCTGAAATGCAAGTGTTGTTGGTGAACATCATAGATGCTTTGTGGTTTATCTTTTTTCTGCTAGACTGTAGTGCAGAAGCATTCTTTTCTATGTAATACATGGGTTGTCAATTTTTCCATAGAGAAAAAGTGACACTAAAAACCTGAGATACCATTGATTCTAAAATGATTTTTCCTAATACTTTCACTCTAACTTCAGAGCAATATTTTTGTGAAAAAGAATGTTTGTCAGTGAAGTACAAGTGCTGCTTGAAGGCAGCTCCCATCCTCTGAGGTCACAGTGGTTGGCACGATCCGCTCTATTCTGCTTCATCAGAACCTGTCTGGGCTCCATTTAGAAAAACATCACTTCTGCCCACCTGACTTATGGCATTAACAACAATATGGGAGTGGTGTCTCCCAAAACCTTCCTGCCATCCATATTTGAAAGTTGCGGGGTGGGGGGGAGGCACCTGCTCCAAGTAATTGGCCATTACCCTGATATCCCAGTCAGTATCCGTAGTGAGCGAGTGAGTGACAGACTGGTGTCCTAGTCACAGAACTGGGCCATCGTTATGATGAGCGTGACAAAGTAACAGCCGATGCGAGTGCTGCAGGAGTGAGTGAAATGCCTTATCAAAACTGGCAAGGGTCCCATGTATCACAAAAAAACAACATATGGGACTCTTATCTGTTACGGTGCTGGTAACACCATTTTGGGATCTCTTGACATCATAAACTTCTCGAGCGTTTCTCTCAAGATTTATGACGTCATAGAATCCCTTGATGGTATTACAGCACCATAATAGAATCCTGTATGTTATTCTTTGTAGACAAAGGCATAATGAAGTGGAGGACAGTTGAATGCATAACCTGTCTGCTAGGAAAGTATAGTCTTCCAGTTTCATGCTGAATAGCAAGTCAGAAACTAGAATTTATTTTGACAGTATCTATTTATAAGGGCTGTTCATTTGAGTGGATGTCCACTGGTCTGTGTTCTGATTTAAGGATGTAAACGTCTGATGAACCTTTTTTTCTGTTGAAGTTGTTCGTTATTGCCCTTTTTGATTAGCAAAATAGACTATTTTCATCATCTGTTTAAAAGACTGCTTTTCAGAGCTGTTTGAGAAGACAACCCAATAGTTTTTGTTGAGGGTCCAAGGCTGATTACCCTCCTAGTTGTTTCATTGGCCCTTGTGCATTTCCTTCCTGGCTCAATTGATTGTACTCATCTCATTGCTGTACCTAGCAAATAAATTGCTTCTTTTTATCTGGGTTTTGATGTGAGGGGTTCAAAATCCATTTTCATGTGGAGAGGTCCATTCATACTAAACCAAATAAGTCATATACAATTGGGTGCAAGTTAAATAAGCAATAAAACACAATAGAGTGAGAAATTAAGGGGCAGTAATTGCAACCCTCAGGTGTGTTGTTTGGCATGAGCCAAGGACCTTGAAGCACACTTGAGAAGTTTAATGATTGGCCATAATTACACATCCTTGAAGTGTCTTACAGCGGTTATAAAATGGCTTTTAAAAATAAAAGTTAGAAAATACTTTAAAATATGTTCTTAGTTTTAAAATAAAGGATTTTTTTTTATTGCAAAAGAAGTCCAAGACATGCAATTATGGTGAAATACTTTGGAATGCTCATTTCCTATGACCGATTCCTGAATCTGTCTTCGCCATTTTATAACCTGTCAATGGAAATAAGCTGTTTCTAGCAAATAAAGGGCACACATCACCTCTCTTTGTGTAGCCTAGTTGTTAGCATCATCCTGGAGAGTTAGATTTGAATCCCATCTGTTCCACTTACTCATTGTGCGACCTTGAGCAAATCACTTAACCTCTCTGCTTAACTTAGTCACCCTCTCTCTCTTTGCTTAACCTCTGTGGGTTTTTATCTCACTTCCTTCTCTCTTGTTCCCTCCATGTGCTCACCTAATGACAGATGTAGATTTGCATATCTTGTAAAACAGTTTGGTGTCATGTGTATGATAGGATCCATATAAAACAAAATTAATTTCCATTCGTTGGCCCACCAGTGCAGCAGTTAGATTTCCGTTCGCGACGCTGGTGAGCCAAGTTCGGGGATGGACCCGGGAGTCAGAGGGCTGGCCAGGGGGTGGGAGGGATGATTGAGCATCCTGATGACTGCTTTCCTTTTCCGGGGGGGTGGCGGGAGAGTCAAGTGTCCAGTGTTAAATTGACCTTTAGCAGAGGCTGAGGTGCTTCACAAATCACTGGTGCCTACATTACTGAGGGGAGGAACAGACGCAGGCATCATTGCACATTCCTCCCCTCTGGGGGATTGTTCTACAAAAAATAGGCTGCTCTACCTCTATGATGCTCCACCCTGGTGCCCGTTTGCTCCTCGGCTCCACCGACAATCGATCAACTTGAGTTCCACCGGTGTGTGTCCCGGTCACGTGGCCCCACCCTATGGGGCAAGCCACGGGGTTCCTCCAGTGGGGACACATACTGAAGCCCTGACTTCATGTCCACGGGTCTCTGGAATCACCAACGGCCTCAACCAGTAGGGGGCAAGCCTGGGATCCAGGTTGTTGGGTGGTAAGTCGAGGGAGATCAGGGCTCTGGGTGGGGCTGAAGTTTGGGAATGTGCAGGCCATAAAAAATATTATAAATCACAAAAAAAATTAAAAATTAATTTCCATTCCATCAGTGCATCAAAAGGGGAGAATCATTGTCTGTAAAAAAAAAACATTACAGTAGATGCCGAAACCCATTATTTCTCTGAAAGCACCTGGTTCTTCATCATGCTAAAGACTGCCTGCTGTGCTAGTCACCATAGAAGAGGAACAATATTATGGACCATGGGAAGGTGCAGCATCAGGCACACAATATAATACAAAATGTCAAGAATCTAAGTTATACGAAATGGTTAAGGAAGATGAGCTTACTGTCCCTGGAGAAGAGGAGATGCCGAGATGATTAGCAAGTCTTGTTTAAGAAATGTCACATTGGATTGATAATGTTGATTCTGACAAATTATTCACACAGGTAAAGAGTTTAAGAAGTAAGGGGGTCACAATCTAAAAATTTAAAACAAAACTGAAGTATGCATAGTACCTCATGTGGAATAAATTGCTCTCAAATATATCTTGTCGGTTGCTTACAAGTGATAACCGTGAGCATCAGTAATATAGCTAGTACTTGAAGAGTTACTAGGACATACACATTGCTTGCCTTATTATGCTTTAAGTCAGATTTAGTTTGGCTTTTTGTGCTTAAAAACAAATGCAAATGATGTCGACAGCAAGTAAAGGTGAGCAAGTCAAGGGTGGCTTGAGCATTTCTAGAGATAAATAATAAGCCCTGCCTCAGCTTAACATACTTCTGCAGTAAAGAGCCAAGTTAAAGCCAAGTCAGCTGAGATTAGCACCAGGTGTTGGTTCAGCCAGAGCCCAATTAGTGCAGTGGTGGGAACCTGTAACTTATGAGTGACGTGCACATACATTGTTGTCAGCTGACTTTACTCGGTTCTTGTGTTGTCTCATAGAGCCAAGATGGTATCCTGTGAGTTTGACAACCGCAATTGGGTGCCTACCAAAACAGTGACTCAATCATGGTACCTCACACCACAGCAATGAGAGAGGGAGCGTGACCAGATTGGGGGGTACACAAATATAGTGACATCCAGTCGCTACATGTATGCAGCGTGGGAGGGAGTGAGCATGTTGAGCATGGGTGGGGACGGGAGGGAGGGATTGACAGCGGTGGTACCGCAGTGAGCTGCTGAGCTGCTCCCATGGTGTGGTGGGTGGGTTCAGGGCTGGGCGTGAATGGTGCTGGGTTGGGTCCGGGCCCAGGCATGTGTGCCTTTGTTGCACCCGGCCTGAAAATGTTTTTGGAGGGTTTTGCACCACCCTGACATACACCCTGTGGAGTTAGAATCCTTAAGTAGGGGTGTGAGAGTTGAAATTCTTATGGGGGTTGTGGGACACAGCCCCGCATTTACATAAAATGTAAGTCCCGGTGCCTTTTGCTGTGTGCCAGGGACTGCATCGCAAAATATTTTTCCGGTGATTTCCATTCGCTCTAAAGGCGATTGCTATTCTGCAATCACCGTTATCACATAGATCCAGCCAAGACAGACCCTTGACTTGACTTCAGCTTGGCTGGAGTTAAAATTTGCCTGGCTTGCCCACTTCTTGTGGCACATGCTAGACCATACTCCAGTGTTACTTTAAACAGTCTCTGCTGAAAATACATTTCCTACAGAACACAAACACTTCCACCTGAACAGATTGAGACAGACAACATGCGTTAAAGAAAACTTGCCATAGGCATGTATTTATTCAACAGAATGTAACCAACAGTTACAGCCAAGTTAGCATGACACATGCAACAAGGTAGTCATGACAAGTCATTCATTAAGACAGTCATCATCATGATCCTTACAATAGCCATCCCCTTAACCCCAGGGGAGCCAACTTAATGGGTACAAGCCACCATGAGGGAACCAGCTCCAGGGCACAATGGATGGCTCTAGGCCAGGTGGTGATATGCCTTTCTCCCTTCAAAGGACATTGCATCCTGCGGGCAAAGCCCAAAGATGCTATCCCTGTGGCTGCCCCTTGAATGGGAACCACAAGCCATCTGGGCCCTCTCCTCTTGGCAGCCTCAGGGTTGATCCACTCGCAAAGATGTGTGATGCCGTGTTCCCCCTCTGTACAGACCTTGCTAGACTACTGTGCTGCCACATACTGTACATTACTGTAACAACCTAACCCTATTTAACAGCCTAATGTTAATGCTCATGGGAAAAAGCGAAAACTGGAGTACCTCATGGGGGAAAAAAATGGGAAGATTGTTTCTCAACCTCTGTGACAATCCCCACTAATTTATTTATTTATTTATTTATTTAAGTGTTTTACCAGGAAGGCATACTGAGCAGAGTGCTGCTCGATTACAGATGTGTTCTGGGGGAAGGGAGAACATAGGAAAACAGTTTACACAGTATAGACAAGAAAATACATAGTGGGAGAAATATTAACATTAGGATCTGGTTACATGTCAGTAGTAGCTTGAGAGAGACAAATTGGTAACCACAGTAAGTACGATATGAGAAAACACTTGAAGTCAGGATTGGCAAGTGAATACATTGTGGAAGATCACTAACATTTGGTTCAGAAACCACTACATACAGGATTGAGTGTGGCAGTTGGTAGCACAGTTACATACAGCAAGTGTACAACAAAATTAAGTTTTGAGCAATACGAGATACAGTATAAGTCGACTGGACAATAGTTAGATACTGATGAATTACAAATTTGCTAAGTGCCAACATTCCCAGAGAGTTGCCTAGTAGTTGGTAGGCTCCTAGACACAAGCACAGGTAAGGAAGAAATGATCTTGGAGCATGGAGTTTAGGTGTGACAGGGAGGTGAAGTGACGAATGTAGCTGGGAGGGAGTTCCATAGCGTGGGAATGCGGTAGCTGAACCCTGATTGCCCTGTGGAGGTAGATTGGTATGGGACAGCTAGGGACCTGGAGTCTGAGTTTCTGAGTGTGTATGATTGTGCGCTAGGGTTTGTTAAGATGTTGGAGAGGTAGGAAGGAAGCCGCTGGGACCAATGCTTGGCCGTAATTTTTAAGAGTGAGCGCTTCCGCGAGCAGTCAAGTGAGGTGAGGTTCATTGTTGGATATAGGGCACAGTGGTATGTGAAGTAGGGGCTGTTTAGGGTGAAGCGGCAAAAAGAGTGGAAGAGAGGGTCCAGCCTAGCTAATGTGGTCTTTGGGCCGGCACTGTAGACTATGTCCCCATAGTCGAGGACTGGGAGGATCATTTTATTTACAATGTCCTTCCTGGCTGGAAGGGGTATGTTGTCATGATTCTGGTAAAGTGCACCAAGCCTTGGGTGCAGCTTCTTAAGTAAGGAGTCAATATGTGCGGAAAAGTTGAGGTGCTGGTCAAGTCAGACACCGAGGTATCTGAAGGTGGTGCAGGACTCCAGTAGGGACCCTTCCAGGGTGTGAAAAACTAATGGTGAAGGGAGCCTAGAAATTTTTTGCCTCATCCCAAAGGTAAAGGAGACTGTTTTGCTAGCATGTAGGAGGAGATTATTTGAGCAGAACCAGTGCTGGACTGTGATGAAGTCGTGCTGAAGTCTGGATGCAACTTCAGAGGGCGAGGGGCCGGATGCGTATAGCACCATGTCGTCTGCGTACATATGGATGGCGGAGTGTGTGCAGGCGGAGGGCAGATCATTTAGAAAGACTGAGAATAGGAGGGGGCCTAGGACAGATCCTTGAGGCACTCTTGATGTGATTGGGAGGGGGTCCGACATGGACGCTCTGATACGGACAGCTTGGGATCTACCAGTGAGGTAGGAGTGGAACCAAGATGTGGCCCAGCCAGATAGGCCAGCCTTAGCAAGTTTTGTCAGGAGAAGAGAGTGAGTCACCGTATCAAAAGGCTTTGCCAGGTCAATAAAGATGGCGGCAGCGATGTGGCCAGCATCCATTCCTGAGAGGATGGAGTCGGTAATCCTAAGAAGGGAGGTGCTAGTGGAGTGGGATTTCCTGAAGCCAGACTGGTAGGGGAAAAGAAGGAGGAGGAGTCCAGATAGGTGAATAGGCGAGAGAGAACCAGGCATTCTTGTATCTTGGCAAGGGTCGGTAGGAGGGAGATGGGCCGGTAGTTGCTTGGGTTTGAGGCATCACCACCCTTTGGAAGTGGGATTACAGTGGCATGTTTCCACTCAGTGGGGGACTTCTGCTAGGATGAATGATAGGATGGCTAGGGGTTGAGCTATGGCAGGGGCTGACAGGTGGAGCATTTTGGAGTCCAACCCCGTGGGACATTTTCCCTTTTCAGGGTTAAGGGCAACCAGTGCATTGTATACCTCATCAGGGGTGACTTGCAGGAAGGAGAAAGGCTGAGCTGCAGCGCCACAAGATGTGGTGTCAGTGGGGGCATGCTGAGCCTGGTGCAGGGTGGCCCTGGGAGTAGCATGGCTAGTAGTGAAGACACTGTTAAACAAGGTGGCAACTGCTGAGGGGTCAGTGATGGTGTGACCACCAACCTGCAGGGACAGGATTGGTGGTTGTGATGGTGGGCATAGAAGCGATTTGGCAACCTTCCAGAAACAAGACGAGAGATGGGAGGAGGAATTGAATGTGCATGAGAATTAGTTGGCCTTTGCTTGGCAGATTATTTTAGTACTAGAATTGCGGAGCGCTCTGGAGGTCGGCCTGGGATTTGGAGGTCTTATAGGTTTTCCAGGCCATTTCTCGGATTCTGAGGTAGGCTAGGATATCGGGAGAGATCCATGGTAGATGAGCACCTCTGACTCTGGACTGTCTGGGGGTGTAGCGGTCCCAGATGGTGATGAAGTTGGACTTAAAGAACGACAGTGCCTCATCTGTCGAGGTGAAATGACTGATGCACAACCAATCGTAGTTGCCCAACTCATTTAATAATGAGGGGAGGTCCAGGGATTTGTAGGATCTCAAAAGTAGGATTCTGGGAGGGGGAGCTTTGGGTTTGTGAAATTTGCGCATGGTGTAGATCCCATGGTGGTCACTAAGGGCATCCAGAAGGAGTCCAGAGGCTATAATCCTGTGCGGGTGAGAGGTGAGGAACCAATCTAGCAGTGTATGGTTCTGTGTTCTGTGGTTTGCCTGAGTAAGTTCAGTGATTTGTTGTGTTAGGATTAGGGCTGTTACCTCGTCACGAAATTTGGAAAGGGACTCAGCAAGCCAGTTCTGGTTAAAATCCCATAATATGTGGATCTCACCACCTGCTGCCAGGGAGTTTAAGTAGCCTATGTAGTCCAATATGTAAGGTGTCTAATGGGACTGGGCATTCCTTAGCACCTTACACAGTTCCATGCCTTGCTTTTACAAGGGTGGGTTTGGGTGATTTCTGGCTGGAGGGCATGAAGGAAAAGATAAATCTCTCATTCACCTATCCAATTTATGTGCCTAAGATCTGCCTCTCCAGCCCTAAGCTGCCCACCCCCATGGGAATGCTTACCTGCCTACCCCCTACCCCTGGTGGGTGCCTACCTACCTACCTACCTACCTACCTGCCGGCTCAGGTGTCAGGGCTGTTCCCACAAATAATTCCCCTCCTGTTGCAATTCCTTGCAGGCTCCCTATTTGCATGCAGCCTCTCAAAATAAGTGAATTTGACAGTAAAGAAATAGAATTGCATTTAAAGGTAGACATTTGCAGGGCTCAAAACTGAAGTCAAAATGTGAAGGCATACGTATTTAGACACTCCAAAAAGATATCTTCTCCAATGCGCTAAGTATACTCCACCGTTCTTTACAGCAGGAACATTTTCAGTGAAAGAACTGTAATTTCATTATCTTTTGGAAAGGCCATTTCCTTTTCAGTAGTCATGCATTCCCTCATCAGCAGGGACTACTAGGGCTATACTGTGACAAGTCATTAAGGTACCCAATGCTGTTAGCCAGATTATTAAAGTATGAGCCAATATGGAGCCTGGCAAGGTTAGAACAGGCTGTTACTGTATGGAACTCATAAAGTTTTGTATCAGCAACACTTAACACAAACAACTAGTGAAGCTTAGTTGTGATATTTGACTGACGGGCACGTGGTTGGAATGGCCACTGAATTTAAAGGTCAGAGGGTATGCTTCTTAAGCCTCATTCATATGGTAGGTATCTGAATCGTTGCTGTACCCATTGGATCTACAGCTGTATCTGTAATGCTGCTGACCAACTTTCACATGATACGGCTGTGCACCATGGCAGACTTGCTTCCTGTGTTGCTACAGTCTTCCGGAAATCGTAGGCTGGCTAAACAGCTGGCATCGTTGTTAGTGGTGCCAGATGTTCAGACAGAAGCGCAAAATGGTGCAAAACACCTGCACCACTTCGCAATCCCAAGAAAAGAGGGATCATGGTCACAATGGAACACTACCCAAAAATGGCAAAAGGGTGGCGTTTAGACTTGCACAGTGGCAACAATCTCGCCACTGTGCAGCACCAACAATGACCAAGAATTGGCAGTCTGAACGGGGCTTTAATATTCAAAGTCCACTGAACTGCTGCATTAAACAGCAGATATGCTCTGGTAAGGTGCATAATGCAGACTAATCTGTTTTGGTCTGGTGCTTTCATTCCACAGCTTGGGCTCGCAGCCTGTATTGCAGTACTGGCAGAGGATGCTGTGTGGTCAGAGGTGATGTTTCTTTGGATGAGATGTTAACTTGAGGCCCCTTTCTGCCCGTGTCTTGTGGCTCTCCAGGTGGAAGTTAAAGAACCATGGCACTGGTTAAAGAGAGAAGGGGAGTGGCATGGCCAACACACATCCCCTCTTTCAATATGATCGTATCTGTAGTCGTCCAAGAAAGTGCATGGAATTTTGTCGTAGCATCTTGGCTGCTGTGTTTGCCTATATATTGTTCGATGTGCTAGCAGTATGTAAATGAATGTAAACCACTCTGAAATACTTCTTATTTAAAAACACTGAAAAAATTCTGTTCTGTCCATAGTCCTACTGAATGCCATCCATCAACATTCACCAGCAGTTGTCTGCACTATCTAAGAGTATTTGGCTACATGGTAATTATGTTAGTGTTTTGCTAAACTGTAGTCCCTACTGACGAGCCCCCAACTCCATTGATTGACAGGATTGTATGCAACATGATTGATTATCACTGCTCCAGATAAGATGAGTTACATCTACGTTGCTCACCATTTCCTCAGGTCACTGGGAGGCCATCGCTCACCATTTTTAATGAAATACACTTGAAAGCAACCCCCCCCCCCGACTATTGATACTTTCATGTGGGGGAACAGGTAAAGAGAATTAAAAAGTATGTTTACTCCCATTTTTGTTAGAGTTACTACAGTTTTGATTTTTAAGAATTTTTTCCGCCCTGCACATTTAAAGTCTATTTGGTACACATGCAAAAAAAAACGGAAGCACCATGGGATGCTACCAGCCACAGATCCACACAACTGCAGGGAGGGTGGGGGATGGGGACAAAGCAAAAAGCATCAGTATCAGTTTTGAACAGTGGAGGAGAAAGCGTCAGCTGTTGCTCACTGTTGGGCCAAAAGGATTGTTGTAACCCAGCAGAATATTGAAAAATAAGGACACAGCATGATGTATGTGAGAAAGTATTTCAGACCCTACTGAAATACCAGGTAAAGAGAGCCAGTGTGTTTGAAACTTGGTTTAGAGGTAGAGGCAGTGTTTGGGTTTGAGACTAGTCTGCAGAGGGTTTTATTGCCATTTAGATGACAATGCTACAGTCTTAATCTAGGAGTAAATACATCTTAAAAGTTATCTGGATGCTGTTTACTCCAGCACTTGGTAATGCTTCAGGCCTGTAGGAACATGGCTTTTATAACACTGTTATTAATTCCATACAAGCAGATTAGTTCTAGGGTTGAAGCACTCTTACTCATTAGAAATTGATTTCATTTTGTATTGTATTAAAACTTTAGGCCTGTTTACACAGCCACTTTAGCACCGCAGCAACCCAAGCACGCGAGGTTGCTGTGGTGCAAAAGCAATACATGGACACTTAACGGAGCATGGTAGATAATCATCTGAGCCCTCCTAAGCTGTCACAGGGTAGGGAACACATTCTGGAGTAAGCAGCTTAAGCAGCCATGTAGATAGGCTATGCAGTTTGCTTGGCACACAGTGACTGACATCGTGGCCCCTCTCCAGTGTGGCTTTCCATCGCTGTAGAGGGGGCTATGTAAACACTGCCATGATCATCTCAGATGGTCCAGAAACAGAGAGTAGCACAGCTACAAACCCAGCGCATTGACCATGTAAATGGGCCTTTTATTACATGCAGAGATTTATAATTAAGAGTTCTCTTACAAACATATCCCAGTCCCCGTCCTGGTTCAGATAGATGCCAACTAAAGCTACACAGCTTACAATTTGTAGTGGAGCTATCCAGACAAAAGCAGATTCAAGTATAAAAAAATGGAAACATTTATATTTTTTAACTCTTATGATGCATAGTTTCAGTAATGCTAAGGTACAAATACTGTTGCCCGACAGCATTATCTGGTGCACTATTGATGATGGAAGAAATGCTACTGAAGAAGTTGCCTTTTTTTTTTTTACTTTGTTTATCTCCACTTGCCTGGAGAACTCCTTCCGGCATTCTTCGGGGCTCCCAGCCTCTACCTCCCCCTCATAACTACTGTTCCCCTCCTCCTTATGTGCCCCAGCACCAACCCCAGGTCTGAACCCTCCGGAGGTAGGGACGCCCTAGCCACCCAGGGCAGTCTATCCCAGGACAAAGCACTGGGCACACGAGTAGCCCGGTTTGAGAGGAGGCAGTCCAGGGTTGGAAGTGTGGGCTTAGGAGGCCAAGGTGTCTTCATTTATCCCCAGAAGTGGGTTGTTTCTTCATTATGTGTAGGTTTCTTTCCCCCTCAGAGTGCAGGTGACAGGGCAACAATAGGCCGCAACTCCACCCCTCGCATCCGCTGCGCCGCCACGCTGGGTGCCTTCAGTCACCACCAGAGGCCGCTCCAGGAGAGATCACTTCCCCACAGCCTCCTCGAAGAGAGAGGCAGTCCCACGGACGCCAATCTCTCCCCTGCCGAACCCCAGCGGCCTGGGCTCGTTCCCGAACCCATGTCGCCGGTGTGGCGCGAGGTGTGACGTCCAGTGCCCCAACCCTCAGCGTCACCGGGCCGGCTGAAAATGTTGTCTTAATTGTGTGATTTTTAGCACAGTAGTAATTTTTGAGTGGCTTCTATAGTATCTCAAGATTGGAGCTCTTTAGTTCAGATACTTATTTCCACGACAGCTCGGTAAAGTGTTAAGGTTTTGATGTAATCCTTTTATGCCACATTTCGACTGATCTGCATCAAATTTGTGTGAAAAAGTAAAAATTAAGCAAAAGGGAAAATCTTGCCTTGTTGAAAGATTGTAATTTCTCAACAAGTATTTTTTTTATTTATTGCTGCTGCTGAGTCTGCAGTGTTAATGCTCTGGCACAGAAAATTGGTCTGAGCAAAATCAGCATTTCCGAACTAGAAGTCAGCAGATGGTCAGCAAGCACTGTGCCCTAGTCCATCAATTCTTCTTCTTAGCAACATACTCTTAAGAAGCAGCCAAGCGACCGCATCTCTTCCCTTTGCCTAGCCCAGCCCCCACCCCCACTGTTTGCTGCACCTCTTGACCCCGGCACATTGTTCACAGCCATCAGCTGTAGGCTAATGAGAAGAATCTCATTTCCTTACTCACTTTCTTCACTCCCATCTACTCCACCAGCTCCTGTTGCTATTGACTTCAAGCTGTGCACAACAGACAAGCAGCTCCTTGCCTTGTGCATCAATCAAGCCAGGGATGTAACGCTCCGCAGCTAGTCCTGACTTAACATTTTTGCTGTGTTGATTTCAAGATTCCATGAATGGCCTATTTCTGTGTAATGTTTAATGATTAGGCCTGGACAAATATACATATTGATCCTCAGATTTTTTAGGACTTTTTTATTTTTTATCCAGGATAACCGCAGCTGAGCTGCAACATCTCTTTTTCAGTGGGGGTTCGGATCTAACAATGTTTCGGCTGGGAGGACAAATTCACATATTTCTCCTCAAATTTTTCAGAACATATTTTTGTTGATTTTTTTTTACATTTATCCAGGATAACCGCAGCTGAGACACAACATCTTGTTTTCAGTGTGGCTTCCATATCTACCCAATACGTCTGCTGGGAGGACTGAGGCAGTGGAAGGCAAAATTATTTTCTCACAGTTGAGTAATTGGCTCTGATGGGGTTCAAACCTGGGCTTCCTGGTTTCTAGGGTTGTGCTGTAGTCACTAGGCCACACTGCTTTTCTTTCTTGGAGTGGCAAGAAATATTTTGTTTTGGTTTTAACCCCCACAACTTAAAGGACAACTAAACAACCTATGTTGACCAAAAACTATTTTAAAAACAGGCTTCATAGAGACCCAATGGAAGGGATGTCATTTACTTTGATGCTAGAACTGCATTTAAATAATTAACATAAATGTATTTTTTTGCATTCAAAAGTTGTGAACCGTAGTCTTCCCTTTTCAAAAAACACACCTGTCAGCTCCCTAAAATAGCCGCCAAAGTCCTACATGATGAATAGATAGATAGATAGATAGATAGATAGATAGATAGATTGATTGATTGATTGATTGATTGATTGATTGATTTCGGATTCTTTTGTAGAACTTTACAACCAGGGGAATTTTCAATCAGCGTGCACCACTTCTAGTAAACTGTGTTTTAAAGCAACAGTGCATGTTACAATGAAACTTTTTGACCTATACTTTTTCATTCTGTTTCAGAATGTCCTTGATCTCTAGTCTTGTAAGACTCTCTGTTTTACCTATTTTGAGTCTGCTTTTTTTATATTTGAAATAATAAAAGCAGTGTTCCTTTTAATATGGATATCTGCAGGTTTCACATTTATTCTCCACTGTTTTTGAGCATCCATTGTCCCATAAGGTTGGGAGGTAGTTTAACCAAGTGGTTTGAGCACTGAACTGTGAACCTGGAGATCCAGCATACTCATGTTTGAACCCAACAACCACCAGTTTTATACAGCGTGACCCTGAGCAGTTTACTTAACCTTCCTGTGCTTAATTGTCTATTGAGTCACACCTGGAAATGAGCTTCAGCTCAGTGGACCTTTCCAAGCAAAACAAAAAAATCTAAAATTCCTAAGGTTAGTGAATAGTGTCTGTTACATCCTAGCTCACCATACTGCCAAGAAAAGTGATGTTAAACAATGGGCATTCAAAAACAGCAGCGCATACTGATGAAAACCTGGAGGATAACCCTATTAAAAGGAGCTTTCCTTTCAATTATTTCAGGTGTCAGAAAATTGCTAACACCGTTTCAAAATGGTGAAAATGGCATTTTACAAGACAGGAGAACAAGGCCATTCCAAAACAGAATACAGATACATAGGTCAACATTTTCACTGTAATATGCACAGCTGCTTTAATACCTTACAAAGTGGCCCATGGCACAGTCCGTATGACCGAGTCCTCTTGAATCCAGCTATCATAGGAAGAATAGCCAAGTTGTGTATTGTTTTTATTATTTTTAGTAGCAGGTTGTTGGTTAAGTTGGTTCCTGTTATGGAAATAACACATAGTAACACAGTGTCGTGGCAAATAAGATTTAGGGTTTATCTTGTCCGCCCCTCCAGCAGCATGACAATGACTACACCCCAGTATGAACAGTAACACACATCTAAGATTAACTGCAGGAATGTTACCCCTAGTTATGGGGTGTAATGCTTGACGGTATTTGCCTCAGGAATATTTTTAGATCTCATTTGAAAACCTGAATAGGGCCAGCTTTTTTTCCCCTTACCAGATAGGCTATTTCACATGCTGAACACCATCTGGGTCTGGGCCTGGGTCAACGATGAACTCTCGCATTTTGGTCAAAACTTCCTCCAATTGATGATTTCGTTGGGCTTTACACGGGTTGTTACCGCTGCAACCCATGTTCAGGGTCACTCTCTGGATCTGGTGTTCATCCTGGGGATGGAGATCACGGAACTAGTGGTGGAACCAGTTGGGTGGTCTGACCATCACTCGATAAGGTTCAATTTTGCGCGCCCCCCCATGAGATCAACCCCTTTGGAGATGGTCCAGTACTGCCCTTTGAGGGGTGTTACCCCTGAGGGTCTGAGGGCGGTGCTGGCCCTATAGAGTTGGCCTATGGAGTTCATGAAACCAGATGTCTTAGTAGTGCACTTTAATAATATGGTGCTGAAGGCTGTGGATTCCGTAGCACCTGTCCATGTTCGCGCCCTCCCCCTCCGCCCTCAGTCCCCTTGGTTTGATGAGACATTGAGGGAGTTGAGGAGAGTGGGGCAAAGATTGGAATGCTGCTGGCAGAAATCTGGCCTGGAAGGTGACAGACTTAGATTGATAGCCCATTATATGGACTATGAGTCAGAAATCTCCCGTAAGAAGGCAGAGTTTCTGTCCAAGGAGATAGCTGCATCAAGAAATCGACCAGCTCAGCTCTTCTGGACCGTGGACAGACTGTGCAATCCAACCTGTCTGTGGGTTCAGAGAGCCTTTTCACAAATAAAGTGTAATGAGTTTGCTCGGTTCTTTGATGATAAGGTGTCATCGATCAGGTCGGAGACCCACAATATGCATTCAAATGAGCATGGCAGTGATCGATGCGAGGTTACGGTCCCTCTGTCTGCCTGGACAGACTTCGACCAGCCAGTGATCATGGATATCATGAAGATTGTCCAGGGCTTGCGACCGACTTGCTGTAGTTTGGATCCTGGTCCTACGTGCCTCCTTGTGGGGTGCGTGTATGCTATCGGACAAGTCCTTGCTGAGATAGTATGGTGCTCTTTGGACCGAGGGGTGTTTCTGGAGTCTCTGAAAGAGGCTATCGTGACACCCCTTTTGAAAAAATCTTCCCTTGACCCAGACTGTCTCGCTAACTAGAGACCACTCTCTAACCTGCCCTTTTTGGGCAAGGTTATTGAGAAAGTAGTCATGTTGCAGCTCGATGACTTTCTTACCACCCATGAAGTCTATGATCCTCTCCAGTCCAGTTTCAGGAAGAGGCACAGTACTGAGATGGCGTTGGTTCGAGTACTGAATGATCCAATAGCGAGAGATTGGAGGAGCCATTCAATCTTGGTTCTCCTTGATCTCTCTGCAGCATTTGACACCGTGGACCACGGGATGTTGCTAGAATGCCTGCAGCTGCTCTGTGGACTGTCAGGGACAGTCCTCAGATGGTTTCATTCTTTCCTTACTGGCTGAACTCAGAGGGTAATATCAGGAATTTTTTCCTCTGCTCCCTTTGCTCTGCCCTGTGGTGTGCCACAGCATTCTGTGCTTTCCCCCATGTTGTTCACGGTGTACATGCTGTCATTGGGAGACATTATAAGGTGTTATGGGCTGAGTTTTCACTGCTATGCAGATGACACTCAGCTCTATATGTCCTTTGTACCCAAACAGAATGATGCATTATCAGTCTTCAACAACTGTCTCACTGAGATTCAGGACTGGATGAGTGCTAACTGGTTAAGACTGAATCCAGACAAGACCGAGGTGTTGGTGGTGGACCTGGATCACCGTGCAGAGGAGTTGACTTCTGGGTTTTCCTCTGGCCTTGTGTTAGGGAGTAACTAGTTGAGACCTTCTGAACATGTGCAGAATCTGGGCGTAATTCTTGACAGCAAGCTGATGCTGAAGACACAGGTGTCAGCCGTTGTCAACTCTTCCTTTTACCATCTGAGAAATATAGCTCGAATAAAATACCTTGTTCCAACGATGACCTTCCTGTGTTGGTTCATGCCTTTGTTTCTTCCCATCTCGATTACTGTAATGCTCTATATCTAGGGTTGCCGGGGGTGGATCTCCGTCACCTGCAGCTGGTGCAGAACGCTGCAGCCAGGTTGTTGACCGGGTTGCCAAGAACTTGCCATATCACACCTGTGCTGCGCGAACTGTACTGGCTGCTGGTGCAATGGAGGATCACCTTCAAGGTCGTGTTGCTGACCTATAAGACCCTACACGGACTGGGACCGGGCTACTTGCAAGATCTCCTTCGACCCTACCGCCCTCTCTGCCCACTCCGTTCCACCGACGAGGGATTGCTAGAGATTCCCAGGGTTAGCCTTCAGTCATCTGGGGCCAGAGTTTTTTCTTTCATGGCCCAACCCTGTGGAATTCTCTACCTCGTCAGATTAGAGATCTATTTACTTGAATTAGCCTTTGAATAAGTTATCCTGTTGTCATTTAAATTGTTTTCTATATTTGTATTTATTGTGATGGATGTTAATTTTGTTATGTTTTCGCGCTTTGGTATTTTGAAAAGCGCATTACGAATAAACATTGATTTGATTTGATCTGTGTGAAGTAATGCTTCCTGATGTTTCATGTTATCCCCCTTTCAGCTTGAGCGCATGGTTTCTAGATCTGCACTTGCACTTACCAGCTCAAACAACTGTGTATGCTAAACCTGGGCTATGGTGTATCATAGTTAAACATACTAACATACTAAAATGCCAGCAGAATAGGCCTTACGGTCTTTCGTGTCTGCTCGTTTGGTCAGCCCCCACCCTGGGTGCTGACCTTGCTGTCCCCCTTGCCTTCTCTGGCTTCTCCCTTCCCAGTTCCGGATATTCTTGCTGCATTGTATTTTGCTTCCAGAACCCTTCCCCTGTACCTGTCCCACCCTCTTGAACCCCTCCACTGTCTCTGCCTCCACCGGCCCCCTAGGTAGTGCATTCCATAGCTCCACCACCCTCTCAGTGAAGTAGCACCTCCTCCTTTCTCCCCTGAATCTTCCCCCCTCCAGCTTCCACCCATGCCCTCTAGTGGCCCCTTCCTCCTTCCTTTGAAGCACCCTGACTGTTCCTCCCCTATTTACCCTCTTCATGTACCTGAAGACCTCTATCATGTCCCCCCGGTCCCTTCTCTCTTCCAATGTGTACATATTTAGCTCTTTGAGCCTCTCTTCATAGGTCCTGTCCCCAAGCCCCAAATCATTTTGGTTGCCCTCCTCTGGACCCTCTCCAGGAGGTTAATGTCCCTTTTTAAGTGTGGCCTCCAAAACTGCATGCAGTACTACAGGTGCGGCCTCACCAAGCAGTTATACAGAGGGAGTATCACTTCCCTCCTTCTGGAGGTGATCCCCCTAACGATGCATCCCAGCATCTGTTGGCCTTGGCTGCTGCCCTCCTACAAGTCTCAGAGTTGTTCATCTTGACATCCACCACCACCCCAGGTCCCTCTCAGCCATTGAGACTTGTAGTATTTCCCCAGGGTGTACACTTGGCCTGGGTTTCTAGTCCCAGGTGGAGTACCTTGCATTTCCTGCATTGAACCTCAGCTTCCACTTTCTAGACCATCTTTCCAGAGCCTCCAGGTCCCCTGCAGGGCCACCTCCCTCCTCCTCATCCACCACCGCCCCCAGTTTTGAGTCATCTGCAAGAGACTCATCTCCTCCTGATTCCTGTTCCTTATGTCAGATCGTGGGTGTTGAACAGAAGGGGCCCAAGGACTGATCCTGTGGGACCCCACTAATGACCCTCCTTGGGGATGAGACTATCCCACCAACTACGACCCTCTGGGCCCAGTTCTGGAGCCAATTGCCTATCCATCTGATCATCTGGTTTCCCACCCCCATTTCTCCTAGCTTATCCAACAGGCCCACGTAAGAACAAGTCAAATGCCTGCTGAAGTCTAGAAAGAGGACATCCACTGGTCTACCCAGGTCCAAGGCACTTGTCACCCAGTCATAGAACTCCACCAGGTTTGCACTACATGATTTCCCAGGATGAATCCATGCTGTCTATCGTCCAGGCACCCTGACTTATCCAGGTCCCCCAGCCTCTCCTTGACAATGCCCTCCATCACCTTGCCCACCACCGATGTCAGGCTGACAGACCTGTAGTTCCTGCCACCTCCTGGTCCCCCCTTGTGGATAGGCACTACATGCGCCACCTTCCAGTCTTGGGGCACCCACCCTGTCCTCAGAGAGATGGTGAAAAGCTCTGCCAGGGGTTTCACCAGGACATCTGCAAGTTCCTTCAGCACTCTAGGATGTACTTTATCCGGCCCCGGTGCTTTCTCCGTCTTAAGGGAGCTGAGGGCTTCCCTCACTCTCTCTGCTGTGATTTCCACTTCTGGTACCTCTTCTCCCTGCTTAGCCCTCCCCCACCTGCCAGTGATGCCTCCCTCTCCCAGACCTGCCGATCGGTGGGGTCCCCCCCTCATGTATCTCTGTCTCTTCCCATGTATGATGCAGCACCCCCATTTTCCTTGGTGAAAACTGAGGTGAAGTACTCATTTAGTACCTCAGCCTGCTCCCCTGGGTCTTGTGCCCATCTCTCCCCGATTTAATCCTGCTAATCTGCCCCTTCACCCTTCGTCTTTCCCCAATGTATCTAAGGAACCTTTTCCCTCTCCTAATTTCCTGGCCAGGTTCTGCTCCTTCCTTGCCTTGGCGCCCTTCTAGCCATCAGCTCAGTACTCCCTCGATCCTTTCCTCCTTGAGCACTTGAATTTCTTATAGGCTGCTTTCTTTCCCGCCCACCTCCTGGACCTCCCTGGTCCATCAACAGGTTTTTGGCCCTACCGCATTTTCGTCTTACTCTTGCACAGTGCTGGTAGCATCCTGCACCCCTCTCCTGATGATTTCCACCTACTACAAGCGTCCATGTCTGTACAATCCCATCAAATGCTCCTTAAGTTCTTCCCATTTCCTTAAATCCACCCCGAAGTCGGTTACTTCCGTCTTGATGCAGCCTTCTACCCTCCAGAACCAGACCGTGGCATGGTGACTCCCTGCCAATGGGTCCCTTACCTCCAGGCCCCAATCTGGTCACTGTCTGCCAGGACCACACCAGTACCATTGCCTCCCTGGTGGTTCCCTCACCTGCTGAGTTGAGCAGCGTCTTGAAGACATCCAACAACCTCTGTTCCTGGTCACAGAGGATGTCATAGTCTCCCAGTCTGTTCCTGGCATGTTTAAGTCCCTAACACCACCACCGTTCCTCTGCCCAGTCTGCAGTGTCTCCTAACATCTGCCACCAGACTGTCCTCCAGCTCCTCCGCCAGGGCACGGAGTCTATACACCACTCCTAGTTTTACTCTCTTGCCCCCCCCCTTGTTATCAAGGTGGCCCAAATCACCTCCATGGTTCCCTCCGCCTCCTCTACTCCCCCTATGCCAATGCAGTTTTTGACTGGCATTGCTACCCCTCCTCCTTCCCTCCCCTGTGCTTCCTGAACATAGTGTAACCCTCCAGGTTCAGGTCCCAGTCATGTCTTGCAGTGGCCCAAGTCTCAGTGACCGCTGCCACATCCACTGCTCCCTCAGTTAACATCGCCTGGAGCTCAGGCATTTTATTGCCCAAGCTCCTGGCATTTAGCAGGACTACCTTCCCACCTTTCCCTATAGTTCCATTTCCCTGCTCGTGTTCCCATGGGATTCTGTTTTCTCCTGGTCTGCACTTTGCCAGTTGGCCTTTTCCTGCAATCCTCCTGGTCCCAGGGGTGGAACAGAGTCCCCCCTTTAGCACCCCTTGACAGCCTTTTCTCCCATCCTACCCCCCTTCACAAGTTTAAACCCACTTTTCACCAATGAACTCCTCTATTTTCAACAAGGATTCCCCTCCTCCAAATTGAGATGGAGTCTATCTCAGCATACAGCTCCTTATCCTCCCAGGTCTCCCCCAATCCCCATCAACCCATACCCTCTGGCTCACACCACTCCCTGAGCCACTGGTTTATCTCCTAATTTTCCTTTTGTGTTCCCCACTAGCCCTTGGCACTGTGAGATTTCTGAGAAGGAAACTGTGCATCCTATATCATGACAGACCCTGGCGAGCTCCTGAATCTTGCCTGTATCTCTAGCTCGCTATTTCCCTCAATATCATTTGTACCCAGGTGGGCCAGTATGTCTGGGGAACCCCCAGTCCTTTGCCAGCTGATATACCTCGTGCTTAGCCTTGTGCACTGTTAGTCCAGGGAAGCATCTTGTTCTAACTGGCCAGGCTTCCCCTATCCCATTTGATACCCTGATCATAGAATCCCAGCAGGAGCACTCTGACACTCCTTTTCCTCCACCCCCCTTCCATGTCCCTCATCCTTTCTATGCCCCTCCACCCAGCTGGCTTCTTGTTCCCTCCCTCATCTGGGTGCACATGCCACCCTCCTTATTTACCATGGCCACCCTCCCTCCAATCCTATGCCTCTCCTCCTCCTGAGTATCCTTCTGTACCTTGCTAATCCCCCCTCACTGCTCGCAACTGGTCCTTCTCCCCCATCTGCTAAACTAGCCTGGCTCATCCTCCTTCCTTCCTGTCTCCATTTAGTTCCCTCCTCGTTGTTGCTCCCCTGCCTAAACCCTCAGCTCCTTTACTGAATCCTCCTTGTACTTCTGGTCCTTCTCCTTTACCTTTCCTCCCAACTGGTCCTTCTCCTTGCGCTTTCCTCCCTCTTCCCCTGCCCATCCTGCTCTGATTCACTGCTCCCCCATTCTCCTGCATTCCAGGTACCCCCCCGTTCTTCCTGCTATCTGGCCCCTGCCTCCTGCCTCCCACTCCCTTTCCATCTCTAACCACCTCTGTCGTGGCTACATCACCCCCCTCATCCTTGAGCAGAAGAAGAGAATTGAAGCGGTTACTGTGTGTAAGGTCTGATCCACCTCCCCGCCGTGCTTCCTTCTGTCCAGCACTGGCCATCTGCCTAAACACCATGGACATGCCCCCCACCCCCACAACCTTCTTTTCTCTAGGTTTAAGAACTGGGGTATGTCCAGTCTTTCCTCATACTGCAGCTTCTGCCACCTACTGGATGTCACATGGTGGCCCTGTGCTGGGGCCTTTGTTACCTCTTCACTGTCCATTCCCTACTGTTATAAACAGAATGGGATGCAGTACTCGAGGAGCTTTCTAAACAAGGCCTTAAATGAAGCCAAGGAGTTAATATTTCAACTTAGATATGGGCTCACTGTATGACCATCCCACTTTAAAAGGGCTAAAAGCACAATTTCACTGTAAATAACAGTTTGCATCTCAGGCTAATGTGAGAAAATAACTCTAAATAAATGATTAATTTAATATTGAGATGTATAGCAGGGACAGAGATGCCAAGGGCAGAGAATCTTGAGTAAGGAGATTTTCAGGAGGCTGGTATGAATATCCTATTGAAATCCAGTGGTGAACAGTTGATTTTGTGTGCTGTGAGAATGAATGGGTTTCACTTGCAAACAGTGACACTTCGAGCGTTTGAGGGGACAGAAAATCATATGGTCCATGACTCCCAATTTTACCTCAAAATCCTACATAGTGCTTTACGATTCAGATTAGTGGAACCACAGTTTATAGCAGCCATCAGAGCCAGTACTACCACTATAAGCTTTGAAGGGAGCAAAATGAGAATTTTAATGCCAGGAGCCATAGGTATCAACCATGCACTAAGGATTTTCCTACCAACATGAAATATTTAGACTTTTGAAATGAATGGGTGCCTCATGACCATTTATTTTTAGTGGAGGGGATGAGGGGTGACTAGTGGAGTACCACAGGGTTCAGTGCTGGGACCTGCCCTCTTCAATGTCTTCATAAGTACCATTGCTGAGTAACTGAGGAGAAGGTGTGTCTCTCTGTGGATGACACACAAATCTGCAACAGGGTGGACACCCAGGAGGGGGTGGAGAGAATACAAAGGGATCTGGGGACACTAGAGCAGTGATCTAGGGGTAGGAGCTGGGTTTCATTGTCAAAAAGTGCAAAATCATGCACCTAGGGTGGGGAAACCCAGGGGCTGTGCATAACATGGGGAAGGAGGTATTTACAGTCGTCAAGCAAGAGAGAAACATTGAGGTAGTTATCTCTGATGGTCTCAAAGTGGCAGGGCAGTGTGATGAGGCAATACGCAGTGCTAGTCAGATGTTGGAGTGCACAGGGAGGTGGATTACTAGCAGGAGAAGGGAGGTGGTGTTACCACTGTATCACTCACTAGTGAGACCCTCCCGGAGTACTGTGTCAAGTTCTGGAGGCTGCACCTCCACAAGGATATTGACAGGGTGGAAGCAGTCCAGAGGAGGTCCACCAAAATGGTGCAGGGGTTGCATGAGAAACCATACAAGGAGAGACTGCAGGAGCTTAGCATGCACTCCCTGGAGGAGAGGAGGACAAGAGGGGGACATGACTAAAACCTGTAAGTACCTTACAGGGGTAAACAAGGTGCAGGAGGGGAGTCTTTTTCAGAGGAGGAGGAGCACCAGGACATGGGGGCATGCTACAAAGCTGGATGAGGAGAATGTAAGAGGGATGTAAGGAAATACTTCATCAGAGAGAGGGTGGCGGATGCCTGAAATGACCTACCAGAGGAGGTGATGGGGGTGAAGACAGCGGGAAGGCATCAAGCATGTATGAGGTATCCAAATGGGCGTAATAGTTAGAGGAAAGGGAGGAAGGAAGGAGGGTCACCTGTGACCAAATAGGGTCCAGGGTGTAGAAGCTGGTAGGGAAAATAGGACAGACTAGATGGTCCTTTTCTGCTGAAACATTCTATGTTTCTGTAGTATCACCTATAAAATGAATGATGGTGGCTGTCCCAGTGGCGGCAGTGCATCACACTCCCACTTGGAAGATCATGGGTTTGTATGTGAGTCCCAGAATCACCCTTCCCCAGAATCCCACGGGGCAAAGCGGTATGCTGCTGCCAAGCCACATTGTTGGACCTGTCATCAGATAATGCTTTAGGGGATCTTCAGTTGTTCCCTTCTGCAGCTTGAGTTCCCCTCAGCCCCGGAGCTCACATGTGAGTCAAAATATTCTATGCTTAACCTTATTCAAAATGACCACCTAGAGCTGAGTGAGACTTTCCCTGCTAGCATTATCTCATGATAAAGCTGGCTTGGTGGGCAAGGAGCAGTACTGCTTTAGTACCATTTTAAAGATCCAAGTCTAACCTTTAAAACCTTTATTGAAATAAGTATTTACAGCATATTTTTAAATAAGGAGTACACTGAGATCTCTGAAAGAATTCCAGTAAAATAAATGGTCATTTGGCAATCAGTGGATATCCAGTCACTGTGGACATCCATGTATTTTAATGCCCCTGCCATAAGTCTTAAGGGTTATTAAGTCATTGTGATGTTATTGGAATATCTGTCCATACTTCAGGATTTATCTTAAAGCAGCAGTGCAACAAAAAGTTGTAATTTTGCAGTCACCTGTGGTTTTAGTTTAGTAACATGCCACTTGATGTCTGTTTTAAGTTGTTCTAAGGGTTTTCTTCTTTTTTTATAATTTTTTATTACTTTAATAAAAACTGTAATTAATTTGCGCAAATTAATGTATGGCCTGACATGTCACATGAAGAAAACAAACATGTTGCGCAAATTAATTACAAAATAATAAAGAACTGAAGGAAACCGTTAAAATATCTTAAAATGGCCATCAGGCTGCTTATTATTAAACTAAAATCACAGGTGCAAAAATTACAACTTTTCGTTGCACTGCTGCTTTAAAGCTTGACAAAGTGCTTCTTATCAGCCTCTATTGCTTGCAGTCCAGATACACTGATTAGTTACAGAGCTTATATGGATACCTTTCAACAAACAGAAACACACACACACACACACACACACTCCATCTCTCTTGTTCCACCTCTCTGTCTTTCTTTCTGTGTCTGTCTCTCTGTCTGTCTTTCTGTCTCTCGCTCTTTCACTGTATCAATCTCGCCCTTTCATCTGTTTCTCTTTCTTAAACATTGTTAACGTGTACCCAAGTCTGTCCTTAATTCAAGATAAGCACAAAAGTCAAATTGGTAAACTTTCCTTTCTTTTGTCATAACTATTTTTTTTATCACTTGTTCTGAAATTTGGTATATATGCATAGCTTGCATGCACCAGGACACGCTCACATGTAACTGTGTAACTGAGACCTTTGATTTGTAAGGATCAGTTCAATAATTGCAATGAACTCATACCATTTTTGATTTCATGCGCAGCATTTTGAACCCATTATAAAGGTTTAAATCTAATTTCCCTCAAATTTTCAGGAATATTTTACATTTGATTCCTTTCAGACTTGATATGTGTACTGCTCCATTGGGAATGTCACACAGCATATTACTAAAGCAAGACCAAAGGTCAGATTTGCGATGTTTTTTGTGTTAAATTGTATATTTCATTGGGTTCAACCTTACTATATGTACTCCTTCATGAAAACCACACAAAACATTAACAATTCAAAGTGAAACGGTCGAAGGAATGTTATGAAAAATGGTTTCAAATGGAACAATCGGATTAGCATGATTGCATTCTAAAAGATTGATGTTAATGACTTGAAAGCCTTCTGTATGATAAAACAATAGGATCCAAACAATAAAAACATTAATAAAAAAAAATAAGAATATGGTAGTTTAAGTAAAGCAACAGGGGCTTGGGTACGTTAATTAATCTAACCCAGTGGGCATAAGGCACTCAGCGTTGCCTCATGGCTCATTCGTCCCATAGGATCGGATTAGCAATTACAAGCCAAACCCCTGATCATGCTTTATTGCTTGCTAAATTCCATTCAAACTTCCATAAATACATAAGTGGTTTATGGTATGGAAGAAGACCAATGGTCTATTAAAAAGGGGAACAGTCAATACTAAGAGCCCAACATACAAGTGTGGGGCTGGTCCAAATTTACACTTTGTGTGAAAATTATTTCTTTTTTACCTACTGTTTACTGCAGTATCGCAGATCTTATCTGTCTGATTCTGTTGACTCCCAAGCTGACATTTGCTGTAACCAGAAATCACATAATCCCCTAAAGCTGATGTCAGAGCTGGGCTGCAACCATGGGAAATTCAATATCCTGCAGTGCATATTAGAATTAACCAAAAGGAGAGTCCTCTGGTTGCTAGGGCAGCTTGAGTGGACAGAGCTAATGGGGGGGGGGGGGTGTTGGTGTTCTGGTTATCAGGTGAAACATAGAAACACAGCATTTGACGGCAGATAAGGACCGCTTGGCCAACCCAGTCTGCCCATTTCCCTACCTAATGGATAAGCCGCAGATCCTAGTTAACCAGCAGCCTGCTTCTTCCTACCCCCATCCCCTAGAATTGCCTTATGACTGTCCCATGCATGCTTGAATTCCACCACTGTTTTTGGCTCCACAACCTCCTCCAGAAGGCCGTTCCATGCATCCACAACCCTCTCTGTGAAAAAATACTTCCTTAAATTACCTCTGAGCCGCCCCCCCCCATCTTCAAATTGTGCTCCCTTGTTCTTGCACACCTCTTTTTTTGAAAGATGCTACCCTCTTGGACTTTGTTGATTCCCTTGAGGTACTTGAAAGTTTCTATCATGTCCTCCCTCTCCCTCCTTTCCTCGAGGCTATACATATTCAGCTCCTTAAGTCTCTCTTCTTGGCACTCCTTTGGCATTTAGGATGTTTGCAGTAAGAGCATTGGCAGTAGTGACAGAGTGGGTGTTTAAGCAATAGGCCATGTGGTATAGTGAGTTCCAACAGGGCATACCAAAAGATTCTTAGGAATGGTACACATTTTGGAGCCCTTCAAATCAGTGCCAGTTTTCCAGAAATTTGTGGTGTTGTTGTTGGAGAGCGCACTAGCAATAAAGTATCTTTTAGGTGCTCTGACGAGGCTCTCATATCTATTTCTGGTCTTCCTGTATAGCTTCTGGTAAGATTGACTGACTGTTGGAGCACTGAGCTGTGTGCCATGCATTTTTCCTAGTCTTCCTGAGCCTGTTCAGGTCAGGGGAAACCCAGGGTGCAGAGCTTAGCCATACCTTGCAACACTTGAGCGGGATATGCGTGTTGCAGATCTCAAGGAGCTTGTAGACAGAGAAAGGTCAGGCATCATTCAGGTCAGTTATAAGTACTAGCCTGCTCCAGAGGATGGCCGCCACACCACACATAAAGCTGAAGAAGTCAACGTTCTTGTATCACCTGAATTTCTTCAATGTAGGAGGGCCATGGTTAAGCAGCATCTCTCTTATATACTACATGGCAGTAAATTCCCAATAACTCACACCCTGTTGTGCCTTATTGCTTAATTAACAATATGGGGCTAACTGGGTGAGGGTGTCCACTAGACTACCAGAGATCTGTCATTATGAACAGTATGGGGCAGTCGGGGGAAGGGGTCTACTGGACATGGGCAGCTGCAGTACAGCTGCCCTGCCATTAGAGTGTGGAGCCCCGGCCATAGCATTGCGATAAGATGGTTTTTTAGGCAATAGTAAATATCACTGTTCTAAGACTATAGCCTTTTCACTATACCACTGTGCCATTATGCATGAGGGACACCCTTATTTGCATATGCGCAGCAGTATGGTTATTGTGATCACGCTGCCATGTTTGGAGCACCCGCAGAAACCCAGGTTAGCATGGGCGCTTATACATTAGAGGCTGTGCTAACCATTTGAATATGGGGCTCTACATGTATTCTCTCTTTTAATACCTGTAAATCTCTCTTTTATGCCATCTCTTTTATTCCTCTCTTTTATTTTTTTTCTCTTTGATCTTTCAGTGTTTACTTTTCTAAATATTTTAGCATTCATTTCTGCTTCTCATGTCTACTTCCATCTTTGTCCAGTGAACTGGCACTGAGATCAGTGAAAACAGAAAATGCGATGCCATGTAATGAAGAAACAGAGGTGCACACTGAGCATGTAGCCTCTGGGTGATTCACATGCATGGTCAAAGAAGATACAAAGATTGACCCAGTATAGGAATCACATGAGAGGCCTTCTATAGGAAAAATTGATATTACATACAGTGTGGTTTCGTATATACAGAATGAATAACCCCCGAGTGTTATTTTTTATTTTTTTATTTTACCATTTTTGGCCAGGAAAGACACACTAAGCCAAGGCTTGTTTTCAGGTGCATCCTGGGAGCACAGGGAAGTTAAATGACTTGCTCATGGTCACATAGTATGCAAGTGGTGGTTGTGGGATTCAAACCCAGTTCTCCAGGTTTGCAGCTTGGTGGTTTTAACCACTATGCTATATTGCCTTCTTCAGAAGCTGATTCTCCCACTGAGTCTGGTCCGTGATGACATAAAGCACGAGAACTCTATGATGTCACTGCTACAAGTTTTGAAAAGCAAACTTACGGAGGTGAGTGGTATTGGGGTGTTCAGGAGCAGGAGATGCCCTGGGATTAGACAGAGCCTAGAGAGAGGCCAGACGTGTTTGGTCTCCATTCAAAAGGGTTCCCACCAGACCAAGTGGGCAGGTAGTCCAGGGCCTGCAGCTTCTACCATTCCCCTTTGGGCTGTGCTATGCAATACAAGATTGATGAGGTACAAGACTGCAATTATGGCAGACTTGATTTCCTCGGTCGATCTGACCTGCATTACAGAGACCTGGTACAGTGACGATGCCGGGCCAGTTTTGGAGGCGGCTGTCCCCTCTGGGTACTCCGTAGTGCACTGCCCGAGGAGGAAATGCAGGGGTTGGGGTGTGGCCATCTATTTTAGATCCAGCTTGGACCTCACCATGCACCCAGTGGGGTTGGCCATGTCCTTTGAATGTGTGGCAGTGCGTGGGGGTCCAGGTGCAGGGTACAGGATTCTCCTCATTTACCACCCTCCAGGGTCAGGAGGAGATTTCCTGCAGGAGGTTGTGGATTTCATCATTGGCGAGAGGTGTTGAGTCCCCCAGATGGTTGATTCTGGGGGACTTCAATGCCTGGGTCAATGACGAATCCTTGCAATTTGGTTATGACCTCCTCCAGTTGATGTCATCACTGGGCCTGACACAAGTAGTTACTTCTGTGACCCATCACCATGGCCACATGTTGGACCTGGTATTCTCACTGGGGCTTGAGGTGACTAATCTCAAGACTAATCAGGTCATTTGGCCTGATCATTGCATGTTGAAGTTCTTGTTTGCCCCTCCCCAATTGAGATGATTAGCTATTGCCCTTTAAAGGAATTGTCCCCAGAGAGACTGTTGGCAGTAGCTGATTTTTCTAGTGTATATGCTGCATATGTTGCTTGCTTGGGCGAGGTGGTAGCCCACCTGTAAGAAGGTGTTATCCAAGGTGCTCGATGCCATTGCACCAATCCTTATATGACCCAGATCTTCTTACTTGGGATCCCCTTGGTTTGATGGGGATCTCAAGGTGATGAAGATCAGGGGTCAGAAGTTGGAGCATTGCTGACAGAGGACCCTGTCAGAGGAGGACAGAATGGCCTTGCGTGTTCATTATTATGATTGCCAAGGGGCAACCAACTGTAAGAAGGCAGAGTTCCTGTCCAGGGACATTGCTGCAGAGAAGAACAGACCATCTCAGCTTTTTCGGACTGTGGACAGACTTTTACATCCAGTCTGTCTGCAGCCGAAAAAAAGATTTTCAATCACTTTGTGCGAGGAGTTTGCTCAGTTCTTCTCTGACAGGGTATCCTCCATCCAGTCGGAGATCCCAGCAGTGAGGCAAGTTTTGCCTTGCAGTGGTCAGCCTGGGGTGAGCAGAGGTGCTTCATTTGTCTGGGGTGAGTGTAAGCCAGTGGAGGTGGCCGAAATCATTGAGGTGCTCTCAAAGCTCAAACACACTTATTGTGAACTGGACCTGTTCCCGACTCATTTCTTGATGAGATGTGTTGGGACCATTGGCCCAGTGTTTGCTGGAATTATCCGGTGCTCATTGTTGGAGGGAGTCTTTCAAGATGCCTTGAAAGAGCTGGTGAGGCCACTCTTGAAGAAGCCATCTCTCGACCCTGATGTCCTTGCGAATTACCGTCCAATCTCCAACCTGCCAATTTTAGGTTAGGTTGTTGAGAAAATAGTAGTGCAACAGCTCGAGGAGCACCTTATTTCCTTTGATATCTATGAGCCACTCCAGTCTGGTTTCAGAGCCAGACATTGCACTGAAACGGTTTTAGTTAGGGTGCAAAATTACCTCTTCAGGGCTAGAGATAGAGGAGACAGGTCAGTTCTTGTGCTCCTTGATCTCTCATCAGCATTAGGTACTGTGGATCACATTGTGCTTCTTGATCACCTTCAAGAGTATTGTGGACTCACTGGTACTGTCATCTACTGGTTTGAGTGCTATCTGTCTGGCAGGAAGCAGTGGGTGGTAATAGGGAACTTCTCCTCCTCCTCCCCAAAGCTCTTGCCATATGGAGTGCCTTAGGGCTCGATTTTGTTGCCGATGTTATTCGTGGTGTTCATGCTGCCCCTGGGAGAGCTCATAAGATGTTACAGTGTGTGTTTTCACTGCTATGCAGATGATACCCAACTGTATATGTCCTTTGACCCTGGTATACACGACACTGTGGAAGTGATTAACAACTGCCTGGTTGAGATCAATGACTGGATGTCCTTCAACTGGCTGCGACTAAATCCAACAAAATGGAGGTTCTGGTGATTGAGCCAGGTTGCGGGCATGATGGGAGTGCCTCTGGAGTGGCTCCAGAATTGTTTCTGGAATCCGCTGCATTGATGGCCTCCCCTTGGGTGTGGGATCTTGGTGTTATACTGGATGATAGATTGATACTTGAAGCTCAGGTGTCATCTGTGGTCCAAAGTGGTTTTTACCACTTGAGGAATATTGCCAGGATCAAACCCCTAGTTCCGGCCAAAGACCTGCTGTCACTGGTGTCACGAGCCTATCCAGGATCTCCTGTTTACAGAGAGAATCCCTCTTTTTTTTCCAGAACTTGTGAGCAGGGTAGGGTTCAGAAAAAATCACCAACTTTCCTTTTCCCAGTGGGAGGGTGGAAACTAATTTTGAGTTCCCTTCACTCTGCACTACGTTCAGTGTCTGAAGCCCACCAAAGCCACTGGCTGCTTCTTGCTTGAGTAGTTTGGTAGGATAGCCGGGCGGTACTATCTTTCAAGGCGTACAGTCTTTTCAAAACCCTTCTGTTAAAATGTTAGATCACACAATCAAACCCCAGGCAGAGTTGATAAGAAAATCATAAAAGTTTACTTAAAATAAAAGTAATACAGAAAATTCTACAGTTTCGAAGAACTTTGAAATGCAGACAATACCAAAAGTAAAACTGGATGGTTTACAGAAAACACTAGATACTGTTATTCTAAACTATATCTTGTTTTGATGTTAAGAGTCCAGACAAGATTTTAAATGTCCTTGTAGAGTTGTCTCCTTAAGCAACAGTTTTGTAGCAAGTTTGTATTCCTAGTCAGTTCTCCGAAGGTCATTTTAAAAAGTCTTCAGGCGCTTCCTTGGTGAAAAGTCTTGGTTTCCAAAATTCTGACTTAAAATCAGAATTTTCTGTTCAGTATGTGAAAAGTTACATTTCTACACACTCAGGTCTGGTTTTAGAGATTTTTACAGGCCTACACATTTACTGCTGGTTTACAAGTATATACCAGCTGGTCAGGCTATCTGACTTCCAGCTAAACTGTTTCAACAACTGCTCTGAATTCAAAATGTGCGTCTGATAATATGCATGATGGTCATTTTAGGACACACCCCACTTTTTTTTCTCTCTGGGGTGGGGTTAATGGTTCCAAGACAATACTGATATTAGGGTGCAACAGTTTGCCTTTTCCTGCAGGTATTACTGTGGTTCCGTGTCAGGTTTCATGTCAACCCCAGTAAAATCTGGTCCATGCCTTTGGCTTAACCCCTGACCCCTAGGTCATCTTCTGACCACGTCCTGTCATGGGAAACTACAGTAGGATATTTTATGCCTTCCTGGGCCATATACCTGTCTCACTTCTCTGGAGACATAACAGATCCACACTAGCTGTTATAGAAATTTTGGCTATTTTGTAGTCACTCTAAAGGAACCCTGTTAAAGGGGCAGTGTCTTAATTCTAAAGTCCATTACAGTATACAATATGAACCCACATAAATGGATCTAGGCCTATCCTGTGACTACTGGTACATGCCTTTGTTCCATCAGGGCTTGATTACTGTAATGCTCTAAACTTTGGGGTCACTGGAAGGACCCTCTGCTGGCTGCAGCTGGTGCAGAACGCAGTAGCTAGGTTGCTGATGGGCCTGTCTAGGTCCAGTCATGTGACCCCAGTCCTACAAGCTCTGCACTGGCTGCCTGTCTGCACTGGCAGCCTGCCTGTGGAGGATCATCTTCAAGGTGGGCTTGCTCACCTATAAGGCCCTATACGGACTGGGTCCCGGCTATCTGGCTGATCTCCTGCCACCTGTCACCTCAGTCCATTCCCTCTGCTCTTTGACTAGGGACCTCATTGCTGTTCTAAGGGTCATATTGAAAACTTCCGGTGACTGTGCCTTTGGTGTTGCCAGACCAGCCCTTTGGAACTCCTTTCCAGCTTCTGTTAGGGAGGCCCCGATGGTTGAACATTTCTAAAAGGGTCTAAAGGCTCATTTGTTTTGTTTGGCCTTTCCTAATGAAGGTGATTGACCAGTACTAGCTTAAATTTTAGTTATTTTAGAATTTTATTTATTGTTTTAAATATTTATACATGCTTTATGTGTTATGCCTTTGTCTGTTACCCTACCTGTTTTATGTGAGGCACCCAGAGCCCCAGGGATTTGGTGCCATATAAATAAACTTTGCCTTGCCTTTGCCGCTTTGTATTTTTTTTTTTATAACATTAACTAAGCATCTTTTTAAAACAAGAATGTTTGACTTACCAGATTGCTGATTGTCCCTTCTGGAAAGGTTGATGTGCTAAAATCTGTAACAGAAGTGCAAAGTAAAAACTAAAACAAGCCCATAAAACCAACAGCTCTTAACTTGAACCACACACAGGAACTTTGAAATTGTATCTTGTTCATTCTGTCCTGTCTGCCACAAAGCAAAAAAATATTTCTTCCATTCTGCACGTCATCTCCAATCCCTCAGAAACCACCAGTTAACCATACTAGTGATCTCCCATCTAGACAGAATACTGATATTCCAGCGTTTATTCTAAATGCTTTACTGACGCCGAACCTCACCCCTCCATGAGTGGGGTTTGAGTGCGAGCTGTCTCTGAGTAACACTCACAGCTGTGCTTGTGACTGCATTGATGAACATTCTAAGAAAAGCTGTTCTCAGTGTGCTGACTTTGAGAACAACTTTTTAGAAACACTGATAAAGATGACTAGTGTATGTCATATAAATATAATTACCACTCCTGTATTTTAAGTATCCAAAAATAAGTGCTTGTATATAAAGATATAAAACAATGTTTCCCCTTAGCACATAATACCCTCAGTGCTTCATCGTGGGATACTTGAAATTGGTTGAAAACTACCGGGATAGGACCTTGTAATATTTTTTTTTTAACGAGACAAGAGAGTAAGTATACTGATGGCTACTGTAAAAATACAGTGTAGTTATCTCCTTTGCACTGTTCCTGGTCTTCATTGCTTACACATCCATGGGTAAGTTAGGGCTAGCTGATACGTGTCTTGTAACTGGAGTAACTTTGCAGAACCTGTTGATTACCTCCTGAGGGATCTGACGCATTAAGATGATCATTCCAGGTTTGGTTCTATTGAAACAGTCATTTTAAAGTGCCTCATTTGAAAGAGAAACACAAAAATGTATCTTACAATTGAAGATGAAAAAGCCTTTGGAGGCTGGTGAAGTTGTTAATGTCCCTAAATGCTATCATTTTAACAGTTATCCATTCTCTTCTGTAAGCCGTGTTTCTGGGCATATTTATCTTACATTTGTACTATGCACATACGGAACACCTTTCTGTATTACTCTACACAGTTTTGATTCTACTAAGAACTAGGATATATATAAATACATTGCATGATTGCAAAATGTGTAACACTCAGAAAGAGCCTGTTTGTATGTTTCTATGTGGTACCCATTTTCTGGGGCATTTGTTTACTTTTTATGGAATTGCAGTAGTACAAACAAATTACCAAGGTATTTATAACTATTTGGTAGTCATTTTTTTGTGTGCTTGTAAAAAGTAGCAGATTGACAGCTCTGATGTCATCCATTTATCCACATGATTCGTAAGTACAGCACAGCCAATCAGATTGCAAGATTCCTCACTATGCCCTGTCAGTGGCCTTCAGCCATGTTACAGAGGGACCTCCTCTCATGTATTTGTATTTCAGACACCATGCCCATTCAGTCCTTGGATTTTCATGTGAGATTGCCAACAAAGATTCCAAATAAAGACAGTTGTGATGGTTTGATGGTGTCAACATTTATTCACCAGGAATGCTGCTGCCAGTGGTTAACTTGGAAATGTTTAAGCGGGGGAACTCTCACATCTAGTTTTTTAAGGTGGCAGAACTGTAATTTCTAGGTGGTGGAGCTCTTCTATGGTATTCAATAGAGAAAGATAACACTGGAACTTTCATATAGTTTTTTTAGAGGAGGTGAAACTGAGTTCCTCTGGACTCCCCGGTCAGTTTAACCTCTGTCTGCTGCTACCTTTCCCCAGACATTCAGTTGCTGTAGACAGCTGCACTTTTCTTTGCAGTGTATCCACAACTGCACTTTATGGTGTTAATACTTTAATAATAGGGGCCTGTATTACTCTTTAGATTAGTAAGGCTATAGTGCATTTCACCTTTAGTTAAATGGCTTAAATCCAAACCATGGTGCTAGTGGCCCCAAACCGTTTTCATATGCTGGCTATTTATTATTCTTTTTTCCACGACAGGCCATCCTAAGCAATATTCTCACTATGATTGTGGGAAAGTGTTACAGTAATCTTCATATTCAAGGTAGGGGTGGTGAGGGGAGGGGGACATAAAATTATGGAGCATTACAGTAATGATGGCAAACATGCAGCGCAGCCACTTGAGTGAAAAACAGCTTACAAGTGGCCAGGATTAGGGTCTGCCTTGGCTAGTGCAGAATGTCTTAACTGATGGTTGTCACTCTGTAGAGTAATATACCGCTAGAGTTACAGCTGTGTATTTAACATCGGCTGATGTGTTGCAGACATATCACAAACAAGGGGGATTTTCAAATGCATGCTTTGTAATTTTTGTGCAGTTTTGCAAAATTGTATCAGGCATTTGGATGTAGTTAGACCTCCTGAAAGGTGGTCTAACAGCTTGCAAACATTCAAGCACAATTGTGCAAATATGTGTCAAAATGGTGGCACATGCTGGTACTTTTTTTTTTTTTTTACACACGTTGAAGCAAATCGCTGAAACTGTCACAAAAACTCAATGCCTTTGAAAATGGGGTGCTCAGGTGTTGACGTAAATGGGTGGATGCTGGTGGATGTGAAAACTGCATTTGCATCAGCATCTGCTCCTTTTACTAATTCTGTCCAGGGTCATTAGAGGTGAGACCCTGTCCTGAAATTTTGCAGGCTTCTGATGCCTCCCCATCTCCAACATTTGCCTGGTGGAGTAGTCTTGGAGTTTATCAGACATAGCACAAATGAGGCACTGGGCTCAAGCTGCAGTTTCAGACTGAATGAGGGCTACAGGGATCTTTAGCTACACTAGTTGTGCCGGTCCCATTTTGTAATGGAAGCACATAGCTGCACTCATTTCATTACAAAAGAATTGATGTTAATGGAGCAAGGGTTGATTGATTAGAAAAATGTAGAGAGTGAATACTGACAGCATATGGGGGTGGTGTTCCTTGCAATTAAGTAGGTTTTTACATCCTACTCATGATTTCTAAAAGAAATTCTAAGCATAAGTGTATTTTAGCAACCCAAGCCCAGATATTTATTTATTTGTTCACCAGGTGGGTGCACTGGTCCCAAGGACCATTTTCTGGCACTTACATTCAAAGGTCCTTTCATTCTAAAGGTTAGCTCTGTGGCAACAGGATCATTGAACTCCCACAAGTACAGTAGAGTATAGGTACAGCTACTTCTGTAACAACTGAGGTGTGTTCATGAGAAGGTGGCTGGCAGAAGAGGTTAGCAAAGGGTGATTACCACCCGTTCTCTCAGGCTGAGGGTAGAAGGCGAGGGTGGGGGTTGGCAACAGAGGATGGCACTAGGAGGGGGTGGGCCACCAGGCTACCAGGAACAGGTTTTTTTTTTAAAACAGGGGGACTTGCAATTTGGGGATACCACTGCCACCAGGAGTATTGTTTAAAACAGTGTCTGGTGCCAGCCTGGTGGCGTAGAGGGCTAAGGCGCTGGTGCCTTACCTCGACTCATGCCGGCGACCCAGGTTCGGGAATGAGCCCGGGGCATTAGAGGTCGGCACGGGGGGAGGGTGGAACTGGATTGAGCTGCCAACAGGCAAGCTCTCCTCTCCAGGGAGAAAGTGCGGTGTCCCTTGGCTGATGGGTGACCCCCAATGGAGGCTGGAGGAAGCTTGGGCCAGAGGGTTGCCTAGGCAGTAGGCCAGGGGGTGGGGGAAGGAGGCCATGACCGGGGCTGTTTGGTGGATGCGCACCTCAACGCACATGCACACTGACTCCTAGGGCCTCCAGGAGAAAAAAATCAGAAAAAATGCCGGTCGACAGGGTGAAGACCAACCCCCTGCAGGTGCCACTCCTGGGCCGGGCAGGTAAGAGCCAGCAATTCTGGGGGACAGGACTGGGGGGGTTGGTCAGATGGGGGCCGACTGGCAGGGGAGAAAAATTGTGACATGTTAGAAAAAAAAAAAAAACAGTATCTGGTGAGGGAGAACGACTGGTACCAGAGATATTCTTTAACATGGGATTGGGTGAGGGAGGGAGTACCAGCGACACCAAGGATGTTCTTTAATATAGTATTAAGTGATGTGGTACCACTGGCACCAGGAATATTCTTTAACATGAAATTGGGTGAGGAAGGGGATACCATTGGCACCAGGGATATTCTTTAATACTATGCTGATGCACAATGGCGGCCATGCTGGGTCAGCCTCAAACTTAACTACGAACCTGGTTCTGCAGAATTGTATTTTCCGCAGTAGTTCTTTTACGTTTTATGCTCGTTAGTTTCGCTGTGTGAGTTTGGTCGTCTGAGGTTCAGGATTATGGAGGCTTGCAATAGCATTCTGTAGCACTACTGTGTTTTCCGTCGTGACGGGGAAACACTCCGAGATTTGGGGAATCGGGGAAAGTTACTTTGGAGTACTCCTGTTTGTCCTGTTTGCCCAAATTGCTGGATCTTGCATGCAATCGGAGTTGTCTGACTATTGCTGGTCTTGGAGTTGATTCTCTCTATCAGTCGTTTTTAACTTGGAGTCCTGGTGTTCCACCTGTATGCTGAGTTAGCCAGGAAAAAAATTATTAAATCAAAGGACTGGACTTGATCTGGTGCCTGAGGATTACTTCAACCATTGACCTTGGTTCTGTGTTGCGGTGTGTTGAAGGAAGGAAGAGTAGAAGGAGGAGGATAGGTTCAGTCAGCCTGGCCAACCTAGAGGTGGGTGCGTGGGGGTAGCTTTTTTTCCCCGGGAGGGTCGGGAGTGCTTACCGGAGGGCTGGTGCTCACTGGGTTTCCAAGGACCATGGGGGTTGCCTGGCTGAGACTGGGCTTTCCCTGGTGATCCTGGTGGGGGAGAACAGTTGCAGATGGCTAGGCAAGGCAAGGCAAATTTATTTAAAGGACGCCCAATCCCGGAGGCTCTGGGCGCCATACAAAATTTTAAATAGCATTGTACACAAAAGACATTTATACAAAATAAAATTATAATAAATCACAGACTATAAAATAAATCCTACTCTAAACATCAAATGCTTGTGAAAATAGGAGTGTCTTCAGGCGGGCCTTAAAATTATCTACAGTGGGGGCCTCTCTGACCAAGACTGGTAAAGAATTCCATAGAACGGGAGCCGCAACTCTAAAGGCTCTGTCGCCAGCTGATTTAAGCCTCGTTCTAGGAACGGTCAGGAAGCCACCATTGGAGGATCGGAGAGGGCGGATAGAGGGAGTAGGTGTCAGGAGGATTGACAGGTAACCAGGGCCCTGTCCGTGTAGGGCCTTATAGGTGAGAAGACCCACCTTAAAGAGGATTCTCCACCTGACTGGCAGCCAGTGCAATTTGCACAGTACCGGTGTGATATGACAACATTTTGCTGCCCAGTCAATAACCGGGCAGCAGCGTTTTGCACCAGCTGCAGTCTACGGAGAGATCCCCCTGTGACCCCGAGATAGAGCACATTACAGTAGTCCAGCCTAGATGTGACTAAGGCATGTATCAAGGTAGGGAGGTCCAGAGGCGGAACAAGGGGCTTAATCCTAGCAATGTTTCTGAGATGGAAAAAACAGGTACGAACCACGGAAGATATTTGAGCCTCTGTGGTCAAGTTCCAGTCCAGAATCACTCCAAGATTTCACACCCAAGAGGAGGCCTTCAATGACACAGCTCCAAGAACAAGTCCAGCTGCTGAGTCAGAGGCCATCCTATCACGAACTCTGTTCGACTCCACTACCAATACCTCTGTCTTGTCAGAGTTCAGTCGCAACCAGCTGGAAGCCATCCACTCATTAATCTTGGTCAGACAAATATTTAGCACATCCACTGCGTTGGATGTTCCTGGGGCAAAGGACAGATATAGCTGAGTAGTATCATCGGCATAGCAATGAAAACTCAAACCATACTTCCTACTGATCCCCCCCAGGGGCAGCATGTACACTGCGAGCAACATTGGGGCCAGTACTGAACCCTGAGAGACTCCACAGGGAAGGAGACAGGGTATAGATGAGAAATCATCCATCATAACCCATTGCCTCCTGTTGGTAAGAAAGGACTCAAACCAGTTGATGACGGTACCGGTGAGTCCACACAGCTCCCTGAGGTGGACAAGCAACACACAATGGTCCACAGTGTCAAATGCCGAAGAGAGATCGAGGAGAACAAGAATTGTCATGTCCCCACGATCTCTAGCCCTGAGGAGATCATTCTGCACCTGAACAAGTGCAGTTTCTGTACTATGTCTGGCCCGAAAAGCCGACTGAAAGGGATCATACAACTCGTGAGTCACGAGGTGCTCTTCCAATTGAAGCGCTACCACCTTCTCTACCACTTTCCCCAAGAATGGAAGGTTGGAGATAGGACAGTAATTTGCCTTGATCTCTGGGTCCAAAGATGATTTCTTCAAAAGGGGTCTCACCAGAGCCTCCTTCAAGGCATCTGGAAAGACTGCCTCAAGTAAGGAACACCGTACAATCGCGGCAAACACCAGGCCAACAGAGTCAACACATCTCATTAAGAAACGCGTTGGCACTTGGTCCAGCTCACAAAAGGTATGCTTCAAATTGACTGCCACCTCAATACCCTCACTAACCTCCACTGGTCTAAACTCCCCCCAACTCGGCGGAGTGCACTTAGAACACATTTGGCGACCACTGTCAGCTATAGTATTGCTGGCTGAAGAAGCCTCCCGCCGGATCAAGGACACACTGTCCGAGAAAAACCGAGCAAACTCCTCACAGTCTTTATTAGAAAAAACCCTCCCATGCTGTAAACAGACAGGGTGAAGAAGTCTATTCACAGTCCGGAAGAGTGAAGCTGGTCGGTTTTTCCCGGCAGCAATCTCCCTGGACAGGAACACTCCCTTCTTACGGTTGATTGCCTCCTGATATGCGCGATAGTGCATATGCAGGACCAGTTTGTCCACCTCCAGGCGGGACCTTCTCCAGCAGCGCTCTAATCTCTGACCCATCTTCTTCATCTCCCTGAGGTCTCCATCAAACCATGGAGACCTCAGGTATGAAGTTCTGGGTCATACACGGACAGGTGCGAGGGAGTTGATGGTGTCAGATAACACTCTATTATAGCTGTCAACCCCGGCATCAACACCTCCGACGCATGCAGCACTGACACTAGACAATTTAACTGCCGCCAGAAAACCCTCAGGGGTAAGACCCTGTAAAGGGCAGCAGCTAATCATCTCAGCAGGGGAAGGGCCTATGGTGGGAGCCCCAAGCGTGAACTTCACCGTGCAATGATCGGACCAAAATACCCGATCAATCCCGAGATCAGTGATCTCAAGCCCCAGTGAGAACACCAGGTCCAATATGTGGCCATCCTGATGGGTTGGTGCAGCAATGACCTGCGTCAATCCCAGAGAGGACTTACTCTGCAAGAAATCATCACTGCATCTTTGATCTCTATCATCAACCCAAACATTGAAATCCCCCAGAAAAACACATCTGGGGGATCCCAATGTTTCACCGATGATGAATTTGGCAATCTCCTGCAGGAAATTCCCCATCGGGCCAGAAGGGCGATAGATGAGGAAGATCCTGCAGCCCGCGCCGAAACCACCGCGAATGGCCACACACTCAAAGGAACCTGGAGTTTCCACTGGGTGCACGGTGAAGGTCAGACTGGATCTAAAGCAGATAGCTACACCGCCACCCCTGCGATTCACTCTGGGGCAGTGCACCACAGTATACCTGGGAGGGACTGCAGCCTCAAAAATGGGGCCTGCATCATCTCCCACCCAGGTCTCTGTGATGCAAGCCAGATCGACCGATGAAATCAAGGCGTCAATAATTGCCGTCTAGTTTCTGATCGATCTGGCATTGCACAGCACTGCCGTCAGAGGATTGGAGGGTGGTGCAGCCCCTCGGGTTACCTGGCAACTCGGTCTGGTGGACTCCCTGGGGATGGGCACCAACCACGTCTGTCCTCTCCCAGATGCCCGTCATAACCCAGGGCGCCTTCTGGACCTAACAACCTCTATCCTACCATCACCCATACCCAGGTCGCCCTACTTCCAACAATCAGCATGACCCCCTACAATCCCCACTTCCCGACAGCGTCTAGCAGTAGTATCAGACACTGGGAGAGGGACGGAGGGACGTAAATCATGTAGCAGTGAGCGCCCATAGGTAGTCCTAGCCCCCATAAGTCCTTCCATATAATCCCTATACATTCCAAGCAATAGACACAGACTGCTATTTAAACACAATTTAAATGACACCAAAATAACTACCTAACCTACTTAATCCAATAAAACTAATATATTAAAACAAAACAAATTTAAATCATAGTAATATTCCAGCTTACCATTTCTTACCACAGATAAATAAGTGCAAACTACTTAACTTTACACATATTAAAACCATACAATAGACCAACCCGTTTCCCTTCTTCGATGAAAAACAAAATTTCCACTACTGAGTGGCGCCCACTCACATGCTCGCGCCATGAAGGCGCGCTAATTGTGGAAAGCAATGTCCCGCTTCTTCAACAGCAGTCACAGCTCCCCTTGCTCACACCTCCAGCCAGGTAGAAAATAGGTAGACTGCAGCACAGCCTCTCCGCCGTGCAAGTCCTGCTGCCAGAGGGCAAGCGGGCAGTTAGCCCTTGGGCAGGAAGCCGGTAATCCCAGGTGATGATCCAGGTGCAAGCAGGCACAAGGAAAAAGCGGCAGTCCAGACATCCAGCAACTTACAGGGTGCAAGTACGTAAGACTAAAACAATCCCAACATGTAGGGACAGACGCTATGCAGCGGCGCTCAATTTATGGAAAGCAATGTCCTCCCTTCAACAGCAGTCACAGCTCCACCTCGCTCACACCTCCAGCCAGGTAGAAAATAGGTAGACTGTAGCACAGCCTCTCACGTCGTGCAAGTCCTGCCACCAGAGGGCAAACGGGCAGTTCTCCCGCGAGCAGGGGAGCGGTAATCCCAGGTGATGATCCAGGCGCAGAAACCGGGCACAAGAAAAACGGCAGTCCAGACATCCAGTCGCTTACGAGGGGTGTTACGGTAAGACTAAAAACAATCCCAACATGTAGGACCTGGGACATACTGGGACCTGCACTGGGTTGGTTTGGGTTCTGGCTCTATCTGAACCAAAAAGATTTTCATCTGTACCACCCTCACAAATCTGACTAATTCGAACTGTGGCCGACTGGTTTGAAGTTTGATCCGGCTTCTTACTTATATTCTTCAAAACTGCCTATCCAAGTTTAGGAGCTTTTTTTAACAATCTGGGGAAGCAGTGAGAAGGCCTCTTTTCGGAGAACTCATTCTGTATGATTGGGATCTGCCTGTGGAGAAGGTTTATCCCGTTGGACTGACTTTAATGAATTGGAGGTGGTGAGAGTCCTCCTCTTCATCTGCAACTTTTCCTGAGAACTGTGTTATTGGCTAACTTGCCTTTCTGTGACTTAATTTCAATGACTAGGAGATGGTGAGAGCCCTCCTCTTCATTTGTAAATCGTTCCTGGGAACTGTGTTACTGGCCAACTTGCCTTATTGTGATTTTTAACTTCAGCCTCAACTTGAACCATATTTAATTTGCCATTTTATTGGGACTTTGGTGATATAATATCAACAGTATGGGTACAGCACTGTGTTAATATAAACTGTAGAGACCAAAAATAATAATGCACAGCCTTTAGGCTGTAGGAATTTGAATGTTTTTTTATGAAACTGAGTAGTGAGAGTGTCCTGTTTTCTTAAAGATTGTTTGAAGTACTATATTGTACCCCAACTGAAGTGAGAGTTTGGTTGGGGGCACTCTCTTCTGGTGAGGTGAGAGCTCCCAGAAACCATAAATTGTTTATTGGAGAAAATTGTGGTAACTTTCTCCCTAAATCTATGCTGTAATTCATAATTTGTTTTGTTTTAATTTGTGTTTTTTGTTGGTGTGAAGTGTATGAAGTGTTGTGTTGTTGGTGTGAATTTATTGTGTGTATTTGGGTGTGTGAAGATGTGTTGGGGAGCTGTTTGGATGGTCAGGCATTATTCCCCCTTCCAGCTTAAGGACCTCTGCCCTTTTAGGTGTCCCCCACTATCCCCAGAGCTATATAGATGGTGTAGGGCTCTGGGGATTGTGAGGAGGAGGAGGGCGGTGGCGGGGCCTGGAGGGGGGGAATGGAAAGGAGCAGATGGATTGGGATAGTAGGGATGAGAAGACGCCCTGGGGTGAAATGGGTTCAGGAGAGGGGTCCTTCCTGCCTGATTCCCATACCCAAGGGCTCTGCCTGCGGCAGGCAGGTGGCTCAGTCTTCACCGGCAACTCATCCTACTCAGATGGTGTTATGTAATGCCAGGTCCATTAAAAACAAGACTGCTACAATAGCTGATCTTGTAGGATCATTGGACCTGGTATGCATCACCAAGACCTGACTGGATGTTAATGCTGGCCCTGTTTTGGCTTCAGCTGTCCCAGCCGGGTACTCGGTGATACACCGACCAAGGCTGGATTGTAGGGGTGGGGGAGTGGCAATCTGTTTTAGAACGGAACTGAACCTGATGGAGGTACCGGTAGGAATTACCAACTCCTTTGAATGTATCCAGGGTGAGGGTGTGGGGTGCAGGATTCTTCTCATTTACCATCCACCAGGTAATGGGAATGCTTTCCTGTGGGAAGTCGCAGACTTCATTGTCGACATGACATTGGGATCCTCCAGATGGCTGATCCTGGGGGATTTCAATGCCTGGGTCGACGATGAACTCTCGCAGTTTGGTCATTACTTCCTCCAGCTGATGAATTCACTGGGCTTCACACAGGTTATTTCCTCCTCGACCCATAAAGATGGTCATTCATTGGACTTGGTATTCCTCCTAGGGATGGAGATATCTGACTTGGTGGTGGAGCCAGACGGATGGTCTGACCATCACACCATTGAGTTCAGCTTTTTGGACCCCCCCCAGGTAGGTTGGCCTCTATGGAAATGGTCCAGTACCGCCCATTGAGGGGTGTTACCCCAGAGGGCCTGATGGCGGTACTGGATCTACTGAGTTTGGCGAGTGAATGCATGGATCCAGGGGACCCGGTTCTTGCCTATAATGAGGCAGTAGTAGGGGCCCTGGATTCCATTGCTCCTGTTCATGTTTGACCCCTCACCCTTCGCCCCAAGTCTCCCTGGTTTGATGAGACTTTGAGGGAGTTGAGGAGAGTGGGAAGAAGGCTTGAGAGATGTTGGCGGAAGTCGGGTCTGGAGTGTGACAGGCTTAGTTTGATGGACCATTATCGGGTCTATCAATCAGCAATTACCCGTAAGAAGGCAGAATTCCTGTCCAGGGAAATTGCTGCAGTGCAGAATCGACCAGCCCAGCTCTTTTGGACCGTGGGCAGATTAGATTGCACAATCTGTCTTCTGCCCGAGAGAGTGTTTTCACAAGAACAGTGTGAGGAGTTTGCTCGATTATTTGCGGATAAGGTTGCCACAATCAGGTCTGATCTCCTCCTAACTCTCTCAAACAGGAGTTGTTGTGGTCGGCAGGAGGCATCGGACACCCAGTTTATGTGGTCTGACTTCGACCGGCCCACAATCAATGACATAGTGATGATCGTCCAAGCGTTGCGACCGACCAACTGTAGTTTGGACCCGGGCCCCACTCGACTTTTAGTAGGATATGTGGATAAAATCGGCCCGGTCCTCGCTAAGATAGTCTGGTTGTCATTGGAGAAAGGGATCTTTCCTGATTCCCTGAAGGAAGCTGTGATTCAGCCCCTTCTTAAAAAGCCCTCCTTAGACCCGGACTGTCTAGTTAACTACAGGCCTGTCTATAACCTGCCTTTTGTAGATAAGGTTATTGAGAAGGTGGTCGCATTGCAGCTGGATGGTCATTTGACTAGCCACAATGTCTATGATCCTCTCCAGTCCAGATTTAGAAAGAGACATAGTACCGAGACGGCCCTTGTTCGGGTACTAAATGACCTAATAACGAGAGATCGAAAGACCTATTCCATCTTGGTCCTTCTTGATCTCTCTGCAGCATTTGATACCGTTGACCATGGAGTGCTTTAGGAGCGCCTGCGGTTTATCTGTGGACTATCGGGCCCAGTCCTCAGTTGGTTTCGATCATTCCTTGAGGGTAGGACTCAGAGGGTGGTGTCCGGGATTTTTTCCTCGGCATCACTCCCCCTATCCTCTGGGGTGCCACAGGGCTCCATTTTGGCACCCATGTTGTTTGTGGTATATATTCTGCCATTGGAAGCGATCATTAGGCAGTACAGCTTGAGTTTTCACTGCTATGCAGATGATTCTCAGCTGTACATGTCCTTTGTGCCCGACCAGGGTGATGCTGTATTGGTCTTTAACAATTGTCTTACCGAGATCCAAGACTGGATGACTGAGAGCTGGTTGCGGTTAAACCCTGATAAAACTGAGGTGTTGGTTGTGGACCCAGGTTGTCGGGGGGCGGGTTTCCCGATGGGGTCACCTTCGGGTCTTTGGCTTGGGGGGACCCAGTTAGCTACCTCAGACCGGGTGTGGAACCTTGGCATTATATTTGATGATTGCCTGACTCTTAAACATCAGGTGTCGGCTGTTGTCAAAACCTCTTTTTATCATCTGAGGAATATAGCCTGGGTGAAGCATCTGGTTCCTGCTGACGACCTTCCAACGTTGGTCCACGCCTTTGTTACCTCCTGCCTGGACTACTGCAACACCCTGTACCTAGGGCTACTGGGGGTGGATATCTGCCGCTTGCAGTTAGTGCAGAATGCGGCGGCCAGGCTTTTGACTGGTACGTCTAGGACCAGTCATATAACGCCTGTCCTCCGTGGACTGCACTGGCTGCCTGTACAGTGGCAGATTACCTTCAGGGTCGGTTTGCTGACCTATAAGGCCCTACATGATCAGGGACCTAGCTACCTGCAAGATCTTCTTCGTCCCTACTGTTCCTCCCATCCGCTCCGATCCACAGATGAGGGATTGCTGGAGATTCCCAGCGTACGTTTAAAGACATCAGGGGCCAGATCATCTAGTTTTATGGCCCCAACCCTGTGGAATTCTCTACCTCATCGGGTGCGAAATTGCCTGACTGTCCAAAGTTTTAAATTAGCCTTAAAAACACATTTATTTAGTTTGGCCTATCCTGATTTTTAAATATATTTTAATGATTCATTTTAGGCTGTTGTTTAACTTATGTATTTGATTTATTTATTGTTAAAGCGCCTTGGTTTTGGAAAGGCGCTTTTTAAAAATAAAGCTGTTTGATTGATTGATATATTGGGTGAGGTGCTACAACTGGCACCAGGGATATCTTTAAAACAGGATTAGGTGAAGGAGGGGTAACACTGGATCCAGGAATTCAGTTTTTTACTTAACATTTTACTGGGACTAGATTGCTTTATGGGATGGAAGAGACTACTAACAGCAAGGATTTAAATAGATTACTTATTTTTTGTATTGTACAAGGACACGGGGTGAGGGAGTGAAAGCTCTACTGACACCATGGATGTGTTTGGGGCCAAACCCCAGAAGAGCCCAATCGCATACTGTGTGACCATGAGCAAGCCGCTTGGTGTCTCAGTGCACCAGTCCACCATGCAGGATTGAAGTAGGACACCACTTGAAAATTGTGAATCACAGCCCAGCTGGGCTATCCTGACCGGGGTGAACGAACTACATAACAAAATGACATGGACTGTGTGGGGCAGAGTCACACCTGCGTGCTCAGCCTCCACCTAATCCATGGAGCAATGGATTGCTCCACACATTGTAATAAGGATGTAATGGGATGCATTAGGCCTTGGGTGTTCAAACTGATCATTTGTGTTGGGACTTTCGAATATATTTAGGCCCCGTACACACCAGCATCAATGTTTTAAACTCTGTGCATGAGCCCAGTTGTTGGAGTGTCCACATTGCACTCTGATATTATGCTTATTTGAGTTCCCAGGCATAACTGTGGCAGTACTACAAAGTGATGAAATTAATTAAACAAAAAAAAAAGAGCTTACCAAAATATGAAAGCCTTGGGAACACAAGACAGTATAGAAAATTATAAGAGGGCACTGAAACTACTAAAAAAGGCTATAAGGTCCGAAAGGAGCAAAATTGAGTTCAGCTTAGCGTATCGCAGAGATAACAGCAAGGGTTTATTTTCATATGTAAATAATTTAAAAGGGAACAAAAATCAGATAGAACAACTTGTGGTCGGGGGAAAGAAATAAATACCCCAAATGAAATGGCTGAATCTTTCAATGATTATTTTGGTTCGGTATTTGAGAGTAAGGCTAGAATTAAACATACAATAACCAAGAATGTTTGTCAACAATTAGATCTCAATATGACTTCATTGGTAATCAAGGAACTTATTAAATAATTAAAACCACATAAATCCTTGGGCCCAGACCTGCTGACTTCAAGGTTAATTAAGGAATTAGGCAATTATATAGCACTCCCGCTAGTTAGGATATTGAATAACTCGTTTGAGACAGGAGCAATACCATGTGATTGGAGACAAGCTCTGATAGTGCCATTACACAAAAAGGAGGGCAGGACAGAAACATCCAATTACAGACCCGTCGGCCTAACTTCTATTATTTGCAAAATAGCAGAACGTTTTTTAAAAATCACACTCGAAGAAAATATGTTGATTATAGGTCTTGTGGACAAGAAACAACATGGGTTTAAGAAACATAGAGGGTGCACCACAAATCATATGTGTTTTTATGAAAATTAAAGAAAGCACTTAACCTTTGCAGGGCTACGGATTGATATATCAGTCCAAAATCCCTATACGTTCTAATTCGGTCAGCAGCCTAAGGGTTAATGGTAACACTCCTGTAGATACTGTGTCATCTATTTAGACTTTCAAAAAGCCTTCAATAAGATCCCACACAATATTTTGATTGAAAAAATGGGTTCATTAGGGCTTGCTAGTAGAATCATAACTTGGACAAACAACTGGTCAAGGGAGAGATATCAGAGGGTTAGAGTGGTTGCAGAATGTTCAAAACCTACTGAGGTTACCAGTGGAGTCCCCCAAGGGTCAGTACTAGAGCCTGTCTTGTTCTCCTTATATATCACTGACCTGCAGGAAAATATTAAAAATACTGTAATAAAATTTGCTGACGATATCAAACTTGGAGGACCAGTCAGTACATTTGGCCAGCAGCAGGATATGGTAAAAGATCTTAAGTTAGTAGAGGACTGGGCAAATATAAATGGATTGCCCTTCAGTATGCAGAAATGTGCAAGTATGCACTCAGGGGGGAAAAACAACATCTCACAGACATATGTATTAAATGGGGTAACTTTGAATAAAGTCACTCATGAAAAAGACTGCGGTATTATTGTAGACAAGTTGGATTTCAAAAAACATAGAACTCAGGCTATAGCAAGAGCAAATTTCATGATTAAAAACATCAGAAGGAGTTTTATTAATAGATCTACGAACTGTTTGTTACTGTTATATAAAACATACGTCAGACCCCACCTAGATTATGGACCCCACCTTTGGAATCCCTATAAGCAGGGCAATATAGTGAGAACAGAGAGAATTCAAAGGAGATTAACTAAATCCAGAGGCTCTATGTGATTATTAAGTTATAAAGAAAGACTGAACAGGACAGGTTTGTTCTCTTTAGAGCAAAGAAGAGTTAGGAGCAACCTACTGATGTTGTATGAAATGATGAGGGACCAGGAGTTAACTAGGGAGATGAGCATTGTGGTATGTAACAAACCTACTGGACTAAAAGGTCACAAAAAAAAATTAGAATGGACATAGCTAGATTAAATAGTGATCATTACTCATTTTAAAACAGAACAGGAAGGATTTGGAATATATTTCCAGGGGATATTGTGGATTGTAAGAATGCGGATAGCTTTAAAGCAGGAATTGATGATTGTCTGAGTACAAATGGGACAAGGTGGACCCACTGATGTGGGCAGTGGTAGTATGGGCTATACAAGCCTCCTTTCACTCTAAACCCAGTTTGAATGCTGTGGGTGCTGCAGTGCATGCTGGCATATTCTCAGTTGGGAGCAGCAACGGATCCAGAGGAGAATTACGTTGTTCGGTTCGGGAGTGCATTGCAAGCTCAGTAATGTCTGCAAGTCTTTTTTTTCCCTTCCTGACTGCCCAAAAAAACATAGAGATTGTGGTGGTGGTGGTTGCCTTAAACCATGTTACCACATGGATCACATCCACACTGCTGCTAACATGACGTAAGGCAACCGTGTTGGTCAAAAAAACATGCTAAAACCCTGCTCCGAGTGGGGTTTTAACATGGTTATTGAACACAGATTGTAGCATGGTTTTACTGTGTTGCAATCTGGATGCAATATTTTTAAACCATGTTAACAGAATTAGCATGGTTTAAAACGTGGAAAAAAGTGCTAGTGTGGACAGGGCCATAGTGTAAAGCACTAACGGGTTTGTGATGTCCTAAGTTTGTTCCTTCACGGCCTGCATGTTTTCAGTGGCCATATCTCTCTATGGCCAACAAGGAGATTTGCATCGTGCTGAGAGCACTTTGTAGTGCCTTAAGGCTTTGCTTTAGCAGGCTATATTCAAACATATTTAGGATGTGCACACTTCACTCCAAACACATTTGAATATAGCAAATTTATGGCATTGTTTTAATATATGTTCAGAGTCAGGATAGGGACTTTGCAAGGAGCAACCAAGACCTTTGAATATGCAACCAGCAGGCAATTAGAGCAGTTACATAGTTTATTGCAGGTCTGTACACTGTGGCTAGAATTCCAACTGTTATGCTTTATACATCTACTGCTTATTAGATGTGCCTCATTAGGCAGAAGTCCCTTCTTGGATTAACAGCAAATGTACAGCAAATGGTGACTTTCTCAGTTTTGAATCCCTAGCAAAGTTGAATTCCTTACTTACGTGTTTGACATCCCCACCTATTAAAAATGTGTTCAATCCCTAGCATGAACAGGTAGCCTTATTTGTGGCAATGCACCGAGCAACTGTCATTTGAAGTCCTGTTCTCCTCTTATTCATTGCCCCTTCATTTAAAGTGTGTCTTGTGTGCCATTAAGAGAAGGTATTACATACAGCTGCCTGGTCCATTCTATTTATTTCATATCTATTCTTCGAGCTGTGCTTTTCATTTTATGTGTGCGGGTGAGTCACAATTCCCAACAGCCTGATTGCCTCTGGCTGCTCAGAAATTGGTTTGTGTTATAAAATAATATTTTCAGTCTAGCTTTTCCCCTGTCTCTGGGAGGCTCTTGTTTTAAACTCCAGAGACCTCATGCTTAGCTTCATATTGCCTGTAACCCCCACTCCACTAATTCTTAATATGTTGTTTTAAATGCCAATTGTTTTGCAATGCATTAAAGCAGCAGTGCATGTAGCAGTGAACATGTTGTACCTATACCTGTTTATTATTTTTTAGATTGGCCTTTTTCTCCAGTCTTGTAAGATCCCCTTTTCCCCATTTGATTCTGCCTTAGTATTTTGCGGGTTTTGAAGTAACTAAAAGAGCTCTCTTGTTAATATAGCTATCTGCAAGTTCTCATCAGTATTCTCAGCTGTTTTTGAAAACCTTTATTTAAGGTTTCTCGTGACTAAGGAGACATAACTGCAAACCTGCCCTGATACTTCTACTAGCTGAATGGCAGAGTACCTCAAGACTGGAAAAGGGCAACAGTTGTGCCCTTGCAAAAAGGCGGAAGCAAGGAAGAGGCAGGAAACTATTGCCCAGTCAGCTTGACCTCTATAGTGGGAAAAATCATGGAGACATTACTGAAGGAGAAAATAGCTGAGTACCCGAAGGAAACTGGAAAACTCAACCCCAAACAGCATGGCTTCACAGCAGGGTGCTCATGCCAAACAAACATGATTGATTTCTTTGATTGGGTTACCAGAACAGTGGGCCATGGTGGGGCGGTGGACGTGGCATACCTAGACTTCAGCAAGGCCTTTGACACCGTTCCCCAAAGGAGACTTGCTAACACACTAGAACACACAGGAGTCGGACAGAAAATAGTAAACTGGATTAGAAACTGGCTGCAGAATAGGACCCAGGGAATTTTGGTCAATGCGGCATTATCAAGGGAGGGAGGTGTGATCAGTGGTGTTCCACAGGGATCAGTGACATCACTGATGAACTGGAGGGAAAGGTTTGCCTGTTCGCAGAGGATACAAAGCTCTGCAACAGGGTGGATACACTAGAGGGGATATTATGTATGGAAACTGACCTAAGGAGACCTGAAGAATGGTCCAGAAATGGGCAATTAAAATTTAATGCCAAGAAGTGTAAGGTAATGCACCTGGGGAAGTTTAACCTAGAAAAAAAGTACATACTAGAAGGCCATCAATTAGATGAAGCAAAGATGGAACAGGATCTGGGCGTGATCATTACCAATGACTTAAAGGTAGAAAAACAATGCGGAAAAGCAGCGCAGAAGGCAAGTGGTATCCTCAGATGCATAGAAAGGGGTATTACGAGAAGAAAGCAGGACTTTATCATGCCCCTCTATAGATTCTTGGTGAGGCCACACCTTGAGTTCTGTGTCCAGTTCTGGAGGCCTCACCTAAAAAAGGACATCGGCCGTCTGGACATGGTGCAGAGAAGGGCCACAAAGATGGAGCTGGGGCTGCATCATGAGCCATACAAGACAAGACTCAGAGTTGAATTTATTCTCTCTGGAACAGAGAAGAAATGGGGGTACATGATAGAAAAACTTAAGTACATCAAGGGAATTAACACAACTCGGAAGGAAAACCTCTTCCAGGAAAACAGGACGGCACATACAAGAGGGCACAACTTGCATCTGGTGGGAGACAAGTTTAAAAGCAATTCTGGCAAGTACTTTTTCACCAAAACAGTGATAGATCCATGGAACAGCCTGCTACCAGAAGTGGTGGCATCAAAGACGGTAAGGGAATTCAAACTCTCTTGGGACAGGCAATGTGGGCAACTTAAGAGAAAATTATAATTGGGGGTAGCCACCTTGGGCAGATTAGATGGGCCGCAAGGTCCCCATCTGCCAACACTTTTGTAATGTTCTTATGAGCCTCATCCAGATTAACCCCTTCTTGTCAGGACAGTGTGCTCTGGACGTCTGTGCACCTCACGGGGCTGTGCCTCGAATGTAGCCAGGACAGGGGTCATCAGTCTTTATTGAGCTTACCCCTGTACCCTGGCATCATTGACTGGGTCCATGATGACCCCACCGGTGTAACAGCCAACAGTTAAGTACTCAGCTCTAATTGGAATCTAGCATCAACAAATCAGAAGTGGGAACTTCCTGCCCAGAATCTGGCTGAAATTCCAGCCTTCCCTAAGCGAACCAGAGTGAGAGTGACTGACCCAGCAGGAGTGGGAGTTTGCAAGGGAGTCACAGAGGAAGGTGTCAAGGTGACAGAAGACTGTATTATTTCCACTCTTGGCTGTGAGTATTGCAAACAGACTATTCCTACAGAACCATAGACCTGCAATTTTAGTTAACTGAGTTTGATTACTATACAGATGGCTTAGATGATACCATAGCACACACTGTGTTACTGGCTTTTAATCTGTTCCTGCTAAATGGATCATGTACAGGATCTAAACCTACTAAACAACTTACCATATGGATAAGTTTCCAGGATACTCAGGAGTGGATTTTATTTCAGTGGCTTATGGCAAGACCAGGATCACAGTGGTTAGAACTGGAGCAAACCCTGCTCCCATTCTGGGAGATGACACAATATCTATTTGGACACTGACCCATGGTTCATGACCATTTTACCCAGAACCCGTGGATAGAGAAGTCAGGGAGGTATGGTAGGAGCTAGTGACCTTATTAAATTTACAGCTAGCCCTCATATGGGTATTCCCAGTTGCTCAGCTACAAGGCTTTGCACCAGCCTCCATGGACTCAACATTCTGGTGGTGGTGGAGACTTAATTTGGTTTATCTGGTGCAGTTGTGCTCAGGTCCAATGGTCAGATTCTTTGAAATATTCCATGCCCAGTTTGGACTGCAGTGTGCAGATTGTTTTCAAATATCTTGAAGTCCGCCACTTCATCGAATTCTAACCAGCTGAAGCCAGGGATCATACCAAGATTCCCTTGTTAATCTCTACCCTGACCACATATATAGTATTAATATGCAGTCCCTGAGGTACCTTATCTCTATTATTTATAAAGGGGAATTTGCAGTCGCTGTATGAAATCACCACCAGAGTTCATGAGGTGGGGTCCTAAAAAGGTCATGCTGATAATTTGGTGAAACGAGTCTTAAAAATGACCGAGTTAGATGCGCTTATTGAAATTTTCCTATGTACGTGCATAACTTTGGTAATTTTCAATATTTTGACTCCAAATTTTCAGCATAGCCAATTTTTCACACCACCTCTTGAACAGTACAGCTGTCATTTTTCACATCCTGTCCAAAACATGATTTCACACCTGTGGTGTAGAATAGCATTTTTGGCATGGATCTGAACATTTTCAGCTACAGGGTGTATGATGTAAGGTCACAAGAAGACTATGTTGAAAATTTGGGGTAAAAATATGAAAGAATGCCAATGTTATGACCATTCATTGCAGTTGTGCTACGTCCACTCATAACTTTGGAAATTTTAAATATTTTTACCCCAGATTTTCAGTATAGCCTTCTTATTACCCCACCTCTTGTATGTCATAGCTGTTATTTTTCAAATCCTGCCCAAAATGTTTTGTCGAACCTGTGGCATGAAATGGCATTGCAGTTGCGCAGAATTACGATTTGGCATGGATTAAAAAGTTTTCTGTACTGGGTACTTGAGGTGGGGTTATACGATAGCTATGCTGACAGTTTGGGGTTAAAATATGTCAGTATTCCAAAGTTATGACCATCCATTGCAATTTCGCTATGCACGCTTATAACTTTGGAAATTTTCAATATTTTCACCCCAGATTTTCAACATGGCCATCTTATTACCCCACCTCATGTATGTTACAGCTGTCATTTTTCAAATCCTGGACAAAATATGTTTTTGTACCTTTAGCATGGAATGGCATTGCAGTTCCACACAATTACATTTTGGCAGGGATTTGAAAATTTTCTGTACTGGGTACATGAGGTGGGGTAATAAGATGGCTATGCTGACAATTTGGTCACTGTTGTCTTATAAATGGAAGCACAAGTCCCAGAGGGCCCAGTGCTTCCACAGCTACATATATATGCATCTATGGAGGGATGGGAATGCAGGGTCCAAAGGGCCCTGCACTCTCACAGGCAAATAAGGATATAATTATACTATCTGAAAAAGTAAGGAAATTCATTGCAAAGAAACTGTGTTAATGCTCTAGTTAGGGATAAAGCCACAAAAGTGTAGAAATTCTCCTATACTGTAGCCATTTCAGCTTACTTACCTATGGAATGGGGTGAGCGTTAGGGCCGATGACCCCAAGGCACACCCTGATGACGGTTGATGTGTGCAGGGTGGGTGTGGGGTGTTAGCTTTGAAACCCCTAATACATCAGTTAGGGTTGGTATTGAAGTGTCAAAAGCTGGGAAATTCAATGTTAGGGTTTCCAACCCTAACTCCCCACCCCCACTCCACAAACAGCAAAAGGACAAGACCATACAAGCAACCACAGACAGCCATCATCAGGTAAGACAAACATACCACTGTTTCCAGATGACACAAATGCAGTAGCACTGATGTGCCACATTCATGGATTTGTATCTGCGGCATGCAAACTGCAAAATATACACACTCACTTCTTGTTGCAGATAGGAATACATGATACTGGTGGATGCCTGGAACATCCTCCCAATGTAGGTGGTGGGGGCCAAAACAGTAACAAGATTCAAGAAAGCATTGTGTAAGTATAAGGGAAGCTTAGTGGTAAGGGAAGGGGGGAGCAGGAAATCAAGTAGGGCCTGCGGTATTACAGTAGGTAGGAAAATGTATTTATTTATTTATTTATGTAAGTTTCTCGGATAACAGTTGTGAGCTACAAGCTCTTTTAAGTAGGATCCGTGTCAAGACATAGAGGTACATTATACAGACAGGAATGGCAAACGGGTGGTTATTACAGAGTAATCATTTGGATTAAGGACAACACAAATTGAGGCTAACAAGAGGTGGCAGGATGTACAAAAGCAAAACTTACATAAATGTTACTAAGTGCAAAGCAAAGCTAAAGGTACAATTGCAAAACTTATATCACTGTTGCTAAGTGCATAACAAAAGGAGGGAGTGAGCAGGGACAGATACGAGTAGAGGAAGGCAGAAGGAATCAGACCAGGGGCCTCGTCAGGTGGGAAGACCATATTGAGATATGGTCAATTAAAAGACAGACCAAAGCAATTGAATGGGAGAGGCTATCCCCAGAAATCCTGGTCAGAATGGGGAGGGGGCAAGTGGGTGGGGAAGTGTTGGAAAAGAATGGGAGGAGGGAGTGGATAGGGGAGTGCAAAATGGGGGGATAAGGGGACCCTTAAGTACCTAGGTGAGCGGGGAGTAGGGTTAAGACAGATTGTTTACCATGGGGAGTAGGTCGAGGTTAGTGGAAGCAGTCACAGATGATATTGGAGACTAGGTGAATTCTGAGAGACCACTTGAATGAACCCAGGGTGGGCAAAGAAGATGTGTCTTCAGGGAAGGAATTAAACCAGAGAGGAGCCCGGTAGGTGAAAGACCTTTGGCCTTGGGTGGATTGACAGTGGGGAACCTTGAAATACTGGCAAGCTGAGCTTCTGGTAAGATAAGGGTTGGTGCTGTGGGTGGAGAGATTCTGAACCCCAGGAGGCAGTAGTCCTAAGTGGGCTTTTTTTGCCTGCAAACAACTTTGGAATTGGATTCTCCCATTGAACTGTAACCAGTTAGCCTGGGCATACAGGTTACATGTGTGAGTCAATCGCTGCGAGCCTATAAGGAGCCGGCAAGCCTTGTTAAGTGTAGTTTTTATAAATGGCAGACTTGGAGGGCAAAGCAGTCCTTATCTGCTGTCAAATTCTGTTTCTGTGTTTCTATACTGAAATCACCACACTGCTTCTGTATACAGAAGCACAGGCCCCTTCAGCCAGATACAAACCCATTATATCCAAAGTACAATACTTATTTTTTCTGTGCCCCATGGGGTCAGACTTTCTATAGAAAAGAGGGTCCTGTGTCTATTTAGCCAGAAGTGTAAGACATACACCAGCTTCTAGCACCAGAAAAGTAGGCCCTGTGCATATCGAAAAACTCTGAAGAGACACAGGACCCTCAGAGAACTTTGCTTCTGCAGACAGAAATACTGCTGCACTTTTCATATCATGGATTTTGTGATATCTGCACTTCTGCATGCAGAGGTCGGTGTGTATGCCTTACACCTGAAGCTACAGAAGTGCAGGCCCACTAATTGTGTGCATGTTTTGTGGTGTCCATGGCTACATGTGACTACAGAAAGGCTGAAAGGACCACTGCACCCACCTGGTCTTCCATTTTCCTACATACTGTAACACCACAGATCCTACTTGATCTCTGCTCCCCTTTCCTTATCACTAAGGTTCCCATATGCCTACCCAATGCATTCTTGAATCCCATTACCATTTTTGCCCCACCACCTACGCTGGAAGGATGTTCCAGGTATCCACCAGTATCATGAATTTGTATATGCAGAGACAGCCATTATATGTTTTTTGTCTTACCTGACTATGGCTGTCTGTGGTTGCTTGTATGGTCTTGTCCTTTTGCTGCTTGGGGGGGGTAGAGGTGGGGAGTTAGGGTTGGAAACCCTAATATCGAATTTCTCAGCTTTTCACACTTTAATACCAACCCTAACTGATGCATTAACATATTTTTTTTTGCAATGAAATTCCTTACTTTTTGAGATAGTGTAATCGTAGCCTTATTTGCCTATGGGGGCCCTGCGCTCCCACCCATGTATAGTGCCTGTGGGAGTGCAGGGCCCTCTGAGCCCTACGCTCCCACCCATGTATAGTTTTTGAGATAGAGTAATGGTATTCTTATTTGCCTGAGGGTGTGCAGGGCTCAGTAAATACATATATGTATGTAACTGTGGAAGGGCCCTGTGTTTCCATTTATAGGACAACAGTGACCAAATTGGCAGCATAAACATCTTATTACCCCAGTTCATATACCCGTTAAGAACATTTTCAAATCCCTGCCAAAATGTAATTATGCACAATTGCAACACCATTCCACACCACAGGTGCGAAAAGACATTTTGTCCATTATTTGAAAAATGACAGCTGTGACATAAATGAGGTGGGGTAATAAGAAGTCTATATTAAAAATTTGGGGTCAAAATATTTAATATTTCTGAAGTTATGAGCGTGCCATACAAAATTGCAACAAACTGCCATAACTATGCCATTTTACATATTTTGATCCCAGATTTTCAACATAGCCTTCTTATGACCCCACCTCATGAACAAGGTCAGGAAAAATTGACAAATCCCATCCAAAAGGTGAATTGCCAACAGACTGCAAAATCACCTTTCGGCAGTGAGTGGCATAATGACAGTCATATTGGTCATGAGGTGGGGTCCCTGAAAGGGCATGTTTAAAATGTGGGCGTCAAAATGTTAAAAAATGTCTGAATTATGCATTAAAGTTGAAAACCCCATTGAAATACATTGAACTACATTTATCTTAGTTTCTCATATTGCATTCGCCTGTTCCAGCAGCAAGACGTGTCTGTGATTGGGAGAGTGGATCTCAAACCTGGGACCTATCCAGGTGAGTGAGGGTGTGTGAGGTGGTGGGTGCTGAGTGGGAGATAGGAGTGGGGGATGATCAGTGAGTGAAAATGTTTTATATTGCAGCACAAATTAAATCAAGGGACGGTTTCCTTTTTTGCAGCAATGGACTGGGGGGGTGCCACTAGACACCAGGGGAACTGGGGGGTGCCACTAGACACCAGGGACATAAAGGGCTGAATTTGAAGATGGCAATCCTACAGTGGGGGGAGTTCAAAGGGACCACTGGACCACCAATGGCAGCAAAAATAAAATACGGGGACGGAGATCAGAGAGCGGGGGAGGGACCACTAGACTACCAGTACGGCAAATGGCAATTTTACCATTTGAACAGTAAAGTTCAAACTTTTATGAGTGTAAATGATTATTTACCGATCGAACAGTAAATGACTATTTACTGTTCAAACAGTAAAGTTCAAACAGTAAATAGCTATATAAAGTTTGAACAGTAAATGGCCATTTATGGGGTCATGGGGTGAGATGGTGCAGAAATGGACACAAGTCCCTTTACACAAGAAAGGGTCCTGAAGGAACTGGAAGTAATAAGAGTTGATAAAGCAATGGGGCCAGATGGGGTGCACCCCAGGCTCCTTACAGAACTAAGAGAGGTGGTGGCTGAACCTCTGGCTGTCCTGTTTAGCCGATCACTGGAAACAGGGGAGGTACCCAAAGACTGGAGGATAGCTGGTGTAGTCCCCTTATACAAAAGTGGGAACAAAGAGGAAGCGGGAAACTACAGACCAGTCAGCCTCACCTCGGTAGTGGGGAAGATCATGGAAGCACTACTGAAGGAGAGATTGGTGGAACATCTGGTTGTCAATGGACTACAGGACCCAAGACAGCATGGTTTCACCAGGTGGAGGTCATGTCAGACCAACCTCATTGAATTTTTTGACTAGGTGACTAGGGAGGTGGATCGGGGAGGGCAATGGACATGGCCTATCTGGACTTCAGCAAGGCCTTTGACACTGTGCCACATAGAATACTATTACTATTCTCCACAAACTGGAGAATATGGGTGTGGGCAGGACAGTAGTGTGGTGGGTAGGTAACTGGCTGGGCGGCAGGACACAGAGGGTGGTGGTAAATGGCTGTCACTCCACAGAGGGAAGAGTGACCAGTTGGGTACCACAGGGATCAGTGCTGGGACTGGTCCTATTCAACATCTTCATCAGTGACATTGCGCAGGACCTAAAAGGCAGAGTTTCACTGTTCACTGATGACACAAAGCTCTGTAACAGCGTAGACACACCAGAGGGTGTAGACAGAATGAGAAAGGACCTGCAGAAACTTGAAGAATGGTCAGGGGTTTGGCAGTTGAAATTCAATGCAAAGAAGTGCAAGATAATGCATATGGGACACAAAACCCGGCAATATATCAGTTGGGGGTGAGGATATAGCATGCACCAAGCAGGAAAGGGATCTTGGGGTTATCATCTCTGATGACCTCCAAGGTTGGAAACAGTGTGACAAGGCAGCAGGTAAAGCAAATAGGATGCTGGGATGCATAGGCAGGGGCATCACCAGCAGGAAAAGGGAGGTCATAATTCCAGTATACAAGACACTAGTGAGGCCCCACCTGGAGTACAGTGTACAGTTCTGGATACCTTACCTACGTAAGGGCATAGACAAGGTAGAGAAGGTTCAGAGGAGGGCAACAAAGATGGTGCATGGATTGCATCACAAGTCCTATGAGGACAGATTGAAGGAACTGAACATGTACTCCCTGGAGGAGAGGAGGGAGAGAAGGGATATGATAGAGACATACAAGTATCTTACAGGGAGAAACAGGGTGCAGGAATACACTATTTTTAAGCGAAAAACATGTTCCAGGACTAGAAGGCATGGGATGAAGTTGGAGGGAGGACGATTCAGAGGAAACATGAAGAATTTCTTCACAGAATGGGTGGTGGACAAGTGGAACACCCTGCCAGAGGAAGTGGTGGGGGCTAAAACAATCACAGGATTCAAGAATGCATGGATAGATATAAAGGAATTCTGGAGGTCAGGGGTAAGGGGCAACAGACTTCTGGGAAAACATAAACTGAACTTACAAGCTCAAATAGGCAGACTGGGTGGGCCATAGGCCCTTATCTGCCGACACTGTCTATGTATCTATGTATGTACTATTCAAATAGAAAACTGCTAGTTACCATTCGAACAGTAAATAGCTATGTACTGTTTGAACAGTAAATGGCTAGTTACCATTCGAACAGTAAAGTTTGAACAGTAAATGGCTATTTGCCATTCGAACAGTTAATGGCTATTTACCATTCGAACAGTAAACGGCTATTTACTGTTCGAACAGTAAATGGCTATGTACTGTTCGAACAGTAAATGGCTATGTACTGTTCGAACAGTAAATGGTTATTTGCTGTTCGAACAGTAAATAGCTCTTTACCATTCGAACAATAAATGGCTATTTACCATTCCAACAGTAAATGGTTATTTATAGTCCAAACTGTTTTCATTTACCTGTCTGTCCTGCAGCTATCAGAAAAATCATTATAATTCAAAAATGGTAATATATTTTTTTAACAAACCATCCAAAAGCATACCCTTGGCATGCACCCCATCATCCATGAGAATTACAGAGGAATTTTTCATTCCGTGTGGGCTGTAGATGATGGCAAAAAATTCCATGTTGTCCTATCCTATGGGGAAAAATGTAATTTTTACTGTTTTTGACCACCTTATAGCTCAAAAACCATACAAGCTGCTGTTGTGAAACTTTCCAGATCTTGCAACACTGACAAAATGACAGCACATCCCAAGTTTCAGGCTATTTTGTCAAAAAATTCCAAAGTTATTTAGGTGCAAAAATTGAGATTTAACGTTGCAGTGCTGCACCAACCCCAACACTATATATATATATATATATATATATATATATATACTATATATATATATATATATTAGATGCAAAAACTCATTTAATGCATTAGTTAGGGTTGTTCCACAGCGACAAAAGTGAGAAATCGAGTGTTAGGGTTGAAAACCCCTTGAACCCCACACCCCAACTGGCATTGGGGTGTGCATTAGAGGTCATCGCCTAACTCTCACCCCATCATGTGTAAAACAGCGAAAGTATAGGAGAATGGGGTGAGAGTTGGGACAATGATTATACTACCACCAGAATGCCCAGTGAAAGGTGAGCGAATCCCAAGGGGTTTCAGCCACTAATTCCTCACTAGTGCTAACGTAACCAACTGCTCGATGTAATTTTGCCTCTATTCCCTTCTTTTTGAGAATGACAACAAGAAATGATAGAATGTAAAATGCAGCGGCGGGAGCGCAGGGCCCCGCTCCCGCCACATGATGTCTTGTGGCATAGTAACAGGAACAGCAACGCAAACAGAACCGCTAACAGTGGTGCACATGGTAATGCAAGCGTGAATGAGAACAGAAAGGGTAACGCACACGGTGGTGTAGACGGGAATGGTCTGCCACGTGATGTGTTGTCACATAGTAACATGGTGCCTGCAAACGGAAATGTCAATGGGCATGGTGATGCAAAGTAAAACACAAAGAGAAACAGTACTGTAGATACAAATGGCAAAAAATAACAGAAACACAAGCGCAAATGAAAACGCAAAGGATAACGCACATGGTGGCGCAGACGTCAACGGTAAGCGAAACGGGTACGGAACCACGAGCAGAAAGGGCAACGGTAACAGTAATGTAAGCGCACAGGCAGGTTTTCCCCAAAACCTGCATAGAGAAAGACAGTGAGTACAAAGAATGTATGCATAATAATGGGTATCGGAGCAGAAAATGAGGAGTTGGAATACTAAATAGGTTATATCTCAGGAACCGTACCACGTAGGAAAAAAATTTAAAAGTCATATGATTTACGACTGTCCTGGCTAGTTTTGTACTGAGCCCCCATGAGGGGGCTAAGCACTTTTCCGATGAAAAGTCCGTATCTGGCACCGTTTCCGAGATACGGGCCCTGAAAGGCGCGGCGATCGCCATAATGTTATCCTATGGGAAAAAAAGGGAAGTTCGGAGCACCATAACTTTTCCTCCCTGTAATATTTTTTCACCAAACTACTGAAAGGCACATCTGTGGGTGGTTAGCTGTCTTCCCTCCAAATTTCAGGAAAAAAGACCAAACCGTTATTTTGCAGCAGGGTGCCAAAGGATTCCTGTAATGCGTCGGGCGCCGTAATGTTATCCTATGGGAAAAACTGTCAACTTTAGAGTGCCGTAACTTTGCCGCCATGTAATATTTTTCAACACAACACCGAAAGGCACATCTGCGAGATGCCGTCTGCGTTCCCTCCAAATTTCAGCCCAAAACTCCCAACCGTTCTTTTGCAGCGCAGTGCCAAAGAATTGCTGTCATTTTCCCATAGACTAGAAAACTACTGTCGCAATTTGCGAAAGCTTTCGCAAAAATTTGCAACACTTTCATGAGCACGAAAGTACTTTCCAAAAATACTTTTTCCAGAAATTTGAAAAACATATTTCTGGGGTGTTTTACCCCAAAATAAAGACATGGCTAGCATCCTCAGGGTCCGACTAGGACTAGGTGAATACAAAAAGAATTAGGTTGCTAGAGGGTCCCAAATTTAAATGGCAAGCATTTTTCTGATCACTAACTGAAAACAAAATGGCAGATTTGCGAAAGTAACAGGGCCATTTGCGGAAGTAAAAGTGCATTTTCGACACTGTCGAACTTTTTGTTAACTTTTCCCATTGACTTATAATGGGAAATTGTTTTTGAATAACTTTTGAACCGTTTAATATTTTTCACCAAATCTTGAAAGGCACATTGGGACCCTGGCCACACGTTCCCTGAAGATTTCGGGCCAGTCAGCAAACCGGTATTTCCACCTTGGCGCTGACCTCAGAATTTCAGAAAAGCGAAACACGCCACAGATCACGCTCAATAACTCCACAGCTGTGTATCTGACTGGTACATAACTTGGCAGATCCCAAGGCCTATGGTTCTTGATCATGTATTCCAAATTTCAGCCAAATCCGTCAAACGGTTGCAAAGTTATTAAGGTACAAAATTTTGGGTTTAACATAGAAATGGCTCCTCAACCCTAACTATGGTAACACTACCGTGCTACCATAATATATATGAAATATGTATCTGTACAGATATACTGTATATATATTATAGTGGCGTGGTAGTTAGGGTTCAACAGTCACTTCTATGTTAAACCCAAAGGTTTGCACTTTAATAACTTTGCTACCATTCAGTCAATTTGCATGAAATTGTGCATGTGCCATGAGGGACCAAAACTCTCTTGATGTGGAAGTTTCGTTTCGGGTGGATGTGTGGGTGCAGAGATGTGCAGTGTCAACAAAATGAGAAAATGACCATTTCTGTGTAAATTCTTTGTCAGGCCATTTCTCAGAAACTGTGTGTGGAGTTGTGCTCTGCAATTTGCAGGGTATACAGGTCTTGGCTCACGGATGTGACTTTTGAAGGTTTGGTGAAAAATTATTAATACATTCAAACAGTATTAAAGTTTCAATTTTCCCATTATTTCCTATGGGAAAAATTAGATATGCCATGCGAAACAACCCGTTTTGTTGCCGTGAAAGTAGTATTTGTTGCAAATGCAGAATGTAGTACTGAGATTCTGCCATCTTGTTTTCAGTTAGCAAGGCAAACAAATTTAGATATTTCAAAAAATACTTAGAAATGGAAAACACCAACAGTTATGTTTACTTAATCGGAACCTGAGGAATCAGATTCTGGGGTCAGTTTGCCCCCAGAATGCACATAAATATGTTAATTTTGTAGATGTATTTGTGCTACAAATTATGACAGTTGTTTCACGAAACAAGGGGAGTTTATGCCACAAACTGCAGTCAAATCTCAGTGTTTCACAAAACAAGGAAGGGTGTCCTATGAAACAGATACCACAACTTGTGGCACAAATTTGTCTGCAGACAAAATTAACCTATTTTGGAGCATTTTGGGGGCAAACTGACCCCAGAAACTGATTTCTTAGCCCCCGAATAGGTAAATACGTATTGGTGTTTATCTAATTCAAGTTAGAAAGGTAAAAGGAATGCAAAACTTTGTTCAATTCTGCATTCCTGGCGAAGGAATGCTACCAAAAGCAGCCGTAGCCCAGGCCATGAATCCCAGAGTCACTGCAACAGGAGGTCCAGCCACCAAGAAGACAAAACAGAGCAAAGCACCTGCAGAGACTCAACCAGCCTCTAGCCTCCAAGAAATGAAATGGGGCTTTGCTGTACATGATAAAATTATCAACTATTCAGCAGATGGAAGAGCAGCTATCTAAAAAGATCTCAGACTTGGATAGTAAAACAGAGCAAGTCAAACACTGAGTGAGCAGGAACGAAGAGAGAATTGGCCCACTGGAAGTTTTAGTAGCGAGGTATGCGAAAATGATAGCGGCTTTGCAGTGCAATAGAAGTGAGCCACCCTGTCCCTGGTGTCTAGTGGCACCCCACCTCCGATATGCCATCCCCTTCTCTGTCTTTTATATTTATATAATCCAACACTGGGATGTCCACCTGGATCAGATGCCTCCCACCCCCACCCTTTGTTGTAATAATAATTGCCAACATCAGAGGCTTAATCCCTATGTTGGCATTCACAAGTCCCCCACCCCAGCAGTGTGTGACACTGAGGAGCCCACTCCCAGTGTCCCCAAGTACTTTTCATATTGTATTTGTTACCCAACAAAAGAAAACTGTCCTGCAACGTCTTTTATTTAAAAAAAAAAAAAATGAAACAAAGAAAACGGTCCTTCGTCATCCCTGCTGGTCCCCTCCCCCCTTCCAACTCTCCCACTGAGCACCGACCACCCCACACTTACCCTCCTTACCCCATACTTACCACCAGAGGTCATAGGCTGTCATCTTCTGTGCACTGGGACACGTCTGCACTCCTCAATGCCGAACTGCAAACTGAGAAATCAAATTAAGTGCCATGTAATGTATTTCAATTGTGTTTTGAACTTGCGTTCATAACTTTGCCATTTTTAGGAATTTTTTCACCAAATTTTCAACATGGGAATTTTGAGACCCCAACTCATGAGCACTGCAACAGTTGTTTCGTTATTCGAGCCCAGAAGGTGATTTCACGGTCACTGCATGAAATCACCTTTTGGGACCGAATAAAGAAATTCCACCACCAGTGTTCATGAGGTGGGGTCCCAAAATGGCCAGGATGAAAATCTGCTGAAACAATTACTAAAAATGGCTGAGTTATGAATGTTAATTGAAATTTCTTTACGCACACTTGTAAGTTTGGTTATTTTCAATATTTTGAGTCCACATTTTCAACATAGCCATTTTTTCACACCACCTCATGAACAGTGTAGCTGTCATTTTTCACATCCTGCCTAAAGCATGTTTTCACACCTGTGGTGTAGAATGGTGTTTTGGCATGGATTTGAAAATGTTCACCTATGAGGTTTATGAGGTGGGGGTCATAGAATACTATGTTCAAAATTTTGGGTAAAAATATGAAAAAAAAAATGCCTACATTATGACCATTCATTGCAATTTCAGTACGTCTGCTCGTAACTTCAGAAATTTTAAATATTTTAACCCCAGATTTTCAACTTAGCCTTCTTATTACCTGACATCATGTATGTCACAGCTGTCATTTTTCAAATCCTGCCTAAAATGTGTTTTTGCACCTGAGGCTGGAATGGTGTTGCAGTTGTGCAGAATTACATTTTGGTGTGGATTCAAAATTTTCTGTACCGGGGTACATGAGGTAGGGTCATAAGATGGCTGTACTGACAATTTGGTTATTGTCGTGCTATAAATGGAGGGCCCCGTGCTTCCACAACTACATACATATATGCATCTATGGAGGGATGGGAGCACAGGGCCCAGAAGGCCCTGCGCTCCCACAGACAAATAAAAATATGGTTATACTATCTGAAAAAGTAAGGAAATTCCTTGCAATAAACGTTCTTAATACATCACTGAAGGTTGTTATTAAAGTGACAAAATCAGGGAAATACACCCCACCCCCACCCTGCAGAGACTGACAGGAGTCGGGGGTGTGCCTTGGAGTCATCAACCCTAACACTCACCATATTCTCCTATGCTGTACCCATCTCAGTTTATTTACTTATGGAATGGGGTGAGCATTAGGGCTGATGACTTCAAGGCACACCCTGATGCCTGTCAGTCTCTGCAGGGTGGGGGTGGGTTGTTAGGGTTGGAAACCCTAACACCACATTTCCCTGCTTTTGTCACTTTAGTAACAACCCTAAGTGATGCATTAATGAAGTTTTTTGCAATGAATATACATATATGTGTTCGTGTGTGTGTGTGTGTGTGTGTATGTGTATATATATAGATATATACTGTGTGTATATATATATATATATATAGATATATATATATATATATACTATGTATATATAAGCTGGACCCACAAGCTCCTTGATGCCCAACGCCCAGCAGGGCTAACCGGACTACTTATCCCAAAGCAGACCAGATGACCACTCCGCTCCTTGAGCAAAAAACTACTAGAAATTCCCATGGCCAGCTCCGACACAGGGAGCAAATCCTTCACTCACCTAGCTCCTGTATCATGGAACAATCTCCCCAGCCACCTTCAGAAGGCACCCACCCACCCTAGCCATATTTCAAAAGGGACTGCGCACACACCTCCTTAACCTTAGTCCCTGCCCCTGCTCGGATGGCTAGCCTACCTCACCTTGTGTCAGCTATGCTATTACAATACTGCTCCACTCTAAGGTATCTTCTAATGACTGCTTAAACTGGTACATTGTCTTATGCTGAACTTATTGTGTGCGCCTAAAACTCCTACCACCCCACATCTATCTGCCGTCACTACTGTATTCTATAATGTAACGTTCCTACTGCCCTTTCCCACTGAAACTATATATTGTTATTATGCTCTGGACAAAATCTCCAATACTGTACTGTTGTGTCCAGCAATGCAATGTACCTACTGCCCTCTTCCACAAAACTGTATACTGTCTCTGTCATCCTTTATGATGATATGTCCTTCACTGTATTACCTGCCTGTATATGTAAAAAGATATGTAACTAACCCTGGGTTGCCCCTGAAAAAGGGACCTCCGGGGCCCAGTGGGCCTACCCGGTTAACAAAATGTAATAAATATATATATATATAAAATACTAGCACAGTAGTGCCAGTATAGTTAGTGTTGCCCAGCCACATTTATGTTAAACCCAAAATTTTGCACTCTAATAAGTTTGAAACTGTTTGACCAATGTGCCTGAAAGTTTACATGCGTGGCCTCGTACTATAGATCTCTGGATCTGGCAAGCTTCATTGCAGTGGGATGTGCAGTTGTGAAGTTGCAGAGTGCCACAAAAAAAGTGAAATTTACCATTTTTGGGCAAATTCTTTTCTCGGGGCTATGGCCAAAATGGTTTTGGTGTCTGGTCTGAAATGTTCAGGGTATATGGGGTCTGCTTCATGATGTGGCTGTTGAAGGTTTGGGTGAAAAAATATTAATCCATTCAAAAGTTATTGAAGATTTAAGTTTCCCATTATAGCCTATGGGGAAAAAATATATGTGTCGTGCAAAAGCACATTTTACTTTCCTTTTTCTGTTACAAATGGATTGTGCGCTTTTGCACTGCTGCCTTCTTGCTTTCAGTTAGTGATGGCAAAAAAACACTGTTATTCAAAAACTGCTGCCCCTTGGTAAAAACCAACAGTTGTGTTTATCTAACTGGGGCTTGAGGAACACGATCCTGACATTATTTTTCCAAAATAGTGGCCAGAAATAGGTTTTCTGACTTTTAGCTGTTGGTAGTGCTGCAATTTGCAGCACTTCTTTTGTGAAAATGCCACAAATTGCTGCAATTTGCGTGCAACTAACAGCACTGTTGAGTGAAAACTGCTGCATATTACAGCACTGTTTAATGAAAATTGCTACAATTTGTAGCAGTACCTCAATGGAAGAAAAAATTGGCCCCAGTAACAAAGCCCAAAACCTTTTCTGGCCACTTTTTGGGCCAAATAATGTTGGAATCATGTTCCTTGGCCCCTGTGTAGGTAAACACCTATTGGTGTTTACCTAATAAAATAAGTTTTTCTCTTTTTACTGTCTGTAAGGGGGCTGAGGCATGTTTTATTTAATAACAATGTTCCTGCCGACATCGGGGTGCCCAGTCCCCATGTCAGCAGTAGTAACGTCCATCCACACACTTGCCACTGTGGGACACTGGGTAGACCACTCCCAGTGTCCCTAAATGTTTATTATTTTCAAAATGCTTCTGCCGACTTCGGGGCACCCAATCCCCATGTCAGCAGTAGAAATACACCCCCTCTGTCCCCTGCCAGTATGGTACACTAGTGAGTCCACTCCCAGTATATCAAAATATTTGTTTTGCTTTTACAGCTTTTCTGCCAACATCCGGGTGCCTAATCCCCGTGTTGGCACTATGCCCCTGAGAGTGTGGGACACTGGGTAGCCCACTCCCAGTGTCCCCAGGTATGTACTCCAGTCCCCCAGTATTGTGGGACACTGCGGAGCCCACCCCCAGTGTCCTGATCTATATTGCTACCTGTAAAAAAAAAAAAAAAAAAAAGTCCCCCAACATCTTTTTTTTTAAAACCTGGAAAGAAGAAAATGGTCCATTGTAATCTCCCTCATCCCACCCCGCCCTCCACTGAGCAACTCATTTCCCCACACACACACCCTTGCCGTATACTTACCACAAGAGGCCATCAGCTGCCATCTTCTGTTGACCAGGACACGTCTGCACTCTTCAAAGCTGAACTACATTTTTGCACCAAATTTTCAAAATGGGCTTTTTGGGACGCCACCTCATGAACACTGACACTGTCGTTTTGTTACTTAGTCCCAAAAGGTGATTTTGTGGTCTCTGCGTGGAATCACCTTTTGGGACCAGTTAACAATATGACAGTGCCAGTGTTCATGAGGTGGGGTCCCAAAAAGCCCATGTTGAAAATCTGGTGCAAAAATACAAAAAAATGCCAGAGTTATGTGCAGTTGTTGACATGTTTTTACACATGCTCATAACATTTTTTTATATTTTCAACATTGCCATTTTTATACATCACCTCATGAACAGTACAGCTGTCATTTTTCACGTCTTGCACGAAAAGTGTTTTCACTATTGTGGCGCAGAATGGCGCATACCCTGTGTGAAATCACCTGTCGGGGCTGATTAACAAAATGACAGTGCCACTTTTCATGAGGTGAGGTCCCCAAAAGACAATGTTGAAAATTTGGTACAAATATTCCTCAAAATGCCTGAATTGCGCATAATAACATTTTACCTTACATTTCACGATTTCTCTGTACCGGAGTACATGAGGTGGGGTAATAAGATGGCTATGCTGCCAATTTGGTCACTGTTGTTTGACACATGGAAGCGTGGGGCCCTCCACACCTACATACATATGTGCATCTATAGAGGGATTGGAGTGCAGGGTCTAAGGGTCCCTGCACTCCCACAGTAAAATAATGATGCTATTATGCTATCTCAAAAAGAAGAGAAATTTATTGCAAAAAACTCCGCTAATGCATCAGTTAGGGTTTCTATTACAGCGACAAAAGTCTGGAAATTTAGTGTTAGGGTTCTTGCACCAGATTTGCAGCATGGCCTTTTTGGGACTCCACCTCAAGAACTCTCATGGTGAAAGTTTGTTATTCGGTCCTGAAAGGTGATTTCATGCAGTAACCGCAAAATCACCTTCTGGGCCCAATTAACGAAATAACAGTTGTAGTGTTCATGAGGTGGGGTCTCAAAAAGGCCATGTTGAAAATCTGGTGCAAAAAATTCCAAAAAATGGCAAAGATATCAACATAAGTTCAAAACTCCGCTGAAATACATTATATGGCACTTACCTTCATTCCTCGGTTCATGGTTCAGCTTTGAAGTGTGCAGACTTGTCCCAGTCCACAGAGAATGACCGCATATAACCTCCAGAGGTAAGTATAAGGTAAGGGGTGTGTGTGCGATGGTGGGCACTCAGTGGGAGGGTTGGGATGGGGGAAGGGGATAACGAAGGATGATTTTCTTTATTTCAGGTTTAAAAACATACCGGCCTTTTTCAGTGATCTACCTGCCACTGTCGTGCCACTATCCACTGCGGAGCAGCTCACTCATTTTGCTGAATGTTCCACATTCCCACTCCCACTTTGGCCAACTGACTATATCCAGTGCCCTTCCAGCTGCTTGGAATAAAGCACAAGCTACCTTCAAACTTCAAAATCTTATATCACTAAATATTTTTAAAAAACCTTGTCAACAGCAAATTGTACGACTCCTGTACATGGCAATCGCAAAAATAACTTTATCATATACTTATCCTCCTAATTATGTCACTATCACACCCTCTTCTTATTAATGATGGCAATAGCATCAACTTACTACAAAGAGGATATGTACGCACCCCATACTTGCGCCTTCTATCCTTCTGCCTATCCTTCTGTCTATCCTCTCTGTCGCGTCACCTATCTTCATGTCTAACTCACAACCAAACTCCTACCTCAACATACCTATCTCCTTTGCTTACTCTGGTTGTAAAAGCTCCTATTATTTAGGTTAAGGCACTTACCTCTGAAAATCTAGTACTTATACCCTTGCACTTGTAGCCAACCTCATAATGATTAATGTGACTATTTCAATTGTATAAATGATGTAAAAAAAATATTTTTTCTCTATTGTTCATTCATGTATCTAACCTGTTTTATTGCGTTAACTATTGTAAAATATTATTTCTGTATTTGTACCATTTGCTAGATGTATAGCTTGTACCAAATTGTCTGTTCAGGATCTCCTTGTAAATGAGCATGCTCAATGGAGTTATTCCTGCCAATAAACTTGAACTTGACAAAAAAAAAAGATGTTGGGGGACTGTTTTCTTTTTTACAGGTATACATAAATAAATCTATCTCGAGACACTAGGGGTGGGCTGTCCAGTGTCCCAAAGTGCTGGGTAGAAGGGCCTCAAAATGCTGATACGGGGATTAGGCACCCCGATGTCGGCTAATGTAAATAAAACAACAGGCTGTGGTGGGGGGGGCAATATAACATTGGGGTGGGCATCCCTGTGTCTTATTATAGGAATTTACATTTTTTAAAAACATGGAGTTAAGAGGGGTGCCACTAGACACCGTGGAAATACAGTACAGCACGGGGAAAAGACACAGAATTCACAATCAAGGATCCTTTTTCATGACTCATGATACAGAAAAGGATTCTTTTTTTGTATGACAGTCATGAAAAAGGATTTCTAACAGGAAATAAAACACATGACAATTTGCTCCCGATATTTAGTTCCCCAAAAACTTGCTCCTGGCAGTTTGCTCATCCACAAACCCGCTCCTGCAACATTACGCTCCACAACTGTTCACTCCCACAATGCTTACAATATCATTCCCACAAAATGTTTAACTATAATACCAAAAGACAGGTCTTAAAACATGCTGTAGCAGTTTATCAGGGACAAAGTAGGATGTGATTAGCTTACATACATACCCGCTTTACCAGCTTCCCAATCAGCACAGTAGTTAAGTTTTTCAGTGGTTTATGCACAGTAAAGTCAATAAACCCAGACTACACCCACCTGCAATTAATGAATTAGTAATGACCACTGTATCACTGTAACGGGGCAATTGCCAGGATTCAACCACATCTCCTCTCATTCAGTACCTATAAGGTTTTGAGACATTCTGCCCCAGGGGTCACACTTCTCTATTGCAGCAGCTACAGCACAATGCACAATGACTGGTCACTTTGTTCTGTTCAAAAGGTCCAAGAAAAAACCGGTGGATGCTCAGAACTACATTTATAGTTTTCATAAACGAGGTCACCAGGATAAGGTAATTTGGCAGTGTGAGTATGTGGTAAAAAAGGTGAAGGTGTGCAGTGCCTGCATACACACTGTCACATATGACGACCCTACCGTCACTTGCCATTTTTCATGTCATACACTCACTCACCAGACCTGTGTGCAGTAGAAAAAACATGAGGCAGTGAATAATGCAAAGGAAAGGGCATGCTCCATGCAAGGCACAATAGCACAACTCTTGCTCCATGCAAAAGAGAAGATATCGCTAGCTGCACAGGGTAAAATCATTGGCAAAAACCTCAAGCAAACTATACAAAGGGTTAGAGTCCACGGTGCCCCACCAAATCCCAAAGACGTGTGAATTACAAATTCCAGATTTCTACACAGCATACAAGCCAGACTCTGGCTGTGAAACTGTCCAGTTTTTGCTGCATGACAGTGGCCCTGGAAACAATAGAATTTTAATGTTCGGGACTGAAAACGATCCAAAATTTCTAGAGAGATGTAAGCAGTGGCATGCGGATGGCACATTAAGTATAGCACTGCCGCGCTTCAAGCAGTTATTTGTTATCATGGGTGAATGGTTTGGCAATGTGCAGCCAGCAATTTTTGTGCTTTTGCTAGGAAAAACAAGGGACTGCTATGAAAGAATGTTAAATGTTCTTAAACAACTGAACCCCAATCTTTGCCCGGAGGTGGTCATGACCGACTTCAAGCGGGCAACCATTGCAGCATTTAAATCAGTATTCTCACAGGCAAAACACGTTGGTTGCTTTTTCCATTTTACTCAATCTGTGTACTGTAAGATTCAGATGGAAGGGCTGGCTATTAAGTATGCCCAAGACCCTGAATTTGCACTGAAGTGCAAATACCTCCCTGCCCTTGCTTTCTATCCGCCTGAGCGGGTAATTCCCTTATTTGAGGAAATTACTGAGGAAACACTAAACATTTTCCCTCATGAACTGGAACCTGTCATTGATTATTTTGAGGATGTGTGGATTGGCAGGTGAAACAGAAGAGGGACAGGGCGGAGACAGACACATTTTGCAGTTGAATTGTGGACTCATTCTCAAAGTATATCCGATGGCAAAGCAAAGATCAGTAATGTTGTTGAGACCTTTCACTGTGGGATGCAAAGCATTCTGTGCATGGCACATCCCATGGTGTGGAAATTTATTGATGGCCTCCATGGTGTCCAGAGAAAATGAGACTCCAAGGTGAAGCAAATAATTGCCGATAATCCCCCTGCAGTGTCATAACGTGTGTGCCATAATAATGTAGCATGCCTGTCCTGTATATTGGAGAAGCGTGCTGGTCGCACTACAGAAGAGTTCTTACATGGTGTGGCACATAGATTTGAGTATTAGTGCCATGATACACCACGCATTTTAACTTTGTTTTAATGCATAAAAGAATAAAAGACCCTTCAAAGTTTTTAACTGACCTTGCACTTAGTTACTAAACACCTGCAAGTTGTGGTACACTCTGCTGCATCACTTCCTACAACATCATGAAGCACTGGGCTACTGTGGTTACCTCCACTTCACCCACTTTCTCACTACAACACTACACTGCACTGCAAGAGGCTGAATGGCACCAAAAAACTGGGAAGAGTACAATATTTTATAACTCATCCTGCCTTTATGACATGTTGTGTTGCCATTTCATATAAAATACTTGCTTTTTTGCCATTTTTATAAGCCCGTTTATGTATCATATACCATGCAGCAGCTCGGTTATGAGGCAGCAGTGGGAGGCTTTTTGTAAGCCTGTGTATGTGGCATGTAGCAGCTCAGTTATGTGTCAGACCATGGGAGAGGCAGCAAGTAGTCGCGGGAGCCAAATGTTGTAGGATCGAGTTGTCGATGGAGCGTACTGTCAGGCGTGAGTTATCGGGGAGCAAACTGTCAGGAGCAAGTTGTTGTGTTCCCCATCTGGTCCTTATCTCTAACATTGAGGTGCAGATTGCACCTAAGGGGGTCCTGATCCGCCATCTAGGTGTGGTGGTCTCTCTCCAGGATGCAATTTTTGTGGCTTTTGAAAATTTAAAAAAAAAAAGGAAACGAGATGGCAGCAAATGAAAAACTAACTTTCCCATACGAAACAGGATTCCTTTTTCATTTCATACAGCTATTTTTTAGTGCTTACTGAGCATGTTCAGAAACAATTTTTGCTCATTTTTAAATTGCAATAACTTAAAAATGGCTTATTATTTTTTTCACCAGACTAGCAGAAGGCATATCTGTGGGCTAGTCCCTTTCTGCCCTGAAATTTTCAGACCAAGATCCCAAACCATCTGGGCTGTAGGCAAGTTCAAAGAAAAATCCCAGCAAAGTCAATGATTGAAAAAGATGTTTTTTTTTTTTACCTCTCCAGAACTTGGAAACCGCACATCCAACTGGAATGTAACTTGCCACATCCAGAGATCTACGATGGCTGACAGTGCATGCCAATTTTCATGCAAATCTGTTGAACGGTTCAAAGTTATTAAAGTGCAAATATTTGAGTTTAACATTGAAGTGCCTACTTGACTCTAACTATAGGGGTGCGACCACACCCCTGTAAGATATATATATTACATTAACATGGTAGCTCCACTATACATAGAAACATAGACTTTGACGGCAGATAAGGACCGCTTGGCCCACCTAGTCTGCCCATTTCCCTACCTACAGGATAAGCTGCAGATCCTAGTTAACCAACAGCCTATTTTTTCTTACCCTCCACAAGAATTGCCTTATGTCTGCCCCATGTATTCTTGAATTCTCCCATAATTTTAGACCCCACAACCTCCTCAGGAAGGCTGTTCCATGCATCCACTACTCTCTCTGTGAAAAAATACTTCCTCACATTGCCCTTAAACTGTCACCCCCTCTATCTTTAAATTGTGTCCCCTTGTTCTTACACATCTCTTTTTCAAAGGATGCTACCCCCTTGGACTTTGTTGATTCCACTGAGGTACTTACAATTTTATATCATGTTCCCCCTCTCCCTCCTTTCCTCAAGGGTATACATATTAAGCACCTTTAGTCTCTCCTCATATGGCTTCTCTTGCAGACCCTGCACCATTTTAGTTGCCCTCCTCTGCACTGCCTCCATCCTGTCTGTATCCTTGAGAAGATGGGGTCTCCAGAACTGGATGCAGTACTCCAGATGGGGTCTCACCAACTGTCTGTACAGAGGGATAACAACTTCCTGTTGTCTGCTAGTGATGCCTCTCCCTATACATCCCAGTATACCCCCAGCCCTCCCTACTGCCTTCTCACATTGCTTGCTAACCTTAAGGTTATCTGATTTGATTACCCCCAGGTCCCTTTCCATTTTTGTTGTTGTTACTACCCCCGATTGTGTAATCTTCCCCTGGGTTTTTGTTTCCCATGTGCATTATTTTGCACTTCTTTGCATTGAATCCAAGCTGCCATACTTCTGACCATTTCTCCAACCTTGCCAATACCCTTCTCATCCTTTCCACGCCTCCTTGTGTTGCAGATCTTTGTGTGATCTGCAAAGAGGCAAACTTTTCCTTCCAGTCCCTCTGCAATGTCACTTATAAAGACAATAAAAAGGACTGGACCCAGTACTGAACCCTGCAGTACCCCACTAGCAACCCCTCTTTCTTCAGAGCGGACTCCATTTACAATTACCTTCTGTGTCCTGTTGTCTAGCCAATGTTTTATCCAGGCTACCACCCTGGGACCCACTCCCAGGCTGGTTAATTTAACTATTAATCTGTTGTGTGGGACTGTGTCAAATGCCTTGCTAAAGTCTTTTTTTTTAAGTTGTTTAACCAGGAGTAGGACACTAAGGCCCTGTCCACACTACAACAGAAAAATCCCTCTGTAACGTTGCAGAGGGTCCAAACCACTACTGTAACGGTTTGTGTTTACACTGGTAACGTCACAGAAAGCATTTTCAAAACTGTTGTTGAAAACTGATATTTAGGGGCCTGTCTACACTACATAAGTAAAATCCTGTAATGTTACCAGTGGTAGGGTGGATGCACTGTGACATTTTGGCCCTGTCTACAATGCACTGAAAATCTGTAATGTTTTGAAACTGGTACACACTGAAAACATTACAATGCATCCACACTACCACTGAAAATGTTTTGAAAATGTTACAGTTTACTTGTGTAGTGTGGACAGGATTTAAGCTGAAAGTTTTTTTTACAGGTGCAGCCTCTCTAGGTAGGTCATGTCAACAGCTCCTCCCTGGTTTACTACTTTGGTCACCCAGTCAAAGAAATCAATTAGATTAGTCTGACATGAACTTCCCGCTGTGAACTCATGCTGCCTTGGGTCCTGTGCCCCACTGGCCTCTAGGTACTCAATAATTCTTTCCTTCAGAAGTGATTCCATCACTTTCCGTACCACAGAGGTCAAACTGACAGGTCTGTAGTTTCCTGCCTCTGTCTTGGTCCCACTTTTGTAAAGGGGATCACATCTGCCTTCTTCCAGTCCTCAGGTACCACACCATCCTCACATGATTTGTTAAAAAGGGTAGTCAGTGGTTTCACTGGTTCTTCCCTTAATTCTTTTAGAATTCTGGGGTGAATTCCATGAGGCCCTATTGCTTTGTCCACCTTCAGTTTTAGGAGTTCTTTGAGAACCCTTTCTTCTGCGAAAGGACTGGGATCGACTCCCCTATCAAGAGTGCTTCTGTTAATTGGATTAGGCACCTCCCCCTCCTCCTGTTTTGTGAATACTGAGCAGAAATATTCCTTCAGTATCCCTGCTTTTTCACTGTCTCTCTCTGCCCACCCACCGTCCATTCTGTTCAGCCTCACTATCCCTCCCTTTGTCTTTCTATGCTCCCTGATGTACCTATAAAAGGTTTTATCCCCCTTCTTAACCGAGTTGGCAATCTTTTCCTCAGTTTGTGCCTTTGCTATTCTGACTTCCCTCCCTGCTTCCTTCTGCCTTAACTGGTACAGCTCTCTGTCCTGCTCCTTCTGTGTTTCCTTATACTTCCTGAATGCTGTCTTTTTCTCCCTTTCTTTGTCCACCTGTATCTCAGAATCTATATTAGGTTGTGGTCTGAAATGTTCTATGTAGAGAGTGTTTGCCTCAGAGATGTGCCTTTTGAAGGTTTGGTGAAAAATATTAATCCTTTCAAAAGTTATTTAAATTTTAAGGTTTCCCATTGTTTCCTATGGGAAAAGTTAGATGTTCCATGTGAAAATACTTTTGTTGTCACAGGTGCTACTGTATTTTTGCAGACAGGGTCACATATTTTCACAGAGGGTCCTGTTTCCACCATCCGCTGTGTTTTTCAGTTAGCAAGAGACAGGAAGTAAAGAAAACACATCAAAATTCATGGATTTTAAAAGACAAACATCTGAACTAGCTAAACAGGAACCGTTTAGCTACATTCTGATGTTTGTTTTCATTTTGGCAAGAGACATCTTTTCTGGGCACCCAGGGGGCCCAATCTTTTGTTGCTGTAATAGAAACCCTAACCGAAGCATTAACAGAGGCCTGTATATTCAAAGGGGTTGTGCCTGGCGCAACCTAGCTGCACTTGTGCAACTCTGCATTGTGCCCTGGCAGGATATTCAAACGGCTGCCAAGCACTGCACAAGTCCCGATGCGCCGGGGTGCAGTGGTATCCTAAGCGGTGCAGATGCAGGGGGCGTGCCCATGCATATGCGGCACGTCCCGATATTCAGCCCGGGATGTGCGGCGCATATGCCAGCGCAACCCTACACTGCACCACAAAGGGAGGCTCAAAGTTGTGCCCCGAAAAACCTAGTTGCACCTGTGCAACTGTGCATTGTGCCCCAACAGGATATTCAAACTGCTGCCAAGCACAGAACAAGTCCTGATGCGCCAGGGTGCAATGATATCCTAAGCAGCGCAGATGCAGGGGGCGTGCCCATGCATATGTGGCACATCCCAATATTCAGCCCGGGATGTGCGGCGCATATGCCGGCGCAACTCTGCACTGCACCACACAGAGAGGCTCAAAGTTATGCCCCGAAAAACCAGGAACAAGTCCCAGCCACCCACAGGTGGGCTGCTGAATTGCACGGCGCAACACAGCAGCTGTCAGTCATGGGTGACCACCCACCCACCCAGAACACCACTGCCGGGACACATACCCCCTAGTGGTCCAGTGGACCCCCACCCCCCCCATATGCTGCTTGATCGCAGGCTTTTGTAATAAGAAAAGGATCCCTGGTGGTCCAGTGGTAACCCCCTCCTCGCCCAATTGCGGGCTTTTGTAATATTAAAGGATCCCTGGTGGTCCAGTGGTAAACTCCCACCTGAATGTGGGCCGTTGTAATATTAAAGGATCCATGGTGGTCCAGTGGTACCTCCCCCACCCAATCATGGGCTGTTGTAATAGTACAGGATCCCTGGTGGTCCAGCTAAGCCCCCCCCCCGTTCATTCACATATTGGGCCTGTGTAGTACAGTATGGTCTGCATGTCCATTGGTCCACGCATTCATTCACACATCTGGCCTGTGTAGTATAGTGTGGTCTGCACACCCATTGGTCCCTGCAGTGGACCAATAGACATACAGCATGTACTGTACGCTGTCATTCGGTGGGTGGCCGGGCAGCATTCAGTAGGGGTGCTGCTGCCTGCCGATGACAGTTGGGGGTCCTGGGTGGCAGAGGACCTCTGTGGGTGGGTGAGGAGGGGTGTACCACTGGACCACCAGGTAACTCTTTCTTTGCACAGCAGCCCACGATCGGGTGAAGGGGGGGGTTACCACTGGACCACCAGGGATCCTTTAATAGTACAACAGCCTGTAATCAAGCGAGGGGGGGTTACCACTGGACCACCAGAGATCCTTTCTGATTGCAACAGCCCATGATTGGGCGAGGGGGGTTACCACTGGACCACCAGGTATCCTTTCTTATTACAACAGCCCACGATCGGGCGAGGGGGGTTACCACTGGACCACCAGGGATCCTTTCTTATTACAACAGCTTGCGATCGGGCATATGGGATCGGGGGAGGCTGCATTGGCATAACAGGGGGTTGATCCCCGACGTCTGCAGCTTGGCAGACCACCAGGTGCAATTCACCTGGGATCGGCGCATCACATGCAAATGGGGCCATGATGACATTCAAATTGTCCCATTAGTGCCTTGCATGCTTTATGTCCTCATTTGCATGCCCCAGGTTGAATATTATGGGTGATGCGCCTAGCGCAACTGCACTTGCGCTGGCGCATCCCCCTGCTCCATTTCTGTGTCTTGCACTGGCACATTGCCACTGTGCCATTCACAGTGTGTGCACCCTCCGTGCCATATTCAATGGTGCTGGCCCATGGCGCAGCACCATTGAATATCGCCTGGTCCATGCCCTGGCACAGCCCTGTTGTGATTCACCCAGGCTTGCGCCACTGCCCGATCCAGTCTGAATATCCGGGCCACAGTGTTTTGCAATGACTATATATATATATATATATATATATATATATATATATATACATACAGTGTATATATATATATATATATATATATATATATATAGATATCATAGTGGCTCAGTAGTGCCACTATAGTTATGGTTGAGTACCCCATTTAAGGTTAAAGTGTGAAATGTGGCAGCTTAATAACTTTGCCACTGTATGACAGATTTGCCTGAAATTTGGCAGGCACAGAGCGGTACCATAGATCTCTGGATCTGGCAAGTTTTGTACTGGTCAGATATATAGTTGTGGAGCTATAAAGTGCAGTAGAATGTCATATTTACTCTTTTTTTGCTTGTGCCTACAGGTCGCACGGTCTGCGTGACTGGTCAAAACCTCCAGGGAACATATGGCCGGGGTCCCCGATGTGCCTTTCAAAGATTTCATAAAAAAATATTAAACGGATCAAAAGTTATGCAAAAAACAAGTTTCCCATTACAATCAATGGGAATAATTAACAAAAAGTTCGACAGTGTTGCTAATGACCCCTGTAGTGTCGCAAATCCGTCATCTTGTTTTCAGTTGGTGGTCACAGAAATGCTTGGCATTAAAATTTGGGGCCCTCTAGGGACACTGTTCTTGCTGCGTTCACTTAGTCAAGCCCTGAGGATGCTAGCCATGTCTTTTTTAAGGGGTTAAACACCCCAGAAATATTTTTTTGAAATTTTTGGAAACAGTAGTGTCACAAAGTAGTGTTGCACATTCAACACTTTTGTGCTTTTGTTTGCAAAAGTGTCACAAATCACGACGCTACTTTGCGACACTATGGCCAAAAAAGAATAGGAAATCTTTGCCACCCTGCTGCAAAAGAACTGTTTGGTCTTTTAGGCTGAAATTTGGAGGGAAGAAAGCCAAGATCCCACAGATGTGCCTTTTGGTGGTTTGGTGACAAAATATTAGAGGGCTGCAAAGTTACAGTATTGGTCCCATAGGCTAACATTACAGCATCTGCCACGCGTTTCGGGGCCCGTATCTCGGAAACGCTTCGAGATACGGACTTTTCGTCAGAAAATGCATAGACCCCTAAAACTAGCCAGAAAGTCATAAATTATTGAAATTTAATTTTTTTTTCTACGTCATACGGTTCCTGAGATATAAGCAATTTAGTATTCCAAGTGTGCATTTTCTGCTCTGAGGGCCATTATTGCGTATATTCTTTGTATTCACTGTGCTCCTGAATGCACTTTTTGGGGACAAAAAGTGAGTGCCTTTGCATTACTGTTATAGTTAGTGTTTTTGCTTGCATTTCCATGACCGTTTGCATTAGCATTTCCATTTACATCACCGTGTGCATTACCCTTTGCATTTGCTTTACTGTTACTATTTGCATTTCCACTACTGGTTTTGTTTGCGTTTGTGTTTCCTTTTTGCGTCACCGTGTGCATTACCATTTGCATTTTCATACGCGCTTCCATTTGTGTTTCTGTTTCCTTTGGCATCATCGTTGCTGTTACCGTAAGCATTGCCATTTCCATTTGCATTACTGTGACCATGCGGGTAACGATTTGCGTTTGCTTATGCGCTTGCGTTTCTGCTTCCATTTCTGTTGCTGTTCCCTTTGGCGACTTCCTTGCTGTTACCATAACTGTTTCTGTTTCCAATTGCGTTACCATTACCGAAGGGCCCCGCGCTCGCACAACCACATTCCATTCACTATTTATGCTGCAGATTCTCAAAAAAAGAGAAATTCATGGCAAAAAACTCCACTCTTAATGCATCAGTTAGGGTTGTTCCACAGTGACAAAAGCAAGGAAATTCGAAGTTAGGGTTGCCACCCCTTGCACCCCACACCCACCCCGCCCACACCAACAGGCATTGTAGTGTGCGTTGGGGTCGTCGGTCCTAACGCTCTCCCCATTCTTCTATACTGCACCACCCCAGCTGGTTTACACATGGAATGGGGTGAGAGTTAGGACCAGCGAACCCAACGCACACCCTGATGCTTGTTGGTGTGAACAGGGTGGGCATGGGGTGCAAGGGGTGGCAACCCTAACATTGAATTTCTTGCTTTTGTCACTGTGGAACAGCCCTAACTGATGCATTAAACTGAGTTTTTTGACATGAATATATATATATATATATATATATATATATATATAAAAGGAAGAAGTATTCTGTGAACAAAGTAATACATCTTATCAGAGACCTATAAGGCTTCTTTTTATAAAAAAAATGTAACCACAAAATGGACTGCTTAAACACATCATATAATTTGAACTTACTTTCGCATGGGTATTAGAACCACTCACCTTTGGTCCTCAGTCCTCTTACCTTAAGAAAGTGTGTAAGTCCACTTGTGCACCCATAAGAGTGGCCTGTGTGGCTATATTAGAGAGAAACTGTCAGCAGCAAGAGCCTCATACCCAAGTATGAAGCTGATCCTAGTGAGCCCTCTGTGTGCAGAAACACCTTTTTTGACTTACTGATTACTGCAGTGTAATAAATTGTATCAGGCTAATTCCATTGACTTGTAAGCTGACATTTCTAGTAACCAGAAATGCTAGACTCCCCTGCAGCTGATATCAGAGGAGAGCTGCCGCAGTGGGTGATTTGATAGCCTGCAGTGAAAGTTAGAGTTTTCATAAGCTGTAATTTTTTTGTTTGCTGGTCTGTTGTTCTCCTGGGGCTATGTGCAGTCACAGAGGACTGTACTAAGCCCCATGAGCACAGCGGGACCAGTAAACATCTGATTTCAGCTTACAAAATCTTTAACATGTATACCGCGGACTACTGAATCTCCCAGCTTTGCAGCCCTCCTCTGATGTCAGCTGAAGGGGGATTCTGGGATTTCTGGTTGCAGGAAATGTCACCTTACAAGGCAGCAAAATTAGCCTAATACATTCTACTACACTGCAGTAAACAGTAAGTAAAAAAAAAATGTTTTTGTACACAAAGTACAAACTGGGATCAGCCTCCCACTTGGGTGTGAGGCTCTTAGTGCTGATTAAGATACAGAGTTATGACACAAAGAACCTAATTCTGAAAGTATGGAACTCTGCTGCACATCACATAATCCTTCAGTCTGTAATATAGAGTCCTCACTTGCCTTGTAGTGCCTAAGGGCAGAGCTGGCCCTTTTCATAATCATAGTGGGCGCTATGCACGAAGGGGCAGAGGTACGCAGATTCCGCATATACCCCCACCTGCATAGCTGTGCACCCGTGGACAGGTGTGCACCGGCCGTATTCACGAGCACCTGCCACCTGTCTGCAGCCCCCCCCCCCTGGCACACAGGACTCTGCAGGGCTTCTGGGGCAGGATCACGAGTCCAGCCAGGCATCCAATCGAATGCCCAGACTGGCACCCACACTGGATCCCTTGCATGGGGGGGGCAGACATTGGCAGCGCACCCCACAGACAGCTGACAGCCAGCGGCTATAGCAGGTGAGGGAGGGCAATACCACTGGCCTTCCGTCAGCATCGATCGGTGCAGTGGGATGGGTGGGGCATGCCTGCAGCAAGGGAGAACTGGGGTGTCCAACACCACTGGTGGGGGGTTGCCGTGTGGTGCAGCTGGGGGGGGTTGGCAACCTTATGCCGGTGCCCCTGTGCGGGGTACAGGTGATGTGGGGTTGGGGGGGTTGCCAAATGCACTGCTGTGTGCTGGGACGGGTGGGTGGCTTTGGGCATCCTGGTCCTGTGACCCTGGTGGGGGTAGGTGAGCTGTTCACCCTGCCCAGCACGGTGTGTGTGGGGCACATAGGGAGCTTATGGCAGAGTCCTTCCTGGCATTCCCTACGCCCCCTACACACCCCCCATGGCCAGCACTACATACGCCATAGTGCATGGCATGTAGTGCCAACCAACCCTTCACCCGGCCCCCGGCGCATTGTTGCTCGCGCAACCGGGGGATCAGGCGCATCTGTACTGCATGCCCCTCTCTGTGCATCACGCATGGGGAGCATAGGGTGTGGAGTGGCTATGCGCCTAGGATACGGGCACATACCCACTCTGTACCATTGGTCCATAGGGCCCAGTGTGCACAATGTGCATGTTATATACGGGATCACTAGGAAAAGGTGGGGTCTGGATGGGAGATTAAAAGTGGAAAAGGCATTACATTACAGTACAGATTTCATGCATTCATTTTTGACACTGAGAAAAGGGATATGCTATTTTAGCCACCAGTCTTTATAATGCTGCTGTTAGTCACTGCTGAGGGGTGAGCATGTCCCTTGTATACCTAAAAAGGATCCACTTGTGCATAAAGCAGACTTTCCTTAGGAAGCCAGCTGTCCCTGACCTCCACCCCAGAGTAACTTCTCTGTGCATGCATGACCCTCCACAGCTACATGGCTGACATGATTTTGTTTCCAGAATGCAGGCTTATTTAACAGTGGGATGGGGTGAGGATTCCTTTATGCCTATGCACAGTGCACATACTAGCCCTCTGTAGAGAACAGGACCCTCTTGTTTTTTAGGTTTTTTATGGCCAAAGGCCTAGTTCTATTGCTAGCAAATACTGTATTTTGAAGCCAGTGTTGCTGATATACTGGTAAACCAATCTATGATAGTGTACCGTAGCAACATATATGTGTATCATAAGTATATTAGGGCTTCCTCCTGTATGTATGATATGTTTTTAATGTTGTATGTGACATTTAGTTGAAGATAGTTTTATGACATTGGAGGATTATAGAAGGGAATTTTGACTCTTCCAAGAGAAAGGACAAGTCAGGATTACTAATCCCCCTGCACCTACTGTTCAGAGTTGGAGCTTTTCCTACTGGTTTACGTTTGTAGACTACTTTTATCATATTCATTGCTCAATGTTGAGGATTGTAACACAGATTACGACATCAGAGATCTGTGTGGAAAAAGCATATTTTGATGTAAAAAGTATATCTCTTCAAAAGTGTGTCCCCAGCTCTTTTACTAGTCCTATTAATTTCTTCCAGTAGTGCTTCTAGAAGTCTAAGCATACAAAATGGCCACCTCAGAGGGATTCATGACACAGGCCTGCTGTGGAGGGGACAAAGCAACAATTTAGGTAGATTTGCTGTGCTGCTTGTAGAGAATGCAGTTTAGTTTTGGTAGATAGACTTTAAGGCTTCAGTTTCTAACATAATGGCGTAAACTGTGCCAATGACTGAAGTACACATATTGTATCAGTGTAATGCTGTGGTAAATACCTAACATAAAGTTAAAACCACTGGGCTATAAAAATGGAGTAACAAAGTCTCTTTTTTTTTGAAGAGTAGGCACAGTGCTGGAAGGTACAGTAATACTGTCCTTTGAACTCATACAAGGGTCTAGTTCTGTGGACAAGAAATATTTTGAACAAAATTGGTACTAAAATCACTGTGGAATTCACAAGTGTTATCTCTCAAGAAGAGATGGTTACAGTCTTCTAATTCCAGCTTATGTTATCTTGCATAAATCTTTAAAACTGTTTGCTTAGTTATAGCTATTAAAAATGGTTTATTCCTTATATAGAAGGACTTACTTTTTCAGTAATCAAGAATAGGGGCATGCACTGGTGCTGACTGAACATCTCACCCTCACCATCTGGAGTACACACTGGCAGTGATTCAACATGTCGTTCTTGCAGTCAGGTCTACTCAGGGCACTAATACCAGCTTGCTCCCACAGTCAGAACAGATAAAAAAACTCTGGCACTTCCAATATCATGCTTTTTTCCAAAACCACACTGCTGTAGGCCATCTGCTAGAGCCCTGCGCTGGAACCACACCCAGCTTTTGTTACATATATCAGGTCATCTTTTAGAACCCCCAAATGAATTACTTTTACACATTTTTCAACAAACAAATATCTTCACACAAAATAAAGAAAATAGAAATTGTTTATAGTATTTAACTCTGGTACCAATTTTGTAACTGCAGTAAGACACTTCAAGTCATTGGTTGTCTGGAACTAATCCACTTCCAGGTGCTGAAGGCACTTGGTGTATGCGCTTCATGCCTAACTATTCACTTGAGCATACGTTAACCCCAGACAACCAACACCCTATCATGCCTTATGGTTTGCTTATTAAAAAAAGACATTTATTATGTCAAAAATATCTGCAAGATGTCTCAGTACAGTACTTTGTAACTGCATCAGAGGAGAGATATGTGTTTCATGTCTCCTGTGGATACATGACTTTGTGGATGTATTACAGTGCATTAAGTAAATATACAGAGATGTAAAACAGCTTGTACCATCTGTCATATTATCAAGGGAGTCAAGATGGCCACTCAGAAGACTGCTTAGTTCCTGAGCTCATTAGCTGCTTTTTCATGTTTTCTGGATTTAAGTGTTGATCGATACAAAACGTTGTTTTCGACCCACCAGTAAGTATGGATCCTGATGTGAAACACACAGAGCAGGTTTTGGTGGCTATAGCCATGCTGAGCCCTGAGTTAACTTCTCTGAAGGCACCACCCCTGGATCAAAGGTATCTTCCTGGCAAAATTGGTCCAGATAGTGGAGGAGAAGGAGGAGTGGGAAGCGCCCTGGTAACCCCTTCCACACTGATGACTGCAGTACTAAATGTTTCCAGTAGTAAACATACTCTTCCTACAACATCAACTCCAGCCTCACTGGTTCAGAAAACAAAGTCACAACCTCAAATCAGGGATCATTCAAAAGTGGAGAGAGAATATACTTTGAATTCCTTTGGTCAGTCAATAGACCACATGGATAGATACATTTGATCACCAATTTGATGTACTGAACACCCAGGTGGATTATCTGCAAAAGGAACTTAGAGGGACAAAAGAAATATTAACATAAAAAGGGAAGGTGATAAAGGATCATTCTACTGAACTTGTACAATAGAAGTCGAAGTTTCAAGCAACAGTGGCAACTATGAATGCTCTTGTGAAGGAGATTTACAATTTAAACCAAAAAATAGAGCAACTTGAGAACCAGGCTCAATACTGCAATTTTAGAATTGTTGGAATACCTGAGAGCATGGGTAGTGACTTTCCAACAACAAGAGATTTGGTAAAAGACATCTTAATTACCACCTTCAATCTACAGTACCTCCAGATAGCGCTCCGTTGCTGGCTAAGGTCTTTCATGTAAAGAAACAAGAGGGAACATCAACATCGCTTGGTAATTCTACTATCTTGGCAGCTTTAGCCTTCAAGTCAGATCATGACTGAGTTCATTTTTGAACTTGCCAAAATAAAAGGGGTGATCAAATATAAACAAAATCAGTATCTTTTCTCAGATTTCAGTTACCAGACCCAACAAGGTAGGCAGAAATTTCTTTCTTACAGGCAAGATGTGCTGGAAACCAGTGCTCAGTTCTTTCTGTTGCCACCAGCAAAAGTTAAGCTTGTGAAGGAAGGAACATTTGTTTTTTTAATTGACTGGCTTGTGGAGAGTGTAAGGGGCCAGTACGTGCATTTGCAGAATAAATTTAAAACTGCAACAGAATCAGAGAAGGATATGGCAACATCTCTAGAAGATATGGCGTTATGAAGGGCTTAGGAGGTTGTTATACATTTTTCTACTTCAGTTATAAATTTTCACGTAAATTTAATTTGGGAGCTCTGAAAATGTTGACTTACATGTTCTAATGCTATTACTTTTGTACATGGGTGGATTTTGTAGTAGTAAACAATTATTAAATTTTCATCTCATTACCACTTTAACTAATTGTTTGGCATCTCCATGGTGCTGATTGATGGGTGTTCGCTCAGCATGCTGGTGACCTGAGTTCAAGCCCCCGAGCCTGGTCGTCAGGAGTGGAGATCAGCAGGGAGGGAGTTTAGAGCTTCCTATGAGCACGTCCCTCCCGGGGTGGGGAGAGATGGTCTCTGGTTACTGTTAGGTGGCTTCTGGTGGCAGTTTGTGGCTGGCATTCTTGGCAGCATGTGGCATCGACACACCGCTGAATGCCCCTACCCCCTGGATGCTGTTGTGACCAGACCAATACGTGGGAGGTGGGTGGGCTGGGGAAGAAAATGGAAAATGCCCACTCGGCTGACCGGATGATGGCAGCTAGCTCCCCCTACTCACCATACAGCCCAGAAATGACCAAACTGATCCCCCAGTGTGTGTGCATGCCCGGTGTCAAAGGAACGCCTCTGGGCAAAATCTCCCCTCCCGGTGGGGGGGGGGACGCCCTCTCCTCCCCCGCAAAGGGATACATCAGGTCAGATGGGGCCACAGCACAGGGATGGCAAGAATGGTGACGGGTGTGGTGGACAGGTTGGGGAAGCCCTAGGCAGCCTGAAGGAGTGGCCGGCTGAGGGAAAGGGGAAGCATAAAGAAAAAAGGCAAAAAAAAAAGAATTGCTCTTATTACCACTTGAATTAATTTTTCAAGAAATAATGGACTGAAACATAGAAATTACAGACTATTTAGTGTTTAATTTTTCTATATATATAAAATATTATGGTAGCACGGTAGTGCTACCATAGTTAGGGTTGAGGAGCCATTTCTATGTTAAACCCCAAAACTTTGTACCTTAATAACTTTACAACCGTTTGACAGATTTGGCTGAAATTTAGAATACATGATCAAGAACCATAGGCCTTGGGATCTGCCAAGTTTCGTAATGGTTGGCTATACGGCTGCGGAGTTATTAAGCGTGATCTGTGCACGCATTTATGCTTTTTCTGGAATTCTACGGTCGAGCCTACAGGTCATATGGTTTCTGCGACCGGTCCGAAATCTTCAGGGAACATGTGGCCGGGGTCCCCAATGTGCCTTTCGAAGATTTCGTGAAAAAATATTAAACGGTTCAAAAGTTATTCAAAAAACAGTTTCCCATTATAAGTCAATGGGAAAAGTTAACAAAAAGTTCAACACTTTTGCAAATGTATTTTTACTTTCGCAAATGGGCCTGTTACTTTCACAAATCACCCATTTTGTTTTCAGTTGGTGATCAGAAAAATGGTTGGCATTTAAATTTGGGACCCTCTAGCAACCTAATTATTTTTGTATTCACCTAGTCGGACCCTGAGGATGCTTGCCATGTCTTTATTTTGTGGTAAAACACCCCAGAAATATGTTTTTCAAATTTCTGGAAAAAGTACTTTCGCAAATTACTTTTGTGCTCACGAAAGTGTCGAACTTTGTGAAAGCTTTACGCAAATTGACAGTAGTTTTCCATCTGTGGGACAGTGACAGCGATTCTTTGGCACTGCGCTGCAAAAGAACCGTTGGGAGTTTTGGGCTGAAATTTGGAGGGAACGGAGCCGACATCTCACAGATGTGCCTTTCAGTGTTGTATTGAAAAAATATTACATGGTGGCAAAGTTACGGCACTCCAAAGTTGACGGGTTTTCCCATAGGATAACATTACGGCACCCGACGCATTACAGAAATCCTTTGGCACCCTGCTGCAAAATAACGGTTTGGTCTTTTTTCCTGAAATTTGGAGGGAAGACAGCCAACAGCCCACAGATGTGCCTTTCAGTAGTTTGGTGAAAAAATATCACACGGCGGCAAAGTTACGGCACTCCAAAGTTGACGGTTTTTTCCATAGGATAACATTACGGCGCCCGACGCATTACAGAAATCCTTTGGATCCCTGCTGCAACATAACGGTTTGGTCTTTTTTCCTGAAATTTGGAGGGAAGACAGTCAACAGCCCACAGATGTGCCTTTCAGTGGTTTGGTGAAAAAACATTACAGGGAGGCAAAGTTATGGCGCTCCAAACTTTTATTTTTTTCCCATAGGATAACATTACGGCGTTCGACACGCCTTTCAGGGCCCGTATCTTGGAAACGGTGCGAGATACAGACTTTTCATCAGAAAACTTCTTAGCCCCCTAACAGGGGTTAAGATTCAAATTAGCTAGGACAGTCGTAAATAATATGACTTTTAAATTTTTTTTCTACGTCGTACGGTTCCTGAGATATAATGTATTTAGTATTCCAAGATCTCATTTTCTGCGCCGATACTCATTATTATGCATACATTATTTGTACTCACTGTCTTTCTCTATGCAGGTTTTGGGGAAAACCAGCCTGTGCGCTTACATTACTGTTACTGTTGCCCTTTCCACTTGTGGTTCCGTACCCGTTTCACTTACCGTTGACGTCTGTGCCACCATGTGCATTATCCTCTGCTTTTCAGCCTTGCACTTCATGCTTGCTATTTTTTGCCATTTCGTCTACAGTACTGTTTATCTTTCTGTTTCACTTTACGCCACCATGCCCATTGACATTTCTGTTTGCAGGCACCATGTTACTATGTGACAACAAATCACGTGGCAGACCATTCCCGTCTACGCCACCATGTGCGTTACCCTTTCTGTTCTCATTCGTGCTTGTGTTACCATGTGCGCCACTGTTAGCATTTCTGTTTGCGTTGCTGTCCCTGTTAGTATGCCACAAGACATCATGTGGTGGAGGGCCCCGTGCTCCCGCCGCTGCATTACATTCACTATTTCTCGTTATCATTCTCAAAAAGAAGGGAAATTAGAGGCAAAAAACTCCATTTAATGCATTAGTTAGGGTTGTTCCACAGCGACAAAAGTGAGGAAATTCGCTGTTAGGGTTGAAAACCCCTTGCACCCCACCCACCCCCAACTGGCATTGGGGTGTGCATTGGGATCGTGGGTCCTAACTCTCACCCCATTCTCCTATACTTCTGCTGCTTTACACATGTCATGGAGTGAGAGTTAGGGCTGATGATCCCAATGCACACCCCAATGTCACCACGTGGCTCATCCTTTGCGTTTTCATTTGCGCTTGCGTTTCTGTTACTTTTTTGCCATTTGTGTGTACCGTACTGTTTCTCTTTCTGTTTCACTTTGCGTCACCATGCCCATTGCATTTCCATTTACAGGCACCATGTTACTATGTGACAAGACATCACGTGGCACACCGTTCCCGTCCTACACCGTGTGCGTTACCCTTTCTGTTCTCATTCGCGCTTGTGTTACCATGTGTGCCACTGTTAGCATTTCTGTTTGCGTTGCTGCTCCTGTTACTATACCACAAGACATCATGTGGTGGGAGCGCGGGGCCCTTTGGGCCTCACGCTCCCGCCACCGCATGACATTCACTATTTCTCAATATCATTCTCAAAAAGAAGGGAAATTAGAGGCAAAAACTCCGTTTAATGCATTAGTTAGGGTTGTTCCACAGTGACAAAAGTGAGGAAATTCGCTGTTAGGGTTGAAAACCCTAACTCCGAATTCACCCCCAGCACCACACACACACAGACACACACACATTCAAGTATGGGGGAGGACCAAGTCAACACAACCAATGACAGACATCCAGCAGCAGGTGACAGAAATAACAAACAATTGTCTAAATGTACTACGAGACATCCCCACCCACCTGACCAGGTACTGCATGCTCAGTGGAGATCAACAGCAAAACTGAGGCCATGTACACCAAACGTACACATCCCTGATTGCAGTTGCACAACGTACTCCAATTCTAGTAGTTGCATGGCTCTACCTACTGATGCTCCACACCAGACCACACCACTTGTAGGCCACCTGGAGCAATAGAGTTCAGCAAAACCAAGGAGTTGTACAGGTATAATATCTCTGATTATAACAAGGGTTTGAGAAATGCAGCTTTCTAATTGACTGTAAACATTGTAACAGCCTTATGTTTGGTTTTATTAACATACATGTAGAGCCTAACCATATGATGAACATGGTTTAATGTTGTTTAAAAACAGTTTTATTATGATAGCAATAAGCCACTCCCAGGTATTATGTTAATTGTCAGTTTATCACTGTCTAGCGACATGTGGCACTCGGCTATGCCTCATTCAACATTAAACCCCTACAGGGTGATTAAAAGACCATTTAACATAACTGTTGGTCATGCCGTATTGCTTAATTGTCTTTATGAGTAGATACTCTCCCTCTGCTAGGCACTGCAGCAGCTTTGCAACACAGTGTCCCACCCCGATACACCATACACTGTCTAATTACTGGAGAATGGCTGTGAATATGAACTCATGAAGATGAACAGTGTAACTTGATCATTACAGTCATCGAAACCCTAGTGTGATTACAACTGACAGAGTCAGTGATAGAGGATAACCCCTGCTGTCCTAGTACACTTACCCCATTGTGAGTTAAATCAATACTAAAAGACATTCTGTTTATATCTACACCATACCTACTTGATTCCTGTTGTACCACAATTAACATAGTTATCACTTTGATAGCATCAGTGACAGAAGTGTGGCAAACCCAAACAGTAGGCATACAGCCTGAGTATGAAACAACTGTTAAAAAAATCACACTGTGTCCATAAGTGGCATAGATCACTCATTGCAACAATAGTAAATATATTACTATTTGAATAAGTTAGTCATCACAGATGCAATGAGATTGTCTTTATCAGGTACAACATACTCAGTAAGTGCCTACAGGAAAATCTATCTATATCGTCTCCGATACAGGTACATCATTGTTGGCTCAGTAGTGCTATGATATTTAGAAGTTGCTTGGCCTGATCCATGCAATTACAATGTTTCTTACAAAGAATACTTACTGCATCTTTAGTATTGAAACACACTGAAGGTCTATGTATGTACATCAGCAGTACACCTTCATCAGTAAGAATGCATGTGATACTGGCAGTACAAATTTCACAGCGTTGAACAGGCAATGCTTTTCCATACGTTTACATCAGCCTCTCTATGTTGAGTAAACCATTGCAGAAAATGTACTACTATGTAAATCACCTACTAAATGTATCACTACTTTTATCTTGAGCATGCTAGAGTCTTGTAGTTAATTTATGTGCTTCTCTTAATTAATGTATACTCACTAGTGTTAAAACCTTTCTACAACTGTCATCATGCACCTTCAGCATTTATATTGAATAACGGCACAGTACCAGTTGTGGTGTGGTGTAGGGCATCAGTAGGTAAGACCATACAACTACTAAGTGTGGTACATTGTGTGCAGCTGCAATCAGGGATATGTCGTTTGGTGTACATGGCCTCAGTTTTGCTGTTGATCTCCACTGAGCATGCAGTACCTGGTCAGGTGAGTGGGGATGTCTCGTAGTACATTTAGACAATTGTTTGTTATTTCTGTCACCTGCTGCTGGATGTCTGTCATTGGTTGTGTTGACTTGGTCCTCCCCATGCCAGATGTGTGTGTGTCTGTGTGTGTGTGTGTGTGTGTGTGTGTGGTGCTGGGGGTGTGGTCCGAGTTAGGGTTTTCAACCCTAACAGCCAATTTCCTCACTTTTGTCGCTATGGAACAACCCTAACTAATGCATTAAACAGATTTTTTGCCTCTAATATATATATATATATATATATATATTTTTTTACCAGTGAAATGGCCTAGATGTATTATATCATTTTACAATATCTATGATTTTTTTTGGGGGGGTGGCGTCACCTCTATTTTAGGAGGTGCAGATGTGATGTACAAATGATTACATTGTATAATGAAATCTGAAAATCCCATAAATAAAGAATATATATAAAAAAGACACTTCAGGTCATTGGTTGTTTGTAGCGCATGCACTTCCAGGTGCTGAAGGCACACAGTGCCAGCATTTCATGCCTTACTATTTACCCAAGCATACATTAACCCCAGACAGCCAACACCCTCTCATGCCATATGGTTTGCATATTAAAAAAATACATTTATTATGTCTAAAATATCTGCAAGATGTCTCAGTGCAGTACTTTGCAAATGCATCAGTGAAGAGAGATTTGTTTTATGTCTCCTGTGGATACAATACTTTTTGGATGTATTACTGTGCATTAAGTAACTATATAGAGATGTAAAACAGCTGTTAACATCTGTCACATTATTCCCCCTTGTATCAGCACACCCACACTTAATGTCTTAATAATTGCTTTCTTTATAACAGGAGAATTGTCTGTCTGTAACATCAGAAGATTTTTTAAGTTTTGCCATTGCTCAAGAGCTTGGCCCTATGGTGCAAGAAAGACATGATATTTGAATACTCTGTGTCAGTAATGGCAGATGGCACGGAGTGGCATGCCTGTGTAGGTTCAAGGACTCTTTCTGGCAGAGAGTGGATACCAAATGCTTTTCTGTTGTGATGTGGTCCTTGTGGTACAGAAAAATAGCCAGTTGCTCTGCAGAATTGTAATGAATATTGACATGTTAGGGTTAGCAACACGTTTTGTGTGGAATATGATGTCTAGGTTTCAATTTCCTAACTGCAGCCACTCTGCTGTTTCACTTTGGCAGAAAATCCACTTTACTGATTGCAGAAAGGCACTGTAGGCCTTGTGCTGATTGGCTGAGCCAAGTCAATTATAAAGCAGTCAAATGAATGCATAATATAGGTTAATGGTTTTCTAAGAACTATGTTATTAGAAAACTGCAAAAATATATATATATATGTGTGTGTGTGTGTGTGTGTGTGTGTGTGTGTGACACAGCTTATGAATTAAGCCTGGATAATTGGAATATTCCTTTTAGCATAATCATTTATTTTTTTAGTCTTTTCTCCCTTCACCAATGCACATCATACTCTGTGGACCAGGGCCAACACTCAGCAGCACCTATCACTAGTCCCAGTGTAAAGTCTGCCCCCCCCACCCCGGAGAACAGGATGGAATGGGTGGCTGAATCCATGTTGTGAGGCCAAGGTGTACAATACCCTCACCACCATTCATTAAGCACCAGGACTTTTCTCAGTATTCCTTCCCTCTCCCCACCCACGAGATGGTGCTGACAACCCATTAGAGACCTTGCCTGCTACAATGGAGCCTCTTGGGGGGGCAAGTTACCAGGCCCATCATAGGGGTCACTGCAGTACCATATGTTGTGGTGTGATCCTTTCCTCAGGCTGGGAAGTACTGTCATCAGCATGAACTATCTCCCAATTCCCAACTGTGTTGCTCATTCCATGTCCACTGGGTCTGGTCCTGGATGCAATCCCCTTATTGTGAACAGAAATAAAACTCAATACCACCATGCCCAAACTGACTCTACAGTTCTGTGATTGGGAGTCTCTATATTAATTTGGATGAGATAGTCCCCCATTTCTCATTTATTTTAAAAATGACTAAAACCAAATTTTAAGTAAAGTGTAAACAGGTCGTTACCATGTTTTTGTTTAGCCACCGAATACCCACTCATCCAAAACATCTGAAGACTACACACTAAAATCTGGGCAGCAGAGGTTTCCTTTATAGGTTAGGTACTTGATATTAACTAAGCATTAAGGTATGGCCAGGGGTAGGGTTACCATCCATTAAGTTTACCCTAGGGGAATTAAGAGGAATGAGATGGAGCCAAGTGCTTTATGCCCCCACTGTTAGATTAACAAAGGTAAGTCAACTCCTGGAGTGCCTTAATGTTATTTGTAAAACTCATGCAAGCCTCCCACCCTTCAGCCAGTACAGAGGCCCATGTCCCACGGTGCATCTGTGTCAAAGAGTACAGATGTTATGCTCCTTGGAGCCCCTTGTACTCAATAACTATAAGTTGTCATCCTTCTGCAGGAGGTGCTGGATATGGGCGCTGGACAGGGTGTGGAAGAAACAGTACCTGTGACACCCATTTCAAACTCTTGACTCTCATTAGTGGCAAAGGCAAGGCAAGTTTTATTGCTTTAGTGCCCTATCCCAGAAGCTTAGGCTGCTGTACATAAAATACATCACTAAAACCATACAATAAACTACAATTTATTAACTCCGTACAGTCATAAACAGACATACAAAAACAAACACTCATTCATACTGGGGCAGATGATCAATTCATTTTAGAACAGTTAATTCATTTTGGTCCAGGGATCCAAATCATATAGCTTCTATGCAGTTAATTATGGGATTTTCAACAGCTCTGTCATGATGGCTTGTGTACCACTACTGCAGCTTGCAGTTTGACCTGTGACTCTTCCTGGACTCTCCCTGTTTATGTTTCGCTCAAGAATCTCTGTGTCCTGGACATCCCTGTTTCCAACTTCACTACCTTTATTGCACTTCTAACTGAACATTCTCATAATAAGTGTAAACTGGCACACCAGCATAGCATCCAGATGTTCAGGGTAAAAAACCCTTTTCAGTGAGCCCACCGGAGCGGCACTCCCTTCCCATGCCCAGGCACCCTGGAACTCCTGATGCCCCACACATGGCAAGGCCAGCATCAGCCAGAGCTCTGCCTGCTGTGGCTCCTTGCAAAGACTCCCCGACAACCTGGAGGAAAAGGCCACAGTTGCCCAGTTTAACATTCTGGAATCCCCACCCCACATTCTCAGAAAACCACACCTACATTACATCAGCATCCATTGGCCATACCTGTTCCTTCCATCCTCTGGCTGATCAGATAGCCGTCTCTGTAGTTCCCAATGTTGCCATCCCATTTTCCAACCTTACCTAACCAATAGTTTGGAGAACCTTCCTTTGGTCCAAAGGCTATCAGGGAGTATGCCTCAGGGGGATACCCCAAGAATTCCCCCATCATCCCAAGGGTTCTACTAACTGTCCTGACTAAAAGGGAAACTTCTGAGCCACATTCCACCTCCTTTGTGGGTCCAAAGATAATTGAGCACCTGAGCCATGATGCTGCATGCACCAAACCTGTAGAGGTTGGATATAACTCCCTTACCTCCATGAGGTGTCCCCAACCTCGTGCCACCCTCATGAACTGAGGGGAACCTGGCACCCATGTCTCTCTAGGTGGGAGCCTGCAACAGAAAGGCTGTGTGCTCCTGGCTCATATCCTGCAGCCAGTCACATGCAGGACACACTGTGTGCCTGCCCTCAGGATGCAACTGGAGTCCCTGACACACAGCATGAAATCTGGCCATGCCTGCGAGCTTTGCTGTAGCCAGCACATTATCCTAGTGCACCAAACCAGCCCCTCACCCATACCCACTGGGCATGTTCTTGACAAGGGAACCTGGAACATGATGTACCCTTCCTCTACATCCTCACACACCAGCTGTCCCTCTTGACCACTCCATCCTCCAGTGTCACGAGGGCACCCTGACTTCATACTCTACCTATGCTCCACTCACACATCTATCCTCAAGCAGGTTTTACCAAGCTACTCTGTCTGTCTGATGGGCATTATTAGTTGCAACCCTGCCCCCTACTTTAGGGAATGGATTGTTATAGTAATGTGTTTCATGGTTTAAACTCTTAATTTGTTATTGTACATAAGAGTTTCCAGCAGGGGTATCAGCAGGGTTCTAAAAGTTGGGATAAACATACCCTCGTCAGTGACTTTTTCCAAATAGGAGGGTTGAGGGGGTTATAAAATCCTTAAGGTCAGCAAAACATTTGAATTACTGTAGTTTATTTGTGGTAGGTGATACTGGCATGCCAGTACTATGGATTGTTCTGTTTGTGGTGCACTCCTTATACTGTAGACAGTATACATGCTCTCTGTCATTCCATACGGCAGCAGCCAAGGTGGTGAGAGGAGGGCTCTGCCAGTCACCATATCAGATCCACATGGCACCAGCAGCAATAGAGGCAAGGGGGGGAAGGGTGGTTTGCTCGGCATGGGCAATGCAGAGGGCTGCTAAACACTGGGGACTATGGACTGTCAGCTAGGTCAGGTGCTCAGGGGCAGGGGTGCCATTAGACACCAGGAAATAACTATTCTATTATGGGGATGCAGAGCAGAAGGGGGATGCCACTAGAAACCAGGTAATAATTATTCTATTACAGGGATGAGGATCGGAGGGTGGGGGGGGTGCCACTACACACCAGGGAATAAATATTCTGTTATAGGAATGCAGATCAGAGGGTGGAGGGTACCGCTAGACAACAGGGAATATGGGAATGGGGATCAGAGGGTGGGGGTGGCACTAGACACCAGGGAATACCTATTCTATTACAGGGATCAGAGGGTAGGGAGTGCCACTAAACATAAGGGAATACCTATTCTGTTATGAGGGCAGGGATCAGAGGGATGTGGTGCCAACAGACAGCAGGGAATACCTATTCTACCAGGGGGACAGAGATCGGAGGGTTGACGTACCAGTAGACACCAGGGAGGTCATATAACTGCAGGGCGGGCATTTGGGGTCTTTGGGGGCCGCTTGCCTGACATGGTGGCTGGCCTCTGTAGGGGTGCAACTGTTCACTGCTTCCCATGCACAAGAGCTCATAATTGGGCATGAAAATGGTCTCTTAGCGCCATGCATTCCCAATGGGCTCATTTGCAAGTTGCCAGCTGAATATCACGCTGGGGCTCCTGGCACTATCAGGTCTGAGGGTGCTGTTCTCTGCCCAACCATGTGGGCTTCATACAATCCAGATCCCTGTGTGGGCAGTGCTACTCGGTGTCATGCTGTGCCAACATACCCTATATTCAGTTGATAGTGCCAGTGTGCAGTCTTACTGAATATAGCATCCTCTGGGTCGTGTGCATAGGCAAGTGCAGCACAAACTTTTGCACTCTGTTTTTGCCCATATTCCAGGATCGGGGCCCCTGGTGTCTTTCAGTTGGGGCAGCAAGTGTGGGGAACAGGGAGTTTATTACCACACTAGGGAGGGAATAGGTGGGCCACTGCTAGGCAAACTGTGTTATGTGAGATGGAGAGCAGGAGGATTGGGGGGATCACTAGCATCAGGGAATTCTTTTACACACTCCCTGGGGATACATTAATGTAAGGCTCTTGGAATGTGAGGAACCAATCAGGAGGCTGTATTCTATTGCCTTTTTTTTATAATAAGCACTATATATGAATCTAAGTCACTGGTGTGTTTCGGACTTGAATTCATGGCTTTCTGGTCCAGAGGTGAAAGTACCACTATCTGAGCCACATGAACTTTGTAGTTATCTCCTCCAGGGAATACATATTGAGGTCCTCTGGTCTTTCCTCATATGACTTTTGGTGCAGTCCATGCACCATTTTTGTTGCCCTTCTCTGGACTGCCTCTATTTTGTTTATGTCCTTCTGGAGATGCGGTCTCCAAAACTGGACACAGTACTCCAGATGAGGTCTCACTATTTATTTGTACAGTGGCATAACAACATCTTTTTTTCTGTTGGTGACACCTTTCCCTATGCACCCTAGCATCCCACTGGTTCTCCCCACAGCCTTCTCACACTGTTTGGTTACCTTTAGGTTATCAGATATGATTACCCCCAGGTTCCTTTCTTGATTGGTGGCCATCAGTACCTTTCCCCCCCATCTTGTACTCCTCCCCCCTTGGATTTCTGTGCCCCAAATGCATGATTTGCACTTCTTTGCATTGAATCTTAGCTTCTACACTCTCGACCGCTCTTCAAACATGTTTAGGTCACTACTCATTTATTCCACCCCACCCCTGGAAAGCCTCTCTGCAATGTTGCTTATGAAGACATTAAAGAGGACTGTCCCCAGCACGGATCCTTGTGGCACCCCACTAGTAAGGCAAGGCAAGGCAAATGTTATTTGTCAGGCGCCCAATCCCGGAGGCTGTGGGCGCCGTACAGCAGTAACAAATCTACTATAGAAATGACACAAAACATAAACATTTTCCAATCTACAGTTATCACTTTCATGTGTTAAAATTACTAAAATCACCCCCCCCGCTTGCATGCCATTTGCCACCACCCTCTGTGTCCTGTCACTCAACCCATTTCTGACCCAGCTTACCACCTTGGTGCCCACTCCCAGGCTGCCCAGCTTATTTACCAGCTTCCTATGTGGGATGGTGTCGAAGGCCTTGCTGAAATCTAGGTAGGTCACATCCACTGCCCCTCCCTGATCTACTTCCTGGGTCACCCAGTCAAGGAAATCTATTAGATTTGTTTCACAAGCCCTTTTTGCTGTGACTCCATGCTGCCTGTGCTCTGCTGGATTCAAGAAATATCACAATCCATTTTTTAGCAGTGATGCCATTAATTTCCCCACCACTGAGGTCAGGCTGACTGGCCTATTGTTGCCAGCCTCTTACCTGTTCACACTTTTGTGGAGAGGGACTACATTTGCCCTCCTCCATTTCCCTGGAACCACCCCTGTCTCTATCGATTTGTTGAATAGGGCTGTTAGCGGTGCTGCCAGCATCTATCTAAGTTCTGCCATGATAATGGATATTTTTTTTATAATAGTATACAGTTACCACTTGTGCATGGATTTCCATTCTAACTAAAAAGCTTTTGTACCAAAGTTAAAAGGTCACAGAATGTTGTTGTGCCCTTCTGTGGCACACATATTTTCTAGTTAGAATGGAAACTCATGCCACCTGCCATTTTACTTTCACTTTCCTGACAGACATCAAACCCAGACCCTCAACACCAACACGTGTTCTGTTCTTCATTATTTTAGAATATAGAAACTCACCCCTCACTCAGGTGGGATTTCAGCATCTGGGTGGGGGTGAGCTACTGTTTTTTTTTTTTTTTGAATAATAAAAAATCAAACTGAAGATTTGTTGGGAGGGGGAAAAAAGCAGTGTTTTTTTATGTTATGTTTCAAACCCTATATTATACAAAATAACGCATGGGAACCATTCACGACTTGTCTGTGTTCCCATGTTAGGGTTCTGATGACATGAAGGACCTCAAGGACCACTTGAACTTCACTCTTGAGAGCCTTATAATGTAATCAGAACCTTTGATTGAAATACAGCCTTGTTGCATATGGTTGTCCATGTATTATCCTCTATATAATAACTGGGTCATGGGAAACTGCCCATAACAGCACTGCGTTGACACTGTATTTAGCCTGGTGCTACTGGAACACTGCATGCAGCTGTGACAGATCCTTTGTTTCCTCCCACCACCCTTGCTGAAGCCTGGGATGCAAAGTAGCACATGCCTACCACTTTTTTACTGTATCTCTCTCTCTTCAGTATGTCTGGCTACTGTCTGTCCGTTGCAGTTGTGTACACATCATAATGGCATACTGGAATTCCTACTTTGACACACACCCCTCACACTCTAGGATTTCCATTTCTAGATCCACAACCGGACATAACCAGTGGAAAGCCCATTTGTTGTTTTTTGCTGGCCTGTCAGCTGTAGTCAATGGCATTCTGCAGGGTTTGCAACACAGAGTTAATAAGGAATGCAAGAATTTCTGCACAAAGTTGGCGGTCATTAGGGGTATGCCCCTCCTTTCCAAACAATGTAAAGGGGAAAAAAAGGAAAACCTGATGGCGTATTCTGTCATCAGATTTTGATAGCACCATGTCACAATAAACATGGATAACCAAAGTTCACACAAAATATTTCTGTTTTTTTTTTTATTATTATTTCTTTTTATCCCCTCCTGGTCACCCTCGCCATTCCTCTCCTTCAGGCTTGCACAATGCCCACCAATCCCTCACTGAGTCTGCCTCTAGAGTGCCTCCAGTGACTCCTACCTGCCTCTTCCCTCCACGGAGCACCTTGCACAGCGGGGTCTGCCCGTGATTACAGACTGGGTGGCTGGAGTGGCTGTCATCCAGGAACGCCGTGGGGTTTTTCTGTTTTTCTGTTCCTCCCCTCCATCCTGCTGAGGATGCCGGCTTGGGCAGAACGTGCTTATGCATACCTGCCAAGTGCCAGATGGCATCCTCCCCTCCCCGGCTTCCCCCAAAGGAAGCCACCGTTGCACCAAGAGTTGGTGCTTCCACTGGCTCTCCCGGACGTGGGGTGTATTAAACACCCCTGGTATCCCTCCCCGAAGGAGGAGAGCATCCGTGGGGACGCTCAATCCTCCTTCCCCCTGCTGACCCCCGGCAACCCGAGTCCGTTCCCGAACCCGGGTCGCCGGCGTGGTGTATTTCTGTGTTTTTTAATCCAGTCAATGTAGTTCAAAGTTGACCACTTGTAAAAAGCAACAGTCCAGATATTGCAAGCAGGCATGTTATGCTGTGCATCTTCTATGCCAGCCCTTGAGATCTTGCTCGGCTAGTACGGTAATCCTGCAATATGATGACATGTGAGTACCTCTTACAATACTGTGCCATGTGTAAATTTGGATATACCATATCTGCTGCCATGCCTGCCATGGCTAACCCTAAATTCTGAGTTTTTTCTTGTAAAAAACATGGGAGTTAGGCTTAGTCTTACAAATTCAGCTGCAGATATGATGCATATCCAAACTTGAAAAATCTTCATACGCAGGACACTATAATGTAAAGAGCACTCATGCGTCATCATATTGTATGATTGGACTTCTGGTGACGTCAGCGGGCTAATGGCAGCTTAGATCTTCATCTCCGTCTCCCTTCTCGCCATAATCCGCCTTAATCACCCTAAAATTGCGATGTCCTCGCCAGCAAAAAACAAAAGGAACAAAACTTCGAAACCGACATCGACGCCGATGCAAAAATTAAAAGAAATGATGCAGGGGGAGTGTGGATCTGACACTCAGGAGAAAGCCGCTGAGGGAAGGCCCACAAAACACCGAGACAGAGGCCGAGGAAACCATACCGAGCCTCCGGGAAACGATCCTCCAGACGGCGCGAACAGTGGCAAAAATTGACCAAACGCTCAACGATTTCAAAGCGGACTTGGCTAAAATAGATCATAAAACAGATAAACTTGAGTTATGTGCCAACCAGCTAGTTGAGCAATCGGATCGACAAGACAGACTTTTGCTCTACCTACTTGCCAGAGATAGAGAACTCACTAGTAAGCTGGACGATTTGGAGGGCCGCAATAGGAGACAAAACATCAGGTTGTTTGAGTTCGGAGGGCTCCAAGATAAATTTCAAAGCATGACTTTATTCTTACAGAAAATGCTCAAACAAATCCTCCCACTGTCCTCAGAGGTCGACCTGTCTATGGATCAGGCACACAGATCTTACTGCACGCCTAAAACCCCTAGGCGAGGCCTCGCCTCAATAGTGGCTCAGATTTACTAGCTACCAGACCAAAGAGAGAGATTTTAAAGCTGGCATGGAAGAAGGGTACTTGACCTTGAAGGCCATCGAGTTTTTCTGGATAATGACCACACCACGAGAGTCCAGGAGGCCAGGAGGACGCTCTGGCCAATACTGAAACAGCTCAGAGCTCGTGATCTAAGGGCACAGATTTTATACCCAGCGAGGCTGAGAATCCAAATGGACAGAGGAGCTAAAACGTTCCAGGATCTGCTGGCTGCTACCCCTTACTTGGAATCGCTTGGTTTAACGGTCCCCCCACTTGTGAAGGAAAGGTTGGAGAGAGATTTGCTTGCCTCGGCATGGACCATTTCACAGAAGGGACCACCTAAACGGGGAAACACACAAGGAGCTCGTGGCCAGAACCTGAGGGCGGATGTCGCTGCACTCATAAACCAGTTGGGAGACCCTGCAGATATCAACAAAAAGGCTCCTCACCTGGCGGTGGAACAGGGAAGAAGTGCACCAAATGAAATAACAGAGTCAGATGATGCTACATGAATGGCGAGACCTTACACCTAGGTGGATCACCTTGCCCCCCCCCCCGGACCTGTAAGCAGAGCCCACTGTAAGTACTCTGGGGTTCTTTGACTGAGGTACACACTGACATTCTTGTGCTCGGATCCCACGGCGGGGTCCGCCTCAGTCTCATTTTCTCGGGGTCATCTGGGCACATTCGGAAATTGCCTGGAGACCTTGAGCGTTCAGTGGGGATTGGGAGAGAGCATCAATGGTCATGTCGCACAGTTGTTCTTTAAATAGGGTGGAAGGCGATGTTGCCCTTAGCGTCGGGACTTCTTGGCTGCTTTTTAGCCGAGAGGGTACCTGAGATGTGCTCTGGGGTTGTCTGCCTCCTTTGACTTGGATCATATCTGGCTATTGGAACCCAAGCCCCATGTGTGACTGGTCCGGCTGAACTGATATTCTGGTTAAACTAATCTGACTGATCATAGAAGGACCAGGGGCCTTAAAGTAATATTTCTCCATATAATTGGGGTTACACCCATTTAAGAGGATCGAACCTGGGGATTGGTACTTCCCTTTTGGTGTCTATTCCCCCCCTGCTCAATAAAACAAAAATAGGTGATTAGACAAAGTTTCATTTGAATTCACAGATGCTATGGAGGGAGCCGGAACATGGCTGCCTAATGCCCAGTGCTGACTATGGGGCACCCCATATAGGGACTTTCCTGAAGAAGGATATCCCTCCATCTGGAGGAATACTTTCCTGAATGGCGCTTGCGCTTGCCCTTTGGGTGGGATCTTACCCCGCCTCCCTAGGAAGTAGAAGACTAAACACTTCAGGAGGGCTAGGAGGCTTTTTGAAGAGCCCCCGCCTCAACCTTTTTCTCGCCTGGGCAAACACATTCGCTAGTCTCAGGCATATGTTGACACAAACTGTTCTCTGTTTTTATCATTTCTGGGGTTAAGTTCTTGTTTCTAGTTTTGCTTCAGCTGTACTGGGTACTTTTGGGCTATTTTAACAAAGTATAATGTTACAGGCATATTTGGCATTTTAACAGTCTGCAGACTGGCAAACAGAATAACACTTGAAATATGTTAGTGACACAACATAATGTGAAAGTTCTTCATACAATATTAATGGATGCTCCAGTCCAGTGAAGAGAAAACAACCAGAAATATATTGATAGGCAGAAGTGCAGATAAATTTCTGCAGGAGACTCACCTTTCCCCACAGAGGTTTTAAAGCTGAAAACCAGGGCTCTACCCTCAGGTATACCATGCCTCATTGGAGTCGGGACGTAGAAGGGGGGTTGCTGTTCTCCTGACGGAGTCCTTCCCATTTGTGGTGGAAGATACAGTGGCAGATAATGCCGCCAGATACATCATGCTGATAGGAAAAGTGGCGGACACCCAGCTCACCCTGGTGAACGTCTATGCGCCACCGGGCTCCCCAACCTTGTTTTATGTTGCACTGGCTCGCTTGGTTACGGAGAGGTCTAGGGGCCTTCTGATTATGGGGGGTGACTGGAACCTGGTATGGGATAGAAACTTAGACACCACATCTACTACCCAAAACCCTGAGTATCGTAGGGCTCGGATGGTCAAACAAGCTCTGAACCATATGAGTTTGGTGGATGTGTGGAGAGAAATATCCCAGGACCAGAGAGTACACCTGCTACTCTCCTAGGTTCAAGGTTTACTCCAGACTGGACACCTTCTTTACATTCAGGGACAATATCTCTGCACTACCCTCCATGTGGGTCGGTGTGTCCGCGGTATCGGATCACAACCCGATATTCCTGGAGGCGGCTATCTCTCTGCCTAAAAAGGTAACACACTGGAGACTAAACATGTCTCTTCTTCAGGATAGAGACATAGTTGACAAAATCAAACAGCACATAGCGGACACTATTAAGGTGATCTCCACACCCGGAGTGACGCCTCAAATTATCTGGGACACGCTAAAGACTACAATTAGGGGCCAACTAATAAGTATAGCCTCAAAGAAAAAGAAAGATAGACTCCAGAGACACTCAGACTTAAACAACAAACTAGCGGAGTTAGAATCGCATCAAAGGTTGCACTGGGACGGGCAGAGGAACCTTGAGCTTAAGTCGCTGAGGAAGAAATACAAAAGTTACAAAGGGAGGAGATTGAGAGGAACCTTTTTCCTCAAAAAAAAATATTATGAGGGTGGGTCCAGAGGTACAAAGTTGTTGGCAATTAGACTGAGACAACTCAGAGCCAAAGCAACAATAACTAAGATTCTTTGTCCGGATAGTGGTCTTCTCTCTCAGAAGCCTGACCGAATAGCAGAGGCCTTTGTCTCATATTACCATAAGCTTTATACTCCTCAGTCATTTGTACCGGTGGATGATACCAAGGCTTACCTTGGCTCTATACACCTTCCAACTCTCTGCCTGGATAAGGCATAAAGGTTAATTAAACCCATCACCCAAACAGAAATTATAAACACCATAAAGGGCCTGAAGACAGGAAGTGTCCTGGCCCGGACGACTTTGGAGCCAATTTTATAAAGTATTTCTCCCGGACATTATCCCCTGCTGCAAAATGTCTTTTCTGAGATCTGGCGGAGGCGAGCCAAATCCTCCCTCTTGGCAATACGCCACCATTACACTTATCCCGAAGGAGAATAAGAGACCCAGCCAGATCGAATCTTACCGCCAATCTCCTCTTAAATTCGGATTATAAAATCTTTACGCGGTAATAGCATCCCGATTAAACACCATACTCACAGAACTCATTAATCCTGACGGTGATTCATACCGAGCAGGCAGGCTCCGGACGGTGTCCGGTCGGCCATTAACATAATAGATGCTATACATCATCAGCGCCTGCCTGCATGCCTCATGAGTCTGGATGCCGAAAAGGCCTTCGACAAAGTCTCGTGGCCATTTCTGTTTCTGGTTTTAGAACACATGGGCTTTCCGCAGACTTTTATTGATTGCATTAAGTTGCTGTACTCGGGTCCGCAAGCGTATATTAGAGTTAATGGCAGGCTCACGGAGCGTTTTGGCCTAGGCAGGGGCACGCGTCAGGGATGCCCCTTGTCCCCTTTACTATTTGTTTGTCTATATAGAACCACTATGGAGGTGATACGCTCATCCCCAGGGGTTCATGGCATCGAGGTGGGGGGCAGCAGAGGAAGATATCACTTTATGCGGATGATGTCCTTCTTTGTCTGTCCAACCCAGAACTCTCTATCCTAACATTTGGTCCATACTAACAGAGTTTGGCAGGCACTCGGGATATACACTGAATAAGAATAAGACAGAGGTCCTGGCCTTCTATTACACTCCATCACATGGAATTGTGGAGTCTTTACCTGAATTGGCTAGCACTTAAAATGTCATATCTGGGGTCTGCCTAACTAAACATAACTTCGCCCCTTAAAGCCAACTATGTCCCACTAACGGGTCAGGTGCAGAGGACCTGAATAGGTGGTCACTTTGAACCTACCACTGTACCTAAGAATACAGACGGTAATTATGAATATCCTCCCTAGATATTTATATATTTTTCAATGCCTCCCGACATTCATAGCCAAATCACAGTTCAATGTCTGGCAAAGAATGATTTTAAAGTTTATTTGGAACAATAAGAAACCAAGAGTCACGCTAGAATTCTCCATCTCGGGAGGCGGAGGGTGGCAGGGCCCTTCCAGACTTGGAAAACTATTATCTGGCTGCCCAGGTTAAAAGAGCGCTACAATGGTCTGTCCACGCTTATAAAGCTAATTGGAAGGATATAGAGTACGGAGGAAGAGGATAGCTCCCTCATTGGGGGTTCGTTGTTTATAGTAACCCCAGGGTTTCCTCCCCTGTCTTGACTACAGTGAGGGACACTATAAGGGCCGTTCACAGAACATGGCGGAAACATAAAATAAAGTACTCCCTTTGGCCGATTTTTAGGCCATCATGGGACCCTACCCTTATTCCTGCTAAACTAGACCATACATTTAGAACCTGGGAGAGAAGGGAACTGACTTATATTAAGCAGTATATGGTAGACGGGGAGGTCATGACCTTTGAGGCCCTGAAAGATAAGTATGGATTATGCCCCACTGATTTCACCGATATCTACAAGTCAGGAATACATATACAGGTGCCAAGCCTGGACCCGGAAGTTAGTGGCTCCTTGGTGGAAAGCCTCTTTGCAATCCTGACCTCTATGAGGGTCAAGGGCCTAATCTCTATATTATATAAAACCTCATGGGTCTGAAGGGAGACTACTTGGAGAAGGTTAAGCACAGATGGAGGGAGGAAAGGCGGAGGACATCAGGAAATTGACTGGGGTAAGGTATTTGGATTGACCCTTAAAACCACCAGCCCCCATACTGGCAGGAGTTTACTTGGAAGGTAAAGATCAGATATTTCCTGACCCTCTCTCACGTAGTCGGAGGATCCTGGCAGAGACCCTCATGCTGGAGAATGTGTGGGAGAGTGAGGCAGGCCTTCTGCATATCATGTGGCGGTGCCCGGGTTGACGGTTTTGGGAGATATCTCCCAGGCTACTGCCAAAATACTAGATCTGGATTTTCCTCTGGACTGGCCTTGCATGGTGCTGGGCGAACCACCTCGAGCTTGACTGGGGCAGACTCATTATATTAGTGGTCCCTCCTTTCGGGCGCCTATAAGGCGATCACCAAACATTGGTTAAAGAAGGTTACTCCCACCATGGACTCCTGGGTACAAATAGTCCAAGGAATTGCAGAAATGGAAGAGTTAACATATAAAATAAACCATAGAACAGCACTATACACCCGGAGTGGACCAGATGGTTCATGTGGTATCAACTTTCCTTGAACTAGTAACCTAACTGTAAAGATCTATTGTGAGGTCTGGGAGGTGGGAAATAAACTGAGGCCCGCCATAGAGCCGACTCCCTCTCCCTACTCTTCCCCTTCCCCCCCCCCTTTTTTCCCTCCTCCCCCCACTCCTTTCTTCTTCACCTTTGCATTAATCAATTAATGAATGTCGGGGACTTTATAAAATGTTGGGGAATATCAGAGGACCAAATAATGAAATGTATTTGTAAAGACATAAAAGTGCCTGTTAAGCCTGTACCAAATGTACCCGTTGTTTATCAATAAACTTGAATTTAAAAAAAAAAAAATCATATTGTATGATTACTGCTTTCATCTAGTGGTATCTGTGGGGCGGGCAGAGGCAGAGCACAAAATACCTGCCAGCAATATCTGGTCTGCTACTTTTTCTCTGTTTTGAACTCGATTAACTGCATTTTAAATCAGCACAAGCAGCCACTCACTTAAAGCCCCAGTCTCTTCACCACAGGATTAAAAAAGTGAGCCTACAGTTCTCCTTCTGCACAAGAGGCCACCAAATGTCAGTGTGGCCCCTCAAAGGAAGGGTTGAGGCAGTTTGATGGGGTACTGCGGTGAAATGTGCCCTGTTAATATTAGTGCTATTCCTGCCATGTGAATAGGCAGAAGACTTCAGATGTCAGGTGCTGCTGCCAAGCTGGTGCATTTAATAAATAAAATAATGCAGTTCCTTTCTGTCTCTTTTTTCTCCCTGAGTTCAAATAGACCTAGGTGCCCTAAAAGTATCATCTTGTATTTTTCATATCTGATGACAACATGCTACTTGTTATACCTGACTGCAGGAGGTTTTCGTTGGCTCCAGTAAGATCAGTCATTTTGCTCAGTGAGTGGGGCCCAGTGAGTTCGTGTTTGATTCTGCTTAAGATGTTAGTGCTTTTGGTGACTGGTTTCCACAGCTTGAGACGAGATGGGCTTTGTTTAAAGCTGAGCCAGGCAGGCTTATACCACCATTCAAGACTAGTAGCATTATTGGAGAACATTGCAGCTGCTGCAGTGTTTACAAAGAGCCCCTGCATCCTCAGCACTATAAATGACATGGTATCTGCTGAAAGGTTCCCAGACCCGAGCAAACACTGCAAGGAAAATTCCAACCAAAGTAGCAGTTCTAGCAAAAACTCCATGTTCTGTCTTTGCTAATTAAACAGGTCTTGGCCTCGTCAGTACATAATGCTGGCAGCAAGTCTAATTAAAACTAAAATACAAGTCATAGTCAAGATCTCAGTGGAGCAGCATTTCATAAGAACAAGGTTTTTTTTTTTGCAGTTAAATATTTTATTGAATGTTTATACGAACAAAGAACAGCAATGTGTACAATAAGCACCAAATGCCCTTATAACATACAATGTGTACAGACCTAATTCTCATGCAAGGGTGTACAGGAGCAGGAACACTAGTACTAGGACTGACAGGGACAGAGTCTTAAGGAGTGGGTTGCATCACATCATCAGTTGCTAAGGGGGCTGCAAAAGGGACTCCATAATGAATGATATGAGTGTAACCCCTAGATGGTGCTATCCCAGGGGCTACTACCCCTGCCTGATTTGCCACTAACAAGTTGAGGGGCCTGGATCCAATGGCGGGTGCCTCCACCCAGAGGTCAGGGTTTACAATAGTTAAACTAACTTGGTCACAGCCCTCTGGGACACTGCAACCCCCCTTTCTTCCCACTAGTGGCCCACACAATACATCAGAATTACCTTTACAGTATACACTTACCCCCAGGACTGGTTCCGGCACTGGGACCTCCTGTGAAATAAGATACAGTGCAACAATCACAGTACAGTAATTCCATTTGGATTTAATGTGGCAATTCAACAGGGAGCGACCCTGAATTAGTACTCACGACCTCCAAATAAGATAGGGTCCTTCAATGTCAGCAGGGCTACTCTTGAGCTCCAAGAGACTCCTCACATTTATATGGTAAACAGTCACAGGCAAAAGTCACTTAATGGCAGCAGGATTCACTTGAGGTACACAAACCTCTTCACACATTTATATGGTAAAAAAAGCACTATACCTGGCAGGCTGCATCTGTATCCCGATCGAAATTACTGCACAATACCGGAGAACACACAGCAGATTCAGTTCCTGACAGACCGAATAAATTTTCAGCAATTCCTCCAGTCTTCTACAGGGTGAGCCTGGTTTCTACTCTTCAGATATCCTTGATTCTCTTCACAGGACAGATTCAGTCCTAACAAGCTGCAGACCGAACTCTGGACCTTAAACATGTTTTTGACTAAAACTGTGCACTGAAGGAGCACAGGGTTCCTTTCCCTTCACTGCCAAAGCTCAACTGAAACTCCCAACAGACAAAACCGGCACTTCCTTTGAGTTCCTCCCAGTTCTTGACTGGATTGGCTGTCACTCACAATAGACTGCTGCTGTTGGTCCAAAAGGCGTCAAGTCTAAACTACATCTCCCAAGTCACTGCCCATACAATCCTCTTGTGGCTGGCTCAGATTATGAGTCCAAGTTCTGATTCGTCCAAGGCACCATTTTAGAGCTAGCTACCCCACACTGATTGGTTCAGTTCAGCAGTTCAAAACCAGAATGGGAACTAGGCAGACACTGTTCTGACTGCAAAAGAAAGCAGGTTAGACAAACTGTAATTTCATTATTACTCTTAATGGTTTCTGGCAAACAGTTACATCTTTCAGATAGGTTCCTTTGCACTCCTAGTGACTGCAAAAATGGAGTGAATTGACAGCAGTGTGGTACTCAATCAAAGAAACACACAGTCCCCCATACAAACTAATTATGTCTGCAAGCAGACAGCTCTTAAAGAGACAGTACCAGAGGTTCTAAAACACTCACTGATAAATGGCTTAAGCATCAAACACCATTCAGGCTTGGAGCATTCAAGCAAGCTCCTGGAAGTCTTTTAGGAACCCCCATTTGCAGGGGTTACACCTTCCTAGCCTGGGAAAGCTTGACGTCCGCGTCAAGCAAGTACCCCCATAAGTTTCAACTGCAACCATATACATTTGCATTAGGCTCACACATGTAATCATCAGTCAATACATCATTTTACCAAGAACATATTTCTGAAACATTGCAGTACGTCACTCTTTACACAGTATTACACACACATTGTACCATAACTCAAGTTATTACCTCTTGTACATGAAACCTGAAGAGAGGGGGCCCTTCCCTATCAGTTACCTTGGGGCTGGACGGGGCAAGGGCACCATACTTAGAGAGCAACACAAGTAACTTGGAGTTAGCACTGACGCTCAGTTTGGGCAATGAGCCGGGGACACATACACTCCTTTATGGACAACATTGAGAGGCAAATCCACAGGCCTCCTAAGGGAATCATAACTGAGGTGCACCACAGACTTTACAGCTCGACCAGTCTTTCTAGGGGAACTGTTACAGTCTCTGCACTCTGAGCCTCATTTTCAGCATTGTCCTCACTTGTCAGGAGTCTCCATGGGGTAGAGAGGCTAGAACTTGGGCACTTTCAGCTCCAGGAGTTGCAGTTTCTGAGTCCACAACATTTGGCCTGCATGGAGAGCTTGGGCACTGGCAGTGGACTGTCAGGGCACTCAAAATACTCTTCTTGTTCTGGTATATCACCAGTCTGCCCCAATCTATCATTTTCCTCCCTGAAAGCTCAAACAGTTCAACCATGCACAATGATTCCATTTCATCTGATCTGATGCTTTGCACTTCACTTTCTGGGAGCATTGGCTCCAGGGACGAAGCTGGGGCTTGGACAGTCCAGAAGGCCCAGCTTCATCTCCAGTATTGACTAGGGATTGCCCGAAACAATTGACTCAGTTCAGTAGAAGGATAGCATTCAAAGTCATTCTCACTTTCTTCCGATATGGACTGACAGTCATGCTCAACTGGGACTTGTGGAGGGAACACTTTAACTTTGCTTCTGTAGGTGCAGACTTTCTTGATCTTTTCTTAGCAGCAGCTCTAGTCACTGGTCCAGAGGGGCATCTTCTAGGGGCTCAGACTCAATTAAGATTTGTCCAATGGGCAGTAAATGATTTCTATGCATTGTTTTACATCTTTGAATTATTCTCAGGCCTTACTTTGTACACTGCAGATCATCTAGTTTGCCCACTACAATGTGAGGGAGATGGTGCCATCTGTCAGCAATCTTGTGCTTGCCATGCAGTCCCAGATTTCTTAGCAATACCGATCTCCCTCCTGGAGTTCCTGTGCTTTCACCTTTTATCATACCTTTCTTTGTTGGCCAGATTTCTTTTGGCAGCCATGGTTTGAGCCAGTTGGTACGCATGAGTTAGCTGGGCCTTTAACTTTGCACATACTGTAAATAGTTGTCAGCTTGAACCCCATCAGAGAGACCCCAAAACACACATCTACTGGTAGTCGAGCTTCTCTTCAAACATCAGGCGGTAGGGGAGAACCCAGTGGCATCACTTTGGTGCAGTTATAAGCATGTACCAGGGTGCTAATTTGTTGGCTCCATCTAGGCTTGTCCTTTGGGTGCAGGGGTGCCTAGCATATCTAGCAAGTGCGGTTGAAACGTTCAGGCTGTGGGTCCCCTGGGGTGGTAAGGAGTGGTTCTGGACTTCGCACTCCCCACAGAGAAAGCATCTCTTTGATCAGGCGACTCTCAAAGTCTCTCCCTTGATCAGAATGGATTCTTTGTGGAGCCCCATAGTGAACAAAAAGTTTTCTACAAGTACTTTGGCTACAGTGGATGCTTTCTGGTCTTTGGTGGGGAAAGCTTGGGCATATCTCGTGAAATGGTCAGTGACCACCAGTACATTACTGATATTTCTTTGATCTGACTCCAAACTTAGAAAATCAATACAGACCAGCTCCATGGGTGCACTGGTGGTTATGTTAACAAGGGGGCAGCCCTCTGGGCAAAGCTTTCCTCTGTAAGCAGCTACTACAAGCTCGAATGTGTTGCTCCACATCAGCCCCCATCTTAGGCCAATAGAATCTGGATCTCACCAAGTCAAGTGTTCTGTCTATACCAAGGTGCCCCATGCGGTTGTGCAAGGACCTCAATACTGAGTCTCGAAAGGCAGTGGGCAGCACTAGTTGTTGTTTGTCTACTTGTCCCCCTCTGTCTACTGTTTCCCTGTATAACAGTTTATTGATCAGTTTCAATTTAGGACCTTCTTTGTATAACAGTGCAGTTCTCAAATCAGTGGAGCGTAATTTGGACACATCTTTTCCTGCATAGAGGGCTTCTAAAGCTGCTTTGATCATGGGATCGCGGGATTGAGCCGCCGAATACTGTCATTGTCCAGCTGAGGCAGTGCACCAATGTCTATTGCAGAAAAGTGGCAATAAGCAGCAGGTATGCAATTCTCAGAGGGTCCCAAGCAATCCACCATGCAGTCCACTGCGTCCGTGGACATTTGTTCCTCCTGTCAAACTTCCGGCAGAGTGCCCGAATGTCAGGTTCTGCCAATCGGACCCAATCATTCTGGGGAACAGGCCTCCGGGAAGAGCATCAGCATCTATGTGGTTCAGACCTGCTCGGTATTCGAGAGCATAGTTGTATGTAGATAATGCAGAAAGCCACCTATGGCCAGTGGCATCCAACAGCTGAGGTCTGCACATAGGTTAAAGGATTATTGTCAGTTTTACTAGTATTTTAGCCCCATACAAGTACTCATGGAATTGGTCAACAATAGCCCACTTCAAAGCTAGAAACTCTAACTTATGTACAGGATAGTTCTTTTCGGATGGGGTCAGACTTCTACTGGCAAGGCCACTGGTCTCAGGCCATTCTGGTCTCTTGGTACAACACAGCCCCAACCCTTGCAAGCTAGCATCAGTGTGCAGGACATAAGGTTTTCTTGGATGGCATAGGCCAGCACTGGAGCATGGGTAAGTTGATAAATGATCTCATGAAAAGCAGTCTCACAATCAGAGTCCAGCGGCCCCAAATACTTCACTCGGATGAAAATACACTCTTTCAGTCTTGAGGACGCTGACTTTTGGTATTTTTGTGGGTTGGGGATACCCTTGAGTAAGGTTAAGTAAAGGGCGGATCACTCTTGAATAGTCCTTGATGAAGCATCGATAATAACCACAGAATCCAGGAATCTTTGCAGTTCTTTTTAGATTTTTGGGCTCTGCCAGGTGGTCAAGGCCTCAACTTTACTTGGGTCGGTCTCTATTCCTCGGTGGATACTATGTGTCCCACATACTTTACTGATGTTTGAAAGAATTGACACTTATCAATGGACAGTTTAAGGCCAAAGTCCTCCAGTCGGTCCAATACCTTAAATAATCTGCTCTCATGTTCCTCCAGTGAGCTGCCAAACACAATAACATCATCTAGGTATACCAGGCACTCTAGTAAGTTCATGTCCCCACTGCACGCTCCATCAATCGTTGAAAAGTGGCTGGGGCACCTGAAATCCCTTGAGGCATCCTCATGAATTCATAAGCCAAGTGGACAGATAAAGACTGTCTTTCACGGTCCTCTGGGGCCATCGGGATCTAGTAGTACCCACTGCGGAGATCCAGCACAGAGAACCACTTGCTCCCGTTTAGGCAGTCAAGCATCCTGAATGCGGGCATTGTGTACTGATCAGGGATAGTCCGCTGGTTTAGATGCGATAATCCACACACTCCTTACTGTTCCATTCTTTTCCTCACTACCACAATGGGGAAGCATAAAGGCTTCTGGATTCTTGTATTACACCAGCAGCTAACATCTCTTGCAGATGCGTCTCACATCATCTATGTCAGCAGGTGCCAGGCGTCGAGACCTCTCCCGAAATGGTCTTTCATCATGCAGCGGATATTGTGCTCAGCTCCTTGCAAGCATCCACGTCCCATTCCTTTAAAGAAAACACCTGGTCTCTCTGGGCAAGCTTCTCACTGATCCTCACTTTCCATTCAGCTGGCAGCGGAGTCGCCAAATCAAACAAGTCAGGCGTTACTCTGTCATTCTTCCTTGAACTCTTGCTGCTGGGTAGCACTGCAGTGTCTGCACAATGCACATTAGCCAGGATGCAACCTCTATTTACTCGAATGTCTCTTTCAGACACATTATGAACTTGGACCATTACCCTTCTGGCATAAGCATGGGCTCTAGCGGGCAAAATACTAGGCTTGACCAGCAGTCCCTCTGGCAATTTTCCATCGCCTGGTGCATCCAACATTAATATTTTATTCTTAACATCCTTTCTGATACGGACCTCTCCCTGTAAGGTACACTGGGCATTTGGCGCAGGATCAGAGACTCAGGATCCTTCTTCCATACAATTCCGACGGTTCCTCTGGTTCTATTTTTTCAGCATCTCTCTGTGCCTCATAGGCCTTCTTAATTAAAGCCGGAACTCTTAAAGCTCTACTAGTCTTTGACCCCTGTTTTCATAACACAACTGTGCCAGCCTTCTGAACATATGAGCATTTGTTCCAATCAACAAAGGGACACCATCATACAGTCCAGTGGGGGGACACACTAAGGCTAGGGTCTCTACTTGTTCGCCACTCCAGCCACGGAGGTGGGGAAAGACAGCAAATTCGGATATACCGGAATAGGGTAGGCCTTCTACTTAACCCCATACATGCAGTCCTTCTAATGGTTGTAAGGTACGTCTGACAAATGCTTCTGATACCAATCTTGGAACATAATTGTCATGGGAGCCACTGTCTAATACAGCTCTTGTAGACACTCCATTCACCTTTACAGTGGTCTCCATGGAGGGACCCACTATTCTGGACCAGTCTGGAGAGCGGTAGTGGGGGCCTGGGCAACTGACCTTGCCACAAAGGACATGAATTAGCATTTTTGGTGCCCTCACTGGGATCATGTCGTGCACCTCTTAACCACTGATTTGTTCTCCAGCTCTCCTTGTAGCCTATATGCAACTTTGTCAGTGTCTTTTGGGACTGGCATTCCTTTTCATGTGCCCATCTTTCCCACAATTATAGCAAAACATACTTTCTGGAGTTTGAGCTGGCGGGCGCCACACTGGGAGCCAGGGCGGTATTACTGACTGGAAACCTGGGTGCCATCTCTGTGCGGGCGTGATAAGCATTTGGAGACATCTCGTCAGTTTCTCCACTTCCATGGTCAAGGAATTGAGTTTGGAGCTGTTATCAGCAGGAGATACATGGGTGGGTACCCCACCCCATAGCAGATGCAGTCGGATATAGGTCAGGGCCCGTACTTGCAGGCGTGGCCTTCATAAAGGGACTGTTTTTGAATTCCCGGATCTCTCTCAACAGTTCGCCCCATTGTGGCATATCTTTTTCCTTGCCAGAGCACTCATTTACTGCCAACCTCTGCCCCTGAACTTCACTTGATGGGTCACCCTCAGTCACTCGGGTCGTAGCCGCAGCTATTGGTGCAGGTCCCTCCCGAGGTCGTCTTTTCTCAACTCCTCGAATTTCTCTCATTAACTCATCATAGGAGGGTGGGGATTCCAGTCGATCTGCCAGGCGTAACTGAAGCAACAGCAGTTCTGAGAAGGGGGCAGACTTAAGGATCCTGTCCAGCCTGGTTCGGTCCAATTCAATCGCTGGCAAACTACCTTTTCTGAGGCATTCTTGCAACAATTTTTCCAGCCGAGATACATACACAGACAACAAGTCCCCTTGGTACTGTTGTGCATCTCTTACTCTCCACCATAGGTTCTCATCAGAATCTGGGCTCCCATACACATTCTCCAGGGCCTTAAGATAGGCCTGTGCAGTCACTTCAGGGTTACTGGCCCGTTTAGCACGAATGGTAGCCAGGGCAGGACCTCGGAGGCTCTCACTAACCCTCTTTCACTTTTCGGCTTCCGAGCATTGCCATTCTAGCACTTGGGGGGCAACATAGTCTATCCAGGTCTCCCAGTCATCCTCCCCTTGGGGGGTGGGGAGGGTGCCAGAGAAGATCCTCAACCTTCGAAAGTCGTGACTAATGGCAGGTGCAGAATTGGAGTCTGCATTGGTTCAGCCACCATTACGGGCACTGGGCGGGAGAAGGTGTTGGGGAGAACACCCCAGGTGGCAAGAATAGTTTCTTCAAGTCCTCCACAGTTTCCCTTCCCCAGCAACCATTTAGCAAATTTCTCCTCAAAGTTTCAGATAGTGGTGGGGCTCATTCCCCTGGGTCTTTACTGTCCTTAGTTATCACTCTCCAAGCAGTGAGGCTCCTCTGGGGTAATGGTCTGTGGCACTTTGGAGCTATCTATGGGATCCTTAAACTCTACTAGGGCCAGGAAAGTGTGGGTGAGCAGATTAGCATGCCGACCCACCACCACAGGGTTTTGTAAACCTTCCACCTTGGAAAGTACTCCTGCACAGTGTCCGTACTGATACCCAGGGATGTCCAGGATAAGCATAGCATTTTGGGGTCGATCTCCTCCCAGTACACCACTCCACCAGCCGGTGCACAGCCACTTCTGTCGGGTACCCATTTTTCTTAGTGGTTTGTAAATATGGCCACTAGAGGACACACAATCCAGCGGTGAGCCTCCAAGATGTAACCCCTAGATGGCGCTATCCCGGGGCTACCCCTGCCTGATTTGCCACTAACAAGTTGAGGGCCTGGATCCAATGGCGGTGCCTCCACCCAGAGGTCAGGGTTTACAATAGTTAAACTAACTTGGTCACAGCCCTCTGGGACACTGCAACCCCTTTCTTCCCACTAGTGGCCCACACATACATCAGAATTACCTTTACAGTATCGCTTACCCCCAGGACTGGTTCCGGCACTGGGACCTCCTGTGAAATAAGATACAGTGCAACAATCACAGTACAATACTTTAACATAGACAAATACCTCAGGCAGTATAACTTTGCTGAAACAAGCAGCTTGGATTTATTTAGAGGGAATATAACAGGACGGGAAATCAGGTTAATTAGCTTATCACTTTACTCATCTACCTATGGCTCTGTGCAAGGCCTATCCTACCAGTTACTGTCCCTGGGTACCCAAGCCCTAGTGGCTAGTCCAAACCGTGGCAGCTGGTAGGGGCCCTTTCCCAGAGAAAGAAAAATTAGTTTAAACAGTCAGCAGTACAGTGATTCCATTTGGGTTCAATGTGGCAATTCAACAGGAGTGACCCTGAATTAGTACTCACGACCTCCAAACAAGATAGGGTCCTTCAATGTCAGCAGGGCTACTCTTGAGCTCCACGAGACTCCTCACACATTTATATGGCAAACTGCAACAGGCAAAGTCCTTTAATGGCAGCATGATTCACTTGAGGTACACAAGCCTCTTCACACATTTATATGGTAAAACAGAAAGTACTATACCAGGCAGGCTGCTTCTCTATCCCGATCGCAATTACTGCACAATACCGGGAGAACACACAGCAGATTCAGTTCCTGACAGACCGAGTGCAATTCAGCTATTTCTCAGTCTTCTACAGGGTGAGCCTGGTTTCTACTCTTCAGATATCCTTTGATTCTCTTCACAGGACGGATTCAGTCCTAACAAGCAGTTACACAAGCTGCAGACCGGAACTCTGGGCCTTACACACGTTTCCCGACTAAAACTGCACACTGAAAAAGCACAGGGCTCCTTCCTTCTTCACTGTCAGAGCTCAACTGAAACTCCAACAGACAAAACCGGGCACTTCCTTTGAGTTCCTCCCAGTTCTTGACTGGATTGGCTGTCACTCACAATAGACTGCTCCTGTTGGTCCAAAAAGGCGCCGAAGTCTAAACTACATCTCCCAGAGTCACTGCCCATACAATCCTCTTGTGGCTGGCTCAGATTATGAGTCCAAGTTCTGATTCGTCCAAGGCACCATTTTAGAGCTAGCTTACCCCACACTGATTGGTCCAGTTCAGCAGTTCAAAACCAGAATGGGGAACTAGGCAGACACAGTTCTGACTGCAAAGAAAGCAGGTTAGACAAACTGTAATTTCATTATTACTCTAAATGATTTCTGGCAAACAGTTACATCTTTCAGATAGGTTCCCTTTGCACTCCTAGTGACTGCAAAAATGAAGTGAATTGGCAGCAGCTCGAGTGGTACTCAATGAAACACACAGTCCCCCATACAAACTAATTATGTCTGCAAGCAGACAGCTCTTAAAGAGACAGTACCAGAGGTTCTAAAAACACTCACTGATAAATGGCTTAAACGCCAAACACCATTCAGGCTTGGAGCATTCAAGCAAGCTCCTGGAAGTCTTTTGGGAACCCCCATTTGCAGGGGGGTTACATTAAGTAGTGGGGGGGGCTAAATATTTAACAAAGGTTTTGTAAAAATTAGAGGGAAAACCATCAGGGCCAGGCGCTTTATCTGGGGCTAGGTCTCGTATAGCGTCTTCCACTTCTTTCAGAGTAATGGGAGATGACAGGGAAAGCTGTTGATGATTGGCTAGACAAGGTAATGCAAGAGAAACAAGATAATTTTCTATGTCCCAAGAAGAAGGCGAGGAAAAAACAGGGCAATTTCCCGGGATGCTGTTTTGGTAGAACCATCTGGGGCCTGGATAGAGGGAGTAAGCCTAGAGCTTTCCACTTTACAGAGATGGAGTGCTAAGAGTCTACTGGCTTTTTCTCCTTGATCTATATAACTAGCTTTCGTTTTCAGAAGGGCATACTCTGCCTTGTTTCTCATCAAGTAGGCATATCTATTTCTAAGGTCAAGGATTCCAGACAGGGATTCAGAGGTAGTGGAGGAGAATAAAGATAACTCGGCCACGCTTATTTGAGATAAAAGATAGAAAGCTTCTTTTTCCTTCTGGAGGCTAACTTAATAAGCTCACCGTGGAGATAGCATTTAAATGCACACCACTCGATATCGTCTTGAGGCACAGAGCCCTTATTAGAGTCCATAAAAGTTTGAATGGAAGATTGGATCTTAGAGATTGTGGCTTTATCTTTTAGTAACTGGGTATTCATCTTCCAGGACTTATCTTTTCGTATATCAGGGTCAAAGGGAGAGAACCACTCAGGCCACCGAGTGGTCCGAGAGTACTATTGGCTCAATTCTGGCCTGACATAAACCAGCCAGAAGAGGGATACTAATTAATATGTAGTCCAGTCTGGACCAAGATTGATGGAGGGCAGAACAGAAGGAGAAAAGGCGGTGGGATGGGTTAAGGATATGCCATGGATCACAAAGCCCTAGTGTATCCATGAAGTCATTTAGGGCTCTTTGAGGCGGTGAAGGGGATTTTAATGGCCGATGGGTCCTGTCCAAGTCCTGAGTAGGGGAAATATTCCATCCCCCCCCCCAGAATAAGAGAAGTGGGCAGGAAGGGGGCAACTTTACTGGCAAGGTCCATGAGAAATAAGGGGTCACCGCTCGCCGGCCCATATATTGAACCCAGGACAACTGTCTTACCCATAAGGGAGCCCTTGACCAAAATGTATCTGCCCCTGGGGTCTACAATAGAGGTGTCCACCTGGAAGGGGATAGAACGCATGATTAGGATGGCTACCCCTCTGCTCGAGGAGGAGTCCCCGGAAGCAAAGACTTGGGACACACCCTGCCTGCACAACCAGATGGCATCTTTCGCCAGCAAGTGGGTTTCCTGTAATAGAATGACACCAGCATTAAGTAAGGTGCAATGTTTCAGGACTTTGTATCTCTTCATTAGGTCTCTAACTCCCCTAACATTTCATGTAACAATTTTACAGGTGGTAATAGCCATTGCTAATGGTTAACTCAGGGAAAGCCTAAAGCAGTGAATAAGTCAAGACCCCCTGTAGGGCACACTCCAGCCTTCCCCCAACCCACCCAATCCACCCAACACATGAGTAGCCTCCGTAAATGACAAAACCAGTAAATGACTAACCTCCATGTCTATAACAAGTACCAAATGTAGCCCGGTGTCCCCCTTCCCAGCACCCACCAGTTCCAAAGATGAGATCCTGCATAATGTAGAGGCTCTCTAACAACGAGTATTGTAACCTGTGGTATGTAGAACCCCATACCCCCTTCCCCAATACCACCACACAAAAAGACCCAGTACGGATCACCCACAACTCCTGGATACTGTAATCCAGGCATACCCCCCCCCCACAGCCCAAGCAACCCAAGGAGAGTAAAACCCAACAACTATTTACAGTGGACTTCAAAATGAAGCAGGTACTACTATATACGAACAGATAGGTAAGTAAAGCCCAATCCCATGCAGCCCACCCACCCACTACTAGATGCAACAGACTGAGGAAAATACCATAGTAGTGAGGCAGAATACCTCCCCCCAGACTTCAGTATGCTATGCAGCTCTACCTTGAGCCTGCATAATCCAGAGCCCCCACCCCCTCTCCCTTGTTCTAATATAAGTTAACAGCCAGGGTTTTAGAGGTGTTGCCGCTTAAAAAGGGGAACCCATCGCTACCCAGGTCCCAGCAGGGGACAAAGAAATAGAGGTGTAAAACATCAGAGGTAAAACATAATATGAGCCAGAGACCAGACCTCGATAAATGTGGGGGCAAAGCTGTAGACCACCCTCCTCAGAGGAGAAGTGCAGGAAGCAGTTCCAATGGAGGTATACTGTAGCCTTGCAAATGTGTAGGGTGGGTTTAAAGCCCAGGCCTGAGAAAGGAGGTCTGGGATGAGGCTAGAGGTCTCTGTAGTAATTATGATCAAAGCACCAGACCATCCCACATACTGAGCTATAATAAATGCAGGACCCAGCACCGCCCATCCAGTATAACCTCCTTCAGGAAGGAAACGAGTGACATGGCCAACAGATTTGAAAGGAGAATAAAAGAAATACCATAAAATCAAATCAAATATAGTATCTGTCTGGAAGAGGCCCCCAATTAAATCCTCCATGAGACCACGTGGGGGTTGCCCAGGGGGAAGGGTGAGGCTGTAGGACCAGCAAAACAGTCCGACACAAAGTCGGTTCCCTTGAAACACCCCACAGAACTATAGTTCCTGTTGGTTGCAATGGGGCCCATCGTGACAGCTAGCTATTAAGTAGTAAGCCCAGGCATTTACAGAGGAAGGGAAAGTGCGGGTCAGCCCCCTCCCCCGATCCGGCCAGAAGAGGTCCCGATCCCTGAGTCTGTGCTATCAAACAAAACAGGTAAACAACATTAAACCAATGTCAATAACTGGTGAAATTACCCCTAAGGGTAACAAAGACTAGGTGGACTATTGAGGTATTCAGTCTGGTTTGAAGAGCTCAGGCAACTTAGCTTGTAGATCAGTTCAGGCCTGCATGGGAGATTTGCATGAATGCCAGGTGCCATTAATGGAGATTTGTAGCTTCACCGGGTAGATCATTTTGAAAGGCATACCAGTTGCTATGATCTTGCTGACAATGGGGTGGAAGGCAGAGCATTTGTGGCAGGTCTCATAGGGTAGGTCCTGTGTGATCCAAAGTTTTGAGCCTTCCCAGGTAGTGGATTGGAGCTCTTGGACCTTCAAGATGTAACCCCTAGGTGGCGCTATCCCAAGGGCTACTACCCCTGCCTGCTTGGCTAGTAGCGGGTTAAGGGGCGTAGGTTCTGTAATGGGTGCCTCCAACCGGAGGTCAGGGTTGGTAGTGGTCAAGCTTACCAGGGCACAGCTCTCTGGGACACTGTAACCCCCCCCTTCCCCTCTAGTGGCCTAAACACTGCACAATAATTACATTCACAATACCCCTTGTACACCACACAAGTACCCACACTGTTTATACTTACCACCAGGGCAGTTTCCTCTAGCTCAACCCTGGGGACCCCCTGTAAAACAAGGTTAGGCAAAGCAACTAGCAACAGTACAGTACTCTTAGCACAAACTTGAACCACAGTCAGATTAAATACAGAAAAGATTAGATCTGATTTATTCAGGGGACTTGAACAAGGGAGGGGCGTAATCAGGTTGATTTGCTTAAAGGCTCTATCAATAAAACAGCTATGCATGCACTTCAGAGTCCCTAAACAGTCACACCCTCTGGGTACCCAGGTGGAGAGGAGATGGGCTAGCCAGGACCGTTGCCCGGGGTAGGCCGGCATTGCAGCTGGTTGGGGCCCTGTGATGGAAAAGACAACATGCACAGTACACACTATTTGTAATCCAGAGCCAGAGGGCTCAGTTCGTGAAGAAAAAGAAACAAGACGACAATCAGATGATACATTTAGATTAAGCTGTTGTTGCAGGGAGCTACCCTGATATTTACTCATGAATGATACCCAAGACTGGACACAGGTGGGACAAAAATCGAGACAGCAGGTGGTTGATCTGGAATGCCAGGAGAAGCAGGGCCCACATGATTTGCCGAGGCATCGTTCCTGTTTAAGCATGGAGCAGGGGGCTGATCTCCAGGCAGATCTCTCATCGGTGGCTTTATCTGTGCAGTGGGGTAGTCTGGCAGGGCCAGCATGGCATGGCCCAGGCCGAATGGAGATGAATGCGGATTCAGTCCGATTTGGCTGGATAAAGCTTCCAGCAAGCAGAACACAGTTCACACAGTGGGGAACCAAATCATGACCCACTTTCAATAAACAGCACATTCACATGTAAAGGATTCTACGGTACCAGCAAGCAGAACACAGTTCACACTGTGGGGAATCAAATCATGACCCACTTTCAATACACAGCACATTTACATGTAAGGAAATTCTACTGTACCAGGCAAACCGCTCTCCGGTCACGATCACAAAGTCTCTGCACAAACCGGGGATTCAAAAGCAGCTGGAAATCCTGACAGGTCGATTGCATTCAGCCAAATCTTCGGTCTTCTTCAGGTATGAGCCTGGTGAAAAATCAGTGGCTTACTTCGTTCTCGCAAACTTGGATTTAGTCTGAAATAATTCTCTTCTCTCCCTCTCAGGGGCAGCAGGCAGACATGTAGGCCACAACTCAGGCCTTTCCACAGTTCTCCCGCGTGAAACTACTCAGACGGCTGCTTGACTGTCTCAAGCTGTTGCTTCTTCAGCTCCCAACTTAGATCTGATCTAACTGCCAGCAAGCCTGGGACTTTCCCCAGAATCAAAAAGGTTCGGTTGGCTGATCTGTCTGTCAGTCACAACAAAGGCTCCCGCTTCAGGTGCAAAAAGGTGCCAAAAGCCCAAAACTACAATTCCTACAGATTTTGATTCCAGACAGCTCCATTTTAGGTCCCACCAGAACTCATTTGTCCAATTCGCAGTCCCAGGCCAAGTGGTGGGGATAAACAAGACAGTTCTTGCTGCAAAGAAGGCAGGTTAGACAAACTACATTATCATTATCACTCTAATAGGTTTTCAGCAAACAGTTACACCTTCTAATAGAGCTCCCTCTGTGCAATTAGCGATGGGAGAAACGGATCGATTACCAGGCAGCCTGGGCGGGACTCGAGCATGACAACACTCAGCCTCCTCCCAGATTAATCACCACTGCAAATCTGGCAGCCCTTAAAGAGGCAGTACACAGGCACTCTCTGGCAATAATGTTTAACTGCTAAAACGCAGGACACCAGCCTGGCAGTGAGCATTTAGGCAAGCTCGAGGAAGACTTTTTGGGAACCCCCATTCGTAGGGGGGTTACAAAAAGAACATGTTGCTTCTCGATATAACTCAGAAATTTCAGAATGAGTGGTCATGGGGAAGCTCCGGGTTGTGGTTTGGGCCTGAGAGACTTGTGAGCCCTTTCGATCTGGTAAGAGGTGTTGAGAGGAGAAGGGCCGATGACTTTTAGTAGAAATTTCTGTAAAAAGGCGATGGTATTCAGCCCCTCTTCAGACTCTGGCAGGCCAAGGATGAGGAGATTATTTTGCCTTCTTCTCCCCTCGAGATCTTCTCTTTTTAGTTGGAGCTTTTGTATTTGCTGGCGAAGTTGAACAATTTCGGGATCCACTTTATCCCTCCAGTTTTCCAGGGAGAAGGAGCAGACTTTCGAATCACTCACTCTCCTATGTAGGTCAGCTAAATCTCCTCATATTGATTTAAGCTCCACTGATATCTCGGAAAGAGTCTCTTTGAAAGGCAGAAGCTCTTGGAGGAACTGATCCTCAGTAAGAGGAATAGCTTGAGGAGCTGCAGGAGCATTTTTGCTGGACCCCGAACTCTGGGCCTTTGATTTCTTAGGCAGTTTCTGCGGAGTTGAAGGCGGCTTGTGCTTTAGAGGGTCCTGCCTCATATCAGCCTCCATCCATCGTGGCAAACTGTAGCCAAATGCGATGAGAAGAGACACAGATTATGATGACTGAAGGCAGGACCTCACTGCTAATGTAAAAATTGAAGCAGAAACCCTGTTGGAAATATCAGAGTTGACGAAAATTAGGTGGAAGGGATGGGAGCTCCAAATCCTTGCTGCTGCTAGGTGGCTTGCATCACGTGACCGCCGTGGTTTTATTGTTGATGCAGTGGGAGGAACAGAGCTGACTTTTTTTTAGCATCCAGACAATGTGCTATTCCACACATCACCCCGGTACTGCTAGGTGGAAAATCTAATTAGCAGACAGAAAAGAAAAAATACTTGAGATATAAGAAGGGAGAGCTGACTGCATCTAAAAGTTACAATTGATTCTTGTTTTTGACAGCTGTTTGACACTTAAATCACAGGTGCTGGCAGTTGTCAAAGCCTCTTTTTACCACCTGAGGAACATTGCCCAGGTGAAGCACCTGGTTCCTCCCGATGATCTTCCTACTTTGGTCCACGCCTTCGTTACCTCCCGTCTTGACTACTGCAATTTCCTGTATTTTGGGCTACCGGAGGTTGATATTCGCCGCTTGCAGCTAGTGCAGAACGCAGCAGCCAGACTATTGGCTGGTTCTTCTAGGACCAGTCATATAACGCTGTGCTTCGCGGACTGCACTGGCTGCCACTATGCTGGCGTATCACCTTCAAGGTCGGTTTGCTGACCTATAAGGCCATACATGATCAGGGACCTAGCTACCTGAAAGATCTTCTTCATCCCTACTGTCTCCCCCGCTCTCTCCGATCCACTGATGAGGGATTGCTAGAGATTCCCAGGGTTTGTTTGAAGACCTCTGGGGCCAGATCTTTTAGTTTTGTGGCCCCGACCCTGTGGAATTCTCTACCTCGTCAGGTACGAGATTGCCCGACTGTCGAAACTTTTAAGGGAGCACTTAAAACATATCTTTTTAAACAAGCATATAATGATTTTTAAGTATTATTAGTGTGGTTAATTTTATTGTTTTTAATAATATTGTTTTATTATGTGATGTACAGGTGCCTTGGTTTTTAGAAAGGCGCCTTTTTATAAATAAAGTTTTGATTGATTGATTGATTCCAGGCAGTTTCCAGGCAGTACACTAGCTCTTTAAGTTGCTGTAGGGATCTACAGTCTCTCAGCAGAGCAGGGTCTAGCTGTGTCGGGGGGGGCACTTTAAACTGCTTCTCTTTGGAGGCAAGCTCCATCTCCAGGTGATGTTGTTCAGCTTCCTGTTTCCACCTACGAACGACAGCATAGCCCATAATCCAGCTCCGCAGGTAGGCCTTGAATGCATCCCATAGGGTGGATTTTGTGGTGGACCCATCATCATTGGTCTCAAAATAAAACCTGGTCTCTTGCCACACCCAGGGGAGAAATTCCTTATCCTGGAACTCACACCCCAGCAGCTCCCACAGAGTGACGTTCACCCACCAAGCAGCCCATCCCTGCACTCCCCAGAAGATTTGGGTTCATCCATGGAGAATCCAGGAAATACTGGGACCAGAACTTTTAAATCTTGGCACCTTTTTTTCTCCGTCAGCTTTCACTGCTCCCTGCTATCAGTGCTGCCCCCTGAAAGACTTGTTGATTTGTTCAGTGCTTGTTATTTGTTCAGAGCTTTTTTTTTTTGCCCGATTTTCCATTTGCTCGTTATAAGAGTTGGCCACTAGACGCATAACAATATCTTCACTTTTTGTCCCCCCTTTTGCCTATTGATTATTTTCAGCCCTTCTGCTGAAACTGTTTCTATTAGCGCATTCTCAGCCCCTCTGCTGAAACTTTCTATTATTCTAAAATAAGTAAGCACACCCAGAGTTTTCCTCTCCCTTACACGACTTGTCTTCTGATATCTTCCCAACTCATACTGCTAGAATGTCCACTATGCATCCTCTCCTCCTTGTTATGCTATCCTTTAGCTCAGTCCTCTCCTTCACCCCCAGCCCTCCACTATCTGCTCCCTCCTTACGTCTTGTGCCAGCTGACAAAATGTTTTTAACACTAAAGCACTGTCTTGCATTAATGCCACTAATCCTACTCCCAAATAATCCCCTTTGGGACACAACCACAACTTCCCTGGTGGTGCAGCTGACTTCCAAGTGCTCTTGTTCATCTTGGGCATCTCTGCTTCTTAACGCAGTGCATCCTTCCTGTTTTACCAGTGTCAGCATCCGGATGCCTTGCTCGCACTCCTTATGCAGGCGTATTTACTATACTAAATTTGAATTATTATGTAGATGGCTCAAGTCTCTGATCTTCTTACTTGTGATCTGTTCTGGAAACGTTGAATTAAATCCTGGCCCTCCAATGTCGGTAGCCTCGCCCTCTGACTTTGCAGCCATAAATGGTCTGAAGTGTCTGCATCTACAGTAAATGTGTGTAGTCTTCTAAAAAAGGTAGACATTGTCCAAGCCTGGGTTTCCCATACAAAATCAGACATCCTTCATTGTTCTAACAGAAACATGGCTAAAAAGCTTGATCCCAGACACAGAGATTTCACTCCCATCCTGTAACATTTACTGTAGTGACAGGCATTCCAGGGGTGGGGGTGTAGCCATTTACATCAAAGACAAATTCACAGTGTCAGACACCATATCTCTTACCACACCTAAGGAATTTGAGTCAGTCACTGGTGCTAAACCAAGAGAGAGGTGGATAGGGAAACTTACCTTAGGTTGGCTAGTGAGGCAAGTGAGAAAGTCAGGTGAGCAAAGGCACAGAAGGAGCTGCAGGTATCTGAAGGAATTAAAAAGGGTGAGAAGGCTTTCTTTTGCTATATAAGTTAGAAAAGGGACAAGAAGGAAAGGATTGTTAGGCTTAGGAAAGGGGTGGAGTGGGTGGAGGATAATGGGGGAAAAGCAGAGATACTAAATGAATGCTTCTGTTCTGTCTTCACTAGGGAGAAGGACGGACCAGTGCCTTCAGGAGGGAAAAAAGGAGTGGGGGGGAGGGTAACACAGATGTAGTGATAGAAGAGGATAGAGTGAGTGAGGGGCTGCTGGCATTGAAGGTGGACAAATCACCAGGTCCAGATGGAGTACATCGAAGGGTAATAAAGGAACTGGCTGAGGAGCTGGCAGGGCCACTGGCAGATCTATTTAATAGTTCACTAGAGACAGGCATAGTACAACAGGACTGGAGAATAGCGCATGCAGTGCCGGTCCACAAAAGCGGTCCCAAGGATGACCCAGGGGAATTACAGACCAGTCAGTCTGACCTCCATTGTGGGCAAGCTCATGGAGACCATACTAAAGGAGAGGTTGATGGAATATTTAGAGGAGCATGGTCACCAGGATGCGAGACAGCATGGGTTCATGGAGGGGGGAGCGTGTCAAACAAATCTAATTTAATTCTTTGACTGTGTCACTAAGACAGTAGACAGGGACCAAGCAGTAGACATCCTCTATCTTGATTTCAGCAAGGCCTTTAACTCTGTGCCCCACAAAAGGTTGATCCGGAAGTTGGTGGATCTCAGTGTTGGGGAAAAGATAGCCAGATGGGTGGAAAACTGGCCGAAGGACAGGACCCAGAGGGTGGTTGTGGGGGGAGAGTTATCTGGCGCCAGATAGGTAACCAGTGGGGTCCCGCAGGGCTAGGTGCTGGGGCCGGTGTTGTTCAATGTCTTCATCAATGATATTGGAGATGGTATTAAGGGCAAAATGTGCCTATTCACAGATGACACGAAATTCTTGGGAGAGTGGACACAGCTGAAGGGATAGAGGACCTACAGGAAGATCTGAAAAAGCTAGGGAGGTGGTCCAGGATATGGCAGCTTGGCTTCAATGCCAAGAAATGCAAAGTTATGCATATTGGAGCCAAGAATCCTAGGACAGAGTACTACTTGGATGGAGTCCGAGTATCTGCATCAGAGGAGGAGAAGGACCCGGGAGTGATGATCACTAGTGACCTGAAGCACTCCACACAGTATAAGAAAGCAGCAGCAAAGGCAAACAAGATGCTGGGATGCATATCTAGGGGGATCAGTAGTAGGAGAGAGTAGGTTATACTGCCCTTGTACAGGTCACTGGTAAGGCCGCATCTAGAGTATGGAGTTCAGTACTGGTGCCCACACCTCAAAAAGGACATTAACCTGCTGGAGAAGGTCTAGAGGAGGGCTACAAAGTTGATAGCCAGTCAGCAGGGTAAGGCACATGAGGAGAGGTTGAGGGCACTGAACATGTACTCCCTGGAAGACAGGAGAGAGAGAGGTGACATGATTGGGACCTTCAGATACTTGAAAGGGATAAATAAGGTTGATAAGGAGAGTCTCTTTAAGCTGAGTGGCAATCATAACACGAGGGGGCACAGTCTTAAGCTAGAGGTTGGGATGTTTAGGAGGGAGGTCAGGAAGCACTTCTTCACAGTGAGGGTGGTGGACACTTGGAATGCGCTGCCGGAAGAGGTAATCTCGTTGAAGATAGTGGGCAGCTTTAAGAGAGGCTGGGACAGGCGTAGGGGGAGGGTAAAGGTCATGGGTAGGGGCCGATGTTCCCAGGGCTAATTCATGGATGACAGATCATTGTAACCCAGGGATGTACACAGAGGGAAAAAACAGGAAACAACAATGTGGATGGAGATCCCATGCAGGAAGACAGGATGTGTGCCTAGCAATGCATGAGGACATTCAATAGCTGTGCCTGACTGCATGGCCAGTCTGGTGCAGACAGTGGGGAGGGGTGGCATGTGCTAGATACTTAGGTGGGTGGGACCATCCAGTAGCTAGTCCAGTTTCTCCTCCAGCAATCCCCTGGGTGGGGGTATCCCAGAGGGAAGGGAAGGGATTGGTTACAGAGATTCAGGGCAGGTCTGACCCATCCCCGGCTATGCCATGAGTCAGGCTACTACCACCCAATCCCACCTGTCAGCACTGGTACCTGATCCTAAGCAGAGAATGTGCCATCCCAGGCCACACTCTATCCAGTCTACATTTGGAGTCAGGCCACTCCACCTGAAGAACAATGAGGTAAGTCCACTGAGGACATCCAGCCAGGTGTGGAGCAGAGGTGGGGGGGAGTCACAAGGAGTCGCCACCATCTAGGGACTTGAGAATCAGGGCGGAGGTAGTGCCAACTAACCATCAGTGGGAATCAGACTAGCAGCCTACGGGGAGTAACCAAGACCCAGGCTTTTATACAGAAGCAACGGATGGATGATTGGAAAAAGAACTTATTAGCTTAAACAGAGAAACTTTAGCTAGGGCTAAAAGCGGGCCCCGTTACCATGTCAACAAGGCCAAGGGCTAGTGCAAGGGAGGGGGAAGGGGGATCATAGCCATCAACTGTTGGATGCATAGTCGGTTTTAGGCACCAGCAAACCCTGCGGTCACTGGGGGCCTCCTACTTATGGGGGCCCCAAACAGAGCAGTTTCCCTTACTAATTTTCTTTTTAAGCAGCAACAAGGGCTGTGCAGCACCTTCTGATGTGGCATTATAATATGAAAGTATGAATATGTCAGCAGAAACAGGCCATTTAGGTCTATCAAGTCTGCTCGAGTGTGCAGCTCTTAATAGATTTTACTGGGGCTGCCTCCAACCTCCCTTTTCCCCATGGAGTTTTCATCCTCACACTCTTTTACCCACTACCCATCATCTCTCCTGTTATGATTCTCCCTTTCACCCTGTCCCACCCCCTTTTAAAGCTGCCCACCGTTTTCAATGAATTCACCTCCTCAGGCAGATCGTTCCATTTGGATACCACGCCTTTTGTGAAAAAGCACCTTCTCATTTCCTTTTTGAATCTTCCCCCCACCAATTCCAGACTATGCTCCCTAGTGAACCCATTTCCCCTTAAATTGAAAATGCCCTCTGTTCTAACCTTATTCATATCCTTAAGATACTCAAAGGTCTCAATCATGCCCCCCCTCCTTTCTGTCCTCCAGTGAATACATATTGAGCTCCCACAGCCTCTCCTCATAGGGTTTGTCCCTCAGACCATGGATCATCTTGGTCACTCTACGTTGTACCCCCTCCAATTATCTGATGTCTTTTTTCAGATAAGGGCACCAGAACTGCACACAGTACTCCAAGTGCGGTCTCAAGTTACCAAAAACCTATACAAGGGCAAAATGACTTCTTTCCTAGAGGTGATTCCTGTGGAGATGCATCCCAGCATTTTGTTTGCTTTGGCTGACACTTTACGGCACTGTGCAGGGTGCCTCAGGTCCCTCTTGATTTATTTTATTTTTAATTTATTTAAAGATTGGTTACTGGGAAAGGCACACTGATTTGAGACTTGTTTCCAGGTGTGACCCGGGGGATGGGGGGTGTAAGGGAGACAAATACATATAAAAATATAAAATACAGAGTGGCAAAATAAGGTGCACAATATGATGCATTGAGCTACCCCTAGACCTTTTTCCTCCTCAGAACTGGTAACCTGTACACCTCCCAACCAGTAACTGGCCCCTGGGTTCTTAGCTCCCAGGTGCAAGACCATGCAACTCTTAGCGCTGAACCCCAACTGCCAGATACTCAATAATTTCTCGAACTAAGCCAGGGCCTCCCTGAGCTCCTGTCTCCCCTCCTCTATGTCTACTCTGCCACAGAGTTTAGTGTAATCTGCAAATAGGCAGATTTTACTTTTGACCCATCTGCTATGCCACCAATAAAGATGTTAAACAACACTGGTCTGAGTACTGAGCCCTGTGGGATCCCATTGGCCACAGGCCTATGCTTTGATAGCCCCCCCCCCCATTATCACCCTCTAGTTTCTGTCCTGTAACCAGTCCTTGAACAACTCTGCCAGCTTTTCCCCGACACCCAGGATCCTCAGTTTACTGAGCAGCCTCACATGTGGCTCAGAGTCCAAGGCCTTACTGAAGTCTAGACACAGGACATCTACCACCTGGTCCCTGTGCAACGATCCTGTAACCCAATTAAAAAAGTCAATCAGGTTGGTCTGGTAGGCTCTCCCCAAGAAAAACCCATGCTGCCTTTAATCCGGTAGACCATTTACCTCCAGGAAGCTCACTAGTCTCTCCTTTAGTATGGTCTCCATTAGCTTGCCTACAATGGTGGTAAGGCTGACTAGTCTATAATTACTAGGTTCATCCTTGGGTCCACTCTTGTGGAGAGACATCACATATGCCATTCTCCAGTCCTGAGGCAAGTCCCCCATTTAAAAAGCCTTACTAAGCTATGATCCAGTCAATAAGAGGCAAATGGGCAACAATGGATGGGAGGGGAAGAACAGCCTCAAGGACTGACACTACTGACTTTCCTAACAAATTTAAATATACCGTATCACTGGTTGTACTGAGAAAGAAAAAAAATGCACATGTGGGCTACAGTCCAACACATCGAGTGAAAGTGGGCCAAGTAAGGGGGACCCATTGGCTTCACAAATCTTTCTGGGGGCCCCCAAAACCCTAAAGCCGGGCCTGGTTGGATGTACCAAGTGTTGCAAAGTTTGCGGTGCCCCTAAAACACAGCAGAAGCCAGTCCTATGCCTCTTACAATGGGACCAAAAAGATCCCTAACTTGGTTCCCCATACCCTGCACTGCAAAGCTGCTAAAGCATAGGTGCCCTCAAGGGCCCATAACGAGGGCGATAGGGTCAGACCAATGGGGGGTGGAGGGAGCTTACTGCCTGGCACTGCAGGGTGGTTCCCATCTCCCCTCATGACAGCATGGCCTGGAAGCTAATAAGAAACTCAAAACCCCACTCTGCCTACACTCAGTAAGGTAAGAACACTGGCAAAAATACCTATCATAACTACAAATTAACTAGAACAATAACAAACTCTGTTAAACCTGAAAAGGGGAAACATTAGTACAAAGTCTGTGTACATGCCCTTGACAAGAAATAGTTGGGGATACTCTTGGAAAACCCAGAATCCATGGACCATAAAATAACCAAAAATGAAAAGAATACAGTCTGGTGGGAAGGAAATATGGGGGGAGTATAGCAGCCAGAGACCCCCACATCCCCCAGTGCAGAGGATATAATGATGTCAGGTGTGGCCAAGTACTGCAGTCCCAAGCCACACACAATACCTTCACAAAAGACTAGTGATGTCTGGAGCCAGCCAGCAAAGGATGAAGACACCTCACCAATGCTGATCCCCCAAGCTCCTGCATTTAAGTGCCTCAGGGGCTAGGGGAGAAACATAACCGGTACAAAGGGGAAAGAGAAGGGGTCAGCATGGATCTTCCATGCTGGAGGAAACTGAACACTTCGAGCTTGGGGAAAGCATATAGTTCAGCGGATCCATTCTAGAGGAGGTTTCTGCAGCTTGTGCTCACCAGGCACCGTAGCTGAAGCGGGACACTGTTGAGGAAGAACAGGTGGAATGAAGGCTCTTTTCACCCAAGAACAAGTATCCATGAGAGCCAGCTACTCTGGAGATCGTTAGGAAGCCTTGGGCCCAGAAGTGCAAGTAGGGTGATAAAAAGTTGGCTGCACTGGCATCTTGGCAGGACTGATAGGATCAAACCTGTTGTGCGCTGGTATGGTAGGAATCACTGCTGGGCTGCTGGAAGTCTAAGGTGATGGGGAACTCAGACAAGCACTGCAGAAAGGATTCCCCTTCTTCTTGGTACCCACACAAGCCTCTGCCTTCTGCCTTTTTTCCATTTCCTACTGCGAGCCCGTTTCTTTGGAATCCATTGCTGATCATCCTCCAGGAGCTGAGTGTGGACACCAGATGGCACTAACTGCACCAGCAGGGTAGTATCTATGTCTGTTGCCTCTGAAAACTGGGGAGGGAGTTCTCATATGGAGAGATGGGGAACACATAGCCTGGCCACTCACCAGCAATAATGTCCCCCTCCACTACCAGAGAGTCAAACTGATATGATGCCCCATTAACAGTGACCGCAGATAAGCTGGATATCACAGCGCTTCTTTGAACATCTACATGATTGAGTTTCTGTTTTACAAGGCCATATGCCTGATGGCACTGGGACAGCTCAGTCGAAAAATCCTGGTAAAAAGAGATGGTGTATCCTTTCCAGTGAAGCAGACCCCTCTCCCTAGCCAGTCTGTCTGAGAATATTTTCTTTAATCAGATATCTTAGCAGTTTGAGAGGGATGGGACAGGGTCTGTCCCTAGGCTTGGAACTAGGGACCAGAGACCTGTGGGCCCACTCAGTTTCAAGAGGTGGGCAGTTAGGGGCATTAAGAATGGCAAGACTCAACTTTTGCAGAAAAGGAATGAACTCGATACCTTTGACCTCTTCGGGCAGTCCTACCGGGCAGAGGTTATTCCACCTGGCCCTGTTCTCTATGTCACTGACCTTCCATAATAAATACTTGATGGAGCAATCCTGCTCCCAAAACATGGCCTGCAGGTCTTCCGCTGTACTTTCCACCTATTGCAGGTGCTGCTTCTTGCTTTTTGTTGGGAGTCCTATGCTAGCAAGGTCACTGTTCGTTTTGGCAGCCACTTCAGATCGACTCTGTCCAGTAATATTCTTTGAAGCAAACCGGTAACATGGGACAGGTACAGGGGTGATGATGGCACTGCTGCCACGCTACCCACTGGAGCGAGGAGAAACTTGAGACAGACAGCTGTGGTAAGGCCCCCATGATGCATACCTTCGCTTTTCGCTACTGTGCTGAAAAGGGGAAGGCAAAGTCCAGAGTCTGAGAGAAGCAACAAATTACTGCATCCCTGGTGCCAGGACAGGGCTCATTCTGCTCAGTATGGTGAGGGCTACCAGCAGTGACCCATGGATGAAGTATGGCCCTCTCAGGGTAAGTGCTGTGACTCAAAATTAGCCAGCCATCTTGTTGGCAGCTAGCTGGTCCTTTTAGCTGAAAAACTGGTATACTTAGAGAGGCAGGGAGCAAAAAAACAACATGCGGAGATACAATGTCTATTAGTATTTATTTATTTCAAAAGTTTCACCAGGAAAGACATACTGAGCTGGTAACAGCTCATTTCAAGATGCATCCTGGGGGAAGGGGTAGAGGAGGGTCATTAATAACAAATAGAACACTATTTGCATACCACGTAACAAGCAACAACGAGAGCATTTAAGCAAAATATGTAAATTGGCATGGATATAGCAGGATACAACCCGAGGACAAGAGGATTTAAGCAATAATGACCAAACAGCTGGTCATTTCCTGGCGATTAACGACCGGCTGGGGGGGGGGAATGGCCCAAAGCACATTCAAGGGCCAACCCCACCCAGTCAGTTATTAATTAAAGGAAATGACTGACTGTGAGGTCATTAGTGCAATTATAAGTCAAATCACAATGCTGAAAGTTTTTGTTCTTTAGGTTTTTACTGCCGAAAACAATTTGTTTGATGCCACTGCTGCTGTCCGCATACAGTGTGTGGGCCGAGTGTCACTGCCATGCTGGTCATTTCTAAGAGATTTCAGACAGGCATGGCAGTCAATCAGTGAGCTAGTTCAGCTCATGAATAATTAATTAGACTTATAATGTAGGTTCACAGCTAAACTCAGTGATCAGCATCACTTATTTGAGACCATTAGGGAACTCAGTATATTAATTTTGGTAACTCACTATGGTGTCCTGGTGTCCATTTTCTTTAGCAGAGGAGCTTAACTGAGCAGTGGTATATTGGTAACTCAGTTTCTTTTCGTTGTGGTTGGCTTTGGCAGGGTGAGCCGCAAATGTCAGCTTGCACTTTAGGGAGAAGATTTTGAATCTATCCCTCCTGAATGTGTGTGATGATCAAGTTTGGCAGTAGCTCCTGGGAACTTGTAGTAGTCAGCTCACTTACCAATCAATAGGAGAAGCTTGTTCTCGAGTGGACCCCTCAGATTGGTAGTGGGGCATAAGTCAGAACTGGTGAGGTGGGTCACATCATGTTGTGGCAGCGAACTCACATGTTCAAGTGGTACAGCAGAAGTGGTCCCGTGGTTGGTTTAAGTTTTTATTTTGCTGGCCAACAAAGTTCTGTTTTCAGGACTTGTGCAGTGGATGCTGAATTTTTCCGCCCTGTCAACCGGTGCACTTTCCAGTAGTAGTGGAGATAGTGAGCAGTGTACCTTTTCTGTTCCTTGGTACCAACCGCAGCAGGGCGCTGTGCAAACTATCAAGAGGGAACAGTGGGGCTCATGGTGGAGCGGACTGTACCAGAGGTGCGGCTTTACTCACTGATTCCACAATGACAGGTTCACTTTAAAGGCTGAAACTGGGCACAATTTGCTCCGCCAGACTGGGGTGTAGCGGAAAATAAAGAAAATCAGCTGTTGTATTTGACAGTAATTTTGTGGAACTTCAGTTCCCAGTGTATGGAGAGTCTCTATTTGGTGGCCACCTCGGTGTAGTCCAGGCTGCGCCCCCTTACTTCATATGAACGACTTGATACATTCTATAGCCACATGTTCTGGGTGACTGTCATTCCTGTGAAGCTGTTACTTGCATTTCAAAATGGCTCAAACAACATATGGGTGCCTGTGATTTTCTGGCAAATAAAATTTGTTAAAGAAAAGAAACAAAATTTCATTGGAGACCACCACTTTTCAACAGGCCTCATCAGGCACAGTTTATGTAGCATCTTCCTCCAGATTGCTTTATCTTGAGTTCAAGCATATAATTCTTTTTCCTCTGAAGATTCCCCTGATAATGAAAATAATGTAAAACTCCGGAGCATGACATTGTCAGTTAGACAACGGTGCCTCTCGACACCCTTCACAATATTTCATGTGATTAAATGTAGCAGCGAAGAATACCGATTTGATTGATGGGCTCTTTTTTGATATTAACGGATCCAAACGGAATTTTTATTTTAGTTGTCAGTTGAAATGCTGGTCATCTTGTTGTGACATTTGGTGGCCCAATCTTTTAGTAAGTCGATAATTTTGTAATTTTATGTAGTTTGAAGGATAGGTAGCCAGCTCAGCTGATTACATAAGCTAGGCCAGTGCACCAGGAATTCTTGAAACTAGCTATGGAACTGCATGTTACACCAACTGCACAATCAACATGGCCATCTGAAAAAGAACTCCTTGTCTACAACCACTAAGTTTTTTATCCGGCCTCAGATTTTACATTCATTTGGTAGCCTGAGCACACCATAAATTGTGGGCAGAATACCAGTTTCTAGCCAGTGGCATTATATTTATGCTTGGAGTAATGGTTTGTATGTAGTTCACAAACTGTCTAGGAGCATCGGAGAGTGGTATTAAGCTTGAATCAGTAGACTAGTTTTAAGCCTGGATAGCAAAGTAGTAATTTGATATTCTTACTGAACCACCACATTTGAAATGATATTTCAAGCTTTGTGTGTGATTATCTATTTATTCATTTATTTTTTATAATCAAGAGAGCCCGGCAGTTCTACAGCAGCATACTCTGCCACCTTTGTGAGACTGCGATTTATGTGCAGACTTGGGTGACCCACCCTGAGGCCAGTAGTGGGTAAGGTACAGCGCATAGGTGAAGTGCTTAGCCCCCAGGGGTGGGAACACTGCTTGCCTTTTCCAGCAAAAGCACACTTCATCTTCAGGAAGCATCTCCTGAATTTTCAAATACCAAGGCACAGATCAGGAAAGACGTGAACATGGCTTTTGAGAGAAATAATTGTTACCTTCCCTTTAGCTGGATTGAATAATTTTGCCTTTCTGAGAAGGGTTGCAAAAGACGGTAATGAAGACATCATTTGGTTTGCAGTAAATAGTCTTTCTGTAACAGCTATTAGTGTCAGCTCAGATATTTCCTGAAGAGCCTTATGTATGCTATAAATCCCAGAGGACCTTAGCCATCAAATCACTCAGTTAGATTCCGCATATGCTAATTCTTGTTTGAGGCTACATTCTCCAGTTTCTCGGCTCCTACTCTAAACATCATATTTCAGAGGTCAGAACTCAGAATCCTACACTGTAGCTTTCAGTTCTGTTTTCTGCGTAATATCCTGAGGTTCTGAGCTAGTTCCCCTACTAGTTCATCAGCATTACTTTATTCTCTAAATTCAGATGGAGTAAAATGGTGTAACTCCCCAGTCATGAAGGGAAAATACTGATGAGGAGCCTAGTAACGTAATTGCTACCCAAAGCAGCTTAACATCATCTCACACGAAAATGGAGCCATATCATAATTCTCCACATTCCCTCTCACTGTAGGATACTCTGGTCAATTTGATAAAGGATAATACATGACAGGGTGTGAGGTTTTAAAGGAATAATGGACATCTTGGGGCTAGCTGAGCGCTGTAACCCCAGAGAAGTACATTATTCCCTTATGATCACACACCCTCAAATGTGTTATCCCACGTATAAAATGGGCTTTGAAGTGTTAAAAAAATATGTAGTTCAGGTCTGGAGAGTGGGTTTCTGAAAATAGTCAACAGTCATGTGTTTAGTCCAATAAGGTTACAGGATTTTCATCGTCCACTTTATCACACAAATTTAACAACACTGTGCCAACCCATGAGTGAGACTGAAGATCAGGTGCTCAGCTCCTATGAAGGGAGGGAGGGAAGGCAGGGGCTACACGGCATTCATTCATTCACCTTCCCGCCACTGATCAGTCAAAAAGCAGCACTGACTGCCTTCCTGATGGGAGGAAGAGTGCAGCCAGGATGGCATTAGTCTTCGGGATACAGAATGGGAGGCACAAAAATAGAGATAAAGAAGAGTTAACCACACTGCTCTAGTGAGGGAGGTTTAGTGATAGTGAATACTCAAAGCACTAATTAAGCAATAAGGCATGATCAGGGTGTGCATAACTGTGTAATAAGAGCAGGCCTCAGGAATTGAAGCACGAGGCAATGCCAAGGGCTTGTTGCACCCAATAAGTGCTGTTATCCCACAATGATACACACACTGGAGTGTCATATTGCAATTATAAAATGGTTCTTCTGATTTTTATTATAAAAACTGAGTAATGGAGTTCAGAAAGGTAAGTATTTCTGACCGGTGCTGTTGTGTTAAAATAACAGTCATGTGAGTACATCTGACCAATTACTGGTCTTCATTTGCTTTACCCATTTTATAATGGGTGATATCAAAGTTTTTTTTCATGATGGTTTTAATCCTGCTGAGCCAGAGGCAGCTATTCAGCCACATCCCTGGGCACCTCTGACCATCTCTGCCTCCTCTCCATGCCAGGGGACTAGTCCCCTGCAGACTGCCCCCCTCAGTGGGTCCAGGGAGGGGAGGGCTGTCCCCCCCCGGAGTACTCACATCCAGAATATCCACCATGTAAGGGCTGGTGAAAGTGCCCCCTGGTCTGTTCCTTTTTCCTCTAATTTTCTCCCTCTTCCTCTATGTCCTGGGGCCATGGAGGCATGGAGGATGCATGTGCATGGAGGTGTGCTTGTGTTCCGGAACCGTAGAACCTTCCACACCCCTAGACCTACGTCTTGCCATCTGTGTGTCAGCACTTCTGCCAGGCCTCTAGCTGGTGGCAGCCAGCAGCTGGGAAGACCCACCACCCAAGTTCAAGAGAGGAGTGATGCCAGATGGCTGCTCGATTCTCCCTTGGCTCTCCCCGCCCCCCAACCCACAACAACCTGAGCTCATTTCCAAACTCAGGTCGCCAGTGTGGTGAGAGATAAGACATGTACAGTGCCTCAGCCCTCTACACCATTGAGCCAGCACTGCATTATGACAGATCTAACAAGTCATCCTGAGAATGAGCGAGGAATTACCGCAACTGTGGCTATACCATATTAGCATTCTTCACAGTAAACACCAAAGGGATTGTCAGTTCTTTAGCTTGCCTACAGGACACACTTCTCTGAGTGCTTATTATGTTCAGCAAAATTATTTTATCAAGATAGGTTGAAAGTCAACTACAGTAACCTCTTGCTATAACGACCCCCTTTATAATGAATAGTCGGCTATAATGAATGGGTTGTGGGGTACCCATCATCAAGGATTCAGCCACTTGTTGGTGGCGTTATAGCTGCATTTAAAGAGCACCAGTTTCAGTGCTTAAGTCTAGCCCTCCAGTAGCAGCTTACCTTCTCAGGACTTCAGCAGTCCACTTTTAAGACTTTATTAATAAAAACATGGAAACATAGAATGTGACAGCAGATAAGGACTGTTGGGCCCATCCAGTCTGCCCATTTCTTTTATTTGATCTTCATTTTTTTACTGCAGACCCTACTTGATCTATAGCACAATCCCCCCTCCCATTTCTTTTGCCTCTGTCCCAGGAAATTTTTAACCCGCCACTGTTTTTGCCCCCACCACCTCTGCTGGAAGGCTGTTTCAGGCACCCACCATGCTTTCTTTGAAGAAGTACTTCCTCACATCCCTCCTGAATTTACCCCCTCCACCTTCGTAACATGCCCCCTTGTTCTAGATCACCTTTTTCTCTGAAAGATACCCCCCTCCTGTACCTTATTAGTGCCTGTGAGGAATTTAAAGGTTTCTGTCATATCCCCCTCTCCCACCTTTCCTCCAGGGTGTACATATTAAGCTCCTTTAGTCTTTGCTCATAGGGCTTTTGATGTAGACCTTGCATCATTTTGGCAGCCCTCTTCTGGACTGCCTCCACTCTGTCTTTGTCCTTCCTGAGATGTGGTCTCCAGAACTGGACACAGTACTCAAGTTGGGGTCTTACCAGCGATTTATATAGGGGCAGCACTACTGCCCTCTTCCTATTAGTGATACTGCTTCCTAAGCACTCCAGCATCCCACTAGCCTTTCTGACTGTCTTGTCACACTCTCTGGCCACCTTTAGGTCATCCGATGTGATTACCCCAGGTCTCTTTACTGCTTGGTCTTTATCAGTATCACTCCACCAATTTTGTACTCCACTCCTAGTTTTCTATGGCCCAAGTGCATTATTTTGCACCTTTTTGCATTAAAACCTAGCTGTCATACCCTTGACCACTCTGCAAGTCTTTTCATATCCCTACCTATTATTTCCACATACACCCCACCCTGGAGTGTCGACTCTGTTGCATATTGTGGTGTTATCCACAAAGAGGCAGACTTCCCCTTCCAGTTTCTCTGCTATACTTATAAAGACATTGAAACTGACTAGTCTCAACACTGATCCCTGAGGTATGCCTCTGGTTACTCTCCCTTCCTCAGAGCGCACTCCCCTTTACCCTACCCTCTCCTCTGTGTCCTACCTGCTAACCAGTTTCTTTCCCAGGTTATCACCTTGTTACCCACCGCCAAGTTACCCAATTTGCTTATCAGTCTCCTATGTGGAATGATGTTGAAAGCCTTGCTGAAATCCAGGTAGGCCATGTCCACTGTCCCTCCCTGACACAGCTCCTTGTTCACCCAGTCAAAAAAATCTATCAGATTTGTTTGACATGACCTTCCCTCTATGAAACCATGCTGCCTTGCATCCTGTAATCTGTTGGATACTAGGTATTCCACAATCCTTACCTTTAACAGTCTTTCCATTAACTTACCCACCACTGATGTCAGGTTGACAGGCCTATAATAGCCCCCCTCTTCCTTGCTACCACTTTTGTGAAGTGGAATTACCTCTGTCCTTCTCCAGTCTTCTGGGACCATGCTGGTCTCCAGTGATTTGTTAAAAAGGTCTGTCAGAGGTATAGTCAGTATCTCCCAGAGCTCCCTCAGCATCCTTAGATGTACCCCATATGGTCCCATAGCTTTGTCCATCTTTAGGTTATCAAGTGCTTTCTGGACTCTCTCCAGAGAAAATGCACTAGTGTCCATTTCCCTCCCATCAAAGCTCCTGGTGTCTTTTCATGGTCCATCCCCCTTTCCCTTCTACTGTGAACACTGAGCGGAAGTATTTGTTCAAGATGTTTGCTTTTTCTTGATACTCCTTGATACCCCTCAGTACAGTATGCCGTTCTGGAAAAGTGTGGTTCCTCTATGGAGGCACCCACAGTGGAGACCAAGGAGGATGCTGGGAACCTCCACAAATTAGACCCACAGGAGGGTGACATGGGACCCCACAGGGGATGGAAACAACTCCTGGTGGGGGACTCCATTGTTAGGAAGGTAGAACTGGGGGGAGGAAGGGGAGAGGGAGGTAAGGTGTCTGCCTGGCACCATGGCTTGGAGGGACAGGGAGCGAATCCTCAGGATTGCAGGAGCAGCTGCACAGAGGAGGGAGCTGGATGTCATTGTCCACCTAGGGACAAATGACCTGGCTAAGAAAGGGATCAAAGCAGTGCAAGAAGCATTTGTGGAGATGGGGAGGGGCCTTAGACAAATAGCACACATGGTACCCTTCTCGGAGGTGCTGCCTGTCTATGGCATGAGTGAGGCTAGGGTGCTCCACACCATGGGATTCAATCAGTGGTTGAAAAACTGATGCAGAGCTCAGGGATTTGGCTTCATTGGGGACTGGGGGTCCACCTGGAGGGATGCAAGCGTATACTGGTGTGATGGTCTATCCAGGAGGGGAACCAGGATCCTAGGTGATAGGTTTAAATACTTCATTGGCAAGCATTTAAACTAGCCAAGGGGGAGGCACTGGAAAGGAGCAGGAAAATCCTAGCCCCCAAAAAAATCAGGGTACTAAGTGAGGTAGACACCAACATAGAGATGTCAATAGGAGAAGCACAGGGTAAATGGAGAAAGTGACAAATGCAATAAGGACAGGGATGGGGCAAAAGGGGTAAGGCCATCAAGAAATGGAGGTATGAGTACCAATGTCCGAGGTGGGCAACAAGCTCCCTGAACTGGTGGCCTTGATGGAAGAGGGATGCCTGGATATCGTAACAGTCACAGAAACATGGTACACAGAGAACCATGGCTGGGATGTTAACATACCAGGGTACACAACCTACAGGAGAGACAGGCAGGGCAGAAGGGGGGGGGAGTAGCTCTCTATGTAAGGGAAGGGATAAAACAACTGAACAAAAGAGTAAATAGGGAGGAGAGGAGGCACTGTGGGTCACCTTAGAGACTGGAAATGGCACCACAATCCACACAGGGGTTGTATACAGACCCCCATGTCAGGGGGAGGGAATGGACAAGGATATGATAGAAGGTATACTTAGGATGGCAGAGAAAGGGGAGATACTGTTAATGGGGGACCTTAATATGCCAGATGTTAACTGAAGCACCTTTGCTGCAGCCACATCCAAAAGCAGGACCATTCTTGATGCCCTTCAGGTGGCATGCCTCAGACAGCTAGTTTTGGAACCTACTCACAAGGGAGCAATCTTAGACCTCATACTCTCAAATGGGGACAGTGAGAGGATCTCAGATCTAGAAGTGGGTAGCCATTTGGGAACAAGTGATCACCAAACAGTGTGGTTCACGATAAACTCAGCTACAGAGTCAAGCCATACAAAAGTGAGGGTTCTGGACTTCAGGAGGGCTGACTTTGGCAAGATGGGAGAGTGCCTTAGAAAAGCGCTAGCAAACAGGCTAGAAGGAGGAGTGGAGCAACAATGGGAAATATCAAAACTGCCATCACATAGGCAACAAGCCTTTGTGTGAAGCAAATAAACAAATCAAAACAAAAGAAAAAGCCACTATGGTTCTCAAAAGAAGTGGTGGTGAAGGTTAGGGAGAAAAACATAGCATTTAGGAAGTATAAGAAAATACAGAAGGAGCAGGACAGAGAACTGTACCAGTTAAGGCAGAATGAAGCAGGGAGGGTAGTCAGAATAGCAAAGGCACAAACTGAGGAAAAGATAGCCAACTCGGTTAAGAAGGGGGATAAAATCTTTTATAGGTATATCAAGGAGCATAGAAAGACAAAGGGAAGGATAGTGAGGCTGAATAGAATGGATGGTGGGTGGGTAGAGAGTGACAGTGAAAAAGCAGGGATACTGAATGAATACTTCTGTTCAGTATTCAGAAAAGAGGAAGTGGGGGAGGTGCCTAATCCAATTAACAGAAGCACTCTGGAGAGAGGGGTCGATCCCAGTCCTTTCACAGAAGAAAGGGTTCTGAAAGAACTCCTAAAACTGAAGGTGGACAAAGCAATGGGTCAGATGGAATTCACCCCAGAATTCTAAAAGAATTAAGCAGAGAACTAGTGACACCACTGACTACCCTTTTTAACAAATCATGGGAGGATGGTGTGGTACCTGAGGACTAGAAGAAGGCTGATGTGATTCCCCTTCACAAAAGTGGGACCAAGACAGAGGCAGAAAACTACAGACCTGTCAGTTTGACCTCTGTGGTAGGGAAAGTGATGGAATCACTTCTGAAGGAAAGAATTGTTGAGTACCTAGAGGCCAGTGGGGCACAAAACCCAAGGCAGCATGGGTTCACAGCAGGAAGGTCATGTCAGACGAATATAATTGATTTCTTTGACTGGGTGACCAAAGTAGTAGACCAGGGAGGGGCTGTGGACATGGCCTACCTAGACTTTAGCAAGGCATTTGACACAGTACCACACAAAAGATTAGTAATCAAATTAACCAGCCTGGGAGTGGGTCCCAGGGTGGTAGCCTGGGTAAAACATTGGCTGAACAACAGGACATAGAAGGTAATTGTAAATGGAGTCCACCCTGAAGAAAGAGGGGTTACTAGTGGGGTACCACAGGGTTCAGTACTGGGTCCAGTCCTTTTTAATGTCTTTATAAGTGACATTGCAGAGGGACTGGAAGGAAAAGTATGCTTCTTTGCAGATGACACAAAGATCTGCAACAGGGTTGATACACAAGGAGGCGTGGAAAGGATGAGAAGGGACTTGGCAAGGTTGGAGGAATGGTCAGAAGTATGGCAGCTTGGATTCAATGCAAAGAAGTGCAAAATAATGCACCTTGGAAACAAAAACCCAGGGGAAGATTACACATTGGGGGGTAGTAACAACAACAAAAATGGAAAGGGACCTGGGGGTAATCATATCAGATGACCTTAGGGTTGGCAAGCAATGTGAGAAGGCAGTAGGGAGGGCTGGGGGGATACTGGGATGTATAGGGAGAGGCATCACCAGCAGAAAACAGGAAGTTGTAATCCCCTGTACAGACAGTTGGTGAGACCCCATCTGGAGTACTGCATCCAGTTCTGGAGACCCCATCTCTGCAAGGACATAGACAGGATGGAGGCAGTTCAGAGGAGGGCAACTAAAATGGTGCAGGGTCTGCAAGAGAAGCCATCTGAGAGAGGACTAAAGGAGCTTAATATGTATACCCTTGAGGCAAGAAGGGCTGAGGGGGGGACATGATAGAAACATTTAAGTACCTCAGTGGAATCAACAAAGTCCAAGAGGGTAGCATCTTTCAGAAAAAGAGATGTGCAAGAACAAGGGGACAAAATTTGAAGATACAGGGGGGACGGCTCAGGGGCAATGTAAGGAAGTATTTCTTCGCAGAGAGGGTGGTGGATGCATGGAATAGCCTTTCTGAGGAGGTTGTGTGGTATAAAACTGTGGGAGAATTCAGGAATGCATGGGACAGACATAATGCAATTTTTGTGGGGGGTAGGAAGAAATAGGCTGTTGGTTAAATAGGATCTGCAGCTTATCCTGTAAGTAGGGAAATGGGAAGACTAGGTGGGCCAAGCGGTCCTTATCTGTCGTCAAAGTCTATGTTCAAAGTCTATGTTACAGTCACCTCCCTCCATCTTTAACTGTGCAATTCCTCCCTTTGTCTTCCTTTTTTCACTAACATCCCCCGAAAATGTCTTGTTCCCTTTTGACACTCCCTGAGCCATTCTTTCCTTAATTTGCACCTTTGCGCTCCATACTGCTTTGTTTGCCTCTATGTTCCTAATATACTTCCCAATCCTTCTCTCTCTGGGTCTCCTTTTACCTTCTGAATGTACTCTTGTAGCCTTTACCTTTTCTGCTACCTATTTCGAGACCCATATCAGTCTCTTCTTTTTTTACTTCTGCTTACTTGCTTGATACAGAGGTTTGTTGCCTTCACTATGCACTCTTTTAGTTTGGCCACTTTTCCTCCACCCCACCCACCACCCACCCCACCCTCGGTTATCTTCCCTTGCCATGTCAATTCTGAGGCAATCACCCATCTTAGAAAAATCAGCTCTTCTGAATTTTAGGACTCTCCCCATTGTGTTTGGATTCTGCAGCAGTTCTTGGACTACATTGTACAATGATCACCAGTCCCCAAATGGCTTCCCACCTTGATGTCTGCAACACTGTCTCTGTTAGTAAGCAGCCAGTGTCCCTGTTAGTGAGCAACAGATCCAGTTTTGCTCCATCATGAGTGGGTTCACTGACTAGTTGCATGAGGAATCCCTCCTGCAGGGAGTCCAGGATGTCCTTGCTTCTGCTTCTAGCGAAAGTTGCAGCAGGGAAGCTTTAATCAACATCCTGCAGATTGAAGGCCCCCACCAGCAGCACTTCCCCTTTTCTGCCATTTTGCCAATTGCTTCTAAGTTATAACATTTCCTTATCTAACTCCTCCCCCGGTGCAGGATGCCTGTAGATCACACCTGTCCGAATAGTGGCTCCATTTCCGGACTCGAGTGTGACCCACAGCACATCTACCCTCCCTAAATTCCCTGTATTTCTGTTGCTTTTGTGCTCTACATCACATAAAGCACCATTCTCCCTCCTTTCCTTTCTACCCTGTCCCTTCTGAACATCGTGTAACCCGGTATGACCATGTCCCAGTCATGGTTGTCAATGCAGCATGACTTGGTAATGGCCAAAATATCCAGATCGGTCTCCGCCACGATGGCCTCTAGGTCTGGTGTCTTATGGCCCAGTCTCCTAGCATTAGCACACATGGCCTTCCAAATTTTGTTGTTTTTTTTTTTGCCTGTACCATCCCCCCTTTTTCCTTTTGTTCCCCCTTCCTCACTCCTTTCTTGTGTCTGCTTCATTTCCCCCTTCCTCCTTTGCTAACCCCCTGCTTCCTTGATTAACTTGCTCCATTGTGGGACTCTCACCCTTCGGAATCTCCCTACACTGTAACTGAGCCTGTGGGGGGGGGAGCAGTTTCTGCTTCCCTTTTTCTTCCACACACACACACACACACACCCCATGCCCCCTCACCCCAGTTTAAACATTATTCATCAAAGTAAAGTTTAAACCATCCAGTGAAAACTGTGGTTCCCATCCCGGATGGATGCAGATTCAACATAAAAGAAAAAGGAATAATAATTCCTTGGTCAGAACAGTTGATCACCTGATCCCTTCCCCTTCCTGGTTCCCAAAAGTAGAGGGTGCCGCCCTTGCATTCTCATGTTTTGTGATGTATTAGTTTGGAGATCATGGGGATGTGCTGTATTGACAGCAATAGGGAGTGGTTTGGAAATGGTATTTTTGAGATTTTAGAGGCCTCCATCTCTTTTTTCTGCTCACAGACTGTCAGCCAGTCTGTGATCTCAGGGGTGGGAGGAGGGGTGAGCTGGTAGCCAGTTCCTTGTGAGTGCTTTCATGGTTGCTACTACAAGGATTAGGCAAAGATATTTTTTATTTCCCTTGATGGCCCCTCTATGGGGCAGGCCCAGTATCAGATTTTGGAATGATGGGTAAACTGATAGCTCCAGTATGTTCTGTATTACTTTGCGTATTTTCACCCAGTAGGGTGTCGTCATAGGGCAGTCCCAGAAAATTTAGTGTTTGGATCCCCTTCCTCCACCCAGGCGCCAGCATCTATTGGAGCACATATTAGAAAAGTGCTAGTAATAACGTTAAAATTAAGCTACAATACATGACTTTGACAAACAAATCCAAAATGGTTATCTTTTTGAATTATACAGTGACCCTCTCTATCTGGGAAAAAACATTTGAAAAGTATCTGTCTAAACTTCCTCATGACATAAAATCTCTCTTCTGGCATTGGAAAAAGAAAACCTCAGGAGCTTTTAAACACACAGCAGACCTGACATAGTCGGAAGCCCACAGGCATGAGTTTTCTCAGCAGCATGCTAGCGGCATGTCTGTAAAGAGGCAGGCCTAGTGTGGTAGATAGTGACCAACTGGGACAATATGGTCATCTGGCAGTATACACACTGCAAAGAGGCACCTTGTAGTGATGCAACCATCTGGATTCTTATTTCTGTACTCTCTCTACACCCGTCCAGTTGGGGAACAGTGAAGAGGGAATGCTAGGCTAACTTCTATACCAAAATGAGTGCAGAAACCCATGTGAGAGGAAAGGTGGGGCTGCAGTAGGCTGAACTTGGAGATCACAGGAAATGAGTTGGACTCAGACAATCTTAGATAAACATCCTGAATATTTACTATTCGTCTGCCCACAGGCCTACACCTGCTATACCCAGAGACTGAAGGCTTCTCTACCTTCCTGGCCTCTCTTAAATAACTAAGGCCCCTTTTTCCTGGACCTGTACCAGCACAATGACTTTACATTCCTTGCCTGAAGGGACTATAGTGACTACTATGCCTATAGCCCAAACTCAGTTAGCCCACTTACCCCTATTAGCCAGATTCCCCACTTAAATAGCTAACCAAAAACATCCAGCAGTTTAATACTGTATGCCTTTTAAATGATAATACTCTGTATTTAAATGAGCATTACCAGCTCTGTGCATTAGCAATTGCAATAACGTGCACTAACAAATTACTTTATAAATACTCTAAGGGGCTCCTGTCCTAGTCTGTTGAGGACAGAGTCCCTTTTAAGTTCTTAGCAATGTTCTGTAAAACAAAATCAGTCCCTTTAAAGACAAAGGTAGTTCAGCAGTACCACAGTCATTGGCAGCTGCAGCTTGAAAACAGATGAAGCTTCGGGAGAACAGCAGTGGACCTTTAGGAGTTGCTAGTTCTTGGAGGCATCAGATAATGTTGTGCTTCTCTAGACTGTAACTGGACTGGAACTGGAACCAAACTAGCTCATGCAGCGTGACAGGCATAACATTTCAGGAACACAGTTACAGTGGCACCAGCCAGATGAAACAGTACCTTGCAGTATTACTACAAAATGCTACAGTATGCTGCAAGGAGCAGTGTAATTCAGTGAAGAGTTCAGCCCTTTTGTCAAGCTGTATTTTGTGATATGTCTGCAAGGTACTGCGTTGCTTCCTGACTGACTCCACTGAACCTCTCTGCAGCAGGCATAAGCCGAGTTTTCCCTATACTTATTGACCTACTTGCCATATCACTGGGATTTAGGTGGCCCCCTGTCTCCCATTTACTGTACTGAGGGCTAGTTTACTAAGCCCTACCCTGACCGTAGGCCTCTATGGTTGGACATCTTCCCCTCATTTCTGGTCTAGTTTGTCTTAACTGCTCAATCTCCTTGATTTCTGAACATGCAGTCCCTTTTAAATGCTTCACAGTTCTGCATAAATGAAATTTTGTGCTGTGACTTGACAGAATCCTTCTTGTCCTCACCAGTACCAATCAGCTGGGACCCATGTGCAATCCAGCAGCAGTATGAGCCGCATTGGAATGTTGAGTTTTGAAGCTTGTGGGGAACTGACATGTAGGATATGCCCTTTTTCCTCCCAAGTAAAAACAGCCAAAAAATGCACACTTTTATATGTAACCCCCAGATGGCGCTATCCCAAGGGCTACTACCCCTGCCTGCTTAACCTCTAACAGGTTGAGGGGCCCAGGTCCAATGGCGGGTGCCTCCACCCAGAGGTCGGGGTTACTACTGTCTGGTATGACTTAGTCACAGCCCTCTGGGACACTGCAACTCCACTTTCTTCCCACTAGTGGCCCACACAATATATTAAAAGTACCTTTACTGTATAGACTTACCCCTGGGACTGGTTCGATTAGCTTGACTCTGGGAACCCCCTGTAAAGTAAGATGGTGTAATACAATGGCCACTGTATGATATTTCAACACAAACACATATCTTAGGCAGTGTAACTTTGCTAAACAACCAAATCTGATTTATTTAGGGGATAGTAACAAGGACAGGGGGAAATCAGGTTAATTAATTCAGTCACACTAATTTTCAGAGCACTGTGCACAGGGTTAGAGTCCCTATAAGTCACTCTCACTGGGTACCCAGGATGGGGGAGGCTAGCCAGGATCGGTGCAGCTGGTTGGGGCCCTGGGGATGGAAAATACTTGCAAAATACCCAGTTTGTAATCCGGAGCCGGTGGGCTCAGTTTGTGTATCAAGGAATAAAAATCAGATGAAACACTTGCAAATTCAATGGTTCAGCTGGCAGGGAGCTACCCTGATTTTTACTCACGACTTTTGCTGGACACCTTTCACACAGCTGGGGACATGGGCCTGTGAGCAGGACACACCCCAAACATTTATATGTAAAATAAGGTTACCATACCAGGCAGCTGCTTTCATATCCCGTTCGCACTTACTGCCAACCCTGGGAATTCGTGATGCAGCTTCACTCTCCTGACAGACCGAGCACAATGAAGCAGTTTCTCCAGTCCTCTACAGGGTAAGCCTGGTTCCTGGCCACATAGCCTCTCCTTTTCCTCCAAACACAGCGGATTCAGTCTGAATCACCACGGCAAAAGAGTCGCCTGACTTTCGTCCTCCACACGCACTTCCCACACGAAACTCTGCAGCGCAGAAGCCCGGAGCTCCTTCCTCAGTCACAGCCACAACAGATCTGCCTTCTCAGCCACTGGGCAGGGAATTACCATCAGGTGCCACTCAACCCAATTGGAGGGCTTCAGATGCCAGTCATCAACTTCCCCCATTGGTGCGAAAAGGTGCCACAGTGTAGGACTTCACTTCCCAGAATTACTGGCCATATCCCCAATTGACAGCTGGCTTCCGAAAGAGTCCGAATCCTGGTTGGTTGCTCAATACTGCATTTTAAGTTCCCCTCCCTCCTGATTGGATCCAGTTTGCAGTTCCGATCCAAAATGGAGGAGCAAAGCACACAGAGTCCCAGCTGCAAAAAAGGCAGGTTAGACAAAGTACATTTTTGTTACCACTCTAACAGATCATTAGCAAACAGTTACATCCCTGGGGAGTGCTCACTTTGCCCGCTTAGCAGCGGCAGAAACGGAGCACCTTGTCAGCAGCTCAAGTGGGACTCGAGCAAGAAACCACACAATCCCCCCAGTTCCAGACTTGCCTGTAACGCAAGCAGCTCTTAAAGAGACAATACCAGAGGCTCTAGAAGCACTCACAAACAGGCAGCTTAACTGCCGAACACCATCCAGGCTGGGGCCTTTAGGCAAGCTACTAGGGGACTTTTGGGAACCCCCATTTGCAGGGGGTTACATATATTACAATGTAGGCTGAAGTACCTGCAATGTATAGAACATTTGATTTGATTAGCAATGCAAGACAAAAAAAAGGAAAACCAACAAAGGTTTAAGTAAACTTTGAAATGCTAATTACTACCAAACCAGTAGGAAGTATGTCACTATTTACATTCTAGCTGTTGTCAGAGCATACACAGGAAGTTGATTTTTCATATCAGCACCTTCAGAGAAACCTTCGCAAATCAAGGATGCCACACACAGATCATAGAAAACCAGATCTACAGGGCAACAAAAATACCATGAAAGAACTTTTTAGTCTTGCATTGCTAATCAATACCAAGCCTCTACAAATAGCAGGCACTTCAGCCTATATTGTAATATACCTGAAGTAGACCTCGAAAGCTTGTGCCTTTACCTTTTCGTTAGCCTAATATAGGTAATGGGCTTGATTTTTCAAAGGCAGATACAGGGCTTGCGTCAAACCCTGCATCAACCCTGGACTTCTGAGCAGCTGTGCCAATCCCCTTTGCCACAACTCTGCCTGATTTTGGTAGGTCAGATGCGGTTGTGACGGTTTACCCGATTTACGGCAGCTTGCGATGAATCTTTGGTGCAAGCTGTGTAATATGGGTTCCTGAGATTGCTGCAAGGTGGACCAGAAAATGTTGGTCTAACTTGCAGCAGTCGATGCCCGGGATCGAAAATCCCAATCTCAAGCCAGGAGAAAGCCACAAGCCAGTGCGCCAAATCTCTGGACATGTATATATGAAATATGTTTGAGTGTGGTATCAGTAACTGTTTTAGGGACACTTGGCTTTTGTTTCATCTTCTCTTTGCTTTATAGACATAATTTTGTGCACTGTGTTTCATTAAAGGAGAACAGCGTTGAACCTGTAAGTCGTTTTTAATTACTAGTTCCAATTCTAGTATTTTTCTATTTATACAGGCCTTTTAGTAACCTTACTGGGTGTTTCTGCTTTACAGTCTGGTGATAAGTACCATGTTAGAACTGTATGAGGTAGTTTATGTCCCAAACAACTCCAGAGTTCTATAGCAGAACATAAATGCATTGTGCCAACAACAGAAGACCAGAACAGGACATGAACTACATCATACAGTTCTTAAAGAGCAGCTGATGCCTTTGGGAAAACTTTGGAAAACATACGAGCATACAAAAATGTCGAAGGCCTATCGCGTCTGCTCAAGATGTAGCTCACAGTTTGATAACTGCTGCTGCCCCTCCCCCATCCCTCCCCCGATTTCCATTCAGAGTCCCCCTGGTTTCTACCTGCCCTACCTGTACCCTACCCATGTATCTGTCCCATCGCTTCTTAAAATCTCCAACTGATTCCCTTAATATCAACTCCTCAGGTAGTGCATGCTAAGGCATCACCACCCTTTCCATGAAGTAATGCTTTCTCAGGTCTCTTCTATACTTCCCACTGACCAGTTTCAGGCTATGACCCCTTGTGGTCCCTTCCCCCTTCAGTCTGAATACCCCCTCTGTGTTTGTAAGCATTAATCACCGGCAGAGGAGGCTCCCGGTGATTAATACCTGCTAGGCGTTGTTGCAGTGACCGGTTCAACTTTCCCAGGGCACATTAATCACCGGTAGAGGCCCGGCCTTCTGATGATCAATGCACTTGTAACCGGACAACCTCGATTGCATGATAAACCAACGCCACAGCCATCTAATTTTTGCCTACACTACCTGCGGCTCTCTACGCGTGTCTCCCTATGTGTGTGCTGTCTAACTCTACCCCCTGCATCCACGCGTACCAGTCTTCCTCCTTGCAGGCTCTATCCCCCGTTTGGGATCCGTAAGCACCGACCGCCCACAGCGCTACTTGCCACCCAGTGGCTATAGTACCACTACAGCAGCAACACGGCATTATGGGGCGATAATGCGTGTTGTAGTCGACAACGCAAAACAACACGGCATTATGAGAAATAATGCCGTGTTGGGCCTCGAGAGCAACGCAAGAGCAACACGGCATGATGAGAAATAATGCCGAACAATTGTGCCCGCACTTCCCGCAACACTAACACTTTTAATATCGGCTTCACAATGCCGTGTTGCTCCTGCACCACGTGACGGCATTGCGCCTATCGCGTGGCTCCCTTGCACGGCTGTCCATAATGCCGTGTTACAAACTCTATTAATACCTTTCAAGTATTTAAAGGTCTCTATCATGTCCCCTCTGTCCCTTCTGTCTTCTAATGAGTACATTTTGAGCTCCATAAGTCTCTCCGCATAGAGCTTATCCCTCATTCCGAGGAACATCTTAGATGCCCTCCTCTGGACCCTCTCCAGGACACAATGTCCTTCTTTAAGTAAGGGTACCAGAACTGCACACAGTACTCCAAGTGCAGCCTCACCATGGATTTGTACAGTGACAGAATTACCTCCTCCCTTCTCAAAGTGATCTCCCTACCAATGCACCCCAGCATTCTGTTTGCCTTAGCTGCTGCTTTCCTACATTGTCCTGAGTGATTCATTTTACCAGTGATCAGTACTCCCAGATATTTTTCTTCCTCCGAGACTGTTAACTGTACCCCCCCCAATCTGTAGTCATACCCTGGATTCCTTGCTCCCAAGTGAAGTACACTGCACTTCCTAACATTAAACCCCAGCAGCCATGTGACTTGACAACTGTTCTAGTCTTTCTAGGTCTTCCTGGAGAGTCCTTCTTCCCTCCTCACCGTCCACCTCTGCACCTAATTTGGAGTCATCAGCAAACAGGCTCACGGTACTCCTAACTCCCACTGCAGTGTCTGAAATGAAAGCATTAACTCACTCGCTCCAGTAGCGCTTTTTGAAGTCCGAGAATTCCATTGCTTAACCTTAATTCAAAATGGCGTCTCAGAGCCTTAAATGACAATAGACTCAAAATCAAACCCTGAGGACCCTGCAAATGACCCTTCTGGGTGTTGATAGCTCCTCACCACCACCACTCGCTGTTGTCTGTCACTTAGCCAGTTCCCAGTCCACCTCACCATCCTTTCCCCAGCCCCCAAGTCGCTCAGCTTGCCCAGCAGTCTCCCATGCGACACTGAGTCAAATGCCTTACTGAAGTCTAAATATAAAACATCAACTGACCTACCACTGTCCAGAGACCTTGTCACCCAGTCAAAAAAATTCAACATGGTTAGTTTGACAAGATCGCCCCTTGGCAAAACTGTGTTGCCTGACATCCTGAAGTCCACTTACCTCCAAGAAGTTCACCAACCTTTCCTTCAGTACACTCTCCAACAGTTTCGCCACTATGGACATCAGGCTGACTGGTTTATAATTTTCCAGCTCATCCCTTGACCTGCTCTTATGGAGGGGTACTACGTGCGCCATTCTCCAGTCCGATGGTAAACTTCCTGTTTGGAGCGAGGAGTTGAATAACTCCATCAGTGGTGCTGCCAGGACATACATAATACATAACATAATATTTAGACACAATTCAGCTTTTATTTCATATATCTTCTATACATTTCTCTTCTCCATTATTTATTACTGAAGAAATTCTCATGAAAACAAGATCTTTATCTATTAGAGTTCATCTGTCTCTGTAGATGAATCCTTACTTGAAATCATAATGTTCAGTTGTGACATCCCAGTCTGTTGCCATGGGAATGACTGTGATGTCACAGAGTATTATGACATCAGGCTGGGGAAAAGCAATAGGAGCTGATGAACCCTCAAGGAACAGTTATCCTGTTTTCGTACGTATGACTCAGTAATAAATAATTTGGATAAGAGATCGAGATCTTATGAGAAATATAAGCTGCTTTGTGTCCAAATATTATGTTTTTCAAAGTTCTTATTGAGGCATAAGTGGCTCTTTAAATGGTTCTTACCAGCAGCATGTAAATCAGAACTACCCACTAAAATAACTATAATGCCTGGATAGCTAGAGGCAATAACAGAATTTGAACCAGTATTTAAAAAACAGCTTCTGCTGGGAAAACAGATGTATAGATTCAGTGCAGTTCTCCTTTAAATCTGGTGGATCTGTTGGAAAGAATGGATCTGGTGCTGCTTTTTGGTTCTTTCATTTTACTGGAGTACATGTGCGTATTTCTTTTCATATAGCATGACCATGACAACAAAGGGAAAAAATTGTCCCTGAAGGCTTTAGCCTTGAAGTGAGGCCATAGGCACCTAAATGGGACTCTTTATTTTTTTTTCCATTTCTGGAATCTGAAGGATTTTTATTGCACGATTTCTCAGTACAGTTCCTTCAGTAGTCCATGCAGCATCTACATCAGAGTGACCCCCTTCACTTCTGGGGTTAGTGGGACCAAAGCCCTTTCCTTTTACCCTGAGCCAGGCAGTTGCTGAATGCTGTCCAAGTTCAGTGTCATAGGACAGACTGCACCATACAGTGTGAGCAGTTTTGAGAATCTGGTTTGTTATATAATCACTTAACTGTTCTGAGGTTTAAGTATAGCACCAGCTACAATAGCTGTAAAACATTTTAACTTTGTTCTCTTTACTAGCTCCTTCCGTTCATCTTTTTTGTTTTTGTTCCTTTTATGTGATTTGTGTCTCATTCCTGTTCTCACGTGCAAGTGTTTTTACTGATAATGTGTGGTTACCTCATTTTACCAGTGTTTTCAAAAACTCGTACTTAACAGCAAATTGTAAAGCAAGAGTTTTTTTTAGAATGTTCCAAGTCTTAAATACATGTTTTCTCCCACTTATTTGTCAAACAAACCACTTTTTTGTAGCAGGAGAGTACATAGCTAAAATGTCACTGCAACTGAAATCTTGCCCTGCTTGGCAGCTCCTTATTGCTGAGGCACAATCGTTTAAGCTGTTTTATTTATTTTTTCTTAAATAAAATGTGGTTTAAAGCCAGGATCCCCTTTTATTACATAAAAAAAACTACACCCCTGAGTGTTAAGAAAAGGCTGCTCTATAAATCTTGTGAGTTCTGTGACATTGCCATTCTCATGCTCAAATGATACCACAGAACCCGCCCGGTGTTAAGAATCGCCTGCTTTTAACACTTGGAGGTTATTTATTCTATATGCCTTCATGATGGTTTGGTTGGTAGCACCTCACTTATGGGCCACAGGGTTGTGGGTTCAAGTCCAGTAACAGGCATTGGGCTTGTATTCAAATGTTTCAGCATAGTGCTGTAGTCTTCCTGTCCTGCTAGATGGGATACTGAATTAAGGTCCCTTCATTCTGTTTCTTGTAGTTGTCCTTGTAGAAATCAAAGCTCTTGTGGCAAATCTGGACCACTGGGACTATAGATAGATACATAGATATTATCGGCAGATAAGGGCCACTAGGCCCATCCAGTCTGCCCGTTTATGCTACCTGGTGAAGCAACCAGTGACCAGGGTTTGCGTGCTATCCCTAGACTCCAAAACTGAAGCCAGAAAGATTGGCCTGGACTTCATGCACATCTCTGCTACCATGACGTGGCATGAGCTGTAGCCCATTGCCTACCCCCAATGAGGGGGAAGGTTGCGTCCATGATGACCCCAAACAGAGTGGGGGACAGGGGAAATCAAGGGGAAAATGGATGAAAATAATGCTAAAAGGTTATTGTGGCAATGTCTGAAAGCAGTAGGTGGGAATCACCATGGCATCCCAGTTAAAATTCCTGTACTGAGTAAAACTGGTTCAAATGCAGTTGTCCATGGTGGTGGGTGGGATTTTGCTGAGAGCACAGTGACTGTAGCATTTGTTTAATGTCACTGCACTACCAGCATCCAAATCACTGCTTGTATGGAAAGTGCTATGTGACTGTAAATTGCTAATCATCCTTTTGTCTGGGTCTTGCTGCCTGTTATGTTCCTTCTTACGTCCACACCCAACCCAAACACACATACTGGCAACTCTTCACGAGTACCATCCTTTATCCACATTACTCCTGGGAGCAGTCAGTGCCACATCAAGCTAGAGAAGGTAATTGCCTAGAGCGAGAACTGGGAGTGGCATACAAAAAGTACATGGAAGCAGTGCTGTGTTTGGGGGGGCATTTAGTCGAGGCCCTGCTATATGATAATGTTATACTGGTGGCATGAGGAACACTAATCACGAGGGTTGCTCTACATGCAAGGCATATTTACAAATGTACTGCAATTCACAAGGAAAACGAGGGTCGACTTGTATGCAAGGTTGACTTATATACAATATGTACACTGGTGATCATTCTTAAGTCCCATGCAGCTCCAGAATCCCCTGCTGTAGCCTCACAACCAAAACATTATTCTGAGGATGGTAAGGATCTCATACACAGTCCAATAAACTGTGGTGGTGCTAAATACGGCAAACAGATACCGAGTAGGGCTGCCACATGTTTCTTTTGCTAAGCATAGTGCCTGAGACATCTTGCAGTGGGAAAGGTTGAGTCCCCCTTATGACACTATCACTCAGCACTGTATGCAAATGTGCAAAGCCAGATAAACTGTAAGTGGGTGCAACCCTCATTTTCACCCACTAGCGTACTCTGAAGTGGTCCTTTAGTTCATCTGGTAGAACTGCTGTGTGCTAGGTCCAAAGTTCTCTCATTTAGGACTTGACACTGCTGTTGTGTATTTCAGTATTTCACTGAGGCAGTATGGTGTAGTGTTTAGAGCTCTGGCTTGGAAACCAGAAGATTGTAGGTTCAAAGCCCACTAGAGCCAATTACTCACAGTGTGACTTTGGAAAAATCACTTAGCCAGCCAGTGCTCCAGTCCATCTAGTTGTGAAAATTGGTAGATGCCGGACTCCGCTGAAAACAAGATGTTGCATATTACCTGGGCTGTCCTGGGTAAATAAACTATAAACTAGATAAAAGAATTGTATCTGCCCCTGAACAGGGCAAATCCCGCTTATCAGTGGTGGCGGCTACCTAGTGCAAGTTGCCAACCGTGCACCGACACCCACCCGCCAACTCTCCTGGACAAGGCATCTGCCCCTGAACAGGGCAAATCCTGCTCCTCAGTGGCGGTGGCTACCCAGCGCAAGCTGCCGACTGTGTGCCGAGGCCCACCCATCAGCTCTCCTGGACAACGTATGCCCTAGGATGGCAGCAGGACTCTCCACTTCCTCGGCATCTTTTAATGCCTGTCCCATTGGGCCGTGAGCTCCAGCGGACGGCCACTATTGGTCAGATTCCATCTCAGACCTCCTCTGATTGGCTGGAGTGCTTCCCTAGTGATGGATGCCGTTTGTCCTACTGCTCCCTCTCCCTGCCTTCAGCTTGAAAGCCCTTCAGCTTGAAATTGTATATTACTGAAATTGTACATTATTGAAATTGTATGCTGTATTATTAAGGGAGAATTTTGTTGGGGAACTTGTCTTATTTTATTGCATCGAATTTACCTGTTAACAAAATGTTAGAATCTGAAGGTTGCAGCCTATTTGATTAGAGTGTAGAGAATTGAAGTGCACAGTCTTTCTCGAAGTGCACAGCCTTTGTAATTACTTGATTTACAGCTTGAGCCTAGAACTGCCCCACTATTGTGTCTTTGAATTTCCTTGCTTGCTAACTCTACTCTCTCTACTGAAATATTGCCCTCTGTCTCCCTTCCCCCAGCTACTGCTGTATTCTCTACCTACCTGCTCTCCTCCAGCTGCTCTCTGTGCCATTTCTTCCCCCCAGACTGATTCTCCAAGGCTGATGCCAACAACCCCCCCTTACACTGTCCTCTGCCTTGCCTTTTGTTTCCCTCTGGTGACCCACCCACCGATTAAGAGTGGGCCGCACCTATGGCCATTACTTAATTGCAGCGTTTCTCTCTTTCTCTCCCTCCAGACATCTGCCTGTGAACAGGGCGAATCCCACTCCTCAGCGGCGATGGCTACCCAGCACAAGCCACTGACCATACACCGAGACCCACCCGCCAGCTCTCCCGGACAAGGTTTGCCTTAGGATGACAGCAGAACTCTCCTCAGCATCTTTTAGCACCTGTCCCATTGGGCCACGAGCTCCAGCGTACGGCTGCTGTTGGTCAGATTCCATCCCAGACCTCCTCCGATTGGCTGGAGCACTTCACTAACGGTGGATGCCATTTGTCCTACTGCTTGCTCTCCCTACCTTCAGCTTGAAATCCCTTCAGCTTGAAATTGTATATTATTTAAATTGTATATTATTAAGGGAGAATTTCGGCCCTCCCGCGCATCCCCACCCCCAAGGAATATTAAATATGCTTAAGCTCCTCCTACTCCTAGACTATCATTGCCACTATTGGTAGCTCTGTTCCCCCACCCACAGCCCAGATATTCCTGTGACTATTGGCTGTAGGAATCTCTTCCAGTACCCTCATGCTATCGTCTCGCGCCACTCTAAAACAGCTGCTAAACTGCTGCAGCCTTAAACTGGAGCAGCAATCTTTGATCTGAATTGTGAAGGACACCACTTATTAAGCACTCAAATATGGTAGCATCATCAAGAATGGTGCTACTAGCCCTCCTCATCTACTATCTAGTGCTGGAAGGGGGCTTAAAAAGTACCGGACACAAACCTAACCCTGTCTCCAGTCCGGGTTACACCTTCACCTTTGAGTTCAAACCAAGAGGTAACCTGTTTGCGTCAAGCCCAAAACATGACTTCAAAACCCATCCCAAAACTTACAATCTCCCAGTACCTCACAGAATCCCCATAGCTGCCCTATTATGCAGCCATTTAGCAGTGGCCATACCTAACTCTCTGCATCACAGAGGAAAATCTAATAGGCTAAGTTGTGTACACTGAGCTCGCATTCTAAGAAAGATGTTACTCATACTGCTACTGATCTCTGGAGATGTCCACCCCGAATCCTGGCCTGCCTATTGTCAGACCACACTTGAGACTGGGTCACCTTAAGATAGTCTCATTAAATATTTCACAGCCTCCTTAACAAACTTCCGCAGTTCCAGGCCTGGGTGGAGTTTCTACAACCGGATATAATAGCTCTTACTGAAACCTTGCTTTCACCTAAGGTCAGTGATGCTGCCATCGCCTTAAACAGCTACACAGTGTTCCGACAGGACAGGCTGACCAAGAGGGGCGGTGGATGCTTAGTCTACCTGAAAAATGAGATAAGTGCCCAATTACTGCCTTGTAGCTTCCACTCCAAAGAGGTGCAATTACTAAGACTAAAGCTCACTCTGGGCCAGCAAAATAAGGTGCTACTTCTATCCGTTGTGTTTATACCCCCCGGCACCCATAAAATGGGCATCCAGCAAGTGCTAAGCAACCTAGAACAGCACATTATTGTTGGTGACTTCAACACCAATTGGCAGTCCCATGATGCCCTAGCAGTCGGCGATCAGGTTTGTGGTCTCTACCTCACACAACTAGTCGCTCAAGCTACCAGATTTAATTACAAAACTGGAACTAGCACTCTAATAGATTGGCTCCTTGTAAGGTGTCTGGAGCATATTTCTGAGGTAACCGCCCTACCAGACACCCTCAGTGATCACTCTCCGGTAATGTACACATGGTCAAATAAGACCACCACTGGTGCTCCCCGGGTCACGTGTAACCTCTTTCTAAGACTTGGGCAACTGGAATACTTTAGGCAATATTTGAAGCTTGTGGATTGGTCGCCGTTAGACAGGGCCAAGGATGGCAACCAAGCCCTCAACGTCTTCGTCACAATGTTCAACAAGGCCTATGACATCTTTGCACCCTACGAAACTAAAAAAACTAGAGGGGCTACTAACCCATGGCTCACAGGCTCCTTCCTTGAGCTCATGAGGGAAGGGGATAACCTCTGGCATAAGGCCAAAGCAACTTGAAAGTCATCTGATCTTGTTGCTTATAAAACTTCCAGAAACAGATGTACAAAATTCATCCGACAGGCTAAGGCAACCTACTACAATGATCTACTAAAGAGGAGCTGGGGACGTGGAAAGGAGTTCTGGGACTCTGTAAAATCACTCACAGGGGAAACCCTCCAAAATCCAAGCTAGGGCTAATAACCACCACCACTGGAACACATCAAGAACCAGGTGACATAGCCAATGCTTTTAACCTGGCATTCACTGATCTAAGCTTGATACTCCCTAGTGACTACCTGACCCACTCAACTCTGGATTTAGACCTCACCACCACCACCCCCTGACTCACTCTGCCAAGGGCAGTGGCCCTACCCCGGTTCCATTTCAAGCAGCTCACCAGGAATGAAACCACCAAATATGTTAAACGCATGCTAGGAAACACAAGGATGGGGAGTGACCTTGTTGACATGAAGATGGTGGCACTTGCAGTAAATGAACTGATGGATCCACTTACTAAAGTCTTTAATGCCTCATTAAGGTCAGGAGTGTTCCCTGACATGTGGAAGAAGGCGCATGCCACCCCTGTTTTCAAATCAAGGGATGCCACAAACCTGTCTAACTATAGGCCCATCTCCATTCTCCCCCCCCCAAAAGCCCTAGAGCAAATTGTCTCTGACCAGCTCACGGCTTACATGCAGAAATACAGCCTCCTCTGTGCCCAGCAACACGGTTTCTGTAAAGACCATTCCACACTCACTGCACTGATTGACTTCACTTCCAAAATTTACAATATCTTCGCTGATGGGCTGGGGTCTATTTTTATAGTCCTTACAAAGGCATTTGATACTGTCAACCATCGGCTTCTCCTACAATACCTACTTTCAATTGGCGGTCCACAGACACGGTTACATGGCTCAAGAGCTACCCCTCGAGCAGGACTCAATGTGTCAAAATAAAAGAGACACTCTCTGAGCCAAAAGAGGTGAATCTAGGAGTCTCACAAGGCTCCACTCTGGGGCCACTCCTTTTCAGCCTCTTCATAAACCCCCTGCTCTCAGAGTGCCCAGCGCACAGCGTGTTACATGCTGACGATGTGGTTGTCTCAGTGAGTGGAAATGACCTACCCTCTATCACCCATAATTTGGAAGCAAACTTTCACAGACTCGAGACATGTTTCTCTAATAATAAACTACTGCGAACTGAAAGAAATTTGGGAAACTGGAGGTACGAAGTAGCAAGGGGGGTTGTAGTGGAGCAGGTTGACATCTTTAAATATCTCGGGATTCATATGGATAGTGCCCTCTCCTTCTCAACCCATGTGGAACATGTAGTCAAAGCAGCCAATGCAAAATTAGATGTCCTCTATCGACACCATCACTACATGCCGGCTGAGGCCTTAAAGATGGTCACAAGCTGCACAGTCCTGTCTAGCGTAGACTACGGCCTTATAATATACTGAGCTGCAACTGACACTGCCCTTAAAAGGGTAAAAACCCTTCTCAATAAAGCATATAGGCTTGTTCTGGGACCAGACTGCTGGTCTCACTCTTGTGATCTCTATAAAGCAACTGGATGGCTACCCCTCCAACTCACAGCCCAATACCAGGCTTGCCTTCTGGCAAAGAAAGCCATGCTCTGGCTGGCTCCTGAATCCACATCTTGTCTATTTAAAATAAATCAGCCAGCTGTCAGTACTCGAAGTGCATCGAAGGGAGGGTTGGTGGTTCCCTTTAAGCATACCTCAATAGCCCAGAGATCTCTCTCTCCTACAGAGGGCTCAAGTGGATGGACAACCTCCCCGCTGACCTTATAGATTGTAGCAAGGTCGCCATTTCAAAGCTGGTATCAAAGCGCTCCTAGTTCTGGCTGTGTATGTGAGTGCCCGAACACAATCTAACCCCTCGACCTGCATTACAGTGTGCCCTGAATGATCTACCTCAAGCATTTGGTCTGTCTCAAGCACTCCCTCATACCCTCTCTGTAACAGATACTGCTACTGTACCTATTCCCTCCTGCCCCCGGTCCCATCTTCTTCTCTTTCCTCCACCCTCATTTATTTATTGTCTTCACCCTACCCTTCCCCCATCTTAATTACTCCCTCCCCCTTTCTCAACCTACCCCCCTGTCCACCTTTCTCCTATTTAGGGATTTGTTTTGTTTTATTTTATGAGGTAGGTGCTTTGTGTGTGTGTGTTTGGGGTTATATAGTTGAAGTCCCTATTCTGGTCATTAGACCCATGACTTGCCTTGCTCTGGAACTGCAAGATTTTGGGACCGTGATGCAAGGCTCCTCTGGAAGCGAGTGATTTATTGGAGACTGGAGAGACTTGGCTTTGGACTGGGATATGGAGTCAAATTGAAATTTTATATTTTGCTTAGTGTATTTATTCTAATTTTTGAGGGTGGGAGTTTGTTTTGGTTATTTTTAAGTTAGTTTTTTTGGTTTTGGGTTAATTAGATTGATCACCAGAATGTGTTGGAGGCCTGCCCCCATGGTCGTGCGCTATTCATCCTCCTTCCACTCTCTTCGCCCTTTGTCTCCCCATTGCATTTTCAGTCTACCAGCACTATAGAGCACTGGATGATGCGTGTCGGAGGAAGGGGTTGAGAGTCTGAGCAGTGAGGTTAATAGGCCGAGAACCATCGCATCAAGTGGTAGGGTCCAGAAGACTCTGGGGCGAAATGGAATCCTGACCATGGCCCATCTTGTCTGGTTTCTATACCTAAGGGCAACACCAATTTTAGTGGGCACATGGTCCGGGCAACCCCAGAAGTTCATCCAACTCGAGCGGTGTTATGCAATGCCAGCTCCATTAAAAACAAGACTGCAATTATTGCAGATCTTGTAAACTCAGTGGATCTGGCTTGTGTCATCGAGACCTGGCTGGATGAGAACGCTAACCCTATATTAGAGACTGCAATTCCAGCTGGCTACTCGGTGATTCACTGCTCGAGAGTGGATCACGGGGGGGGGCGGGGTTGTGGTCTGTTTTAAGAATTACTTGGGCCTCACAACTGTACCAGGTGAGGAGACTGAGTCATTTGAGAGTACTGTGGTAGCAGGCATAGGTTGTAGGATCGTTCTCATCTACTGTCCACCTGAGGATGGGAAACGGTTCCTTCAGGAAGTCGCGGACTTCATCATCGACATGGCATTTGAGTCTCCCAGGTTGATGTTCCTGGGCGACTTTAATGCCTGGATCGATGATGAACTCTCGCAATTTGGACAACACTTCCTCCAGCTTATGACACCTCTGGGCCTTACACAGATAGTTAACACTGCTACCCATAAACATGGTCACTCGCTTGACTTAGTCTTCCTCCTGGGGATCGAAGCTTCAGATCTGGGGGTGGAACCAGTTGGATGGTCCGATCGTTACACCGTGGAGTTCAATTTTAGCGCCTCCTCTCAAAGGTCTACCCCTGTGGAGATGGTCAAGTATCGCCCTTTACGAGATGTTAGCTCTGAAGGCCTAACGGTGGTACTAGACCTATGGAAAATGCCAGTGGCAAACAACGACCCAGAGGCTCTCGTGGTGACCTATAATACGACCATTTCAGTGGCCCTGGATGTCATTGCTCCTGTCTGAGTTCCTCCTCTCTCCCTTTACCCTTGGTCCCCATGGTTTGATGGGACCTTGAGGGAGATGCGGCAATTAGGTCAAAGGTTAGAGCGCTGCTGGCGGAGATCTGCACTTAATGCCAACCACCTTAGATTGATGGAGGACTATCAAGCCTATCAATTTTCAATCACCCATATGAAGGCAGGGTTCCTGTCTGGGGAGATTGCGGACCCTCAGAATCGACCAGGTCAGCTTTTCTGAACTATGGACAGACTGTGCAACCCAGCCTGTCTGCAAGTTCAGAAAGCATTATCGCAAATAGAGTGCGATGAATTTGCTCGATTCTTTGCGACTAAGGTGGCTGACATCAGGGCGGCTCTCCAGCCGGCACACTCTATGGGCATTGTTTTTGATCAGCACTGGCCTTCAGCCTTCCTGGAGGGCCTTCAACCGCCCAGAGTTCATGGATGTCATGAGGATTGTCCAGAGTATGCGCCCTACCTGCTGTAGTTTGGATCCAGGACCAACTTCCCTCATTTTGGCTTGTATTGATACCATTGGTCCGGTCCTTGCACGGATAGTTTGGTGCTCCCTGGAAACAGGTGAGTTTCCTAGCTCCCTGAAGGAGGCGGTAGTAATACCTCTCCTGAAGAAAGCTTCCCTGGACCCAAATTGCCATGAGAACTACAGTCCAATCTCTAACCTTACCTTTTTAGGGAAGGTGGTTGAGAAGGTAGTAGCTATACAGCTGGACAACCATTTAACCATCCATGACATCTGTGAACCTCTCCAGTCTGGTTTTCAAAAGAAGCATAGTACTGAGACAGCATTGGTTTGGGTGCTCAATGATCTCTTAATGGCGAGAGATCGGAAGAACCATTCTATCTTGGTTCTTCTAGATCTCTCTTTAGTTTTTGACACTGTGAACCATGGGGTTCTTCTCAGTCATCTGAGGTTCATCTGTGGCCTGTTGGGTACAGTCCTCAGGTGGTTTACATCTTACCTCATCAGAAGGACTCAGAGGGTAGTGTCTGGGCTTTATTCTTCGGGCCCAGTCCTTCTGTCATGTGGGGTTCCTCAGGAATCGGTGTTGTCACCCATGTTGTTTCGCAGTGTACATGCTGCCCCTCGGAGATATTGTAAGGAGGTATGGGCTGAGGTTTCATTGCGATGCTGATGATACCCAGCTCTCCCTTTCTTTTGCACCCAACCAGGATGGAGCTTTTTCAGTCTTTAATAACTGCCTTGCAGAAATCCAGGAGTGGATGGATTTGTGCTGGTTGAAGTTGAAATCAGGAAAGACTGAAGTGCTGGCTATGGACCCAGGACACCAGATAGGGGGGTTGGGGTAGGTTCAGCCTCGGGGCTTTTTCTTGGGGGTCTACCACTCCCAGCCTCTGAACAGGTGCAAAACCTGGGGGTAATCTTTGACAACGGGCTGACACTGCATGTGCAGGTGTCAGCTGTCATCAAGATTTCTTTTTACCACCTGAGAAATATCTCCAGGATTAAGCACCTTGTTCCGTCCGATGACCTTCCTACATTGGTTCACGCCTTTGTGTTCTCACGCTTGGATTAGCGCAACTCCCTCTACCTAGGGCTTTCTGGGGTGGAAATCCACTGTTTGCAGCTAGTGCAGAATGCAGCAGCATGGCTTTTTGATGGGAACCTCTCGGTCTTTCCATATTTCCCCGGTGTTGCATGGTCTGCACTCACTGGCTGCCGGTACATTGGTGGATCACCTTTATCTAACCCCTGGCACCCTGGCCCTGTAACTGCAACATGTCTCACCTGAGCCTGCTATACCCTTGGGTGGTTATGGCCCCCCCCCCCGTTGGCACTTGTATTCTGTTTAGATCTACTGTTTGGAGTAAGGTCAGTCTCCCCCCTATGCACCAACCTGCACTGTGGTATATCCAAACTTTGTTTCCCCTGGTTCACTTACCCCTCGGGGTACTGTATCTCTGATATTTTGCATTATAGGTTTTCCTGCACTGTATTGTCTCCACATGTTAGCTTTCCACGACAGCCCTGTTCAAGCTGTCATGTATACTGTTGTAAACCTTAGCTTAAGACTTACTATTTGTTGCACTCAACTCTCTCTCCCCTGTGAATGCTCATCCCCACATCTCGATGTAAACTTCACTCATGATTGTATGTAAACTCTCTGTAACTCAGTTTTTGTAACCCTCCCCGGGTCTCACCTGAAAATAGGCACTTGGATGTCTAGTGTGACCTACCCGGTTAACAAAAGCAAATAAATAAATAAATAAAGTCTGTCTTTTGACTTATAAAGCCCTACACAGACAGGGCCCTGACTACCTGAAAGAACTTCTGGTCTCCTACCACCCTGAGTGATTGCTTCGCTTAGCTGGCAAGGGGTTGCTAGAGATCCCAAGAGTGTGTTTAAAATCGTCTGGGGCCCCGGGCATTTATGCATGTGGCCCCATCTCTTTGGAATTCTCTACACCACCAGTTACATGAGTGCGCGACTGTGGAGGGATTTAAAAAAGCCTTAAAAACCCACTTATGGACCCAAGCTTTTGGTGATTGACGTATCTGCTTTAATTTAATATGTATTGTTTTATTTAGTTAATTGTGTGTCATCTGATGTGTTTTTAAAACTGTGAGGTGCCTTGGTTTTGGAAAGGCACCATAAAAATAAAGTGTTATTATTATTATTATTATTATTTCTTCCACCATCCCCGAACACACACCCCTAACCCATCACTCCCTATGATAAAGCCCTTTTAGGCTGCCTCTTGATTACAGTTTCAATAATAGCTTACAAACTGGTGGCCATGCCTCACCCATGGTCTGGCTCCTTGGATTCATTCTGCTAACCTATGTAGACTCTAACTGGCTGCAAGATATGTAGGAATGATGGGGACATTTCTTTGTAAATTTCTAGACAATTATCAACCAAAATGTAACCTGACATTTAGCACAATATCTAATTTTTTTCTTTTTTGTTTGTTTACTATGTAACCTTGAATTTCATGTTATCTATTGTACCCAAAGTATTTCTGTACATCTACTGTTGTTTCTGTTTATTCTGTTCTGTACTATGTGTTGACTTGGAACCTTTGTAAATGAACCTTTGGCTCAAAGGTGTTAATCCCAAACTGAAATACATTAAAAAAAAAAAAAAATAGTATTACAACGACAACAGCAATAGTAATAAAACAAGCATTTGTCAATTCTGAATGTTTGCTTGCTGGCATTAGCAGTGGAAGTCCAGGAGTTAGATAATGCAGTATAGAAATGGCAGTGATGTATTGAACTGACGCAGACTCCACCCCCACCCTGCAGAGATGGACAGGCATTGGGGTGTGCCTTTGGATTGTCGCCCATAACGGTCACGACATTTCACCTCACCCTACCCTGCAGACACTGACAAGTGTCGAGGTGTGCCTTGGAGTGTTCGGGCGTTGCACTCACCTCATTCCACAAGGAAATACGTGGAAATTGGTGCAGTATAGGAGAATGGGGTGAACTCTGGGGCCAAAGAGTCCAAGGTGCACCTCGATGCCTGTCACTGGCTGCAGGGTAGGGTGGAGGTGGAATGGCGTGAGCATTATTGTCGACAGTACCAAGTCACACCCCTGATGCCTGTCAGTCCCTACAGGGTAGGGCATTATAGTCGGAAACCCTAATGCCCTGGGCGCTTCTTGATATTTTTACTCCAAGTTTTCAACATGGGCTTTTTATGATCCCACTGCATGAACAGTGACGCTACCAGTTTGTTAGCCCAAAGGTGATTTTGCACAGTGACTGCGCCATTTGACACCACAGCAGCAAAAACACATTTCAAACACAATGTGAAAAATGACAGCCATACTGTTCATGAGGATGTGTAAAAAATGGTAATGTTGAAAATCTGGAGTGAAAATATAAAAAAAAACTGGTGAAGTCACGAGCGTGCGTAGAAACTGCGCAACGCACATCCATAATGCAATTATTTGGGGGATATTTTTACCAGATTTTCAATATAGGCATTTTGGGACCTCTGCTCATGAACAGTGTTACTGTGATTTTCTTAATCCGTCCAGAACACTGATTTCCTACAGCGGCCGAGCTATTCTGTGCCAGAAGTGCGAAAACACATTTCAGCCAGGATGTGAAAAATGACAGCTGTACTGTTCATAAGGAGGTGTGACAAAATGCCAAAGTTGAAAATCTGGAGTGAAAATATTCCAAATTCGTGAAGGTACGAGGGTGCGTAGAAACTGTGCAATGCACGCTCGTAATACAGTCATTTTATGGACTTTTGTCACCAAATTTTCAACATAGGCATTTTAGAACCTCTGCTCATGAACAATGTCACTGTGATTTCCTTAATCTGTCCCAAACATTGATTTCCCACAGCGACTGCGCTATTCTGCGCCAGAAGTGCGAAAACAGATTTTGGCCATGATGTGAAAAATGGCAGCTATACTGTTCATAAGGAGGTATGAAAAAATGCCAATGTTGAAAATCTGGAGTGAAAATATAAAAAAGTCTTAAAGTTACGAGCGTGCGTAGGAACGGTACAATGCACACTCGTAAAACAGTCATTTTGGGGAATTTTTTCACCAAATTTTCAACATAGTATTTTTGGGGGCCTACCTCATGAACTGTGACACTGTGGTTTTGTTAATCGGTCCCGAAAGGTGATTCCATGCAGTGACCATGAAATCACCTTCCGGAACCAAATAACCAGATGACAGTCACTGAATTCATGAGATGGGGCCCAAAGAACCCCATGCTGAAAATGTAGTGTAAAATTTCAAAAAGAATGACCGAGATGTGCACCAAAGTTGAAAAAAACCCTATTTATGTCGTTATACAGCTTACCAGCATTTCTTCAGTTTGCGGTCGGCTTTGAAGAGTGCAGATGTGTTCCCGGTCCACCGAGGATCATTGCACTGGCCCCGGAGGTAAGTATGGGGTGAGGGGGATGTGGGGAGGTGGGGTACAAAGAGGGTGGGCACAGGTCGGATGAGGGGGCAAGAGAATCAACAAGGGACCATTTTCTTTTGTTATAGGGTTTTTTTTGTTTTAACAAAGACGATGTGGGATTTTTGCCACATAGGGGTGGGCTCCCAGCATGGCACCTGGAGTTTGTTTGGGGGGCAGTGGAGCCAACGGGGGATTGGACACCCCCATTTGCCATACAGTATGTGGTGGGGGAGCACATGAGGATGCAGGACTTTTGCTACGCTGGGGTGGGCTCCCAGAGTGGCACTTCGAAGTTTGTTTGGGGGGGACAGTGGAGCCAATAGGGGATTGGGCACCCGTTGTCCATACGGGGGGGGGAGCACATGAGGACTCTGGACTTTTGCCACACTGGGGTGGGATCCCAGCGTGGCACCTGGAAGTTTGTTTTTTTGGGGGGGCACTGGAGCTGATGGGGATTGGGCACCCCCGTCGGACATACAGTGTGCTGGGAACAGAGTGTGCATGAGCCAAGGGGGATTGGGTACCCCCTTGGCACACAACAAATGGATGGCAGGAGATGCATTTGTGTACAGTTTGACAGCTACAATCAGCGGTGGTGACTGTAAGCAATTTGCATACTGCTGACGCATGGCAGTATGCAAAATGCCTACGCGTTACCACCACTGATTGTAGCAGTCTTTCTCTTTCAGCTGTATGCCACAGCATCTGAAATGTTGTAATAGACAGCTTGGACATTCACTGGTGTGGTGTGACCATGCCTGCAAAAAAGATCAGGGCATTGGATGTGGGGGTGGCACTATGTTTCTTGCACATGCGTGAAAGCAAATATAATAATGGTTACAATAATTATACTATTTGGCCACTAGGTGTCAGGAGTGAGGCTAATCTTTTTGTAACAACTGCCCCAAACATACAGTATTGTTAACATTACAGATATGTTAACATTCCGTAATTCTTTCTCATAGCTTATCTTGCAAAGGTTATCTTATTATAGTGAATTAAAAAGAGGGGAAAGACATTCTTGAGGAAAAACATATTACTGCAGTTACACTAAATTAAGATCAGAAAAACAAACAAGGTGCTGCGTCAGCATGTGGTCTGAAAAACAAAACAAAATGGTAATAGTAAATGCATGCTGAAAACAGAAAATAGAGTTAGAATCGGTGTTTTGACCATATGTCTTCTAGAATTATCTAAAAGAAAAAAGCAAAGTTAATGGAGAGGTAGGGATATATATATATATATATATATATATATATATATATATATCCCAACGCCTGTTGGTCTGTGGAGATGGGAGTTGGGGTGAGTGGTAGTTTGTGGGGGTGGGGTGGGTGTTAAGGTTTGAAACCTAACATAGAGAATAAACATAGAGAATAAAACCTAACATAGAGAATAAAGTATATATATATATATATATATATATATATCTTCTGTTGGCGCCCTTTTTTTTTTTTAATTTTTTTAATTTAATTTTATTTTTATTTGCAATTTGTGTGAGAGACCTTTCGGCACCTTGCATTTCTGCTTAAAGTTGAACCAGTATAATATTTTGTGGTGATTTGCATTGTGGGGGTATGTGTGATTTTGTATATGTACATGTGTGTGTATATATATATATATTTATAGATATTCATTGCAAAAAAACTTCATTAATGCATCAGAGTTCATATTACAGCAACAAAAGTATGAAATGTGGTTTGAAGGTTCAAACCCTAACACCCCACTCTCCACAGACCAACAGGCATTGTGGTGTGCCTTGGGGTTATTGACACTAATGCTCACCCAATTCCATATGTAAGGAAGCTAACATGGTACAGCATAGGAGAATGGGGTGAGCATTAGGATCAACGACCTTAAGCCACATCCCAACGCCTGTTGGTCTGTGGAGATGGGAGTTGGGTGGAGTGGTAGTTTTAGGTGGGGGGTGGGGTGGGGTGTTAAGGTTTGAAACCTAACATAGAGAATAAAGTATGGGTCGGGGTGTGTAACGAGATTTTATACACACCCGAGTTGTGGAATGCTACATTAAACTGAGAAAAGCATCACACAACGAGGGTGTGTGTAAAATCGAGTTTGACACACATCCTGACCCATATTTTATTTTACATAATTGGTGGGTTTCCCTTTTTCGCCTCAGCAATTATATAAAATAAAAAGCTTCCGATGCATTCGTGGTGTGGCTTCTCAGGTGCCGATTTGAATAGGCATATTTTAAAACCTTTTTTTGCCCTGGTTTGTGAGGTTTTCACTGTGTATGGGGGAAAAAGAAAGAACTTACCGCCGAGTTCTTCTGGTGGTCGCGGTGCTTTTTCAGGAGAGATGGAAGCGGTCAGCAGTCTAGAGTGGTGGCGCTGCTGGGTGAGCATGCACACAGCAAGGGAAACCGTGTACGTGTTTGCCGTTATAAACACTCCTTTATAACAGCAAATTATGCCACGGTTTCCCTATGGGAAAAAGGGGAAGCCGGTTATTATACCACATTTACATACTTTTGTCACTTTTATATGAACCCTAACTGATGCATTAAGAAAGTTTTTTGCTTGAATTTCCTTACTTTTTGAGAAAGTGTAATCTTATCTTTATTTGGTTGAAGGAGTGCAGGGCCCCATCAGTCCATAGTAGGGACCTGCAATCCCATCACTCCATAATTGTATCCATATGTGGGAGTGCAGGGTTAGAGACATTGCAATTAACCCTTGTGCTACAAATGGCAGAGTATCACAGTCACCATAGGGACATTGATAAAATTTTCCACCGCAGTTGTAATCAAGGCCTGGAAACATGCATAATACGTTTTGTGAAAAATCCGTACCTCGAGGCGTTTTCAAGATATAGCCCCCAAAAGGTACCCGACCACCACAATGTTATCCTATGGGAAATTTGTAATCTTCAGAATGTTATAACTATGGAACCCATGTAAGTTTTATCAGCAAACCATCAAAAGGCACATCTGTGGGGCAAGCCCTTTGTACCCTGCAAATTTCAGCCCATAAGGCCTAACTGTTTCTTTGCAGTGAAGTGACAAAGAAACAGAATTTTTTTTAAAAAAGTAGTGTCGCAAATTGCGGCACTGCTTTTCCCAAAATACTGCAATTTCATCATTACTGTGGGTGTTTCACTAAGTAGTGCCATAATTTCCGCATAAAAAATCCGCCAATAAAAATAAAGATATATCCGGACACTTTTAAGAAAAACTAATTCCAGAATCGTGTTCCTCGGGCCCCGACAAGGTACACAAAACTGTTGGTGTTTTTTCCACATCGCTAACTGAAAACAAGATGGTGGAAGCTTGAAAGAACTGATCCATTTGTGAAACAGAAAGTACTTTCGCGAAGGAGAATTGGCAATTTTGCACGGGACAGCTAATTTTTCTCAAAGGAAATAATGGGAAACTAATGCAAAACTTTAATAACTATTGAATGGATTAATATGTTTTCATTAAACCTTCAAAAGGCACATCTGCAACCCAGACCTCATATACCCTGAAAGTTTCAGAGCAAACTGCCAAGCGCTTTTGGAGAAACGTCGTGACAAAGAAATTGACAAAAAAAGTGGTATTTTTCACATTTTTAGACATTCCGTAGCTCCGCACCTGTAGTTCCAACTGGAGCAAATCTTGCCAGACCCAGAGATCTGTGGTACCACACGGCGCATAGAAAAATTTCAGGTGAATCGGTCAGATGGTTGCAAAGTTATTAAAGTACAAAATTTGGGGTTTAACATAGAAGTGACCGTTGAACCCTAACTATAGTGGCACTATTGTGCCACTTTAAAAACTTTGTTAATGCAACAGTTAGGGTTCCTCCATCAACAGTTTGGAAATGTGGTGTAAGGGTTTCCAACCCTAACACTCCACCTCACCCCACTCCCATGCTTCATGGACCAGCAGGCATCGGGGCATGCCTTGGAGTTGTCAGTCCTAACGCTGACACCATTCCATGTGTAAGGAAGCTGAGATGGGTGCAGTATAGGAGAATGGGGTGAGTGCTAGGGCTGACAACCCCAAGACACACCCCCTAATGCCTGTTAGTCCATGGAGGGGGGGTGGTGGGGTGTTAGGGTTAGAAACCCTAAAACCACATTTCCAAATTTTTGATGGTGGAACTCTAACTGATGTATTACTGCTCATGATGCTGGCAACACAGGTTCAGGAATGAGCCCAGGGAGTTGGTGGGCCAGCCAGGGGCAAGAGGCTTGAGCATCCTGGGACCACTCGTCTTCTCCAGGGAGGGAGGGGGGATGAGGCTCGGCACTTGGCCTGAGGTACAGCAAGCAGCTGTCCATAGAGTGGGGAAGCGTGACAGACGTTGGCAGGTCCGCCTTGATGTCAGGGTGCACGTCACACCCAGAACAGTGGAAAAATGGCTCCCTGCACTCCGGGAAGATGGAGCACTGGCACAGATCCCCAATGTCCCCTGCCTCTCCTGGTCCAGTGCCCCCGACAAGATTAGGATGTTTGGGGTGTACGGGCCCCACCTTGTCCCCACCTGGGGGGAACCAAGGCTACACCGAAAGGAATGGAGGACAGATGCCCATGTAACTCCCAATGGGGCAGAGCACAGGGCGGCAGGAGAGCAAACAGTAAATAAAAAGTAAACAAATAAACAAAAGAAAATGTGCAACCTCTGTAACTAAAGTCAGACACCAAAGTAATATATTTTCCCAAAACTAGCAAAAGGCACATCCGTGGGGCAAGCCCTTTGTACCCTGAAAATATCAGAACAATATTTCAAGCTGTTTCTTCATGGCGCAGTGACAAAGAAACAATTGTGTACACCTCCCATTACAATGTAATCCTATGGGAAATTAAGCAAAATTGAAAACTGCAGATCTCCAGAGCAAAGTGATATATTTTCACCAAACCAGCAAAAGGCACATCTGTGAGGCAAACTTTGCATCCTGAAAATTTCAGCCCAAAATTCCAAACCGTTTCTTTGCTATGATGTGACAATGAAATAACTATATAAAAAAATCATTTTCTGCAAATTGCAGCAAAGAATCCTGTTTCGTGGTAATACAGAATCCTTTACCGCAATTTACAGGAAAGGAATTCTATTTCCCAGTAAAAGATTTCCGCTGTTTGCGGTTAAAGAATTCTGCAGATAAAATAAACATATATCTGGACATATTTTGAAAAAACTGATCCAGAATCCAATTCCTCGGGCCCCGATTAGATAAACACAATTGTTGGTGTTTACCAAGAGCCACTATCTTTTTAGAAATTTAAGTTTGTTTGCCTCACTAACGGAAAACAAAATGGCAGCAACATGAACTAGGATTCTGCATTTGCAGACTATGATTCTGCAATTGTGATCAAGAATCCTGTTTTGAGTCTACCATCTAACTTTTCCCATGGAAAATAATGGGAAACTTTAAAATTTAATAACTTTGGAATGGATTAATAGTTTTTCACCAAACCTTCAAAAGGCACTATTGTGACCCAAGACCTATATACCCTGAAAATTTTAGATCAGAATTCCACACAGTTTTTGCAAAACGCAGTGACAAAGAATTTGACAAAAAATGGTAATTTGCATGTTTTTTGACACTCCTTATCTCCATACCCACACATCCAACCGGAACAAGATCTTTGGTCTCTGATGGCACATGTCAAATGTCATGTGAATCGCTTGAACTGCTGCGAAGCTATTAAAGTGCAAAATTTTCAATTGAACGTAGAAGTAAAGATTTAACCCTAACTATAGGGGTGCTACCATGCCCCTATAATAAGAAAGAAAGTAGGGGGAGGCTGTAGGAGAAGAAGCAATAACAGGCAAGATAAGAATAGAATATGGAAAACAAAAAGGTGATGATGGTTACGAAAAGGCATAGTACGAGTGAATGAGCTGAGGAGTCCTCAAGTGGGGACTAATTAACAGGGCCTAGTGAGAAGGTTGAAAGGTGACAAATGTGGGGGAAGGAGACAGAGATATCTGTGGGAAATGAAAATAAAAATGAAAATAGATGTGCACACAAAGTTGAAATGGCCATGTAAGTATGCCAACCTCCCTCGGATGCACGGGCACGCACGCACACACACACACACACACACACACACACACACACACACACACACTGGATGGAAACATGTGCAGGCATACTCACACAATACTCCCTCCCACTAAACTATGATGTTGGGATCAGGTACTTGCTACAGCCCAAATCAAACATTTGACTGCCCAAGCCAAGAACCACAGTTTGAAAACAACTGGTGTAATAGCAGGAGTGCCATTACAACTGATAAAGTGAGGGTCAGCTTGATACCCTACTCCAAAATCAGAGGATTAGCTCAGTGAATTCAGGGTGCCAGAACACAGCTCTTTTTGCAATATCACCAGACACTTTTTATTGACGATACAGGTTCATTCCTTTCTACATAGAAGGTCAGTTCAGAAACGTGCCACAACTTTTGTTTTTGCACTGTTCAGTCCCTAAAGGAAGACACTGCAAAATAAAGAGCCCTCCCTAGCCCCTACATAAAACCCTGGATAGTGTTTTAAGCATGTAAATGATAGTTTTAATTACTTTAACTGGCTGTCTTCTTTTTTTTCCCATTCTTTGTTTATTCTCCTCTGTACATCATGCTGGCAACCCAAGCCCCGCCTACCATGACTCCCCCCAGGTCTTATTTAACTACACGTTCACTTAGGGCTTACTGCCCCTGGTGGTGCTGGTGGGGGTCTCCAACCTTTTCCAAAACTTGGAGCAGGTCTGGTGGTGGCACTTGAGTTTATTTATTTATTTTGTTTTTGTTGACTGGGTAAATGCACTAGACAAATCCTGCCTAATTTCAGGCACGACCCGGGGGAGGGGGAGACAGATGAAAGCCAGCTGCCCTTGAACCAGATTAAGCTGTTGCCGGGTGTGAGGCCTGCAGGTGGCTGGAATCATCTTGCTGGCTGGAGCATTTCTACCATTTATCTCCCCAGTCCCCAAGGTTAGCATGTGTGCAGTGACCGGGTGTGCTGCATAACGATGCCGCATGTACTTGAGGGCCTGTGTCCAGCCCTGTGAGATGCAGTCACGTGCTGTGCCACCTAGCCTCCAATAGGTGGCGACTTACTGTTCTCCCTTCCCAAAGGAGGGGAGCTGTCTGTGGATGCTCAGTCTGCCTTCCCCTGGCCCCCGAGCGACCCTGGCCATTCGTGAACCCAGGTCAACGGTGTGGCATGTCATGTGTTGTTTAAGCCTGTCATGCCTCTGGGCCAGCCTAACCTGCCATTTTTAATGTTTTAAATAGCATGCCATGACTTTCATTTCTGAAGGCTGCTGGTTGCCATCCCTTGGCAGCATACAGTTGCCTGCGGGATGGTGGTGGACAACCTTCAAAAACAGAGGTTGCAGCTTTCTATGTCAGACATTAAAAACAGGATGTTAATGTACATAAAACATGTAGTTACTTGCTTAAAACATTAACTGGGTGATTATATAGGGGAGGGCTGTCTAGTTGGCCATTTTCCTTTAAGAATCCTAAGTGGACATTCCACCTGAGGGTTAACATCAGCTCTGATAATAGTCGGAATTACTGGAGTGAAGACAAATAATGATTGTCTTAGGATTTTCTTGCGTTTTTAGAAATCTTCATGACAGATTGTTGTTGTTGCTGCTTCTGAAAATAGACCCAGATATACCAATTTGTGCTTTCTGTCAGATGCTTTTTTAATCTTCTGCTTCAGGAGGCACACCTATCCAGAACTGGCCCCCACCCACCCCACTGCTGTCCTCTACACTGTCTACAGGTGTTGTTAATCACAGACCTCTATTTCGATCTGCATCTGTGAGTGCCAGGATTTTGGCCTTAGCAGGAGGGTAAGGACTTTGCCTGCCCCTTTATTATGTTGACATTTTTCTGCTGTTTTTTATCCTTAGTTCCGTCCACGTACTTATTAAGAATGCTACACTGCATGTACAGTGCCACGTGTTTGCCAAGTGATGGCACTGTAGTGCTGAGTCAATGCCTGATCCCTCCAGTAAAGCTGAGTGAAGCAACTAGGCAACGTACTTCTGCTTGTTCTGGCTGATGGTGCAAGTCCTGTGATCAGGACACAAAGCTAAGTGGAATAAGGAAGGACTATAGATCTTCTTAGTCTTTACGCATAATGCAGTGCCATGCTGTGCTGCACTGTGCCATTGCCAACAACGTGCTTGCTGATAAATAAATAAAAACGAAGGGGAGGGATCAGTGGTGTTAAAAGAACCAGGGTTTTAAAAAAAAATATGTTGTAATGCTTTAAATAGGGGCTCATCCTCTCTCCCTTTTAACAGTTCTGATACACAACGTGTAGAAGGAAGTGAGTGTAGTGCAGCAGAGGAGAAGGAACTAAGTGTAGTGTGAGTACATTTAGTATGTAGTCACTGCACTACTGCGGTATTCTCGTAAATACTAAATGAGGGTCCTTAGTGCCCTACCAGCACCAGCAAAATCTCCCTCAGGGTTCATTTCAGAAACAGGTCTGTTTGATCCAGTCCAGTGATGTGGCAACAGCGGAAGACCGAAGTTCACGTGTGAGCCATGGAATCACACGCTGAAGTCAGCTGGGAACTGAGTGTGTTTCGAAGGTGACAGGGAGGGCATGGGATGCTCGGTATTCATGCATCCCATGCTGGCTGAGTAAGGAGCAGCACTGACATTAGCTACAGTGACATTGCAGAGGGACTGGAAGGAAAAGTATGCCTCTTTGCAGATGACACAAAGATCTGCAACAGGGTTGATACACAAGGAAGCATGGAAAGGATGAGAAGGGACTTGGCAAGGTTGGAGGAATGGTCAGAAGTATGGCAGCTAGGATTCAATGCAAAGAAGTGCAAAATAATGCACCTGGGAAACAAGAACCCAGGGGAAGAATACACAATGGGGAGGTAGTAACAACAACAAAAAAGGAAAGGGACCTGGGAGTAATCATATCAGATGACCTTAAGGTTAGCAAGCAATGTGAGAAGGCAGTAGGGAGGGCTGGGGGTATACTGGGATGCATAGGGAGAGGCATCAGCAGCAGAAAACAGGAAGTTGTTATCCCTCTGTACAGACAGTTGGTGAGACCCCATCTGGAGTACTGTGTCCAGTTCTGGAGACCCCATCTCCGCAAGGACATAGACAGGACAGAGGCAGTCCAGAGGAGGGCAACTAAAATGGTGCAGGGTCTGCAATAGAAGCCGTATGAGGAGAGAGACTAAACAAGCTTAATATGTATACCCTTGAGGAAAAAAGGGAGAGGGGGACATGATAGAAACTTTAAGTACGTCAGTGGAATCAACAAAGTCCAAGAGGGTAGCATCTTTCAGAAAAAGAGACGTACAAGAACAAGGGGACACAATTTAAAGATAGAGGGGCGGTTCAGGAGCAATGTGAGGAAGTATTATTTCACAGAGAGGGTAGTGGATGCATGGAACAGCCTTCCTGAGGAGGTTGTGGGTTCTAAAACTGTGGGAGAATTCAAGAATGCATGGGACAGACATAAGGCAATTCTTGTGGGTGGTAGGAAGAAATAGGCTGTTGGTTAACTAGGGTCTGCGGCCTATCCTGTAGGTAGGGAAATGGGCAGACTAGATGAGCCAAGCGGTCCTTATCTGCCGTCAAAGTCTATGTTTCTATGTTTCTAGGAGGGCAACTGCTTATCTGCCTTCCCAGTCGGTGAATGGGGGCATCTGTGGTAAGCCCTAGCATTAGGATGGATCACTGGAGGAGGGCATTGAGGAATGGTGGATGATAAGAAAAAGAAATCGATTTAGGTGCGATAACTCATTTGCTGTGGAAAACTAGGGTGAAAGTTTAAAATGCACAGGTCATGTCCTGCAGCAGACCCAAGTGGCTGCTGTACTGTTGCCAAAATATCCATTACAGACTCCATTCTGGAAACAAACTATCTACTGTTCAGAGCCACTATTCTTAAAGCATCACTGTCCATTAAAAAACTATTGTGCTGGCAAGCATGGCAGAAATAGCCCCAAGGAAAACCAAACGGTGAGGCAGATGCAGTAAAGTGTAATTGGTGCAGTACCCCCTCCTGAAATTATCGTTGCTTCCTTCTGGAAATGCATCACCACTGTACCATAAACCTGATATCCTTTTTGTTTGCTTGTCTGTTTTTTAACTATTTCTAGATTTCTATTTCTGAAAAACAAGTGCAAGGCTTAATTAATAAATTGACATTTTGCAATTAAGGATTTTCCATGTGGCAGGTTAAATCTCCACAACAGTTACAAGATTATTTTTTTTAGTATGATGGTATTGGCGAGTGACATTATGAGGATAGGTCTGATTGGGTCACGCTGTGTATGTCACTGCCTGCAATTAGATTTCCAGCTATTTTTATATGGACTGTGTTTTAGGACATCAAAATGTGTCCGTGACAGTCTGAGGGAAAGCTAATGCCCCAGGCAACTGAGTCTGACCTTATTTTCTGCTTGCATAGCATGCTAGCTAATATTGCCATGGGTAACGAAACATAAGCCAATTGAAAGGGGACGGGAATGAGTGGAACTCATGTATGCATTCGGGTTCCTAATGAATGCTTTATTCCACTGCTTCAGTGGTACATCAGCTGGCTATCTAATATTTCTTAGGCAATATAATTAGAATTATTGTTAGGACTTAACAGTTGATGAATAGGATGTTATGTACCGAGTATAATCATACAGAGTAGGTATGGGTAAGTGTGCAGTTTAGATAGTGAATAGGTTGAATGCTTGGGCAATGCAGGTAAGGCCATTCATTTTCTCTGTCCCTGCTAAAGGGACTATCACTTTTTGACATACTAGGAAGAAACAGTAAGTCTCTTGAGGAGGGTTCTACCTCTAGAGGTGCTATGGAAATGAGGTTCCCTCAGATCAAAAGTACCTAAAGAAAGAAGCTTAAAAATGCAGAGCTGAAGACATACAGTATAATAAACATGTAGCTCTCCCGAAAGAACAGAAAAAACATAGCCTTTGATGGATAAGATACTTGATAGAAAAGCACTGACCAGGAATGCATGGAGCTACCATCCAGGCCCAAGTGACGGCAGAATTCTGTTATTATATACTGTATAATATTGTGACCTTCGCATGGTGGAGAGAACACCCCTCCCATGAAGAAAATATCAGGGGATCCACGGCCTTGGGTTATCATCCCTTCAGGCATACTGTGTATTTAATTATTAATACCAATACAGGAAGATGTAAAAACCCTGACAGGCTAAAGAACCCCAAGGACTCATAAACTCTCCAAAATGCTGCTTCAACAAGAATAGATTTCTTGGATCTCCGTTTGTCCCATGTGACTCTTTACCTTTGAAGTGTTGCAAGGGTCAGTTCTGCAACTAAGGAAGTCTCTGCATGTGAGGACTTCATGCCTGGAAGTTTTGGGAAGTGAAAATCCATTTGCTAAAAGAACAAGAGTGCATAATAAACCCTGAAAAAAAGAAGACTTTTGTTACAGCTGCTGCAGGTTTGACTGCCCAGTTACTCTTCTCTGACGTATACAGCCCATAAGTGGAAATCTTGGAGTTAAGTCACTGAGGAGCAAAGTCCGAACATAGTACAAAGCCCTTTCAGGCAGCACAGAGCCTTGAGGGACAAGTAAATATTAGGGTGAGAACCCAATAGTTGTGAAAGTTTACATACCAGTACTCTAATTGGAGAAAATTCCCGATAGTCATTGTGGCGAGAGCTTGAACGTTTAGAAGTATGGTAGCAAGTAGGGGAAGGTGAAGCCTGGGTTTGACAGTACAAACCTGGAGGGCATATCCTGATGTGGATAGAATTATATGAGTGTTGAGCCCTGGGGAGACGACCTGGATGTCATCCTTTGCAAGCTGGTGGGTGGTGCTACAAGGGAGAAGCTGCAGAACAAAGGCCCAAAAAATCCAGAGGGCAAAGCTTGGCCAAGGCAGCTGATGGCTGAGGCAGAAGGGAGGTGAGGTAAGAAAGGAAAGGAGAGATAGTCACCAGCCTGTGAAGGCAGAGGTATGCCAAGGGAGAGCGCACCAGCAGCGTCTGCCAAAGTGACCCAGAAACTGGATAGGCATGCCAGGCATGGACAACAAAGACAAGTAGGCAGAGGATGGGCAGCAGCCAGCACCGCACAGATAGCAGTAGCAGAAAGGGCAGAGGACAAGAAGACCTGGAAAGCAGTGGCCCAAAGCAGAAGGAAAAAGGCAGCATCACATGAGGCAATCAGGGCAGCAAAATAATGGGACTTCAGGGGGAATGAAGGCAGCGTTGAAATGCACAGGAGCTGTCATCACTGGATGGGAGGTGAAAGGTTGCAATAGGTCTAGGCAGAGAACAGTGGAAAGATTGTGGAGGCAGACCAGGAAGGGGCTATGGAAGCGGCAGTGTAGAGAAAGCTTTTTAATGGGGAATGCAGCAGTAGACAAAGCATAGAGTAGCAGAAGGCAGGGAAACAACTTGGCCACTAGAGCAACACAGTGGGAGAGGCTGGAAGGAGAAGTGGTGGCAAGAAGCCATGGGGGCAGAAGAAGAGCAAGGAGTACTTGTGGGAGGAGATGGCACAACTGATCCAGTGGACCTGAAAGGAAGAGCAGAGACCAGTACAATGGCAGGCAATGAAAATCACTACTGATGATGCAGCCTGGAGAACCAGACTGGTACCATTGTGTGAGACTGGCATGAAGCACAAAATAAATGGAAGGAGACATCATGGTCTAGTGGCTAAAGCAAAGGCTTGGGAACCAGGAGATCCAGATTCAAATCCAACCAAAGGCACTTATTCGCTCCCTTTACCCCTGAGCAAGTCACCTAACTTTTCAGTGCATCAGTCCCCTCAGCAGTAAAAATTGATAGAAGCATGAATTCAGAAATGAGATACTGCATCTCAGCTGGACAATCCTGGGTAAATAAATTGTAAAAAAAAAAAATAACTTCTGAACATTTTTCACCTTAATATGGATCATTGTCTCAGAAAGTAAGAAAAGGGGCAAAATGAGGGACACAGTCACATCTTAGGTACAGAAGGTCAGAGCACTGTGAAGGTGTGGATCCATGTTCACAACAGTTGCCATTTATTAAGCAACAAAAAGCAAAAAGAGTACTCAGTGAGAGGATTACCCAGGAAATAGAGGACTAAGCAAGAAGAGTGCTCAATGAGAGGACTACCCAGGAAACAGAGGACTAAGCAAGAAGAGTGCTCAATGAGAGGACTACCCAGGAAACAGAGGACTAAGCAAGAAGAGTGCTCAGTAAGGGGACTAGCATGAAGAGCACTTAGTGAAAAGAGGACACAGCATGAAGAGAATTAAGTGAGAAGAGGAACCAGCATAGAAACATAGAAAGGTGTCAGCAGAAAAAGACTTATAGTTCATCATGCCTGCCTATTTCCTACCTGAGTTGTATGCCTATTGGCAGAGCACCCTTACCTCCCCCACTCTCCATCCCTTACTTGACTTAGTGTTTACCAACCCCTTATAGTTGTCCCGCACTCTCTAGAAATCTGTTAATGCCTTGATGTTTAGCGCCTCCATTGGCAAACTGTTCCATCTGTCCAGCACCCTTTTCATGAAGAAATACTTCCCCATGTCCTTCCATAATCTACCAACCACCAGTTAATGCAGCTGGACACCACTTATAATGGACAAAAATAGCATACACAGAAATGTCCATAATACGGGGTTCCAATTGTATTCATGTCCCATTGTTGCTGATCCCTCACTATGCTTAACCAGATCATGAGTCTCTAGCCTACATAGCTCCCTCAGATATTTAAAATCTTGTATCATGCTCCATCCGTCTTCTAGATTCCAGTGAGTCTTTGTTCAGCATGGCCAGCCAGTCCTCATATTATTTATCTTGCTGACTTTGTACCATCTTTGTAGTATGCCTTTCGATAGATTTTATACTGGCCTTATCTTTTTTTAGGTGCGGGCTCCAGACTGGACACAGTACTCTAGCTATGATCTCAACAGTGACCCATACAGAGGTCACGGCACCTCTTTTCCTCTACTGGAGAACCCATTCTCTGTACATCCCAGCATCTTGATTGCCTTCCCGCATGCCTTGGTACACTTGGCTATTGACATGAAGCTATCATTGAGGATGACTTTCAAGTCCCTTTCTTCAGTGGTCAGATAAATTTTTTGCTCCCTAATCAATAACCAGTCTTCAGGTTTCCCTTGCCTGTTTGGATAACTTTGCACTTCTCGGCATTACACTTTAGTTGTCATACTTTGAACCACACCTCTAACTTTTCTAGGTCCCTCTTTATGTCCCTGACCCCTTTGTTGGAGTCTGCTGTGCTACAGAGTTTGGTATCATCTGCAAAAAGGCAAGTTTTCCCTTAATTTCCTCCCATGTATCTCAGATGAACACATTAAACAGTACAGCTCCCACTACTGACCCCATGTGGTACCCCATTTGTGACCTCCTTGACCCCTGAATAGTCCCAATTTACTGCCACCCTTTAGGTGCTTTCTCCTAGCTAGTTTCCCACTCACCTTGTTAGCTTTTTCCCAACCCCCAATTCTCCCAATTTCTTGATAAGCCTTCCATGGGTGCCAAGTTGAAGGCCTTTCTGGATGTAGATGCAGCAAATCAACTGTCTGACCCTTGTCCACTGTCCCTGTTACATAGTCAAAACTTCTTATCAGTTTAGTCTGACACAACCCTTTCCTTCACAAAGTCATGCTGTCTCCTGTCTTGGAGCCTATTTGTTACAATACATTTTGTCAGTTGCTCCTTGATGATAGGCTTCAGGGACTGACCTACCATAGAGGTCAAGCAAACTGGCCTGTAGTTTCCCTGGTCATCCATGCTTCTACTCTTGTGCAGGGAGACCACATCCATCCTCTTCCAATCCTCTGAGACTACTGAGTCTCCAGGAAGCATTTGAATAAGACCATCAGAAACCCAGCTAGTTCTTGCCTCAGTTCCCTTAGCCCTTTAAGGTGCAAGCCATCTTGTCTTAGAGCTCAATCTACATTGAGTGCCCTTAGTCCTGTATGTACTCTATCTTCTAGCACAGGTCTAAATTTCAGTTCTCTCTGCCACCCTCCCATAGCCTGTCTTCCACAGCCTGAGACTGGGCACCCCACCTCTTTCATGAATACCAAGCAAAAATACTCACTGATAATTTCTTCCCATCCTCCTCCTCCGCACGTTTTCCAATTGCAGCCTCACAATACCCTCCTTAATTATTCACTTTTCTCACATATATCTTAAGAAGTGTGACAGGGTTGAATAAAACCATGTACCATCTGTTATGCAGAAAGAGTTAAATGCAAGGATCTGTTCTGTCCTCTCCTTTTCTGTCTCCTGTCTGTCTTGTTGCGCAACCAAATGTTCTCGTGAGACATAGAAACTGATCAGTCTGATGGTCTCGTGATTCTCTGCCTCTCACTATCTCTCTACCTTCACTTACTGTTTCTGTATTTTCTTCCCCTTGTGTATCTATGGTTCTAAAATATATATGACTCTATATGTGTACCTGGGATCCCTTGGTTTGAAATGTATATAGTTATACTGTTGAAATGATTGCAAAAAGCTATTTGGAATTTACAGGTTACCTGAGATGCATTTTGAGTGCCTCTCAGGCTTGTTTGCAAACCCTTTTGCAGAGCTGTCAACAAGAGGTCAGTTCTGGGTCACCATGTTATATTTGCTGCACCTGCAAAGAAACTGACAAGAACTCTGATACATTTTGTGAGAAGCAGGATGTCTCCTTAATGATCTCAGGATGAAGAAGTTAATTGTCAGGTAAAGACTGGTTACAAAAAGCAGCAGTATATTTTTGCTAGAGAGACTGAAACTTGGAATTAGAGATACCCTCAGATTAAAGACTTTTGTTTTGTCTGTTTGTACTGCCTTTGTATATAGCTATCCTGAACATGTTTTTGTTATTTTTATTCTATTGTTGTTGATAATAATAAAATGCTACATGCAAATTGTACAACTGCTCCTGGTTTTCCTGTGCTTCCTGATCTGTGTCTCAACAACAAAAATGACTTGTTTTTCTTTTACACCCTTGGCTATCCTCAGTTCTTTCTCTTCCTTTGTCCTGCCTATGACTCAGCATGCCTCCTTCATTTTCACTAAGTATGCCTCTTTACTATCCTCAGATTGATTTCCCCTTGTAACTGTTGCATGCATGCTTCTTTGCCCTGACTGCTTCTCTTTTTACTTACCTATTCAGACTGGTTTTAGTAACCTCCTGAAGACTACACCTAATGAATTCTCACATTTTCTCATGCCATACTATCCTTTTCACCCCCTCAGTTTGTCTCAGAGGTTCTCTCCCATTCTTCTAAAATCTTCCCTCCTGAGATCTTAAGGCCTTTGTCTTACACTGCATCCTTCTATGTTCTGTGGCTAAAGACAGTTGACCAATCCAACTTGTGATCACTTGTCCTCAGGGGTTCCCTTACCCTAACATCATCCACCCTGTCATGAAGCAAGAGGACTACCCAGTGTGAATATTACCTAACATGAAGAGTACTTTTGGGAAGAGGACACAACATGAAGAGTACTTCTTGAGAAGAGGACCCAGCATGAAATTTTGGGAGAGCTAAAGCCCGAGGTTCAATGTGGGGGAGCAGATCCTCCCACATCCCAGATAAAGGCCAGTCTCCCACAGAAGTTTCCCACTTAGCACGTTGCAAAACACTTACCATCCGCTCCTACCTCCTGTCTCTGGCAATATGCTTACTCTTGTTGCTGGGCCTTCCATTCCCTACTTGCTACCCAGCTTACCTACCAAGGGTGGAAACAGAGAAAGGCCAAAGTTCAAAACCTTATAAGTATACACACACACTACTCTATTCACCAGAACACTGAAATACTGGTGCAATGGGGAAGGATACATACAGAGCTGGTTTTAAGGATTAGGGAGACAGAAAACAAACAAGAAAAAGAGATGTACAGAAACAGAACAGGGTAAACAAATATGAACAGAGAAATTTTGCAGTGATTGTGTTCCCCTTTAAGAGACTAAGAGTAAGAGCCCTAAAAGAAACTAAAGAAGGACTGAAAAGATTAAGATGAGATCTTTTGAGAGCAGCCTAGGGGTCAGATCTGAATGTAAACAATGACTGTTTTTGCAATTTTTTATTTTGTTAGTTATAGGGGAATCAGAATTACTTATAACAGTCTTGAAGTCATTGGAATAAGTTATTTCCTAATCGGTAATTGTTGGGTTGTACGGTTGGACTGTCAGTGCGGTGACGCTGTAATATTGCCACCTGGGTGACCATAAGTGGCAGTGCAGTAGAAGTACTGCATGAGGGAGGACTGGGTGGGCTCCCTGTGAGCCAGTGACAGAGTGGGCTAAAAAAATCCCAGCGCAGCAGGATGATGCGAGCAGTCCTGCCCCCACCCACCCACCTAGGATGACTGGCTACAGAGGAAAGAAACTCTTAATGGAAGAGTCAACACCCCGCCAGGCTGCAGCCACTTGTGATCTTATAGGACCTCACTGACATGCAGCTTCCCCTACAGCCTGGAAAATGAACCTACCTGAGCCACTCTGTAGGGTTTGCTAATGTTGTGGGTATGTAGCATCTCCCACTCAGTCTGGAACACTCTGCCACTCGCAACACTCCCCAGTCATGGGTGCCTGCTTGTCTCTGTCCCAGGCTTGTTCCCGATCCAGGTTTTCAGCAGAGTGTGTGACGTCTTACCTCTATGACACTAGAGAAGAATGCTTGGAAAATAATCATGCTCACACACGGCGCAAAGAACTGCCACCAGAGGAGTCAAATCCAAGGGGTTCAGTCAGAGGATTAACAAAATGAATGTTTTTCATCCTCCTGTATTGTATAATCCCATAGGTTTTCAGCATTCTGTAGAGGTCAAGATATACTTTATTCTCCCTCCGAGAACAAGTCAGTTAGAGCTGACAGATTTTTTCATGTAGCATCGGACTTATTAATGATTCCTGTACTGGGAATCCCATCATCATTTGTGAAGGAAAGGGCTTTTTAAGTTCAATTTTTAGAAGAACTTTTACAAATCTATATAAATTTCAAATGGATTTACTGTGGGGTCTGGAATACATATGAAATCTTTACTCAGGACTTGTATTTGTATATCTCATACATAGGTACTGGAGGCTTTGAGTAGTTCTGTTTCTTGTCAAGTCTCTGGAACAGTAACATGTTTGATGCTCACTCATGCTTTGAAAACCCTTTTCAGCTCACTGGAGCCTTTGTTTCCTTTATTATGCTACAACTTGTAACACTGCTAATGCAATACAATATATGGCCTTTATGGTTAGATGGTTTGACTTTTCACCAAATATGTTTGTCTTTAACAACTGGTTCTCATTTAAGAATGTGTACATTTAAGAGTCAGGTTTATAAGGAAATGATATTTGGCATCCCCACCCCCTGATGAAGTGTGATTTTGTAAGATGAAGGTCACTGGGGCAACCCTGTGGTCATCTTCTATGGCTGTAGTAAACTGATTTTGCAAATGTGTTTTTTTTTCATGGCCATTTTTTCCCATCCTCTGGTCCACCTCTCTAATGGATGGCACCCCCAACCCTGTCACCAATTGCTCAGGATTGTTGTGGTGGTGGGGTTTAGGTAATGCCAGGTCAGTAGTGCATGTGTCTGTCCAGAGAGGTGCTGACATCACCCCTGGCAGATTGTTTTTTCCAGTCATTTTCTCCCTCAGGGCTCTGCAGTGACATGCATTCACACACTGTCATGTACAGTACACCAGCATCTGGCAGCGTACCTCCTCATCCGGTGTCCATGGAGCCATACCACCTAGCCTTTGCCAGGTGGTATTCTCAGTGCAGGGTACAGTTCCCTTCCCCAAAGGAAGAGAGTCATTCATGCCATGCTTGATCCTCCTTCCTCCATGTAGCCCACAGCAATCCGAGCTTGCTCCCAGGCTTCAGTCACTGACTTTGTAAGCTGTGGCACTACTGCCGCACTGACAGACGGCCAGCAGACCCCTCCCCCCACTGTGCCTTTTGTGCCTTTTACTGGGTCATTGGGGTGCCATAGCTGTTTTTCAGCTATTATGAATTTAAGTTTTATTTTTTCCAGGAAGGCATCCTGACCTGAAGCTCGTACCCAGTTAAAAGAGCTTTGTGCCATTCCCTAATTGATCATCTTAGAAATTAATCCAGAGATCCAGTAACTGGAGCAGGAGGTGAGGCTTACTAAGTGAACTGATTGGTTCAGCTACACCTGTAGTACTGTGTCGGGTTCTGGTCACTGTGGTACAGAAATGCCATTGAGGAGCTTGTGAGGGGTCAGCGGAGGGCCACCAAGCTGATTAGTGGCTTATTAGGCAAGAATTACAGTATGAGGTGAGATGGTCCTACCCAAATTGTTTAGCCTAGAAGAGAGAAGGCTGGGGTCATGATCACAGCTTTGGAGGAAGTACTAATGGAATAGAGCAGGTAGAGTATATACAGATGTTTGAGCTGGTGCATGTAAACAGAACTATGCTCTCAAACTGAGGTGGGGGCAGAATATGGGGAAGCATTAAAAAAACATTGCTTAATACAGAGGGAAGTAAGCATGTGGAATAGTCTACCCATTGAGGTTGTGGAAACTAGCACTGTTCAGCTTTCAGAGCAGAGCCACACAGATTCCTGGAGGAAACCAGCATTGAGGGTTAAACAGCATGAGTAATTAAGCTTAAATGTGTATCCTTACTGAAATTGATCACTGCAATATGGCAAGAGGGAAAGACAAGAGGGACTAAGTCCCTTACATCATCACAATACAATGTTACTATGATTAAACCCCCCAATGTCTTCTATGTGGTGATATGTTTTGCCCAAGATAGTTGAATTGAGATGCAGTAGCTTGTTATCAAGTGGAGTCTTGATACTACTTCATGTAGCAGCTGAAGCACAGTGAGGTCAAAATCTTATTTTGGGTCATATGGTGGGAAATACAGTAGTTTGTTTTTGGCCGTTTTAAAATATGTTTTATGTGATGCTTGTCAGAATCCAGTACACTTGATAAAACACAAGGCAAATATGCATTATATTGTATATTGGTTACAGAGAAAATAATGGCTACTGGCTATATGTTTTTCAGTCCATGCATTCAGCCTGGGCATATGCAATCAGTTCACAACAATACGCTGTTACAATAACTGATGGGGTCTGACAGCAGCCAGAAGTCAGACACTATATTATCTGTAGCAGCCTAGTATGACTTCACACCAAGTTGATACGGAGGAAGTCCCAACTGATTGATCACTGGAGCGGGAAGCCATTACGATGTCACACTACTTGAAAACAGCTGTGACAGGAGTTGTCCACTTGCTTTCTCTTTGAAGCCAGACATTAACAGATATTATAAAAAATAAAATATGGGTGACTGTGATAAATCATTTTTTAAACACCCTCAGTGTGTTTTGTCTTTGTAAACCACTCAAGCTGCACTCTCATAGTTTATTTGACAAAACACTCCTCAGGTGGGTAAAAAAATCCTTTATCACACAGTTACCCACACCTTATTTGATATATTTAGCTTCTTGTATAGGGTTCCATAATAGATCACATACAGCATGAGACTGTGTAAGCCACGTAGGTAAAATTTAAACTTTTTTTTTGTTGTCAGTTCTTTTTTCCTGCCTTCTCTCCAGCTACTGGGGCATCTCTCAGGTGGCTCACTTGACCTTTGTCTCCATCACCCACTTGAACTCCTCCCCAACTGAGGAATTGGGTAAGCTGTGCCTCCCCTCCCACCGGGACCTCATGAGAGGAGGCGGGGGACCACGGAGAGTCGAGTTGGGGCCGGCACTGGGCATGTGGGCATCGGCCATTGGATGCTGGCCGTCGCCTCCCTGGAGCTGTTTTTTTTCCGTCCTTTGGTTCCTGGAGGCACGGACATGCAATGATGTCCATCAGGTGATGGGCACACTCCCACACCCATCTGCAGAATGTCTGCCGCCTCAATCCCCCTCTGCAGGACCCCCACTTGTAGTGCTGCCCCCAGATTCCACTGGGAGCTGCAAGTGCAGCTGGAGTCAGAACCCACCCACTCCCAGGATTGGAGGGCAGTCCTCCGGATGCTTAATCCTCTCTTGCCCCTGCTGACCCCCGATGACCCAAGTCCATTCCTAAACCCGGGTCATCGGCATGGCACAAGGGGTGGCATGCAGTGCCTCAACCATAGGCACCACCAGGCTGGCTAAGCTTCAAACTTTTGAGTACCCTGATTCCTAAGTCTGGGTTCTAACCACTGGACCAGTGGTTCTCCGGCCCCAAATCCTGGTGGCCTTAAAGGACATCAAATTGTGGCCACCAGAATTTACTGATGGCCTCATTGTTTTGTTCACCTCAACCTCCCAATATACCCTAAACCCCTGATATAACACATTTTTTACACAGTATGTAGTAAATCAAGTCCCTGATGTATTTTCACTTGAAGTGTATCCCCCATGTTTTTTTTTTAAATAAGAACTTGTGTATTCTGTTACTTTTGTACTTGGATGTCTAAAGAGCTCTGTGGCCACAGAAAACAGTGCTGGTGGCTGCATGCCTTGATTGTGGCCTAATTTAAGAAATACTGCACTAGACCACACTGCACCCTACTGTACTGTATACAGAGGAGACCACACTGCATCCTACTGTACTGTATACAGAGGAGACCACACTGCACCCTACTGTACTGTATACAGAGGAGACCACACTGCACCCTACTGTACTGTATACAGAGGAGACCACACTGCACCCTACTGTACTGTATACAGAGGAGACCACACTGCACCTTACTGTACTGTATACAGAGGAGACCACACTGCATCCTACTGTACTGTATACAGAGGAGGCCACACTGCATCCTACTGTACTGTATATGGAGGAGACCACACTGCATCCTACTGTACTGTATATAGTGGAGACCACACTGCATCCTACTGTACTGTATACATAGACACACTTCATCCTACTGTACTGCATACGGAGTAGACACACTGCATCCTACTGTACTGTATACAGAGGTGACCACACTGCATCCTACTGTTCTGTATACGGAGGAGATCACAATGCAAACTACTGTACTATATACAGAGGAGACCACACTGCACCCTACTGTATTGTATACAGAGGAGACCACACTGCATCGTACTGTACTGTATACAGAGGAGACCACACTGCATCCTACTGTACTGTATACAGAGGAGACCACACTGCATCCTACTGTACTGTATACGGAGTAGACCACACTGCATCCTACTGTACTATATACAGAGGAGACCACAATGCACCCTACTGTACTGTATACAGAGGAGACCACAATGCACCCTACTGTGCTGTATACAGAGGAGGCCACACTGCACCCTACTGTACTGTATACAGAGAAGACCACAATGCATCCTACTGTATTGTATATGGAGTAGACACACTGCATCCTACTGTACTGTATATGGAGGAATCCATTTTGTGGTCCAGAAGAACGTTATGATGACTTGCAAGTCCTAAGAATGTGTAATAAGTCAGGTAAAAACAAATAATTTATATTGTTAGCATTGCAGAAAGCAATGTATGTTCTAATTACCTTTATCCAATAACAAAATACACTATTGTCCACACAACCAACAGGATCTGTGCAGTGTAAGTAATGCCTCTCACCAGATTCTGTACACACTGTTAGGACTTGAGAGGTTGTGACATCTTCACAACCCCATTCTTCAGTCATCTTTTTATTGAGTTTTACTCAACAGCACAAACAGCAGTATCAGGTACTTTACATGAAATTATGCACTAAACTTTCAATGCAGCTAATACAGATGACTCCTTTTTTTTAACAAAGCAGAATCAACCATCACACCTTTTAAAAAAGTAATCTTCTGGGCCATCTTGCTGGCACAGTGGCAAGGTTGCTGCTTGTGACATTTGTAGCCCAGGTTCATGACCCACACCTGGTTCGTCGGAGGGCTGGCATTGGGGGGACTGAGTGCTCTGTGAGACGCTCTTCTCCACAGGAGAGTGTGGGCCATGTATCTCACTGCTGTACCATCCTCAGGATGGTGGCCAGTTGGTAGTGGTGGAGCAGCTGAGACACTGCAGTTCAGAAAGTAGAGTGCGTGCAGTCATCAGATGTGGCTGGCCTCCTGACACCATGTGACGTCATACACATGACATCATGGGTGGGACAAAAAAATGGGACAACAGGATGGAGACCCTTTAGGCAAATGATGCCCCGCCTGCCCACCATGGCCATGACAGGCTTTGCCTCCTTTGGGCATCTTTCATTCCAGAAGCCAAGAGATCCACCCACCCAGCTAGTCGTAGGTCAGATATGGAGGGGAATGCCCTTCAAGGTGCTGACATTACGGGAGCTCGGCCTCAGAGGGCTCATTCTAGGGAGCTACTGGACATCTGGGAAGTGGTCCCAGTTGTAATGCATGCTTGAAATGGAGCCCCATGGCCAGGACAAGGGCACTGTCAGAGGCAGAAGGAAGTTTGGTGGGACTGGCCTCAGGAGTTTAAAGCATGTTTGAAAATAGTATTTGCTTAAATTATACTCAGTTATTTTATGAAATATAACCTAGTAATCCACTTACTAGATTAAAATAAGCCATTTGGGAATTTTGTAGTTCCTTTGAAAGTATAGTCCTGCTGTACACTGATGAGGCGGTTATACTTCAGCAGAACTGGCAAAATTAATTATGGCCTTAGGGCCGGCCTACATTTCCTACCCGACTGGCTCCAAGTCAGTTGGCTGTTGCTAAATAAAAGCAACATGAAAGCCATGCTGTTTGGCTCTAAACCCAGAGCACACGAACACAGAAATGATCTCAGCCTGTCCAGTGATGGCAGCAGCCTAATCCATGTATAGTTTTAAATATCTGGGACTACACCTTGATTCCTACCTCTCCTATGCTGAGCACTTTAATGTCACACCAAACAAGCATTTGTCAATGCCGAATGTTTGCTTGCTGGCATTGGCATTGGTAGTGTAGGAGTTACAGAGCTGCATAATAGGAATGGCAGTGAAGTATTGAACTGAAGCCAACCCCATCACCACCCTGCAGCTAGTGACAGGCATTGGGGTGTGCCTTTGGTTTGTCAGGCATAACGACCATGCCATTTCACCACACCCTACCGTGCAGACACCAACAAGTGTCACGGTGTGCCTTGGGGTCTTTGGCCCTTATGCACACCCCATTCCATCAGGAAATATTGTGAGATGGGTGCGGTATAGGAGAATGGGGTGAACTTTGGGGCCGAAGAGTCCAAGGCACACCTCGATGCCTCTCATTGGCTGCAGGGTGTGGGTGGGGGTGGAATGGTATGAGCATTGCAGGTGACAATCCCAAGTCACAGCCCTGATGCCTGTCATTCTCTACAGGGTGTGGTGTTATGATCGGAAACCCTAACGCTTCAGGCATTTGTTGGTATTTTCACTCCAAATTTTCAACATGGGTTTTTTGTGACCCCCACCTCATGAACAATGGCAATATCAGTTTGTTAGCCGTAAGCTGCTTTTGCACAGCGACTACGGCATTTGTCACCGCAGGTGCAAAGCACATTCTGAACAGGATGTGAAAAATGACAGCTGTACTGTTCATGGGGAGGTGTAAAAAATGGCAATGTTGAAAATCTGCAGTGAAAATATTTAAAAACTGGTGAAGTCACGGCGCGTAGAAACTGTGCTAGCGTGCACCGTAATGTAATTAGTTTGGGAATTGTTTATAGCAGATTGTCAACACAGGCATTTTGGGACCTCCGGTCATGAACAGTGTCACTGTGATTTTCTTTATCTGTCCCGAACAATGATTTCCCACAGCGACCACGCATTTCTGTGCTGAAAGTAAGAAAACACATTTTGGCCATGTTGTGAAAAATGACAGCTGTGCTGCTCATGGGAGGTGTGTGAAATGCCACTGGTGAAAATCTGACTAAAAATATTACAAATTCATGAATTTACTAGGTGTGTGGAAACTGCGCAATGCTCACTCAGAACACAGTCATTTTAGGAATTTTTTCACCAAATTTTCAAACTAGCCATTTTAAGACCTTTGCTCATGAACAGTGTCACTGTGATTTTCTCAATGTGTCCCATACATTGATTTCGCACACCAACTGCACCATTGTGCGCTACATGGGCGGAAACATGTTTTGGGCGAGATGTGAAAAATGACAGCTGTACTGCTCATAAGGAGGTGTGGTAAAATGGCAATGTTGAAAATCTGGAGTGAAAATATTGAAAATTCGCGAACTTACGAGCATGCATAGGAACAGCGCAACGCATGCTAGTAAAATAGTCATTTTTGAGAATTTTTTCACCAAATTTTTAACATAGCCATTTTAAGACCTCTGCTCATGAACAGTGTCACTGTGATTTTCTTAATGTGTCCTGAACATTGATTTCGCACACCGACTGTGCCATTGAGCGCTACATATGCGGAAACACATTTTGGGTGAGATGTGAAAAATGACAGCTGTACTACTCATAAGGAAGTGTGGTCAAATGGCAATGTTGAAAATCCGGAGTGAAAATATTGAAAATTCGCGAACCTACGAGCGTGCATAGGAACAAAAGCACGCTCGTAAAACAGTCATTTTTAGGAATTTTTTCACCAAATTTTCAACATAGACTTTTTGAGAGCCCACCTTATGAACACTGGCACTGTCATTTTGTTAATCAGTCCCAAAAGGTGATTTCACATAGTGACCACAAAATCACCCTTCAGGCCCGATTAACGCCATGACAGTGACAGAATTCATGAGGAGGGGTCCCAAAAACCCCATGTTGAAAATTTGGTGCCAAAATTCAAAAAAATGCCTGAGATATACAGCAAAGTTGAAAAAACCCTATTCATTACATTATACAGCTTACCGGCATTTCCTCAGTTCGCGGTCGGCTTTGAAGAGTGCAGGCGTGTTCCTGGTCCACCAAGATCATCGCGCCAAGCTCAGAGGTAAGTATGGGGTGAGGTGGGGTGTGGGGAGGCAGAGGTGCGCAGTGGGTGGGCACGGGTGGGAGAGGGGGGTGAAGACAGCAGTGAGGGAAGGATTTTTCCTTTCAGGTTTTTTTTTTATTTGGACTATGGGGACGTTTGCCACGCTGGGGTGGGCTCCCAGCGTGGCAGCTGGAAGGCTGTTGGGGGTCAGTGGAGCTGATGGTGGATTGGGCACCCCCATCGGCCATAGGACCTTTTGCCACGCTGGGGTGGGCTCCCAGCATGGCACCCGATAGTCTGGGGGGCGGACAGTAAAGCTGACGAGGGATTGGGCACCCCTGTCAGCCATACAGACTGTTGGGGGGGGGAACAGTAGAGCTGACGGGGGATTGGGCACCCTGTCAGCCATACAGACTGTTGGGGGGGACAGTAGAGCTGACGGGGGATTGGGCACCCCTGTCAGCCATACAATGTGTGCATGGGGGAGGTAGGAGCGCATGAGCACGCAATTTGCGTGCACACGTGTGTGTGTGTGGGGAGGGGGAGCGCTGTTCACTCAAGCGGTGCTCTCCCTTTCAACTGTATGGCACTGCATTTTGGATCGTCGCACTATGTTTCTTGCACATGCGTGCAAGCAAACATAAAAAGGTTTACCAGAAATTAGGCATACTATATTGAATCAGAAACTGACTCCTGGAACTTGAGTCAGTATAGCTAATTAGACGCTGCTGCGTCTAACTGAATATGGGTCTCTGGTTTGTGACCAGTGCCCTGCCACAGTGCTCTAAAGGAAAGCAGTGTTATCTAAGCACATTGCATTTGCCTGAAGGCAAACTTAAGAATGCACCACTGCCTACTTTACTTCAAACTCAGCTGGCTCTCTCTGGACAACAAAGACATTCTTAACATTGGATTTCCAGCTCACACGGCTATGACAAATGATTCCTGTACCATTACATTTTGCCTCCTAAATAGCACCCCCCCCCCAAAAAAAAAACTGTGTTTGCCTCACAGATGCTATCTTGCTAAGTGTTCCATAGGTAATAATTGCCATTGGGCAAAGTGTCTTCTGCTTCAGGGCCTCCAAAATTTGGAATAATGTGCCCATCTACATTTGGACTACTAAATCCCATTCTGCTTTCAAAGTGAATGTCTAAGAATATTTGCCATGGGAAGATGCTTGTAACTGTCTATGCTACTACTGTAGATATACCATCCAAGCCTTTGTACTATTACAGTGTTCTTGTAATGTTGTTACATTTGTTTCCAGGTCCCTTCTGTAAAGGGACACTGTCCCAGTTAATCCACCCAATTTACAAAATGGATGAATAAATAAATAAATTAAAAAAAAACTAAGTACAGTTCTATAGCCCACATTTAAAGAAGTACCCCCCCAGCCCACTTCATTTTGAAGAGACTGTGATAGCAAAGCTTTGAAGGAGATTTCAGCAAAAATTTCGGATTTCAAATGTTCAGAAAATCTGCAATCTAAAATTTTCAGGTGCCAAATCTGATTTGACATCCACAATTAAAACAGTCCCCCCACTCTTAATCCCCTGACCTCTAATTAACAACCTTCCCTCAAGCCCACCGATAGTTCAAAACATAGAGGGTCCCACGTCTGAGCAGTTTGGGCTCCTCTCCCCCGCCTACATCATAGTCACCCTCCCCACAGAGAAAAAACAAGTCCTGTTTTAAGTCTGAATTTAATATATAACCCTTGGCCACCACCCAACACACCCACTAGCCCCACTTTCCTTCAAGCACCCCCAAAAAAATATATATGAAAAAATAGAAGATGGTCCTGTGGCACAGCAGCCTGCGATCATACCCCTAGCTATATCATTATAAACAAGACCCCCCATTGCAAAAAAACAAGCCCCCTTCAGAATCCGATTCAGTGATCCCCACCCAACACATCCACTAGCCCCCACCTCGCTCTGTCCATAGCACCCTACAGAATTAAGAAGTACCAGTACATACGTACATCTCTAAGAACTGATACAGACTGATCCCATGGTGGGGCAGCTGTAGGTATCTGCAGTCTGGAGATAATCCTGTCTAAATCTTTCCCATCCTAATTCAAGGGATCAGCCATTTCATGGAACCCTCAGAAAGGGATGTCAAAAGTGCTGCATTAACAAGAGACCCTATAGAAAGAAGAAAATCTATTTCAGAACAAACACACAAAACAAAAGTGTGGTCCTCATACACACTTTGCACATGCCCAAAGTAACAATTATATAAAAAAAATGTAAGCAACAGGGTTTATGCTACTTTGACAATATATGGCTTATCCCACAGTGACATCAGTTGCTGTCTCAACGTTCCATGAAATTGCTGCTTCCTTGAGTTACGATAGGCAGAATTATCTCTGGACTTGGTGACACCTAAAGGGACAGCCCAATACCTCCTTTGAAAGAGCTTTCACTGGGCTTTCAGACTGCGGGAGACCCAACATAACTGGATTCCCCTTTAAGGCAGCAGTGCATGTTATGGTGAAAACTTTTGATGTACACTTTTTTTTTTTATTCCATTTTAGATTGCCCATTACCTCCCTTCTTGTTTTGTACCCATCCTACCCCATTTTTAGTCTGCGTTGGCAGTTTGGTTTACATTTGAATTAATGAAAGGAACACTCCTTTTAATATGGCTCAGACCATGTTGTTATCCATATTCTTCGCTGTTTCTTACACCCATTGTTCCAGGAGGTCGGGGAGCAGTGTCTGCTGCATGCTAGTTCATTATGGTCACAAGACAACTGATGGTAAACAGTGGGTGTTCAAAAGCAACAGAGAATTCTGATAAAATCCTGGTCTGAGCCATATTATAATCAGCGCTCCTTTTATCATTTCAAATGAATAAAGGAATGCTAAGACAGATTTAAAATGAGAAAAAAAAGGATCCTATACCAATTAGAAGTTAAGAAGAGACAATCTGAAATAGAATAACATAAGTATAGGTCCACATTTTCATTGCTATTATGCACAGTTGCTTTAATTAACCCCGCAGTGATGGTATGCAGGCACCTCACACTGGAGGTCCTTGATCCAAACGGCAGTAGTGTCAAGTAATGCACCACTCTTTTCACTACAGCTTACACCATTTTCTTTCCTGTCCATTATTTTTATATAAATAAGGCTTCTTATTTGAATTGGACTCTGAACCATTTGCATGGGAACCTTGAACATCTGCGATAGAATTTCCAGACTTTCCAACAAATTATTTGCTTGAAGTTCTGGATTGGGAGGTGACCACAGGCTGTTGCACAAATTGGGGGCTAGAGCAAAAGTTTTTTTTTTTTTCCCCAGCCAACCCAGTAATTAAAGATGACCAAGTCTCAGGCAGGGCACAGAGGGCTTGTGTCTGGTAGTGCATGAGAATATAAATCCAAACTATGTTGCCAGCTATGTATCATTGCTGGGGCACAGCAGATTTTTACCAGGGCACGTGCTCTGTCTGGCTGTCCTGGAGCCACCAACACCAATAGGATTTTGTTCTGACTCACATAGTGGTTAGGCTCTTTTTATGTTTGCTTGCACGCACAGCGCACAAGAAACATATTGAGAAAGTAGAGCATTGCAGAGGTGTGGCAGTGTTGTTGCCAATGCAGTGGACGCTTTAATGGGTGCATTCCTTGGCCACCAATTAATGCAGAAGCTGCTGATGACAGCAGTTTCAGAGTGAGTGTTGCATGTGAAAGAAATCTGCCACTGCAATCAGGGGCAGTGCCCCCTCCCTTCCAACCAGGCACACAGCAGGACAACAAATTTAAAAGTTAGCGCCTTCCCACTGCTACTGCCTGGCCTGCACCCTCTGTTCTCCATCCTCTGCTGACATCCGGGTGCTCAGTCCCCTTGTCAGCATGTATACCTCCTCCACCCATTAATGGGGCACACTGGGAGCTCACCCCAGTGTGCCAAAAAAAATACTTCTTTGATGTTTCAGACACCGGGATGCCCACTCCTGGTGTCAGATGCGCCACCCCCCATGCCCCTATATTCTCAGATGACCTCAGGGTGCCCAATCCCTGGGTCAACATTGATCCCCCCCCCCCAGTACTCTGGCAACTGGGAGCCCACCCCAGTGTGCCGAAATTCATTTTGTTAATATTTCACCGTAAAAGAAAATAGTCCCTCGTCATTCCTGTCGGCCCCCCTACCTCAACCTGCACCCTCCCTCTGCACACCCCACCTCCCCCCACCCCTCACTCATATGTACCTCCAGAGGTTGGGAGCAGTGATCTTCTGTGGACCAGGAACACATCTGCACTCTTCAAAGATCAACCGGGAACTGAAGAAATGACGGTAAGCCCTATGATGGCAGTCAATGGGGGGGGGTCAACTTAGGTTGATATCTCAGCCAATATTTGGAATTTTGGTCCCAAATTTTCAACATGGGGTTCTTGGGACCCTACCTCATGAACACTGGCACTGTCATTTTGTTTCTTGGTCCTGAAAGGTGATTTTGCAGTCACTGTGCGGAATCACCTTTCAGGACCAATTAACGAAATTACAGTGTCACTGTTCATGAGGTGGGGTCCCAGAAAGCCCTTGTTGCAAATTTGGTGAAAAATCTCAAAAAATGATTGCGTTATGAGCATCCATTGCGCAGTTTCTACACACACTCATAACTTCATCAATTTTTACATTTTCACTCCAAATTTCCAACATTGCCATTTTTGCACATCCCCTCATGAACAGTACAGCTGTCATTTTTCATATCCTTCCTGAAATGTGTTTTTGCACCTGTGGCACAGAATGGCGTGGTTGCTGTGCAAAATCAACTTTCCGGATAGATTAATGAAATCACAGTGCCACTCTTCATGAGGGGAGGTCCCAAAAAGGCCATGTTTAAAATTTGGTGAAAACATTCCAAAAAATGACTGCATTACGAGCATGCATTGCACAGTTTCTAAGCACACTTGTTACTTCGCCACTTTTTCATATTTTCACTCCAGATTTTCAACATTGCCATTTTTTCACACCTCCTCATTAACAGTACAGCTGTCATTTTTTGCATCTTGCTCAAAATGTGTTTTCACATCTGTGGCGCCGAATGGCACCCTCACTAGTGAAATCACCTTTTGGGATTACATAACAAAATGATACTGCCACTGTTCATGAGGTGGGTCCCAAAAAGCCCATGTTGAAAATTTGGAGCAAAAATACCCACAATCACCTGGGGCATTAAGGTTCCCAACCATAATGCCCACCCGGTACAGACTGACAGGCATTGGGGATTTGACTTAGGGTCGTCGGCCGTAATGCTTATGCCATTCCACCCCCCTTCCCATGCTGCCGCCACTGACAGGCATCAAGGTGTGCCTTGGGGTCTTCAGCCCTAACATTCACCCCATTCTTCTATACTGCACCCATCTCAGCTTATTTCCTTATGGAATGGGGTGAGTGTAAGGGCCAAAGACCTCAAAGTACACAGTGACACCTATCGGTGTCTGCAGGGTGGGGTGAGGTGGAATGGCATGAGTGTTATGGCTGATGACCCAAAGCCGCGCCCCCAATGCCTGTCAGTCTCTGCAGGGTGGGGTGGGGGTTGACGTTACTTCAATACTTCACTACCATTCATATTATGCATCTCTCTAACTCCTGCACCACCAGTGCCAATACCAGCAAGACAACATTCAGTATTGACAAATGCTTGTTCTCAGTGTATGTTACAGCTGATTGTAGGCCCTGATCTCTGTACTGTAAATGAGTACACTTCAATTTAGTAGGGGCCAATAAAATATTTTTAAGTGGCATGGCCTGCCTTTTTTTTCTTTTTCGCTAGATCTGCCTAAGGAAAATTTCATCTTTGTGCAGTGAAGGTTTTGCAGTTGCTCGTCATCTTTGAAGCCGCTCATAACTCAGCATAGCTTACATTTTTATCGAACTGCCTTGTTAATACCCCAAAAAACTGGGCATTAGATATGATGTACTCCCTTCACAGTTGTTGCTAATTTTGAATCTCATCATTTAAGCCCGGAGGAAGCTGATTTAACAATTAAAACATCATACTTACATTTCTACTTGGAAAGCAACTGTCAAGGTACCATCAATGCTAAGCAACTGTAACATTTTGCTTTGTAAATTTTACTTATTACATTACAAAAATATCTGATTAAAGGCACAGTTTGCTCTTTCCAGTCACCAGTCACCCTCCAGTTCAGGCAGTGTTCTGTAAAAGCTTTCATATTGTGTGTCTCATAATTCATTCAACACTTAAAGGAGCATTCACTAATTAATTAACAATGCAGAGGTGTTAGAATCTAGGGATCCATTCTAAAGACTGTAATTAAAGAGGGATAGGGCAGGAAGCTCCAGCTGTGCTACGCATCATTTATCGAAGGTTGATTAACTGTACAGTGTTAGACTGCAGAGTGTGGTAGTATTCTTGCAAACAGAGGTTGGTCAGTCAGTAGACATCATAACCATACAGGCAGAAAATAAGAGCCAGACATTTTCTGCCTGTGAGTGAAGTAGTAATGTATTAATAAGATGAAAGATTTTCAGTAGTGATGATAGAAAGAAAGAATCTTTTTCAATAAATCTCTCCCCTGCTCACTTTGTGTGCCTTCTCCCTGTATTCAGATTCTAATAAATTATAGCTTTTAGTGAGATCTGCTCAAAATAGGTTAGCTTAGTAAGCAATAAGACATGATGAGGTGTGCACTAGACACTTCCAGTGCACGGCCAGGGGCATTGTGAGGCACGAGGGGCCATGCGCTAAAAGTGTCTGATGTACACCCCAGAGTGTGTTATTGTGCTTATGAAATGGCATCCAAATTGTACATGGATGTCAAAGTTAGAATTATTTGGATTGAATAATAAAGAAGTAACATTTTTGTCTTTAAGTAAAGTAGTTCCTCCACCTGGATGAGTTTGCTATGTGTTTTTTTTTTTTTTGAGTTGAGGGCTTTTGTCTTACTGTGGCCTCCGTAATGTGTAATCTTTCTTGTGGTGGTTGTCATCCCCCACAAACACACACACACACACACACACACTCTCTTTCATTATTGGATCGTGTTTGAGTATTTCTTTTTTTATTTTATCTTTTTTTTATAATTGACAATGCTTTATTGAAGACTTTGAAAAACAAACATCAGACAAAATAGAAATGTTTTATTTTATCTTTTGAACTCGACTGGCATGGCAAGTAAGTAGTGAGTGGCTGACAAGTGTGTGGATCATAGTGGGATGCAAGACCGGAGGGCAAAAACTAAAAACCAGAACGTCAAGTTCTGGAGATGGTGGTATTTTTTTATTTTACTTTTACTTAAACTAACACTGAAGTGGGGCATTAAGGGAGATCGTGTTTATTTTTTATTCAAGCTAAGGCTGAGGTGTGGAGTTGAGAGAGACTGTTGAGCAGGAGAGCGAGCGAGCGAGCCAGTGGGTGGGCGGGTGATAGATCGTGGCTGGCGTATTTTGTTTTATGTGGTGCATCCAGCCTGTTTATTTACATACAAGAAAAATGTTAAAAGTGAGGGGTAAGTGGGGGAGCTAGCAAATGGCCAGCAGGCTGCTGAGAAGCATAGTGAGCGAGCAAGCAGGCTGGCAGGGCAGAGACTGTGGTAGCCTGTGCATGGATTTGTTTTTGTTTTTGTTGTTGTTTTGTTTTATGTGCTGCATTCAGCTTGCCAGCACTTAATGTTAGCAGTGTGCTAGACACTTTCAGCACATGGCTAACAACCAGTCAGGGGCTTCAAAATCCTAAGCCCATTTCATAAAGTTCCATAATGCCAACCAACTCCAGAGAACAACTGGTTAATTGTTTTTTTTTTTATTTCCAATTACTGCCTTTAAGTCACGACAAATTCACCTATGAACTGAAAATGCTCTTTGCCTCTGTTTATATAACAGCAGTCTGAATGCAGGTTCAGACAGCTGATTCAGTAAGTGACCATATCAGGACTGCTATTAGAGCTTCTTTCCTGCTCCTTGCAGATAACATAAGCAAGAAAGAAGAAGCTCCCTTACCTGTATGGGAGTTCCTCTGTGGAAGTTTTAAATTTTTTGATAATGCCCTCAAAGGAAGGGAAGGGTTTGTTATTTGCCCCAAGGGTTTGGCTGCTTGATTTCTTCCACTTCTCTATTATCCAGCTCTGTCCCATACGCAGACATTTTTTGATGTCAGTATAGGGAGAGCAAAGGGGAGCGCTACATTTAATTTTATGGAGGTGCTTTTTAAATGCTTTTTTTTTTTTAATTAAATTGCATTTTGATAAAAAGTCGAAGGCTGGGTTCAACTAACAAGGCTCTAGTCAATTGAACCGTGGCTTCAGTTTTTACCAGAATTAAATTTAAAGTCAGAAAAAGGCATCTAAAAAGATGCTGCATAAACTTGTATGGGATTTGCCCCCACTCTCTACCTACATGGATGTCACAGAACATCTGAGCACAGGGGAGGAGCCAGCTACTAGAAAAGTGGAAGCTACTGAGCAGCCGGCCCACTGGTGGCAAATTATGATCCCTTCCCTTCATTAGGGGACATTGTTTAAAAATTTTAAACTGCAACAGAGGAACTCCCATACAGGTAAGGGAGCTTCCTGTTTCTTGTTTTGAGCACTGAGAAAGGTGCTCTTTAAGTCTTGGCATCTTGGGATTTAAAGAGAGAGAGATGACAGATAGGAGGGGATCAGGCCAGTTTGAGAAGGGGGTGGGACCTACTGAATCACTACATGACACTGCTCTTGGCATCATCTACAGTACAGCCAGTGACTGTTGAATGAAGCAGGGGAGGGACAAAGCATCATTTATTCTATATGGTTTGTGGATTGGTATGAGAAATTCATAGTTTTTTCAATGGCACAGGACTCGGGTATGTCACCTTAAAATAATTCATCTGACAAAGAATAACTTTTTTTTTTATGTTTTGGGTGAGTACTTGTAATCTGGCTCAAGACTCCAGATACTCAGATCCTGTAAATGTCATCTTTTCACACTTCCCAAAGTAAATTTGAAGGCCAGTGTCACAGCCAATAATTATTTTATGAACTTAAGCATTATATCAATTTGAAGCTGCCTTTCCTACTTTAAAATGATATAAATGCTAAGTTCTTACATACGTTTTTTCCACTGCAATTGGCCTTCCATGTCATGGCAGGAATTTAAAAAAGATGTACTTCATATAAGAGGATTTGCTTGTTTTTGTTTTTTTTGTTTTGATTTGTTTTTGTTTTTTGTTAATCATTAATTTATCCTCCTTCCACTGACCAGTCCCCATCTGACGTGGCCCTCCCAGTCTTGTCACCCAGCACTTCCCTCTCTATGTGGGTCTCCCATGGATGTTGGAGTCTTCCAGTTCACAATTCAGACCCTGGAGGAGGTGTCTGCTCACGGGACCTGTGACGAACCGGTCATTATCTGGGCATAGTTGGGAGTTTTTCCTCCTGGTTTTCTCAAAGGGAGATGTCAATCATGCAGTGATGATCCATACAAGCAGGCGTATCAGCCTCTGAAGGTGGGCCCTCCTGCAGAGTGCAGGTTCCCACTGTGCTGCCACTTGGCTTCCACTGAGTATCAGGCAAGCAGCAGAACACAGTGTCCCCTTGTCTTATATACAGTGCACGCTCATTCACAACTCAGACAGCGGCCAGCCATAGTGGTGAGAGGGGGCTGTGCTGGTCACCAACTGGAAGTCGGGATTGGAGGGAATGGGGTGGTGGGAGACTACCTCACAGGGTGAGGGGGTCCACTAGACCACCAGGGAAATTAAATATTTTTATACGGGGATGTCAGTTGGTCATCGGGGGGACCACTACACTATCAGGGAAATACATATTTTTATACCAGGACAGCGATCAGACATTGGGGGAGTGGGGAGGGACCACCTGGGAAGTCATTTTTTTGCAAATTGCGAAAAAGAGTCTTTTTTGGTGGTTCCTTTTTCAAAGTTTGCGAAAGGGAATCCTTCTCTGTGGCTCATAATCCTTTTCCGCTGTTGTTTTTTTACAATTTGCAACAAAAGAACAACTCCTTTTTCGCAAATTGCAAACAAGGATCCTGTTTCATGATTCCTTTTTTGCATTTGTGAAAAATGATTTTGGTATGTTAAGAAAACACATTTTTAACCAACTTATGAAAAAAAACAAGGCCAGAATTGGACTCTATGGGACCAGATTAGTAAACACAGTCATTGGTGTTTACTAAAGCCCTCTATTTTTTTTAGTTCTTTCATTTTGTTGCCACCGCTAACTGAAAACAATATGGCAGCAGCATGAAAAAGGATTTCCCATTTGCAACAAATGATAACCCATTTGCAACAAAGGATTCCCCGTTTGAGGCATCGAATCCTTTACCGAGGTGAACATCTTTTTCCATTGAAAATAATGTGAGATTTTTAAATTTCATAGCTTTTGAACAGATTAATATTTTTTCACCAAATCTTCAAAAGGCACATCTGTGACCCAAGATCTTTCTACCCTGAAAAGTTCAGACCAAAATTCCACACCAAGTTTGCATAGCAGCATAACAAAGAATTGGACAAAAAATTGTAATTTACATGTTTTTTGATGCTCTGTATCTCCGCATCCACACATCTGACCAGAACAAAACTTGCCACATCAAGAGATCCTAGGTTCCTAATGGCACATGCAAAATTTCATGTGAATCACTTAATCATTTGTGATGTTCTTAAACTGCACAATTTTGAGTTTAACATAGAAGTGAAGAATGAACCCTAACTAAAGGGGCACGACCCTGCCCCTATAATTTACTTTCTGCAGTCTGTCACCCAGGAGGGTAGAGATATTAGGGACAGCAGTACTTAGTGACTGCTTTTTGTAAGGAGCAAATGACATGAAATGTGTTTTTGTGGCATTGGGGAGATGTTTGGAGGCAAACAGGATGATTTGCTGGCTATCAAAAGCAATGAAAGTTAACATCCCTTTTATTTGCCCCTAGATTGTTAATATAAATCATAAACAAGAGAGATCCTAGGACAGACCCTTGTGGGACTCCTTTAGATAGGGGAGAACAGGAGGATGAAATCATGGCATCTTTCTCTCTCATCTCACCCTGCTGTGGTTAGCTGTAGCATTCCCCATGGTCTGTTTCTGTCCACCATGTTGTCTGCAGTATACATGTAGCATTTGGAATGAGTCATTAGACAGTATGGTGTGAGTTCACTGCTCTGATGATAATACTTAGATGTACCTGTCTTTTACACTGGATGGGCATAAGGCAGTCTCTATGTTGGGTCAATGTCTACAAGAAATCACTGACTGGATGGCCTTCAGTTGGTTAAGTTTCAATCCAGACATAACGGAGTTGTTACTGGTGACACCTGGCCATCGTGGTTCAGCAAAGATGGGCAGTATGCCAATTCTGACATCTTTGAATGGTATCATTTTAGGAGTTGTGAATAGGGTAAAGAATCTGGGAGTCACCTTGGATTACAGGCTGACTTTTGAACACAGTGTGGCAGCGGTTGTTCGTAACATGTTTTTCCAGCAAAGAAATATCTCTAAGATTAAATCCTGACTTGTAAATGAGGACCTGGTGACCCTGTTGTACGAAGTTACCTCAAGACTCAGTTACTGCAATGCTATACATAGTCATTGTCTGTAAATTTGGTACATTGCCTGCAGCTTATGCAGAATGCTGCAGTCAGGTTGATTACAGGAGCAGTATGCATGGATCATATTTCACCTGTGCTGTGCAGCCTGCACTGGCTACCAGTTAGATGGTGCACCACTTTCAGAATCACTTTGCTAGGTTGCAAAGCCCTGTATGAGCTGGGCCCAGGCACACTTAAAGATCCCTTGTCCTTTCATGCTCCAGGTCACCCCACTTACAGAGGAGAATTTGTTGTACAACTCGAGATTCCATCTTAAGCAGTCTTATGACAGAGCTTTCTTGGTGGTGGCCCCTACCATCCAGAACTCACTACCAAACCATCTTAGGCATTCTCCCTTGGTGGAGGCATTTATTTATTTATTTAACATATCATAGGAATTACAACCCTTTGAGTCATAGACTCATTTAGAAGGGCTCCACATCAGCATAATTATACATACAATGAGACAGGACAGTAGTATAACAATCACAGTTTAGACAGAAAGATGTCGAGTATTTTACATACAGTAGCTAAGAGAGGCTGTTGACCTATACATACTGCAGCTATGGCATTGAATGGAGACACAAATGGAACAGTTACAGAGCAAGTGCAGCTTCAGGGTCGTTGTCAAATAGCAGTAAACAGTGATCAAAAACCGAAGCTGTCCTATACAGTTGATGGCTATGGGTTGTGGTACCATGCATTGATACAGTTCAGCAGTACTAACAATTGGGAGTAATAAACATGTATAGACAGTGCAGCCCAATGCTAGCAATTAGGTCTGCTTGAGAAAAGTCAGTGGACCTGTAGGCTGGGGATCTGAGCTAGTGGGTGCTGTCTAGGGGAAGACATTGTCAAGGACCAGCCTAGAGCAGTTCTGGGGAAGGGGGCAAGGCCTGAGAGGAGGATTAGCAGTTATACTGGTAGTGACAGAAAGAGCGAATGTGTTTTTTAGGGCAGTCTTAAAGGGCCCTAATTTGGAGATGGAGGTAATGGCCAGGGGGAGCTCATTGTACCATATGGGGGCTCTATAGGGGAAGGATCACTGAGCTAGGGAGGTCCTAACCCTGGGCACGGTCCACAAGTGTTTGTTAGTAGAATGAGTGGCTGCTGGGGGGAGCATGAGAATAGGGAGGCAGAGACCCCCAGGGGAGACAACCCCAGGTGAACTTTTTTGGCGAGGAGAAAAGTTTGATATTGCAGTCTTTCCTCCAGGGTGAGAATGCTGGTGAGGACATAGAGGGTGCAGGTATGGGAGCGTTTGTCTGCTCCTAGGAGGAGTTGGCATGCTTTGTTAGTAGCTAGGTGGATTTTGTTTAGGGTGATATGGTCAGCGGCTGAGTAGATGGGGAGCCAGTAGTCAGTGAGTGACAGGACAGAAGAGGTGATAGCCAGACTGAGTGCTTCTGGTGGTAGGCAGTCCTTGTGCTGGTAGAGAAGGCCAATGTGGGCATTAATGGCTGAGGATAGAATGTTAATATGGGCATGGAAGGACAGGGTGGTGTCAAAGGTAAGGCCTAAATATTTATAGGTATGGACCTGTTCCAGTGGGAGGTGAGCATGGGAGAGAATTTTTAGTTGTGCGTCCTTAGCCTTGCTCTGTCAGTGGGCAGAGAGCATGGCCTTTGTTTTCTTGATGTTGACCACGAGTCGGCGGTCTGTGAACCAGCTTTCAATCTGGTTGAAAGAGTCTTGGAGGGAGGACTGTAGGACGGTGGGGTTGGGGTGTGAGGCATAGAGGTCCACATCATCAGCGTATAGCAGTAAGTTACCAGGGAAGGATTTGGGTAGGGCATTTAAGTAGTTGCTGAAAAGCAGAGGGCACAAAATGGACCCCAAGGGACCCCAGAGTGGACAGGTAGGGTGGTAGATAGGGTGTTGTTTATCTTGACACATTGAAATTTAGCATTGAGGTAACTGGTGATCCAGGAGAGGGGGCCATGCAATAGCCTGGTAAGGTGGAGCATGTTTAGGAGGAGAGGGTGGGAGACCGTATTTAAGGCCTTTGAGAGGTCTACGAAGATGGCTCCAGCAAGATGTTTTCTGTCCAAAGCAGAGTGAATTAAATTAGAGAATTCTGTGAGGGTTGTGGTTGTGCTATGGCCAGATCTGAAGCCATGTTGCTCTCTGCTTAGTAAATTGTGGGCAAGCAGGTACTCGGTGAGTTGGTCAGCCATGATTTTTTTGAGGGCTTTTGAGAGGGGGAGAGGATGGAGATGAGCCGATAGTTGTTGGGGTTGGTGCTGTCTCCACTTTTTAGTATTGGGGTAATTGTAGCAGTCTTCCAGGCGGTTGGGAACTGCCTCAGGCATAGGGAGCGGTTAAGGAGGTTAGTTAGGGGGGAAAGGACAGTATCAAGGACCAGGTGAAGAATTTTCATGTCAAACGAGTCTTTGCAATAGTTGGAGCCACTGAGAGCTTTGGAGAGGTAGGTTTATGTCTCCCTCATTGTGATGACCCTAAGGTAGAATGGGGGGTGTTGAAGATTGGGCTCAGGGATAGCTGGAATAGGGTCAAAGAAGTTGTTCGGGAGGACTGTGCTAAGATTGGAAAAGTAAAGGCAATTAGCAGTGGCCTGGGGGTCAGTGGAGGTGGCATTATTGATGTGAAGCTGGGAGGGGATGCAGGATTTTCCATTGAGTTCTTTAATGTTGTCCCAAAAATTCTGCATACTCCCCCAGGAGGAGGCCAGGGTGGTTTTATAATAATCGGCCTTGGCCTTGCGTATGCTCCAGGTGCACCTATTACATGCAGCTTTGTAGGCCTGCCTGTCTGTCAGTGTGCCAGATTCAACAGCTCTGTGCCAGAGATCATCTCTTTGTTTTAGTTGTTGCAGTAGTAAAGGCATGATCCAGGGGATATTACGTTTTACAGACTGCGGTTTTGTAAGAGGGGCATAATTGTCACACGTTTTGTTGAAAGAGCATGTGAAGTAATCAAAGGCCGCATCTATGTTTGGGGCCAGGGATATGGGGGACCAGTCCCACTGGGCCAGGTACTTTCTGATTTTTGTGAGGCAACCTGGCCATAGGCACCGGCGAGTGGATATGCTAGGTTGAGGTTTGGGCAGGTGACATGACCAGGAGAAGAGGATGGGGGAGTGGCCACTCAGTGAGTCAGGAAGGACCACTAGATCAAAGATTCTATGGGGCCGGTTGGTTAGTAGTATGTCTAGCAGGGTTTGGGAGCCATTTGTGGGATTCATCCTGGTAGGTTGGCAAACCAGTTGGGTCAGGTCCAGTGCCACAAAGGTGTCCTTGACAGCAGCTGCTGAACTGGCAAGCCAGTTTACATTAAGATCATCAATTAGAATATATGTTCCGCTTTGGGGGAAACTAGAAATATAGTCCGAGAGGGATTGTATAGCTGTTGCTTGGTTCCTTGGGGGAACATATGCAGCTGTGATGGTTAGATGGGCCATGGAGGGGTCCAGGGTAAGTTTTATAGATAGGGCTTGGGCGCCGTGATCCAGTGAGTGGGCAGGAAGAGCTTGGCTCAGTAGAGAGTCTCGAACATAGAGGGCACAAAAAGGGACTGAAGTCATTTCTGTTCTTGCAAGTATTCATTAACAGGTGAACCTGAGAACTCTGGTATCTGGGAACTCATTGAACTGGTGATATTTATTCTGTTCTGAATGGTAAACTATTTTTTGTTGTTAGCCTGATTAATTGTATTTGATGAATGTATATGTTATTTTGGTGCACTGTTCTTTGTGAAGTGACCTGAGCCCTAGGAATAGGGTGCTAAACAAAAATTGCCTTGTCTTGTCTTAAACTGTGTTTCTGACTTTAATTATTATCAGCATCTCATAAATAAATTGAATTTTACTATTCCTTTATGTTTTAAAACTCTATCATTTTCAACTCTCATGTATAAATAATGCTGTATTTCTACTAAAGTCCCAAACAAGCTTAACATTCTACCTCTATGACATGTCCAGTGCTCTGCTAGCCCAAGGTTGATGTCCCAACAAGTGTGCTTCTAAAGCTGGAAGTCCCACATCGACGTGGGCAGCACAACAAAGGCACCAAAATTATAATATTTAGAATAACAAAAACAAATGGAATGTCTGTGAATGGGAGAGAGTACTTCAGCAGCATGCCACAGGGGTCAATGCTGGGGCCACTGCTGTTCAACATTTTCATTAGTGATCTGGAATCCGGGGGCTCCAGCAGGCTGCTTAAGTTTGCAGATGACTCCAAGCTGGCCAGGTTGGTGGATTCCCTTTAGGATGGGGACAAATTTCAGAAGGACCTGAACATGCTGGGCAACTGATCAGTCTCCTGGAATCTTAGATTCAGTGTAACCGAATGCAAGGTGCTACATACTAACATACTAACATACTAAAATGCAGCAGAATAGGCCTAACGGTCTTTTGTGTCTGCTCGTTTGGTCAGTCCCCAACCTGGGTGCTGACCTTGCTGTCCCCCTCGCCTTCTCTGGCTTCTCCCTTCCCAGTTCTGGATATTCTTGCTGCATTGGATTTTGCTTCCAGAACCCTTCCCCTGTACCTGTCCCACCCCCTTTTGAACCCTCCACTGTCTCTGCCTCCACCAGCCCCTAGGCAGTGCATTCCATGGCTCCACCACCCTCTCAGTGAGTAGCACCTCCTCCTTTCTCCCTGAATCTTCCCCCTCCAGCTTCCACCCATGCCCTCTAGTGGCCCCTTCCTCCTTCCTTCAAGCACCCCAACTGTTCCTCCCTATTTACCCTCTTCATGTACCTAAAGACCTCTATCATGTCCCCCGGTCCCTTCTCTCTTCCAATGTGTACATATTTAGCTCTTCGAGCCTCTCCTCATAGGTCCTGTCCCCCAAGCCCCAAATCATTTTGGTTGCCCTCCTCTGGACCCTCTCCAGGAGGTTAATGTCCCGCTTTAAGTGTGGCCTCCAAAACTGCACGCAGTACTCAAGGTGCGGCCTCACCAAGCAGTTATACAGAGGGAGTATCACTTCCCTCCTTCTGGAGGTGATCCCCCTAGTGATGCATCCCAGCATCCTGTTGGCCTTGGCTGCTGCCCTCCTACAAGTCTCAGAGTTGTTCATCTTGACATCCACCACCACCCCCAGGTCCCTCTCAGCCATCGAGACTTGTAGCATTTCCCCCCAGGGTGTACACTTGGCCTGGGTTTCTGGCCCCCAGGTGGAGTACCTTGCATTTCCCTGCATTGAACCTCAGCTTCCACTTTCTAGACCATCTTTCCAGAGCCTCCAGGTCCCCCTGTAGGGCCACCCTCCCCTCCTCCCCATCCACCACCGCCCCCAGTTTGAGTCATCTGCAAAGAGACTCATCTCACTCCTGATTCCTGTCCTTATGTCAGATCGTAGGCGTTGAACAGAAGGGCCCAGGACTGATCCCTGTGGGACCCACTAATGACCCTCCTTGGGATGAGACTATCCCCAACTCGACCCTCTGGGTCCGGTCCTGGAGCCAATTGCCTATCCATCTGATCATCTGGTTCCCCACCCCCATTTCTCCCAGCTTATCCAACAGGCCCACGTGAGGAACAGAGTCAAATGCCTTGCTGAAGTCCAGAAAGAGGACATCCACTGGTCTACCCAGGTCCAAGGCACTTGTCACCCAGTCATAGAACTCCACCAGGTTTGTCTGACACGATTTCCCAGGGATGAATCCATGCTGTCTATCGTCCAGGCACCCTGACTTATCCAGGTCCCCCAGCCTCTCCTTGACAATGCCCTCCATCACCTTGCCCACCACCGAGGTCAGGCTGACAGGCCTGTAGTTCCCTGCCACCTCTCTTGATCCCCCCTTGTGGATAGGCACTATATGCGCCACCTTCCAGTCTTGGGGCACCCACCCTGTCCTCAGAGAGATGGTGAAAAGCTCTGCCAGGGGTTTTGCCAGGACATCTGCAAGTTCCTTCAGCACTCTGGGATGTAATTTATCCGGCCCCGGTGCTTTCTCCGTCTTAAGGGAGCTGAGGGCTTCCCTCACTCTCTCTGCTGTGATTTCCACTTCCGGTACCCCTTCTCCCTGCTTAGCCCTCCCCCCACCTGCCAGTGATGCCTCCCCCTCTCCCCAGACCTGCCGATCGGTAAGGGTCCCCCCCTCCTCAGTATCTCTGTCTCCTCCCATGTATGATGCAGCACCCCCAATTTCCCTGGTGAAAACTGAGGTGAAGTACTCATTTAGTACCTCAGCCTGCTCCCCCGGGTCTTGTGCCCATCTCTCCCCTGATTTAATCCTGCTAATCTGCCCCTTCACCTTCGTTTTCCCCAATGTATCTAAAGAACCCCTTGTTCCCTCTCCTAATTTCCCTGGCCAGGTTCTGCTCCTTCCTTGCCTTAGCCGCCCTCACCACTCTAGTGGCCCTTCTAGCCATCAGCTCGTACTCCCTTCGATCCCTTTCACTCCTTGAGCACTTGAATTGCTTATAGGCTGCTTTCTTTCCCCGCACCACCTCCTGGACCTCCCTGGTCCACCAACAGGGTTTTTGGGCCCTACCGCATTTTCGTCTTACTCTTGCACAGGTGCTGGTAGCATCCTGCACCCCTCTCCTGATGATTTCCCACCTACTATCAGCGTCCATGTCTGACCCAATCCCATCCAAATGCTCCTTAAGGATCCTTCCCATTTCCTTAAAATCCGCCCCCTGAAGTCGGTTACTTCCGTCTTTGTGCAGCCTTCTACCCCTCCTAGGTCCAGGCAGAACCAGACCGTGGCATGGTCACTCCCCGCCAATGGGTCCCTTACCTCCAGGCCCCCAATCTGGTCACTGTCTGCCAGGACCACATCCAGTACCCGTGCCTCCCTGGTCGGTTCCCTCACCTGCTGAGTTAGGAACGCGTCTTGAAAGACATCCAACAACCTCTGTTCCCTGGTCACAGAGGATGTCATAGTCTCCCAGTCTGTTCCTGGCATGTTTAAGTCCCCCAACACCACCACCGTTCCTCTGCCCAGTCTGCAGTGTCTCCCAACATCTGCCACCAGACTGTCCTCCAGCTCCTCCGCCAGGGCAGGGGGTCTATACACCACTCCTATTTTTACTCTCTTGCCCCCCCTTGTTATCAAGGTGACCCAAATCGCCTCCACGGTTCCCTCCGCCTCCTCTACTCCCCTATGCCAATGCAGTTTTGACTATCATTGCTACCCTCCTCCCTCCCTCCCCTGTCCTTCCTGAACATAGTGTATCCCTCCAGGTTCAGGTCCCAGTCATGTCTTGCAGTGGCCCAAGTCTCAGTGACCGCTGCCACATCCACCGCTCCCTCAGTTAGCATTGCCTGGAGCTCAGGCATTTTATTGCCCAAGCTCCTGGCATTTAGCAAGACTACCTTCCACCCTTTTCCTATAGTTCCACTTCCCCTGCTCATGTTCCTATGGGGATTATGTTTTCCCCTGGTCTGCACTTTGCCAGTTGGCCTTTTCCTGCAATCCTCCAGGTCCCCAGGAGGGGTGGAGACAGAGTCCCTCCTTTATCGGCACCCCCTTGACAGCCTTTTCTCCCATCCCACCCCCCTTCACAAGTTTAAACCCCACTTTTCACCAATGAACCCCTCTATTTTCAACTTAAGGATTCCCCTTCCCTCCAAATTGAGATGTAGTCTATCTCTAGCATACAGCTCCTTATCCTCCCAGGTCTCCCCCCAATCCCCCATCAACCCATACCCTCTGGCCTCACACCACTCCCTGAGCCACTGGTTTATCTCCCTAATTTTCCTTTTGTGTTCCCCACTAGCCCTTGGCACTGGCAGGATTTCTGAGAAGGAAACTGTGCATCCTATGTCATGACAGACCCTGGCGAGCTCCCTGAATCTTGCCTGTATCTCTAGCTCGCTATTTCCCTCAATGTCATTTGTACCCAGGTGGACCAGTATGTCTGGGAACCCCACAATCCTTTGCCAGCTGATATACCTCGTGCTTAGCCCTGTGCACCGTTAGTCCAGGGAAGCATCTTGTTCTAACTGGCCAGGCTTCTCCCTCCCTATCCCATTTGATACCCCTGATCATAGAATCCCCCAGCAGGAGCACTCTGACCACTCCTTTTCCTCCATTCCCCCCTTCCATGTCCCTCATCCTTTCTACAGGCCCCTCCACCCAGCTGGCTCCGTGTTCCTCCCCCTTTCTGGGTGCCACATGCCACCCCCTCCTCTCCAATCCTATGCCTCTCCTCCTCCTGAGTATCCTTCTGTCCTTGCTAATTCCCCCCTCACTGCTCGCAACTGGTCCTTCTCCCCATCTGCTAAACTAGCCTGGCTCATCCTCCCTTCCTTCCTGTCTCCATTTAGTTCCTCCTTGCTAGTCGTGCTCCCCTGGCCTAAACCCTCAGCTCCCTTTACTGAATCCTCCTTGTACTTCTGGTCCTTCTCCTTTACCTTTCCTCCCAACTGGTCCTTCTCCTTGCGCTTTCCTCCCTCTTCCCCCTGCCCCTCCTGCTCTGATTCACTGCTCCCCCCATTCTCCTGCATTCCAGGTCCCCCCCTGTTCTTCCTGCTATCTGGCCCCTGCCTCCTGCCTCCCACTCCCTTTCCATCTCTAACTACCCCTGTCATGGCTACATCACCCCCCTCATCCTTGAGCAGAAGAAGAGAATTGAAGCGGTTACTGAGTGTAAGGTCTGATCCACTTCCCTGCCTTGCTTCCTTCTGTCCAGCCCTGGCCATCTGCCTACTTCCCTGAGAATGTTGTCCCTCCGTCCCCCCTTTGTGAGGGCCCCCAGTTACCTGCCTGCTTCCTTGGTAGTGTCCTTTTGGACCCCCTCTGCCAGGTTCCCTATGTGACCCCTGAGTATTCTCCTGCACTCCTTTCCCTATGCCCCCACCCCCAGTGCTTGGTGCAACCCTGTGGGAGATTCCCAGACCCCTTCCCCAACCATACCACCCCCCTTTCCCCAGCTTTCTCCTAATCCCACAACCTCCTCCCTAAGCTGTGCTAGCTGGTAGCACACTGGGCAACCACCGAACTTCCAAGCCCAGTCCAGTATCATGGCTGCTCCACACCCTGTGCACCCCACCACCCTCCCAAAGATGCCGGCCCTAATGATGTGTGGTTCCATCCCCTTCCAAATAGGTTTCCTTGGGTGAGCCACCAGGTTCCCCCCTAGTCCAAGATACCCCTACTGCCTAATCAGGTCACCCACTAATCTTACAGACAGTCCCACTGTACACCAGTAACCCTGTTACTAGGTGCAGTACAACACATTAAACTTATAAGGGAAATGAACAACTCCCAAAGCTCCTCTCTCCCAGCCTTTAAATCCTACCCCCAGTGGCTAGAACTACATGAGCTGCACCTGCAGCCTTTTCCTCCAATTGCAGGGCAGGTGTTCCCCTATAAATTTGCAGACTTCTGGGAGGGAGGGTGGGGAGGGTGGGTCTTGGGCAGACACCTGACTCGAGAGAGAGTGTATCAGCCCTGTGTCTCCCCTCCAAGCCCAGCAGCCAAAGAACTAGGCCCAAGCAAATCCCACCAAATAGGTTTTAAATCAGAAGAAATAGGCCTCTACCAGCGCAGCCTGTTACACAGTGAAACATCCACAAAATGAGCCCCACTTACAGCCACCAAATCAGTTTACAAACATCCAACAGCACCCAAAACAATACCCTGCTAGCCCCTTAGAAGTAAGAAAGAAAAGAACTAACCTACCAAGTAAAATCCACAAGAACCCTGTGAAAACAACAGCAGCAGCTACTGTCCTGGAACAGCAGCAGCTACTGTCCTGGAACACAACATGTATGGAGGTAAATAGAGGTAGGGCCTACACAGTGTGGAGCCACTCTTGGTGCAGTGGAAGAGGAAAAGGACGTGTGGGACATCATAGACACAGGAATAAAGCATGACAAGCAGTGTGTGGCTGCTGCCAAGAAGACTAAAAGAATGCTGGAGTGCACCAAAAGTGGGGTGACCAGTAGAGCAGGAGAAGTAATCCTGTCACTTTACAAGGCCCTGGGCAGGTCCCATCTGTAATACTGCATGCAGTTCTGGGTTCCTCAATACAACAAGGACATTAAGATAGTCAAGAGGGTGCAAGGCACGACTGCCAAAATGAATAGGGGTATAGGCAACAAATGCTATGAAGAGAGGCTGGAGGCCCGTAGCGTGCTAGCCCGGGGGGGGGGTGATTTCAGTCTCCTACATACTAAAGGGTATCTACAAGGTAGAACAGACAGATGTTTGCTATGGTGTTGTCCAGTAGTAGAGTGGGACATGCCCTGCAGCTCAAAGGTGGTAGATTTAGGGATAATGTTAGGACAGACATCTTCTCACAGAAGATGATGAACCAATGGAACAGCCTTATCTAGGGGATCACAGGGTACATTGTTTAATAGGGTGGATAGAGAATCCCTATAAATTAGCATTTGTTTTAACAGCATACAGTATGTTTTAGTCTCTGCTTATGAAGTAGGGGCGAGATGGACTTGATACACTTAAGAGTTCCTTCCAACCTTAAATTACAATGTTATTATACTGCAGATACTACTACAGTGTGTTTCAAGCAGCAATGTAGAATACAGTGACCCTAATCAACAGTCTAGATGTAATGTTAATCTGTATTCAGATCTCAATTCATTTATTCAGAGCCAAGCGGAAGCCTCTGAAAAGGGAAATTACATTTTCTGTTCAAACTTTAAAGTTTCCAACTAACTGAAATAATACAGTACGTATCAGTTGTGATACAATCAGAATAGAGGGAAATCATTATTTACTACCCCAGAAACCATTCCAGCTGTTTCGTTAGTCAATTATCTACATTTTAGACATCCAGTTGGAATATGAGGAACACATTTTAAGATGCTCCCATGATAGTTTAGCCACATTTCAGACATAAGCACAATAGTTTATCTACATTTAAGAAATGTATTTAAGATATGCAGTATGAGCAGACTAGATAATCAGATTAAAGTAAGATTTTACTTGGTATGCATGTTGAGCACAGTAGTTGAATGTTTATGTTCTGGTATCTAATGTATAAGCCGTAGCTTATTCTTAATTGGGCACAGGGTACATATGGTTAGCTTGAAGAGCAGCTGGCACCTTCAGGAAAACTTTGGAAAACATAATGCTCAGACACGATTCAGCCTGTATTTCATATATCTTCTAAAGAGTTCTCCTCTTCTTTATTTATTATTGAAGAAATGCACACAAAAACAAGATCTGTATCCCTTACAGTTCATCTGACTTTGTAATTTATTCCCTACTTGAAATTATAATGTTCTATTGTGACAAAAGTCTGTTCCCCTGGAAATAACTGAGGTGTCAAGCAAAGTATTATGACATCAGGCTGGGAAAAAGTAATAAGAGCTGATGAACCCTCGAGTAGCAACTATCCTGTTTTCATGCATGTGAACTCAGAAATATAAATTGGGGATGAGAAATACAGAGCTAATCAAAAATACAAGCTGCTTTGTTTCCAAATATTACTGGGTATGTTTTTCAAAGTTCTTCTTGAGGCACAGGTGGCACTTGAAGGCATGACCAGGCATTATATTAGCAGTCTGTTACTCATCATTTAGGGGCGCCCTTGCCCTAAAGAGTGATGGATTGCTACTCTAACCTCTGGGAGTGCTTGATTGCTGTTATGAAAATAGGATTGAGTAAAAAGCAGGATGTACATATGAATTTAGATGATTTTATGTTTTAAGGCTCTGCAGGTAGTGAATATTGACAAAAGAATAATGTAAGTCTCTTGGAACGTGAGGAACCAATCAGTAGGTCATACTCTGTAACCCCTTTTTATAACATTCCTTGTTCAGCATGTGATTAGTTTGCTTGATATATATGTTAACCACAGATTAACACATCATAGAATGATCACATCCAATCAGGAAGCTCTATTTTTCAGCTCTCTTTATAATTTAGAAACATGGAAACATAAAATTTGATGGCAGATAAGGACCACTTAGCCCACCACCTCTGCCGATTTTTCCCTACCTACAGTAGTTCCTAATTGGTCTCCGGCTCTTTCTGCCTCTCCCTTCTACCTTTCCATTAAGATATCCTTATGCCTATCCATTGCATTCTTGACCCCATCCCACACTGTCTTCACCCCCACCATCTCTGCTGGAAGGCTGTTCCAGGAATTCAGCACTCTTTCTGTGAAGCAGTACTTCCTCACATCTGTCCTGAATATACACCCTCCAGCTTCATAGCATGTCCCCTTGATCTTGAGCTCCTTTTTTTCTGAAAAATACTTCCCTCCTTTACTTTATTTACCCTTGTGAGGTATTTTAAGGTCTCTATTGTATCCCCCCTCTCTTTCATCTCTTCCAGGGTGTACATACTGAGGTCCTTCAGTCTCTTCTCATATGGCTTTTGATGCAGAATTTGCACCATTTTAGTTACCCTCCTCTAGATCACCCCCACTCTGTCTGTGTCCTTCTAGAGATGGGGTGTCCAGAACTGGACACAGTACTTAAGGTGAGGTCTTACCAGTGAGCTATGCAGGGACACCACCACCACCCTCTTTCTGCTGGTGATACCCCTTCCGATGCACCCCAGCATTCTTCTAGCCCTCCCAATTGCCTTATCGCACTGCCTGGCCACCTTTAGGTTATCTGATATGATTACCCAGAGGTCTCTTTCCTGCTTGGTTGTCATCAATATCGCTCCATTCATTTTGTACTCCACCCTCTGGGTTTCTGTGCCCTAAGTGCATTATTTTGCACTGTTTCACATTGAAACCCAGCTGCCATACCCTTGACCACTCCTAAAGTTTTCTCAGGTCTCTGCTCCTCCTTTCCACCCCCACCCCAGAGTGTCCACCCTGTTGCAGATTTTGGTATCATCCACAAAAAGGCAGACCTTCCCTTCCAGACCCTCTGCAGTGTCACATATGAAGACATTAAAAAGGACTGGTCTGAGCACTGATCTCTGAGGGACCCCACTGGTGACCTTCTGTTCCTCAGAGTGAACTCTGTGTACCACCACCCTCTGCCAGCTATCCTTGAACCAATTTCTTACCCAGTTTACTACCTTTAGTCCCACTCCTAAGCTACCCAACTTGCTTACTAGTTTCCTATGTGGAACAGTGTCAAAAGCCTTACTGAATCCAAGTACTGTAGGCCACATCCACCACTCCACCACTCCACCCTGATCTAATCCATTGGTTACCCAGTCAAAGAAATCCATCAGATTCATTTGATATGAGTCCCCCTCCCCCCATCAAGCCATGCTGCCTCGGGTCTTGTAATCCATTGGATTCAAGATATTCTGCAATAATTGCTGGTCTCCTCCCTGCCACCACTTTTGTGAAGTGGGTCACCATCTGCCCTCCTCCAGTCCTCCCAAAACCACTCTGGTTTCCAATTATCTGTTAAATAGGACTGCCAGAGGTGTAGCCAGTACCTCCCTGAGCTCTGTTAACACCCTTGGATGCACCCGGTCTGGCCTCATTGCTTTGTCTATTTTCAAATTAGGGAGTCCCTTCAGGACTCTCTCCTCCAAAAAGGACAAGTGTTTTGTCCACCTCTCCCCCGTCAAGGCTTCTGTTACTGTTTTTGTGTTTTTAATTTTAATGTATTTAGCACCAGCATCACAAAGCACTTTGCATACCACTGAATATGATACTAATAGTACAAGGACTGTATACATGCAAACATGGCAGCAGCTGTTAAGCGTGCTCAACTTCCAAACACAGCCATGGAAAGTTGCATTATAATTATAGCCTGTTTTACTGAGAGACAAAATGTTTTCCAGGATACCTGGGTAATCTTGTACTCTTAAAGTGCTACAGGATCTTCAACTTCCACGTTAACAACCACCAGCAGAAGAGACCTCGGTTTAATGTCATACAATCATACCAGTGGTCAAGAGGCAGATGGTGCAAGGTGCAGTGGGAAGGGGAAGGGATGTGAAAAAAAAAACTAGTCTCATCAAGTAGGACGAGGGTTGGGAATGGAACAAGAAGTGAGATAGGTTTGAAAAAAAAAACTGGTACCTGGAGATGGGACGGGGTAGGGGGGATAGGTGCATGCATGATGTAGTTGAGTAAGGGAGTAGGAATTTAAAAACAAGTATTGGCAGATAGAAGTGGGATGTAGTAGGAGGGTGGAATGAGACATATACCACCTGGATCAGGGGCAGAAGCAGCGATAGGGCAGAAACCAGTAGGATGATGATGAGGAATGACAAACTCTGGGACTAGCGGACAAGAGGGTGTTGGGGCAGGATGGGGGAAGAGACTTGTACATTTGCAGTACTTCTACCACCATGTACCTTACCTAACAGTGCCTATACTGTTACCACTGTTCACAAACTTTGGCGCATGCACTTGCTGCGTACTGTGTGTAGCTTTTCCATTTCTTCTGTTGTACATGCCCAGGAATGTTTCCTGCCACATTTGTGCCACCTTCAGGCTTCTTGACAGGAAGTCTGAGCCACTTCTCCTAACATCATGATTGACTGCCATGGGCGGGGCAAGCTGTCAATTGCCTGCTCCCCCTTCCCCCACAGTTGAACTCTAGTACAGGATCACAGCACCCTTGCAGCTCCATTACACATATTTCAACATTGTAATGAAGCTATTGTAATATTTGTAACACAGTAAATCATACAGAGACATCCTGGTTTGGAAAATACAATTTATTGCATACTATGTGCATACATTACAACTATCTAAGATAAGATGCAAGAGGCTGGGACTATTTTATGATGGTACACAAGAATGCCAACTTTTAGGAAGCTTTGCAGGTGCTCATTGCTAGTAGGTAGTAATTTTCTTATGACCAGGTTCCCCAGTAATCTTTTCTGGCAGGCTACCCTCGAAAAATTGAGGGTGCTTAAGTCAACTTTGTGGGTGCTTCAGCACCCAAGCACCCATGGAGTCGGCTCCTATGATGGTACAGTATGTAGTGTGAGAAATGGAGAGGATGCATTAATGCATATAATGTTCTTCACCATCCAAGCACCCCTTTACTGATTGATTGATTTTTTTTATCTGAAGTTTGGTAACCAGGAAAAGCATGCTGAGCCAAGGCTCATTTCCCGGTGAAACCCGGGGAACATATCCAACCCTGACCTTTTCTCCCTTCCAGGCTGGACATGTTTCATAGTCTCTGTCTCTTCTGCTGGTGTTGCATTTCAGTTTTGATTTACGGTATATAGTGTCTTCCATACTCTGTATCTCAAAGCCCTTTATCGAGAGTTACAAAGGAAAAGAAGCACAGATTCAAGATCAGTTACAGAAATACTTCAGTCCCCAAATACATCATATGTTTATAATGTTTCATATATGCAGTAGGCACAGTTTACATGTCAGAGCTCTCGTAATGCCCTAAGCAGATGGAATGCTTTGTGTTTCAGCAAAGCCACTGATGCAGTGATTTCTGCTGCCCTGCTACTTAGGCAGAGGTACACCCGACTCAGTTCTGTCCAACAGAAGCCTTCTGCATTCTCTCAAGCTACAACAGTGATGCAGTTTCACATCACTGATGCCCTGCGCAGATCTGAGAGCTGCAGTTTTTAAACTGACATGCTGAAAAACTGGAGGCACGGCAGTCCGCCAAATGTATTTTGTTATTTATTGTTCATCAGGAAAGTGGGCTAAGATGACAATCCTCTTTCCAGACTCATCCTGGGGCTGAAACAATCAGCAAGCAGCACATTCACTCAATATGAAATGCATTAAAGTTGGCAGTTGAGAGTACAAATAAATTACTGGACTTAAGATCTGCAAGTCATATATAGAGAATTCACAGTTTACAGTTGCAAGCAGACAGAAAGTGCTCTTTCTGTTTTATTATGAACCCAAACTGACCACCCAGATATTCATTGTCTCAGTCAGGTTCTAACCCTAGGAACGTGCCAAAGAGCCATCAGCTAACAAATGGCTTAAAACACTATAGCTTTGTTGTTGCCAGTCTGCTCCAAGCTTACCTCTTCACTGTTCCCTTCCACCTCCTCTTTGTGCACTTGCTCACACAGTACAATACCTAGACATGGGATTCCATATTCACTTCAGACACTCCTGTTCCTCTGCCGGAAGCATTCTCACTTTGGTTCAGGACTGTGCATTTGGAAACAAAACAAAAGACAGACTACCAGTAATACAAATTACCTCTACTATACCTTTTAAAGCAATGCACAGTCATAGATGGAATAAACATAAATATTTAATATCTACAAAATGTACACAATATACAAAACAACAAATGGGAAACACTTAACATGCCAGAGAAATTAAAATGAGCAGTGATAAACAATGAAATACAAAGAACAGAACAAGACTGAACAAAGCTGAATCCTAAATGTCTTGAAAAAGGACTTTGCATACAACTTTATCTTCCAACAGAGTCACCCAGCAAGTTGGAAAAAATGCCCTCTCTTTGTTGATAGAACAGCAATCACTTTTCCATCGGCTGCCCCTGGATTCATATTTAAGTAGAGAATTGGTGATTTAAGGTGTAACCCCCTGTCATCCGGAGTTACTAGAATCCCACTTAGATCTAGTGGCAGGCAGGGAAGGCAGCTTGTCAGACACCAGTTAAATGGGTTTCACACTGTCTCACTCTGTCCTCAGTCTTAGTTGAGCTGGAGGGATGACATCATATAGAATTCTCGCAGCAGCATAAGCCACAGTGGAATGTTGCAGCTGGGAGTTAGGTTAGAACGCTGGGGTTTTCAAAGTCAGTCTGTAGTAGTCTAGTGGGAGACTCAGTGGAGGGAGGAGGTGCATTGCAGTTGGCAGCCCCTCATAGCCCCAGCTCTGTATCAGAGCTACCACAAGAAGAGGGTGTGTGTTCTCGCCCTAGAGAAGGACACAGAAGAAGTACAAACAGAAGTGGTTGAGACCGTTCCCCAGTTTGTTCCATTGCCCCATCCCTGAGAGGGATGGGGGGGAACAAGACCAGCTTTTCTGGGGCAATCCCCTGGCCATGCTGGATGAAGAAAAGCTGCCTGAAGAGAATTTGTGCTGAGGTACCAGAAGTATGTTTTTTCCTGAGTGAGAAGCCCTGGGACACCTGCGAACCATGGTGAGTCTGCTCTGCCAGAGAGCCCATGTTTTCACCGAGATAGTTGTGTAAAGTATCTGCTACTGTGGGTCAGGAAAGGACAGCCAAGTACAGTACTTTAAGTTTGTGTATGACTTGAAATGCATCTAACCAGTGGGGGTCTACAGCGATGGACATAGCCACTTAGAGAACGCTGCAAGTCAGGACAGCAGTTACCAAAGACAGTAGATTGTTAAATGTGATATACATTTCGAGATAGCAGTCTACAAACAGAGAGTCTCAAAGGAAAGGTGTTGACTCCAAATGAATGGCTGGGTATGGATTTGAGGACAAGAGGTGGGATACCCCCATCTGGAGTAACCAGATTTACCTCCACGGATTCACTTTGGGCACCTATAGCTTTCTCCCAGGCACTTGGCCAGCGTCTGCAGAAAGTACCCAGACGTGGGATTAAGGATGTGTGTTTTTCCTTTTAGAGCTAGGAAGTGCTCATGGGTGGTTGAGGGAGCCGCCAACAGAAATGTCCGTGCCCTATGGAGAGTGTACCAGTGCTGGCCAAGGCCCATACCAGGGAATCCGACAGAGTGAGAGTACCAGTTTGGGCTGAGAGCCCAGTGCGTTCAAAACCTGAGGGTTGTTGTGAAGATGAAGAAGATGTGTTCTGACCTCTATAAATCTGCATAACCAGTGAGTGTAGCCCCGTGGGGGGTCCATCTTGCTTTGTATTCCTGTGAGTAAGTGAATAAAAGCCCCACTTTAGAATTCCACTCCTGGTTTGGACATTCACAGTTCTTGCTTCCTGTGTCTGGAATTACTTGGGTGCCCCTGTCCAGAAGTGCAAACCTAGCCCTGATGCCGAGCGAATGTTTTCTCCCTGAACCTAGGCTAATCAGGTAATGGGTTACAAAAATGGAGGCACCAGGCACTAAATAACAACAAACCCTAACCCACACCTTGGTTACAAATTGGAGGCACCGCTGAGGATTTGGGGTTGAATCTAGGGAGAGAACAAGAGAGATTTGCTCGGATTAGGGCTAGCGTTTTGGTTGTCTGGCAGTAGGTAGCCCAAAAAGTGGAAGCATTGTCACCTAAATGTCCTGCTGTGTGCTGCTGTTCATGTGCTGCTGTAATTGTGCCACCAGTTTACCAAGGAGCAGTAAAGCCCAAGAGTGTATGCCCCTTGTCCTGCATCAAAGTTATAACATTTGCCAGCTTTTTAAAGTAATGTGTGACAAGAAAAGTGTGGAAAACTGTGGGAAACAAAAAGAGATTTGTGCCCTAGACATTGGAAGTGCTTGTAGTATGGACAGAGAGAGTCACTGTGTGAAATGCCATGAAAAATGGTCGAAATGACGCTCCCACCGAGGAGCTACAGTTGAAAAAAAAAAGTGTGGTTTGCAGTTAAATTTTGCCTGCTCTATGATCACCATGGAGGAGAAGAGCACGAGAAGAAAGAGGCTTATTTGCATGGTGTCAAGAGATTGGTGAGACTGCAGTCAGTCCCACCCCCAAGCCAGCTCTAGAGTGACCACACAGTGTTCGAGAGGGAGAGAGAGAGTAGTGTGCGAACTGGCTTGCCAGGAGGAGCATCGTGGTGACTGAAAACATTATAAAAGTGGTAAAATCAGATGTTTCCATTTAAATCGGGCTCAACCTGCATTTCGATTCATCTGAGAAGAGAGTGAGGTGTTCGGAGGAACAATCGGCAGGACTGCCAGCCCGCTTCATTCCAGAGGCCTCCAAAACTGGCTGTAGGCCGAATTTTTCCATCACAATAACCAGCTACTGATTACAGGACCTCCTTGTGAATGAGCTTGCTCAATGGAGTTTTCCTGCAATAAACTTGAACTTGAATTTGAACTTGAACTAAGTGAGTACCAACCTAAAAAACAACTCAAACTGTGTGTGATTTTAACTAAAGTCAGCTGAATCTGTGTGTAGCAGTGTGATCATTTTGCAAATAAGGGCTGTGTCATAATTGTGGGTTCAGCAACAGTATAATTTTCAAAGCCATGTGAGAGACAGTGGGTTGTATGAAAGATGCAACAAGAAATACAGGCAATCCTGTGTGATGAAATACTTTGGCTTTAGGGACTTTTAAGCAAGAACAGTGAGTTACAGCAAGTAAAAAGTCCAGTAAAAATCATATAAATGTGCTAAGAGAACAGACAGTGCAGTTTAAACAGTTTGAGTGAACTTTTATCAGTAGATTGTATAAATCAGATGCGCAGTGGCTTGAGTCAGAAATGGAACGTTGATGCACAGGAGTGCTGCTGCCGCCAGTACAGGGTGGGGTAGTAAAGTAAACACAGCAGCGGGGAGACATTTTGTAAAAAGTTTTTCCAACAGAGTGGGACTTGAGATAACAGTGAGCTTTTGGTTTTCTCTGCAGTCATGGCTTCAGGATCAGCCCACTACCCGGATCATGCCCGGGCTATGATAGTAGAAGAAGTTAACAGATTGAAAGATATTGAGAGATGTTACTATGGGGGACGTTTGTCTCCTCATGTGGCGATTCCTGGATATCCAGTAAGAGTGTGCATAATGTGCTTAAAGGCTGGAAGGGAAGTCTTCATGGTTCCCCAGTTCTGGGTGCCTAGAGAGACATGGCCTAACCAAAGCACCCAAGATTTGTTTGGCTCCCACATGGACAAAGCTTCAAGAACCTGCAGTTGGCAGCACACAACAGCACCAGGTGGAGCCTGTTGGAGGAGGCCCAGTAGAGTGTGGCATAAAGCAAGAGGGTGCAGATCTACAGGCAGAACAAAGTACTGATGTATCTGAGTCCGGGTCACAGAGAGACACTGCGGAGGGAGCATCAGCAGATCCTTGGAGAGAGGTGCCTAGCCCAAGTCTCATAGAAGAAGCTGAGATGAGGGAGACCTTTGAATGAGAGGTGTCGTCCTCCATGCCCAGTGAGGAGTGGATAGTCTCAGGAGTGAGGACAACTGCTCACTCCTGGGCTCAAATCCTCAGTGAGGAAGAGGATGAGGGGGAACCTATGTGGCCTTATGAAGAAGGTGTGGATCCACAGCCTCGGGCTCTTGCCTTGGAGGAGCGAACAGAAGGAGAGATTGGTGGCTCCACAGTCCTGTCCCCCACAAAGAGGAGTCAAAGATCCATTTTATGTTGCATTAAGTATGTGTAGCTGGCAAAACCAGGACTGGCTGCCCCAAGCCAGGCCAGAGGTCTCAAGTTCAGGGTTTTAAATAATTGATTAGCAGTTTTTTTTCTTAGAATGATACTAATGGTACAGAAAGTATTTATATAGATTTTCTAGAAGTGCTGTGTTTGCTAAACACAGTGAGGCAACAGCTATGCATTTTCACAAAGATTTGGCACTTTTATGAGCAAAACGCTAATCAATTTTTGGAGTTAAATAAAACCCTGCAAGTTGACCAAGTGTAGTAAAGAGGAAAGACTGGTTCATAGGAAGGCAAATGAGATCTATGGGATGTCCTTTCCTACCTTTCCTCGGAGAGTCTGGGAGGAGATAGAAAGAAATAGGAAATCCTGGATAGTGGAAGAGGCCACAAGATTTGTCCATCCTGGTGCAAGTCGGTATGTCCGAGACAGAGTGTTACAAGAGAAATTCAGACAATGGAAAGTGGGCAGAACACTATTTATAGATACTGTTCGGATCATGGATAGAGGGGGACATGAAACTTTCTTCAATGTGAATTATGAGCGCCCAGACGGGGTAATAATATTTGCACATGACTCATTGTGTTACTTCCCGTAATGCAGACAACTTCCTGTGAATGTGCCCATGCCTACCAAGTGGAAAGCAGAGCAGTGGTAGCCAGTGCTGCCATCCAGCCATTGCCATACCTATGTTGTTCCACCTGTCTGGCATTCCAGGAACCAGGAGCCCCAGATTCATCAGCCTTGCAGTGTACTGGCTTTCAAGATTCCATTGACTGACCTTCCAGATGACTTCATATCCAGAGAGGACACCAGCCCAGCTGTATCCTGATTTATCACCTGGGATTTTGGATGACTTCAGACCAACTGTTTCCTGTCCTATTCCAAGGTTCCATCTCCTAGATGACATCAACCCAGCAGTTTCCAGATGTTCCATCCTGTCATTTTCCGGAAGATGTCCGCCCAGCTGTATCAGAAGAATGCTGCCAGGGAGAGTCTTCAGCTAGAAATCCAGGTTTTGTATTGATTTCATTCTTCAAGAGACTGGTAAGCCCAGACTTTTCTATTTTAATGACACTGCAGTACACACCCTACACCTAGCAGACTTCAGACTGTTTGAACTGTCCTCAAAGACTCTCCCATTTGGGATTACAGTCCTACTTGAACTGTACTTCACCGGGCTGTGGCCCAGGAGAGACTCTTTCTTGGACTTGCCTTCGGGCACTGTTGTCACTAGATGGGACTTTTAGGGCGCTCTATCCCCAAATAATGTGTTTTGTAAATAGTGTTGTTGTTTTTCTACTGTTTATATTGTTTTTCTACTTTTCTAAAGAACATTTTTTTGGGATTCTCCAGTGTTTAGATGGTAGGGGTTAGATAGTACTGTGTTTGCAGATTAGGGGTTGTTTTGTCTTTTCTCTTGCAGGTGATCCTGAAGAAGGTAAGAAGAGGAAGAGGGACTCAGCAGAGCCCATAATGTGCTTTAAAAGTAGAAGTGTTTAAAGTGCAGTGTTGTTGTTTACTATGTTTAACTTTTCCTTCCACAGGTATGGTTGTGGGGGAGTGTGGGAGTAATACCTAGGGTATAGTATTAGCTCCTTGTGTGTGTTTGGTTGCAGGTGACCAGGGTTGGGGGGAGGGTCCCCTGTGTGTTTTTTGGGGGTTTGGTCAGATAGGTTTCCCTAGAGGGTTAAGGGGGATAGACAGGCTATGATCCTGACCTGCAGTAGGGGCCACAGTCTTGATCTATTAGGGCTATGCTTTGGGCAGTTCTACCAGGGCCACTAGGTAACCATAGAAAGATCATAGAGTAGAGGCTGATGTGTCAGCCAATGGCCTCTGGGCCCTTAGTGTTGCCTGCCTGTGACTAGCACATGGTAGGAGAGGGCCTGATCACCCCTCTCTGTAGGTAACACAGAGGGTAGGATGGCATGGACCAGGTAAGTAATGACTGCGAACAGTCATTTTCCTGGTCAAGGGTGGGTGTAACCCCCCATGTCACCCAGGGTTACTAGAATTCCACTTAGATCTAGTGGCAGACGGGGAAGGCAGCTTGTGAGACACCAATTAAATTGGTTTCACACTGTCTCACTCTGTCCTCAGTCTCAGCTAAGCTGGAGGGATGACATCATATAGAATTCTCACAGCAGCATAAGCCACAGTGGAATGTTGCAGCTGGGAGTTAGGTTAGAACATTGGGTTTTCAAAGTCAGTCTGTAGAAGTCTAGTGGGAGACTCAGTGGAGGGAGAAGGTGCATTGCAGTTGGCAGCCCCTCATAGCCCCAGCTCTGTATCAGAGCTACCACAAGAAGAGGGTGTGTGTTCTCGCCCTAGAGAAGGACACAGAAGAAGTACAAACAGAAGTGGTTGAGACCGTTCCCCAGTTTGTCCCAGTGCCCCATCCCTGAGAGGAATGGGGGGGGGACAAGACCAGCTTTTCAGGGGCAATCCCCTGGCCCTGCTGGAGGAAGAAAAGCTGCCTGAAGAGAATTTGTGCTGAGGTACCAGAAGTGTTTTTTTTCCTGAGTGAGAAGCCCTGAGGTACCTGTGAACCATGGTGAGTCTGGTCTGCCAGAGAGCCTATGATAGTTGTGTAAAGTATCTGCTACTGTGGGTCAGAAAAGGACAGCCAAGTACAGTACTTTAAGTTTGTGTATGACTTGAAATGCATCTAACCAGTGGGGGGTCTACAGGGATGGACATAGCCACTTAGAGAATGCTGCAAATCAGGACACCAGTTACCAAAGACAGTAGATTGTTAAATGTGATATACATTTCGAGATAGCATTCTACAAACAGACAGTCTCAAAGGAAAGTTGGGAAAAGGCCGTCTCTTTGTTGATAGAACAGCAATCACTTTTCCATCGGCTGCCCCTGGATTTATATTTAAATAGAGAATTGGAGATTTAAGGTATTTGTTGGGTATTTACGCTTCTGTTACAAAGTGTGGAATAAGGGGAACAGAAGTATTACTCAAGTATCCAGTTGCTGTGGACTATTTTCTATGCAGGGAAATATGAACTAAGTCCACTTTACACTATATAGTTCATTGTGGGTTTTACCGTGTATCTCTGGACTTACAGAGATTATGTATGGTAAACTCTGTTTAACAAATGGCTTAGTGTAGGATGCAGCAGTGTTTTTTTTTTTTTTGGGGGGCAACACAATACAGGTATGTAAACTGATATTAGAATGTATCTTATATTTTTTAACGTCGTGGCCTTTCCAGATACACTAAACTGTATATTGTAGACTGTAATAAAATTTAAGTAACAAAAACAAAAACTTTTCACGGGTCAAAGTGATTCCCCCTCCCTCCCTCCCAGAGAGAGAGCATTCATCCCTTGTGCATTCTTTGATATACTGTAGTATCCCTGGCTCACTGCATTCCACAGGATTAACTCATGCCTTTTCCCTGGAGTCCCCTGATCCAGAAGGTACTTGGTAGATCATAAGAGCTGCCCACCCCCTTGTTTGACCTTCTTCTGGGTCAAAGCCATGCATATCATTTAGCCAAGTCATTATCTGAACTTTATCCAGATTCTGACAAGGCTAGGCTGGTTAGAGTGACTTGAACAGGAGACCATTCAGATCCCAATTCAGAGTCGTCCATTGCCTAATAGATAACACTCCAAGTAAGTCAATAAAAACATACTAAAGGATCCTTAGCTAGCTGATCCATTTCTGGCTACAGAAGTCTTTGATGATTTTACAGTCTGCTTAATAAAAGCAGTTTACTATTTTAAAAACATCTGCATGTAAGATTTTAACATAGAGAAACCAATTGCCAAGAAATAATAACAACAAATGATTGTTGTTACCTGTGCAAGGAGGAATCTGTCACAGGATCAAAAAGATGGAAACTACTGGTGCGCAATGCATATGAATTACCCCCCTGCTATATCAGTATAACGAAAGCCATGGGAATCCACCTTTCTGAGATGCTGAAAGTTATAGAACATCAAGGAAGTAAAGGATTATCTTTCATTCATCCTACAAACAGCAGATAGTGTAGGAATTGACATTTTTAACCAAGAGCTTTTCATTAACATATAATATACCAATCTTTGGTATTTGGTGAGAACAACACTGACATCCTGAACGTACTGTATGACTGTGATGTCAAGAAAACTTAATCTGTGGATCCTAGATTTTTTCTGACCATTTTGCTAGAGCAGTGAGGAAACATTTTTAGACATGTTTCCCCTCAGCAAGCTTAAATATGTTATACCAACAAAAACTACATGTACAGCACCTGGTTTTGTGGTCGTACACTCAGAGCTGCAATAGGGTACATAATCTGAGAGTTACTGTGGACTGCATGCTAACCCTTGGACATTATGTGTCAGCGGTAGTCTGCAGTGGCTTTTTACATAGAAACATAGAAGTTGATGGCAGATAAGGACTGCAAGGCCCATCCAGTCTGCCCATTTTTTCTGCCTTATGAACGTGCCATAGGCCTGTACTCTGTCAATGGCCTATCTATTCATACTCATCTGTATTGCTCCCTTATGCCTATCCCATCCCATCCCTGTTTGAAACCCTGCACTGTATTCATATCCACCACTTCCTGAGGTAGGCCGTTCCATGCATCCACCACCCTTTCAGTGAAAAAGAACTTCCTCACATTCCCCCTTAATCGGCCTCCCTCTAATCTCATGCTGTGTTCTCTTTTCCTGCTATTTTTCTTATATTGAAACATTTAGACTCTTTCACCTTGTTAATGCCCTTAAGATGTTTGAATGTTTCGATCATCATTTCGATCATGTTTCGATCATGTTGGATAAGCTGGGAGAAATGGGGGTGGGGAACCAGATGATCAGATGGATAGACAGTTGGCTCCAGAACCGGACCCAGAGGGTCGTAGTTGGCGGGATAGTCTCATCACCAAGGAGAGTCATTAATAGGGTCCCACAGTGGTCAGTCCTTGGGCCCCTCCTGCTCAACGCCTAAGTCTCTGATATAAGGACCGGTATCAGGAGTGAGATGAGTCTCTTTGTGGATGACTCAAAACTGCGGGCGGTGGTGGATGGGGAGGAGGGGAGGGTGGTCCTTCAGGGGGACCTGGAGGCTCTGGAAAGATGATCTAGAAAGTGGAAGCTGAGGTTCAATGCAGGGAAATGCAAGGTACTGCACCTGGGGGCCAGAAACCCGGGTCAAGTGTACACCCTGGGAGGGAATGCTACAAGTCTCGATGGTTGAGAGGGACCTGGGGGTGGTGGTGGATGTCAAGATGAACAATTTGGAGACTTGTAAGAGGGCAGCAGCCAAGGCCAACAGGATGCTGGGATGCATCGCTAGGAGGATCACCTCCAGAAGGATGGAAGTGATACTCCCTCTGTATAACTGCTTGGTGAGGCCACACCTCGAGTACTGCGTGCAGTTTTGGAGGCCACACTTAAAAAGAGGGACATTAAACTGCTGGAGAGGGTCCAGAGGAGGGCAACCAAAATGATTTGGGGCTTGGGAGACAGGACCTATGGGGAGAGGCTCGAAGAGCTAAATATGTACACATTGGAAGAGAGAAGGGACCGGGGGACATGATAGAGGTCTTCAGGTACATGAAGGGGGTAAATGGGGAGGAGCAGTCAGGGTGCTTTGAAGGAAGGAGGAGGGGCAACTAGAGGGCATGGGTGGAAGCTGGAGGGGGAAGATTCAGGGGAGAAAGGAGGAGGTGCTACTTCACTGAGAGGGTGGTGGAACCATGGAATGCGCTGCCCAGGGGCTGGTGGAGGCAGAGACGGTGGAGGGGTTCAAGAGGGGGTGGGACAGGTACAGGGGAAGGGTTCTGGAAGCAAAATCTAGTGCAGCGAGAATATCCAGAACTGGGAAGGGAGAAGCCAGAGAAGGTGAGGAGGGCAGCAAGGTCAGTTCCCAGGGTGGGGACTGACCAAACGAGCAGACACGAAAGACCGTTAAGCCTATTCTGCTGGCTTTTTAGTATGTTAGTATATCACCTGTCTCCCTTCTTTTGCTCTAGGGTATACATATTGAGCTCCATTAATCTGTCCTCCAGCCTCCAGTACTGCACACAGTTCTCCAGATGGGACCTAACCAGTGTCTTGTAAAGAGGGATCATTACCTCCCTCTTATGATTTGCAATACCCCTACTAATACGCCCCAACATCCCTCTAGCCTTATCTACTGCTTTAGTGGTCTGCTTCGATGATTTCAGGTCATCTGTGATGATGATGATGATGATGATGCCAAAGTCTCTTTCTTCCCTTGTGATTGCCAGCAACTCCCCTCCCAACATATAGGTGGCTTCAGGGTTTCTCTTTTTTTTTGCATGATCTTGCACTTCTGTGCGTTAAACCCCATTTGCCACTCTTCTGACCATTTTGCCAGTTTATCCAGATCTCTTCTCATTCTGCCCACCCCATCTGGATCATCTACTCTGTTGCAGATCTTGGTGTCATCTGCAAACACACAAACCTTACTCTCCAGTCCATTTGCAATGTCACTGATAAAGATATTGAAGATGACTGGCCCCAGGACTGATCCCTGAGGTACCCCACTTGTGACTTGCATCTCTTCTGACTGTATACCGTTTACCACCACTCTCTGTTTTCTGCCCACCAACCAGTTTGCCACCCAGTTGACCAACTTCTGACCCACCTCTATTCTGTAATATCACCCAGATAAACCCTATCTAGCATCTGGTGACATGATCATGATGGTGCCTGCCTTTGTTACATCCAGGTTGCACTATTGCAACACCCTATACATACCTAGTATTATCTGATGGTTTGATATGTTGCCTGCAGCTAGTCCAGAATGCGGCAGCCTGGCTGATAGTTGGAACTTCACAATCTCAGCATGTGTTGCCAGTGCTCCATGAAATGCAGTGGCTGCCTTATCTGATGGTGTGTCAACTTCAAGATAGGCTTGTTGGTTTGCAAAAGGTCCTGCGTGGTATGAGCTTGAAGTATTTGAAAGGTTTCCTGACCTCACACACCCCAAATCCACCCTCTCCCATCCACCAAGGTGCGCCTTCTTGCCATTCCTTGGTCCAGGTTGAAGCTTTCAGAGGACAGAGCTTTTGAGGTGGCTGGCCCTTTACTGTGGAACAGTCTTCCGGCCATGGTTCTGATGCCCCCTCAGTGGGTCTTTTAAAAATGCTCTTAAAACATATTTGTTTACCACATATTATCCTGAGAATGAATATCAAACATTTTATATTTTTATGCTTTTAGGTCATTTACAGTATGTCCATCTTGTAATTCTGCTGTTTCTGTAAGGAGCCCAAAGCCACATGGATTGGGCATCATAAAAATACATTTGCCTTGCTTTGGTGTCCACCGGAAAAATCAGGGTCAAAAGCTTCACCTCAGTTTTTTTATTCCGTCCTAAAAATGAATCTAAGGAGAGAGTAGAAATCGACAAATATTTAAGGGAAGTGGCTAAATGCGACACTTCCGTATACAATGCATGGATTGCCAAAACCTTCTTGATCTTATCAGTGAGGTAGTGTTTCATTTAGCTAGCTGGACATATATGTTTATATGTAAAAGTACTCTATCTCTTATGTTTCTAATTCATTATGGTTAAGACTCGTCTGCTAGGTTATGCTTTAGAGAAGGAAACATTGCCCTATTTGCAGGACCTTCCGGGAACTCCATGCTCAGTTGGCGGCTGCTAGGGAGGAAATATTCCTGCTGTGACTATAACTGGGCTTTTGCCTACCCCCTGCACCCCCCACTTCCTCAGAGGCCCACTGGCCTGGGGAGAGGGTTGGGAGAGGAAGTGGGAGGACATTGGGTGGCAGGGATGGTCGCACAACAACTAGCTCTTCCCAAGAGATACAATTGGCAAACCACTTGGCCCTCCAAAAGAGGCACAGGTGTCTGACTTGGGCAGGGTGACCAGGGGTCAGTTGGCGCTGATGGGAATGGAGATGTGATGCCACCCAGGGGCAATGGGGGAGGCGTTAGCAAGGAGGATTCTGATAATAGGGCAGATGTTTGACATCTACATTTCCAGATGGTTAAACTAGCTGTGGTGGAGTCTGGGGCTGGGGATTCCACTGTGGAGGAAGGCACAGTGTGAAACCCAGACAGAATTCCCCTAGGGATAGGGGTAATGTGTTCAGGGTATGACAGATGGGAGGAAAGAGTCCAGGGGATAGGAAGGAGTAGACAGAATAGACATGAAAAGAAGGAGAAAACACAAGACACCAAGGTTATTAGAGAAGGGTAATGGGGTAGGGCAAGTGAGAACCAGTAGAGGTGTGGGTATATGTTGGAGGGCAGTATGCCTCAGTGCCAGGAGTCTGGGTAATAAGATCACTGAGTTCCAAACTTTGATGCCAGACACTGGACTGGATCTAGAGACCATTACAGAAACTTGGTCCCGTGTGAAGAATGATTAAGATATAGCAATCCCAGGCTATACCTTATATAGGCATGACAGAGGTATGGGTAGAGGTGGAGGGGTGTCTATCTACATCAAAGAAGGAAATCAAGGCAGTAGAGTATGCTACCATTGAGAGGATAGGGGAGGTATGATCACTGTGGGTTCAGCTTACAGAGTTGTCAGGTGGAAATACTCACATTGGGGTAGTTTATAGGCCAAGGAGGCAGGCAGAAATGAGAGATAAGGAACTGTGTACTGAAGTAGGGAAGGGTATCAAAGTGGGATGTTGTAATAGTGGGAGGTCTCAACCTACCAGACATTGACTGGGACATTCCAGGGCCAGGAGTAACAGAAGCCAGGCCCTGGTTGATGTCTTGCAGGACTGCATGTTGGTTCAACAGGTCAGGGATCCCACTAGACCACCAGCCATTCAAGATGTGGTGCTCACCAGCTCAGAAAGAGTAGGTGGACTACAGGTTAGGGAACCACTGGTGTCCAACAACCACAGTACTGTAAGGTTAGAGGTGGCCCTGGGCACCAGTAAGCCCTCACCTAAGGCTGATGATGTGCTAGACTTCAGGAGGGTGGATTTCATCCATTTGAGGAAAATTGTGCTGAACAGATTAGCTGGGGGTAGACAGCATCAGGGGAGTGAAGGAAAGATGGGATGTTAAAACGGGGGCCATTCCCAAGGCAACAAAAACATGTAGAAGAACAGTCATCAAAAGAAGCAAATATAAAAGACCAATTTGGTTATCGGGAAGGATCAGGGAGGCACTGAGGGCTAAAAAGAGGGTCTTTGAAAGATACAAAAAAAGCAGGAGGATGAAGAATGGGATGAGTACCCAGAGAAAACTAAAGAGGCCAAGAGGGCAGTCAGGATCGCAAAGACCGTCACAGAGCTGCGTATTGCAGAGGGGGTCAAGGGAGGGAAAAACAGTTCTTTAGATATACCTGCATAAGAGAGAAAAGAAAGATGAGAGGGGGAATTGGCAGGCTACTGGAGAAGGACAGGGCAATAGAGGAGGACAGACACAAAGCAACTGTGCTAAACAACTGCTTCTACTCAGTATTCACTAGGGTGAGTAGCAGACTCTTGCTGGAGAGTGGCATGAAGGCAGCTGATAGATGGGTCCTGAAAATTAAATTACATAAATTTACTGGTGAAAGAGTCGAACATGGACTAGCAGCGCTGATTGTAAATAAGGCCCTGGGGCCTGATGGGATGCATCCTAGGGCACTAAGGTAACCGGCATCAGTGTTGGCCAAGCCCCTGGTGGGGCTAGTGAATAGCTCTACACAGGAAGGGGTAGTCCCCAAGGACTGGAGGATGGCAGATGTGGTTCCGCTACACAAGAGAAGGAACAAGGAGCAGGCGGGAAACTATAGACCCATCAGCCTTACCTCTGTGTTAGGGAAACTGAGAGAGACACAAGTCAAAGAAGAGCTAGTGGAATACCTGGAAAAAACTAACTTTAAGATAGGAAGCAGCACGGATTCATGATAGGGATGTCTTGTTAGACCAACCTGATAGTATTCTTAGATGGGGTAACCAAGGTAGTTTATTAGGGCCATGCTTTAGATTGTACAGTACTTTACTTTGACTTCAGCAAGACATTCGACTTGTTGCCACGCCAGAGTCTGCTGAAGAAGATGGGGGAATCTGGGAACAACTAAAACAACAGTAAGTTGGGCAGGGTGTTGTTTGGAGAGGAGGGAGCAAAGTTGCGGAGAATGGAGTCAGATCACAAGAAAGAGAATTGACTAGTGGAGTACTACAGAGATCTATTCTGGGCCTAGTCCTCTTTAATATGTTTGTCAGTGGCATGGGAGAGGGAATCCAGGGCAGGTTGTGTCTATTCACAGATTACACTGATCTCTGTGGTAGGGTTGGCAATGTGGTGAGGATAAGGGAGTTGCAGAGAGACCCGCAAAGGCTGGAAAATTGGTCCAAATTCTGACAGCTGAAATTCAGTGCTAAAAAGTGCAAAGATATGCACTTAGGGAACAAAAACCCCAGAACAGAGAAGAGAGTATTGAATGGGGGGGGGGGGTAAGCTGGACACAAAATCAGAGGAAAGGGACCTAGGAGTCCTCATTAAACAAACCAGCCAATGTAAGAAGGCCTTTAACAAGGCTAACAGGATGTTAGAGTGCACTGGGACAGGGTTTGACAGTGGAAGGCAAGAGGTGCTGTTACCTCTGTATAGACTGCTTATGAAGCCACACCTGGAGTACTGTGCCCAGTTCTGAAGTTTCTACCCAAAAAAGAACAGGCACAAGCTAGAGATGGTACAATCTAGGATGTCTAATATGACTCAGCGCAAGGAGGGCAAATCCTGAGGATTAACTAAAGGCACTGAACATGTATTCACTTGAAACCAGAAGAGAAAGGGTGGATATGATAAAGACCTTCAAGTTCCTGAAGGGAGTTAAGAAGGTGGACTGTGAGGAGTCATTTACCAGGAACAGAGAAGACAAGACACGGACTCATGAGGAGAGGTTAATGGGGGGAAGGTTTAAAAAGGATGTGAGGAAGTATTATTTTACAGAAAGAGTGGTTGAGTCATAGCATGGTCTGTGGGCAGAGGTGGTGGGTGCCAAAACCGTAAATGGCTTCAAACACAGCTGGGATAGAGTCAAGGGTATAGCAGCTACTCAGTGGAAAGTGGAGGGGAGTGGAAGCATGGACAACAGAAGGAGGAATAGTGTAAACGAAGATCCCACAGAGACAGTAGGTTCTAGGGTATAATAAGTTGATATGGGTAGACCAGATGGACCATTGTTCTTTTTCTGCTGTCATCAGCTTTGTTTCTGTGTTTCTGCAAGAGTGTATTCTCAAGGGCTTGGGGTGAGAGAACTGTGAAACGAAGCTGAGTAGTTCTGGCACACAGAGTACCTGAATTGAAAAGAAACTCTTGTAACCACAAGAAATATTGTAACTGTACATGCAAACATAATATAACTGTTGCTGAAGAGTTTTTTAAATGGGCCATGAATTCAAAATTAAAAAGTTTTGCATTGTAGAAAATTTGAGAAACTCCAGTGAGCGGAAATGGACTACGCCAACCGAACTTAGAACTTCAGATGTTTAGATTTAGTTGTACAAGAAACCCTATTATGATTATAAGAGTATCTGGAATATTTAGAAATAAACAGTCCTGATTGGCTAAGAACGATGTAATGATTTATAATTACACAGATACCATCAATGACACAGTTGCTGTAGCCATCTGACAGGGTGGCCTCACACATCCAATTTTCTTGTCATTTACAAGAAAATCCGGAGTAGAGGTATATCCTGATGTGGACATATGTTTGGGAACAGGACAAGTCAGTTATTTCTTTTTTTGCTTGTTTGTTCTACACTGTGGATAGAACTGTTTTGACTGCATCACAATTATGAGAAGGTTGAGCCCTGTAAGATGAGTGAGTGCCTTTCTACTGTCAGGACAGAATGATCATACTCTTTGGCTCAGTAAGTTGCACGCTCACTTCATGGGCTGGATAAACAGAATGCTGTGGATTCTGGACCCACGCCAGGAACTTGGGCTACTACTAATACAGTAGTACAAACAATAGGGAGGTGTCTCTGCATGTTGAGATGGCATCATGTGACAGATGAGACAAGAATCTGTGGTCTCTTCTGCCAATCTGTGGCAACTGGCAAGGAGGAAGTTAAAGATCCCGTAGCACTTATTGTTAGAGTAGGTGATTGGCCCCAATGTCCTGGCTAACATTGCCACTGTCAGTAAAATAGGTCTGTGTAACCCCCCAGTGCACCTGGAAACAAGCTGTCACACCTCATTAAGCCTTTCCTGGTCACAGATCACAAGAAATAGATACATCTTTCTCATTTTACCATTGCTAAATACATTTGATTTTGCTTAGCAATTTTCTTTAATAAATTTTTGCAGTGCTTCCTTCAGTCCATAATGGGTTCAAAAATCCAAGCTACCAAAGATTGCTTTTTTCCTTTGCAAATTTTATGGGAAGAAGACCATATACTGTAGTTGAAACAGCATCTCCCCATCCCCATTTTTGGATCCTTGGACTGAGTCATTTCTGAGTTCGCCACACTGTTACTGTTGGGATTGGAATTGTAGCTGTAGCCTATAGCCCTGCTACTTACCAGGCACTATGTTTGAAATAAGTTGAAGAAAATGTGAACTATTTTTAACACTTAGGCTTCCAACAGAATTAGAATGTATAGGAATTCTGGACTGATATATCAGTCCATGGCACAGCAAGGGTTAAATATACACCACAGCGTGAAGGTACAGTAACACCATTTCTTGTGGAGGCGTAATGAAGTCAGGCAGAGGCAAAAAATATATAATTGCCTGCAGGCATGAGATTAATTCTTTCATCTATTTTTATTCAGTAAAGTGGCATGTGTAAACTTATCTAGCAGATCATCAGGGTTTTTTAATTGAAACTGGAAAAGAATGTGTTTATTCTTAGACAGAACAACCACTGGTATCTTCGACCATTTCAAAAAATAATCTTGCATGACATTTTGTAATGCTTGAAACTACATTGTGAAAGCTTCAGCATTTGAACTATTAATCATAAAAATATAAGGTTGTTTTTTTTTTAATGAAAGCTTGGAGTTCAATCAGCATGTATAGACCCTACCACACAGTTCTCCTGCGTGGCTATACAGTATGTCTGCACATGTTGTTATGATATGTTGTTAAAAATGACAGGATTTTAAAACTTTAGTGAACCATTTTGTGTTTTTTTATGTTGATTTAAAACAATTTATTTTTTATCTCTATATATGGTTGCTGCAGTAACATTTTATCAATATATCTACTAAGCTGACTCCAAGGTTTCATATAAAAAAAAATAAGTCTTTCGCTCTAATGGTTCCAAAGTTATTACCATTTAAAAAAATACCTTTTGAAGAGTCTAAGTATTGGGTCTAGAAACATTTTTTTTAATGAAAGGTTGGAGTCCAGCCCTTACAAAATGTTGTCATTATTATATCATTATCATATAACAGTAGTGATTATGTTATTGATCTAGAACCAGTTTTTTTTTTCCTCTGGCTACATCGATGTATATATTTACATCATTACAGAGGTGCTTTTTTATAAAATAAATGTGGTGGATAAATTTTTTTCCACAATGACAAAGTATGACATGGAAAAATTTGTGATGGTTTAAAAAAATACATTTTTGTACTTTTTCTGAATTTTGGTATTAGTCCCCATAATTTAATTAGTATATATAAGTCTAATATCCATAAACATTCATCTTATACCTTAAATAGCGTGGAAAATATTCAAGTCTCCTCCCAGCAATACCAACTCTTTCTCACTTTCGAAGGCTTCACCTGAGAAAGCATTAGAATAGAATTTCATAATTTTCATTTTGTGTGAAAAGCTTTATAACTAAAGGACTCTAGCCAAATCAGTTAATGGAAATGTCCTGCACTATAAATGCATTGGTACATGCTGCAGAGGACCACCCCCTGCATGCACTTGAGTACAGCCACTACCCAACCCAGTTCTGCTCTGCCCAAAGAGCTATGCAGGTGACCATATCTGCAGGGAAGGGGATGACCAACAATTTCAGCATGCTTGAAGTGGGACAGAGAAGTGAGTGTGAGTGTTTCTACAATACATGCATGCTGGGACCCTGTTATTCAGATGGCAGATAGCTGAGGTGGTGAGAGGAAGGTCTATTCAGTCATCAACCAGTGCTCTGCCTGCAGTCTTGAGCAGGCTGTTCTAGGGCGAGTCGCGTTCCGTATGGATGATGGGTGTGCTGATTGGGAAGGCATGGGAAGGAGGTGTTGGTTTATGATGTAGCACAGTGGGAATTGGGACAGGACAGGGTACAGCTAGACTGCCAGGGTAAATATGCATATGATGACGGGGATTGGGGCGGGAGGAGGTCAGAATACCACTAGGCTACCAAGGTAAGTATACATACTGTACTATAATGGGATGGGGTGGAAGGAGGTTACCACTAGACTACCAGTGTAAATATACATATTGCAACAGGGATCAGGTCAGGAGGAGGGTACCACTAGACTGCCAGGGTAAATATACATATTACAACAGGGAACAGGTTAGGAGGAGGGTACCACTAGACTGCCAGGGTAAATATACATATTACAATGGGGATCAGGTCAGGAGGAGGGTACCACTAGACTACCAGGGTAAATATACTTATTACAACAGGGATCAGGTTAGGAGGAGGGTACCACTAGGCTACCAGGGTAAATATACCCTGGCAGTATAGCCTAGAGGTTAGAGGAACGAGGTGTGAACAAGCTTGATACATCTAGCAGGCCAGACCTGAGTTTGATTCTCGCAACCTCCACTTGCATACTTTGTGACTCTGAGCAAGTCACTTAACCGCCCAGTGCTCCCAGGTCGCCCCTGAAAACAGGCACTTGTGCCTAGTGGGCCTTATCTAGTTACCAAAGACTAAAATAAAAAAAAATACATATTACAATGGGGATCAGTGTGGGATGTGGTAGCACTAGACTACCAAAGTTAATATACATATAACAGCAGGGAGCGGTGCAATCCATGCTATGTCCGGTTAGTACTGTGCGATTCCTGTTAGCACCATGCTAACTTTCTGAATATGGAGACCCTATAATGTTGCTATACTCAAATCCTATGTCAATAAAAAAGGAACAAGTACCTGTGAATACATAATTAATATGGCCATCTGTGATGTTCAGAAATATGCTGGATACCTTTATGAGCATGAAGAAATGATGATAACAGAAACAAAATCACTTCCAAATGAAAGATGATAGTGTTGCCGCAGTTACTGTACACCTGCAGCTCAATACTCAGAAGAGCACAAAGCGAAGCGCAAAATCTTGTACTTCACCTTGCGATTGCCTGGGAGCCTGAGGATGCTATATTCTGTCGAATAGTACACCAGCATTATTTGACTGAATATAGGGTCAATGCATGCAGCGCTAAGTCATGTAGCGCTGCCCAGACATGGATCCTGCAGTACACCGCCAGACTGGATAGCGCCAGAGAGATACCTGCAGTATTCAAAGGGACCCATGTAAATGAGCCCACTGGGCATGCAAGGCACTAAGGGGCCATATGCATTACCATTGTAGATTCATTTGCATGAGTAGCAAGGCAGGTTAGTGAAGCGCCACTCCCCCCAATTGCCTAGTCACATCAATGTGTAGATATTGCTGGTGCTAGTGGTCCTCGCCTCCCTCCAATCGCCAGCCCGTACTATATTAAAAAAAATCCCTGGTACTAGTAGTCCCCCCTCTGATCACTAGACAATACCGTATTAAAAAATCCCTTGTGCTAGTGGTCCCCCCACCCTCTGATCTCCAACCTGTACTGTAACAAAACAAAATCCCAGGTGCTAGTGGTCCCCCTTCCCTGATCACCAGCCTGTACTGTAATGAAACAAAATTCCTGGTGCTAGTGGTCCCCCTTCCCTGATCACCAGCCTGTACTGTAATAAAACAAAATCCCAGGTGCTAGTGCCCTCCCCCCAATCACCAGCCTGTACTGTAATAAAACAAAATCCCAGGTGCTAGTGCCCTCCCCCCAATCACCAGCCTGTACTGTAATAAAACAAAATCCCAGGTGCTAGTGGTCCCCCTTCCCCGATCGCCAACCCACACTTATAAGAAAATAAAATCCCTGGTGGTAGTGGCCCTACTCTTCCCTTCCCTCTGGTTGCCATCTTGTAGTAAAACGGAAAAATGGAAAACCCACCTTGTCATCCAGTGGTCCCCCCGGTCACCGATTCATGTTACCACTGCTCGCAATGCCATAATCCCTGGTGTCTAGTGGCCTCCCACTGCAGCACTGAACACCAACCCTCCCAGTCACCTTACCAGTCCCCTCAGTGCCACAGGTGCATATGGGGACAGGGGCAGTCCTCCTCACATCTCCTCTGCCAGACAGTGTATGTCCAGACAGAGAGTGTGCCCCTTTTTTATAGGACAGGGCTGGTGATTAGAGGGAGGGGGAACCACTAACACCAGGGATTTTTTTTAATACAATATGGGCTGGGGATCAAGGGGACCACTAGCAACAGGGATTTTTTAAATGGGAGACCGCTAGCACCAAGGATTTTTTTAATACAGTATGAGCTGGCTATTGGAGGGATGGGGGACCACTAGCACCAGGGATTCTTTTTAATATAGTATGGGCTGGCGATTGGGGGGGACACTAGCACCACAGATTTTTTTAATACAGTATGGGCTGGCAATCGGGGGGGGGCACTAGCACTAGAAATGTTGTTTTAATACAACATGGGCTGGCAATCAGAGGGAGTGGGACCACTAGCACCAGGGATTTTGTTTTAGTACAGTAAGGGCTGGCGATTAGTGGGGGAAGGTGCCAGGGACAACAGAGGGCAGGTGTGCTCCCTCAGTGGCCAACTGGCTAAGTGGCTGCATTACCTCTGTCAGCTACTAGGGCTGACCAGAGTAAGTTGGGGTTTTGTTCGGTGGTATTTGTGCCCATGCTAAGCCCTTTTGTGCAGTGCAAAGCTTCTGAATATGAGGTAGTGTGGCTATTCATGGCCATGCCCCTTCCCTTGCCCGCCTGCATACATTATGTTTTGCACGTGCGCTAACCCTCTTTGCCCATGCAACAGCCCCTTTTAAATATGGGGATCCAGAGCAAACCCCAGTTTGCACAGGCAAAGACCCATTATAACTGGTGCAAACTTTTGGATATCGGACCCCTGATGTTTCAAAGTTTCTTATTAGGCCAAATTAAAGAGATTAAGGGGATACATTATGGCAAGGGATGTGATGAGATATATCTTAGCAGTGGCAAAGTGAGCTCGAGAATATCACAAGTGAACTCATGGCGAGAACCACAAATCCCTGAGCTCACTTGCTAATAAGATATATCGTTTTATCAATATGGTTTTCGTTTTAGATGCGTTTATTTGGTTACTTTTTATTTAATATTGCTGTATTTTACCTGTCATTTTCTGTGCTTTATTTTTGTTCGGGGTTATTCCGTGTTGTTTATGGTTTTGTGAGTGGGTGTTCTGTATTCATTTTGATTAGTTGTTTCATTAACTTGTGTTCATTGGTTGATGTTGTTTTGTGCTGCATTTTAATTGGTTTGTTTTGTGTGTGTCTGAGTTCATTGGTGCGTCCTTATTTGGTATTTCTGGTTTCAGCTGCGTTGTTTCACTCTTCACTTTTTTTTGTTCGTTTTTCTTCATTAAAATATAAATTTTTATTTTGTTGTCTTTTGTATGCGGTGATATTGTGCCCCAGTACATTGTGCTGCTTTATTGGAAACTGGTATTCAGGATCGGAGAATTGGGAAGTTCAAGTGGGACTGTAAGTTGGTATTTTGGTTCGTTTTTCAGTGCTACAAGTGATTTTGTTTGAGGGTTTTGCCTGCACCGGTAAGTAATTGAGAAACGAATGCTGTTTCTAAAACGTGTGGGCGTTTGTGTAATGATTTTATTTAATGTTTAACTGGTCTTTTTAAGGGCTTTGTGCATGAGGAACTGTGCTCATTTTGTTAAGTGCAGGTACCCAGCATTAATTTTAAGAAGTAGTTCGGCTCCTTTAGTAGGTGATGTTGCGATAGGGGTGATATTTAAACATGACGTGTACACAGTACTGATATTTTTACCTGTTTTCCTCTGTGTACACGTCACATTTCAGTTATCAGTAGGGAGTGGGGATATGTATTTTTAAGTGATAGCATATCTCTTCACCCCTATTGTATAATCTCTTCTCGCATGTCTGTAAAGCTTTGATGCAGTGTTTGATATATATTAGGAAATATTTTTGTCTTCTCTTTTTTTACTTGATACAATAAAAGAAATCTGTTTTCTCTGTCAAAGCCCATTAAGACCTGATCCACATATATTAACACACCCATATTATCAGTTAAAGATCACTGAATAGACAAGCAGCATACGTAGGGGTTTCTTTATTTAAAAAAAAAAAGTGAAATACAGATCTACTGAACAAAATCAATACACAGAAGATTTATGCAACAAATTTCCCTGCTGTTAGTTGCATGATGGACAGCTGTCAAGGAGACTGTAGTCACAAGCCAGAGATGATAAATTATTTACAGCTGTTGAGTGTCATTTGAATTTTATGTTTACTAATTTGCTCAGTATTTGTCTCATTTTGTCTCACTTTGTCACTGTTATCGCAGTCAGAAGCAGATGTGGTTCAGTGACTTTACAGCCTATTTTATTCACTTGTTTTGTATTTGTCATAGTGTGTGAGATTGATATTTATGGAGTGCAGTATCAAAAGTGGATGGAGTGGCAAAATTGCAAGATACACTAAATAATTACTTTTGGTATTTTACATTACTTAACTTTGTTTCTATTTTGGGCTAGAAAACACATTATGTTTGGCAGTACATATATTGATTGCTTGTTTAATTTAGTTAGTTGAAAGAGCTTTACTAGGAGAGGCTACTGACCCTTAGAAGAATTATGGGGGGAGGGGATACATGGGAAGAGAATACAGCAGCAATTGTACAAAATTGGCAGCACTGTACAACACTATAAATAGAAATAGGCATGGTATTATATACAGATATATAAACACATTTCAGTTACAGTTTGCAATATACATTTTACCCATTCTAGGTAAATAGCCCAAGCAAATGAGATCTGTGATAGTTGCGCAGATAGTGAAAGTTGAGCAGGCAACAGGAGTGAAATCCAAAATAGTATGCAAATTAAGCAGCAATGTAGTCTGTGACCAAACAGAAGCAGAATGGCTGCTCGTAGACAAGGGGAACCAAGACAGAGAATTAAGTACAGTGGCAGACATGAATGGCATGGGTATGGAGAAGGGATTTCAAGGTGGGGGAAGGAGGTTACAGCATGGATATGGGGGGAGGCAGCAGGAGTCTACTGAGGGAAAGAAACAGGAGGTTGGATGAAAGGAGGGATGAGAGATAATGGGGATTGAACCAAAACAGAACTTAGCAGTGAGGGAGATGGCGGCCTTCCAGGGATGGGAAGGAGAGGGAGGAGTACAGGGAGCAGTGATGAGTATGGCATGGACAGTTCAGAGCAAAGAGGGTGAAGGAATGGAAATGGGAATTTATGTCAGAAAGTGAGTGAAAACTAGGGAGTCACTGTATGGTACTTTTATTTTGCGGGCTTGTTTTGTGTGTCTACTGATGGGCTTGTTTATCATGTGATTTAATGTCCATTTAAAATCACAGCAGGATTACACTTCTGATCTGTAACACATTCAGTGCCTGCATCACCTGAATACCTGTTGGTTTTATAAGCGATTTTCCTATACTGCAGCCTCTTCCATTTACTTGCATGGAGTAGAAATGAAGAACTGCTTCATAAGCCTGTATAAAAATGAACGTTTACATATATATACGCCAGCCTGCTCTGTGAATAGAGTCCATTTGAAGTTGGCTTAGAGCTTTGGGGGGAATGGTGACTATTTCATATGGAGTAATCTATTAGTACATTTAAAATATTTTTCTCTCAGAGGGTGGTGAGCTTGTGGAACAGTCTTCCAGTAGAGACAGTAGACATAAAGACATTATAAATTAATAGGCCTCCAAGGTAAGGCTGAACAAATTTCTGCTCTCCAAGGGAATCACAAGGTACCTCAGGTTGTAGAGTGGGTTGGGAACCTCTCTAAATCAGTGCATGTTTTACTGGGTTTCATACTGGGTAATGAAACGGAAGACGGCATCATAGCCCATTATACCATTCCCCGCATAGCGATCTGAATCAATTCCTTATACATACTAATTTATCTATCTCTCTCTTAAACTGATCCAATGTATTACTAAGAACAATGTATTCTGGTAGAGCATTCCATATTCTAGCTGTTCTATTTACAAAAGAAAAGTATCTTGAATTTGTTTTAACCATGTTAACTTTTATTTGAAGCTTATGTCTTCTCAACCCTTTTGGTTTATTCACCATTTCCAAGCCTAATTCTTCAACCAGCTCATGATCCTTCATAATCCTGAATAGCTGTAATAAATCCCCTCTCTTTCTTTTATCCTCCAATTTAAACATGTTTAACCTTTTCAACCTATCCTCATGCCCGTTATTTTTTTCTGACCAAATCATCTGTGTATATGTTCTTTGCATTCTTTCTATTCTATTTATTTCCCCCTTAGAATATGGGCTCCATGATGGTGATCCGTAATCCAAATAGGGCCTTACATATGTCCTGTATAATGGTACTAGGCATTGTATAGACCTATTTATGAAACTTCTTTTTATATTTCTTATAATGTAATTCGTTTTTTTAATAACATCTGACCTCTGTTCCTTAAAAGTCATGTCCTCATCTATTATTATTCCACAGTCCTTCTCCTTATTCGTGTCTCCCACCTTACAATCATTTAAATAGTATTCATGTTTGGGATTCTCGCTCCCCACGTGCATCACTCTACACTTCTCTGTACTGAATGGCATCCTGTTCTCCCTTGCCCATTCTTCCAGTTGTTTCAGGTCAGCTTCCATTCGTTGAATATCATCCAAGAAACCCACCTGGCCTCCCAACTTTATATCATCTGCGAATTTTACCATAAAATTCTGCATATTATGATGGATACCTCCTATATATAATGAAAACAATGTGGGGCCCAACACCAACCCCTGTGGTACTCCATGTGTCACCCTCACTTGACTTGAGAATACTCCTCTTAACCTTACTGTCTGTTTCCTTTCTCCCAACTAACTCTGCACCCACCTTGTTAGTCTACTGTCAATTCCTATTCTCTCCATTTTAGCCATAAAATGGTTATGTGGTACTTTATTGAATGCTTTCTGGAAGTCAAGGAAGAAAATATCCATAGGCTTATTTTCGTAAATATTTTTATTTATGTATTCATAAAATATGAGTTGGTTAGTCAAACATGGCCTATTTTTTTTTAACCCATGTTGTTTAGTATCATTCACTTTTAACCTCATTAGATCTTCCTCTATCTTGTCTTTCAGAAAACAGTCTGCCACCTTACACAAAGCAGCCGTTAAGCTAACCGGCCTATAGTTTGTCATTGAGGTTTTTAACCCTTTTTTTATATTAGGTATTACTACTACACTTTTCCAATCCACAGTCACCTCTGCTGTGGCCAATGATTTGTTTAGCAAATATGCTAATGGAGCTGCTATATATGTACCTACTCCTTTAACATTCTAGGGTGCAAGGAATCAGGCACTGAGGATTTATGAGGTTTTAACCTTTTTAATAATGTTTCTATATGCTCTGTACTAACTTCCATTTACAAATCACTCTTTATATTCTCTTTAACTATAATAATATCCTTTGATTTTTCATCATATACAGAACAAAAGTACTGGTTCAGATGTTCCGCCATTTCTAGTGAGTCAGACACTTCACTACCATTTATAAGGTGGGGTCCTAATTGATTTAACGTTATCTTATTATTATTTATATAGGAGAACAACCCTTTATCATTGTCTTTTCTAAATACTAAATTTATTTCCAATCTTTTTCTTTCTATTCTTATTTTTGTTTTTAACGTCTTCAGTATTTTTTATACTCCATATTAGCCTCTGTAGTCCCTAAGATTTTCATTTTATCATATGCCTTTTTTTTCTTTACACAACCTCATTATTTTATTTGTATACCACATCGGTTTCTTTCCTTTTTTTGTGTACAGCTTCTTTTTAAGAACATATTTATCTTCTAATTTCTGTAGTTTTTCTTTAAATATTTCCACATTTCCTCCACTGTTTTATTCTTAAATGAACCCTTCCAGTTCCATTCTGCCAGTTTTATTGTAATATTGTGAAAATCTGCTTTATTATCATTTCTAGTAACCGTAATCCCTTTTTGAATTCTTAATTTTCTTTTAATGAAAAATTGAACTACCCCATGATCGTTATTACTTAGGTTTTCTATAATACTAATCTTTGTAATCAAATCTTCACAGTTTGTTACTATCCAATCTAATATATTTTCTCCCCTTGTTGGTTAATAAACCAATTGGATTACTCCTACTTCTTCCATCATTTGTAAATATCTTCTGTGTGTTGCATTTTTTGTAGTTCTCTTAACCCAATAAGTATCCAGTAAATTAAAATCCCCCATAATGACTACATCACCTTGCATAGCTACTTGTCTAATTTCTTTATCTATATATTCATCTTGTATTCTACTAGAATTTGGTGGCCGATAGTACAGACCTTACAAGATATTGCTTTGTATTTGGGAATCTCGTACTGAGACCCATATTGATGAGACCCATATTGATTCTATCTCTTCCTCTTGATCATATTTGTTGTATATTGCACACTTTATTCCTTGTTTTATATAAATTGCAATGCCTCCTCCTTTTCTGTTCTTTCTTTCTTTCGAGAACAAATCACATCCCTCTATTTCTCTATTCCAGAAAACATCTGTCTCTCACCATTTTTCTGTTATACTGCAGATATCTATACACTCTGTCTTCAGTCTAATTTCTAGTTCAGCTTTCCTTATCATGTTCAATGCATACTTGTTCATTCCTGTTTATGAAGTATGATGAGAGAGTAGGCATGATGCACCTAGAGTCCTTTCCAACCTTAAATTACTGTTTAACTATAACAGTTATGCAAGGGGCAGTGGTTGTGTAAGGTCATAAGTGCACTAGGCAAAGTTGAAAAAGACTGAGGCAATGTGCTTCTGACAGAGTATGAACTGATGACTGTCAGCATTATAATTATTATTTCGAGGTACTAGAATTTGTTTTGTTTTTGTGTTAGAAACAGGATGTTATTGTCATTTTTTTTTTCTTAGTCATGCTGTGAGCCACTGAAGGCATGTTCACAAGGGGACCATTGGTTCAATTGCACATCAGCATATCTGGAGTGCCCTTTTCCCTCGTTTGCATACCTGGTCTGAAAACTTGCTTACCAGCAGTGTCTTTCCCCCTCATTTGCATATTTACAGCCTTTGCAACCAGATAATGGCACTGTAGATAAGCAGGATGATTGTTTGAGAGGGTGTCACTTTGACAAACCATATTATACAATTCAGACATATAACTGAGCACTGCAGCTACAGAATTGTAAATATAAAGGGCTAGATTGACAAAGAGAGCAAAAAAAATCTGCACATGCGGGAAAAAGGCTTGCAAAACTGCAGAAATGCAAGTGCGGCATATTCCTAATCAAAATTTCCGCAAGTGATGAAAATCGCAAAACAGGCAAGTAGCGAAATTCTGCAAATGCGGAAAATGCGCAACATTTTTTCTGCAGCTGGGGGAAATAATATAAAAGGCCCAGCAGACAGAACAACAGCAGGTGATCCATATTAAGTGGAGCAGGAGACTTTGATAGTCTTGCAAAGGTTGCAGTAGAACCAGCACTACCAGCAAGGAAAGTAGCCTGTCCCACACCTGGGACCACGGTAGCACCACCTGTACCACTAGGACCTTACACCCAGTGGCAATATGTATCTGTTAGTTGTGTCTCTGTCTGAAGTGTTTCTTTATCCTGCATCTGTAGTACACACTTCTGGCTGTTACCACCTCTGCCTGTACTGCTGTGGGCCTCCTTTATGGGCTAGATGGGCTACACTGGGTTATGGAGTTGTGGTTTGTTGCCTTTCAATGGAAATGTGTGCTATTTTTGTTGTAACAACTGACACTACTATGCAGCCCACAGGTTTGCTGTTGCTTGGTGACTGAACCCCCACTATGATTGTTTCCTAAGTGTTAGTACACTGCCTTTTGCTCAGGGTGAATTACGCCTCACTCTCCTTGGTGCAGCATGTGCGCAGCATTTATTCCGCAATTGCAGGAAAGCAGTGGCTGAGACTAGCCTTTAAGGGGATATGCCATACTTTTCAATGGCATTTTTTTGTGCAGGAATTTTCTGCAGCTGCATTTGTTCTGCAGTCCACAGTGTATTTTTTCCGCAGCTGTAGAAGTTTTGTGTATACAGCACATCGCAACCCCTTTTTTCCCACAATTGTGCAAATTTCAGGGACTTGTGCATTTTTTCACATTCAAAGTGTTTTGTGAATCCTGCCCAAAGTGTTTTCATGGATATGACTAATGACTCAGTATTACTGACATTCTTTTCTGAATAAGGTTGAGACAGTATGGTGTTCTTGTCCAAGAAGCAAAAATGTGGGGAAAAGCACATGACCATCAGCAGGACCCCTAGACGTAGAAACGCAGGACCATAAATAAAATGCAGGGGTGGAATTGAAAAACCAGATCTTGACATCTTAATACACAGTGCCAAACAGACGTATGGTTACAAACTGAAAGTCACTGGTTCTCCAATTCCCCTTAAAGACACATATATTGTCACTCTAAAACTGGGTCAGTTCACAAGCGCTGACCTTTCTGTTGCCTGATGTGCTATCTTCTTGTGATACTCATGGGAACATGATTGGCATTCCTTGAAAGATTGCCTTGTTGGCCAGCATACAGAACAGGATGACAGTTAACTTTGGTGAATTGCTCCTTGAATCAGGGCTGGCTGATCAGAAGGTAACAATGTTTAACACTACTGTGTCATTGTTTCATAATATGATAGTCATTAAGAAAAGATACCCAGCTGCAGTTCCTTTCTTTAATCTTTATTTGCAATTTCAGTTCCTCACAGCAGAACATCTCCTGGTACATCAGCAAACAGCTGATGTACTCTTTACTTCTCACAGCATACCAAGCTCAAATGATCCAAAATACATTTTAAAAATGAATGTAAATAAATAGAGAAAATATACATCACCTCCAGCTGTAATTCCTAGCATAATGTGTATCAAGATGGCCATTTTCATTTACATGATGCCTTGTGATTTTCTGTAATTTTATTTTGTTCTTTTTGTCAGTTTGCTTAATCAGTACCTCGGTAGGATGCCAGCACTCTTAGCTATAAATAGCACTTCAAGTGAGTCACAGAATTGTAAGAAGACATATTGCTGTTGGGTGCAGAGTCTACACTGCTACAGGCTCTGCAGGTTAATTATTGGTTTCAGCATAAATCAAGACTCAGAGGAGTGTAGCTGGACTATCTCAACAGCTCGATTCTACTCTTTTTATTTATTTATTTATTTATTAGAAAAGTCGGATTTACAACCTTTGAGTCATGGACTCATTTACAAAGGCACCTCGTCGCAGGGGGGATAGACAAAGTTACATAGTGTGGTTACAACAGTGAGAACTGTGCAGATGCAGAACATTAAACACAGAGTACACATAGGTTACATAATAATGTTACTTATAATAGGTTACAGTCAAATACAAGGTACCCAAGGGTTACATTGGGGGTACAGCCCTTGACATACCTAGATAATACCTGGAGAGGGTGGAGGTAGGGATGGGGAGTGAGGTGGAAGGGAGGAGGAGAGGATAGGCTGTCTGGAGGACGTTGTCAAGTCAGGGAGGCCTGAAAGGAGGATCCCACAGTGGGATTAATTAGGCGCATCTACAGCAACAAGCGTCAAAGAAATGGCTCCGGAGGGCGATTTTGAATGGACCAATTTTGGCAATATTTGTGATGCAGGGTGGGAGGGAGTTGAACCAAGCAGGTGCTCAGTAATGGAAGGACCTCTGGGCTAGCTAGGTCTTGGTTCTGGGCACCAGAAAGGTGGCCTTGACAGAGCTATGGGTGGCAACAGACAAGGACACATGCCGTAGGGAAGCAGTGGGAATCCCAGAGGGGAGAGCCCTAGAAGAGATTTTTTGGTGAGTAGGCAGGTCTGGTAGTGCAGACGCTCCTCAAAGGTGAGCAGGTTGGTGACGGAGTAGAGCAGGCAAGTGTGAGTGCGGCTAGGGGCTCCGGTCAGGAGCCTGCAGGCCTTATTGATTGAGAGCTGGAGTTTAGTCAACACGGTATTGTCCGCCACAGCATAAATGGGCAAGCCGTAGTCCACTAGAGACAGGATGGAAGAGGTGATGGCCAGCCGGAGGGCAACGTGGGGGAGGCAATCTCTATGATGGTATCATAGGCCTATCCGAGAATTTATGGTAGAGGATAGGGCATTGATGTGGGTGTGGAAGGTGAGAGCTGAGTCAAAAGTGATGCCTAGATATTTGTAAGAGGTCACTTGCTCCAGCGGGTGCAGAGTGCTGGAGAGAATGAAGAGGGGGGCATTCTTGGCCTTGTTTTGGTGATGGGAGAAGAGCATTGACTTAGTCTTCTTTAGGTTAATGACAAGTCAGTAGTCAAGGAACCACTTTTCAGCTTGGTTGTAGGTGTGCTGGAGGGATACCTGGAGAGAACAGGGATCGGGATGCAAAGAGAACCACATCGTCGGCATAGAGGAGCATTTTTCCTGTGCAGGAGCTGGGGAGAATGTTGAGGTAGCGGCTGAAAAGTACAGGGCCCAGAATGGAGCCCTGGGGTACCCCGGAACGAACGGGCCCGGTATTGGACAGGGAGGGAGCCATTTATCTTCACACACTGGGATCTAGCAGAGAGGTAGCTGGAGAACCAGGCAAGGGGACCAGCAGAAAAGCCAAGTTGGTGGAGGGAGTTGAGCAGGAGGGGGTGACTAACAGTGTCATAAGCCTTGGAGAGGTCTATGAACACTGAGCCGGCAAGGTTGCCAGAGTCAAGAGCAGAGTGCAGGTATTGAGAGAACTCCAAGAGATCAGTAGTGGTACTGTGTCCTGGACGGAAACCATGTTGTTCTGGGCACATTATGTCATATTTGGCCAGGTACTCAGAGAGTTGAATAGACACTATTTTTTCTAGGGCTTTAGAGAGTGTGGGGAGGATAGAGATCGGCCGGTAGTAGTTAGGTGAAGACCGATTTCCACTCTTATGTATAGGGGTGATTTTGGCTAATTTCCAAGCACTAGGAAACTGACCGAGGCATAGAGACTGGTTTAGTAGGTCTGTAAGCGGGACTAGGATGACATCCAAGACCAGGCGGAGGATCCTGGAGTCTAGGGGGTCACAGCTGGGGTTGTTGCTACCAAGGGCTTTTAGCAGGTGTGGCCTGGCTACGTGGGGGGATATGGTGTGCAGGTAGAAAGGAGGGCAGTCCAAGGCAGGGTAGTTAGAGGCAGGGATTGGGACTAAAGAGTTGTTTGGGAGGACAGCGCTTAGGTCAGAGAAAGTAGTACTGAGGCAATCAGCTATGCGAGTTGGGTGTGTAGTGATGGTGCCATCGATGGACAGCTGGGACGGTGGGGGGGAGTGGGTCTTCCCATTAAGCTCTTTCATGCTGTCCCAGAAAGTCCAGGAGGAACCCCAGGTGGATGCGAGGGTGGTCTGATAGTGCTCTGCCTTGGCCCGTCTAATGGCCCAGGTGCACTGATTACGAGCTGCATTGTAGCCTTGTCTATCAGCCAACTTGCCTGATTTGATAGCGATGTGCCAGAGACTATCCCTATGCTTAAGTTTTTGGATAAGGGATGGGGAGAGCCATGCGGCATTTTGTTTTTTAGTATGGATTCTGGTGTGGGGGGGTGAAAAGGTCACAGGCCTTACTGAAGGCATTGGTGAAAAGGTCTAGGGCAGAGGCAATATCAGGGTTGTGATGCATGAGGGATCAGTCCAGCTGTGCTAGATGTGTGTGTTCTCCCTTTTGTGGCCATGGAACATAGAGGCCTTTATTGCAATAACCATGACTTATTTATGCAGTACTGGACTGAATGCACCATGTAACTATCAGGACAGCACTGTGCAATTATAGTGGTGCCATTTATCTCAGAATGTCATAATTAGAGAGGCCAATGGTAAAGTTAATATGCTGTATTGAGCTAGAGGTTATCCATGGTATTATATTGTGGGTAATCATTTTATTGTACTGTCTACAATATGCAGTATTAATTGCAAATAACTGTGTTTTAGCATCAGTTAGAGCTGTGACACTGTCACAACTTTTGAAAACTGCAGTGTGAGGGTACAAAAGTCCCTTGAATCTTTGTGATTTGTGTAGTGTGGGTTTGAACAACTGCTTGAAAAAGTGTTGGCGTTACCCTAACTTCAGCACTGTCTGTTAAGGCATGGGCATTTACTCACACTCCAACATCTTGAGAAAGAATGCTGAAGTTAGGGTAATACCAATGCTGCTTCAAACAATCATTCAGACTCAAAGGAACACTACATCTTGCAATCACAAAGATTTGGGGGACTTTTATTGGCCCAAACATCATATTTCCCTGTTTTTGTGGCTTTATGCCACAACCGAAAACAGTGCCTAAAGGCAGGTTTTTATGGCATTTCATTGATATCCCTTTTAAAAAGTATAGTTAATTACAAATGTACATTCATTTGTAGGCATTGTCAGTTCTGTTTTTGCTGGGTAGTTCTGGTGCTAGTGGAACCCTTCCCTCACTCCGGCCCATGCCAAGCAGTCCGTGGTATCCAGCGGGAATGCCACACTTATCCTGTACAAAACCAAGTAGCCCTGTTGTCTAGTGGAACCTCCTCTCTCACCTGCCCTAAGCTAAGCAGTCTCTTGTGCCTCACACTCCTTCTCTCACACCGACCAAAGACAAGCAGTTCCTAGTGCTCAGGGGCAGTACCCTCCTTCAACTGCCTCAAGTCAAGTAATCCCTCATATCCAGGTGTTGTGTGGCACCCCTCACCCTTCTTCAAGTCAAGCAGTTCCTAGTGTCCAGTGGCACCTGCTTCCTCACACTGACCAAAGCCAAGCAGTTCGTAGTGTCCAGTACAACCCCCACCCTCACCTTGCTCCAAGCCAAGCAGTCCCTGATATCCACTGGCACCTCCTCTCCTACCCTGGCCTAAGCCAAGCTGTCCCTGACATCCACTGGCACCTCTCCCTTACGCTGGCCTAAGCAAGCAGTCCCTGGCATGCAGTGGTATCCCTTCCCCCCCGCCCTAAACCAAGCTTTCCCCTGACAATCAGTGTATTCACCCTGTCCAAAGCCAAATAGTCCCTGGTGTCCAGTGGCACCCCCACCCTCACCCTGCCCTAAGCTAATCAGTCCATGGTGTCCAGTGGCACCTTCTCCTTTACCCCATCCTAAGCCAAGCAGTCCCTGGCATCCAGGGACACCCGTTCCCCATTCAGACTCCCCTCCACTGCCAGCTGCAATCTGAAATTCATTACTACAGTATGGGATGTAATAAAATAAATAAGCACTGCAAATAAATAATGTAAATGATTATACAGTACTGTCACCAGGAATGGGCTCCCAATTCCAGTGTTTTTTCACTAATAAACCCAAGTTGGAATATCAACGTGGCAACAGAGATGGGCTCCCGGTGCTGCATTTAAGAGTAGGGGAGGGCAGGTTGCTTAGGGCCACAGGCTGTGTGCCGTGCATGCACCTGTAATTGCTGGAATTCAATTACAGGCATTTGTAAACACTTTCAAATCCATTAACATTTAATTGCACATGTACAGCTGATGTTTTTAAAATTTTAATATAGTTTTAATTTTTAAGCTTTTTTGTTCCCAAAACACCAGAAGGCACTCCTATGGGACAGGATGTAACCTACCTGAAAGTTACAGATTCCAAGCCTCGACCACTTTGCCATTTTTGTGAGCAAAGTAGTGTCTCAGAACTTTTCACAGTTTTGATACCCCTTTAACTTTAAAACTACTTGTGATGGTCGTGCTCACTGTAAAGTCTTTTGCTGCCACAATGGGACTTTACTAAGGGAACAGTTTAATAGGCTTTTCTCTCCGTCTTCTTACCCCTGTGCTACATTATTTGCACACCCTTGTTGGGTACGTCTAACTTATGTTAAGGTTGCCCACTGCTGTCCCACGACTTCACTCCTCTGGATATAGCAGACTGCCTTCACTAGACATGCCTTCAGAGTGTGGTTGTCACTTCCATAAGTATGCTATTCAGTCTGCACCCACAAGATACTGTAGGAAAATAATATCTCTTTATTGATTATTTACAGACGCTGGTTCTAATACATGCACAATGCTTTGAAAAAGATGTTCTACACTGATATGCTGGTTAAATTCCAGGGCCCCTATTCTAAGACTGCCTCAAGTGGAGTTGTTCTGTGTATTTCTTTCTCAACCGGACATCCCTGTCTTTAAGCCCCTTCTATCGCAGCAAAGGTGTGATCCTCAGCCTTAGAAGATTGACACTGTGTACCATGCACTGTCTCTCTCAATTCTGTCCTGACCACCTCCACCCTGCTGATCAGGCTTTGTTCTCAACCCCCATGTCACTAATGACACCTCTATTCCTGGGACCAAAAGAAAAAAAAAAAAAAAAAACATGCCTTTAGCCTTTTCCCTAAGCTGTATATGCAGTATATTTGCCTATCCCTACACGCATGGCAGCATGTCACACTACTTAACTGAATTTCAGCAACATTTCAGAGTTTGGTGATCCCATCACAAAGGGTATGCTTAGGCCAGCCCGTCGGCTCAGCAGTAGTGCTACAGCTTGCAACACCAGTGACCAGGTTCAGGAACAAGCCCGAGTTGCTGAAGGGCCATCCCGGGAGAGGAGGTTGAGCATCCCAATGGACTCTCGCCTCCTCAGAGGACGGAGGGCTGCCTCGCCTGCCACGTGACTGCCACCTTGCTGGTACCAGAGGAGGCACAGGCATAGAGTAAGAATGGGAGGGAGGAGCTGCCACTCAGCTTGACAGGATGTCAGCATGCATTGCATGCGCACACCCATCTCAGAGTGCGAGCCGGCGGCTCTGTGGGGGAGGGAGCTCAAGAATGGAAAAAACACCACAGCAAGAAAAGTTAAGCAATGCTGGATCTCCCTGGGCACCGATGTACCAGCTGTCTGCCCACCTCCAGCACCCGAGTTATTTGGGGGGAGACTGGCTACCTTCCTTCACCCCCACCTCAAAGGGGGAAGTCCAAAGTGATGGAAGACTGGGGCAAGTGGCAGAGAAGGTACGGATGGGGCTGGGAGGCCAGGAGAGTGCTGATGGGGCAGCTGCCAGAGTAAGGAGTGAAAAGATAACAAACAAAACACAAAGAGTAAGCGTGTCTAATTACTGCTCCCTAGCTCAAAGGATAGCTGGTTTATATCAGCCAGAAATCATGATTTAACATAGACATGCCTACTCAACTCTAACTATTGTAGTGCTACCGTACCTTTATAATACTTCTAATATTTGTGTCATTTTTGCAATAGTTCTTATTTTAGATCCATATCATCATCTCCACACTATCCCATCTCTCTTCACATGCATGGAAAGCCGTGTGATTGCCACCCAGAGATGTCATGGTGTATCTGGAAGTAAGCTTCAGGGAACATCATAGCACACTGCTATGTCATGCTGTTTCTCTCCCCGACACCCACATCTGTTGCTAGGCTGTAACATCATGCTGAGGCACCTCTGATTATAATAAAGCGATATACTGCGTTTCTGTTCATTGATCAAATGCCTTTATTGTTTGTCTGTTTGTTTTTCCCACTGCTGCCCATTCATACAGTAAGAACAAGTCTGATCATAAGAATATTCCACTATAGTGAAAAAGAATTTCAGAGACCAAAATAGGGGGAGCCAGGCAGCTCTTTATACTGCTCCTTGAACTCCGGAAGGTCCAGTCTTGAAAGAAGCATAAATGCTTTGTGTAACACTAGAACACATAGATGACCTTACTGATCAATAATACAATAAGTCAATCATTTGTGATTGGTTACGCGCCTTTTCCCAAGGGCTCAAGGCACTGCACATAAAAAGGCAAATAGAATAGAATAAACAGACATCGATAAATGAAAAAGGAATACATTACAATCATTAAGACAGGCCAGGAATATCTAATCAGTTCAGCCTGGATCATAAAAGGCCAAGAAGAGGTGAGTTTTCAGAGCCTTTTGGACGGCTTCCATCAAGGAGATACAGTGCAGTTGGAGACAGCTCCACAGTCGGTGGGCAGCCACAGGAAAAGCTAAGTCCCCCGTTGACTTAAAACAAGTTTGTAGAACTTCTAGTGTGTTCTCCCTCTCTGAGCATATCACACAAAAAATTCCATAGTATAAAGAGTCTCATCTTGCACGTGAACTGCTGGGTTGTCTAAGTAACCCTTGGTTAAAACAACTGCCAATGCCTACGGGTAACATTTAAAAAAACATTGTATTTCTAGGTATATACTGGTATCACAACAAAAAATAACATTAATTATTGGACGGCTGGGCCTGTGGTTCAATGGGGGGGACATAGCTCCCTCCCATCCTCTATTTAACTTTGCAGCTTCCGCTCCCTCGACTTAGAGCGAGTCGGACTCGTCATGTTGAGTGACTTTTGAGGCTGGCTCTTTCCTCCACCTGTGTCTGGTGCTCTCCCCTGTCCTTTGTCTTCTCCCCCCCTTTCTTTGTCTTTTTTTCTTCCCGTCTCTTGCCTCGCTCTCCTCCTCCCCCCAACTCTCCATACCTTGTTTCTATGTTCCTGTTCCTTTTTGGGGCTCTCCTTCCTTCTTGCCTGCCTCTAGCACCAGTACTGCATGTGCCGACCACAGTGTTGCTCCGATGTCTGAGCACCCAGCCTGTTCCTTGCTCCAGCACTCTATCTACAGCAGCTCCATTTCAGTATTCACTCCTTGCACTGCCTCTTTGTGGCCAACAAGCACTCCTGCCTCATCCCTGGTCCACTCCTCACTGCTCCTGGGGTTGGAAGCATTACAGATTTAGCATTTCCTACTGTGTCCGGAGCACCGCCATCATGTCATGCTTCCCTGCCCATTCCCCATTGCTCAGTGGGGTGGGGAACCCTGGATTGCTTTCTGCATCAGCACAGACATGCCCATTGCAGCAGCTGTGCGCCGCTGCCACTGCCTCAGCATTTGTAATCTGCTCTCCTTAGCTACATTTTTCTTTTCACCCTACTGTGCCTGGACAGAATTTCTCAGTCACTGGCCATCTACTGCTTTCTGTGGGGAGTTCCTTCCCTTCTAGATTCCCATACTTTCAGCTGCTGTCACTGATGGATCATTTTCTGTGTTACAAAGAGGCTACACATGAGGACGTCATTATGTGGACTACTTCCTTGTCTTCTTCCTGACATGCTCCAGGTCTTCCAACATCATATATACTGACTGCTTGCCATGCTATTCCTGTTGTGAGTTGTATGTGTTGTACAGCTGCTATGGGACTCTTCGCACCAGTCCTTCGAGACAAGTACTCGCCATTCCTGCGTAGCCATGCTTGATGCAGCCTTCCTACTGAATGGATGGTCCAGGTTGTCTTCTACTTGCTGCACCTAATATTCCCATGATGTTCCAGGATCGGATTCCTTTCCTTCTTTTCCTTTGCCTCATTGAATCTACGTCTCAGGAGCAGTTCAGCTGCATTCCTCCTATGACAGGCCTCAATGCGGCCACTGTACTGCTAAACTTACTTCATGTTGTCCAGACTGCCTGCTCACTCTACTTTCTCGGCAGACCTATGAGGAGGTCCTGCCTGTCTGGCTGGCCTATGTGTAGGCCTGTCTCGACTCACTTGCTCTGTTTCTTCCTTAGGCTGACTTACGTGGTGGTCTAGCCAGTCGTGCTTGCCTACATGGAGGCATGCTCAACTCCTTCTTCTCTACCTCTGGCAGCCCTATGTGAAAGTCCTGGCAGTCCAGCTAGCCTATGTGGAGGCCTAGCTTGACTCCCTCTCTTTTACTTCTCCGGTGGACCTACTTGGGGGTCCGGCCACTCCAGCTAGCCCACGTGGAGGCCTAGCTCACTACTCATTTACTTATCTGTTGTCCTCTAGCAGACTCAGTGAAGTCTCACGGTTTCTCTACCTAGGAATCTTATGACTCGACATGTCCTCTACAACCCTTGCATCATGCATCTGCATCCATGATGGATAATCGCTCATGCACCTTCCTTGCTGTGCCTTGCGAGGGTTTCAGCACCCTCTGAGCCCTCGACAGGGCATCTACTTATTGCTCAATGGACTCAGTTGAGGTCATATTCAGCTCACATTGGTTTCTGTACTACAACTGCAATGGCAGACCATGGGGGGTTCTGCCATCCTTATCTCAGACAAAGCATATGGCAGTAACAGACACTGTGCAATACCACCATCTCAATCGTTCACGCCCCTTGAAGGGCCCTACTCATAGCTCAAACATGCTTCACGTCCTACAGGCAGTTTCCCGTGAGGTACTGCCCCCTCTTACCTCAGAGATTTCTATACTGTGCGACAGCAAACCCACATGGGGATGTGCCATCCCGAATCCATCATGCCACGAGGGGTATTTCTCATTCTAATGTATTTCATCTTCATTGAAGCAGACCCACGTGGGGGGTCTCATCTTCCTTAGACTGACTACCTGTGACCTACTTGATCAATCAAGCATTTGAACATTGCAAACTCTGGACTTGTATGGGGTCCATGCTCCAGCTAGCCCACATCCAGGCCTTCCCTACTTCATGATTCCTTATGCTTTTCTTCAGCTGTCATCCATCTGTTCCATTTCCAACCAAGTTTACTCGCCAGTCATATCCGTGGAGTATGCCTCACTTCTTAGGATATATAGAGACACTTCTCCTTTCTAGAAAGACTTGATCATAACCCTGTTTTCCTGGAATTACAGCTCCATGCAAGCCTCCAACCGTATAGACTCCTACCTCATTTTCATTCCCTGTCTGGTAACACTGCCGTCCAGTTCATTCCTATTGATTCTATGTTCTCAAATAATTGCAACTTTGGCACTCATCTTCAACCATGTTCATGACCGCTTACTGCTGTTTCACTCAAAGCTCCCCCAATTGGAAAACACCTTCATCCCTCATCCGGTCGCCACTCTCAGCTGGATCTCTCCATCTGCCGGATCTTCATCTTCAGCGTTAACTTCCTGCTCATCATCGACTTGGTCAACTGGACTTCGAAATCTAATAAGGATGTCTAGCCTTCGTCTGCCTCTCTACATTACCTGTGTATAGACAGCTGTCTTGCCTTCTCACCAGACTGAGCCTAGCTCTGCACCCAGTCAGGAAAATGTTCACTGATCTTAACTCCGCTCCTCTCTCAGCATCGAAGGACAACCGTCATCATCTGGTCTCCATCACAATGGCCTACCGCTCCAGCATAAAGTCTAGCTTCATCCTTGGATATCCTTCTACTAGCTGCTTCACCCAGCCAGAGGGAGCCTAGCACTTGCTTAACACATTTCAATTTACCTGGCTGACCTCCGTGGGAGTCACGCCTTCATTCTGTAACTTATGCTTGGTGGACCACGTGGGGTCCCACCCTGTCTCTGGCTTCACCCACTTTGGGCCTAGCTGCTTGCTCATCTGCATTCTGTCTCCTATCAGCTGACCCACTTGTGGGTCTCGCCATCTTTACTGGAACCCAAGCATTGACGGACAGTGTGGGGTCCGTCATGTCCCCTGCTTCACCCCGCTGGGGCCTGACTCATGCTCAACACATTCCTACTTCGCCCTTTCACAGGGTCTATCTGTTTGCTCTACTCATTCCTGCTTCACCCCTCAAGGGGGTCTGGAGGTTTCTTCTGCCTTGCCCATAAAAAAAGGCCTTGGTTGCCCGCAAACTGCATTACTGCTTTGTCATGAAAAAGGGGCCTTGGCTCCTTCTCCACTGGAATATGCAAGTCGGCTCATGCAGGATCCGCCATTCTCTCCTACTATGCCCAGCTATGGAGGGCTTATTAGCTTGCTCACCTTAATCCATTACATCTTTTGGAATGGATTTTTCTGCATCACACTTCAGGATTAAACATTGGCCATTTCTACACTCCCGAACATGCATGATGTTGTTCTGAAAACAGCCGCTAAATCTAGCTGTCTGACTATGCACAACTCCTCGCTTTCTACACCTACAGATATTGTGGACTTGAATTCGCTAACCTCTTCAGCTAAGGTCTCTCCGTGGTGGACTTCCATTCGCCAATACCTCATCTTCCAGGATTACTGGCTTGCAGTCGAACTCAGGAGATGTGTCTTCGACCAACACTCTAGATTCTACTTAGATGATTACTTTTCAATACTAGCCTGCCTTAGGATTACTCTCATTTAGTAGCCCAGAGGATGGGCAGGTCAGTAGCCATGGGTCCTTGGAAGTCCCCCCCCCGGGGGGGGTTCCTCTCCTGCATGCTACTGGCCACACTCTCCGAAGCTGGAGGAGGTAATCACATCAGTTATAACATTCTGTTGGGCCTTCAATCCTACACTACCTAGCATCCCGCCAAAAGTGGGATATAGAGAAAGGCCAAAAGATCAAGTTCTAACATCAACTATATCTCATCCAGCTCAAAAGTATCTAAGCATCAACCATATCTCATCCAGTTCCTACATCCTACGAGCACTGACCTATGTACCATTCCAGCTTAACGTATCTAAGCACCATCCACAGTACTCAGTTCCTATGTACTACAAATCATTGACTTATGTACCATCCAGTTCAAATGAATCTAAGCACTAACTGTACCTCATCCAGCTCTTACATATCACAAGCACTGAACTATGTATCACACATTGAATTGGAAGGCTGGGCCTGTGGTTCAATGGGGGGGACATAGCTCCTCCCCATCTTCTATTTAACTTTGCAGCTTCCACTCCCCTCGGCTTAGAACAAGTCAGACTTGCTCCCATCCTCCCCTGCCTCCTCCTCCTTCTCCGGTACTTTTATCTCACCTTGTGCTGGGCCTTCAATCCTACACTACCTAGCATCCTGCCAAAGGTGGGATATAGAGAAAGGCCAAAAGATCAAGTTCTAACATCAACTATATCTCATCCAGCTTAATCGTATCCAAGCATCAACCATATCTCATCCAGTTCATATGCACTACAAGCATTGACTTATGTGCCATTGGAGAAATAAGGGTGTGCAAAGTATACTGCATAGAATATTTCTTCTGAACTAGCATCCATTCAGCACACTAGAGATCTGGTAGGTCATAACAGACAGTAATGCCTTGCAATGCCAACAGTATTTGGAGTAATGGCATCCAGGATATAATGAGACAGAATTGATATTGGCAACTAGCACTGTTAGGCTGCCTTTGATTTCTGACAGTCAATTGTTCCCTGACTGTCCAGTGTCTCAGTCTTTGCTGTGCAAAAGATTTTCTTAATTTGTAGTGAAAAGGCACATTTTAGGTGATTGCACATCTGTGTGGGAGACGTTGGATTGAATCCTAAACCATTTTTCCAACTTGAGCCAGAGTGGAGGAGTCTGGAGTGTGCTACATGGGCAGCGGTCTCTGGCTATGGGTGAAGTGAGACGGCTGTTCCACCAATCTGAGCACCTCTTTATGTCAGACACAGAGTGGCACTTTCAGTGCATGTCACCATATAGCCCCTGCCCTCCTCAGTGTAGTAGTGCAGAGGGGCAGCCTTACAGGAGGAAGGAGGGAGAGGGAGGTACAGAAAGTAAATGGGTCAAGATGTGACAGGATGATGCCTGCTGTCTACTCCCTCACTAATGTCCCACCAGTAACCATAGATGTGTCCACTCCTTCATTTGATCATTAAAATCTAGAAGAGCACTGATGGGGTAGGGGGAGGGGAGGGGGCTAGTTGCAGGAATGTGAATACAGGGAGTGGTAAGCTAAAAGAGGGCCATGGGATTGTTTGGTGGGGTCAGGGTGAGTAGATGGCCACTGCAGCACTGAAGGTCACCTTTAACACCAGGACTGAGAGTAAAGAAAGAAATCAACTTCCAAAACCATTTACTCCTGTATCTTTCCTTGAACTATGTGTAGCCCAGACAGGCAAACAGTACAACAGCCAATGCAGATTGGGAAATTGTTTGCTATTGAATGTGGTTCTTTGCCACTTTGCCTGTATCCGTTATGTAAAAGAGCACCAGGTTCAGTGCTCTCACGAAGCCCCCTCCCCCCACTGTTGTCTTACCTCACTAGGACTTAAACAGTCCTTCTCCGGCAATTTTTAAGTAAGAGTTCTTGAAGGGGAAGGGATCCTAATTCCAAGATGATCACCCAATCCCATCCTCTTTCTGGTACCAAGAGAAGCAAGCTCTGCCCCATGCCACCCCAACATTCTGACGTTTTGTGAGGGTAACTGTTTGTAGAGCATGGGGACGTGCTACACTGATATGAATGGGACGGATTTTAAATGTTGTTTTCAAATATTTTAGAGGTCCCCTGGGGTCAAATCAAAGCCACCGTTCAACTAACATGGCACTTGTTAGTTGAGCAGTGGCTTTAATGTGACCCCAAGGGACCTCTAAAATATAAGAAAACCACATTTAAAATCCATCCTCATTCATATCACTGTAGCACATCCCCACGCTCTACAAACAGTTTCCTCACAAAGTGTCAGAGCAGAGGGGCAGCACAGGGGTGGAGCTTGCTTCTCCTGGCACCAGGATAGGGAAAGGATTAGGCAGCCTGCTTGAAATTATGATCCCTCCCACTTCAAAAACTGGTATTAAAAAATGTACCAGATAAGGACAGTTTGAGTCCTAGTGATTTAAGGCAGCAGTGGGGCGGGGCTTAGTTTACATCAAAATGAGCACAATTATTGCTTTTGCTACAAATATTGGTAACGACAATAGTTTTAGGATGCAGTCATACTTGGAGGGGGGGAATGAGTATTCATCAAAGAAAACATAGAAACTGGTGGCAGATAAGGGCCGCATGGCCTATCAAGTCTGTTCTTTTTTTGTTGCATTGATTATGAAAACATTGTAATGGCAGGGTGAACTGAACTCTATATTTATCAAATTATCTTTTCTACCTTGAGATAAAGATTCTTTTCAGTGTGACAGTTGTACTAGAAGGAAGTGTTTATTTTTAATGCTGTCAGAATGTGGAACAAATTTTCAATTCATTTCAGCTCTGATGATTGAAACGCAAATCGTGTAAGGAAGACTCATCAGTGGGTCAATAGCAGAATAGTAATAGGAATCTGCCTTGAAGGAGCATGCACAGCAGTGAGTAATAGAATGGCAAGAATTGATCGCAGTAGTCTGGGGAAGCTGTCCATTATACCACAAAGCTTACTGTACTGTTATACAGTCTTAACAAATATGCAGAATTCCGTAAAGACACTCCCCCCCACCCATGGACATGAGATGGCAATTTCTAATTTTACTGAGAAACAGTGAGATCAGTTTAACAAAAAAACAGGTTCTGGTTAATTTTTAAAAACTATACTTGTAACAGTGTTTTATGATTAATGAAGTCAACTTGTTTTGTTGAAGGCATAGATTACAGCAGTGCAGTGACAGTGTTATAAATTCCAACATATAATTGCATCCAAACATAGAAACATAGAATGTGACAGCAGATAAGGACTCTTGGGCCCACCCAATCTGACCCCTTTTTTTGTTGTTTAGTAGAGTTGGCAGGCTGTGAAACAGTATAGGTGATGCACCCCAAAATATGTAATCTGTCTCATCTTTGTTTAAATTCAATTCCTGCACACCTCAGCACAATGTTGACCCTTTGTTGCCGTTTCTGATATTTAATTGAACCTCATAGTTGGAACAGAAGAAGTGACATGGAGGTGGAAACCGTCTGTTTCTACACAGGCCATGGAAAGTGTAGACAGGGACTGTGACCTGGCAAAGTGCACATGCCACCCAATGCATTTACTTCATCTGTAGTGAGACTGTTCTCTCCCAGTGGGGCTGAGAGGGTACATCAACTTTATGTGGTTAGTCAATGTTTATTTGGAGCAGGCATGTCAAGGCTGTCATATTGTATGGAGCTTACTAAGGTGCTGAGGTGAAGCCACAAATCCTTCTCACTTGGCACCTCTTCCAGCTTTGATACGGGTCTCAGGTGGCTGAACACATTGATTTACCATAGCAGTGAGCTCTGTTACCCATGCTGACATTTCACTGATTAAAAACTGCTAAAGAACAACCCTCCCCCTCCCAACATATCACATGGGGGCGATGACACTTTAATATGCAGCCAGAAAAAGCTGTGAATTGTGAAGCTTGGTTGGGGAGAAGGTGAAACACTGCAATCTAATTTGTAAAATGCTACACTCTTTTTTTGTCCCTTAAGAGGAAAAGATGAGAACAGCTCAGACATGTGAAAACAGGTTTGTGAGGTTGCGAAACTAATTACTACTTGGAAATGCTAACAGGTTTGGAGGTGGTGTAAGAAAGTCCAGAATACAAAGGTTCTATGGGCCTGAGCTAGTACTAGATGGTCCTTTATCTGAGTGGCAAAGCACTTTGTTTTGAGGCCTACGGATTATCTGTTATCTTCAGCTCCTCTGCAATAATGAATTCAGGGTGTTTCACAGTCTGTTCAGGAGTTCTGTAGTGACAAAAGCAACAGTACAGTAATGTTAGTATTGTGATGATGGAAGAGACTTTGGAACGATCTTGTTATCCTGTACTGTCGCATGGCAGTGACTATACACAATGGCCCCTATGCACGTAATGGCAGAGTGGCTACGCACTGTGCATCTGGGAAGCATAGCCACTCTGCACATATTGTGCCTCCCATGCAGGATGCACGGGGGGCATGCAGACAGTATGTGCCCGATCCCCCAGGTCCATGGACCGCACAGCGCAGGGGGCATGCCAACACTACGTGCCATGCACAAACACATGTAGTGCTGGCCACAGGAGTGCATGGGGGTTGCAGAGTATGCCAGGGAGGACCTTGCCATAAACCCACTACATGCCCACACACACCCCACAGGACAGGGCAAACAGACAACCAACCCTCCTGGGCCACAGCAAACAATCGCATGATGCCACTCACCCACCCCAGCACACAGTGATGAGTGTGGCGGCTCCCCAACATAGCCCATATCCCTCACAGGGGCACCAGCACAAGGCTGCTGCCCCCTCAGTGGCACTGCATGTCAGCCCCCCTTCCCACTACCCATGGTAATGTTCCCCCCGCCACCAGAATGCCCCCCATCCCATTGCACTGCTTTGGTGCCATCGGAGGTCCAGCAACATTGCCCTTCTACAACCTGCCACAGCCACTGGCCTGAACATCCACAGGGCACACTGCAGCATGCGCAACTGTATAAGGATCCACTGTTAGCACCCATGCCGGGCATCCGATTGATGCCTGCTGGGTCCTCGACTCTGCCTGCGTCACCCTGCATGTACCTGCACATCGGGGGTGGGGCCATGGACATGTGGCTGGTGGTGGTGAATGCCGCGGGTGTGCACCTCTCCACAGGTGCATAGCTGCGTGGGCGGGATACGCACCTCAGGCGTGTACTTCCTGCCCCAGCATGCATAGAGTCCATTTTGAGTAAAGACATACATCCAAGCTACCGTCAATAGTCAGAATGTTGCTCCTATTTATTCTGCTGAACCCTCACTTGCATCCTTTTTAGTAATCTTTCTAGTCCTACTATGAAAGCCTGAACAGTGCCAGCTTCCACAACCTCACTGGGTAGCCTTTTCTGCATATTAACCTTCCTCTGTGTGACATTATGCTTTCTACTGTCTCCCTGTAACCTGCTCTCTCACTTTGAGTGCATGTCCTCTGGTACTAATAACACTCACTAGCTCTAATATCTGTGTGCTCTTAACCTGCTTTATCCCCTTTAGTATCCGGAAAGCTGTGGCAGGCCTTCTCTTTTCTAGACTGAATAATCTGAGTATGTCCAATCTCTGCTCATACACTAGGTCTTGTCTGCTATGCCACTAATCAGATTGATAGCCCTGTACTCCATCAGTGTCTTCAATGTCCTTTCTGTTCTGCAGTGACCAGAACTGGATGTGATACCCCAAGTGTGGTCTAACCAAAGCTATGCACAGGATAAGGATTACCTCCTTTATCCTACCCCCTACCCCAACTTAATGAATCCCCAAATTGCATTGGCTTTCTTGATTATGGCAGTGCACTGCCTGTCTGGCTTTCAGCTTATGGTCCAAAGTTACATATTTCTATGTCCTTTCCCTTGGTTGTGCTGACCACTGTTGCACCATAATAGGGTATTTTTCAGACCCAGCTTCCACAGTAAACCTAAGACCCCATTTTTCTTCCCATGCCTCCTTGTAGTATACCTCTCCTCTGCTGCCTCCAGCGTTCTTGCTAGTTTGGTGCCATTAGCAGCCCCCACCTCCATTTTATTAATAAATATTTTAATGAATGATCACAGCATCGACCCCTGGGGTACACTCCACTCAGCACATTCCTCCACTCCAAATGGTGACCACCCACCTGCATGCTCTTCTTCCTACCTGTCAGCCAATTTGCTACCCCCTGCTTGTACACATTGTGAACTCCATATTGTGCTACTTCCTCCATGAGTTTTCAATGCAGTACAATGTCAGAGGCCTTGCTGAAGTCCAGATAGACTACATCCACCACCCGGCCCCTATCCATCTCCCTAGGTAACTCCTCAAAGAAGGCAAGCAGGTTGGTTTGGCAAGATCTGCATTTTGTAAAACCATGTTGTGTGATACAAAACAGTCCATTACCCTTGGGTGGGTTTCTTCCATATTCTTTCTTTTTTCCCAGAGTCACATCCTTCAGATACTTAATTTCTTATTCTGGCACAACCAGGACTGCAGCTTGTTTTTTCTACACCTCTCCCATGAGTTCTGCCCACAGCTGGCCATGCCTTCTGAATCCCTGGCTGAATACTGACAGAAAGTGTTATTCAGTGCCCCTGCTATGCCCCCAGCCTCACTCAGTGGTCCCCAACCACACCAGTGACCAGTCTTATCCCGTACTCTGCTTTCGTTCCCTGTGTTTTGAAAAAAAATCTCCTTTTGTTCTCTGTGTATTGAAAAAAAATCCTCTTGACACTCTGGACAATCATGGCCCTGCATTCCTTCCATAATGCCCTATATTCTGCGGCCTTGCCTTTTTCCAGAATCCTTCCATTGATCATATTGTCTTTTTCTCCCATATGTTCCCCTGAGGTTCTGTAGGCAACTATGGTGGCCTCCGCATAGCCCTCCTACACTTGTTGCCCATGGGAACCCACCTAATCACTTCCTTCATTATATTTTGCTTCAGGACCTCCCATCAGCATTAGAACTCACAGTCTATGGCATATTTTTGAAGTAAACCACAACCCTCTCCCTCAGCATATTAAAATCAGCACTTCTGAAGCTTAGTGTCCTGGTCTTATTTTTGGAGATATTGCTTCCCCCATCACCTCAAATTTAATCCCATTTTAAGTACTGTTACCCACCAGCTCCTCAACCCTTTTCATGCTCAAGTGAAGGCATCCCCACTACTCAAGGAGCAGATCAAGAACTGAATCCCCTCTTGTCCCATGCTTGACTTGCTGAAGAAGGAAATAATCATTCATGACTGCTGAGAAATTCCACCCTGCTTTTCCTTCAGCACTTTTCACCTTCCAGTCAATGTCAGATGAGATGAAACTTCCCATGGGAACCACATGCCCAATAATTGATGCCCTTTTAGTTTCATTTGCCAGTTCCAAGTTCTGTGCTGCTGTACTAGCTGACAGTCAGCAACATGCTCTTAGAACTGTCTTGTGCTTCCTGAGGATACAAGGTTCAGCCACAGGCTTTCTGTAAGGCTCTCGTCCCTCTTTGTTGCCTCTTTGTCACTTGCTTCAACCCCTTCCCAGACATAGAAAGCAATCCTACACCCCTCTGACCCTCCCTGTTCATCCTTAAGAAATGACACCCCTACACCCTTGTATCACAGCTGATTCCCTCCTTCTACCAGAGCTCTGTCAATCCTGCCGCATCGTGCCTTAAGAAGTTCCTCCTCCAGATCATCAGTTCTGTTTGTTGCATGCCTCACATGGACCATTATGCAGCAAAGGTCTGTGTTCTCTGCCTCCCTCACACCTAGATGGGCATGGGTGTTCTCCTACACCTACCCTTACCCATCTCTGTCATAGCTTAAAGGCCCCCATTACTCTATGTCCTGTTTCCTAGCACCACACACCTGGCTAGGGTGAAGCCCATCTGCATGTACACATTTCTCTTACCCCAAAATGACACCCAGTTTGCAAGAAACCTAAATCCTTGCTCCCTGCACCAAACTCTTAGCCCCACATTTAACTGCCTACTCTCTTGCTACCTTACTGGCCCTGATTCTGCTGCCTAATCTTCTGCTAACTTAATGGCCTTGCACGTGACATTTTAGAAAATACTACCTTGGAGGTTCTGCTTGCAAGTCTCTTACCTAGTTTCCTAAATCTGTGTTGCAGGACCTCTGATCTGCCTCCAATTTCAAGCCATGTGAGTGGCCTTGTATTTCAGAAACGTTACAACAGAAATTGAGTGGCATATTTTATACAGATTTCTATTAAAACATTTAATTTTCTCTGTTCTGCATGCATACTGGCAGCATTTTCTAAAATGTTTTATAATCACATCAATGTGGATAGTTTTTTGAGATGGGTCAACTCATTTTTGAAAGGGTTCCAGGTCGGCAGTGGACAGAAAAGTTTTGTTTCTGATGCCTCTCAGGGAAATGGTCAGGATATGTCTTGGGGGTACAGCAATATGTGGATGAAACCCAGCTGTAATTATCCATATCCTTATCCAGAGATCAGTCACAAATGCAAGTTTGTTTATTTATTTTCAATTGTTTTAAACAGGAAGCTGATTGGGCCAATTGTTTTACTGTAACCACCCAGTCCCCTGGGGTTACTAGAATCCCACCAGTGTTAGACAAGGTAGGTCTCTGGGCAGCAGTAGAGGGATTTGGAAACTCTCTACAACATTACCTCATTGTTTACCTAGTTAGGCTGGGCAGAGAATGAGATGATGTTATTTAGAACTATCACAGCAGCATAAGCTCTTTTGGCTTAGCTGCAGGGAAGCAGTTAAAATCTTAGTGAGTTCCAGCTTGGAGAGTGAAGGAGAAGGAGCTCTCTGTACAGCACAGGGCTAGAGGTGTCTGCCAGCCTCTCTTGGCTGGGTGAAGGACCTCTGTTCATAATTTTTTTTTTTCTCACCCTAGTGTGGGGAACAACACGTGTTGCCTACGAAGTGGTGGACACCTGTGTCAGTGGAGCCCCAGTGGGTTCCAGTTCTTTCAAAAGTGGAAAGGGACTGATAAATCAGTGGTTCTAAGGGGCAATCCCCTGATGGACTGAAGGATTGTCACAGCTGCCCAGAGAAGAAAGACTGAAAGAGTTTCTGTTAAAGCTATGGACTTTGAGAAAGGAATGTTTCCTCAAGTGTGTTGTCAAATGCCTGTAACAAGGGAATATAAAACCGTGAGTACAATGGTCATTTGGACAAAGACTTTTTGAGTTGCCTGGTGATGTATGTGCCCTATGCTGGCTAGATTACATTCAGTCCCTGTTCACACTAGGGCAGCGATATTCAAGTCCTGACTGGAGCTACATGAGCAGTCAGCGGTAGCCAAGGAGCCACAAGGCACACATCCAACTAAATTTAATATATTTATATTTATTATTTTAAATGTAATTATACGCCACTCCCTATGTATTATCCTATATTTCTTCAGCCTTTTATTATTTATTTATTTCCTATATTTCATTTATTAATTATTTATAGCCTTTTATTTATTATATCCTATATTTCTTCAGCCTTTTGGCACTATTGCTATACAGTGGAAATCATTAGTTATTTGGGTTTCACCACAAAGAGCACCATAACGGGCAGGGGACTACAAGATGCATGATTATGTTTCCCATTTAATTCTGGAACTGTTTGTTGTAATCTACCTTCTTCTGAACTCTGCTGGAACAAAAATGATTACCAATGACCACTGTATTTTAAAGCCACAGGATATGTTAATTTATGAGCAGTCTATCATCTGCAAGCAGTCTGCTGGGATAACTGATCGCTGTAGTCCCCGAGATTAAAGCTGTATCAGTTTCAGAGCGGACAACCTCCACTGGTGAGGACTATAGTAATTGGCAAAACATTGACACATTTTTCTCCTATTATTGTTTGGTACTGTGCAGAGTGTTTACAAAACTTTCTTTTAGGAGATGCAAGGAAACTGGATGTGACAGGTCAAAAGGGGGGGGACAAGATCTTTATATATCAGAGAAAAACACCCACCTTTTAAATCCCGAACCTGACTGTGCTTGGTCACCATTTGTTAAAGATCGCAGAAGTCCAAATAATACACCAGCAAGCTCGAGCTCAAGAAAGCAGCAAGGAAACAATACGCTGTGGTTTATACCTGTCACAAAGCACCCAACTGCCAGTTATGCGCAAAACCACAGACTTCTACTGCTCGCACGCTCGCTTCTCTTGCCTACTAAAACTACATTTTGTTCTGCTCGCACGCTCGCACGATCACTCAGCGCTTGCTGTCTCGGAAGCTGACAGCTAAAGAACCACAGCGTAGCTTGAGTATTAGGGCATCGTAGGAGCCACAAACGAAGAGCTAAAGAGCCACATGTGGCTCTCGAGCCACGGTGTGAGTACCACTGCACTATGGTGTTTAAAATGGTTTAAGGAGCTTAAACCATTTTAAAGTGCCATAGGATGGTTTGCATTCACACTTAACATGCTTTGAAATCCATTTTTTAAAACCATGTTTAAACCCTGATAAGACCTAGGCTTAAACAGTTTTAAAAATGTTTCAGAAGTTAAATCGGATTTACCTGCACTGCAGACGGTCAGGCACAGTTCCCCTTCATGAAACTGAATGTTCCCACATGTAAACCGGTTGATAGTTAATTCAATCCGGAGACAGTAGTGTGGATGCTGTAAACTATTTTTAATAACAATTTACAACACGCTGGCAGCAGTGTGGATGCTATAACACGGATGCTACAGCACGGTAATTAATCCATTTAAAAAAATGTTTTCTGTTACCATGCTGTAGTGTGAACAGGGCCTCACCCAGGACCCTGTTCACCACAAATCAGTGCTGTTGTAAAGTATACTGAAGAAAAGAGAAAAGAATGCCTTTAGCAATAAAGTGGGGTTGAAGGATCCAGTTTGGTGTGACCTAAAGTAATGGCAAAGTCTGACTGGGTCTAGGGTGGGCAGAACCTCACTCATAGTCAAAGTTCCGAGCTAACTGGTTACCAGATAGGCACAGTTGCCTGAAGATGTTAACAATGGTCCAGCTCGTCAGGAGGTTCAGTTTTAAGTGTGTGGAAATTCCCACTATATATACACTTGGTCAGAAATCCAGAGATCCCTAAGCAAAGAGGTGGATAGTTCATTTTGGAAAAAGTTCATGTTGGAATGTACAGTACTGCCTGAGGGATTTGTGGAAAAAATGTTTCTTCTAACTGCAGAAGTTGTCCATCTGTTCAAACAGTTTTCAACCTTGGGGCACCACCTTAGTTCTGCTTTAACACCTTGCCAGAAAAAAGGCATACAGTACAGTCCCAACTTTATGGTTGTGGACAATCCATATTTGAATCCAAGTGAAATGTTATGGGGTCCCCTCAGATAAGAGACACAGCTCAGCCCTGGCACCCTTCTCCCAGACTCAGAGTAAATATAAATGTTATTTTGTGCTCTAATCCCTCGACCTCTTTGATGTCTGAGCCAATGATTTACCCTAATGCCAGGGGTGATACTTGTTTTCTACCCACTTGTGGTTTGTTGCCTTGTCTGTGTAACAAGTGATGGGTCCTGGTTGCAAGATGCCGCTCTTCACTGGGGTGAGGGATACATTAGTTTCAGCCACACCTGGTTTGTACTGAATTAGACATTACATACAGTGACAACCATAGCAATGAATTCTACAGTAGTTGCGCCCTAGCTGAGTTTGAGAACTGATTGAGAGTTCGATGGCTCATGCCTAACTGGGAGAAAATGGAGGCATGCAGGGCCCTGACAGACTAGTGGCAGCACATCAGACTACTGTGTGGGTGACCCAATTAGGGAGTTAGCTCTGGTCCCTTCAATCTCACTGCCCCAGGACAGGGTACTGTCCGTGTCAGTGATTCCTTGTTGGGTGGGGAAGGCACCCTGGCTGTACTCCTGCAGCAGCCCCTGGGGTGAGCCAAGGTGGTGTATTACCTCATACACAGTGCGTTACTGCAGTTCTCAACTTAGTTTGGGAGTGTCATTTGGAGGGTAGGAGTAAGGAGAAAAAAAACAATATACTCTTAATTACGGCTGCTGGTACTCCTGGGACCTGCACCACAGTAATAGCTGGGTAGTGGCGTCATGCGAGGATGTGCCCCAAAGAGGGAACTGATGATAAGTGGCAGTGTGAGAAAAAGCTTGGTTGAAAGAAATGGGGCTCCTAAGTGGTGAGCTGGGAAAAAGCAGCCGGAGAAGCTGGATTGGGGCCTACCCCCACCATGATAAATAGGGAGGGTCTGGGTACAGTCGAGGTATGAGTAGCCTAGATGTTTTTCTGGACCAGCTGCTGACTTCTAAGCATCACATACAAGTGGTGGTCCAAAGTCCAAAGACCTCATGATCCAGATGTCTGCCTTTGTCATCTCAAGGCTAGATTATGGGAATGTACTTTATGTGGGGCTGTCTTTGAAGCCTTTGAACCACTTATAGTTGGTGCAGACTGCTGCTTCAAGTTTATTAATGTGGGTGGTCCCTCGCAAACACATGATCCCTATTTTGATGCAATGCACTGGTTACCACCCAAATGATGAGCGAGCTTCAAAGTTCTGCTACTGATTTTTATAAATTCACAAAGTACGCGTTTGAGAACACTGGACAGGCTCACGAGTTTTCAAATGTGACTGTAGTTTTATTTATTTTATGAAGACCAAAAATCATCTCATACATCCTTAACATTTCACAATAAAGTTAATTGCTTCATCAGGAAAACAAATGTAAATTTTTTTTTTTCACCTCTTTTTATCCCCCAACTCCGCTGGCCCAGACCTCTTTCATCTGACTCCAGCATTTGATCCCGCCCCACCAAGGTCCTCCCTAGCCTATGACTCTGGTCCCCTTGGTCTACCCATCACTCACCTGCTTGGGTACTCCCCGAGTTGTGACTGCCTTCATCTCCATGACGCTCCTGTATGTAACCCCTAGGTGGCACTATTCTAAGGGCTACTACCCCTGCCTGTATTAGTAATACACAGGCTATAGGGAAACACTGGAAAAGCCATAGCTTTACCCAGGCACTACAGAAATTCTTGATTAGTGATTTCAAACATTAACATTTTTTTTTAATTACCTCTAATTGACTTTTTAGCGATTTAAACAGTGGCCTTCAACTTTCACTTTCTATTACTGGCAGTCACCATCTCATAAGCAGCAGAGAGCTTCCTGAGCTCACTTTATGCTAAAATGTCCTGCCAACCAATAGCGGAGGTCGAACAGGCATATTAGCATGCAGTGAGCTCAGGAATCTCACTGCTGCTCATGAAATGGTGGCTGCCAGCAAGAGAAAGTGGAAGTTGTGGGTAGCTGTTTTAAATCATTTAAAAAAGTTGTTACTGTCTGAAAGCACTAATTGAGAGTTTATGTAGTGTCTGAGCAAAGCTGTGTTTTTTCCAGTGTTTTCCTTTAAGGGGCCTGAGTTCTGTAAACAGGTGCCTCCAACCAGAGGAATGGCACTGGGGTAGCTTAACTGCTCTGGTATAACCCTCTGGGACACTATAACTACCCACCAACCCTTCTAGTGGCCTAAGTAATAACACGATGATACATTCACAAGCAATCGGTAGTAGTACTAATGTGCTCACACCCTTTTTCACTTACCACTAGCGCTGGATCTGATGCAACTGCCCTGAAGACCCCCTGGAAAATGAGATCAGCAATGCAACAATGCAACATTAACACTGTAACCCAACTAATAATATGCACACTAGCCAGGTTAAATGTGAAAAAAGACAATCAGGTTTATTTAGGGGCAGTGAACAATGGAGGGGAGTGAATCTAGCAGAATGATTATTATTAATTAATTTGTTTTTTTAACCAGGTATAGCACACTAAGCTGAAAGCTTTTTTACAGGAGTAACCTGGGAGCACAAGGAGGTTAAGTGACTTGCTCAGGGTCACACAGTATGCAAGTAGAAGCTGTGGGATTCAAACCCAGGTCTGGTCTGCTGGATGTCACCAGATTTGCAGCTCAGAGCCTTAGACCACTGCGCTATACTGCCTCCAAAATTAGCAATTTTAGCAATTTAGCAATTAGCAATCTGATTCAAGTCAGGATTGACTGGCATGCACTTTAAGTCCCACTTAAACACTTCCACAACCCTGGGTACCCAGCACGTCTCACAGGCTAGCCAGAAGCGTTGTCTGGGGTGGCCGACATTGCAGCTGTTGTTGGTGCCCTTAAAGGAAGAAAAACAGATAAGCATGCACACAACCCAATTATTTGTGATCCAAGCTGGATGGCTCTGTCTGTTGCAAGAACCCAGTAAAAGAAACAATTTGTTGGTACCACAATGATTTTTGCTTTCATTACAGGGAGCTACCCTGATTTGTACTCATGCTACCAGAACCTGGGTGCAGGACAGGTGAGATGTAGACCTCGTTGTGATGATCAGGAATGCCAGGGGAAGCAGGGCCGACATGGCTCACCTTCAGGTGGTCGCTACCTGCTCGATGGTGTAGGACAGGGGGCCGAATCCCCAGTCTGGTCTTTCGCTGAAAAGGTCTCTGAAGCACAAATGGCAGCCCAGGCCGAGATGGCAGGGCCTAGGCAGGATGAACAGTTCTGCAAAGGCTTATGATCTTCTGCTGCTGAAGCCTCCAGCTGGCGTAATGGATCTAACCATGGGGAACCAAATCGTGACCCACAAAACACATTCAGCACATTTACTGCACTAACTTCTTTACACAACAGTTCAGATATTGTCTGGTTGCAAATTGACAGCTGCACTGTGCAAACCTTCCAATCCGAGGATATCTCTCTCACAAGCCTGGCCGATCGCTTATGGAGCAAGTCTTCGGTCCAAATCACAAGTCACATTGACACTTCTTCTTTCTTCTGCCGCAGTTCCAAAGCTGGAAATTGGACAGATTCAACTTCTGCAATAGGTAGTTTGGGTTACTGGAGAACAGAACAGGAAGACCAGCAAAGCCTCTTCCCGTCGATTCCCGTACGGTCCTTCAGGGAGCAGCTGCCTGAAAGCTCGAGTTGTTCTCTCTACAACCTCCAACTCTTAACTGTTCCCCTGCTTCAGGCAGTTCCGACTACTTCTTTGGTAATCCAAAAGGTTCTGCTGGCTGAGGGTACTGTCAGTCACAGCAAGGGCTCCCTGTCCAGGTACATTTGGGCGCCAACACTTAAAACTACAAAAACTACAGAATTCCTTGCCACAAGATCCCTGGGGACAGTCTCCATTTTAGGTCCCCAGTGGTTCAATTGGTTCAATTACTGAAAGTCCAGGATCTAACATGGTGGCTCCCATCCAAATGTTCAAGCTGCAGTAAAAGCAGGTTAGACAAACTTCTCTATCTTTACTATAATGGCAAATTAGCAACAAACAATTACAGTTCCTGAAAGGGCTCCCTCTGCACAGGTAGAAACTGCAGAATGGAACAATATAACAGATTGTCTGTCCAGTCACAAGCCTTAAATCACTCGGTCCCAGCCCAAACTAATTTCTAAACACAGATTAGCCCTTTTCTTAAAGAGGCAGGTGCGGGAGCTCACTAGGCACTTTCACACAAATAAATAGCCTTACTTAAGACGGGACCCCAACCTGACAGTGGACATTTAGGAGCCCAGGAAGACATTATAGTAAACCCCAATTTGTAGCGAGGGTTACATGTACAATTATCTAATGCCCATCTGGTGGAGGTGCAGACCAGAGGGATGACAGGGCCCAGGAAGGCAGGATCCGGTAGTGGGTGTGGTGGCAGGGAGCAGCATCATCTGCCCAGCCAGTGGAGTTTTCCACTTTTTAGTTCCCTGGAGGAGAGGATGTGCAATGGCATCCTGGTGACATCAGATATGGTCTCATGCCTGACACATTGACGTCCACCTCCTCACCAATCCCCTTGCATTATGCAGTCTCTTGTTCACTGACTCCCAGCCATTGCTAGGGGTCGGACGTTTGCTGAGTGCTACATCCCACCCACCCTGGAGTAGGAGAGCAGTCCCTGGGATGCTCAATCCTCCTCCCTCTGGCCCACCATCGGGTGTTCTGACCGTATTCCCGAACCTGGGTCATTAGTATAGCAAGCAGTAACACTACTGCATGCTCCAGTGGGCCAGCTATACTTAAAACAGCAGTGCAACGAAAAGTGTTTTCTAAAAAATCTAGTTTCAGCTAAAACTAAGAAAAATATTAGCATACATTGAATGTACTTGTCTAGGTACCTCCTATGCGATGCAACATGAGTCTTTTATTATTTTTTTTTATTCTAATCCTTGCCATGTATACAGTGCTATTTCTGTGCAAAATGTGGCGGCCATCTTTTTTTCTTGAGAAGAAAACTCAATTAAAACATTTATAAAAACTAATATTTTGGTGGAATTAGAAAATTGTACCACCAAATGAAACGGGAAGGTGCCTGGAAACTTTTATGGTTAAAAAAGGCAGGTCAAATTTTTTGCCCAATTTCTTTACACTGCTACTTTAAATTTCTTTCATCAAAGTTATTTTTGCTTGCGCACCACTGTCAGTTGTTTTTAATACCTTTATATTCTTTTTGGTGTTTCAGGGGAAAGGCTCCCCACCGTTCCCCTGACCCCCCTCTGCTCCTCCACTCTGCCCCTACCTCTCCCCATTCCTCCTTATTTCCCCCACCCACTTTTCTCACCTCACCCCCCTCCTATATCCCCTCCCTCTCACTACCTCTCCTCACCTCAACACACACCCCTCCTTTTCTATCATCCTTTTCCTTCTATGAATCTCTGATTCCCCATTTCACCCCTGACAAAGGGAACTGTGGAGTCACAGTTCCTGGCTTTTAATCTTCTTTTTCCCCGACCTCACCAACCTAAAGTATAGTTAGCACCCCCCATCTTACCCTCCTTGCCTCTACTCCCATGTCATATTCTGTGGTCATATTTGAGAACCAACGTCTGGAATTGCTGTAACTGTTATGAATTGTCCTTACCTTGTTTGTTGTGTTTATTATCGACACTGAACCTTTGTAAACTGAACCTTCCTCCAAATGTCAAAAAATTGTACTTATCGTATCATTTGTATTGAAACCACATTGATGTAACTCTGATAATATGTCTGTACTATTTGTTCTCGTATGCCTAAATCGACATTGAACCTTTGTAAATGAGCTTCCAGCTCAAAGGTTGTAATCCTAGACTCAAATAAATAAATAAATCAATTATCCCATTGTTAGTTTTTATTCGGTGAGCCCAGCTACTCCGTGTGTGTGTTAGCTTGGCATTTTAAAAAGACACATTTAAAGGGTATGAGAATGGCAGTATGGTGTGCTAATCAAAAGCGTTAGTACACCCTGTTGTCAGACTGTATAAAACAAAGTTGTAATTGTCCCACCAAACAAAACCATCACAACATGCTTTTGCAAAGTAAAACCTTCTGAGGATGCTCAAAACCCAGAATACTACTTCGCTGCACCTCTATAACTTTGCCCCCCAACCTGATTTGAATGAAATTTACAGGATCCAGAGATCCAGGGACCAGCTCAGTTCCTGTCAAACTTTAGGCAAATAGGTCAAATGAGGGCCAAGTTATAAATGTACAAATATTAGTTTAACATTAAAGCATCTACTTAACTATATATATATATATACATTGGCAGAACTGCAGGACTGTATACTATCATATACTGTGATCCTGCTTCGTGACTGTCAGACTGCGGCTGGCCATGGAGGTGAGAGGAGGCAGCATGGTGATTGGCGTGAGGGGGGTTCAGGCGGGGGACCACTGTGGGTGAGTTGGGGGGGGGCTGGTGAACAGTCAGGTGGGTGGGGACTATTATACCACCAGGGAGCAATGTTTTACTGTAGAATGGGCATTCGGTGGGGGCACTTGACACAGGGACAGGTGGCTACAATACAGCCGCCCTGCATTTGGAAGTGGGCACGAGCTTAGCACCCAGATAAAACATGGTTTTCAGCTGTAGTAAACACTGTTTACTACTACTGCAAACCTTTGCGTATACCACTGCACCAGTATGCATGAAGGACCTCCTCATTTCCATAGGCACAGCAATGTAGGTAGCTCTTTGGCACTGCCGGGTTTGGGCAGCACTCCAGGGGCCTCTGAATATGGCCCTGCCCACAACACTGGTACAAAACAGAGGCCTCTTCATATAACCTTGCACAGGCTCTAACCATGTTCATGCCATCTTTAACCTTTGAATACTGGGCCCCTTGTGTACTGCAAAGAGGAAGCATGGTTCCAAGGATTGTGGAAACAGACATCTTTGCACTTACAGTGTGAACTGCAATTTTTATTTTTGGTACGCCCACACAGCTGCTAATATCATGATACATACTGGCTCAGACTATATACTAGCAAAAACCATAAAGTCACTAAATCCCATTTTTACCTTTTCTGCCCTATTTAATTTTCCACACTGTTAATCCAGATGAATGGAACTAGTTGGCCAAGCCCAAGGCAAGTACAGCCTAATTAGTGTTTCACTAGCTCCATTAATGCTGCCTGATAAACCCTAATGTTTTATTTCCTCACTTTTTTTGGTGTTAACTGCCAACCCCGCATTATCTTGTTCTCATTTTTTAAATCAATAGTATTAAAAGTTACATCAGTCCTGTTAAATCATCTCTCTAATGGGCTCATTCTGATATCATTCTCTGTGATCGCGTATTTTAGTTTTCAGTACATTTACAGCAGCTTGCCTGGTTTTCGTTGCATTTTATTTTGTGGATCGCCTCCTGTTCCCACACATAGGGATGGGTCTTGACTGCTGAAACATTTAGGGCAAGTGTTTATCTGGAGTTGGGGAATTCTGCGGAAAGGCAGTAGAAACTGAAACCCTATCATTGTCCACAGACCTGGTAGAAATCTGGCAGGGTGCAGTATGAGGGTTCAGGGTTCCCGCACTTCTTTTCCAGTGGATCACTGCTGTTACCTAGAGTCAGGTTGTGTGTACCTTTCCTAGTGTCTGTACTTCGTTATTCCAGTGCTTCATGTTAAGAATAAACCAGCAGTTATACGTCGTTGCAGACTGCCTGTAGTCAGGTGGTAACTTTGTAATGTAGACTGCTACGCACCAGGAGCCAAGCTGAGTCCACCAGCCTCATTTCGCCTTTGACTGAAGCCATGATTCTCCTGGGCCTCCAGCAAAGAAACACGGGTGCATGATCCTCTTGCGTTACTGTAAAGTATGCAGCACATTTAGAGTGTGTGTGTGTATACACACATTATTAATTTTTATGTTGCTTGCATGCATGTGCAAGAAACATAGTGCCATCATCCGAGTTTTCAGAGGTGTGGCAGCCCTCTTCCAATTCAGTCAGTGTGTTTGCAGACGCGGCCGCAGTTCTCCAATGGCTGCTGGAGCTGTCTATGACAGCAGTCGAAAATGCAGTGGAGTACAGTTGAAAGGGGGAGCTACACTTCAGTGAGCAGCGATAAGATATCGCCTGCTCATGCGCACCCCTACACACACACACACACACACACACACACACACACACACTGCACGCATACTGCATGCTCGCCCCCACACACACACTGTATAGCTGACGGGGTGCTCAATCCCCGCGGCTGTGCTGCTCACCCCAAACAGAGTTCCACATGCCACACTGGGTGCCACCCAGCGTGGCTACACATCGAGTAGCTCCATTCGGCTCCACTGTTCCCCCCAAGAGGTACAGGGTGCCACCACTGGGAGCCCACCCAGCATGGCAACAGATGCTATTGCCGACGGAGGTGCCTAACACTCTGTCGGCTCCACGCCCTCAAACAGTTGCCTCTGTGCCACGCTGGGAGCCCACCCCAGCGTGGCAAACATCCCGCGTCGTCGTCCTTTTCTTTTAAAAAAAAAAAAAACCTAAACACAAAAACGGTCCCTCGCTATCTCTGCCCCCACTTGCGCCCACCCACTACACACCCTGCCTCCCCACACCCCCTTCACCCCATACTTACCTCCGGACTCTGGCGCGACGATCTTCGGTGGACCAGGAACACATCTGCACTCTTCAAAGCCGACTGCGAACTGAGGAAATGCCGGTAAGCTGTATAATGTAATAAATAGGGTTTTTTCAACTTTGCTGCATATCTCAGGCATTTTTTGAAATTTTTGCACCAAATTTTCAACATAGGGTTTTTTGGACCCTTCTCTACATGAATGCTCTCACTGTCATGGCGTTAATGGACCGAGAAGGTGATTTCATGATCACTGTGTGAAATCACCTTACAGCACCACTAATGAAATGACACTGCCAGTGTTCATAAGGAGGCTCTCAAAACCTATGTTGAAAATTTGGTGGAAAATTCTAAAATTACTGTTTTACTGAGCTGCAGCATGCAGTTCCTATGCACACTGTGAGGTTCGCTAATTTTCAATATTTTCACCTAGATTTTCAACATTGTCATTTTACCACACCTCCTTATGAGCAGTACAGCTGTTATTTTCACATCTTGCCCAAAATGTGTTTCCGCCAATGTAGCGCACAATGGCGCAGTTGGTGTGCGAAATCACTGTATGGGACACGTTAAGAAAATCACAGTGACACTGTTCATGAGCAGAGATCTTAAAATGGCTATGTTGAAAATTTGGTGAAAAAAATCCTTAAAATTACTGTTTTACGAGCATGCGTTGCGCAGTTCCTACGCACGCTCGTAAGTTTGCCAGTTTTCAATATTTGCACTCCACTGACTTCCAAATACCTACACAGCACATACAAGCAAGCAACATTCGGCACTGACAAATGCTTGTTCTACTGTGTGTCATTATCCCTTACTCAGTATCATGTTTGCTGCAGCCACACTTTATCCTCCAGCTAGGAGGACAGGCAAGTCAGTGCAACTATGCCGACAACCAGAAGAAGGTGCACTGGTACTGGATGTCCTGCACTCCCCCTTCCTGGGTGCCAAGCCCCTCCTCCATAACATGCCCAGTCCTTTGAGACACTTTGGCACTGGTAGTCATGGGTTGGACTTGCCCACCATTTGAGACCATAAATGGGAGTGAAGTGCTGAAAATTGTAACACTTCTAACAAAAAAAGCTGCTGTTTGGCTCTCTGCAGAGGCACACAGCACCCACACTGCAGTCCAGCCCCAGACCTAAGATTATTTCACCAGACGTTTGTATCTCTACTGGAGATCACCTTGGGACACTGCCTTGCTGATAGGATCCCCTTATTCCTTTAGTACCTTTGCTTGTATTAGCGGTAGCATGGTTACTTGGTATAGGCATTAGGGACTGATCTGGGGGGGGGCAATAACGTACCCATTTTTCCATGAAACTATTGTTGGGCACACGTGCCATTTTAACTCATGTTTTTCTGCTGATTTTAATGTTACCCAGCTCTGGTGACACCTAAATCTTGGACCACCTGACCCCAACTGGTTGCCTCCAGGAGTCTGAGGTCCGTAGATCTGGGAGTGCTGGATCATTCTCGTTTGAGGTTTCCCGTGGCCGGTGATTGGGCAGTTTCAGTTGTGGCACCTGCAAAATGAAATACGCTCCCACCAAACACTGGATTGGCATCAGTATTAGTTTTTTTATGACCAGATTCCTATCTGAGAAAGTGTTTTCACATCTGGTCTGAGAAGGTGAAAGCTAAGACTATTAATAGATTGTTGCTGCATGTACTTTATATTATAGGCAATCATGTATAATATATTTTAAGTACACAGAGTAACAAATCCAAAGGGCCCTTAATAAATAAAAGCATCAATATTTATAAATCACCCTCTGCTAAGCATATAGATTCATAGAAGTGTGACGGCAGAAAAGGACTGACAAGGCCCGCCGAGTCTGCCCATTTCTCCAGCTATCTGCCTAACAACCTAGGTGCAAGTGCACCTGTCTGTCTTTCTGTTTGCCTCATGTGGTTATGGCAGAGATTTGAATGAATTGTACTAGCTAAACTCTATATCTGATTAATGAGCTCTAACCAGAACAGGAGCAACCCCATTATATGAATTTTTTTAGACACAGTTCTACTATATCCTTTTGAAAAAGTGCAGAGAGCAGGCGCAAAACATTGGGTTCGGCACCACTCACTTTTGGCAACTTGAAATTGTTGCACAGCTTGGACTTGCTGTACCATCTGCTTTTTGTGTGAAAAAGGCATTTTTTGAGCACCTTGGAGAATTTGTTTCCATCTCTTCTGTCCATAGCCACAGAGGGTGAGTGCTGCGGATCTTGTTGCTTTCTGGTCTCACAGTTCTGTTACCTTCAGATGTTAATTTCCCTTGAGCCCCTTGTGTACTTTAGTGCTGGTTAATCTAACTCCAATTATCAACAGAGTTAGTTACTGCCATGCATCAGACAAATGGAATACTCGTGACAGCGCTGTATTGAGCACTTTTCTGACATCAGTTGTGGTCCCCAGAAGAATTAGTAAAGGACTGAAAATTGCATCTGTCTATCTATCTATAGTTAATGCATTTCAAGCAGAAAGCTAAGCAATAACGTGTAAACCCTAGAGTTTGATGTTTACATCCTTTAGTTGATCTTACAGCTTTAAATTCTCCAAACACTGGCTTGTGGTTCCGCAAAACCTCAGGTTCTCCACACAATGGGCCCTATGCACCATTTGGGACATGCATGTACCCCGCCCATTCGGGACATGCATGTACCCTGCCTGCGTAGCTGCGCACCCGCGGACAGTTGCACACTGGCTGCAATCAAGACCACTGACCATCTGTCCATGGCCCCTCCCCCCATGCACAGGACTCCACTGGGTGGTCAGCGGTGGGGTCACAGGACCAGTCGGGCATCCATTTGGATGCCCATCTGGGTCCCGCACTGGATCCCTTGCATGGTGGGGCATGCGTTGGCAGCACAGCCTGTGGAAGTCTTACAGCTGGTGGCTGTGGGGGTGAGTGGTGGGTATGCTGCTGGCACGTCCATGACATGTGCCCAGAGATGGCGGTGGGTTCACCATGGATGTCCACTGTGGGGTCGGGGCAGTAATGTTGGCTCAGCAGCACAGGACTGTGCCCAGAAACAGACATGGGACAACAGGGGAGGCAGCAGACCTGCTGTACGGGGCGGGTGCTCCGCTGGGGGAGTGTACTGCCATGACCGGTGGGTGTCGCCTTGTGTTGGGGGGATGCCTGTGCACAAACTGGGTGATGGGTGTGGCGCAGCGAAGGCGGCACCTTGTGCAGTGATGTGTGGGTACTCACCCAATCGGTTGTCCCAGCCCTCCCCATCTGCCTTGTGGTCTGGGGCAGTATGGAGTGCTGCTTCATGGTCCCACTGCATCCAGCAGGTGATTTCTGTGGCGGTGCGCAGTGGGTTATGGCAGGGTCCCTGCTGAAATAACCTGCTCCGCTCTGAGCCCCCATTCAGATCACACTATGCACCTTTGTGATTGGCGCATAGTGCCAACCCGCCCTGGTGCATTGCTCCTCACGCAACTAAAAGATTGGGCGCGTATGTGCTGCATGCCCCCTTTTGTGTATCCCCTGTGGGGGGCGCATAGGGTGCAGAGTGGTCGCGCGCCCCAGATATGCACGCGTAGCCACTCCACCCCATTGGTGCATAGGGGCCATTGTGTTTAGTGACTTTAGGCAGTTTTCAAAGTCCACAGTTAGGTTACGTGTTAAGGGCATAGGCATCGATTGCCTGTGTCTAAATCCTGTGCAGTTGGATATTGAAAGCCCTGTGCCTGCCTTGCACCTAGGCACATTGTCAGAAGGGCCGTACTGCAGATGTATGAAGTGCAGTTTTCAAACCGTGGACAGAGGGACCAAGTTAGCGAATCCATCACTGGGCACAAAGCACCAAACAAGGGTCATCTAGACAAAAGATAAGCTATCTATTTAGGGCCAGATCCTCAAAAGGGACTCTGCCCTCTCCTCACATGCACAGTGTCAGCAAATGCCGCAGAGTGCCCACTCTTCACATGGGTGCACCCTGCTGCATCCGCCGGAAGACTTATACTGGCCCTCTACACCTGATCCCACTCCATCTGTTTGAATATGGTGGTCTTGTTGGGAGTGGGCATAGTGCTATGTTCACACTCTACATGAACTACAAAATGATTTTCATGATGCGGAAGGCACCAACAATATGCCAAAGGGGACTTTGCAGTAGTGTTTATGTGTCCTTCCTGCATGGCCTCCCAGAACCTCTGTGTGGCTCAGATACCCCTAAACTTATGCCTCAGCCCTCCAAGATGCCACGGAGTGCTGGGAATCTTAAAGCTTTACTTAAATAATTTTTAAATATTTTCATTCCCTGCTCCATGCAAAGCAGGGGATCCGCTCAGGTACTGACCCTGGCATCCCAATGGCTGCCTGGTGTGTGGCCTTGCTCCATCCCTGGAACTCCGTAAGCCTCTGCATGCTCCTCTCCATGTGTGTAGAGGCCTTCGGCTGTGGATTCAGCAATGTATGAGTGAATCCAGTGACAAGCAGTTGTGCATGGATACATACAATTAGTGTGTATACGACCCTTCCTTTGTGTGTCAGGCCATTAGTCCTGGCATGGCAGGTGCAACCACAGCTGATTGCATGCTGCTACAAGCTGTGTTTGGCTTTCACAATGGGGCATGGTTTTGAAAATGATTACTGCTTCATCTACAGGTGATGGACACAGCAGATACCGCTGGATGCATGTATCCATCAAAATCGGGCCTGGGGTCTCATTGTAATTGTTAATAATTGCCCCCTTCACCTTATATACATTAAAGGCTATGACATTTCCTAAAATGTCTTTACCTTATATAATTAAAAAATGGAAATAAATCTATAGTCCGAATTAAACTCATCTATGGATGCCAACATTAGCTGCAAATGGATATTTTTGCAGCTGCAAGAACTGTCCTGTGCAAATCAATGAGACGTTCCCTGACATAAAAAAGGCTCACAGCTGAGCTCCCAGACTGAAACTGTAGCCCCTAGTGCACACTTCACAAATGAAGTGAGATACTGTTTTCTTAACACATACAGTATATGTCAATTTGAAATTATGCACAAGCTGAATTGTAATTATCTAACAGCTTGCCCCAAAATGCAGTAACTGTTACATTTTAAGAGATTACACATTCTTTTACCATACACTGGATACAGCAAGTTCTGAACATTTTTTAAACTTTATTTGTGCTCTTGTGGGGGTGGGGTTAGTTCCTGTCAGATAAGGAGAATGGTTGCTGCAAGGGCACCATTGAAGTTGACTATGCACCACTTTTAAAGGGATAAGCATTGACAACGCGAGCTTGTAATTTCTCCGAGACTGTTTCTTCCTTGAGTAACAGCTTCAAATGCAAGGCTCAAGATTAGTGGGATTCGAACATGTTCTGCACATCAGATTTGAAGCTGGAATACCATTTTCCTTGCTCTAATACTCCAACTTTAAAGCAGCAGTGCAGCAAAATTTGGCAAAACTTGAAATAAACAGATAAATTTATAGGTTTCATAGGTTATCTTAAAGCATAGATAGGCAATTTGCCTTTAACTGCTCATTTTCCTCAGGGGTTATAATGCCTCTTACCAGTATCCATCCAATATGTATCCAATTTAGTCTTAAACTCCTCTGTATTCCTGCTTCCCACTATTTCCAGAGGAAGGCCATTCCAAACTCTCACCACTCTCTGTGAGAACCACATCCCCCTCCTTTTTGTGCTGGTGATTCCACTATGCAGTTTTAGGCTTGGTGATCTAGTTTTAAATTGCTCTTCCTTCATCTCCAGACCAATACTGTCCCATAGGTCGTCATCTTCAAATGCTAAATAAATGTTCCCTCATCCTCCTATATTCCAATGAGTACAGTTCCAAATTATGCATTCTGTCCTCATAGCTTAATCCCTTCATACCTGTTATTCTCATTCTAGCTCTTCTCTGTACCTACTCCAATGCTCCAATCCCCTCCTTTGTATAAGGTGCCAAGAACTGACTGCTGTACTCCAAGTGTAGCCTCACCAACAGTGTATACAATGGCATCAAAACCTTCCTATCCCTGCTATGTATGTGCCTTCAAATGCATCCCAGTAAGTTAATTCTAGTGGATAGAGTTGTTGGAGAGGTAGGTAGAGCAGGGAGGCAAACAGGTGGGTGTATTTTAGAAAAGAAGTAATAAGAGGCAAGCTGAGAACAGAAGCTGAGAAACAGTGTGTGCCGGGTGGGTGATGCTGAGTATAGGCATGCTTAGACTTACCTTTTGGCATTAGTATAAGCAGTGCATTATTGCTGCGCCAGTGCCAGTTCTTCTATAAAGACACATCTGTATGCAATCAGTTTTGTGTGTGCTGAGATGGTGGGGAGCTGAAATGCTGCAGCTGTTTTTGTCCCTCTGCAGATGCTCCCCAAAACGTGCAACGTGTTGAGGTTGGGATCCAAAAAGAGATAAGGGTTTGTTTCAGCTTCCTCTGAAAAAGTTATTGTGGTGGTGGAAAAGGGTCCCATGGACAGTTACTAACTGCACTCCCCAGGCCAATATTAAAAGTGTGTTTTTGGCACCAAGACCAAAGGTGATGGACTAAGCTAACTGAGAGAGGGAGTGGGAGGGATTTATCTTTTAAATAGATGTGCTGAATCATGATCAGAGTTGGGCATGAAATGGAGCCAGATAGACCACCTACAGTACTGCACAATTTATGCGTGTGGTTTGCCCGAAATGGCTTCAGCAAGTGCCCCGAATGGCTTCAGTGCAGTGCACAACACATGGGAAATGGAACATATCCATACTGCAGCAGTAATGTAAACACAGTATAAAAGGAGTGTAAGAGCTGACAAGTCATCAAGTAGGGGACTATCACTGGTAAAGTTAGAAGGGTGAATGTGTGGGAGGATGGGTTAAGGAATAATCAGAACAGCAAACTGGGTAGGTTCCTGTTTTGGCCCACATTTGTTTTGGTCAGTGGGTTTGATTTATTCCCCAGCGCTGTCACTGCTTATAGTTCAAATTGTTTCTGTAGAGAATTAAAGTAATTACTCTTGGTATAATTCATATCATCAATGACATCCATTTATTGTAGTAAACCTCTGTGTAGTCTCACAATGCCTGCCAACTCCTTCATTTCATAAATCTCATCATTATGCCCCACTATTCCTCCCTATTTGGAAAGGATATTCCAATCAGTTTCTAGTTGTACATTTTTGCTGCAATGAACACAATCAAGTGTATTTAGTTATTTAGTTTCTGTTAACCAATTAGGGTGCACTAAATAAGCATTTGCCTCTTTTCAGGCACGATCTGGAAGAGTACAACCAGTAAAACAATACAATGTGTGACAGTGGCCACTGTGGAAAATATTACAAGGTAAATCACAAGGTACAATCATGTGTACATTCAGCAACAGCATATGAACAAAATGAGAAGTGCAAGAGAACAATCCATGATAGGCTAAATAGTTAGACGTAGTTCAAGGACTTAAAGCAAGTGCAAACTGCCATTTGCTGAAGATATGAATGATACTGGGCTCTGAAGGTCCTGGTAATGGGACACAGTCTGATGCTAGCAGGTATGGTGTTCCATAGTTTAGGGCCTAAAACTGAGAAAGCTATCTTACCTAACTTGGTCCTGGTCCTAGGTATGACTAGGGGGTCAAGATCAGATGATCTAAGTGGGTAGGTATTACAGTAGAGTACTAGGAGGGAGGCAAGTGATGGAGAAACCTGATTATAAAAGACACTATGCATGATACCAGTCAGGGAGATTTCACGTTGAGCAGTTGGGGGAAGCCAGCCCAATTTAGAATGCAGCATATAGTGATGGAAAAATCAGTTACTAGCAAGGGCAAAGTGACAAACGCTGTTATAAGCCACATCCCATTTATGTAGCACAGAGCAGGAGGCTTCAAAGAAGGCAGGCAGACCATAGGATAGTTTAGGGAGCAGGATACCCCAGGCTATGTTGAGCCAGGCACTGGGAGAGAGGTTACAGCTGGCTCTGTAGGCTAGCCCAAGCCTGACATTGACAGCCTTACAGATTAACATCACATAGCGTGAAGAATCAAGGGAGGGGTTAAGTATAATACCCAGGTAGTTAAAAGATTAGACGGTGACTGAGGGGTTATCATTTTTGCAGACCACCATGAAAGGAGATTTAATGTTCTTTATGGGGAGGCCAGATTAGAATAACATGGCCTGAGATTTGGCAGCATTCATTATGAGCCTGTTATCATTAAACCATTGTTGTATGGTGTCAGCACGGCACAGTTGGTAGCACATCCTCCTTTGCACCAGAAGGTCGTGGGTTCTCGTCCCACACCGGGATTAGACTTGTACCTAAAACGCTGGCACCTGAGTACAGTATAAGGGGGGTGCTGTACTGCTGGGGTGTGCCATCCTTCCAATGAGACATTAAACCAAGGTCCCTTCTACCCATCCTGCTGCTGTCCTGCTGGGTGTCCAGGTGGAAGTAAAAGAACCCAGGGCACTCTTCACAAAGAGTAGGGGACATTCCCGGTGTCTTGGCCAATATTCCCCATTCCATAAAACTGGTTCATGTAATTGTCCAGGCTGAGTGTGGGTGTTGATGTGCGATATGGCCGCCACTACACATTCAGTCGCTTTACTACCAGTCTAGCATTGCTTGCAAAGCACTTTGGGATGCATTGTGTATGAAAAGTGCTGTATAAATGCTGGTTCTTCTCCTTCATTGTTGTACAGACTGAAGGTCAGATGATAACTTGCTATTGATCACCTCCACATTCTGGGCATTTGTGAAGAATACCAGGTTGACAGTGTGTAAAATAGGTATACTGTTTGAAATGGAGTGGTGAACAAATTAATGTGTAGAGAGAAAAGCAGGGATCCTAATATAGCATCTTGGGGAACATCAGTTGTGATGGTGGCAAGATCAGAGAAGCAGTATCCCAACCTGACCTGTTGTAGCCCATTGGACAAATAGCTTTAGAACCAGGGGAGGGCGGTGTTGTATATTCCCAGGGATGATAATTTGTTGTATAGCAAGGTGTGGTCTACCAAGTCGAAAGCCTTAGTGAGATCAATAAAAATGGCGCTAGTAAGCTTCCCTTTATAAAATGCATTAGAGATGCTATTTGAAAGAGTGAGCAAAGCCGAGGTGGTGCTATGATTCTGTCAGAAGCTGTGTTGAGAAGTGGAGAGGAGATCGTAGGTGGAAAGGTATTCAGAGAGTTGGGTGGCAACAATTTTTCCCAAGACCTTGCTAACAGTTGGTGGGAGGGCAATAGGTCTGTAGTTACTGACATTTTTATTGTTACCTTTTTTGAACATGAACACTGTATGGGATATTTTCCAGAGATTGGGGACAATGTCAGAGGGGAGAGAGACAGGTTTAGGATTCTACCAGTAGGGGGAGGCCAGTTCAGAATAGATGCTAATGTACATTAGACAGTATATCTTGTTGAAAAGCTTCAAGAGATTTTCCCGTTTCTAGCAAAACAATTCACATTTGACATCAGCATCACTTGGTTACTCACAATTCCCTAAGCACATTTTGACTTTTTGGAACTTCCATGTTGTATTGCTAAAATATATTTTAATTAAAACGTTATCTGTTCCCTTTGACATCATCTGTTTCAGTTGCTCATACAGTACCTGCTGTGATCCTCCACTCATGACATAAAATCTGTTCCCAGGAAATTATTCTGATGTCGCAAGTAGGAGGTGACTTCAGGCAGGAAAAGCAAAATGTAGAGTTAAAGACTGAAGGGCAAAAAACCTGTTTTCTTGCAAGTATCAGTAATAAAGACTGGACTGTCCAGCAATTTAATCTGGGATAATTTTTTGAGATTTGAGTTCTGCCTATCCAAACAAACCATTCTATAGGAAACTAGAAAATCATTTTAAAGAAGAACTGCATTGAACCAGTAAAAATGTTGTTCTATAGAAGCTGTTTTTTAAATACTAGTTCCTATTCTATTATTATTCAGTATTTACTGGCCTTTCAATTAATGCAGTACAGTAAGTATTTCTGATTTGTACACCTGTGGTGAGGACCATTTTAGAGCTGTATGATTTAGCATATGTCCTTTTTAAACACCTACATTGTTGTCACAATGCATCCATGTTCTACTACAGAACTCTGTGGATGAAAGGGACATAAAATACATTATACAGTTCTAAAGTAGTATTAATTAAGCAGTAATGCATGACAGGGTGTGGGTTGTGCTGGGATAACCTCACGCTTGGGGTGGTTGGGCACGAGGCCGCAGGCCGAGTGTGTCCAATGCCCCAGAAGTGAGGATATCCCAGTATGACCCACACCCTGGAGTGCATTAATGCTATTATACAATGGCTCATTTGTAAATAAAATAAAAAGAAGATAAAAATGTAAATAGTTTCTGTCTTTTTATTTTTGATTGTGTAATCATATTTACATAGAAATAATCTCTATTGTATTTCTTCAGCAGGTGGAGCTGTGTGGTTTTTTGGGGTGCTGGTTTTGTGCGTTCCCTCTTATCTGTCATGTTATTGTTTTTCATCTGGGATGAACTGTCACATAGTTGTTAGAAGTAGTCTTTGGGGGGGGGGGGTTCTGTAACCTTCAGTGAACCGCTGAGGTGCTGAGGAACTTTGTTGTCAAGTACAGGGATTCAGTCGTTACTAGGAAGCTGATGCCAGGTACTGTCAGAATTATTTCTGTACAGTGGCAGTGTCACTGTGCTCACTATTTTATTGATTCATTTTATTTTTCTGTTGAGGTGGCCGTAATCGGTGTGCAGCCGTTTGAGGAAGTGAACGGTCTATGTAGTGGGTGGGAGCGTGCCTGTTTGAAAAGACTTGCACTGCCACCAAGGAGAAAGTAAAACTGCCATATTAGATTACGGCTTTTAGATTTTTTGTTTTTGTTGTTGAAAGCATTTTTGTGTTTGTTGAAATAGTGTGGAGGTAGTAGGTTGCTGTGGCTGGTGGTGGCAAGTGGGTTGGTCAAGGCGGGTTGCCAGCAGGAAAAGGGTGCTAAGCAGACAGTCGCACAATGGTTGTCCGAGCAGCATGTTGAAGCTGGCAGTTTAGCCTTCTCTGTGCTGCAGGCAGAGTGATTTTCTGTTGTTTACTGCAGTCATGTGTGTGCCTGGACTTTGTACAGTGAGGTTGTACTCAGATAACCTCACTCTCCTAGGCACACACTGACCAATCAGATTACAGGGAATGTTATTGCCATTATATAATTCTAGTGTATAGATCTGAACACACTAAGTTTGTCTAAAAGGCCTGTAAAGATGGAAGCATCACAGCATTGTTTAAAATCAGCAGCTGCTACGTATAAAAATATTTACAGACTCAGCGCAGTTCTCCTTAAAGTTAAAGAGTTAGTGGTGAATAGTTTGTATTTCTACACTACAGTGTTCTGAAAATCTCATATTTACCCTCTGACAGTTCTTCCCATTATTTTCTTAGCCTACTAAATACCCAGAATATATATGTTTTTTTAGCTATGATCTGTCCAACATTTCCCAAAATATCTTTTAGTCATATTTATTAATACGATGGGTATTTAAAAATGAAATCTAGTAACAGCTTTCCAAGTGAACTCACTCTCGACTCCCGAGTTTGTGGTATCCCAATCTGGTTTCACTGCTCATCAATAAGTAGTTTATTAAATTCTCTATCCTTTTCCATTGGATAGCTATCCTTTTGGGTTTGATTACTAAGTTTTATAAAGTTTAGAGATTAGATGTATGTATTTACGATTCGTTGACTGGGAGCTAACATGGCCACCTGATGGGCAGTAGCTTAAGCACAGTGCTCCAGTGAAACCTAGAGAAAATATATGAGCAATAGACTCTTTTCCAATATGGAAGTGTAAAAACAACAAATGCAGAAACCTTCTGAGCAAAAATGAGAAAAGAGTTTGCTTCATCTTCCTCTGAAAATGTTGCTGCAGTGAAAAAAGGGTCCACTAACCCATTGCTTGCTGCACTCCCCAGGCCAAGGAGCCCAGTAACTAGTGACTATGGTCACAGCTGGAGTGATTCCACCTGTGGCAAAAGTTGATGATCCTAAGGTGCAGTCATAGAAAGGATTGGAGGAAAAAGAAACAGACACACTCATGGAGGAGTTAGTGCGGTGAGTTTTATTGATGAAAACCTCAAACAAGGTGAACTGCATCCCCATGCGAGGGATTGGACTTATCCTCCGCCTTGATGGAGGAATGAAGTAACGTGATGTAAGCACTGATCTCTTCAGTGCAATGAACTGAAGCTAAGTTGGATGATCTGAAGTTACCTAGATGGAATTTAAGCAGCAAGAAAACGCATAGGTAATCGCTGAACTTAAAACTGAAAAAATGGCTTTGTATACCGAAATACAGACTATGGAAGCCTTGCCCTTACCTGTGACTCTTTCCAGAGATAATGTTACCTTGGGACGTAAGTGAAGAAATCTGAGAATGCAGATATGAAAACCTTCAGTTTGTGAGATTTCCTTTTGAATTTGACCTATTGTTCCCCACCGCACTTGTTTTGGTCTGGGATTGTTTTGGAGAACGGTTCCTTTGGTAACCGTCTGCTGATTTCAAAAGCTTTTTGTATCCTGGTTTGATGTGCTGGGACCCCACATAGAGGGGGGGCAAGATTTCGAAGCAGGCACTACCTTGCAGTTAGACTAGGGAAAGACCTCTGGAAAAGCAAGGACTGTGATTGCCAGGTTGGTCTTTGATAACGATAGGAAGAATATAGTCAAAATGGTTAGTGCTCAGGGAGCCTTTGAGTACACAAATGTTGAAGTTTATGAGTACCCAGATGTTTCCTCAGTGTCCCAAACCAGACATCAGTGCATTTTAATACATTGATCTGAAGTAATAGAAGCTGGTGGCAAACTCACTGATCAGTATCCCTATCACTGCAAAGCAATTTTGAATGAGCATTTTTACAGTATATGCTTCTTAATATGGACCAATTTAAAGTTTTTTAGGATGTGCAGCAGAGGCTGCAAGAAAAGGAAACCCCCTTTGCAGTGTTCTTGTAACCCCCCCCCCTACAAATGGGGGTTTCCAAAAGTCTTCCTTGGATGTGTCTAAATGCCCACTGCCAGGCTGATATCCTGTGTCTTAGCATTTTAAAAGTGTTTATGAGAGTGCCTTAATGCCTGTGTTCTGTCTCTTTAAGAGCTGCCTATAACATGGTGCTTATTTAATCTGGGAGGGGGCTGAGTGTTTCTATGTTCGAATCCTGCCCGAGCTGCCAGGTAATCGCTCTGTTCTGCCATCGCTATTTGTGAAGAGGGAGCTCTGTTAGAAGCTGTACTTATTTGCTGATTATCTATTAGCATAGTAATGATATTGTAGTTTGTCTAACCTGCCTTCTTTGCAGCATAGACAGTTCTGTTTATCACCACCATTTTGGTTTTGGACTGCCAGTCAGCACCAATCAGTACCTTTGGGGACTCTAAAATGGAGCCCGTCCCCAGGGGTCTTGTGGGAGCAAATTTCTGTAGGAATTGTAGTTTTTGCATTTTGGCACCAAAACAGACCTGGAGGGGGAGTCCTTGCTTTGACAGACTGATGGATCAACCAACCAGAACCTTTTGGACCGAAGGGGAAATTCCCAAGCTGCCTGCTGCAGTCAGTCAGTCAGTCTGGAGTTAGAGTTTGAAGAGTAAACATCTTGAGTGATTCAAGCAGCTGCTTTTTGGCCTGTCTGCCTGCCTGCAGTCCCTTGAGAGGGAATCCTTTGAAAAGCTTAGCAATAGGATTGTATCCGAATTGGAGTGTGACAAAGCGACTGAAAAGTGACCAGATTTGAACCTGAAGAGGACCGAAGATTTGCTGTATGCAATCGGCCTGTCAGGACATCCATTTACCACAGAATTCCTGGTTTTGCTCAGAGACACTGATATTGTGTCCGGACTGCCTTCCGCATTGTGGTATGGTGATTACTTTACTGTAAATGTGCTGTGTGCTGTTAGTGGGTTGTGATTTGGTTCCACACTGTGTAAATGTGCCACGTTTGCTGGAAGCTGCATCCAGCACTACCAGACTCAAAATCCGAACTGTTCCACCCGGCCTGGGCCTTGCCACCTGGCCCAGCCAGCTACTTCAGGCACAGAAACCATCACTGATGAGAGACTCGCCCTGGGATCAGCCCCCAGCTCAACCATCTCGAACAAGAACGACACCTCGGTGATTCGTGTGGGCCCTGCTTCTCCTAGCAAACCAGTCATCAACCTGCAGTCTCCATTTTGTCTAGCCTGTGTCTCATATTGGGTAGCGTGAGTAACAATCAGGGTAGCTCCCTGCAACAACAGCTAAATCTCAAGTGTTGTCATCTGATTGCATTGTTGTTTTTCCATTCACAAACTGAGCCTTCAGGCTCTGGATTACAAATTGTGTGTGGTTGTGTATGCCTTTTCTTTTCATCACAGGGCCCCAACCAGCTGCGACGCCGGCCTACCCCGGGCAACGTTCCAGGCTAGTCCACCTTACTTCCAACTGGGCAACCAGAGCGTGGCACTGTGTAGGGACTAAAAGTACATGCATAATTGCCTGACAAGATTAGTTTTCTAATCAGTCAATCTGATTACATCCCTCCCTTGTTCAATTCCCCTGAATAAATCAGATCAAACTCTTTTTGCATTTAATCTGACTGTGGTTCCAGTTTGCACCAAAAGCACTGTACTGTTGTTATTTGCTGTGTCTAACCTTGTTTTACAGGGGGTCTCCAGGGTTGAACTGGTGGAACCAGCCCTGGTGGTAAGAGCAAACAGTGTAGGAAATTGTATGCTGAGTAGGGGCTACTGTGAAAGCGTTTGTTGCATGTTGTCTAGCCCACTAGAGGGGAAAGAGGGGGGTTACATTGTCCTGGAGGGCTGTACCCAGGTGAGCCTTGTTTCTAACAACCCTGTCCTCCGGGTGGAGGCACCCATTTCACTACCCAGGCCCCTTAACCTGCAACTAGCCACTCAGGTAGGCATACCTCTCAACATCCTGCCTTATAAATCAGGGACAAAGTTTGAAAAAATCAGGGACAAAGGACCAAAATCAGGGACACATCTTAAAACTGATGATATCCACTCAGGAAGCTGGATGAATAAGACGTTTAGTGTAAATTGCTTTTTCTAAGGAAGAACAAGTCTGTAACTTTTATGTTTGATATTATTTTGTACTTATAACCCCACTGTTTGGTCACAGAAACACAATTTTTAGGAGGGGCAGAGTAACATTTTGAGGCAAAATCAGGGACGTCCCTGAAAATCAGGGACAGTTGAGAGGTATGCAGGCAGGGGTAGTAGCCCCTTGGATAGTACCACCTATGGGTTGCATTCAGAAATACCCAAACTTGAAACTGATTCTGACATTTGTTCCCCAGACTATGGCGTTATTTAAAGGTAAAACGTGGCTTTATTTAATCCTATTCAAATGCAACATACATGAAAAACATGTCTGGGACTTAAAATCTCTCACAGAAACTGTGCCAACATATGGGAGGCATAAAATCCTCAAAGTGGGGGTATACACTAAAGCTGCGTATGTTGAGCTTTTGTTGTTCATTTTGAGCAATGAGTAGTCTGATAATTAAGTTTGTTTCCCATCTTTTGGGCCTTTTTTTCATTCTCAGTAGTCATCTTCAAATGCTGCTGCTAACTTTTTAATGGTGATATACTCCAGTTTATGTATTTTGATTTATACTTTATAACAGTTAATTTAATTACAATGTATTCTAGAGATATATCTATTGGTGATATCATCTTTAGTCACCATTTGAGCTTGGAAGAATTTAATTGCTTTTAGAGGAAACAGGCATTTAATTGAACCTCTTTTTGAAATATGAAATTATAAATGCCATTGTATAACACTAATGTACTCCAATATTGGCTTCCATATCACATGCAAAATCTGTCTTTTACTTTATTTTACAGCACCATAACAGCCCTAGCTAAGGTGACCAATGATTGGCTCCTAGACCTTGACAACAAGAAGCATGTCTGTGCCATTTTCTTGGATCTTAGTAAGGCATTTGACACAGTCGATCACAGCCTGTTTCTTTCCTCCCTAAGCACCTTAGGCCTGGACCATAAATCTATGTGCTGGTTTGCAGACTACCTCGGAGAATGGAAACAGCAGGTTAAAGCTGAAGGTGATCTTTCTCCATTAAAACCTATGCTGAGGGGTGTGCCCCAGGGCTCTATCCTTGGTCCCCTCCTCTTTGCAGTCTACATTAACAACATCAATGACCCCATCAAAAAAGCCAACATTCACTTATTCATGGACAACACTGTACTGTACTTTATTTATGTAAGAGTTTTACCAGGAAGGCATACTGAGCAGTGTACCACTCGATTCCAGATGCGCCCTGAGGGAATAAGGGATAGACAGGATACAGTAATAGTAGAAGTTACACATGTACCTGTTCAATACAATCACATTAGAGTAGTTGAGTCGTCCCGCGCCAGAAGCAGCCTGTGAAGACCTCCAAGCTGAATTTAACCTTCTACAATACCAGCTCATAAACAAAAAGCTTTTGCTCAATGCGAAAAAGACAAAAGCCATGCTCTTCTCCCCCTCCTTGCATGCGGCAATTCCTGCTGGGGGGGGAGCTATCCCGTAAATTACCACTGTTCTTGAAGAAACACTAGAGTATGTAGCTAAATTCAAATATCTAGGAGTTTGGCTCAATCATAAACTTTCCTTTGCCGACCATCTCGAAGAACTACAGAAGAAACTAAGGCAAAGATTAGGACTATTCTGCAGAATTAACCACATGCTCACAAAGGAGGCCAAGAGTCAACTGGTTCAAGCTACCTTCCTATCTTTAATAGATTACGCGGACCTGCTCTACAGCCACTGCACTGCCTCTGCACTAGCTAAGTTGGACACCCTCTACCACAGAGCTATCAGGTTCATTACTGGCCTTCCACTTTCTGCACACCACTGCTCCCTGTACTCATCGTTAGGCTGGACTTCCCTTCACTATAGAAGGAATAGAAATGCCGCCCTATGGGCCTTCAGAGCGGTGACCAACAAGCTCCCCTCATATGTCTCAGATTGTATTCCCCGGAATGTGTTAGGCACCTATGCTCTAAGGAGCTATTCCCTAATTGCCCTCCAAGTTCCAAGGGTCAAAACTCGTTTCGTCAAAGCTGCTCTAAGCTTCTCTTTACCCACATTGTGGTACGGTTTACAAAGGAACTTGAAGCTGAGCTGCCCTGTTAGCCTGAATATCTTCAAGGCGCTCTACAATTACTACATGAAAGCACCTTGCAAATGTTTTCATCACCACTAGCCCACTAATTCCGCGAATCCCCCTTTCCATCCTGACGCTCGCCATGTTTCTACCCCTGGCTCTCACTCTCCCTATTAACTCTTGCTGCTGCTCCCACCCTTCCCTGTCCACTCCAGCCTGGCTAAAGTCCCACCCCATCCATAGTAGTGTCCCAATTATCTATCCCTCCTCCATCACTATCATAAAAAAACAAGTACACGATAGCCATCGTCACTTTCTGTGGTTTTAGCTCAATTTTTCCCCCAGTCATCGGTAATATATCCCTCCTCTTCACCTCTCTATCCTGCCACCCCATACACGACTTCTTTCCCCTATATGTGTAGTTGCCGGCTGCCTCACTCAAAAGATCTCTGCTTATAACCCCTGTAGGCCTATGGTCAATTGTACATCTGCTGACTTCCTCAATTGTAAGATAATGCTGATTTTTTTTTTATTTATTTCAACCTTGTACTGTACTGTATACACTATATATACTTTTTCTTCCTTGTATATTATTGCTTTTTGTATACCTGGTTCTGTACTGTACTTTTGATGTATTCATGACCAGGTCCACCTTGCAAATGAGCCTTGCTCAGTGGTGCCCGCCTGCATAAATAAAGATTTTGATTGATTTTTTATTTGAACTTCGAAAATAAAAATACATTTTTTACCTCTTGATTCCCCAGTTTAGGACCTACCCTATGCACAAGAGAGTATTTATATTTTAATTTTATAGTACAATAAATCAAAAGCAAAGTGCACAGCCAGCCTGGTATCGCGGCGGTATCTCTACCACTTGCTGCGCTGGTAACCTGTGTTTGGTAACAGACTTGGGTTCCTTGGGGGCCAGCCTGGGGAAGGAGGATTAAGCATCACAAGGACAGCTCTCTTTCATGGAGGGGGATGCTGTGTCCTGCAACTTAACTGGCAGCTGGTTTAGGCCAGGTGGCAGTACAGGGGGAGCACAGAAAGCGTAGAGAGTGGGGCAGCCACCAGATACCAGGTACACATGCATGCCTCCACACACATGCTTGCATGTCATTGCATGCCAGCTCACTTGGGGAAAAAAACAGGAGCCAGAGTAAAACGACCCGATGTGTCATTGCGTGGATATCTCCCTGCAGTCCCTCACATGCCCTATGTGGCAGGCCCCCACCACTGGCATGATCCTGGGCAAGTAGTGAATAACCAGTAAGTCCATGAGAAGGTTGGTGGTGGGGCAGAGATTGTCATCAAGTGAGCTGGGGAACAAGAAAAATCTTGATTATTAAAAATATTGCAAGGTGCAATGTGTAAAAACAGTGGTGTAGGAATGATACAGATCAGCAATTTACAAACTGTTTAAAGAGTTGCAGAAATCTGATTCAAGTGGCTGCTGAGGTAATCTGGGTTAGATCAGAAATGGCTGTAATGGAGCAGGGTACCAGATGATTGACAGGTAGTGGTTAGCTGCAGAAGCAAGGCTTAGTGAAGTGCACCAGCAGTTTAAGAGTGAGGATGAGAGTCAGACTGGGAGAGGTTATTCAAGTAACTAGAAATGCAGACAGAGAAGGCAGGCTGACCAATAGTAAACTTGCACCATGGGATATGGAAGGAGTGAGCATTAGATAAGCCAGAGGAGTATGAGGACAGGATGGAAGGAGTAAGGAGAGAGGACAGGTAAGGGGGAACAGTGGAAAACCAGTATTTAGCCAGAAAGGAAGAGCAATGCGAGAGACAAGTCACAAGGTTAGATGTATTAGATGTCCCTTATAAAACTGTTACAAGTAAGTTTGCAAAAGAATAATTGATTTTTTTTCCCAATGTTTGAGGTCTCAACTATAGGTACTTATCCATTATCTGGAAATATCTATACCTGTCTGTCTTATCTCTGTGCCCTGCCATCACATTTTGGAACCAGTACGCAAGTCCTTGCCATTCCCACTACAGTTCATCAGATTATCTAGGGCCAGGGCCAGCCTGCCAGTGCAGCAGTAGAGCTACCGCTTGTGACGCCAGCAACCTGGGTTCAGTAGCGAGCCTGAGTTGCTGGAGGGCCGGCCTGGGGGAGAAGGATTGAGCACCTGAAGGGCTGCTCTCCTTCTCCGGGAGGGGAGGGCTGCATGTTCCCGCTGCTATACCGCCATCTGGGTGACCACAGGTGGTGGTGCAGTCAGGAATAGCAGAGGGGAGAGTTGGACATCAGCTGAGGGTCTGAGCAGAGGCACATCTCAGTGTACCTTTGTCTCCTTGACCCTCCCTGCATGCCGATATCTGCGGGATGGGACCAGAAAAACAGGAAAAAGCCCTGTGCCGGCTCCTGGAGATGGGCCTCGATGCCAACGACCAGAGGGTTGGAGGAGCTCCGCTACTGTGTCCACCTCATCTGAGGTGAGGGGGGGTTAGGAGGACCCTCCTCCCCCCACCTGGGGGGGGGCAATCTGGCACGTTAAAAGGTCTACAGGGTGGAGGCAGGCAGGGAGCAATATCCTCCACATCCCGGTCGGCAGGGGTGCAATTGAGGACCCTGATAATAGGAGTCAACGTGGTGTTGGAGGGGGCATAAACAGATAGTTAAAAAAAAAGGGATTATCTAGGGCCAGAATTGTTATCCCAGTCTATAGTTTAAAGCCAGACTGTTTTAAATATGCTTTTGGTGTAGATAATTCCTAAAGAAGACCACTTGCTGATGTGAGTTCTGACATGATTTTCTATTCTAAGCATGCATTTTGTTTTTTTGTTACAGCCCACACACTGCAGTACTCTGTTTTGTTCTCACATCTTGTGTGGTTTGTGAGATATTTGTGTGACCATGCTCTGTTATGTTGGCCTCAAAGATGGTGACTCACACTGACAGCATGCTATTAGAACTCGGCTTGCTTTAGGGTGGGACCGTGTTAGGTGGCTTACAACCATGAGAAATACCCATGTTTGAGACTATCATTGCTGCTCATTTAGATTAACTGGAAATACAAATGTATGGAATGTCTGTGATGCACATTGCTGAGAGGAGTTTTGTCTTGTGACAATCATGAGAGGAAAGCATGATAGTAGACTGATTGCATCCAAATAAATGACTAATCAAGTGGCAAGACCTGTATTAGCTTTTTACATTGTCAAGTATGCATGTTTTGGACCACTTGTAACCTCAGGCATGGTTAAAACCAACCCTTCAGACGCATACCACCTCCTGGTTAAACTAGCAAATAAATTGCTGCAGTCTAGACAGCCTTAGGAATAGACTGTAGGCAGATTATCAATATTGTATATGGTTAGCAATTGTTTTGTATAAAAGTCTGCCTGCTCAAAATCTTTGTGCATGTTCCATAAGCCCCTTTTACATGACTGGCCCTGCACCACAGCCAGCGGTGCAGAGCAACTAAAGCATTACCTCTCCTGTCATGTAGAGTCTTCCGGCACCGCATCCACAGTGAGCGTTCGTTTAAACAGCGTTCCCTGTTTTTCTGGCTTCACTGTTTTAGTGTATCATTCTGCATCGCATCCACTGGCCATATAATCATCTCGGAGCACTCACATCGGTGAAAGAGAGCATTTCGCCAGACCCTCCTGGTTGTCCAAGTGCTTTCGCAGGATGAACGTCGGCATACCCCTCCAGTGGTTAGTGTGTGGTCATCTTGAACCTGGGTCCAGCTAAGGGTAGCTTAAGATATTGGAAAAAAGGCTGAACTCAGGAAAGTAGCTCATTTGCAGTAATGAGGGCTAAAAAGTATTTAAAAAGTGCTCCGAATGTAGAGCCGTGATACTGGGCTTGTGCTTATGCATACTCATAGCTCATGGGCTATGAATATGCATACACACAAGCCCAGTATTGTGGCTCCACTTTTGGAGCACTTTTTAAATACCTTTTAGCCCTCGATACTGCAAATGAACTACTTTCCAGAGTTCAGCGTTCTTTCTAGTATCTTAACATACTGTTAGCTGAATTTGGGTTGAAAATGTACATTTCGGAAGTCCTGGGCTCTCTTTGCCAGCCGGATGCATGTCAATTACTCAGGAAGGGCCCAGAGAGCAATGCAGGGGTCAGTGTGTAAAGCTGGTACCAGAGTGCAGCACGGGGAGTGGCATGAAACACTAACTTACTTTAGCATTTCAGGTAGGCTCTGTGCAAAAGCATCTATAGTGTTGTGTGCATTTCCAATGTTTGAAAGGCCATAAAACTGTAAATTCCTCAATCGTCCCACACATAGTTGCATACTGACTACCTCCTCCGGTGCCCAAAGTTGTACCATTTCACTTGTAAAACTGTCAGTTTAACTTCAGTCATGGAACAGTTCAATGCCAGGTGAGGATACTGTGATAGTAAGAGTTTCTACTGTATTTCAGTCAGCATTATTAAAATGGAAGTGCTTCGTGTCAGGGGTTGCCCAGCACTGAACTGTTGTAAGGTAGAAATTAAACTGACAAACTTCTACAACTTTAAAGGTACAATTCTGGGTAGTAAGTAACTATGTGTGTGCTGAGCTTAACAAAGAAACTGTACGTTTTTTATATGGCGGAGAGGCTCCTGTAACATCTGTGAAAAAAAAACCATATAAAATAGGATATATTATGGAATCCCAACATTCAGTCTCCCGACCTGCACTACACCGAGGTCGGGAGACTGAATTTCAGAATCCCGATGGGGACTTGTGTTATAACTAACATGTGCATCAAGAAAAATAGAGGGGGTAAAGATGAATATAAAAATAAATATAAAAATAATACTTCTAATACCTCTAATAACCCAACTAAACAAAATGAGAAACTACACATGGAAAATGCTAACCTGGAGAGAAGACATGAAGTTCTTCCTCCTTCTTCCCCCCTTGTAAATGTTTTGGAAAGTAGGAAACAACTTAAAATGACTGATTTTTGGAGTAATAAAGGGAAGAGGAAGGGCCCTAATCATAGCTCGACCCCTATTTTGGTAGCAACCAGTCTGACTAACCATGTAAATGGATTAGGCAACCACCCTGAAGCTTCCTTTGAAAACTCTTCCAGAAAAGACTGGGGCATGTCCATACAGTCTGCTGATTCCATTTCCTATGATCAATATGCAAGGGATACATATAGGTCTGACACAGAGGAGCTAAAGAGGTCTGAAGATCTGGAGCTGAGATTTTCCCCAACCTCAGACACATACCCTCCATTCGACTGTATTCATCCAGAGATGCTCACATCACCTAGGCTGTTTTCCAGAACCAAAGGACAACCGACAGAGCAGAATCAATTTAAACATAGTTATAATAATCTAGCCTCAGATCCCAACAGAAAGCTAGGAGAACACACAGATCTAAAATCCACAATTAAAGAATTGAGTGTCACTATCGAGGGATTAAAGAAGATGGATACAACCCATAACATAGATAAGGAAACAGAGGGGAAAGTACAAGTCACAGAGGTTTCAGACCTCCCAGGAAACAGATCCCACCACAGATGAAATTCAGTGTGCTGATAAATCATACCTGGTGGCTACTTCCACTATCTGGAAGCAGACCCTTGAGATTTTAAAGAACAGATACTTCGCTGACATAGTTATATTGGAAAATACTAACATGCTTAAAAATGAGATATGTAACATAAGAGGCAGACATATTTCATAACAGAGTACTTCCGGACAGAATCCTGAACAGCAGTAAAAAATATCCCTCTGAGTCTGAATCCTTGGGAATGGAACCCTTGACCATAGATAAGGCAAACATAGGCCTACAGGTACACCTCCCTTCACCCCTTAATAAAAATAAAATATGTGAATGTTATATAAAGAACTTAGATTCAGAAAAACAGGATAATGGTGAACTTGATAGACAAACACAGAGTCAACAAAAAAAGAGAACAAAAACAAACAAAAAATCAAAAAAAGGAAGCCTTTCTCTAGTAAAAACAAAAACATCCAAATGGCACAGACAAATCTGAAAGTGCCAACTGCACAGGAAATAAGAGAGGGTCAGGACCCACACAAGGACTTAAATCAGGGTAAACAGCTGTGCAGGAGATGAATCTCCACTCAAATGGCGCATATAATGAATTCTCTTATAACGCAATAGTGAGCAGGGAGTCACTGACTGCCTTCCAGAGGGAGACTGAGACCTTCGGTAACCCACTCCCAAAGATGACTCTATTAGTAAGATTCCAGTAAATGTTTCAGGGATCTCTCCTGTTTTACAGAAATGTGGCAACACTGAATTTTTGACTGAGATCCACAACGTAGTTATATTAGAGAACGAAACAGAGAGATCACTACTTGCCTGGGTACTCAACTTTCTTGAATTATCCAATCCTGAATTGGAAAAGGAAGTATCAGTTTTTAGATCATTGAATCCGCACTACAGGAAAACTGTACTACTATATTGCACATCCTTGAGGACTGCCCATTCTATCTTAGAAAAGGCATTACTCTTAAGGGAAAAGGGCTATGGTATTACATTCCCTATGTTAGTCCCAAGATTTATCCCTGAGCCCCCCAGCAGTAAGGAAAATAGTCCTTATGAGCAGTCTTCCCCTCCGGATGAAATGTGTGAAGCAACTCATGAACCCCAGAGGAAAATTTTAGGAGTGATTAATGAACACATTGAAAACCAGAAAAAGTCATGGCTAGGGAGAACAATTGCAGTGTTTGGGTGGAAATTTACAGCTAAGGATGCTAGACGGAAGGTGAAAGGGGACCTCCTCCATTTCCTAGGAAAAGCATTAGATTTGCATATTTCCTGGAATATGGTGGATTCTAGTAACATACAAGACAACACAGGTCTATCATCTCAGATTGATATTACCTTTAAAAATCCCAATCTGTTTAGCAGAATATTGTCGTCAGCGGGCAAATTGGACCCTCTGGGAATTCATATAGTGGACCCAATAGAGTTGGACCCGGACACCCATGGCCGAATCCCTGTGATGGGACTACAGGAGCTAGCCCCAGTGTCGGATTCTCTGTTAATAAACTTTGAAAACGTTGAAGACCCAAATACTTATGCGCCATTGCTGACCGTGGCTTCCTCCTGGCATTGGCAACCTCAGTAGGATCTTGGTGAGTTAACATCTGAAGAGCCAAATACTGGGATGGTAGTCAATACAGAGGGAAAAAGGGACATGGTGGATGCCCTCTCTATTCTTTCTTGGAATATAGAGGGTATACATCACAAAATAACAGACCCTGAGGTTTTGAGTTTTCTTGAGTCCTTTGACATAATAGGGATTCAGGAAACATGGTGCACTGAAGATTCCACTCTTGGACTGACAGGTTACACAGCCATAACTTTATCAGCCTCCAGAGATGAAAAATTTGGTAGACTTAAAGGGGGACTTACCTTTTTCATCAAAACACAGTTAGATTTAGGAATTACCCAAATAGCTACAAACCTAAAGGGAATTTTGGCTGTACAAATCCATAAGGGCCCAGAGAAAGCTATTCTGTGTAACATATATATCCCCCCAGATCTAGACATTCTGAGACAGCAGATATATTCATTCAGAATTTGAAAACTCTGCTAGATGAGCTGTCTGACAGCTATGCAGACTGCCTTATAGTTATTCTGGGACACTTCAATGCCAGAGTTTCTTCCTGTCTTCTGGAAGACGATTATACTGACTTCATTTATTTGCTTCCTTTGGCTAATGAAAACATCACCTATAAAAGGTTCTCACAGGATCTGGTACTTAACCCTAGAGGCAGGGTCCTCTTGGAAGTTTTTGCATCCAGGAATTACTGTCTCTTAAGTGGAAGAACTCAGGGTGATACATTGGGGGCCTTTACCTTTAGAGGTTCTATGGGTTCTTCTACTCCGGACCTAATTTGGACTAACCTGGAGGCAACCCATTTGGTAGAGAAATTAGAGGTTAAGGATAGACTGGAGTCTGCCCACTGTCCCATTGCTCTTACTCTGAATTGTCCTCTTGGAACAAATAGGAAAGTGGGCTACCTGGAGGACAATTTGGAGATTATTAATGAGAAAAGAATTATCTAGGGATCTTTTCACCATACAAATTTTGAGTTTATCTTAAAAACTGTAGAAGTGTGTAACATACATGATATTACTATAAACTTTTATGAATCCACTAATATCCTAGAAAGCTGGGAAAGGATATCTATGATACTGAAACCATGGTGCATGAAAAAAATACCTTATTGTAACAGACATATAAAAAGTCTTGGTTCAATGCAGACTGCCTACAGGCTAAAAAACCTTTTGGCAGAATACTTAGAACACATAAAAACAAAAGAAATAAAACTATCACAGACTTTAAACTGCATAAGACAGAAGGAGAAAAGTACAAGTTAACTTTAGAAAGGGCAAAGGAAAAATATTCCCATGGACTCTGGGAAAAACTAAGACAGTCCGTAATAAACAGAGATGGTAGAGGCTTCTGGAAATTAGTATCTCAGGGTTACAACAAATATTCCAATAGACTAGAAGCCTACATCACACCCGAAGCCTGGACTCTTTATTTCTCAGAGCTCTACTTCTCTCAGACTGAGCTAGAGATGACCACAGCCCAAGAGCCCAGGGGAGAAATGTTTTATCCATGGCATATTTTTATTACGGAAGGAGAAATTTTCCAGGCATTATTATTACTGAAATCTAACAAGGCTCCAGGCCCTGACGGCATTTTGGGAGACCTATACAAATCATTTCCTAACTGGTGGTGTCCACTTCTTTTTCTATTATTTAATGGACTTGTACAAGGACTCCCTTGTCCTCCAAGTTGGCTAGGCAGTCACATATTCCCCATATTCAAAAAGGAGGATCCTTATAATCCGAAAATGTACAGACCAATCAGCCTCATAGATGTTTCTCAGAAGATCTTCACAAGGATAATTCTGGGAAGACTATTAGATTGGGCTGAAGAAAACAATCCTGAACGAGACACAAAATGGCTTCAGGAAGAATAGGTCCACAATACAACACTCTTATGTCTTGTATCATTCGATCTGGAAATATACAAAAATCAGAAAAACAAATCTCTATTGCTGTTTTGTGGATTTCTCTTCAGCTTTTGATAACATCAGCAGGTTTGGACAACACTTAACGTATTAGGGCTGGAGAGTTCCTTGCTGGATGTTATCATTAGACTACATGAAAATACCTGGGCTAGAGTCCAATGGACATCTAACTGAGAAATTCTTTACGGACATAGGGGTTAGACAAGGATGCATTTTGGCACCCACCCTATTTAATATATATATTAACATAATTTTGGAACAGATTTCTAACCCTGATTTCCATGCTCCTAAGGTAGATGGCACTAGGATTGATTGTCTTGCATATGCTGATGATTTGGTTCTGCTGTCTACTTCATCATTGGGACTTAAAAGGAAACTGATAAAGTTCGAATCTCTTTGTGTACAGTATAAACTAAAAATTAATTATGGTAAAACAAAAGCAGAGGCATTTGGAAAACAGTAAAAACATCACCAGCTTCAAGATAGATGAGGTAAACATAGACAAGGTAAAGTATTATGACTACTTAGGAGTCCGTTTTACCTACATTCTCTCCTGGCAGCAACACATGGATATAATCCAAAACAAAATTAAATTGTCAGGGAACGCCCTAAAAATATTTAATAATAAAATGGGGAAAACTTCAGTTAAAGGAACTATGAATGTATTGAACACTAAAATAAGAACAAGCATGTTATACGCTTGTGAAACATGGGGATATGCACAGACCGGAAGGTTACAAACTATTTTAAATAACCTGTACAGACATATCCTCATGCTACCACAAGGGACTCCAAAATGTATTTTAGCATTGGAATTAGGACAGTGCACCTTACTTTCCCTCATACAGGAGCAACAAACTATATTCTTACTCAAACTTTTCTTGCTGCCCGAAAGTAGATACCCTAGAATGTGCCTGGAAGAAAGTATAAGAATGGCTAATTCAGGATTTACTCATCTCTGTATTTGGCTTATCAAGGAGGTAATGATGCCAGCTGGCCTGGGACATTTACTTTATGAACTATATTATAGACCTTTAGTAGAAATTAAGCAGGATGTTAAAATCAGACTGGGAGCACTGGATGAGAACTTTCTGCTTACTCAGCGCTCTATGCTCAAACTTCATGATTACTACAAAACGATTAAATCTTCATGTAGTTTTGAGATATACCTTTCTATGATAACATGTTCTAGATTAAGGAGGATCTACACTAGATTTAGAACTGAGTGTCATTCAGCAAACTATATACAATATAGATACAAGGAAAAGGCTATATCTTCCCCATTTTGTAAATGCAGTCTGGGATTAATAGATGACTTAAAACACGTCGTACTATTATGCCCCATCTATGAAGCATCTAGAAAGAAATGGCTGGGTGAACTTCTTGGAGGTCTCAATCTCCCTCCCTCTAATATATTAGATTACCCTTCAAAACTAAAGACAAGAGAATCATCGAACTGTTGGCAAAGTTCCTCTTAACCACACACCTGTAAAGCTTGGCTTATATTATTATGGAACTCACCCATCATGATCAAAAATAATTTGACAGCTTATTTATAGCTTTTAACATGGCATTTTTTGCTTTGGTGCTATATGATGTGTGTATGTTTGACTCATAACAGTAGTTTTAACTTTTTATGATTTGTACTCTTTGTGACTTTGTATAAAATGTTATATTGTATACGGCTTATTGCTGATCAATAAATTGTTGTTATTTACTTACTAGTGTTATAACTTATATAACCAACTCTGAAGGGCAGCAGACCTCAAAGTTGGTAGTTAAGTTATGGGGGGTGCAAAAAAAAGTTTGAAAAATGTTACCCTACCAGGAACAGACCCCTATCCCAGAAAGCTTTCTGGCCGAGCTACAGGAGCATTAGTGTTTCATGCCACGGAGCAGCTCGGCCAGGTCCTTGTTGCATCACCCTTACAAGGCTACGTCAGGCAGAACCATGTTCTGCGAGCGTAACCTAGCATTTCTGTTGGTGAAATACAATTTCACTGTCTGGCAACACTTTCAGGCATCCCTAATTTCAGGATACCGAAGCCGAGTCCATGAGTGTCGGTACCCTCAGCTTCGGTATCCTAATAGGATACCATAAAATACAGGCAAACACATGCAACTTGGTATGTGTTTCCATCTCAGGGTAGAGATGATAGTATGGACTTCTCAAGCTTCACTCCCAAGTTCAATTTACTGTCGTCTTAATTCCTTGATGGAAACATGCTGTTGTGTATGGTTGCCCACACATTATTCTGTGCTGCATGTTGTGATTGCTACTAGTTAATGACAGCAGTGACCAGTAACCCACAGCAGGCCACAGAAACAGGCCTGTTCTTTTCAATGAACAAGCCAGCGTTCTGAGCAGGATTATACCAAAGTACTGTTGAGAGGTGGCTGTTTTGTAGTGGAACTATTTTATTTCAGGAGGGATTAAGCCATTTCCTGGAGGGAGGCTGTTTGCTGTCCTGGAATGGTGCTACTGGGAACATGACATTACCATAGCCAACAGAGCTTTACCAGGAGCTGTTCATTTTCCGGCCACTGAGACACAGAAGTAAGAGATTAAAGGGCTAGGGATGTGTTCTGGCTACCCAGCCTAGCTAGTTATAAGATCTCTTGGCCTTTTATGCCCCTGATCTCCCCTCTGCTCCAGCAAAGAAAATCTGTTGGCCATTCCAAGGCCTTGTCTTAAACAATCTGAAGAAAGAGCTTTCTTGATAGCGGCCCCTATTATTTGGAACTCTTTTCTGTACCATCTTAGTAGTTCAGTCATGGTGGAGGTGTTTATAAACAGGTTGAAGTCCTTTACTTTATACCAGCGTTTAGTACCAGTGAAGTCTGATATTTGGAAACAGTTTTATTGGGTTTATGCTTTTTATTTATTCAGAAGTAAATGATTTAGCATTGTTACTTTATTTAATGTTGGTTGATGTACCCACACATTTTTGCCTGCATTCAGTTCTGTTTGTGGCAGGCAAGATGTCAGCTGGTGCTACAACAAACCCACTGTACATCTATGTCTATTTTGTTACAGGTGGAAAAAGCGCTTTGTGGTCTTCAACATACCGGAAGAACTGTTCTTCTTTCTAATACATTTAAGGTGCTCTGGAAGGGTATTTCATGGATTCATTAATCATCTTTTTCGGTTATCGCTATTAGACTTTTGTATTTGGACTTCTTCGCTTTATAATTTGATTCTAGTGTATATTCCTTTGTATTGTTCTCCTGAGCTGGAACTGAGTAGAGTTTAAGAACAGGATACGGTGGTAAACTGAATATGTGTCTTTGCTTTCCTCAAGAGGTTTCTCATTTTTTTTTCTTTAAGAAATTAACTTTTTTTTTGTGCCAGCCTGGTAGCCCTGAAAGCTGAGACTTCCATGCCTCACCTGCCACCACGCCTGTGACCCGGGTTCAGAAATGAACTTTTGGACACTTGGGGGGAGGATGGGGGGGAGGATGAAGCATTTCAGCAGATGCTGTCCTCTACCGGGGAGGAAGGGCAGCCTGCTTCTCTGCAACGCTGTCACTTGGGTGGCGGTGTGGACAAGAGCAGCAGTTCCAGGTGGGGGACACTCCCGATGGACGACATCAGCACGCCCAATGACATACATACGACATCAAGCCATCACCTCCATGGAGCATCCACGGGTGGGGAAAACAGAATACCAGAAAAAGTGCCAGTGGCAGGATGAAGCACCATGACCCCTTGCAGACCCCACACAACCTACTGGGCATAGGACCACTGCAGCGAGTATGCCATCCAGAGAGGACTTGGGGAACCCAATGCCACATGAGGGAAGCAGTGAAGGAACAGCTGGATCCTCGTGGTAAGTCCCAGGGACAGCGGGTGATGGGGCTGGAGAGCTGCAGAAGGGGGCCAGCCAGGTGAGAAGGGGGGGGAGAAATACATTTTTTTAAATTTCTCTTTCACTATTTTTCTTTAGTACCTGGTATTATTGTTGTGTATTTTGCCTTTTTTAGTTTGTTTGTTTTTAACAGTGTGCTTCTTGTGTGTATTCTGTTTAATTTTTATTTTAATAAAATTCCCCTAGTTGCTGCAAGCAGGTATGCCAGCATACTAGATTGGGTACTCCTACCGAGTAGTCATCTGGCATCATCAGTGCGTGGTGCTTTACCATGCTATAACTCCATGTGCACTGGCAGTGCCTCCCCAAAGTTGTCCCCCTACCAGCCCCTCCTTTTCTTTTGGGTCCAAACTAGGCCAGTTGTAGTGTCAGTAGCTCTGTAGGTTGCATGGTTGCCTCTGGGGCCAGAAGATCAGAAGGTTGTGGATTTATTGCATTTGCTGAGATGAGTGGGTAAAAGCGGGCCAGTGGGCGAGTCTCAGGCGTTGTGTGTATTTGTGTCAGGTAGCAACCAGTAGCAGTTGGCTGAGTCAGCATTACAAGCTGAAAAGGGCCCAGGTGGGCAAAGGTCAGCAGGATTTTGGTAAAGGGGCCTGGTGAACTGAAAGCAGTATGAGATGGTGATTGTGTGAGGATGGAGGTTAAGCCTGCAGTTCCTGGCTGAGACGAGCTTAAAGTTATTTAATTGTAGAAAGATTAGTGGTACTCTGTTGTAGGAATTGGTATAAGCACTGTGGAATTAATAACTCATCAATTGAACAACTGATGCATCCTACTTCATAGGTGTGTAGAAGACAGTCAAATTGAAGCCTGGGAACAGGACCCTTTTCAAGAATCAACTTGCAATAAAATATAAGTTATTTATGACATTTTCCATAACATACTAATTGTAATGAGATGGGCTTAGTTAATAAAAAATGATTATGCAGAAGGCAGAAACATGGGCATAAGCTGTCAAACATTCAGATAAGCCTGACTCAAAATACCTGGGGCCCGATTCCATAAGTGGCTGTGATCACCGCAGGCAACTTGTGGCAGGCTGTTTGATGCAAGTGCCAATGCATCAAATTTGGGATTCTATAAGTCAATGCCACAAAGTTAGACCATCTACCCAATGGTCTACCTTTGCATCCATGGGGGTACCCTTACTATGGGGCTTGCACCATACCTTTGGCACAAACTGCTGTAAATTGTGAAAACTGTTGCAACTGTGCCAGCCCTTCTGGAATAGCACAGAGTTGCGTCCCAGGACTTTGGTGCAGTTGCAGCAAACTTTGCGGTGGATGTAGGGCGTGGCACAAGCCCTGCATCCACCTTCTGGAATCTGGTCCCTGATCTTCAAATATGGAAAACAGTTTGCCGCTCATCCCTGAGTAATGGGCCTTAAAGAAATAAGAATAAAGTTTATTTTGGAGAAGAATTGCAGTGCTGTCTGCCATTATTCTACTGAGCCCCCAAATGACTCTTTTGTGTAGAGACTTTTTTCCTTGCCGCTCATCCCTAGCCAGTGAGTCAGTGGGTAGGCAGAAATATAAAACAAGACCTCCTAGTGCCGCACCTACACTGGCTCCATGTGATGCATGCAAACGTGCTGTAAATTAGATTTAATCAGGACCAGCTAATTGTTTTGTGCTATAATATAGTTTCCATTTGTTATTGGCCAGTAGTTCAATTAGGCTTTTTATTTTATCTATGCTTGTAATTACATAAACTACAAGACTGGGAATTCCCACCTCAAACTGGTATTTTGTGAATGCAGAGTTACATTTAGCTATAGAATTGAATAACTCTGCCACTGTTTTGTGGGCTCAGGCAGTGCATAATTTTTAATATTGTATCTTACCTTGCCTGTTGTTTATTCCTCCTGCTTGCAATGTGTTCCTATCTTTGACAATTGTCTAATTATGTACTGTAATGATGTACTGTTATTGTTTCTTATGTTTTGTTCTGTACCCTCCCGGGTCGTGCCTGAAAATAGTCATTTGTTATGGCTAGTGCACCTTACCCGATCAACAAAAACTAAATAAATGAACATACAGCATATTTGCTTCCTTTGTCCCATCTGTAACCTGTAGTTTATTTTTCACTTTTTATTTCTTGCATTGCAACACATACCGTAACTGGTAACTGCTGCTACTGTTCCCTGGTTTGCCTGGGCAAGGGTGAACAAAGTTGGAAATTAGCAAATTTGGTCTGTCTTTAATTCAGACCCTTAGCCATCACTTTGGCTTCAATACTTCAGCAAAAGCCACTTTGGGTCCTAGGAAGGGGAGTCTAGTAGGCTACAAATAGAGGTGAAAGAACCGCTTCATCACCCTTCACCCCCCCCCTTAGTCAATCCATCTAACCTCCCACTTCCTCCCTACCTCAAGTCAGTTTTCTGAAGTGGCTCAGTCAGCAACTGGCACTGTGCATGGAGATAGCAATCTTTCTAGGATGACCAAACAGTAAACTGTTTATTAGATATAAACAAGGTAACTGTGGGACTAATGGCTAGAATGGTCCATATTAAATGCTGTGGGGAGGTTTCTATATTTATTTCTTCCCACATGTTGTAGTGAGGCTAGCCTTCTGGAAAATGCGGACAACTCATCTAGATGAGTTTATGGACATTTACCATGTACCCCCTATGTGACAACACTAATTAATGGACCATCAATTACTGATGCTAACATATGATGTGTAAAGCTATGTTTTTCATTAATTGTATTCAAATGGCTTGTTCATGGAAACAATGAATAAACATAAAGTTAAAAAAAAAAGTCTTTCTAGGATGGACTAGAGTGTTTTCTAAGAACTTGACCAAAGGTTGAAGTGACCTGAAGTGAACAAAATGTCTGGGCCAGATTTAAGTGTTGAACTGGGGCCAATTTACCCAACACATATTCAGCATTGTTTCATCCTTAATGCGGGGGCCTGCATGCAAAGTAGATGCTATACCTGCCCAAAAGTAGTGTGGTGCTGAAATAGTTATATGGCTAAAATATATTAACTGCTATAATGACTCCAATTCTCATTAGCTATGTGTTTTTATTAAGAGTGAAAGCAATACAACAGGTTGCCAGTGATCCAGTATCCACCTGCGCAACGTGTTGTGCAGTTACTGTACTTTGTTTGTGTAGGACCACTGACAGATAGTTGCCACTGGACACTCTGAGCCTGCAATAAGACAGAGATGTCACTAGCAGGCAAAGGAAGTGCAGTCCTGTTTCAAGAAATACAGAAGAAAGTTGTAGCCCTTTCTGAATCACCTAATGACAGAGGATGCTTGGAGAGGAGGGGGAGAGAATGGGATTTGCCCCTCGAGGCTTGCAGTTAACATTTTATAGCACATGACAGTGTCACTGCATAATCTCTTTGTTTATTGTTTCCCACAACGATTTGATCAGCTTTGATAGACCATCTTATTTTTTGTGGAGTCTGGCTACTGCAGAATTTTAACAGCTGGGAGGACAAATGCACGGGGGGGGGGCTTATTTGCTCAAGGTCACACTGTGAACCTTTTATCAGGGTGGGATTCAAGCCTTATATCACCTGTTTCACAGTTCCTTACTGTAGGCAGTAAATGGCACTGCTTTCCGTTTTTAGTGATCCCAGTGGACTGAGAGCGGCAGGTCCTGAAATCTAAACCAGCAGAATTCTTAGGCCCTGGTGATGCCTGAACGATGTTGCCAACAAATTGCAAGTGTGCTTATACAGTGTAGCCCTCTTAAATGCATGCCCCTTTTGCACAGAAAAAAATGTGCATTGAAGCGGGCTGTGCACTTATCCAGATGTACTTGTTGTAATGGAAAAGACTGAGTCTGAAATGTTTTTTTTTTATTTTCTTTATTTCTGTACTTAGAATCGCAAAAAAACAAATATAGTATCCAATAAAATGCATTAATGTGATTACAAATCATTTTGTTAGTGTATTTTTTTTTCACTTTAATTCACTGTATTAAAAAGGCATTGCAGGCAGAATGCTCATTAAAATATTGTTTGCACACCAGCTGGAAATAGGCTGTGCACTTAACGGGTACTAATTACATGTTAATAGATGCATTAGTGAACTGTGACAATGTGCACTTAAAGAAAAACACGGGAAAAAACACAGCTTTCCTCAGACACTACATAAACTCTCAATTAGTGCTTTCAGACAGTAACAACTTTTTTAAATGATTTAAAACAGCTACCCGCAACTTCCACTTTCTGTTGCTGGCAGCCACCATTTCATGAGCAGCAGTGAGATTCCTGAGCTCACTGTATGCTAATATATCTGTTCGACCTCTGCTATTGGTTGGCAGGGCATTTTAGCATAAAGTGAGCTCAGGAAGCTCTCTGCTGCTTATGAGATGGTGACTGCCAGTAATAGAAAGTGAAAGTTGAAGGCCACTGTTTAAATCGCTAAAAAAGCAATTAGAGGTAATTAAAAAAAAATGTTAATGTTTGAAATCACTAATCAAGAATTTCTGTAGTGCCTAGGTAAAGCTGTGGCTTTTCCAGTTTCTCCCTTTAACAAGAAATTTTAACATTGCAGAGACAGGAGAAAATATCAGAAAATAGTAAAGTTGAGCATTTATCCAGAAAATGTGCCCTTATCTGATATGAACTTAAGTGGGCTCCACCATAGTAAACTCAATTGCAGCAGTAAAAGATTTACCATAACTTGATTTCTCCCTCTGCTTGTAGTAAAGGAAAGCAAAAAGGTAACGTCATCCTCGAGTTCATCTGTACTGCAGTTGCTTGGATGGGTTTATCAGCCGGCCAGCAAAGAGCTCTGTGAAACATCTCCCTTCAGTTTTAGTACAATTGATATGCTGCATGCAGAATCATTCACGTAAGGCAGCCTGGGCCAATTTTAAAGGCTTTAAGGGATGAAGAAGGCTATAATGAGAGGCGAGAGCACCAAGGCACTTGTTCCTTCTCCACTAAAAAACAACTCTCAATTGACCTTCAAGGCATATGCATTTAGAATTACTATCACATCATCTCAAGAGGGCACGCTTGAATGTAATTAGTAGCCTCCTTTGTGACTGGAGCTCCAGTGCTGCAGAGGAACAAGACTAGTGAAGCAAAGCTGCCCAACCTAACTGCTGATAAATAAATAAGGCAGGCCGTGGGATTAATCAGAGCTGTGCGGCAGTGCAGTGGCCAGCCATCAGGAACACAGAGAAAACAGAGGATGCTCTTGGCTCCAGAGCCACAGTATAGCTGTGCTGGCAGGCTGCAAAACGTTGGGGCAGCATGCAGGAACAGTACTTTTTCTGGGAGAATGACAATATTTCTTTTGGAGAAAGTTTGAGGTGATGGTGTGGGAGTTCTGCTTTCTACACATCTTTTGAGCTGGTGCACTTATTGCAAAACACTACTTAAAGTGTATGGTAGGGTCCATAGACAAAGTGCAGAATGTCCTGAAATCCAAAGTTAGGTCTGGTGGCATTTAGACTTTTCTGGTGATGCCTGGTCAGCCTGCCCCATGCAAGATTTTGCATATTGCACCTACCCATGATGTTTTCCACTAGGTTGGAGGTTTTAAAGTGTATGTGCCTGGTTAGGAGGGAAACAGGGACACCGAACAAACTGCATATTGGTTCCCTGCTTGCATCCTTAAATGGATCCTACACACGACTCTGCTTGCAAACTGTCTCTTCAGTGTTCCATCTCCGAGTGTACTACATATATGTATTCTTCTGCTGTTGACCTGGTACCTGGCTGAGATAGCAACTGCAGTACACTAGGGAGTTCCAAAAGGACAAAATAGAAAATAATGAATGGGCAACAGTTAACAGCAACACTGTGTTCACTTTGAGAGGTTGCCATGACAACCTAGTAAACCTTGAGAGCGAAGCTTGAGAGGTTTACCATTGTCATGACAGCCTTGAGAAGTGAACTCAGCATTGTTGTTCACTGTTGCCCATCCATTGTCTTTTATAGTCTATGGACAACTGTGGTCAACAAGGGGTCATTTCTCGAGGCTTATGTGGTTCCCAATTGCTTTTGTTATGTGCCCCAACGATAGTGTGACTGAGTGGGAAGAGGATCACTCCGTGCAGCAGCAGGGACAAAGGGAAAGCTGCGGCGGTTTTGGAGGAGTTTAAGAGAGCCGTGGTGGCTCCATGAGTTTCAAGAGCTATGTTGTTTTGAATCAGGTTTGCAAATGAATTCATTACAAAAAATAAGAAAAAGTAGAAACAGTGAGCAAGCGAGTGTTGCTTGCCAGTTCAGGGGATTGTGCTAGTGAGCCTTTCGCCGAGTGAGGCGTGGTATGGCTGGAGTCTCATGGCAGGAAACATGTGCTGATGATCTGCCTCCATTCAATCAGTGGAGAAGGGGAAGCAGGGGTTTGCCACACACTGTAGTACTAGGATGGGGAACAAGAACCAGATGGATAGATTTGAATGCCACCTACCGTACTGTAGTGTATGGGAGAATGCACTTATGATAGCTTGATTTTCATTTTTTCTTTCATCAGTTTCTTCTGCTAGTTGAAAAAAAAAAGAGTGACTGGTGCAGCTGTCAGGGTAACCGCCACGTGATGACATTCCAAGTTGTACCCTCATAGTGACATACTCAAAAGGGCACAAAGAACCTCTTGACATCACAACGATACAACAACACTGGGAATTCATAGAATTGAGGTAATAATAGCCCTCTCCCATACACTATACACTTGTTTGTAGTTTGTTGTCCTCACGGGATCACACTATGGTGTTGGGGGCCCTCCTAGAAAATGGATTGGGGGGCCTAGGGCTGATGTGCTCAAAAAAGCAACACACTAAAGATTGGTACACAGGGTCTATTTTTTATATGTACATGTAGTGATCAGAAAGCCCCATTAAATTAGAAATTAGAATTGCTCCAGAAGTCCAGGTGGTGGGACGTGTCCAGGAAGGTGCACAGGGGAGTTGCTCACCCTTGGATCCATTTTTCTGCTTTTGTCCCATGAGCCCCTCCCACCCTTCCCTCCTCCTGCTTTCCTTCTCTCCTCCATCCTCCCTGGTTCCCTGATCCCTCACTCCTCCCTTCCTCCTGCCTCCATCTTGAATGTTCTATTTATTTATTTTTATTTTATTTATTTATTTGGTATTCGGAAAATAACCTTTGAGTCAAGGCTCTTTTACAAAGGTTCCACATCATGTGAACAGAGTATAGACATTTAATCAAGAAGGTTACAGTTTGAGAACATTTGAGACACTATACAGCACAACAATCAGGAAAAGGTTACAGAGTTTCTTAGACATTTAAAACAATAGACAGCATATGGACATCAACTTTAGTTGATTACAAGTGCAGGTAAGGTGCAGAGGCACTAGAGGTTAGGTTAGGTTGGGCAGAGGGTCAGTAAAGACAGGATTTAGGTATGGGAGAAGGGGGCCTCTAGTAAAAATGGTCAAGGAGGCAGGGCTGAGGCCGAGGAGGCAGAGACCCATCCTAGTGTTGAGACGGGGGAGGGGTGTACAGGAGTAGCCCCTTAGAGTGATTCAGAAGCTTTGTCAAGGAGCATGTGGGATGGTGGCTTCTGTCTTGTGCTGAGAATAGTTGCTGTTAGCAGAGCCAAGGCTGGTCATCCAGAGTCTATCAGCTGCTGGAGAAGCAGATGCACACAGAGCTGGAGGTCAGGTAGTGCTTAAGGTCTGATTTGAAGCCATACAGGCTAGTGGAGTTCCAAATGGACTCGGGTACCTCATTAAGCCAAAGAGGGTCTCTGTAGGAGAAGGCACGCTGTCTGAGAGCTGTGTGTTGGAATGGCACCACGAGGGCCCCCTGCATTCTGTTTCTGGTTATATGCTGTGCGCCTGGGAGGGAGAAGATGCCTGCTACACACGGGGGAGCTTTCCCCAGTAATGTGTTTTTGCCTAGGAGGCATCTGAGGAATTTAGTCCTGCACCCAAGAGACAGCAGGTGTGTCTGTTCATAGAGGGAACTGGTGCGGGTCATTCAGTCGCCATTCAGGATGAGCCTGCAGGCCTTGTTGAGAGCTACGTGCACCCTCTTGAGCACAGAGTCTGATGCTGTATTACAGACAACCAGGCTATAGTCCATGGTGGAGAGGATGGAACTCATGACTGAAAGGCGGATGGCTGCCATGCTAAGGTGTTTTCTGTGCCTGTATAGCACACCAAGCTTGGTGTTGAAAGTCTTGACCACCTGGTCGACATGTTGAGCATAGGATAAGGTGTCGTCCAGGGTGACTCCAAGGTATTTGAAGGAGTGTACCTGTTCCAAGGTGATGAGTACATTGTTTTAGATCCTTGCTTCCCATCCACCCCTTCCTCACTCACCCCTACTCTCCCTCTCAACTACCACGTAGACGCTGCTCTGTTCCAGTTAAGCTCCTTATCTCGCTGCTGCTATTGGTTGCAGGAGACATTGAGCCCAATCCTGGCCCTGCTCACTTGTCTTCCACCTGCCTCCCCAAAGGGTTGAGTGGCACACCTCAATGTCAGAAGTCTCCTCCCTAAAGTAGACCTGCTACAACCGCTTATGGTTAACCTTCACCCTGATATGTTAATTATCTCTGAATCTTGGCTTCCCCCAAGAGTCCAGATACCGCGGTCACCATACCTGGGTACTCCATTACCCACCAAGATCGTGCCAATAGGAATGATGGTGTTGCCATTTACCTCTCCTCTGCCATCCAGTTCACCCTTATACTCTCTATCTCTTCCCCATCTGCCTACAAACTTTTATTCCTCAAACGTTCCCTCCCTTTCCCTAGCCCCATCTTCGTGACTGGCATCTACTGCTGCCCAGGCCTCTCCCCCTCTTCTGTCACTGACCTCCTCACTACTATCTCAACTGATGAATTACTCATCCTTGAGGACTTCAATTTAAATTGTCTCTCCCCTTCTCAATCCAGATTTCTGCCAAAACATTAAGTCCCTTAATATTTCTCAACTGATCTGTGACCCTACCTGCCACAACCATAAATCCCTCAATCACACCCTGCTGGACTGGGTTCTTGCCTCCCACCCCCAACGGATTACTGATGCCAGCACCCTTCTGGACACCACCAGTGACCACCATCTGGTCTACTGTGTCCGCAAATTTGCAAATCACACCACCCCAAGGCCCCACCCAGGCTCCTCCAGATCTGGCCCTTCCAATCATTGGTCTTTTCCTCCCTTCCCATGGACTTGGCAGCTACTGACTGGTCGCCCATCTCTTCTGCCAACTTCATTGATGTTGCTGTCAATTATTTTAAGTCCAAATTCCGTCTGTTTGGGACCTGCACACTCCCGTCAGGAAAACCAGGGTTCGTGGTTCCCACCTCCCTTAGATCTCTGCCAAATTGCTGGCCTGTCTGCATGCTCGAGATCTTACCTGGAAGGCTCACAAGTCCTCTCACTCCCCTGCTGATTTAGTCAAGTACCTTGCCCTTTGCAACCCCTGTACCAAAGCCACTTGGTTTGTCAAGGCGAAGTACTTTGCCTTCACCTTCCAGACCAATATTAACCATCCCTCCAAGTTCTGGAAGGTCATCCATGCCCTTCCCCCCCCAACCCAATCCTCCTCCATGGTCCTCAAGGTAGGGGATATCACCATTTCTGATCCTCTCTCTGTTGCCACCAAGTTCAATAGTTTCTTCACCCCCTGTGCCTCCTCCCTTCTCTCACCATCCCTCCCACCCCTCCCTCCCTCCACCTATCTTCCCATCTTCCCTTTCTTCTTCTCTCCTACATCTCGTGCTGATACTCTCAAGTCCCTCTTAGCCCTAAACCCTCTGAAAGGCAGGAGCCTTGATGAGCTTGAACCTACACTCCTTCATCTCTCTGCCTCAGCTATTGCTCTGCCTCACTCCTCCCTTCTAAACATCTCTTTCTCCCTTGTCTCTGTCCCTGATGCATGAAAACATGCTACTGTCATATCTCTTCCTAAACGAGGCAACCACTCCAGTCCTGGCAGTTACTGGCCTATCTCTCTGCTCCCACCCTTGCTAAACTTCAAGAACACATAGTACTTTCTCAGCTCTCCCCCTTCCTTAATTTGTTCTCCTTCTTCACCCCTATCCAGTCTGGTTTCTGTAAATCCCACTCCACTTCCTCCTCCCTCCTCTGGCTTACTGACTCCATTCTCTCAGTCATGTATCAGAGCCTTATCACCTCCACCATATTTGTCGACTTGGCCAAAGCCTTCAACACTGTAGCCCACCCACTTCTCCTTGACAAAATTATAGCAGCAAGGCTTTCCACATCTGCTACTAACTGGTTCTGCTCCTACTTTGGTGGTAGGATTCAGTCAGTTAGAACTGGAGATTCTTTATCCCCTCCACTCCCTATCACCACTGGTCTCCCCCAAGCTTCTGTCTTTGGCTCTGTCATCAAGGCACAGATCAGGAAGTATAGGAAAACCAGGAACAGTTTCAGAATTCACAACTAGCATTTTATTTTTCTCAATAACAGCAAAATCAAAAATAAAATTTGTTCAGTATAACTATTTACAAAGACAGCACAAACACAGAAAACAAAGTCCTTCTGAGAGTATCTCTTAATTCCAAGTTTCAGTCTCAGTCCCTCACTCTCCTTGTCTCTCTAGAAAAAACATTGCTGCTCTTTTTAGGAGTCTTTGTCTGGGAACTCATTTACAGAACCTGCTTCTCATAGAACTTTCTTGTAAGTTTCTTTCCTTACAGGTGCAACAAAACAGTACATGGTGTCCTGGAACTGATCTCTTGTTCACAGCTCTGCAAAGGGCTTAAAAACTTCATCTTAGGTTAACCCCTTGAGTTCCAAATAGCTTTCTGCATTCATTTCAACAGTATAACTATAAAGAGTTTTAAATAAAGGGATCCCAGTATAAGTGATGTTTCCACATAAAGATTCACATATATTTTTATACCTGCAGATATGCAAGTGGGAAGAAAAGACGGAACAGCAAGTGAAGGCAGAGAGATAGTGAGAGGCGTAGAATTGCAAAACTGTTGGAGTGATCTGCTCCTAGGTCTCACAAGAAAATTTGGTTGCCCAGCCAGACAGACAAGAGACAGAAAAGGAGAGGATAGAACAGACCCTTGCATTTAAACTCTTTCTGCATAACAAATGGGGCAGGGCCTTATACAACCCTGTCACAGGCTCAGTTCTCTTTTCAGTTTCCTGAACAACCTCCCCACTTTCTGCATTTCTACATCCATCCATATGCAAGCAGATGATACAGTTCTTTACGCCTCTGGTTCCTCCCTTTCTGATCTGATGGCCAAGCTCCAGCTGGACTTCGACAACATCCAGCACTGGTTCTGATCAAATCAACTGCCCCTCAATGCCAGAAAAAAAAAGTCTCCATGACCTCTGGCACTAGGCACAAGCTCTCTACACATACTGGCCTCCCCTCCTTGCACACCCTAGATGGGATCAAGGTCAATGATGTTCCTACCTTTAAGTACCTCGGGGACTAGCTTAATCAGCACCTCGACTTTTCTGGACATGTGGATGCCATCCACAAAAAACCACACCCTTAACTAAGTCCATTATACAGGAACAGTGGTTGCATCCACCTGCCGGCTCGTAGAGATTGTTCAGCAAATGATTTTCCCCATCTTTGACTATGGAAACATTGTCTACAGTGCTGCTCCTAAGTCCACTCTGACCAGAGTGGACTCCCTCTTCAACTCCTTCTCTCGCTTTGCTCTGGACTGCCTGCCCCACACCCACCATTGCTCCCTTTACACCTCCCTGTCCTTTCGCTCCCTTGAAACCAGGCACCTCACTCATTGTACCTCCTTTATCATTAAATTCTGGCTTGGCTATCTCCCCTTTTCCCTCACTTCTCTCCTCCCTCCCCCTACACCATTTGTAACTCTGGCTTCTGCTCCCTAGAACTCCCTACTAGGTCATCCTCAGCTGGCCAGGCTGCCTTCTCCTACCTCTTCTCCAAACTATGGAAATTCCCTCCCCCTCTTTACCCATGCTGCCTCTTTTCTATGCTCTCCCTTTTACTCAAGTTCTCTTCTCACTCCTGCAACTGCACCTGACCCTCTCTGTACCTCTCATCCCCTTCCTTCCACTCCCTCCACCTCTCCCATGCCTTGTCACCTTCCCCCCTCTAACTACTTGCCCTAGCTCCTGCTGCTAACCCCCATTCCCCCCCCTTCAAACAGACTCTTCTTGAATGTCTGCTGATTAGCCTTGCTACCACCTGCCTGCATTATCTGCACTGTGCACTTTAATTTGTATCCTCTTGTTTGTCCTCAGGATGCATCCTGCTATATTCATGCCAATCTGCATATTTTGCTTTAACACCTTCAATGTTGCTTGTTATATGGGGCTTTTTATGTTTTTACCTGCTATGTAAACACTGTTCTGTTGCTCATGACCCTTATCTACCCCCTCCTCTACACCTCCCCCCAGGACACATCTGGAAGCAAGCTTTTACCAGCTCAATATGTCTTTCTTGAAGAAAGAAAGAAAGAAAGAAAGAAAGAAAGAAAGAAAGAAAGAAAGAAAGAAAGAAAGAAAGAAAGAAAGAAACTGAAAAAGTACAATACATTAAAATGAGGTACTGTATTGACAAGTGGTGTTCACAAACATTTGAAACAGTAGCCTAGTTTAAAATAGCCAGGACCACAGTTCAAATGGTCAATCAAACTTGTGGCTGCTACATTGTCTGTTTTTCCATTAGATTTAGAACTTTTGCGCTGGTAGATGGAAACGGACTGCACATTTTACAAAGATGACCACTTGCTGAAAAAATTGTCCAACAAGTTGTCAGAACCTAGGAAAACTGCCACAAGCTGTAGCAGAGTTAGACAAGCATTTGTCCATGCCGAATGCTGGCTTGCTGGCATTGGCATTGGTAGTGCAGGAGTTAGAGAGATGCATGATAGGAATGGCAGTGAAGTATTGAACTAATGCCAACCCCCAGCCCCACCCTACAATGATTGAAAGGCATTGGGGGTGTGCCTTTGGGCCATCGGCTATAACATTTATGCCATTCCACCTCACCCCACCCTGCAGACACTGACAGGTGTTGCAGTGTGCTTTGTGGGTCTTCGGTCCTTATGCTGACCCCATTCTATAAGGAAATATGCTGAGATGGATTTAATATCGGAGAATGGGGTGAACGTTAGGGCTGAAGATCCTAAGGCACACCTTGATGGCTGTCAATGGCTGCAGGGTGGGGGTGGAATACCATGACCATTACGGCCAATGAACCCAAGTCACACCCCTGACACCTGTCAGTCTCTACAGGGTGTGGCATTACAGTTGGAAACCATAATGCCCCTGGTGTTTGTTGGTATTTCACTCCAAATTTTCAACATGGGCTTTCTGGGAGACCACCTCATGAACAGGGGCACTATTATTTTGTTACTCAATCCTGAAAGGTGATTTTGCAAAGCAGCTGCACCATTCAGTGCCACAGGTGCGGAAACACATTTCTGGCAGGATGTGAAAAATGACAGCTGTACTGTTCATAAGGAGATGTGAAAAAATGGCAATGTTGAAAAGCTGGAGTGAAAATATGAAAAATCGGAACGTTAAGAGTGTGCATAGAAACTGTGCAACGCACACTCATCACACAATCATTTTTGGGAATTTTTCCACCAAATGTTCAACATGGGCATTTTGGGACCTCCCCTCATGAACAGTGATAATGTGATAGTGTTAATCTGTCCCAAAAGTTAATTTCCCACAGCGACTGCTCCATTCAGCGCTACAGGTGCGAAAACATGTTTTGGGCAGGATGTGAAAAATGACAGCTATACTGTTCATAAAGAGGTGTAAAAAAAATGGCAATGTTGAAAATCTGGAGTGAAAATATTAAAAATTAGTGATGTTACGAGCGGCATAGATAATGTGCAACACACGTACGTAACATGGTAATTTTTTGGAATTTTTTCACCAAATTTTCGACATGGGCTTTTTGGGACCCCACCTCATGAACAATGGTACTGTCATTTTGTTAATCAGTCCCAAAAGGTCATTCCGTGCAGTGAAGGCGAAATCACCTTTTGGGACCGAGAAATGAAATGACAGTGAAGTATTCATGAGATGGGGTCCCAAGAAACCCATGTTGAAAATTTGGGGCCAAAATTCCCAAAAATGGCTGATATATCAACTTCAATTGAAACTCCCCATTGACTCCCATTATAAAGCTTACCGTCATTTCTTCAGTTTGCGGTTGGCCTTTGAAGACTGCAGACCATCCTGGTCCAGAGAAGATCACTGCTGCCAACCTCCAGAGGTCAGTATGGGTTTAGGGGGGTGCAGGGAGGTGGGTGCTTAGAGGAAGGGGTTGGGATGGGGGAGGGGGCAGGGGTGGGACAGTGATGGACCATTTTCTGTTTTGCAGGTAAACAAAAAAAAAAAAAAAAATTCCAGGGACCATTTTCTTTATTTTACAGGGAAAAAAAATAAAGGCATTTAGGCACACTGGGGTAGGCTCCCAGTGTGCCACATTGTGGGGGGGGGATATGTGCCAACACAGGGATTGGGTGCCCCAATGTTGACTTTTCAAGGAGTGTGTGACAGGTGGGGATAGGGAATACATGCCGACATGGGAATGGGGCACCCCGATGTCAGCATTCTGGGGAGTGTGTGGTGTGCAGCAGGAGCCACCATATTTATTGAAATGTTTCACCAGGGAAAGGCACACTAAACAAACACCTTGCTCCTGAAGCCAGCTCGGTGGCAGGAGCCAACCACTTGCTCCTGGAGCAAGGCCCGTGGACAGAGTGCTCGGCCGCAGGAGCCGACAAGGTTGCGAGGGGGAGAGGTGCTGCTGCAATGACGAAACTGTTCATGATTGCAGCGGCATATTTCTTTCAAGTTTTTGGCACTCTTTGAAGTTTCTGTCATTGCCAGCATGCTCACCGATTGGCGGCTGAGGGACGCACCCACTGAAGCATCCCCTGCATCGGCCACAATACTGACACACCTCTGAAATGTGCTACTACTGCAAGATGTTGCTTGTGCATGCACAAGCCAACATAAAAATAGCTCAGAATTCTGGTGCAGTCTATGGCTTCAGTAGAGCCAGGGCTTGTAGTGATGTTGAGACATTGTGTACCAACACTGAAAATTTGGCCATCAGCGTTTTTCTGACTGCTAGGATTTCTTTTAAAATCTCACCCCTAGAAAGCATCTTGTCACCTGTATTTAGACTTACCTGAGCCTACTGTTTAGTGACAGCAGTCAGTCAGACCCCATCAGTGCAGCTGTGCTGCTGTTTTTACTCCAACAGACTATAATGAGTACTAAATGTTTTGAAAGTAAGTGATGGCTTACAGCACTTCTGTAGTGCTCTTTGGAGCTCTTGTTAAATTTCATTGATGTCACAACAGACTTTGGAGGGGGATCCTTTCTGGTGTTTTTTGTTTTGTAGCAGAACTGAAATGTACAAATTTGAAGAAACACATTACGTTAAAAAAAGGGAACCAATGCCTGCCTCAGTGGAGTCTGTAAAAGTGTATTGTGCTACCATGCGAATAATGTGCTGGGTCTCATTTACAGAAGGGGCATTTTGAGGCATTTCTGATCATGGGAGGAGACTAAAAAGAAGGAGAACTGGGAAAATGTGTTGGATTTGCAAGTGGGATGATAGCCTTCAGCCCCCGACCCCCCCCCAACACACACACAAACACACATCTGTCACCACCACCAGGCCTGTGACACTACAGCTACAAGCTAAGAAAAGATCCTGCTGCTCTTTGGTGTTGGTAAAGGGCCTTCCATGCTGTGACAAATCAGCAGTCTCTGAAGGTGGGGGGACTAGGGTATTGTGATGAGGGTCCCAGAGGTCATTGCAATGCCTGGCTGGGAGTGGGGCATTAGTGAACCTCAGTGAATGAAATGCTGGGGGCAGGGAGCAACACAGAGGAAAAAAAAGGGATTTATTTATCTATTCCTTTTTTGGTAAAAAATGACTGAAAATAAAGTTTTCTGAAACAGGCATGTTTAGGTCAAACAGCTTGACTAATACGAATGTTGAAGCTTTGCAGAAATCGGAACATGAAATCAGTCATTACTGGGTGGGATCAAGTTCTTAGATGACATTCAACACCAAGAACAGATCTAGAAGCAAATGATTTGATACCTTTTATTGGACTAACATAGATGTAACAAAAACAACAAAGTGCTTTATCTTTCAGACCAACCCAGTCCTGCCTCAGAAGCTTAATGACCTTAATGATTCTGAGGAAGTACTGGGTTGGTCCGAAAGCTGAAGCACTTTGTTCTTTTTGTTACACCCATGTTGGTTCAATAAAAGGTATCACATCATTTGTTTCTGGATCTGTTCTTATGAGGACCAATACAGCAAAGACTAAATCTGTATGTCATTAAATACCAAGTTAATTGTAATGTTTTGCCAGCTCATGACAGAGGACCAGTATTTCCATGGCCTTATGACAGCATGGAAAGGATCTTATAAGAATCTCCATCTAGCCCCAAATTTTATTGCCTAGGTTCTTTTGTGTTGTATCTTAAAGTGATGGAGTCAGCACTCAAGTGGTTGGAGCCCTGGCTTGTGAACCATGAAGCCCAGGTTCCGAGATCCCATAACAGCCAGTGGCTCACCTGGTGGCTTTGGGCACATCACTTGCTTACACTGTAGTACACTCCCCCTATGTAAAATTGGACAGCAGCAGGGCTCCACACAGACTGCGATACTATGACTGCTGGTCTGTCCTGGGTAAATAAATAGCAAGGACTGAAATTAAGCATCCCAGGGTGGCAACGGGAAACCTACAACCCCCTTCCCCCTCCAAAAAAAAACAGCATCAGCAGCACTTTTGGGCACTTTCAAAAGGATCTGCTGCTAAAGTGTCCAGCCCCCTTATAAATGTTATTCGCTTCATTATTCCATCCTCTACCAGTCACTTGCTTTACTTCAAGGTGTGGTGGCCTGTTGCAGCCCCCTTCTTACCTTTAGTCAGATTGGGCATGTCCCTCTGACACCCCTCCATGAGGCTGGAAGTTTTGGTTGTGATACAAGGGGAGACTCAGCCAAACACTAACATAGCTGTGCATAAGAACTCCCAACACACTTTGTGTCTTCTCACCTATTGAATGTTATCACATCAGACGTGGATCACAGACACTATCACTTGCATTTCTTCATCAGCAGTAAGCTCAGTAATTCTGCCTGCCTGCTTTGGTTCTTCTACCTGCCTTCTGTTCTCAGCAACTCTTTGCAGTTTCAGTATCAAATATGTAGAGGAATAATTATTTTCTGCATCCATTCTTTGAGGTGGCCAAATAAACAAATCTGTGAGCATACCTGTCTGACGCAAGAATGGCCACCCATGAGGTATTTAATTTATTTAACCTTTGTTTCCTGTTCTTCTGTATTATTCTCACCCCTCACATTGCAATAGGTTTTAAAAAAAAAAAACGGAATCAAATCGAGACTTTATTTTGCTAAGTACTATCTCTTGGAGACTGAAACCACATGCGCAAGTGTGGCCCTGATACAAGGTTGCAAGATTACGTTTCGTTACCCATAAATGTTTAGGGTATTTACAATACAAAAGATACCGATACAGTATTAAGGAACAGTTTGGTGAGAGTTATGCAGGTTTAAGCGGATACTAATTTATAATCTTGTATATTTTGTGCACGGTCTAACCTGGAGTGTGCTGAAATTACCAAAGCAGGACACAACTGCCAATAAAGAGGCTGAACAAAAACAAGTTTTTATTTATTTGTCTGTGAAATTTGCCCCAATGTTATTTTGTAAAACTCTTCCCTTAATTAGAGCATGAAAAATGTGTGTATGAATTTTCCACAGTTTTGCCTGTTGGCTGTGACTTAGAGTTCAGCTTTTATGATTTTTATGAAACGGCCTAATGACATAGAAACTTGTTACAAATTCACAGTATTTGAGGTGTAGAGCTATTTTAATTAAGACAAAATGTTTTTATAGAAAGGTGCTGGAAGATAAAGACTCACAGTTTGCCATGTCTGCCCATTTTCCTACCTGACCTGTTTCTCCCTTTCAGTGGACATGCCTTGGACACCATCCTACTGGCAGCCCCATCCCTACCCCATCCTCGCCTCCTTCCCTGCCTTTGCTTTCATCAACTCGTTATAGCTATCCCACTTGAAACCTATCACTGTCTTGGTGTTTACCACCTCTGTGGAAAACTTGTGTTTATTTTTTTATTTGATAATCTTTGGCCAGAAAAGACACACTAAGGTGAGGCTTGTTTCCAGCCGTGTCCTCGGAACACAGGGAAGTTAAGTGACTTGCTCATGGTCACACAGTATATAAGTGGGGCTGTGGGATTCAAGGCCAGTTCTCCAAGTCTGCAGCTCAGTGCTCTTAACCACTATGTTGTACTGCTTCCCCAAATTGTTCCAGCTATCCAATCCACCACTCTTTCCATAAAGAAGTATTTTCTCACACCCTTCCTGAATATACTCCCCAGCTTACGATTGTGCGTCCTGGTTGTTGGTCCCTTACAAGGCTGGAACAGGTCACACATTGCTCTACTGTTTCTTCCTCTCAGCTTTTTAAAGGTTTCAGTCAAATTCCTGCTCTCTCTTCTGGTCTCCAGCGAGTACATGTTCAGACTGACTAGGTGCTGCTAATATGTTTTCCCTGCTGACCCTGTATCACCTTTGTAGCCGACCTTTGGACAGACTCTATATGGTCCTTACCCTCTTCCTGGTGTGGAATCAGAACTGGACACAGTACTCCAGGTGCGGCCTCACCAAGGAACCATAGAGGGGCAACAGTACCATATTTCTCATATCGGAGACCCACTTCCTATACACCCCAGCATTTTGATTACCGTCCTGAGTACCCAGGTGCACTGGCCTGATGGCATGAGACTATCACTATTGATGACCCCCCAAGTCCTTTTCCTCTGTGGTCGCACAAATTTTTTTTTTTAACCCCATCCAATAACCCAGTGCTTGGGCTACCCACACCTCTGTGAATAACTTTGCAGTTCTTAACATTACTCTTCAGTTGACATACCTTGGACCACCCTTTCAACATTTCTAGGTCTCTGTTCATATCCCTAATCTCCTCTTCAGTGACTAACCTGCTGCAGAGTTTAGTATTTTATGCAAAAATGCAAATTTTACTCCATGATCCCTTTGCCTGTGTCACACATGAACACATTAAATAGTACTGGCCTTAACACTGATCACTGTGGCACTTCACTTGCGTCCTCCCTGTCCTGTGAGTGTGTTCTATTTACTACCACCTCTGGGTCATTTTTCACAGCCAGTTTGTTATCTACCTTGTAAGTAACAAGTCTTCTGTGGGGCACCAAGTTGAAGGCCTTATTGAAGTCTCAGTACAGCACATCAAACCCTGTCACTTGTCCACTGCTCTTGTTACTGAATGGACAAACTCTACAAGGTGGGTCTGGCATGACCTTCTCTTCAAGAAGCCGTGCTTCCACTCATCTTGAAGTCCATTTGGTTTTTATAAAGTCTGCCATTTGCTTTTAATGATAGTCTCCAGTAGCTTCCCCAGTATAGAGGTGATGCTAACTAGCCTGTAGCTTCCTGTGTCTTCTCTGCTCCCACTCTTGTAAAGCGGGAGTGCATCTGCCCTCCTCTAGACAACTGTGACTATTACAGTCTCCAGGGAGCAGTTGAACAAGTCCTCCGGTGGCCCTGCAGCAAGCTCTTCCCCAACTCCCTCAGCACTGTGGGGTGCAGCCTACTGGTCCTGGAGACTTATACACTTTGAACACCCTTAGACTATTTAGTACCCTTTCCTGTAGTGCCAGTCCCAGTTCCTATGACCTCTTGCTTTTTTCCTGAGAAGGATCAGGAAAAAGCAGATATCGTGAACAAATACTTTTCTTCAGTCTTCACAGAGGAAGGGGAAGGGGATGGAATGCATTAAAGCAACAGATGCACTGGAAAGGGGAAGGTAGACACAAGTCCCTTTACAGAGGAGATAGTCCTGTGAGGACTCACGAATCTGAAAGTGGACAAAGCTGTGGGGCCAGATGGGGTACCGAGGGAGCTCAGGGAGGTATTGGATGCACCCCTGACAATCCTTTTTAATAAATGTTGTTTCATCATAGTTACCAGAGGTGATGGACCTAAAGCAGAACATAAAGTACAATTATCCATCTGAGAACAAGAATTTTAACAAACCTGATAGCACTATACAACCCACATTTTCCTGATAATGATTCCTTGGAGTACCTGACTTCCAGGGTTGGTTACTAGGGACATCATAACAAGATTATTTCTGGTATGGCACACAAATAAAATTTGATCAAGAGAGGGCAGTAAGTTATACTGTTACAGCCTTTCCTCTATTCAAAAAACAATAATACTTGGATGGAAATTTGGGGGGGGAAGGGGTCACATGCTGTTCCAGACTCTATGGGTTTAACAGCCCTATGGGTAAGTTCTGCTGCTTTTTCTGCCATTGGGTCACAATCCACTGCTTATGACATCACAACCTGTTGTCACAGAAATTATTCTGATTTCAAAAGCAAAGGATTATAACTTCATGATAGAATAAACAACAGAAACAAATGAGATATATGGAACAAGGAGCCTTTTTTTATTCAATATTTTTGAATAAAACATTCTGAAATTTAATTATTGGGGGAACGGAAGGAGATTTGAGTCCTGCTGATGCCACAAACATACTCCTCCTTGCCTCAGTGAGTCTATTCATCTAAGACAACCTCAACGAACCCTGAGATCTGCCTCCCTCCTCCTTCTCATAATGCCCAAAATGCAGTTAGCTGTGGCCCGTAAATCATTCACCTACGCAGCTGTGTCTAACTGGAACTCCCTTCCTCCATCCATTCTGTCATACTCCACCCTCCCTGAGTTCCAATCCAACTTGCTTTCTTTTCTCTCTGCCTCTACACCTTGCTTCTGCTACTGGTGATAACCCCAACAGCTATCTATTTCTCGTCCTTGTTCTTCCCCTAACCCTGGCTTCTTACCTTGCCCTCTGTGCCTCACCTTTAAACATGACTGCTATTGGTTAGCCCTTTTGTGTCTGATATCATTAGCTAACAATTATATATTGTAGTGTACACTCTTCAATATGTCATGTATTAGTCGCACTACTGTGTAACCTACCTGCTTGTTATTTCATAAATCTGTGGTTGTACCTGTCTGTATCATAATCCTGTGGATCATCGAACGCTATATATCAGTTTTCCCATTGTAACTGTCATTGTTATGTTAAAGCACCATACTGTATACATACTGCACTTCTGGTTCGCCCCTGAAAAAGGGACTGCAGTTGTCTCAGTGGAGTTACCCGGGTTACCAAAACTCAAACAAACAAACAAACATACCAACTGGGATTCATTTGCAAGAAACTGTAAAATACCTTTAAAAGGATACAGGGAGATAAATGTCCAGTTAGGTTTCTCGACGTCTTATGCCCAGCCACACAAATATACCCCAAAGAGCCACACCCAGTGCAAAGCATCATGGGTAGCAGTATGCTATTCCTTCTGCAGGGCAAAGTTACAAATATTCAATATGACTAAATGTACAAAAAAATAGTTGCAAGAATCAAAGTGTCATGAATCTGGATTGAACTGAAAAATATCTTATATTTCTAAAAATGTTGGAAACACCAAATTTTGCTCACCTGCACGCCTTTTCTTGGACTAATGAGAATAACCAGGAACCTTTGAAATGCTATCAAAGCAACATGAGATCGAGATGCAGTCTTCTTCAGAGTTATATTCAGTGGCCATTGGGGGTCCTAGGAAATCATATTGACATGCTCTAATCCAGTGGTGCACAACTTTTTTTTTGTGGAGGGACAGACTGAAAACTTGAGTCAAGGCTGAGGCCCGAGGGCCACTGTATAATGGCCCAAGGTGACAAATGTCTAGCAAGACATTATTAAATGTACACATAAAATAAATCAAAACATACATTTATCTATCTATCTACAAGTTAGTAAAATTAAAAACAAAATCAAATAAACAAAGGCTGTAAGGGGGATGCTGCTAGGTCCTTGGGGGCCACAGATAGCTGCTGTGGAGGCCGTTCGAAGCCCCCGGGCCATATGTTGTGCATCACTGGTCTAATCCATCTGCCACGTCTGGCCAAAGAGGGAACTGCAGTGCAGGTAATAGCCTTTTATCATACTGCAGATATATTGGTTAAAATGCTCTACCATTTTAAAGACCATCCATCTACAGCATGGATGGTTTCTATGAGGTCATTTTCTGGGCCATTAAGACAACACTTGCTTTGTGCCTGAGCTCCTTGGTGCTGAGGCACTTGTTTGAACACTGTGCTGCCTATTGGAATTACTTGACCTCTGGTCACTGACAGGGGTGGTTGTCAGGGAGCATGATGCATTTCTCCTCTTTGTCCTGTCGAGTACAGCTGGCGATGTGCCGAAAATCACAAACGCACAACCTTAAATAAAAGATGACCTGGAAAAGAATGTGTAGCACATCAGCAAGGAGTCCATAAAAAGGAAAACAACACATCCGTTCTATTGGAGTGGTTCAAGTGGTCCTCAGTTGTTAGTTCTCGTCTTGTTTGTTTAGTTGCTGACCTGGAAGGTCTTGGTTTTGATCAGGTCAGCTGTTCTGCAGAGAACCCAACTCTTACATAGGTGTATCTGAACCTAATACAAGGGTCTTTCATAAGAGAAGGGGATGGCCTGAGCTCTGAAAGGGTCCTACATTATTTGGAGTAGGGAAAATCTCAGAAAACTTTGAAACTCCAGGCGCTTTTTGTACTGTAGTAATTTATGTATTTAGGGTTCATTTTCTTTGTTTATGACATATGGATAATATCATTAAGTACAACCTGACTCATACAGAAAAATGATTAATCACTCAGTGATGGGACATTACATCAGTGGCTAATGATTATGCTGTCAATCAGTGACATCACATCAATGAATTTCGTCTTATCTGTCAATCAAACTGGCCATTTTATTTATGGCTTGAGAGGATCCACATGTTAAAGCACTAAGGCACAACCTGACCAAATTATTAGCCAGGCAGGATTGTTTACTTATGAACATTCCAGGTAAATCTTATAACAATACAAAGGTGCCTCATGCTAATAGTGCCAAAATTCTGAACTTCTAAATTCTGTTGACATAGTCTAGTTCCCACAGTCTAGTTCCAATTTTCTGCAGAGTAAAACAATTCAATTTGAAATTTAAGTTTCATTTTTTTTTTTAAACAGAAATCTTCAGTAGGATTTCTAATGTACAGATACAGTGTCCCATAAAAGTGCCTTCTCGTGTCTTGTGTATGCAAGAACTGTTCCACTTCACTTTGTAGTTCTCTCACCCAAAGAACTTGAGAATTGACTAATATAACCATAATCGACACAGTAACTGGACATATTAAACATATAAAGTGAAACAAAATCAGTAACAAGGAAATAATTCCATCTTAGGTTCTGATGACATTCTATAAACCACTTGAGCTCCACTCGTGTGGTCTATGATGTCACCTGAACTGCTTGACCGAAGTATTTATCAGTCTAAGTGCACGTGTCATATCTTTGACTTTGTATCTCTTCTGATGTGTTTGTTGTCTGTATGCTAATTGTATGTACTGTGTATGTTGGCATGTTGTGGCCCCAGGTCATTCTTATAAATGGGCACGTGGTGCTGAAAGTCCTAGCTGATTATCGACAACCAAATAAATAAATGTCCTTATAAATCACTAATGCTCATCTGTTATTCTCTATAGAGTATAATCTTCCTGTAACCCTTGCTATGCCTCATACTGATGCATCTGTCCTGGACTAAACATGAACGTTCTAAAGGGCATGTACCTCCACATTGGGCAGACTTGTTTGACCATAGAACCTTCTTCTGCTGGCACAATGCAATGTTTCTATGAATTCCAACACCTTCTAAATCTGCCGACATCATAGTCCCCCCCCCCCACGTTTCTGTCTTAGTAGAAAAGTAGATTGTTGGATCATTTTAGGTGGCTGTTCTTCCATGGGTTCAAACTGAAATAAAATGGTTAAATGCAGCTATATCTTCAGGCATCTTCTGTAGCTGGACAGGGGTTCGAAATTAATCTTATTGTTAAGCTCAGTGCCCCTCAAGTAACAACACAGAGCTGAATCCTAGCTTTCTCTGTCTAAAAATGCTGTTCAAAATAAATGCTATTTCAAAATTGAAAACCTCAGGTCTGATGACAGTATGAATACTGCCACAGTTTGTCCTTGGCTCTTCCTAGGAATTCAAAATGTCATGTGCTCTCACAGAGCAATTAACAGACAAAGACAGGAAACACAGCCAAGGCCTTCAAAGGGATTGTAAACTTCTCTCAAACAGCTAGTCTAAAGACTGCTGATGAAATACTCTGAAATAGCACGCCCATTGGCGCAGCTGTACAGCTATAGCTCATAATGCTGGTGACCCAGATTCAGAAGCATGCCAGGGTCATCAGCTGCCAACCGAGTGGAGGACAGTTGAGCATCCCGGGGCAGCTCCCCTTCTCCGAGGAGGATGGGCAGCGGGTCCCGCTGTGATATGTCCCCAAGAGACAGCAGAGGGAGGAGCAGTTGGGACTATTCTGTGAGTGGGAGGATGCAGCCATTGTCGATGTGCACATGCATGTACTGTGGGGTGCGCATCATGTCATCCCTGGGTATGGTGTCCTGAAGGGGCTGGGGAGAAAACCTCAGAAAGTTCCTCAACTATGTGGAATAGTGACCTTGCCGCTGCGCTTACAGGTTCCACACCAACTGACTCAGGCAGCCTCCCCTAGATGACTGACTAAGAAATAGCCAGAGGGTTCGAGTCCCACTGTGAAGGCCCCACTCAATGGGGGAGGAGGTAAGATTCTGAGAGATGGCAGGGTGATGGAACTGAGGCACAGCAAAGGACCTGAGAAAGGGTCCAAAGGCCAAATGGGGAAAAGAGCATAAATAAAAAGTAAACAAAAAATACACCAAATTGTAAATATGTGGTTAAAAATTTGATAAATATGCTGGACCCTGGTTAAGGGGAATTGTTTTGGAAAGTGTTCAACATAGAGTTGATTCAGTTTTTCTCGTGTGTGTCTCAGTAGAATATGTATTTGTCTGAGGGTGGGGAGTTTTTGGTGCACTAGCTCCCACTTTGTTTTTTTCCTCTCTTTCTGTAGGGCAGGTGCTTTATGAGGACTCCCCTCCTTACCAGTAATGTCACAATGCATTCATTACTGCAGTGCAAAGATTCAGACACGGTTGACAGGTGTCATATAAATTACAGTTGCAAGGCCCAATGATTTCTTATTATATTAATTCATTCAAACCTTTGTGACAAATGTGAATGTTTCAGCTAAAAAGCTCTAACAAGAAAGTGACCAGAGGTGAGCCACTGTCCTAGATTTTTCTTTTGTTTGTAGTTAGCTGGCAGGGCCAGGATTCCGGCATACTGCCAGTGATGTATTGCACAAGCCATGAGGTGAACCACTGAGCCAGCAAGTTCAGGGTATTCTTTTCATCTGTTTTGTCTGTGCAGATGCTTCACACACAGTTATTACTTTCACTGGAACTGCACTAGCTGAGAATCACAGACAGAACTGGGGTGGGGTTGACTTCAAATGTGCTTACACTCAGAGTTTCCCTATAGCAGCCGTATAAAACATACAGTCATAAGACCTTTGAGGGCAACTTGCTCCTGGGGAAGTGGCACAATTTTTTTTTAATTGCAAGTCCTAGAACACATTGCCACAAAATGCCCTGGAGCAATTGATTTATAGCTCTAATGAACTACTGGTGCCTCTGGGAGAACTTTGGCAATTAGCATATTTAGACCCAGCTTGGCTTCTAGTATTTCATAACTTTTTTATCTCTCTCTGTTTTCACTTTATTCTTTATTTTTTTTTAATAAAAACCAAAATAAGTTATTTGCTGTTTGAACGTCATCTGCTTTTGGTACTTGTCCACATGTTGTCATAGTTCTCCATATGTAAAGCATAATGATAATCTGTAAGTGAGGAAATTATTATAGTGCTAAAAACATGCATTAGGATTTCTCATGATGGCAAGCAGCAGGAGTAAGATAATGCCCAAAAGTCAACACTACTGCTTTCAGGAAACATGACATGTACACTGAATTGTGTCCAAATCTAAATGTTTTGCATGAGGCGTAAGTGACCATTTGTTTTTTAGACAGAAAGTACAGTACTGTTGCAGTATTAATACATGCAAGTCATACATAGAATCCTTTGTGCAAAATATTACAGGTATATATATATAAGACAACAGATTGTCCACTTAATAAATTATCAAAAAGTATTCCAATTTTGAGTCTTTGTCCTCTTTGAGCAGCACTCGATTGTGCCATATACTGTACAGGTATTGCGTCCTGACCAGCTTATGATGCTAGATTCGGAGGAAAAGTGACCACATGCATAAATGTGCATTTTTATCCCAGAGTTGGAAACTCTTGGCTCACCCCTAATTCATGAGTAGTAATAGTTGGTATAGAAACTCATTGTCTTCAAGGACCCGAGGCAGATAGGAGCAGCCTCCATGCTGTAGCTATTCATGTAGGTTGCCTGCTATTGTAGTGCATAGACAATATATGAATAGTGAATGAAATACAGAGCGAAGAGATACAGGGAGAAAGCAGAGGTGTGGTAGGAGGGGCCTCACAGAACGAAATTGTGGTCGAGTTGATGCAATACACAGTGATGCCATCTGGTGTTAGAGTGTTGCCTTGTTGGATAGGGCATAAGTCAGTCTTTCCAAGGAGCAACTTTCAAGTAAGATTTTACACCACCCTTCCAAGTTATGGGACTTAGGAGTGTGCCACAGCCAAGTGATCAATTATTTTCGACACAAGGATCAGGATTAACAAAAGTTGCAGGGTTGGGCCCTGGAGGGAGCTCCCATCTGAAGGAATAGCCAATAGAATCAAGGAGGGATTACCTCCTCAGGACAGGCAAAAATCTCTTCCAGTTCCCAAATCACAGCTTGCCCGAAGGGTGTGAGAGGTAGGCAGTCCCAGAAGATACGTGAATGATTAGCTAGGGCTTGCCTGCAGCCCCTTCAGCAAGTATTCATGGTCAGTCGGGCATATTTTGCTCCAATTTCTGGAGAGCAGAAGGGTTGGTACATGCACTTCCATGAGAACTCACACCAGTAGGTAGCAGAGATCAGTCTGTAGGCAGCTGCTGCATGTTTATGCCAGGTATCAATTGCGTTATTGGTTCCCCACTCTTTGTTCCATTTCTGTAGAATGGAGTCCTTGGAGTCTGGAGCGGTCTCCTGCAGTGCCCTATAAAGGTGGCCTGTGAGGTGAGTCCAGATGTCACCACACAGATGTGACATGAGTATTCTGGGGACCTGAGGAGGCTTATCAGGCAGCTTAGAACAACCATCAGAGCTGTCCATAAGGTATGATCTAAGTTGCAAATACTGGAAGAGGTCCGCTGGAGAGAGTTGGAAGGCATCTTGCAAGGAGGCAGACTGGAGGACACTATTGGAGTCCAACATCTGGAAGATAAACCAGAGACTTCACTGACTCCAGCCCCACAGGGCAGCGTCTATTCTGTTAGGAGGGTAATCAGAATCATGAGAGATTGCTCTGAAGTAAAAGAGATGAGTTGGAGTTAGGAAGCCTCTCCAGACTGCTAGGCATAGCCTGAAGGTTACAGCAGTGTACTGTGCAAATTTTGTAAGAAGTAGACAGTCTGGAATGTTGCCAAATAAGACATAGTCTAAGTTGAAAATGTAATTCAGGGCTAACTCTACTTGTTTCCAGTATGGTTGGTAGAACATGGATAACCACATATACAGTATCTTCAAGAGGGCTGCCTGCATGTGCGCATACCATCTGTGGTTAGGAGGTTAACCCCACATTCTCTAGGTAGGTGCAGTATGGAGAATCAAATCCAAGAGGAACTCCCTGCCATATAAATCTGGAGATGGCTTTATTCCATGATTTAATGTAAAGACTGACAGGCGTGGTGGGAAGGGTTTGGAGTAAATGTAATATCCTAAGAAGGATATTCTGACATATTGCTTTCACCCTGTAACAAAAAATTAAAAAACAGACATAAGTGCTGGGTCAAAGGTTCAAAGTTAAGAAGCTCCATATTGTCTCGATAAGCTTAATCCCCAGGTATTGGAGTGCTCCTTTGTGCCATTTTATGTTAAATTTTACTGATTGTTTGTATAGTAACATTTATCCTATATGTTTAACAAAATTGCACAATTTTGCTCTTTTATACATTTTTTCACTTTACTGCATGTTTCTTTTTGTAAGTGATGTGTGATATTATATGTAATAGATAAATGTTTGTATTTTATAAAACACCTGGGTTATACCTGTAAACAAACCTCTTGATCTAGTGTACGCACCTGTTAAACAAACAAACAAATTGAAACTGAAACTGAATTTGAAGGGAAATAGTCCCTTTGAGTGGACGTAATTATAAAGCAAGACCTTAGTTTTCTGTTTGTTAAGCTTATATACTGCAAGACCATCAAATGACTACAGGACATCCCAGACTGCTGGAGTTGATTCTTTGGAGATGTCAGTGTTAAACAGTGAACGGTTGTAGTCTTTTTCACCGAGCAGTATCCCCAAGATTCATGGATCAATTCGAATTCCTGCTACTAATGGTTCAAGATAAAAGGTGAAGAGCAGGGGTGACAAAGGACAACTCTGGCGTATTCCCCTTTCAAGGGAAAATGGAGCAGTTAGGGAACCATTTAATCTTAGATATGTTTGGGGTAAGACATACATCCTCTGCAGCATCAGGACTACCTATACTTCTTCAGGGAATCCACAGTTCGACAGGCTGGCCCATAAAAAGGGCCAGGCCACCATGTCAGATGTTTTCTTCTGCAATTGAACTAAGCAGCATGACTGGAATCTGATGAGTTATGGCATGGTCTGACAGGAGAAGGGTGTTTCGAACATTGTTGCGTGTCTGGTGCCAGTGGTCAAACTCAACTTGGTCCTTATCAATGAGAGTTGGTAGCAAGTGCTCCAACTTTTTGGCCCAAAGGGACATAAAGACTTTACAGTCATAGTTTAATATGGATATCAGCCTGTAAGAGGTTGCATAGTGAGGGTCATTATCTGGCTTTGATACAGCACAGATCACTGCATACTACCAAGAGGGAGGAGGAGGTTCCTCTTTCTGTATTGTTGTATAAGTTGAGAGCAATGGAGGGGCTTGGTCCTAGAATATTTTGTAAAGTTCTGCCAGGTACCCATTGGGACCTGGGAATATCTGAATTTTGGAGTTGCCAAGAACCTTGTGGCTCTCCTCCTCTGAGACAGGAGCTAGCAGACTTTGAGCTACATCCGGGTCCAGTTTAGGGAAGGGTACTGCATTTAAATAAGATAAAATTTGCTCTTAGGAAGCTACCCCTCCAGGGCATACAGAGATTGGTAGTATCTGGAGAGGACATCTCTGAAGGCAGAGGGTTGTCTGGTAAAGGTAGCTTTGCATGGATCAAAAAGCTGCAGAAAACAGGCTTGTGCTCGCTATACTCAAAGCCTGTGGGCTAGGTTTTGCAGCCCCCCTGCTCAACCCTCATAGTAACTAGGTTTAAGATAAAAGAGGGCCTGTTCCACCTTGGCATCCTGTAGCTTCTGTAGGTCTTGTTTTTACCTGAGCAACTTGAGGAGCAGTGGAGTTGTCCCCCTGCTGCATAAAGATCTGCAGAGTGTGTAAAGTCTGCTGAAGCTCTATTAGTCAGGTGTCTCGTTCTTTTTTCTTTTTTGAGGAGTACGTATAAGTTCTCCCCTGAGCACTGCCTTAACCATATCCCAAGGGATAGGAGCAGAAGTCTCTGGGCTTGAGTTCTCCCGAATAATTCGAGGATCAGCTTCTCTAGAGTGTGCTGAAGTCCATAATCACTGAGCAAAGTGTGGTTCGCCAGGGCTTTCCTAGAGAGAATTTCATATAGACTGTAGCATGATCAGATAGTAGGACAGTGCCATGTGGCACACCCTGGAAAAACTCCAGGTGCTAAACCATTGTAAAGATACAAGCAAGTCTGGTTGAGGTTCACATTCTAGGGGTGTAGTGACTATATGCCTGCCCTGTGGGGAAGCAAAGCCTCCAAACATCATTTATGACAAGCTGGGCCAAAGTCTGCCATAGGTATTTCTGCATGGAGAAGGCATGATGTGATGTACCTTGGGGTCAGAGGCATCGAGAGGTGGAGATAACATAATGTTGAGGTCCCCCATGATCAGTTGTCCTTGCAAAGAGGAAGTAGTTTGTTAAAAAACTGCTGGGCTACTGATTTCTCTGAGCCTGGTGGAAAATATAAACTGGCAGAGGTAACAGGGGCATCATAGAGGGAACTCGACACTACGACAAATCACCCATCTGCATCAACTACCTGATCCTGGAGATGTAAAGGGACTCCTCTGGGGATGAGTATCATTGCTCCCCATCTACGGCCTGATTTGTATGATGAGGCCACAACCATGGAGAAGCCCCAATTCCCAAATTTGGTATGTTCCTCAGCCCAGAGTTGTGTGAAGAAACATTATCTCTGGGCGGTCATGTTTCAACTGCTGGAGGATACGGTATCGTTTCACCGGGCTGTGCATCCCATTAACATTAAAGGGAACTACCTTCGAAGGGCTAGACATGGTCCTTAATGCTTTGATTAGGTTAGTGTGGTGAGGCCAGACCACCACCTCAATACGGTCCAGAATAGTGGGAAAGAGAAAAAAGGAGAAAGAAAAGAAGCATAGGTCAGATAAAAGAGCAGAGAGTACAGCTTCTACCACATAAGACACAACAAGAAAAGTAACACTATAAACATTACAGCATGTAGCTGACATAATGAAAACAGTAATATAAACATTTCAGATCAGGGGATCAACAGGGCTACTCCCTGCAAAAACTAGTGCGAAGGCTGGGCCCTCCAACAGTACCTCCAAGGCAGGGAGAGGTAGTGGCCCTCTAGTTATCAGCACAAAGGTGGTAGATCTCTGGAGTGGGGAGGGCACAACAGTGTTATGGGCTCCTGTAACAGGCAAGCTTTTACTCTAGGTCTGGGTGAGAAGGCTGAAACAAGTCTAATTCTCTCTCCACATCTAGTGTGAGGATGTCAGGGGTACCATCGCTGACTAAGGTGGTTCGCCAACTCCTAACACCTTACTTGCAGTGGACACTAAGGTTATAGTGGGTGGCAGACTGCTAACAGAGCCATCTAAGGCTATGTAGCTTTCATAGTAAAGGTAAGGCAAATAGCACGTCGGTTCATAGATTAATTCTAATCAACAGAAGGCCTCAAATCAACATATCTCTAGGGTGGATTCATGCCGCAGCATAATGCAAACATGGTCTGTCACAGGGGCTACAAGTGGAGGGGAATACTCTGGTTCTGTGAACTTTGCCAAAACAATGTGGGGAGGAACTCCCTGCAGCAATATTACACCTCAGCGTATGTTAGAAGGTGAACATCCCCCCCACCTCCGAGACCCAACCTCTTTCCCACCCTGGAGCCCAACCACATCCAAGAAACTCTGCTCCTGCCCTGCATTAACTGAAACTGTACCTTCCTAGCAACTCCCTCACAAGCCTCCAAGCACTAGAGATGGAATTCAAGTTGTGCAGGTTGTCTCACATGCTTGACGGTTATTATGTCCAGGCAATGGAAACTGTGCTTCAATGCAAGAGTGTCTGCAGCCCCTCGAATGGAGAGGTGATCCACAGGGGCCCCTGACCAGATTAACTCAAAGCACCAATGTACAGTGAGGATGTGTACACATTTGATGCAGCAGGCTGCAGGCTATGGGTCTGCATGACCTCGCAGGGTCAAGGGAGGTCAAGCCATGAAAGCAGTCCTCCCTCCTGACATCTACCACTGGCATGTGGGCCTCTCACTGTTGAACCTGTAGTGCTGAGGAAGTGTTGCAGAGGAAGTGGGATGAGCTGGACCAAGAGTGAGGCAGAACTAACAGAAGCTATAGTGATGCAAGTGGAAGGCCAGTTCTCTACTTTGAGACCCAGATGAGATAAGCCTGATCCCGACTTGCCCCCCTCACCAGCCCACACAACAGCCACTCTAGAATCTCTCATAGCTGCACAAACACAATGTGTGCTAGACAGCTCCTCAGAACCTGACCCCGATGAGTGCATATCCATTGCCCCGCAGGGTTATAGAAATACATCATATGAGGCACGTCAGATGCCAATCTCAACCAGTTCAGTCATAGAAATAATAAGATATATACCACAAAGCAGAGTCTCAGAGTTCATTATAAACAGGCAGTAGCCAGTCCCAAAGACGGGGGGTGAGGTGGGGGAAAAGAATCAGCAAGGCAGCCACGGCAAGTGATGCCATACTGTGAAAGCAACCGGTACAATCCAACTGTGAGTGCGGAGACCAGCACTCAAGTTTCCAGGGTGTATTCCACCGGGGGGGCATAGTTAACCACAAGGAGTCATGGATGAACAATAACAGTCATGTACCCTGGTAAATATCAGATGCCTGTGGTAGATCGGCATCTCGGTTCCTTTGGCTGTCCTGATATAGGATGACTGGTAGTCTGGAAAGAGTTATGCCCCCACCCTGTATTGCTGAGTGCTCAACATACCTCCAGAGATAAAAAAATGTTTCAGGACAAGTGAGAGTTCATGAATAAATGACCTCTGTTTGTGCCATAGGTAACCGAATGACTCCAGATGATCATATTAGAATATCTATAATGCCTTAAAAATTCAGTGGTTTCCCCTCACCTCTCCTATAGCTACCCTCCAGAATGGGGTTTTAAAGTAGTAAGGTAATCTTTTCATTACCTTAGCGAATGCTTCTGGTGCTTGTTATTAGTGTTCCATAACTTCAGTTGCAGAGTGCTGCCCACCATCCTCTCGCCTACAGAAGTGTGCTTCTTCCTGCTGGCTCTGTGTAGTTATCCGTGAAAATTAATACAGCGTGAGTGGTGAGTGGTGGAAACTTGCTGCTACCTGTAAGATGGTGGCAGGCAATAGATTATAGTGGAAATCTACAGCTGATTATCAACAAGCAAAGTGGATACCCTCCATGTGATTTGGAGGTCTGTTCACTGTCTGTAGAGTGCAAAGGCTTAAAGAGTGAGGGTTAATACTAAAACAAAAATGAATGCCAGTATAGTTAAATTACACACATATACAGAACAAGATAATTAATAGCAGTCTTCAGAGTACATGCACATATGATCACACCAAATATCTAACCACATAGGGATCAAATTTTTACAGTTACCGATCCAAAGCTGATAGAGCAGGTATAAAAGAATGCAAGGTGAAGCCACATTAATGTATGTTTTACATGATGGTGTATCCAATCAAGCTAAGATATTAGTTAAGGAATGTGTTGCACAAGGTTGATCCTCCCAGACTATGAGTGGCAGTCACCCCTTTGCCTGCATGTACTTTCATTTCATTTGTATTAACCAGCAGGTACACTAAGTCAAAGGCTCGCTCTCAGGAATGGCCCGAGGCCCAAAAGTTATGTACTGGTCTGGACAAAGTTGAGAGCCATCTAAACAAAGGTGCCCAATAAGATCATCTGTGACACCAGCGAGCTGGGTTTGGGAACAAGCCCAGGTCATTGGAGGACCGGCCAGGGAAGGATGGCTGAGCATCCCATGACCGCTCACCTCCTCAGGAGTGGGAGGGAGTCTGGATTCCTCTGCATTACCATCATCTGCATGGCCACAGGTGGTGGTGACACAGGTGCCTGAGATCAAGGGAAGGGGGATGTCAGTGGCATGATGCTATCTGCATCATCCAAGATCTTCCTAACATCCGTGGCCAGGGATAAGAAAAATGGAAAAACTTTCTGACCCCGAAGAATGCAGGCCCTGCACCACTGACTGGGCCCACTCCAGAAACAACACTAAAATTCTGTTGGGGAGAGTAGGGCCTGACCCCTGGCAACCCTTCAAAATGGGGGGTCATCCATGGGGGAACGTGGAGAGGAGGTAAGTCCCAGAGATAGCGGGTGATGGGACTGGGCAAAGCGGCAGGACTGTTGTGGGCCAGTCAGGATAAAGGGGGGAGAGAGTATACTAAATTAAGATTGAAAGCATCCCCTCTGTCCCTCATATCCAGAGTTTGTTTGTCTTTCTAGGATAATCATGTGCTTTCTCTACATACATTACCACCAGTGACTTACCCTATAGCAACATGATAATACGCATTAACCTAAAATGTGTGCAAGATGTATGGGGGATTAGAATAACATAAGAATGTCATCTGAGCCCACTCTCTTTATACCTATTACAAATAAAAAGCCTGAGATGACTACTGAAAATTTCCCTTCATATTTCAGTAGCTATGATCTCATTGGGTTCCATGTGATAACAGCAATCGCAGAAAGACAATCGCTGTTAGGGCGAGTGTACATTGCCAAAAATCAGTTTTGGTGATGTACACTCCTGGCGCACAGCTGAAGGGTGCTGTGAACTTTTTTTTTTTTTTTTATGGGGGGTGGCCTCCTATCCCCCAAAGGATTCTCAACTCCAGGGGTGCATGTCGGAGGGGTGCAAATTGAAAAAAAGCAAGGCTGGGCACAACAAAGAAGCCCAGCGCCGCAACCCAGCTTGCCACCAACCCACCATGCCACGGGCCAGCTGGCAGCCCACCACCGCACTATGCCTCACAAACCCTCCTCCATTTCCACCGCTGCTTGACGTGCCCACCCCCCTGCATGTGTACATATAGTGACATCCTGTCAGCACATTCGCAGACCCCCCCCCATCTGTTCACCCTCCCTTCCCGGTAGCCCTGTGGACAGGCGCTGCGATTGAGTCACCGTTTTTGAAAGCACTCAGTCGCAGTCACCATTGTCACAGGCTACCTCTCATTGCAGTCTTTTTGGAATGCTAGATGACATTTATCTGAGGGATCAATGTCTGGCTCTAGCAAATGTTAATATACTTGGGAGATAAACTGCTTAAGGTTTAGTAAGTGGACTCTCACTTCCCTGAGAAGATGAACCTATGATAGAGCTCCCTTATGCTTTAGGTGATAGTCCCTAATCTGAAGGCACCAAAAAAGAATGGTGTCGGGGACACCCTGTTTGTAAACCAGTTCTGAAAACTACATGGGACCATCCATAAAAACAAGTCACCCTGGCTTGTAAACCCTGTATGACCCAAACAGCACAACCTCCATCCAGTTGTCCAGGGATAAAGATTGAGTTGCCTTGAACGGGCGTCACTATGGACACTGCCCCTTTACCCCTTCTCCAACCTAAGGCTGTCTCACGTGCTGAGCCATATTGCACTATATGCCCTCAGACCTGTTGTGCCATGGTATGCTGCAAGATTCACCAGAACACTTTCCCCCTCCATTTCTAGCAGGGTAACTTCCTTCACATGCCTAATCTAGCCAAGGGTGCATCTTATTGGAGATGCCCGATTAAAGTTTTCCAGATTATAGAACCCAACCAAGCTTGTCTTTTTGCTGTAGTAGTAACAGTAAATTATCTGAGAAACAAAGTTGCACAAGGATCTGGGTGTTCACTGACAAACTGTCAGTCAGTGAAAAAGGAAAAACCAGGGCACTCTGTATAAATGATAAGGCAATGCAGTTAGAGATCAAATACTGACAAATTCCTTTGTCAATCAAATCATGCCAAAAACATTACAGCAGTGACATGCGTTGGTCCTCATAATGTGTTTCACTTGATAAAAACTCTCTTTCAAAGGTGAAAGGACTATCCTTAGGTTTTTGTCATTATTCAAAGCGGTTTTTGTGTATTGCCTGTCCAATAAGGTTATGTAGATGTGTCTGAGAGTTCAAAATCCATATCTGTACTTCTTATCAGTCTGGAAGTTGGACTTAAACTTGGCAAAGCTAGCAGATGGCATGACATCATTAGGATAAGTTCTTTATACGTAGAGGGCTGTAGCTTGAGAGGCATAAACGCACCACACTGTCATGGGATTACTTCTTTCACTGTGCGTGATCTTGTAGCAGTCGGCAGCAGCACTTGAAATGTCTGCCTACATGTTGGCTGACTGGAATTTCATGGATGCTCTGATGTAAAAGTGGGAATATTTCATTAATAACAACGTCTACGCAGCTTTCCATTGGCCCTGGCTTTGTACTGGATTTTATTTGCACCAAGCCTGTAGTTCTTTAAACCATGGTTGTTCAAAAGCAGCTGAGAATACTGATGAAAACCCTGAGATGGCCATATTAAAGGAACACTCTGTTTAATTGTATACTGATTTCAAAAAACTGCTTAAGTATATTCAAAATGAGTAAAAATGTAATTCTATAAAAACAAAAGTGAAAGCTTGTGATCTAAAGTGGAACAAAAAGGTATAGGTTAAAAATGTTCACCACAACGTGCACTGTAGCTTTAAACTATCCATGTGGTATCTAGCCAGCTTTAATCATGTCTAGTTTAGGAAGACCTTACCATGATCATTATAAATGCACTGGTGTCAGATGTCTGCATTTATAAAACAATGTAAAATCAGCTTTTTGACACAAGTCAGACACAGGAAGGACACGGGGCTGATAATTTATTGCTCTGTTCAGCAAAATGTTGCACAGCAGGAAGCAGGTGCACTGAGGACCCAAAGTGCTGTAGGATAGAGGCCAGAGTTGTGGCCACTGCAGTCCCTGGCAAAGATCCAGGACAGAATTTCACATTCCAGCAGAGGGTCATGGGAACCAAGCATTTTGCATGCGCCAGCAAGATGCACATTATAATGAAAGTGGCTAATGTAGCTGTAACTAGGATACAGGTTTTCTGTGAGAGAATGTTACAACACACTAGTACACAGAGAGACTAGTGCATACGGTACTCCTCCTGGCAGATCTGTATTACCTCATTTTTAAACACCTTAATCTTATCATGTCATCTGCCCCCATGACCAAAAAATATGTTGAATATCAGAGGTTTTTTTTTTATTTGATTTATCCAGAAAGCAGGCTAGATTGAAGTTCCCTTTACAGCCACATTTGGTTTGGTACAGACGTCAATGACAAATTACGTACAAATGCATGATAAACTACAGATAAAGAAAATTATACATTAAATCAGGTGCTATTGGAGTCAGATGTGATAAAACACAATAAGCAACAATAAGCCTTTGAGGTTGCCTCATTTCATTTTTTTTAAGTCTTTTTTTTTTGCACGGGTATATAAAAAGGACAGTGTGGTCAATTGGTTAGAGCAGCAGCTTGGGAATTGGGAGATGCGAGGTTCAAACCCTGCTAGAGACAAATACTCACTCTGCAACCATGGCAAGTCTCTTAACCTTTCAGTGCTCCAGTACACCCAGCTGTGGAGGTAAGTAGAATCAGGACCCCTCTCTGGAAATAGGTAGACGCAGAACCCCACTGTAACTGGAGTCAGGAGCATTGATCAGTTCTTTAGTTTTATTCTTGGAGTTAGAGTTCAGCGGAGAGCTGCCAGATCCAGAGTTGCGAGGTAAGCCACCTCATCTCGTTCCTCTCATAAAGCTTGTGATCCTCTAGAAGCTTTAGTGAAGTGGCAGAGCCAGTTGGGATTTCATCCAGCTATCAAGTGTCTGCCCTATGGAGTCAAGCCACTGCTACGATGGTGATCAGCTTGGAGTTTGTCTGCTGGAGTGTGCCAGGATTGCTGCTGCAACATGAACTGCCCTTTAGCATGAGACTGGCATTTGCTGTTTACTACTTTTGTCATCATCTGTCACCAGAGACGAAGACTAACACCTTTCCTCCTGCAAATGTAATGCAGAAGTTCTTCCTAAGTTTGCTGCTGCAAGAACATGAGCACATTTATTGGTATTAGTGCTTCTGAACAGTGTTCTGCTAGAACAGGAACCAAGTTCTATGGTTGATGTTGTTGCTGTTTGTAACTGTCAATGCATCATCTACATCAAGAGCTGTAATACTAGCATTTCACTGTTTACCTCCAGACTAAACTATGCATTTCAGGGATTTATTTAACTCTAAAAATAGATTAGCGTTTTGCTCATAAAAGTGCTAAATCTTTGTGAAACTACATAGCTCTTGCCTCACTGTGTTTAACAAACACAGCACTTCTAGAAAATCTATATAAATACTTTCTGTACAGTTAGTGTAGTCCCAAGAAAAAAACTGCTAATCAATTACTTAAAACCCTGCATTTAGATGGCTTGTTGTGATGTGGTATAGGTCAACCCTGTGGAGATTGATGGCCGCTACCATGGATGGTGTCAAGAGGGTTGTCTCGTTGCCAAGTAGGGTCTGATGCTCGCTTTCTTGTTGGAGTAGTGCCCCTAGGTTCCATTTCTTGTGCACAGAGCTAGATAATTTAGCAGTTAAATGTTGGTTCCCTGGTGGGCCATAACCATCCCTTCACATGCACATGGGCATGGCAAAGTCATACAACCGCTACCTCTATTATCTTTCTATATGCAACTACCTCAGTTACTAGGTGTGACTGTCAAACTCTGCTCATCAACTGTAGGGTGCCCGAAAATCTAAGATGCATGACATGTCGTAAGTTATCCTGAGGGCTATAAAGGGAGGGATCTAAGTTGATTACTAAAGTGCCTTTCTTCCCTTGGAGGCTGTGACTCAAATACAAACTACAGTATGTAGTCATCCTTATCTTCCTAAAGTAGTGATTAATTGTAACTGTCTGGGAATTTAGTCATCTAAAACTCCTGTCTTTGATTTGAGTATCCACCGTGCCTTACTCCTACTGACACCTGTATGTATGTATGAATAAAGGGACATCTAGACTCTGCAGATGGTGTGGACATTAACTTCTGTAGCTGCTATTACAACTAATAGTACCCATTTCATCAGAGGTTCCAGTCCCCAAGAACCTGGTTTCTATTATAAAATACAGATGCATTCGCAGTGTGTCTTCCCTCCTCAAGAGTCATGTGTTACCGGTCATAAATCCCCTAGACCAGGGAGGGGGTGGCTCACATTTGCACAACATACTTGTTGGTCCCTACTTATAAGGCAAAAGGGGCCCAAACCTGATGTACCTAGAGAAACCCAAGGATCGCCATATTTGTTTTTTCCTGGCTGAACACGTTTTGTTGCAGGCTTTCTTTTGTTTCAGGGCCACTCTCTGCACCCTTATTTGTTTATTTAATAGTGCTAACCCTTTCCACCAGGTATGTGTGGGGAGGAAGTGGGCTGGGATGAATTCCTTTGTTTCCTAAGCTATGGGAATTTTAGGCTAGTTTCACTTGATTTGTCAGGAAAAGAATTACAAGTCAAAGAAACAGCAAAAGCACTGGTTAATCGCTAAAAGTTCAAACCCGCTGGGGGACTCACTTAAAGCAGCAGTATTTGTTAGCAAAAATTTCATCATGTAGCTTTTTTGTAGACAAATGTATTTGATGTTCTTAGAGTCATCCTCAGAGTAGTTTTAGTTTTCGCAGACATTTTAACATTCTTTTATAGATAATTTTGTAATTAGTGACTCGCATTAAAATGGCCACCACTTGCAATTTTTAAAACTCTCTTCCGTTAAGGCTACCTGTTGAATGTACATGCTAGATTCATCATGTGGATGTATTAGAATGGTGATACTGCATGTTTCTGATGCTATACAGCACAGCACTCTACCAAGACATTAACTTTGTTCATGACAAGCATGGCACAAGATGAGAGTGGGAACGTTTAACAACTTTAAAATCCCCTATCTTGGTTCAGGAATGATAGAAAACCTAAAGAAAAATGGATGTTTTGATATTTTTGCCAGAAAAATATTATTGCTGAAACAAAATATTTGGTGACTAACAAACACTGCTACTTTAAAGTGATTTTGTCACTTTTAAGAATACTTTTAAAACACACTATTTAGATACATTTCATCTTATATACCATATATTTTCTGTACTTATTTTTCATATATTCCTCATTACTAGGTACTGTTACATGAAAACTGCTAGGGGTGTGCAAATACCTTATTCCAAATATTCTATTGTAGTCTAGGGCTCAGATATTCAGTATTTGTTGTTTGTATTCAGCATGGAGGTGGATGAAAAAAACAAAGGCTTTCCCTTTTCCCTTCCCCAGGTGACCAGGACTAGCCACCTGACCACCCTCCTCCTTGATTTCAAGCTTTTCCCATCCAACTCACTCTTCCCTGGTATCCCAGGCTCCTGGCACCTTGCTAGGAATCAACAGAGTCTTTAGAATGACAACCTCTCCCTAGCCTGAATACCATCATCACTAGGGTCTGTGCCTCCCAAGCCCAATCCTTGATTGGGGGTAGGGGCTAGTGCCAGTATCCTGGCTAGTCTCAGTCAGCTAGCCCTAACGCTGATCACCCAGCAGACCACTCCACTGTCACAGCTCTGCTGATGAATGAATGAGCGAGTTGCAAACAATCATGGGGAGTGGGACAGGGCAGTAGCATCAGTGTTGATGCTGGGCAGCCTGTCCACATAGGCTGCCTAGCATCACTACAGATGCTACTGCCCCCCATGATTGTTCATGCCTGCTTGTACTCGTTCATTCCTCCATCAGCAGAGCGGTGACAAGGGAGCAGGCTGCTGAGTGATTGGCAGCAGGGGTAGCTGACTGAGACTAGCCAGGATATTGGCATTAGCCCCCCAAATTAAGGATCAGGCTTATGGGGATGTGGGCACACACACCTTATATTTGCAATTTTTAGTAATGTGGTAGCAGGACTAGGGAGGGGTATGTCATTCTAAAGACACTGTTGACGCCTAACAAAGTAGCATTAGCCGGCCATTACTTTCTTCTTACTTTTCTTCTCTGTGGGACACCAGGGGAGGGGGAGGCAGGCCTCAAAAGCTTGGAATCAGGAGGGAGAGTGGCCAAGGGACTGGCCTTGCCTGCCTGGAGAGTGGGTAAGCTTTTTCTTTTGTATTAATTCCCAAATTCCCCTGACTGGATATGAATAGTAAAAACTATTTGTTATTCTGGCGAATATCCAGGGAGCCTAATATTCATGGTGCTTGGGAATAATATTCATTAATCTAATATTCATACGCCTCTAAAAACAGGATCCTTGTCTCCTACCACTGATCTACTCCTGCTATTTAATCATTTGCTGAAATCCAGTTCTCTGTAACATCATAATGTTTTACACAGCAACAAACGGTGGCGTCACAAATAAAGGATTATGACTTCAGCAAAGGATTAAGCTGCATAAGCAGACGAACTCTAGGGAGCAAGGATCCTGTTTCCATGCCAGTCAACTTACCAACACAAGGAAGCATATCGTTTCCAACTTCCTGCTCCTTTCTACTGACTGAGGAGACATCATAAACTACTATGTAAACAAAACCGTTTCACTGCCCCTTAATCATCTGTATGACATGTTGTGCAGGTTCATCCTCACATACCCAACATTGTCTGCTGTATGACCGGCTTAACTGGTCAAGTTCCTCAATTAGGTGTGACTACCACTGGCCTTCTGTGTTGTGCAACTCTGCACAAGGAAAAATTCCTGAGTATCTTCTAGCCAGTATCCCGTCAGTTGCACGGTTGAAGGACAGTGAAGGGAATTTGGTCAAAGCAATTAGGGCAGGAGTGATCTGGACAGTTAGGGCTTCGGCTTGGCGGTAATTGTGAGTGGATGGGAACATGGGGCCCTAACTCTGGTCCTCCTCCTCCCAATATGTGCAGGGTGGGGGGTGTTTATATTTATTTGAGGGGGTGTGGGGATGGTAAAGCCCCCCCTTGCAATGTGGTTAACATGTGGTGCGACCAGCCAGGTGTGGGATCCAATTCCCAGTAGTACACCTTGCTGGCGGCCAATCGTCCCTCGGTGAAATTGTATTTGCCCTATTGAGGCTGACCTCTCAAGCCCACCTCACACAGTCAAGCATGCCTACTCACTCTTTTCAACAGCAGCACTTAGCTTCTCATGTCCCAGAATGAAGCATGACATTTGTACAAAGGCCTTTGCATTTTGTTTATTTATTTAACTGGGTAGGTACACTAGTCCCAGAGACCATTTTCAGGCATGACCCGGGCCATATAGATGGCACATTTAATACAAGGATAAACAAAATACATGAGCAAATACAGCATACAGTGCATGAGTGTACAAGTACACTAGGATTAGCAATACATTACACAGGCAAATACACAGCAAAATACAGGTTAAAGTACTGTAGGCGACAGAATAACATTTTATTGATAAAAAAAGTAGGTGACAGAGATGGTAAAACAGGTAAAAACAACATATAAGTTAGTGCAAAAAGGAAAAAAAATAATTTGCAGCACCAGACATCAGGAAAAAACTCCCTTTCCAGCTGAGAAATTTTTCTAGCTTGCAAGCATTAAGTCCAGTCTTTTCAGCTACCTTAGCACTCCCGGTATTTGTTTTGGTCCAGAATCCCCCTCTTCCCCGACCATGATAATGCTGCATAACAATGTTAATGCTCTTTATTTGCTGTGACCACTTGGTAAGCTTACTTTTATTATTGCGAGGACGTACTCACCTTTAGAGTTTGTTTTTTAGCTTTGTATACTTAAGCCTGCATGTAACTATTCCTGCTGGAGTATGACAGCCTGTTGTTGAGTGCTGCTGTCCTCCCTGCATCCCTCATGAAAATGCGGTACTGCATCTCATGGGCTTATTCTAGCTGGAGTAATTTTAAGGAAGGAAGGAAGGGAGGGAAGGAGGAAGGAAGGAGAGCCAAAGGAAGAGAAATGCAGTTGATATATTAAATACAGTATAGGCTGAATTATGTCTAAATATTGTTTTCTAAAGTTTCTTTCAAAAGTGACAAACTAACTTTAAGTAACGAGGACACAGCTGCAAACCCTGACAGGGTGAGGCATTTTTAGAGTGTTCTGGGACGTATTTTAGTAAAACGTGTTGGAAACGTATGTCTTGCAAATTTCAGAGTAGATTTTTTTAACTTTTATGCAGTGTTTGTCTTCCTATGTCAGCTGGCATCTGGGTAGCATATTCATGTAGATGTAATTTACAACCATTCATGTATTCTGTGTCTGTTGGAGGTAATGTTGTCAAAGCAGTCTACGATTCACAGTTCTACCACACTAAGAATGTGCGTGAGACCCCTCTTTCAACTGCAAAAGTTGTCTTTCCGACTGCATTAACATCAGTCAATCCCAGAATACCACACAGGATGGGTCCAGACACATTGCAGAGATCTGATGCTCTGCTCTCATGGATAGAGGATGTGGAATCTCTGCATTTACTTATCCTCTGGTGGTCTGCTAAGCAGCAGCACTGGCATTAAGATTGCTCAGATTCCAAATTACAGAAACATATTTGCAGGATTCTGGGCCAGTTTTTGGAATCAGGATTGTTAGAATTACAATGTGAAAATCTTAATTATAAGTTTATGGGTCTATGGATTTAAGAGTGCAGCATTGCACTTTCTTAGGACCAGAGGACTGTGAATGGAAGGACACAAGAGGCAACACTCTTATATCCATAAGAGGCCCTCCCAATGGACCCATAGCATGATTAAAGATCACTAACTCTATTAAATTTAAAATATCCTTTTTTTAATTTAATACAGTTAACGGCATGAGCGGTCAGCAAGAATCCATTACAGTGGCTCAGCACGTAAGGTAGTCTTATGGTAATAAGAGTACCCTCGTGCGCAGCTAAAGGGATGGCTGTGACTGGTCGGGGATGCTTCTGCAATTTGTAATATGAAATTAAAAGCTAAAACAAGTTTTTACATAGTATATTAGAATTTTGGAATTAGGGTTCCAATTCTGATTCTATTTCTGAGGTCCTTTTTGGAATCAAATAGAAATCAGATTCAGAATCAGAAATTGCTAAATTCCTATAACATCCAATCAGATTGGAATTGAGCAATTGCAAGCATTCCTAATTGGCGTAGGCCGTAAATGTCACTACTCAACCGGCCTCACAACTGGAGGAAGCGTCCAGCTGTGGCTGTCACAGTAGTTGGTCTGGGGACAGGAGGAAAAAGGGAAAAAATTGGAGGGCGTGAGGCATGAAAAATTTTGCATAATGTTGAAACAGCGATGGTAATACCGCGAAGACCATTACAGCAACAAAATCGGCAGTTCGCGGTAATAGTCCGCGGTACACCAACATTGTTTTCTCTGGTGTGTATGCCCCCTCTCCAAAACAACTCAGACTTGGAGCTGATAATCATAAATTACAGGGAGTGCGGGGGGAGGGCAAAGCCCCCTGCAAAAAACACTCTGTTTCATTGACGGCACAATGCTGACTGTTGGCATTTTGCTGTTGCTGTAATGCCATTCGACAAATTTCTTGTCAAAGCAGCTTGATGAATTCAAAAATGTACCTGTATCTGATAGCTTAAAAGACTGGTATTTTTATATGTAGATTTTTTTCTTGCCCATTTGCAAATAAGTTTGCTGATTCAGTTTATTTTTCTCCCTTTGCAGAGCCAGCTTTCCCAGGCACTAAACGGTCTGTCTGACAGAGCCAAGGAAGCAAAAGAGTTTCTGGTGCAGCTGAGGAATATGGTCCAGCAAATCCAGGTAGGAAGACCAGCCCATTGCACTGACAATGTAAGACATAACTGCCAACCTGCTTCTTTTAGGCAGATTTTAATAATATTTCTATAGCTTTGCGAATCCTCAAAGGGAATCTCCTCTTGACTAGAGTTAAATGTAACAAATTGTTTCAATTTTGTGACATACAGTGTGATTGTGTTTCAGTATGACTGTGAGCAAGTCACTTAACCTTCCCTAGTTCCATTCTACCTAACTGCAGAAATGGGTAGACTCGAGAGGTGGCATCTCATCTGGACTGTTCTGTGTAAATAAACTGCAAAAAATGCAATGTACAGTAAACATATAAAATGTTATAGGTTTTGTGTAGCATCTAGACCATATCTCCCAACCCTGGGTTTCATAAACTGGGACAGAGCCCCGGAAAATGAGGGATGAATGGCCAAAATTGGGGATATTTAATTAGTGTAACAACCCCCTCCTACCAGCAGGGGGAGAAGTCTGTTCACCTTACATGTTTAGCAGCCTGAGCCTGACCCTCTGGGGCCAGTTCTCAGGGTGAGCTGTGTGGAGGAGTTTAGGAATAAAAAGTGCATCAGCAATTTAGAGCAGGCTGAGTCAATTGGGAACAGCCTGAGGAAGTAGCCTTCCATGCCTGCAGAGATCCAGGAGAGGCCAGAAGCTATTTCTTTTTTTTTGGTAAGGGGGGGTCGCCATATAACATGGAATATGTTACTCTCTGCAACATTGGTCTGGATGCACCTTCCCTAAAATAGTTCTCTTGCTACCTGGCAGAGCGGATGCAGCAAGTAAAAGCAATAGGAGATCTCTCCACTCTAAAACAGATTAGCAGAGGCATACCTCAAGGCTACATCTTGGGGCCCTTACTTTTCTCACTTTACATCAACATCGATTGTGGAATCAAACTTTCCAGTGTACATCTCTTTGAGGACGACACGGTCCTTTACACTGCCAGGCCTACTCCCGAAAGCGCCTGCTCAGACTTGCTAGCAGATTTCCTTATGCTGCAACAAAACCTCCTGAGTCAAAAGCTCCTATTGAATGCCAAAAGGACAAGGCTATGCTGTTATCACCAACAACCAAGTCCATAAACTCCCTTAAGCAAGACAATATTCCCACTATCACCGACCTGCTTGGAGAGTCACTTGACTATGTGACCAAGTTCAGTACCTAGGTATGTGGATTAACAACAGACGTTCTTTTGCTGATCATATAGACGAGCTCTCAAATAAACTTAGACAGAGGCTTGGACTTTTTTTTAGAATCAAGCATCTACTTACCCAGGAGGCCAGAAAAAGCTTAGCTCAAACCACGTTCCTAGCTATCTTGGACTATGCAGACTTCCTGTATGGCCAAGTCCCAAAAACCGCCCTAAGCTTGACACCCTTTATCATAGGGCCTTACATTTCATCTCCGGTGCGGCATATAATACCCATCACTGTGTACTCTATTCCATGGTAGGATGGCCCTCACTTACATTCAGGAGGCAAAGGAACGCTATACTATGGACCTATAGATCTATATCCAAGATGCTACCATCCTACATTTCTGACTGTCTGCCCTCCTGCACCTTACGAAACTATGCCTTGAGAAGCCATTTGTACATCTCACTAGCTGTGCCTTAAGTCTTTTCCCATTTTGGCAGAGCCTCCTTCAACTATGTGCTGCCTCAGCTGTGGAACATCATTCAGAAATCCATAAAATTGGTGTATCCTATTGGTTTTGCAGAATTCAAGTCACTGTATTCGACATACTTCTCAGAGCTTTGCTAATGCCCTCCTTGTCGCTAAACTGTAGCCATACATTGCTATTCTTACAGCCAACCCCATATATTTTCTATTCCCTTGTTAGAATTACCCTAAGCCATGTTCCTGGATTCATCCTTGCTTTCTGCTTGCTGCTGAGCCCCCAGCTTGCACTGTCACTAGCATTAACTCTGCTCTACTCGAGCTATCAGTGTTTAAAATCACTGGTTCGGCACAATGGTGCTGACTTGCTTCCACCTCTCTGCTGTACTGTTTACTGGGATGAGGCTTCACCTTACGACCGGGCCTCACTGATTATCCTTGTACCTTGTTTTTATTGCTATGTATTGTATTACTATGCCCATTTGTGCTATATGTTCTACTGTGCCACTGTACTATTTATTCTGTACCTACCAGGCCCTTCTTGAAAATGAGTTTGCTCAATGGAGTTTCACCTGTCTAAATAAAGATTGATTGATTGATTGATTGATTGATTGATTGATTGATGTAGTGAGATGAACAGAAGGGTGTGGGAACCCCAGTGGGGTTTTCCCTCAAGAGAAACACCCAGTGACTTTCAAGCTTGTGGCAGTTCCCCCCCCAAAGACATCGAGGGATATCAAAGGCAGCAGGTGAAGGCCGGTACTGAGTCTAATGACAGTAGATCAGGTAGGGGATCTGTATTCCAGGCTGAAGGGAGTAAAGAATCCCTAGTAAGGCAGTGTCTGTGGTCTGAACTACTGGAGAAGGGAGCCAAGTGGGAGGATAGCATGGTTTGCCAGGTAACGCACATGGCTATGTGTGGGATGTAAGCCTGTAGTCCCTTGCTGGCATCAGGCTGTAGGAGGGTCGGAGGGTGGCTGGCAAGGGAAGTGGCAACCACTGACATGTATGTTTTTGAAAATTCTGACTGTACTGCTCCTTTAAGCTAAGACCAAGTTCAGTTGGAGAATAGGGAATGCCCTGGCAGTTATCGAGAGGCTAGTTGTGAAGCACCTTGGTGAGCAGCAGAAAAGGACCAGAAGTGTCATGAAGTCACAGACTGGGGAATGGCAACTGCTGGGGATGAGACGGGATTAACATTCATTTCAGCAGGAGGCTAAGAGAAAGCAGTTTGTCTTTTGTAGCCTGTTGGGGGGAGGGGGGAGTCAGTAGGATACCCAAGACCCTGGGAGTCTGTATAGTAATGGACTGATGCTGAATTATGAACAGGCAAATTGGAGTCCCTGGACCAGAACTAATGTGTACAAATGAGCTTTGACCATATGCTACAGTAAAAATTAAGTGCATGAACTATTGAGAGCCAGTGGGATTTGTTATCACCAAGCAGAGCTTAAGGTGCCCAAATCCTTTCCCTTAGGAATTCATAAAAGCAATCCAAGTGACTGAGTGCAAGGGAGCTCCCAGCAAGCCAAAGGTACCCCTAGAAATGGAACTTTCCCTGAGCCCTGCCTGCCATCATCCCAGGGTAGTGACACAGGCCTGTGTCTACTATGCCTAAAGGGGAAGGTTCATTAGAATAACATTTGCATATTTTCGTAATATCATGGGCACATTTCTCATATTAACAAATTTGTTTTTTAAGATTCATTCGTAGTGGAATACAGAGTCCAAACCTACATAATTTTGTATTTACTTGTGACTGTCCTATTAATATAAAGATGTAAGACTTAATTTGATGTGTCTTATACAGTAACGTGCTGCTAAGCCTGACTAAAAAAGCCTTCACATATACTGTATGTTTCTAGCTATGCAATCTGAAAGAGTGTTATTGTCGCTTGCGTACATCAAATGTGCGGTAGGGCTTGTGCAAATCTGTTAGAAGAGTGAAAAGGACCAATATTTGTAAGCCATAGTGCAACACAACACAAAGAGTACTAGATCATCACACTACATATTAAAATTCAAAAAATCACAAACACCATTTACTTGATCACCGGGGCTGGTGCTAAGAATTCTTCATCAATCACTCCGTAATCTTAGCAAATAAATGCATAGTTTTCATCAACTGCTAGACAAAATTGTTAACATACTTTGTCAGTAATAAGCCATGTCAGGGTGGGTATTCCATGAATGTTGTGAGGCACAAGGCACTGCCAAGTGCTTTTAACTATCTGGACATGCATCAGTTCCCTGCAGTGCCCACCCTGAAGGGGATTATTGTGCTTATAATGGTCTTGTTTGCTGGAAATTTAAGAGAAAAGCCAAAGTCTTTAAAAATCAGATTGAAAAATTAACTGAAATTTGTCCCTGTTGCAATGATTTAGTTCTTTTGTTTACGTTTCTAGAATATACAGTGCTAGCCACTGCCATGTTTGTTACTATCATACGTTATGGTGTGGTGCAGCCCAATAACTTTGTTCAATGCCAGTCATCTGAATGCAGCATTTCTGATTTCAGGATTCACCAAATCGCACCATCGTGCACTGTTTTTCTAAGTGACAGTGCCTGGCACTGAAAGTGTGTACGTGTATTGTTACCATAGAGTTATACAGAACTCATGGAACCATAGAAGTTGATGGCAGATAAGGGCACTCAGGCCCACCACATCTGCCCTGTTCAGTAGTTATCGTGACCCAGTGAATCCCAAGGTTAGCCTACTGGTCATTTTTTTATCGATTTCAGTATTCCTACATGCCTGACCCATGCCTTCTTGAAGCCTGTTATCATTTCTGCCCCCCACCATATCAGCTGGCAGACTGTTCCATGTATCCACCACCCTCTCTGTGTAAAAGTACTTTTTCATGTTTCCTCTGAGGCCCCCCCATATTTTCATGTTGTGGCCTCTAGTCCTTCAGCAGATTTTTCTTTGGGAATAAATCATCAACTCACACTCTGTTTCTTCCTGTGAGGTATTTTTAAGCCTCAGTCATGTCCCCTCTCTCCCTCCTTTCCTCCAGTGAATACATATTTAGCACTCTCAGCCTGTCTCCATAGGGTTTGTTATGTAGGCCTCCCACCATCTTGGCTGCCCTCCTCTGCACAGCCTCTACTCTGTTTATGTCCTTCTGTAGATGGGGTCTCCAGAACTGGACGCAATACTTGAGATGAGACCTTACCAGTGATCTGTACAGTGGGAGTATGACCTCCTGCCTTCTGCTGGTTATACCCCTGCCTATGCAACCCAGCATCCCATTAACGCTTGCTGCTGCCTTGTCGCATTGTTTGGCCATCTTCAGGTCATTTGAGATGATAACTCCCAGGTCCTGCTCCTGCGTGGAGCTTGAAATATTCTCACCCCCTAGGTTGTACATTGCCCCTGGGTTGTTGTTTACCATATGTATAATCTTACATTTTTGCCATTGAACCCCAGCTGCCACTCCCTAGACCAGTCTTTCAATCTTTTTAGGTCCCTTTGCATTTAACCACTCTGTCCGAAGTGTACACCCTGTTGCAGATTTTTGTATCATCTGCAAAAAGGCAGATTTTCCCTTCCAGCCCCTCAGCAATGTCATTGATGAAGATATGGAATAGGACTGGGCTCAACACTGATCCCTGTGGAACTCCACTGGCGTTGATTGTTGCTGTTTGCATTTGGTAAGATACAGAAGTTTGTTTATCCAGCCAGTACTTGGTTTGGGGGATTGATGCACAATCCTGTGATGCTTGTCAGCCAGTCACAGATCATTATTCATTGCATTTATTTTTTTTTAAGTAATATTTATTTATTTAAATATTTGGTAACCAGGAAAGGCACACTGAGCCAAGGCTCATCTCCAGGTGTGACCAATATATGCCACGACAGGGTGTACATTATTTGATTTAATGCACACCCAAGGGGTGTAGTAAGGTGTTAGGCTGAAGGCCGAGTGTCCTTACACCCCTGTGAAGTATGTTAAAGTCCCAGTACACCTTGGAAGGGCTTATTACATTTATAAAATGGCTCTAAGTTGGATTTTGGGGGGAAGAAAATGAGATCTGACACCTGAAATGCATTTATAGAGATTTAATGCATGGTCAGGCGACATCTGTCAGTCAATGACATTTCTAGATTTTTTTCCTGCCATTTTATAAATAGCAGTAACTTGCTATGCTTTACTTTACCCAATAATGGTCATACAGTTGCTTCAAGACAAAATGCTACACCTTTTTTTTCTGCTGGTACTTAAAGCAAAAGTGTAACAAAACTGGGCTTTCACTATAAAAGTTTTCAGGCATCTTCCAGTTTACTCGGTGGTAAAAATTTCTAGTTCTGCCAAAATCTGAGTATTCAATAAAGTTTTAATTTCGTTTTTTTCTCAAGAAAAAAAGATGGCCACCACATTTGGCTTAGACATAGCATTGTAGGCCTGGCAAGGTTTAGAATTGTGAAAACAAAAAAAAAAAAATCACGGGGCGCAGCATAGGAGGTACCTAAAAAAGTAGGTTTAACAGGCATGCTAATAGTTTGTAGCTGCAACTAGCTTTCGTGAAAAAAACTGTTTTCTTTGCAGTACTGCTTTAAATTAGTGTTTTTATACTATAGCAATCGCTATGCAATAGTTACAGATACTTATAGTTTGCATTAGCAGGAGGCCCTGTGCTAGGAGAACTGATAGAGATCAGATAAGCACAGTGCCTACAGTGAAAATATGTGATTACCAGGGAGGATTGAAGCTGAACTGGTATGTTACAAGGGTTGCGAGATGTATGTCATGCTGCCTACTAAGGGCAGAGGAGGAAACATCTGCAGCCACCACATGCAGGCTCCTGCTCTGTAAAGGCATGGTGCTACCCTAGAATGGCAACTGGCAGTATGAAGGGGCACAGGAAGGAAGGCTAGCAGTTTGGATGACTCAGAGGGGTAGGTGGGAGGCTAGGGTCCAGGACACTGGGAGGGATGACTACTTAGTATGCTGCTAGTGCTGTACTGTGTATACTGGCTAGTGTAGTGTAGTGAGGGTGGGCTTGTCTGTGGACACAGTTGTCTGGTAGACACTGTCAAGTGGCACACTGCCATGTTTAAGTGACAGTTGACGGCACAGTGTTGTGGCAGGGAAGTAATCAGGAAGCTGAGGAAGAGGGAGGAGGGAAGGAGGGAGGTTAGGGGCATGGATACTAGGCGGCGGAATCTGGGAGGTTGACTGGGACATGTAGAACAGGGAGGAGAGTGGCAGGGACTGTGATTTCCAAGGGTAGAGATGAGGAATGGGCCTAAGTGGCAGCCTGTTTATAATGGAGCGCCATCACCACTGGACAGCAGCAATAGGTATCAGCATCTGGCTGACCAGGTAGAGGGAAGTCAACAGGTGATTGGAACAGGTGGGTGCAATCCAGGTAACAAGACACCTGATGACAAGGAGGAAGAAAAAAGGAAAATCATGTGTGGTGTTGCAGGAAGTTAATAGTCATTGGTGACTCCATAGTTAATGCAGTGGCTGTGGTGGAGGGCGTAATACTGACCAGGGTGGTATCTAGGGAGAGGGGGTTTGCTTGTTTGGTGCATGGGTTGAATGAGTGCTAAGAAAAAGCAACCCAGCAGAGAGAGGAGTATATGTCATTGTTAATTTTGACATGAATGACATAGGGTGTCCAAGTCCTAAGGACATGAGGAGGTCATTCAGAGAACTAGGGATATTCCTAAATAGAAATGTATCCATGGTACTCTTCTCTAAGTTCCCTCCTAGTTCCAGGGGCTAGTGAGAAATGGCAGTGGACCATTAGGCAGTCAAATGCTTTACTAAGGGTTTGGTGCAAGATGGAGGGGTTCTGTTTCTGGATAACTGGGGGGTTTCTGAGGCAAGGGATACCTATACACCCATGATGGGTTACACTTCTGCCTGGGGTACATGGGGTTATTAGCCAGGGCAATAGACAGAGCAGTTAAAAGAGATTTAAACTACAGGAGTAAGATGAGGGGACTGGTGCAAGGATTAACAAGGAGCAGGAGACACCTACAGGGGATCACCAAGGAAAAGACAGTGGTGTAGGGGAGCAACAAGAAAGGAGGCTTGCATGGGGGAGTAAGGAAGCTTACAGGGGCAAAAATTGTCACTTGCATGCAGACCAAGATGAGGAGTGCACCCAGCTAAATGGGCAAGCATGAGGGTTTTGATGCACCCATTCTAGCCCTAGGTGAGTAAGGGCTTGAGCCCCAAGTATTTCAACATACCTATGGTACCCTGAAGTACCACGCCATCTTTGCCTGTAGTTGTTGCATAATGGAAATTTTCTTCCTTCCTGATGATGTCCATGCCTCACCACATGTGAAAGTAGGAATGCATAGAAGCCCCAGACCCCAGATCCCATGGCTGATACCATTACACATAAGGTGCACCAATAACATTAAGTTGTCCCAACACATACTGAGAATCACAGGGTCTCATGGCTGGCTCCATCGCTGATCAATTCCATCATTGTTAACATTTAGGAAAGTTTACTCATGCTAAAACCAGTAGCTTTAGCCAACACCACCATGTATGGCTGCTCTCAGTCCACTCCATGGTGAGCACACATGCTACTCTCTGTGTGCCGGCTCACTCAGATAATACAGCTAAAAGGGGTAAAATATAAACATTACCCAAATCCAGCATATTATTGTAACAGACACGTAATTATAGTGGTAGAGTGGTGTCCGATTCTAAAGCAAGCTGTGGATCAGCTGTTTTTTAGGTTGGAAACAGAGTACCATGAGCATGGGCATGCACTCTTGACTGACACATGCACTCACGGCACTGTGTTTCCAACCTAACAAAAAAAAGCTGATCCAAAGCTCATTTTAGAGTCGGACACCACTCTACCACTTTGTGTAGGTGTCGGCTGCAATACATTTTACCCTTTTTAGCTATATTACAGAGTGAAACAGCACAGAGAGCAGCGTATGTACTCACCGTAGAGTAGACTGAGAGCAACTGTGCACAGTGGTGTCAGTTAAAGCTACTGGTATTACCAGGAGTAAAATTTCCTAAATGCTTTTAACAATGACTGACTTGACCAGCGGCAGACCCAGCCAGGCAGCCCTGTGATTCCCAGTATCTGTTGGGACAACTTAAAATTATAGGTGCACACTGTGTGCAATAGTATTAGCCATGGGGTCTGGGGCTTCTATGTGTTCATGCTCTCATGAGGTGAGGCATGGACCTCGTCAGGAAGGACGAGCCTCTCCATTACGCAACAGCTATAGGCAAAAACGGCATGGAGCTTCGGGGTACCAGGGGGTTATAAAATGTTAAAAATAAGTATGTTGCGGTATTAGGGACTCAAGCCCTTAGTCACTTAGGACTGTATCGGATGGTAAGGGTCTTGTGTAATAAATTGCTTGCTCTGGGTACACATTCTCTTTAAAGAAGATAGGAAATGATTTCCTGATGTTCTTACCTGTAAATAAATCATAAATATCAAACAGTTGCCTCATGTGTCTTTTTTATATGGAATAAATGGTTAAAATATTCACTTGTATGCTGTTTCCTGTTTATGAAATGAGCATTGGCTCGAAAGTCTTTTCTTGTATCAGGAGTCAACGTGTGTGCTGAGTTTGCTGGAGATCAAACCTGACCCCCAGCTTGCCTTCTTTGGTTTACTCCATGTACATGGGATTGTCTTTTGACCTCCCAAGACCTTCGGGAGCAACCACCCCATTCAGAAATTTTGCTTGAATGGGGAAGTCTAACTGGGTGAGCATGATAGCATGTACTTGGCTGCGTGTTCAGTTAAAACCACACTACCTCAATCACGGTCTAGTCTATTTGTCTGATTACAATTACCTTATCCTAAACCTTTATAGATGTTTTTCTTTTTATATTCTGGTACAACTTATATATACCAATAGTCACAAGTAAGCTTTACCCCTGCATTGTAAGTCAACAACTTTATAAGTAAAAATATTTAACCAAAAAGAAATACCAGGAAACGTCGTATTGTCTTAATTCTTTACTTAAAACTGGTATGCAGAATTAAGATCATTTGGATCAGCAGTGCAAGTAAACAATGTATGATTAACTGGAGATTAAGTCTCTCCTACTTTTAGATACAATCATACAATAAAGTAAAAATAAAATTAAATATCAAAATGCAAGTATCGTCCCTCCCTGCTCCATATCAGGTAAAATAGCAGTTCATAACACACAGTGCCATACCTTGATGTCTCAAGTGAAGTCCTAGGCAGAAGGACATGCTGTCACAGTTCCTTCCTCTCTTCTGCCCTCCTTTAGCTTAAATGAGTCTAAATTTATATGTTTTTTGGATGTACCTCATGTTACACTTCTTGTAGAAGTGTGTCTCGTGATGCACTTCTTGTAGAAGTATGCCCCGTGACCGTGACACATTTCTTGTAGAAGTGTGTTGTTAATCATGCAAGGTGGCAACAAAAATATCTTACTTTAAAAGTGGAATGTCATGTCAGATTCTTGCTTTACTGGAACATTGTTTTGTAAGCTCTGTTTTTTGCTACAGAGGAAACTGTGGTTTAGCTAGCATTCTGTCTGGCACGAAATATGTTCTTTTTCACTTCCTCACATAAAATCTCCCCATTTTACAGTTAGTTCCAAATAAGACATGAAGATATGTTTTTTCTTTTAAAACTGTAAACTGTTAATATCACAAAAAAGCTATAATCATTCTTGTTTTAAATGCATCTTCAAACTGTTTATAAGGCACACTCAACAACAGTAATAAAAATGTTTGCAACTTACAAATGCTAATGATATAACTTATATGCTTTAGAGGAAACTGGGTTAGCCTGCTGCTTTCTTGAAGTGTGTTCTTTTTCGCTTCCTCAAATACCTTTTCCCCATTCTACAGCTAGTTTTAAAACAAAACATTTTCTTTAACCTGTAAAATGTTAATGTTACAACCAAATATTGCAAAGAAGCTATAATCATTTTTGATTTAAATCTATCTTTTAACTATTTTACAGTAGGACACACTCAATTCATTGGCTAAACAGAATTATGATTGGCAATAAGGATGTATTTAATTTAATTCAATTCAGGAAAAGTAGAAGTAAAGCATTTTTCAATTGTCATTATTTAAGTTAGAGAAGAGTCAATAAGTCAGATATATTTGTTGATTTGTCTCTGGAAAATAGTGGGTTCTTGCTCCATCGTGTCCTTTAGTTCTAGGAAAAGCTGCTTCTTTGAAATATTTGCATCAGGCAGTCCAAATAGGGACTCCAGAAGATTGTAGGTTCTGCAGTGTCTAGCCGTGAAATTCTCACATCACTGACTCCAAATTCAGCATGTAGTTAATGGTAGCATGTGGCTGCTAGACACATTTGTTTTAAAGGCTGATGCCACATTCCATATCAGTAAATACCCCCAACTGAAACAACTGCCCCATCATTTGTCAATCAGCTCAGCCCCTTCCCGGCCCTCTTTACTCCTTGGCTGGTCACCTCACAGCCCAAGTATAAAGTCTCCTAGTTATCACAAATAGTTTGTTTTTAAATAATTTACAATGGGATTTATTTTATTCCCAGGTGTTCAGTGAGTCCCGACTCCCTACTCTCTTGCTCCAGGCTTTATCACCATAATTTAGAAACTTATATATCCCCAATAAATGTTCACTGATCATCACAGCCCTTCTCTCACTTTCTGGACTTGCCACTGACTGACAAATGCAAACCACCCAGCAGTAAGTGTCAAGTGCGGTTCGCATCTGGCAGGAGATGGCCAGCCAAGGAGGTGAGAGGAGGGCCGTGTTGGCCATCAAACATTTATGAGATATGTATGTGTGTAACAACACTGATGCCGTGTTGCTGAGATGCTTTTGCAACACCAGAGATAGTTGCTGCTTGTGTGATCCATCCCCCCCCCCGGCTCGGCTGGTTGACTGTTTTGGGGGGAGTGGAGAAGAGAGCAACTCACCAGCTGCACGTGATGGGTGCATACGGCAACAAGACAAAGTTTACTGCTCTTCATGTGTGCTTCCACACACACCCTCCCCCCACTGCTGTCTTGTTCATGGGTGCAGAGGAACAAGAAGTTCAAACGACTCACTGCTGACCACTTTGTTTGAGGCTCCAGAACTGATGCTGTCTGCTCCATTGCACTCCCTGCCCTGCTGCTGCACTGTCTCTAGGGGGCGAGGGAGTGAAAAGTACAGACAGCTCACCAGCTGTGCTGAAGCTGGCGCATTGAGGCACCAAAAAATGTTACAGGGACAGGAAAGTGAAAAATACTGGCAGCTCTAGCCAAAGAAAGCATAGGGAGATGCTGATACTGGCGTTGAGACCAGAGATAAGCTCCAGACATGGGGAGTTTATGTGTAAGGTTTTAAGTCATTTTGAGAAAATATGGAGCAAGAGGATAGGGTAGGGATTTGGAACCCAATGTAGAGGTGGGGCGGCTCACAGGTAATGTAAGGAAGTATTTTTTCACAGAGAGGGTTGTGGATGCATAGAATGGACTTCCAGAGGAGGTTGTGGAGTCAAAAACAGTGGTTGAATTCAAGCATGCATGGGACAGTCATAAGGTAATTCTAGGGGGTTGGGGTAGAAAGAAGTAGGCTGCTGGTTAACTAGGATCTGCAGCTTATCCATTAGGTAGGGGAATGGGCAGACTGGGTGGGCCAAGCGGTCCTTATCTGCCATCAAATTCTATGTTTCTGTGTTTCTATATTACACCAGGGAATAAAATAAATCCTGTTTTAAATTATTTCATGTCATAAACTGTTTGTGAAAAATAGAAAAGTTTGTACTTGGGCAGTAAGATGACCAGACGAGGAGTAAAGAGAACTGGGCCGGGGGGGTCTGTGCTGAGCCGATCGCCAAATGATGGGGTGATTCTTTCAGTCCAGGGGTATTTACTGAGATCTAGGAGTGTGGCATCGGCCTTTAAAACAAGTGTGTTCAGCAGCCACACACTACAGTTAACTGCATGTTGAATCGGGAGCAGTGAGGGGAGCACTTCAAAGCTTGACAAACACTCCTGACACAAAGAAAAGACTGTTAAGCAATCCTCATTTCAAAAATTGAAAGGAGCTTACAAATGAGTATTTTATCTATTTATTCCATAAAAAAGAAACACAGCGGTCATTGTTTCATGTTTAGAATTTTTTTTAACCTGAAAGAATGATAGGAAATCATTTGCTTTCTCCTTTGCAGGAGACAGTTTTCTTAAACCAAAGTTGTCTCAGATGCAGCCCTGCCTCCCAGGCAGACCCCTTAACCATGTCCCTTTCCATAGCAGCTCATGGCTCATTGGCTGTCTCCTTTTTGCCTGCTTCTAGCCTTAAAGGGACACTGTCAGCTTTTTACCCCTCGTTTTGTAGTACATCTCAATAAAATGGGTCTGTGGGCATGTAATCATAAGGAAGATAGTGTAGTATGGCATTAAGGAAAAAGTGTCCAGCATAGCAGTTTTCATAAAATTAGATTGTTTGTCATTTCTGGTGGTCTGACTTGAAATGTCCTGCAACCGGAAGCTGATCGAGGCGCCGAGAGGCTCAAACGTATGTCAGGGAGGCGTTGCATATGATACGCACATTTTCGTATCCACTTGTGAAAAAGCACAGCCTGCATTAGAGCGTGTTATTAGAAAATGCTCCTGGTAACTACAGACACAAACCGAGGACTAGGTTAGCTGCAAAGTACTTCCCCATGCTGGTGCCCAAATCCCACACATGCGCATTAGTGGCTGAGAATAAGATCTCGCGCATGCGCGAGAATGTGCCGCTGTTGCGCATGCACGATATTTGGGCACCAGCATGGGCAAGTACTTTGTGGCTAAACTAATCTTCAGTTTGTTTCTGTAGTTACCAGGAGCATTTTCTAATAACACACTCTAATGGAGGTTGTGCTTTGTCACAAGTGGATACTAAAATGTGCATGTTGTGTGAGTGCTCCCCGTAGATGCGCGTTCTTGAGCGCGTACTTGGTGCCGATTGGCTACCGATCACAGGACTGTTCAAGTCAGACTGCCAGAAATGGCAAACGATCTAATTTTATGAAAATTGGTAAACTGGACACTTTTTTCTTAACACAGAAGCATTCTACACTATTTTCCTTATGATTATGTGCCCACAGACCCATTTATTGAGATGTACTACAAAACGAGGGGCAAAGCTAACAGTGCCCCTTTAAGTGCTCCCTGTTTGTTACAGAATGTGGCTTCCCACTGGTTGCCACAAGTTCACACTCCAAGTTACTCCACAGTACTACAGGCATTTAAAGAGCTGCTGACAAGCTCCAGGTAGGAAACTCATACCATGTAGTTGCCTCCCCAGGAGCTATTTTAGCTATAAAATTAATTTTGTGTCCAATAGATAAAAAGTTATTTACCTCACAAAGCTTGGCTCATAACTTCCTGATATGAGCTGAGCCGAAAAGTGCTGCAGTCCCGCCCCTAAAGACAGCATTATGATGATGACATGTAGTGGGGAATGGGGCCGCAGATGCTCTATGGAGCTACTATTAGGATTGGAGAGGGGGCTGCCTACATGTACTAATGTTATCTTTATAGGCATGTATTCATGAGTGGGGCTTATATAAAATATATATACTTGAACCCTAAACCCCACCCCACCCCCTCAGAAAAATTCAGTTTCCACGTCCCGCACATTGGTAGATACACCCCAAACTATGACACTGGACTCAATAGACACACCCAGCACACCAAAAGTAAAAGGCATAAATGAACAATTTATTTAAAAGGAAGGGGAAAGGAAACAATAAATGGATATGTAGGAACAATAGGGGAATTCTTAGACCCTATGCAAACTTTTAAAACTGATTCTAGTCCCCCTGGCAGTCCCAGTTCCACTAATGCTGATGCACCTGGCTTATGCCCCCACAAAGACCTTATCAAGAGCTCTCTCATTGTCGTGGGTACCTCACTGAATTGAACAAGGGCCCTATTTGTCGCCCTTTGACTGTAGTAGACTAGGAGGGCTCAGGGAGGGGGTTCAGTTTATTTAATCTGTTTTACCTAATGTGCTCTCCCTGGAACCGATTCTGAGCAGTTGCTGGACAATCACGGACCATAGGTGCTTGGAGATGGTCCCAGGGTCTGGAGTGGTTTGGTGAGATTATTGTTGACTGTTCCTTGTTGTTGTTGTTTTTCTGTAACAAATATTTTCTCTTTTTTATGTGGTTATTGTATAGGGAAGGGGAGAAGGAGGGTGCAGGTACAAGCTGCTACACTGTGACTACAGTCAATTTGGGGATCCTGGGGCTTGAACACATGTACATTTGGCATTCATATGGCTAGTGTGTTTCGCTTTGTCACTTGGAATATTAAGGGGGACCATCGACAGGTAAATGTTATTGTATTTTAAAGCATCTTAAGAAGTTGGATGCCTCTGTTGTGTGCTTGCAGGAGACCCATCTGAAGAGGGAGCAAATTAAGGTCTTCCGTAGGGAATGGGTAGGGCAAGTCAGTGCTGTGGGCAACAGTACAAAAAAAAAGTAATAATTTTGATGGCTTGATCGACTCCATTTCAACTTCTGCAGGAGGTGTGGGATCCAGAGGATCAATACATTCTTGTGCATGGCAGGCTGGGATAGACAGAGTAATGACTGGCTCCATCTACGACCCTAACATGGATATGATGGCCTTCTTTCTGGCTTTGGCATCCCTCTTGGCACCGTATGCCAGATTACCAATCATCTTGGGAGGAGAATGGAATATGGTTCTAAAGCCAGACCTTGATAGGTTGGGGAGATGGTGGGGTGGGGGTTGTCCCCGGGACGATGAGCAGTTAGGGAATACATGGATGGGATAGGGTTCCTGATCCTTGGTGCATCCTGCATTCTGAGGAGAGAGCTTATTCATTCTACTCCAGACCACATGACACTTCTTCTAGAATAGATTACTTCTTTTTGGTGCAGGAGGCCGTTACCAGCCTTCAGACCTGCAAGGTGGACACCATGGTGATCTCAGACCACATGCTGGTCTGCTTACATGTGGACGTGGCGCATTGAGACAGATTATACCAAACCCAGAAATTCAAAGCCCAACTTCTCTGAGACAAAGAGGTAGCAGACAAAATTAGGGAATTCATCACCCATTACTTTGCAGAGAACCAAGGTTCAGTGGGGGCAGCCGACCTGTTGTGGTCTGCAGCTAAGTGTTGCATCAGAGAGGAAATTATTTGGTTGGCTACCATTAGAAAGAAGAAGAGGGAAAAGGCCAGGTTGGACCTACTGGTTGAAATATGGGCCAAAGAAATGTTACTTAAGCTTGTTACTCTTGAACACATTTGGCTTCGGCTGAATGGTCTCAGTGCGAGATATGCTGAGCTGCTCAAAGAATAAGCTGATCTAGCCATTTTTAAAGCCAAAGTCAAATACCTAGACCAGGGAGATAAAGCAGGGTGAGTAATGGTGCTACAGTTGAGAAATCAGGAAGCCAAACAGATTATAAAGGTTATCAAAAAGGAGGGAGACACCACACTCATCACTAATGCCAGTCAGCGGCAAGTTTCAGGCAGTTATATCAGGAACTGTAAACACATGAGCAGGGCATCAGGGATGCGAAGGGAGCACTAGATGCCTTCCTGGGAGATATCCATTTACCTTGCCTAGATGAGGCACAGCTGACACTACTGGAAGGCCCAATTAGTGGGGTGTAGTCAGAAATTTCCATTTTGTACACAATTTCCAACAGTTACACCCCCCCCCCCACTAAAAAATGTACACATCTTTTCCAAATGGCACCCCGTTCCAAACAAGTCAGATAGTTGTCAGATGATTCCTCTAATCTCTAAAGAGGTTATACATGTATCTGTCTCCTAAACAATAAAAGTTTAAACAGAGTCACTCCTCAGTGGCATACACTAACCCAAATACTACAGATTAGAATGAAAATGTTAACAGAAAGGCATATGGTTTATGACAGGCACTCAGCAAAACTATACAAATATGTACAGTGAGTATGCCTGTCTACACCCTTGTTAGTGTGGAGGAAATCGAAGAGGCAGTTAAAGGTATGCAGACAGGGAAGGCCCCATGACCTGACAGTCTGTCCACAGAAGTTTACAAATTTTATATAGAAGAATTGGTGATCACGTTGGCTAATATTTGTAACCAAATGCTTGAGCAGGGGATCTCAGATGCTATCCTGACAGAAGCCAGAATCTCCTTAATCCCAAATCCTGGCAAGGACGACACTCAGGTGGAAAATTACAGACCCATTTCTCTCATTAATATTGACTTAAAAAATGTTACTCAGGGTCCTGACCACTAGGTTGAGCAGGGTCAGGTCTTCAATGATCAGTCCAGAGAAGGTGAGCTTTATTCCTGGCAGAGTTTTCAGTGACCACCTGAGGAAGCTGCACCACCTGATCTTGGTGTCCAGGGAGTCTGAACCTCCAGCAGCACTCGTCTCCCTGGACACCAAGAAGACATTCGACCAGGTTGCTTGGCATTACCTGTTTATGGTTAGAAGCAACTGCAACATACCCCTTACATAAATTGGCCGAAGATTTTGTACTATGATCCCTTTTTAGGGTGTTCTGTAATGGGGGTCCTGTCTGATCCAATTACATTAGCTGGGGGTACCAGGCAGGGGTGTCCCCTATCACTGCTTTTATTTAACCTCTACCTTGAACCCCTCCTCCTTAAATCAAGAGTGCTCAAAACATGAAAGGTATTCAAGTTGGTATGTATGAGTATAATCTTGCCACATGCTGGCTCTGTGGCGCCAAGCGAAGGGGTTCACTCAGCATGCTAGCAACCCGGGTTCATGCCCCGAGTCTGGGTACCAGGAGCGGAGACCAGCAGGGGAGGGGTTCAGAGCATCCATTGGACAGTTCCCTTTGGGGGGGGACTGGCCTTGGCACCCTTGGGTGGATTGGTTGATGAGCTTGGGGGACAAGGTGCATCGGCACGCCCCCCCCGTACGTCACCACCCAGGGTCACCATGCTCACGCATGGCTGAGAACTGTAAAAGGCAAGGCTGGAAAATGGAAACTAGGAGTCCCCTGCCCAGTCAGGTGATGGATGCCAGCCCCACCACCACGAAGCCCCGGAAAGAGCCCAGACCAGTTCCTCAGCACCCCAGGATACGCTGGAATGGCTGGTAAGGTACTTCCCCCTCGGAAGAAAGGGACCCTCCTGACAAGTGGTTGCATTGGGTTACCTGTGGGGGTTGCTGTAGGAGCTGGTGGCTGGTGGCAGGGACTGGGGGTTGGGGTCTAGGCACTCCGAAGGAGTGGCAGGACGGGATAAGCTCCGACTGGGAGGAGCAAAAAAATAATAAATAAGCTCTTCACATATGAAACCATTGTAAAATCACACACACACGCACACGCATGCGCACACACACACACACTATTGTTATGCAGAAATGTAAAACAATTCATGCTGGTCATGCAACTCTTGACTATTGACATAGTACAGTCATGGATTAGTACATCCTGTTGATTGGGTCGACTTGCAGATTTTGGAAATTATATGTGTAACCCCTAGATGGCACTATCCCAGGGGCTACTACCCCTGCCTGATTTGCCACTAACAGGTTGAGGGGCCTGGATCCAATGGCAGGTGCCTCCACCCAGAGGTCAGGGTTTGCAATAGTTAAACTAACTTGGTCACAGCCCTCTGGGATACTGCAACCCCTTTCTTCCCACTAGTGGCCCACACAATATATCAGAATTACCTCACAGTATACACTTACCCCAGGTCTGGTTCCGCACTGGGACCTCCTGTGAAATGAGATACAGTGCAACAATCACAGTAACAGTACTTTAACATAGACAAATACCTCAGGCAGTATAACTTTGCTGAAACAAGCAGCTCTGATTTATTTAGGGAATATAACAAGGACAGGGGAAATCAGGTTAATTAGCTTATCACTCTAATAATCTACTTATGGCTCTGTGCACAGGCCTATCCCTATCAGTTACTGTCCCTGGGTACCCAAGCCCTAGTGGCTAGTCCAAACCGTGGCAGCTGGTAGGGCCCTTCACACAGAGAAAAGGAGAATTAAACAGTCAGCAGTACAGTAATTCCATTTGGATTTAATGTGGCAATTCAACAGGAGCGACCTGAATTAGTACTCACGACCTCCAAATAAGATAGGGTCCTTCAATGTCAGCAGGGCTCACTTGAGGTACACAAACCTCTTCACACATCCATATAAAAGAAAGCACTATACCAGGCAGGCTGCATCTGTATCCCGATCGCAATTACTGCACAATACCCGGAGAACACACAGCAGATTCAGTTCCTGACAGACCGAGTGCAATTTTCAGCAATTCCTCCAGTCTTCTACAGGGTGAGCCTGGTTTCTACTCTTCAGAGATCCTTTGATTCTTTTCACAGGACGGATCTAGTCCTAATAAGCTGTTACACAAGCTGCAGACCGAACTCTGGGCCTTACACACGCTTTTTGACTAAACTGCACACTGAAAAAGCACAGGGCTCCTTCCTTCTTCACTGCCAAAGCTCAACTGAAACTCCAACCGACAAAACTGGCACTTCCTTTGAGTTCCTCCCAGTTCTTGACTGGATTGGCTGTCACTCACAATAGACTGCTGCTGTTGGTCCAAAAGGCACTGAAGTCTAAACTACATCTCCCAGAGTCACTGCCCATACAATCCTCTTGTGGCTGGCTCAGATTATGAGTCCAAGTTCTGATTCGTCCAAGGCACCATTTTAGAGCTAGCTTACCCCACACTGATTGGTCCAGTTCAACAGTTCAAAACTAGAATGGGAACTAGCAGACACAGTTCTGACTGCAAAGAAAGCAGGTTAGACAAACTGTAATTTCATTATTACTCTAAATAATTTCTGGCAAACAGTTACATCTTTCAGATAGGTTCCTTGCACTCCTAGTGACTGCAAAATGAAGTGAATTGGCAGCAGCTCGAGTGGTACTCAGAGAAGCACACAGTCCCCCCATACAAACTAATTATGTCTGCAAGCAGACAGCTCTTAAAGAGACAGTACCAGAGGCTCTAAAAACACTCACTGATAAATGGCTTAAATGCCAAACACCATTCAGGCTTGGAGCATTCAAGCAAGCTCCTGGAAGTCTTTTGGGAACCCCCATTTGCAGGGGGGTTACATATGGTTGGTGATATATTCAAAATTAAGAAGAAGAAGAATCAGCATTTATATAGTGCTTTTCATACATCCAAAGTGCTTTACAAGCAATGCTAGACTGGTAGTGAAGTGACTGAATGTGTGGTGGTGGCCATATCGCACATCATCACCCACACACAGCCTGGATAATTGCATGAACCGGTTTATGGGAAGGGGAATGTTGGCCAGGACACCGGGAATGTTCCCTACTCTTTGCGAAGAGTGCCCTGGGTTCTTTACTTCCACCTGGACACCCACCAGGACAACACCAGGATGGGCAGAAGGACCTCGGTTAACGCCTCATCCGGGCGACTTGCACACTCCAGCAGTACAGTAATTTCAATACTGCACACGGATGCCAGCGATTTTTAGGTGCAAGTCCAATCCCGGTGTGGGACAAGAACCCACAACCTTCTGGTCCAGAGGCGGATGTGTTACCAACTGAGCCACGCTGACACGCTGACAAAATTAAATATTGGGTCCTGTTCGCATGCAAGCTTCCCTTTAATATCACACTCAGTACTTTAGTGTATCCAAGTGTGATCTTGCAATAGACAGGTCTCTTCAGCCTTCCCTGTACTGAACCATCATGTGATATCTATCTGCTTGTGAAGGTGTTGGATAAAACAGCACAACAAACCAGAAGTCAGGTGCATAAAAATTCAAATGTGCATTGTTATTTTATTCAAATTAGAAAATAAAAAAATAAAAATCATAAACATATAGAAAGCAAAAGGTTAATAAATGTCCAGTATCCAGCAAACTTTCTAATTTCAAAAATTCCTGAGGCTTAGCTTTAGCCTTTGCAAATAGAACAGTGTGGAAACAAGCACACACTACTGAGGTCCTCTTCACTTGGTAGTCAGTATTCAGCTGATTCCCCTATCTATCTTTGTTACTCCAAGTGGTGGTTTTGTATACTTTTTATGGATGACATCACCGGCAGGTGAGCCACCCTTTTTTGCTAAAACCAGTATAAACCTCTTATTCTCAGGAGTTCTCCATCAAACAGTGAAGACATACTGTGCATGTTCATACATGTTATCTTTTCTAGCCTAGTCTCAACTCCTCTTTTCTTGGTTAAGAGGAGTTTTATGTTATGGGGGGATTCTGTTAAGAGGGTTTTATGTTTCCATTTTGTTTCATCTCAAAAGATAGTTTTAATAAGATAGTAAGTCTATGAGGGTTCCATTGGGTTTGCAAGGGGAACGGGAGAATGAGGGCATGCTCCTCTTCTCCCTTCTCCTGCCAATCCTTGGAACTCATCATAACTTAACATCATAACTCATAACGCCAAGCAAAGGCCAACTTCCACAAGGAGCAGCTTAATAAAACTTGGGGCAATGGGAAGAGTTTTTGGGAGAACATCAAAAACCTTCTTGGGAAGGATGAGAAGATCCCCCACTTGCTCAACATTAACAACGTCACGATTACTGACCCTTGGCGCATCGTGGATTCTCTCAACACAGCGTTTACTGACCTGACTGGAGTGCTACCCCCCCAACTACCTGCACCCTGCTGGGGAACAAACCAACTGCACGCCTCAAGGGGGCTCAATCCCTGTCTTCTACTTCAAAAAAGTTTCAGTGAAGGAGGCTTACAAACACATAAAAAAAATACTAGGCAAGACCAGAATGGGGAGTGATGGAATCGATATGAAACTCCTATCCCTAACACTGGATGTCATCATCGTGCCAGTTACAAAACTATTTAACAGATCGCTGGCTCTTGCACAGTTCCCTGGGATCTGGAAGCAGGCTCTCGGGACGCCGGTGCACAAGAACGGTGATATGACATGCACCGCCAATTATAGGCCAATATCCATCCTCTATCCCTTATCTAAAGCCCTGGAAAAGATTGTGGCTGCCCAACTCAAAGATTACCTCAACAAATACAACCTGTTATGTCCCAACCAACATGTTTTAGGCAGAATCATAGTACCACCACAGCTTTGCTGGACTACACTGACTACTCGCACAAGGCACTAGACGAAGGAAAGCTGGTGGGGTCAGTCTTCATAGACCTCACCAAAGCCTTCGACACTGTCAATCACTCTCTCCTCCTGACTCAACTACAGAACCTGAGGGTTGCAACCAATGCTGTCTGCTGGTTCAAGGACTACCTAACACACAGAAGCCAACGTGTAAAAATTGGGCACACAGTATCTAGCTCCAACGAGGTATCTTTAGAGGTCCCACAGGGGTCAATACTGGGGCTCTTACTATTCAGCCTCTTTCTAAATAATCTTCCTGAGGCCTGTGACACTAAACTGATACTTTTACGCAGATGATGCTGTGCTTCTCACCAGCAGTTCATCAACAGTCGCCCTCCACTCCGAGCTGCAGGCATCCTTCTACAAGCTGGAAAACTGGTTCTGTAGCCATAAACTTCTATTAAACTATAAAAAAAAACAAGGTGATGCTCACAGCCAGCCCACAGCACAAAAAGAAGCTCCCTCTCCTCACCATCTCCAATAAAGTCAGTGAGCTGCTGGAACAAGTTCAGATCTTCAAGTACCTGGGGGTCACCGTTGATGACTGCCTCAGCTTCACCCAACACATCAACACAGTGGTAAAGGCAGTGAACACCAAGCTGGGTGTACTATATAGGCATAAAAAGTATCTCACTCCAGAGGCCCTCCGTCTCTCAGTCTCCAGCTCCATCCTTTCTACCATCGACTATGGATTGCTGGTCTACGGTGCAGCAACAAACACTGCACTAAAAAGGATTCACATTGCCCTCAACAAGGCATGTGGGCTCACAATGGCTGCAGATCAAAATACCCACACCTGCTCCTTATACGAGGAGACCAATTGGCCGCCACTAAAGAACAGGATTATATTCCAAACATGTCTCCTTGGGGGAAAAAAAGCACTAATGGGTAAAACCGCCCCATGCATTTCTAGCATCCTAACACCAAGTGGTACTACGTATACCACCAGAGGCAGGATGAGGGGGGTCCTGTCAACACCTTTCCGTCGAACTGTGCAGGGACAGCGTGCTTTCAGCTATAGGGCCCCCCAATGGCTCAATGAAATCTCAGTGCACATTCTAAACTCCCAATGCATCTTGCAATTCAAAAATGGCCTAAGGCAACACCATCTTACTAGGACAGTTTGTGACTGCCACTAGGACTCTAACACCCATAATGCTCACTCATCCACATTCTCCTTCCCCTTCCTTTAACCCCCACTCTTCCCTCTCGCCCTATCCTTCTGTCTTCCTCTCCCCCCTGTGCCTTTTATCCCACTGGATCAACCTTAAAACCAACCTACTACCACTACCTCCCAACCTCCTAGACAAAGCCACTTCTTTTGGCTGCCCACTCCCCCCCCCAGTCTCCCCCCCTTGACTCCTCCTTGGACTCTCACACTAGGTGTCACACCTCTTTATCTCCTTCGCTACATAAACACTATCCTTTACCCTAGTTGAATGCTCTTGACGCTGTACTATCACCATTGGTACTATGAATGATATTGTAACCTTATTGTATACTAGCTACCTGCTATTCAAGTATTGTATGTAAACTGTTTGTTATTGCTGTCATTGTCACTGTTTGACGTGGAACCTTTGTAAAAGAACTCTGAGCTCAAAGGTATGATCCGAATCCCTAAATAAATAAAATAAATAAAAAATAAAAAAAAAATAACTTTTTAATTCCCGTAAATCATTAAATTTGCCACCCTAAAAGAGACAAGTATATAGCAAACATATTTCATTTTCATTCCCAGCACAAGTGGCTATCCCACAGATACAAAGAGCGAAAGGAATGGGGGTGGCCCGGATACCCCGCACATGGGCATCCATCACAGACTGGGCTCACCCTGTCACACTGCTACACCCCTATTCTAAAAATCAGAACTATGATGCCCAAGATACCTCAAACTGGGTAAGTGTGCCCCTTGACTTTTACGTTATTATTAGAAAGGATGTAGTCGTGGTCACTCCATCCTCCCATACTGTGGTCTGGGCATTTAGGGTGCCTCCACTGTACAAGTGTCTGGTGCTTAGCTTCTAACGCTAATGTTAGAAGGAGATCTTTGTACCGGACAGCTTTCTTAGTTAATTGTATTAGATTCCCTAAAATCCAGAATAGAGGGAATTTGGTTCTCCTATCAAGGCTGAAGATACTGACCATATGTGGGACCAAAGAGAGCTAAGTTGTGTGTAGCACCACAGAATATGCCTTATGGCCACTGGGGTGTGTGAGCAACTCTAGCAGTGACTGTGAATTGTGACCCCCATGTTTGCTAATTTTGGCAGGGTCCTACACCACATTTAGAGCACCTTTTTCTGTATTATTTGATACTTAGGATCCACTGTGCCAGAGTGCATAGTACGCTGACATTTTCCCATAAATCAGAGGGTATGTCCACCCCCAGATCCCGTTTCCCCTTGTCCTATGGGTTCACCTGTATGGTTGGTCATGTCCTGTATGTGTTGGTAAAGGCTACATCTTACCGCTTTCATGGTGCTCTCCCATATTTTCAGGGTAGTCAGCATTGCTGACTGCCTAAGTTTAAAGTTATCAGACAGCATAGGCCATCAATAGAGACTAGTGCTGATGAGGCTGGATGTCGTTGGGCCTGGTTTAAGATGTTGACTACCATGCAGAGATTATCCAAACCCTGTTGCCTCTTCATAAAACTCATCTGTGAGCAGTGGACAAGGAAAGGCAGAACCTTTTCTAATCTGCTATTACCTTATCAGGGACGTTGGCATCAACATTCAGGAGTGAGATGGGACTGTAACTCACACACTGTCCCCTGTTATTGTTTTGTTTAGGAAGTACTGTTATTTCTGCCTCTTGCATTGATTTTGCCATTTGTCCTGATCTTTTGGCCGCAATCAGTATATTATGCAGCCGAGGTCCTAACTGTTCACTGAAGATCTGATAAAACATGTTGCTCAGACCATCTGGACCTGGGGCCTTGTCCCTTGCCAATGTCTTAATTGCTCTCTTGTCCTCCTGTAGCAATAACTCAGCTTCACGTTTTTGCCATAGATGATCCAGCACCTTGGGTAGTACACATTGCTCCAAAAATTCCTTTATTTAGCTCAGTGATGCTGTACCTTGGGAGGTGTGGAGGTGGAGCCTAAACGTCTTATGAACATACAAACATAGCCAGTAGAAAAAGGCCACAAGGTCTACCCAGTCTGTATCTGAGATTGCAGACCCCCCCCCCAACCAGGATCTACTGAGGCATCTAGTCCCTAAATGCATTTTTATTTTTCCTGGATCTGATGTGAGGATTCTATTGCCCTGAGCCACTTGACGGATTAGGGTATCAGCTTTTAGCTTCTGAAGTTGTTATGCCAGAAGCGTACTCACTTTTTATCCGTGCTCCCAGTATCTTTGCCTTGTAAAGAATAGTGCTCTCTCCACCTGCTGGTGCAGTTTGCAGTTAGGCTTTTTCTTCAACTCTATAATCTTTCAGATACCCGAAGATATTTTGTTTAGGTTAGCATGGTAGAAGACTTCTTCAGACTTTAGCTCCCCCTCTTACCTCACCTTCTCCTGTCTCATTTGCCTAACAATGTGTGCTGCATAACTTATAACGCAGCCCCTTATATAGGTTTTGAAAGCATCCCAGATTGTCTGAGTTGAGACCTCTCACCTTAAGGATAATGTTCAGCTCAGAGTATTATTTAATCTCCAAAGACAACCAGTACCTGATCTCTTGAGATTGTAATAGAAAGGAATTCATTCTCCATTTTAGCAATTTGTCAAGGGTAGGACTAGAGTGACTGTCTTTGACACCAGAGCATTGTCTGGTAGGAGAATGGGAGGGATGGATGAGCACTTCAGACACTTTATGAGTGCCCTGGGAACTAATAACCCAGTAATCTGGCATGCTGCATGCTACAGGTTCCATGACATAAGGATCTGAATGTGTAATCCACCAATGTAAGATGGGTCAAGCACCAAGCATCACAAAAGCACAGCAGGGCTGCCCTGGCCTTCTTGTGCGAGAGTGTCCCCACATCCTTTGGTGTTCTGTCCAACATGGGGACCCATACCAAGTTCAGATCTCCACCCAGGAATATCATACCCTCAGGTGGGAGAAGGTCCGCTATCTGCTGTGTCAAGTTCAGGAAAAATTGCTCATTGTTTTTGTGTTGGAAGTATACACATTTACTAGATGGATGTGCCTAGCGTGTATTTTCCCTACTACTATCCCCCACCTGCCTTCCTTATCTGAGGCTACCCGATCCACTACCAATGGGCATCATTTCCTGATTAAAATCACAACCCCACCCCCCTTTTTAGCTGAGTAAGAGCTATAGATCTAGCTACCAGGACTGTGCAAGCCAGCAAATTTGACCCGGCAGGCTAATTTCGAGCTGGGTCAGGCTATAACCAAATTGGCCCAATGCGGTCCAAAATTAAATGAAGGGTTAAGGGGGTTCTTTTTCATGGCATTCTTGCAGCAGGACATCCCACTGGCACTATCAACAACCTCTCTACATGATTGGTTAGGCTATGAGAGAGGTCTGTTTATCATCTAAACTCCCTCCCCCCCAACCATCCTCTTTAAAATGTGAATCAGGGGCTCACAAGCCCATACCAATATAAAAATAATTACAGGCCACTTTTCTAGATTTTTGAAGTTAAACCCAATTCTGGCCATTTCACAGAATCTCTCCTAAACCCTAATGGCCAGAACATATGGCCTGACCTGATTCCCAGTCCTACTCTCGACCCACCCATTCCCGTACTAGCGTAGAAATCTCTTTCAAGAGGAGAGGAGTTTCCTGTACCAGAGCAATATCACACCCAGTGGATTTGATATAAGTTAAAATATTTTTCCTCTTAATAATGTGGTTTATACCCTGCACATTCCATGTAACAAGTTCAGTACCTGCTGTAAAGCATGTAACATGGGCAAGGGTATTTGATGCATGCATTCTTACCTGGCTCACCCAGCTTCTGCCTGTTATTCTTCCATCTGACCAGCTGAATGAGAGCTGCATTACCTGCCCCCAATTGCAAGAAAAGAGGAACATGTGTTATGGAAACAATGAGTGGGGGCTGCAATATATAAACAGACAAGATTAGGTACAATAGTACTTTTCTTTATTTATTTATTTATTCAATCTCAGATTACAATATCTTTGAGCACAAAGCAGTTAATTTACAAAGGTTCCACATCAGTGGGGAAGGGTGAACAAACATACAAGGGGTAAGACAATGTTACAGACAAACAGTCAGCAATATTTACATACTTTGAATCAAAAACCGATTAGATTGAGAGGGGAAGAAAGCAAAGTAGGTAACCAAGAATGCAGAGGAGGATGGGCAGCACAAAAGGCCTTGTCAGAACCTGAATAGATGGGGATGGGGTGCACGAGGTTGAGGCAGGAGGGTGGACCACAGTTATAGGAGGGTAGGGATAAGAGGGAAGGGGGAAGGGGAAGGGGGAAACGGTAAGGGAGGGAGGGTGGACAAGGGTAGAAAGGCACTGCAGTTAGAGGATGGAAGTGAGGGAACAATGGGTTGGTCGCACCCGCAGAAGGTGGTGCTTAGGTGTAGCAGTCACAGGAGCTGTCTGTCATGAGATCCTGACAGAGCAAATGTTTGAAAGGACCTAGTTTTGGTTGGGTTGAGATTGCTTTGTTTAGTGCGTTCTTAGTGCGTTGAACCACAGTGGTCCTCTGTAGGTAAATGAGTGCTGCTTGGGATGTCCGGCATTGTGGAACATGGAGAGGTTAGTAGGCAGAGGGCTTCAAGTATGCTGAGAGTTGCAATGAGGGGTGAGGAGGTTTGCAGTTCCAGGGGGCAAGAGGTGAAGAAGTGCTTTTTAAACTAACAAGCAGGTTTGGTATTGTATCATTCCACTTAGCTGAAGCCATCCTGTTTGAGCGTAAAGGTTGCATGTATGTGTGAGGTGTGCAGTGCCAGTGAGAAGTCTGCAGGCCTTATTTAATGTCACAGATATTCTGTGGAGTGAAGTGGTAGTAGCGGCACCATAAATAACCAGGCCATAGTCAACAATAGATATGACAGAGCTGTGAATTGCAGCTTTGAGAGCTTCAGGTGTCAGACAGTGTAAATGTCTATGAAGCAGACCAGTCTTAATTTTGACAGACCAGGACTACACACACAAATCAAAACACTCTGCACAACATATCTTTTTGAAAATTCTGACTGTTCTACTTCTTTAAAGGATCTGCTTCCTTTGACTCACATGGTCAGTCAGCCATAAACTATGAAGCACAAGTCTCCCTCACTAGCTACATCAGCCTTCTACCTTCCTAGAAAACACCTTTCTTACATCAGCTAGGATAGGCTTCCAGCAGCAACTGCAGCTGGCACTTCACTACTTCCTCTACAACCCATGATGCGACCAGCCAATGACCAGGTGACCACCTAAGGGTTCCAGTGCTTGTCAGCCTCTGCTAAAAATGCAACTGACAGACTTCAACAGCAGATACCAGCAGCACTTTGTATGGAGTAACCAACAGGGGACCACAACCTTGCAACATCCTCTTTAAACATGACCAAGAATCATTGTGACGAAAGTACATAACATCTCTATGCCACCTGCCTGAGTCCAGTCGAACCCTTCATTCTTTCATCTGCTGCGCTCAATCACATCAGCTCAAGCCCAACAGAAATGGGAGCCAGCCCTATCAGCTTGGACAGCTCTTCATTTCCATCATGACTCCAGCAGCCTGGATGCGGCCTACTTTGTAAGCTAGGGTAGTTAGTGCATCTTTACTAATTTGTCTGGAGTGAAGGCATGCCAGAAGCCTTGGATGCTCAGAGGCTTCCTCCACAGGGGGTTTTCCTCTCCTCCAAGCCAAGAAATACAATAATTCTGTGCACTGGAGAGGGTTCTGCAGTTTCATTCTCCTGACCTTTTTGGCTTCTCAACTGGGATCTCCCATTTCCTTTAATCATAGGTCTCTGCCTATGGCACCTCTAAGTGGGTAGAAATGGAGAATAAGTAAAAGGTATGTTACTTAAGCACTACACCACATGAACACAGCAGAGATGAGATGCTCAGTGAATTAGAAGCTTGCTGAGGTTCAGTGGTCAGCTGATCGACCACTCTTGTCCAGCCACTATTTATACGGGCAGGATTCACATCTCAGGGCTCTAGTCAATTTTTTTTCTTCCACCTTCCTCCCCTACTCCAACTCTGACATTCTCCTGAGTCTCCTGGGCTTCTTACCTAGGAACTACTCTTTCCTTAAACCATGGGTCTCCACATATGGCACCTCTAGCTGAGTGGAAATAAGTCAAAGGTACCTTACTTAACCAACACATCAGAGATGAGATGTCCACTGAACTATGAAGATAGTTATTGTTCACCCACTACTTGTGCTTGTCCAAGCCTCCCCCTTTTCTTCCCATGCACATTCTCTGTATCTACATAGGATTTAATGAAGGATATCTTTGTTCCAGGGAGGTGGGTGGTATTGCAGAGTCACTTATTATCAATTCTAAGTAACCAATCTAATTAACTGTGTCTATTTTTTGTTGATTAATTGATTAATGACTGCATGAGGTTTTGGTCTGAAGATGCAAAGGTAAGAGAGGATGGTACTGGAGGATGGAAGTCTTACAGCTCATACATGCTGTGTTCTGGCTGCGCTTGTGTAGGCTGTGGGTTTGGTCATGCGACTGCTGCGAGCTTTCTCCTATCCTCAAACCTTGGCACTAGGCCAGCTCCTTGATGCCCCCCCCCCCACACCTGGAGGTTAGAGTAAACAGAGGAGTCACTGACAACATTTGAGCATCATTCTAGGTTCAAAACCTGTGCATTTTGGCACCCGCTTGTATATGGGCTGGGTGTACAGCGGAATCCCCCCTCTTTGCATCACTAAGTTTCAGTTCATCTGGACGGCTGAACAGGCTACACATTTACAGAAAAGAAATGTAAAACTATGAGATAAATACCACCCCACCTAGTTCAACCTTTAGTACCTGCGAGTACCTTCATTTGTTTACATTGAAATCAACAATATTGTAATCTACAACAGTCAGATCCTGGGGTTTATTATAAGGTACTGAGACCCTTTCTTTCCTAAGTAGTAAGTTACCAATTATAGAGTGCTTTGTAAAATACAGTGCCCCCGCTCCCCGAAACTGACAAGTTCAGATATGTACATAACCAAGGATAAAGGGGAACATAAAGTTGAGCCCTCTTCTCATTATAAGTCAATGGCAGTAGTGTGTGAGCTACTGGGGCTCACTTCAGAGCTGGGGGGGCAAGCCTCGGCAAACCTCCCTGTAATTCCAACATTGCGTATGGTGGGAGGGGAGTTGGATATCTAGATATTGTAGAAATTATTAGTAACATAGAAACATAGAAACATAGACTTTGATGGCAGATAAGGACCGCTAGGCCCATCTAGTCTGCCCATTTCCCTACCTACAGGATAGGCCGCAGATCCTAGTTAACCAACAGCCTATATCTTCCTGCCCCCCACAAGAATTGCCTTATGTCTGTCCCATGCATTCTTGAATTCTCCCACAGTTTTAGACCCCACAACTTCCTCAGGAAGGCTGTTCCATGCATTCACTACCCTCTCTGTGAAATAATACTTCCTCATTGCCCTGAACCGCCCTCCTTCTATCTTTAAATTGTGTCCCCTTGTTCTTGCAAGTCTCTTTTTCTGAAAGATGCTACCCTCTTGGACTTTGTTGATTCCCTTGAGGTACTTGAAAGTTTCTATCATGTCCCCCCTCTCCCTTCTTTCCTCAAGGGTATACATATTAAGCTCCTTTAGTCTCTCCTCATATGGCTTCTCTTGCAGACCCTGCACCATTAGTAGTAGAAGATGCCCAGCTAGCCCTACTAGCATTCACAGTGTAACATGAGAGCAGCCCCAGAGTGAGTCCCCCTTTTAAATACACAGAAAGAGCGAGAGGGTCAAGCACAGAGAAGTTTATAGACTTGCTCATAGCAGACAGTGTGTAGGAGTTACGAAATTCAAACATGGGTCTCGTAGGCAATAACTGTCAGCATAGGTTTATAGATAGTTTTTGCCAGCTAATTTAATTTTGTTGCCTGTGAGATTTATTTGCTTTCTACTGGGTCCCTTAACAATCAAGATAACTGCTGCTTCAGTTGTAATACATTTATTTGCAAGCTAGATTAATTGCTTTCTGTGACTCCCTTAGTCAGACAGATTACACCTGCACAGCTGTAGAACACTCGTAGCAATAAGATAAAGGAGTCTAGCATAGTAATTACCAGGCTGCCTGTGTTGCTCCTCCCTCTCTGCTGACTGTAAAATCTCCTCTCCTTTCTTCCACAATCGGGGTCGGGTCGCGAGGGCAAGCAGAGTGTTACAGCCCTCCCCAGCCAGCAATCGCATCCAAGGAAGGCCCCCCCAACCCCACCGAAGCTGCTCCACAGGTACGGACGCCGCTGAACTAGGAGCGGTGTTTGGCCCCGCCACCCCCACCACCGCCCTTGGCGAGCTCCTCGCTTTATAGTGCTCACTCACGTGACTTCGTGAACCTATCAGCCCACTCTCCCATTTGCAGCTTATCAGCTGCTACCACTAGTGGCCGCTACACCTCTGATATAGCATTTCTCCACTCTTTCTGCCAATTATGCCTCCTATTCTACCCCTGCTATTCTTCTCACTTGCCCCACTGACATCCCTTCCCCCAGCTGACCTCCCAAACAGGGAACCGCCCCCACTTATGACCCCCTGCCTCATCCCCCAGCCCTACTATGCTAGCCCTCACCAACAGCAAGCCCACACTAAAGTACACAACTGGGCCATTAGCGCCACCATCCTGCCCCCCTCTTTTCTCCCAGGTCATACAGCTCTCCGCATCCCAGCCCTCCGCTGCCCACCGCCCGCAGCCTCAGATCACACCCCTACCACCTGGCCAAAATACCTCTGGCATAAATCCAAACAGTATATTATACTGCTACTCCTCCTGGCCGGGGATATTGAGGCCAACCCTGGACCAACCACCCCAAACGCCACACCCCGTTTTCATTCCCTAAAGGTCTCAGGCTCCTGCACCTCAACACCTGCAGCTTACTAAACAAAATAACTGTGCTGCAACCAATTGCCCTATCCCATCACCCTGACATCCTGATCATATCCGAAACCTGGCTAAAGCCCCATCATACCGATGCTAAAGTTTCCATACCTGGCTACACAATCATCAGACATGATAGACAAGGGAAAAAGAGAGGCGTTGGAACAGCCATGTACATCTCCGCTAAGCTGCAGTTTACCATGGTGCAAATTCCCTCACTTCCAGCCCACATCGACTCTCTCCTAATCAAACTCTCACTCCCGTGTACCACCCCTGTGTACGTTGCAGGTACCTACTGCCCTCCCGGCACCCCCTACCTGACATCCTAGCTCACCTGGACACGCTAAAGTCCTTTGCCACAGGAGGCGAGCTTCATGCCATTGGCGATTTTAACCACAACTGGCTAGCCATAGATAAGGCCCACCTTAAGACCAAAATCAAGGTTCTAAATCTCACACAACTAATTGTAGACCCCACCTGGCTAAACCACAAAATGCAAAATCACTCACTTCTGGACTGGGTCCTCTCCTCCCACCCCCACAGGATCCTACAAGTGGGCCTGCTCCCAGACTCCCTAAGTGACCATCACATGATTTTCCTGATCAGAAAAGTGCACAGGCCCACCGCTCCCCCCCAAGACACTGTGCACAAGGTCATATAATTCCCTGGACCTAGCATCACTCGAGCAAGACCTAGGACAAGTAGACTGGCCCTTCATCCCAGCGGCCACATCTATTGATGTCGCACTCGAAACTTTCAAGGCCAAATTTCTAAAAGTTTGGGACAAACATACCCCCCCTGCGAACAAAAAGGGTCAGAGGTTCCCACCTTCCCTGGATCACCACTGATATCACTAGCAAATGCCACTCCAGGGACCACGCATGGAAAGCCCACAAGAAACTGGGCACCCAGGCATCCTTCCAAACCTACAGAGCCCTCCGCAACTCCTGCACTAACCTCATTCACCAGGCAAAAAAGAACTATTTTCTATCGGCTTTCAGCGCAAACCTTAACCACATGACAAACTTCTGAAAATCGTTCAAATCCCTTTTCTCCCCCCCCACCCAGCCGCCGCCTCCGACACTGTCAGTTCAGGGCACCTCCATCACCGATCCCTCCGAGGTTTCTGCTGCTTTCAATACCTACTTCTCTAGCTGTACTGACTCGCTTCTATCGGCGCTCCAGCATCCACCCACTCCGGACCCCCCCCACCAACAGCACTCCCACCAACTATACAGTTCTCCTTCCACCCTGTATCCCCGGCCGAAGTACTCAAATCCCTACGATCCCTGAACCCTAACAAAGGTAAATGCCCTACGTTCCTGGATGCCAAGATGTTATATTTGTCCGCTCCAGCCATAGCCACCCCACTAGCCACTCTATTCAACCTCTCCTTCTCACTGGGCAAATTAGCCACCGAAAGGAAACGGGCTACCAGCATACCCCTCCCTAAAGGGGCGACCCCTCCTCCCTGGGTAACTATCGCCCCATCTCCCTACTCCCGATTCTAGCAAAACTACAGGAACATCTTGTCCTCACCCAACTCTCTCCCTATCTGGATGCCTCCTCCTTCTTCACTCCATACCAATCCGGTTTTCACAAATCACACTCAACTATCACCTCCCCGCTAAGAATCACTGACGACATACTCACCGGCATGGACAAAGGCCACATCACCTCTGCCATCTTTATAGACTTTGCCAAGGCTTTCGACACCATCTCCCATGTTCTGCTCCTTTCTAAACTAAAAGAAGCCAGTCTCTCCAAACCAGCCACCATATGGTTCCATGACTACCTGGTGGGCAGACACCAGGCTGTAAAAGTCGCCTCACACATCTCTAAGCCCCTGCCAGTTACTGCCGGCATTCCCCAAGGATCAGTCTTGGGCCCACTGCTCTTCTCCATATTCTTAAATGACCTCCCATCAGCCTGTCGTTACTCATCCATACAAATGTATGTGGATGACACAGTACTGTACGCCACGGGCCCCTCCACAAATGAGGTGGCAAATCTACTACAGCAGGATTTCAGCGCCATCCAGGAATGGTTCCGGTCAAACCAACTATTCCTAAACCCTAAGAAAACTATGTCACTAACTTTCGGTTCACAGCAAAGACTCTCCTGCCAAGCCCCCTGCCCCCCTTCCAAACCCTGGACGGGACCCTACTGGAACAATGCACCAGCTTCAGATACTTAGGCATCTGGCTCGATCCGCACCTTGATTTTGCCACCCATATTGATTCCATACACAAGAAACTACTCCCTAAACTCGTCGCCCTATACAGGAACAAAAGCTGCCTCCCCTCTCTTGCCAGAAAAGCTATTGTTCAAAAGATGATCCTCCCAATACTCGATTACGGTGACACAGTCTATTCTGTTGCTCCCTCCTCCACCTTGGCCAGCCTTGACACCCTTTTCCACTCTTTCTGTCGCTTTATCCTCGACTGCCCACAAGCAACCCACCACTGCACCTTATATGGCTCCCCAGCCCCGCCGTTCCCTCCAAGACCGCAGACTAACCCACTGTGCTAGGTCCGCAGCCAAATTTTGGTCCCATTCCCTTCCCCCCTACCTGGCCTCTATCCTCTCCCCACAACCTCCCCCTACTTACTCCCTCAGAAGCACGGACCCCAGGCTCCTCCATGTCCCCTTCATGTGCACAACCAAAGGACAGGCAGCTTTCAAATTCCGTATCCAACAGCTATGGAATGCCCTGCCAGCTGATAAAAGACACTCACCCAACCCCAGCCACCTCAATCTCCTACTCAGTACCCACTTCTCCTCCAGCTGCTCTTGCTTTAGCTAGTGCCAACTATATAATTGTATTTTTGTGTTCTCAGATGTGTTTCTCTGTAATGTTTCCTGTATCTATCTGCCGATTGTCTGTATGGTGGATGGCCCCATCATTGTGTTGTTTAACTACTGTACCTTGTGATTGTGCAATTGTCTTGGGTCTTGTCCCCCAGGTTGCATCTGGAATCAAGCAACACTGCTCAGTATGCCTTCCTGGTTAAACTCGTAAATAAATAAATAAATATGCACAGATCTGTATCTGAACCACTAGGCTACACCGCCCCGAGTCCAAAAAGGTTTCTAATTAGAGCTCAACCTCTTCACTAAACTTTGCTTATGTGTTTCTTTTTAGATAATTTCTGAAGAAGACCGCCAGTCAAAACGTTGATTGTAACTGTACTTTCCATTTTTGGAAAGCACTTACTCTAACCCTTTTGTTGAATTAGAGGCTGTGGCACAGAGGGCTGGGGGGACTTGTGGCCCGGAACATCATGAGCAATGTAACCCTTACACCACAGCACCAGAGTTTAAACAGTAATAGTTCTTAAAACTGTGCTCAGTAAAATGTATGATTTCAGTACACGAAGCCTCCGGCACAAGACTTTGACAAAACCATGCTCTTCGTGCTATTTATATTTCTTGGAAGAACAATCTCATTTTTATACCATGTCAAGCTGTTCTGAATTCTGGCTTTATAAATCTGCTTCTAAGTAGGACAATGCTCACAGAGTACAGCTAGAGCAGTTTTTAAGCAATGGCATAATGTGTAATTTAATGGAGGCCAAAAATATATATTTGCACTTGAACAAGTCAGCTTTAAAGAGACTGAGCAATTTTCCTTTCATTAAGCCCATCCATGTAACTCTTACATGGGAATTGGCGCTGCTCTTTGCAGGCATTGTTAAAAACATTGCTTTGTGTTGTGCCTTTTAGTAAATTGTTCCTGTAAAGCTACCTTATTGAATCACATGAAGAAACTTTAGTTTGACAACTGAACATGATCAGTCAGCTCCTTTCTAGGAATGAGGCTCAGATTGTCACCCACACTTCTACTTGTTTAGCACAAAATATTGACCTGGTACTTACAGTGCTTATTTTGTCAGTGTACTGTGTGCTTGTGTGTCCTTGTTAACTGGTCCCATTCAGTCCGTCCTCCAAGACTTGGTGAGGGGGAGAGGGAAGCTGATCCTCAAGTGAAAATGTGTTAATGTACAACACCCTGAGTTTAAATGCTTTTGACACATACAGTAAATCTCCCTAGCTTGTTGTATAATCCCCTATCTGTGTTCTTGTTGTGTATGTTACTCTGTGTCCAGGTCGCTAATGTAAAAGGGACTTTGTGCCAGTGAACCTACTTGGTTAAAGCAGCAGTATTTGTTAATCACAGTATAGTTTGTTTCTGTAATAACATATTTCTGGAAAAAACATCAATATATTGGGCTGGTAGTATAGCACAGAGGTTAGAGTTTTGATCTGTGAATGAATTTGGTACATCCAGCAGACCTGGGTTTGATTCCACAACCTCCACTTGCATACTTGTGACTCTGAGCAAGTCACTTAGCCACCCCAGTGCTCCTGGGTTACTCCAGAAAACAGGCACTTGTGCCTAGTGGGCCTTACTTGGTTACCAAAAATACAAAAAAATAGTTATTTTTCATTTCATTCCCTTTCATTCTTGAACAGATCTATGGGATTTTTTTATTTTGTTTATTCTGATTTAACAGACTCAGCTATGGTCTGTCACCCCCACCCGGCATCTACCAGCCCAACTGCCCACCCCGGGAAGTCGAGGTGGTGGTCATATGGTGACACAGGAGTGGGAACAGACAGGCAGGCTTCACAAAGTTGGAGCCTTCCCTTTTCCATTTTCATCCCTATTCCCCATGCTCGGGTGCACATGTAGATGCGTGCATGTGGAGGCACGCACACACCACAGAGTCCTGCAGCCTTCCCTTCCACTGCCCTCCTCGACCTGCACTACTACATGGCCTTCACCAGGTGGCAGTCATTCATCAGAGTGTAAAGCCCCCCACCCCCGCCCGGAAAGGAGTGCAGCCATCGACGCCGATCCTTTCCTTCCCTGGCTGATGGGTCGCTGGTGTGGCAGGAGGTAAGGCACCAGCACCTCAGCCTTCAACGCCACTGGGCCGACTCAGAGGTATGGGACTTTGTAGTTTATAAAAATTTCCTCTCCCACACCATGTCCACCACAAAAACATTAAATATCTTGGGGCTGGTCCAGTGGTTTGTGTTAGTATTACCCACCACACCAGTCACCAGGGTTTGGGGATTTGTCCTCCTTGGAGTGGGATCCCACCAGGAATTCTCCACCATCTGTTTCTTAGTCTAGGTGCTAGGGAGTCCAAGACAACCATGAGCTCTGTATTATAGTGCTCTATGGCTTTCTCAGCACCCTGAGCACACACCATTATCATACCTGAGACATCCAGTACTGCCTGGAGTTTGTGAGGCTCCAAATTTTTGGGTGCTACCAGACCATCTCCACAGGAAAGGTATTAAAATAAGGGACCCTGTAAAGGAACAACATAAAATGGTGATTCAACCAAATGAATGGATCGGCTTGACTGCACATAACATCAAGCCCCTATGAGAAGACCAGGTCCAGTGTGTGACAGTGCAGGTGAGCAGCAGAGGCAGCTGCTTGTGTAAGGTCTAGTAGTGACATCAGCTGGAGGAACTGTGACCAAAAGATGATGTTTTATCATCAACCCAAGCACTGCATCCAGCATGTGGTCAACCATGAAATCTGCCAGCTCATGAAGGAAATCACCCCCACACCCTGGAGGATGGTATATATGGTATATATGGTATATAACAGCCACACATTCAAAAGACCTGGTAGTTCTGGTGAGGTATGTCATGAGTCCTGAAGTGAATTTAAAACAAATGGCCACCCTAAGCCCCCTTTCCCCCGCAATCCCACCTCGGGCCATGCACCATGGAATATCGCCCAGGATGGATGACTCCAGCATAGGGCAGAGGCCATCCCCCAGCCAGGTGTCCATGATACAAACAAGATCAGCATAGGAGTCAGCGATGAAACACTCCATCACTACTGTCATATTCCTTATTGATCTTGTATTACAAAGAATGGCCTGAAGGGGAGGAGCAGAGGTGGCAGGGCCTGCTAATGTGGCACCTGGTAGTATTAGATGTAGCCTTAGGGAGGGGAACAAAACAGGAAAGATCCCTGTCATAGTTCTACCTCCTCCCTGGCTGCCTTTAAGTCCTCAATATTCCTATCCATCCCTCTCATAAGCCCAGTCGGAACCTCCACTATGACCCTTGCTCTGCCCTCATAGGATCCTCAGCCTGGTGCAAGGGCTGATAACCACTAACAACACAACTACTGGGGACCTTTGAAGGGATGGAACAGCTGCAGCTGGTCTGAAGTGTAGCTAAGCCTCATCATATCCTCTCCTTTACACATAATGCCAGCCCAGCAACTAAAACAAAATGAAACAAATGCCAGCCCGGTGACACTGAGGGTTGAGGCTCTGGATGCCACCCTCACACCACACCGGCGACCCATGTTCAGAAATGGGCATGGGCTGCTGGGGGTTGGCAGGGGAGGAGAAGGATTGCACATCTGAAGGACTGCTCTCCTTCTCGGGGGAGAGGGGTCCTTCAGAGTCGGTGCCCAGTTGCCCCCTGGCAGAGGCTTGGGGACAGGGCACCATGCTGCAACAGGGAGGAGCTGGGGACAGACGCTTCTCTGTCAGCGTAATTGCACATCCCTCAGCTCCAGGGGGGAAAAAGTAGAGAAAAAATGCTGTCCTCCGTGAATGAGCCAGCTCCGGTGCCTGACCCTCTGGCCATGACAGTTCCGCCATGGTTCCCCGAGTATGAGGGTTCAGGTTACTGGAGCCTGAAAAGCCCACTCGCGGGGCTAGGGGAGCCCAACAGCAAAAACAGAATGAAAAAAAAAAAAAACTAAATGAAACAACACTAACACCAAAATAAACCAAAACCCAAACACCAACCTCGACACCCTAATGCCCACAATCACACCATCAATCATACAGTGATAAAACCAACTAATACTACTCACACAACCCCAGCCACTCCAGCAAAATACAACCTAAAAAAACGATCATCAATCCAGAAAAGCAGGGAATGCAAAATATTAAAAGTTTGAAACGAAACAATAAATGTCCAAGTTTGCTGTGTTGCTGAATATGAAATCCCCACTCAGTGCCACTGACGGAATATTGTTCAGGTACAGTTCAACAGATATAAAAAGATTTTGCATCCAGACTGAAAGTCACAGTTTAAGGAGCAGAGTGACAAACTCCTGGAGATTCATTTCATTTCGTTTTTATTTTATACTGGAAAGGCATGTGGGCAAAAAGACCTGTTTTCATAAGCATCCAGTCTGAACCTCAAGACCAGTCATCAACCACTTACTCTTACTCTATGGTTCACTCAGTATATCAGCAAGGAGGACAAAGGGGCCCTTAAAATCTTCAGGCCCCAAAGAAGCAACTACCCCTCCCACAGGACTAGCCACTCCTCTGGTTACAATTAAACTCCCACCCTGAAGCTGCTGTCTCACTGCAGCAACATATAGGGAAGATAAGAGAAAACGTTATTAATTAACTTCCAATAGTACCTAATAGTGTACCTTTACACTACCAACCAAATCTGAGTGGCAGAACCAGCACACTGAAAACAGGAACAACAGTCTCAAACTCCACCATGTCAGGCAGCCTACAAGACCGCAGAATGTGGTCATCTGCACCAAACGTAAGGTGACAAAAATCAAGCTACACTGAACTAACGCTAAGCAACCAAAGTAGTGTTCATCAAAACAGTGTAGAAATATCAGTGCTGGTGTCCCCCAAACGTACGAGACACCGACACAGAACGCGCCCCCTACTATTGGCGTAGAACTTTAAAATAAAAACTAAACTGCCTCACCTACTCTCACTGCTTGAATCTCTACCTAAGCTAAAAAAAATCTATAACTATACTGCACTATAAAACAGTTTTGTTTTTTTTGCAGCGAAAGATGCCGATTAAACACCTTAGTAAACTTTTTAAAATCAGCTCTCTCAGAGCCGATCCAGACAGCCATCCAGCATGCTGACCATTTTGTGGTAGCAGGTAATATGTGGAAGTTGTTTGGCAGTAGCTTTGGTGCATTACTAGTCCCAGAAATTTGGGGTAATCCAGACTTCTGTTCAGCTACTACTGTACTGTCGGAGATAAGGTTGCCAGGTTGACTTGGTATTTCAGAAGCCCTGTTCAAATCTGATTAGAATTTTAACAGTACACGTGCAACGGTGAGATCTCAGAACCAGGCAGGAATAATAATAGATATGGCCGTTCTGCCAGTGGTTTAGCAATTTTTACAAATATCAACAACAATATTTCAACCGAAGATTTGCATCTACCTAAGAATTTAATAATAGTTAAACTAAATTGGGAGCTGAAGGAAGGTGTCCTGATTAATACTTTTATTATCCCCATTAGGGACAAAATGCAATAACAAAGGTTTCTGGAGCCAATTAGACAAACTGAAGGAAAAATGCTAAAACGATTACATTGATTTAGAGGTCTGTTGGTTATGGGTGACTAATGCTAATATCAGCAGTGCAGTACAGTGAGAGGAATAAGTGAACTCTAGGATAGTTATTATGGTCAAATAATGGCCTCAGAAACAATAGTACAGATATGAAGCTCAATAGCCACAGAGTGAAACATAACAAAAGTGGAGACCAATGATGAAGAAGAATTAGTAGCATTTATATAGTGTGTCTCATGTACACTGCATCCCAAAGTGCTTTACAAGCAGTGAGAGACTGATAGTGAAGTGACTATATATGTGTAGTGACAGCCATTTCACGCATCACTACCCACACACAGCTTTCAGCACTTGCAACAATGGTTTTATGAGAGGTAGAATGTCCATTAGGACTAGGAGTGCTCTGATTGCCTAGAATCCATTCCATTTGGCGCTGGCGAAATTCTGAAAATTCCAATTACAAGTCCATTCTGGCATCAGAATGGGAAACAGTAACAGAATTTCTGATTCTGCATCCTAACAGCCTGAAAACATAAAACCTACCCCACCTTGTAAACAAAAAACTTTCAGATGTGTTCTTGACTTTTTCAACCTGCTAGTAAGTGATGACTTCTCCCTCTCCTCACCCTTCTGTCCCTTGTCTCCAAACTCTAGTATTCCCTACTGTACATTGGTTGCTTGGGGGGGAGGGGTGCTAATGCACCTACTGGCTTCTTTTTCTGATGGTACCAGGGGTTGGTGGTTAACTGGTCACAGTGTGCCATGCTGACACTGATCCTCTCCGTTGTCCAGTCAGTCCAAAAACAGTATCTCAGCACTTCTGTCAGTCTTCCAGCAGCCCTTGTGGTCTGCCACCCAACCCATCACTACCTTGCCCATTTAACCAATTAGCAGCAGCATCAGGAGACTACTAGCCTGGTATCTCTCTGGCCCTCCTGAGGATGCCCCCCCCCAATGCTGCCACTACAAGCTAGTTGATCCAGAGTCCCTCCCATTGCAATCTCCAAACCAAAACACTAAAGTATCCCAACCGTTCCAGACCCAATCATCACACACCAGTCCACCACAAAATCATGTCATTACTTGTTGACTGGGGGTGGTCAACTAGCACCAAATCAGAGTAGTTCTGTGAGTCCTCATCCAGTCTAGCATCCTCTAGAGTATGGCTAACCCAGGAATTGGTGTAGTATGCCACCTTCCAGGACCTGTCCCAGGCTGATTTAGGGGAGGATGGCCTTTCCTCCAGCTGCTAGTCAAGCCTGCTAGTAGTATACTGGTAGAAGAATTAATTTATCCACCTGCACAAGTCCCTGACAGGCAGTGTAGGAGCCAGGGGGTATGGTGGGGGTTATTAAGGTAGGGTTGGTACTCGGGTCAGGAGGACTGCTCAAAGGATCAGGAGGACTACGCAGAGGATTTCTGTTGAAATTGTTGAATACAGGAAAATGGGTTGGCAAGAAGACTTACAAATGCAACTGGGACGGCGGTGGCACGGGGGCTCCTCAGGGGCTACTGGTGAGTGCAACTTGGAGTGGCAGCTTCAGTTGGGGAACACGTCACACCGGATGGTGGACCACCGTAGCAGTCGCTGGGCCCATGACATGGACTGGAACTGGACCCTCCAGCAGACCTGCAGCAGTGAGACAGCACTAAGGTAAGGGGCAGGGGAAAAGCAAGAGGAGGGTTTTGTATGTCTGCACTGTAATCCGATGTGGGATTGGATTCCAGTTTTACATCTGAGGTTCTTTCACAACTCATAGTTTGGGATTTCAGTACTGAAAATCCAAATCAGAAGAAAGAGCCGAAATCAGATAAATCGAATTCCTTCAACTGGATTACTAGCAACTATAGTGAGGACACGGGCAAAATCCCCTGCTCTAGCAAAAAAATGTTCAGATCCTTGCAAGACAAGAAGGTGTTAATTTTCTGATACTACTGGAAGCAGAAAGCAAATGCGTCCCGAAACAGTGGCTAGCTTATGATGGCACGTTAACTGCAACAGTACTGGGAATCATGAAATCTTCCGAAATTACCATTCAGTTTGTTAAAACACTGGTAGAGGATAACGCTGAAACAATGTATCAAATACTCCTGAAAATCTTCCAGCATGTAATCCCAGTAGTGTATAAAATGATTAAAAACAATGCTCAAGTTGTTACATTGTTTAATAACAATTGGAAAGAGCAAAAGAAACGGCTTCATGTGAAAGTAAGAACAACAAAAAAGAACTCCTCAAGAGATGATCTATGTTTACTTATGAAAAGAAAGAAATAATATAAGAACTTTCATGAGGGCCTAAAACAAATTTCTGAAATAACCTGATGGATTCAAATGCACAATGCAGTAGTAGGAAAGGATAGCAAATCTTTGTGAAAGCTAGTGTATAAAGGAGCCAACAATTATAAAAAAGAATGTTGCCATCCATATTCCAGAAGTCACTTGGCATGAGTATTACCAAACCATTTTCTTTAATCTGCTCACAGACTCCAAACCAGGGCTACGGGCCCTCTCCCAGGAACCAGATCCATTTTGTTGGCTATAAAAAGTTGCCATCCCCCACCACAGGGGGAAGCCATGGAGGAAGCACTGGGATTGAGGTTAGTCCTTGAGACGCTGGATGACGGGCTGGGTGGGGGGTCGGTGAGAAGGGTAGACTGCACTGGCTGCAGAAGGAGATGTAAAGAGATTAACTAACAGCAACAAAAAATGAAGCATTACCCAAGGATTGACCCCAATGTTTAGAACTGACAAGTCAAGAAGTAGCTGTTACAAAAGCATTATTTAAAAAATCGTAATGCCCATGGATCAGAGAGAATACCCATGTAGTTATACAAAATTGATATTGATTGGTGGACACAGCTCATAGGAAAGTTCTGTAATAAAAAATTACAACAAATTTATGTACCACCAAATTAGATAGATAGATAGATAGATAGATAGATAGATAGATAGATAGACAGACAGACAGACAGACAGACAGACAGACAGACAGATAGATAGATACGAACATACGAAAATGCCAGCAGACACAGGCCATGCAGTCTATCAAGTCTGCTCAAGTGTGTAGCTCCCAATCTGTTCTACTGCACCCCTTTCCCATCCGATTTATCGTCCCAGTCTGCCAACTCCCCCTTCCCCATCTTCCCCTCAGTTTTGACTTTACCTTTGACCCTGTCCCACCCATTTTAAAACTGCCCACAGTTTTTCAGCGATCACCTCCTCTGGTAGCTCATTCCACCTCACTACCACCCTTTCCATGAAATAGTACCTCCTCATTTCCCTCTTGAATCTTTCCTCCTCCAATTTCAGACTGTGCCCCCTCGTGTTCCTCCCTCCCTATAGTCTGAAAATGCCCTCAGTACTGACCCTATTCATGCCCTTTACGTACTTGAAGATCTCAATCATATCACCTCACTCCCTTCATTCCTCCAGGGAATATATGTTGAGCTCCCTCAGTCTTTCCTCATATGGTTTGTCCCCCAGTCCCAGGGACATCTGTCTCATCCCACACTGGGCCCCTCCAGTAGTTTAACATCCTTTTTATGTTGCCACGCTTGCACAGTCAACATCTTACGGCAGTGGGGATTTGGAGGTGCGGCTGCTGTTGGGCAAATGCAGGGCACGCATCAGTAGGTGCGTCCCTCATTCCCCAATTAGCCTGCATGCCGGCGCCACACCATGCATACATAATGTAGCAAGCACATCTAAGAAAAGGTCTGCTGCAATCCGAGCAAAGCTCATCAGATGCAGCGGACCTTCCCTGGACATGCTCACTGACATTATGAGCATGGCCAAACTGCCAACCGAGTGCCCAATCCCCTGTCGGTTTATTCTGCCCCTATGTATGTGCTGATGGAGAGCCCACCCTGTTGGCATAAGCACCCCTCATTGTTATATGCCAGTGACCAATCCCCCTCAGCTCTTACCACCCTCACTTTCCTTGTGTGCTGATGGGGACGCACTCCCCATCGGCATAACGAACCCCCCATTGTTAAATGCTGAGGGTGCCCAACCCCTCAGCTCTGCCCTCCCACTTTCTTTAGTGCCAACCGGGTGCCCAATCCTCGTTAGCATAAATTCTCCCCTTGTGTTATGTGTTGACAAGGGTGCCCAATCCTCGGCGGCTACAGAACCTCCAAACAGTTAGGTGGCAAGCTGGGAGCCCACCCCAGTGTGCCAAATCCCCAAAAAAAAAAAAACTGTCCTGCAATGTTTATTTATTTATTTTTCTTACCTGTAAAACAAAACTGTCCCTCGTACTCTCCTGACCCCACCCGACCCACCCTCTGTGCCCTGCCTCCCCACACACCCTCACTCCATGCTTACCTCCGAGCTTGGTGCAACGATCTTCAGTGGACCGGGAACACGTCTGCACTCTTCTAAGCCGACCACAAACTGAAGAAATGCCAGTAAGCTGTATAATGTAATAAATAGAGTTTTTTCAACTTTGGTGCATATCTCAGGCGTTTTGGGGAATTTTGGCACCAAATTTTCAACATGGGGTTTTTGGGACCTCTCCTCATGAATTCTGTCACTGTGATGGCGTTATTTGGTCCCGAAGGTGATTTTGCAGTCACTGCATAGAATCACCTTTTGGGACTGAGTAATGAAATGACAGTGCCACTGTTCATGAGGGGGCTCTCAAAAAGCCTATGTTGCAAATTTAGTGGGAAAATCCAAAAATGGCTGTTTCTGAAAGTGCATTGCACGGTTACTTTCGCCGCCTTTCGTAAGTTAAGCGAATTCACAATATTTCATGCCAGATTCTCAACATTGGCATTTTACCACATCTTCTTGTGAAATGTGTAGCTGTCATTTTTCACATCCTGACTGAAATGTGTTTTCGCACTTCTGGCGCAGAATAGTGCATTCGCTGTGGGAAATCAGTGTTCGGGACACATTACGAAAATGACAGTGACACTGTTCATGAGCAGAGGTCCTAAAATGCCTGTGTTGAAAATTTGGTGACAATACTCCATAAAATGACTGTGTTATGAGCGTGTGTTGCGTAGTTTGCATGCACGCTCATAAGTTCGCGAACTTATAATATTTTCACTCCAGATTTTCAACAGTGCCATTGTTCTGCACCTCCTAATGAACAGTACAGCTGTCATTTTTCACATCCTGACCAAAATCTGTTTTTGCAGTTCTGGCGCAGAATAGCGCGGTCGCCATGGAAAGTCCATGTTCGAGACACATTATTAAAATGACATTGACACTGTTCATTTGCAGATGTCCTAAAATGCCTATGTTGAAAATTTGGGGATGAAAGTCAATAAAATAAGTGTTTTACGAGTGTGCGTTGCGCAGTTTGCATGCATGCTTGTGACTATGTGAATTTGTAATAGTTTCACTCCAGCTGTTCATCATTGGCATTTTTCTACACTTCCTTATGAACAGTATAGCTGGCTGAAATGTGTTTTCGCATGTCCAGCGCATAATTGCATGGTCGCTGTGCAAAATCAGTTTTTGGGACAGCTAGAGGAAATGATGGTGACACAGTTTATGAGCAGAGGTACTAAAATGCCTATATTGAAAATTTGGTGCAGAAAGCCCATAAAATGACTGTGTTGCAAGCATGCGTTGCACAGTTTCCATGCACCGTTGTAACTTGGTAAATCTGCAATATTTTCATGCCACATTTTCACCACTGGCATTTGTGCACACCTCCTTGTCAACAGTCCAGCTGCCATTTCTCACAGCCTGTCCAAAACCTGTTTCCGAAGCTGTGGCGCACAATGGTGTGCTTGCTGTGGAAAATCACCTTTTGGGACACATTCACAAAATCTCACCACTATGCGTCTCTAGCTCTGCCACTGCCAATGCCAGTGTGACAACATTTGGCATTGACAAATGCTTGTTTAAATAGGGATACTGGAACTGCAGACAGTGCTCCAAGTGTGATCTCACCAGTGACCTGTACAGCGGCAGGATAACTTCCTGTCTCCTAGGGGTGATTCCTCTGGCAGTGCACCCCAGCATCTTATTAGCTTTGGCTGCCACCTTACTGCACTGCACAGAATGATTCATGTTCCCTGTGACTATTATCCCCAGATCCTTCTCCTCCTCTAAAGTGGATAACTTCACACACCCCAGCCAGTAGCGATTCCCAGGGTTTCTGGTTCCCAAGTGCTAGACCTTGCGCTTCTTAGTGCTGAACCCCAGCTGCCATGTGTCTGATCAGGGCTCAAACTTTGCCAGATCCTCTTGTAGTTCTTGCCTCCCTACCACACTATCCACTTCCGCACAGATCTTCGTGTTGTCTGCAAAAGGGCTGATTCTACTCTTTATCCCAACTAATATGTCGCCAGTGAAGATGTTAAATAACACTGGTCCTAGTATAGAGCCTTATGGGACCCCACTGGTTTCAGCTCTGGGAGTCGGGAGTTCTCCCACTACAGTTACCCTCTGCTGCTTGTCCTGGAGCCAGCCCCTAACCCATTCTACTAGTTTCTCCCTGGCTCCCAGGTTCCTCAGTTTCTAATCAACCTTCCATGGGGCACTGAGTCAAAGGCTTTGCTGAAGTCCAGATAGAGGACATCCACCACATGGTTCTTATCGAGTGTCCTTGTCACCCAGTCAAAAAAGTCAACCAGGTTGATCTGGCAGGACCTACCCAAGACAAACCCATGTTGTCTTTCATCCTGGAGACCATTCGCCTCTTGAAAGAACACCAGTCTCTTTAAGGATGGTCTCCATTAACTTCCCAACAATGGAGGTAAGGCTGACTGGTCTGTAGTTACCTGGTTTGTCCCAGGGCCCACTCTTATGGAGGGGCACCACATGTGCCATCCTCCAGTCCAAGGGCATGCACCCAATCACCAGGGAGGTGTTGAACAGGTCTGCCAAGACCTCTGCCAACTCCCTCAGGACCCTTGAATGCACACCTTTCAGCCCCAGCACCTTATCCACCCACAGGGTCCTAAGGTCCTCCAATACCCTGCTCACTGGGATTTCCCTAACCATTACTCCAGCTCCCCCTATACCCACCCCACCTCTTCCTTGTGGCATAGGCCCATCCTGTTCTATGGTAAATGCTGAACAGAAGTACTCATTGAGTGCCTCTGCCTGCCCCCCCTTTTCTGCCCACCCCCATCTTTCTTGATCCTGACAATCTTATCTTTACAGCTTCTTTTCTCCTTTATATATTTGAAGAAATTGTTTTCCTCTTCTTTGATCCCATGTGCCAGCCTTAGCTCCCTTGAAGCCTTGGCTGCCCGGACTACTCTACTTACCTCTCTGGATTTGCTTGAGTACTCCTCCCGGTCCTTCTCTCTCTCGGATCTCTTATACCTGCTGAAGGCAGCCCTTTTTTCCCTCATTTTCTCTACTACCTTCTTGCATAACCAGTTCGGCTTTTTTGTCCTGGCCTTGTTACTTTGGAACTCTGTACATGTGCTAAAGGCCTCTGCCAGACCCAGCCTGATGATGGACCATTTCTGGTCAGCATCTATGTCTGGGTGAATATTGGTGAAGTGCCCTTCTAGTATGTCTTCCATCCTGACAAAGTCTGCTCTCCTTTGAACTCCACCACCTTTGTCTTGGGCCTGGCCGCCTCCTTACCTAGATTGAGGAAGAACCACACTGTGTGGTGGTCACTTCTTGCCAGGGGTTTCTCCACACCAATGTCTTGGATGTACTCCCCATCCATCAACACATGGTCCAGTATGTTTCCCTCCCTGGTTGGCTCCATTACCCTCTGCATCAGGAAGCTATCCTGGAAAGCCTCCAGGAGGACCTGTTCCCTGGCACTAGAGGTACCCGAGGTGCTCCAATCAACCCCCAACAGATTGAAATCCCCTATTATCATAGTATTGCCTTTACCACTGAGCCTCCCAATTTGCTGCCCCAATTCCCTGTCAATTTCCTCATTTTGAGAGTGTGGCCTATACACTATCCCCAATCTAACCTTCCTCCCTTTTGAGTTTTGGAGCTGTACCCATAAGGCTTCAGTCCTACCCTCCTCCTCCTCCTCCTCCCTGTTGCATATCCATTCCCTTTCATAAACAGCCACCCCCTACCACCTTCCTCTTTTCTCTGTCCCTTCAGTATAACCTGTACCCAGGGATCACAAGATCCCAGTCCTGGTACTGGGTGGCCCAAGTCTCAGTGATGGCTGCTATGCCCACCTTTCCTTCCACCATCAGTGCCTGCAGCTCTACTGCCTTATTACCCAGGCCACTTGCATTCAAGGAAACCACCCTCCAGCGTGACCCCTGCCCCTCCTTGCCCTTCCCCTCTCCTCTACTGTCTCCCCTTTTTGAATTCCCTTCCTTTCCCTCCTGACTAGTTAAGGGGGAGACCTCTTGGACTTCCTCACCTGGTGGCTCTCTTTATCACCCAACCTTTGCCCCCTTCCCCATTTAGTTTAAATTAATTTTAGCTGTTATGTACTCCCCCAGCATATGCTTCAGGACCCCTGAGCCATCCTTACTCAAATGCAGCCTATCTGGTGCATACTGCTCCTTGTCCTCCTACATCTTACCCAACCCCAATCACCAGACAGTACCCTATGGTCTCACATCCATTCCCCCAGTCATTTGTTGAACTCCACAATTCTTTGTTTTCCAGCCATTCTTGCCCTAGGTGCCGGGAGACTCTCAGAGAATGCAACTAATAGTCCTGCTTTACTGCATAGCCTTCCAACTTCTTTGAACCTCTATTGCAGCTCATTGACCCTACTCCACTCCAGATCATTTGTACTCAGGTGTACACAATGTGAGGTTTCTCCCCATCCCTCCCCACACACTTAGGAATAAACTGTCCCATCCTTCCTGCCATCATGCCTGGCATATATTCCACCCATATGTAGCTTTTCCTTGCACCTTTGACTCCTAATCTTACACCTTCCAGTATCAAGCCCTCCAGAATGATGACCCTCCCAACCTTTTCTTGCTCTCCACTTAGGTACTTCCCATTCTTCCATTCACAGTCCCAAGATAGATAGATATATAAACAGATAGACAGACAGACAGACAGTCAGATAGATACACAGACAGATAGAGATAGATAGATAGATAGATAGATAGATAGATAGATAGATAGATAGATAGACAGACAGAGATAGACAGACAGATAGATAGATAGACAGAGCCATCGATAAATAGATAGACAGATACACAGATATAGATAGACAGACAGACAGACAGATGGGTTGGGAGTTTTATAGATAGGGATGCAGCACTGTCATCTGCAATTTGGATGCCTGCTGCATCCAGGCAAATGCATTGGGATGCTTGCAGCACATTTACAAACATCCCAACGCATTTGTGACACTTGCTTTTTCCAGCACAAAAAATGATGCATGCATCTAATGTAGATGCATGTATCATTTTTAAGATGCAAGCCAGGGCAATTGCACCCTGAAGTTAGACCACCTTGTTGGAGCTGTTCAAATATGTCCAGGGAGAGCATTCCAGAGCCTCGGGGGTAACCACCCTGAAAGCTCTGTCACCAGCAGATTTCTGGCATGACCTAGGGACATCATGCAGTCCCTCAGCCATGGAACGCAACTCCTTGTAGCAGTGCTAGAGCTGGTACTACCACTAGAATGGGTTTGCAGCACATCGTGCAGGGTACTGAAGGCTTAGTCCATTCAAGGCCTTGAAGGGTAACAATAGGACCTTAACTTCTGCCCCCCATCTAACTGGCAGCTAATGCAGATCCTGCAGTTGGAAAGGAAATCAGATATTCTTGATTGCCTACAAATAACAGCAAAAATCTTTCAGAACTTGTGCCTCTAAGATTTGAGGAGTGGACCAGGAATGAAAGTACATTAAAGGGCAAGATTGCTCACAGCTAGAGGCTGCGTGAGAGAGCTGCTCCTCAGAATGCTTACCTTTAAAAACATTTTTCTTGCCTTTTATCACCTGGAAGACACTTCTTTCGAGCAAGATGAGCAATGCTTCTTAGAACTTGTATAAAGCTTTCTAAAAAAGAATGTAAAAAATTACAGGAAATGGAAAAAAATGAAAAGAGGAAATAAATCACTGTCTCACCCTTGGATATAACTAATCCAAACAAGAGAGAACATTCAGGACCTATAGGTCGATACCTAGGTGTTTCATTTTCAGGTGGCTCTGGGGTGGTTGGCCTGTCAGCTGTGGCAGAGGCCGCAAGCCCTGGCCCCTTTGAAAAAGAAACTACCTCCTTGACAACATCCACAGCACCTTTGCAAACTAAAGAGCCGGCCTCTGCAAGGCTGGATTCATTTGAGTCTATAAATTAGTTTTACAACATACTTTTCAAAGACATTCAAAAACTGGACTCAAAATGGGAAGTTATGGCCAAGATTTATGATTCAGCAGAAGCCATTGTTGATTGAGTCAGAAAACACTGTCACACTGTTAACAAAAGAGCAAGCAGTAATTGCAAACAAAACTGAGACCGATAAAACTTTTTTACAATCGATGCTTTGGGATAGCATATTCCAGGAATGCAGGATTCAAAATCTTGAAAAATGCAGTATGCAAGAAAAATGTCCGAGTGGGTGGGTTACCTCTTCATGAAACACACCAAAAAACAACCTTGGACTTGGCAAGAGACTTATTCTTTACAACTCATGGGTACTCCTCTGAAATGCTTCCACCTCATACCAAAGAATTTAAACTACCTACTAGGGTAGATTACTTGAGATTCACCTCTGCTACACCTGAGGCTATTGCCTGTGCATCAAAACCACTCACTGTGTCAATGCAGTTTGCCTTAGAGAGCAACAGAGAATTTACCATTAAGCAGACTTGCCCCAAAGGAGCACTTCATTTCAACAATATGGCCCAGTGGCATGGAGGGCTTAGGCGCTGTTGCCTCACCTATAGCTACACTGGCATCCTGGGTTTGGGAACAGATGCAGGTTGCTCAGGGGCCAACTTGAGAGGAAGGATTGAGCACATCCATAGGACTACTCTCCTCTCCTCCCTCAGGGGAAGGGGTGAGCATGACTCACTGACTGTCTGCCACCTGGAGTCGTGTGGGTGGCAGAGTAGTCTCAGAATACAGTACAGTGGAAGGACAATGCACAGAATGCTGGAGGCATCGTCACAGAGGTAGAGCTTGCACATTGTGGCTACTGCATGTGCATTGATCGGGCATGAAAATAGGAAGAAAAACCCCTCTGGCTGCAGGATGAAGTCCAGTTGTTTGCAGGCCCTGCACCGACATCCAGGCACCCCACCACAGTCCTGCAAGCAGAAGGACACTGGCAGCAAGGTAAGTCCCAGAGAAGCTGGGTGACAGGGCTGGGAGGGACTGGACTGAAGGGGATGACCAGGGCAAACTGGCGGACAAAATGTATATGGAAATAAAATTCAACAATACAAAGGTTTTTTTCCGTCCTGATTACTGCCCTCAGACACAAGCCTGAAGAAGGAGCTGCTTGATGTTTTGTTCGTAGGTACAAGATGTCGGGGTGTGCTTCTCTATAGTTTACCCCTGCATGGCCCACGTTATCATCAGTACCATCAGGTATCTCTTTTATGACCCAGATCAGTTGGCACAGTTACTCAAAACTCATTCTCAAAAATTGTCACCGTAAGATGAAGAATTCTCTTCAAAGGAATCAGAAGACTATCAAAAACTGAGGAAACATGTGTCACTAGCTCGGACATAGTGGTAGCCCCCAGTGGTGAGAATGGAACCATAATCGCTGATCCGCTTGCCATTTTAGAGTAAACTTTCTCAGAACTGTCAGTCTGATTTTTGGGAAAAGCAAAGACATTGCTTTGCTCAGTTGGAAATGAAATGGTTACATAGATACATAGACAGCGTCGGCAGATAAGGGCCTATGGCCCACCTAGTCTGCCCATTTGAGCTTGTAAGTTCAGTTTATGTTTTCCTAGAAGTCTGTTGCCCCTTACCCCTGACCTCCAGAATTCCTTTATGTCTATCCCATGCATTCTTAAATCCCGTGGTTGTTTCAGCCCCCACCACTTCCTCTGGCAGGATGTTCCACTTGTCTACCACCCGTTCTGTGAAGAAATTCTTCCTCATGTTTCCTCTGAATCGTCCTCCTCCAACTTCATCCCATGCCTCTAGTCCTGGAACATCTTTTTTTCGCTTAAAATAGTGTATTCCTGCACCCTGTTCCTCCCTGTGAGATACTTGTATGTCTCTATCATATCCCTCTCTCCTCCTCTCCTCCAGGGAGTACATGTTCAGTTCCTTCAACCTGTCTTCATAGGACTTGTGATGCAATCCATGCACCATCTTGTTGCCCTCCACTGAACCTTCTCTACCCTGTCTATGTCCTTATGTAGGTATGGTCTCCAGAACTGTACACTGTACTCCTGGTGGGGCCTCACTAGTGTCTTGTATAGCTGAATTATGACCTCCCTTTTCCTGCTGGTGATGCCCCTGCCTATACATCCCAGCATCCTATTTGCTTTACCTGCTGCCTTGTCACACTGTTTCCCTACCTTGAGGTCATCAGAGATGATAACCCCAAGATCCCTTCCCTGCTTGGTGCATGCTATATCCTCACCCCCAACTGATATATTGTGCCAGGGTTTTTGTGCCCCATATGCATTATCTTGCACTTCTTTGCATTGAATTTCAACTGCCAAACCCCTGACCATTCTTCAAGTTTCTACAGGTCCCTTCTCATTCTGTCTACACCCTCTGGTGTATCTACTCTGTTACAGAGCTTTGTGTCATCAGCGAACAGTGAAATTCTGCCTTCTAGGTCCTGTGCAATGTCACTGATGAAGATGTTGAATAGGACCGGTCCCAGCACTGATCCCTGTGGTACCCCACTGGTCACTCTTCCTCTGTGGGAGGACAGCCATTTACCACCACCCTCTGTGTCCTGCCACCAGCCAGTTACCTACCCACCACACTACTGTCCTGCCCACACCCATATTCCCCAGTTTGTGTAATATCTTCTACGTGGCACAGTGTCAAAGGCCTTGCTGAAGTCCAGATAGGCCATGTCCACTGCCCTCCCCTGATCCACCCTCTCTAGTCACCCAGTCAAAAATTCAACGAGGTTGGTCTGACATGACCTCCCCTGGTGAAACCATGCTGCCTTGGGTCCTGTAGTCCACTGACAACCAGATGTTCCACCAATCTCTCCTTCAGTAGTGCTTCCATGATCTTCCCCTACTGAGGGGTGAGGCTGACTGGTCTGTAGTTCCCAGCTTCCTCTTTGTTCCCGCTTTTGTATAAGGGGACTACATCTGCTGTCCTCCAGTCTTTGGGTACCTCCCTGTTTCATGATCGCTAAACAGGATAGCCAGAGGTTCAGCCACCACCTCTCTTAGTTCTTTAAGAACCCTGGGGTGCACTCCATCTGGCTCCATTGCTTTATCAATCTTATTACTTCCAGTTCCTTCAGGACCCTTTCTGTGTAAAGGGACTTGTGTCAATTTCTGCACCATTCTCACCCCTTGTACTCCCTTCAGACCCATTACTCCTCCTCTTCCTCAGTAAAGACTGAGCAGAAATACCTGTTCAATATGTCAGCTTTACTGTTGTCATCCTCCACGCGGCCCCCATCCTCCCCCTTCAGTCTCACTATCCCTCCCTTTGTCTTTCTTTTTTCACTTATGTACCTGTAAAAGGTTTTGTCCCCTCTACCCACTGATTTGCAATGTGTTCTTCTGTCTGAGCTTTGGCTTTCCTTACTGACCTCCCTGCCTCCCTTTGCTTCTCCTGGTACTTCTCCCTATCCCCTTCTGCCTGTGTCTTTTTGTATTGCCTGAATGCAATCTTTTTGGCTTTCACTTTCTTTGCTTCTTCTTTGGAAAACCATAATGGTCTCCTCTTCCTTTTCCTTTTGCTAACCTGCTTAATGCATAATTCTGTTGTTCTTGTAATCCCCAATTTAAATACTGCCCACTGTTCCTCAACCCCTGATTCCTGTCCCATTCCTCTTAATGCCTCTTTCAAGTATCTCCCCATTTTCCCAAAGTCTGCCCCCCTAAAATCCAGGATACGTGTTTTTGTGTGGTTTGGTTCTGCTCTTTCTGTGATTTCAAACCACAATGACTGGTGGTCACTGTTCCCCAGGTGCTCCCCCACTGTTACCCCCATCACACTGTCCCTGTTTGAGAGCACAAGGTCCAGTATTGCCTTCTGCCGAGTTGGTTCCATGACCAGTTGCTTGAGGAAGGCACCCTGAAGGGAGTCCAGGATAAATCTGCTCCTAGTTGATGCTGCTGCTGCTGGGATGCTCCAGTCCACGTTATGAACTGATACTGGAATTGGCAAGGTTGGATTACTCGACTCATTTTAAATGGACTTTCAGTTTATTTGGTTAGGCTTATGTTGTATATAGCTTTATTTTTTCCATACTTAATTTAAAAACTATAATTTTACACATGATTATATTCAGTACTGGGTCAATATAGCACTGCCAAAACAGCACGATTAACCGTGAGGTCTAAAGCGTGGAATGAAGTACAGTGACAGGGGTATAATAGTGGTAGCCAACTACCACTACCCCTGTCACACACTAGGAACTGGAGAAAGGAGTGAAGACACCAGAAGTGTTGTGCCTGGTTGAGCTGCTCACATGGTGGAGTGGCTAAGGCACAGGCACCTTGCGCAGTGGAGACCTGAGGATCAGGGTTTGATTCCCTGTCTCCTGAGATTTTTTTTTTAAACTAAGTTCCCCGCTCCCAATTTTTCTGTTTTCCCCAGCGTCCACACCCCTCTCGGAGTTGGTCACTGTAGTTGGGGGGTGAGGGGCAAAGCCCCCCCATGTCAGGGGTGCAGGGGTTAAAACCTCCTGCATAAGCATAGATTTTGGCATTGTTGCAATGGTTTGCGCTGTGGTATTCTGGTCGGTGTTTTCTCCCAACCTTATATTGCCACATGCTGTTTTGTGTGCGGCATTGTTGTTTTGCACAGTTTCGGATACGACGTAATGACCCCATGCCATTATATTCTGACTAGAATGTCTATTGAATGATAATGTTGAAATATTTTATGTGGGTGGCATTTGAGACTACAGTAATGATGAAATAATCTATGTAGGTGGCATTCAGATTAGTCTGATACTAAAATAGAATGCCTAGTCGAACCATAATTCACATTGTCATAGCTCAAATGGATTTAATGCTTTGACTGAGGGAGGAACTCGAACACTGTGTTAGATTGATTTAATTTATTTTTCCTAGTTAACTCATACATGTGATATCTCCTGCTTTTGCCAGGAGATGCCTGGTTTTTGATTGAACTCCAGCCCTCCCTCCCGGGAAACAAAATCTCCTGCTTCAGTAAGATTCTGTCAATTCATGGGAACTCCTCTGAAATGCTTCCACCTCATACCAAAGAATTTAAACTACCTACTAGGGTAGATTACTTGAGATTCACCTCTGCTACACCTGAGGCTATTGCCTGTGCATCAAAACCACTCACTGTGTCAATGCAGTTTGCCTTAGAGAGCAACAGAGAATTTGCCATTAAGCAGGCTTGCCTCAAAGGAGCACTTCATTTCAACAATATGGCCCAGTGGCATGGAGGGCTTAGGCGCTGTTGCCTCACCTATAGCCACACTGGCATCCTGGGTTTGGGAACAGATGCAGGTTGCACAGGGGCCAACTTGAGAGGAAGGATTGAGCACATCCATAGGACTACTTTCCTCCCTCAGGGGAGGGGGGTGAGCATGACTCACAGATTGTCTGCCACCTGGAGTCGTGTGGATGGCAGAGTAGTCTCAGAATGCGGTACAGTGGAAGGACAATGCACAGAATGCTGGAGGCATCTTCACAGAGGTAGAGCTTGCACACTGCGGCTATTGCATGTGCATGGATCAGGCATGAAAATAGAAAGAAAAACCCCTCTGGCTGCAGGATGAAGTCCAGTTGTTTGCAGGCCCTGCACTGACATCCAGGCACCCCACCACAGTCCTGCAAGCAGAAGGACACTGGCAGCAAGGTAAGTCCCAGAGAAGCTGGGTGACAGGGCTGGGAGGGACCGGACTGAAGGGGATGACCAGGGCAAACTGGCAGACAAAATGTATATGGAAATAAAATTCAACAATACAAAGGTTTTTCTCTGTCCTGATTTCTGCCCTCAGTCACAAGCCTGAAGAAGGAGCTGCTTGATGTTTGGTTCGTAGGTAAGAGACGTCGGGGCATGCTTCTCTATACTTTACCCCTGTATGGCCCACGTTATCATCAATACCATCAGGTATCTCTTTTATGACCCAGATCAGTTGGCACAGTTACTCAAAACTCATTCTCAAAAATTGTTACCGCAAGATGAAGAATTCTCTTCAAAGGAATCAGAAGACTATCAAAAACTGAGGAAACATCTGTCACTAGCTCGGACATAGTGGTAGCCCCCAGTGGTGAGAATGGAACCATTATCGCTGATCCGCTTGCCTCTTTAGAGTAAACTTTCTCAGAACTGTCAGTCTGATTTTTGGGAAAAGCAAAGACATTGCTTTGCTCAGTTGGAAATGAAATGGTTATGAACTGATACTGGAATTGGCAAGGTTGGATTACTCGACTTGTTTTAAAGGGACTTTCAGTTTATTTGGTTAGGCTTATGTTGTATATGGCTTTATTTTTTTCCATACTTCTTAATTTAAAAACTATCATTTTACACATGATTATATTCAGTACCGGGTCAATATAGCGCTGCCAAAACAGCACATGAATAACCGTGCGGTCTAAAGCGTGGAATGAAGTACAGTGACGGGGTATAATAGTGGTAGCCAACTACCGCTACCCCGTCACACACTAGGAACTGGAAGAAGGAGTGAAGACACCAGAAGTGGTGTGCTTGGTTCAGCTGCTCACATGGTGTAGTGGCTAAGGCCCAGGCACCTTGCGCAGTGGAGACCTGAGGATTGGGGTTTGATTCCCTGTCTCCTGAGATTTTTTTTTTAAACTAAGTTCCCCGCTCCCAATTTTTCCTCTTTCCCCAGTGTCCACACCCCTCTCGGAGTTGGTTACTTCAGTTGGGGGGTGAGGGGCAAAGCCCTCCATGTCAGGGGTGCAGGGGTGGAGACCTCCTGCATAAACATAGATTTTGGCATTGTTGCAATGGTGTGCACTGTGGTATTATGGTCGGTGTTTTCTCCCAACCTTATATTGCCACACGCTGTTTTGTGTGTGGCATTGTTGTTTTGCGCAGTTTTGGATACGACATAATGACCCCATGCCATTATATTCTGACTAGAATGTCTATTGAATGATAATGTTGAAATATTTTATGTGGGTGGCATTTGAGACTACGGTAATGATGAAATAATCTATGTAGGTGGCATTCAGACTAGTTTTGATACTAAAATAGAATGCCTAGTCGAACTATAATTCACATTATCATAGCTCAAATGGATTTAATGCTTTGACTGAGGGAGGAACTCGAACATTGTGTTTGATTGATTCAATTTATTTTTCCTAGTTAACTCATACATGTTATATATCCTGCTTTTGCCAGGAGATGCCTGGTTTTTGATTGAACTCCAGCCCTCCCTCCCGGGGAAACAAAATCTCCTGCTTAAGTAAGATTCTGTCAAAAATATCTATTCCGTTTTTTTTTTTGCAGATAAAGACACACAAAAAGTAAATTAGTGATGAACAATGTATCTGATAACTTTGTATAACTAGTCATTGATTCTTTTTAGTGCTTATTCTTGACAAAATAAAATATATTAAATGTTTTAAATGCTTTTTTCTTGTTTTTAACGCCATTTAAGGACAAACTCGGGACATTACAAAATCTCCCTACTAGCAGGCCAATTTCCCTACTAATTTGACCCAAATCTGCCTCTTATTTTATTTTATTTATTTATTCAGTATTCGGAAAATAACCTTTGAGCCAAGGCTCTTCTACAAAGGTTCCACGTCATGGGAACAGTGTATAGACATTCAATCAAGAAGGTCACAGAGTTGTAGGATGTTTAAGATACTGAACAGCACAACAATAAGGAAAAGGTTACAGAGTTTCTTAGGCATTTAAAACACTATACAGCATATGGACATCAACTTTAGTTGTTTACAAGTGCAGTTAAGGTGCAGAGGAACTAGAGGTTAGGTTAGGTTGGGCAGAGGGTCAGTAAGGACAGGATTTTGGTAGGGGAGGAGGGGAGTCTCTAGTAAAAGTGCTCAAGGAGGCAGAGCTGAGGGCAGGAAGGCAGAGACCCATCCTAGCGTGGAGACGGGGGGAGGGGTGTACAGGAGCAGCCCCTTAGAGTGATTCAGAGGCATTGTCAAGGAGCATGTGGGAGGGTGGTTTCTTGCGCTGAGAACAGTTGCTGTTAGCAGAGACAGGCCTGGTCATCCAGAGTCTATCAGCTTTTGGAGAAGCAGGTGCACACAGAGCTGGAGGTCAGGTAGTGCTTTAGGTCTGATTTGAAGCTGGACAGGATAGTGGAGTTCCGAATGGACTCAGGTACCTCGTTAAGCCAGAGAGGGGCTCTGTAGAGAAGGCGTGCTGTCCGAGAGCTGTACGTCAAAATGGCACCACGAGGACCCCCTGCATTCTGTTTCTGGTTATACATTCTGAGCCTGGGAGGGAGAAGATGCATGCTACACATGGGAGAGGAGGCTTTCCCCAGTAATACGTTTTTGCCTAGGAGGCATGTGAGAAATTTGGTCTTGCAGCCAAGAGACAGCAGGTGTGTCTGTTCATAGAGAGAACAGGTGTGGGTCATTCGATGGCTGCTCAGGATGAGCCTGCAGGCCATGTTGAGAGCTGCGTACACCCTCTTGAGCACAGACTCTGATGCTGCACTGTAGTCAACCAGGCCGTAGTCACTGGTGGAGAGGATGGAGCTTGTGGCTGATAGGCGGATGGCTGCTGTGGTAAGGTGTTTTCTGTGCCTGTAAAGCACACCAAGCTTGGTGTTGACTGTCTTGACCACCTGGTCAATATGTTGAGCATAGGATAAGGTGTCATCCAGGGTGACTCCAAGGTATTTGAAGGAGTGTACCTGTTCCAAGGGGGCGAGTACATTCTTGGTGATGTTTATGGTGGGAAACCTTTTCTTGAGCTGGGGGCTGGATAGGAGCATGGTCTTGTTTTTTTTGTAATTGAGCAGAGGTTTGTGCTTGCAGAACCAGTCTTCTGTTTTACTGAAGAAGTTCTGAAGTGCTGCTGGGAATGGCTCAATTCGGGAGTTGCTGTTGAGGATGACAGCATCATCCACATATAGGATTATCTTGGCATCACAGGCATGAGGAAGATTATTTAGGAACAGGCTGAAGAACAGTGGTCCCAAGATGGATCTCTGGGGGACCCCAGCATGACTTCCCTGGGGTCAGACACTGTTTGTCCCATTTTTACCCATTGTGACCTGAGGGACAGGTAGTCTCGGAACCAGAGTGTTGCATTGGCAGTCAACCCCAGGCTTTGAAGCTGGGCCAGTAAAAGGTTGTGGTTGATGGTGTCGATGGCTTTTGTTAAGTCTATGAACACCGCCCCTATTAATTTGTCTTCATGCATGGCTTTGTGAGCATAGTCGGTGAACTCTACAAGGGCAGTCGTGGTACTGTGTCCCTGCCTGAACCCGTGCTGATTGGGGCATTACAATTGGTATTTGCTGATGTAGTCCTTTAGTTGGTCCACCACAATCTTCTCAAGGGCCATGGATAGGGGGGAGAGGATTGAGATCGGCCTATAATTGGACACAATGGTCCTGTCCCCACTTTTGTGGACAGGAGTGACCAGTGCTTGCTTCCTGGTGGCCAGGAATTGTGCCAGTGTCAGAGATTTACTGAATAGTTTTATAATAGGCTTGATGAGCATGTCAAGAGTTTGAGACATGAGCTTCATGTCTACGCCATCGCTACCCATACTGGTCTTCCCGAGCACTTTTTTTTATGTAGAATGCTGCCTCCTTTATAGTAACTCTCTTGAGGTAGAAGGTAGGGTGAAAGGTATTGGGTGCTTTGTCATCTGAAGGAACCTTGAGCAAGCTGGAAACATCACAGGTATTTTAACTATGCATGAATTGCTGGAGGTCCTGCTAGATGGTTTGGCTAATTTTTATTCATCTGACTAATTGGAGTTTTTCTTTTGCAGGTTTAGGACTGTCTTATAAATAGAATGTTTTTTTTTTGTCTATAAAATCCTAACACTTGCTCCTCATCTCAGATAGCTTAAGGACTTCATTATATTGCGATTAACAATTATCTTTATTTTAACTTTAGTATTAAATTAATGTTACATGTACACAATATGGATAGCATGCAAGTAACCTGTCAATATCAATTCTATAAATAAAACTGAAAAAAAAGGAACATCAAATGATTTTCAAGCTGGATCCAGAAGGGCTTTTCAACCACAAACCACTGCGTTACTCTTACCAAATTAGTTGAGAAATATTGTAAAATTAGAACGCAGAAGACATACTATACATAGCTTTAATCAGTCTCCAGATGGCTTTCTCTCACTCTTTTCTCTCCCCACTGTGGGACACCTTTAATGTTAAAGGATGGATAACAATACACTAAATATCTTATTTTATTTTTTTTTTTTATTATTTCAGTCTTTGGTAACCGGGTAAGGCCTACTAGGCACAAGTGCCTGTTTTCAGGGGAGACCTGGAAACACTGGGCGGTTAAGTGACTTGCTCAGAGTCACACAGTATGCAAATGGAGGTTGTGAGAATCAAACTCAGGTCTGGTCTGCTGGATGTATCAAGCTTGTTCACACCTCGTTCCTCTAACCTCTAGGCTATACTGCCAGCCCAAAGCATCTTAATCGCCCTTTAGACCGATACATGGTCACAAGTGCCATATGGTATAAGAGGCAAATTAACTGACACATTTAGTACCAACAATAGGGTTAGGACGGGCTGCCCATTAGCTCCCTCACTATTTCATTTGTACATCGAGATTCCAGACTTACTTGAGTTGTCTGTTTTCACTCCCTGTAACAATGGAAAAATTTTGCTCTGTGCTAGTTTGTGCGGGCAGTCTAGCTCTGGCCTCCATGATTCCAACTGAACTTCAGAGGAAGCTAAACAAATCGGAGAAAATTATAAGCAAACTAAAGCTACAGTAAGTATAAATAAAGATAAAAGTAAGATCAATCAATCAATCAAAATCTTTATTTAACCAGGCAAACATAGTTGAGCAAGCTCATTTTCAAGATGGACCTGGAAAGGAAGGTTACCGATACATACAAAGGAACACGCAGTTACATCATAATTGGGTAAACAATATATACAAAATGAATTCACACTTACATAGTATTTACAAAGAGCAGTAATTATATACAGGAAGTTTATAATACTCACAAAACAGAGTAATGAAAGAGCCATTAAGCAAGACTATGAAGGGTATGCAATTAAAATGTATAGCAACTGCGGTACAGTATATACAGGTTAAACGTATGCAACTATAGTTACAGTGTGTATTTGATGCATTTTTGAACATAATTATTGATTGAAGGAGCTTAGAGGGGCATGGGAGTAGTGGGGAAGGGGACACAAGTGGGTGAGTAAGGAGAGGAACACGGTACATGCAGTGGCTGATCCAGGATTTTACAAGGGGGCTGCTATGGTGGTGTGCACACTTGATATGCAACTTTCTGACATTTTTTTAATACTTTGTATTATCTTTTCCATTAAGTTTTTGACTGAAAATATAAATGTAATCCATTGTTTTGATTGTACATTTTCTTACAATCAATATATTAGACTTCTCCAGCAAAGTGAAATGCAGCAGTAGCAAGCAACTGTTACAATGGGGGGGGGGCGGGCACCTGCACCCTTTAAAACCCCATAGATCCGCTTCTGAGTAAGTAGTTGTAGCAGGGGTGAGGGTGACAACAATTAGGGAATGGAAAGCAAAACACCATGATGTTGGTGTCAATGGGGGGTAGGCAAGGAGTGAAGGTGGTAGCCAGGGTGACATGGAAAAGGAGCCAACGACAACGGGAAAAAAAGAAGAAAAAAAAACAGGGTTGGGAAAGAAAATACAGACAGGTAGGTTCTTATAGGCTGTTACAGTACTAAATATAGGCTGCTATAAGATAAACTAGAAATGGTATCTGGAAGACAGTTGGAGACTGTAAAATGTTATGCATGCATGGATATCATCTTTAGGTATATTGGGATAAAACATTTAAGTTGTACATCAATAAAGTTAATGCAAAAACAGCTGGGACTCCAGAGGTTCAGTAGACAATATGGTGGCCTTACAGTGAAAGCAGCCCTACAAAGAGTAATGTAAAACTGGTGACACAAGCCATATAGGGGTGAAATATGTAAGCATTGATCACCGGCAGAGGAGGCGTCTACCGGGGATTAATGCCCGCTGGGGGGGCGTTGTTGCACGAGGGCAAAGCCCGAGGGTTCAACTTTCAGCGGCATTAATTTCACCGTAGAGGCCGACGCTGCCGTGATTAATGTTCTTGTAACACGGATAAGCGCGATGTATGTCTAGGACAAGTAGAGTCATTAAGAAAAAGCCTGGAGACTGAGGCAATCTTCATACACTTTATTGTTACTTTATAACAGGGCATTGATGAGGGCTCTACCAGGGCGCCCGCGATAGGCGCGCCGGCAATCACGTGGTGCAGGGCTGCCGTGTTGCTGTGCTGGGAAGCGCGTCCACGACTCCAACACGGCATTATTTCTCATAATGCCGTGTTGGTCTTCGCGTTTCGAGGCCCAACACGGCATTGGAGAAATAATGCCGTTGAGTCGCGTGAACGCTGCTTCCAGCACAGCAACACGGCATTATCGGCTCACAATGCCGTGTTGCTCCTGCACCACGTGACGGCGTTGCGCCTATCCCGGGGCGCCATCGTGCACTTCTGAATAATGCCGTGTTACAAGAGACTTTAATAACACTGCAATTCTTGAGAAAGAGTACTCAAACCCATACAGAGCACTTTTAGGCACAAAGTATGCCACACCCTGCTGCTCTAGTGAGAGTAGATCTTGGGGTCCCTTCAGTAATTAGTAAAGCAGTCTGCAGACTGTTCCAAACCATCTGTGCAAAGCACCATTGTACTGGCAAAGTCAGGCAAAACTCAGGCATCCAGTCCACCAAGTCAGGATTTATATCAGCTAAATCTAATGAAACCTACTAATTTTTTTTTTGTAATATAAATAAGACATTTTTTATCTCGAGCTGAGATGCCACATATCAAAAAAGTCAGAGAGCTCATAAAATAAAATTTGTCTACAAAAAAGGACTGCTTGGTCCACTCAATCTGCCCACATGTTCCCTGCCTAGTCTGTCTTTGCAAACCTTAACTAGTCTCTGGTGTCCCTCCCTCCTCCCTGCCTATTTACTAACATTCCCCATGTCTATCCCACACATGCTTGAAGCCCCCCCTGACAGTTTTTGCCTCCACCACTTCCTCTGGCAGTCTGATGCTTTCGCATTTGAAAGAGACTCCCCTCCTGCACCCTGCTCATCTCTGTGAGCTACTTGTTATTCTCTCCTCTCTTCCAGTGGTACATGTTGAGATCCCTCAATCTCTCCTTGTAGGGGTTTTGATGCATCCCCTGCATGATTTTATTTGTGCCACCTCTGGACTGCCTCCACCCTGTCTATATCCTTTCTGAAGTACGGCCTCCAGAACTGGACACAATACTCCAGATGGGGTCTCACAAGTGAGCAATACCACCTTCCTCCTCCTGCTGGGGTTACCTCTCCCTATGCCTCCCAGCATTCCACTGGCCCTCTCCGCTGCTTTGTCACACAGCTTTGCCACTTGGAAGTCATCAGTTATGATACCCCGAAGGTCCCTGTCCTGCAAAGTGACTGTCAGTACCTCCCGCCATCCTATGTTCATCTCCTGCATTCCTATGCCCTAGCTGCATGATTTTGCACTTTTTGGCATTGAACTCCAGCTGTCATGCATTTGACCACACTTCAAGATTCCTAAGGTCCATACACATTCTCTCCACCCCTTGTCATGTAACCATTAACCAGGTCTTTACGAAGTTCACCATTTTTTGATCCCACCTCACTTTAGATTCCTGTCACCTAGTCTAAGAAATTATTCAGATTTGTCTAGCATGACATCCCCCCATAAATCCATCTCCTCCTGGTAAAGCATCACGTCTATGACGTGAAGTGTGGGGGAATCTGTGCTGTGGTTTTCACACTTGGTCTAAATACACCAGATGACTTTTTCTGCAATTTTCTAAGTAAGTCTTTTTTTACAACAAAAAGTGCTGCTGTTTGTGTCGGAAGTATTGATTTGACTGTCTTAAGCACCTGCTCTGACTTTCGGTGAGCACGTTTTTGTTTGTGTTCTGCCCCCCATGAATCCATGCTGCCTTTGGTCTCCTTTCTCTGTGGGTTTTTTACCGTGATATTTTGCACATATTTATTCATTTTAATTTATGGTTTATATTAATGCCCAAGTTATTTATATTGATTATTTAAGCAATAAGGCATGACAGGGTGTGTGCTATTGTGGGATAACAGCACATCTTGGGTCGCCTCAGGCTTTATGCAGCTGAGAAGCACTGTTATCCCTCACTTACGCACACCCTCGAATGCCTTACAGAGATTATAAAATGGCTTCCCTGATTTTTGTTTTTATTTTAGGACCAAGTAATGAGATTCAGAAAGTTAAGCATTTCTGACCTGTGCTGTTGTGCTGGGATATCAGCAAGGTCATGTGACTGGATTCCACCAATCACAATAAAGTATTTTTCTTACCCATTCTATAATTCCATTTATTGAATATGTTGTACAGTGCTCTGAGCCCCAGGGAATGGGCACTTGAGAAATAAAGACTACTACTACTTCTGAGTATCCACCCTTTTACAGATTTTGGTGCCACTTGCAACACAACACTCATTCTCTCCCAGTTCTTCTGCAGTATCACTTATGAAGGCATTGAAGAGGACCAGTCCCAGTACTGATCCCTGTGGCACCCCGCTAGTCACTCTTCCATCATTAGAATGAGCGCTGTTTATCACCACCCTCTGTTGCCTATCCATTTACCAGTTCCTTAGACAGTTCACCACTTTTGATCCCACCCCACGGCTGCTCAGTTTCATTATCTGTGTTCTGTGTGGCACGATGTCAAAAAGTCTTGTTAATGTCCAGATAGGCCATATCCACTGCCCTCCCCTGAACTACTTTCTTGGTCACCAAGTCTAAGAAATCAGTCAGATTTGTCTGGTATGATCGCCACAATCCATGCTGCATTTGGTTTTGTAGTCAATTGAATTCAAGATACTCTACCAACCTTTCCTTTAACAGGGTTTCTATTGATTTTTCCACAACTGATATAAGACTGACCAGCCTATAGTTGCCTGTTTCCTCTCTGCTGCTGCTGTTATGGGGGTCTTTGCACTAATGCATGCAGGGTATACACCAGAGGCATGTACCTGGCCCATGCAACTCTGCACCCATGGACAGGGGTGTTATGGCCTGCATTCATGATTGCCAGGTGAGTGTTCATGTCCCTGCACCCCAGTGCACAGGATAATGGGGGGAGCCAATCAGTGTGGATCTGAGGACACAGGCAGGCATCCAATTGGATACCCAACCTGGTCCAGCAGTAGATCCTCTGGTCTGTGCAGAGCAGGTCATTGGATAGCATGGATCCTGAATTAGTAAAATGTTGAGCAAGTACCCAAATGACTGCCACAACCCTCCCTGCCTGACCGGGGGGCTCGGGCACCATGGTGGGGGGCTATGGATTCCTGTGGCTGGGTGGGTTACATTGTGGGGGGGGTGCAACAGTTATGACAGGGTCCCTGCTGCCATAGTGTGCTCCTGCCTGCCTGGCATTCTACACCTTCATGAATGGTGTGGAGTATGGGCAAGCCACTAACACTCCCCCTGACCATCCACGTGTGTAGCTGCACGAGCAGCTGGGGGATCCATTGTAGAAGGGATGCATGTCCCTTCCATGCATGCGCACAGGAGTCTACGGGACTGCTTTGCATGGAAATGTCACTTAGAATTGCCTACATGATGCAAATATGTGGCATGTAGGCAAAGCACCCCTTAGTGCATAGACCCTATAGAGAGGGACCACGTCTGCTCTCCTCCAGTCCTCTAGAACCATACCTCTTTCCAGTGAGCTGTTGAATAAGGCCATAAGTGGGGCAGCTAGACCCTCCCTGAGTTCCTACAGTACCCATGAATGTATCCTGTCCTGTCCCATAGCCTTGTCCACTTTCAGAGCTGCGAGTCCCTCTAGGACTCTACTCTGAAAATGGACTTTGTCCGCCTCCCCCTCCTTTGTTCCTGCTGCTCCCTGATGGTCCATCCCCCTTTACCCCACAATCAAAACTAAGAAGAAGTATCTGTTCGGGATGTCTGCTTTTTCTTGATCCTTTTCTGTGCAGCCTCCATGACACCCTCCTTATCCTCACTATCCCTTCCCTTCCCTTGCTTTCCTTTTCTCACTTGTGCACCTACAGAAAGTCTTATCTCCTCTAGTTACCCTTTTGGCTAACCTTTCCTCTGTCTGCACCTCACTGTGTTTCCTGTATCCCTCTGTTTTACTTAGTGTACTCCCCTGTCTTCCTCCCTCCGTGTTTTCTTATACCTCCTTAAAGCCACCCTTTTGTCTTTCATCACCATGGCCACTTCCCTACAGAACCATAATGGTCTCTTTTTCCTCCTACTTTTACTCACTTCCTTCATGCCGAGGTTGGTTGCCTTAATTATGCCCTCCCTTATTTTTCCCCATTGTGCCTCTGTCCCTCCTTGGCAATCACGCCTATGACGTAGTTTCAGAGGCAGTATCCCAGTTCTTTAAAATCCACCCTTCTAAAATCCTGGTCCCTTGTCAACATGTGGTTAGCCTCTGTTCCCATGTTAATGTTAAACCACACTATACATTTATCACTGGTACCTAGGGGACTGCCCACTCTGATGTCTGCAGTGCCGTCCTGATTTGTAAACACCTGGGCAGTACTGCCCTGTCCCTATTAGGTTCCTTGACTAGCTGTCTGAGACAGCCCATTGTATGGAGTTATGAATGGCTCTGCTGCTTGGGAGGCTGCAGTTGAAAGGCTTCAATCCACATCTGGCAGAGTGAAGTCCCAAGCTAGCAGCACCTCCTCATTACTTGCCATACTGATGATGGCTTCCACAAGTGCCTTATCCAACTCCTCTCCCTGTGCTGGAGGTCTGTACACTACCCCTATACAAATAGCAGTGCCAGTACCTGTCTTCTGGATGATCCACAGCACTACCCCTTCTTTTTCCTCCATGTGCCCCTGTACTTCGGTGGCCTTGATTCCATCTCTCACATATAGTACAACTCTTCTTCCCCTCCTTCCTTCCCTGTCTCCCCTGAACAGAGAGTAGCCCAGTAAGGTCATACTCCAGTCATGGTTGTTAGTGCGCCATGACTCCATTATGACCACCATATCCAGCCTAGTCTCTGCCATGATGGTCTCCAGGTCCTGAATTTTATTTCCCAGCCTCCTTGCATTAGTGTGAATGGCTCGCTGTACATGACTCCTTCCGTGGCTGCTTCCCTGCTCCCCCACATCCTGCCTGTGCTGTTCCTTGAAACTCCCCCTGAGCCCCCTCTTCCCATGTTACCTTCTCCATTACCAGTCTCCTTTACTCCTTTTTTGCTTTCCTGATTTATACCCCCTAGTCCTCTGCCTGTCCATGCCCCTGTCTTCTTGCACCCCTTTCCTGAGGGGCTCACTCCCTTCAGGCTTACCCTCCCTACTGCTTCATAATCTAGGGGGCAATTCTTGCCTCCCTTGGTTTTACAGGCCCCCGGACCAATTTAAATGCATATCCAAGTAGCATTTAAACCTATCACTAAGGATTGTGGTCCCCTTTCCTGGCCCTCAGTCCCCAGTGTAGCCAAAGTCCACCTCCATGCACTGTGCCTTTAGCAAATTCTTAAAAGCCCTGTGCAGAGTGTCCTACCCTCTCCCCGGCTGTAACCAGGTAAAACGTTGGTAAAAGTCACCATGCATGCCACCTGCTTGAGGTCCCTCCTCAGCTCCCTGAAATTTCCCTGTACTACCCCTACCTTACCCTATCTTTTTAAAAAGGCATTTTATGATACCTGATTTTATTTATATCTATAGCTATATATATATATATATATATATATATAATATATATATATATATATACACATATGTGGTTTTAGTGATTATATGAATACTGTTTTACTGTCCAAACCTTGCCTTAATCTGTAATGGCACCCAGAGCCCCCTGGGAATGGGCACCAAAATATAAATTAAAGATTACTTACTTACTTAATATCCCTTGCCTGGTTATTTCTCCCCAGGTGGACAATGACATCAAGCTACCTCCCATTTCCTGCTGCCCAGCAATCCTCTAGATCCACTCTCCATCCCTCAAAGTCAAAGCACCTCTTAGGCACTTTACTTCCCTCTCCCTTTCGTCCCTCCATTCTCAATTCAGTCCCCTAACAATAGAGTCCTCCACCAACAGCTGCTTCTTCCTCGACTGGGGGACTCTTTCTCCCTCCTTGGGATCTCCCTTTCTGAGCATCCCCCCTTCCTCCCTTCTCACTACTACTGGTTCCTCCTCCAGGCTGCCTCATCCTGCCAGTATGGCAAAGGAATTGTGCAGTGGTAGAGGCTGAGGAGTGTGTACCCTTCCCACAACCCTCACCCTTATAGACCCACCAAAGTCCAACCGTTCTGCCTAGGTATCCTTTGGGGGAGCAGTGTCACACTTGGTGGCCCCTGGTTGGGGCAGAAAGTTCTCTGCACCCTTGCCAGTTTGGCCTGGAGTCCAACAACCTCTGCCCTCAACCCAAAGAAGTGAGTACAAATGGAGAAGCACCTCATTCTCCAGAAGGTGTCCCAAAAGGCTACGGCTCCACACCCATTGCACTGCACCACTTTCATGTCATCTCTTTCCATTACCTTAGCACTTGTTGGAACTCTCCTGTACCTTAGTGCCTCTTTTTTTATATCCATTGAATTTCTACCTGTCTCTTTGCTTGTCTGAAATATATTTGGTACCCTACCCTAAATTGGGTGTCTCTTGGTTTCCCTTTTTAACCCATCTACCTGTGCCTACCTTGCTGTGGGTGTCTACTACTCCTTGCCCACTCACCTGAATTTATTTGTTACCATACTCTAGACAGGGTGTCTTCCACTTTCCCTTTTCAACCCCTTTACCTGTACCTACCTTATCCTGGTTCCTACTACTCCTTACCCAGTAGATGTTTACCTGTTATCTGTAGCTACCTACTTATTCTGAAGCTGACTGCTTCAGTATACTAGAAAACAACCCACCTTATCTCCAGCCTTATTCTGGTGTTCCTCCTGCAGAGTCTCCTGCAGACTATCTGCAGATGCCCAAGGCAGATGCTCCACTCCTGCGCTATTCCACTCACGCACTGGGGCAGAAGCATGCTGGGACATGCTGGGCAATGGAGTCTTTTATATTACTCTTTTTAGAAGGCACTAAGCCTCTGGCTGTTCCACCCCTAATTAGACACTTGATCCACATGGCTTTCTTAATCTGCTCACCCCAAGACTGATTTCCTGAGCTAGGTTCCCCACATTGCCTGTTACAAATTTAAAGACAAGTCTTACACTGCCCCCAGACACTGACTACTAATCTCTTTCCTCTACCTGCCCACTTACACTACTACTTTATGTATGAGAAAAATAAATATATATATATATATATATATATATATATATATATATACACACACACCTCTCTAGGTTAAAGTGGGGTGCTTACTCTCCTTTAGTCAACAATTTCAGCACTTCCAGACAGTCAAACAGACAGATAAATTCATATATTTGTCCTTCTTCATACCTGTAGTTGTACATTTGGGATTTGGCGACAGTATTAGGAGTAGTGCCCTCACAGCTTCTTATTGTTGAAGAAACAAACCCTTCTTGGAGCACCTGACATTTCAGGAAAGATGTAGACGCACTCGTGTTATCACATTGTCACAGCTTCCTTAGAGCTGCCATGATGTGCCCACTTACACTCACTTATATGCCTTGGTTCAGCACATACGTGACAGAGCAGTTCTGATTGGCCAATCTAAAACCAATACACCACCTAAAATGTAAAACGATTGTCACTGACTAAAGTGCTGTAGTGAATGGTACAAAAAATGCCTTGTGCAAAGATACACAGATAGACCCAAGTAATAAAACAAGTAGAAGCATGCATGTAATACAGTGCAATATTGTCAAAAAGGTCTTAGTATTGAAAAAGTACACACCACAAGCTTGCTGTATAATGAGCAAAGTCTCTCATACCATCAAACTGATTATGACAAGCTCAAAGATCTTAAAAGCCCTTGCAATTCATGATTCACAAAAGCAAAAAAAAAAACTAATCCAAACACTGACCTAGTAGAAATTAAGCACCAGATAAGAAGGAACTATGTCTCTAAGGACTGAACATGTGCAGATAGCCTCGCATCCCCAAATAAATCCTAAGACCCACGAGAAAATGAAATCCCACACTAGCAGTGTTAGTTGATAAACTCGCTGAACTAAAAGTCACACTCCTCAACACCACAAAGATTTCCATAACAATCCTACAACTGGAAATCTGGGTTTGGCATTCTGTGGTGTTTGAATGACCTCACAAAGCAGAGTTGGCATTTCCTTAACTTTGGCATCCAGTCTCAAAGCATTGTTGTGTTAGTATTTTGTGTGTGCATGTACAGACCCTGCCCAAGGCAGGGCAACAGCTGTGTCACAAGATCATTGAAACCCTGAAGAATACTAGGCCACAGTTTCACCACGGTTCAAGGTACTTTTAACACAAACGTTGCATTATCTCATTTTTTGTGGCTTCATTCTTTTAACCTAACTAATACGTTAATGTAGTTTTCTGCAATGAATTTTCTTACTTTTTCCAAAAGGTCATATAAAGCACTGGGCCTATACAGTATATTTTGCCAATCTCCCTGTGGGTCATTTGCAAAGCACTCAACCCATACTAAGCAGCACTGAGCTGATAATGTGCTTTGTGAATTGTCCTGGTTCATTCACAAAGCACCCAACTCATTCTACTTGTCCCAGTGCCTATTAGGTGCTTTGCAAATGGCCCTGTACGGACCCTACATGAAGAAATAGACATATCAGGCACAGCGCTGGACCTGTAGCTTGCTTTGTGCAGGGCCCGCAGACCCATAGGGTAGGTCTGAAAGTAGTCACTGATATGGTCATGGAAGTGGTAACCAACCTGTGCCAGAAATGTGGTTAAAAAATGTAAAAGATATGGGTGGCAGAAAAAAAAACCAAGACCAAAAAAAGCAAACTGCTCACGCCCATGGATTTGGTGGGTTTTTTTTTCATCTTTTTTTGGTCACTGTTTTCTAAGTCCCAAAAAAGGCAACCAAGTCTAAGCATATGCACAGTTCACTTTTAGGGGGACTTAGTTTTTTTCAGAGGGGGTTACTGTAACCCTTAACTTTTCTATTTTTTTAATTTTTTTATTTTTTCCCAGATTTGAGAAGCATGGTACTTACTGTACCACCCCCACATCCCACTACACCCATCCAACTCTCATGAGCACCTGATTGGCACTCTTTAAATTTGATCCCAAAATACGTTTTCGCGGACATTAAATTCAGTCCTTTTTTGGAAAATCCTAAGTCCCTGTACATGCGCAGTATGTTTTTAGGACTTAGTTTTTATTTTTCCATCTCACACCTCCAGCTAGCACACAGCACAAAAAGACAGCTACTAGCTGAGGTAGAGGGAGGGATGTGCCGGTCACTCAACATAGGACCAAAAATGTATGTACTTTGGTGACCTTGGGAGGGTACAAGAGGGTGGCATGGAAGATGGGGGGGTGGTTAAATATTGTATGGCTGGATGTGGGGAAGAAGGTTGGAGAAGGGTTATAAATTTAAAGTAGTAAAGTCCAGCACAGGGGCTGGGCACCCAGTGTCAGAAAGGAGGTGTCAGCAGCATTGGGGTTGGGTTCCCAATGACTGCTTATTTTTTTCTTTCGTTAGTCTACTGTCTGAGATTGGGGCTGGGTGCTCATTGTCAAAATGGAGTGGGTAGAGCTTCTGGTAGCCACTTACTTCATTTTTTTAAGTGGTACCTAGTTTACTGTCAGACAACAGGGTTGGGCATTTGTATTTTTAAAAACTTTAGTGTCCAGCAGTGGGGTTGGGCACCCATTATCCAAATGGAGGTGAGTAGGGCTGGTCTGTGGCACCGGGGTTGGGCTTATGGTGACAGCTTAGTTTCTCTAGTAATGACGTCTTCAGGATTTCAAGCAGAATCTGAATTCACGTGGCTCTGACAGCTCCACATGTCGGCATTATTGGCATGTGAATTGAACAAGTGTCTGGAAAAGCTGTCCTTTTTAATATTTCTGGCTCATTGATTGTCAAATAAGAATTGAATCAAATTTCATCATAATTGGCAGACTGAGATCGTAAGCCAGAATACATACTTTTGAAAATGTTATGAAAATCCATCAGGGACTGGCCGAGATATAAGTGACTGAAAATCTCAATTTAATGATAACGTGCTTTCTCAGCCCTAACTATTGTAGTGCTACCATGCCACTGTACTACAAGCATTGCTTTGCTATAGACCCACTAGATTCCAAGGATCGGGTTGGCATGAAAACATTATTCCTGTGGGATGGAGTCCCGTCTGGCAGGTGGGTAGCCAGCACAGTAGTGGGGTCATGTCATAGGGGACACTGCAATCTATCCATTCTGGGTATGGGACCATTCCAATACTGGATTGAATTTGGTTATCACAGTTTCCTTTCTCTGTGTATGTTATTCACAATGGCAGTGGGTTAGATCTATAGGTGCACAGGGTGATTGCAGGGAAGTGTGGAGTGAGTTGGGGCCGGATCTGCAGATGGAAGGACACCCCACAGAATGTCCCATGACCCCACTATATAAGAAGATGTGCCGCCTTGTGAAGAGCAACATGGAAATGTCTTCTAGGGATCTCTCAGCAGCTGTCATAGCCATAGAGGATGCTGACATACGTCCTTTATGACTATGGCAGCTGCTGAGCAATCCCTGGAAGACATTTCCATGTTGCTCCACACAAAGCAGCACACCATCTTATATGGTGGGGTCATGGGGCATTCTGTTGGGTGTGTCTTTCCATCTGCAGATCCAGACTCTACTCACTCTACACCTCTCTGCTCCCAGCCTGTGCAACTGTAGGTCTAACCCACTGTCATTGCGAATTGCAGAATGTGCAAAGGACTTGTGTGGTACTAGCTGTGCTATGAGTCATAATGAAGATACCAAGCACATTATCTTTGATTTCTAGGTATAAATAAAAAGGTAACACGTCAATAAAGCGAGGGCAATAAGGCGACTCAATAATGGCAACTGCACAATAGTGAAAACACTAACAGCGACTGCTGATTAATGACAACAGGGTGGAAACAGCGACTATTGTGCTATAACTTACCCCAGTGTCAAGAAGCACCTCACAGTAGGATAATTAGAAATAGCAGTGGATTTGGGGACGTACTAACAGATGATCCCCTAACTAGCAGTATTGAGGAGAATGTACGTAGATGGTCACAGATGCCTTTATGATTTTTTAATAGAATAGATGTGATTCAGCAGAATATCCTCCCTAAACTCATATTATCTACAGACACTCCTCCTGTTCTGGTGGTATGCGGTATGCACTGGTAGAGGAATAGCTGAATTTGTCGGTCACTGTTATTTATGGATGCCATAATTGCAGTCGCCATATTAGTTTCACCTTTTTGACATTCTCCATATTTTCTTAGTCATTTTGACATGGAGCCAAAAAAAGGAAGGAATTATTGGTTAGAGCAGATTCTCTTTAAACCTTTTTATAAATTCTGCCAAGATTGTGACATATTTATTAACATCTGTATCCCTCTATATACAGTATTAGATAGACTAGCTAATTTCATTTTGCCCACTACAGAATTATGTAAAAAAAAAAAATTATCTGGGGAGTAAAACTTAAATCTAATCATAAATTTTATTAATGAGAACATAAAATGTATGCAATATCTAATAGACATTGCTCCCTATGGGACTGACATGTATGTAATAAGGGATCATTTTAAATGTGTTTGAATGAAAACATGTTTTTTAATCAACATTTGACAAAACAAATCCTCATCATCACTGGTTATGTGTACTGGAAAATTAAGGCATGGTGTTACAAACCTTTGAGCTGAGGGTTATTTTCAATGGTGACCTACAAAACCATGAGTAATTGATTTCTACTGTTTACTGCTGACTGTGTACAAGGTTGTTACAACTGTATACAGTATGTGTGACTGTGTCTGACTCCATGTATGGCTGAACAATAAACTTAAAACTTGAACTACAGATGAATGAGACTAATTGCATCCAGTCACCTTCAAGTATTTGAAAGGAATAAGTAGGGTGGATAAGGAGGGTCCCTTCAAGCTTAGTGGCAATCATAATACAAGGGGACACATTCTTAAGTTGGAGAAGGTGAGGTTTAAGGGGAGAGGCTAGGAGGCACTTCTTGGAGGGTGTGGTGGTGGTGGGTTGGAATGTGCTTTTGTAAGAGCTGGTTTCATTGAAAATGGTAGGCAGCTTCAAGAGAGGCTAGGATAGAGTTAAGGGGAAAATAAGGGTCAAGGGATGAGCAGACAGACATTAAGGGTGGATTGGGGAGGGGCACAGGGTCAGTAGATTATGTTGAGGACCCTGAACTATGAACAAGACCAGATAGACGTAATGGCCTTATTCTGCCAGCTTTGTTGTGTGTTCTTATGTTTGTAGCATGAAAGAGCCCTTGACACATCAGACAAAACTGTGGAAGTTACACATGAGTTTAGATGGTTTTCCTGTTGCTCCTATTCTATGTCCACTTTGTTCTCATTTGCTAAGGACATATGTATAAATACAGGATCCTTGTCCTTTTGACTTTGCCTGATTATGCGGCTTCGCTACACATGATGTCATACTCTCCTTCTTGTGACATCATAATTATTTCCAGGGCAACCAACTGTGATTCATGAACAGAGTTTTATTACATCACATATAGGTAGGCAGCAAGAGCACATGAAGTCTGAGGGACATGAATCCTGTTTTCAAGACGCTGTCCTTAGAATTAACAGCAGAATTGTGTGGAAATATGTGTTTTTCAAAGTTTTCACAGAGGTGTCACAACTCTTTAAGTATTGCACTGTACATAGTTTTCTGAGTTCCTAGCCCTACTTCAGAGGATGTAGCCATCATTTAAATACCGCCACACACACACTTTTTAAAGCCCAGTGTTCCATCTAATAAGCGGTTAATGGAAATATGCATTACAGTGCAGGGAACAAATTTACAAACTCTGACCAGTCAGTGCTATGAAGACTCCTCATTTGCTTCTGACTTATAATGTTAGTGACTAGCTTTTTGTTGGCACTTCCAGAAGTAGCAAAACTGAAAATGGTAGTAGCACTGGAGAAAGCAATATTTTTTTGTCGATTTCTTCAGTTAGTAAAGCCAGTGGGATAACAAGAGTAGTAGCCTGAAAAGCAGATTCTGGGAGCTTGAGACCAATTTAGAAATATAAAATTACTTAAATTTGTCTTCATTATGCCCATGGAATTTTTTTGGAAAGCACGTTTGGAGTTAATAAGTAGATTTAAATACTTGTTCTTTGTATTTGCAGCCCACACTGTGCAACAGCGAATGAAATTATTCTCCTCCCTCCCACACAGTCTTAGAATATTGCAAGGCGTGCAGTAATAACCTGTCAACTACCTTTTCTGTACCATTCTTGTTATTTTGTAGAAATTTGGGACAGTGGGATTGAAACAGATTCAGTGGTCTATCTTTTTCATAAAAAGTGGTAACAGGGAGGAGGCTGGAAATTATAGGCCAGTCAGTCTGACCTTGGTGGTGGGAAAGTTAATGGCATCACTGTTGAAAGAAAGGATAATAGAATTTCTTGAATCACATGGGTTACAGGACCAGAGACCGCATGGGTTCAGGGGAAGGAGGTCATGTCAAACAAATCTGATTGACTTGTTTGATTGGGTGACTAAGGAATTAGATCAAGGTGGTGTGGTGGATGTGGCATACCTAGATTTCAGTAAGGCATTCAACACCGTTTAACATAGGAGACTATTAAATAAACTTGGGAGCTTAGGAGTAGGTCCAAAAGGTGGTAAACTGGGAAAGAACTTGGTTAGGGAATAGGAGACGGAGGGTGGTGATAAATGTAGTTCACTTTGAGAATGGGAGGGTGACCAGCACAGGACCTCTGGGATCAGTCCTCTTTAATGTATTTATAAGTGACATTGCAGATGAGCTGGAGGAGAAGGTCTGCCTCTTTGTAGATTATACCAAAACCTGCAATAGGGTGGACACTCCTGGAGGGCTAGAAAGGATAAACAGAGACCTGAGAAAACTCAAGGAGTAGTCAAGGGTATGACAACTGGGTTTCAATGCAAAAAAGTATAAAATAATGCACTTAGGGCACAGAAACCCAGAAACAGAACACAAAATAGGGGAGTGTTATTGACAACAGTCAAGCAGAAGAGAGACCTAGGTGTAATCATCTCAAATGACCTAAATGTAGCCAGACAGTGTGACAAGGCAGTTGTGAAGGCTAGTGGGATGATGGGTTGCATAGGGAGAGGGATCACCAGCAGAAGGAGGGTGGTAATGTTGCCTATGTATAGGTCACTGGCAAGACTTCCTCTGCAATACTATGAACAGTTCTGGAGACCACATCTATGAAAGGACATAGAGAGAGTGGAGGCAGTCCAGAGGAGGTCAGTTAAAATGGTACTGGGTCTACATCAGAAGCTCTATGAGGAGAGACTGGGGAAATGCAATATGTACACCCTGCAAGAGAGGAGGGAGAGGGGGGATATGATAGAGGCATACTGTATAAATACCTAAAGGGGATAAATAAGATACAGGAAGGGAGTACTGTATTTAAAAGAATGTACTCTAACAAGGGGACACGATATGAGATACTGACAACAACAAATATGGAGAGGGACCTGGGGTAGTTATAGCAGATGACCTAAAGGTGGGCAAGCCATGTGAGAAGGCAGTAAGGAGGACTGGGGGGATACTGGGATGCATAGGGAGAGGCATCACCAGTAGAAAACAATAAGTTGTTATCCCTCTGTACAGACAGTTGGTGAGACCCCATCTGGATTACTGCATGCAGTTCTGGAGATCCCATCTCCACAAAGACATAGACAGGCTGGAGGCTGTCCAGAGGAGGGCGACCAAAATGGTGCAGGATCTGCATCGGAAGACATACAAAAAGAGACTAAAGGAGCTTAATATGTATACCCTTGAGGAAAGGAAGGAGAGGGGGGACATGATAGAAACTTTTAAGTACCTCAAGGGAATCAACGAAGTCCAAGAGGGTAGCATATTTCAGAAAAAGAGATGTGCAAGAACAAGGGGGCACAATTTGAAGATAGAGGGGAGATGGCTCAGAGCTAATGTGAGGAAGTATTTTTTCATGGAGAGGGTTGTGGATGCATGGAACAGCCTTCCTGAGGAGGTCTGGAGTCAAAAACAGTGGGAGAATTCAAGAATTCATGGGACAGACATAAGGCAATTCTAGTGAGGGGTAGGAGGAAGTAGGTTGTTGGTTAACTAGGATCTGCAGCTTATCCATTAGATAGGGAAATGGGCAGACTAGGTGGCCAAGTGGTCTTTATCTGCCATCAAATTCTATGTTTCTATGAAGCTGGATGGGGGGTAAATTCAGGACAGGTGTGAGAAAGTACTTCTTCACAGAAAAGATAGTGGATTCCTGGAACAGCTTACCAGCTGAGGTATACTTGGGGCGAAAACAGTGGAAGGGTTCAGCAAAGCTTATGATAGACATAAAAGAATCTTAGGGAAAAGGAATGAGGGAGGGGGAAGAGACCCGGAGATCAAGTAGGGTCTGCAGTGATACTGTAGATAGGGGAAAATGGGCAGACTGGGTGGGCCATGCAGTCCTCATCTGCAAACAAATTTTATGTTTCTGTGTTAGTGGGTGGTGAAGGATTTTTAAACTTAGAAACATAGAAACATAGACTTTGACAGCAGATAAGGACCGCTAGGCCCATCTAGTCTGCCCATTTCCCTACCTACAGGATAGACCACAGATCCTAGTTAACCAACAGCCTATATCTTCCTGCCCCCCACCAGAATTGCCTTATGTCTGTCCCATGCATTTTGAATTCTCCCACAGTTTCAGACCCCTATCTTCCTCAGGAAGGCTGTTCCATGTATCCACTACCCTCTGTGAAATAATATTTCACATTGCCCCTGAACCGCCTCCTTCTATCTTTTAAATTGTGTCCCCTTGTTCTTGCAAGTCTCTTTTTCTGAAAGATGCTACCCTCTTGGACTTTGTTGATTCCCTTGAGGTACTTGAAAGTTTCTATCATGTCCCCCCTCTCCCTTCTTTCCTCAAGGGTATACATATTAAGCTCCTTTAGTCTCTTTTTGTATGTCTTCCGATGCAGATCCTGCACCATTTTGGTCGCCCTCCTCTGGACAGCCTCTATCCTGTCTATGTCCTTGCGGAGATGGGGTCTCCAGAATTGGACACAGTATTCCAGATGGGGTCTCACCAACTGTCTGTACAGAGGGATAACAACTTAAGATGCCTCTCCCTATACATCCCAGTATACCCCCGGCCCTCCCTACTGCCTTCTCACATTGCTTGCTAACCTTAAGGTCATCTGATATGATTACCTCCAGGTCCCTTTCCTGTTTTGTTGTTGTTACTACCTCCCCACCCATTGTGTATTCTTCCCCTGGGTTCTTGTTTCCCAGGTGCATTATTTTGCACTTTTGCATTGAATCCTAGCTGCCATACGCCTGACCATTCCTCCAACCTTGCCAAGTCCCTTTTCATCCTTTCCACGCCTTAGATATCAACCCTGTTGCAGATCTTTGTGTCATCTGCAAAAGGCATACTTTTCCTTCCAGTCCCTCTGCAATGTCACTGATGAAGACATTAAAAAGGACTGGACCCAATACTGAACCCTGCGGTACCCCACTGATAACCGCCCTTTCTTCAGAGTGGACTCCATTTACAATTACCTTCTGTGTCCTGTTGTCCAGCCAATGTTTTACCCAGGCTACCACCCTGGGACCCACTCCCATGCTGGTTAATTTGACTAATAATCTTTTGTGTGGGACTGTGTCAAATGCCTGGCTAAAGTCTAGGTAGGCCATGTCCACAGCCCCTCCCTGGTCTACTACTTTGGTCACCCAGTTAAAGAAATCTATTAGATTTGTCTGACATGACCTTCCGCTGTGAACCCATGCTGCCTTGGATCCTGTGCTCCACTGACCTCTAGGTACTCAACTATTCTTTCCTTCAGAAGTGACTCCATCACTTTCCCTACCACAGAGGTCAGACCGACAGGTCTGTAGTTTCCTGCCTGTGTCTTGGTCCCACTTTTGTGAAGGGGAATCACATCCGCCTTCCTCCAGTCTTCGGTACCACACCATCCTCCCATGATTTATTAAAAGAGTAGCCAGTGGTTTCACTAGTTCCTTCCTTAATTCTTTTAGAATTCTGGGGTGAATTCCATCAGGACCCATTGCTTTGTCCACCTTCAGTTTTAGGAGTTCTTGCAGAACCCTTTCTTCTGTGAAAGGACTGGATCGACCCCCTATCAAGAGTGCTTCTGTTAATTGGATTAGGCACTTCCCTCCTCTTTTGTGAATACTGAGCAGAAATATTCGCTCAGTATTCCTGCTTTTTACTGTCCCCTCTGCCCACCCACTGTTCATTCTATTCAGCCTCACTATCCCTCCCTTTGTCTTTCTACGCCGCTGATGTACCTATAAAGGTTTTATCCCTTCTTAACTGAGTTGGCTATCTTTTCCTCAGTTTGGGCCTTTGCTATTCTGACTTCCTCCTGCTTCTTTCTGCCTTAACTGGTACAGCCTCTGTCCTGCTCCTTCTGTGTTTCCTTATACTTCCGAATGCTATCTTTCTTCCTGACTTTCACAGCCACCTCTCGAGAACCATAGTGGCTTTTTCTTTCGTTTTGATTTGTTTATTTGCTTCACACAAAGGCTTGTTGCCTCTGTGATGGCAGTTTTGATAATTCCCCATTGTTGCTCCACACCTCCTTCTAGCCTGTTTGTTAGTGCTTTTCTGAGGCACTCTCCCATTTTGCCAAAGTCAGCCCTCCTAAAGTCCAGTACCCTCGCTTTTGTATGGCTTGACTCAGTAGCTGAGTTTAACGTGAACCACACTGTTTGATGGTCACTTGTCCCCAGATGGCAACCCACTTCTAGATCTGAGATCCTCTCACTGTCCCCATGTGAGAGTACGAGGTCTAAGATTGCTCCCTCACGAGTGGGTTCCGAAACTAGCTGTCTAATGCCTGCCACCTGTAGGGTGTCAAGAATGGCCCTGTTTTGGATGTGGCTGCAGCAAATGTGCTCCAGTTGACATCTGGCATATTCAGGTCTCCCATCAACAGTATCTCCCTTTCTCTGCCATTCTAAGAATGCCTTCCATCATATCCTTGTCCATTCCTTCCCCTGACATGGGGTCTGTACACAACCCCAAAGCGGATTGTGGTGCCTTTCCAGTCTCCAAGGTGACCCACAGTGCCTCCTCTCCTCCCTGTTTACTCTTTTGTTCAGTTGATTTTATCCTTCCTTTACATAGAGAGCTACTTCTCCCCCTTCTCCCCTGCCTGTCTCCTGTAGTTAGTTATGTACCTGGTATGTTAACATCCCAGTCATGGTTCTCTGTGTACCATGTTTCTGTGACTGCTATGATATCCAGGCATCCTCTTCCATTAAGGCCACCAGCTCAGGGAGCTTGTTGCCCAGACTACAACATTGGTACTCATTACCTCCATTTCCTGATGGCCTTACCCCTTTGCCCCACCCTGTCCTTCTTGCCTGCCTGTGTCACTTTCTCCATTTACCTCTGCCCTTCTCTATCAACACCTCCATGTTGGTGTTTGCCACACTTACTATCGTTATTGTTTGGGTGGGCTAGGATTGCTGTCTTTCCAGTGCCTCCTCTTGGCTAGTTTAAAAGCTTGCCAATGAAGCATTTAAACCTATCACCTAGGATCCTGGTTCCCCTCCCGGACAGATGCAGCCCATCATGCCAGTATAGGCTTGCATCACTCCAGGTGGACCCCCAGTCCCCAATGAAGCCAAATCCCTGAGCTCCACACCAGTTTTTCAACCACTGATTGAATCCCATGGTACGGAACACCCTAGCCTCTCCTATGCCATAGATGGGTAGCACCTCCGAGAAGTCACCTGGTACATCTAAAAGGAGAGAAAAACAGTGCTCCACAGAGAAAATGATGCTGAGATAGTGGACCCACTAACAAAATAGATATGAGTCTAGGGTTGAATCATTAAAAAAGTTCAAATGTAGGGCTATGACCTGTCAGCCCCAAGGAGGTATCAGTGGAGAGTCAGTGTGCCCTTTCTCACCTCTTACCTGTCCTTATGAAGTCCGTATCCAGTGTCCAAAATGCATTCCAGGGTTTCTAAAAAGTATGGCAAGAGTTTTGTCTCAGGTTGACATCGGCCATCATTTTTTCCATGGCCCGGAGATCTTTCACTCTTGTAAGCCAAGATTTATGCTGTGGAGACACATCTGAGAGTCATAGCACTGTAATATATTACAAAGCTGTAGTTAACAGAATATACAAAGCCCTCTTAATCTTTTTGACTGAGATCCTGCTATTGGTAGAAACAACACTGTCAGTAAAAGTGTCATGGATAAGGTGCACCTTATCCCAAAACCTGTGCAAGTTGGGGCAGCCCACCAGACAACATGAACATGTATCTGTGAACCCCACAGAGTCATTAGCATGCATCTGAGTGTGTGGTCCCATAGTGTTTAATGACAGATGGAGTACTAAAGAACTGAACCACCACTTTTAATGAGAACTACTGAACTGTAGACAATGCTGTGACTTTCCAACCCAGGGACAGCCATTTAGGCTAGGATTTCAAGTAGGAGAGTGTGGTACTGGTTGCTTGGACCCCTAACACTGGGGAACAAATGGGAAATAAGCTGAGGAGTCTGCCTTTAGTGATGTAAATCTAAAACTGATATGTAAGCAGTGAGGGGAAACTCCCTCACTGCTTACATATAATTTATTTAAAGGATTCATAAACAGGGAGTTCCAATCTGGGCAACAAAAGCACAGCAGTATAGGATAGTGCCTGACCTACAAAATGCAGTGCTTCTTTTTATTCTAAATGCTTTTATTCCAAAGTCGTTAGGGTCTGAAGGTATTGGTAAAATGTAAACAAATCTCCCGCTCTGTATTTAAATCTGTCTCTCCTGTAGCTTCATAACATGGCAGCTACATGTGTATGTGATGATGCCATGGGCGCGACAGTGCTCCGGAGTGTTAATGCAGGATGTATGGGGACCTTATAAATTCCATATTAAGATATCATTAAAAGAGCACTTCAGCCAGCCCATTGGCACAGTGGTTGGATTTCCACTTGCGATACCAGCGACCCGGGTTCGGGAATAGACATGGGTGCTGGAGGGCCAGCCGGGGAGAGAAGGCATAAGTGTCGGCTGACGGCTTGCCTTCTGTCGGAGGGAGGGCAGGGATTTGACCCAGCGATTGCTGACCCCTAGCGGAGGCTGGGGGAACTGCAGTACGTGGGGTCCCATTCATCAAGGAGGCATGGTGAACATCGGCGTCAACCTTATGTTAGTGGCACACCATGCCCCCGGGGGAGCAAATGGAAAAAAGTGCCCTGTAGCCAACCGGATGACGGTCACCAGCTCCCATTGCCATGAGTCTGAAGACAGTGCACACACATCCCAGCAGCACCCTTGGCAAGTTTTGCACTGTCTGCCCCACCAGTGCCTTCCCCCTCAGAGGAGAGGGACCCACCTGGCAAAGGGTTATGTCTGGGGGTTACCCAGGGGGCTGCAATATGGGGTGAAGAGGTGGCTGATCTGAGGCAGTGCGGCACAGAGGGCATAGGTGGCCTGAAGGAGAGGCCGGCCTGGAGCTGGGAGGGAGCAAAAAAAAGCACTTCTGCAACAAATCCTTTACTGTGCAAGTGTGAAAAGGTTGTCACACCTGTACAGTAAATGATTTGATTGAAGCACTTTTTGAATGATATTTTAATATGTAATTTATAAGGTCCCCATATACCCTGCATTAACGCTCCGGAGCACTGTCACTCCCATGGCATCATCACGTACACACATAGCCTCCATCTTATGAAGCTATAGAAGTGGCCTGAGCGGGGGTGGGGGGTTGTTTACATTTTATTGATACCTTCAGACCTTAGTGACTGGAATAAAAGCATTTAGAAGAAAAAGGAGCACAGTATTTTGTAGCTAAGACACTAACCTATACTGCTGCGGTTTTTGCTGGCTGGATTTCTTCTCCCTTGTTTAAGAGTTCTTTAAGCTAGGATTCCTGGAAATAGTTGCTCCCCTGGCCCCCACACCTTCCCACCATGTCTAGGTGGGGAAGGAACTGTAAACTAAAGTACAGTATATTTGGTGACCTTGGGTTCCTTTCTTACTGGCCTAGAAGAGGGTGGGTGTGCTATGGCTGTGCTGTGGTACTAGGTCTCTGAGGAGATGGGAGCACATCACTCTGTGCCCCCGTGACCAGGTAATAAGCAGATGTAGCAGGGTCCCCAAGGAGGCAATAACCCATGTGCCTCAAAGCTAAGGTCTGTGAACAATAAGGGGGGAGGGGGGGGGTTTGAGGAAAATGAGATTTGTCCCAGTGAAAAAAATAAACACTTCATCTTTCCTCAGCCCATTTTTCACTGCAGGCTCCTTTTTTACCCTCCCTGCAGATGCTGAAATGACCTGGTCCTGTGTTACCACAGATTTTACCAGAGTTGCACAAGCACAGGAACAGTAAAAGCATCACCAGCACAGGAGAGCAGAGAACCTGCCAGCAACTGAAGCAAGCTGACACATAGTAACATGGTAAAGGTCAGAAGGCATTGTAGGTCCATCAAGTCTTCCCCCTCATCAAGTCTGCCACCCCACACATCACAAAGGGGGACTAACAATTTATATGCAATACTACTTTGTTTTATATATACAGAACTTGTCACCCTTTGGTGCCAAACGGCCCCCTTCAGCACCTCCACCCTGCCCAGCTCCCTCTCCCACTTTGTTTGTGCCAGAGACAATAAATACCTTTTTTAAAGCCCTTTTGGTGCTGCATTTGATGTCTTACTTCCTGTGAGTGTGGCTCTATTTGGAGTGAATAGTGGATCCTCGCTTGCCTTCCCTGGGACTTACTTTCTCTCTGTCTTCCCCCATGAATTACCCCCTAGGGAAGGGCCATGCCGGGGCCACCCTTTATCCCTGCACAGAGTTGAAGTGTCGATGAGGAGAGAGAACCTCAGTCGGTGGTGTGGGACCTGCAGAAAAGTGGTGGGTGATATCCTGTGCAGTCAGGGATATTTACATTTTCTTCCCCTCCACCAAGCATTGTGAGGTGTTGCATCTGATGCCAAGGCATCAGAATGCCGATGCTCCCCTCCCTGTCTATTGGCCACATGGCACTACCACCCTGTGGTCACCTAAGTTTTAGTGTTACGGTGAAGACCAGAGTCTCACCCACACCGAGGAGGCGTGCATCCATGGGACGCTCAACCATCCTCCCCCAGCCGACCCTCCAGTGGTCTAGGCTTGTTCCTGAACCCAGGTCACTGACATTGTAAGCAATGTTCTAGTTTATAGGGATTCCCCACACACACCCATTACCCAGGGTACCTGTAGTTCCCTTGGTAAGTAGACATTTTTTAAAGCTTACATTGAAGACCTATTCTGTCTTCATATTGATGGTCTGCACTGGTAGGCTGTTCCATAGCTTTACCTCCCTATGGTAGAAAACGTGCTTCAAAATTATCCCTAGAGTTATCATCTTTAAGCTTCAAGGCATCTCCATGCATCTGCTGGAGCACACCACATCAAACATATCCATCCATGCTACACTGTCAATGCACTGTGGTGGTTTATCAAAGCCTTTGATAAAGCACCACAGTGCGAAACGCATCAGGCGACGTCAGAGGGCATGACCCTCCTTTTTAATCCTGCTGCATTATGAACTGAATCAGCCGTTTTTGCTCGGCTTGCTGGATTTTAACTTTGAACTTTTTCACAGCCTTCTAAGGACTTTGCTACCATCTACTACCAGTGAGTGAACTATATGTGCCTCCTTGTGTTATTGTGCACCCAAAATAAAGTTTTGCACTTCTGTTGGAGCAGCTATAGTCCGTGAGTTTGTGTTTACGAGGAGCTACACTAACTGAGTGTCCCTTAAGCAGGTGCCGGTTCCCACTGCTCACTGTTCTTCATTCTCTAACCTGACACTGCTGTTCCCTGGATGCAGTGATAACCAACCCTGTACCTACCTCCTCCTAACCTTGTTTTCAGGGGCTCAGTCACCTCCTTCACATTCCTTTTTCTTGTTTACAGTATGTACTAGAAGATGGTTTTGGTGTAATCTGTAACAAATACTATGCTACTGCTTTGCTGACTTCCTATCCCTTAATTGTACTCCTAAATTTCAGTTAGGTGCATGAAACAAGATACATTTTTTAAAGTTACCATGGAAGGAAGTAGGTGGATGTTGGCAGCTGAGTTGGAGAATGGTGCTACATTTATAGCCTTCATCCTGTCATGTCTTGCACTTAGGTAAATTAATAGGGGCACACTGCAGGGGTGGAAGATACAGAACATGCTGGAGGGGTGGTATGATGCTTGCTGATGAGTCCCCACCCAATGGCACATCGAAATTGATGTTCCATAAAGACCTTGGCGTAAGAAATAGTACAAAAGGTCAGAAATGCAAATTAAGCTTACCTGAAATTTTCGCAGATCTAATCAAACCCATTATTTTTTATCACCTTTTTTCCAAATATTTATCTATCTTTAAACAGAATTAATCCTAGAAGCAGGTACAGTCAATCTCTAGAAAATGTGTTTATCCTTGTTGCTTCATATTAGATCACTATTAATGTACCACTGAAATGATTTTTGGAACTGTGTCCATAGTTGGTGCTGGTAACATTGAGATGTCCATTCTGCTACACAGGAGAACAGCGTGGAGTTCGAGGCCTGTCTTGTTGCCCAGTGTGATGCCCTCATCGATGCCCTGAACCGGAGGAAGGCCCAGCTGCTGGCGCGAGTGAACAAGGAGCATGAACACAAACTTAAGGTTGGTTCGAGGGTGGCGTGGGGATGGTTCTTTTGGAACTGCACTGGCCATCTTGCAGGTTGAAGGCTAATTCTGTCTAGGGATGGGAGAACAAACCACCTAGAACCTATGCCATTTGCTGTAAAAGAACCTTATCAGAACCTTTTTAAAGTTCTGATAAGGTTCTGATAATTTTTACAACATTGATTTTGGAGCTTTTTTAGAGCTTGACATGCTCTTCCGTTAGGTCTTTATCTAGTAAGAAAGCTGTTGGTGGTGGTGGTAGAAGGATCCAAACAGAGGCTGGAGGTAGTGTAGTACCACTACAAGTTATTTTTTTAAGATTCCTTTCCCTTCACTGACAGTAGCTTATGGGTAGACAAAGATGGTTAAAACATTTTGTAATTGAAGCTAAAAGCTTTTGAAAGTTCTGATAAGGTTCGGATAACTATCACAACCTTTTATATCTTAGTAGAACATTTAGAACCTCATAACCTTTTGTGGTTCTCCAATCCCTAATTATGTCTCTAACCTTTCTGTTTGTTTAATAAGCCATGGGTTGTGGGCACATGGTCACCATGACTGGAAACGTTGGATGAGCTTTGTCCTTCATGCAGTACTCTTCGATTGTCTATTTCATTACATGTTTTTGTGCATATTGACAGCTAGATCATTGTTACGTCGGTATTGTTTAAATTTGTAAACGCTAACATACCCGAACACCTTGCGATCTATACAATGTCCACTCCAAATAATTGTAATTTAAAACCGACTGCATCATCTGTATATTGGATAGTGAAATTCTGCAAGGACCATGGCAGGAAAGCATTGTTTTGCTGGATGAGCCAGAACTGGAACAACTTAGTCATTTATCTAGTATTCTACTTCGAATTTCTAAGTAGAACAAGTTAGTATTCTACTAAGCCACTTAAAATGCTAAATGGTTGTAATGTTAAAATGAAACAGACGTGAGCTGCTGGATGGCAGAGATGGGGCGCATTGTGTTAACATGCGGATGACCCAGGTTCACTTTGTCAACCCAGATATCTGCAGTCTGCCATGCAGGGGTGGAAGCATTGCCAGAGGCAACACTCTTCAGCCTTTGAGAAGGAGTTTACCTCGACCTTACTCAAGTTGTAGTCTCTCCTACAAGACTCGACCACAAAACCGGGACATCTACACTACTTGACCTGATCTTTACTATCAATCAATTAAATCTTTATTTATCCAGGCGAACATCATTGAGCAAGCTCATTTACAAGATGGACCTGGTTAAGTCCAGACTATAGTACAAAAAACCAAGAGACATAATCGCCCAAATCGAATCTCAAGGGTCAAGGTGCTTCCTGATGCCCTAAGCGACCACTCCCCTGTGCTCTGCTTGTGGTCTAGTAAGTCTTCTAACCCTCCTCCCAAACTTACTTATATTCATCAGTTAAAAAGGAGCTTGCTAGCTTCATTTAAACACCACCTCCTTAACTGTGACTGCTGCCTCATTGACACAGCCAGGTCCTCTGACAGCACCCTTTCCTACTTCACTACTTCATCTCCACCTTCAATGTGGCCTGTGATCTCTATGCTGCTATCTCCAAACAAATTGTAAAGGACCGTGATACCCCCTGGCTTTCCCAAAACCTGCTTGACCTCATGCAACATCGAGATTGCCTATGGCAAAAAGCCCTTGACTCAAAACTTCTGCAAGATAGGCAGCAGTATAGGGAGGCCAGGAACAAAAGCACCTGGTCCCTGTGGCAGGCCAAGTCCACCAACTACCAGCACATACTCTTCTCATCCAGAGGCGATGAGCACAAATTCTGGGACACCATCAAAGAACTTTGAGGTAAAACTGTCTCCCCCCTCTCTCTCAACTCACTGCGAATGGCATCTCGACACAAGACCCACAGCAGGTAGCCAATGCTTTTAAACTCCACCTTCTCCAATCTCACTAGTGTACTCCCGCCTAATTTTTTCAATCCCTCCTCTCCCCAACCATCTCCCTCCCCCCAGCAGCTGCCCTCCTTTCTGGTTTCATGTCATATCCACACGAGAGGCTAAATCCTGTCTTTCAAAGGTCATGGGCAAATCATGCCACAGTGGGGATACACTGGATCTTAAACTGCTACACCTCACACTTGACAAAGTCATCGACCCCTTAACCAAAATCATTAACCTCTCCCTCTGCCTAGGACAGTTTCCTACTCTCTGGAAATGGGCAGTCAATACCCCCATGCCTAAAAGTGGTGATCACACCTCTCCCAACAACTTCCGCCCCATTTCCATTTTACCTCCTCTCTCCAAAGCCCTAAAAAAAGTAGTGGCTGACCAGCTCTCAGACTACTTATCTAAATATAATCTCCTGTGCCCCGAACAACATGGATTCCGCATGGGACACAGCAGCACTACAGTTCTTATGGAATACACCACCTTTATCCACAAAACCCTCAACCACAGACACTTAGTTGAGTCGGTCTCTATTGATCTAACTAAGGCATTCTGTACGGTCAACCATGTCCTCCTACTTGACTCTCTATCCTCTCTGGGTCTTGCCCCTGAAACTACAACCTGGTTTGAGAGCTATCTAAGTGACAGGACCCAGCAGATCAAAATTAACTCAACCATCTCTACCTGCCTCCCAGTCTGTTCCAGGGTCCCTCAAGACTCCATACTCAGCCCGCTCCTTTTTAGCCTTTTCTTAAACTCCTTGCCCAGTGCCTGCTCGGGTCATTTACTTCTATACACCGATGATGCCATCATTTTCTCAAGCCACCCTAACCCCTCCTTACTACAGCAAACCCTCCAAAAGGTATTCACTGAAGCCAAATCCTGGTTCACAGAGCTAGTTCTCAACCTTAAGAAAACCAAGTCAACGGTTTTCTTCCATCACTAAAATCCACTCAGGGACCTCACCCTTCTTATTTGCAATCATCAAGGCTCCCCAGTTGAGCAGATAAAATCCTTCAAATATTTGGGCATCACTCTTGACTCATTCCTCACCTATCACCCACATATTCATACTCTGAGTACTACCATCAACACCAGAATTGGATTACTCTACCGACTCAAACACTGCCTATCTCCAGATGCCCTCCATCTAGCCTTGCAGTCCTCGATCTTCTCTGTCATAGATTATGGAATCATGTTCTATGGCTCTGCAGATGATACTGCCCTGTGGCGAATAAAGTCTGCCCTGAACAAAGCCTGCCACCTTGTAACGGGTTGCAATAGATGGACCCACACCTGTTAACTGGCTAAACTTCGAAGGCCATCTAAAATATCATACCTGCCTGTTGGACAAGAAACATTGAAACATAGAATTTGATGGCAGATAAGGACCGCTTGGCCCACCTAGTCTGCCCATTTCCCTACCTGATGGATAAGCTGCAGATTCTAGTTAATCAACAGCTTACTTCCTCCTACCCCCCACTAGAATTGCCTTATGCCTGTCCCATGCATTTTTGAATTCTCCCACTATTCCTGACTCCACAGCCTCCTCAGGAAGGCTGTTCCATGCACCCACAACCCTCTCTGTGAAAAAATACTTTCTAACATTACCTCTGAGCCTTCCCCCCTGTATCTTCAAATTATACCCCCTTTTTCTTGTACATCTCTTCTTCTGAAAGGTACTACTCTTTTGTACTTTGTTAATTCCCTTGAGATACTTGAAAGTTTCTATCATGTCCCCCTCTCCCTCCTTTCCTCAAGGGTATACATATTAAGCTGCTTTAGTCTCTCCTTGTTTGTCTTCTGGTGCAGATCCTGCACCATTTTGGTTGCCCTCCTCTGGACAGCCTCCACCCTGTCTATGTCTTTGCGGAGATGGGGTCTCCAGAATTGCACGCAGTACTCCAGATGGGGTCTCACTAACTGTCTGTACAGAGGGATAACAACTTCCTGTTTTCTACTGTTGATGCCTCTCCCTATGCATCCCAGTATCCCCCCAGCCCTCCTTACTGCCTTCTCACATTGCTTGCCCACCTTTAGATCTTCTGATATAATTACTCCTAGGTCTCTTTTGATTTTTGTTGCTGTTATTAACTCACCCCCCACCTGTGTACTCTTCCCCTGGGTTTTTGTTTCCCAGATGCATTACCTTGCACTTCTTTGCATTGAATCTGAGCTGCCACATATCTGACCATTCCTCCAACCTTGCCAAGTCCCTTTTCATTCTTTCCACTCCACCTTGTGTATCAACCCTGTTGCAGATCTTTGTGTCATCTGCAATGAGACATGCCTTTCCTTCCAGGTGCTTTCCAATGTCACTTATAAAGACATTAAAGAGGACTGGTCCCAGTACCGAACCCTGTGATACCCTGCTAGTTACCCTTCTTCCTTCACTGTGGACTCCATTTACTAGTACCCTTTGCGTCCTGTTGTCCAACCAGTTTTTATCCAGGCTACCACCTTGGGACCCACTCCAAGGCTGGCTAACTTGTATATTAATCTTTTGTGTGAGACTGTGTCAAATGCCTTGCTAAAATCTAGGTAGGTCATATCCACAGCCCCTTCCTGGTTTACTACTTTGGTCACCCAGTGAAAGAAATCTATTAGGTTTGTCTGATATGACCTTCCTGCTGTGAAACCATGCTGCCTTGGGTCCTGTGCCCCACTGGCCTCTAGGTAATCAACAATTCTTTCCTTCAGAAGTGATTCCATCGTTTTCCCTACCACTGAAGTCAAACTAACTGGTCTGTAGTTTCCTGCCTCTGCCTTGCTCCCACTGCAAACTCTCCCCACCGAGTTTGCACTCCCTTATCCAGTCCATCCCCCAACAAAGGGTCTCCAGGAGCTTGACCAAGGCTCCTCACCTGGTTCCCCACTGTAGGATCACCCTGGGTCGAAGAGCTTTCTATCATAGGGCCCCACAATGGCTCAATAACCTCCTTTCCTTTATCTCAACTGCACCTAAAATTGGCCACTACAAAACCTGCCTTAGGGAATTTCTTCTTGAGGGCTCGGCCTGTGACTGTAACTAGTCTTCCCAGTCTGCACCATCCATCCTCTTACCTCTCTATTTCCTGACCAAGTCTCCCTCCTCTCTGCCCCTCGCTAGCCCTTTATTTCTTTCTTTTCAGTTATGTTAACAATGTTCATACTTGTGCTATTGATATAAGACCTGAGATTATTTCACTGAATGTTCATGCATGTTAATTGACCCTGGGTTTGCTCCACCTATAGAATGCTTCAAGACGCTGGGTTTATACCACCCTCAGATGCTTAACTATGCATCTCATACGTTGACTACTCTGTAAATGTTACTTTCTGTATCACTTGGTTGTAGCTGTAATAATTGTCTGTATATACTGACGTGGAGCCTTTGCAAAGGAGTCTACAGCGTAAAGGTTTGTAATTCTGATTCCACTAATAAATAAATAATAAATAAAAAAATAAATAAAGAGATCATATGCTGTTTATGAGTTGAATACTGTCACATGTAGTTTCTAGGTTACACAGGTTCATTAAACTATGCATCTTTTCTTTTGACCCTTTTTAAACCATTTTAAAAGCACAATATCACACTTCAGGGTGTTTAGTTAACACACAACAGGGTATGGGTTGTTGTGTAATAACCCACATCCCCAGCTGGTTGCAAGGCATGATGTACTGCCAAGTGCCTTCAACCACTTGTGGAGTTGGCTGTTACGACTCCAACTCAGAAACTCTGGTGTATATAGTTGCACTTATAAAATAGGTATATGTAAGCAATAAGACATAATGGGATGTGGGTTGTTGTCTGATAAGAGCACTACCAAGATACCTAGTGGGGCATGAAGCATATGCACAGAGTGCCTTCAGGAACTGGGAAGTGTTCTCATCAGATTACAACCCAGACACCTCCGGAGTGTCTCCTTGCATTTATATAATGGTAAAGTATATTTATTTATTTTAGTTATTTAGTAGGTCTAGGATTACAATATCTTTGAGCCAGGGCTTTTTACAAAGGTTCCATGACAGGTTACAATTCAAAACATAAGATGTGTAAGTCAGATTAAAAATTCAGTACATAGGACAAGGTTACAAAAGTGTAAGCTAAACAGAGTTACAAAGCATCTGAGATACAAAACAAGTTTTGGAGGCTAGGTTACAAGGAGATAGCAGATGAGGTGCAGAGAGGATAGAGGACAAGAGAGAGGAAGAGTAGAGGGGGGCGGAGAGCTATAGAGGAGGAGTGCAGCCAGAGGCATTGTCGTAGACATAACATGGGGAACTGCGTGCTAAGGGGTAACCAAGTGCTAACAGGAGAGATAACTGCATAAGGTTAGCGAAATATTCATGGGGTCAGCTAGTGGAGGCAGTCACAGGAGCTAGAGGCAGTGAGAGAGAGGCAGAGCCTTGATTTAAATGCACCAAGGGTAGGAGTGGAGGAGATGCGCTGTTTAGACCATTTAGCGAGCTGGGCGCCCTGTAGGCAAAAGATCTTTGACCTCGTGAGGTACAACAACATGGACCCTGCAGGAGCTGTGATTCGGACCCCCTGGTTGAGCGGGGGTTATTGCTAGGGTGCAGGAGTGCACACACTCCAGGGGGCACAAGGCCCATAGTTATTTTCTTCACCATGGTGCAGGTTAGGTACTTTATCCAGTTGGTGAGTTGCAGCCATCCAGTTTGTGCATAGAGGTCGCACGTATGTGTGAGGTGGTGGGATCTAGTGAGAAGTCGGCAGGCCTTATTGAGGGAGGTGGATATGCGTCTAAGAGCAGTAGCAGCAGCAGAGTTATAGATGATAAGCCCATAGTCAAAAATGGTGTCAACAGAGCTCTGAATGGCGACATTCAGGGCTTCTGGGTTAAGATGTTGCCTATGCCGGAAGAGAAGGCCAAGGCAAGTATTTGCTGCTTTGGCTACAGAGTCAATGTGGGCACTGTAAGTTAGATGAGGGTCTAGAGTGATCCCAAGTTACTTAAAGGCTTGAACCTGTTCCAGGGTGACTCCATGAATGATTTTGATGAATAGGAGGTGCAGCATGTGCTTGTTATGAGAGTTGCTGAACATCATAGACTTTGTTTTCTTATTATTGAGGACCAGATTGTGATTTGAGAACCAATTTTCAACAGATGTGAAGCCAAGCTGAAGGTTGTAGAGGCTTTGGATCCTTGTGGGAGGCAAGAATTTCAGCATCATCTGCATAGAGGATGATTGTTTCGGAGCAAGAATTTGGAAGGGAGTGCAGGAACAAGCTGAATAGTAGGGTCCCAGAATGGATCCCTGGGGGACACCTGAGTGAACAGGCCTGGTATCAGAGAGGACATCTGCAATTTTTACTCTTTGAGACCAGTTCTCCAAGTAGCTTTTGAACCAGGCAGTGAAGTTGGGAGAGAGCCCAGCTTTCAGAAGTTGCACAAGCAGTAGGCAGTGATGGACAGTGTTGAAGACCTTAGTCAGATCGATAAAAATGGACCCAATTAATTGGGCAAGCAATGTGAGAAAGCAGTAAGGAGGGCTAGGGGGATACTGGGATGCATAGGGAGAGGCATCAACAGTGGAAAACAGGAAGTTGTTATCCCTCTGTACATATAGTTAGTGAGACCCCATCTGGAGTACTGTGTGCAATTCTGGAGATCCCATCTCCACAAAGACATAGACAGAGTGGAGGCTGTTCAGAGAAGGCAACCGAAATGGTGCAAGGTCTGTACCAGAAGACATGCGAGGAGAGACTAAAGCAGCTTAATATGTATACCCTTGAGGAAAGGAGGGAGATGGGGGACATGATAGAAACTTTCAAGTATCTCAAGAGAATTAACAAGGTACAAGAGGGTAGTATCTTTCAGAAGAAGAGATGTGCAAGAACAAGGGGGCACAATTTGAAGATAGAGGGGGACGGCTCAGAGGTAATGTTAGAAGGTATTTTTCACAGAGAGAGAGTTGTGGATGCATGGAACAGCCTTTCTGAGGAGGTTGTGGAGTCAGGAACAGTGGAAGAATTCAAGAATGCATGGGACAGTCATAAGACAATTCTAGTGGCAGGAGGAAGTAAGCTGTTGATTAACTAGAATCTGCAGCTTATCCATCAGGTAGGGAAATGGGCAGACTAGGTGGGCCAAGCAGTCCTTATCTGCCATCAAATTCTATGTTTCTATGACCATTGTCCAGTGAGCTGTGAAGAATGCCAGAGAATTCCAGTAGGGCAGATGAGGTACTATGTCCTTTCCTGAAGCCATATTGTTGTGAGCACAGGATATTGTATTTGTCCAGGAAATCTGTGAGCTGATCTGCTGCAATACGTTCAAGGGCCTTGGAGAGGGGTGGCAATACAGAGATCGGACAGTAGTTTCCATGAGTGGCCCTGTCACCACTTTTATGGACAGGGGTAACAGTGGCAGATTTCCATTTGTCAGGGAACTGACTGAGCCTAAGTGAGAGGTTGAAAATATATGTCAGTGGCTGTAACACCTCATCAAGGGTGAGGGACAGCAGTTTAAGGTCAAGTGTATCACTGCTGGATCTGGATTTGGTGATGGCTTTGGTAATATATGTGTGGGCTTCATGCATCTTGACTGCTTTGAAATAAAAAGGCAGGTGGCTAGAGGAGGAGGAGGCATTGGAGGGAGGAGAGGGAGAGTCATAGCCCTTGAAAACTTCAGACGGGAGAACACTGCTGAGATCGGTGAATGCAGTGTTGAAGGTATTTGCTATGGTTTTAGGGTCAAGCATAGCTGAGCAAGGTAGGGGAGGTTTTTGGATGCTTCCCAGTGACCTCTTTAATATTGTTCCAAAATTCCCTCCTGTTTCCCCAGGTATTCGTGAGAGTGTTCTTGAAGTAGGTAGATTTCTTTTGCCGGATAGATTTGGTACAGTCATTCTGTGCACGTTTATAGTTTGGGATGTCAGTTTCTTTACCAGTGGTTCTGGCCAGATCCCAGAGACAATCTCTAGATTTTAGTTGATGTAAGAGATCAGCCGAGAGCCAGGGATTGCAAAGGGCTTTGACTTTACGCTTTTTTAAATGAGCACAGGAGCCACAGGCTGCATTGAAAGTGTTGATGAAGTAATCCAACGTAGTATTTACATCTGTTGCTTTGTAAATAGAGGACCAGTTTTGGAGGTTGAGGCATGTATTGAGGTCTGACAACTGCCCACATGGTAGGACTCTACTAGTGATGATATTAGGAGGGGGCTTGCAGAATTTGTTTGACCATTCACAGATGACAGGGGAATGATCGCTAAGCGAGTCAGGGAGGACTAAGGTATTTGTGATACAAGTTGGGTGGCTGTTAAGAATCCAATCCAGGAGGGTGCTGGTGCCAGATTTGTAGTTTTTCCCTGGTCAGAGAGACGACCATCTGGGTGAGATTGGCCAATGAGATTGCATCCTTATGGACCCCTGCATCAGACAGGAGCCAGTTTATATTAAAGTCTCCAAGCAGAATCATTTCAGAGTCAGGAGGTTGGGACCTGGTGAATTCCAAGACAACGTTAGGGCCATTCACTTGTTCTTTCGGGGGATATACATTGAAGCAACTCTGAGGTATTTGTTATGAGCACCTAAAAAGATTCTGATAGGGAGAATCTGCGCAGCAGTGGCTGGGAAGGGGCTAGTGATGAGGTGTCCCAGTAGTGAATCTTGTAAATTGCACATCCATCACCTCTTTTGGACTTCCAGTCCAGCCTGAAAACATTGTAGCCTGGAAGAGCAATATCCAGGTTGGGGATTTTGGGTGTAAGCCAGGTTTCTACAACTGCCAGGATATCTGGGCTGTGCTGATTGGTAAAGATTTGTAGAGCATCCAGCTTGGGGAGTAGACTACAGATGTTGAGAGATGCTATAGAGAGTGTTTGTGATGGTTTTTCCTGGTAGATAGATCTGGAGATGATTGGGTCAGGGTTAGGATGAATGTTTCCCAACAGCAACAGGAGGAGGAGCACAAGCATCAGGGTGCACCAGCGTAAGTTCCTGAGCATGAATCTACATGCCTGTTTTTTGCAGGAACTTAAATTAGGTTGTTGGCAATGATCCCAGAGTAATGGCACATGAAAGAGTGATGAGCGGGTCCAGGGCCTGTGTACAGTGGTAGGCGGGGACTGCCATCCATTTGCAGAGGGGAGCACCGTGGGGGGGGGGGGCAAGCTCATGACGGAGAGTACCTGAGTGATGATAGGCAGTGCCAAGTAGGATGCTGAGGGGGGTAGAGGGGAAGCAAACTCCAGGGAGGAAGAAAAGCAGAAAGAGGGATGAGAGTAACAGAAGCAGAAACTGCAGTGCATGGAGGGACAACATGATGTGACAGTCAGAAGGATTGTATTGTATTGTATTGGGTAAGTGTGCTTATAACTGGGCCCTCTAGTGGCAAAAAGATATAATCTGCTAATGGAAAATGACTATAAAGTGAAACATTAAATGAAAGGTCAGAATATTTAAAAATATTTACATTTTGCATGAGAACGTTTTGTTTTTTTCAATTACAAAGTGGTTTGTTTACTGCAAGAAATCCATACATAGCAGTGTACACACTGCAGAGGTACTGGCATGCCACTAGAGGGCACCTGGTGAATACAAATTTCAGTTCAGTCCCTGGCTAGTAATACCAGCTCTGCCTCAGTCTCAACTGGCTTTTCCTACAGTCAGGCAAAGCAAGTTACTTAACTTACTTAAACTGTAAAAGTTACAGGGCAAAGAAGGTTACTGAAATCAATCCCCTGTTAGTAATCCTCACCGAACCAGCACAGCTGTCCAGCACAATTTATACAACCATGTGTTTTGGTCCTCCTTCAAGAATAAATGAAAAAAAAAAACAGCCTTATGGTGTGATTTTGCTACACTGTGACTGTAAGCAGTCACTGATGCTATGCACAGCACCTTTCTGTGTATGTGTGGGGGGTGGCAGGGCTGATATTACAGAGTTTGTTTGCTTGGGGGGAAGCGGAGAGCAGAGAGTGACCAAGAAGCCTGCAGGGGGAGCAGTGAGTCATGGATCCTGGAGTGAGCAGCGATCGGCGTGGCACTGATCTCAATGGACAACTGTTTATTAGTGGCCTATAAGAAGACATTACAAAACAATAAGAAACACAAGGTCTGATTATGGATTACTGTGGTTTTTATATCAAGGTACTCTCTGTTAGGTGTGGTATGGGGGTGAAGAGTCATTCAGCAGTGTTGAAAAAGTTTTTTTATATATGTTAGAGCAGTACTGGGACCAGTGTGCTGTACAGTTCTATCATAGCCGCCAGAAATATTTTTCAAACGTTTCTGGCAGGCATGGATATGTTGCCTGCATTGCCTCCTGCTTGGCATTAAAAGTGCCAGCTGCAGGGTTGATGTCCTATAAGGACACGGGTCCTGACCAAGTAGGATGCAGAAACTTCCCTACCCATTTTATAATAGAAATTATATTACATGTAGATCCTTTCCTCCAATCACAAGCCGGAGCAACTAACTATCATTGTAGCCCTAATAAAATTACTGCTGACAGCTCAGGAACAGTCATTTTATTCTAAATAAAAAGACAGTAGTGACATCATCCTCCATTATCTTCTGATTAATATCTACTCACAGCAGCAACTGTAAACACGCTCAGTTCAGGGAAGGGGAGGAGTGGAGTTACCACAAAGTTATTACACGGGGATGAAAAACAGTACCTCTAGCTTTTTTCAAACACATGAAGCATAATAGTGATAATGTGCTCGTTGGCTCACTATCGTTGACAACAATATGTTTGTCTCATGAGTATAAAGTACTCGGCGTGTGGTCCCATATTTTATTCACACAACAGTAACATCGTAGCCTTGTATAGTGAGCAAACTAGCACAGTGTCACGTAAATAAAAATATAAACAAATCAAAAGAAGTGCTATAATGCGGTTTGTTATAAAATATACCATGGTCATGTGATGAGATTCTGCCTCTCCTGGTACAGGGTTTTCTCAGCCCAGTTTATAAGCTGTAATACCGCTGCTTCCTGATTGATTGTAGGCAGTTGTCTTGGAATTGTTTACTTAAAGGTGTCTGGGTGTAGATAATGCTACATTTATGATATGCTGCTGTCCCCCGAAGGCCCACCTGTAAACTTTCTAAATAGCACAGTCCACTTTCGATTGTCACCTGTAAATGAACCCTAAACAGCTAGTAGAGCCACATTAGATAGGTAACTTTGTGTACCGGGGAACATTGACTTCATCTAAAGTGTATCACTTTACATGTAGTGGTGGATAGAGCAGAGCACTCAGAATAAGGAACCCCTACCCCAATCCCAGCACATCTGGCAGACCCGGGTAAACTGCTGATAACTGCTGCTGACTCCTTTACCAGCCTCATAGCATTTAGCTGCACCTTCCCATCTTTTTTCATATGTTTTTGGTGCTGCTTGAAAAGTAATTCGCACTATAAAACTAAAAGAGAACGACAGCTGTGCTGTGCACCACTCAGCTTGTTATTTGTGGGAGGTGCCACTAAGAAAAAGATTGACACTGTAAAGTTGGCAGTACAGGCACAGCAGTGACACCTGCATTATGCACCACTCAGCCTAGTATTTGCTGGCGGTGCCACTCAGAAAAAGATTCACACTATAACATTAGCAGAAAAGGTCACTGCAGCTGCAACTGCATGCCACCCAATCCACTATAAATTTCCAGTGTCACACAGAGATGGGTACATAAAATAAAGCTAGCAGAAAAGGTCACCGCGTGCAGCTACAATAGCATGCCACTCAGCCCTCTATACATTGCCATTTTCTCTCAGGAGCAGAGTCACATTACAAATATAACCTCACCCTACAGTGCGATGGGGCCTACCTGGCTCCAAGAAGCCCTGTCGCTGTTGCTGTTGCAGTTCAACCTCCAGGAATGCTGCCAGGGAGAGTAAGTGGGGAGTTACTTTCTTCAGTGCCAACTGCACAATTGATTTTCATGGCTTCAGTCACACTGCAGAGCACATTCTTACTTTCACTGCCTCTGATGATACATGTGCATTGGCTCTTGCGACGACTGGCAAAATCCTTCAGTGTCTGCCTCAAACTGACCAGATACTAAAGGACAATTGCACACACATAGCAGGAAGCATAGAATATGTTTAAGGATGGAATCCTTCACAATAAAGATATTTGGGCTAAGTGCCCACAGGGACTTGCCCAGTGAACTAAAGAGCACACTACGGAATAGGGACAGACTATGGAAAACTGCTCGCAGAACAAAGTTACCTAATGATTAGAATCTTTTTAGGAGAGCAAGAAATCTCTGTACTAAATTGATCAGAGAAACTGAGGCTAATTTTTCTGGAGGGGAATCCAAGCACTCAGTGATAAGTTTAAATGCTACATTAACAAGCATTTAAACTAGCAAAGGGGGGTGGCAGGCCAGCAAGGAGGGTACCTACTTGCTCACCCCCCACAGCTAGAAGTGGAACCAGTGAACCAGAGGAGTGGCTATCTCTGCAAAGCAGTGTGCAAAAGATGGAGATTAGTGCCCAAGAGGTGGATAAGCAGAAAAGGGGCAAAATTCAGCAGAAGGGCAGACAGCAAGGAGAACTAGGGAACTAGGGATAAATGACAACCAAGGAAGGGGCTGGAGTAGAACAGTGAAACAGTCTAGGGAGGTCAAATCATGGAAAGCCATGTGTGCAAATGCCAGGAGCCTTAGCAACAAGATGGAAGATCTGGAGGCTATCATGGTGCAGTCAGACCTGGACATTGTGGCCATCACTGAAACCTGGTGTAATGATAACTACGACTGGGAGATGAGCCACACCTGCCTACAACATATATATGTAGAGACAGAGCAGGCAGGAAGGAGGAGGAGTGGCACTGTATGTGAAAAATGACATAAGGGCCACAGAGATCCAGGAGGAAACAAAATGGGGGGGAGATACTGTGGGTTAAGCTGGAAAGGAAATGGGACAGCCATCTGCACAGGTGTGGTCTATAGACCACCAGCCCAGGAGGAAGAAACAGATAGGGAGTTGATGCTAGCCATCCAAAAGATGGCAGACAAGGGTGAGGTAGTACTGGTTGGAGACTTCAATATTCCAGACGGGAATGGAGCATCCCAGCAGCAGCATCAACTAGAGCAGATTTATTCTGGACTCCTTCAGGGTGCCTTCCTCAAGCAACTGGTCATGGAACCAACTCAGCAGAAGGCAATACTGGACATTGTGCTCACAAACAGGGACAGTGCGATGGGGGGTAACAGTGGGGAGCACACTGGGAAACAGTGACCACCAGTCATTGTGGTTTGAAATCACAGAAAGAGCAGAACCAAACCACACAAAAACACGCATCCTGGATTTTAGGGGGGCAGACTTTGGGAAAATGGGGAGATACTTGAAAGAGGCATTAAGGGGAATGGGACAGGAATCAGGGGTTGAGGAACAGTGGGCAGTATTTAAAATGGGGATTACAAGAACAACAGAATTATGCATTAAGCAGGTTAGCAAGAGGAAAAGGAAGAGGAGACCATTATGGTTTTCCAAAGAGGTAGCAAAGAAAGTGAAAGCCAAAAAGATTGCATTCAGGCAATACAAAAAGACACAGGCAGAAGGGGATAGGAGGAAGTACCAGGAGAAGCAAAGGGAGGCAGGGAGGTCAGTAAGGGAAGCCAAAGCTCAGACAGAAGAACACATTGCAAAATCAGTGGGTAGAGGGGACAAAACCTTTTACAGGTACATAAGTGAAAAAAGAAAGACAAAGGGAGGGATAGTGAGACTGAAGGGGAGGATGGGGGGCGTGGAGGATGACAACAGTAAAGCTGACATATTGAACAGGTATTTCTGCTCAGTCTTTACTGAGGAAGAGGAGGGTAATGGGTCTGAAGGGAGTACAAGGGGTGAGAATGGTGCAGAAATGGACACAAGTCCCTTTACATGAGAAAGGGTCCTGAAGGAACTGGAAGTAATAAGAGTTGATAAAGCAATGGGGCCAGATGGGGTGCACCCCAGGGTACTTAAAGAACTAAGAGAGGTGGTGGCTGAACCTCTGGCTATCCTGTTTAGCCGATCACTGGAAACAGGGGAGGTACCCAAAGACTGGAGGACAGCAGATGTAGTCCCCTTATACAAAAGTGGGAACAACGAGAAAGCAGGGAACTACAGACCAGTCAGCCTCACCTCAGTAGTGGGGAAGATCATGGAAGCACTACTGAAGGACAGATTGGTGGAACATCTGGTTGTCAATGGACTACAGGACCCAAGGCAGCATGGTTTCACCAGGGGGAGGTCATGTCAGACCAACCTCGTTGAATTTTTTGACAGGGTGACTAGGGAGGTGGATCAGGGGAGGGCAGTGGAACTGGCCTATCTGGACTTCAGCAAGGCCTTTGACACTGTGCCACATAGAAGACTATTACACAAACTGGGGAATATGGGTGTGGGCAGGACAGTAGTGTGGTGGGTAGGTAACTGGCTGGGTGGCAAGACACAGAGGGTGGTGGTAAATGGCTGTCACTCCACAGAGGGAAGAGTGACCAGTGGGGTACCACAGGATCAGTGCTGGGACCGGTCCTATTCAACATCTTCATCAGTGACATTGCGAGGACCTAGAAGGCAGAATTTCACTGTTCGCTGATGACACAAAGCTCTGTAACAGAGTAGACACACCAGAGGGTGTAGACAGAATGAGAAGCGACTCCAGAAACTTGAAGAATGGTCAGGGGTTTGGCAGTTGAAATTAAATGCAAAGAAGTGCAAGATAATGCATATGGGCACAAAACCCTAAGCACAATATATCAGTTGGGGGTGAGGATATAGCATGCACCAAGCAGGAAAGGGATCTTGGGGTTATCATCTCTGATGACCCTCAAGGTAGGGAAACAGTGTAGGACAAGGCAGGTAAAGCAAATAGATGCTGGGATGTATAGGCAGGGGCATCACCAGCAGGAAAAGGGAGGTCATAATTCTGCTATACAAGACACTAGTGAGGCCTCACCTGGAGTACAGTGTACAGTTCTGGAGACCATACCTATGTAAGGACATAGACAGGGTAGAGAAGGTTCAGAGAGGAGAGCAACAAAGATGGTGCATGGATTGCATCACAAGTCCTATGAAGACAGGTTGAAGGAACTGAACATGTACTCCTGGAGGACAGGAGGAGAGAGGGATATGATAGAGACATACAAGTATCTTACAGGAGGAACAGGGTGCAGGAAAACACTATTTTTAAGCAAAAAGATGTTCCAGGACTAGAGGCATGGGATGAAGTTGAAGGGGGACGATTCAGAGGAAACATGAGAAAGAATTTCTTCACAGAACGGATGGTGGACAAATGGAACACCCTGCCAGAGGAAGTGGTGGGGGCTGAAACAATCACGGGATTTAAGAATGCATGGGATAGACATAAAGGAATTCTGGAGGTCAGGGGTAAGGGGCAACAGACTTCTAGGAAAACAAACTGAACTTACAAGCTCAAATGGGCAGACTGGGTGGGCCATAGGCCCTTATCTGCCGACACTGTCTATGTATCTATGTAATTATTACCACCCACAACTTGAAGTTTCCTCCACATGTTCATCCAAATTCTGGAGGACCACTAAAGATATTCAAGGCCATTCCTTTAGTAACTCCTTGCCTGCAAAAATCCGGGTTGGTACTTCCCCAGTTACTGATAAACCTACTATCCTGGATTCGTTCAACGACCATTTTGCCACTGCTGGCTTAGCTTTTGATTCCTCCCCAGTTAGTACTCTTCGGGCAAAACTTGGTCTTGATCCCGCCTGACTCCCCAGCAATTAACACATCCTTCTCTCTCCAGGCCACATCCTTGAAGGAAGTGGAGGATCTCTTGCTCCAGCTGGATGATAGGAAAAGCCCCAGTGCCGACCTCATTGATCCCTTCTTTCTGAAGACAGACTGCTGTGTTCTAGCCGTGCCTATTACTCATTTGTTCAATTTATCCATCTCCCAAGGTGTCCTTCCTACCATTTGGAAAACCAACCATATTGTTCCCGTATTCAAGAATGGGGATCCTAGCAATCTAAATAATTACAGGCCCATCTCTCGCCTCCCTGTACTGTCTAAAATGCTGGAGAAAATCGTTAGCTCCTAACTCAGGATCTACCTGGAATCCATGAACTTCCTGAACCCACTCCAGTCAGGATTCAAACACAGCACTATTTCTGCCCTTGCCAAAGTTAGTAATGACTGGCTGGGTAAGCTGGACAACAAGAATTTTGTTGGTGCAGTCTTCCTGGACTTCAGCAAGGCTTTCGACACTGTCGACCACTCCTTGCTCCTTTCATCCCTCCGGAATTTGGCCTGGATGCTCCCTCTCTTAGATGGTTCCATAATTACCTATCTGACTGCTCCCAGCAAGTTAAGGCTGATGGTGAGGTCTCGCCACTCAAACCTCTTACTCGAGGTGTTCCGCAAGGTTTCATCTTGGGACCCCTGCTTTTCGCAATCTATATTAATAGAATTAATGCCACCATTAATAAGGCCAAAATACATCTCTTCGCGGCTGACACAGTGTTCTACACTAGTGGGCCATCTCTCGACGCAGTACTCTCAATTCTCCAGAGCGAATTTGGTCTGCTGCAACTCCAGCTCCTAAAACAGAAGTTACTCCTGAATGCGAAGAAAACTAAAGCTATGCTCTTCTCTCCCATGTCCAACTCTCCTTTCCCGCTTTCCCATGGTTCACTATCCCCCATCTCCACCAACCTGGGGGATCAGTTGGAATATGTGTCTACATTCAAATACCTGGAGACCTGGATTGTCAGCTCTGTCTCCTTCCAGGGACATATTGAAGAGCTAATAAAGAAACTCTGACAGAGACTAGGGCTATTCTTTAGCATAAAAAACCTTCTACCTAGGAAGGCTAAAAAGCGGCTAGTCCAAACAACATTTCTTCCCCTGTTAGACTATGTCAACTTTCTATATAGCCAAGGCCCTGCTGGTACTCTTGCCAAACTTGATACACTCTACCACAGAGCCTTAAAGGGGCACTATCAACTTTCCCCTATGTTTCTGACTACCTGAAATCTATAAACTTGAACCACACACTTAGTAAAACAAGTTCAGTAGAATGCCCCCATAGATGTAAAAATAACAAATCGTATCTATTTTTAATAATTTAATCGAACTCTTTCACTGCAACTGATTTCGCCATCGAAGCACAAGACATGAACGCTGGTTGTCCGGCGTGATGTTGATACCGCCAACAAGATATCCTTTGTGTTGTCTACTAATCAAAACGCTCTTGGTGCTTAAAATCCCAAACCGAGCACTCCGAAATATCACAATTTATAACTGTAGACTTGAGTCGAAATCTCCGCCAAGATGCGCAAAGAGACATACAGGTAAAGATCCCGCGATGTGCAATAATATGCTACCTTTAGCGCAGGATTTCGCTGACGCCTACAGTTATAAATTGTGATATTTCGAGTGCTCGGGTTTGGGATTTTAAGCATCAGGAGCATTTTGGATTAGTAGATGGCACAAAGGAATTATCTTGTTACGTGTGTCATGGTATCAAATCACACTTCGGAGCGATGAAGCTCTCATGGTGCGTGTTCACATCCAATATATGCTTCCGGTGGTGGGTCAGTTCTCGGAGGCCCAAGTGAAAGGGGATTTTGGTTTAAATTTAATAAAAACAGGTACGATTTGTTATTTTTACATCTATGGGGGCATTCTAATGAACATGTTTTACTAAGTGTGTGGTACAAGTTTATAGACTTCAGGTAGTCAGAAACATAGAAACATAGAAGTTGACGGCAGATAAGGACCGCAAGGCCCATCCAGTCTGCCCGAAACGTAGGGGAAAACTGATAGTGCCCCTTTAAGGTTCATAATGGAGCTCCCCTACTCCACCCACCACTGTCTCCTATATGCTGCTGTGGGATGGCCTTCCCTTACTCTTAGGCGACAGAGAAATGCAGCACTTTGGACTTACAGAGCCATTACGAATAATCTACCCAACTATATTACAGATTGCCTGCCATTAAACCTCCAAACTAATTATGCTCTGAGAAGTGCATCTTACGAAATGCTGAAAACACTTAAGGTTAGATACTGCTTTGGCAGAGCGTCTATTAGCCATGTACTTCCCTTGATGTGGAACAAGCTGCAAAAAACCCTGAAAATAAACCTCCCCATTAGGCTTGCTGCATTTAAAGCTTTAATCATCTGCCAACTCAAGGAATCCTGCAACTGCTTCTCTTAATCCCTTGGACTGCAGCCGTTGTGTTTCCCCTGCTCCTTCTCTGTTCCCCCCTCGGCCCAACTCCCTGCCCATGCCTTGCCCCCACTCTTGTAAACATTCTCTTGCCCGTCTGCCCCTTTACTAAACAAAACTAAATAAATAAATAAATAAATACAACTTGATGTCTTCCCGGTGAAAACCGTAACTAGTTTACTCCAGTTCTGTGTATTACACTGTACCATGCTTTTAACCTGTACATATCTATTGCTGTACTTTATTTTGTATTCCTTGTGTGTGTTGGCTCTGTGCTAGCCTGTTTATATCTGATATTATGTATACTGCCGTGTTTGGCAGCAATTTCAATCCTGTTGTTTCCTTTTGTACCCCTGTATTGTTCTCCCAGGTCCACCTCAAAAATGAGCTTGCTCAACGGTGTCCGCCTGGTTAAATAAAGATTTTGATAGATTGATTGAGTGTCATCTTGAGTCCCCTCTGACCCCTGGAAGATATGACAATGGGGTCAGAGTGTGGCAGAACAGCCAGTTATGTTCCAAAGCCTGTCTAGGAGCCACAGAGTTCTTTGGGGATGCAAGAGAACTTCATTTTTTCACCTTGGCATCAGACAATCAATCAAGTCATTGAGGATCAGCCAGCCAGACCCTCCCCAGTGAAAGACAGAGGGTCTCAACCAATAAAAGGGCTGGATCCACCACTGAACAGCAGTAACTATTCCAGAAATTTTTGGTTCTGCATCAGAGACAGCTTGGAGGTAGAGCTGCTGCCTGAGTGAACCAATTCTTGGAAGCCTGACTGAGGCTTTCAGAGCCCAGAGCCAAAAAAAGACAGTTGCTGGGCTTAAACAGTCACAAAGAATGAAGACTGCTTCTATCAGAAAAAGAGAGTGAGAGAGATCCTGCACCAGCAGATGAATGGGACAGAGTACAGTGGAGTTGCCTTGTAACTTAGCATTGTCCTTACAGAGATTTCCAGAGACAAGACCTGAATGATCTGACATGTGACAGAGCCAGTGAGGCCTGAAAACCACAGTACTAGCCACCACAGCCAGGTGACAGCCTGTAGTGTGAGCTGCCATGGCTAGTGCAGAAGGTGAACTTGCCTGCCCAGTGTTCATCTGACCACCTGAGAAAGTAAATGATCAATGAAAATATTCCAGCTGACATGCAAGATACAAGAGGGAGGCCATCACAGGAGAGTTGAAGAAGACATTGGGGGTGTACCAGAATCTGTGGATGAGAGCTGGTAAATCCGGTCAGAACTGCAGAGATTAGGTAAACACTACTGCCATAGAGGGTAAACCGTGAGAAACCGATCAGGACATTTGGGTCCTGCACCACACACATTTGTAGAACAGTTTGGATAGGGCCACAGTTGGGCTACAGTTATGGATTAGGCCATCCAGTCAGGATTACAGTCGTGGGCTTGCTACCAATACCTTGTCATTTGTCGAGGTGCACCAACGCCGACCAGCCATTGGTAAGTATGTCGGTCCTACAGTGTTCCAACACCTAGGAAGCTTCCCCAGGAGCTCCCTGGGACACAGAGTGGCAACACTGATACCAGTGGGATGTGTGTAGTGCCCCACAGTGCAGTCAGGCAGAGGAACTGTGTTGGTGGTAGGGACAGTCTGCACTAAGGTTGAGGAAAGTCACAGCGTGGGCATAGCTGTATGTATTGGTGATAGTGCAGATTATTGGGTATACATAAGACCTATGCTATTAGTGTAGAGCTCAGGTTAAACTATTGGTCAAATCGCGTTTCTTTATTTTTTATTAGTTTATTTGAGTTAAAAAAAAAATTAAAATAGGGGGTGTGGGAGGTGAAGCTCCCCCAACTCAAATAAACTGACAACCACAAGCACGAAAACCAAAACAGCACATGACCTTAACAGTGCTGTATTCAGGAAGCTTTTACATCAAACTTCCCACACATACCCGATAATCTACACTATCACCTATGTATTTACTTGCCCTAACCTTTTCTTTGCCCAGAATCTTGATCCTGCTTACCCATAATAAATCCCTTGTTATTTGTTTGTATAGCTGTGCTGTTAATGTAATATTTGGAGTGAGCATACTAATTGTAATGTGACAAAGTACTGAAAGTTGGGTAAACTGTTATTGCACTGTGTGTGAGTTAGCAGGGGTGTGCCAGTGAGGACAACAGTAAGTTAGTACTATTTCTCAGAGAGTAGTACTAGTATATGACCTGGCCCCCTTAAACTTGGGTGGAGGTATTGTGAAACTTATTTCAGCTTCTCATCTTTAAATAATCAAGCCCCACAGAAGCTAGTGGCCCAAGCCTCAACATTGTTTGAGCCCATAAACAGGGCCACTGAAAAATTGCATCTGCATATTTTTTGCGGAATCCACAGTTTTCACCATTCTCCACAAAAACTGACACGTTCCACAATTTCTTGCAATTTTTTGAGTTGTTACATTGAACTGTGTAAAAAGTATTAACATTTTTAATAAAATAATCTGAAATATATTGACAATTTTGCATGCAGACTTGGGTTTGGCCAAAACACTGCAGTGCAAGGTAGGGCAAGGGTTTTATGTGACGCTGCTTTCTTTTGAATCCTTGTCTCATTTGGTTTCAAAATCCACCGGCCATGCATAAGTGCACTTAAACACATAACATTTCATTTGTGATGAAGCAGTGTATCAGAAAACTTTTTGTTGCCTCAGAGACTGAAACAAAAGATGGGAGAAAAGGTGCAAATTATCCCATTCACCTAAATGGGGTGCTAACTACAGTATGAAGCCTTTTTGCAAGTGGTAGGACAGGTTTTTCCTTGTGAGCATACTTTCATTCAGACTAGTTTTGATTCAAACAGCTGAGGATTTTTGGATGGCCCTGCTGATATTAAACTTGAATAAGCTAGTGTAGTTGCTAACAGTGATCTCGCTCTTAGTAATCTACCACCTAGATGCTCACATGCAAAGACTACAATAAAAACCTGACTAAAGTCTAAAAACAAGCTTATAAAACACATAAAATGTATCTGAACATTTATCTTTAACTAAGCAAAACCATTGCAGCCAGAGTAAAACAAAGGTAAATTACAGGGCACCTTGACTACTGTATACTGCAGTAAAAATACTGTATATTGGTATTTTTTTATATTTTTTGTTAACTGGGTAAGGCCCACTAGGCACAAGTGCCTGTTTTCAAGGGCAGCCCAGGAGCACTGAGGAGGTAAAGTGACTTGCTCAGAGTCACACAGTATGCAATGCAAGTGGAGGTTGTGGGAATCAAACCCAGGTCTGCTAGATGTCCCCAGCACATTACTCTAACCTCTAGTCTATACTGCCATCTCCAGTAACCCCCAGATTTAATATGGGATTTCAAAAATAGTGTACAGTGCCTACAGTACAAATTATGAACATTAAACTCTTAAACAAGATTTTGCTAGAACTCAGTCATTTGCCACTCTATCTGCTTATTTTTTCTTTGTACCAAAGTGGGTGAATATCTGGCAGAGCACTGTAAACTGCTGTTGATTAGGCTTCATTATTCTACATCCAGAAACAGAAACATTTATTTTTTCTGGATTTATTTAATACTGATTTGCTATGGCTCACTTTACAGAATCTGTTTAGCACTGTATGAGGCAGATGTTTTTAAATGTTGAAAGATAGGCAACGTTTATGATAGCTTATCAGTTTAGTATTCATTTTAGGAACATAAGGTTTTCTTTATGTTTTAAACATATTCAAGTGATAGCATATTCATCTAACAGTTCATACTGACTAATACATGCTGCAGAAAACATTAAAAAAATTATTGTGAAGCACTCAGAGTCTATAGTAGAACTCCTGCAATTTTCCTGCAATTTTGGGTAATTTTTTCTGCAATTTTCCAGTGGCCCTGCCCATAAGGCAGAGGTAAAGCATTGAATATCTATGGTACAGAAACATGGTACACAGGGAACCATAACTGGGATGTCAACATACCAGGGTACACAATCTACAAGAGGGGCAGGGAGGGTAGAAGGGGAGGTGGAGTAGCTCTCTACGTGAGGGAAGGTATCAAAGCAACGCAACTAAAGGGTAAACAGGGAGGAGAGGAGGCACTGTGGGTCACCCTGGAGACCAGAAATGGCACCACAATCTGCAGAAGGGTTGTATATAGACCCCCATCTCATGGGGAGGAAATGGACAAGGAAATTATAAAAGGCATCCTTGGGATGGCAGAAAAAGGGGAGATATTGTTGATGGGGGACCTGAATATGCCAGATATTAACTGGAGGACCTTTGCTGCAGCCACATCCAGGAGCAGGGTCATTCTCGATGCCCTACAGGGGGCATGCCTCAGTCAGCAAGTGTTGGAACCCACTCGAGAGGGAGCAGTCTTAGACCTGGTACTCTCAAATGGGGATGGAAAGAGGATCTCAGATCTAGAAGTGGGTAGCCGTCTGGGAACAAACAGTGTGGTTCATGATAAACACAGCTGCAGAGTCAAGTCATAAAAAAGTGAGGGTACTGGACTTTAGGAGGGCTGACTGTCGAAATGGGAGAGTGCCTCAGAAAAGCACTAGCAAACAGGCAAGAAGGAGGGGTGGAGGAGCAATGGGGAAACATCAAAACTGCCATCACAGAGGAAACAAGCCTTTGTGTGAAGCAAATAAATCAAAATGAAAGAAAAAAAACACTTTTGTTCTTAAAAGAGGTGGCGGGGAAGGTTAGGGAGAAAAAGATAGCATTCAGGAAGTGTAAGGAAACACAAAAGGATCAGAACAGAGAACTGTACCAGTTAAAGCAGAAGGAAGTGAAGAAGGCAGTCAGAATAGCAAAGGCCCAAACCAAGGAAAAGATAGCCAACTTGGTTAAGAAGGGAGATAAAACCTTTTATAGGTACATTAGGAAGCAAAGAAAGATGGGGGATTGTGAGGCTTAATAAAGGGGTGGGTGGGTGGACGGAGAGGGACACTGAAAAAGTAGGGATACTGAATGAATACTTCTGCTCAGTATTCACAAAAGAAGAGGAGAGAGAGGTACCTAATCCAATTAATAGAAGCACTCTGGATTGGGGTTGATACCAGTCCTTTCACAGAAGAAAGGGTTCTGAAAGAACTCCTAAAACTGAAGGTGGACAAAACAATGGGGCCTGATAGGATTCACCCCAGAATTCTAAAAGAACTAAGGGGAGAGCTAGTGACACCACTGACTACCCTTTCTAACAAATCACCTAAGGACTGGAGAAGGGTGGATGTGATTCCCCTTCACAAAAGTGGGAGCAAAGCAGAGGCAGGAAACTACAGACCTGTTAGCTTGACCTCAGTGGTAGGGAAAATGATGGAATCACTTCTGAAAGAAAGAATTGTTGAGCACCTAGAGGCCAGTGGGAAGAGGACCCAAGGCAGCACAGATTCACAACGGAAAGTTCATGTCATTCAGATCTAATAGATTTCTTTCACTGGGTGACCAAAGAAGTAGACCAGGGAGGGCTGTGGACATTGCCTACCTAGACTTTAGCAAGGCATTTGACACAGTCCCACACAAAAGATTAATAAACAAACTAGCCAGCCTGGGAGTGGGTCCAAGGGTGGTAGCCTGGGTAAAACATTGGCTGGACAACAGGACACAGTGGACAATAGTAAATGGAGTCCACTCCGAAGAAAGGGGGGTTACTAGTGGGGTACCACAGGGTTCAGTATTGGGTCTGGTCCTTTTTAATGTCTTTATAAGTGACATTGCAGAGGAATTGGAAGGAAAAGTATGCCTCTTTGCAGATGACACAAAGATCTGCAACAGAGTTGATACACGGGGGGGTGGAAAGGATGAGAAGGGACTTCGCAAGGTTGGAGGAATGGTCAAAAGTATGGCAGCTTAGAGTCAATGTAAAGAAGTGCAAAGTAATGCACCTGAGAAACACAAACCCATGGGAAGAGTACGCAGTGTGGGGGGGGGTGGTAGTAACAACAACACAAATGGAAAGGGACCTGGAGGTAGTCATATCAGACAACCTAAAAGTAAGCAAGCAATGTAAGAAGGCAGTAGGGATGGCTGGAGGGATACTGGGATGTATAGGGATAGGCATCACCAGTAGAAATCAAAAAGTTGTTATCCTTCTGTACAGACAGTTGGTGAGACCCCATCTGGAGTACTGTGTGCAGTTCTGGAGACCCCATCTCCACAAGGACATAAGACAGAATGGAGGCAGTCCAGAGGAGGGCAACTAAAATGGTTCAGGGTCTGCAACAGAAGCCATACAAAGAGAGAGACTAAAGGAGCTTAATATGTATACCTTTGAGGAAAGGAAAGGGGGGATATGATAGACACTTTTAAGTACTTCAAGGGAATCAACAAAGTCCAAGGGGGTAGCATCTTTCAGAAAAAGAGATGTGCAAGGGTAACCCCTAGGTGGCACTATCCCAAGGGCTACTACCCCAGCCTGCTTGGCAGGTTAAGGGGCCTGGGTAACAAAACGGGTGCCTCCACCCGGAGGTCAGGGTTGTTAGTGGTCAGGCTAACCTGGGCACAGCCCTCCGGGACACTGTAACCCCCCTCTTTCCCTTCTAGTCGCCTGAACAATATACAATAATTACTTTCACAATGACACTTATTTACCAGGCAATTACCCACACTGTTTGCACTTACCACCACAGCTGATTCCTCTAGCTTGACCCTGGGGACCACCTGCAAAACAAAGTTAAGCACAGCAAATAGCAACAGTACAATATTTTTGGTACAAACTAGTACCCCAGTCAGGTAAAATGCAAACAAAGTTAAATCTGATTTATTCAGGGGACTTGAATAAGGGAGGGGTGATCAGGTTATTTGCTTAAAAGCTATATTAATCAGACAGTTATGCATGCAGTTCAGAGTCCCTACACAGTCACACACTCTGGTTACCAGGTAGGAAAATGGTGGGCTAGCCAGGAATATTGCAGCTGGTTGGGCCTTGTGATGGAAGAAAGCAACATGCACAACAAACACTATTTGTAATCCGGAACCGGAGGGCTCAGTTCATTAAAGAACTATTGATTGCTCTCTTAAAGGGGAAGAATCTCATTCCTGAGGTGCTGCCATATGAGGGCATGAGTGTTAAATCTACAGATTTAAAAGCTACAGATACTGCAGAACCCAATTCTGATAGCTTCTTTTCTTGGTCATTGTTAAAGCAAATATCATAACACTGAAAAGCTTTAGCGCTAAGGGTCTCCTCTTCTACTGCATTACCCTCTTGGCCCTACAACCAGTACCACACGTACAGGAATGGGCGACTTTTCCTCTCGGGCCCCTTGTTCTAGGTCTCGCATACTATGCACCCTACGTATCAGGCACCCGCAATCTCAGGCCCCCCTCCTCCCCAACCGCAGTGGCCATGATACAGCGCAATAAAACTGTATTAGTCCAAACTCAATCCAGAACTTGGCACAAATCCCACCTCCCTCTGTCCACTCGCTGACCTGTCTTCTGCTGCTATCTGGGGATATTGAGCTAAATCCAAAAACTCACCATGAGCAGCAGCTAACAGTCTGTGCAGCGCTTCCAGAGGTGACTCACCTCCACAGATACACGAATCCTGAGCAGGTAGTACGCACAGTGAGATTCAGCATGTTGCATGAAATAAAGGAATGTCCAGGTTTAAAGCAAGGTTAAACTTTTCTTTCCTTTGTATATCCTTCTCATGCAACAAACAAGCAAGTATAGCCCATTTGGCCATTTGATTTGCCATATTTTCTTGTTTGCTGGAATTGATTACTTATGTGCAGCTGTTTAAAATGGCTCTATTTTTATAAATTATATTCATACCGCTAAAGGATCCCTATTTTAACTGTGCCTGAATAAAAGCTGAAGCTTTCAATTTTGTTTTGTTTCTTCAGATTTATAGAACTGTTATTTAATACAACAGCAGAATAGGTACATATGATCACATGTTCATACTAAACTAAGTATACCTATAACCATTACCTCTTTTAAATCTCTTTATTCGCGTTTTATTAAGGAACACTGCAAATGCTTCCCGCATCGTTAGATTGATCACATATATACACTGCACCATGAAGATGTCTGACTAGTACATTCAACCAAACGTATAACTCTCCTGTTCTCCTCTGTTATTCTTGTTTCCCCTCTCTATGTGAATCTTCTATGTGCTCCCCATCACTGCTCTTAAATTAGCATAAATACCACCCTACTCTATGAGAAGCAATACTTGCTTCACCCTTTACCTCATTTCTTCACTTTGCAGTTTCCATCTCACCCCGTGTCCCCTTACGCCATTCTCCCCTTTCTTATAAATAGTTCCCTTCTTACAGCTCTTCCTCCCCAGATTAGCCCACAATTACCAGGTCCCCTTCCCACCCCTACAGAAAATTCTGTCTGGGATGGAAAGGGGTACACAAAGAGTACTTATTCTTATCCACCCCAGCCTTTCTCCCCACAACAGGAGCGTCTGTACAATCCCACTCTGCTGCTAAGTACACATATATTTATGTATAACCACTGTTGTAAATGAGCTAGGGTGGTTCTTCTCATGTGTTTTTTTTTAAGTAATGTTATGAATGATGCTTTACTACCTTGTTTATTTTTTTTAATGGATGAATAAGTTTATTAGCATGTAGAATATGTATCCCATTGAAATTGCTAATGTCCTTGTCCTACCCAAGTCCATCTTGTAAATGAGCTCTGCTCAATGATCTCGCCTGGATAAATAAAGCTTTTGATGGATTGATTGATACATGGACATATTAGGATGACAGTATCTCAATTACAAGGGGGGCTGTGTTAGGTTTGTGTTTTGAATGTACACATACACTAGTCACCTGTTACAGAATTGCAGATATATCATGTTTAAGATAACATAAGTTTGACTATTCATAAGTAGTATGAACTTACTGTACACAGAGTTTAAGACAAATGTATCTGAACAGTACACTGTGTAAAATGTGATTGACACCACTGTGAAAGAGCTGGTGAATACTTAACTTCCAGTAGGGCAGGTTGTCTTCTAACATATTCTTTACTTAACTCATATACATTTTCATATTTATAAAACTTTTGACATTATTAACTATGTATTGCTTAAAGAGCTACTGATGCCTCAAAGAAAACTTTGGAAAATATAATTAAGTAAAATTCTGCTTGTATTCCATATATATTCTAGATTTCTGCTCCCCATTATTTATTACTGAGAAAATGTGCATGAATACATGAGTTTTATGCCTTGCAGTTACTTTAAAGTTAATCTGCCTCTATAGCTTACTCCCTGCTTCAAGTCATAATGCTCTGTTGTGACATCACAATCTGTTGCCATGAGAGTAAATGTGATGTCACAAGCGGTGCATTATGACCTCAGAAAACCTAGTATTCTTCAGGTGAAGCTACCTCTGGCTGAAAACTGCAACACTAGACTTAGGTTTTGCAAGAAAGTGAGTTGTGCTCACAGCAGAGGGAGGTGAACCTTACAATTTACAATTGTCTTTAGTTTGTAGCAGATTCATTAGGAAAGTTAATATTCTTCAGGTGGAGGCTACTTCTAACTGAAAGGTGAAATAAGGAACTTAGAATTATCAGAAAAGGCAGTCTTTCAATCAACAGAGGGAGGTGGACCTTGCTTTACTTTTGTTACAATTGTTAAGATTTTCAGTGCAGGAAGAGTTTAAACCCAGAGGGACTGAATACTGTTTACTGTGTCTGTCCTTGTGCACAGCTGACGTGTTTTGGGGCTGACTGCTTTCAGAGCACAAGTCACCAGGCTGTTTTGGGACTGGGGAGGTTTACCTGTGTCTGACTTGGATGTTTGGATTTTCTCTGTTTGATTAGCAGGGTATTTTCTCTGTCAAATTGTCGTGTAGGGCATCTTGCTGACAGGAAGGCACTCATCGCAGTGGTAGGTCAGAGCTTTTAGCTGATTGTTTCATGAGGGCACAGTTCCTTACATTACCTCTGAGCCACCCCCTCTATCTTCAAATTGTGCCCCCTTGTTAAGAAGGTTGCGAAGAAAGCACAGCAGTTGGACCACAGTGGGCTCAGGGAGGGTAAGGGTGGTGGAACAGAGGCACACCCAGTCAGTTGTTCCAGTCCACAATCCATACACTATTCTGGGGGAGCATAGTTCCCCTATGGATGCACCCGCAGAGGAGACTAAGGAGGTTGCAGACAACAGTCACAAGGGAGGCCCTCAGGAAGGAGGCAGAGGACACCACAGGGAAAGGAAGCAGCTCCTGGTGGGGGACTCAATTATTAGGGGATAGAACTGGAGGGAGCAGGGAAAACTAAAGTAAGGTGCCTGCCTGGTGCCATGGCTTGGAGGGACAGGAAGCACATCCTTAGGATCACGAGAACAGTTGCACGGGAGTCTGAGCTGGACATCATTGTCCACCTAGGGACAAATGACTTGGCTCATCATGAGATTAGAGCAGTGCAGAAGGACTTTGTAGAGTTGGGGAGGGGCTTAAGATAAGTAGCATACACAGTATCCTTCTCAGAGGTGCTGCCTGTCAGTGGCATGGGTGAGGCGAGGGTACTTTGCACCATGCAGTTTAATGAATGGTTGAAAAAATGGTATGGAGCACAGGGGTTTGGCTTCATGGGGACTGGGGTTCCACCTGGAGGGACACCAGCCTGTACTGGCAAGATGATCTGCATCTGTCCAGGAAGGGAACAAGTCTTTTGGGCAATCGGTTTAAATGCTTCATTGGCAAACTTTTAAACTAGTCAAGAGGGGAGGCACTGATAAGCAGCAGGAAAATCCCAGCCTCCCCCTACAAAACAGGGTACTAAATGAGAAAAAGACCAAGGTAGAAAGGTCAGTGGGGAATGCTGCTACAGAAGGTAAAGCCATCAAAAAATGGAGAGCAATGAGTACCAATGCCCATAGTCTGAGTAAGAAGCTTCATGAATTAGTGGCCTTGATGGAGGAGGAACATCTGGATATCATGGTAGTCACAGAAGCATGGTACACACAGAACCATGACTGGGACATAAACATACCAGGATACACTATCTACAGGAGGGACAGAGAGGTTGAAAGAGGAGGAGGAGGAGGAGGAGTAGCTCTCTACATAAGGGAAGAAATCAAAGCAACAGAACAAAAGGGTAAACAGGGAGGAGAAGAAGCACTGTGGGTCAATTTGGAGACAGGCAATGGCACCACAATCCGCACAGGGGTTGTATACAGACCTCCCTCTCAGGGGGAAGAAATGGACAAGAAATGATAGAAAGTATACTTAGAATGGCAGAAAAGGGAGATATTGCTGATGGGTGATCTGAATATGCCAGATGTTAACTGGAGTGCAGTTGCAGCAGCCACTTCTAGAGTGGGTTATTCTAGATGCCTACAGGGGCATGCCTTGACAACTAGTATTGGAACCCACTCAGGAGGGAGCAATCTTCGATCTGGTTCTCTCAAATGGAGATGGAGAGAGGATCGCAGTTGTAGAAGTGGGTAGCCATCTGGGAACTAGTGACCATCGAACAGTATGGTTCACTATAAACACAGCAATAGAGTCAAGTCATACAAAGGCAAAAGTACTGGGCTTCAGGAGGGCTGACTTTGCCAAAATGGGTGATTGCCTAAGGAATGCACTAGCAAATGGGCAGGAAGGAGGGGTGGAAGAACAATGGGGAATATTAAAACTGCCATCACAGAGGTAACAAGCCTTTGTGTGAAGCAAATAAACAAAACAAAACGATGTAAGAAACCACTGTGGTTCTCAAAGGAGGTGGCAGTGAAGGTTCAAGAGAAAAAGAAAGCATTCAGGAAGTACAAGGAATCACAGAAGGAGCAGGACAGAGAATTGTATCAGTTAAAGCAAATGGAAGCTGGGAAGGCAGTCAGAACAGCAAAGGCCTGAACCAAAGAAAAGATAGCCAACTCAGTTAAGAAGGGGGATAAAACCTTTTTTAGGAACATCAGGGAGCGAAGGAAGACCAAGGGATAGTGAGGCTTAATAAAGGGGAGGAGGGTGGGCAGAGGGTGACTATGAAAAGGCAGAGATACTAAACAAATATTTTTGCTCAGTATTTACAAATGAAGAGGGGGAGGTACCTAAAACAAACAATAGAAACACTCTGGATACAGAAGTTGATACCAGCACATTTACAGAAGAAAGGGTTCTGAAAGAACTCTTAAAACTGAAGGTGGACAAAGCAATGGGGCCTGATGGGATTCATCCCAGAATTCTAAAAGAACTAAGGGTAGAACTAGTGACACCACTGACTACCCTCTTTAACAAATCATGGGAGGATGGGGTGGTACCTGAGGACTGGAGGAGGGCAGATGTGATTCCCCTTCACAAAAGTGGGAGCAGGGCAGAAGCAGGAAACTACAGACCTGTTAGTTTAACTTTAGTGATAGGGAAAATGATGGAATCACTTCTGAAGGAAAGAATTGTTGAGTACCTAGAGGCCAGAGGGGTACAGGACCCAAGGCAGCATGGATTCACAGCGGGAAGGTCATGCCAGATGAATCTAATAGATTTCTTTGACTGGGTGACCAAAGTAGTAGATCAGGGAGGGGCTGTGGACATGGCCTACCTAGACTTTAGCAAGGCATTTGACACAGTCCCACACAAAAGTTTAATATACAAGTTAGCCAGGCTGGGAGTTGGTCCCAAGATGATAGCCTGGGTAAAAAATTGGCTGTAAAACAGGACACAGAGGGTAATAGTAAACGGAGTTCACTCTGAAGAATGGGGGGTTATAGTGGGGTACCGCAGGGTTCGGTACTAGGACCAGTCCTCTTTAATGTCTTTATAAGTGACATCGCAGAGGGACTGGAAGGAAAAGTATGTCTCTTTGCAGACGACACAAAGATCTGCAACAGAGTTGATGCACAAGGTGGGGTGGAAAGGATGAGAAGGGACTTGGCAAGGTTAGAGGAATGGTCAAATGTATGGCAGCTTAGATTCAATGCTAAGAAGTGCAAGGTAATGCACCTGGGAAACAGAAACCCAAGGAAAGAGTACACAATGGGGGGTGAGATACTAACAACAACAAAAATGAAAAGGGACCTGGGATAGTCATATCAGATGACCTAAAGGTGAGCAAACAATGTGAGAGGGCAGTAAGGGGGGCTGGGGGGGATACTGGAATGTATAGGGAGAGGCATCACCAGTAGAAAACAGGAAGTTGTTATCCCTCTGTGCAGACAGCTGGTGAGACCCCATCTGGCGTACTGCGTGCAGTTCTGGAGACCCAATCTCAGCAAAGACATAGACAGGATGGAGGCAGTCCAGAGGAGGGCAACCAAAATGGTGCAGGGCCTGCACCAGAAGACATATCAAGAGAGACTTAAGGAGCTTAATATGTATAGCCTCGAGGAAAGGAGGGAGAGGGGGGACATGATTGAAACTTTCAAGTACCTCAAGGGAATCAACAAAGTCCAAGAGGGTAGCATCTTTCAGAAAAAGAGGTGTGCAAGAACAAAGGAGCACAATTTGAAGCTAGAGGGGGGACGGCTCAGAGGTAATGTGAAGAAGTATTTTTTCATGGAGAGGGTTGTGGATGCATGGAACAGCCCTCCTGAGGAGGTTGTGGAGTCAAAAACAGTGGTGGACTTCAAGAATGCATGGGACAGACATAAGGCAATTCTAGGGGGTGGAGGTTGGAAAAAGCAGGCTGTTGGTTAGCTAGGATCTGCAGCTTATCCATTAGGTAGTGAAATGAGCAGACTTGGTGGGCCAAGCGTTTTTTATCTGCCGTCAAATGATCTGTTTCTATGTTTAAACCATAATTTATGCTCTTTTTCTGTTGTTTGCAATGAAGTCTGTGCATGCTCAGGCACTGGTTTATAGAAGTCTGTGAGAAAGTAGTGTCAGTGGCTCAGTAGGTAGCACACTCGCTTCTGAGTCCGGGAGATCAGAGGGCTGTGGGTTCAGTTCCCACATCTGGCACTTGGGTTAATATCCCAGTACTGACACTGCAGTGCAGCATGAGAGGGGTGCTGCACTTCTGAGGTGCCGTCTTTCGGATGAGACGTTAAACTGAGGTCCCATCTGCCTGGATTGGTGGTAGTTCAGGTGGATGTTAAAGATCCCATGGCACTTATCGAAAAGAGTAGGGTAAATTGCTTCTTTATTGAAATAAAGCATGGAAAAACACATCAAGAAAAACAGCAGCAAAAGCACAAAAACATATACAAATCAACAAAGGAACTGAACAAAAGCAATTGAAACACAGTTATCTTTTAACAAAAAGCATAAAAGAAAAGAAAGTAATCCGTCATTTAAATTTTATCATATGCTGAAACCCCTTCCACCAGATTTGAACTTTCCTATTCCCATGAATCTGAGCATCTTTTAGATATACTTTATTTAATTCACAAATAACGTAGTGGCTGAAGCCTAAAAAAGATGGCTTTTTTTGATACAAAACCCACTGGCATCTAACGTGACATAAACAAAATCTAAGACATGCTAAGAAAAGATCCCAATACTAACAATTCATAAGAAATATGTTTCAACCATGGGAAGTGCCAGATAGTTGCCAAATACACCCATAGTTTAGAGGCAAAAGAACAATGAATAAAAAAATGTTCCATAGTTTCCTCTTGTGCCGTACACTCTAAATAAGGACAAAACCTTTCTTCTTTCATTTTATACTTAGCTGTCCCTCTAACTTGTAACCGACCATACATTATCAGCCATTCGCCTCCCACATGTAAGGGGCAAACGGGGTTATTTAATTGTGCTAACACCAGATGGGTCATATTACCTGGCAGTTTTAAAAGCGGGGAAAGAGGATAGATTTGAGAAATAATAGTGGAATATAGTTTTTTTGAGAATTAATAATTTGTGATTTGGACAATTGCACATATATAATTTCCGAACAATCGGTTTAAAGAAAAGGGGAGTAGAAAAGGAAATATTAGGTTTTGGAGCCAATCCAATCCATTTCGATAAATACTTGGATAGTAAGAATCTCAACCAGCTAAATTCTGGAATATTGGGGGTTAGAGTACAGTTCCAAAAAGAAAAAGCAAGAAAAAGGGAAGAACAGAAAACCACAGGATCTACCATCCCGACCCCTCCCTTGGCTTTATCCAGGTAAGTATAATACCTTTTAATGGGATTTAACCTATTTCCCCAAACTGAAAACTAATACTGTACAGTTTCACTTCCAGGTTAGTTGGGACAGGGTACAGAAATGCCAAATATTGTAGACAAGGTAACAGGAATTGTTTAAAAATCTGAACTCTCTTCAGTTTCGAGAAGTTATAATGTTTCCACCTCTGAACTTTATTATCCATTTTATTTAAAACTGCAAGCCAATTCTGCTCAGGTAAATTTTGGGAACCGAACAGAACCCTAAAATGGAAATAGGTGTTGTAGTGAATGAAAATAGTTCTGTGCAAGGGGGTTAATGTATTCATTCCTATTAGCAACCCTTTAGATTTTTGAAAATTAATTTTGGCGCTTGATAAGGCTCATACCTGTGAAATAACTTAAAGAAAACTTCCAGCTGGCCTTGTTGTTTAAAAATAAACAGATGTCATCCAAAACTTGTATATTTCTAAAGGAGTTAGAAAAGGAATGTTTGGACCTCCCAACCAGAAACCGACTGTAAATGTCTAATAAGGGTTCTAAGGAGCAAATATATAATAAAGGGCTCAGCGGACAGCCCTGCCGGACACCAGCTTTTAGCTCCAACCTTTCCTAACTTTCCTTTAATAACTGGACAGATTATTGAATTAGAATATAAATTTTGTAAAATTGTAAGAATCTCAGGGGCATTCTAAAAGGCCAAGGTTTGGAAAAGGAAGGAATGACTAACCCTATCAAAGGCTTTTTCTAAGTCTAATCATAGTAGAATACCAGTTTGTTTGCTGTGATGTAATATTTCAATAAAATCTCTAATATAACAAAGTACCGAATGTATTCGTCTTTGAGAAACACCACAGAACTGAACTGGAGAAATCACTAGATTAGCCCAAGATTGAAGTCTGTTATTAAGTAGCATCGCAAAGATTTTATAGTCAGAATTTAACAATGTGATAGGTCTCCAGTTCTTGATCTCACTTCTATCTCTTGTTTTTTTAAAGATATAAACTTGTAACCCTTTTGTGAATGCAGGATAGATCTGTCCTCCAGAAAGAAAGGAATTAAAAACACCAACTAAACAGGGGACCAGCTCATTTGCAAAAGTTTTATAAAAGGCATTAGATAACCCATCTACCCCAGGAGACACATTAGCTTAAGCTTAGAAATAACATCCACAATTTCTTGTAAAGAAAAGGGTTCAGAAGAACAGCTGCCATTGAGGCATCAATGACAGGGCCTGTTACACCTTTCAGAAAATCCTGAAAGACTTCAGTTTGTAAGTCTATATGAGGACCTAAATTTTGGAAATGTCAGAATATAATATGGCTTATATCCGAAGGGTCAGTATAATACTGTGAATTACTAAATAAACATTCTAGTGTAGAATTATCTTGTACGGATTTACACAAACTATAGGGGTCCCCTATCACTGTTTCGGCCGTGTAGTTGTTAATTAAGGCTTGCAGGGATCTGTCTCTATCATATTGAAACTTCCTCATCTGTAATTTAACATGCTTAATTAAAGGAGATAAATCTTCTGAAGAAGTATTAGCTCTAGTTAATAGAGACTGTAATTTTGAACGAATGTGAGGTAATTAAGAAAATTATCATTCTATGCTTTGTCCATAAGTTCTAAACCAATCCATACAGTCTAGTTTAGTTTCTTCCCACCAGATCCCTAAGTCCTAATATAAACATTGCAACCGATAAGTGGGCAGTTAGAATTTTAACTATAGAATGTTTGACAAAGTCATTTTGTAAAGATGAGGTATTTAGTCGCCATCTACTTTTGTATGGCTTATAATTCACTGGGATTTCTATTACAATTTTAAGTAGGAGATGGTCTGAAAATTCAAAAGGCTGTCTAGAAAACTGTGAAGTAGATATATTTTTGGAGGTGAAAAGGTAATCAATACAGGTACCGGTCTTCCCTTTATAAAATGTATTTTTAGGGGGGTTGGATTCTAAAGTATTGCAGACTCTGAGGTCTGCCTCTAATAACAGATTGTAAAAATTAGCATCACAATACATTTTTTTCCACTAGATCTCCTGTCAGTAAGAGAACAGTTGAAATCCCCACCCCACAGCACTGGCCTTGTAGTGAGCAGAAAAGGTTGTATAGTTTTACACACGTTATTCTGGCTGTTTTACCTGTGGATTATAAATATTAATAATCTATATAGGACAGATTCAAGAAAACAGTCCACAATCAAAACCCTCCTGGAATGCAATCTATTAATTTATGGAGTTTAAAATGGAAGGTGGAAAAAGAATACCAATGCCGCCTGCTTTATCCTGACCAAATGACCAATATGAAGGGCCCCAAGGCCAACTTTTTAAAGGCAGTAACATGTTCTTTAGAGAACATCCAAGTTTCCTGTAAAAGCAAACAAATATTCTAGAGTTATGTAACATGTGAAAATAGCCTTTCGCTTAGCTCCATTTAAAATGCTATGAACATTCAAAGAAGCCCACAGAAAACCCATATGAGTACCAAAAAAAGAAGGAATTTATTTTATTTTTTTCTTCTTTTCTTTTTCTTTTCCTTATAAGAACCTTGGGAGGGTTCCATGGGGTCTTGGGTAGAAATTTGAGGATCCGAATCCACAACATCCATTGCTGTATCCCCCCAGGAAGAAAGAAGGGAGAAAGGATTAGAAGTTTCCACTGAATCTGTAACTGCCTCAGGTACTGATTTCACATTCCTCGTGGACCTTCTAGGAGGCAGAGAGAGAGGGGTCAATTGGGGGTACTATGCTCTGATCTGAAGTCTTAGCAATACCACCCGATTTCACACTTGGGACAAGCGGAGGGTCCTGCAAAGCAGAACTATTAGGCTGTACAGGCCTTGACAATGATGAAGAAGGAGGGAGAACTAAATTCATTGTCACAGGAGTTACAGGTTTTCTTACATCAAGAGGGGGTTCCCTAGAAAAGGGAGACGAATGAGAGAGTAGCTCTTCCTGTGCTTTCTGTAAAACTGTTCAGTACAATTCCCTGATACTTTGTTTTTTGCAGCCCATGGACATGTTGAATGTGTGAGAACTACCCTCGCATAAATCGCATTTTGTTGGGTTAGAACATTGAATTAGTGAATGCCCAATTTCGCCACAATTGTCACATCTAGGACTATCACAAACACTAGACAAATGCGTCCATGAGCCACATTTATAGCAGGCCCTTGGCTGACCACTATAAAAACACCTCCATCACGGCCTAGCAAGGAGGAGTTTGGGATATGCACAAAATCATGTTCATTTTGCCGTAATTTGACCTTATATTTCCATCCGCCTGTCCAAAAGCCCTCTGAGTCTAAAATAGGCTCTGGATCTCCCTGTACATCACATTTATTGGACAACCAGTATGTAATATCATCCACTGATACCCCTTCATTTCGGAACATTACTGTAACAAACTTGATAGCTGGTTGAGAGAGGGGAATAATCAAAAACGGGGTCCAAAGGGGAGAGAACTTTACCTGGGAATACCTAATCCAAAATAATTCTAACAAGGCAGCTGATCTAAAACTGACATCGTAATTATCCTCTCCTGAAATATTTATGATGGCAAACACATCTCTAGGAGAAAAATGCAAGGATTCCTTAATTAAATGTCTCCCAACATAGTTTCTATCAGGCCTTTCAGCCATGCCCCCTTTATATCTAATGCGCAACGCATTCCGCCTGGGGGCGGATTCACATTTGTTTTTTGCAAATAAGTCAGATAGTAAAGGTCTTTTATCAGATACAGCATTATGAGACTCTACAGAAACAGGACTAACAGTATCATTAGAGACATTAAGAACCAAATCCCTAGAGTCTGAGCCCCCTTTTTCAGCAGATTGAACAGGCTTTTCTGGGTTCCACTTAGGGAATGAGAGTTTATGTCAAATGAAGAATCCCAGGCTGTCAGCAGCCCATTCTCCCGAAGGAGTTTGTTTCACCCTGCTGCCATTAAAGCTGAAGCAGGAGTCCAGTCACCTCATGTGTAGAAGAGGAAGTCAAAATATCAGAGTTAGGCATAATGGGCTGAGGAACAGAACTTTTAACCTGCTGCAAAGATGTAGAAGCATTCCCCATATTTCGGTCACCAAAAGGAAAAACAGTTGCTTCATCCTGCTCATTTGGCTGTTTTTGATAAATAATCTGAGCAGTGGAAGAAGAAAAAACAAACCCTGCTTGTTTAGTCAGCGTTGGAGCAGTTCCCACCACATAATTTTCCCTGGTTTCAGTTTCATTGTGTATCTTGCTGCAGTCCGTTTCCCCACTCCCAGCAGAATCCCCCAAATATTTGAAACAAGTAAACTTCAGTGCTAGCAGTGAGACCCCAACTGACCTGTTTTTTGTGCTGGAGTGGAAATTTTTCGATCTTTGGTACTGCCATTGCTCCTGTAAACAGCAGAAACACCATTCTCAAGCTGAATCCCTTCCTTGTTCAGTAGCGTGATGTCATCCACAGGCAGTGCAGGTCTTAAAGGGGCAACACCATCTATAGGCTTTGTACAAGAAAGTAGCTGAACAGACTTTAAAGGCAGCGTTTTTACTTTTTCAGGCTCTGTAAGGCTCACAGGAACTTGTGATTCCTCAAAAGAAGATAAGGCATCCAGAAATAACTCTGCATCTTCTAACTCTGCTGAAGGAAAATTAACCTTTGTAGAATCCTTGTCTATGGTCTCCTTCACATCTGCAGACTGAACCTGCTGTAGCTCCTCTACAGCGTCCATCTTGGAAAGCTGACCAGCACTCCTGCTGGCAGCCATGCACCATCAAAGTAGGGGAATTTCCCCAGTGTCCTGGCCAAATTTCCCTTATTCATTAAAAATACCACCAACAACTTAATCTGGTTCAAGGTCAGTTGGTATTCATCTGTATCCCCCTCCCCCGGGTCGTGCCTGAAAATAGGCAGGATTTGTCTAGTGCACTTACCCGGTCAACAAAAACTAAATAAAAATAAAGTAAGAAGAAATGATGGAGAAAGCAGTTCTAGAGATCGCTTATTATTTTTTTTTACTTTTCTACTGTAGTTTCCCCTTGTTTGTAATATGTGGCTTTTTTATTTTACCTAGTAAGATAGTACTTTAAGTTCATAAGGAATTCTAGGTCCATCATGTCTGCCTCCTCTTCTTCCCAAGCAGGGATGAAACACGTATGTTGGACAAACACGTAGCAATTTATAGGAATTCCCTATTCACTCTGCTGTCCAGGGTTCTGGTGATTCCTTTAATCAGTAGAAATGTGTCCAGGCTTGCCTTTAAGGACTGTACTGTCTTCATGTCCACTGTCTCCGCATATAGGCTGTTCCATAGGTTCTCCACCCTCTGAGTTCACCACATTCTAGAAGGAAAAGAACCTCCTTAAGTTACCTCCGAATTTACCACCCCTGAGCATTAGGGCATGTCCACACATTCTGCTACAGGACACCAACTCAATTATCTCTGTCTGTTACCCTTTACTATGTGAAAGACTGGGATCATGTCCCATCTCAGCTTCCTTTTCTCCAGAGTGAACATGTTCATAGCCTCCTGTCTATCCGTATAGTTTTTGTCTGCCATACAGCTGATCATTCTGGTGGTGTCTTGCACATATTCGACTGCCACAATGTCCTTTTTGTATTAAGGACACCAAAACTACACACAATACTGCAGGTCGAGCTTGACCAAGGCTTTGTGATTTTTTTAACAGACAGCACCCATATGTCCATATCACAAACCTGTTTGTTACCTACAATTGAGTAAGAAAGTGTAATTTGAGGGGGGGGGGGTCAGAGAATTAAAAACTGAGATAATTCATATTCATAATTCAATTTGTAGATTTGCTCTTAGGGAAAATGCCAGGGAACATCATTGTACTTTTTATAAAAGGTTGGGCTGGTTACCTTTGTAACTAAGGGACGTGTTTTCTCTAAGTTGCATGACATACACTCTATTAAAAAAAAGGTGATGAGGGCCTCTTGCAGGGTATTCAAAAATTCAAATATAGTCTGAAATGTTTATGATCTGATGACAGCACTACATTATCTGTTCCTATGCAGCAGCCAAAAACTGGAACAAAAGAAGTCCTGAAATTAGAACCTTACGTACAATAAGTCAGTTCAAATCGGTTTACAAATCTTACTTGATGTCTATATTTCGTTGTGAGTGCTTTCAGAATTTATGCACATTTCTGTTTTATTGTTGTACTGTTTTTGTGTATTTTTCTGTTTTTGTATTCAATTGTTCCAAATGTGTTCTGTTTAATGTTTTAAATTTGTATGTCACGGTCACATCTGTAAAAGGGCCACATGGCCCAGTATACTTACCCAGTTAACAAAATTTAAAATAAAATAATAAAAATTGTAAAGCAGCAGGATTCTTAGTCTGCTGTGCTGGTCAATCCACATTCTGTTGGCCCTCTTGCTGGTGGCATCAGTCCCTTGTCAGTTAAGACCCTAGGGTACTTTTCCTCTGTAAGTGCAGTAAGAAGAGCTTCACAGAATGTAGGCCCTGCCTCTGTTTTTCCTCTGCAAGTGTAGCAACTTGCATTTGGCTGCATTGAATCCGATGCTTCGGAAGTAAGGTCACTCACCCAGCTTGTTCAGGTCCTGCTGACATTTGTCCCCATCCTCAAGGGAGTCCACCACCCTGGCTAGCTTTGTGTTGTCTGCGGACTGAAGCAGCCTGCAGGAGACCTTGGTTTCTAGATCACTGATCAAGATGCTGAAGTGCAGAGACCTCAGCACCAAGCTAGTCAGGCCTCCTTTCACTGTTGTTGTTGCAGTTTGGAGCAATAAAGAAGTTGATTTTTGTAACAAGTTCACTGTCCATTCAGTTTTTGTACAGGAGTACCTGGTCTGGTAAAAGAGTTGCAGAGCCCCAGCACTGATCTCTGGGAGACACCATTGAGTATTTCTCTCCACTCAGAGTTGTGCCTTTTCACCACCATCATTCTCTGCTTCCTGCCCCTAGATCAGTTAGCAATCCACCTCGTATACGTCTCCTGAATACAGCACTTGTTTACTTTGCCCAACAGCTCGTAATGTGCTGCACTATTAAAGGCCTTGTTAAAATCTGCATAGACTACATCCGTAGCCCTGACCCATTCAGCTCCCTGTCACTGGTTACCTGCCTCGAAGAAGGTTATCAGGTTGGTTCAGAATGATCTGTCCCTCATGAAGTCATTCTGAGAAGGGCAAGAACTTTGACCTCAACCAGGTGCTGTATTATCCTGTTCTCCTGTCCTTGATACTGGCGTCTAGGACCTTTCTCAGCACTGACATCAGGCTGACTAGCCTGTAGTTGCCCAGGTCGCCCTTGCCCCCTTCTTGAAGATGGGGGCCACACTGTCCACTTTCAAGACCTCTGGCACTACCCCTGTCAGAACCCACTCTTGAAAGATCACTCACTGCAGGTAGCACTATACATTGCTTCTTTAGCAGCACTGTAATCCTGAGCTGCATCCCATCCTAACCTTGAGACTCACAGCATTTGATTGTTGCCAGGTAGTCAGCTACCAGGGCAGGCATCATACCCAATGGCTGCATCATGGCTACTACTGATGGTATGAGCCTTCCAAAAGAAAATAACTTTCTTTTAATTTTTTTCCATTGTATTCATTGGTCCGTGGTTTTTGCGTTTTGTTTTTTTTGTGGTTAATGTTTGTCTTGTGAGGGTGGGGAAGGGCTTGTTAGTTGGAAATCTGTCATGTGGTTTTGTCCTGTGGGAGCAGTAAGGGTCCTGAGCTGGACATATGGAGGTTTGTTATGTGGATGTCTCTTGGGGAGGCTGACCTGGTTACATGGGGGTTTGTCATGTGGTTGTGTCTCTGGGCAGACTGAGCTGGTTATTTGGGGGGGATGAACTGGTTACATGAGGTAGGAGGCTAGGTTTGGCTGGTTACATGGAGGCTACTGTAATTGTGTGGTTGTGTCTGGTGGCAGGAAGCTGAGATGAGTTATAGTGCTCCAGGAGAGTGCTATCTGTAGGTTAAAGTAGCCCCATGTCACCAGCTTGTAGCCATGAGAAATCAGAACTATCCATGCTCCATTTTACAAGCTATAATACTACACTGCTCAGGTTGCTGACGGCAAAACTTCACATTCTGTCTTGTGGTATTATCTCTTGCAGTATAATTAATGTAACTGTTTTACCACCTAAACAGACAAGGCATAAACAGGCTATATAATTGGCTAAAGTGTGATCATTCATCACACCTACAATTTATTTTTTATTTGAACGTTTTTTTTTCCCCTCCAGGAACAGAACACTGTGCTAAGATAGCTCATTTCCAGATTTGCCCAGTGGTGGTGGAGGTGAGGCGGGTGGGTACACTGAAGGTCAACATGGATTTAACCTAATCATCAGAACAATAAGTCAACCAATACAACAAATATAAAGTGCTGAACGAAAAATAAATGGGGAACCCACTTGTGAGTTACAGATTGTCCTTGCATTTGGAGATAAATATAATTATTTAAGTGCAGCCCATGATACATATAAATTATAGTGGCACAGTAGTGCCACCATATTTAGAGTTGAGTAGGGTGTTCAGTGTTAAACCCCTAACTTTGCACATTATCTTTGGCACTGTTCCACAAAATGAGCTGAAGTTTTGCACTTGTTGTCTAGGAGCCAAGGTCTTGATTTGTGGAAATTTTCATGATGACAGCTTGTGCGGTTTCTGAGATCCGCATATGTAATTTTTCATAAAAGTGTAACTTTTTTCCTATATTTAATACAGGTTTTTTTTTTTTTTTGCTCTCACCTACAGCCTACATGGAATGGAATATGTTTCCCAGACTTTCAGGAGACATGTGTCATGTCCTAAAGTAGTGCATTTGATAGGTCTGGTGCAAAAATATTAAAGGGTTACAGAGTTATAAGGCTTTAACATTTTGTGTTTTCCAACCTGTGCATGTGCAGTAGGATTTCTGAGATAACATATTGGTGTGAAATGAAAAATTTAATGCCAGCTGGCCCCCCCCCCATCACAACGGCAATGTGACCACTTGTGACATCGATGTCATGGATTCAGGAATGGACCTGGGAATCGGAGGGCTGGCCAGACAGAGAAGGATAGAGCGCTCGAGGGGGCAGCTCTCCTTCTCTGAGGGTGAGTGTCCTGCCTGTTGGCTACCTCTGGCAGAGGCCAGGGGGAATCACCGGAAAAGCTGGCACCTGCTTGTGTGGGAGGCAGGAGAGATGCTGGCATTATTGCACTCCTTGCCTCCCAGGGGAATACAGCCACAAATCTCTGGTCCCCCGGCCATGACGCCTCGCTCCACCACCGCTCCTGCTGCCACCAGTGTCCATCGGGGGCAGGTCCCACTCCTGTGGCACCAGCCTGGGGGTTAAGCCAGGGCTCGCTTCCAATGACCACTAGGAAGGGGTGCCCACCCGATGGCCCCACATAAGAGGGTAAGCCTGGGCATGGTGGGTCAGTGTGTGGGCCAGGGGCTGAGCTCCATTAGGGGCACTTGAGAGGGAGACCAGACCAAAAAATAATAAAATAAAAAAAATTAAAATTTGATGATGTAAATAAAAAGATTTGATGCTCCGAAATGAAAAATTTGATGTTGCGGAAACCCTTTTTGATTTCTCACCACTTCCTTCTCATTTTTTTGTGCCATGACAATGCACTCCTCTCTCAAAACCCTCCTCTGCGACTTCTCAGCTAATTCCTGTAATTGCCTCTGACCCCCTCCTAACCCTACTCTTCTCTCAATCGTCTGCTCATATTATCCACTGCCTCTTGTATCCCCTTTCCATAACTATCCCCTACCTGTTATTGTAAGTGGACAGCTGCGCTGGCATCATTGATTCTGTTCCTATGACATGGCGTGGTTATACAAATTATATAATTTTTTAACTAGTTATACCATTCTGCCTCTGTATACGTCTATGCTTTTTTAAATATGTGAACTCTTATTAATGTATTGGTGTTTTGTACTGTTTATATTTCTTTGCCCTCCCCACAATGTAAAGGGATAGTACGCATCTATAGATTGATGGGAGCATATGAGGATTCAAGTATAGTGTCTCAAAAAGTAAGGAAATTCATTACAAAAAACCTCGTTAATGCACCAGTTAGGGTTAAAGCCACAAAAGCAGGGAAATGTGGCATTAGGGTTTCCAGCCCTAACACCCCATCCCCACCTTGCAGGCAGCAACAAGAGAAATCATTACAGTTTGCCCTCTCCGGCATCTTCACAAATCAGGTGTGGGGTGTGCCTCAAAGTTGTCAGCCCTAACACTCACCTCATTCTCATGTGCTCCACACATCTCAGCTTCTTTATTGAGATATATACAGTATATATATATATATATGTAATAGATAAACCACTCTGAGGTGTGCGGTCGCACTTTGATATACGCACGCCTTGGTGTGCATTGTACGGCCGAGTACGTCAACCACCCAAGGCGTGCATATATCAGAGCATGACTGCACACCTCAGAGTGGTTTATCCATCTTATAAAATGTCAAACTTGTTTTGGAGGGGGGTAAAAGTGCAGGTGTGCAGTCGCGCTCTGATATATGCATGGTCATGTGATGCTTTTCATCCTGTAAGATATCAACATGTTCCCTACCCATTTTATATGTGTGTGTGTGTGTGTGTGTGTGTATATGTATATATATATATATATATACACACACACACATATATCTGTAAGTAATAAGCCACAACAGGGTGTGAATTAAATGTATTTATAAAATAGCTCCTGACCAGTGTGGCCCACTTAACAACTGCCCAAGGTAACCTACTTGCTATCATTGATTACTGCTCCCCCATTTATTCCCACATGTCCTCTACCCTGCGCTTGCATCTAACCTCCATCTATAATAAAGTATGTCTATTCACACTCCTGACACCCAACTCCACTCAGCACTGCAAGCTTTACTAGGCTGTTGGCTGGCTCCCACTCTCCTGCCATTATGAATATGCACTAGGCTTTATCGTTGATTATACCCTAAGAGGCAGCAATGCATCTCCATACATATCCCTCCTAAAAACTAGAGCAACTCCCAGATGCCTACTTGTGTCCTTGGTCCCCCCTATGGAAATACCTAAAATCTCCTCTGTTATGGGTGGCAAAGCACTGTCGTTTACTGCTCCCTCTCTATGAAACAGTCTCCCTGCTTAGCTCCAGGCCGTTGGCACCCACTGCACTTTCAAAGACCGACTCAAAGCCTGTTTACTGAATGATGCCAAATGCCTGTGCCCCCAGGATAATCTACCGCTATCTGCAGTCTTACTCTTGAGCACCCTAACCACCAATATTTCTGCCCTTATAGCTGTGCAACCACTTATTGCACTTTGTTTCTGTTCTCCTAACTGTGATCTGTCTCCTTCTGTTGTTACGGCCTACTACCTCTTAGATTTTTGAATCAATATACCATGTTATCTGTATTTGCTTATTTGCACTATTTATCCCCTCTGACTGTGTATTGTGATGACGTAATGTTATCCAGTGTAAATTTGTAATGTATCCCTGTTTTTCCCCAACATATTTCATGACTGTAGTGTATACACTGATTTCTTCCAACGCATTTGTAAATTGTATTGTATTCAGTCTGTTTTGTCTGTACACTGATTACAACTGTATGTACAGTATAATCTTTTTTGTGCCAGTGTTATTTGGCCAGGGTCAGGCCTGAAAATGGTCCCTCAGATCAGTGCACCTACCCAGTAATCAGAGACTTAAATAAATAAATAGAAATCTACAAATTTCATTGGCTGTGAGACATCACCTGACCATACATTAAATCTATTAAAATGCACAGTCAGGTAACGAATCTCATTTTTCTGCCCCCCAAAAAACAACTTACTTAAGCATATCAATTCACCCTAAAATGAAATAAAAAAATGCCAGCAGCCACATTGCTGAAGTTCCTATACTTTACTATCATTACTTTTATTTAGCTGTTTTTTTAAGTAGCTGTACACTGTCTTCTAAAACATAAGCTGTACTCCCATACTAATAAGACACTGTTGTACATTACCAACACAGTAAATAAAGTTTTAAACCTCTGAACTATTCTAACTTCTGTAACCTCTGAATAAAAAATTGTTTTTACTTGGTCCCCTCGGTAACACACGAAAACCGCACCACAATAACTGATGCTCTTCGAATCCCTGTGCTACTCCGTCTCTAACTTATAAATTACATGTTAAAAAACTGTCATGCCTTATTTTTTATTTAATCACAACTGCCAGTTTGGACCTGCTGTTCAGGATTGGGGCCGCAGGAGACTGAGAGATTATGTGACTCCATCCGCAAGGAAAACCTGCTGCTGCTATAGTTAACTTGCTTCCTGGTCATGGGACCGAGAGCCCAAAGAGAAACTGATTCCCAGGTTGGAGTGTGGTGAGAGACATACTCAGCATACAAATAGCTGTTCCTACTATTACAGTCTATCCTGGAGCTGGGAGAGCAACATGTACTGTGGCTTATTCCAGGACTCTGTAACAGCCCAAACTAATGGAGGAGCGGGAGTCTGGCCTGTTCAAACAGCACACCATGGACCTCAGAGCAGATGGGGGAGAGAAAAGGCATCTAGCCCATTTAATAATTAATCTGAGCCTCATTTTTTCATTGTTGGGCCTCAAGGCAGATGGAGTGTGGGAGGGAGAATGAATGGGAATCTACCCTAGGTGGAGCGGACAAGGAACGTGAATCACAGGTACCTATCAACAACAGCATCACCTACTGCACAAACCACTTAGTGGACTATTTTTCCACTTTTGCAAAATAAATTCAGTTTGCGGTTTACATTTAACTTAAAGACAAACCATTTGTTTACTATTTTATTTGAACTGTAGCAAACAATGAGCCATTTATCGTTGTGATAAGCCACTCCAGGTTGTGCATTAAAGGATTTTAATGCACTTCCCAGGGGCGTAAGGACACTCAACCTTCAGGCTAGTGCTTTAGCATGCCCCTGGGGCATGCATTAAAATCCTTTTTACAACAGCAGTGGTGATACATTTTCCTCACCACTCATAAGGGTCAAAAGGTCACTGACTGAAAAAGATGATAAAAACAACCTCATCCCCACCCATCACCTGTGTGGTTTATACAATGTACAGTAGGGCTTTTAAAAAAAACACTTTAAAAACCACAGCTAATGTGGTTCAGCAGAGCACATGGCACAGCGTTCAGTACGAGGTACAGACTGACGTACCGCACTGTAAGGACAAATGGAAATGATGTACCCTACTAGCAAGATGAAAAATTTATCTAGCTGGCTAGGATTCTATGTTTAAGATAACCACTTTTATCTTAGTGAAATAGCACTAATGTACGTTGCATAAAATTAGAAACACATATAATTACGGCAGAAAAAAGAGCAAAGGTGCATCTAGTCTGCCCAGAGTTCTCTATCTGCCCCAGAACCTAGTGTACATACAGGGTTTTATCCCTCCTGGTCTACCCCCTTCCCCCACTTCCCTCCCTACTGCTACCAACCTGAGCAACCACCAAACCCTTCACTCTGTCCCAGCTGTGCTTGAAACAATTTACGGTCTTGGCACCCACCACCTCTGCTGGCAGACTGTTCCACAGCTCCACCACCCTTTCCTTAAAATAGAACTTCCTCACACATTCCTCACATCCTTCTTAAACCTTCCCCCTGCCAGTTTCCACTTGTGACCTCAGGCTTTTGTCTCTGTACTCCTGCTAAATACTTCCTCACAGTTCACCTTGTTTATACCCTTCAGGAACTAGAAGGTCACTATTATATTTTCCTCTCTCACCTGATCTCCGGTGTGTACATGTTCAGTGCCATCAGACAATCTCCATAAGATCTGCCCTCTTGGCCCTGAATCATCTTGGTCACACTATGTTGCACCATCTCCAAGGAATACCTATGAAATTTGGAAACTCAGTATCCCGAACCTTACATGACCGAGTACAGGATACTGAGTTTCAAAATCCTGAAAGGTACTCCCCATCCCGCCCCCACTAACTTAAATAACTAACTCTGAGGGGGAGCAGACCTTGGAGTAAAAAAAAAAATTATAGGTATGGGGGGGGGGGTGAAACAGGGAGCCGGCAAAATTTCTGGTGACTAGGAACAGAACCCGGGTCTACCAGACCATGCTGGCCGAGCTGCTAATGGCTTAGACCTCCATGCCACAGAAGCAGCTCAGTCAGCTTCTGAATTTTTTTCTTCCTTGTCATCCCTGGCTATGGGTAGGGTACTGGTTCATCACATCTGCTACTGTACCTCTGTCGGCATCAGCTTCCTTCTTGTCGGGCTGGTCAGTGTTGGGAAACTGAACTCGGTCCAATGAATTTTGGGATTCCGAGTTTGTCTCTTAAACATATACCATCTCCAGCTTATCACTGTCCTTCTTTAGGGGAGGACTCCAGCACTGAGCACAGTATTCCAGATGCAGCCTCACCAGTGAACCAGATAGAGATAGTAGTTTGTGTAGTACACGATGAGCCCATTTAAGCAGTGGCTCTGAAAGCTCATATTTAATATTCCAAAGAAATAATTTCTGTTCTAGAAGTGAAATATTTCTTTGTACAATTGTGGTAATAACCTTCATTCTCCACTCGAGTCACCACCTTACACGAGCTCATTACCATAGCTGCGGTCAAGTAGTTATCACGTGTTGTACACTAACGGCTTTATACAAGCACTCGGTAAGCCCCACACACAGTACTAAAAAACATACCAGGAAATATCATACAAATGGCTCACCAGAAAAAAAACCAAAAGTCAGTTTTACTATAATAATGAGTAACTGTTTTTCTGAAATGAACTCTTGATCAGGCGAGCAGTAACTTATGATGGAAGTTAATATTGTATCCTGTGTTTGTCATAGCAGCGGTAACTCATAAGGAAAGCTAAAATCAAAGATGAATCTTTCTGAAACAAGCTGCTCTTGCACTGTGTACAATAATGTACCCCAGCTGTGAGATACAAGCTGGAATTCTATTCTGTTAGTGTGGTGACATCATAAAGGCTTTCAAGCTTCACTCTCGTGCCTATGATGTCACCACAATAACTGATGTGGAATACCAGCTTGTACTTTACAGTCAGTGTACATTATTCTCTATTTATCAAGCTATCTAACCTTAATATACACATTTGTCTAGCGGTTAGAGATGTCTCAGTCACTATTCTTGACCTTTGCACAGAACAAGAACCAATCAGAGAGCAGCTGTTGCAATGCTGATGACATAATAGCCTGTGCAACACTGAAGCCAGCAGTTCAAATAATAGAAAAATGGTGAAATTATCACACAGAAAACTGATTAAAAATATTATTACAGGGAAACTGATGTTGTATAAATCAAATATACAATGACTTTACTCAAAATATACAGTTTATCTCCACTTGCGAGGGCATACGACTTTTGTTACTCATTTATATCTTCATCACTCATAAGGTATGTTCTTGCTCCCTGATACTTGGAGATAAATTGAGTATTTTGAGTCAGGCCATTGTGTACATATATATATATATATATATATATACTGTGTGTGTGTGTATATATATATATATATATATATATATATATGTGTATTGGGAGTGTAGTAACACCCCTATATTTAGGGTTGAGCAGGGCTTTCTAAGTTAAGCCTCAATCAATCAATCTTTATTTTACCAGGAAAGAAACACCATTGAGTAAACTCATTTACGAGGTAGTCCTGTGTGGACAATATAAAAATGGTAGATACAATGTAAAAAAACAAGGAAAAATACAGTGAATGGTACATACAAAAGGGTTAAATCATATGTCATAGGGTCGACAGTGTCAAAGTACAATATACTGTACATGTGAACAGGTCATGACACATCAATCAAGCCAAAATTCAGAGTGCATACAGAAACTCATGACAAACAACATTCAGGGTCGTGGCAGGGGTATCGGAAGTTGGGCAGTGGGCGGGAGATCAAAGATAAGAGGCAGAAGCAGTGGTGGGGTAGGGAGGGAGAGGATGAAAGCAAAGATATGGTAGGATAAGGGTGCGCCACTTAGTGGTGTAATTCAAAGATGTAGCTAGTACTGAAGGTGGGGTGAGAGAAGAAGACAAGTGAGGCATGGAGAGATAGAGTAGAATGAGTCAGGAGAGGGGGCTGCAGAGCAGTGGACAGAGAAAGGATATGTCAGAGAAGGACCATTAACAATGATGTTGCAACACAGTGTAAGTAGGTGCTGGAGAAGAGTGGGACAGTTGGGTGAGGACAGTATGGATATGGAAGTAGAGTAGAGGGGGAGAGGGAGAGGGGGGCAGTGGAACAGGGGATAGTGAGAGGCTATGTCAGGGAAGGAATGAATACAAGGTTGTTACAGCATAGCGGGGGAGAGTGCTGGAATAGATTTCTTCAGGATCACAAGCTCAGTGTCCTTTTAAGACTACCAGTTGCATGTTTCCTTCAGTGTGCGATTTAAGAGATATGTAAAGGAGAAGGTCCCAATGAGTAGAGTAAGTTTTAAGTACTTCTGAAGGTTATTCCACAGAGAAGGGAAGAGTATAACTTATAGCAGAGTTAGCAAAGCAGGCTTGTGTCCTGGGATGTCAAACAGGATGTAGGGATAGGTACCAATTGTGCTTTTGAAGAGAACGGAAATGTAAGGAGGGTGTTTGTTAGTAATGGCCCTGTAGATCCAAAGAGACGCGTTTCTCAGCCTCCTGGAGGTGAGTGATGGCCAGCCAAGTTGCTCATAGAGGGAGCAGTGATGGGTGTTGTAAGGAGCATTAGTGATGAACCTTCGTGCCCAGTGATACAAGGTGCCCAGTTCTGTATGGGGCAGTGGCTATATACCCGATCAGCATAGTCAAGGAGGGGAAGAAAAGTGGCCTACTGGGTCCCTTTGTTACGCTCTACAGCGTACGACAAAACTGCTCAACAGTAACGGGGGGATGAGCGAGAGGGTGCAAACCCGCAAAAGGCATTATGTGCGGTAGTGCATCCTCTCACTTTCTCTGGCAGAGGATAAGACCTGTGGTGGGACAGGGGTCCACTGAGCAACTGCCATGGCTCAACAGGATGAGCCACTGGCAGCAAGGAGCAAGCAGTGTGTGTGGGACGGGTTTTTGATTCCAGTCATGAGATGCATGAATTTTACATTTTTGCACTTTGTGCGATATTACTATTAACACCCACCACCCCCCGAGTTAGATATTTTAGTTGTAAGGGTGCATGTGGTAGAGCCCCAAAAAAAGACTTATGGAGCTGGAAATGTATTGTTCTGTATTGGCAGTGCAGCGTAATGTCTTGTGACATTATGACCCCATGCTGAAAAGTGGATTGTACTAGTCTTATTTTAGCCTCTTAAGTAGGTGCTTAATATGATAAAAAAAAGGCCCAGTCTCTGCCTGAGTTTTTTAGTAACCTCCTTGATATGTACCATAAATGAAAGATTACAGTCCAGCCAGAAGCCTAGGTATTTGAAGTTATCAACTCAAAATTTGAACTTTAATGTCTTTACAACAGTTCAATGGATTTACATGAAATTTTGCATGTGTGGTCTTGTGGCAAGTTTTGTTCCAGTTGGATTTGCAGATTCCGTGATGCGGATAGCCAAAAAACATAAAGATTTGCTATTTTTTGTCATCGCCTCACATTCAGACGGTTTGGGATTTTGGTCTGAAATTTTCAGGGTAGAAAGGGCTTGGCCTACAGATGTGAAATTCACTTGTTTGGTGAAAAAATATTAATCCATTCCAAAGTTATTACATTTTAAAAATCTCAGTTTTTGTCAGTGGGCAGTAGGGTCTTTTGGATAGCTTCGTGGAATGAAAAAGGAACTTTGTCAAATGAAAAAAGATCTTTTTTCATTTGGGGCCAGTTCTTTCTCATGAGAGAAAATTCCTTTTTCATTTGCTGCCATCTTGTTTTCCATTTTTTTAGGAAAAAAATTCAAACCCCCTAAAAATGGCATCCTGCACAAACACCGAGACATGTATCTTGCTCATCGGGATTCCGTTAGGTGAATTCTGCAATTATCTGTTGGAAAAATTACCACAAAATGATTTTTTTAATCCTTTTTTGTCACTATCTTCTGCGTTTTCCGTGAGTCTTTTTTCATTTAAATGAAAAAGGATCCCTCATCACAAAAAATGATTTTGGACTTGTTTTTTTCTTGCTTTTCTTGTGGCTCCTTTTTCATTTAAACGAAAAAGGATCACTTGTCACAGAAAAAGAATTCAGACTTAGCTAATATTTTTCAAGTCAAAGTACCTCTTGCTGGGAGCTGCAATACTGAACATAGGATTTGCAAGAAAGCGAGTTGTGCTTACAACAGAGGGAGGTGAATCTTACAATTGTCTTTGGTTTGTAGCAGATATTCTGCAGGTGGAGGCTACTTCTAACCGAAAGATGAAATAAGGAACTTAGAATTATCAGGAAAAGACAGTCCTGTTACAATTCTTAAGATTTTCAGTGCAGGAAGAGTTTAAACCCTGGGCTAAACATTTGTCACAAATCCTGAAATAAGTGCAGGTACAGGTTGTGTATTTGACCCAGACAGTAAACTTTTTGTGTTTATCTTTGTGTGCCTTAAAAGGAAATTCCAGACTTTCTCAGGAAGTGATTACATCATAGATACTTATCAGCCAATAGCTTTGGTAACAGACCTGAGAACAATAGTATTATAAGCAAGTGTTTTATAGCAAACTCATCAGAACAGCTAATATTTTTCAAGTCAAACTACCTCTTGCTGGTAGCTGCAATACTGAACATAGGATTTGCAAGAAAGCGAGTTGTGCTCACAACAGAGGGCGGTGAACCTTACAATTGTCTTTGGTTTGTAGCAGATATTCTGCAGGTGGAGGCTACTTCTAACTGAAAGGTGAAATAAGGAACTTAGAATTATCAGGAAAAGACAGTCTTGTTACAATTCTTAAGATTTTCAGTGCAGGAAGAGTTTAAAGCACAGCTGACTTATTCTGGGGCTGACTGCTATCAGAGCTCAAACCACCAGGCTGTTTTGGGGCTGGGGAGGTTTACCTGTGTCTGACTTGGATGTCTGGATTTTTCTCTGTTTGATTAGCAGGGGATTTTATCTGTCAAATTGTTGTGTATGGTATCTTGCTGACAGGAAGGCACTCATCACAGCAGTGGGTCAGAGCTCTTAGCTGATTGTTTTGTGAGGGCACAGTTTAGGCCCAACCCTTCCACCCTCACCCTCCTCCTGGAAATAGTTCCTTTATACCTGGGGTTCTGATATCATTTCCTCAAGAGTGCAAGGTGCATATCAATGTCATATCCTCTCTAGCACACAGCACTGAAAATATAAGCATACACACTGTATAATATATATATTTCTATATAACAAACCAATCACACACACACAAACACACACACACACACACACACACAAAAAAAGTACATAATCATGTGGGGAGTAATGCAATGTAATGGCTGTGGGGCAGCAATCTTCTGGGAGTCTTTCTGGAGGCTGAGATACTGCCCTATTTGCAGACAACTCTCTGCCCTGAGGGAGGAATTTGCCCGTCTTCAGGCCACACTGGACAGCAGTAAGGGAACCTTCCCCCAGGCCAGACTGGATGGTAGGAAGGGAACCTCCCCCATCCAGGGAGCACCAGAGCCACCACCACTACCACAGAGGTTGCAAAGAAAGCACAGCAGTTGGACCACAGTGGGCTCAGGGAGGGTGAGGACACCCAGTCAGTTGTTCCACTCCACAGTCCATACACCATTCTGGGGGAGCACAGCTCCCCTATGGATGCACCCACAGAGGAGATTAAGGAGGCTGAGGACACCTGTCACAAGGGAGGCCCACAGGAAGGAGGCCAAGGATACCACAAGGAAAGGAAGCAGCTCCTGGTGGGAGACTCAATTATTAGGGGGATAGAACTGGGGGGAGCAGGGAAAACTGAAGTAAGGTGCCTGCCTGGTGCCATGGCTTGGAGGGACAGGAAGCGCATCCTCAGGATCACAAGAACAGCTGCACGGGAGTCTGAGCTGGACGTCATTGTCCACCTAGGAACAAATGACTTGGCTCAACATGAGATTAGAACAGTGCAGAAGGACTTTGTAGAACTGGGTGAGGGCCTAAGACAAGTAGCACACACAGTACCCTTCTCAGAGGTTCTGCCTGTCAATGGCATGAGTGAGGCAAGGGTACTTTGCACCATGCAGTTTAACGAATGGTTGAAAAAATGGTGTGGAGCACAGGGGTTTGGCTTCATTGGGGACTGGGGTTCCACCTGGAAGGACACCGACCTATACTGGCAGGATGGTCTGCATCTGTCCAGGAAGGGAACAAGTCTTTTGAGCAATCGGTTTAAATGCTTCATTGGCACGCTTTTAAACTAGTCAAGGGGGGAGGCACTGATAAGCAGCAGGAAAATCCCAGCCTCTCCCTACAAAACAGGGTACTAAATGAGGAAAAGACCAAGGTAGAAAGGTCAGTGGGGGATGCTGCAACAGAAGGTAAAGCCATCAAAAAATGGAAAGCAATGAGTACCAATGCTCGTAGTCTGAGTAACAAGCTTTCTGAATTAGTGGCCTTGATGGAGGAGGAACATCTGGATATCGTGGCAGTCACAGAAACATGGTACGCACAAAACCATGACTGGGACGTAAACATACCAGGATACACTATCTACAGGAGGGACAGAGAGGGTAAAAGAGGAGGAAGAGTAGCTCTTTACATATGGGAAGGAATCACTGCTATGCAGATGACACTCAGCTCTATATGTCCTTTGTACCCGAACAGAATGACGCATTATCGGTCTTTAATAACTGCCTCACTGAGATCCAGGACTGGATGAGTGCTAACTGGTTGAAACTGAATCCGGACAAGACTGAGGTGTTGGTTGTGGACCCGGGTCATCATGCAGAGAAGTTGACTCCAGGGTCTTCCTCTGGCATTGTACTAGGAGCCGCAGGGGTGTAGCCAGGGATTTCAGATCTGCACACCAAGTGGACTCACTGCTACCCCGCCTTGTTAGGGTGAGCTACGCCCCGGGGTTGTAGCCAGACAATATACAAATGTACACCAGGACTGTGTTTGTTGCCTCGTTTAACACAATAAATGCAACTTTTTCATCTCATGACAGTGGTTGTTGCCATGCATGGGTAAATACAAATACCATGCACTGTTCCCTAAGACACCACATACCAGCCCATAGCCTGTAAAGTTGTATTGTCCTTGGGATGCAAAGAGAGTATTAGTGACCAATCCTTCTAGTTTTGACTCTTATGAATAAAATTACAGAAAGGTTCAGTATTTTCTTTGTTAGTTTTCATGTAAAAAGGGCGCAGTTCAGAACCTATTTGCTACCCCCTTTAAATAAAATTGCACACCATGGAGTGCTTGGAGTATGCCTGCCTACACCCATGCTAGGAGGTAACCAGTTGAGACCTTCTGAACAGGTGCGGAATCTGGGCGTAATTCTTGACAGCGAGCTGACACTGAAGGCACAGGTGTCGGCTGCTGTCAAGTCTTTCTTTTACCATCTGAGGAATATCGCTCAGATAAAACACCTTGTTCCACACACGATGACCTTCCTGTGCTGGTCAACGCCTATGTTTCCTTGCATCTTGATTACTGTAATGCTCTATATCTAGGGTTGCCGGGAGTGGAACTCCATCACCTGCAGCTGGTGCATAATGCTGCAGCCAGGTTGTTGACTGGGTTACCAAGAACTTGCCACATCACACCTGTACTGCGCGAACTGCACTGGCTGCTGGTGCGGTGGAGAATCACTTTCAAGGTCGCTGACCTATAAGACCCTACACGGTCAGGGACTGGGCTACTTGCAAGATCTTCTTCGACCTTACCGCCTTCTTTGCCCACTCCGCTCCGCTGAACGAGGGATTGCTAGAGATTCCCAGGATTTGTCTTCAGTCATCTGGGGCCAGAGCTTTTTCTTTTATGGCCCCAACCCTGTGGAATTCTCTACCTTGTCGGATTAGAGAGTGTCTGTCCACAGAGTGATTTATGGCGTCTCTGAAAAGTTATCTGTTTGAATTAGCATTTGAATAAGTTTTCTGCTTCTTTTGGATGGCTCATTTTTCCAGTAACTGCTTTGCATGTTTGGAGGACCAGGAGGAAAGTGGCCTCTCGGACACGGAGCAGACGCGGGTGGAGCACCGAACTACTGCATCCAATAAGGGCAAAAAAACCAAGGGCTCCAAATCTCAAGGGGACAAACCAACTCCCCAAATGGAACCTGTGCTGGAAGCAATAAAGGACTTTTGTGCAGAGATGCGCGATGCTTTAAAAGACATTTGGTCTGAACTGGGTACACTACAAGGCTGTATCGACAAAGCCGATCAGCAAATATCCAGCAACACTAACAAGCTGGAAACACTGGAGGCCTCCATTTCCACCTTTGCTTATGAACAATTACAGATAGCCATGCACTAGGAGGATGCAGAAAATAGAGGGGAGACAAAAGAATGTTAAAATCTGTGGCATACCAGAGGGAGAGGAGGGGACCAATATAACTGCCTTTATCGATAACCTTCTTCAGCTGAAACTATATTTGGACCCTGATTTCCCACTGGACATAGAGAGAGAGTGTGCATATAGCATTGGGCCCCAAACCAACAAGGCCTGATGCTCTACTGTGCTCTGTGGTCATACGATGTATAAGCTACGCCATTAAAGATCAGCTGCTCATGAAGGCATGGCAACAGCAAAAAATAATGTATTCCTCCCAACGCCTGATGTTTGATAATGATTATGCCCCTGCCACACAGCACCTCAGACAAGAATACTCTCCTATATTTCCTCAGCTCAGAACATGGGATACGTTTTTGCACACCCTACCCGGCAAGAATGGTGGTTCATCTTCCGAATGGTCCAGTTACTTATTATTCTGCCACAGAGGTGAAAGCAGATTTAACAGCCAGAGGATCTATAAGGAGCATGCAGAAGGAGTAGCAAATAGAAGGCAAACTGCAAACAATCAGCAACAGCAACTGGTTCCCCTACCATTGCAGGAGATTTTCTAGAAATTACAGCAGTTTCATAACCCTATGTTGGAGCAGCACCAGCAACCTGGACCAACCCACTGAGAGAACTTGGTGACCCAGGGACACTGGAATTTCATTAAAGTACCTAACAGGTGGGTGTCTGGGGGGGGGATAGTTGTGGGTGGCCTTGATGGGATAAGTTCTGTTGGCCACAGTATATAAAAACATATGTGTAGTCTCTTTATATTTCCAATTGGGACAGCAGATGGGATATAAATCCAGGCCAGCTATCCTGGGAAAAGAGATGCCAACCTTCTGTCCTGTCGGGTGCAGCTGGGTGGCTGCCTTTTCCCTCCTGGCTGCGAACCCAATTGACCTAACCACAACCTATTGAGAAACTGATAGACAGCATACAGTGGATTTTCTTTTCCTGCATAGGTCCGAATGTTATTTTGAACTATATAAAAGGCCTGGAACCTTTTTGGTCTGGTTATTTGAGGGAACCAGATGGACCTTCCCAAATAAATAAAGGAAACAAAGGAAATAGAATATTCTCCGGTAGTGGGGAGGACCGAATATTCCCTACCTCGGGGAAACTTTTTATTCTATCCTCAGTTTCTGAGGGGGTCAGGGGGGAGAAAATTACTTAGAGGAACAGTATCTTCTAGAACATTTGTCTGGACATTCTTTTTTCCTTTTTTAGTAGCCATTTTCTATTTTCAGTTTTAAAAATTACAGTATCTCTCATGGGTTGATGGGCTAAAAGGCCTGACATAAATCTTTAATGGGTCAGTTCTCCCACATGCTAAATTAGATATTTTACCTCTAGGAGGGGAATGGAAGAGGTGCCTTGGGACTGAAAATAGGGAGGGACCTGGATTATAACAAAATGGTGTGAGGAATTAGATGAGTCCAGGAAGATGGGCCAAATTAAGGTATTACGATGGCCCCTAGGGGGCTATAATTATCTCGGGACTATCTGTGGGTTGGGAGGGGGGCCTATTATGTAAACGCTTCTGTGGTTCCTTGACTTGTGCCATGGGTTTGAAATTTGAAGGCAGAGTCATCTAACGAAAATAATGGGAATCAAAAAGGCCTGAGATGAAGCTTGGGGGGGGGGGCCTCTAACCTAGAACATAGGAATCAAAGAGGTGATGCACAAAATATGAATCTAATTAAATGGAGGAGGGCCCGAGGCTTTCAAGGGAATCACCATGACGTCACCAATGTGGGGTTGTTGCCATGTTTTTGTGGTAATGATCACACTAGAGGTTTTTCTAGCTTCGCAGGAGGATGACACCACTAAGGTGCTTCCTTCTCTGGACAATTAAGGTGGCAGTTTTATTCTGCCTTCATGTTAGAAGTCACGTTGTACATAATTCTGATAACTGGTTCAGTTTTTGATAATTTTTTCCTGAGTCGGGTGGAAAAGGGAGGGAGAGGTGCGGTGGGTAAGTTTGTTGTACATAGTTTGTACTGTATATATTTCCTCTCAAATTGGTTAACACATTTGAAAAAAAAGAGCAGCACAATAAGGTTTAAGGTCATAAATACATGTTTATTCGCAGTATCTAAGGAAAGAAATGATACACATCCACTGAGGGTCTTGGGGACTGCTCTCCACCTTTGTTCTCCCTGTTCACTGCTTTGGATCTTCAGGATGGCAGGGAGTGGGTGGATCCTCCCCAGGGCCCATGGATACTGACAGATCTGAGAAACTACAGTCTTAAAAATGGGGTGTTGAGGGGAGCAGTCTTATTCTATTCTGACTATGTCCTCATCTGAGAAACCTATAATGATTATTTCACAGAATATTAATGAACTTCATAGCCCGATTAAAAGGGCAAGGGTTATGCAATCTTAAAAAACAATCAGCCGAGCTCTATTTTATGCAAGAAATACATCTTTCAGAATCCGAGCATATGAAGTTGCACTGGGGTCAGAGATACAGGGTATTTGCTTCCTCCCACCCAAGTGGACGTAGGAGGGGTGCAGTAATACTAATTCCACACACAACACCATTAGAAGGTAATCAAAGCTACAGTGACCCTCAGGGCAGATTTATTATCATACAAGGCACAGTGTATTCTAGAGCGGTGACCCTGGTTAGTGTTTATTTGCCCCCCCCCCCAGTCTTCCGTGCAGGTGGTTCGCAACTTTGTAGCAAAGGTACTGGAAACTTTGGAGGGGATGCCGATAATGGGGGGAGACTACAATCTGACCTGGTCACAAGTTCTGGACACAAGTAACCCTGGGTCCCATAGGTCTTCTAATTCTCTTCGATACATGAAAAGTACTTTTGACCAAATGGGCCTCATAGATATCTGGAGGACAATGTACCCAACTCAGCAGAGTTATATGTACCTTTCCCCCAGATTTCACAGTTACTCAAGATTAGACTACTTTTTTTATGATGTGAACATTACACTTTAATCAGAGATATAACTATAGGAGTGAGGGTCCATTCTGACCATCATTTCCTTCTCCTCAAGTTGGATATAGGTAAGAAATCAAAAAATTCACTGTGGCGTTTCAATACTACGTTATTAAAAGATCGGCAATTTGTTGACATGATACAGCAAAAGATTCATAGAAACACAGAAACATAGAAGTTGACAGCAGATAAGGACCGCAAGGTCAAATAATAATCCTCAAATAATAAGGGAAAATACTGAAACGGTTCGTTCAAAGGGGATACTATGGGACACCACTAAAGTAGTGCTGCATGGAAAAATAATAGCCTAAGAGGCAATAAAAAGAATGATAGAGGGAATACCGTTGGGTCAAATTGAATATAAGCTGGGACTGTTTGCGGACAAGTCCTTTTGACATTGACCACACCGGAGGAATCCATCCTGGCAGCCTGGTCCCTGTTGGATCTTTATGAACAGGTGGTGGGGGGTTTAGCTGAAAAAGACCAAAACTGAAATTCTTCTACTTAACTTCTCCTCCTCTGAGGCATTGAAGAAAGCCCTACCGATACGATGGCATAGATTATCAATAAAATATTTGGGAATATATATTCCCAAACACTTACACAATTTGGAGTTATTTAATTATGAACCTAGCGCACAGACTGTTCAAACAGATCATAGAAATGGAGTGATTTGTACTGTCATTTTACCAAATAATTGAAGTAATACGAATGAATGTACTTCCCTGCTTACTGTACATATTTCAGTCTATCCCATATTTCCCACCACAATTCTATTTCAAATCCTAAACCATTATAATATCTAATTTTATAGAGGGGAGACCTAGAATTTGCTTGTCCATTCTCCAACTGTCCCAGAGCCAGGGAACAGGGGAACTTACCAAACCTAAAATGGTATGCCATTGCTTTCTTTCTCAAAATAGCTTTCCATTGGTTAGCAGAAGAACGTAGGGCACCATGGAAGGATACTGAATTTGTGCTAAATGACCTACATGATATATTTTGGATACTATTGGCTTCAGAAGGCAACAATCTCCCGCTTAGGGATTTTACGGATATAACCGCCCACATTCTCAAAATTTGGTTTAAATTAAGAGACACCCTAAATTTGCAGAAATACTTTTCTATATGCGATTACTAAATGCCAACTCAACCTTTTTACCAAATCAAATGGACATTACTTTCAAACAATGGCACTGTATGGTGACTGCATTTGTTTTACCAATGTATTAATAAGGAGGGGGGGGGCGATCCCTTTCGAGGTAATGCAGCGAAGTTATGGGTTGTCCTCCAGAGAGCAGTATTGTTACAGTCAGGTGATGAGATATCTGCAACAACAACTCGAAAGATGTACAAAACTCCCAACTCGCCCCCCCTTGAGTTGAGTGTACCACTCTGCTACACAGCCACACATTTAATTGGGCAAATTTACAAAATATTGCTGGACAATTTGGGGGACACCACTTCGTCAATCTTAGAAAGCTGGAATGGAGATCTGGGGTCCCAAATTTCTCAGGATGAATGGCTTGGCTCGACCTTACAAGCAGTCAAAGTCACTACCATTGTACCATGGCGAGAGTTTGCATGGAAATGCTGCAGCTGATTCTTTAAGGCACCTGTCATCCTCATTAAATATTTACCACCTCAGTATGGTTACTGCTGGAGGAAGTGTGGGTTCGGTACGACAACTTATCTCATGTGTTCTGGTCTTGCCCCCAGCTTACCCCCTTCTGGTTTCTGATTCAGAGGGAAGTGGGTGACTGTTTGGGTAAAACTGTTGAACTTACAGAGGAAATGACCCCATCCTACAGCCATACTCCTCTTCCATGGCACAAGATATTATTGTCAGTTTTATTGTTGGCGGCAAAGAAAGCAATAATGAAAAGATCGATGAAACAGATCATTCCCACAGTATACCAGTGGCAGATAGTACTCTTTATCAGCTTGAGAGACTAGCTGCAGGCTTATCGGATACGCTTCTGAAGTTCACAGCACGATTGCAGCAGTGGGTATGGTACATGCTTAACATTGATAGTTCATTTGTGCCGTGAGGAGTAGGAAGAGATCTGGGAAAAGAGGACCGCTCCCTGCGGGTTAGAAGGTGAACCAGGGGGTTCATATTAATTGCTACAGTGCTCATAATGTCTTGCCTATACACCTCCATGCCAATTAATCTGTGGAAATGTCTAATCATAATGAAGTAATATAGTTGGACAACAGGACTTAATTTATTGTATAATGTATCAACTATTACAGGAAACTACAAACCAATGTATGTCAGAATGACCTTTCAAATACTGTATGGATATTCTAAAAAAGTCTCTTACTAAAAATGATTTAAAAAAGAAAACTCTGACAACTGATTACGTTTCCTAAAATCAAGGTAGATTCATACACCCCCTTCTTTTTTATTTACAATCAGCATTGGTGATGACCAAGCACTTCTTGACTCTTATATGACACCCAATTGTTTCTTTTTTTTATATTTCCTTAATGTCTGCTCTTAACCACTCTGATATGCTGTATGTCTTTTGTCTAACAGGGTGAGCAATACCTGTCACTATTATATGCTCAACTCCTTTTGCTCAGCCTGGCACTGTGGTAAAAGTATTGCTAAATGTCTTTACCAAGTTACGAATTTCTGCAGTTTGTTTGGAGGTTAAAGAACACCTTTCATGATGGTTCAAAATGTTACAGCTTGTAGTCATTATATGCAGTACTAGACCTGAAAGGGTGTGTGTGCATTTGTTATTTTTGGCCAAGGTTTACTCTGCCTTCCATTATTTGGATTTGTTTTGGAGCCCTGCTGCACTTACCTTTGCTGTTCAGCTGCTGGGCTGCTGGCTCGTGATGACATCACTGTAGGGCAGATGAGTGACTCACACTGTGCAGTTGCGTTGCAAGGGAAAACTACCAGTACTCAGTGTACATACTGTGTTCCCCCTTCCTCGACACCCTGTTAGCAATGCAGTATGCAAATATCCAAATGCTTTGTCAGTTTTTTTTTTGTTAAATTGACTCTTCCCTATAGTGATGTTAGCAGTACAACCCTGGGCCCACAGCAACACCAGGCTTGCTACAGACGCTCTGGTACACCCTGCAGTTTTTAGCAGCTCAGAATGCAAAATCTAACTACAGTGGACAGTAATGAAATACAGTTTCAGAATCAATGCAAGAAGGGGTAATTTATGCATGAAAGTCAAAAGGACCATGAAAGATGCTCTTTAAGGAAACACCACCTTTACAGTGTAACCCCCCCCCCCCCATGAATGAGGGTTCCCAAAAGTCTTCCTTGGGTGTGCCTAAATGCCCACTGCCAGGCTGGTGTCCTGTGTCTTAACCATTTAAAAGCAATTGCATGCGAGTGCCTTTGTAGCCTCTGTGTTCTTTCTCTTTAAGAGCTGCCTATATCGCAGTGTATAATTAATCTGGGTGGGGGATGAGTGTTTCTATGCTCGAGTCCTGCCTGGGCTGTCAGATAATCACTCCATTCTGCCATCACTAATTGTGCAGAGGAAGCTCTGTTAGACGCTGTACTTATTTACTGATTATCTGTTCTAATAATAATGATATCAAAGTTTGCCTAACCTGCCTTCTTTGCAGCATGGACATTTCTATAAATCACCACCATCTTGGTTCTGGACTGTCATTGTGGACCAGTTAGTGCCTTCTGGGGTCCTAAAATGGAGCCTGCCCCAGGGGCCTTGTGGGAGCAAATTTCTGTAGGATTTGTAGTTTTTCCACCTTTTTTTTTTTTTTAGTTGTTTAACCAGGTGAGACACACTAAGCTGAAAGCTTTTTTACACTTTGGTGCCTAAATGAACCTGGAGGAGGAGTCCTTGCTGTGACAGACAGATGAATCGATGACTTGAACCTTTTGGATCAGAGGGAACGTCCCAAGCTGTCTGCAGCAGAGAGTCAGTCTGAGATTGTAGTTGAGAGAGTGAACAGCTTGAGACATTCGTACAGCTGCTCCTGTGTAGTCGCACGGGAAACTGGTGGAAAGGCTGAGTTTGGCCTGTCTGCCTGCTGTCCCTTGAAAGGGATCCTTAAAGTGTGCTTAAATAACCGGACTATGTCCTAACCAATTGTGACAAAAGCCATCGAATCGTGACTGTACCATTGCCTGAAGAAGACCGAAGATTTGCTGTACGGGATCGGCCTGTCAGGATGTCTGAATCATAACAGGGATCACGGTTTTGCTCAGCAAAGCTGAAATTGCAACCTGACTGTCATCTGACCTGTGGTATTGTGTTTTGTCTTACCATAAATGTGCTGAATGTGGTCAGTTGGTCACGATTTGGTTCCCCACTGCCTAATTGCATCATGCTTGCTGGAAGCTGCATCTGGCATTTACTGAACTGAATCCAAACTGCTCACCCAGCCTGGGCTCTGCCACCTTGGCCCAGCCAGCTACACCAGGCGCGGAGATCACCATCGATAAGAGACTCATCCGAGGATCAGCCCCCTGCTCAACCATCTCGAACAGGAATGACACCTCGGTGATTCGTGTGGGCCCTGCTTCTCCTGGCGTACCAGCTTGTCAACCTGCAGTCTCCATCTCTTCCCTCCTGTGTTTCATATTGGGTAGCATGAGTAAACCCCAGGGTAGCTCCCTGCAACATCAGCTAAATCAAAAGTGTTGTCATCTGGTTCCTTTGTTGTTTCCTTGTCATGAACTGAGCCTCCAGGATCCGGATTACAAATTGTGTGTGGTTGTGCATGTTTCTTCTTTCCATCACAGGGCCCCGACCACCTGTAACACTGGCCTACCCCAGGCAATGAATTAGGCTAGCCCACCTTCGTTCCAACTGGGTACCCAGAGTGTGTGATTATGAAGGGACTCAAGTGCATGCATGATTGCCTGATTAAATCAGTTACAGTACTAATCAGCCAAATTACTCCCCTCCCTTGTTCATTCCCCCTGAATAAATCAGATCTAATTATTTTTGCATTTAACCTGACTGTGGTTCCATTTTCTACCAGAAGCACTGTACTGTTGTTACGTGCTGTGTCTAACCTTATTTTACAGAGGGTCTCCAGGGTCAGACTGGTGGAACCAACCCTGGTGGTAAGTGCAAACCAAGTGGGGATTTGTATGCTGATTAGGGGTGAGTGTAACTGTGTCTCTTGTACATTGCTTAGGCCACTAGAGGGGAAAGAGGGGGGTTACAGTTTCCCAGAGGGCTGTACCCAGGTCAGCTATGCTACCAGTAACCCTGTCCTCTGAGTGGAGGCATCATTTTTCCGTACCCAGGCCCCTTAACCTGCACCTAGCCATGCAGGCAAGGGTAGTAGCCCTTGGGATAGCACCACCTAGGGGTTACAACAGCATCAGCAGTTTTGTTCCAGTCTGTCATAAGCTATATCAGTATCTTCTGTAGAAGTTTCTGGTAAAACTAACACAGCAGCATTTGGTGTTTTTTCAACCCATTTCTTCAGAAGGTTAGCATGGTATATCTTGGTAGGATTTCTCTTATCAGGGGTCTCAGACTCATAGTTAACAGTGACAGTACATCTAAACACTTTTTAAGGCCCTTGCCACTTTATTAACAGTTTATTTTCCGTAGTAGGTAACAGTAGCAAGACTTTTTCACCTGGCTCAAAAACTTCCTCTTTTGCCCATGGTTATAATACACCTTCTGCTGGGTTGGGGGCTCTTCCTGATTACTATGGGCAATTTCAACATATTTTGCCAGTTTCTTTCTCAGGGCACACATATAAGATGTAACAGATTTATTTCTGAGTAGGGTTATCTTCCCATGTTTCTTTTATTACATCTAGTGGCCCTCTAGGTTGTCTACAATACAGCATTTCAAATGGCGAAAAACCTGTTGAGGCCTGTGGCACTTCTCTGTAAGCAAAAAGCAGGTAAGGTGAGTACTGATCCCAGTCTTTCTTGTCCTCTTTCACAGATCTTTTTAACATGTTTTAGAGGTTGCTTAAAATGCTCAACAAGACCATCTATCTGAGGGTGGGTTCCACAGTGCTGCGGCGACACAGAGCACAGCGACCATCAGTACAGCAATGGCACAACACTGCCAATTGGTGTTGTGCCATCGCTGGAGTAAACTGTGTTTTCTGTGGGTTGCTTTGCCCCCACACACTCCATGTGGGGAGGCTCTGCCCCCCCACACCCACTGGACTTAAAATAATGAACTCCAAGTTGGAGTTGGTTCGGGGAGGGGGCAAACACCCCAGAAGCAGCTTTGTCAGGAACCCAGCGGACCATCACAGTTAACTGTTGGAAATGTCGCTGTGATGGTCTTCGCTGTATTCCCGTCGCTGTTGCAACGTGATACCCTGAGGGTGATAAGGGGAGGTTCTTATGGCAGTGATATCTTTGCATACTGTGTGACTCTTAGCAAGTCACTTAACCACCCAGTGCTCCCAGGTCACCCCTGAAAACAGGCACTTGTGCCTAGTGGGTCTTACCCGGTTACCAAAGACTAAAAAAAACAAAAAATACCTAGTAACTGGTACTAACCCTGATCAGTAATAATCTCTTTAGGTATGCCCACCTTGCTGAAAATTTTGCTAGTCACATACTACCAAAATGAAGCAATTACCCTTTTTTTACTTTTGTCTAAGGGGCCAAACACATCCATTGAAATTCTCTCAAAATGCACATCTGTCAAGGGTAGGGTCACCAAGTGCACCTTATCTTTTTAGTCACTGAGGCTACTTTCTGACATTCAGTACAAGAACTGCAATAGGTAGCAACATCGTCTTGAATCCCAGGCCAGTAAAATCTGTACAGCGATCTCGCAAGGGTGCAATCCCTCCCTGAGTGACCAGCCATAGGACTATCATGTGCTATCTGTAACAACTCAGTTCTATGCTTCTTTGGTATGACCAATTGTTCTATCACTTCCAGCATCTGAGTATTAGCCCAAACTCTGCACAGTAACCCATTACATTTTTTAAATATTGGTCCACGTGTTTTTGTTTCACCTCCAGCTGCCTAAAAAAATCTTGGAGAGAAACTTCATTAGTTTGCTCTGAAACAAAATCACAATCAGTTATCAGTTTAGTTTAAGTATTTTCATATATCAACCCCTTATGTCCATCAGTCTTTTGTTGCCACTGTTTTTTTCAGGCATCTTCTTTGTTTCCTGGATTTCTGGGTCTTGAAGCTGGTCTCAAACAAGTCTGCATCAAAGTCACCAAAAGTAAAAATGTCCCTACCATCTGAAATTTTCTTTGCCTGTACTCTTGTTACCACCACCACTGCTGAAACTGCAGGTTTCACTTCTTCTGAGAGTAACTTAGTAAATCCTGGAAAGTCATTTCCAATAATCACAGGTACAGATAACTCAGGTACTACCCCCACTTTAATTTGACGTGACACCCCATTAATATCCAGAGTGACTTGTGTCGTGGGATAGTATCACGTGTCTCCATGGATGCAGATGACACCAGTACCTGGTCCTTTTGTGCAGTTCATTCCCAGAACTCCAACAGGATCTGTCTGCTTCCTGAATCTATAAGTCCCTTGACAGTTTTATCTCCCACCTTGACATCTGTTAAATATTTGCCCCAATTTGCTAAGGAAAAATCTGTTCAAATGTTACCCTCCTTACTTTTATGGCAGGTTCTTGCAATATGACCTGGCTTATTACAATTATAGCAAATAAAGTCTTTGGGTGCAGATTTGTTACCCCCCACCAGAGTTATCCGACCTGGAGTTAAATCAGGAAAAAGAGGGTCTTACCGTTCTTTAGCCATTACTTCACTGCTGTGGTGTCTGTCTGGCCATCTGATAGTCCTCAGCCAAAGAAACATCCTTTTCCCCACTTTCTGGTCAGTATTCTTTTACCCAAAGCTGCATGTCTGTGGGAAGGATGTTGATGATTTGCTCCACTGCAGATATGTCATTGATCTGTGGGACTGTTTTGCCCTCTGGTTGGAGCCATTTAATAAGTTGTTCTCTAAGCTGGATGAATCCTTCTCAAGGTTTGTCAACTGAGTGGTACTTCAAGGATCAGAATCTTTGCCTGTAGGTATTTCCTGAGATGTCATATCTTTTCAGGATTTCTCTTTTCACAAAGTCATAGTTTTCTGACTGTGCAGTGACCATATTGCAGTAATAGATCCAGAAGCAAATGATTTGATACCTTTTAATGGACCAACATAGATGTAACAACAAGAACAAAGTGCTCTAGCTTTCGGACCAACCAGTCCTTCTTCAGAAGCTCATGGCAGTTGTTTAGAAAATACAATACTTATAACAGCTAGATAATGCAGAGAAAACAGAAAAAATCCCATTGGTTTAAAATACTCATTTAAAAAAAAAAAAAAAAAACAGAAGATGATGTCAGAAAGTTTAACAGTACAATACTGCCCTCAGTCCGAATGAACCTTGGGTTCAGATGTGCTTAGTGCAACACACATACAAAGAATCCTACTGCACATAAATTTAATTGACATAAGATAACACTGCTGAAGCAGATAACTCCCAAATCAAGCCATGAGTGTCACAGTCAGTATAAGGATGTGATTACTGAAAAGCAACCCCACCCAGCTATAAGACAAACTAAGACAGTTATAGGGCTCATGAATTACAATGTATGCATTAAAGACAAGAATTACCAGTAAAGTTGTCTAAAAACATCAGTGCACAACTGTGATGTGTAAAACCTAGCTGGACATGCCACCCAGCTGTATTCTCAAGCTAAATAAAAGGCCCAAGAAATTACAAAAACCTCAGGACTATATAAATGATAATTTAAATGTAAATTGATAATATTAGTGTTAAACAAAAACTCTAGTCGAGGAACCTCAAGGAATTCAGACCATGCAGCCTGATATGTACTGATGTCAATATATACTGAGAATGTAGCAACTTCATGTACCACAAGTGTCTAGGAATCTGAAAAGAGATAAAATGTAATTTATCTCCTCCTGTTCATACAAACAATACAACCTAACCCACCCACATCACAATAATGTGGGTGGGAGATCTATAGCTAAACCAGATGTCTCTCCTCTCTCCCCCTCCTTTTTCTCTGTCTCTCTCTCTCTCTCTCCCACAGACACACACACACACTCAATCTCTCCTAGTGAACCTATATTAACTTCAGTCACTGTAATTGTTCCCAAAGGAATACAACTAGTCATGAAATCCTGAGAAAATTACTACAATATTAGCCTAATGTAAAAAGATATGTGCAGGACCCCCAAGCAAATGAGATCACACATTCCCAATATGTACAGAGTTACAAAAATTATATATAACAGTATAAGATAACACTCCTGTATGTACACTAACAGGCTGGGTAATCTGAATATGGTGCAATGGAATCAATCCCCACAGGCAAAGATAAAAGTAAGGAGAAATTATTTATGTGTGTGAAATAAAAATAGTAACATTATAACTCCATATAGCTAAATAGAGACTTACCTCAATGTGACAGCAAGCCCCACATCTGTTATATCACATACCTCACAACACATACCCACACACATACATACACACATGCATCCACATCTCACACATGCTGAAGTCCTATAATATGTCAGTTTGAAGAAGAAAAGGTCTGTGGATGTTAGTTTCTATAGTGTCCCATAAAGCCAATATCCAAGTTCATCCCATCTGCTACCATACTGAGATGTAAAATAAGTTTAATCTCAAAAGCTCGTCTCTGTTGTGTGTTTTTGAGATTTCCTTTTAAGACCATTACTGACATATCTGAGACTGAGTGGTCAGGCTGGGAGAAGTGATGCCCCACTGGTTTTCAGTCTTCCTTGCTGTAATAGTATGTCTGTGTGAGTTCATCCTAGTGCGGAGCTGTTGGCGTGTCTCTCCTACATAACCTGTTTGTGGACATCTCTTGCACTGAATGAAGTAAACAACATGTCGTGACATGCATGTATAACTCCCATGCACCTGGAATTGTCTGTTTTGTGATGTAACCACACAGTATGAGGTAGAAATGAGCCCACAAGTCTTGCAGGGGCGTTGATTGCAGGGTCGTGTGCCATTGTGTGACATGGTATTCTGTTCCGGTGAAAGTTTGCTCCTAATAATTAGGCTGGATAAATTTGGCGGTTGTTTAAAAGATAGTAGTGGGAGTTCCTTAAAAATACAATTAAGGGTGTCATCCTCACGAAATATTGGGTGGAGATCTTTAATAATCTTACGCAGACGTTCAAGGTCTGGATGATATATGACTACCAAGGGTATTCTTTCTGTATCTGTCTTTTCTTTATATTGAAGTAGTTGTTGTCTTGGTACTTGCATTGCCCGTTCTGTTATCCTGTCAATTTCCTGGAAGAGTGTCCCTGCTCCATAAAGGTGTTTTCAACATAGCCAAATGTGTCATCTGTCATCCTCATTTGAACAAATACGTTGACAACGAAGTGCTTGACTGTATATGACAGATTTTTTGTATGGTTTGGGTGGTTACTTTTCCTGTGCAGGTATCTCTGTCTGTCTGTTGGCTTCCTGTAAATACATGTATGTAGGTTCCATCATAATGATGACTGTGGTGTCCAGAAAGTTAACCTTGGTGGTAGAGTACTCCAAGGTAAGCTTTATAGTAGGGTGGAGATTATTAAGTTTGTGATGAAAATCTTTGAGTGCATCTGTGCCTTCCGTCCAGATGATAAACAAATCATCAATGTAACGGAAATAAGCCAGTGGTTTGTGGGGATACTGCCTTAAAAATCCTCCTCCAAGTCAGCCATAAAGAGGTTAGCATACTGTGGAGCCATTTTGGTGCCCATTGCTGTTCCCATAGTTTGAACATAATGTTTACCATTGAAGTTGATTATGTGTCAAAATGAATTCCATAAGTTCCCCCACCACTCCAGGGTTGATGTTTTGGTCAGGTCCTTTCTCATGTATGTATTTAAGGCATGCTGCAATGCCATCTGTGTGTGGAATATTAGTGTACAGGAATGTTACATCCATTGTCACTAAAATGGTATCAGGTGGTAAATCCTTATAACCAGAAAGTACACGCAACAAGTGCGTAGTGTCCTGGATATAACTGTCTCTTTCCATAACCAGCGGTTTCAAAATGGTCTCTACAAACCCTGAGATCCCCTCAGTCAAGGTACCATTACCAGAGACTATGGGTCTCCCTGGATTGCCAGGTTTATGTATTTTAGGCAGCATGTAGAATGTCCCTGGCTTTGGTTCAGCAGGAATGAGGTGAGCTAGTTTCTTTCGGACATGGTCAGGAAAAGTTATAATTAAGTCACATAGTTCATCTTTATATCTTGTAGTGGGTCACTCTCAGTTCTCTGTAGTATGTAAGATCTGTTAGCTGTCTATTAGCTTCAGTAATATAATCCTCTCTGTTTAAAATCATCACTGCAGAACCTTTATCAGCTTTTTGATGACAATGTTGTGGTTTGATTTCAGTGTCCCTATAGCTCTCCGTTCCAGTGGAGAGAGGTTATAATGGGTTTGTTTTTGCCTGGTAAGGATCTGACCACTGACTTGTTGGCGGAAACAATTAATATAATTGTCTAGTTTTTATTCGCCCACTTGAGGGGTAAAATCAGATTCCTTTTTCTTATCCATTACGTTATTGCTGTTTGCACTGTCTTCACTACAGTGATTTCTTCCCTGCCATGAAAAGAATTCTTTAAGTCTCAATCTCGAAGTACTCCTCTAGTTCACCACAAAACAGTATGTTATCAGTGGTTTTGTTGGGCAGAAAGTGAGGCCTTTGAAAGTACATTCAGTTCTCCAGTAGTCAGTGTGTGGTTGGACAAATTAACAACTGAAAGGTGCCCATCAGTATTGTGTTGTTGTTCAGTGACTCCATTATATGCTTCATGGTTGTTAGGAAGTATGGTATGTTGAAGGGCATCTAATTTCCTATTTTTCACAAGCATGGCTTTTCTTAAGGTCCTTTGGTAGTTAATGTGTGTCTCTCGCAAGATGTCTTGAATAGGTTCCCCAGACACCCTTTCCAGAGTGGTTACAATTTCAGCAAACTCTTTGTTAAGAACAACTTTTTAGGCATATGACATGCGAATCCTGTGATTACTCAGTTTCTCAGAGGTCCTATGACAAAGTTGTTCTGCATAAGTAGAATTGTTTGTATTTCTTAATGGATTCCAAATAGTAAGACCTTTAGGGATAATGTTTCTCCTCTTGCACTGGGTTAGAAAATCCAGAGAGAGAAAAAAGGAGGGGGGAGAGAGAGAGAGAGAGAGACAACATCTCGTTTAAGCTATGTATCTCCCCCACCCACATTATTGTGATGTGGGGTGGGTTAGGTGTATTGTTTGTATGAACAGGAGGAGATAAATTACATTTTATCTTTTCAGATTCCCTAGACACTTGTGGTACATGAAGTTACTACATTCTCAGTATATATTGACATCAGTACATATCAGGCTGCATGGTCTGAATTCCTTGAGGTTCCTCGACTAGAGTTTTTGTTTAACACTAATATTATCAATTTACATTTAAATTATCATTTATATAGTCCTGAGGTTTTTGTAATTTCTTGGGCCTTTATTTAGCTTGAGAATACAGCTGGGTGGCATGTCCAGCTGGGTTTTACACATCACACAGTGTGCACTGATGTTTTTTAGACAACTTTACTGGTAATTCTTGTCTTTAATGCATACATTGTAATTTCATGAGCCCTATAACTGTCTTAGTTTGTCTTATAGCTGGGTGGGGGTTGCCTTTCAGTAATCACATCCTTATACTGACTGTGACACTCATGGCTTGATTTGGGAGTTATCTGCTTCAGCAGTGTTATCTTATGTCAATTAAATTTATGTGCAGTAGGATTCTTTGTATGTGTGTTGCACCAAGCACATCTGAACCCAAGGTTCATTGGACTGAGGGCAGTATTGTACTGCTAAACTTCTCTGACATCATCTTCTGGTTTTTTTTTTTTTTTTTAAATGAGTATTTTAAACCAATGGGGATTTTTTTCTGTTTTTCTCTGCATTATCTAGCTGTTATAAGTATTGTATTTTCTAAACAACTGCCATGAGCTTCTGAAGAAGGACTGGTTGGTCTGAAAGCTAGAGCACTTTGTTCTTGTTGTTACATTTATGTTGGTCCATTAAAAGGTATCAAATCATTTGCTTCTGGATCTATCCTTGCAAGGACCAATACAGCAACTACTAAATCTAGATTTCATATTGCAGTAAGCAAGTTGGGCTTTACCTGTCAGGTAAGGTACCAACCTGATTGCCTATTGCTGTTTTGGCCATTAGCAGGCTGTGGCAACCCTTTCAAAAGTTGTCAAGTATGCTTCAGTGTCATCCGCAGGACACAGCTTTGATGTCTTTTAAGTTCTTCATGTTTTGTTGATCAGCTGGATGTGTGCCAGATACTCCAGCTTGCAAGGCATCCAACCATTGCTGCTCCTGTCACTGCATCTCGTCTATTCTCTGGTGCTCCTGTCACTGCATCTTTTCTTTTCTCTTCTTCTTTGTCTCTCTTTGTTGTACTGCCTTGTTGCATAGCCCACCATTTGAAGAAGGCAGACATGCCTTCAGGTTCTTGCCCTGCCTCTTCTTCTTTTTCCATCATTTGTGCTCGCTATACAGTCTGAGTTTGAGTTTTGTCTCTTCTAGTTTTGCTGCCATTCTTCTGGTAATCACTCCTAGACCAGCTGTTGCAGGATCCATACCTTTCTTCTTCCCTGGTATCAGGTCCAATACCCACGCACAGAACTCCTGGCTTAGAGTATGCACGGCGTAAATCCCAGTTAGTCTGACACCATCTATATTTTTATAACTACAGATAAGCAAGGTGGGAGAAAAGATAGAAACAGCAAGAAACTGCAAGTGTAAGCAGGGAGATAGCAGGAAGTAGAGAATCATGAGACTGTCAAAGTGATCAGTTCCTAGGTATCACAAGAAAATTTGATTGCACAATCAGACATACAGGAGACAGAAAAGGAGAGGATAGAACAGATCCTTGTTTTTAACTCTTTCTGTATAACAAATGGGCAGGGTCTCATTCAACCCTGCCACAAGACCCCCTCTGAGGTAGTGGACCCTATCCCGAAAAGGGTGTTGTGGAGATCCTGCTTTTCTTGGTTATTCTGTTACCTCTATTAGCAGGTCCAAGATATTGATATATTTATTTTTTAATTGTAAATTTTGCTGTTTGAGAATGAGCTCAAGTCATTGCAGGTGCAGGTGTAGGTAGGAAGGAGAACTGTGTGCCTCAGATGCTGCTTTTCTCCTCCAAAGAGGGATGGTGGGGCCTTCTGCTGTATTATCACAATGTGGTTGGCCATAAGTGGCAGTGCAGCTGGGAAAGCTGGGTATATCCTAGGAGGGAGAACATATGGATGCTGGTGTCTAGCTTGCCAGCACCTAAGGACTGCATGACATGTGCTCTTAAGGAAGGCCTAACATGGGGGGTAGGGGCAAAACATCGGCCATGACCAGATAGATGACTCTTGACCTACCCCCAACATCCAACACAGGCTCTGCTGGTCACCTCCAGGAAAGGGCTTGTGGGCCTTCACAGGCAGCTGGATTACACAAACTGTGAGAGAAGGCTGTACACCTAGAGGGATCGTCTGAGGGAGTGTGGCACTGTGATAGAAGGGAGGTGCCTCAGGGTCCCAGGAGGGTCTACCAGTAGAGACTCTTAGGACAGGAAGGTGGCATATAGTGGCAGTGGAAGGAGGTCCTGGTAATTGGTCCCAAGACAGGTAAAATGAATCATATACTCAAGATAGTACAGTTTAGAGCTGTATCTCATTTTCAGTGGGATCCTGCTTTCAACCCATTATTTGCAGCTGGGTAGACAGAAGCATTAAAAGGTTAAGAGATTTGGTCAGGGTCACACAGCATGTAAGTGGTTCCGGTGGGATTTAAACCCAAGTCTGTTGTGTTTTTATTTGCCCAAGCCTTTTCTCTAGCTACTAGACCATGTTGCTTCAAATTTATTTATAGTTGATGACTGGGAAAAGTGGACTGGCAAACCTTTCCTATTTGTAGTCATATTCTGGGGTTGAGCTCATTAGGATCCATGTCCCAGGATTTGTGAGAACACCTGGTACCATCATCCTCATGCCCCACAAATCCCCTGGGCTTGCATCACAAATGCTTTAATGCAGAGCCTGGCATGTATTACCACTTATTTAAAACAGGGCAGAGATGCTCGATTAGTTCAGGTCACGCTGGCACTGACACAGTTTTGTTGGAGGCTCTGAAATTAATTTTTGAAGCTACTGTAGTTAATGCTTGAGACTGTCTCAGTGTCGCTAGGAGATTTTTCCATGCTTTCGTTCCCAGCTGAAAGATGGCTGTCAGACCTGTGCTAGTTTTAGCTAGTGAGTCATGGAACACATCTGCAGGGGTTGATCATAGGGAAAGGGTATTTCAGTTGGGCATCAGGCTGTTGATTAAAGGCACAGGTGAATTATTTCTTATGAGACTGAACAGTAAGACTTCCTATTTACAATTGCTTCTTGTGGTAGGGGACATCACACCCATGTTTGTAAAGTAGGCAGTGCTGGGTTATTCCTTTGCATTATACTATACTGGGAATTTGTAATGATTCCATGTATGCGTCATGGGATGTTAGTCCTGAGACACCCCAGCTAAGCAACTTTGGAAAGACTGAAGCTGAAATCTGAAATGCCGTGGAAGAAATAACTCCCACCAAGCTTGGAAGACAAGAATAAAGAAACAGAAATGCATGTGATTTAATAGAGGTAGATGCTGTGAAATATGCTATGGTGGTGGGAGGAAAGATGAAGCACTCATGATAGAAATCATGTAGGTGTAATTACTATTGATTGACGTCATCAACTTGACACTAATCTACGAACATGCATTTGTTTATTGTCTCACCTCTAAATGTATGTCAAATGTATGTATAACATTTTTAAAATATATTTTTATTGAGTCGACATGAACTACAAAGTCCAATTAAGACAAAGAATAATGCAGTCCCTGATGATGCAAATACTGTACAGATCAGAGAAATGCATTTATTAGGAAGTCAGATGCAAGTGCAAATATGGTACCTCACTAGAAGGGATTTATGAAAAATCTAATTGGTCATCATATACGCTATATACTGGCAAGGGAAACATAACTTCCTGCAGAAAACATAACAATTTATGAATATCTGTCAAAATGGTCAGAGTCATGTATAACATAGAGAATAAAGTATGGGGTGATGTGTGTAAAGAGAAGTTTACATACACCCGAGGAGTTAGATGCCATGTAAACCCGAGAGGCGCTCGAGGGGTTTATTCAACATCTAACTCTGAGGGTGTGTGTAAACTTCAAGTTTAAACACACTACCCCATATTTTATTTAATATAATTGCTGGGTTTCCCTTTTTTGCCTCAGCAATTATATAAAATAAAGACTTTACAGTGTATTCTCGGTTCACTTTTGTTTTAGTCCCGGTACCAGATTTGCCAGATTTTAAAACATTTTTTCCCCCTTTCGGCAGATTTTTGTGTGTCTTCACTGTGGGGGGGGAAAGAAAATAACTTACCACCGACTTCATCTGGCAGTTCTGTTTCGGGCAACATGGAAGCGACGAGTGGTCTTGACTAGTCGCGCTGCTGCATAAGCATGTGCACAGCAAGGGGAATCGTGCGCGTGTCGGCCGTTATAAACACTCCTTTATAATGGCAAATTACGCCACGGTTTCCCTATAGGAAAAAGGCGTAGCCGGTTATTATATACTAAATAATTATTACAGGAAAAGTGTACACACATGAGGCCTCAGCCACAGGCTTCCTTCTAACCTCCAGTACCTCCCACATGAATTATGAAAGGAGTTCTGAATGTTTACATATTAGAATATAGAGCATAGTGATAACTGGGTATCAAATAAACTTGATATACACTAAAAGTGGCTTAATTGAACTTCACAATACTGCTACTACATCTTTTAAACATTGATTAAAACAGTCCATAAAATGGCTTTTAGATGGCGTAATGGAGATTCTAATCCGATAACTGCCATGGCTGACATTATAACCTAGAGATTAATGTAACAAGCTGTGAATGAGCTTGATACATCCAGCAGACCTGGGTTTGATTCCTGCAAACTTCACTTGCATACTGTTTAACTCTGAGCAAGTCACTTAACCTCTCCAGTGTTCCTGGATCACCCCTGAAAACCAGCATTGTGCCTAGTGGGCCCTATATAGTTCCCAAAGAATAAAAAAGCAGAAAAGAATGTGTTTATTCTTAGCCAGACAACCAGACCACTAGTGCCTCCTCCTGACCATTTCCAAAAATAATCTTATATGATAGTTTTATAATGCCTGAAACTGCATTTTGAAAGCTGTAACATTTGAGCAGTTACTAGGGTTCTCCTGTGTTGCTTCATGTGTATACATGTCGATATAATGTGGTAAAAATGACAGGGCTTTAAAAATGCAGTGAACCATTTTATGTTTTATTTATGTGAAACATTTGATGGTTTTTATATTGATATCTTAGTCACTGTAGTGATATATTAATGATATAGCTTCTTAGTTGACACTATGCTTTTATTAAAAAAAAAAGTCTTGTGATTGGCCTGTCGGCACAGTGGTTGGATTTCCGTCTGCGACGCCGGTGACCCGGGTTCGGGAATGGACTCAGGTCGGCAGAGGGCTGGCCGGAGGGAGAAGGATGGAGCATCTGGGGACAGCTCTCCTTCTCCAGGGGGAAGGTGGGGATGTACACCGGTGCATGCTGACTCCTGGCAGAGGCTGGGAGCACAGCAATGACGACCAGGCTCGCTGTTCAAGGGGAGTGACAGACGTCGGCGTATGCCATGATATCAGGATGTCACTCCCCACAAAAAAAAAACAGGAAAAAAACGCTTCCTAGCTGGCTGGATGACGGTCTCTCTGTCCTCCGCTGCCGCCGATCCCATGACCGACACACCTCGAGTGGTACGCGGGCAATGTAGTAGTCTTGGCTGGCCACCCCCATGGTGCCTTCCCCTCAGAGGAGGGGGACCCATCCGGTGAAGGGATACGCCGGGTTACCGGGGTGGGGGACCGCCACATGAGGTTGGTAGCCGGTGTGGGAGTTGGAGCAGACAGTTGGGAGGGGCGACAGAGACCCGAAGGAGTGGGCAGCCAGGAAGAAGGGGAGGTGCAAAAAAAAAAGTCTCTAGCCCTAATGGTTCCAAAGTGATCGCATTTTAAAGAAAATGGACTAGATTTTCAATAGCTGATGCAGGGCTTGAATCAAACCCTGCATTAACGCATTTTTTTGGTGCAGCTGCGACGAACACCTTTGCCGCTGCTGCATCCATTTTTCTATTGCTGAGTGCAGTTGCAACAGTTTCCTCAGGTTACAACAAAAGGGTCCCCCGAATGCCGCAAGTTAGACCAGGAAAAAGCTGGTCTGACTTGCAGCATTTGGCACGTTGGATTGAACATCCTGATTGCTGGCTGGGAGAATGCTGCAAGTCCTCTGCGCCAAATGATTGATGCACAAGGTGCTTTGGCAACATTGTCAGGGCTTTGAAAATCCAGCCCAATATCTTTGGAAAGGGCTAACTGTGGAACTGTTTGGGCTACAAACGTTTTTTTTTTTGACGAAAGCTTGGAGCCCAGCTATTAAGAAATGGTGTTGTGATTATATCGTTATTATGTAACAGTATTAATTATGTTATTAGTATAGAAACAGGCAGTCTTCTTAGCTGTATTTATGTATGTATTTACATCATGACAGAAGTGTTTTCTTTTTTGTAAAATAAATGTAATTGATACATGTTTCCCATAACAATAAAATATATTGATGTACTTTTTTAGTATCAACATGGAACGTTTCATGATGGTTTTAAAAAACTAAAATTAAAAAAATAATAATTTGTTTCACTTTTTCTGAATTTTGGTATTAGTCCTCATAATTTAATTGGTATATGTATAATACCCATAGACATTGCTCTTATACCTGAAATCGCATTGCTAACATTTCACGCCCTTAAGCAGTACCAATTACTTCTTCCTCGCTTTCGCAGGGGTTGCCTGCGAAAGTGTCAGAAAACAACAAATAACAGTTCTGGAAGTCTGAGCCTATTAGCGCAGACAGATGAAGCAGACCCACCATCATCTTCAAATCAGTCCCTAACTAGCCAGCACCATCGCAACTAAACCCCATGTACCAATATACATTATAATATGGGTTTAAAAATTGTAAAACCTGATTGGCTGAGGAACATTTTTACCCATGTTATTATCTCAGCACAAAAACACTGGATAAACATCCACCAGCCTCTTCACAATAAAATCAGTACTAACCACACATTCCTGATGCCATCACAAATGTGGATGCCACCATTACTCACGAAAAGCCTTCCAACTGAGCCCTAAAAATAAAGCTGCCTTACATAAAAAAAAATTAAAATGTTCCCCGGATACTCCTTTTCTTACATACATACATACACACATTAAAAAATGGAGTACTATAGTGCTTATAGGTTTTTTTCATTTCTGATGTTTCTTTGCTGCCCATTAAAAATTCCACTCCTATTCTTACCTGCTTACCAGGGACTATTTGCCGCTTAACCTGCTACTGATAAAATAAAAGTTCTTGCTCCATATGAGGCCATCAGTTGGGTGTCGTGGGGGGGGGGGGACGAACATTCTGCTTGTAGCACTGAGCAGAGATTTGAATTCTTGTATTCCATAGTAACAGTTCCTTCTGTTGAATGTAGGAAAAATAAACAGGGTTGGGAAAGGGAGGAAATAATACAAAGAAAGAAGAGTGAGTAAAGAGTAAATGGGGAAGGTGGTGGAGACAATAGCAGACTTAAGGGCTAATTTAAAAAACAATGTATTTTGCTGGGCATAATATTTGAAATGGAGATGTCATGCCAATGCTGGGATGTACTGGGACTATTTGGTGGGGTGGATTAACTTTAAAAAAAATAATTAAAATGTTTAAAATGATCATATTCTGTGTATTTTTTTCACCCCAAAAATCTTGGACCCATTTTCAAATTGCAGTAAGACACTCAAGAGTGTGCACTGTGGTGGAACAGCTGCTCTTTTCAGGTGGTTTCTAGGGCAATACCTTTTTCTGAATATTTGGCCAAATATTCAGTATTCTGACCACAGGAATTCGGTATTCGATATTTGTTATTTATTATTCAGGTTATGTAAAAAACAAAAAAAAGGAAAGAAAACAACCCCCACCCTTCTCCCTAGCCCAGATCCTTTAAAATATAGAAGCCCTCTGTCCCCACACCCTCAGTTAACTACCGAGTCCCACCCTACTCCCCTCATCACCCACATTTTGATAATCACTTGCATTTTTTTGTTAAGACTCCAACGATGGGAGACTGGCACAACTCACCCACCTCCACTGCTGGCCAATGACTTTCAATGCTTTGTAGCATACTGTCAAGAAGTAGTGATTGTTGCCAGCCCACTAGCGCAACTTCCGCAAGCAGTGGTGCTACTCCTTGTGGTGCTAATGACCCAGGTTCAGGAACAAGCCAGGAGCATCAGAGAGTCAGCCAGGGGTTGGAGGAGGATGCGTCTGATGGACTGCTCTTCTGTACCCAGCAGTGGCCAGGAGTTAGTGCACCTCATACCTCCTGCACATGCGGGGTCTGGGGCTTGGAGCCTTAGATGTCATTGCATCTCCAAGCCTCAGAGGGAGAAACTAAAGGAGAAAAGAAATGACACTGTAATCTAAGATTCAGCCAGGGCCCAAGGGTGATATGATCCTTCCCTTCAGGGGACCTTGCTGTGAGAGTAAGTCATGGTCCTCCATGACTGGTCAGCTGGGGCAGGGTGCTGGGGTGGGGGGTGGTTGTGTAAACTTGGGTTGATATAAGGGGTACATCCCCACCTAGCTGGAGAGACATAAAGAAAGTGAAAAAAATAAGTATTGACAGTTCCCCCCCCACCCTGGCAGTAGCACCCTCCTCTGATCACTTCCACCTCCCCGCAAATGTGTTTAGCTCCAGGTTGTGCATTGAGAAAGATGAGTGTCTATTGGAATCCTAGCTTCTTGTTGATCCTGGGAGCTCAGCTAGTTAGAACAGTGTACAAGTAATATGGAGAAGACCTGATTTCAAGTCCTGACTGGGGCACTTATTTCATTCTCACTTCTAAATTGCATAGCGGTTTATGAATCTTTTGAGTGTTGTCATTTATCAAAGATTGTAACTGCCTGGAGGAATCAGATCCTGCTTAGTGAGCAGAATATATCAAAATTCTTTAAAAACAACCCGTATTACCTAATGGAAGACTAATCAGAAACCTTTATGAGCGAAGACAAAATGACTTGGCACGCTCCATATGAAAGACAAGCATATAAAACACTATAGTTTAAACGTGTGTTTTGATGTTGCAGTACCTTTATATCGACTACATACTTAATTCAAAGAGGAACTCTTGACAGTAATGTTCTTCAGCAAATGAAGTTAAAGAATCCTAACTCAGCAGGTGAGGGAACCGACCAGGGAGGCACGGGTACTGGATGTGGTCCTGGCAGACAGTGACCAGATTGGGGGCCTGGAGGTAAGGGACCCATTGGCGGGGAGTGACCATGCCACATTCTGGTTCTGCCTGGACCTAGGAGGGGTAGAAGGCTGCACAAAGACGGAAGTAACCGACTTCAGGGGGGCGGATTTTAAGGAAATGGAAAGGCTCCTTAAGGAGCACTTGGATGGGATTGGGTCAGACATGGACACTGATAGTAGGTGGGGAAATCATCAGGAGAGGGTGCAGGATGCTACCAGCACCTGTGCAAGGTAAGAGCAATCTGCGGTGGGCCCAAAAACCCTGTTGGTGGACCAGGGAGGTCCAGGAGGTGGTGCGGGAAAGAAAGCAGCCTAAGCAATTCAAGTGCTCAAGGGTGAAAGGATCGGGGAGTATGAGCTGATGGCTGAGAAGGGCCACTAGAGTGGTGAGGCGGCTAAGGCAAGGAAGGAGCAGAACCTGGCCAGGAAATTAGGAGAGGGAACAAGGGGTTCTTTAGATACATTGGGGAAAAGGCGAGGGTGAAGGACAGATTAGCAGGATTAAATCAGGAGAGATGGGCACAAGACCGGGGAGCAGGCTGAGTACTAAATGAGTACTTCACCTCAGTTTTCACCAGGGAAAATGGGGTGCTGCATCATACATGGGAGGAGACAGAGATACTGAGGAGGGGACCCTTACCGATTGGCAGGTCTGGGAGAGGGAGGCATCACTTGCAGGTGGGGAGGGCTAAGCAGGGAGAAGAGGTACGGAGTGGAAATCACAGCAGAGAGAGTGAGGAAGCCCTCAGCTCCCTAAGATGGAGAAAACACGGGGCCGGATAAATTACATCCCAGGTGCTGAAGGAACTTGCAGATGTCCTGGCGAAACCCTGGCAGAGCTTTTCACCATCTCTCTGAGGACAGGGTGGGTGCCCCAAGACTGGAAGGTGGCGATATGGTGCCTATCCACAGGGGGGATCAAGGAGGTGGCAGGGAACTACAGGCCTGTCAGCCTGACATCGGTGGTGGGCAAGGTGATGGAGGGCATTGTCAAGGAGAGGCTAGGGGGACCTGGATAAGTCAGGGTGCCTGGACGATAGACAGCATGGATTCATCCCGGGAAATCGTGTCAGACAAACCTGGTGGAGTTCTATGACTGGGTGACAAGTGCCTTGGACCTGGGTAGACCAGTGGATGTCCTCTTTCTAGACTTCAGCAAGGCATTTGACTCTGTTCCTCATGTGGGCCTATTGGATAAGCTGGGAGAAATGGGGTGGGGAACCAGATGATCAGATGGATGAGGCAATTGGCTCCAGGACCCCGGATTCAGAGGGTCGTAGTTGGTGGGATAGTCTCATCCCCAGGAGGGTCGATGGTGGGGTCCCACAGGATCAGTCCTTGGGCCCCTTCTGTTCAGCGCCTCGTATCTGACATAAGGACAGGAATCAGGGTGAGATGAGTCTCTTTGCAGTTGACTCGAAACTGGGGGCAGTGGTGGATGGGGAGAGGAGGGTGGCCCTACAGGGGACCTGGAGGCTCTGGAAGATGGTCTAGAAAATGGAAGCTGAGGTTCAATGCAGGGAAATGCAAGGACTCCACCTGGGGGCAAAACCCAGGCCAAGTGTACACCCTGGGGGAATGCTACAAGTCTCGATGACTGAGGAGGACCTGGGGGTGGTGGTGGATGTCAAGATGAACAACTCTGAGACTTGTGGAGGGCAGCAGCCAAGGCCAACAGGATGCTGGGATGCATCGCTGGGATCACCTCCGGAAGGAGGAAGTGATACTCCCTCTGTATAACTGCTTGAGTGAGGCCGCACCTTGGTAGTACAGTGCAGTTTGGAGCCACACTTAGAGGGACATTAACCTCCTGGAAGGGTCAGAGGAGGCAACCAAATGATTTGGGGCTTGGGGACAGGACCTATGAGGAGAGCTCGAAGAGCCTAAATGTACACATTGGAAGAGAGAAGGACCTGGGGACATGATAGAGGTCTTCAGGTACATGAAGAGGGTAAATAGGAGGAACAGTCAGGGTGCTTGAAGGAAGGAGGAAGGGCCACTAGAGGCATGGGTGGAAGCTGGAGGGCAGAGTTCAGGGGAGAAAGGAGGAGGTGCTACTTCATTGAGAGGGTGGTAGGAGCCATGGAATGCACTGCCTAGGGGCTGGTGGAGGCAGAGACAGTGGAGGGTTTAGAGGGGTGGGACAGGTACAGGGAGGGTTCAGGAAGCATAAACCAATGCAGCAAGAATATCCGGAACTGGGAAGGGAGAAGCCAGAGAAGGCAAGGGGGACAGCAAGGTCAGCACCCAGGGTGGGGACTGACCAAACGAGCAGGCACGAAAGACTGTAAGGCCTATTCTGCTGGCATTTTAGTATGTTAGTATGTTAGTAATCCACACAGGTACAGTAAGAGGCACAAATCCAATGTCTCTCCCTTTCAGACGCTTACTTTGCGTGCATCCAATTTTGTGCCTGTAAAAACAGAGCCCTTAAACAAACTGATTTTGAGAGAACAGAAAGGAGTAAACAGGGAGCAGATGAGGCACTCTGGGTCACCCTGGAGACAGGAAATGGCACCACAGTCCGCATGGAGGTTGTATACAGACCCCCATCTCAGGGGGAAGGAATGGACAAGGAAATGATAGAAGGCTTCCTTAGAATGGCAGAAAAAGGGGAGATATTGTTGATGGGGGACCTGAATATGCCAGATGTTAACTGGAGCACCTTTGCTGCAGGCACATCCAAGAGCAGGGTCATTCTTGATGCCCTACAGGGGCATGCCTCAGACAGCTAGTATTGAACCCACTGGGAGGAGCAATCTTAGACCTGTACTCTCAAATAGGGATGGAGAAAGAACTCAGATTTAGAAGTGGGTAGCCATCTGGGAACAAGTGACCACCAAACAGTGTGGTTCACGATAAACACAGCCATACAATCAAGCCATACAAAAGCAAGAGTATTGGACTTTAGGAGGGCTGACTTTGGGAAAATGAGAGAGTGCCTCAGAAAAGCACTAGCAAACATGAAACAGAAGGAGGGGTGGAGGAACAATGAGGAGTAATCAAAACAGCCATCACAGAGGCAACAAGCCTTTGTGTAAAGCAAATCAATAAAACACAATGAAGGAAAAAAACGCTATGGTTCTCAAAAGAGGTGGCAGGGAAGGTTAAGGAGAAAAGGACAGCATTCAGGAAATATAAGGAAACACAGAAAGAGTAGGACAGAGAATTGTATCAGTTAAAGCAGAAAGAGGCTGGGAAGGCAGTCAGAATAGCAAAGGCACAAACCGAGAAGGATAGCCAATTCTGTTAAGAGGATAAGACCTTTATAGGTACATTAGGGGAGCGAAGAAAGACCAAAGGAGGGATACTGAGGCTTAATAAAGGGGAGGGAATGTGGGTAGAGGGTGACAGTGAAAAAGCAGAGATACTGAACAAATATTTCTGCTCAGTATTCAGAAAGGAAGAGGAGGGGGAGGTACCTAAACCAAACAAGAGAAACACTCTGAAGACAGGGGTCGATACCAGTCCATTTACAGAAGAAAGGGTTCTGAAAGAACTAATAAAATTGAAGGTGGACAAAGCAATGGGGCCTGATGGGATTCACCCAAGAATTTTAAAGAACTAAGGGTAGAACTAGTGACACCACTGACTACTATCTTTAACAAATCATGGGAAGATGGGGTGGTACCCGAGGACTGGAGGAGGGCAGATGTGATTCCTCTTCACAAAAGTGGGAGCAGGACAGAGGCAGGAAACTATAGACCAGTTAGTTTGACCTCAGTGGTAGGGAAAATGATGGAATCACTTCTAAAGGAAAGAATTGTTGAGTACCTAGAAGCCAGTGGGGCACAGGACCCAAGACAGCATGGATTCAAGATGGGAAGGTCGTGTCAGACGAATCTAATAGATTTCTTTGACTAGGTGACCAAAGTAGTAGACCAGGGAGGGGCTGTGGACATGGCCTACCTAGATTTTAGCAAGACATTTGATACAGTCCCACACAAAAGATTAATACACAAGTTAGCCAGCCTTGGAGTGGGTCCCAAGATGGTAGCCTGGATAAAACATTGGCTAGACAACAGGACGCAAAGTGTAGTAGTAAATGGAGTTCACAGTGAAGAAAGGAGGGTTACTAGTGGGGTACTGCAGGGTTCAGTACTGGGACCGGTCCTTTTTAATGTCTTTATAAGTGACATTGCAAAGGAACTGGAAGGAAAAGTATGTCTCTTTGCAGACGACACAAAGATCTGCAACAGGGTTGACACACAAGATGGAGTGGAAAGGATGAGAAGGGACTTGGCAAGGTTGGAGGAATGGTCAAATGTATGCAGCTCAGATTCAATGCAAAGAGTGCAAGGTAATGCACATGGGAAACAAAACCCAGGGGAAGAGTGCACAATGGGGGGTGAGATACTGACAACAGTAAAATGGAAAGGGACCTGGGGGTAATTATATCAGATGACCTAAAGGTGGGCAAGCAATGTGAGGAAGGCAGTAAGAAAGGCTGGGGATACTGGGATGCATAGGAACAGGCATCAATAGTAAAAAACAGGAAGTTGTTATCCCTCTGTACAGACAGTTGGTGAGACCCCATCTGGGTACTGTGCAGTTCTGGAGACCCCATCTCCAGAAAGACATAGACAGAGTGGAGGCTGCCCAGAGGGCAGCAAAATGGTGCAGGTCTGCACCAGAAGACATCTGAAGAAAGACTAAAGGAGCTTAATATGTATACCCTTGAGGAAAGAAGGAGAGAGGGACATGATAGAAACTTTCAAGTACCTCAAGGGAATCAACAAAGTCCAAGAGGGTAGCATCTTTCAGAAAAAGAGATGTGCAAGAACAAGGGGGCACAATTTGAAGATAGAGGGGGGACGGCTCAGAGGTAATGTGAGGAAGTATTTTTTCACAGAGAGGGTTGTGGATGCATAGAACAGCCTCCCTGAGGAGGTTGTGGAGTCAAGAACCATGGGGGAATTCAAGAATGCATGGGACAGACATAAGGCAGTCCTAGTGGGGGGTAGGAGGAGGAAGTAAGCTGTTGGTTAACTAGGATCTGCAGCTTATCTGTTAGGTAGGAAAATGGGCAGACTAGGTGGGCCAAACGGTCCTTATCTGCCGTCAAATTCTATGTTTCTGTTATGTGATGTCTCTGATTTGGCATGATTCTTTAAATCAGACCGTATTTAGGCAGCATGATGCCTAACCTTATTAACCATGACTAAGACTCGTATCATGTCGAATCATCAGCAAGTGTTGAGTGAGCATTGAGGGTAGTGGCATTCTAGTGTCCAGGAACACTGTTGGAGTATACAGTACATGTGGACAAAAGAAGAGTTGTACCCCGAATAACTTGGCAACTTGTTCGTAAAACTAAACTAGGCCTACCAACTCAGATCACTCTCTCGGCACCTCCTGCATAAGCCAAGGAAACATCAAGCTTTTGATGACAAAGCCTTTACTGTTGTTGCTCTGATCAGCGGGAATGCTCCATGAACATCCAGACCTTCAAGCAAGCTTTGTCTGCTTATTGCCACGGCCCTGCACTTGTGGATAACCGTGCATGAGCTGGTCTACACTCCTTCACCCTAGTACTCCCCCCGCTCTAACTTCCAGTACCTACTTCTGTTCACCTGTACCTCTAATTTATTCACACCTGTGATTGTTTTGCTCTGTGAATTTACCTTTGTTTCTCCCCAGTACCCATCCCTCAGGACACCTCTGGAACTAACTGTCCTCAGCTCAGTAGGCCTTTCCAGGGTAAAAACTGCTTTTAAAGAAAAATATATAATTTATCCATAGGTCATGTTTTTAAACACAAATTATGATATATATGCATCTCTTTAATTGTAGCTGTAACTTAACTGGCAAATCTACAGTTGTAATGTCTTCCAGGGACCCTTTTGAAAGGCAGGTGCTGCACCTGTTGTAAATGAGCCTCTCCTTGTGTGCAGAATTATTAATAAATAACTGCAGGACACATCTGGAAATACACTGTTCCCACCTCAGTTCTGTAAAAATGTGAAATAAATAAATAAACAAGCAGTATTTGAGGGGATTTCTGTTTTTAGTTTTAATTTTGTTTTAGTCTTTGGTAACCGGGTAAGGCCCACTAGGCACAAGTGCCTGTTTTCAGGGGTGACCTGGGAGTACTGGGTGGTTAAGTGACTTGCTCAGAGTCACACAGTATGCAAGTGGAGGTTGTGAGAATCAAACTCTGGTCTGCTCGATGTACCAAACTTGTTCACACCTCGTTCCTCTAACCTCTAGGCTATACTGCCAGCCCAAATAATGAGCGCTCATTGATTTGCTGTGCTGCATCACATTGTACTCCAGGCTGACGAGTCAGACTGTTTAGTGAGTCTTAAAAATTCACTATATGGGTGCTGGACACTTTTCTGGTACTGTACCTGGAGGTATGCCAGCCTGCTGTAACATTACATACAATATCTGGTACAGGGATTAGAACCACTGAGACATTCAGGGTCAGCGATCAACTGTGAAAATGCAGGGTTTTTATCTGTAGTAACTGGCCCGGTTACAGTGAAGTTTGGAGGTAGATAACTTACTCCATTCAGTGTAATTTAAAAAAATATATATATATTATTTATTTATTAGTTTTTGCAGGAAGGCATGCTGAGCTGAAACTCCTTTCCATGTGGGATCAGTGGGGGGGGCAGAGTTGACTCTACACATTAGCCACTGAGCCATTTGGCTTTTTATTTTAAATATTCTACAAGGTTTTATTTAACTCCAAAAATTGATTAGCGTTTTGCTCATAAAAGTGCTAAAACACTGAGAAGCTGCATAGCACTTGCCTCACTGTGTTTAACAAACATAACACTTCTAGAAAACCTATATAAATACTTTTTGTATTGTTAGCATTGTCCCAAGAAAAAAACTGCTAATCAATTATTCAAAACCCTGTTCTACTAAAAAAAAAATTCTAATTAACCACTGTTGGCTAGTGCTTTTTATGCTGTGTTAACAGGTGTCTGTTTGAAACAAGCCCTGGCCAATGACAAATTTTTGCTTGCTAGTATTTTCTGTGTAGTTGTTGGGCATAGATAGTGCAGCTGTTAAAATTAACAAATTAATAAGTTATAATAGGAAAATTCTGATGACTGGGAAATGAAGAGGTTCACACATAACATTGTTCATTTCTTAGATTGTGACCCTGACTTGTCAAGATGGTATTTATGTTACCTCTGCATACAAACATGACAGGTTTTATCAAATGCCACTGGAAATGTGATTTTGGAGGTGCATTTGAATATCACACCCTCTGTGTTCATGAGATGGGGTAAAAAAATGATGATGTTGAAAATGTGGGTTCAAAAAGTATAACAAGGAGTGACAGTCGACGTGGCAGCACAAGGAAGATCAACTGCTCTTAACAGACTGCTTGCACTGACCAGTCTTTTTCCCAGCAAAATTTTGTGTCCTGATCACTGTGATGGTTTGTGGAGAAGTTCTTAATAGGGGTGCATGAGTAACGAATAGTATTTCTCAAATACCACAAAAAATGCACTATGCGTTATTCAGAGGCGAATAATGAATAGCGGCACTGTTTGTACCTATTCCTATTCAGAAAACACTATTTGTAACAAAAAAATCTCCCATCATCCTACCCCCTCCCCAGTCTAATCCTTTAAAATACAATTCCTATCCCCAACCCTCTGCTACAATACCAATCCCACTCTCTTCCCCCAGCACCCACAATTTCATGTAAAAAAAAAAATAGAACCACCAGCTCAGCCAACCTCAAAAAAAGATAAACAAAACTGATGAAGGGGACAGACCAGTTCCAGTAAAGGCCATGCAAACAAGAACTAGGACTATAATAACGGGCCCCTCAACACACAGTTTTATCCATATATTACTTATTGTAATAACCTAAATAAAAAAAACAGTAATACTTCCGACATTTCAGAGAGTATTCTCTTTCCTCAGGGAAAACTGGCAATGATCTACAAAACTGTCAAAAAATATACAGATTATAATATGTTGGTTATTCCATAATGGCAAGATGTATTTGTGGGTTCATTTCCCACATCTGACACTTGGGTTAATATCCTAGTACTGACACTGTAGTGCAGCATGAGGGGGGTGCTGCACTTCTGAGGTGCCGTCTTTTGGATGAGACGTTAAACCGAGGTCCCATCTGCCTGGATTGGTGGTAGTTCAGGTGGATGTTAAAGATCCCATGGCACTTATCGAAAAGAGCAGGGGAATTTCCCCGGTGTCCTGGCCAAATTTCCCTCATTCACTAAAAATACCACCAACAGCCTAATCTGGTTCAAGGTCAGTTGGCATTCATCTGTATCCCCCTCCCCCGGGTCGTGCCTGAAAATAGGCAGGATTTGTCTAGTGCACTTACCCAGTCAACAAAAACTAAATAAAAATAAAAATAGATAGGTTAATGCTGAATATATAAATATATTCACTTGCAGTGCAACTTAAAACACATATTCTAGCCAGCCCAGTGGTGCTAAGGGGTGTGCTGCTGGATACCACACTTCGCACCACACCGGCGACCCAGGTTCGGGAATGTATCGCGGGTCACTCGGGGGTCGGCAGGGGTGAGGAAATATCAAGTGTCCATAGACTGGTCTCCTTCCTTAGGGAAGGGGAATAGTGTTGTGTGCTGTAGACTGACACCCAGAGGTGGCTGGGTGTCAGCACAGGTGGGCAGCCAGAAGGAGGTGGGACCTAAGTTCAGGGTGTGAGATTGCCTCCGCCAGAGGCGGATCCCAGTCATTCACCCATTGTACATTCATGGGTCCCATGGAGAAAACCAAGAGGAAAAATGGAGCTGGCAGGCTCCGTAATGGCCGGGCTGCCCCCGTGTCATACCCCCAGAATCTGGACATTGACTTCCAGGAGGAGGGGAAAGTCGATGCTCCTCTCCTCAGCCCTGTCACAAGGGGGGGTAACCCGTGGGGGATCTCCTGTGGAAAGATTGATGCGGGATGTTGGGTTGGAGAGGTGAGCTCCTCCAAGGGAGGAGCCAGAGCCTCCTGCCAGCTCCACAGAAAGTGAAATTACAAATTAAAATAAAAACAATCATATTCTTTGCTTAACCAAACATTTTTTTTGTTCTCACTCTATAGAATAATACACATCAATAAATAAGTTCATGATCTGTCACTTTAAGAACATAAATAGTAACTAGTTCTACAGTTAATTTTAGTTCCTTTGACATTCGTAACATTTGCTTTATGAACAGATACAGTCACCAAAGTAATTCTGTATATGTCTGAAAAATAAGGTGCACACCTGATAAATGGAATTCCTTATAGTCACACTCAGTAGAAGCAGTTCCAAATTGTTCCAATATATTATAAAATAGATCTGGTGCTGTATTTGTTTAGTAGACCTGGATTAAAATGCCTTTTCTCAGTTTCTTTACACCAGTATCTGGTCCTCATGAGACACTGAGCTCTCAAAAGCAGGGATCTTAAAAGTTACAGTCACGCTGCGAACAAGAAACAGCACTACTAGTCTAGGACAATAGTGTCTTTTTTTCATAACAGTGTATACAAACTCCTCCACAAAACATCACAGTGATCAGGACACTGAATGTTGTTGGGAAAAGACTGATCAGCACAAGCAGTTTGTTCAAAACCGTTGATTTGAACATTATAACTTGTCTGACATCAGTGGCAGACTCAAACGGAGCAGGCAGGGCTGAAAATGAAAATGTGGAGATTGGCACAGATGGAGTCAAAGGATACTTGCATATAGAGGATAATGGATGGGCATCAGGTAACAACAAGGGTGTATTCACTTCGAGAGGTTGCCATGACAATGAAGTAAACCACGAGAGCGAAGCTCGTGAGGTTTACCGTTGTAATGGCAAACTCGAGAAGTGAATTCAGCCTTGTTGTTACCTGATGCCCATCCATTGTCTTATATAGTGTATGGGCACAGTACAAGGTGAATTCACTTCCTGGAGCGTTTTATTTTTTAGTTCCTTGTCTCCAACAACAACGAAAAAAATGTGTTTAAGTTTCAACCCCCCCAACGAAGGAGTCACACTCCATCCTGGTCTGCCGATCACACAGACTAAATGGACCCCTGGAAAAAAAAAACCAGACTAAATATTGTTTCTATTTCCTTGCTCGGTCGATCTTCCTCACTCCAAGGTCCACAACACATGCAGCGAGCCCAAAGTCACGGTGCTTTAGTAGCGCGGGCAAGGCGCATTCGCTGCTGTTGTACCATCAATGTGGCATACTCAAGATGGTACAACAGCAAGATTATATTGCATCGATAGTACAACAAGGTTGTCTTTCTACCGAATTCATCATATAACAACGTTCCACCATACACTATACCTATGTAAAGAGTAAAAAAGGTGTCAGTAGCCTTATAAATCTGAAAACTTCTTACAGTGTTAACATGAACTTGTAATGAGTGAAAACCAGGGCCGGCGTTAGGCACCCGCCAACCCCGTGGCCGCAGGAGGCCCCCAAATGTAGTGGCCATTGTAGCAGGTCTGGCAATGGGCCCCACCAGAGCAGTCATCAGTAAACCCAATAAATGTGATGTAGCCAGTGGCAGCACAGCCAGCTTGCACAGTCAGCACTCAGCACATGTAGCAGGTCCAGCGGCGGGCCCCAGCACAATCAGCATCAAACTAAACCAAGCAGCATACCTTTAATTAAATTCTTTCTTGTCCTGCCCTGCTCCCAAATTTTCTGTCACTGATGTGATGCTGACCCCGGATGATTTCGTCTCTTCTTGACTTGCCATTTTATTACAGTTTGCGGGCGACTGCGGGCTGCCCGATTTCCCTGATCTCCAAACCATGCTGTCCACCACGCCATTTTCAACGTCTTTGTTTGCCATTGCACACGGTTCCCCTATTGCGCTGCACAGTAAATACATGCTGACGTCGGAGGTGCTGTGTGGAACCAATCACAGGACTCCACTCGGTCCATTGCTGATATCGCACCTCCTCCCACTCAGCCCTGAAAAGTTCTGCCCCCACTCAGGTCCGTAGTTACAACATAGAAACGGCCCCTCCGGCGCTCTTGGAACATACAGCCAAGGACCAGTTCCAGAGCGCCGGAGAGAAATCTGACATTGCAGCCACTAGCTTCCTGACTTGAGACAGCCAGCCAGTGGAAGAGAGAGTACCACTGCTGGCCATAGCCAGAAGCGAGCCAGACCCGTCAATAAAGACCTGCTGCCTGCCCTGCTAGTGCTGTGCTGCCAGAACTGTGTAATTCATTTTATTTAAAAAAAAAAAAAAAAGCTAAGTGGCTAGCAGCAATTCACTGAAGTCCAGCGCAGATCGTGAGACTGCTGGTGTGCCCACCCAGCCTTCACTTCTTTTAGGTAGGTAACTAGATGGGAGGGGAAATTATAATATGGTCAGTCTGGGCCATGATTTCTTGATTTGGACTATCACTAAAAAAAATATTTGTTTTGTTTAGTCTCTGACAACCGACGCAGAAAGTTACATATAGTAGTAGGAGACAGGAGACAGCAGCCATAGGTAGAGAGCAGCAGAGCAGAGCTAGAATAATTAGTAGCTAGCAGCTGGACCTGGAGATCCAGCATTTTTTTACAATTATAGTACAGATTCATTTTATTATGAATGTAGTGTACTTCTTGCTTTTTTCTTGTAATTGTGTCTGTGTTGTAATGAGACATTGTTCTGGAGGAATAGTTATTGTGTTGTAAATGCAGCATTTGGTGTTGCTCTTCAGGTCGCTGTGTGTCAGACTGTGAGAAATTGTGCAGTAGCTGGAACAGCTGGAGAAACAGTTAAATAAAGGATTTTGCAATTTATTATATTCTAAATTATTTAAATATAAATGCAACATTTATAGTGTTGCTCTGTAGGTCACTGTCTCCTGTGACACATTGTACAGTAGCAGTAGCCGGACCAGCTGGACTCGGAGTAGCAGTTTTTATATGTCAACAGTTGTTTATGCCCTAATGGTAAAATATGGGCTATGTAAAAAGATCACTGGGGGGGGCAGTCTGTGGGGCCCCAGTCATTGAGTTTGCTGGAGGCCCCCAAAATCCTAAAACCGGCCCTGGTGAAAACTGTGCACAATCAAAGCCTTGCCATTGATCTAGTGTCATATTTTGTTTTGCAAGAAAACAGAGTACAGTTTGAATTGGTTTGGGTCATATATATTTTTTATGTTTAGACGCACTGTAGTGCATTCCATTTGTTTGGGAGAATAAATGTATAAATGCCAGCATGTTGAGAGAAGGGATTGGGAGGGGAGAGACAGAAAGCAAATAAGGGCAAGCAGGTAATGTGAATGATGATGAATGGCAGGTTTTGGAAGAGCAGAGATCAAGGAGGCGGGGGAGAGACAGCAAGTGGTACAGAGCTGCAAGATATATTGAGACAGGGGGGATGTTGGGGGGGGACAGGGATGGAGTAGAAGAGAGGTAGAAAGCAGATGTTGAGAGCAGTTAACATGGAGTGATAATGGTGGCATTTAGGGCTGAAAATAAAGATGCAGGAGGAAAGAGATAAAAGCAAAGTAGAACATAGAGGGTAATGTGAAGTCATGGGGCAGTGATAGTAGGAGAGAGAAGTGGCATATAGCAGGTACTGTAAAGTGTGGGAAATGGCAGGAGGTGAGGAGGGAGAGGGAGAGGTGCAGAGACCAACTACTAGAGAGTGTATGATGTCTACGAAGAATGGCAGTATGCTGAGGGGGCTGAGAGATGGGAGAGGGGACAAAGACGAGGGAGGAGGAGAGAGAGGCAGTACTGCCAGTAGCTAAAGTATACAGAGAATGGCAGTGATTTTGGGTGTGAGAACAGATCGGTGAGGGGAAGGCTAGTGATCAAGTGGTAAACAATGGATAATCTGAATCCGTCTCATGAATATGCGCTGTATATATTTTTGTAGCATATGTGCAGGGGTGGATCCAGTTGTAATGTAGATGGGGGGCAGAAGTTGGATCAAAAATGTAAAGCATAGGCCAGGGGTTTGTGGGCCACATATGCCCCCTGAAAATGTTTGAAATTTGGTGCATTCTGCTGCATTTTGGAGGTAGTTTGAAATAGAATTTGCTACCCTGTTACTCCCTCCCCATGCCCAGTAAATTGCACTCTAGCCCCCCTTCCCAGAGTTCCCACAGTCCAGACATCATCACAGTTATTTCATGCACACTTAAATCATTCTTGCCTTTTGTTCTAAGTAAAAAGGAAGTTTTTATATTAAAAAAAAAACTCTCAGAAAATAAAACAAAAAAATGTTGAGCCACCAGGAATATTGTCATCCGGCCACTGAAAATGAAAAGAGAAATCCATGCATGCCAGAGCTTCCCTAAGCAAAATAGCAATCCTCTTGGGGAGGTTTAGTTGCAGGTACAGAGGCTACAAAACCATCACATGGCCAGTACAAGACAAAGACACATATGGAAAGTAGGTTTGTTCATTATTACGTTTTGCAAGAATGTGCATATATGATCTGATGATACACATAACCCAAAATGATATGCTGTGTACTAAACCCCTACATCTGACTTTGTATTTACTGAATCCAGCATCCACCCACACACAAAAAATTGTAGCAGTAAAAGAAAGATAGTAATGCTGTCCAATGCTATTTAAAAGCAGTAACAACAGAATACAAACTGCGTGGCCTTTCCATCGCATGACAGAGCCACAATAATTTTTGCTTCAGGAACTGTGACAGGCATATGGTTTTCTTTTAATAGCTTGATAAGATATCTGAACCAAAGCATGTGGTTCCACTCTTCATTTCTTAAATACATTAGTCAGTTGCAGCTGGGCATGATGCATCCAATATAGTTTGAATGACTGAGTACAAGTAGCACTTCTGATTACATAGCCTGATAATTACATTACTTGAACATGGATCTTCCAGTAGTTATAGTTATTTTTATGTAACCTTGCTGTGGGAAGGCAGATTTCATATGAACCCAGTTTAAGGATCAAAAATGCCAGGTTTCACCTGATATGACCTCCCTAATCAACATGGCAAGTACCAACCTTTTGGATTGGAGGCCCTGCCTATTGGGGGATCAGAAACATACAAATATAGAAGCTGCTGGCAGATAAGGGCCCACAGGCCCACCTTGTCTGCCCTGTTACCCTAGTTACTGTGACTAATCGAATCTTGATCAACCTGCTGCCCCCTTCCCTTGATTTTTTCAAGCTCCCTTTGTGTTTGTCCCATACTTTCCTGAAACCTTTAACCGTTTCTGCCTCCACCACTTCTGCTGGCAGACTGTTGCATTTGTCTACCACCCTTTCTGTGAAAAAGTACTTCCTCACATTACCTCTGAACTTCCCCCCTCCAGCTTCTTACTGTGCCTCCTATTCCTTGAGCATCCTTTTCTTTAGGGATGGTACCATCCTGTAGAAGATTTAAGAAACATAGCCACTGCTACCCAGTAACATAAAGGGAAGGGTGAAAAAACCTTCTTAGGGTGCATTGATGCATGTCTGTGAGTTGTCAAAGCTCTGCCTTTATTTTAAGACAGGTAGTGCTGCTGGTGGGGGGGTCTGAAAGGAAACTAGGAAGACTAGTGAGAGCATGAATGTGTCAGCACACATGTGGTACATCCTCAAGGTATTCATGTCAGTACTATGCACCACCTCCCCATGTTTAACAAAGTAGAAAAAGTAAAAATATTCTTAACCAGAAAACCTGCATCATAACATACCCAAATAGAATGGGCACTTTTTAACTGCATTGGTCAGCCAAAACTCAAGCAGGAAATAGGCTAATTTGCACTACTACCGATAAGTCACTCACTAGAGCAGACCGAATAGAAACTCTTTGACTCCCCCCAAGTCGTCACCATACTATTCCCTTCAAAACTACATACCTTTTAAGTGATGCACTTGCAGCAAGGAAATCATTTGCAATTTTTGTTTTCCCCTTTGATGACCTCATCTCTCATGAGAGCATGGACCAGGCGCACACCAAAACGGCTAAGTTCAGAAGGTCATGAATACTCCGTATGCACAGATCATGACTTAGTCGCTCTAACCTCCGTTACCAACTTGCCCACTAGAACCCTCTAGTAAATCTGCACCTGTTTGTGTAATGAAGAAGTAAAAGGAAAGTAAGAATGTAATTTGTGAGAATGGTGGTAGTGTTTGTACAATCAAGAGCTCAATAAGAATGTATACAATTGTGCAAAAGATAGCTAAAAAGCAGCCTGATGCACTTCAATGGCCATGTAGCTGATACAGCCTTTATTTTTTAAAATATTCAGTTTGTATCCTATTAGTAGTATGCAGTGGTATCATTAGTAAAACTGTGTACCTAGGGGATTACACGTGCTTACATATAGGACATATAAATTATGAGAAGTAATATAGAGATGAGGGTGACTGTATGGCGATTATGTTCAATGACAAACATCGCAAGAATTAAATTAGTTGTACTGGGAATGAATCACTGAATTATGCAAAGTATGTGAAAGTACATACTGATGTGTTGCAAATCTGTTCTAGACCACTTTTATGCAAGTTCACAACAACCTTTGTTACAAAGAAGCATTAGAGAAGATATGACAAAAGAAGGAGACAATGGAATTAGTTCAGAGATGTGGTGGGCAGAAATAAAAATTGAAATGCATGCACGTCTTAGTGATATTTTTCTTGTTTATTGAAATTTATAGTGGAAATGGTTGCAGGCGGAGTGATAAGCAAGATGAGTTTAGCTTTCATAGGAGGATAAAAGAAGTGTAGGGTATGTCCATTGTTTCATAAAGAAAAGAACAGTTGAATAGAATAGATAAAGATCGTTTGATATGGAAATGTAGCAAATGAGAATAAATTATTTGGGGCAACTTAAGAAATTTAGATAACAATGAAAGAAAGTGTACCTAAAGACAGCAAGAGTGTGGCAGCTCTGAATTGGAAAGGGTACAGGAAAAAAGGAATGTAGGCAATAGGAATATGTTATAATGTATGGACAGTGTCTATTAACCCAAGTTTTCAATGTGTAATCAGTGTATATCCTGATAATCCCATCGTTATGACATCGGTACGCTGCAACCTTGCTTAACTATGTCATAATGATGGAATTACAGGATAGAATGTCACCACCTGTCAAAATTCTTGGAAAGGAAAGGTGATCTGCTGCTTGGACATTCATTCAAAACACACACATTCCATTCAGACAGTTACAGATATGCTGCAGTGTAGATCGCAATGGCTAATTTCGGCACTTCAGTTGCTCAACATTCAAACCAGGAAGCATCCATAGCTGAGCAGGAGAACAAACGCACATGGAAAAAAAATGTATTTTTTTCCCCATAGTCGCTAGTTTTTCCGTACACTATAAAATACAATGACCGAGTAATGGTGGTCAACCATGGACATAATCATCTCTCGAGGTTGCCATGACAACTGTAAACCTCTCGAGCTGCACTCTCAAGGTTTACTTGTTGTCCTGTCAACTGCTTGAGGTGATTACCTTGTGGTTAACCACTGTTACTCAGGCATTATCCTTTATATAAACATTACAAGCAACAGTAGCAAGCAGCAGAATGTAACAGGTAATGTATTTGGACAATGGCAGCATGGGGGGGGGCAAAGATCAGGGAAGGTAGCGATAAAGAGCAAGTGCCACAGAGTGGCTAATGTGAATTACAGTGAATGGAGGCAGAGTTCATGGGGAAGTGATCAGGGAAGGTGGAGACAGTAAGTGGTGGAGATTGGGGACAGGGAGACAGGAACTGCCACAGAGTGGCTAATGTATAAGGAGAATATGAATATGTTGGGGAGGGGAGGGATAGAGAGTGAGTGTCGTAAAGTGGCTAATGTATAGGGGAAAATGTGACATGTGGGGGCACAGAGAACAGGGATGGGATGGATATAGAGCAAGTCACACAGAGCAGATGATGCAAATTACAGTGAGTGGCAACAGTTTGGGGGTCAGATATTGAGTAGAGAAGAGAGAGCAAGTGCTATGGAGCAGGTAATGTGAATGATGGGGAATGGGGCCACGTGGGGGGCAGAGACTAGGGAGATGGGGAGAGCAAATGACGCAGAGTGGCAAATTTATACAGAGAATGGCAGAATGGTGAGGTCAGACATGGGGTAGAACAGGAACAGAGCAGATAGCGTATCAGGCATATGGAGAATAGAGGTATGATGGGGGGGATTGAGCAAGATAGGAACAGAGAGCACATTGCACGCAAAAGATAATAAGAAATACCAGGAGTGGTGAGACATTTGAGAGTGGAGGGGAGAGAGTAACTGCCTCAGAGTGTTCGATGTGAAGGGACAATGCTGGCACTTTGGTGGGGGCAGATATTGGAGAGGAGAGGAATAAAGAGCAAGTGCTGCAGAGCAGTTTATGAGAAATACGGTGAATAGCAACAGTTTGGTGGGGCAGAGATTGGGGAGGGAGGAAGAGCAAGTGGCGCAGAGCAACTAATGTATGTGGAGAATGTTGTCATGTTGTGGGAGCAGAGATCAGAGAGGGGATGCATATAGAGCAAGTGGTGCAGAGCAACTAATGTATGTGGAGAATGTTGTCATGTTGTGGGGGCAGAGATCAGAGAGGGGATGCATATAGAGCAAGTGGTGCAGAGCAACTAATGTATGTGGAGAATGTTGTCATGTTGTGGGGGCAGAGATCAGAGAGGGGATGCATATAGAGCAAGTGCCGCAGAGCAACTAATGTATGTGGAGAATGTTGTCATGTTGTGGGGGCAGAGATCAGAGAGGGGATGCATATAGAGCAAGTGGTGCAGAGCAACTAATGTATGTGGAGAATGTTGTCATGTTGTGGGAGCAGAGATCAGAGAGGGATGCATAGAGCAAGTGGTGCAGAGCAACTAATGTATGGAGAATATTGTCTACATGTTGTGGGGCAGAGATCAGAGGGATGCATATAGAGCAAGTGCTTAGAGCAACTAATGTATGTGGAGAATGTTGTCATGTTGTGGGGGCAGAGATCAGAGAGGGGATGCATATAGAGCAAGTGCCGCAGAGCAACTAATGTATGTGGAGAATGTTGTCATGTTGTGGGGGCAGAGATCAGAGAGGGGATGCATATAGAGCAAGTGGTGCAGAGCAACTAATGTATGTGGAGAATGTTGTCATGTTGTGGGAGCAGAGATCAGAGAGGGGATGCATATAGAGCAAGTGCCGCAGAGCAACTAATGTATGTGGAGAATGTTGTCATGTTGTGGGGGCAGAGATCAGAGAGGGGATGCATATAGAGCAAGTGCCGCAGAGCAACTAATGTATGTGGAGAATGTTGTCATGTTGTGGGGGCAGAGATCAGAGAGGGGATGCATATAGAGCAAGTGGTGCAGAGAAACTAATATGAATGATGGAGAATGGGGACACATTGGGGCAGAGATCAGAGAGGGGATGCATATAGAGCAAGTGGTGCAGAGAAACTAATATATGTGGAGAATGTTGTCATGTTGTGGGAGCAGAGATCAGAGAGGGGATGCATATAGAGCAAGTGGTGCAGAGCAACTAATGTATGTGGAGAATGTTGTCATGTTGTGGGGGCAGAGATCAGAGAGGGGATGCATATAGAGCAAGTGGTGCAGAGAAACTAATGTATGTGGAGAATGTTGTCATGTTGTGGGGCAGAGATCAGAGAGGGATGCATATAGAGCAAGTGGTGCAGAGAAACTAATATGAATGATGGAGAATGGGGACACATTGGGGCAGAGATCGCTGGGGGAGCAAGTGCCACAAAGTGGCAAATCTCTAGGGAGAATGTCAGCATGTTGGGGGGGGCAGAGATAGACTAGAACAGTGACAGAGCTGGAGAGCATGTCATATATATTGAGAATGGTGGTATGCTCTCCGCACATCAAAATCATTACCACAGTACCCCAGGGACCAAACTTTGAGACTGTTTGATTTAGTGTTTTCTTGAATGATCTAGCTAATATTTTACATAGCTCTGAATCCTGTATTATCATGTACACAGATTATATTGCTTTGTACAGAAGGATATCCATCTGTAACTTAACCAGATATTTGCAGTCTGACTTTAAATTGGTATAAAAATGGTTACTAAAAAATGGCCTTCTACTGAATGTTCATAAAACCAAGTATATGCACTTTGGAACAAAACAAAAAGTAAAGGCTTTACGCCCTTCCAACTTAAGATCTGAGCAGCACCTTTGTTGAGAGCATGGACAGTTTTCAAGTAGCTCAGGTTTACTATTGACCAGACTGTCTCTTTTCAAGAACATATCTCCACGTTGGTTAAGTCAGTACACGTTCGCCTTGGTCAGCTTTTTCGGCTAAAAAATTGTTTGTATGCTCATTCAAAGATAGTCTTAGCTCTGTCCCTACTGCTGCTCATTAGTGGACTACAGCCTTCCAGTCTATGTGAGAAGGCAGTAAGGAAGGCTGGGGGGGATACTGGGATGCATAGGGAGAGGCATCAATAGTAGAAAACAGGAAGTTGTTATCCCTCTGTACAGACAGTTGGTGAGACCCCATCTGGAGTACTGTGTGCAGTTCTGGAGACCCCATCTCCGCAAAGACATAGACAGAGTGGAGGCTGTCCAGAAGAGGGCAACCAAAATGGTGCAGTGCAGGGTCTGCACCAGAAGACATACGAAGAAAGACTAAAGGAGCTTAATATGTATACCCTTGAGGAAAGGAGGGAGAGAGAGGACATGATAGAAACTTTCAAGTACCTCAAGGAATCAACAAAGTCCAAGAGGGTGGCATCTTTCAGAAAGAGATGTGCAAGAACAAGGGCTGAATTTGAAGATAGAGGAGGATGGCTCAGAGGTAATGTGAAGAAGTATTTTCACAGAGAGGGTTGTGAATGCATGGAACAGCCTCCTGAGAGGAGGTCGTGAGTCAAGAACCGTGGGGGAATTCAAGAATGCATGGGACAGACATAAGGCAGTCCTAGTGGGGGGGTAGGAGGAAGTAAGCTGTTGGTTAACTAGGATCTGCAGCTTATCTTTTAGGTAGGAAAATGGGCAGACTAGGTGGGCCAAGCGGTCCTTATCTGCCATCAAATTCTATGTTTCTATGCCACTGCTAATGTCACTGACTTGCAAGGAGTTAAAATTCTGTACAATTCCATAAGCAGATTTGCTGCCTCCAGCCCCAGATTTTCTCATTGCTGCACTCTTTTCAAACACCTTGGATGGCCTTCTTTTGACTGACATCTTGCTTATTTTACCCTGATCAGTTTTAGACATTTCCTAAAAGTCCCAATTAGAGTTTTGTTCATGGCTGATGCTAGCCCCAGAGCTGGCTCCATGAGTACTAAATCTGCTCATACTTATTTTATACGACCCACACTCTTCCATTCCACCCTGGGCCAGTGTCTTTTTATGTATAAAGCCATTGCATTCTGGAATAATCTAGCTGCTTTGTTACACTGCATTGATTAGCAGAAAACCTGTAAAATGATGATGAAAAGCTGGGCCATTGACACAGCGGTAGTGTTACCATTCATAATGCTGGTGACTGGGGTTTGGGAACAAGCCCCAGTCATTGGGAGATGGCCATGAGGGAGGATGATCGGGCACACCAGGGGATGATCTTCTCCTCCCAGGGGTTGGGTGCCACATCCCTCTGCACCACTGCCACATGCAGACGTGTGGGTGGTAGGGCAGGCAGGACACAGGGAGGAAGGGACACACTGTGCTGCATGTTAAGTGAGTGTGCCAATGCATGCTCACATTGGCAACTATGTCCCAACACCGGCATCCCTATGGGGAAGGGTACATGGCACAGATGGAAGTGGAGGAAAATCAGAAACTTCCATGGCTGGCACAATGATCATTGACCCTCCTCAAACCATGCATCAGTAACCCAGATGCCTCCTGAAATCTGGATCCATGAAACAGTGGGTCGAAGGACTCCCCACCTCCCTAGCGTGGAAGGCAAGCCATGGGGCACTCAGGAGCATAAGCCCAGAAAGATGCTGGGTGACGGGGCATGAGGGGTGGGGCAGTGGGATGGATGGCCAACCAAGGGTGATAGGATCATAAAGACAAAATAAAAAAGTGTTAAAAAATACTGTTTGGATTTCTATATCTGCAAATGTAATGTCACCTGATTACTGTGTACATGGATGTATTGCATATTTATTCTGTATTGTTGATCTTGTCTACTTCTCTGTTGGGTATTGGAGCCAATGACTAAGTTACCAACCGAATGAACAGAGGCTAACCTAACAAATATGGCTATATTTTTAAAAGATAGTGGGAAAGATAAAGTGAAGGTTATAAACATGGTCTTAGACAGTGTACAACTTCTTGCTTGCAAACATGTTCCATTGATTAGTGCAGGATGAGGGGTCATTGATCCCAAATTCTTAACAGTACTCAAGGGTAAATGGGCACACATTTCCAAACACTCCTGGCTACCCTGACAATTTGGTCAATACCGCCTTAGCAGGTGATTGTCTTGTAAAAGATCCGGTACCCTTCTTTTATCAATATCCCCCATTAGCACAGTAATAGTAGTAAGGACATAGGCTCCATAAGCAAAACAAATAATGACATGACCTGACTGTTTTGAGACTGGGCTTTCTTGTTATTGACTTCTATCAATTCATTGATTTTAGCTTGAGTTTCTTGAAACAGTTTAGTGATACATACAGTAAATAGTATACCTTTCTTCCTTTTGTGCTAAGACTTCAATCTCATGTATCGTAGATTTGGTAATCTTATCTGCATTTTAACATTTAAAATAATGTGCATGCCTCATTATGATCTCCAGTCAGCCCTGTTCCATAGGGCCAAGCCATGCAGATAGGCCTGAGATGGTGCCAGTAAGTCCTTCCACCAACCCAACTACCCTTAGCTAGTTCCACTTTTATACGCACAAGATTTGATTTGACAATGGGTACTTCCTGTTTGGGAGCAAGAAGGGCATGATTACAGAGGCACAAAAGACTCACCATCCTAGAAGGAAAGAAGTAGCGCTCCCTCCCCCCAGCTGCTGGAGGTCTGCCTTTGAGCAAGTAAGGAGGAGACTACTGAGGAATACAGGAACTTCCTGTCCCAGAACAGGAAGGGCAGGAGCTGTAAGGGCACGTAGGCAGTAGGAAAGTAGGGAGAAAAAAAAGTAAAGAGAGAAAAAAAAAGGAAGCATACAAAACAACAATTGAGGGCCCACAAATAAGACATGATGGGAGTAGTGCAGTGCAGTGGTTGTGGAGTGGCAGTCTTCTGGGAGTTGTTCTGGAGGATGCAGTGTTGTCCCATTTGCAGCACCTCTCTGGACTGAGGGAGGAGCTTGTTCATCTCCAGGATGAGTTGGCCAGTTTTCAGGGGACCTCCTCTCTCACCCAGAGACCACCAGGGCCACCGCTGCTTCCTCAGAGTTTGCCAAGAAAGAGGAGTGGTTGGACCACAGTGGGCTCAGGGAGGGAGAGGGTGGCAAAACAAAGGTGCATCCCTCCAGTTGTACCTCTCCAGAATTCGTACATCATTCTGGCAGAGTGTGGTTCCTCTGCGGAGGCATCTGCAGTGGAGACCAAGGAGGATGCTGAGAACCTCCACAAAGGAGACCCACAGGAGGGTGGCATGGGACCCCACAGGGGAAGGGAACAACTCCTGGTGGAGGACTCAATTGTTAGGAAGGTAGAACTGGGGGAGGGATATAAGGTGTCTGCCTGGCACCATGGCTTGGATGGACAGGGATCGAATCCTCAGGATCACAGGAGCAGCCACACAAGGGAGGGTGCTGGATGTCATTGTCCACCTAGGGACAAATGACCTGGCTGGGAAAGGGATCAGAGCAGTGCAGGAGGAGTTTGTGGAGTTGGGGAGGAGCCTTAGACAAGTAGCTCGCACAGTAACCTTCTTGGAGGTGCTGCCTGTCTATGGCATGGGTGACGCTAGGGTGCTCCGCACCATGGGATTTAGTCAATTGTTAAAAAACTGGTGCATTGCTCAGGGTTTTGGCTTCATTGGGGACTGAGGGTCCAACTGGAGGGATACAGGCCTATACTGGTGCGACGGTCTGCATTTATCCAGGAGGAGAAAGGATCCTAGGTGATAGGTTTAAATGCTTCATTGGCAAGCATTTAAACTAACCAAGGGGGGAGGCATTGAAAAGGAGCAGGGACATCCTAGCCCCCACCCCCAAAAATCAGGGTAGTTAGTAAGGTAAACACCAAGACAGAGAAGTCAATAGGGAGAAGGGCAAGGGTGAATGGAGAAAAGGGCAAATGCAGTAAGGACAGGGATGGGGCTAAAAGTGGTAAGGCCATCAAAAAATGGAGGGCAATAAGTACCAACAGCTGTAATGTGGGTAACAAGCTCCCTGAACTGGTGGCCTTGATGGAAGAGGGACACCTGGATATCGTGGCAGTCACAGAAACATGGTACATGGAGAATCATGACTGAGATGTCAACATACCAGGATACACAATCTATAGTAGGGACAGGGAGGGTAGAAAAGGAGGAGGAGGAGGAGTAGCCTCTGTGTAAGGGAAGGGATCAAAGCAATGGAATTAAAGGGTAAGCAGGGAGGAGAGGAGGCACTGTGGGTTACCCTGGAGACCAGAAATGGCACCACAGTCTGCACAGGGGTTGTATTTAGACCCCTGTCTCAGTGGGAGGAAATGTACAAGGAAATGATAGAAGGCATCCTTAGGATGGCAGAAAAAGGGGAGATATTGTTGATAGGGACCTGAATATGCCAGATGTTAACTGGAGCACCTTTGCTGTAGCCACATTCAAGAGCAGGGTCATTATTGATACTCTACAGGGGACATGCCTCAGACAGCTAGTGCTGGAACCCACTCAGGAGGGAGCAATCTTAGATCTGGTACTCTCAAATGGGGATGGAGAGAGGATCTCAGATATAGAAGTGGGTAGCCATCTGGAAACAAACAACCACCAAACAGAGTTGTTCATGATAAACACAGCTGCAGAGTCAAGCCATACAAAAGTGAGGGTACTGGACTTTAGGAGAGCTGACTTTGTCAAAATGGGAGAGTGCCTCAGAAAAGCACTAGCAAACAGGCAAGAAGGAGGGGTGGAGAAACAATGGGGAAACATCAAAACTACCATCACAGAAGCAACAAGCCTTTGTGTAAAGCAAATCAACAAATTAAAAAAACTAAGGAAAAAACACTAGAGGTGGTAGGGAAGGTTAAGGAGAAAAGGATTGCATTCAGGAAATATAAGGAAACACAGAAGGAGCAGAACAGAAAACTATACCAGTTAAATCAGAAGGAAACAGGGAAGGCAGTCAGAATAGTAAAGGTGCAAACAGAGGAAAAGATAGCCAACTCGGTTAAGAATGGGATAAAACCTTTATAGGTATGTTAGAGAGCTTAAGAAAGACCAAGGGAGGTATAGTGAGGCTTATTAAAGGGGAAGGTAGGTGGGCAGATAGTGACAGTGAAAAAGCAGGGATACTGAATGAATACTTCTGCTCAGTATTCACCAAAGAAGAGAAGGGGGAGGTACCTAATCCAGTCAAAAGAGGCATTCTGGATAGGGGGATTGATACCAGTCCTTTCCCAGAAGAAAGTGTTCTGAAAGAACTCCTAAACTTGAAGGTGGATAAAGCAATAGGACCTGACAGGATTCACCCCAGAATTCTAAAAGAACTAAGGGGAGAACTAGTGACACCACTGACTACCCTTTTTAACAAATCATGGGAGGATGGGGTGGTACCTAAGGACTGCAGGAGGGTGGATGTGATTCCCCTTCACAAAAGTGGGAGCAAAGCAGAGGCAGGAAACTACAGACCTGTTAGCTTGACATCAGTGGTAGGGAATATGATGGGATCACTTTTGAAAGAAAGAGCTGTTGAGTACCTGGAAGCCAGTGAGGCACAGGACCCAAGGCAGCATGGATTCACAGCAGCAAGGTCATGTCAGACGAATCTAATAGATTTCTTTGACTGGGTGACTAAAGTAGTAGACCAGGGAGGGGCTGTGGACATAGCCTACCTAGACTTTAGCAAGGCATTTGACACAATCCCACACAAAAGATTAATAAATAAGTTAGCCAACCTGGGACTAGGTCTCAGTGTGGTAGCCTGGGTAAAAAATTGGCTGGACAACAGGACACAAAGGGTAATAGTAAATGGAGTCCACTCTGAAGAAAGGGGGGTTACTAGCAGAGTAACGCAGGGTTCAGTACTGGATATGGTTCCTTTTAATGCCTTTAAAAGTGACATTGCAGAGGGACTGGAAGGGAAATTATGCCTCTGTGCAGATGACACAATAGGGTTGATACACAAGGGGGAGTGGAAAGGATGAAAAGGAACTTGGTATGGTTGGAGGAATGGTCAAAAGTATGGCAGCTTAGATTCAATACAAAGAAATGCAAAGTAATGCACCTGGGAAAGAAAAACCCAGGGGAAGAGTACACAATGGGGAGAGGGTGGTATTAACAACAACAAAAATGGAAAGAGACCTGGAGGTAGTCATATCAGATGACCGAAAGGTAAGAAAGCAATGTGAGAAGGCAGTAAGGAGTGCTGGGGTGATACTAGGATGTATAGGGAGAGGCATCACCAGTAAAAAACAGGAAGTTCTTATCCCTCTGTACAGACAGTTGGTGAGACCCCATCTGTAGTACAGCATGCAGTTCTGGAGATCCCATCTCTGCAAGGACATAGACATGATGGAGACAGTCCAGAGAGGGCAACTAAAATGGTGCAGGGTATGTAACAGAAACCATAAGAAGAGATGCTAAAGGAGCTTAATATGTATACCCTAGAGGAAAGAAGCATCTTGGGGACATGATAGAAACTTTCAAGTACCTCAAGGGAATCAACAAAGTTTAAGAGGGTAGCATCTTTCAGAAAAAGAGATGTATAAGAACAAGAGGCAGAATTTGAAGATGGGGGGGACAGCTCTGGAGCAATGTGAGGAAGTATTTTTTCACAGAGAGGGTGGTGGATGCATGAAATAGCCTTTCTGAGGAGGTTGTGGGGTCAAAATCAGTGGGGGAATTAAAGAATGCATGGGACAGACATAAGGCAATTCTTGTGGGAGGTAGGAAGAAGTAGGCTGTTGGTTAACTAGGATCTGCAGCTTATGCAATAGGTAGGGAATTGCTTATGCAATAGGTAGAGAATTGGGCAGACTAGGTGGGCTGAGCAGTTCTTATCTGCCATCAAAGTCTATGTTTCTATGTTTCTTCTAGGTCTTGAACCTGTCAGGTATGGAAGACTCCATCTTGGGGCCTCCTTTCTTGTGTAGCTCTGGGATATGGGGCTCTAGCATGGTATGAAGATAACATAAAAGCAAAGCATTGTATAATAAAGAAACATTAGTAGAAGCACAAAAATTACTATGTTCACACATATTAAAATAAGAAAATTTTAAAATCACAAGAATATGCATAAACTTTCGCAGTACAAAACATCAGCAGCTTATGCCTAATGGATGGTAATCACCTCTAAAAGGAAAGGAATATAAAAAAATGATACATATGCTCCCACATGAGGCCCATATTCCATCATATCCCAAAGTAAAAGCAAATTCACATATTAAAAACAACATGTTATGTATAAACTGTACATTATTCAATAAAGTCCCTGGGATAGAAGTAGCAGTCAAACCACTGAGTGGGCTTGGTCCCACCATAGGACAATGTTCAGTCACTGCAAGAGTCTCCAGTGCAGATGAGTACATAATGTTTGGAGCCAGTAGTGGCAGTCTAAGGACCCTCAATATGATATGTGTCATCACTTCATGTCCTGAGTTTTTGGTTGTTCCTGGCTTTATAAGAGTCACTTATATAAGTGCTTGCATTGGATTTGTACACTGAATTGATCAACAATGATATATTGTTTTCATACAGATGTATGTGCTCTTGGTAATGTTGTCTAATAGAGCAGGTGTCTCCTGAGTATGAGCCAGCAAGGCACTTAGAAAAAGTTCATGACTGTCCAACATCAGCTGCCACCATATCAAGCATGCCATGGTGTCTGGAATGTAAGTGACAGGTAGTAAAACAGAATCTCCTCATATGCACTGTCACCTGAAGTCCTGTGGCTGTCAGCCACATATCACTTAATTTTTAAAAGACAAAACAAAGAGAAGGGTTTTTCCGCCTTCTCCATTGGTAGGTTAGTTCTGATCTTTAAACAGTTTCAATTGATTTATACGAAATCACCTGTCAGTTGCTACTCTGAATACATAAAAAGTAATTCTCACAGTAGCTGTGTATGTCTTTGATATACAGTATATCTATATAGATAGACAGACAGACAGACAGGTAGGTACGTAGGTAGGTAGGTAGGTAGGTAGAGGGCTTCAAAAAGTTTTGAGCACTGATATACCTCAACAGAGGGATGCCACTCTTTTGGAACAGGTAAGTAGGTAGGTAGATAGATATATTTGGCCACTGCCCAACTGACTGCATTTTCAAAATGGTTTTGTCTTCCCCCTGATAACCTCCATAGGCAATCAGGTACTGATGAAATATGTTCCTGGACCTGCATACAGCAGAGTTTCAGTCTCTGGATGACAATTGCAATTTATTTTATGTTTTTTAAACAGTTAAACTGCTCAGGTAGATGGACTTGATTTGTTTTTCCTTGAAGATGGCCACAGGTTGTGGGGGCTTATGGAAGGTCCATGCTCCCCCCCCCCCGAGCTCTTTGTTTTGCAAGGAGATTGACTTGGACATGCTGCTGCTAAAGGGAGTGGTTTGTGGAGTTGGCTTTAACTGTGTAATCCCATTTAAATAAAATTTACAGACTGCAGAAGTGGCCAAAAAAAAACAATTTATTGTAATAAAACAGCTAAGACGAGGGATGTGCCATCTGTGGCAGTTAAATTGTTATGCTGCCAGACATGAAAAACTTCAGTGTAGAGTAGCAAATCAAAGGTTTGGGGTGGTGCCCCGGACACAGTGCCATTTCCACACTACAGACCACATATGCATATAACACAGGGGAATGTTAAAACCTTAAAATGCTGAAATTAAAAGGTTATTGTCATAAAATGTATTCATTTCCTTGTTTAATGAAGGCTTTTAACACAATAAATATCCTTTCTGTCTGTGGATTGGATTTCAGCCAGCGGCTGTGTTCGAGCAGCTGCTGATAACTCAAGGTTTCAAATCAACCCGCAATAAGTCAGCTTAGTTTAAACATGCCTCTTTTGGAAACGTGCCCTCCCCCTTTTTGGAGAAGGAGAGTAAAAAAAAATTAAATAATTCTAAACCTCTTATGCTTAACAAGCAGTATGGTACAAGAAGAAAAACCTGTTGCTTACACAATAAGGGTATATTATAAGTCGTGACTCCCTTGCAACTGAGATGGCACAAATGTGACAATGAAACCAAAAGCTACAAATAACTTCAAATGAACAAACATTAATAGCCAAAGGATAACCTTCTTATTTCTGTTCACAGTGAGACATGTGCCCCTTATCACATACAAACACAATATTGCTATCATTTTTATCCAGTCTAATGTAATAGCATTGCTTGCCCAATTGTCTATAAATACTTGTGTGTGTGTGGGGGGGGGTGGCAATGCATTCAGTACCTGGACCCTCCTCACTGTATTTTCCAATAACTATGTTTTTCTTTAAGTACCTCACACCTATGAGTCACTTTGCATTGACTTCCATTTAATTCAGGTGTGAATTTGTTAAACAGGCAATTACAAAATATGTGTGAAAGAAACCTTCTGTTTTTGTTTCTGTTTTCTTTCAAGATACAAAAGCTGAATAGTGGAACATATTTAATCCTTTCCCTGTCTAATTCAAGTGACTAGATTGTCCCAGGTACAAAGCAGAATATGGCAAAAATATTCAAACCAAAATATCACATAGCGCTATTATCAGAATCATCACTGCCATCACAAAGTTAATGTTACAATAAAACCACATATAAGGAATGGCTATAAACAATTGTGTCTCTTGTTCCCATGCTGACTTGACTGTTTTTTTCAGTAACTAAGATAACATTTTTAAAACATGTAGTGCTTTGACCTTGAACAGTTATAAAGCATCTCTGCTGTGTAGAGAGAGAGAGAGAAAAGAAAATTAACAATTGGAAAATCACAACACAGTGGTATAAAATCTGAGCATTTGTAAAGTACAGAATGACAAAACAAATAATTCATAGTATTTATTTACCCTCAGTCATGCAGCACTAAAAGCCAAAGCTGTTCGCTGCACTTTTGAAGCAGCATATACTAGTGTGTATGTGTGTGTGTGAGTGTGCATGTGTGTGTGTAGACAGAGAGAGAGAGAGAAAAGTAATAGCATTAAGACGTTTCTAAACTTTCGGTGATCAAGCCAAGTTTAGATATGATAGAAGATGAGATAGGAGATAAGACAAGAGGGATAGTATCAGACAAATGTGGACTGCAGTTCAAAATAGACAGAAGAAAATAAAGTTGAAGGTTAAGGTTATCTGGTATGCTGATGTTTTCCTTCGTGCCACTAACTTTTGTCATTTAAAGCTTGCCCTTGCAATATCCTATACTTTGGGTGACATCTGGAGAGATCAGTCTCAGTCCCCTGCTCATGTTCCACTTCATGGTTCCTTTAAGGTCCATGCAATGCTGCTTGAGAGTGAACTTATCCCTGGTTACACATTTCAAGACTTGCAGTCTGTCTATCTCCTTTTGTTTCTCATTTTCCATTCATAGTTTATAGTTACTATTGTTCAGCTCTGACACCTGTTTCCTAATACATTTGACTTTGTCCTACAGTCGGTTGGTGAGGCGCAAGTGAAGCAGTAACAATTCTGAAAATGGAGCAGAATTAAGGATCCAGCCCAGCCTAGTTCAATCTAATCCATTTGACAACAAACTACCCTTTCTGAGGCACTCTTTTAGCAGCTTTTCAAGCTGAGGTACATACACAGACAGTGGCTTCCCTAAGTACTGCTGGGCATTTCTTACTCTCCACCACAGGTCCTCATCTGAATCTGGGCTCCCATACACATTCTCCAATGCATCAAGATAGCCCTGTGCAGTTGCTTCGGGGTTATTGGCCTGCTTGGCACAGATGGTCGCCAGGGCAGGACCTCAGAGGCTCTCACTCAACCTCTTTAATTTCTGTGCTTCTGAACATTGCCATTCAAGTACTAGAGGGGCAACATAGTCCATCCAGGTCTCCCAGTCATCCTCCTCCTCCTGTGGGGTGGGGAGGGTGCCTGAGACGATTCTTAACCTTCGGTAGGAGTCATGACTAATGGCAGGTACAGCTATAGGGGACAGCATTGTCACAGGCACAAATGGCGGGGCAGTAACAGGTGCTAGAGTAGGAGGGGGTGTTGGGGAAGGAACACCCCCAAATGGCAGGAATAGTTTCTTAAAGTCCTATATGGTTTTCCCATCCTCCAGCAACAACTTAGCAAATTTCTCCTCAAAAGTCTCAGACAATAGGGAGAGCTCATCCTCCCCAGGGTTTTTACTGTCTCTAGTTATCACTTTCCAGGCAACTGGGGTCCCTTCTGGGGCAATAGTCCATGGCACTTTGGAATTGTCCACTGGGTCACTACACTTTACTAACGCCATAAAAGTTTGAATGGTCAAATCAGCCTGTCACTCCACCACCACAGCGTTTGTTAAACATTCAACGTTGGAAAGTACTCCTTCTACAGCATCTTTACCAATGTTCAGGGGAATATCCAATACAAGCAGGCCATTGTGAGGGTCACTCTCCTGCCCTGTACACCACCCCACCAACTGGTACACAGCTACTTCTGTTGGGATAGCCATTTATGTTTGACAATAATTCATAGTTTTGGCCACTAGAAGACACAAAATCCCAGCGGTGAGCCTCCAAGATGTAACCCCTAGGTGGCGCTATCCCAAGGGCTACTACCCCTGCCTGCTTGGCTAGTAGCAGGTTAAGGGGCCTGAGTTCTGAAATGGGTGTCTCCACCTGGAGGTCAAGGTTGGTAGTGGTCAAGCTAACCTGGGCACAGCCCTCCAGGACACTGTAACCCCCCCTTCCCCTCTATTGGCCTGAACACTGTACAGTAATCACTTTCGCAATACCACGGTACACCACACAAGTACCCACGCTGTTTGCACTTACCACCAGGGCTGGTTCTGCTGGCTCGACCCTGGGTATACCCTGTAAAACAAGGTTATGCACAGCAAATAGCAATAGTACAGTACTTTGAGCACAAACTGGAACCACAGTCAGATTACATGCAGAAAAAGTTAGATCTGATTTATTCAGGGGGACCTGAACAAAGGAAGGGCAAAATCAGGTTAATTAGCTTAAAGGTTATATCAATCAAGCAGTTATGCATGCACTTTGAGTCCCCCCACACAGTCCACCTCTGGGTACCCAGGTGGAGAAGAGGTGGGCTAGCCAGGACCGTTGCCCGGGGTTACAGCTAGTTGGAGCCATGTGATGGAAAACACAACATGCACAGTACACAGTATTTGTAATCCAGAGCCAGAGGGCTCAGTTCGTAAAGGAAATGAAATAACAAGACAGTCAGATGACACACTCAGGTGAAGCTGTTGTTGCAAGGAGCTGCTCTGGTATTTACTCATGATACCCAAGACTGGACACAGGCTGGACAAAAATTGAGACTGCAGGTGGTTGATCTGGAATGCCAGGAGAAGTAGGGCCCACACAAGTTGCAGAGGCATCGTTCCTGTTCAAGCGTGGAGAAGGGGGCTGATCCCCAGGCAGGTCAATCGTCGATGGCTTCTTTGTGCAGCGGGTAGTCTGGCTGGGCCAGTCTGGCAAGGCCCAGACCGCATGGAGACAAATTCAGATGCAGTCCGTTTTGGGCTAGATACAGCTTCCAGCAAGCAGAACACAGTTCACACAGTGGGGAACTAACTCATGACCCACTAGCAGCTCATAACAAATTTACATGTAAGGAATTCTACTGTACCAGGCAAAGTACTCCCTGGTCACAATCGCAAAGTCTCTGCACACACCAGGAGCTTAGGGGTAGCTGTAACTCCTGACAGGCAAATCGCATTCAGCAAAATCTTCAGACTTCTTCAGGTTGAGCCTGGCCCACTTCAATAGCTTACTTTAGTCACACAGACTTGGATTTAGTCCACAATAATTCTCTTCTCTCCCTCTCAGGAGCAGCAGGCAGACATGTAAGCCAAAAACTCAGCCTTTTCACAGTTCTCCCATGTGAATCCACTCAGGATTGCTGCTCAGAATCACTGCAGCTCCTCTCATTTCACTTCCCAGCTCAGAACTAACTGAAAACTGCAAGCAGCCCAGGACTTCCCCAAGATCCAAAAGATTTGGTTGGCTGATTTGGCTGTCAGTCAAAGCAAGAGCTCCCCCTTCAGTTGCAAAAAAGGCACAAAAGCGGCTGGATTTCCGCTTGCGACGCCAGTGACCCAGGTTCGGGAACGGACTCAGGTCATCAGAGAGCCGGCCGGAGGAGGAGGTTGGAGCATCTGTAGACAGCTCGCCTTCTCCAGGGGGGAAGGTGGGGATGTGATCCGTGCATCTGCTGGCCCCTGGCGGAGGCTGGGAGCATGGCAGAGTGTTAGGGGCTCAAATTTCCGGGGGAGTGATGGACGTTGGCGTTCGCCATGATGTCAGGTACGTCACTCTCCATGGGGAGAAAACTGGAAAATGGCTCTCTGGTGAGCCAGGTGATGGCTCTCCAGTTCCCTCGCTGCTGTCACGGCCCCGCGACCTCCCACCCCAGCAGCACCTGGAGCCGATGCCGCAGTGCACTGGACGACCCCCACTGGTGCCTTCCCTCTTGGAGGAAGGGGACCTACCCAGCGAAGGGTTATGCGGGCTACCTCCAGGGGGCTGCGATTTGGAGCTGAGGCAGGTCGTGGGGATGGCGGACAGATGGGGCGCATTGAGGGCCCGAAGGAGGTGCTCGCCAGATGGAGCAAGAGGAGCAAAAAAAAAAAAGTGCAAAAACTCCAAACTACAGTTCCTACAGATTTTGAATTCAGACAGCTCCTGTAGTCCAGCTACATTTTAGGTCCCACCAGTACTGTTTGGTCCAATTTGCAGTCCAGGACCAAGATAGTGGAAACGAACAAAACAGTCCTTGCTACAAAGAAAGCAGGTTAGACAAACTACATTATCATTATCACTCTAAATGATTTTCAACAAATAGTTACATCTTTCAACAGAGCTCCCTCTCAGGTTACTTAAGCTGCAATCAGGCAGCTCTTAAAGAGACAGTACACAGAGGCTATACAGGCTCTGGTAATCACATTTAAACTGCTAAAATGCAGGACACCAGCCTGGCAGTGAGCATTTAGGCAAGCTCAAGGAAGCCTTTTTGGGAACCCCCATTTGTAGGGGGGTTACATGTTGTAATGACCAAAATGCTTTAATTTTAGTGTTTAAAAGACAGGTAAGCAGAGTAACACAGCTCCTCACCTAAAGTGATCAGTGAGTGTAGGAACATGTTAGAACACATTTTACTTGCCTTTTACCACGTACAAGAATACATTAATTTTGTGAGCTGCAAGCACTGCATCAAGGGTATGCAAACATCTCTGCCATTCCCCAACAAACAAAGCACTAGACTGCACTACATATGAAAGAAGTAAACAGTAGCACATATGTGAAATGGGAATCAAGGGTAAGGTTTCAAGCAGGAAGAATTAGGAGTTGACAAGAAAACCTCACAGCTTGCATTTTCCAGCCTTGTGATTCAGCAAAGACTTCAAAGAAAAAAGGAGGAGAAAGATGAGGAGTAGGCAGAATTAAGGAGGAGAGGTGGTATTCTGAAGCTCTGAAAGGTGGACGAGGGACACACCCTGAAAAGCCCTTTCACAGCAGACTGATACCAATATGTTTGAATCAATCAGTCAATCAATCAATCAATCTTTATTTAGCCAGGTGAAACTCCATTGAGCAAGCTCATTTTCAGGGAGGGCCTTGTAGGTACAGAATAAAAAATACAGTAGCACAATAGAACATAAAGCACAAATGGGCATAGTAATACAATACATAGCAATAAAAACAAGGTACAAGGATAATCAATGAGGCCCGGTCGAAAGGTGAAGCCTCATCCCAGTAAACAGTACAGCAGAGAGGTGGAAGCAAGTCAGCGCCAATGTGCCGAACCAGTGATTTTAGACACTAATAGCTCTAGTAGAGCAGAGTTAATGCTAGTGACAGTGCAAGCTGAGGTGCAAGCTCGAATACTTTGCAAGTAAACATAAAAATGTCTAAAATGACTTAATGGCTTAAACAAAAGAGATGGTGGCTAAAAAAGGGAGTTTAGCCAAATGAATGATGATTTGTGGCATCTAAAGCCGGGGTGGGGGGTGGGAGATGTTACAAAAATAAAATAGGATATAAGTATGGAATAAAATGGTCAGGTGAGGGGCAGTGTTATAATAACCAGACGACTTGGGTGGATTGCGGTGCGAGCCTTGAACCACCCAGGAAGAGATGTCATTGCAGCACTGATGCACACCTGGAGTGGATTATTGCACTTAAAACATTCTTAAAATGGTCAAAAGTATCATAAGCAAGTAATAATACCCAACAGGGTGGGTAGTATTGGGCAATACAGGACTGCCCAGGGGCGTAATGAGGCCCGACGACACAGGCAGAGGGCCTTATAGCCCCTGGAAGGTGCGGTATTGCCCATACCGCCCACCCTGGAGGGTATTATTGCGCCTAGAAAATGGGCACTGTGGCATTTTTATGTGGGAGTTAAAAAAAATGTTACAAAAAGATTTTAAAAAATATATTGGCATTGAAGTTAAAAGGTTTGTGAAGTAAAGTAGTCCCTGTTTCTATGTTATCTCTTGTCCCCTCCCAGTTATTGTCTTGTACTTATCCCCCCATCCATCAATTCCATATGAAGACATCAAGTCTGTAGTAAATGTCTGCTCAGCACTGTCTTGGAATCCTGTTTATTTAAAAAAAAAGGTGAAAATTAGGTTTTATTTGCAATCCATTTTTTAAAAGCAGACACAGCGATTCATCGTGGGTGCCTGATGACATCATACCAGGAAGTACAGAGAAAACATGAGAGGCATTATAGCAATTCATTTGCTTTTTTCTTTTTTTTTTAAATATGGAGTTTTGCTTTTGTGGCTTGATATTGTTCTGTGCTACTGTTTTATCTGTCAGGAGCAGTCAAAGGTGAATGTGTATGGTAGTGAGGTCGAACAGCGAGAGAGAAATTAGAAGTGGTACCATCACCGGCCTGGTGGCACTGAGGGTTGAGGCACTGGATGCCACACCATGCTGGCGACCTGGGTTTGGGAGCGGACTCAGGTCTCGGGGGTCAGCCAGTGGGAGAAAGGCTGAGCAACAGCGACAGCTCGCCTTCTCCGGGAGGATGGAATCTACCTAGGCGGGTGACCTCTGGCGGAGGCTGGAGGCATGACAGCTCGTTGGCACCTCGGGGGTTTGATTGGTCATGGGCAGAGGCCTGTGGACCAATCACCTCTAGGGGCTGCATCATCGAGGGGGAGGACGTTACGGTCATCGGCGCTAGTGCCGTGACGTCATGGGCTAGCAGTGTCCTCACAGAAAAAGTGGAAAATGCCCCTCCAGAGTTGGGTAGACTGAGTGTCGAGCCGGGTCCTGATATACCACTGCCAGCCTGGCTGAACATGGGGACCTGACGAGATTTTAAGGTTCGGGGGTGGTCCACCCTGACCCCGGGCGGGGGGGTAAACCGCAGCACAATGGAGGACCCTGTTCGGGCAGGTAAGGCGGGGGTAGGGACAGGCTTCATTGGCATCTCATGAAGAGGTGACTCCGGAGGGGAGAGGGGGAGTGTTAAAATAGATTTAAAAAAAATAGAAGCGGCACCATCGATCAGCTCAGAAGTTACTGTGGGAGCTGTGCCTATAAGCCGCTGCAGAGGTATAGAGTTATTTGTAATAGCTTAACTGCAGACTAGCAGGGTGGGGGAAAGCTGGTGAGCTGGTGTCATTTTAAGGGAAAAACAGCGTGTAAGAACGAAAAATTACAAATGTTGTGATGGATGGTGGGCTGTGTGTCTCGCTAAGCGAGAGAGAAAAAAATGGCGCCGATTTTAAATTAAACTGGCAGGTTGGGGCCAATTAGCAAAGCAGGGATGGCACTATGATATTGCTTATGAGGCTGGCAGGGCTGGCATGGCTGGGACTTTTAACTTACAGGGCTCTCACTGTAAGTTAATGTACCCCTGCCAGCCAATCAGATTTCTTAAATTCTTAAGCCCATTTTGTAAAGCAAAATAATATATCATACAAAATGTCAGGAATAACAGTAAAAAGGCAATAAATTATGATACAGACTTGTAGAGTAAATGTACACTCAGTTTTATGAGCAGGGGAGCATGTACCAGGGCTGAGTGTGAGGCAAGAGGGAAGGGGAAAGTTGGTTGTAGGAGTGAGAAAAGAATATACAAAGCAGAGACATGAAAGAAAAGGTGAAGGATGAGGAGCAGAGCGAGGGAGGAGGGTTATTCATGTGGAGTGGAAGGTTTTATCAAGGTGGGTGGGAGAGCAGGAGTCAAAGGGTGTATGCAAAGCCACCCCCCCCACCCCGAGAATGAAAAATTACCATGTACAAGTAGAGGATATCTGCCGTGAAATGTAGAATACATTTTAAAAGTCTTTTTTCTAAAAAGGAAATTGACCAGATTACCTTTGTGGCCCAAGGGAGAGAGCCATTTTCAACAATTTAGTCCATAATTAGCTCGTCACTTGCAGTTGGTGAATGTAAGTGTCCGACTCAGAACATCATATGTGTGCAGTGGTTTTAATTGGGCAGGAACGGTTCTAGGAAAAGAAGGCTCCGGAAAAAACATCCCTGTAAAAAAATGGTACATGAAAAAAAAGGGACACACAGAAAAGGGCACAAAATACAAAGGAGGAAAAAATGGCACCATTCGAGGGAAGTGCATATTTACTGTTATGCACCACATCGGCATGGATCACCACCCCAGTGCAGTTCAAGGAAAGTGCAGATTTGCTGTTGCAACATCACTCCACCAACTACCGGCCTATATCTACCCCCCCCCCCAAAGCCCTTGAGAGAACAGTATATGACCAATTAACTGACTACCTAGACAAGTATAACCTTCAATGTCCAGAGCAGCACAGATTCAGGAAGGCCCATAGCACTCCCACAGCCCTGGTTGAGTTCATTATCTATATTCATGAGGCACTGGACCAGGGGATTTTGGTGGGGCTACCTATATAGACCTCACCAAGGCCTTCGATATCATAAATCATGAATTACTTCTCAGCCAGTTGACCAACATCGGGATATCCGCCTTTTCTGTGGCTTGGTTCTGAAGTTACGTCACCAACAGAATACAGCAGGTCAAAATACATAATGCTGTATCCAAACATCGCTATGTCACCACAGGAGTGCCCCAAGGCTCAATATTAGGGCCCCCTACTATTAAGCCTGCTTCTGAATGAACTCCCTAAAGCATGCCCAAACAAAATTCTGTGTTACTTACACGCCATTCAGCGCCTGAAGCCTTAGAAGAGTAGATGCAAGTTGATTTTTCTGCTGCGGAGGAGTGGTTCCTGAAATCCAGGCTCCTATTAAACTACAAGAAAACAAAGACGATGATATTTGCCTCAAATCATAACCACCACAAAACATTTCCCATTAAAATATGTAACAACAAGAATGAGTTACTAGAGATGGTTAGTGATTTTAAATACCTCGGTGTGACCCTTGACTGTTCCCTCTTCTACAGTATACATATTGACCTCATTTCCAAAGCAGCAAGTGCAAGGTTAGGACAACTTTACCGGCACAGACACTGCATTATGGAAAATGCTATAAAACTTGTAGTGCATAGCTCGGTCTTGTCATAGACTATGATCTTGTTGTCTATGGGGCCGGCACTGACATGGCCCTTAAGAGAATTAAAATGGCCCTCAATAAAGCTTGCAGGCTTGTTCTGAGAGCACACCACTTAACCCACACATGTGAGCTCTACTCATGCACAGGTTGGCTCAGCCTAAGTAGTAGGATCCAATAACAGACCTGCCTGCTCGCTAAAAAGGCCACGCTTGGCCTTGTACCCTACGGTGTGCAAAGACTTCTCCACCATTCCTCGAACCTTAGACAAACCAGGAATACTAGAAAAGTTGTCTTCCACATTCCATTTCACCATACTTCACAAGGACAGAGATTCTTCAAGTATAGGGCGCCCCGTGGATAAATTCTCTCAAAACTGAACTAACTATGGAACCAAAACTTGGCCCATTTAAGTCCAAATTAAAAGCTCATCTTGTTTCGCTTAGTTCGTGCGACTGTGACTTTCAACCTAATGCTTTCTAGGTCTACACCTGTAACTCCTAGTTCTTGACACTTACCCCCCCCCCGCATCCACATGCTCCATTATAACCTGTAATCCTCCTTAGTTCCACCTCTCTTCCTCCTATGACAATCACCGCCAATACCTCTCTTCCCATTCCACTAAGACTGTCTCTTCCTATGGTCTTATTCGACAAAACCCCTGGGTGGCTCCATTTCCTGATCTCCAATTTCTATTCCCACCTCCCTCCTAACTAACACTTACGCCGCAGTATTACACCCTACACCCTCTCAACATCATCACAGCCCCTCGGTCTGCTCTTACTCTTTACCTCCTACCCCTACATTGACTTTACCATTTGGGTGGCAACCCCTTCATAATTCCTCTTACTTTACTCACACCTTTGGAACCTCCCCATTTACTACTCCCTCCCCTCTAGTGACACTGAAATCTGTGCTGGGTCTTCCATTGTGCTTATGTAACCCCTAGGTGGCGCTATCACAAGAGCTACTACCCCAGCCTGCTTGGCTAGTAGCAGGTTAAGGGGCCTGGGTAATGAAACAGGTGCTTCCACCCAGAGGTCAGGGTTGTTAGTGGTCAAGCTAACCTGGGCACGGCCCTCCGGGACACTGTAACCCCCCTCTTTCCCTTCTAGTGGCCTGAACAATATACAATAATTACTTTCATAATGACCCTTATTCACCAGGCAATTACCCACACTGTTTGCACATACCACCAGGGCTGGTTCCTCTAGCTTGACCCCGGGGACCCCCTGTAAAACAAGGTTAAGCACAGCAAATAGCAACAGTATAATACGTTTGTCACAAACTGTAACCACAGTCAGGTTAAATGCAAACAAAGTTAAATCTGATTTATTCAGGGGACTTGAACAAGGGAGGGGCATAATCTGGTTGATTTGCTTAAAAGCTATATTATTCAGACAGTTATGCATGCAGTTCAGAGTCCCTACACAGTCACACACTCTGGGTACCCAGGTAGGAAAACGGTGAGCTAGCCAGGAACGTTGCAGCTGGTTGGGGCCCTGTGGTGGAAGAAAGCAACATGCACAACACACACTATTTGTAATCCAGAGCCAGAGAGCTCAATTCGTGAAAGAAAAGGCAACAAGACATTCAGATGACAACACTTTTAGATTTAGCTGTTGTTGCAGGGAGCTACCCCGATGTTTACTCATGATACCCAATACTGGACACAGGCAGGATGAAATCGAGACTGCAGGCTGTTGAGCTGGAGTGCCTGGAGAAGCAGGGCCCACACGAATCACCAAGGCATCATTCCTGTTCAAGGCGTTGAGCAGGGGGCTGATCCCCAGGCCGGTCTCTCATTGATGATTTTCTCTGCATACATGTATTCTGGCTGAGCCAGTGTAGCAGGGCCCATGCAAATGGAAATGGATACGGATTCAGTCTGTGGAGCTGGATACAGCCTCCAGCAAGCAAAACACAGTTCAGACACACAGAGAGGAACCAAATCACGACCCGCGACAAGCATACAGCACATTCACATGTAAGGAAATTCCACTGTACCAGGCAAATGGCTCTCTGGTTGCAATTACTGAGTCTCTGCGCAATCCAGGAGTTCAGAAGTAGCTGGAAGTCCCGACAGGCTGATCGCATTCAGCAAATCTTCGGTCTTCTTCAGGTTAAAGCCTGGTCACAATTCAGTGGCTTAATTCACTCTCCAAATTCGGATTCAGTCTGAAAAAATCACAAGCTCACTCTCAGGGACAGCAGGCAGGCATGCAGGCCAAACTCAGGCCTTTCCACAGTTCTTCCACATGAATCCACTATGGATTGCTGCTCGAACTATCTCGAGCTGTTACTTCTTCACTTCCCAACTCAGATCTAACTGAAACTGCAAGCAGTGTGGGACTTTCCCCAAGATCCAAAAGTTCCGGTTGGCTGATCTGTCAGTCACAACAAGGGCTCCCCCTCCAGGTTATTTTAGGCACCAAAAGCCCAAAACTACAATTCCTACAAGTTTTGGCCCCAACAAGCCCCTGTAGGCAGGCTCCATTTTAAAGTACCAAATGCACTGATTGGCCCATTTCAGCAGTCCAGGACCAAGAGGATGGAAACAAACAGAACTGTTCATGCTGCAAAGAAGGCAGGTTAAAACAAACTGCAATATTATTACTACTCTAACAAATGATCAGCAAACAAGTACATCTTCTAACAGAGCTCCCTCTCAGATTAATTATGACTGCAATCCAGGCAGCTCTTAAAGAGACAGTACACAGCGGCTATACAGGCATTCTCTGGCAATACATTTAAACTGCTAAAATGCAGGACACCAGCCTGGCAGTGAGCATTTAAGCAAGCTCAAGGAAGACTTTTCGGGAACCCCCATTTGTAGGGGGGTCACACCTATACTTAACTTGTTGTACTATCGAAACAAGTGTTCTACTGAAGTATTACTATTTGTTGTCTCTCATCTATGTAATGTAATTTCTTTCTTTTTCTTTATTGCAACTCTGTAGCATTTTGTGTATCTGCCATTGTGTCATGCTTGTCTTCTGTAAGTTGTCTGTACTGCAATGACGTGGAACCTTTTTAAACAAGCTGTTTTGCTCAAAGGTATTCAATCTAAGACTCCAATAAATAAATAAGCCATGGATCACCATCCCAGTGCAATTCAAGGGAAGGGCAGATCTACTATTACAACATCACACCGCCATGGATCACCACCCTCGTGTGATTCGAGGGAAGTGCAGATTTACTATTACAACATCACACCGCCATGGATCACCACCCTCGTGTGATTCGAGGGAAGTGCAGATTTACTATTACAACATCACACTGCCATGGATCACCACCCTCGTGTGATTTGAGGGAAGTGCAGATTTACTATTACAACACCACACCGCCATGGATCACCACCCTCGTGTGATTTGAGGGAAGTGCAGATTTACTATTACAACATCACACCGCCATGGATCACCTCTCCAGTGCAGTTTGAAGGAAGTGCAGATTTTCTATTACAACACCATGCCGCCACGGATCACCACCCCAGTGCAATTTTAGGGAAGTGCAGATTTACTTTTACAACACCATGCCGCCATAGACCACCACCACAGTTTAGTTCGAGGGAAGTGCAGATTTACTGTTTCAACACAATTCCACCGTGGATCACCACCCCAGTACAATTTGAGAGAAGTGCAGATTTTCTATTACAACAATAAGCTGCCATGGATCACCATCCCACTGCATTTCGAGGGACGTGCAGACTTTCTATTACAACACTAAGCTACTATGGATCACCACCCCAGTGCAATTCAAGGGAAGTGCAGACTTTCTATTGCAACACCATGCTACTATGGATCACCACCCCAGTGCAGTTTGAGGGAAGTGCAGACTTTCTATTGCAACACCACGCTACTATGGATCACCACCCCAGTGCAGTTTGAGGGAAGTGCAGACTTTCTATTGCAACACCACGCTACTATGGATCACCACCCCAGTGCAGTTTGAGGGAAGTGCAGACTTTCTATTGCAACACCATGCTACTATGGATCACCACCCCAGTGCAGTTTGAGGGAAGTGCAGACTTTCTATTACAACACTAAGCTACTATGGATCACCACCCCAGTGCAATTCAAGGGAAGTGCAGACTTTCTATTGCAACACCATGCTACTATGGATCACCACCCCAGTGCAGTTTGAGGGAAGTGCAGACTTTCTATTGCAACACCACGCTACTATGGATCACCACCCCAGTGCAGTTTGAGGGAAGTGCAGACTTTCTATTGCAACACCACGCTACTATGGATCACCGCCCCAGTGCAATTCAAGGGAAGTGCAGACTTTCTATTGCAACACCACGCTACTATGGATCACCACCCCAGTGCAATTCAAGGGAAGTGCAGACTTTCTATTGCAACACCAAGCTACTATGGGTCACCACCCCAGTGCAACTCAAGGGAAGTGCAGATTTACTATTACAACACGACACTGCCATGGATCACCACCCCAATGCAATTTGAGGGAAGTGCAGATTTACTATTACAACACGACACTGCCGTGGATCACCACCCCAGTGCAATTCGAGGGAAGTGCAGATTTACTATTACAACATCAGGCCATCATGGATCACCACCCCAGTGCAATTTGAGGGAAGTGCAGATTTACTATTACAATACCGGGCCGTCATGGATCACCACCCCAGTGCAATTTGAGGGAAGTGCAGATTTACTATTACAATACCGGGCCGTCATGAATCACCACCCCAGTGCAGTTTGAGGGAAGTGCAGGTTTTCTATTACAATACCGGGCCGTCATGGATCTCCACCTCTGTGCAGTTTGAGGGAAGTACAGATTTACTATTACAACACCACGCCGCCATGGATCTCCACCCCTGTGCAATTCAAGGGAAGTGCAGATTTACTATTAAAACACCAGGCTGTCATGGATCACCACCCTCGTGCGATTCGAGGGAAGTGCAGATTTTCTATTACAACACCACACTGCCATGGATTACCACTGTGGTAAAATACATCTCACACCATAGTGGAGCCTTTTTTTCCCTGTGCCATTTTTTTTTTTTTTTTACGAAGGCTTTTTTCCGGAGCTTTTGTTTCAGGCACCGGCAAGAACTCAGTTCCTCACCTCACTGCAGGAGAGCTCCTGCTTCTCTGTCATCTGTCTTCATTGAAACCTGGAGATGACATTAGTTTCACACCTAGAAATCTAGTGGGGAAGTTCCCTCTCCTGAGCATTTCCAATTTAACTGCTAATGTGTGTGTGGGGGGAGGTGAGGAGACACACCTACAGTCTGACATGGTCATCAGTCTGAGACAAGCTGCACATTCATTTCAGCTACAGAAAGGAAGTGTGTCTCACAGGACTACAGAAACGGACATCACTTGGACTTACAGAGTAAACCATAGAATTGTAAAGACTAGAATGGCAATGACAGCGGAGCACATACAGTGGCCCAGATATTCAAAGGGGTTGCACATGGTGAAGCAGAGTTGCACCGGCGCAACCCTGCATTGCGCCTTGGTGGGATATTGAAAAGGCTGCCTGGTGCAGTGCAAATCCCGATGCGCCCGGGCACAATGTTAATGTATGCGGCGCAGATGCAGGGGGCGTGCCCATGCATATGCGGCACATCCAGATATTAAGCCCAGGGTGTGCGGCGCATATGCTGGCACAACCCTGCATTGTGCCACATAGGGAGCTCAGCGTTGAGCCTGTGAAATGTTGGAACAACTCCTGCCCACCCACAGGCGGGCTGCCATATTACAGGGCGCAACACAGCAGCTGCCAGCCGTGGGTGGCCACCCGCCCACCCAAAACACCATCCACAAGCACCCGCATCTCCCTGGTAGTCTAGTGGTACCCCCCCTCCCGATTCCACGATCGCTGGTACATGTAAAATAAGTCAGTCCCTGGTAGTCTAGTGGACCCCCCTCCCTCCCGATTCCCCGATCACTGGTAAATCGCCATATCATATCATGCCAGGGCTGGCAATATAGCCTAGAGGTTAGAATAATGAGCTGTGAACAAGCTTGGTACATCCAGCAGACCAGACCTGGGTTTGATTCTCACAACCTCCACTTGCATACTGTGTGACCATTAGCAAGTCACTTAACTGCCCAGTGCTCCCAGGTCGCCCCTGAAAACAGGCATTAGTGCCTACTGGGCCTTACCCGGTTACCAAAGACTAAAATAAAAATAAAAAAATATCATAAGTCCCTGGTGATCCAGTGGCACCCCCTATCCCTCCACCCACCCACAGGGACCCTTGCACCCCACTCCCTCCCTTCCGTCATCAGCGAGTGGCTGCAACCTGCCCGCATACTGTCTAGCCACCCGCCATGAATAGAGCACAGTGTGGGCTGGCAGAGCATACTGTACTAGGCAGCCCCAAATATGAATGACTTCATTCCACATATCTAGGACAACTCTAGTACAGTACCCTGCCAGCCCATACTGTACCTGTCGTCCAGTGGGTGGCAGGCGGTATGGTGGGTGCAGCCATAGCCAAGGGAACAGGGTGGGAAAGGGGTCATCAATGGTGGAAAGAGAGAATGCCACCATATCCAGAGACTTATGTTCGGCGATTTACTTGTGATTGGGGAATCGGAGGGTTCACTAGACTACCAGGGACTGACTTATTTTACATGTACCAGCGATCGGGGAATTGGGGGTACCACTAGACTACCAGGGAGATGTTTGTGCTACAGTGATTTACTGCGATCGTGGCTACGGGGCCGGGGATGCCCCAGGACCCCCACTGTGCACACATCATGCTTTGCAGGGCTCCAGGCGCAAGTCGCTGGGCTGCTAGGGTTGCCACCTATCCGGTTTTTGACCAGATAATCCAGTTTTTAGGGTCCTTATCCAGTCATCCGGTTTTGGTTACATGCTCTCTGGTTTTTGGGCCATTTTGGGTGTTCATATACTCTTAAAACTGATGTAGCAAATCATTCACTGTTTTGGTTGCATTACATGTCCAGGTTACAAAGAAGTTCTGCTGTCACAGTCATTCAAACCTGCCTTTGTTTGTAAAACCAGACTGTCTGAGAGGTGTAAAGTATGGCCATTAAGATCATTAGCAGTAAATTAAACTATTCTTTTCCACTCTGAATTTTAAGTATGGTCATCTACTGCTATGACAGGAAACAGTTTTTATACCTTTATGTGCTCTCATGTGTTTCTTTTTGTTTGTTTTATATTATGGTAAGTTTTAAACCCATTTTTGCTAAATTAATAATCTAACTTTTATTGCTTTTATCACTACATTTGCTCTAATTTTTTGTATTACCTGAACATTCCATGATATTAACTACACTTTGACAGGTCGTTCAGATAAACAGCATGGAATGGTGTATCTGAAATTGTGGAATGTCTTACAAATATTTATTTATTTATTTATTTAGCTTTTGTTGACCAGGTAGGTACACTAGACAAGTTATACACCTATTTTCAGGAACGACCCGGGAGAGTACAACAGGTATTACAGATACATCAGCACAACACAGCAGGTAAGCAAGTACAATTAGTAACATACTACATTGAGTCACTATGAAAAGAAACAGCAGTAGCTGCTGAGGTAGAAACATAGAAACATAGAATTTGACGGCAGATAAGGACCGCTTGGCCCACCCAGTCTGCCCATTTCCCTACCTGATGGATAAGCTGCAGATCCTAGTTAACCAGCAGCCTACTTCTTCCTACCCCCACCCCCTAGAATTGCCTTTTGACTGTCCCATACATGCTTGAATTCCACCACTGTTTTTGACTCCACAACCTCCTCTGGAAGGCTGTTCCATGCATCCACAACCCACTCTGTGAAAAAATACTTCCTTAAATTACCTCTGAGCCGCCCCCCTTCTATCTTCAAATTGTGCCCCTTGTTCTTGCACACTCTTTTTTGAAAGATGCTACCCTCTTGGACTTTGTTGATTCCTTGGGGTACTTGAAAGTTTCTATCATGTCCCCCCTCTCCCTCCTTTCCTCGAGGCTATACATATTAAGCTCCTTAAGTTTCACTTCATATGTCTTCCGGTGCAGACCCTGCACCATTTTAGTTGCCCTCCTCTGGACAGCTTCCATCCTGTCTGTGTCTTTGCGGAGATTGGGTCTCCAGAACTGCACGCAGTACTCCAGATGGGGTCTCACCAGCTGTCTGTACAGAGGGATAATAACTTCTTGTTTTCTGCTGGTGATGCCTCTCCCTATGCATCCCAGTATCCCCCCAGCCCTCCTTGCTGCCCTCTCACATTGCTTGCCCACCTTTAGGTCATCTGATATGACTACCCCAGGTCCCTTTCCATTTTGTTGTTGTTAGTATCTCACCCCCATTGTGTACTCTTCCCTGGGTTTTGTTTCCAAGGTGCATTACCTTGCACTTCTTAACATTGAATCTAAGCTGCCATCGTTTGACCATTCCTCTAACCTTGCCAAGTCCCTTCTCATCCTACCCCACCTTGTGCATCAACTCTGTTGCAGATCTTTGTGTCATCTGCAAAGAGACATACTTTTCCTTCCAGTCCCTCTGCAATGTTGCTTATAAAGACATTGAAGAGGACCAGTCCTAATACTGAACCCTGTGGTACCCCACTGCTAACCCCCCTTTTTTCAGAGTGGACTCCATTTACTATTACTCTCTGTGTCTTATTCTCCAGCCAATTCTTTACCCAGGCTGTCATCTTGGGACCCACTCCCAGGCTGGCTAACTTGTAAATTAATCTTTTGTGTGGGACTGTGTCAAATGCCTTGCTAAACACAGTGCAGTATTAAGTTAAGGGTACCACAAGCACTGATAATTAAGTTATCAAATATTGGTCAAAGAATCAGAATACATGGCTGACATGGAAAGGAAAATGGGAGAGTGTTTAACAGAGGGCTGAGCAATAAGCTGTGGCTGAGCTTGGCACATCCAGCAGACCTGAGTTTGATTCCCACAACCTCCACTTAAATACTGTGTGACCCTGAGCAAGTCACTTAACCTTCCTGTGCTCCCGGGTCACTCCTGTAAAATGGGCTATGTGGCCTATAGGAGGTAACCTGGTTGCCAAAGAATAAAAATAAATAATTGAATAAATAAATCAAATAAATAACAGTATAAAAATAATTTCCTATCATTAGTAATGTCTATTCCAACATTACAAATGGCTTTGGAGGAGGAGTGATATACTCGCCAGTCATAAAAAGGGGGTGGGGTGGAGCCAGAGGCGGAGTTTGGGGTGTGGTTTCAGATCCGGTTTTTACCTCATCCAAAAGTGGCAACCCCACTGGGCTCCCCTGTGCAAGGCATGCAAATGGGGCCATAATGACATGCAGATTGCCCCATTTGTGCCTTGCCTATATTATCACCTCATTTGCATGCCCGCTGCTGAATATCGTGGGCGATGCACCCAACGCAACTGCGTTTGTGTTGGCGCATTCCCGTGCTCCCTATCTGTGGCTTGTGCCAGTGCAGTGCCACTGCACCGTGCCTTGTCTGTGCAATATTCAACGGTGCTGCACCATGGTGCATCACCGTTGAATATCACCTGGTCCTGGACCCAGAGCATTCCAGTTACACTGCACCCAGGCTTGCGCCACTGCCAGGCGCAGTGTGATTATCCGGGCCAGTATGTTTACTTCCTGGTTGCTATTAGGCAATTGTTTGTCAGCAAAACAAAAAACATCAGCTGGGCTATGATGTCGGAGCATTACCTTCTTATCCTTGTACTTCTATGGTGTAAACTGTCATTTTTATTTTTTGATACATGAACATGAATATTGATGTGATGATGCTTACTGCATCTGTGTACTGTACTGGTATGTACTGCAGAGTCACTAAATCCCATTTTTTATTTTTTTCAGTCCCCTTAAAATTATACATATACAATAAAGCCCTTGTTCCTTTTTTCCTTGATTTGGCGGTGTATACCCGAATCATGGACTGTCACAAATGCAGCTTTGTTTGGGGGGGGGGGGTACTGAGCAAATGCATACACGTTTATTTCTTACTTATTGTTTTAATGTGCAGTTGGTGCCACAAGGTGTATTTAAATTTACTGTTGTGCACCCCTGTGAGGGGTGCACAGTGGCTGTTCTAGTTCACAATGAGCTGTGTAGTGTGCCTGGAACTGATCTGCTTCCACAGCATTACCCGCTCTAGTTGTGGAGAGCTAAAATGCTGCTGGTGTTTTCTGTCTCCATCTGGATAGTCCTCGCCACCTACAACATGGGTTGGGGCTGGGTTTAGGAGAGCGAGCAGGAGTGATTTCAAATTAAAAAGATGGATCTGGACCAGGGAAGGGCAAGCCTACAACAGTGCGCAGTTTCTGGATTTATACAAAATGGCTGCTCCACACTTGGAAACCAAAATGCTCCAAAACTCAGCAGTAGTTTAAACACCCCCTTAGATTCTATAGAACCCTCCTTCAAGGGGAGAAAGAACCACTTCTTGGTCCAGACTCAGTTGTGTGAGCATCATATGCAGGGCCCTTAATTCTCCGCGGCACTTCAGTCTTGATTTCGGCAGCGAGCTCCTAGACCTTTGCAGCTGCATTTGTTCATTGCTGCAGCATGAATTTTTTGTTTCTGTGGCAGAATGCAGTCCTGCTAATGGCTTAATATGATGTGATTTCCTTAATGAAACCACATGCGGAGCATAAAGGGGGGGCTTCAGGATAAACGAGGAGGGGAGCAACGCCTGGCACTATGAAAACGCATGGTCATTTTAATGAAAACTCAAGAGCAGTTAATTTAACGGCACCGCATATAATCTGTGACGGATGCAGGTTCTGCAGAAAATTCTGTGACTGTGGAATCCCAGTGGCCCTGATTATATGCTGTATGCTTAAAATTAAATACAGTTACATAATAAATTCCGAGGTATAACAGGGAACTCTTTCTGGGCCTCTCCACCTTACTGCTCTGCGTCACTCTCTGCTCCAAATTAGGACAGAACAGGAGTGGTGACAGTGTTGTTGAACTCCTAGAGCCTTTTGGCTTCTCTGTCATCAGAGTTTGGGTGAGGGGCTGACTTTGGTTGCATGCAGCAGATGTTAGTAGTAGCAGTGATTCACGGTGTAACAGGAGAAGAGGTTTACCCTGCAGGCTGGAAGGTTGCCACTAATCACTCTTCACTCTGCTGCGTTCCAATCAACATGCTGCTGTAGCTCACCCGCTGCCTGGTTCACTGTGCCTAAACCCCTGACCTACTTTGTCTGACACACATTGAACAATAAACGCAGGCAGCATGTTAATTTTCCTGTCGATGGACTCTTCCTTTCCTGAGGCATTGTATCAGGGACTGCATAAACTAAATTAAGTGGCAGATGAATGGAGTTGTTCTGTGTAGCCATCATGCCTTTTAAAGCAGCGGTATTTGTTAGTTATTATATGTGTTTGTTTGTTTGTTTGTTTTTTTAATAGTAAGAATTTTGGGCAAAACATCTCTATAATTATAACAATTTTCATTTTCATTTTCTATCTTTCCTTAACTGAGATTCATTATTTTGAAGTTCATAAAATTCTTTTTTTTTAATTTTTTTATTTTGTTCTTTTTGGAGCCGGTCTCCTCCTCAGTGCCCCTAATGGAGATCGGCCCCTGCCCCATGTGCTGACCCACCATGCCCAGGCTTACCTCCCTGGCTGGGGCCACCAGGTGGGCACATCCTCCCAACAATCAATGGAAGTGAGTCCTGGCTAACCCCCCAGGGCAGGGCCATGGAAGTGGGACCCCCCTGGCGGACACTGGTGGCAGTGGGAGCGGCGGCAGAGCGGGGCATCATGGCCGGGGCACCAGAGATTTTGTGGCTGAGTTCCCCTTGGAGGCGCAGCTTGCAATGATGCCAACATCTGTCCTGTCTCCCATGCAAGCAGGGGCCAGCTTTTACGACGATTCCCCCGGCCTCTGCCATAGGTCGCCAACAGGACAGACACTCCCCTCCCCGAAGAATGAGAGCCATCCTCCAATTCCTGGGACCATTTTCAAACCCGGGGCATCGGCATTGCAAGTAGCCACCTTGCCGCTACACCGGCGGGCCGGCTGTTTATAAACTTTCTTGCTCCTTTGCACTTCCCACCATGAAAAAATTAACTTCTTGGTGTAGTATTTTGCTATATGCCATCAAAAACATGCTAGTCCCATCATGGTACATCCATAGTGTAAATCCATTATTTACAATAAATACGGTACCCTGAGTGGAACAGATTTTTAAATATTACAAGTCTCAGTCAGCCCGTCAGCACAGTGGTTGGACTACTGCTTATGACACCAGTGATTGGAGTGTTGGAATGGGACTAGGTTGTGGGGTCCTGGCATGAGTCAATCAGGGATATTGGAGGGGAGATGCATGGGGGCCTTGCGACACTCGTGCCTTCTGCACACACTACCGCAGTAACGCACATTCACGGCCCCAGCATCTCAGGGAGGAACAGAAACCTAGGGAAAAAAGTAGTCATGGCAGGATGAAGCCCTCCCTCTCAATAGGCCCTGTACTGCTGACTGAGCCCTAGACCTCAGCTGTGGATTCAGTCTCCGGGGGGGGGGGATCTTCTCCCACCCCCAATGGCTCCACTGTGGGGGTTGGGGTATGCCAGAAGGACTCTTTCGAAGTTCCAGGGAAAGTAGGTGACTGGGCTGGAAGTGAGAGGATGATCGGGGCTGTCGGCTGCTAAAGAGCATAAAGACTAATTAAAAAATTCGTATTACAATTTGTGGCTATCTTTAGTTATGTAAGCCATTAATTACAAAAATAGCTATAAAATCCATTTTTTTAAATATCTGAAGAAATAAGAAATATACTAATTATAAATCTACAGCTTCTGACACTGGCAACAAGAGTTCAAGGGCAGACCTTGGATGATGGGGGCTGATCACAGAGAGAGGGACTAAGTGTTCCAGAGGATGGTCTCTCTCTCTCTCCAGGGAAGGAGACTATGTGACACCATGGCTAAAGAGTGACCACAGGTGACACTACAGGCAGGGCTTGCTATTGGGAGGAAGGTAGCTGGCATATGCCATACATTTCCTGCAATTCAGCATGTGTGTATCATCGTCAGTGCTACTAGCAGAGAAGTAGAGGGACAAAAATGGGAAAACGGTCATCTGGCTGCTGAAGATGATGGACCCCGGTATATCCAGGCCCCACACTTCCATTGGCCACTGGCTGACATTGGATTTCGTTGAGGGTATATACCCCAACCTGACTCTCTCTCTGTATATAGTTACATACATGGTTGGCTCTCCCCCCCCCATAGGAACCATTAGTGTGTGTTTCCCTGTATACCTCACCAATTACAGCTGTATACCTCCCAATTAATGCTGTATATCTTCAGAGGTATGCAGCTGTACACCTCCCAATTAAAGCTCTACTTGAATACTGTGGGGGGGGGCACTCCCCTGCCCCCATTCCAGGAGCACTCCCCCCCAGCCTTCTCCCTGCCTCACCCCCCTCCTCACTTGGAGCTCACCATATACAAAGAAAATACAGCTGGAGGGAGACTTCCGGTGACGTCATCGAAAGCATGGCAGCCTAAACCAAGAGCTCCTCTCGCCTCCCAGCAAGAAACGACTCCACACAGACCCAAACAGCGTTTTTTGGTGATATGCACAAAACACAGTGGAGGCAAAGCAGGGAAGAGATCGCAAGCTAAAAATGAGAAGTCGAACGCCGATCTGCCGCATATGAGTCCGCAAGTAGTTTGACGATTAGCGGAGGGCTTCACCATGACAAGCGGGAGCAGACACTGAATCAGAGCTAGAAGCTCTTTCTCATTCCAGATTTGAAATATTACTCGGAGAAATTAAACAAACAAGATCGGACACTAAGCGAGGGTTGGAGCAAATACATAACGACCTACTCAAACTGGAGAATCGCATAGCAACCATCGAGGAGAGAGTATCCACAGCAGAGGACGATTTGGTGGGCCTATCGAGTGCAATCGAGAAAATTATTCAACAACAGGAATTTTTCAGATCCAAATGTTTAGACCTCGAAGCCAGATCGCAAAGAGACAATTTAAGAATATATGGCTTACCAGAAAAAACTGAATCCGGAAACATGTGTGAGTTTATAGAAGAAATGCTGAGAAATGTATTAGATCTGCCACAAGCCTTTAATTTCAGAATCGAGAGAGCACACAGGGCTAGTGCCTAAGCCCACCTCGGAGAATGTGAGGCCTAGATCTATTATTGCAAAATTCTCCAGTTACAGGGACAAGGAGCATATTTTGAGAATGGCATGGAGACAACATACAGTGGAATATAAAGGGGCAAGGTTATTTTTTGATCAGGATTACCCACCCTCCATACAACAACAGAGACTGGCCTCTGCGCCAATATTACAGGTAGGGCAGTTAAGAATTGGGTTTTTCAGACCCCTACCCCTCCGCCTCAGGGTGTTCTGGGAGTCGGGTACTGAACTGTATCAAACATTGGAGGAAGCATATCAAGCAATGAAAAATAAGGGGCATGAAGTGCAACTGATGAGAAACCAAAAGGACACTCAGGCCTCATACCAGGCTCAGTGGAAATTATCTACAAAGAAGGACAATAGACCGCTGGGAGAGAAGTCATCATCGCACACTATGAATGAGATTAAAAGGCTGCTTCATAATTTAACACACACAAGGAGCACAGAGAAACAACCGGAGGAGAGAGAAGAGAATGGAGGACAGCAGGAGGTGGGGTGAAGAACAGGAAATCATGAACCTCCCCCACCTGGGGGGGTACTGTATAATGAACATTAGCCTTTTCTTAGATGGGACTATCAGCCAGATCCACGGATGAAGGAATATTAAGGTCTTGGGACACTTTGGACAATCTATTACGATATAAACTTTTGGGACACTTGGAAATCAGGACTAGTAGCCCACTAAGTCGTAGGCCTTTTTTATTTCATTCTACTGGGACTCTATATGGACATAATTCTTCTGTTATGTGATCTTTTTTTTTTTTTGCTTTCTCTCTTTTAAAAGAAGGGGGAAGGAGGAGGCAATGAGGGTAAAATAAAGGGAGGGTGGGGGCTGGTGGGTTTTTTTTTCTTTTCTCTCACAGTTTGTCAGGCGAGTGGCTCTGTTGCGGAGCAAACATGGGGAGAGGATATGGGAAACAAAGGATTTGCTTCAACTCAAAGTAATGCATCTGTCTTATGAAGTTGGTGGGTGAAAGGGGGGCGCCTCTTTCAAGGGATTCATGATTAGACCTCCCGATCGGATGTTCCTTTTTCTGAGCTGGATGATATGGGCAGCCTCCTTGAATGTGGGGCCGATGGCTAATATCATGACCAATCTTGGGGCGCAGGGGAACTTTTGATGAGGACAGGCCAAAACAGCAGGCCAGGACCTGATTTTAAGGTCCAAGAGGAGCGAGATAGGTCTTGATCTCCTTCCTCTAACTAGGTATTAGCTTTCCAGTCAGTAGGGGTTTACGAAATGTGTCCCCCTACCTTGGAGGTCACTTTGTACATAGTTTGGGGGAGAGGGAGTGGCTGAAGGGGTTGTTTCTAAGGCCCTGTATGGGGGCCAATGAAGGGGCATTGTTTAATAAGGTTGGAGACACACACACAATTTTGTCTGAAGGATGGGAGGTGCCATGTATACCTTCTTTTTTCTGTGTAAGATTAAGTGAGAGACAAATGTTTTTTTTAGTTGAGAAAGCGACGAGGGGGGTAAAATGTCATGATGCAACAGGGGGGCTTCAGTATAAGGCAAATATATATATATATACCAAAATGATTGATAAAACTATGTTAAGGGTACTTTCTCAGAATGTTAATGGTTTGAATAACCCGATTAAGAGGTATAAGGTTCTGACAGACATAAAGAGGCTGAGGCCCTCCTTTGTACTTCTCCAGAAATGCATTTAAGTAGGGAGGAGCACAGAAACTTGAAGCTGGGCTTTAGTCAGATAGCGGCAAGGGCATACAGGGAAAAGGAGAGGGGTAGCCATCCTGGTACCCAAAAATATCCAGTTTCGGTCGACTTCCACCTATGCAGACCCGGAGGGACGTTTGGTGATACTGGTGGGGGAATTTGAGGGGATAGATGTTACACTGGTGTCTCTCTATCTTCCACCGGGGACAACGAGGGAGGTCACCAGGGTCCTACTGCAGAAAATAGTGGATTTGCAGAAGGGAAGGCTAATCATAGGAGGGGACCTAAATCAAATCTGGACACAAATAGACACCTCTAGGAAGGGCAATTTAGGCAGAATCCCACTAGTAAAGAGATAAAGGCCCATCTGAGAAAGGCCTTTTGGGTAGACACCTGGAGAGGAGAGAACCCAGGAGAAGAGAATACACACATTTTCTTACCGCATGGGTCATACACCTGAATAGACTATATTTTAATATCGGAGAACACCAAAACTTAGTGACTAGCTGTAGGCACATCCCTTCTACACTCTCGGACCATTCTATGATCCTGATGGAAATGGAATGGAATAGGAAAAGAGGTCAGACCCTGTGGAAATTTAACAACTATATGTTGAATTTGAAGGAATTCACGGACATGGCTAAATCTAGATTGGAACAAATAGTTAGAGAGAATGAAACACCTGAAGTCTCAAAAGGTATTCTCTGGGACACAATAAAAACAGTTTTTAGAGGGGATTGTATCAAATATGCGGTGTACTTTAAGAGACAGCAAACTCAGCAGATGGAGAAGCTGCAAACACAATTGCTAGAATTGCAAAGACAGCACACAGCCGGTAATGAGACAGTCTACACAAACATAAAAAAAATTAAACAAAGAATTCAGAAGCTGATAGACATCAGAACTGAACAGGTGCTACAACGGGTTCGCCAGAAATACTACGAGGTAGGCCCAAGAGCCACACGCCTCTTGGCCCATAGGCTGAGACAACAGACCGCACAAAATACTATTACCCAGATTAGAGATCCTGTCTCAGGGAAAATGATGAGAGGTCCAGAAAAGGTATTAAACTGTTTTAACAGGTTTTACCAGTCATTATATACATCAGATAGAAGCCCAAGTGAGTTAGAGATCCAAGATTATTTAAGGAGGCTTAACCTGCCAAGCTTAACACAGGAAGTGAGAGAGGTATTGGAAAGGCCCATTGAGTTGGCAGAGATAGATAATGCAATCAAGAAACTTAAATCTAAAAATCACCAGGTCCAGATGGATACACCCAATTCTTTAAATTTTTCAGAGAAGAGATTAGCTCTCAGTTATTGGAGACATGTAGAGAGATACAGTCAGGGGAACCTCTTCCAGACAGTTGGAATTTTGCCGTCATTTCAAGTATTCCAAAACCAGGAAAAGACATCACACAATGTAAATCGTTTAGGCCTATATTGGTGCTGAACATTGACTATAAAGTATATACAGCCATACTAGCTAGGCGTATGGAAAAAGTAATGCCTGAACTGGTAGTGTTGGATCAAACTGGATTCATACTAGGGAGACAGACACAAGATAATATTAAAAGAACCTTGCACATACTGCATCATGCTACTAGGTCAGGCTCCCCGTTCCTGCTGATGAGCTTAGATGCGGAGAAGGCGTTTGATCTGGTAGAATGGAGGTTCCTAAGTCTGACCCTTGCTAGATTTGGTTTCCGGACTCAATGATTAAAGCTATTGAAAACATATATACAAAACCTAAGGCCTATGTTAAAATAAACGGGCAGGTATCTGCCCCTTCCAGCTGCATAGAGGCACGAGGTAGGGTTGTCCCCTCTCGCCCTTCTGTTCGCCCCCATTTGGAACCACTAGCCCAGAAATACCAGGAGAGAGAGGTGAGGGGTTGGGAGACAAGGGATGAAACACATAAGCTTGCATTATATGCGGATGACCTGCTCATCTATTTGTCAGATCCCGAGCGTTCAATGGGACCGCTGTGGAATTGCCTAACAGAATTTAGTGAATTAACAGGGTATAAGCTAAATACTACTAAAACTGAAGTATTGAAGGTCCATTATACACCCTCAGTGAAGTTGATGGAGTCATTCCCATTTAAATGGGACCGCACATACATTAGGTACTTGGGGGTCCTTCTTAGTTCTGAGGTAGGACATTTGTATGCACTTAATTTTAACCCAACCTTAGACAAGCTTAGGTCAGAGTTGGAGAGATGGGCTCTGACCCCCATCCCCTTAGTGCAAAGAGTGGAGACAGTTAAAATGGTATTGCTTCCCAGATTCTTATATTTAACCCAAACACTACCCATTACTGTCCCAGACTCCTTCTTTATGGCATTGCATGGGAGAATTTCTTGCTTTTTGTGGGGCCAGCAGAAGCCAAGAGTTCGCCTCTCAGTACTCCAGACTCCGAAGGAGGGGGGAGGCCTTGCCCTTCCTAATTTGAAACTATACCACCAAGCAGCCCAACTGAGAACTGTCATGTATTGGTTGGATCAAACATATGAGGCTAGATGGAAGGATATAGAGCTGGGGGGGGGCCTGGAGGATCTCAACCTGGCCCTGCTCTCACAAAAGAGGGCTAGAGACCTAGGGGAGGAGAGAAACCCACATACGGAAGCCACCCTAAATAGTTGGTATAACATCCTCTTAGACTCAAAGGCCAAAGGATGGAGGTACCTAATGCTGTCGGTGCCCTACCTGACATCCTTCACCCCAGTCAAGTGGGACAAGGGTTTCAAAAAATGGGAAAAGAAAAAATTGCACTTAATATGGCACTTCTTGGAGGTGGATGAGATTTTGGACTTTCAGACTTTAGTCGTCAGATATGATATATCATGGAAAGATAGATTCAGATACTTCCAGATAAGAGCATATATCAGATCGCTGCAGGCACAGTTGCCCCCGGGATTAGGTCCTCCCCCTCAGATTGCGAAAATATTAAAATCAGCTATAGAGGGCAAACCGCCTAAGGAGCATATAATTTCAATTATATACACAGCTCTTATCAATTGGAAAGGAGATACTATTCAGAGTACCAAAGAGACCTGGGAGAGGGATTTGGGTATTAGGATACAAGAAGAGCAATGGAAATGGGCACTACAAAGAACACAGTGGGGGACTTCGGCGGTCAGTTGGAAGGAGTTTGCTTGGAAAATGTTAGTGAGATTTTTTAAGACCCCTGCAATTCAAGGGAAATATCAAGGGGAGGAAGCTTCAAGGTGTTGGAGGAAGTGCGGATATTCCCCAGCAACGATGGGTCATATATTCTGGAGTTGCCCAAAGTCCAAAGTTTTCTAAAGGACCTACAGCAGACCTTACAGAGTATAATTGATCCGAATTTACAACTCACCCTTCCTTTTTCTTTATGGATTATCCCAGGGATGCAGGGATCCTAACACAGGTAAATTCTTAAAATGGCATGCCTAGCAGCACAAAAATAATTACAAAAATTGGCTTTCTCAGAAGGAGATTAACATCCAGGGTGGCATGACATAATGATCAAATTATATAGATTAGAGGCACTCACAGCCTTACTTAATGAAGCTCACCAAATTTGAGTTGATTTGGAGAAGATGGGTGCTTTATATGGTAAATGGACCCTGGAATTTTATTCCTTAAAATCTAAAATATTTAACATCTGAGGATTTGATTGTACCCTTGGGAAGCTGAGATCCTTGGGCTATAGTTTAAACTATGACAGAGCAGACAAAAGGAATATGCAAATTAAAGATATGTCGTACTGAAAGGGAGAGAAAAGTATGTATTAGGAAGAAATATACCCTCACACAGATTGATGATGAATGTATAATTAATGCGACACGGTATCCTCTCAGAACCGTCATGTACCTGGAAAATTTGTCATTCTTATACTTTTGTTTGTAAGTGTGGTCTCCATGGGATGGGGTATGGAAAAAAAGAAAATATACATAAATAAAGAAAGTTTAAAAAAAAGGGAAAATACAGCTGGAGGATGGATGCAGGGAACTCATAAGAACCCCTCACTTATCCTTACCAACAGCCTTTCCATCAAACCTCCAGCTCTCTCACACACGCTGCTGCTGCTGCTATATAATACTTCAGGCTACGTACTCCACCAGCTACATGGGCCCCAACACACACTACTCACTGACCACAAATCTTCTTACCGACTTCCACCACTGCTCCTCACCGCCACCAACATGCCACACCGCCACAATCTATGACTCCACCAATGATAATGATCTAGAGAACGACAGGCCGGGACACCCCCTTTTATAGGGGAACCCAACACTACAGAAACAGGAAAGGAACCAAAAAGAGGCCTTTTCCAAAATGCCATTGCACTATGGAAACACATGAAGCCAGAAAAGGTCAAGCCAAACCCAAAATCAACCCCAACCACGGCAGACCAGGAAACTGACCCAGCTCCACACAGCAGGTAAAACAAAAAAGAAATTGACATGTATTATATAAAAGAAAATGATGGGTATGTATGGCACACAAGGCCATATACCCATCCTTGGGATTTATTAGATAATAAAGCCACTCACCCTTTGGGATCGTGGCCTTATTATTTAAATAGCCCCACTCAGTAGTGATTGGCTCTTTTCCCCATAGAAGCCATTATCGTACCTTTTCCTGTATATGTCACAAATTACAGCTGTATACCTCTGGAGGTATACAGCTGTAACCACCCAATTAAGACTCACAATTAAGGCTGTATGGAGGAAAAACTCCCCCCCCCAACACACTCAAATCCTGTTTGCAGGTGACCCTCTTCCTGCCTCTGCCCCTCCCCCCCAGCTCTCCACATAAAAACAAAAAACAGCTTGATGCTGTTTCACAGGGGAATACGTTACAACCTCCCCCCTCCACAGCTTTCCACATAAGAAAACACAGTTTGATGCTGGCTGCAAGAAACACATAAGAAACCCCCCACCCCCCCCACACACACACACACTTTCCAGCCACCTTTCTCTCAATGCTCCAGCTCTCTCTTTCATTGCACGCTGTGGCTGCCAAGCCACTTACTCCACTGGCTTCATGGTCCCAATGACACATTTATTTATTTATTTATTTTATTTATGTCTTTGGTAACCGGGTAAGCAATCTGGTCCAGCTGACCATTTTCAGTCACGACCTGGACCACAAAAGTGACAGGCAACAAACATCAGTAGAAATACAATACAGTGATACAGGATGAAAAAAGCAAACCTCAATATGAGGTCAATGCATAGTATAAGCAGTTCAAATCTGTATGTACAGCAGAAATCCAACACAGGGGTACAGCATTTAAGAGGTCATTAACACAGTATGAGCAGTACTGTCTGTACTTACAGTCACATAAAGTCAAAGTGTATAATACAAGCCAGCCTGGTGGCGCTGAGGGTTGCGGCGCTGGACACCACACTCGCGCCATGCTGGTGAGCTGGTTCGGATGCAAGCCCGGACCACCAGGGGTCGGCAGGAGAGGGATAGGATTGAGCATCCGTAGGACTGCTCTTCTATCCCGGGGAGGGATCCAGGGAACCACAGCTCTGTAGCGGCCCCTGATGATGACCAGGGGCACTACCAGATGGGTGGCAACATAAGGGGGTGGAGTGCAGCAAGACGTCAGCATGTCAGTGCCCGGAGGTCATTGTACGCCGCACTCCGGGGGCCGAAAAAAACATGGAGGAAAATACGGGGGCGATCTCTGCAGCTGATGGCCACGCCCTGTGCCCCCAGACCAGAGAGAGAGGTGCCTGTTCAGGGTATGGTGCAATGTTGGCCCGTCCCTGTGTTCCATGGGTTCATGTGGCCCACGTGCATGACCGGGTACAGGTGGCGCAGGCACAGTGGCCGGAGATCGTGGGGCTAGCTCCGCTGAGGAGGCGGATAAATAGAATAATAAAAAAAATAAATAAATGTATAATACAAAATAACAATATTACATAGACTAACATGAGTGGTAGTGGTACAAAGGCATCAGTGGCAGCATGCTATAGCATACTGTGGTATCAGCTAACGAGACTATAATTCAGTTCAGGCTGACATTCTTTATAGAGTACTAGGAGATCAGGACAGTATAGGGAGCATGTTCACAGGAGAGCATACAGTGCTAGAGTGTAAAGGCACAGGGTAAGGTCAAAGGTGAGGGCAGTAATGGGAGTTAAGGTAGGCAGCCCACAGTACATCCTAGGACAGATTACAGTCTCTGAAGTTGCCTAGGGAACAGTTACAAGTGTACTCAGTCAGAAGCCAGGCTCTTAGGTTTTCTTTCAAAGACTGATGGGAAGGGGATAAGTGGATAGATGATGGGAGTCTGTTCCAGAGGGAGGAGGCAGAGATGGAGAAAGCTTTACTACCCATTACAGAAGATATATGGGGAACTTCCGGAGGAGGAACGGAGGAAACCCTGAGGCTCCGAGGAGCTATCCTATCCATGAGTAGTGAGGAGTAGGGGGACAGCCAGTAGTTCCTGAGTGAGTTGTCTACTAGGCAGCCCGTGGCATAGTTGAAACGCTCCTGTAGTGTGAGCCACCCTAGGGACTGGTAGAGTGTGCAGTGGTGGGTGGAGAAGGGGACTTGAAGATCCCCCCACATGCCACTCCTCCACTCCCTGACCACAAACCATCCTCGCAGCTGACTTCCAACACTGCTTCACACCACCGCCAATACACTGTACCATCACAATCCACTACCCCACCAATGATCTAAAAGACTCCTGGCCTGGACACTATCCCTTTTGTTGGGGAACCCTACAGTATGGAAAAAAGAACAGTCCAAAGGAGAGACCCTCACCAAAATGCCACAACACTACGGAAACACATTGGGCCACATAATAACATGGCAAACCCGGAAGTGGCCCTGGCCACGGCTTAACAACCAACCTGAACACACATAGCAGGCAAGACCTACAACAACCTGCCATGTATAACATAAAATTATTAGGGGTGTGCATCTAATTCGACTCTGCCGTCGAATACCTCAAATAACAGGCATATTAGACGAATACCCAAATATTGGGGTACATTCGAGGTATTCAATGTCACGTATTCAATGAGACTTTGAGATCTCATGAGATCTCCTCAGCCAATCCCCAGGCTGAACAGAGAGCTTTACGGAGTTTTACCATGTGACTTGCCTTAGTGCAGAGAGACACTCGAGCTGAGAGGAAGCTGTTGCTCTCTGTGAAGAAGTTGAGCTTTTCTAAATTGGATTTAGAAAAAAATAGTGTTTGCAGACTTTTTTTTTACTCTTATGTTCATTGAAACTTAGTGGAGACTGATTGCTGTGAATATTTTTTTTCAGCACAAGTTGTTGTAATTTTCAGGCAACTTCAGGCACCTATCTACCTTCAGCTGCAGGATAGGCTTTAGGCTAGCTTTTGCTTGCTGGATAGCTGGCTGAAAAAGGGCCCGTTCCTGTGATGTCTTCAGACTTAGACCTACAGTGCTAAAAAAAAATATTTTTTTTTTTTCATTTTGTAGTAAATACTACCATATCTGTTTTTGTAGAAATGTTAGTGTATGTTTACTCCCATCTGCTCCACCTCCCACATACAGATGTATGCAGACGACACTGTGATCTACTCCTCAGGCTCCACCACCAACACTACATTTACCCCCCTACAGGAAGACGTTGCCAAAGTCCAACTTTGGTTTCAGGAAAACCAGCCGAAACCTGACCTAAAAAAAAAAAAAAACATTTCTATGGTATTCGGCTCCAGCTAGAGGCTGGTTGGTCTCCAGTTATCCCCTACCTTTGTCACACTGAACAGCTCCTACCAAGAGGTGGTCAATACTTTAAAATATCTAGGAGTCTGGCTGGACAGCCATCTAGATTTTTCCTCCCACATAGATGCCATTTGCACCAGACTCCGCTCAAAACTTGGCATCCTTTACAGTAACAGAGACTGCCTCCCTTTACCTACTCACCGTGACCTAGTCACAAAAACAATTCTCCCCATATTTGATCACATCGATTTTTTCTACACCCCTGCTCCTGCTACCTCCCTTTCAAGACTTGATACACTCCTAAACTCATTCTGTCACTTTGCTACCTCCCCCCTCACCTCACTCACCACTGTCTCCTCTACTCCTCCCTCTCCATCACCCCTCTTTCCCACAGATGGGCGCTCCACTACCTCTCCCTCATTGCAAAGTACTGGTTCGGGACTCTACCCCCTATCTCCCCATCTGCTTATCTCCTGCTTATCTCATGCTCACCCTTCTACCTACTCCCTCTGCTCCAGAGGTTCTCATTCTTTCTTCCTCCCCCACCCTCCCTCTAGGGTGGGACAGCATGTTTTCTCCTATCGCCTACCTCTTCTCTGGAACCAGCTCCCCCTGGCTACTCACCACTCCCCCTTGCAAACCTCTAAAGTCCAACCTTCGTCTCCTTCCCAGCTGCAATTGCTGCCCCTACTCCTCCCTGCCCCCTTCCTTAAGGGAAGCAGGGAAGGCAGTAAGGCAGGCAAAGGCCCAAACAGAGGAAACACTAGCACGAACAGTAAAAGAAGGTGACAAGACTTTCTATAGATACATTAGTGAAAGGAGAAAGTCCAGAAGGGGTATTGCTAAGATCAAAGGGGATAAGGGGGCATGTGAGGAGGAGTACCATGTAAAGGCATCTATCCTAAATAGATACTTCTGCTCAGTATTTACTGAGGAGAAGGTAGAGCAGGGCCCTCAGCTTAGCACCATGGACACGGGGGGGGGGAGGTGTGCACTAGTCCCTTCACAAAAGAAAGGGTCCTACAAGAGCTCGATAAGCTCAGGGTGGACAAGGCAATGGGACCTGATGGCATACATCCCAGGGTACTAAGGGAGCTAAGGGTGGAACTAGCAGAGCCATTATCAGAAATGTTTAGTGAGTCTCTGAGCACAGGAGAGGTCCAAGAAGACTAGAGAAGGGCTCACGTGATCCCACTCCACAAGAGTGGTATCAGGGAGGAGGCAGGGAACTACAGACCAGTCAGTCTTACCTCAGTAATGAGCAAGATTATGGAGGCACTCCTCAAGGAAAGGATAGTGCAACACCTGGGATCCATAGGAGCACAAGATCTAAGACAGCATGGATTTACAACAGGAAGGTCCTGTCAAACTAATCTCATAGATTTCTTTGACTGGGTAACTAGAGTAGTGGACCAAGGGGGAGCAGTTGATGTTGCCTACCTTGACTTCAGCAAAGCTTTCAATACTGTTCAACATAGAAGATTGATTAATAAGCTGGGTAGGCTTGGGGTGGGTCAGAAGTTGGTCAACTGGGTGGCAAACTGGTTGATGGGCAGAAAACAGAGTGTGGCAGTAAACAGTATACAGTCAGAAGAGACGCAGGTCACAAGTGGGGTACCTCAGGGATCAGTCCTGGGGCCAGTCCTCTTCAATATCTTCATCAGTGACATTGCAGATGGACTGGAGGGTAAGGTTTGTCTGTTTGTAGATGACACCAAGATCTGCAACAGAGTGGATGATCCAGATGAGGTGGGCAGAATGAGAAGAGATCTGGATAAACTGGCAAAACGGTCGGAAGAGTGGCAACTGGGATTTAATGCAAAGAAGTGCAAGATCATGCACATAGGGAAGAGAAACTCTGAAGGCACCTAAAGGTTGGGAGGGGAGTTGCTGGCAGTCACAAGGGAAGAAAGAGACTTGGGCATCATCATCGCAGATGACCTGAAATCATCCAAGCAGACCACTAAAGCAGTAGGTAAGACTAGGGGGGATGTTGTGGTGTATTAGTAGGGGTATCACAAGTCGTAAGAGGGAGGTAATAATCCCTCTTTACAAGACACTGGTTAGGCCCCATCTGGAGTACTGCATGCAGTACTGGAGGCCACACCTTCACAAGGACATTAACCAAATTGAGGCAGTCCAGAGAAGGGCAACCAAAATGGTGCAGGGACTGCATCAGAAAACATATAAGGAAAGATTAACGGAACTCAATATGTATACCCTGGAGCAAAGGAGGGAGAGAGGTGATATGGTTGAAACACTCAAATACCTTAAGGGCATTAACAAGGTGAAAGAGTCTAACATGTTTCAATATAAGAAAATTAGCAAGACAAGAGGACACAGCATGAGATTAGAGGGAGGCCAATTAAGGGGTAATGTGAGGAAGTTCTTTTTCACAGAAAGGGTGGTGGATGCATGGAATGGCCTGCCTCAGGAGGTGGTGGATATGAATACAGTGCAGGGCTTCAAACAGGCATGGGATAGGCATAAGGGAGCAATACAGATGAGTATGAATAGATAGGCCACTGACAGAGCTAATGCCGATGGCACATTTATAAGCAAGGCCCCTACTTTTCTACGGCACACTCGGACCAAGTTCTGCTGCAAAACTACCATTTGCCACAGAACTTCTGCAGCGGTGGTTTGTAATTTCTACGGAAGTTCTGTGGCACTAACAAACTACCATATCACAGTGTCAGTTTGTCATCCTGACTTCACTTTTATGGCAGTGATTACAGCAATCAGGATGGGGAAAGCACAGTAACACTAGTTCAAAAAAATAACAGACTTACAGAAATAATTTTATGCCTAAAAAGGCAAATAAAATGTCTTTCCATTAAGGTCCTAGCCTATTGCATAAATGAAATGTGCAGAGGGGGACCTTATGTGATAAATTCGGTATTTCTATACTCAAGGTATCTATACCACTCATGAGGACCCCACTGTGTATCACATATATTTATATGCAATCTGTAACATACATACAAATGTGTGTGTGTGTGTGTGTGTGTGGGTGTGTGTGTGTGTGTGTATACAGTATATATATATATATATACATATATTTTTTTTTTTAATTTCCATGAAATTTTATCCTCATTCATACAGGTCCCTTTGGAAACGGAATTAACAGAATAGCGGAAATATTTCAAAACTCATTTTTCATGCCAATCTGCTTCCCCTGACACACTACATAACACCATCAGGCCATGACATGTATGTGAACCCATTGTGAGTTAAAGCTCCCCAGCCCATCACAATGTGTCCCAGTGTGACAGAACACTGCACCATACCTTCCCAGGCTTAGAGCAGTGATGTGCTCCCCCAATCACTGTGCTGCCCAGCCAGCCCCAGAGCTCATCCCTGAACCTGAGTTGCCAGCATGGGAACACAACATACTACCCTCTGGCCCAACAGCGGGCCCTGCATACATTTCTCCATAACTGTAAGGTGATTCTATCAACCAGTGACAATATGTAATCAATAACCCTGACAAAAATGTGTACAGCACAATTATTTATTTAACTGATCTATTCTTTCAACCGATCTACACATTATTATATTCCACTTTTCTGGGCATAATTATTTTTCTTAAAAATGACAGGTTAATTCATGTTACCATTTTATTCATCTCAGTTGGCATCTCTATAACTTAAAGGCAAAAATAAGTTTGTACAAAGTAAGGTATAGACTTAACAGGTCTATGCTATTGTCAAAGTTTTGTTTAAGTTGGTCCTAGTGTGATAACATAAGAATGAAAATTGTATTAAGCTGTAGTGCAGGTTGACAAATATCACCGTGCCTGATGTGCTGTGCCACCGCCTCTGGCAGTGAGTGCTGTGGTAGATAATTGGCTATTCATTTGTGTGGCAGAATGCAGTCATTTCATTAGCTAATGTATGATATTATAGCATTAATAACATCACATTCTGAGCATAGAAGGGTTTTGGATATAAAAAGAGGGGAAGGGAACCAGGTTCTATGGATAATGGAAATATTAAAAAAGAATCACCAAGAACAGCAAATTCTGTGGCACTGCAGAAGTTCTGCGGTAGGTTGCAAGTTCTGCGCAAAATTCTGTGGCCGCAGAAATCTAAGGGCCTTGTTTATAAGGTAGAAAAAGAAATGGGCAGACTGGATGAGCCTCGCGGTCCTTATCTGCCATCAACTTCTATGTTTCTATGTTCCACCTAGCCTATTTATTTCATCTCTGCTACATGTGCCTCCCTCCTGCTGCTACTCTGCCTTCTTATGCACATATCCCCTCTTTTATGCACTCAATTTGTTTACCTAGTTGTGGTACTCGTAATTGCTCGAATGTCCTGATGTTAATTCTGCTTGTACAAAAACTAAAAGATTGTCAATGCAATCCCAACACTTACCCCATTGCTGTACTCACACTCTGATGTAAAGTAATGTCCTGATTTTATGTATGAATGTATATTTTTACCTTGTATCCTCCACCTGATTGTTCCCTGGGTCCCTGGGTCACACCTGGAAACGAGCTTCGGCTCAGTGTGCCTTTCCAGGTCACAAACTTTTAAATAAATAAATAAAATACTGTGTTCTGAAGCTGCTGCCGTGGTGCAAGGGCAGCTTTGCTTCCTTTTCTTTAGCAGTTTTATTGTTTGTATTGTTATTTAAAAAAAAAACCTTTTTTCCTCCTGACACTGCAGTCTTTGTTCTGGCAATGCACTTAGGCATTTGCTGCCTCCCTGCCACCAATGTAGTCGGTGCATAGCATATCGAAAGCAAGGGGGGGAGCACCGCCACCTTCGCTTTATGGCTTCATGACAAACAACAGTGTAAAACAAAAATTGTTGAAGTCTTTACTCTTTTTGTCTCTGGATGCCATAGACGTTATCTGTGCCCCAGGGTAGGCAGGGCAGAGGCCGGGAGGGCACCCTTGTGGACTAGACTTGGCTTTCTGATTGTTGTTAAAACAGTAAAACGTTGAAGCAGCAATATAAAAAAATGACTGAAGTCTTTTTGTATCTGGACCACACACTACAGACTTTATCTGTGCCTTAGGGTAGGCAGGGACCAGGGGGACACCTTTGCATGCAGCCTAGACTTAGCTTTCTGACAGCTGTTAAAGTAAACAGTTACAGACAACTATGTAAAACAACTGTTGAAGTCTTTACTCTTTTTGTCTCTGGACACCACAAACATTATCTGTGCCGTAGGGTAGGCAGGGCAGGGGCTGGGTGACACCTTTGCGGCCTAGACTTAGCTTTCTGACTGTAGTTGTTATTACAGTAAAAAGTTACAAACAACGATATAAAAAAATGCTAACTTCTTTTTGTCTTCAGAGTCCAGATGCTACAAAAGTTGTCTCTTACATTTACTGATGCTACTTTTTCCTCATACAGTCATGCCAAATGTCTATGTGGCATACCGCAGTCAGGTAGGGAAATTACTGAAACGAGCCCATAGTGGAGATAACAAACCAATGTGTTAGGATAGTGGCCAAAGAGAAAAGAAGGAAACAACTATTATTCTCCAAAGAGGTGGGGGACAAAGTCAGGGCTAAAAGGCTGAGTTTCAGGAAATATAAGGTATCACCGCCTCTGTTCAAAATCAGGAAGACAGAGACACACATCTGGCAATGTTGAAAAACACCTTTATTGAGCAGGGACACTCGTCCAGAGAAATTGACAGAGCAGTGGAACGTGCAACACAGGTCCCGAGAGAACAGCTACTGCAGTATAAGGAACGGATGACTACCAACAGAATACCCTTAGTAGTCACATAGCATCCTGACCTTGAACTCCTACATAAGATTATTAAGGATCTCCATCCAATAATTAGTGAGGATGAAACCCTTAACTGTATTTTTCAAGAACTGCCACTACTGTCTTTTAAACAACCACCTAATTTAGCCAACCTGATTATTAGGAGTCAACTTGAACCGGAACAGAATACCATGACATCATATGGTACACGACCCTGTCATCAACGCACATTAAGACATGTAAGCTCATTTCCACTTCAGACTGTGTGGTTACATCACAAAACAGACTATTCAGGATACAGGGGAATTATACATGTACATCAAGTAATGTGGTCTATTTTATCCAATGCAAGAAATGTCCTCACACAGGTTATGTGGGGGAGACAAGCCAACAACTCCGCACTAGAATGAATTCACACAGACATTCTATTAATCACAAGATGATTGAAAAACCAGTAGCCCAGCACTTCTCCCAGGATGACCATTAATCTCAAATATGTCTGTGATGGTCTTAAAAGGACATTTCAACAGTACACAACAGAGCACGGCTTCTGAAATTAGACTTATTTTACTTCTCAATATGGTGGCAGATGGATTGAACATTGATGTTGGTTACATGACACATTATTCCACTTAAACTTACACAGACCTTTACTTTAAAAGATGGACATAAACACTTTAGTTCTTCAGCGGGCCTTTGATTTTGTAAGTTTATGGTTATCTACATTGTTGACTTCTCACCTTAACACTGTGGTGAGTGCGTTTGAACGTGTGTGTGTGCATACTGATGTATGTATGTGTGTGTTTGGTGTGTGTTGTGTTTTTGTGTGTTGTGGGTATGGTGTGTGTGTGTTTTGTTTGTTGTGCGTGGTGTGGTGTGGTGTGTGTGGAATGTGTTTTGTTATATTTGTTGTGTGTTGTGGTTGTGTGGAGTGTGCAGGTGTGTGCACGTGTGTGTGTGTGTGGGGGGGTGTGGTGTGGTGTATGTACACACATACAGTATGTGTGGGTGGAGCGTGGCATGGGGCAATTGTTATATGGCTAGGACACTTAGGTTTCACATATAGTGTGCATTTATTTCCTTCTATTAGTTGTCAGTGGTTGGATTACACACTGTCACATTTTTAACTGCTCATATTAAGATGCATATCTCATTTACTTGGGGGTTCATAAAAGGTGTAATTCCTTTGGGTTTTCATTTGGATTGCTTGGACTGATTCTGTGCATTTTTGTTGTACACGGACTCTGTGTTGGAATCTGCACTTATCAGGCTCATGGTCTCGTTTTCTTGGGGGTCCTTGACAAGTATTTTTTATTTGGCACTTACACTTACAAGTGATACTTTCATGCATCATGTTTATATATGTGGGTTGATTTGAGGCTTGTTTTCAACTTGTAGTTGTGCCTGGTTTCAGGATTTTGTCTCTCATTGTCTGTCCTTTGGTATACCAGGACAATTGGAATGTAAGTCGTAAGCTCATCTTACATGTGTTAGAGAGAATGCCACTCCAATGTTTTTTTTTATCACCAGAATGCTTTCTTGGCATACTGAGACATTTTAAAATTTATGTGACAAGAACTCTCTGGCTGTAGAGAATTCTTGATAACCTTTGCCCTTCTGAGGCTCCTCAGTTAAAGTCATACTGGTGTTAATTAGCTTCTCTGACGTAATCTTCTATTATGTTTTAAATGTATATGTTAAACCAATGAGAATTATTTCTGCTTTTTCTATATAATCTGGTGTTAATAGTATGGAATATTTGAAAAAACTGCCACAAAGCTTCTGAAGAAGGACCTTGTTGGTTCGAAAGCTAAAGCACTTTGTTCTTTTCTGTAACATCCATGTTGGTCCAATAAAAGGTATCAAATCATTTGTTTCTGGATCTGTTCAGGAAATATAAGGGGAGCCAAAGGGAGGACAACAGGGAGGTGTACCTTGAATGCCTAAGGGAAGGCTGTTAGGAGAGCGAAGGCACAGATAGAAGAGAGTTTAGCACGGTCTGTAAACAAAGAGGATAAGGCATTTTACAGGTACATCAGTGAAAGAAGGAAAACCGGGGAGAGATTGTGAGGCTCAAAGGAGAAGGGACAGTGTAAGGAGGTCGGGATCTGAACAAAGCTGAAAAACTGAACAAATACTTCTGCTCAGTATTCACTAAGGAGGGGGAGGGGGGGAAGGACCACAATTGAGTTGTAGAGGCAATGGGGGGTGGAGCAGTGGACACCAGTCCATTCACAGTGGAGAGAGTTCTGAAAGAACTCACAAAGCTGAAAGTGGATAAGGCCATGGGGCCAGACGGCATCCACCCGAGGATATTAAAGGAGCTGTGAAGGGAACTAGCAGTGCCTCTAGTGGCCCTGTTCACAGAGTCATTCAACAGAGGTGTCATTCCAGAGGACTGGAGGAGGGCATGTGTAGTCCCACTGCACAAAAGTGACAGTATGGAGGAGGCGGGGAACTACAGGCCAGTCAGCCTCACCACATTGGTGGGAAAGATCATGGAGACATTGCTGAAAGAAAGGATAGTGGCACATATAGAATCTAGCAGTGCTCAGGATCTGAGGCAGCACAGATTCACAGCAAGGAGGTCATGTCAAATGAATCTAATAGATTTTTTTTGATTGGGTGACTAGGGAAATAAATCAGGGAAGGGCAGCAGATGCCACCTACCTAGATTTCAGCAAAGCCTTCTACACCGTCCCACATAGGTTGCTTAACAAGATGGATAGTCTGGGCATGGAGACAAGGTGGTGAACTGGGTTAGGATCTGGTTAATAGACAGGGGACAGAAGGTGGTGGTAAATGGGGTACAATTTTGGGAGAGGGGGTGACCAGTGGGGTACCACAGGGATTGGTACTAGGACCAGCCCCATTCAATGTCTTCATTAGTGACATTGCAGAGGGGCTGGAAGGAAAAATCTGCTTATTTGCAGATGACACCAAGATCTGCAACAGGGTGGATACTCCAGAAGGATGCAGAAAATGAAGAGGGATCTGGAAAAGCTTGAAAGATGGTCAGAGATGTGGCAACTGAGGTTCAATGCAAAGAAGTGCAAAATAATGCACCTGGGTAGAGAGAACCCTGGGGAGAGCTACAGATGCTGACTGTCATCAAAGAGGAAAGGGACCTAGAGGTTATCATCTCTGATGACCTTAAGGTATCAAAGCAGTACACAAAGGCAGCAGGGAGGGTCAGTGGCATGCTGGGGTGCATAGGTAGGGGTATCACTAGTAGGAAGTGGGAGTGATGCCGTTGTATAAAACATTGGTAAGGCCTCACCTGGAGTACTGCATGCAGTTCTGGAGGCCACACCTGTGTGAGGACATAGATAAGGTGGAGACTATCTAGAGTAGGACAACAAAGATGGTGCAGGGCTTGCACCACAAAACATGAGGAGAGACTAAGGGACCTCAATATGTACTCACTGGAGGAGTGGAAACAGTGGGGGGACATGACTAAAACTTTCAAGTACCTCAAGGGCATAAACAAGGTGCAGGTGGGGTAACTTTTCCAATGTAGGAAAAGCACTAGAACAAGGGGGCTCAAAATGAAATTGGATGGGGTAGATTAAGAGGTAATGTGAGGAAGTTTTTCTACACAGAAAGGGTTGTCGACATTTGGAATAGTCTGCCACAGGAGGTAGTGGAGGCAAGCACAGTGGCGGGGTTTAAGCATGCCTGGGACAGACACAAGGAAAGCTTGAGAGGTGAGGGAGGGTGGGAGTGATGAAAAGCCATTGATCTCATAAAATCAGTGGTCACATACAATGTATAGGGTCTTCGGGCAGACTGGATGTTTCTAGCGGTCCTTATCTGCTGACAGTTTCTATGTTTCTGAGCTGTGGGCAGGGTTTTCCACTGCACATCTGATGTATGAACCAGTACAAACTCACTACATACATACCTCTCACTCACTGCACACTGGTGTTCACCTACACCAGTAGCACATGGTGGCATAACTACTGTTGACTCCTCCTCCTCTTCCTCTGGCCTTGGCTGAAGCAATACCCCATCCCACAGGATGTGTGCTGTCCTTAGTATTGCAGTCCTTCCAAACAAACACACCAGTGTTAACATTCTTGCATCTTTGCAAGAAATGCTTGACTCCTGGATTAGCACAACAGGTTTTCATGTTGGGTTCTTTATTGTAGATCATGGGAAGAACATGCTAAAAGCAGTTTGTGATGGCCACTTCCAGAGAATCTGGTGTTTTGATCATATATTGAACCTTGTGGTCACTGGTGCACTCAAGAGCAGTGTGGGTGCTTCTCATATTGCAGATACTTCAAGAGATATCTGGAGCCACTTCCATCATTCTGCTAGGGCAACCAGAGAGCTGCAGACTGTTCAGGACCAGCTTAGTTTACGAAATCATTGGCTAATCAAAGATGTCAGTACATGATGAAACAGCACATTTTATATGTTACAACACTTGCTGGAACATAAGTGTGTTATACATGCATTACCATCGAACAGGATATTGGTGGGGTACTGATACACCAGGATAGAGTATCATTGAGGGCATGGTCCAAGTTCTGTCTCTCTTTGTGAAATGTACCTGTGACCTAAGCTCCAATATAGCTTCACTGAGTCAGATTATTCCAGTTGTCCATCTCATTATGTCAACCATGGAGAGTTTCCAGGAGCGCAGCATTACAGACTTTTTTCCAGAACCTGTCAAAGTACTCGCTGAAGGGCTTATTAGGGAGTTAAGATCACAATATCCAGATGTACATGACAATACTAGCTACATGTTCGCAGCCATGTCAGACCCAAGACTGAAATGTGAGACACTCTGCTTGGTCATGCAAAATCACAGAGTGAATGAGTACCAGCAGCAACTATGTGGTGAACTTGAGGCATCATAAGGGAAGTGGACCTGTTCTGTTCAGAGGATGCTTGGGGATCAGACATTTCTGGAACAACTGAACTGAGTGGTACTGGCAGCCCAAGTGACAGTGGTGTGGATGGTGGCATGCCCTGACAATGAGTTTGCCTGCTGATGCAGGAAAGCAGGGTGAGTCAGAAGCACAAGCCCATGACACTGTGCCTCAGATTACAAAAGCAAATCATTATGGTTGGTTGCTGCTCAAGTGTTCTCTGCTGAACAGGCAGTGGCAGAGGACACATTTGTTGCAACAGACTGCTGAGTAGATGCTCACTAATTACTAAGATGAGCTGATTGTGGACTTTAATGTTGACCCTCTTGCCTACTGGAACACCAAAAAGCAATCATCCCTGCTTTGTCCCAAGTAGTGTGGCGCTTTGGTGTTGGTCTGCCATGGAACCCTTACCTTCTTTTTGTTCTGCCAAACCCATCTGTTGCTGCAGATATAGACACCTTGCTGGACCGTACAAACAAACTGATGGATGCAGAAAATAATGAATAAAGGTTGCTTATTCAGTGGCATCAGCAAAACATGTACTCTTCATGAAGTCTAGCCCCAGACTGAAAGATATAAATCCAAGGAGTTTCTTAGGAGCCCTTGCTAACACAGTAAAATAGCAACATTGTTTTGAGTGTTTAAAGGGATGGCAGCTGGCATTAGCCACATACATAAGTGTACTCAACATCACCCACTGGGACAGTTAATGTGAGCACCCCTTGAGCAAAGCAATATCACACTATAACAGTTGAAACATTTTTTTTTCAAGCATTGCAAGGCATGGCACATTTAAAACAAAACAGTACTCCACTGCAGGGAGAGGGGAGGAAAGGATCTGGACTACACTGGGGACCAGTCAAAGTAGTGCCAGGGGAACGGGAAACACCATAGCAACTTGAAGCTTGGTCAGGGCGGCAAGTGCCACAGTGCAGGGAAGGGAAGGAAGGGTAGCAGCTGGAGGATACCCAAATGCAAGATACATAGTACACTGACAGTTGCAGAACAGTAATAGCAGGTGGACTGTACATTTGAAGAAACATTCCTAAGGGGAAAAAAAGTGTTAATGCAGGTATGCAGTACCATCAGAAACAGTTGCATAACACTTATTATTATTTTTTTTTATAATGCAAACAAGGAATATCACTAGAAAAGTGTGAGTTCCACCACTGAGTCTGGTAACCAATGCTCAGGACTTCCATCAACTTTTCCGCTCAGTAGGAATGGAGGCATGTGTGGCTTGGACTGGACAGGATGGGGTCAGGTTGTTAAAAGCGACCCAGGAGTTCTGCGCACTGTCAAATCCACACCACTTCACTCAGTATGTCCAGGATCCATTGCTGAACTTCTTACATAATCTCTTCTCAATCTGGTACACCGGTGTGTATGAGAGAGTCCTGAGAAAATAAAGAAGAAGGCTGAGAAGAAGTAGCCCCAGGGAGTTGATCTGGTTGATCAGGCAAAACAGGACAGTGTCAGGAGTGGGAGGATCTAGAGAAACTGGTTGCAAGTTGTCTGAAGGGATTTCGGCTTCAGAGAAGATGGCAAGCTGAAGTGCAGCTTCGTTGTCAGGTGGACTGGGATCATCTGGAGTGGTGTTACTCAGGTACCCATGTTTCAAATGACTGATGTGGACTTTGTTGTGTACCAGCTTTTCATCACACTTGTGGCATAGACAAACGTGCACAGGAGTGAGCTGTTCTGCATTGTAGAAGGGACCAGTCCATGGGTGAAGTAGTTTCTTGATGGTGCATGGAACTAGGACAGGTTGGTACAAGTACACAATGTCCCCAATGGAGAATGAAGGTTCATCCGACGTGGCTGCTGACATTTTCTGCATTGCATATTTTCTCTGGCCCAACGTGGTGATGGCAGCACGTCTGGCAAGGTCAAACTGTTCTAGAACTGGAATGATGAAGGAAGAAGCTGATTTTGGAACTTCCAGCAATGAGAGATCCCTGTCCAGTGGAGTTCTTGGGTGGTGTCCATGGACTAGAAAAAATGGTGCGTACTCTGTACTGTTAACACAATGGCTTGTGTTGTAAGCAAATGGAACAAAACAATCCCAAGTGTCATGAGTTTCATCCAGGTACTTGGAGAGTATATTGAGAATGGTAGACATCATTCTTTCACTTTGTCCAGTGCATTGTGGATGATAACTGGTCGTGCGAGTCTTTCTGAATGCAGGTACGATGGGGTACTATGATGACACATGACTGTTTTGAGGAAGGTACTTGCTACTGTGGCAGCATTAATGTCTTTCAGGGGAATTAGTCCCAAATACTTAGGTAGTCCACAAAAACAAGAATGTACTTGTTGCCAGAGTCAGAGCATGTAGGTAAAGGACCAAGAATGTCTGTGCTGACTCTTTGGAATGGTTCTGTGGCTACAGGCATTGGAATGATGTGTGCCTTATCGGTTTGGCAGGAGGCTTTCTTTGGGAGCAGGGCTGGCAGGATTTTGGACAATGTCCTTGTTCGTGTGAGGCCAGAAGAAGTGAAGCCTTGTCTTTTCGAGAGTTCTGTGGGTTCCCACATGACCTCCAGAAAGTGGAGAGGCATGAGTGGAGAGAGGAACTTGGTTGATTAGAGAGGCTGGCACAACTAACTGTACATGAGTTCTATCCGTGCGATAGCCCTTGCCTTCCGTGGTCCAAATGTTGAAAAGCACACCCTCATTGAGGAAGTATTGCAAAGCAAAGAAAAGCACATCCTGGCAATGCTTCTTTTGTTGTGGTAATGTTCCAGACTCTAAGTATGTGATTCTGTCTGTGAATTGAGGATCAGTTCTTTGTTGCGTTTTGACCATTGCCAGGGAGAGGTCAGAAGTAGAGGAGATGATAACTCTTCAGCTGCTTGCAGTAAGTGAGGATTTGTGTGTCTTTCTGTAGAAGCAGTTGGTAGCAGCAAAGCAACTTGAGGTGCTGTAGGAGTGTTCACAATAAGCACATCTATGGCATGAAAGGGAAGAGCTTGTAAGCAGGATTCTTCATCTGTTGAGGATGATGCGTCTCTGGCTTACATCATCGGCATTTGAGTGAATTCAGCCTGGGCTGTACTGGCTCCTTCATTTCGAATAACCATCTGAGGGCAGAGTGATCAATGATGGCTGTAAAGGAGGAATAGCGAAGGTAACAATCAAATTTCTTTATGGTAAATATCATGGCCAGACATTCTTTTTCTGTGATGCCATAGTTCTGCTCAGCTGAGGATAGAGAGTGCCTGGCATAAGAAACAACTCCTCTTGTTCCATCTTGAATTTGATATAGCACAGAGCCCACTGAAAGGAACTAGCATCTGAGTAGAGTTTGAAGGGTTGGTTGAACCTTGGGTAGGTCAATACTGGAGAAGATATTAGGTTTTCTTTCAAGGTTTCAAAGGCCTCTTTGCATTCGGAAGTCCATGAATAATCACATCCCTTTTTGGTGAGGGCATACAATGGAGCTGCAATCTTGGCATAGTTGCAAATGAGCTTTCAGTAGTAACCAGACAAACCCAGGAAAGCTCAAAGGTCTTTGAGATTGTTAGGTTCTGGATAGTTTTTGACTGCAGAGTGCTTGTCTAGGTCTGAAGAGATGCCTTGAGAACTAACAACAAATCCCAGGTAATAAATTTGATGCTGTGCAAAACAACACTTCTCTGGGCAAAGCTTAAGATTGGCTTGTCTGAGATGTTCAAAGACTTCTTTGAGATGTTGGAGGTGCTCTGACAAAGTTCTGCTGAAGACAATAACATTGTCTAGGTAGACTAGGCAAGATTTCCAAGGCAACCCACATAGTACAGCTTCCATAACCCATTGGAATGTGGCTAGACTATTCCGAAGTCCCATAGGCAGACGTTTGAATTGAAAAAGTCCCAAGTGGCAGCGCCATGCAGTGTATGGGCGAGAAGCTGAATCAATGGAAACTTGGTAGAACCCACTCTGAAGGTCTAGAGTGGTAAAGTAATCAGGACTGGCTGCACCAAGACTCTCTAAGGCATCTTCGGTTGTAGGTAAAGGATGAGCATCCTGCACTGTGTAGGCATTGAGTTTTCTGTAGTCTACCATGAAGCAATATCCTTTGTCCTTCTTTACCACCAGTAGGCAAGGTGCACCCCAGGGATTTGTAAACTCTTCAACAATGTCTTATTCCAGCATGTCTTTCATTATGTCCTGTAGGACTTGTTTCTGTTTGTGTCTGACTTTGTAGACTCACTGACAGATTGGTTTCTGGCTGGGCTGCACCTCACTGGTGTGTTGCAGGATATCACAGCATCCGAGCTTGTTATCTGGACCTACAAAGACATCTGGGTAATTCTCAAGGAATTTCAAAAGCTGTTGTTTTTTGGTTGGAGGTGCTGGAAGTTTTGAAAAGGACAGTCACTTAGAGAGGGGTAACTCAGGTGAAGCTGGAGTGGTTGTGATAGTACTGACAGGATTACAGTTGGTGGAACCATGCTGAGGTTCTTGCATGAGATGGAGCTAGTGCCCCATAGACAAACATACAAACTTTCTGATGTTGGCACCCTTTGAGGGTATCTTGTGATCATCGTGCCCAAATATAGGCAACCGTCAAAACGGTGATCCATTTACGGATGCTATTTATTTATTTAGCTTTTGTTTACCGGGTAAGTACACTAGACAAGTATTATGCCTATTTTCAGGAACGACCCGGGAGAATACAACATGAGGAACACCAGTCAAGGAGACGTGGTAAAGAGAGTATGGTTTTTTGTCACAGTAAACAAACATGTGGGAAATACATCATTTGACGCTAGGGGAAACATATAGTAGTAAGCAAATTTCAGATTATACACTCTAGACTAGCTAGTTCAACTGACAGATATACTGTATACAGGTCATCATACATAGGAGTGGAGCATAGCTCAAGGACTGGACTGGTCATAATATAACTTATAACATTGTCGTATACACCCCCTAGGCTAGTTGGGTCGCAGACAGGTATATACAGCTCATCATGAGCGACTGGCGAGTTGCTGCTACAGCAAGGGAGGGTAGGGTGACCAGATAGGTTGGATGGTGAGGGGAAGGGGAGGGATAGGGGAGAGGGTTATTGGTGTCTGCTGCCCCTGGTGCCGCTGAGCCAGCCGTGTGTTGTGGTGGTGAGGGAGGCTGGCACTGCAGGTTCAGGGTTCAAGGCTGAGGAATGGGAGGACAAACTTTTTCCCCTGCCACTGGCAGCAACACTTAACTTTTTTTTTTTACATGCGGCTTGTGCCCCCTCCCCGACATGAACCCCCCGGAGTTGAGAATCCATTTGCAGGGGGGCATGGGGGGGCACAGCCTCCCCTGCAGAAACACTTTATTACGGTGGATGTCAGTTCACCAGTTAGTGTATATCGCCAATTTGCTTTTCAGCGATATACACTTGCAATAATAGCGATCGCTGTTCGCGTTTGCTATTATCACATGAAAACGCCTTTGAGATGACCACTGGCTCATCTGTGAAGTTGCAGCAGTTTTGGACAACAGTGCCACCATGCACTGCTGACAAGGTGTTTCCTGGAAGAAGATCTGTCGAATGCAGAGTGGGGGATCCCCGTGACAATTCCAGCAACACCTTGTGGAAGTGGTTCACCTTGAATCTTGGCAATCAAAACCATCTCTGTTTGAGGAGACACAGTAGCAGAGTCTTTAGCTGTGAGTTGCCTCTAAGGGTCTAGTGACAGTTTGTTAGATGCAAAGTCTAAGATGGCTTTGTGAGATTTGAGGGAGTCCAGGCCAAGAATCACTGCTCGTTGTAGATCAGGTACTAGGTAGAACTTGACAGTAGCTTGCTGTGAGCCAAAGTGTAGCTTGGGTTGGACCACTCCCATGATAGGTACTGTAGTGGTACTTGCTGTAATAATGTACTTTATGTCGGCTGGAGAGACATTAGATACATGATGAATAGCTTGGTTGTTCAGAATACTGTTCTTGATGACCGAGATTTCTGCTCCAGTGTCGACCAAGGTGTGCGTGGACCAATCTCCAATGGTTACAGGCACCTAGTTTGCTAGGAGGGGTGATCTGATGACAGGTGCCTTTGCCCCTGGAAGCAAGAGGGTGCCTGAGTTAGCAGTTAGAGGGTGTGGTTTGTTTGACTTGCGAGAGTCAGAGGGGCGGTCGGTTGCTGTGTTCCTCTGATCCTGGGAGTAGTTGTGGTTATCTTGCTAATTATGTGGCAGTGGGCGCCTTTGGTTCTCTTGATTCCTGTTGTGGTACTTCAGCTTTCAGCAGACAGCAGCAGTATGTCCTCTGAATCCACACCACTGGCAGGTCACAGGCTCACGTGAAGGTGGAGGGGATCAGGTGGCTGTCAAAATGGTCAGAGAACATTGACAGAGGTAGCAGAAGCAGCAGTTGAGCTGACATGCAGACTATTGACAGTTGTGGTAAACGTGTCTATCATTGATTGATGCTGCTGGACACGTTGCAAGTGCAGCTAACCATGACAACTGAGGTGCTTGTACACTGGTGGCCTGGGACAGTAATATGGACTCTTGTGCAAGTCATGCAGCTTGGATTGTGTCCATCCAGGTTGTTGGTTTCTGTTGGATTACATAAAGACGGAGTTGAGGAAGCAGCCCCCAGACAAAGGTAGAGACTTGCTCTTTCTCAGGTTTCTGTAGACGTTTGCGTGAGACTCAGTGTCCGCTATGAAGGCTTCTAGAAATTCAAATGGTTGCATGGTACGTTCCCACAGCTGTTGTTCCAATTACCAGGGCAGATGTGCTTGGACAAAATGATCTTTGAAGGTGGCATACAGAGTGGCAGTATTTCCTTTGACTTGTTCTGGAAGTGCGCTGAACCAATAAATGGAGTCCCTCTCAGAAACAAGCGTAAGGCATTGGAAATACGCAAAGGATCAGTCCAACCATGTAAGGAAATCCAGGCTTGGAATTGTTCGAGCCAGTCAACAGCATCTTCGTGAGGCAAGGCTGAGAAGGATACTGGCTGTAGGCTGGTATGGACTGTGGTGAAATAGCTTTAATGTAAGCTAGGTCATCTTAAATGGCTTGCATAGCTGGTGCTCCTCGAGCTGAGATGGACGACTGGATGTCATGCAGGATGGTTTCCATTTTGTAGCCCCACGCCCTTGAGGTGGGTGAAGGTAGAACTCCGGACGCTCCTGTGCCCATATCTGCATCATCTTCAGACATCGTGGTTGGTGATAAGCTTTGTTTCACCGAGTGGAGGTCATAAGGATGAGAAGGAGCTGCCATTATGCAGTAAACAGGACGTTGTGGTGTAGATGAAGTGCTGAGAAGAAAATATTTTTGTAGACAAAAGTACAATTATTTGTAAGCAAAGTTCATCAAGTGACATCTTAATAAACAATTCCCACTCAATTCAGTGTTGTCTGTTATTTAAATAAAAGTTTTGTTGCAAAAAACAGCTATTTGTTGCAGTGTCCATTCATTTCAATAGGTTTTCCATTGATTTCTATGGAGTGAGGTCATTTTAGTGCCCTTCACAAGATGGCAGTTGAACTTAGACATATAGTTCCTGTGTTCTGACTGTAGCAAGATGGCTGCCAGCAGGGGAGTTACGGGTCACTTCCTTATTTTTGTAAACAAAGATGGCCGCTTGCTGCCACGAGGCTGTCTGTAGCTGCTGCAAAAAGACAAAATGGCGATTCTGATGGTCGTCCTTCTTCCTGGCAGAGAGTAATGGCAGGCTTTAATTTTGGTGAGTGGCACTTGCTTGGGGAAATATTATTTGTTGCTTGATTGCTTCCATCATTCATTTTTTTTGTTTCTTTGTTTTTACTCAGGGCTGTCCCTCTGTATGTACTGTACCACACCCTGTTCGCATTCTTGCTTTACTTGGCAGTGCTGCCTGGGTTGAGCTTCAGAGGCTCCTACTCTACTTATCCAGTTTTGTTTTGTTTTGTATGACCCCTGAGTGATTAATAAGCTCCACTTTTTCCTGTATCTACGTTTGTGTGCTCCTTTTATTCTATTCACTGCTCCTGGTTATTTTCTCTGCTCAGTATTTATTAGTTGTGCCCCTCTTGGGATTCTGTGATTCCTTGTGGTTATCCCTTTTAGTTATGTAGCACCCCAGTGTGTATAAATTTTTCCATTTTCTGCTCCTCCTTCTCTCTCTCTCTCTCTCTTTCTCTTTCTCTCCCCCCCGTTTATTTTTTTTCTTGCCCGATTATTTATTTATGACCATTTTGTAGCATGACCAAGCAGAAAAGGAGCACTCCCCTGTGAAGCTCTTATCAGCCGCAGAAGCAAGAGGAGCACTGCGGTTGGAGGAAGGTAGCTGGTGAATCGAGGAAAATCGCAACTGTGAGGAGGGCAGAGCGGAGTTGAGCCATGGTCTGATGTGGCTATTGGATAGGCCTGGAGTGGCCTGAGGAGGGAGCTGCAGCTGTTGTGGTGGGAGGCCCGCTCCAAATAGTGCCAGTTGCAACAGGGAAGTCGCACTTGAGAGGAGCAATTGGGCAGCAGGGCTGAGCCATGAGGTGTGGAGCGGAGCCATGATCCTGTATTGCGGCTGCATGAACACCTTTGATTGTTGTGGTAAAATTCTGGGAAGACTGTTGAGGCAGTAGAGGGGACTGTGAAAAGCAACCGCTTTGAACAGGTAGGAGGACCAAGAGGTATGCGGTCCCTCGAGGCAGCCAGGAGCTTGTTTAACTTGCGCAGTCTCAACACGGTGTGCAGCAGAGCAGTTGCAGTTCATTGATTTTTGCATTCATTTTTTGTCTTTGGAGCTGCGATTGTCACTGGAAAGGGCTATGGATTTGATCTCTGCAGCTGGGAAGCATAGAGGGAGGTTGGATGTCAAAATGGAGCAGTGAGAAGTTTTGCACACAGACTGCCACGAGGTTGGAGCTGGGGGGGGGGTGCAGTTTTGCTGAGGAGCTCCGTTGTGCTTGGGCAGAGAATTTAAGTTGTTGACAGTTCATTGATTTAGCTGGCTAGCAAAGTTGAATAGTTTTACTCTTGACAGTCTCATTACAGTAGGTGGGCTGCAGTCTGTTGTATAACACAGGAGAAGGTTCATTGTTTTCCTTGCAGCCAAGGCTCTGGTACAGAGAACATTCAGACTGTTCAGGCATACTGGGGGAGATGACTTCAGGTACCCAGCATTGTAGAAAAGCTAGATGGGGTCTAGACAGAAGAAGGGCCGCATTCTCCACCATGTGTGGCATTTTGGTGTTGGTCTGCCACTGGACCTTTACAATCTTTTTGTTCTGCCAAGCCCATCTGTTGCTGCGGATGTAGACACCTTGCTGGACCATGCGATCAAACTGACGGACCCAGAAAATAATGAATAACGGTTGTTTATTCAGTGGCATCAGCAGGGCATGTACTCTAAGGGGTTTCTTAGGAGCCCCTGCTAACACAGTAAAATACCAACATTGTTCTGAGTGCTTAAAGGGACAGCAGCTGGCATTAGCCCCATACATAAGTGTACTCCTCAGTAGCATGTAGATATCATGTGACCCCCGGCAAAAGTACCCTCAAAGCACCTCTTCAGCTTGCAGGGGATATTGTTCAGCCACATCTCTCCCATTTGCAGCCTGAACATGTGCAGAAGCTTCTTTTTATTACGCTCAATATGCACCTGCTTGATTCTTTTAAATGAATAGGGTGTACTAGTCAGAGCCTCTCAATGTGCTGTCCCTGCCTGCCAGCTTGGAATATTGAATTGACTACTACACTTATGGCTTTCTAATCTCTGTTCTTGATTTTACTGACAAAGATTCTGAAATAATGGCACTGGATGAGGTTGTGCTTGCCGCTTGGTGTTTTAACTGACTTATTTGCCTTTATAACCACTGCTGCTGTTTAAATTACAATGATCTTGGAAATTGCTGAAAATCATATTTTTTTTTTGCTTGTGTGTTTGTGACAATGTGACTTCTGTCCTGGAATAGCCAGTAACTTGGTTACAAAATGTACTTCTTATTATGCCATTAACTTTCAAGCCAGACAGCAATCAAAAAACAATATGAAAACATTTTTTAAAAAGTTTTTTTAAAAAAAATGTATATGAAAGTCTTGACTATTTGCGCCACTGTGCAACTCAGCTTTGTTTTCCTGTCTCCAAAACAAACATTGTCTTTCATTTTTAATTCCTTCCTCTGCAGGCTGTGCAACTCTTTGCTTCGGTGCTTCCCTCCTGGGCTCCTAAACAGATGTTCTCTTCATTTTCATTGGTACACCTATCAGATAGAACAGAGCATGTCAAAAATGCCTGCTTTGATAAAGGAACACACTGGTTACCTTTGTGCACTCTCCTGTCAGTGCATATGCCCCATATTAGCATTTCTGTGTAACAAAATATTTTTTCTGACTGCATTTTCACAATTTTGGCCAGCATTACTTCTTACCATTTCACCCTGCCATACAAACTAATAGTAGTCGCACTAAACCTCCCGTTGAGTTAGTTTTTTTTTTTTTTCACAGCATCCAGCTCTCTTACCTGTAGAGTATTACAAAATCACTGCAAAAGAAATGCCATTATTCTTGCCCTAGTGTGTGTTTTTTTTAAGCTCAAACAGCACACTGCTTGTTTTCTCCCCCAGCCTGCTGTCTTGCTTGCCCACTCTCTCACTTCAGCTCTGATTTTTGCTACTCCAGGCCCTTTGCATCCTACACTGTGTATCTAGAAAAATAAAAAAGTACCTTTTTTTGAAAAAATAAAATTAACTTTTCTCTCCAGAACCACTCACAGTTCTGTGCTGCTATTCGTGGCATGCTAATACCACTTGTTCTTTGTGGCTGCTCGCTCAGCTGTTGAGTGAAGCAAACAGTATTTTGCAGCAAGTTTTACTTCTTGCTGGCATCCAAATGCATTGTGCCTTGCTCTATAAAACCTCTTTTTCTTTAATTTTAAATTCTTTCTGCCGTTTCGCCCAGGATTTTCCTATCTGCACTCACCACTGTAATCTCTATCACTCTCTGTCCTTCTCCTCAGTTGCTAACAGGTGTGACACTTGGACAGCTGGTTCTGATTAGTCTATGATTTTTGTAATATAAAAATGTAGTGTGATTGTCTGTCATGAGAAATCCTGTGCTCCTTGGATGACCCCCCCCCCCAGGTACCACTTAAGCTGACAGGATATATGTTAAACAACAGATCTCTGTAAAGTGATTAACTTCCAAAGACTCGCATTTTATGGTCTTGTTGTTGAGCTGTGCTTCTTTGAAGCCAGAACTTAAAATATCCATTTTATGGCATCTTCAGAGGAAGCCCAGTTAATTTCACCTGGTGTTACAAAGCATATTACACCTCAGTGAGATCTGTCAGAGTTAGTCATAGAAAGTCCTTTGATGTCTTTGTGAAGCAGGAAACTGCTCATGGATGAAAGAAGGGACTGGAAAATCACAGACTTAATTGGGAAGTCATATGGGGAAATGAGTTTTTGCTGATGTCACCTATTTAATATACCTTCTGAGTGATAAGACATCCTGGTTGTATAATTTTTAATAAACAGAGGAGGAGCTAGGTGACATCATGGAGGAGGCAGGTTCAAAGATAGTTTTTAATTATGCTGTGGCTGACCTATAGAGACATTCTGTGTTTGGACTCTCTGAAGCAACAACATCTACTTCAAGCACTGTTAGAAGATATACATTAGATAGACAAGTCTAATTGCCTGGTGGGAGGAATTTGTTTGAACTTTTTAAACCTTGTTCTTTTAAGTGATTGTATGCGTTGTGATGTATTATTCTATATTTACATGTTATATTTTTATCTATTTTAAAGTAAACCTCTATTTTAAAGAGATTGCTTGGTGTGCCTTAGAAATTCTTTCTTTAACAAGTGAAGCATATATGGTTAAAGTTGACACTGTGCGTAGCTTAATGGTAATACCAAACTGGGAAAAGGTAAGAGTTTATCTGAGGTCTTTCATAGTTTTTAAGGGTTCATTTTGTACACCTGGTTAGGTGTCCGTAGGCGAAAGATATCTGGCATCCCCCGAAGAGCAGAATTATCTGAGCCTGTACATTGGGTACGCTAGCAAGAGTTTCACAGTTTGAATCCCTCCAGAACTTGAGACCAAAGGGTATTCGGACACACAAAACTGACAGGAGGGTTACCCTGCTCTGTTACTGTTCACAATACTGCTTTTGGAGGTTGGCACTGTGGGAGCAGAGGGCCTGACCTGCTGAGTGGGATTGTGACAGATTGGTTGGCAGCGATGCGGATAATTTTGGTATTACAAGATTTTATTGTTCAGTGTGTCAGCTTGATACTGTACAGCTCACTTGCCAAGAAAGGGCAGTTATTTATTTTTTAAAAGGAAACAGAACTGTATCACTTGGCTTACAGTCAAGTTCCTACATGTTTTATTTTTTTTTTCTAAAGTGCAAGTTAGAGTAGCCGTAGTTAGGGAAGAAGATGGTTTCCAACTACAGCAGGCACACTGTAGACTACTTAAAGCAGCTGTGCAGGGACAGAGGAGTCCTGTATGAGGTGAAAGCCACCAAGCAGAACCTTGTGGATGCCCTGATGGTAGCAGATACCCAGAGCATTGAGTCACAGACAGTGACTGTAAGGGACCGAACCTTGGGTGTGGAAGGGCTAGTGGCCAGTGCAGTGTCCAGATCCGATGAGGAGGGCAGCAAGGCCAGTACCAGTGAAGGGCCACAGCAGCAGCAGGGGAAAGTCACCAGCATTCTGGAGCCAGTTTAACTGGGACTGCAGGACTGGGTTACAAATTGAATTCCAAATTGATAGCCGAATTTAAAGAGGGGGAGGATATGGATGCCTTTTTAAATTCCTTTGAAAAAGTTTGTATTCAGGCTAAAATTCCTAGAGAGCCCTGGAGCTTCCAGCTATCCCCGCTACTTAGGCAGTATGGCACAGTGGATGAGGAGGCAGTATGGCGCAGTGGTTTAAGGCTCTGAGCTGCAAATCTGGAGACCTGGGTTTGAATCCCACAACCCCCACTTGCATTCTGTGTGACCCTGAGCAAGTCACTTAACTTCCTTGTGCTCCCAGGTTGCACCTGCAAACAAGCTTTCAGCTTAGTGTGTCTCACCTGGTAAAATAATTGGTAAAACTTACCGGGAAAGCTCGGGATGCATTGGGTCAGATGGACAATGAGGACAGTAATGATTACAGCAAACTTAAAGCTGCACTGTTAAAAAAATTTGAATTAACTGCTGAATCATACAGAGCTAAATTCCGTAAGCTCAGGAGAAGCCCTGACATGAGCTACGAGGAGCTAGCCATGAAACAACGTCAGTTTTTAAAATGTTGGTGGGAAGGAATTGAAGCAAACTCTGTAAATAAAATTGAAAATGTGATTTTGTTAGAACAGTTTTTCTGGGCATGCCCAGCAGAGCTGAAAACCTGGCTGGAGGACCGAGATCCCAAAACCGTGCAAGATGCTGCTGAACTCTCGGACCGCTATGCCAAGAGCAGACCTGCTCTGAGAACGAATAGGGCGGGCGTGGCAGCACAGAAAGAGAAAAGCGTGCCTTCAGGCAGCTAAAACCCTCACTGCCTCAACCAAAACCAGTTAGCCCCAAGTTTCAGAGGAAAGATTTCTCTGAGAAAAGAAATTAATGTTGGTTGTGTAAAGAAACTGGGCATATTGCCAGACAGTGTCCCAAACGGACGAGCAATACACAAGGTGGTGCTAGGAAAGAAGTGGGTTGTTTGTGTGTCCCTGGCAGCATGCCTGTGAACATGAGGGACATATGCACCCAGTCATGGTGAATGGTGTACAGACGCAAGGGTTAAGGGACACAGGGACATCCCTGACATTGGTAAAAGGGGATCTAGTAGAGCCTGGTCAGCTTATACCCAATACCCAATTATACCCAATAAATATATCACTTTACTGGTGAGGAGAAAACATTGTCACTCGCCAGTGTTCTCCTAGACTGGGGTGAAACAGGGGAACTGTGCAACAGATGGCTGTAGCCAAAACCTTAGCAGTGGACATCATCCTTGGCAACAATCTCAAACAGGGGATGGTGTGTGCAGTTACCCGTAGCCAAGTGGCAAGGGAAAATTGTAGTTCCCTGAACCCCAATGAAGCCATTGTGGAAACAACTAGAAGGCTGGTTCCCCAGCCTGTGTCTCCTGATATGGAGACTAATGAAAAGGGGTAGAAATTTCCTCAGTAGCAGTTAACCACACAGCTACAGAGGGTTACTCTGAAGAGGGAGGGGTGACCCATTGTCAGAGGGTTAGGAATGACAGTGATCTTGAGTGCCCTGATGCTAGTTCTAGGGACTCTGGTTTAGAGACAGAAGGGGACCTGTCCCATGCCTTGGGAATGTGTGAGGAGTTTGCAGCTGCTCAGAGAAGTTACCCTAGTCTAAAGAAGCTGAGGGCTTGGGCAGAGTCTGACAGAGCACAGGGACGTGATGGCAGACATAAGGTTTATTGGGAAAATGGACTGATGTATACTCAGGCTGTGAAGACGGAGGGGGTGCTAGGCAGGCAGCTTGTCGTTTCCCAGGAGCATCATGAGCAGTTGCTCAAAATTGCACATGATATTCCCTTGTCTGATCATCTGGGAGTCACGCGCACTGCGCAGCAGTTGGCCCAGAATTTCTACTGGCCCAACTTCACCCAGCAGGTGAAGGAGTATTGCAGGTCTTGTCACCGGTGTCAAGAAATAGGGAAGGTGGGCAAGAAAACCCAAGCCACCCTTGAGTCCATTGCCCATAGTGGAGGAGCCATTCCAGAGGGTGGGAATGGATATTGTGGGGCCTTTAAATACCCCCAGCTCCTCGGGGAAGAGATTCATCCTAACTGTGGTGGATTATGCCATCCGGTGCCTTACTTGGGATTTTCTCCCATGTTGGGTTCTCGCAGGACGTTATCACCAATCGTGGGGGTTCCTTGTCAGACCTGATGAAATGTTTGTGGGAGAAGTGTGGGGTGGTGCAGAGATGCACAACACCGTATCACCCACAAGCCAATGGGCTTGTAGAAAGATTTAATGGTACCCTGAAGTCAATGTTCTGGGGGCATTTGCTGAACAGCATGGGAGGGACTGGGAGAAATACCTTCCACACTTGTTGTTTGCATACAGGGAGGTGTCCCAAGAGTCAACAGGATTTTCCCCCTTGGAACTCTTATATGGACGCTGGGTACGTGGGCCCCTAGTCTTGATCTGGGAGGACTGGGAAGGCAAGCACACCACCCAGGTAACTCCCATAGTGGATTACATCCTTAGGTTTAGGGAAAGGCTGAAGGAGCTTATGGGGACAGCCCAGAGCAACCTGGCAGCTGCCCGACAGAAACAAAAAGTGTGGTACGACCACTGAGCCAGAGCTCGCTTGTACATGGTGGGTCAGGAAGTCATGGTCCTTATTCCAGTCCGGAAAGACAAGCTGCAGGTTGAATGGGCAGGACCATACAAAGTAGTTAGGAAGGTAAATGATGTGAACTATATTATAGAGTTATCTGACAGAAGACAGACAGAAAGGATGTACCATGTCAACATGATGAAGCCATATGCTAATAGGGCTGACATGGTGTTTGCAGTATGTAGTCCTGGGGAAGGGACAGATGAAAGAGACCCCTTTCTGGACTTGCTGGAAGAAATCAAGTGGGAGTCCTCTGTGGAGACAGTAAAATTGTCTCCCCAGCTGGCCCTGGACAAGATCCAGGAAGTAAGGGAGGTTTTAGCAGACTTTGCCCCATTGTTTAGTGCCAAGCCTGGACTAACCCCCCTTAGCTATGCTCGATGTGGAGACAGGGACACAGACGCCCAAATGGCGGACAGCATATCAGGTGTCAGAGGCTGTCCAAAAGGACATTAAGAGGGAAGTGGAGGAGATGCTGGATTTAGGGATAATCCAGAGATCCCGCAGCCCCTGAGCCTCACCCATAGTCCTTGTGCCCAAGCCAGATGGCTCTACTCATTTCCATGTGGACTATCATGGACTGAATGCAGTCACGAAGTCAGATGTCCACCCGATGCCCCGGATGGATGAACTCCTGGACAAGTTGGGAGGGGCGACCTACCTTACGACAATTGGACCTGACCAAGGGGTATTGGCAGGTAGAGTTAATGGACAGAGCTAGGGAGAGGTCAGGCTTCATCCCTCTGATGGGCTTATTTGAATTTAAAGTAATGCCTTTCCGAATGAAGAATGCCCCGGCCACTTTCCAAAGGTTGGTGAACCAGGTGTTAAATGGTGCTGAGTAGTACACCGTGGCATACCTGGATGACATTGCCATCTTTAGTGCCAGCTGGGAGGAACATCTGTCCCACCTTAGGGAAGTGCTGGGCAGAATACAGAGGGCTGGGCTCACTGTCAAAGCTGAGAAGTGCCAGGTGGCCATGGGAGAAGTGGCATACCTCGGGCATGTGGTCGGCTGGGGACAGCTCCATCCTAACCAAATAAAAATAGAGGTGATCCAGGCATGGCCCAGACCAGAAACACAGAAGCAGGTCAGGAGTTTTCTTGGGACAGCAGGGTACTATAGAAAATTTGTACCCAATTACAGTGCCCTGGCTGCTCCCCTATCTGACCTGGTAAAGAAACGGATGCCAACAAAAATTACCTGGGACCCAGCCTGTGAGAAAGCCTTTACCAGACTGAAGGAGGCACTGTGCAGTGCTCCTGTTTTGACAAGTCCTGACTATAGCAGACCCTTTATAATTCAGACTGATGCCTCAGACGTGGGTATTGGGGCAGTACTGAATCAGACATCTAACTAAGGGAACGATCACCCGGTAGCGTACCTGAGTAAAAAGTTACTTCCTAGGGAGCAGGCATACTCTACTGTGGAAAGGTGTCTTGCCATAGTGTGGGCCCTAAAGAAGTTAGAGCCATACTTATATGGGCAGCATTTTGTGGTACAAACTGACCACAACCCCCTGGTTTGGCTGATGCAAATGGGAAAGACTAATGGTAGATTGTTAAGATGGAGTCTTGCTTTGCAAGGGTATGACATGACAGTCTTACATAGGGCTGGAGTGAAAAATCAGAACTCAGATGGCTTGTCTCATGTCTATGAGGAGTGAACTGATTTGGGAAGCTCATCCCATGCAGGGGATAGAGCACTGAAATTTAGTCTAGGTGGGGAGGATTGTGACACTTGGACAGCTGGTTCTGATTACTCTATGATTTTTGTAATATAAAAATGTGGTATAATTGTCTGTCATGAGAAATCCTGTGTTCCTGGGATGACCCCCCCCCCCAGGTATCACCTAAACTGACAGGATATATGTTAAACAGCAGATCTCTGTAATGTGATTAACTTCCAAAGACTCACATTTTATGGTCTTGTTGTTGAGCTGTGCCTTTTTGAAGCCAGGACTTAAAATATCCATTTTATGGCATCTTCAGAGGAAGCCCAGTTAATATCACCTGGTGTTACAAAGCATATTACACCTCAGTGAGATCTGTCAGAGTTAGTCATAGAAAGTCCTTTGATGTCTTTGTGAAGTAGGAAACTGCTCATGGATGAAAGAAGGGACTGGAAAATCACAGACTTAATTGGGAAGTCATATGGGGAAATGAGTTTTTGCTGATGTCACCTATTTAATATACCTGAGTGATAAGACATCCTGGTTATGTAATTTTTAATAAACAGAGGAGGAGCTGGGTGACATCATGGAGGAGGCAGGTTCAAAGACAGTTTTTAATTATGCTGTGGCTGACCTTTAGATACATTCTGTGTTTGGAATCTCTGAAGCAACAACACCTGCTTCAAGCACTGTTAGAAGATATACATTAGATAGACAAGTCTAATTGTCTGGTGGTAGGAATTTGTTTACACTTTTTAAACCTTGTTCTTTTAAGTGATTGTATGCGTTGTGATATATTGTTCTGTATTTACATGTTACATTTTTATCTATTTTAAAGTAAACCTCTATTTTAAAGAGCTTGTTTGCGTGCCTTCGAAATTCTTTCTTTGACAAGTGAAGCATATATGGTTAAAGTTGACACTGTGTATAGCTTAATGGTAATACCAAACTGGGAAAAGGTAAGAGTTTATCTGAAGTCTTACATAGAGTTTTTAAGGGTTCATTTTGTACACCTGGTTAGGTGCCCATAGGCAGAAGATATCTGGCATCCCCCGAAGAGCAGAATTATCTGAGCCTGTACATTGGGTACACTAGCAAGAGGTTCTCAGTTTGAATCCCTCCAGAACTTGAGACCAAAAGTGATTTGGACACACAAAACAGACAGGAGGGTTACCCTGTTCTGTTACTGTTCACAATACTGCTCTCGGAGGTGGGTACTGTGGGAGCAGAGGGCCTAACCTGCTGAGTGGGGTTGTGACAACAGGCGCCTCTCCATCTGTGCCAAACTTATCTCTAAATACTGACTAGGCTTGCTACCCTCACACTTATCCTCCTCTCTCTCTACCCCGCCCCCTCCACCTCACTCCTTAAGATCCACTGACTCACGTACCTTTTTGATCCCCCGCTGTTCTACTCTCACAGCCAATCTGCCTTTTTTCACTGTTTCCCCTAAAGTCAGGAATGCCCTTCCCTAGCAAATACATCACTCCTCATCCTTTTTCTCCCTCTCCACTGCCCTTCAGAACTTCCTCTCCCCTAACTGTACCTGTATTCCTCGATTTTAAGGCTCCCTGTTTTTTCTCCCCTAACTCCCCTAACTGTACCTGTTTTCCTCAATCTTAAGGCTCCCTATTTTTTCTCCCTAGCACTCCACCCCTAACAGGGACAGTAACTTACGATAACTTGCAGCACTTATGTATAAGGTCTTGCACTTTAATTGCTCAATTAATTGTTTAACCTGTTGTACTCTGTATCCTATATTTCCTACTATTGCTGTATTATGTATTGTATACTCCCACTGTAATTGACTGTTATGTATTTTGCTCTGTGTATGTTCCAGTACCCCCAGGTCATACCAAGAGACGAGCAACTTGTTGTTCAGTGTGCCTTCCTGGTGAAACATTTAAATAAATAAATAAAAATGTTAAGAAATATTACGGAACCAGACTAGAATAGAAACGTGTTCTTTGCTTTGCAGTGTGTACGTTGTAAATGACTTTGCTGTGACAGGAATATTTGATGACCTTTCAAGTCCACTGTCCACATAGATGAATATATTGTCCATGAGAGTCAGGAAGTTGCTGCATCATACTTTCCATCACAGGGCCAATGGAGGATGAAAGGTTTTCTGAGCCGATGAAGGCACACCGTCGTTACCACTCCCTGTAAAATATCAATAAACCAGGACAGCTCTGGGAAAGTGAATGATCAGCACAACGTCAATGTATGGCTGGCCTCTGGCCATTCATCTTTCCTCTGCAGTCTCAGTGTCAACCTTTGCCAGAGCTCTAGGCAGGAGTCACTGCAGGCTGTCCATGCTGAACTAGGCCACAGGTTGAGGGGAATGATGGAGGTTTATGGGGTCTGCAGGGGAGGGCCACATGACCTCAGGATGAGCTACCTCGCTTCTTTACTGCACAGACTAAAGTCTTTGCAGCAGAGCAGAGAAAATATAATTTATGCCAGCAGAGTGGTCTCCCAACCCGAGAAAGAGAATAATTAATTTCCTGCTAGCTGGTCACAGGGTCAGCTACCACAGTGTAAGTGCTCAGATCAGGAAGGTGTCATTCCTCCGAGTAGAAGCCTAGGGCTCTAAGTGGAATTAAAAAATAATTGATTGATAGTTTTGTGCCATTTCATTTTGAGAAACCAGGACTAGCTGACATATAAATGCTCCAGTGTGTGTAGTAGTTGTCAGGTTTTATGTCACTATGCCCTTGATGAATTGCACTGTCATAATACACTTAATGTAGGGCATATTTTTGCACCTTTATGCAAAGACCTCAAAGAGTTGTACGCACAAAATTAAAAATAAAACCTAATGGCGATGAGATAGGCGATCATTCTAATACTGTCAAAGACATAGGACCCAATCCACAAAGTGGTGTATATGTAGGGAGGGCCAGCACATGCAGAAGCCCCTCTCTGCAGGTGTGGAGGCATCTGCATATCCACATTCATCACCTTGTCAACTGCGCAGTGAGGTCTGACCTGATCCACGTATCTATGTGGGCATTCAGGTTGGGGTTCATGGGAGGGGGCCTTGCCAGCACCAGGCAGACATTCTCAGTGCAAGATGCACAGTGTTGAAGCAGCTGGGACAACGTGAAGGATAGATGAGGGGGGACATCAGTAGTAAGCCTTCTGCACCCCACTGGGCCAGTCAACCAAGACTGTTTTAGGGCCAAAATGCCCCTCACACACACACACATTTTGCTCCCTGCCATCCAATATAGCATGGAAGTTATTTTTTTTATTGTTTTATAATGTTGCAGAAAGGGAATGCTGCAGTCAGACAGACTGATGGATCCCACAATCCCCAGCTTCTGTGAAGCAAGGGATCCACTATCAGGTGCATCCAGGCTTCCTATTGGAAGTCAAGTATTTGGTCCTGCTCCATCCCTAGAATGCCCCATGTCCCACCTAATGCATCATAGACTCAGACAGGGCCAGCTTAGGGCTGTGGTTTATGCATGGTGTAGAGCAGGTATGTAAGAGCTCCACATAACGCATACGCTCAAATTGCACATATTCCAAAATTTCTGTGGATTGAGCCCTTAAATGTTGTTATGTGATATAACATTCTGTATGGTTTGTAGCGGGCATAGCTGCTCAGGGTCCTCAGAGATATAAGTGGGATCATCTGGTTCTTAATTAACATCTAGACTCAAGGAGAATCAATATGAGTGAGCAAGTGCAGCAAACTTCAACAGTCACTAAACAGCAATGAAGATCCACACAGATATGACTGAAGCTGCAGCCCTTGTATTCAGCAACAGAGTTTGCATTAACCCCTCCCCCCACGTGCTGGGGTAAAGTATTAAGGCAGGACACAGATTGATGAGCAGTGTGTGGGCCCAGTAGGAACCAATAATACAGCACATTTTACTGGCAAGTACAACTCTTAACACATGTCTCTGTCCCATGGACACATAGCAAGCTGTTCTCTGTCAGGAGGCACTGCAGTGAGTTACACCTAGGCAGCATGGGCAGAGATTGCATGCCTCAAATTGCATATTCAAGAGGAAATATATTATAAGAACTGCCCACTATTTCCCCAACATCCAACAGAAGCACCTCGACCGCAGAGGGTACTTGGTCCGGGAGGTAGGCAGGTGGTTAGGAGGGGCAAATCAGGCACCCCATCACTCGGTGCTCTCCAACATATCACCTCCACAAACCATATAAAAACTACAAACAGGTATCTGCCTCTATCTCTGAAATCAAACAAAGGGGCAGAGGACACTGCAGAGCAGGACATTGCAACACAGGAGCTAGCACAACAAAACTCGCCCAAAACAGGAACCAAAACAAAAAAAGCAAAAAGGAAATCCAAAAAACTTCTGATCACAGGAGACTCCATGATTCGGGGAGTTGATACCTATCTCCAGCCATGGGTAATGGTCAGATGTCTCCCTGGTACATCAGCATGGAGAGACACTGACCGCATTGCTAAAATTGTTCAGAAAGCAGGAGAAAACATTGACGTCCTGGTACACAGAGGGACTAACGATCTCACCAGCCGGTCAGTTGTGGAGACCAAGGAACACCTGACCAGGCTGGGTGACAAACTATCAACCATTTCATCCGGCATCTCCTGCTCTGAGATCCTGCCAGTCTGGGAGAGGGGGGCAGATGGACAAAAGGTCAGAGAAGGGGAGATAGGGGAGCTAAAGATGTGACTCAAGGGCTGTTGCCAGGAAAAAGGACACAAATTTGTAAGGAACTGGCAACAGTTTTGGGAGCGAAAGTTCTTTAAATTTGATGGACTGCATCTGACTAAGGAGGGAGTCAGTGCATTGGGGCAGAAGTTTGACGTTTTTGCAGAATATTTAAACTAGCAAATGGGGAGAGGGGTGCAGCACCCAACACTTCGAATGGGAAGAACACCCCTTCCCCCTCAGCTAGTGGTCAAACAAGAGCTCAGCATGTCTGTAGTTCATTTGCATCACCAGGTAAGGAAAAAGGTCTGGCTCCCCATACGACTCACAGGGGAAACGCCAGACCTCGCCCAACAACTAACATACCGAAATCTGGCCAATGGAAAATCATGTACACAGAAGCTTGCTGTCTGGGAAACAAGATCCCAGACCTGCAGGCAATAATGACAGAGGCTAAACTGGACATAGTAGCAATTAGTGAGACATGGTTTACCAGTAACTACATTTGGGAGACTTCAGTACGTGGCTATGTACTGTTCAGAAGAGACCGTGGTGCAAAAAAAAAGGGGGTCGAGTGGCCCTTTATGCCAGTGAAAATATCAAAGCTACAGAAATTCAGAATACACATAAGGAGCCAGAAGAACTGTAGGGCACCCTGGAAACAGGAAATGGGACAGCCATACGAGCTGGGATTGTGTACAGGTCTCCAGATCAGGGGGAGGACATAGACACATTACTGTTAGAAGATATACAAAACATGACAGCTAAAGGGGAGGTTCTGATAATGGGAGATTTCAACATGCCAGATACAGATTGGTCAATACCAGCAGGAACATCTGCCAGAACTAGACACATGGTGGATTCCCTGCAGGGGGGGAGGGCCTCAAACAACTGGTACAACAACCCACAAGAGACAGGGCTATCCTAGAACTAGTACTGACCAACAGGTAGAAGGTCACCTGGGGGCCAGTGACCATCACATGGTATGGTTCAATTTGGCCACTAGAACTAAATCATCCCATTCCAAGGCAAAAATATGGGACTTCAGAGCAACTGACTTTGATAAGATAGCCAACAGAGTTAAGCTAGTCCTGGCAAAAAAAAAATACAGGTGTGGGGGTACAGGCAAAGTGGGAAAGCATTAAGGATGCAATACTTGAAGTAACATCCCATTGTGTTAGAGAGAAAACGAAGTGGAAAAGAAGAAGGAACCCACTTTGGTTCTCAAAAACAGTAGCAGAAAAGGTCAGAGCCAAAAGGCTGGCCTTCAGGAAATATAAGGTAACGCAACAGGATGAAGATAGGGAGGCATATCAAACTTCCCTAAGGGAAGCAGGGAAGGCAGTAAGGCAGGCAAAGGCACAAACTGAGGAAACACTAGCACAAACAGTAAAAGAAGGTGGTAAGACTTTCTATAGATGCATTAGTGAAAGGAGAAAGTCCAGAGGGGGGTATTGCTAAGATCAAAGGGGATAAGGGGGCATGTGAGGAGGATGACCATGTAAAAGCATCTATCCTAAATAGATACTTCTGCTCAGTATTTACTGAAGAGAAGGTAGGGCAGGGCCCACAGCTCAGCACCATGGACACGGAGGAGGGAGGTGTGCACTAGTCCCTTCACAAAAGAAAGAGTCCTACAACAGCTCAATAAGTTCAGGGTGGACAAGGCAATGGGACCTGATGGCATACATCCCAGGGTACTAAAAGAGCTAAGGGTGGAACTAGCAGAGCCATTATCAGAACTGTTTAGTGAGTCTCTGAGCACAGGAGAGGTCCCAGAAGACTGGAGAAGGGCTCATGTGATCCCGCTCCACAAGAGTGGTAGCAGGGAAGAGGCAGGGAACTATAGACCAGTCAGTCCTACCTCAGCAGTGGGCAAGATTATGGAGGCACTCCTTAAGGAAAGGACAGTGCAACACCTGGAATCCATAGGAGCACAGGATCCAAGACAGCATGGCTTTACAAAAGGAAGGTCCTGTCAAACTAATCTCATAGATTTCTTTGACTGGGTAACCGGAGTGGTGGACCAAGGGGGAGCAGTTGATGTCACCTACCTTGACTTCAGCAAAGCTTTCAATACTGTTCCACATAGAAGATTGATTAATAAGCTGGGTAGGCTCGGGGTGGGTCAGAATTGATCAACTTGGTGGCAAACTGGTTGACGGGCAGAAAACAAAGTGTGGTGGTAAACGGTATACAGTCAGAAGAGATGCAAGTTACAAGTGGATTATCTCAGGGATCAATCCTGTGGCCAGTTCTCTTCAATATCTTCATCAGTGACATTGCAGATGGACTGGAGGGCAAGGTTTGTCTGTTTGCAGATGACATCAAGATCTGCAACAGAGTAAATGATCCAGATGGGGTGGGCAGAATAAGAAGAGATCTGGAAAAACTGACAAAATGGTCTGAACAGCAGCAGCTGGGGTTTAACACAAAGAAGTGCAAGATCATGCACATAGGGAACAGAAACCCTGAAGCCACCTATAGGCTTGGAGGGGAGTTGCTGGCAGTCACAAGGGAAGAAAGAGACTTGGGCATCATCATCACCAATGACCTGAAATCATCCAAGCAGACCACTAAAGCAGTAGGTAAGGCTAGAGGGATGTTGGGGTGTATTAGTAGGGGTTATCACAAGTCAGAAGAGGGAGGTAATAATCCCTCTTTATAAGTGTAACCCCCCTACAAATGGGGGTTCCCAAAAATTCTTCCTTGAGCTTGCCTAAATGCTCACTGCCAAGCTGGTGTCCTGCATTTTAGCAGTTTAAATGTGATTACCAGAACTTGTATAACCTCTGTGTACTGTCTCTTTAAGAGCTGCCTAATTGCAGCTTAAGTTATCTGAGAGGGAGCTCTGTTAAAAGATGTAACTGTTTACTGAAAATCATTTAGAGTGATAATGTTGTTTGTCTAACCTGCTTTCTTTGTAGCAAGGACTGTTTTGTTTGTCTCTGCTATCTTGGTCCTGGACTGCAAATTGGACCAAACAGTACTGGTGGGACCTAAAATGTAGCCGGACTACAGGAGCTGTCTGAATTCAAAATCTGTAGGAACTTTAGTTTGGAGCTTTTGCGCTTTTTGCAACTGAAGGGGGCTCTTGCTTTGACTGCCAGCCAAATCAGCTAACCAAATCTTTTGGATCCTGGGGAAGTCCCGGGCTGCTTGCAGTTTTCAGTTAGAACTAAGCTGGAAGCTGAGCAAGAAGGAGCTGAAGTGTTTCTGAGCAGCAATACTTAGTGGATTCGCATGGGAGAACTCTGAAAAGACTAAATCTTTGGCCTGCATGCTGCTCCTGAGAGGGAGAGAAGAGAATTATTTTGGACTAAATCCAAGTTTGTGTGACTAAAGTAAGCTACTGAAGTGGGCCAGGCTCAACCTGAAGAATACCGAAGATTTTGCTGAATGCAATCGGTCTGTCAGGAGTTCCAGCTACCCCTAAGCTCCCGGTGCATGCAGAGACTTTACGATTGTGACCGGGGAGCACATTGCCTGGTACAGTAGAATTCCTATACATGTAAATGTGCTATGAGCTGCTAGTGGGTTGTGAGTTAGTTCCCCACTGTGTGAACTGTGTTCTGCTTGCTTGAAGCTGTATCCAGTCCAAAATGGACTGCTTCCGAACTTGTTCTCATGCGGTCTGGGCTTTGCCAGACTGGCCCAGCCAGACTACCCACTGCACAGAGAAGCCATCGACGAGAGACCTGCCTAGGGATCAGCCCCATGCTCCACGCTTGAACAGGAACAATGTCTCTGCGACTTGTGTGGGCCCTGCTTCTCCTGGCATTCCAGATCAACCACCTGCAGTCTCAATTTTCGTCCATCCTGTGTCCAGTCTTGGGTGTCATGAGTAAATACCAGGGTAGCTCCCTACAACAACAGCTTAATCTGAGTGTGTCATCTGATTGTCTTGTTGTTTCGTTTCCTTTACGAACTGAGCCCTCTGGCTCCGGATTACAAATATTGTGTACTGTGCATGTTGTTTTTTCCATCACAGGGCCCCAACCAGCTGCAACCCCGGGCAACTGTCCTGGCTAGCCCATCTCTTCTCTACCTGGGTACCCAGAGGTGGACTGTGTGGGGGTACTCAAAGCACATGCATAATTGCTTGATTGATATAACCTTTAAGCTAATTAACCTGATTGTGCCACTCACTTGTTCTAGTCCTCTGAATAAATCAGATCTAATTTTTTCTGCATGTAATCTGACTGTGGTACCAGTTTATGCTCAAAGTACTGTACTGTTGCTATTTGCTGTGCTTAACCTTGTTTTATAGGGGGTCCCCAGGGTCGAGCCAGAGGAACCAGCCCTGGTGGTAAGTGCAAACAGTGTGGGTACTTGTGTGGTGTACCAGGGGTATTGTGAAAGTGATTATTGTACAGTGTTCAGGCCACTAGAGGAGAAAGAGGGGGGTTACAGTGTCCAGGAGGGCTGTGCCCAGGTTAGCTTGACCACTACCAACCCTGACCTCTGGGTGGAGGCACCCGTTTCAGAACTCAGGCCCCTTAACCTGCTACTAGCCAAGGAGGCAGGGGTAGATGCCCTTGGGATAGCGCCACCTAGGGGTTACATAAGACACTGGTTAGGCCCCATCTGGAGTACTGCGTGCAGTACTGGAGGCTACACCTTCACAAGGACATTAACCAAATTGAGGCAGTCCAGAGAAGGGCGACCAAAATGGTGCAGGGACTGCATCTGAAAACGCATGAGGACAGATTAACGGAGCTCAATATGTATACCCTAGAGCAAAGGAGGGAGAAAGGTGATATGATCGAAACATTCAAACACCTTAAGGGCATTAACAAGGTGAAAGAGTCTAACATGTTTCAGTATAAGAAAATTAGCAGGACAAGAGGACACAGCATGAGATTAGAGGGAGGCCAATTAAGGGGTAATGTGAGGAAGTTATTTTTCACAGAAAGGGTGGTGGATGCATGGAACGGCCTACCTCAGGAAGTGGTGGATATGACTACAGTGCAGGGCTTCAAACAGGTATGGAATAGGCATAAGGGAGCAATACAGATGAGTATGAATAGATAGGCCATTGACAGAGCAAGGGCTGATGGCACAATCATAAGGCAGAAAAATAAATGGGCAGACTTAATGGGCCTTGCGGTCCTTATCTGCCGTCAACTTCTATGTTTCTATAGCTGAAGCATGAACTGCACATGGAGAGGAGCACATGCACCAAACCTACATGACCTACTGGTAATCCTGACACTTCCATTTTCAGCTTACTTCAAAACAAACATTTCTTTGAGGCCCAAGGGGAGACTCATGCCCTAGTCACAGAAATTACTGCACATTTTGATGATGCATGGGCTGTGGACCACAGGGAAAGCCTTCCCAAAATGACCTGTCACTGCTTTAGCTCAGCCATATTGCAGTTCTGCAGTTGCTTACTTGGTACAGAGCCACAGGCACCAAGATACTTCAGCCTTCCATGTTGCACTCTGTCTCCACCGAAGTGCACGAGACTTGGGGCAGCCCCCTCCCCCCAAAAAAGGGACCTGGTCATGACCCCTGCCACTTCACCTGGTGTTGGGAATGGATCTTCTGCACACTGTAAGAAAGGCTATTTACCATGCTCTGGCTCTCTCTCTCTCTCTCTCTCTCTCTCTCTCTCTCTCTCTCTCTCTCTCTCTCTCTCTCTCTCTCTCTCTCTCTCTGCCCTACACTTGATGCCCCTCACCCTTTTGTGCTCAACAGGACCAGCACAAGTGTTAGAGCAAGGAGGGTGACTATTCGTATTATATCCCAATCATGGGGGAAGGAACATGTTATTATCTGGCCCTGCTGAAGGCACTATATATTTTTCTTAAATCTTTTAAATTTTATGTTTATCTTGTTATGTAATAATTTTGCACAGTTTTGTACTATAACCTCTCTGTAACGCCTCCCCAGGATATGTCTACAAACAAGCTATTTTTAGCTCAGCATGTTCCTCCTGGCAAAGCTTTTCTAAATAAATAAAAAAATATTGACATTACTCTGGACTTCCACTGATGAGGTGCCCTATATATATCTAGAACACCACAATCGGAATTTTTTCCAGTGTGATAACCAGGGTGATAACAATAAACAACAACTGAGGTTATCATACTACGATAGAAGCCACTTAATTGGGACGCGGATAATCAGGACATCCACTATATTGGGATGGCCCACCGGGCACCGGTTGAGTAGATATGTTATCCTATGGATGCTGTGACTGGTTAAATGGGCCCCCCCCCCCCAAATTTATTTGGATGACTTTCTCCCTGACAGACATGCCCTGACTAGTCCTTAATGCTAATCCCTTAGTTATGCTCTTGTGCTAATCCTTAAGTCACACCTTTTATCACTCCAGAGTTTCACACACTTCCTTCCTGGCTTCTACCCTTCTACACTCTATTCCCCCTTCCCTGCCTTTCTTCTACTGTCCTACACTCTATTCCCCCTCAACCCATTAAAAAAAAAAGACTTAACCGTGTTTTCTTGGGTGGATACTAGTGGAGTGGAGCAAGAGAGAGTTTTTCCTGACAAGAGAAAGTGAGCAAGAGCTGTGTTTTTTCTTGGGCTGGCACTAGTCCGAAAGAGAGAGTTTTTCCCAGCCTGAGCAGACACTAGTGGAGTGAGAGGAAATGGGTGCAAGAGCTATTTTTATTTTAAACAGAGCGAGTTCATTATACGTATGTACTTTCTTCGCTGGTGTCAGCTTTCACTTTCTTGACCATGGCAGAGCGGAGCAAACTGTGAGACTGCAAGGTATTGGAATTGCGGGGGAAGGAAACAGGGCCGGATTCTCAAAAGGTTTGAGGACTAAGTCCTACACCGCAACTCCAGTTGTGGACTGAAATCTCTGCAGCTACGGAGACTGGTATTGTCATCCGCAGCAGCTGCAGAAGATGTTACAGCTGGTCCCACTGGTCATAACAGTTTTCCGCAGCTGCAGGGATTTCTGCGGCAACACCACCCACAAGCTGCTATAAATCATGGAGCCGGTCGTAAACCAGCTCCACTTTAGAGACTACCATAACTGTGTGAAAAACTGCAGTTCCACAAGTGGCAGCCCACATGAGCCAAGTTTTTCCTGCAGCAGTGGGATTTTCAAGAGTTTTGAGAATCCGGCCCACGGTCTTGCAAAGGCAGTGAAGACAGTACACACAGTTGTAGTGTGTGCAGCTTAAGCCAGTTCAATGGCTTCTGATAAACTGGATGGACGCTAAATTGGGCTTAAGCAGCTTCTACTGTATTACTGTAACCCCTAGGTGGCGCTATCCCAAGGGCTACTACCCCTGCCTGCTTGGCTAGTAGTAGGTTAAGGAGCCTGAGTTCTGAAACGGGTGCCTCCACCCAGAGGTCAGAGTTGGTAGTGGTCAAGCGAACCTGGGCACAGTCCTCCGGAACACACTAACCCCCCCCTTCCCCCTCTAGTGGCCTGAACATTGTACAATAATCACTTTCACAATACCCCTGGTACACCACACAAGTACCCACACTGTTTGCACTTACCACCAGGGCTGGTTCCTCTGGCTCGACCCTGAGGACCCCCTGTAAAACAAGGTTATGCACAGCAAATAGCAACAGTACAGTACTTTGAGCACAAACTGGAACCACGGTCAGATTACATGCAGAAAAAGTTAGATCTGATTTATTCAGGGAACTTAAACAAGGGAGGGGCAAAATCAGGTTAATTAGCTTAAAGGTTATATCAATCAAGCAGTTATGCATGCACTTTGAGTCCCCCCACACAGTCCATCTCTGGGTACCCAGGTGGAGAAGAGATGGGCTAGTCAGGACAGTTGCCCGGGGTTGCAGCTGGTTGGGGGCCCTGTAATGGAAAACACAACATGCACAGTACACAATATTTGTAATCCGGAGCCAGAGGGCTCAGTTTGTGAAGGAAACGAAACAACAAGACAATCAGATGACACACTCAGATTAAGCTGTTGTTGCAGGGAGCTACCCTGGTATTTATCACGATACCCAAGACTGGACACAGGCTAGATGAAAATCGAGACTGCAGGTGGTTGATCTGGAATGCCAGGAGAAGCAGGGCCCACACGAGTCACTGAGGCCTCGTTCCTGTTCAAGCGTGGAGCAGGGGCTGATCCCCAGGCAGGTCTCTCGTCGATGGCTTCTCTGTGCAGTGGGTAGTCTGGCTGGGCCAGTCTGGCAAGGCCCAGACCGCATGGAGACAAATTCGGATGCAGTCCATTTTGGGCTGGATACAGCTTCCAGCAAGCATAACACAGTTCACACAGTGGGGAACTAACTCACAACCCACTAGCAGCTCATAGCACATTTTACATATGCAGAATTCTACTGTACCAGGCAAAGCTCCCGGTCACAATCGCAAAGTCTCTGCACACACCGGGAGCTTAGGGGTAGCTGGAACTCCTGACAGGCCGATCGCATTCAGCAAAATCTTTGGGCTTCTTCAGGTTGAGCCTGGCCCACTTCAGTAGCTTACTTTAGTCACACAAAACTTGGATTTAGTCCAAAATAATTCTCTTGTCTCCCTCTCAGGAGCAGAAGACAGACATGTAAGCCAAAACTTAGCACTTTCACAGTTTTCCCATGCGAATCCACTCAGGATTGCTGCTCAGAAACACTTCAGCTCCTCTCATTTCACTTCCCAGCTCAGAATTAACTGAAAAGTGCAAGCAGCCCGGGACTTCCCCGAGATCCAAAAGATTTGGTTGGCTGATTTGGCTGGCAGTCAAAGCAAGAGCTCCTCCTTCAATTGCAAAAAAAGGTGCAAAAAACTCCAAACTAAAGTTCCTACAGATTTTGAATTCAGACAGCTCCTGTAGTCCGGCTACATTTTAGGTCCCACCAGTACTGTTTGGTCCAATTTGCAGTCCAGGACCAAGATAGTGGAGACAAACAAAACAGTCCTTGCTACAAAGAAAGCAGGTTAGACAAACTACATTATCATTATCACTCTAAATTTTTTTCAGTAAATAGTTACATCTTTCAATAGATCTCACTCTCAGATTACTTATGTTGCAATCAGGCAGCTCTTAAAGAGACAGTACACAGAGGCTATACAGGCTCTGGTAATCACATTTAAACTGGTAAAATGCAGGACACCAGCCTGGCAGTGAGCATTTAGGCAAGCTCAAGGAAGACTTTTTGGGAACCCCTATACCTGCCTGGGAAAACGTGGTGTCCGCATCAAGTCTGTACCATCATAACATTGAAAAATGCAACATATACAAGATATTTATACCATTAGCATGCTATACAAGTGCTATCTGATTCAACAGTTGGCATAACTTGTCACTTTACTATACATTTCAATGTACTCCACTATATCATTTCCATTCTGACAATACATTATGCATATTTCACACAGGTAAATTGAACATTACTATACAGAATCATGTAATAACTTCTTGTACTCTAAACAATGCAAGAGGGGGCCCTTCCCCATCCGCTAACTTGGGGCTGAATGGGACAGGGGCACCATGGTGAGAAGGGCAGAACAAGTAACCTGGAATGGGCCGTCAAGCTCAATTTGGGCAGTGAGCTCTGAGAGACATAAACACCTTTGTGGACTCATTGAGAGCAAATCCACTGGCCTCCCGGGGAATCGTAACTGAAGCGCACCACTGGCTTGACAGATCGGCCAGTCTTTCTGGGGTGAACAACCACAGTCTCTGTACTTTCAGCAATGGTCTTGGAGCTTTCATCACTTGTGAGGGGTGCCTCTGCATGAAGGGGAATGTCCAAGCTGGGAGCACTGTCAGCCCCTTGCTCTGTAGTCTCTGTTTCTACAACACTTGGCTCATTTTGAAGACACTCTGGCACTGAAGGGGGGTTGTCAGCACTCTCATAGTGTTCCTCAAGTTCTGGCATGTCACCAGAAAGACTCATACCATCAGCCTCTCCTTCAGGCAAATCATACAGTTCCATGATACACAAAGACTCAGCATCCTCAGACGTGATACTTTGCACTTCACCTTCAGGGAGCATTGGCTCCAAGGATGATGCCGGGGCATTAGGCAGTCCAGAAGACCCAGCTTCATCCCCATAATTCAACATAGAATTTCCACGAAACAACTGACTCAGTTCATATGAGGGGTAATAGGCATTATCACACTCACTGTCATCCGAGTTAAACTGGCAGTCACTATCATTCTGGGCCTGCTGCGGGGGAAGTCTTAAATCGGCACCCACAGGGGTAGGCTGACTCTGTTTCTTTCTTGCAGCAGCATGAGTCACTGGTCCAGGGGGAATCAATCTCGGTGGGTTCAGCCTCAATTATAACTTGACCAATAGGTAGCAAGTGGTTACAGTGCATGGTCTTGACAGCTTTGGAGTTATTCTCTGGGCGCACTTTGTACACTGGCAAATCATCCAACTTTCCAACTATGACATGGGGAAGATGGGCCATCGATCAACAATTTTGTGTTTACCATGCAATCCTAAATTTCGCAACAACACGGTCTCAGGCCTAAGCTCTTGAGCCTTTACTTTTCTATCATGTCTCTCTTTGTTGGCTAGATTTCTTTTGGTGGCCATTGTCTGGGCCAGTTGATAGGCATGGTTCAATTGAGCTTTCAGTTTTTGTACATGTTGCAGGTAATCTTCGGCTCAGACCCCATCAGGAGAAACCCCAAAACAGACATCAACAGGCAACCGGGCCTCTGTCCCGAACATGAGGCGGTAGGGAGAGAACCCGGTAGCGTCATTCTTTGTGCAATTGTATGCGTGTACCAAGGTGATAATCTGCTGACTCCATTTATGCTTATCTTTTGGGTGAAGGGTGCCTAGCATGTCTGGTAGGGTGTGGTTAAAGCGTTCTGGTTGAGGATCCCCCCTGCGGGTGATAAGGGGTGGTTCTTGACTTTCGCACCCACCATAGACAGAGCATTTCTTTGATTAGCCGACTCTCAAAGTCCCGGCCCTGATCAGAGTGAATTCGCTGGGGGGCACCATAGTGGACGAAGAAATTTTCCACTAGCACCTTGGCCACGGTAGATGCTTTTTGATCTTCGGTGGGAAAAGCTTGTGCATACCGTGTGAAATGGTCCATAACCACTAACACATTGCCAATGTTTCGCTGATCAGGCTCTAAACTCAACAAGTCTATGTAGACTAGTTCCATTGGGGTGCTGGCAGTAATGTTGACAAGGGGGGCAGCCCTCTGAGGCAGGGCTTTTCTCTGCAGGCAGCGACTACAAGTCCTTACATGGTGCTCAACATCAGCCCCCCATCTTGGGCCAGTAGAATCGAGATCGTACTAGGTCAAGGGTCCGGTTGATACCGAGGTGGCCCATATGATTGTGGAGGGACCTCAGTACCAAATCTTTGAAGGTTGTGGGCAGGACCAATTGTTGCTTGTCTATTTGGCCACCCCGATCTACTGTCTCTCTATACAACAACTGATTAAGCAGCTTCAACCTGGGACCTTCTTTAAACAATAAAGCGGTTCCCAGATCAGAGGAACGCAACTTGGACACATCTTTTCCTGCACGAAGGGCATCAAGTGCTGGCTGAATCATAGGATCTCGGGATTGAGCCCACTGAATGCTGTCATTGTCAAACTGAGGTAGTGCACTGATATCTAGAGCAGAGAAGTGGCAATACGCAGCCGGTATGCAGATGTCAGAGGGGCCCAAGCAATCTACTAAGCAGTCCACTGTGTCCGTAGACATCTGTTCATTTCTATCAAACTTTTGGCACAATGCTCGGATGTCAGGTTCAGACAGCCTGACCCAGTCGCTCTTGGAAATGGGCCTCCGAGATAGGGCGTCAGCATCAATATGATTCAGGCCTGTTCTGTATTCGACAGCATAATCATATGTTGACAATGCAGAAAGCCACCGGTGCCCTGTGGCGTCTAACTTAGCTGAAGTCTGTACATAGGTCAATGGGGTTATTGTCAGTCCTCACCAATATTTTTGCCCCACAGAGGTAATCATGAAACCGGTCGACAATGGCCCATTTTAACGCAAGGAACTCCAACTTGTGCACAGGGTAGTTTTGCTCTGATGGGGTCAAGCTCCTACTGGTGAATGCCACTGGTCTCAAACCATCCTCAATGTCTTGATACAGTACAGCTCGTAGACCCTGTCGACTGGCATCAGTATGCAGCACATAGGGTTTGGTGGGATCAGCATAAAGCGAGGATGAGGGCATGGGTGAGCTGGTATATGACTTCATGGAAAGCTGCTTCACAGTCAGGTGTCCAGTGGGACATGAAAAGTTCACCTGGGCGGAAATATACTTTGTCTGGTTCTTTGACGGACCCTTTTTTGTATTTCCGATTGGTAGGAGGGTAACCCAGGGTAAGATTCAAGAGTGGCCGAATCACTTTGGAATAGACCTTTATGAACTGGCGGTAGTAGCCACAGAATCCCAGGAAACGTTGTAGTTCTTTCAAATTGTGGAGCTGGCACCAAGTAGTCAAGGCTTCAACTTTACTAGGATCAGTCTCTATCCCCTCTGTAGACACTATGTGCCCCACATACTTCACAGAGGTTTGGAAAAACTGGCACTTGTCGATGGACAGCTTGAGGCCGAAATCTTCCAGTTGGTCTAGCACTTTGAACAGTTGACTCTCATGTTCCTCTAGGGAGCTTCCAAACACAATGACATCATCCAAGTACACCAGGCATTCTAGCAAATTCATGTCTCCCACTGCTCGTTCCATCAGTCGCTGGAAGGTGGCTGGGGTGCCCGATATCCCCTGTGGCATTCTCAGGAATTCATAGAACTGCAAAGGACAGATGAAGGCTGTCTTCTCATGGTCCTCCAGAGCCATCGGAATCTGGTAATATCCACTTCGAAGATCCAACACTGAGAACCATTTGCTCCCATTCAAACAATCCAGAGCATCTTGTATACGGGGCATGGTGTATTGATCAGGGATGGTCCACCGATTCAGAGTTCGATAATCAACACACAGTCTCACAGATCCGTTCTTCTTACGCACAACTACAATGGGAGAAGCATATGGGCTCCTGGATTCTTGTATCACACCAGACGCGAGCATTTCCTGCAAGTGTCTTCTCACATCGTCTATGTCTGCAGGGGCTAGGCGTCGAGACCTCTCTCGAAATGGCCGTTCATCGTGCAGGCGTATGTGATGCTCCACACCCTGGACACATCCCACGTCCCATTCCTTCAACAAAAACACTTGATCTCTCTGGGCAAGTTTCTGGCTAATTCTAATCTTCCATTCAGCTGGCAATGGGGAGTCACCAAAATCAAACAAGTCGGGAGTCACTCTATCTGTCTTGCCAGGGTGCTTGTTGCTGGGCAACACTGCAGTGTCTGTGCAGTTTACCATAGCTAGGGTGCATCCTCTGTTCACCCGGATCTCCTGATCTGACACATTATGAATCTGGACCATCACTCATCATGCATAGGCATGAGCATGAGCTGGCAAGATGCTGGGCTTAACCAATAATCCTTCTGGCAATTTTCCATCGCCTGGCGCATCCAACATCAGTATTTTGTTCTTGACATCTTTGCGGAGGCGGACCTTCCCTTGAATGGTACACTGGGTGTTAGGGGCCAGTACCATTGATTCGTGATCCTTCTTCCACACGACCCCTACCAGTTCATCCTGGTCCACTCTCTTGGGGTTCTGCTGCAAATCATAGGCCCTCTTGATCAGAGCGAATATTCTTATGGCCCTCCCAGTCCGTTGAACTTGTTTCTCGTGACAGAGTTGTGCCAGTCTCCCAAACACATGGGCATTGGTCCCAATTAACAGGGGAACCCCATCATACAGTCCAGTAGGGGGACATACTAAGGCCAGTGTCTCAACTTGCTCCTCTACTCCAGTTACAGCTGCAGGAAATGACAACCAAAGGCAGACATATCCTAGATAGGGATAAGACTTGTCGCTCAGCCCCCACACATGTAGGCCTTCCAGGGATTGTAAGGGCACAGCAGATAAGTGTTTGTCATACCAGTCCTTAAATACAATGGTCACTTGCGACCCACTGTCCAGCACAGCCCGAGTAGGAATACCATTCACAGCCACAGTAGTCTCCATTAAAGGGCCCACTATTTTGGACCAGTCTGGAGGGACAGCAGCAGAGGCCTGGACAGAGGATTTAGCCACATAGGGATTTGAGTTACTACTTCATGAACCCTCACTGTGGTCATTTTGGGCACTCCTCGACCACTGATTCGTTCTCCGAAGCTCTCCTTGAAGCCTGTATATAACTTTATCTAGGTCTTTTGTGGACCGGCATTCTCTCTTCATGTGCCCATCCTTCCTACAATTATGTTTTCTGGGATTTGGGGTGGCCGAGGCATCACACTGGGAGCTGGGGCGGTGGTACTACTAACTGAAAACCTTGGTGCCATCTCTGTTTGCTGTGTGGTGAGCATTTGGAGACATCTCGTCAATTCTCTTACTTCCATAGTCAAGATATCATGTTTCGAGCTGCTATCAGCAGGAGATGCCTGGGTGGACAACCCCATCCCCATAGCAGATGCAGTTGGATAAGGGTCGGTGCCTGTACATGCAGGAGCAGCCTTCATAAAGAGACTGTTTTTTGTTTCCCTGTACACCCTCAGCAGTTCATCCCATGGCAGCACACCCTCATTGGTCCCCACTCCAGAAGGGCCTTCCAATGCCGTGATCACTTGGGCTGTGCTCACTCTAGAATTACAATCCCCCTCTTCATCTTCAACCTCCCGGAATTCTTTTATCAAGTCACAATAGTCCAGTGGGTTACCCCTTCTATCTGGGAGCCTTAATTGAAGGAGCTGCGATTTAGAATGCTTTGCATGTTGCAGTATGTGCCCCAACCTCACATCGTTTAAATCACTGGTGGCTACCCCACCTTTTCAGTAAGCCTTCTGCAGTGCTGTTTCCAGATGAGGAACATATGCAGACAAACTTTCCCTGGCCATTGTTTTGTACCTTGAAATTTCCACATCAAGTTCTCCCCTGACTCAATGTTCCCAAAATTGTCTTCGAGTGCAGATAGGTACTTCTGGGCAGATGCATCAGGGTTTGTGGACCTCAGAAATTTAATGGCCTCTAGGGTGGGACCCTTCAAACTTTCTATGATCCTTTTCCATTTCTCAGCCTCCACACACTGCCATTCAGGTACCAAAGGGGCAACACAATCTATCCAGGTCTCCCAATCATCCTCCCCTTGGGGGGTGGGGAGGGTGCCGGAGAAGATTCTCAACCTTTGGTAAGAGTCGTGACTAATGGCAGGTACAGACATAGGAGCCAGCATTGGCATGGGCACAGAAGGAGGGGCAATAATGGGTGCTGGAGCGGGAGGGGGTGTTGGGGAGGAACACCCGGGTGGCAGGAATAATTTCTTTAACTCCTCCATAGTTTTCCTTCCTCCAGCAACAACTTAGCAAATTTCTCCTCAAACGTCTCAGATAGTGGGGGGGGGGGCTCATTCTCCCCGGGGTCTTTACTGTCTTTAGTTATCACTCTCCAGGCAGTGAGGGCTCCTTTTGGGGGTGATAGCCCGTAGCACTTTGGAACTGTCTACTGGGTCCTTACACTCTGCTAACGCCATGAAACTTTGGGTGAGCAGATTAGCCTGTCGACCCACCACTACAGGGTTTTGTAAACATTCAACCTTGGAAAGTATCCCTCTACAGTGTTTTTATTGGTACCCAAGGAATATCCAGGATAAGTATAGCATTTTGGGGGTCGATCTCCTGCCCAGTACACCACCCCACCAACTGGTGTACAGTCAATTCTGTTGGGGTAGCCATTTATTTTTAACAGTAATTTGTAAATTTGGCCACTAGGGGACGCTAATCCCAGCGGTGAGCCTCCAAGATGTAACCCCTAGGTGGCGCTATCCCAAGGGCTACTACCCCTGCCTGCTCGGCTAGTAGCAGGTTAAGGGGCCTGAGTTCTGAAACGGGTGCCTCCACCCAGAGGTCAGGGTTGGTAGTGGTCAAGCTAACCTGGGCACAGCCCTCCGGAACACTGTAACTCCTCTCTTTCCTCTCTAGTGGCCTGAACACTGTACAATAATCACTTTCACAATACCCTGGTACACCACACAACCACACTGTTTGCACTTACCACCAGGGCTGGTTCCTCTGGCTCAACCCTGGGGACCCCCTGTAAAACAAGGTTATGCACAGCAAATAGCAACAGTACAGTACTTGGAGCACAAACTGGAACCACAGTCAGATTACATGCAGAAAAAGTTAGATCTGATTTATTCAGGGGACTTGAACAAGGGAGGGGCAAAATCAGGTTAATTAGCTTAAAGGTTATATCAATCAAGCAATTATGCATGTGCTTTGAGTCCCCCCACACAGTCCATCTCTGGGTACCCAGGTGGAGAAGAGATGGGCTAGCCAGGACAGTTGCCCGGGGTTGCAGCTGGTTGGGGCGGGCCCTGTGATGGAAAACACAACATGCACAGTACACAGTATTTGTAATCCAGAGCCAGAGGGCTCAGTTCTTAAAGGAAACGAAACAATAAGACAATCAGATGACACACTCAGATTAAGCTGTTGTTGCAGGGAGCTACCCTGGTATTTACTCACGATACCCAAGACTGGACACAGGCTGGACAGAAATCGAGACTGCAGGTGGTTGATCTGGAATGCCAGGAGAAGCAGGGCCCACATGAGTCGCAGATGCGTCGTTCCTGTTCAAGCGTGGAGCAGGGGGCTGACCCCAGGCAGGTCTCTCGTCGATGGCTTCTCTGTGCAGTGGGTAGTCTGGCTGGGCCAGTCTGGCAAGGCCCAGACCACATGGAGACAAATTCGGATGCAGTCCATTTTGGGCTGGATACAGCTTCCAGCAAGCATAACACAGTTCACACAGTGGGGAACTAACTCAACCCACTAGCAGCTCATAGCACATTTACATGTACGGGAATTCTACTGTACCAGGCAAAGCGCTCCCCGGTCACAATCGTAAAGTCTCTACACACACCGGGAGCTTAGGGGTAGCTGGAACTCCTGACAGGCAGATCGCATTCAGCAAAATCTTCGGTCTTCTTCAGGTTGAGCCTGGCCCAATTCAGTAGCTTACTTTAGTCACATAAAACTTGGATTTAGTCCAAAATAATTCTCTTCTCTCCCTCTCAGGAGCAGCAGACAGACATGTAAGCCAAAACTTAGCCCTTTCACAGTTTTCCCATGCGAATCCACTCAGGACTGCTGCTCAGAAACATTTCAGCTCCTCTCATTTCACTTCCCAGCTCAGAATTAACTGAAAAGTGCAAGCAGCCCGGGACTTCCCCAAGATCCAAAAGATTTAGTTGGCTGATTTGGCTGGCAGTCAAAGCAAGAGCTCCCCCTTCTGTTGCAAAAAAAGGTGCAAAAAACTCCAAACTAAAGTTCTTACAGATTTTGAATTCAGACAGCTCCTGTAGTCCGGCTACATTTTAGGTCCCACCAGTACTGTTTGGTCCAATTTGCAGTCCAGGACCAAGATAGTGGAGACAAACAAAACACTCCTTGCTACAAAGAAAGCAGGTTAGACAAACTACATTATCATTATCACTCTAAATGATTTTCAGTAAATAGTCACATCTTTCTACAGAGCTCTCTCTCAGATTACTTATGTTGCAATCAGGCAGCTCTTAAAGAGACAGTACACAGAGGCTATACAGGCTCTGGTAATTGCATTTAAACTGCTAAAACGAAGGACACCAGCCTGGCAGTGAGCATTTGGGCAAGCTCAAGGAAGACTTTTTGGGAACCCCCATTTGTAGGGGGGTTACATTACAGTATTATAGAAGATCCCATTTGGCATGTGTAATGACTCTGTGAATACTAAACAAGGATTGATTGCTTGATTAATTTCAGGGTGTTACTACTGGGACAGCTCCACGTAGGTGCAGCTTCTAATTTACAAAGGGTCCTCTGAATGGGTGGAGTTGGGGGAGAGGGAGGACAAACTACAGCAGTAGCATATGGTTACAGTGATACAGGGTGGTGACACTCAGAAACACAGCATAGTCTTCCAACAATCATGCTACAAGATCATTATAAGATAAACTTGAAATTAAGAGTTATTCAAAGGGAGAAGCTAATCTATAAATTATCTACAGATAATTAAAAAAAATATAAAGGCAGATTGTGACCCATCAAACTGTGAAGGTAAGTATAAGCAGGGGGCACTGAGGGGGTTGTACGTAGCATTTAAGATATGATTTAAATTAGTAATGCACTTTAGGTTGCTAGGTTGCCAGCCCACACACAGTCTTTGAAAGCTTTCAGCATACGGTTGCTTTAGAGTTTTTTGTAGTGCATTCTGTATGAGACATTACACAGAACTGTACTGCATTGTATTTGTGTTCATATAATTGTGCTCTACCCCTACCAGTGTGGCAAGTGGCATGGTAGCCGCCACTGCAGTACTGACCTCTGGTGATCCAGGTAATGCAGTGCCAACACTGTTGGTGGCATTCAACACTTGTAATTGGGCAGGCTCTCTGATTGCTTCCTTGGGTAGGAGTGGATGGAGCAAACAGGGGAAATATTGGGTGACCTGCTCAGATGACACTCCCCTGCATCAGTTGGGGGTGGGGTGGATGGAAAGAACCCAGAGATATTGGGTGGTCTGCTCAGATAGCTCCCTTACATCCTTTTGGGCCACCCTGTTCTCCTTGTCACAATGCTTCATTGTACTGCCCTCTGCCTTAGCAGATATTCAAATCTTCAGTGGAAAAGACTGCATGGACTTTGGGACTTTTTCCACCATCATTTTCCATGTTTTATAAAAGGAGGAACTGACTGGATCCTACTATAGTATGACACTAAGCTCACAGAGGCTTAAAATGAAGGGGCCAGGATGTTCTCGAGGAGATGGGAGCAGTTTGCTTAGATGGAGGGTACCCCTGATGAGAAGGATAACCACAGAACAAAAAATATAAAACAACATTAAAATGTTAAAGCCAGAGAAAATCAGGTAAAAGCAACAGTACACTGTAAAGTATTTAAGCAGTAATACCCTCCAGGGTGTGTGTCGTGCTGGGATAACGTCACGCCTCAGGTGGTTGGGCATGAGGCAGCAGGCCAAGTGGGCCAACAACTGAAGTGTGATATCTAATATTTACACCTAATGTATGTCTTATTATACAATCGCTCTTTGTTATATATAAAATACAAAAATACATAGATACATAGATACATAGACAGTGTCGGCAGATAAGGGCCTATGGCCCACCCAGTCTGCCCATTTGAGCTTGTAAGTTCAGTTTGTTTTCTTAGAAGTCTGTTGCCCCTTACCCCTGACCTCCAGAATTCCTTTATGTCTATACCATGCATTCTTAAATCCCGTGATTGTTTCAGCCCCCACCACTTCCTCTGGCAGGGTGTTCCACTTGTCCACCACCCGTTCTGTGAAGAAATTCTTTCTCATGTTTCCTCTGAATCGTCCTCCCTCCAACTTCATCCCATGCCCTCTAGTCCTGGAACATCTTTTTCGCTTAAAAATAGTGTTTTCCTGCACCCTGTTCCTCCCTGTAAGATACTTGTATATCTCTATCATATCCCCTCTCTCCCTCCTCTCCTCCAGGGAGTACATGTTCAGTTACTTCAACCTGTCTTCATAGGACTTGTGATGCAATCCATGCACCATCTTTGTTGCCCTCCTCTGAACCTTCTCTACCCTGTCTATGTCCTTACGTAGGTATGGTCTCCAGAACTGTACACTGTACTCCAGGTGGGGCCTCACTAGTGTCTTGTATAGCGGAATTATGACCTCCCTTTCCCTGCTGGTGATGCCCCTGCCTATACATCCCAGCATCCTATTTGCTTTACCTGCTGCCTTGTCCTGCTTCCCTACCTTAAGGTTATCAGAGGATGATAACCCCAAGATCCCTTTCCTGCTTGGTGCATGCTATATCCTCACCCCCAAACTGATATATTGTGCCAGGGTTTTTGTGCCCCATATGCATTATCTTGCACTTCTTTGCATTGAATTTCAACTGCCAAACCCCTGACCATTCTTCAAGTTTCTGCAGGTCCCTTCTCATTCTGTCTACACCCTCTGGTGTGTCTACTCTGTTACAGAGCTTTGTGTCATCAGCGAACAGTGAAATTCTGCCTTCTAGGTCCTGCACAATGTCACTGATGAATATGTTGAATAGGACCGGTCCCAGCACTGATCCCTGTGGTACCCCACTGGTCACTCTTCCCTCTGTGGAGTGACAGCCATTTACCACCACCCTCTGTGTCCTGCCACCCAGCCAGTTACCTACCCACCACACTACTGTCCTGCCACACCCATATTCCCCAGTTTGTGTAATAGTCTTCTATGTGGCACAGTGTCAAAGGCCTTGCTGAAGTCCAGATAGGCCATGTCCACCGCCTCCTGATCCACCTCCCTAGTCACCCAGTCAAAAAATTCAACAAGGTTGGTCTGACGCATGACCTCCCCTGGTGAAACCATGCTGCCTTGGGTCCTGTACTCCATTGACAACCAGATGTTCTACCAATCTCTCCTTCAGTAGTGCTTCCATGATCTTCCCACTACCGAGGTGAGGCTGACTGGTCTGTAGTTCCCTGCTTCCTCTTTGTTCCCACTTTTGTATAAAGAACTACATCTGCTGTCCTCCAGTCTTTGGGTACCTCCCTGTTTCCAGTGATCGGCTAAACAGGATAGCCAGAGGTTCAGCCCACCTCTCTTAGTTCTTTAAGGACCCGGTGCACCCATCTGGCCCCCATTGCTTTATCAACTCTTATTACTTCCAGTTCCTTCAGGACCCTTTATCGTGTAAAGGGACTTGTGTCCATTCTGCACCATTCTCACCCCTTGTACTCCCTTCAGACCCATTACCCTCCTCTTCCTCAGTAAAGACTGAGCAGAAATACCTGTTCAATATGTCAGCTTTACTGTTGTCATCCTCCACGTGGCCCCCATCCTCCCCCTTCAGTCTCACTATCCCTCCCTTTGTCTTTCTTTTTTCACTTATGCTCTTTAAAATAATTTTAAAGAATGTTTTTTAGTGTGGAAAAATATTTTTGTTTCTTAAGAGGAGATGCAAAAAAAAGAGGTCACCTAGCTCATCAACCAAATCAATACTGTGAGGTTGTGCTCTGAGACTAGACCCGTGATGTTGTACTGGGATAACATCACGGGTCCAGTTCCAGACTGACCAATCAGAGGCAAGCATTCTTTCTTGCCATTGTATAATAAGTAGTTAACAAGAGTAAGCTTTTTTCAGGCCAGTTATTTGGAACAGTAGGTGACATGGGAGACCTGGGTTCCAGAGCTACATTGGACCTCTGACTCACTAGGTCAGCGGGGCGGGGGGGGGGTGCATGTTACAGATGACTTGCACTTGCTGTTAATGTTTTAATTTATTTTTTGGCTCCTGTCTCTGGAGCAGCCCTTCATGGCCAGGTGGCCTAACAGCCCCATCCTGCCTTTCCTGTCACTTACCCCGCAGATTTACCCCTCTGTGGTGGGGTTGTTGGGGGCCCAACCTACCTCCTCAAGACCTCCAAGTTCTGAGATAGGTGGTCAGCCTCCTGGAGATTTGGATTGCCAGCATCATGTTGCTTTACTCTGTTTTCTGTTTAATTCCCTGCACTCGGGATGCCAACTTTGTTGCTCAATGGCCTGTGCACGCATAGCGTGCCTTGTCTGCTGCAGCCTGATGGCATCCACCCTCCCTCTCACTTAGTTCCAGCAGCAGCGCCACCTGCGTTCACCTAGGTGGCAGAAGTGTAGTGGATACTGGTCCCCTCTCACCCCAGTGGAGGAGAGCAGTCTCCGGGATGCTCTGTTCTCCTCCCCATGGCTGGTGCCTGACATCCCAAGCTCATTCTTGAACCCAGGTCCCCAGTGTCATGAGCAGCACTGATGGAGGCCCTTACTGTTTGCACCACTTGCGACCATTTTGCAAGTGGGACTTGAGGGACAGGTCTGAGAGGAGACCACTGGCTGGGCCTGTTGCTGCAGGTGCTACAGCATATATTGGAGCACAAGAGGGGGGGACATAAAGGGGGAACTGCAGCAGCTGGTCCCATTAAAAAAGGGAAATTATTTTTCTCTGTTACATGTATGGAGGAGTGTGTGTTGCTTAAAGTCATTTTGTTAGTAGTTTGTAGAATCTGTTGTCTGTTTTGTGGCGCAGGTTTAAAAATATGATGCTGGCATCTGACCTGCTTCTACTTTTCCATGGGGATGGATATTGTTGAAAACCAGCTGACCAGTCTTTTTCTGTACCTTGTGAACACGCAATGTCAGAGTACTGATGGATGCTGGGGAGGGCAGCTAGAAGTGCAGACAGCACATTTTTTGACACACACAGCCATGACTAGATAATGGATTGAATTACCTGCCACAGAACATTATTTTAAGGAATTAACTAACGCCTCCATGCACAAAATGGAGACAGATGATTGCATTTCTTACTCCAGCTATTACATGATAAAGTGATGCAGTCTAACATTCCCTGCTGCTGTATACTGCATCCAGAAGAATGTACAGAAAATTCAGAATATCCCATTTCTGCCTGTTTCCCTGGGTTTAAAACAGGCCTCATGGGGAAAATGGCAGAATCAACTCATTTTAAATAGCAAAACCAAATTCCTGACAAACCGTAAATCACAATTTAAAAACACTTTTGAAAACAAAAGAAAAAGATAAAATGAGGACCTGTTTGTTCAGTTTTGCATGCTAATTGCAGGCTGTCTGCTCTTAGGCTTGGAGGTCCCATAAAAATGTCTGCAATGCAAGTAGCAACTGAAAACATAATCATTCACTTTAGTATACCAACTATTGAATATATTTATAACCAAAACACCAGAGATGGCGCCACGCCGGCGCCACGGGTTCTGGAACGAGCCCGGGTTGCTGGGGGTCGGCAGGAGAGGGAGAGGATTGAGCGTCCGGAGGACAGCTCTTCTCTCCTGGGGAGGTACAGGGGTCCCTGTTCGGTGCTCTGTTGATCTCTGGCAGAAGCCGGAGACATAGCAGGCACTGAGGAGTAGAGAGAAGGAATGGGGGAGTGGCAGACATCAGATACGCCTTTTCGTCGCGGCACCAGCCACTCCCCAGAAAAATAGTGAAGATGCCTCTTGGCTCTGGCGGAGACGGAGCACCGGAGCTTGCCCCTGATTTGCGGCTGCCCTCCTGGCATCCTCCCGACCGATGTTACTGCAGTGTCGAGGCGTTGGGGCATGTCCCTTCCCCGCCTAAGGGGTATAACCGAGGCTGCATGGGCGATGGAGGATGTCTCAGGTAGGGTGCATGCCATAGGGGGATAACTCCATGTGCTCCCGAGGAAGACCAGAGCCGAGGGGGTGAGAGGAGGCATAAATAATAAAATAAAAAAAAATAAAAAACACCAGAGATGGATATTTTCAGATACTGTGCAATTTCTGAGAGTCACACATGGTGTAGCTGGAAAGCATATTGATACCTGTCGGTGCCATTTTGGGATGTGGCTGTCAGGATGCCTGGAGTCCTGATTTCTGAACTTGGGCTCCCAGCACTAGTCTGCATGCATCATGTACACACAATTAAGAGTGTTCTTATACATACCATACTCATAGGGGTCCCACAAAGTCCAAGTCTATTTAACTGAACCACATAGCCCCATTAATCCTGTTGTTGGCTCCGAGGGGCCCTCTCATCCAGACCTGTATCCCTAAAGGCTCTCCCATCCAGACCCTTCCACATTCCTACAGGCTCTGTCATCCTAACCTTTGTACATCTGTAAGAACTCTTTCATCTGAGCAATGCATGCCAATATAGTTTCTCTCATCTGGACCATTGCACACACCTATGGCCTCTCTCATTCAGACCTTTGCATACCCTTTTAGTCTCACTCATCTGGACCATTGCACACCCCTATGGCCTCTCTCACATTGATCCTTGCACACCCCTAAGGGCTCTCTCATCAAGACTGTTGCATATCCCAACAGCCTCACTTCTCTGAACCATTGCAGATCCCTAAAATCTATATCTTCTGAACTTGTGCACACCCCTATGGTCTCTCTCATCTAGACCCATGCTCACTCCTAAAGGCTCTCTCAGGACTGGTGCACATCCCTACAGTCTTGCCCATCTGAACCATTACATACCCTTACAGTCTATCTCTTCTAGATCCTTGCACGCTACTAAGGGCTCCTTCATCTGGACTCTTGCACATCCTTACAATCTCGCTCATCTGAACCATTGCACACCCCTACAGTTTCTCTTTTTTGGACCTTTTTACACCCCTAAAGTATCATTCTTCTGGGCCATTGCACACTTTTATAGTCTTTCTCATCTGGACCTTTGCACATACCTAAGTGCTGTCTTATCCAGATTCTTGCGCACCCTGGAGGTTTCTGTCATCCAAACCCTTGGCTAACTCATAGGGCTCTCTCACAGACCCTTGCACACCCTTACAGTGTCTTTCATCTAAACCTTTGCTCAACGCTAAGGACTCTGTGATGCGGACCATTGTGCACCACTAAGGGTTCTCACACCAGAACAATTGTACACACTTACAGATTCTTTCATCCAAACCAGTACATGTTTTAAGGACTCTGTCGTCCAAACTAATGCACATCCCTAATGGCATTTCCATCTGGACCACTGCACACTCTAAGATCCTACTTTTCCTGACCACTGTTTACCCCAAGGGTTATCTCATCCAGACCATTGTACACTTATAAGGGCTTTCATGTACACCACTGTACATCCCTACAGGCTCACACCTGGACCATAACTTACACGTAATGGATCTCTATCTGGAACATAACCCCCAGCTCTATCACTTTTGACCTCTTTGCCATAATGCCATAGTTTGTGAAAAATTATGGGGGGAGAAAGAAAACAGAAATATTTTTAACATTGTAGTGTCCAGTAATGTGCCAGATGTACTGTAGTTTCCATACTGCTGTAGTCCACAAGGTTTTTCCTTCTCCTTCACTGAAGGTATTTTCTAAGTGGTTCTAGGTCCAGTGGTACTCCAAGACATAGAAATCATACACTTTGTCTAAGGAGAAACAGGCAGCCAGCAGTCTATTTAGGGAAATTCAGACCCCCAGTTTATTGCAGAAGGTGCAGATCCAGCAAGTCTTTTTTTGTTAACTCTCTTTATGCTCCTTTCTCTGAAGCCTCGGACTGTCTCCAGTGGGGCACCTGACCGACTGTATCCCGCCCGCCTGAAATCCCCAGCCTTATCTGCCAGAGGGGAAGGGACTCCTCTCCACTCATTCCCGGTCCACCGACTTTCCCAGATCTAAGCCCCCCGAAGGCGGGACCACCAACTCCTCCGGTGACCTTTCTGAAATCTAGTAGGCAGACCAGGCCTTGTGCAGGGAGCTCTGGAGGCAGGCTGGAGCATCCGGTGTTGGGCGTGGTGGTCTGTCACTCAACCCACCTTCGCCTACCGAGGCCTCGGGGCTTTTCCTTGTTCTTCCCTCCCCCAATAGCTCAGATGTGCAATGCATCCAGCTCAGGCGTGTTCACTCCCAAGCACGCTAACAGGATAATCACCACAGCCAATCCCTGGCTGATAGACCCATGGGCTGCTGTGCCCCCAGTCACCACCAGTAGCCACCATAGCTTGGGATCTGGACCCCTCCATCCCAGGACAGGAGAGCCATCATCCGAATGCTCAATCCTGCCCTTCCCCCATTGACCCCAGGTGGCCCGAACTCGCTCCTGAACCCAGGTCGCCAGCATAGCATGAGGTAAGGCATCCAGCGCCTCAGCGCCACTGGGACAGCTAGATCCAGCAAGTTAAGACCAAAATTTATTATGCCCAAGATTCAAAGAAGTAGGCAGTATAGCACACTGGTTTAAGGCTCTGAGCTGCAAATCTAGAGACTTGGGTTTGAACCCCACAACCCCCACTTGTATACTGTGTTACCCTGAGCAAATCACTTAACTCCCCTGTGCTCCCAGGTCACACCTGTAAACAAGCTTTTAGCTTAGTGTGCCAATCCTGGTTAAACAATTGGGGGGAAAAGTACATTATACCATTGAAAGCCTTTTCTGCATCTGGGGAGACTGTCACTTGAATTTACATTTTTTAAGTGTTTCCTATGCTGCGTAGTATTTAATTTTTATTTAGTCTTTTTTTAATCCTACTCCTTTCTCATGCCCATTATGTAGTCCTAAGCATGCTGGGATGGTGGGTGGCCACATGGACCTCTGAATGGCACTGCCATGCTACAGACACTTTGCAGACTATGTGGAAAGTAATGTCATCCAGCTGAGAGGGCTGTAAGACAGAGACACTGAGCAGTCATATTTTGTGCTGAACATGATAAAGACAGGTCCTTTTGACTCCATCCTCACTTTGGTTACTGCCACTGTTCAAATGATATGGGGCACAGACAGTTTTCCGTTCTGCAGTACCTGTTTCATGTTCACCTCTGAGGCATGCTTCTAACCTCATGTGCTGTTCTCTTCTTAGATGGACCCCTTAGACAAAACTCCTGTAAGAACTCAAGTATTAACTTTAGCGGTTTGTGTGAAGGTGTTATTCAGTGCTACACTTAATATTTAAACAGGACAGTCCCGACTCTTAGGACTGTAGAAAATAATGCTTTTATTTTGCAGAGGCTATGTACAGAAATATGCAGCACTTTAAATTCTCTATAAAAGTCACTTATAGGGTAAAGACTTTTAAATGGCTTTCATATTGGATTCCATGGCCCTTTATATTCTCTATGAGTTGACTCCACTGTGAACTGTCAGACTCAGGCAAGATCCCTGGCTGCAATAGGCAGTTATACCCTGATTAACTTTCCCTCTTACCATGTCACTGGCCACTGGTATTGGCTGGTGGGGATTATATTTCCATACTTGAAATACGTCCTTCAGGTCCCTTCTCCCAACTCAAAAATGATCCAAAATGTCCCCTTATTCAGCCACACTAACTGGATTTATTTAGTCACCTGAATTTGCTACAGTTGGGATAACACCATGAGCTGTGCATCTCGTTTTGTAGGGGGTGCCCCGTGGAGGATAACAGCAGACAGCAGAACACTGTAGATCCAATGGCAAACAATTTACAGTCATGTAATTAATACTGAGCAGGACAAAACATATCTACAAAGCAAGGCTGAATATATACAAAGGCAAGCATTGCAGGATTCTTTCTGATGTACCTGGTAAAGGGTATCTGCTTGCCTTTGCACCTGCATGTAAGATTAAAATGCCAGATTTATTTTCACACCAGATGCCCCACACACCTTCACTAGCCCAATACTACTTAATTCAAGTTTCCAGTCATAAACCCCTTGGGTTCACCACACTCTCACACAAGTTTGAGTACAACTGGTGGTAAGGGATCGTTTTGACTACTTGGCAAGAACCCCTTGAACGGTGTATGGGGAAATTTATTTTTTATTAATGTTTCTCCAGTTTTTGTCCCCTTATGTCATTGATTCCCTTTTTCTTCTTCCTGTATTCCTCTGTACCTCTGCTGCAGGTACGTTCCTGAAGCACTGACCCTGTGGTACCCCAGATCTAATTATTTGAGTATTTAATCTGGGGTACCACAGGGGTCATTGTTAGGACCTGTTCTGTTTAATATATATATACAAATGGTGTTGGATATCTAATGAGTGATGTCCGAAACCATTTGTATCCGGATGATACAGTACTTTATTTTGAAGTTAAATCTATTGGTCAAATACAGGAAAAACTGCAAAAAAATGTTGACATACTGCAAATTATTTTCAGGAACATGGCCTAGTCCTGAATCCCTTAAAGTCACAAGTTATACTGTTTTCTAACAAAAAAGTGTCGCTGAATTTAAATATAAAAACCCTGGATAGGTGCAGCCTGGCCCTTGTTGACTTCTATAAATACGTGGGAGTCTGGTTAGACTCCCACTGTCAATGGGATATTCATGTCAGCAACCTGATTGAAAAATTAAATAAGAAATTGAGGGTATTGTACAAACATAAAGGTTGTATTCCGTCAGACATTAGATTTAAAACTGTGAATGCTATGATAATACCTCTAATTGATTATGGTGATGTCGTGTATAATGGAGCTGCTGGAAGAGTATTGGGCAGACTTGATGTAATTTTCAACAGGTATGTGCGCTTTGTTCTAGATGCACCTTGGAATGTGCATCACTGCTCTCTTTATAGAGCTTTAAATTGGATACCATTGATGGAATGGTGCAATATACACATGTTGCATCTGACCCACTGCTGCTACCTTAAAAGGTACCTGGTTATCTGATAGAACTACTAGAGGAGCGGAGTGTCAAGGAAAGGCTGTGTTCAGCAGGGGAAATGAATTATAGGGTGCCATCTATGGAAACAGTAAAGAGTCAATATTGTTATGTACATGAGGGTCCAAGGCTGTGGAACTCTTTGACAGGCCATTTGAGGTTGCATAATAACATAACACCTTGGAATGTATTAAGATCATGGCTTGAAAATGTTGCACATTCTCCAAAATGTTGTTGTACCTGAGTGATGTATATTTATTGTATATTTGTTATTGTTTTGTATGAGTTTATTTATGTGTATAAAATAGCATCTTTTAGTGTGTAGCTGATATTTTTTGTTGTAACATTTTTTATTTTCAGAAAAAGTGTCTAAACATACAGCTTGCGGCCTAGGTTCTCAGGTAAGAATACAAGGTACAGGTGCATAAATCCACTTCAAAGGGAGGGGAAGGAGGGAGGGAGGAGCGAGAGGAAAGGGGGAAGGGTAGGGGGATAAGGAACATGGGGGACTTGATCTAAAACACAAGTTAGTCAACAGGATAATTTCTAGCAGTGCATGGGAGTATCCTGAGAGGTGATATGCAGTACATACTGTACATACATACATATCTGGCAGGTGATAGGTAAGAGAACAGAGGATTTACTACTATTATTCAGTGACACAAGAAGGCAATTATCTTGTTATTGTACTTACCAGGAGGGAGCTTCTCTCCACTAATCCTTGTGGGACATAAGCACACCAGGTGGATCCTGTTACCAATTCAGACCAAATCCCTCTTCAAGGCTTCAAGAAAGGAGCCTAGTTCTGAGTGTGTGTATGTTCTGCAAGGTCCGGAGTAGATCTGGAAGAACACAAATATCCCCAAAGAGTCTATTGCATAACTGGAGTAGCATATATCATGCAGAGACACATTTAAGAGCATATACAGATATTTCAGAAAGCCACAGCTGTGTATGTCTGTTGGGGGGGGGGGGTGCTATGTTCTATGCTATAACTAGGTACTGGGATCCAGGACAGGGAGAGGAGTTATGGGGACCATGAGGAGTTATTTCTGTCCATTCGCTGTTACAAATCTGTAACTACCCTGTGAGGGCCATTGCCTTCACTCCGAGTGAAAGAATATATCCTGACTGCGTATAGCAGATTACAGAGGGTATTCAGCCTGTGCCTGCCTGGGGGTTAACATAGCTCAGATAAGGGGCCCAACGGAGTCTGAATTTGGGGAGTTGATAGGTCTGCAGGTGTAAAAGTCTGTCTAACTTGGCAAGGGCTGAAAGAGCGGCCAAGATCTCTGTCGGTGTAGGGACTAAGGAGGATCTCCATTTACAAAGCAGAGCTCTTTTTGTTTGGAGAGTCAGAAGTGCGAGCCATCTGAGTTCAGGAGAGGATAAATTTGGGAGGTCCCCACGGATTCCCAGGAGATAGAAGAGGGGACTAAGGGGGATCTGCTGGTGTAATACCTTCGATGCTAGAGCCTATATTTCTACTCAGAGGCGTTGAATACGTGGACATGACCACAGTATGTGTAGTAGATCACCTTGTGTTCCCTGACATCTCCAACAGTTGTCTGATTCCAGTAGTTTGGCTTGAGCTAGAACCACCGGGGTGTTGTACCATGAGTGAGTGATCTTGTTTTGGATTAGCCTTGATCTGGCATCTTTCAATCAGGTGTGTATGTCTCTCCAAGCCTGTTCCCAGGCCGTAGATGGAATAGGGTGGTGTAGCATTTTTTCTCATTTGTGTTTTGCCTCCTCAGATTCGGATGGGAGAGTATCTCTGAGTATGGGATAAATGTGTCCTGCAAGGCCTTTTGGGCATTGTAGCCAGGTTTGTAGGGCTGATGGTTTACTTTGTAGTGGGGGTGGGTTCAGGAGAGGGTGGAGTGCATCCGAGTTGGAGATATCTCCAGAACTCTGACTGTGGAATGCCCCATAGCTGCCGAAGGTATTGAAATGTATGAAGGACTTTAAGATTCTGGTCAACTATATCTCCCAATCTGTGAATGCCCAGAGCTGCCCAGTGTCTCCAGCAAACCCAGCATCCCCCTATAGTGATAGAGGGATTTTGCCAGAGAGGTATAAGAGCAGACAGAAGAGGGTCCATTTTCATCTTTACATGTGTGGCAAACCAATTAGTTCTGAACACCTCTACTGTCGGGGAGGTGAGCCCAAGGTGAAACCTGTGGGGGGTCTGTTTTGTGTGTTTACTTGAAAAAAGGAGTGAAGAGGGGTGCACAGTCCCTGTGACATCTAGCTCGATTTGAATCCACTGTGGGGCCAGAGGTGAGGAAGGAGACATCTATTTAACAGTTTGGGCGAGAAGGAAGGTGCGTCAGTAGCCTTCAATCCAGGAGAGATTCCAATCCCCCTGTTCCCAATGGGCCTTGAGCTTAGATTGGCTAAACCTGGGCTTGGTGCCCTCCCAAAGGAAGTCTCCAAAGAGCTTGTCTATAGGCTTATGCCACTGTTGAAGTAGGAGGATGGGTATGTACATTAGTAGATAGAAAAGCTTGGTGTGTCCGAGACCATTGTTATGGCTGCAATTTTCCCTGCCAGGGTAAGCTTAAGGAGTTTCCACCTGTCAAATTCTAGCTTGATAGAGGAAGGAAGGGGTTGTATGTTTGCCTGCCAGAGTATATCAAGTGATGGAGTAAGGAGGATACTCAAAAAGGTGATTCCTTTAGGAGCCCAAAGGAGGTCTGCTGAATCTGCCAGCTGCTGATTACAGTGGCCATTCAGGGGGAGTAGTTCGGTCTTACTTTGATTCAGTTTGAGGCCAGAGTAGGTAAAGAAGGCACCAAGAAGGTGACGCAAGGGAGGTATGGAGCAGCAGGCATCTGCCAATGGGAGGAGGAGGAGGTCATCGCGTACATAAGAGTGGTCTATGTGGAGGTCCCCAGTGTTAACCCAGCGATATCAGGGTGACCTCTTATAGCATTGGCCAATGGTTCCACCGCTAGGACAAACAGAAGGGGGAGAGGGGGTATCCTTGTCTTGTCCCAAATTCTAGCAGAAACAGGGGTGAGAGGATAGAGTGTGTGTTGACTGTGGCAGAGGGGAAGGTGTAGATGGCTTGTACCCTAGAGAGGAAATTGCCACAGACTCCAAGGTGTGTAAGTACCTGGTACAGATAGATCCATTCGACAGAGTAGAATGCTTTTTCAAAATCCACTGCGATTGCTGCAGCTGGTGTGGGAAGGGTTCTGGAGAAGTGTATGAGATTCATGTGGGTTCTCAGGTGGCCCGAACTGTGGCGGCCGGGAACAAAAGTCACTTGTGATGGATGTATGAGTTCTGGAAGTAGGGGACTCAGCCTGGATGCTAGAATTTTGGCATACAGTTTGCTGTCCAGGTTAATAAGAGAGATTGGGCGATAGCTGCCCGGGTTTGTAGGGTCCTTGCCCTTCTTGGGAATAACTGCAATGGTAACTTCCCTCATGGAGGGAGGAAGGGTGCCTTTTAGCTGTCTTGAAATACTTCAGGTAGTAGTGGTGTAATTGTTCAGGCTAATGCCTGGTAAAAGTCAGCTGTATAGCCATCATTGCCAGGTGATTTACCCAGCTTCAGACCTCGGATGGCTGAACTCACCTCTTTGTTAGAGATAGGGAGATCCAGCACCAGGGCCTGTTGTGGATTCAGTTTGGGTAGACGGAGAGCATCTAGAAATGACTGAGTCTCTCTATTTGCCTCTGTATGTGTGGAGGTGTAAAGGAATCTGTAAAAGGAGGTCATGACAGTGTTGATCTTCTCCAGGGTAGTAGCCAACACCCCATGAGTGTCTTTCAGGCCAGAGATGTATCTGCTGGCTTGTTGCTTCCGCAGTTGGTGAGCGAAAATCTTGCTACCCTTATTCCCACTTTCCCAAAAGGTATGCCTAAGGTGTAGGATTGCCACTTCTGCCTTCCTGTTAAGGAGCTGGTTAATTTCAAACCTTAGGCCCAGAATGGTTCGACCTGTGGCAGATTGAGGGGAGGGGGGATGGCATAGCCTTGAAGGCAGCTTCAGTAGTTGTCAGTTTCTGTTCAATTGCAGCCAGCTGATGTTCTCTTTCTCTGTGTTTAGCTACAGCAAACCCCATAATGCTACCATGCACTGTGACCTTAAACGCCTCCCAGGTGGTACTCGCCGATGTGTCTGAAATAGGGTTTTCTGCTAAGAAAAGAGATGCTTCGTTTCGGGCCCAGGGGATAAAATCTGGGTCTCCCATTAAGAGATGGTCTAGTCTCCATTGTCGGGGCGGGGGGGGCTACAGAGTCCCACTGAATAAGGAGCTGAACTGGGGCATGGTCTGAGATGACCCTTAGGAGGATGTTTATGTCCAGGGCTTTTGTCATTATGGTGGGTGAGCCAAGCCAAAAGTCCAAAGTCCAGTCTACTATCTGAGGCATTCAGCTCCGAGTGGAAAGTATAATCCCATGTCCTGGGATAAAAGATTCTCCAAATGTCTGTCAGACCTTGGTCTGCAATCAGTTGGTGCAGTGCCTTTACGCTCCTTAAATGAAACTCTGTGCCCATGTCATTCCTATCTAGGGATGGGACCAGTGTTAAGTTAAAGTCTCCTCCTATAAGGAGGTGGCAGTTGTGGGGGTAAACTCCAGGATCACTTTAGCAATATTATGAAAAAATTGGGGGCAGTCTTTGTTGGGGACATAGAGATTGCAGAGTGTAATCAGCCCTGAGGGGGTGTCAAATGTTGTCATTACCCATCTACCGTCAGCGCTAGAGAGGGTTTTGGTGAGGGACCAAGGTAGAAACTTATGGAGGAGAATAAGGACACCACATTTCCTGGTTGCGGCATTCAAGTGTATCTGCTGATCCACCCAGTCTTTGGACATTTACTTATGGTCATCCCCTGATAGTTTGGTCTCCTGTAGAAATGCTATTTTCGAGTGTAATCATTTCAGGTGGGTCAGGACCTTCTTGTGTTTCACAGGGGAGTTTAGCCCTCTAACATTCCAGGTGTGGACTGCAATGTCAGACATGCTGCCCTGATATGGAAATGTATCGTTAGGAAGGTGTTTTAAACACCTGGGTGATGGCAGAAAGGGGGCACTGAGGGTCTGTTCAAAGAGATCTGAGAAAAGTATCTGAAGGGCTCCCTTACCCAACTGTAATGGTGACTCTCCCCAGAAGGGTAAAGGGATGCACTGTCTCTAGGGTATGATAAGGAAGGCTGTCCAACACTATATTATCAGTTTACACAAGCTACTTATGACTAACTTACGACATAAAAAATCCATATCTGCACCTGTGTAATTAAGACTGTTAACACCAAACTAAATAAAGACATTTTTAAACAAACAGTAATGAAGAGTACGAGAGGACTTAACCAACTGGGCCCCCAGCCAATGGTATGCCCTGATGTGTCTGCGAGGCATGAGAAGGGTGTGTCGGCAGTGAGGGGGAAATATGCCCCACACTCCGGCACGCTAAGTGGGCAGTATACTGGCACAAGAGGGTAACGCAGGAGTTAGCCATTACTTCATTGTCCAGAGCTAGATAAGTTGGGGTCGTCTAGTGAACTTCCACACTGGTAATAGTAAAGGGCCCACAGGAATTTATAGACTTCTAATTGGGGGAGTTTGCAGTTAGCAGTAAGGAGGGAGATGGGGAGCAGTTTAGTGGCCTGTAGGAGCATGACAAAATAGCAGACCGCTGGCAATAGCTCCATTCCATCACTTCCCATAGCCGGGGACTGGGGTATCTGATAGAGAGGGATGGGGTGGGTATTAAGTGCCATCACAGTGGTATCCTAAAACAGCCAATCCATGGCAACCATTGAACAACTATCTTAACACGAGTGAGTTTAACAACTTTGCATAACATCTCAAAAAGAGAAACAAAATACTCGTGCCTTCAAGGTAGGGTGCCTCCTGGGGGGGGAAGGCATCTGAGGCTCTGCCCATCTTATGGCGTGTCATTTAAGCATGAAAGGAGAAGGGCCTAGTCAGAAGTTTTGCCCATTTTAGGCCTAGGTTCTGTGCCCCTTGCCCCGTTCGGCTATTCCCCCATTTGTCCCCAACCTCCCCACCCAGTTACTCCCTGAGACACAAAACCTCAGCCTGGGTGATCTGTTGGGGTAGATGGCTTCCTTGCAGGCAAGCTGTGTTCTGGCTCTCGGACTGTCAGGGAACAGGAGGCCGCGATGTGGGAGTCGGAGTCCAGGAGCGGCTGGGCTTTGTCCATTGTTGAGGTCCAAGATCCAAGTGTGCCTTCAGAATCTACACCCTAAGGGGATACCAGGTGGGTGTCCAGTCCAATTGTATCAGGATGATTCCCCAAGAGACAGTATCGGTTCTTTGAAAAGTACAGGCTGACATATACTGGGTCATCTGCTTTGGATTTAGCGGTGTTCTGGTCAGCCTTGTCAGGAGAGCATCTCCGGTCCTGGGGATGGTCACATTTGGAGTGAGGTGATTTTGGTGGCCTTTTCCTGACTCTCAATCCACGGATCTCCAGTTCTTTGAGAGGGGTCCTGAGCGGAGCCTCCAGTAAAGCTCTTTGGGTGTTTCCCAGTGTCTGAGGGTATCGATCAGGCTCATTCACAGAGTTCGTGGATTGTGTGCAGTCAGAGTCCGTCGGCCATGTTTCGGCAATGAAAGCCCTGGCTGCATCTGGAGTGGTGAATTGGTGTGAGGTAAAATTCACTGTTAGCTTTAGAATGGCCGGATAGTGTAGGATAAAAGGGATCTGTAGGTCGTGCAGTCTCCGGTAAACCTCCGTGAAGGCATTTCGTTTAGCCGTTAAATCACTGGAGTAATCCTGGAAGATCATAATTTTATGGTCTCTCCACTGAAGGGTACCCAGCTCTCTAGCCCTGTCCTGGATGGCCTCCTTCTCTGCAAAATTCAAAATTCGGGCGATTATTGGTCTAGACTAGTCTCCTTGGGCAGGTTTCAGCTGAAGGGAGCAGTTCGCTCGCTCTATCATGATTCTAGTTGCTGACGGGAGCTTTAGTATTTCTGGAAATGTTTGTTGTAAGAAGAGTAAAGTTTTTCCCCCTTCACAGCCTTCTGGAAACCCTAAGAGCTGCAGATTATTGCAAAGTCTCCTATTTTCTAAATCGTCCAGCTCATCTTGCAAGAGCTGAATTTGTACTGCTTGTTCCCTCATTGTCGCGCAGTGTCCTTGAAGCACATCTTCCTGGGCGATTGACTTTTGTTCAGCCCGCTCAATTCTGGTGTCCAGTTATTGGATGGAGAGTGTGGAGGTATTAGAGGCTAAAGTAAGAATATCCATGCTGTGAATAATCGATGCAGACATCTCCCTAATGGAGGGCTCTTCGCCTTCCTTAGCTGAGTGCGCCATGCGGCCTGATGAGTGTGGGTCACCCTGGTTGAAAGAGACAAGATCTAAGCGGTCCTGCATCAAAAATTCCCTGGTTTTCAAGTTAGTAGTAGGGAACCACTTCCAATTGTCGTTAATGTAGAATTTCTACATTAGTTGAAAGAGTTCAACTATTTGCAGGTAAATGTCGGGTTCTGGGCTCTGGACTAGTGGAGCTATTGATTTAAGTCGCCATCTTGGTTGCCGGTTGGCCTTGCCCCCCCTATAATTGATATTTTAGTATAGTAGGACCCCATTGAAAATGTGCTTTGGCTAAACTGGGCTATCCTGTTTCTGATATCAGAAATGAACATTTTTACTACTACATTGCTGCACTTCTCTCACTGCTGATATAACCTGTGCCGATTGCCCACTTGAGTATTGGACAAGGGCTACGAAGGGTAACTGTTGTGCTCGTACCTCCCTGTCACCAGGGGTCAGTGACACTGTGACAGCTGCCTTGAACCCTGCTTGGGGGGCAAGCATATCCCCAAGGCATGCACTCAGCCTCTACTGGCCCCTACTAGGATCATGGGGTTTGGGACCAAAAGCTAAGTCCCCCTCATGGTGAGTGGATGTGCTCCTCTCTGTTCTATTGGGATGGCTACTGAAATTTTTACGGTGAAAAAGGCATCTGATTGTTATCATTGTGCTAAGTGACACTGTTGCTTTAAGTTAATTCTATACAGAGTACCAGTTCTGAGAACACTTTGGTGTGGCAGATATTATAATGATAGTAGCTCTGAGGATACCGAAATAGCATATAATGGTAATAATGTTGAGGACATTTCGGAGTAGCATATAATGCTACCAGTTTTGAGAACTCTTTGGTGTGACAAGCACCTGGAGCAGTTTTGAGGGCACAGGCCACTAGCTGATCATGAAATACAGTTCAGCTGTTACTTGTATCTCTTTAAAGGGAACTGTCCTTAACAGGGGTCGACCTTAATATTGTTTTACTAGCCCAAACACTAGTGCAAATTGACCAGGGCCAGTGCAGCTAACTCTCTACTTGCCCGCCTTGACTAGTGCAGGTTTTCAAGGCTGTTAATGAAGTTAAATTCTCTACTTTAGCAGGCACTAGTCCTCATGCTAATCTCTCTCTCAATGTTCCTGATGGCCTGGTGTGATTAACAGCTCATTAAGAGCTGCAGTGATCTGGCAGTTTAAGAGGGGGATCCCACAAAAGACTTAGTGTGAGTCATTATTATCACTCCACTGTTAGGTCTTTCAGCTATTGTCCAGGGTGTGACAAAGGGTAAGGGAAACCTAGAAACATAGAAGTTGATGGCAGATAAGGACCGCAAGGCCCATCCAGTCTGCCCATTTCTTTTTCTACCTTATAAATGTGCCATCTGCCTTTGCTCTGTCAGTGGCCTATCTATTCATACTCGTCTGTATTGCTCCCTTATGTCTATCCCATGCCTATTTGAAGCCCTGCACTGTATTCATAGCCACTACTTACTGAGGTAGGCCGTTCCATGCATCCACCACCCTTTCTGTGAAAAAGAATTTCCTCACATTCCCCCTTAATCGGCCTCCCTCTAATCTCATGCTGTGTCCTCTTTTCCTGCTATTTTTCTTATATTTAAACATGTTAGACTCTTTCACCTTGTTAATGTCCTTAAGGTATTTGAATGTCTCGATCATATCACCTCTCTCCCTCCTTTGCTCTAGGGTATACATATTGAGCTCCGTTAATCTGTCCTCATATGTCTTCTGATGCAGTCCCTGCACCATTTTGGTTGCCCTTCTCTGGACTGCCTCAATTTCAAGTTCAAGTTTATTGCAGGAAAACTCCATTGAGCAAGCTCATTCACAAGGAGGTCCTGTAAGCAGATTTGGTTAATGTCCTTGGGAAGGTGTGGCCTCCAGTACTGCACGCAGTACTCCAGATGGGGCCTAACCAGTGTCTTGTAAAGAGGGATTATTACCTCCCTCTTACGACTTGTGATACCCCTACTAATGCACCCTAACATCCCCCTAGCCTTACCTAGTGCTTTAGAGGTCTGCTTGGATGATTTCTGATCATCGGTGATGATGATGCCCAAGTCTCTTTCTTCCTTTGTGACTGCTGGCAACTCCCCTCCCAGCCTATAGGTGGCTTCAGGGTTTCTCTTCCTATGTGCATGATCTTCTTTTGCAATAAATCCCAGTTGCCACTCTTCTGACCATTTTGCTAGTTTATCCAGATCTCTTCTCATTCTGCCCACCCCATCTGGATCATCTACTTTGTTGCAGATCTTGGTGTCATCTGCAAACAGACAAGCCTTACCCTCTAGTCCATCTGCAATGTCACTAATGAAGATATTGAAGAGGACTGGCCCCAGGACTGATCCCTGAGGTACCCCACTTGTGACTTGCATCTCTTCTGACTGTATACCATTTACCACCACACTCTGTTTTCTGCCCATCAACCAGTTTGCCACCCAGTTGACCAACTTCTGACCCACCCTGAGCCTACCCAGCTTGTTTATCAATCTTCTATGTGGAACAGTGTTGAAAGCTTTGCTGAAGTCAAGGTAGGCAACATCAACTGCTCCCCCTTGGTCCACCACTCTGGTTACCCAGTCAAAGAAATCTATGAGATTAGTTTGACAGGACCTTCCTTTTGTAAACCCTTGCTGTCTTGGATCCTGTGCCCCTATGGATTCCAGGTGTTGTACTATCCTTTCTTTAAGGAGTGCCTCCATAATCTTGCCCACTACTGAGGTAAGACTGACTGGTCTGTAGTTCCCTGCCTCCTCCCTGCTACCACTCTTGTGGAGCAGGATCACATAAAACCCTTCTCCAGTCTTCTGAGACCTCTCCTGTCTCAGAGACTCACTAAACAGTTCTGCTAATCCTCTGCTAGTTCCACCTTAGCTCCTTAAGTACCCTGGGATGTATGCCATCAGGTCCCATTGCCTTGTCCACCCTGAGCTTAGCGAGCTCTTGTAGGACCCTTTCTTTTGTGAAGGAGTAGTGCTCACCTCCCTCCCCTGTGTCCATGGTGCTGAGCTGTGGGCCTGCCTACCTTCTCTTCAGTAAATACTGAGCAAAAGTATCTATTTAGGATAGATGCTTTTACAGGTCCTCCTCACAAGCCCCTTTTCCCCTTTGAGCATAGCAATACCCCCTCTGGGCTTTCTCCTTTCACTAATGTATCTATAGAAAGTCTTGTCACCTTCTTTTACTGTTCGTGCTAGTGTTCCCTCAGTTTGGGACTTTGCCTGCCTTACTGCCTTCCCTGCTTCCCTTAGGGCAGTTTGGTATGCCTCCCTATCATCATCCCGCTGTATTCCCTTATATTTCCTGAAGGCCAGCCTTTTGGTTCTGACCTTTTCTGCTACTGTATTTGAGAACCAAAGTGGTTTCCATCTTCTTTTGCACTTCCTTTTCTGTCGAACACAATGGGATGTTGCTTCAAGTATTGCATCCTTAATGCTTGCCCACTTTGCCTGTTAAGTCATTGGCTTCCAATTTTCTGAATATGTCTCAACAATTTGACTCATTATTAAGACCAGTGCCCCTCATTTCCCTACATTTTGAGTGTCTGTGTTCAACATTTTGTGACAAAATGTGAAGAGGCATACAGGGTCAGCCCTGCATGTGGTGGGTTTTATCCCAGCCTTACAATAACTTCCCTCTCCACACCAAATTTCCTAATTCTGTTCTTTCCCTGGACACCACTGCAGACCAGACTCTGAAATAACCATCCACAAATCCATGGCTGCCATTACTGGCAAGTGTAGGGGGTCCCCACTATCCCTGAGTACTGTTTTCTCTGAGCTTATGAAAGGACAATGTTAAAGAAAAATCTGTTATTGTTGGGGCACAGCATATTAAAATCAATGCTTTTAAAAATAATAATGTTGTTCTCAAGCCCCTTAGGTTTGTGTAGCCCCCACCCCAAATAAATCTTAGATGTGCTCCTGGCTCACTTGAGACTGTACACAAACTTCCAGAAGTGAAGATCTCCACTTGACTATAGGGTGGGTTCTGAGAGTGTCTTTCTCTGCCTAACTCTGTTCATTGCCATGTGGGTGGTGGTGACAGTGTTGTGAGGTGCATGATAATGTTGGCTATTCTGTGTGCAAAGCTAGGACTGCTTGATTGAACATTTGCTGTTGTGATGTCCTCTGGTTTGGTGGGGGAGGGGGTGGGGGTTGCAGAAAGAGGAAGACAGGAGGCCATGGTACAAAAAATGGAAAGGGGGGGACTCACTGTGTGTGATGGCATTGCAGTCTTTTTTCTGCTTGGGAGATGGAAGCAATATTGGAGCAGGATAAATGTGCAATAAATCAGAGTATTTCTTGGCTTACATTGTTTCCTGTATAAGTGATCAAAATTTACCATTATAATTGAGGGCTAGTGCAATTCTGAATCAACTTGCCCTGCTGGATAGTGCAAAAAAAGGTTAAGGTTGACCCCTGGTCCTTAACGGTGTTTCTTAATGTCTCAAAGTCCATAAAAAGCTTATTTGAGTGAGCCATTGTATTTATGTGTGAGTCTTTGCAGTCCAGAGTTATTCATATATAAATCAACCTGTAATTAAGGGCTGGGGGCAGTCATATGTTTTAGACTGCTGACAGGAAATTATGTCGATGAGGAACTTGGCACCCCATTTACTGTAGGTTAAATAGGAAATCATCTGTTTTATTAAGTGTGTTTTAAGGTGTTATTACAACACTTTCTACATTTATAATAATTGTTTTGTATATGCATTAAAACTATGAGTTATCACCTTAACATTTCAAACTGTTAGTAAAAATAATCCACCTTTAGGATTGCTTTAACCTGTTGGCTTTACTGCCAGCTGATCATTAAAAACTACACATCACAAGGCTGACTCTGTAGTGTCAAACCCGGTTGATGACAGTTCCCCTTTAAGACCTGGATCAGCGAGCAAAGTGCATATGATGGTTAGTAGATTCAGCACTCGAGTGGACTCCACAAGTTGATCAAAAAGAGAAAACAGGATCCCTGTATCCTGTGTGACAGGCATGTCACTACAGAGTTGTATGGACAGCTTTAAATTCTGTATTCATTAATCGCATGTTGCACAGTTCAGTGAAGCAGTGTCATTAGCTTTGATTCTTTCTGTCAGTACTACAACAAGTAGCGTGAAACTAGGGCACAGGAGCACGAGCATGATATGTGCCATTTCTGCCACTTGGAGTCAGTGATGTCCTCAGTTTATTTTCACAGTATTTTTTATTGGACATGTTTAATAACTGTGGGTCAAAAAATTACTTTGGTCATTTGAGAGAAGTGCAGGTCATTTGGATTCAATCAAAGCTTTATTGCACAGGCTTTTTCTGTGTCACATAACCTAGAATGTTATACCATTATACAGCACGATACTGCACTTTCCCCATAGATAGCACATTCTTTCATTAAACTTCAACCTACTAATAACGGCATATGCAGCCCTGGGACACATGGATACATAGACGCTGATAGCAAAAAAAGGCCTATTGGTCTACCTAGTCTGCCCAACCTAGCTAACAACTCTTCACTGGCCTTAGGAGCCATCCCACCCCTAATTTCTGCTCTCCTCTTCTGACTAGGCCCATATGCCTGTCTCTTCCCTGCTTGAAACTGCTTACTGATTTGGTCTTTACAACTTCTTCCAGCAGCCTGTTCCAATTCTCTGTCACTCTTTCCTTGAAAAAGTTCTTGAAACTCCTCCCTGCATGTTTATGTGAATTCCCCCCTCATCCCTGTGTTTGAGCTCAAGGAGAAGAGTTCCTTTATGGACTACAGTTGCTGACACAGTACTCCATGACTTGTACAGTGAGAGGATCACTTCCCAGCTTCTGCTGCTTATCCCCTTCCCTCTAGCTCCTCAACCCTGTTTGCCATCCCCACAGCTATGTTACAGTGGGCTGTAGATTTTAGGGTCTCTAATATCGTGACCTCTAGGTTCTTTTTCTCCATGGTGCTTTCCAACAATACCCCTCCCACACACACACACACACACACATTTGGTACTGCACTCTTGGAGTCCTTTTCACACTGTTCATCACCTCACATTTTTTTCTGTTGAAAGACAGCTGCCGGACCTTTGATCAGCTCTCCAACCTGCCCAGGTCCTCCGAGTTCTCTTATCCCTTCCTCTGTGTCAACCGTTGCACAAATGTTTGTGTTTGTGTCATCTGTGTAGACGCAGACCTTGCCCTTAATGCAGTCCCCTATGTTGCAAATGAACACATAGAAAACTACAGGGCCCACCATCTATCCCTGTGGTACTCTGTTTGCAACTTCCCTTACATCTAACTACCTATTTACTATGACCCTTTGCATCCTTCCCCTCAGCCAGTTTCTCACCCAAGCTGCCGACTTTTCTCCCACCCCTAAATCCCTAAGCTTCTTTACCAGTTTCCTCTGGGGGACTGGATAAAATGTTTTGCAGTAATCTAAGTAAACAATATAGACTGACTCTCTCTTATCAACTACCCTGGTCACCCAGTCAAAGAAGTCAATTAGATTTGTCTGGCAAGACCTTTCCCTTTTAAATTCATGTTGTCTTGGGTCCTGCAACCTATTTCCTTCCAGGAAGTCCACAGGTTCCTCTCGGTATGGACTGGACTCCATTACCTTTCCCACTATAGACATCAGGCTTACTGGTCTATAGGTCTCTGGCTCCTCTGTCCTTCTGCTGTTCTCCAGAGGAACCACATCTGCTGACCTCCAGGGCTCGATTTTCAAAGGATCGGGACTGGCACAAGGGGCTGCATTAAGGAGACATGGTGCAAGGGGCTCCTCGTGCCGCATCTTATGCCAGTCCCAATTTTCTAACGCAGCCTGTGCCACCAGGGGGACCACCTGCACCAGCCATGTTTGCGCCATCCTTTCTACAACCACCGGTGCACCATGGTGCAAGGGGGCCTGTACCAGGGCAGGGCTGCCATATCTTCCAATAGATGTCATCATGGCTCAGTTGGTAGCATATCCGCCTCTAGGCCAGAAGGTCATGGGTTCTAGTCCCACACCGGGATTGGGCTCATACCTAAATGTTGGCACCCGAGTGCAGTATTGGGGGGGTGTTGTACTGTTGGGATGTGCTGTCCTTCAAATGAGACTAACCAGGGTCCCTCCTACCCATACTGGTGCTGTTCCTGGTGGGTGTCCAAATGGAAGTAAAAGAACCCAAGGCAATTTTCGCAAGAGTAGGGGACTTTCCTCTGTGTCCTGGCCAATATTCCCATAAAACTGGTTCATGCAATTGTCCAAGGCTGTGTGTGGGTGTTGATGTGCAAAATGCATGTTCAGTCACTTCACTACCTGTCCAGCATTGGTTGTAAAGCACTTTGGGATACAATGTGTACAAATGCTGATTCTTCTTCTTCTCATTTGGGATTCTGGAAGCCCCACCCCCCCATGGGCACAGGGACCCTACTGTTAAACAAGCCTGGAGCTGGTCTAAGCAGCACCCCACTGCTGGAGCCCTCGCTGGGTAGGGGATCAACCCTGTGCTTCACTAGGGAAGGTCCAGACAGCCCCTGAGACATGCAGGACCACCACTGGAGTGGCCGGTGGTCCATGGCAGGTGAGAGCCCCCCTCTCATGGTGGCGTTGGTGTGTCACCCTCTGAGGACTCCCCCAGGCCCTGCTGTTGCCCCATCAGGGGCAGTTGTCGCACCCCCACACAGACCCGTCCCACCCCCCTGTGGGCCAGGGCATCTCACGGATGGCCTGCCAGCAACCAGGGTGACCAGCTGGTGGGTCAACATTGCTGGGTGATGTTGCCACAAGACCATCCCGGAGCTTGCGGCGGTCTCGTTCCATGCACCATTTCTGGGGCGCAGCCAACAGCTTGCAGCAAACTTAAAGCGTTTCACACCAGGACTCCGCATTTTTATAAAATTGGGCACAGAGTTTACTGCAGGTGGCAGCTCAGTACAGCATGCGCCGATCTAATGGCACAGTTTAAAATTGTGCTCCCAGTCTCTAGGAATCACCCCTGTAGCCATCAAGCAATTGAATATGTCTGCTATAGGCACTGCTATCACTTCCGCAGCCTCTTTCAGCATGCTAGGATGTAAGCTGTCAGGTCCCATAGATTTATCTACTTTCAACCATTTTAGCTTTTCCAGCCACCCTGCTATTTTGTCCATGCTGATAGTGCATTCACCCCCTTTCTTTTCCTCCTCACCCCACATTTCATTAGTAAATACTGAACAAATGTATTTGTTCAATATCTCTGCCTTTCCTTTCTCTCTCTCTCTCCTTCCAAGCTTTCACTCTCTCTCTCTTGAGCCTCATTATTCCGCTCTTTGACTTTCCCTTCTCCCAGTTGTACCTAAAGCATGCCTTTTCCCCTTGCTTCTCTGCCTTATCTTCCCTGACCTTATTACTACTTCTTTTGCTGCCTCAAGGTACTCTTTCCGATCCTCACCCCTTTGGCTTCCCTTATATTATGTGAACACTTCCCTCTTAGTTCTTACGGCCTTCTTTATTTCTGCCATGGACCATATTGATCCTTTTGACCTTTTCCCTACAACACCCTCCCAACAGAGCTTTCTGCTGTCTCTAGTGTTCCTTTTTTAAATGCTTCCCTTTTTTCTTCCACCCCTGTACCTACCCTATTCTTTCAGTGTTTTTTTCTCCAACAACCTCCTCATTTTGCTAAAATCTGCTCTCCTGAAATCCCATACCTTTGCTGTGTTTGCCACTTCTGTGGCCTCTGTTTGGACCTCCAACCTTACTGCCTTCTGGTCGCCTGATCCTAGTGGTTATTGGACTATCACCTTTTGGATACTTTCACTGTGGGTGAGCACCAGATCCAGTAGTGCCCCTCTCTTGTTGGGCCCTGGACCAATTGCACTAGGAACGTCCCCTGTCATGCATCTACCAGGAGCTGGTTCCTGATACTTGCCAGTTCACATACGCATATCACAGTCCCCATCTACTACCACCTCCCTAAAATTGGTCACTTTTCTTGGCACCTCTCCAAGTTCTTTTTCCTCCCCCTGGTCCTGGCCTGGTGGTCTGTACACCACTCCAGTCCTGATTTGTTTCCAGTTCCTTGCTGCTGCTAGTATCCATAGGGTTTCTCATGTTTTTAACTCTCCCTGCCTGTCTACTTCCATTGTTGGTCTCCCTCCTTTATATACAGTGCTACTCCATCTGCCCTACCATTTTTTCTGTCTTTCCTGAACAGCTAGTATCCAGGTATGGACATGCCCCTTTTGTGGTTCAGGGTTGCCCACATCTCAGTGACAGCCACCAGGTGAAGGTTTCCTTCCACCACTAATGCCTGCAGTCATGGCATTTTGTTGCTGAGACTCTTTGTTTTGGCACCCATCACTCTCCAACAACTGGCCCCACCCCCTTTTTCCCCTTACCCTTAGTATGGTTGTCTGTCTTTCATTGTTTGGAGGGGGAGGCTGGCAAGGCCCCCCAACCCCAGTTCATGACATTATTTGTATACCTTGCCACACTGCCACCCCCCCCCAACTAATTTAAACTAGCTATGAGTTAAGCCTGTCTTTCTCCCAGCACCCTCCTGCCTTCCTTATTGGGATGCAAGCCGTCCTTCTTAAACAGCCTATGATTCTGCCTGGTCAGGCCCCATTCCCAAGGAACCGAAATGCCTCCTCTCTGCACCATCCTTTTAGCCATGCATTGAATTGGAACAGGTGGAGCTGTTTCTTTTCATTCTGGCATGGTCGTGGTAGCACCTAGGAGAAGGTTACCAGCCCTGCTTTCTCCTTCACTGCCTTCCCCAGCGTGTGAAAATCTGACTTCACCTGTTCCATGCTCGTCTGCTCAGATCATTTGTACCCACATGAGCAATTAGATGTGGTCTTACTTCCCCCTCTCCAGTGAGCTCTACCACGCTGGCTATATGTCTGTCTGCGGTTGCCACTGGCAAACAGCAGACCACCTCATTACCATTGGGCATAAAACCCAGTTCCCTCCTGGTACTCCTCACAATTGAATCCTCCACTATATGTATTTTCCTCTTGCCCCTTTTGGGCTCAGCCCACCCCCTGGCATGCTCTCCAGCAGTAGCTACCAGTTACGCATGTCGGTTCCCTCTTCCTTTGTGAGAGTAGAATGGAGTACCTCCTGTTGCAATAGGGTAAACCTATTGCTTGTGCATTGCCCCGGTCATACAGGTTTGGACTTCCCTCCACCCTTCTTCTCTTCTTTCCCCACCAAGTACTGTCCAACCTTCTTCTCTGGCCAATTTCCTTCCACCCTTCTTCTCTTGCTTCCCCCAAACTACTGTCCAACCTCCTTCTCTGGTTTGTGTTGACCTTGAAGGTGGCTGTGACAGTAGTGCTTTCAAGCAGCATAATTCAGCCCTTGCAGCTTTCAGTTCTGCCCTCATGGCCTGGAGCCTCCTGCAGCTGAGATGGTAGCCAAACTCCCAGAGCACCCTCTGGTTCACCACTGTGTGACACACTCTGCACTCCCTTCATGTCCTTCCAATGTGGCTCTTCAGTGCCTCGCCCTAGGTGCACCCAAAAATATCCTGGAGCTGTACTTTAATTACCTGTTCAGGCTCAGCCCAAATACCAGTGCTGCCCCACACCACAGATGCACAGTAAAGTCATTGTTTACCTGCCCACCTGTACTGATGGCCCTACTGTCTCCACAATGATACCAATGTAAACCCCTAATACTCTGGGAGTACCTCTTGCTTCACTGAGTACCTAGCCATGGAAACGATATAGACCCAATGACGCTGCACTTGGTTGGCTGGTGATGGTGCACTAAACACATTATAGCAATTCTTTGCAAATAAAATCCCCCAAACCCAAATGCTCATTAACTCACAAGGGACACTTGTAAATCCCAGCCGGATGGCCAGTCCATTAAAGAGTGAGTGACTCGAGAACTGCTTGCATAATTGTTCTACCCGGGCTACTTTGGCAGCACATTTGAAAAAAGAATGTAGCCATCATGAGCGCTCTGCTATTAAATGTGATGTTTTTCAAACTGTTACTGAGAATGATCTGTTGCCAAAGCAGTATTGATACGGGCAGGTCGTGCACGCAGTGGCAGAGAAAGGAACTGATACTAAGGGGGAAAGCTGTGCTGTGCATCTACTGGTATCTGACTGGTGCTTTCTGTGATAGGAGGATAGCTTGTTCTACTGAACTAACAGTCTGATGTACCTGTGGGTGCCTCAGGTTTTTTATTTAACATGTTGTATGACTATCATATGCACAAGTGTGTTTTCTATTAGTCGAAACATCCCTCAGTGTTGCTATTCATATCTGGAGCTATGCACTAATTCGGGCAGGATACGTGAGGGGAGGCACATACCCAGCCCACGCAGCTCTGTACTCCCAGACAGATGTATGGTGGCTTGCATGTACAAATGCTGGTCACTGCTGGGTGCCTGTCCATGGCCCCAGCCCCAGGCACACTGATGCATAGGGAGTGGATTGGAGGACACAGCGAGAATCCAATCGGATGCCTGTCCTGCACCTGTACAGGATCCTCTGCTCTGCATGGAGCAAGGGATTGTGGAATGCTGCAGGACTGTAATTTTTCAAATGAATGGGCCAATGCCCGAATAGCTGCCTCCAGCCCTCCCTTCTGGCCCAGAGAGCTGGGGCAGCATTGTGGGGGGGTGGTTCATCGAACCGAAAATGTCAGGTATAATCTGGGGGGGTGCACAATGGATACAGTAAGGTTCTTGCTGCTGTGTCCTGCATGCCACTTAACCAGCATTCTGCACCTTTGTGAATGGTGCGGAGAGCAGGCATGCCCCTACACATGCCCCCAGACCATCCACACATGTAGCTGCTTGAGTGGCAGGGAGATCGCATGCAGAAGGGGTGTATATCCCTCCCTTGAATGCCACTGAGGGTCCACAGAACCTCTCATCTGCAGCATTCTAATTTAGGGTTGCCTATGTGATGCGTAGGCAATCCACACTGTCATAGGCCCCATTATGAATAACTTTAACCCTGACTTGACAAAAGTGAACTGTTAGTGTTAGACAGGGATTGAGAATCAGCGTGGTTCACTAACTTGCGGGTTTGTGTCTAAACTTTCTCAAATGTAAGCCATAGTTATTAATATTTTAACAGAATATATGGCAATTTAGCTAACTGTTTATACTGTCATAGTATTACAAGTTAGAAATTTTGCCCTACACAATTCTATGAAGAGTTCGCCCTGCACAAGCTATTGGAGAATTTGATCTGCAGCAGGCAGCCTTGAATAATTAGTTGTTTGCTTGTTTGGCATGTTCTGGTGTGAGCACTAAATGTACTATTCATCCTGCCTCCTAATGGATTTGCACAAGTCTGTTTAAATCATATATAACTTTGTGGAGCTAGTCTTCATTCACCACTGTTAAGCCATTTAGCAGTCCTGATGATAGCCGCATTTTTTTCAATTGATCCTTTAGCCATGCATACCGAGGAGTACACTAATAAATTTAGGATTTTGTTTACACATGCGACACAATTGCAAGTGTAACCTCTAGGTGGTGCTATCCCAAGGGCTACTACCCCTGCCTGCTTGGCTAGGAGAAGGTTAAGAGGCCTCGGTTCTGAAACGGGTGCCTCCAACCGGATGTCAGGGCTGGTAGTGGTCAAGCTAACCTGGGCACAGCCCTCGGGGACACTGTAACCCCTCCTCTTTCCTTACTAGTGGCCAGAACAATACACAATAATCACTTTCACAATACCTCTGATACACCACACAAGTACCCACACTGTTTGCACTTACCAACAGGGCTTTCCTCTGGCTCGACCCTGGGGACCCCCTGTAAAACAAGGTTATACACAGTAAATAACAGCAGTACAGTACTCTTGCACAAACTGGAACCACAGTCAGGGTAAATGTAAAAGGAGTTAGATCTGATTTATTTAAGGGACGTGAACAAGGGAGGGGCATAATCAGGTTAGTTTGCTTAAAGGCTGTATCAAACAGTTATGCATGCACTTCAGGGTCCATAAACAGTCACACACCCTGGGTACCCAGGTGAAGAAGAGATGGGCTAGCCAGGATCGTTGCCAAGGGTAGGCCAGAATCGCAGCCGGTTGGGGCCCTGTGATGGAAGAAAACAACATGCAACACATGCACTAATTGTAATCCGGAACCAGAGGGCTCAGTTCATGAAAGAAAAGAAACAACAAGACAATCAGATGACACACTTAGATTAAGCTGTTGTTGCAGGGAGCTACTCTGATGGTTACCTACTGTCCCTCTCTCTCACTCCGCTCCGACGGCGAGGGATTGCTAGAGGTTCCCAGGGTTCGTTTAAAAACATCGGGAGCACGGGCATTTCCTTATGCTGCCCCTACCCTGTGGAATTCTCTACCTCGTCGGATACGAAGCTGCCTGACCGTTGAGAGCTTTAAGTCAGAATTAAAAACTTATTTATTTCAAATGGCATATGGGGAGTGATTTACTGTATTTCATTGTAATTATATTGTTATTGTTGCTGTTGTGTCATATGTATGTATTTTGTATGTATTTTAATTGTTTTATCTGTACAGCGCTTTGATATTGGAAAGCGCTTAAAAATAAATTTTTACTTACTTTTTTTTTTTTTTTACTTTTTGGTTTTTACTTTACTTTTACTTACTTACCTTTACTCACAATACCCAAGACTGGACACAGGCTGGATGAAAATTGAGACTGCAGGTGGTTGATCTGGAGTGCCAGGAGAAGCAGGGCCCACACGATTCGCTGAGGTGTCGTTCCTGTTCAAGCGAGGAGCAAGGGGCTGATGCCCAGGCAGGTCTCTCGTCAATGGCTTTCTCTGTGCAGTGGGGTAGTCTGGCAGGGCCAGCATGGCAAGGCCCAGGCCGTATGAAGATGAATGCGGATTCAGTCTGGTCGAGCAGGCTACAGCTTCCAGCAAGCAGAACACAATTCACACAGTGGGGAACCAAATCACGACCCACTATAAACACACAGCACATTTACACGTAAGGGATTCTACTGTACCAGGCAAACTGCTCTCTGGTCACAATCGCAAAGTCTCTGCACACACCGGGAGTTTAGAGGTAGCTGGAAATCCTGACAGGCCGATGCATTCAGCAAATCTTAGGTCTTCTTCAGGTTGATCCTGATCACAACTCAGTGACTTACTTCGTTCTCACAAACTCAGATTCAGCCCGAACTGATTCTCTTCTCCCTCTCAGGGGCAGCAGGCAGGCATGCAGGTCAAAACTCAGACCTTTCCACAGAGACCGTCTTGAGCTGTTGCCTCTTCAGCTCCCAACTTAGATCTGACTCAACTGCCAGCAAGCCTGGGAGTTTCCCCAAGATCCAAAAGGTTCAGTTGGCTGATTCATCTCTCAGTCACAACAGGAGCTCCCCCTTCAGGTGCAAAAAGGCACCCTTCCTTGCCTGGAGAAAACTTGGCATCCGTATTAAGTCTGTACCATCACAATATTGCAAATGCAAACTATACGAGACATTTATACCATTAGTATGTTATGCAAGTGACATCTGATGCATCAGTCAACGTAAACTTATACCTTTACTATACATATTCTCTACACTTCACAATACTACGTCCATTCTGACAATACATCATGCATATTTCACACATGCGGAATCATGTAATAGCTTCTTGTACATTAGACAATATAAGGGCGGGCCCTTCCCTATCAGCTAACTTGGGGCTAGATGGGGCAGGGGCACCATACCTAGAAGGCAGAACAATCAACCTGGAATTGGCACTTAGGCTCAGTTTAGGCAGTGAGCTCTGAGAAACATAAACCCCTTTGCGGACCACATTGAGAGGCAAATCCACTGGCCTCCCGGGAGAATCATAACTGAAGTGTACTACTGGCTTGACAGCTTGGCCAGTCTTTTCTGAGGGGAACAACTACAGTCTCTGTACTCTCAGCACTGGTCTGGGGACTCTCGTCACTTGTGAGGGGTGCCACTGCCTGGATGGGAATGTCCAAATCTGGGGCACTGTCAGCTCCTTGCTCTGCAGACTGTTTCTACAACACTTGACTCATTTTGAGAAGGCTCAGGTACAATCAAGCTTTGAGGCATGGAAGAGGGGGTGGTCAGCACTCTCATAGTGTTCTTCAAGTTCTGGTATGTCACCAGAAAGACTCAAACCCTCAGCTCCTTCTTCAGGCAAATCATGCAGTTTCACAATACACAGAGACGCAACATCTTCAGACTTGATACTTTGCACTTCACTTTCTGGGAGAATTGGCTCCAAGGACAAAGCTGGGGGGTAAGGCAGTCCAGAAGGCCCAGCTTCATCCCCACAATTAGTCATAGGGTGACCTCGAAACAGCTGACTCAACTCATAGGAGGGGTAATAGGCATTGTCACATTCACTTTCGGCCGAGGTGGACTGACAGTCACTATCATTCTGAACCTGCTGCGGGGGAAACTTTGAACTTGTAACCACTGGGGTAGGTCGACTCTGTCTCTTTCTTGCAGCAGCACAAGTCACTGGCCCAGGGGAATCAATCTCTGAGGGTTCAGCCTCAATTTTGACTTGGCCGATAGGTAGCAAGTGGTTACGGTGCATGGTTTTGACAGCTTTGGAGTTATTCTCTGGGCACACCTTGTACGCGGGTGAATCATTCAACTTTCCAACTACTACATGGGGGAGATGATGCCACCGATCAGCAGTTTTGTGTTTGCCATGCAGTCTCAAATTGCATAACAACACACGGTCTCCAGATCAAAGCTCTTGAGCCTTTACTTTTTTATCATGCCTCTCTTTGTTGGCTAGATTTTTCTTGGTGGCCATTGTCTGGGCCAGTTGATAGGCATGGTTCAATTGAGCTTTCAGTTTTTGTACATATTGCAGTAGTTTTTGACTCGGACCCCATCTGGAGAGACCCCAAAGCAGACATCAACTGGCAGCTGGGCCTCTCTCCCGAACATGAGGCGGTAGGGGGAGAACCCTTACACTTACATACACTCATATAATCTAATTTCATGACTTGCTCCCCTCTTCCTCACTTACCGACCTTTTCCTTAATGACACCCCCTGCTCTCAATGGTTATTTCTTCCTTTTGTACTAACTGTTTTTGTTTTTGTGTACCTTGTTCTGTTCATATGATATGTCACCTGATAATTTATTGTCCCAAGGTCCTCCATTCATTGCATAGGTAGGCACCTATGAACTTATGAATGGTCTACTCTGTATGTCTCTGATATATTGTAAACACTTTAACTCATTGTATGTAAAGTGCTTTACTTTGTATGTTCTGATATATTGTGTCCTCTTTAACTCATTGTATGTAAAGCACTTATAATTTGTTGTCCTGTTAAGTTTCTGCATGTCTGTACTCTCCCGGGTCGTGCCTGAAAATAGTCATTTTATGGCTAGTGCACTTACCCGGTTAACAAAAGCGAAATAAATAAATAAAATAAAACCTGGTAGCTTAATTTTTCATGCAGTTGTATACGTGTACCAAGGTGCTAATCTGCTGACTCCATTTATGCTTGTCTTTTGGGTGCAGGATGCCCAGCATGTCTAGCAGGGTGCGGTTAAATCATTCTGGTTGGGGATCTCCCTGTGGGTGATAGGGGGTGGTTCTTGACTTTCGCATCCCCCCATAGAGAGAGTATTTCTTTGATTAGCCAACTCTCGAAGTCTCTGCCTTGATCAGAATGAATCCGCTGGGAGGTACCATAGTGGACAAAGAAATTTTCCACTAGCACCTTGGCCACAGTAGATGCCTTTTGATCTTTGGTGGGAAAAGTTTGTGCATACCGTGTGAAATGGTCCGTAACCACTAACACATTGCCAATATTCCACTGATCAACTTGTAAACACATGAAGTCTGTGCAGACTAGTTCCATGGGGGGTGCTGGTAGTAATATTAACAAGGGGGGCAGCCCTCTGAGGCAGGGCTTTTCTTTGCAGGCAGTGACTACAAGTCTTTACATGGTGCTCAACATTGGCCCCCATTTTGGGCCAGTAGAAGCGAGATTGTACCAGGTCAAGAGTTCTGTCAATACTGAGGTGCCCTATGTGATTGTGGAGGGACCTCAGAACCAAATCTTTAAAGGCCGTGGGCAGGACCAATTGTTGCTTGTCTACTTTGCCACTATGATCTACTGTCTCTCTATACAACAACTGATTGAGCAACTTCAATCTGGGGCCTTCTTTAAATAATAAAGCAGTTCGCAAGTCAGTAGAACGTAACTTAGACATATCTTTCCCTGTACGCAGGGCATCAAGTGCTGGCTGAATCATAGGATCTTGGGATTGAGCCCACTGAATGCTGTCATTGTCAAATTGAGGTAGTGCACTACTATCTAGAGCAGAGAGGTGGCAATAAGCAGCTGGTATGCAGGTGTCAGAAGGGCCCAAGCAATCTACTAAACAGTCCACTGTGTCCCCAGACATCTCTTCATCTCTATCAAACTTTTGGCACAATGCTTGAATGTCAGGTTCAGACAGCCTGACCCAATCACTCCTGGAAGTGGGCATTCATGATAGGGCACCAGCATCAATATGGTTCAGGCCCGGTCTGTATTCGACAGCATAATCATAGGTTGATAATGCAGAAAGCCACCGGTGCCCAGTGGCATCTAACTTAGCTGAAGTCTGTACATAGGTCAATGGGTTATTGTCAGTCTTCACCAATATCTTTGCCCCATAGAGGTAATCATGAAACTGGTCAACGATGGCCCATTTTAGCGCAAGGAACTCCAACTTATGCACAGGGTAGTTTCATTCGGATAGGGTCAAGCTCCTATGGGCGAAAGCTACTTGTCTCAGGCCATCCTCATGGTCTTGATACAGCACCGCTCCTAGACCCTGCAGACTAGCATTCGTATGCAGCACATAGGGTTTGGTGGGGTCAGCATAGGCGAGGATGGGGGCATGGGTGAGCTGGTATATGATCTCATGGAAGGCTGCTTCACAGTCGGGCATCCAGTGGGGCCCGAAGAGTTCACCTGAGTGGAAGTATACTTTTTCTGGTTCTTTAACAGGCCCTTTTTTGTATTTACAATTAGTAGGAGAGTAACCCTGGGTAAGGTTCAAGAGTGGGTGAATCACCTTGGAATAGTCTTTTATGAACCTGCGGTAGTAGCCACAGAACCCCAAGAAACGTTGTAGTTCTTTCAGATTATAGGGCTGGGGCCAAGTAGCCAGTGCTTCAACCTTACTGGGATCAGCCTCTATCCCTTTTGTAGATACTATGTGCCCCACATACTTAACAGAGGTTTGGAAAAACTGGCACTTGTCAATGGACAGCTTGAGGCCAAAGTCTACCAGTCAGTCTAGGACTTTAAACAGTCAGTTCTCATGCGCGTCTAAGGTGCTCCCAAACACAATGACATCATCCAAGTATTCCAGGCATTCCAGAAAATTCCTATCTCCCACCGCACGTTCCATCAGTTGCTGAAAGGTGGCTGGGGCACCCGATAGCCCCTGTGGCATCTTCAGAAATTCATAGAACCCCAATGGACAGATGAAGGCTGTAATCTCATGGTCTTCTGGGGCCATCGGGATCTGGTAGTATCCGCTGTGAAGATGCAACACTGAGAACTGTTTGCTCCCATTCAAGCAGTCCAGGGCATCTTGTATACGAGGCATAGTGTATTGGTCTGGGATGGTCCACCGGTTCAGGGTTCGATAATCAACACACATCCTCACAGACCCATTCTTCTTATGCACAACCACAATGGGAGAGGCGTATGGGCTCCTGGATTCTTGTATCATGCCAGCAGCAAGCATTTCCTGCAGGTGTCTTCTCACATCATCTATGTCTGCTGGGGCTAGGCGTCAGGACCTCTCTCGAAATGGCCATTCATTGTGCAGGCTTATGTGATGCTCCACACCCTGGACACATCCCACATCCTATTCCTTCAACGAAAACACTTGGTCTCTCTGGGCAAGTTTCTTACTAATTCTAGCCTTCTATTCAACTGGCAACAGTGAGTCACCAAAGTCAAACAAGTCTGGGGTCACTCTCTCCTTCTTGCCAGGGTGCTTGTTGCTGGGCAGCACTGCAGTGTCAGCACAGTGTACCATAGCTAGGGTGCACCCTCTGTTCACCCAGATCTCCAGATCTGACACGTTGTGAATCTGGACCATCACTCATCGTGCGTAGGCATGGGCACGAGCAGGCAAGATGCTGGGCTTGACCAATAATCCTTCTGGCAATTTTCCATCGCCTGGCGCATCCAACATCAGTACTTTGTTCTTGACATCTTTCCGGAGGCGGATCTCCACTTGAATGGTACACTGGGCATTAGGGGCCAGTACTATTGAATCGGTATCCTTCTCCCACATGATTCCCACCAGTTCATCCTGGTCTACTTCCTCGGGTTTCTGTTGCAAGTCACAGGCCCTCTTGATCAGAGCCAGAATTCTTAGAGCCCTTCCAGTCCATCGCCCTTGTTTCTCGTGACAGAGTTGTGCTAGCCTCCCAAACATGTGGGCGTTTGTCCCAATTAACAGGGGAACCCCATCATACAGTCCGGTGGGGGGACACACTAGGGCCAGTGTCTCTACTTGCTCCTCCACACCAGTTACAGTTGCAGGAAAAGACAACCAAAGGTGGACATATCCTAAGTAGGGATAAGACTTGTCGCTCAGCCCCCACACATGTATGCCTTCCAAGGATTGAAATGGCATATCAGATAAGTATTTGTCATACCAGTCCTGAAATACAATGGTCACTTGCAACCCACTGTCAAGCACTGCCCGAGTAGGAATACCATTCACAGCCACAGTAGTCTCAATTGAAGGGCCCACTATTTTGGACCAGTCAGGAGGGACAGCAGCAGGGGCCTGGACAGATGATTTAGCCACAAAGAGGTTTGAGTTAGGATGTCCGAAGCCTTCATTGTGATCATTTTGTGCACCCCTTGACCACTGTTTCGGTTTCTGAAACTCCCTTTGAAGCCAGTTCACCACTCTCTCTAAGTCCTTCAGAGACTGGCATTCCCTCTTCATATGGCCACCCTTGCTGCAGTTGTGACCAATGACATGCTCTCGGGGCATCCTTGGGAAAAACATAGTAGGGGATGCTGGAGCAGTGAGGGGAGATTGTGATCTGACTTCTGCGGGTAGTGTAATATGTCTCAAAAGTTCCTTTAGGGTGGCAGTCAATTCCTTGAGCTCAGCTAAGAAGCCACCCTCAGCAAAGAATGCCTGAGGGTGCACCCCCACCCACATAACAGTCACGTCCTGACAGGGACCAGGGTCTCTGTCAGCAGGGGATTCCTCAGTGAACGCACCCAGTTGTACTTTTCTGACTTCCTTCAGCAACTCCTCCCCCCACCGTTTAGCCCACAGTGGGACACTCGTAGTGGTCTCCTTTTCGGAAGGGCCTTCCAATGCCATGCTCACTTGGGCTGCACTCACCCCATAATTACAATCTCCCTTTTCACCTGCTACCTCCCAGAGTTCTTTTATCAAGTCACAGTAGTCAGGTGAGTTACCTCTCCTATCTTGGAGCCTTAACTGGATGATCTGCAGTTTAGAATGCTTGGCATGTTGCAGTATGTGCCCCAATCTCACACAGTTCAAATCACTAGCGGCTACCCCACCTTTCCAGTAAGTTTCCTGCAGAGCCCTTTCTAGGCGAGTAACATACATAGACAAACTTTCCCCCTTCCATTGTTTGGTACCTTGGAATTTCCACATCAAAGTTTCCCCTGACTCAATGCTCCCCAAATTACCTTCAAGTACAGATAGGTACTCCTGAGCACATGCATCCGGGTTCGTGGACCTCACAAATTCACTGGCTTCAAGGGTGGGGTCCCTCAAACTTTCTATGATTCTTTTCCGCTTCTCAGCCTCCGCACACTGCCACTCGGGTACCGGGGGGAAACATAGTCGATCCAGGTCTCCCAGCCATCCTCCCCCTGGGGGGGTTGGGAGGGTGACCCAGAAGATTCTCAGCCTTTGGTAGGAGTCATGACTAATGGCGGGTACAGATATAGGGGCCAGCATTGGCATGGGCACAGGAGGTGGGGCAGTAACAGGTGCTGGAGTGGGAGGGGGTGTTGGGGAAAGAACACCCCAAGGTGACAGGAACAGTTTCTTAAAGTCCTCTACAGTTTTCTCTTCCTCCAGCAACAACTTAGCAAATTTCTCCTTAAAAGTCTCAGATAATGGTGGGAGCTCATCCTCCCCAGGGTCTGTACTGTCTTTTGTTATCACTCTCTAGGCAGCTGGGACCCCTTCTGAGGCAATAGTCTGTGGCACTTTAGAGCTGTCCACAAGGTCACTACACTCTACCAAGGCTATGAGTTTGGGCGATCAAATCAGCCTGGCGACCCACCACCACAGGGTTTTTTAAACATTCAACTTTGGAGAGTGCTCCCTCTACAGTGTCCTTACTGGTACCCGGGGGACTATCCAGTATAAGCAGAGCATTTTTGGGGTTGATCTCCTGCCCAGTACACCACGTCACCAACTGGTATACAGCCATTTCTACTGGGGTAGCCATTAATCTTTAAAAATAATTCGTAATTTTTGGCCACTAGGGGCACAAAATCCCAGCAGTGAGCCTCCAAGATGTAACCCTAGGTGGCACTATCCCAAGAGCTACTACCCCTGCCTGTTTGGCTAGGAGCAGGTTAAGGGGCATGTGTTCTGAAACGGGTGCCTCCACCCGTAGGTCAGGGTTGATAGTTGTCAAGCTAACCTGGGCACAGCCCTCGGGGACACTGTAACCCCCTCTTTCCTTACTAGTGGCAAGAACACTACATAATAATCACTTTTACAATACCCCTGATACACCAAACAAGTACCCACACTGTTTACACTTACCACCAGGGCTTTCCTCTGGCTCGACCCTGGGGACCCCCTGTAAAACAAGGTTATACACAGCAAATAACAGCAGTACAGTACTCTTGCACAAACTGGAACCACAGTCAGGGTAAATGCAAAAAGAGTTAGATCTGATTTATTTAAAGGACTTGAACGAGGGAGGGGCGTAATCAGGTTAATTTACTTAAGGGCTGTATCAATCAAACAGTTATGCATGCATTTCAGGGTCCATAAACAGTCACACACTCTGGATACCCAGGTGAAGAAGAGGTGGGCTAGCCAGGATCGTTGCCCGGGGTAGGCCGGCATCGCAGCTGGTTGGGGCCCTGTGATGGAAGAAAACAACATGCACCACACATACTAATTGTAATCCGGAGCTGGAGGGCTCAGTTCTTGAAAAAAAATAAACAACAAGACAATCAGATGACACACTTAGATTAAGCTGTTGTTGCAGGGAGCTTCCTTGTTGGTTACTCATGATACCCAAGACTGGACACAGGCTGGATGAAAATTGAGACTTCGGGTGGTTGATCTGGAGTGCCAAGAGAAGCAGGGCCCACACGATTCATCAAGGCATCGTTCCTGTTTAAGCATGGAGCAGGGGGCTGATCCCCAGGCAGGTCTCTCATCGATGGCTTTCTCTGTGCAGTGGGGTAGTCTGGTACGGCCAGTGTGGCAAGGCCCAGGCTGTATGGAGATGAACGCGGATTCAGTCCAGTTGAGCTGGATACAGCTTCCAGCAAGCAGAACACAATTCACACAGTGGGGAACCAAATCACGACCCACTATAAACATACAGCACATTTACATGTAAGGGATTCTACTATACCAGGCAAACCGCTCTTCAGTCACAATTGCAAAGTCTCTGCACACACCAGGAGTTTAGAGGTAGCTGGAAATCCTGACAGGCCGATGCACTCAGCAAATCTTCGGTCTTCTTCAGGTTGATCCTGGTCACAACTCAGTGGCTTACTTCATTTTCACAAACTTGGATTCAGTCCAAACTGATTCTCCTCCCTCTCGGGGGCAGCAGGCAGGCAAGCAGGCTAAAACTCAGGCCTTTCCTCAGAGACCGTCTCGAGCTGTTGCTTCTTCAGCTCCCAATTTAGATCTGACTCAACTGCCAGCAAGCCTGGGAATTTCCCCAAGATCCAAAAGGTTCAGTTGGCTGATTCATCTGTCAGTTACAACAGGAGCTACCCCTTCAGGTGCAAAAAGGCACCAAATGCCCAAAACTACAATTCCTACAGATTCTGACTCCAGACAGCTCCTGTAGTCCGGCTCCATTTTAGGTCCCACCAGTACTGATTGGTCCAATTCAGCAGTCCCGGGCCAAGATAGTGGAGATAGACAAAATAGTCCTTGCTGCAAAAAAGACAGGTCAGACAAACTACATTATCATTATCACTCTAAATGATTTTCAGCAAATAGTTACATCTTTCAACAGAGCTCCCTCTCAGATTACTTATGACTGCAATCCAGGCAACTCTTAAAGACACAGTACACAGAGGCTATACAGGCAGTCTCTGTCAATCACATTTAAATTGCTAAAACGCAGGACACCAGCCTGGCAGTGAGCATTTAGGCAAGCTCAAGGAAGACTTTTTGGGAACCCCCATTTGTAAGGGGGTTACACAAGTATTTTATTCAGCTTCAAACTGGCAAGCTACTGAGGTAAAACTTTCTTGAAAATAATAGTTTAAAAATGCATGCCTAACCACCAAACCCAACCACCCTTCCCCTTCCATTTACTGCTAAAGAATATCACATTCATTTGAGGTGCCTTATAAGAGCAATGCACAACTCAGCTCCCTCCCATCTTGTATATCAGCCAGATGTGTTTCTTGCATTGTGTGGTCCCTGGCGTCAAGTAATCCACTCGACACAGTTGTAAAATGGCTGCAATCACAGTCCATACTGCTGTCTCTCCCCAGCTGTATACCCATCCTCTATAAGTGCCCCCTCACATTCCTCCACTCACCTCCACAGCCATCTGCTGTCTAAATGACAATCACAAACCCACCATAGAAAAAAGCTGTTTTGTACAGTTGGTTCCTGATCACACACTGTCATTCCAATGGCGGTTGGCCACAGAAGTGAGTTCAGGGATTGTGCCAGTTGCCATTGAATGGTGAGGGTGGGAGGTGCCTAAGGAGGATGGGTATACAGCTGGGGGGAGTGGGTAGTGTGGACTGGGCTGGCACAGTCCCTCCACTCACTTCCATGGCCAACTACTATCTGAATGACAGTGTGCAATAATTGGCCAACTGTAGAAAACAGATGTTTTCTACAGTTGGTTCTTGATCACCCACTATCATTCAGATGGTGGCCGCCTGCAGAGGTGAGTGGAGGGACTGTGCTGGTCACCATTGAAAGTTAAGGGTGGGGGTAACTACAGAGGATAGGTGTACAGCTGGGGAGAGACAGTAGTGTGGACTAGGGTTCTGGATGTTGTCCAACTGGGTTGGGGGGAGTACATTACTTTGCTACAGCATAGTTAAATTCTGCTTCCTATCAAATCATATTGACTGTGGAGTTCAGTAACGACAGCAACAGACAGATAGCTTAGGGGAATAAGGAGTGGTAAAAGATGCAATAAAAAACATTTAGAAATGGTGTACTATGTGAAGTGCAACAAACCAGTAGCATTGCCAAACTGTGAATGCACAACATTCATAGTGAATGGAGAGACCTGTAGCTATGGCATGAAATATATAACCCGGATGTGAATATTTAAAAGCATTTCAGTGGCTAACAGTGATAACCAAGCAAGTAAGTGGAGTTTACAGCAAGCCAAATAAAAATAATCTGCTTCACGTGTAAATACCCCTCACTCAACCACTTAAAAAATAAAACAGATAAGAAAGAATCTTTGAGAATGTGCTGTGTAGCCAAAGTTCAGCTACCATCAGCGCAAGAAGTACAGCTGTCTGCTAGACTCAGTGCTTCAGAATGAGATACAGCGTAAATATTTTATCATTTATTTAACCAAGTCTCCTCTCCACATAACATTCTGCACAGATTAGACCACATTTATATCAGTTCTCAACGTATCTGCATGTTGGCATCTACACACAAACATTTTTATTGCCTGTGTACCCTGTGTCTGCGGCAGGTAGGAAACCCCAAGTCTGAATGCCGCACACTGGGGTCCCATGGACCCTTTGTGCATACACTGAAGGGTCATGCTTCCCTTCTGCACTGGATCCCCCAGCTGGTTGTTTAGCTATGCATGCTGCCGGGCCACGTGCGTGACTGGGGGGGTGTCTGCATTCCGCGCCATTCACAAAGGTGGAGTGTTGGGCAAGGGGGGGCACAGAATACAACAGCAGGGACCCTGTTGTATCTTTCATGCACCCCTAGAGAAACCCTGCAAGCTGGGGGAGAACAAAACACCCACCTACAGTGCTGGAAAGAGAGAGCTGGAGGAGGCCATTCAGGCATTCACCTGATGTTGTAAACATTTGTCTCCTATGCCTTCCCAAAATCCCCTACTCACACAGAACAGGACATCAACTTCAGGATCCAGGACAAGCATCCGATTGGATGCCTGCCTGTGTCCTTCAATCCCCCCTCCACACGCAGCAGCGTGCCAGGGGGTGAGGCCATGAATAGCTGCGCTGTGGTAGTGCATACTGCACATCATGCTCCTGTCTGCATGTGCAGAACTAGGCAGGCCGAGTACACTTGAATTACACATGCCTGGTCCCACACTGATACATAGCCCCCAATATGTCAGTAGGGGCTGAGAGCAACTAGATTGCACTTCCACTAGAGCTGAAATGGGGCTAGACACAGCAAGGAAAACTCAGGGACTCAGAGAATACAATGAATGTGCTGTGCTCAGGACCAGGACAGGGTGCAGGCAATGTGCAGTGGCCCGTGAATAAACTGTTGCAAACTCAAAATTGTCACCTGCACTCCAGAGCTAGGAGCTTTTAATGCTCTAGTGAATAGCCAAATCCAAAACTGGAGACATACAGTAGCTGTGGAATACACCTGACTTTCATGGTGTATTCAGCGGCTGTGTCTTCAGTTTTGGACTTGGCTATTGTAGCCAGAATAAAACATTTATTTTGATTTAAAACAAACTTTGTGTTGTGAACTTCACTGGAGCATTAAAAGCTCCTGGCTCTAGAGTGCAAGTGACAATTTTGAGTTTGCACAGAGTTTGCACAGACTCATGGACTCAGCATGGAAAAAATACTAACAGGCTTACTTTTTAAAAATCAAAATGAGCTTTTATTACTGTTAAATATAACTACATGTTCTGATATGATAAGACCCTGCAATACAAGCAGACTTGATAGACCAAATGGCCTTCTTCTGCTGGATTGTTCATGTGTTCGGATGATCTTATACAACACAAACGACTTGTCTAGAAATCAAATACCAAACAAATCCTCATCAAGTAATCAGTGTGACACATATGCTCCACATAAACACAGCCGTCGCTTTCCCCCAAAACGTCACTTCTGATGTGCACTTCAGAGAATGGCGCTACACGTACTGAGAGTACCTGAACAATGGCACATCTGCAAAAATTAAAAAGTAAAAAAATAAAATAAAAAAAAGTTAAAATTATCAGAACGCTTTTTCACACCATTACATGAAATCAATAGCCTTGAACCTATTTTAAGACTATATTAAAATGTAAATCAGTTAATACAATCCACTAGCTCTTTAAATGCTTTCAAACTATGATACAGGATGCAGGTGCAGGACAAGCCCTGAATTTATTCATGGTTCCCAGACCAGGGGACTCTTTCCTGATTCACAATAGTGATGGCACATTTGGCAGCAAGTCCCTCTCTGGCTGATTTCACTTTCTCTCCTCCGTCTGTGATAGCCTTGGTTTTTGACTGGTATTGTACATTGGCTGCTTCTCCTACACAAGTCAGGCCTTCCCTGATTTCCACAATCAGCAGATGATTCTTCGATGCACAGGGCAGCTCAGCCTATGATTATAAGATCCTTTCTGCCCCACACACCACACGCTGGCATCCAGTCCCTAATGTGTGGCAATAAACAGTACCAAGTTTTGTTACTGGCTATGCACCTTCTCAGATGAACTGCAGTTTCAGTCACGGTCACTACCTGAAGCACAACAAAAGTCTCTATCGAATTTGCCGTAACCTTTGGCTTCAGTTCTGTAGCAGCAGGAGTACTGCTTCTCACTCTGATTTACTCTGGCAGACGCACAGTCTTGTCTCTGCAGTACAGCAACACAAGCTGTCTCTCTCAACAGTACTCCAGCGCTTCAGCACCGCTCCCTTCAGCAGTTGACCTCCAACTGGGTTAGTTCTATAACAGCCCTTGCTGTTCACTGGGTGATGGCAGCTTTTGAGTGGCACTTCAAGCCGTCAATTAATGTCATGCAGGCTTGAAGGTCTGTCACTCGACAGGCGATTAGTTGCTGCAAAGGCATCTGAATTAAGTTCATTACAAGTCCACAAACCCTTGAGGCTCTCCCCTCAGGCAATCAGACCATAATTGGTCACCTCATTACCCCTCTAATCCTGTCACCATGCCAGCTCAGGTCAGAGGTGACAAAGATAGACTGTATTCCAAAAGAAGTCCTTCCATAAATGTCCTTATTTACAAGAAACTCTGCAGTTGCACAGTAGTTTGAGCCCCAAAAGATTCCTGTTAGGGTAGGCTTTGACACCTGGACCAGACGGGGCAGAGATCGGAAAAGTCCTGGTCCAGTCAGAAGTACTGATGCAACAACCACGGCTCTGTTGGTGACAGCTAGCATCTTTGACATGTGTAAAGGAGCCTTTAAAGGCAAAGCACACCCGGCGGGGGGGGAGTTAGGGATTACACTGCTTTTTAGGGCTGCAGTGGGCAGAGCCCTGCAGACCTCTTGTGAGCAAAAAAGGACTGCACTCTGACAGTCTGTGAAGCACTCCACTGCACTATTTTTCTGCTATCTGGAAGTCCTGATCAGAACTCGCATTCCGCAATGCAAGACACAAAGAAACACAAAACAAATCATGTAAATGTAAAGAAATGATGGTTAAACTATGCTGACCTTAGCACCACCTTCCACCACATTCCTCAGCAAGCCACCAGGGAAACAAATGAACACTCTGTGGCCAACTGTGACAGGGCTGAATAAGGCCCTGTCCCATTTGTTATGCAGAAAGTGTTTAAACGCAAAGGTCTGTTTTATCCTACCCTTGTCTGTCTCTTCTCTGTCCGGTTGCACAACCAAATTTTCTTTTGAGACCTAGGAACTGATCACTCTGACAATCTAGCGATCCTCCACCTCTCACTATCTCTCTACCTTAACTTGCTGTTTTCTGTCTATTCTTCCCCATTGCGTATCTGTGGTTGTAAAAATATATGTGAATTTTGTGAAACTGTATCCCTTTGTTTAAAACTGTATATAGTTATACTGTTGAAAGGATTGCAAAAAGCTTTTTGGAACTCAAGGGGTTAACCTGAGATGGAGTTTTTAAGCCCTTTGCAGAGTTGTCAACAAGCCGCCAGTTCTGGGACACCATGTACTGTTTTGCTGCATCTGCAAGGAATGAAACTGACAAGAACATTCTGTGAGAAGCAGGCTCGCTTAACGAGTTCCCAGACAAAGACTTATAAAAAATAGCAGGAATGCTTTTACTAGACAGACAAGGACAGCGAGAGACTGAATGATTGAAACTTGGAATTAAGAGATACCCTCAGAAGAAGACTTAGTTTTTTTCTGTTTGTACTGCCTTTGTTAATAGTTATAATGAATAATTCTTATTTTTTATTTTGCTGCTATTGAGAAAAATTAAAAGCTATTTGCGAATTTTGAAACTGCTTCTGGCTTTCCTATGCTTCCTGACCTGTGCTTCGATGACACCAATGGCACCAGCTGCACTGAGATCCCACTGGCTCAACCAACCCCAGTAGCAGTCTGGAGATCGACAGACATCTGTACAGATGAATCTGCAACAAGGTGCACCACGCGACATCGTGAGAGGGTCAATCCATATTAGAGGGGTGGGATCTGTTGCCCAGGTCGACTTGTGTTCATGAGGGGGGCTAGGAGGAGGTGCAGTTGCAGCGCATACAGGGCAGGGGGAGGATTGGAGGAGTTTCGACCAAGGAAGCTAGGTCAGGATATAATTAGGTGAAACTAAAGACAAGAACACTCAGCCTGGTGGATGCAGTTTCAGAAACAAGAATTGGGAGCCTGTGAGCAGGCCGACCCCTGGGGCTTGTTATAGTTACTTGTTTTATTTTATTAAAAGTTTCGTAAAAAGAAAAAATAACATTAGGAAAACAAGACATATACAGCCATATTGAAGGAACAGAATTTTAGGGGGAGCTTTTGATGGTTTATGTAATCTATCAGTTGAACAGATAGACTAGATCATCAAAAACTCCACACCAACTACACACACAGGTATACAGTATGTATAAGTTAGGGAGGAAGGAAGGAGGTAATCTATTTGTAAGTAAACATTAAAATTATAGTAATCCAAAGATTTGTACATAACTGCTTGGAGAGTTAGTGAGGGCTAGCCATTGTCTTTTTATACAGTATGCCTGCCTCTTAGTTCACCCTAGTGCACTGAAGTTGAATCCTAGCTGAGATGCTGCTGATTTACAATGAGTCTTTTTTCTACCTATTCCCACAGTTGGGTAAACTAGAGTCCCTAGAGGATAAATGACATGGCGGGGTATGAACCTGTGAGCTGCTCACTGTGGTAGTACTCTTATCACCAGACTACACTGCATCACAATTTAACATGTCCCACATATAGTTTTTTTTTTCCCAATCATAAGGTCAGCAACCCACCCACACTTACATGATTGAAATGAGAGGTGTGCATTTTTAGGACTGCAGTGGGTGGAGCCCTGCAGATCTCTTGCAAGCAAAAAAGGATGCCACTCTGACCCAACAACAATTTAGGAGTTGTATTACAGTTGCCTCCATGGTCTGTGAAGCATTCTGCTGCACTATTTTGCTGCCATCCGGAGGTCCAATTTGTGCCATTTCCTCACCGGCGCTTTGGCCTGGGTCCCTGATGCTGTTTCAGTCTCTGTTTGGCCCCACATAATGTTTCTCCTTGTAAAGAGGGTCTGGAGGAGCACAGATGTGGAACCACTTGCAGTCACACCAAGCATGTGCGAGCTGTCGGTCCGCACATGCGCACTGGTGCGCATCTGTTTTCTCGCCACGATAGTGGCACATTATGAGCTCCCCCACTGCTCCCAGCCCCCAAGATTACTTAGGTGGGGTCTGGAAACACAAGGGCTGCAGTGCAGAAGCCGTAAAACTATTTGTTTAAAGAGCACCAATGACCACTCTGGGACTGAATATATACATAATAATGACTGCACATGAATATTAATGAACCCAATTCATGAGCAGCTGATTATTATATATATATATATATATATATTCAGTCACAGCGTGGTCATGGCACTCTTTAAACAAATTGTTTTGCAACTTCTAGCAACTCTCAGACCCTCTTCCGTGATCTCGGCTGCAGCTACATCGGCTCTGGCCAGAGTTTGTTGTGCTCAGGCACTGCTTTGTAGCTAGTAAGAAGAAGGTACTTACAAGCGATTGTTTTGTACAAAGCAGTTTTAGTGATCATTTGTGTACTAGTTTTTTACTTATGCAATAAGGCATGACGGTGGGCATTATGCAAGTAATAATACCAGACAAGGTGGGCGATATTGGGCAATACTGGACCGCCCAGGGGCGTAATGAGGCCCGACACCACAGGCGGAATGCCTTATAGCCCCTGGAAGGTCCGGTATTGCCCATACCGCCACCCTGGAGGGTATTATTGAACTTAGAAAATGGGTAACTGTTACATTTTTATATGGGATTTAATAAAATTTAAAAGAAATCACGAAAATATAGTAAAAGTGAGGTTTTAGTATTTTTATTGTGAAATAGTTCCTCCGTTTTTGTGGTGTTCAGTGTCCTGCTGACCTCCCCCCCCAACAGAGGCAATCTCTTGTTTTGCTCTCCTTCTTCAATTTTGCCATGTCTAGAGTAGTACTGTTTCTCACCGACATAATTAGTTGAAAAAACATTTTTTGTGTTTTTGGGGGTTGCCTAATTTGGAGGACTCAGACAAGCTGCTGTGTACTGTGGATGGCAGACTGGATTTGCGAGCGGTCTGGTGCCTTTGCGAGCGGTTCGGCGCGTGACGTTTTTGAACCAGGAAGTGAAAGTCGCGCTTTTAATTACTGATTGCTGTACAGTGCTGTTCTTTTTTTTTTTTTATTTTGGGCCAGTAAGTAGTCTTGTCAGTAGAGATGTTATAGGTGTTTTACTGTTCCAGCATGTTTGGAGGATGAAGGCCAAACACCAGAATGGAATGTGTGTGTGTGGGGGAGAGAGAGAGAGAGAGAGAGAGACGAAGCAGCAAGGTGGCAAGTAAAAAAGTAAAATGTGGAAAAAATGTTCAGTGGGGCTAAAGTTGAAAGGTTGGGAAATTATTTTCTAACGTACAGTATTAAACAGGTGTGACAGTGAGTTGGGAGATATGATTTGGGCAGTGTTGGATGGGGTAAGATCTCTCACTAAGCGACAGAAAAAAATGGCGGCTTTTTGAAAGTGGGTGCCCAGTGCTTTAGCCAATTATCAAGCAGGCTGGGCACAATGATAATAGTGATGAGCCTGGTAGGGTTGGCATGGCTGGGACTTTTAACTTACAGGGCTCTCACTGTAAGTTAATGTACCCCTGACATCCAGTGACATTTCTTATATTTGCAAGCCCATTTTCTAAGGTGGGATAATAGCCTGTGTTGGGTGGGTTGAAGCACGAGGTGAAGCTGAGTGCTTCCACCACCCAAGAAGGGCTGTTAGCCCACCATAACGCACCCCCTGGAGTGCCTTATTGTGTTTATGAAATGGGTTACTCTGTACAGAATCATTTTTTTAAATGTGTCATTACATTTATTTAAAAAAAAAAGATGTAAAAATGAATAATCATACTAAACAAAAAAAATAATGCAATATGGTCACGGTTTTTGGTTGCTGGCTTCCAGCAGGTGGCGCTAAACTGCTTTGGTGACAGTACTAAGAGTAGGCAGTGGCTTCACTTGTTGGGGCTGCCGTGAAGTGGAGTGGCGTCAGAGTTTATGGTCAGGTAATAGGGGCTACAGTAAAGTGGGATCGTTTTGCAGTTGGGTGAAAGGCTGGTGTGTGTGGAGTCAATTCCAGTTTCCAAGCAGCATCCGGTGTCTGCACAAGCCCTTTACTCACAGTTGTCAGTTAAGCAGGAGATAGAGTGAATGGGACATGGCAGACGGCAGCCCAGTGAGAGCTGTAGAAATGACTTTTAGCCACAGTTTGCAGCTAAGCTAAAAGTTTCTCTTTTTTTTTTGGATGTGCATGTATAGGCTGTTCCATCTGTCCCCCCCCCCCCCGAAAAAAGCAGGTGCATAATAATTAACAAAAAAAAAAAGCAACGGCATGATCCACTCTCTGTGTGGCGGGCAATGATCAGTTGAGGTAGAGCACTGCTAAATGTGAGTGGCCAGTCTGGTGGTCTGGGAGTACTTTCAGCCGGGCCATTGTGCTCGGATAACGGCCCAGCTGAAAGCGGCTCTCAACCAATCAGCATTCAACATTCTTAGTGCCCATTTCTTAATGTAGCTTTCCCTGCAGCAGTAAGATGAATGTATTTATTCATTTTGTATTTCTTGGTGTTTGTGGTTGCAGTTTTCTTGGTGGTTGCTGGTTGCCTTTTTTGGGGGAGGGTATTTTCCTGTAACTTTTCCATTTTAGGTTTGCTGACTTTCTTTCTGAAGTTTGCAGGTCATTTTTATGTTTGCTTGCACGCATGTGCAAGAAACATAGTGCCATCATCCGAGTTTTTGTAGGTGTGGCACCCTGTCTTCCAATTCAGTCAGTGTGTTTGCAGGCACAGCCACAGTTCACCAATGAATGCTGCAGCTGTCTATGACAGCAGTTGAAAATGCAATGCCGTACAGTTGAAAGGGAGAGCTCTGCTTCAGTGAGCAGTGATAAGATGGTGTTGATTAGCATATTGCCGGCAATGCTGCTTGTATACATCTCTGCTTTCTCTTCCTTTATTTTCTTTCTTTTTCTTCATTGGTGCCCAATCCCTCGTTGGCTCAATCAAACCCCCCAAAAGAAACAGACTTCCAGTTGCCACGCTGGGAGCCCACCCCAGCCTGGCACATGTCTGTATCTGCCCAATCCCCGTCGGCTCCACGCTCCCCCAAAAAATCTTCCAGCTGCCACACTGGGATCCCACCCACTGTTAGCACAAATCCCCATCATCATCCTCAGCTCCACTGCCCCCGAAATAAAAAATCTTCCAGCTGCCACGCTGGGAGCCCACCCCAGCGTGGCACAAGTCTCACGTCATCCTCCTAAACAAAAAAAGAAACACCTGAAAAGAAAAAAATGGTCCCTCGTTGATTGTCTTGCCCCCTTCAACCCACACCCACCTTCTGCACATCCACCTCCCCACACCCCCAACTCACCCCATACTTACCTCCGGAGGCCGGTGAGACGATCTTCGGTGGACCGGGAACACGTCTGCACTCTTCAAGGCCGACCGCGAACTGAAGAAATGCTGGTAAGCTGTATAATGGAATAAATAGTTTTTTTTCAATTTTGATGCATATCTCAGGCATTTTTTGGAATTTTGGCACCACATTTTCAACCTGGGGTTTTTGGGACCCCTCCTCATGAATTCTGGCACTCTCATGGCGTTAATCAGCCCAGAAAGGTGATTTCGCGGTCACTGCATGGAACCACCTTTTGGAACCGATTTATGAACCAACAGTATCACAGTTCATGAGGTAGGCCCCCAAAAACCCAGTGTTGAAAATGTAGTGGAAAAATTCCCCAAAATGACTGATTTACGAGTGTGCATTGCGCATTTCCTACGCACTCTCGTAAGTTCATGAATTTTTAATATTTTCACTCCAGATTTTCAACATTGCCATTTTGTTACACCTCCTTAAGAGCAATACAGCTGTCATTTTTCACATCTCACCCAAAAAGCGTTTCCACGCATGTAGCACACAATGGCGCAGTCGGTGTGCAAAATCAATGTTCGGGACATATTAAGATAATCACAGTGACACTGTTCATGAGCAGAGGTCTTAAAATGGCTATGTTAAAAATTTGGTGACAAAAGTCCATAAAATGACTGTGTTATGAGCGAGCATTGCGCAGTTTCCACAGACCCTCGTAAGTTCATGAATTTGTAATATTTTCAGTCCAGATTTTCACCACTGGCATTTTTCCACACTTCCTTATGAACAGTACAGCTGTCATTTTTCACACTGTGGCCAAAATGTGTTTTCGCACTTCCAGCGCAGAAATGCATAGTCGCTGTGGGAAATCACTGTTCGGGACACATTAAGAAAATCACAGTGACACTGTTCATGAGTGGAGACCCCAAAATGCCTCTTTTGACAATCTGCTGTAAAAAATCCCCAAACTAATTACATTACGGGTGTGCGTTGCACAGTTTCTATGCACACTCGTGACTTCACCAGTTTTTTAATATTTCATTACAGATTTTCAACATTGCCATTTTTGACACCTTCCCATGAACAGTACAGCTGTCATTTTTCACATCCTGTTCGAAATGTGTTTTCACACCTGTGGTGCCAAATGGCATAGTCGCTGTGCAAAATCAGCTTTCGGCTAACCAACTGATATTGCCACTGTTCATGAGGTGGGGGTCACAAAAAAACATGTTGAAAATTTGGAGTGAAAATACTAATGAACACCTGAGTGAATTAGGGTTTCCGACCATATGCTTGGCCCGCACTATGAAGAATGACAGGCATCAGGATGTGACTTGGATTGTTGCCTGTAATGCTCATACCATTCCACCCCACCCACACCCTGCAGCCAGTGAGAGGCATCAAGGTGTGCCTTGGACTCTTCAGCCCCAAAGTTCACCCATTCTCTTATACAGCACCCATCTCACCATATTTCCTGATGGAATGGGGTGAACATAAGGGCCAAAGACCCCAAGGCACATTGTGACACTTGTCAGTGTCTGCAGGGTAGGGTGTGGTGAAATGGCATGGCCGTTATGCCTGACGACCCAAAGGCACACCCCAATGCCTGTCAGTATCTGCAGGGTGGTGGTGGGGTTGGCTTCAGTTCAATACTTCACTGCCATTCCTATTATGCAGTTCTGTAACTCCTACACTACCAATGCCAATGCCAGCAAGCAAACATTCGGCATTGACAAATGCTTGTTAATTTTGAGGTAAGCTTCTTATTTTGTTGCTGGATTTGCTTTGTGTTTTTTGTTTACTTTTTGCCTTTTTGGGTGGGTGGTTTTGCAGTTTGTTTTTTGCAGTTGATTATTGTGTTTTGGGTGGTTTGTATTTTTGTCTTTTTGGTGTGGGGTGGTTTTGCAAATTTTTTTTTCGGTGATTCAGATTTGTCTTTTTGGGGTGGGTCAGGTGGGCTGGATACATGGAGATGGGGCAAATGGGGTAATGATGTGATTCCATGCTGCAGTTGTGTTACTTGCATACTGATATTTGATCTCCACATCTCGCTGCTCAGATAACATGCCATCATGAGTACATCATCTGTGGGTTAGCGCACTCCAATGTGACCATGTTATGAGCAATGAGCAGGCCCGATTGGCCAGAACCACTTGATAAGTGAGAATAGCATTTCATTTATGAGAAATACAGAAACCGCAGTTTACAAACTTGTTCTTTTCAGTGAAACAAAAATGGTACTGTTTTTAGTTTAATGTTGAGGTGTTCAGGGATCTGACCCCATAGCCAAGCAGAAGTCCATCATGGGTACTGACTTCCTTTTTGATTTTCACAGGTGGTTCGGGATCAGATATCCCATTGTACAGTGAAGTTACGACAGACCACTGGACTGATGGAATACTGCTTGGAAGTCATTAAAGAAAATGATCCCAGTGGCTTTTTGCAGGTTAGTGCTTGCTTGTAATACTATCCCCCTCACTTTGGAAACCTGATATGATATGCAGACTGAGAAGTTTCGAATACACAAGGAGAAGGTAGTGTTAACCTTCAAAAGCTTTCTGTTTAAAAACACAGTTTTAAACCTAATCGTCATTTGAATGCAGTCAAGTTCAACATTCTCACAAGCTCATCTTCTAATGATTTTATGCATATTATAAAAGAGGTATGAGAAACAGAGCTTTCTGATTGGCTGTAAGCATTCTGTTAGACTTATGTTAATCTTTCATTAGCGTACATGTATAGCCTGATCATATGCTGAACAAGGTTTAACACTGTTTGAAAATACTGTTCGTTTGTTTTTATTATAATACCACTAAGGCATTCCCAGGGGCTATGTTAATGGTCAATCAGCGTTTAAGGGCATGTGGCACTCAGCTATGCCTCATGCAGCATTACACCCCTAAAGGACGATTAACAGACCCTTAAATGACTCGTAAACAAGCTGCTTCCCAAAGCGCTCCAGTACCACAGCCTCGTAAGTCAGGGGCTTACCTACAAAATCTTTTGGTCCATTTTGCTCCACACTATGTTAATCCAGAGTCACTAATTCTTAAATGTATGCCTGACATGTAAACAGACCTCTTTTTATACTGTTTCAGAATCATAATCAGTATGTGGGAAAAATATTTTCAATACCACGTGAACAGGCTCTATGGACAGAGAGAAACATAGGGGGAACTAATAAATTACTGATTGGAATACACCTTCAAGTGTCTGCATCTTGTTAAAGGACATTAAAGGGCCCCAATTAGGTTGGAACTTTCAGAGCAGACGATCCATGGGGGGGTTAGCCGAAGAACCTTGGACTGTTGTTTAAAAATGTTATTATATTTTCCACAGAGATCATTTGTGTTGCTCTAGGCTATACTGCCAGACCCTTGGTTGGAAAGTTTGACATACTAAATGAGAGCCCCATTAGTCATTTAGGATATATCGATGCAGTACAGCATCTTGCTCTCATGAATAGTAGACTGGCACGATGGTAGGTGCTTAGAGTGAGTCAGTGCTCAGCTGGAGTTATGGATTTTTTGCTCAACATTCTTTATTTGAAGCAACAACATCAATAAAATAATTTGGTCTTGTAACCTGCAGTACTGTATAGTTAAATAAATATTCTTTTAAATAACAAAAATACTCCCATTTATTTCCTTCTAGACATTTTCACCCCCTAAATGTCAGGGGTCAGTGACCCAGTAAAAATGTTAGTGTGCTGTAATTCCAAGAAACAGAATACGAGCCTTCATTGTTCGTGTCATTTTTTTAAATTTTTTTTTTACTTTTTTCTTGATTTTTTTTTTTTGCTATATCAATAGATTAACAGTAGTTTTCAAATATATTTGCATTTAGTTCCCTGTTGCAAAAGAAATAAATGTTATAAGTTCAGACTGGGAAGTTATTTACTTTTGGATAAGAGGAGTCTGTTACATTGCTTCGGTGAAGAACAGATTGTCAGTTGGGCTGTCAATCATCCATTCCTTACATCAGTGACATCATTGGGGTAGATAACAGAGTTTTACATTTTACTGAAATCATTGAGTAATGGGGGTCAGCCATGTAATAAAGCAATGGGGTTGCATCAAGAGGATGCACATAGTACTACAGCATTGTTGTGTTCTTTCCGTGTTGAGCTTCCATGAGCCCCCCTTCCCAACACACACATATATGTATGCACACGCACTTTTGTTTTTGACCCCTCCCTTATAGGTCAATATAAGTAGCTGTTACAACTGCATTACCATTTTCATGGATTAGGGCCATAAGCACACAGCCAAACTGCAGCATGTGGTTTCACTGGAAGAAACACATAAGCAGACTCTTACAACACTTTGGTGTCTGAGTCTTTTATGTTCGCCATGTGTGCATGCACAGTGAACATTTTGTTAGCAGAGTGGCTTTTGAGGGGTGTGACACTGTCAGTCCAATGCAGAGCGGTCTGTAAGGGGCTTGTCAGTGTCACACCAGTCATCAGCTAGGCTGATCATGACACACTGTTCTGGCTTTCTATGTGTAAACTTTGTGTAGTTCAAAGGAGAGAGCCAACCATTCATAGGTCAGCTCTTTCCTTTGATCTATATAACGCCACCCAGCAAGCACAGCTGATCTGTCATGATCAGCCTGCTGAGGTTTTATTACACCCTGTAAAAAAGAAAACATCCATCGATATATGTTGCTGCTGCGGCCATCACTGTTTCCTGACCCGCCCACTCAGCACCCACCACCCCCAAACACAACACCGACACTGGGGGTGTCCAATCCCCAGTGTCACCAACTGAAATAAAGAAAACCATTGCTTGTAGCTTTTTTTAATATACCCTGTATCAGTGTAAACCATCCATCCATGTGTGTTGCTGCCTCTGCCATTGTTGTTCCCCCACCTGACCCTTCCACTCGGCACCCACCGAAAATGTCCGTAGTAGTTTTTTTGTTTTGTTTTAATATACCTCTAAAAAATAAAACTGTCCATCAATGCCTCTTTCTACTGCCACCCTTACTGTTCCCCCACTCAACTCTCCCACTCAGTACCCCCCCACAAACATAACACTGACACTGGAGGTGCCCAGTCCCCTAATGTCACCACCTGAAATAAACACTGACACTGGGGGTGCCCAGTCCCGCAGTGTTGCCACCTGAAATAAACACCGACACTGGGGGTGCCCACTCCCCTAGTGTCACCACCTGAAATAAACACTGACACTGGGTACAACAGCAATACCAGCAGCAAACATTTGGCATTGACAAATGCTTATTTATTAGCAGAGCTGAATATTGCACATACAGGAACAAAAAGAACTGCTGTTATGGTTGTGAGTGCTTACTTTGCTTGCAGGGCAGCAGGGTGAGGTTACATGCCAGCTGACATTTCAGTTGGCATCCAGTACCACGCCTTCTTAAAACCCAACTGGAACCACGTTTTGTCTTAATGTGCCTTCTCTGGACAAAAATGCTACAATAAAAAAAAAATGAATAAAAATACTTGCCAGTCTGACTGCAGTCTACTGCCACAGAGCTACAGTAGCAGTACATATTTGTCCCACTTATTCAGAGTATTGGAAGCACTGGAGACAATGGGATCTACTGGTTAGGGCACAGGCCTGGGAACCAGGAGATTCAGGTCCAGGTCCCACCCCAGTCACTGGCTATCTGTATGACCTTGAGCTCATCACTTGGCCTCCCTGTAATCCATTACATCCAGCTGTATGATTCTGTAGAAGCAGGACCTCACTGAAAACAAGGGGCCTGAATCAGAACCGCACTTACCAAGACCACGTAGCCCCAGATCGTACATTGTGAGCCCGCTAAGTCATGCTCGACAGGGGTCACAGCTCCTGCCTGTGCACCCACAGTGGTCATGGCGGGCACTTTATGGCCATTCACAAATATAGTGACCTTGCAGGAGTGGGCACACTGCATGTGTCATTTGTGAACTGCCTGCTGTACAAGGATGGAGGAATACGCATGGGCACAACTGGAGCCTGGCAGACCAGAAATCATTCTGTGTTGGGGAGAGGACCACTACATCACCAGGTATGGGAAGACACCGTGCTGAGGGAGAGGGAAACCACTGCACCACTAGGGAGTCTACCAATAGCATGTTACAAAGGGGGGGAACCACCAGATCACCAAGGAATGGTAAACTTTGATGGGATTTAGGGGGGCACATTCTTCTAAGATGCCTATGTGCCCCATTCCACCACTGCAGCAAAGCATTAGGCATGGTGACATGCGCTAGCCCCTTATCACAATGCCATACTGTGCCACCGTTGCAGGGACATCCCGGGTCTTTGTCTGGCACAAACAGGGTGTAAGCTAAGTATGGCATTTTGCACTGTGCCAGATTCACAGGAGGGGATTCCTACCTATACCTGCCATCTCTACCCACTGTTGAGTATTGCATTTTGGGGTTGTGGTGCAACTTTGCGATTGCAAAGCACCTGTTTGTTTTGATTTTGAGAAGGTGATTTAAGTTCATGTATTTAGTTTATTTATTTGAAATTTTATTGACCAGAGTAGCCCTGTAAGATTCAGTATCATGTTTTCATTGGCTTCCCAGGATACTGACAAATAAATGGTACATTGTAGTTTTAAAGAAAAAAGCACACATACAAACAACAATCATACAATGTGCAAATATGAAAGTAAGGTGACATAGTGGTCTCAAAGTGCATGGCTTCATAATTATATGGAAAGTACACAAATTGGATTGAGAGGCATCACTCGCTAGGAATTGGCTCCTGTGGAGTGCACGACATGGAAAATTTGAAGGAGTGTTTTTGCTATTCCCAGATATCTGATGCCCTGATAAGGAGAGTACATATTACTGAGGATCAGTGGGGAAAGGGGACCCTCACTCCCCGAATGACCACAGATTTTGATCTGACACTGGACAACGCCCCACTACTGCAGTCCATCCATCAGCTGGACTTTGTACAGATGAAAGGTAAGAGCAGGGAAGCAATACTGAAAAAAACCATTCAGAATAATTTATTTTTCTCCCCTTAAAACCCTTCCTGGCTTACCTGCCTTTGTAAATCTTATGTATTCAAATCCCTGTTTATCTTAGAATCATATTTTGCACTTAGTTTGATAAATCCTGGTATTGTTGACATGCTTAACTCATAGGTATGCTTAATACCGTTGGCAGAAACTATTTATTATTTATGAGAGCTATCAAATCAAGGCAGCACCAGCTTATTATTAAAAAAAAATTAAAAAAACAGCCAAGTGATGAATCTACAGCAGGGGTCGAGAGCCTCATGAATGGTGAACATTCCTGCTGGACTTGAATAAAAATACCCTGGGTCAGATTTCCAATCTTTTGTGCCCACCCTGAGCCTGGCTGTATTTTCCAGAGGACTTTATCAGCCCAGAGTTTAAAACCCAGGTCCCAGGTTTATAGCTTAGTGATCTTCCTCTAGGGTATACTGCCACCCAGAGGTGGCAGCACAGACTTATTTCTGACAATGGTTTTGCCGCATGGTATGTTTCAGACTGAGAAAGAGACTGCTCTGTGCTTTAAGTGGCTCTAGGTATTCTATGGAAAAGGGCCCCTTATTCAGTATATAGTGTTCAAATGGAAACCCTCATTAGTGAGATTCATCAGTCAGGAAGCTGAGAATTCTGCGACTTTTGGTTCAGATAAACTGGGATATTTGATATCACTGATTTCCAGAGTATTGCACACTTGTCTGAAGTCATTTATGAGATCTGGCTCGCCGAAATATATTACCTAGTTGAATCATTTTACAAGTGTTCCCGGACAAATTTGCATTTCCTATGTATAAATGTCTTGTCAGAAAAGCCTAAGCACCAATTTAAAACATGAGCCTGACTGGGTTATTGACAGGGACCAAAGTAAGTAGGGTTCTGCGCCACTGTGGTCATGGATCATTCTGGCATTTCATGGACCCTTAGTCCATTCACTATTTAAATGAATAATTCATTTAAAATCAGCATTTTACAAAAAAACAATACTAAATAAATTTAAGTGCAGGCACCCTTTTTTGATTTTTAAATGCTCCATAGCTGTTTGAACATCTTTTAGATTTTTTGAGCAGCAGTTAACCAGAACAGAACATTGACAGCAACCTCTATAGTGTTCACCAGTGAAAACAGGAATATCACTGTGTTAGTGTAAAATTGGGGGGTGCCTAAAGCTAAAAGTTAAAATTCCAAGTTCAAAAGTAGCAGTGGTACTCACCCTTCTGCTGAGGACCCGAAAGTAATCAGCAGTGTAGTTCTTTCTTTTGCTGGGAAAAAATAATATATATATATATATATATATATATATAGATAGATAGATAGATATCATCTTGCAATTGATTTGCCCCAGATAGCCCATCTGAGGTACAATATCTTGTCTATGGTGGTGTCCGGCTTCGACACAGTTTTATAGCTGGGAAGACTGAAGGTACGGAGGTCGGAGGTCACACAACGTACTTATGGTCACAAAGTGAACCAGTGGGTATGATGGGACTCAAGCATGTGAACATCTGGTTTGCAGTTTGATGCTCTAACCACTAGAGTATACTTACTGTATTTTCTTACGTAAAACAGCTGTTCATGTAAGCCCCCAAAAGTTTAGACTCCAAGCATTTTATAATTTTATTTCCCACCATGTAACAGCTAGGCCAGACCCCCTTGATGTGAAGTGTAGTTGGTCTAGCAGTATTAATGGCAGGCTAGAAAGCTGGAAAACCTGGGGTGAGCCTTGTAGTTAGTGCTCACCCCAACAACTTCAAGATACAATTTAACCAAAATGAAAGGGAATATGTACCATTTCCTATATGAAAGTTTAAAAGTTAGAACAAAAACACATGAACTAGATTGCTAGATTAGATTTAGCAAATGTCTTCAGCAAAAAATAAAGAAAAACACCTTTAAAGTCCCAATATGGGGACATCACTATTATGTACCAGAAAGTTGTGGTGATGTCACAGCCACACCAACACTTAAGGGAGAACAGAACAAATAGCTCATAATGGCCATTACCACTACTTTCAAATGAGCCATGTTTGCATACCTCAGTACTCTTTGCAGCTGCTGCCTCCCCCATTCTTCTGATCCTCTAGTCAGTCAACTTGCCAACAACAGCATCCTTGATCTCTACATGCTCCTCCTTGTCTCTCATATATTACAAGTGTGTGTGTGTGTGTGTGTGTGTGTGTGTGTGTGTGTGTGTAAAACTGTGCTAATGCTGTAGTTAAGGTTATAGCCACAAAAGTAAGGAAATGTGGCATTAGTGTTTCCAAACCTAACACCCCACCCCCATGCTGTACACACCAACAGGTGTCGGGGGTGTGTGCCTTGTGGTCATCAGACCTAGTGCTCACCTCATTCTCCTATACTGTACCCAGCTCAGCTTACTTACTTATGGAATGGGTGAGCATTAGGCTGATGACCCCAAGGCACACCATTAATGCCTGTTGGTGTGCAGCGTGGGGGGTGGGGTGTTAGGTTTGAAAATCCTAATGCCACATTTCCCTACTTTTGTGGTGTAGCCCTAACTAGAGCATTAATGCAGTTTTGAATATATATATATATATATATATTGCAAAAACTTTGTTAATGCATTTGGGTTGCCACGACAAAAGTTGGGAAATGAGGCATTAGGGTTTCACCCTTAACACCCCACCCCTGCGGAGACCAGGAAGCATCAGGAGGAGGGGGTGGCTTTGGGGTCGCCAACCCTAACATTCACCCCAGTCCATTGTAAAATAAGCTGGGTGGAAACAGCATAGGAGAATGATGTGAGTGTTATGGTTGGAGACCCAGTGCCACCCCCTCTCCCATGACACCTCCTGGTCTCTGCAGAACAGGGGTGGGTGTTAGGGTGAAATCTTAATGCCTCTTTTCCCTACTTTTGTCATGGCAACCCTAACTGATGCATTAAAGACATTTTTGCAACTAATTTCCTTACTTTTTGAGATAGTATAATAGTATCCTCATTTTACTGTGGGAGCGCAGGGTCCTTCAGACCTTGTGCTCCCATCCCTCCACTGAGATAGTGTAACAGTATCCTTATGTTACGGTGGGAGCCCCCATCCCTTCATTGAGATAGTATAACAGTATCGTTATGTTACAGTGAGAGCCCAGGGTCCTTTGGACCCTGCACTCCCATCCCTTCATTGAGATAGTATAACAGTATCTGTATGTTACAGTGGAAGGATCCTGCGCTCCCATCCATCCATTGAGATAGTATAACAGTATCCCTCTGTTACAGTGAGAGTGCAGGGTCCTTTGGACCCTGCGCTTCCATCCCTTCACTGAGATAGTATAACAGTATCCTTGTTTTCATCCTTCCATTGAGATAGTACAACAGTATCCATGTATGTAGCTGTGGAAGCACAGGGACCTCCAGCCCCTGCACTTCCAGTTATAGCATAGCACTCACCAAATTGTCACCATACCCATGTTATTACCATACCTCTTGTTCCCGGCACAGAAACTTTCTCAATCCCTGCTAAAACGTAACTGTGCAGAAGCGCATTGCCAATCCCCAGCACAGGTACAAAGACACATTTTGGACAGGATTTGAAAATAACAGCTGTGACATACACGAGGTGATGTGATGTAATAACAAGCCCATGTTGAAAATTTGGGTTTAAAATATTTAACATTTCCAAAGCTGCAAGCAGATATAAAGAAATTGCTACAAAGAGTCATAACTCTGCAGTTGTTAATCATTTTGAACCCAAATTTTCAACATAGCCTTCATATTCCGTCTTTCGGATGAGACGTTAAACCGAGGTCCCATCTGCCTGGATTGGTGGTAGTTCAGGTGGATGTTAAAGATCCCATGGCACTTATCGAAAAGAGTAGGGGAATTTCCCCGGTGTCCTGGCCAAATTTCCCTCATTCACTAAAAAAATACCACCAACAGCTTAATCTGGTTCAAGGTCAGTTGGCATTCATCTGTATCCCCCTCCCCCGGGTCGTGCCTGAAAATAGGCAGGATTTGTCTAGTGCACTTACCCGGTCAACAAAAGCTAAATAAATAAATAAATAAAAAATATGACCTCACTGCATGTACCAATACATAAAGCTTTCAAATCCCTGCCAAACGTCATTCTGCGTAACCACAGCGCCATTGTACACCACAGATCCGAAAACACATTTTGACAGGATTTGAGAAATGACAGCTGCAACATACATGAGGTGGGGCAATAAGAAGACTATGTTGAAAATATGGGGTGAAAATATTGAAAATGTCCACAGTTACGAGCGTGCGTAGTGAGATTGTAACGAATACCCATAACACAGAAAATGTTTGAAATTTGGACCCCAGCTTTTCAACATAGCCTTCTTATGATCCCCCCCATGAACAATATGACTGTCATCACACAAATCCCACTAGAAAGGTGATTTCACCAACTGACCGTAAAAATCACCTTTTCTCTGGGAGTTGCCTAACGACCATCATATTGTTCATGAGGTGGGGTCCCCAAACAGCCATGTTGAAAAAGTGGGGCTAAAATTCCCAAAAATGGCCAAGTTATGGCCAAATGTTGAACCCCCCCCCCACACATTGAAATACACTGAAGCACATTTACCTTAGTTCACATTGCAGTCACCGGTTCCAGCAGCAAGACTTGTCTTCATTTGGCAGAGCGGGTCTTGAACCTGGGACCTCCTGAGGCAAGTGAGGGTCAGTAGGGATGTCAGGGGGTGTGGGGAGTAAGGTCCGCAGTGAGAGGTGCAGTGGGGGTACGGGCATGATCGGCGATAGACATTTTTTTCTTTTGGACAGGTTAAAAAAAGAAGACGACAAGGGACGGTTTTCTTCTTTCCAAGGTATAATAGAAGGACACTCCAGTGAGGGTGGGGGGATGCCACTAAGGGCCAATAATGAGTAAAAAAAATATTCAGAGGGTGGGGAGAGTTGGGGGGGTAACCACTAGCCACCTGGGCTAAGATGCAAAATAGGAAAAAACGGCAAACTGGCAAAACCCCCAATAAAGGGGTAAAAAAAAAAACATTTCAGAAAGGGGATTGAGGGTGGGGAGTGCCACTAGACACCGGGGTTTAAAATGGGGGACACAAAAAAAATTGAGGGGGACCAAATGGCCCCACAACACTTTTATTTTGAAGGAGAGGAGATAGCCCAAAAGCAGTCCTTGCTTGACATCTCCTTTGCTTGTTCACCACCCTGATTCATCAGTCAACAGGCAGACAAGGATTCCCGGTCTGGCCATCTGGTTACAAATTTTGACAACCAGATGGCAGGACAGAAATCCTTATCCACCAGCCAAATTCCTTGTCCGCCATCCTGATTCATCACTGGTGGACAAGGATCTCCGATCTGACCATCTGGTTGTGAAAATTCAGGACCAGATTTCCAAATCAGGGATCCCTGTCTGCCAGTTGATTACCTTGTTCACCAGTGACGAATCAGGATGGTGAACAAGGAATTTAGTGAGTGGCGAATAAGGATTAAACTAAGTAAAAAAAAAAATGTTTCTGGGGTCATACAGACTTGCGAGACCACACAGCGTAGCTCATCAACTCCCAATGAGCAGCAGTCATACAACAATGTGTGAAGCAGCAACCCCTGGGCAGAGTTATGACAGTTTGTTCAGGACAAAATGAAAAAAACAAGATGGCGGCTGGTGAACAAGGAATTTTTTCTGGCGAGCCAGGCTTGTCAACTGGTGAACCAGGATTGGCCCCGACAAACCAGCATCCTGGTTTGTACCATGCAGCTATCCTAAAAAATAAAAATCCCTTTGAAAACAGTAAGCTGTTTCTATCGTAAAAATTGCAGATCAACATTCAGCACCGTTCCTGCACAGTGTGATGAGGAAAAAGATGTAAAAAGTGGCACATTTTAGGGTTGTTTCACTATCTGGATCTCAGAATATGCAAATCTGGCCAGAGCGAAACTTGGAAAGTCAAGAGATCTACCCCAGGAGACCACGCATGCAAAATTTCATGCAACTCTGTTGAACGGTTCCACAGTTATTAAAGTGCAAAATTTGAAGTTTAACATAGAAACTGCTGCTCAACCCTAACTAATGGGGGGGGCACTATTATATCCCTATTATATATATAAATATATATTGCAAAAAAACTTGTTAATGCTCTAATTAGGGTTAAAGCTACAGAAGTAGGACAATGTGGTATTAGGTTTTCCAACCCTAGCACCCCACCTCCACCCTGCACACACGAAAGGCGTTTGGGGGGGTCCTTTGGGTCATCAGCCCTGACACTCACCCTATTCCATAAGAAAATAAGTTGAGATGGATACAGTATAGAAGAATGGGGTGAGCATCAGGGCTGACGTCCCCGAGGCACACCCCCGACGCCTGTTGGTGTGTGCAGGGTTGGGTTGGGTGTTAGGGTTGGACGCCACATTTCCCTACTTTTGTGACTTTACCCCTAATTAGAACATTAACAAAGCTTTTTGCAGTTTATTTCCCTACTTTTTGAGATCGTATAATCATATCCTTATTTGCCTGTGGGAGTGCATGGCCTTTTGTGCCCTGCGCTCCCATCCCTCCATTGGTGCGTATATGTATGGAGAAGTGGAAGGGTGGGGCCCGGAGGTCCCTGTGTTTCCATTTATAGAACAACAGTGACCAAATTATCAGCATAGCCATCTTACTACCTCACCTCATGTACTTGGTACAGAAAGTTTTCAAATCCCCCACCAAAATGTAATTCTGCGCAACTGCAATGCCATTCCATGCCAAGATTTGAAAAATGACAGCTATCACATACATGAGGTAGGGTAATAAGAAGGCTGTGTTGAAAGTTACGAGCATGCGAAGCAAAATTGCAATGAATGGTCATAACTTTGCCATTTTTAATAATTTTGACCACCAGATTTTCAACATAGCCTTCTTATGACCCCACCTCATGAACAAGGTCAGGACAAATTGTCAAATCCTGCCTGAAAGGTGATTTCACCAACTGACCGCAAAACCGCCTTTCGGGCAGGAGTTGTGTAATGCCAGTCACATTGTTCATGAGTTGGGATCCTCAAAAGGCCATGTTGAAAATATGGGGCTCAAAATCTCAAAAAATTGCTAAGTTATGCATAAAAGTTGAAGCCCCCTTTGAATACATTGAACCGCATTTACTTTAGTTTCTCATATTGTAGTCGCTGGTTCCAGCAGCAAGAAGTGTCTTCCATCAGGGAGTGGGTCTTGAACCTGCAACCTGTTTAGGTGAGTGAGGGTGTGTGGGGGTGTACTGGGGGCATGGGATAGTAGGAGCTGAGTGGGAGGTGGGTTGGGGGGGCTGATCGTCAAGGGACCATTTTTTTACAGGTTAAAAAAACATCTAGGGACCGTTTTCTTTATTTCAACTTTTTGATTCAGTGGGAGGGTGGGTGCCACTAGACACCAGCGAAAGCTGGAATGGTGTTCGGTGGATGGGGGTGCCACTAGATATCAAGGAAGGCGGGAATGTTGATCGGTGGGTGGGGGGTGCCTCTAGACATTACGGAAAGCTGGAATGGTAATCAGTGGATGGGGGCTGCTACTACACACCAGGGAAAGCCGGAAGGGTGATCAGTGTGTGGGGGTGTGCCACTAGACTGCAGAGAAAGTCAGAATGGTGATTGGCGGATGGGGGGAGTGCCACTAGATACCAGGGAAATGGGGAGCGGTGATTGGAGGGTGGGGGGAGGGACCGCTACACTATGGAAAACCGTTTCATAGAGGATCGGTGATCAGGGAGGGGGAAGGGACCACTACACTATGGAAAACTAATATGTCATATGGGATCGGTGACCGGGGGGGACCACTACGCTATGGAAAACTAATATTTAATATGAGATCAGTGACCAGGGAGGGGAGAGGGAACACTACACTATGGAGATAAATTACAGGGAAAGGCTGGGAAAAAGCTTTTTTCTGTGTGTCCCAAATCCTTTTTCGTAACTTGTAATCTTTTTTCATTTGAATAAAAAGGATTCATGAAAAAAGATCTTAACGAATGATGAAAAAGGATTTAAAACGTAGAAAGAAAAAACATTCCAGGATCATTTTGGTACCAGACAACTGCAGTATCCAACTAATGGAGTTCCAATGAGCAAGATCAATTTCCTGGTGTTCCTACAGCACCACACCTTCATGGGTTCTAAGTATTTGACAAAAACAAACAAAACAGAAAACAAGATCATGGCTCATGAAAAAGGAATTTTTTTCTGGCAAAAAGGACTGGTCCCTCATGAAAAAGAATCCTTTTTCGTGAGGCCAAATCCTTTGTCAAACTTTATACCTCTATCCTGGAGAGTGATCTTCCCATTGGAAACCATGGGAACTTAAAAATTGAATAACTTTGCAGCAAATTAATATTTTTACACCAAACAAATGCAAGGCAGTTCCATGACCCTAGCTGTTTATACATAAAAAAATTCATGCCAAAATTTCACACAATCTGGGCGCAAGGCGATGAGGAAAAAACTGAAAAAGTGGCAACTTTTAAGGTTTTGCACTATCCAGATCTCAGAATCCACACACACAACTGGAACGAAACTTGCCACGTCAAGAAAACTATCCCACAGAACAGTGCATACCAAATTTTGTGCAAATTCATTAATCAGTTGCAAAGTTATTAAAGTGCAAAATTTAAGGTTTAACATTAAACTTGCTACTCAACCCTAACTATAGGGGCACAACCGTGCCCCTATAATATAAATATATATATATACAGCATATATATATATATATTACTGCTGTTCTACCGCTTTACTTTCTGCAACTTAAATGTATGCTAAGTTACTCTTGTATTTATTAGGGGACCTTCTTGAAAACTAGGCATGAACCTAAATGGCGATATCCTGGTGTACAAAATTCTAAATAAATACAACCGATACAAAGGAAATGCTGGCACAACAGTGCTCTACATGTGCCATGCTCTAGTAAAACCATGAGTACAGTCAGACCTAGTTAATCCGTAAACATTTGTTTTTGCCCATCTTGTTTCATAATAAAAATATACCTAGCAACCAGACAATGACAAGAGGATTTTTTTCTTTACTTTGGAAATACAGTTCTGAGCAGTTAAAATCATTTTATTTTATTAAACATTTATTAATGATTAGTTAGCTTAGTTTAATTTAAAATAGTCCATGATTATTTTTTGCTTAGAACATTCTGCCCCTTTTGCATGTACATTTTTTATGCCAAGAACACAGTCCATAAGTTTCTGTGTTTCCTCCATGGGGTTTTGCTCCATGTAGGAGCAGAGAATCAGTTTTTCACTTCACAGCTCAACAGGGATTTTCTCAGCAGAGGCTAGCAACAGATCTTTCAGCCATGGTTCACAGCTGATGTAGGGCTGAGTTACTGTTGGAATGGGAGGAGGGACACCTTGAGAATAGCAGCTGGAATGAATGGGAACAGTGCTTTGAGAGCTGGCAGAGCCAGTAAGCAGCCAAAGCTGAGCTACTGCAGGAGTGGGAAGGAAGGCAGGAGGGAGCTTTCTTTATTAATGGTAATAGGAAACCGTTTTCTTTTTGGGACGTGGATATGATGTTTTATCCACACTTCTGGCAGTGTCTTTTCTCTTTGAGAGGTTGCCGGAAAGTCTTCAAGCTGGCTCCTCCCAACCACCAGGGTGGTAACTTCCATGGCTCTGACCCCATGACACCAGATCTTTTTTTCCACTGGAAGAAGCAGGTTGCCTCTTTACCGCTCCCATGTTGATTAGGTCCTCACACTTAAATCTTTGGATTTATTGCCAAAACATTAACAACTCTCATGAGTTTCGTCCTCAGCTCGATCTCCGATTGCCACCATCATGGACAATAAGTCCATTCCTGGGTTCCACCAGTGCTCTTGTGGGCAGAAGATGGCCAGGACTGACCCGCACGGCACTTGCGTCTAGTGCCTGGGGCACGAACATGATCCCCAGGCTTGCAATTTTTGTCGCTCTTTTCACCCAAATGTTCTGGAGGACCATCTCATCCAACTTAAACTGGGCCGACCAGTGCATTGAAACCCACCAGTCAAATACAAGGACGCTGGTTGGATGGTCTCTGTGGCTGTGGGGTCCACTGAACAGATTGCAGCATTTGAGGAGGAGGAGGTAGCCCAGGCTGCAGCTCACTCCTCTTTGGCTTCTGCCTTCATGCTGCTCCAGCTGAGCTCGACATTCACAGGGTCCTTTTAGGAGTTGTATCAGTCCTTGCCAACCCTCGGTCAGGGACCCTCTGGGCAGAAATCTAAATCCCCAAAAAAAGAGTCCAAAAGAGAAAAAGAAAGGGCTCACCATTGTTTTTGGGATCAGGAGTGCTCTTGATCGAGAGCTTCTGATTCCCGTGCTTCTCCGGATCTGACTTCGGTAGAATCCTCGGCCCAGGCCACTGCCTCCACGGTAACTCCATTGGGCCAGTTGACCGAGATGCTGGTTGAAGTCCTGGCTGAGATTTTTCTCGAACAGACTGACCAGTTGTCGACTAAAGAGGCCAACACTTCCTTGTCCGGGACTCCGGTACTGACTCAGACAGTTGGAGGGATGGATCAGTCTGCTGACCCGCTGCCTCTGGTCGATGACCAAGACCCAGAGGAGACTCAGTGCTCACCAACTCCCTTCAAGCTCCACCACCAGTCCCCCCCGGTGGTCGAGGTTGAAATCTCGGCCTTTATCCCATGAGTCAAGCCGGTCATGCCAACACTGGCATCCCCGCTTTTGGCACCAAGGGATGTGGCACCACCACTACTCTTCATCTTCATCCTCCTCAGGTGAGGAGAGGCTTTGGCACTAATTGCGTCAATGCTACGAGGACTTAATGTGGCAACAATTGGTTCTTACCAGCGTCAAGCCAACTCCTGCTTCTATGCTGGCCATCACCTGGCTGTGGCCCACAAGGTCAACGTCATCTCCATCGATGGAGCTGACCAAAATGGTCCCAGCTCGGCCGACTCTGGCATCTCTGCCAATAGTGGTGGAATCACCGCCTAAACAGCCACTATCCAGCACTCCAACTAAGGAGTCTTGGCTGGCTAAGGGGGCATCCCTATTGGCTGTCAGTCACTGTCACCCCTGACTATCCGTGGCGGGTCAGTGGGGACTCAGGCAGTCGACCCCTCTTTAATGACTCCTCAGAGTCCGAGGGATCCTCCCTGCACTCCCATGCAGTCAACATGACATCTGTGGGGACCTCTCAACAAACGAAGGCTCATCTTCTTTCATGAGCCTTCTCCGCCTGATCGAGTCAACAGGTATGAAAATGGAGCCTGTCCAAAAATGAGCTCATTACCTGTTGACTAAGATCTTCAGTTGGGGAGACACTCCAATGGAGGCTTTTCTGGTGACAGAAGCCATTCTTGGCCCTGCCCTGGAGCTTTGACAGCACCCCACTTCATGCCCTGCGCCTTCTGCCTGGATGGCCCGCAACTACGCGGTATCCACCAGTTCCCCTCTCGGGATTCACCAAACATCCCTTGGCTGAGGGATTGGTGGCAGACTCTGAGTTTAGGTGATCTGGCAACACTGGGGATGTTGACAAACCACCTGACAAGGAGTCCAAGAAGTTGGACCATGTGGCTAAGAAAGTCTACGCTGCCTCCTCGCTTGGTCTCTGCCAGGCGAGCTCGGCCCGCCTCATGGCCCACTTCTCCCATGCCCTGCTGGGCACCCTCGATGTGATGCTTCCTCATCTGCCTGCAGACCTTCAGGCCACAGTCAAACAGGGCTGGGACCAGGACCGGGCTGTAGCCAAACAGCAGCTCCAGACAGCCATGGACATTGGGGACTCCTGTGCCCGCTCAGTGGTCATGCGCCACAGGGCTTGACTGAAGATCTCGACTTTCATGGCAGACACTCAGCACAAGCTGGTAAATGTCATTTTCCTGGACACTGTGTTGTTTGGGCCTGGCGTCAAGGGTCACCTTACGCGTGTCGAGAAGTCCATTGCCACCTTGGACTCCGTGACATCTGCCTAGAAGGACCCTAAAGGCTCCAAGTAGCAGCAGAAGAGGAAGTTCTTTTGGTCCAACTCCACTCCTGTGGCCAAACCAAGCCAGCCTCAGGCTGGCCAGCAGGCTGAAGTCTGGTGACCTCAGCCCAAGTCGGTGGTCTCAGTCGTTCATAAGCCTGGAGGGAAGGGCTCCAGTGGCACCTCAGCCGGGCCCTCCTCCTCCTCCTCCAAGCCTGCCAAGTGATGAGATGAGGGGTGCCTCCCTCATGCCCATCACACCTAACCTGGGTCCTCCAGTGGGGGGCAGGATCTGCCACTTCCTTTCCGCCTGGTCCGCTGTCACCACGGACAGGTGGAATCTAGAAGTGGTGGGTCAGGGTCTGCCTCTGGAATTCGAGCAGAACCATCCTTACTGAGCCCACACCCCACGGAAGGACTTGGTTTCTGCAGACATGCTGTCAGATCTCAGAGACACAAGGAGGTTGTGATTCCAGTTGCGGATCCTCCAGTACACCCAGGGTTTGTCTCAAGGTACTTCCTGGTGCCAAAGCGGACAGGGGGCTGGCACCTCATTCTAGATCTGCATGACCTGAACAAGTTTCTCAGCTAATGTACCTTCAGAATAGTAACGCTGTCTCACATCATACCATCTCTGGAGCAAAATATGTGGTTTTGCTCCCTGGATCTTCAGGATGCATTTTTCTACATCCCGATCCGTCCGTCTCATCGCAGATTCCTCCACATTTGAGTAGAGGGAGCTGTCTATGAGTTCCAGACTATGCCATTCCACCTCTCCTCAGCCCCCAGGGTCTTTGCCAAGTTTATTGCAGTGGTGGTAGCTTACCTGAGGTGCCGAGGGGTCCAGGTTTACCCTTGCCTGGATGACTGGCTAATCACAGGTCCCTCCAGGCAGGCGATGGAGTGGTCCAGGGACCTGGCCCTCCAGAACTGCATCTCCCTTGGCCTCCTGATCAATGAGGCCAAGTCAGAACTTGTGCCTTTGCAGGTGATCAACCTCACTGGAGTAGAGCTTGACTCTTGCAGAGACAGAGCCCGGTTTCCGGCAGACAGGGCAGAGGTTCTCTCCTCCTGAGTCTGATCATTTCAGGTTGGGCAATTGCGCCCTGCCCAGGATTTCTGCGCTTGCTTGGCTACATGGCGGCCAGCACCAGCATAGTCCATTGGACCCTCTAAAGAATACACTTCCTGCAGTGGGAGTTGCCCAGCCAGTGGTCTCAGTGCAAGGGTCACTTCGACCAGCTGATCACTGTGACCCAGCAGATCTGGGATGCCATCCAGTGGTGGTTAGTTCCAGTGAATTTGCTGGAAGGGATCCCATTTGTCCACCCAGAGCCGACAATCATCTTGATGACTGATACTGTTCTCACAGGCTGGGGTGCCCACCTGGGGAAACACAGAGTCCACAAGCACTGGACCCCCGAGGAGTCCCGATGCCACATCAACCTGCTGGAGCTCCAGGCAGTCTGGCTAGCGCTGACTGCATTCGCTACATACATCCTGAGTCAGGTGGTCCAGGTCCAGATGGACAACACCATGACCATGTATTGCTTCAACAAACAGGGTGGAACGCACTCCCTGCCCCTTTGCAGGGAAGCTCTCCATGTTTGAACCCTTGTGCGCAGCCTGGAGGTGGATCTCCTAGCCATCCATGTGGCAAGAGCCTCCAACCAGCTGGTGGATGCTCTCAGCTGGGTGGTTGAGGTGTCTCAATGAGTGGTCTCTTCATCCAGAAGTAGTTCACAGTCTGTTCTCCCAGTGGGACACCACTCAGGTGGACCTGTTCGCCTCCAGGGAGAACACAAAGCTTAGGCTGTTTTGTGCCCCCCCCAGCAGGGAACGCTGCAGGGGGATGTCTTCTCAAGGCCCTGGCCCCAGGCCTCTTCTATGCCTTCCCTCCAATTCCCTTGATCCACAAGGTGCTTCTAAAGGCCAGGAGGGACAAGGCATGGATGATCCTGGTGGCTCCAGACTGGCCACACCAGTTCTGGTATCCCAATCTCCTCAGCCTCAGCAGCAGGTGCCTGACATGTCTTCCCCTACACCCGGACCTGCTTTCCATCAATCAGGGGAAGGTACTCCACCCGGACCTTCAATCCCTGCACTTGACAACCTAGTTTCTGAGCGGCTAGAATTCCAGGCTTTAGGTCTCTCTAAAGCTGTCTTCACCCTTGTGCAGGCATCTCAGAAGGAGTCTACCAGGAAGTGTTATGCTTTCAAATGGAAGAGATTCTCCATTTTGTGTCAGGGCAAGGGATTGGACCCTTTGTCCTGTCCAGCAGCTAGCATTCTTGAATATTTATGGTCCCTCTCTGCCCTTAAGATGCACCTGGCAGGCAGCTCTGCTTACCGGGTGTGGGCCAGTCAGCAGTTGGTGGTGCAGGAGAAGGTGGCCTGGTGCTTCTTCAAGGGCCTTGACCACATTTCACCTCCAGTGCATGAATCACTGCCACCATGGGACTTGTTGCTGGTTTTGGCAAGCTCATGGGCAAGCCATTCGAACCAATGCTCAGGTGTGAGATGTATCACCTGTCGTGGAAGACCGCCTTCCTGGTGGCTATCATGTCAGCCAGAAGAATCAGTGAGCTCCAGGCACTTTCGGTGGAGTCTCCTTACCTGGTCTTCCACAGGGACAAGGTTGTCCTGTGCCCCAACCCGAAGTTCCTCCCGAAGGTTGTGTCGGATTTTCACCTGAACCAGATGATTAATCTCCCAGTGTACCTCACCAATCACTCCTCAAAGGCTGAGCACAGGCTCCATACTTTGGACCTGCAGCGAGCGCTAGTCTACTATGAGGAGCACATGGCTGGAGTTCAGAGAAGGTTCACCAGCCATTTGTCACCTATGCTGAAGCTGCACTTGGCAGACCTGCAGCCAAGCAGACAATTGGCAGGTGGATTGTATCCTGCATTGATCTCTGCTATAGGTTGGCTGTTAGGGAGCCTCCTGGAGGGATAAGGGCTCATTCCACCTGCCATACCGCTGCATCAGTGGCTGCTTCCTGGGACGTCCCTATCCAGGAAATTTGCATGGCTGCTACCTGGAGGTCAGCACACACCTTGATTTCCCATTACCACATTGACCTCGAGTCACACCAGGATGCTGGTTTGGGGGCCTCAGTCCTCCAATCCTTATTTCCTAAGTAGGAGGTGTGCGCCTTGCTTCCTTCCTCCCACACAACTGCTAGGAGCTTGCCAGAAGTGTGAATAGAACATCATATCCACATCCCTAGAAAATCAGGTTACTCCCCTGCAACAGTAGTTCTAGGAGAGGTATATGATGTTTATCCACACAGACCCACCCAACCTTCCCTGGTTTTGGTGCACAATACTCCAGTGGGAAAGATCTGACATCATGGGGTGGAACCGAGGGAGTTACCACACAGGTGGGTGGGAGAAGCCAGCTTGAAGACTTTCAGGCAACTTCTTAAAGGGAAAGGACACTGCCAGAAGTGTGGATGAATAAGAACTACTGTTACAGGTGAGTAACCTGTTTTTTTTCTGCCTCTAGATGACCTCCTGTTTTGCTTATGGACTGTATACAATTTTCTGGTATGTTTTGACCTTTTTTTGTTACATTAATGACATTTTTTTTTTTTTTTCTTTTGTAACTACTTTGAATCCCTTTCTGTTCATCAGTTGCTGTTCTCTCTTTTCATACTGCCAGAACATTCTATAACATTGATAACACCATTCCAGGTCATTCAGATGAACAGCATGGAATAATAATAATAATAAATCTTTATTTTTAACATGCTTTTCTAAAATCAAGGCGCCTTAACAGCAAACTTCACATAAAAACAATAAAATAAACACAAATACAATAAATACTGAATTCATAAAATACAATAAAATCATCATCTGGGATATGCCATCAATCATAAATGGTGTCACTGATGTCATGGAATGGCTTAGAAATATGAGAAGAAAGACCATCAGCTGGTGAGGAGGATGGAACTCTGTGCGAGTCTGATGGCACCCCAAAGTTAGGTTACTTATTTCTTAAGAACTGGTCAAAGCATATCAGAATACATAACTGGCATGGAAAGGAAAATAAGAGAGCTATTTACCATCTAAAAATAATCTCTTTTGTGCTTTAAAATGTCAGAGGGGATTATGAGGGCTTCGCAAAACTGCCATTAACACACTCATTAACATCTGCACTGGATTATCCAGGTCAAAATTAATGGGGATAACGGTCTCAGTACTCTAAACACAGCATTCAGATTCGGAAACACAGGTTACCATGTTAAAGAGGCAATTAACATGACAATAAAATCGGGCTCAGAGGATCCCTGTTCAGATAATCAGGTTTCCATAATAACAAGGCACATATAACCAGGTCTGACTAAATGAAAAGAGTGTACAGTCAGAAGCATCAGTATAAAGTGATTTATGTATCACAGGTCAAATAAAGTGCAAAGGCAGTACACAGGTCAGCACATATAAACAAACCCGCTTACCCATGGACACCAGAAAACTGTGTGCACATTCGGTGCTCACGTGCCTTCCTCGAGCTGTACAGAAAGTACTGGAATTGTTTTGTAGGCAAACCTGCAAAACAGGATCCGGTGCTTTTCTTCGTAATATGATAGATTCATCTCAGAATTTGTTCTCTCTTTCTTTACTGCACACAGTTCGGGCCGACTGATGGGGCTGTGACATCATCAAAACTCCCTTTTTGGCCACAAAATGGATTTCTCCACATTTCATTACTACTTCAGCAATAATTTTTCCATTTTACTTACAGCATATATTAAACTAGTAACTGGAGTATTAATTGAATTAGAGTAGCTTCTCACAAATACTTGAGATTCATACTCATGTTGCCAAAGTACTCATTATTCATCACAAATTGTCTGCAGTGCCCCAGGTGACCAGGACTAGTTCACTGTCTACCCACCACCCACCCACCTCAGTCATCTCCCTCCCTGATTCCCCACCTCATGGCTTATGCCAGTCAATCCCCCACCCCAACACTGTCTTTTAAAAGTCACCACCCATTCCTAGCCCACCAGTTGCAAAGTAAGCATGAGACAACATCCTCTTTAAAGTTTTTCATCCTTCCCTATGCCTGCTCTACAAATATGTGGGGGAGGGGGCAAGGTGGGTTAAAATTGTTAAGTGCTTGTTTGGCATATACAAAAATGTGATTGTCCTGATGGGCACTCACCCCACCCAACACCATCTTAAGCCAAACCTTATCTCCCTAGCCCAGCCTTCTACCAAAGGCCTGGATGATTAGGCAATCATCTCCCCATCCTGACCCAGATCCGTGACTGGAGGAGATATCCTAAAACATTCAGGCTACTCACCTGGTCCCCTCTTTAAGTCTCCACAGTGCACAACACCACTATCATAACATCTAGGTGGGGGATTGGTTGTCCTAGTATTACTGAAGAAAACTAGACAGACCTTTCAGTACTAAAGGACAACACTGAAGGAAGCTCTTCTATGTGTCTGCAATTAGATCAGCGAAATCCAGTCTGGTCTGCTTCCTCTCTCTGCCCCACTCAGAAGCTATAAGAGAGGCACTGTGGGAGGGGACTAACTGGACAGACAGTTTCCATCTATCCACCCCTTAAATCATGGCTTAGCTAAAATAGGAAAGACAAAAAAGGTGGAGGCATTGCACTGTACATTACAGAAAAATTCAAAAGTTATCAGATATGTCAACAGGACACTAGTACTGAAATCTTATGGGCTAAAATACACTTGAGTAATAACATTTTGACAATAGATCTAGGATATCGTTCACCAAACTTAGGAGTGGAAGAAAACAGACTCTTTATAGATGAAATAGAAAGCATGGAGGTAACTGAAGACTATATCCTAATGGGTGATTTTAATCTACCAAATATAAACTGGTCTGCTCTCGGGGTTAAGGGTCATTTGGAAAAAAGATTTCTGGAAGTTTCTCTCCAACATGACTTGGAACAACTAGTGACAGAACCGATGAGAAACAATAATACACTTGACCTTATACTAACTAATATCAAGGCTGTAGCTTCATTACCATTTATATTACCACCGCTTGATGACAGTGATCATAATATGGTCCAGTTAAATTTAAAAAGGTTTGCTAATAACAACAGAGGAATTATAAAAATTAGGGACTATCATAGGGCAGATTACTCAAGTATCAAAAATTATCTGGCTACATGGAATTGGAGGGATGAATTCAAAAAACTCAAACTTGAACAATTATGGGAAAACATAAACAATAGAAATGAACATTGCATAGTAAATTGGGTTCCAGAACGTGTTAAATACAACAATAATAAACAAAGAATTCCACTGTGGTGGAACAATGAAATAAGACATCGCATTAACAAAAAACATGGATCCTATCATAAATATAGTAAACACCGAACATCAACACACTAGAATAGATTTAAAATTGTTGGCAAATAAAACAAAAAAACTTATACGGTCTGTTAAACAGAAATTAGAAATACAACTCACCAAGAATTCAAAAAACAACAAAAAAGGGTTCTGCAATTACATAGGATCATTAAAAGGCCATCAAAATAGTGTAGGGCCCTTGAAATCAGATAACTTAATCATAAGTGATGAATCAGAGATGTCCAAAGAACTAAATTCTTATTTCAGGAATGTGTTTAGACCAAAGGAGGATATTGATACAAATGAGTTGACTAATAGTGACACAACAGTCTTGTTTACTGAACAAAATATTGCAGGTGCTATTAGTCAAATGAAAGCTAGTTCGTCTCCAGGACCTGATGGGATTATGCTGAAGTTCTTAAAATAACTATCCAAAGGACTAACTGGTCCATTGACTGCTCTATTTAACATATCACCGAATGAAAGTAAAACATTACAATCATGGAGAATAGCTAATATTATACCAATTTTTAAAGTCGGTAATAAACAATTGGTTAGCAATTACAGGCCTATTAGCCTGACATCAATTATTTGTAAGTTAATGGCAAGACTCTTACAACATAAGATAATTGATCATATTAGTAAAACAGGTTATGTTGATATATCTCAGCATGGTTTCACTTCCAGTAGGTCCTGTTTGACAAATCTTATTAACTTTTTTCGAGCCAGTCAGCAAAGCCATGGAAAATGGAAAGCCTGTTAATATTATTTTTTTAGATTATGCCAAAGCGTTCAATACAGTCTCTCACAAAATTCTGATTGATCAGCTAATCAAAATAAAATCACATGCAAACATTGTAAAATGGATAGCTTCTTGGCTACAAGATAGACAGCAGAGGGTAGTTATACGAGGACATGAGTCTGACTGGGGAGTTGTTACTGGCGCAGTACCCCAGGGCTCTGTGCTGGGACTGCTATTGTTTAATATACTTGTTTCCAGTATGCAGACAACAGGATGCATCTGGATAAGTAAATATGCAGATGATTGTAAAGTTGGGTGTATTGCGAATGATGCGGCAATCTGTGGTTAACTTACAAGCAAGCTTAGATAAACTTTGTAACTGGGCAGTGGATAAGAAAATGACATTCAATGAGACTAAGTGTAAAGTAATGCACATGGGCAAGAATAACATCAGGACAAACTACATAATGAACAATATACAACTAGAAGTAACATCACAGATAAAGGATCTAGGTGTCATAATATCAGACAACCTGAAATTTGATACACATACAAAACAAACAGTTGAGAAATGTTATGCTATCTTAGGCTGTATTCATAAGCATATCAGACGTATGAAGCCTGAGGGCATCCTCTCTCTCTACTCAAGCCTTGTGCAACCCACTTAGAATACTGTGCTCCTTTTGTGCTCCCACCTCCATAGGTGATTTATCTATGGTTGAAAAAGTACAGCATAAAGCCACAAGGAGAATTAATAATATGGCAGATAAAAACTATGAAGACAGGCTTAAAACACTTAGATTATTTTCCTTGGAAAATGGATCCTTAAGAGGAGATCTAATCTATACTTTTCATGCTTTTCAAAAAGATTCAGTGTTAGACACAATTTGACTTGAAAAACAATTAACAAAAATAACACAAGGTCACACAACTTCAAATTAAAAAGCTCTGTATGCAGAACTACAAGGTGACAAACGTTTTTCACACAGAGAGTCCCCTCTATATTGAACTCCTTACTAAGTAATGTTGTAATGAGTGAAAATGTGGAACAGTTTAAAAAAAAAAGCTAAATCATTACATGGGTGAAAAAAAAAATATTCTTTCCACCATTAGGTTTAATAGTGATGAGTTTATCGTGGGTTTCGCCTTCTGAAGCACTCTGGATCGGGAGGTCGATACCACTCCATTCCCAGAAGAAAGGGTTCTGAAAGAACTCTTAAAACTGAAGGTGGACAAAGCAATGGGGCCTGACGGGATTCACCCAAGAATTCTAAAAGAACTAAGGGTAGAAGTAGTGATACCACTGGCTACCCTTTTTAACAACTCATGAGAGGATGGTGTGGTACCGGAGGACTGGAGAAGGGCAGACATGATTCCCCTTCACAAAAGTGGGAGCAAGACAGAGGCAGGAAACTACAGACCTGTTAGTTTGACCTCAGTGGTAGAGAAGATGATGGAGTCACTTCTAAAGGAAAGAATTGTTGAGTTCCTAGAGGCCAGTGGCACACAGGACCCAAGGCAGCATGGATTCACAGCAGGAAGGTCACGTCAGACGAATCTAATAGATTTCTTTGACTGGGTGACCAATGTAGTAGACCAGGGAGGGGCTGAGGACATGGCCTACCTAGACTTTAGCAAGGCATTTGACACAGTCCCACACAAAAGATTAATATACAAGTTAGCCAGCCTTGGAGTGGGTCCCAAAGTGGTAGCCTGCATAAAAAATTGTCTGGACAACAGGATACAGAGGGTAATAGTAAACGGAGTTCACTCTGAAGAAAGGGGGGTTACTAGTGGGGTACTGCAGGGTTCACTATTGGGACCAGTCCTCTTTGAAGTCTTTATAAGTGACATTGCAGAGGGGACTGGAAGGAAAAGTATGTCTCTTTGCAGATGACACAAAGATCTGTAACAGGGTTGATACAGAAGATGGGGTGGAATGGATGCAAAGGGAATTGGCAAGGTTGGAGGAATGGTCAAACGTATGGCAGCTTAGATTGAATGCAAAGTGCAAAGTGCAAAGTAATGCACCTGGGAAACAAAAACCCAAGGAAAGAGTACACAGTGGGGATGAGATAATAACAACAACAAAAATGGAAAGAGACCTGTGAGTAGTCATATCAGATGATCTTAAGGTGGGCAAGCAATGTGAGAAGGCAGTAAGGAGGGCTGGTGGGATACTGGGATGCACAGGGAGAGGCATCACCAGTAGAAAACAGGAAGTTGTTATCCCCTCTGCACAGACAGCTGGTGAGACCCCATCTGGAGTACTGCATCCAGTTCTGGAGACCCCATCTCCGCAAGGATATAGACAGGATGGAGGCTGGCCAGAGGAGGGCAACTAAAATGGTGCAGGGTCTGCACCAGAAGACATCTGAAGAGAGATTAAAGCTCAATATGTATACTCGGGAGAGGAGGTAGAGGGGGACATGATAGAAACTTTCAAGTACCTCAAGGGACTCAACAAAGTCCAAGAGGGTAGCATCTCTCAGAAAAAGAGATGTGCAAGAACAAGGGGGCACAATTTGAAGACAGAGGGGGGATGGGATGGCTCAGAGGTAATGTGAGAAAGTATTTTTTCATGGAGAGGGTTGTGGATACATGGAACAGCCTTCCTGAGGAGGTAGTGGAGTCAAAAACAGTGGGGGGATTCAAGAATGCATGGAACAGATGTAAGGCAATTCTAGTGAGGGGTAGGAGGAAGGAGGCTGTTGGTTAACTAGGATCTGCAGCCTATCCATTAGGTAGGGAAATGGGCAGACTAGGTGGGCCAAATGGTCCTTATCTGCTGTCAAATGCTATGTTTCTATGAACTTGTACTCAATTATGAAACTATAAAACTATCTTCTGGGTCTCTGAGCCATAATGCACCTTCCATGTATGTGCAATAACCTTACTGAGGGATCAGCATATTTAATTTCAATTTATTTTCCCACAGTAGACCAGCTGAGATGTAATATCTGGTTTCCAGTGGGTTCCTGCCTCTACTCATTTCTGCAACTTGGTGGACTGGAGAGTTGTGGGATTAAGTGACTTACCCAAGGCCACACAGTGAGTGTGTGATATTATTTAGCTCTAGTCAGGTTTGTACCTGCAGTCTCCCAGTTAGTGCTCTAACCACTAGACCTCACTACCTCTAAATGTTAGGGAGAGAAAGGGCCGGGGGCCACCGTAAGCCAGTTTTGGTTGGGGGGAGGACCAGACAGGAAAACTTGATTTGTGTATATGTGAAAAGGACATTTAAAATTTTTGAACCCCCTTTTGCACTCCCCTGCCTCACTGTGGATCAGGTGGATATAAACCTTAAAGAGAACATAAACCTTTGTTGTTCCATTGTTCTAACTTAGTTTAGGCAAGTTCAAGGCAGGGCATTTATTTTTACGTAGTGCCACATCCAACACAGACTCAGAAAGCTTCACAAAATTCCACAGCCCATAAAACTATTAAACATAACATAAAAATAAGGTACAATAAATATACAGAAAATATGATGATTATGAACAGACTCTGCTGAAAAAGAGGGAGGAATAAAAGCATCTAGCTTTACCTTAAAGGTATAGTTATATTTATTTATAGTCTTTTCATACTGAATGTAGCAGGGTAAGTGGAGAGAAAACAGAGATTTGTAGGCAGTGTTTGAGGCACTTTGAAACTTTCTTTAAAACTGTGACAGGTGGTGTGGGTGAAATTAGCTCAGGAGATTACTCTTGGGCTGAGTAGATTCAGGAAGCCCTGTGAGTCAGGTGTGTAACTGGAGAGTGGAGCTGACAGAGCCTTAGGGCCATCTTACAAGAGCACTATAAAAGCACTTCCACTCTAATGTGTCCAGCATATTTGTGTCCCAGTGAGTGAGTGGAACTATGGAGGAGTGGAACAGGTGACTGATGTCTTAGGCGTTGGCAGGCGTCAGCAGAGGAAAGTAAAGAAGCAGGGAACTCTGTCGGTTGACTTAGGTAGGGCACCTGTTCACTACTGTGTAGCAGTCACTGCTGGGAAGGGCAGAAGATGAAAGGTAGGCCAAAACTAGGAATAGGAGTAACACTCTATCCAAGGTAGGACTATAAAGAGATTTTAAAAAATTCACAGGGAAACACAAATAGAAATAAACAAAAACAAGGGGAAACTAGAAACACCCTTTCAGAAGCAAGGGTACAGATGTTTTTCCGGGTAACACAGGGAAGATAGAAGTTAAGAATGCTGGAAGTGGTGCAGTGCAGTGGAGTGGGGCTGCAGTTTTCATTTTCAGGGAGACCTTCTGGAGATTGCGGTGCTGCCCCATCTGCACACACCTCGCTGGGTAGAGGGAGGAGGTCACTCGACTCCAGGCCAAGTTGGCTAGGATTTTGGGGACCTCTTCCTTCACCCAGGGCCACCAGGTATGCCACTGTTACTTCAGAGGATGCCAGGGAGAAGGAACAGGTGAACTATAGTGGGATCTGGAAGGGTGGAGCGTGAGACAAAGGCACATTCCTCAACCGGTACCACTGTGTAATTCCTACATCACTCTGGCGGGGCAAGCCTGCTGGGAGGAGGCATCCCGTGGTGGTGACCAGGGAGGATGTGGGGGCCTTCATAGTGGAGACCCCAAGGAGGTTGATAGACAACTCCAGAGGAGGAGGAGGAAGCAACTTCTGGTGGGGAACTCAATTGTGAGGGGGATAGTTTGGGGAATAGGAAAGGTGGAGAAAAGTAAGTTAGGTGCTTTTGCAGTGCCACAGCCCAGAAGGATGGGAAGCAGATCCTGAGGATCGCTAAGGCAGCAGGATGGGAGGGAGAGCTGGATGTCATTGTCCACCTGGGGACTAATGACCTAGCTAGGGATGGTTCTGGGATAGTGCAGGGGGAGTTTAGGGAGCTAGGGAGGGGTTTTAGATAGGTAACTTGCTCAGTGGCTTTTGCCGAGGTACTGGCTGCCTACGGCAGGGGGGAAGAGAGTAATGTCCGCACCAGAAGCTTCAAACTCATGACTGAAGGAATGCTGCAGTGAGGAGGAATTCGTCAACACTGGGGACTGGACCTAAATGAGGGTGATGGCCTGCATCCATCCAGGAGGGGGAACTACAGTCCTCAGTGGACAGTTTAAATGTTTCTTCGATGAACATTTAAACTAGCCTAGGCGGAATGAATCGGGGAGGCAGAAACTGCCACCACACAGACTGAAGTAGAGAATAAGGAGAACCTGACAGGAGAGGAATCCCCAAGGGTGTAAATTAATAAAGGAAGCAGGGTGGTAGATACAAAGGAGGAAAGAAACATGAGCATTAAATAGAGAGGGGGAGGGAGGCCAAAAGGAAAAGGGAGGGCAACAAGCAGAGTGGAAACAAAATGTGAAAAGCTATGTGTGTGAATGCTAGAAGTCTAGGAAATAAGACTCTGTACCTAGAAGCCATCATGACAGAGGCCAGCTTTGATATTGTTGCCATTACTGAGTGATGGTGCACTAAAAACTGTAACCGGGACAGGGCCATACCAGGCTGTACTCCATTCAGGAAGGACTGGGTGGGAAGGAAAGGAGGATGTGTAGTGCTTTATGTGAGGGAAAGCATTAAAGCGATGGAGACACAAGGAATACGGAGGAATGCAGAGGTACTATGGGTCAGCTGGAGATGGTGAATGGTGCCACTATTTGCACTGGAGTGATCCATAGACCTCCAGCACAGGGGGAGGAGCTAGATAAGGTACTGGTGGAAGCCACTGGCAAGATGGCAGAAAAGGGGGAGGTGTTGCTGGTGGAGGACTTCAACCTGCTAGATGTAGATTGGAGCCTCCCAGCAATAGCTTCAGCTAGATGCAGGGACATCCTGGACTCTCTGTAGAGGACATTCCTCAGGCAACTAGTCAGTGAACACACTCATGATGGAGCAATACTGAGCCTGGTAATCACTAAAAGGGACAGTGTTGCAGACATCAATGTGGAAGCCACATTGGGACTAGTGATCACCATATGGTGTGGTTCAGTACAAAGACAACTGCAAAATCGAACCACACAAGGGTGAGGGTCCTGGACTTTAGGAGGGCAGATGTTATAAAGATGGGTTAATGTCTCAGGAATGACCTGGCAGTGGGGGATGAACTGGGTGAGGTGGAGGAAAAGTGGGCAAAGCTGATAGAGCACAGTTAAGGCAACAAACGTCTGTGTCAAACAAGTGAGCAAAAGCAAGAGAAAGGGGAGACAGCTATGTTTTTTGGAAGATGTGACTGAAAAGGTAAAGAGTAAAAGGGGAGCATTCAGATGATATAAGGAGATGCAAAGGGAGAAGGTTAGGAAGGTGCAACAGTGGAAACAGAGGGAAGCAGGGAAAGCAGTAAGGACACAAAGGCCCAAACTGAAGAGACAATAGCCCTGGAGATAACGAAAGAGGACAAAACATTTTTCAGATATGTAAATGAAAAGAGGAAGACTAGGGGTGGGACTGTAGGGTTAAAAAGGAAAGGGAGGAACTGTACAGTGGGGGGCCAGGAAAAGCAGACATCCTGAACAAATACTTTTGTTCAGTATTTACAAAAGACGCAGAAGGGGAGGAGCCACTAAAAAGTAACAGAAGCTTTGGAGGGAAGGGGTCAATAGTCCTTCTTTGGAGGAGAGAGTCCTGAAGGGACTCGCTATTCTGAAGTTGGGAAAAAGAATGGGGCCAGACAGGGTGCATCCAAGGGTATTGAGGGAGCTTAGGGAGGTATTGGCTCACACTCCTATTTAACAGCTCACTGGAAACAGGAATGAGCCCGGAGGACTGGAGGAGGGCTGATGTAGTCCTACTGCACAAAAATGGTAGCAGGGAGGAGGCTGTCAATTAGAGGCCAGTCAGCCTGGCATCAGTGGTAGGATAGTTAATGGAATCACTGCTGAAGGAAAGGATTGTGGAATATCTTCAATCCAGTGGGTTACAAGACCCAAGGCAGCATGGGTTCACATGGGGAGATCATGTCAAATAAATCTAATAGATTTCTTTGACTGGGTGACAAAGGAATTGGATCAGGGTGGAGTGGTGGACATGACCTACCTGCATTTCAGTAAAGCTTCTGAAACTGTTTCACATAGGAGACTAGTAAGCAAGCTGGGTAGCTTAGGAGTGGGCCAAAGGTGATAAACTGGATAAGAAATTGGTTAGGGGATAGGCGGCAGAGGGTGGTGGTAAACAAAGTTCACTCTGTGGAAAGAAGGGTGACCAGCGGGGTGCCTCAGGGATCAGTGTTGGGACGGGTCCTCTTTAAAGGAGAAGTCCACCCAGAATTTGCAAAAACATATGTTGTGCAGAGTGTTTTGATTTGTATGTCAACTCCTAGTGTATCCTTCCCTCTGTCTGCTATTAGGACTTTTTCCTAAATTAGCTTGCTAGCTTTATGGTAATTTTATGACCCCTTGGGACAGTGTTGGGAAAGTTACTTTTTCTATTACTTTTTATTATGTTTTGAAACTTGTTCCAGGAAGCTCTGTGCAGTCACTAGCAAGGATAGAGAAGTACTAGAAAAAGTAATACACCTTACAATTATAGTTACTTATTTCTTTTTATACAAAAACTATACAAAAATAATAAATAACTATAACAGATTAAATTTTTTTTAAAGTAATAGGCTAGTTACTAGTTACTTTCAAATAAATATAATCAGTTACAGTTACAGATTTCTTTTGTATAAAAAGACATAAGTAATTGTAACTGTAAGGTGTATTACTTTTTCCAGTGCTTCTCCATCCTTGCTAGTGACTGCACAGAGCTTTCTGGAACAAGTTTCCAAAAGTAATAGAAAAAGTAACTTACCCAACACTGCCTGGGGATCTCCATCACAAATAGGTTTATTGCCTTTCTTGCTCCTACAATGCATCCTGTCTCATGTGACAGTGATGTAGCCAAGCCCATGGATTTAGCATATGCACTGCTTTAAAATCAGTTCACAACAGCAGAGCTATGTAACTGGTCTTATCCAGTGAGCACAAATGGCAGCAGTTACAGTTTAGCAGATACTGAGAGCTAGTGGAGTGGGATTCTGTAAGAAAACAGCTACTAAATAGCTCTAATTCACTATTTGTGTTTTCTATGTATGTCAGGTCTAGCTAGCAGAAGTAAGTGTTTTCATTTTAAAATTTAATTTCATCAAACTACACACAACAATAAAAAGCACAGAAATTGCCCCAGATCATCAATGCTACAATTAGTAAAGACTATAGTTGTTTTCTTACAGAAAACCCACTCAGCTAACTCTCAAGTATTTGCTAAACTGTAAATGTAGGTATAAGCATTCTATTAGGTAGGACTGGCAGTTGGTGCTGATTTTGTTCTGTGACATGATTTTCGATTGTTATTGTTACAAATGTGAAGTATATTTTAATAAAGTATAAAAATATGTATGTGTGTGTTATTTAATTAGTTTGGCAAATATTGTTTTATTATTTGAAAAAATGTGATACACTAAATATGTAGTGCAATGAACCATTGTAAAATGGAATCAAATGTGTAGCTGAAACAGTCACTGTCATCCTGTTGCTTTCATGCCACAGCACACACAGGAGTGAAACTGACTTCAAAGTATTTTGCAGTTTCTAGGCTGCAGATTCATACCATACACTCCATATATTTGATCAGTTAAAATGTATGAAATAGGCCGGCCCAGTGGCACTGAGGGTTGAGGCGCTGGACGCCACACCTTGCGTTGCACAGGTGATCCAGATTTGGGAACGAACCCGGGATGTCAGGGGGTGGGGAGGGGCTGGATTGAGCTGTCATCCAACAGTTCTCTTCTCACCATTCAGGTGTAGAGTTTCTCACTGTCCTTTCAAACTGCAGCTTTCTCTTTTCTCTCAGTAAAACTGTGACATCAGACTCCTGGAACCTTTAAGCACAACTTCCCACCAATAAAGTGTAGACTCTCACTGTCCCTTCACATATCTGCAGCTCTTTTCCAGCTAAAACTGCAAAACTGAATTCCTTAATCTAAATTCCTCCACAAATGGGGGAAGGCAAACCCAGGCCCTCGGGGACAGGCAGCTGGCAACCTACAGGTAGGCCCTTTCCCCAACCTTGCAGCCCCATTTTCTGCATAGCAGCTGGAGACCCCGGTCCCTTTGGAGGGGCTCCCACTGAACTGAAACTAGAACTCACAGTCCTTGGACTTTTGGTAGCTCTGTGGCAGCTCCCCATTTGCTGAAATCATTGTCCCATCCAAAAATGAATATGCATGAATCTCCTTCAATGCCTGATTGGTTGTGTGAAAGAGCGCCAAGTATTTCTCCAGCTTTTTCCCCCCATAAGTCCTCTGAAAGGTCCCATAGTCCTTGGCAGCAGTTCTGGCCCTCTGATTGGCTGAAACAAATCCTACAAACATGGCTGCTGAGTAACAATTTTCATCTCAGTCCACTAATGCCCTCACTTCCATGCCCTGGTGCAGCCAGCAGAAACACTTTTGTGTTCATTTGCCCCCAAAGTCTGTTAGCAGCCACTGTGCTCTTCAAAGCAACTGCACAATTGAATATGTGTATTCAGTCCTCTTCCTGTTGCTGCTGCCGTTTTAGCCTGTTGACAGGCAGCACATGCATAATCCCACTGTAGTTCATACACTGTCCCCCTTCCATGTCCTGCTGCAGCCAATATAAACCTTTTTATTCCTTTATTGCCCCCTCAGTCATATAGCTGCTTTAGTGCCCTATTAAAGAGCTGCTGACACCTTCAGGAAAACTTTAACAAAGCATAATATTTAGACACAGTTTGGCTTGCATTCCACATTAGTTCTGTAGTCCTCCTCCCCATTATTTATTACTGATGTGATTTGCATAAAAACAGGATGCTTGCTCCAGAAACGTTTATCTATTCTTATTGCTTTCTCCCTACTTCAAGTCATAATGCACTGCTTGTGACATCACAGTTACTCCCATGGCAACAGATTGTGATGTCACAGAGGATTATGACTTGAGGTAGGGAGTAACCTATAGAGGCAGATGAACTCTGAGGTATAAGGATCATGTATTCATGCAAATATCCTCAGTAAGAAATAATGTTGAAGAGAAATCTATAGAATATATATAGAATGCAAGCTGAATTGTACCTAAATATTATGTTTTTCAAAGTTTTCTTTGAGGTGTCAGCAGCTCTTTAAACATTAGCAGGGTTTAAAATATTAATTTGGCCCTTTCCCTGTCACTAGTGCCGGGGGTACCTACACCATCCCCAGTATTCAGCTGGGTCCTAGCGGACCATGATCCTGGTGTCATAGTGCGCAATGCCAGGGAGTTGTTTGTGTTTTTTCTCACTTCTTTCTCCCATGTGTGTAAGCTACGTCATGGTCTCTAAGTGCCCCAGAGGGTGCCAGCTCAAAGGACTAAGGTCCAGGCGAGAAGCCATGCCAAGACACAGCTGCTGCCAAGCACCCAACAGCACCCTCACCCTACCGCCACTGTCCACTATCCAGTGCAGTGCCAAGCCCTCCTGTGGAGAAGAGAGCTGTCAGATGACAGCTCAGTCCAGCTCCTCCCCCCCCCTTGCTGATCCCCAACATTCCGGGCTCATTCCCAAATCTGGGTTGCGGCAGACCACGAGGTCTGGCATCCAGCACCTCAACCCTCAGTGCCACTTAGCCGGCCTATTTCATACATTTTTACTGAACAAATATATGAAGTGTATGGTATGAATCTGCAGCCTAGAAACTGCAAAATACTTCGAAGTCAATTTCTCTCTTGTGTATACTCTAGCACAAAAGCAACAGGATGCCAAACTGACAGTGACTATTTCGGCTACACATGTGATTCCATTTCACAATAGTTCAGTGCACTACAAACTTACTATATTTCACTTTTTCAAATGATAAAACAAACACTTGTTTTGTATTTTATTCACCAATCTAATTAAATAGCTCACACATACATACTTTAATACGTTATTAGAAACATACTTCACATTTGTAAAAAAAAAAATGAAAATCATGTCACAGAGCAAAATCTGCACTTACTGCCAGTTCTACCTATTAGAATGCTGGTACCTACATTTACAGTTGAGCAAATACTTGAAATCTAACTGAGTGGGTTTTCTGTAAGGAAACAGCTAGAGTCTTTACTAATTATAGCACTGATGATCTGGGCAATTTCTGTGCTTTTATGGTTCTATACAGTTTGATGAAATAAAAAGTTTTAAAATTAAAACACTCCTGCTAGCTAGACCTGACACACACATAAAACACAAATAGTGAATTAGAGCTATTTAGTAGCTGTTTTCTTACAGAAACCCCACTCAGCTAGCTCTCGGGTATTTGCTAAACTGTAACTGTTGCCATTTGTGCTCACTGGATAAGAACAGTTATACACCTCTGCTGTTGTGAACTGATTTTAAAGCAGTGCATATGCTAAATCTATGGGCTCAGCATCACTGTCACATGAGACAGGATGCATTGTAGGAACAAGAAAGGCAATAAACCTGTTTGAGATGGAGATCCCCAGGGACCATAAAACTACCATAAAACTAGCAGGCTAATTTAGCAAAAATTCCTAATAGCAGACAGAGGGAAGGACACACTAGGACTTTCCATACAAATCAAAACACTCTGCATAACATATGTTTTTGCAAATTCTGGGTGGACTACTCCTTTAATGTCTTTATAAGTGACACTGCTGGATGAGAAGGTCTACCTTTTTGTGGATGACACCAAAATCTACAATCAGGTGGACATTCCACGAGGGATGGAAAGGATGAGCAGAGACTGAAAAAAACTAGAGGAGTGGTCAAGGGTATGGCAGCTGTGTTTCAACGTGAAAAAGTGCAGAATAATGCACTTTGGGCACAGAAACCCAGGGGCGGAGTACAAAATTGCTGGAGTGCTATTGATGACATCCAAGCAGGAAAGAGACCTGGCAGTAATCATATCTGATGACCCAAAGGTGGCCAGGCTATGCGAAAAGGCAGTTGAGAAGGCTAGTGGGATGCTAGGGTGCATAGGGAGGGGTATTGTCAGCAGAAAGAGGGAGGGTGGTGTTGCCTCTGTATAGATCACTGGTAAGACCCCACATAGAACACTGTTTCCAGTTCTGGAGACCACATGCTCAGTTTTGAAAAGGGTCCTTGGATAGATGCAAGCTGTGGCAAACAGCAGCTTGTGCCAGTCGCTGGAGCGCCAAAGACCCTGCATCTGATTTTTGTATGGGAGAGGTTGTGGCACCAAAGTCAGTGGATTTGCTGCAACTGCTCCCATGCACCAAACAAGTGGCACATGGGAGGGGTTTGACAGAGGCTGCGGTGCAACCTACTTGGTGTACCAACAATATTTCTGGACAGTCCAGGAAGGTGTCTGGACAGTGTGCAGGCTTACACACCCACAGGCATATGTTGTCAGTCCCTGCCCATGGACCTGTCCCCCGGTGGCAGCAATAGATGCAAACAGTCTGGGAGCAGCTGTGTAATGCCCCATCTGTCACAGCACAGTTGGGTCAGTCAAGCCAGTGAGCAGGAGCGGTTTCACCACAGCAACTGTGTCAATGCATGGGATGGCTTGTGTGGCAGACAAACATACTGGCAGTGCACTGCTGATTGCTCTCCTACTTGTTTGCTGACTGTGGTGGCCAGTGTCGATGATGCGGGGGACATGATAGGGACTCATCCACAGAACACTGCCAGATGAGTTGGGCAAGGGGCGTTAGACCAGCCCAGGAATGATCTAAGCCTAGAGGGCCCCAGACTGCTTTGGAAATTCAAGATAAGGGGATGGTGCAGCAAGGTCCTGGTGTGAGCCCCCTTTGCTCCATGGTGCACCAGGGTGGACAGTGCAGGCATGGTGCAAGTCATTTTGGTGCATGCTGACCCCGTTTGCCGCACATGCTGCACATCCTCTTCGAAAATGGGGAATGACACAAGGTGCGGCGCAGTGAGCCACTTGTGTCAAGTCCCTGTGGCACAAGCACCTTGCGTCACTCCCAGGGGGGTTGAAAAATCAGTCCCCACATCTCTGGAAGGACATAAACAGAGTGGAGGCAGTCCAGAGGAGGGAAACTAAAATGGTGAATTTAAAAAATTTGAAAATACAAACAAAATGCCTTCACTTTATTTATTGATTAATTCATTCATTCATTTTGGTAACAAAAAATATAGCGGGACAGTGTATAATCACAATAGACCACTCCAGGGTGTGAGTTATGCTGGGAGTTACCCACTTCTGGTGTCATTTACTCACTTGGCCTGCAGCCTCATGGCCAGACCACACCAGACATGGGTAAATCCCAGCATAATGCACACCCTGTTGTGGTTTATTGCTTAAATGTAGTGTAAATGAGCAGTCTCAGAATGTGGTGAAGACACATGATTTAGGAATGTAGCGGCGATACATGCTGTCAGACTGTGGCAGGATGCACAATTGTATATTGAAATTGCTTGTCCCTAACACATTCCAAAGGTATATACACACACTAGATTCCAATGTTGCACGTCCCTGCCACATTCTGAAATTGTGTGTCCCAGTCACATTCTGAAACTGTGTGCATCCTTGCCACACTTTGAAATAGTCACCACATTCTGAAAATGTGCCTCCCTGTCACATTCCAAAAATGTATATCCCTGCCATGTTCCAAAATTGCGTGTCAATGCCACGTTATAAAGTCATGTGCCCTACCACATTCAGAAATGGTGTGTTATCGCTACATTCTGCAGTTGTAGGTTGCAGCCCCACTCTGAAATTGTGCATCATTGCTATGTTCTAAAATTGTGCATGCCCACCACAGTTCAAAATTTGCATCCCCACCACATTCCGAAATGTCATATCCCCACCACATTCTGAAATTGTGCCCCAGACCTATTCAAAAACTGTGTACCTGCCACATTCCCAAATTACATGTCAACATGATATTCCAGAAATGCATGTCATACCATGTTCCAAAATGACATGTTACCGCAACATTACAAACTGTGCATCCATGCCAAATTCTAAAATTGCATGTCCTAGCCGAATTCCAACATTGTGCATCCTCACACATTGTGATATTTTGTGTCCTAGCCATATTGTGAAATTGTGCATCACCACCATATTCCAAAATGGAGCATCCCCGTTATATTCCAAAAATGCATGTCTCTGCCACATTCCAAAAATGTTATATCCCCACCATTTTCCAAAAATACATGTCCCAGATTTATTCCAATATTGTATGCCCAAGTCACATTTTAAAATTATGCTTCCCCACCCAATACTGAAATTGAAGGTCCCAGCCACGCTATCAAATTGTCACTGCCATACTCTATAATTGCACATCCCTCTGACATTATGAAAATACACGTCCCTCCTATGTTCCAAAATTGTGCATCTCCACCACATCGCGATAGTGTCACCATCATATTCCAAAATTGCACATTGCTATCACATTCTGAAAATGTATCTCCCTGCTACATTCCTAAACTGCTTCTCCCTGTCTGATTCCAAAAATGTGCATGCCTGCCGTGTTCCAAAATTGTGTGCCACTGTCACATTCACAAACTGTGTACCCCAGCCACATTCCAAAATGGTGCTTCCCCCCAATTCTGAAATTGTGTGTCCCAGACACTCTGTGAAATTTTCACAGCAATATTCTAAAATTGCACATCCATGTCACATTAGGAAAATACATGTCCCTGCCATGCTCCAAAATTATGCACCCCCACCACATTCAAAAAATCTGTGGCTCTGCCACATTGCGAATTGTGTTTCTGTGAAATTCTGAAATTGCACGTCACCAGTTGTGCATCCCTATCACATTCTAAAATTCTGTTGCCATGCCTCATTGTGAAATTGCATGTTACCACCACATTCCGAAATTGAGCATCACCACATGCGTCCCAAAATTGCTCATCCCTGATACGTTGCAAAATGACACCTCCCTGCCACATTCTGCGACTGTGTGTCCCCACATTTAGAAATTACGTACCTCTGCCACAGCCACATTCAAAAAATTTGTGACACAGCTATATTCCATGTTTCAATGTCCCAGACATATTTCAAAATCATGTGCCCCAGCAACTTCCTAAGATTATGTTCTTGATATTCCAAAAATTCAGCCTGGTGGTATTCTGAAATGTCAGGCTCCCAGGGCTAAGATTTCAGACTCTCATCCCTACAGTATTCTGAAATTGAGCATAATCTTCCCATTCCAAAGCTGAGTTTGTAGCTACATTCCAAAACCATCTGTCCTGCTGCTTTCTTAAGTACAGTACCTTTTTACGTGCACATTCTGGAAACACATGCCTCACATCCACCCAGTGAAAAGTTTACTACAACTGCAGATCTACAGGTTGATTTAACTTTGGAGATGTGGGTTATGTAAGGTTGCTGGCAGGGAGGTCTAGGCTGCAAGTTCTGGAGCTGACATCATCAGTAGCTCTTCCCAGAAACTGACTTTTCTGAACAGGCAAAGAAATCAGTTACAAAACAGCTTGTAACTTTCAAACAAGTTACAGATCTCATTTTTGCATAATGCTTCTTGGGGTTACTCTGATCCTAATTCTGAATTTACTAATATTAGAAATTTTGTCCAAAACCTCTTTTTAATCATTTTTCAGTTCCAGAACCCCGTGGCATCCATTCAGTTGATGCCCAAAGTGAAGCTTGCCCAGCAGGCTTCACCTGAACAGATACCACCGGTTTCCCGAACTAATGAGTTTTCAAAAAAATGAACATCAGAGGTGGGCTCAGTGGTGTGGTGGGTTGAGGTGCTGGACACCACACCTGCAGCCACACCAGTGACCTGGGTTTGACAACCAACCAGGGTTGCTTGGGGTCAACTGGGAGAGGGAGGATTGTGTACCTGACCACAGTTCTCTTCCCTCATGGTGGGGGTGGGGGGGTACTGGATCCTACCATTTCACAGGTGGCAGCAATGGTAGGGACAACATGACAGAGCAATGCATCAGCAGACGTGGCACGCACATGCACCAGCGCACACTTGCGTGCATGTGCATCATGGCACAGCAACACCATGGGGGAACCAAGCAATAAAATCGGAGGGAAATGCCCTGGCCTGCTCTGCATCCCCTGCAGGCTTTGCATGACCATCTAGGGCTGGCCACCTTTGTGGATAACTGGTAAGTACCCAGAATGGGTCAGAGATTAGGCTGGGGGTACACCACCAAGACCAGGGATGCTGGGAAATAAAGCATATATGAAAAAAATAACAATTAGGCAGCATTAGAAAGGAACCCAAAATAAGGAAAAATAGAACGCTTTCAAAACAAACGCATGACACAGCAGATGGTGGGGGGGGGGCTAAACTGGCTGCATACTGTACTTGGGAGTAGGGGGTCAGGTATGGGAATGTGGTAGTTTTAAAAGATAGTGTTGAATCAGGGAAATAGCTGACTGGATATAAAAGTCTGGATGGGCTCATTTCTAGTTGTGACCTGGGGAGTGGGGATACAGGGATTAGCAGGGATAATGAATCACAAATACATCGTATATACTGTAGTATCTACAAAGGCAAATATATACAGAGGCAAGTGTTTACAGCGAATATAAGCATTGCATGCAATAAAGTAATACATAGAGGGCTATTTACAGTATCCAGGAGAAGCAGAAGAGCTAATACAGTACAGCATTTCACCCTAATACAAAAACGTGACAAAATGTACAAGAGCTAGGTCAGGATACCAGAGCTACATAACCGCCTGCTTACAGAGACCATGTCAATTAGATATATTCATAAGGTAAGGGGACTGGGAGTTGGGGTGATGTGGGGTGGAAGATGACTGACTGGGTGTATGGGTGACCATGGCACTGGCCCTGACTACCTAGGGGAGGGAGAAGGCTTTTTTCTTTGGGGGGGGGGGCGTGCTGAGTACTGAATAGCCCAAATAAGTCCTATTATTCAGTATTGGATCTCAGTAATGAATACCCTTTAATTCTTGGTATTTGGGAAATAATATTTGTTACTCACACAAGCCATGTAACTAATAAAATAAACATATACTACATGGCACACTTCCCCCTTGAAGGCCTGTCTAGCAAAAAACATGACTGACATTACTATGTGTAAGGTGGTCAAAACCTAACATGACTGAAATTCATTAGCAGTCTTTTTTTGGTTACTGTGAACTGCTGCATTAATGGGGAGTTATTGAGAAGGGTTATGCAGAGGCATTCAGGGCCTGAGGGTAGGGTAACAATGTTACTTTTCATAGTCCCCTTGAGTTTAGAAGCATGCAGGCAGCACAGGATTAAATAAGTTGTTGCCTCAGGTAGGTTATGGCACATACACAGAAGGTACATACCTGCTGGTGTCACAACTTGCAGCTCATCAGTTTCATAAAAAGGCCATTCCAGTGGCATGGGGGGGAGCCTATTGCACTACCACCTGGAAGATGGGTGGTTTGTGTGTAGCCCTCCACATCCCTACTTAGAGGTGTGCCACAGGCACCGGGTCTGCTATATGAGGAAGAACCAATAGCAACATTTAAATTTTTCCCAGATCCAGGGTGAAAGACCAGGTACTCACCAGGTGCCGGTCCCACCGACCCACACTCACTTCCATCTTTGGTCTCAAATGACAAGTTGACCTAGTAGTTGCTGCTGAATTAATTCCTATACTGACAAACACACACACACACACACACACACACACACACACAAAGTTCACACAGTCTTCACGCAGCAAAAACAGACTGCAAACTCTGCAACAGGTCCCAGTTCTTGCAGATGGCTAAAACACAGCCCCGAGGCACTCAAGGCATACTGACTGAGAAGCTCATCTGCTCCAGCTGATCCATAGGAAGGGTGTGGCTGAAAAACTGGACTTGCTGTCCTGAAGAAGAAAGCTGGGCACCACCAGTTGCACATCGCATTCAGAGCATAGTGCCCAGGCTCAAATCCCACACTGGGCCGATAGTCAAGTTAGAGACACTATGGGTCTGCAAACACCATCGCAGCCACTGCTCTGGGCCTCCCACAAGGAAGAATATCCAATTGCTAGGTCTCTGGGATGCCCCCATCACAGAGCCCCCAGGAACTGAACTTCAGAAAATGGATCCTAGCCCCTCTAATTGTACTCCTAGTGACTCCTCCTCCTTGACTCCAGGGCTGTAGCCCTTTCTGTACCATGGCTATCACAGGTGATACGGACAAAAGGAGGCATATTATCCTTATCTTGATTGTCCATCATTATTCAAAGGAAACATATTTTAGTATCATTGCTGGCCATGGATTTGTTAAAATTCTTTTCAAAGGTGTCCAAACTGCTACTATTAATTATGTGTTCCGGTAACTTGTTCCATAAGGAAACCACTGTCTGACTGAACCATTCCTTTCTTCTTTCAGTTTTGAACAACTGACCTTTTAGTTGCCAATTGTGCCTCTTGGTATTGATCCCTGTTTTATCGAGCTCCAATTTAAATGTGTCCTATACATTCCTGTTCTGGGTTGCTCTATGTAATAGCATCATATCTCCCCTTAATCTCCGTGTTCTAGGATAAAAGGATTTAGATATGCCCTTCATTCCTCATATGACTTCTCTCTCAGATTCCAAATAATTGTTGTAGCTCATCTCTGAACCATTTCCAGCCTTGGGATGTCTACTGTCTGATGGGGTGCCCAAAACTGCATTCAGTAGTCTGTAGTTGACCTTATCGAGGACACATACAACGGCATAATTAAACTGTACTGTACTGTTAAGTGTTCCAACTCCCTGGAGCTCAGTAACACCCACCCTCTCTCTAGTGGAGGAAGGAGGATGTTACATGTACAGTATAAACAGTAGACTCTCACACTGGGGTGGGTCAAGGGCATGACTTACACTATTAACTGCTTGTTTCTCAGAGAGAGACAGGTAGGACACCTCAGCATTCATTCATACCCTGCCAGCCATCAAGGAGTGGCTTTGGTGTTGGCTGTGAAGGCGGACATTCCCTCATCCACCCTCCCAGCTGGAGGATGGATGGATGCAGCTGGGGTGACCCTGAGGGTTTTCCTCAAGGAGCATATAGCACATTGGGCATATAACATGTTTGGTATATGTACCATACTGGGTATATAGCATATTGGACATATAGTATATCAGGACTGATATGCTTTAATGAAATCCTGATATGCTTTTGAAAAACTTCCACTCCATTGAAATGAAGGGGAGCTGAATTCTGTTGATTTCAACAGGGACAAGAGGCAAATACAACAGATGATTTCTCAGCAATAATTTGACTCTCACATCTGTGCTGTATATAGTTTGTAAGCTGAGATCGTGGCTCTACACTGATATACAGTATCTGTGTGTGGAGATAATGTCTATTCAGTTCACATCTTGATTTTGAAAGAAAGAAAATCAGGAAGGCATGGCATTAAACATAGAAACATAGAATTTGATGGCAGATAAGGACCGCTTGGCCCCCTAGTCTGCCCATTTTCCTACCTAACAGATAAGCTGCAGATCCTAGTTAACCAACAGCTTACTTCCTCCTACCTCCCACTAGGACTGCCTTATGTCTGTCCCATGCATTCTTGAATTCTCCCACTGTTCTTGAATCCATGACCTCCCCAGGGAGGCTGTTCCATGCATCCACAACCCTCTCCATAAAAAAATACTTCCTCACATTACCTCTGAGCCGTCCCCTCTATCTTCAAATTGTGCCTGTTGTTCTTGCATTATCTTTTTGAAAGAGGTTGTTTTTCTTGACTTGTTGATTCCTTGAGGTACTCAACAAAGTCCAAGAGGGTAGCATCTTTCAGAATTTCGAGTTTTCGTGATTTTTTTTGCAGACAGTATAGTCAGAACTGTTTTTCCCATGTACTAATGTTTAACATTCCTGTAAAGCTACAGTTCACAGTTTTACAATTAAATAATGCCTTAATAAAGTAAATGAGAGGGCCAACCCATTTTCATACCCTTTGTTAATTTAAATCTTTGGAGGGACCCTAAGGGGATAGGGGAATGAATTTCAGGGGGAGGAGAAAGGGAATACAATAATCATTTAAAAAAAAACTAAATTTGAAATGTATTGTAGAGCTGTGATTGATATTTGGTCATGAATCATAACTGAACACCTTTCAGTGGGTTCTCAATTTCCATGAGTTCTCAATTTCATACAGAAGCAGTGCTTTCCTCGCCAAAGGCAGGAGCTGCAACTTTCCAAGTAATGCTAGCTGAGTATAAAGTTTGAAAGTGCTTAGCCCCTGCTTTAGAAAATAAATAGCAGAGGACGGCTTATGTTTTCTTTTCTTTTTTTTTATTATTTTGACATTTTTACCAGTGCTAAACATTGGGACAGCATTATGCCTGTGAATGAGCCCCAGGATTTTAGGGGACACAACTGACAGCCTATAAGCAATATGTAAAAACTAGAGAAAATACAGAAGCATTTCTTCATGCTCCCAAATTCCTTTTAGACTCTCAGAAAAGAGAGGAGCGCTCCCTTGTGGACAGTACTCCCTTGTTTATGAATGCTTTGCATATTTCTTCTCATCATCGGTGGTGTAGTGTATCTCTGATGCCGATTAAATAGAAACAAGAGGCTCAGTGAAGGCCAGTTGGGAATTCTCAGGAGGTTTAAACATGCTAAAATGACAATAAGTGTGGACAGTTGATATTGTAGCATTCTTCTGTGGGCAGGAAGGGGCTTTTACAGCTAACAAAACCTGTTTTTCAGAACATTTTATAACCCAACTGCATATATTCTGTTTGGGCAGCTACAGTGTGACTTCAAGGGCATTATAGAAGGCAGACTACCTATTAATTTTATACCAGTAAATCTGCGGCAGAATGTTTTTGCATTGCAGTTTACATACTCGCAATAGCCCAACTGAGGAGTGTCATCTCATTTTCAGTGGGGTTTCTCTTTTATTCAATTGTACGGTTGGGTGGAATGAAATATGGGGAAGTCAAGTGACTTGCTGAAGGCCACGATGTGAATTTACCTCTTTACATTTCTGTTGATATCTACTCAGGATCAAATTGTGATTCAATGAAGAGAGAGTAACACATTTTATAATGTTAAATCATTGGGGGTTGGGGGCATACAGCAAACTAATATATTTCCCTAAAGGCAAACAATGTAATATACAGTATATGCAGTATGTATGTTACAGTCACCTGTGATGGCTACCATTATTTTCTAATTACAGTAGGCCTATTATCAGCTCACTATAAGTGATCCATAGCTATAGTGAACAGATTGCCTGGCTCCAGAGTTGTTTCTTATAAAGACGGATCACTATATATATATATATATGTGTATTGTATCAAAACTGGTCCCTTTTGGTCCTGCAGGTCCCCTTTTTGTTGCAGACTGAGCACAGTTCTCATATTATGTACCTACCCTGCTTGTATGCTGCATTGTTATTTCTATTAAGTGAATGTTTTTTGATGTAATACATTTGCGTTGTTGCTTCTTCCCATTTACCCTTTCCTTGGGCACCTCTGGAAATGTGCTATCCACAACTTTGTAGAACTTTTCTGGTAACACTTTTAAATACATAAATAAAAAGGATTTTCCAGTTTCCTGCCAAAAGTTCACGGTTGTCATTAGCAGAGATCATACAGTCAATACTGCCCCAAATGTAACTTTCTGGACCTTCCATTGTTTATTAATGAAGTCATTTGCATTAAAGGGAACATGAATCCTGTTTACATTTTTTAACCAGAAGTTTGAGCATATATGAACTTTGTTCAATGCCCCGTGTTTCAGTGGGTCTGTGAGTGACTACATACAAGAAGAAAGAATGGTACCTGTGCACATTAGTGTGTTATTCTGGTAAGATTCTTATAAATGAAGGTACAGTGCTTTGTTTGGCAGTAAATTGTTTGAATACTTATGCAACGTACTTGTGGATGTTCACAATCTCTGACCCTTACAGGAACTAACACCCTTTTTGGGTACCACAAAGGCACAGGAACCCTCATGAGGAGGGATGCAGCCCTAGAGGTGCCACAAGAATGACGTGCATTTAGGCTATAGGTATCATAGGGAAGGATCCCCAATGAGGGAGTCTAGCCGCAGGAGGAGGGAGGATAGTGGTGGGAGCAAGGGAAAGGAACTTTCAGGGAAAGAGTCACTCTCCACCCCACTAAACCACAGGCTAAAGCCTTGCAATTGTGTGGGTCAGTGAGCATCTACATATAGGGAGAGACAAATCTGCTTGTGCGGCGTAGTATGTTATTCTGTTAGTATACTTGTAGCTGAAGGTTGTTTGTTTGGCAGTAAGTAGTTTTAAATCTTATGTCACCTACTTGAGGTAGTTCATGCTTTCTGTCCCTTACAGCGACTACCACCCTTTTAGGGGTATCAAGAAGACAAGGAAACCCTCTTGCAGAGTGTTCTACCCCTAGAAGTGCCATGTGAATGAAGTTCCTTTAGATTAAAGATACCTGCTTGAGGCATGACATTCCATAAGGAGAGGGTTAAGTGGATGATGCGGTGGAAGTAAGGTGTTGAGTGAAAGAGTGTGAGGAGCCACTATCCAACCCCCAAATTGGAATATAGGACCACCACCAGCCCCAACCCTTGACATCTTTAATTAGTTAATGTTGTGTCCTTCGGCACAGATGAGAGCAAACCTCTGGGGAACAAGGACTTGGTAGCATCCCTCTTATCTGGGCTACTGTTTATTATGGCTCTGACCACTGCTGAATTTGGAATCCATTTCAAGGGTAGTGTTAAGTTTGAATGCGCTCTTTATCCCTTTAATGGGATAATGCTGTCAGGTGCTGCTGAGTCAATGTATACAGCCAGAGAGCACCCCCACCCCCACCCCACGGGATGAGGGTGAGGTGAGAGACTGCTGGACAACTTATGCCTAATTTTGAGTTCAAGGGGAGGCCAACCTATGACTGATAATGAGGATGATGATAAGGAGACTAAAGGAAATGGAAAACTGACAAGGCCAGGTAGATCATAAGCAGACCCTGTGAAGACTGTAACCAGAGGTGTCACTGTATTGACATGCAGAGCCAAAGGGACCTTCCTGTGATAAAAGCCCTTCCCTCATAGCACAGGAGACAACATAAAACAAATACGAAGCGGTTTCCCTGAGTTGATCTGCACGGAAAAGACAGCACGCACATAAAGAGGATTCCACACTGAAGAGGCAGGAAGTTATAAATACAACATGAGAGGTTCAGCTGAGTTGATCTGCATGAGTAAACGGGCCCCGTGGAGAGAGTCCTACCCTCAAGGTGGGGGAGGAGTGATGAGGATGCCAAGAGGTGCTGCTGAGTCGATCTGCACAGCTAAAAGGACCTCCACTCAGCAAGGGCGACACCCTTAGATTTGCACTTCATATAAACAGGGCTAGTTCTTTGCCCTTCTTGGTCTAGAGATCAGCACGGCCCAGACAGTTGATCTTGCAGGAATAATATGGATCTGATTCTGACATGAGAGGTAATACACTGAAGGACAAAGCCCATGAAAGAAGAAAAAGTAGGAGAGAAATGTCTGGGTATGTGACATGGTATGGTGAGAAAGCCCAGATCACTTAAGGGGGAATCCAGTGTGTCCCATCTCCTAGTATTTTGGTCCAGGAATAACAAGGGATGAAATGCACCTGAAGCTGATTAGAGGAAGGAGACACTGGCTGTCTAATTAACAATGCTGAATACCCACAGATAGGCATGCTGTATAATTCTCTGAACATGTACAAAACATATCAAGGAGTTAAAAATGTCTAGCACTAACCACTTTCAAGAAGGTGAAAGGCAAACTGTTAAATATGAGGTCTGAAGTATGCTGAAATTAGATCCAGCAAAGCAGCAAGAGAATCTACAATACATGAGGCAACTGTTGAACCAGCTTGCTAGAATGATTTAAGAATTAACAGGATGCAAAGAACTTGACTAAGTAAAGCTGGAAAGCACATGTGTAAAGCACAGCTTGACTGAAAGGAGAGCGTGACAGACAGAAGGAAAGAGGCATATTATAGTGTATGGCAGAATGCTGTTCCGCATGGAAATCCATGCCTGGAACAGCATTGTTGTGCTGCCCTCACTACAGAACGATCTTGTTGTACTGCACTGAGTACGTCACAAGTGCAGCACAAGATCGAACGTTGTCGCACATGCATGATGAAGGGGCCCCGGCGGTGAAATCAAACACGAAAGCAAGTGGCGCTTGATCAAAATGGACTCAAAGGTATTTGTTACCATTGGGGATGATTTTTTTTTTTTTCGAACAAAGGCAAAATATGACTGACCATACACTATAAAAGATTGTGTATGAGCAATCATACACAGATAAGGCAGTTTACCAGTCTCGAGATTTCCATGGTAACGGTCCTCTTGAGCTGTGCTCTCGAGGTCACTTGTTACCACGGAAACCTCTCAATCAAAAACTGTCTTGTTGTGTATGGCTGCTCATACACAATTCTCTGTGTTGCAACCCCAGCTAAATGAAGGTAGAAATGACCAAAGGAAAGTAATACTGATCAAAGCAGACTTCCGAAGCAGCAAGTACGTAACAGAAAATACTGCGGAAGCAGAGAAACATGGTCAACCACAGTAGAAGCCATAGGAAAGCAAGCCACATGGGGGAGGGAGATCCTTTAGCAGAACTGCAGCAGCAGCACCCCCAGCAGCAGGTCTTCAGTAACCACAGCTGCAGGACTGCAGCAAAGAAAATTAGCTTCCAGAAGAACCTTGAACACGTCCCCTTATATAGCTTTAGGTTATGGCTGTGGCTAGAGTTCCTCTCTGCCCCACCGAACCCCAGCCTAGAGTCTTGCAAGTATTGTTTTTGTTTGATTGTTTTGAAATAGTCCTGTTTTTTTTCCACTGTTTATGTTTTAATTGCTTAGGAGTTCTGGAATCCTGTGACATCAGTTGCGCTGATGAAGCTTTCCATGCAGGGCTTCTCCCAACTGATGTCACTAGGTTCTGAAATTCTTCTTTAATTAAAGGGAACATAAACCCTGTGGTTTCCCTTTTTACATATACAATAATTAAGCCCCCTTCATTGAGAATAAGCATATTCTTAATGCCAAGTTAGTTTGATGACATTAGGGGCATGAGAGCGAAGCTTGAGTGCCTTCTTGATCTCATTGAACTAACAAGGTGTTGAGAGTCTGGTGAGTTCTCAATGGGGGGTATGTTATTTTAATAATACAGTTTTAGCCTGTTTTTCAACTCCAATTGCTAGGTTCAGACAGGAATGCATTACCAAGGTTCAGACTGCTAATTTTGAATCGGTGAGTGATTCTCTCTCTGATGTCATGACAGCTCAGCTTGCGCTTTCACAGCAGTACAGAAGACCACGGCTGTAATTGGTCTAGGGAGAAACCTTGCTCTTCGTGTTCCAAAATTTTAAGAACAGCAAGTTCTGCATTCAGAAATGTGAAGAACAATGTTTTGAAAACACCAGGAAAACAGGCTTGAAGTGTATTATAATATAATTGTTCATGTGGGCATGTGTGCAGCCTGTTTAATAGTCCCAATGTATTTTTTGTGTGATTGCTTTGAAATAGTAATTTTCATGCACAATATTTATTTTTTTAGTTACATATAAATGAAGCTTTTTATGGAGGGGTTGCACTCAACTGATGTCACCGGGTTCGGAAATGGCTAAGTAATAAAAAAAATAATGTTTTGTAGGGAAAAGACAGCATTAACAAGAAACCCTAATTAAGGAAAAAACAGGACCATTTCAAATCAAGCACACAAAACTATACATTAGAGTTGTTAACAGATCTCACGTATGCCCAAATTATAATAAAACATAACATAAGATTTGGCTGGCGCCAACAAGGATGGTCTTGCTTTTTTATGTTGTTATCCTAGTTTATTTTTATAGCTATCCTTACTTTCTCACCAATCTCACTGTTATAACTGCAGTCATATGAGAATGATATCCAACGTGAGTTTTACAGATTTTTTGTATACAGTGCCCACAGGGAGGGCTTTGATGCAGCTGCACAGCTTTTCAGTAAAGCTCCCTACACTGTACACAGTGGTTCAAGTACACCCAACACCAGGCAATTAGTTTCACCCCCCCCCCAACACCACACTTACTTACAGCCCCCCTCCATTTCAGCCTTTTTTGTTCTCTGACGGTCAAGGTTGGATACCAGGTCTGTCAGGCAGTAGGGGGAAGAGGGTCAGATGTTTTTTTAGTACCTTATGGGCCAGATTGGGTGCCAGATCTGTCAGGTAGTTTGGGAGAGGGAGACATATGTTTTTAAATTCCTTGATAGGCTTGGTTGGTCTTAGAATTTTTTTTTTTGTCAGGCAGATTGTTGAGGGGAGTGGGGGTAGATTTTTTGTAGATCATGTTGGGCACTGGATCTGTTAGGTAGCTGGGGAGGGTTTCAAAGATGTTTTATTCCCTGCTGGGTTGGGCACTGAATACATGGGCCTGGCTTAACATGGGACTTGTCAGGCTGTTGGCAGAGGGTCAGATTTATTTTTAATTTCTTGACGGCTCTGGTTGAACACTGGACATGTCAGTTTGTTGTGGAGGGTTATCATTTCTAATTTCCTGAAAGGCCAGGTTGGGCATCGGACCTCAGGGACAGCTGTTGTTTTTAATTCCCTGATGGGCCAGGTTGAGCACTGGACCTGTCAGGTAGTTTGGGAAAGGGGGGCAGATCTATTTTTCCTCAACAGGCCACACTGGGCACTGGATATGTCTGGTTGTTGGTGGGAGGGGAGATTTTTTGTTTTATTCCCTGACAGGCTGGGTTGCATACTAGACCCATTAGGTAGTTTGGGAGGCAGGGACTTTTTTTATTCTCTGATGGGCTGGGTTGGGTATTGGATCAGTCAGGTATTTGTGGGAGAGAGGGCCAGACTATTTTTATTCAGACTGGGCACTGTGTCTGTCACTTTGTTGGGGGAAGGGAACTGATTGTTGGGTACTGGACCCATCAGGTAGTTGGGCGGAGGGGAATATATATATATATTATTCTCTGATGGGCCAGACTGCTCACTGCACCCATCAGGTAGTTGGGAGTGGGGGCCAGAATATTTTTAATCTCTGTTGTGCCTGATTGGGCACCGGAAATGTTATTCTATTCTGTGCAACATTCCCTCTATGCTACCAGTTTAAAACTCCTGTGCCTTGTAAAACACTTTCAGATCCAGTGTATGAAATTCATGTTGGGCAAGTGTTGTTATGCAAATTGCCTCACCCTGCCCCCCCTTGCTCCAGCAACCCCACCCCCCACACACACACACAATTTTCCCCAATCTATGGCCAGGCTACTCAGACTAATTGGAAACTCAGAGGCCAGATTTTCGAAATCCCAAGACTGCCACAAGCCCCGAGTGTACCAAAGAAATGGCGCACTGGGCTTGCAGGAATCTAAAAGGATTTTCTATCCCTTGCAGCAACTGATGCAAGCTAGACCATCTTTTTGTGGTCAAACGTACATCAATACCAGGAACTGTTTTCACAGAGCTTGTGCCCGGGATTTGGCGCAAGCTGCCATAAAGCAGGTAAACTGTTGTAACGCACCCAAAATTGTACAATTGGGCACAGTTGGGGCAAACTTGTATGGTGCACAGAAAAGACTGGATGCAGGACTTGATGCAAGTCCTGCGCCACCCTTTCAAAATCCAGGCCAGTCAGTTTAAAAAAATAATGGAATTTGAATTTAATCCAGATGTTTTTAATGTGTAGAATATTGGAGAATCCCCTTTGTGGGAAATGGACAGTGATAACTGAACACAGAACTTAAGAATTTTAGAACTATATATATGAAATAACGTCTTATGGCTATAAGAGTACCTGGAATGTTTTGAATTATATAATGGGGTCAGACAATTCTCTAATCTGATTGGCTGACTGGTACATTTTACCCATGGTAAATCCTATGATATACCAATGTGTAAAAGTGCTAGCCAGCCGTATCTATGATAAATCAATCTGACCCTCAAAATCAAAACAATACACCCATCATCTTGATTCCCCGCTAAACTGCTAAACTGCTCCACAACCCACAAAGTAGAAAACCCTGCCACATAAACTGCAGTGGTCACAAGTGGCACACAAAAATAGCCTGATAATCAAGGGAAAAAAAATGAATATACTCCACCATAATCACTTCCTGTGACACTTCCTTCTTGATGCCTATCTACCGAGATTGCTAAGTCCTGTGACACGATCCTCCCTGCAGCCTTCATTGTAACAATGGCATCCACAAACCATGATAGTCAGTCCTTCCCATCACAGTGGCTCCACCATTTTAGAAAAAGAAGATGCTGCCATTTGAAAACTTTACTTTCCTGACCCAGGAGCTTGAGATGGCCGGAGAAACTTTTTCAAGAACCGTGGCAGCTGCACATGCGTAAAATGCTGGAAACCAGAGCCACCGTCCCGTACTTCTTGTAGCACCATGCCCAATTTCAGAATGATGTCCCAGCTCCTCCAGCAAAAACAGAGCTGGAACACAGTGAAATACTATGAGACACAGTGTAAAAAGGTTTCCTGAGCCCAAGAAAAACCTTGGATGTAGGAACGATTAAACAGTCTTACACACATGCACAAAAATGGGACCCTAGCAACCCAGGACCGCAGCTCTAGCAACTGAGAACTACTTTTTCTCGCAGAGCAAACAATTCAATAAAGATAATTTATAATGCAAAAAAAAAATCCTTTTTTTTTGCTTTCTCTCTTTATGCCCTACGTGTCACTGTCAAAGGCATGGGGGAGGCGAGGGTAATTAGCACCATGCAGTTTAATGAATGGTTGAAAAAATGGTGCGGAGCACAGGGGTTGGCTTCACTGGGGACTGGGGTTCCACCTGGAGGGACACCAGCCTATACTGGCAGGATGGTCTGCATCTGTCCAGGAAGGGAACAAGTCTTTTGAGCAATCGGTTTAAATGCTTCATTGGCAAGCTTTTAAACTAGTCAAGGGGGGAGGCAATGACAAGCAGCAGGAAAATCCCAGCCTCTTCCTACAAAACAGGGTACTAAATGAGAAAAAGACCGAGGTAGAACAGTCAGTGGGGGATGCTGCAACAGAAGGTAAAGCCATCAAAAAATGGAGAGTAATGAGTACCAATGCCCATAGTCTGGGTAACAAGTTTCTGAATTAGTGGCCTTGATGGAGGAGGAACATCTGGATATCGTGGCAGTCACAGAAACATGGTACACACAAAACCATGACTGGGACGTAAACATACCAGGATACACTATCTACAGGAGGGACAGGGAGGGTAAAAGAGGAGGAGTAGCTCTTTACATAAGGGAAGGAATAAAAGCAACAGAACAAAAGGGTAAACAGGGAGGAGAAGAAGCACTGTGGGTAAATTTGGAGACAGGCAATGGCACCACAATCCGCACAGGGGTTGTATACAGACCCCCTTCTCAGGGGGAGGAAATGGACAAGGAAATGATAGAAAGTATACTTAGAATGGCAGAAAAAGGGGAGATATTGCTGATGGGTGATCTGAATATGCCAGATGTTAACTGGAGTTCAGTTGCAGCTGCCACTTCGAAGAGTGGAGTTATTCTAGATGCCCTACAGGGGGCATGCCTTAGACAACTAGTACTGGAGCCCACTCAAGAGGGAGCAATATTAGACTTGATTCTCTCAAATGGAGATGGAGAGAGATCACAGATGTAGAAGTGGGTAGCCATCTGGGAACTAGCGACCATCGAACAGTATGGTTCACAATAAAACAGCAACAGAGTCAAGCATACAAAGACAAAAGTACTGGACTTTAGGAGGGCTGACTTTGCCAAAATGGGTGAGTACCTAAGGAATGCACTAGCAAATGGACAGGAAGGAGGGGTGTTAGAACAATGGGGAATAATAAAAACTGCCATCACAGAGGTAACGAGCCTTTGTGTGAAGCAAATAAACAAAATAAAATGATGTAAGAAACCACTATGGTTCTCAAAGAAAGTGGCAGTGAAGGTTCAAGAGAAAAAGAAAGCATTCAGGAAGTACAAGGAATCGCAGAAGGAGCAGGACAGAGAACTGTATCAGTTAAAGCAAAAGGAGGCTGAAGGCAGTCAGAACAGCAAAGGCCCAAACCGAGGAAAAGATAGCCAACTCAGTTAAGAAGGGGATAAAACCTTTCATAGGTACATCAGGAGCCAAGGAAGACCAAGGAGGGATAGTGAGGCTTAATAAAGGGGAGGGAGGGTGGGCAGAGGGAGACTGTGAAAAGGCAGAGATACTAAACAAATATTTTTGCTCAGTATTTACAAATGAAGAGGGGAGGTATATAAAACAAACAGCAGAAACACTCTGGATACAGAAGTTGATACCAGCCCATTTACAGAAAAGGGTTCTGAAAGAACTCTTAAAACTGAAGGTGGACAAAGCAATGGGCCTGATGGGATTCATCCCAGAATTCTAAAAGAACTAAGGGTAGAACTAGTGACACCACTGACTACCCTTTTAACAAATCATGGGAGGATGGGGTGGTACCGAGGACTGGAGGAGGGCAGATGTGATCCCCTTCACAAAAGTGGGAGCAAGGCAGAAGCAGGAAACTACAGACCTGTTAGTTTAACCTCAGTGATAGGAAAATGATGGAATCACTTCTGAAGGATAGAATTGTTGAGTATCTAGAGGCCAGAGGGGCACAGGACCCTATGCAGCATGGATTCACAGCTGGAAGGTCATGCCAGATGAATCTGATAGATTTCTTTGACTGGGTGACCAAAGTAGTAGATCAGGGAGGGGCTGTGGACATGGCCTACCTAGACTTTAGCAAGGCATTTGACACAGTCCCACACAAAAGATTAATATACAAGTTAGCCAGCCTGGGAGTGGGTCCCAAGATGACAGCCTGGGTAAAGAATTGGCTGGAGAATAGGACACAGAGAGTAATAGTAAATGGAGTCCACTCAGAAGAAAGGAGGGTTACTAGTGGGTACCGTGAGGGTTCAGTATTAGGACCGGTCCTCTTCAATGTCTTTATCAGTGACATTGCAGAAGGACTGGAAGGAAAAGTATGTCTCTTTGCAGATGACACAAAGATCTGCAACAGAGTTGATGCACAGGGTGGGCTGGAAAGGCTGAGAAGGGACTTGGCAAGGTTAGAGGAATGGTCAAATGTATGGCAGCTTAGATTCAATGCTAAGAAGTGCAAGGTAATGCACCTGGGAAACAAAAACCCAGGGGAAGAGTACACAATGGGAAGTGAGATACTAACAGCAACAAAAATGGAAAGGGACCTGGGGGTAGTCATATCAGATGACCTAAATGTGGGCAAGCAATGTGAGAGGGCAGCAAGGAGGGCTGGGGGGATACTAGGATGCATAGGGAGAGGTATCACCAGTAGGAAACAGGAAGTTATTATCCCTCTGTACAGACAGCTGGTGAGACCCCATCTGGAGTACTGTGTGCAGTTCTGGAGACCCAGTCTCCACAAAGACATAGACAGGATGGAAGCTGTCCAGAGGAGGGCAACTAAAATGGTGCAGGGTCTGCACCGGAAGACATATGAAGAGAGATGAAAGGAGCTTAATATGTATAGCCTCGAGGAAAGGAGGGAGAGGGGGGACATGATAGAAACGTTCAAGTACCTCAAGGGAATCAGCAAAGTCCAAGAGGGTAGCATCTTTCAAAAAAAGAGGTGTGCAAGAACAAGAGGGCACAATTTGAAGATAGAGGGGGGGCAGCTCAGAGGTAATTTAAGGAAGTATTTTTTCACAGAGAGGGTTGTGGATGCATGGAGGTTGTGGAGTCAAAATCAGTGGTGGAATTCAAGCATGCATGGGACAGTCATAAGGCAATTCTAGTGGGTGGGGGTAGGAAGAAGTAGGCTGCTGGTTAACTAGGATCTGCAGCTTATCCAGTAGGTAGGGAAATGGGCAGATTGGGTGGGCCAAGCGGTCCTTATCTGCCGTCAAATTCTATGTTTCTATGTGTTGCCACCTCAGCCACTCCTTTAGGCTTTATTCCACAGTTGAATCTGACCCATCCTGTTCCCCGAGCCACTGTCTCACATAGCAGCCAGCCCCAGGGTAACCCTGACGTAACCCTTCGTGGGGTGGGTCCCACTCCTCCGAGGGGGAAGACACTAGTGGGGGCAGACCAGCATTCTGGTGACATTCCCTACGCCGCATCTGTAGTGCTCTCGGTCTCCACCAGAGGCCACTGCAGAGCGACGCCATCCCTCTACCCACCCCAGGAGAGGAGAGCAGTCCTACAGACACTCAATCCCCTCCTTCACCTGCCAGCCCTCACGGAGTCCCGAGTCCATTCCCGAACCCTTGAGGTAAGGCACCAGTGCCTCAACCCTCTGAGTTACTGGGCCGGTGGGAAAAAAATATTTTAAAATATTTTTTTCTTTCACAAAACACAAAGGGGCCATTATATAATCACAATAAACCACTCTAGGGTGTGGGTTATGCTAGGATTTACCACAGCTGACCTGGATTTGATCACGCCAGCCGTGGTATAGCCCAGCATAACCCACACCCTGTCATGGTTTATTGTTTAAATAAACAATCCTGATAAGCTAAGTGTGATGTTATTTTATAACAACCATAAGAGGCACATTCAAAGTATATAATAAACAAATATAAGAGTGCCTTCTTAAATTCTTTGGGTGAGAGAACTGTGAAGTGTAGCTGTGCAATGGAATTTAAATTTAAAAGAAAAATGTTTACTTAGTGAAAAATAAGAACCCCACCCCCATCCCATGTGGGAAATGGACTATTCCAAATAAATTTAGAACTTGATCATTTTAGAACTGATTGTATGAGAGACCCTATTACTGGGAATGTTTAGAAATAAACAATCCTGATTGGCTAAAAATGATGCCATGATTTATAGTTATGACATCATAATCTGTTGCTATGGAAATTATTCAGATGTCACAGACAGAAGATTGGGACTTCAAGGAAGGAAAAGCAGCAGGAAAAGACAAAGTCGACAGGGCAAAGAGCTTGTGTTTCTGCAAATGTGATTTATAATAAAGAATGAAATGTCCTGAAATTCGAATTTTAGGGGAAATGTTATAGGATTGAGACCTGCTGATGCCAAATGAAATTATTTTGCAGGAAACTGGAAAATCACTCTAAAATATATGAAAGTGGGAATATATATATATATATATATATATATACATATATATATATATATATATATATATACACACACACACACGCACACACACATATGTATGAACAATATATGAAGAATACATTCTTCATATAAAAACATTGTGTGGGTGTTTTATATTTTCCCATGTATGTTCCATGTATGAGTCATATAGAGATGTAAGGATTATTGCACTTGGGCTGATTGTATAATATAATTTAGTGTAGGTGAGAATGAAACCTTACAGATAAAAAAAATCATTTCTGTGGCTGGAAAGCCTATAATAATGATAAATCATTTGTCATCATTCTCAAAGGATCATCACCAATTATCATTACATTATGGTTAGCACAAAAAAGCCCTTAACCAATAGGAAAGCAGCTTGAACATTGCATGATATCACAATGTTCTTTGCTGCACTCCAAAAAGAGCAGTGAAATAACAGAAACATATAAATCATTAAAATAACTAATCTGAAAGCTTTAAAGTCTAAAATACATTGTATAAATTGGACACACAATGGTCTGACTCAGAATATAGAAAAATAGAAACATGGAATTTGACAGCAGATAAAGACCCCTTGGCCAATCTAGTCTGCCCATTTTTCCCTACTTACAGTATTACCCCAGACTCTAATCAGTCTCTGGCTCTTTCTCCCTCCCCACCTTCCTTTCCAGTAAGATAACCCTAATGCCTACCCATACATTCTTGTACCCCACCACCATCTTCACCTCCACTACCTGCGGTGGAAGGCTGTTCCAGGAATCCACCACTCTTTCTGTGAAGAAGTACTTCCTCACATCTCTCCTGAATCTACACCCTGCAGCTTCATTGGGGAAGTTGGGAGAAAGGGACATTTATCATCACTTTTGAGGGGGCAGGACTTTTATAATTTCACTTGCGACTCTGCAACTCCTGAGTTTTATGGTTCTACCTGTTATTTATGAAAATAAATAGCATCTTCTGAGTTGGACCATTGTATGTCCCATGATTATTTTCATGAGTACCTCCAAGCCTTTTTAATTACAAAGCAGCATGTTCATGAGTGTGTAGTTAGGCTTGGAGGTACGAGTGAAAATTAATCCCATTATACAATCAGGGAAAATGTAATTGATTTATTATTATGCAACACAAAGAGATGTTGCTTATACAAATAAAAAAATCAGTCTTGATTGGCTACATGGTTGATGACATAAACACATGGAAATTAACATTTTTTTATGGAAGGGCATGAAAATAAATGTTTTCTTTCATGTGTATCAAGCTGCAGGACTAGATAGGTGGATTTATTTGCTTCTGTTTAAAATCATATATTTTACCACCCATTCTGATATGCTAATTGTATTCCCAAATGGGGCCAATTTTGGTATTTTTAAAATAAATATTTTTGCCTTACATGGGATTTACACCTAAAGAAGGGACCTGTGTGGCCCCAAAAGCTTATATACTATTCCATCTTTGTACAAGACGTATGTTGGTCCAATAAAAGGTATCAAACGATCCAGTGACTCCTGTTTGCCTCATATGGAAAATATATTATTTTGGGGGGTATGGGTGTGGTTCAGATGATCAGGGAGAGTGACTGTACTTTCTTATTTTTTTATTCATTTAGAGTTAGTCAAGAATATTCCCCAGCTGCGCCTGATGGCAGGTGCATTACAGCGAGCTTTTCCACCAACAACTCTCATGCTACACCCTTCTGAGACGTATGAAAAGCAGTGTGAAAGGAAGGAAGTGCCACTGAAAATTTCCATCAAAATGTCAAGCTTTCAGTCTGCTAGTCTTTTTGCTGATTTTGATGGTGCTTATCTTCAATATAATTTTTTTAGAAGATAATGTGGGGCTTAGGGTGTACTCTGTTTTTCATCAATGCACTGCTATTTAGTTTAAATAATTACTGACACAGAGAACAGCCGCAAACCTAAAAAGTAATTTTCGTTCCTGTCAGGGGCTCGGCTCCGGAATCAGACATTAAGTAGGTTTGACAAACCATAACCCAGTAGGCTGATGGTGTGGGCTGAACTGACTGCTGCACTGTGCCAATTATGGATCACAGCTGTCTCTTCCACCTTTGCTCAGGCGTCAGCTATTAAATATTTTTATAGTTAAATGTACTTTACTTAGTCTTTCATTATTTAAAAAAAAGTATCCCTCCTCCCCCTTTCCCAGATATGCTAGTATTCTTCAAGATTTAATACGGGGGTGTAAATTGAGTCTCATGTCTCTGATAACCCATGGGGCTTTCCTTCCAGTAGCAGGCTTAGGACACAGCTTGATGGTCCAAACAGACTGCAACATTTGAACAAATGTTTAAAATATCAAAATGTACCTCCAGTTAATCCTTTGATTAAGTTCCTGATATTTCCACAGAATTCAGGCTGCCATTGTCATAGTGGGTTGCAGTACAAGTTGGAGGGAAGGGGGAAACTGTCTCTCCATAGCACCGCCTCCTGTTTGCGCTATACACAGAAGATTGGGCAACTTGAGAGGGGTGCACTGTGTCACAGTGTAAGAGTTTAATCCATATCTACCCCCGTCCCAATGCACCACAACATTGTGATGCAGTTGTCTTGGTAATGTCAACAACTGCATTGAAACGTGGTGTATCAAGACATGGGGTGGGTACGGAGTACTACCTGCATGCTGTTACACATGGAGATGAATGCAAAGAATATACTGTGAACTTAGATGGTGCCTTTTTTTAATCATGAGAGACGTGCCACAGGGACTTAGCACTGCAGCCACAGAGAGGAGAGTTCAACTTTCTGGATGATGTTCTTTTGGTTGCTGCTCACCCGATGCAGTTAGGAGTTCTGCAACATTTTTTTCTTTATTCAAAGTTTAATCTATATGCTAGAAGCTGTAAACAGAGTTTGCATCCATTAGCATACAGGTTAGTTACACAAACTAAGCTGCAGGTTAGCATATTATCCCATTCTGTGACTTGGTTACTAATGGGCATCCTACCTGGGAGTCAAACTCTCTCCATATCCTCCATTCCTGGTACCTGAATGGCTCCATGGAGTGGGCCATGCATTCCAAAACTCTGTGGCCTGATGGCCATTAAACCATGTGGACCAGTGGCCACCCTTCTGCACCCCAGCTGTAGCCCTTTCTGGTAGACCAGTGATACCACCTGCCCTAGCCCCTGCCTTGTGAATAAGTCTCTCTTTCATGGCATCCCCCAAGCTACTAGCTCAGGAAGCCTTGTTACACATGCCTGTAGAAGTTCAACAGGTATGAGGGTTCACAGAAGACCGTGAATGACATTGCAGTCATTGACACTCTGCTGAGTGTTCTACTGATGGTCATCAGCAAAACTGCTTGCATACCCTTTTTCCACATGGTCACAAACACTTTTGTGACAGTGCAGGAAGGGGTCATAGGCTCAATGAGGTTGCAAAAGTTGCCAGTGGTGCTAAGTTGTCACAGCGATCACTTAGCATCCCTATTTGTGAAGGTATATGATCTTCCACATGTTGTCCCTTTATATGCTGTCATACCAAAATGTACATACAGTGGGATCTCATGTACATGGTAGGAACTGCTGGAAGAGGGCAATGATTTCATGTCCCTGTGAATGCAGGCCAGTTTTTAGGCATTGGTGGAACAGATGCATAGGCAAGGAGTAGTCATGAAAAGAGTGGGTGCTGGTCAAAGTTTCAATGCGTCCACTCAAGAAAGGTCAAATTAAAAAAAATAATAATTGCAATTTATTCAACAGGACCAGGAAGGGGCCTTATTGAGGGGGGCTGCAAAATGTTATGTGCTTAATAATGTGAAAGTAATATGGGCAATTATACATTTTTGTTTTTAAACTCCGCTGTAGCATAAAATTATGCTTTTGGAGGTCCTCCTGTCGTCCCAAGAGTGAGGACTTCCAAAAGGTTTTAAGTGAAAAATTAGCTCTATGAGTTCTGTAGGATCTTTTTTGATCCGCTAAGTGCATGCAGATCATCAAAGTTTCTATACACGCTGCTGGATCTGCTCATTTCACTAAGTGTGCAAATCCCAAGGATCTCCTCTCCCATCTTCCGTGTTAAGCCCTTATGCATACCTGTGCATTCAGATTCACAAGAGTGCATGCAGGCTGGCCCTCAGTTTTTTGGGGGAGGCAACCACTTGCTGAATGCTTGACCTCCCTACCCCAGCTAGCTAGCCATGACACTTAATTTTTATATCCTGTAATTCCAGTCCATCTCTCCCCCCCCACCCCTTCATGTGATGTGCCACAGCATCTTCCACCAATCCTACTGGCTGGGAAGAAAAAAATTCTGACACTGCAACACCAGCCATGACTGTATTGTAGGACAGCCACCAGACTCAAACAACAAACAGTCCCAAATAGAATGCACTCCAAGCAGAGAGATTCACAGGCAAATCAAATGTATCGGTAAACTTGCGTTTAGTTTTGTAAATTACAGCACGGTACAGTGTTTGTTTAAAACTGTCATTGGCTGTAATTGTAATTTACAAAATAAAATGCATGTTTACTGATAGGTTTGGCTGTGAATCGCTTTGCTTGGAGTACATTCTATTTGGGACTGTATGTATTTCGGGATTTAGCCACCCTCGGTTTGCACCTAGCTTCTCTTTTTCACTGGAGCACAAAAACTAGCTGAATGGTGGTCAAACAACAAACAGACCTTCCATTTTCCCCCAAGCTAGAGCATGTCTCCTCAGTGGTGGCAGGGTTGAACCCAGGACACGTACTTGGTGTGCCCTGTCTAAAGTGTTTCAAGATGTGTATCATGAGGAAAAAAGTTCATGAACAGTGTCCCAGATACTATAAAAATACATGAAACATTCCATTAAACAAAGTAGTCATCTTAACTGTAGGTGGCAGCTGTGTTGAGGTATCCATTACTATGACTGCTAAAAATGGAAAGGGACCTGGGGGTAGTCATATCAGATGACCTGAAGGTGGGCAAGCAATGTGAGAGGGCAGCAAGGAGGGCTGGGGGGATACTGGGATGCATAGGGAAAGGCATCACCAGTAGAAAACAAGAAGTTATTATCTCTCTGTACAGACAGCTGGTGAGACCCCATCTGGAGTACTGCGTGCAGTTCTGGAGACCAAATCTCCGCAAAGACATAGACAGGATGGAAGCTGTCCAGAGGGCACCAAAATGGTGCAGGGTCTGCACGGAAGACATATGAAGAGAGACTTAAGGAGCTTAATATGTATAGCCTCGAGGAAAGGAGGGAGAGGGGGACATGATAGAAACTTTCAAGTACCTCAAGGGAATCAACAAAGTCAAGAGGGTAGCATCTTTCAAAAAGAGTGCAAGAACAAGGGGCACAATTTGAAGATAGAAGAGCGGCTCAAGTAATTTAAAGGTATTTTTCACAGAGGGTTGTGGATGTATGGAACGGCCTTCCAGAGGAGGTTGTGGAGTCAAAAACAGTGGTGGAATTCAAGCATGCATGGGACAGTCATAAGGCAATTCTAGGGGGTGGGGGTAGGAAGAAGTAGGCTGCGTTAGCTAGGATCTGCAGCTTATCCATCAGGTAGGGAAATGGGCAGACTGGGTGGGCCAAGCGGTCCTTATCTGCCGTCAAATTCTATGTTTCTATAAACTAATTCGAGGCAGCAGCTATTTCTTGGACTCTGTAGACAGCAAGTGATGTCATGCTTGGGGGCATCTTAGGCATGCAACTTCCTCTACTCTGCAGCAGTAGGGGATCTGGGATATAGAAATCAAGGGCCCGATTCCAAAACGGGTACACATGTACGCCTAGGTAACCGCCCAAACCCAATGGCGCGAAAGTCGCACTTTATGACATGACCATAACCGTTGGCTATTCCAAGACTTGGCCTGTGCCATGGCATGGGCACCCTATGTCCAAGGGGCCTTTTGCTGGCTGCAGCCCCTATGGCATGGCAGAAGGGTGGGTTACGGCAGCACCTGCACCCTATTCTGAAAGGGCGGCTGCTGTAACCCACTTACACCATTGCAGGACACACTGCACCACTGCGGGATTAGACAAGCAGTTAGCTGGTTTGTGGGGAATCTGTTCTGGCAAAATGATGGTTGCCCCCCCCACAGCACCACAGAATACACACAGCCATGCCCCACAGATCCCTCCCCCACCGCATGTCTTGGTGCCACTCGGGTCCATTTTTTGGTGTGCCCCCCTTGCGCATGTGCCACGCTACCCTCCATGGCCCCAGAGTTCTGGCTTGATTTGGGGTGGGGCTGTTCCTTGTGGTCTGTGGCTTATGCACCCAGGTCCATTGTGCCATTCCTGTGGTGCAACCCTGTGGCTGCTGCAAGTCATGAGATGTAAATGCGGGGACCCTGCCTGTCCCCTGGAATAGGCGCGGGTCCTAATAACAGTACATCTTACAGCTCGCATCGCCCGAGGTTATGGACATGCATCTTGGAATCAGGCTGTAAGTCTCATGGCTAGCTAGCTGGAGTAGGGAGGTTAAGTGCTTAGCAAGTGATTGCCCCCCCCCAAAAAAACTGAGAAGCTCTCAGACAAATCTGTCATATCCCCACAAGATGAGGCAATAAAAAAATCTTAAAATGCTAGCCCAGTGCCTCTCCCCCAGCCCTCCATGGCAAGGAGAAGTGGTGAGTTACAATACATAAACTGACTGAAGTTCAGCAAATAGAAATAATCAACTACTGTTTATCCAACCAGTACAATGAACTGTGTGTAGAACAGTATGTATATGTGTTTTGAATTAAGGATCACCCTCCCTGAAAAAGCCCTAGGAGCAAAGGGCAAAATGTTGGGGATGTCATGGTGGCCAGAGATATGAATTGGAATGAATAAAACCTAAGAAAGAAATGAGCCTGTAGGAGTTGTCTGTGAACTTTGTGAATATATAAAAGAGAAGGGTAAAACACAGGCTTGCATCCATCAATGGGGACACCCCTAGCCCTAAAAACAGATGCAGGGAGAAGCATAGCAGGGTCCCTTCTGGCACAAGGGAAGCACCAGTGGCTGCATGCAGCCAGGTGTATGTGGCATTCAGAATAACGTATCACAGTTGCATTCCTGATGCACACCCCAACCTACTCATCTGCCTGCGTATTATAGGTCTGCGGAAAAACTAGGAGCAGGTAAGGAAGGGGTATGCAAGGCAGGAGGAGGGGACTGTGAATGACACAACCCCCTCCCCAACCAATCTTTATACGACAGACTTAAGTATTTCTATGCACTGCACAAGCAACATACAGTTCATTGAGCCCTTAACATTGAAATTTGCATTTGATAAAGGTATAAACAATGTTTCATGAAGGAAGGGCACTTTTGATTAATTAATGATACTGTATTTCCACTGGTAAATTATGACGATGAACGTAAATCCATTTTTCTGTTTATTCTTTCTCAACACCCCCCCAATCCAGGCTGTCTTGATTGACTGTACAGGTAGGGGCAGGATCTGTACCTTCATGAGGTATGGGGGTATTTTTGCCCCATATGCTTTACGTCTGTCCGCTGGTATGTCAGCACATTGGATCTCAGTACATGCACAAGCCCTCTACTGGCACCCCAACAATCTTGGAACAGTCCTTCTGCTGTACTGTTCCTCAGACACTCACACAGTAAGTCCTCCCACCCACCCTGGACGAGGAGGGTGCAGGACTCCCAGACAGATCTACAGGGATTCCTATGTTTTAACAGGAAAATGGTAACATCTACAAGGCAGTCAGTCCCTTAGCCTAGCATTAGTTGTGCAAGGAAACAGACCAATTCAGTTTCCATAGAAAAGCATTGTTAGGAAGAGTGGAATATTGTAAAATCACCTTGGAGTTACAAGGAAAATGTCAGATTGATCTGGGGGCCTGGAAAGTGTGTGCATAAAATGCTGCATCCTGCCCACCCTGAATGTCCGGGTCCAGCACATCAGTGCCTCAGGCCCTTTATAGCATACACCAAGAGTACCATTAGGGTCTAATCTTCCTTCCTTCCTCCCTTCCTCTCTTCCTCCGTCCCTTCCTCCCTCCCTTCCTCCCTTCCTTCCTTCCTTCCTTTCCTCATTATTTTTCTCATTATCTACTTTTCTCTCTTTCTTTCTTTCTTACTTACCAGGAGAGACACACTGAACTGAGGTTCATTTCCAGTTGCAACCTGGGGGATGGGATTACAGAGGAAATGAGGCAAAAATTCAAATAAAGCTGTTAAAAAAGAATAGATGAAGTGTCAAAATGTAACTAGTTACAAGATTCAACAACACTGCAATAAGCTCAAAGGAGCAGACAAATTAAATAAACTAGGCAGATATATTGACCACAACAAAACAAATATACAGTGACTATATATAAGGTACAATTGAATGTAGAATAAAGTGAAATAATACATAAAATTATACAGATTTCATTGGGTGTAGTAATACAGCCCAGCATAGTGCAAGGATAGTATAGTATAGTATAGTATAGTATAGTATAGTATAGTAGTTTAATAGTAAGGTGCTGTTCCACCTTCTCTGTTTTGTTCTCCAGTGATGCTGTTGCAGGCTGAGGTTGAGCGAGGATGCTACTAAGAATTAATGAAATGTGTATGATGCTAAAAAACAGAATGGATGTCATACAAAGGCCACAAAGCAGCCAAAACGTAATGAAATAGTTTGTACACTATGCAGAATTCCTTAGATTGTTGCAATACTCGCAATTATTTTTATTTTACTTTTTTGCTTTGACATATATGAGAATGTCGACATTACATAAGACCACATTGACGTTATTTGTCTTTAAATTGACAGGGAGTGAGACTACAAGTATATCAACACTGAGTTAAGCCCCTGAAGCTTATTAATCACCTTCCCCTTCCAGCTGCTCCCTGGCTCACTCTCTGATCCTTAAAGGGACACTGTCAACCCCCTTAGGTCTCAAAGCATCCCTAGTTTAAAAAACACATTTTATGATTGCCAAAATTCTGTAAAGATTGCTGATGTAGGTGGTAGTTTGATTCTGATTCTTTTTTTCTTTAAAAAAGTGAAAAACAGACTGCCCAACATCCTGGTGTTACCACACCAAAACAGGGTTATTTACATTCCTTGATCAACTCCAAATGCATCTTTCCTGGACCTGGGAACACCCACAACACAGTCTAGCCCCTCACGATGCAGTGGGAGTTTAGGAGGCTACTGCCTTATGAATGACTGCACTGTTTGGGTGTGTTTCTAATGCTCATGAAGTATGTGTTAATAACAGATCCAGGATTTAAAAAAAAAAAAAACAAGGTTGTTTATAAATATACATTGCCATGCATTTCACTTCTACTAAACAAGGAAACAGACAAAACAAACAGCAACATCAGCGAATTTTAGAGATGGTAAGCAATCATAAAATATGGGGTTTCAACTAGAAATAATATGATGAAAAACAGGTTGGCAGTGTCCCTTTAAACCAGATCACATTTCTGGCACGCTGACAAAAATAAATTGCACCCCTTTCTGCTGCATTCCAATTCCCTCCTCTCCCCATTCCCCTGGATAGTCTTGGCACCCCACAAACAAACAAATTCACCCCCTTCATTCCCACAGCTCACCAGCCTTCTTCCTGCTTCCCTCAACTAGTCCTGGAATCATGAAAACAAACAAATATACCCCTGACCTCTTCTCTCTGCATTCTGAATTCCTTTCCACTCCCTGAATCTCCCCAGAAGACAAATACTGTACTCCCTTCTTGAAGCATCTCCATTTCCCCTCTCCCCATTCTCCCCACCAGGTCATAGGACCTCTGAAATACCACCTGCTGTCCAGTGGTACCCCTACCACCAACAGTGACCACTCACCTCCTTGATCAGCCACTAATTCCCAGGATCACTAATGCATTTAGTAATGAAATAGAAAGGCTCAGTTTACAACCAATCTCATTATGAAATGAATTGGCAGTACTGGGAATTACATGTCAGTCAGCCGAGGAGGTGATTGGTTGGGTGTGCCGGTTACTGTTGGAAGGGGGGAGGCCACTGAAAAGTAAAGACTTCTTGGGATTTGGGAGGTTTGGGGCTGGTGGATGCAGAGAGCAGGGTGGATGCCACTGGATACCAGGCAGTACTTTGGGAAGGGTAAGAAGGGTCACCACTGGACAACAGGTAGTGATTGGAATAAGACAGGGAGAGAGACTGGTATGCCACCGGTCACCATGGAGGGCATAATGGGATGGGGAGTTGAAGGGTGGCATTTTATGGAGGCTGAACACCAGGCAGTGCTTAGAATGGGATGGGGAGGTGGTGTCATGGGACACAAAGGAATCTTTGGTGAGGGATGGTGTGAGTAAGGGGGTTCCACTGGACACTAGGGAGTACATGGCATGAGACCAACTGATGCAGGAGGTGTCACAGGACTCCAAGGGAGTACTTTGCATGTGACGAGGTGCACCTGGACATCAGGGACTGCTTGTGATGGGGAGAGGGGCTGCCACTTGACATCAAGAATGCTTCGGATGGGGAAAGGGGGTGTGTCTGTGGACACTAGGTAGTACTTGGCATGGGGAAAGGGGGATGCCACTAGACACCAGGGGGTGCTGGAGATGCGTGCTGGTGTATGCTGTTTTACACCAAAGACTGCTTGGCATAGATGAGGGAGGGTGGAGGTGACCCCGAAGTACTTCAAAAGATTTGGTAAATTAAGTTAGGACAGTGCAGAGTTTGAAGATATCAGTGATGTTCAGTAAAGGAAAATGATGCCCTTTTCAAGTTTAAAAGTGGGTAATGATTCTAGATTTTTTATCAGCTCAGTAAATCACATTCTTCCATATAGTCTTTGATCTAATTATACTTTTACCTGGAAGGATCCAAAATGTCAAACATCAGTAGTTCTGTGTACCTTTCCATTTTTGGCTTGGGCTACACAGAATTCTCTACTTCAGTTACAAGGCATGACAGGAGGGTGTGGTTACCATGCAGTAATCATATCTTCAGGGGTATGAAGCAGTCATGTGTTCCTAGCCCTCAAGCTGTGATTATGTCGTAATAGCTCTCAAGATCATCACACCCCTAGAAGATGTCTTATTGCTGTTCTGAAAATATGGGATCAGAGAGGTTAGTTGTTGGTTACATTTCAACATTTCATTCTGCATTTTGCTAGGTACAATTGTTGCACTGAATCAACCCCTTTAGACTACTAATCAGCCAATCAAAATGCTCCTTACATAAACCAGTGCCCCAAACTCGGTCACAAAAGGTGGTGTGGCGCAGTTGTTGCACCCACTTAGCGCCACGGCTCAAAATATATCTCCACTGAATGATGCTCAGTAGGGGTAGCAAGTTTTGCCACAAACATCTTTGCATCCAGAAACAGCTGGATTTAAAATTTGCATTGCGCCTCTGCCACATACTCCACTACTGGGTGGCAGCAAATATCTGCCTGTTTTATAATTCCTCTGATATTAGTAGTCTGATTATTTGTTTCCATGGGGCTTTTCCCAGGCTCAAGGTGCAGAAGGAAATATATAATAACATAAAGATATATAAGTTTCAGGGGAAGGAGAACAGCATAAGTAGACAATAAAGACAGTGGGCTGCATTTTCAAAGATTTGTGTCAAGATTTTCATGTACTTGTGCTAATTACGACATGACTGTAAGACCACAGAAGACGTGGTCTAACTTCATGCCACAGGTTCCTGGAGATGCACTCCAAAAATGACACGTGACAAAATAATGATGTGAGCATCGTGTTTGTGTCATAAAGTGAGAAAAATGTTGCAGATACAGCTAAACGTTTGAAAATAGAAAGCAAGCATTTTGATGCATTTGCCATGATGCAGGCTGCATCCGACATTGGAACCTGCACCCCCGTTATGAGATTTAAAAATCTTGCTCAATGGCAGGTTGAGGTATCCATGCCTCTCTGCTGCCATGCTGGTGACCTGGGTTCGGGAATGGACTCGGGTCACTCAGGGGCCCAGCCAGGAGAGGGAAGACTGAGCATCCATAGGACTGCTCTCTTCCCACTGGGAGTGGGGATCCCATGACTCCCCGCTAGACTGCCACCTGGCAGAAGTCAAGTGGTGGCATGTTCGAGTCCTGTAGCTAAGGGGAAGGAGCACCTCCTCAGAGGTGGAGTGCGCTTGCACACTCATTGCACATAACACTGTGCCCCGGGGAGAAAATCAGAGGGAAAAAATGGAGGTTGGGCTTAATGAAGCCCTCCCCACTGGCACAGGCAACCTGCACAATCTCGAATCAACAGATACTTGGGACAGCTGGGGTGCACTGGGACAGGGCTGATGCAGCTGCCCAGCCTGCCAAGGAATGTGAAAAACACTATATGGAAAAAAAATCTTACCCAATAGATGACAGTGGCTGAGACTGGGGCCCTCAGTTTGTTCATTTCTAATATTAGATTGGCGCATATGTTGGCAGTGTTTGAGAACTCTACTCCAAAGCACCCGTTTATAAATGAGGCTGCAGTGATTTTTTTATTATACATTGAGGTTAATTATTTTGGCTTCTGCAGTTACAGAATTATACTTATGTATTTGTTACCACAGGCAGTTTTAAGTATGATGGTGTGCCTTTGCTTTACGTCACTTACTTGGATAATGGTGTACTGTAACTATAATGCTGTGTCGACCTGCAAGCCATTTGCATCCTGGCTAAAAATAATTGCTGAGCATCAAATCAAGAAAAGGTTGGCACAGTGGTTTAAGATGATTGTACCACATTCTCAAGACTCAAGAGTCATGAGTCCATCCAGCAGTGCTGTCAGGAGGGGCATTCCTGTGGTGAGAGAGCAAAATCAGAAGTACAGTAGTATTACTTCCCACTCAGAGTCACTGGGAGGCCAGCTCAGCCACAGCAGCCCTGCCCACTGGAATGCAGGGGTTAGGAGAAACATTGGACGTTACCAGTCACCATTATATCAGCAAGGGGCCAGCATGGAGGGCGTGAAGCTCTATAGAATAGGGAAAGACACAAACTGGGGTAACTGTAACAGAGAACGCAAGAGATAAAGCCAGAGAAAATACCTTCTACATCCAAACCAGCACTGATGGCTTTTTTTTATTTTTCTTTAAGAGAAGTCATTTTGCTCCAGACAGCTCTCCCCATCCCTCCCTCCCTGTGACCTTCCAGCCCCATCATCACCTGCCTCTACACAGGGAACGCGGGAGTGTTGGGCCCGAGAGTACTGGGGCATGTCATCCTGGCAGCTCAATTTTTCCCTTGGCAGTTTTTCTTCCCATTGTCTCTCAAACCACCCAACCTTCTATATGGTGATGATCAGTGCTCACCAGGGGGATGCTGGGGCAGCAGAGGCTCCAGACCTTCCATCCCAGCTGGGAGCCGTGCCGCGAGGTAGAACCACCCTGGCCCATAGCTTCTGAGTCTATTCCCAAAACCGGGATGGTAGCGCAATGCACTGCAACTGCGACATAAGTTGACCCTGTTTTTGTTATTTGATTCTGTTTCAGCTTGGCAGGGGGTGGTGAGCGGTATAAGTTTAGAGTACAAATGGACAGAAATGTACTTACCAGTTTCAGATGCAGACAGGTGAAGGAATTCTGTTCTTTGCTCTGATGCTGATAAGTTCCAAACTGCTTCCTTGGTATATAAACCCACAGATCAACCCCAAGAACAGCTTAAAAAGAAATTTAATTATGACTTTATAAACTCCGTATTCCAGCTAACTAGGATGTCCAGATTTTCTGTTTAGCCATTATAGTTGGTTGATATCCTGTCTCGGCAGATCGGCCTCCCTCCCCTGTAGCCCTACACACACGCACACTGCAGTGCCTAAAAAATTGGGACCATGATCTGGTGAAGGAGTAGGTGGTGGCAGCTCAGGATCTCTATCACCCATAGGACTACCCCATCTGTGAAACTGGGTCAGTGCTACTGTGAACTCCTGGTAGGAGTTGTGACTTATGAAGATTGGAGTGCAATACTAGTTTCTGGTATGTTGGTGTGACCAAAGTATAAAGGTCAAACCTCACAGTTACTAGCTAGGTAATTACCAAGACAAGAATTATGAAGAAAACATTGCAATCCCAGCTGTTATAATGTCTAGAATCTAGACTATATCACTTTAAAGGGGAACAGTCATCACCGAGCCCCATGCTGGAGTGTTGTGCTGGTCTCAGTTTGCACTTTTTGTATAGAACCCTTTTTTTTCACTTATTGCTTACTGCAGTATAGTAGATTGTATCAAGTGGGTTCTGCTGGCTTCCAAGCTGACATTTTCTGGAACCAGAAATCCCAGCATCCTCTGCAGCTGACATCAGAACATGGCTGCAGCAGTGGGATATTCAATAGATGCAGTGCATGTTAGAAATGTTATAAGCGGTGCTCTTTTTGTTTGCAGGTCCTGCTGTCCTCCTGCGGCTAAGTACAGTCGATGAGGACTGTACTTAGCCCTGGGAGAACAGTGGGACCGGCAAAAATCTGATGTTTTTGCACACAAAATGCAAATTTGGACCAGTCTCACACTTGGATATGGGGCTCTCCGTGCTGATTGTTACCCTTCAAACAATAAGGTGGCTTGATATTTTTTTGTAGCCAAGGTCACTTTGAAGAGGTATTTGGATACTAGACTTTGACAATGGGATACATTTAAATCCTGCAAGAACAGCTCATTATTTTGGGTAGATGGGAACCATAGCATGAAGGGGGGCTGACTGTGCTTCAGTTATTGAGTATGTTCCTGTAATCAGGTCTTGGATATGGGAGTCTCTAGCTGCAGACATGCCGCTTAGATCATTTCTGTCACTTCTTTGTTCATTCTATTTACACCAAATACAATGGAATGAAAAAGAAAACGTAACATATTAGTATGTACATTTGTTTGATGCTTATGGAATTTTGTTGTAGAAGCCAGGGTTACTCTAATTTGTGTTTAGTTCCCTCTCCAGTGCCAGCGACACCCATCCTGCAGTTAGAAGAATGCTGTACCCACAATAACAGTGCCACGTTGTCATGGAAACAGCCACCTCTCTCAACAGTGCAAGCAGAAGGATACATTCTGGAACTAGATGATGGCAACGGTGGACAGTTTCGGGTAGGTTTGATTGAGTAACTCTTAGCTGCACAGCAGCGCTTTGCATTTGAAAGAAAAGGGGGAGTAGCCCAGAATCTGTTAAACCTTTCTTTTCCACAGTCAACAAAATCATTTTTACCTTCACAAACTAATACGTGCTTCTGAAAAGGTTAGGAGGAAGGGGTTAAATAAGTGTTGTGATTGCACTGAAATGAAAATGTGCTTTGTAATACATTTGCTGGGCTTGTATAGTCATGTATTTAAAATTTAAATATTGCTTTATGTTCATATCACCTCTTAGAACCATCGCAGCAGCGTGCTTGTGTTTCTGACTGTCCTGCCTAATTTATACGAAGGGAGGGAAACTGTGTATAGTATTATGATTTGCTAAGGGAATAAACAAGGCCCCTGGCTACTGTCACAGTGTTTTGTCAACTCTGTTCCAAGAGCAGACTAACCTCTACATACTTAACGGTGAACACAGAAAGAGAGTACCGTTCCATGCTGACCCACCATCTCTGTTTCACGGATTCCCAGCTTAGAGCAGGACCCCACTGAACGTAAGATGTTGCACCTCAGCTGGGTTATCCTAGGTAAATGAATAGTAAATTAAAAACATAATCATTGAGAGTCCTGCTATCCTGCAAGAGCAGCCAAATGGCTTTAATATCTTTTAATTAGTCATCGAGAAGGAACTGGCTCTCGAATTTACTACAAGAGTACAGATTTATGTGCGATTGTAGAGCATACATGACTAAATGTTGAAGTATAATGAGATCCAGAGATATGTCCTAATAAATATGTTGATATACTCAGATGTATCACAGGAAATGCCAGTGAAATAAAGGGGGGATTCTACAACATACAGTATGTAGAGACTAATCTTTGGCTACTATTTTATAGTGTTAAAAATATTTGTTTCTCATGCGAAGATTGTACAACATGCAATGCTCATGTACAATCCCCACCTGCCACCTACAAAGAACGGTGCATCTAAATGGCCAGTAATGCAAAGTGCATGTAGTCTGTGGGCTTCACCTCCACCATAGTGTTTTCTTTGTTTTCCATATAGATGTATATCCTCCCAGCCTAAGCAGGTGGGCTAACAGCCCTGATCCCCGCAAGCCACCAACAGTCACCACTTCCCCAGAGGATCTGTTTGCAGAGTTCACCCCCTGGGATTCCCCCCAAGAGGCACAATCCAGATTGCAGGCCCAGTCTCCAGGTGGTGGCACAGGTCAGGGCTGATGAAAGGGGCCTCACAAGCCCACTCAGCCATTATCATTACATTTCCCGCCCAAGCTTTGCTATGGCTATCAGACGACAGTGTGTGCTGTGTGATTGCTTCAGTCCATAGCCCCTCCCTTTGTGCGATCCCGCTTGCAGTGCTACCAGGCCTCCAGACAATTGACAAGTCCTACCACCCCCAAAAGAGGGGAGCGGTTCCTGGGATGCTCAGTCCTCTCCTCACCGGCCAACCCCAGCAGCTGAGTCCGTTTCCAAACCCAACTCACCGGCATGGCGACAGGTGACCTGCATGGCACCTCAGCCCTCCATGCCACTGGGCGGGCTAATATATTGTTTTCCTTGATGTCCATGCAATTATTATTAGCAGTGCAGAAAATGCCTTCTCAGTTGTGAAAGTAAGACTGCTACTTTGCAGCAGCAGTCTGTTACAAATCCACGGAGTATTAACAGAACAATCGTGAGCCGCTTCAGGCATTCAAAAACACACGGAAAAGATAAAACCGGCATTTCATGTCCTATGTGTCATGTTGACAGGCCTCCTGTCTTCATGCAGAAAATATTGTCTAGTTGTATAAAAAAAAAACAAAAAAAAACAAGCATGTAAATAAGTGTGGCAGAAAGAAACTTTACATCAATGGAGTGATTCTCTGGTTTGTTCTTGCAAAATATTCTTGTGCTGTAGGTCTTTGAAGCAGAGGTTCAACTTCAGCACTGTTTTATTTCCTCAGTCTCAACTATTACCCAAACTGCTTCTGTATGCTCATCTCTTACAGTCATGGTTAAAAAGGCAGTCAGGCATTCAAAACCTTTGTGGTTCTCCAGTCCTGTTCACTAAATTCAGGTACTCGAGCTGCAGAAAAGGAAGAATTATTACTTGCATTGAAAGCTGGATGATTTCTACATTGCCAAGGAGATTTTTTTTTTTTAAATACGTCATCACTCAAAGAAAATAAAGAATTGTTAAAAATAAATGCTAGCTTTATGTAGTCTTGCCTTGCAAGGAACATTCATCTGTTACTACACATTAAGAAATGCCAGAGATCTCATTGTCAAAAACATTTCCCAGTCACTGATTTCCCATTTAAGGGGCAATTTCTATTTTCAGTCATTTTCTCCATTCCAGTACAAAAATATTCCTTTTTTTTTTTTTTTTTTGTTAAGACCAGCTTTCAAGACAAATTGAGCTTGCTCGAAGTATTGACGGAGATAAGTAACAGTGAATGCTTATGGCATCCTCACTAATCCTGCAAAATCGTGATAAAGAGGGAAAGGGCCTGTTAATGGTAAAATGGTTTCATGGCTTTTTGAAAGTGTTGATTACCGTGTCAAAGATTATGCATTATTATGGGGGAGGGGGGGTGGAGTTAAATAGCAATCTTAGATCAGTAGTAATGGGCAGTTTAAGTTTTTCATGCCTAGTGTCTTTGCAAATATTCATAATTACTTTCTAAATGGAATTAAAACCCTAAGGGCCAATCCATCCACTTGCAACATTGGAGACCCAGATTCAGCAATGAGCCTGGGTTGTCAGATGGCAGATGGTGGGAACTGAGCATCCCAGAGGTGCCACTCCTCCCCTGGGGAGGGAGGGAGACTGCCCCCACCAGAGCACTGCCATCTAGGTAACCACGGGTAGCAATGCAGAGAAGGAGGACATCAGCTAGCTTCGTACAATGTCATGCATTTGCATGCAGGCACAGGTATGGGGTTCTCAGTGCTAATGTTGTGGGCTGGCAGCAGAAAGAGGAAAACCCGGGCTGCGAGGATGCTCTCGGATCCTGCACAATCACCAATACTACTAGTACTGAATTCTGAATGCATCTAAGGGTTTGGTGGGGCCCCAAGGACTAAGGAGGCAAGTTGCATTGTTGCCAGGAAGGGTGATGGGAATGACCGGATTGGGAGGTCGTCAAAGTGGCTGAATGAGTTGGGTTTATAAAAAAGGAGACGGACAGTAATTCAAATAGACTTAAAACATGGTTCTGTGTGACCTTAAAAAACTAGAATACCACAAACAGCCACAAAATACTGGCAGAAAGTGGTCTCAGCAATCACAAGGCATCATTGCCTGTTTTGCATCCCTTTGTGTTGGGCACAATGGGGTTACAAGCCTTTTCCTGTGCAGTCGCTAAGTGTATTGCAACCATTTGGGGAAAGGGGTGGGGGTTGTCATGGAAATGCCAATGAGCTGCTGAGCTATGCTTTGCAGTTAGCCAGCCAATGCGCCCCCTGTCACAAACCACAGTATCCCCACTTTAGAGCTACTAATAGCAGTTATACAGTGGGTGCAGACGTGGAACAGGAATGAAAGTTCTGGCAGGGGAAGGGATTAGGTGGTGCATTGTGCTGCCAATCACAAAGCTGAAAAAAGGCAAGGCTGGGCAGGAGGAAGTTCAACTGGACACCAGGGACATAATCGCAATAAGGGACAGGAGGACAGGGCATTGGTCCAGCAGGGCTGACTGCAGTATTATATTGCAGAGCAGCCCACAAGGTATAGGGCTAGGGAATGAGGGAATGATTGCAACATTAGCACAGTTGGGGTCAGTGTGCCCAGTTAGGTGTCAGCAGGGCTCTGGTCATAGCACATCCACCTGTGGGCCAGAAGATCATGGATTCTAGTCCCACACCGTGAATGGACTCATAACGTAAACACTGACACCTGTGCAAAGGGGAGTGCTGTACTGTTGGGGTATGCCATCCTTCTGATGAGACATTAAGCCAAGGTCCCGTCTAACTGTTCTAGTGGTTGTTGAGGTGGGCGTTAAAGACCTCATGTCATTTCTCAAAAAGAGTAGGAGAATTTCCCCAGAATCCTGGCCAGATGTCCTCCATTCAATGAAATACCACCAACAGCTTAATCTGGTTCAATGTTATCAGTCAGTTTGCATCTGTATTTCCCCCTTAAAACACACAAACACAATGGGACATCAACAAAAATTAGCTAACTAAAAAAAAAATAATTGAACAGGGGTTCAGGGCATGGCAAAGTGCCACTGTCATCTGAATCACCTAATTTGCATTCTGTGCCAAATGGCACTGCCACATATGGGATTCTTAAATGCCAAAAAATAAATGTGGTGGTACTACAGGGCACCTGTTTGCCCCAATTAGCGCCACCACACTTTTTTAACTGTGCATGTGGCCCTAATAAATTATATATTTTATTTTGTACTTTTTTTATTATATTTCTTAAAAGCATAAGACGTATTACGTTCACATATGCCAGACATCACATCTAACACTAGATCCATCCAATGGTAATGAATCCCTTAGTCTAACACATAGGTTACAGAGAAGAGGGGCAATGGCTAAATGGAAAGTGAAATCCAGAAGCTACACCTTACAAGAGTATAGAAGTCAGTCCAAATATGACGAGTCTGATCATAAAGTAGAAAATGGCTATTCCAGCTGATATGACCTCTTTCTGAGGATATTCCCCAAACATTTTAGTGATTCAGGATACATGCATTTGGCAATGAGAATACTAGAAGAATTGAATGATATTTATAACCTTATATCTGCTATTTAAACTAAATTGCTGTTAATTACACAATCAAGCAAGGTCTATTTTCCTTGCTATCTCCTATGAGGAATAAAACAATACTAGGTTCAAGTATTTAAACTATAATACCTTGTGGCTTTAATGATTACAGCCCTTTCAAGGAGACCTTAAGGCCACAAAAGTCCAGCAAACAAACTATCATTCCATGTTGAATTAATTGAGTCAGGGTGACCCAGGAACTCTCACCATTTCAGGTCTTTTCTTCAGCTGAATCAGGATCTGATTCCTCCTCCCTCCAAGCACCATCAAACTCCTGTTCAATCTATTGAGCCTGATGACCCACTTCTTCTGGATCCGTGAACTGAAATGTGCAGCCCCCATAAAAGATCTGAAGGCTGGCCAGCATAAGTAAAGAGTGACAGACCCCCAAGCTTCAGAGTTTAGCTCGAACTCCATAAAATTTCTTACAGTGAGATTGCGTGGCAAAGAAGAGATTGGGGAACATGTGGCTTGTGTGCCCCTGATAATTCAAGAGATCCACTGACCTCGCCACCTGCAGGATGGCATCCCTCGTAGTGACTCCGTCTGTCACCAGCAGAACAGTCCTGGGCAGGTCTTGTCTGGACGTCACCATCCATGGAGAAATCTGGTAAGCTCTACTCATGTGGGAAGCCAAGTCTGGGGGCTGATTTAGCATACTGGGCAGCCACTGCTTAAGAAAAGAAGGGGGTTCACTTCTTCAAGATCCTTCGGTAATCCAACCAGTTGCACGTTGGAGGCTCTGTTGGCGTTTTCCAGGGCCTCCAACCTATAGTGCAAGTTCGTGTTTTCCTGCGCCAGTTTTGTCGAGGTTGCCAGTGCTCTGACAGCCTGCAATTCCACCGATGCCATGATCTTAGTGGCTGCCTCGATTTTCACATCCTGTTTCCCCATTCTTTGAAGGATAGTTTCGATCTTTGTGTCAATGGCCTGCATTGACACTTACAGAGCCTTCCATGGTGGTTCCTGCCCTGCTCATTCTGGCACAGAAGTCGAGGCCTGTTGCTCTGTCTGTAGCTGGGACTTTGAACCCCAAGGGCCTCCTTTGTTTGTCCTCCCCATCAATGCTTTTGGTATCAATCTGCTCCGCTCAACATGTAATTTCACTTTCTGCAAACAATCAGAACTTTTATTTAAGTTTTTGGCATATCTTAAGATAAAAGACATCCCAAATGCAGAGCAGCTCTGAATTACCTCTGCTCAGTAAGATGCTCCACAGAACCTCCCCCCTCCATAAATTATATTTTTAATAATACATTGTTAGTTAAAGGAATGGTTAATTCCTTGAATTATGCCCTTTTGTGCATATCTGTTTTTTATTACCCTCTTCTACACCGACCATCCCCTTCCATGATGCGCCTTCCCATCCCTATTATCTGTCTTCTCTGGAACAAACCCCTTCCTCCTTCAGCAGCCCCCTCCCCCCTTCCCCTTCCATGGTGGGGCTCTAAGTAATCATGGCTGTTGCCAGGGTCCCCCGAGATAATATAATTCAGTTTTCATTTGGTGGGTGCCACAGGCAGCAGTGAGGAGCCTGCAGAAGGAACCTCCCTTCATCTGCTTAGTTGGAATGTTTTTATTCCTGGTTGCTCCTGCCCCTGCATTACATCAGTATGCAAGAGGCTCATGAGAACTGAAACACGTGCATGATGATGTGGTGTCCTTGAACCTGACCAATGTCCACTCACTCTGCCTCCATCGTGTTTCCACATATGATCACCTAGGTGGCAGCAGTATGGAGAAGACAGCAACCCTCCGCTCCAGAGGGAAACAGGATTTGCTGGGATACTAGATCCTTCATTCTCCTGGCTAGTCCATGTTGACCTTGGCTTGTTCCTGAACTCAGGTCACTTGTGTTGCAAGTGGTAGCTCAACCACTGACTGCATTAGCAAGCTAGCTTGCATGTCAGTTTTTGATACGTGGCTTCCTTTAACTTCTTAAAGTGTGTTTTTTAGGATGTGTGCACCACATGAGGCTGATATACCCATAAACAGTACATGAGCTTTGAACCATTTTCTGCCCTTCCCTGACTGGCAACAGGTTTGGGAGAGGAACTAACCCTAATCTGCTGCATGTTCCTCTTTCCTTTTATACAGTTTCATTGCCTCATTCCTGTACTTTATTTTTTTTTTCTTCCATTTGTATTTTATGTGAAACATGAAGCCCCTTCCTTGTTTATGGCATGTGCAGGTTTTCTGTAACAAAGAATGTTGCAGTGGTTGTGTGGAGTCAGTGCCCAATTAATAATTTGCTTGAGCACCAGATGATTTAAATGCAAACCATTAACCTCACTACTTGTTACCAGCATACTTCTTTAATAAAAATATTATTCGACCAGTGTACTTAAAGCCTCAGATGTTTTTTGTAATTTTTAATTCTTTTATAGTTCTGAACTACAAGGGGACAATATTATTACAGTATGGCCCAGATATTCAAACTGCGCCCAAAAAGTGCACAATAGCAGGAGCAAGCGCAAGTCCATTGCGCCCATGCGCAATAGGCGTGATATTCAAAAACTGAGCCGGCCAAACTGCGCCTACAGCCGATGACTGAATATCACACCACCTGCGCCATAGCGCAACTAGGGAGGGGAAGCTGAGCAGATCAGATGCACCATAGCGTAACAAGGGATGTTCAGCTGAGCAGTCCAGAGGTGCCATAGCACAACCAGGGATGCCCCCCAGCAGCAGGGTGGCAATGCAACTGCACAACCAGGGAGGTAGGGGCCCACCACCCATGCCACAGATGGGCAGAGGAACACACAGCAGAACAGACATCGTCCCCCCCACACCCCATGCACTGCACAACTGGGGGAAGGCTGGAATAACCACTGGCCCATGGAGACAAGCAACCAACCCACAACCAGGTCATGGTGCCCCATCACACCCCCCGGCAAGCTGTGACTGGCACACAAGGAGGGCTGACCACCCCATGCCACACCATCCCCCCAATGCAGAGCACACCCTGCACCGTGACCCCCAGACACCCTGCCCAGAAGCAGCGTCCACCACTGCAGGAAACCCCATGCATGCCACCACCCCCACTGTGACAATGCAATCCTGTGCACCACAGAACCATGCAAGGCAGCCCCACCACGAGCACCCATCAGCGGGTGGCAGCACACAGCGATGCAACGACAGCATACACAGTGCCACCACGCACAGCCCCCCCGAGGTACTGCTGAGAGACCAACCATACGTTGGCACACGAGGTACCCCACATGGGACAGGGCATGCCCTGCACCCCATCACCAGTGGTACAGCACCCTGCACACTCTCCCAATGACACACCCCGACCCAGCACTGGCCACAGCAGCCAGCGCAGACACCCACAGTGGTGCATGGAAGCATGCACCACACCGGATGCCACACAGTGCATGGACAGACACCCACCCATACCCAAGGGCACAACAACACAGGGATGCAGTATGGGCAACCAAGCCCCCAGCGTGGGGCCCATGTAAACTGTACACACAACCTGCAGTCCTCCATGGCACAGGAGTGCCAGCCACCCTGCGCAGACACTGTGGACCTGTACGCCACCAGCATTTGCCTGGAGCACAAGTCACAGACAGTGGTGCACATCCCCTGCAACACACACAAGCCACAGCATGGAGGTGGGTCAACAACTGTGGAGGCCACAGTGTCACCCGAGGCAGACATGCACCACACCAGTGACAGGAGTCAACCCAGCATTGTGATGGGTACAGTGGCTGCCCTGCATGGACAGCCACCACTGACATGCCAGCAGACCATGCAGGTCACAGACATGCATGGGTGTCAGCTTCACAGGCCATGGATGGGCTGACAGGGGCGCCATGGACACAGAGCATGCACCATGGACCACTGCACACAGTCATCCAGTGCACAGGGCACAACACACACACCACAGACACTGACTGATAGCTACCCCCACACCATAGTCACCTCCCCACGGACACACATACATACCCATGACTGCATCACCCCTGACACCATGCACACCACTGCAGCTGAGCACCTATAGCCCACTGCAAATCAGAGACCACCACAGTATTCATATCAAAAGATCTGTATTAAAACAAAATATCAAAGAGAACTATATACAATAATATATACAAAGTTGGGGGGGAAGGCCACAAACAAGGTGGGGGTGGGTAAGGGGCAGGGATGAACAAATTGGACAGGAAAGGAGGGGTGTGAGGGTGGGTCCAGGGGGGTAGAGGATATCAGGGGCAGAGGGACTGTCAACGGGAGCCCCGCTCCCCGTTCTGGCTGCTCCTCCGCCGGTGCCTCCAGAGGACCCCAATCTGGTCAATCCTCTGTAGTATTTCCAAGGACAACCTTGCCCCGTGCAGGATCTCCCGCAACGCCTCAATGATGTCAATCAGCTGGCGGACACCTAGGACAAGGGAGCACAGTCAATAGGTGTAATGCACAGCCCACCCACTGTGCATGGCATACGGCCGTGGGACATGCCTCTGTGATGGTGTGTGACCACCCACAGTGATCACATCCACATGACCTGCCCATCCAGGCACATACAGCCATGCGGAACACTGCACACACCCACCGGCCAAGTCACGCACAGCACCACCGTGGCCGTTTAGTGACATGGCTATGTGGTGCAAAGGCAGTGGCACAGCCATGTACCCGGTGCATGCGTGGACCACCATCAACGCACTCCCAGACATGCATTGCCACTGGACAGTGCTGACTAACAAGTTGCGTGCACGCCAGTGGTGTCAATGGATGGTGGCCATGCCCCGTTGCCCACCCTGTTACACAGCATGCAGTAGTAATCATGGAGGTACGGCACTCACCATCATCGGGCCGATCCCTCGGGCACTGTGGACAGTCACCCCGCCTTTCCTCCTGTCCTCTTGGTGGCACCGCAGCTCACATGCCAGGCGCCACTCCTCCGGCCCTGTGGTGCAAACATGGAGAGAGGAACATCAGTACAATCTTGTAGCAAAGGCCCCCTGCCCCCAGGTGTGTGCCCTCCCACCCAGCCAAACCCACCCACCCCACCCTGATAACACCACCACAGCCAACACGGACGGTCCCTCCCCATGTGCTGGACACATACAACCGTGATACCCATATGGAAGATATAAGTGTGTTGACGTAACACCTACCTGGCCGTGGCACCGTGCCCCTCCTTGCACGTGCCCACAGGTGGGCTAGCAGGTCTGGCTAACTCTGCCGCAGGTTGCCATACCTGTGGTGGCACTGCTCTGCTGTCTGCCCCCTTCCAGTGGCCTCCTCAAGTGTAGTGGCCACCTCCTCTCACACCTGGCTCCTGGACCTGTCAAGGGGTGCCTCCCCAAACAGTGGTCCATGGTGTGGCTCCACTATGGCCACTAGGTTGGCCAGTTCTACCTGGCTCCACTGTGCAGCCCTCCTGTGTGCCATTCTCCTAGCTCGGTCTGCAAAAATGGCGCTCTGCAGCATGGCTCCCCACGTTCAGATGCTGCGCGGTACAGCGCTGTCATTCCCTAATGCGCTGTCGCTGAACAGCGGCGATAATCATGCACCATGCCTGACGCGCAGGCGCCTAGGGGGCTACGGTCGGCACAGGGTCAAGGGCTCTGGCGCACGGACACGCACAGTGCCATTGGAACCCAATGCATGTAGTGTGATTGGCTGCCTGTGTGCTACCTCCAGTAGTGACCTACCGCGCTGTTGCCCCAATGCACCTATGATGGCCCAGTGCCACAGCGCCATGTAGGTGAACATCGCTGTAGTGCCACTGGCACAATGGTGGCCGTGCCTTGCATTGCTTCCCATGCACAGCACGTCAGCAGCATGGCAGACGCCTGCGTCAGCAACCCGGGCATGCACAGTGAAGTGTGTACTACGCATGTCACAGAACTGCGCCCTTGGCCCAGCACATTCAACACAATTGCGCAAAGCGCAACAGCGTGATATTCAGTCGTCATATGCAAAACAGCTAATCAGCCATTCAATGGTGCAGCACTGCAATTTGCATCCACTTAAAGTTGTGCCTCACCTCATTTGCATGGGTTGCGCTATAAAAGTGCGACATTGGGCTGCACTGGCCATAGTCGGTTACTGCAGTCTATTGGTGAGTTGCATGCTGTTTGGGAGTGTGGACTGTGGATTTAGGGACATGCATGGGACTGCACAGTCACAGGTAACAACTGTCATTCTTACAGGCTAAAAATGACAGAGCGAGTTGTGGGAGAGGAGGAACACAGTGGTGGGAGGAGGAGGAGGCCTAATTTTACCAAGGCCGAGACCGATGCCCTGTTTGAGGCCTACCAGGATCAGGAGCCACTTCTCAGCGGACGGCAGGGAACACCTCAAGCCCGTGCTGCTGCATGGGAGGAGGTCGCACGTGCTGTGAACCTGCATGGCAGCCACCAGAACTCCGTGCAGGAGTGCAAGAAGAAGATGGGCACAGACAGGAGGAGGATAAAGGAGAAGGTGGCTGCCATCAGAGCAGCATGAGCTGCGACAGGTGGGGGACAGCCGGAGGTGATACACCTGACCCCACAGGAGGAGAGGGTTGCTGGAAGCATGCAGCATTGTGCCATTGAGGGTGTTCCAGGCGGTGGCTTCCAGACGGGTGATAGCTCATCACTGCATGGTAGGTCATGGTCTGTCTATGGGGGGGGCAGGGTAGGTCACATGCAGTAACGCGACTTTGTTTTCCCTTACAGATCCTGAGCATCTGCATGGGTCAGCAGTGGTGGGCCTGTCCACTGAGGCCAGTCAGATGGAGATGGAGGAGGGCCCATCCACCTCCATAGGTATACACGGCTCAGTGTGACAGTGGGCCCACCTGGCTGTCCACACTGATGTTGTTGGAACAGGTGCGGAGGAAGCCCTACCCATGTCCCAGCATTCACGGATGCCAGCATGCTGTGACTCAGACCGGTGCCGGGTCTGTCACCGATGATGATGTCGCTAACGGCATGGGCAGTGACACATGTGTGCCATGGTATGGCCACACAGCAGGTAACATCGCGGCCATGGCTGTGGGTGGTGCTGCCGTGGAGGCCTGCATGTCAGCACAGTACCAGCCTGTGCCTGTCAGCACCAGTGGGGCAGCACTGGTGTTTTCAGGACAGTGGGACTGTTGTGGCCACTGCGGTGGCACCACTGAGCCTTGGGTAGCGGCAGCCAGAGGGGCAGCATCAGCAGTCGGCCAATGGGCTTGGGGTACAGGGTCAAGCGGCGGCATCTGTGCACCACCTGTGGACATGCCCAGTCCTGGTCCTGGTGTGCAGTGCCCACCCTCAAGGGGTGCTGAGCATCAGGGCCGCGCACACCCTGAGGGACAGGATGCCGAGGAGGCAGATGACCTCTTCGACGAGCACGCCCACCTACTGCAAGCATCAGTCCAGCAGCAGATGCAGCTTGCAACGTCGGTGGATGCACTGCATGTGGCTCTGGAGTGGGCAGAGGAGCGTCACAGCAGTGACACCACTCTGATCCTGTCAGGGATGGACTGGTTGCGGGAGAATGTGACCGCTGCCATTGACAGGCAGACACAGGCATTCACTGCTGTCATGGCCACAATGGGCATACAGTTATGTGCCCATGCATCGCAGACACCATGCAGTGCACTGTCCACCCCCATTCCCGGTGTCGTGTGACACCCTCCCTGTCAACACCGGGTTCAGCTGTGGGCATCCCGAGCATGCCTGGCGCAGGCATGTTCGGTGTGCTGCAGTCCCCTATGCAAGCATGGTCGCTTTCACGCAGTGGAACCCCTGGGGGACCATCGGTGCCACCCCATGAGGCCAGTGGTCAGCCTGTCAGTGCTGGCGGGTCTTGGCGGGGCCGCCCACGCATCCATGGCAGCCGGGGCACTGTGTCGCATGACTGACCTGTCTCCCAACGTGGCTGCTGTCTGGTGCTGCCCTGTGTGCATTGTGTCTTTCAGTGGGCAGTGCACGGGTGGGTACCCGGCCCTGCATGCGGACACACAGTCCTTCTGCACACCCTCCCGGCTGCTGTCTGCAGTTGTGTGTGCATGATGATGCCTGCATTGCGCTGTACACCAATGTGCAATGGTGCTCAGCATCTGACACATGCACATGGACAGGCAGTGGGCATGGTGGTCTGTGAACATGTGTGGCTAGGGGTGGTGTTCTGGGTCGGTGTGCCTCCTACCCTTTGTGCATGTTTGGAGCACTGTGCATGTGTGTGTGTGTGTGTCCGTCCGAGTGGCATGTTAGACCTCACCCATCCCTGGTTGTGTGTGTGGTTCCATGCTCTGCCACTTCCCTTGACGGCATGCACCCCTGGTGTGTGTCCATGCATGTTTGTGGGTTGTGCCTTAGCCACTGTTGGCTGCACATGGCCCCATGACTTACCTGGGTTGGCTGAAGTGCTCCTCCGTGATGGTGTCCCAGTGCAGCTGTGCCAGCCAGAGCAGTCGGGGGTCCCGTTGTCCAAGGGGGGGCTGCCCATCACCATCGTCACCGACATCCTCGTCGTCCCCATCGCTGTCCCCCTCTTTGACCTGTACAGCTATCCCACATTCGTTAGAAACATAGAAACATAGAACATAGAATCTGACAGCAGATAAGGACTGCTTGGCCCACCTAGTCTGCCCATTTTCCTACCTAACAGATAAACTGCAGATCCTAGTTAACCAACAGCTTACTTCCTTCTACCCCCCGCTAGGACTGCCTTATGCCTGTCCCATGCATTCTTGAAGTCCCCCACTGTTCTTGACTCCACGACCTCCTCAGGGAGGCTGTTCCATGCATCCACAACCCTCTCAGTGAAAAAATACTTCCTCACATTACCTCTGAGCCGTCCCCGCCTATCTTCAAATTATGCCCCCTTGTTCTTGCACATCTCTTTTTCTGGAAGATGCTACCCTCTTGGACTTTGTTAATTCCCTTGAGGCACTTGAAAGTTTCTATCATGTCCCTCTCTCCTTCTTTCCTCAAGGGTATACATATTAAGCTCCTTTAGTCTTCTTCATATGTCTTCTGGTGCAGACCCTGCACCATTTTGGTTGCCCTCCTCTGACAGCCTCCACCTGTCTATGTCTTTCCGGAGATGGGGTGGCCAGAACTGCACACAGTACTCCAGATGGGGTGTCACCAACTGTCTGTACAGAGGGATAACAACTTCCTGTTTTCTACTATTGATGCCTCTTCCTATGCATCCCAGTATCCCCCCAGCCTTCCTTACTGCCTTCTCACATTGCTTGCCCACCTTTAGGTCATCTGATATAATTACCCCCAGGTCCCTTTCTATTTTTACTGTTGTCAGTATCTCACCCCCCATTGTGTATGCTTCCCCTGGGTTTTTGTTTCCCATGTGCATTATCTTGCACTTCTTTGCATTGAATCTGAGCTGCCATTCATTTGACCATTCCTCCAACCTTGCCAAGTCCCTTCTCATCCTTTCCACTCCATCTTGTGTATCAACCCTGTTGCAGATCTTTGTGTCATCTGCAAAGAGACATACTTTTCCTTCCAGTTCCTCTGCAATGTCACTTATAAAGACATTAAAAAGGACTGGTCCCAGTACTGAACCCTGCGGTACCCCACTAATAACCCTCCTTTCTTCACTGTGTACTCCATTTACTACTACCTTTTGCGTCCTGTTGTCTAGCCAATTTGTTACCCAGGCTACCACCTGGGACCCACCCAAGGCTGGCTATCTTGTGAATTAATCTTTGTGTGGGACTGTATCAAATGCCTTGCTAAAATCTAGGTAGGCCATGTCCACAGCCCCTCCCTGGTCTACTACTTGGTCACCCAGTCAAAGAAATCTATTAGATTCGTCTGGACACGACCTTCCCATCGTGAATCCATGCTGCCTTGGGTCCTCAGCCCCACTGGCCTCTAGGTACTCAACAGTTCTTTCCTTCAGAAGTGATTCCATCATTTTCCTTACCACTGAGGTCAAACTAACTGGTCTGTAGTTTCCTGCCTCTGTCCTGCTCCCACTTTTGTGAAGAGGAATCACATCTGCCCTCCTCCAGTCCTCGGGTACCACCCCATCCTCCCATGATTTGTTAAAGAGAGTAGTCAGCGGTGTCACTAGTTCTACCCTTAGTTCTTTTAGAATTCTTGGGTGAATCCCATCAGGCCCCATTGCTTTGTCCACCTTCAATTTTATTAGTTCTTTCAGAACCCTTTCTTCTGTATATGGACTGGTATCGACCCATGTCTTCAGAGTGTTTCTCTTGTTTGGTTTAGGTAACTCCCCCTCCTCTTCCTTTGTGAATACTGAGCAGAAATATTCGTTCAGTATCCCAGCTTTTTCACTGTCACCCTCAACCCACATTCCCTCCCCTTTATTAAGCTTCTGTATCCCTCCTTTGGTCTTTCTTCTCTCCCTAATGTACCTATAAAAGGTCTTATCCCCCCTTCTTAACAGAATTGGCTATCCTTTCCTCGGTTTGGGCCTTTGCTATTCTGACTGCCTTCCCAGCCCTTTCTGCTTTAACTGATAAGGTTCTCTGTCCTGCTCCTTCTGTGTTTCCTTATATTTCCTGAATGCTGTCCTTTCTCCTTAACCTTCCTGCCATCTCTTTTGAGAACCATAGCGGTTTTTTCCTTCGTTGTGTTTTTATTGATTTGCTTTACACAAGGCTTGTTGCCTCTGTGATGGCTGTTTTGATCACTCCCCATTGTTCCTCCACCCCTCCTTCTTGCCTGTTTGCTAGTGCTTTTCTGAGGCACTCTCTCATTTTCCCAAAGTCAGCCCTCCTAAAGTCCAGTACTCTTGCTTTTGTATGGCTTGATTGTATGGCTGTGTTTATTGTGAACCACACTGTTTGGTGGTCACTTGTTCCCAGATGGCTACCCACTTCTAAATCTGAGATTCTTTCTCCATCCCCATTTGAGAGTACCAGGTCTAAGATTGCTCCTCCCGAGTGGGTTCCAAAACTAGCTGTCTGAGGCATGCCTGTAGGGCATCAAGAATGACCTTGTTTGGATGTGCCTGCAGCAAAGGTGCTCCAGTTAACATCTGGCATATTCAGGTCCCCCATCAACAATATCTCCCTTTTTCTGCCATTCTAAGAAAGCTTCTATCATTTCCTTGTCCATTCCCTCCCCCTGGGGTGGGGTCTGTATACAACCCCATGCAGTTGTATAGCCATGTTGTGCAGGATGCAACAGGCCAGGGAATAGCCATGAGCCTTTGAGGAGCTGTACTGTAGGGCACCGCGCCGAGGTGTCCAGGCAACGGAAGCGCGTCTTCAGCATCCCGAACACCCGCTCGATGACATTACATGTGGTGGTGTGCCTCATTGCAGCGTTGCTGTGATGGGGTCGTGGGTCCCAGTAGGCTGTGAGCAGCCAAGGACGGAGTGGGTATCCACTGTCACCTGTGTATAGAGGGTGGAGGTTGTTTGGTGATCAGCACGCCTGCCTCGGGCCAAGGCGTGGCCACTACCCATGTCACCTCTGACCATGCCCCCCCAGGCCCTATGATTGTCCATGTGGTTTGCATACTCACCCACTAGGTGGCCAGTGGGGATATCCCCACTCTTGAACACGTGGCACAGTGCCAACTGGTTCCAGATGAAGGCATCATGTGATCCCCCATGGTGCATGGCACAGACATTGATTATGCACCTCCTGGCATCGCACACCACCTGGCAGTTGATGCTGGCATAGCCCTTGTCGATTGATGTATGCGGCCCCCTCGGGACCAGGTGGTGTGCGGATGGCCACATGGGTGCAGTCTATTGCCCCTAGCATGCCAGGCATACGTGCTCTCCCTGTGGAACTCCTGTATGTTTGCTGTGCGCTCCGCCGGTGTGCTAGGGAAATGGATGTACTCCACAGCATGTGGCAGCAGTGCGCTGAGGAATTGGGTGAGGTGGCGTGACGTGGCCAACTGGATTATACCTGTGGTGTCCCCAGTTGGTCTCTGGAAGGTACCCATGGCGAGCAAGCACATGCAAGCTGTCACTTTGGTCTCCACTGACAGGGCATGGCTCCGTCGTGTGGGTGCCTGCATCACATCACTGCACAGCTCACAGAGCCGCCTCAGAATTGCCCGATTCAGGCGGTACCAGCCCACAATCTCGGTATCACTGTACAGCTCAAAGCTGGTGTGGGCTCAGTACTGCCTGTTGGGGGCATACCACCAACGGGCCCTTCCACGGCCACACACCCTGCTGCCCGCCTTCTCACCCCCCTCATAACGGCCTCCATCTGGAAGGTGGCACTGGCCATGTCCCTGGCTTGTGTTCACCCCCCATGGCAGCTGTTACTGTATTCCCCCCCGCTGTCTTCACTGATACTTCCCCTGCACTGGAAACACCTGCCTGTGCTTGCCTCACTGCTGTGTGGTGTACCTCCCCCTTCTGCACTGTCTCCCCACACCTTCCCCTGTGGCTGTTGCTTCCAGGTGCCCTTTCCTGCCTGGCCCCGTGTGTCCCTGCTGCCCAGTGTGTCCTGCTGTATTTTGCTCTCATGTGGCTTCCCTGTAAGCGTTCTTGTGCATCTCTCTCCTTGCTCCCTTTTATATTTTGGCTCGTATCGCTTATGGCGCAACTTCCGCTTGCTCCCTTGGCTGCTATATGGTGGTGCAGTTGCTGAATATCGCATCGCGCCATTTATGCATGGTTCCTCCCCTTTCAGTTACGCATGCCTTAATTATCATTGCCCTGTTGCTCAGCGTGATTTGGGGGGTGCAGCTGCCTCCTGCTGAATATCGCAGAATGGCGCATTTTCAGACTTGCACAGGCGCAACCCTATTGCGCATGTCTCAACTCTTTTGAATATCTGGGCCTCTGTATTTACTCATCTTATATGGTACTGTTTGGATCAGAGGCAGGTGATACAAGGAAAAATTCCAAACCAATATTATAATCAGCCTGGCCCAGTGGCACTGAGGGTTGAGGTGCTGGACACAACACCTCGTGCCATGTTGATGACCCGGGTTCGGGAGCGAACTCAGGCCATCAGGGTCAGCAGGGGCAGGAAAGGACTGAGCATCCAGAGGACTGCTCTCCTTTCCTAGGGGTGGGTGGATACACTTGCCGCAGTGCTGGTGGCTCCTGGTGGTGTGTGGGGGTGGCACATCTTCTGGGGTTGGGAGTGGCGGTGGACACCTTAACAGCGGGTGTGTGCCCGTCACTTGCAGGACTTCATTGCACGTCCATGCTCTGGGGAACTACACAGCAGCAGAAAAGTCCTGATCCCATGGATAGGCAATATCAGCCTCCAGTGCCCACCACCACACACCCAACGCCGGACTCATCTCACCGACTCTCTCAATCCCCGCCTTGCTTTGGGTCTGGCGCTTTGAGTGGGGGTCATCAGATCGAGGTAGGTGGGGAGTGTCTATCCCTGATTTCCTGGCAGGGTGAGGATCAAGCAGTGGTACAGGGGGTTGAGGTGAGTGGGGTCTAACTGAGAGAGTTCCATGAGGGCAGAGATAAAGAAAGTCTACAAAAAAAATATTATAATCAAATTATTTTGCTTTATTAAACAAAAATATCCAGTCTAATAAAATATAGCAGATATGCAATGAACTAACTGAAAAAAAAAAACTTATCTACAGTTTCTTGACCAGAAAGTAGTATAATCAGGCATGTGCACTTGAGATTTGGTAAAAGCAGGACTGCCAGACCAGACAGGGCCCAAACTGATAAAAACTGGACTGGCTGATCTGGCCGGACCAGCCAGACCAGGAGCAACTTGCTCTCGTTGTTCCGGCTGGACCACTTGATCCTGTTTTTACTGTTTTGGTCCATCCATTCTGGATTTCATCTAGTGGTATCGGTGAAATCTGGACTGCCAGACATGGACTGGACCTTCTACTGTTTTGTTCTGGTTTGAGTATGGCAGTCGAGGTGTTGTGCATACCTTCACTCAAGATAAAATCCAGAACAGCAGGAACGAACTGACCAAAATCATAAAAAACGGACTGCCTGGTCCTTCTGTAACAGCCAGATCATGCAAGTTGCACCCAGCCAGACCAACTGCTCCATTTTTTATCAATTTTGGTGTAGTATGGTCCAGCGGACCGGATTTCACCCATATTTTTTTTTCTTTCTTTACTGCTGTGATAAATATAATGTATAATTGAAACTGTTTAACTCAAAGTAAAGAACAATACTATGCATGTACCTCCCTCCAGGTAAGCAATGGTTAAAGGCACAGACCTTAGAGTTGTTTGCCACCATGCTGTATGACCCCTCGAACCCCACAAAAGCTTGAAACAGCATACCCTTTCAGAGTCCAGTTTATATCAGGCAGGAATTACTGACGTAATTTCAGTCAGGATTTTTAGCTTAGAATACTCAGCTGGCTTTATACTTCTGGTTTCTGGATAGGTCACCCCCTGATGGCTGAAGAAAATGTGTTTTAAAGCTCCTTGGGGAGACTGTGCGGTCCTTGAAAGCATTGTCAATGTACTAGTCCACATCTGTCACCTTCTTTTTGCCAGTAAGGCTGCACTGTGGTCAAGCTTCTTGCTGTCGTGGATCACACTTTCTGTCAGCATTGGCTGTCTTCTGTCAGATCTCTGTTGCACCTTCACCTCAAGAAACAGTGAAAATGTACAGTTTTTTTACTTGTTTCGATTAACTGGCAATGTGCATATCGTTGGATTGGTTGGTTTAGTCTGCACCCAAGCTAGACTGCTGGTACTGAACTGGAGTTTGGAAAAGTGCATCTTTATTACAGCAGGCTTCATGGATAGACTGCTTCTGCCGCCCAGAATAACCTTGGGCTGCACCATCTCAAGCTCTGTGTTGGTTCCTGCAACATCTCTCTTAGCTCTGTTGGCCTTCTTTTCTGCTATTCTCTTAAGCCCTTTGGCATCCATCTCTCTGCCCCATCTTCTAGATCTGGATTCTGCATCTTTTAACACCTTGAATGCAGCTCACAGTCTAGCGTTCACATTCCACGTTGCCAAATTTTAATCCTTCCATGTGGATTCTGGTTGAGGTTTTTTTTTAGGTCCTGTCCACACTAACATTTTTTCCATGTTTTAAGCCATTTTAACTCTAATATGTAATTTTAGTGTATTTAATCTCTGTTTAAGATTTTAATATTTGGATGTGTAGTTTGCAATGGCTGAAAAGTTGATCAATAAAATCTTTGATTGATTGAACATGACCTCCCGGATGAAATATTCTAAATAACTTGACAGGTATTATCCCATCAGAGGGCAGGATTTGGGGGAGCTCCCTGCACCTTTTATTCTACATGCAGTTATGCTACTGTGTAGACTGTTTGACTGCTCCAGACTCCATGAGAGAGTTCACCAGTTTTCAAAATTGTATTTACCCAGTTGTAACAGTTTCAACTACCAATCTGTTCTTTTGACTTTTGCTGATATACTAGTAGGGCCTAATCCATAGAACATCTGGAATACATGCAGTCTGCATGTATCCCAGCCATGGAGCCATGCACACCATTGCCAGGCCATAACAGACGGCATCCACCACCCCTGCCCACTGCTTTCTGTGAATGTGGAGCTGTATGCCAGGGGAAGAAGATGTTCCAGGGGGCAGAGTTATGCCAGGTGCTGGGCATCAAATAGGAAACTCAGGTTGGCTGTTCTGTGGATCCCCTGCACTGCACAAAGTCAGGAATTTTGAGAAACAGCAGTCCTCCAAGGACTGTTCCATCCCCATCAAATGTAAAAAAAAAAGTAGCTTGCAACCACCTTCATACTCTATAATAGCTCAAAAGGCTGGAGCAGGTTGAGAAGAAGTGGATCACGCTCCAAGAATGTGTTGTGGTGGGCTGGGGAGAGGGGCACATAAGCGATATGGCAAGGTCTGGGCCTACATGACCTGCACCCCCCCCCCTCCACCAGCTATCTTCACAGTGGATTCCTTTCTGTGAAAGACATGTTAGAGTACCCCCTTAGCTGCTCCCAGTGCAGCCATGAATAGAGTTCCTTAGTTGGCCATGAGATCTGGTACAGAAAGTGCTTCCTAGATACTATGGGATGTCCTGCACATGCAAAGGGGGCACAATGTTGCTGTGCAGGCCCCTTCACCAGTGCATAATGTGATTTAGAATTAAGTTATTAAGATTAGCGGGTGGGCCACCCCAGTGGCCAATGTGCTGCCATGCAGGCAACCCAAGTCTGAGAGCAAGCTGAGGTTGCCACATCAGGAGGCAGACTAGGCAGAGGCAGCTGCTTCTTGCCAGTGAACCTGGGCTGGGAGGGTCGGCAGTGAGTTCTAGTGCCACAGTGACCCCTATATCTGGGCTAGGGTCAGCTGAGTGCATGCAAAACCACGCAGAGGCTCTGCTCATGTCGGGGAAGTGAGATGGACCAAAAATGGAGAAAACCCCACTTACATCTGCATGCTGGTCTGGGCCATTGGGACTCCCCTGGGTCACAGTGCCTGCAGGCCCTGTATCCTTGTCAACATAGTCCGTTGTCTCAAGAGGAGGATGGCCCTTGCCCTGGATCCCCTGTCACAGAAGAAAAACTGAAGGGGAATCAGTGGGTTGCGGGTGCCCGGGGGGAAGTCAGAGGTTGTGGGCCTGAATGGGGTATATTTTTGGGACCAGGGTACATCCCTGGAAAGATGCATGTAGCTGAGGAGAAAAAAAAACTCTATATGACAAAAATAAGATTTGCAGGTGATGTTTCACATTGTATAAGAGTGTACTCTCGTTTAAGTTTGGGCAGCCATAGTTGTTTCAGGCAAATGTGCACAACAAGCCAATCGTGTACCATAAGGGGCATCTCCCATAAACAGTTGTAGCTTATAATGTAAAAAAAAAAACTTCATATCATGTCACGTCTGTTAACTTAAAGCTCAACTGCAGTCTAGAACGTATTACAGATTTCCACAGGCAGTGCCAACAGTATACTGGCATATAACTGCAAGTAAGAAGCCCTGCAGGTTGTCTTGGTTTTAACTGGAGTGTTGCATAGGGCAAAAACAGTTTCATGTTGGTGGCTCTATCATTAGCCAGTAGTCCCAGCACCAGTCTGTTCCTGTCTGCTACAGTGATACACATACAAAAATATCTTCACCAGGTCTCTGTTTATGCCTGCATTCCAACCTGCTGCTGACACTAGCCATGGAGAGGTGTCTGTAGTGAGACCAGTAGCAAGTCTTCGACAGTTTCCTTGGCTACATCTGAGCTCCATTTTAACAGCAAACAAGGTTTTGATTTATTGGAGCTGGTTAAGCTTGAGTTTTCTGTGGAGACCCATTTTTATCATGCAGGTCAGATTCAGTGGAACCCTGAGCTGAACTCCTCACCTCCCAAACTGATCTCTGATTACTGAACTACATGATGAGGGACTTTGCCCATCCCTAACCACAGTTGCTCAAGAATGGGTTGAACTCATTTCTTCAAATGTTACTGAAAGATTAACCTTCCTATCAATCTGTGCTGGTTACATTTTGCTACGTTTATCCAGTTTGTTAATTTTCTTTGTCATTGTTGACTAGGAGATGCACACTGAGCTGTGATTTCTCATTTTGAGGTGCATCCCGGGGTGTGGGTTTCAAGGACCTGTTCTTAGTCCATTTCTGAACCTGATCTGTGTTTTTAAAGCTCATTATTGAGATTATTTCAAAAACAATTTGATTGATTATCTTCAAATATTTGAAAATACAAAGTGGATGGTATGATACCTTTTGTTGGACCAATAGATGAGTTACTGTACATGAGTTATTAAACCCACACATGCCCCCTCATTCAGGCGTGGGCCTAAATGTTTGCAGTACAGTGCAGCTTATATGTTGGCCCAGGTAACTGTATCAGACTGGTTACAATACTTTGTCTACTCATGCATACAAGGACCAATATGTCTACAAGCACTTCTGCACTTCAGATATTTGGAAATGATTAACCTTCATGTTGAAATTTGCCAGTTTTTATTTTGGTACATTTCACTTCAAAGATCAGCATGTGGGAGGCCATTGAATTCCTAATAACAGTTTTCTGCATGACACATACCAAAATGAATGTGATGTACTGAAATGGATATGATACCTACCAGCAGAAGGAAGAAAGGAGGTGGTGTTGCCACTGTATAGATCACTGGTGAGGACCCACCATGAGTACGGTGTACAGTTTTGGAGACCACTTCTCAGGAAAGACAGAGACAGAGTGGAGGAACTCCGTAGAAGGGCAACTTAAATGGTTCAGGGTCTGCACCAGAAGTCCTACTAGGAGAGATAGAAGGACCTCAATGTGTACACCCTGGAAGGTGGACCTGGGGGAGGGGGATACAGATGAATGCCAACTGACCTTGAACCTGATTAAGCTGTTTGTGGTATTTTTAGTGAATGAGAGAAATTTGGCCAGGACACCGGGGAAATTCCCCTACTCTGTGCCAGTAGGGGGACCCTGTCGTTACGAGTTGCAGGCGGTCAGTCTGTTCCTTGTGATGGAGTAGGAAGGAGGTCTGGATGGGGCTGCAGTGGCCCAGAGAGTGTTATCGTGTACAGTGCCTGTTATTATGGAACCCGTAATGCCGGCAGCTGGGATGCACCCGCGGGGTGGCCAGCATATCACTGATGCGAGTGGGCCTTTGAATTTTTCTGAAACTACTTGCCTGAGTTTGGTGGAGAAGCAGCGTTGTCTTGAGGAGGAACTTCTGCGAGTTAGCGACCTGTTGCAGAGGGAACGCCAGACTATAGTTTCGGAGGAAGACTGGAAACAGAAGAGATCGGCTAATTCGCCGAGTGCTATGGAGTCTGAGGGGCCCAGCAAGCTTCTTACGGCTACGGAGAGACCTGCAGGGGACCTAAACGTGCCTTCTAAAGATTGGGGAGTCTTGGTGGAAGAGTCCTGGTCACCGGAGCGAGCGCTGGGTGGGGCTGGATGGATCCAGATTTCTGGTGATACGTGGAGACCGGAGCAGGACGTTCAGGCTCCTGATGTGGATGTTCAGATAAGTTCTGGTGCCAAATCTGACTCTTTGGGTGTTGACTTGAGTAATGAAGCTATCATTTCCCCTACCCCCCAGTCTTGCACTAATGCTGATTTGTCTTTGGGATCTCGGGAAGGGGGGGCAGGGGATGTGACTACTTCCCCTGACATTCATGGGCCTGCTCTGGATCCTGTCAAAAACCTTCCTATGCTAGCCACTTTAGGCAGCCTCTAGAGTTGGCCAAACGGCGAAATGCCGTTAGATTGAGCTATGTAGATCCTAGGGATACTCCCCCTGATAGGTTTTTCATTGGGAAGACATTATTAAAGCACAGCATGTTTTTTTTTCCTTCAGAAGTTTATGCATTGATACATGTTCCAGGGGAATTTACATTTGACGTCAGTTTCCACACCCCTGCCTTGACGGAGCTGTTTTGGAGTCGTTATCTGAACTTAAAGACTAACCCATTATGGTCTGACTTCATTGTGTTGCCTTTATCACAGCAGGCCTATAGGATCATCACGATATTGTTTAGGAATGAAGGAGTGAATATTGTTGATATTGTTAACTGGTTGTCTAAATCTTGTGACAGTCAGGGGAATCCAGTCCCTATCCTGGACGCAGAGGGGTTTTGGAATGGGGATTGGAAATTTAGGGTAAAACTTCATTCCATGGATTCTGAGTTGATACATCTGCCTAATTGCTTCTTTCTGGGGAGGAATAAGGGGTTTCTTTTTTACCCTGGGTAGCCTAGAGTTTGCTTTAAATGTGGGTCTCGAACCCATTAGCACCTCTATTACTGTCTTAAATGCTCTTACTGTGGGGAGCGGGTCATCCGGTGCCCATTGTTTTCAAACCTCAAAATGTAATCTCTGTGACGAGGTGGGTCACACGTTTGAAAACTGTCCCTTAGCTGCTAAAAATACTGCTGAAGCTGATTATGGGGTACAGGATCATTATATCCTAGAGGCGGTTAGACTTGGTATTCCTATTAGGAGAGGGAGGGGACCTGATAATGGAGGGGATGTTCCCCCCTTGGCTGAACATGGTTTGTTGGACAAAGCTGATTCACTGTTGGGTACCACGGTTGCACCTGGAGTGGGGGTTGCAGTGGTCTCTGGGGTAGATCAGGGGGAAGTCGAGAGCCTAGCTCCCTTGTTACCAGATTTAGAACCTCCAGATGCTGGGTTTGTGGTGGTTAATGAAAAGAAAGGGAAATCTGCCAAAGGGAGGGGGAAATTGGGGAAGAAACAGCTGCACCTGCTCCTGTTGTTTCTATTGTTGACCCGAATATGTTCTCAGTTTCGGAGGAGAGTCCGGTGGATGACCCAAGTGGGGCTGGGCCTCCTCTACCCTTGCCAGGGTTGGAGTCTACTGCCTGTAGCTGACCAGGTGGGCCCTAGACCGCCTGACGGTAAAAGTGGTAGAATTACGAGGGCGTCTAGTAAGGTGAAGTGAATGTAACCTCACTATGCTTCCTGTTCCCTTTCACTTTTGGGTGGCATCCTTGAATGTTAACAGTATTAAGACTCCTGCAAAACGCCGAAAAACTTATTCACATTTTTTGTCTGAAAATCTGGATTGCGTTTTTCTGCAGGATGTCCGATTGCATTCTCTTGAGGAGGTAGAGCGGCCACTGCTGGTTGGATATGGGGGGACTGTTTTTGGTCCTTGGGTGATGACTTGTGCAGTGGGGTTGGAATGTGTTTTTTTCATTTTCATGTCACTGTGATACACCAGATAGAAGTTCTGGTTGGCAGGGCCTTGGTCCTGGACATTAAATGGGGTTCCTTATTCTTGAGATTGATTTCTTTTTTTTTTTTTTTTGTGGCAGGACCCCCGTCTTCCTTCAGCCCTGGTCACAGCCCCCGGAGACCTCCGCCACCGTCCATTGTTGCCAGGGTCCCTCGGTCACCCCTGGCTTACCCCTGGAGGCGGGGCCATGACCACCATTCCTAGTAGCTACAGGCTAGTGTCTGGTTGAGGACCATAGCAGCGGTGGCGGAGTGAGGTCCTCCGGGGAGGGCTTCATCTCCATGGTGGTCCTTGCCCGCCTCCTGTTTTTCTCCACCATTTTCGTTGGGGAGGCGAGGACATGCAATGATGCCAGTGTCCGCCCCGCCTCCCGGAACTGCAAGCATCGGCTGCTTGCATTCCCCCGGCCTCCGCCAGGGGTCCGCAGTGCGCCGATTGCTACCTCGCCCTCCCCGGAGAAGGAGGCAGTCCTGGGACGCCTCTATCCTTCTCCCCCGGGCCAGCCCTCTCCCACGATCCGGTCCATTCCCCACCCGGGTCGCCGGCGTCACAAGCGGAAATCCCACCGCTGCGCCGATGGGCTGGCCTCTCGAGATTGATTTCTGTGTATGCCCCTCAATCTAAATTCGACCGGGTGTCCCTGTTTAACTCACTATAACCTTTTTTATGCACCACTTATTACATTATTCTGGGGGAGGGCTTTAATTGTTCCTTACCTTTAAATGGGGCTTCTGGGACAAGGAAAAAGGTGTATAGCGATGAGGCTAGTTTATTAAAACTTATCTCAGACACTGGTTTAGTAGATGCTTTTGGGCACTCTACTAGAGGGTTTGGGGACACTTATTTCTGTGGACCAAGGGCTTTCAGAATAGATTACTTTTTTCTCACTTCTGAGGTTATTGTTCAATCTAAATCCCTGCAGGACGTTGCTTCCTCTGATCATGGATTACTGAGATTGGCCTTGGCTGATGTTCCTACAGCTCGGAGAGGGCCGGGTATCTGGAAATTGAATTCTGCCTTATTAAATATCCCCTGTGTAATGGGTGGGTTATGCTCTCTTTTTCTGGCCAGGAAGTCGATCTCCTTTTTATATTATAGTTTAAATCTTTGGTGGGAGGATACTAAATGGAAAGTTTGGGTTTATTTTAAGGTTGTGGGTCGTTTAAATGGGCAATTATCACATGCTGGGTTACGGCATCTTAGGAAAAGGCTTCATTTTTTGTCCACTCATAGACGGTTTCTTGACTCCGACTGTCTGAAACAAATTGCAGGCTTGAAAATGGAACTGGCTAAAGCAGATCTCAGGTTTTACATGATATTGAAATGAAGCACAAATTTAAGATTTGTGGCAGGAAGAAAGATACTTTGCCTTTCGAGTGTTTGAAATCTCTTAGGCATTCAAGGGGTATGATGTATTTGAACACCCCAGGGGGAAGGCGGGTTACGACCAATGATGATATTTTGGATGTAATTCATGACTATGTTTCTACCTCATTTAAGAGCAGGGCGCTTTCTGCAGATGCTATCTGTGATTGGTTTGCTGGTAGGTCAGTCCTGGCCTTGTCTTTTGCTGACCGGCTTGATTTGGTACGACCTATTACAGTGGAGGAACTGAAGTCAGCGGTTTGGTCTTTAAGATCGGGTGTTACTCCTGGATCTGATGGGCTGCCTCATGAGGTTTATAAGATCTTATGGGAGATTTTGGGCGTTGATTTATGCCAGGTCATGAATGATGGGCTGCAGTCTGGGGTTCTTCCTCACAGTATGTTGCAGGGTGTGCTGCTCCTTTTGTGTAAAGACAAGGGCGATCATGGGGATTTGGGTAATTGGAGACCTTTGTCGTTATTAAACTCGGATTACAAAATACTGATGAAGATATTATGTATTCGGTTAAGGAGGGTCATGGGTTCCCTCTTACATCCGACACAGTTTAGTGGTGTACCTCTCAGAAGGGTTCAGGATGCACTGATCCTACTTAGGGAATTGGTCTCTAAGGGAAAGGTTGGGGAACTGTTTGGGCATTTGGTTTGCCTGGACCAGTCCAAGGCCTTTGACCAGGTAGAATACGTTTATCTTTGGGAGTGTCTGAAAAGGTACGGATTTCCTTCCCAATTCATAGGATGACTGCAAACGTGCTATAGGGGCATTACTCTGATCCCCTGTGTAAATGGCTGGATGGGTAGGGATATTGGGGTACATAGGGGGGTTCGGCAAGGGTGTCCATTAAGTCCCTTGCTCTATGTGCTTTCTTTAGATCCCCTTTTACATGCCTTTCATAGTTCAGATGACATTGTTGGGTTATCAGTTGGGTGTAGGAACCCTCAGATAGTTACTTTGGCGTATGCTGATGATCTTATTTTGGTTTTATCAGATAAGGATTCTACTATTGCGGCGAGGGAATTATTACATGTATTTTCTGATTTGACTGGGTCCTCTATCAACTGGCTCAAGAGTGGGATTCTGCCCTTGGGGTATGAAGCGGCTGATGTGTCCTTAGTTTGGGGTTTGCCTATAGTACTTGACTATAGGAAAATACTGGGAATTTACTTTGGGGGTCTGGATGACCACTGGTATAACTGGGACCAGCAATTGTTGGAAACTCGCAACAGGGTTCAGCTTTGGAATAAGGGATGTATGACCAAAGCTAAATGCATTTATTTGATTAAGACTTTTTTGCTACCATATTTTTTATTTATTGCTGCGGTCTTTCCCCCCCCCCATCTCTCTGGAGGCATGTATTTATGGAGTATTTTTTCTTTGTTTAAGGGGTAGCAGGTTAAATCCTTTGAAAAGGGGTGTTACATATCTGCCTCTTAGTGAAGGTGGCTTGGGGATGGTTAATCCGGTAGTGTTTTTTCATAGTATTTTTATTTTTTATAATTTAGTGCCCTTACTTAAAGGGATGGCTATGATCTGGTCCCCGTGGGTGGCAGATGGTGTTGATCCTCTTCTGACGCAGTGGGGCATGGACTCCTTTCTGGCTCGCCAGGTTAGGATGGGTGACTTGTCTAGTCATTTTTGCACAATGTTTCAGAAATTGAAGGCGTGGCGTGTTGTTAGGCAATCGTTTCTTTCTCAGACGCGTCAACAATTTTATTTTTCCATATTGCATGATTTCTTTTTCATTGATCCCTGGTTTCATGTTAGACCTCCTACTGAACAGCACGCTAAATTACAGTTATTAATGAGTAAGAGGGTGCCTAGACATATGTGGGACTTTTTATGGCTCTGCTTACATAGGAAATTAGGAGTGAAAGGTAATAGGAAGCATAAAGAACTGTCAGAACGATACTGCCCTAGGGAAGAGTCCTGTTTTGGAGTAGCTGAAACGATGGAACATTTTTTCGTAGAGTGTCCTTTTACTGTTTCATTTTGGTCTCATTTTCATGATGCATGGCCTTTAAATCCCTTTAGGGTTCTCTCACCTGATATTTGGGTGGACGGGGTTCTACCGAGCTCCTGGATTGTGTATGATGCAATCACGCTGCGTCTTTTGATGGGTCATATCAGTTTTCAGTTATGGCAGGCTAGATGCTCTCTCACACTCAGACAGAAATTACTTTCTGAATCTCAGATTGTTCACAACATCCACAAACATGTGTTTAGTTGGAGGGGGCAGGAGTAGGGAAAGGTGCATCTTGAACTGTTCAAATTGTGGTGGAGGAAGATGACCTGGCTCGATACAGGGTGAGGTCTTTGTGTCTGACTTGATCCTGCATTGCGGTAAGAAGGGTTTCCCTTGTGGAGAGGGCAAGTCCTCCTCTGCATATAGTGGTATGCCTTTTATTACTTTTATGTGCATATGAATGTTCTACGATAACTCTACAATGTATGATTAGTTCTTGATTATTACAAATGATGTGTATTCTGTTTATGCATTAAGCAGATTGTTTTGCATATGTATGTCTTAAATACTTATTTGCTTTTTATTATGATTTGTACTTTACTTTTGTGTGCGGAAACACTATTTTGTATTGTTTTGCTTTTGTTATTATAAATAAAAAATTCCCCTACTCGCTAGGAGGGGGAATCTTTGGCATTCTGCAGGAAGATGGCCACTTCTGCTCAACCTTCAGAGGAGATGGATGTGGAAGGGACGGGGGAGTGGGCCTTCTCCCCTGCTCCTGTGGTGCTAGAGGCTACAGTCCTGAATTCTGAGTTTCCAGATACTGCAATGCCTGAGGATTTTTTTGATACCTCTGTGGAGTCTGTTTCTACTGCTGATTTGTCTACAACTGTTACTGTCTCGGAGGAAGGTACTGTACTTGCTCTTGTGGCAAAAGAACGTTTTTTGGCTTCTATTGTGTCTGAGGAGGAGCACTGTACATGTCGGAAGTCCCAGATACTTTCCGAAATTGCTGCACTGCGCTCGGCTCCTCCTGTTTCCCTCCCAAAGCTTCCTGCATTTCTGAGTCGCCCTGATGATGCACATGTTGATTCCCAGGATTGTGAGTCTGTGCATCTGAAATCTCCTGGGGCGGCTGGCAGTTCTGACCATCTTACTGACGGGTGCCAAAAGCCATTTCTCCTTGCTTTTGCTCCTGGAACCGGTTCGGCAGTTTCAGCGGTTACCTCTAAACGCTTGGGGATGCACGGTAATGTATTACAATGTGGTACGATTTCTACGGGGGCTGGTTTTCTTTCCTGTGACACGGCAAAGGGGGTGGGTGTTGCAGGACCTGTTGCCCAGACTGTTTCTGGCTTACCTCCCGTTGAGCTCGGTTCCCCTTCACCCTCTCCTTCCCAACTTCGTTCGGAATGGTCCCCTGACAGAGCGATTCAGGAAGCAGGGTGGTTGAAACACTCGAATGGCAGTTGGATCCCTGATCCTAATGATGAAGTTGTGCAGCGTTATAATTCTCCCCCCTCTGGTCCTTCTGCTTTGTGTACTTTATCTACAGAGACCACAGTACCTTCTGAGACTGCTGTACCTCTACGTGACTGTAACAATGCTGGGGCTACTACACCTGCTTTTCCTTTACCTGGCTTGCACTTGGGACCTGCTGTTGTTAACCCTATACCTTCACAGTCTGCTGGGGCTCCCCCACAATTTAAACTGTCTGATTTATTTGCCAATGAAGGTGAACCTGCCCCCCGCAGAAATGCGGTTCGTTTGATTTATAAAGGTGGATTAGAAGACCAGCCGGATAGACTTTATATAGCTAAGACTTTGCTTAAGGGCTCTTTGAAATTTGTGTCCTCTGACATTTATGCTCTCATTCATATTGGTAACTCTAATTATGATGTGAGCTTTAAGACTGTTTCTGGTTTAGAGCAGTTCTGGGCCTCGTATCACACTGTTAAGAATTCTCCTCTTTGGGTCCCTTTTTTGGCTGTTCCCTTAACAAAACCCGCTGTTAAATTAATTACCATCATGTTTCGTAATGAAGGGGTGCATATAGAAGATGTTCTTTTTTGGTTACATAAACGGTGTGATGTTTTGGATAGGCCTGTTCCGAACCTTGATAGTGAGAGGATTTGGAATGGTGGTTGGAAATTGCGTGTTAAACTTTTTTCTACCAACTGTGGGCCTCAGCATCTCCCCAATAGTTTTTTTCTGGGGAAAGACAGAGGCAGTTTATTTTACTTTGGTCAACCTAAATCATGTTTTAAGTGTGGCTCCCGGACGCATCTTAATACAGCTTGTGATACCCCTAGATGTTCCCATTGTTTTGAATTTGGTCACCAGGCTGCTTCTTGCCTGAATTTGTTTAAATGTAATTTGTGCAAACAAACTGGGCATAGTTATGCAAAATGTCCATGGGCATCCCACAATAGAGAAGATTGCCCTTCTCAGGAAGGCCTGATTGTAGTAGCTCAGCATAGTGATAATTTAAATGTGGCCGCTGTCGCTAGTGCAGTTGAAACTATTGTTTCTCCTACTGATAAGTCTCATTCCTTAGATGTTACTCCTGCTTGCCATGTTGATAATGTTTCCCTAACAGTACAAGACCATGTTGTTCCACCTTCTAATATTGTTGCTTCCTCTGCTCCCTCTATGCCCTCTACCTCTGCCCTCCCTTTACAGGAGACAACAAAGGAATCTGGGATGTCCCCCCCCCCCCCCGAATCTGCCTTTTAAAACTGTTACTGCAAAAAAATGCAATAGATCTGGAAAGGCTATTCTTTCTCGTCCTTCCCCTTTGGTCTTACCCAGCAGTGGAACTACTAATTCCTGGAAAGAGGGTAATCACTTTGCTGCATTAGTTACTGGGGACGAGTCTGAAGGTGAAGATTCAGACCGTTCTTCCAGGGCTTCTACTGTTACTGATGTTTTTTCAGAAGCGGATGAAGGAGATGTTAGACCAGTGGAGGTTTCTCTTTGACAGTCCCAGTGTAGAAGGGTTGCTAAGGCTCCTTAAATGTTTGGTTTTTATTTCTATTTCTTTTCCTTTTCCCCTTCACCTTAATGGCTTCCTTGACTATTTCATCTCTTAATGTTAATAGTATTAAGAGTCATAAGAAGATGGTTACCACTTTGTCTTGTTTGCAACAATGCCACAGTGGTATTGTATGTCTACAGGATACTAGATTAAAAACTACTGTTGAAATTCAACACGTTCGTAACCTATGGTCAAAGGGAGCCACCTTTTGGTCTACTGGGGAATACCTCTGTGATGGTTTTGGGGTATTATTTACTAATTTGGCTTTGAAGGTTTCTAAATTGGTTGATATTTGCCCAGGCAGGGCTTTATTACTGGATATTAATTTTCGGGGTGAAAGATTTCGACTGATTAATATTTATGCCCCACAGACCAAGGCTCAGCGTGTTGCTCTTTTTTTGGACATTCAGCCTTATCTCCATACTTCACGTTAAATTTTTTGGGCTGGTGATTTTAATTGTGCTCTGTGTGCCTCTGATAGGGGGTTGAAAACCTCAAAATTGTTTTGTGACTCTAATAAACTTCTACAAATTCTTGATATTGCTCAGCTTAAAGATGCTTATCGTTGTATATATCCCTTTGGTGGTAATACTTTTTTTAAGTCATCTCAGTCTACTAGGATTGATTTCATTTTTCTTTCTGCTATATTGCAAGTCACCTCGGTTGTTTTACGTGTTTGGGAATTTTCTGATCATAAGTCTCTTACTGTTTGCCTGACCTGGGCAGGAGCACCTAGATGTAAGAAAAATCTATGGAGCCTGAACAATTCCCTATTGGATGATAAGACTGTTTTGAAAGCATGGAAAAAGGAATTTATTGCCCGGCTTTCTGTTTTTGATATGTATGATGATGTAGCCTCGGTGGGAAGATTCCAAGAAAGATTGGAAATCCTTTTTTCAGGCTCGCTCTCGTGCCAAGGTTACCTCACAGTATTTTGAATATTCACGTCTCAGGACTCAATTACAGAGGTTGTATTCCTTGGCAGAGACTGAGAAGATTGATTATGGGGCACATATTAGAGCTATTAAAACACAGATGTTTGCCTATCAGTATGATAGAGCTAAGTCCTTAGACCATGAACATAGGTTTGGTTTAAAATTACACAAGGGTGCTTTGGATCCTTTTCAGGATTGTAAAGATTGTGTGAGCCATCGTCTAGTTACACAGTTAACCTCTATGACTGATGATTTGGTTACTTCACTGGCTGATTTGGTTGATGTTGTTGGTCTTTATTTGGGGTCTTTATATCAAAAAGATGTTACTATTAAATATGACTCGTTTAATTTTGACTCTTTCAATTTACCACAGTTGTCCAATATTGACTGTCAGACGTTATTACAGGATATTTCTAACACTGAAATACGTCAGGCTATTTTTTCTTTATGTTCTGATTCTGCTCCTGGCACTAATGGTCTGGGGACAGCTTTTTATCAGACATTTCAGGTAGACCTTATCCCGGTTTTGGCCCAGGTATATAATCAGATGTTGTCTGCTTCCTCTTTAGCATCCTCTATTAATCTGGCTTTAGTTATTTTACTACATAAAAAGGGCCCTAAGGAAGATTTACGAAATTGGAGGACATTGAGTTTATTGAATACTGATTTAAAAATTTTGAGTAAAATTTTATTACCTAGGTTATCACAGTTGGTTGATGCCCTGATTCGTCCACACCAAATGTGTTCTATACCAGGTAGACCACAGTATGATAATTTATTGATCTTGCGGGAACTCTTTACCGCTGCTCAGTCTGGTCATTTGAATGGGTATGTTTTAAGCTTGGATCAGGAAAAGGCCTTTGACCAGGTCTCACATGATTTCTTGTTCTCTGTTTTACACACTTATGGTTTACCGGATGGCTTTATTTCCTGGATTCGTATTATGTATGGTTCTGCTTTACTTCTTCCTAATGTTAATGGCTGGATTGGTAGACCGATTAAAGTACGGCCAGGAGTTCATCAGGGTTGTCCTCTGAGTCCTATTTTGTACAGTATGTCTTTTTTATTGATGTTTTACTTTGTTTAATTTGTACTCATACGGGTCTTGCAGGGTTAAGTATTGCTGTTGGTGTTCCTCCAGTCAAATTTTAGCTTATGCTGATGACCTGGTCCTTTGTATTTCTGATACTAAGGAAGGACCTATCGTCAGTGATGTTTTGTCTCTATTTTCCAGTTGTTCTGGTTCAAAGATCAATTATGTTAAAAGTAGGGGTTTTCCTTTAGGTGATTCTCCTATTCCTGTTTCTGGCACACTTTCTGGTATCCTGATTTCTAGAGACCCCATGACTATTTTGGGGGTTGAATTTGGTGCTGGTGATATGGCTTTTGCAAATTGGCCCCACAAACTTGATAAGGCTCAGTTACTTGTTTCCAGATGGAAGGGGAAACAAATTGCTAAACGTAAGAGGGTTTTGCTTATTAAATCTTTGGTGGTTCCTATTTTTTTGTATATTAGTTATGTGTTCCCCCCTCCAGTGAATTTATTTACTTCCTTATTTAGTGTTTTTTTCCAAGCCTTTTGGGGGGAGTAGATTGAACCCCATCAAACGTGGATATACATATCGAAGTATCAGACAAGGAGGAGTAGCTATGGTTCATCCAGTGGCTTTTTTGTTAGTATCTTTGTTTCTTATAATTTAAGTCCATTACTTAGACCTGGTTGGAAGTTTTGGTATCCCTATGTCAGAACTTGGTTTTCCAAGGGATTGCCTCTTTGGAAATTGGGGAAACCTTCTCCATTTGTGAAGATCCCCTTTCTTCCCAAATATGGTTTGGAACTCTTTAGACAATTATTAAAATGGAGTGTCTCCATCCCTCAACTGGAAACCATGACTAGAAAACAATTGTATGCTTATATTGTTTCCACAGACTTTACTGATGCTTTGATCTTTCCAGATTGTCCTTCTGACTCTGTGGAAAAAGTTCTTTTGACCCTCTCTAATAGGAGGTTGCCTGATTTCATTTGGGATAGTGTTTGGTTGAGTTTGTATGGAAGATTACCAGTAGGTAATTCCCATAAGCATAAACAAATTAGTGACAGGTGCTGTAATTGTGCTTTTTGTGTTTCTCAGTTGGAAACTCAGGAACATCTTTTTTTGAAGTGTCCATATGTTCAAGCTTTTTGGTCCTTTTTAGCTAACAAATGGCATGAGCCTTTATTTGTATCTCTTTCTTATTGTACAGTGATGTATGGAGTACATAAGGGTGAATGGTCAAAGTATCCTGCTGACACATGAATGTAAATTTTTTCTGTTCTTCGCTTTTATATCTGGCAATCTAGATGTTTTTGGATTTCACAGCAGCGCACTGTATTGTTCGATGAACTCCTTTCTAATGTGACTCTCACTTTATGAAACATTTATACTGCTGATTTTCGTTTACAAGGTCAGGTTAAAGGTACATTTTTATGGGTGAATTGTGCTACTTGGGTATTTTGACTTTGCTTTTTTCTCTTGTTTTTTGATGCTCTGTTTTATATATGTTTTTGTTTGTCTTATACCTCTGTTTTTTGTTTTGTTCTGGAGTCCTCTTTTTCAATAAAAATTCCCCTACTCTTTTCAATAAGTGCCATGGGATCTTTAACATCCACCTGAACTACCACCAATCCAGGCAGATGGGACCTCAGTTTATCGTCTCATCTGAAAGACAGCACCTCAGAAGTGCAGCACCCCTCTCATGCTGCACTACAGTGTCAGTACTGGAATATTAACCAAAGTGCCAGATGTGGGAACTGAACCCACAGCCCTCTGATCGCCCAGCCTCAGCAGTGAGAGTGCTACCTACTGAGCCACTGACACTGACAGCAACGCATGGCCACTCAGCACCATAGTGTATAGGGGCCATTGTAAATAAATGGCACCAAAGCCATAAAAAACTGTAGGCAACATGCAACACCCATAATCAGTGGGGCTTACCTGTACAGTTAAGCTCTGGATTCTTTTGTGCATTGGGCATTTTGATGCTCCTCACATCCTCTGGGGACTGTGGACTATATCGGTGGGGTTTGAGAAGTGCTGCTTCTTCAGTGTCTTGTGTATCTGAACTGGCTGTTGTGTAAAACTATCATATGTTTTTTCATTGCCACCTACGAGCATGGCCAACACTTACAGTATGTAGTCGATTTCCCTGAACTGGGGCCCCTACCAACTGGACACTAGCGTTTGCCTGCAGAGGACATGGGATGGGTCTCAAACTGAGTATCAAAGGGACAGTGCTATTTAAAAAGAGCTTTTCAAGCTTGTGCCTTTGGGACTGGTGGCCCCTGTCACATGCCCCTGGTCCCCAAAAGCTCAGGCAGCCCAGTAGGACCTCCTGTTTGCAGAGAGGATCCCCCTATTCAGGAACTCATGAGCAGGAGTAAGGGTTTCAGGAAGACTTACCACCAAACCTTTCTTTTCCCAGTGGGAGTGTGGATTGTGTAGTTTCGAGTTCCCTTGACTCTGCACTTCTTTTAATATTTGAATCCCACCATGGCCACTGGCTACATCTTGCCTAGATAGTTTTATATTATAGCCGGGCAGGTCTATTTTTTTAGGCACACAGTCTTTTCAAAACCCTTCTGTTTAAAATGTTAAATCACACAATCAGATCACAGGCAGAGTTGATAACAAAATCATAAAAGTTTACGTAACACAAAAGCAATACAGAATAGTCTACAGTTTGGAAGAACTTTGAAATGCGGACAATAACAAAAGTAAAACTGGATGGTTTACAGAAAACGGTAGATACTGTATTCTAAATGATACCTTGTTTTGAGGTTAGAGTTCAGATAAGATTTTAAATGTCCTTGTAGAGATGAGTCCTTAAGAAACAATATTGTAGCAAGATTGTATTCCAAGACAGTTCCTCTGAATGTCCTTTTTAAAAGAAAACTTCAGGTACTGTCCGTGGTGAAAAGTCTTGGTTTCCAAAATTCTGACTTAAAAATCTGAATTTTCTGTTCAGTGTGTGAAAAGACTGTTTTTCTGACACTCAGGTCTGGTTTTAGAGATTTTTCCAGGCCTACACATATACTTTCTGGTCTTCAAGTATATGCCAGCTGGATAGGCTATTCTGCCTTCCAACTTAAACATGATTCAACTGCTCTGAATTCAAAATGTGTCTGATTATATACATGCCGGTCATCTTCAAGCCACTTCTCCTGTGTGATGGGGTGCAACAGTGTACCTTTCCCTGTAGGTGTCACTGTGGTTCCATGCCAACCCCAGTGACATCTGGTCCATGCATTTGGTTTAACCCCTGACCTCTTCCTGTCATGGAAAGCAAGATACCCAGTTTTCCCTAAGAGTTATGTTTTTCTGGCTCAGTAAAACTGTCTCCCACATCTGGATATGTACTAGATTCACACTAGTCATTAGAACAATTAAGGTTATTTTTGTTAGTTCATACTAAAGTCTTTTAAAGAGACAGTTTCTTAATTCTAAAGTACATTACATCATACACAATATGAACCCACATAAATAGGTATTGGCTTATCATGCGACAACCCCCACCATCTTTTGCATCTCTGACCCATGTCAGTTTGCCAGTAAGGGCTGACATCAGCGAGCAAGCATTTGAACAGCAGAGTCTACTTCAGAGCCACCAGAAGGTTCACAAGCTACTGGAGGACTTCACTAATTTGTCTTGGTTCGAGGAAGACCCCTGGAGTCAGTTGAATAACCAATTATGGCTGACTTACAACACATTGTGACTGATTTTTTCAACAAGTTTAAAATTTATGACCGTGACTGATTAAAGAAAATCCAACCAAATTTATTCAATATTCGCCATTGTGAAATAGTATTTATGTACTTGCTACTGACCACTTGACAGGGTTAGTGAGCACATTTACATTTAATGAGTAATGTATATATGGAATTTTGTACTACCATTAAAAATGAAGACCTGATAACACCTCAGTCTTAGCCTGTACCTCTCTCTCTCTCTTTTTCAAAGCCTATTGCTTCCTCACCTTGCTGCCACACCTTGCTCCTGTTTTAGATGAAACGTGATTCTATCTACCTTTCACAAGAGTTTGCTCTGCTCATCTCTGCTTCCTCTTGTGCTTTTCCATAGCCAAAATGTAAATAAAATAATATTTGTTACTGGTGTAAGTTGTTTTTACCTCTGTCATAATGTATACAAAAATGATGTTGTTAATAATGTAAGATGTTGTTTACCATTGTTTCTCCTACCCTTTAATGTGACTGTATTAGTTGTTTACTGTATTTATTCACATACTTGATCCATCTTCTAATCTTGTAACCTGTGTTTTCACTGCCAGTGTAAAGCACTTCCTGAGTCGCCCCTGAAAAAGGGACTGTCTTGTCTCAGTGGGCTCACCCGGTTACCAAAATTCAATAAATAAATAAATAAGACAGTAATCTGATCCACTTGCCCCCACCCCCACCCACTACCACTGCTGCAATCTGCACTGATCTGACCCCAGCTCTTGTAGATTAACACACAGGTCCACATAACACAAACTACACAACAGTATTACAACAAGTACCCTGATTCTCAGCACTGTCTTCCGAAAATTGTCCCAGTGAAAAAATCACGGGAGGTACATAACTAGGGAAATCCTCATAGGAAGAACAAGCTTCATGTGCCTAATGCCTAGTCATAATCCCAGTAACCAAAATTTAAATAATATACAATCCCAGTAGGTGACAATATTTCTTTCTCACTACAATTTGTGATTTAAATAAAATACAGGTAAGACTGCAACACTAATGCTGCCTGCCATCATGTTATTAAAGCCCCTACTTTTCAGTACCAGAAATGCAACATATAGGAGAGAGAAGGAAAATTGCAAAAAACAGAGACAGCCTCAAATGCCAAGGTACCATAACATACACATACACAAATGCAAGCAATTTAAGAGTCATAGACAACAAAACAAAACTGAATATTAATCAGTGTATTGTTACAAAGCAGGACTTTTTAGATTGGGCACACATTTTTTACCAAAGGTAGCTCCAGGGCAGTTTTACTGTGGATAACACTATCAATGTAAATCAGTACTCAGTTTTTCTACTTTGTGATAACCAGTGCAGTTTAAGTGTATGAGAGTCAGGAAAACTTTCAGCCTGTAAAGTAATTGCTCCATCACAGTAAAACACAGGAACCTCGTCCTGTCCCTTGCACATCTGAATTTCTGAAAGCTAGTACACACCAGCAGTTGTCAGAATCAGAATGCCCCATGCAGGGAATCATTATGCAACCTCATAAATGCCCATAATAAACCTCTGCCACCACACAAGGCAAGTTTGTACTGGATGAAAAGTGCCCCATGCTGGTCTGAAATGAACTGCCACTGATCAGAAGGGAGGAAGCTGCCAGCCTGCCCAGGCAGAACCAAACCCAAAGTGAGAGTGCAAGGCACGGACATAAAGAAGCATTTCACAAAAACTCTCCAACACAAAACATATAGATTATTTAATTTTTACCACAGGCTGCTGCTTCATGGGGAAATGCTGCACTTGTTAATTATTCACCAATGTGCTAGCTCTGGTGGTAAAAAAAAAAAAAAATAGCCCGGTTAATGGTTACAGGGAGGACAATATTAATATGTGTGATAGAAGCCTTTAACTGCTATTCCTCTGAAGTCTGATCTCAAGCCTTCTCAATCAAGGCCTCTCCTCAGACATTAAAGCATAAAGTACAAAGCCACAAATCACAGTTGGAACTTACCTGTAAATTTTATATTTTGGCTCCGCCTCGGTCTTTTAGTTCCTTTCTTCCTTTTGCTTCCTCCTTGAATCATCAGACTAGTCGGACCAGCACCGGCCAGTGGTTATAACACAGTCTCCTTCTTAGCATCTGGCCTGGCCTTCATGCTATTCTTGGCTTGCTGCCTGGCCTACAGCCTGCTTGCCCACTGCAGTCCTCTTTCCCCACCCACCGTGGTGCCCACCCAGTCCATGTTGTTGGCTTGGGGCCTTGTTCACCTTGTTGCCTGGCCTGTGGCCTGCCTCACTCATTAGTCCTCATCTTTTGAGTCTCTTTCCTCAGTCCCCACCCGGACTGGGCCTGCCCACATTGCAGTTGTGTCACCTAGCCTACTACGAGTACGGTCTGCTGCCTCAGTGCTGCCTACTAGGCTGGCTTCATTTGCTGTTGCATTGCTGCTTGACCATTGGGGCCTAGTACCTGCTGTGCCGACGAGCTGCCAATATACTGCTTGCCACACACGGTGCACACACACGATGAGCAAAGCTCATGACCCATGTTCCGGATCACCCAGACTGAAGTCCATCCTCCTCCTCCTCCTCTCCCACCATGAGTACGACCCCCCACCCAACCATCCCTGCATCCCAGTAGACACTCAGGCTTTCCTTCCTAGCAGTCCCTCGCTTGTCCACTTTCATTCACTTCTCTGCCAGCACACGTCACTTAGCATGTGCAGTGCGCACGACTCCTGGCTCTTCTCCCTCTCTCACAGGAGTGGCACCAAGGAGCCATAGGCACAATTTTTGGTTAGTGGCTGTGGCTGCTGACAACTGCATACAAACTTCTGCAGCACTTGGCATTGGATGAGTGGTGACTAGAAGGGCTGTGGCCAATGGGGCTCATTGTTTTTATGTCTCCTTCGCTCCTCCAGTGTGTGTGTGTGTGTGTGTGTGTGTGTCTGTCTGTCTGTCTGTCTGTCTAGAAGTGCAGGAGGGGGACTGAGTGTCAGGCAAGCAAGCTACAATGGGGAATCAGTCGTCAGCTTCAGAAAAATATGACTCCAGTCAATTATGGCTGCAACTCAAGGCAATTGCAGCTAACTACAACTCCCTTGAATTGCTGTGCACAATTTTGACTGCTGACAGTGGCTCCAGGGTCTAGTTCAAGGTGACTGATCAGCTGTTGAGGGTCTGATGGACAGGTCCTCCTCTGTGACTGACATCCAGCCTTGGCCAATGGAGAGGCAGTCTCCTGTTTTTTGTTTGTTTGTTTGTTTGTTTGGTTGGTTGTTTTTTTTATTTAAAATTTTTATTGAAGCAATAAACTACACAGAGATCATTGCAGTGGTACAACAGAATAATCACATCAGTAAGGCATGAAAGTGCTGGTAAAGACCCTAGGCATCAGGTCAGAGATGGAGTCCATTCCATCCATAGCCAATTTAATAAAATATTGTGCAAACTGAGAGCCATTCAGATACTCAACTCATCTTTTCTGTAACTGTATTCCGGTAGAAGGAGGCGGGCAAAGCGTTGTGTTATGGGACGAAATCTCAATCTATATTAGAAATACATAGCACCCAGCATTGCCACCAGGAAGAAAATTGAACCAATTTGTTCTGTAGGGAAGAGGTTAGTTTTTCCATTGTATATATGTCCCCTATTTATGTGCACCAGGTGTGTACTGATGGAGCCTGTGGCTTCATCCACAGCTGGGTTACTGCCTTCTTTGCTGCTAGGAGATACAGTATACATAAACCAGGGACCTGGCGAGGTGACAGGTGTCTGGGGGCAGGATCGGAGACCAATATAATTGTCAGGGATACTAGAGATTTGGAGTTGGATTATTCCTCAAACTGATCTACTATTTTCTCTCAGAAGGAGGACAAAACAGAGCGAGACCCAAAATATGCATATAGTCTGCCTGGGGATGGGCACAACCCTTTCAGCACTAATATCTTGCTGTTATATATTTCATGAGCACTGCCTGAGTTATGAAATATCAGTAGCAGCATTTCCAAGCGAGCTCTCTCCAGGAAATAGCAGAGGTTATTTTCAAAGCAGGTAGAGCATACCAAAGCCACGTTGCAAAAGGTAACCAGACATCTTTGTTCCGGCTATCTAGAATCAATTGGATCAAATAGCACAAAAGCTCCTAGTCTCCCCAATATAAGTTACCAATCATATGACCCCAGGGTTGGTCCTGGAGAGCATCCGGAGTCATAATAAGAAGTATCAGAGCTGGGGCTGGGAGATGCATGTTATCAGTGTGTTTATGGAAAATATAGGTTCTGACCTGGACATATCAGAAATGCTTGCAGTTGGTAAGGCCAAATTGCTGCTCAAGGGTCTCAAAGGGCAGAACTTCCCTGGAGTCCAAAGACTGGTATATAGGTTAGGCTCAGCCTCCTCCATCTCTGGAACATTGAATCAATTTAAATGGGATGAAATGTGTCATCCACCACCAGAACACTGCAGAAATAAAAAGATCTGGGCAAGTCTTGGATTAAGTTAGCCAAGTGTGCCAGGGAGATGGGTGTCAACCTGTTAGCAAACAAGAGAGGGCCTATATCATAAAGGCCATTAACTGCAAATGCAAGTTGTTTCCAGGGGTAAGAAGGCTGGGGAAGGACCCAACTTAATATAGTACGGAGATGAGAGGCCCTGGCATAGTTTATTAAATTCGGTAGATTAACCCCACCTCTGGATAAGGGGAATTGTAATATGGGGTATCTGGTGTGCAGTGGATGCCCCCACCCAAATGAACCTAGAGATTAATTAAGTAGTAGTATGGTGCAGGAAATAATGGGAGGGCTTGGAACAGTATAAAAGGCACAAGACAGTATTCATTCCAACTGCCTAAATCTTAGCAAAAAAAAAGTCAGTGTCAGCCATTTAAGTAGGTCCTCTGTCAAAAAATTCAGAGTGAGAGGTTCATAATTCAAAAGTTCTAAAGTACAGAGATCCTTGGGGATAATCACCCCAAAATATTTTGTGTTGGTACCATACCACCTCAGGGGAGGCTCATGTTGTAGGGAAGAACTAGAAGAGTAATTAAGAAAAGAACCTCTGTTTTTTCAAGGTTTAACTGAAACCCCATGAGCCAGCCAAATTCTAGTAGATTAGTCCATGTCACTGCAATAGAACTGTCCAAACTTACATTTAAAAGAATAAGTAGGACGTTGTTTGCATATGGAGTAATCTTGTATACCTGACCCCCCAATGGGACATCCTCCATTTTCAAAGTCATCCTGAGGGCACAGGCCAGGGATTTGATGTATAAAGTGAACAGAAAAGGGGACAGGGTACACCCTTAATGGGCTCCTCTGTATAACTGGATAGGGGTAGTAAGACAGCCATTCACCCTGATATAGGCTTGGGGAGACAGATCATCTGGAGCTTAGCTAGAAAAGTCTCCAGGAAGCCATAGGCTGACAGGGTGTCCCGGAGGAAGTTCCAGGACACCCTGTTGAAGATCTTGTCTACATCTAAACTAAGAAGGGCAGAGGGAATTTTTCTAGTCCGGATATCTTCAAGCAGCTGGAGAGTATATTCTCTGTCATATGGCAATGTCTAATAAAACCTGCTTGATAAGGGTGGATCAGGGTAGGGAGAATCTGATCTAGTCTGTGGGCCCAGACTGCCCTGAATAATTTGTAATGTATGTTATGGTCTCCTTGGGTTTTCATACACAGAACATACTCGGCCCCAAGAGTGGGTTTCTGTTTGTCAAAGGAGGCAGCCTGTGAGTGTAAGCCAGCAGTGGGCAGGCTTTGGTGAGAGGGAGGGGTGCGCTGTCAGCCACTGAGGGGGAGCTGCTTAATGCAGGACTGCTGAAATATGACCTACTGACCCTGAACTGTCAGCCATCCATTACCAAACTGTGAGGGAGCTGCCTTGTAGTTAAAGGGGCACTGTCAGCTTTGCCCCTTCGTTTTATGAGTAAAGTGAGCAGTGTGCCTCTTGGCACACATCTATCCTAGATGCACCCAACGGTGCCCCTGCATGTACAGATGTATAGCCTTTTGGCCAGTTTTTGAGATTTGTGCAAAAATATTTGGACACTCGGGCTGACGAAAACTCACGCGTGTCCCGGAAGCACAATGAGGTCGAGAACGTGCCTCTGGCATGAGCACTGTCCCAGACAGGGAATTTTTTCAGAAGGAAACAGAGTTAGAATAATAAGCCTACTGCTCATGTTGAAATAAAATGTTGCTGGTATCTCCGTGGAAAAACCGAGCACTGTACATTGCACAATTTTGAATTTCTTGTTGTTGCCGAAATCTCACACCTGTGCTTCAGAGGCGCCCTCTTGCACATGCGCAGGATCTCTGTTTGTGCCTCTGAAGTGCATGCGCGTGATTTCAGCAACAACAAGAAATTCAAAATTACATAGAAGAAACATAGAAGTTGACGGCAGATAAGGACCGCAAGGCCCATCCAGTCTGCCCATTTCTTTTTCTACCTTATAAATGTGCCATCGGCCTTTGTTCTGTCAGTGACCTATCTATTCATAGTCATTTGTATTGCTCCCTTTATGCCTATCCCATGCCTGTTTGAAGCCCCTGCACTGTATTCATAGCCACCACTTCTTGTGGTAAGCCATTCCATGCATCTACCACCCTTTCTGTGAAAAAGAATTTCCTCACATTCCCCCTTAATCGGCCTCCCTCTAATCTCATGCTGTGTCCTCTTGTCCTGCTATTTTTCTTATATTTAAACATGTTAGACTCTTTCACTTTGTTTATGCCCTTAAGGTGTTTAAATGTCTCGATCATATCACCTCTCTCCCTCCTTTGCTCAAGGGTATACATATTGAGCTCCGTTAATCTGTCCTCATATGTCTTCTGATGCAGTCCCTGCACCATTTTGGTTGCCCTTCTCTGGACTGCCTCAATTTGGTTAATGTCCTTGTGAAGGTGTGGCCTCCAATACTGCACGCAGTACTCAAGATGGGGCCTAACCAATGTCTTGTACAGAGGGATTATTACCTCCCTCTTACGACTTGTGATACCCCTACTAATACACCCTAACACCCCCCTAGCCTTACCTACTGCTTTAGAGGTCTGCTTGGATGATTTTAGGTCATCAGTGATGATGATGCCCAAGTCTCTTTCTTCCTTTGTGACTGCATAGCAACTCCCTGCCAGCCTATAAGTGGCTTCAGGGTTTCTCTCCCTATGTGCATGATTTTGCACTTCTTTGCATTAAATCCCAGTTGCCACTCTTCTGACCATTCTGCTAGTTTATCCAGATCTCTTCTCATTCTGCCCACCCCATCTGGATCATCTACTCTGTTGCAGATCTTGGTGTCATCTGCAAAGAGACAAGCCTTACCCTCTAGTCCATCTGCGAGGTCACTAATGAAGATGTTGAATAGGACTGGCCCCAGGACTGATCCCTGAGGTACCCCACTTGTGACTTGCATCTCTTCTGACTGTATACCATTTACTACCACTCTCTGTTTTCTGCCAGTCAACCAGTTTGCCACCCAGTTGACCAACTTCTACCCACCCGAGCCTACCTAGCTTATTTATCAATCTTCTATTGGAACAGTGTCCAAAGCTTGCCAAGTCAAGGTAGGCGACATCAACTGCCCCTTGGTCCACCACTCTGGTTACCCAGTCAAAGAAATCTATGAGATTAGTTTGACAGGACCTTCCTTTGTAAACCCATGCTGTCTTGGATCCTGTGCCCTATGGATTCCAGGTGTTGCACTATCCTTTCCTAAGGAGTGCCTCCATAACCTTGCCCACTACTGAGGTAAGACTGACGGTCTGTAGTTCCCGCCTCCTCCCTGCTACCACTCTTGTGAGTGGGATCACATGAGCCCTTCTCCAGTCTTCTGGGACCTCTCCTGTGCTCAGAGACTCACTAAACAATTCTGCTAATGGCTCTGCTAGTTCCTCCTTTAGCTCCTTAAGTACCCTGGGATGTATGCCATCAGGTCCCATTGCCTTATCCACCCTGAGCTTAGCAAGCTCTTGTAGGACCCTTTCTTTTGTGAAGGGAGTAGTGCACTGTACAGCGCTCGGTTTTTCCATGGAAATACCAGCAACATTTTATTTCAACATGAGGAGCAGGCTTATTATTCTGTCTTGGTTTCCTTCTGAAAAAATCACTGTTTGGGACAGCACTCATGCCAGAGGCACGTTCCCGACCACATTGTGCATCCGGGATGCGGTTGAGTTTTTGTCCGACCAAGTGTCCCAATATTTTTGCACAAATCTCAGAAACTGGCCAAAAAGCTATAAGTTTGTACATGTAGGGGTACTGTGGGATGCATCTAGGATAGATGTGTTCCAACAGGCACACTTCTTATTTTACTCATAAAACAAAGGGGCAAAGCTGACAGTGCCCCTTTAAGACTGAGAGAAAGGAGAGAGAGAAACCAAAGACCTTATTCCACTCAGGCCAAAGTGGCCTACACAGCAACTGTGCCAGAGAGGTCTGGAAGCCACCATGCTAGTCTTCACTGCCTGGTGACATCACAGCTTTGCATCCATCTGACCACCATGAGAGCAAAGTTCCTGATGGAGCCCAGTTGATTGGCAGGGTTGTGGAAGGGGACAGCCGAAGACAGCAGAGAAGTAGGATACGTGAGCCACTCTAAAGATGCGAAGAGCCAGTACATCCAGCCAGGGCTCCAGAGAGGGGAAGGTGGCTGCTGCAGTATACAGTATCTGAGGGTAACTATGAGTAACTGAACAGGGCTGCAGGGTCCTGTGATACAAATTCTATATAAAATTTCTACAAGGTCTCAAAGTCAGTTGTAAGTTTTTTGGATAAGGTCATCTGACCAGGATTACAAATTTGGGGGTTTACTACAAATTGTTGTTAATTTAAATACACCAATGCTAGCCAACCAGGTACAGTTGTGATGGGCCTGCACTGTTTCAACAGCAGAGTACCCAGTGTGAAGCAGCAGGAGCCCTCTAGAGACTTAGGAATATATTGGTATCAGTATGGAGAGGCGTGGAGTCCCAGGTAGTAGTTGGGTAGAGGCATTTTGTTGGTTGTGGGGCGGGCTGCGTGGAACGATAACGATCAACAGCTGGGGTATTGCTTTCATATAACTTTTGTTTGCTTTAACCCTTGCCTTATCCTTCCCTCAGAACCTCATTCCTGGCTCCCAATAAATCCCATTCATTTTTGTTTGAATTACTGACTCAGAATTATTGTTTATAGGGTGTTAAGTTACTGTTGGCACCAACTCTTACTGCACTGTGTTGGAACTGGGAGGACTATACCAGTGGGGACCTCTGTGGGTTGGTATTATTTCCCAGGGGGTAGTACTAGTTTATGACCTTGCCCACTTCATTTCTCTGGCTGGTGGCTCCCCGCAACTTATTTCAACTTGAGACTTTTGGGTAACAAATCCCCACAGGAGTTAACAACCTGGGCCACTCAACCTTATCTGAGCCCATTAGTCTTGAGTAGTGTTTTGAAATCTATGGACACCAGGCGAACACAAACACCTTGATTTGCATGAATCAGGCATTTAGAATATCGGAAACCACGATTGAAAAAATGTCCCATTGAAGTGAATCGAGGGTGCCCCCGTGCTCTCCTAACAAAGAGCCTTTTCAAAACACAAGAAAAAGTCACTATGGTTCTCAAAAGAGGTGGCGGGGATGGTTAGGGAGAAAAAGATAGCATTTAGGAAGTATAAGGAAGCACAGAAGGAGCAGGACAGAGAACTGTACCGGTTAAGGCAGAAGGAAGCAGGGAGGGCAGTCAGAATAGCAAAGGCCCAAACTGAGGAAAAGACAGCCAACTCGGCTAAGAAGGGGGATAACGCCCTTTTATAGATACATCAGGGAGCGTAGAAAGACAAAGAGAGGGATATTGAGGCTGAATAGAATGGACGGTGGGTGGGCAGAGAGGGACAGTGAAAAAGCAGGGATACTGAATGAATACTTCTGCTTGGTATTCACAAAAAAGGAGGAGTGGGAGGTACCCAATCCAATTAACAGAAGCACTCTGGATAGGGGGATCAATCCCAGTCCTTTCACAGAAGAAAGGGTTCTGAAAGAACTCCTAAAGCTGAAGGTGGACAAAGAAATGGGGCCTGATGGGGTTCACCCCAGAATTCTAAAAGAATTAAGGGAAGAACTAGTGACACCACTGACTACTCTTTTTAACAAATCATGGGAGGATGGTGTGGTACCTGAGGACTGGAGGAAGGCAGATGTGATTCCTCTTCACAAAAGTGGGAGCAAGACAGAGGCAGGAAACTACAGACCTGTCAGTTTGACCTCTGTGGTAGGGAAAGTGATGGAATCACTTCTGAAGGAAAGAACTATTGAATACCTAGAGGCCAGAGCAGCATGGGTTCACAGTGGGAAGGTCATGTCAGATGAATCTAATTGATTTCTTTGACTGGGTAACCAAAGTAGTAGACCAGGGAGGGGCTGTGGACATGGCGTACCTAGACTTTAGCAAGGCATTTGACACAGTCCCACACAAAAGATTAATAAATTAACTAGCCTGGGAGAGGGTCCCAGGGTGGTAGCCTGGGTAAAACATTGGCTGAACAACAGGACACAGAAAGTAATTGTAAATGGAATACACTCTGAAGAAAGGGAGGTTACTAGTGGGGTACCACAGTGTTCAGTACTGGGTCCAGTCCTTTTTAATGTCTTTATAAGTGACATTGCAGAGGGACTAGAAGGAAAAGTATGCCTCTTTGCAGGTGACACAGAGATCTGCAACAGGGTTGATACACAGGGAGGCATGGAAAGGATGAACAGGGACTTGGTAAGGTTGGAGGAATGGTCAGAAGTATGGCAGCTTGGATTCAGTGCAAAGAAGTGCAAAATAATGCACCTGGGAAACAAAAACCCAGGGGAGGAGTTCACAATGGGGGGAGAGGTAGTAACAACAACAAAAATGGAAAGGGACCTGGGGTAATCATATCAGATGACCTTAAGGTTGACAAGCAATGGGAGAAGGCAGTAGGGAGAGCTGGGGGGATACTGGGATATATAGGGAGAGGCATCACCAGCAAAAAACAGGAAGTTGTTATCCTTCTGTACAGACAGTTGGTGAGACCCCATCTGGAGTAGTGTCCAGTTCTGGAGACCCCATCTCCGCAAGGACATAGACAGGGTGGAGGCAGTCCAGAGGAGGGCAACTAAAATGATGCAGGGTCTGCAAGAGAAGCCATATGAGGAGAGACTAAAGTAGCTTAATATGTATACCCTTGAGGAAAGGAGGGAGAGGAGGAACATGATAGAAACTTTTAAGTACCTCAGTGGAATCAACAAAGTCCAAGAGGGTAGCATCTTTCAGAAAAAGAGATGTGCAAGAACAAGGGGACACAATTTGAAGATAGAGGGGGGACAGCTCAGGGGCAATGTGAGGAAGTATTTTTTCACTGAGAGGGAGGTGGATACATGGAACAGCCTTCCTGAAGAGGTTGTGGGTCTAAAACTGTGGGAGAATTCAAGAATGCATGGGACAGACATAAAGCAATTCTTGTGGGGGGTAGGAAGAAATAGGCTGTTGGTTAACTAGGATCTGCAGCTTATCCTGTAGGTAGGGAAATGGGCAGACTAGGTGGGCCAAGAGGTCCTTATCTGCTGTCAAAGTCTTTGTTTCTATATTACATCACAAAATGTGAGAGTACAGGGGCGTGTCTCTGAATAGGGAAATGTAAGGGATCGGGCTTTCGACTCCACGGAGCTGAAATACAATCTCTTCCACCCCTAAAGCCTGCTAATGAAAAAAAGAAATTCAAATGCAGCCTGCAGCACTGAGGACCATTATGATAATTCTGGGGTGCCAAGTGAGTACTAGAAAAGGTGCACTTAAGGGCAATTTACTACTCACACTTCTAACTGCGCTGTGATTTTCTCCCATTGTCCAGTACCTCTCAGTATGTTATCTCAGAATGTGTTATACTCCCTCATATAGGTGTATGTGTAATGCTCATTTCAAGCTTCATTATATAGATAATAATGGATAGTCAAGTGTGTGTTATGGATTTTGTTTACACACCCGAAGTGTGAGATGACCCATAAACCTCAAGAGCGAAGCTCGAGAGGTTTATATAGTCATTACACACTGAGGGTGTGTAAAAAAATCTTTAACGACATACTTGCCTATCCTTTATTTTTTATAATTACTGGTGCAGGGAGTAACTGCCAACATAAGACAGTTCTGAGTGAGATACACACACACAGGCTCCCTGTTCAGTAAAGGCATTTTTTTGTCTTTTTTTTTTTTTTTTTACTGGGAGCCCGAATGGGAGATCACTGAAGCCGCTACCGAGATCACGCAGGCTGGGATCAGAGCCAAGCACAAGTTTGGCAGGATCAACCAGATAGATTTTTTTTTTTGTTCTAATGGCAGGATCAGCCAGATAAATAGTGGGGGCAAAAGAAATTACTTGCATCTGAGGATGATGCCCGAGGAATGATAAGTGTGGGTGGGTGGCAAGAAACAGAAGCAGCATATTGTTTAAAGTTGGGAGAATGCCCACACACACTAGGAGCCAGTCAGGTGTGGCACTAGGAAAGCATAGAGCCAATGATCAGAAAGTGTCAGAATGTTTTTTTGGGGGTATGTTAGACCTTTTTTTAGTATATGTTAGACACATTTTGGAGGCAGTGGAGGCAGTATAGCGCAGTGGTCTAAGGCTCTGAGCTACAAATTTGGTGACATCCAGCAGACCAGACCTGGGTTTGAATCCCACAGCTTCCACTTGCATACTGTGTGACCCTGAGCAAGCCACTTAACCTCCTTGTGCTCCCAGGTCACTCCTGTAAAAAAGCTTTCAGCTTAGTGTGCTATACCTGGTTAAACAACTAAATAAAAAAAAAAAACATTTTGCAGTAGTATACAGTATGTTATATTCATTTGGATATATGTTGTACCTATTTCAGTATATATTATACTTGATTTCTAAGTGTGATACCTATTTTGGTACAGTATATGTTCTATTTTGGGATATGTTGTACTCATTTTGGTACTATATGTCTCATATTCAAATAATAATGATTACTTATCATGGTATGTGCCTTACCCATTTCAGTAGGTCATACTCATTTTGCTATGTGTTATACAGTGGTAGCCAGAGATACATCCCAGAAAATCTTTAGATATATACAGATATATCACAGGAAATCCCATTTAAATGAATGTGGATTTCATGTTAAATATACAGGTATAGCTAGATATACTGGGGCATATCTCTGGCTACCACTTTTATTCAGAAAGCTTCCATTCTGAATCAAGTAGCTCCCCATAGTCAAGACTGTTACTCTACTACATGTTCTATACTGTGCTTATTCCGAAATTAAACAATTGATTCCCTTCCTATGTGACAGGGCTCCCAAACCCACTGGTATTCTTGTATTTTACATGGAAATTGAGTGGTTTGGAAATAAATTTTTCCCTCAGACATGTATTGCTTATATGGGGAAATTGAGCAATTAGGGTTCCATATACAGTCATGTAATTTACAAGAAAATCACCCTGGAGTTACTGAACAGAAAAATTGTCAAACTAATCTGAATCCATTATTTTACTACAAGATTAACCTTTATATAAATATGTACTAAAGGATCTGAGATATGCCTCAAACAAAATGTGCTCAGAATACCTATTACATGTTTTTGTCTAAAAAATGAATGCCTGTTTAATGCCATTACATTGTCCTTAATGTCTGTGTAACTTGTAAATTATGATGATAGGAAATTGTGGAGAACTGAGAACATTGCTGTCAGTCTAATTAATCCTTTTAGATTGTCCTTAACAGTCTTTGTAATATTAGAAGTGCAAAACCCCACTGCCAAATGTGTATCAGTGTATGACATTTTAACAAGATAATGCTCTGTAAAAGTCTGTGTTATGACTCTGCAGGTGGAGGAAGTGGAGTACCTGAGGTTTCCATTAGTTGAAGCCAGCTACTATATGGAATGCCTCATGCAGTGAGAAGAAATTCAAATTATATTATAAATGGGGATAGAAATTGCTTGAAATTGAGTTGTAGTCTTGTACAGCATCAGAGGCACAGAGTCAAAAAGATTGATTTGTTGTCCATGTTTATGGGCAGAGTACGGGTAAGTTGAAAGCACTTAGAAATGAATTAGTGTTCCACCATCTATTATAATTACAGAGCACAAGAATTCCAGCAGCTATAGTGTCTCTGTTTGCTAAAGGCTTGACGTATTGACTTCCTGTTGGACTAGGAGCCTGATACCCATCATAGGCAATTAGGCTGGCATAGTGCATACAGAATTAAGTAAGCAGACAATGCAGAGTGCCACCTGGTGGTACAAATTGAGATTGCAGCATGCAAAGAACAACAGTGAGTCTTATGGTTAGAGCTGGTGCCTCTGAAACCAAGAATACAAGGATCACTCTCTGCATATGGCGCTTAGTCTTTCAAACCTGTAATTCAGTTTACTGAAGCCACCCCCCCCCCACAAGTTGGGGAGAGGACATTACAGTTGTGAATCATAAACACAACAGAGTAATGGGTTTTGAGTGTTGGTGTGCAAAGTAAGAGGATGGCCAACAGTTGTCTCCCAGGGCAAGAGAAAACATGACGTAGGATCAGAAAAGGGAATCTAGGTTAGAGGATGAGCTGCAACCAGAACAAAGGCTTTATCTTGAGAGCCACAGTTGGTGAACTACTCCAATATTTGACACTCCATTCCATTGTACAGTTGTCTCTCTGCATAGCCTGTTTTGGTATATTGTATTTATTTAAATATTTTGTTATGCTTACTATTGTGTAATTTTGTATTTGTATGCCTTGTACTATATACTGTGATTCCCATGCTCCCTGACCCCTGGGTTACATCTGGAGACGAGCCTTGGCTCAGTGTGCCTTTCCCAGTCACCAAATGTTTAAATAAAAATTTAAAAAACACTTGCTGTCCCAGTGACACTGGTCCATATAGAAATCCTTGAGTGCTGCTGTGGGCCAAAGTGGTGGATTAAGCATTCCAAGAGATGCTTCCACTTTGGGTTAAAGAGGCTGTCTTGTGCCATGACTGCCCCTCAGCTTACAAGTGCAAGGATGGTGCCTCAGCTGACATGCACAGCAACATGAGTGGAGTCGGACAGGCTTCACAGAAACAGAATTTGCCATCTGGAAAAGTCCACTTGGCTCATCATGATACCTAGTCCTATATAGCTATCTAACATGGAATATAAGAGCACTAGTGGCTCTTCACACCTCCTTCACCTTCAAACAAGTCTTTACACCTAAGGAAGATGGGAGCTGGGAGGACAAGGTTATAATGGGCAGGACTAGGCAAATGATGCAACAACATTCCATATAGCGTCACTATAACCTCTGGACTCTGCCCCCTAACTCTAAGGGAGATTTCCCCATGGGCCATATTTCTCTGGGGAGAAGCTCATCCAGCCTGGTGTTAGAGAGGAAGCAAGTCCTCAGGAAGCTGTTCTGACACCAGGGAGCTTGTGCAGCGCACTGCCTGCACAGAACTGGAAGTGTAAGTTGCCATTGACTGGGGTCCTTGGGGAGTGTGAGTGGTCTGTGACAGGTATGGTGGAGCTGCAGCAAGGCATCAGAGTAGAGTTCTTTCCTCAGCAGATATCAAGTAAGGGATGGGCTTCAATAGAGGGACATGGTACCAGGCCCAGGGGAGTTGAAATATGGGGAACAAAAAGAAATGGACAAAAAGAAATAAGACTTACCCCAAATTCATGTTGGAAATAGAAAATAATGTTCAGCACAATGTTTTTGACCAGCTCATCAGGTGTGATCTGTAAAGGAATGAGCACATATAGTTCATAAAGATTCTTATCTGCACTGTGACAGGGTTGAATAAGGCCCTGCCCCATTTGTTATGCAGAAAGAGTTTAAATGTAAGGGTCTGTTCTTTCTGCTTCTTTTCTGTCTCTGTCTGGTTGTGCAACCAAATTTTCTTGTGAGACCTAGAAAACGATCACTCCAACAGTTTCACAATTCTCTGCCTCTCGCTATCTCTCTATTTACTTGCTGTTTCTGTTTTTCTTCCCCTTTCATATCTGCAGGTATAAAAATGTATGTGAATCTTTATGTGGAAGTGTCACTGATACTGGGATCTCTTTGTTTAAAACTGTATATAGTTATACTGTTGCAATGATTGCACAAATCTATTTGGAACTCAAGGGGTTAACCAGAGATGCAGTTTTAAGCCTTTTGCAGAGCTGTAAACAAGAGGTCAGTTCTGGGTCACTACGTTCTTTTTGCTACACCTGCATCAAAACTGACAAGAATATTCTGTAAACTTACAAGAACATTCTGTGAGAAGCAGGCTGTTTTAACGAGTTCCCAGACAAAGACTTGTTATAAAAAGAGCAGCAATGTGTTTGCTAGAGAGACAAGGAGAGTGAGCGACCGAGAGACTGAAACTTGGAATTGAGATACCCTCAGAAAAAGGACTTAGTTTGCCCTGTTTGTACTGTCTTTGCAAATAGTTATACTAAACAAATTTTTATTTATTATTTTGCTGTTATTTAGAAAAATAAAACGCTATTTGTGAATTTTGAAACTGCTCCTGGTTTTCGTATGCTTCCTGACCTGTGCGTCAACATCATGCATGCAGTCTTGGAGTTCTTTGAGTATGAGAACTGTAAAGCTCAGTGGAGCACTTAAGACCCCCAAACTGAATGAAAACTCCACCAGAGCTTGATATGAAAGACTTGCCAGTCTATCAAACAATAGAACTGACAGATTTTAAGAACTGTGACCCCCTTTCTTGATTTCCAGTTATGTATGTTACCAACATTAGGAAATACCAGAAACATTATGGTCTTGTTTAGAGATAATCTTATTCCTAGAAGAAATGCTTTAAGAAAGCTTACATTTATGTACGTGCACAGTCAGTAAGCTTTGTACATAGTTAACATGATACTTTGTTTAGTGATACATAATTACTTAAATCAAGGCCTTATGTTATATGTTGTTGAAAATTTCAATAAAATATTGATTTAAAAAAAGGTTGCCAAACAACGTCTGGGAAGACATTGTTGTACCGTAAGAGACCTGGGGTAGGATTTTGTAAAGGATCTGCTCAGGATGCATCTGCTGCTAGTTTCAAAGCAGAAATGCATCGACACCTCATAGATCATCTGTTAGATGTCCTAACAGCATCCGAAATTTGTGTCCACAAATAAACACAAGTGCATCCAAAATGGGCTCAAAATTGCATCTGTTTTCTGCCACAAATTGAAACTTTTTGTCATAAACAGACACATTTTCTGACAACAGTGACAGGCTGCCTGGATACAATTGGATGGACACATGCACAGCAGGAATTTGCATCCACACCCAGCCCTTTTGAAAATCCTCCCAGCCCCCGGTATCCATACATTTATATTATAAATTATTTATTTTTTATGGAAAATAATGAGATACACCCCTTGGTCAGGGAAAAGGAGTATTCTAACAGAACCTAGGACTTTGGCATTTTTCTCCTGTGTGCAGAATGCACTGTCCCCTACCCTGTTATCTGGATTGCTGAATCTTTGCCTTATCCTCAGGCTGGAAGTGTGGGCAAGTGGTACAGCTGACATCAGTGCTGTTCCATGGTTGGTCAGCAACAGTTATTCAGATGCTTGGTGACCCTCTCTCTGCCCTCTCCACGAGTAAAGCACCTCTCCATGAGGAAAGCACCTCCACTATCCTTTACCCCACCCCCGCCCCACCACTCCTGGAGTGGGCAGCCTGAATCTGCTTGTGAACCCTGGACCCCCAAGGGGCAGTGTAGAATGCTGTGGCCACCACACAACTATCAAATAAGATGTCCTGGAATTTTCAGAAATAGGCAATCTTGATTGGGCCAAAAGGATTCTGTCCTATTGATTAATATTTAACATAGCACCATTTCGGCAAGGTGCATTGTTGCTGGATGTAGTCCACATTAGCAGGGCTCTAGCAGGGGGCAGTATGTGTTGGTATCATAGCCTACTTCTACTAGTGAGTGTCATTATTATATATAGTGTCTGGAGACAATCTGTAGAAGGTGCAAGGCTATAGAGTGAGAACAATAGGGATTCAAAATAGCATATTATTCTATGAAATAGGCGAATAGCCAGTTTGAATTAAGGCCAGATTTGTTTTGCAGATATGTTTAACAATGCACATCTTTTTTATTCTTTGCTAACCAGGTAAGGCCCACTAGGCCCAAGTGCCTGTTTTCAGGGGTGACCCGGGAGCACTGAGGAGGTTAAGTGACTTGCTCAGGCTTCTACAATATGCAAGTGAAGTTTGTGGGAATCAAATCCAGCTCTGCTGGATGTACCAAGCTCATTCACAGCTCATCACTCTAACCTCTATGTTATACAGCCAGCCCCAGCTTTTAAGAACAAATTTAAAGGTCGCCCTGATAGCTCAATTGTAGCTTGTCATGCTGACATGCAGGTGACCCAAATTTGGGAGTGAGCTCGTGTCACCGTGTCAGCAGGCTGATCATTGAGTTTGCTGTTGTGTGCCAGTGTACCTCAATCAAGGAGGGCTGGTGGTGGGTTCTGGTACTACAGCAATCTGTGCACTGGGTCAAGAAGCTTGTGCTCACCAGAGTGGGTTGCGTGCTTATGAGGCCATCGAGGCATTGCCCACACCATGGAGTGGAGGGAAGGACAGGGGAGACAACCAGGAGAGAACCCCCCCCCCCAGCCATCCCAGTGATGGCAGACTACCTGAAGAGAGTATATCCCTGGTGGCAGGTTATATGCCTGAGGCAGTGGCCGGGAGAAAGACAATAAATACCTAGATGAAAAAAAGAGCACAGTTATATACTGTATCTCCTGATGTCACAGGGCAGATTTTGGAAGAACATAACTATTAGACACATTTGTGTTTATTCCAAATGTCAAAAACAGGCTAAAAAGCCATCCACCAACTCTGTGGTGTATTGAAATGGCACACCATCACTAATGCAAAACAGTCAGGATGCCGGATTGCGTACCATTCAAAACTTTCATTTTTCACACAGTGCCTCCAGCACAGTCCCACATAATGCTGAATTCAAAAATAGTCTATCAGGATGACAGAGCAGGTGGAGCAGAAAATGTATTTATTTATTGAAATGTTTCACCAGGAAGGCACGCTGAGCAACAAGTTGCTCATCTCCCGGTGCGACCTGGGGGGTAGGGAACAATGGGATAGAATACAAAGAAATGTTACAGTGCTGGAATACAATTTGCTTACTTACATACAATGCAAGCAGGAGGGATTATAGGTGGATAACACTGGTTAACAATGCAACAGTTAAGTATAGTAGATATGAAGACACATATAGCAAATTGGCAACAGTTGGTAACACTGGAACACATATAATAACTTGGCAACAGTATGTAGCACTAGACGGTAAGGTGACCCAATAGTAATTGGTAGCCATTAGTGTAACATATGTATTCAAGATTTACAGCGATTGGAGTAAAGAGAGGAAGAATGGAAGGAGGAAACAAAAAATTTTAGAGGGCAGAATGGAAGAAGGGAAAGGAAATTTATGGAGAGATGCAGAGAGAACACTGTTTTCGAGGCAAACAGAGACAACAGGGTGGACTAAAGTGCATATAAGAGGGGTATGGGGTAGGTTATAAGTGCTTAATTGAGTGTAGGGGTAGGCCAGTGTTAGGCTATGTTAACTGGAAGGGGGGGTAGGAGGAGAGGATAGGTACCATGTGTCAAGGTGATGAGAGAGAGGTATTGTAGGTGGCGGTTATCCAAGGGGGGAAGGAGGAGTTGAAATTCAACAGTGTCCTGTTATCCCTATCTGGGCAGGGCGGTGGACAGCCCTACTGATAGGACACCAGTTATAGGGGATGAGAGCTATTTATTTATAGTGATGCGAGAGATGGGAGGTGTTGGGGGAGGGATGTTGTGGGAGGGGGTAGCAAAGGTCAACTATAGTGGGGGGTGGTACCCCACCAGTGTGCTGGGTGACCCTGCCTGCACAAGGCAATGATCTAGCAGTGGCTGAGGGAAAGCAGCAAAAGGAGAAACAGGGGAAAGGGGTAAAGTTGTTGCCCATTGTGCACTGTGGATCCTGCCTGCACAAGGCAGTGATCAAGCTCACAGGAGGGAGATAGATTAAGGGTAGAGGAAGAAGGGGAGGAACACTTTAGGAAGAGGGAGAGTAGGGGAGTAGGAGGAGCACGATCAGAGGTAAATAGGAGTGGTGGGGAGTAGGCATATGGTAATATGGGCTTAGGGAAAATGGTGAGGGGATTAGGGAGGGTCATGGCAGGCACAGGAAGGGGCAAGGAAGTTCTTGAGGGCAGAGTTAATGGAGTAGCAAAAGGATGAGTGGCGAATCTGAGGAGGAAATGAATTTCAGATTTTTGGGAGGCGATAAGAATAACCCAATTGACCAATAAGGGTGGAGTGGCATGGGACCACCAGGGTTCATGAGTTGGTAGATCTTCAGGAGTGGGAAGGAGGGGGGTATTTGTAAAGGCAGGGGAGAGATAGGAGGGAAGTTCACCCAGCCAGTGCTTGGAGGTGAATTTTGTGCAGTGAGAGAGACGTCGGTTTGTCAGGGAAGGGAAGGATAGGCATGGTAGAGATCACAATGATGAGTGCGGAGGGGGCATCAAGGGCAAAACGGCAAAAGGAGTTGAAGAGGGTATCTAGTCTGGCCAGGGAGGACTTGGGGCAGCACCGTAGACTATGTCACAGTAGTCAAAGATAGGTAGGATCATCTTCTGGACAATCTCACGCCTAGCCATGGGTGGGATGCAGGCATGGTTCCTGAATAAGGCACCAAGCGTGGGACACAATTTTTTCTGAATGGCATCAATATGACCAGAGAAGTTCAGGTGTTGGTCCAGACAGACACCTAAATACCTGAAGGAGGATGTCCTCGAGTAAAGTCCCATCAAGGGTGTGGAAGGAGGGTAGAGAGGGAAGCCTGGTAAGTCTCTGCCTGGTACCGAAGGTCATGGAGACTGTTTTTTGGCGTTGAGAGATAGTCGGTAGTTTGCAAACCAGTGCTGAACTTTGTCGAAGTCATGCTGCAAGTTGGATGCAACCTCGGTGGGGCAGGAGCCAGATGCATATAAGACTGTATCATCAGCGTACATGTGAATGGAGGAGAATGGAGAGCAGGTGGATGGGAGATCATTTAGAAGAATCGAGAATTGTATGGGGCCTAACACTGATCCCTGGGGGACACCAGTTCTTATCAGGAGAGATGGGGAAATTGCGTCAGAGATCTTAACTGATTGGGTTCTGCCAGTGAGGTATGCCTTGAACCAGTCCGTGGCTAAGGGGGATAGCCCAGCTGTTGATAAGGTGTCAAGGAGAAGGGAGTGGGAGGCTGTGTTGAAGGCTTTGGCCAGATCAACAAAAATGGCTGAGGTGATTTGGCCATTGTCCATTCCTGTGAAGACAGAATCAGTGAGCCAAAGAAGGGAGGTGGTGGTGGAGTGATTTTTCCTGAAGCCAGATTGATAAGGGGTGAAGATGGAGGAGTCATAGAGGTAAGCAATGAGCTGGGAGAGGGCTAGATGTTCCTGAAGTTTGGCAAGGGTAGGGAGAAAGAGATGGGGAGGTAGTTGCCAGGGAAGGTGGTGTCTCCACCTTTGGGGAGGGGAAGGACCACTGTGTGTTTCCATGGAGAAGGTACTGAGGTGATTGTGAAAGAGAGGTTTGGGATAATAGAGAGTGGGTAGGCAATGGTTGAGGCTGAGAGGGATAGTAGTTTAGGGTCAAGGCCATCTGGGGAGGAGCCTTTTGAAGGGTTGATCGCTAGCAAGGCATTCAGGGTGTCATTTGGAGGAGACAGTAGTGAAGGAGAAGGGGGAATTTGGGGGGTCGTTCATAGGCAGAAGGAAGGGGGAGTGGAATAGTTTGGCAGGGGTTGGAGTAGCTCATCAGCACAAGTGGTGTAATAGGAGTTGAATTCAGTAACTACTGCAACTGGATCAGCAATGAGGGTGGCGTTTATCTTAAGTATAGGGGTGGGTGGACAGGATGGGGGGGTAAAGAGGGCATGGACCACTCTCCAGAACTTGGAAGGGGAGTTAATGTTTGTCGTGAAGGTAGATTTGAAGTACTTTGTTTTGGCTAGCTTGATAAAATGATAATACTCAGGACTCCATTACTCGGACCTTTTTTAAGCAGAACATTACAGACATCCTCCGCCCTCAGGCAGTGCACAGCTGATCTTCAAACAGGTGATCCTTTTCAAAGCTTTTGTTGTCCTGATAGATGGGCCCTTGGAGTGTATCATAGCCAGGCAGGGGGGCACATAGTCATAACATAGTCACTTGCACATTCCTGCCCCTATGCCTACCCCGATCCAGTCATACATGCAGATGCACTGCCAGCACGGGACTATGTGCAGTTGGGGTGGGGGTGGACCCAGGTCTGTGGATATGCAGAGGTAATGGCATGTGAAGAGTGGGACCTCTACCCACCACCAGCATGCAGAAGCACCTCTCTGAAGGTGAGCATCTTTTTGTAGATAGGGCCTTATATTACTAGGTTACAATCCTCTGCTTGTGACATCACAACCTATTTCTGTGGAAACTATTATATCATAAACAGAGGATTACGATGTCAGGTGTAAAAAAGTAGCCAGAATAATGGGATCTTATTGTCAGTTGCACAGGGGGTGGTCACTAAGTGGTAGCAATTACCATTTAGTAACACTGGCAACTTTGCACTCTGTTGTGATATGCATGATGCAAGTTGCAAGCCTTCCTTACTTTGTCACTAATCGCATTGCAGCTGTATGGGAAATGAGGCAGGAATTACCATGTTAATAGTTCAAGAGCACTGCCAAAACATGCTAACTCACACAGTTGCTTGCAGAGATATGCCCTCATTTCAGAACTAGCACAAGTTGGCAGTGGAGGCAAATCATGCCAACTTGTAGGAACCACTGGAAGATGGAGATCTTCATGGCACCACCACATCAGCAGTACAGTATGCAGGTATAAGGCAAGGGGGGGTCCACTGGACACCAATGACTAATTTGGGGAGCAGTTGGGGAAGCCACTAGACATCCAGAGAGAGGCTTCAGAATGATCGGATTTGAACCATCACCAGCCCAGATGTGGGGAATCAAATAAATGGGAAGTGGTGGAGGGGCATCATTCAGGGCCACTGATTACAATGTGTCTGAGCATGACATAGCACCATATGACAGGGGCCATGCCATTCTTTTATCCCCACCAGTCATTACTATCATGTCAGTGAATGCAAACACCATCGGGACCCACCAACATGTGGCAAACATTTACATTGCAACATAGTTGCAGGAGGCAGTAGTCCCTCCCCTGTGACTATGCACTGTGTGTATAACCCCAAAGAGTGACAGTACACAACAGGGCAGCTATTTGCTCCCAATTTTGGCTGCCTCCCTTATCAACTGAGAATTGAGGTCCTGCAATCTATGGGACTGTATTCCTGTTACCATCTTAATTTGCATAGTTAGTAAAAAAAAAAAAAAGAAGATGCTGAATATAGAACCTATATAAAGACAAGTTGAAAGGTCTATAAAAATGGTGTTGTTTAAAGTTTCTTCGGGGGTGCCAGGGGCTCTTTAATGAACATACCAGGAACCTTCCTTAGAGCAGTGCATATCTCTCAACCCCCTGCTTCAGAGATCATAGACGTGGCTTACAAATCAAGGACCAAAGACAAAAAATCAAAGACGCACCTCAGTAAAATGTTAACATCAGCTCAGTGAGCTGTTGCAGTATTTGATTTATAATGAAAAGCATTTTTTGAAGGAGGACAAGCTTGGGATACCTGCAGTGGGGATTATTTTGTGCTTCAAATCCATACTCTTCAGTGACAGAATTGCAACTTTTTGGAGGGACTGAGGAAATGGTTGAGGCAAAATCTGGGGCAGATGACAGGTATGAAACAGTTCATCTTTTAAGGCCCACTAGGCACAAGTGGCTGTTTCAAGGGGTGACCCAGGAGCACTAGAGCGGTTAAGTGACTTGCTCAGAGTCACATAGTATGCAAGTGGAGGTTGTGGGAATCAAACCCAGGTCTGCTGGATGTACCAAGCTCATTCACAGCTCTTTACGCTAGCCTCTATGCTATATTGCCAGCCTCCTGCAAGCCTTTCTCTTGACTTGTGTTTCTAACTATAGAACTCAAGCAAGATTCTAGCACCTTTGTTCTTCAGTCTGGTTTCATGGTTTTTGCATGAGCTGTGCTTTTTGCTGCAGTCGCTGTGCCCTTGATTAGCAGTACTCACCATTTCTCGTGTTAGACACTAATTCTGCGTTTATGTGTTGTTTTCCAGGAGGTGTATGTTGGAAAGGAGACCATGTGCACTGTTGATGGACTTCACTTCAATAGCACTTATAATGCTCGAGTCAAGGCTTTCAACAAAGCTGGGGTCAGTCAATACAGCAAGACCCTTGTGCTGCAGACTTCAGAGGGTAAGTCCTAACCTATCATTTTCATTCAAGACCAAGCCTGCAAGCCTTTTTCTTTAAAGAACTGTTGATGCCGCAAGGAAAACTTTGAAAAATAATTAGGCACACTTCATCTGGCAGCTCTCCTGTCCTTCATAGCCCAGTCCAAATCCCCTCCACAAGCTCCCTAATTTCTCTATAATAATACATCTTGCCTGACAGTGCTCCTTATGGTGCAGCCTAAATCCTGGACCTACTGAAATGGACAAGTCTTGTACTACCTACGGCAGATCTAAGCACTCCTCTATGCTCTACTTAGACAATGACTGTCTGTAAATGCCAGTAATGTCCCCCTGACCCTGACCAACTGATGCTATTGCTTCTATTAAAGCACTCTCCCATGCTCTACTTAGCATATAATTAGTCTGCTCCTGGTGCTAACCAACCATTTTGATTAATTAGATTCGTATTGTAACTCTTGTATCCTTCACTTGATGAGGAACCTTTGTAAATGAGGACATGTGCTCAAAGGTATTAATCCACATGTACAAATAAATAAATATTTCATATATCTGCTACAGATTCCTCCTCCCCATTATTTATTATAGAAGGCATTTGCACAAAAACAGGATGCATGAGTTCGTCTATCTCAGCTGGTCATTCCCAATTTGAAGTCGCAATCCTGTGTTGTGACATCACAGTCTGTTGGCCTAATGTCACAAGCAGAATATTATGACATCAGGTAAGGAAAAAGGAATAGTAGCTGATGAACTCTGACAGAGCAAAGTTCTAGAGTTCGTTCAAATAACCTTAATATTAAATAACTGGGAGGAGAAAGACAAAGCGCATGTGAAATATAAGCTAAATTGTGTCTAAAAATTATGTTTTTCACAGTTTTCCTCAAGGTGTCGGTTGTTCTGTAAATCTCTTTTTTCCTCTGGTGCTAGCTGTCTGCCTTTTGCTTTGTCTTCCTAGCTCCCATTCCAACAATTATGTCCCAGCCCAGATGATCCAGATAACATGAGAAGCAGCTCTTTTTAAACCCCCAATTTTAAAGGAATACTCATTTAAAGGAAAACTGCATTGAAGCTGAAAGTTGTTTTTTTCCTGTAGAAGTGGTGTTTTGAATACCGAACCCCATTCTGCTACCATTGTTACTGGCCTTGTAGAAATAGAAAATAATGGCTTATAAAAGCCTACTGGCCCATGTAGTCTGCCTAAGCCAGTCAAATAAGTTAGTTAATAGTTTATTTGTTCGGTCATTTAAAACCTTACAAAAGCAAGAAAATACTGCATTATTCAAACATCCTCGTGTAATTAACTGAGGTCACCCAGCTGGATGTGACCATGGAAGTTGCACAGACTTCTCTATACAAAACAACATAACAAATGTTTCCTATAAAAGGTAACCATGTAAAGTACATCTTGTACAAAGTGCTAAAGTGTACAAAGAGGGTGCATTGAGCATTTCTGTATTTGATAACAGGTTTGATAAGAGGCTGCATTGTCTGTATTTGATAACAATCTCATTGTCTCCTGGGCGGCCATTTTGTGTCAGGTAAACAATGGATAGTTCGGACTTCATATGGAGCTATTAGAGGTAATGAGCTAACAAATCTTTTTCTGATTGTGCTTTCTACTGGATTAATGCACATCCCTGGTGGGTTGTGTGGTGCAAGGCAAAACCAAATGCATTCAACCACCGGGGGAGTGGTGTTAGTACTCTAACACAGCTCATAAACCTTGAATCTGTTATAGCATTTATTAAACAGCTAATACCAACCAAAGAAGAATTTATGATTGTTCTTTTTTTGGGCTGACTAGTGACGTGATAGCAGCTAGAGGGACTGGGGTTGACATACAAGACCTAGAATCCCACAGCAAGGCCATCTGGAGGCCATGTCATCTGGGAGCCAAATCTCCTCCCTGCTGCTTGTCACTGACACAACTTTCAGGCTACTCGCCTGCTGTTGATATGTCTTGCTGATGCTTTACTTTGCACTTGCTTAAATGATTATTATTGAGCCGTAACTGCACTTTATTCTTTGTGTCAACTATTTAATGCTTATTTAATTTTGTGCCAACTTTCTCCAATGCTGTTCGATTGACTTGTTATTATGTATTATGCTGCTATTCTTCCACTTTTCCCCTCTCCCAGGTCACACCTGGAAATGAGCTTCCATTCAATGTGCCTCTCCCAGTTACCAATTTTGAAATAAAAATAAATAAGTATGCATCACAGAAGTGAAGCGTTCAGTTCTTGGGGTGGAAGAGTATTTGTCTCTCTGTGTTTGCACTCCGTGCTGACCAAGAAAGGAGCAACATTAGTGTCAGCTGGGAAGGCAGCGGCTTGCTTGACCTCATGACCAGAGAACAGGTGCTGCCAAGGCAACTCTGATTGTTAGGGTGGGGTCACAGAAAAAAACAGGAAAAAGATAATGCTTTGTCTTTATCCGTATAATGTTTTCTTTGTAAGGAAAAATGTAAGACACCCCTAATAACGAAAGCGTGTTTTGCTTGTTCATTTTCAACCCTAGCTGAAAATGTCATGCTGCCCTACTAAGTGCTATGCATCCCTCTAGCTGGGTCATTTCCCAGCTACCTTTTTAAAAATGGGGTTTTATTTTGTTTCAGCTGTGTTTTTAGTGGGTGCCTATTTGCGAACGTATTGTATTTTCCGATATTGTTTATATTTTATGTCTGTAGTTCATTTTGACTTTCATGACAGGTGCCTGATTGACAGAAATGGAGACCCAAATCCTTCTTTTTGCCACATAAGTGCAGCATGGACAGTCGCAGCGCAAACCTCCCCCACACTGCCATGCCAATATGACTCAGCCCTGCCAAGGAAGGACTGCCTCCAGTTTATCAATGGGCAATTCAGACTCCAGGTACATTCAGTCCTCAGCCCCTCGTAGAAGACTGCAGCCAAGGGTGCCAATTAGTGGTATTGATGGTGCCTTTTGTGATGCAGTAGGAACTGGATCAAGACTAACATCTCTGCTGTTAGATGTACTGTCTATGCAATCCCAGTCAGCTGGGCTTATACTAGGATCTAGGACTCCCAAAATATAGTGTGCATGGTCTAAACTCAGAATTAGGGTGTCTGGACAGTAAATACTTTTTATACATAATACATATTATATCATTCAATATGTTTTTTTCTAATTTATCGGTATCACCAATATTTGCAAACTGTTTCACTGTGAGTGACTATGTATATGTGTACCAGTGTGCCATGACATATAACATGATGCTTAGAGACTACAAGGGTTTTAACTGAGAATGAATTGCTGTTGATGACTGATAAATCGGTAACCAGGAAAGGCATGCTAAGCCAAGGGTCATTTCCAGGTGTGATCCTGGGGGAAGGGAACAAGGGGAAGAACATGCAAAAGAGACAGCACCAAGACACTGTATTGTCAAGATGAATATAGCAACCAAAGTTACAGAGACAAAAATCAAATGAGTAAAACATATACATTACTATACAGCAGTACAGCCCTACTGCAAATAATTACAATACAGAGGTAGGTAAGGACAATCCTGAGAACTGTGCATAAGGTACGGCCAGGCGTAAGAAACAGCTAAGAATCCATACTGGGTCCAGTGGTACTAAGGTGAGACGACAGGCAAGGGCTGGCGGGGGAAATTACACCCAGGAACTGGAGGGGGAAATAAAGTAGAACCTTGAAGATTTAATAAATAGACAGGAGGAGGAAGGCAAAGGGAAACAGTAAGGTTATTCCAAATTGCAGGGAGGTGAAATGAGAAAGCAGACTGAGTAGTGATAGTGCAGCATGCAGGAATAGAAAGTATGTGAGAGTTGAAAGAACAGAGGGAGTAGCTTGAAGGGATAAAGGGAATAGAAGACAGCTATGATGGGGGTACCATAATTTGAGCAGGAAGGAGTCAAAATGAATCAGACACTGGAAGTCCTGAGGTGGCAGGGATAGGACTTGGTAAAGAAGACAGTGGTAGATTGGGAGGGGGGGTGTTCGAGGCAAAATAGCAGAAGGAGTGGATGAGAGGGTCAACAAGGATTTAGAACTAGTCCCATAGACAGTGGGAATGGCAGGGACCAGTATTAGGGGTTAGACAGTAAAGCATATTGAAGTATATTATTTTAAGGTGGCAAGCTATGCTTACTTTGCCTTACTGTATGTCATCACATATATTGTTTTGTGCAGATTTAAAGATTATGTTACATTTAGTGCGTGTGAGTTAGCTGTGGTGCGGTCTGAGTGGCGACCTGTCAAACAGAATGTAGTACAAGCTAAAGCATTTCCTAGTCAGCTTACCCATCCCCCCAGTACACACACGGATCTGCATACCTGTGATAATTTGAGCTGGGTTTTAGGCTTTTGATTGTATGTGTGTTTACAGAAACCACACAAACTGGAATGTATCTGCCTTCTTCATCTTCTTCTACTTTCTGTTCAGTATTAGGTATGATTAGAATCACCAAAATCTGACCTATTTATTTATTTATTGAAATTTCGGATAACACCTTTGAGAACAAGCTCATTTCATAGGCTCCACGTCGGATGAACAATACAAATTAGGAAAGTATGAGACGGAGAACAAACAAAACAAGGAATTATACAAGACATTACAAGAGTGTATAACTAGAGATGTTCCAGTACATGTGGCATTGTACAATGTATGCCATGGTGCATATGTGATTAAAACCTGGAATTCAAAGGGTCATATTAGAAGGGGTGGGGTCTTATGAAACGACCCTTTACAGGAAAATGAGAACAGACTCAGCCTAATATCTGATAATCAACAGGGTAAGGGATGGCATCAGCCCAGGGACCTCGTCAGAGGTGAGAAGTATGGGACAAAACATTTTAAAGTGAACAAGCTAGCTCAGGAGATATAACGGGGGGAGGGGGGATGGGGAAAGAGTGGAAAGGATCAAGAGGAATTGTGAAAGAGAATGATTAGCAACTTAGAACAGTTATTTACATGCTGAGAACAGTTATGCATAAGGTCAGGATAGCATAAAGTTTGAATAAGTGCTGGTCACAAGAAGGAAGGTTATTGGAAGCAGTCACAGCTGGCACCAGCAACTAGCTGTTGCTTAAGTTTAACCTTGAAGGAGCCCAAGTTGGATGCTGAAGTGATGTCATGGTGCAGCGAGTTCATCCACAGTGGGACATGGTAGGCAAATGACCTTTGTCCCAGAGAAGTGCGACAGTGGGGTATATTTAAAATCTGGCTAGCAGAGCTTCTGGTGCAATGACGGTTGATAGTAGGGGTAATAAGCTTTTGCACTCCTGGGGGCGTTTTGCCTAAGCTTACTTTTTTGGACAGTGAACATGTTTGGTACATGAGTCTACCTTTGAATTGGAGCCAGTTAGCCTGAGCGTACATGTCGCAGGTATGGGACAGACAGGCTGAGCCGGTAAGGAGCTGGCATGCTTTGTTGAGTGCAGCTATGATGCAGCAAAGAATTGTTTCAGTAGCTGATCCATAGATTGGTAAGCCATAATCAAGAAGAGAGCTTTGAATGGCCAGGTTAAGAGCCTCTGAGGTCAACATTGCTTATGCCTATAAAGTAGCCCAATGTGGGTGTTAACAGCCTTAGCAATGTTGTCAATGTGATAGGCACAAGTCATCGTACTGTCAATAGTAATCCCTAGATATTTAAAGAGCTGAACTAGCTCCAGGGGAGACCCCTCTTCGTTGGTGATAGAAAGAGGGTAAGTTCTGTGCCTATTTTGGGAGCTGGAAAACAGCATAGTTTTAGTCTTGTTGTAATTCATAACTAACTTGTGCTTATGGAACCATCTTTCTACGACTATGAAATTACTCTGTAGCCTAGATTCAAGAACCTTAGGGTCTGGATCACTGGTAAACAGGACAGTATCGTCAGCATATAAAAGGATGTGACCCTGACAGGAGTAAGGAAGGTTATTGAGAAAAATACTAAATAAAAGAGGGCCCAAGATTGACCCTTGAGGAACTCCAGATAGGACAGGTCTGCTATCTGAGAGGGTGTTACCAGTTTTTACCTGCTGTGTACGGTTGTGCAGGTAACTTTCAAACCAGGCCACACTGTCACGAGCTAGGCCAATGGTGGTAAGCTGTTCGACCTGGAGGGTATGATTCACTGTGTCGAAAGCTTTGGTTAAATCAAAGAAAGCAGCACCGACCAGGTGTCCTTGATCTAAGGAGTGGTGAATAAAGCCTGTGAACTCCAGAAGGGCGGTAGTGGTGCTATGACCATTTCTGAACCCGTGTTGTTGCAGGCATTGTAGCTGATATTTTTCTAAGTATTCAACCAGTTGGTCAGCCACTATACGCTCAAGAGTTTTCAAGAGTGGGGGCAGGCTAGAGATAGGCCTGTAGTTCCCAGTAATTGTGCAATCCCTAGACTTATGAACTGGTGTCACAGGGGCAGATTTCCATTTCTGAAGAACTTGAGAGTATCTAAGTGATGTAGATGCTATCTGCCCGATCCTAGCTGAAATTGTCTGGAGAACTTTGGAGGGGGGAACCTTTCCAGACCCCTTAAAGAAGGCGGTCATTCGACCACTCCTTAAAAAATCTTCCTTATATCCCAACGATCCGGCTAACTACCGACCTGTCTCTAACCTTCCCTTTGTTGAGAAGGTTATTGAGAAGGTGGTTGCGGTGCAGTTGGACAATCACTTAGTAACTCATGGTGTCTATGAGGCTCTCCAGTCTGGTTTTCGGAAGAGGCACAGTACGGAGACTGCCCTTGTTCCGGTATTAAATGATCTCCTAATGGCGAGAGATCGAAAGGTTTGTACCATCTTGGTCCTTCTCAATCTCTCAGCAGCTTTTGACACTGTGGACCATGAGGTGCTTTTGGAGACCCTGCGGCTTCTTTGTGGACTGTCAGGTACAGTCCGCAAATGGTTTCGATTTTTCCTGATAGGCAGGTCTCAGAGTGTGGTCACAGGAATTTATTCCTCTAATGCCCTCCCCCTGCCTTGTGGGGTGCATCAGGGCTCCATATTGGCACTCATGTTGTTCGCCGTGTACATGCTGCCCTTGGGAGAAATCATTAGGCTTTACAGCTTAAGTTTTCACTGCTGTGCAGATGATACTCAGCTGTATATGTCCTTTGTACCCGGACAGGGTGATGCAGTCTCTGTTCTAAACAATTGCCTCTCCGAGATCAAAGACTAGATGAGCTCCAGTTGGCTGAGACTAAATCCTGATAAGACTGAGTTGTTGGGGTGGAACCTGGTCACCTGAGGATGGGTGTTGGTGCTGGGCAAATGTCTGGCCTTTGGCTTGATGGTGCCCAGCTTGTCACCTCAGATCAGGTGCGAAACCTGGGAGTTATTTTTGATAATGGCTTGACCCTGAAGTCTCAGGTGTCGGCTGTTGTCAAATCCTCATCTTTCCATCTGAGGAATATTACCCAGGTAAAACATCTGATTCCCCCCAGCGACCTTTCAACATTGGTCCACGCCTTCCTTACCACCCATCTTTATTACTGCAATGCCCTCTACCTAGGGCTGTCAGGGGTTGATATCCGCCACTTGCAGCTGGTGCAGAATGCTGTGGCCAGGTTGTTGACTGGTACTTTTAGGTCCAGTCATATTACACCTGACCTGCGTGAACTGCACTGGCTGCCAGTTCAGTGGCAGATTACCTACAAGGTAGGCTTGCTTACCTTTAAAGCCCTACACAAACAGGGACCTGACTACCTTAAAGATCTCCTGACTCCCTACTCCCCCAATCATCCGCTCCGATCCGCCGAAGAGGGATTGCTAGAGATTCCCAGGGTCCACCTTAAAACATCTGGTGCCCATGCTTTTTCATTTGCAGCACCGACCCTGTGGAATTCTCTACCTCATTGGTTAAGAGAATGTCTGACCATCAGTAGTTTTAAAACAATGTTGAAAACTTATTTGTTTTCATTGGCCTTCCCGAATTAGAGCTGGATGACAATGATTTGGTTTTATGTATCTGTAAATCAGTTTTATGGTATTTTATTGAATTTATAGTTTATACTGTGCCTTGGTTTTGAAAGGCGCTATAAAAATAAAGATGGATTGGATTGGATTGACATGTTAATAATATGTGTTAGAGGTGACAGAATTTCATCTAGCATAAGGGCTACAATCTTAAGATCCAGGGTGTCACCACTAAATCTTGATTTCCCTAATACCTTGAGTAGGTAATTCCTGGCTTCATGGGCTGAGAGGGTTTTGAAGTAGAAATGAGGATGAGAAGGATGCAGAGTCTCTTTCCCTGAGTAGTCACTTGTGAGGGAGTGAGAGAAGTAGCCAGGTGGCAGGACACCACTCAGGTCCGTGAAGGCATTATTAAAAGTGTTAGCAATAAGTTTGAGGTCGAGTGAGGGTACACCATTAATGTTAAGCATGGTAGGAGCAGATCTGAGGTCTTTCCCAGTGACCTCTTTAAGGTTAGTCCAAAATTTTCTGCCATCATTCCAGGTCCAAAAGAGCACTTCCTTATAATATTGATTTTTAGCTGCACGAATAGCCCTCATGCAGTTGTTTCTAGCCACTTTGTACCTCTGGATGTCGGCCTGGTTACACAGGGACCTAGATCTGTGCCATAGATGGTCCCTGGCATTCAGAAGCTCAAGGAGGTCCGGAGAAAACCAGGGATTACAGCGGCCTTTGATTTTACGCTTTTATTTTGGGGGCGTGCCTATTACATATTGTGTTGAACTGAAGAATGAATTGGTCAAGGGCAATGTCAACATTGTTAGTTGTGTAAACCATTGACCAGTCCTCATTACGCAGGTCAGCTTTTAGTGATTCAAGATGCCCACAAATGAGTACCCTGGTGGCAACTGTTCTAGCGGGTGGTTTAGAGAATTTGTTCACCCAAAGAAACAAGACTGGAGAGTGGTCACTGAAGGCATCTGGGAGTACAGTTGTGTCCGATATATGATCAGGATGGTTAGAGAGCATCCAGTCCAGTAAGGTACCAGTCCTAGTTTTATAGTTTATTCTAGTGGGGAACTTGACTAGCTGGGTGAGGTGAACTGCTGAAACTGCATCTTTGAAAGGGCTTGTGACAGGAGAGAACCAATTGATATTGAAATCTCCTAACATGATAATTTCCAAATTAAGACTCAAAGAGCCAAAACACTCCAGGAGTGAATCAAAGCAGAAGGCTGCCTGGGAGGACTAAAAATTGAAAACACAGTAAGAGTTTTATTGTGTGCACCTAGAAGCACTTTTATGGCAAGGGCTTACATATGGTCATCAGTTTTGGGCAGAGTTAGGATGAGACCTTGAAGGTTGTTTCGGAGGTAGATCGCACAACCGCCCCCTCGCTTGGAGAGACGATCCTGTCTAATGACTGTGTAGCCTGGGATGGAAACTGAAGCATCCGCTACTTTTGGAGAAAGCCATGTTTCTACGACTGAGACAATGTCTGGGTTATGTTGTAAGATCCATGCATTCAGTACATCCATTTTGGGGAGGAGGCTGCATATATTAAGTGAGGCAATTGTAAGTAACCCAGTAGATGACTGTGGGTATGCCGTAAGTTGTGGAGGGTCAGGGTTGGGGTGAATATTACCAGAAAGCAGCAGCAACAGTACGGCCAGTCTACACAGATATTCCTTTAACTGCTTGTTGCTAAGTTTGTGAAGCTTCCTCTGAGTTGATCTGTCATTGGATTTCAGAATAATCTGCTTCCAATTCTGATCCCGAGTCATAATTAGAATCTGAAATCCGATTTCTAGAAGGGTCCCACTGGAGCACACTGTGGGTGCTATCAGCGGTAACCCTAAGAGGCTGCCAGCATCTGGGAGGAAATGACTGGCAGCAGACATTATTTACACAGGATAACCTAGCTGACATGTTGCATCACATTTGTAATGGTGTTCTGCTTAAGCTTAGGGCAGCTTTGACACCTATCAGTACCATTTTAACATGATCTTCCACTTAAGGATGACTGAAACCTTAAATGTATTGCAATAATAATTGAAAGCATAAGGCATAATTATCAGTACTCTCAAGGCCACTTTCTCAGTTCCGTGTTAGCCATCAGTAGTACCCTGTTGTCAAAGTTAATGCTATAATGTAACATTGAGTATGGTGACTGCAGACATTAGACACAGCAGCACAGAGTGCCCTCAGTATAGTTGGGCATCCTTTGACATCCCTGCCTGTCTGGAATGTTTTCCCCTGCAGAGTGGCTGTGCTTTCCAATCCAGGCTTGAGCACTGCTTGTGTGTATGCACTGCTCTGTTACTGCCCATTATTTTTGTCATGTCAGTAGCACATAAATCTGACAGTGATTGATAAGTCTTCAGGAAAGCTGATCCTACTATACCCCAAAGAACTGCCCTTACCTCCTGGGGGACTGCAGTAATTGAGTATAAAATAGAAAACTGTCAGACTCTGCTTATATCCTCAGAATTAAACTTAGCTGGCAACAAAGGCCTGGTTCTCTGGTCTCAGCCTAGTGTGATCTAGCATTGTGGAAACAGTATACTCTGTAGAGACAAGAAGCTGCGTAAAACATGGAGTGGGGGGAGATGCAGGTCTGTTGTATAGTTCAGACTGTTTTAGAAAAAACTTTGTCTTTATATACCGCCTTTCATTAATGCATCTCCAAGTGTTTTACAAAGCTATGGGTTAAATTCTAGTAATATATGTACTGCATGCAGTAATTAAAGAGTCTGTGAGGCCTCTGGAAGAACACTAGAAATTGTACAACATTTGAGTTCATTGTCCTGTTTATTCCCTGTCTTTACATTCGCTTCAGTCTTTATTATTAAAACTGTGTATTTTATTTATTTATTTATTTGCTTTTGGTAACCAGGTAAGCACACTAGACAGCCAAGTGCCTATTTTCAGGTGCGACCCGGGAGAGTTACAAGGTATCCATGAAACAAATACAGAGTCATGGTTACAAACCGGAGCCACATGCTCCAACAGTGAGTAAAACAGCTTAAGGTACATACAGGCTCAAAAAACATCGTGGGGAGGTAGAAAAACATCAAGACATAACCTAGAAATTTAAAACATCAAGATATAGCCTAGAAATTAGAATAAAAAAACAACTCTAACAGTGGCATTCTCAGAATTGTTTGGAGCACACCTGTACACTCTGGCCAGATCTGAACGCCTAACCTGAAGGAGAGACTCAGTGCTGGACAGTGGGCGGTTAGTGATACTGGACAGTAATGACGCTCCACCTGGGCAGTAAGTGCCTAGTAGGGGTACCAGCGAAGGTAACAGGGCTATGAGACTGGGCATTATGCGGCACACAGGCAGGTAGCTCCAGCTTTTAGGACGTTCCAGAGGGATGTTTTGAAGGAGGGATGGGAGGGGGAGGCATGAACTTGGGCCAGAAGGGAGTTCCACATTTTAGGCGTGTGGACGGTGAATGCCTGATCACCAGTGAGGGTGCGGGTCTTGGGGACCAGGCGGGCCTGGGACGCACATGACCTGAGGTGGTAGACGGGGGAGGCATGTTTTTAGAGGAAGGGCGAGTGAAGCGGGAGTGGCCGTTCTAACTATATTGTCAATGAAGTTGCCTAGGATGTAGGTGCGGTGTTTTTCAGGGGGAAGCCATTCCAGGCGAGAGTAGAGCATATAGCGATGCATGAGACGGGGAGCTGAGAGTGCGAGGCGGCATATGTTGTTGTACATGGTGTCCCACTTAGCAAGGCTTGAGGATGGGACAGGAGCAAAGGCAATGAGCCCGTAAGAGAGTGTGGGAAGTAGTATCTCTCTAGCTATGGCCAGCCGGGCAGTGGGGGTAAGGCAGTCTTTAGCTCTGTAGGCTAGGCCGAGCTTGCCATTTGTCACGTTACATATGTTCCTAATGTGACAGGACAGATCTAATTGAGGATCGAGGGTAACTCCTAGGTACCTGGCAGAGTCAGTTGTCGGCAGGAAGGAGTCACTAGACCCATATATTTTGAGGGGTGTCGAGCATGAGAAGGTTTTGGCCGCGGAGCCAAAGAGCATGGCCTGAGTTTTCTTCACGTTGACTGTCAGTTTGTGGCCATCAAGCCATTTCCTGATAAGGGAGAAGTCAGAGTTGAGCTGGGTATTGATGCTGGTGGCATCATGCGAACTGGCTAAGATGACCAGTTCATCCGCGTAAAGGGTTAGGTGCCCTTTTGTAGCGGCAGAGGGTAAATCGTTGATGAACAGGGAGAATAGGATGGGTCCAAGGACGGACCCTTGGGGTACCCCACTGTTCACAGGTGAGAGGGTTGAGAGGGTTTGATTAAAACAGGTAAGTTGTTGCCTACCCCCGAGGTAGTTGGAGAACCACTCGAGGGCACAGAGGGAGAATCCTTGAGTCTGCAGGGTGGAGAGGAGGAGGGGGTAGTCCAGACGATCGAAGGCTTTGGAAAAATCAACAAATATAGCCCCAGTCAGTTTGCCTTGGTCAGCTGTGGACCTAATCTTGGAGGTGACCACAGCAAGAGCTGTCGAAGTGCTGTGGCCTTTTCTGAAACCGTGCTGAGACGGGCAAAGGACATTGTATCCCTGGAGGTAGTGGGAAAGTTGCGAGGCAACGGCCTTTTCTAGGAGCTTGCAGGCAGCCGATAGTATGGCAATGGGGTGATAATTATTGACATCTTTAGGGTCACCATGTTTAAGGACAGGGACAACCTTGGCAACCTTCCATATGTCAGGGATTATCCCTGAGATAAGCGAGGCATTGAAGATGTGAGCAACTGGTCAGGCGAGGAGAGGAGCCCCCAAGCTGAGTAGCTTAGGTTCCAGGCTGTCCTGTCCCGCTCCTGTGTGGTGAGAGAGACTGGCAAGGAGTACCTGGGTCTCGCCAACAGTGATCCTTTTAAGGCAGAAAAGTGGATGGGGGGGTGGAGGCCCGCAAACTGGTAAGGGGGCTGAGGGCAGGGGAGGGGTGGAAGCCGGCTGGTCAGTGAACATGCAGTTAAAAAAAGTGGCAATGGTTAGGGGGTTATTGCAGTTGGCTCCCCCGATGAGCATGTCAGTGACTTGCTTCTTGGCCGACCCCCTGACGAGGTTTTTTACGTTTTTCCAGAAACGCCAAGGGTCATTTACTGTGGCAAGCAGGGCAGTGCTGCAGTACTCACTTTTCGCAGTACGTATCGCCCGTTTACAGGAGTTCCTTAGCTGGCGATACTCCAGGAGATCGTTTTGGTTGCGAGATACCCTGTATTTTACCCAGGACTTGTCTCGCCGTTTCATAAGGGAGCGAATACCGCTGTGGAGCCACTTCATGACTGTACCTCTGACTCTCCTCTTCAAGAGGGGTGCATGCCTATTTTACAGTGGGACAAATGCTGCAAGGAAGTGGTCTAGGGCTTCGGGGTCATTTGTATCAGTGACGCTGGACCAGTCGACTCCCTGTAGGTCCTCAAGGTAGTTATTAATTATGAGTTTCGAGTAGTCCCTCATTTGGATCACTCTACAGGGGATTTTGGACGGGTTAGAGCCCCACATGCAGTAGATAGGTGAATGGTCAGAGACGGAGTCAGGGAGTATCCCTGAGTGGACAATTTTGTCGAGTCGGTTGCACAATACCCAATCAATGAGTGTACCATTGTCACCACGATGGGAGAGTCTAGTGGGTTCCATGATGACCTGACTGAGGGCAAGGCCAGAGAGCAGAGGCTCAATCTGCTTAGAGTTGGGCCCCAGCCAGTTGAGGTTTATGTCCCCTAGGATGAGGAGCTCATTTGAGCCAACCTTGTCCCTAAGTTGCTCTAGTAGGGTTGAGAGCCCCAGCATGCCCCCCTTAGGTGGGTTATAGGCGCACACAAGATGCACCTTTTTTGTATTCCCAAGTAGGAGAAGTGTGTGGAGAAACTCACAGGGTTGGGGTGCCAGGGGTAGATGTGCAACAATGGACACATTCAAGTGCTCCTTATAGTATATGAGCACTCCCCCACCGTGCTTACTGCCAACCCTGTCAAGCCGGACAAGGCTGTAGCCCGGGAGGGAACAGGCAGAGTCAGGGGTGCATGGCTTAAGCCACATTTCGGTGATGCCCAAAACATCAGGTTTATAGAAGGCAGCCCAAGCAGTTAGTTCTGCAAAGTTTTGTAGGAGGCTGCGGATATTTAGGTGGACTATTTTTAGGCCTTTGGCCACCCCCCCGGAGGGGGTTGTAGGAGACCAGGAGAGCAGGGAGACCCAGGCTGCTGGCTGAGTGACCCGCCTGAGCAAGAGGGGCCATGTCACTGGGTAGTGAGCTGGCTGGAAGTCGTGTACTGCGAGGGAAAGGACCCAAATAGAGGGATAAACTAGGCAGAGTTGGCCGCAGCAAGCAGAGGAGGAGGGAAGGTAAGGGATGTAGGCAAGCAGGAAAATACCAGGAGGGAGCCAGGCGTGGAACTAGGGCATAAGTAGGGCTGTGAGTTGGAGGGAGCAGCAATAGAAGGTGGGAGGGACTAGCGAAAAAAGAAAGGAGGTGATCTCAATTGTGAAGGCTTACAGGAATTGAAAGTGGAAGTACACTAGGATGTATAAATGCCCTAGTGGTGAGACTGTATAGCCTGCCAATGGAAAAAGTGGGCTGATAGGTTTTCAGCCAACACGTGACCACCGCTATAAATTGATGTGACCATGGTGGTGGTGGTGGTGGTGGTGGTGGTGGGGGCGATGGGGCAGCCGGCGCAGCTGGCGGGGCCAGAACCTCGCACAGCACAAGCCCTTGAGACGCAGGTAGCGAGGCAGAGACAACCGGCCGGGCGTGCTGGCAATGTGGAGGCTCAAAAGCACAGAACTGCAGTTTGAGGTAGGAAACTCCAGGTGGATTACAGTCCAAAATCAGGAAAAGGCTCCCAGAGGTAGGAAACGGGAATCGCTAAACAGCGCGCCCCTCAGGTCTTGTGGCTGGGTTACCTGTATGTTCGTTTGTGTATCTCGGGGGGTGGGGGAAGGCCAGTCCAGGCAGCCGTCGCGACCTCAGATCCCTCGATGGACTGTGCACCCTGTAGAGGATAGGAGAAAAAGTATGAGTGCTTTATACTGTAGAGTAGATGGGGGAGGGGAGAAGAACTAGGGGTACGAGTGGGGTGGAGTAAGGGGAGAGCAGCTTAGGCAGGTACAAAGGCAAGCAATATGCTTTCAACAGTAATGTAGATATGAACTGACTAAAACTTTTATGAGCGGGTGAAAGTATAATAAGCTATCTGTCCGGTAATGCGTGGAAATACATATACAATCTCAGCCCTGTAAACTTAAACAGTAAACTTACAAAATACTGTAGAAGCGAATTGAGTAAAACTTTTCTGTGCGGGTGACTTTAAAACAAGCTAGCTGTCCGGTAGAGCTAAGGAAAGTTATGATGTAAGGCTATCTAGGTGAATAACAATGGCTGGCGTGGAAGCGTGGCACATGTACAGCCAAGGTGGGTGTGGCTGAGCATCGGTGCACAGACCTTAACTCACAGTCCTGTTGCAGGGCGAGTAAGCCACCGACGAGGCTTGTGCATTTTGGAAAATTATGGCCCTCAGTAGGATGCATAGATTCAGGCAACTACATAGCAAGCAACAGCAGAATGGCTGTGGTAAATTACACCCTTAAAGTAAGAGCAGAATGGCTCTTTGAACTGCGCTAGGGCGAGGGGCTTCTTAATGTGCGCATAGGCTATTCAAAGTTACAGTGTGCGCACAGGCTTGTTTAGCAGTTAAGGTCCTTAACACCAGCATAACAGCAGGTACAAGTAATTACAAAGTGTGCACAGGCTTTTAGAGATTCCGGCCGTATTATGCAAACAAAATGGCAGGTACAGGTAATTACAGACCTTAGGATATTAACAAAATGGCGGTTACATCTACAGTTTGGGCAGCCACAGTAATTATAATGGCATGCAGCAATTTGTGGCAACACCAGCCCAGAATTAAGGTAACTTGTCAGAGAGGCAGGTTTAAGGCTTCGTACATTGACCTCTAAAGGTAACAGCAGGATAGCTCTTCAAACTGTGATAGGGCTTGGAAAAAAATCAGGATAAAAAACTATCTCCACTCATTCGCCGACCCAGAACCTCACACAGCACAAGCCCTTGAGATGCAGGTAGCGAGGCAGAGACGACCGGGCCTGGCGTGCTGGAAATGTGGAGGCTCAAAAGCACAGAATTGCAGTTCGAGGTAAGAAACTCCAAGCGAATTACAGTCCAAAGTCAGGAAAAGGCTCCCAGAGGTAGGAAACGGAGTCGCTAAACAGCACCCCTCAGGTCTTGTGGCTGGGTTACCTGTATGTTCGTTGGTGTATCTCCAGGGGGTGGGGGTGGGGGAGGGCCAGTCCAGGCAGCCCTCGCGACCTCAGATCCCTTGTTGGACCGTGCACCCTGTATGTTCGTCGGTGTATCTCGGGGTGTGGGGGTGGGGGAGGGCCAGTCCAGGCAGCCCTCGCAACCTCAGATCCCTCAGGATCCCTACCCTTCGAGCTTCATTGGTTCTTGTTGCTTATCTTCACTTCATGATGCCCTAATCTCCTGCTTGGGATATCACAGTAATTTCTATGGCAATCAATTGTAATTAATAAACTTAGGTTTATGTGGCCTGACATGTAGACAGGTAGTAGGAGCAGATGATGTTCGAGGGATAAGGATCCTATTTTAGTAGTCCTACTAGTAGTAAACTTTATTTATCAATCGTCCCTTCCGTAGGGCTTTGTGCCCCTCACAACAATAATAATAAGATAAATAAAACACAAACAGCAAATAATATGTTTAGAGCATTAAAACAGCCAAGCTAATAAAACAGGTGGAATCAGAATATGAGGCAGTGAATTAATTAGAACTAAATGCCTCTTGAAAAAGAAAAGATTTGAGGCCCCGCTTAAAGGCCTCCACTGAGGAAGCCTCCCCCAAAGATCGAGGAAGCCTGTTCCACGGAGCCAGGCCAGCCAGCGCAAGGCACGATCACCCTAGGATTTCAGCCTGGCCCTAGGAACAGCCAGGAGGCTCTCGGAGGAGGAGCAGGGAGGCAGGAGGTCTGGTAAGGAGCTAGTAGTTCTCTCAAGTAGCCTGGGCCCAGTCCATATAGGGTCATACAGGTCAGCAAACTGACCCTAATGGTGATTCTCTACTCATCGGCAGCCAATGCAGTTCACACAGGACTGGGGTTATATAGCAAGACCTGGGAAGGTCCGTCAATAACAGGGTCACAGAGTTCTGCACCAGCTGCAGGCACTTCTACTCACCCCAAGATACAGAGTGCTACAGTAGTCAAGTTGGGAAGTCACAAACACATGTACCAATGAGGGCAGATCTTTGGGGTGAATCGAGTCTTTAATCCAGACAGTGTTTCTGAGATGGAAAAAGTAACCCCAGACTACAGGCGAAGCCTGAGCCTCAAGTGTCAGCCTCTCGTCCAGAATGACACCTGTATTCTTCACCTTAGCATAGGCCACTAAACTTGAAGAACAAAGCACTAGGCCAGTCATCCTCTCAGTGGTCTCTGCACCCCATTTCCAAGCAGGCTCAATCACCACTACCTCCGTTTTGGCCAGGTTTAGTTTTAGCCAGCTTGATGACATCCAGCCCTGAATTTTCAAGCAACTTTCTGCAGTAATAAAAATAGAGAGAGAAATAAATGCAGAAAATATGTGCAACAGAAACCGAACTGTGTGTAAATGTTATACTTTTTAGTTTTCTCAGTGATGTCACAGATTTTTGACGTCTGTAACATTTGCAGACAGACATGTCAGTTGCGTTACAACCTGTAGGTCCAGAGGAAGGTAGTCATGTGGGTGAGACTATGTGGCTTCAAACAATGCAGGATGTGGATATGTGACATGGTCATGGCCAACTTCAAGTTCTATGCTAAGTGTCATGGGGGGGGGCATTGTAGTGGGAACCCAGCCCATTTCTGACTGGCCAGAAAGCTCTCCTATCTTGGACCATTCCCCGGTGGGATGGGACTGGCACATTGAGGATGGAAAAGAGGTGTAAACAACAGTGGCCCTCAGGCAGATGACGCTGCCATGCTCTCCCAACCCAGCTGCAGTGTCTCTTGGTCCCTCTAGTCCCCCTATTCCCAGTCAGGTACGTTCCAGCCAGCTATGCTCCCAGATGACTGACCACACCCAGAAGAGTAGTTTGGGACATTATACATGGGGCAGACAGTGACTGTCTGGCCGCCTGTAGTGATTCTTCCACTAGATGTGTGGGTCAGGGCTAGTGAACAGGCCAAAGGAAAGCCTTGTCCAGTGGATATAGAGGGAAAATTAGACATTATGAAACCTGTAAACTGACTGGCTGAAGCAGTCTTTGACCTATCAGGATATCTCAGTATATGATCCCAGTTCAAAATCAATTACCAAGATCTGCCGTATGCACTAATACACTCCAGGGTGTTGTATATCATGAGGTAGCATCACTTTTTAGGTGGTTAAAGGAAAACTGTGTTGCCTTACACCTCAGAATGTACTCAAGGCATGATGTTATCTCATGATATACCACACCCTTTTGTGTATTATTGCTTGAGTATCATAAATGGACTTGAAAACCTACTTTCAGTACAGCCTCTTCTTGCAGTCTGCTCATTTATAAGTTTATTTTGGGTAATGATATCACTATAGGACATCAGTTCTCAGACTTTGCCACAGTGAGCCTCCCCCATGCCATGGAAAAATCTTGAGCCTCTTCATGATATGAAAATAATCTTGGGCCTCCCCATAACAAAAAAAATCATACTTTGCACTGTATACCAGGAATAATGTGAAATGCCTCTGAGTAGTTGCCTGAGTTTATTCTTATTTTATTCACCTTATTGTCCCCCATACCCAGGGTCATCTTACTTGCTCAAATCTTTGGACTCTCAGACCCTTGTTACCCCTTGTTGCAAAGCCTCTGTGGATCACTATGCTTGTTCTGTTTCCACTCCATCTGGAACAACCTTCTTATCCACCTCCACCTCTCCCCAACTTATCCTGCGCACCTTTTTAAGGATCATTCCACTCTCACCTTCCCTCGCTACTTGCACATCTACACTAAGCCCTTGATTTGTGTTTTTACCCCAGTCTAATTGGTTAGTTGCTTCCCCTCATAATTCGCACGTTGTTCCTGTTTATTTGCACTATTTAGAATTTTGTTTTTGATTATTACCTCTCAATTTTATTAACTCTCTATACCTTTTTCTGGGTTGCACCAAGCAGTGATTCTTGGCTTAGTGTGTCTTTCCAGGTCACCAGTTTATACATTAAGTCACTTGCCAGTATCCACTTTCAGTTTGCCGCATCCCTTCACACAAAACACTTGGGACTCAAAGTGTAAACAAAAGAACATTTTTAGACTTGCATGAGCCTCCCCTGCAACAGGTAAGAGCCTCCACAGGGAGGCTGGCCTCGTCATTTGAGAAACACTGCTGTAGGAGCAAAAGAGTTTCCAATTGAATTTTGTGTGAGGGAGTGAAGATTCTGGAAGCTGCTTTGTTTTTTGATGAGTTTGTGAAATCACAGGTTTTGGAGTCTAGTAAACAACATGCTGTGAACTGAGAAAAAGAAACGGCATCCTTCCAGCCTCAGGCAGTGCCCGTGTTATAGTTTGAAAATACTAGTAAAACTTTAAGAAAGTCAAAATAGACTCAGCAGCCCAGCGGCAGTGTGTTGTGCTACTGAATCTTGTTCACAGCTGGGAGACAAGAATGTCAGGAAGGGAGGGCACAGGCTGCCTGCCATTTACCTCCCCCCCCCTCTTGGGACCATTCCTCAAGCTGTGGTGTCATTAACATCCTCTGCCACCTCTAGCATCTGCTTATATGAGGTGATTTGACCACCTTATAATGTCGGGGAGGGGGGTATGGCAGCTGGCATCCAATGTGCCAGGCAGGCCTTATCCCATTTTCTCCCACAATCCTTGACAATCTTACCTGACAGGGAGTACCCACAACATCCCACCCACTAAGTGGGGCCTAGATCAACCTTGTGCGGTTACCCATGGCATAAAACCGTGCCTTTGGAGGCCCTGAAGTAACAGGCACTTTACCAATGCCAAGCCCCCTTCAGAGTTGGAATGTACACACTCCATAGCACACCCCAGACTTCACAGGCCCGGTGTGAAAGTCAAGCACGAGGTACAAACCTAGGTTAACCACTTGGTAGTGTTGGCATTTGCTTAAAAAATGATTAGTGGGTGGGGGGTCTAAATCTCTCCTTGGTGTCCTGTGTGTATCTCAGGAGCAAAGCATGGAGAATCCCTTTAAAACACCTAATCCCTTGTCTGCTTAAACAATGATCAGTTTTTGTGCCAGTGGAGTATGTCCCTAGGATACATGCATGTGGTCTGTTGAACACTAACTCCCCGTACTACTCCTACAGTTATCACAGTTCCCGAGCATAGTCCGATACAGACATAGGGTCTGTGAAACACTTCCTGCCCATGCTACTCCTACAGTAAACACAGTTCCCGAGCATAGTCCGATACAGACATAGAGTCTGTGAAACACTTCCTGCCCATGCTACTCCTACAGTAAACACAGTTCCCGAGCATAGTCCGATACATACATAGAGTCTGTGAAACACTTCCTGCCCATGCTACTCCTACAGTAAACACAGTTCCCGAGCATAGTCCGATACATACATAGAGTCTGTGAAACACTTCCTGCCCATACTACTCCTACAGTTATCACAGTTCCCGAGCATAGTCCGATACATATATAGAGTCTGTGAAACACTTCCTGCCCATGCTGCTCCTACAGTTATCACAGTTCCCAAGCATAGTCCGATACATACATAGAGTCTGTGAAACACTTCCTGCCCATACTACTCCTACAGTCATCACAGTTCCCGAGCATAGTCCGATACATACATAGAGTCTGTGAAACACTTCCTGCCCATGCTACTCCTACAGTTATCACAGTTCCCGAGCATAGTCCGATACATACATAGAGTCTGTGAAACACTTCCTGCCCATACTACTCCTACAGTTATCACAGTTCCCAAGCATAGTCCGATACATATATAGAGTCTGTGAAACACTTCCTACCCATGCTGCTCCTACAGTTATCACAGTTCCCGAGCATAGTCCGATACATATATAGAGTCTGTGAAACACTTCCTGCCCATGCTGCTCCTATAGTAATCACTTACTGTTCCCGAGAACAGCCATAAAATACATACATACAGTATATGTAAACACTTTTTCCTCGTGACACTTCTGCAGTAATAGTCATTGTTCCAGAGCACAGCCATAAAATACACTGCTATAATCTGTTAAATACTTATTCCCCCATGCCACTCGGTCATAATCAGTCACTGTTCTGGATCACAGCCCTGACATACAGTACAGTCATACAATCTGTTAAACACTTAGTCCCTGCACTGCCCATACTGTAATTAGTTATTGTTCAAGAGCACAGCCCTGAGATACGTTCATATAATCTATTGACCACTTAGTCCCTGCACTGTCCCACTGCAATTAGTTATCATTAGCCCAGAGATACATTCTTATCATCTGTTAAATACTTTCTCCCTGCACTGCCCCTACTGTAATTAGTTATTGTTCCAGGGCACAGCCCTGAGATACATTCACGTAGTCTGTTAAACACTTACTTCCCATGCCACTCCTACAGTAATCAGTCATTGTTATGAAGTACAGCCCAGAGATACATTCATATAGTCTACTGAACTGCAGCTTCAGCAAGGAGCAGGGCCATCCTGTACACCCTACATGGGGCATTTCGCAGGCAGCTAGCCAAAGAACCCACTAGTGATGGGGCAGTTCTTGCAAACTAGGATGGCATTGCAGACATTACAGTGGGGAGTCCCCTAGGTACCAGTGACCATTGCACAGTGTGGTTAAATGATAAGAGGGGAACAGAGGTAAACCACAAAAGGACAAGGGTCCTGGACTTCAGGAGGGCAGATTTTAAAGAAAGGGAGAAAGGGGAAATTGTTTAACCAGGAAAGGCACGCTAAGTCGAATCTTGTTTCCAGGTGTGACCTCGGAGTACAAGAAAGTTAAATGGCTTGCTTAGAGTCACACAGTATACAAGTGGGGGCTGTGGGATTCAAACCCAGATTTCCAGGTTTGCAGCTCAGTGCCCTAAACCACAGTGCTATACTGCTTCATGGACTGGAAATGGAATACTGCCTTAGAAACTGCCTCGTTTTTTTGGGGGGGGGGGGGGATTGCCAGTGAGGAGTATAGAGGCACAGTGGGGAAAAATAAGGGAGGGTATAATTAAGGCAATCAGCCTCTGTATGAAGGAAGTGAGCAAAAGTAGAAGGAAAAAGAGACCATTATGGTTCTCTAGGGAAGCAGCCAAGGTGGTGAGAGAAAAAAGGGTGGCAATCAGGAGGTATAAGGAAATGCAGAGGGAGAAAGACAGAAAGGTATACCAAGTACAACAGAGAGACACAGGAAAGGCAGTGAGGGGAGCAAAGGCACAGAGAGAGGACAGAATAGACAAAGGGACGGCTAAAGGGTATCAGACTTTCTTCAGGGGCATCAGCAAGAAGAGGAAAGCAAGGGGAGGGATAGTGAGGATAAGGACGGTGGCAGCAGGAGACTGCGCACAAGAGGATCAAGAAAAAGAAGACATCCTAAACAGGCACTTCTGCTTAGTCTTCGCAGTGGAGTGGGGGGTGGACCACGAGGGAGCAGCAGGAACAAAGGGGGAGGGGAGATGGACACAAGTCCATTTCCAGAGGAAAACGTCCTGAAAGGACTTGCAGCTCTAAAAGTGGACAAGGCAATGGGATCAGACAGGATACACCAAAGGGTACTAAAGGAACTCATGGAGGTGCTACCTGCCTCACTGCCAGCTGTTTTCAACTGCTGAATAGAAACAGGCTTGGTCCTGGAGGACTGGAGGAGAGCAAACATGGTCCAGCTCCATAAGAGCAGAAGCAGGGAGGAGGCTAGCAACTATAGGCAGGTCAGTCTCATGTCAGTAATGGGGAAATTAATGGAAACCCTGTCACAGGAAAGGTTGGCAGAGTATCTTACATCCAATGGGCTACAAGGCCAAAGGCAGCATGGATTCATGGGCGGCATGTCAGATGAATCTGATTAATTTCTTCAGCTGGTTGACCAGGGAACAGGCCATGGGTGGGCAGTGGATGTGGACTATCTGGACCTCAGCAGGCCTTCGACAGTGTACCACACAGGAGACTGATAAATTGAAAAGCCAAGGGGTGAATTGGGTAAGGTACTGGTTAATGCATAGGTGACAGAGGGTGGTGATTAATGTCACTCACTCTAATGAGGGTAGAGTGACCAGCAGGGTGCCATAGGGCTCAGTACTGGGATGTCTTTATACATGACACTGAGAAAGAACTGGAAGGGAAGGTATGCCTTTTTGCAGATGACACCAAAATCTTTAATAGGGTGGACACTCGGGGGAGGGGGAGAGAGAATATGTAGGGATCTTGGGAAACTAGAGTGGTTAAGAGCATGGCAGATGGGTTTCAATGCCAAAAAGTGCAACATTGTGCACCTAAGGCATAGGAACCAAGGAGCTGGTTATAGGATTGGGGAGAGGTGCTGACAGTCACTAAGCAGGAATGGGACCTTGGGGGTATCATATCTGATGACCTTTAGGGCAGTGTCACAAAGCAGTGGGTAGGACCACTGGGATGCATAGGGAGAGGTATCTCCAGAAGAATGGTGGTGCTGTTGTCACTGTATCACTTGCTGTGAGACCCCACCTGGAGTATTATATCTAGTTTTTGAGCACACACCTGTGAAAGGACATAGACAGGGTGGAGGCAGTCCAGAGGAGGGCAGCTAAAATGGTGCAGGTGCTGCATCAAAAGCCCTATGAAGAGTGACTGAAGGATCTCAACTTGTACATCCTGAAAGAGTGAGAAGGTACATGATAGAGACCTATGCGTACTTCATGGGGGCGAACAGGGTGCAAGAGGGGAGTCTCTTTCTAATGAGAAACAGCAACAGAATAAGAACGCATGCAATGAAGCTGGAGAAGAGGGAAGTTTAAGAGTGACATGAAGAAGTACTACTTCACTGAAAGAGTGGTGAATGCCTGGAACAGATTTCCAGCAGAAATGATGGAGGCAAAAACAGTAGACAGCTTCAGGCATGTGTGGGATAGATATATGGGAATATCAGTAAATAGGCAGAGAGGAGGGAGGGTTGCCAGAGACCAGTTAAGGTCTGCAGAAACAGACTAGTCAAAGACTCTGGATAGACTGGGTGGCCTAAGTGGTCCTTTTCTGCTGACAAATGCTATGTTTCTATGAACCCATACTTCACAGTGGTTGCAAGACGCACAATGGTACTTTGGGGAGGCAGTACAGCGTAGTGGTTTAAGGCTCTGAGCTGCAAATCTGGTGACATCCAGCAGACCAGACCTGGGTTTGAATCCCACAGCTTCCACTTGCATACTTTGTGACTCTGAGCAAGTCACTTAACTTCCCTGTGCTCCCAGGTTGCTCCTGTAAAAAAGCTTTCAGCTTAGTATGCTACTCTTGGTTAAACAACTAAAAAAAAAAAAACATTGCCAGTGCTGTATTTCTATGGTTAGGAAATAAGGACAAAGTGAGTTCCTCTGCAGGAGTTCATAGTCGACCGTGGAGAAACACTGAAAGCCTGAGGCTTGAGTGTACCTCTTCCTGTTTATTTCTGGGGGGATTCTGTTTTTATCCACTCCTTTCTCTGACCACCAGGACTGCTTCTTAACCACATCTCCCAGAACTGCTCATCTTCCTCACAGTGCTCATCACCCACACTTTGGTCAGAATGCCACAGCTTGCACCGTCCCGTGGGAAAAGACCCTCCACAGTTGGCCTCAGGATCATGGCAGAAAGGCTCCAGGCTTATTATAGTTCAGTGCTGCTGTGAGAGGAGATGGGGAGACACTGAAGTAGTGATCTTGGACCAAGAATGGCTTCCTGCTCCACATGGGCAACTCTGAAGAAGCCCATTGAACAGCTGGGCAAAATGTCAGTTTCATTCCTCCAATTTTGGCGGATCAGCCTGAGATGCTGGCTCCAGACAAATAAGTCTATTTTACACCAGTTGCTTTTACTCACGTTTTTGCACCTTAGCTACTGCACTTTGTAAAGCCTGCGAGTTGGATTGTCACTAAATAAGCTATTTATATCCACACAAGAAGGTATGGAATAGCTTATTCATCAGCACATAGAACTTCTGAGTTAGTGGGGAGGCAGGTGTACCTCTTCTCTGTATGCTGCAGTCAGGGCATGTTATTCTCCTCTACATTGTCTCTCCCACCTCCCTGCCATGCTGTCAGCCACTCATGCAGCAATGGCCTTGGTGGGGGGGCCAGGATGGTGATGTCCCATGCCACTTCACTTCCACCACAGGAGTGACTTCAGCACCAGAAGTGCTGGATCTGTCACCCAGAGTATGAGAGTGATACCACCCCATTACTTTCTGGACTCTAATGGCCCAGAGTGGTAGGACTGGTTCATGCAGCCAATCTGGGTCACCCACTTGGGAGGGCATGCTTGACCTGTGCCATTGGGAAAGCTAGGCCCTGCTTAGTTTTCAGCCATCTGAACAAATAAATGCTGAATTCGCAAAAAAAAACTTGTTTCTGTTCCCTTTATATAGTAGATGAACTTTCATACCTATTATCTGAACATATCTCCACTTTCCATTCGTGCATGTATATCTGTTTTCCTCCTCAGACTGTGGTTTACAGAAGATAAATGTGTTTAAACAGTGTATCCCTTTGTCACAGGTCATCCCCTTCCCTGTGAGTACATACAGTGAGTCCATAATCCTCTGTGTTTCATACCCTAATCTTTCTGCAAATAACTGTTGTGTCCAAAACAGTGCATTAAATGTATATATAGTGACTTACAAAATGGGTTTCATTTCTTTCAGAGTTAACACCTTAAGTGTGGGGGTACAGTGTATACTGCCTATAACAATGTGTGATTTAGTGATATGTACGGAAGCGATGCACTGGAGGGGTTAAGTGACTAAAAACACTCATTTATGTTAAACTATGGTCCAAAATCAATGCAAACCTGCATGTAACCTCAACACAGGCCAGAAAACATGATGCAATGTGTGTATGTATGACACAATTGAACTTTAAACTTCTGCTTAACCTGCATTTGCTGTCAGCCTATAGATGCCAGAAGTTTAATACCAGTAAGGGGAGTTAGCAGGGTTGTGGAAAATGAGGTCCTGAGCGTTGATGATGGGGAGTGTTGCGTTGATACCCTGCTAAGTTGAGATACAGTTGTCCGACTTTACCATGTAGAGTGTAGGCCAGTTCTTTAGGCTACAACCTGGCAACAGTCTCCTCTGCCAGTTCATGAAATGTCTATAATATTTAGCATCACCCTGTATACTGTATTTACGTTATGTGGGGTCTATTCACTATGGTGCAGGTTATACATGTGAAATGCATCTTTAGATTCTATAAGACTCTACCGAAGTCGGTCAAAGCTGAAGGGATATGTCTGCATCTAAAATGGACAGTGGAGTTTAGTAATTTCCCTCCTGAGGATCATCAAAAAACAGATTAACGTTCATCGTGCAGTAAGGTCAGTAATCTGACAAGAATTAGCATTCAACATTACTACTAGATTTTGAACAACATTTGATATATTAGGAAAGTTATGCACAATATTCTGACAGATGCTGGAAATATCTGAGTGTGGAAAATCTGACCACATACACAATTTTGGAGCATATAGTCAGGCAAAAAAGTATATGAAGGAATTAGTGAGGATGTCTGGAGATTTTTTTGCTTATCTATTTCTCCCCCTCCCTGGCCCCAGTCGGCTCCTCATCCAGCTGCCATCCCATTGCTCTGCTCCCTCAGGCCCTCATGCCCCTGTAACTCCTATGGCTTAACCCCCATGCCGGGGTGGCAGGAAATCCCCCTTACTCACCCACCCTAGTCCGGATCCAGTTCGGGGGCATTACCTCGGGAGCGGAGTGCAGGGATGGCCATCAAGCCACAACGACTAGCCACCAGGGTCTCTTTCCATTTTCTGCTCACCCCTTTGCAGGAGCACAGCATGCAATGACACCTGTGGTGGGCCCATGCAAGCACCTGTGCATGGCCCTGCCATGCATCTGCCATGCACCTGCCCCATGTTCTTGTGGTGGTGCATCATTGAGCCCCAGCATCCGCTAGGGGTCAGGCATGCACCGACCGATTGTCACCCCCCTCCCCGGAGATGGAGAGCAGTCCAATGGACACTCGATCCATCTCCTTCCTGCCGACCCCTGGCAGCCTCGCTCATTCTCGGTCGCGGGCATGGCGTGAGGTGTGGCGTCCAGTGCCTCAGCCCTCAGTGCCATCAGGCTGGATGTCTGGAGATTTAAAAAACAGAAATTAGCCAGAAAATCTTTTGCTGAGAGTCTATCCACAATCTAAACTGAGTAGCATGCACAGATATCTGTTTTTTTCTCTGTCCATTGCAGAGGAGGAATGCATCAGTTAAAAATGGTTAAAAGGTAAGGGTCCTAGTGGTGTAGAGGGCTGAGGCATCATGCCTTACCTCCTGCCTCACCAGCGACCCATGTTCATGGTGCGAGCAGGTTGCCGTGGGTCGGCCAGGGAAGGAGAGAATTATGCATCTAGAGGAGAGCTCTCCTCTCCCGGGGAAGGTGGGAAGGTGAGGAGTTGAGACCGGCACCTGCCTGACACCTAGTGATGGCTGGGTGTTGGCACACCAGCCCCATAAAACATGGGGCAGAGGTGGAGCAGTTGACTGGCATGCTGCGTGCGGTAGCGTGCATAGTTTGGCCATTGTGGCCATTTTAAACTCCCCTCTGGATCAAGGGCAAGGAAATTTATTTATTTATGAGATTTACCAGGAAGGCATACTGAGCAACATGCTCGATTCCAGATGCGACCTGGGGGCCTAGACCCAGTATATGGCAAATAATTAGAACAAATACAAGTACAGATATCGTAATAAAGAAATGATAGCAAATGATTTGTACAAATACGATACAATATAACATGTATAACAAGTACTGCAGGTATAGTAGTACAGTAGATTACAGTCAGAAATGCACATAATAGGAATAATTACTGTACATTGTTTAGTTTCTTACAGGGCCGAGCTTGCAGCGATTAGCAGGAACAGCTGGAGGAGAAGTATGCCTGTAGTAGTCTGGAGTGGAGACTGGGATTATGTGCGAGTCTGCTGGGGGCGGGGAGGCGTTCCCAGATATGGGATTCTGAATTTAAAAGCTAACTGGCCTTTGGAGGTGTGCATAAATGGGATATGTAGGAGTCTGGGGTCTGTGCCTCTTAGGGAGTACGCAGAGGGAGGTTGTTGGGATAGGGTAGATTCAAGATAGGGGGGAAGGGAGTGGGTCCAGAATTTAGCGGCAAACCTAGCGCAGTTTATTAATCTACAGTCAAGGAGAGATGGTAGGGCTAGAGAGTTATATAAAGTACAATGGTGAGTGGATTGTGGGGAGTCGAGGATGAAGTGACAAAAGGAGTGGAGTAGAGTGTCTAGGCTAGCCAGGGTGGACGCAGGGGCAATAGAGTATACTATGTCATCATAATCAAGTACCGGGAGTAACATTTTTTGGACTATGGTGAGCCTCGTTTCCTTGGGGAGACAGGTTTTATTTTGGTAGAGTGCCCCTAGTTTTGGTAGCAGCCTTTTATGCAGGGAATCTATGTGAGAGGCAAAGTCAAGGTGTTGGTTGAGCCAGACGCCTAGGTATCTAAAGCTAGTGCATTGCTCAATGGGTGCTCCTTCCAGGGTTGAGAATGGAAGACACAGGGTTTGGCGTGAGAGTCTTTGCTGGCAGCCAAATGTAAGTGACACTGTTTTTTTAGGGTTTAGAGATAGCTGGTTCTTCCTGAACCAGTGCTGGATGGCTGTGAAGTCCTCCTGAAGGAGAGGTGCTACACTGCTTGTTGAGGGGCCAGATGTGTACAGAACTGTATCATCTGCATACATTTGGATGGAAGAGTGGGAGCATTCAGCAGGGAGGCCATTAATGAAAATGGAGAAGAGTATTGGGCCTAGGACTGATCCTTGAGGGACCCCAGTAATGACTGGAAGGGGGATTGATGTATGAGAGGCTAGTCTGACTGCCTGCATCCTATCCGTAAGATAGTCTTGGAACCAGTCTATAGCTGGGTGGGCTAGACCTGCATCTTTAAGTTTTGAGATGAGAAGGGGATGAGATACCGTATCGAAAGCCTTGGCTAGATCGATAAATATGGCTGAAGTGAAGAAATATAGAAGGCATCCTCAGAATGGCAGAAAAAGGGAGATATTGTTGATGGGGGACCTGAATATGCCAGATGTTAACTGGAGCACATTTACTGCAGCCACATCCAAGAGTAGGGTCATTCTTGATGCCCTGCAGGGGACATGCCTCGGACAGCTAGTGGTGGAACCCACTCGGGATGGACTAATCTTGGACCTGGTACTCTCAAATGAGGATCACAGATTTAGAAGTGGGTAACTATCTGAGAACAAGCGATCACCACACAGTGTGGTGCACGATAAACACAACCGTGGAGTCAAGTCATACAAGAGTGAGGGTCCTGGACTTTAGAAGGGCTGACTTTGGCAAAATGGAGGAGTGTCTAAGGGATGCACTAGCAAATGGGCAGGAAGGAGGGGTTGGAGAACAATGGGGAAAAATCAAAACTTCCATGATAGAGGAAACAAGCCTTTGTGTGAAGTCAATAAAGAAAACAAAATGAAGTAAAAAACCACTATGGTTCTCAAAAGAGGTGGCAAGAAAGGTTATGGAGAAAAAGATAACATTCAGGAAGTATAAGGAATCACAGAAGGAGTAGGACAGAGAACTGTATCAGTTAAAGCAGAGGGAAGTGGGGAAGGCAGTCAGGATAGCAAAGGCACAAACCAAGGAAAAGATAGCCAATCCAGTTAAGAAGAGGGATAAAACCTTTTTTATAGATACATTAGGAAGTGAAGAAAGACCAAGGGAGGGTTAGTGTGGCTTAATATAGGGGGGGGGAGGTGGGCAGAGTGTGACAGTGAAAAGGCAGAGATACTGAATGAATAATTTTGCTCAGTATTCACAAAAGAAGAAGAGGGGGAGGTACCTAAGCCAAACAATAGAAGCACTCTGGGCAGGTGGGTCAATACCAGTCCATTCACAGAAGAAAGGGTCCTGAAAGGACTCTTGAAACTCAGGGCAGACAAAGCAATGGGACCTGACTGGGTACACCCCAGAATTCTAAATGAACTAAGGGGAGACCTAGTGACACGACTGACTACCCTTTTTAACAAATCATGGGAGGATGATGTGATACCTGAGGACTGGAGGAAGGCGGATGTGGTCTCCCTTCACAAGAGTGGGAGCAAAGCAGAGGCAGGAAACTACAGAACTGTTAGTTTGACCTCAGTGGCAGGGCAAATGATGGAATCACTTCTGAAAGAATTGTTGAGTAGAGGCCAGCGGGGCACAGGACCCAAGGCAGCATGGATTCACAGCAGGAAGATCATGTCAGACGTATCTAATAGATTTCTTTGACTGGGTGACCAAAGTAGTAGACCAGGGAGGGGCTGTAGATATGGTCTACTTAGACTTTAGCAAGGCACTTGACACAGTCCTACACAAAAGATTAACAAACAAGTTAGCCAGTCTGGGAGTCGGTCCCAGGGTGGTAGCCTGGATAACAAATTGGCTGGACAACAGGATGCAGAGGGTAATAGTAAATGGAGCACACTCTGGAGAAAGGGGAGCTACTAGTGGGGATACAACAGGGTTCAGTACTGGGACCAGTACTCTTTATTGTCTTTATAGGTGACACTGCAGAGGGACTGGAAGGAAAAGTATGCCTCTTTGCAGATGACACAAAGATCTGCAACAGGGTTGATACACAAGGAGGGGTAGAAAAGATGAGAAGGGACTTGGCAATGTTGGAGCAATGGTCAAGAGTATGGCAGCTTAGTTTCAATGCAAATAAGTGCAAAGTAATGCACCTAGAAAACAAAAACCCAGGGGAAAAGTACACAGTGGGGGGAGGAGGTGGTATTAACAACAAAAATGGAAAGGGACCTGGGGTTACTCATATCAGATGACCTTGAGGAAGGCAAGCAATGTGAGAAGGCAGTAAGGAGGGCTGAGGAGATTCTGGGATGCATAGGGAGAAGCATCAAGAGCAGAAAGCAGGAAGTGGTTATCCCTCTGTACAGACAGTTGGTGAGACCCCATCTGGAATACTGCATGCAGTTCTGGAGACCCCTTCTCCACAAGGACATGGACAGGATAGAGGCAGTCCAAAGGAGGGCAACCAAAATGGTGCAAGGTCTGCACCAGAAGCCATACAAAGAGAGACTAAAGGAGCTTAATATGTTTACCCTTAAGGAAAGGAGAAAGAGGGGGACATGATAGAAACTTTCAAGTACCTCAAAGGAATCAACAAAGTGCAAGAGGGTAGCATATTTCAGAAAAAGATATGCACAAGAACAAGGGGGCACAATTTGAGGATAGAGGAGGGAACAGCTCAGGGGCAATGTAAGGAAGTATTTTTTCATGGAGAGGGTGGTGGATGCATGAAATAGCCTTTCTGAGGAGTCATAGGGTCAAAAACAGTGGGGGAATTCAAGAATGCAAGGGACCGACATAAGGCAATTATAGTGGGGGTAGGAGGGAGTAGGCTGCTGGTTAACTAGGATATGCAGCTTATCCAATAGGTAGGGAAATGGGCAGACTAGATGGGCCAAGCAGTCCTTATCTGCCATCAAAGTCTATGTCTCTATGATTCTAAGGGCAAAAACAGAAAAACAGTCCCAGGCACGTCAGATGACTGCCATCCTCTGCAGGCTCCACTCCCGATAGCAGGCACCTCCCTGAACTGGATCCGGTCTCAGCAGGTTGAGGGGTACTTCCCACCACCCTGCCATGGAGGGCAAGCCATGGGGAACTAGGGAGCAAGTCTTGGGGGCCTGGGGAGGACTCTGGAGGACTATTAACAATGTGGGCCGAGGACTTCAGGGAGAAAAAAAAATAGTTAAAAGGTTCTTTCCAACCATGCAAGGCCTGCTGGGACATGGTGAACAATGTTTATTAAATGGAAAAGCTGGCACGCATTGTGAGATTACAAAAGGATGCTTTGGACAATTATTAGATGTTATGGGTGTTTTTTTATTATCTATCATACCTCAGGCTGTTGATATTGTTCCATTAGTTTGGTTACAGAGGAGGACAAAGGAGATATGCAGAACTGCAGTAGACATTCATACTGAAACAGTGTTAGGGCCAGATCCAGAGACATATTACCAGCTTGTGCTACTCCACCCCAATGCTACTTCACGAATGCCACTTCAGGAACCAGTTGCAAAATGTAGTGCATTCAAGCATAAATTAGACGGACTGCAATATGTAGAGGCAAACAGAAATTCTGAATTGAAGTCTTGTTGGTAAGCCGAAGTGCTGAGGTATTACTATGCAAGAAATACAGACTGCTTCAGAGTGTCACTTGCTTTTGAAATACTATTTGTGAGGCAAAAATCAAATATCAAATTGATGGAACTTATGGAATAAAATTTCTGTTTGCCTCTACACATTGTAGTCTGTCTAATTTGTGCTTGAGTGTGTCGTGGGTGAGGTAGCAATGATCACGCAAAACTACAGTCAATGAGGTGCACCACATCAAGAGATGTGATTAGATTTACTAAAAAGAAAAAACAAACGACAGATGCAAATAAATAACTTTTTAAAACACAAAACAAAAAGAAGCAATAACCAAAGCTGCACAGCTCAGGGAATAATTAAGGCTAATTCCCTAAAATTTGTCTGTGCCAAGTCTCCCTTCGGAGAACTTTCTTGGGAGATGTATACAGGTCTCCTCCCAAACTACATCTGATCTCTAAGTCCCAGGTCATGGTTTAAATAGCTCCAAGACTCCTCCCAATATCTGGAAATCCCACCCTAATATCCTTCATAAAGTCATGATTCTTTATTGTGTAATCACATTCATTCCACAGACTTTGAGGAATGTCAGACACATTCAATAATCAGTTACCAGTGTGTACAAAACACGTATAACACTTCATTTCTATCATTTTTCGTTAGTTTAAACAAAAAGGGACTGTAATGAACCTAAACTCCACCCCCTTATCTGAGATTGACATTTCAGTCCCACATAAGATCAGCAAGGAGGGTGCTGCTGACTCCCTATAGGAGACTTCACCCAGCTAGAAGGTTCATTTTGATTGGCATGGGAGCAGGCTGTAGCAACAACTTCAAACCCCCCTAACACAGGTAACCTAAACCCATATCTTGTCTCATTTCTTAACTGTAACTGGATACAAACTGAGTTTTTAAAAAGGAAAATACAGAACAAAAAAATAGTGTAATGCAGAACTGTTTAGCAGAGTTGTTTTTTATGTTTGTTTTATCCTCTGTTCTGCTCACAGCTCCTGGTCCATGTCTGAGACCCTAATGTGACGTAGGAAACAGAGCTATACACTAGAACCTATTTTCCCTAAACCCTCACGGTCCTACTATGAACCACAGACAGCCTAAATATGCAGACTGTACCTTCCCCCCTGAGAGACTCACAAAACCAGCGAGTCAGAAAACAACTAAGGCAAAAGCCTAACAATGGCTGTTTTTATAAGATACAGCAGCCATATTCAGTTCTCACACAACATGCAAGCAGGTACAGCGCCCACCTCTTGCAAACATGTGAGAGGGAACGGAATGCCAAAGCGGTCATTTCCTAAGTAGACATGTACACGCTGCAAGGCATAGACACATGCCGCAGTGTTACCCAGCAGAGATACACACCCCCATTGCTCTGCTAAATGTATGGAGATTTCACTAAATAAAATGCTTGGAGACATGGAGAATTATGGGTTGGTGTGGTCACAGGAGTCTGGGCACCTAGAAACAAGTACAATGAAGAAAGGAAGGTGATTATATACAGCAGGTGGCCAGTCGACTGTACAATAAAGCAGAGATAGGTAGAATAAGACAAGTAAAGGTGCTGTTGTGCAACAGACTAAAATAAATAAAGAGAGAGAATGCACCAAGGTAGCGAGAAGGGGAAGAAGGCGGGTGGAGAAGAAACTTAAGCAGGGGCCCATTCCACAAGGGACACACACCGTCCTCTTTTCCAGTATCTACCACATACCAATGTGAAGCTGTTGGTTTGTCATCCACATCCCCGAGGGGATGAGAGGGAGCTTCCACCCACCCTCACAGAAGCTCCACCCCAGGGCATCCTAAATAAATATTAAATACGAGTTTTATTACATAACCTAGAAATATCTCATAGATCAGGTATACACAATGTTTGCCCTGGGGTACACATTACAGATTCATTTTAGATCAGACATGCAATCTGCTCCATATCTAGATAATGTTGTACTATGTCTACTGACGAGGAGCCTTTGCAAAAGAGTCTTTGACTCAAAGGGTGTAATTCTGATTTCTCAATAAATAAATAAATAATCAGCATTTTTATGTTGACTCCCTGGTCTATGCTTAATTTCAAACTTATAAGATTGTAATGCCAGACACCACCTAAGGATTCAAGCATTTTTGTCCTTCATCTGGTGAAGTCAACATAAGGGGTTGTGATCTGTAAGTAATGTAAAATGTCTTCCCGATAGGTAACATTTTAAGGCTTCAGTGGGCCACTTGATGGCCAAGCATTCCTCTTCAATGGTAGCATATTTGCATTCCCTCGGAAATAATTTCTGACTGATGTAGACAATGGGATGCTCTTCTCCTTTTATGGTCTGACATAACACCGCCCCTAGTACTGTTTCTGAGGTTGTCAGTATGTACCGTGAATGGCTGACTAAAGTCAGGGGACCGGAAAACAGGAGAGGCACATAAGGCTGCTTTGATAGCATGGAAAGCTTAATCACAAGCAGGGGCTAAAAATTAAATGCTTGGAGACATGGAGAACTACAGTTTGGTGTGGTCACAGGAGTCTGGGCACCTAGAAACAAGTACAATGAAGAAACGAAGTTGATCATATACAGCAGGTGGCCAGTCTACTGTACAATTTTATTTATTTATTTATTTAGTGATTCGGAAAAGACCTTTGAGCGCAAGCTCTTTTACAAAGGTTCCATGTCATAGATTGCAAAAAAAGTACAGTAGGAGAAAGCAAACGTACATTACAATGAACGATACAGCTTGGATTCAGAACTTACAGAATAACTCAAAACATAGGTACAAGTTAAAATAGCAAGAAAAACACTTTATGAGAGTGGGGGGGGGGGGGTTATCAGAAGCCACAAAGTGCCTTGTCAGTAGTTCAGAGGGACAGGGATAGCTAAGGTATAGGGAGAAATGGGGGGGATGGGGAGGCTGAGTGGAGAAGACATGCTAGAGTAAATGGTGAGGTGTGAGGGGACATGGTCAAGCAGCCTCCATTAGTAATACTAGTGACTGTAAGGGAAACTCATGGGACTGAGGCAAGATAGGTAGAATAAAGCAAGTAAAGGTGCTGTTGCGCAACAGACTAAAAGAAATAAAGAGAGAATGCACCAAGGTAGTGAGAGGGGGAAGAAAGGGCGGGGTGAGAAGAAATATAAGCAGGGGCCCATTCCACAAGGGACATACACCGTCCTTTTCCAGTATCTACCACAGAGTGCAGTACATTTTGCAACTGTGTTCGAGTTTTGGACTGACCGCCGCCCAGGTAGTGGCACCACCCACAGCAGTATTCACACCACCTGTTTGGAGAAGGTACTTCATGAACCAAGCTCACAGGTGACATCCTCATTCACTGGCTGGGCCCATCCACCACTGTGGAGATCCTCATGGGAATGGGGTCCAGTAGGGGGGGCAGAACTAGGTTAGACATTGTGCTTCCAATAGGAAGCCGGGGTTGGATGGGGAATGCAGCCCTGCTCCACAACAGCAAGAGATTGTTGCATATGATTTGGACTGCCAAATAATCTTTTTATTAAATTATGTATTTTTACTTAAACTGAAAACACCATCACCTTGCCTCCCAGCCCTCTATACTAGTTCAGAGGACCAGGGGCAGTATGTGGAGGAGGAGGCCCTTTGGGGCCCCGAGCACATCATATTTACTAACCTTGGGAGGCACGGAAGATGTATGCCAGGGGTCTTTCTGGTGTAGTCTCCATGCCCTCCTGAAGGCCTTCACAGAGTGCCTCTCACACTGCCCATCCATAGATTGTGATCCTAGCTCCTCATTGAACAGACCACCTGCTTCATAGAGCACAAGTACAGTAGCTCAGAATCGGATGTGGGATAAGGTCTGAAAGGAAAACTAATGCAGCATTTGGGGTAATTCTGGATGCCGTAGAATGCTCCACAGGTGTGGAAATGGTACTCTGCAGGTGTGGAGTGGGCCTTTTTAATAAGAAATAAGGATCTAGGCGGAGACATAGAATTTTATTTCTGAGTTGAGGGTGTGGGAGCTGGAAACTATTTGGAACCACAGTGTATAATTATGGATATTGTATCTGATGAGACATGTCAATAAAAAGCATTTGCAGAGTTGCCCTTCATTGTGTAACTGGGTGCTCGGGGTGAATGTTGCACTTCTGCATGCGGAGACAGCCAGGGTTCTTTTCATGATCTTAAAAGTCCAAAACACCAGGACAAGCGGGGGGCACTTAGAACAGTTTTCTCAGTCTGAGAGTTACTTAATAACTGTCTGAACTTCCCACAGTACCCAAGAGCCACCCATCAACATTGGAGATTCAGGCAGTGAAGCGTGTTTATTGCACAGGTTACAAATATTAGCACTCTTCCCCCAAGCATGGGTAACAGTTCATAGCTCATTAACTTTATGTAAGATTCTGCTAGGTTATCAGCTATGACCACAGCATTTCAGCAGCCTTATATACTTGTCTTTCCATGTTGATCCTGAGTTAAGACCCCTTGAATTTCTTTGCTTCTGAAATGTTTCCATACCTGGAGTGAGCATACTCAGGCTTTAGGCAGACAAATACTTCCCTGAGCCCTCTGTTAATCACTCAGCAAACAGTCTTTTCTAGCCATGCTGGAGGCCTGTCTGTTTTCATCCAGCTGTGAGCTCTGGCGTAAGGCCCGGACTTCTCTCCCTCCTGTTGGCCATTGAACTGGCAGTTGCATGCTGTGAACAGGAAACATTTCACCCTGGTGACCTTGGCTGTCTCTCTATCCTGCAGGCTTTGATGTCCACACTGCAGATATTGGATTCCTTGCACCCCATGTCCCTCCAAACTGGAGATGCTCTACCATGACACTTTCTTCCCCATTTAGGGATCTCTGCTTGAGTTCCACCCAGAGACTCCCTCTTGAGTGTCATCATCACAACCACAGTTGCAATAAAAGCATCCACTGACCACTGGAAAAGCACTGACCTCAGTCAGGATATCTCTACCAACTTTCCTCTTGGGTTCATTTCTCCCTCTGTCTTAGACCTTTTGTCTACGCATCTTGACCTACACCACACAAGTTCACTCCCAGAAAGAACTTATGCAAGCTATACCATTAGCCCCTAAAATGTACCATCCATTAGCCCCCTAAAATGGGGGTGGTGGGGCAAGATTTATATTAAAGAGTCAGTGCACTGGCTCCGTGGCATCAGGTGATAGGGGATCACCTGGCATGTTGGAAACCTGGGTTTGCCTCCGAGCTGAAGCTGACAGAAGCGGACGCCAGCAGGGAGGATTTTGAGTGTCTGTGGGATGCTTTCCTCCCGGGGGGGGGGTTGGAGCCTGTGTCACTCTGGTGCTACTCTTGGTGGCTGGTTCTGGTGGCACACCTTGCAGAGTGGGTAACCACACACCGCAGTGTGCTCACCAGGATGCCACGATCATGCAGCAATCTTGGGGAGGGGGTGGGAGGGAAAAAATTGGAAAATGCCCACTCGGCTGGCCGGATGATGTCCGCCGGTCCCCCACCCGCTACACAGCCTGGGAGTGCCTGTGCTGATCCCGACTATGTGCCCCAGCAAATTCTCCATGCCTACGGGCAAGCACTCCCCTCCCCAGTGCCCTGTATGGGGGGGAGCCCCCCACGAAGGGACACATTGGGCAAACTGGGGGCCATGGGTACGGGATGGTGGTGGGAAGTACCTGGCTGGTCGGGTTGGTCCTAGGGGTCCCAAAGGAGTGGCCGACTAGGGGGCTGGAGAGAGCATAAACATGTAACACACAAAAAGAGAACCAGTGCAAGACAGATGCAAAAATCAGCAGTCATGTTTGATGTAACACTAGTTGATGCACTCAAATGTAAATACTTTTGGGTTCTTCCCAGTCTGGGTTTTCATTTTCATAAAACTAGTATAATAAATGTCTAACCAATTAAAAATTAAATTAAATCAAACATAGTCTTAAAAAAGCATCTTGTCATCCTTCCTAGGCCTACCTTATGATTAACATGCTTCAGGAGATGTCAGTATTTATTGATCTAACTGCAGCAGCATGGGCCTAGAATAAAGGAATAGCTGGAGTTTTGCAGAGCTAGCTGCTACTTCTTTTAAAACTTAATGTAATCGGTTGTGAATATGTGGTTTGACTGAGGGGGTAGAATCCATATGTGGTGTACAAAGTGCTGAGGAAGCTTCACCTAAAATGTACACCATATAGAACAGAGGTAGGAAATGCTCAAAATGGATTGGGAACTATAGTCTGAGCATTCTCAAGGGTTAATAATTACCAACTAGCCGCAGGACTGTTGGATTATTAACTGGCTTCACTACACAGTAGCTGTACTATGAACTGCTTTCTGCATTTTGCAAGTAAAGGGTTTTTAAATTCTCTGATTTAAAATCAATTTTACTGTCAGTGATTTGAGTGTTTTGTTGCAAGATTAAAGAAGGCACTTAAGAAGAAGAAGAATCAGCATTTATATAGCGTTTTTCATACACAGTGTATCCCAAAGCACTTTGCAAGCAATGCTATACTAGTAGTGAAGTGACTGAATGAGTAGTGGTGGCCATATCGCATATCAACACCCACACACAGCCAGGACAATTGCATGAGCCGGTTTAAACTATATGCATGATGTAACTAATCAGATTTTTTTTTCTAAAATGAAAAATCCATTATTAATAATTTTTTCGCTGGGGCCAAATGCCTCATTTTATACTCATATTCCCCTTTTTGCAATGGCAAGGCTCAGAGAATATCATGACCCCCTGACCTCAACTGTGTGGGGGGGGGTGTCTCCTCTGAGAACCCAACATGTCATGCTCCCATCCAAATGCAGGGCTGCTACAGAGCAACATGCACTGGCCTTCCCTGTAGCAGGTGCATCACTTTCCTGATTCATCACCTGTCATCCGCCAGCCCCGTGAACAAAAGACCCAAAGTCACTTCTAAACCACAGGACAATACAGCGTGCTGCCAACTGTACACACATATCATATATGCTCGCATGTACAGTGAGTCAACTTCCTTTTTCCTTGTAATTCTGCGTGGAATTATAGGTATACCTCCATATATAAACATATGAAGAAGACAGCAGAAGAAGGCTATTTGGTCTATCTAGTCTGCTTGTATTGCAGGGTCCACCGCTTGAGCTATTGACCCTGCCCCACATCCCCACTCCTCCCAACCTTTTCATCCTCCCTACCCATGATCCTTCCCTTCCCCTATGCCTATCATCTTCAATGAGACCACCTCTTCTGGCAGCACATTCCAAGTGTCTACCACCCTCTTTGTGAAGAAGTGCTCCCTGACCTCCCTCCTAAACCTCCCCCCTCCAGCTTAAGACTGTGCCCCCTCGTGTTATGGTTGCCACTTTGCGTAAAGAGACTCTCCTTATCCACCTTATTTATTCCTTTCAAGTACTTGAAGGTCTCAGTCATGTCCCCCCTCTCTCTCCTGTACTCCAGAGAGTACATGTTCAGTGCCCTCAACCTTTCCTCATATGCTTACCCTGCTGACCCACTATCATCTTTGTAGCCCTCTTCTGGACCTTCTCCACCAGGCTAATGTCATTGGTGTGGGCACCAATGCTGAACTCCATATTCTAGATGTGGCCTCACCAGTGACCTGTACAAGGGCACTATAACCTCCTCTCTTCTACTACAGATACCCGTATCTATGTATCCCAGCATCTTGTTTGGCTGACAGTATAGCCTAGAGGTTAGAGTAACGAGTTGTGAATGAGCTTGGTACATCCAGCAGACAGACCTGGGTTTGAGTCCCACAACCTCCACTTTGCATTCTGTGTGACTCTGAGCAAGTCCCTCAACCTCCCCAGTGCTCCCGGGTCACCCCTGAAAACAGGCACCTGTGCCTAGTGGGCCTTAACCGGTTACCAAAGACTAAAATAAAATAAATAAAACTGCCCTTTCTGCTGCTTTGTTGCACTGCGTGGACTGCTTCAGGTCACTAGTGATCACCACTCCCAGGTCCTTCTCCTCCTCTGATGCAGATATCTGGACTCCGCTCAGGTAGTACTCCATCCTGGGATTCTTGGCTTCAATGTGCATTACCATATAGGTCATCCTTCCCCTTACTGATGGTAAGAGTATTGGGTTTTCCCCAGTTTCCTGACCAGCATTGCTCCTGTCAATAAAACAGGTCCTTGTAAGCCAGCACCCAGGATGCACTTGGGAAGGAGGGGTCCCAGTTCAGTGGGCCTTTCCTGGTTAAAAATTATAAATACATACACTTAGTATGTAATAGCTATTAACACCAATGGCAAACTTACCCACAGCAGACTTGGCTTCTTTGCTGCTGGTGTTTCCAGCGCTTTCTCAATGTGCTGTACATCATTAACCTCTTTGCACTGCTGCACTTTTTCCTCTTTGCTTAACTCCCTTGCTGCAGGGCTCCATCATTCCTCTGGTACTTTACTCCATACTCTACTGGCTGCAGCAGCAGGCCGTCTTTAACAACACCCCTCCCACAGCTCTACGTCTCATGGTAGAGTGTTGTAGAAGGAAGAGCTACCTGGCCTCCAACAAGGATCTTCCATAAAGCCCCCAACATGCACGCATGCAGACACACAAACACACTCATATTTCAGAGGTCAGCTGTGTTCATGGTATTGCTCTAATTACCAGTTCTTATCTGAGAACCCATGTCTGCACATGCACTACCTGAAAATTAATAGGTGGGGTGGGCATGAAGTTGTGAGACCTAATTAAAGTCTGAAACTAACACACATCTTATCAACTGACCTCATGTATAAGTTGAATTCCCCTTTCTGAGTGTGTTTTGAGATTGGATTTGAACTGGGGGAGTGAGTCAGTGGTGCTTAGAGGAACAGGATGGGTGTTTGAGATGAAGGTTGCAGAAGAGGAGATGGATGTGCTTTCCTCATTGACAAAGGTTGTGGGAAGGAAAAGGCAGGAATTAGAATAGCAGAGGAAGCATGATAGTATTATTAGGAGATACCAAGCGCACATCCTATGTGCCAGTTTAACAGGTCAAATTAACACTGAGGAGATACAAATGGAATTGGGACTATGGAAATGTATGCACCAAAGCAGGCTATGCATTTAAGAGGTATGTGTTTAAGTGGGTTTTACTGTACAAGTTTGGTGAGGTACTGTAGTCTGACTTGGTGCAAATGCCTTAATCTGCTGCTGTTTGTTTTTCTGAAGGAGAGCTCGTCAGTTTATTCAGCACACTTGGGAACCCAACGTAATTGTTTAAGATCACTTCTTTTGTGACTGTTATGAACCAGTATGCAACAGACACAGATCCCTGACTTTATGGGACAACAAGTGTACAGTAACAGCTGAGAATACTGATGGAAGTCAGAGTCGAGCCGTTTTAAAAGAAACACTTCTTTTTATTATTTCAAATGTGAGAAAAGGTGCTACGGTTGACTCAAAATGAGAAAACAGGGTATCATACAAGTCAGGCGATATTGAGCAATCTAAAATGAAATAAAAAAGTGTAAGTCAAAATTTTCACTGTTGTCATGCACTGCTACATTAAGATTAGTTTGAAAGCCTAGGACTTGCAACTGCAAGCCAGTGGCCAGCACTTCAGTTAAATAACAAACTAGCACGAGTCACAACAGCTTCAGCATTAAGTTGCTTAGCCTTTTATTACTTTCAGGCTGCTCTGTCATCTTTTTTCATTTTTTTCTTCCATAAGGTGTGACACAGACATGCCACAAAACAGGTGTTGAGAGGTATTCCATGCAAATCCACTTAGTGCTGAATGCAGAGACTGCCAGCAAAGTGCAAAATACAAACGTTAAACATTAAGAATAATGGCAGTGATTAAACACAGAAACTGAACAAACGTAGGCCACCTTGCAACCTTAGGTATAGATCAAGGGATTCCACATGCTAAGCATTTCACGTATCTGATGTTTCAACATCACATGGAGGTATACCTCAGGAATACAGTTTTTGCATTCATTTAGTTTTGAATAAACCTTGGTCAATCAGAATGCCCTTGACATATGGTTATTTACCCTCAACATATAGCAGACAACATTATTTATTTAGTTATTTCTTTGAGATTTTTAGCACCAGGATAGTTTCATTGGGATGTGTCTCCTTGTATTCAAGATGATCCTATGTCGTCGAGGCACAGGTCAGGAAGCATAGGAAAACCAGTAGCAGTCTCAAAATTTGCAAATAGCATTTGTTTTCTCAATAACAGCAAAATAAAAAATAAAAGTTATTCAGTATAACTATTTACAAAGGCAGTACAAACAGGGAAAACTAAGTTGGGAGGCAGTGTAGCACCGTGGTTTAAGGCTCCGAGCTGCAAATCTGGAGACCTGAGTTTCAGTCGCACAGCTCCCATTTGCATACTGTGTGACCCTGAGCAAGACACTTAACTTCCCTGTGCTCCCAGGTTGCATCTGTAAACAAGCTTTCAGCTTAGTGTGCCAATCTTGGTTAAACAATTTAAAAAAAAGTCCTTCTTCTGAGGGGTATCTCTTAATTCCAAGTTTCAGTCTCTCAGTCTGTCATGCTCCTTGTCTCCTTAGCAAAAGCATTGCTACTCTTTTTATAAGTCTTTGTCTGGGAACTCGTTAAGAGAGCCTGCTTCTCACAGAATGTTCTTGTAAGTTTGCAGAATGTTCTTGTCAGTTGTGATGCAGCTGCAGCAAAAAGAACATAGTGACCCAGAACTGACCTCTTGTTTACAGCTCTGCAAAAGGCTTAAATACTGCAGCTCAGGTTAACCCCTTGAGTTCCAAATAGCTTTTTCCAATCACTTCAACAGTATAGCTATATACAGTTTCAAACAAAGGGATTCCCAGTTTCACATACAGTTTTACACAGAGAGTCACATATATTTTTTATAACTGCTGATATGCAAGGGGGAAGAAAAGACAGAACAGCAAGTGAAGGCAGAGAGATAGCGAGAGGCGGAGTATTGCGAAACTGTCGGAGTGATCAGTTCCTAGGTCTCACATGAAAATTGGGTTGCGCAACCAGACAGACAAGAGACAGAAAAGAAGGGAACAGAACAGATCCTTGCGTTGAAACTCTTTCTGCATAACAAATGGAGCAGGGCTTTATTTAACCCTGTCACATCCTTGGGCAGCATTTAAAACAGCAGTAGCAGCAGCAAATTTCATATAAATTACTTAGCTTACATATGTACAGTTGCTTACACTGGTACTATAGTTAGGGTTCCATTGATACACAGATGTCATTTATGCATTATTTAAAGAGCTCAACAGTTACATCATACATATACAACTACACAGCATTTAGAAGAAAAAAATGATTCTGCCAAAAGAAAGCAGCAGGCAGTTGAGAAACACAAGAGGTTGCTGTGGTGCATTGTGCAACACACTCCAGTGTAAACCTGTATGCTTGGCTATAAATGACAGACAGCCTATAGACCTAGGGTTGCTTGAAGCCTACCAAACAAAATCGGATTTGTTGGATTCCGATCCAGTGTTCCTGTTTAGAATTTTTCAGATTTGCAGTCTGAAAATCCTAAATCCTAAACTGAATCCTAATTTGTACATAGGTATTTTGGATGTAGGAATTCAAATTCAAATCCGAAATCCAATTGTTCGGTCCTTTTAGAATTTAAAATGGAATCACATAAGGATCTGGAAGTTCCTAAAATCCTAAATCTTAAAAATGGATTGTAATCAGCTGAACCTGAGCATCCTTTGTGGGGAGAAAAGCCTTCCCAGTGGTGCGGAGGGCTGAGGCGCTGGCACCATGCCAGCAGACCATGTTTGGTGATGGACTCAGGCTGCAGGAGGAGGTAGAAGATTGAGCATCGGCAGACTGCTGTCCTCTGCCAGGGAAGGAGATTCACTGTACCATTCAGACACTGCCACCATGTGGAAGCATAATGGTTAGGCCAACAGGAGCACCACACACTCGAGATTGGCTGGTGATCAGCATGAAGTGCATGTGCACCTTCACGCACATGCACAATTGCATCACAATGCCACCAGCCAGGGAGGAAATGAAAAAATTGGAAACAGGTGCATGAAGCACTGCTCCGACCCACTCCATTGCCCTGGGACCTCCGTCTCAAGAGGAGCTGGATGTGGACTCTGGGGATGGTGAGGATGGCCCTCTCCTAGCCCCATCCCAGAGGGCAAGCCATGGGGATGATGAAGTGCCAGGTAAGTCCCAGTGGGAGATGACAGCAGGTCGGGAAGCAAGCATGGGTTGAAGAGCCCTGCCTGTACCATGGGGGAGGAAAAAGCTATGTAGGAGAAAAGAAAGAGTGGGGAGAAGAGATTGCAATAGGATCAGCTTGCTGGTTTGCATATCCAGGTAATGCTTGTGCTGTACAGCATGCCAGTCTTTTGGGCTTTGCTGCATGTTCTATGTGCTGATAAAAGGCTAGATGAAGATCTAGCTGCACCTCCAGATGCATCCTGCTTTGGGTTTTTCTTGGCACTCCCTTTCATTTTTGTGTAGCTGTTGGAATCTGCATGGCTTCAATGTTTTTATTTGAAAAGATAATTACTTTGATTCTCTTTGCATTTAGTAGCAGCCTGTTGGCAAACATCCAGTGTTTTACTTTATCAAAGACACACTGCAGTTTCTTATTTAGCTCCCTCTTGGATTACAGCTGGTGTGCAACATTGCGTCATCCGCATGCACGGGCGGATTAACCACAGGGCAGATGGGGCAGTTGCCCTGGGCCCCCTAGTCTGAGGGGCCACCTGAGTTTCCATTTTTTTAAATCCTCCCCGGCTTCCTAAACCTCAGCCGGGGGATGCATACAACAGAAGTATAATAGAACTTGAAGGACGATCGTCTGTGACCATTTGCCCTGCCACTGCCATCCCGAAACAGCTTGTTTGCTGCTTTTTGTTTCCCCACAGTCACGGATGTTCTGCAGGCTGCAACACACAACATGTGCCCTGTAGCCAATCACAGGGCTCCTCGGTCCGTTGTTGATGTTTGCACCCTCGCACACCCGGACTTGAACTTTTCTGTCCCCCTTAGGTCCATGTGTCACGTCACTTGGAGCACTTCATAAAGTCCCGAATGATGGAAAATTTGCCGCCAGAGAAGACTCATTCCCTCTTGAACCATCAGCCGCTGAACCCCGATTCCCGCCGTCTAATCCGTCGATTCATTAAACCGCACTGCCACTGTCTGAATCAGCATTTGCTGGTCTGCTTTAAAAAAAAAAAAAAAAGCCCAGGCCCTTCGGACTAGAGGAAGAGAGGACAGATCTGATTCGATCGTCGACCAGCAAATAAAATTCAGTCAGCTGACTGTCGAAGGAAGCTGCGAGGCAAGGAGCGCAAGCAGAGCGAATCCAGACTGTTGTCGGTCAGAACACCACAGTGCCTGTGCCTTGCCTTCTTGACCTTGAGGTAAAAGAAAATTAACAAGAACAACTGAATGTTTGTTACTTAAATTCCATCATTTACAATTTTAACATTTAAAATTGTAAATGATGGGTACCCTCTCCCAGCCAGCAGCATTGCCGTGGGCTTAGGGCTTATTCAGGGAGGTTGGGTGTCACATGAGATGTGGGGAGGGGAAAGCCAGGTCCTTGCTTTTCAGACTTAACTTTTATTTGACTATGAGGTTTAGTGGTACAATTGGCAACGCTGCATATTTTATCCCCCCCTTGCAAAAAGGAGCATGATCCCCCTGCAAAGTCGTTGAGCGTTTTGCAGGATCATACCTTTTTTTTTTAAAGGTGGAGGGCTAAAATATGCAGTACTGCTGTACCACTAAACCACAATCAAATAAAATCAAGTCTGAAAATAGTATGGGATCTGAGTTCTCTATGGATAGAACAGAATTTATATGGGTCCATACCTAATGAAGCTGACAACACTGACCCCCAGATATGCAATGCCTTTCCCGGTGTGTACAGTCCCATACTTGTCCCTCCAGAGTTGGCCAGCCAGGTAGAGAGCCTGCTAGATCTTTCCTAACTGGGGAAGGGGACCCAAAGTTTGGGGCACTGAAACTGGGCATGGAGAGTGTAGTGGTACCAGTAGTCAGAGTGCCTTTCCCATCTCTTTTTATATGCCACATGAGATGTGGGGAGGGGACAGACAGGTCCTTGTCTTTCAGATGTGACTTTTATTTGACTGTGGGGTTTAGGGGTGCAGTTGGTAATACTGCATATTTTAGCCCCCCCCCCTTTAAAAAAGGAGTTTGATCCCTCTTGCAAAAAGTTCAAGGTCCTCGAACTTTTTGCAGGGAGGATCAAACCCTTTTTTTTTTAAAAGGGGGCCAAACAATAACCTTCTATTCCCACTACAAGAGAGGCATTCTGAGTAGCTGGAAACCCATCCAAATGCATTTTAAGGCATCAAAAACCGTTCAGCTTTTGGGGGCCAAGGTAGTCCCTGAGCCCCCAGCCTATTGGTTAAGTCACAGGGGGCCTCACAATTCAAAATTGCCCAGGGCACCACAACTTGTTAATCCAGCCCTGTCCGCATGTACAGTAAGTGGACATCCACAATATGTCAATGCATACAATAGGGAGGTAATTCACAGTGTAAACAAAAGTTGTCCCAGGTTAGACCTCTGTGGTACATCGAGAGTTAATCCTCTAGCGTTTGATTATCTTCCATTTACTTTTACTATCTGTGTTCTCGCTGTCTAATAGTTTTTCATCCAGGTTATTAGAGCTTCTGACATTCCTACTTTCTGCAGTTTTATGAGCAGTAATTTGTGGTTTGTAATGTCAAACGCCTCTGAGAGGTTCATGAAAATTACTCCTGTCAGATTCCCAGAATCCACAGCATTTGCAACATCATTTCTAATTTTCGGCAAGTGTAGAGTTCCGTGATCTAAAATGGATTATTCCTTTGCAAGGAGGTTCCTGTCAAGGCAAAATAATAGTATCTGGCTAAGTTTAATTTTTTTCTAGGATTTTCCTTAAAGGAGAACTGCCCTAAACCTGAAAGCCCATGTTTTCTGTAGAAGCTGCATTTCTAATACTGGTTCACATTCTGTTTTTGTTCCATCTGTACAGGTCTTTTAGTAAATTCACTGGGTGTTTTTGCCTTTCACTTTGATGGGCAGTGCCATTTTAGAACTGTATGATTTACTTTATGTCATTGTTAAACTTGCATTGTTTTCACAATGCATTCATGTTCTACTCTAGAACACTATGTGGCCCACAGGGGACATGTATAGAATTGTATAATACACTGTTCATAGCCTTGGTGACTCTGTACATATTCTTTGTTCCTATTCTAACTGTGTTTACTGGCTGCTTGTGTTATGTTCATCTGGTTCTACCTGCTTGTGTGTAATGCCTAACTTGTATCATGTTGTCCTCTGTATGAACTTGTATTTCATTGTACTCTCCTGGGTCGTACCTGAAAATAGGCAAATGTTTTGTCTAGTGTACTTACCTGGTCAACAAAAGTTAAATAAATAAACTACATCATACAGTTCCAAAATGGCACTTACCAGCAGTGTGTCAGTCATAAACACCCACTGTGTTTACTAAAATGCCATTGAAAATGGAACAATAACAGAAAGGGATCAAATATATGGAATAAAAACATCTAGTGGGACAAATTACATACAGGTTCAGTGCAGTTCTCCTTTAAGGTGGGCAGGACTGATATTGGCCTGTAATTGATCACGTCCCTGGATTCACCTGCCTTCACAAGTGGCTATTATGTGTACATTATGAGAATTCCTGCTTTCCAGTTAACTCACGTTATTAGCTAACTGTACCCTAGAGTGCCAGCACTCACCCATGGGTAGCTGTCATAGATCCCTTAACATCCCAACTGCACAAACAATTTCTCACTTTATGGATTGCCATTTTTTCCTGCAGCTACAGTGTCCTCCAAAAACTATTATCCCATTGATGTGATGTTGTATTGACAGGCTAGCAACATCCATACACCTCAGTATGTTGCTGTCCATCGATATGGCCTCACATCAATCTGATAACATCATCCCTGCACATTAAGCACCTCCACACAGAGCTGATGCCATCTCCTCTCCATCTGCTGTCTCCCTCCCTGCCCCTGTACTAACTCATTTAAAAACTGCTCACAAAGGGTCATTAAAATCTTCAGACCATCTCTCCAGGTCCATTTCTAATGCTGCCTGACATCACACTACTGCCAGTGTGGGATCTGCTCTCTAGCAGCACTGAGCGTGCGTGCTGGAAGTGTTGTTGTACAGATGGATCAGTACTGACGTGAGGATTAACGTAGTTGCAGGCAGCATTAGCAGTGGGTCTGGAGCGATGGCCCTAAACTTTGAATGGTGTTTAGTGAGTTTATCACAATTATTTCTTTTAGTGCAGGGCCAGTAGGGAGTCAGCAGATGGCAGATTATTATTGAAAAGGAAGGCAGTATCCCCAGGGGCAGAAAAGCTTTCCCAAAACATGCCAAAGCACCAGACATGCACCCATGTTCAGTTTTTTTATTTATTTATTTCAAATTCGGATTAATACCTTTGAGCTGGGGGGCTCGTTTACAAAGGCTTCAAGTCAACAAAGAATACAAGACATTTACAGGTGATGAAATATTGCAGAACAGAAAGACATCAACTAACAAGTGGTATTAGTGTGCAGTTACAACATACAGCAGGGTACAAGAAGTAAGGAGAAATAGGACCACACTTGCAGAGAAACATATTAATGCAGCACTAATTAAGTGCAGTACAGTGTTTAACAATCATGTTACAGTTCAGACAGGGTGCTCCCAGTCTGCAGAAATGCAGTAGCAGCCAAGGTGAGGCTTTGTCAGGGGAGGTAGTAGGTGGTGGGAGGTGGGAGTGGGCAGTTGTGGAACAGGAGGGTGGAAGTGAGAGAGGGTAGTGTTTGGCGGGTGTGAGAACTACTGTCAGAGGCCATGGGTTAACAGAAACACTGGCAGTCAGATTTGCTGGCAAGAAGAGATCAAAGCCCATTTTTAAAGTGGCCAAGTCTGGGGGAGTCGGCAAGGTCTGCAGGCAGATCACTGAACCATTTAGGCCCACAATAGGAGAGGGATATTTGGCCAAGGGTGGTTCATTTGAAGGGAACAGTTAGGACAACTCTGGAAGCACTCCTTGTGCATTTAGATGGTTGTGCAGGCTCAAAGAGGGCTGAAGTAGCACTAGGCATGGACCTCATCAGGGACTTTTTTGCAAGGAGGCAGGTCTGGTATTGGAGTCTGTGGTGAAGTGGGAACCAGTCAGTTCCCTTGTATAGGTCACAAGAGTGAGTCATTTTGTGTACTCCCAGGACCAGTCAGCAGGCCTTGTTGAGGATGGTTTGGACTCTTTTAAGTGCTGTGTCTGTGCCTGCCCCGTATATGACAAGGTCATAATCTGCAGATGAGAGAACTGAACTGCACATAACAAGTTTCGGGAAGCCGGTGTCACTGAGGTGCGGTGTCTGTACAGGATGCCAAGCTTCATGTTGGTGGACTTTACCAGTTGCTCAGTATGGGCAGTGATGGTGAGGCTGTCATCAAGGTGAATCCCTAAGTACTTAAATGTGTTGACTTGGTCTATTACTTCTCCTTCACTACTAAGTATATGCAGTGAGGACCCTCGAATCTTGCTCTGTGGGGTACTGAAGAGCATGCTCTTTGTCTTTTTGTAGTTGAGTAGCAGTTTGAACCAGGATTCTAATGCACGAAAATTGCACTAAAGTTCAGAGCTAATTGATCCCAGGTCTTTCCCTGGGATGGAGATAACAGCATCGTCTGCATAGAATATGGAGTGTGCAGGACAGGTAGAAGGCATGTCATTTATGAAGAGGCTGAATAAGAGAGAACCAAGGATAGAACCTTGCGGGACCCCTAGGTTTATTTCCCTGGGCTCAGAGATTGTATTGCCTATTCTGACCTGTTGAGATCTATGGGTGCGGTAACTACAGAACTAGGCCACAGATTCCATTGACAGTCCTGTAGAGGAGACATTTCAGTAGCAGTTGGTGACTGACTGTGTCAAAGGCCTTGGTGAGGTCTATGAAGATATACCCTAATGCCATCCCTTTATCCAGGGCCCCATAAAGCTGAATGGTGTACTCTACTAGCGCGGTGATGGTGGGGTTTAATGCTGGGTCTGGTCATAGTCAGGGACCCCAAATGTAGACAACCACAGAGGCCTAACAAACAAGTACAGGGACCCTAACAAAGCCTTAGAGCAAGGCAGACTGTTGGGGATCTCAGATCTATGTATCCACTTCTGGAATAAACCATTTTGTCATCAACAGATTCTGCTGGTTAGTTTTTTTTTTTTTTATCTTACTTCATGGCTCTGTACAATTACGCGGCATCTGTGTTTGCCTGCAAAAAGGCTATCCGCAGATGCGGGGGCAGGGGGTTACAATCACAACCAAATCTGCATCATACGGTATTATTATTATAGAAGTTAAATGGAAACCCCACATAAAACGTAGCTTGTTATTTCAAACAGGGGCACTGGTGGCTATATAAACAATTTATGCCACCAGCACCCCTCAATGGGATTACAGTCTTGTTAAACATCTGTTATACTCCTTATCACCATTTATAAAATGGGCAAAAAAAAAATCCTGAACTCTGATTGGCTGAAAGCCTTTTTCAGCCTTGTTCTTATCAGGACATAACCTTCAAACCGGCACTAATTGTGCCAACCAAAATGCAGCACATGAAGAAATCAATCCACGCCACCGCTCTCCCCATGTACCAAGTTACAGATGGAACCACAACCAGGCCGCCAGGAGATCAGTGCCACCAACAGAAGCAGAAAAAACATACAGTATCATGGAATATTTCCAATATCCCCCTTCCTCCACAACAAGAATGTTTGCAGAGTTAGTACCTCTCATTTTCTTTACTTGGGTGTCTGCCCTGACAAGTGTATGGCTGTCACTCCCACTAATTCAAACAGTGCCGAGAAACCAGTGGCTGCAACCACAAACTCACGCCTCCAGTCCATTTCCAGCAACTGCAGTCTCCATTCTGCAGCCCTCCTGGCAAGCCACCCCATCCATTAGACTACATAAGAAGGCAAAACCCTCTAGGTGTAAAGTAACACAAAGCAGCCGCTAACGGACACACCCGCTCACAGTTAGGTGGGCCAGTTGCTGTAGCTGAAAAAGAAGGTGTAAAGAAAAGTAAAAACAAAGCAGAGTTGCAAGGAGATATACATTACCTACTGAGTGCTCATTAAGTAACACGGTGCCTCACAGTCAAGTTGGCTACTCTTTAGAACTGAAAAACAGCATAAACAAAACTAAAATAAAGGACATAAAAAAAATGAAGTGTTAGACAGTTGGGGGAGAGAGACAGAGTAGGGAGGAGGGAGACACACACCCTATAGTGACTGGATGTTATGTGGTCTGCAAGTGTGCAGTACAGATGGACTATTTTTCAGTGTTCTGCATATTTAACAGTTTTAAGCACACTTCTTTTAAATATTATTTATTTTTTACTAAGCGGTTTCATGGGAGGGGGCCCATTTTATAAGCACAGTAAGACACTCTGAGGTGTGGGTTATGGCCTGATAGGAGCACTTCCCAGGTGCTAAAGGCACTCGGTGCAAGGGCCTCGTGCATCATAACGTACCTGTGGCATGCTCTTATCAGGACATAACCCACACCTTGTTGTGTCTTATTGCTTGCTCATGGTCTTCTTTCTGTCAGAATGTGCAGTGTTATAACCAGCATGCAGTAGTAGCAGTGTGGGAGCTCTACAGTCAACCTTATTCCGCTCTGGAGGCCTCTGTGTTTGTGACCATGGAAGGCTGTCAGAAACTACCCATAATGCCCTGGGTATTGTAATGCAAGATTGGCTCACTTGCTGTATCATGCTGTCCCCATTCTGGTAACAGTTCTCTCAGGACTGCAACTTTCAAGTCCTACCACTTGCTCCTGCTTATCCAGAACAAGGCCAGGCTCTTGTTCACACAGTACAAGGCCTCTTGGACATAGGAACCCCTTAGTTATTTCACGTAATCCCCTTCCCCCATCTCACAGCAGACACAAGTTTTGCTGTTTATATTTGGTTGTGTCCTGTCATGAAGCAGATTATGGGATAGCTCAAGAAAAACTGAATTATCTGTGTTTATTAAAACATAGCAGTCTCAGACTTACATTAAACATAAAATATTTAATATTTACATTACATTTGCAATGTATACAGAAAGCTAAAGGAACTGCCACAGTACTAGGAAATGTAAATAATTAACAGTACAAACAAGGAAGAATAACAGATGGAAAAACCTCACTAAACACTCCTTTAAGTCTGGATTTCTTACCCCACATATCTTCTTGACAAGGTTTGGCCACCCAGGCCTGAGATTTAAAAGGCCAGTAACTCCTCTTCTGGTTCAGTGGGCATCCAGTATTGTGTCTGGCTCCAAATCTGCCTGCAGGAGCTGAGAACCAGATGGATACATACCTCAAGATCGGCCCTTCTTGCCTAGATCCCGGAACTGCAGTCAGCCGTCGGGATCATCGGCCACAACTTACTGCAGTTGAAATCAGTGGAAACTAGTGTGCACTGCTGCTGTAATCTTCGGTGTTTGATTTGTTCAACTCCGATCGATGAGTCGGTGGCTGCTACTCCTCTCTTTAGCTCGGCTACAGGTATGTGTTGATTGGAGGCATTTTCCTGAGCGGAGGCTTTTACAGCCTCTCCAAAAACCTTGCTGTTTGAGAAAGTTTATATGCTATTTAATTGATGATTTTAAATCTTGTGGGGTTTTGCATGCATTTTCTGTAAAGTGCTCTGAGCCTTTGGATAGAATGCTATGTAAATAAAATTTGCCTTGCCTTGAGTGGCAGTGTTGGCCTGCAAAATAGCCTCCATGCATCACAACCTTCCCTCTCCTGATCAATAGGAGGTAGGACTCAGAGCAAAGTGTGCCAGTCTGTACATGGCTCGTTGCCATGAGCACTCGTGCAGGGCAGGAAGGAGATGGCTAATGTGCTGTGGAGTCGGACCAGACCAGACCCACTAGTTGATTCAGGGTCATCTATGTGAGACTGAGAGAGGTGTCTGAGATGGAGTGTTGTCAGAGAGAATCGTGCATGTGCAAACTCACTCACTGAGTGACCAAACATTGTGAGGAGAACAAGGCACAGGAGGCCCTGCCTGGGCCAGGAGGATAAGAAGAGAGAGAGAGAGAGAGAGAGAGAGAGAGAGAAGGCAGCAAGCAGTGTGGTGTGACAGCAGCAGCTGCTGGCAGTGTCAGTGTAGTTTGAGCAGCCCTGCAGTAAAGCAACTGAAAAACCAGCCTCTTGAATCCTCTCTTTTATGCTGCACTTCACCATCACATCATTCAAGGCACTATTAGTGTCCTAATAAATGATAAAGATAATAGGTTGCTAATACGGGGAGGTTGTATCATAAGGGAGGTACCTTGACTCACCCTCAAGTTGAAAAAATCAGTTAAATTTGCGTTTCTGAGTTGAAGTCATAAACTTGCAACTCGTTAGAAAAATCAGTCGTAATTTGCAACAGTCAGTCATAATTTAAGATTCAGCCAACTCTGCGGCCTATGATCACAGCCGATCCCATAAAAATGTCAGCCCACTTAATTCTACAGACTTCTATAAAGAGTACACATTTGATTTACAACATTCCTAAACAGTTTTGGACCGCCTTGACTCTGTAGCTGTCCATGTTAATTAGGTGCTTTTTACTATTGTGTACATTGGTTACAGTCACACGGGGGGGTTGGGGGCACTGTGCAGTGGCTTTTATACAGATTACCAGGCTGTATGCAGTCGCCATTTCTAGTAGCATCCACACAAAAACTGTGAAGTGGTACAGAGGCTGCAGTGTGTTGCTACTAACCTTGCCTGCCCCAGTGTGTTTTATTTATGTTCCTTTGCTGGCTTCCAACCCTGCAAATGCATCAGTGTAGGTCCCTGCACCATTTCAGCTCCCCACCACTGCAACATCTCACACCATGTTTACACAGTCACTGCATTCTGACCTGTAGCTTGCTCTGGTACTGCTTTGATCTCCTGCTCCCATATCATGGTACATCTACATGACCCCTCTCAGCGCTAATGTAAGTCATGCTGAGAGGGGACATGAGTTCAAGTCTGCAGGGTGGGTATTCAGATATTAATTAATCCCAATACTCCTGTGCAAGGGGGTTATTCCATGCAAAGTAATGGTGGCTTTTCCAGGGTATTTTTTCCTCTGTGGGTTCTTTTGGGGATAGCGTGTTCGGCTGCAGAGCATGACAGGCAAAAAAGGAAAAAGCTTACAGATGAGAAATCTGGAGGGTGAGTATGACTCCAGTTGAGTAATGGCCAGGCACTATTCATAGAACGAGATTCCAACAACATAGCTGTAATAAGTTTTACCCGATTGTTTTTTTTTTTTTTTTACACGTCAGAGCGACTGGTGCAGCCTGTCTACACAGCTGCTAACACTGCTTGCTCCAGAATGCATCCCCTACTCTGCTGCAGTTTTGAGAGAGGTGACGTGAATGAATTACTGTGATCGGGTTAGTGTCCACACTACCACACTTGCACTGCAGCAGCCCGAGCATGCAGGTTGCTGCAATGTAAGTGTGGCAGTGTAAACATGTCTAAGGTGTCAGTGATTCATTAGGTAGCATGCTCACCTCAGGGGCCGGAAAATTATGAGTTCTAGCCCCACACCAGGCACCCCTCCCCCAGTGTGTTTTATTTAGGTTTCTGCTGGCTTCCAGCCCTGCAAGTGTATCTCTGCAGCTAGTGAGGAGTGCTCACACTGAGACTGAAAACTCACGCACCACTTCAGCTCCCCCCCACCGCAGCATCTTAGTGGCAATGGCTCAGTAGGTAGTTTGCTCACCTCTGGGGCTGGAAGGTTGTGAGTTCTAGCCCTGCACCAGGTGCTTGGGGTTATACCCATAACTGACACTGTAGTGCACTATGAGGAGGTGTTGCACTGGTGAAGAGCCATCATTCAGATAAGAATATAAACCGAGGTGCCTTCTGTCCATCTCTGGTCACTATCCAGGTGGAAGTAGAAGATCCCATGGCACTTATCAGTGATGAGTAGGTGAGTTTCCCTAATGTCATGGCCAACATTCCCCCATCAACAAAACAGGTCCATGCAACCCAGCCCCCCACCCCCAGATGCACCGTGAAATAAGTTGTAATAGGTTAGTGTGCCTCTCCTGTTTAAAAATTGCAAATATAAAAATCCCACAGGAGCTGAAATGGGTTGGCTCACAATGCTCCCCAATGTGTCTAAACTTTTCTGCTGGTAGTGGATCCGCAACTCAGCACCACTCATTGTGGTGCTGAATGTTAAATGTAAACAGGCTTATATTGTTCCTAGTTTAAAAAAATACATTTCATGATGTCTGACATCTAGTAGAATTTGCTGGTACACAGTATATGATTGTTTCCCTTCTGTTTACTTTGTCTGAATAGACATGGAAAATAGGCTATTGTACAATATCAAAAGCGAAATTGTTTTCTAGCTGTTGTACTTTGAGCCTGTTGTTCTATGTACTGTTAACTGACTCAATAAAAATAAAATAAAAAAAGCTAATTTGTTTCAAATCTTTGGCTTCATATCACCGTGTCCTTCCTAAGCTTCAGGAATGCCCCCAGACAGTCCAGCCGCTCACATCACGATGCAGTAGTTTTCACCTTCCACTGCATCACGAGTGGCTACGCTGCGTGGGAGTGGTCCCAAGCTTCAAACAGGGTGCTCTGTGAATAAGCGAAGGACTAGGAACACACATGTTTTTGTGAGTATGGGGGACCACCAATTTTTCGCTTTTATTAAGAAAAAAGTAGCAGATATAAATCAATCAGCTACATCACTGAATTCTACAAAAAGTAGTAAAATCTTAAAATGGTGTTTTTAAAGTGATTTTCCGATTTTAGTTGTAGCTTAGGTTGGCCTTGTGTGTCAAATGGTAGCTTTCATTAATCTTCAGCTGGCCATCATAATGTATGAAATAGTAATTAAAATGGACTCTCGTTCATTTCAGTGGGGCGCACCCCTGCACTCTCCCTTGCTGCATGTCATGACATGCCTGAGTGCAGGTATGTGTACATCAGTAGCGAAGTAGAAGGCATCAGCTGGTCACCTTGTCAGGGTCAAATTACGATCACTTCTAACTCACTAACTTTTCACTAACCTAGGCTGCCAAATACGGTAAGCAACACCTCATGTTAAGAAAGATACTAACTAGAGTTTGTATCTTGCATCTAGAATCTCAGTCAGGCTGTCATGCAGACAAAAGCACAATCCAAAGGCCACAACGTGCCTTTGTGGAGGGTTGCCGACAGCTGCCACCATGTGGCTGCCCCCTGGTCCACTTGGGGATGGAGAGCCATAATGGCAAGCCATGCCAGCAGCGAGTCCTGCTTTGAGAAAATGTGTCTGCTAGAGACAGTGGGTAAAAGGTGAGGTGGGAAATGAAGGTGGAAAATGTAATATCAAAAACTGCTGCAGTAAGCCAGCCCAGTGACGTGGAGGGCTGAGGCACCACGCCTTACCTTCTGCCACGCTGGCGACCCATGTTCGCGGTGCGAGCGGGTTGTCGGGGGTCGGCTGGGGGGGAAGAAGAGGATCGAGCATCTGGAGGACAGCTCTCCTCTCCTGGTGAGGGGTTGGGATGGAGTCTGCTGCATGCCTGACCCCTAGTGGAGGCTGGGGTCAACACCAGCAGCTCACACGTAGAGGGCGGTTACAGGGCAGTCGCCCGGCATGTTGTGTGTGGGAGTGCACACGGCTCGCCCAATAGTGTCATTGCACGACGCTGTGCCGCTCGGGGGTGGAACGGAAAATGGCCCCTCAGCAACATGATTGCCGGATGCTGCAGGCCCCGCTCCCGCGATAGGCGGCAGCCTCCCCCCCCCGCACCAGATCCGTTCCGGTGGGTTGAGGGATCCCAGCCACCCCGCCACTGGGGGGGCAAGCCATGGAGGAAGCGGAGGGACAATGCTGTGAGCGAGAGATGGAGCTGGGCACCCCAGCAGGAGGGAGCGCCGTAGGGGATGAAGGCGAAAGAAATAGACTAGCTGCAGTAAAATGATTTCACAGAGAAAACTGTGTGAAATCAGACTTTTTTCACTGGTGGTGTGGATTACCCTTGTAGTGACATGAGCCAGCGTTGCTGTTGCACAAGCCTGTTTGCAAATAAAAAGGTTGTGAAGTTTTCCAAACCAGACATAATCCCAAATTCAATTCAATTTTATTTTACCAAGAAATACACCATTGAGAATAACTCATTTACAAGGTGGCCCTGGGAGGACACATACACAGGGTCAAGGAAGAACAACAATACAGAGTCAGAGAAATAAAAGGAAAAATAAAGCAGTAAAATATATACAGTCATGTCTTAAAAATGAATATACAAACATTGCATATGACAGAGGATAAAACAGGAAAAAAAAAGAATATAGAGTCAGGTCTTAAAAATTATTATACGACATTGCATAAGACAGCAGTAAACAACTTTTGATAGTGCATTAACAGATAAGCATACAAGCAAATGCAAGAGCTGATTGACTTACAGGAAATAAAAAAAGGGGCCGTTAAAAAAATAGTCAGATGAAGGCAAGCAGAAGCAGGACTATTATGTCAACAAAGTAAGAAAATCAGGGGCGGTACAAGGATGCCGGTGGCATGACAATCCCAAATACTACAGACACAATTTGAGAACAAGCTGGAGCAGGTCCCAGATCCAGACAGCAGCACTGTTTGTCTGCACGTAGTGTGGCGAGGCGACGTGATCCAGCTGCAGATGATTAAGGCTGCTTAAGCTTGCTTCAGAGGCAGGAAGCAGCATCCATACCAATGCAGAAAGTGATTTCTTGTGGGTTTTACTGCATTAGTGTGTTGCCCTGAATGATAAAGCTGTATAATGTGAGTCCCGGCGAAATTAGTTTAAATGACAGCTATAGAAGAAGGCTGAGTGTGCGTTCTGATGCTGTTTGAATTGTTCCCAAATCACTGAAGAGGAAGTAATTAATCTCTAAAGTAAAATGCAAATGCAAAAAGAAAGCCAATCAGAGATCTGTTAGAAAGGTTAGTTACAGACATGTGGACAGGCGCTGCAGGGCTGCTGGGAATTGCATACTCAGTGCAGCGGGCACAGTTCAACAGACAGGAGGATGGCTTCTTTCAATTCTAAGATCATTCGTCTGCATGAGTTTCCTTTTGCAGCATTACTAGATTCTAGATCTTAGTAGTCGGCAGGTGCATGGACGCTGTTGTATTTCACAGCATTTAAAATGTGTTTTTATGTGTAATATTACTCCTCAATTGCGGTTCTCAGTACCTAGAAAGCACAGAAATATACTGCATGGTCTAAAAAGGTTCTTTGACTGCAATATATGATGCAAGCAATAATATTAACTTACTCTGGTGTGTGTGTGTGTGTGTGTGTGTGTGTGTGTGTGTGTGTGTGTGTGTGTGTGTATGTGTATGCATAGGTAAAGAATGCATGCTGTTGGCTGCCTCTTGCCAGGATACCCTTAATGAGCTGTACTCTTACATTTATATTTTGTCTTGTATCCCAGCAAGGAAATGGCCTAACCAGTTACTCCCATCCTCTTCAATTTCTCATTCCACCCCCTTCCCGATAATCGACATCCCTGTGGCTACTCTCACTATCGATGCGACACTGCCCCCTTTTCAGTTGGTAGAGGCTGCAACCCTCCCAAAATAAGCATGTGTACAGTGGAGAGGAGTCTCCCTTCTCCACTGTACATGTATTAGTTTATGCCAGTACATCCAGAAATGAAGCTAGAGGCTCCAGTTTAATAGCCCCCCCCCGCATCCTCATCCATCAAAGTATGTGCTGGTCCAAGCTCTACAACAGATCATACAAAGGGGTAGCGACAGCATTTCTGCCTGCATTTTGCAGAGTCTGTAGGAAAGCATGGGCAGTGTAAGTTTTTCCATAGCTTTTTTATGGCTTGTCTCCCTCATTAAAAAAAAATAAAGGGAATTATAAAGTATACTTTGTTATTTTCACTGCCAAGGTGTATTCACAACAAAAAAATTCTTTATTTTGAATAAATTATGTCAGAGTGTTACACTAAATTTTGATTTTGTCACCACTGCTGTCACTGCCCTGAGTTTTTAGAGCCACAGCATTCTGTGGGAAATAACATGTCACTGTATTCTCAGCACTGTATTCTTCCTAATAAAAACAAACAAGTAAATTAAACACCTTTGTATATAAAACTGACTCCCGCCACTCTAAATTTGTTTCTTATTATTTTCTGAAAGAAAAGGCTTTTCATCAATTGTCAGGGGAGAAACGTATTTATTTATTTAGTTTTTGATAACCTGGTGGGTGCACTAGACATTAAATAAGCCTATTTTCAGGCACGACCCAGGAGAATACATTTCAAAACAATCAAGGCATAGGACCAGAGAACAATTTAAGTGAACAATGCAAGCGGTAAAGCTAGTAACATAATACAGGAGAGACACATGAGAGGCAGAAGAAATTATTAGCTAGAAAATATGACAATATAACATGATGCAGTATAATACAAAGTACAGTTTTCCTGAGAAAAAAACGTAGTACATTGAAGTACAGAGTGCAGCATAAGGGCAATAAATACAGCTTCAAATAGTGGTAAGGACTAAGGAACAGTATGATAGGAGGGAGACCAGTGGCAGAGCAGCAAAATCGGGGGGAAGGGGAGACAAGTACGTAATAAGTGTAAGTGCATCTTAATTAAGTAATAAGGCACCGACTGTGGTTATGTTGTGTTGACACGGCATTCAAGGAGGGTGGAAACAGATACAGGGGTTAGAGTTTAGGTCAGGAGATACTGGTATAGCTCTTTTTTGAAATGGGCATGAGAAGGAGAGAGTCGGATAGAAACTGGCAGGGAGTTCCAGTAGGTGGGGGCAGAGTAAGAGAAGGCTTGTGTTCCCATGGTTGTGTTGTGTCTGGGAACCGCTAGAAGGGACTGGCCGCAGGACCGAAGAGGGTAGCTAAAGTTGATAATTAAAGACTAAGGACTAAAATGACATCATCAAAGCATTGTGGGCCTGATAAATGGAGACAGGAGCGACAATGAAAAATGCACATTGTCCTGATCCTGTGGTAACTCTGTAGAACCTTGTTTTCTCTTAAGTGCAGTTTCTATTGCTGTTACATGGTACCAGTAAAAATAAAACAACCTATGCTTTAAATTTGTGGCTGCTGTGGTTCCCTTAGTTAGGTGATGGGTACAGTGTAGGTACCTAACTTCTTAACAAATTGTCAGTTCACTTACTCTAACCAGTCTCTGTGATGGTTGTATCCGATGGTGAGGATTCTAGAATTATGTCAGTAGCAGAGCGGCTATGTTTGTGAGGAGCTCCCACAGCTAAGTGCAATTTACAATATTTTTCAAATGTAAAATATTTTTCTTTGATGTAAATTTGGTGATTGTAAAAGAGGACACTGTTGTCACCAGGAAGGTATACAATTTGTGTTGTAGCTGTTGGTTCGGAGTCAGGGTGGTCATCACATTTATTTTGTGATTTGTCAACTCTGATGTAGTTAATTGTATAACTGTTATTTTTTAACAGTTTCTGTGTGTACCTTTGTGGTGTCTGATCGTGAGGACCTAGGTGTCCTTTCTTGGCATTTTGGCTGCTGTGGCAGGTGCTTTTTGTTAAACACTGAGTTTGCCTGTTGATGTATGCTTAATAAGCAGTAATCCATAATATTTATTGGACCTTCTGATTTTTTACTTTCTCCTGTCTTTTGGATCTGTTAATCTGCTGCTGTGGCAGCCAGAAAAAGGTATGGTGCTGTGATTTTGTCTGTTGTTTGAGGACCTTTCTGGGCTACTAATTTGTACTCGTTTCAAAAAAAAATGTAATTTTCTTTTTTTTTTGTAAAGCAACATTAAATGGGCATTTTTTTCTCAGCTGTTGGCTGTTGCTAAATAGCAGATGTTCTGGCATTGTGTTCTGGTTCTGTGAAACAATTAGAAGTAGCAGCACACAGAGATCACAGATTTCACTCAGTCCGCTGAGTTCTAGACTACCAGGAATACAATTCTAGAATACTAAGTGTTTTTTTAGGTCTTGAAAAGACAGTGTTGGTTGTAAGCAAGCAATAAGACACGAAGGTGTGTGCATTAGATGTTTCTAACACACAGCTTGGAGGTGTAGTAAGGTACAAGGCTGCAGGCTGAATGCCTTCAGCCCCTGACCATACGGTAGAACTGTCTAATGCATTTCCCTGGAATGTTTTATTCCACTTATAAAATGGGGCTCTTTATTTTACATGGGTGTAGAAATTAAAATTGATAGTTTTTAATACTAAATAAATATTTATTTTGATATTAAGTAGTTCCTCCTCCTGTATTAACTTTCACATTTTTTAACTGAGGTTTTTGACCTATTGTGGCCACTGTAGTTGCTCTTCTATGTGATTGGCATGGCTACCCCCACACACACACAGGGATATAAATTGACAGGATGTTGTGATTTTTATTTTATATCCTTTTAAAAATATCTTGAAGTGCTGTTCTGGCATGCAGGAATGAGCGTGTTACGAGGTGACCATGAGCAAGGTAATGAAAGAGCAGAGTAGTGAGGGGGGCCATGCCCTGCCCATGCAGTAATGCAAGGATCAGATTTTCGGAGAATCAGACACATGTTTGCAGAACTGATTTACCCAGAGAATCAAACAACAGATTAGATTAGAAGTGCTATTTCAAAAGCTTATGAATGAGACAGCAGGTTAATCAGTGGGATAGTGAGTGAGTGAGTGAGTGAGTGAGTGAGTGAGTGAGTGAGTGAGTGAGTGAGTGAGAGTGCATGGGGGGAGGGGCTTGCCATAATGTCAGGTTGTGAGAGCATTATGAGAATTGTGTGGCAGACAAGATTGTAGTGGCAGCAATAACTATTTTTTACATTTACAAAACTGCATGAATATGACAGTTTCCTGTGATTTTTGTGATTTTTTTAAACTGTGTTGTTGGCATTAGTTATCAAGCGGGCTGTGTACTGAGTGAGTGGGCAGAAGGCGGGTGGCCAAGCGAATGCCTAAAACAGGTCCCTGTATCCTCTTTCATCATAGAGTATGTGCTGGTCCCCTCCTCTGACAGATCATACAAGGAAGTAGAGACGGCATTTCTGCCTCCATTTTTTACAGAGTCTGTAGGAAAGCATAGGCAGTGTAAGTTTTTCAGAAAACTTGCTCACTGGGAAAAAAAGGAAAGAAAAAAAAGAGTATGAAGAAAGAATAAAAGCTGCTCTAAAAAGATATTGGGTATTGGGTGCCTTGGATGGCAGTGTTGTGCTATAAATCTAATATGGAAACCTTGTATTTGTCTACTATTGTGTGGATTTAAATAGTGGCTGCCAGATTAAAACTGAAAATTCTGAACACCAGCACAAGGATTTTTTGATGTACTGCATCCTGGTCAGCAGGACTTATTGCTAATGCACGGACATCAGCCAATCAGGATGCAGGATTTTCCCCTCCCCATTTTATCATCTGTTTTATCATTTGGCTTAACCAATGTTAGGGGTGGTCAAACTTTAGGAGGGAATCGGACAACACCCTATTTAGGGTAGGGTATTAAAGGGAGCAGCAACTGTGGTTAAGGCAGGTAGAAATTAGTGCAGGGCAGGGTGTACATTATTACAGTGTAGGAAGGAGATGTTAGATACCACAGGAAGGCTGTGGGGGGAAATAAGCAGGTGTGTAACTGTATCCAAGGGACTATTGTATCTGGGTTACCCATATATATGTAACCCCTAGGTGGCGCTATCCCAGGGACTACTACCCCTGCCTGATTTGCCACTAACAGGTTGAGGGGCCTGGATCCGATGGCGGGTGCCTCCACCCAGAGGTCAGGGTTTGCAATAGTTAAACTAACTTGGTCACAGCCCTCTGGGACACTACAACCCCCCTTTCTTCCCACTAGTGGCCCACACAGTATATCAGAATTACCTTCACAGTATACACTTACCCCCAGGACTGGTTCAGGCACTGGGACACCCTGTAAAATAAGATACAGTGCAACAATCACAGTACAATACTTTAACATAGACAAATACCTCAGGCAGTATAACTTTGCTGAAACAAGCAGTTCTGATTTATTTAGGGGGATATAACAAGGACAGGGGGAAATCAGGTTAATTAGCTTATCACTTTACTCATCTACCTATGGCTCTGTGCAAGCCTATCCCTACCAGTTACTGTCCCTGGGTACCCAAGCCCTAGTGGCTAGTCCAAACCGTGGCAGCTGGTAGGGCCCTTTCACACAGAGAAAAGAAAAATTAGTTAAACAGTCAGCAGTACAGTAATTCCATTTGGATTCAATGTGGCAATTCAACAGGAGTGACCCTGAATTAGTACTCACGACCTCCAAACAAGATAGGGTCCTTCAACGTCACAGGGCTACTCTTGAGCTCACGACCTCCTCACACATTTACATGACAAACTGCAACAGGCAAAAGTCCTTTAATGGCAGCAGGATTCACTTGAGCTACACAAGCCTCCTCACACATTTATATGGTAAACAGTAACAGGCAAAAGTCCTTTAATGGCAGCAGGATTCACTTGAGCTATACAAGCCTCCTCACACATTTATATGGTAAAAAGAAAGTACTATACCAGGCAGGCTGCTTCTCTATCCCGATCGCAATTACTGCACAATACCCGGGAGAACACACAGCAGATTCAGTTTCTGACAGACCGAGCGCAATTTAGCAATTTCTCTAGTCTTCTACAGGGTGATTCTGGTTTCTACTCTTCAGATATCCTTTGATTCTCTTCACAGGACGGATTCAGTCCTAAGAAGCAGTTACACAAGCTGCAGACCGGAACTCGGGGCCTTACGTTCCCGACTAAAACTGCACACGAAAAAGCACAGGGGCTCCTTCCTCTTCACTGCCAGAGCTCAACTGAAACTCCAGCAGACAAAACCGGCATTTCCTTTGAGTTCCTCCAGTTCTTGGCTGGATTGGCTGTCACTCACAATAGACTGCCCTGTTGTGGTCCAAAAGGCCCAAGTCCAAACTACATCTCCCAGAGTCACTGCCCATACAATCCTCTTGTGGCTGGCTCAGATTACAGTCTAAGTTCTGATTCGTCCAAGGCACCATTTTAGAGCTACCTTAACCCACACTGATTGGTCCAATTCAGCAGTTCAAAACTAGAATGGGAACTAGGCAAACACAGTTCTGACAAAGAAAGCAGGTTAGACAAACCTATTTTCATTATTACTCTAAATGATTTCTGGCAAACAGTTACATCTTTCAGATAGGTTCCTTTGCACTCCTAGTGACTGCAAAATGGAGTGAATTGGCAGCAGCTCGAGTGGTACTCAAGCAGAGAAACACACAGTTCCCCCATACAAACTAATTATGTCTGCAAGCAGACAGCTCTTAAAGAGACAGTACCAGAGGCTCTAAAAACACTCACAGATAAATGGCTTAAATGCCAAACACCATTCAGGCTTGGAGCATTCCAGCAAGCTCCTGGAAGTCTTTTGGGAACCCCCATTTGCAGGGGGGTTACACCCTTCCTGGCCTGGGAAAGCTTGACATCCGCGTCAAGCAAGTACCCCCATAAGTTTCAACTGCAACCATATACAATTGCATTAGGCTCACACATGTAATCATCAGTCAATATATCATTTTACCAAGAACACATTTCTGAAACATTGCAGTACGTCACTCTTTACACAGTATTACACACACATTGTACCATAACTCAAGTTATTACCTCTTGTACATGAAACCTGAAGAGAGGGGGCCCTTCCCTATCAGTTACCTTGGGGCTGGACAGGGCAAGGGCACCATACTTAGAGGGCAACACAAGTAACTTGGAGTTAGCACTGATGCTCAGTTTGGGCAATGAGCTCGGGGACACATACACTCCTTTATGGACAACATTGAGAGGCAAGTCCACAGGCCTCCCAAGGGAATCATAACTGAGGTGAACCACAGGCTTTACAGCTCGACCAGTCTTTCTAGGGGGAACTGTTACAGTCTCTGCACTCTGAGCCTCATTTTCAGCATTGTCCTCACTTGTCAGGGGAGTCTCCATGGGGGTAGAGAGGCTAGAACTTGGGGCACTTTCAGCTCCAGGAGTTACAGTTTCTGAGTCCACAACATTTGGCTCACATGGAGAGCTTTCGGACACTGGCAGTGGACTGTCAGGGCACTCAAAATACTCTTCTTGTTCTGGTGTATCACCAGTCTGCCCCAATCCATCATTTTCCTCCCCTGAAAGCTCAAACAGTTCAACCATGCACAATGATTCCATTTCATCTGATCTGATGCTTTGCACTTCACTTTCTGGGAGCATTGGCTCCAGGGACGAAGCTGGGGGCTTAGACGGTCCAGAAGGCCCAGCTCGCTCAGTATTGACTAGGGATTGCCCCGAAATAATTGACTCAGTTCGTAGAAGGATAGTATTCAAAGTCACCTCACTTTCTTCTGATATGGACTGACAGTCATGCTCAACTGGGACTTGTGGAGGGAACACTTTAACTCTGCTTCTGTAGGTGCAGACTTTCTTGATCTTTTCTTAGCAGCAGCTCTAGTCACTGGTCCAGAGGGGCATCTTCTGGGGCTCAGACTCAATCAAGATTTGTCCAATGGGCAGTAAATGATTTCTATGCATTGTTTTTACATCTTTTGAATTATTCTCAGGCCTTACTTTGTACACTGGCAGATCATCTAGTTTGCCCACTACAATGTGAGGGAGATGGTGCCATCTGTCAGCAATTTTGTGTTTGCCATGCAGTCCCAGATTTCTTAGCAATACCCGATCTCCCTCCTGGAGTTCCTGTGCTTTCACCTTTTTATCATACCTTTCTTTGTTTTGGCCAGATTTCTTTTGGCAGCCATGGTTTGAGCCAGTTGGTACGCATGAGTTAGCTGGGCCTTTAACTTTTGCACATACTGTAAATAGTTGTCAGCTTGAACCCCATCAGGAGAGAGCCCAAAACACACATCTGCCAGTAGTCGAGCTTCTCTTCCAAACACCAGGCGGTAGGGGGAGAACCCAGTGGCATCACTTTTGGTGCAGTTATAAGCATGTACCAGGGTGCTATAAGCATGTACCATGGCTCCATCTAGGCTTGTTCTTTGGGTGCAGGGTGCCTAGCATATCTAGCAAAGTGCGGTTGAAACGTTCAGGCTGTGGGTCCCCCTTGGGGTGGTAAGGAGTGGTTCTAGACTTTCGCACTCCCCACAGAGAAAGCATCCCTTTGATCAGACGACTCTCAAAGTCTCTCCCTTGATCAGGATGGATTCTTTGTGGAGCCCATAGTGAACAAAAAGTTTTCTACAAAGTACTTTGGCCACAGTGGATGCTTTCTGGTCTTTGGTGGGGAAAGCTTGGGCACATGTCGTGAAATGGTCAGTGACCACCAGCACATTACTGATATTTCTTTGATCTGACTCCAAACCCAGAAAATCAATACAGACCAGCTCCATGGGTGCACTGGTGGTGATGTTAACAAGGGGGCAGCCCTCTGGGGCTAAAGCTTTCCTCTGTAAGCAGCGACTACAAGTTGAATGTGTTGCTCACATCAGCCCCATCTTAGGCCAATAGAATCTGGATCTCACCAAGTCAAGTGTTCTGTCTATACCAAGGTGCCCCATGTGGTTGTGCAAGGACCTCAATACTGAGTCTCGAAAGGCAGTGGGCAGCACTAGTTGTTGTTTGTCTCTTGTCCCCCTCTGTCTACTGTTTCTCTGTATAACAGTTTATTGATCAGTTTCAACTTAGGACCTTCTTTGTATAACAGTGCAGTTCTCAAATCAGTGGAGCGTAATTTGGACACATCTTTTCCTGCAGAGGGCTTCTAAAGCTGATTTGATCATGGGATCGCTGGAATGAGCTCATCAATACTCGGCCATTGTCCAGCTGAGGCAGTGCACCAATGTCTATTGCAGAAAAGTGGCAACAAGCAGCAGGTATGCAATTCTCAGAGGCTCCCAAGCAATCCACCATGCAGTCCACTGCGTCCGTGGACATTTGTTCCTCCTGTCAAACTTCCGGCAGAGTGCCCGAATGTCAGGTTCTGCCAATCTAACCCAATCATTCTGGGGAACAGGCCTCCGGGAGAGAGCATCAGCATCTATGTGGTTCAGACCTGCTCGGTATTTGAGAGCATAATCGTATGTAGATAATGCAGAAAGCCACCTATGGCCAGTGGCATCCAACTTAGCTGAGGTCTGCACATAGGTCAAAGGATTATTGTCAGTTTTTACTAGTATTTTAGCCCCATACAAGTACTCATGGAATTGGTCAACAATAGCCCACTTCAAAGCTAGGAACTCTAACTTATGTACAGGATAGTTCTTTTCGGATGGGGTCAGGCTTCTACTGGCAAAGGCCACTGTTCTCAGGCCATTCTCGTGCTCTTTGGTACACAGCCCCCAACCCTTGCAAGCTAGCATCAGTGTGCAGGACGAAGGTTTTCTTGGATCGGCATAGGCCAGCACTGGAGCACGGGTAAGTTGATATATGATCTCATGAAGAGCAGTCTCACAATCAGGAGTCCAGCGGCCCCAAATACTTCACTCGGATGAAAATACACTCTTTCAGTCTTGAGGGACGCTGACTTTTGTATTTTTGTGGATTGGGAGATACCCTTGAGTAAGGTTAAGAAAGGGCGATCACTCTTGAATAGTCCTTGATGAACGACGATAATAACACAGAATCCCAGGAATCTTTGCAGTTCTTTAGATTTTGGGCTGTGGCCAGGTGGTCAAGGCCTCAACTTTACTTGGGTCGGCCCCTATTCCTCGGTGGATACTATGTGTCCCACATACTTTACTGATGTTTGACAGAATTGACACTTATCAATGGACAGTTTAAGGCCAAAGTCCTCCAGTCGGTCCAATACCTTAAATAATCTGCTCTCATGTTCCTCCAGTGAGCTGCCAAACACAATAACATCATCTAGGTATACCAGGCACTCTAGTAAGTTCATGTGTCCCCACTGCACGCTCCATCAATCGTTGAAAAGTGGCTGGGGCACCTGAAATCCCTTGAAGCATCCTCATGAATTCATAAAGCCAAGCCGGACAGATAAAGGCTGTCTTCTCCACGGTCCTCTGGGGCCATCGGGATCTGGTAGTACCCACTGCGGAGATCCAACACAGAGAACCACTTGCTCCCGTTTAGGCAGCCCAAAGCATCCTGAATGCAGGGCATTGTGTACTGATCAGGGATAGTCCGCCGGTTTAAGGTGCGATAATCCACGCACATCCTTACTGTCCCATTCTTTTTCCTCACTACCACAATGGGGGAAGCATAAGGGCTTCTGGATTCTTGTATTACACCAGCAGCTAACACTCTTGCAGATGCCGCCTCACATCATCTATGTCAGCAGGTGCCAGGCGTCGAGACCTCTCACGAAATGGTTCTTCGTCATGCAGCTGGATATTGTGCTCAGCTCCTTGCACGCATCCCACGTCCCATTCCTTTAAAGAAAACACCTGGTTTCTCTGGGCAAGCTTCTCACTGATCCTCACTTTCCATTCAGCTGGCAACGGGAGTCGCGAAATCAAACAAGTCAGGCTACTCTGTCATTCTTCCTCGAACTCTGTTGCTGGTAGCACTGCAGTGTCTGCACAATGCACATTAGCCAGGATGCAACCTCTATTTACTCGAATGTCTTTCAGACACATTATGAACTTGGACCATTACCCTTCTGGCATAAGCATGGGCTCTAGGAGCAAAATACTAGGCTTGACCAGCAGTCCTCTGGCAATTTTCCATCGCCTGGTGCATCCAACATTAATATTTTATTCTTAACATCCTTTCTGATACGGACCTCTCCTGTAAGGTACACTGGGCATTTTGCGCCAGGATCAGAGAACTCAGGATCCTTCTTCCATACAATTCCGACCGGTTCCTCTGGTTCTATTTTTCAGCATCTCTCTGTGCCTCATAGGCCTTCTTAATTAAAGCCGGAACTCTTAAAGCTCTACTAGTCTTTGACCCCTGTTTTCATAACACAACTGTGCCAGCCTTCCGAACATATGAGCATTTGTTCCAATCAACAAAGGGACACCATCATACAGTCCAGTGGGGGACACACTAAGGCTAGGGTCTCTACTTGTTCAGCCTACCCAGCCACGGAGGTGGGGAAAGACAGCCAAATTCAGATATACCCGGAATAGGGGTAGGCCTTCTCACTTAACCCCCATACATGCAGTCCTTCTAGTGGTTGTAAGGGTACGTCTGACAAATGCTTCTGATACCAATCCTGGAACATAATTGTCACTTGGGAGCCACTGTCTAATACAGCTCTTGTAGACACTCCATTCACCTTTACAGTGGTCTCCATGGAGGGACCCACTATTCTGGACCAGTCTGGAGAGGTGGTAGTGGGGGCCTGGGCAACTGACCTCAAGGCAAAAGGACGTGAGTTAGCATTTGGTGCCCCTCACTGGATCATTTCGCACCCTTAACCACTGATTTGTTCTCCAAGCTCTCCTTGTAGCCTATTGCAACTTTGTAGTGTCTTTTAGGGACCGGCATTCCTTTTCATGTGCCCATCCTTCCCACAATTATAGCAAATATACTTTCTGGAGTTTGAGCTGGCTGAGGCGCCACACTGGGAGCCAGGGCGGGATATTACTAACTGGAAACCTTGGTGCCATCTCTGTCTGCAGCGTGATAAGCATTTGGAGACATCTCGTCAGTTTCTCCACTTCCATGGTCAAGGAATCGAGTTTGGAGCCATTATCAGAGAGAGATACATGGGTGGGTACCTCACCCCCATAGCAGATGCAGTCGGATATAGGTCAGGGCTCTGTACTTGCAGGCATGGCCTTCATAAAGGGACTGTTTTTGAATTCCGGATCTCTCTCAACAGTTTGCCCCATTGTGGCATATCTTTTCCTTGTCAGAGCACTCATTGACTGCCAACCTCTGCCCCTGAACTTCACTTGATGGGTCACCTCAGTCACTCGGTCGTAGCCGCAGCTATTAGTGCAGGTCCTCCCGAGGTCGCCTTTTCTCAACTCTCCTCGAATTTCTCTCATTAACTCATCATAGGATGGTGGGATTCCAGTCGATTTGCCAGGTGTAACTGAAGCAACAGCAGTTCTGAGAAGGGGCAGACTTAAGGATCCTGTCCAGCCTGGTTCAGTCCAGTTCAATCATGGCAAACTACCCTTTCTGAGGCATTCTTGCAACAGTTTTTCCAGCCGAGATACATACACAGACAACAACTCCCTTGGTACTGTTGTGTATTTCTTACTCGCCACCATAGGTCCTCATCAGAATCTGGGCTCCCATACATTCTCCAAGGCCTCAAGATAGGCCTGTGCAGTGCTTCAGGGTTACTGGCCCATTTAGCATGGATGGTAGCCAGGCAGGACCTTGAGGCTCTCACTAACCTCTTTCACTTTTCGCTTCGAGCATTGCCATTCTAGCACTGGGGGCAACATAGTCTATCCAGGTCTCCAGTCATCCTCCCTTGGGGTGGGGAGGGTGCCAGAAGATCCTCAACCTTCGGAAGAGTCGTGACTAATGGCAGGTGCAGAAATAGGAGTCTGCATTGGTTCAGCCACTATTACGGGTACTGGAGCGGAGAGGGTGTTGGGGAGGAACACCCCAGGTGGCAAGAATAGTTTCTTCAAGTCCTCCACAGTTTTCCTTCCCCAGCAAACATTTAGCAAATTTCTCTCAAAAGTTTCAGTTAGTGGTGGTGGCTCATTCCCCCGGGTCTTTACTGTCCTTAGTTATCACTCTCAAGCAGTGAGGGCTCCTCTGGGGTAATGGTCTGTGGCACTTTGGAGCTATCTATGGGATCCTTAAACTCTACTAGGGCCAGGAAAGTGTGGGTGAGCAGATTAGCATGCCAACCCACCACCACAGGGTTTTGTAAACCTTCCACCTTGGAAAGTACTCCCTGTACAGTGTCCGTATTGATACCCAGGGGGATGTCCAGGATAAGCATAGCATTTTGGGGGTCGATCTCCTCCCCAGTACACCACTTCACCAGCCGGTGCACAGCCACTTCTGTCGGTGTACCCATTTATTTTTTTTTCTTAACAGTGGTTTGTAAATATGGCCACTAGAGGACACACAATCCCAGCAGTGAGCCTCCAAGATGTAACCCCTAGATGGCGCTATCCCAGGGGCTACTACCCCTGCCTGATTTGCCACTAACAGGTTGAGGGGCCTGGATCCGATGGCGGGTGCCTCCACCCAGAGGTCAGGGTTTGCAATAGTTAAACTAACTTGGTCGCAGCCCTCTGGGACACTACAACCTCCTTTCTTCCCACTAGTGGCCCACACAGTATATCAGAATTACCTTCCAGTATACACTTACCCCAGGACTGGTTCAGGCACTGGGACCCCCTATAAAATAAGAAGATACAGTGCAACAATCACAGTACAATACTTTAACATAGACAAATACCTCAGGCAGTATAACTTTGCTGAAACAAGCAGTTCTAATTTATTTAGGGGATATAACAAGGACAGGGGAAATCAAGTTAATTAGCTTATCACTTTACTCATCTACTCTATGGCTCTGCATAGGCCTTCCTACCAGATTACTGTCCCTGGGTACCCAAGCCCTAGTGGCTAGTCAAACCATGGCAGCTGGTAGAGGCCCTTTCACAGAGAAAAAAAAATTAATTAAACAGTCAGCAGTACAGTAATTCCATTTGGATTCAATGTGGCAATTCAACAGGGAGCGACCCTGAATTAGTACTCACGACCTCCAAACAAGATAGGGTCCTTCAACATCAGCAGGGCTACTCTTGAGCTCCACGACACTCCTCACACATTTATATGACAAACTGCAACAGGCAAAAGTCCTTTAATGGCAGCAGGATTCACTTGAGCTACACAAGCCTCCTCACACATTTATATGGTAAACAGTAACAGGCAAAAGTCCTTTAATGGCAGCAGGATTCACTTGAGCTACACAAGCCTCCTCACACATTTATATGGTAAACAGTAACAGGCAAAAGTCCTTTAATGGCAGCAGGATTCACTTGAGCTACACAAGCCTCCTCACACATTTATATGGTAAACAGTAACAGGCAAAAGTCCTTAAATGGCAGCAGGATTCACTGAGCTATACAAGCCTCCTCACACATTTATATGGTAAAGAAAGTACTATACCAGGCAGGCTGCTTCTCTATCCCGATCGAATTACTGCACAATACCCGGAGAACACACAGCAGATTCAGTTCTGACAGACCGAGCGCAATTCAGCAATTTCTCCAGTCTTCTACAGGGTGAGCCTGGTTTCTACTCTTCAGATATCCTTTGATTCTCTTCACAGGACGGATTCAGTCCTAAGAAGCAGTTACACAAGCTGCAGACCGGAACTCGGGCCTACACACGCTTCCGACTCAAACTGCACAATCGAAAAAGCACAGGGCTCTTTTCCCTTCACTGCCAGAGCTCAACTTGAAACTCCAGCAGACAAAACCGGCATTTCTTTGAGTTCCTCCCAGTTCTTGGCTGGATTGGCTGTCACTCACAATAGACTGCCCCTGTTGGTCCAAAAAGGCCAAAGTCCAAACTACATCTCCCAGAGTCACTGCCCATACAACTCCTCTTGTGGCTGGCTCAGATTACGAGTCCAAGTTCTGATTCTCCAAGGCACCATTTTAGAGCTACCTTAACCCACACTGATTGGTCCAGTTCAGCAGTTCAAAACTAGAATGGGAACTAGGCAAACACAGTTCTGACTACAAAGAAAGCAGGTTAGACAAACTGTGTTTTCATTATTACTCTAAATGATTTCTGGCAAACAGTTACATCTTTCAGATAGGTTCCTTTGCACTCCTAGTGACTGCAAAATGGAGTGAATTGGCAGCAGCTCGAGTGGTACTCAAGCAGAGAAACACACAGTTCCCCCATACAAACTAATTATGTCTGCAAGCAGACAGCTCTTAAAGAGACAGTACCAGAGGCTCTAAAAACACTCACAGATAAATGGCTTAAACGCCAAACACCATTCAGGCTTGAAGCATTCAAGCAAGCTCCTGGAAGTCTTTTGGGAACCCCCATTTGCAGGGGGGTTACATATAGAACTGTTATAGTTGAAAACAGTGCAGGTGTATCCAGGAGGCTCCATAACTGTGGTTGTCTTATAGTACGAAAATAAAACTCACTCCACTACAGTGAAAACCACAGTGCAGGGGGGACACTTTGATGGGATGTTGGGGGAGTGTAGGGGGTGTGGGACAGTGGCAAAGAGTGCTGCAGGAGTTTGGCCACTGTGTTAGCTGTAGAAGGTTCCAGGCCAAGAGAAGTGAAGTGGAAGCTGCAAGGGCTGAAATATGTCACTTCAGAGCTGAAGTCACCAGGCCACTTAGGACACTTCTGACTCAGCCATCGCACAAGCTGTCTCAGGCTCGAGAAGGTTGCTGGACAGTAATGGGGGGGGAGAAGAGGGGAGAGAAGCTCAAGCCTGTGGAGCCATGGCTGTGTACCAGCAATAGCTTCACCCTGTTGCAACAGGAGGCCCCCCAGTCTCCCACAAGGAAAGAAGAGGAATCTAACAAATCTCCCAGAAGGAGAGAAGAGGAATCTAACAAATCTTTCACAAGGAGAGAAGAGGGAGCTAACATGCCCAGCAGTCAGGCAATGCCAGAGACCAGACCAGGGGGAAGGTGAAGCCCAAAGGTGGCAGGAGGAAATTGTATGTCATTGGGGAATCATTTGTAAGGGACACTGGAAGGAAACTGGGTCTCACCCCCAATGGCAAAGAGTTGGTCTGCTGTTATGCTGGAGTGGTAGCTGACTGACTTATTTCCAGGGTGGTGGAGCTCTGGGTGGGGAGGGGGAGAAAGGCAGATCTGATTGTGTATGTGGGCATAAATGATCTGAGCAAGCAGAGCATGGAACAGGTGAAGGCAGACATCTGTGCTCTGGGAAAGATGGCAAAGGAGAGAGCAGGAGTGGTAGCCTTTCTCGGAGTTACTACCATGGCCACTGTCCCTAAGGAAGACTAGTCGGTTGAAACATTGGGGCAGATAGTGTGGTTGAACAGAGCTCCCTAGATTTTTGCCAATATACAGTAGCGATCGCTGTTTAATGCAGCATTATGCGATAAAATGTGAAGTTTTCATGAACATTGGAATCAGTGCCTTACTTTTGCAGTTTCTGTTATCAGGGCAGAGTGCACAGCTTCATTTTCTCAGATACTACCACAGCCATACCTGCACCAGAGGGAACTGTTCCACATGTTGCAGTTCAACGCATTGCTGAAGGGTTGGTGCAGGGAGGAGGAATTTCAGTTTCTTGGGACTGGAATCCAACTTAGAGGGGTTGGAGGTCATTCAAAAGGGACAGCTTGCAACCCAAAAAAGAGGACAGGAGGGTTCTGGGAGAAAGGTGGGCATTACACATAGCCAGTTTAAACTAGTATGGGGGAGAGTCGGAATGGCAAGGCATACACAAAATGCCACAAACAAGGGGGGCATTCTGACTTACACCCAGTGAACTCAGCAGACTCAAGTAAACTCATGGAAAAGGGAAAAGGTTTGGGTTAGGGGACAATGTTGGAAAATGGTATGTGCCTGTGCTAGGAATCTAGTCATCACAATGCAAGAACTTCAGGCACCTGTCACGGAGGGTGGACATGACCTCATGACGGTAACAGAGACACATGGGCAACCTTCAGTTATGACTGGGACATGACTATATAAGGCCGCATCCTATTCAGAAAGGGTAGGGCAAAGAGCAGGGGAGGAGGGGTAGTTCTGTACGTTAAGGAGGGGATTGAAGCACCAGAAATAGGTAGCGTGAGGGATCAGGGGATTTGGATGACCTCTAGGTACTAGCAGGAACAGGGAAGGGGAATCAGCCTGGATCGTGGTTTTCCACAGGCCACTGGGCCAGGATCCAGAGATAAACAAGGCACTGAGAGAGACACTTAAGAGAGCAGCAAGTCTAGGGGAAGTGGTGCTAGTTGTGGATTTCAGTATGCCGGATGTGGACTAGAAAGTTCCAGTTGGGGCTAGTATTAGGAATCAGTTTCTTGTGGATGCCTGTTTAGGGGCATTTTTAGAGAAATTAGGTCAGGGCCCAACAAAAGTGGAGGTCCTATCTGGTGCTCCCCAGCAGTAAGAGGATCATGAACATAGTCGTTCTGGAACCACTCATTCCCAGTGACCACAGGACAGTAGCATTGGAGGTCCAAGTGTATACAGACAGGGGTAAAAGGAATAAGAGTATGGGACGTTGAAAAAGGGAATTTCAGCACAAAGAGGGATCCAGAAACAAATGATTTGATACCTTTTATTGGACCAACATGGATGTTACAGAAAAGAACAAAGTGCTTTAGCTTTCGAACCAACCAGGTCCTTCTTCAGAAGCTTTGTGTTCTTTTCTGTAACATCCATGTTGGTCCAATAAAAGGTATCAATCATTTGTTTCTGGATCTGTTCTTAAAAGGACCAATACGGCACCTACAACATTTTTTTGCAGCACAAAGAGGGAGAAATTAGACAATATCATGGAGGACATAGTAAAGGTAGGGGATGCAGAAGAAAAACTGGCAATGATAGAAGCAGTAGATAATGCTGTTGCAAAGGAATTCAAGGGTAAAAGGGCTAAGGGGCCAGTGTGATTCATAACCAATGTAAAGGTAGCAGTAAGAACCAAAAGGAGGGAATTTGCCAAGTTTAAGGGTAGTCAAAGGGAGAAAGACAGGGTAAAGTATCTTGAAGCAACAAGAGAAGCCACCAGAAAGGTGAGGGATACCAAAGCACAGACAGAGATACAGTTGACAATGGGGGTGATGAAAGGAGATAAAGTGTTCTTCCGATATATCCAGGAGAAATGCAAGGTCAAAGGGGGTATAGTGAGACTTAAGAGAAATGAGGGGTGGGAGGAGAGGAATAAGGGGAAGGTAGAGATACGGAACAATTATGTTTTGTTCTGTATTTACTAAGGAGAAGGATGCGCCACTTCCAGATTGTGGGGTTGGGAAAGGAGGGAGCATCAGAAGATGCTAAGGGAGATAGAGGTTATAGCACGGTCACTAGTGGACATTTTCAGTAGCTCGCTAGCCATGGGTGGTGATCTCCAGAGACTGGAGGACAGTGCATGTGGTTCCACTGCACTAGAGTGGGACAAGAGATGAGTTGGGGAACTATAGGCCAGTCAGCTCAATGTCTACAGTGGGAAAGATCATGGTGTCACCACTGAGGAAGGACATGGTGGACTTCCTAAAAGGGAACAGACTGAAAAACCCTAGGCAGCATGGATTTATGAAAGGAAAGTCTTGCCAGATGAATCTGGTCAAGTTTTTTAATTGGGTTACCACAGCAGTAGACATGGGGCAGGCAAATTGATATAGCATACATTGACTTCAGCAAGGACTTTGACTCAGTCCTCCTCCCCCCCACCAGCCCCCCAAGACTGGTCAAAAAGATTAGGAACTTGGGATAGATGAAAAGATGGCAAACTGGGTAGAGAGCTGGCTGATGGATAGAACACAGAAGGTGGCAATAAATGGGGAGTTTTTAGAGGTGAGGGAAGTGACAAGCGGGATACCTCAGAGGTCGATACTAGGACTGGTCCTCTTCAATATTTTCATCTGTGACATAGGTGAATGCATCAAGGGTAAGATCTGCTTCTCTGCAGATGATGCAACAATCTTCGCAAGGATAGGCATGGAGGAAGGGTGAAGGGAACTAAGGGAGAATCTGGGCAGGTTGGAGAACTGGTCCAAGATGTGGCAGCTGAACTGTAGCGCTTAAAGCTGTAAAGTGATGCATACTCGGAAAAGGAACCCGAGGGTGCAGTACAAAATGTGATGGCTGGTGCTAGATAGCACTACAGAAGAAAAGGATTTAAGGGTGATATCTGAGGCTCTAAAAATGTCTGCACACTGCAACAAGGCAGTGAGCAGAGCAAACTGAAAGCTGGGATGTCTTGGGAGGGGATAACCAGTAGAAGGAGGGATATGATTCTCCCTCTTTATGGGTCACTGGTGCAGCTGCACCTGGAATACTGTGCATGCTATGGGAGCCAACAACTGAGGAAAGACTACAACAAGGTGGAGGCAGTACAGCACTGGACAACTAAGATGGTGCAAGGCCATGGGGATTGGACATAGGAGGTGAGGCTGCAGGACTTAAAACATGTAAATCCTGAAAAAAAGGAGGGAAAGGGGTGACATGATTGAGACATGCAAGTACCTGTGTTGAATAAACAAAGTATATGCCAAGGAATTATTCTTCTTGGGTTCAGACACAGTGACGAGAGGGAATTCACTTATGCTGGCAGGGGATAGATTCATAAAGAACACCGGAAGCACTTCTTCATCGAAAGGATGATGGATAAGTGGAATAAGCTACCGGATGAAGTTGTACAGGCCTAGTCAGTCAGCAACTTTAAGCAGGGGTGGGACAGGCAGGTGGACTCAGTTAGAAAAGGGGGGGACAGTAAGTATTTATCAGTAAAAGGGTTTGGAAAGGACTAGCAGCCCTTAAGAGAGATAAGGCCCCAGGGCCAGATAGGTTGCATCTGAGGGTGCTCAAGGAACTGGCAATGGAACTAACAACCCTTGCTGGGGCTATTCAATAGCTCAGTTCAGACATGGGTAGTTCCTAAATACTGAAGAGTAGCAGACGTAGCCCTGCTCGGGGCAAGGAGCTACCAGGTAACTACTGACCTGTCAGCCTTACCTGTACTGTGGGTAAACTGATGGAGACACTAGTCAAAGAGGACCTCATAAACTACCTGGAGAGCAATGAACTCCAAGAAAGTAAACAGCAAGGCTCGTGGCAGAAAAGTCTTGTCAGATCAACCTGATAGTATTCTTTGATTGGGTAACAAGAGTAGGTGGATAAAGGCCATATTGTGGATTTACACTACTTTGATTTCAGCAAAGCTTTTGACTTGGTGCCTCACAGAAAGTTGCTGACAAAGATAGAAGATCTGGGTACAGCAAAAGGCACAGTTAGATGACTGAGAAACTGGTTGAAGGAAGACAGCAGGGGGCTGTGGTTCAGAGTTAAATCGGAAGAGAGGGATATCACCAGTGGGGTGCCACAAGGAATGGTCCTGGGTCCAGTCCTTTTCAGTATGTTCATTAGTGACATACGAGAAGGAATCCAGGGCAAGAACTGTCTTTTTGCAGATGACACTAAGCTTTGTGGCAAGGTAAACAACAAGGGGGTTAGGGAGATGGAGAGAGACTGAAAATAAACTAGAACAAAAAGCTGGGAACCAGAAATCGACTGCATAAATATTTTAGCTGCTGCTACTTATGGTTGTGAGTACTGTTGTTTAAATAACATTTTTATGCAGCTGATTTCTGGTGCCCAGCTTTTTGTTCTAGTTGCTTCGGGTTAGTTGAAGCACAGAATTTCACTGTGGAGCATTTTTCTGCCTCACACTGAAAATAGAGACTAGAGTTAGAACTGATGTTTCGACCATAGGTCTTCTTCAGGATGTAACTATAAAAGAGCTATCCCCTAGTTATCAAAATGTTCAGGAAAAAAAACATAGGATCCACTTGCTGCCCTGGTTACTCTCATTGATGATCATTAGCAGGCCATGGACAAAGTTTTGTTAACCGGTGTCATGTTTTTAGACATGACTAAAGCTTTTACTTTTGTCAGTCACTAGGTGCTGCTTCCATCACCAGGTGCTGCTTCTTGAGCTTGAAGCCCTGGGTTTTGGTCCCTCACCCCTTAGCTGGTTCCATGACTACCTAACGAGTAATACCCAGGCTGTCAAATCCCAAGATACCCTATCTTCTGTCCCCTTGCTGTCAAAGATGGTGTCCCACAGTCCTAGACCCAATAATCTTCTCCCCATTTTTAACACGTTGCCTACAACATGCACCATAAGCAGGTGAGGGTTCTGTTGTACATCAATGATGTGGTACTTCACTCAGTGTCTAGTAACACTGATTGAATCAGTTCGGGACTGTGATCTGACCTTCATCTCCTCCAGAACTGGTTTCAAGCCAAGGGGCTCTTGATTAATTAAAGGAAAGCTAATACTGCTCCTCTCTTGTTGGGGGGAAGGTCACATGTCCCATGGGTTGATGCCACCTGGAGGGATCTGGGTTGTAACACTGCAGGATTATAAGACGGGGAGGGTGACCCCATGCCCAAACATTGGGGGCATCTCTGTGGAGGCAGAGCAGGGAAGGCAACCACAACCCTACACCCAGACATCAGGGGCATCTCTATGAAGGCAGAGCAGGGAGGGCAACCCCATGCCCAGACACCGGGGGCATCTCAGTGGAGGCAGAGCAGGAAGGGTGACCCCACACCCAGACACCAGGGGCGACTCTGTAGAGGTAGAGCACACAAATCATGTCACTGCATATGCATGGCCCCAAGGGTGAAAATGGAGGAAAAACCTCCAACCGCAGCTCCATGACTGCCTGAGCCCTCGCTGGCCCTGTACTGATAACTGGGCTCCTCTGATATGTCCTGTGACAAAGGACACCTTGGAGACAGGTAAGCCCCAGAGAAGTTGGGGGACAGGGCCAGGGTACTGGTTCAGAAGGGAGCCAGTTGGAAAGACCAAAGGAGACAATTGCATAAAAAAAATGTTTCTTTGGAAGTAAAATACCATACATAAGATTGGACAAAGCTGTAGAACGAATTCTGTTTGTGTACCAAATGGAGATCTGTGCCTGTTTATCCATTGGCAACATAGCATTTAACTGCTAATGAAAGTCAGGAATAATGAGATATAGAAATGTTTTCACTGAGTAACACTGAAAAAGTTTGAATAATGCTACTTGTTTGCTCAAGATGTGGCCATTTTTTTGTCCTCAGGTCTGATACCTGTTTTGAGTCGAAAATGGGGGAGCGCTAGTAAATCTAGTGATGTCACAAAGAAGCACCCAATGCCTCCCTTAGACCAGTAAATAATAGCTGTTTGCTAACCAAGTCCTCTTAGCCAGCCAGTGTGGAACAAGTGACTGAAGTGTGGAACATTCAGTTCGGAGTGTGCACTACATGTAGGTTCCCGTTCTCCCTTTCACCTCTCAGTCCTTTCCAGGCTGTTTTATACATGGACTGCTATACATGATAGTGTAGTAGGTTTTTGTTTAACTGCATTTGACTAGACTGAGAAACCAGCCAGATATTCATTGAAGTGACACCGGTAGCCAGTACTGCCATGAGGATCTCTGTGAAACAGGTAGATGTGTTACGCAATGTGGAGTACCCGAGAGACATGTGTTAGCCCAATGTAAGTTTTAGAAAGGGAACATTTCACTCTTTTCTTGAGAGAGTACTGCCCCTTAAAAAGTCTAGATCAGCCCCTGCGGGAGAGGGTTGATAAACCAGTTTTAAGAAGATCTTTAGTACTGTTTATAAAATGGGTAAGAGAAACCAACCAGTACCTCTGATTGATCATCAAGTGTAATCACATGATTGTTCCTAGCACAACAGCACAGGTCAGAAATGCTTAATGTTCTGAACCTCATTACTCAGGTTTTAAAACAAAACTCAGTGGAACCAGTGAACAAATGGGTAGAGGAACTGTAGATCGGGAAGTATGCCAATACCCAGCAACATTCAGTCATTAAAGGGAAAGTTCCCTCAACCTATTTTCTATGTACCCATGTAGTTTGTAGACATGAACAATGATTCCCTCTCCTGCATCCCCTTAATTTCATCCTAATTTGAATATAAATGAGGTTGCTTCACTCTGTTTTGCCCTGGGGTGAAAACCTGTTTGTCTCCATTCCAAAGGTCATGACCCCACTCATCAAAGCATCATGGGAGTTGATGCATACCTGCACTAGCCAGCAGAAGTTATGTTCTCATTTGCTTCCGTTACATGCCTTGTGAAGTCCCTGTATTCTCTAAAAGCATTTTTTCTAACTCAGATACACTTTAAGCTGCAGAAAACAGCAGGGCATTTACTATGTCTTGAGAAGTTTCATAGCCAGCATAAGACAAGAACATAGGGACTGAAGAGGACAGCAACAACTGACTAATATGGTGTAACTACTGCAGGCATTAGCACCAAAACATCATAAAATTCCAGGATGCCTTACATGAGTCGGGTCATGACTTTTGCAGTGGAGTCAAGCAGGTTTTCACACCAGACATATGTACCCTCATTTACATTTAAATCCCAATGAAATTAGAAGGGTGCAACAGAGGCAATCATTGTGCATGCCTGCAAGTTACACAGGGAAACAGAATAAAAGGCTGAGGGGATCTTCCCTTTGAGTACCGCACGTCAGACAGGGCTACATTCTGCTCAGCATTTACCTTGTGTTCCGCATTCTCTGTAAGGACAACATTTGTCTCACTCTGGTGAGTACAAACAGAACTAAAGGGCATGTTTTCAAACTGAGGGGGAGAACAAGGGGAAACAGTAGAAAGCATTTCTTCACACAGAGGTAGTTTGCATTTAGAATAGCCTAGCCAGTTAAATTGTGGAAACTAGAATTGTTTGAGCTTTCAAGGCAGGACTACATATTTTTCTGGAGGTGGGGGTGTGGAATTGTGGGATACATGGCATGAGTATGGTAACATTCCAGCTGATAAGGGTGGATGTGTCACTGTGTCCAGATTCAGATTGGCTGTAATCACAGCCATGCAGCAGAAGGAACAGGCGAAGCGGACCCTAAATCTCTTCCACCATCTCAATACAATGCTATTTTGTTCTCCTATTGACTCAGTCTGCATTCCTTACACCTTCCAATAGTGCTTTTAGATGTCCGACCATTCCATAGCTTGACCGTGAAACAAAATGGCTGCTTCATGTGAAACTGAGTTAATGCTGTTACTTAGCCAACAAGGCTATAAAACTATGTGTCAAAGTCTAACAATAATCCTTGAAACACTGGGATTTATTTTCAATCAGTACAGACAGTTTTTTTTATTTTTTATTAATATTCTACAAGAAGGCTTCACCACATTTTAAAAGCCATAAATGAAGGAAACTATGACTCCTTGGAGCACCTGCTATCCAATACTGACAGCCAGGAGGCCGGAATAGTTTAAAGGATTGGCAGTGAGGTACAGGTTTGTCACTTTTCACCTCAACATCACGGGTTTGAGGGTAGCTCAGGTCACTAGCATCCATCATTGTCATCTGATGGCATTCTCGAAAGGTGGCTGGTGCTAAGTGAGTTGTGTTGCTCTCGGTATGGTTCCTAGGATTCAGGTGTCCACTTCCCAAAATTACCACCACTTAGCATTAACTGTGATCCTTGTGTTGGCAGTCCCACATCAGAGGTCAAGGACTGAATGGACATGGAGTCTGAATCATCCTCTAACCCACAAGAGGTGGTCCCTTATGTTTGCACGGAGTTGTCTCATGCTGTACCTGCTATTTGGATAAACAGAGAACTGAAGACTCCAGTGCTGTCAGTCTAGCCTGTGTAACAAACAATTCAATGCAATGAAACAAACAAAAAACATGCTTAAGGCTTGTTGATTGCAAGACTTCATGAAGGTCATTTTTATTACAAATATGCACTGTAAAGTGACACTGTCACCCCCGCAGGCCACTGTTGGTCATTTTAAACTAAAGTGGGGGGGTTGATAGTGTCTTATATATTATAGGTAATAGTTTTTTACACCTCCAGGTGCCATCCTGCTGTCCTGTTAGTGTCTATCCAATATTCTGATATGTTTTTGACCTTTTTTTGTTAATCTAATTTTGTTGCCTTTATAACTACCCTGAATTCCTTTCCTCAGCAGTTGCTGCTGTCTCTTTTTGCACTGCTTGAACATTCTGTGACATCAATAACACCATTCCAGGCCATTCAGATGAACAGCATGGAATGGTGTTATTGATGTCATAGAATGTCTTAAGAATATGAAAAGAAGGAGCAGTAGCTGGTGAGGAGAGTGGAACCCTATGTAAATCTGAGAGCACCTTAAACCTAGATTATTTATCAAAAATTGGCCAAAGCATGTCAGAATACATAACGACATGGTGCTATACTCCTACAATACTTGCAGAGTTTGAGAGAAAGAAGCTGCCAGAAACTCTGAAGTTTTAGCTGACAATTTATTTCCTAAACAATTATAACACACACTCTCAAACACAGGACAGTCGCCTGAGTTTCTGGCAGCTTTTTTCTCTCAAACTCTGCAAGTATTGTAGGAGTGCATCACATTTCTCTCTTCGTATTTTGTGCCATCCCTGGTACTGTACCCCCATGTTACTGTTCGAGCGCGGATGTTTTCCTGACAGCATATAAGAATAAATAACTGGCATAGAAAGGAAGATGATCTGGGTAGTTAACTATGTAAAAATCATTTCCTATCTGCTTTAAATGGTCTAGGCAGTTAACTATGTAAAACTAATTTCCTATCTTCTTTAACCACAGAATTACATATTGTGTTTAAGACCATCAAACCAGATGTGTTTTTAAAAAAACATAACTTGCTGGATCTGTAGCAAAAACTGGCACTGTTTACTTGCAAGGAGCATGTTCAATACAAGTGGAAGGGGTGTCCCATGGTTTTTTTTCTCTATCAGTTTTTCTCCCTTCTGCTAGCTCATCTCTCTCCTAGGATACTAGTGACTTCCCAACCCCATCATCACCAGTCCTTCTCAGAGGACCACTCTGAGTGGTGTTGAGTCCATGAGTCGACTCCCATCATTCAGATGGACATGCATTGTAATTTTGCCAGTTTTTCTTCATCTTTCCATCTTCCTCAGTTAACACCATGCAGCATCCAATTCGTGACGCCTCGCCAATGCACAGCGAGTCACCTGCAGAGGAGAGTGAAGCCGTGGTGGCCCACCGCAGGGGTCGCAGAACCACACCATCACCCTCCCGATTTGAGGAAGCACTGCTGTCAGCAACACCTCTTGGTCGTCGGCTGTCCAGTCGCTGGTGCAGAGGCTTGCTCACGAACTCAGGTAACCTGTGTCTACCACTGGGTCTTTGGGCGGCCTCTTATTTGTTTGTTTCTTTGTTTGCTTGTTTCTTTGTTTGTTTGTTTATTTGTTCATTTTAAGAAATGTTCAATAGCTGGACCTTCTTTAAAGGTTTTAAACACAGAATTGCTTTCTGTTTACACTCTATGACCCCATCCCTATGTTGTTAGTTTAAAATGGACAGAATTGGCCTTCACGGGGAGAGGGTTGACAGCATTCCCTTAAAGGCTTTTGAAATAGTCCCAAATAAAGTACAGAACTAGTGTGCCCTCAGCTGCACATGTGCGCACACAAATGCAGCTGAGGAGTGTTGGGGGGGGGGAGCTTTCACTTCATTCAAATGCACAGTGAGCAGTCTCCTTTGGTCACCTGCAACATTTAACACATTTTTGAGGATGTGGAGGGGGGCTGAAAAAAATCTTGCCCCAAAACATTGTAATACAAATATAGATGTTGTGCTGTTTTACCATGCTCTGTTCATTATTATGATCCTTTTAAATGTACTGTTCGCTTGTATTGACTATTGTTTTTGCATATCTGAATGTACTATCTATGTTTTCTCCATATTGTACTATGTCCCATATGCTCTATATATCTGGAAATGAGCTTTATCAGCTCAGTATGTCCTTCCGTGTAAAACTTTTGAATAACTACATAATGAAATAAATAAAAACTGAAGCAAGACATTGAAACCACAAGTCTCCTCATCCTTGTCTCATGGAAGTCTGCAGATATTGTACGACACTGTGTTTTCAGATTGATGCTTTTTAGTGACTAAGCCTCAAAATTAAAACATAAAACAACCTTCCACTCTTTGAACTGTAGTATTTTTGTGTGAGAGAGGATCCTCAGTAATATAGAGTAAATGATAGTTAAACTGTGAATTACACACCTATAATTCCATCAAGGGGCTTTGATGTCAAACATTGAACGAAAAGCTCATGTGGCTAATAAAATTATATCTGTGCCATGAGATTTAATTATAGGCTTCTTCATAGTTTGTAATCATTTATTTTATAAATGACTAAGGGTAAATATCAGTTATCAGAAAACAAAACTGAAATTTGCATAACAAATTAAAATACCAATTCATCTTGAACTTTCAAAACTAGTTCAGTAATTTAAACTTTATGCTCTTTTGGAAAAAAATTTTTTGCTGCTGTTTCTTTTGTTTTTTAAAGAATTTTGCCAGATACAGTAGGTCAAATGTTACAGCAAGGCTCTTAGCATTAAAAAAGGTCTTAGGGCTGGCTCTGTGGTGCCAGGTGATAGGGGATCGCCTGGCATGCTGGCAAGCCAGGTTTGCGCCCAATCCCAGGACGTCATGAGTGGAGACCGACAGGGAGGGCTGAAGATCGTCCTTTGAATGCTCTTCTCCCAGGAGAGAGAGTCGTGGAGGCATCGCCCTTTGGTGGCTCCTTGTGGCCAGATATGGCCTTGCGCTTTGTGGCGTGGGTGATCACATGCCGCATGTGCAGGTTTCAAGGATGCTGAGGTGTGCCTCCCCGGGGGCAGGGAAACTAAGAAAAATGGAGAATGACCACCTGTACTGCCGGATGACAGTGACCCATCTCTCCTGGCCGCAAAGCCCCCAATTCTGCCCATGCTGCCCACCCAAGATGTGAGGGGGTGCCAAGGGGCACCTCGATCTCCCCTCCTAGATGCCTTTCCACAGGCAGGGGGAGCCCCTTGGCATAGGGATATGCCGGGACAGGCGGGCAGCTAGGTGGATGGACAGCAGATCGGGGAACGGCACAGGGTGTGGACTTGGCCACCCTAAGGAGTGGCGGACAGGTTGGATTGAAGGGGTCAAAAACCGATTTAAAAAAAAAAAAAAAAAAAGGGTCCTAAGTCGCAGGTATGACAGTGTACCTGAGAATGAAAACAGGTATGATGTCATATCAGGGAACTGCAATTTTTTTTTTCTGCATGGCCTGGCTCTCAATTAAAAAGGCCATCATGAAGGATCCTGCAGCCTGCAATTTCTACAGGTCTGTAACACTCCTGAACCAGGATGCCAAATTATTTGCTAAAGTCTTTGCCAACAGGTTACAGGAGGCTATGGGCCTGTTGATACACTCAGACCAGACAGGATTCATCCCTAGCTGCCACATTCAGGATAACATCCGTAAACTGCTGAATGTGATCTCTGCCACAAAGGGGAGCGAGCAGGCTAATCTAGTAATAGCAATAGATACTGAGAAGGTGTTTGATCTCCTGGCTTGGCAATTTCTAAATGAACTTTCAAGAAATTCAGCCTGGAAGAGAAATTCGAGGGATGGGTATGGGTGCTATATGCTTCCCTCACCGTGAAGGTCAGGCTTAATGGAACTCTGTCTCAGGGATTCCCAAATGAATGTGAGTTGCAACAGTGCTGACATTTTTTGCACTAAGTATTGAGCTGTTAGCATCAGTAGTCGGGGGTGACCACCATAGAAGGGTAAGAGTGAGTGGGGAGAAAATACGTACTGCCCTATATGCAGACAATACCCTACTATTTCTAAAGAACCTGGAGAGAAACTTCCCCCCACTGGACATATTCATGCAGTTTGGGCAGGTCTCAGATTTTAAAGGAAAACCCCGGTTAACAGAAAAAGAGCAGGAGTTACTGAAGAAATACCAGATTAGGGCATTCAACATTAAAGTAAAATTTTTAAGTACTTGTTTCAGATGTTATTTTATTTTGAAAGACCCATACTCACCATCATGTCACTGAGCCACCCACGGTCATCTTGCACATACCAGGGAACTTCCAGCACACAGGGTATGCTAATGAGGGGTACCAACTAATGGCAGAGTTGGTAGCTCTCATTAGCATACGCTGCATGCGGGAGCCACCTGGTGTGCAGGAGATGGCAGCAGATGGCTCGGCGACATGACAGCTGGCATGTGCCTTTCAAAATAACATAACATCTGAAACAGGTACTTAAAAAAAGTGCTGAAAGCCCTAACTGGGCATTTCTGCAGCAATTGCTGCCCTTTATCTATTAACTGGGGTTTCCCTTTAAGGCAAACATGGACAAGACAGAAATATGCCAGTTGAGCGTGAATATATTGCTGGTTTCCAGTGTTCATGTCCCTTCAAGTGGGTAAAATTGCATTTCCAATATTTGGTAATACATATCCCAATCAGCTTACATCATCACTTATATGAAGGTACTGTTGTACCTCTGCTCCGACAAATGGATGACGACCTGACCAGGTGGGATGCACTCTGCTTTCGATTGTGGGAAGAATAGAGGTATTGAGGAAGAATATCCTCCCTTGCCTCCTCTTCTTGTTTGCATTCCTCCCAATCTCAATTACATGCACCACCTAGAAAAAAAATAAAATGAGGGTGATCTCGATTTATATGGGGAAGGGGTAAACTGAGATTGTCTTGGAATCTCCATCTACTGCTGAAAGGGAAAGGAGGTTTAGGGGTACCACACCGACATAGGTATTAAGAACCATGCCAGCTACAACATATATACTAATTTCTGTGGGGGGGGGGAGCCCCAAGTTGGTCTAATCTGGAGTGGGAGGCATGGGTCAGGGAAAAACTGTTTAACACAATCACTTCATAGACGTTAAGGCAGACACAGACTCCATGGTCCAAAACCCTCTTAGAGACTAGGTTTACTAGGTGTTTTGGGGCACAAGAAGGCTGTTAGCCCATCGAGAATGTCCCCCACAATTAGTACACAGTCCTCCACCAGGCAGAGGATAAGAAAGGTATATGCGGGTACGCCCTCAAAAGATTAGAGGAGGGATTTCACCCAGGGAAGATTGACCCCATATACAGATGGTGGGAGCGAGTAGGGCTTAAATTTGTTGGGCAAGCATTTAAGAACAGTAACATCAAATCCTTTGCCCAGCTTCAGGGAGAGCTTCAAATCCCACAAAGATGCTTTTACTGTTTCTTGCAGCCCCACTATTTTCTGTCGATAGAGCCACAGAGATCAGCAGGAGAAACAGAGAAGCACTGTGAAGAAGGTAGTGTTGGTGACTTCTGGGCTAGCCTGTAAATATGCCACCTACTGTTGAAAATGCAGGATCTCTACAGGGAGAATGAGTTTGAGGCCTATGGGATCATACAACAGAGGTGGGAGGCAGAAGTAGGTGCATTACTAACAGGCAAAGAGTGAGAGTGTTTTTTGACAAGGGCCAATAAAACCCTGGTACCGCTGGAAAATACTGAGTAGCTACTTTAGGACACAAGCTGTTTCTGCTCACCTTGGAGTCTCCTTCTCAGATCACTGCTGGAGAAACTGCCATCAAAGAGCCCACCACATGCATATTTTCTGTGGGTGCCCAGAATTGACTGTATACTGGAGGGAGGTCACCACAGCCATAGGGGACATGCTGAAAACTGAAGTCCCACTACATTTGAAATAGCTGGTGTGGGGCCTTCCTCCAGAGGGAGCAACTATTCTACATAACTATAGCAGCAGTATTAAAGGCTGTAACCTCAAAATGGCTCCAAGCGTTGCCCCTGACAAGTGGTCAGTGGTTAAAAAATTGCAAACTGCTGTTAAGAATGGAGTGGTTGACAGCAGGTCTCAGAAATTCTGTGGATTCTGTGGATAAAATGAAATCAAGATGTCTGTCCCTCTTATCTTCACTGAGCGCAGGGATGGTGGGGTGCTAGAATACCTAGTAAACCTGAAATGAACACCCAAATGGGTAAAAGGACCCCCTAGAGAACATTTAGGGTAGTAATAGTTGTAGAGAGACTAGATTAATTATGAGATAATGATCATGATACCAAGGTAGTACCTGCAGTACCAATTACTCCATAATTTACAGGATTTATCAACTGACCTGTGCTATTGATTGTTATGATATACATTGTCTTTTCTTTGTACTTCTGTCCCCTTGTTTTTCTCATTGATTGTATTGTTGACTGTAATGTTTTATGGAAGAAGACTGAATAAACTTTTATTGCAAAAAAGAAAAAATGCTATTGTATTATAAATATAGTATGACTTTCAGAAGTGTATTATATTAATCAGTGATGGTCTCATGATTTATAATGCATAAGTATATTATAAATTGTAATTTTTTTAGTAAAAGAATTTCATATATTTGTTAGTGACCTCCTTGGAAATGATCTTAGCTCAATGGAGTGTGTAACAACTATCCCTGTTCATAATAACAACTTTATGAATACAGTTTATATCTACTACTACATGCATGCAGGATGAAACACAAACTATCCACTTTCCAGATGAAAAAATTCAGAATGACAACTGTGCATAACATATTCTAAATTTCACTTCCTGTTTCTCTTCTGCATGCATTTCATCTGGAATGGCTACAGTTGGCATTAAAACTCTGGTAGCAGGTATGGAAAAATAATCTCTTTAAAACTGCAAACTAAATAATATGTCTTGCTGTAATCTTGTCTTATTTTACAGATTTTCTTCTTTTCCCACAGCCATATTCAGGTTTAGCTCTCATTACCCCTTCCCCTGTCTTAACCAAGGAGCATACACCAGGGAAGAGGGGGACTTAGTGTGGTGGTTCCCCCTTCCCCACCCATTTATGAGCATGGGACCACCCCTAAATTTCCATCCACTTTCCGAAGCTTGAGTCACTACATGTTGACCTCTGACCCCAACCAGCTGTCACTCATGCATTACCATGCTGCACATAAAAGCCACTTGGAATGGTCAGAGGGGGAGCAATTGCAGCAGGAGATTTTGCCCCCACTCCCCAGAGTTCCAGCTATGTGCATCTGCAACCATACTTGACTTCCACTGGCCATGTCATGACGGCTCCAAGTTTCCAGTTGAGCCTGCTGCTGTAACTTCAAGCCAACTCTTTTTACTACTGTTAAGAAAACAGAAACTAACCCTACTACTCTACCCTCAATAGGCATCAGAACTAACTGATCCAGATAAGACTGAGAAAGAATTAGAATCAGGATTTTTACTTGGATGTTATGTAAACGACAGCTTTGTTTTCACTGGGATTGTAGAACAAACAGTTCTGCTGATGAAGCCTAAATCATGGCAGGGCCTGTAGCAGTTTATAGGGGCTTGCCCAAGTAGCTCTCTTGACTGAAGTTGAGGCTTGAGTTCTAGTAGTTGACTTGTGCTCTATCTGCTGATAAACCTTAGGCTGTGTCATCACAAAATGTAGAGGCAGAGATAAATGACTTCAGTATCCAGTTGTGTTTTGTTTTTTCAGTTTTTGTTGACCGGGAAAGGAGGACTACACAGATTCTGCCTATTTTCAGCCTTGTCCTGGACCCGGGAAGGGGATACATATGGATGCCAACTGACAGTGAACCGATTTAGCTGTTGGTGATATTTTTAGTGAATGTTTAGTGTTCTTTTTTAGTACTGTATTGTATGACTGATAAGTTGAATCTGAAAAAGCATTGGCATTTCACTATCTATGTCAGGATAATTCCAGCTCCAGGCTACAACTTGCAGCCAGATGGAATTTTTCCTTTCTGTAAAACTGGCACCCTCTGGGAGGGGGAGTCTACTGAGCCAGGAATCCAAAACAAAAATGAAGGGATCAGGCAAGAAGAAAAGGAAAGGGGCTTCAATATTGGCCAGTCCTGAAATCTACAAGGCAATCAGCAAATGGCCAGCAGATATAGCCATTGGCTGGTGTAACCTAGAGACCTGTTTACACTAATCTGCATGCACTGTGGCTAGTGATGCAGAGGTAGTGGAAGCCTCCCACCACATTACAAAGGCAATCCTTAAGTGTTTTTGTTCCCTGCTATGGTGGAGAGCAGAAACGCTGCAGGCACTGTCCATCCTTGTATGGTCCCTTCACACCACTTGCAGCAATGCAACTGCCTCCTCAGAGTCATGAGTCAGGAGTTGGAGGGAGGTAGCCTGCACAGAGAGAGAGAGAGAGGAGGGAGTGTGTGTGTGTGTGTGTGTGTGTGTGTGTGTGTGTGTGTGTGTGTAATAGACAGTGTTATGAAATGGGTAGAAAGAATGCTGAATTCTGATTGGCCGAGAGCTGCTTTCAGCTGGGCTGTTATCCCAGCACAATGGCCCAGCTGAAAGTATTATGTTTAAAAATGCATAAAATTTACTAAAAATTACCCATTTCATAATCACAATAAGGCACTCCAGGGGGTGTGTTATGGTGGGCTAATGGCGCTTCTCGGGTGGTGGAAGCCCTTGGCTACACCTCGTGCTTCAACCCACCCCAAGGTGGGCCATTATCCCACCACAGCACACCCCCTGTCATGCCTTATTGCTTAAACAGGTCACAAGTCAGGGGATGTAGGGAAGGTATAAGAAAAGGGAAAGAAGCCAGTCCATCGACACAGTGGTAGCACTACTACTCATGATGCTAGCAACCCGAGTTCAGGAACAAGCTTGGGTCATCAGGGGCCAGCCAGGGGAAGGAGGATCGAGCATCCCAGGGTTCACTCTCCTCCTCCTGGAAGGGGGGCAACCAGCTCCATTGCTGTACTGCCACCTGGGTGACCACAGGTGGCACTGCAGTTGGGAGCTGCTTGTGAGTTGTGGGATGTTAATTGGTGCTGCACAGTGCACGCTTGCATGTGCACATGCCTTTGCACCCACACTGCCAACATCCCAGGGGAGGAAAGGAAAGCGGAAGATATGCTGGCTGGTGGGACGATACTGCCCACCCACACATGCCCTGCACCTGGCAACTCAGGCACTACTTCCACACACTGGATCCATTCTATGGTGGAGACTGGGGGGAGTCTCCTCTTCCCCCTCCAGAGGAGTCAAGTTCTGGGGCAACTCAGGAGGCGAAGATGAGTCTTGGGGACCCCAGGGTGATGGAGCTGAGGCGGCCAAGCAGATGGGGGCTGACAGGGGAGGGGCCATAAACAGTAGTACCTGCAAAAAAAAAAAAAGGGAAAGAGTGGGAGGGACTTTTTAAAAAAAATGTTTTTAAAAGATAGAACCGGGGTCATAGGTCAATGATTACAGGGTGGGAGCCCTTAGAGAAAGAATGAGAGAGAATGTTTTCTTTTTTGAAACAATGGCTCTATATATATATATATATATATATATATATATATATATATATATATATATATATATATGTATGTAAAAAGTGGGGGATCAGAAGGGCCAAAATACCAGCAGCTACAGTTCCTGTATGTGATGTGCTAGAAAGGTCATGGGAACTGTGCACCATGCACAGGAGCTGATCTGCTGGCACAAACCAGCAGAAGGGTAAACACACACCTTAGATTTTATGGTATGGAGTAGCTGGCTAAATATACAGGCAGTAGGCATTACTACGTTGACAGAGCTTGCACTTGGGTCTGAGTCCTGGTTGCCACCTTCCTCTAAAGAACCCTTGCACCCATCAAGAATTCTGGTAGCAAATTTGCTATTTTTTGCTGTGGGACATAGTTTTAAATAATTTTTATACAACACCAGTGGAGCTACAAATGACAAGATAACAAGTTTGTAACTAACCTCAAGGTATCATGATATACTGTTGTTAATGTTGCATAATTGATATTTTGAAGGTTAGTTTCATTACAATGGAGTACTGAACCAATCAGAGAGGAACTTTTGCAACACTGCTGACATCATAAATAGGAGAATACAAATGCAAATTGATTCAATTTGAACCAGATGAAGTTGTTGGTGGTATTTTGATTGTAAGCCCCCGCTGTCTAGGGGTATCCAAGTGGTAAAGATGGGAGGGGGGCACTGCACAAGTTGGAAACACAGTCCAAGGAAAATAGAAACACTTTTTACCTGGTTCTTCTGATGGCACTGAGATGGCTCTGCTAGTTAGAGAGCAGGCTCTCTTCTTAGTTCCTGATATGGGCTGCAAAAAGACAGTGTTCATTAGCAGGTACACAGTTGCACAGTTCAAATTGATTAAGTTCAATGTCCACTCCAGAATCAAAGATGCAAAATAGATTTAATGAACAAGAAAGTTAATGAACCACTCCATGGATCATGGGGGATACATACACGGTGGGGGCACTTCACAGGCTGAAACCGGACATTTCTTCTGCAACAATCTCTTTATCCAAGAGACTGATGTACTGCATGCACACATTCCCTCAAGACAAAAAGGCTACATTCCTGACAGCAGCATTATGGCAGACTGAACCAGGCCACACCTCAGAAGTAGTTTGTATTTAGCAGCACCTCCATTTCATATCCTTTCTTTTCAGTTTAATCTCTACACAGGGCGCTGGCTTACTTTTCATTCTCTGAGTCTCAAAACTGGGCATACACTGGGGACTATGACAGCATGAGATGTTTCTACAGTCCCAATCCCATTTCCAACTTGGTCTTTCTTTAAACTTTCTCCACCAGCGGGGTTTCTTACAATACCTGAAGCATTTTCTTTACTTCAAGGTCATGCAAGTCAAATTGGTGCTCTTAGCTACACCCGAACCACTGAACACCTTCTTGACATCCAATCACTGATGCCAAGTGCCTAGAATTGCTTCCCAGAGAATTCTGCATCCTGATAATGGAAACCAACAGCACATTTGCTCATGCAGCGATTCCAGTTTCTGGATTGCCTTCACCCAGGGGACTGCTGCTTGTGCCACACGGAGCTCCTGGACAGTCTGCCACCCCACCGAGTCCCAACCAACCATTCCCCACATGGACCTTTCCCTAACTCCACAGGCTGCCCAACCTGAGGGTCCCAACACTGTAGTGGCAATCGGCCAGGGGAAAAGGGGTAGTGCTGCCACCGTTACACCCACAACAGTCCAGGCTGCCACCTCTGAACTGTGCCCCAAGCCCAAACTGCCAGAGCAGGCCCTCTCACAGGATACACACTGACCCACAGGCTGCACTCGTCCATGGGTGAAACGACCTAAAATACAGGGCCCCCATCAGTGCTTACCCCACCAAGGTGCCAGAGATCACTTGGCAGGCCTACTTCTGCTCGCTTCACCCACATAAGTTGACATGATTCCACCGCTAGAGGGGCACAAGGTATAAGGTCCCCTTAAAACATCTATGCTTTACCTTTAGGAAAAAGCCCACGAGTCCCATAAGGAAAGAGGGAGTACCCAGAGGAGGGGAGAATGATGCTGGCAACAAAAACAGTTGCTTGAAGGAGAGTTCAGCATGCATGTTTTTAGTATGGCTCTTTGGAGGGAGTGGTGTGTCTCCCTTGGCCCAACGAACCACGATCAAAGCCTTGTTATTTACTGGTACTTCAAGTGATTGATGTACAAATGCTTAGGCAATGTAGTAGGAATGGATTGCAGGATGCTCTAAATACTGGTAGGATGTTAGGCATGGAGTTTATTTGTAGTAGAGTAGGTAAAATATGAGTACAGTTGACGTAGTTGGTTAGGACTAAATGCTTGTGCAATGTAGATTTGATGTTCACTCTCTCTGTCCATGCAACAGGGCCTACAGCCCTTTTAAGGAAACATAAATGCACAGCAACCATCTTGAGGAGGGTTCTACCCCTAGAGGTGCTGCAGGGACAAAGTCCCCTTAGAGCAAAGGAACCTTAGGGAAGAAGCCCAAAAATGTACAGTCAAAGGCAATGGCTAGAATGTTCAGAAACACCAACTTCCCATAAGGAGAGATGAAATGGAGTCAATAATAAATGATACTTGATAAAAAGTAACTGAACAAGAATGTACAACCACCATCTAGGCCCAATTCATGGTGAATTATTATAAATTATATTGTGACCTTCAGCACAAAGGAGAGGAAAAGCCTCCTTGTAGAGGAAACTTCTTGGGGATCAAAGGCCTTAGGTCATGATCCCTCCAGGCCTAATATTTTATTTAAAATTAAACCTTGAGGAGAATGCTTACCCACAGATGCAAAGAACACCCATGGACTCATAAACTCCAGCAGACTGCTTCAATTAGAAGAAAGAATGGTCTGTGTCTTCTGACTTTGATGACAATATCACCTTCTTGAAGGTGCTACAAGTCTTGACCTTGCAAACAAAAGAGTCCATGCATGAAACTAGTCCGTCCCTGTAGAGGTGCTTGGTGGGCTAGAGCTTAAAGCTAAAGGAACAACGGGGCTGCAGTATGGACACTGATGAGAAGAAGAGATTTACATACAGCTGCTTCAGGCCTGGAAGCCCATATACTCTCCTCTGAAGTATAAAACCCATAGTGGAATTGTTGGAGGCAAGCCATTGAGGGGCAAGGTCAAAGGATAACACAGAGCTCTCTAGTGGCAGAAAAAACATTTGGGTGAGCCGGTTAGTTACATTGGGTGGAATGCATGGTAGTTGTTGAGGCATGTGCCCTGTAGTCATTTGATAATCACTGGAGTGTGTGTCCCAAAAAAATAACTCAGAATGTATGAATTTTGAGTGATAGGCCTGAATGAGTAAGGTGGAATGCTAGTGGAGGGCAAATCCCTGTATACAATTGTATGATATAGGTGTTAGGCTCCAAGGAGAGGAGCTGGATGACCAGCTGAGCAGGCTGGGGCCAGCATTACTGGGAGAAGCAGTGGATCAGAGTCCAAAAAATCCAGAGGGCCACAGACCACTAAGACAGCATGGAGGCAAGGCAGAAAAGGGCAGAAGGAGCATCTTCCAGCATGGACAGGCAGAGGGATGCCAAGGGGCAGCATAACAGCAGTGGCCACCAGAGGAGGTAAGAAGACATACCAGAAGGTAAGGCATGGGCATCCAGGACAAGACAGCAGGGACAGCCAGCACTAAAGCAGGAGGATCAGAAAGGCCAAAGAACAAGAGTATCTGGTAAGCAGCAGTATGCAGAGCAGGGCACAGGACGAAAAAGGCATCCCCTGTAAAAGAGAAAGGCCCATGCCTGCACCAGTGTGAACACAGAAGTAAATCGAACAGGGAGAACCATCCTGAATGGACACACAGCAGGACAAAGGGAAGCACACAAGAAGTGGGAAGATGGCAGCAGGAGCAGCAACAGCAGCGGAAGAGTCACAGATGTAAGATTCCAGGAGAAGGCAGCAGCAACACACATGAAAGGCCAGCAGAGTAACAAAATGCAGCAACAAAGAGAATGGAGTCTGATGGGCTCAGACATTTTTAAAAAACAAGTTGCCCATGGACAACCATGACTTTGAATTTGGTTGCCTGGCCAAAATGTTCTGTTGTCCTGCTGTTTTAAAGCAAATTTTTGTGACGAGTTTTACTGTGATTGATTTTGATGGCTCATGACCCCTCAACTTTCAATAAATTGTAATAATCATGTAGTAACATGAATTAAGCACATTAATCTTGCTTTGGGACTGTATATGTATAGTAACAAGTATGTAGACAGTCATGTCTCAGTCTTGGACAGTAATTCTTTTGTTTTTCATTGCAGATGTGAGTGAAGCTAGCAAACTGAATGGCCAGGCAGCAGGTGAGACTAGGACTAGGAGGGGGAAAAGAGAGAGAGGGAAAGTATTCTGTCTTGTAGAGAGGAGAAAGAGAGTGGGAGAGAGGTGAGATGAGAGACTGTAGTGCCCATTGCTGTTATTAAGAATTATCACAGAGCTAAGAAATCAGAGTAGAATTAATTCTTCACTAGATTTTCAGCCCAGTTAATGGAGCTGGTGCTGGAGACAGAAAGTCCATGAATGTGCCTTGTTCCAGTTCCTTCTTCAAGCCAACACAAACTAGTCTCATGTGGTTGGAAATCATCTGTTTTAAGACCATTCACCTGTATGGATATCAAATCCTGTAGTGTGCCCTGCTGCAGGTTTGTTCTAGGACTAGACTTAATCAAGTTCATTGCAGAAAATCCTCATTCAGCAATTGCAGTACTACATGATAATGTGAAAAGTAACTCCACCAAAAGTAATGTATTTTTAAATGCTGATGGTCTAGTTGCCAAAATCCTTATAAGACAGCTTTGTGGGGTGTCCATGCTGGTGTATAAGTGTTATTTTAAAAAGAAGCCACACTGTCTTTTTCCTCTTCTGTAACAACTTCTGTGAAGTGATTTAGAAGACACTCAAACCGTTCATCACCATAGTGGGCCGATTGTTTCTTATCGCTAGACCACAGAGTGGGGTAAAGGCTTTGAAACCAGGAAAATGGTGGTTGTTGCAGTCTACTGAATCTGGCATCGATGTGCTCGATAACAGCATCAAGCATTTCCTTTTGTTGGTTTTGAAGTTTTGGTTCTAAGGTTCCAGGAAGTTTCACCCCTTGAAATTCTCCCTCTTCATTAACTACATGTTTTTGCATATATGTCCCAGTATTATCCTTCATAGACACATGTTCTAGTACTCCACCTTCTAGTTTCTGTAGTACCTCAAACAAAAGCAAGTTATCCATTTGAAAGGTATGAGAAAGTTCAGTCACAACAGTGAAAGGGTCCATCATGAAATGCAAAGTCCCAACACATTTGGTAGTCTTGCCCTCTTTCAGAATGCTCTTGACCCTGGCTACATCAACCCCTGACTCAGTGGCCACCACATTTTTCATGTGAGCAACTGTTAGCTTGTCATTTTTTATCAGTACTTTTAGTGCCTGTGTCTGACTAGCAACCCACTGCACTTGATGTAGTCCAATAAATAAACTAATGTAGATTCAAAAACTTCTGCTAAACTCTGAATTTGGCCGCATCTTTTAGGACTAAGATGATAGAATTTGAAAATGTCATTCAAGACTGATTCAAATCTTTTAAGATAGGGATCAGCTTTTTTTCTGATTGTGACTTGCAAGTTCCAGAGTATGTTTTATGCAGAAGACCACAAAAACATGAAGAGATTCATGTCTAAACGTAGCCAGCACCCCATTCATACAACCCATATTCAGTGCTGCACCATCTAAATGTTGACTCACCAATTTTGCTTTTAGTTCCTCTGGCCCAATTCCCACAGTCTGTATTATAGATTTTATTCCTTCAGTTATGCCATCAGATGTGGAAGACTCCTGGTCCACAATGTCTTTTTTTTTTGTTAATCCAAGTTTTATTGGTTTTAAAAAATATACAAATTACAAGTGAGGCCCATAACAGTTGAGCATCCTTTGGTAAACACAAACAAAAACAACAACCAGCTTCATTTTTCTCTAATCTCCCTCCCCTCTTAACCCCCCCAAAATGTGCCTTAAATAAAAAACATTAAATAAAATGACAGTGAACCAAAGCCAATAATAAATGAGGAGTTAAACCTCTGTAACAACTCGTATACTCACTGCAAGTAAAGAGCATACAACTCGCCCCATTTCTTGTTAAATGAGGGTAAGCTGTTGAGAGAACTGGCAATCAAACGTTCTGTTCTAAAACTAATAGATAGCTCATTTAGCCATTCAGCATATGATATTGTCAGTTGGTCCATCCAATGCTTTAGTACAAGCTTTTTGACTATAATAGATATTAGCGCCATGTGGAATTTACGTTCTTTTACCTTAATGCTGGAATATATGCCCAATATACATATTTCTGCCATGAAGAACTCCTCTAAGCCCAAGAGGGGGTCAAACTTGGATTGTATTATACACCAGACAGGGACCATCTTTTCACATTGCCAGAAAATATGTACAAGATTCCCCTCTGAACTACCACAACTAGTACAAGTGGAGTCTGGAAGTCTGCCTAATTTGGCCAAAATGATGGGAGTGTAGTATATATTATTCAAAATATGATACTGGGTGAGTCTCAGTTTGTCCTGAGTATGGTAGATATAAAGGTACTTCCATATTTGAGTCCAGTTAGGGGTTATGTCAGGCATTAGAGAGTTCCAAACTTTAGAACCTGACAGAGGGTTGGGAAACTTGTAATTAATGAGGAAAGCATACAACATAGAAATGGGGTGGGACTTAGTTGCCCGTTCCAACAGTTGACCCAAAAACGGCTCAGCCAGAGATACTTGAGAGTGAAACCGAAGGTACCACTTATTAAATGCCTCAATTGGAAGATCTTAAAGATCTGGTCCCTTGGTATATGAAATTTTATCAGAATCTCAGGGGAAGAGAGAAGGCAATCCTGGGAAAATAAGTCTTCTACCCGAGACCCCTGTAATTGTGGGAGCCATTGAGAGGAAAGACAGGAACCACCTATCTTTATATTAGGATTGGAAAGCAGGGATTGGCCGAAATTATATTTAAGGGGAATCTTGAAGTAAGTGCAACACTGAGAGAGGACTTTGAGAGAAGTGTTAATCACAGAATTTTGTAATGGAGCTGGAAGCATTGAGTTTGATAGATAAAATATGGTGGAGGGGTTTAACCCATGTAAGCTCAGAAGGCGATTTTCTAGTTCTAGCTAGATAAGGGTATAAACGTTGTTACTAGTGGATAGCCATCTTCCGATTTTGGCCAAATGACTAGCCCAGTAATATAATAGAAAATTAGGGAGGCAGAGCCCTCCCAATTCCCTGGGAAAAGAGAGTTTAAGGAAAGCGTGACATGGACCTTTATCTAACCAAATAAATTTTGAGATGATGGAGTGTATATGTTGGAAGAAGGATAGCGGAAGCCATATGTTTAGCAAGTTTAAAGGGTAGAAAAGGTGAGGGAGAACGTTCATCTTAATGATATTTATACAACCCCATAAAGATAAGGGAAGACTCGTCCATCTCTGAAGATTCTGTTGTATGGTAATGACCAGGTCATCAAGGTTTAATTTCTTGGATTTAGTGGGATCCGTTGACAGGAATATGCCTAAGTACTTAATGGATTGTGATGTCCATTTCATACCAAACTGTGTGAATTCTGATTTAAAAGTGAAGGCATTCAGAAGGAAGATTTCTGTTTTAGAGAGATTTAATTTTATAGTTAGAGAGACGACTGTACTGAGCTATGACTTCCAGAGAGTGCTGCAATGAAGAAACCGGTTGTTCCAAGTGAAGAAGAATGTCATCTGCATATACTGAGAAGGTTAAGGTTTGGTTAAGCATTTGAATACCTCGGGTCTGGGAAGTTTGCTTAATATGGTGTAGAAGAGGTTCTAAATAAAGATTGAACAGGAAAGGTGAGAGGGGGCACCCTTGTCTAGTGCCAGTGTATAAAGGAAATCGGGAAGAGAAAACACCATTACAATAGATTTTGGCTGAAGGTGAGGAGTAGGCTGATTGTATCCGCTGAATGAATGGGAGAGGGAAACCCATTTTCTTTAGTGTTGCCCAAAGAAATTCCCAGTCCACTGTGTCAAACGCCTTCTCTGCATCTAAGGAGACCAGCGCCATAGGAGAGTGGGAAGACTGGGCAACAGAAAAGAAGTGCTTAAGAGTTCTGAGATGGCTGGTAGATGAATGACCCGGTACAAATCCAACTTGTTCGGCGCTCAGTAGATGAGCCCATACATTTTTAATCCATAATGAAAGAATTTTAGTCAGAATTTTAATATCGCAATTGAGAAGTGAGATCAGTCTATAGTTAGCTGAGTCTAATTGGGACTTATTTGGTTTAAGTAAGAGGATAATTTTGGCTTCCAGTAAGGTTGGATCAAGAGTATCAGCTGTGAACATACGAGAGTATAACTTGAGGAGTAGGGGGGCCAATTCCTTAGAAAACACTTTATAGAAATTAGATGGGAACCCATCAGGGCCTGGTACTTTGTCTGGAGCTAAACTATTAATAGCTTCCATTATTTCCGTGACAGTAATAGGAGAGATCAGGAAGGTCTGATGGTGAGATAGTAGACAAGGGAGACTGAGAGAATCTAGGTAAACCTCGATAACTTGGGATGTTGCTGGGGTAGAGTGTGTACTGTAAAGTGTACGATAAAAAGTCTCTAACACTTGTATAACATCCCAGGGCATAAATTTGGTGGAGCCGTCCGGCGCCAAGATGGAAGGTATCAATCTGGAACTTTCTAATTTACGTAGACGTAAGCCCAGTAGTCTTCCTGCTTTCTCCCCTTGGTTCACATATTTGGATTTGGTCTTTAGGAGGGCAAATTCAGCCTTCTCCTTCACCAAGTCTGCATATTCATTCCTTAGAGCTAACAGGAGATCTAGGGAAGTTGTAGAGGTAGTAGAGGAGAGAGAGTTTTCTGATATTCTAATTTGGTTTAAGAGAGACAGAGCTCTAGCTTCCCATCCCATAGCCTTTTCTTCTGAGATGCTAATTTAATGAATTCCCCTGTGAGGCAGCATTTGAGTGTACACCACATCACATCCTCTCTCTGTGTACAGCCCTTGTTAAGATCCATAAAGGAGAGGATGAGTGATTTTATGTGGGATACAGTGGTATTGTCTTTTAATAATTGCGTGTTCAGTCTCCAAACTGTATCTCTCCGTAGATCTGGGTCTGGGGATAATATCAGCCATGCCACTGAGTGGTCCGAAATAACAACGGGTTCTATACCGGCTTGGCCAAGACCCGGCAAGAGAGGAAGACTGATTAGAATATGGTCTAGTCTGGACCAGAACTGATGGACACTTAAGTAAAAAGTAAAAAGGTGATGGGAGGGGTTAAAAATTTGCCATGGGTCGCAGATTCCTAACATATCAATAAAGTTGGTCAGTGATTTTTGAGACGGGGAAGGGGGTTTGAGTGATAGATAAGATCTATCCAGATCCTGAGTAGGTGGTACGTTCCAGTCCCCCAAGATCAAGGGAGCTGGTAAAAAGTAGTAGTAGTAGTAATGATTTTATTCATTATAATGAACAAGGTAAAACAATCCCATTGAGTACACAAATACACTCATTTTCAAGGGACACCTTCTACGAGATACATGACCTGGTTACAATAAAGGGAAAAAAGTACACAAACATACAAAAATACAAATATACATGTACACAATAAATACATACATGTCATACATATAAATTACATCAAAACGAAAACACCTAAACAGTCACCCATTTTCCAATGTCACACAACATTCATGCAATTTCTCACCTTGCCTATGATACCAGGATCTAATATTCATCCAGCTTACTTTAACTCCATAACTTCTCAAGTCAGGAGGCAGGTTATTCCAAATTTTTGGACCCACATAAAACAATGTTGCACACCCATTCCTTGTCCTAAACTTTGGTAATTCAAACTCTATATATTGAGCTGATCTCAATCCCCTACTTGGATGTTTAATTCTCAAATCTTTAGCAATATATTCAGGTAATTTATCCCATCCTATATTTCTATATAGCTCACAATGATGTGTGAGTCTATGTAACCCTGTAATATACCTAGCCATCTTATTATATAAAACATCTAATTTTTTCAAATCAGCTTTATTTGCACCCCTATAAATTGTATCCGCATAATCAATTACTGGCACTAACATTGTATTAATCACATGAAGCCTTGTGTTCCTGGAAAAATTACTTCTAATTCTATATAACATCCCCAATTGTTGCCCTAGTCTCCTGACTAAATTATTTATATGAACAGGCCACTTGCAATGTACATCCAACCATAACCCTAGATATTTATACTCATCAACTGTCTGTAAGATGGAACCATCTCTCACTATTATTTCCAATAATTTTATCTGAAGATTTTTCCTTTTTGTCGAAACAACATTACCTTAGTTTTAGTAGTATTCAACACTAATTTATTCATGACATAATATTCCTGTATACCATCAAAGGCTGATTGTAATGTACATTGCACACTGTGAATGTCCTTATCTGAAACATACATAATAACATCATCAGCATACTGGTGATATTCCAATTTATCTTGCTTGAAATCTAAATCACTAGTGTATAAATTAAATAATAGGGGCCCCAGGATTGTTCCTTGAGGTACCCCTTGTTTTATTGCCTAAAATCTGAAGTATATGAATTTAGAAACACTTTTTGTTTTCTACCTCTCAAATAATTGGAAAACCAAGCTACCACTTTATCTGAAAACCCCATATTTAACAATTTATCAGTCAATATTTCATGATTTAATGAGTCAAAAGCTTTTGACAAATCAATCATGATTGCCCCTGTTAGCAATCCATTGTCCATAGCTATCTGAATATCCCCCGTTACTTTTATTAATGCAGTTTGAGTACTGTACCCTTCTCTGAAGCCTGACTGATTCTATGTAAAATATTCTGTTCTTTTATATATTGCTTAACCTGCTTGGCCACCATTTTTTCACAAATCTTTGCTACTACTGGTATTAATGATATTGGACGATAATTACTAATCTCTTGCTTTAATCCAGATTTAAAAATTGGAATTACTTTTGCACATTTCCATTCATCTGGTACTTCAGCTGAATACAAAGACAACTCAAAAATCTGTGTCAATGGATGGGCAACAACTGGGGCAGCAAATTTTAACAATTTACTGCTAATCTCATCTAGTCCAGTAGCCTTTCTTTCATTAATATGCAACAGTTCTATTAAAACATCACTTACATTTATATAACCAAAATCAAATGATCGATCTGGCTTCCTTTTAACATTAATGAACTTTTGAGTCCCAAAAATAGTGCCATCTATACCCTCCTTTTCAACCCCCATATTAACAAAAGATCATTAAAACAATTAGCCACTTCTGAACTTTGTTCAAATTCTCTACCTTTAATTTTAAAAGTTTGTAGGTAATCATTTTTTCCCGGATTTTGTAATTTATGGATTAATTTCCAAAATTTACCTGGGTGTGAAAACTGGGTATCCTTTAACACATATTTATAATAATCTGCCTTTGCCTTTCTAACATCCTTAATATATTTATTTCTTAAGGCTCTATAACCATCCCAATCCTTCTGTTTCTTTGATTTCTTTGCCTTTAGCCACTGAATATTTCTCTTTTTACTTAAATTGTGCAAATTCCCATTATACCAAATAGCATTTTTTAATCCACGATAAACTTTTTTCACAGGTGCATGCTGATTACAAATGTTTTCAAATTCTTCCCTAAAATACTGCCATGCTTCATTTATAGTGGGAATTAAAGCTATTCTCTCCCAATTTACTTTTTCAAAATCCAGCATAAATGCGGTATAATCAAATTGTCTAAATGTCCTTTTGGAAACCCAATATCCAGTTTTAATACCCTTCTCTTTGGCCCTCACACACACCACCCCCTGATGATCACTAAACATATCTAACAAAACACTACTCATTTTGTATTTTTCCTCTCTTGTAGTAAAGATTAAATCCAAAGTAGAGGAAATCTCATTATCTTTACTATTAATTCTAGTTGCCCCATTAATTAACTGATTTAATCCAAGTCTATCTGACAAATCAACAAGTTCATGATCACTTGTAATTTGTTCCCAATTCACATTAAAATCACCAATCAACAGTAATTCGTGTGTGGTTTTAAATTTATATAAATAATCATACAGGACCCCAAATTTTGATGAATGAATTTTAGGCGGTTTATACACCCGCAATATCACTATAGGTAATGAAAGGAAATCTAATTCCATTGCTAACACTTCAATCCCCTGAAAATCCATGTCATTTTGTAGAATTTTGATGTTTAATTGCCAGTAGCATACGCCGCATCCCCCTACTTTTTTGTTGTGATCCTGTCTGAACAGCAAGTATCCATCAATCTGAAAGGAAGAGGATGGTATCTTTATACTTAACCAAGTTTCTGTTAGGATAATTAAATCTACTTGATGTTCTAACACCCATTCTCTAAAAACGTCCATTTTATTACTCAAACTGCGCATATTAAAGTGTACAATTGAAAAATCTTTCCCCTTTATAGTATTCATAAAAACTGCTTCCATTTGTGATGGACCTGGATTCAAATGTATATTTCCGCTAAGGATCAATAACGTGGTAACAAAAACAAGTTTAATCCATCTTTCCCTCTGTTGGAGATTTCTACTTATAAATCTTTTAATTATTCTGTTATAAGTATTAGCCAAGGAGACATAGACCTGTACTTGATTAGACCCTATACGAATACCACTTACTTTAAACAACATTTCATGTATCCCCGATGACATAACTTGGGAAGAAATTGACCAGTTAACATCCTTACCATGATCTCTTGAGACAACACTAATGTCCCTTACCAATTTACCTTTTTCATAGGCTGTTATTCTATACAAACAGATTAATAAAAGTAACAAACAAAACAACCTAAGTACAACATGAGTATACATGATTATTTAAATCCTACACTGAAAAACTTAAAAAAAATAAACACCTTTTACATATATAATTTTCTCCTAATCTACACCTTCAGTTTAAAACTTTACTACTACTATATATTTAAAAAAAAACAAGTCTACACAAAAATGACCACAAACTAATAATTAACTATGTATCAAATTACACATTACTATCTAATCAATACAATATATCCCCAGGTCATTTACACAAACCCTCTATATAAGTGGGTTTTAGACTAATAAAATATATAAAATTCTGATGCCGAGTGGCGCTTGCGCGGTGGAGCAGCATGAGTTTTAAACACCAGAATGTCCCTCCCCTAATTGCAGACACCCTATGGCTTGCCGCTGAGCCCCCTATACCAGATCTGCTGGGGAAAAGTCAATACAAAGCAGCTGTGCTGGAATCAGTCCCGGACAAATTACTCACTGAAGATCACAATGCAGTGAAGTAAAAAGCAGTAAAAAGGTGGCAATTTTATTGGCTAGGTCCATGAAAAAATTTGTGTCTCCCCCTACGGGGCCATAAATAGAGGTTAAAACCACCTTGGTATTATTTAGGGTACCTTTAACTAAAACAAATCTGCCCCCTGGGTCTGAGATAGTTGCCTCTGTCTGGAAGGATACGTGTCCCTTCATTAAAATTACCACCCCTCTGCTTGCTGAGGAATCACCTGCCATAAAAATTTGGGCAACACCTTGCTTATGCAACCAGCTGGATTTGCTGATTAATAGATGAGTTTCTTGAAGCATAATTATATCCGCATTGAAGAGGGTGCAGTGTTTGAGGACCTGATATCTTTTTGTTAGGTTCCTAACTCCTCTGACATTCCACGTGACAATTTTCATTGCATTGTTAGCCATTGTCTGCAGTAACAGGTAATATCCAAGGTTTATTACATCTTGAGTAACCATAATCCCCAAGGCACATTCACCCCTCCCCCCCCAAAGACTCTCACATTAGGAAAAATAAAATCTCTGTCCAAAATTAGCCAGTATAGAGCCTGATACAAATCTTATATCTCTTATAATCAGTAGTAATAAATTACTTGTAAATACTACAAATAAGAAAGAAACTAAGTCATATGGGGATCTACCCTTTCCTCTTAGCATTAAACCCCAACAACTATATACACCCAACCTCCAATACAAAAAAAAAACATAAGCTTACTTCTAGTCTGCGTATACACCTCCTTGGAGGTTTTACCCCGATGGCCAGAAATCCCCAGGAGCCATCTAAGAATAATCTAGTTATGAAACCTACTGGCACTTCAAATCCTAATATAAATCCCTGGCATATTAGATACCATATGCCAATAGATAAAAATCCAGTAATGAAAGTACAGCCATCTTCCCCCTGAACTAGTACGTTATGCAGTTACCTTGAACCTGCGCCATCTAGGCCCCCCCACACACCCCACCTCCCTTAATTGCTCTGCAACCCACTAACAATAGTAACTATAAAAACAAATAAGGAACCAAAGGAGATATGTTAATGCACAGGCTTGGTCCTGCCTTTTATGTATATCTGCTTAAATGTACTACCCTTTAAACTAGTTTAAACTAGCAAGGAATCAAGGGTCAAGGTGGTAAAAATACAGTGCTACCTACCATCGTTTGGATCCATCCTCAAAAAAAACTCTAAATGAAAGAAGTGGGGGTGATCAGTCTCAAAATAGAACAAGAGGGGAGAGCTTGGGCCCCGCAAATCTTAACTGAAGAAACCACATTCCTGGTGTTAAAGCATAACCCAAACCCACTCACCAAACCTTTCCCTCATCTGAGCATGCAGTCCGTATGTGCTCTCAACATTAAACCTTTTAGTTTAAATAACGAGTACTTACAGGGGCCTGCATCCCAAATCCATGTCTAGGCAAGGTAGAAGAAATCATAAGGGGAAGGGACAGAGATCAGTCCCAATGCAAATATGCCCTCCAGAAGCCACCTTATGTAAACCAGTTCCTATTTCCATAGAGAAAGCCCCTATGGAAACTCCAAACCCGAGGACTGAGGCCTAATCGACCCCAAAATGGACCAGTTAATCCTGCATTATCAGGGCGTGTCAAATGGAAAGGGGGGACCAGGCACTCCAACCCCTAAACCCCAGAAATTTTTAACCAACAATTAACTAGGCACCTAACAAACAGCTAGACCTGCTCAGACAATATACAGTCTGCTCAGACTGTTTTAAATAAGTTAGGCAGATGAATCACCAAATCCAATGTTGTTTGAGCTGGCAGTTCATAAGAAATCCAGGAGTCCTCCATGGAGACCTGCAACTTCGCTGGGTACATCATCTTGAAGGGGATGCTTGCCGCTATCAGCTTGCTGACTATTGAGAGAAAGCCTGCCCATTTCTGCTGAGTTTCGAAAGGCAAGTCCTGTGAGATACAGAGCATAGAAGTCTCCCAGGAGATTTTATGCAGTTCCATGGCTTTCATCAGTACATGCTGCTTCTCGATAAAGCTTAAGAATTTAAGTATAATCGGCCTGTGGGGGGCTCCTGGAGTGGGTCTCGGCCTTAGAGAGTGATGAGCCCTTTCAATTTGGTAGGTGGAATTGAGTGGGGAAAGGCCCACAACTTTTTGTAGGAATTTCTGTAAGAAAGCCATGATATTAGTACCTTCCTCGGTCTCCGGTAAGCCGATGATCAAGATATTATTTCTTCTACTTCGTCCCTCCAGGTCTTTGGTTTTTAACTGTAGCTTGTTGAGTTGTGGACGGAGCTGTGTTAATTCTGGGTCGGTTTTGTCTATCCATTTTTCCAGGGCATCGAGTGGGCTTCAGTGTCTCCCACTCTCCTCGTAAGGCTGGTAATATCATTTTTAATGGATTTTAATTCCGACGAGATGTCAGACAGGGTTTCTCGAAAAGGCAGTAGTTCCTGCAGAAAGCGGTCTTCAGTCAGGGGAATTGCGCCAGTAGATGAAGAGTTTGGCTTGTTAATCACAGTACTTTGAGCTCATGATTTCTTCGGAGTTTTCTCAGGAGTGGATGGTGGTGTGTGTTTCATAGGGGCCTGCCTCATATCATCCTCCATCGCGGCAAGTAGAGCCAATCGCGATGTAATGAAATGAAAAAAAATTGTCGCTGAAGGCAGTAGATCTTGTCCCCAGTTGTATTTTAGCAGACAAACCTCGGTTTTTAAATGATTAAAAGTGGTGGTGTAGGGTGCAGAGTGGGAGCCCAGACCAGTGCTGCTACCAGGTTCCTTGCATCACGTGATCTCCTCTCCTGGTCCACAATGTCTACAAAAATGGTGTTTAGTCTGTTGACATGTATTGAGTCTTGGCATTGCTACTGATCTGTCAGTACATCCATCAGCTAGTACGCATATAAACCTAGCAGTCTGAATGTCATTTAAGAAAATTCTGTTTAAGTGCTTCTGCCATTGCATGTGCAAAATCTTTTACACCATAGATGTTAAGATAATTTGAGCCAAGATTAAGGCAATTTTTTGCCTGTAATTTGACAATTATTTCAAAATCCGAGAAACTAGAACTTCCACGGTAACGGTGACATCACACATGCATATGGAGCTTATGGTGGCCATCTTGGGCATGGCAGGCTGTTTTTTCCAACAAAACTGCATTTTGTTCTTGGAGCCCTGCGAGCGCTCTTAAACCGGCAAAGCAGCCACGTTGGCTCTGACCAGAGTTTTTTTCAATTAGGCAGAATGCAGGAGTTAGAACTAAGTCCACTGTCTGCCCCAAAACAACTCCTCAGCAGGACTGTTTTATTAGGTAGGACCAGACCATCCAGCAGGACTGTTTTTTAAACGAGCAATTTGTTTCCTTATCCCTTCTTTAGTTTAAGCACAAATCACAGACAGAAAACGACCTAATGCCGTACACACTCATTCACTCTGTGAGTGTATGGTGCTGTGCTATGTGACTGACTTTCCTCTCCTCAAGCTTTTAGCACAGAACTGCAGAAATAGCTATTTACCTATTATTAATTTATTTATCTGATTTAAAGTGGCACTGTCAGCTCTGAAGTGAAATATGTAGTCATCTGTGACCAATTTATCTCTAACAACTGAATTAAAATGCTGTTGCAAATGCCCCACTATGTTAAACAATGTATTTTTCATACATACTAAGCATTTTACAGTTTGTGACGAGCAACTGCTCAACTTCAGCTGCCGGCTCCATAAACGCACATGTGTAGAATGGTACCGTCCTGATAGCAAAATCCCTGCATGGCCGTTTCTGCTTTTTCCAGGATGAGTTCAGTTATGGCTATTTTCTTAGAGTGTGAGCCTCTGAATTCAGATATGTCACTCTTGAACAAAAACGAGCACTGAAAGTGCTAAAAAATGAAGTTTGGAAAAACTGAGCCATGGTCCTGAGCATGAGCATCAACTATCATCGCTGATATGCATGCTTGGGATCTCATCTCAGTGTTTCAGATTTCTTTTTTTTTAGCAATTTCTGCGCTCATTTTCATTCAAGAGTGACATCTCCTAATTAGAGATGCAGCAAAGTTTTACTTCGCCCACGAATTTTCCATGAAGTGGCCAAATTCACCTCTGCAGAACAATTCGCAAAGTTGTCCCATTAAAGGTCAATTCACCATTCATAGCTTTGCATTGCTTTTGGGTTTTTTGTTAAGTGAAAATTGCACTTAAAAAAAACCCAAAGCAAGGATAAGTTACAAACGTCAAATTCCCTGTGTCTAGTAACCCCCCACCCCGCTTGGGTCCCCAATGTAAAACAGTTTTTATAAAATTGTTGGTGTCTACTGGTCCTGGCCCTCCCCATATTCCATTGCTGGCCCCAGTGTAAAAATAATATTTTATAATGTTTTACAAAATCCCTGGTGTCTTGTGTTCCCTCCAGCCGATCGCCAACTCCAATGTTAAATAACATACACAAAATCCCTGATGTTTAGTGGTCCCCCCCAATCACCAGCCGCAATGTAAAATAATATATACAAAATCCCTGGTGTCTAGTTGCCCCCCACCTATTGCTGGCCCAATGTAAATTAGTATACATAAAATCCCTGGTGTACTGGCCCCGCTGACACAGGGGTAGTGCAACTGATTGCGATGCCAGCACCCCGGGTTCAGTAGTGAGCCAGGGTCATTGGAGGGATGGCCAGAGGGAGGAGAATTGAGTACCTGATGGGCTGCTCTCCTTCTCCAGGAGGGGAGGACTGCAGACCTCGCTGCTATACCACCACCTTGGTGACCATGGGTGGTGGTGCAGCAGAGGGAGCAGAAAGGCAGGAAGGGGCAAACGTTGACCGAGGACCAGAGCAAAGGCACATCTCTGCATGCCTCCAACTCATTGGTCCTTCTAAAGCACTGACATCTGCAGGGGGCCGGGACTAGAACATAGGGAAAAAAACCATGTCTGGACCAGGTGACGGGCTTCCACACCAACGACCAAGAGGAGCCGAGGGGGTATGGCTGCAGGTGAGGGGTTATCTGTGAACTAGCTGGAGTGGTGCACAAATGGAGCAGACCCCTTGGTCCTTACGGTGTAGCTGTAAGGTGCATTGGAAGACCCTGAGAGCGGGACCAGACATGGAGATGAAGGGGGCATAAACAGTAAGTAAAATAAAAAAATCCCTGGTGTGTAGTGACCCCCCCACCAGCAATCACCAGCCCCAAGGTAAGAAAGGAAAATATATCAATGAAATCACTGGTGTCTAGTTGACCCCCCACTCTGTCAGGTACTGCCCCACCACCCGCTCCCCTCCACCCCGACCAAGCGGGCAACAGCACATCCTCCTCTTCACTCCCACCACAGCTGGTCACACAACTGACACTGTAATGAATGAGGCGATGCCTGTATAAGCATGTGCCCATTCATTCCAGTGTCAGTCGGCTGCCAGCCATGGCTGACAGTGAGGGCTGTGCTGGTTGCCCGCCAGGGGTTGGGGTGGGGGAGCGGGCAGTGGGCACCACCTGATGGGGTGGGGGTTCCACTAGACACCAGGGATTTCACTAAATTTTTTTTTTCCTTGGGACCAGTGATTTGTGAGGGGGGGGGCACTAGACACCAGGGACTTTGTATATATTTTTTTACATTGAGGCCAGCTATCAGTGTGGGGACCATTAGACATCAGAAACTTTATACAAATGTATAGATATTATTTTACCTTGGGGCCAGTGATCGGCAGGGGGTGGGGGAACCACTAGACACCAGGTATTATATATTAGTTTACTAGGTTAGTAAGACATGAGTAGGCCGAGGCCCATCACAGATGTCTCCCACAGCTATGTGGGTGTATTGAATTTGTCCTGTTCCCCAGTTAAGGTGTTTATCAAGCCTTTCTTTAAAGCTGTTGAAATTCTCTGCTTCTACCACATATTGTGGTAGTGCATTCCATATATTTGCTGCTCTTATAGTAAAGAAGTTACCCCTTTTATATGTAGTAGTTCTGGGGATAAGAAGTTGCAGTTTATGGCATCTAAGGTTTGCAGTGCACACGGAGTACTCTAGCCCACACTGATGTGCACAAACTGGATTTTGTAATATTCTATATAGCTGCCGATGGTCCCTCTGCTCCTTCTTTCTTCCAGAGTAACTAGGCCCATGTTTGACAGCCTGTCACAGTAGGGTAGAAACCTGAGGTTGGGGATAAGTTTAGTGACTCTGTTGTATTTTCTCAATTAGATTAATGTGTTTTTTTTTTTTAGTTACGGGTTCCAAAAAAAGTGAACAAAAGTCCAAGCGGGGCCTAATGTAGGTGCAGTACAACATAACGATTCAATGAATACTTGCGTTGATAAATGTACGTTTGATGGAGTTCAGGATCACATAAGTAGTTTGGGCAACTTTTTTACAGTGACTACTGGAGGAAAGAGAGTTGTTAATCATTATCCCCAAATCCCTTTCCTTTGTCACTTCTTTGAGTACTTGGTTGTCGAGTGTGTAGGTACAAAGAGTGTTGTTGTTGCCCATGTGGTGGACCACCCATTTGTCTAAGTTTAGAGACATTTTATTGACTTTTGCCCAGTTCTCTTTTTCTTTCAGGTCACTGGCCAGTGACAACTGTTTTACAACCATGCCAGCCTCCTCACCCAATGTAGTGTCATCAGTGAATTTGGCCATGTAGTTCTGCGTGTTTGTATTTATGTTGCTGACATAGATGCTAAATAGGGTTGATCCAAGGACCGAGCCCCACGGTACTCCACTGCTAACTTCTCCAGTAGATGATAGACAACAGCCAACTCTGACTTGCTGTTTTCTGCCTTTTAGCCAGTTGCTGATTCACCTAACCAAGGGTGTGTGAAACCCTATTTTTTTTTGATTGGTTAGTAAGTTCATAATGGGGTGCCTTGTCAAAAGCTTTACAAAAATTCAAAAGGATTATGTCTACCAGCTTAGTACTATCAAGGCTTATCCCAACATTGTTGTAGAAGGCAACCAGGTTAGTGGTGCCGGAGTGACCACTTAGGAATCCATGTTGGTGACAGGCTAAGAACCCCAAGAGTTTCAGTTCCGGCTCAATTTTGTTTTTAACTAGTTGCTCCATGGTCTTGCTGAGCATGGATGTTAGACTGATTCGTCTGTAATTTGCAACATTTTCTCTTGCTTCCTTCTTCTGTATAGGGACCACCATAGAAACATAGAATTTGACGGCAGATAAGGACTGCTTGGCCCACCCAGTCTGCCCATTTCCCTACCTACTGGATAAGCTGCAGATCCTAGTTAACCAGCAGCCTACTTCTTCCTACCCCCACCCTAGAATTGCCTTATGACTGTCCCATGCATGCTTGAATTCCACCACTGTTTTTGACTCCACAACCTCCTCCAGAAGGCGTTTCCATGTATCCACAACCCTCTCTGTGAAAAAATACTTCCTTAAATTACCTCTGAGCTGCCCCCCCATCTTCAAATTGTGCCCCTTGTTCTTGCACACCTCTTTTTGAAAGATGCTACCCTCTTGGACTTTGTTGATTCCTTGAGGTACTTGAAAGTTTCTATCATGTCCCCCTCTCCCTTCTTTCCTCGAGGCTATACATATTAAGCTCCTTAAGTCTCTTTCATATGACTTCTGGTGCAGACCATGCACCATTTTAGTTGCCCTCCTCTGGACAGCTTCCATCCTGTCTATGTCTTTGTGGAGACTGGGTCTCCAGAACTGCACGCAGTACTCCAGATGGGGTCTGACCAGCTGTCTGTACAGAGGATAATAACTTCCTGTTTCTACTGGTGATGCTCTCCCTATGCATCCCAGTTTCCCCAGTCCTCCTTGCTGCCCTCTCACATTGCTTGCCCACCTTTAGGTCATCTGATATGACTACCCCAGGTCCCTTTCCATTTTTGTTGTTGTTAGTATCTCACCCCCCATTGTGTACTCTTCCCCTGGGTTTTTGTTTCCCAGGTGCATTACCTTGCACTTCTTAGCATTGACTCTAAGCTGCCATACATTTGACCATTCCTCTAACCTTGCCAAGTCCCTTCTCATCCTTTCCACCCCACCTTGTGCATCAACTCTGTTGCAGATCTTTGTGTCATCTGCAAAGAGACATACTTTTCCTTCCAGTCCCTCTGCAATGTCACTTATAAAAGACATTGAAGAGGACCAATCTAATACTGAACCTCGCGGTACCCCACTAGTAACCCCCCTTTCTTCAGAGTGGACTCCATTTACTATTACTCTCTGTATCCTATTCTCTAGCCAATTCTTTACCCAGGCTGTCATCTTGGGACCCACTCCCAGGCTGGCGAACTTGTATATTAATCTTTTGTGTGGGACTATGTCAAATGCACACAGAGAGCTTTGCTTCAGGAGTAAGGCATTTGTTTAGTGTGCCTTTCCTGGTGAAACATTTCAATAAAAATGGCAGCTCCTGCCACCCACCACACACTCCCTAGGAAGCTGACATTGGGGTGCCCAATCCCCATGTCAGCATGTAAGCACCTTCTCCCATTAATGTGGCACACTGGGAGCCCACCCCAGTGTACCAAAATTATGGTTTAATGTTTTCAACACCGGGATGCCCACTCCCAATGTTGGATGGGCCCCCCAGCCCAAACCCGTCTGTGTTATTTGCTGACATCAGGGTGCCCAATCTCTGTATTGGCATGCACTCCCCCCCCAACACTGTTGTGGTACATTGGGAGCCCACCCAGTGTGCCAAAATTCTGTGCCCCCCCATGCCCAAACCCATTTGTGTCATTTGCCAACATCAGAGTGCCCAATCCCCATGTCAGCATACACTCTTCCCCACCCCACCCCCACACACTGTTGTGGCACACTGGGAGCTGTAAAATAAATGGTCCCCAACGTTTTTAATTTTTTTTTTTTACCTGTAAACAGAAAATGATCCATCATTGTGCCTCCCATCCCAACCCTCCCTCTGAGCACCCCTCCCTTCTACCTTCACCCTAAATTACCTCCGAGGTCAGGAGCAGTGATCTTCTCTGGACTGGGTTGTGTCTGCACTCTTCAAAGCCAAACTGCAAAGTGAGGAATTCTGTAAGCGTATATAATGGTAGTCAGTGGGGGGTTTCAACTGAGGTTGATATCTCGGCCATTTTTAGGAATTTTGGCCCAAAATTGGCAACATGAAGTCCTTGGGACCCCACCTTGTGAACTTGTCACTGTCATTTCAGTTCTCAGTCCCAAAGGGTCATTTTACCATCACTGCACGGAATGACCTTTTGGGACTGATTAACAAAACAACAGTACCACTGTTCATGAGGTGGGGTCCCAAAAAGCCCATGTTGAAAATTTGGTGAAACAATTTCAAAAAATGGCCACGTTAGAGGCGTGTGTTGCGTATTATGTATGCATGCTCATAACTTCGCCAATTTTTTGTATTTTCACTCCAGATTTTCAACATTGCCATTTTTTTCACACCTCCTTATAAACAGTACAGCTGTCATTTTTCACATCCTGCCCAAAATATGTTTTCTCATCTGTGGCGCAGAATGGCACGGTCGCTTCTGGAAATCAACTTTTGGGACAGATTAACACAATCACAGAGTCACTCTTTATGAGGAGAGGTCCCAAAATACCCATGTTAAAAATTTGGTGGAAAATTCCAAAAAATGATTGCATTATGGGCGTGCATTGCACAGTTTCTATGCATGCTCTTAACTTCACCATTTTTTTCATATTTTCACTCCAGATTTTCAACATTGCCATTTTTTCACACCTCCTCATGAACAGTACAGCTGTCATTTTTCACATCCTGCCAAAAATGTTTTTCCACACCTGTGGGGCCGAATGGCACAGTCACTGTGCGAAATCACCTTTCAGGTTTGAGTAATGAAATAATATGCCACTGTTTATGAGGTGGGGCCCCAAAAAGCCCATGCTGAAATTTGGAGTGAAAATACCAACAAACGCTTGGGTGGTAGGGTTTCCAACCATAATGCCCCACCCTGTAGAGACTGACAGGTGTTGGGAGTGTGACTTGGGTTCTTTAGCCATAATGCTCATGGCATTCCACCCCCCCCACCCTGCAGCCATTGACAGGCATTGAGGTGTGCCTTGGGGTCTTCGGCCCTAACGTTAACCCCATTCTCCTATACTGCACCCATCTCAGCTTATTTCCTTATGGAATGGGGTGAGTATAAGGGATGAAGACCCCAAAGCACACCGCAACACCTGTCAGTGTTTGCAGAGTGGGATGAGGTGGAATGGCATAAGCGTTATGACCGATGGCCCAAAGGCACACCCCCAATGCCTTTTAGTCTCTGCATGGTTGGGGTGGGATTGGCGTTGCTTCAGTACTTCACTGCCATTCCTATTATGCATCTCTCTAACTCCTGCACTACCAATGCCAATGCCAGCAAGCCAACATTCAGCATTGACAAATGCTTGTTGTTATACCATTCACAACAATGGGACCCAACTCGTTCCTTGAATTCTTTCATTATTAATGTAGGTGTAGAATGTTTTATTGTTGTCCTTAGTGTGTATTTTATAATTCTAGTCTGTTCTTTTCATGTTTGATGAGCTGTTTTAAGTTTTTTTTTGCACGGCCTTGTAATTAAAATAGTTGTGTATGTTATTATTCTTTTTTAATTTAGTATAGGCTTTTTCCTTGATTTTTATTTTTTTTGGTTTTGTTTTTTTTTTAACTGAGCTGGTTAACCATAAAGGAATTCTGCCTTTGTTGTTATGTTTTTGTAATAAGGGAACACATTTGGATTCAGCTATCTGTATATGTTTTTTTAAGATAGTCCAACTGTCTTCAGTGGTAGCATCATGCAACTCAGTGTCCCAGTCAGTGAGTTTAAGATATCTATTGATGTGGCTGACTCTAGCACAATTATAATTCTTAATAATATGTGGGATTTTTAGGTTTCCTGGAGGGGCAGTAAATATTATAGCAGATGGTGTTATGATCACTCCCTCCTAGCGGGCAGTTGGCACTTATTTCTTGTACTAGGTGGTCATTTTTAGTTAAAATTAAATATAGAATGTTTTCTCCTCTTGTGATGGATAATGCCTGCTGAGGACATTGCATCTAAAAATGCATGTTCAGTGGTGTTTATTCCTGAGAGTAATTCCCAGTTAATCCCTGGGAAATTGAAATCTCCCTGGATAACTGTCACCCCTATTTCAGCTATGTCAGTGATCTCTTTTATTAATGCCTCATTATACTCATGGGACGAATTGGGAGGTCAGTAACTGTTGCCTAGGACAATGTTTTGCTTGTTTTTGGGTTGTACAGGGAGAGGCATCCCCAATAGAAAACAGGAAGTTGTTATCCCTCTGTACAGACAGCTGGTGAGACCCCATCTGGAGTACTGTGTGCAGTTCTGGAGACCCCATCTCTGCAAGGACATAGACAGGATGGAGGCAGTCCAGAGGAGGGCAACTAAAATGGTGCAGGGTCTGCACCAGAAACCATATGAAAAGAGACTAAAGGAGCTTAATATGTATACCCTTGAGGAAAGGAGAGAGAGGGGGGACATGATAGAAACTTTCAAGTACCTCAAGGGAATCAACAAAGTCCAAGAGAGTAGCACCTTTCAGAAAAGAGATGTGCAAGAACAAGGGGACACAATTTGAAGATAGAGGGGGGACAGCTCAAGGGTAATGTGAGGAAGTATTTTTTTCACAGAGAGGGTGGTGGGCACATGGAACGGCCTTCCTGTGGAGGTCAAGGGGTCAGCAACAGTGGGGGAATTCAAGAATGCATGGGACAGACATAAGGCAATTCTTGTGGAAGGGGGAGTAGGAAGAAGTAGGCTGTTGGTTATCTAGGATCTGCAGCTTATCCAGTAGGTAGGCAAATGTGCAGATTAGGTGGGCCAAGCGGTCCTTATCTGCCATCAAAGTCTATTTTTCTATATTTTGTTCAGGGTAACCTGAATCCAAATGCTTTCTACACTGAGATCTGTGGTGTGAGGAGGGAACACTTGTTGGCAGTCAGTGTCGTTCTTTATGTATATACATACTCTCCCCCTTGTTTGTTTATCCTGTTCTTGAGATAAGGCTTGTGTCCACTGATTTCTTGGTGCCATGTGCTTGCGTCATCCCACCATGTTTCTGTCATTGCTATGACGTCCAACCTGTCCCTAATCATAATTGCCTCTAGTTCTGAGATTTTGGTAGCGTTCAAGCTCCATGCATTTAAAGCCATGATTTTATGTTTGTGGTCAGTGCTGGTGATAACTGTTTTAGTAGGCCTCTTGGTGTTGTGCTTTCCCAAGATCCCCTTGGGTACTAGTTCAAAGCATTTTTTTTTAATTTAATATACTTTATTGAAAGTATGGACATACATACATGACATGGAAACAAGTAATACAAGATAATGGACCATACAGTTTAAAGCATTTTTGATAAATGCTTTAATCTGTTTCCCCAGGACTAGGTTTCCCTGTCTGCTGAGATACAGCCCATCCCAGCTGAAAAGATATTATTTATGTTCAAACTCTTCCCAGTGTGTGAAACAACAATAATGTTATTTGTATTGTCCATTTTCGCAGCCATTCATTGAATACTTTGATTTTTTGATTTCTGTAGTATCCTGCCATTGGAACTGGTAGAATTTCAGAAATACATATAGTACAACCTTTGGATTCCAATTTGTTACAGTGGTTGATAAAATCAGATTGCATGCTCTTAGTGGATGAGCTATTAATGTTGTGTGTGCCTAGCTGTAGTTTGACAAGTGGGTTTGTACCAGAATTATGTAGAATAGAATCCACCATCTTAGTAATATCTTTAATTTTGGCATCCCTGAAGTTGCAGCTAGATCTGTTGGCTTTATCTGGTCCACATACAGTTCAGTCAATACATCTGGTCACAGAATCGCCTAATACATAAGTTTGTCTCGACATGAATCCAGTAAGGTTACTGGAAGTGGGAGTATGTTGCTTGGATAATCTGTTTCAGACAGGTTTTCACTGGCAGTTTGGAGTGGGTGGTGGGATGGTGGATCCGCCGTGTCATGCTGATCACTGTTTGTACCAGTGGAAGTAGAAGGAGTGGGAGTGCTTTGTGTCTGGTTGTTGATACTGGTACCATGGTCTATCTCCGTGTCAGTGAGACAGGAGGTGGTGTTTTATGGTGACAATGAGGTAGTCTTGTCCTTGCTCTGAAACCCTTGATTCTCATGATTTAAATCATTTAGAACTGTAAGTCAATTAGTTAGTTCAGTATCAAAATTCATCGCCCTTCTTCCTTCTTTTTGTTTATGTTTGATATCAACTTCAGTCCATTGTGCATCATCAGGTACGGAGTCTTTGTCCTTTTCTCTATCCCTTATTCTAGATCCCTAGTTTGGTTTCTTATGGGAAGGTGTCAAGAGAGGGGTGGGGCCATCTGCTGTGGTTGTAGAGTTTTTACTGGTGGTAAGGGGGGTTCATGTGTTACATTACTGAGTGCTAAACTCTTCTGCCTCATGTTCCTTTGCTCAGATTCAAAGCTGGTTAGCTTACTGCTAATTAGGATAATCTTTTTTTTTTCAAGATAATGTATGTGAAGACATTTCTCACAAGTAAATGATTCATTGTGTATTTGATTGGTGTTGAATTGATACATTGAGCAGTGGCAGCGTTTAATACCTGTGTCCCCTTCTAGGGATTTAATAATATAATCCATACCGGAATATGTCCAAAGCAAATAGCTGGCAGTTCAGAATGTTTTCGTTTTTTTTCTGTTAGTACTAGGTACTATAGACAAAAGAACACACTGATACAGATAGAGATACGAACATATGAGAAAGTGTGTTGAGAGCTTTTAGCTAAAGTGATACTGGTGTTAAGCACAGAGCTAATTCTGTTCTAGTAGAGGGGGTGCAAAGTAAAGTGTAGTAGCTGTTTACTTACAGAATTCTGGGCCCCTTTGCTTCCTAGGCTACTGCTGGACACGCCAGACATGCGCCAATGTGTGTGTCCCAGCGTGCATCTCCGCACGCGATGCCATGCACTTGCCCCATTCACTGTGGCGAGTACACTTATACAAAGTGACCCAGAAATAGCTTCCAGGGGTCACAGTCGATCCCTCAGAGTAAAATCCCTAAAATAATATAAAAGCAGGTACTTGTTATGTCTGCTGCATCTTTTCAGTAAAATAATACTGCCTGGCTTGCAGTTTCCTAAAAGTGCTTAGTGCACAGACTTCTGTAGTTGTTAAGGGGACTACCCTGGATTACAACTTGGTCCACTGAGTGTAGTCAGCCTGGAAGTACAGCGACCTCTTCTGTCCAAGAGGAATAACAACTATTCTGGCAATAGTATATTTATAAAACGCAGTCAATATCAAAGGCGGGCTGTCTACACTGTCACCAGCTTCCTTGTCTGGCTCACACTACAGCCGTGGATTGTAATAAATACATATATATAATTTTTCACTGGGGCCTGCAGTCAGTGGGGGGCCACTAGACACCAGGGATTTTATACAGATTTGAATAATTTAACATTGGGTCAGCGATCGGTGGTGAGGGGGCACTACTACTAGTAGTAGAGTAGTTTTTGCTGCAGAGTGGTGAATTTTGCTTGCAAAATTCCACATTTCACAGTCAATCCACGCTTTGTGAATTGGCGAATTTCACAAATGCACTTCACGAATTGAGCACAATTCACAAAATATTTTGCAGAGTGAATTTTAGGGACTTTGCACATCTCTACTCTGAATTCAGAAGCTCACACTCTTTATCAAATTAGTGCCTGAAGCACCCACAGGTATATTGGAACATGCTGAAGCACAGTGCAAGCCCTAAAGGCATGTTCCAGTATACCAGCCAGGCACTATCTCAGTTGCGTCCACAAACCCTGGCCCCCTGCTGGCCACAGGAGGTATGTGGCCAGTAGGGTGCAGTGGAGCTTGCAAAAGCAGTAAAATGGTGATTGCTCCTCTGGAGCAGTCTGCCATTGTCAAACTTTTATATGCAAATGACCCTGTAGCACTAGTAAGGTGCTATGGGATCATTTGCATCCCATTAGGGCTTCATTACAGGCCCAGAGCAAACATAGCACCTGTCAGGGCTGCCAAAAACCTGTTCACTCGCGTCCAGTGGTCTCCCCACCTCTTGATCCTCCACCTGTTCTGTCAAACACATTTCCCTGGTGTCCAGTGGTGTGCCCCCATTGTCTAGCATGTAATAAAATATATAACCCTGGAGTCTAGTGGTCCTCCTGCCCCCTGTTGACATGGCTGTGCAGTAAACTATTTTTCCCTGGTGTCCAGTGATCCTTCCCACACACCCCCAATCCTCTGTTCATTATGTCGGACACATTGCCCTGGTGTCCAGTGGTCCCCCACCCTCACAGGCCAGTGTCCCCTATCCTGCCCACCTAGTCCCCACCACTGCCACAACCCTGGCCCCCAAACCACAGTAGGCACCCCCCTCACCAGCAGCAGCCGACACAGTCAGTCTGCTCACCACTCTGGCCGGCCACCATCTGAATGACAGGGTACAATCCTGCATCTACTGTAGAAATGGCTGTTTTCTGAATATTAAAGGAGATAGACTGGGTGGCATATACAAAACTAGAGGACATTCCCTCAAACTGATGGGTGAGGTTGAATTAGGAGAATAAATAGTACACATTACTTTACACAAAGGGTGGTTAACATGTGGAATAATCTACCCAGTGAGGTTGTGAAAACTAGCACTGTTCAGGCTGTCAGTGCAGGACTAGACAGATTCCTTAGGGAGAATGGCATAGGATGTTACACACCAGGAGTAGGGGGTAACACTCTGGCTGTTCAGCTCAGATGTGTATTGATGCTCAAAGTTGATATAATCACTGCTGTGCAGCAAGAGGAGTGAGCATGATGGACCTTTTATCCCTTGCATCATCACAGTACTATACTGTACAATGTTATACATACTAGAGTACCATGTGAGGAGAGAATAACCTGGATTAGCATATCATTTTCTTCAGTCTGGTAGTATCCACACCAGTAATTACTTAAAAAATCCCTATATATGAGTAGTACAAGTAGTAGGTAGAGAACCCCTTTTAATCAGCACATGTTTGCAAAGCATACTTTTGTACACCTGCATATAAGGCAGGGGCAGACATAATGGAACTAGAGCCCTGTGTTACTGTGCTATGATGTAGTACTGTATGAGGAGTGACACACAATGTACAAGACTGTACAAATCATTTTTTTAAGAATTATGTCACCACTTGTGAATTGCTAATATGAAGTTTGTTAAAGTATATGTGTATTAATAAAATGGATGGGTAAAATCAATAAAGAATGCTGTCTCCTGATTGGGTGAAACACACCACATAACCATGTATCATCCCGCAACAACCAACTCCAGCAATCTTTTTGTATTTCACCCCCAATTAAAAAAAAAAAATTCTGGCCATTTTAGAAGACAAATAATCCACTACAGAGTGTGCGGTCATGCTCTGATATACGCACGCCTTGGTGGTTGAAAACACTAGGCCTGTGACCTCATGTCTCAGAACACATACATCAAGGCTTGTGTACATCAGAGCACAACCACATGCCCCATAGTCAATTATCTGTTACATATACAGTATGGACCACAAACAAAATTGTAAGACTAGAGCTCAGAAAATTTATTCTGATAAGCAAGATATTGTTGAAAGTCTCTATAACAGCTAAGTGAACTGCACCATATCTGGATATGTACTCAGAAAAACACGTCTTCTGTTTCTTTTTTAGTTGCCTGGTTTACATTTGAGCCAGGCTCCGCACACCCTGATATAATCTTTTCCAATGACAACCTCACAGTAACCTGCAACAGCTATGATGACAGGGTGGTACTGGGCAACACAGGCTTCTCCAAAGGGATCCACTACTGGGAACTCTCAGTTGATCGCTATGACAATCATCCGGACCCTGCCTTTGGAGTGGCGCGCTTAGATGTCCTGAAGGATGTGATGCTAGGAAAAGATGACAAGGCGTGGGCGATGTATGTGGACAATAACCGAAGCTGGTTCATGCACAATAACTCTCACACAAACAGGTAGGTCAACAGGGCAGACAACATGGATAAAGGTGTTTATCGCTCCTTAATCATATATGTATCTATTTAATGCTCGCTTCTTAATCAAGTTCTAAGTTTGTTATTTTACAGTTTATTTGCCTGGATAACTCAACTGAGATGCAGCTTCTCATTTTCAATGGGATCCTGTTTATGCCCTATTTAACAGCTGGAAGAACGGGAGAAAGCATGTATTACCCACAAAAGGGCCAATTTAGTTTAAATTGTTACTTTTGAAAGGAATTTACACAAAACAGTTTTGCTGTCAAGTCCTTCAAAATACATAGATATACAGATACTGTCAGCAGATAAGGGCCTTTGACCCACCCAGTCTGCCCATTTGAGCTTGTAAGTTCCTTTTACATTTTTCTAGAAGTCTGTTGCCCAATTACGCTGACTTCTAGAATTCCCTTATGTTTATCCCATGCATTCTTAAATCATGTGATTGTTTCAGCCCCCATTACTTCCTCTGGCAGGGTGTTCCACTAGTCCATCACCCTTTCTGTGAAGAAATTCTTTCTCACGTTTCCTCTGAATCGCCCTCCCTCCAACTTCATCCCATGCTGTCTAATCCTGGAACATCTTTTTCACTGGAAAATAGTGTATTCCTGCACCCTGTTCCTTCCTGTAAGGTACTTGAATGTCTCTTATCATATCCCCTCTCTCCCTCCTATCCTCCAGGGAGTACATATTCAAGTCCTTCAGCTGTGAAACAGTGTGCCTTATATGAAAGGAGTAGTACAGTCAAAACTGCAAAAACAAGTATTGTGCAGAGTGTTTTGATTTGTGTGTGTAGTCCTGGCGTGTCCTCCCCTTAGTTTGCTGATAGGAGTTTTTTTCTAAATTAGCCTGCTAGTTAAATGGTAGTTTTATAGCCCCTGTGGATGGCAATCTTAGCAAGGTTTATTGCTTTTATTTTTCCTATAGGGCCTTCCGTCCCATGTGACAGTGATGTGTCCAAGACCACTGATTCAGCAAGTAGTAGAGATGGGAGCCTGATGTTCTAGCCTCCAGTAAATAGTTTTAAGTCAGTATTTTTGTTTTTATTTATTTATTTATTTATTCATATTGGAATTACAAACCTTTGAGTCATAGACTCATTTCCAAAGGCTCCAAGTCAAGGTTACAGAGACAATATGCATAATATTATGGGAGGAGTACAGAGGGTGGGGGAGCACAGTTAAATATGTAATACACAGAGGAGACTAAGCGTGATGTGGCCTTTACATGTTCGCTAAGCAGGGTGGGGAAGCATAGTTACGCAGACACAACTTTGTAGCAACTCAAAGGATGTGGCCCATACAGTTTGTTGGCTAAGCAGGTCCCTGTGACATAGGGACTAGTCACTGACATAGTTACATAACACAACATAGTAGAAGATTAGAGAGAGGTGGCCTATACATATAGTTAGCTAAGCTGGTCCCTGAACGAGGGATTGGTTATTGTCAGAGGAAACAGAGCAGTCCGGAAAATTTGACTTTGTCAGAGCAATACGAACTGGTAGCATGTTGCAGATTGGGTGCAGGTAGCAGATAGTACGGCTATGGGCAGGTGCAGGATCGGGAAGTGAGGAGGTGGCTCCTGTGGGCCACTTTGAAGGGACCCAGCTTGGTGAATCTGGTGATTGATGGAGGGAGGGCATTATAGAAGGTGGGGCCCTAACTGTAAAGGATCCCTGTGCCAGGGTTGTCTTGACTCTGGGGACTAACATGGTGGCAGTAGTAGTGCTGCGGGTGTTTACTGTGTGCTCTTTGGTATTTAGGGATGCAGATACTCCTGGAGGTGTTAGCTCCAGGAGAGATTTCTTGACTGCAAGGCAGGCCTGATACTGGAGCCTCTCATCAAAGTTGAGGATCTGTTTTCTATGTGGATATCAGGTCTAGCTAGCACGGATAAATGTTTTGCTTTGAAAACTTTTCATTTCATCAGGCTACACACAGCCATAAAAAGCACACAGATCACACCCAAAATATCATCAGTGCTATAATTACTAAAGGCTGTAGCTGTTTTCTGACAGAATAACCCACTCAATAAACTGTCAATGTAGCCATTAGTGCTCACTGGATAAGGAAACTTACGTGAAATCACAGTTCTGCTGTTGTAAAATTGACCCAAAACCAGTGCTTGCTGAATCCATGGTTTCGGATACATCACTGTCATATGGGATAGGAGGCATTGTAGGAACAAGAAGAGCAATAAATTATTCTAAGATGAAGATCCCCAGGGCCATAAAAGTACTGTAAATCTCACAGACTAATTTAGAAAAAAATCCTAATAGCAGACAAGGGGACTGCACACAAAAATCAAAACATTCCGTTCAACATATGTTTTTGCAAATTCTGAGTGTACTACTTTAACTTGATAAAAGTGGATCTGTACTGGAAGTTTCTTCTTTTCTTTTCTATCAACTCTGTGTTTTGCTATCTGTGGTCTTTGCTCTACCAGGACTTCATCCAGCCCCTCTAGTACCTCTGCCAGTCATATGAGCTCTCCTACTTCCACCCTGGATGCTCCAGTTTTTTGTTGTTTTTTCTTTTGACCAGCCTACTGCTGCATTTCCTATCCTCAACCTACCCCCGTAGTGGGTCATCCCAATCAGGGTCATGGCAGGCATACCCCAGCACCAATCCAGATGTCCACAGCAATGAAAGGAGATGCTTGAGATGGTGTCCAGGAGTGAGAGGAAGGAGCCCTGAATGAAATGGGGGTGGGGTATCATCCTCCTGACTGGGGATCGCTTCTTTTTTTATTTTTGATCCCCCCCAACCAGGCAACCACCCTCACTAGGTAACAGGGAGTTTGATGCTGATATGTTCTTTTCTCCTATTGTGGACCCAAGCAGAACGGTCACTTCTGGTCATTGTGCTAGCAGTACCTCAGTGGGACCATAATCCACTCACCCTGCTGGAAGGGAGCATCCTTTGGGACATTCAGTCCATTTTGTGTTGGACCACATCAGCATGCCAGTTTTGGTGCACAAACTAAAGTTGAATGTATAGTAAGTGGCCCTCACATGACACCCTCAGACTATTCATTTTTATTTATGAAAATAAATTTAAGTATAGAGATTTCAAGGGTGGTATTGTACGATGAGTCCACAAAATATACATGTAAAAACAGCTGCCCAATAAAATGTTCATTAGTCTTTTCAGTTTTCTTTGATTGGCTATTGGATCGATCATTAATCTCTAAGAAATGACCAATCTAGCTGCCAGCCATACAAGTTTCATAGCATGGAACATGATTTGTCCCAAGGCCACACTGCTTGCATCATGATACTTGGTTCAAAAAGACAGCCTCAAGCTAATTAACCGCCCCCCCCCCAAAAAAAAGTTTGTTATTGTGATTAAACCTATAACTGGAATAACAACTTTGGAGTCAGTCATTGTATGAGATCAACAACTGGCCGGTGGGAGGTGGTCTCAGGTGGTCATTAATCACCAAGAAATGACTGGATCCTTGCTCATTGCAGATTAGCTATAAAGCTTTTGTTAGTGTCATCTACTGAAAGTTGAGAGCTGATTGGTGCGGTAACCATACTGTATTATCAGCTAGTAAATGCCTGGACAATGCTGCAGTAAACATCATTTTGTTGGTTGCCACAGCCAGTACAGAGAACATAGCAAAATCAAGCACAGTTTTAACAGTTTTAGACAATTTAAAAATAGGGAAAAGATTTTTGATACCAATAATGCCTTTGTCCTGAAGCATTTCAAGGAAGATATTACCTGTAAGGAGGTTTACAATTCAAGATATTTATTTAAAAACAGGAAGCAGTGACAAACAGCCAGTTGAGTTTATGCTCATTTTGAATGGCTTCCTGAAACATCATACAATAAAATTGTACAGTAAAAAAGTAATACAACTATGTTCAATTGCCTTGCAGCTAAATAGATGACAAACTATTAGATATAAATCCTACATACTTAAACTGCACAACATAACACAACCTACCCAGACCTTACAAGCTCACACAAGAATCACAAAGCACTTGTCTTTGAACCAATTTTTAAAATGCACAGTGCTGGTAAATTGTCAGGTCTTTTTATGAGATATACATGGAACAGTGTTCCATAACTTGGGACCGTTAAATGAAAGAGACAACTGACTAATGGGACTACTGATTTTGGGGACCTTGAATTCAAATCCATTACCTGACATTAACCAAGATTTTAAAGGGAATGTGTACAATTCCCTATAAGATCGTTTCAACAGTTGTTGCCCACAAATTGGTCTCCTAGTTTACATTTAACAAATGACTTTAGTAAAACACTGAAAAATACTTTTTAAACAGTGAGATGTAGGAATCCATGTTGTGGACAGGAAAGGTGTTGTGATGATGTCATTGCCTCACCAGCCATAACAGTGTACATTGCAGCATGTGAAAATAATTGAGCTGTGCTGACTGTGGCCTATTACACTATAAAGGAAACACTACATTTTATGTTTTGCACAATATAGCAAGAGAATCCAGTGCGTTTCCATTGTGCACTGCCCTACCGGGTCAATATGTCATACATTTTACAGCACATGACATACCCATGTAACAAGAACAGTGCTATAGGGAAGAGCGAGAGGGTGTAAAACTGCGAAAGGATGTATGCACAGTAGTGCACACTATAACTATTCCCAGTACAGGATAAGAATCCTGCTGGGACGAGGGGCCGCCAAGCAGCTGCCGTGGCTTGATGGGATGAACCACAGGCAACAAGGGAGGCAGTGTGTCTGTAGACTAGGTTTCGATCCCCGGTCCCAGATGCATGGAATTTTTATATCTTTTGCACTTTGTGCACATTTAAGTGTTATACCCCCCCTTAGTTAGTTATTTTAGTTGGAGGGTTCAGGGGCGCAGCCCCCATAACGGGGGCTGTGGGGGAAGAGACCCCCTTAAAACAAAGGCTTATGCCACTGGAAATATAGTATACTGTACTGGCAGCATGGTATATTGCTGCAGCATAATGACTTGCAACATTATGACCCCATGCCGCACACTGTTAGGGTTGGTGAGGCAGTGATATCATCATAGGACCCTTCCTGTCCATGAAATGAATGCTTTCACATCACAGTTTTAAATATTCTTTTTCAGTTTTACTAAAAACATTTACCAACTATAACATAGCAGTTTACATACTATGTAGTAACCATTACAATGATTATATAAGAAAAAGTTCAGTAGTATAAGTCGGAACATTTTGTTTAACACACTTCCACATAAAAGTTAGAGAGTGCATTTGTCATATTTGTTCCAAGGATAGGAAATTAAGAGATTTAAGAAGGTTGCATTGATATGTCCGCTTCGGTGCAAATAAAATAAAACAAGCCAATTTGTAATATAATAAATCTAGTTTCATTGAATGAACTCTAAAAAGGCCAGCATGAAAAATGTCCTGATAGTCAAATAAAGGCAGTATCATGGTGTGCACAATTTTTAGTCTCACATCCATTGAAAAGTAAGATCTGTTCCTGTACATGAAATCAATCCTGGAATTCACAATTTTTCCTAAAACTTTTAGGTAGTAGTCCTGTTTTAGATTTTTGTCTAACCATAATCCAAAAAATGTAAAATTAGTGACATTTTGCAACTTTTTATTGTTTGTATAAATGGATATTTATGTATTTTGGCTATTCCTATATCTTGCATTAGAGTGCATCACCTGAGTTTTAGTTTCTTTATTATGAGTTTTTTAGTATTGAAAAAACATTGTATTTCATCAAAGGCTGTTTGTAACATGGTCAGAAATGACAGGTAATCCGAACTCCAGCTAAAGACAACCATGGCATCTGCATAGAGGTGAACAGTCATATAGTCCTGAGGGATGTTAAAGTCATTAATAAAGAATGAGAAGAGGAGCTGCCCCAGAATAGAGCCTGGGGGGACTCCAACTTTCACCCTCATTTTCTTGGAGTTCACATCACCAGCAGAGACCAGCTGACACATATTTGTTAAGTATCTTGTAAAAAGAGATTCTAGCCATATTGGTAATTGGAAAACAGGAGATGATGGAAGATTTGATACCTTTTATTGGACCAAGAAGTGTTTTGTACAAAGATGGAATTACACACAAGCTTTTGGGGCCTCACAGGTTCCTTCTTCAGGTGAATAGCAAAACTGAGCAACATAAGCAGTATTTATATCCACTGTGGAGCAATTTATAAAAATAAACAGTAGGAAGTGAAGTAAGAAAGTGATAAAAGGGGACTAGAGATAAGTCTATATAAGTGGCAAAGTAAAACAAATGTGTAAGAACAGACAGGACCACAGATAAGAAAGATCTGAGATTCAAGGAATAGAAGGTAGGCTGAAAGAGTAGAATAGACAGGAGATGCCTACAAAATGCATGGAAGCTAAGGAATTAGAAGAAATAAAACAACAAAGGACCAGATAAAGTGTGAGGTTGTATAAACAGTAATGTGTGAAAACAATCAGGGGAGTGGACAGGACTGAGCTGAAGAGTTTGTAGGAGAGGCAGGGAGGAGTAGGGAACAGGTAATAAAAACAGAGCAGGCAGGAACTCAGAAAAAAACAATAACAAGAGAATTACAGTTTACCATAGTGTGTCATAAGTCCAATGTCCCGATTCAGTCCACAAATGTTAGATTTAAATTTTCAGTTCCCATGTCCTTCTGTCCTGTGTGTTTTTTTTAAAGTTGCCTCTTAGTAGCAAGACAGATAAATTCAGCCGGCATTGTGGCGCTGAGGGTTGAGGCACTGGACACCACACCTCGCGTCACAACAGCAACCCAGGGTTAGGAGCGACCTCGGGTGCTGGAGGGTTGGCTGGGAGGGAGCAGGATTGAGCATCCCAGGGACTGCTTTCCTCCTCTAGGGAGGGTGGAAAAGGATTACCGCAGATGCACTGGCTCCTGGCAGTGGCTGGGGGTCGGTGCTTGCCATGGTCAGCTGTGGGTCAGCGTGGGCTGACTTAGGACATGCCATGAGCAGACACGTACATGGAAGCACCTTGGCATCATTGCATACCTGCACTGTGGGGGGGACCAAGCACAGAAAGCCTCCACGCACACAGTGAAGGCGGTCCGTCGGCATTGCATCAGATACACTCAAGTTAGCCCCCCTGGTCTTCCACGGTGTGTGGGGTAAGTACCTACTGTGATGTGGCTAGGAGAGGTAGGACATAGGGGTCAGAGCTCTGGCTGCGGCTGGGGCAGGGCTGAGGAGATAGCTGGATGGGGGGGAACCATAGGTACAACCCCCCCAACCAAGGAGAAATAAAGTAAAAAAAAAAGACAGGTAAATCCAAGAGAGAGAAATCTGTTTGTGAAAACTGGTTTCCTACTGGTGTACTGCTAACCTGGTTTACTATTGTGTGTCAGTGGTGATTCATCCTGGTTTTCAGTGGTTTCCTAGTTTCCCCCAATATAGCATCCATTTGTGCACTTCTTGCACTGAATTAGATAAACCACATTGCTAGCTTGACATGTGTAGGATCCATTGACTTTTATTACATTTTTCTGGCTTGTCTTGATGGTGGCCTGTGTGCATATGTGTGTGCAGGTCTTATATCTTGCCATGTTGCATGGTATTGCCTCTCTTGTTTCTCGGTTATTATGATCAGCTGAGAGTCTGTTATGAATCATTGTATTCTAAAGGCTGTGGGGCTACTTATAGGCAATGACAGGTGGTTCAGGGAAGATGTATTTCAGTGTTTCATCTTCTCTCAGCATGAGTTGTAGTTCTTTAATAATTTGCTGAATGTGTTTTAGCATGGTGCTGCAAGTGACCAGTTGGGGTGTGCAGTCAGTTTGATGTTTTTGTCTGTATTCCAGCAGATTGTCTCATGGTATTTGCATGGCCCATTCAAATTATCTGTCAGTTTGTCTTAGAGTGTGGCCCTGCTGGATTAGGGAATTCTAAAGTGAGGAGAGCTGTCCGTCTCTTGTTCTCTCAACAGAGCAAATTCAATGGTATCGAATTGCCTGACAGTAGATTACAGATTTTTTTGTATGATTTGGGTGGAAGCTGAAATTATACAGGTAGCGGTGTCTGTCAGTGGGTTTTCTGTAAAAAGCAGTTTGTATATGTCCATGTTTAGTGATACTGACTGTGGTATCCAGAAAATGTATGTTGGTGGTTAAGTATTCAATAGTGAGTTTTATAGAGTGGTGAAAGTTGTTAAAATCACGATGGAATTTTTGAGAGAGTCTTCACTTTCTGTCCACATCAGGAATATGTCATCTATATATCGGAGGGAGACTGATGGTTTATAGGGGTGGTGTTTAAAAAAAAACCTCTTCTAAACAGGCCATGAAAAGACTGACATACTGTGGTACCATTTTAGTACCCATGGCTGTCCCCATGATCTGTAAAAAAGTGCTTGCCATTAAGGGTGAAGTTGTGTGTCAAAATTAATTTTATTAGGGTGCTGATAGTGGTTCCTGGAATGTCTCCTGTAGATGTGTTGTCCTTTAAAAAAATTTGACATGCTGCTATGCCATCTTCATGTGAGATATTAGTTTACAGGGCAGTGACATCCATTGAGGCTAGAATAGTGTTGGGCGGCAGTTGTCCAATTTGTTTCAGTTTCCTGAGGAAATCTGTGGTGTCCTGAATAAAACTGCTAGTAGCTCTTACTAGTGGTTTTAAAATGGATTCAATGAGTCCTGAAATGTTCTCCGTGAGTGTGCCAATGCCGGACATGATGAGTTGTCCTGGATTCCCTGGTTTGTGTATCTTAGAATGTTCCTGGAGTAGGTTTGTTTGGAATTAGTATTTTTAACTGTTCTTGGATGTGGTTTGGTAGAGACATGATGATTTGTTTGAGTTCTTCTGTATATTGTATAGTAGGCTCTTCTGCGAGTTCTCTATAATAAGTTGTATCTGACAGCTGTCTGTGTGCCTCTTTAATGTAATCCTCTGTGTTCATCACAACCATAGTTCCACCCTTGTCAGCTTGTTTTATTACAATGTTATGGTTAAAACCACTAGTAAGAGCTACTAGCAGTTTTATTCAGGACACCATAGATTTCCTCAGGAAACTGAAGCAAATTGGACAGCTGCCACCCAACACTATTCAAGCCACAATGGATGTCACTGCCCTGTAAACTAATATCTCACATGAAGATGGCATAGCAGCATGTCAGAAATGTTTAAAGGACAACTCATCCACAGGATACATTCCAGGAACCACAATCAGCACCCTAACAAAATTCATATTGACACACAACTTCAGCTTTAATGGCAAGTACTTTTTATGGATCAATGGGACAGCCATGGGCACTAAAATGGCACCATAGTATGCCAATCTTTTCATGGCCTGTTTAGAGGATTTTTTTTAAACACCACCCCTATAAACCATCAATCTGCTTCTGATATAAAGATGAAATATTCCTGATTTGGACAGAAGGTGAAGACTCTCTCAAGAAATTCCATCATGATTTGCTCATGCTTGAAAATAGGCAGGTTATTGCCTAATGCACCTACCCAGTCAACAAAAGCTAATAAATAAATAAACAACTGTCACCACTCTATAAAACTCACTATTGAATACTCCACCACCAGCATACCTTTTCTAGACACCACAGTCAGTATCACTAAAAGTGGACATATACAAACTGCTCTTTACAGAAAACCCACTGACAGACACCGCTACCTGCATAATTCCAGCTTCCACCCAAATCATACAAAAAAAAATCTGTAATCTACAATCAGGCAGTTCAATACCATTGAATCTGCTCTGATGAGAGAACAAGAGACAGACAGCTCTCTTCACTTCAGAATTCCCTAATCCAGCAGGACCACTCTCCAAGACAAATTGACAGAGAATTTGAACAGGCCATACAAATACCATGAGACATTCTGCAGGAATAAAGGCAAAAACATCAAACTGACCGCACACCCCTAGTGCTCACTTACAGCCCCATGCTAAAACCCCTTTAGCAAATTATTAAAGAACTACAACTCATGCTGAGAGAAGATGAAACACTGAAGGACATCTTCCCTGAACCACCTGTCATTGCCTAAAAGCAGACCCCCAGCCTCTCGAATATAATAATTCATAACAGACTCCCAGCAGATCATAATAACAGAGAAAGAGAGACAATACGATGCAACATGGCAAGATGTAAGACCTGCACACACATATGCACACAGGCCACCATCAAGAGAAGCCAGAACAACATGTAGTTATTTATTTATTTACGAGTTTTTACCAGGAAAGCATACTGAGCAACATGCTTGATTCCAGATGCGACCTTGGGACTGAGACCCACATATATATTAGAAATGCTTAGACAGTACAGAGATGAGCAAAGGCTTGTACATAACATTTCTGTGGGAAAAATTACATAGTTGGGGAAAAATTACAGCCAAGGGTAGGTTACATACAAATCAGTATAGAGAATGCAGAGGGTAGATATTGTTCAATACATATGAGATTATAGCAGCGAGACATTTGAGCAGAAATTCTTAACTGAAGCAGGAGCAACTGGAGGTGAAATGTGCTCTGAGTAATTGGTTCCGTAGGGAGGTATTTGGTGCGTGTCTGATGGGGGCAGGTAGGGCGTTCCAGGTCTGAGGTAAGCGGTAATTAAAAGCGGAGTGACCTTTGGATGTGCACATAAATGGGACATGGAGCAGTTTATGGTCAATCCTTCTAAGGGAGTACGTTGGTGCCAGTTGTTGGGAGAGGGCAGAGGTCAGGTAGGGGGAAGGGAGTTGGACCAATATTTGGCTGTGAATCTGGTGCAGTTGGATTGTATGCGGTCATGTAGGGATGGTAGAATTAACGAGCTATAGAGATCGCAATGGTGTGTTGATTGGGGGCAGTCGAGGATGAAATGGCAGAATGAGTGGAACAGGGTGTCTAGGCTGGCCAGGGTGGACCCGGGGCAATGGAGTAAACTATGTCACAGTAGTCGATTACGGGAAGGATCATTTAACATAATAAAAATCAATGGCTCCTACACGTCAATCTAGCAATGTGATTTACCTAATTCAGTGTAAGAAGTGCACAAATGGATGCTATATTGGGGGAAACTAGGAAACAACTGAAAACCAGGATGAATCACCACAGACACACAATAGTAAACCAGGTTAGCAGCACACCAGTAGGAAACCATTTTTCACAAACTGATCACTCTCTCTTGGATTTATCTGTCTTGATACTAAAAGGTAACTTCAAAAACACACAGGACAGAAGGACATGGGAAGTGAAATGTATAAAACAACGTAAATCTAACATTTGTGGACTGAATCGGGACATTGGATTTATTTATTTATTTTTTTCAAAATTGCAATTTTATTATTTTAATTTTTCTTTAAACATGCAATACATTACATACGAACAAGACTTGCTTGATAGAATAAATTATTCCAGTTGATCAATTACCAATAACCGAAGGACATATACAGAGTTGTCAAGTGTGATTTTACAATTAACAGCAAATGACAGTAAAACTATGAGCTACTAAAATAATAAAAACACTAAAATACTGTATAACACCCCCCCATCCTCCCCCCCTCCCTTCCAAGCAGCAGAATAAGATACACCCCTTGGGTCTTAAATGAATTGCCCCACTCCCGGCCTCACTACGGCTTGCACTGAGGCCAGGAGCCAGCCACAACCTTCCAGCAGCTGTCGGAAAAAGGTGGTCTTCATGGCCTTGGGCACAAGATGAATGGAACAATCCAGATCACCAGCCAAGGGCTTCTCTGGCCAGTATATCTAGGACCGGCACCCCCTCCCTTTCACTCAAAAATTCAAAGTAAGGCAGCCACCTGACTTTGTATAGATCAGGTTGTAAACGTAAAATAGCTGTGAGTCTTTCCATACTTTTTATTTGATGACAGCATTGCAGCCAGTGTTTCTCCTTTGGAGGTTTGTCAGATAGCCACTGCTTAATGATGGCCTTCCAGGCCACTGCGATTAAGATTGGGAATAAGTATCTTGCTTTGTATCCATACAAACCCAGAGGAGGCTCGACCAACAGGAAGTGATGGGAGTCCACAGGGATCTGCACTTTTAAAATGGAACTCATGTGGTCTGTGATTTTACCGCAGAAGCCCCCAAGCTTAGGGCAGCTGTAAAAGATATGTTCATGCATCCCTGTGGAACCGCACCCTCTCCAGCATTTCTCTGATGGTGATTTGCTATAGTGTTTGGCTATCACCACAGTTCTAAAATACCTTGTCAGGACTTGCCATCGAAAGTCTCTCCAAGAGGGTGAGGCTGTGGTCTTCTGAGCCGATCTTCAAATCAGAGTCCATTTTATGGGTCTTTCCACTTCATTAATCTCCCTTTCCCAGAGCTGCTGGATTTTGATTCTGCTATTGTCTTGATTTCCCCTACACACGTTATAAATTTTAGAAATTGAGTGTGTTTTTTGTACTGTTCCCCTAGTTATGTAAAGGAGAAAATCTATCAATTGATGCTCTGGGTGCGGGTTGTTATGCCCCCACCAGTTTCCTGACTGTAAGTAGTGTCTGATCTGTAAATACCCATAAAAATCCTTCTGTAGTATGTTGAACTCCTGCTTTAACTGGCTGAAACTTTTTAAAGTGGTTCCCTCAAAGAGTTGGATGAAACACCATTTCCATCTGGCAAAAATTGAAGTCTCCTTCCCAGGCAGGAAGTCCCTATCGTCCATGTAAGGGAATTATATTTTCTAGTTTGAACTCTTTTATTGCTTGTGTCCAGGTTTTTGAGCCACAGGGTGGGAAGGGATTTCAGTAATTTGGGGTATCTTTTACTGAATACAATTGACTTTAAGGTACCTGGCCTCATAAGGTCAAGTTCCATGGTTACCCAGTTTTGAATCTCTGCCAAGGCTTTATAAGCTGCCAGATGTTGTATTTGTGTCACTTTGTAGTAGCCCTTCAGGTCTGGGACCCCTAATCCGCCCTTCCCATTATTGAGTTTGAGTAAAGCCCATTTTAATGTCGGTCTCTTTCCTGACCACATGAATTTCCTTAGTATTCTATGGATATCACTCCAGAATCTCTTCAGCGGGCTCAGGGGTATTGAGTCAAACAGAAAGAGTAGTCTCGGGAGGACATTCATCCTTACCAATTCTACTCAACCTGTGAGCGACTACGGGAGTGCTGCCCATCTATCACAATACCCTTTTATTCCTTCTAACAGCTTCTGATGGTTAAGTTGGTAGAGTTTGCTTAAGTCAAGCGGGATCTCGATTCCTAGATATCTGAAACTGGTGGTGGACCATTTTAAATTAGTTATTGTTTTTGTAATTGGGGGAACCTCTGTGCCAATAGACATAATTTCAGATTTAGCTTCGTTAATCGTAAACCCTGAGATATTCCCATATTCTGCTAAAAGGGTCATGGCTTTGGGCAATGTAGTTTCTGGATTTTGAAGACAGAGAAGGGTGTCATCCGCAGAAAGCGAAATACGATTATCTACTAAGCCTATTTTAATGCCTGTGATTTCGGGGCTGGACTGAAATGCTTTGGCCAGAGGCTGCATACTAAGCACAAAAAGGAAGGGATAAAGGGGGCATCCCTGCCGGGTACCTCTGCTGATAGGAAATGTTTGAGATATTACCACATTCAATCTAACCTGGGCCATTGGGTTAGAGTATAATGAGGCCACCCAGGCTCTGAGCCTGGAACCAAAATTGTATTTTTAAGGACCATTTTGAGAAAATGCCACTTCCAGGCAGTCAAATGCCTTTTTGGCATCTAGTGCGACTACCACCACCGGGGATCCATTAGGGCCTTTTTGGATGCTGGCCATAATAGTCAGCAACCTCCTGACATTGTCATGAAGGTGTCTTCTGGTCATGAACCCAGCTTGATCTGAATGGATTAACTGGGTTATCACCATCTGGAGATGATTCACAATAATTCTGGTGAAAATCTTAACATCAAGATTTAAGAGAGAGATAGGGTGGTAACTACTACATGGAGTGGCATCCTTACCTGGCTTGGGGATCACTGAAATCAACGCTCTGGCCCATGTATCTGGGGCTTCAGAGGGCTCATGTGCTGCATTACCCACCAGAAGTAGCAGGGGAGATATTTCTGTCTGGAATTTTTGGTAGTACACTGCAATAAAACCATGTGACCCCGGAGATTTATTGTGCTTGAGGCTCTTAATAACTTCAGAAATCTCTCCCTTGGTAAATGGACAGTCTAACAGTTCTCCTTGTTCGGTAGACAGTTTTGGTAATTTTAACTTCTCCAGAAAATTTTCTATTTTCTATTCTTGGTTAGTTTGTTCTTCAGAAGCATAGAGCTCCATGTAACATTGTCTAAAACAATCTGCTATAATACTTGGTTTTGCTTCTAGTTTGGATGGTTGTTGGGCATTTTTAACTGCTGAAATATACCTGTCTGCTGTTTGTTTTCTGAGTCTGTAAGCCAACAACCTTCCAGCTCTGTTTCCCCCTTCGTAATACTTCTGTGCAAGGAATCTGAGTGCATTTTCAGTTTTGGCAGTTGTAATCTGTTGCAATTGCTCTCTTAAGCATTTAATTTCTCCCAGTAAGCTATCTGGTCCCCCATTTTTATGAAGAGCTTCTAGTTCTTTCATTTTTTGTTCTAAATTATCTTGTTTTTGATGCATAGCTTTCTTTTTATGAGCTGTATAGGAAATGGCTTCCCCACTTACCACTGCTTTTAGCCCATCCCACAGAAATTTCACCTTCGATACTGTCCCCACATTGTCTCTAATGTAGTTAGAAATAACTTCTTTTATTCTTAAGTTAAACATGTCATCTTTAAAGAGTCCTGTGTTTAGGCACCACAAAGATTGTTTTTTTGATGGTCCCAGATTCAGAGTCAAACTGATTTTTGCATAGTCCGATAGCCAGATGGTATAGATCTCCTTGTCTTTAATCATATGCGCCCAGGCTTTTTGGGTGTAAAATCTATCATTGCCAAGAGTAGGAATGCTGGGCATGTGAATAGGATGTGAAGTCACTACTAGATGGGTATTTCTCTCTCCATGTGTCTATCAGACCAATCTTAGTTCTTACGTTTGATAGCGTCTTTGGGCCCAGACCTCTATCTGGTTTCCCACCCTTGGATCTGTCTTGGCTAGCATTTTCCACAGGGATATTGGATTTATGACACACTATGGCAAACTGTAATTCTCTTCTTATTGTGGACTGAATTAGGACATTGGATTTATGACACACTATGGTACACTGTCATTTTCTTGTTATTGTTTTTTTTTCTGAGTTCCTACCTGCCCTGTTTTTATTACCAGTTCCCTACCTCCTCCCTGTCTCGCCTACAAACTCTTCAGCTCAGTCCTGTCTATTTCCTGATTGTTTTCACACCCTACTGTTTATACTGCCTCACGCTCTGTTTATCTGGGCCTTTGTTGTTTTGTTTCTTCTAATTTCTTAGCTTCCATGCATCTCGTAGGCATCTCCTGTCTATTCTATCCTTTCAGCCTACCTTCTATTCTTTGAATCTCAGATCTTTCTTATCTTTGGTCCTGTCTGGTCTCACATATTTTTTTTTTTTTTACTTTGCTACTTATATAGACTTTTCCCCTTTTATCACTTTCTTACTTCACTTCCTGCTATTTTTTTTATAAATTGCTCCACAGTGGATATAAATACTGCTTATGTTGCTCAGTTTTGCTGTTCACCTGAAGAAGGGACCTGTGAGGCCCTGAAAGCTTGTGTATTATTCCATCTTTGTACAAGGCACTTGTTGGTCCAATAAAAGGTATCAAATCTTCCACCATCTTAAGTAGCTTGTCAAGTTTCTCAGAGAACTATGAAAACAAAAGCCATTCAACTTAGCATGGTCTATTGTGTCAAAGGTCTTGGAGAGGTTGATGAAGATAGCTCCAGCCACCGTGCCACCATCCACCACCCCATACAACTGGTGTTACTTTGGCAAGCTTCCATGCCTTAGGAAATTCTCCTAGGCTGACTGGCGTGTTAAATAAGACAAGTATGGCAGATCACTGGAGCAGCATATTTTAGTAATCTGACACATTTGTTTTGATAACTTTCCGGTAAGGAGGCCCATACATCCACTACTGAAAAAAAACAGAGCAAAGGGAATGCTCTTAGCAGTTGAGGCTAATGGAGGTATAGGAGGCCCAGCAGTTGAAAAGGTTTGAGAATTGTCACCCCTAGAAGTCTCACTATTCAGACCTGAGGCTATAAAATACTTCTTAAATGCATTTACTGTTGAATTTAAATTCCCTGTTTTACTCCCATTGATTTCAAGAAAGTCTGGAACTGAGGGTGACGAAGACGAGTTTAAACTTTTTACTACACTTCAGAGCATACTAGGTCCAATGATTTACTTTTTTCTATTTTATTCTGGATAAACTGTTGTTTAGCTGACCTCATTTCTTTAAGATAGAAATTTCTTTTAGCTCCATAGTTCTGCCAATCTGCTAAAACAAATTAGTGTTTAGCTTTTTTCAAAGCTTGGCCTCTTAATTTACAGAAAGTGTATATATGGGATGAGTACCAGGTGGAATTATATTACCTAACAGCATGCTTCCTGACTGGAGTGTGCTTATTACAATTAGCTTTCCAAGTCTGACATAAATACAGTGCAATCAGATTTCTTAAGAGATCAGAATTTCCTGATATTCGGTTTTCCCTTCGCTTTTGGTTGCTTATTGTGGCAAAAAATGAACTGGTGGTCAGATACTGAATGTGGCAGAACACCAGCTTGAACATACTGCATTTCTCAGGCTTCTTGGTGAATATTAGGTCAAGTGCGGTTGAAGTTTCTGTATTTTTAAAATGAGTTGGGGGGTGAGGATATAGCATGCACCAAGCAGGAAAGGGATCTTGGGGTTGTCATCTCTGATGACCTCAAGGTAGGGAAACAGTGTGACAAGGCAGCAGGTAAAGCAAATAGGATGCTGGGATGTATAGGCAGGGGCATCACCAGCAGGAAAAGGGAGGTCATAATTCCGCTATACAAGACACTAGTGAGGCCCCACCTGGAGTACAGTGTACAGTTCTGGAGACCATACCTACGTAAGGACATAGACAGGGTAGAGAAGGTTCAGAGGAGGGCAACAAAGATGGTGCATGGATTGCATCACAAGTCCTATGAAGACAGGTTGAAGGAACTGAACATGTACTCCCTGGAGGAGAGGAGGGAGAGGGGGTATATGATAGAGACATACAGGTATCTTACAGGGAGGAACAGGGTGCAGGAAAACACTATTTTTGAGTGAAAAAGATGTTCCAGGACTAGAGGGCATGGGATGAAGTTGGAGGGAGGACGATTCAGAGGAAACATGAGAAAGAATTTCTTCACAGAACGGGTGGTGGACAAGTGGAACACCCTGCCAGAGGAAGTGGTGGGGCTGAAACAATCACGGGATTTAAGAATGCATGGGATAGACATAAAGGAATTCTGGAGGTCAGGGGTAAGGGGCAACAGACTTCTAGGAAAACAAACTGAACTTACAAGCTCAAATGGGCAGACTGGGTGGGCCATAGGCCCTTATCTGCCGACACTGTCTATGTATCTATGTAGTTTAGTATAAGGCCTTCAGCGTACCTCACAAGGCAGCATGCTCCTACATGGGTACTCAGACTCTATCCTTACTTAAATAAGAGGTGATGGTCAACAATAAAATGAGTCCCATTTTGACCCTGATTGTTGCATGTTGTCTTTCTCATTTCCTTTCTGACAGAACTGAAGGAGGGATCACAAAAGGTGCCACTGTCGGAATTCTCCTTGACTTAAGTAGGCTAACGCTTACATTCTCTATCAATGATGAACAACAAGGTCCTGTTGCATTTGAAAATCTGGAGGGCTTGTTCTTCCCAGCAATCAGCCTGAACAGAAACGTACAGGTAGGTTTTTCCTTAGCCTCACATTTCCCTTTCTATTCTGCCCCTTGCCCCAACCCATTTTTTTCCATTGGTAGCTGTTGGATTGTGACTCTGTTGCAGGGCTTCTTTCTATCTGTCCTAGGTATACACTGCCGACAGTGATGTTTCAACAGTCACCGTCACTACAGCGACTACAATGCCAGGTTGCTCTAGTGTCAGCGCTGGATCCCGGCAGTGTATTTCAGGGGTCCTGCACTCCCTCCCCAATCAGCTTCGACTCAGAGTTGATTGTCTTTACTGGGGGCGTGCGAGGGGCAAAGCCCCCTGAAGAAAACAAGTTTCTCAGTGAGAAACCATATGCCAACCGCAAATGCGGTCAACATAACGGTTTTGCTGTACAGTCGTTTGATAAAAATTTTGTTGACTACCGGTTGTGGATCCTCTGTCCTGCAAGTACTAAGGATGATGATGATGATGATGAAGAACTTGCCTTTATATAGGGCTTTTCATGCACAAGGGGCAAGATTTTCAAAGCGTGGTGTAGGGCTTGTGATAAGCCCTGTGCCACAGCACTTAGGATCTGTGGATGCACAAAACCCTTTTGCCGCAACTGCACCCGATTTTACAATCTCGGGCACAGTTGGGACAGTTCCCATGATTTACGGCAGCTTGCGCCACATATCTGGTGCAAGCTCCGTAAAAAAAGTCCTCGGGATTGCCGCAAGGTAGACCACAAAAAGTTGATCTAGCTTGCAGCAATTGCTGCATGGGATAGAAAATCCCAATTGCTGGCAGGTGAATGCTGCAAGCTCCATGCACCATATATACAGCACACCGAGGCTTGCGGCATTCACACACATTGGAATGTCCTGCCAATGTATCTCAAAGCTCTACATGGAATGATAGAGCCTCCCCAATGGTTTAGATAGGAAAAAAATATGTAAGCCAGAACCCTTTGGTGCCTCTTTGCTGCCTCCCCCAAATTGTAGACATGTGCATACAATATTTTGATACTCAGACTCCTTTTACACCCCATATTGTAGTTCAGGAACAGCATAATGTAAGCAAAACATACAACAGGATTTAGTTTTATGCATTTAACATTTAACAGTCATGTTATGACACCAGTAGGTGTGAGTATCAGACAGTAGGAGTTACCAAAATCGGTGCTCAGAGCCCCTCTCCAATCAAATTGTATGCTATGGCTTACTTTAAGTACACATTGCTACACCTATGCTGCTACCTGATTGTTCCTCCGAGCACTGCTGTAGGTCAGTTTTCCCCTTCAAGAGCTATTCTGTCTTGTACGCAGATCCCTTTAGTGTAGATTTATGATTCCAACACCACCATGCAGTGGATCACCACTCAAGGGAAATGTGAGGGTAAGCAAAATTATAACATTTGTAGGGATTCAGCCCCTGAATCTCCTGGTTCACAGTGCAGTGCCCTAAGCATAAGGCTACAGCAGCTGTTCAGTTGCACAGTAGCAGAAGTAAGCTTCAGACAGAAGCATTGCCACTGGGGCAAGTGACGCACATGTGCCGAGCTAGTGGGCAGTGCTTCATGGAACAATCCATCAAGACCAGAATGATGAGTCCCATACTGTAAGTTAATAGGCCCCCACAGGGTATCTCTTGTAGTATAACAGACTCCGAGCATAAGGTTTAAGCAAGAGAACCTTACAGTGAAGCTGAGTGGTTTTGGCTACCCAAACCTCACAAGAGGAGTTTCTTATACCATACGTTACCCACCAAAAAGACCCTATTAACTTCACTCAAGTTAGCTATAGTAATTTATAATATGTTTCATGTATATTATTTCAGGGGTGTAGCCAAGATTTAGGAATGAGGGGTTTCCACCAAAAAAATTCCATTATTTAGTACCAGTGTACAAACATTTTTTTTTTCATGAAATCAGGATGGAAGCAAAATGGGAATGGGTTTACTGGCACCCAGAAATACCCCCCCCCCACACACACACCCCAAGCTACACCTATATATTTTTAGTTTCAAAAGTTAAATAAAGGTTAAATGAAGCTGCCCTCCCTGTGCCTATGAAGGGGAATGCTCTACCTACTAACATTCCTGCCTGAGAGATCACTGTAAGCAGGATAAGCAGTACAGAGGCTCTGTTTCCTGATTGGCTGAAATCATGCAAGTAATTTGTACTGGTAACACTAAGACTATATGAAATATATTCATAGCCATACAGCAGCAATGATGGCTGCAATACAACCTGTTTTATGGAAAGGATGACACTGCTTGTAACTCTTGCAAAAAGTGCCAGTCGATCTTTTACTTAACACCTCAACAACCAGAAGGGTCTTTTGCAAGGACACCTCCAACAAGGCAGTACCTCCACTCTTGAACCACAATACAGTGTCAGCACTGGGGGTGAACCCACATCACTGATGTTTGAGACTTGAACCAGTGACCTTCTGAGCCAGAGGCAAATGTGCTACCAACTGAGCCACACTGACAATGTCATCCATTGACTGAGAACAGCTGCTGTCCTCTAGATTCCATCTTTGCTTTAGGGGGGGCCACCCTGTGAGAAACAATTGATTCACCTAGTCAGCTAAGATGGCAGAGCTTGCTGCAATTCCAAGAGCTGAGGTTTTTACCTTAGTGGCAGCAGCAAGAGATGTTTTTTGTGGCCCTGTCATAGCATAGAACTTCCACACTAGCATATATGAAATGGGAACAGCAAAGGTCTTATTGTCATGGCATAGGACCTCCACACTAGCATATATGAAATGGGAACAGCAAAGGTCTTATTGTCATAGCATAGGACCACCACACTAGCATATATGAAATGGGAACAGCAAAGGTCTTATTGTCATAACATAGGACTTCCACACTAGTATATTATGAAATGGGACCAGCAAAGGTTTTATTGTCTCTTACAGGAGGTTTTTATCACATCTGTCCAATCTTTCTTCATATCCCTATCCCTTTTTTAAGATGTTCTTTTTTTAAAACAACACATGCACTATGTGCCCTTCAGTGGCCTTTGATGGCACTGCATTCCATAAAAAACTCAGAGGCCAGCAGTCCAAGCATGGACAGAGCTTGTAAACTTACAATTTTTAACTGAGCTTGGACTTTCTTTGCTGCAAACAGTACTGCTTGAATGCTGCAGGAGCCACTCTGAGGGGTCAACAGGGCTGCTGGCCAACTTCCAGCCCACTCCCGACTGACAATCACATTGCTAGGAAAGCGCCGACCCCTCAGGAGCCCCTGGAAAAAGCCTGCCTTCCTCCCACAGCCTCCAACCATTCAGTAACCATTATCCCCTGTAAAAAGAAAACTGATCTTGAGTGGTCCTCTGTGAAAAGGGCAGCAGTGCAAAGGGAATCAAGGGAGTATGCCACAGGGAGTCAGCCATAGGAGACAGGCAGCAGCCAGAAATACTGCCCTAATCCTTACCATCTAAGAACTGCAAGCTGCTAAATATACAGAATCACCCTACTGCAGAATAGCTATTTGTATGAGTGTTCTTTCTGTCTAAACCACATTGAAATGCTCAGATTAAGTTAACTCGTACTCTGTGTTGCACAATGCTGTTTTTTCACAGACTTTAGAAATCAAAAAGCAAGGTGTATGTGCTGCATTCGTAGTTGTTGCTTTGTAGGGATCACTAGATTGTTGTGTTGTTCATAGTGACATTGCCCCACAGAGCTGTACTGGATTAGACTGAGGTGTGTGGTTTTGTGACTATACTATATAAACACTGTTACCAATTACCCAGCGCATAACTAAATAAGCTTTTTGTGATTCTCTGAATGCCCTCCCCCAGCAGACCATCTTTGACACTGAGTGCCAGGGGTCTGTACTTAATGCACCAAAAAACAGAGGGTTCCCGTTTATACCCTATCTGGGTAAGCCTCGTATAGCAAGTTGACTGCACTCCCCAGTTCAGACGCATGCTAGGAATGCATGGAGAGGGACTATTGTAAGGCATCAGTCAAAATAGTGGTTCCTTGATGCAGCCTGAGTAAGCTGGACAGTATCCTACCTGTTCTTCTCTAGCCTCTGACAATTACAATGACTAGTTGTCTATGACAAATACGGTATTCCTTATGTATTCTCTAGCTGGGTATCCACTATATTTCTTTACTTTGTTGTTGCCCCCATTTTGCCTAGCATATTTTTGTTTAATTTCTAGTGTGTGGGAGTAGCTGTTTTCTAGTTATACCATAGCTGGGGTTGAACTACACATCAAGCTAGTTGTTGATCCTGCTGAGCTACACCAACCTTAGTCTCCCAGTGCTTACCTAAACAGACACCACACAGTGAGCTCTCATGCTGAACTGCATAATCAGCAATAGACTGTATCCTTTTCTGGGGATGCTACTGTTCACTGCCTACTTACTTCAGCACAAAAGGCTGTTCCAAGCTGCCCATCCTGAAAATCTTTTTCCACTTTACCTAAATCTATTTCATCTTAAAGATATGGGTGCTAAGTTTACCAGTGATATTAACTTAGACAGGCCTCCCATCCTGTAGTGATCGTCTCTAACCCTGCATTACCATTCACCTACAGTTGACAGTGACACATCTGGATGAGTTAGTCCTTCCTGGATTAATGGTGCTTTTGATCCTAGTGTCTCTGACATCCCTGACTGTGTCCAGTATCATTTAGACAGACTCTGTAGAGGTGGAGGCATAATCCTGTACAATAAGGAGTCCCCATGAATGTAAATGCCTTGAGGTGTCTATAGCTCTGTCCCAAAATGAGATTGTCAATATTATTAGGTGCTATAGACCTCCTACTGGTGACTCAAAACTGATTAACCATCTAAGTTCCTCAGCATGCACAGCAATGAAACCATAATTCTTGGGGACTTTTTCAATTTGGACTGGCTCTCTTTAAAATCTAATAACCTAAAGCTGCCGTGTGATGAATTTGGATTACATCAAGTGATTAATGAAGCCATCAGACCCAATCCTGAAAAGCCATCTAACTCCTTGATACTGCACATAGTACTTACCAACAGACTGCAAAAAATTTTAGCTATGGCCATATTTGAAAATGACTGCAGTGACCACAGTGCGGTGGCTTGTATCAGAGGCTCAAAGAAAATTTATGTGAAACATTCTTTCTACTATAAAAGGAGACTCTCCCACTGCTGTGAGTCGAGTTATCTCCTTGATTGGGTTAATATTTGACAGCATATCTAGTTCCTTCTGTGCACACAGCTGCAGAGCTCTTTTATCAGCAGCTTCTCTCCATTATAAATCAACACGCACCCTTAATAAAACAGAGTTAAGAAAAAATTGTCCTTGGCTCAGCCAGGAGCTCAAGCAGGCATTGAGGGACAGGGATAACCACTGGACCAGAACCAGAAAAAACACACTTCCGCATGATTGGACTTTGTTCAGGCAGAAGCGGAACTATTGTACTAAATTAATCCATTCAGCCAAGTCAAGTTACTATCTAAACCTTCTGGAAGCTAATCAACATGATCCTTCTAAATTCTGGAGGGCAAAAAAATCCCTAGAAGGAAGAGTAGTGCCCCCTTTCTTGCTGTGTCAAATTGTGGCAGATGGTAACACTAACAGTGACAAGCAGCTAATTGTGGAAGAGCTTGACTCGCACTTTGCATTTGCCAGACTGGCCATCTATCAGTCACCTGCTGCTGTGCTCCCATTCCCAGTCTTCATACAACCTCCACCTGCTTGCAGCAAACATCCCATTCTGTTTTCAGACCATCCCCTAGAAACATCTGGAAGATCTGCTCCTGACCCTCAACACAAAAAAGTGCACGGGGCAGACAAATTGGAGTCATTTTTCCTTAGAGCTGAGGCCCCATTGCTACCTGCACATACAGCTCACCTCTTTAATCTTTCCCTAATCAGTAATGAAATGTTCCTAGTTTGACAAATGGCTCACATATTATTAACTCTTTTCAAAGCTGATAACAAATCTGTTGCAAACAACTACAGGCATATATTCATACTACCTGTACTAGCTAAGGTATTGGAAAAAACTTCTGTTGATGTCAGCAAGACTTTAACAGCTTCATTTCAGACCTCCCCTCTTAAGAACCGCAAATACCTCCTACAAACCTATTTCTTCAAAATACTCACTTCAGTCTTCACAAGAGAAAACACTGTCACCATTCGGAAGGCTAATCGGCACCAGACAGCCTCAGACAAACAAGATGGTAAAGGATGGCACCAAGACCCTGCAGAGTCAGACACCCCACGAGCTTCTGGCTCCCTGGCTTAAGCGAATCAAGATTGCTCCCCCCAAGGAAAGGTGCCAAAAAGGGCAAAAAGCTCGATATCATCTTGAAGGAACTGTGTGATTTCAGGGTCAGTGTATCTATGACACTTGATGCCATCCAGCTGACTTAAAAACCTATCAGCAGCAGCCCGTGAGATAGATTCCCAACTCACCATCACCAACCACTGTGTGTATCACTTAGAGTGTCTCGTTCTTCAGCTTGTGGACACTAACAAAAACACAGGACAGGCAGGAGGATGCAGAGCCCGCCGTATAAATATATGCATATACAGCCTTCCAGAAAAAGCTGAGGGCTCTGATTGTGATGCCTTTCAGGACAATTTTTTGAAGGAGGCCTTGCTGCTGGACCCAAACTTTGGCTTAGAGCAGGCTCACTGTGCACTGGGTCCCAAACCAACAGACCCAAGTGCGCAGCCTCCACAGTCTTCATCTGCTTCCACAAATACAAAACTGAGTAGGCTCTGTTGGTGCGGGCTTGGTTCCTTAAAGATGTGAGACACCAGGACATTAGACTGTGCTTTGACAGCGATTACCCCACTAAAAATGAAGCAACGGAGGCAGTACATCCCAGCCATCCAAGCGCTGTGCCAGCAGCAACTGAAATTTCAAACTCTCTATCCTGCAGGCCTGATAGTGTTTTTTTTTTCAGAGGAACAATTTAAATTCAAGACTACTGATGAAGCAGCAGCTTATCTGAAGCAGCGTGGCATCTCGGTGGAGCACTGAAAGCCAGAGACTCCAACACAGCCCCTGCAATGGGATGCATAGAAACAGAGACTTTGACGGCAGATAAGGACCGCTTGGTCCAGCTAGTCTGCCCATTTCCCTACCTACAGCATAAGCTGCATATCCTAGTCAACCAACAGCCTATTTCTTCCTACCCTCCACTAGAACTGCCTTATGACTGTCCCATGTATTCTTAAATTCTCCTACAGTTTTAGATCCCACAACCTCTTCAGGAAGGCTGTTCTATGCATCCACTACCCTCTCTGTGAAAAAATACTTCCTCACATTGCCCCAGGACCGACCCCCCCCCCCGTCTTTAAATTGTGTCCCCTTGTTCTTGCATGTCTGTCTTTCTGAAAGATGCTACCCTCTTGGACTTCGTTGATTCCACTGAGGTACTTAAACATTTCTATCATGTCCCCCCTCTCCCTCCTTTCCTCAAGGGTATACATATTAAGCTCTTTTAGTCTCTCCTCATATGGCTTCTCTTGCAGACCCTCTACCATTCTAGTTGCCCTCCTCTGGACTGCCTCTATCCTGTCTATGTCCTTGCAGAGATGGGGTCTCCAGAACTGGATGCAGTACTCCAGATGGGGTCTCACCAACTGTCTGTACAGAGGGATAACAACTTCCTGTTTTCTGCTGGTGATGCCTCCCCCTACACATCCCAGTATCTCCCCAGCCCTCCCTACTGCCTTCTCACATTGCTTGCTAACCTTAAGGTCATCTGATAAGATTACCCCAGGTCCCTTTCTTTTTTTGTTTTTGTTACTACCCCCCATTGTGTAATCTTCCCCTAGGTTTTTGTTTCCCAGGTGCATTATTTTGCACTTCTTTGAATTAAATCCTAGCTGCCATACTTCTGACCATTCCTCCAACCTTGCCAAATCCCTTCTCATCCTTTCCACGCCTCCTTGTGTATCAACCCTGTTGCAGATCTTTGTGTCATCTGCAAAGAGGCATACTTTTCCTTCTAGTCCCTCTCCAATGTCACTTATAAAGACATTAAAAAGGACTGGACCCAGTACTGAACCCTGCGGTACCCCACTAGTAACCCCTCTTTCTTCAGAGTGGACTCCATTTACAATTACCTTCTGTGTCCTGTTGTCCAGCCAATGTTTTAACCAGGTACCACCCTGGGTCCCACTCCCAGGCTGGTTAATTTGACTATTAATCTTTTGTGTGGGACAGTGTCAAATGCCTTGCTAAAGTCTAGGTAGGCCATGTCCACAGCCCCCCCGGTCTACTACTTTGGTCACCCAGTCAAAGAAATCAATTAGATTTGTCTGACATGACCTTCCCGCTGTGAACCTATGCTGCCTTGGGTGCTGTGCCCCACTGGCCTCTAGGTACTCAACAATTCTTTCCTTCAGAACTGATCCCATCACTTTCCCTACCACAGAGGTCAAACTGACAGGTCTGTAGTTTCCTGCCTCTGTCTTGGTCCCGCTTTTGTGAAGGGGAATCACATCTGCCTTCCTCCAGTCCTTGGGTACCACAACATCCTCCCATGATTTGTTAAAAAGGGTAGTCAGTGGTTTCACTAGTTCTCCCCTTAATTCTTCTAGAATTCTGGAGTGAATTCCATCAGGCCACATTGCTTTGTCCACCTTCAGTTTTAGAAGTTCTTTCAGAACCCTTTCTTCTGTGAAAGGACTGGGATCGACCCCCCCATCCAGAGTGCTTCTGTTAATTGGATTAGGCACCTCCCCCTCCTCTTTTGTGAATACTGAACAGAAATATTCATTCAGTATCCCTGCTTTTTCACTATCCCCCTCTGCCCACCCACAGTTCATTCTATTCAGCCTCACTATCCCTCCCTTTGTCTTTCTGTGCTCCTGATGTACCTATAAAATGTTTTATCCCCCTTCTTAACCGAGTTGGCTATCCTTTCCTCAGTTTGGGCCTTTGCTATTCTGACTTCCCTCCTGCTTCCTTTTGCCTTAACTGGTACAGCTTCTGTCCTGCTCCTTCTGTGTTTCCTTATACTTCCTGAATGCTATCTTTTCTCCTGACTTTCCCGCCACCTTTTTGAGAACCATAGTGGCTTTTCTTTCATTTTGATTTGTTTATTTGCTTCATACAAAGGCTTGTTGCCTCTGTGATGGCAGTTTTGATGATTCCCATTGTTGCTCCACCCTCCTTCTAGCCTGTTTGCTAGTGCTTTTCTGAGGCACTCTCCCATCTTGCCAAAGTCAACCCTCCTGAAGTCCAGTACCCTCACTTTTGTATGGCTTGACTCTGTAGCTGAGTTTAGCGTGAACCACACTGTTTGATGGCCCCTTGTTCCCAGATGGCAACCCACTTCTAGGCCTGAGATCCTCTCACTGTCCCCATTTAAGAGTATGAGATCTAAGATCGCTCCTTCACGAGTGGGTTCTGAAACTAGCTGTCTGAGGCATGCCACCTGTAGGGCATCGAGAATGGCCCTGTTCTTGGATGTGGCTGCAGCAAGTGTGCTCCAGTTAACATATGGCATATTCAGGTCACTCATCAACAGTATATCCCCTTTCTCTGCCATCCTAAGAATGCCTTCTATCATATCTTTGTCCATTCCCTCCCCTCTGACCAAGGGGTCTGTAAACAACTCCTGTGCAGATTGTGGTGCCACTTCCAGTCTCCAAGGTGACCCACAGTGCCTCCTCTCCTCCCTGTTTACTCTTTTGTTCAGTTGCTTTTACCCCTTCCTTTACATAGAGAGCTACTCCTCCCCCTCTTCTCCCCTCCCTGTCTCTCCTGTAGGTTATGTGCCCTGGTATGTTAACATCCCAGTCATAGTGCTCTGTGTACCATGTTTCTGTGACTGCTACGATATCCAGACATCCCTCTTCCATCAAGGCCGCCAGTTCAGGAAGCTTGTTGCCCAGGCTACGGGCATTGGTACTCATTATCCTCCATTTCCTGATGGCCTTACTCCTTTTTGCCCCATCCCTGTCCTTCTTGCCTTTGTCACTTTCTCCATTTACCCCTGTCCTTCTCCCTATTGACATCTCTATGTTGGTGTTTACTGCACTTATTACCGTGACTTTTTTTGGGGGGGGCTAGGATTTCCCTGCTCCTTTCCAGTGCCTCCCCCCTTGGCTAGTTTAAATACTTGCCAATGAAGTATTTAAACCTGTCACCTAGGATCCTGGTTCCCCTCCTGGACAGATGCAGCCCATCATGCCAGTGTAGGCTTTCATCACTCCGGGTGGACCCCCAGTCCCCAATGAAGCTAAATCCCTGAGCTCTGCACCAGTTTTTCAACCAATGATTGAATCCCATGGTGTGGGCACCCTAACCTCTCATCGCCATAGACAGGCCATTTTTATCCGAAGACATGCGTGCTACTTGTCTAAGGCCCCTTCCCAATTCCACAAACTCTTCCTGCTCTGATCTCCTTCCTAGCTAGGTCATTTGTCCCTAGGTGGACAATGACATCCAGCTCCCTCCCCTGTGCAGCTGCTCCAGCAGTCCTGAGGATTCACTCCCTGTCCCTCCAAGCCATGGCGTCAGGCAGGCACCTTACCTCCCTCTCCCCCTTCCCCCACCCCAGTTCTACCTTCCTAACAGTGGAGTCCCCCACCAGTAGTTGTTTCCTTCCCCTGTGGGGTCCCATGCCACCCTCCTGTGGGTCTCCTTTGTGGAGGTTCCCAGCATCTTCCTTGGGCTCCACTGTGGGTGCCTCCATAGACGAACCACACTTTGCCAGAATGGCATAGGAATTGTGAAGAAGTACAACTGGAGGGATGTGCCTCTGTTCCACCACCCTCACCCTCCGTAAGCCCACTGTGGTCCAGCCACTCCTCTTTCTTGGCAACCTCTGATGCATGGCAGGTAGCTGTCTCTAAGAAGAAAAACATGCAGCAGACACCCTGAAGGACATCATAGTCCAACTGCAGACATTCCAGGAAAAAGTTGAGACTGTGGACACCTAAGTGACACAGTTTGCTGCTATATCCTTTTAAAGAGTTGCTTCCCAGCCCAGCTGACCTTTCATTGGGGACGTGACTCTGTTTGGGAATTGTTAATATGCTAGTGCTGGCAGGATGATTGAAATGAGGGGTGAGACAGTAATATTTGCACTGGTCTCAGGTAGCGCTGCACTGACAATCTGTGTGGGGGAGTCCCTCAGACAGCAACTCCCGCATGGCAGTGTGTCCAGCAGTGGAAATGATGATAGTGTGTTAGATAAATAACTTATAGCTTCCTGCCATTTACTGTTGATTTGCTCACCTTGCCCCACTCCCCACATGATGGATGTTGGTGTCTGGTCACGCCGGCGGAGAGTGAGTCACATGCTTTCCTCTTCATACCTGCAGTGCTTTTTTGATCTCTATAATTAGCTTTTCCTGTTCCCCCTCCACAGAGAGTACTTCTTTCTCAGCATCTGGAGATGAGATGGGAAGCATACCATGGCAGGAAATCGCAGCCGCAGTTTACAGTTCTGCTGGCACGTAAGCTTAGCTACAGTGACATTGCAGGTTTTGTTCACCAACTGGCTCTGTCTCAACCTGTGCACAAAATAGCAGGCTACCTTGATAGCAGTTAGTCCCACTGTCCTACTGTTTCTAACAATACTTACCAGAGAGGAGGTTGCTGTGGGGGAACCCTTCCACTCAAATCCTTCCACTCCACCTGACCACGCTCAGACCTGTCAATAGCATCCACTCCAACCTAAGCAGGCCTTGCACCTTTATCCTGTGCCCCTCTGCCCCCACCCCACCCCACCTTCAGTTTAGTGATCTGGACTATGAGATCCTCCTGTCTAATCAGTGTAAGAGTCAGCATGATATTAGGCAAGAACTTTAGGACTGTACCAGGATATGCCATGGGTTACTAGAGGTAGGCAAACTCGGTCTTTACCATATGAACTTTTCTCTTGCCCTCTGGCACCAGATCCGATGCTAGCATCCACAAAGGCTGCCCATGCTTCGATGACACCTGGAACAATTTTAACAGCCCCAGATTTGAACACTGGAATGCTTACTTGCTGCCTATAAACTTTTTCAACTTGCCCTCACTGTGTGCTGTCCGAGGCACAGCTGACTTGCATCTGAAATGATAATATGCTTTTGGTCCCCCTTCGCCCATGGTTTAGACAGATATTTAGACTGTATTACAATCTATCCCAGGTCGAAGGAGGCAGTACAATGTTCTGGACCATAGATCTTGCTGACATGCTACTCTTTCTCTGAGCGGACCCCCACTCCCCAGGAGATCACTACTCGGAGCGTAAAATCCCCATAGACTTTACTTTCCTCCTGCTCTGTTGGAAGATTCCATTTCTCTGCAAAGGTAAGAGCTCCCCTGTGCAAAGGGACCCACCCTTGGAAGTACACGGGCAGCTAGCCTCCTTGTATATAGTTGCACAATGTCTGTTATGCTCTATTAACTTCAGAGCCCCTTTCCTGAGTCACCCTTTAGTATTGCTGTTGAATATTCTACTGTACGTGTTCTCTGTCGTCAGTTTTTCAGTGCTATAAAAAGAGTAGTCTCAGGTTACAACATGAATTTGTGGGAAATGAATCAGAAGATCCACTTTAGGTACATATTAAGATCTAGTTGCAAGATTTATCCCCCCCCCCCCCCATTAAGTACACGGCTCCCACAAGACTAAAGATACCCTCAGTGAATTTTAATGGCCTCTCGAATCCTGCTAAGAGAGCCAAGGTGTTTGCAGAAATTAAGACGAAATGCCCAGGGTTCATCTGCTTACAGGAAACACATTGCTCCACAGAAGAGCATCAAAAGTTACTTACGTTTGGGTATGATCAGGTTCATTTTCCCTCGTACAAAAGTGGGAGAAGGAGAAGGGTAACAATTTTAGCTTCCCAGACACTCTCATTTAAGGAATCACAGATAACAAAAGATAAGGACAGCTTCTGTGTGGTATTAAATGGGGAGCTGGAGGGACAGCAGATCACTCTGGCTTCTTTGTATCCTCCTCCCAGATCTGACACAGCTTTCATAAAGACAAAAAAATGCAGCTAATACTAGAAAAACCAAAAGACCTCTTGTATGTTGCAGGGGACTTTAATCCTTATATGGACAGTCATGAAGACACCTCAGGCCTGGTTATGTCTCCAACCTCTGTGGCACACAGGATGTTCCATAAACTAATGGGCTTCCTAGGCTGGTACACTTATAGAGAGAACTCAGCCTCAGCTCTCTGGACTATACTCATTACTCTCATCCACATAATAATTATGGGCAAATAGACTATGCATTTATACATGCTGAGGATGTCTATAAAGTCCATGCATGCATAACTAGGCCCATTGCCTACTCAGACCACATCCCTGTAGGGATGACTGTGGAATTGAGACTATTTAAGAAGCTAACGGGGTGCTGTGATACGTCAACTTAAAAGATCTTGAATTTCGCAAGTACATGCAGTCACACATGAAAGTTATCACAGTCCTTAACACCTCCCAGGATACTACCCCGTCTATGCTCTGGGAAACCATAAAGGTTGTGCTTAGAAGACACCTAAATCTAATCAGTAATGTAGCCCGTAAGCATAAGGAACGACATGCCCATAAGAATTACCTATTAGCATCCCTTACTTTCCTCCAACTGCAGCATAAGCAATGTACACTAGGTGATCCTACACAGCTTACCCAGATTAAAGAACAATTAGAAACATAGAAACTTAGAAACATAGAATTTGATGGTAGATAAGGACCACTTGGCCCACCCAGTCTGCCCATTTCCCTACCTGATGGATAAGCTGCAGATCCTAGTTAACCAGCAGCCTACTTCTTCCATCCCCCAACCCCTAGAATTGCCTTATGACTGTCCCATGCATGCTTGAATTCCACCACTGTTTTTGACTCCACAACCTCCTCTGGAAGGCCGTTCCATACATCCACAACCCTCTGTGAAAAAATACTTCCTTAAATTCCTCTGAGCCGCCCCCTTCTATCTTCAAATTGTGCCCCTTGTTCTTGCACACCTCTTTTTGAAAGATGCTACCCTCTTGGACTTTGTTGATTCCTTGAGGTACTTGAAAGTTTCTATCATGTCCTCCCACTCCTCCTTTCCTCGAGGCTATACATATTAAGCTCCTTGTCTCTCTTCATATGTCTTCCGCAGACCCTGCACCATTTTAGTTGCCCTCCTCTGACAGCTTCCAACCTGTCTGTCTTATGGAGATTGGTCTCCAGAACTGCACGCAGTACTCCAGATGTGGTCTCACCAGCTGTCTGTACAGAGGATAATAACTTGTTTTCTTCTGGTGATGCCTCTCCCTATGCATTCCAGTAGCCCCCAGCCCTCCTTGCTGCCCTCTCACATTGCTTGCCCTCCTTTAGGTCATCTGATATGACTACCCCAGGTCCCTTTCCATTTTGTTGTTGTTAGTATCTCACCCCCATTTGTACTCTTCCCTGGGTTTTGTTTCCCAGGTGCATTACCTTGCACTTCTTAGCATTGAATCTAAGCTGCCATACATTTGACCATTCCTCTAACCTGCCAAGTCCCTTCTCATCCTTTCCACCCCACCTTGTGCATCAACTCTGTTGCAGATCTTTGTGTCATCTGCAAAGAGACATACTTTTCCTTCCAGTCCCTCTGCAATGTCACTTATAAAGACATTGAAGAGGACCGGTCCTAATACTTGAACCCTGCGGGACCCCACTACTAACCCCCCTTTTTTCAGAGTGGACTCCACTTACTATTACTCTCTGTGTCCTATTCTCCAGCCAATTCTTTACCCAGACTGTCATCTTAGGACCCACTCCCAGGCTGGCTAACTTGTATATTAATCTTTTGTGTGGGACTGCGTCAAATGCCTTGCTAAAGTCTAGGTAGGCCATGTCCACAGCCCCTCCCTGATCAACTACTTTGGTCACCCAGTCAAAGAAATCTATCAGATTTGTCTGGCATGACCTTCCAGCTGTGAATCCATGCTGCCTTGGGTCCTGTGCCCTCTGGCCTCTAGATACTCGACAATTCTTTCCTTCAGAAGTGATTCCATCATTTTCCCTACCACTGAGGTTAAACTAACAGGTCTGTAGTTTCCTGCTTCTGCCTTGCTCCCACTTTTGTGAAGGGGAATCACATCTGCCCTCCTCCAGTTCTCAGGTACCACCCCATCCTCCCATGATTTGTTAAAGAGGGTAGTCAGTGGTGTCACTAGTTCTACCCTTAGTTCTTTTAGAATTCTGGGATGAATCCCATCAGGCCCCATTGCTTTGTCCACCTTCAGTTTTAAGAGTTCTTTCAGAACCCTTCTTCTGTAAATGGGCTGGTATCAACTTCTGTATCCAGAGTGTTTCTACTGTTTGTTTTAGGTACCACCTCTTCCTTTGTAAATACTGGAGCAAAATATTTGTTTAGTATCTCTGCCTTTTCACAGTCACCTCTGCCCACCCTCCCTCCCCTTTATTAAGCCTCACTATCCCTCCCTTGGTCTTCCTTCGCTCCTGATGTACCTATAAAAGGTTTTATCCTTCTTAACTGAGTTGGCTATCTTTTCCTCAGTTTGGGCCTTTGCTGTTCTGACAGCCTTTCCAGCTTCCTTTTGCTTTAACTGATACAGTTCTCTGTCCTGTTCCTTCTGCGATTCCTTGTACTTCCTGAATGCTTTCTTTTTCTCTTGAACCTTCACTGCCACTTCCTTTGAGAATCATAGGATGACTTGGCTTGCCAACAAACAGCATGTGCACTCTGTCACCTGTTCCAAAAATATTGTGATGGTGGCCCCAGGACTGCACACCTTTTGGTTTGTGGATACAGGCACAGTGCCTCCATCCTGAAACTTCACCACCCTGTCATGGGACATTTGGTCATGGGTGTAGGCACAATTATGGATCCATTTATCACATATTATACCAGATGTGTAGGCACAATTATGGATCCAATTGTCTCAATGTATACCAGACTATGTGTACAAGAAGGTACAACCACATCAGAGACCACTCAGGACTTTTTAAACTCCATAAACCTCCCTGCTGTATCTCCAGAATCTCTCATCTCCCTGCAGGCTCCCATCACAACAGAGGAGATCCTGGGGGCCTTAAAATGCCTCAGGCAAGACAAGTGTCTAAAGCCGGATGGGTACCAACTGAGAATTGCTAGACAGGGATGTGTCTCCCCCCACACACACACACACACACACACACACACACACACACACACACACACTGTCTTGGAGTTTAGCAGTTATCTCTGTGATACCCAAACCCAAGATATCTCCCAAAGTCTGTGAATCCTACCGGCCAATCTCAGTGCTCAACACTAATTATAAATTATTTATGTCCCTACTGGCATGTAGGATGGATGTTCTTCTCCCTTTAATAATACTATACATAGGGATCAGATTAATTTTATATGGTCTCGGCAAACCATGCATAGTACCAGATGAACACTCCCTCTTCTCCATCATGCCTCCCGCACTTCGTCTTCCCTCCTTACCCTGAGTCTTGATGCAGAGAAAGTGTTCAGTAGAGTTTCCTGGGTCTTTCTCCATCCCACACTTGAAGTTTGGTTCACTCTTTCTTTTGTAGACTTTCTTTTCTCAATCTACTCTGGACCCCAGGCACAGGTTTGGATGAATGACCATCTCTCAGAATTCTTCCACTGGAAAAGGGCACCTGTCAGGGTTGCCCACTTTCTCTCCTTTTATTCACAGTTTATATTGAGCTGTTGGCTCAAGCCATATGACAGGACCCATATATCTCCATGTGCAGGATGGATTGATGGTAGTGAACAGTGCATTGCCCAGGACATGGATGATACTGCCCTCTGCCTATCCATTCTGGAGGTTGGCCTACCAGCAGTCTGCAGCCTGCTGACAATGTTTAGCCAGTGAATTGGCTATAAATTAAATAGTACCAAGACAGAGAGCTTATTAACAAACTTCTCCCCCTCTGCTCACCTTTGACAACAGTATCCCTTTCACTGGGACCTTAGTTCCATGAAGTATGTGGGTGCCCCTCTCACCAGCTCAACTTCCTGTTTGCTGTCAGTTTCCTCCCATTGTAAAATAGGATCCAACAGGAGCTGGGCAGATGGAACCTGTTCCTGCTTTCTATAGAATGCAGGGTAGCTACCCTGACAGTGATGGCATTACCTAAATTCCTATATCTTTTCCAGTCTCTATACAACCCAATCTCTACAGCAGCATGGACAGTGTGGAATCATATGTTCTCACAAGTCCTCTGACAAGGCAAACCTCCTAGAATCAAATTTACCACTTTATGTCTCCCAAATGAGAGAGGGGGACCTCCGGTCCCATACCTGCTTATCTATTTTGAAATAGCACAAATGCATACCAGCTTATACTGGCTTCAGAATTCTCCTTCTCAACAATGGGATCACCTTGAGAAGGTCACACTCCTGGATTTAACACAAAGAAAGTACTGCTCCTCCCTGGTCCCCCAATGTCCAGACCACTATCTCCTCCCCTTATGTCCATACAGTCCTGCGGACATGGCGCCAGGTCCACAGATGGTTGGAGCTAGAAGGGAAATTGCTCTGGCTACTTTCCTTGCACTTGCGTCCAGATTTTCCATGGCAAAAATGGACCCATGCTATAAAACATGGTACAGGCAAGGCCTTTTTGACCATCTGTCCCTCTTGATAGATGGGGTAATTGTTACACTTCAAACATTTAGGGACCTCCTAGCTCTCCTCTTCTCAGCCCAATTTTGATATTTTTAAATCAGAACTTGTCTTTCTTGACTCCTTAAGAATTCCCCACCCCCTTCAGGCCATGTCTTTCTGACCCAGATTATTCATGCAATGGCAAGGGACCTAGGGGAGCATCTAGTCTCTTGGCTCCACTCTCTCCTTCAACAGGCAGGTTCACCAATGCAAATTTATGCATTAGATAACTGGAACAGCCAGCTCACCTCTCCAGTCACTCTGGAGCAGTGGCAGCAAACCTGCCAATACACCCACAAGGCCATATGTTCCATGATGTGGTGGGAATATAACTAAAAGTGTCATCCGTTACTTCCTCGTCCTGGTACAACAGATAAATCGAGGCACGGCTCCACCTGTGGCACACTGGTGGGAATGTGGAGAACTCAGAGCCCCCCACGACCATATAATGTGGTCCTGCCCATCCCTTCATCCCATTTTACATGCAGTAAGCCATGCCCTGCAGGAGAGTTTCACTGCTCAGCTGCAGCTTACAGAACAATTCCACCTATTTACTTACTGCTTGCATAAGGACAGAGATGTAGCTAAAAGATATCTGATGTCTTGGCCAGCCTGCCGGCACAGTGATAGCACTCCTGCTTGTGATGCCAGTGACCTAGGTTTGGTAGCGAGCCTGGGCTGCTGGAGGGCCAGCCGGGAGGAAGGATCAAGCACCCGGAGGGCTGCTCTCCTTCCCTGTAGAGGGAGGGTGGGCTGCCTTCTATGCTGCTATACTGCCACCTGGTTGACCATGGGTTCAGGTGCAGTGGGGGAGCAGTAGCTTCAGGGAGGGTTGGATGTCAGCCAAGGGTCCATGGTATCAGATTCTAAAGGGAATTTATGAAATGAAACAACTAACATTCTCCTTACATCATCAGGTAGAAAATGATATCAACAGATGGGTGAGATGGGCAACTTACATGATGGCCAAAGACTCCCTATTTGCCAGCCTAGTGGCGCTGAGGGTTGAGGCGCTAGACGCCATGCCTTGTGCTATGCCAGTGACCCTTGTTTGGAGATGACCTTGGGTCTTTGGGGTGTCAGCGTGGGGGGGGGGGCAGAGTAGGATCGAGCATGCCGATGGGCAGCTCTCCTGTCCCAAGGGTGGTGAGGGTGGGTTGGCACCCCCCCATAGTTCTGCTCCCTCTGGGTGGGTAGCGTAGGCAGAGAGGGGGTGCAGCAAAAAAGATATGGGAGGGGGATGAGCTGGCACCACGGGATACGTAGCATGCCTCCACATGCTTGCACAGCTGTGTGTTGGGGGCTGGGGAGAAAACCAAGTAAAAATACCTATGTGTCCCCTTTGCCAGTTGGTGGGAGGAGGAGGAGACGGGGACCAAAAATCTGTACTAAAAAAAAAAGACTCCCTATTTGTCCCCTGAACGTTTAGTGCCCTGAGTAGTGAGGCATACATGGTAAAATGTCCTTGAGTAATTTGAACTGCCAGGGAGGGAAACAGTGGTGTATATATAGTCTCTTATAGTAATAAATTAAAAATGTACTCTGTAACCTGAAAGTTAACCATATGCACTTTGCCAGCTACACTGACGTTTGTTTTTTCATCTGTTATATTGTTTGTCACCTGTGTAAAATTTGTGAAAATCAACATTATTATTATTATTAAAATTAATATTGATTATTAAACAAAAAAAAAGAAAAAAGGAGAAGCTAGTAAATGACCAGATTCAGGAGTACATCACCAGTAATAATTTGATTACCTCATCTCTATCTGATTTTTGGGCCATTCATAGCACCACAACTGTGCTCATTAAACTGACGAATGGCTGGTTTTCTGCCCTTGATCACAAGTTTGACATGACAGCTATCTTTCTCAAACCCAGTAAGGCCTTTGATATGGCTGGCCATCAAACTGTACAGCAAAACCTGTCCTCTGTTGGGACTGGCCTCTGTGCCCTGCCCTGATTCAGAAACTACTAGATGTGTACACAACAGCTTAAATCCAAAGGCCTACTTTCCTCCTATTCTCAGACCTCTGAAGGAGTCTCGCAAGGGTCTGACCTCGTCCCTCTTCTATTTACTGTCTACACTAATGATCTAGGGGATAGTATAGGAGATATCAAGCACCACTGCTGCACTGACGATACAGTGCTATATGCAGACAGCTCTTCATTTAATTTCTTTATTTCAGAAAACCTTTGAGTTAAAATAGCCCATTTTCAAAGGGGTTCATAGAAAGTACAGACATACAAACAACAATACAATCATTTTCAATCACAAATTATTTAAGAACAACTGTAATACATTAGTTTTAAAAGCATTTAAAGTGCTCGAACCACAAATGACTTGGTGTACCAGAAGCTATAAACAAAACAAAAGGGTTATATTAAATGCACGCTGAATATAGAAAATAGTTAAAAATGTACATTTCCTAAGTTCAAAATGTAGATTTTGAACTCTATTTTGTGTTTTCAGCGTGCATTTAACATAACCCTTTTGTTTTGCTTTTAGACCACATGCTGACGCAGCGCCTTGTTTTTGTAGAAGCTATACACGACCTTCAGTCTGCCTTCAGCACTATCCAGTTGAAATCGTGTGCATCCAGACTTCTCCTTAATGCCTCAAAAACAAAGTACATGAGTTTTGCTCCTAACTGTAAGCGTCCAACTGGCCCCTCCCTTCCTGGCATCCTCACCCTCCTGGGGGATAGCCTAGAGCTAGAAGACATTTTCAAATATCTGGGTGCATAGTTAGATAGTAAGCTTTCTTTCAACACCCATATTGGAAACCTGTGTAGGAAGCTACGCCTGAGGCTGGGCTTCTATTATAGAAATAAGTTTAACTTTCCTACAGACACTTGCAAAACCCTAATCAGAGCCATGTCCTTACCCTGCTTGATTATGGAGATCTGGTGTACCAGAGGCTCTGCTGCCATGCCAGTTAGCAAATTGGATGTCCTTTATCGTAGGGCATTGAGATTCATTACTGGACTGCCTGCAGGAGCCTACCAATGCACCCTCTATGTGTCATGACGTCAGTTGGCCATTCCTCCACTAAAGACTGAAAAAAACATATACTTACTGTCCTTCAAGTCTCTGTGATATGATGTACTGCAATACATCTCAGACTGCTTTTCTGCAGGAGTCTCTTGTCTTTACAATATAAGAGTATGCAATTATAGTTTACTAGTGGTCCCCGGGTTCACATCTAATTATGGTAAAGTGGCTTTCAGCTGGCTCACCCCCATGTACTGGAACAAACTACAAGTTTCTCTCAAACTGAATTCACTGGTGAGCCTTTATACTTTCATAGTACTGATTAAAACCCTTATACTGTACCCTGACTGCTAATTTTCGAACTGACTTGAAATAACTTGCTATTTTATTATATCTTGTATTATATTTAATTTAATTGGCACTGCATACCATCACATCATATACTGGTGCACCTGCTGTTTGTAAATTTCTTACTGTCCTATGTCTTGCTTCTTTTGTAGCACTGTGACTCATCTGTACTCTTGCTGTCCTAAGCAGGCCTCATTGCAAATGACCATCACTCATTGGAGCTTCTCCTCATCAAACAAATAAATAAACTTGTTTTCAGTGTTATAATGTAAAAGCTAAGCCTGCAGTTCAGTAAAGCAGTGCGTCACACAGGTCTTCCCCCATCCCCCACCAAGCAGCATTTTAAATTTGTTCCAGAGTCCCTTCATTTATTTCATTGCAGCTGCCATGCAGCTGCTGGTTTGCCCACCCACCCTTCTACCTTGCTGGCTCATTCCTCGGTCCCGCTGGACAAGCCTCCTACTCTACTGCCACTACTACCTTTCAGCATTCCACCTACATTTCCTCTGCACCTGCCTGTATGGGTACAAGAGGGGAAGTTGGCAGAGAATGACAAAAGGCATTATGTCTTACATACTCAAACCTGCTACTTTCATACAGGGCTGTGCCTGTCCATTCATACTAACATACTCATCGCTACTACTTTTGTACTGGGCTATGCCCTTCATACTCATTCTTACTACTTTTATACTGAGCTATGCTCTTCATACTCATCCTTATTACTTTTATACTGGGCTATGCCCTTCATACTCATCCTTACTACTTTTATACTGGGCTATGCCATTCATACTCATCCTTACTATTTTTATACTGGGCTATGCCCTTCATACTCATACCTACTACTTTCCTACAGGGCTGTACCCAGAATATTCATACTCATATCTACCGTACTTTTGTACTTTGGGCATATGCCACAAACACTACCAGACATGCACCCCAACAACTGTCTGGCTCTCTCCCCTATTCCTAGTGCCCCCTCAAGGGCTTTGTATGCTTTTTAGGCCTTGTCTCTCAAGGGCTCAGCTCCAATGTTAATTTCTAAGAACCTTGCGCTCAGAGGAGAGAAATGGGGCAGCCATGCCTGAAGTAGCTGTTCTAATCAAGCCTCTTCCTTATCTTTGGGATCTTTACTATTCTGACATTTCTTAGCATGTAGACATAGCCCCTCACACACTTCCAAGGGGAAGCCCTTGAGAGTGTGGAGCATTTCATCACTGAGCTAAGCCTTATGGGTCCTTCAGGGTCCTCATCCATGTCAACTGCCTATGCACTTCAAAAAGGGGGGAGTCCTTGTGAGTATAGACTTCTCTGTCAGGGGGCTAAGTCCAGCAGCCCCTTAATGAGAGTGGACATCTCCCATGAGAGATGGAAGAAAGGTTCTGACGTAATTTCCTACTAACCTGAAGCAATGGATTGTGGCTGACAATCAACGTATTTGTTGCTGAGAACCTGAAGTTTCTTTAGCATTCAGGCTAATCCCATATGCACTTCCAAAGGGGAGTCTTTGTGAGTGAGGACTTCTTTGTCATGAGGCTGTGCTTCATGGCCCCATCATGAGAATGAAAGGCTACGTCGCGAGGCAGAAAAGTTACTTTAACATTTTTGCTAGCACCTATGCACCTCTAAGAGGGAGTCCTTAAGAGTGTGGACTTCTTTATTGCAGGAATGTGCCCCATGATACCTTCATGGGGAGGGAAGACTCTTATATGAGAAATAAGGAGAATACATACTCATTCTGAAAACATTATTCCATCAGGTAATTCAAAAGGCACTTCATGTTCATACTGCTAGGCTTTATTTAAGTTATAAAATATTCCTATGCCAGGAGGGATGATGATCTGGGCCACAGGTCCCTATAGGTTTCCTCTACAAGTGAGGTTTTCCCTCTACTCTGTGCCAAAGGTCATACTATATTAAATAATGAAATAATTATTTCACCGTAAGTTGGGTCTAGATGGTGGTACTATAATCGGTAATGACATACTTTGCGGCTGTCTCTTTTCTTCTAATGGTAAATAAGAATATGCACGTTCCAGTTTTTTTTCTTTTGGGGGGAGCTTCTTTCCTAAGGTACTGTTTGGTCTAGGGGACTTCTAGGAGTGGATATCCCCCCAAGAGGGTTCCTGTATTTTTACTGCACCCTGAAAAGGCGATAGAAACATAGAATTTGACGGAAGATAAGGACCGCTTGGCCCACCCAGTCTGCCCATTTCCCTACCTAATGGATAAGCTGCAGATCCTAGTTAACCAGCAGCCTGCTTCTTCCTGCCCCCACCATGTACATATACTTCACAAGCATTTGAACATGTGTTCACTTCTGTAACTACTTCATTGCAATCCTACTTAGTATCTTCATCCCAACCCTCCATTCTACTAATCAGTCCAGTAATATTGCCTAAGCATTACTACAGAGGTCGCTTGATGGACCAGTAAATTTAAAGGTTAAGCTTGCATTCTGGTAGGGCAGCAGGTGACAGACGCCAGCCCCCCCCCCCCCACTTCTCTGAGAACAATGAGTTCATTGCTCCACCATTTTCCCCTCCTCCTCCTCTATTGTTCCCTCTCTTTTCTTATGACATTTTTGGGTTTTCTTCACTAAGGTAAATTTGGTCTAAGAGGACTTTGGCCCTGCGGCATCTTTAGAGGGGAACCCAACTCAAAAGGAGTTTCTGTGTCTTCACAGAACACCAAAAGGGGGTAGCCCCTGGGACAGGAACAGAGAGACCCCTGGGACAGGAATAGAGAGATCATACTCTATATCTGTTGCACAAGCATTTGAACACGTATTCCCTTCTGTAACTGCTTCATGTCAGTCCTACTCAGTACCTTCATCCTAATCATTTATGGTATCAGTTTATCCAATTACATTGCCTCATTAGATGAACCAGTGAATTTTGAATTTATGGCTACTAGTTTTCTCACTTTTCCACAGGACATACATTTCCTGGGTCAATTTTATTGGGTTCTTTCATAATTTTAAATACTTGAGTTAGGCCATCCCAAAGTGTTCTCTTTTCTAGCGAGAACAACTCTTAACTTTAATAGTCTTTCTAAATGACTTAGAATCCTGGCATCCAGAATCGTGTTGTTTTCCCTATGTAGCACTTTCTCAAGTGCAATAAAGTCCTGTGGAATGTTGGCCAGAACTGTGCACATTACTTCAGCTGTGGTCTCCCAGGACCTTTTTTTTTTAATAAAATTTTATTGGAGTTCAAAAAACAGATATGTTCAGACAGACATACACATTTAACACTGGTGCTATAAAAATCAGTTAGCTCTTCATCATAAATCACACTTAATAAAGTGAGCCTCTCTTAGCACACCATGAAAGTGGGATGAAAAACAGAATGGGTTGTACAACCCCCAACCCCTCAGTATGGACATAAGCCAATTGTTGGAGGAAGTTATTGGGCAGTGAGGGCAACTTAGCCTGAGTCCAATAACAAAAAAAGGGTAGTACATGCAAATAAGGAGGGGTTCAGGGAGGGGAAAACTAGGGGAGGGAAACATAAGGTGTGGGAACAAATGAAACAGGTAGAGACATCCTATGTAGAAGGCACCCTTTTTCCTGAATACCCCCATGTCTCTCCAAGGAGTCAGTCTCATTTTAACCTAACACATAATCAAGATTGTCTATTTCCACATCTGGGACTGGATTTTCAGCCCATCCCAGGGCTACACCCTGCTCCACAATGTCTGCTGCAGTCCAAAATCTCTGCACCCGAGGAGTTCCCCATTTTCAGCCAGTGCAGCTGCTGAGGATGTTATGTCAGGTCCGACAAGGTGTAACATTTCCCTGGAGCTGTGCCAAAAAATCAGCCACAGACTGCCACAAATTGGGAACCTGGTCATAAACCAGCTCCCCCTTTGAAAATACCATGGTTGCAGGAAACACTGCAGCTTTGCAAGTAGAGACCCACTTGCACCAGTTATTTTTCCCATCCATGGGACTGATAGGGGCTTCAGAAATCCAGCCCCTTGTTCTTAAGCTGTGATTATTAACTGACATCTGTCATTAAACAGTGCTGTAGATGGATCTGAAATAAATTATTTTGGGCTATGAGGGAGCCAGGGAGCTCAATGGAGACTCTGTGTAGCAAACCAGTGGAAAGAATCTTTTGGTTCTCTGTGATTTATGTATTGGTACCATCAGCAGGAATCATTAGTAAGGCATCCAGGTTTCCACATTTCCTTAGATATGCTTGTCGGGCTCATCTCAGGTCATGGGACAGTCTTTCTAGCATCAGTACTTCTGGAGAATCTGACCACCTGCATTTTCCTCAAAGGTTTCAAAGCTGGGCTTAAGGTGTACATGTTAGAACACTGTCACTGCCAGTTGCTACCATTAAACCTCTTCCCTATCCCTGAAGGTATCCTATTTGACTAAACTTAAGTGTTCACCTAATATGTCTTTGCCCACAGTTAACATGTCTACTTTAGCACCTGTCCATTTTCCCCTGATCCTTGCTGTAATCCACTATGCATAGGGAAGGGCATCACAAGTAGAAAAAGGGAAGTGGTTATCCCTCTGTGCAGACAGTTGGTGAGACCCCATCTGGAGTACTACGTGCAGTTTTGGAGACCTCATCTACGCAAGAACATAGACAAGATGGAAGCAGTCCAGAGGAGGGCAATTAAAATGGTGCAGGGTCTACATCAGAAACCATATGAAGAGAGACTGAGAGAGCTTAATATGTATACCCTTGATGAAAGGAGGGACAGAAGCGACATGATAGAAACTTTTAAGTACCTCAAGGGGATCAACAAAGTCCAGGAGGGTAGCATCTTTCAGAAAAAGAGATGTGTAAGAACAAGGGGGCACAATTTAAAGTTAGAGGGGGGACGGCTCAGGGGTAATGTGAGGAAATTCTTTTTCACGGAGAGTGGTGGACGCATGGAACCGCCTTCCTGGAGAGGTTGTGGGGTCTAAAACAGTGGGAATTCAAACATGCATGGGACAGACATAAGGCAATTATAGTGGGGGGTTGCAGGAAGTAGGCTGTTTGTTAACTAGAATCTGCAGCTTATCCAATAGGTAGGGAGATGGGCAGACTGGGTAGGCCAAGTGGTCCTTATCTGCCGTCAAAGTCTATGTTTCTATGTTAACTATGCGACTTGTTGTTGTGACTAACTTTTACTGTGATAATGTTGTAACTATGTATTCCATCTCTAATGTGTTCCTCTTGTCTGGATTGCTGCAATCTACTATAATATAAATGCTGTTTTATTTAAAGGTATGTAATCTATTGTACTTGCTGTATTATATAAATATATGTAACTCATTCCGGGTCACCCCTGAAAAGGGGACCTGTGGTCTCAGTGGGTTTACCCAATTATCAAAATATTATAAATAAATAAATACTTCCAAAATATCCATGAGTCATTCTTGATGCAGTAGTAGGGTCTCTCTTGTCAAGCCAGAGCTTTAGATTTAGTTTCTTGGCTACTGAGTGCATGTCTCCTACTGGTCATTACTTTTGGTTGAATTACATAGCCAACTAGACAATTATAAGCGTGAAGAGTTCTTCCATGCCCAGCATCGGGTTCCATGAGGTTCTGATGGAGGTCCAGAAGTTAGCAATTGTATGACATTGCCACATCAAGTATAGGAGGAAACCATCTATATCTCCACATTTGTAGCAGCATGTTGTGGGTATTGACATCCGTCTTGTGAAACTTGAGTGGGTATAATATAAGTTGTGCATAATCTTAAATTGTCATTTATTATCCATAAGGGAGATTGGGCTTTTAGAGAAGGACCTAATCTCTTCCCAGGGCCATTGTTCAGTCTTTGTTTGTAAGGCCTCTGACCACTTTCTTGTCACCTCCATGGCCCTATTATAAGTCAGTTTTGGCCTTACCATAAATCTACTTTGCTAGAGAGCTATACCATCTAGCGGGGTTGACTTGGGTGCAGCGGTTTTGTAAAAGTTTTATTTCCAAGGCAGATGGCACATGTGACTTCAGGTGAGCATCCTAGTTTGGTGATCATGGCACACTGAATTTGTAGATATTTAAAACAGTATGCCACCAGCAGTTGATGATTCACTTGTAGTTCTTGGACGTTTTTTAAAGCCTGAGAAAGAAAGTAGGTTTTTAACTCGTAGGATACCACCTTCCCTCCATTTTCTATATGATGCCCTGTTGCTGTTACTGTGTATATTTTGTTTGCCCAATTCAATTTTAGAGATATTCCAATTTTTCTTAGGAGCTCTGCATCTTGTTCATGACTTGTGGCTATTGGTCTTCAGGATAGGGAAGAATCTAGTTGCGAGTAATTCAGGGCTGCAATTTCTATACCCAATTTTCTGCACTATACCTCTCCACTGGGAGGCAGTATAGTGTTGTGGTTAAGGGCACTGAGCTGGAGACCTGGGTTTGAATCCCATAAGCCACCACCTGCATAGTGTATGATCCTGAGCAAGTCACTTAATGTCCTTGTGCTCCCAGGTCGCACCTCGAAACAAGATCCAGCTTAGCATGGCTTTCCAGGTTAAACAATTTCCCCATTTCCATTCCCATTTTTAGCTATGCTGGAGCGAACTGATCAAAGGGAGGTTCTTCAGGTAAGGACTGCCATTCTGAGATTTCTGTCATGTGAATCAGGATATTCTATAGAGTCATGTCTGGAACCTTTAGACCCTGGATTCTGTAGCCAGGAGAGTTTATTCATTGCTTAATGGGATTTCTTGTGTGCCCATATGAAATCAGAGATGAGTTCTTGTAGGGGTTTAAAATTAGTTTGAGAGACTGGGGTCTGTACCAATGTGTGCTATAAACAGAACTCGAGGTACAGGCAGGACATTCATCTTCACAGATTATACTCTCTGACCCATAGCTTTGACGCCTTCATGACCACCCACCATGACTACTGTAATGCCCTGTACCTAAGGCTACTGGGGGTTGATATCTGCCACTTGCAGCTAGTGCAGAATGTGGCAGCCAGGCTTGTGACTGGCACTTCTAGGACCAGCCACATTACACTTTTGCGCTACGGACTGTTCTGGCTGCCGTACAGTGGCAGATCACCTTCAAGGTCGACTTGCTGACCTATAAAGCCCTACATGAACAGGGACCCCACTACCTGCAAGATCTCCTCTGCCCCTCCTGTCCACTCCAATCCACTGATGAGGGATTGCTAGAGATTCCCAGGGTACGCATGAAGACATCTGGGGCCAGATACTTTGCTTTTGTGGCCCCTACCCTGTGGAATTCTCTGCCTCCTCGGGTGAGGGAGTGCCTGACCATTCAGAGTTTTAAATCAGCCCTTAAGACTTATTTATTTAGTCTAGCTTTCTCAAACGAGGTCAGTTGATGGAAAATTTATTATATAATGCCACTGAAGATTATCAATGTGGAGTTTAGTATCTAATTTTATGTACTTTGATTTTATGAAATATGTTTATTTGAGGTGTTTTTTGTTTGTGTGCATATTTATTTATGTATGTGTTCAGTGCCTTGATCTTTTGGAAAGGCGCTTTATAATTACAATTGATTGATTGCTATTGGCAGGGCATTCCATCAGTCCAGATCTGTCTGCACTTCCTGTGTAATTTGCTTCCAGTTTATTGTGGTTGTATTTGTTGGGGAAGCCATTAGGGTGATTCCCAAGTATTTTATTTGTTGTGAAGTCCCCCACAGTGATCGTGGGGGACTTCAATCTACCAGGAGTGGATTGGGGTACCCCAACCATTTCGAGTGCTAGGGAGCAAATACTCCTGGATGCCTTCCAGGATTGCTTCCTGGCACAGATGGTCCTGAGCCGACTAGGTTGGGGAATACACTGGATCTAGTTCTGGCCAATGGGGAGGCTGTAAGGGAGGTGGGAGTGAAAGACCCACTAGTTGGGAATGACCACCACTCAGTGTGGTTCACACTTAATATGAGCAGAGAAGCAACAGGTACAGGGACCGGGGTGGGGGACTTCTGACAGGCTAACTTTGGTAGGATGGGTGAAATCTTAAGGGGCATCTGGAAGGAATACAGCCACACTGGGATGCGAATCAGAAATGGGGAAAAATCAAACTGGGGATATTGGAGGCTACTGAGACATGTACCAGATTGCAGAGCAAAACAGGAAGGGTTAAAAACTGTGCTGTTTAAGGAGAGGGGTCTTAGAAATGGTGAGGGCTGAAAAAGCAGCATTCAAGAAATACGAGAAATCTGGGAAGGGGGAGGATAGGGAGGAGTATGTGAAAAGATACAAGGAAGTTACCAGGGGAGTCATAGCAGCTAAGGCCTCCAGGGAACTGAGGCTGGTGTAGGGCATCAGGGAAAGGGAAAAGGACTTCTTCAGATGCATATGGGAGAGAAGGAGCTGCAAGAACCAGATAGTTAGGATCAGGAAGGATGGGAGGTGGGCAGAAAAAGAGGTGGATCAGGCAGAAGCACTGAATGAGTACTTCTGTTCTGTATTGATGAGGGAGAAAGGAGGGCAACTACCACAGGGGGTGGGCAGGGGGGAGAGGGGGTAATGGATGGAGTGATCACTGAGGGTAGGGTATTGGAGGGGTTAAGAGCTTTGAGGGTGGATAAGGCACCAGGACCGGATGGCATACATCCCAGGGTGTTGAGTGAAATGGCCGAGATACTGGATGGACTGCTGGCGGAACTGTTTAATACCTCCCTGGACACAGGGTGTGTATCGCATGATTGGAGGATAGCCCACGTGGTACCCATCAATAAAAGTGGACCAGAGGATGAGCTGGGTAATTACAGGCCAGTAAGCTTAACTTCCATGGTGGGGAAGCTGATGGAGACATTACTTACGGAAAGGCTGGTGACCTTTATGGAAGACAATGGGCTCCATGACAGTCACAAGCATGGGTTTGTCTCTGGAAAATCCTGCCAGATGAACCTAGTTGAGTATTATGGCTGGGTCATGAGGGAACTGGACAAGGATCATGCAGTGGATGTCATATACTTGGACTTCAATAAGGCCTTCGATTCAGTGCCGCATGGGAGGTTGGGAGGGAAGCTGAGATATGTGGGGATGGAGACTAAGATGGTTAAATAGATTGAAAATTGTCTGCAAGGGAGACAGCAGAGGGTAGTGGTGGTGGGAGGGGGAACTCTCATCTCCAAGGGCTGAGATGAGCGGAGTGCCTCAGGGATTGGTACTGGGACCAGTGCTGTTTGAAATATTCATAGCGGACATCTCATATGGTGTCAGGAATAAGATCAGTCTATTCGCTGATGATACCAAATTGAGGGTGGTGGAGGATGATATAGCAGGTTGACAGGGGCTGCAGGATGACGTGACCAAACTGGTGGAGTGGTCAGAAGCCTGGCAGTTGGGGTTCAATGTGAAAAAGTGCAAAGTTCTGCATTTTTGAGCAAAGAACCCAGGGAGGGGTTACCAGCTGGGAGGGGTGCAGCTAGGTTCCACCAAGGAGGAGAAGGATCTAAGGGCAGTTGTAACAGGGAAGATGAACAATACAGAGCAGTTTAGGAGGGCGGCAGAGAAAGCCAACAAGATGCTGGGTTATATCCCGAGAGGGATCTCCTCCAGGAGCAGGGAGGTGATCCTGCCCCTCTACAGGGCACTGGTCAGGCCGCACCTGGAGTACTGTGTGGAATTCTGGCACCCATATCTGAAGAAGGATATAAAACTATTAAAAGGGGTACAATGCAGGGCAACAAGGATGATCCAGGGAATGGAGGACAGACCGTATGAGGAGAGTCCGAGAGAGAGTTTAACATGTACTCCTTGGAGGACAGGAGAGAAGAGACCGAGGGATATGACTGAGACCTTTAAGTACGTAAAGGGGATAAACAAGGCAGGCACTTGAGGGGTACTTAGGCTGAGGGGGGGGGACATGAGAGGGCATGGCCGTATATTGGAAGGGGCAAGATTTAGAATGAAAATGAGGAGACACTTTTTCAGGAGAGGGCCAGGGCAGAATGGAATGCTCTACGGGAGGAGGTGGTAGCCTGTAAGACAGTGGGTAGTTTGAAAAGGGGATGAGACAAGGTGAGAGGAGGGGTGATTCAGAAGGGGAAGGGAGCAAGGTAGCTGCAGAGTGAGGGTGCTAGCTGCACACTCGAGCAGACTTGATAGTCCAGGTGGCCTATTTCTGCTGGCAAATTTGTATGTTCGTATATGTCCACTTCAGATCCATGCCAGCCAGCATACTTCAAAGCAGAAAGGATTCGTTATGATCACCTCCTTTATTCATTATTAATTTTCTATCTAGAGAGTTTGGAGAACTGGGTGATCAGTAGTAGGGCCGGTAGGAATTTATGAGTATCAGCAGCACATCATCGGTGTAGGCCATCATTTTGCTTAACACCTCATGAGTATCTACTCCTTGTATTTTTCTCTCTAATGATACTTCTCAAGAGGGGTTCCAAAGCTAGGCTAAGCAAAGTGTGCGATATGGGGCAACTCTGCCTAGTTCCCCTGGACAGGCAAACTCTTAGGAAACCAATTCGTTAGTGCACACCAAAGCCCTGGGTTCTGTCTGTAGTAGCTGGACCATTTGCACTTAGACAGGGAAATGCCATACCTACGTAACACATGGAAGAAATGTGGTCACTCCACACAGTCGAAGGCCTTTTCAGCACCCAAGGCAACTAAGACTACCAGAACTGGCATTTCTGTGCCTGTTGTGTCACATATGTGATTGTCCGAAATTGCTGGCGGAACGTAAAGTCTATCTGCAGTTCTCCTATTAAAGGTGCCAGTATCACATTGATTCTTGTGGCTACATTTTTGTATAAATCTTTGCATCCAGATTGAAGAGGATAGTGGGTCCGTGGTTGATGCATTCTGTTTTGTCTTTCCCAGGCTTTAGTATTAGTGTTATCAGGCTCTTCATGATTGCAATGTTTTCCCTTTTCCGTGCCTCATTGTACACCTCCTTTAACAATGGTGAGAGGTAGTCTTAGAAATTTGGGGAGTACCTATCTATGCCTAGAGCCTTCCCTTTTGGAAAAGTTCTGATGGCAGCTGTCACTTCTTCCATTGATATGGGAATCTGAAATCTTTCTCTGTGCTTCTCAGGAACCAACGGGAGTTCTATTCCGCGTAGGAATTCTTCCATTTCTGAGTTTAGTGGCTTCTTCTCTGCTGAGAATATTATAGATATCTGTAGAAATCCAGAGAGTTCCTTGATTGTCTTGTGGTCTGTAGTGATGGTATTGTCACATCTCTTTTTAATACCCTTGACTCGTGACTTGGTCTGAGTTTGCTTCAGTCATAACAACAAAATTGTGCTGCTTTAGGGCCACTTGTCACATAGTTCAACTCCCAGGGATGTGTATTTAGAATAATTTATATGGGCAACAGTGTGTAATGAGATTTCTTTACACACCAGAGGTGTGTAATACCACATGTACAATGAGACCAAAAGTTGAGTGGTTCATTTAGGTATCACACACCGAGGATTTATGAAAAAATGAATTTACATATATTTTATTTTTATATAATTACTGGCAGGTGCTTTTTCCCATAGGGAAACCAGGTTATAATTTGCCGTTATAACCAGCGGAGCGCGCCAGGTTTCCCTCTGATCAAGCATGCGCCAGTCACAGTGCTCCCTTAATAGGTGCCGTTCGGTTCATTCTTCCGAGAAGCAATGCTGCTCGCTGTCTGCGTTTTTTTTTCTTCTCTTTGTATTTGAAAAAAAAAAAAGAAATTCTCATAAACAAAAACCAGCAGAAAAGGAACACACCGTCTGGTTTCCTTCTCCAGACACGAGAGCTGGGGGGTCTCTCCTCATCACACCGAAGAACACCTTAGCTCCGCAACCGCTGTTTGCCGTAAGTAAGAATACTGGAAACAGAAAAAAATATGCACACAGCTACCCTTATTCTCCACTTGTTACCTCACATAAGCTGAGTACTAGAACTTGTCAGATCACAGAACACTAAGACTTTTGACTGCTCCCTGGTTGCCTAAAGCGGATCATTTTATTTTCTATGATTGCTGAGGGAAACATGCCAGCAATTATAAAATAGAATAAGGGGTTGTGTGTGTGAACTTCAATTTTACATTATTTTTCATTGTGGGATGCAGTTTATAAACCCCTCAGTCTTCGCCCTCGGGGTTTATGTAGCATCCCACAACTCTGGTGTGTGTAAAATCTCATTACACACACCACCCCATATATTATTCTCTATATAATTACTGGTTTTGTGTTTCTTTGTGCAGTGAAGTGTGAACAACTTATGGCCTACCACATGCCTCAAAACAGAGGAGGTGGAGCATGAGGTAATCTCTGTTACACGTGTACATGTGTATTGGGAGGTGTAAAGGAGATTTACACATACTGGTTTTAGGTATTAAATCATATCTTATCAGTAATTGTAAAGTAATAATCTCACCTCCTTTAATTTGTAGTGTATCCCTTCCACAAGAAATGCAATAAAGTACCCAGTTTGCTTTTTTACTGCAGTCATGTATGGGGGTCCTGGTTTCAATGTTATTTATTTAGTTAGTTAGTTAGTTAGTTAGTTAGTTAGTTAGTTAGTTAGTTGAAATTGTTATTCAAGAAGGCAAGGCAGATTTATTTAAAAGACGCCCAATCCCAGAGGCTCTGGGTGCCATACAAAAATTTAAGAGCATTTAACAAAATCATTCATACATAAATGAAATAATAATTCACAAACTATAAAATAAATCATACTCTAAACATCAAATGCTTGTGAGAATAATAATGTCTTCAGGTGAACCTTAAAGACATCTCTAGTGGGGGCCTCTCTGACCAGAGCTGGTAGTGAGTTCCATAGAACGGAAGCCGCAACACTGAAAGCTCTATCACCGGCTGATTTGAGCCTCATTCTAGGAACGGTCAGGAGGCTACCACTGGAGGATTGAAGAGGGCGGATAGAGAGAGTAGGTGTCAGGAGGACTGACAGGTAACCAAGAAAAGCACACTAACCTAGAGCTAGTTACTAGGTACAACTTTGGGGGTGAGGGGGCAGCAGAAAATACATAAAAATATACATGAAGGTGAAATAAAACAACATAGTGCAATAAACAAGCAAGGCAAGACTTTGCAGCAGCATCGTAGGCACTTGATAGTGCTCAGAATCCATTTAATGCTCTTTGTACAGTCACCCCCACATCCTGCTCCTGATAATATTGTTCCATTGAACATGTGCTATCACAACTGTTGTCCCCAAACCTATTATTTTATATTGATGAGAACTGAAGTACAATAATGCAAAGGAGTTATATCTGCCCGAAGTCTTATTTTAGTACTACTTCTATAGTGAAGGAGAAATGTAGAAACACAGAAACATAGAATTTGTTGGCAAAAAAGAACCGCTTACGCCACCCAGGCTACCCAGATGTTCCCTGCCTAATATGTCTCCACAGACCCTAACTGATCTCTGGCAACCCTTCCTCCTCCTTATCTGTTTTCTAATACACCCCTATGTCTGTCTCATGGATGCTTGAAGCCCCCCCCCCACTGTTTTTGTTTCCACCACTCCTACTAGCAGTCTGTTCCAGGCATCTATCACCCTTTCGGTGAAGAAATATTTTCTCACATCTCTCTTAAACTTCCCCTCCTCCAGCTTCATCACATGCCCCCTTGTCCTGGTGCTCTTTCTCATTTGAAAGAGACTCCCCTCCTGCACCCTTTTCACCTCTGTGAGGTACCTGTAGGTCTCCATCATGTCGCATCTTCATCTCCTCTTATCCAGGGTTTACATGTTGAAATCCCTTAGTCTCTCCTTATAGGACTTCTCATGTGATCCCAGCATCATTTTAGTTGCCCTCATCCGGACCGCCTCCACCCTGTCTATGTTCTTTCTGAGGTGCAGTCTCCAAAACTGGACACAGCACTTCAGGTGTGGTCTCACGGCAAGTGATACTTTGGCAACACCACCTTCCTCCTCCTGCAAGACTACCAGGCCCTAAGCACCCCAGCATCCTACTAGCCCTACCCAATGCGTTTTGCTGCTCTTCCACTTTTAGGTGATCAGATATGGTAACACCAAGGTTGCTTCGATATGGATGATAGCATAAATGCATAAAGGGTAGAACTTGTAGAGCAACAGGTGCATGGAGGTTCAGTTTTAAGCAGTTTATGTCTTAAAATTGAGCTTTCAGTGATATCTCTGACAAGTAGTTATGACAGCACTTTGGAAAATCCAGCCTAACGCAGGAACTTGCAAATACATTGTGATAGGGTATAAACAAACCGAAAGCATTAAAATTAGATCTACTAAAGCTACGTGATTCATAGCACATGTATGAGAACAAACAGGAGACAAAGCTCCTTTGATTATTCAGACAGTCTGGGATGCTTCAAGAGGGTGCATGGGGATGCTGGAGCCCCCCCCCCCCCAAAAAAAAAACAAAACTTTTTTTATACTCATATTTTGTTTTCAACAAAAACACTAGTATACAGCATTTCTCATGCCAGACATCATAAGACAACTAAAAAAATACATTGTATAACAAAGAATACTGTAGCCTAAGCAGTCTTCATTACAGATATGTGGGCAATCCATAGAGTCCAACAAACCAAATGTTCTGCTCAAATAAGCTGCACCTTGCAAGCATGTGGTGGCCGGTTCAGTAAGAAAATGTATCAAGTCCAAACATGTGTGATACTTAACCATTCAGTTGATATGGCCCCGTTCCAAACATATTATTTCAGACAAAAAGTAAAATCATTGCAGTGGCACATAGGATTAGAAAACTCAAAGAACGAGAGAAAAAATTGAATTATAAAACTGAGCAATTACAATGAGCTGACAGGCAGGAGAACTCCAGTAACTTGAAACTTGAAAAACAACAGTTTTTGTATGTGGCTTAGTTACAGTTAAAGAAGCATCTCAAATTAACAAACAAGTCTGCCACACATTACAACTTGCAGAACTACTGTCGGCTGTAAAGTAAAACTGTCCAAACAGCCAGGACTGTTACTCACATCTCCTTTTCATCTGAAGTGGTTGAATCCAATGCTTTAGTGGCCTCAAACTCTTGGGTGATGATTTCTGCTCATTTGCCAGCTTCCTCCGGATTGGTATATTGAAAGGTATGCCCACCGTAGTGAATTCGCAGGCGAGCTGGCATAAGTAAAGTGTGTACCAAGCCAAGGCTTCTTAATTTGGCTTGAATGCCTTCGAATCATTTTCTCCTCAGTCTGGTAGCATAGGACAGGTCACGAAAGAGATGTAGGGTGACAGTTTTGTGTAAAGTTTTCAGCAGCTCTAGATGCACCCAAAACTTAGTCCCATATTGCCACACTGTCTGTAATCAATAACACCATCCTGGGAATGTCCTGTTGCACTCCAGATGCATGGGATGTAATCTGGTAAGCCTGATAGTGCTGCGAATATTCAGGTCCCAAGCTCAGGGCTCCTGGTAACCACCACTGTAAGAAATTTAACAAATCATCTCCTTCTACGCCCTAAGAGAGTCCCACCAGATGAACATCAGAGGCTCTTTGCACATTTTCCAGTACCTCCAAGCGGTGCAAAAGCTGCGAGTTTTCCTGTACTAGTTTAGTTGTTGCAGTAAGAGCTTTCCCCACTCGTACCTCTGCCAAAGAAGCCGTGTTGCTAGCCAGTTTAGTTTTCACACCCTGCTCTCCCAACCAAGTATGATTTGGCAGCGAAACTTTCACTGCGACGACCATTACAGCGACAAATCCGACAGTCCGCTGTAATGGTCACGTGGGACCCCGGCACAGTCTCTTCAGGTCTTGCACCCCCTCCCCAAAACAACTCCAACCCAGAGTTGATTATATTTAATTCTGGGGGTGCAGGGGGCAGAGCCCCCCACATGAGGGGTTCAGGGGCACAGCCTCCCTAAAAAACCAAACAGTTTTCCTGACGGCACAATGCTGACTGTGATCATGGGCGACATAGTGCAGTCACTGTAAAATCTTTAAACAGAATTTCTGTTTAACCAGCTTGGTGGAAGTATATGGTTTCTATTTTAGAGTCAATCACCTGCATGGAGAGTGGGAGCGATTTCCACAGGGGCTCACCTCCAACAGCTTCACTTCCTGGTCCAGCGGCCTGTTGGTCCATCAGCGGTTGAGTTTTCACTCTGCTGGGACCTCCTTTTTGCGAGCAACCCATATCAAAATATTTTTATATCAGTCAAAGCAGCTAGATGAGAGGCAGCGTTTGCTGGTTGTTTCAGAAGTATAGCAACATTCAAGCCACTCCACTGGTAAGGGTGTGCTAGAAAAACTAATCATAAGCAGTACATTCTCTGCACCATTCACCACCTTGCTGAAATAAGCACATACACCAAATAAAGGTGTCTTGTAAGGCAACATTTTATTATAAAAGCCCCAAATGCCCCAAAGACTAGTCAGTGAACTGATCACTCTTTACAGAGGTGGACGCCAGCAGACGACCTCAGCACCAAACCTTCAACCAGTTTCACCCTAAGGCATCATCAAGCAGTGCCTAAGGTAATTCCTCACACCCTTTTGTATGTGTCCCTCAAAGGGAAAGTGCCCAGATTACATCATTCTTAAGTACATGTTGTGTAGACAACTGATAAATAATAATCAGTGACACCATTAAATCCATCCCTAAAAAGTGACTTGAATTTTAAGTGTTCTTGCAGAAAAACCTAATAGCTAACATATCACCTGTGTGTATCTTGAAAACATGTGTCTCAGAAAAATCTAAATGATTCTAAACTTAGAGTGTAATATGTTCGCATGTTTACTGCTGCCCACAATATAACCACATCCCTGTCAGAAATCGTACCAATGCCATGGGTTCAAATTCATCTAATGAACATAGCCTAAGTAAAGCAAAAGGGCAGGTTAATGATGTAACCATCTAACGAAACCCCAAAACAGTTATCACAGGCAACCAACTGATGGAAACTGAACAAGCAGGTGGAATCAATATAACAAAGGGCCGCAGACAAGTGGTAGTACTTGGGGATTCCATCCTGAAATATACAGATGCTTGCATTTGTAAACAGGACAAGCAGAATAGAACATGGTCTAGCTTTAGAGGAGCATGGATAAGGGACATTGAAGGAGTGGCACGCAGCATTCTCAAACATGCTGGTACTAAACCTCTAGTTGTTACACATGCAGGAACTAATAATGTAAATAGGTTCACATCTGATGATATTCAAAATGATTTCATATTACTAGTTAATGCACTAGAGAAAAGAGGATACGAAGCCTGTATATCTGAAATCTTGCCAGTCCCAAGAACAAACAGGACAAAATATGACAAAATCCAAAAAAAAATTAATGAATGGCTGAGAAAATGGTCACTTAAGTAGAACACTTTAGGCCAGCTACTCTACCTTACCATCTCCTTACTGGCTAGGATCTTTCTTCTTTCAATTCACTGACAAAGCCCTCTGGGTTGCTCCTCCATAAACCTCTTGCTGTCCTGTTACCCTGCTACCCTAGTACCCTGCCTTCTGTTGGCATTCTGCTTCTCCCTGCAACTTGCAAACTCTCCCCTCAGTTTCCCAACTCCCCATCCCCCTTTTTTTCTCATCCATATTCCTGCCTAAGGCAATTTTCTCAAGTTTTTATACTCACCAACTTGATTTTATTTTTATTTATTTTATTAAGATGTTCAGAATTACAATCCTTTGAGTCACAGACTCCTTTTCAAAGGCTCCACGTCAATAAAAACAGTTGTGCAGACAGAGTATTTACAATGAGTAGACAGACAGTGCAATGGGCAAGCATGCCCTGCATTCAAAGACAAAAAACATTGCAAGCAGCAGAGATACAGCATGGGCAGGTTGATAATACTGGATTAAGGACATTCATTTACATGGTTTACAGGTAGGCAAGGCATACTGAACAGAAAAAAAAATTACCACACTTATAGGCAGGATGGGATCCATTGTCAGGCAGCCAAGGAGATTAGAAACAGCAGCAGGTGCGTGAGGTGATCAGATGGGTACGGAGTAGGGATTTGAAATGGCCAGTTTTGACAGCAGTGGTAACATTGGTAGGGAGGGAGTTTAACCAAGTGGGGTCTCTGTACGAGAAGGAGCGTTGACCAAGTGATGTATTTTGTCTGGGTATCACAAATGGGGTTTTGAGGGAGCTCCTAGTTGTCCTAGTGAGCGTGGCGGGCTGTATGAGGGGGAGAGACTGGGTGAGGCAAGGCCAGTGGTAATCTTTTTAGCTAGGATGCAGGTGTGGAATAGTAGCCTGTCACGGAAGTCAAGCCAGTTTAATTGACTGTATAGAGGGCAGGTGTGGGTGGTGGCGGGGCATACCAGAATAAGCCGACATGCCTTGTTTAGTGACATTTTTACGCTATGTAAGGCAGTGTTGTCAGCCGCTCCATAAATGGTGATCCCATAGTCAACTAAGGACATCACAGAGGAGGATACGGCAAGTTGGAGAGCTTCGGGAGGAAGGCAGTGTTGGTGTCTGTACAGCAGACCAATATGACAGTTTACCTCAGTGCAGAAGTGCCGAATATGGTCATGATATGTGAGTGCTGGGTCGAGTGTAATTCCCAGGTATTTGAAGGCGCTGACTTGTTCAAGGGGTTGTGAGAGTGAGGTATTTATGTGCAGGGGGGATTGCCTGAATTTATTTTGGTGGTGGGAGAAAAGCATAACTTTGGACTTTTTCTGGTTTAGAACGAGTTTGTGTTTGATGAACCAGGCCTCAGTCTAAGTGAAAGCAGTCTGAAGGGAGCACTCAAGTCCCTCCAGGGTGGCATGGAATGCATAAAGAACTGCATCATCCGCATAAAGAAGGATTTTACCTGAGCAGGCCTTAGGGAGAGAGTTTAGGTAGAGGCTAAAGAGTAGCAGTCCCAAAATGGAGCCTTGTGGGACCCCAGAGCATACAGGGAGTGGATTAGAGTGGGTGGAGTTGATCCTAACTTTCTGGAAGCAATTTGACAAGTAGTCAGAGAACCAGGCATTGGCATCCTGGGAGAGGCCAATCTGGGAGAGAGCAGAGATGAGTAAGGGGTGATTAATGGTATTGAAAGCCTTGGACAGGTCAAGAAATACTGCGCCTGCCAGTTTACCTGTATCAAGGGTAGAGTGCGTAAAGCTCGTGAATTCTAAGAGGGCTGTGGTGGTGCTATGACCTTTCCTGAAGCCATGTTGTTCAGGGGAGAGTAGATCATACTCGGAGAGGTACTCAGAGAGCTGGTCGGCAACAATGCACTCCAGGGCTTTAGAAGGGGGGGGGTTGATATGGGCAGTAGTTTCCGGGGTTTAGGTGGTCACCCGCTTTGTGGATGGATGTAATGAGGGCCGTTTTCCAGGCAGTGGGGAACTTGCCCAAGCAAAGAGAGAGGTTAAGAATGGTGGTAAAGGGGGAGATGACTTCATCCAGGATGAGGTGCAGGATTTTTAGATCCAGGATGTCGTGGCTGTGACGGGAGCCAGTGAGTACTTTGTGGAGGTAAGGTTTAGCATCAAGAGTGGAGAGGGTATGGAAGCGAAAGGAGAGGTAGCGTCAGTGGTGCAAGTGGTAGGCATGAAGTACAAGAACACAGGCACTGGCAAATATGAAATGCAGAATGAATATCCTCAGTTTGAAGGATAGCTATGTCAAGACACATTTATCTGTTTCAACAGTAGTAGATTTAGTTAGAGATATTGAAGTATTTCTAGGAAAATAGCATTGTCGCACAAGTCAAATGTTGTTATGGAAACCTTGATTTCAGGTCACAGGCCCAGAAACTGTCGTTATGTTGCTGGTTTAAGAATTTCAGTTCCACTGTCAGTGGGAAGAAGTACAAGAACTCCGTTCCTGCTACAAAAAAGGTACAGGAACTGAGTTCCTGTGTGTTCCTGTTCACTTTCATCACTAGGTAGGGTTGAGCGGTTTGTGAGGGGGAGTAGAGTGGTTGAAGAAATTTGCAGGGAGAGTGGAGGTGAGGTCTAAGCAGGCTACGTTGAGCATTTCGGCAATCAGCAGTGGGCTATTTGTGATAGAGCCATTGACATTTAGTTGGTGGGGAGGGATGGATTTGCCTGTGAGGGTCTTTAGTTTATCCCAAACATTTTGGCCACTTCCCCATGTTTCAGTCAGGGCAGTTTTAAAATACTCTGCTTTCACTTTTCGGATAGCCCAGGTACACCTGTTTTGGGCGGCACAGTAGTGCTGCCTCTTGGTGGGTCTGCCAGAATCAAGGGCTTTTTTCCACAGGTTATCCCGATGGCGCATTAGGTCCAGCAAAGGAGTGGTTATCCAAGGGGTGTAGTTTCCCTTAAGAATTTTTTGGGATAAGAGAGCAAATCTATTGCAGGCTTCATTAAAGGCACTAACAAAGTGATTTAGTGTAGTGTCAAGGTCCTGGTAGTGGTGTATGGGGGACCAGTCAATGAGTGCCAGGTATTGTTTTAGCTCCTCAAGTTTTCCCGGTTTTAGAAGTCTAGTGAGGATAGTCACGGGGGGTGGTTTGCTTGCACAGCTGGACCAGGTGAAGAGGACAGGAGAGTGATCACTAAGTGCATTGGCTAGCACAGAGATGTCGGTGATTTTGTGGGGGCAATTAGAGAGAATGATATCTAAGAGTGTGGCCATGCCAGTATTAGGATTAAGTCGCGTGAAACAAGGGACTAGCTGGAAGATGTCTAGTGCTGAGAGGGTGTCTTTGTAGGAGGCAGCAGAGTTCCAGTTTATGTTTAGGTCTCCAAGGGTTAGGAGTTCAGACTTGGGAGGAGGGAGGGAGGGGCGAGATAGTCAACAAGAGACTGGAAGGTGGGTTTCTGGCCCCATGGAGGGATGTACGCAACTGTGAGGATTACTGGTGCCCTGGAGGAGACCAGCATGATTTTTAGGGACAGGGCTTGGGAACCGTTAGCTAGCATGGGGGTGGAGGAGGTGGGCTTGGAGGTGCTCACATATGTAAATGGCGCAGCCACCACTGTGCTTTCTTACTCTGTCAAGTCTGTGAAGTGTGTAACCAGGCAGCATTACTGATGAGGCAGGGGTAGTTTTGGATAACCAGGTTTCTACTAATGCAAGGATGTATGGATGGTGCTGGGCCACCCATACCTGGAGGTCGGCTAACTTCTTAGGAAGAATACATATATTAATAGATGCAATATGTAGTCCAGGTGCTACCATCTGGGGTGAGGAGGATTGGCCTGGGGGGCCAGGATTAGGATGGATATTCCCTGATAGTAACAGGAGAAGGGATAAAATTTAGAGGAGGAGTTTCTGCATGTGTCTTTTTTTTTGTAGGGAGTTACTAGCTTGCTGGGTGGGTCGGCACAGACAAGTAGTTGGGATAGGAAGGGCTCAAAGGGTGTGGGTGGAAAGTAGGCTTATGGGGTTGTCCAGGTGGGAGTGGACAATTGGGTGGGGGAAGGGAGTTTGTGGTGGGGGGGGTTGCCAGTGTAGCAGTCCACGGTGTGTGGTGGTCATTGTGCGGATTGTGCATCGTGAGGTTATGTTGGTTCTGGATGTGAAGGGGTTAGTAGTGTGCGGTAATACAAAGTAGAGGAGGAGGAAGTGAAAGACAGCCATATTTGTAGAGGAAGAAAGGGGGCGAAAAAAATAAGGGGCAACAACTGACACCTAGGAATAAGGCATCTGCAGTGGCGAAGAGGAAGGCTGTCTGACTCTGGTGCTGAGGGTGTAGGGTTCGAGTCTCAGGGTCAGAGAGTGGGGGGGTGATTGTAGTGGTGAGGAGGAGGGAGAAAGTAGCTGGTAGTGGGAGAATTGTAGCAGCAGGGGAGGTAAAACTTAGGAGGTAGAGCTAAAAAGGGGATGCACAATACTGCCTCCTAGAGGGCAGATGGCACAATTGCAGGATGTAGACAGTAGTGAGGGGAGAGAGGAGTGAGGGAGCAGGCTAGAAGGGAGAGTACTGGGAGAAGACCAGGGGACCTCTAGTAGTGGGAGTGTATAAGCTGCTAATAGGGAAGTGGACACTTAGTCATGTGATGGGGAGGACCTATAAATTAAGGGACAATAGGTTAATGTAAATAAGGGAGACCATAGATTCATGTTCCAAGGAATTGAAAGGGTGGCCCTAGGACCAAGAGGAAGGGATTAGGATTTATTATCATGTAGGAAGGACGCTTTTTGGATCTGTGTGTTAGGGGCCTTAAGATATCCAGGCCTAAATGATGGACTAGATCTGTCCTTATTTTTGAGATAGATATGGAGACACAATAAAGATAAAAAGTAGAAATAAATTAGAAAAATGCAAGGGTGTTGGAATTCAACCACCTACTCCTACCTTCTCCCTATTAGTCCACCTTTTCTCTTTTCCCTTTGTCCCCACCTTGGTTATATGACAGTGGTCTAAATCTATCTGGATATAGATATGTACAACACTGCTAAATGTGTGTTTACATGTTTGGACACCAAACAAGAGGAACTGAAATCATGTAGTGGTTTCTGCATACTGATGATGCACCAGATGTAATAGTATTGTAAGTATATTGTGACTCCCTATGAAAACTGGAAGTAGAATGTAGAATCAATGTATTATGTGTTATATATATTAAGTAGCACACAAAATTAATATATGGGATCATATAAACTTATTACTACATACATATTCTGGGCAGCAGTAAACATACAAACATATTACACTCTAAGTTAAAAATAATTTTGATTTTTTTGAGATGCATGTTTTCAAGATACAAACAGGTGATCTTTTAGCTATTAAGTTTTTCTGCAAGTACACTTAAAATTCAAGTCACTTTTTAGGGATGGATTTAATGGTGTCATTGATTGCTATTTATCAATTGACTACATAGCATATAATTAAGAGTGATATAATTTGGTCACTTTCCCTTTAAAGGGGCACTGTCAGCTTTGCCCCTTCGTTTTATGATTAAAACGAGCAGTGTGCCTCTTGGCACCCGTCTATCATATCAGCACCCCAGATGCTACATGTGAAGTTACAGCCTTTTGGCTGGTTTTAGATTTTGAAAAAAAGAATATGCTTACACTGGTCAAGTAAAATTCACGCGTCCTGGAAACACAATGTGATTAGAGATTGCCCTACTATGCATTGTCCAACAGTGATTTTTTTATAATGACGAGATAGAATAATAACCCTGCTCCGTGTGCTACAAAAGAAGGCGTTGCTGGTATCTCTGTTGAAAACCGGGCACTCTATAGTGCACAATTTGTAATTTCTAGGAGTTGCCGAAATCATGCGCATGTGCTTCAGAGGAAGGAACAGAGATCCCACGCATGTGCAAGAACGTGCTTCTGAAGCACAGGTGCAAGATTTCGGCAACTCCTAGAAATTACAAATTGTTCTATAGAGCGCTCGGTTTTTCAACAGAGATACCAGCAACATCTTCTTTCTACACACGGAGCAAGGTTATTATTCTTTCTCGGGGTCGTTATCAAAAAAATCACTGTTTTGGACTCCGCTCATGCCAGAGGTGCATTCTCGACCACATTGTGCTTCCAGGACGCGGTGAGTTTTACTTGACCCGAGTGTAAGCATATTATTTCAAAAATCTTAAAAACCGGCCAAAAGGCTGTAAATTTGCACATGTAGGGGCATTCTGGGGTGCATTTACGATAGATGGGTACCAAGAGGCACACTGCTCGGTTTTAATCATAAAACAAAGGGGCAAAGCTAACAGTGCCCATTTAAGGAACACATACAAAAGGGTGTAAGGAATTACCTTAGGCACTCCCTGATGATGCCTTAGGGTGAAATCGGTTGGATGTTGAGGTTTAGTGCTGAGGGCATCTGCCGGCATTCACCTTTGTAAGGAGTGGTGAGTTCATTGACTAGCCCTTTGGGCATTTGGGGCTTTTGTAATAAAACCTTGCCTTACAAGACACTTTTATTTGGTGTATGTCTGCTTATTTCAGTGCGGTGGTGAATGGTGCAGAGAATTTACTGTTTCAGAAGTATCCAATATGAAAATTGTCTAGTTTAATTGTTTTAGAGTTCTCTGAACTACTGCATCACACTGAAATAAAACTACACTGCAGGCGTGCTCCACAGCACCCCTCCCCCAAATATATATTTTTTTTCATTGAATCATGCCATTGTTCTGGACCAATAATTACATTTATGATGACAGCTCTATGAAGAGTATAATTGTGTTTTCCTTAATATGTAGGGTTAGGCAGTATACTGCAAAGCTGTCATCATGCATGTAAATGTTTCTCTTGATCTGTGTGGTACAAGCTGTATATTTTAGGGCTGTCATACATGAAAATGTTTCTCTTGATCTGTGTGGTACAAGCTGTATATTTTAGGGCTATCTTACATGTAAATGTTTCTCTTGAAATTTATTTATTTAAAATTTGGTAACTGGGAAAGGCACACTGAGCCAAAACTCGTTTCCAAGTGCAACCCTGGAAAACAGGGAAACAGTACAGACAGAGGATACAAAAATCAGAACAGTAGTGCAATATAATACAAAATGTATGAAAAAGGCAAAAAGCACTTAATAAAAATTAAAACGACATAATAAAAGCAATCCGTGCAAGCAACAAGAACCATTTGTAATCATTATCGGTCTGAGTCAGGAGGAAAATGAGGGGGTCAGGAGGCTAGGGAGGGAGTGAAGAGGAGACAGAGGAGGAGGGGCTTGGGGTGAAGTCCGTCAGGACTGGCTTTGGTAGGGTTAAGTGACTTTAGTGCCCGGTAAACTTCCTGAGGGGAAACCAGGGGGAGACTGAAGCCAGGAGATATGGGAGGGGGCCAGAGGAGGCAGGAGTAGGATGGTCGGAAAGAGCACAGGTAGTGAAGAATTTATTGAAAATCTCAGAAACAGAGGAAGGGTCAGAGACAGGTGACCCATCTAATTTAAGGACTGGTGGGGCAGAGTGTGCAGAGGGTCAATGAGAGAGTGGATAACATTCCAGAAAGTAGCATGCAAGTTGAGATTAGTGCATAGGTGGGTCTTGAAGTGTTCAGTTTTAGCTAAATAGACAGCCTTGGTGCAAGTGTTTCTGAGACTTGTATAATTACAGGTTAGAGAGGAATTGGGAGGATTTATATCGAGCCCAGGCTTGATCCCGGGCGTTGCTCAGGGTTAAAAGGTCCATAATTATCCAGGGGTGGTAGAGATGCTTGACTCTGACTTTTTGTAGAGGGGCTTGGAGTTTGCAGATGTGAGTGAGTGTGTTGGTAAAGTGGTTGAGGGCCGAGTCAACATCTGGGACCAAGAACACTGGGGAACAGTCTGCACAAGCTGGGTCCTGAAGAAGGGTGGCAGAGTCCAGTGCACAGAGTGGGTGAAACCAAATGTACTCAGTGGCAGAATGGGGAAGATGTACCTTCCTTATACAGTAGGTTATACAATGATCACTGAGGGTGTCAGGATGGATGCCAGCAGCAGTGATGCGATGGGGATGAGAAGAAAATACCCAATCTAGAAAGAATGGTTAGTGCAGTGCAGGTCAAAGTGGATAGGTTCAGAAACCAGTTGGATGAGGTTTAGAGACCTGATCTTGAGTAGGGTGGGCTAGGAGGAGGGGGAGAGCCAGTCCAGGTTGAAATCACGTAGAAAGATAAGCTGAGTGGCAGCCATGTGGGACTTGACTGAGGAGATGCAGATGACTAGGGAGTCATGAGCAAGTCTAGGGGAAGCATAGAGCATGCCTATAAATATTGCCAAACACAATCGATACCTATGCTGCTGCTGTTGGGCTTCCAGATGTGGCGGGGACACTTCAGCGACCATGCAGGGGGAAGGCATGGTCCTGTAGCTGAGCCCTTTCGACACTCAGCATGCTAGAGCTGGAATTGTTCAAACAGAGCCCTGGTTAGCTGGAGTTCCATGACACCAGTTTGGCAACAAATATGTCGACCAGCTTTACAGCAACGGCACAAATGCCAACTGTGATCGAAGTCTGCACTGTGCCATCGGGAATAGTAGTGTGTTTTCTGTGAGAGGCTGTGCCCCCTGTATCCCCATATCTTACTATAATCACCTCCACAGCAGAGGTGTTTCAGGGAAGGGGTGCAACACCCAGAGAAGCTGTGCCAGAAGTCCCAATCCTGTAGCATGACCATTACAGCAACCTACATCAACCTGTCATTTTGTCACTGTAAATGAACAGTCACTGTAGTATTTTCACAGTAGCAAAGGTATACCATTAGGCGGAGCGAGATCTAAATAGGGGAAGAAAGCAGAAATTAGACATGAGCTAAGCACTTCATCACCGGCAGGGGCTTATCATAGCTTGACCCTAAAATGCCTTGTGGAAGTATAAGCAAACACCCTACCCAGAGAAAGGACAGTAATGAATACCATAAAAGGAATGTAAAACAGTATATCAAAGTCAGAAAGCTTACTACATAAAGATGATTCAGAATGCTAACTAATCATAAAACACAGATAATGCTGCTGTTTAGAATGTATTAGAAAACAGAGTTCAGTTCACAATTAAACAGTTCCAAATGAATTACCAAGTAAAGTTCTGACTATACATAGTATTAGTTCTGATCAATGTGGCACATGCTGTATTTGTGCGGTACATGCTGTGTCTTTCAGGGCTGTCATACATGTAAATGGTAAGGTAGGTAGGTAAAATTTTTATTCATAAAATAATGAATATGGATAACTCCACTAAGCAAAAGCTCATTTACAGTGAGGTCCAAAGTGCCAGATCCAGTTACTCTTATATTTGTTATACACTGGTCAAATCAAAGGCATTAGACACAACATATCACTCTAAAACTAAACATAATAACATTTACAATAACAACTACATTTTCATATATCTTCACACAGACTTAACGAACATTACAGTCAGTATTTACAAAATATATCCAAAGTAAAAATTTTCAGGATTCTAGATGTTCCGTTTTCCATACTTTCTTCTAAACTAAGTCTCCTTCAATATTTATATGCTCAATAAACCAATCCTTTATTGAGTTTAACTGGAATTTTCTGTTTAAAGGTCTTAACTTCCCAGGTAAATTATTACACAAATGGGGTCCAATACTTGTGAAATGATTATTTCCCCATACCAATCTTCTTTTTGGTACCTTACATTCTAAACTATTCGCAGAACGCAGTCCCTTTATAGATTTTTTTAGTTCAATACTCTGGTGCTTTCCATAACATTCATTTTATCATAAATGTAACTGTACTTAGAACTCTCCTTTGAGACAGAGAAAGCCAGACCAAATCCCTGTACATTTCTAATCTATGTGTCATGTTTGGCACACCTAGTATGTATCTTGCCAATTTGTTATACATAACATCCAGCCTACATAGCTGTCCTTTTGATGCACCCATGTAAACTATATTCCCGTATTCTAACATGGGTAAAACCACCACAGTTACTGCAAGTTGTCTAACCTCCAGGGACATGCAATTTCTAATTCTATGCAGGGACCCTACTTTTGTTAATGTATTCTCAATATGAATATCCCATTTAATATTTTTATCTAAATAAACCCCCGAATATATATATTTATCAACTTGCTGCAGGATACCCCCAGTATAAGTCTTAATTTGTAATCCGCTTTGTTTCAAATTAACCCCATTTCCCTTGTGAAAAACCATTACCTGAGAATTTTTTTTCATTTAGAACTAATTTAGAACTCAACAAAAAGTCTTGTAGATAATCAAAAGCTTGTTGTAATACCAGTTGAATAGATACTACTGATGAACCAACTACATATATCATTGTGTCATCAGCATAAAGATGATACCGCACCCCCTGCTGTGCAAACTTTAGATCGTTCATGTATAAATTATACAAAATGGGACCAAGTATGGATCCCTGTGGTATACCTGAGATGGTCCTCCTTAGGCCCGAAGACTATTCTTTGATGGTCACTTCCAAATAGCTTCTAAACCAATTCACCACTGTCTCGGATATACCACAGGTTTTCAGTCTGGACAGGACGATGCCATGGTCCAAAGTATCAAAAGCCTTTGAAAGATCAATAAAAATGGCCCCCACTGGCATCCCCCTGTCCATACCCTCCACAATGTCTCCTGTGACCTTCAATAAAGCTTTGGTGGTTCCATGCTCTGGTCTAAAGCCTGATTGATATTTATTAAGGACATTTTTTCATTTAAAAATACCTGCATTTGTTTTGCCACAGTCTTTTCCAAAATTTTTGATATTGTTGGTAACTGGGAAATTGGTTTGTCATTTTCTATAAGCATCCTAGATCCTGACTTATAAACTGGCACTGTCCTTGCTGTTTTCCAAATTAAGGGTATTTCTGCAGATGAAAGAGACATATTGAATAAATTTGCCATAAGTTGATATATAATGGGGGCTGCAAACTTTAATAAAATATTAGGAATCCCATCCATACCTTCAGCTTTCTTTATATTAATTTTAAATAATAATTCCCTAACTTCCCCTCTTGTTAGTGGGGTAAATAAATTCAAATTCCACTTGTTCATCAGAGTGTACATTTTCTTTAACTGATTAATCTGTCTTAATATTACTTTGTGTAACCTGTTTTATATTATTCTATCCACATTTTAATGCATCTGTACCCATATTTGTGAAAAATGTGTTAAACTCATTTACCACTTCACTTCCTATATCCAGTTTACTTCCATTAGTCAAACATTGGTTAGGGTATCCCATATTCTGTCCCTTATGTAATTTATTTATTGTACTCCAAAATGCCTTTGGATTCTCCATCATTTCTTTAAATAAGTTTGTGTTACAATAAGCCTGTCTAGCCTTCCTAGTTTCTTTGGTATACAAATTTCGTAATTGTTTATACGTAATCCACTCCTGATTTCCTTTTGTTAATTTGTTTTTTTTTCCATGCCTTATCTCTAGCTCTTTTAAGTTTAAACAATCTGGAATCATACCATGGTGCATTATTTGATTTAAGCAACCTAGGGCCAGATATTCAAAACTTTGCACCCGGGCAAAAACCATTTGCGCAGGTTTAGCGCAGGATTAGCATGGGTCTGCTATATTCAAAAGGCCAAATAGCGCAGGCAAACTCATAATGTATGCAAGGGGCAAACTGAGGAAGTGTGTACATGACTACAGGCACAATGCTATATTCAGCGACTAGCACTGTGCAAAGTGGTTTTGCGCGACTTAGCACGGTGCACATTATCGCCCAGGAAAAGGTAGTCTTAACCCTGGGCAATTAGCTTTGTGTGACATTATGGCTTTGCGAGGTGTTTACCCAGCTTTTGTGTGGCTTTGTGCACCCCAACAAATAAATATGACACACTGACAAAGCCAGACATAGAGGAAATGTGCTGCTCACTGATGGCATCAAAATGATGCCATCACCTGCCACCAGTCCCAGCCGTGCCATGCAGTAAGTGGTGATCCTACCACCAGTGGACAGCATGGCAGTGTGGCCATACAGCACACACCTGTGGACCACTCTTCTGTGGACACCAACAGATGCCAGCATACACATGCAGCACTGTGGGCATGGAGGATGTTGAGGGGAGAGTGCACGGGTGGCCAGGCTGTGCCACAGACCAGGTGTTGGCCACAAGGCTGGGACACATCACACAGTGCACATGGGCCAGTATTGGGAATACCCCAACACCAGTGTGCCTTTCTGATAATATATGCCCCCCCCGACCACATACCATACAGCTGTACAACTGCCACAGCACACAAAGCCGGACATGTATATGTCATTGTGAGCATCCCATGCCAGAAGTGCAGCAGCTGTGAGTCACACAACAGTGTAACAGTAATGTCCACTGTCAGTAAACACCTGCATGTTGGGCCTGTCACTGTGTATAGTGCAGTCATCAGCACTGCCCTACACACCATAGGCAGTGCTGTGTCCACACACTACTGGCCCCCTTGCTACTGTACTGTCTGTGTACTGTAGCATGACCTACAGTGTGACAGTTGCATGCAGCACCTCCACCATCTGTGCCTATGTTGTGTTGTCCTAGTACGGCTGCAGGCAGCAGCGCATGTGAAAGTACAGTGTTCAAAACTGTATAATATTCCCATTTGCACAACGCTAACACATTTGCGTGGGTTTAGCGCAGGGCTAAACCGTTAGCCCGGTGCAAATTGCATGCAAATCAGGGCATAATGAGATGCTAATCTGGATGTTTGCCCACAGACTACCTAAGTAGGCTCATTTGAATTCACTTTTGAATATGGCAAAAGTTTAGTGCCGGGCAAACGTGTTTGCACCAGGCTAATGGTTTAACCCTGCGCTAAACCCGCACAAACATGTTAGCACTGCGCAAACAGTTTGGGGAAAATTTTACAGTTTTGAGCACTGTACTTTCACATACGCTGCTGTCTGCAGCTGTACTGGGTCCATGCATTTGCTAGCACACACATTGGCCACATAGTTCACCTCTACCTACCTTCACATCATTGTGCACTGTTTTGCTGTTGTGGTTTGTACTTCCTGGTTGCCATATTCAGAGCTGTCTTACTCCAGGGCTAAGTTTGCCCTGCACTCCCAGCCCAGTTTGCCTGGCCTCATTCCCATGCTATATTCAGAAGCTGTTTGCCCCAGGCTATTCCTTTTGAATATGGCTTGCTTTGTGCTCCAGGTTAAGTTTGCCCGCCAGGCAGTGCTAATTTAGCCCCCGGGGCAAAGTTTTGAATATCTGGCCCCTAGTTTTTATTGAGGCATGTTTATTACAAATATGTATAAAGCCATTTTGGAACATATCCCATGCATCTTCCACGTTGGTAATTATCTCTAACCTTTCCCAATTATACCCTTCTAATTCCTTCATAAATTTAATATAATCAAAATGTTTATATACCCTAGTATGTATAATGTTCTTAGGTTCTTTTCTAATTTTCTAATTTCTTATACAAAAAATTATCTGGTGATCAGACATTGTGTCCAGCAAAACCCCTCTTTTTACATACTTATTAGGATTTGAAGTAAATATAAGGTCCAAAATAGTTGAATAACCAGGATTTTTTACATTTAACCTAGTTACTTCTTTTGTAAGTTGTGTTAAATTCAAAGTAATGGCCATGTAAATTAAGCTGTGATGAGCATCTGTTGTTCCCCAATCAACATTTAAATCCCCAATTACCATTAATTCATGTGAGTTTAGATAGTTCTTCAGTATGTCTTGCATTTCTTCAAAAAATGCAAAATTGCTTTTTGGTGGACGATATATGTCAAGCAATAATACAGGTTTAGAATGTGGAAATTTTATTTCCAAAGGGAGGATTTCTGCTTCAGTCCAGTCATTTAAGCTATCCATTTTCTTAATATCAATCCAATTTCTAGCATAAATTACTACTCCCCTCCCCTTTTTAGATCTATCTTTTCTCCACACATTAAAATTTTCTAATGCTATATCATTATCTTGCATTTTTACATGCAACCATGACTCACTAATTACTATTATGTCAGGTTTATATCGCGTTACCCATTCTCTCAAGTTTTCAATTTTTTTGAACAAGCTACAGATATTAATATGCACAATCCTCAATCCCTTTTCATTTAACATTTCTACAGTGCAGTCATTATTTATATCAGTTACAGGCCTAGGATTTAAATGAACAGTTTTAAATGTTTCTCTTGATATACAGGATAAATGCTGTATACTGTAATGCTATTCAAAAACATTTTCCTATTTTACTTTCCAGTTCACCCCTGAAAAAGGTCTACTGCAGTTCCCAGTAGACTTGCCCAGTTATAAAAATGAAATGAATGAATGAATGCAAAAAGGAATCAAACTGAGCATAAATGTTATGTTTTGTTTTTTTTTACAGGTAACGCTTCATACTGGTTTGCCAGTCCCTGACTTTTATACTGTACGACAGCCCACACAGTCATAAACAGGATAACTGCCAAGACGTCCACTGCTTTGCCTCATCATACATCCCAACAACCACCAGATGTCTTCATGGATAAGAACTCGGAACTGTATTGCAATTTTTTTTTTCATTCAGTCCTTGAAGACCAGAGAACCAAAAGCACTTCCCTTGTCGTATTTTCTATTCTACAATTGAAAGGCCCACAATTTTGACATTTCTATGAGCAAAACCTGTCCCTTTTCTTCAGTGTCTAGCTCTCTGGGCTGATGAAGTATCTAGATAACCGAAATGTTGAGCTACAGTATGTGAGGTTTCTACTGTGAAATATTTTTCCCTGTAATGCTCTTGTTGCTTTGACCAGTTTAGCTGCCATACTAGCAAAATAAACTAACAGCAATTTGTTGCCGAGTTCTGTTTTAAAAAAAGAGATGCTGCCTTGGAAGACGTTTAGAAAAGTAATCCATTATAACTGCCTCCAAGGGACTGTCTTCTTGCTGTTGCCTTTTTTTTAACTTCGTTTTCTTTTTATTGAACTGTGTTTGAAAATGGCAGTTTGGATTACCAGTGAGTTTATCATGAGCCAGGAGGAACACACCAGGAATCATGGGAGCAAGGGTCAAAGGGGACCTGATGCATGGTCACTGAAATATAAGGAAATTAGGCTGGAATGTCCACCTCAGAACTTCTTTTGATGCCTGGTGGAATGATTCTTGTTTTTGTGGAGCATTTCCATAGTAGTGAATAATTAAATGTTTGATAGAATGGGATAATGATGATAAACGTTCAGATTATCCCTTGTTAACCAATTATATTTGTTGTTTATGCTAACCATGGTCTTGGTGCACAGAATGAGACATGGTGCTATCAGAGATGAATTAAATGTAATGCTTCATTACCTATTGATATCCAAAATTATTTTCCTAATTAGAAGTGTCAGGTGTAATTAAAAAAAAGTTGTAATTGAATAGAAAGGGTCTGTCAAGGCAACTGATGTCAAAATATTTATATCTACAGTGAAACCTAGCTTTACTGCATCTTTCAGGACACAGGAAAGATGATTTTTTGGGGGAAAGTGGAGAGACCCAAGGTGCTCTTAGATTAGAAGTCTTGGTTGGGAACCTGGAAACGGCACTTTCTCAGATGAGGAGTAATGAGCCAGTTTTCACTGTGCATGTGCTCTCAGGAATTCTACACACTTGTTGCCATAACTTAGCTACTGTGCCTAATCTACAACTTGTTCTGCAAAAGTGTACCAACACAACTTGCTGGTAATTCAGACAAGCTTCTGTACAAAACAACACTGTGCTTAACCATGCGAATGTGAATTTACAAAGACGTTCTGTAATTTGAGTTAGGAAATGCATGCCGCATGTCGGTAAAACATCGATTTTATTTGTTTCAATGAGTATTCTAAAGTAAGTTAATGAATCGGAAAAGATTACCCACTGTTGCTTTTCAGTTTGCCAGTGTGTCAGTTCTAGCAGTTTGTAGAAAAGACGTAGTAATTTATAGAGTGAAGTTCACAAATTAACTTTATAGAAAAAGAAATATTGTAAATAGAGTAATCATTGAACACCAGTGTTTCATATGGTTTGAAATGTGGGCTTTTACTTATCTTTATTCCGCTCTTCTTCCCTAGACTCTTGCACAGTTTTAAATTTGGCCTAATTTATTTAATGGGTGCTATCTTGTTCAAGACGATTCGTTGTTAATCTCATTTTTATGAGTAACCTGTTGCAGGGCAACATTGATCTATGTGTTGAATTTCAGATGAGATTTTTGTGGCTGTGCCACTGTGGGTTCAGTCTTTCGTAGTGACTGTAATTTCCCTGTCCCAAATGCTATTCATCAAGCTTGTTTAGTTTCTAGCGACCTGTATCCTGTAGCCTGTGCTGGAACGCATAGTTCCTTTTTCCGCGTGCAGCAGCTATACTTATGAATGGTGCCCCGTTTGTTCTTCCAATAAACAACCTTCATGAGAATCCCAAGGCTTTCCATGTGTAGTTCCTGCAGTGTGGTACTGGAATACTAAATGACAGACAGTGGAAATCCATAGACTATTAATTATAATATTATGAACATTATCATTTATGGTTCATGCCTTATTGTCGTTTACTCCCTTGCAACTCTGAGGCAGTGTGATCCAGTAGTCAGTGGGCTCAGGTGAACAGCAAAACAGAAGATCATGAGCTGGATTTTCCAAGGCACACGTAGTGCCTGCGACCAGTGATAAGGCCATGTGTTTCAGTGCTGCTGGTACACTAAGTCAAAGTGCAAAAATCTGCACCCTGTTAAAATTCTGGGTACATTTACGACGATTGGATGTGCTTAACAACAGCTTGCAGCAAGGATATCATGCAAGCTGCCACAACAGACCCCAACAGTGATGCACAGTAGACCACAGAAATGTGGTCTGTTGTGGTCCAGTGGGTGTCATTTTGATGCAGGGATAGAAAATTATGGGTCTTTGCTGCAAGTCCATTGCATCTTACATTTGATGCACTTGGGACTTGTTCAGATGCTATGAAACTCCAGCCCCACAAATTCTGCTTCTGCACCATTCACTAGCTCACTGTGTGGCCTTTGTTACTTTATCGTCCTGCACTTCAGTCCTCCCAGCTGTACAATGGATTAAAAGCAGGACATCAGGGCCAGCCCTTTGGCACTGGTGGCTATGCATTGCACTACCATATGGAAGACTGTCATTTGTGCACTGTGATCCCAACTCCAAACAACAGGCTGGAAGAGGCCATATTCTCAGACTCTGGTGGGGGGGGGGGAGCTGCAGCCATCCTTCATTGTGAGCTCCTCCTTTGGCAGGCCAGGAGCAGCACTGGACACCATAGGAGATCACACAATGACCTGCCCTTCTCCCAAAGTCTAGCAGGGAGCATAGTTCCTACTGTATAGGAGATTGGAATGAGAAAAACCAGGGCATAAAGTACTCCAGGGCATTGGCAAGATAAAGCCCCCCCATCCCACTATCCTGTTGGCATCTGTCAGTGCCCCTGCCTCTGTACTGGATAGTAAGGGAGGCATATGGAAACATGCCTGCTTCCAAGGGGAGGTGGAGAGACAGCATAGGACTTCACAAAGGGGTGGCAATCTGGCAGTCTCCTGGAGGTCCACCAGTCTGTGGTGGGAAAGGAAACTAGTCCATGGCCTGAGGAAGACAGTCAATGGGGTGGGCGGATAGAAAAATATTTAAAAAAAAAAAAAAAAGGAAGGTAGGCACAAGGTCTACACTGACAACAAGTTGTTGCATTGCAGTTGGGTTATCCTGGGTAAGTAAATTCTAAAACAAAATAAAACTGTACTGAATTGGCAGGCAGAGCCCTGTAGCCAGATTTTCAGAAAGTGGGCCTCGAAGATAGTGTACTTGCTGGTATTTGCATACTATTGCTAAGACAAATTAGGTCCTTATTTTCATTTTTTGAGCTGCATTTACTGAGGCATAAACAGTAAAATGTTTCCATATGGAGGACTTACCCTTTTCCATTTAAAAATAATTTTCCAGTTTTCTGCAAAGCACTGACAGTTTGCATCAGCAGGATTCAAATCTCATAATATTCTCCAAAAAATATTTACTAAAGATGTTTGTAGGAAATCGGGCTCTTTGCCCACTATACTTCATCGTTTTTTTCTGCTTTTCCTGGCTTGAGGTCTTAATCATGGAAACATAGAAGGTGACGGCAGATAAGGAACGTGTGGCCCACCTAGTCTGCCCCTTTTCCCTACCTAATGTAATACCACAGACCCTAGTTGATCTGTGGCTTACCTTCTCTCCCCTATTGCGAGAGTACTCATGTTTAAACAGGCACTGAAGACCTATCTATGGAACAAGGCATACTGTGATTAGTTAGATTGATTTTTGGTTTTTATCTATTTATTATAGTTGTTTTATTCATTGTCTTAAATATTGTAATGCGCCTTAATATTTAAAAGGTGCATAATAAATAAAGACTATTATTATTATTATTATTATTATGTCTATCCCAGGCATTTGACACAGTCCCACACAAAAGATTAATATATAAGTTAGCCAGCCTGGGAGTGGGTCCCAAGGTGGTAGCCTGGATAAAAAATTGGCTGGACAACAGGACGCAACGGATAATAGTAAAGAGTCCACGGTGAAGAAAGGAGGGTAACTAGGGGGGTACCGCATGGTTCAGTACTGGGACAGGTCCTCTTTAATGTCTTTATAAGTGACATTGGAGAGCACCTGGAAGGAAAAATATGTCTCTTTGCAGATGACACAAAGATCTGCAACAGGGTTGATACACAAGGTGGGGTGGAAAGGATGAAAAAGGACTTGGCAAGATTGGAGGAATGGTCAAATTTATGGCAGCTCAGATTCAATGCAAAGAGGTGCAAGGTAATGCACCTGGGAAACAAAAACTCAGGAGAAGAGTACACAGTGGGGGGTGAGATACTAACAACAACAAAAATCGAAAGGGACCTAGGAGTAATTATATCAGATGACCTAAAGGTGGGCATGCAATGTGAGAAGGCAGTAAGGATGGCTGGAGGGATACTGGGATGCATAGGGAGAGGCATCAACAGTAGAAAACAAAGTTGTTATCCCTCTGTACAGACAGTTGGTGAGACCCCATCTGGAGTACTGCATGCAGTTCTGGAGACCCCATCTCCACAAAGACATAGACAGAGTGGAGGCTGTTCAGAGGAGGGCCACCAAAATGGTGCAGGGTCTACACCAGAAGTCATATGAAGAGAGACTAAAGCAGCTTATATGTATACCCTCGAGGAGAGGGGGACATTATGGAAACTTTCAAGTACCTCAAGGGAATTAACAAAGTCCAAGAGGGTAGCATCTTTCGGAAAAAGAGATGTGCAAGAACAAGGGGGCACAATCTGAAGATAGAGGGGGGATGGCTCAGAGGTAATGTTAGAAAATATTTTTTCATGGAGAGGGTTGTGGATGCATGGAACAGCCTTCCTGAGGAAGTTGTGGAGTCAAGAACAGTGGGAGAATTCAAGAATGCATGGGACAGACATAAAGCAATTCTAGTTGGGGTTAAGAGGAAGTAAGCTGTTGGTTAACTAGAATCTGCAGCTTATTCCCCAGGTAGGGAAATGGGCAGACTAGGTGGGTCAAGCGGTTCTTATCTGCTGTCAAATTCTATATTTCTATGTTTCTATGCATTCTAATCCTCTACCGTGATAGAAACATAGAAGAAGATGGCAGATAAGGACCACACGGCCCATCCGGTCTGCCCATTTTTTCTACCTTATGAATGTGCCATAGGCCTTTACTCTCTCAATGGCCTATTTATTCATACTCCTCTGTATTTCTCCCTTATGCCTATCATATGCCTGTTTGAAGCCCTGCACTGTATTCATATCCACCACTTCCTGAGGTAGGCCATTCCATGCATCCACCACCCTTTCTGTGAAAAAGAACTTCCTCACATTACCCCTTAATTGGCCTCCCTCTAATCTCATACTGTGTCCTCTTGTCCTGCTATTTTTCTTATATTGAAACATTAGACTCTTTCACTTTGTTAATGCCCTTAAGATGTTTGAATGTTTCGATCATATCACCTCTCTCCCTCTTTTGCTCTAGGGTATACATACTGAGTTCCATTAATCTGTCCTCATATGTTTTCTGATGCAGTCCCTGCACCATTTTGGTTGCTGTTCTCTGGACTGCCTCCATTTTGTTAATGTCCTTGTGCAGGTGCAGCCTCCAGTACTGCACGCAGTACTCCAGATGGGGCCTAACCAGTGTCTTGTAAAGAGGGATTGTTACCTCCCTCTTACGACTTGTGATACCCTACTAATACACTGCAACATCCCTCTAGTCTTACCTACTGCTTTAGTGGTCTGCTTGGATGATTTCAGGTCATTTGTGATGATGATGCCCAAGTCTCTCTCTTACCTTGTGATTGCCAGCACCTCCCCTCCCACCCTATAGGTAGCTTCAGGGTTTCTCTTCCCTTTGTGCATTATCTTGCACTTCTTTGCATTAATTAATTAATTAATTTTTGGCTCCTCCTCCTGGGGCTGAGTGGGTGGCTGTTTGTGCTTGTCTGTGTCTGTAGGTTAGTGTTTGTTCATTTACATGTTTTTCTGCTTGGAATATACTGTGCCATTCTTGCACACAACATCGGTGAAAGTCTCCTGGACTGAATGTCTGCAAAATGTCATCACCAGGTATCAGCTTTTTAATTTTAAATCAACTTTCTTGAAGCCTCCCCAAGGAAGCATATGTCTCACAACTAGTCTTACAAACATGGTGATGCTGGGTCCTGCAACTGAATCAACATTTTCTACATTTTCGTCTGACCACTCCTAAAGCAGCTGCACTTGTGGACTTTAAAGAACAAAGGAATTTAAACACATTTTGTGACTGAATCAACATTTTTGTCTGACCTGCTCCCAAGGTATTGTACTTGTCTCTGAGGACTTTGAAGATCAAAGGAAACATACAGACAAAAGGATTTCACACATTGTATATGCCCAGGCCATAGTTTATCACCTTTCAGGAATTTTAACACATTATGTGACCCTGGATCTCAACAGTTCATCATTTCCTCTGGATGTAATTAACCATCAGCATTTTTCCTTTGCCATCTCCTTCTGGTGTGCTTGTTAGACCACCCAAGTGCCGCCACCTCTGCTCTACCACGGATTACTCCATCCTCCTAGTTCTTCTATTCGCTGTGGGTACTACAGGCCCAATATGCCAAGCTGGACCACTACCACCCCTTCGACAACCTGCTCTTGCAAAAATGGACTCTATGGCACCCCAATGCCAACTGTGCTGAGGGAGCTCCAGCTTTCCACCCCCTGCATCCCACCTGCTAACCCGGGGCCCCTGGCACCTGCCACGGTTATCAACAACATTACCATTTTCACACCCATAAAGATCACCCTGGTGAACGCTCACCTCCCCCATTGCAAGAGCAGAAGGCACAAGATACGCTCCACCATTAGCATAAACCTCTCAGCCAGGAAAATAATATTCCTGCTTCTTCTTCTATCAGGTAAAGTCCATGCCAATCTGGGCCCACCACCAGTGTCATACGCAGGGGAAAACACAAGTAAAGGCCTGAAAGTAGCTGCACTGAACATCTGCAGCCTCACAGCAAAGTTTGACCTACTCCAAGCGTGGATGTCCCGCCATGTACCTGACATTCCCTGTCTGACAGAGACCCGGCTGTCAAGCAAGATAAAAGACAATGAAGTGATGCTCCCGGGATATCAAATATTCAGGAAAGACAGGTGTGACAAGAGAGGCAGAGGAGTCCTTATCTATGCTAGGGATTACCTATGCTGCTCGGTCCTCCCTGTTATCAGGGTCAAGGATGATCATGAACTACTAGCAATCAAAGCACAGGTCAGACGGCACAGCAAATCACTAATCTTAGCCTCGGCTTATCTTCCACCCACTAAAGCCAGGGATGGTCTCCCAAAAATACTGGATACAATTGCTACCCTTCCTAAGGGCACAGAACTTCTCATAACAGGTGACTTTAACATCAACTGGGAGGACAGGGAATCCACGCCTTTCAAGGACATGGTCGCTACTTCCAATCTGACCCAACTCATAGACAGCCCAACAAGGCGGAACCACAAAACAGGAAAAGACACCCTCCTCGATTGGCTCCTCTCAAGTTCCCCTTCTCAGACCTCTGAGCTTAAGGTCCTGCCTGACACCTTAAGTGGTCACTCCCCAGTCACTTTTACATGGTCAAACAAATTGAGCAAGCCCCCACCAACCATAATTAATAGTAGGGCCTTGGGGAAGGGCAAGCTTGGGGCCCTCTCCTCTGCCCTCTCCCAGCATGACTGGTCCCCCATCGATCATGTGCCTAATATTGACCAGGCCCTAAGTGTGAGAGGCTAGGGTAACAAAGGATACTTGCAAGGAGAGGATTTCTGCTTCCAGAGTCTTTTATTCACTGGCACCAGCAAGAGCAGACCAAATATCAAAATAAAACGAACTTCACGAACAAAAAAAAATAAATCATTTGACAGTTCAGATAGGATTTTCCCAAGGAAAACAGGAACACAGGCAAAGTTAACACATTCTTCCCGATGCTTACACTACAGCATCCAAAATCTCATCTGACCCAGTTAACAAATGCTTGGAATATAAAGGGTGGAAAACAATGGGATTGGTTCCTGAGTCAGTCAATCAAACTTTAACATTTCTTCCAGAAATAAACTTGATATATCCTAATATTTTATCTTATCCTCTAATTAATTTATATTTATAAAATTCACTAATGAATTCTTATTTGATCAGTTTTAGAGCTGCTACAATGTTTCAAAATGCCAGGAGTTCCCGCCTGATCCGCCTAAATACAAGCAGGCAGACAAGGGCGGCCAGCTCCTAAAGAACAGTGCAGGCGGAGGAAACCACTGGCGTGACCCCTCTAATTTGAGAGGCTATAAGCCTCAAGCGAGTCTACAAACATAAATTCTGAAAAGGGAGACTCCCAAACAACCACGACTTCATTTTAAGCTTTATTTTTATTTTACTAAAACCTAAGGCGCGCGAAGCTCTGTAATGTCTTTATCACGAGGAGGAAAGCAGGCAATACCGGAAAGTTAGCGCTCCAAATTTCCAGAGTACTTATATCTAGTTAAATATACAACAAATAATCAAAAATGAGACTCCTGCTTTGATAAAACAAAAACAGTTTCGTTCCTTAACATTTCTTTTATCTACAACCCAGCCACTACGATTTTAATTATTTTCTAAGGGAACGTTCGACTGGGGATTATAACCTACCCAGCCAAGCTGCACTGATATTATTACTTATTTTATAATGGCTCTACCCTGAACAAAAGGAGAGAGAGAGAGAGAGAGAGAGAGAGAGAGACTGGAATTAGAAAACCCTAGCGCCAAAAGAAGGGGGTTGTTTGAAAATAGCTTGTAATAGATGGCCAGGCTATTATAAGCTATTCACCAAACGATTCTTAATATTTTAAACAAGAACAAACACACATAAAAAGATGAGGACAGCATTCACTCCACAAGACAATAAAAAAGAAATAAACAAAGAGACGGAAGGAGGTGGGGGGGGGTTTATTAGAAAGGAACTCTTTCACATTCCTTCCCCCTTTTGATGGAGCCACAGCCCGCCCTCTCCATGGCTCCACCCCGGGGTCCCATTTACATTACAGAAGTTTAACAAGTAAGAGGAAGACAAGTATCCTCTGAATCATTCTTCACTACCCCGGGGCTAAGAGGACATTTTACTTCTGTCCCATATCTTGATAGGAAATCCGCATTACTATTGGCAATTCCCTTTCTGTGTTTAATTTCAAAACGATAGGGCTGCAGTGAGAGGTACCACCGCATAATCCGGGGATTCCTATCTTTCATATTATGCAACCAGCACAATGGATTATGGTCTGTCCAAATTATAAATTCTGTACCCCATAAATAGAATCGTAAAGCTTCTACAGCCCATTTTAGGCCAAGCACTCCTTTTCAATAGTTGAGTACTTGGTCTCGCTCATGAAGCTTCCGACTAACATATATGATGGGATGTTCTTCCCTTCAATATTCTTGCGTTAATACAGCTCCAATACCCGATTTAAGCGTCAGTTTGTAAAATAAAAGGGCAGTAAAATCGGGCGTATAGAGTATCGAAAGAAAAGAACATAAGAGGATTTTATCTTACAAAGGCTTCTCACATTCTGGCGTCCATATGACTTTATCTGAGTTACGTTCGTGTTAAGTCGGACAAGGGTCCGTTATTGTTGAAAAGGCAGGAATAAACCCCTATAATAACCGCCAAACCTAAAAGGCTCGCACATCCTTCTTTGTTCTTGGTCTGGGACATTTAGCTACTGCATCGACTTTTAGAGACCTCAGGTCTCACACAGCCTTTTCCAGTCAAGAACCCTAAATACTTAGTTTCTTGCATACCTATAGTGCATTTCTCTGGATTTATGGTGAGTCCAGCATTGGAAATAGCAGTCAAAACCTCAGACAAGTGGTATAAGTGCTCCTCCCATGTTGGACTAAATACCACCACGTCGTCCAGATAAGCTGCACTATAAGCAGTATGAGGTGCAAGAATTTTATCCATAATTCGTTGGAATGTAGCGGGGGCTCCATGTAATCCGAAAGGCATTACTGTGAACTGGAATAATCCTAAGGGTGTACTGAATGCCGTCTTCTCTCGGGCTTCTGATTTTAAGGGTATCTGCCAATACCCTTTTGTTAAATCAAGCATAGAAAAATATTGAGCATTACCCAAGTGATCTAATATGTCATCAATTCTGGGCATGGGATAGCTGTCAAATTTGGAAATGGCATTAAGACGACGGAAATCTAGGCATAGACGCACTCCTCCTTCCTTCTTTTTAACAACCACTAACGGAAAATTCCAGTAACTATGAGAAATTTCGATAATTCTCATTTCCTTCATTCGTTTTAATTCCTGGATTACTGATTCTCTGACTTTTTCAGGGAGACGGTAGGATTTCTGACGAATGGGGGTATTCTCAGAAACTATAATATTATGAGTTTTCCCGTTTATCTTCCCTGGTGTCCCTTTGAATGTGTTTTAAATGATTGTATTACAGATAGTATATCTGTTGTTTGTTGAGGAGTTAACTCTGGATTTATTTTGATATCTTTCAGGTCCCTGTTACTTCCAACCTCACGATAAGCTACATCAAGTTCACTAGTATCTATTTCGGATAGATATACCCACATACCTCAGGTCTTCTTTCTTTCCAAGATTTTAATAAATTTACATGATAAATCGTTTCTTATTAATTTTATCATATCGTATATTTCATAAGTGACAGGTCCAACTGCGAATTACTTTATATGGACCTTGCTACTTCATTAATAACTTATTATCGGATGAGGAAGTAATAATAACTGATCCCCTCTGAGAATGACTTAACCCTGTACCTTTATCATATTGCTGTTTTGTATAGCTTGTTGGTTTTGGTTAGTATCATGAGCCAATTGACTATATTTTTTTATTCGTTCCCGTAATTGGTGCAGATATTCAGGAGGACATCTATTTTGTGTTTCTTTGTTCTCTTCCCACCATTCTTTTATTATATCTAGGGGGCCTCTGGGGTTCTTTCCATATAACAATTCAAATGGGAGAACCGGTTGAAGCATAGGGCACCTCACGGTATGCAAACATTAAATATGGGAGATAGGTACCACTGTCTTCCCTCATCCTGTATAAACTTTTGAATCATTTTTTCATAGTTTGGTTGAGCGTTCTACTAGACCGTCAGTTTGTGGGTGATAAGGTGTTGTTCTAATAGCTTCAATACCCAACATCTGGTACAACCGCATCAACACTTTAGAACAGAAGTTAGTGCCTCTGTCTGTGAGTATTTCTTGAGGATACCTACCGACTAAAATCTTTCCCAGTTCCTCAGCAATTCTAGTAGCAGTGATGGTATGTAAAGAATTGCTTCCGGATATTTGTAGCATAGTCACATACTACCAGAATATACTGATTTCCTTTGGAACTTTTCTGTACTGGTCCGACAATGTCCATTGCTATTCTCTGAAGGGGTAGTGAATAAGGGCATAGGTTGTAGTGTACTGTCTCTTTCTTTAATACTTTTGCCACTTTTGGCATTCTGGACAGGTTTTACAATAATTAGCAACCTGTTCATGAATTCCAGGCCAAAAAAACCTACGTAATAACCTACTCAGTGTTCGGTCTCTCCCCAGATGACTGGCCATTGGAATATCATGAGCCAGGCTCATTAAAAGAGAACAATACTTTTTAGGGACTAACAATTGTTCCACATGTTCATTCATTTTTGGATTATCACAAATTCTATACATTAGACCATTTCTTATTTTAACTTTGCTCATCTTTCCCTGAATCTTATCTTGTGAGATCAATAATTTTGAAACCTCATCCTCCTGTTGTAACCACCCAAAATTATCCCTTTACCCACTTTTACATTCCATATAACTTTATCTTTGACATCATAGAATTGATTATCAGTCCACTTTTTGTTTTCAGTTCTTCTCTGTCTTCTGCTTTTCTTGTCTTTCCATGGTTCTCCATAAATATCCTATTGAAAGGAAAATGATGCTCTAAGTTTTTTTGTTGAAGGGATAAGTCTGTGACCTGGTTACTGCAGCACATATATTTGAAGACACCAGAGACTGAAAGGAGGGACTGTCATGTCCGATTATAACTGGTACAGGAAGGTTAGGCACCACACCCACTTTTACAGTTTGTACCTTTCCTTGTATAGTTAGTTCTATTTCTTCTAGTGGGTAAGAATGCGTGTCCCCATGAATACATGTCACCTTTGTAAATACTTTGTCTGGAGAAGGAGCTGCACTTAGTAATCTTGAATGTACAAGAGTCTGTTTACTTCCTGAATCCAGTAACCCTAGAACTTTGTGCTGCCCCACTTGTACAGGTACCACAAACTCCACCCAGTTAGCTAGGGCTAAATGTGCTTGTTCTATCTTGTTCTTAGGACAATACCTTGCAATATGTCCCTTAGCTCTACATTCGTGGCATATAATGTCTGGATTATACCCTCTTCCTGCTTTGCTGGTGCTTTGCGTAGTAGAAGCAGGAATATTTCCCACCGTATTAGTGTTAGTTCTTACCGGCTGATGGGGGTGAGTCTGATGAAATGTCCTTTGTCTTTGAGGTTGGGCAGTAATATAATCCTCAACAAGATGAACAGCAATTTCTGTGGTCTCTGGGCGATGCTCCTTAACCCAAAGCTGAACATCTGATGGAAGTACACGTAGAAACTGTTCTAAGACTATAGTCTCAATAATTTGGTCTGTAGTTCGGGTATTGGGTTGCAGCCATTTAATACATAATTCCTTCAACTGGATGTAGGTATCTTGGGGATTATCAACTGCAGTGTACTTATATGCCTGAAATCTCTGTCGATAAGTCTCTGTGTTTATATCATATCGCTTTAAAATAGCATGCTTCACCCGGTCATAGTTATTCATATCTAACATATCCACTCGGCTATACGCCAATTGAGCCTTCCCAGTCAAATAGGGTGCTAATCGAATGACCCACTGGTCTCAGGGACAATTGCAGGCTATTGCCACTCTCTCAAAAGTCAGCAAATACACTCTATGTCATCGGTACCTGTTAGCTTGGCTAATTTAATGTCCTTCTGGCTCCCTCCGGGAATAGCAGGGGACCGCCCGGTACCCAATGCTTGAAAAGCTCTTAAGGTATCATTCCATCTGGCTTCATATTCTCTCCGATCTTTATCCCTCTGTCGTTCAATCTCCAGCTGCCTGGTACAAAGCCACTTTAGCAAATCTTGTAGTTCTTCCAGGAGATGTTCTTCTTCAATGCCTCCACTGGCCTGGTCCCTCCCTTCATCCTTGGGTACCTCCATCTGTCGTCTGATCGGAACCTTCCTTCGAGTCACAGGTTCCAGACCGGAGAATAAGGGTATTTGATATTTGGCTGTAATTGACCTAGTAAGCACTCTCTGTGGTTCGGGTCGATCTGTTAAGTAAACATCCTCTCGAACCTGTAACATCAGGTATGCATAAACCTTGGCACAGTCCTTTTCGTTGGTTACTTCAACCAGCCAATATCCCACTTCTGACACCAATGTGAGAGGCTAGGGTAACAAAGGATACTTGCAAGGAGAGGATTTCTGCTTCCAGAGTCTTTTATTCACTGGCACCAGCAAGAGCAGACCAAATATCAAAATAAAACGAACTTCACGAACAAAAAAAAAATAAATCATTTGACAGTTCAGATAGGATTTTCCCAAGGAAAACAGGAACACAGGCAAAGTTAACACATTCTTCCCAATGCTTACACTACAGCATCCAAAATCTCATCTGACCCAGTTAACAAATGCTTGGAATATAAAGGGTGGAAAACAATGGGATTGGTTCCTGAGTCAGTCAATCAAACTTTAACATTTCTTCCAGAAATAAACTTGATATATCCTAAATATTTTATCTTCCCCTATCCTCTAATTAATTTATATTTATAAAATTCACTAATGAATTCTTATTTGATCAGTTTTAGAGCTGCTACAATGTTTCAAAAACACCAGGAGTTCCCGCCCTGATCCATGAAATAAAAGCAGGCAGACAAGGGCGGCCAGCTCCTAAAGAACAGTGCAGATGGGAGGAAACCACTGGCGTGCCCTCTAATTTGAGGGCTATAAGCCTCAAGCAGAGTCTACAAACATAAATTCTGAAAAAGGGAGAGACTCCCAAACAACCACGACTTCATTTTAAGCTTTATTTTTTATTTTACTAAAAACCTAAGACGCGAGCGGAGCTACGCGAATGTGCGCACATGCGAGGAGGAAAAACGGGCAATTACCGGAAAGTTAGCGCTCCAAATTTCCAGAGTGAGTACTTATATCTAGTTAAATATACAACAAATAAACAAAAATGAGACTCCTACTTTGGAAAAACAAAAACAGTTTCGTTCCTTAACATTTCTTTTATCTACAACCCAGCCACTACGATTTTAATTATTTTCTAAGGGAACGTTCGACTGGGGATTATAACCTACCCAGCCAAGCTGCACTGATATTATTACTTATTTTATAATGGCTCTACCCTGAACAAAAGAGAGAGAGACTGGAATTAGAAAACCTTAGCGCCATAAGAAGTGGGGGGTTGTAAAATAGCTTGTAATAGGTGGCCAGGCTATTATAAGCTATTCACCAAATGATTCTTAATATTTTAAACAAGAACAAACACACATAAAAAGACGAGGACAGCATTCACTCCACAAGACAATAAAAAAGAAATAACCAAAGAGACGGAAGGAGGTGGGGGGGGGTTATTAGAAAGGAACTCTTTCACAGTCTTAATAGAGGGCTTCAAAAATATTTACAATATCTTTGTACCACTGAGGAAAAGAAAAATTTGGGGTCAAGTTAACGGTTGGATCACAGAGGATCTCCTCGCTCAGATAAAGAAAAGGGACAACCTCTGGGAAAAAGCCAGGTCCTCTCGCAGCAAACACAACTTCCAATGTATAGAACTGCAAGAAACCACTGCACCAACTTTATCTGCCAAGCAACGGCCAACTGCCACAAGAAGCAGCTTAATAAAACTTGGGGCAACAGGAAGAGCTTTTGGGAAAACATCAAAAACCTCCTTGGGAAGGATGAGAAGAAGATCCCCCGCTTGCTCAACATCAACAATGCTACAATTACTGACCCTCGGCACATTGCGGATTCTCTCAACACAGCGTTTACTGACCTGACTGGAGTGCTACCCCCCTGACTACCTGCACCCTGCTGGGGAACAAAACAACTGCATGCCTCAAGGGGACTCGATCCTTGTCTTCTACTTCAAAAAACTGTCAGTGAAGGAGGCTTACAAACACATAAAAAAATACTAGGCAAGACCAGAATGGGAAGAGATGGAGTCGATATGAAACTCCTATCCTTAACACTGGATGTCATCATGGTGCTAGTTACAAAACTATTTAACAAATCGCTGGCTGTTGCACAATTCACTGGGATCTGTAAACAGGCTCTCATGACGCCGATGCACAAGAATGGTGATATGACATGCACCACCAATTATAGGCCAATATCCATCCTCTCTCCCTTATCTAAAGCCCTGGAAAAGATTGTGGCCACCCAACTCACAGATTACCTCAACAAATACAACCTGTTATGTCCCAACCAACATGGCTTCAGGCAGAATCATAGTACCTCCACTGCCTTGCTGGACTACATGGACTACTTGCACAAGGCACTAGACGAAGGAAAACTGGTGGGGTCAGTCTTCATAGACCTCACCAAAGCCTTCGACACTGTCAGTCACTCTCTCCTCTTGACTCAACTACAGAACCTGGGGGTTGCAACCACTGCTGTCTGCTGGTACAAGGACTACCTAACACAGAAGCCAACATGTAAAAATTGGGCACACAGTATCTAGCTCCAACGAGGTATCTTTAGGGGTCCCACAGGGGTCAATACTGGGGCCCTTACTATTCAGCCTCTTCCTAAATAATCTTCCTGATGCCTGTGACACTAAACTGATACTTTACGCAGACGACGCTGTACTTTTCACCAGCAGTTCATCAATAGTTGCCCTCCACTCTGAGCTGCAGGCATCCTTCTACAAGCTGGAAGACTGGTTCTGTAGCCATAAACTTCTATTAAACTACAAAAAGACCAAGGTGATGCTCACAGCCAGCTCACAGCACAAAAAGAAGCTCCCTCCCCTCACCATCTCCAATAAAGTCACTGAGCCACTAGAACAAATTCACTCCAAGTACCTGGGGGTCACTATTGATGACTCCCTCACCTTCACCCAACACATCAACACAGTGGTAAATGCAGTGAACACCAAGCTAGGTGTACTCTATTGGCATAAAAAATATCTCACTCCAGAGGCCCTCCGTCTCTCAGTCTCCAGCTCCATACTTTCTACCATCGACTACGGATTGGTGGTCTATGACACAGCAACAGTCACTGCACTAAAAAAGGATTCACATTGCCCTCAACAAGGCATGTAGGCTCACAATGGCTGCAGATCAAAATACCCACACCTGCTCCTTATACAAGGAGACCAATTGGCTGCTACTAAAGAACAGGATTATATTCCAAACAAGTCTCCTTGGAAAAAAGGTGCTAATGGGTAAAACCGCTCCATGCATTTCTAGCATCCTAACACCAAGTGCTACCAGCTTACCACCAAAGGCAGGATGAGGGGGGCCCTATCAACACCTTTCCATCGAACTGTGCAGGGACAGCGTGCTTTCAGCTATAGGGCCAACCCAATGGCTCAATGAAATCCCAGTGCACATTCTAAACTCCCAATGAACCTCGCAATTCAAAAATGGCATAAGGCAACACCTTCTTACTAGGACAGTTTGTGACTGCCACTAGGACTCTAACACCCATAATGCCCACTCACTCACACTCTCCTTCCCCTTCCTTTTAGTCCCACTCTTCCCCCTTGCCCTATCCCTCTGTCTTCCTCTCCCCCATGCCTTTTCCCCCCACTGAATCAACCTCAAAACCAACCTACTACCACTACCTCCCAACCTCCTAGACAAAGCCACTTCTTTTGGCCGCCCTCTCCCCCAGTCTCCCCTCTCCCTCACCTTGACTCCTCCTTGGACTCTCACATTGGGTGTCACACCTCTTTATCTCCTTCACTACATATAAACACTGTCCTTTACCCTAGTTGAATGCTCTTGATGCTGAACAATCACCATTGGTACTATGACTGACATTGTAACCTTATTGTATACTAGCTACCTACTATTCAAGTATTGTATATAAACTGTTTGTTATTGTTGTCATTGTCACTGTTTGACGTGGAACCTTTGTAAAAGAGCTCTGAGCTCAAAGGTATGATCTGAATCCCTAAATAAATAATAAAAAAAAAAAACAGTTGCCACTCTTCAGACCATTTTGCCAGTTTTTCCAGATCTTTTCTCATTCTGCCCACCCTATCTGGATCATCTACTCTGTTGCAGATCTTGGTGCCATCTGCAAACAGACAAACCTTACCCTCCAGCCCATATGCAATTTCACTGATGAAGATATTGAAGAGGACTGGCCCCAAGACTGATCCCTGAGGTATCCCACTTGTGACTTGCATCTCTTCTGACTGTATACCATTTACCACCACTCTGTTTTCTGCCCACCAACCAGTTTGACACCCGGTTGACCAACTTGTGACCCACCCCAAGCCTACCCAGCTTATTAATCAATCTTCTATGTGGAGCGGTATTGAAAGCTTTGCTGAAGTCAAGGTAGGCGACATCAACTGAACCCCATGGTCCACCACTCTGGTTACCCTGTCAAAGAAATCTATGAGATTAGTTTGACAGGACCTTCCTGTTGTAAACCCATGCTGTCTTCGATTCTGTGCTCCTATGGATTCCAGGTGTTGCATTATCCTTTCCTTAAGGAGTGCCTCCATAATCTTGCCCACTACTGAGGTAAGACTGACTGGTCTGTAGTTCCCTGCCTCCTCCCTGCTACCACTCTTGTGGAGCGGGATCACATGAGCCCTTCTCCAGTCTTCTGGGACCTCGCCTCTGTTCAGAGACTCACTAAACTATTCTGACAATGGCTCTGCTAGTTCCACCCTTAGCGTCTTTAGCATCCTGGGATGTATGCCATCAGGTCCCATTGCCTTGTCCACCCTGAGCTTAGTGAGCTCTTGTAGGATCCTTTCTTTTGTGAAGGGACTTGTGCATTCCTCCCTCCCCCCTGTGTCCAGGGTGCTGAGCTGTGGGCCCTGCCCTGCCTTCTCAGTAAATACTGAGCAGAAGTATCTTTTTAGGATAGATGCTTTTCCTTGGTCCTCCTCCTCATAGTCCCCCTTATCCCTTTGATCTTAGCAATACCCCCTCTGGACTTTCTTCTTTCACTAATGTATCTATAAAGTCTTGTCCCCTTCTGTTAATGTTCATGTTAGTGTTTCCTCAGTTTGGGCCTTTGCCTGCCTTACTGCCTTCCCTGCTTTCCTTAGGGAAGTTTGGTATGCCTCCCTATCTTCATCCCACTGCATTCCCTTATATTTCCTGAAGGCCAACCTTTTGGCTCCGACCTTTTCTGCTACTGTTTTTGAGGACCAAAATGGTTTCCACCTTCTTTTGCTCTTGCTTTTCTCCCTAACACAATGGGATGTTGTGTCAATTATTGCATCCTTAATACTTGCCCACTTTGCCTGTACCCCTTCACCTGTATTTCTTCTTGCCAGGGCTAGCTTAACTTGTTGGTCATCTTATCACAATCAGTTCCTCTGAAGTCCTATATTTTTGCCTTGGAATGGGATGATTTAGTTCTAGTGGCCAAACTGAACTATACCATGTGATTGTCACTGGCCCCCAGGTGACCTTCTACCTGAAGATCTGTGAGCCTTTCCCCATTAGTCAGTACTAGATCCAGGATAGCTCTGTCTCTTGTGGGTTGTTGTACCAATTGTTTGAGGCCCTTCCCCTGCAGGGAATCCACTATGTGTCTAGTTCTGGCGGATGTTCCTGCTGGTATTGACCAATCTGTATCAGGCATGTTGAAGTCTCCCATTATCAGAACCTCCCCTTTAGCTGTCATGTTTTGTATATCTTCTAACAGTAATGTGTCTATGTCCTCCCCCTGGTCTGGGGGCCTGTAGACCACCCGAGTTTGTATGGCTGTCCCATTTTCTATTTCCAGAGTGACCCACAGTTCTTCTGGCTCCTTATGTGTATTCTGAATTTCTGTAGCTTTGATTTTTTCATTGACATAAAGGGCCACTCCGCCCCCTTTTTGTACCTCGGTCTCTTCTGAACAGTGCATAGCCGAGTACTGAAGTCTCCCAAGTGTGGTTATTGATGAACCATGTCTCACCAATGGCTACTAGGTCCAGTTTAGCCTCTGTCATTGTTGCCTCCAGGCCTAGGATCTTGTTTCCCAGACTGCGGGTATTTGTGTACATGATATTTCCATTGGCCAGATTTTGGTGAATTAGTTGTGGGGTGAGGTCCGGCTTTTCCCCTGCATGTCAATTGGGGAGCCGTTACCTTTTTCCTCACCTGGTGATGCAAATGAACTACAAACATGCTGAACTCTTGTTTGATCACTAGGTTGGGGGGTGGGATGTTCTTCCCATTCAATGAATCGGGTGCTGCACCCCTCTCCCCATTTGCTAGTTTAAATATTCTGCAAAGACATCAAACTTCTGCCCTAATGCTCTGACTCCCTCCTTAGTCAGATGCAGTCCATCGAAGGTTGCTATTATAACCTCCCACCCCATTGGCTGCCCATGGAAATGATTCTGATGAGACAAGCAGAGGAATGTGACTTCAAGGCAGGAAAAGCAGCAGAATAAATTAAATCTGTAACAAGCCTCCTGCCAACTTTGCCATGCCTCAGAGAGGGGTGGCGAGCCATAGACCATGGTGAATCCCATATCTAGGTGTATCGGGATGATAACAGCTCACCAATAGCCACTCCTCGCAAACAGTCCTGGTTCTGGCTGACACTTTCTGCCATCATGTGGCCACAGAGGTATCACCTATAGAAGTCCCTATTCTACCCCGGCGTAACTGCTTTCCTCTTCATACTGTGTCTCCTGCAGGGAGGACTTCCATTCTTTACCTCTCCATTGGCTTTTACCTCCCTTACCAGCTTGGGGCAGCCATCTCCATTACATTCCTCTTCCCTCATCATCGACAGCAGTTCCTCATAGCCACCCTTGATTGGCCAAAAAGTAGATTTATATACTCTAGTGCTATATTCAGATCCCACAGAGCAACTCAAATAACAACAATGTACTTAGACTTAGTTGCAAATTTAATTTAGGCATGCTTTGGTTAAGACAAACTGGTCATTTTTATTTCATATTTACATTAATAACACAGGACACAGGGCACCACACTTAAATCATAACTTACTTGCAAAATCAACAATTTATTTATAATAATAATAATAATGATCTTTATTTGTAGAGCACAATTTACTTGTATCAAAGCACTTTAACAAAACTAAGCATCTAAAATATATTAAGACCATAAATAAAGCTGGGTTAATAAAAGACAGTCAGTGGGGTGGGAGGACAGAAAAACTTAAAAAAAGAAAACCGCTTATTCTGTGAAAAGGTGCTTACGGACAGCCCTTTTGAATCCCCCGCAAGTTTAAGTGAGATCGGCCAAAAAGTAGAATTATGTACACTAGTGACACTTCCTCCAGCAGCTTGTTCCACTTGCCCACCTCACATTCTGTGAAAAAGTGCTTACGGACATCCCTTTGGAATCTCCCCCCGTGAATTTAAGTGAGTTCCCTCTTGTCTCTGTAATTGAACTCAGGGAGAAAAGTTCCTTGGCATCTGCCCAATTTATCCTGTGCAGGTGCTTGTATGTCTCAATCATGACCCTCCTTTCCCACCTTTTCACAAGGGTGTACATGTAAAGTCCTGCAGCCTCCCCTCATTTGCTGCATCTTAGCCTTGCTATGAGTACTGGTGTCTCACCACCACTCTAGCAAACAGACTAAGGTTTAACCAGTCTTACTGCATCTTACCTCTTCCTCAGGTCTTAGTGCTACCTCTTCTGTCCTCTGCATTCAGCTCTGGTCACATTCTCCCTGCTTGGGAGCTAGTTCACACCAGGGAAGCTGCAGATTTCCTTCTGAATCCCAGAACTCTTGTCATGATTGCCATCAGACAGCTCCCCTTGAGGGTGGACCACCAACAGGCCATCGCTGTCCCAGTATCATACCCTTGCCAGTATCTGAGCCTCCAGAGACCCAAGTGGAGGATGCAAATCCCACATTAGACCTGGGGCCCTGCCACCATCCCAAGCCTCTGGCCCCCTGCAGTCAGTTGTAGCCAAAGCCTGGCACCTGATGGGTGTCCAAGACCCCAACTCCCTGGGCCAGAGCTGAGGTTTGAACCACAGAACTACTTGGAACTCATAGCACCAGGACCAGAGCCCCATATTTATACCACAGCAGGCTGTGCAGGACAAACCCAGGAACGTACAAACTCCAATAAGCACAGAATGTACCCAAAATATTTACAGTCCCCTGTTGCTGGGGCTTATAGGGCGGTAAACAGGAAACAACTAATTCATTTCTAAACAGGGCCAGAACATTTAACCCTTAGTGCAACTACAGGAAAAAAATATAGCCTGCTTAGTAACCTCTAATTTTGTAGGGGGGATACAAGTCTATATGGAGCAAAGATCTTGTTTTCATACAAAATGTCTTCAGTCAAAAAAAAAAAAAAAAGAATGTTCAGAAATTCATATTTTGGAGAGATTTTGTGTAACTGATTTCTTTTAATGCCAACTGTGAAATTATTGCTGTAAATCAGAAAGTCACTTTACATATTTTTTAAACATTCTCTTTTTATGTTTGCTTGCACGCATGTGCAAGCAACATAGTGCCACTATACGAATTTTCGTAGGTGTGCTACCCCGCTTCCAATGCCCTGCTCCTTCTTGCAGGTGCAGCCTCACTGCACCAATAAATGTCTGAACTGTCTATGACAGCAGTTCAGATGCAGTGGTGTACAGTTGAAAGCAAAAGACAGCTACAATCAGCGGTGGTAACATGTAGGCAATTTGCATACTGCTGTCAGCAGACAATTTACATACTGCCATCGGCAGTATGCAACGTGCCTACACATCAGCACTGCATCTGAACAGCTGTCATGAACAGCTCAGTTTTTTTCTTGGTCCCCCCCAACAAACACCCAAGCAGCACACTGGGAGCCCACCCCAGCGTGCTCATGCACCCCCCACACACACACTGTATGGCCAATGGGGGTGCCCAGTCCCCATTGGCTCCCTGCCCCCAAACAGACTTCCAGGTGCCATGCTGGGAGCCCACTCCAGCGTTACAAAGTCTGTAGGCGGGACACCGTGCCTAACCCGCCAGCTCCACTGCCCCCAAACAAACTTCCAGCTGCCATGCTGGGAGCTCCACCCCAGCGTGACAAAAGTCCCACGCCATCTTCCTAAAAGAAAAACACCACCTGTAACAAAAAAAGGTGCCTCACTGACTGTCTTGCCCCTTCCCCACCCTCACCCACCCTCTAGCACCCTTCCTTACACCCCCCGACCTACTTACCTCCGAGCCCAGTGCGATGATCTTCAGTGGACTGGGAACACTTCTGCACTCTTTAAAGCCGACCATCAGAACTGAAGACATGCCGGTAAGCTGTATAATGGCATAAATGTTTTTTCAAATTTGGTGCATATCTCGGCCATTTTGAGAATTTTTCACCAAATTTTCAACATGGGGTTCTTAGGACCCCCACCTCATGAACTCAGTCACTGTCATTTTATTATTCGGTCGAAAGGTGATTCGTGGTCACTCGTGAACCACCTTCAGGACGATTAAATGAAACAACAGTGTCACAGTTCATGAGGTAGGCCCCAAAACCCTATGTTAAAACTAGGTGAAAAAATTTCAAAAATGACTGTTTTATTTAGCATGCATTGCGCAGTTCCTACACACGTCAGAACTTTGAGAATTTTTAATATTTTCACTCCAGATTTTCAACATTACCATTTTACCACACCTCCTTATGAACAGTACAGCCGTCATTTTTCATATCTTGCCCAAAATGTGTTTTTGCACATGTAGCACGCATTGGCGTGGTTGGTGTGCGAAATCAATGTTCGGGACACATTAAGAAAATCACAGTGACACTGTTCATGAGCAGAGGAGTTAAAATAGCTATGTTGAAAAGTTGGTGACAAAAGTCCATAAAATGACTCTGCTACAAGCGTGTATTGCGCAATTTCCACTCACCCTCGTAAGTTCATGAATTTGTAATATTTTCAGTCCAGATTTTTAACACTGACATTTTTCCACACCTCCTTATGAACAGTATAGCTGTCAAGTTTCACACCCTGGCCAAAATGTGTTTTCGCACTTCCGGCACAGAATAGTCCGGTCGCTGTGGGAAATTAGTGTTCGGGACAGATTAAGAATCGCAGTGACACTGTTCATGAGCAGAGGTCCCAAAATGCTATGTTGAAAATCTGCTGTAAAGAAATCCCCAAACTAATTACATTACGGGTGTACATTACGCAGTTTCTACGCACGCTTGTGATTTCACCAGTTTTTGTATATTTTCACTCCAGATTTTCAACAATGCCATTTACACCTCCTCATGAACAGTACACCTGTCACTTTTCACATCCTGTTCAAAATGTGTTTTCACGCCTGTGGTGACAAATGGCACAGTCACTGTGCAAAATCAACTTTTGCCTAATGAACTGATAGTGCCATTGTTCATGCTGTGGGGTTCACAAAAAGCCCATGTAGCGTGGACTAAAAACACCAAGAAACGCCTAGGCCATTAGGGTTTTCGACCATAATGTCCTACCCTGTAGGGACTGACAGGCGTCAGGGGTGTGACTTGGGATTGTTGACAGTAATGCTCATGTCATTTCACCTCACCCCCACCCTGCAGCCAGTGACAGGCATCGAGGTATGCCTTGGACACTTTGCCCCCAGAGTTCACCTCATTCTCCTATACTGCACTCATTTCAGTGTATTTCCTTATGGAATGAGGTGAATGTAAAGCCCAAACACCCCAAGGCACACCTCAACACTTGTCAGTGTCTGAAGGAAGGGTGAGGTGAAATGTCGTGACCGTCATGGGCGACGACCCAAAGGCACACCCCAATGCCTGTCCATCTCTGCAGGGTGAGGGTGGAGTTGGTGTCAGTTCAATACTTCAATGCTATTCCTATACTGCATCTCTCTAACTCCTGCACTTCCACTGCTAATGCCAGCAAGCAAACATTCGGCATTGACAAATGCTTGTTTTAACTTACATTTTATCCTCCGGTCTGCTCCATTCATACCTCCAGCAGAATCGGAGGGTTGTTGTTCTATGAACTAGCTTGATTGAAGTGGTCTTGTAAACATGGTAGGATGGCTTACTCCAGTTTTCCCTGAACTCCTGCCACATAATACTTGAGTCCATTTGAGATTTCATTCAGTAAAATTTTCTGCTCTTCCATTTCCAGAGGGGGGTAATTTAGAGTCTGAAGATCTGCTGCATGTGTCCAGTTTTCTCAGAACTACAGTAACTGTGATGCTTCTCTCCCTGTTATTGCCAGAAGCAGGAAAATGTTCTCACAAATGTCCGAATAGTGAAATAGGTAATGGGGAAGACTTCTGGTGATAGCACTGTAATGGCAAGAGGGTAGAGAAAGAGCTCCCCCTCCACATTTTCAAAAAATTCCTAATCTTGACCTCCGAAATCAGAAGTTATGGCAAAAAAATGACAGAGTAAAGGGACAGAAACATTCTGCAGTATCTGATGTGAGCCGATCGAAAAGGCAACCTCCGTATGAAACTGGCTACACTGATGAGAGCAACGCCAATGGCGTGGATTCCACAAGCCAGATGCAGCCTGCCACGGTGACTCCTCAGCAGCCCCAGGCAACACATCCATATGGTACTACAGGAGCTGAGGGAATTTACAGAAGAATATCAATCCACCTCGCAGGCAAATAAAGCTGACCTGCAGAAAATGGAGCATCACACAGAGGAATTAAAGAAATGTGTCCAGGAAACTGAAGACACCAACTTAAGCCCACAAGGACTCCTAATGCAACTCCTCAATGCACAAACCTGCTGAAAAGCCAAATGTACGGATCTTGAGAGGTGCTCAAGATCTAAGAACATTTGCACAGATGGACTAAATGAAGCACTGGAGGTATAAAATATGACTGATTTTGCAGAACAACTTCTTAAGGAAAGCTTAAAGTTACTGGAGGAATATCACTTGAATGTGGAAAGAGCTCATTCAGCAGCATTCTGATCTCTAAATCGCTTAGCCCCTCAGCTCCACCATGCTAAATAGTCCTGCAATTCAGCAGTTTTAAAATTAAGCAAGACATTATAAACAAGGCTTGAAAGCAGAGAAACATTCAGTTTCAGGGATGCAGGCTCTTTTTTGACCATTATTACCCACAAGAGATCCTGGAACAACGGTAAATGCACAATGGGCTGAAATAGTTTTTGAAAGAACAAAATATTTGCTTCCAGATTCCTTACCTCGCTAAACTTAAAGTTGTGCTACCTACTGGTCCCAGAACATACAATAATCTGGTGGAGGCCTCCATAGACTGTGGCAAATTGGACTTTGCCATGGTGCCTCAGGAAGCTGCAAGGGGATCACCATCTGTGGACCCAATACCGAGAGACAGCAGATGGCAACAGCAGAGAAGTCGCCACAAGGAGCACAGAAGGCAGGCCATCTCAATTGGAGAGGTCATCAAAATGCTACTACAGACTTTTAGAAACCCTTCAACATGATCAGGAACAAGCTGTCAGTACACAACCCGCATGCACCACTACAATGTCATATTCCTGACCTAGTAGTGCAGATCCTAATAATCTGGCAAGCAGACCTCCCTTATAAACTGATTGGTGACATTAAAACTTTGTTAAGGGTGGTACACATGCAGTGCAGGGAAAACAGAGATCATGGGGAAGGTTCCATATAATAATAGCAAAGGAAAACAGCAAAGGATAAACAGCTATTGGTGAAACAGTGCATGCAGTTTTTTGGGGGGATTGTCCCCCTTACACCCATCACCACCCCCTTTCTATAGATAACCAATTCCGGGCGGCAACTTGAGGAGGGTGGAAATCCATAAGTCGCCAAAATGGCAAGTGCTATTTTCCCTTCGCTGTTTTTGTAGGTCACTATTTATCCTTTACTGGTATCTCTGGCACCGGGGGTGGGGGTGGGGGTGGTTATGGAGCTTTCCAGGCAGAAAGGAACTAATGACCATGAGGGCAAGGTACATATTACCAAACTATATACATCCTACATAGTGGAACATTATTAGCCTGCTTAGACTGCTATCACTTGTCTGGAATTATGCATGTTACAGTATAACCTCATTTATCCAAACCTCGAGGGAGAGATGACTTATGTTCAGATAAACTAATTTCATATAGAAATTAACGTGCTATGAGCAGAATGAGCAGAACTGTACGTATAAAATAGACCACTTGAAACATTACTGTTTTGTGCAAATCAACAAACTTTATGATGCTTAAGTGCTTGTAAAATAAATAAAATAATATATTGGTGCCAAACAAGTTACTTGAAATAAGATGTAATGGCATGCTGCTTTTTGCTGTCATTCAGTTTCTTTTCATTTTCATTCAGTTCGATTGCGCTCGGTAAAGAACTGGCAGGGCCTCCATGTTAATGTGATTGAAGCACCGTGGGTGAAATGATTTGCCTACAACAAGCAATTTTGGCTTCTGATTTCCAGTTGTGTTACTGCAGCCAAGGATTGTCAGCCGTTCCTTGTTCTTCTTATGCCTAGGCGCACACTTTTCCAAGAGCTGGCTAGTGTTTTTTCTGGGAGTAGCTTCCAGTAACAGCCAGTCTCGTCAGCATTGTAAATTTGTTCTGGACATAGGGATTCATTTTCTATCATCAGGCAGAGACAATCTCGAAAGGGAGCAATTGAATCATTGTTTGATGACAATACCTCACCCACAATAGAAAGCTGACGAATTCCATGTCTAGCCTTACACCGTTGCAACCACCCCTCGCTCGCTGTAAAACTGTCATCCTCTCCATTGAGATTGCAATGAAATTGCATGGCTTTATGTTTCAGTATGGGTCCAGATATTGGTGTCCCCTACACATGATTCTGGACAAACCAAAGATAGAGTGATCTAGTTGCTCATCAGTGCAGCCTTTCATTGTTTTTCTTTTGTCTGTGCCAGCCGAGTGCTCCATTATAGCTGCATATGTATGGAGCTTCTCCTTAGCTCTCTGAATGTCAGACACAGTAGACTTCTCTATGTTGAACCATCTGGCAACCTCGAGGCAACCTCAATTCCCTTCTCCCCTCGCTCCAGGCATTCCAAAATGCGAATTTTCTGGGCGATATCAAGGACGCAGCACTTTCGTTTACGGTCGGCCATTGTAATGTAAGTTACAGCAACAAGTGGCAGCCTGTTACAGCAGCTTCTTAAGTACTGTACTTATGTACCATATTGCTATGATAGGCAGCGCTTTTGGGCAAATCAGCAGCAATCGGTAAAAAAAAAATAAAAGACGCAAATTGAAAAAGGCATTTTTTAAGTGGGAACTGGGGGACACACAACGGTTTGGATAATTGTGGTCTGGATAAACGAGATTATACTGTATATTGAGCGGGGATGAATTAAGACTGCAGTTAGCTCCACTGGGGACATGCTGGTTGGAGGAGGTGTAGGAAAATAATCAGTAGCTTCCAGCTGGGGATTTGATATGTGCAGAGAAATTAGGTTCCAGCCTTAAAGGTGGGAAATCCCTAATGGTTAGAAAATAAACTAAGAATAGTATAGTTGGAGCCCACTACCTACATCCCAGGCTTCAAGTGCATTGTTACCTTGCTACAAACTACCATGGTTTACCCACGATGCTCAGCTAGCGCAGGGTACTTAGTCCAACCGCAAAGGGCTGCAATTCTGTCAGGAGGGAAATCGATGTAGGAAGAAATCCCATAATTTTTTTAAATTTATTTATTTTACCAGGAGAGACACACTAAGCTGAAAGCTTGTTTACAGGTGTGATCTGGGAGCACAAGGAAGTTAAGTGACTTGCTCAGGGTCACACAGTATGCAAGTGAAGGCTGTGGGATTCAAACCCGAGTCTTCAGGTTTGCAGCTCAGAGCCTTAAACCACTGCGCTATACTGCCTCCAAAATATCTGGATATAAAATGTGGATACACCAAGGCTGGAACACATAGCAAGCTAACATTAACACCCCAGAGGGGTACTGGTCATGAGAGGGATAAACTATAAGGCAGAACTGATCTCACATACATGTATGTAAGGGTAGCTAGTGAAAATGAATTATCTTACTGGACTAGCCTGCCATGTGACATTAGAACAGCAAGTCTGGTACTCACCCCCCCCCCCAGCATATTCATGATGGACAGAGTACAGGCAGCTAGAGCCAGTATGCGCCACTGCTGTTGTTGTTACTAGAAAGGTTTAGACTGTAAAATACAGAGAGGCAACCAGGTTACATAATTCGGAATAAGCTTGACTGCAAAGTATTTCTTCTCAATAATTGTGATGTTATGACAAATATTTCTTCCTGCACCCGAACAAGTTAAAATTTACAGAGAATGAATATGTATGTGATGTTTCAGAAGAAAGGAGGTAATACAAGCTCTATATAGATCTTTGGTGAGGCCACACCTGGAGTATTGTGCCTAGTTCTGGAGTCCTCACCTCAGGAAAGATACAGACAGGCTGGAGATGGTACAGCAGAGGGTGACAAAGATGATTGAGGACCAACAGCGCCTACTAGAGGATCCCCTCAAGGTACTGAACATGTATGTGCTGGAGATCAGACAGGAGAGGGGAGATATGATAGAGACCTCCAAGCTCCTGAAAGGAATAAACAAGGTGAACTGCAGAAAATTATTTAGTTTGGATAACAGTTCGAGGTCATGAGGACATGAGTGGAAACTGACAGGAGAGAGGTTCAAGAGGGATATGAGAAAGTATTATTTTACAGAAACGGTGGCGGAACCATAGAGCAGTCTACCAGCTGAGGTGGTGGGTGCTAAAACCATTAATGGTTCCAAGCACAGTTGGGACAGAGTGAAGGGCATAGTGGTGACAGTAACAGGGTGAGGAATAGTGAGGTGGATAGGGAGGGTTAGTACCCTGTATGGACAATAGGTCCTGGGGTTAGATAGGTAACCATGGTCAAACTAGATGGGCCATTGGTCTTTTTCTGCCGTCATTGTCTATGTTTCTGTAATTACACTTTATCACACAATGTTAATGGGCTACATAGCCCAGTAAAGAGGTACAAGGTCATGTCTCTTCTTAAAGAGGACAAATTTGCAGTTGTTTATAAAGTTCTTGTTCTCAGAAATTATATGTATTCTCCTAAATTAACCATACTTAACTGTAACTCAATAAAATGTGATACAAAAAACTGTATTTTGCATTGTTTTGTTTTTATGGGCAGCATTCTGTTACAGTTCTCTTCATGGAACCAATAATTTGGATTTTTAACTATGTTAAACTTTGTGCACATAACTCTAAACATAGTTCTGATAGGCCAGTAGCTTATAATGAGCATTCTGTGCACAAACTGCGACATAGTAAAAACTCCAAATTACTGGTTCCATGAAGAGAACTGTAACTGAATGCTGCCCATAAAAACAAAAGAATGCAAAATGTAGTTTTTCATATCACTTTTTATTCAGATACAGTTAAATGTGGATAATTTAGGGGAATGCATATCATTTCTGAGAATAAAAACTCTATGAACCGCTGCCATTTAGTACAAATTTTCCGTCCCCTTTAAGTAGGAGCTGGGGAGATGCTGTATACTTACAGGAAACACAAATGACTCTCCCAGAAAGTCAAATGTTAGAGAGGATGGGTTTCCACAAAGGTTTCCACTCAGTCCATTCCTCAGGTAGGCACACAGGAGTTTCAAATCTTCTCTGCCAGGGGATTCTCTTTGAAGAGCAGATTATCTCAGACTCTGGGGGTAGATATATTTTGGTCATGGGAACCCCAGACAGAGAAAAAAAATCACATTATTAAATGTTCATGCACCTCCAAAAGCCACAGCACCCTTCTGCAAGACTGTCTTTGACCTCATAGTGACAAAGGCAGAGGGGAAAATTATTTGGGGGGACCTAAATATTATCTTAAATCCAGTGTTACATACAACGAGCCAGAAGAGACCAAAAATGACTAGAACAGAAATATGTTAAAAAAGCAGCTGCTGAAGCTGGATCACAAGGACGTCAGGAGAATGAAATGCCCCCTTACAAAGCAATGCACATGTTTGTCTGCACCAAATGGGTTATAGTCCAGAACTGACTTTATTTCACCAGACTTACTATACAACCCAGAGTGTACTCACTTGAAAGCCTCCCCAGACACTTCTCTGACCATTCACTCTTGAAGCTGCAAACAGACCTGGGAAAAGAGCCCAAAACAACTATTGGTAGTTTACTCATCTGGTAAAGGTGATTGTATAAACATCACCTTACAGCATCCCCAAATCCATTACCTCTGGGTTACGTCCACCTCATAGGTTGCAGATGCACATGTGATCAGAATAGAAATCTGATCTGCCTAGGTCTCACTTCTCCAAGCAGTCTGCAGTTAGATCATTTCCAAAGCTGTGTTGTGTGTGTGCTGGTCTGCTGTAGGAGTAAAAAAAAGTTATGGTACAACAACATCGACAAGTGATGTGAGGACAAGCTACCTTGACTGCTATGAGAGTATGAGGCTTGTGCTTCAATAATAGTCTGAGAAGCTGATTGCACGTTTATATTTGATGTTTATTTCCTATTATTTACACTCTATTGCGTCCAGCCCATACGGTATGCTGGGAACTGGGTACTGCTATATCTCTGGGACCTTGCTTTAACTGTGCTGCCATCCAAAGTCCAGGTGGGACTGGGGATGCTGTAAGGTGATGCTCATGCAATCACCTTTACCAGGTGAGTAAACTACCATTGCATATTGCATCACCTTGCAGCATCCCCAAATCCATTACCTCTGGGTTGTAAGAAGTAATGATATCTGAATAGAGTAAGTATTGCGGGTGGGTTGGATGACTGTGCAGTTAAGATTTGGTGACAGAGAGAAGGACTTTGCATGCAAAGTTTGACTTTTCCATATTCTCTATATCTAGTCTGTAATGTCTGGTAAATGTGTGCACTGAAGACCATGTGGCGACCGTGCAAATGTCCTGTATAGTGGCCTCATTCTTTCTGCAAATGAGGTGGCTACTGCTCTGGTGGAATGGGCTTTGATGCCTTGTGGTTGAATGACACCTCGCGAATTGTATGCTTCCATAATGGCCTGTTTTATCCAAGTGGCCAGAGTGGAGGTGGCTGCTGTTTGACCATTTCGGGGTCCTTTGTAAATAACGAACAGTCTGTCTGTTTGTCTGAAGTCACTTGTTCTGTCCAGGTAGGTTGTGATGACTCTTTTCATATCCCAGTGTTTGGGCTCCTCCCGGTTGGGCCAGGTGGGTAGCTCAATCGGTTGCCCTGTGTGGAAGGGTGAGTGGACCTTTGGTACGAACGAGGGTTTGGTTCTTAGTGTAACTCCATCATTGTGTGTGATCAGGTAGGGGGATTTGCAAGAGAGAGCTTGCATTTCCCCCACTCTTTTGGCAGAGCAGATGGCTAGTAGAAATACTGTCTTGAGGGATAACCATTTGAGGTCAACAGTGGGCAAGGGCTCGAATGGGGGTGAGGCTAGTGCCTCGAGTACTAAGTTAAGGTCCCAGGGTGCTACCGTGTTCTTTGCCTTAGGGTGTATATTGACCACTGCCTTGAGGAATCTGAGGACATCAGGTTGAGACCCGGGTGTGTAGCCCTCTAGAAGTCCTGTACCTGCTCCTATGGCAGCTGCTTGTACTCTGAGGAAGGAGGCTGATAGACCTTTGTCCGCGCCTTGTTGTAGGAACAGAAGTATGTGTGGCATTTTGATGTCTTGTGTTGTGATGCCTTGTGTCTTGCACCATGCCTCGAAGATGCTCCAGTGTCTCTTGTTTGAGTTGGCAGTCGATGCACGTCTTGAATGTAGCATCTTCTCGACTACGGCCTGGCTGTACCCTTTGTTTAGCAGTCTTTGCCTTTCAGTAGCCAGGCTGTGAGTTGAAGTGGTGTTAGGTTTGGATGTTGGATGGGTCCTTGTGTTAGGAGATCTGGCCGTGGGGCAGAGTCCATGGGGGTCTGATTGCCATGGATACTAGTGTGGCGAACCAGTGTGTCCTGGGCCACAGTGGTGTTATCATGACTACCGTGGCTTCTGATTGCTGGATCTTGGTCAGTATCTGTGGAATGAGTGGTATTGGTGGGAATACATAGGCCCTGTGGAATGACCACTGTTGTGTTAGTGCATCTATTCCAGCTGCTCCTGAGTCTTTGTATCTGGAGTAGTATCTTGGTAACTGTGTGCTTTCTGCTGTTGCCATGAGGTCTACGTCTAGTGGGCCCCAGGCATTGAGTATCTGTTGGAAGACATGGGGTGCAGTGTCCATTCCCCTGGGGCAATCTGTTGGCGGCTTAGCCAGTCTGCTCTGGTGTTGAGCTTGCCTGCTAAATGGATGGCCGAGATTGATGTTAGGTGTTGTTGCGCCCAGTCCAATACTCGCTTTGCTTCATGTAGTAGATGTGGGCTCCTTGTGGTGCCCTGGTTGGAGATGTATGCCACTGTCACCCTGTTGTCCGATCTGATGAGTACCTTCTTGCGCTTCAGAAACTTCTTGAAGTGTTGCAGTGCGTGGTATACTGCCCTCATTTCCAGGACATTTATTTGCATCTGGGACTCTACTTTTGACCATTTTCCTTGTGCTGGTCTCTGGTTGAGCGTAGCTCCCCAGACAGAGAGGCTGGCATCTGTTTCTATTACTGCATCGTATTGGTTGCTCAGGTCCACTCCTTTGCTCAAGTTGTGGCTGTTGGACCACCAGTTCAGTGAGGTTCGTGCATTGTGGTGCCATTGTATTGTCTTTGTAAGGTCGTGTTGTAGGCAATGGCCCTCTCGTATGGCCAGGTTTTGCAGTGGGCACATGTCCCATAGAGCCCATGGGACTAGGCCAATGCATGAGGCCATTGATCCCAGTGTCTGCAGGGTCTGTTTCAGGGTTGGGTGGTTGTTGTCTCTCAGTGCTTTCACCTGAGTGATCACTTTGTCTGTTCTCTGTTGTGACGGTTTTGCCTTGGCCGCTGTGGTGTCTATGGATGCCCCTAAGTGTTCTATGGTCTGGCTGGGATTTAGGCTGCTCTTGTCTCAGTTGATGACTCGTCCATGTGACAGTTGTAGTCTATCACTATTTATGTCTGTTGTTGGCAGACGGAGGGACTTGTGGCTCAAATGAGCCAGTCGTCCAGGTAGGGAATGATGTGGATTCCCTGTTGTCTGAGTAGTGCCATGAGTGTGATTGAAACCTTGGTGAAGACTCATGGGGCCGATGCTAGCCTGAATGGCAGTGTCTGGTACTGATAGTGACTGCCGAGTATCTTGAATCGAAGGTACTTGTAGTGAGCTGGGCGAATAGGTATATGGAGGTAAGCGTCCTTCATGTCGATGGATGTTAGGTAGTCCCCGTGTCTCACTGCTCGTAGTGTAGATTGTAGTGTCTCCATCTTGAATCTCTTGTATTGGATGAATCGGTTAATGAACTTGAGGTCTAGGACTGGCCTCATGTCTCCCATTTTTTGGGGTACCAGGAAGAAGACCGAGTATATGCCTTGGTCTCTTTGGTCCTGTGGTACCTCTGCTATGGCTCTGTTGGTCAGTAGTGTTTGGAGCGTGGATTCTATTGCCCATATTTTGTCGGGATGTCGTGACACTGTGGAGGCCACTTATCTGTGTGAGAGGGGTTTCTGTAGGAATTTGATTGAGTATCCGTGGGAGACCACCTCCAGGACCCATTTATTTGTTGTTGACTGATGCCATTTGTGGGAGAATTGCAGGAGCCTGGCCCCTATGGGAGGGTGATAGCTGGTCTGGGGGCAGCATGTGGTGTAGTGATCAACTGGAGTTGTGTTTTCCTCGCCTAAATGTTGATTGGTATCTTCCTGTCTGGTATTGTCCTCTAGCTCTGCTTTTTGTAGTGTTGTTGAAGTACAAAGGTTTAAATGAGTAGGATTTTGCTTGTGAATATTGGTAAGTTTGACGCCTATTTTGCCTCCCCCGGAATGGTCGGAATTTTCCCCGGAATGTGGGCAGATAGGAACTCATGGAAGGTTTGTCCTTGTCGAGAGTTTTTCCTTCTCCTTTCTGCTTGACATATTTCTTCAGTCCCTCGCCGAATAGAAGGCTGCCCTTGTAAGGTAATTTGCTGAACATAGTCTTAGATTCTGAGTCGGCGTTCCATATTTTGAGCCATATGTGGCGTCTTGTTTTGTTCATGAGGGCAGCGAGTCTGGCCGACATCCTGAGTGCATCGATAGAGGCGTCGGCAGTGTACTTAGCTGCCTGGATGGCATATTCCGCTAAGTACGCTAGTTTTGAGTTAGGGTTCAGAGATGAAGCTAACTCCTCTAGCCATGTGACCAGTTCTCATGAGGCATATGTCGCTGCGGTGTTGGCCCTGCATGACATACCCATCATCTCGTATGATTTCTTTAGTAGTTCCTCCATCTTCTTGTCCGTCGGGTCATGTAGTGGTGTGGTTGTCTCTGAAGGAAGGACTGTCTTCTTGCAGAGACCGGTAATCTGGTGGTCGACTGGGGGGGGAGTGCACCACGACTTGTTAATCTCATCCTGCATGGGGTAGAACCTGTCGAAGGTGCACTTTTCCGATATCTGGGAAGTGTCTGGGGAATGCCACTCCTTGTCTATGACATCTGTTAGAGCTTCGCATACTGGGAAGGTCTCTTCCTTCTTTTGTTTTGCCCTAATGAGGGGATTTAGTTTGGATTGTTGAGGGGCGTCTGGCACCTCAAAACCCATGGTTTCTTTTATTGCTGTTATTAGTTCCGGTAAGGCCTCGACCGGGGTGAGTTTTTTGTAAGTATGAGGACGTCCTCGTCCTTGTCCTCTCCCTGGTGCTCCTCATCATCGGAGTCACCGCTACTTGGTTTTTCTGGTTCTTGGGCTCCTGGAGTGTGAGGTTGCGTGGGTGGTTGTTTGTCTTTGTCTGCATTGTGCTGTTTATCTGGGCTGTTGTTCTTGGTATTTTTGGAAAGCTCCTCCATCCTTTCCAGGATCTTCAGCATCACTACTTGCTGAGTCCGGAAGAAGTCCTCTGCCGTGGAGGGTAACTCATTAGGTGTGTCATCCTGGGGTTCTGAGCCCTGTTCTAGGTCCATGTCGCTGCCGTTTCCAGGGTCGGGTTGTTGCAGCGAGCATGTGGGACACATCGTTCCTGCCTGGCTGCCCAGTAGGGTGATCTGGCAGGTTTTACATTTTTTTGGTTTTCCCATCCTGAGTGAATCTGTGGAGATAGTGAGGGAGGGGGGAACATGGGAAGAGAAATTGGTTTAGGCCGAATGAAGAATAAGGTGGAGTAGGTCTGGATTTGTTTACTAGCAAAGGTGTAATGTGGCAGTAGAACCAACATATGTATAGGGCTAGTACCCCACAGGCTGTAGCCCCATTCGTTTACTAGCATAGGTGTAATGTGGCAGTAGAACCAACATATGTATAGGGCTAGTACCCCACAGGCTATAGCCCCAGTGCTATTAGTGGCCTCAGATATATATATATATATATATATATATATATATATATATATATATATATATATACACACATACAGGGCCTGTACCCATTGGCCGTGTTTATTTATTTTGCTTAAAATGCCTTCATTGTGTCCTGAAGTCAAAGGTGAGGGCTGAGCATCAATTTGAGGAACCATCCTCATAGAAAACGTTTGCTCCCTGAGTGCAGGGTAATGGGATGCCTTGCTGTTTAAAGAGTGGGAGGAGCTGTGCTGTTCTCCCATTGGGCCGTTGTGTGACTGCCACTAGCAGTGCACGTGTACGTGTGCGACGAGTGCGTTCTGTGCATGTGCAAACTGATGGAGGGCCGTGGACCTTGGTCACCATTAAAAGATGGCGGTGGGTCCATAGTGGTACAGTCAAGCGCTGTGTGGTGGCGTTCTGAGACACGGGAGCCAGAGGAATGCTCTCACAATGCCTGGAATCCTTTCCTTGGATGATGGTTCATTGTAGGAGCGAGATTCAGCAGTCCGGTGCGGTGAGTGAGTGAGTGGGGGGGATGATCAGTGTAGGGAGGAAGGAGGACAGTAGTGCAGGCCCACTCATAAGGGGGGGCTGCCTCTTCTTCATTAGGCCAGGCACCTGGAGCTGAGCCCGCTCCCAAGGGGGCTGAGCCTGCGTGAGGTGCACCAGGAGCCACTTGCAAGGGGCTCCTGGGCGTGAGAATGGCTGAAATACTTGAATGGGAATAGAGTTTGAAGCCATTGGCGTTCCCAGTTCTCGGGATTGTAAATGCTTAGTACATTGTCCTGTGGGGGGGGAGCTATATACGCTGCAGGGAATTAAGGCATGTACTCGGTGTACCCACATTTGCCAAGATAAACAAAGCAGAGTAAGACCATTTCTGATGAGTCATATGGATAATGCAGCTGAGAGAGTTGTATAAGAGGCTGTCTGATTGTAAACTGATAGATTTCCGTTTGAATTTGCTTGCATACTTAGTACCTTTTGTGATTACAGGTAATGATTGCAGTCTAAGTCTAGATTAAAGTGATCCTGCCTGATCTTTATTCACATAGTGAGTCATTTCCATGATTACATGCTACTATGTCTACCTGCTGAACATTGTCTGGTTATAAAGAGATGTTCTGGCTACAGGCTGGCTATCTAAGCTACTAGCATAGTGATTCAGAGAATAATAGAACCTAATTACTGCATCACAGAGTAGTTGAATTAGAGTACCCTGCTCAATAGCCTTGTATTAGTTTTCATTGGAATAGTTATGGTAAAATCGATGTCTTACCATGATGGTAGTGTCTGGAGCTAGGCAATATGCTTGCAACCTCTGCGATGCACATGTAAGAACTGCAGACTGCTGGGAGAAGTGAGACCTAGGCAGATCAGATTTCTATTCTGATCACATGTGCATCTGCAACCTATGAAGTGGACGTAACCCAGAGTTAATGGATCCGGGGATGCTGTAAGGTGATGCAATATGCAATTGGAGATTAAACCCATTGTTGCAACACTTGGAGAAGACCAGGGTGGAAACATAGGCCTCTATTAAGGAAATGATAAAGCTTAATGATACCACAGACATCTCCATCTCAACCCTTTGGGAAACCATTAAAGTAACAGCACAAGGAAAGCTCATCTCAAGGGCCACACATATCAAGAGGCAGAGAGAGCAGAAAAGAGTGACTCTGGGACAGAAACTAATGGAAGAGCAGAAAACTCATGTGATGGGGGACACTAAGTCATGGGAACGGATTAAAAAAATAAAAAGGGACTTGCATGAATGTTCTTCTGCACAGACTGAGCACACCCAGAGACTCACACACCAACGTTACTATGAAGGGGGAGGGCATGCAGCCATACTGCTCGCACACACATTAAAGCAGCAGGAACAAACCAGACAAGCAACTCAAGTAAAGCACCCGCCTACTAGAACCAAAGTTCACAAAAGTGGCGATATGCTGGAGGACTTCACACAATATTACAAACAACTGTATAGTGCCCCCCAGGTAATGTGGAACTACATACAGAGGAATTTCTAAATAAACCCAACTTACCAAAACTACAAGAAAAACAGGTACAACATTTAACCAAAGAAGTTTCAGAACAGGAACTGTGCCAAGCCATCTCTAGATTACAGGCAGATAAAAGTCCTGGCTCAGGTGGCTAATCTGTAGAACGGTACAAGACCTTCAAAGTGCCCCAGATAGGCAGGCTGAAAAAGGTCATCAGTGCGTTGCTGCAGGTGGGATGGTTACCACCACCTTGGAAGGAAGCAGTTATCTCAGTAATCCCAAAGTCAGTGAAAGATAGATTGCAACCAGAATCTTACAGACCAATCTCAGTCCTGAATATAGACTACATGATTTTTACAAAGATTCTGGCAAGGCATCTGAAACATCTGTTGCCAACCCAGTACATTGCAACCAAACTGGTTTCCGATCTCAGCATATGTAACCAGCTGTCTGTATATTACTCTATAATCTGTATCATATTGTATAATTGTAATTTTTACTGTTTTATTTACCTCTGCCATGTAATCCCGGGTCGCCCCTGAAAAAGGGACCTCTGGGGCCCAGTGGGCTTACCCAGTCACCAAAATTTAATAAATAAATAAAATTATGGGACACCAAGCCCAAAAGAACATCACGAGAACATTCCACATCCTGAATCGAGTTAACCAAGTGAAAGAACCTACCCTACTCAGAAGAGTAGATACTGAAAAAGCATTCGACCGGGTGGCCTGACCATATCTGATGTCCTCACTGAGAAGGCTGGGCTTCCCAGAGCAGTTCATGCAACTACTGTGAGGTATCTACTCCAATCCCCAGGCTAGAGTTAAGGTGAATGGGGGCCTGGGACAGAGTTTCACCCTGGGATGTGGAACATGACAGGGGTGCCCATTGTTACCCCCTGCTGTTCATCATCAACATTGAGCCATTGGTGCAAACCAAAAGAGAAGATGATCAAGTACAGTAAAGGGTGTCAGAATAGGAGAACAGGAACATAAGATCAGCCTGTATGCAGACCACATTCTCCTCTACTTAACTGACCCAGGGAATTCCCTACTAAAAGTGCTGCAAATATTAGAGCTATTTGGTCGCTGTGCAGGATACAAGGTTCATGCATCTAAAATGGAAGTACTATCCTGTCACTACCGATCTCTGCAGCCCCTCCAAGATGCAAATCCAATAAGATGGGACCTGAGGTCGCTTAAGGACCTAAGAATACAAATACCAAAGGATATGGCAGCTCTATTTTAACCCTATAACAAACCTGTTTGTTTCAAACCCTGCCAATCATGGTCCCATTGAAGCACTTCAGGAAATGGAATACAATGGTTCTGAAATTTATCTGGGCAAGCATTGCCCAAGAACAAGACTAAGGACCCAGGCTTTACCGAAGGACAAGGTGGGTCTAGCTCTCCCCATGCTAGACCACTACTACTGGGCAGCACAGCTTAGAACCCTCCTATACTGGTGTTCACCAATGTACATGGCCAATTGGAAACAAGTAGAACCTGCTCTATTCCCACCCTGACCCTTTCAGACATCCTATTCAGTGAGCACATTATGATTCTTACAATGTGGGATACCGAAGTATGGACTAGAGACTTAGTAACCTTGTTGAGGAAACTCAGCTGCCACTATCATTTCAGAGACACTCTGCATTTCTTGCTCCACTTTGCCACTGATCCACACATCTCCCCAGCCAGACAAGACAGCAGATTCAAAAGTGGGCATCAGAGAGGTATTTCTTCCCTGCAACAATTCCTGCAAGGAGAAATAATTAAATCCTTCCAGACAATAAAAGAGGAATATGACCTACCCCACTCAGAATTTTTCATACAGGGATCCCTTAGAATGCATATTATAGCAAACATGTACCAGGCCCTACAGGAAGTAGACCCACGTAACGCAGACTACATCAGAGGAAAATAATAAGTGGAATTGGGGCTAAGTATCCACCAGAAAATGTGGAAAAGCATTTATATAGCTCAATACAAGGCCATTAGTGTCCCTAGCTGGAAGAAATATGGCAGAAAACACATTACTCTGTTCTTTAATACACGTGAGAAACAGACTAGGTACATGCAGACAGTGACAGGGGCATGCTGGAGGGGATGTGGCACAAACCTAGCCACCCACACGTAATGTGGACCTGCCAGAAATTACAGTCATTCTGGATGGACTGCCTGAAGGAAATACAGATCATCCTGGGAACAGAGTGTCCAGCAGACCCACAATAAACTATCTTCGGAGCTACCACCCCAGCATAGGAGCCACCCAAAAAAAATGACTCCTGGCCATTCTCGTTGCTGCAGCAAAAAAGATGAGAACTAGGAACTGGCTTTCTGACGCAATCCCAAAACTACAGGGGTGGCAAGACTGGCTTGGCCACATGTGTACAATGGAGAAAATGGCATCCAAATGTAACCAACAATATCAGCAATTTATGAACATTTGGACTGGCTGAACCCTCTGCAATATGGATCAGGACTGGGATTTTTTGCCATGACACCATGCAGACAATAGCTTAAAACAGAGGCCACTTACATATCTATATACTCAATAAGGGATGCCTCCCAAAAAGAAATTCTGCCCCCCTGACCTACTAAGTGACAAAGTGACAACCCAGAAATAACAAGATGTTTTTGCTTTAACATTGCCTTGATACAAATAGAATTGGAGATTACAGGTATACACAGGTTTGATCTTTGTAAATAGTTTCCCCTAAGAGGGCCAAATCTTCTCGGTTTCTTTTTTTTTTTCCTCTTGTTCTTTCTCATCATTAATTTGGCAAGAGAGGAACAAGTAAAGAGTTGATAGAGGAAATGGGAGAAACTGGAATTCAACAGTTGCCTAAGATTAGATAATTATGCATTTCACCACTGAAAATGACCACAGTTTTATTTTTATTTGTTTTTTTTTTTTTTATTTATTTATTAGAATTTTGGATTAACACTTTTGAGCCAGGGGCTCTTTTACAAAGATTCCACATCCTTGTTACATATATGGGTAAAAAAAAATTGCAAATTTTAGGCAAAGTTACTTTAGGCAGAAATAAATGCTATGTACTGCAAGAGGAGGAACATAAGACTATGGTAATAACTATGACATACAAGAGTAAAGCATATCAGGGGAGCAGACAAAGGACTCGAGCAATACATTGGGACAGTGCAGCCAAAGGCCTTGTCAAAAGAGAAAGAAGCAAAGAGAAAGGGAACATGACTATGGTAAGAACTATAACTTACTAGAAAAAAAAGTTCCATGAGGGGAGCAAACAAAAGACTCGAGCTATACATTGAAAGAGCGCAACCACAGGCCTTGTCAAAAGAGAAAGAAGCAAAGAGAACATTGAATATCTTATGCAGACTACACACAGTCTGGCTTTCCTATAGGAGGAGAAATGGGGTAAAAGTTTGAAGTAAGAGTGAATGGAAAAGTGAAACATCCAGGAAGCAGACATGTATGGAAAGACTACGATGGGTGTGTAGGGAATAGAGTATGTGAGGGGTGAAGTAGAGAGGTAGGAAGAGGAAAAAGGGTACAGGGTGGAAATGATGGGGGGAAGAGGGCATAGGACATGGTGACAAAGGACGTAAGAGAAGGCAGGTGAAGGGGAGGAAAAGGGACGGAGGTAGAGGGTAGGAGAGAAGGAGAAGGGTGTAAAGAGAGTGGGGGATGGGAAGCTGGGTGCAGAGAAAAATGAAAACGGGGGGTGAAAGGTGGGTCTCTTGACATGGGAAGGAGTCAGGAAGTGGAAGCAGTTTCCAATGAGTATTAGGTAAAACAGTCACAAGTGGCAAGAGTCACTAGGAGCTGTCTTAGTTTGTGTTTGAAAGAGCCAAGGGTGGCTATGTACGTGACATTGCAGGGAAGCGAGTTAAACATTTTTAGGGCTCTGCCTGCAAACAACCGTTGACCTTGTGAAGTGTGGCAGTGAGGAACTTGTAGTGTTGAGTGATCAGAGCTTCTGGTATGTCGGGTGCTGCAGGATGGTCTGAGGAGTTTCTGTACCCCAGCAGGCAAGAGACCAAGGGAGGCCTTTTTTTGCTACCAGGCAGATTTGGTAAGAGATTCTTCCCTGGAGTTGGAGCCAGTTTGCCTGTTCATAGAGGTCACAGGTGTGTGTGCGGTGGGCAGCCTCAACAAGTAGCTGGCATGCCTTGTTCAGTGCAATAGAGATACGTCATAAGGCAGTGTCAGTGGCAGCTCCATAGACAACAAGCTCGTAGTCTACGATGGAGACAATCGAGCTTTGTACTGCTAGGTTAAGGGCTTCTGGAATCAAGCAGTGCTTATGCTTGTAAAGAAGTCCGATGCGGGTATTCACTAATTTGGCAACACTGTCAATATGATTGGAGAAGGACAATGTGCTGTCAAGAGTCACGGCCAGGTGCTTGAATGTTTGTGTCTGTTCTAGTACAACTCCTGAGCAATTTCTGACAGTCAGCTGTTTGGTTTTATGTTTATTATGCAGGCCATGGAATAACATAACTTCAGGTTTTTTTTGGAATTGAGCACTAGCTTCTGTGAGTTGAATCAGACCTCAGCCTCTGAAAAACTTTTCTGAAGCTGGTACTCCAGGGGTGAGGGATCAGTGTTCTTTGCAAAGATTAATGCGTCATCCGCATACAAGAGAATATGTTCAGGTCAGGATACTGGAAGATTGTTCAGGAAGATACTGAAAAGCAGTGGCCCCAAAATTTACCCTTGGGGGACACTTGACCGGACAGGTTGCTTATTTGAGAGGACATCCCGATCCTCACTTGTTACGAGCGGTCAGAGAGATAGCTGTTAAACCAGCTTAAGGTGTCAATTCATAACCCTAGGTCAGCAAACTGTTCAATTAGTAATGTATGGTTGACCATGTCAAATGCCTTTGAGAGGTCAATATAGTTGCCGCCAACCAGTTGCTCTTGGTCAAGTGCATGGTGAATGAAGCCTGTAAATTCAAGGAGGGCAGTGGTGGTTGTGACACTCTGCCCTCTGCTTATGGTTTTTGTATGATAGTTATATTATAAATAAATGGTCTGTGTGTGAAATGTCAATATGTGAGAAATTTGGCCTTTAACTTTAAAGTTCAGTAGCTGAAACCACAGGATGTCATTAAACTGACCAGAGGAACCATTTAATTAAGACTTCCTTACAGAAGGGCATTTTATTACCTTTTATGACCTGCCCAGGCTTTTGAAGTTGAAACTAAATGTGAGTTTTATGACGTTACAGGAAGAAAGGTAATTGGGCTGGTTCCTCTCATTTCAGCACATAGCCAGAAGTGTGTGAAGAGTCATAAAACCCTCAGATCACACTATCAGCAGGAAATAAGGAGAAGGGACATCAAAGAGAAATGTTTGATTAAAGACTGTCATATTTTGGAAATGGCTAGTTACAGATTTCTCAAAGTAATGACTCACATCCTCAGGGATAACTATGCTAGAAATTAAAATCTAAGGGAGGAGCTAGCTGACCTCATCAAAAGGGGGTGGGGCAGATAGAGTTAAAAATGAAAAATTGTATCTGGGAAATGTGACACATGATTTTTGGGCTCTGAGACAGAAGTTCTGTAACTTAAACAGCACTTGCAAGGTAATACTTAGATAGAAGAAATTAAGCCTTTGTGGTAGGAGTGTTTTGTTCTGTAACTTCCTTCTAGTTTTACATGATTGTAAGATGTATGATATATTGTTCTGTATTTAATTTTACCTGTTTTATCATATTTTAGTAAACAACCTTTTCTTTGAAATACTGCCTGGGTGTCTTCTCAATTTCTTTTTGCATGTGAAGTACCTGTATTCAAGTCTGACAGCTGCTGAAAAGCTTGATTGGATTACTGAGCTTGTATAATAAGGTAAGAAATACCTAGGTCACTTATAGAGTTAAAAAAGGTTCATTTTAGATACCTGGTTAGGTGCCCTTAGGCGAAAAATATATTGCATCCCCCCGAAGAGAATATTATCTGAGCCTGTACTTTTGGGTATGCTAGCATAAGGTTCACAGTTTGAATCCCTCCAGAACTCAAGGCTAAAGGTGATTCAGACCCAAAGCAGACAGAAGTGTTACCCTGTCTGTTACCTGTTCACACTATTGCACTCTGAGGTTGGCACTGTGGGAGCAGAGGGCCTGACATGTGGAGTGCGTTTGTGACAGTGGTACTATGGCCTTTGTGAAAGCCATGTTGCTGAGGACATTGAAGGATGTATTTTCCCATGTAGTCAATTAGTTGGTCAGAAGCAATTCTTACGAGTGCTTTGGATGGGGGGGGACAGAGAATGGAGATAGGCCTGTAATTATCTTGTATTGCCCTGTCACCAGTTTTATGGACTGGTGTCACCAGTGCAGACTTCTACTTCAGGGGGAACTGGGAGAGCATAAAGGAACGGTTGATAATCTTGGTTGGGGGGCAGGACAGCATCAAGGGTGAGGGCGATGAGTTTCAGATCAAGCGAGTCCCCATTTACTCTGGATTTACCAAGTACTTTGAGTAAATATTTCCTGGCTTCTCTTTTGGTCACCACTTTAAAATAGAACTGTGGATGAGTTGGCTCCTTAATAGGTTTGGCACTAATATCTGCCTCAGAGGCAGGATCAAAGAAGTCAGCAGGTAGTACGTAACTGAGATCAGTGAACGCCGAGCTGAAGGTATTGGCAATTTCAGAGGGGTCAGGGGTAACAGGGCCCTCAATGTTTAGCATGGTAGGGGCCAATTTGGAGTCTTTCTCCATAACTTCCACGAGGTTGCTCCAGAATTTCTTCCCATTTTTCCACGAGTTGGATCAGGCACTTCTGTAGTAGCAGACTTTTTCCAATCGGATAGCCATGGTACAGGCATTTCTGGCAGTCTTGTATGCCTTAATATCTGCTGGACTGCCAGTAGTTCTTGCCCAACTCCATAGCTGGTCAAGTGTTTTCATTTGTGCCAGGAGTTCACATGTAATCCAGGGGTTGTCTTCGCCCTTGATTTATCTCTTCTTGTAAGGGGCATGGATATCGCATACTGCATTAAAGCAGGAGATAAAAAATTCAAGAGCAGTATCAATATCAGTAGCGGTATCAATTTGGTCCCAGTCTTGCTGTCTCAGAAGTGACTTTAGAGGCTCTAGGAGACCCCAAGTGAGTACCCTACTGTATACAGTTTTGGGCGGGGGTTTAGTGAATTTGTTTGACCATAGGCACTGGATGGAGGAATGATCACTTATGGAGTCTGGGAGGACTGCTGTTTCAGTGATGTGCTGTGTAAATCAACCCCGGTACCGGGCAAGGACAGAGCATGTCTCATTAGGAACTCTTTCAGATATAGGGCACAGCCACCCCCTTTTCTTGACAGCCTGTCCTGCCCGAAGATCGAGTACCCTGGTATTGCAATGGCAGCATCAGGCACCATTGGCGACAGCCATGTCTTAACCACAGATAGGACATCCGGGTTGTGCTAGGTGACCCATACAGTAAGGGCATCCAATTTTTTTAGAAGGCTGCAGATGTTGATGCTAGCCAGAGAGAGAGAGAGAGAGACCCCATTCTGTCTTTGACTTTGAGACTGTTTGAGGGTGGCCCAGGATTAGGATGTATGTTGCCTGATATCAGCAGGAGTAGCAGTATTAGTCATTTCAGTAGCTCCTTGAGGTATGTGCTGTGGAGCAGGCACATCCTTTTTCATTGCGCCCTTTTCCACCTGTGCCCTGTGCAGACTGGACACTCAAAAGCAAGAACTGAGGGCAGTAAATAGTGGGCAAACTACTCGATGGACATATGGGCAAACAAGGATGTAGGAGTGAGTGGGAGTAGAAATTTGAGCTGTTTGAGTTAAGACCATTTGAAGCGGTCCCACATACACGCTGGGAATATTCAACAAAGTGCCCAGTGGTGAGGAGGGGTGTGTGCCTGTTTACCGTACTTGTGGTGGATGTTAACATGGTCAGGATAAGCAAGGGTGGCATAAGAATAATTAGTGGCATCGTCATTACCAGAATCAAAAACACAGTAGTGGCTAAGACTGTAGACAGGTTGGGCAGGGCTTAAATAGGACAGCTATGCTGTGTACGCGATAAGGGAAAGTTTCAAAGGGGATCAGGTCCAGTGACAGCTGAGAGTGAAAGATATAACCTGGGGGGAGTGCGAGATAACTACAGTAACAATATAGAGGAAATCTTTATAGAAGGAAATGCTTTAAAACTGATCTTAGGTAAACATGATAGAATAGAAGATTAAGAAATGTTGTGGCAAGCCGGCCGACCACCGCACTGTTAGTGCTACCACTTGCTGCGTTTATGACCTGTGTTCGGGAATGAGTGCGGTGCGTCAGAGGGTCAGCCAGGGGGAGGTAGAATGAGCATCCCTTACAGAGCTCTCCTCCTCTGGGGGGAGGGTTTTGGCTTCCCATACACCAGCGACAGGCAGTGGAGGCAGGGTGTGCAAAAGCCAGGGTCACTGTTCAGTGGGGAGGTGTCGGCGGAGCTCTATAGGTCAAGTGTGAGAGTGCACCCTGCCCATGCTGACATCATTGCATGTCCACGCCTCTGGGAACTTTTTTTTTAATATACTGTAGCTTTTTGTTCCCCATCGTCACCTCCTGCCTTACCTCAGCAACAGGTAGACATAGGTATTTTACTTTGTTTTTTTCCCCTCCTAACCCCAGGACCACAGGACACAGCTGTACGTGCCCGTGGAGGAGAGCACGCATCCTGTGGCTCCAGTGATGGCCACTTCCCCCTGCCCAGCCTAGCACCGAGTCTCCCCTTGGGCTTGGCGCTATCACCAAGTCTCCACTTGGTGGCAGCCAAGAGCCCAGGAGACTCCAGATCCCTCCCCAGGACAGGAGAGCTGCCTGTCAGCAGCTCAATCCAGCCTCTCACCCTCACCCCCAGCTGACCCACAGCAACCCATGCTCGCTCCCAAACTCGCGTTGCCAGCATGGCACAAGGTGCAGCATCCAGAGCCTCAACTCTCAGCCCCACCAGGTCGGCTCACCTCCAGAGACCTTAAAAGGAAAAAGCCACTGAGATGGTAGCAGTGTGATACCCCTGGACCTCTGCCCAAATGACGCCCCAGGTACAAGCCTTGGCTGGGGCCTCTGGTTGATCTCGGTCTCTCCCCTCACAGAGCCCCACTGCAGGGAGCAAGATGCGGGTCTATCCAGTCCGAGCTACCTGGGGAGGATGCCAGGTGTGAAGTCTGGATGCTGAGAAGGGGTAAATCCTCTGCCCATCCAATAAAGAAAGTTAAAAAAAAAAAAGAAATGCTGTGGCAGAGAAAATTGGACTAAATATCCTCCTAGGGAGGGTGAAACGGGGACATTAAAATTATTAATAAGACAGTTGGATTATTGTTATATTAAGAGGCACTGATGATCTTCTAATACAAGCAGCTGTCACAGAACTGAAAACCACCACCCCAGTTTGGGGGGGGGGGCAGTATTTAATCCCTTGATGTGAGGTAATGTGGAGACTCTTTCATTTTTGTTGTTTCTTCCTTTTTGTTAACCATTTGTCAGAACGTATGATGTATGTCTTATATTTTGCAAATAAATAAAAATAAATAAAACAATGATTTAAAAAAAGGTATCAAGTGATGGACTAAAAAACAGGAGTCGGCTACAGCAAACAAAGTGGCTCCTTTTACATTCTCTTTTGAAGTATACAGAATCAGTAGGCATGCTCATCCAGCAGGAGAAGGGGTTAGGCAGCCCTGACAACAGTAACAACAGAGAACAGGGCTACTGGGGGGATCCGCTGGACACCAAGGACATGGACAGTCAATTCACAGGATTCTGTTGCCACTGGAACACAAGAAATGGTGAAGAATGGTATACATATACATATTGGCACAGTCATCAAGGTATGGGGTGTGGGGAGTGACTTTGGTGGTGCCGCAGTAACACCATGTGCGCAGGGCATATATCACTGGATGACCTTTGCTGCTGTCACAGTTCAGTATTAGTCCTTGCACAGCCTATGTGCAACCACTATTTGTTAAACGCCCTTTCCCTGAGGATCAGGGCACCGTACATGGAAGTGAAACAATATGGAAATAAATGCAATTAAATACATAAAAATAAATATACATAGAATCATAGAAATTGACGGCAGATAAAGACCACAAGGCCCATCTAGTCTGCCCATTTTTTCTACCTTATGAATGTGTCATATGCCTTTACTCTGTCAATGGCCTATTTATTCATACGCATCTTTATTTCTCCCTTATGCCTATCCCATGCCTGTTTGAAGCCCTACACTGTATTTATATCCACCACTTCCTAAGGTAGGCCGTTTCATGCATCCACCACCCTTTCTGTGAAAAAGAACTTCCTCACATTCCCCCTTAATCGGCCTCCCTCTAATCTCATGCTGTGTCCTCTTGTCCTGCTATTTTTCTTTTATTGAAACATGTCAGACTCTTTCACCTTGTTAATGCCCTTAAGATGTTTGAATGTTTTGATCATATCACCTCTCTCCCTCCTTTACTCTAGGGTATACATATTGATTTCCATTAATCTGTACTCATATGTTTTCTGATGCAGTCCCTGCACCATTTTGGTTGCCCTTCTCTGGACTGCCTCTATTTTGTTAATGTCTGTGTGCAGGTGTGGCCTCCAATACTGCACACAGTACTCCAGATGGGGCCTAACCAGTGTCTTGTAAAGAGGGATTATTACCTCCCTCTTACAAGTTGTGATACCCCTACTAATACACCCCGACATCCCTCTAGCCTTACCTACTGCTTTAGTGGTCTAATTGGATGATTTCAGGTAACCTGTGATGATGATGCCCAAGTCTCTTTCTTCCCTTGTGATTGCCAGCAACTTCCCTCCCAACCTATAGGTGGCATCAGGGTTTCTCTTCCCTATTTGCATGAGCTTGCACATCTTTGCATTAAACCCCATTTGCCACTCTTCCGATCATTTTGCCAGTTTATCCAGATCTCTTCTCATTCTGCCCACCCCATCTGGATCATCTAATCTGTTGCGGATCTTGGTGTCATCTGCAAACAGACAAACCTTACCCTCCAATCCATCTGCAATGTCACTGATGAAGATATTGAAGAGGACTGGCCCCAGGACCGATCTGTGAGGTACCACAGTTGTGACTTGCATCTTTTCTGACTGTATACTGTTTACCACCACTCTCTGTTTTCTGCCCGTCAACCAATTTGCCACCCAGTTGACCAACTTCTGACCCACCCCGAGCCTACTCAGCTTATCAATCAATCTTCTATGTAGAACAGTATCAAAAGCTTTGCTGAAATCAAGGTAGGCAACATCAACTGCTCCCCCTTGGTCCGCCACTCTGGTTACCCAGTCAAAGAAATCTATGAGATTAGCTTGACAGGACCTTCCTGTTGTAAACCCATGCTGTCTTGGATCCTGTGCTCCTATGGATTCCAGGCATTGTACTATCCTTTCCTTAAGGAGTGCCTCCATAATCTTGTCCACTACTGAGGTAAGACTGACTGGTCTGTAGTTCTCTGCCTCCTCCTTGCTACCACTCTTGTGGAGTGGGATCACATGAGCCCTTCTCCAGTCTTCTGGGACCTCTCCTGTGCTCAGAGACTCACTAAACAGTTCTGATAATGGCTCTGCTAGTTCCACCCTTAGTTCCTTAAGTACCCTGGGATGTATGCCATCAGGTCCCATTGCCTTGTCCACTCTGAGCTTAGTGAGCTCTTGTAGGACCCTTTCTTTTGTGAAGGGACTAGTGCACACTTCCCTCCCCTCGTGTCCATGGTGCTTATCTGTGGGCCCTGCCCTACCTTCTCCTCAGTAAATACTGAGCAGAAGTATTTATTTAGGATGGATGCTTTTCCTTGCATATATAATACAAACTCAGCATAATGACAAATAAAACTAGCTAACTCAGGAATAAATCTGCTGAAATAAATATCTCAAAGCACCTTAAAAATCTTCATCGAGCACATCGAGCAGGCTAAGCAAATCTCGGGTGGCAGGAAATTTCAGAGAAGTGGGCAGCCACCACAGATTCTCTTTCCTTGGACAACTTTAGCCTTGACCAGGAAACAGCCAGAAGGCACACTTCAGAGGAGCGGAGAGGGTGGACAAAGGTGTGCGACTATCATCTGGACAGGTGATTTGCATTGGTGTATGCAAAGGTGCTGTCACAGGGGAGTGTCCAGTTCCTGCAAACAGTGACATCCACGTGTATGTCAGTTTTGGTGGGTGAATGTACAGGGAGCCCAGTACAGGGAGCCCAGTGCACCCCCATCCCCAAACAGCACAACCCACAGCCCCCAAGATTGGTGAGTAATAGTATATGTACATATTGGCATAGCCAACAAGTGCCTATCAAGATACAGTGCAATAGGGGTGGGAGGGACAACTTTGGCAGTAGCACCAGGCACCTGATGCTATGCCATGGGCCAGCTCCAATACTGTCACAGTCCAGCATGTTAATGGTCAGGCAGCCTATAAGCTACCCTTAATATCTGGACAAGCAATCTGCATAAGTGAAACTGTGCCATTGTGGCAGGCGAGCATACAACTCCTGCAGACAGCAACTGCCATTTGTGTTTTATAGTTTTCATGAGTATCAGTAAAAGGACTTCTGTGTTCCTTGGAGTAGCGCCACCCAGGCTGTCTGACTGGCACAGCAATAGAGCTATTGCTCACAATACTGATGACCCAGGTTAGGAACGAGCCAGGGTTGTCAGGGGCATCCCAGCAGATGTTCTCCTCCCAGGAGGGTGTGTGTCAGATGCTGCCATGCGAGCACCACCTGGGTGACCACTGGTGCAGCTGTACAGTGGTCTGTGGAAGGAAGGATGCCAACTTGCACACTTGTGTGCATGTGCTTGTGCACACATTTGTAACTGGAGTGTGGGGAATCTAACTCAGGAAAATAATCTTATGGGTGAGTAGGTTACGAAAGCCCTGTGACTCAGGTGTGTGATTGGGAGATGGCGCAACAAGAGACTTGGTGCCCTCTAACAAGAGCACTATACAAGACTCCCATGCCCAGCAAGTCCCATCACACTCGTGTCCCAGCTCACGAGTGGAACAGCGCAGGATTGGAATATCCATCTTAAAGCATCTGCAGACGTACACAGTTGGCTCAAAATCTGCAAGAAACTCTGCAGGAGGAACACCTGACCAAGGTAGGAGATAAGGTAGTACTGTGTACAGGTATACTGGAATGGACAGCCTAAGGTTAAGTAGGTACAGGTAGTGGAGTAACAACTAGGGGATAAGAAGCAGTAGACATCAGGAAGGTAGCAACTGCTAGAAGGGTTGAAAAGGAAAAGTAGGTGACACCCTATCTAGGGTAGGGTAACAGATACATTTCAAAAAAAATAACGGAAGAAGTAGGAAGTCAAAGGACATAAGAAGGAGGCAGGAAGGTACAGAAAAGGTTCAACAAACAAAGCAGGCAACAGACAAAAAGGTCAAGAAAGGAAAGGGCTTGGAGTGATGCAATGCAACGGCTCTGGGGCCGCAGTCTTTCTGGTCACATTCTGCCGACTGAGGTGCTGCCCCATTTAGACACCTCTCTGGGTTGAGGGCAGAGGTTGCTGGACTCCAGGCCAAACAGGCAAGAGTACAGAGAATCTTCTGCCCACCCAGGAGCCACCAAGTCTGCCACCACTCCCCAGAGGATGTCTAGGCAGAGGCAGAGTGGTTCTCAAGGAGGGAACAAGAGGCACCCCCAGCCGAAGAGAAAGCAGGTGCTGGTAGGGGACGAGGGATAGACTTATTTATTTATTTATTTTATTTATTCATCTGGTAACTGGGTTGGTGCATGGATCTGAAGACCTTTTTCAGGCACAGCACGGGCCAGAAACTGGCACATACAATGTAAAAATACTGTGACAGAGCAGCATGTATCATACAGGGAACATAACAGTGGAGGTCAAGCTAACAGAGAAAATAGAAGGTAAACAGTACCAGGTACATCAGCAATTGAGTAAACAAGATATACAACATTTAGATAAACAGGGTAAGATTGCTCCATCATTCAACAAAAGGATTAACAAAGTATTCAGGGCAGGAGAGGAGAGCAGAGCACTAGAGGGGGGAGAGGGTAAGGGTCAGCTGCAAAAGAGGTGAAGCCATGCTAGCACCCTGTGGGCAGATGCAGATTGTGGTGGAAAGAAAGTGCATTCTTAACAGGGACTTGAGAGTGGGGAGAAGAAGTGAGAGGGCGGTGAAGTACCTTCCTGGTGCTTCGTCTTGAAGGGATGCAGAGCAGATCCAGAGGATCACTAGGGCAGCAGAAGATGGGAGGGAGCTAGATGTTACTGTTCATCTAAGGACAAATTACCTGACAAGGGATAGAGTAGCAGTAGTGCAGGGTAATTTCAGGGAGCTGGGGAGGGACCTGAAACAGGTAGCATGCACGATGGTGTTTGCCGAAGTGTTACTGGTGTACAGCCGAGAAGAAGAAAGGGCACTCCATATCATGGCTTTTAACAATTGGTTGAAGGTTGGAGTGGGGACTAGCCTGGGAGGACATGGACCCATATAGGGAGACAACCTGCATCCTTCCATGAGGGGGACCACCGTGATTAGTGGAAGTTTAAATTCTACTTGGATGAGCATTTAAACTAGCCAGGTGGGGGGAGGTTATAATACCAAAGGAGGCAAAGCGTACCTCCCCACAGAGGATGAAGCAACAAGGGGGAAGGGCCCTAGTGGAGGTAGCTCCCCCAGTGCAGGGGTGCAGGAAGACAGGAGTGGGGACAAGCTGGAGGACAAGAGGAGTATAAATAGAATTAGCTAGAAAAGAAGAGTAAAGGAGACAGGTAACGAAGAGGGTAACAAGGGAAGAGGGGTCTCAGGGGGAGCTCCAGGAAACAGCAGAGGCAGGAGGGGGGCAAGAAAGCAGGGAGGCAGGCAGGCAAGGGGAGAGTAACATATGCAGAGCCATGTGTGCCAATGCAAGAATTCTGGGAAATAAAATTCCAAACCTGGAGGCTATCATGGAAGAGATTAGCCTGGATTTGGTGACCACAATAGAGTCACTGTGTACTGACAGCCATGAAAGGGATGTGGCCCTATCAGGCTACTCTCTGTTCAGAAGAGCCAGGGAAGGGCAGAGGAGAGGAGGAGTTGTACTATATGTGAGGGAAGGAATCAAGTTATGGAAGTGCAGGGCACCCAGAAGAAAAGGAAGGACTGAGCCAGCCCACCAGTGCAGTGGCAAGACGTCCACAAGCAATGCCAACATCCCGGGTTTGGGAATGGACTCAGGAGTCAGGGGGCTGGCCAGGGGAGAAGGATCGAGTGCCCAAGGGGTGGCTCTCCTTTTCCAAGGGGGGGAGGGCCAGTGAGTGTAGGGCACCCTAGTGACCCCTGGTGGAAGCCAGGGGATCCTTGCCGACCAGCACCTAATTCAGTCGGAGGTGGGACAGACATCGGGCTCATCCTGAGGATGTCATTGCACATCCCACCTCCAAGAGTTTCCACAGCATCCACAAAATTCCGTCCCCAGCTGTGATGCCCTGTTCTGCCTCCATCTACATTGTCCCATTGTCAGCGGGAAGGGGGTCCGCTCCTGTGACCCCACCCTGGGGGGTAAACCAGGGCAAGATTCCATGTGACAGTTGGGAGGGGGTGCCCACCTGGGGGCCCTACCTAGTGGGGTAAGTCCTGGGTATGGTGGGGACCGTGTGCTGGGCAGATGCGGAGCTGAATCTGGGCAAAGAATGAAAAGGAAGGACTGGAGGTGCTGTGGATGCTGTTCATACAGGGGTGGTACACAGACCTTCAGCACAGGGAGAGGAGTTGGATACGGTACCTTGAAGGACATCCTGTGGATGGCAAATAAAGGGGAGGTGTTGCTAATTGATGACTTCAGTCTTCCAGATGTGTATTGCAGCCTTCCAACTGCAGCTTCGGCAAGGAGCAGGGGCCTTTTTCAGACAGCTAGTCAACGAAACCCACTAGGGATGAGGCAATGTTGGACCTGGTGCTTACAAACAGGGACAGCATTGCAGATGACACAGTGGTCAGTCCCGGTACCAATGATCACTGTACAGTGTGGTTTAACATTAAGACAGGAACAGAGACAAACCACATGAGGATGAGGATCCTGGACTTTAGGAGGGAGGATTTATTTAAGGAAATGGGAGACTGCCTCAGAAACTGCCCAGTGGGGGAGAATGCCTTGCAAAGGTAGAGAAACAGTGGGGAAAGATAGGGGCGGGCATAATTAAAGTAATCAGCCTTTGCATAAAGGAAGTGAGTAAAAGCAAAAGGAAAACAAGACCATTATGGTACTCTAGGGAAGTGACCTTGGTGGTGAAGAAAAAAAGGGTAGCATTCAGCAGGTACCAAAACAACACAGAGAAAAGAAGGTGTACTAGGCAAAACAGAGGAAAGCAGGTGAGGCAGTGTAGGTTGCAAAGGCACAGACAGAGGAAAGGATAGCCAAAGGGGTCACAAATGGTGACAAGACTTTCTTCAGGTACATTACTGAGAAGAGAAAAGCAATGGGGGGATAGTGAGGATTAGGAGAGCAACAGAGGAAGACTGCACTGAAGAGGACCAAGAAAAAGCAGACAACATGGACAGGTATTTGTCCTCAGTCTTCGGAGAGGAGGGAAGGCCAACACACAAGTGACCAGCAGGAACAAAGGGGAAGGAGGCAGACTCAAGTCCAATTTCACAGGAAAGAGTCCTGAAAGGACTTACAGCTCTGAAAGTGGACAAGGCTATGGGACCGGATGGGATACACCTAAAGGTACTAAAAGAACAGAAGTGCTGGCTGTGCCCCCCCCCCCCCGATGGCCTTATTCAAAAGCTTACTGGAATCAGGAATGGTTTCAGAAGACTGGAGGAGAGCAGAAGTGGTCTGTCTTAAGGACAATAGCAGAGACAAGACTAATAACTATAGTTAGCAGCTTGTAGTCATGGCGGGGGGGGGGGTCATGCCAGACAGATCTGATTGAGTTCTTTAACTGGGTGACCAGGAAGATAAATCAGGAAGGGCAGTGGACATGGCCTATCTGGACTTTAGCAAGGCCTTCGACACTGTGCCACACAGGAGACTGATTAAGAAACTGAGCAGCCTAGGGGTGGGACCAAAGTTGTGAACTGGGTTAGAAATTGATTAACGGATAAGTGACAGAGGATGATGGTTAATGGCACTTCTCTAATGATGGGAGAGTGTCCAGTGGGGTGCTGTAGGGCTCAGTACTGGGACCGATCCTCTTCAATGTCTTCATAAGTGAAATTGCAGATGAAACAGAAGGGAAGGTATGCCTTTTTGCAGATGATACCAAAATCTGTATTAGGGTGGACAATAAGGAAGGGGTGTTTAGAATGCATAGGGATGCTGGGAAACTTGAGGAGTGGTCAAGAGCATGACAGTTTGGGTTCAATGCCAAAAAGTGCAAAATCATGCATCTAGGGCATAGGAACCCAAAAATCAAGTATACCTGTAGGATGAGAGGAGGTACTGTCAGTCATTAAGCAGGAAAGGGACTTTGGGGTTATCATATTTGATGGCCTCAAAGTTCCTTTGCAGTGTGACAAAGCAGTGGGTACGGCCAGTAGGATGCTCGGGTGCGTAGGAAGCGGTGTCTCCAGCAGGAGGAGGGAGGTGGTGTTGCCACTATATAGCTCACTGGTGAAACCCCACCAGGAGTATTGTGTCCAGTTCTGGAGACCACACCTCAAAAAGGACATAGGATGGAGGCAGTCAAGAGAAGAGCAAGTAAAATGGTGCAGAGATCACACCAAAAGCCCTACAAGAAGTGTCTGAGGGATCTCAACATGAACACCCTGGTAGACAGAAGAGTAAGAGGGGACATGATAGAGACCTACATGTACCTAATGGGGATGAACAAGGTGTAGATGGGGAGTAGTTCAAACAAGGAAGAGCACCAGAAACAGTGGGCATGCAATGAAGCTGGGGGGCAGTTTAGGAGGGATATGAAGAAGTACTACTTCACTGAGAGAGTGGTGGATGCCTGGAATAGACTGCAAGAAGATGTGGTGTAGAGGAGAAGAGTAGAGGGTTTGGGTCGTGCCTGAGAATAGACATTGCTATGCCTAGTGCACTTATCTGGTTACCAAAAGCAAATAAATAAGTATGCATGGGAAAGGCATAGGACAATATTAGGAAATGGGCAGGGAGGAGGGAGGGTCACCAGAGACGGGTCTATGACAATTTGCTCCCGTCAACTTGCTCCACGTTAATATGCTCCAGATGATTAGCTCCCTTGTCAACTCGCTCCTGACACTCCCACTCCCTGTCATTTGGCTCCCGGTACCGATACTGATTACATTCCCAACACGGAACAGTAATAGTAACACTGCTAGCATTAAAATTAACTTCTTTTCACCTGTTCAATGTATCTACCAATCAGCAGTCAGCTGAATTTATAAAAAAAAGGTGGCCTCATCCTCACACAAAGTGTCACATCTAAAAATGGAAGGGTGGTGTGTGTTGTCCAAGCATAAAAAGAAAAAGCTGGTGGAATCGGAGAACTACATATACACACACCATAAACGTGGCTTCAGTGAAAAATCCATCTGGCTTACAGTCAAAAAAGAAAAAACTTGCAATGCTCGGGTGCATACTAAAAGTTATGACGACCCTCTAATAATCAGTAGTTTTAGTCAGCACTCTCATGCACCAGACTCCGCTGCAGTGGAGCAGGCAGAGGCATTAAATGCTGCCAAAGAGCATGCAGCATGTACGCAGGACACAGCAGCACAAGTCCTGCTTCATTCTAAGGAGCAAGTTTCCTTAGCAGCACAGGGAACTATGGTGGACAAAAACATTGAGGACTATACCGCGTGTACGTGTGCATGGTGCCCCACCTAACCCCCATACTTTAACAGAGCTGTCTTTGCCAGAGTATTACAAAACTTTTAAAAGTAGCCAAGGACATGACGTTGATTTCTTGTTATATGACAGTGATCCTGGCAATGAGTGAATCCTTGTTTTTGGCACAGAAGCTAATCTGCAGTACCTCGAACAATGCAAACAGTGGTTTGCTGATGGCACCTTCAGCATCGCACCCCACTGTTTTATCAAATGTTTGTGATCCTAGGAGAGAGGTTTGGCAATTTACAACCAGCAATAATCTGTTCATGTACTGATATTCATGTGCGTTTCTACTTGCAGGCACTGAATCACTAAGCACACTTTCACATAGTCATACTGATATTATTTGCAGGAGCAATTCTGTTACTGTTCACATAGTCTGTTGGTATTCTGATATCAATGTGTGTTTTTACTTGCAGGCACTGCATGCTGATTTTTTTACCCTTTGTATTTCACATAGTCATACTGATATTTGCAGGAGCTAACTGACGCAGAGCGAGTTAGATGGGGAGCAAAATTGACGTGGGCGAATGGGCGGGAGCGAGTTTTCGGGGAATGAATTGATGGGAGCGAATTGACGTGCTCCCACCAGAGACCCACTAGGCTCTTCAGAGATAGACTAGGCAGTGACAGTCTGGGCAGACCGGGTGGGCCAAGTGGTTCTTTTCTGCCAACAAATTCTGTTTCTATGTTTCTACTACCTACCTGCATCCCAGAGAACAGGGAAGAAAATGTGACAAGCTCCAGCTGCAGCAGTATGGTGCTAAACTCCCAACCCCGCCTCCCCACCCAGGGCCCAGGCTGTTGACTTTGGCTCCCTCTCCACATGAATTCAGTCTTCCTCAGTGGGGTTTGGTCCACTCCTTGATAGTCTTACCATGGAGGGCAACCCACAGAGGAAGGAGGCAGTGATAATTCTGGGCAGAAAACTAGCAGAAGAGGGGTCAGTTGGTGAATCAGGGGAATAAGCAATAATAAAAAATGAAAAAAAAATACACCACCGACCACTGTAACTGTTGTATATATATGTATTCTCTTATCTCTGCCCAGGAAAAGGAAATAACCTGCCTTGTGACCTCATTTATTTGGGCCATGGTGGACACAAAATAGAAAAGCAATTTAAAAGTAAACTTCAGTGGAAAACACTGAAGGAAGATTTACTCAGAAAGCACATTGGTAACAGAGACACATTTGAAAAAAAAGAAAGACAGTGCACACTTGTCATAACGAAACCCATTATAATGAAATCCTTCCTATAATGAATGGTAATATGGGCAAGCTCCCACTTTAACTATTGATCCTGCACAGCTGATCGCTCAGTGTGAAAGTGATTCTTTGTTAGCTGTCAGTGTCAGCTATTTCTTCCATTTCTGGTCATCTGGTTTGTCATTTGGGACATACCGCTCAACCTTTCATCACCTAAATGTGTGACAAGATGTGTGACAATTGGACAGAATGTGTGACACATCATCAAACATGACACTGCAAACTCGGAACACTAAGGGAATATATGTACTAATATTTATAATGTTTGCTGATAATGTAGCAACTTATAAATTTCTGCTTACAAATCTCAGTGGTCAATGTGGAATGTAACCTTTTCAATGTGGGACAGAGGGTTTCTGAGAGATAAAAAGGGTGATACACCACATTATGTGTGACCGTTGAGAGGTTGGTTGGGGATATAAACAGGAACCTGCAGCCCTTGCTATCACCCGCTATCCCTCCTGTTTACCTGCTGACCTGCCAACCTTGTTACTTGCCTTCTGTCCCTGCTGCTTGCCATCAGTATGAAGCGGTCAGGATCCCTGATGGAAACTAAGCTGGCTATTCTTGATCATTCTAAGCTGGAGAGATGTTAACTAAGATTTCAAGTAAGACTGGCTACTCAAAATCTAATATGTGCACATGGTGCAAACAAGAACATAAACTGAAAGACTTTGTTTCCAAATTTGCCATGTTTCAAGGTCTACATTGAAAAAAATGGAGGTGGGTAGATGAAGATATGGTCGACTGCATCATTCAGCTTTGGTTTAGCCAGCAAAGGGCTGATTGGGTGCCTGTGTCAGGCAGTATTGTTCGTGAAAAACATTTCACCAACAAAATTCATAGGAAGTCATACCAGGTTTAATCTTCCTCCTCCTCTGGGTGGCTGCGGTGGTTCCGAAAGTCTGCATAAGTGGAAAACAGTGCTCTTGTGATGATGCAATCACTGCTGACTTCATTCCTAAATTGAGGGATATCTTGGCCAGGGGAGGATACCTGCCAGAACAGGTGTATAACATGGATGAGGCCATTGTGTTCGGGCAGTTATTTCCCCATTGTTACACTGGCTGGCAAAAATGAGGTTAGTGCAACCAAGGAGTTTAAAGTTCTTGCTAAGGAGGTTAGGAGCTATAAGGTGGTTTTCCTTGGTAGTTTAGGACAAAAGAAGGCTGCAGCCCATTGAAATTGTCCCCCACAACACTGTGGGTCATTGCACCTTAAATTTTGTTGTTTTCCAACCATTTGTCCAAACCTTTTTTTAAAGGCAGAGAAGGAGTCAAGGTCCACAAGGTCTTGTGGAAGCTGATTCCATCCTCTAGGGGCTCTGATAGTATAAAAATACATGTGTGCTCATACATGCTCCATAGGAATTTAGTTATTATAATATTTTAAACTGCCCCCCCAAGTATATATTTATCCATCTAGACTTAAATTGTTTTTGTTTCACTGACCACAGTATCAACAGATAGTTTATTCCATAGGTTGACAACTCGCAGAGTATAGAAAAATGCCCTTTTATTAGTCTTAAATGGTCTACCCACAATCTGTAAGGGGTGGCCTCTGGTTTCCCTATCTGTTTATTTGAATTCTTTTCTCATTTCAACTACAAGATATGGGTCATTTATGATGTTAAACAGTAACAATAGGTCTCTCATTCTTCTTGTCTCCAGAGTCCTCAAGTTCAGATGGAGCAGTCTTTCCTCATATGACTGATTTTTAAAATGTGTTATATTTTTAGTGAATCTCCTTTGCACACTTTCCAGTTTTTTTATCTCCGATTTCTTAAAGGGACAGCAAAGCTGGGACGAATGTTCCATATGTGATCTAATGTGGGACCTCTACAATGGCAAAAGCACGCTATCATTTTTTGAGACTATGTTTCGTCTCCTGATTGTTCATATGATTTTTCTAGTTTTATTTATAGTCTGGTTCACTTGTGTTGATTCAAAGTCATTTGATATACAAAATCCTAAATCTTTTTCATTTTCAGATGATAGTAGCTCTTTTCCATTTAGGGAATACACATATCTTGGATTTTTCTTTCCTAAGTGAACTATTCTACATTTATCCATGTTCAACTTCATGTCCGATTTTTTAACCTAAGCAGTTATTTTGTCCAGGTCAGTTTGTATGTCATGAATGTTAGACAGTGAAGCACACAGTCCACCCAGCTTTGCGTCATCTGCAAAGTTTATTGTCCAATTAAGTGCATAATTTGTTAAATTGGAAATAAAAATCTGAAATAGTGCAGGTCCCAATACGGACCCATGAGGGACACCACTAGTCACCATATCATAGTCTAACTCATGCCCATTTATGATCACTTTATGGGTTCTGTCTGTGAGCTAATTCAAACTCCAATTAATAATATGACCATTAAACTTGTACTTTGATAATTTTTCAACCAAGGCCCAATGTGGCATTAAATCAAATGCCTTGCTAAAATCTATATCAACAATGTCACATGGAGTTGACTTATCCAATAGACTACTTATTTTTTCATAGAAGCAAATTAGATTTGTGGTTGCGCTTCTACCACTCCAGAAGTCATGCTGGTCTGGGTCTATATTAATTATTGCATCCAATAGTGTGTCCTTGATAAGTGTCTCGAGAACCTTACACACTGTGGAGGTGAAGCTAATAGGTCTATAGTTACATTTGTCATGCTTTGGTCCCTTCTTGTGAATAGGCACAACATACGCTGTTTTCCAATCCGATGGCACATATCCCTCATGTATGAATTTTTCAAAAAGTAGTTTTAGTGGGTAAACTAACTGATCTGCCATTATACATAACATCTGCCCAGATATTTGGTCTGGTTCTGGGGATGTTTTACCTTTCTGTTTATGTAATATGTATTTTATATCCTCTGGATCAAATTTTATAATAACCTCACTGGGTATATCTTGACTTATAGTTGTAATTTTATGATTTTGTGGCCCATAAATATCACAAAAATGAGTATTGAACTCTGTAGCCATATCTAGGTTGTCCTGAATTGTTTACCCCATCAACTATGAGAGGCCCAACTTTATCTGCAGATTTTTTTTAAGGAGTTAATGTATGCATATAATGTTTTACTATTATCCTTACTAGCATGTTGTGCTAAATTAAGTTTGTAATTTTTCTTTGTTTTCTTTTATTTCATTTTTACATTTCTTTTCTATGGTTCTAAAAGCTCCCCAGGTGTTAATTATTTTTTTAAGTATGCCTTATGTAGTTCATTTTTTTATTGAGAAGTCTATTAATTTTTTTGTTTAACCACTTAGGCTTCTGTTTAGTATTTGAATATTTATATAATCATGGAATATATTTTCTGAAATACTTAATACAGTATTTTTGACCACTCTCCATAGACCTTCAGTATTTTTATTTTCAAATTCCCTATCTCAATTTATTGTTTTGAGTTTAGCCATGATTTTGTCAATATTTGCACTACTGTATTGCAGAACAGAAGTTTTACTATAACTTCTGCTGTAGTTGAGACATATATTGAATTTGACACTATTATGGTCACTATTTATGATTGGAGGACTGTTCATACAGTTTTTGATGTCATTGGCTCTATAACATATTGTAATAATTGTAGTCTATCACATAATGATAGTAGTGCCTTGCCTCATGAACTGGTAACTGACCCATCCTTCAAGTTAATATCCCCTAAATTGAAATCCCCCCAAATTAGGTCACCTAGTTTACCAGCTATCTCAATTTCTATGAGGTAGATCATGATATATATTATAAAGACAGTTTGGTGGGCGATACCCTGTAGCTATTATTAATGGATCTTGGTTCTTAATATTTAGCTTAACCCAGATACTTTAAGTTTCTGAATCTTTATTTTTTATAGTATTAGAGATATCCATAGAGGGGTAAATTGTTTTTAACGAGGAGTGCTACACCCCTCCTTTTTTATTCAATCAATTACATGCGTAGCAGTTAAACCCATCCAATTTAAAGCAGCAGTGCAATGAAAATGGGTTAAAATTTGACCCCACCTTTTTTTCTTCCTACTTGATGCCAGATGTCTTCCAGTTTATTTTGGTGGTGAAATGTTCAGTTTTCATTATCATTTAAGAATTTTATGAAAGTTTTAAAGTAATTATTTCTCCAAGAAAAAAAGATGGCCACCTAATTTTCCCATGGAAAAATACAGAGGACCCAAGGAAGATGAGTCTAAACAAAAATGCAGATGTACGGTACACAGCATAAGAAGCATGCTGAAAACCCAAATCAACAGTTCTGCCAATATTTTTTATATCTATAGCAGAAAATTGGCTTTTTGGAATAACTTTTTTTGTTGCACTGCTGCTTTAAAGTCCCATGTTCCTTTATTTCCCATCCAGGTTTCTATAATGGCCACTATATCAATATTTTGATTAAGAACTAGTGCTGTTAATTCATCCATTTGATTAAACAGGCTTCTAGCATTAAATAGTAAAGCTTTTAGGTTTTTAGTTGTAAAGGTATCATTTTTGGTATTTTTTATCAGGCGAATATTTGGAGGAGAAGTAGACTTTTGGGTTTTCTCATTCTTTGCTATAATACCACCTCTGTGTATGTACATGGTGTCCATTATCTTCTCCCTATTTCCCAGTGGTTTCAGTTTAAATTTTTGGTAATTACATTTTTTTATTTTCATGCCAAGGATTTTGCTCCCTAATCTGCTTAGATGTAGGCCATCCCAATTGAAGTAGTTTTAGTTGTTCTCAGATACTTCCCAATGTTGCAAGCATGCTATACTATTCATGATTGACCATTTTCTTATCCACTCATTAACCTGTTTATCATCTTATTCTTGTTGTAACCATATTTTGGTACCAATGGGGCATCAGATATGCAAACACCCCCCTTCCCCCATCTCTTTGATTTTGTTACATAACATAATTTATACAATAGGGGTGAGACTAAAATCAATGTGATAAAAATGGATATCTACAACACAATGAGATGCATCGTAACTGACGTATGCACTGTGATAATATCAAACAGAAATACATATGGTGCATACGTCACTATCTGATATCACCACAGTGCATACATCACACAACTCTGTCAACACTCAGCCTCAGCCACTGAACTTGTTTTATGTATTACCATAATAGATTTCAAATACCTGAACCTGCTGTAAAACTTACTGGACTACTCACGCATTTCCCGTACTAAACTTCAGAAGGGAGAAGCAGGAGACCAAACGTGAATGCCACAGATACCTGCAAAAAAACAAGAACAGTGCACACCTTAGAATTACAATGATACAAATGGAGAACCATTCAAATGCTACAGACAGCATACTGCAAAAATTCTTCAACAAAATGAAGCTTAAGAAATATCCAAAACCAATAAACCTGAAACAAGAGATATGGGAAAGTTTCTCCCAATTCAAGAATGACTAGGAACCTCTCTTGGATCTGAACACTACCACCAAATATACTATCACAGTGTCACACACTGCACCAGAAGAAAAACAAAGCCAAAAACCTTTTCCAGTGGACCAAAATGCATTGACCAATATATAAACAGCTCCAAGAACATAAATACATGCAGAAAAATGAAAAATTATGTAAATACAATTCAAAAGTTTCTCTCCAAAGAAATGGGCATCAAAGAATTAGTTCACAAAATTCCCACAGAGTGTTTAGACCCGACACTGTGTCACTATTTTATCACCTGCCAAAAACAAGACGGTAGTCAGTATAAACCTATCAGCTTAAGATCTTGGTTCCAAAGCCTTGAGAGATACTTTAAAGAAATGCAGTATCTGGACTAGTTATCCAGTTCACCTAAGTTCTTAAAAACAATGCAGGTACTTTTATCAAATCAAAAACACCTAAAACAGCAAGGCACGAAAATAAGCCTCAAGCCAGCTATGAGATTACAGATAGTATTCTCCAACAGCTGTATGACGGCGATCTCCTCTATTAAATTTCATGTGGCTAAGTGTCACCATGTATTTTGGCATCAGGGGAAATACAGAGACTCACAATCTTAAATAGGGAGATGTGGCCCTCTGAACAGATAAGAAAAATACTCAATATTTAGAATATTATAGGGAATGACAAACTAAAACCAGGACCGGATCTAACCCCAAGGACATTAGGATTCTAAACCCTCGAGCTTAAGAGATAACTGACATAAAAAAAATGTCCAGTAAAAAAATATTTACTGTACTGCAGTATGAGACTGGACAAATGCAATTTTAATGAAGTATCGTCTTTCTAGCAATTAATCACACGCCCAGAGCTGAATATCTAACTCAGTGGTATAAAAATCAACCACTGGGTATAAACACAAATAGTAAAATAGTGAAGACCATGGTGCAAAAAGCAGGTATCAAAAGTGGAGGCAGATTCACCAACCACTCAATACGAAAGCACCTAATCCAAAAGCTCTGCGACAGTAACGTACCACCCACTGATATTATACAGGTGTCTGGGCACTAAAAGGTGCCACCTTTGAATGAATATTCCAAGTTAAAGGCAGAAAAGCAGTATAAAATATTCAATATTTTAAGCAACAGCACAGACACCACACCTTCTACATCCATAGCAATACCCAGTGAGAACTCTACACATAACATGACCCCAGTATGGCAATAAGGACTGTCAGTGTGCTTCTATAATCCTACGATAGCTGCTAAAAATATCACATTTAACATTATTCAAGGTATTTTTTTTTCTTTCAGTTATATATTACACAATCCTGCCGATGTTCTAGCTTTCTCCATTTCTCTTTATAGGACTGCAATATGAATGTACTCCTAAAAATAGAGCCCAAGTAATCCAGTCCGACAGTGACTCAGACTAGAGAAGATATCAACATAGTACTGAGAGCCACCAATGAAGAACAAAGGAATACCACGCAGAAAAGTTATAAAAAATATTTCATATACCTAAGAACAATTCAGGATCCAGTGAAGTAAACTGGTGCAGTGATGAAACTGAAAGCTACAATTTCAAACTCTGGTGAAGTCAACTGGCGAAGAACATGGACACAATCAATAAATATAGTACTAAGCACCATACAAGCCCCACAAAAATAAAATAAAGTTGCAAAAAGCATAAAAATAACCCAAAGTGAAAATAATAACTCCAAAAAGAAGCCTAAATCCACGATACACGGAGCCAAACAACCCCGCCCACAAACCTCACACAAACCAATCGGAATACACGCACACCACTGACAACCAATAAGCTCACAGCAACATACCCCATTCACAAATTCCACCAGTCAGAACCTACAACTCAAACTCATTCACACAGAAGGAACAGATAACGCAGAGTGCAATTACCCCAAGAAATACTACCACACTACACACAAGTAACCATCAAAAATATAACATTAAAGACCATAAACCCACCAAAATAGCCTATTGTATAGATAGAATACATGATGGGCAGGAGTGAGGTTTGGCAAATATCTGCACTCGTGAACAGTGACCTCGGTAACAATCACTCGTGGCTCAGCTACGCTATGCCACTAGTGAGGTATCTTGAGGTCACTGTTCACTCATGCAGATATTCTCCATATCCTACTGCTGCCCATCATGTATCCCCTATATATTCTCCTTTAATTTCCTCAAACCTTTTTTATTTAAGTTATTGTTGCCTGCGTGGAGTATTACTAAGGGGTTATTTCCAGCATCACTAAGTATATTATCTAGCATGTTGTGTATGTCAAGTATTTGTCCCCCAAAACTACTGCAAGTTATATGTTTTTTAACTGGGGCACAGACAGTTGTATCCAGGTACTTGATAAATGAATCCCCTAGGACATAAACCTACCTAGTATTGGAACTAGCCATTTCTTCTGAAACATGATTGTCTGGTAGAGATGTTGAGGCAGAGCCTCCTTGTTCTGTGAGTATATTTGCATTAGTTGACATAATCCCTGGGGCTGATTGAACGGAGCTGCGTGGCTCAGGGATTATCTCTATCTCAATTTCTGTGTTTGTGCCCTGATTATTTGGTACAGTTGTGTCAAGGTGATTTGTTGGCATAATCACTGGGGCTGACTGAACAGGGCTACATGGTTCAGGGATTTTCCCCATCTCAATTACAGTGTTAGTGTTCTGAATATTTAGTTTAACTGTGTCTAGGTGAGTGGGGCGGGCATTTTCCCTATTACTGTCATTAGTCACCACATTTATAGAGTCACTTTCCTGATTAGTTTGGTTAATGTCTTCCAAACTGTGAACCTATTATTCAAGGGGATGGTGAAATTCATTGCTCTTCATTACTTTTTTTTCTTGTGTTTTGTGGATACACGTTCCCATTCTGTCTCATCTGCAATTTCCTCATTTGCGTGGATGTCCCTATCTCTTTTTTTACGCAAACTTGGGAGTTGAATATTGGGCTCATCATTTTGTAAGGATGTGGTTATATTGATGAGCATACCAAATAAGATACTATTGTTATTTGGGGGGTTTGTTGGTTGGAGGCTAGGATCTTTCATATCCGTCATTGATTTATTGTGAAATTCCTTGATTTTACTGGCCATGTCTAGCTGGTTATGCTCAAGGAGATTCAGCTTACTGTGGAACAGTCTAATCATGGATTCTAATTCTTTAATATGATTACATTTCTCACATAAGTACTCCCCTCTAGCTTTATAAATATAAGTGATCCAGTACATTCCACATCCTCCACATTGTAAACCAATGTCTCCCTCCATGGTCTTAATGACTCCAACCATTTTATAATCCAGCTGCACAACAGTAGTTATCAAATAGGTGTAAGCAGATAGGAAATCAGTAGGTAGAGTTATAGTGGAAGTTTTTTGGGGGGTGGAAAACACGGACCGACATCTAACAATGAGATTAATACTGTGGCTATGTAGGATTACTAGATAAATTATAAGACACCATTTAAAACAGTTTGTGTTTTAAAAGTAGGAGAGAACACAAGTCAGAAACAGCAATTTACAGAAATCAGGCCTTTGGTCCCCTGGCACTCACCGGACACGTCTGACACTCGCTGAACGCACATGTCTCGGCATACGTCTCTGCGCACGCTCACCCACTTGTGCTTGCCCAGCTCACACAGTGGTGAGTTTTTATACCCTCTACACACCAGGAAGTGCGCGAGTCATGTGAACGCCCACTCACACTTGGTACAGTGAAGAATGTATAAAATTCAGTAAGCCTGTGTACTCCTCAGCACAAAGTATTGTAGTCCCCCTATTCAGGTCAGGACTACATGTCCCAAAATGCTGTGCAGTGTCTCCAGACAACAGCCAGACAGAGCTTTAAAGGAGCATTGCAAATTTCTATTGCATGACAAAATATTAATAACATATTGCTTATGTGGCAGTAATTCAGTGCACTTCTCTGCAGGAAGAAGGTTCAGGTAAAGTCAAAGACACAGTCACTTTTCTTTTTTGCACAAACAAAAGAGGTTCACACAAAGTGATCCCCTTGTGCATCGGCCACTGCAGATGGCCACTTTGTTTCCACACTTAAAATATAAGTAAATCAGTAAATCAATGGAGAGATTGCTAATAGAATGTTTGGACCAGGAAGTTGGCGCCTTGGGGTTGGTAGACAATTGCCGACATGGTTTATCCTGTACCACCAATCCGATTTCATTCTATAATAAGATCAGTATAAGCACAGATAATGGAATTCCCATTGATGTGGTCCTGTTGGACTTGGCAAAGGCATTTGATACTGTTCCACACAATCTCATGGTTAATAAATTAAAAAATATGGGCATTAGCCATGATACAGCTGGGTGGATAGGACACTGGCTACCGGATCACACCCAGTGCATTGGAATTAATGGTCATTTATCTGATGAAGGCATAGTTAGCAGTGGGGTCCCAAAGGGGTCCGTGCTGGGCCCAACACTATTTACCCTTTTTGTAAGTGACATGCCCCAAAATATTAATACTTCAATATCACAGTTTGTGGATGACACCAAATTGGGAGGCAAGGTGGACACCCCTGCAAAATATCAGACTATGATCATTGATTTAAGAACTATTCAGGATTGGGCTATAAACAAGAAAATTAGATTTTATCCAGATAAGTGTGCAGTACTGCATTTTGGAAGAAACAACCCAAAATACCAATATTATTTAAATAATGTTCTGCTATGATCTGTCGATCAATAATGAGACTTGGGAATCATGATAAACAACAAGCTATCTGCTGTTGATCATTGTAGGAAAGTTACACAAACTACAAATAGATTATTAAAATCTGTAAAATGTAAATTCATATCTAGGAGCAAACATTATCTTTTACCACTCTACAGGACTTATGTAAGACCTCATTAGGGCTTTGGCTCTCCCTTTTGGATTCCCTTCCTAAGGTGAGATATCGAACTGGTCGAGAGAGTTCAGAGACAGGCAACTAAGTTAATATATGGGATGGGGAACATGAACTATGAGGAGGGATTGGCAGAGACTGGATTGTATAGCCTGGAAGAGAGAAGAAGGGAGGGGTGACCTAACTCTGATGTTCAATATATTAAATAATTCAGATGTAATGGCCAAGTGTGGACTAGAATTTAATATTAGGAACACCAACCTGAGGTCACATAATAGACAGCTGATCATCCCAAAAGCAAATTCAAATGAAAGAAATAACTATTTCACAATAAGTGCTGCTCACGTATGCAATAGATTAACCCATGAATTGGTAAATAAAAGATGGTTCAGTAGCTTCAAAAATTAGCTTGACTGCCGGCCCAATGGCGCAGAGGGTTGAGGCACTGGATGCCTTACCTCGCGCTTCGCCAGCAACCTGGGTTCAGGAACAACCTCAGGTCATCAGTATGCTGGCATGGGGGGGGAGGGCAGAGCAGGATTGAGCATGTGGTGGGCAGCCCTCCTCTCCTGGGGATGGTGAGGGTGGGTTGGTGTCCCCCGTAGTTCTGCTCCCACTGGGTGGAGGTCCGGTGGGTAGTGTAGGTGGAGAGATGCGGCAAAGTATCAGGAAATGGAAGGGGCTGAGCTGGCACCATGTGGTGCATAGCATGCCTCTACACGCTTGCACGGATATGTGCCAGGGCCTTGAGGGGGTTAGGGGAGAAAATCCATAAAAAAATGTATATGTATCCCCATTGCCAGTTGGCAGGGACCAAAAAGCTAAAAAAAAAAAAAAGACTTTACCAATATGTCTTGCTGAAACATAACAAGCATTAATCCCCCCACTAGGAGTAGGAGATAATCTAGATGGGCTATCAGCCTTCTTTTGTCTTTCTTAACCAAGGTACCAAGTAACATGTCATCATTGCCAGTGACTTATGATCACAGCCAAAATGCCTGGATGAGTGCTGACATTTTTTGCAACTGGTTTCACAAGAGATCTGTCCAATCAGAATCCTCTCATCTTAGGATGCACCAGCTACCATGGAAAGCAATCCTATTTCCTGATCAATCCCCCCCTTAAAAAACTGAACCTAAATGTAGAGATGAGCACATAAAAGTATTCTTTTTTTCCCCTCCTGCTCTCCACGATGACCCCTTCTACCTATCCCTGGTCCCAGCCTCATCATCCTGGCATCCCACAGAATTTTTGTGGGTCCCTCCCTTGTTCTCCAAGATGCCTCTGCCTCTGGTGGGGGTGACAGAGGCCCCGCTTACCTTCCGTCGTGGACCAGAACTGGCTAGGGAGGGACCATGCCTGAGTAGCCAGGTGCAGGGCCTGCAGACCAGGAGGCTTCATTCTGCCACCAAAGAATGTTTTCTTCTTGCTTTCCCAAGCCCCCTGGGTCATCAGCATCAAGGGTGCACCAAGCACATCTCCACATGAGAGTGGGGCATGCGGCACCTGCCAACGTCTCCCTCATACTAGCTGCTCTAGCTGAGCTGCCACCTGTCATCACTCAGGTGGCAGTAGAACAGTGGAGCTGGCTGTCCCTGGAGAAGGAGAGTGTCCATTGAGATGCTTGATCCTTCTCCCTCCGGCTGACTCCTTGCAGCCAAAGTTCATTCCTGAACTCAGGCTGCTGGTGCAGAAGAGGTGAGGCACTATGCGCCTCAACACTCTGCACCACTAGGCCAGCATAAAAGCAGTTTTTTTACAAAAAATACCATCACATCACTTCTACAGCCACTTGATGGAAGCCTAATTACCACTTCTAAAAAAACATTATTGACAATGGCTTTTTAGTGACTGGGGGCTGGATTTTCAAAGGGTGGTGCAGGGTTTGATGCAAGCCCTGTGTCAAACCCTTTCCATACCCCATACCTGTTTGCCACAACTGTGCCTGATTTGCAATCTTGGGTACAGTTATGACAGTTTACCTGCTTTAAAGCAACTTGCGCTAAATCTTGGGCACAGCCTCTGTGAAAATGGTCCCCAGTAGTGATGCAAGCTAGACTACAAAAGGATGATCTAGCTTGTGTCAGTTACCACAAGGGATGGAAAATCCAATTAGATTGCTGCAAGCCCAGTGCGCCATATCTTTGGTACACCTGGGGCTTGCTGTAGTCTCCAGCTTTGTGAAATCCAGTACCCCTTGTCTACAAAATAAATGAGAGCACTGTGACTCAGATAAAAAATCTCCTATTACAGGGTGTGACCCGTCTCTCCAGGGATGCTTGGGCTAATTCATCCATGGCCGCTGTTCTTCATTGTTGGGTAGATGCTCTAAGATCTGCATTTGGCTGTACTCTAACACCCAATACTGACCGATGCAAAAATAGTGCAAGCGGTAAGCGGAGCTGCAAAGCTGCTATTATACATGCGGACATTGCTTTTAAAATGACAGCATGTAAAGCAACAATCGCTGACCTTTTTTAAAAATAAAGAAAAAGAGTGACCTTTAAAGAGTACTGTATTAGATGGTGCACCTTGTAGTATATTATGATTTTACTTATTTATCTCTATAAATGGAAATATTTAGTTATTCATTAAAGATATCACTTTTTACAAGTGGCTCCATTTTGTTTTTGTTTTTGTTTTTTGTTAGTGACCTCAACGTAATAAGTGCCCTACTATAACAAATGATCAGCAAGGACCTGATTTCATTCATAATAGCGAGGCGGCACTGTGCCAAATTACACATACCTCACTAATGTAAAGCATCATGGAAAGTATATGCATTGTAATTTGCAGATGAGATAAGCACACACTTTTTGCCACTGTCAAAGGGACTACGGGTTCACCCTCATTCACTCAGACATGATGTTCATCTGACTTGCAAGGAAAGGGAAGCACAACTTCAGATACAATAAGAAGATTTTATTGTAAAGAAAAATTTGAGTGTCATGACAGAATACACATAAACTGGACCACTGAAAAGACTGTCATTAAGAAACTGAGCCTACAAGCAACTACAATAATTCTGAAATGCTACAGTTACGTAGGCAATAACCCACTCCATGGTGTGTGGTTACTGGGGATTAATCAACACCCTGGGTGCGTTGTGAGGCATGAGGTGAAGCCAAGTGTTCTCACAGCACCCAGGGTGTTTATTAATCCCCAGTAACCACACACTCTGGAGTAGGTTATTGCACTTATAACATTAGACTGTTAGATTATTGTAATATGTTAATGTAAACATTAACAGTTTGGAGAAATAAATCCGGGTTCTGAAGTGTGCTTCCCCTGGATAAAGTGGTGCATCTAGCAACAACCAACACATTTTGCTTTAATAGTTGTTTTCATTATATTGGTATTATAGTCTATAAGTTATGGTCAGTATTACACTTACAAGACATTAAGTAGGGCAATCGCTTTTCTTTAAACACTTATGATGCTTCAATAAACAATACGTACCTGTTGAACAGGAGATCGGACAATATGTAAAAGATTGGGATTTCAATATGCACACCCAACAGATTTAACATAATTTTGTTATTGTACTAACATAAAAACATTTTTTACATATGCGTGGTACTGCTAAATTATTCTTTAGCTAAACAATATTTTCTTTGCTTTTTAAAATAACATTGATCGCATCATCACACACTGATGTGACACAGACCTGTTTTCAGACCTACACAGGTGCACCCACAAAATGTTCCTCCTGAAACAAGAGCACATTACGCAGTTCCACTTTAAATAAAACATTGCTTGTATGTAGTCGTCTGCAACTATGTTGAACAAGTTGTATGATAACATTTTGCAACCCTGGTGCATCTCTTTACTTGCAAGCCAACCTTTTAGGATATTAATAGCCCACAGAGTGCTCTTCTGTGTGTTTGCTTCATTCTTTGCTCTTTCCAAAGCATCAGTCTCTGTGGAGCAAAGCTGTACATGTCTCAAACTTTGAGACATTGTGAATTGCTAAGTACCTGTGGTTTTAACATCTTTACTGGTACTGGATTTTGGAGCTGAGTGATAATTCTGAGTCTTATCTAACACAATAGTACTGGTACTGATTTGTGTAAAGGACTCGTAGCTCCTTCTCTTTACTGCAAGACTACTATTTTCAGTAGCTGTCCACTTTCCACTGCTGCTTGACTGATTTACTTTATAAGTAGTACCACTTTGTCTACATCTGATTTCACTGTAGTACTGTATAAACTGGATTTGTTTCTGTCAGGTGAGACACTAGCAATAATGCATCTTGGCATATTTGACTGGTACCTATAACTGCTGTCTGGCAAACTACTACATTCACAGATTCTTTCAACTGACTTTTTGTTTTGTGTAAAGTTGTTGAATAACTTTTCCCCTGGACAAATACTGCTGACTTTCAGTTCACTTTTATTGTATGACTCTTCTTCTTTATTGATTGTCTTGCTGTTAATATTGCTCAAAACACTGCATTGCTTATTTGTACAACTGGGAATATCTTAGATCACTGTCATATTTTGAACCTTCATTTTTGTCAGCATTAGTTGGTGTTACCATATATTTCCGGTTTATCCCTTAAAGTACTGCTCTGCCTATTTCTCTATTAAGACTGCTCTACTGTTTCTCATCACTGGTATCCCCGCCGCCATACAGACTACTATATGCTTTCTATTTATATTTAAATGATTTGTCCGCTGGCTCCCCATCAAGGAACTTTTCAGCAAGCCACTTACTGATGGATAAATGCCCAAATATAGTGAAGCCATAAGCCATGATTCCTGATGCCCAAATCACCAATCCGGAAGTTCAACTTAAATCCTGTTCCCGATTGAAATGGACGATAATTTTTATAAAACACTTCTTCTGTTCCACTCACTGCGACTTTCTGCCTTTCAACAATAATAATGGTGACTACAAAAAAGTCAGCTTTGTGGGTGGGTGGGAAATTATTAATTCACTCAATCTACTGACCGTGGCAAAAAAATCATCATTACTTGACAAAAGTGCTGGCAGTTCACTGCAAGTCAGTTTGTGATTTCAGTAACAGACTTTTCACCCTTACTGTGCATGTAACTTGGATTAATCAATCCACATGTGACAAGCATTGGCCAATTATATTTCCATATTTTATTTACCAAGTTATAACATACTTTAAACAAGTTCAAGAATGTCAGACTCTATGGCTTTCATGAAATTCTAAAACTCTACGAAACTGCAAAGACTCTAAAGCTCTAAGATAACAGTAACAATTCTAAAGCTCTATAACAATGGCAACGATTCTAAAGATTTATAACAATGCAAACAATTCTAAAGCTCTAGAACCCTGGCAGTGGTGCCCCAATATAACAGTCTGGTTAAAGAGCTGTGACACGTTCAGGGCAACTTTAACAAAACTTATTATTTAGACATAGTCTTTGTATTTCCCATTAGTGCTATATTCCTCCTCCCCATTATTTATTACTGAGGTCATCTGTATGAAAACAGGATCTTTATCCCTAAAGAGTTTGTCTATTCCTTCAGCTTTTCTCACTACCTGAAGTCAGAGAGCACTGCTTGTGACATCACAGTTACTTCCATGGCAACAGATTGTGATGTCACAACAGAGGATTATGACTTATGGTAGGGTGTATGCAATAGAGGCAGATGGACTCTAAAGAAACTCTAAGGGATAAAGATCATATATTCATGCAAATTTCCTTAGCAATAAATAATGGAGAGGAGAAATATATAAAACATGAATGGAATGCAGGCAGAATTGTACCTAATTACTATGCTTCTTAAAGTTTTTATTTTTAATTTTTTAAGGCATCAGTAGCTCTTTAACATTTACAGTATATGGTTAGGGCTTGTTGTAGATGAAAATCTTGTTGCATGACAGCTCAAAGGTCAAAAAAGTTGTTGTACCATCATTCTGACACCGCATTGATAGTACAACAACTTTTTAGCCTTGTCCTGCCGCCTAATTTTCTCACTCAAGGTGGACTGACTGGGAAACACAGCGGACACATGGCAGCGCAATTTACAGAGCAGCGAGCAGCACACACACCTAGAAACACGCAAAGAGATGCACTGGACTCTGTGTCCCAAAAATATTTTTTTTTTTTCATTTCAAAAGCAAACACTGTGGCTACAGACAGACATAACCGCCACACAGGGGTTCTTCAGACAGACACAGTCCGACTGAGAAACTGGAGCAAATGGGAGCAGGAGAAGCTGGAGTGAGGGCAGCATGAGTGGAAGAAAACACAAGGTAACTTTAAACCCAAAAAGAAAAAAAAAAATACAGAGTAACCATATATTATAAAAAATAGTGGATGGGAGTCCATCCACAGCAAGGCTATGTTATCATCTGGGGAGTTGATGACATCACAGAGACCTCTCAAGTTTCACTCTTGAGGTCTCTATGATATGATCAACTCCCTAGGTAAACACAGCCTTGCTGGATAGTCTCCCATCCACTATTCTATTTATTCATGACTATGAAGGATGACCTGCAGGTAGATGCTACAAGCAACAACATGAGCACAAGAAGGGGATTTAGAGGAACAAATGCAGCAGAATGGATTGTTGAAGAATGCCTCCGGGTGAAACAAGAAAACTTTACTTTCAAAAGGGGACCACCACAGGATGCTTCTCATCCCTCTGGTCTGAAGAGTTTAAATGGCTGGGAAAGGTCAGAACAGACCGCCAGACTGAATGCACTCCAAGACTTCTATATCACTAGCTAGGTCATGGCATACTGCCAATCAATGAAGATCAACTGATTCCATTCACCAGATCCTCTGGGCATCGGTAGGGAGGTCATGGCACACCACTGACCAGGGTTGCACTGAACACAAAAGGATCTGTAATCTGGGATTCTTGAGCTTTTGTGGCTTCAAGTCTTGCCACTTTCATTGCTCTTAGTCTTATAGCTTTCATCGCTCCTGCAACAAGAAACATCCCACTTCACTGTGCATCAGAGTCTTTAAATATTCAGCCAGGGTGGCTCCTAGACTTCCTTCACTTCCTCAACAGGGTAGGGATGGGGCAATGATGAGTAGCTGAAGCGTCTGTCCTGACTCTCTCCTAACTTTAGCTGGGTCAACTGTACCAAACAGAGTATAACACAAGGCTGGCAGTTCATGCTGTAATTCAGAGCACAACACAGTTTGGCAGTTTGTTTTGTAGTAAGGGTACAACACAGGTTTGGCAGTTCAACAAGCAGCCCTCCATAGAAGATAAACTGCCCCTGCACACAGTTCAATGAAGCAGGGTGAACACCTTCAAATAATTCAAATAACTGCCCTGAACCCCATTGTATTGTATCTACTCTTAATGAGCTAACTTTATTGTGCCCAGTGGGTTACTTTAAATCATCCAACCCACACTATTCTGACTCCTATGGAGTCTTTCATCTCCATCCTAAGGGTGGTCCCTTTACTGGGGCCTGGCTGGGCCCGATCTAGCTCCTATGGAGCTGATGTTCAGCCACCTCTATGGGTGGTCCTGAGGTGGGATGATACCCACCACCCACATGGCCTCTGACGCTTTGCTCAGTGCCACTCGGTACGAATTACATAAAAAATAAAAAATAAAATGGTCTCTGTTCTCTTTACTGGGGCTGCTCCACCCCCTGGGAGCTCTCCCCTTTGATAAACTAAGGGCCTCTGGCCCAATGCTCTTCTCCCTGGGCAGTCTCTTGTACCTGGGGTCCAACAATCCCCTTGCAGTCTCAGCTGCTTGCTTCTAGCACCATCCAGTGCTTTCAATAATTACTTTAAATTCATGCACTTCTGGCAGTCAGTACCTGCCCTGTGGTGCTGCCGCTGGCTCACTGCCCTGAGCCAGGGTGAAATGTTGAGGGAAGGGTGTAGAAATGGCAGGCACTGGTGCTGGTGATGGGAGGTTCATGGTGGCTCTGTGGGTGATCCTAGAGGCAGCATCATACTACTCCACCCGACAGTTCTGGTGTTCACCGCTGTGGTCACACTATGATGATACTCTTTCACATTCCAGCTCTTCACCCAGCAGTCTGCTGCAGTCACCAAAGAGGGGCCACTTTAATTAAACAAAAAAAAAAAATAGGGTTGTACAGAGCCCACACTGGTTGCTTCTTTCTGCTACCAACCACCACCCACTGAACCCACCGACACTGCTGGGGGATCACCAACCAGAGGAGCAGAGCACAGCTGAAGCCAATGAGACCTACTTCAAATTGCCAGGTAACACTTACAGTCTCCATCACTCCCTGTCTCCTGCTGCCTTGCTGGTCCTGTGTTCAGCTCCTGCAATGGTGGTGCTGACTGTTCGTTTAAGGGTTCAAAGTTCCATTTGCAAACCCCCAGCATGAGCCGCCAATGTCTCCTCACTTTTTGAAAGATGCCCAAGCACTGGGCAGGGACAGCATTCTCAGCATGTGGCCTGTCCTCCCCTCATGTTACCTGCTCGCAGTGGGTTGCAAAACAGGAGGCAGCAAGGACAAAGAGAAGAAAGAGAAAAAAAAAATGTTTTAAAACATAACCAGGCTTTGTGCTGGCAGAGAAAGGGATCCTGTGGTGCTGTGAGGGTGGGGAGGGGGAGCAGGCGCTGACACTGGGGTCATATCAGCAGGCAGAGTACCCGAATCAGGCACTTTTTTTTCTTGGGGCCCCCACACTCCATCCTGTGGGGCTCCTGACACACACAATGCTCCCCTAACTGCTCCTGGGGTCCCGAAATTAATTTTCTGTAGGGCCCCAACTCTGAAGCACTACACATATACTTCCCATAATGCTTTTATAACCCTTAGGTACCCAGTAGGTTCCTAGGTACATGCCTGGGCCTCCAACGGGTTAACTTTCCAGAGCTGGGGATGGTGTTACTGCCGGGCACATGGCTCACCACAGCAGTATAAGCCACACTTGACTCTGGCTTTGGTAGTTGGTGAGAGGGCAGGGTCCTGCCCACAGCTCCTTAAGAAAATTGCTGTTTTCAGTTTCTGAGGTAGAAGAAGAACTCCAGTATGTTTTGAATAGTTGTGGCTGCCATTCACACAGCAGTACCCGCTGGGGCACAGCCTGCCTAGAGCCCTTACATTCACAGAACTGTGAGTAAATGGAGACATTTAGTCTGAGAGGAATTCAGACTGGTTTGATTCTTAGAGGAAAAAGTTTTAACTGTTTTCAAAATCAGTGCCCCATGGAAGGGTGTTTCATATTTAGAGACTGCGGCTTCATACCTTTAACTTGAATCACCTGGATGTTATCATATCTGATGACCTAAAGGTGGCCAAACAGTGTGACAAGGCAGTGGGGAGAGCCAGTGGGATGCTAGGGTGCATAGAGAGGGGTATCACCAGCAAAAAGAGGAAGGTGGTGATACCTCTGTATCAGTCTCTGGTGAGACCCCAGTTAGAGTACTGTGTCCAGTTCTGGAGTCCTCTTCTCCGAAAGGACATAGACAGAGTTGAGATAGTCCAGAAGAGGGCAACTAAAATGATGTGGGATCTGCATCAAAAGCCCTATGAGGAGAGACTAAAGGACCTCAATATGTACAGACTGGAGGAAAGGAGGGAGAGGGGGTATATGATAAAAGACTTTCAGATACCTCAAGGGTATAAATAAGGTTCAAGAGTGAACACTTTTTCAGAGAAAAGGATGCGTAAGAGCAAGGGGTCATGCAATGAAGCTGGGGGGGGTAGAATCAAGGGAAATGTAAGGAAACACTTCTTCACAGAAAGGGTGGTGGATGTCTGGAACAGTCTTCCTGAGGAGGTGGTGGGAGCAAAAACTGTGATGGGATTTAAGAAGGCATGGGATAGGTATAAGGGAACCTTAGAAGCAAGGAAGGGGGGGGTTAAGCCCAGGATCAAGTAGGATCTATGGTGTGACAGTAGGTAGGCAACATGGGCAGACAAGGTGGGCCAAGTGGTCCTTATCTGTCATCAAATTCTATGTTTCTATGTTTCTACTCTAGAAAGTGGGAACCCAGTAGCATCCCTACTGCCCAGGTGGCAGTAGGCACTGGACCACTGGTTAATGTGTAAAGTGTCACTAGACTGTGGTTCTGATGCAGACACCCTCAAGAGCAGCCATTTAATTGAGGGTTTGACCCATGGGGATGCCTCCAGAGTGCAGGATACACCCTTTGCCTGGGCCACAATGGCACTGTTTGGACTTTACAGAAATGAAGATGTTAATGCCCTGGGGGTAAAATAGAGGATGTTGTATGGGCAGCCATACACAATAAACCTGTGTCCTCATTGGGAGGTTTCTATGGCAACCAGAAACCTCAAGAGCGAAGCTCAAGAGGTTCACTGGTTGCCATAGAAAACTCAGGATGAAGACACGGGTTTGTCTGTGTATGGATGCTCACGCGTTATCTTTAATAGTGTATGAGCGTTGATGTCCATTTCAGACACTCAGCTTCCTTGTAGTGAATTGGGGGTTGAGGGGAGAGGCACTTGAGGGCTGGTGATAGGATCAAATTACTGACAGTGTGCTGCAGCTTTTTCTGTAAGTTCAAGTTTAAAAAGAAACAGCTTCTAGCTCAGTGGATTGGGGAAAGCAGCTGTGTGACAGTATTCTAAGTTGTGCTGCAGTAGTGACATCACTACTGTAGCACTACAACATAATGATGTCACTACTGAAGCACAACATAAAGGATTGCGTATGGGCTATCATACACAACAAGGCTGTTTTTCACTCAACAGGTTTCTATGGTAATAAGAGACCTTGAGAGCGCAGCTCGAGAGGTCTCATTACCACTGAAACCTCGAGAGTGAAAAAACATCCTAGTTTGTGTATGGTTGCTCATGCACAATCTTTAATAGTGTATTGAAAACCATTAAGAAAAGGCTGTGTCCTTACTGTGGCATTGTTTTCATTCAGCGCTCACTTCCTCTGCCAGCTTTTACCATCACTGGCTGCTTCCAGAACTGCAGATAATTTACTAACGTGCATGCGCGAAGACATTCTATCTTGTTATGCTGCAGTAGTGACGTTGCTAGTGCAGCACAACAACATCGTGACATTGCTACTGCAGCACAACAAGGCTGTTCTAGGGATGGAATTCCATCTACAACAGCATTTCACTATACACTATAAGCATATTCAAGACATGGAATTCCACGTGTAACAGGATTCCACCCCACCATAACACTATAATGAGATTAGTGCCCAGCTGGAAGCTGAGGGCTTAAAGACAGAGGATTGTGTGTGGTTCTCCATGCACAAGGCTGTGTTTCAATCAAGAGGCAACCTTGGTAACCAGAGACCTCAAGAGCCCAGCTCGTAAGGTCCCCTGGTTACCAAGGCAACCTCAAGATTTATTCACAGCCTTGTTTGTGTAAGCAGAACCATACACAATCTTTTATAGCAGTGGTGGGCAACCCGAGGGCTGCATGCGGCCCTCCAGAGGTTAACCTGCAGCTCCCACATCCATCCCATAACATAACTTTTAATGCTTTTTATAACTTTAATGCTGTTTTCAGTCCTTTAAATAAAGTTGATGGCATTCTAATGTATAGTTTCTGCTTGATCCTGAGGTAAAGGAGGTTTTGTGGGGGGTCTTGCGGCCCTCTGGTTGTTTTAGGTTGCCCAACACTGTTTTACAGTGTATGGTTTTCCATACACAAATACAACTGCAAGTAAGTAGGGTTTCAGCTTGTAAGAAACAGAAAAATCTTACTGTTGCCTGTTGATCAGTCTGTGTGTGGCAGCAATGCTTGATTCATCCTGGTGCCACCGAGTTGAGAACTGAAGGGATCTGGATGGCGAGTGAGAGAGCCAGTAGGGGACGCAGGTAGGGGAAAAGAAAAAAAATGACAGTAACAATTGCTGACACTGTTTCTGTCTGTTTCAGAATCAGCAACTGGAGCCAAGGCTTCAGCAAGTTAGCAAAGCGAAGGATGTGTGATATTGTTGTGGTGCTGTAGTGATGTCTCTAATGGAGCAAAACAGCATGATGACATACTGTAGCTACTGCAGCACAAGGAAATTCCATTAATGAAGTTCCATCAGCAACAGCATTCCACCATACACTATAAGTTAATTTTCCAACTCTGTACCTGAAGGGATTGTAGTTGCAGTCCAAATGAATTCTAATTAAAAGAGCAGTAATATATTTGTGGTGTTTTAAAAATTAAAATTTTTAACTACACCTTGAAAAAGAATCTGTCCCAGTGAGGAGGAGTAACAAAAACCTTAGCCCTGATATGAATGGAAGGGCTAAAGCCCGGGGTTCAGTGTGGGGGAATAGCTCCTCCCACATTTCCCACAAAGGCCAGCCTCCTTCAGCAGTCCTCTGCCTAGCGTGTTGTGAAACATTGGCACCTGGGCTCCTGTGTGGCTCGTGGGCTGAGCCCCCTCCCCCCCCCACTGCTCCTTGCTCCTTTCTTTCCTACCCACAACTTTCTGCTGGACTTCTGCACTTTACTATTTTTGCCGTTTCCTGTGTGCCTTGGTCCTCTCTGTTCTCCCCCACCTTTCTCTCCCTCCTCCTGTCCATTGTTCGTTTTCTCCATTTTGCCTCCTCCCTTCCCCATACCTCTTTTCTGATCCTCCCCCTCCTTGCATAGCCCCCTGGGTGGTTCCCCTGTTTGGCGCTCATCCGTATGTGGCCGTCACTCTTTTTTCCTGCCCTCCCAAGTGCGGCATCATCTCCCTGTGCCTGCTTGGCTGCCCTGCTTTGAGGCCTCCTCCTGGGAGCGTAGATCTCGCATGGTGGCATGGCTCAGCACTCTCTGTCCTGCCAGTCAGCATTTCAGTTCTGCCCTGGGTTCCCTGTGCATTGCTTGCATCCCTGGCATCTGCTTCCCATCAGCTGCTCCTTACTAACGTAGTTTGTTTCCCTTTTTGCTACCCCATACTGCCATATGTTGTATGGGTGCGTATTTAGTTATTTTTTTCTGCAGGAGCTCTGTGGGATTTTGCATCACTATACAAGTAAGTTCCTGCCTGAAGGTGTCTGTCTGTGACTCAGCTTGGGGGCTCATCCCTTTTCGTATTGTGTGGTGGTCATGATTCCTAGCTACTCTCTTGTTTGCAAATGTTTCTGGGCTTCAGCCATGACTGTGATTGGGTTTCCTGCAGTTTGTTACATTTCATGGTGCCCAACTAGTGGGCATTGGGCTAGCAATGTGGCTACAGTATATTGTACTGCTTTCCCCCTTCATATGTTCTGCTCCCTTAGAACAGTTTCAGTCCCACATGACTCCCTGACTGCCACTGGCTAGTGCTTGCTTTCCATGCCCTCCCTTCCTTTCTCCCCTTGCTCCTTGTCCGCTCATGCTGTCGCTTCCTTCCCCCCCCGTTCCTGCCTTCTTCTGTGCTCCCTGGTTTTCTTTTTGGGCCTTTTGCTCCTTACAACAGTGTTCCATCTCCATTTCCGTTCCTTCTCCCATCCCGACCTATGCTACCTCTACCCATAGTCTGATGATTACATCCCTTATCATTTGGCTCCTGGTTCCTATACCCTGCTCAGCTTCCAGACTTTTGTTTCCTTGTTCTACCCTGATACTATGCTCCTCCCTGGATTGTTATATCTTCCCCTTCTGCATTTATGGTGACTTCCTCCTCCCATTATCCTCTTTCTGCCTTACTGTCTTCCCCTTCATCCTGCTCATTGGGGTACCTCCTGCTATGCAGCTGTCAGCTGCCCTTTCCTTGCTCAGCCCATACCAGCAGTTTGTCCGGACTCTGTCCCTAACTCGTACCTTATGAGGTATTGAGTGAAGGTAGGCTTGGCCTGCCTACTGCGGATGGGATTCTGTTACACTCATTACTACATACTACTTACAAATCTGACATCTTCCGTCTCTTACTCTGCCTGGCAGCATCGAGTGAAGGTTAGCTCACCCCAACTACCAGGGATGGGAGACATGTCTGCAATCTAACGTGTCATACTTATGCATTCTCTACCTGATACCAGTTGCCACTTCTCTTCGGGAACGGGACTTCTTTACCCCATGTGCCTTCAACATCCTACCTATGCTTAGCGGCCTTGAGTCAAGGTTGTCTCGCCTCGACTATCAGGGATGGGAGCCTGAGTCTACATTCGACTGCTTCAGCCTTATGCCTTCTCTACCTGATACCCGGTTGCCACTTCCCTTCGGGAACCGGACCACTATACCCCATTTGCATTCACATCCTACCTCTGCCTGGCAGCATCGACTGAAGGTTGTCTCACACTGACTACCAGGGATAGAAGCCCGCGTCTGCAATCCACTGTCTCAACCTCCTGCATTCTCTACCTGAATACCCAGTTGCTGCTTCCCTTCGGGAAAAGTTCTACTTTACCCTATTTGCCTTCACCATCCTACCTTTGCCTGGCAGCATCGAGTGAAGATCATCTCACCTTGAATACCAAGGATGGGATCCTGTGTCTGCAATAGACTGTTTCAGCCTTAAGCTTTCTCTACCTGATACCCGGTTGCTGCTTCCCTTTGGGAATAGGACCCATGTACCCCCATTTGTCTTCCACATCCATACTAACCAGTCTCCATCCTGCACTTCCATGTACTCATCATACTCGGCCCCACCTTGGCCTCCACATGCTCTGGACTTGAACTCTGCCAGCTTGTTCAGCCTCTACCTCCATTCAGCTCGACTGCCTCCTGGACTTCCTTGCTGCTGGTTGCCCCTTCTGATACCTATGCAAGTTTGCCTTCTCCTTTGGAAGTGAGAACCTCGTGCATCATCGTTACAGTGCCTTCTGTTCTCTGCACTTGTTGTTCGCCATCTTCTTGAGACATGAGACTCTCATACCTCAGCTTAGCACTTGGTAACTGGCTTCACTTCTTGGTCTTCCGTGCATCTGGCTCTCCTGGTCTGCAGCAGCTTTTCTGCATTCTGATTCAGTTTGTTGTGGCGAGGACCTCAGTCCTGTTCCTTCATCCATCTGTGATGTCAGTACGGCTTGACCTATGCCGCCTTCTTCTACAAATCCTTCCTCCAGTCTGCAGACATCCACGCCGGACTTTTCTTCCATCCTTGAACAGCTGCCTTCTCCTCGCCACCCTGGTGGCTCGGGGTTCCTTCCCATATGCTGCGGCTCTTTTTTGGGGCATTTCATACCTATCACCGGCCAGTATTCCTACCCAGTCAACTACTCCTCCCGTTCATCTATTTCATACTCCTACCTTGGCCATCCTAACAGCTCCCATCTACTACTCTACAGAACATTCGTTCATTTCACCTGAGGAAAACTTCTTCTAGCAACATCCCTCAGACAACATGCCTTATAGACTCTTACATCACCATACTCCTTCCAGTGAAGACTTTCATTGAGAGCATACTTTTATTGATTCCTCAATCTGCACATCCATAACTGACCTGGCTGTCTCACTATCCCAGTCATGCCTCCCACCAGGCCTATATCCGACTTCAGTGCTAGGCACCCCTAGCATTCAACACTGCTCTCAACTTCCCATTGCCACATCAGTCTATAGACTCCTTTAAAGACCCATTTCTGGGCTTCCTACAGCTTTCAGAGAGTGGATCAACCTGCAAGGTAAAGCAGACATGGCCACCTCAGCTCATGTCACTGGCAATTATGCCACAGCAATACCCCTATCTCCTTTTCCCTCCAACAGACCAGAAAGAGCCTATGCAAGTATAGAAACATAGAAGTTGGCAGCAGATATGGGCTGCAAGGCCCATCCAATCTGCCCATTTTTTCTACCTTATGAATGTGCCATAGGCCTTTACTGTGTCAATGGCCTATCTATTCATACTCATCTGTATTGCTCCCATATGCCTATCCCATGCCTGTTTGAAGTCCTGCACTGTATTCATATCCACTACTTCCTGAGGTAGGCTGTTCCATGCATCCACCACCCTTTCTGTGAAAAAGAACTTCCTCACATTACCCCCTTAATCGGCCTCCCTCTAATCTCATGCTCTGTCCTCTTGTCCTGCTATTTTTCTTATATTGAAACATGTTAGATTCTTTCACCTTGCTAATGCCCCTAAGATGTTTCAATGTTTCGATCATATCACCTCTCGCCCTCCTTTGCTCTAGAGTATACATATTGAGCTCCATTAATCTGTCCTCAAATGTTTTCTGATGCAGTCCCTGCATCATTTTGATTGTCTTTCTCTGGACTGCCTCCATTTTGGTAATATCTTTGTGCAGGTGTGGCTTCCAGTACTGCACGCAGTACTCCAGATGGGGCCTAACCAGTGTCTTGTAAAGAGGGATTATTACCTCCCTCTTACGAGTTGTGATACCCCCTACTAATACACCCCAACATCCCTCTAGCCTTACCTACTGCTTTAGTGGTCTGCTTGGATGATTTCAGGTCATCTGTGATGATGATGCCCAAGTCTCTTTCTTCCCTTGTGATTGCCAGCGACTCCCCTCCCAACCTGTAGGTAGCTTCAGAGTTTCCCTTCCCTATGCGCATGATCTTGCACTTCTTTGCTTTAAACCCCAGTTACCACTCTTCCGACCATTTTGTCAGTTTATGCAGATCGCTTCTCATTCTGCCCACCCTATCTGGATCATCTACTCTGTTGCAGATCTTGGTGTCATCTGCAAACAGACAAACCTTACCCTACAGTCCATCTGCAATGTCACTAATGAAGATATTGAAGAGGACTGGCCCCAGGACTGATCCCTGAGGTACCACACTTGTGACTTGCATCTCTTCTGACTGTATACCATTTACCATCATTCTCTGTTTTCTGCCCACCAACCAGTTTGCCACCCAGTTGTCCAACCTCTGATCTACCCCGAGCCTACCCAGCTTATTAATCAATCTTCTATGTGGAACAGTATCAAAAGCTTTGCTGAAGTCAAGGTAGGCAACATCAACTGCACCCCCTTGGTTCACCACTCTGGTTACCCAGTCAAAGAAATCTATGAGGTTAGTTTGACAGGACCTTCCTGTTATAAACAAGTATCATTAATTAGCGCATTAATACCCAACTCAACTCTCAAATTCATTGTACTGAACTTTCAGTTATTTTCATATACAATCAGTTACCATCTCTATTGCCTGTACCAACCTTCCTTCATTGGTCTAAAAAACTTCCACGTCACCCCTCCTACCAGGTACCTAAAGATTCTGTCCGCTTCCTTCATCTTCTTCATGGAAGCCAATATTGCAACTTATTGCTCACCACCTAATTCCAAACCTTCAGACTCTAACGTGAATGTCAAACCTTCTACAAAGTCAAATTGTTTACCTTATGACTTTATAACCCATCATACTTCCCACCTCTCAAAGTCTGGCAACACATTTTATCAAATTATGCTGTTTATGCTCACTTTGTCTCTGTAATTCCATGGATATCATCTATCATCACCTTGGAAACCTGGACTGCATTTGCCCCTTTTAAACTGGACCTACTCCATTTTCAGGATCCGGTTGCTCCTTCAGAATAGACCTATCTCTTCAACCTCAGAATCGTCCTTCCAGAACGCATCATCCAATGGACTTTGAAAATGGACCGTCATCTCTCCAAGCAGTTCACCTTCCTTGGAAAGTAGAATATGGTTGCTAGAACCTAGTTTAATCTCCTCTTAGTTTGCTCGGAGGACAGGCGGGTTAGTAGCCATGGGTCCTCAGAGATTTCCTCCACCTGTTTTTTTTCCTCTCCTGTGTGCTACTGGTCATACTGTCTTTGAGTTGGAGGAGGTAATCATACTCTTTTGGACATTCATTGGTAATTCGTTTGGGCTTTCTATTCCCTACTGACTACCCGGTCCCCCTACCAAGGGTGGGAATAGAGTAAAGCCTAAAGTAAACTATGTTACACAAGCACTACTGACTTCATACACTGGTCATCAAAACATTGAATGGGAGGGCTAAAGCCTGAGGTTCAATGTGGGGGAATAGCTTCTCCCACATTACCCTTAAAGGCCAGCCTCCTACAGCAGTCCCCTGCCTAGCACGTTGTAAAACACCCACCATCCACCCCTGCCTCTTCCTTCTCTGGCACTCTGCTCAGCCTTGGTACTGAGCTTTCTATTCCCTACTCACTACCCAGTTTCCCTACCAAGGGTGAGAATAGAGTAAAGCCAGAAGTAAACTACATTACATAAGCACTACTGACTTCATACGCTGTTCATCAAAACATTGAACTTTCTAATCCAGCATAAAATGATCATACCACCCTGCCTGTTACCTAAATGAGAATGAATTGAAGTTGTAAAATTAAAGGAGCCATGTCTTTAGACTAACCCTGCACTCTGAGCCTTCCATTTGTTTTGCTGTGGACTGTTTGCCCTAGCTTTTATCTTCTAGCTCTGAGCCAGCAACTGTGCTTGGTTGCAGCCCAGTAGGTCAAACCCAGATCTGGAGGTCAAGTAAGTGGCATTAGGTATAGTAATGTGATATATGCTGCCCTCCCTGAAAACAAGTGTTGTGGTTATTCCACTAGACCGGGGAAGGGGCTACACTTTGCGTTAGTGGGGTATGTGGAATTTGGAATGCTAAAATCCTTATATGCAGTCTCTCTGGGGATTTCCTTGAAGAGACAGAGTTAGGCAGTGGCACACCCAAAAATAGTGCCTCAATCCACTGAGTAATTTTCCAGCATCCTTCATGTACACCTACTTCTGTGTGCTTACAAGACGTCTGCTGGCTATGCTAAGTGCCATAAAAATGAGGTCAACCATCTAAAAGCGCAGCAGAATTTTGAAAATCTACATTCTGGTGCAAATGGAAACTGATTAAATGTTGATGTGACATTAACCATCAACACAGGGTTATGAAAAAACATCCCACATTGTCTGAAATTGAAGTCTCACCTCCCCATCAGGGAAGTAAGCTGCATAGATATTCCTTAGCCATGCTGCCCAAGCTTCATGCTATTTCATGGTTTGTAAGTATGCAATAATGCACAACAGGGTGTTTGATTATGGATCAGTAATCACATGCCTCTCAAGGGTGTTGTTAGCCATGAGGCATGTGTGCAGAGAACATTTGAGAGAGAAAAGTGAGATTATTGACCATACTCACACATCCCTGGCGTGTTTTATTGCGTGTAAGAAAAAATCACACCAACTAATTTTCATGCACGTTCTAAAGTAAAAAAGTCATCTGGATGAGGTGCCATGAGAAAAGTAATAAAATTCCAGTCACACACCACGCAGCTCCCTCAATAGTGCAGCTCCATCTATGTCCCCAACACTTCCTGTTCCCACACTCACCAAGAGTGATGTGCTGGAGTGTGTGAGACACAGAGCAGGTGAGACTAAATTTTATTTTATTTTATTTTTTTAAATTAAGTTACTTAGCACATTTCCCTCAATGTCCCCAACAATTCCCTCATTCACTGAGAGCGACATGCTGTATCAGCTTGCTAGCTGGCTCAAGCACCATGAGGGTCGGGATTTGTGCTGTGAAGAAGCTGACACCTCGTAAGAAGTGCAGGTGTGCAATTATGGGCAGATAATTACACAGTTATAATGGTGTTTCAGACAATCACAGCATCAAATTTCTTTTACATATGTTATAAACAGCAATAATGTCTGTCTTTTTTGTAAACTTTAGCTGCTGCATGACTAGATTTCTTTACCATTCTCTAAAAGCTGCTACTTTTATACGGGCAGAAAAGGTAACTGTGCTTCCTTCTCTTTAGTGTTTAATGCTAGAGAGAAGGAAACAATGTGCATGTGTAACCAGGTCGCCATGGATGTTGCGGTAACTACTCCTGCCTTGTGGGTTCAAACAAGGTTGAGGAGCCTGGCTCGATAAACCCCTGTCTCCAAGTTATAAATAAATTGCATGGTGCCTCCACCCAGAGAAAAGTTTTAAGTGGGCCTGGAGTCAGTATGATGCAGACTCCTGGGGGATTGCCTCACCTCCCCCACAACAATAACCCACTCATGACTCAATTCAGTGCAGTAACAGTTCCCGAATGTGCATGCAAATTATGCTGTATAACAAATAGTGCTCAAACATGGGTTCAAGCAACAAAAGAACAATACATTTTATTTGGAGACTGCGAGGCCCTAAATGGGGAGAAAAGGGTTTAGGTGCAATGAGGTGGATATGCAATCCAGCTGGCTCTTCAGTGCTTTCTAGGCCCAACCTAAATACATAGGGGCTGCTCTTCAAGTTCTGTAAGTACCCCTATAAAATATTCAGGGGGATAGGTAGGAAACTTTTCTTGGCCGAATGAATGGACCTTCATCTTTATCTGCTGGCAACGTCTATGTTTCTGAGCCCTATAGGGTGTAGTCAAACAAGCCATTCCCTTGGACTGGTGCTAACTGCCTTCTCTGGTGCAGCATTTAAACCGTGGCTGGCTGCCCCCACACCATGCTTTCACAATAACAGTGTTCTGCATCAGCCCTCCTGTGCTGGGACATTACCCTCTCCCCACTGGTACCAGTGCTCAGCATCTTATAATTAATAGAAGCTCCTCATGATTCATCAAGTACCCAGTCATGGTGACGCTGTAGGTCTAATGATGGTGCATGTGGTTGGTTGTGATGGTGTACTTAAACCAATTAAAGCAATGCTTTTCAATTAATCTTCAGACCCAAAGGCCCATAAATTCTATAAGTTCAAACTGAGGTGTTTATAAATCCTGGACAGATGACCAAGTCCAGCAAATGCTTTCCAACTATTTTACAAAAAGATGCAGGTAGTTGCAGAGCAAACCCTGATTTTACTCACAGTTCTCTCAGACCAGAGCATCTCCCTTGATGTGCAGAGGCTATGGGGCAGTTCTCAGCAAGTCCCTCTCTGTCTGGTTCTCTCTCTCTCTCTCTCACTCTCTCACTCTCTCTCACTCTCTCACTCTCTCACTCTCTCACTCTCTCACTCTCTCACTCTCTCTCCATCCCTCCATCTGTCCATCCATGATGACATTCAGTGTTACAGGGCTTCAGCTGTTCCTCCAGTGCTGTTCTGGGCTCTCCTAGCTGAAGCAGTCAGTCAGCGACCTCCATTTTTCGTCACACAGCTCAATGAAGGAACCTGGGAACCTAGAGCCACACATCTACCACACTTCATCCTGGCAACCGGTCTTAGTGTGTGGCAATAACCAATGTCCAGCTGCAGCACTGACTGTTCCAGGCTGTCTGCTGAATCTGCAGGTCAGCTGTAACAGAGCTGCAGCACTGTAAAGTCTACCACTCAAACTGTATATTATAGCTTTTTCTCTTGTGCTGCTCTAGTATACTATTACCCCCTTTTTGCTGCTGGAGTTCTGCTGCTCCTCACTTTTGTCTCTTCAGGCTTACACCCAGTCTGCTCCCTTAGCAGCTCCTCCAGTCATCAGTCTGCTCCTCCCTACAACCACACACAGACTGACTGGGCTTGGCAACAGCCCCTGCTGATTATGGAAAAGATGCACACATGGTAGCGGCCTGTGCTGCTGAGGATCACTGGCTCCAAATATTCTTACAGTTGAGCCTGCCAGGATGCAGTGCAATACTGCAAGATATTGGCGATTTCAATTTTTTTTTTTAATTAAGAGTTACTAAATGCATCTCCCTTGATGTCCCCAAAAATTCCTTCACTCACCAAGAGCGATGTGCTGTGTCAGCTTGCTGGCTGCCTTGAACATCGTGAGTGTGGTGATTTGTGCTGTGAAAAGGCTGACACCTTGTAAGAAGTACAGGTGTGTAATTACAGGCATGTAATTACATGGCTGTATTGGTGTTTCACCCAATCACAGCATCTGGTTTCTCTCAGACATGTTATAAACAGCAATAATGTCTGTCTTTTTGTAAACCTTAGCCAGAACATGATGAGATTTATTTACCATTCTCTGAAAGCTGCTACTATTACAGGCACAAAAAATAACTTTGTTTCTTTCTCGTTAGTGTTTAACACTACCTGTGCATGTGTCACCAGGTCACCATGGACGTTGCGGTAACTACCCCTGCCATGTGGGTTCAAACAAGGTTGAGGAGCCTGGATCAGTAAACTCCTGTGTCCAAGTTATAAATAAATTGCATGGTGTCTCCACACAGCGAAACATTTTTAAATGGGCTGCCTGGTGGTCAGTATGGTATAACACCCTAGAGGAATGCCGCATCTCCCCACAACAATACCCCACCCATGACCCAGTTCAGTGCAGAAGCAGTTCCTGAATGTGCATGCAACTTATACTCCATGACAAATAGTGCTCAGACATGGGTTTAAACAACAAAAGAATAATAAACTTTATTTAGGGTCCATGAAACCCTAAATGGGGAAAAAGAGGTTAGGTGCAATGAGATGGATAGGCAGTCCAACTGGCTCTTCAGTGCCTTCTAGGCCCAGCCTATGTACATAGGGGCTGCTCTTCAAGTGCCTGCAAGTACCCCTAGAAAACAGTCAGGGGCATAGGCAGGAAATTTTTCTTGGCCAAATGGATGGACCTTCATCTTCATCTTTATCTGCCGGCAACGTCCATGTTTCTGTGCCCTATAAGGTGTAGCCAAAATAGTTATTCCCTTGGACTGGTGCTAACTGACTTCTCTGGTGCAGCATTTAAACTGTGCTTGCCCCTACACCACACTTTCACAATACAATGTTCTGCATTGACCGTCCTGTGCTGGGACACTACCCTGTCCCCACTGGTACCAGTGCTCAACACCTTATAACTAATAGGAGCTCCTAGTGATTCACTGAGTACCCAGTCATGTTACCGCTGTAGGTCTAATGATGATGCATGATGGTGCACTTAAACCAACTAAAGCAATGGTTTTCAATTAAACTTCAAACTCAATGGCCAGTAAATTCTACAACTTCAAACTGAGGTGTTTATAAATCCTGGACGGATGACCAAGTCCAGCAAATGCTTTCCAACTATTCTACAAAAAAGATGCAGGTGGTTGCAGGGCAAACCCTGAGTTTACTCACAATTCTCCCAGACCAGGGCATTTCCTTTGATGTGCAGGGATGATGGGGCAGTTCTCAGCAAGTCCCTCTCGGGCTAGTTTCACTCCTTCCTGCCTCTCCTCTCTCTCTCCCATCTGTGATGGCATTCAGTGTCACAGAGTTTCAGTTGTTCCTCCAGTGCAGTTCAGGGGCTCTCTTGGCTTTAGCAGTCAGTCAGCGGCCTCCTTTTTTTGTCACACAGCTCAATGAAGGAACCTAGGAACCCAGAGGCCACACATCCAACACACCACATCCTGGCAATCAGTCTTAGTGTGGGGCAATAACCGATGCTTGGCTGCAGCACTGACTGTTCCAGGCTGTCTGCTGAATCCTCAGGTCAGCTTTAGCAGAGCTGAAGCACAGAAAAGTCTATCACTCAAGCTGTATCTTATAGCTTTTTCTCTTGTGCTGCTCTAACATACAGTTACCTCCTTTTTGTAGCTGGAGTTCTGCTACTCCTTACTTTTGTCTCTTCAGGCTTACATCCAGTCAGCTCCCTTAGCAGCTCCTCCAGTCACCAGTCTGCTCCTCCCAACAGTCGCATATAGACTGACTTGGCTTGGCAACAGACCCTCCTGATTGGGGCAAAGGCACATAACATGGTGGCAGCCTGTGTTGCTGAGGGGCACTGGCACCAAATGTTCTTACAGTGGAGCCCGCCAGGATGCAGTGCAATACTGCAGAATTCTGCAGCAGACTTACTGCAAGAAACAAGGCAATTTCAATGGCACTTAATCCCTTATGTCTTGCAGTGTCATGCGACACTGTGCTGCATCCCATTGGGCTCCACTGTATTTTGAAAGGGCTCCTGCTCCATAAACCTGTATCTGGTGACCCTGTTTATTCAGCATGATCATGCTCTGGTATCTGGCCAAGCTGTGTATTCCTTTTGGGGTTCTGCAGGTCATCACGAGCACTCACTCCATCAGTGGCAATGGGCAGCATCTCTGATGTGCTGTGAGAGCTGCTTGCATTGAGGCACAGGAGGTGCCAAAGAATCGTGGCTCATTCTTCATTCCCTGTCCCCATCAGCTGTCCTGTGAACCACACAGCAACACTGCCAGCCTGGTGAGCATGGCTTCATGGAGTCAAACAGGTAAGCCCCACAATGGAGTGCTCCTTTAAATATGGCTAGCCTCAGGCTGATGTCAATATTCTTTGTTTTTTTTGAACACTGATTGTCCAACATCGGTGTTATTGTGACTAGAGTAAACTAGCAGGCAACCAAAACTGCTCCCTGATCTTACAGGCGAATAAAAACAGCTGAGAACACTGATAAAAACATGAGGATAGCCACATCTGAAGAAGACATCCATTAAGTATTTCAAATCTAAAAACAAGCATTTGTCAATGCCGAATGTTTGCTTGCTGGCATTGGCATTGATAGTGTAGGAGTTACAGAGCTGCATAATAGGAATGGCAGTGAAGTATTGAACTGAAGCCAACCCCATCACCACCCTGTAGATAGTGACAGGCATTAGGGTGTCTATTCAAAATATGAGTCTCTCTCTCTACCAAAATAATATGTAGTATCTTTTTATTCAAATCCAATTTTGTTTTGTTTCTCTTATTAATTGGAATGATTCATTCCAGAATACATATTCATTTGCTCCTGAAATACATTTCATAAACTGGTCATCCCAAAATTATGAATTAATTTGCTCCTGTAATACGTTTCATCCAACTAGTGACGTTTCAGAACTCAAATTATGTGTCTTCATCAGACTTGGAGCTTATTTGTTTCACTGTAAAATTAAGGAAACAAAATAAATATAAAGTTCACAAATATGAGATATGTATCTCTGAAATTCATATAGGAAAAGTTAAGAGACAGGTGGAACAAACCTGATCGGGGACCTAATTAATATGCGTATTTATGGAGCCGGGAAGCTGTGCTTTCTCTCAATGAGTCTTTAGTTTTCTGTCAATAAATGAAAAACTATATTGAGTGTGTATCTAAATATTATAAACAAATAAAGTTAACTTTAAATTGCTTGAACTTACTGAAAGTTCCGATTAATTTAAATTTTATACAAAGGACTTGAGCATTATCAGCCAATGCTCGATTAAATGCTGTAAAAGAAATAATCAGATTTAAAAGGTATAATCAGTTTTAAAAGGTATTACCTTCAAGGTTGAAATATTGTAAACATTTTTGATGATTGTTACCTTAACTAAGGGTTTTTTAAAGCCGTTCTTCTCAATTAGCTCCACAGATTTAAACAGAATCAAACGGCAGTTGCGCGAATGCTCCCGGCGCCTTTGCACGCTAAAACTTAGTGTAACACTCAACTTACACCTCTCAGGTGAGCAAAAAGGGCCGGGCCACGTAAGAACACACCTGAAGGCATGCTGACGTCATTGGAGACGTCACCTGTGCGGCCCGGTCAATTAAAGAAACTCAGTGGATAAATAATGCTCCACTGAGTCCCCTTCTGCATAATTTTTATTGTTTAACCATTGCTGAAAGCATATGGAACTATAATATTGATAACATAGGACTACTAATCTTCAAAATAACAGCTACAATTCGCTAAATATGATAAACATTATACCAAAAGAGCTGTGTTTAAGTTTAAACAAAAAACTTCCAGGAAGTGTAACAAATTACTACAACAAAAACAACACAGGTGACGTCTAAAGAAAAATGTGATTCCAGAGACAGAGGTTCGCTATTACTGAATAAAACTGAATCCACTATATGGACGGAATCAAAAATTACTATGTCCACACAATATTCAGAAAGTTTTGGAAGAATTAAACAAGTTATATTATCTAATTGGAATATTCTACAAACCAATGAATGGGGACAAAGAATTTTTCAAAACAAATCTTGGGTTACAGCTAAAAAAAGCCACAACAATTGGAAACAAAATTAATAAGACTCAACATTGGACAACAGAAAATAAACCTATGGCCTGGCTTAAAAGTGAAATCAAAGGTTTTTTTCCTTGTGGGAATTGTGTCCATTGTAACAATGGACAGAAGATGAAATCCATAAAAAGTACATGGGATGATAAGGAATATGTTATTAGAGACTTCATCACCTACAGAACGGATTACGTAGTATATTGCATTATTTGTCCTTGCTCCTTATATTACATTGGTGAAACAACGAGAGCATTAAAACTATGTATATCTGAACATAAAAGTAACACTAGAAGAGATGATATAAGGTCACCCTTAGCAAGACATTTTTCTGAATTTCATCGTCCTATATCAAGTCTTAGGTTTTTTGGATTGGAACAAGTTACGATGCACCCTCGAGGAGGAAATAGAGAAATGGTTCTGTTGCGAAGAGGAGCCTGGTGGATTTATACATTAGGAACCCATCAACAAAGATATGGACTGAATGAAAATTTAATTTTTTCTGCTTTTCACTAAATCTCTTACTTAACGTTATCTCCTCCCCATCCATCTCCCTTCCCCCCTCCTTTTCCCCATTGTCACCCTTTCCTCCCTTCCCCTTCCCTCTTTCTTCCCCTCCCTTTTTCCTCTCCTCCTCCCTCCCTCCCTTCCCCTTTTTCTCCCTCTCCACCTCTCCTTTTCCTCTCTCTCTCCCTTCCACCCCTCCTTCCCCTCCCCTCCTCTTCCTCCTCCAACCTTACATCTCTCTCCCTCTTTTTAGTCCTACCTCCTTTTCATTACATTTAACTTCATCATTACATATTCACGTAGTCATCTGAGCCATACTTAGAATCATTGTATTTAGAAATTATATTTATTTCATAATAAGGTATGTTTACCTTATTTTGATATCGTGTCTTACTATCTAAAGTTTTTAGTAACTTTTATTTTCTTTTACATATTTAGATTTATTTAGAGGACTTTACAATTTGCTTCACATATATATATATATATTTATTTAGTTAAGGAATTTGATATTATTATTTTTTTTCATAATGTTCTTTTTGTAATTGGGCCGTTTAGGTGACGTCATTTTTACGTCTCTACACCATTAGGTTGGTTTATGCGATTAGATCCGTACCTTTTGTTCTCCTTAGAGATGTGCACACCTGTTCATATCTATAAGCCACACATGAAATATTGATTTTTATGTCGTGGCTAACCTTTTGAAGTTTTCAGTTGCCCGAAATTTTTAATTACACATTTAGATGTGACTTTAGAGGACATTAGACAATGCCAGATAAACCTTAATAATTTAAGAGAGATACCCGGTTTAGATCTTTTTTCATTGTGTTTTTTTGTTAACTATTTTTTTTGTTAATTAGATCGTTTAGGTGACATCATTTTTATGTCAGCATATCACAAGGTATGTCTTACGTGATTAGATTTGTCCCCTTTTTGTTCACCTATAGGTGTATATATCTTATCACATTTCCAAAGCAACGCAAGTGACATAGTCATAACATTCTTTTGGGCGATGTGTATCTGAAACTGTTATTTTAGGAGATTTGTTGTAGTAATTTTTTACACTTCCTGGAAGTTTTTTGTTTAAACTTAAGCACAGCTCTTTTGGTATAATGTTTATCATATTTAGCGAATTGTATCTGTTATTTTGAAGATTAGTGGTCCTATGTTATCAATATTATAGTTCCATATGCTTTCAGCAATGGCTAAACAATAAAAATTATGCAGAAGGAGACTCAGTGGAGCATTATTTATCCACCGAGTTTCTTTAATTGACGTCTCCAATGATGTCAGCATGCCTTCAGGTGTGTTCTTACGTGGCCCGGCCCTTCTTGCTCTCATTAGAGGTGTAAGTTGTGTGTTACACTAAGTTTTAGAGTGGAATGGCGCCGGGAGCGTTCGCGCAACTGCCGTTTGATTCTGTTTAAATCTGTGGAGCTAATTGAGAAGAAAGGCTTTAAAAAACCCTTAGTTAAGGTAACAATCATCAACATTTTTTACAATATTTCAACCTCGAAGGTAATACCTTTTAAAACTGATTGTACCTTTTAAATCTGATTATTTCTTTTACAGCGGTTAATTGAGCATTGGCTGATAACGCTCAAGTCCTTTGGACAAAATTTAAATTAATCAGAACTTTCAGTAAGTTCAAGCAATTTAAAGTTAACTTTATTTGTTCATGATATTTAGATATACACTCAATATAGTTTTTCAATTATTGACAGAAAACTAAAGACTCATTGAGAGAAAGCACAGCTTCCCGGCTCCATAAACACACATATTAATTAGGTCCCCAATCAGGTTTGTTCCACCTGTCTCTTAACTTTTCCTATATGAATTTCAGAGATACATATCTCATATTTGTGAACTTTATATTTATTTTGTTTCCTTAATTTTACAGTGAAACAAATAAGCTCCAAGTCTAAGGAAGGAACATAATTCGAGTTCTGAAAGGTCACTAGTTGGATGAAACGTATTTCAGGAGCAAATGAATTCATAATTTTGGGATGACCAGTTTATGAAATGTATTTCAGGAGCAAATGAATATATATTCTGGGATGAATCATTCCAATTAATAAGAGAAACAAAACAAAATTGGATTTGAATAAAAAGATATATATTATTTTGGTAGAGTGAGACTCATATTTTGAATAGTTACTTATATCCGTTGATTGTCTCACTCCCCTATTTCTCTTTAAACCTAAAAAGGAACCTTGAGAGACTTTACAGTGGATTTGAGGCATTGGGGTGTGCCTTTGGGTCATCAGGCATAAAGGCCACGCCATTTCACCACACCCTACTCCGCAGACACTGACAAGTGTCACGGTGTGCTTTGGGGTCTTTGGCCCTTATGTTCACCCCATTCCATCAGCAAATATGGTGAGATGGGTGTGGTATAGGAGAATGGGGTGAACTTTGGGGCCGAAGAGTCCAAGGCACATCTCGATGCCTCTCAGTGGCTGCAGGGTGTGGGTGGGGGTGGAATGGTATGAGCATTGCAGGCGACAATCCCAAGTCACAGCCCTGATGCCTGTCATTCTCTACAGGGAGGGGCATTATGGTCAGAAACCCTAACGCCTCAGGCATTCGTTGGTATTTTCACTCTAAATTTTCAACATTTTTTTTGTGACCCCCACTTCATGAACAGTGGCAATATCAGTTTGTTAGCCAAAAGCTGCTTTTGCACAGCGACTATGGCATTTGTCACCACAGGTGCAAAAACACATTCTGAACAGGATGTGAAAAATGACAACTGTACTGTTTATGGGGAGGTGTAAAAATGGCAATGTTGAAAATCTGCAGTGAAAATATTAAAAAAACTGGTGAAGTCACGAGCATGTGTAGAAACTGTGCAACGCGCACCCATAATGTAATTAGTTTGGGGATTTTTTACAGTAGATTGTCAACACAGGCATTTTGGGACCTCCGGTCATGAACAGTGTCACTGTGCTTTTTTTTATCTGTCCCAAACAATAATTTCCCACAGCGAAGACGCAATTCTGTGCTGACAGTGTGAAAACACATTTCAGCCATGTTGTGAAAAATGACAGCTGTACTGTTCATAAGGAAGTGTGGAAAAATGCCACTGGTGAAAATCTGGACTGAAAATATTACAAATTCATGAACTTATGAGGATGTGTGGAAACTGCGCAATGCTCACCCGTAACACAGTCATTTTATGGACTTTTGTCACCAAATTTTCAACATAGCCATTTTAAGACCTCTGCTCATGACCAGTGTCACTGTGATTTTCTTAAACTGTCCCAGACATTGCTTGCGCACACCGACTGCACCATTGTGCGCTACATGTGCGGAAGCACATTTTGGTCGAGATGTGAAAAATGGCAGCTGTACTGCTCATAAGAAAGTGTGGTAAAATGGCAATGTTGAACATCTGGTGTGCAAATATTAAAAATTTGCAAACTTGCGAGCATGCGTAGGAACTGCGAAACGTGCACTCTTAAAACAGTCATTATTGAGAATTTTTTCACCAAATTTTCAACATAGCCATTTTAAGACCTCTGCTCATGAACAGTGTCACTGTAATTTTCTCAGTCTGTCCCAAACATTGATTGCACACACCGACTGCGCCATTGTGCGCTACATGCACGGAAACACATTTTGGGTGACGTGAAAAATGACAGCTGTACTGCTCATAAGGAGGTGTGGTAAAATGGCAATGTTGAAAATCTAGAGTATAAATATTAAAGATTTGCAAACTTATGAGCGTGCGTAGGAACTGCACAACGCACGCTCGTAAAACAGCCATTTTTAGGAATATTTTCACCAAATTTTCAACATAGCCATTTTAAGACCTCTGCTCATGAACAGTGTCACTCTGATTTTCTTAATGTGCCCCAAACATTGATTTCACACACCGACTGCGCCATTGTTGACTACATGCGCGGAAACACATTTTGGGCAAGGTGTGAAAAATGACAGCTATACTGCTCATAAGGAGGTGTGTTAAAATGGCAATGTTGAAAATACAGAGTGCAAATATTAAAAATTCACGAACTTACGAGCGTCCGTAGGAACTGCACAATGCACGTTCGTAAAACAGTCATTTTCTAGGAATTTTTTCACCAATTTTGCAACATAGACTTTTTGAGAGCCCACCTTATGAACATTGGCACTGTCGTTTCCTTAATCAGTCTTGAAAGGTGATTTTGTGCAGTGACCGTGAAATCACCCTTCGGGCCTGATTAATGCCATGACAGTTCTATAATTCATGAGGAGGGGTCCCAAAAAAACCATGTTGAAAATTTGGTGCTAAAATTCAAAAAAATGCCTGAGATATGCATCAAAGTTGAAAAAATCCTATTTATTACATTATACAGCTTACCGGCATTTCCTCAGTTCGCGGTCAGCTTTGAAGAGTGCAGACGTGTTCCAGGTCCACCGAAGATCGTCATGCCGGACTCCAGAGGTAAGAATGGGGTGGGGGTGTGGGGAAGCTGAGTGCACAGTGGGTGGGTGCAGGTGGGGGCAGGGAGACTACGAGGGACCGTTTTCTTGTTTACAGGTTTTTTTCCAAGACGACGCAGGACGTTTGTCATGCTGGGGTAGACACCCAGCGTGGCAGCTGGAAGGCTGTTTTGGGGGGGCCTGGAGCCGATGGGAGATTGGGCACCCCCATCGGCAATAACAATTTTTGTCACGCTGGAGTGGGCACCCAGCGCGGCAGCTGGAAGGCTGTTTTGGGGGGCCTGGAGCCGACAGGGAATTGGGCACCCCCATCGGCAATAACAATTTTTGTCACGCTGGAGTGGGCTCCCAGCGTGGCAGCTGGAAGGCTGTTTTGGGGGGAACCTGGAGCCAACGAGGGATTGGGTACCCCCATCGGCAATAACAATTTTTGCCAGGCTGGGATGGGCTCCCAGTGTGGCAACTGGAAAGCTTGTTTTTTTTGGGGGGGGGCCATGAAGCCGATGGGGGATTGGGCACTCCCATTGGCCATACAGTGCTTGCATGCATGCGTGTGTGTGTGTGTGGAGGGGGAGCGCTGCTCACTCAAGCGGTGCTCTCCCTTTCAACTGTATGGCACTGCATTTTGGATCGTTGCACTATGCTTCTTGCACATGCGTGCAAGCAAACATAATAAATGCAAAGCCAGAAGAGCCAGACTCAAAACAAGGAAAAAAAGTCATGTTATAAAATGAGAAAAGGAACAGTCTAAAACAGAAGGAAAAGGTATAGGCACATAATTGTTGCTGTAACACGCACTTCTGCTTCAACATTCCATCCTCCAATAGAGCATTTAGACAGCCAGAATTTCCATTGCAGAACCTTAATTTGCAATGGCAACCATTGAGGAAAGCGCTGTAGGGCTGTCATTTTCACACGCAGCACTGAGAGTGTTTTTTTTAAGCCTGGTAACTACCTGCTTCATTAATATGTATTGCATCTTTGATCACTACATATGTTGACATGCTGAGTATACTGCCTCTGCCTAGCAAAATCATCTTTAGTAGTCTGTCACATTTAGTAACATCACACCAACGGCTCTATGCCTGCAGTACTGGGGCAGGGTGGGACATCTGTATATGAACAAAGAGTAGTCAGATCATATCATTTCACCTTCTGAATCTGAATTTACACAAAGAAACATAATAGCCCTGTTCAATTATTCCTGCCCTGTGCAAACATAAAAGGTCCATTTATCCTAACCTATGGGAACTGTGGCACATTTCACAGCAGCACCCAAACCTTCTGGGAGTATTATTTCATCCCTCTCATCTCAGTCAGGGAGGCCATGCCTCTTTTATGTAAATAATGTCACCATGTCTATTTGCATGATTGATTCCAGACCTGGATCTTTTCTATGAGCTCCATAACCAGAAAGGGCACCTGAACTCACCATTATGACCCCAACTCCAGCCTTAGTTAAAACATATTGTACATGAGAAGAAATTTCATTTATGCAGATCGCCCTGATTTTCTCTACTTTTCCTATGCTGTACTGTACCTGCCTCACAGTGAAAATGCTAGCTTCCCCAAGGGGCATATCTGGTCAATACAAGCCACATGCCCTAAGATGGTGGTTCAGCAAGCCCTTTCCCTAACTGCAATACTGTACATTTCCCTTGCAGTAGTGGGTACAGTTTACAAGATGGTCCTTCCTCTACAAATTCCACCTGAGAACTCCACTAAAAAATACGACTGGATGTACCAGTATAAACAAACTTTGCACTTCTTTTTTATTACTAAGATTTTTACTTGTGCACAGAAGTTACAGCATTCTTACTCCAACAATACAGCACATTCCTAATTATGTACCTTAACAAGTTAATATCATCTTGTTTATACAGAAGCTGGTAGTAACTTGTCTAATGATGGCTAGCAAGACAAATGATAAACTTATATACTCAGATAAGTCCAGAACAGTCTCTTTTCTTTTCCTTTCTTCTTTTCCCTCTTTCCATTTGACATGAAGTTGAAGGATGGAGAGCTGGTGCAAGTCGTAAGGAAGCCATGGCCGATCCACCTAATCAACTAAGTGGATGGACAAGTCTCTAATCTCTGTGGTATACCATGATGATAGCAACCGCATATGGGTGACTGCTTTAATGGTGACCCATATGATGGCACTATCTTCGTGGGCAACTGTATTGGGACAGCGAACGTTGCGACCGCGAGGTTAGGGTGGGCGACAGGAAGGGAGGGTGAGTGACAGGACGTGGAGAGATGGGGAACAGGGATGTGACCCTGTGGTGAGCCTGCTTCCGCTGAGCCAACCGTGTGGTGTGGTGGGTAGGGTGGTTGGCTCCAATGGAGCAGGTCCTAGGTTCAGGACTGGGGCAGATGTTCCTTTTGTGCTTCCTGAATCTGTGGAACATAGATTTTTTGAACCAGGATGTGCCCCCTCCCTGACTGCACCCCGGGTTGAGAATCTTTATTTAGGGGAGGTGTGGGGGTGAAACCCCGGCTTAGTGCAGGCGCAGCCCCTCCCCACAATGCACAATTCCAGTAGCCTTTTCTGCGTATGCTGCAAATGTTTTCAGTGATATTGCAGGTCGTGATAATAGCAATCGCCTTTGTGCAGTCGCTATTATCACACAGGACCAATCTCTATTAGACCTGAAGTAGCTTAATTTGGAAAAAAAGAGAGAAAAAGGTCCTTTCGGAGCCACTTAATGCTCTAGTATGTTCCTGAGTTCAAGATAAATGTCATCAAAATCTCTATGCGTTTTAAAAGTTCTGAAGTGTTAACAGAAATAACAAGCATGAATGAGCAACAAAACATAATTTTGCTATACTGATTCTTAATAAAACAATCAATAAACTTTGTACATACATGTGTGTGATGAGTCATTTGTATACAAAAAGCAAATAATGCAGCCATAGGTAAGTAGACTCAGGGTATACTGTCCCTACTGGACCCTTCAAGGGTTAGTGGTTTTCACTTTTCAGTTTGCTGAGAGTCCTACCAATTGCCTCAGCGATCCCCCATTCAGATGCCATGGTCTCCAAACCTCTTGAAAGCCATCCAAGTGGAGTCTAAGAGTGGCTGTGATCCTTTCCATCTCCTCCAACTCCAGTGTTTTATTTTTCCAGAGCTGTATAGAGGGAGGAGGAGACATGAGCCAAGTAAGGGTAATGCATTTTATGGCCACCAATCTGAGGATATGATATAGCTTCCATTGAGGTTTAGAGAGTTTTGGGTGGTCTCTACTGTGGAGGCCCAAAAACAAATTAGAGAGAGCCTCGGGGAGAGAAATGCCCAACACTTCCTGGATATAGAAATACAGAACATAGAAACAGACTTTGACAGCAGATAAGGACCGCTTGGCCTACCTAGTCTGCCAATTTCCCTACCTACAGGATAAACTGCGGATCCTGGTTAACTAACAGCCTATTTCTTCTACCCCCCACAAGAATAGCTATGGATCTGCTGCCAGAAAGGTCTAATCTTGAGGTGCTCCCAGAAAATGTGAAAATGGGACCCAGCCGGGCCACATCCTCTCCAACAAAGATTAGTATGGCTTGGGTTGAAATGCTGAGTGATCACCGGAGTTCTAAAAAATCTTATTAGGACCTTCCAGTGAAATTCACCCCATGAGGGGGAGGCTGTTGTATGCCAACCCTGGTTTAAAGCCCTCAGCCAGTCTTGGGGGGCAATATGTTGGTTGGAGTCTCTCTTCCCATCTCTGCCTGACTAAGTCAACCTGATCGGATTGCTGAGCACTCAACAATTGGTAGACCTGTGAAATAGGATGCATTTTGGCCCTCAGGGCAATCCAGCTATAGAACAATTCTTCCAGGTCTGCCAAAGGTCTCTGTAACTGTTGCAAATGAGGTGTTTGTTGAAAAACGAGTCTGACTTGTAGGAAACAAAAATGGTCTTCCTTCCTCAAACCAAATTTTTCCATTAAATGCTGGAAGATGGTGCAGGTCCCCCGATCCAGCAAGTGGGTGAATCTGGTGAGGCCCTTGAGTTCCCAGAACTTATACCCATAATCAGTAGTGGGGGGTGTTACATGCTTCATGGTGTCTGATGAGAGCTAGGGGGCCAACCCCCTCTGGAACCTTCAGCCCCTTTTGTAGTTGCAATAGAACTCCTAAGGTGTGTCTTGTCCAGGGGTTTACAATTTTGCTAAGTATTCCTGGAGATATAGAGGCAGTGGGCAATGTCCACAAGGGGAAATCAGGTGATTTTTCCAGTTCCATCAAGTACCACCCGGTTTCCTCTCTTTGCTTCATCCAGGAGTACAACCACGGAGCTTGTGCAGCTAGATAGTAATTATTAAGGTCTGGAAGACCCATTCCCCCTGCCTCCTTTGGGGTACTAAGCAGGGTACATTTTAATCTGGGTTTTTTCCTGCTCCCGAGGAATCTGTTAATTGTGGCATCTAGATCCTTTCTGAAAAGGGGGGTATGGATATTGGAAGGGTCTGAAAAAGAAATAATAAGCGGGGAAGGACGTTAATTTTTATAGTGTGTACTTTTCCATATAAAGTTAACGGGAGGAGTTTCCATCTAGCCATATCCTGTTTTAAGGAATCTAATAACCTCCAATAGTTGATAGAAGAAAGTTGGGTTATATCCACGGATACCCTAATTCCTAAGTATCTGAATGTATTATGAGGGGGCCCAAGTAAACTGGAACTGGGATTCGAACTATGAGGAGGGGATGAAACTAATCTGCATAGTTTCAGACTTGGTGGGGTTGATTTTGTAGCCCGCCAGTGTTTGGAATCTGTTTAACGAATCCATCAGGGGGCGCAGGGAGTTAACCGGGTTCCCCAACTAGATCAAAGTGTCATCCATGTACAGTGATATCTTATGCTCCTGGGTGCCTACCTGAATACCTGTGATTTGAGGGTGAAGCCGAATCTGAGCAGCTAAGAGTTCTAAAGAGAGGGCCAATAATAGAGGGGACAGTGGGCACCCCTGAGGAGTCCCCTGCTCCAATGGAAATCTCAGGAAGGGGCATCCATTTACTTTGATCATGGCCTCAGGCTGGGAGTATAGAGCTGAGATTGCCCCACAGAATTTTTCCCCTAGATTAAACTTCATCAGCACAGCTTGCAAAAACCTCCAATCCACCCTGTCAAATGCTTTCTCTGCATCTACACTCACCACGATTTTAAACATTGTTGCCCCTCTCTGTACCAAAAGGATATTGAGGAGACATCTGATGTTATTCTGCAGGAGTCTCCCCGCTATGAACCCCATCTGGTCTGGGTGGACCAGGTCTCTGATGACTTTTTGTAGTCTCAGGGCCAGGATGCCTGTGAAGATTTTTAGGTCTGTGTTCAAAAGTGAAAAAGGGTATTAAGAGCCACAATCTGTGGGGGCTTTACCGGGTTTTAGTAGCACTGAGAGTTGTGCTTGATTCCAGGATGGGGAGGATGAGGAGGCCCTGTATAAGGATGGAGTTGAGGGTGTCGAGTAATGTGGGGAGAAGATCAGATTGGAAGGCTTTATAAAATTCCGTGGGATATCCATCAGGGCCAGGTGCCTTGGCTTGTTTGAGGTGGGAAATTTGTCTTTTAAGTTCTTGCATGGAAATAGGTTGCCCTAATGCCTCTGTTTGTGTTTGGTTTAAGGAGAGGAGAGTGGTCTCCACAAGATACCACAAGACTTCCTCCCCATGGTTTGGGACTTGCTCTGTTTTACTTAACTGCCTATAAAAATCCGCAAAGCAGTTAGTGATGTCTGACTGAGTTGTCAGCAAGTGGCCATCGGAGGTTCTTTTTAACTTTAGAACTGCCCTAGAAGCTGCTTCTTTGTGCAAATGGTGGCTAGCAATTTGCCAGCTCTATTGCCCTGATCATAAAAACGTTGCCTGGCGTAGCAAAGCCTGCCCTCTATTTTATGGTTTAACATCAGGCCTAGTTCAGATCTAAGTTTGTCCAGCTCTTTTTTTAATGTCCTCTTTTAACTGGCTTTTGTGCTGCGTCTCAAATTCAAAAATCCCTCTCTCCAATACTCTTTGTGCCTCCCTTCTTTCCTTGTTTACTTTCGAAGCGTAGGAAATTATTCTACCATGCAGGTAATCCTTCAGCGCGTCCCAATATATTGGGGGTGGTGAATCTGCTGGTGGATTAAGAGATTGAAATTGTTAAATTTCATCTTTGACAAAAGATTTTAACTCCTCTCTGTTAATTAAACTAAGATTTAACTTCCAGGTGGGACTACAACAAGGGGTCTCCATCATCAGCTTAATGGAGAATGGAGCATGGTCAGATAGGGTAAAACTGCCTATGTGAGCCAAATCTATTGTCCACGCCCAATTAGCAGGCAGTAGTAGATGGTCAATCCTGGTGTATAAGATGTGCCTGGGAGAATAGAAAGAATAGTCCCTGACTGAGGGGTGAACAAATCTGCAGGCATCCATCAGGCCGTATTCGTATAGGAGCCTATGTACCATTGTAGAGGCTCTAGACCTCCTACCCGGTTGGTTGCCAGACTTATCTAGCTGTGGGCTAAGAACTGTATTAAAATCATCTACAGTTATTACCAAACCAGAGATGGCCGAGGCCATTTCCGAGAAGATTTTAACAAAAAGGGGTGGACGAAGGTTCTCCTCATTAGGAGCATATATATTTAAGGTACTGCACTTTGTGCACCTAGTTCACCTTCCAAATATATGAATTGAGCCTCGGGATCAGACTTCACCTCATGTATCTAAAATGGAAGGTTTTTCTTTATTAATATGGCAGCTCCCCGTTTATGTGGCTGTTTCTGGTAGTGAGAAGCATAAACTTCCCCCACCCAGGATTTTTTCAATTTAGTATGCTCAATCTGTGTGAGATGGGTTTCCTGGAGGAGGACCACATCAGTTTTTAGCTCCCGTAATTCCTTTAACAGCCTGGCTCTCTTTATGGGATTATTCAATTCTTTTACATTATATGAGGTCACTTGTAATTCTGTCATTTTAAATAATCAAGGAATCGGGCATGATCTGATCCTGGGAGTTCACACACCCTTTTCGACATTTTAAAAGTCATCACACACATAGTAAATGTGGAAAAACAGCAAATATAACCATTTTAACCCAAACTATATACAAACAGAATGGTGCACCAGCCATTAACTTAAGCTGTGCTTTTTTTTAACTGCATGTTTTTAAAGAAGTTCACCTACATGTACTTCAAGGTGAAAGAAAAAGGATGTAAAAGGAAATGCCCCGTTTCTCACCTCCCACTTGGAGTTAGATGGACAATGGGAGGCAGCTGGGAATTTTGCACAAAAATTCCCCTTATTCTGACTGCTGTTTTGTGTGGCAGTCAGGAGGATAATTGGAGTGTCCCTAGCTGCTGTAGTAGCTCATGTAGACTAGGGCCCTGAGCTACTAGTGGCCCCGTCCCACCAAAATAGTGAACTTTTAATGCGGGATATGAAACACCTCGTTTAGGTATTGACTCCCATACGTGATATAGCCTAGTAAACAGACAAAAGCAATAGAAATATGAGGGAGATAAAGATGGCAGAGAAACAGCTTAGGCAAAAGGATACAGTAAACAGCCTTGGTAACATGAAAAGAAAAAAGAATGACTTGGATAGGTTGATATGACAGGGGAGGGAGGGGAAATTTATAGTTGAATAGTGGGGCAGTTAAAATATGAAGATTGCGATAGGGAGGGGAATTAAGACCCCTGTCAAAAGTATGCTTCGTATGCTAAAATAATTCTGCCTGTGTATTTACCAGAGAGATCCAGTCATCCTCATCACCCTTCCCCCCCCCCCCAAGAATCGGGCCCCGCAAGGTGGCTGATGTAATGGTTATGTCAGGTGGGCTTCAATACCCCCTTAAATCCAGCCCTAAGTCAATGCAATCAGGCCCTATTATCATAGAGAAACAGAAAAAAGAACATATACAAAAGGCTAATGATTGCGGGTTTAAGCAGCTATCCCGTCTATTCTGGGCAACATCATCCTGGTAATAATGCAGGAGTCAGAGGGCAATTTAATTACTCTCCTAGACAGAGTGAATGAGTATTACCACCAAAAAAGCTAAATTTACCCCTAAAGAGTTCTTTAAAGAAGTCTCAGCTGGCATCCTGTCGGGATGGCAATGAGGAGTGTGCACTGCTGGTTGAGGAAGTGTGCCTTGGCTCCGTGCGGTCTGCCTTCGCGGCATTACGAATGCCATGCCAGAAATCTGCTTGCTGTCTGGTGGGCTTCGTTTGGGTTTTCTGCTGCCATGCCGCAGATTGTAGCTCCTGAGTCAAGAGTCTTGTTAGTAGGTCCTCGATGTCAATGCCCTTGTCAGCCAGGAAGCCTTTCGCCTCCATCAGGTTGTCAAATCTCGTTGTACCCTCCGGGGTCTTCACACGGAGCTGGGTCGGATAGTCCAGGTAGGTCTTCATTCCTGACTGCTTTAATTGCTTAATCACTGCTAGAATCCTTCTTCTGGCCTGCATTGTTGTTGGTGCGAAGTCGTGTTCAAAATACGAACGCTGGTCACCAAAGATGACTTCTTTGTGGCCCCAAGCCAATTGTAAAATCTTCTCTTTAATTCGGAAGTCTAGGAAGGCAAGGATTATAGACCTCGGTCTTGCCTTCGGGTCTCTTGGAGGGGGCACCAAGGCCCTGTGCACTCTGATAATACCCAGCTGTGAATCTTTTGGTCAGCTAAACAGCTCCCTTAAAAGGCTGTCCATAAATTCCAGCATGTCTCTGGTTTCTGTTTTTTCTGGGAGGCCGTGGATCCTTATATTGTTTCATCTGTGGCGATTCTCTAGCTCTTCTAATTTCTGGGCTAGTTCTCGCTCTCAATGGTGTAGGTCCAGAATCGCTGTGTTGTGCAGATCTGTGGTGCTGCAGTAATCAGAAAGGCAAGCTTCAGCCGCCCCCATTTTTTTCCACCACACGGAGACCTCTGCAGGTGTCTGAAATCACGGTCTCCATTTGCTGCAGAGTGTCCCCAATTTTATTTAGCTGAGAGCATAACTGTTTGGAAGTAACTGTAAACTCTGATTCTTCATCTGGATGTATGTGTTCGTCTGTCTCTGTGTCAACTTCGGGGCCGGATTGTGGCCTATCCGACTGGTGTTGCAACTCGAGGGTTTGTTGTTGAGCCCCCTTAGAAGTGCTGGGTGCCGCAGATTATTTCAGTTTTTGTCTAGTTGCCATGTGAAGAGTGGCAATTTTTGCTTTTTTGCCTTTTGGAGGTTGTTTAGGAGCCAGGATGATTTAGATTCTTGCTGGGTGGAACAGAGCAATCTGCTCAAGCAGCCATATAGGACGCTGACCAGAAGTCCTCAAACTTTGCACTTCTGAAAGAAACACTCTCCCCAGTGATGGCAGTTTCTGGCAAGGTCAAATCCTGTGGAAAAAGGTGTCATCTTCTACCCTGTAGTGTTTTTGTTTTTTAACTTTTCTAGTCTATTCCTCAAGTTGGACTCTGGAGACATCCCAGCTATCACAACCACTACCCCAAGAGGTATACTGCCAACTGTCCCACATTATAGACTCTCATTTTACCACTATTAATTGCTGTATCCTGCATCCATACATCATGGAAAAGGTGCTGCCCACACAGAGTGTGGGCTGTAAACTCAAACTCTGAAGCAGGAATTCATAATATTCTAAGATATAAAATCAGAAGTAAACTTTGCACAAATAAAAGTCATGGGCTTCGACAGGATTATGAGTTTGCATCTCCACAATCAGTAGTGTGTCCAACATTATGAGGGCTAGTATCTCACATTTCAGTGTCAAAAGGTTAAGAGGTATACCCAGAGGGTACCCACACAGGACATAAGAGTAATAGCAACCATCCTTCACGTGGAAAGTGCACCCCCTCCTCTTTTCTTCCGCATAACACTTAATCCTCCTCCTCATGGCAGCAGTGCACAGATCCATTCTGGCACTTGCTGATGCTGCATGCTCTAAATGGGAGAACAAGTTCCCTGGCCCACTGCTGGGGTTGCTACATGCAACAGCAAAATATGCAGCCAACTTTCTCCAAGCTGGGACTCTCTTCCCGGGGCAGCAATCCTCCCAGCTAGTCGTACCATTGCCATAACCCTTGGCACCCTCCTGAACCCAAATCATTGTCACAGCAGCAGCAGCAGGTCATTGAGCAGCCTTACCTTGCAATGTTAACTCAAACTGGTGCTGGAAGACAATCTTGTGCAAACAAGATGGTGTACAGCATAGCCATTGCTTTATGTTGAACCACAAAACTGCAGTCTGCATAAGTCAACCCAAACCAGTGACACAGCAGTTCACAAGTGAAACCAAAATCCCTTACTGGGACTGGTCATGGCTGAGTGTGCCTGCAGAACAGATATATACAGTACTGTTAGTCTGCTTCCTATTCCCCAGAAATTGCCCAGATGATTAGGAACATCCCAGATGTTGAATTAAAATTCCTTTTATGTGCTCTGAAACTGCTTTCATCCCTTAGTTAACACTAGGTGATTAAAAGCAAGAAATAAAACTGCACATTATAGTTTCAATTAGCTATGCCTTGACAATAGATTCTCACAGCTTTTAGTGCATCCCTTAACTGTCAACATGGTGCCTTGATTTGTGTTAATGGATTGTTTTGTGAAGATATGTTCATTATGCATATTTTTTGAAAGGAGCATGACTTGAATGCTATATTGTAACATATGTTTAGCCAAACCAAATACCATTCCAGCTGGTCCAGGAGTAAACCAGAAACAGTTCCCTTCAGGCTTCTGCAGTCTATACAGAGATTCACGATATCCTTGCAAAACACTGATTGAAAACATTATTTAGGATTAAATGGGTACAACACTGTGGGATCCCATTCTAGAAGAACTGTGTGTGCAAATAGATTGCATCTATTACCCTATAGATATGCTTTGCATTGTATGCTTGACATTATCTGCATGCACCCAATTTACATATCAGAAGTTTAAGTACCCAACGGGGTACTGTGTTGCTTTAGTTGGCATTAGAAGAGCATGAGTGACAAGTCCCCCCCGCACATATAAAATCTCAGTTGGCATTATCAGGACTCAAATACATGTTTTAGAAATGTTGATTTTCGTGGCATTCTTTTCCTGGCTACTAAGGCATTTACATGACAACTGGACTGCCGACTCTTACAGTTCATCTGTTCTTGATGCTGTTTTCCTTCAGCTGGGGTTACAATCATCTCTCTGTGACAGCACAAACATTTCCAGAGTAACAGTCTGAGCTAGGCTAGGAAATAAGCATCACAAGTAACTGAACTCAAGGAAACAAAGATCCTTTTATGTTTGCTTGCAAAGCATGGAAATATCTTAGTATCAATCTGAACTTTGAGAAGGCTTTTAGGGCCATGCCCCTCCTCCACCTAACACAACTTCAGAATACCATATCTACTCCTTAATTTTGCCCACTTTCCATCTTGCTCCTTCTTTTGTCTTTGACAGTCTTGTCCAACCACAGTGAAGCCCGAGTCTCAGTGACGTCAATTACAGAAATGACTCCAGCTTTGCACACATGCTTGCTTCATCTGGCATGCTGTTTAACTTTCCAAAGCATGCTCACTGGTTCAGAATCAGTTGTTCCCTCTTCCTCCTGCCTACCCAATGACACTGACTCTATTTTGTCAGAGCAGGAAGCAGCGAACATGAACAGCAGACTGTGCTGATAGGATTATCTGTGTAAATAGTAATGCCATCTGCTGTCTTCACATCTGACATGAATGAAGCAAACAGAGCAATTATTAAGTTATTAGGGCAAAGATCAGTTAGGTGTTAATAATATATTGCTTAGTTTGGATAAATTATTAAGGCTGCACTTGACAGCTGTGATTCCCATCCTGTTCTATGAGCATTTGCATGTAGTAGAAACGGTAGAAAAGTTTTGTTTTTTTCTCCCAGACACTATTTGGTGTATATTAGTATTACTATTGTATTTGACAGCAGTACTAGGCCTAATGACCCATCAAGACTGACCTTACTTCTTATTGGCCACTGTCCTTTCTCTTTAGGCCCATATACATGTCTAAATTTTTCTTAAATTTATCTTTGTTTGCATTGTTGGCTACTAAGCTTGGTAATGAATTCCAGAATCCCACAATTCTTTGTGCATAAAAAAATTCCTCTTATAGGTTTTAAATCTGGACCCCTTAAACTGTTTAGTATGCCCCGTAACAAATTGCTATGCATGCCTGTTACTGTATTTTTATTTTTTATTTTATTCAATTCTTTCTGCATGGGTATCAGATAGAATTTAGCAGCTAATGGGACAAAGCTGGTATTCCTGGGAAAAATCAAGATTTTTTCCTCAGGAACAGATCAACTCTCTGTGGGAAATTATTATCTGCGTGACCTGTATCCCAGCAGGACCACTTGACGATTTATGAGAGAGCATCAAAAGGGAAAGGGTCTTTTATGTCAGGAACCTGCTAGCTAAACCAGACATCCCCATTGGGCTAGACAGGATTCTGGACAAAAAGCAGATGTATTTGTATATACAAAGTTTCAAGTCCAGATCAAACCAGTTTTCCAAGAGGACCCAGCTCTCAGGATAAAAAGGATTGACATAGGAGTGATGTCATTGGATATGTGTGAGAAGGGGGCTGGTTTGTGGAAAGTCTTGTTAACCTGCATTTTGCAAGAGCAAATCAGTCAGATGTAGGACTAAGAACTGCTACCATCTAAGGTTCACCAAGATGTCTTGTGTGGTAAGCTAATCTACCTTGCTAAATAGAGAAGAGATAAATATTTTTTTCTGTGTGTGACCTACTGTGCAAAACATTTTTTTTATTTCTGTAGAATTACCATTCACTGTAGTCTTTCTGCAGTATCCTGTATCATTTGTGTAAATATCTCAAAGTATTAAAACATTATTTTTTATGTACTTCATGTTTCTGTGACTGAGTTCTGTGAGGTACAGCTAACTGATTTATAAATTACAAAAATTGTCTTTCCTCCTCCGAAGAGAAGGCTGCATTTACCATATTTTATTTCTACAGCAAGGGATTCTTAGCTGTAACAGAAAGGGGTGGGTCATTTGCCCTTGAACAAGGAGCGCTGTACTATACTGTGTGAGTAGTGGCTCTGGAAGGATTCAGACCTACAGACACCCGAAGAGAGTGTCTATGCTGAATGGTGACAGCTACTGAGTACCCTGGCAGGTGTCTGAAGGGTTCAAGAAAGCTGGTAACATTGGCAGGCTGAGTCTGGAAGAGACCTGTTTACCAGAAACTGGTGGCAACAGATGGGATTTGAAACCGTTTTGTCAGTATAAAGTTTATCTGTCCAATCATAGAACAGGATATACAAAAGGAGACTGTGTATTCTACATTTTTTTTGTTAAGCAAGAATAAATAGATAGAAGACATTATGTCTGTGCCATATGAGTAGTGCAAACTGCTATACCTGCAGGAGCTGTGCTGAAGGAAAGAACTGAGTCATCAGGAAGGCCAAACATGAGCAGAACTCATAGCTATCCTCAAAAAATGTGACCAGGAAAGGCATGTGCTAGGGTCACTGCTAGCCAAAGTTGTGAGACAGTGACTCAGGAGAATGCAGACGAGCCAGAGCCTGTGACTAGGGCAGCTGCATAAGCAGACCAGGTACAAATGTTAGAGCTGGAGCGTTATAAATCTTATTTATTGGCACTGGAGCCTTTCTTCTGAGAAACAAAAAATCACTGTTGGGTTTTGTTAATATTATTGGGGGGAGAGGGATGAGTGGGTTAGGGGTTTGGGGGGGTGAATGTGTGCATGCTGAGAGAGTGATTAGTTAGTTTAAGCTTGTATTAGTTAGGTTGCATGTGGAGTGTGATTGTGTTTTATAGTAGTTTTATTAAATGGTCATGATAACCAGTCTGTCTGGATTAGTATTTTGTGTTATTTGTATGTTTGCTGTGTGTGTGGTAGTGTGAGTGGTGAGCGTGACTGCTGATAGGAGTGTTTTTTTTCTTGTCTTTGCACTTTTGTTTTAACATTTAGTGCTTTCTTGGGACTAATCCTGCCCGGCAGGAGATGTGCTGGTGCCACAGCCTTCCCTGTATCACCTATGCTGCCTCTTGGCTCCACGACCTTTGCCTCTTTACCGACCTCCCAGTTTCTGATACTGCAGTGAGGCACTGCAGGGAGGTCAGTATTACTAGGAGGCGTGTGGTTCATCGCGTGCCAAGGGCAGCTGAGGAGGGGGTGGTGAGCAGCATTGAGGTGGTCCAGTGCAGGAGATGCCCTGGGTGTAACCGGAGCCTAGGGAGAGGCCCGACGTGTTTGGTTTCCATACCCAGGGTTCCCACCGGACCGAGTGGGCAGGCAGCTAGAGGACCGGCTGCATCCTCTAATCCTCTTTGGGCAGTGCTTTGCAATGCCAGGTCAATGAATAACAAGACCGCAATTTTTGCAGACTTGATTTCTTCTGTTGATCTGGCTTGCATCACAGAGACCAGGCTGGGTGACACTGCAGGCCCAGTTTTTGAGGCTGCCGTCCCCCCGCTGCATATACCATGGTGCACTGTCTGAGGAAGGATCGCAGGGGTGGGGGAGTGGCCATCATTGTTTGATCCAGTTTGGGCTTCTCGGTGCACCCAGTTGGTGGCACCCGATCTTTTGAGTGTGTCGCCATACGTGGGGGTACAGGTGCAGGTTGCAGGATTCTCCTCGTTTACTGCCCCCCCCAGGGTGGGGGAGAATTCCTGCAGGAGGTAGTGGACTTCGTTATCGACTGGGTGTTGGAATCCCCCAAGTGTTTGATCCTGGGGGATTTCAATGCATGGGTCGACGACGAATCCTCGCGTTTGGTTAAAACCTCCTCCTGTTGATGCAATCACTGGGCTGTCACAAGCAGTTGCTGCTGCTACCCACCAGCATGGCCACACACTCAATCTGGTGTTCAAGCTGGGTCTTGAGATTAATAACCTCAAGATTGATCAAGTCACTTGGTCTGATCGCAGCACCATGGAGTTCAACTTTTGGGCCCCCCCTGAAAGACCCTACCCTGTGGAGATGGTCAGCTTTTGCCCCTTAAGGGGTGTTGACCTAGAGGGGCTGTTGGCATTAGCTGACCTAGCCAGGGTTGATGCAGCATGTGAGATTGGCACTGGATAGGCAATGGGCACCTATAATAGGGTGGTTGCCGGAGCTTTAGATGCCATCGCACCAGTCCGTATACAACCCAGATCCTCTCACTTGCGATCCCCTTGGATTGATGGGAATCTCAAGCAGATGAAGATCAGGGGTCAGAAGTTGGAGCGGTGCTGGTGGAAGACCCAGCTGGAGGCTGACAGACTGGCCCTATGTGCTTACTATGTTGAGTAGCGGGGGCAATTTCCCGTAAGAAGGCAGAATTTCTGTCCAGGGAAATTGCTGCGGGGAGAAACAGACTATCTCATCTGTTTTGGACCATAGACAGGCTTTTACATCCTGCCTGTCTTTGGCCAAAAAAAAGCTTTTTGAACCACTTTATGTGAAGAGTTTGCTCTGTTTTTCTCTGACAGAGTGTCGGCAATCCAGTTGGGGATTCTGCCAGGGAGACTTTTGCCTCGCAGTGATCGAGTCGGGAGTTTCAGAGGCACTCGGTCTGTCTGGGAGGAGTTTAGGCCAGTGGAGGTGTCTGAAGTGACTAAGGTGATCTTGGAGCTGAAGCACACCCTTTGTGAACTGGACCTGGCACCAACGTGTTTCTTAATAGGATGTGTACATGCCATTGGCCCAGTGTTCGCCAGGATTGCCAGGTGCTCGATGGTGATGGGGATCTTCCCAGTTGCTTTGAAATAAGCACTGGTGAAGTCCCTCCTAAATAAATCTTCCCTTGACCCAGTCGTCCTGGCAAATTACCGTCCGATCTCCAACCTGCCTTTTTTGAGCAAGGTTGTTGAGAAATTGGTGGCACAACAGCTCGAGGATTGCCTGGTGTCCTCGGATATCTATAAGCCTTTCTAGTCAGGTTTTCGGGCCAGACATAGCACTGAAACTGCTCTAGTGAGAGTGTATAATGATCTGCTCAGGGCTAGAGATAGAGGAGACAGGTCAGTTCTTGTGCTCCTCAATCTCTCTTCATCTTTTGACACTTTGGATCACGTTATGCTATCTGTGGGCCATTTTGGATAGGGCAGGGCTTTTTGGCAACTTACCTGTTGCCACTGCTTTCAGGCAAGGCATTAGAAGCTTTTATCAGAATGGAAATAAGGACTGCATGGATTATGATAAAGTTAAAAATGCCTTGCTAAACCATTTTGAGTTGACCCCTGAGGCCTATAAATATTTAGATGGTTAAGAAATGCACCAGAGCACACCAGTGCTGAAATGTGTGTTCAGCTAAGTAACTTGTTAGAGTGCAAGGTAGAGGCTGCAAAAGTTCACCATAAAAGGAAATAAAAGATTTAATTGTTCTGGAACAGTTTGTAAAAACTGTACTTGAGGAACTGAAAATATGGTTGTTGGCTAGAACTCCAAGCTCCACGATGGAGGCAACCAAGAGGGCTGTAGAGCTCATAGCCAGTCGACCATCCACTCATCATAAAGGTAATAGGGGAGGGACATCAGGTACATTAAGGGAACCCTTGGGGTCAACCTAAAGGAAGCCAGGCTGTGCCTGACCAAAAGGAAAGTTCACTGGTTAAAAAGCACCAAGATGGGCGAATGCAGATGTTATATCTGCCACACACTGGGGCATTTGTCTTATAATTGTTTGAAAAAAATATAAAAAAACAAAGGGGGTTAGTGCAGCAGTAGGTGGTAACTCAGGGAGGTCACAGCAGACAGTGGCCTGTACTCTGAGTGCAGTGCCCTCTACCTCCACTGCACATATGCACCCAGTGGTGGTGAATGGATTGAGGAACACTAGGGCCTTTGTTTCTATGGTGAAGCAGGATTTGATTTGGGAGAAACAGATCCTTCTTTGCCAGTTTTCTAAGAGTAGAGGAGTGATGGTTCTTGCAGTCTCAGTACGAATAGCCCGTATCTTTCTAAGCTGGAAAGGCGGCCAGGGCATACGGGAGGTGGGTGATGTACCTGACCTGCCCAAGGATGTAGTCATGGTTAATGACCTCAATAGTAGGGCCAATATTGCATGTGTCACTGCCCATAACAAGGCAAGGAACTGGCTCCTGAAGACACAGAGGGGGCAGCGCACAAGGAAGCAACCCCTACCTCAGTAGCAGGAGACATTGTATATAAAGAACGAGCTGAGAGCAGCAGTTCTGAGCCACAGCTATATCCTCAGAAGAACCAAGCGATGGGCAGCTCTCCCACAACAGAGACTGTGTTTTGGGAAAGATCAAGCATGCAGAGTTAGGAGGAGTTCAGTAAGCTGACCCATCCCTGCAAAAATTAAAGGAGTTAGCCACCAGTGTAGAAGGTGATTCTCTGAGTTCTGAGAAAAGGGAGGTGTACTGGGAAAATGGACTCCTGTACTGTGAGTGGGTTCCTAAGGGAAGACCAGAAGAAGGGGTACTCTCATAGATAGTGGTTCCAAGGGACTATAGGATGCAGCTTCTGGCCTTAGCCCATGATATACCTTTTCTGGACACCTAGGGGTCAGCCGTATAAGAAGATGACTGATTAACAATTTTTACTGGACCAGTATTTTTTAAGATTGGGAAACTACTACCAAACTTGTCTGCAGTGCCAGATGGTGGGAAAGGTTGGAGACAAGGCTAAGGTGGCTTTGATTCTTCTACCTGTTATCAAAGAGCCATTTTGGTGAGTTGCTGTGGACATTATGGGGTCACTTAGCACCCCAAGTAGCACTGGCAAGTGGTACATTTTGGTGGTCAGAGATTATGCTACAAGGTACCTAGAGGCAGTGCCTTTGTCCTCCATTGAGGCTAGTAAAGTGGCTAATAAGCTGCTGGGGATATTTTCCTAGGTGAATTTCCCCAGGAGATTCTGTCAAACCAGGGCACCAACTTCATGTCTGAGCTGATGGTTAGTCTTTGGAAGAAATGTGGGTAAGGCAGCTCAAGGTCTCACCATACCACCTGACTTCCAGTCTGGTCAAGTGATTCAGTGGGTCTCTTATAACCATGTTAAGGACATTCGCTGACCAGCACGCAAAAGAGTGGGACAAGTACCAACCCCATCTCTTATTCACATTTAAAGAAGTCCCCAAGCAGTCCACAGGATTCTAACCCTTCAAGTTCCTGTTTAGACACAGGATAAGGGGCCCTCTTGATTTTGCAAGGGATGAATAGGAGGGTGAGCTTTCTCCACCAAGGGAAATCTGCTGTGGAGTATGTCCTGAATTTCAGGTCACAGCTTAAGGAGCTCATGGGTCTCTCCAAGGAGCACCTAGCTGCTGCACAATAGTGGCAGAAGACAAGGTATCGCCATGGGGCCAGAGCTGGGAGTATGAAGTTGGGCAACAGCTCAGTGGTCACGAGGGTGAATGATGTTAATTACATGGTGGAGCTACTAGACAGGTGGTGAAAACAGCATGTCTTCCATGTAAACATGATGAAACCTTACCAAGACAGGGACAAGATGGTCCTGGCTATATGCAGCTATCAAAAGGAGGAGTCAGAAGCAGACCTGCTGGTCAATCTCTTGGGAGAGGTTACGGGAGAATCCTCAGTGGATACTGTCACTCTCTCTGAGTGATTGACACCAGCTTAAGCTGCCAAAATGCATAGGTAACTGTGTATATTTGATGAAATATTCACAAGGAAACAGGGATATACCACGCTGGCAGAGCACCACGTGGATACAGGATCCTAAGCGCCACTAAGACAGCCAGCCTACAGAGTCCTAGAAGGTGTAAAACATTCCATAAAGGGAAATCAATGAGATGCTGGGTCTCCAGGTGATTCAGGAGCCCAGTAGTCCCTGGGTCTCCCCATTGGTACTAATCCCCAAAAAGGACTGGACTATGAGGTTCTGCATTGACAACCTCAAAGTCAACAACTGCACAGAGTCAGACACATACCCCATTCTGAGGACCAATTAAGTTCTAGAGAGGTTGTGGGAGACCTTTACCTATCCCCCCCCAGACCTGACAAAGGGCTATTGGTAGATGCTCCAACTCCAGAAGCCAGAGAGGGGTCAGCCTTATTCCCTTCATTTGGATTATCTGAGTTCAGGTTATGCCATTCGAGATAAAGAATGTGCCAACCACCTTTCAATGGCTCGTGGACCACATTCTGAATGGGGCTTTGTTCTCATGTACATGGATGACATTGCCATCTACAGCCAGACTTGGGAGGATCATGTCAGGCACATGACCGAGGTGTTCTACTGACTGCAGGCCACTGGGCTGACACTCAAGGTAGTGCAGTGCCAGAGAGTAATGGCAGAAGTGCCATACCTTGTGCACAGGTTGGGGAGTGGGTACATTTAGCCTGAACCAGTGAAAATTTAGCCCATTCAGGGTTGAACTATGCCCACGACCAAGAGGAAAGTACAAGCCTTCCTAGGGACAACAGGATAGTACCACAAGTTTGTGCTGAATTTTAGCAGAATGGCCAACCCCTAGCTGATCTCACCAGGAAGAAAATACTGGAAAAGATTCAGTGGACAGAAACCTGTGATACTGCATTCTACCAGCTGAAGTAGACATTGTGTCGGGCACCTGTGCTCACTAGCCCAGACTATTCTGTTAGGTTTACTGTGTAAGTAGATGCAGCTGATCATGTGCTAGGTACAATTCTGAGTCATGTTGCACATTTGGGAGAGGAACACCCAGTCATGAACCTGAGCAGGAAGGTACTGTCCAGAGAGAAGACCTATGCCACAGTGAAGAAGGAGTATCTAGGGATTGTCTGGGCTTTGCAGAAGCTGCAACCTTATTTATACAGGAGGGAGTTCACCCTGGTTACTGATCACAACCACCTTACATGGTTGCATAGGACACCAAACAGAACTCAGAATTGCCAAGGTGGAGCCTAGTACTGCAGTCAGTCCTATAATGTGGACGTTAGTCACTGCAGCAGGTCACAGCATGGCAAAGCAGATGGGCTAGCCAGTCAATAATTAGTGTCCTTGGGGTTTTGCTAGTAGGCAAGATGCTAGGAGAAACTATTATGGGTGCACCCAGAGAGTGAACTGAGTGCACAGCAATGGGATTCAGCCGGCTCACACGAAAAATCAACATCATTTAGGGCTGCTAAAAGATTTGTTATTTCTTTCTGCAGGGGGTGGGATGTAACAATTTGTTATGAATACCTGTTACTGTATTTCTTTTTTGTTTTATTCAGTTCTTTCTGCATGGGTATCAGAATTTAGCAGCTGAAGGGACAAAGCTGGTATTCCTGAGAAATATCAAGATTTTTTATCAGAGCCAGACCAACTGGCTCTGAGGGTAATTGCTATCTGTGCTGGCCTGTATTATAGCAGGACCCCTGTACAATTTATGGGAATGCTTCAAAGGGGAAGGTTCTTTTCATGTCAGAAAGCTGCTAGCTAAACCAGATATCCCCAGTGGGCTAGATTGGAGTCTGGGCCAAAAGCAGATGTATTTGTATATACAAATACAAAGTTCCAAGTCAAGATCAAACCAGTTCTCCAAGAAGACCCAGATCTCAATACACAAAGGATTGCCCTGGGAGTGATGTCATAGGACATGTGTGTCGAGGGTTGGGGAGACTGGTTTGTGAGAAACCTTGTTAACCCGTGTTTTGTGAGAGCAAGTCAGATGTGGGACTAAGAACTGCTACCATCTAAGGTTCAAATCTGCTCTCATTCACCATGGTGTCTTGTGTGGTAAGTTATTCTACCTCGCTAAATAGAGAAGAGACAAATAGGTCTTTCTATGCATGAACCTACTGTTCAAAACATTTTATTTTTCATTTCTGTAGAATTACTCTTTGCCATGGTCTTTCTGTAGTATCTTGTATTTTATGTGCAAATATCTAAATGCATTAAATTACTATTTTTTATATACTTCATTTTTGTGTAACTCAGTCCTTTGAGATAACTGGTTTATAACTGACAAAAACTGTGTTTCTGCCTCTGAAGAGAAGGCTACAATTACCACATTTTATTTCTACAGTAACTGGTTCTCAGCTGTAACATAGAGGGGTGAGTCATTTGCTCTTGGGCAAGGAGCATTGTACTGTGTGAGCAGTGGCTCTGGAGGGATTCAGACATAGAAATACCCCAAGAGAGTGTCTATGCTGAGCGGTGGCAGCTACCGAGTACTCATGCAGGCATCTGAAGGGTTTGAGAAAGCTGGTAACACTAGCAGGCTGAATTTGGATGAAATAGTTTTGCCACAGCACCCTTAACTCATCAATTGAATGATTAACCTCTGTACTCATGTCATTCATTAATATTGTGTCTGATATGATGTCAGACATTAGTAGAATGCAACTGCATTTTCATCTTTCTTTTAAGCTTTGCAGGTTCAGTATTCTTAGTCTGTTTTTTTTTTATACGACTCTTCCCTAAGTCCATGTATTGTTTTTTTGTATTTTTGTTGAATTCTTTCCAGTTTATCTGTGTCACATTTTTTTGTAAGGGACTCGAACTGAGACCCATAATCAAAACAAGGGTGTATGCATGTACGATGAATACCACCCCCAAATCCCATTATTCCTTAATTTTGTTGCCTTTTTGGTATTGTATATTAGTTTGCTTTTTTATTATGCTATTGTAATAATAAAGCATGTTTAATTTGTTAGCAGTTATGATTCTTAGGCCTTTATCCCAATCCTTGCTAGCAAGTTTATTCTCCCCCACATAATAAATCATTCTGGGATTATTTTGACCTATGTGAATTAAAGTATACCATTTTGGATTAAACCAAATTCCCCAAATTTGTGTCCACCATACCAGTTTACCAGATTGTTTTGTAATATAGCACAGTGTGTCAGTGAAGCTATATTTCCTAGGTTGGTGTCATCGGCATAACAAGTACTGCAGGGGACTGATATTCAAAATTGCACAAAGCAGAGCACAAAACTTTGTGCTGTACCTTGCGATTGCTGAAGACCCTGAGAATGCTATATTCAATCGAACAGCACACCTGCACTATTTGACTGACTTTAGGACCATGTTGGCGCAGTGCTATGTATTTATTTAAAATGTGTGTAAAATTTTGTGACCGGGAAAGGCACACTGAGCAGAAGCTCTTTTTCAGGTGTAACCCAGGGATGGGGGGTACAAAACAAAAAGGGATTACAAACTTAGGATAAAGTATAATACAGACCAAACATAAAATATACAGTATAATACAGAATAAATTCTTCATTACAATATAATACAATGAGCAGAATCAATTTTCATTATTGGATTTCATTTCACAGTATTGTACAGGAGATTTGGTAAACGGAGAGACAACAAGAATGAAAATATGTGGTCACTAATTTATACAGAAAAAGGAAGAGAGGAAGGTGGACAGTAGTATGGTTGTTGATTAGGGCAGTGGACAGCCACAAGATGTAACAGGGGATGGCCTGAGGAGGCGCACAAGTGCAGGAAAGAAGGAGGTGAGGTGGGTTTGGGGCCGGGAGGCCATTCCAGAGAGAAGGGAGTCTATAGGAAAATGCTAGTTTCCCAGCTAAGGTACGTGCTCGTGGGAGGGCAAAAGAGCAGAGGCAATTCATATGTGAATTGTAGGAGGGGGGGAGTAGCAGGTTTAAGGAGAGGTAGGTAGGAAGGAAGAGTACCAAACCAATATTTGGAGATGAATGTGGAGCAGTGGGACACGCATCTCTGCGAAAGGGATTGGAGGGATAGGGGGGAGTAAAGGTCACAATGGTGTGTCGGGCGGGGGAATTTGAGGTGAAATGACAGAAGGTATTAAAAAGGACATCTAGTTTGGTGAGAGAGGTGGCTGGTGCTGCGCTGAAGACAACGTTGATGTAGTCGAAAACTGGGAGTATCCATTTAACCAGCAGGTCACGTCTGACTGGGATGGAAAGACTACTCTTATGGCAGTAGAGTAGATTCAGTTTGGGAGGAAGTTTAGAATGAAGGGCCTTAAAGTGGGAGGAGAACTTGAGGGAGGGATCAAGCTTCTCAGTATTTGTAGGTCGGGACATCATCGAGAGGAGTGCTGGCTGGGGTAGAGAAGACAGGGAGGGCAGGGAGGCTGGCAAGTTTCTGTTTGGAGCCAAAAGTCATGGCTACAATCTTTTTTGGTATTCAATTTTAGGCAGTTATCACTGAACCCATTAAATACTGCGATAAATTCGTGTTGGAGTGGAGTTTGTACGGCTGAGGCAGAGGGACCAGCTAGGAATAAGATGGTATCGTCTGCATACATATGGATCTTGACATTGGTGCATACAGAAGGGAAGTTATTTATAAACAGGGAAAAGAGAACAGGTCTGAGGATCGAGCCCTGGAGGATACCAGCAAGGATGGGGAGGGATGGAGACAGGACTTTGTTGATTTTTACTGGCTTTGATTGGCCAATTAAATAGGAGCTAAACCAGGAGACTGTTGATGGGGAAAGGCCGATGGAACTCAGCCTGTTTAAAAAAAAAAAAAGGGTGCGAGAAGGAATCAAAGGCCTTTGCAAGGTCAATGAAAATAGCTGAGGTGATCTGCCCTTGATCCATTGCAGTGTAGACGGCATCTGTAAAGTGAAGAAGGGAAGAGGTGGTAGAGTGGAGTTTCCTAAAGCCTGATTGGACCAGGGAGAGAGTGCTGGAGACAGAGAGGAAGTAATTTAGCCTAGACAGGACAAGTGATTCTTTGACCTTGGCAAGTGAGGAGAGGAGTGATATGGGGCAGTAGTTGCCAGGGACAGTGGGATCACCCCCTTTATGAAGGGGTATGACCATAGCCAACTTCTATGCTGAAGGGACAGTGGAGGAAGAGAGCGATAGATTGAGGAGGTAAGTTAGAGAGGTCAAAACAGAGGGTGCAGAGATTGTGAGGAGTCTAGGGTGTAAGCTATCAGGGCTGGATTTAGTGGGATTCAGGGAGCCTAGAGCTCTAAGGACTTCTTCAGGTGATATCAGAGGCAGTTGAAAGCCAGAAGGCTGCATGGAGGAAGGAAGGCGGTGGGGCAGGAGAGGAGGGGGGAGGTCCTGTGGGGCAGGAGGGGGAGAGGTCTTGTGGGACGGTATCGGTTGTAAAGACATTTAGGAGCATCTCGACGAGAGGTAGGGTCTGTCAATAGGGAACCTGCCATGCATACATTGGGTGGGGGTGGGGTTCAGAGGAGGGGTGCAGGAGTGAGCGGAGATCGTTCCAGAAGGAGGACAAAGAGTTGTTGGAGGTATGCAGTCAGATTTTTAAATAGTCAGATTTTGCCTGCTGCATATGCTTTGTACAGCTATTTCAGAGGGTTCAGTAGTTATGAAGGTGAGTTGGGTCGCATGTGGCTTTGAAGCATCGCCAAGCGAGGTCACAGGTTTTGCAAGTGGATAGGATTTCTGGGGAGATCCAGGAATTGTGATGGAATTTTATCCCGACTGATTTCAGTGGGGCATGGGCATCCCATACTTTTAGGAAGACTGTTGTAAAATGGGTGAGAGCAGCATCAACAGAGTGAGTGGAGAGGACCAGGTAGCCATGGCCAGGTCAAGAAGTAATTTATCTGGGTCAAGCATTTTGAAGGGTCGATACTGGATAAATTTGGGAGGGTTGAAAGAGGTTGTATCTTTCTGATGCAATAGGTGGGGCAGTGCTCACTGAGCACATCAGGCAGTGCGCCAGCAGAGCTGATACCGTGAGGGGGATTGATAATGCCTAGTCAAGCAGGGTATGGGAGTGGGAGCGATGGTTGAGACGAGTTGGCTCCTTGATCAACTGGATCAAGTTTAGTGCTTCATTCTGGAAGCATGCATTTTGCAAAGAGGGGGTGAGTCAGTCCAGACTGAAGTTACCAAGAAGGATCAGTTTGTCTGCAGATGCAAGAGTGGTGGTGGAGGTGACACAGGAAACAAGGGAGAAGGGAGGCAGTTTGGGGGAGGCATATAAAACACCAACAAATAGTGGGGTTGAGGACAGAAAAGTGAGTTTTGCCAGGAGGAGCTGATGAGATTACAGGACAGCTTCACAGTGGGTTACAGTGCAAGAAATGGAGTTTCGGGAGTAGACTGCAAGTCCTCCTCCTCCTCCCCTTTTACCACGGTCTTGCTGATGGAGGTTATAGCCAGGGAGGGCAAGCTGGTTGTCTGGGATATGCGAGGACAGCCACGTTTCCATGATGCATAGAATGTCAGAGGAGTGCTGAGTGACCCAAACTTTTATATTGTCCAGTTTAGGAAGGAGGCTGCTGGCATTTATAGGGAAGAATTTCAAGCCCTTAGGGGGGTCATGTGTAAAGGTGTGGTTGTAGGGGCCCGGGTTTAGCTCAATATCCTCAACTAGGAGTAGGAGTAGGAGAAGGACTATAAGGTGCTAGTGAGAGGAATGTCTTTGTAGCTTTAGCCTGTATGATCGGATTGGGACACGTGTGGAGGGGGCTGGAGGTAGGAGATGTCTGATGGCTTCAAGCTTAAAGAGGGAGGTGTAGAATTATCCAGGATGGATTTTCAGCATATGGTAGTTGGAAAGGGGGGAGATGGGCAGCAGTGAAGGAGTAGGTAGGTTGGCCACACAGTGGCATGATGTGGAAAGGATGGAGCTAGGATGGGAAGGGGCTGAGACAGGAGGGGAGACAGGAAGGAAGAAAAGGAGGGCTAAGAGGAGGTGAAGGAGAATATAGGGAGAGGCCATGGAAGAGATGGGGAGAGAAAAAGTGAAGCAATAGTGGCCTCTAGTGGCCAGACAATGTAAGTTGTAAGTAAAAATGAAGCAACAGTGGCATTAGTGACCAAACAACATAAGATGTAGGTGGGGATCGAGGGAGATCGTGAAAGATGGGGAGGAGGCAGGTTAAGGTACATGCACAGCACGCTTGGTGGAGATAATAACAGGCTGGGTGGCCTAATGAACAGAGCTACGGGCTTCCAAATGGGCTGGATGACACAATCAGATGTTCAAATCCCACGAAGGGCAGGAAAGACTAAGAGGGTACTAAGTCAAGCAGCACTTCCCTGACATGGATCCTGAAGTATGCCACCAGAGTGGATGGCCCTGGAGCGCTATCTGCAGTATTCAAAGGGATCCATGCAAATGAGCTAATTGGACATGCAAGCCACTAAGGGGCCATTTGCATGCCTGTTATGGGCCAATATGCATGGGTAGCAAGGCAGGTTAGTGCACTGCTGCCCCCTCCCCCCAATTGCCTGGTCCCAGACCTGTGTAGATATCCCTGGTGCTAGTGATTCCCCCGATCGCCAGCTCATAATAAAGTTACAACTTCCCTGGTGCTAGTGGTACCCCCTCCGATCACCAGCCCATAATAAAGTTACAGCTTCCCTAGTGCTAGTGGTACCCCCTTCGATCACCCTCCTGTAATACAGTTAAACCTTCCCTGGTGCTAGTGGTCCCTCCTCCGATTGCCAGCCCATAATAAATTTAAACCTTCACTGGTGCTAGTGATTCCCTTCTCCATCTGATCACCAGTCCGTAGGAAAATTGACAACCCTCCCTGATGTCTAGCACCCTCTGCAGCACTGAAATACCACCCCCAATCACATTACCAGTATCCTCAGTGCCATGGGTGCGAATATGGGGACCGGCACAGCCCTCCTCACACCTCCTTGACCAGCCGCCTTTTGTCCACGCAGGGAGCAAGCATCTTATTTATAGGACAGGGTGCATCACCCCTCCCTATAAATAAAATGCCTGCTCCCTGCCTGGACATATAGCGGCTGGCCAAGGAGGTATGAGGAGTGCTACACTGGTCGGTGTATGCGCACCCGTGGCACCGAGGATACTGGTAAGGTGACTGGGGGTGGTTGTTTAGTGCCATGGGGGCACTAGATGCCAGGGAGGGTTGTCAATTTTCCTACAGGTTGGCGATTGGAGGGAGGGGGACCACTAGCACCAGAGAAAGTTAAACTGTATTATGGACAGGCAACCATAGGGAGAAGGGGACAACTAGCACCAGGGAAGTTTTCATTCTAGTATGGGATGGCAATTGGAGAGGGGGTGCCGCAGACCATGGGGGGGATGTGTGCTTCCACTGTGGACAACTGGCCAGGTGGTGGCATTACTTCCAACAACCACTACAGTTGCCCTGAGTAAACTGGGGTTGTGTTCGGTGGTATTTGCGCTGTGCAAAAGGACCACACTAAACCCTTTTTTGCACAGTGCAAAGCCACTGAATATGAGATAGTGCACCTATTCATGACCATGCCCCTCCACTTGCCCTCCCACATACATTATATTTTGCATGGACGCTAACCCTCTTTGCCTGTGCAAAGGCCCCTTTTGAATATGCAGATCTAGGGCAAACCCCAGTTTGGGTGGGCAAAGACTCGTTAGCACCTGCACAAAATTTTGAGTATTGGGCCCCAGCTGCCTATTGTTTATGCCCACACAGAAACATAGAATCAATCAATCAATCAATCAAAATCTTTATTTAACTAGGCGAACGCCATTAAGCAATATTCATTTTTGAGATGGACCTGAACAGAATACATAATCATTATACAACACAGTGTTTACAACAATACCAAACAAACGGAAACTGAGCCAGTAGCAAATACAATGTACGAGGTGACTAACAGTAGCAAAACCATAGACAATAATATATACAAAATGTATAAGGAATTTCCATGATTAAAGTCAATATTTACACAATAAACCTGGAGAATACTAGAAAGCATGAAGGAAGGGATCCATGGATTAGGTATAACAGTAGAAAGATGATACTGGTAGGGGGGAAGGGGAAAGCAGAAAGAGGGAGGGGTACCCATGAGTAGCCACAGAGTACTGGGGACTGATGGTGCAGCCAAATGGAGTGAGTGCGGGCTCCAATTTGGGGGTAGTACAGGAGGTCATTCAAAAGCGAATAGGTACAATGTGCAGGATACGGTCACAATTACCTGAACCGAAAGCAACTGACTGAAAAAGAATATAGGGTTACTAAAATGCAGTTGGAGAATGGAGTAAGGGGGACAGAATGTTAATGGGACATCGTATGGAATACTCTATTTTCAGGGGATAAGGCAAGGATTAAGGGAGGGCTCAATTGTCTAAGGATAAGGCAAGGATCAGGGGAAGCAATTACAAGATTTCTTGAGAGAATGAGCATAAAGTGTTTTGAATGCTGCTAAATTGATGGGGTGGACCAATTTCATGTTTTTTGCAACTTATTCCAGATTAGGAGTAGCACGTAACTTATGGATGCCCTACCAAAGTACGATTTGACCTTGGACACAGGCAGGGAGTGATGGAAGAAGAGGACCTTAAGGCCCATCTAGTCTGACCATAATTCTCCCCCCTCCCTAAGTTGCTATTCAGCATTTTGGTGCCCTTGTACCTATCCCAAGCGTCTTTGAAACTTCCCACAGTTTTTGCCTCCACCACTCCCTGGAGAAAGGCTGTTCCATGCATCCACTACTCTCTCTATAAAGAATAACTTGTGTGTGTTGCCCCTGAATCCACCCCCTTCAGCTTCATGTTGTGCCTCCTGGTTCTTGTAAGTGTTTTGATCCCAAACAGGTCGTGAACCTGCACCTTGTTCATTCATTTTAGGAACCTTAAGGTCTCGATCATGTCTCCTCTCTCCCACCACTGCTCCAGGGAATACATGTTCAGGTCATGTAGACACTCATCATATGCTTTGTTGTGCTGTCCTTGTATCATTTTAGTGGCTCTCCTTTGTACTGTCTCCAATCTGTCTATATCCTTCCTTAGGTGTGGTCTCTAGAAGTGGATGCTGTACTTCAGGTTTGGTCTCACCATTGATCTAAAGAATGTCAGGATTATCTCTCTTTTTCTGCTGGTAATCCCCCTTCCTGTGCAGCCCAGCACACCTTTTACCCGTAGTGCCACTTTCTCACATTGCTTGGATATTTTCAGGTCATCTGTTATAATTATTCTCAGGTCTCTTTCCTGTTTAGTGGATTCCAGTTTTACTCATCCTAGGTAGTAATCCTCTCCTGGGTTAGCTTTCCAAGATGCATGATCTTGCATTTTTTTGCATTAAAATTTAGTTGCCATGTTTTTGATCAAAGCTCCAGAGTTCTTAGGTCAGCCTTCATCTTTTCCACTCCACCTGGAGTGTCTACCCTATTGCTTAACTTTGTGTCATCTGCAAACAAACTCACTTTATCCTGGAAACCCATGAGGTGGGCGCATGAGGAAGGGTGCTATCCATTATGGTGACTCCTTCCCAGCGCAATCCCTCATAGCGATGGGCAGGGTAGGGCAACTGGATGAGGCTGTGGGCAAAAGGATGTCGCTATGCGTATGCGCAGGGTGGGTAGGAGCGAGCACGGGCGGCGTGGGCTGGGAGGGGGTTGAGAGGCTGTATAGGGTGGCACTGTGGTGGCTGGTCAAGCTGCGTCGTGGCGTCAGGGGTTGGCTAGTGGTTGCAGTGGGAGAGGTACTGGGTTCTGGTCCCGGCACCGTTGTGATTTTATTGAGCCTAACCCGAACCTTTATTTTTTCCTGCTTTCACACCCCGACATGCACCCCCTGGGTTGAGAATCCTTAAGTAGGGAGGTGCGGGGGCAAAGCCACGAGGGTGGGGGTGTGAAGAGCAGCCCCACACAAAGCACTAAAATACTGTCCTGACGCCATTGTCCTGAGGCGTCGGGGTTGTCAGAGTGCCAAAAATATTTTCGGTACTCTGACTGAGAGATAACCGTGATCGCCTTTAGGCGTTCGCCATTATCACATAAACCTCTTTATCCTCCAGTCCTTCTGATATGTCACTAATAAAAATATTGAAGAGGATCAGACCAAGCACCAAACCCTGTGGCACTCCACTAGTCATCCCACTTTTTTGTGATAGACAGCCGTTTACCAGTACCCTCTGGGTCCTTCCAGTAAGCCAGCTCCATATCCAGTTCACCACCTGTTGCCCTACTCCCATGCTGTCTAACTTGTTTACTAGCCTTGTACAGTATGTGGGACTGAGTCAAAGGCATTGCTGAAGTCAAGGTATACTATGTCTACAGCACCGCTCTGACCCACAGTTTTTGTTACCCAGTTGAAGAAGTCAGATTAGTTTGACGTGTCCTTCCCATGGTAAAGCCATGCTGTTTTGTGTCTAATTTGTTGTTTTCCTCGAGCCAGCCTTTTGTTTTGCTAAATTCCCACCTGGCACCTTTGACCAGACCTCTCTGCAGGAACCCTTTCTCTCCCACTATTTGCACCTACTTCTGCCATGCGCACTAAATTGCCCAGGGCCCTCCCACCAATTTACTTGAGCTTTGTCTTTGACTTTTTAACTAATGGCCCGCCTTTTTTTCTGCTCTTTTTTAGCCACAAGCCCAAACCAGCCTCTCCACTTCAACTGAGTGACCCTGGCACTGCTACCTGCTGGTGGCCGGACCTCTGCATCCAGCCCGCCACCCCCTGACCAAGAAAAGCAGGTACAATTGGTCAGCTCCTAGCTCGGAGCTATCAGGCTTCAATCCCCATAATTGGACTGGCTCCTGGGAACTGTGGCTGCTTTCTGATTGAATGCTGCAGATCCCATTGAGAAAGCAAGCACTCAAGGCACCTTTTTCAAATCACAGCTCGGCCACTGCCTTGATGTACTGCTCTCTGGAGAGTTTTTTCGCCAACCCACCCACCACCACCCCTTGCTCCTTTATTAAATACACTTCCCCAGTGTTCTCCACCCCCTGAGGCCTCACACTACTCAATTACAGCAACTCCTTAAAGGGGCTCTCCTTCCTGCAACTTCTTAAAGGGGTGATCTTCTCTTGTGCTCAAATTTAACTGCAAAAATGCAGCTTCATCCATTCAGCATAGGGTTTCTACTTATTAGTGTACCCACACTACAGATAAGAATGAGATCCTTGACCTCCTTAACAATCAATTTGCCACAGCAGGGATGACTTTTGATACCTCCCCAGCAAATGCCATCAGGGCACAGTTCTTTAGTCAGTCATCTGATTGCCATGATCCGGAATCTATTGACCCTTACCACTCTTTCTCCTTCTGTCTGGTCACCATCAAACAGGTTGAGGATCTTCTTCTTCAACCTGATACTAAGAAAAGTGCGGGTGCAGATATGATTGAGCCTTTCTTTCTAAAGTTGGCCTACTATATTTTGGATCCCCCTATTACCCACCTTTTCAATTTGTCTGTCAATCAGAGCTCCCTCCCCAAGGTCTGGAAGACGGCCCATGACCTCCCTCTATTCAAATCAGGGGACCCCTGTGCAGTAGCGTAGCAAATTCCCAGAGGGCCTGGGTGCAAGGGTATGTTATTAGGCCCCCCTGGTTTTGAAGAAACATTAAAATTATGATTTAGGCCCCTCAAACCTCGTGGGCCCATGTGCGACTGCACCCCCTGCACCCTTGTAGCTACGCCCCTGCGACCTAAATAATTACCGCCCAATCTCCTTGCTCCTGGCCTTGTCAAAACTATTGGAGAAGGTAGTAAATGAACAGCTCAGATCTCATCTGGAAAGTTTTAATCTACTAAACCCGATTCAATCCAGTTTCCATCCCATGCATAGTACCTCCACTACCCTTGCTAAGGTTATAAATGACTGGCAGTCTACACTTGATAACAAACAATACATATGCGCTTTGTTTCCGGACCTGAGCAAGGCTTTCAATATGGTGGACCACGATTTACTCCTGGTGACCCTGAAAAAAGTTGGGATGGACAACCGGGCCCTAAGTTGGTTCGCAAACTATCTTGTGGACAGAGAGCAGCAGGTCAAGGCTGATGGAGACCTATCGCAAAAGAAAATACTCCTTAGAGGTGTCCCCCAAGGATCCATACTTGGTCTACTTCTCTTTGCCATTTATATTAATCAAATTGACACTGGCCTAAAGTCATCTAGTATCCATCTCTTCGCTGATGATACAGTGCTATACATTGACAGATCAACTCCAGATCAAGCTATTTTGGACCTCAGGAATGATTTTGACATCCTCAAAAAAATCTACTCAACTTGAAACCTCTGCTCAATGCCAAAAAAACTAAGGCCATGATTTTCTCTCCACTGGTCCCTCATCTCAAAATAAAAAACAACAGATAAGGTTCCTCACATAAGCACCCTTTTGGGAGAAGCCCTGGAGTTTGTGGAACAATTCAAATACCTGGGGGTCTGGATTGACTACAAATTGTCCTTCATTGATCACATTGAAGAACTCACTAAGAAACTGTATCAAAGGCTTGGTATTTTCTTCAGGATCAAGCATTCACTAACCCAGGAGGCTAGAAATATCCTAGTCCAAGCTACCTTCTTGCCTCTCCTAGACTATGCGGATTTCCTATATGGCCATACTACTGGCACAGTCTCCAAGCTTGATACCCTATATCACAGAGCCCTTAGGTTAATTTTGGATGCCCCATATGACACGCACCACTGCATCCTCTATTCTTCCGTAGACTGGAGCTCCCTTGGCTTCAGGAGGCAAAATAATGCTATTCTGTGGACATATAAGGCAATCACTCATAAATTACCTCAGTACCTCACAAGCTGCCTAACTTCCTGCATCCCTAGCACCTATTCTCTCAGAAGTCTTACCATCTTATCTCTGGCTATCCCTAAAGTTAAAACGCACTTTGGTAGAGCCAAAATAAGCTTCACTCTTCCTACGTTCTGGAATAAGATCCAGAAAACCTCGGTTCTCCCTCTGCAAATCCTTGTTCCTGAGGATCTTCTCCGAGGTCTGTCATTGCTTCAAGTCAAGGTCTTAACATCATGATTTGTTACTGCTTTAAATTCTGGACTTAAACCTCAACCATTGTCTGAGGTGTCATTTGAGTCCTCCCTTCTGTCATTGTCCAAATCAAGGTCCCAACATCACGATTTGTCTTTGCTTCAAATATTGGACTTAAACCCCAACCATTGCCTGTGGCATCTGTCAGGTTTCTCCATTAGAACAGTCCTTCTTCCCTAGGCCATCATGTCAAACCCTCTCCTATCTCATCTGACCTTCCCTCCCCACTCCCTATACCCACCTCCCCTTCCCACCCCACTTGTAAGGCCATGCCTACAGTACTTATCAAAGGACTCTTACATCTCAATCTTCTTCGCACTTTAACGCTAAAGGAACTGCCACTCCTGGTTACCACTCCTCCAATGATGTTTACTGTATAAACTTTAGCTCATTACCTTGCATCCTTATATCAGTATCTATGCAATTGTATTTAAATGGCACTACCTCTTGTTGAACCAATTGCTATGTTCTGGTGGAAGTATCTTGTTACATGTGATGGTTATATGTTATGTTGTTATTATCACTACTATGTAATTGTTACGTATGTTCACTCAACCTGTTATGTCATAACCCTGTTGGCAATTGTTTTGCCCCAGGTCTATCTTGTAAATGAGCTTGTCTCAATGATGTTCCGCCTGGCAAAATAAAGATTTTGATTGATTGATAAGTGCATTGCAACATAGTGACCCTGTTAGAAAAGAAAGGGAAGGATATGGGTACGACAAGGAAGAAAAAAAATAGACCAAAGAACAGGGAATGGTATAACATGGCGCTTTGATGTCGGTGCTGAGGGTTGAATCCTCTCCTTTAGAAGCCTTTCCATTGTTTTGCCCACAATTGAAGTGAGACTTACTAGTCTGTAGCTGCTCGCACTCTCCTTGCTCCCATTCTTGTGTAGAGGGATAACTGTGGCCTTTTTTCAATCCTGTGGGACTTCACCTAGTTTAAGCAATAAGTTAAAAAGATTGGCCAGGGGAGCTGCTAGTTCCACTCTTAGATCTCTTAGTAACCTGGGGTGTATTCCATCTGGTCCCATAGCATTAGTTACATTGCGTTTCTTCAGCTCCTGCAGCACTCTTTCCTTTGTGAAGGGTCCTGAATATATTCCGCCACCGTCTGTGCTGCCCCCTGTAAGGGAGGGTCTGCAACTTTCCTCCTCCTTGGTGAATATGGAGCAGAAATATCTGTTGAGGATTTCTGCTTTGTCTTTGTCATCCTTGGTGTCTCCCCCATCTTCCTTTGTGAGTCTGACAATACTCCCTTTTATCTTTCTCTTCTCTCTGATATTTATTTAGATTTTGATAACCGGGTAAGCTCAATGAGACCAGAGGTCCCTTTTTCAGGAGTGACCCAGGATTAGTTACAAGTGAGGTTACACACATAGCAGGAGTAAATAGCAGATTACATTTGTTGGTTTAGGCAGAGTACATTACAGAGTATGACAGAGCAGGTACAATGTGCTAGCACAGTATACAATACAATGCGTAAGTTAATTCGAAAATTAGGAGGGTGAGGAAATGCCAGCAGTAGAGTAGCAGAGTGTTATAGTAACACTATCAAGTTAACAAATACAGGGAGCTAGCGATTACAGCCACAAAGACTAAGCTCCAAGAGATTCACTTTCAAACCAGACTTAAATCCATGAAGAGTGGGACAACTGGCCAGGTTCTCTGGGAGAGGGTTCCATAAGTGCAGAGCAGCATAGCAAAATGATCGCTTGCCTTGGTTAGTGCGTACTCGACGGATGTCAAGGAGATGGCCAGTCGAGGATCTCAGGTCACGGCTCAAGACTCTGGAGTTGAGCAGACCATGCAGGTGAGGGGGAGTGACTGCCGTGGTAAATTTAAAGGTCTGACAGAGCGAGGTGTATACCAGTTTGTGCCATATAGAGGGCCAGTGAAGGTCAGCAAGGACCTCACAGTGATGCCTCCTAGGAGGGGAGTTTGTGGTGAAGCAAGCAACCCCATGGTAGAGTACTGTTAGTTTTCTTTGTTCTCCCTCACTAAGGAACTGCAACAAGGGTGCCCTATAGAGAAGGGAGGGGAGTAGGGTGCAGTTGGCTATGGCATGCCGGGCTTCTACAGAAAGAAAGTTGCCCAACCTGTCGAGGAGTCCTATCTTCTGATGGGTGGACTTTGCCAAACTCTCTATGTGAGGACTATAGGACATCTCCTGGTCAAGGAGGATCCCGAGATACTTAATCTTGTCAGTGACCTCTACTCTTTTTCCATTGGCTGTATTGAGCTGAAGCAGGCCGTGCCTGTCAGCACCAAGGCAGCTTGTCCCAAACATGATTGCCTTGGTTTTTTCTTCATTCAGCACAAGTGAGTTAGCAGAGAACCAGGCTTCAAGTGCAGTAAGACTGGTCTGGAGGTTGGCCTTGATTACGCTTGGCAGCTGATTACTGCAGTAGACAACAGTGTCATCTACATAGAGAATAAGGTTGTTCAGGCCGCAGACCTCTCATATATCTATAGAAGGTTTTGTCTCCCTTTTTCACTTCCTTGGCTTCCTCTCCTCTGTTGTGGCCTTTGCCATTCTGATTTTTTGTTTGCTTCCCTTTGTGTTTCTTTGTATTCATCCCTGTCCTTTTCAGACCTAGTTTTCTTGTATTTCCTGAAAGCAGTAAAACCGGAGGGGTTTTCTTTTCTTCTTTGCTTTGCTCACCCTTTTCATGCAAGGATTTGAAGTTTGTATTAAAACCATTTTTGAGATGTGCCCAGTACTCTTCAACATCCCTTCCTGTACAATATTTGCAAGGTTCTTTTTGAGACCTTCCTTCATTTTCATGAAATCTGCTCACCTAAAGTCGAAGACTTTAGTTTTTGAGTTATTAGTTTCTGTTTTTGACTTAACTTGAAACCACACCATACAGTGGTCACTGGCCCCAGGTGGCTCCCAACCTCTACCGCTGAGATATTGTTCCCATTTGTAACAGGTCAAGGACAGCATCTCCCCCACCCGTGTTGGGTCCTTTGCAAGATGTTTCAGGCCTGATCGCCGCAGAGCCTCCAGAAAGTCTTTGCTTCTGGTTGAACTTGCTGTATGGGTACCCCATTTTACACTGGGTAAATTGAAGTTACCCACCACTATCACTTCCCCTTTATTACTCATTTTGTGTATGGTGTCCAAGAGTTCTTTTGTCCCCCTCCAGCCCTGTCACTGGGGGTCTATAAATCACTCCTACTCAAGTTACTGCTCCATTACCAGCCTCCAGAGTAACCCAAAGTGTCTTAGTTTCCGTATTGCCATTTTGTGTCATAGTGGCTTTTATTCCCTCCCTTATATACAGTACATTGCCACTCCCCCGCACACACACTTTTTCTACCTGTTCTGTCCCTTCCGAAGAGACAGTATACTGGAATATTTGTTTGCCAGTCATGGTTATTGTTGAGCCAGGTTGCGGTGATGGCAACCCAATCCAGATCTGCTTCGGAGATGATAGCAGTGAGGTCAGCTATTTTATTAGTTAGACTCCATATGTTGTGAACATAGCTTTTAAAACGTGGTCTCCCCTTTTTTGGTGCCATGCCGTATGTTCAAGTGTGTTATTGTATTGACATCTGAACTTTTTTCTAATAGGTGTATTCTGTTTTCTATATTTTTACCCCTGTGTTGGTGTAGTTTTGGGGGAGAGGTAGCAGATCCTTTTGTTACTGCTGTCCCCTCCCCAGTGCCTAGTTTAAATGCTCAATGGAGACATTCAATTTCTGTCCTAGAGCTTGTACACCCTCCCTATTCAGGTGCACACCATCATATTTGAAGAGATCTCTGTACCAGAAGTCCCGCCAATTCCCAATGAAGAGGTGCCCCTTTTCCTGGCACCAGCTCTGGAGCCAAGTGTTTAGCTCCTCTATTTGATCCTTGCATATCCTTTGCTTACTGTCTTCTCTCCCCCCATACTGTGAGAACCTCGGAGAAGGCAATGATTGAGGAGTGAGAGGTTAATGTATCTCCCAAATGAGATAGATGTTTTTTTGGTCTCCTCAACTGTCTGATCCATCAGATCATTAGTTCCTATATGGATGAAAACATCTGTGCATTTACCTTCCCTTTGCATTAGCCTGTTTATGTGGTCAGTGTCACTTTTTGTAGAAGCCCCAAGCAGGCATTTGACTACTACCTCTATCCCATGACCTTGATTTATATGTGACTCCACCCCTCAGATAATGAAATCTCCTACAATCAAAATGTTCCTTTGTTCCCTGCTGCTAGATTTCTTTGATGTGCCTCCCTTACTTATTTATTTATTCTATTTAGTTTTTGTTGTCTGAGTAAGTGCACTAGAAAAATTCTGCCTATTTTCAGGCACGACCCGGCAGAGGGAGATACAGATGAAACCCAACTGACCTTGAACCAGATTAAGCTGTTGGTGGTATTTTTAGTGAATGGGGGAAATTTATTCTTACATGTTCTTGCTGTGTGTTACCTAGATGTCAGTGTTTAGAATTTGGCATTATACCCTTTTCCCCCTCTCCTTAGCAAGAGGGGTGAATCTGTTTGCTGTCTGGATTGGAGTCTCCTGATTTGGAGACTGCTGCCAGACCTTGCATGACTATTCTCTGCCCCCCCCTTACTGCCTGCCATTGTCCTGGATCAGGAGTGGTCAGATGGTGTGGAACGCTCCCCTGGCTGAGATGGTGCAGTGTAAAGGGATGAGAAGCTTTGTGGTTGCCAAGCAAGTTGTGGAGATTTTTGATTTGATCCCAGGCCTCCCTGAGTTGGTTTTTAGGTCTTCTATTGTCCAGCATATAGGGCAGTGCCTTATTGCCTGTATGCATGCCCTCTGAAAGGATGCACCGCACCATTGGCAGTAAATGATGCCCATGGTCTACAGGGATCTTAATGAGGACAAAGAGAAACAGAATTTTTTGTTTGTTTGTTTTCAATTAATCTTTATTTGTTTGTTGTATCCCTGCCCCTTCCTATTCCTAGGCAGGGACGTTGGAGTGTGGAGCAATAGCTGCAAGTTGCTCGGGAGGGTGGGAATGGGGGGGAGTGAGGATTCTTCCATTCTGCCCCTGCTAGAAGGAAATAAAAAACAATTAACCTACTTGTTTGTGTTGCCTCAGTAGATATCTGTTGTGCTGTGCACTGTGACCAGGTTCACTTCCACAGTGGAGGTGAGCGGCGCTTTTGCTTTTAAAAAGAACCACAAAAAGCTAGAAGAGGAGGGGAAAGAAAGGCAGTTAATTTATTAAGTTACAGACCTGTACTCTAATGTAGCCCAAAAATAGTTGCTAGATGAGGAGAGAAAAAGCAGTTAGTGTCGTGATTACAGCCCTTTCCTAGTATCGGATGGAAAGGAATTCTCGATGTCAAGGATTTGTTCCTGCGGCCCTGCCCTGTTACAGACTGAACACTGGATTGTTCGAGTCCCGTCAGTCGCTAATGGGGAGCTAGGAGCTGTCTCCACTGCATAAATTTGAAAAAGTACTGGGCCCAGAACCAACCCCTGTGGCATTCCAATCTGGAACACATGTTTCTCTGACAAATATCCATTTATACCCATTGCCAGGGTGTGCTCTGATAACCAAGACCCTACACATTTTATTAGACTATGATCAAGACCTAATGATGTTAATTTACTAATAAGATATTATGAGGTACAGTACGATGTCAAAGTCCTTACTAAATTCTAACATAATGGCATTGGTGGGACTCACTTATCCATGTTTTGCTTGTGTGCTCATAGAAATTTAGCAAGTTAGCAACATGTGACCGCCTGTTTTTAAACACATGTTGAGTTATGTCCTTAAAACTATTGTTTCTAAGGACAAGGTAGTGTAGCCTACAGATAGGAGTAATGAACTGCGAATGAGCTTAGTAACATCCAGCAGACCTGTGTTTGATTCCCACAACCTGACGTCCATAGTGGGGAAAATGATGGAGACAATCTTAAAAAAATGGATGGTGGAGTTCCTGGAGGCAAATGGTTTTCAGAATGACAATCACCATGGGTTTGCCCAGGAGAGATTGTGTCAAACCAACCTAGTTAAATTCTTTGACTGGGTGACACGATACCTGGATGGGGGAAAGCCTGTTGATGTTCTATATCTGGACTTCAGCAAGGCTTTTGACTCGGTCCCACAGGGAAGACTGATGTGAAAATTGGAGAACTGGGGGGTGGGTGAAAAATTGGTGGGAAGGGTGGCAAACTGGCTTGACAGCAGATAGCAGAGGCTGGTGGGGAGTTGTAGCCTCGACTCACAGAAGGGTCATCAGTGGGGTCCCACAAGGTTCAGTGTTGGGCCCTATCCTTTTCAGTGTGTTCATCATGGACATAGGGGAGGGAGTTGGGAGTAGAATGAGCCTGTTCACTGATGATTCAAATTGGAGGCTGAGGTGGACAGCAAGGAGGGAAGGAGGGCACTCCAGGAAGATTTGGTGAAGCTGGAAAACTGGGCACACCCATGGCTATTGGGATTTAATGCATGTAAGTGTAGTGTTCTGCATAGGTGTTAGAAACCCTGGGTATAGCTACCAGTTGGGGGAGTACAGTTCACCATCTCCATGACAGAAAAGGATCTGGGGTTGATGATTGAATCCAAATGGAACAACTCGGAGCAGTGCAGGAGAGTAACTGCTAAAGTGAATAAAATGCTTGGGTGTACAGCCAGGGGGATAACATCCAGGAGCAGGGAGGTTATACTTCCCCTGTACAACTCACTGGTGAGGCTGCACCTGGAGTATTCTGTGCAGTTCTGGTGTGCCTGCCTAAAGAAGGGCATCACACTGCTGGAGAGAGTCCAGGAAAGGGCAACAAGGATGATCAGTGGTTTGGGGGAAATGTCATATGAAGGATAGACTTAGAGAGCTGAACATGTACTCCCTAGAGAACAGGAGGGATAGGGAGGATATGATAGAGGTAGTCAAATATCTGAAGGAAATCAACACAGTAAAAATGGAGGGATTGCTCAAACTAAAGGGGGAGGAGGCTATGAGAGGCCATAGTCTAAAACTGATAGGAGGATGGTAACAGATGGGAGGTGAGGGGACATTATTTCATAGAGAGGGTGGTAGCACCCTGGAATGTACTTCCAGGTAGACTAATAAAAGTGGATACTATAGACAGAGGGGTTGGGATAGATGCAAGCTTGGTATGGGCTGGAGATAAGGAGAACATCGGGGTATACAGGGAGGGGAAGGAGGGGTGATGTGTTAAAGAATGGAGGTAGAGCAACTCCTGTACCTTACCAGTGAGCTGTGTTCAGGCAGACATGATAGACCGTTAGGCCTAATCTGCTGGCAACTATGTATGTAACCTCCACTTGCATACTGTGTGACTTTAAGAAAGTCCCTTAACCTCTCCAGTGCTCCCTGGTCACCCCCGAAAACAGGCACTTGTGCAAAGTAGGCCTTACCTGGTTGCCAGAAAATGAGAAAAAATAACTTATTCAGATGTAGTTATATTGTATCTTTTATTATAAGTCTAACTAATTATTCATCAGCTAAACTAGCTCGCTGATTGGCTACCGTGCCAGTCTGAAATATCTTAGAAATGCTCAGCATGGCAGCAACACTCAGCTCATTGTGCGCTCTAGGCTGACAGCAGCAGCACCAAAACATGAACTATTTTCGGTGCTGCTGTCACATAAATAAAAACCAAAAAGTGATTATTGCAATTAGACTTATAGTTGCAATAATCATCTCATAGATTGTCATTTTCTGGTGATTAACAACCAGCTGGATTGGTTTGGCCCTAGGCTGCACCTTGGGCCACCCTCCCCCCACTGCCAGTCATTAATCACCAGGAAATGACCAGTTGTTTGGTCATTATTGCTTAATTATAGATTCCATAATCTTGCTACATATTGAGGTCAGGCTTATTGGTCAATAATATTCTACACGTTCTTTACATCCCCTTTTATATATAGGTGTAACAGTAGCATGCACCCTGAACAGTGGTACTTCTCTGGAGTTTATAGACTTATTTACATGAACATACAAAGAAGCCAGCAGAAGAAGGCCATTTGGTCTATCAAGTCTGCTCGTATTGCAGGGTACATTATTAATAGTCATCACAAAACTTCATGCATTGCATTTTTTTATAGTTTTCTGCTGATATTTTGTCAGGCCTTATAGCTTTATTACTATCTAGTTTTTTTTGTTTGTTTGTTTTATTTTACCCATGACGTTTTCCATTGTTATTTTTCTAGCCATCTCCTTGATAGTACAACTATGTGTTATGTTCAAATAATTTGCATTTGTGTTCCCATCTAAGATAGTGGTGAAGTAGTCATTAAATGTAATGGCCATTCTAAATTAATGAGTTATTATGTTGTTGTTGCTGTTTGTTATTAGAGGTCTAATTATATTACTACACCCTTTGGGTGAATTTACATAACTGTAGAATTCCATTGTATTCCTCCCCCCCCCCCCCCGTCAGTTTTTGTTCTAATTTTCTTTGTCTTTCCTGACTGTATTTTTACATTTTCTAACTGCATTCTTGTATCTTGACTTGCCTCCTGTATTCTGTGTCCAAGCAAAGATTGTATAAGCTTTTACATGAATCATCCTTTTAACCTTATAATTCAACCATAATTGGATGTTTCCCTTTTTGTTGTACTTTTTCTTGTGATTATCTAATTTCTGAAAACCTCCCCATGCTACATGTGTATTATTATGTTCAAGTTACGCTCTATAGTCCCACTCCCTGTATTCTTGTTTCAGTCCTTTCCAGTTTGCTAAATTGTAGTTATCCAGTGTAGTTTTCCCTCTGGGTTAATTTTTTTGTTTCCTGGCAATAGAGAGGAAGACAGTATTGTGGTCATTACTTCCAAGTGGGTCTTTTACCGAGTAATTTAAGATTTTAACCTTCTGTGAGGGTAATACCAAGTCTAGTAGATTATTTCTACTGGTGGGTTTTTGTACATTTTGTGTTAGGTTATTTTGTATTATTTAATCACAAAATGCCCTCATACTTTTCACTTTTGTTGAGTCGATGTTACGTCAGTTAATATCTGGGTAGTGTAAATTGCCCATTATTACCATCTCTCCAGAACTCTTGTGCTTTGCAATTTCATTTAAGATTTCTTTATTATCTGTGCAGTTGGTGTTTGGTGGCCTGCAAATTATCCCTATTAACTAAACGAGGGAGAAGGGCAAAGGTATTTTCACTGCCAAATTTTGAAACTCAAATTGCAGCAGAAGATAGGTTCAAACCCCTAGAAAACATAAACACTGAATGTATACTGAAAACACTAATCAGTTAGGGGGAGGTTTTGAATGTGACAGATGTGTGCAATATGAAATACTCTACCTTTGAGAACCTCTTTGGTTCTCAAAAATAGTAGCAAAAAAGATCAGAGCCAAAAGGCTGGCCTTCAGGAAATATAAGGGAATGCAGCAGGATGAAGATAGGGAAGCATACCAAACTTCCCTAAGGGAAGCAGGGAAGGCAGTAAGGCAGGCAAAGCCCCAAACTGAGGAAACACTAGAACAACAGTAAAAGAAGGTGACAAGATGTTCCATAGATACTTTAGTGAAAGGAGAAATTCCAGAGGGGATATTGCTAAGATCAAAGGGGATAAGGGTGTGTGTGAGGAGGAGGACCATGTAAAAGCATCTATCCTAAATAGATACTTCAGCTCAGTATTTACTGAGGAGAAGGTAGGGCAGGGCCCACAGCTCAGCACCATGGACGGGGGAGGGAGGGAGGTGTGCACTGGTCCCTTCACAAAAGAAAGGGTCCTACAAGAGCTCGATAAGCTCAGGGTGGACAAGGTAATGGGATCTGATGGCATACATGCCAGGGTACTAAAGGAGCTAAGGGTGGAACTAGCAGAGCCATTACCAGAACTATTTGGGACCTCTCCTGTACTCAGAGACTCACTAGAGGACTGGAGAAGGGCTCATGTGATCACACTCTGCAAGAGTGCTAGCAGGGAGGAGGCAGGGAACTACAGACCAGTCAGTCTTACCGCAGTAGTGGGCAAGATTATGGAGGTACTCCTTAAGGAAAGGATAGTGCAACACCTGGAATCCTTGACTTCAGCAAAGCTTTTGATACTGTTCCACATAGAAGATTGATCAATAACTGGGTAGGCTTGGGGTGGGTCAGAAGTTGGTCAACTGGGTGGCAGACTGGTTGATGGACAGAAAACAGAGAGTGGTGGTAATCGGTATACAGTCAGAAAAGATGCAAGTCACAAGTGGGGTACCTCAGGGATCAGTCCTGGGGCCAGTTCTCTTCAATATCTTCATCAGTGACATTGCAGATGGACTGGAGGGTAAGGTTTGTCTGTTTGCAGATGACACCAAGATCTGCAACACAGTAGATGATCCAGATGGGGTGGGAGAATGAGAAGAGATCTAAATAAACTGGCAAAATGGTCGGAAGAGTGGAAACTGGAGTTTAATGCAAAGAAGTGCAAGATTGTGCACATAGGGAAGAGAAACCCTGAAGCCACCTATAGGTTGGGAGGGGAGTTGATGGCAGTCACAAGGGAAGACAGAGACTTGGGCATCATCATCACAGTGGACCTGAAATCATCCAAGCAGAACACTAAAGCAGTAGGTAAGGCTAGAGAGATGTTGAGGTGTATTAGTAGGGGTATCACAAGTCATAACCGGAAGGTAATAATCCCTCTTTACAAAACACTGGTTAGGCCCCATTTGGAGTACTATGTGCAGTACTGGAGACCACACCTTCACAAGGACCTTAACCAAATTGAGTCAGTCCAGAGAAGGGCAACCAAAATGGTGCAGGGACTGCATCAGAAGACATATGAGGACAGATTAATGGAACTCAATATGTATACCCTAGAGCAAAGGAGGGAGATAGGCGATATGATTGAAACATTCAAACACCTTAAGGGCATTAACAAGGTGAAAGAGTCTAACATGTTTCAATATAAGAAAAATAGAGGACAAGAGGACACAGCATGAGATTAGAGGGAGGCCGATTAAGGGGTAATGTGAGGAAGTTCTTTTTCACATAAAGGGTGGTGGATGCATGGAATGGCCTACCTCAGGAAGTGGTGGATATGAATACAGTGCAGGGCTTCAAACAGGCATGGGAAAGGCATAAGGGAGCAATACAGATAAGTATGAATAGCTAAGCCATTGACAGAGCAAATGCCAATGGCACATTCATAAAGTAGAAAAAGAAATGGGCAGACTGGATGGGCCTTGTGGTCCTTATCTGCCATCAACTTCTATGTTCCTACGTTTCTATAAATTTAACAATGTACAAACTGAATTACAAAACCTGAAAGAAATTATGTATATTGAGCAAGAAGGTGAAATCCAAAGGATAAGTCTTGTTAGTCAAAATACTCACAGCCCTGTCCCTGGATCAAAAAAAGAGCAAGAAATTAAACACAACTATTGTAGATTGTGAGCAAGTGGAAACATCCACAAGATGTAACAAGAAATGCAATCAGTATAAGAATGGAACCGACGATCAGTGGTACACAGTAAATAAGGGGAAGGTCTGAAAAAGGGACTCTCTGCACAGGATATTCAAACCAAAAACTGGTTTAGTATCTTGGCTGAAAATATCAGTCAGGACACTACCCTAAACCCTCTAAATGATGACCAGGTGAGATGATCATATCAGGTGACTCCATTATAAGAAAGTGTGACTCATTTATACTGTATGCAATGCAAACAATGAAAATAGAATGGTTCTGTGTTACCCTGGGACAAAAACAGAAGGTATTCAGGGAGTAATTTCAAAGGTGGTTAAGAGGTCAGAAAACAAACAAATACTGACAATTCATGCTGGCACCAATGATGTTGGATACATACATGAAAAAGATATATGTCAGAACCTAATTGATACCGCCTTGGAAATTAAGCAGTATGGAGCAAAAGCCTTACTCTCAGGTCTTCTCCCAGTTCCAAGAGCTGGGCACGAGAAAAACAAAACAATAGAGAAAATTAATATAAGACTTAAGAACTAGTGCAAAAAAAGAAGGAATTTTTATAAATTTATATATAAATTATTGGGGTACATTTCACCACGTGTATAATTTATATAGTAAAGATGGACTACATTTGAATTACAAAGGGGCCAAAATACTGAGCAATCTGATAAAATCAGAAATGGATACAGTTCTTTTAAACTGATTCAGTGGAGGAAGAGGGTAACCAACCATTGGGAGCTCAAACAAATGCTACTAGACCCCCAAGTAACAGAAAGTCTATTAAATTTTTATTAAGCAATGTGCAGAGTCTGAATAACAAATTCACAGAATTTCAAAGCCTACTGTACATTGAAAACATTGATGTTACCTTACTGACTGAGGCATGGTGGAAAGAAGGAGATGACCGGTCTAAACACATCCCAGGCTACAATTTGGTTAGACAAGATAGACCAAACAGGAGAGGTGGAGGAATTGCAATCTACACTTCCAAACATCTTAGGGCCATAAATATATCTTCTAAGATAAAAAAAAAACACCTTCATTAACACAGAGACCTTATGGTTACAAATAACAACAACAGTTATTATATTCTCAAAAGGAACTAGAAGGGGGACAGGATCAGATCTACAGTACAGTAGCTTCTTGTTGTTTTACATTGTTTCTTGCGGATTCTACTTGGTAGAAGGTATTTCTTTTCTTTCTTACTACTAAGGGGCTAGCAGGGTATTGTTTGGGGCTGTTGGAATTTTGAAACCTGTTTTGGTAGCTATAAGTGGGCTCATTTGTTTGATTCACTGTGTGGCAGGCTGCATTTGTAGAGGCCTATTACTTCTGTTTTAAAACATAATTGGTGTGATTTAACTGGGTCTGTTTCTTTGAATTGGAGACCTATATCTTCTAATTCCAAGCCTATTTTGATGTGTTGTTGGTGAAGCTGTTTGAATTAGAGTCCTGTTTCTTGGGTAGCAAACCTATTTTGGGGGCTTTGAGTAGAATTGTGATTCATTGTTGCTGGCTTCACTAGCTGCAAAGTTTGAGTGCAGAGTTGGGGAAGGGTGCTAATGGTCTGACCAGAGGCCTCAGCTACCTGATTGTTTCTGGAAGACTTGGGCTGGTCCCACCCTCAAACCCTTACCCCACCCACCCCTGGTCCATTATTTCCTTTATAGCAGGGGTTCTGACATCACTTCCTCAAACAGGCAAAGGATATGCACCTGTCATAGCAGAAGCAGACATCCAGGAAAGGAACAGCAGCAGGTGAAGAGGTGACTGCTCTCTTAGTGGAAGGAAAGTAAATGCAAATCTAGGAGATTTCATTATTACTTCTTCGCATTTATATTGCATTGGGGAAAGGAGGAGTAGGAGTTTGAAGAAGGTTGTGCAATGGCTACTTAAAGTCTCTTTTGAGTGTGGATAGGAAGGATAGGAATATAAAAGCAGTTGCTCAATATATCTAAACGTGTGCAACAAAGGCGGTAAGGGAAATAAAGAAAATGTTTTGCACTGATAGAGGGGGGAGAAGGGAGACTTGGGGGAGTGTTTGGTATCCTGCATCTGGAAGGGTGGGGGGTCGCTGGTGGGCAATGACAGCAATGAGTAGGGTGGTAAGCTGCAACAACTGTGGTGCACCAATCTTTCTAAAAGTTGCCTGGAGTGTGGGAGGATGTTTAGTGTGCGACCACATAGAAAAATTTGAAAGGAGCTTGAGGGTCTGCAGGAGGAACTAAGACAGGCAAGGCAGATTGGGGGTGGGTTTAGCCCAATACTGGAGGGAGGAAGAAGGGGAGATGAGGGAGGGTGATTTAAGCCAACAGTGGTGAGGAGAGGGTCAGAAGAAGGGAAGCAGAGACAAAGGGGCCCAGGCCAGGAAGAACAATTGCGGGGAAACCAGGTCAGGAGACAAAAGACAAATGGAAGGAGGAGATAGGGACTTGTGAGGGGAGGCGAAGAAGTGGCAAAAGTCATGGAGTGCAAAGGAGAGAACAGGTTACTATGAAGAGAGAGGGAGTGGGCATTTGTGAAGGGCCTTCAGAAAATAGTTGTGCACTGCTAGAGAGGAAGAAGGTGGAGGAGGGAAATGATGAATTTAGAGGAGTAATTGATAAATGCCTGGACCAAACTGGAGTGGGGGGAAGTTCTGCTGGGAGAATTGCAACAGGGGTAAAAGGGGGAAATAATGTGCAGGAGGAAGAAGAGGAGCTGGAAATGAGAGATGGAGATGAATGGAAGCAAGCAGGGAGTAAGAGGGGTGGAATCTTAGTGCTGGGGGACTCAATACTAAGAGGAGTTAGGTGGGGTAGCAAGGGGGAGAGGCATAGCAGCATTTGGATGGAGGCCATGCCAGGAATGACAGCGGAAAGGGTGGGACAGTCCATTCTGAAATATGCTAGAAGGGGTAGGGACAAGTCTCATTTAATTATACATCTTGGGACAAACGACCTGGCTGACAAGACAGTAGATATAGTCCAGAGGAGATTTGAGGAACTAGCACAATTATGTGAGGGGGCAGGAAGATCAGTAACTTTTTCAGAGATACTTCCGGTGCCAAAGGCAAGCACAACAAGAAAGCTGAGAATAGAGGAATTTAACGGATAGCTAAGAACCTGGTGTTGTGCTAAAGGGTATGGGCTGTTGGGGGGACCTGGGAGGACAGTAGTCTCTGTCAAGGACAGACTACACTTGAGTGAGGAGGGAAAGAAAGTGTTGAAACAGAGGATGGAGGTACGTGAGGAAGTTGGGAATTTAAACTAGGAGTGGAGGGTGGCAGTTGGGGAAGAGATATGCAGAGACCACAGGTTGGGAAACCATATGGCTTACCCCCCATAACAGTGACAAAGGACAAATGGCAAGTACTGTTGGTGATGCTAGGAAAGGAGGGCAGGATGGGGGGTGGAAGGTGGTTACCCTTAATGCTAGGAGCCTTGGGAGGAAAACTGCAGAGTTACAGATTCTCATGGCAGAGGGAGAGGTGGACATTGCAGCCATCACGGAAACATGGGCCACCCAATACAATGACTGGGACCTGTCTGTACCAGGGTACAGGTTATTTTGTAGGGACAGGGTGATTGGAAAAGAAGAGGGGGTGGCACTATATGTGAAGGAAGGACTGAAGTGAGTAAGGGAGGAAGGGAAGGAGGGTAGTACGGGTCACTTTGGATGCAAATCCAGGATTCCAAAAATAGGATTCTTAGAATGGGAGTGGTGTACAGGCCACCATCTCAGACGGAGTAGTTAGACAGGGAACTAGCGGGACAGATCAGGAGGACCTGCGAGAAGGGTAGTGTGGTGATTGTGGGGACTTCAACATGCCAGGAGTGGACTGGAGCACCCCAACAACCAGGAACAGAAGGAGCAGGTAGCTGGATGCCTTCCAGACAGCTTCCTGCTGCAAATGGTCAGTGAACCAACCAGGTTAGGGAATACCCTTGACCTTGAGCTGGCAAATGGGGACTTTGTGAGAGAACTTCAGTGGAGGAACCACTGTCAGGAGTGACCACCACTCAGTATGGCTCACATTGGATATGGGCAAGGAAGGAGTGGAATCTGGCACAAGAGTGCTGGACTTCAGGAGGGCCGACTTTGGGAGGATGGGGAAGTGGTAAAGGGTACCTGGCCAGAATTCAATCTAGTATGGACACTAACCAGAGGTGGGAGCTCATAAAGCTGGGGATAGTGGAGGCAACCAAAACCTGCTGCAAAGCCCAGAGCAAGAAGGCTAGGGCTAAGAAACCAAGCTGGTTGAGCAAGGAGGTCATGGAAAAGGTAAGGAGGAAAAGAGCTGCCTTTAGGAAGTACAAGAAAACAGGAGGTGGGAGGACAGGGAGGAGCACTTGACAGAATCAAAGGAGGTGACAAGGGCAGTAATGGGAGCCAAGGCATCTACAGAACTCAGGCTGGCACAAGGCATTAGAAGGGGGAGAAGGACTTCTTTAAGTACATCAGGGAGAAAAGGAGCTGTAAGGACCACATAGTAAGGATTAGGAAGGAGGGGGGTTGGGTGGAAGCAGAGTGCGATAAGGCGGAAGCACTAAATGAGTACTTCTGCTCAGTATTTACTAAAGAGAAGAGGGGGTGACACCCAAGGTGGGAGAAATGGCAGAAGCAGGGGGGAAGTGGTGACAGATGGGGAAATCATGGAGAGCAGAGTTCGAGAGGGTTTGAAGGCACTGAGGGTGGACAAGGCGCCAGGCCCAGATGGCATCCACCCCAGGGTACTGAAGGAGCTGGCAGAGGTCCTTGCAGGACCTTTGCAGACCTATTTAATGCCTCACTACATTTGGGGTGTGTACCTCAGGACTGGAGGATGGCTCATGTGGTGCCCTCCACAAGAGTGGCCCAAGGATGAACGGAAACTACAGACCAGTGAGCCTCACATCCATCATGGGTAAGCTAATAGAGACTATCCTGAAGGAGAGGCTGGTGGCCCTCCTAGAGGCCAAAGGACTACAGGACAGCAGACAGCATGGCTTCCATGTGGCAGATCCTGCCCAAACCAACCTGGTTGAGTTCTATGACTGGGTAACTAGGCAACTGGACAGGGGACATGCAGTGGATGTCCTGTATCTGGGCTTCAGTAAGGCATTCGACTCAGTGCCACATGGAAGGCTGGGAAGGAAGTTAGTAGGCACAGGGCGGGTGCAAAGCTGGTGAGATGGGTAGGAAACTGGCTGCAGGGAAGGCAACAGAGGGTGGTGGTGGGTGGGAGCTCTCACACCCAAGGGCAGTGACGCGGTGTTCCACAGGGCTCAGTGTTGGGACCAGTGTTGTTTGGGATATTCATTGCAGACATATCATGGGACATCAAGAGCAAGATCAGTCTGTTTGCTGATGATACCAAGGTAGGCACGGTGGTGGATGACCTAGGGGATGGCAGGTTGCAGGATGATCTGGCAAAGCTTTAAACCTGGTCAGACACCTGGCAACTGGGGTTTAATGCCAAAAAGTGCAAGGTGCTGCATTTTGGGATGAAGAACCCAAGGAGGAGTCACCAGCTAGGGGGAGTGCAGCTAGCCCAGACAGAGGAGGAGAAGGATCTGGGTGTGTTTATTACAGGGTCAATGAACAACTCCACACAATGTAGGAAGGCAGCTGCAAAGGCCAACAAAATGATGGGTTGTATTGCAAGGGGTATATCCTCGAGGAGGAGGAGGTGATTCTGCCACTGTATAGATCATTAGTTAGACCACACCTGGAGTACTACGGCAGTACTGGCGTCCGATCTGAAGAGGGACATTGTTACTGGAGGTGCAGCTGAGGTGACAAAGATGATCAAGGGGCTGGGGGACTTATCATATGAGAGTAGGTTGAAGGAGTTGAACATGTACTCACTGGAGGAGAGGAGAGACAGGGGTGACATGATTGAAACCTTTAAATACATGAAAGGAATAAACAAGACGGGTACAGAGGGGCAGTTCAAAGTAAGGGAGGGGAAGGCCACCAGGGGCCATGATATGAGACTGGAGCGAGGAAGGTTCAGGAGGGAGATGAGGAGACACTTTTTTACAGAGAGGGTGGTGGCTGGGTGGAATACATTACCTGCAGAAGTGGTATGCAGTAGAACAGTGGACTGCTTCAAACGAGGATGGGACAGGACAAGGGGGAGGGTTAATGAAGGCGAAGGGTGGAAGGGAGGGGCAGCTGCAGAATAAGGGATGCTAGCTGCACATTCGAGCAGACTTGATAGACCTCTAGGCCTTTATCTGCTGGCAAATTTCGTATGTTCGTATGTTTGTATTCTGGGTTTATGTTACAGGGCACTCGACACATCAATAGAATCAAACCTGGAAATCATAAATGAAATAGTTAGAGCCCTAGATATGGGCAAGGTAATACTAACATGTAACTTTAATTATCCAGACATAAATTGGCCTACTCATATAGCAACATCTAGTCAAAGTAGGGACTTTCTAGAAATGTGTCTAGAAAATAATCTAATACAACATGTTACTAAATCTACTAGATTTAACAATATTTTAGATCTAGTCCTAACAACTGAAGACATTGATATATCTAACTGTATGGTAACAGCCCCAATAAGCAATAGTGGCCATGCTTCCATAACTTTTATAAATGAATATAATCATCATACTGCAAAAAGATGTACCAAAATCTACCTTTACAAAACTGCTAACACTGAAGGAATATTTGCTGACTTATAGAAAACTGATTGGAGTACAGAGTTAGAAAACAAAACAATAGATGAGGCATGGGAATTTATAAAAAAAAATACTATACATTCAATTACAAATACTCATGTTAAAAGTATAAATAAATACAGCCATAAAGATTTGAAACCAAATTGGCTTACAAATAGTACAGTCAAGTTAATCTAAAAGAAGAACAAGGCCTATGGCATATATAAAAAAGACAACTCAGATGAAAACTGGAATACATTCAAACAACTACAAAAAAACATGTAAAAATAAGATAAATAATACTAAAAAGAACTATGAACAAAGACTAGCTAAAACAGCAAAAAAATCAAATGGTAAACAAGTTAATGGCTATATAAATTGACTCAAAAACAACAAAGAGGAAGTTATTACAATAAAAGACAAAGATGAGTATATAACTGGCCCAGTTAAAATGGCAAATCTATTCAATACACATTTCTGCTCTGTTTTTAATGTACAACAACATCCCCCGAATTATATAAGTAACATCAGAGTGGGGAAGCACATATTTCAGACGAAAGATACTATAATACTTATAGACAATCTAAAACCACAAAGTGCACCTGGACTTGACAATATCACACCTTCTGTGCTAAAATTAATGAAAAACCATATTTGCTTACCATTAAAGATCTTATATGAAATATCATTACATTTTGGGGCAATACCAACTGACTGGAAGAAATCTAAAGTGACCCCTGTCTTTAAAAATAGTAGTACAGTATGACTAGTGCAAATAATTACAGACCAATAAGTTTGACATCTATACCATTTAAAATTCTTGAATCATTAATTACAAGAAAAATATAGCAACAGCTAAATAACATCCCCTATTTTGATACAAATCAACATGGATTTAAAATGGGTCATTCATGCACTACAAATTTGATTAGCTTTTATGAGCGGGTTAGTCAGAATTTAGATAATGCCATTCCAGTTAATGTCCTACTATTGAATTTTAGTCAAGCTTTCAACATCATACCTCATTGGGCAATATATGAAAAACTTAACAAACATGGTATTGATAAGTGCATCATAAGATGGATTGACACATGGCTAAATGGTAGATTTCAAAGGGTAACCACAAGAGGGCACCTGTCAACAGAAGGCAGTGTCACAAGTGGTGTACCACAAGGGTCAGTGATGGGTCTAATATTATTCCAAATATTTGTTGCAGACATAGAAGAAAATATCTATAATTACATAACCAATTTTGTAGATGATGCAAAACTAGGAGGATTGTGTTACACTAAAGATCAAATAGATTCTCTTCAGAAGGATATTGATGCCATCGACCAGTGGACTGAGAATTGGGGAATGAAATTAAACATGGAGAAGTGTTGCGTTTTGCACTTTGGCAATAAAAATTCATGTCATAACTATACTATATATAACCAAACAATACAAGAAAAAAACAACAGGCAAGGACCTTGGTGTTATTATAGACAACAAACTGGAGCTAACAAAACATTGTACTGCTATTGTAGCAAGAGCTAATAGAACGTTGAGATCAATAAAAAGAAATCTAAAGAGTAAAACACAGGGTGTACTCATGCCATTGTGTCTATCTTATGTTAGGCCACAATTAGATTATGGCAGCCAATTGTGGAGCCCCTATAACAAACAGGAGATATTAAAAATCGAAAGGGTCCGACGCAGATTTACAAAAACCATCAAGAGTCTAAAAGACTTACCATCTGAAGAAAGACTGAAAAACATAGGATTGTATATACACACTGTATACTGTACATGCTGAAGGCAAGGAGGGAAAGGGGAGACATGATTGAAACTTTTAAATATGTAAAGGGGCTCAATAAATTGGGAGAAGAGGGTTTACTTAAGAGGAAGGAAGGAGGGGGTCAAAACTAGGGGGTACAGCCTCAGACTGCAAGGAAAAGATACAGGGGCAATGTGAGAGGGTGTTTCTTCATGGAGAGGGTGGTGGAGCCCTGCAACAGACTACCAGGCAGAGTGGTGGGGGCTAAATCAGTGGAAGAATTCAAGAGGGCATGGGACAAGCATATAGGGCTGAGTATTGGGGGGAGGGCAGGGGTGGCAGGGAGGGGGAGGTGTAGGGGGGAAAAAGGACAGACTAGATGGGCTGGTAAGGTCCTTTTCTGCCGTCAAGTTTCTATGATTCTATGATTATAGTCTTGAACTCAGACGACAGAGGGGTGATATACTCTTCTATCATAGTATCATGAATGATACTGTTCTGATGTCTGATTTTAATACTGAATACAAGACAGACTTCCTAACTGTCAGGGGACTTACATTACAAGTAAAACAAAGGCACTTCGAAACAAAAAAAAGAAAATATTTTTATGCACAAAGGGCAGCAAACTTATGGAACAGATTACCAGAATGTATTATTATAAGTGCAAATAGAGAAACCTTTAAAAGGAATGTGGACAGGTACAGGTATATTGTTAATGAGGGAAACATGAACTATTATACTTTGTCCTAAAGGAGCTGCCTTTGGGCCTTGCCTTTTCTGCTCCTTATACTCTAAGTGACTCTAAGTGAATCCGATAAAGACACCATACAGTTTTCTTTATCTGTTTTTAAAATTTCTGTCACAGTATTTTAAAATAGAACCCCCTCATTTTCAACATTTCTGTGTCACAGTATTTTTAAAAAAAAAAACCTACAACCACTATTTGCTTACTATGCTGGTCTTTATCGGAGTCAGTGAAAATACCTGTGCCTTTCTTGCTCGTTTAGCAGCCCTTGAGTGGTTCACTATTGTCCATTCATTTTCCTTGTCATCAGTGTTTGTTGTATTTTGTTCCCTGCCCGTTTCCTTGTTTTCCATAGTAGTTTCATTCCTTTTCCCTCCATCATCCTGAACGTCAGTTTCTGTGTTATTTTTAGTTTTATTACTGAAGTTTTAAAGGTCCTTGATACTTTTAAGTTGGTTTAGTTCTTCTTGTATATTAAGCAGTAGTTTCTCTAGCTCAATTAATTTGTTGCATTAAAGGTAATTATACAATATGATGTTGGTCCACATGAGACATGATGTCCATTTCTATTTAGGAACCTTGCCAGCCATAGTTAATTCTTCCCTGATGCTTAGTGTGTTAACTTCTTCACATTTGATTTTATCCATCTTATAGTGAGAGGGTAGCAGCAATTGAGTTGTAGAAATTATAAATGGTTACCTGGCAATAGTGAAAAGTAACCTGGCCTGCTTTTCTGCTTTCCTGCTTCCCTTGTCTCTGCCGCATGTCAGCTCCGCCCATGCTCATTGACACTCTCTGGGCATTGACCATTTATACAGGTGGACCTGAAGTGCCACAGATCAGGACTTCTGGTTATGTGCTGTATACAAAGGGCAACAAAAGTTATGTTAAACACTCCAAAAGCACTGTTCTGCAGCATAAGACAGTTGTTCTGGGGTATTTAACCCCCAAATAGGTGTCACTGTATGCTACAGTGCACCTTTTCAAAACGGACTCCAGGCAGGTTCTCCACCTACCCAGAGTGCTTTTGCTTGCCCAACTGATAATAGAGAGAAGAGAGAGGGGTGGCTCAAGGAATGGATTTGTATTGACTTTTGGATTTGATTTCTCATGCTAAAGACACACACACAGGCAATAAAATGGCAGGGTGTACTGCCACGACACCTCCAGCTCCTCTGGTGATTGTTTTTTTATTACTACTACATGTTTGAAATGTGAGAGACTGAATCCCCAGATTGCAGAATATATGGGGTCTTAAACACAACAAATTTTTCTACAGTTTCTGTTTCATGATAGATGGGACAGATTGGGGGCCATCAACAGGCATGTTGATGGCAGCAGGCACCCTGATCACACAGCTCCAGAAATTATTGTATTAAGCTGACAGTACCCCCTGTCTATGCCCAAAAACTAAAGAGTAAATACAGACAAGCAAACATGATTGGTGTTGGCCAGTGATATTTTTTTAAACACATGACCTTAATAATACCGTATATGGCATCGCTTAAACCGCAGTCATTTTTGGAATGTTTTATATTTGGGTCCCACAGAGCTGATCTGTGTCACACATTGAGAGGATGCTGCCCTGCTGGCTACACTAAAATTTGAAAGCACAATCCATGGTGCTGCGTTACCAAAATGAACAGAAAAGCCCTAAACTGAAAGCACTGATTTCTATAGTACTCTGAATTTCTGTCACTAGGATTTGATATTTTTTCCTTTTTGCTCACTTTTCGAGGAGTAGTGTCTCACAATTGGGTGCCATAACATTGAGAGGTATGCAATAATGTAGTTTGCTTAGGAGTAATAAATTGATCCACGGAGCCTGGGATTTCCAGAGGCAGTGGTAGCTCTACATCAGGGCAGACCAGGGCACATGTCCTGATAAAGAAGGCTGTGCCCCGTTTGACATGTGATGTAGAGCTTCCCCCATGGCAACAATATAGCAGTGATCCTCAGACTGCAGTGTGATCCTCCTCTACAATGAAAACAAAACACTTGGGAGGCATTTGTTCCAAGAACAGGCACATTTTCACAACAGTATTGTCTTGGAGTAAAATGCAGCTCACCAAATGGAATTAATTTCAGTATTTGTTTTACAGTCAGTGGGTCAACTGATACAACATCTCACACTTATTTCACTGGTTCCTCAGGCATGGTTCGCCACCTGTTGTAATGCAAAATGCAGATGAGAATGGAAGAGTGAGCATAGTAAATTAAGGTAGCTACCAAAAAGGGACAGAACAGCAAATAGACTGGAGAGAAAAAGAAAGTTAGTTGGTAGTGCAGCAAGTCTGGCAATGGCACAATGGTCTGGTAGATGGAGGTTAATGGGGGGTCAGAGTGGACAGATGGGGTTAGATTTAAAAATGGCTGCATATCCACAAGACATATATATTTTTTTTACAGTAAATTGCATCTGCTATTTTGAGCTGCATTTGTGGAGAATTCTGACATTGTTTTTGCAGCAAAATCGACCACCCACAGTCATAAAAGGTACCTTAGATGTGATTTCCCCGTATTGATGTTTTGAGAGCAATTAAACCTTACAAATTGTCCATACGTGGGTGACAACACACAATAGTGTGTGCATTCATTAGGAGATACAAGCACTCTGGTGCATGCAGCATCATACATATGTGAGTAGATTATATAAGTTGCGAAAACGTCTTTAATGCTCCAGTTAGGATCAAAGCAACAAAAGTTGGGAAATGAGGCATTAGGGTTTCCCTAACATCCCACCTTCCCAAACCAGGCAGGAGAGTAGGTATGGGGTGTGCCTTGGGCTTCTCAAGCCTAATGCTCACTGCATTTGTCCAATTATTATTTTGAATAATGTTAATAATATGCCCAGTGCACCAAAATAGTTGTGTTTTAGTTATTATTTTATGTAGGCGATGCGAGGTCTGCCTGTCCAAGCACAGGTCTCCACGCTGTGGAACAGGTCAGCACATCAATATCAGGGTGAAGAGGCCTTTTATAAACACACAAAATATGAAATTTATTGTGGGCACAGAGAAAAATACCCATACACAGCTGGTAGAACAGGGAAACTGCTCTAGTTTAAACAAACAGTCAGAGTCTACTCTAGTACTGAATCCAAAATGCACAAGAATATTCTGGCTCACCTATTGGGTAGGACTTACTCACTGTCATGGTGGTCATAACAATCCCCAGTTCTGGCTCTGGACTCAGAAAGAAAGTGTTTGAACAAGAACTACAATCCTCTAAACGCCAGTCCCAAATGGAGTATGCTACAAAGCGTTTTCAGTCTTGTATGCCTGCAGTGGTGGCCATCTCTTCCAGGTGGATCAAACATGCTTACATGTTGAACAAAGTCATCATCAAAGCATGCTAAGTCCTCCCTCGCATGCAATTAAAAAGATGTCAGTTAGAGACATACACACACATATATCGCTGCAAAGTGCAACAAATAAAAATGAGACACGCCGGCCACCCGGGTTCAGGAACGGACCTGGGTCGCTGGAGGGCCAGCCGGGAGGAGAAAGCTTGAGTGTCCACCGACTGCTTGCTTTCTCTTGGGGGGAAGGTGGTATGCCACCTCGCTGTGTGCTGACTCCAGGCAGAGGCTGGGAGCATAGCAGCAGCACAGGAGACGGAAATTTCAAGGAGGCGGGGTGGACGTCGGTGTTAGCCTAGACGTCAGTGGCACACCACACCCTGGGGCAAAAAACAGGAAAACAAGTGGCTCTCCTGCTGGCCAGATGAAGACTGCCAGTTCCCGTTGTGACCAAGGAGCCCTGGCCCTCATCCCCCCCGTCTCAGCAGCTCTCAGGAGGGCCGAATGGAATGCACTGGCTCCCCTCTGGTGCCTTCCCCCTCGGAGGAGGGGAACCCATCCGGTGCAGGGTTACACCTGGAGTACCCCTCCTGAGATGGCTGCAAATATGAGATGAGGAAGGTGGGGTGTAGAATGGTTCCAGCGGGGCCTTGGCTGGCCCGAAGGAGAGTCGAGCTTGGAGCCAAGGAGCAAAAAAAATTATGAGACGTGGCAATAAAATACATGTAAAGTGTGTACATAGTGAAAAAGAAAAACTAAAGCTGGCCCAGTGGTGCAGAGGGCTGAGGCGCTGGATGTCTTACCTTGCACCACGCTGGTTCAGGAACACCTTGGGTCATCAGGGAGCCAGTACAGTGGAGGGGGCGGGTTAGAGCAGGCAAAATGCAGCTCTCCACTCCTGGGGTGGTTATCCACCCTTTCCGTAGTTCTGCTCCCATTTGGTGGAGGTCCGATAGGATGCATAGATGGGAGGGGGTGTTGGCAATTGCCAGGCGTGGGTTGGAAGGGGCCAAGCTGCTACGCAGTGTGTGTGTGTGTGCCTCCATGCGCATGCACATGCGTGTCTGCTGGGTCCCAGGTCGAGGCGAAAACTGGGGAAAAAACACATACAAATCTTTATAAAAAAGATTAAGTGACACAGTGCATCTAACACTTAAGTCTGAAAATAAGCACTTAACACTTAGATCTGAAACCAGGAAATAACAGAACAGACATGTCAAATGCAAAGTTCAGTCACTTAAAGATATAGAAAGCCCATCCAGGAGCACTGCTGTGTCCCCAGCAGAACCAGAAAGTCATATTGAGGGACAACTATATGGATGGTGTTTACATCATCAGCAGAGTCAACAAATTATGATGAGAGAGAGAGACAAGGAGCCAGAACAGACACTGTGGCGAGCTAGCCAACTGCCAGTCATTATTTGCAGCTATAATTCCGAGATATATATAATATATATATATATATATATATATATATATATATATATATGTGATTTGGTGTATGTATACAGTCATGCCACAATTATGCCAAGACAGCAGAGAAGTAAGGGAAAGTAAGGGAAAGCAAGAGAGCAGCAGCTAAAAACAGGGCTTGCCCAGACTTGCCCACTCACAAAGCCTTTAAACTTTGACAGAGCCAGCAAACTAGGAAGACAGCAGAGAAGGGCTCAGACTAGGGCACCTGTTCTGTCTCTCTCTTAGAGACACTGGTGCCGATGCTTTGAACTCTGCTGGAAGCCACACACTCCTACCATCTCGGCGGCGACTTCAGTGCTCATTCCAGACACAGTTGAAAGTCTTGTGGGAGCAGCCCAGAACCTCTGCATCGGCTGCGTTTGCAAGGAGCATCGCAGGCTGAACTGATTGGTTTTTTCGTTTATTTTTATTTGTGTTTTTTTTTTTACTCCCGTAAGTGGAGAAGTACAAAATTGCCCACCCTGCCTCCCCCTATTACTACCCTTCCCCCGGCCATCTACTGATATACACTACTGGGTCCGCCCATCTCCACGACAGGAAGGGGAACTTGTAGCATCACTATTTCCGTCTCATAAAATGCCATCATTTCCTTCAATCCTTGTCCCAGACACATCTTAATTTCATTCCGCTCATTCATGGTTCCAGCCTAATATAACAAAAACATCTTTACAGGGACAAAACAAATAAGAAACAAAAAAAGGTGCTACTCTCTCAGGGACAGCACCTTCCTGCGGCACTCATGGTTGCACAGTATCACACCTCTCCATCACCAACATTTCCAGGGTAGATAGAGGATCTATTTTTTTTTTTAATTCCCTTTCCTTTCATCCACACCTCTTTCAAAGGTGGGACCATTCATCCACTCCTGCAAAATACAAGAACACAAAGAGCTGATATATTTGTTATTCTGTTTTCATCCACACCTCAGTCCTCAAGGAAAATGAGTATCATAAATTGCCAGTGGTGCTGCTCTTCCTTCCATAAGGCATGTATACTGGCACTAGGGCACTGTCTAACATGCTGGACAATAGAGGAACTAAAAAAAATGCTCACAGAGGCCTGGAACCACATAACATATCTCCATCACCTCTTAAGGAACAGCTGACCCACTGGCCCCCATTCACCACATCATCTCCACCAGGGAGGTAGCCTGCACCATCCTCGGGCATCTGGTACTGGAGAATGGCAGGTGGTAAGGAGGAGCAGGGGCAGGTTCCATAGGTCTCAGCAGCAGTCCCCAAATCAGATACACGCATCCCAGCATCAAACAGATTTGCACCCTTGGCCAGTGCAATTAACAAGGAGGGCAAACATAGTCCAGTTAACCAACGTACAAGTTCAAAATGAAAATAAGCACTGGAGGCACCCCAAAGGAGGAAAACATCAGGGGAAAATAGGAAAAGTGTTATCGTCAGGGATTCCATGATTCAAGGAGTGGCACCCCACCTAACTCAGCACCCTGATACTCAAGTAACTATCAAGTGCCTACCGGGGGCATCTGCAAAGAGAGATACTGACCGTATTGACTGTCTCATATACAGAGAAGGAAAGTACGCTGGCGTTTTTGTCCACCTAGGCACAAACAACCTGGCAAATCAGTCAGTAGAGGAGACCAAAAACCATTTATCTCACCTAGGGGAAAAATTATCATCACAATCACTGATCATAGCCTTCTCAGAGGTCCTACCAGTATGGGACAGAGGAGGCAGCACACAAGAAATCCACAAAGAGGAAATCAGGGAGCTGAACATTTTGCTCCCAAACCTGTGCCAGGGAAAAAGGATACCTCTTCATTGAGAACTGGAGGCGCTTCTGGGACAGGAGTCTCTTCCGTTACAATGGCCTGCACCTGACCAAGAAAGGTGTTTTATTTATTTCTTTATTTATTTGGTAATTCGGATACAACCTTTTAGTATACACTCTTTTACAAAAGTTCCACATCAGGACGTAAAACAGCAGAGACATAACAAAAACTTGACAGTTTACACAAAACATATGATTGCTATGTACTACAGAATATAGATAAATAATACATTTGAATAACCTAGACAACTGAAATTAAACAGCAGGAGGAGATTCCCAATTAGCAACGTATGGCATAGCTGCCCCAGGAGGGGTCTGTCAAGGGAGAGTATCGGAAAGGGTAGGAGAAAGAAAGGCGGAAGAGTGCGAATGAGAGGTAGATTAGAGAGAGAGAGAAAGAGAGAGAGAGAGGGAAAGGGATTGGGAGAAGAATATTTAGGGGGGAGAGTGGGTGGAAAGGGAGGTGTTGGGGGTATGGAGGGGAGGGAGCTGGAGGGAGCTAGAGAGGGGGGTGGCAAGGGATGGCAGGTGGGGGTCCAGGGTAGGTAAAACAGGAGGAAAGCTCAGACAGACAAGAGGGGTATCTGGGTTGAGGATATGGACTCAGATAAGGGAGTCAGAGGTGTTTAAGAGCGGGTATCCAGGCAGTGCACCCCTGCAGGACGACACCCTGATGGTGAAACATAAAAAAGACCATTACAGCGACATTCACTGTATGGCCCTTTTTGGTGCTTCCTTTCATGATGTTCCATCCCCGGACCAACTCCGACCTAGAGTTGATAATCCTAAAGTCCGGGGTGGGATCAGCCCCCAGAAAACACTCGCTGCATGGGCGGCACAATACCGACGTTGGTATTGTGCCGTCACTGTGGGGGAGGTCGGCATTTTCGCTGTCAACCTCCCTTGGTGCTTCCGTATCCAGGTTGAAGATATGGATTCAGGTAAGGCAGTCGCAGGCATTTGAGTTCAGCAAGTATTGCTTCAGTTCTCTTTTAAAGGACCGAACATTTGTTGTATTAAGAGCTGCAGCAGGGATCTCATTTAGCCGTAGTGGAGCTCAGTACATGAAGGATCTTTGTCCTAGGGAATTTCTATGAAATGGGACATCCAACTGTGTTGTCACTGTTCTTCGTGTGTTGTATTCAGAGCTTGCTTCCTTTACCAGGTCTGCAATGCAGGTAGGGGTTAGGGAGAGCATGGCCTTTCACCCTAGCAGGCAAGTTTGGTATTTGATTCTGGATTGAAGCAGTAGTATGTGGGCCAGTCCATACAGGGTACAAGTGTGCATGAAGCAGTCAGCATTTAGCAATAGTCTGCAAGCCTTGTTAAGGGCAGTGGAAACCCTTTTGAGGGCCATATCAGTGGCAGTGCCATAAACCACCAGCCCATAGTCGACCAGGGAGACAACAGAGCTGGAGACTGAGAGCCGGAGGGCTTCAGCAGTCAGGCTTTTCTTGTGCCTAAACAGGATCCCTAATTTAGTGTTCACAGCTTTCACCACCATGTCAATGTGCTGAACATACGAGAGGGTATCATCCACAATAACAGCCAGGTACCTGAAGGAGTGAACCTGTTCCAGTGGGGCAGTCAGGTGATTTGTGATTGTTAGTTCTGGGTATCTCCTTTTGAGTTGGAGGCTAGAGAGGAGCATCGTCTTGGTTTTTTTGTAGTTTAGTAGCAACCTTTGGGAGTAGAACCAGGTCTCCAGTTGCTGGAAGAATGATTGTAGCTCATCCTTTAGGTGCTCTATGTGAGAGTGACAGCTAAGCAGGACAGCATCATCGGCGTATAGAATGACTTTGCTAGTGCAGGCATTGGGTAGGTCATTCAGGAACATGCTGAAGAGCAATGAAGCCAGGATGGACCCTTGAGGCACCCCTAGCGAGACTTCCTTGGATGCAGATATGGAGTGACCTATCTTGACCCTTTGAGACCGGGAGGTTAGGTAGTCCTGGAACCATAGAGTGGCATTTGGGGAAACACCAAGGGCATGCAGTTCAGACAAGAGAAGTGGATAGCAGACTGTGGGGAATGCCTTTGTTAGGCTAATGAAGACGGACCCAACCAGTTTTCCCTCATCCAATGCCTTATGGACATACTCAGTGAAATCCACCAGTGCAGTGTCCATGCTGTGGAGTTTCCTAAAGCCATGCTGCTGGGGACATTGCAGCTGGTATTTGTGAATATAGTCAGTAAACTAGTCTGCCACAATCCTTTCCAGTGCTTTAGAGAGGGGGAAGAGGATAGAGATGGGCCTGTAGTTTGCGGTCAGTGACCTATCACCTCCCTTATGCACCGGGGTCACCACTGCTTTTTTCCAAGGAGAAGGGAATTTGGTGAGCTGGAGGGATTTATTGAAAATTGTAGTGATGGGAGCGATGACTTCGTTGATTGCCAGCACAAGCAGTTTCATGTCAATGTTGTCAGACCCCATTCTGGTTTTCCCCAGGACCTTTTTAACATAACCCAGTGTTTCTTTGACAGTGACTCTCTTGAAATAAAATTGAGGGTGCGAGTTGATGTCCGGTGGGCGCCTATTATTGGCTTTGATAGGCTTGAGGTATTCAGCCGGTAGAACAGAGCTAAGATCCATGAAGGTGGAGTTGAACTCTTCGGCAATGGTGTGGGAGTCCATTGTATTTGTGCCATTAATATTTAGCAGTGATGGCTATGTTTTGTCATCCTTCCCTGTGAGTGCCTTTATATTGTCCCAAAACTGCCTCCCATCACCCCAGGTTCTTTCCAATTGATCCTTGTAGAAATTAGCCTTCGCATTCCTGATGAGATGTGTGTATTTGTTTCTGGCTGTCCTGCATCTTTGAAGGTCACTGGGCTTACCAGAGGCCCTGGCTTGATACCAAAGATTGTCCCTTGCCCTCATGTGATCTAGAAAGTCACTAGTAATCCACCCATTGTTATGGCCATGTGTTTTTCTCTTTTTGAATGGCACAAATCTGTCACAAATGCTATTAAAGTTATCAATAAAGTGCTGGAGTGTTATGTCAAGGTCATCCAGTTCCTTAAGGAGAGACCAATCAATCTGAGAAAGCACCTCCTTGAAAGCTGAGAGCTGCCCTTTCCTGAGAATTCTGCTGTTCACAAAGACAGGTGGAGCCTTTTTGAATTTATTGGACCACAAACAGGTTATAGGGGAGTGATCGCTTAGCAAATCCGGTAGTACCAAGACATCAATAATTCTGTCAGGTGAGCTTGCAAGAAGCCAGTCCAGAAGCATGTTAGAGCTCTAGGGTAGAAATTTGATGTGTTTGTGGACCATTTAAACTAGGCTCTGGAGAGAGGGTAGAAACACAAACACAATTCACTACCCCTCCCCATAAATTCACCCTATCAGAGGGGACAAACAAAGAATGGAGCAGGAAACAGGATAGGTTGCATTCAGGGAACAATACTGAAAAAGGCTCAGTATTGCAACAGGGCCCCAAAAGGGGGGCAAACCAGGCCTGGAAAGCCATGTACACAAACGTACGTAGCCTAGCAAACAAAATGGCTGACCTTACAGCTATTGTTGCACCAGCTGATCTGCACTGAGTCAACATCATGGAGACATGGTTTAAGGACAACCATGAGGGGCTCTTGGAGCAGCCCTTCCCCCAACAGAGCAGCCCTCACCAAACATCACCGGAGCCCCGGTTCTTACCGCAACTTAAAGCACACAGGCGGAGGTCGTGAGGGCTCACGGAGCAGTCCTCCCCCAATGGAGCATCCCTCCCCTAATCAGCATCAGAGCCCCGATTTTTACCGTAGGTATGGAAAAAGAACTCCTCCTTGCGTGGCCGACACTGCGTCTGTGCAAGCATTCAGTGCTTCTGAAACTCACAGTTGGGGACAAACAAAGAGGCTGCTGACTTTGGCGCCTTTTTCAATATTTAAATCTCAGCACAGCAGTGGAGATAGTCTCTGCCCACTCCTAATTTGCTCCTAAAAGCCTTGCCCTGTAGTGAACTTTGACTGTTACCTTAATGAAATAACTAAGCCACACAGTTTTAATTAATATTGCAAGCTGCTGTTTAAATTACTGTTTCTCAGCCCAGTTCTGCCACAGTCTTTTTACTTGTAAAAGCCTTGCCCTTGAGTGAACTTAGACTGCTACCTTAAGGAAATAACTCTGCCTGCACAGTTTTAATTAATTTTGCAAACTGCTGTTTCAACAACTGTTTCTTAGCCCAGTTCTGCCACAGTCTTTTTACTCATAAAAGCCTTGCCCTTGAGTGAACTTTGACTGTTACTTTAAAGGAATAACTAAGCCTACACTGTTTTAATTAGTATTTGCAAACTGCTGTTTCAGTGCTGTTTTTTAGCCCATTTCTGCCCCTGTTTTTGTTGTTTACTCGTAAAAGTCTTGCCTGAGAGGGACCCGGGACTGCTGCCTTAAAGGAACCTGTGCAGTTGCGCTTAGTTAATTTCAAACCTGCTTAATTTTTGAACCTAAAACTAATCTGCACAACGAATTAGCAAACTGTAACCTGAGCACTCAGCTATAATCCCTACCTTCTCACTCCTACTTAAAGGCCACTTCTCTCCTTCTCCTTCCTCCACAGCAAAACCCAAGAGGTGGAGGTTGCGAGGTGCTCTCGGAGCAGCCCTCCCCCAATGGAGCAGCCCTCACCAAACATCACCGGAGCCCCGGTTCTTACCACAACTTAAAGCACACAGGCGGAGGTCGTGAGGGCTCATGGAGCAGCCCTCCCCCAACGGAGCAGCCCTCCCCTAATTAGCATCGGAGCCCCGATTTTTATCATGGGTATGGAAAAAGAACTCCTCCTTGCGTGGCCGACACTGCGTCTGTGCAAGCATTCAATGATTCTGAAACTCACAGTTGGAGCCCAGCGCCAGCTTCCCACCACTGCCCTTGGTGATCATCTGCTTATATAGCAGTGGTCACGTGAGCTGCAGAATCTATCAGCTCACTTTCCCATCTGCAGGTTTTCAGACCTCTCCACTAGAGGTCGTATCTAAAATGTTCCTGTCAGCCTTCTACCCCTTAAAATGGCTTAAATCCGTGCTGCTGCTTGCCTCATTTGCTGGCAGTTGTGATAACATAATACCGTATCCTTTTCCCTCTCCTGAGCTAATAACCTGTGACTCTACTGCAATCCTGATGCGCTCCCTAAACCTCGGTCTTAAATTACCAACTAGCAAAACAGAATTCTTCCCCCTGTGCAAGGATCCCTACTCAATACTGAGGACTCGCACTGAAACTTCTTTATCTATGACTGCTGGGATGAGACATTCCCTCATAAAATTAACCTTCTACTACCCTCAAGTCAAAAAACAGCCTGAACCTTGGGCTCCCCCTCTGACCCACAGCATGGGGTGCTCCGCACCCAGGGTAGCCCCCCTCCTACTTTACTCTGATATGGGGGAAAACTCTCCCCCTCAGGGAACTGGTCCCTTTTGAATCCAGCTGGAAGTCCTTACCTGGGTACCATTAGCCTAGGCATGAGAGGCTAAATAAGCCTAGCCTAAGCATGCAAGGACCACTACTGAAGATCCGCTGTTATAACCTAGCCCTCAACCTTAACCAGTACGATCCACTGATGCCCCCCCTCCCAATTCTACTGGCCTCTCAATCAGGCTCAAGCTAGCACTTGGGGGGACATTGAATCTAACCCTGGTCCCTTTTCTCCTAACCTTACCCTTCGTGATCCCATCAACCCGCTCTGAGCAAACTCCAGTGGTCTCAAGCTGGTACACATAAACATTGGGAGCCTGAGGCACAAAATGCCTGACCTTGAGGCTTGGACCCTACTCTACAAACCTGATATACTAGCAGTGATGGAAACATAGCTAAAGCCTCAAATCCTCCCCCATGAAGTTGACCTGGCTGGCTATCAGGCTATTAGAAAGGATAGAGTGGGGAAAAAAGGGGGGGGGTCTTATCTACCTCAACTCCTCCCTGAATGCAACCCAGATTGATCTCCCCCCACTAAATGGATCACAGGGTGAGGTACTACTTGTCAAAATACTCCTGGGAGATACCAAGCCTCTCTTTATAGGGTGTGCCTACCTCCCACCACAAACTGCCGCCTCCTCTCTTGAATCCCTTACCAATGCCCTCCACAAGCGCCCCCGGGTGAGACCATCCTCCTTGGGGATTTCAATCTAAACTGGCTTTCGCCAGGTGCCTCCAAAATCAAGAATTTAATATTGGACTCATCACTTACCCAAGTGATTGCTCGGCCAACCAGGCTTAGTACCAAATCTGGCAATCACATCCTACTCGACTGGGTGCTTGTCTCCTACCCTGACCGAATATGGACTGCTGGGATTATGTCGGACTCCTGAGTGACCACTCTCCTATCTTCTGTGCCTGGTCCAACAAACCCCCCAAGACCACCGCCAGGGTGATTGAAGCAAGGAACTTCAGCCAGTTTGTCCCCGCTGACCTCTATTCTGACCTACAGAAAATCGACTGGGACCCCATTGTCTCCCTCCCCTCACTTGACAAGGTGCTAGAATATTTCACTAAAACGTTCCTGTCCCTAGCTAACCTACATGCCCCCTGGAAGAAACTCAGGGTACAGGGAAAATGCCACAAATGGCTAAGCCCTAAACTAAAGCAGACCATGCATCTCCGAGACAAGGTGTGGGGACTCTACAAATCCTCTGGCTGTAAACCGGACTGGGAGAAGTACCGAAATCTGAGGAACTTATGCACAAAACTTCCAAGCAGACCAAGTCCAAATTCCTTAGAGACCTCCAAACTGGCCATCTATGTGACCCAAAGAGATTCTGGGGCCACATAAACTCCTTCCTCAAAGGCCCTGCAAAAGAGCAAGATGACTCACTACTAGTCAGGGTTACACTTACCAATGACCCTGCTAAAGTGGCTGATGCTTTCTGTGCCTCCTTTGCAAATCCAAACGGATACCTCCCACCCACGCCTGGGACTCCCCTCCTCCCCTACATGGACAGGGTGCTACCTCGCCCCTTATTCCACCTGAAACTTATTGAACCGGAAACTGTACTTCCCCTCCTATGCAAAATAAACCCAGACTCTTCCCCTGGAAATGACCTTCTAGAACCTCAGCTGTTGAGGGCCGCAGCCCCGGCCATTTCCTATCCTGTCACCCTGCTCATTAATAGGTCCCACCACGAAGGAACGGTCCCCAGTAAATGGAAGGTAACGACCATTGTCCCTGTCCACAAAAAAGGAACCCGGGATAGAGTGGGAAACTATAGGCCCATCTCTCTTCTCTGCCCCCTTGGGAAAATTCAGGAAAGAATTGTCTATAATCAACTCCAAGACTACCTAGAACAATACCTACTCCTCTCCAAAGTACAGCATGGCTTTAGGAAAGGCCATGGCACCGACACCACCCTTATCCATCTAACATCCGACATTCTTAAGGCCATGGACCAAGGCATCCCAACGGGCACCCTATTCATTAACCTATCCAAGGCCTTTGACCTGGTCAGCCATGAACCTTTCCTTGCCAAACTTCATCATCTTGGCCTGGATCAGCTCTCACTCTCCTGGTTCACGAGCTACCTGACAAATAGATCCCAAAATGTCCACTGGAGAGGAGTACAATCTGGCTCTAGACTCATGATCTCTGGGGTACCTCAGGGCTCCATCCTTGGCCCCCTACTATTCTCACTATTCCTAAACGACATCGAAGAGGACTGTGTGCCCTGCAACCTTATCCTCTATGCGGACAACACTGTAATCTACTGCAGTGACTCCCAACCCTCTGTCATCTCCTCCAAACTTCAGGCCAGCCTCTCAGCTCTTGAAGTCTGGTTCACTGCAAACTCACTACAACTGAATGAAGAAAAAAACAAAGGCAGTACTCTTCGGGACACGACACCTGGGCAATGATCATAGTGGGTTACTCCAGCTCTCGACAGCCCTAGAGAGGAAAGTAGATGTCGCTGATCAGTTCAAGTATCTTGGGGTTCTCCTTGACCAGGAGTTGACCTACAAACTACACATCAATGCCTTAACCAGATCCATACACCAGAGGCTCGGCCTTCTATATCACTTGGGAAACTCCCTCTCCGGAGAAGCACGACGAGCCATAGCAAATTGTAACCTTCTCCCTTCCTTGCTATATGGCTCTCCTCTACTACAGTCTCTCCGGGAGACAGAGTTAAACAAACTTACCGCTCTCTACCACCGAGTAGCCCACTTTGGAACCAACTCCTCCCCAAGGAGGCATCACTGACCTACACTGGCCCACCCTAAGGCTTAAGCTAGCCTATCCTACTGCCTGCCTGACCTATAAATTCACCTTCCTAGACCACTCACCTCACCTGAGTGGTCTGCTCACCCCCAAAGTCCCCTGCCGAACCCTCCGGTCCACAGCAAGTCATCTCCTCGCCATCCCCCGTATTCACACCAACCAAGGAAAGCGTTCTTTCAATATGCGGCTTCCCACTTATGGAACACACTCCCAGCAAGCCTACTTGACAAATCTTCACTCCTAGGGTTCAAATCTGGCCTCAAAGTGTACCTTCTGGAACTAAGCCTCTGTGGTTGCAACCGCCAGATCATGTCCTAAAACATACCCCCCTCCTATGCCAGCTGATTATGCTCTTCTCTCCTTGGATCGCCTATGGTTAATGCTAAAAACACTGTTGACCTGATGTAAGCAACTGTTTCAGCCCTGTTTATTCCTACTATTTCCTGTTCTCCTTGTATATTGCCTACTTCCTGACCTGTACCAACTTTTGTCTAATGTACCCCTATGATTATGCATGTACTCTCTGTAACTTAATATTGTATTTCACTCAAATCCTATTATAATTTTCACCTAATGTAAGTGGTCATTGTAACAAACCCCGGGTCACCCCTGAAAAAGGGATCTTTGGTCTCAGAGGGCTCACCCAGTTACCAAAATCTAATAAATAAATAAATGACTGGGAGGTAACTATTCTGGGATATTGCCTTCTTTTAAGAGACAGACCTGGAAGAAAAGGGGTTGGGTGGCAATGTATGTTAGGGAGGGAATAAAAGCTACCATGGCCCAGGACACTCATACTGAAGCTGAGGCTTTTTGGGTTACTCTCGAAGGTGCAGGTACTAGAGTAGGAGTATTATACAGACCCCCAGCGATCAGCTTGCAGGGGGTCAAGGAGATACTAGAATCCATTTACAATATGAGTTTTAAGGGGGATGTAGTATTGGTGGGCAACTTCCATTTACCAGACGTAAATTGGGGAAACCATTCCGCTACTACAACAAGAAGCAAAGACTTCCTTGACACTCTGCACTTACCAGGCCTAAGACAGTTTGTCAAGGAACCCATAAAGGGGAAGCCATCCTTGACCTGTTACTCACCAACAGTGACATCATATCAAGGGTAGAAGTCAAGAGCAACCTAGGATCTAGCGACCACCAGATGATGTAGTTCCAGGTTAAAATGGAAAAAGAAATCAAGCACAATTAAACTAAAATCTTGGACTTCAGACATGTAGATTTTGATAAAATGAGGGAAAAGTTCATACTTAACCTGGCTAAATTAACATGGATAGGGCCAGCCCGGTGGTGCTGAGGGCTGAGGCACTGGACACCACACTTCGCGCTATGCTGGCGACCCGGGTTCAGAAGCGAGCCCAGGTGCCGGTGGGTCAGCAGAGGTGGGTTGAGGAAGGAGTGCCCTTGTGGTGCTCTCCTCCCCGGGAGCAGGGGATGGGTCGTCCCGGCATGCCAGCAACCCCTGGTGGAGACCAGGGGTCATTGCAGCAAGCCAGGCAGCGTGAGAACACTGTGGCTGATGTAGGCAGGGTTGCTGTGCACCAGAGCATCAGGGCGTGCCCACGTGGGGGGGGTCCTACGTGCAGAACAGGGAAAACACCAGCTCAGTGAGACAGGTGACAGCACCTATCCCCCATGCCCTCTGCCGGGTTCTCCTCAGCTAGCCTTCCAGTTCCTCCACCCGGGCCCCACCTGCAGCCAGAGTCTGACTCACAAGTGAGCCCAAGAGAGGCGATGGGCTACCCTCCCCGGGCAGGTGAAACCGGGGGTGCTGGGGGGAGAGAGAGGTGGCACAGACTGAGAGATCCACAGGCAGGCAGGAATAAGGCTAGGATGCCCGAGAGAGTTCTCACAAGCCGCAATCGGAGAGAAATAGAGTTAAAAAAAGGAAAAAATGAACACTGACAGAGGGAGTAGAAAAGTATTGGGCATCTGTAAAGGAAGCTGTCATAGGAGCATCAAAACAATGTGTGAAATGTGTGAATAAAGCCAAGAAGAGAAGAAAACCCCTATGGTTCTCCAAGGAAGTGGCTGCCATGGTCAGGGAGAAATGGATGGCCTTCAAAATATACAAGCAAACAGGATGTGAAAAAGACAAAGAAACATACAAGGAGAAACTGAAGGAAGCAGGAAAGCAAATCATGGTGGCTAAGGTGCAAACAGAAGAAAGGATCACCTCGGAGGTCAAAAAGGGAGACAAGACCTTCTTTAGATATATCAAGGAGAATTATAAAAGGGCCAGAAATGACTGTACCAGGGCCATCCGAGCAGCAAAAAGTCACTACTACAAAAAAGCCCTTTCCAGGTCATGGAACAACAGCAAGCAGTTTGGGAATAAACTAAAAGAAATCATGGGCAAGGATGATAAAGTTGCTCCCTCCATGCTTGACATTAATGGTACACCTACCATGGACCCCAAAACAATTGCCAATACCTTCAACAATGCATTTACGGACCTCAGTGGCGTTCTCCCTTCGGACTTCTTCCACGATTCTGCTCCTACTAGCTGCCTGGTTAAGCAATCTAAGCCCCACACCTCCCCACCTTTCTACTTCAGACTCATCACAAAGCATGATACAAGGAAATACCTCAAAAAGGTGCTAGGTAAAAGGAGGTTCAGTGGGGTCACCCTGGACCCAAAGTTTGTTTCCCTCACCCTAGAAGAAATTCTTGCTCCACTAACGCACATACTCAATCTATCCCTCAGATACTCCAAATTCCCACATCAATGGAAATCTGCCTTAGTGACACCAAGGTCCATAAGAGTGGGGATTGAGCCCACCATGGTAACTACAGGCCCATCCCTATCCCCTCCCACTATCAAAAGCCCTTGAGAAAATAGTTGCTGACCAATTCATCGAATACCTAGAAGAATCTCAGTTACAGTGCCTTCAACAACACAAGTTTAGGTCAGGGCATAGCACCTCCACTGCACTTCTTGAATTCTCGGGCTTCATACATAAATCCTTGGACCAAGGCCTTCTTGTCGGAGTGACATTCATTGATTTAACCAAGGACTTTGACACAGTTAATCATGCCATCCTTACTGATCAGCTAACCGGCCTTGGTCTCCCTCCAGAAACCATAAATTGGTTTCAAAGCTACCTCCACTGCCGCTCGCAGCAGGTTAAGATAGGGAATATCCTCTCCGATAGGCAGTTTGTCCACTCAGGAGTTCTGCAAGGGTCCATCCTGGGTCCTCTCTTGTTCAGTGTCTTCTTGAGTAACCTCATCCTCTTGCCAGGAAAAAATTCTTCTGTATGCCGATGACATTGTCATCTTTGTAAGTGATGCAGATCCTGTCACTCTTGAGAGTCAGCTTCAAAATAATTTTGCTAGCAAAGAAAGATGGTTCAGTAACCACAAATTAATTGAGCCAGCTCGGTAGCACTGAGGGTTGAGGCGCTGGACGCCACACCTCGTGCCACGCCAGCAACCCGGGTTCGGGAACGATCCGGGAGTCGCCGGGGGTCAGCGGGGGGGAGAGATCGAGCATCCGGAGGTCTGCTCTCCCTTCCTGGGGGAAGGTGTGGGACATGCTCGCTCATGGAGTGACCTCTGGCAGTGGCCAGAGGTTCGCTGACTGAGCAGCGCGGTGAATGCCAGGGGTGGGCGGAGCTACGGCACTACGTTGCCTCACTGGCCGTGCTCCGCGGGGGATGGGAAAAAGAAAGAGAAATACCCCAATCCTGTGGACAGATGAAGGCGCCTCGACCTTCACAGCCCACACTCCCAACTCCGGGCCATCTCCTCACTCCTGCTGGGCTCATGTGTGCTTGGCACTTTGCCCTATAAGATAGTGTGCCCTGGGTGGATAGAGAGGCCCTACCTCTGGAGGGTTCAGACCTGGAGGTGGTGCTTGGTGGCACGAGGGGAAGAGGAGTGGTCACAGCGGGAGGTAGAGGCTGGGAGCTCTGAGGTCGCTGGAAGGAGTTCTCCAGGGTTGGAGATAAACAAAGTCAAAAAAAAAAAACACAAATTAATTATGAACTACAAGTAAACAAAAACAATGCTGTTCACAAACCCACAAAGCAAACATTGACACTACCCCCTTTCCATCATCAACAATATGGGTGACTCCCTAGAATTAACCCAACATTTCAAATACCTGGGGATCACAACTGACAGCACGCTATCTTTCTCCAAGCATATTGATAATGTTGCAAAAGCTGTAAACAAGCGTATTGGGCTGCTCTACAGGCACAAACAGAATCTGACCCATGTAGCTCTCAGTATTGCTATATATAGCTCAGTGGTCACTCTGGTTGACTATGGTTTGGCAATACAGTATATGGCTCAGCCACAGAGACATCCCTTAGGCGTGTAAAAACTGCACTAAACAAGGCCTTCCGGCTCCTCACAGGCTCACAGCATCTGACTCACACATGTAACCTGTATACTGAGGCAAACTGGTTACAGTTCAAGGGGACACTCCAATTCCATACCTGCATGCTGGCAAAAAAAGCCCACCTGGGACTGCTGCCTTCCGCGGTTCAGGATCTTCTTATAAACAGCATTAACCCTCACCATACCAGAAGCTCAACCTGCCCGTATTACAAGGTTCCTCACTGTCATACCACCCTAGGCCAAAGGTCGTTTGCCTACCGGGCTTCTCTCTGGTTCACCTCCCTCCCTCCCTGAGGAAATCTCCTCTTTACCCTCCCTGGGTTTTTTCAAGCAGGCTCTCCAAAATCACTTAGTCTCTAATACCATCTATGACTGCTTCCACTAACTAATAACTACCTCCATTATCCTATCCTCCATAACCATACCTCACCTGCCTAGGTAATTAAGGTTCCCACTCTCCTCCTTTCTGAAACTCCATTATGCAATCCCTCCCCTCTTCCCTCTCCCCCCAAACTCTCTCCTGTTCCCCTCCCATCTATCCTCGACTACTGTGAATAGCCTCTTCCTTCTCTCAACTAATATATAGCAGCCTGTCCCATAACTGCACAACCTTGCTTTCATTTCCCACCTGACAAGGCCCCTGGGCTGACCCCTTCTACAGCCCATCTAACTGTAACTGTCTCTTCTCACTGCCTTACTGTCACTTGTTCTGTACTTAGCAACTATGATGTAGCCTAGTAATCTGAACCTAACTTGCCTGCACTTAGTAACAGTTTATGTTAAGTTAGTAATTCACAGTTGTATAGTGTCTTTAACCAAATGTACACTTTGTTAAAATCTACCTGTCTACCAATACTGTCTGTAAAATCTACTTGAATGTCTGATGTGGAACCTACTTAAAGAGCTTCTAGCTCGCAGGTGCAATCCAAATGAATAAAATAAAAAAAAAAAAATAGTGGCTGACCAGGACAAAGCAGAAATCGTTAACAGATACTTTTGCTCAGTATTTACTAAGGAAGAAGAAGGTTGTGGTCCCACCTTGACAGAAAAAAGTGCAGACAGCAGCAATATGAATTCGGCAACTTTCACAAGGGGTAGTGTCTTGAAGGAGCTAGAAAAACTTAGGGTTGTCAAAGCCATGGGTCCTGATGAAATACGCCCCAGGATGCTGAAGGAACTTAGGGAAGACCTGTCAGCACTGCTGACTGAACTGCTCAACCTCTCGTTTGAGGTTGGGGAAGTTCCTGTGGACTGGAGGAAGGCCACAATTGTCCCTCTTCATAAAAATGGCAGTAGAGAAAGTGTTGGCAATTACCGCCTAATCAGTCTGAGCTCAATTGTCGGCAAAATGATGGAAACACTAATTAAGGAAAGAACTACATCCTTTCTCAAAGAAAATGATATAATACACCCAAGACAGCATGGCTTCACCACAGGAAGATCATGCCAGACAAACCTAATAGATTTCTTCAATTGGGTAACAAAAACAGTAGATCAGGGCAGCACTATGGATGTAATGTACCTAGACTTCAGCAAAGACTTTGAATTGGTCCCACATAGAAGACAACTGAACAAACTTGCCAGTACAGGGGTTGGGCATAAAGTGGTAAACTGGGTACAGAGCTGACATAGTGGAAGGAATCAGAGGGTACTGGTAAATGGCCAGCTATCAGAGGAGAGAGGTAACTAGTGGTGTGCACAGGGATTGGTGCTGGGTGGGGCCTATCCTCTTCGATATTTTTATCAGTGACATATCTGTGGGCCTAGAAGACAAGGTGTGTCTATTCATAGATGACACAAAAATATGTAATAGGGTAGACACTCCTGCGGGAGTGGAAAGGATGACGGCTGATCTTCAAAGTCTAGAAAGGTGGACAAAAACTTGGCAATCAAATTTCAATGCCAAAAAGTGCAAGGTCATGCACCTAGGGAGGAAAAATCCTTGTGAGGAATACCTCTTGTGTGGAGTGAAATTGGAAGCCACAAAGCAGGAAAGGGATCTGGGGATGATTATAAGAAACGACCTGAAAACATCCAAGCAGTGTGAAAAAGCAGCGTTAAAGGTGAACAGTATGTTAGGCTGCATGGGAAGAGGAATTACAAGTAGAAAGAGGGAGGTGATTATGCCACTGTATACAGATCAATGGTAAGGCCTCACCTGGAGTACAGTGTGCAGTTCTGGAGAACTCACCTCGGAAAGGACATAGACAGACTGGAGACAGTGCAAAGGAGAGCTACAAAAATAATACTTGGACTCCACAACAAGACACTCAAGGAATGTCTGCATCATCTAAATATGTACTCCCTGGAACAATGCATAAAAAGAGGGGACATGATCAAAACCTTCAAGTGCTTGAAGGGAATAAACAAGGTCCAGGTTCAGGACCTATTTCAGATCAAGGATCATGCAAGAATGAGGGGGCATAGCATGAAGCTGAAAGGAGGCAAGTTCAAGAGTAACACAAGAAAGTTCTTCTTTACCGAGAGGGTGGTGGATACTTGGAATGGCCTTCCACCGAAGTTGTGGAGACTATGTCAGTTGGATCATTCAAGAAGGCATGGGATAGGCACAAAGGTATTATAACACTGAATAGCAGTTAAGGGAGGGGGGCTAGGCTTATGAGCAGACTAGATGGACCATGCGGTCCCCTTCTGCCATCAATTTCTATGTTTCTATGATGCCAGTGTTAAGTCAATGAACACATGGAGAGAGAGACTGGATTTCTTTTAAAAATATTTGACCTTTCTCTGACTTGAGGGAGAAATTATACTTCTAGGAGTAGAGATGCCTTCTGGGCTTAATTGAGGGAAGCAGCGGTAATAAAACTCTTAAGGGTATGGAGAGAAGCCATCCCCTGTTGAAAAGTTGCCACTTCAGAGCCCAGGATGTGTTAAACAGGATTTGAGGAAATAGCCATTCTTGACAGGACACAGTGAATTAGCTTACAGGGTGTTATACTGAGACATCAAAGTTTTGACTCTAAAGTCATGTACATGATCATTACATGTGCCAGGAAACTGTGATGTCAAAACCTTAATAAGATAATTTTGGGAAAGTGCAAGAGTGACATCAACTGGCCTAAAAGAGAAGGCCACCTTTTAGGACAAGACATAAATTTTGTGGGGTGCCTGTGGCTATATAAGGAATTAAGCCAGAGCTACTCTCTCATATTTTTTTTGCTTTGCCCAGGGTCACTGTCTTGTTTTTTTTTTTATTTTTATTTTTTTGTTGAGCAAGGGACACTCTTCTCCTGACACAAGAAGAAAAACGACTAAGACACAAGACTGCCGGTGCAAAGGAAACAATCTTCAATTTACTTTCTTTGGACTTCAAATTACTATGGACTTAAGGTAGACTTTAGATAACAGTTATAGTGTGTTTTTTCATGTATATTTTTCTACCTTTATTTCTGTCATTATGTGACCAAATTAGTGCATATTTTAGTTGTAATTGTAAGATTATTATTTAAGTATTTTAGTAAAAACAGTTGTTTTTAAGAAAACTACCTGAGTGAGATTTCTAAATTGTGTGTGAATTATGGGACAGATATAAATAATCTGTGCAAACTGTTATTGCTAAGGGGGGGCCTCCATAAGCAACCAATTGAGCAAGGGTTTGTAAGGGACATCTGGGTAGAGATAGGGAGAATACCAAAGTCTCAAGGAAGAGTCTGTAGGGATTTTGAAACAGGTTGTTGCATGTCCTGTTGGAGAAGATGAAAGCAGGAGCACACTGCTACCCAGAAGAGAGTGTGACACCTGAATCTTCCCCATTTGTGTAACAACCAAAATAAAGTCAAAGGAATGGTGAGCACTGGAAGCAGTGGTGCTTAAGCAAGAGCAGCCAGCTCACACAAACAGAAAAAAGAAAGCTCAGCACTCAGTTCTGGTTATTTCAAAATGCAAAAAGTGCAAACTTATTTTGGCAGCATGCCAGCAAGAAAAAAACAGCCCCAGCACTTCAGCCCTGCAGTGGGCCTTTCTCAGGGGGTGGGTCTCAGGAACCAACAAATGTGCATACATTTATACAATAATCATTAAAGTGACGGTCCAACAACAACATAAAAACGTGTAAGTATATTCCAAAAAATGGGCTCCTAATACGTTAATTACATTACCACTTAGGATCACTCTCACATGCTTCTAAATTCTCTCCATTGCTGGTCTGTTAGTTCTGCCTATATAGTAAGTTGGGCATGTGCACCAACACATATTGACAACAAACGGGGTTGTACATGTGATGAATTTATTAATCTCATATACATTTCCTTCTTTTGAAAATGTTTTGCCAGTATCTGCAAACTGGCAGCTATTGTGTCTCTCAGAATTGTACAACCCCTTTGGTTTGTTTCCCAGCCAGTTAGTGTTTGTACTTGGTTCTGTGGTTTGTACAAAGTGGCTGTGCATTACTCTGTCCCCTGTGTTTCTCCCTTTTGAGAAAGTTATTCTTGTTTTTTTTTGAAATTTGGCTTACCAGTGTGGGATCTGTTAGAAGAAGGGGCCAGAATTTATGGACCAAGCTGTCCACCCTCTCGGCCAAAGGACTGAACTCAGTCACAAATGTGACAACTTCATTTTTTGTTTGTTGTTGTTGCTGCTCATTGTTTTTTCCTTTTACTTTCTCATTTCTTGGAATCAATAGATCATTTCTCACTGAGCTATTGACTTTTTCTGATGCCTCATACTACACTGTCTGTGTAACTCCTGTCTCTCAATTTTTTTCTTTAGTTCCTCTGCCTGTTCTAGGCATTCAGTTTCACTGGTACAGTTTCTTTTGAGCCTGATTAGTTCACCATTGATTTCACCAATTTCCTTGGATGAAAGCTGTTGGCATGTAATATGGTGTTGGCTGTGGTGTCTTTCCTGTACCCTTTTTAGTTATTTGTTCACCATGTATATCTGTAGGCTCAAGATCTAGGAATCTGATGCTTTTCTCATCTTGTGTGTAGGTGAAATTGAGTCCCAAATCATTCCTATTCAGGCATTTAATACATTCTGGTATTTTTTCCTTGTCCCCCTTCCAACCTTCCACACAATTATGATGTCACCAATAAATCTGTAATAAATTTCCAGGTTATTTAGTAACCTGTTCCTTGTGCTGTTTTTGATCATTTTCTCTTCAAAAGAACCCATAAATATGTTAGCATAAGATGGGGCAAATGCTGCCCCAATCGCTGTTCCACATTTCTGCAAATAATATTCTTTTGGTTAAAAATAAAATAATTATGGGTTAACACAAAATAAATTGCCAATCACAAAAAAATGGTTAGAAATCAGTTCCTGATCACTGAAAAAAATGGTCTGTAGCATCTAACCCTAGGTCATGTCTTATAGAAGTATAAAGGCTGTTTACAGCTATAGTTAGTCAACAGAAATTGGTGTCCCAGATTTTTCCTTTTAGTTTATTCAAAAGGTCTATGCTACCTCGTAAGTAGGAATCTAGGGTGGAGACTACAGACTGTAAAAAACTATCAATGAAATTGCTCAAGTTGTGCATTAAAGAACCTATTCTCAAAGTAATTGATCTACCTGGAGGGTCTCTCAGGTTCTTATGAATTTTAGGAAGGATGTAAAACGTGGGCACTATGGGAAAATCTGTTTTAATATAGTCCACTTCTTGTTTTGATAGCTACCCACATTTATACCCTAGTCCAAGAATTCACAACTCTACCTGAAATGTCACTGTAGGATCACCTTTAAGTTTCTGGCAATTTTTCTGGTCATTTAGCAATTCCATACATTCAATGATGTGCATTTGTTCATCCATTAATACAATATTCCCTCCCTTGTCTGACTTTTTCAGAACTACACCCTTAAGGTTCTCTAGTTCATTAAGAGCTTTAAATTCAATTGTCATATTTCTTGGAAATTTGTTCTGATTGCTAGAAAAAAGGCTGTTTATTTTGTTAGACATCTCTCAAATACAGCTATTGCTGGGCTATATACTTGTGGACAGAATATAGATTTAGGTTTGAATTTAGAACATTCAGTATTTGTTTCAGTGAGTGTACTTACACTCTCAACTTCTTCCAGCAAAGTAGAGACATCTATCTCATCAATTATATTGTAGCCCAATCAGTATCTTCCTACGTTCCTTCAGGATGTTCTGAGAAGTTCAGTAAGTCCAAATCCAAGTGGTTAGCTAGTGTTCTGATTAAGAAGGGTTCATATTTGGCTACAAGAATCAAGACTGGTATTGTGCCCTTATCCAAAGTTTAGAGGGACACCCTGGGTCCATGCGGCAAGTGTTCAGTCGTGACCTTGACAAGCATTCTAAAAGGACTTGAGGAGGGTATCCTTGTTTCCCCCCTCTGTCACAGACTGCACTTAGGGATGGGCACTGTGAGTTCAGTGGACCTGATGTTCAGGAGTGGGTTCGTGACAGACATCATTAACGGGCTTCATCTCTGATTATTGTCAAATGAAAGCAGGTGATTGGAGATGTAGTGCACAGAGGCAGAGCCGAAAAGTCATGCTTGTGACACTACCATCTCTCTAGTGGCTCCTCCTCCTACAAGAGCCACAACAATTTTCCTGCCATAAGCATTTATTTTAGGCAGTGTACGTGAAAAGCACCAACCCAGTTACAATACTGGAAGTCAGGAAGTTCTGTTAAGTGGAGTGAGCAAAGACCTAGTGCAGCAGAGCTTACAAGTCATGCTACACAAGAATGTGTGGATGGGGCACCTAACAGAGCTGGCAAGTCATGCTGGTGCCAATTAGTGATACACAGACCCTACAATTTAGAGAGGAGCTGTCTGAAGGAGTCCACTGGAAGTCATGTACAACAGAGCGACCAAGTCATCCTGCACCCCACTGAGTGGAGAAATGGACGAGGTCATCTGTTTTGTGCTATAATGAGGTATGTATACATGCAGAGCCAGCAAGTCTTTTCATGCATCACGTGATTTAACTGGGATGGATCACAGATAACTATATAATGGTATCTCATCATTGAGACCTGTGGGGGTCAGGGTGTCCAATGTATAGATCCAGAATGAGTCTCTCTGAAGGAGTTTTTGTTTTAAGTCTCCACCTCGAGCATTAAGATCTACTTTTTCCAGAGCTACAAATCTTAATGAGGCAGGTGAGCCATGGCCTGCTTCCTGATAATGTTGAGCCATAGCGTATAACATGTCATAAAATGGGCATCCAAAATAAAGAAGTCTCATTGGTCAAAACTTATCATGTGACCATGCATGAAATCTCCTTCATGCATAGTCATCCTGGCCCTAAACCACATTACACAGTGAGCAAATCAGTCCTCCTACAACCAGAACTATCTTCCTTAAGTCCATAACCAGAATTGAACTTCCATGACAAAAATGACTGCTACCTTTACACGATAAAAAAACTTCAACTGGGCCCTAAAAATAAAACTACCTTAAATAAAACAAATTAATTAAATGTTGTTTCCATGATCATCAAACTTTTCTTACACACGTAAACAAATTAGAAACATTAAATATTGTTTATAGTTTTCATTACATTTGTTTCTTTGTTGACAATGAAAAATCCCCCTCCTATCTATACCTGTTCATCAGGGAAATCTCTTCTGCTTGCCCTGACAGTGAGATAATTGTGTCTCTGGCTATAGAAGAGGTCTTTGTTGTGTGTGTGTGTGTACAGTATGTTAGGAGAGGAACATTCTGCCAGTGGAACCAAACAGAATTTTGAATCCATGTATTCCATGGTAAACATTCCATGATAGACATTCCATATCTTGAATCTTGATGCCAGCAAAGGACAAACTTTGTCTGGCAGTAATACAATTACATCATCAATTACATTATTTGCAGTGGGCGGAAGGACTATTTTATCATAAATGCATACAAGTAAGTCTATTATTTCTACATATAAACATGCTTTTCACAACTGTAAAAAGTAATAAAAAAAAAAAGAGGAGCCCATTTTTTAAGTGCAATAAGATACTCTGAGGTGTGTGCATGAAACAGATTTTACCTCACTTCCAGGGGCTGAAGGTGCTTGGTCTGTGGCCTCATTCCTCACTACGCCCCTTGGCGTGCAGTAAAATCTGTTCCATGCACACTCCGTTGTGTCTTATTGCTTACTTTTATTGCTGTGTATGGCAGCTTTGTATTCACCCAATGAGTTTTAGGGCTCTTTTAGTTTGGCCCACATACCCCATGCCACAGGGGTATGTCAGTAAATATATTACCCCACAGGTACTGCACTTTATGAACTGTTCTATCTCAAACTTCTTCCTAGAGCAAGGATGGGTGAAGTTGTGAGTATTGAGAGTGTTGGAACAGTGAGTGCAGTGGCCACACCTGAAGTTGCCTTTAGGTGGTTTCGGTAGCCAGTTATTCAGATTAGGTTATGGGATGATAAATGGATGTACAAAGAACTCCCTTAAGTTTTTGCACCTACGAAATGTTATTCTTAAACATAGAAACATAGAATCTGTCAGCAGATTAGGACCATATGTCCCACCTAGTCTGCCATTTCCCTACTCACTATTGCAGCCCCAGATCCTATTTGATCTGTGGCTCTCCTGCTCCGCACATCTCCAGGGTACCCTTATGTCTATCCTATGCACTCTTGAATCCTCGTATTGTTTTTGCACCCACCACTTCTGCTGGAAGGCTGCTCCACAGCTACGCCACCCTTTCATTGAAAAAGTACTTTCTAACATTACCCCTGGGCCTTCCACCCTTCAGTCTCATATCATGCCCCCTTGTTCTTGTGCAGAGTTTTCCCTGAAATGTGCTTTCTGCCTGTACCCTGTTTATTCCTCTAAGGTACTTGAAAATCTCTATCATATCTCCCCTCTCCCTTCTTTCCTTCAGTGAATAGATATCATATTCTTGGCCTTTCTTTGACTAGGTGTTGAAATTTAGGATCTACTTGTAACAGGTTCCAATGTTTTTTGATTATATTTCCAGTTTGTGGGGCAATGTGAGGTCTGATTAAACTTTTCAAAGTACCCAGCCTGTGCCCTGGTCCTTGCATCAGAAACAAATGCACACGTCTCTCAGGCTGGTTGGAGATTCAGCAGTACACAAAGGTGAGAAATCAGCAGCTGGCGAGGGACAGAGCTGCACTCCATGTAGTGGGAGAGGAGATCTCTTGGAGCTGAGCTATGTTACTGATGATTACTTCATTTAAACTCTACTTGACATGTCTATTCTGCTTCCATGTTGGAATCTGCTCAACCAGGACAAAAGAAAAAAAGCAAATATCAGAACTGTACATTTATGGCCAGCCCAGTGGCACTGAGGGTCGAGGTGCTGGACGCCACACCTTGCGCCATGCTGGTGCCTGCCCGGAGCCAGCCTCAGGTGCTGGAGGTCGGCAGGGAGGGAGAGGACTGAACATCCGATAGACTGCTCTCCTCTCCCTGAGGAGGGATCCTGGGTACCTCCAGTGTAGTAGGGACACCCGGTGGAGACCAGTGGCACTAATAGCATGGAGCAACTAAGGGGGAGGAGCGCGGCGGACGTCTATGGGGAAGCCGTGCTGACGTCATTGCATGGCCGTGCTTTTGGGGGAAATGAAAGATGAAAATCCCTTACCATGCTGGTAGGTGATGGTGGAGTTCAGTGGTGGGCCATCCATCCATCCTGGTGCTTCCAGTTCCTCACCACCTCACCGGTTGCTCCACTGGATTATAGATACAGCACCAGAGGAGTTGGCAGTCCCACCCCTGGAGGCTCAGAGCCAGGGAATCAGGTGGCTGGATGAGGTAGGGGGGATCCGGGTTCAAATACGCATCTGGTAAGGGGGAATGTGAGGAAATTCTTTTTCACAGAAAGGGTGGTAGATGCATGGAATAGCTTACCACAAGAAGTGGTGGCTATGAATACAGTGCAGGGCTTCAAACAGGCATGGGATAGGCATAAGGGAGCAATACAAATGACTATGAATAGATAGGTCACTGACAGAGCAAAGGCCGATGGCACATTTATAAGGTAGAAAAAGAAATGGGCAGACTGGATGGGCCTTGCGGTCCTTATCTGCCGTCAACTTCTATGTTTCTATGTTTCTATGGTATGAAGGCTTCAGGTGGGCAGCAGAGCCACCATCAAGAGACCCCTCCTGAGAGAGTCCAGCATGGTAGAAGCAAAAATAAAGTCTACAAAAAAAAAGCGCTATACATTTATGAACTGATGCTACTGTTTATATTCTGTTGGATGCTCTTAATCTGTGATTTGTGACTATAGGTGTTAACAACTGAGTGATGGTAACCACATTTGCTTCACTTACAAGTAGCCATGTGTGTGTTTCATTTTTGTTTCACTTAGGCCATCAAGTGACACATGGGGCTCGATTTTCAAAAGGGTAAGTTTGACGCAAGGTGCTTGCACCAATAATGGGTATGATGCAAGTAGCACCTTGTGTCAAACTTTGCAGCAATCCCAATTTTCTAACACAGATGCATCAAAATTGGGATGCTTTGCACCCAAGCCGCTCTGCACCACCCTTGTGACAGAAGCGCCCGTGCACTAGGTCGCAAGGGGGCTTGCACCATGGCAGGGTTGTACAATCCCCTTACTTGCAATTTTGGAAGCCCCGTCATGGATGCAACAGGGGTCTCCATTAAAACCAGCAAGGAGGTAGTCTAAGTGACTTGAACCACTGGCACACACTGTGGCAAATAGAGGCGACCTGCCAGAAGGTGCGCTGGGGTCAGAAGGAGCATAAGGGATGCCCTAGGGTGAATCAGGGAGACAGTGGACTGCCAGGATTGTGCAGTGACACCTAGCAGGGATGCCATTTAGAAAGTCATACTGCTGATAGGATGGGACTGCTTACTGGGGGGTTGGCAGGGACGGACACTGACATGGCTCCAGGTGGTCAGAGCCCTGGCACCTGCCCCATAGTTGCAACATGCACAGCCCTGTAGGCAGGAAGGTGTAGCTGTGGGTTGAGGGCTGCCAGTGGTGGATGGGAACGTTCCCTGAGCACCACAACAGCCCTCTAATACCCACCCTCCTGTGTTGTGGCAGGCTGCCTCCCTCCTACAGGATTGTGCATGTTGTTTCTATGGGGCAGGTGCCAGAGCTCTGCCCACCTGGGGCCATGTCAGTGTCTTTCCCTGCCAACCTTCCAGGAAGTGGTCTCATCCTATTGATAGTGTGGATTTCCGCATGGTACCCCCGCTGGGTGCCACTACATAACTCTGGCAGTCTGTTGTCTCCCCAATGCCCCCTCTAGGGCACACCTCATGCTCCTTCTCCCCCCAGCACCCCTCATGGCATGCAGATTCACTCCCAACCCTTGCCACCCCTCTAGTGTTGCACCGGGTGGGGGGCCAGATCCCTGCATGTTTGGAGCAAGTCTGCATCTGCAGCAACTCCTGGGTCTTTGGTATAAGGACCACTCCCCCCCAACCCCCATTTTATAAAATTGGGTGCAGGGTCCATGATGCACCTGGAGTTTGCCGGAGTCCTAGAGCAACATAACTTGCGTTGCTCTAAGGGCTGTTTTAAAATTGGGAAAAAGGTATCTAATCAGTTCAGAACATGGTGTATTGTATTTAAATGAATTGATAAATGGGCGATTTTGTTTTTCTTTTACAAGTTAATTTTTCCTGTTCATGTATATACTAAAACAAAAATTCCTCACTGAACAAAATGTTTAAACATAAGGAGCTGAGCAGCAATTCAGGTGATATGGGGTAAAAAGGCTGCTTCCTGGAAAACTACCTGGGGGTGGCTGCCACGAGCAGAGTCGGACTTTAAGGAGGGGTAGCCCATGGGAGGAGAAGAGGCATGACAGCATTAAAAGCTAAATGAAGTGGATGCAGAGGCACCAATATTAGAGCAGGATTTTGGTAGGGGGGACTGAGTGTGACTTGGGAGTGGGTAGTACATCAGAAATTGGATGAGTCATGGGATTTTTAGTGACTGAAACTTCAGCCTTCACTCAGTTAAACTCTGCTTCCATCTGTACAGTATGTCACTAAGCCACTTGCAGTGGGGTATGGGTAAAAAACAGGCCACCAGACCTGGACCAGATCTGTAAAATCTTGACTGGGCATAGCTTGCATAAATGTTGCTGGTCCAGTCACTCCAGATGATTCATTCTGGCTTTTATCTATCTGGTCTGATCCTGGTGGTCCAGTTTTCAACCCTGCCAAGGACGAGGTGAAAACTAGACTTCTGGGACCAGATCAGATAGGTAAAAGCTAGATTGAATAGTCCAGCCACAGTGGCCAGACCAGCAATATTTGCACAAGTTGTGCCCGGTACAGCCAGTCTGGACAGAACTGGTGTGGTTCAGGTCTGGTGGTCTGGTATTTACCACATACCCATGCAGTGAGTTCTGTTTGTTTAGTCTTAGTCCAAAACCCTCACTACAGTCTAACCAAACATTCAGCTAGTTTTCTCTTGATCTTATGTGCTATGAACAAACATACGAACATATGAAGAAAGAAGCCAGCAGAAGAAGGCCATTTGGTCTATCTAGTCTGCTCATATTGCAGGGTCTACAGCTTTACCTACAGTCCATGCCCCCTTTCCCACTCCTCCTGTTCTCTCTACCTATGATCGTTACCTTCCCCTCCATGCCTATCCCAGCCTCTCTTGAAGCTGCCCACTGTCTTCAACAAGACCACCTCTTCTGGCAATGTATTCCAATTGTCCACCACCCTCTCAGTGAAGAAGTGCTTCCTGACCTCCCCCCAAACCTCCCCCCGAGCTTAGACTGTGCCCCCTCGTGTTATGGTTGCCACTATGCTTAAAGAGATCCTCCTTATCCACCTTATTTGTCCCTTTCAAGTACTTGAAGGTCCCAGTCATGTCCCCTCTCTCTCTTCTTTCCCCCAAGGAGTACATGTTCGGTGCCCTCAATCTCTCCTCGTATGCCTAACCCTGCTCACCCACTATCATCTTTGTAGTCCTCCTCTAGACCTTCTCCAGCAGGTTAATGTCTTTTTTTTTTTAATCTAGATTTTTTTCTCCCCTTCCGGTAGGGCTGGCAGGCAGCTCCTCAGTCGCTGGTCCCCAATTCCTGCTCCTGACCCAGTCATTAGGTCCCACATGGATTGACCCCCCCCATGGCAGGGCCAAGGGTGAAGGGCATTGACTCTCCCCCCCGGAGACCAACATCTAGACTCCTGGGGGCTAACGCGAGAGCTGCGGGGTCATCATGGAGCCTGCCAGCTCCAAGTTTCCACTTTTCTCCCCTCCCCTTTGCCATGGCTGCCCAAGCACGTGTGGAGGTGTGCGCACACAGCAATCCATGGCACCCTACCTATTCTAGCCATTCCCATCTGCACTACCCTCAGGCCTCCACCCAGGGGTAGCCTTGCAGCGGTCATGACTGGGTCCCAATCTTGGAAAAGAGAGCAGCTCAGCAGCCACTCAATCCAACTCCTGGCCTCCACCACATCCCTGCCAACCCTGCTGACCAAAGCTCATTCCCGAACCCGGGTCGCCGGCGTGGCACAAGATGTGGCGTCCAGTGACTCAACCCTCAGCACCACCAGGCTGGCCAATTAATGTCATTTTTGAGGTGTGGGCACCAGTACTGAACTCCATACTCTAGATGTGGCCTCACCAGTGACCTGTACAAGAGTACAAAGGTAGTTTAAACATTTACACCAAGGAGTTTTCAGGTATTGTACCCATGTGTTTTATACATTTGTTGGGATCATATTCTGTTAGTTATGTATTGTATGACTTGTTGTTTGGGAGACTGGACTGCAGTAGGGGAGATAAAGCTCTCACCAAAACTGTGATTATAAATTTGAGATCAATGGTGTCAGAAAATTAGAGTAAAATGGGAAAACAGTATAGTATTTTGAAGCATTTGTTATGTTGTGTCAGGTGATAGTAGCACAGTAATATTGGCGAATGCATGTCAGCGATGGGAAAAGGGCAATGTTCATATTAGAGACTGGGTATAACAGCGATGATGCATTTCAGTGTTCCCTGCATGATTCCACTGGGGTGGCGGTTCGTGTGAAGATGAGGATGCTTATACAGAGGTATTGTCGCCACCCGCATAAATCAGTGACATCAACAGGTTGGTCTAGATTGAATTGTTTGGTGTCCTGTGGGATTTCTTCAAGTTACATGCAGTATGTGAGTTCAGGGCTGGACTGCAGTGCCCAGGTTTTTGCCATCTTGTCACCATTCTGCTGCATCACCGACATGGTAGGTGCTGTTGTGCTTTCGTTGTTACAGCGTTCGCTACTTTTGTTTCGCTATTATCACCTAGTACCTTGTTATGTATGGATATCAATACACTAACAAACACTGTTGTACCCTAGTAGTGACAGAACTACTGTGGTATAATGTATTGAAATATACCACAGTCATTATGTCACTGAGGGAAGTACATGTGGCAGAGGGTAATGGCCACAGAACAGTGAGTGAATGTGGTTCTGAGCAGTGCAATGGAAGCACTTACACAGAGAAGTCAGTGCTGGTAGCTGCCCTGATATTTACAAGTAAATACAAACCTGACAAACAGTACAAAAAAAATAATATAGGGGCAACTATTCCCAACTTTGCGGGGATTCCATCTTGAGGTTGTGATGACATAAGGGACATCTCCAGTCCCTATGATGTTATCTCAATCCCTTGATGGAAACATAGCCTTGGTTTGTATGGTTGTCCATACATTATTCTATATTCTATATATGGTGTATATTATACTCACTTTCCCCACTGCCACAATGCAGCAGAAATTAACTTTCTCCATTTGTGTGCTTTGCGGTTGCCCTGTGCATTGGCATTCACAGCCACAGGACCTATCCATTTACTGTAAGCATTAAAGTGAGGCCAGATGGGGTGCTGAAAAATGGAACTGTGCCAATTAGTAATTATAAAGTTAAAAATCCACTGACACACCTCTCAACCTTAAAAAAAGCATATATTTAGCTTAGGATGATATTTTAAAAATGTTTTACATGATCTTCCTTGCTGTAACACAGGATTGCTAACACACTGACTTCTTCACAGACAGCGTTCATTTTTATTAATACCATTTTAGTGAGTCTAGAATATTGTTTTATTCACTGATTTAGCTTTAATTATTATTAGAATTAATTGATGGGTCACTTTTCCTTTGGTATAATGCCTTAAACTTGATTGTGTACTTTTTAAGTTCATTGGGTTCTTGACTGCTACTGTAACCTTCCCAGGTCATGCCTTAAAATGGGCATATGTATGCCTAGTGTATCTTACCTGGTTATTAGAAAGAAACAAACAAATAAATGAATAAATAGATACAACTTAAACCAACCTCTAAATCAGTAGACTTGCCTATGAAAGGAACTGCTTAGTTAATTGCTTTTTAGTAACATTTATAGCTGGTTTGCACGTGGAATCATATGTAGAGCATCAGGAAGGTAACCTGAAGGTAATTAAAATAATGCTGAATAGGGTTTTGGTATTCTAGAAAATGAGAACATAAGAATTGTTTAAAACATACCCTGTTGATGAGGTGCAATTTATGTATGATGGAATTCAGTACCATGGCAGCTTAGATTCAATGCTAAGACGTGCAAGATAATGCACCTGGGAAACAAAAACCCAGGGGAAGAGTACACAATGGGGGGTGAGATACTAACAACAACAAAAATGGAAAGGGACCTGGGGGTAGTCATATCAAATGATCTAAAGGTGGGCAAGCAATGTGAGAGGGCAGCAAGGAGGGCTGGGGGGATACTGGGATGCATAGGGAGGCATCACCAGTAGAAAACAGGAATTATTATCCCTCTGTACAGACAGTTGGTGAGACCCCATCTGGAGTACTACGTGCAGTTCTGGAACCCAATCTCCATAAAGACATAGACAGGGTGGAAGCTCTCCAGAGGAAGGCAACTAAAATGGTGCAGGGTCTGCACCGGAAGACATATGAAGAGAGACTTAAGGAGCTAAATATGTATAGCCTCGAGGAAAGGAGGAGATGGGGGACATGATAGAAACTTTCAAGTACCTCTAGGAATCAACAAAGTCCAAGAGGGTAGCATCTTTCAAAAAGAGGTGTGCAGAACAAAGGGACACAATTTGAAGGTAGAAGTGGCTCAGAGGTAATTTAAGAAGTATTTTTCACAGAGAGAGTTGTGGATGCATGGAACGGCCTTCTGGAGGAGGTTGTGGAGTCAAAAACAGTGGTGGAATTCAAGCATGCATGGGACAGTCATAAGGCAATTCTAGGGGGTTGGGGTAGGAAGAAGTAGGCTGCTGGTTAACTAGGATCTGCAGCTTATCCATTAGGTAGGGAAATGGGCAGACTGGGTGGGCCAAACGGTCCTTATCTGCCATCAAAATCTATGTTTCTATGCTTCTATGTGGCTGTCAGAACCAAAACTGTATTGTATCATTTTTTTTTTAATTATATTTGTGATCTGGCAAATAACAAAACATTAATTATCTGACTATTACGGGCGCCTATAAAGAGGCAGTTGTTTTAGTTTATTGCAATACTTATTTGATTCTTCTGGATGAGGACTGTAACACTGATTTACTTATTGAGTCATAATTTATACTGGGAAAGGAATGCTAAATTCTAAAGCAGCAAAAAACAAAATGGGAAATACATTGTGGTGCTGCTGAGAACTGATGCACCAGTGGTGTGGCAACCCAAAAACAGTGAACCAGGAAGAAAAATGGGTGCACTCAAACCAAACAAGACTGTGGGTAGAAGATTCCAAGGTCAGAGCACTGTTGTAATAGCTGCAGTTTCGGGGGTGGATAGTGCCAAAATTGTAACAAACAATGCAAACACAAATTGGTACCACCACACCTTCAGCACAGAGCTAGGTGCTCTGATGCTTCACTCACCAAGCGCATCAGCAGGATGCAGATACCTGGAGTGGAGACTCCTCTTTTATGGGCAGGTGTCATGTCATCCAGGAACATGTGACCTAGTGTGAATTTGCAAAGGTAGTTCTGTCTGGTTACAATAGATTGATGGTAAAGTGGCCCTGGCGAGTTGAACCCACAGCTTCATCAAGGGCCAGGAACCTGGAGTGGAAACTCCTCTTCTATGACCAGGTGGTATGTCTTCCAGGAACATGTCACTAGTAGTTCTGACCTTTTGCAATAAATTGATGACAAAGGGGCCCTAACGAGAGTCAAACCCAATGAGTCAAAAAGTGCATTTTTAACCAAGCGACTTCAGAATGATAGTTGCAGTAGTAAAGAGAAGGTACACACATAAGAAATGAATCAGTAAAGATTTCAAACAAAATTATCATTCACCGCTTAGTCAAAACTTAGTCAATAAGGTCCAAAGACATGAAAAAACAAGAATTTTATAAGAGATCTTTGGAGTCACTGGATAGTTTGATATCTTTCATTGGACCAGCATATGTAACAGTAAAGTACAGAAGCTGTCAGGACCCCACAGGTCCCTTCTTCAGGTGAACTGGCCTTTCACCTGAAGAAGAAACATTTGGGGCCCCAAAAGCTCATGTACTAAGTCTATACCGTCTTTGTACAAGACATATGTTAGGCCAATAAAAGGTACCAAACTATCCAGCGACTCCTGTTTGCCAAGGACCAATATGGCTAAAATCTCTTATTAATGAATCAATCCTCTTGAAATATCTTATTCTGAGGGGAATTAGACATTTCACAGAGGATCTATTAGAGTACAGTTTGCAGTAGGGAGGGGTGAGGTCTGTGATCTCCAGTTGTGGCGTCAGCACAGCTGCAGCATTAAGAGATCTTCATTGCACAGTGTTGTTTGGCTCTCTCTATTGTTCCCACTAGACCACCATGTTTTTTTTATAACTAGAGAAACAGGAACATAGCAGGGTTATTGCAGGCTCCATGCACTAGGATGGTGTTACTTACTATAGAGATGGAATGCAGCAGCAGGTGAGGGTGAGCTCCAGTTCCAGCAGAGTAGAAACTAGAGCATTTCCTGGGACAATTAGAGTTCTGTGCATCTTCCACCAGGTAATTTTTTATAAATATATTAAGAAACAGGGACGTAGCTGGAGAATGGGGCAAGTGAAGGTGGAAGTGGTGGAGGGTGATGCTACCAATGGGATGCAGTAGAGGGTGGTAACTCCAGTTGCAGTGGCAGAATCAGTAGAGTTATTTGTGGGACATAGATCTTTGGGGCTCTCTCAGTTCCCCCACTAGACCTCCATAAATAAAAAAATAGGTGCAGAAGGACTGGATAATAGTGGACATATGCAAGGAGGCTGGCAGGGGAGACTGGGGATTTTGGTGTGCAAAACCGTTAGTTGTTTCTGGATGTTGCAATTTACAAACTTAAAAAAAAATCATCACTGATGTATTAGTATGAATATTACATTGGTGACGTGATGATTTTTTACACCTTTTAACAAATTAGTAATAGAATTAATGGAGAACAGTGTGCTACTTCATGAAGGCCTGCTACAGCAATGTTCATGCTGATCAGGGCTCTCTCCTCATTGACGTTATCATGCTACACATCGGCAGCCATTTTAGGGAAACCAAAGGAGGGAGATTTGAACTGGGAGAGGCTGCTGTTTACATTTTTATAAATGCTATAAAACTCTGCATATCCTAACTAAATAAATACAGTTTCAGCATTCATGTAAATAACAGACTTTAAAGGGCTATTAAGCAGGGTTCAACCTTAACATTGTTTTACTAGCCCCAAGCCTAGTGCAAATTGGCCAGGGCTAGTGCAGCTAATCCTCTACTTGTCTGCCTTGACTAGTGCAGGTTTTCTATGGCTGTTAATGCAGTTAAAATGTCCCTACTTTAGCAGGCTCTGGTCATCATGCTGATCTATCTGCTGTGATTAACACCTCATTAAGAGTTGCAGGTATCTGGCAGTTCAAGAAGGGGATCCCACAAAAGCCTCAATGTGTGAGTACTTATCACTCCACTGTCAGAATTTTCAGCTAGTGTCCAGGGTGTGATCAAGGGTAGAAGCTGTTAAGTCACTAGCTTCCAGTTTTTTGAATGTATCTATCTGACAATTTGTCCCAAATTATTAAGACCAGTGCTCCTCATTTCCCTACATTTTGAGTATCTGTATCCTACATTTCAGTGAGAAAATGCTAAAAGGCATACAGGGTCTGCTCTGCAGGTGGTGGATTTTATCCCAGCCTCACCACAGGTGCTCCCTCTCCTATACAAATCTCTCAATCCTGTACTTTCTCTTCTTTGTTATTACATTCTGAGTGTCTGTATCTAATATTGACCTTCCCGCTCCACTCCTGGAACACACAAAAAATTAGCCCTTATAAAAATGCCCTGCACATCCACCTGGCCCAAGAACTCCAATGCGTCTGCTATTCCTGACCTTTGGCCACCCCTTTATACAACCTCATCTTCTCTCCCTCAACCTCCTCTTTCTCTACCTACCCTCCTCTCTAATGAAACACTCCTTGTCAGAGCCCACTTTGTTCCCTACTCATTACCTGCATCATGCTCTCATTCCCATCCCCTCACTCCCCTTACCTCTATCCCATTTACAAAGCCCTTTCTGGCTGCTACCTTTTGATGCCCTGCACTTGCCACTAGGCATACTTCACTAATGTTTGTCCCTGTAATTTAGTCTGTACTTGTTTGTTATGTTTGAGAGTATCTTCAAATTGATGTTTTGTGCTGACTGTGTATTACATTTATTTTGACAAGGAACCTTTGTAAAAGAGCCATCCTGGCTCAAATGTATTAATCTGCTACTGAAATAAATAAATAAATATTTCAGTGACAAAATCCTAAGAAGTATACAGGGTCTGCTCTGCAGATGGTGGGTTTTATCCCAGCCTTAACATACCTGCTCCCTCTCCGCTCCAAATCTCTCAACTCTGTACCTTCCCTGGATAGCCCTGCAGACCATACTCTGAAATGACTATCCATAGACCCATTGCTGCCCTTACTGGCAAATGTAGGGGTCCCCAGCTCTTCAAAATGGATCATGCCAGCCAACACCATCCATACAGTCCCACCCCTATCCTACTCAGCATGTCCCTTCATCCTAAAAACAAAGCTTTGGAAGCATGTATGGTACAAAATACCTCAATAAAACATATAATTTGAAAAGTTAAAATAAGCTTTCCTGGGGTGCATAGATCATCTTATATAGAAATAGGGGTAGTATAGTATCATGCCTGTATATTGATTACCCTAGCCTGATGAAATCAGAATGTTTAAGAAATGTTACAGTTAGGGCATAGCAAGTTAAAATCAATACTTTTAAATAGAAATGTCAAAGTTTTCTGTTTCCCAGTCCCCTTAAGCTTGTGTAGCCTCCTCCCCAAAGAAATCCTAGATGTGCTCCTGGCTCACTTGACACCGTATGAAAACTTTCAGAAGTGCTGGGCTCCAGCTGATCACAAGGTGGGGTCTGAGAGTGTCTTTCTCTGCCAGAGTCTCTATTTATTACAGTGTGGGTGGTGGTGATGAGAGTTTGGTGAGGTACATTATGATGCCAGCTATTGTGTGTACAGAGCAAGGCCTACTTGACTGATTTGTTGCTGTGATATCCTCTGGTTCAGGGGGTGCAGAAAGAAAAGAGGTTGGCAAGGTACAAAACAATGGGGGGGGGGGGCAACTGTGTGTGATGGCTCTGCAGCCTTTTTTTCCACTGGGCCAGAAGCAATATAAGAGCAGAATACATGTGCAATAATTGGAGTATTTTCTTGACTTGCATTTGTTCCCGTATAAGTGATCAACATTTACAATTACAATTGCGGGCTAGTGAAACCATGTGCGGGCTAGTGCAATTTTGAATCAACTTCCCCTGCTGGCTAGTGCAAAGAAAAGTAAAGGTTGACCCCTGCTATTAAGTCAGATTAAAGAAAAAAACATGTTGAATTTCTGTTTAGGTGACCATTAATACAGGACTCAAGTCATTAAAATGTAAGAGATGCAACTGGTGAGCTACATCAAACTAGTACCAAAACAAAAGAATCAGTTGCTGAAAAAAAGTATGTTGAGTATGCAGGGTGTGTAGCACTTCCAGTTCAAAAAGAGAATTAAGCTGTGCCTGAATAAGTGTCCTCCTTTAAGTCAGTTATGTCTCAACAACAGAAAAAGATTTTAAATAAATAACTACATAAATTAATTAAAAGTGGTAAGACCAGAGCTGCAGTGGAAACTGTCAAAACTCAGTTTGGGATGTGGTACTGTATGAGAAAACCTACATTTTTGTTCATTCTGTGTACATCTGTTCCAAAAAAGAAGCAAGGAACAAGACCATGCCACAAGCCCAGATGCAAAACATGCAGCATAACAGACACATGTGACTCTGTCTACTCTTCCTTTAACTAAGATGGAATACAAAATAAAAGGGTCTTTGTCATGCAACACCAACAATCTGACTTTTCTTTTAAGATACAAAAAATGTCCACATTAATGGTATTAAGGTTAAACAGAAGAAACACTACATATTTTCATTTCATTTCATTTTTTATTTTTAACCAGGAGGTGGACTAGGCACAACCCTTTTTCAGCCACGCCTGACATTTAAACATCATGTACAAAAAATAAAATACCAAATAACATACAATGACATTCACAATTAATTACATACACACATTCTCACAATGTAAAGATTTGGACAACATTTGTTTAAAGGGCAGTGTACTGTGTGCTCCTCATATCAGGTTACCAAATTCATTCAGTATAGAAGGTGCATATGAAGAAAAAGCTCTTTTACTCATTTGTAACTTAAAAACAGGAACAGAGTAAGAAAGTAGCCCACTGTTTCTGGTGTGCTGCTCACATTTTTTGGGTACTAGTGTATTTGATAGAACTAGGGGTTCAGCAGACCTTGCTACTCACATAAACACATGAATGGACACAGATCAATTATCAAGGCCAATTTTATGTTTACATACAGCTATTGGTCATCAGTAGCCTCCTCCACCTGCTTCAGGCTTAGTGCCAGCATCCCAGTTCCAACTGCCACTCCCTCACTGTCTCTCTGGGGTGGATCCACATGGGGAGGGACCCAAGGGCATCAGTGCCATCATTGATGGCTACCAGTGCATGTAGGGTTCTTCTATTTTTCTCCCTTGGTCTCCCCCCTTCCCTGGTGCCCCAGTGCTAGACATGTGCCCCAACATGCATCACCTCAGTCACCAGGCCCGGTGTCAGTACCTGGGCTGCCTGGGAAAATGCCCGGGGCCTAAACACCAGAGGGGGGCCGTCCAGCAGCTGCCACTGCTATGCTGCTCAGCAATGAGCCGGGCTCTCCTAGCTCTGCTCTGCTTCCATCTGTCTGCAGCCTGGGTAGTGCGTCCACTGGTGTCTGTGGTACTGTACAGATTATTTATTTAATAAATATTGCCAAATTCCGATGGTGCATGATGAACTCTGAGCCTGCTGTCATGTGTGAATGTCGGATGCTCGCGGGCCCGCCCCGGTGCCACTGCAGTGCATGAAAATACATAAATCCTCCCCACCCAGGCCCTGAATGAATCTGCTACTACTGCTTAGCTTGACTGACAGGGGCAGGGCCCCAATCCAACTAGGCACTGGGAGTGTTTTGTGGCCAATGTTCCATGGGGGAGGAATGTGGGTGCTGGTGGCCAATAGCTGGAGTCAGAGTGTGGTGGGGGGTTGCCCTAAGCCTGAGGGGCTGAGCCATCCTGCCGTAACCATTATCTGACTGTTATTGAAAGCGGGAGTCAGGCGGCTGCTTGCTGCATGGTGGAGTGCACACTAGTCAGGCTGGCGAGAGATCATGGGAGGAGACGGAGTCTGGACATCCTCACAACCTGAACCCGTCACATTGTGTTGGAGGGGGCCAGGCCAGACGGACACTAAGCTTGAGCTGTGAAGGGCACAGGTTGGGTTGCGGATGGTCGTGGGTCGCCGGGGTTGGCAGGCGGGCAGTACTGTCAAGCTGATTTAGCGGTATGGTTGGAGCAGCACAGCAGAGACCGGAGTCAGACATGGAGCATCTGGCGTTGACTGTGGCAGGCACCAGGGCAGGCAGCAGGTCAGTCATCATCAACAACGTTGCATTTCTTACCGACTTACTGAGGATTAAATTAATTCTAACTTGTGGTATATATTTTTTTTAATCTTTTAAATGTATGCGCCGGAAAGCAAGGGATGGGTCCATGGTTCAACCATCCATTCAAATGAAAATCACAAAAAAAGATCCTAGTCCCAAATTAACAACATGCATGATGCAGAGAGTGACAGTGTATGTAAGTAACAGAAATGGCAGCAGGACCCAGGGTCAGGTCGGGACTCAGGAACGGGGAACCCTCTGTGCTGGGCCAGCTCTGCTGGCCGGGAAACCCACTCCAGCTGTTTGAGGGGGGGCAGAAATAATGTCTTTGCCACCACTGCCGATGCCTGGCTTGAGGTTGGGAGTCGGGGCGGGCCTCTACATCTCTTTATGGCGCTGGGGCTTGGGCTGGGGCTGCCTTTTTTATTTTTTTACACAGATAAATGGGTCATGGGGACCCACTGGAGGTGCATGGCCCAGGGCCTACACAAACCTGGTGCCGGCCCTGTCAGTCACACTAGCAACAGCCTGCAGGGGAGACCAACTCTCTCAGCCCACCGCAGGGGTTGCTAGAGTACTGGAACAAGGGCCTTGCCTCCTCTGACTGGTAGCACTGTCATGCAGCAGGACCTCACAGATCCTCACCACCTGATTGACTTCCTGAGTCCGCTCCCAAAATCAGGTCCTTGGCATGGAAGCCTGTGGAATTTCTGCTGGACCATCGGGTGGCCTAGCTTCTCTGAAGGATCTTCAAGTGGTAGTTTTGAGAGCAAACCTCAAAGACATTCTTACAAGACTTCTCTGGGAAGCAGAATGTATTCTTTTTGGAACAGATATAGACATGTTGAATAAACAATAAATGAGAATTCCTCACATATTACCTGATCCCAAACCGAGTTTTGACAACTGACGCTGCAGCTCTGAGCCCTACTATTTAGAATGTATTAATTAATTAGTTGGATTATTTATTTATTTTTATCCTCTTCTTTTGGGGGGGCATAACTGACCTAAAGGAATAACCTACTCTGGCGCAGCTTATTTAACTTTTTGAAATAGCAGTATTACACACATTGTATACTTAACAGAACTTTTTTTCAGCAGCTGATCCTTTTACGGTACCACTCTGATGTAGCGCACCATTTGCATGTCAGGCTGGCAGAAGACTGGATACCTGGTGGACTCCTATGGCAGACAGGATGGCTTGAGCTGTTGGAAGGAAAACCTGGTGGCAGTCTGGCTGACAAGGAGAAAACGGGAGACAAAAACTGGAAGAATATAGAAGAGAACGACTGATTGATTTATTGCTTAATTTCATGAACTGCAACTTTTACTATATTTTAAAGTTTATATTTTTCCAATTTGCTTAGCAATGTGTTCTGCAAATTGTAACTAAAACTAGCAGATCTGTCTGGTTTTACTTTAGAGCAACTAAAATGCCACAATTGTGCATGCCAAGTTCTGCCACACCTGTGTTATGATGAACATTAGGATTTTGCAATGAACAAGTACAATTACATGCAGTCAGATGGATAAAGCAGATAACATGCAACCTACTTGCCTCGAAGCATAGTAATCATAAGACAGTCAAAAGGTACAACTTCACTTGTGTGATTGCAATCTTATCTTACAGTTGAGATGGAAAAATGGAAAAGTTGATAGCCAATCTGGTGATATCATCTCTTTACAAGAGCTCCAGCTGGAAGCAGGCAACTAGCCCATGTATGTTGTCCAGCTAAGCTGGGAGCCATTGACATGTAATTTTATCTCAGTCAGGGTAAGCAGCAGAGATTTTGATTTCTATTCAGTGTCAGATGGTAGGGGTGTGAAATGCAGCTGCTGAAGCAGGAAGAGAACACTGGAGGAGAGCCTATGGTGTGCAGACATACTATATCTAGATATGCCTGTCACCTTAAGAAAATATTTTGCTGACCCAGGAATTCATCTTAGAAGGCTAAGCATTTTAATCAGTAAAGAAATGCAGAATGCACTTACTGCAAATCTGAATGTTTTGGTACTCTCCTATAGATATTATTGTGTTTTGGCAGTAACAGGACAGAGTTTGGAAACCAAAGAACCAGGATTGAATCCCACCAGAACCATTTACTGTATGATCCTAAGTATATCCATTATCACCCCCCCTCCCGTGTTCTCGTCCACCCAACTGGGAAACTGGGAAGTTGCAGAATCCCACTGAAAATGAGGTAATGCATCTATACTGGGTTACTGTACATCCAATAACAGCAAATTTTAAAATCTAGGCCTCGTTTCATGCATATTGACAGCACCTATGGTGTTACCTGTCTGGGGGATTCTCACATCACCTGAAATTTGTTCACTGCTTGTTATACTTCAACATAACTCTTCAGCTACAGTCTTCAAAAAGGCTGTTGGATCAAAATGTTTAAACTGTCATGCATGGAATTATTGATGCTTTCCTTTTGTTAATACTTTATGTCACCAATTTATGTATGTAACAAGACTTGACAGGGCGTGCATTATGGTGATATAATTGCACGCTTCAGGAGCACTTGTAGGCACAAAGCGCAGCCAAGTGCTGCTAAATGCACCTGAGAAGTAGTGGGATTATATTACCATAATGACACACCCTGGACAGTTTTATTAAACCCATAAAATGGTATTTAAATAATTGACTTAAAATGAATAAAATATGAAGAAATTGTTAAAAAAATTAAAAAATATGACATTTCATTGAAATATGCTCCCAACTTTGAAGACAAAAGAATAGTCCATATTACAATAACTGGGGGGTAGCTGACAACAATAAAAGACAACAATAACCATGTAAGACATGCATTTTTATAAAAAGAAATAATTTGTTACCCTTATTTGCATTTCAACTCAATACAGGTACAGTATTTTATTAGAAATGTTTTCAAAACTTTTGAACCTGCCAGGTTGTTCGGGGAAGGGTAGATTTCTCCTGAAAACACCCATATATGAGTCAAATGTATGTGCTTTTATGAACTTCAGGAATATATTTAAGCAGTTTGCACACAGAAGGCCTCATGTGGAGCCAGAGCCTCAGTTTTATCTTAGCCAGGGTAAGCCACAGAGATTTACTTGATAAGCAGGTAAAGATTGGAGGAGAATTTTTCATTTGTCAGCAAAGATCAGAACACTAGTAATCAAAAATATGAACTGTGCTTAATGTTTCTAATTGTTTATGTGTGTAAGGAGAATGTGATGATCAGAAGGCAACCTTTAATTATTTTTTTTTTTATTAGTCTTATTTTTAGGGCCTAGTTGAAGGTTTTTAGTAAATAAAACATAAGAGAATTGTGTGGGTAGAAAACTGCAGTTTCAGCTAGGGAAGTGCAATCCTGCCTCCAGCGAGAGGCAGGCTGTTAATGTATGGTGGGAAAGGATCATGAATCCAGCCCCATGCCATCAAGTGTCAGTCAGACATCGTGCTCATGACTGGCTATAAAGATCTCCCAGCTTTGTCCTCACCTCAGTGAGGTATGAGGGATACCCGTGAAGAAAAGGGATAGAAAACCATTGGTGGTGCTCAGGCAGTTGTCACTGCCATGCTCTACCCACCCGGTTCTGGCAAACTGACCTTTAGTAATGGTTTATTTGTATTGGCACCCTTTGCTGGGGGCCATGGGGACCTTACATAAATTACTGTGTCCCTGACCCCTTTCCTCTGTTTGGGAAAGTTCCCATCAGCTCTGTTCTGGCTGGTTGGTCTCACCAAGAGGGGTGAGTCCATGCCAACCTACATGGAAGAGTGGCAGTAGGAAGGTAGCTGTGTGCTAGTTGCAACTGTTCCAGCAGGCATGGAAATCAGGGTTTATGGAGGGTTCAGTGTCATAATCGTGCATCTGCAATAGCGCTAAACATTTGAGCGCTTCCATTTTAGCGCAGATTCTAAATCGCGCTGTAACAAAATATCAACTGCACTTTATAGCATGCAGCTCAAAAATGAAGTCCGCATTTTTTACACACATCCTGGCAAACAGTACACAGTAGTGGTAAATGTTTATAGTTTAACAGTTAAACTCTTTTACTTACTGCCTTGGCTTTCAGTGGTATTGATTGCAGTTGCTGTTGCAGATTTACTTTTTTTCCATTTTTTTGTTGATACAGCCTTAGTCCTGAAGCAGAAACTGGTCAGCCAAACAGATTTAAGTTTGCTCTACATCCTGACCAGATTTATTCAGACAGACGCACTACGATATTCCTTGAAGTAGTATGGCAAGGAATTTCTATTTTTAATTTCCTATCCTTAAAGGGTACCTAAACAAGCAGTTTTTTAAAACTGCAAACTACAAAATCTGGCTTCATAGCAAGGTAAAGTAAAGGCTGCTGTTTAAATTTATGCTAAAACTGTATTTATGTAAATAACGTAAATGCAGTTTCATAGCTTTTGGAAAATGTAAACATCAGCCTTTCACTTTCAAAAAACAGCATTGGTTTCTCCCTAAGATGTCTGCCAAGTGTGTTAAGTGATGAGTCATGATGACATCATTGGAGTCAGAGACAGATCCACTTATATTCCTATAGTGCTAACTAGTTCTTCTTTCCCTCTTTGTTTTGAATTGTTGTACCTGAATGATCAACACCATGTATTAACCTGTGGATTATTTTGATCAATACATACTGTATGTTAGGCTATGATTTTGTTCATTTTGTTTACTTTAACTTGCGGAAAATGTTTTGCAATCCAGCTGACTTTTTCTTTGGCAAACTGCATTACAGTACAACACTTCAAATACCTGATGGTCTATTGTTTATATGATGCACTGAATTTTGTTTTTTGTTAACCAGGAGAGAGACACTAAGCTGAAAGCTTGTTTACAGGTGTGGTCTGGGAGCACATTGAAGTTTAGTGACTTGCTTAGGGTCGCACAGCAAAGTACCGGTCTTGTTCAGTTCCAAAGCTCATGCTCTCTTGTTAATCCACAAATAATGCTTTCTTCTTCCATGTGAACCCCCTGCACCTAGCCTGCCTTCTGTTGAACACCCCACCATCCATATCCTGTCCTAAGTACTGTCTGGGGCCACATATGAGCTAGAGGTCTCATGAAGAGAATTATCACACCTCAGATTGTAATCTTGCACCTCAGAGAGTTGTGCACACATATACTGATATGCATCATCAGCTGGCACTGTTAAAAATGCCTCATAAATCACTCTCCAGTCCACATTCTCAATGTTTGACTTCTGCAGCCAGAGTAAACATTGAGCGGATCACCACCCTTCTGCACAGTGAAGGTAGTATGTACAGTTCCCTGTTGTGTTTTTTTTCCCACCTCATTAACCAGCAACTAGGTCTTCCTGGAGTGCCAAGCAATAAGCATCATGACCCACCAGAAAAACTGCTGTTCATGCCCTCATTAGGGCTGCACTTACAATGGATAACAATATTATTAGCCGGAGAGGCATACTAATACCTTGAGCGAATCCACCTGACTTCCAGTGTCAGTCTACTCCTTTACTTGTGATCTGCAGAACCCCGTAGGACAGTTCCCAGCAATTCTTCTCCAGTACTTTTCTGTGCTCTGCTCCACAATGCGAGTTGGCTGGCTACCACCCTTCCAAATCTTGAATGAGCTATACACAACTCCCTCAACACTGTCCTAACCCACATCAACACCCCCACCCCCACCCGAGGGTAATCTCCCTACACTGAATTCAAGTTACAGTTTAGATGCAGCCCTGCCACTCTGAGTATTTGTCATCACTGGATGCTCTCATCCACAGTCAGGTAGTGATCACGATGCTGGCAGCCCCACATATCAGAGCTCACAGTGATCTGCTCAGCGTCCTCCTTCATGTCTTCAGCTAATCTAAATATAGCTGTACCCTGCTGGAATGGCCTTTTCAGTCCCTCTCTGTCATTCATTCTTCTCACCTGCTCCCCACAACAGAAACTGGTGAGTTCACTACCCTTCTGCATCATGAATGTGTTTAGTACAGTCTCCTGTGTTATATTTACATATTAGTAATAAACATGATCTTCTGGTAAGTCAGGCTGATAGCAGCATGGCATAAGTGGAAAATAGGCTTTCCTACCCATATAAGATCTAAGCCACCTATGATTACTCACTATTATATGACGTGCATAATGACATGCACACCCATCATTTAATAGTGCCTAATCAAGGGTAGCCTAGATCTTTTAAGACTAGGAAAACCCATCATTCCCCTTGTGTTCCCTGCTGCTATGAGCCTGACTTACTGGAAAGATATGTTTATATTTGATATGTCAAAATAAAACAGGGACTGTACTGCTTGCATTCATGATGCAGAAAGGTGATGAGCTCACCAGTTTTCAGTGTGAGGAGGAATAGTGAAGAATGAATACCAAAGGGGGACTGAGAAGGCCACTTTTGCAAGGTACATCTATATTCAGGGAAGGGAGAAGACAGAAGGAGAGAAATATGAGCAGATTACTATGAGAAATAAGATGTGGGGCTGCCAGCACCTTGATCACTACCTGACCCTGTTGTCCTGGCCAACATTCCCCCTTCCCATAAAATCAGTTCATGCAATTGTCCAAGGCTGTGTGTGGATATTAATGTATGAAATTGCTGCCACTACATGCTCAGTCACTTCACTACCAGTTGCTTGTAAAACACTTTGGGATACAGTGTGTATGAAAACCACTATATAAATGCTGATTCTTATTATTATTATTATTATTATTTCCCATAGAAAAAGAAGACAAGACAAGCATATATTTGAATTTTGAGAAAGTATGAACTCTAACATTGGACTTCACAAGAACTTTGCTACAAAACAGTGGTGGCTGTAAGGGGTGGTGAAGGGTGTGGCTGCACCCCCCCCCCCACATAGTAACATACTTGCTTGCTGCTGCTGCTGCTGCATTTCACTTTGTTGAAGAAGTCTGATTTATGGATTGTACAAATGTTTACATTCAAACTATGGATTACACTTGTAGGATCTGTCAAAAATGTAGTAGAAAAACAATAACAGCAGAAAATATAAAGGTTTAATAAAAATGTTAAAAAGTGCATATTAAGCATGCACATCACCCCAGCTCCCCCACTGTAGCATCCTGGATCCACCATAACCACTAGACCACCAAGTTATTCAAGATTTGTACTGTACTGTGGTTTGCCACAGAGAATGTCAGTTGGATTAAAACACATTTTCAGCATGTTAAAGTAAACAAAATGAATAGAACCATAGCCTAACATGTGCATTATACAAAATAATGCACATGGTTTTGACCATTTGGGTGAAACAATTCTATACAAAGGGGAAAAAGAACTAGTTAGCACTATAGAGAGCCACATATCTCTCTGACTTTGGCTCAAATGATGTCATCACATAACACATTTGGCGGCCATTTTAGGAAGCAGGTAAAACAGTTTTTTTGGAATTGGAAGGCTGATTTTACAATTTTCAAATGCTCTGGAACAACATTTAGCTAAATTATGTAAATGTAGTTTTAGCATCAATGAATACAGCAGCCTTTCCTTTAGTCACCCTCAGAGTCAGATGTTTGAATAGTTTGTTGTCAGAATGTTGTTTAGGTATCCTTTAAGCTGCGAAGATAACTTCAAAATTAACTTAAAGGGAGAGTCATTTTCCAATGGGAATTAGGGCAGGAAGGGAGGTACCCCTGGACTACCAGTGTTTCTTTTAAATTTCTAACAGGGATCAGGATTGTAAGTGCTTTTCTCAGCATAAACTTCTATTTGTGACCCTGCAATAAGAAGGTTAAATTTCTAGGTGTGGCTTTAAGCTTAGCTGTTGTTTTGGCAGCATCTTCAGCTGTTGATTATGTTTCACCCTGTTCAAATGTGAACAGGCCATTGTTCTATTTAAAGAAGTGATGAGAACTGAAATCCTGAAATTATTATGTTTGCTACCCAATGAACACAGTGGCTGTGGTGGGGGTTTAGATGGGAGATTTATTAAATTGACTGCTCCATTTATTGCTGGCCCTCTATGTACCATATATCATTTGTGTTTGTCTATGCAGATATTTCCTTCAGTTTGGAAATGTGCAAGGATTGTGCCAGTCCCAAAAAAGCAGCATGCTAAATTTGCTGAAGATTGCTGACCCATATCTATATTGAATCCCTCTAAGTAAAATATTAGAAAAATTGGTTGCCAACCAACTCACTGATTATCTTGATGTCAACAATATCTTGTGTGTTCAACAACATGGCTTCAGGCATGGTCATGGGACTGGTACTGCCCTGGTCAGGTTCGCAGACACTGTCCTGCAGGGGTTTGAAGGGGTGTCTTGACTGGGGCAGTGTTTGTGGACCTGATCAGGGCATTTGATCTGATAGATCATTCCTTGCTCTGCTTCAAGCTTAAAGGAATACTGTCTAAATCTGTAATACCCCACTCCTCCATAGGCTTCTCCCCCCGGTTAGTCTAAAGTAATTTTTTATCTCATTGTAATGTACTTTATTTTAACTCACAAGTCTGTGATCCGCAAACATGGCAAATGCTGCGCGAGTCCATTTGGTATGAAGGTGCAGCGCCACACTGCTCAGTTCAATAAATTTGTACTGAGCTTAGCGGTGCAGCGACGCACTTTCATATGTGACTTTATAAGTCAGAAGACCAACTTTAAAGGTGATCCACCACTGTATTGGCAGCCAGTGCAGATCGCGCAGAACTGGGGAAATATGACAGGCACAAGAAGTAACCGTCAATAACCGGGCTGCAGCATTCTGCACAAGCTGCAAGTGGTGGATATCAACCCCCAGGAAGCCCTAGATAAAGGGAGTTGCAATAATCAAGACGCGAGGTCACAAAGGCATGGACCAATGTAGGCAGATCACTGGACGGAACGAGGCTTTTAATCCTGGTGATGTTCCTCAGATGGTAAAAGAATGATTTGACAACTGCCAACACCTGCGAATGCAGTGTCAGCTCATTGTCAAAAATCACCCCCAGGTTCCACACCCATTCAGAGGTAGGTAGCTGGACATCTCCCAGAAAAAGTCCCAAGGGTAAACCAACTCCTGTCCCCTCTATCCTGTGACCCAGGTCCACAGCCATTACCTCAGTCTTCTCTGAGTTCAACTTCAACCAGCTTGAATTCATCCAGCACTGGATTTCAGTGAGGCAGCTGTTAAATACTGAGAGAGCTCTATCCTGGTCCAGTGCAAAAGATAGGTAGAGCTGGGTATCATCTGCATAGCAATGAAACCTCAGCCCATGCCTTCTTACAATGTCTCCGAGGGGTAGCATGTACACTGCGAACAACATGGGGGACAACACCGAACCCTGGGGAACCCCACAAGACAGAGAGACTGGGCGGGAAGAATTAATTCCTGGCATCAACCTCTGAGTTCTGCCTGTGAGGAAGGATCTAAACCACCTGAGAACTGTACAAGCCACCTGAGAACTGTACCAGGCAGGCCACAGATGAACTCCAGGAGTTTGAGAAGTACCCCATGGTCCACAGTGTCAAAAGCTGAAGCGAGATCGAGAAGAACCAAGATGGAGCCGCTTTTCCAATCTCTTGCCATCAGGAGATCATTGAGCACCCGAACCAGTGCTGTCTCGGTACTATGCCTCTTTTAAAAACCAGACTGGAGCGTTTCTTAGATGTCATGGATAGTTAAATGGTTCTCCAGCTGTACAGCCACTACTTTCTCAATAACCTTCCCTACAAAGGGAAGGTTAGAGATCGGTCTGTAGTTGGCATGGCAGTCTGGGTCCAAGGAAGTTTTCTTTAGTAGGGGCGTTACCACCACCTCCTTCAGGGAGCTAGGAAACTCACCCATCTCCAGGGAGCACCAGACTATCCATGCTAGGACTGGGCCAATAGTATCATGACAACCCTTTATCAGGGAGGTTGGGCCAGGGTCCCAAACTACAGCATGTAGGGTGCATACTCTGGACAATCCTCATGACATCGATGAACTCAGGCCAGTCAAAGGAACTCCAGGAGGGTCTAGAGGCTGCGGCCAAGCACTGATCCACAGTTTCTCCCATACAGGGTGCAGGCTGGAGTGCCACCCTGATGTCGGCCACCTTAGCTGCAAAGAAGCAAGCAAGCTCATCACACTCAACTTGTGAAAAAGCTCTTCGAACCTGCAGACAGGCTGGGTTGCACAGTCTGTCGAGAGTTCAAAAGAGCTGAGATGGTTGGTTCTGAGCAGCTGCAATCTCCCTGGACAGGAACTCTGCCTTCTTACGGGAGATTGCGGAGTGATAGAGTTGATAATGTTCCATCAATCTAAGATGGTCGGTATCAAGGGCAGATCTCCGCCAACAACGTTCTAATCTTCATCCATGTCACCGCATCTCCCTCAAAGTCCCATCAAACCATGGCAACCGAGGGCAAAGGGGGAGAGGATGAACACGGATGGGAGCAATTAAACCTAGAGCCAAGGAAATGGCCTTATTATAGGCCAAAACCAAGACATCGGGATCATTGCTCGCTCCAGAAAGCTCCGATAGGTCAAGCACCGCTGTCAGGCCTACAGAGCTTACACCTCACAAAGAGCGGTACCTGACCATCTCCACAGGGGTAGGCCTATAAAGGGGGGTGCAAATACTGAACTCCACAATGTAATTATCGGATCAACCGACAGATTCCACCCCCAAGTCAAAAGCTTCGATCCCCAGGAGGAAGATTAAGTCCAAGGAGTGACCACCTTTATGAGTGGCGGAAGTAAGCACTTGTGTAAGGCCCAAAGATGTCATCAATTAGAGGAACTGTTGTCCAAACTGTTGAGAGTTCATCATCGACCCAGGCATTAAAGTCGCCCAGGACCATCAGCCTGGGTGACTCAAATGCCATGTCAATCAAGAAGTCTACTACTTCCTGCAGAAACCGCTTCTCTTCACCTGGTGGATGATAGATGAGGGCGATTCTGCAACCCACACCTGCCACTACAGTACACTCAAAGGACTCGGCCCCCTCAACTGGTACACTTGTGAGGTGCACTTGTAAGACTTATTTGCTTTCTCTGAATGTTTGTAATTATGACACATGATTTGTAATGTCTGTATCATTATTAATATGTTTCAATGTTTTCACTTTTGTATTGTCTTGTTGTTCCGGGTCAGTCCTGAATTTACCATGTCTCTCTGTCATAGACATGTCCCAGATATCTGGAAAATTGCAAAAGTCAGCCCTATTTTTAAGAAGGGTGACAAAAAGGACCCGGCAAATTATAGGCATATAGCTGTTCTGGCAGTGCTAAATAAAATCCTGGAGAAAACAGTGGCCACCCAGATCACGGAGTATCTCTCAAAACACGAACTGTTATCCCCCTCTCCGCATGGTTTCCGGAAAGGTCACGGCATTTCTACTGCACTACTAAAACTCACAAATGACATCCTTACTTCTCTGGACCTAGGTCTCATGACTGGCGCACTATTTATTGACCTCTCCAAGGCATTTGACCTGGTGGATCACCATCTTCTGTTGACCTGTCTATCATCTCTAGGTTTCTCTCATCAGTCTATAAGTTGGTTCCACAGCTGCCTAGCTAACAGATGCCAACAGGTCAGTTCTGCCATATCTGACCCAGCCCTCATCAATGTTGGTGCACCGTAGGGATCTACTCTGGGACCGCTTCTCTTCTCTGTCTTCATAAACAGTATCTCTGAAAACTTGCCATTATGCCATTCAATTATATATGCTGATGATTTTGTCCTATATACCTCATCAGCAGATATACAAGCTATAAACAGTGATCTTACCTCTTCATTTATCACTATCCAAGACTAGTTAAACAAACACAAGCTTGTCTTAAACATGGACAAAACACAAGGTATGCTCTTTGGATCCCCAGCCAAATTCAATACAAACCGCAACCTATATGATGTCACATGCACAGATGGCTTGTCCCTTATGATTGCCACCTCGTTCAGGTACCTTGGTGTTCTTCATGATGAAGATCTCACCTTTGATGACCACATTATGGCCACATGTAAGGCAGTAAATATGAAACCTGGTGCCGCTTATAGGACCAGTTGTATGCTCACTCCCTCAGCCAGGCTGGCCATAGCTAGGGGCATCCTCCTTCCCTCTCTGGCATATGGTGCAGTCACTTATACATCTGCCTCAAAAAAACACCTTAAGAAAATGGGACACCACATACAATAATATTTGCCGATATGCCTTGGCCTCCCCTTGACTAAAGCACCACTGTTCACTATACGTTGACCTGAACTGGCCCTCCCCATCAGCCTGTGGAACTTTGCTTGACAATATTATTAGATCCAACCCACCTTCCTCCCTGGCCTCCATGATGGTGCCACAGTCCTCCCACTACGGCCTCCGCTCTAAAGAGCTGTCACTCCTTTATACTCCGAGGTGCAAAATACAGAAAGGAACCCTTGCCTTCTCTAGCTTCGCTCCAAGATACTGGAACTCTCTTCCAGTTGAAGTTCGCTCTGCACCCACACATGCTGCCTTCAAAAGACTGCATCATACCTATATCACAAATCGTAACCGATGCACTTGCTTTAACCCTCCCTTGGTCTTCAAATTCCCCCTTGCTGCCTCATTGAGCCTAAGCCTTCTCTCACCATGGCACTTCCATTAGACTGTATATGGCAACCCCTTTACAACCATATGCTCTATTGTAGCATGACTATTGTATTCACAGATTGATGGTACTCTTTACTAACTGTATGCATTCTCCCATCTTTACTACTTACTTGTATTTTGTGTTTTTCTCTCGTTCACTGACAATGATGTGTCCTTACCTGATGTAATCCTGCCTGATTGTATTTTACTGTATGATGATTCCTTTAATGTTTGTGAATTCTGGAATTAGGTGCCTGAAAATAGTCGCTTTGTGGCTATGGCACCCACCCGGTAAACAAAAACTAAATAAATAAATAAGAAGGGCTTTTTTGCCCAGTGTCCTTACCTGGCTAACAAATTTAAAATAAAAAAAATAATAAAAAATAAAATAAATTTACCAGCATAGCAATGGTCTGACTCCCGTACATGTGTGAGAAATGGAAATAATTCCATCAGGAAAACAATTCTATGTAAATGTACCAACAACAAATTATGTCTGAAGGAGATTTAGGAACAACTAAACCTGCCCCAGTAAGCCGAAAGGTCAAGGTACAAAGTTAATTTACTTGTATATAAAGTTAAAGTGTGCTTGAGCAAACTTTTTGAAGTTATATGCCTCAGTCATAGGGACAAAATAGGGTCTTTCACACGAAAAATTGGCACCAGACCTCTGGATATGGCACAAACAAGTTCAATAAAGTGCTCTAATGCATTTATTCAGTGCCAGTACAAACACACCAATCGCATGCTAAAGAAAACAGGATGCCACACACAACAGCCTGACCAATTTTATTCTAAATCTTCATCAGGAGGACCTGGATATATTGTGTGAAAATGTTTAAAGCAGATGTTGGCCATCCCAGTGCCATGCAGGGCTGAGATGCTGAGCATCACACTTGCCGACATGCCAGAGAACTGGGGTTGGGAGCAAACCTAGATCACTGGGGGTTGGCCAGTGAGAGAGAGAGTAGAGCATCCAGAGGACTGCTCTCCTGCCTTGGGGAGGTGGATACAGCGCATGGTGCAAGCCTGGCCCCTAGTGATGGTGGGGGCATGGCAAATGGGGACCATTATTTTTGGTGAAGGGAGAAGTGGTGGCCACTGGCACCCGGTGCATGGGAGCATGTTCAGGCTATCTTGGGTGGAACTGCACACCCTCTTCTCCCTGAAGAGGGAAAAACTGAGGAAAAATAGCCATATAAAAGTAGCCATTGCCTACAGTTCATCTAGTCACCAACATTTAACTGCTCCTTGCACTTGATTATTCTGCTGTTATAATTGTCTGTACTTCTGTGTTTCTACCCATTTACCCTTCTTTTATGCTCCCGTGCTTTTAGACATGTGCCATATTGTTTTGTTTTCTCTCTCAGTACTGTCTGCTCACAGTGCTGCCATATTCACTGTCATTGTATAGAACTGCACTCCTCTGGATTCCTTCCCTAACCTCAGTGTTGTGCACAGAAATGTACTCCTCAGGTTCTTATGTTGCTTCTATATGTTATCACTGTCTGCACTGTAATAGTCTAAAACGGTTGTACTCTCCCGGATTGTGCCTGAAAATAGGCAAACATATGCCTAGTGCACCTTACCTGTTAAACAAAAACTAACTAAATAAAATGGAGCTCTGGCAGCTAGATGACTTCCAGCCACTTGCAAGTCTCGCACTTGAAGAGCACCCAGGCCACGCTACGGATACATGAAGCTAAGTCCTGGAGGAAAGTTGGGGTGATGGGGCTGGAGTGGCTGGCATGATGGAAGGGCTGCTCAGTGACAGTGCAACAGTGACAAAATCCATAAGCTGCAAACAAAAACATACACAACTGAATTAAAAACAGACACAGGCAGGTGGAATTACTACATAAAAGAGATACCAAAAATTTGTTACGATGCATATGTAACCCGGGCACTGTGTACCAGTGGGCTACTACCCCTGCATGATGACCACAATACAGGATGAGGGGCTTGGGCTCTGCTCTAATGGTAACTGGGGGTTCCTTCCAAAACAGTAATAGCATGGTGTCTCCACCCAGAGTAAATACACAAAGTGGGCCAGGTGTTTGTAGGGTACAACCCCATGGGATGCTGTACCTACCCACCTCCCTTTCCAGTCACATCCAACATGCAATACCACTTCAAACAGTAACACTTTACTGTTCATGCAATTATTGACTGTACTGTAGCTAATAATATGCTCACAGACAGGTTTAATAGTAACAACAATAACCATTTTATTATAGGGAAAGGGGACTGAGGAAACATAGAAACATAGACTTTGACGGCAGATAAGGACCGCTAGGCCCATCTAGTCTGCCCATTTCCCTACCTACAGGACAGGCCGCAGATCCTAGTTAACCAACAGCCTATATCTTCCTGCCCCCCACAAGAATTGCCTTGTGTCTGTCCCATGCATTCTTGAATTCTCCCACAGTTTTAGACCCCACAACTTCCTCAGGAAGGCTGTTCCATGCATCCACTACCCTCTCTGTGAAATAATACTTCCTCACATTGCCCCTGAACTGCCCTCCTTCTATCTTTAAATTGTGTCCCCTTGTTCTTGCAAGTCTCTTTTTCTGAAAGATGCTACCCTCTTGGACTTTGTTGATTCCCTTGAGGTACTTGAAAGTTTCTATCATGTCCCCCCTCTCCCTTCTTTCCTCAAGGGTATACATATTAAGCTCCTTTAGTCTCTCCTCATACAGCTTCTCTTGCAGACCCTGCACCATTTTAGTTGCCCTCCTCTGGACTGCCTCTATCCTGTCTATGTCCTTGCGGAGATGGGGTCTCAGAACTGGACACAGTATTCCAGATGGGGTCTCACCAACTGTCTGTACAGAGGGATAACAACTTCCTGTTTTCTGCTGCTGATGCCTCTCCTATACATCCCAGTATATCCCGGCCCTCCCTACTGCCTTCTCACATTGCTTGCTAACCTTAAGGTTATCTGATATGAGTACCCCAGGTCCCTTTCCTGTTTTGTTGTTGTTACTACCTCCCACCCATTGTGTATTCTTCCCTGGGTTCTTGCTTCCCAGGTGCATTATTTCACTTTTTGCATTGAATCCTAGCTGCCATACGTCTGACCATTCCTCCAACCTTGCCAAGTCCCTTTCATCCTTTCCATGCCTCCTTGTGTATCAACCCTGTTGCAGATCTTTGTGTCATCTGCAAAAAGGCATACTTTTCCTTCCAGTCCCTCTGCAATGTCACTGATGAAGACATTAAAAAGGACTGGACCCAATACTGAACCCTGCAGTACCCCACTAGTAACCGCCCTTTCTTCAGAGTGGACTCCATTTACAATTACCTTCTGTGTCCTGTTGTCCAGCCAATGTTTTACCCAGGCTACCACCCTGGGACCCACTCCCAGGCTGGTTAATTTGACTAATAATCTTTTGTGTGGGACTGTGTCAAATGCCTTGCTAAAGTCTAGGTAGGCCATGTCCACAGCCCCTCCCTGGTCTACTACTTTGGTCACCCAGTCAAAGAAATCTATTAGATTCGTCTGACATGACCTTCCCACTGTGAACCCATGCTGCCTTGGATCCTGTGCTCCACTGACCTCTAGATACTCAACTATTCTTTCCTTCAGAGTGACTCCATCACTTTCCCTACCACAGAGGTCAGACTGACAGGTCTGTAGTTTCTGCCTCTGTCTTGGTCCCACTTTTGTAAGGGAATCACATCCGCCTTCCTCCAGTCCTCGGGTACCACACCATCCTCCCATGATTTATTAAAAGAGGTAGCCAGTGGTTTCACTAGTTCCTTCCTTAATTCTTTTAGAATTCTGGGGTGAATTCCATCAGGACCCATTGCTTTGTCCACCTTCAGTTTTAGGAGTTCTTGCAGAACCTTTCTTCTGTAAAAGGACTGGATCGACCCCTATCAAGAGTGCTTCTGTTAATTGGATTAGGCACTTCCTCCTCTTTGTGAATACTGATCTGAAATATTCGTTCAGTATTCCTGCTTTTCACTGTCCCCTCTGCCCACCCACCGTTCATTCTATTCAGCCTCACTATCCCTCCCTTTGTCTTTCTACTGCCAAGGATGCACCTATAAAGGTTTTATCCCTCTTCTTAACTGAGTTGGCAATCTTTTCCTCAGTTTGGGCCTTTGCTATTCTGACTTCCCTCCCTGGTTTCTTTCTGCCTTAACTGGTACAGTCTCTGTCCTGCTCCTTCTGTGTTTCCTTATACTTCCAGAATGCTATCTTTTTCTTCCTAGCTTTCCACAGCCACTCTCTTGAGAACCATACTGGCTTTTCTTCGTTTTGATTTATTTGCTTCACACAAAGGCTTGTTGCCTCTGTGATGGCAGTTTTGATAATTCCCATTGTTGCTCCACACCTCCTTCTAGCCTGTTTGCTAGTACTTTTCTGAGGCACTCCCATCTTGCAAAGTCAGCCCTCCTAAAGTCCAGTACCCTCACTTTGTATGGCTTGACTCTGTAGCTGAGTTTAACGTGAACCACACTGTTTGATGGTCACTTGTCCCCCAGATGGCAACCTACTTTCTAGATCTGAGATCCTCTCAGTGCCCCCGTTTGAGTATGAGGTCTAAGATTGCTCCCTCACGAGTGGGTTCCAAACTAGCTGTCTAATGCCTGCCACCTGTAGGGCATCAAGAATGGCCTGCTCTTGGATGTGGCTGCAGCAAAGTGTGCTCCAGTTAACATCTGGCATATTCAGGTCTCCCATCAACAGTATCTCCCCTTTCTCTGCCATTCTAAGAATGCCTTCCATCATATCCTTGTCCATTCCTTCCCTTGCCATGGGGGTCTGTACACAACCCTGTGCAGATTGTGGTGCCCTTTCCAGTCTCCAAGGTGACCCACAGTGCCTCCTCTCCTCCTGTTTACTCTTTTGTTCAGTTGCTTTTTATCCTTCCTTTACAGAGAGTTACTCCTCCCCTCTTCTCCCTGCCTGTCTCTCTCCTGTGGTTATGTACCCTGGTATGTTAACATCCCAGTCATGGTTCTCTGTGTACCATGTTTCTGTGACTACTACGATATCAGGCATCCTCTTCCATTAAGGCCACCAGCTCAGGGAGCTTGTTGCCCAGACTACGGGCATTGGTACTCATACCCTCCATTTCCTGGTGGCCTTACCCACTTTTGCCCATCCCTGTCCTTCTTGCCTTTGTCACTTTCTCCATTTACCCGCCTTCTCCCTATCGACATCTCCATGTTGGTGTTTGCCACACTTACTACCATGATTGTTTGGGGGCTAGGATTTTCCTGCTCCTTTCCAGTGCCTCCCCCTTGGCTAGTTTAAAAGCTTGCCAATGAAGCATTAAACCTATCACCTAGGATCCTGGTTCCCCTCCCGGACAGATGCAGCCCATCATGCCGGTATAGGCTTGCATCACTCCAGGTGGACCCCCAGTCCCCAATGAAGCCAAATCCCTGAGCTCCACACCAGTTTTTCAACCACTGATTGAATCCCATGGTGCAGGACACCCTAGCCTCTCTATGCCATAGATGGGTAGCACCTCCGAGAAGGTTACGTGCGTGCTACTTGACTAAGCCCCTCCCCAATTCCACAAACTCTTCCTGCACTTCTCTAATCCCTTTCTTAGCCAGGTCATTTGTCCCTAGGTGGACAATGACATCCAGCTCCCTCTCCGTGCAGCTGCTCCGCAATCCTGAGGATTCTCTCCTGTCCCTCCAAGCCATGGCGCCAGGCAGGCACCTTACCTCCTCTCCTCTTCCTTGCCCAGTTCTACCTTCCTAACAATGGAGTCCCCCACCAGGGTTGTTTCCTTCCCTGCAGGGTCCCCTGCCACCCTCCTGTGGGTCTTCTTTGTGGAGTTCCCAGCATCCTCCTTGGTCTCCACTGTAGGTTGCCTCCATAGAGGAACCACACTTTGCCAGAATGGCATAGGGTGTGGAGAGGTACAACTGGAGGGATGTGCCTCTGTTCCACCACCTCACCCTCCCTGAGCCCACTGGGGTCCAACGCTCCTCTTTCTTGGCAACCTCTGAGGCAGCGGCAGTGGCACTGGTGGTCCCTGGATGGAAGAGGAGGTCCCACAAATCCTGGCCAACTCAGCCTGGAGATGAGCAACCTCCTCCTCAGCCCAGAGAGGTGCCTGCAGATGGGACAACACCGCATCCTCCAGAATATCTCCTGAAGAAGACTGCTGCCCACAGCCACTGCACTGCACCACTCCAATCATGTCTTATTTCTGACCCTTAACTGTTTGCAATCCTTACTCTTTCGTCTGTTTTTTCTCTCTCTCCTTACTTTCTGCCTGTGTGCCCTTTAAGCTCCTGATTGTCCTGTTCTGAGACAAGAATATCCTATATTTCTCAGTAGACCACTTACTTGTTCAGAGGCAGACCTCCAGCAGCTAGAGGGGCCGGAGAGCCTCTTGTCCTTCTAGGATGGTGGGTCCTTGGTGGTTCTGTGATCACTCCTTCCTGCCCCTAAACAGGAAGTTCCTGTTGTCAGTCAAATCCTGTGCCTATAAAAATAGAACTAGCTTGGGGTGGAGGGGAATATAGTCCCAGTAGAGAAGTTCAGTCACACAGCAGTCCTTTCTCCTGGTGTCTTCTGCCAAGATATTAGCAGAATCTTTCTAAGGCAGTCTTTAAATGTAGCTTCCTTCTAGCTGAGCCACTCCCCCTACTTACCAGATCTTTCTACAAGTAATTTAAACCTCACAGTAGTTAAGTCCTTTCAGTCACCTGAGATTTACACCTAGATGACTTTTCAGTCGCCCATTCAGTTCAGTTAACCCAAACACACACTTTTTTTTTGGTTTTGTTTTGTATGTTAGTTTTTTTACCCTAAATTAAAGGTCCAAATACAAAAGTTCTTCTACTTTAGTCCCAGCAGAGAAGTTCAGTCACACAGCAGTCCTTCTCCTGGTGTCTTCTGCCAAGGAAGCAGAGAAAAGGGAAACTGCAATATTGGATGAACTGATAAAACCCATTAACAGTAACAATAACAGTGCCCACCCCCAAACAGCAACATATATAAAATGATTAGCCCACCTCCTGACTGGTACCAGTGCCCTCTAATGTCTATCTGGGTACCCAGCTAAAGGTGCATGCCTGAAATGTTGCCATAGGTTGGCCAGCATTAGGGCCCTTGGAATAAACAGTAACTTGTTGCCAAACTTTTATCTAACTCCCCAGATCAGGGCAGACCCTGTTTTACTCATGGATTTGGAGTCCAGGTTCACAAGGTCTGAAGCAGCAATCACAATCGGGCCAGAGAGCTGGGGCCTTAAATAACAAAACAGGTTGGCAGCAGGCTCACTGGATGTGGCAGGATAGCCTAGCAGCTTGTCACCTTCTGACTTGCTTGAAGGGTCTGGCAGCTTGTCACCTTCTGGCTTGACCAAATATGGGAGCACAGCACAGCGGTTTCCCGGTTTGCAAGGAGCCCAGACCCCAGGAGTGACCCCATGGTTCGACTACCCCAAAACGGGTCAAAAGTGCCCTAGCACTCAGACATGCATCCATGGCTCACTGTGTCCCAGTCCACTCCACTTGATAAGGGCTAACTGGCCCCCTTACCTGGCTCCGAGGTGGCCTGAACAAACGCAGTCTCAGTCTCCACTTGGATCAGCTCAGAAATTATGGGATGCAGCAGCATGCCCCTTTGCTTCACCTTCCACAGGGCACCCTGGACACAATCTCTAGCAATGGGTGAATCCAGATCTCAGGCTGCAGACTTTCGTGGCTTCTCAGGTTCTTAAAGGCAACAGGAACTCAACAGACTTTTCCCACTCTGATGTAGGTTCAGGCCTCAGGCAGATGCTTTAGCCTTTGGCAAACAGTTCACCCCTCCTAAACAAGCTGAGGGCTTCTCAGGAATGCTGCAGGATTCAGTGGCAAACACTCTGGCTCTACAGACAGTAGAGAACCTTTTGGCAAGTCCCCTACTGTTTGGCTGTGGAAGCCTTAGGCAGACTTTCAAATGTTTTTCCTCCAACACAGTCAAAGCCCTCCTGACTCAAAGATAGCTTCAGTCAGACTGCCCCGAGCTGTAATTGTCTGTGTGGTCTGAAGAAAGAATGGCAGTTTCCCATTGATCCAGACAGCTGTCCATCAATAAAATTAATAAACATTCAACAGTTTAGGCGCCAAGAACATTGTACATCCCCCCCTTCCCAGGAGCCATTTCTCAGTCCTCCAGGGCTCCTTGATCACAGATTGGCTGGCTGAGGGTCAAAGGCATCAAATATGGTTGCTACATAAACAGCTTATATGCAGTCCAAACCTGGCAGTCTTATTGCAGGCAAACAAAATGCTTTTAATAAATAATTATAATAAATAATTTTACAAATAATAATAAATAAAAACACCACATGGTCTACTGTGTGCGTAAAATCCATCACCCCAAAGCCCTGCCAAATATTTTCTATCTCTGCTCCTTTAGATCCCTTGACTTGTCCTCATGAGGAACTTGTTGGAACCGTCTGGTCTCCCATTGCCAATGCCTCCTCAGTTAACTCAGCCCTGAGTTACTTCAAAACCCAGTTTCTAAATGCTTGGGACTGGCATGCTCCTTTTAGGAAGACCAGAGTCTGGGGCTCCCATTTCCCCTGGGTATCAGCCAAGCTGCTGGCCTGCCAGCATGCTCGTGACCTGGTGTGCATGGTTTACAAAGCTTCAGGTGTTCTTGAAGACCTGCTTAGATATCGTTCTCTCCATAATGCATGCACCAGGGCTATCCACCTAGCTAAAGCAGATTGCTTCACTTCCACCTTCCAGGAAAACCTTAACAGCCCCTCCAAATTCTGGAAGGTAGTCCATGCCCTATTCTCCCCAACCCAATCCCTCCCCAGTCCTTAAGGTAGATGACAACTTCATTTCAGACCCCCTACTGTAGCTACTGAAATCAGTATCTTTTTCACCACCTGTGCTTCCACCCTCCTAGCATCTCTACCCCCTCAGCCCCTCCTTCGCCAGCTTCTTCTGCATTTATTTCCTCATCACTCTGCTTTTCCTTCCTTCCAGCCTCCCTCATTGACACCCTGCAAGTTCTTCTATCCCTTAACCCCCATAAGGGCAAAAGCACAGATAGACTTGACCCCAAGCTCCTGCACCTATCGGCCCATGGTATAGATCTCTCTCTCTCCACTCTTCTGAACCTTTCCTTCACACTTGCCACTGTCCCTGATGCCTGGAAGCTTGCCATTGTCATCCCTCTTCACAAGGGAGGTGATTCCTCTAACCCTGATAACTTCCACCTGATATCTCTGCTCCCAATCCTTGCTAAACTCCAAGAGCACTTGGCTTTGGCTCAGCTTTCTCCTTTCCTTGATTCCTCCTCCTTTTTCACCCATTTTCAGTCTGGTTTCCACGAGGCCCATTCCACCACATCCTCCCTTCTCCATCTCACTGACTCCATTCTCTGGCATGGATCAGGGACACATCACCTCTGCCATATTTGTCGACCTGGCCAAAGCCTTCGACACTGTTGCACACTCCCTTCTTCTCTAATAGCTTGCAGTGGCTGGTCCCTCCAAGACCGCTACTCACTGGTTCCATTCCTATCTCATGGGTAGGTCCCAATTAGTCAGGATGGGTAACTCCCTGTCCCCCCCTCCCCATAAACACAGGTGTTCCTCAAGGTTCAGTTCTTGGACCAGTACTCTTATCGATATTTCTAAACAACCTCCCTGCTGCCTGCTCAACTGCAAGCATCCACATGTACACGGATGATACTGTTTTGTATGCATCCGGTACTTCCCCTTGTGTTGTGGTGACCAGCTTCCAACTAGATTTCAACAATGTCCAGTGCTGGTTTTGCGCTAATGAGCTGTCACTAAATGCCAAAAAGATGGTCTCTATGACCTTTGGCACCAGGCAAAAGCTCGCCGGGCGTACTGCCACCCCTACTTTCCATACCCTTAATGGTTCCACACTTGAAGATGTCTCCTCCTTCAAATACCTCGGGCTTGGGCTCAACAGGAACCTCAACTTTGCTGGTCATGTGGACGCTATCCACAAAATGCTACTTCCCAAACTAAGAGCTCTGTATACACACCATAGCTACCTTTCCCCACCGGCCCACCGAGAGATTATTCAGAAGATGATCCTCCCAATCTTTGACTTGGAACATAGTCTATAATGTACTTCGATCACCCTTTCAGGCTGGACACTCTGCTTAGCTGTTTCCTGTCCACCATGTACACACCACTGTGACTTATACACCGCTCTTTCCTTCCCCTCTCTTGAAGCGCCTCATTAATTGGAAAGTTCTGATTTGGCTCCCTGCCATCCTACCTCCACTCCCTCCTCTCCATCCCTCCTACCTCCCACTACTCCCTCTGTAATTCCCCCATGAGACCCTTGCCTGCCTTCCCAGTCTTCTACTTAAGGGAGAGCAGCCTTCTCTTATCACTTTCTAAACATTTGAAACTCCCTCCCCTTAGAGATCTGCTCTGCCCCGTCACTCGTTCGTTATCCCATCTTATAACATGGGTTCCTAAAATACTGTCTTCTAATTCATTCAAACAGGTCACCTGACCATTGATTAACCTGTGATATACCCACAGTTGCACGTTCACATAGCTTTATTTCACTATTTCTTTAGGTAAAACTCTAACAAAACATTGCCCATGTTATAAGAGGATTAACCCACTCCAGGGTATGGGTTTACTGAGCATTAATCCATGCCTGGGTGGCTGAAATCACTCGGCTTCACCTCGTGATTCCAACCACCCCCAGGCATGGATTAATGCTCAGTAAACCCATACTCTGTTGTGGGTTAATCACTTTTTCTTCAACACTACATTTCCACCTCCTGAAATTGTACCTGACCCATCTCCCCTTCTTTATTTTCCTCTCTGTCCCTTCCTCTATTCATTTTTACACTGCTCAGCTCCCTTTTACTCCTCTCTAGGCATGCCTCTAGCCTATAGCATTAGCTGGATTTGCATCGAGTACTGTTCATACCCCTGGGGTTCTGCTCCTGGGTAATGCTTGCCTCCCCCCCCCCCACACCTCCTCATGTCTCTTACATTTTTCCCTTTCACAATTCCCTATCTCAACCCTCCCCCGTCTGATCTCAATCACCCCCATCCCTTTCCCTCAGCTTAACCACACCACCTTGATATGCCAGCATCCAGTCCACCAATCCATCCCATATTGCTCCTCCCAGCCAATCCCCTTGTGGGATTTGCATACTGGAGGGGTGTAGGCCCAATCCATCCATTTTTGCTCCCCTCTGCAAATCCACTTGCAGGGTTTACATCCCAGATGGGTGCAAGCCCATCTGGCTATCCAACCAACTACCCAATCCCCCTATCTGACAAAGTCCTCACCTTCTACACCAAGTGTTATAAAGCAATATATATGTGTTGATATGTTTTGTGTGTATGTTTATAATTACATTTATGAGTTTGTTTGTTTTTTTACTTTGTATTTATGTTCTCTCCCATGCCTCCTATGCTCCACCTCATCTGGGAGATGCCTGGCCTCTGTCCTATGCTCCTTCTTGCCTGGAGCCCCCAGTAGACCACCCCCAATGCAGCCTTGGTATCCCCCCAGGTGGGGATAAGGCAGGGGCCTGTACACCCCAAATTCTGTGCACTTCATCGGGGGCTACCAGTGGGGCAGACAGGGGGTGTTCAGGATCTGGGCTGGCACTCCGTCTTCCCAGAGCACAGTGGCCATTTTCCAGTTTTTCTCTTGGGCATGTGCCCTGATGTCCAGGCTCCAAACATGCAGTGATCTTCCCCCCCCCCCCACCTGGTGCAACACTAGAGGGGTGGCAAGGGTTGGGGGTGAATCTGCATGCCATGAGGGGTGCCGGGGGCCAAAAGAGCATGAGGTGTGCCCTAGAGGGGGGCATTGGGGAGGCAGTGGACTGCCAGAGTTATGTGGTGGCACCCAGCGGGGGTGACATGTGGAAATCCACACTATCGATAGGATGAGACCACTTCCTGGAGGGTTGGCAGGGAAAGACACTGACATGGCCCCAGGTGGGCAGAGCCCTGGCACCTGTCCCATAGAAACAACACACACCTCCCTACAGTTGATCAGGTTCAGGTACCTTAGTTCACTGCTGCCAGTCCCTTCTCCGTCTGGAGTCCCTCTCAGCTGCTGGTAGGCAGACATCCACATGCACTTGTTTGCACTACTACCCAGTCTAATCTAATAGGAAGGAACATGCTTTACTGTGCTCCCATTGACATGCTTGCAGTGCAACACAGGTACAGTGGTTGAAGTTGCAAATTGCTGTCCAGCCTGAGCAGCGCCACAGTAGTGCTGAAATAACTGTTACTCATGGATTAGCAGTCATCAAAATAAAAGGGACAAAACTGGAACAAGAAACCAAAAACCAGGACAAAAGTGACATTTTTCAAAACTTGTGGGGACACTGGGACATGCTGCCTAAAATAGGGACTGTCCTGGGAAAATAGGGACTGTTGGTAGCTTTACATCTTGAGCAATGCCGGTGACCAGGGCAGACATTTGTTTGTTGGGGTGTAGTGCAATGGGGATAAGGCAGCCTTGTTGGGGGGGGGGGTGTCTGGCACTACCGGGACACAGCACCACAGTGTATGGGCACTCACCCCATCTGCAGCCCTAGCCGTCACCATCGGTCTTGTAGGCTGGGGCAGCATGGTGATTGGATTCCTGGGTCTTCTGCACCCAGCTGCCGTAACCTGTACCTTACTCCACACCCCTGTGTGCAGCACTATGTGCCTTAGTGAATGGTGCATAGTGCTGGCACGCCCCTGGCATGCCCCCTGCCTGCCCCGGTGCATTGCTGTCTGTGCAGCCTGGGGATCGGGTGTGTAACTCTGCTCCACGCCAGTCGTGAACACCATGGTGGGGTCTGTGGGACCCCGCTGCACAGTATTCCCATGTAGATATGCCTACACGCCCGGTTAACACAGTGCGTAGGCATATTGCTTAGGGCCCATTGTGGTTAATTGTTTATAGATTCTCTATAGCTGGCAGTTTGCAGTTCTGTCACTTTTACTATAATACAAATTACATGAAGGATGCTCAGTAAACTACTGGTGAAACATTATAAACAATGCCTGCTGTGATCTCAGAACTTGACCTTTATCCATGGTTAAAGATATTTACAGGGCATGTTTTATTTGTAACAGCTATGTGTAGATACCTCTAGTGGCTGGTATTCTGCGGACAGCTGTAAATGATGTCATTTTCTGCTTTCAATAAACATGTGAGTTAAAAAAGAAATAAACTGGGAAATAAACTGGGAGAGTTGCAGGGATTTTACATTTTGGCATAATTTCTGGAAGAAGGAGAGAGCCAGTTGATGTTGAAACCTCCAAAAAAATGAGTAACTCACCCAAGGAAAACTAAGGGGAGATGGTTCAGTGAAGCTTGGTTATGGAGGCAAGAGATAGTCCAGGGCAGCCATAGACCCCTGCAACAAAGACAGGGACAGAGAAGGAGAGGGAGAGTTTAAGGAGAAGCAGTTTATAGGTGGAGGGAGAAGAGACTGAGAGCACTGGCTCAACTTGGATGCGAGTGAGTGGAGGTGTAGATAGCCATTCTCTGAATGCTGCCTGGCAAATGTCAAACCAGGAAGAGCTATAGAGGTATCAAGGATTTTAGCAGAGAGACAGGGCTGTGAGATAAGCTCCAGAGTGGGGCATGGCCAAAAGTAGTACGCCAGCCTTTGAACTTACCACACAAAGACACCAAGTCCATCCACAACGCCAAGACCATTGCCGGAGCTGCAATGGTCAAGAGGGATAGTCCCTTGTTGTTTTCCCACCTGGCCAACTGCCACTTTTGATCCATGACATTCATTCTTGAACTGGGAGGTCTCTCACTTAAAGCAGCTCCTTCTCCTCACCCCACCAGGTAATTGGGCAGCTTGCCTGTGCAAGGGGGGGCCAGCCTCTGAACTTCCTATACGAAGACACCAAGCCCATCCAAAATGCCTAGACCATTGCCAGAGCTGCAGTGGTCAAAAATGTGAGTCCCTTTACTGTATTCCCCCCCTCCCCCCCCCCGACTGATCACCACTTAGTCACAGTAGCAGCAGTAGTAGCAGATTTTATTTATAGTTATTGGTGCCCTTCCCCGGAAGCTCAGGGCATCATTACAATCAGGCCACATATAGTAGGAACATAACAGACCAACATATCATAATTAAAACACAACAGACAAACTAAATAAAATAATAACAGAAATTACTAAAACTAGCTTTTTAAAGCTAGCCATAAAATACATTCAAATAAATATATTAATTCTGCCAATAAGACATATAAATAAATACAGACTGGGTGTCAGGATCGAACCAAGGAATTAGTCCCCAAAAACCTGCAGAAATTGGAAAGCCTTAAGGCCCCTTTTAAAGGCCTCCTCTAAGGGGACCTCCTTTAGCACTGTTGGGAAGGAATTCCACAAGACCAAGCCAGCTACCTCAAAGGCCTGGTCACCCGAGGTTCTCAACATCATCCTGGGTATTACAAGGTGGTCCTCCTCAGTGGAGCGGAAATGGTGCAAACACATATGTAAGAAGCCTGTCAGATAGCCTGGGCCCAACCCATGTAGGGTCCTGTAAGTTAGTAGCCCAGCTTTGAAGGAGATACACCACTTAACTGGCAGTCAGTGCAGCTCATGCAGTGCCAGGGAGACATGGCACGTCCTCAAAAGTTTGGTCAGCAACCTAGCAGCTGCATGTTGCACCAGTTGCAGGCATCACAGTGTACCATCTCTGACCCTGCAGTACAGAATATTGCAGTACTCAAGTCTCAATTTTACAAATGCATGTTTCAGTTTCGCCACGTCTCCAGGAGGAATAAGGGACAAAGGCTGATGTTCCCAAGATGGCAAAATCCGCTCCGGACTGCTGCTGACACCTGAGCCTCAAATATCAGCCCGTTAACCAGAATGACTCCAAGATTTTTCAACTTTGTAGTAGCCAAAAGCCCAGAGGAAATGAGCTGAATCTAAGTCTCCTTCTTGGTAGCCACCCCACCCCCGGTCAACCTGGCTTGATCACCAGCACTTCAGTCTTGTCCAGGCTGAGTCTTAACCAGCTCGATGACATCCATTCTTTGAACGCACTTTTCACTACCTCTAATTTTCCATCCTAATCTCTCCTACCCTCCCGCTCCTTCCCTCTCCCTCAGTTAACCACGCTTCTCAACCTCATGCACTACTGCTACTTACCTCTTCCCCCCCACCCTTATCACCCCCCACTTCTCCTCTCCTACTCCTACTGTCAACTTGCTGCATCTCGTTTCAACTCTCGCCATGCCACTGCCATCCTTGCATTGCTACTGGCACTTACCTAAACATGTATTAACCGGAAGTGTTCCATGTTATGTATACCCTGTCCTTCATGCGCTGATCTCTGTACTGTTGCACCGATTATTTAAATGCTCTATAGTCCTCCTGCATTGTTCCATCTATTGTAAACAATGTGATCATGTTATCCCTCCCAGCTATGTACACCATCTGTATTGCGCAATTCTATATTTGTCTGTATATGATCTGCCTCCACTGTAATCCCTTCCCCCTAGGTTGCACCGTGAGATGAGCATCTTTTTGCTCAGCATGCCTTTCCAGGTGAAACAATTTCAATAAATGAATAAATATCAGCCAGGCACCTATTCAGCACATCAACCGCACCTGACATCTTGGGTATAAAGAACAGAGAGATCTGGGTGTCATCTGCATAAGAGTGAAGCCCAGCTCCATACTGCCTAATGATCCCCCCCAGGAGAAGCATACACACTGCAATCAACATAGACGGGGACCAAAACCTGGGGTACTCCACAGTGCAGGACCACTGGGGACAAGGAAAACCTTCCCAGCATCACCTTCTGAGTCCTGCCATGTAGACAAGATTCAAACCAGCAGATGACTTTGCCTGTGATCCCTACATACCCCCAAAGCTGGTCCAATAGCAGCCCAATGGTCCACAGTGTCAAAGGCTGATGAGAGATCTAGCAGAATTAGAACTGACCATTTCCTTATCCCTGGCCCTGAGCAGGTTATTGTGCACCCTGACCGGACCAGACTGGAGAAGCTCACAGATGTCAAAAGCAGTCAGGTGTGCCTTGAGCTGAAGCGCAGCCACCTTCTCAATAACCTTGCCCAAGAAGGGTAGGTTAGAGACTAGTTGATAATTTGCCAAAACATCCAGGTCCAAAGATGGCTTTTTCAGAAGGGGCTTCAACAGTGCATCTTTCAGTGAAGCTGGGAAGACCCCTCTGATGAGCACAAGACAATTTTCATGAACACTGACCCCAGTTGCCCAATGTAACTCACTAGTAGTTGCATTAGACCTGGATCTGGTTCTCAGTATGCTGGCCTCAACTCCAAGATAACCTCACCATCCCCTTCCACCGTCACTGGTCCAAACTCTTTTCATGGCCACTGAATGCATCTAAGATATGAAGGCTCAACCCTGCTGGGCTGTGACAGCCCACTTGGAGAAATCTTGGCCTGGATGGAGGCCAACCTGTCTGAGAATGATCAAACAAACTTCTTGCATCAAGCAAGTGATGCCTTCACAGGTTCCAGATAGGTCAGATTAAGAAGCCACATGATCAAGTAAACATCCGTACAAATTACTACATAAAATTACCCTACTCGTCACTCATGAAGAGCAAGGAGTTCACTCAGTTCTTCTTAGATAGTGTGTCTTTCATTAAGGCTGGTATTTCCCCAAGTGGGTCTCACAACCCAATAGGGTGGAGCCTGGGAGTCGGGGTCAGGTTCTGTGGTCCTGGGAAGAGTTTCAACCAGTGACAGTGAATCACATGTGTGAGGTAATCTCTTGGCTGCTGCTAACTTTTTGTAACCTGGTTCCAGGCCCAGTGCAACTACTGGTGAGCTTCGTGGTGCATCTGGGCCTGGTGTTTGCAGAGATTGTACAGTGCTCCTTATCAGAGGTTTTTTTTTTTCAAAGTCGCCAAAAAGCACTTTGGTGAAGCCTCTGCTGCAAAAGCAATCTTTGGACCTGGACATCTTGGCTAACTACCGTCCTGTCTCTAACCTTTCCCTTTTTGGGAAATATTATTGAAAAGGTGGTTGCACTACAGCTCAAGGCACTCCTTACTGCCTTTAACATCTATGAGACCCTCAAGTCTGTGTTTAGGGACTGCACTGGTTCAGGTGTTCAGTGACTTGCTTAGGGTGAGGGACAGAAAGAGCAGTCAATTCTCATTCTCCTTGATCTCTTATCAATGTTTGACACTGTGGACCATGAGTTGCTACTGGACCAACTTGGGGGATATATAGGACTCGCCAGCAAGATCATCAGCTGGTTTGAGTCCTATCTTAAGGACAGGACCCAGAGGGTTGTGATGGGAGAATACTCCTCATGCCCAGCAGCTCTGTCCGTGTAGGATACCCCAGGGTTCAGTCTTGTCACCCATGTTGTTTGCAGTGTATATACTGCCCCTGGATGACATCATTAGACGGTATGCTCTACCTGTCCTTTACACCTGGGACATTGGGTGCAGTCAATGTGCTTAACAAGTGCTTGTCCGAAATCTAGACTTGGATGTCAACGAGCTGGTTGAGATTGAACCCTGAGAAAACTGAAGTGCTAGTGTTGGAGTCAGGACAGAGGGGGGGAGTGGAGGCTTCTGAGGGGGAGAGTGGGCTTTGGTTCGGCCCCTCTACGCTATTAGTTTCTACCATGGTGAAAAATCTAGGAGTCATTCTGGACAATGAGCTAACACTGGAGGCTCAGGTGGCAGTGGTGGTCTGGAGAGGCTTTTACCATCTACAGCATATCAGCTGTATTAAGTCTATCATCCTACCTGATGACCTGGACGTGCTAGTACACACATTTGTGATCTGGAGGCTCAACTACTGCAACGCTGTATACCATGGGATCAAGGGAGGGGCACTGTGACACCTGCAGCTGCTGCAGAACACTGCAGCCCAGCTACTGACAGGCCCTTCAAGGTCCTGTCATGTGTCACCAGTACTGCACCAGCTGCCAATGAAGTGGCGTATCTCCTTTAAAGTAGATCTTCTGACCTGCAAGGCCCTACATGGGCTGGGCCTGGGCTACCTGTCAGAGCTCCTGAATCCTCACGTTCCTGGACATCATCTCTGCTCCACCGAGAAAAGCCTTCAAGGGCAAGACTAAAATTGTCCAGGGACTGGGCATTTGAGGTGGCAGCCCAGGTCCTCTGGAATTCTGTACCTAGGACTTTAAGGGAGGCCCCCTCACTGCAGCCCTTAAATGGGGCTGAAAACTTTTTTATTTGGGGATTAAATGAGTTTATCAGCCATATTTATTTATTTGTGACCATTTTATTTCTTTAAGTTAAGTAGGAGAGAGGAGATTATAGTACCCTTGTACAGGACACTGGGGAGGCCACATCTAGAGTATGGAGTTCAGTACTGGTGCTCACACTTCAAAAAGGACAATAACCTGCTGGAGAAGATCCAGAAGAGGGCTACAAAGATGATAGCAGTTCAGCAGGGTAAGGCATACGAGGAGAGGTTGAAGGTACCGGACATGTACTCCCTGGAGTAAAGGAGAGCAAGAACATGATTGGGACCATCAAATACTTGAAAGGGATAAATAAGGTGGATAAGGAGGGTTTCTTTAAGCTGAGTGTCGACCACAACATGAGGGAGGACAGGATTAAGGTGGGGGGGGGAGTCAGGAGGGAGGTCAGGAAACACTTCTTCACAGAGAGGGTGGTGAACCCTTGGAATGTGCTGCCAGAAGAGATGGTCTCATGAAAAACAATAAGCAGCTTCAAGAAAGGCTGGGATAGGCATAGGGGAAGGTAAGGATCATGGATAGGGAGGATGGGAGGAGTGGTGGTGGGGGCAGGGACAGTAGCTCAAGCTGTGGACCCTGCAATACAAGCAGACTAGCTAGACCAAGTGGCCTCCTGCTGGCTTCTTCATATGTTCATATGAGACAGCCTGCCCAGCCTGGTGACCATCATTTAGCTTTGGAGCCAGGACATTTGGTTCTGGACTGGGTGGGCCCTCCACTTGAAGCTGCTCCTTCTCTTCACTCACAAGTCAATCAGGTGGCTTGCCTGTGCAAGGGGGCATGACCTAAAAAGCATGCCAGCCTTTGAAATTCCCACACAAAGATGCCAAGTCCATTCACAATGCCAAAACCCTCAAAGAGCTGCAGGGGCCGGGAGGATGAATCCATTTGCTGTGTTTCCATCCTTCCTGCCAATCCCTATTTAGGAGCCAGGGCACGTGTTTTTGGGCCAGAAGGCCCCTCCACTTGAAGCCACTCCTTCACCTCACCTGTCAGTCAATTGGGAAGCTTGCCTGTGCAAGGGGGCATAGCCTAAAAAGTGCACCAGTCTTTGAACTTTCCACGCAAAGACACCAAGTCCATCAACTATGCCAAGACCATCGCCAGAGCTATACAGGTCCAGAAAGTGAGTCCCTTTGCTGTTATGTTAAGGACACTATCTCTTCCTCCCTCGTCAGGCAGCCCCTTGACCTGTCCCTGGATGCTGAAGCTATATTCATTCGGCTCAAAATAGGTGGGGCTAAACACCTCACTATTGACTGCATATACAGCCCACCATCCAATGCTCTCGGCTCTCTGGATGAGCTCCTGAAGAGCCCAGTGGTTGACACTGCATCCGAGATTATCCTATTAGGCGACTTCAATTTAAACTGGGGACTGGAAGTGAAGTCTGCCATCAACTAAATTTTACACGACTCCCACCTCACTCAAATTATTACCCTAGCGACCAGAATGAACCATAAATCAGGTAGGCACTCTACAATAGACTGGGTCCTAACCTCATCCCCAAGTAATGTAAAGCTGGCCGGGATCCTGGGAGATGCCTTGAGCGACCATTCGCCTATATTTGTCATTTGGAAGAATAATGCTATTAAAGTCCCTCCTAGATCTTTTACTACCAGAGACTACTCCAACTTCCACCCTGACCAGTTCATAGGCTACCTAAATTGCACTGACTGGAACCCCATTAGACACCTACCTCACCTGGAGGAAGCTGTAAAATTCTTCCAAACCACCCTCACTAGAGTCACTGACCTCGTTGCCCCTATGAAAACCTATAGGGTCAAAGGTAGCTGTTATAAGTGGATCTCACCCCCCCTTAAAGCCCTGATGTCTACTCGGGACAAAGCGTGGAAAAAGTTCAGGAAAACTAAGTTTCCAGTGGACTTTGCTAGCTACAGGGCCCTCAGAAACCAATGCAAACTGGCCATAAAGAAAGCTAAGAATGAATATATCACCAATCTCCAAAAAGTTAACCTGGGAAACCCTAGATACTTCTGGTCACACATTAACGAACTCCTAAAAGGAGGTACGAAATCAACAACCGGCCCTATCCTGGTGAACGGGCAGCATCAAGAGGCGCCTCATCGCAGAGGCCCTAAATGGTTTCTTCACAAACCTGGATGCGTACAAGGTGGGTCCTTTAGATAACAAGAACGAACCTAACAGGCACCTGCCCTTGAACTAGACCGCCTCTGTTTCATCTGCTGGCTGGTTAGGAAAGGAGGTTCTGCTCATCCTAAATCCCTGCAGGCGAGAGGCACCAGGGGCCCCGATGGGATCTAGACTCGAATCCTCAAGGAGGGTGCCCCAGCATTAGCCAAGCCCCTAACCTGGCTGATAAACCAGTCCTTTATGGAGGGGTCTGTCCCTGAGCCTTGGAAGTAAGCCCTAGTGATCCCCATTCACAAGGGAGGGTCTACCGAGCCTATTGGGAACTACAGGCCTATCTCCTTGTCCGCAATAGCAAAATTACAAGAGAAGCTTGTCTACTCTCAACCACGTGAATATCTGGAAACACACCAGGTAATCTCTTCATCGCAGCACGGCTTCAGAGCCAAGCATGGGACGGACACTGCACTAACCAAATTTCTGGCTGAAATCCTGGGCAATAATGACTCAGGGGTCAGCACAGGCGCGGTCTTCATGGACCTGTCTAAAGCGTTTGACCTGGTAAACCACAACCTCCTTTTACAAAAAATGTGCGCTCTTGGCATGGACGCACATGCCCTAGGATGGTTTGCTAGTTACCTCACGGGCCGGACCCAGAGGGTCAAGTGGAAGGACTATGTCTCCCAGTCTGCACCGCTCAAAGTAGGAGTACCTCAGGGGTCAATACTTGGTCCCCTTCTCTTCACTTTGTTTATAAACGATCTGCACTTACATTGCGGGAGCAGCATCATCATCCAATACGCGGACGATGCTGTCATTTACCGAGCCTCCCCTAACTTAGGAGAACTGGGGAATGCCCTCCAAGAGGACATACTTCAGATGGAGGACTGGCTCACTTGGAACAAAATGGTATTAAATACCAGTAAAACTAAAGCGATGTTGTTCGGGCCCAGACGCTTGGGAACCGAGAGGTTGCTGCTCCTTCAGCTGCAGTCCAGAGAGGGTGATAAACTTGAGGTGGTTACCTCCACTAAATACCTAGGGCTAACCTTGGACCAAGGCTTCACCCTAAAAAATCATGTTGACCAACTCACCAAAGCCATACATGGAAAACTCGGTATCCTCTACAGAATAAAGGACCAGATTATCCCTGAAGCCAGAGTTGCCATCGCAACTAGCGTCCTTCTCCCCAAGCTCACTTATGCGGCACCTGTTCTTCAAGGCGTGGCCTCTACGGAACTTGGCAGGCTCCAGACCTTATACAATAAGATTGTCCGATTTGCCACATTATCACACCCTAGGACACACCACTGCGAGGCTCAATCCAAGCTCAGCTGGCCATCATTGGAAGCCCGCCTCATCTACCCTACACTATGTCTCGCTTTTAAGCTTCTGGGGCCCTCACCTCCCCCTAGTCTCAAAGGACTAGTTAGGGTCAAAACCAATATGAGGAGTCTCCGTTCCTCAGGTCAAACCCTCCATGTGGTCCCCAAAACAAAGACTAAAGCTGGGTCCAGGTCCTTTGCTTTTACAGCCCCTTCCTACTGGAACAAACTCCCACTGGAGGTACGGGAGGCAGGGTCGGGCCCCTGCTTCCGGTCTAAGCTCAAAGCACACCTGCTCGCCAGGAGCACTTGCCAATGCATAAGGAACTGACCTTATGTCATGGCCCCTCCTCCCTCTCCACCTTTCGTATTGTAAATGCCATTAAGTCTCTCACAGTTATGCAGTATGGAATTTGCCTTATGTGTGTTTTCACTGTTAAACCATTTGGAATTTATGCAAGTTTACAGCTCTGCTTACCTGCTTGTACTGTCTGTTTACCTGTATGTTATTTTTTAGCCCCGGGTCGCCCCTGAAAAAGGGACCTCTGGGGCCCAGTGGGCCTACCCGGTCAACAAAATTCAATAAATAAATAAGGAGTCAAGGGAGATGACAAGGGCAGCCAAGACATCCTGGGAACTCAGGCTGGCACAGGGCATTAAAGTAGGGGAGAAGGACTTCTTCAGGTACTGTACATCAAGGAGAAAAGGAGCTACAAAGACCAAATAGTGAGGACAAAGGAAGGGGGGGTGGATACTTGAACAGAACAGGCAGAAGCATTAAACGAGTACTTCTGCTCAGTATTTACTGAAGAGAAAGGGGGAGCAGTACCCGGGGGGGGGGGCACAGGCAGGGAAGAGGTGACAGACAGGGAAATCCCAGTGGGCAGGGTACTGAAGGGATTGAGGGCACTGAGGGTGGACAAGGCACTGGGGCCAGATGGAAAACACCACAGGGTGCTAAGGGAGCTAGCAGAAATCCTGGCAGAACACCTGGCAGACCTGTTCAATGCCTCCCTGGACTTGGGGAGTGTACCGCAGGACTGGAGGATGGCGCACATGGTGCCCCTCCACAAGAGCAGCCCCAAGGATGAGCCAGAAAACTACAGATCAGTAAGCCTCACATTCATCATGGGAAAGCTGATACAGACAATCCTGAAGGAGAGGCTGGTTTCTCTCCTAGAAGCTAATGGGCTGCAGGAAAGCAGGCAACATGGGTTTGTCTCAGGCAGATCCTGTCAGAGCAACCTGATGGAGTACTATGACTGGGTAACCAGGCAATTAGACAGGGGCCATGCAGTGGATGTCCTGTACCTAGACTTCAGTAAGGCATTTGATTTGGTGCTGCATAGGAGGCCAGGTAGTAAGCTAGAAGGCACAGGAGCCGGGGCAAAGATGGTGCGATGGGTAGTGAACTGGCTGCAAGGGAGACAGCAGAGGATGTTGGTGGGAGGGGAGCTCTCATCACCCAGGGCAGTAACAAGTGGGATGCCACAGGGCTCCGTACTGGGGCTGGTGTTGTTTGGGATCTTCACATCTCAATAGGCATCAAGAGCAAGATCAGTCTGTTTGCAGATGACACCAAGATTGGAGCGGTAGTGGATGACTTAGAAGAGTGGCAGGAGTTATAGGATGATCTGGCAAAATTGGAGGCCTGGTCAGACACTTGGCAGCTTGGGCTCAATGCTAAAAAATGCAAGGTGTTACATTTCGGAGCAAAAAACCCAAGGAGGAGCTACCAACTAGGGGGAGTTCAGCTAGCCAAGACGGAGGAGAAGGATGGAAAGGCAAAGCGAGACAATTTTTATTTAAAAGGACGCCCAGTCCCGGAGGCTCTGGGTACTGTACAAAGTAAATAAACAAATATAAGACACAGCAAATCAGAATAAATAGCAGAAAACATCGAACAATAAATTATACAATAAAAAAAAATCCTAACAAAGCTTCAAAAACAGAGGTGGACAGGAACTGAGATCAAAAACCATTACATACAGATCTCACTAAACAGCTAAGTCGGGGAAAGTCTGGGCAAACAGGAGGGCCTTAAGGTGGGCCTTGAGTACCTCCAAAGATGGGGCCTCCCTCACCCCAAAGGGTAGCGAATTCCACAGGACGGGTCCAACGACACTAAGATCCACAATGGCACTGCGGACTTAGACCACCATGGAGGTGATCTAATGGGCATCTGTCCATGCCAACTGATGGATGCCCACTCCACTGAGCCACAGGAAGCACATATCCCTGCTCCACATCCCCACCCAGTAAGGTCATGCCTCTCACCCCTGAATGTCGGGGAACCCCTGGGGTCTGTTTCCTGCACTACCCCCGAACACTTGTGCCACCTGGCCAGCCCCCCTTGCCCCCAGGTGGTTGTGGGTGCATTTTGGGGTGGGAGGCAGTAATTTGCAGGCCGCGGCTGCGGTGCCCAGATCTATTGCACCATTCCTGTGGCACTAGCCTGCGACTGCCACAAGCCATGGGATAGGTGCCGGGACCCTGCCTGTTTTGGAATACGGCACTGGGTCCCCGGCGTAGCGCATACGCCCATGAGTTGCGCAATGCATCTTGTAATTGGGCCCCATGTTGTCACAAACAGAAACTGTGTGGTTAGCAGGGGAGAATCAGATACAGTTTGAAAGATTCAGTGAAATTGCTGCATTATCTACAATATGTAGTAAACCAACAGCAGAGGAAAATAAGCAAGCATTTGTCAATGCCGAATGTTGCTTGCTTCTATGTGCTGTTTAGGTATTTGGAAGTCATTGGAGTGCAAATATTGAAAATTTGCGAAATTACGAGCGTGTGTAAGAACTGCACAACGCACGCTCGTAAAACAGTCATTGTTAGGACATTTTCACCAAATTTCAACATAGCCATTTTAAGACCTCTGCTCATGAACAGTGTCACTGTGATTTTGTTAATGTGTCCCATACATTGAGTTTGCACACCGACTACGCCATTTATGCTGCATGAATGGAAACACGTTTTGGGCAGGATGTGAAAAATGACAGCTGTACTGCTCATAAGGAGGTGTGGTAAAATGGCAATGTTGAAAATCTGGAGTAGGAATATTGAAAATTCGCAAACCCTCGAGCGGCATGGGAACTGTGCAACGACACCGTAAAACAGTCATTTTAGAATTCTTTCACCAAATTTCAACATTGCCATTTTAAGATCTCTGCTCATGAACAGTGACACTGTGATTTTCTTAATGTGTCCCATACACTGAGTTACAAGACCGACTGCGCCATTGTGAGCTACATGGGCGGAAACATGTTTTGGGCAGGATGTGAAAATGACAGCTATACTGCTCATGAGGAGGTGTGGTAAAATGGCAATGTCAAAAATCTGGAGTGAAAATATTGAAAATTTGGGAACTTATGAGCCTCGTAGGAACTGCATAACGCATCGTAAAACAGTCATTTTTGGAATTTTTGGACCAAATTTTCAACATGGGGTTTTTGGGACCCCTTCTCATGAATGATGTCACTGTCATGGCAGTATTCGGGCCCGAAGGGTGATTTCGCAGTAATTTTGATGTCTATTCAAAACCAGAGGGGTGCCATAACATACCCCTGCGCCCAGGCCCTCTAGGAATTTGCTACGCTACTGCTGCTAGTGGGTTGTGAGTTAGTTCCCCACTGTGTGAACTGTGTTCTGCTTGCTGGAAGCTATATCCAGCTTAAAATGGACTGCATCCGAATTTGTCTGTATGCGGTCTGGGCCTTGCCAGACTGGCCCAGCCAGACTACCCACTGTACAGAGAAGCCATCGACGAGAGACCTGCCTGGGGATCAGTCCCCTGCTCCACGCTTGAACAGGAACGACGCCTCTGTGACTCATGTGGGCCCTGTTTCTCCTGGCATTCCAGATCAACCACCTGCAGTCTCGATTTTCATCCAGCCTGTGTCCAGTCTTGGGTATCGTGAGTAAATACCAGGGTAGCTCCCTGCAACAACAGCTTAATCTAAGTGTGTCATCTGATTGTCTTGTTGTTTCATTTCCTTTACGAACGGAGCCCTCTGGCTCCGGATTACAAATATTGTGTACTGTGCATGTTGTGTTTTCCATCACAGGGCCCCAACCAGCTGCGATGCCAGCCAACCGCGGGCAACAGTCCTGGCTAGCCCATCTCTTCTCCACCTGGATACCCAGAGGTGTGACTGCGTGGGGGTACTCAAAGCACATGCATAACTGCTTGATTGATATAACCTTTAAGCTAATTAACCTGATTTTACCCCTACCTTGTTCAAGTCCCCTGAATAAATCAGATCTAACTTTTTCTGCATGTGATCTGACCTTGGTTCCAGTTTGTGCTCAAAGTACTGTACTGTTGCTATTTGCTGTGCATAACCTTGTTTTACAGGGGTCCCCAGGGTCGAGCCAGAGGAACCAGCCCTGGTGGTAAGTGCAAACAGTGTGGGTACTTGTGTGGTGTATCAGGGGTATTGTGAAAGTGATTATTGTACAGTGTTCAGGCCACTAGATGGGAAAGAAGGGGGTTACAGTGTCCCGGAGGGCTGTGCCCAGGTTAGCTTGACCACTACCAACCCTGATCTCCGGGTGGAGGCACCCGTTTCAGAACTCAGGCCCCTTAACCTGCTACTAGCCAAGCAGGCAGAGGTAGTAGCCCTTGAGATAGTGACACCTAGGGGTTACACTTGGGTCATTTTCCTAGCCATGCCAGATACAAATTATACCGCACAACACCCAGTTTACTACAAAGGAGTCAGGACCTAATGCCACCCTCTGCAGGAGGATGGCCAAGAATTCCAGTCCCAGGTGAAAGTCCACTTCAGGAATGGCATTCCATGGCCCACATTACTGGGCCAGCTTCAGGAAAGAGCAGCCACCTTACCTGTCCCACTGGAAGCATCTCAGCATCCCACATATCTGGCTGCGAAATTGGCATACTTTCCTTCTAATCTGAGTGTGTATCGCACTGGCTTCTCAATTTTCGGGAAAGCTCCTGGACCACAATGCTCCCTATACATCTGGGCTGGCTAGATCTTCACACCTCACTGTTCACTGTTATGCCAAAAGCTGAACTCCTGTTCCAGACCATGTGGGCCCCTTTATACACCAATGCACCTCCCATTCCTGCTACCCCCATAGAGCATGATAAATGGGCACCATTCCTCATACAGGCATGGCTAGTAACAACCACTAGCCCCTTTCATTTGAGAAAGGGGTTGTTGCATAATGTTTAGTTGTTAAGCACTGAAGTAGTACTGAAATTCAGTATTGTCTCTTTAGATGCCCAGTTTTATGATATTAGTATACATTCGATGTGAAGCAGGTGTAAGACTGTGGTTAGAGCACCTAGACTAGTTGGATGCTGTTCGAATGGGTTATGTTTGCGATTTGCATGACTATAGTTGGTCCTGTTTCTTTAAATGGATAGAGCTGCATTTGCTTGTAGTACTTCCCATGTGATCTGTGAGTGAACTAGAAGCAAGGACAGTTGATTAGCTTGACTTCAAGCTTGGAGTCTGGAGCTGGAGCAGAGTCACAGAAGCTAAATTATCTGTGTTGATGCATTTGAGATAAGAAGGTGGATAGTTTACTGCTTTTAGAGTAATTTATGTGGAAGTGTTTTTTTAATATTTTGTTAATTGCATTTTGCATTAAAAATGCAAAGTACAGGTTAATGCAGACATCACCAAAGAAGGCAGACTGTGCCCCGTTTTTTCGCTGACTTACTCAATGTTCTGTCTCCCTTTATCCATCTCCCTATATTTTTGTGAGGCGATTGGAACTTGGTGTTCAATACGGAGTTGGATAGAGAAGGCAGGCGAGATGGTGCCTCTCTCCGGCTCAAAGAGCCCTCAGGGAGCTGGCAGACAACTTGGGTTTGTGCGATCCGTGGAGGGTCTTGTGCCCCTCTAAAAGGGAATATACTTTCCTGTCTGAGGTCCATAAAACCAGGTCTCGTATTGACTATTTTTTGATGAGTCAGTGCTTGCTCCCTGGTTTGGTCAATTGCACAATCATGCCGGGGGTCATCTCAGATCACTCGATGGTCCGATGCTCCCTTAACCTTCTATCTAATACACCCAGGCAGACCATTTGGAAGTTTAATAACCAGCTTCTCAGGGTACCAGAGATCAGAGACAGTATTAGTCAGACTATAGAGCAGTATGAGCAGGAGAACTGCAACACGACGGGTAAGGGTGACATGGAGTGGAGTGCATTAAAATGTGTTGTAAGGGGGGAGCTTATTAAGCTAGCGGCTGTTAGAAAGAAAAAGAGAGAGACTTTGGTGAAGCAATTGCTTACCCAGATTAGGGATATAGAGAAGGTTCTTTCAAAGTCCTCACCAATGGCATTAAGGGAAAGGTTGGCCAGGCTCCGACACCAATATGATGACATGTTGAGAGAAAAGGCAGAATATGCCATTAACAAAACGAAAGCCCTACATTTAGACCAGGGGGAGAAGTCGGGGCATCTTTTGGCCATGCGCCTTAAGGCGACCAAAACATCTAGAATTATTCATAGTATCTCATCCCTTGCCGATGGGTCGATTAAAACCACCCTATATGAAGTAGTCAAAGAATTTGAAGACTACTATAGGGCTTTATATAGTCCCATGCCTAATAGACCAAGTGACGAGGTAATTAGGGCGTATCTGTCTGGGTGCAATTTACCGCAGATAATGGAGGAACAGAAAGCATTGCTTACCGTTCCGATTTCTGAGTCTGAAATACTAAATGTGATACAGATGTTCCGGGCTGATAAAGCTCCGGGTCAGGACGTTTTTTCTCCGGATTTTTATAAATGTTTTAGTAGGCAGTTATGCCCAGGATTAAAACGTCTTTTTCACAGTATTTTCACCTCCGAACACATTGACAGTCACCTCTTTGAATCCTGATAGTGCTCATCCCAAAGAAGGAAGGATCGAGACCAGGTTCAAACTATAGGCCCATTGCCCTGATTAACTATGACATAAAAATTTTGGCGAGTTACTAGCGTTCGCTTAGCGAGGGTGCTTCCAGGCTAATCCATCCGGATCAGGTGGGATTCATGTCAGGTAGAATGGCATCAGACCATCTCCGCAAGCTATCTCACATCTTTTCAGCTACTAAAGATAGTAATACCCCCGGTGGTTTGTTGTCTGTCGATGCCGAGAAAGCATTCGATAGGGTGGATTGGAGGTTCCTGTCTCTGACCATGGAGCGTTTTGGCTTCCCGGCCCACTTTATAGACATGGTGTTTGCGTTATATAGGTTGCCGTCTGCTAAAATATACTGTAATGGAGTTTTTTCGGCAAGCTTTCCTTTATTGTCGGGGATTAAGCAGGGCTGTCCGTTGTCCCCTCTCTTGTTCAATATTTATTTAGAGCCGCTGTTGTGTAGTATCAGACGGAACCTAGAATCAAGGGATTAAAATTGGTTCTCTGGAGTTTAAGGTCTCTGCCTTTGCAGACGACATCCTACTTCATGTCAGCCATCCTCGATCCTCCATTCCAGTAGTACTCGATCGTATTGCCTCTTATGGCAAACTATCCAACTATAAAATCAACATAGGAAAAACTCAGTTCCTCCCACTGAATGTTAAGACCTGTAAATCAGATATCTTACAGTTGGGGATCCATTGGACTCCTCGCGTTCTGAAGTATCTGGGCATCATTTTGACTATTTCAGAAGTCAAAATGGTGAGACTTAATTGGGCGCCTCAAAGTAACCATTAAGCAGGATCTGGAGAGGTGGAGCAAACTTCCGTTCTCTCTTTGGGGAAGGGTCAATATAATAAAAATGAACGTGTTGCCGAGGATCTTGTACCCTTTAAACATGCTCAACATATAGCTACCTTTGAAGTGGCACAGAGTGCTCCACTCAATTATCTCAGATTTCATCTGGGTAAAGAAAACACCCCGTAGAGCTTATCATAAACTGGCGGCTCCCAGGGAGAAGGCCGGTTTAAGGCTCCCGCATTTTGGACTATATCATTGGGCAAGTAACCTTTGTAAATATTTACGCTGGCTCTTGCCTCCTAGGGATCTGGAACTCTTACCGTATGTCCCTTCTTGGGTGAAGTTGGAATTAGACTTAATTAGAGAGGCCGGGGTGGATCCAAAGGCTCTTCTTTTTATCCCACTGAAATCCCTCCCCTCTAGCTTAGTTACTACCCCAATTAGGCTCTCTCTACGTACGCACCTCCAAATGGGTGCTTCTCTCCGCTTCTCCCCTTGCCGACAGCCTTCAGCCTATATGTCTTAACCCTAACATGAAGATTGGGGAACATGATAAAGGTATCCTGGCTTCCTTTTCTGGAGGGTTAAGGGTGGCAGATTTCATGCAGGGCGACAGGTGTTTAAAAGTTGCAGAGGTACTAACAAAGTATAATATAGGACCTAATCAATCCTTTAAACTATACCAACTTACTCATTTGTTAGGGAGGTTCAAATCTAAATTAAAAGAGGGAAAGATTAATGGGACGTGGTTTGAATCCCTGATTCGTTGGGTCTGGGAACCGCATGCAGTTTCCAGGCTTTATAAAGCTCTCTTTGAACAGGCCTATACAGACATTGGCAATAAACCGTGGTACTGGGTGAATTGCTTAGGAGATCAAGGTCGAAATTGGGTCCGGGTCTGGCATCACCACGTACAAGTATATCTCTCAGGACAGATTCGTGATATGCAATTTCATTTTTAAATAACTTGTTCTGGACCCTTCAAGTTATACAGAATTAGGCGTGCCCCAGATGCTCTATGTTTCCGGTCATCAAGCGGTGGGGATCTCATGCATATTTTTGGGATTGTCCACGGTAAAGAGCTGTGGGACCAAATCAAGCAAAAGCGGACCAATACTGGGCATTGAGTCTTGCTTCACCCGAAATCTGTCTCTGAAGGGGACTATACTGACATCGCTGTTAAGCCCCGAAGATACTATATGGCTTTGATTTCATCTTCAGTCAAGAAAATTGTGTTAAGACACTGGTTGGACACTACCCCACCCGGCTATGTGGAATGGCTACAGGAACTGCTTTTCAATTTGAGTATGGAGAAGTTTGGGGCCACAAAGAGGGGCAGTTTTTCGAAATTTGACTGTGTGTGGGCCCCCCTCCAAGCCCTTTACTTGCTCCATTCATAGCTAGCCGCTGTGGGTTAGTAGACCTGGCTTGTTTCTCACGGGCGGACCTGCCTCAGCCTTTGCAACCGGGTGGGGGGATAGGAGTTAGGTGGGGGATGGGGGGTTGGGGGTCATTAGTTTGAAAATGTATTGGTAAGTTTCTAATGGTGTATGTAAGTGGCACGGTGTGGTCACGGATCATTTCATGTAAAGTTTGGCTTCTTCACTTGTGTGCCAATTGTCTGTCAATAAACTTGAATTTAAAAAAAAAAAAAAGAAGGCAGACTGGATGGACAAGTGGTCTGTTTCTGCCGACATTGTCTCTGTTTCAGTGCTTCATAATGCTTTCAGACAGGAATTAATACAAAGTATAATAATTAGCTGCATTATGTCTTGGCTTCTTAAGCAAATGCCCTGTTGGCACCTCACTAGGAGGGGATGTACTACAACACAAACATTAGAACCTGAACGTGCTTAGAGTATGCTGTAACCCATTATGGAAGCATCATTTCCACCACAATAGCAATAACTAATACATTTTAAGGGCAACAGTTAAGGCTATAGTCATACATATGGATAAGGATATTGTTCACATGAGATAGAGACATGGATAGCCACCTCTGCAGGCTTTTCCTTCTCATAACAAAATCCTCCTGCGGCTCCCTACATTCTATTAGAAAACATAAGCAACCACAGCTTTTACTTTGCAGGTGAAACATTAAAGACAAGCCTGCTGAATAGCTGAAGGAAAACAGAGGTCCTGTCAAGGGCAAAAAAAAATTAAAAATAAACACTGCCACCCTTTTCCCCTGAGGCAGTCTGTAACAAAGTATGGATGTCATCTTAAGTTCTACTCCACGTGCAAGAGGCGTAGATCGGCAACTCATATTACAGTACTTCAACATATTTACCAATAAATTAAGCAGCCAAAAAAAACTGTGATGATTTAAAGTGTTCACCGTGGTTACACTGAACATCAAATGCCTATACTAGGGGGTGGCCCAGTGGCATGGAGGGCTGAGGCACTCTGCACCTTACCTCTTGCCACACTGGTGACCCAGATTCAGGAATGGATGTGGGTTGCTCAGGGACTGGCCATGGGAGGAAGGACTGAGCGTGCAGAGGACAGCTCTCCTCCCTCGGGGAGGGGATTTATGTGACCCGCTGTTGACTGCCACATGAAGGCATCTGGGTGGCAGCGTAGGTCTGGGCACATCATGCAATGGACCAATCCAGGTGTTGAAGAACATCTCTGTAGAGGTGAAGCTATTCGCTACACCATTGCATGAAGAAAGTTGAGGGGGAACCAAAGGTGGGAAAACCCTCTGGCCACAGGATGACATCCGCTCCTCCACAGGTTCCGCATTGGTGACCAGGCTCCTGCCACAGTCCAGATAGCCAGTATGTTTGCAAGAAGGTAAGTCCCAGGGAAGCCGGGTGATCGGCTGACGGAACCGAGCAGAAGGGGGCATGCCAGGGGTGACTGGAGGATAAAAATCTCTGTGCGAAAAAAAATGCTGTACTATGGGGCAGATGTAGGTATCATAAATCCTTGATGAAAGCAATCCCGGCAATGTAACAACACCTTATGGATCTTAGTCTTCACACAACGTGTCCAACTTATTCAACTGCTCAAACTCTGCTTCCAGCTTGGAGATCAATTTGTTGTAATCTAGGGGAGAAAACATATGAAGGCCTTGCTGCCCACCTCTATTCTCATTCTTACCAAGAGCAGAAAAGCAAAAGGAATTTGAATCTGCCAAAACCAACACTTCAGTCCTTCAAAGTCCTTTCTCTTCACCCTCACAAAAAATGGTAAGCCTAGATACAAATGGACTATTGCCTCCCAGTCTGTTAACTGCCAAACAATGGCCCAACACCAGGGCCTGATCTTGAAGGCTGACTCTCATAAGCACAATGAGGACAGCCTGCAGTCAATGCATGGTTATGCCAGCCTACTAGGTGTTACCCTATAGGCCCAATTGATGAATCCTAGGGTGGAGGAGTGCTCCATTGCAACAGATGTGGGAGCCAAGACTCCAAAAACTCCACTGGGTCCTCCCATTCCCTTCTCTCTGGCAACCCCACCAGTTGTAGATTTTGTTTTCCTGCAAGGAGGTTTCTGCAGCTTCCATCTGCAACATGAGCAGTGTGTTTTCTAGGATTACTTTAGAAGATGCAGCCATGGTTTTCTCCACCTGCAGTGAGGCATCCCCTCACTTTCTCTGTCAGACCCATCATAATATGCTCTACTATTTGCACCCTTGCTTGAATTTAGTCGGGTTTCTTGATTGTTGAAGAAAGGGATAGCCTTTCATTCTGCAAATAAAAGGCTTGTAAAGTATCACAGATTACCACTGAGACCTACTAGTCAGGCCTCACACCTTTTTTCCTGCATGCACTGTTACCAACGGCTCTAGCAGACATTTATTATTTAAAGCATCATGTGCCTTTGATGTCTTGCTGAGGAAGCCACTGGATTGGGTCTCCAAAAACAAATCAAATTTCAAATAGTTGTGGGATCAGAGAAGGTGGAGAAGTTTTCCCTCAACAACCCCTCACAAGCACCACACATTTTAACTAAAAGAAAGAGCAGCCACTGCCACTTGGGGGATGTCTGCTGCCATCAGTGGGAACGTCCACTGCAATGGGAATGAGCAGCCACTCACAGGAAAAGGCCTCCTAAATGGCTGTTACAGTAGCTAAGCAACAGCCCAGGACAGAGGTTCATTCATATCTCACAAAACAAAATGACTGCAAGTGTGAAAACAGCCTGATGCAGGGCAGGTGTGGCAAATTCCTCCAGAGACACGCAAACAAGCGCCTGCACTCAGAGACCATTCAAGGCAGCACACCAAGGTAACTTGCACAAAATAAACAATTTTATTGAAAATACTATCAGCCACCAGACTAACACCAACCAAAAAGATTGCACTAACTCCCCAGCACCTCAATCCGCTCTGTATCTTCCTCAGGTATTTGGAATGGGCAACATATCCCTTTCCTTTTATTCAGTTTACTCAGTTTATTTAGACATAAAGAGGCTTGCACCCATCATGAATGTCTCCCACGGCATCATAGACATAGACTTTGATGGCAGATAAGGATCACTTGGCCCACCCAATCTGCCCATTTCCCTACCAACTGGATAAGCTGAGGATCCTAGTTAACCAACAGCCTACTTCTTCCTATTCCCCACCAGAATTGCCTTGTCTGTCCCATGCATTCTTGAATTCCACCACTGTATTTGGCCCCACAACTTCCTCAGGAAGGCCATTCCATGCGTCCACCACCCTCTCCATGAAAAAATACTTCTTCACATTGCCACTAAGCCGCCCCCCTCTATCTTCAAATTGTGCCCCCTTGGTCTTCCACATTTCTTTTTCTGAAAGATGCTGCCCTCTTGGACTTTGTTGAGTCCCTTGAGGAAATTGAATGTTTCTATCATGCCCCCCTCCCCCCTTTCTTCTAGGGTATACATATTAAGCTCCTTTAGTCTCTCTTCATATGATTTCTGGTGCAGACCCTGCACCATTTTAGTTGCCTTCCACTGGATTGCTTCCATCCTGTCTATGTCCTTGCGGAGATGGGGTTTCCAGAACTGCATGCAGTACTCCAGATGGGGTCTCACCAACTGTCTGTACAGAGGGATAACAACTTCCTGTTTTCTACTAGTGATGTCTCTCCCTATACATCCTAGTATCCCCCTAGCCCTGCTTACTTCCTTCTCATATTGCTTGCTTACCTTTAGGTCATCTGATATGACTACCCCCAGGTCCTTTTCCGTGTTTTTTGTTGCTAGTACCCCCCCCCCATTGTGTACTCTTCCCCTGGGTTTTTTTCCCCATGTGCATTACTTTGCACTTCTTTGCATTGAATCTAAGCTGCCATACTTTTGACCATTCCTCCAACCTTGCCAAGTCCCTTCTTATCCTTTCCACCTCCCCACCCCGGGTATCAACCCTGTTGCAAATCTTTGTGTATCAACCCTGTTGCAGATCTTTGTGTTGTCTGCAAAGAGGCATACTTTTCTTTTCAGTCCCTCTGCAATGTCACTTATAAAGACATTAAAAAGGACCAGCCCCAGTACTGAATCCTACAGTACCCAGTTAGTAACACCCCTTTCTTTGGAGAGGACTCCATTTACTATCACCTTCTGTGTCCTGTTGTCTAGCCAATGTTTTACCCAGGCTACCACTCTCGGACCCACTCCCAGGCTGGCTAACTTGTTTATTAACCTTTTGTGTGGGACTGTATCAAATGTCTTGCTAAAGTCTAGGTAGGCCATGTCCACAGCCCCTCCCTGGTCTACTACTTTGCTCACCCAATCAAATTAATCTATTTGATTCATCTGACATGACCTTCCCTCTGTGAATCCATGCTGCCTTGGATCCTATGCCCCGCTGGGCTCTAGGTACTCAACAATTCTTTCTTTCAGAAGTGATTCCATCATTTAACCTACCACTGAGGTCAAACTAGCAGGTCTGTAGTTTTCTGCCTCTGCTTTGCTCCCACTTTTGTGAAGGGGAATCACATCTGCCCTCCTCCAGTCCTCAGGTACTACACCATCCTCCCAAGATTTGTTAAAAAGGGTAGTCAGTGGTGTTACTAGTTCTCCCCTTAGTTCTTTAGACATTGTGGGCATATTAATTAAACCCAATAGTTAAAGTGACAATGCATGCTCAGTATCAATAAATACAAACACTTGATTATCAGAATGAGACAAACATACAGAGTGCTGGTTCCTGTTTGTATTTCTTCACATCATCCCTGTAGATATTTATTTATTTATTTGTCAGAGATTGGAATTACAATCCTTTGAGTCAAGGACTCATTTCCAAAGGCTCCACGTCATAGTACACATAAGGAAACACATTAATTACAAGTACATACATTCAAGATATAGCATAAGAATTGGCATTGTTTCATAGCGCAGTTCATGAGTACGCATAAGGGAACACATTAATTACAAGTGCATACATTCAAGATATAGCATAAGAACTGGCATTGTTTCATAGCGCAGTTCATGAGTACGCATGAGGGAACACATTAATTACAAGTACATACATTCACCTGGATAACCTGGGCAGCCATGGTAAAAGTCTCAGAGAAAAGATGGGCGGCTGGCTGAAAAAGACGGGTGTGGCAGCGACTCCTAGTGGCCACCCAGGGAAAGGCAGCGTGGGGGGCATGGGGGGTTGGAAGTGGGGTAGTGAAGAGGTAGGCAGGTGATGGCTAAAGGATGGGAGACTGAGGTAGTCTGAGCTGAATGGGGGGAGTGAGAGGAAATGGGACACTAGAGTGTCAGGCAGTGGAGAGGAGGAGAGAAAGGGTGAAAGGAGAGGCTTGGAGGAATCAGAGAGCAGATAATAGCTAAGGGCCTGATCCACAATGATGGCTGAGGGAAAAAACAAAAGTTTGTGTCTGGACCATGGACTGCCATGCTGCAGAAGTGGCAGCATTTATGCTCCCCAGTCTCTGCAATCCATGTGTTATGGAAAACTGCAGGGCGGGTGTGGGGTGTGAGTCTCGGAAAGGAAGTCATCTTGCCATGGCAATGGATGTTTCACAAAAACAAATGTTTATTTAGGAGTACAAAATAAAATAAAGACGAACTTCAAGCATTACAGAAAGGAAATAAAAATTCCAGCAAATAAGAAGCAAACACTAGAAATCCACTAGTGTAAATACACACTATGAGGTCAGAACAGGTCTGTACCTCTCCAGACTATCTGCTTGAATGAACCAAAAAGAGTTCTTTATATAGTCATTTAATCATGTGATACCTAAGTCCCTCCTTCTACAGACAGTTTAAACATATTTTATTCACAAGCAAACAGTAATTTCATATTTAAACACATTCATAATACATTTGTATCTTTTGGATCATAATTCTGGATCCAAATTTAATTATACCACATTATTTGTAAAAAGAAGTTATAAAGTGCCTCAGCAGAGCTCCACCTACTTGTGTATACCTTTAAATATCGACAGAGCTCAGCCGGCCAGCTCTATAGAGAAGGCTGAATTGCAGGCTTGACATTGAGGAGGGATTGCTAACTGAAACACCAAGGTAAACCTACACTACAATAACTATAAAGAACAAGCATTTGTCAATGCCGAATGTTGCTTGCTTCTATGTGCTGTTTAGGTATTTGGAAGACATTGGGGTGCAAATATTGAAAATTTGCGAACTTACGAACTTAACGTAGGAACTGCGAACGACGTCAAAACAGTCATTTTAGGAATGTTTTCACCAAATTTTCAACATAGCCATTTTAAGACCTCTGCTCATGAACAGTGTCACTGTGATTTTGTTAATGTGTCCCATACATTGAGTTTGCACACCGACTGCGCCATTGTGCGCTACATGGGCAGAAACACGTTTTGGGCAGGATGTGAAAAATGACAGCTGTACTGCTCATAAGGAGGTGTGGTAAAATGGTAATGTTGAAAATCTGGAGTGGAAATATTGAAAATTCGCAAACCTACGAGCATGCGTGGGAACTGTGCAACGCACACTCGTAAAACAGTCATTTTTAAGAATTCTTTCACCAAATTTTCAACATTGCCATTTTAAGATCTCTGCTCATGAACAGTGACACTGTGATTTTCTTAATGTGTCCCATGCATTGATTTCACACACCGACTGTGCCATTGTGTGCTACATGGGCGAAAACACATTTTGGGTGAGATGTGAAAAATGACAGCTGTACTACTCATAAGAAGGTGTGGTAAAATGGCAATGTTGAAAATCTGGAGTGGAAATACTGAAAATTTGCTAACCTACGAGCATGCGTAGGAACTGCGCAACACACGCTCGTAAAACAGTCATTTTTAGGAATTTTTTAACCAAATTTTCAACATAGCCATTTTAAGACCTCTGCTAATGAACAGTGTAATGGTGATTTTCTTAATGTGTCCCATACATTGATTTCGCATACTGACTGCGCCATTGTGTGCTACGTGGGTGGAAGCACGTTTTGGGCAGGATGTGAAAAATGACAGCTGTACTGCTCATAAGGAGGTGTGGTAAAATGGCAATGTTGAAAATCTGGAGTGAAAATATTGAAAATTTGCGAACTTACGAGCCTGCATAGGAACTGCGCAACGCACGCTCGTCAAACAGTCATTTTTAGGAATTTTTTCACCAAATTTTCAACATAGTCATTTTAAGACCTCTGCTCATGAACAGTGTCACTGTGATGTTCTTAATTTGTCCCATACATTGATTTCACACACCGACTGTGCCATTCTGCGCTACATGAGCGGAAACACATTTTGGGTGAGATGTGAAAAATGAAAGCTGTACTACTCATAAGAAGGTGTGGTGAAATGGCAATGTTGAAAATCTGGAGTGAAAATATTGAAATTTCACGAACTTACGAGCCTGCGTAGGAACTGCGCAACGCACGCTCGTAAAACAGTCACTGTGCAGTCACTGCAAGAAATCACCCTTCGGGCCCGAATAATGCCATGACAGTGACATCATTCATGAGAAGGGGTCCCAAAAACCCCATGTTGAAAATTTGGTGCAAAAATTCCCAAAAATGCCTGAGATATGCAACAAAGTTGTAACCCCCTATCTAGCCCATTATACAGCTTACCGGCATTTCCTCAGTTCGCGGTCGGCTTTGAAGAGTGCAGACGTGTTCCCGGTCCACCGAAGATCGTCGCGCCGGAGTCCGGAGGTAAGTATGGGGTGAGGGGTGTGGGAGGCTGGGTGCAGTGCGTGGGGTGCGGGCTATGTGGGGGTCAGAGACGCGCCGCAGGACTGTTTTCGTTTTCAGGTTAAAAAAAGACATCGTGGGACCGTTTTCCGTGCTGGGGTGGGCTGCCAGCATGTCACAAGGGCGTTGAGGCGTTCAGCCGACGAGGATTAGGCACCCCCGTGGCCATGGTATTTATTGCCACACTGGGGTGGACTCCCCAGCGTGGCACAAGGAGATGAGGGCGTTCAGCTGGCGGGATTGGGCACCCCATCGGCCCAAAGCCTACTACTGGGGAGGGGCTGAGCTCAGCCCGGCGGGGGATTGGGCACCCTGTCGGCTATACGAGGAGTCCGTGCGGGGGCACGCACAGCTGCGTGTGTGGGGAGCTAACGGCGTGAGCAGCCGATATCTTATCGGTGCTCACTCAAGCGTAGCTCCCCCTTTCAACTGTATGCCACTGCATTTTGGAGCGTGTCATACACAGCTCCAAAATGCATTGGCTTACAGGGGCCGCGCCTGCCAGCACACTGAATGAATTGGAGGAGGAGGTGACACACCTCCGAAATCTCCGATGATGGCACTATGTTTCTTGCACATGCGTGCAAGCAACATAAAAAGGGGTATAACTGTCTAGAGAATTGACCAGACTGGGAAAAGGCATTTTGCAGGGAGTCTAATTAACTTTAATAATATATAGTATTTCTACAACATTATAACCCAGTCTTTCAGCTTAAGAATGGCCACAAGCATTTACTAATGCCACTCTACTTATAAGGACACGTAAAACCTTTGCATTCTTGTACACTTTTTTAAAACTACATGAATTGAGAATATATTGTATTTTTAGCTAAGATATTTGTGTTTTAAACCCCCTAAATGCCAACGCTTACCAGCACAGCGTATCTGTTTACTTATGGACGCCTGAAGCAACGTAAAACCAGTAGGAGAGGCAGGTAAAGCAGTCACAAAAGGCAAATTGAACTTTACCTCTTAATTCTGGCTCAAAGCGTAATTTTCATTATGCGGGGGGTACTTTACTTCACGACAGAACAGCTTCAAGAGTCATTTTACATTTTCGATTCGAATACCTAGGATACCTTTATGAAGGAAAGGGGTTACTGCAACTCCTCGTAAGGACGCGATGAAACATTCGCACATTCCTGCAGTTCTTACGCTCCTCGAGAGTGAGAGGCTAAGCAAGAAAAGGCAATTATTCAGAGCTAAACAACACTTTTAGTAGGAAAGGGATGATGCACTACAAAACTGAAACACTAGATACGGTTGCACTAGCGTGACAGTTTATTCCACTATGAGACTGTTTATACGCTTTTCCGAATGGCGTAATACGCTATTATATTTCACCTGGGGGGGTGGTTTCTACATCCACCAGAAATTCGGAAACTCAGCAACAAAAGACAAAGGTAAAAAAGATAACTTATATAAGTGGCCAGCCTATATACCGTTACAGTTTAGGGAGAAGTGGGAAGAAAAAAAAATTAGAAAGAAAGGAATGCTGTTGCAACAGGCTTTTTAATCAAAAAAAAAAGGAAAAAGAAAGGATTTCTGGTAGATGAAACAAAGACCCTACACTCCTCCCCCTTTAAGAGGAAACCAAAGAGTTTTATTCATATCACTTCTCCTTTGGTTTGCTTTCAGGTAACAGATCTCCCCCTTTTTTTTTTAAATACATAGGGGAGATGGAGCTTTAGCCCACCCACTTCCAAAGCTCCACCCAGGAGTCCCATAATCTATTATTCAATTATTTATATTTCAGACAGCTTTTAATTCTCATTTTATCTTTACCCCGGGGTCTGTAATCATGTACTAATACCTGCTCCATAACGTGAGAGATAGTCAGCGTTAATATGCATTTTTCCAGCTCTATGTTGTATTACAAATTTGTATGGCTGCAGTGCTAAATACCACCGCATAATGCGTGGGTTTCTATCCTTCATAGTCTGCAACCAACATAATGGATTATGATCTGTTATGATCGTAAAGGGTCTTCCCCATAAATACAATTTTAATGCATTTATTGCCCAGCGAATAGCCAAGCATTCTTTTTCAATAGTAGAGTATTTAGTCTCTCTCTTTGATGTAATTTTCGACTAATGTATATAATGGGATGTTTCTCTTCTCCATCCATTTGAGAGAGAACAGCTCCCAGACCTTGTTCAGAGGTGTCTGTCTGTACCATAAAGGGTCTATGAAAATCAGGACTATATAATACTGGGTATGAACATAATCTGGCCTTCAATGTTGTCAAAGCCTCTTCACATTGTTCAGTACAGTGGACTTTGTCAGGGTTATTGTTTTTTGCTAAATGAATCAAAGGGCTAGCAATGTCAGTGAAATTGCTTACAAATCGGCGATAATAATTGGCCAGGCCTAAAAATGAACATACCTGCTATTTTGTTTGTGGTCTTGGACTACTAGCTATAGCATCTAATTTGCCTATTTCGGGTTTTACCTTTCCATTTCCTATTATGAAACCAAGATATTTGGTTTCCTGCATGCCTATGGAACATTTTGCAGGGTTAATGGTCAGTCCTGCCTTCGCTATTACAGTCAGTGTATTATGCAGATGTTTTATATGTTCCTTCCAGGAGGTGCTGAAGATGATAACATCATCTAAATACGCAGCACTATAATCTAGATGTGGATGTAGCAATTGGTCCATATATCTCTGCAAGGTTGCGGGTGCTCCATGTAGCCCAAATGGCATTTTTGTGAATTGAAATAAACCTATAGGAGTACTAAAGGCTGCCTTATCCTGTGAATCAGCATCTAGGGGAATCTGCCAATAACCCTTGGAAAGGTCCAATGTACTGATGTACTGGGCATTGCCCAGTCTATCTGTAATGTCATCAATACGTGGCATTGGATATCCATCAAACTTTGATATCTCATTTCGTTTTCGAAAGTCTAGACATACCCGCACACCTCCTTCTTTTTTACTCACAACAACCATGGGGAAACTCCATGGACTTTTAGAAGGAACAATTACCCCTAGTTGTTGCATCTTTAGTAATTCTTTCATTACTTCCTCTCTTAAACTTTCTGGAATTCTGTAAGACTTGTGTCTAAAAGGTTTATCATTAGACAGTTCTATATGGTGTTCAATTCCCTCCACTGTCCCAGGGACAGTTGTAAATATCTCTTGGAAAGTGTGTATTATTTCTTGTACCTCTTGCAGTTGTTCATTATTCAATTTATTATTTATAATTATTTCTTTTATATTGCCTTGGTTTTCCAACCGCTCATAGGCAAGGTCTAGTTCATTGTCAAATGTCTCAGGGTGCACAAATAGGGTAGGTGAACTCCTATCATGCCATCTTTTTAATAAGTTAGCATGATATATCTTTAGCTGCTGTTTCTTGTCAGGACAAATGATTTCATAGTTCACCGGCCCTATTTGTCTGTGTACTGTATAAGGTCCCTGCCACTTCATTAATAATTTGTTCTCGGAACATGGCAATAATAGGAGAACTCTATCACCCAGTTGGAATGTTTTATCACCCACTTTCTGATCATAATGTTGCTTCTGCGCTACTTGATGTTCTCTGTTACACTGTTGGGTGGCTTTGGCATATTTTGCCAACCTTTGATATAATGTGCTGATGTACTCTACTGTGGATACAGGGATAGTGTCTACTTTAGACCCTTCCCATTTTTCCTTTATAATATCTAAGACTCCCCTTGGATTCTTCCCATAAAGCAGTTCAAAAGGTGAGTACCCTGTAGATGCATGAGGAACCTCACGATACGCAAACATTAAATAGGGTAAATACTTATCCCAATATTTGCCTTCATCAATAATTAACTTCTTTAACATTTGCTTCAGTGTTTTGTTAAAACGCTCCACTAGACCATCAGATTGTGAATGGTAAGGTGAGATAAGAATGGAGTGTACCCCTAAAGCATGATAAAGGTGTTTCAGCACCTGGGAACAAAAATTGCTGCCCCTATCTGTCAAAATTTCCTTTGGTATACCCATTCTGGAAAATATTTTAATTAGTTCTTCCACTATTTATCAGCCGTGATTGTCAGTAAATAGGAATTGCTTCTGGGTATTTTGTAAAGTAATCACACACCACTAGAATAAATCGGTTCCCTTTAGCACTCTTGGGTAAAGGACCAACTATGTCCGTTGCAACCCGGGTGAATGGGGTACCCACTAATGGTATAGGCTGCAAGGGCACCTTATCTTTTTGCAATATCGGCCTCACTCGTTAACACTGTACACATGACTTACAATACTCAGTCACTTGTTCATGTATTCCCGGCCAGAAAAATCTATACAGGAGTCTCTGTAATGTACGTTCCCGGCCTAAGTGACCGGCTATTGATAAGTCATCAGCAAGGTTCAAAAACTGTTCCCGGTATCCAGTGGGCACTAACAATTGCAATACGGTTTCGCCTTTTTTTTCATTGAAACATTTTCGATATAACAACCCATTGCTTAGAACATATTTTTGTTCAGGATTTTTATTAGCACCTATCAGTGAAAAAAGAGGCTTTAAGGTAATGTCCTGCAACTAAGCTGTTCTAAACTCTGCTTGAGAACTTAGATTTTTAACATCTTGTACTTTAAAGTCATTAATGCCCTTCGTGTCTTTCTGGGTATGTTGCCACACCCGTTTCTCCTGGTGCTTTTCCCTCTTTGTCTTCCTTGTTTTTCCAGGAAGCCCAAATAGTTCATCCTCAAATGGAAAAGAGAATGGTAATTCCGTGTTTATTCTGTCCTGTGCTCTGGTAGTCACAGCCCCCATGTTCGTAGCATTAGAGAGTAAATGTGCAAAATCTGGGTGGTCATGCCCCACAATAACCGGCACTGGAAGTTCTGGAACCACCCCAACATCCATTCTTTGCACATTAGATTGTATTTGTACTTCCACTTGTTGTACAGGGTACTTATGTGTGTCACCATGTATACAGGTCACAGTTATATCAGTGATGGTAGGCACCATACCAGCTTTGATTAAGGTTTGTCTACTGCCAGAGTCCAATAAACCAAATGTTTCTTTGCCATTTATTGTAACAGGTGTTATATATTGCCCCCAGTCGGCCAAAGCTATGTGTGTGGGAGCAGATTTCTTTTTGGGACAGAATCTGACGATATGCCCTTTTCCTTGGCAATAGTGACAGGTTATATCAGTATGAGGGGCTTTAAACATATTCACTGGTTTGACAGTATTACTAGAGACTGGGGAAGAAGGTGTATATGTTCTTACCGTAGTTTGGGTTGTACCAGCTCCAGAGTGTCCTTTAGTCCTATTAGGCCGGGCAGTTAAATAGTCTTCGGTCAGTTGTACTGCTTTCTTGGATGTCTCTGGGCGATGTTCCCATACCCACATCTGAACATCTTGCGGTAAGATACGAATAAATTGTTCCAGCACAACTGTCTCTAGCATTTGCTGTTTTGTATTAGTGGTGGGTTGCAACCACTTAGTACAGAGGTCTTTTAGCCTAGTATATGCTTCTTGTGGAGTATCGGATACTTGAAACCACAAGGTTCGAAACCTCTGTCGATATGTCTCTAGACAAATATCATACCGTTTAAGGATGGCTTCTTTAACAGTATCATAGTTCTCACTCAAAGCACTGTCCACGTTACCGTAAGCCAGTTGTGCCTGCCCTGTTAGGTATGGGGCTAGACGTATAACCCACTGGTCTCTAGGCCATTGACATTCTCGTGCAATACGTTCGAACGTAGTTAGGTAGGTTTCAATATAATCAGTTTCACTCAATTTAGTCAGCTTAATATCTTTAGGATTATCACCAGCAGGTGGAGGGAGCCTGCAAGGTATCGGCCCATCTGTCTTCATTTCTTTGCATATCTTTTTCTCGCTGCTTTGCCATGGCTATCTGCTGCATACACAGCCATTGTAACAAGTCTTGTGAATCTCCTGTAGGGGTCTCCTTCTCCAACTCCTCCTTCTCTTCATCAGCATTGTCCCCATCATCCTCAGGCTTCATGGTTTTTCGTCTGACATCAGGTACTCCAGCCATCAAGGGTTGTCCCAACTTTTCTGCCATGGTCTTTGTCAGCAGTCCAGAAGGTACCTTCTGGGACATCCACGACCTCCTTCTGATACTTTAAAGCAGTATCTCCAGTATATCCCACCACTGCACCACGTGTGGGGTGTGAGTCTCGGAAAGGAAGTCGTCTTGCCATGGCAATGGATGTTTCACAAAAACAAATGTTTATTTAGGAGTACAAAATAAAATAAAGATGAACTTCAAGCGTTACAGAAAGAAAATAAAAATTCCAGCAAATAAGAAGCAAACACTAGAAATCCACTAGTGTAAATACACACTATGAGGTCAGAACAGGTCTGTACCTCTCCAGACTATCTGCTTGAATGAACCAAAAAGAGTTCTTTATATAGTCATTTAATCATGTGATACCTAAGTCCCTCCTTCTACAGACAGTTTAAACATATTTTATTCACAAAACAAACAGTAATTTCATATTTAAACACATTCATAATACATTTTTATCTTTTGGATCATGATTCTGGATCCAAATTTAATTATACCACATTATTTGTAAAAAGAAATTATAAAGTGCCTCAGCAGAGCTCCACCTACTTGTGTATACCTTTAAATATCGACAGAGCTCAGCCGGCCAGCTCTATAGAGAAGGCTGAATTGCAGGCTTAACATTGAGGAGGGACTGCTAACTGAAACACCAAGGTAAACCTACACTACAATAACTATAAAGAAAAAAAGGTATAACTGTCTAGAGAATTGACCAGACTGGGAAAAGGCATTTTGCAGGGAGTCTAATTAACTTTAATAATATACAGTATTTGTACAGCATTATAACCCAGTTTTTCAGCATAAGAATGGCCACAAGTATTTACTAATGCCACTCTACTTATAAGGACACGTAAAACCTTTGCATTCTTGTACACTTTTTTAAAACTACATGAATTGAGAATATATTGTATTTTTAGCTAAGATATTTGTGTTTAAACCCTCTAAGCATATCAGCACCAGCACAGCATATCTGTTTACTTATGGATGCCTGAAGCAACGTAAAACCAGTAGGAGTGGCAGGCATACCTCTCAACTGTTCCACATTAGGAGGAACGTTCCTCATTTTACTTCAGAAAAGCTCCCTGTTCCACATTGTGAGGACTTGTCCCACATTTAGTATTAACATTTTAAAGCAAAAATCTATAGTAAATGAAGCAAAAATTATATTATTCAAGTAATAACAGACTTTCTGAACATAAATGCAAACATTTTAATAGTGTTCTGAGCTTCCTAGGTAAAGATTTGATTAAGTGTTCCACATTTTGTTAATTTGTTCCACATTTTGAGAGGCAATGTTCCACATTTGGGGGACAAAAGGTTGAGAGGTATGGTGGCAGGTAAAGCAGTCACAAAAGGCAAATTGAACTTTACCTCTTAATTCTGGCTCAAAGTGTCATTTTCATTACCGGGGGGGTACTTTACTTCACGACAGAACAGCTTCTGGAGTCATTTTATTTACGATTACCTAGGATACACTTCTGAAGGAAAGGGGTTACTGCAACTCCTCGCAAGGACGCGAGGAAACATTCGCACATTCGTGCAGTCCTTACGCTTCTCGAGAGTGAGAGGCTAAGCAAGAAAAGGCAATTATTCAGGGCTAAACAACACTTTTAATAGGAAAGGGATGATGCACTACAAAACTGAAACACTAGATACGGTTGCACTAGCGTGACAGTTTATTCCACTATGAGACTGTTTATACGCTTTTCTGAACAGCGTAATACGCTATTATATTTCACCTGGGGGGGTTCTACATCCACCAGAAATTCAGAAACTCAGCAATGAAAGACAAAGGTAAAAAAGATAACTTATATAGGTGGCCAGCCTATATACCATTACAGTTTAGGGAGAAGTGGGAAGAAAAAAAATAAGAAAGAAAGGAATGATGTTGCAACAGGCTTTTTAATCAAAAAAAAAAAAAAGGAAAAAGAAAGGATTTCTGGTAGATGAAACAAAGCCCCTACAGCGGGGTGTTGAAGCAGGGGTGGACAGTAGGCCTCCAAATGGAAATCTGGGATGGTGCTGGAGTGGGCCCCCTGCTCTACGTGTAGCAGGAAATTGTCGGAAATGGCAGTCCTCCAAAATCTTCCATATTCTTTAAAGTTTCTATATATTGATAAAGAATCTACAATTTACTAAACATTTCCCCACCCTCCATGCCAGTTCAGAGGGTAGGGGGCAACTAATGCTGGGGCAAATTGAACCCTGGGAAGGTCCATGGAATGCCAGGGTAGACTCGTGTGGAGGTCAAGCAGCCATTACTGCTGAGTACCCCTCACCTTATAGTGCCACCTTTTATACACCAGCCACAGCAAGCACACTGTGTCTAAAATCTCATGAAGTGCATCCACATGCCTGTCTGTAACTTGTTTGTCTTTGTAGAAGCTTGGGCAAAGCAGGATTAGATGCTGAAGGGGACTGTAAACTCCCTTTGTGGTTACTGCAGTCTGTAACCTGTTTGCCTGTGTGGAAGCATGGGCAAAGCAGGATTAGATGCTGAAGGGGACTGTAAACTCCCTTTGTGGTTATTGCAGAGTGCACCACATGTGCAAAGGGGACACTCTGTGGTTGCACAAGCCCCTCTGCACCTGCAGAGGGATAACTTTTCCTTTGTGGCTCAGGTCCTAGGTTTTTCTTAATACATAGCTATCCTGACCCCTAGCCCCAGAACATATCAATACCCCACCATAGAATCTTTGAAAACATATTGGCAAGCTTTTTTTAACGGGTAAGGGAAACACTGGAAAAATGAAATCTGCTCCACAATGCACCCAGGGTGTGCATTGCTTTAACTTGACACATACCCTGTTGTGTGTTATTACTTACATAATTTTCCCATTTGAAGTAACTTTATTTTTTTTATTAAATATACTTCATTAAAGAGAAAAGAAAATTAAGTACAAACAAGTGCCAATGTGAAAATACAACAGTGAACATACAAATCTTAGATAATCCCATTCCCCCTCCCACCCTTCCAACCCAATCCTCATTTTCCCCACCCTCCCAAAAAACCTGGGCTCTGGAATAGAGGTACAGTTTAGTAACCATAAGAAGTATGACAAAAACAAAATTGAAAAAATACATATTTTACAGGGGAGACAAGGCATGCCCAAGGGCAGACAGTCAGGCATCTAAAGGTGCCCAGCAGCTAATATATGACTGGAAGCAGTGTCACATAGATGACAGTGTGCGCTCCACCTGTGGCATCTCCAGTATCTCCTTGTGCCATTCAATGAAAGACGGGGGGTGCTGATCAAGCCAATATCGAAGGATAATTTTTTTAGCCACCATAGCAATAAGTAAAAAGTGATATCGCCTGGTACCCATTAACTCTTGTAAGTCCAAACCCAAAAGACAATGTTCTTTAGAGAAAGCATCAGAAAGACCCAGAAACGGATCCAGTGCCTCCTGGATACTTTGTCAGAAAGGCCGAGCCTTGGGACAGTCCAAGAGAATGTGCAACAAGGTGCCTTCTCCACCACTGCACCTTGTGCACACCTGGGAATTCAGAAGCCCCCATTTATGTAATTTCTGAGGGGTATTGTAAAGAGCATGTATAATTTTAAATTGAATAAAATGATGGGCATCATATTTGCAGTAATGATGAATGTTATTCCAAATTTCAGTCCACTGTCATTCATCAGGTCTCCTGTCCAAGGCTTGAGACCAATACTTTGGATGTGGCCCATACCTGTAAGACAGTGACTGCTGAAGAATCTGGTGTAACTTTGAAATTGCATGTGGGGCTATACTAAAACATCCAAGCCTGGCCAAAGTAAGATCATTCTGAGGCAGGCCTTCAGTTAAGTCCATTTTGGGAGTATGTGACTCTGACAAATAAGGCAAAAACTTCCAAAATAAAGAGGGAGGAACTCACTTGACTTCCAACTGTAAACACAAAATTGGGAAGCTTCCAAAACTGAATGCACAGAAGTTAAGAAATTATGGATTTTTCCAAATGAAATTGTATTTTACCACTAATGTTTGTATGAACATCCATAAATTGAGCCTTCCTAGAATATTGGCTTTCAAATTGTAGGATCTGGGAAGTATTTTGACTTCCACATTTTGACTCTCAGAAATATTTGACTCCCACTAAAAATAAATGAACTGAACCTCTGGTCTGAGGTGTGGGTGGGGATTTACCAGTCTTTTTTTTTTTGTAATGAATGAATAATTTGACAATGAAAAATAAGGAGTCTTTAGGGTACAACCCATACATTTGGTGGAGGGTGGCAAAAGGGGTCCAGTGTTGTCCCTGATTTAAATGAGATACGTGAGTAATTCCCAAAAGGTTCCAAGAAGCTTTACCTAAGGGTGTCCCTAAAATAGTTAAATTAGAATTCAGCCACAAGAGTTGATCCAAGGGATTACACAATGGGAATTTCAGAAGCCATTTTAGTTGACTACAAATCAGAACAGAGGTGCCAATGGGAGTGGCCCGGAAGGAAGTAGGCATAGATGCAAAAGTGGCATGCAGAAGTGCATGCAAGGAAACTCCATAACGACTACAGAAGTCCTCTTCAGTATCCCACCACTGCGGAACATATGAAGAAGAACCTTCAGCCATGGAAGAAACCCATTGAAAGTATTTGGCACCTTGGGCAGCATGACAGTAAAAAGTCAAAGGCACCAAGAATGCCAGTAGATTTTGGAGCTGTTAATCTTAAATAGTGTAATTCGGGTTGATGCCCCTTCCACATGAAAGTAAAGACCAAAGCATGAAGATCAGAAAACCATTTTAGAGGAAGCAGAACTGTCAATATGGAAATGGGGTATAAAATGTGAGATAGGATGTTCATTTTTAACAACCTGACCCAACCCCATAATGTCAAAGGAAGCCCAGTCCATCTGTACAAATCAGCCTTAAGAATCTGGAGCAAATCCATAAAATTCTTTTGAAGTAATTGAGAGGAAGAGGTATTTAGTTTAATGCCTAAATAAATGATATCTCTAGACACCCAGTCAACCGTCATTGATATAAAATCCACTTTATGAACATAGGTATTCAAAGTGAGTACCTGGTTTTTTTTTTCAGGGTTTAGCTTGTACAGTGAAATAACTCCAAACTGACGTATTTCATCTAGAGCTACTGTCAATGAGGTGACAGGGTTTGTGAGGTGCAAAAATATGTTGTCTGCGTAGACTGAAATTTTATATTGAGTACAGCCCAATAAAATGCCTTCTGTAGAAGGGTGGGATTTTATGCATAATACTAGAGTCTACAAGTACAGATTAAAAAGAAAGAAAGAGTGGGCATCCATGGCGAGTCCCATTTGTAAGGGGAAAACTAGCAGAAAGAACTCTATTACAGTATACGCAAGCCATTGGGATACGAATATAACAATTTAACCCACTGAATAAAAGCCATAGGGATACCTAACTTATCTAGAATATAAAAAAGAAATGGCCTAGACACCCTATTGAAAACCTTTTCTGCATCCATGGAGACCAAGACTGCAGGTGTCTGACTCTCTCTGGATGCAGACATTATATGCTGTAGCTTCTGCAGATGGTCACAGTATAGGCATCCCACCATAAACCCCATCTACTCTGGGCCAATTAAATCAGACCAGACTTGCTACAAATGAAGAGCCAAAGCTTTAGAATGAATTTTAAGGTCTACATTCAGTAACAATATCGGCAATTATTAGAAACTTTGGTGGTGTCCCTCCCTGGTTTCAGTATGACAGAGATGAAGTCCTCCTGAAAGGAGGTCTCCAACTCACCCTCGTCATAGGCTTCTGATAAACCCTTTAATAATTGGGGACGGAGTTCTTCAGAAAAGGTTTTATAAAAGGAGACCAAAAAAACACCCAGACTAGGAGCCTTGTCCGGGGCTAGAGTTTTCAAGGCAGTTTGAAGTTTCTGGAGCATGAGAGGTCACTCCAGATAGGCCTGGGCATCCTCCGATAATCAGTGGAGTGTAATCTGGGCCATATAATCCTCTATTGCCTGTTGACTGACATTGGAGGCCCCTTTGGCATACAGGGTACTATAATAGCTTTCAAATTCCTCAGCAACATGCTGAGATTGAGTTATAATTTCGGAGGTGCCTAAACAGCAGACATGCTTAATAGAGCGGGCTGCCTAGAAACATAGACTTTGATGGCAGATAAGGACCACCTGGCCATCCCAGTCTGCCCATTTCCCTACCTATTGGATAAGCTGCAGATCCTAGTTAACCAAAAGTCTACTTCTTCCTACCCCCACCAAAATTGCCTTATGTCTGTCCCAAGCATTCTTGAATTCCCCCACTGTTTTTGACTCCACAACCTCCTCAGGAAGGCCGTTCCATGCATCCATCACCCTCTCCATGAAAAAATACTTCTTCATGTTGCCCCTGAGCCACCCCCCCATCTTCAAATTGTGCCCCCTTGTTCTTACACATCTCTTTTTCTGAAAGATGCTGCCCTCTTGGACTTTGTCGATTCCCTTGAGGTACTTGAAGGTTTCTATCGTGTCCCCCCTCTCCCTCCTTTCCTTGAGGGTATACATATTAAGCTCCTTTAGTCTCCGTATGGCTTCTGGTGCAGACCCCACACCATTTTAGTTGCCTTCCTCTGGACTGCCTCCATCCTGTCTATGTCCTTGTGGAGATGGGGTCTCCAGAACTGCAAACAGTACTCCAGATGGGGTCTCACCAACTGTCTGTATATAGAGAGATAACAACTTCCTGTTTTCTACTGGTGATGCCTCTCCCTATACATCCCAGTATCCCCCAACCCTTCTTACTGCCTTCTCACATTGCTTGTGTACCTTTAGGTCATCTGATATGACTACCCCCAGGTCCCTTTCCATTTTTGTTGTTGTTAGTACCTCCACACTCCCCTCCCCCCATTGTGTACTCTTCCCCTTGGTTTTTGTTTCCCAGGTGCATTAATTTGCACTTCTTTGCATTGAGTCTAAGCTGTCATACTTTTGACCATTCCTCCAACCTTGCCAAGTCCCTTCTCATTCTTTCCACCCCCCCCATGTAACAACCCTGTTGCAGATCTTTGTGTCATCTGCAAAGAGGCATACTTTTCCTTCCAGTCCGTCTGCAATGTCACTTATAAAGACATTAAAATGGACCAGTCCCAGTACTGAACCCTGCGGTACCCCACTAGTAACCCCCCTTTCTTTGGAGTGGACTCCGTTTATTATTACCTTCTGTGTCCTGTTGTCCAGTCAATTATTTACCCAGACTACCACCATGGGACCCACTCCCAGGCTGGCTAACTTGTTTATTAATCTTTTGTGTGGGACTGTGTCAAATGCCTTGCTTAAGTTTAGGTAGGCCATGTCCACAGCCCCTCCCTGGTCTACTACTTTGGTCACCTAGTAAAAGAAATCGATTAGATTCATCTGACATGACCTTCCTGCTGTGAATCCATGATGCCTTGGGTCCTGTGAATCCATGCTGCCTGTTGTTGTTTAAGACACAGAGCCAGCAGCTTCCCTGCCTACTCACCTGAGGAGAGATATATGAAACTTTGGCTTTAAACAAAGCCAACTCAGCTTGAGCACTATTCAATTTGTGATATTTGTATCTAGCTAAATTAAGCAGTAGGACTTGGCCAGAGGCAGATGACACTGCTTGTTGTTCCAGCGAATGAGTACATTGAAAAAGATCCCTAGCCTGTGACAGTTTTTTTCTTTCTTTAAATGGTAGTGGCTAGACAGATAATTTCTTCCCATGTAGCACACTTGTATGCTGCCTATAGGGTAGCCTCCTGCTGTACTGTACCCTGGTTTTCAGAGGAAAAACGGAGTGTGTATTCCCAAAGGTGAGAGACTAGAGTCAGATCCTGAAGGAGGGAATCATTCATCCTCCAAGTCACATCGGCCTCTACACTGGACTCCAGTGACAAGCAGATGTAAACTGGGGAGTGATCTGAGATCACCCTGGGGAGAATTTCCACTAATTCCAGTCCAGGCAGCAATGACCAGTGGAGGAAAAAGTAGTCAATTCTAGAATAAGTGCCATGGGGAGAAGAGAAAAAAGTATAGTCTCTAGAAGTAGGGTGCAAAGGTCTCCAGGCTTCTATTAGATCATATGAATCAATTAGCTCTCTCAGTGCTCTTTGATTTGATGTCAGCTGAAATGTAGGTGAGCCAGACCTATCTAAATCACTATCCAAAGGAACATTCCAGTCTCCAGCTAGTATAATAAGTAAATTCGGCCAAGTTGTTAACTGTAGGGAGTGATTCACAAAAACATAGGAACAGTCTTTACTGGGATCATAGAAGGAGCCCAAAAGTAGATTTGTTCAATCTAAGGGCACCCTTCACTATAACACATCTGCCTGAAGGATCAGGAATGACCTGATGCAAACAAAAGTCGACCGAGCGAGCGATTAAAATAGCCACCCCATTCGTTTCATATCCAGGCCCACTTCATAAAGCTGACCTACCTATTGACGGCAAAGAAGTAATAAATCAGCTGTAAGATGAGTCTCTTGTAGAAAAACAATTGTGGGATTGTATCTACAGAGATGAGTCAGGATCTGGGAGCATTTTAGAGGAGAGTTGGACCCTTTGACTTTCCATATCATCAAAGGGTATTTAGACATAGATAATGATATAAAAAGGTATAAATGGAAAAATATTCCAAAAATCCTATCCCACATATGACTCTGAATGCACTGGAAGGGTTCTATGTGATAATTGCGATAGCCGTTAGGGCGAGTGTATATCGCGAAAAATAAAAACAGCGATGTACACTCATGGTGAGAAAACAAAGTCAACATGGATCTGTTTGTTATGCAGAAGTTGGTGTCCCCCGCCCCCCCATGGGGGGGGCTTAGCCCACAACACAGGCGCTAAGACTGAGTCGTTGTTATTGCAGTCGCTCAATCTCAGTCACCCTGTTCACTGGATACCGCACTGGAAGTTGGTTGGCCAGAGAAAGGAAAGCATATGAGTCCACTCTGGGTACAAAAGAGGGCATGGGAAAAGACAGTGCAAAGCTATAAAGTTTTAAACATCCATGTGTACCCTGCCATACTCCAGAGCAATCCTCCATCCCCCTACCATATAAATACAACACCAGAACAACAATAATAACCCCATTAAACCTCCCCCCTCCCAACAAGTGATCCCAACTCCCTCCCCAAGTCGCAGGGGTAACGCCATCTGGAGGCTATCATTGTTATGGTACCACTGGGGCCAATGTGAAATTATGCGTAAAAAAAAAAAAGTCCCCACACCAGCCATTATAGCCAAATCATATAGCTCCCCCCAAGTCTCCCTCTTAATCCCATCCCTCACTTGTCACACCCCTCTAGTGAGTGTGAAGCAGAGGTGGTCATGAAAACAATGAACATTCAAAAAAAGTACATGCAACACCAGTAGGTAACAATCCAACACCCAATAATAAACTAGATACAAAGCTAGAAATGAAACTCCCCTCAACCCTTCCCACCCCATCCCCCTTGGGAACAACAAAATCAGCCCCCCCTTAAAAATAAAAACTATCACTGGAAAAACAAGCATTTGTCAATGCCGAACGTTCGCTTGTAGGTATTTGCAGAGGTATTTGGCGCTTGGACATGGCTTAAAAAAATCAGTGACAAAAAAGTACAAGCATTTGTCAATGCCGAATTTTGCTTGCTTCTATGTGCTGTTTAGGTATTTGGAAGTCATTGGAGTGCAAATACTGAAAATTCGTTAACTTAAGAGCGTGCGTAGGAACTGCGCAGCGCAAGCTCATGAAACAGTCATTTTTAAGAATTTTTTTCACCACATTTTTAACAAAGGTATTTTAAGATCTCTGCTCGTGAACAGTGACACTGTGATTTTCTTAATGTGTCCCATACATTGAGTTCGCACACCGACTGTGCCATTGTGCGCTACATGGGCAGAAACACGCTTTGGGCAAGATGTAAAAAATGACAGCTGCACTGCTCATAAGGAGGTGTGGTAAAATGGCAATGTTGAAAATCTGGAGTGAAAATATTGAAAATTTGCAAACTTACGAGCGGGCATAGGAACTGCATAGCAACACTAAATGAAACAGTCATTTTAGAATTTTTCACCAAATTTTCAACACAGCCATTTAAAGACCTCTGCTCATGAACAGTGTCACTGTGATTTTCTTAATATGTCCCATATATTGATTTACATACACCGACTGCGCCATTATACTTCATAAGTAAAACACGTTTAGATGAAGATATAAAAAAATGACAGCTGTACTGCTCATAAGAAGAGTGTGGTAAAATGGCAAAGTTGAAAATCTGGAGTGAAAATATTGAAAATGTGAACTTATGAGCCCGCGAGGAACTCGCAACGACGTCAGAAAACTGTGACTTTTAGAATTTTTCACTGAATTATAAATAGGCTTTTTGAGAGCTTCACCTTATGAATGCTGGCACTGTCGTTTCATTAATCAGCCCAAAAGGTGATTTTGTGCAGTGACTGCGAAATCACCCTTCAGGCCCGAATAACGCCATGACAGTGACAGAATTCATGAGAAGGGGTCCCAAAAACCCCATGTTGAAAATTTGGTGCAAAAATTCAAAAAAATGCCTGAAATATGCAACAAAGTTGAAAAAAAAACATCTAGCCCATTATACAGCTTACCAGCATTTCCTCAGTTCGCGGTCGGCTTTGAAGAGTGCAGACGTGTTCCCGGTCCACCGAAGATCATCGCGCCGACCTCCCAAGGTAAGTATGGGGTGGGAGGGTATGGAGAGGCAGGGTGTGCAGTGGGTGGTGTGGGTTGTGGGAGGGGGGGAGACTGCGTGGGACCGTTTTAATTTACAGGGTTTTTGTACTTTGCAGCGGGGACGTTGCCATGCTGGGTGGGCTCCCAGCATGGCAGAAGGATAGCTGGGGGCAGTGGAGCCGACGGGGATTGGGCACCCCGCTGGCAGATGACGTTGGACGCTGCCACGCTGGGATGGCCCCAGCGTGGCAGCAAAGATTTGGTGGGGCGTGACGCGGTGCAAGCACACAGTGGTGGTTTTCTTTGAAGAGAAGACCACCGCTGTCATACACAGCACCAGTGCAGATTGGTGCAGGACCGCCATGCCTGCTCAAGGGAGCAGGGAATTGCTCAGGAGAGACACACCTCCAAAGTGTCCCATTCTCCCAAGACGTTCCTTGCGCATGCGCGCAAGCGAATGTAAAAAGGAGGCTTAAACTAAGCTGAGGGAAATTCCCTCATATGAAACATTAGCAATACTTGCCCAGTAAACCCCAGAGTAATTAAAATAAAAAAATCTATGTCCAGATAATAAAATAAAAGAAGAACTAAGAGCCTCCTAATAACAAAGTATGGATAAAACAGTATTCGCCACAGTCCATATATCCCTAGTCCAAAGTGTAACTCCATACAGATATAGGGGGATGTAACAGAAGATTTAAACCAACACTGGGAGAGTCCAATTATATGGAGAGTGCAAGGACCACAATAATGGAAGTTAAGTGGCATATTGATAAGACAGCTTACTGCTCTAAAAATAGTCCTGCAAGGTTCTCCTAGGAGAGGGTCAGCAATGTAGCTCATGCATGTAAGTCCAAATCAAACAGGCAGCTAAATGATGACTGGGGGGGAGGGGGCAATCAACAGTAGAACTGAAACAAACTGTAGCAAGCGCAGCACAGTTAACTAGTCACAATCAGTCAACAAATCCACCAAACCCCAGGTCACCATCACAAGGAAAAAAACAAACCATTAAATCATAAACATGGTACCCGCAGGTACCACAAAGAGGAAATAATGAAGGAGCAAAAATGAAAGGTTCTGATGAGGTGCTCTGAGAGGAGTTAGTAAATAGGGTAGGAAGTAGGCTGGGAAGACATTGCAGGGTGGCTTCAGCAGAATCAAAACTAAAAGAACCATGCGGTAATGTCACAACCAGCTTGGGAGGAAAAAGCAGCCTAAACTTAATACCCCCTTTATGGAGCATGTGCTTGATTTCATTACACGCCCGGCATCTCTCTCTAACTGACTGTCTTAAGTCATTAAAAATGTAATACCTACAGTATGTTGTTGCCAGTACAGTGCAGGTTCCGCTCGAGCCACTTGTTGGATCTCAAGTTTATCTAGAAAATTTAACAATCATCAAATAATGCCTGAGGTTGTTCACCAGGCTGGGTGGCTGGATGGAGGTCCTTGTTCACTCATTCAATAGCATATGCCACTCCCAATGTTGAGGACCCAGCAAGCTGACAGAATAAACCATTCAAGAAACAAACAGGGTTCAAACCCTCCACACACTCTGGGATCCCAATTGGGAGCAGCTTGTTCCTCCTGCTCCTGTTCTCCAGCTCGTCAGCTTTTTTTTCCAGCTTTGCCATTTTCCTCCGAATGGTCACAATGTCACACTCCTCGACCTGTACACGATCCTCCAAAGAGCTGACCCAGGCCTCAACGTCGCAGATCTGAGTAGTAAGGGTCTCCACCTTTGCCTGAATTGATTTCACATAAGTCACCGGGTCTGTCAAAATTGCTTTTATAGAGGCAAACTACTGGAGAGATCACTCTCTCTCTATACATATATATAGATAGAGAGAGAGAGAGAGAGAGAGAGAGAGATAGATAGATAGATAGATAGATATCAGAAACCTGATCCACAGTTTGGTCCGATGTGGAGGAATAAGTACTGGTGCTGAAATCCAATCTGTGGCATTTCAATGGCTGCTGTAGTTCAATAATCAGCAGCAAAGGAGCTAACTGCACCACAGGTAAGGAAGCGGGATTAGACATAATGTAAAAGGTCTTTTTGCCAGAGAAGAACATAAGGGGGTTATGTGAGTTTAGTTCCACTGAGGAAAACCAAGATGAGTGGGGAAAGAACAAGATAAGACAAAAAATGAGGGTGACCCATTGTGGTACTCACTGCCCAACAACCGCCACCATCAACTGCTGCACTGGAAGTCCCCAAAGTAACTCTTTATAAGATATACCATACTTTTAAAAAGACTCAGGGGTTCTTGCTTGCCCCAGCACCTCTTCAGTCATTCAAGGAGTTCAGTGTTGTGTGCCTTGCCCTTTAAGTAATTGCACTGCACTCACTGAGCTGGCAGTGGCATTCCAAGGGGTCACACATGTGTTCAGCTCAGCCGCTCATACCCGAAAGTGTTGGTGTTCAGGTTGCCTTGGTAACCACCATCTGTGTGTCCTGACCGTCATTCAGAGTCAGCTCCTCCTCACAGCTGCTGCTGCCTGTGTCTGCACCCAGTGCCGCTGCTTGCTCGCTCCCAAGTTGCTAATTGTTTGGAATGGGTGGGGGGCAGCCAGCAGCGATGAGGAGGTGTGTGTGCTACTATGCGTGTGCTATTTTTCCTCGACCGCCACCTAACCAGCTGTTAGTGGTCTGGTGGTGGCATGTTGTGTGATGGAATGTCGGAGGAGGAGCCAAGTTAGAGAGGAGTATGTCTGATCCATACCATGCATAGGTTGTTGCTACATCGACTCTTGTCGGAATCATCATCTGTTTCTCTAACTGACTCTTCGTTGTTCTATGTCACAGACAACAGTTTTAATATTATATTAGTGCTCCCATCCACCAAATAAAAAAACAACTGTATTTACTGATTACTCCATTGTCTACTGGCTGCTGGGGATAAACCAAAAAGTAAAAAAGGAAAGCTGGATGGGATGGGGAAACAAGGACCAGGGAAATGGGGGTGCGAAAGAACATGAGGGAGTAGTAGTAGTAGTAGATCACTGGCTGGGGCCGGGGGAGTGGGGGGGGAGAGCTTCAAGCCAGGAAGGCAAGGGAATAAGGGGCTGTCTGGCTGAGTGTAAAATAAAATAAATAAAAAAGACAAGACTGAGTAAACTCAAACTGCATCAAAGCAAAGGCTTTAGAGCCTGAGCATAGCCAGTGTGAGCTTGGTGCATCCAGCAGAGTGACTGGGTTTGATACCAACACCTTCCAATTGCATACAGCATACCATACTGTGTTGCCTTTAGTCTGAACAGACTTAACTGAATGAAACTTTGGCATCCAGCATTTAAATTATTACACTGGTAGTGGAAGAACTAAAGTTCTGAACAATGTGATATAGTCATAGCTCTGGAAATCACACACTTCAGCCAACTTTAAATGAGAACAGTCTCACACTTCTGAACAGAAAAATTGCGCATTTCCCTTTTAGTCAGCCGACAGAACAGTACAGGTACTTGTTTTCTGCAGAAAAAGTCAGATCCTACAGTACTCACTGTTAGACATTTTAGGCAGCTTCAAACATCCTGGATCAAAAAGGGGATTGCCTGTGGATCCATCCACTAGCAGGTCTTTTCACCCCTCTGGGGATGAAAATCAGGAAATTCTGCTGTAGACAATGGTTTCCACCACTTCTCTTGCCAAACTGAAGAATTAGCAGGACTAGGGTGAGAATGCAGGGCCCTCACTAAGAGCCCTCAGCTGAGCAGTTCTCACTCCTCTCATTTCCAACTACAGACACACACTGACTGCAGTTTCAAGATTCTAAACTCCCTCCTCACAGCTGGCAAAGGCTTATGCTGCTGTGAGAGTTCCAGATGAGCTTATCACTTTGATTTCAGCTGAAGCCAAGTAAACAAAAGGGTGAGCAGGTGAAAACACATTTAACTAATTAATTACGAGCTGCTTCTCCCTGCCTAGCACTGATACTGAGGGGATTCTAGCAACCCTAGGGGACTGGATGGTTACACTCACCGCAACCAGATGAATGACTGTCTGCAGTCATACCTCCATCCGGCACTAGGCCATCCTACCTTCTATGTTACCTATGGGAAGGTAGCGCTACTTCTCCCCTACCATGTGCCAGGCACAAGCAGGTAACACTAAAGGAACAGAGGCCAGCTGATGAAACTTCGGCCCCTATGCTTTGATCTATCTATGGATTCTCAGTGGCTCCAAGAAAACTGCTTGAAGCATGCCCTAATAGACATCACTGGTGACCCCTATCTGGCTCACAACCTCCAGCCTGCCTGTCCCCCTAGCCCTCTAGGGAAAATCTATGTGACTTAGACTAGCTACTGGGGAATACCTGTCCCCCAACACTTCCCAGGGTACCTGTGAACAACAAAGGAAAACATACCCTACATTGCATTTCCCAAAATTTCACACCTGTGAAGAAAACATGTTAACACCCTGTTAACCATACGCAATTCTAAAAACACTAAGAAAATGGGAACTTGGATGAGTTCCAACATCCTCTTCTCTTCTTCCTCAGGAACACCTGCAAAAGAAGAAAAACTGAAAAATGCATTCTGCATTTCAAACAATACCTAAACCTCCACCTAACACTAAAGAACGCCCAAAAATATTTGTTCTATAAAAGTACAAAAGTAAAAAAAAACTGGAAGGAAGACATTTATACAACACATTTGGGGATGGCAGTCCCTACAATGTCCCAACTAGTGGCAATATCACAGTGACCCGTAGGCATTGTCCATTAAAGAGTCTCTCCTAGGCTGAAGCCTGCTGAAGAGCAGTTCTTGTACAGGACAGGGCCTGTATGGTACTGCAATCCATGGGGAGTCTTTGATGAAAACATTAAAGTTCCTTGGATACTACTACTTCCACTACCAGTCTTCAAGTGTAGGATGTGTTGTGCAAAGTCAGTTAATGTAAATAAAATGTTTTCTTACCAGCTCCTTGAAGAACATAAACAAAGAATCATCTTACTTCTACTAGCTGAGGACCTTCTCCCTTCAGACAAGATGGCATCTTCAGATACTGCTGGGATGATGTCCTATGGAAAACAAATGATGACACAGGAAAACAGTTGGGCTGATGACCTCTGAAAAAACAAATGATGACACAGGAAAACTACTGGGCTGATGAATCTGGATTCACCTGAAAAAATCCTGGAATACCAGAAAAGCTGCATCTTCCTCCATAGATACTGCTGCTTCAGATGACAGACACTGGCCTGCCACTGCTCACTTCCTCTAGGCATGCTGGGAGTATTCATAGGAGTGGCACCATTAAAGGTAGTACCACTTAGGGTGAGGTGCGAGGACTATGACCCTGTCTGAGCATTCCATGTTGATGTTACTTGTTACCAAAGACTAAAATGATGAAAAAAAATAAAAAAATAAAAAAAAATGTAAAATGTCTCTTTCCCAGCACCATCCACAGTTCGCACAGTGTCCATAAACAGAGTCCTACCTAGTCTCCAGAATGTAAGGCAATCACTGATGATTTTGACCCTTACACATTCTACCGCACATGGGTGCAAATTCTTACTTTCTTCTTCCATTAGCCAGGACTGCTTGTTCTGTTCGATTTCCTCCCAGACTCAGTGAGGAAAGGTAGGAAAGGACTTCCGATGTGTGGTGTCAGCCCTTCTACAAATCAGTCTCTCCTCTTTACTACTCTTTACTTGTCTGCAGCCCCTGGCTTGGGGGTGGCCAGGCCTGGTCAAGCCAGTGTCTCAAACTCAAAGAATGAAAGAACTTGTCCCCCACTATCTCTGTGGACAAGTTGCTAGAGCCTTCTCCAACTGTCTCTGGCTCGTCTGAGGCAAGAGCTTGAGGTGACTCACAGAAGTCTTCAACATGAAGACACCCTTCGTCATCCTCCTCTTCCTCACTCAAGAGTGAGCAAATGTCCTCACTCCTGAGACATTCCATTCCTCACTGGGTGCAGAGGTAGACACCTTCCAATTCAATGTCTCTTGAAATTCATCCTCCCCTACTAGGCTAGGACTCAGACCCTGATTCCATGGCTCCAATGATCCCTCCGTTGCACTGTCCGTCTAAGACACCGGTGTGGAAACCTCTCTTTGTTCCTGCCCTTGCAGTGCATCAACATCAATTTTATTTGCTCCTTCTGTAACACACTCTGTAGAATTTTCCCCAACAGGTTCAACCTGGTGCTGCATGCTGCTGTATGTAGGGTCCCCTGCTCGGGTCCACGTGGGAGCCAATCGAATTCTTGTTGCCCTCTCTTGTGCAGCACCCCTGCTCATTCCAAACTTCACAAAGCAGTCTGAGCCATGGGGTATCAGAAATCCATCCCTTCCAGCCTTCAAACACACAACACATAGTCTCACTAGATAGCTAGGGATTGCTACATCCGGGGGTAACCTTTCACCATAGTAAGCTCTCTCAACCTCTCTTAGTGTTGCCACCTCCTCGATGATCATAGCTTGGGCATGATCCAGGTAGTGGGGAGTTCCCAAAGCCATGTCTGAAAGCAAACACACAAACTTTTCGTTACAGAATTGCTCACGTCTTATATTGTTTCACAAAATGGCTCCCTGCTGCTGTGTTTACATTGCTGACCCCGCCCTGTCATGGCGTCTGTATCGTTTGTCATACATCAAAATCTGTTCACTATCTCAAAACTGTGTTTCTAACCTTTCTGGCTATGGAAATTACTTTAAAACTTTAATTGATTGCTCTGCTGGTACATTTCAGCACATTCACATGAATTTCTAAACTGGTAGCATGACTTTGCAATCAGCATTAATTCAGGAAAACTCTACACTTGCTCAAAGTCACTTGTAAGCCCCATAGTCTTTCTTTGCACAGGATTGCCTGTTTGCTGCATCCAACTTCTACAACTCACAGTCCTGCTGCTTAGACAAATTTACTGTTGCTAAAACCGTTTATCATTGCTCACAGTCTATGCTTAGAATTTCTGTTTGTTGTGCCTGCCTTTACAACTTGCAGTCCTTCTTTGCAGTAAAATCACACTGCTTACAGACAGGTTCAGGTGGCTTGATAGTCACACATAGTTTGTTGGCACAGTTAACTTGTTTGCTCACTAATTTCAGTAGCCTGTTCCCTCCGAATGGAAAATGTCGGCCTGCTGCCTATTCTAGGAAGGCCTCTGGGGTGAAATGGGCTGGTGATCCCGCCGATCGCAGCCACTAATGCCTCGATCACTCTCCAGTCGGTTGGACAACGGGTTGAGCCCGAAATTACACTGTACTAGTCTGTTTACTAAAGTTTAGAATGCTCACAAGCCCCTCGATGGTTGATCCTGGTCTAATCAGCTCTCATGCCACTCTCTCTCTCTCTCTCCTCCTTGAACACTCTGCAGCACACAGACACTGGCCAGAGGGCGGAACTGGATGCAGCCACACCAATCACTCAACGCCATGCAAATGAGCTTCTCTCTCTCTCTCTCTCTCCTTGCTTGCTCTTCCTTCATGGCGATCATTGAGCAGGAGCAAATTTAAACTGCAAACTGTAACTTTTTTTCTTGGCTGCAATTTCAGCAGTGGGAGCACTGTTTTGACCATTTGTACCACAGTTTGTGGACAATTACTTTAGCAACTCCCCCAATTTGCACACTAAGCACATGAAACTTTCAGGGCACATATTCGAGTCTGTTCCTCAAAGTCCACAATACTTTTGACACTTGAAAATTGCATTTTTTAAAGTACTTTAAGCACTTTTGATGCAGAGACCAGGACACACACTTCAATGCTTTACTGTCCATTAACAAGTTTAAGACACACAAGCAGTACTCGATTCTTTTACTGTACTAGAAGGCACACAAGCAGCACATTTGGCTGGCATTTTTCTGGGCAGAAATCCTTGTCCAAAAGCTTCCTTTCTGTTTGGGCTACACCGCTACCATACATAAGATGCTAGACATGCCCTCAGCAGAACATCTGGTTCTCTCCCCCTAATTAAACATCACCAGATGAGCCCCCATTTTTTTGTACCCCCCCCCACTACTTTACCCAGTTAGCTACCCCTGGCACCCATAACTGGGCACAGACACTTGAAACACATTTAGCAATGGTGTCACCCCTAGCTTTGGGAATGTATACCAGGCTCATTACTCTAGACATCGGGCGGGAGGGGTGTACAAAAGCAATATGACCTATAAGGTATTTATAAAACCAGGTCCTGGGGAGAGAACCTTTTGCTAGGGCTATGCTAGACCTCACTTCTGGAGGGGTATCCAGTAACTCCACACACAGGAAGCAAAAACATAACTGTCCAAACCATAGTTGGGGTTCTAGAGTGTGACTTTATTCCAAAAGTTGTTCTCTAAAGCAAGGGTGTACCACTAAGGTTTTACGCATCGTGGCACTAGGAACTTGCAGAACAACAAATTGACTGTATCTGATAGAAAAATCTTTGCATTCCCACACTGTAGGACATTGAACATCTTGCACTTGTACTCCCATATAGCATAGGACCTTGAACATTTCTTCCAGTGGCACTGGCCACCACTGAAAACACATTTACTGACAGGACACTTGTATTCTGTTCTTCACATGTCATAGGACATTGAACATTTCTTCCAGCGACACTGGCCACAACTGAACATACATTTTACTAATAACTAGCGCAATCTACTTCAGGGGGTAAAATCCTTTTCAGACATTGGCCCTATGTCTAAAGTAACCAGGTGCCCTTACTGAACTCATTAATCCAGAACTGGTTACTCCAGATGGGGGTTTGCCCACCTTTTGCTCCCAAATCTATACTCAGCCATTCTTTCACAGTTACTCTCATACTTCTGAACAGAAAAGTTGTGCATTTCCCTTTTAGACGAGAACACTACAGTACAGGTACTTGCTTTCTGAAGCAAAAGTCAGATCCTACTCACTGTTAGACATTTCAGGCAGCTTCAAACATCCTGGATCAAAAAGGGGATTGCCCCCTGGATCCATCCACTAGCAGTCCTTTTCACCCCTCCGGGGATGAAAATCAGGAGATCCTGCTGTAGACAATGGTTTCCACCACTTCTCTTGGCAAACTAGAGAATTACCAGGACAAGGGTGAGAATACAGGGCTTTCACTCAGAGCTCCCAGCTAAGCAGTTCTCACTCCTCTCACTTCCAACTACAGACTCACACTGACTGCCATTTCAAGATTCTAAACTCCCTCCTCACAGCTGGCAAAGGCTTATGCTGCTGCAAGAGTTCCAAATGAGCTCATCACTTTCATCTCAGCTGAAACCAAGTAAACAAGAGTGAGCAGGTGAAAACCCATTTAACTAGTTAATCACCAGCTGCCTCTCTCTGCTTAGCACTGATACTGAGGGGATTCTAGTAACCCCAGGAAACTGGGTGGTTACACATCAAACACCAATATTTGTCGGCAGATAGTTTGGTATGCATTGATGATTGTACCATCATCATGTAGCAATTTGAGATATTTCAGACAACTCCTACAGCACATCATACATAATTCCAAGATTACTTGACAAACTGAACCAACAATAAATGCTTGCTTAGACCTGAGTAAGTTTTGCGTGTTGAGCTGTCATGAGAAACGTCATCAGCTGCTGACAGGAAGTGCTTATACAGAGTGGGATAAGCATTTCAAGCAGTCTTCACTGTTCTAAAGCTCAGTGCAACCCACTGAGTGTCTAACACTCTACCTGTCTTATAGCTCTAATCGATTTTTCCAGATGTGTTATAAAGCAAATAAAGCTCATCTAGCAAGCTTTTAAAGTAATTTGTAGCGCCACTGTCTTTCATTACATCAATGAATGCAAGCTCTAGGTGATGGGCAGAGCAATGCCATGCTACAATATATGGAGACATGTCTTGCGACCTCTTCACAACACCAGTATTGCGTCCAAACATCACAGCTCCATCACAAGCAACTGCCACCAGGCACTTGGTGAGAAAGTTTTCAGTTACGTTAATCTTTTTGAGCGTGGACAGTAAACTGTCCACTACTCCCTCAGAAGACAGATCATGTAGCTCAACTCGCATCATGCATTTGTTACCATCTCGAGGTTCTGCTCTAGTGTGCTACATTCTTCCTTCCTTTTTATTTCACCCCCTCTTATGTGCCAGTGCCAGTTATTCTGTCCCCCAACTACCCCCAATGTTCCTCCCATGTTCCTTCAAATCCTCTTGCAGGGTACGCATCCCAGAGGGGTGAAGGGGTACATGACAATTTGCTCCCGTGAATTCGTCCCCAGACAATCCACTCCCGACAATCCGCTCACTGCCATTCTCGCTCCTTGCTAATTCACCCCCGGTCAACTCACTCCCTAATGTTTTTATCTGCACTCATTCCCTAACCTCATTTTAACATAGATCTGATCAGCACAACTTTCTCCAGCTCTACTTTTTAAATGTTTAATGTTTCAATCTGCACTCGCTCCCTAACTTCATTTTAATATAGATCTGTTCAGCACAACTCTCTCCAGCTCTTCTTTTTAAATGTTTAAATGTTTAATGTAACGTTTCAGTCTGCACCTGACAGTGAAAGTGACATTTAGCTTACCTAATCAGGGTTTGATCTTGCTGAACCTATTAACATGCACTGCTCCACTTGTCAAACAGCGCTCTGTGGATCTCTTCAGGACTGTAACCAATTAATCAATTAAATTTAACTAATAAGAGTACACCCCTCACGGCCAAGCTCCTGATCTGTAATCCAAAATAGCAGCTCATTTCATTCTGTCAGAACGCATGAAGAAAAAACTGGTTGATTCAGATAACTACATACTATCCGTCAAAAGATATAAATAATGACCAGAGATGTCATCCGGACCAGGGCTCATTTTTCCTTTTAGGTTTTTTAACTTATTATGGATGGCATCTTCAGAAATACTTATTAGGTCATTGGTACTGTCCATTTTATCATATGCAATGGTATCTAGATGGTGGAAGATGTTACAGAAATTAGAATTAAGAATGTCAGCCATTTTTTTTTGGTTCATAGACAGTGGTGTTATTATCTATTAATGGACCAACCTGGCTATTATTTTTGTTTGCAGTACTAGCTAAATTATACTCCCATGAGGCTTTTGATTTACGTATTTTAGATTTGCTTTTTTTTATTTTTATCTAGGCTTCCCAGTTTTGCTGTGTACGTGATTTTAGGTACTTAGAATATTTTTTTAATTTTATGTTTTAGTAGTTTGTAAATGGACTTATTCAGCCATATTGGGCATTGATTTCTATTATAATTTTTTTGTTTGGAGGGAATATATTTATCTCTTAAACTAATTAACATGTTTTTAAACAGCTTCCAGCTTTCCTTAATAGACTGAGTGGAAAAAAAAAACAGTCCCAATTTAAAGCTGCTAGTTCTTTTTTTATATTTAGCATATCGACTTTATCATATTGAACTATTTTAATGGCATTGACACTATTGATAGTTTTTATATGTAAAGAGAATAAAATAGCATTGTGATCACTGTTTCCGACTGGAAATTTTACAGACAGAATACCAATATCCAATTCTTCATTGTGGAAGACTAGGGCCCAGATATTCAAACTGCGCTCAAAAGTAGCGCGACAGCAGGAGCAAGCACAAACCCGTAGTGCAAATGCGCAACAGGTGCGATATTCAAACATGGAGCACAGCAAATTGCGCAAGCAACCAACGTCTCAATATCGCACATACTGCGCCATGGCGCAACCAGGTAGGAGAGGCTGAGCCAAAATGCTGCGCTATGGAGCAACCAGGGAAGCTCAGCTGAGCATTCCAGAGCTGCCATAGCGCAAGCACAGCCCCCAGAGCAATGGAACTGCACATCCAGGGAGGCAGGCTGGGGCCCACCGCCAGCCATGCCACACATGGGCACAGGAACACACTGCAGAACCCACACCACACCTGCACACCCCTAGCACAGCATCACTGGGGGTGGGACGGATGATCCACGTGCCCATGGGGACAAGCCAACAAAGCATAGCAGAGCCATGACACCCCAGCACAACCACTGGCAGGCTGGAGAGTGCCACACACAGGGGTTGACAATCACAGTGCACATCAGCCCCCACACGCACAGCACACCCTGCACCGGACCCCAAGACACCACCCATGTGCAGTGACTGGCACTGCAGGAAACACCATGCATCCCCCCTGGCACACGTCAACCCCGTGCTGCAGAGAAGCATACAAGCCAGACCCACCCTGTGCACCCAGCAGTGGGTGGCAGCAGACAGCAAGACCAACAGAAAGTCAATGCCATGCTGGTGATACCTCCCCATGCACACACACGCACACACACACACATATGTACCCAGGACCATACCACCCCAGATGGCTTGTACACCACTGCAACTGAACAACCATAGCCAGCTGCAAATCAGAGATCAACACAGCATTCATATCAAAATATAAATGTATTCTCAAAGAGTAAAGTACAAAACAATCAACCAGAACTATTTACAAGGGGGGGATGGGTACAAGGTCGGGTTGTTCAAGGTAGGGATTACAAACTTGGAGAGGGAAGGCAGGGTGGTAGGGATGGAGAAGTGGGAAGGTAACAAAATTTATGGTCCTGCCGGCCGCCCGCCTCCTGGCTGCTGTTGGCCCGTCCCATGCCGCCTCCTCCGAAGGCCATGCCTGTGGATGGACTGCAGGATGGCTTGGTCGTCCTGCAGCAGCTGTCTCATGCTCCGGACATCCCTCCCAATGCTCCAGAGAACCTCAAGGCCTAGGAAAATGGGAACACAGTCAATGGCTGTGACTGACCACAACCCTGAACACCACCCAACCTGCAAGCCACATAGCCCAATGTCCCACACCTTTGATGGCATGCACCCACCCACAGTGAACATGCACATGGCCAACACAAACAGGCGGCACCAGCTATGCGCACCACCGCCCACACACACTGCCCACGTCAATCACAGTACAAACTAGGCTGTCATGTGATGTTGCAACGTGGTGCGATGCCAGTTACACAGCTATGTGCCCAGTGCATGCCTGGACCACCTGTGATGCATACACAGACGTGTCGTGATGCTGCACTGTGATGCAGGTCACCTGTGTCACGCCTACATACATGGATACATAGACAGTGTCGGCAGATAAGGGCCTATGGGACACCCAGTCTGACCATTTGGCCTTGTACGATCACTCTCTTGTCCTATAAGTCCATTCGCCTCACCCTGACCTCCAGAAGTCCCTCATGGCGAGCAGCACACATACAGATATCCCGTGACCAAGTCAGCCCCACCACATCCTCTTGCAGGGTGTTCACTTCCACCACCCATTATGTGAAGAAACACTTTCGCATGTTCCTCTTAAACGAGCCCTCCAACTGCATCCCATGCCCTCTAGTCCTGGAACATCCTTTACGCTGACAAATATTGTTTCCTGCACTCTGTTCCCCTGTACAATACTTGTATGTCCCCATCATATCCCCACAGCCTCCTCCCCTCCAGGGAGTACATGTTCAGTTCTGTCAACCTGTCTGCATAGGACTTGTGATGCAATCCATGCACCATCCATGTCGCCCTCCTGTGAACGCTCTCCACCCAGTCCCTGTCCATACGCAGGTATGTTTCCCGGAACTGTACACTGTACTCCAGTGTGGGGAGTCACTAGTGTTTCGTCTAGTGGAACCACCTTCCCATTTGGTTGTGTCCATCATGGTTGGTGGTCCTGCCCCCAGCATGCAATAGCATCCATGACGTAATGATACTCACACTCCTCCAGCAGCTGTGCTGCCGCTGCTGCTGCTGCTGTTGCTGCTGATGCTGCTGCTGCTCTGGCCTGATGGCCTGTGGCAGGGGCCCTGGCATGGCCCACATCAGCCTCGTCCGCGCCTCACCCATCCGGCCTGTGGGAGACATATGGTGAGACAAACATCAGTGTGGACGCAAAAGCAGTGCCCCTGCCCCAGTAAGACTGCCTGCCCACACAGCCATAACCATCCATCGCACAGCTGCACACTGACACACCGATGCACAGCCACCCAGGCACACACACACACCCCTACAGAGGATATAGGTGAATAGATGGTACACTCACGTCTACGCACCAGGCCCCGCCTGGCACGGGAACGCAGCCGCTGCATAGTTCCGCTCTCCGCGGGATCATTGAACCGTGCCGGCACTGCTCTGCAGACCGGCCCGGCCAGTGACCCCACCAGGTCAGTGGCCACTTGCTGCCACACATGTGTCCTAGGTCCGGTGAGGGGCCTCACCATATAAGGCCCTCATAGTGGGCTCCACTAGGGCCACCAGTTGGCCACTTCAACTGCAGTCCAGGACACCGCCTCCTCCGAGCCATGGCCCCAACTTTACAGCAGGCAATATGGCGCCCGCAAGCGCTGTGACCCACGTGGAGTTGTTGCGCAATAGACCAGCACAGGCTCAATCGCGCTGTTCGCACAAGCGCCATCACTCCACATGGCGTAACCAGACAGCACAAATAGGACGTACACATGGCATGCCCACAGTGCCAGGGGTCAGAGGGCATACACAAGGTCACGGCAATGGCCGCAAGGCTCGCACAGCGCCATAGGATGTATAGGCATCCTGCACGACTGCTAAGAAGAGCACCAGTGCCACAGTGGACTATCGCGCAGAAGTGCCACAGCGCCATATAGTGGTTAGTGCTGTAGTGCCACTGGCACAATGGTGGCTATGGCCAGAATCTCCTATCACGCTCAGCAGGTCTGCAGCGCGATCGACGCCTGTGTAACCTGTCTGGGCATGCGCAATGCAGTGTAGCACACAGCCACAAACATGTGCCATCGGCTCAGCCGGACCTTCCCTATTGCGCTAAGCGCAAATACGCGATATTCAGCCGACATATGCAAATCAGTCGATCAGCCATGCAAAGGCGCAGTGGCGCGATTAGCATGTCATTAAAGTTGCGCCCACACCTCATTTGCATGTGTTGCGCTATAAAAATGCGACACTGGGTTGTGGTGGCCAGATTTGGTTGTTGCAGCTGAGAGGTGAGTTACATGCTGTGATGCTCAGGACAATGCTCATGGGCAGGGGTGCTGGAGGATGTCACAGGTTGAGGGGCTGAGCATGATGAGGGCACTTAGAAAGGCAGAGGGCACCCTTTCCATCAGTATCTGCCATGCGGCGAGGAAAGGGGGCTTCTGCCCCCGCCTGCAGCTATGCTCATGGGGAAATGCTGTGGACTGCACAGTGACAGGTGTCCACTTCCACCCATACAGATCAGCATGACTGACGAGAACCAGGCCGAGGTGTGGACGGCGGGCGTGGGAGGGCGAACTTCACCACAGCAGAGACCGAGGCCTCTTCCAGGCCTACCTGGAGGATGAGCTGCTTTTGAGTGGGCGGACGGCACCCCTCAGCAGCGTGCAGCTGCATGGGAGGGGGTAGCTCTGGCCGTCAACCTGCATGGAAGCCACCAGCGCCCCGTGCAGAAGTGCCACAAGAAGATGGGGACTGACGCGGGAGGCTGGAAGGAGAAGGTGGCAGCCTTCAGGGTGGCACATGCTGCCACTGGTGGGGGACCACCAGTGGTGTTGCAGCTGACCCCGACTGAGGAGACACTGGTCACGGCCATGTAGCCGAGTGCCATTGCGGGTGTTCCTGGCGGAGGATTCCAGACAGGTGGAAGCCCATCACTGCACGGTATGTCATGGTGATGTTGTGGGGGGGGGGCGGCTGTTGTTCACATGCACTCACATGTACTCTCTTTCTGTTACAGATCCTGTCCGTCTGCAGGAGACGGTGGTGGTGGGTGCTGACAGTGCGGCAGACCTGCTGGACCAGGAGGAGGACCTTCCACTCCGCCAGCAGTCTGCACGCACTGCAGCAGCAGGCCGGCTGGCCGACAACCCACCGCAGTGATACTGGTGCAGGGGTGCACAGCCTGTGTCACAGCAGTCTGGCATGCAGGTGTGCCAGCATGCTGTGCCTATGGCAGTGGCATGCACTGGCACTATTGATGATGGCAGGCCTGCAATGGCCAGTGAGAGGTGTGTGTCCCACGAGGGACACATGGCAGGTCAGCACGTGCCCCTGGGCTGTCCAGCTCCACACCTGTGTACCAGCATGCTGGCACAGTCACAGGCTGGGCCTGTCAGCACCGGTGGGGCAGCATCGGTGGCTGAGCAGGTGTCTGGCACTGTTGACAGCACAGGGGTGGAACAGGTGGACCTGGGGCCTCAGCAGTTGGAGGCGGCGAGCAGCAGTTGCACACCAGGCCTGGGGGACAGCATCAGGCAGTGGCACTTGTCCACCGCCTTAGATCAGCCCATACCTGGTCCTGGTGAACAGCGGCCACCCTCAAGGGGTGCTGTGCACCAGGACCATCCACACCCTGGGGTCACGATGCCATTGGGGCACAGTACCTTTGGACGCACACACCCGCCTGCTGCAGGAGTTGGTACAGCTGCAGGGTGGTTGCAAGGTCTGTGGAGGCACTGACTGTGTCCGTGGAGGCGGCATAGCAGGAGTGTGCTGGGACGGGCCGAGATGGTCCATATGACGGATGTGACTGCTGCCATCGACAGGCTGACCCAGGCTGTGGTCTCTGTGGCGACCCGATTGACCACACTGTCTGGTGACCCTGTACCACGCACCCCACACAGTGCGCACTCCACCCCTGCTCCCAGCATCGTGCGACACCAGGCCTGTCGACGCCGGGTTCTGCTGTGGGCATCCCAAGCACCCTGGTGCAAGTTTGTTTAGCGGGATGCAGACCCTGTGCGGGCAAGGTCGCGGTCGCGCACTGGGACCCCTGGTGGTGCACTAGCGCCACCCGATGTGGCCCCTGCGCAGCCTGCCAGTGCTGCTAGGCCACGGCAGGGCCGCCCACGCATCCGTGGTGGCCGTGGGACAGTGCTCCCTGACTGAGCTGTCTCCCAATGCAGGCCCTGTCTGGTGCTGCCCTGTGTGCATGTGTGTCATGGTGGGCAGTGCACTGCTGGGTGCTCTGCTCACCAAGCTGACACACGGACCACCTGCACACTCTCCCAACTGCTGTCCACAGGTGCGTGTGGATGATGATGCCTGCATTGCACTGTACACCAAGGTGCAAGGTTGCCCAGGTCCTGACACACGTACGTGGACAGTCCAGGTGGTGAGGGTGGTTGGTGGTGCTGTGTGATAGTGTGTAATTTCCGCAGTGCTGTGCTGCTGCCCCTGTATGCTGCCTGGTGTGTGTGTGTGTGTGTTCATTTGAGTGCTCACCCCTCTCTGATGATGTGTTGGTATGCCTAGACCCTTCAACTCCCTGACCTTCATGCGGTGTGTTCCCTGTGTGCCTGTGGTTTTCGTCAGACAGTGTTGCCTGCACATGTCCCCTTGACTTACCTGTGTTGGGCGTAGTGCTCTTCTGCAATGGTGTCCCGGTGCAGCTGGGCCTGCCGTGTCAGTCGGGGGTCCCTCCGTCCTAGGGGGGGCGGCTCATCACCCATATCACCGGCGCCACTGGCGTCCCCATCGCTGTCCCCCTCTTGGACCTGTACGGCTATCCCATGGTCTTTGGCCATGTTGTGCAGGATGCAACAGGCCAGGAATATCCCACAGGCCTTTTGGGGCTGTACTGTAGAACTCCATGGGTGTCCAGGCATCGGGCGTGTCTTGAGTATCCCGAACACCGCTCTATGATGTTCCGTGTTGCGGCATGTGCCTCATTGAAACCGTGCTGTGCTGGGGACGTGGGGCGCCGGTATGGTGTGAGCAGCCAGGGACGGAGTGGGTATCCACAGTCACCTGTGTGGAGATAGTGGAGATCAGTGTTAGGTCAGGTCCATGTTGCCCATATCCTTGTGTGCCACTACCATGGCACCTGTGTCATTCCCACCCTTGCACAGAGTTTGCATTCCATACATGTGTACTCACCCACTAGATGACCCGTGGGGATGTTCCACTCTCGAATCAATGGCACAGTGCAGATTGGTGCCATATGAAGGCATCATGTGCTCCGCCAGTGTGTGGCACGAGACGGTGATGATGCGCCCAGTGGCATCACACCACCTGGCAGTTGACACTCGAGAAACCCTTCGGTTCGAGTATGCTTGCCAGTCGGGGGCCAGGTGGCATGCGAATGGCCACATGGGTGCAGTCTGTAGCACCTAGCACGCCAGGCATTTGTGCTACCCTGTGGAACTCCTGCATGTTGCTTGTACGCTCTGCCGCGGTGCTGGGGAAATGGATGTACTCCGCGAGCATGAGGCAGCAGTGCTGAGGAATTGGGTGAGGATGCGTGACGGGCTGACTCGCGTAATGCCTGTGGTGTCCCTGTCAGCCTCTGGAGGTGCCCGTGGCGAGCAGGCACATGCAGGCTGTCACCTTGGTCTCCACGGACAGAGCATGACTCCGTCGTGAGGGTGCCTGCATCACATCACTGCACAGCTCACTGAGCTGTCTCAGTATTGCCCTGTTCAGGCGGTACCGGCCACGATCTCGACATCGCTGTACAGCTCGTAGCTGATGCGGGCACGACATCGCTTCGTCGGGCTGCATCACGACGGGCCCCTCCACGGCCACGCCCCTGCAGCATGCTGTCTCACCCCTCATTACAGCTTCCATGGAAGCTGACACTGTCCATCTCCCTGGCTTCTGCCTCCCCAGCTGCTGTTCCTGTGTTACCCCCACTGCCCCACTGCTGCTTCCACTGCACCAGGCACCCCCACTGGCCTCTCTGTCCTCCAGGACCCACTGTCCTCTCTGTCCTTCCTGCTCCTGTCTCTGTCTCTCTCTCTCTGTCTCTCTCCCCGGTTTGCGGCCTGCTCGAGTTCTTGCGCCGCTCCCTTGAGCCGTTTATTTTGGCTCACATCGGTACAGCGCATCCTCCGGCTGAGCCACTCTTGCACATTGCGCAAGTGTTCAAATATCGCATTGCGCACTTTATGCATGGACCCGACCCCTTCGGTTGCGCATGCCTTCATTTCCATTGCACTGTGGCTCAGCGTGTTTTCGGTGGCGCAACTGGCCCCTTCTCAATATCGCAGAATGGCGCATTTTTGGAGTTGCACACGCGCAACCCTGTTGCGCATGGCGCAACCCTTTTGAATATCCAGGCCCAGGTCTAAAATACATTCACCCCTAGTTGGTTGATTTACACATTGCTTCAAACTGAGTTGATGGCAAATTGATAATAGTTTTTTGCCTGGACCCAAAGTAGCAGTAGAGGAGTTCCATGAAATATCCCCTTGATTGAAATCTCCCATACAAACAATATTACCCAATTCACAAGCTGTTTCTAGTTCCAGTAATATGTCATCAGAGATTTTATGGTAGAATTGGGTGGTCTATAGCATACACCCAGTAGAATGTGTTCATTCTCCTTAAGTGAAAGTTTAATCTATAGGGATTCTATCTCATCATTATGATACTTGATCTTATCTGATATGTTCATTGATCTCAGGTTACTGTTAATAAAAAAGGCAACACCTCCTCTCGTTCTGGCATCTGTATTCATTTTGTATAGTGTAAAACCAAGTAAGGTCTAGTCCCAACAAGATTGATCATCGCCCCAAGTCTCAGTAACTGCTATGACAACAATATTATCTTGATTAATTATAATTTTTAACTCATCAATTTTCCTATTGAGGCCTCTGTCTGCATGCACACAGTTAAAGCACTTTTCTTGCTTATGGCAGTAGCTTCATCAAGTAAAAGACTAATTTTGGAGCAATCGCTATGATTCGAGCAACAACTTTTTCTTCATTTCAGAGGAAATGAGATGTTGAATGTTAGAGCATGTCACATTGGAATGCAAAATCTGCCTCATGTCCAGACCATTCAACTGCTGGCTGTTGCTTTCTACTTCAAAACCATACAATGGCCTGTAATGCTTTGCTTCTTTATAAACAGTATGGAAGATTCTGGCCATTGCACAAATGTGAGCAGACTGGGCATTTGCAGCTATTTGCAGCAATGTGCCTTTTTTTTGCCTGCTCCAAACAGAAGCCACGACATGTGATTTGGTTTGTGCAAGTTCTCCTATCTTTTTCCAGAGTGTTTTCTGTTGCATGGTTTTACTGGCACCAGAAGAACTAACACTAGCTTCTATTCATTCTTGAGACAACTTCATTTCTGCAGATTTTTTAGGACCCAGGTTACTGACCTGCTGACACACACTGCAACCAAGATTTGATCTGGTTCTTTTCTGTGTTTTCATCTGTATCCTTTTTCTTCTTTTACTGACAGGCTCAGCCTCATTTGCACTAGCACCCAATTTAGAGAAGCATGACCATATTTTCTTCTGACCGTGGGTTATTTTATCCTATCAGTGATGTCTAAGTCATCACTGAAAGCAATACAAAACTAAATGGCCACTGTGTGGAAGTGCTGACACATGACAGCACACTAGGCATGAGCAGCGCTCTGTTTCTGCTCACATATCAGCTGCCTGGTATCAAAAACGAGCGTCCATGGCAGATGACTGTCACTCTGTATCTTTAGCGCATGCAAGAACTTGCAGAATGGAAATACTGTGTTAAAACAATGGTCAATGCATTTATAAAAAGCCTGACTGACACTGCTTAATTCTCAAACTGCAGAAACTAGAGAAAAACCTTTACTTGTGTCGCACTTTTTTTTCTTTATTTAACTGTAATTTTCAACCCTAAGGAACTGGAGAAAGCTGCTGCAAAGTGAAGAAATTGACCAACCTACTCTAACAAAAAAATGGCAGAGATGAGAAATAAGTTGAAAGGTGAGTCTACTGAAGAGAACTCTTTGGGGCAACTTGCTTTCTCAAGATCAAGACTCTCAGATTCTGAACCAGTGAACCACTGAACCTGGTACTTCAGACACATTTTTTCCCTGTTTGTTTTTGTTTATTTATATATTTCTTTATTCTTTATTAACCAGGTAAAGACCACTAGTAGGCACAGATGCCTGTTTTCAGGGTCGACCTGGGAGTACTGGGGAGGTTAAGCGACTTGCTCAGAGACAGACAGTCACACTGTATGCAAGCAGAGTTTGTGGAAGTCAAACTCAGTCAGTCTGCTGGATATACCAAGCTCAGACAGCTCCTGTGCTTTTGTTGTGTAGCCTTAGGAGTTTTTTTTGTAACTTTACAGCCCCTTAAGTCTGTTCAGAGACAACACAGTATGCTATGCTGTATGCAAGTGGAGGTTGTGGGAATCAAATCCACTCACTCTGCTGGATGTACCAAGCTCACACAACTCCTCTGCATTTGTTGTGTAGCCTTGTAACTTATTAGTTTACAGCCTCTTGAGACTGTTCAGAGATGTAATATTGACTGTAGACAAGGATGACACTGGACATAGTATACCAGGTAAAACACACCTTGGTGTGGCTTTATTTTATACAAAAGTATAAAAATAATAAATGAACGTAATAATATTTACAAAACAAATAAAGAAAAAGTGAGACCAGCTTCTCAGCTCATCTGCCTATGCACGGGTTTGGAGGGTTTATATAGCCCTCCCACTTAATTTTAGGCCTGCCCACAAAAGGCAATTAAACAGTTTGTTTCTCTAGAGGCTCACTACTAGGCCTATACAAAAAGAAATAGTTGTTTCTAAGCCTGGATTACAGAGAGCTTTCCAACAATATAAACTAATACAAATAACCATTTCTCTGGCCAGTGTTATTACCATTTTAAAAATAAGGGTCTGTTATGTAAGTAAACTCCTCCCACTGGTCAGCATGGTTATGCAACAATTCATTATAACTATAGGCCACTAGGGGGCACTATCTTCCTAGCCACATGTCTGGACATGCTGTTTCATATCTGAACACGTTGTTTCTGGGGACTTCCTGGTTCAGTCATTATTTATTAATCCAAGAACATTTTAAATGCACATATGCACTTTATATTGTTCCAAATGAACTTTAAACAGTTCTAAATGCACTTTTATTCATTCATAGGCATAATGGCATTTTATGCCCTACAAGCACCATAATAATTTTGTTGCTGGCTGGCATGCTGGATTTGAACATGGTGCTACACGGGAATGGTGGTGAGGAATGCATAAATTGAATAGGAAAAATAAGGTAGTAGGAAAAAAGTATAGAGAGAAAGAAAAAGACTGGCGTAGATGGTCAGCCTACATCAGGGCTAGAAAAAGGCAAAGGATAGGGTAAAGAAGTACTGTTGTGCAACAGATTTATAGTAGGAAGAAAAAGATGATAGGATAGGTACATCCCTCCACCGGGGTACAAGGCCTGGCAGAATGCAGTTCTGCCACACTCCTCCCTTTTCAAGAAAAAAAACAGTAATTAACAACATACTATTTTTTAAGTAACAAACCCCAGAATGTTAAGCATACATTCTGTACTAATGAGGGTTTGGGTTGGAGCCTCCACCTACCCTCACTTTAGAAGCTCCACTGCTGGGTCCCTTTTCATAAATGATGTAGATAATACAGTACAGAATTAACTGCACTTACTGTAAATACTTCTATACCCTGGGGCTTCGCACAGTACTATTAAATTATCATAGTACCTAACGATCATCAATCATCATCAACAGTATATCTTTCAAACATTTTGTTTTTCATTTGTTACATCTGCTCCATGTCTGGATAGGAAGTCTGCATTTTGGTGCTGACTCCCTGGTAGATGTTTTACCACAAATCTATAAGGCTGTAAAGTGAGGTACCACCTCATAATGCGAGCATTCTGATCCTTCATCTGGTTAATCCAGCACAGGGGGTTGTGATCAGCTAACAGTGTAAATTTTACACCCCATAAATAGAAACGTAAAGCTTCTATAGCCCATCTTATGGCAAGGTACTCTTTCTCTATGGTGGCATACTTCTGTTCCCTGTCATGTAATTTCCTACTTATGTAGAGAATTGGATGCTTTTCTCCCTCTACAGTTTGACTTAGTACGGCACCAGTTCCACTCTCTGAAGTGTCAGTATGCACCTCGAAGGAAACATCAAAATTAGGGCATTTCAAAACTGGGGACACATAGCGGGCTGCTTTGATGGCACCAAAGGCTTCATCACACTCATCAGTCCATTTTATTAGTCTGCTACACCTTTTCTTTGTTAGGTCAGTTAACGGGGTAGCTATGGAGGTGAAGCTTGGTATAAACCTCCTATAGTACCCCGCCAGTCCCAGAAAAGACCTCACATATTTTTTTGTTTTAGATATAGGGCTACGTGCTATGGCCTCTACCTTTTCTATTTCTGGGCATACAGTCTTATTCCCCAACATGAATCCCAAATATCTATTCTCAGTCATGGCAACAGCACACTTGGCTGGGTTGATGGTAAGAATTGCCCGTTGTATGGAGTGTAACACAGCAGTCAACTGTGTTAGGTGTGTTTGACAATCAGTACTGTATACCACCACATCATCCAAGTAGGCGGCACAGTATGAAGTATGGAGAGTCAAGACATTGTTCATTAATCGATGAAATATGGCGGGTGCTCCATGTAGGCCAAAGGGCATGGTAGTAAATTGGTATAACCTTAGTGGTGAACTAAATGTAGGGTTGCCACCTTTGGATGGGGCAAAAACCGGATCCTAAGCTCCACCGCTAGCCCCACCCCTTTTCATGATTCATCATGCATTATTTCTCCTAGTAGGCCATTTGTTATATCAATAAAGGACACCACTTAAAACAGCAGTTCAACAAAAATGTTAAGATGCTGTACTGTACCTGTTAAAGTTACTTTCCTAGGTTCTTCCTAGTCATCCATTTACTTATGTATTTATTTACTGACATTGGTTTACCAAATAAATATACAGAGATAAAAGAAATATCATTTGCAGATATGATCTGGGGGGAGACAAGGGAAACACTGTAAATAGCATACAACAGTATACATGGTCTATAATAATACATAATAAATTGTTTCCTGTAACGTGTATGTTATATCTTTTTCTGGCAGCTTTCCCTGTTCATGTCCACAGTACTATTTCAAAGCCAAAAAAGTGACCATACCATTTTCTTGAGGAAAAAAAAATAATTTAAAACATTTAAAAATGTCTACATTCTGTTAGAGATGAAAATGTTTACCAGCAAATGAAACTGGAAGACAAGTGTCTCTGTTACTGTTATAAAAGGTGGGGGCAGTTGTACTGCTTTGCCACTTTAAGGTATAGAGGAAAATATTAGGTTAAGTAAGTGCTAATGGTATTAATGGCCATACTTTACACCTCCCAGGCTGATTGCTTTCACAAACAAAGGGCTATATTGACGAGAGAACTTGTCTGTAACCTGGCTATGTAGCTGAAACAATGAATGATATGACAAATCTGTTTCAAAAGTATGTGAGCACTCAAAATGGCCCAAAAACCTGACCAGCACAGAGCAAAACCGGATTACCTGATAGGGACCCTGAAAACCTGATCATCAGGTAAAAAACCTGACAGGTGGCAACCCTAACTAAATGTGGTCTTTTCCTTGGAATCAGGGGCTAACTGGATTTGCCAGTATCCTTTAGTCAAGTCTAGGGTGGTGATGTATTTGGCATTCCTTATATTGTCAATGATATCGTCGATCCTTGGCATGGGATAACTATCAAAGCTAGAGACCTGGTTAACCTTCCTGAAATCTAAACAGAGTCTTATACCACCCTCTTTCTAAGGGACCACCACTATAGGGGAGTACCAGGCACTATTCAATGGTTCTATGATGCCCAGCTGCCTTAATTTCTCGATTTTCTGCTTGACCCCCTGTCTGACTTTTTCTGGTAGCCAGTACGTTTTTTGTCTTATGGGAGGGACATCTGTCCTAATATGGTGTTCTACTCCCATGGCCTTCCGTGGCACACTAGTAAATATGGGGGTGAAGCTGTGTAATACCCGAAGAAGGTCATCTTTTTGGTGGGCCTGGAATGTGGGGTTAACCATAATTTCTGTCAGGCTATCTTGTTGATCCAGCCTTCTATGCACTTTTTTCTCACTCAGACTCGCCAGACTCAGGGAGTATGTGTAGGCTAACAAGGTTTTCTTCCCTGTCTACCCATTTTTTCAACATGTTCACTTGATACGCTTTTTTACCTGGGTATTTATCAGGCGTTCTCAGCTCGTAGGTTACTGGGCCGAGTTGTCTTAAAACAGAGTACATGCCTTGTCGCTTCATTAAAAGCTTGTTAGAAGTGGTGGGAAGCAATAGCAAAACCTTGTCCCCTTCCTGGAACTCTTTAACCTTGCAATGCTTGTCATAATATGCTTTATGTAGCTTCTGGGAGTTAACACTATTCTGGTGGGCTTTTTTAACGTACTCTAACTCTAGTAGTCTTTTTCTTAACTACACCATGTACTCAGTAATATTAGTCTGTTCCACTTTGGTTCCTTCTTCCAAGTACTCTTTCACGATATCTAGTGGACCTCTGGGGTTTCTCCCAAATAGCAAGGCAAAAGGGGAGTATCAGGTGGCTGCCTGGGGAACCTCTCTGCACGCAAGCAATAAGAGGAGTAGGTACTTATCCCAGTCTCTCCTCTCATGTACAAATTTCTTTATCATCCATTTCAAGGTTTGATTAAACCATTCTGCCAAGCCATCTGTTCGTGGGTGATAAGGTGTGGGTCATATAGCACTTACACCCAACAAACAATACAATTCTTTTAACAGTTTTGCCTGAAAGTTACTCCCTTGATCGCTTAGGATCTCCTTGGGTACCCCTAGTCTACTGAACACCTTGATAAGTTCTTCCGCTATCTTAGGGGTTTTATCAGAGCGTAAGGGTATGGTTTCTGGATACCGAGTAGCATAATTACAGATAACTAAAATGTATTTGTGTCCTCGGGCGCTTTTCTGTAGGGGGCCAATGATATCCATAGCCATTCGCTCGAATGGTGTACTAACTACAGGTAAGGGCATTAGGGGCACCTTGTCCTTTTTTATTTGGGCTACTTTCTGACCCTCCAGGGAAGCTCTACAATATTCTGGGACATTATCATGAATATTTGGCCAAAAGAAACATTGTAAAATTTGAGACAGAGTTCTGTCTCATCCTACATATTCTGCCCAAGGGAGATCATGGCCTAAATACATCAGCTGGTTCAGGAACTACCAATTGTTCCACCTTCTCACCAGTATGTATATTGGTACTTACCCTATACAGAATAATATTTTTACATTCATATTCTTAGGCCTCTGAGTTCTTTGTCTGACCTATTTGCAAAAATAAGTCTGCTAACATACCATCCTTATGTTGTTTACTGGCAATGTCACATTTTTGAAAGACATTATCAATTACAACAGGTGGTATTCCATTATTCTGCCTCCAGTTCTTCTGTGCCCTTTTCTTCTCCCCTTTTGATTTGGTCTCTTTCCTTGGGGTTGCAAATACCTCTTCCTCAAAAGGAAAAGTATCCCCAAGGGTCCGGATTTTAGTCTCAGACCTTGTGGTAATAGCAGTAAATTGTTCTTTAGAAGTAAGTAGTTCATCAAAATATGGGAAGTCCTGCCCAATAACCACGGGTACTGGTAATTTGGGTACAATTCCCACAGTCATTATGCTTTCTTTTCCCTCAATGTCTAATGTTATCTTGGAGGTAGAATACCAGTGTGCATCTCCATGGACACAAGTAACTCTTGTAAAAGCTTCTACCATGTGGTTTTTCTCTAGTACATCTGGGTGTATTAGGGTTTGTTTGCTTCCAGTGTCTATTAATTCCATTATGGTTTTATTCTGTATGTTTACAGTTGTGGCAAAGTTGCCCCAGTTCAAAAGGGCCAAATGGGTAACCTCATTTTTCTTTTTATAACAAAGTCTTTCAATATGGCCTTTCCCATAGCAATATCGACAAATGATGTTGGGATTATAAGAACTACCCCCTCTACCTTCTGGCCTCCCTGTCTTTCTTTTTGAGGGGCATGATGGAATATAAGTAGAGGTTCTTACCAGTTACTGGGTTGGGGTGATGGTAGGGTCCATTGTCTTATACCTCTTTTTGGCTGATTGCCTGGCTGCCAGGAAATCCTCTGCCAGTATAATAACCACCTCAACTGATTCTGGGTGATGTTCCTTAACCCAGATTTGGACATCTGCTAGCAAAATTTGTAGGAATTGCTCCATTACCACAGATTCTATCAGGTCCAACAAGGTATTTCCATCTGGTTGCAGCCATTTGTTGTATAATTCATTCAACCGGGTATATGTCTATCGTGGTGTATCACTACCTTGATGATTTAGGGCTCTGAAGCATTGTCTGTAGGTCTCCATGCTGATATTAAACTGCTTCAGGATCTCTTTCTTCAATAGGTCACATCTCTCTGCACTTTTATGGTCCATATGGCTATATGCCAACTGGGCTCAACCTGTGAGATAGGGAGCCAGTCTTACCACCCACTGTTCAGGAGGCCGTCCACATGCCTTTGCTACCCTTTCAAAAGTAGTGAGCTAGGCCTCTATATTGTCAGTGGCAGACATTTTTATTATTTTTATGTCCTTGTGAATAGTCTGAACACTATTAGTAGTTCTGCTAGTCTCGATTATTTGTAGGGCCCTCATCGTATCCGCCCATCTCTCATCTTATCACTGTCACTCCTTCCCTCGTTGCTGGTTGTCCTTCTCCCAACATCATTCCAAGTCTAGTTGTTTCTTGGCCAGCCACTTCAGAAAATCCTGCATGTTCTCCGGGGCTCCTCAACTCATACTTCCTCCAATTCCTCAATCTCTTCCTCTTCTTCCTCTTCTTCTCCATATGACTCCAAGGAACGCCATTCTGGTTTGGTCCTTGGCTTCCTTTCAGAGGTTAGAGGAATGAGGTGTGAACAAGCTTGATACATCCAGCAGGGCAGACCTGAGTTTGATTCTCACAACCTCCACTTGCATACTGTGTGACTCTGAGCAAGTAACTTAACCGCCCAGTGCTCCCAGGTCACCCCTGAAAACAGGTACTTGTGCCTAGTGGGCCTTACCTGGTTACCAAAGACTAAAATAAAATAATAAAATAAAAAAAATTCCAATCCTGGGAGTAGTTGTTCACCTGTTGCCTCTGCCATCTCTCTGGTCAGAGTGGGGCATACAGGAGTCATCCTAATTAAGCACCACTGTGCCACTGGTTATCCTGGGGTATCAGGTCTGATACCTACTGGAATTCACCCATTGGGTTTAGGACTTCCAATAAATCCCACTACTGCCACCAATTGTAATTGGACTGTGGGTAAGGATAACACTAGACATAGTATATCAGGTACAACACACCTCGGTGTGGCTTTATTTTATACAAAAGTATAAAAATAATAAATAAATATAATAATATTTACAAAACAAATAAAGAAAAATAATAGCACAATGCTCTTTCCTTTAAGTAGATTCACCTTCTTTCAGGTTTCAAAGGCAGTTCAAACAGTCAATTCAGCTTTTCCTGCTGTGTTGCTACCAATACCTATCCAGAAACAGGTCCTTCCTCTTGTCTTACTTCAGACAAGTGAGACCAACTTCTCAGCTCATCTGCCTATGCATGGGTTTGGGGGGTTTATATAGCCCTCCCACTTAATTTTATTTATTTATTTAGGAAATCAGAATCACAACCCTTTGAGCTGTAGACTCGTTTCCAAAGGCTCCATGTCAGAATAAAACATAGACATTCATACAGTACATACATAGAATAAATGTGGGCGAGCAATCATACAGAGTATAAGTACAATGAGTACGGGTTAATGCCTATACATTTGGTAGGTAAAACATGGCAGTGCTATTGACTTATTTACCTAATGAGCAGTTAAGACCTATACAATTGGTAGCTAAAGCAATGCAAGATATGAGTTGGTAGTAAGCCATCTCAGGGAGGCCATGTCTTATACATAATACAATTCATTCATAGTCCAGTACAACTATATGGTAACCGAGGGAGGTGAGGAGCCTGTAGGCTAGAACTAGTGAGTGCTCTCTACTGCCTGGCCAAGGGTGAGTGCGTAGCCTAGTGGCGTGATGCAGGATCCACAGGTTACCGGTTACACTGGCATTGATGTGAGGAGAGGACATGAGCCCTTAAGGCAGCTTTAAAAGGACCTAGATTGGTGATGGATGTGACAGCCGGAGGGAGGGCATTGTACCAGGATGGAGCTCTAAGGGGGAAGGATCGCTGGGCCTGTAATAGTCTTTCCTCAAGGGAGAGGATATTGGTGAACGCGATTAGGGTGCAGGTATGTGTATTTCTGTTGGCACCGGAGAGGAGCTGGCGGGCCTTATTGATGACTACTTCTATTTGATGAAGCACCGTAGGATCATTGGCAGCATAGATTGTGAGGCCATAGTCCACCAGCGATAAGACTAAGGAGGTAATGGCTAGGTGAAGTGCTTCAGGTGGCAGGCAGTCTTTATGTTTGTAAAGGAGACCAATGCAGGTGTTGGTGGTGGAGGTGAGGATTTTTATATGTTCATGGAATGAGAGGGAAGAGTCAAATGTAATACCTAGATACTTATACTTTTGGACCTGTTCCAGTGGGATGAGAGAAGTGGAGAGTATTTCCAGAGGGAAATCCTTTGACCTGTTTTGGCGGTGGGCACAGAGCATCATCTTAGTTTTTTTAATGTTGACCACTAATCTGTGTTCAGCAAACCAGTGTTCAATCTGAGAGGAGTTTTGTAAGGTACGCTGGAGAGAGAGAGGATCAGGATGTGTGGCATAAAGAACAGCGTTGTCCACATAGAGGAGAAGGTTGCCGGGGCAGGATTTAGGCAGGGCATTGAGGTAGATGCTGAACAGCAGGGGATCCAGGATAGATCCCTGGGGAACTCCTGAGTGCAGAGGCAGCATAGTAGATATGGCATTATTAATTTTAACACATTGGTTTCTTGATGAAAGATAGCTGGAGAACCATGAGAGTGGACAGTGAGAGACCCCAATTTGTTGTAATGTGTTAAGAAGGAGGGGATGAGAAACCATGTCGAAGGCCTTTGAGACGTCTATAAACATGGCCCCTGTGAGGTGCCCCTTGTCAAGCATGGAGTGCAGGGAGTTAGCGAATTCTGTGAGGGTGGTTGTAGTGCTATGGCCAGCTCTGAAACCATGCTGCTGTCTACATAAGAGGCTGTGTACAAGGAGGTAGTCAGTGAGCTGATTGACCATGATCTTTTCAAGGGCTTTAGAGAGTGGGGGGAGAATTGAGATGGGCTGGTAGTTGTTTGGGAGGGAGCTGTCACCACATTTCATTATTGGTGTTATCACTGCCATTTTCCATGAGGTTGGGAACTGGCCCAGGTGCAGGGACAGATTCAGAAGGTCCGTGAGTGGGGAGATAACTGAGTCTAGCGCAAGGTATTAGGATACGCATATCAAAGGCATCTTTGCAGTAATTGGAGCTCTGGAGGGCTTTGGACAGGTAGGCTTTCACTTCTGTAGGGGTAATGACTCTGAGTTTGAAGGGGGGTGGAGAAGCTCAGGCAGTGGGGTAGGCTGAATTGGATCAAAAAAGTTGTTAGGGAGGACTGAGCTGAGGTCTGAGAAGGTGGAGTTGAGGTAGTTAGTGATGTGAAGTGTGTCTGTGGTGGTAGTACCATTAACACTAAGTTGTGAGGGGGGAGAGCGGGATTTACCATTAAGTTCCTTGATGTTATCCCAGAACTTTCTTGTGCTACCCCAGGAGGTGGCTAGGGTGAGTCTGTAGTGCTCCACCTTGGCCTTGTGGATTGCCCAGGTACACTTATTGTGGGCAGCATTATAGTCCTGCCTATCGCTTAGCAAACCAGAGGCAGTGGCATGATGCCAGAGGTTGTCATGCATTTTGAACTGTTGTAGAAGTCCTGGGGTGATCCAGGGGACACTGCGTTTCTTAGTGGTCACTTTGATGGTCAGTGCAAAAGCATCACAGGCAGTATTAAAGGTGGCAGTGAAGTATTGCAATGCATCATCAATGTTCTGGGCTTGGGAAATAGGGGACCAGTCCCAGTTAATTAGATATTGTTTGAGTTTGGCTATGCCTCCTGGGCATAGTTGACGATGAAACGTGATATTTGGTGGTGGTTTAGGTAACTGACAGGACCAGCTGAAGATGATTGGGGAGTGGTCGCTTAAGGCATTGGGTAGGACACCCAGGTCAGTAATATGGTGGGGATGATTAGTGAGCAGGATATCTAGTAGGGTGTGGGTTCCATTAGTGGGGTTGACCCTGGTAGGCTGGGATACCAGTTGGGTCGTATCTAACGCAGCAAAGGTATCTTTGGCATGTGTTAATGAGCTTGCCAGCCGCTTAATGTTGAGATCCCCAACTAGGATTTGTTCCAGTTTATGGGGGTGGCTGGCTAGATAGTCAGAGAGCACTTTACAGGCAGGGGATTGGCTGCGGGGTGGGATGTGGGCAACAGTGAGAGTAAGAGGAGCACGGTTTGGGTCAGGGGAGTTTTATTGAGAGGGCTTGGGCACCATGGTCTAGAGAGGGTGCAGGCAGGGCTTGGTAATGCAGTGAGTCATTTACATAGAAGGCACAGCCACCGCCTCTCTTGCCGTTACGATCAAGCCTAATGAGAGAGTAGCCAGGAATAGAGACAAATGAGTCTGGTGTCTTGGCTGACAGCCAGGTTTCTGTTAAAGCCAGAATATCTGGTTGGTGCTGTGCTGTCCAACATTGCAGGGGTGCCATTTTTTAGGCCCGCCTACAAAAGGCAATTAAACAGTTTGTCTCTCTAGAGGCTCACAACTAGGCTTATACAAAAAGAAATAGTTGTTTCTAAGCCTGGATTATGGAGAGAGTACCCACAATATAAACTAATACAAATAACCATTTCTCCGGCCAGTGTTATAACCATTTTAAACATAAGGGTCCATTATTGTAAGTCAACTCCTCCCACTGGTCAGCATGGTTATGCAGCAATTCATTATAGCTATATGCCACTAGGGAGCACTATCTTCCTAGCCACATGTCTGGACATGCTGTTTCATGTCTGAACACGTTGTTTCTGGGGACTTCCTGGTTCAGCCATTATTTATTAACCCAAGAACATTTTAAATGCACATATGCACTTTATATTGTTCCAAATGCACTTTAAACAGCTCTAAATGCACTTTTATTTATTCATAGGCATTTTATGCCCTACAAGCACGCTAATTTTTTTGCTGGCTGGCATGCTGGACTTGAACACGGTGCCACATGGGAATGGTGGTGAGGGATGCATAAATTGAATAGGAAAAATAAGGTAGTAGGAAAAAAGGTATTGAAAGAAAGAAAAAGACTGGCGTAGATGGCCAACCTACATCAGGGCTAGAAAAAGGCAAAGGATAGGGTAAAGAAGTACTATTGCGAAACAGATTTATAGTAGGAAGAAAAAGATGATAGGATAGACATCCCTCCCCCGGGGTACAAAGCCTGGCAGAATGCAGTTCTGCCTTAAGAGACAACACAGTATGCAATGCTGTATGCAAGTGTGGGTTGCAGGAATCAAACCCAGTCACTCTGCTGGATGCACCAAGCTCACACAGCTCCTCTGCCTTTCTTATTTAACCTTAGGTTTTTTTAGTAACTCATTTTATTTTACAGTCCCTTCAGAGATGCTCAAACAGTATGCTGTATGCAAGTAGAGCATGTGGGACTCAAACACGGCAGTCTGCTGGATGTACCAAGCTCACACAGCTCCTCTGCTTTTGTTGTGTAGCCTTAACTTATTAGTTTACAGACCCTTAATCAATCGGTAGAGGGGCACTGAAGGCGGGATTTTCTGTCATCATCCCAGGAAGAGTACATTCCATAACATGAGCTGTGATTCAAATTAATGAAGGTACAGCTATGGCAAAGAGGAGAGAGGTACTGATTTTGCATGCACTAATGGTGGAGGCATAAACCCAGCCAGAAGGGGGCCCAGGGAAGCAGCAGCAGAACAGCCCATTGAAGCAGCAGCGGTGGGCACACATGGCAGGTGAGTGACCACTGAGTTATGGTAATTTGAAGGAACAAGACGTGCGTGCATTGGGTTGGGTGGAGGGTAGGAGCTTGGGAGTAGTAAGAGTGGCTTGAAAAAAGTGAGCGCTAGGTGAAGGGATGCCTGCTTTTACATATTTGTGTCATCCTGTGGGGCAAGAACTTTGCTTAAGCAGTGTTTAGGGAGAGAAGATGGGGATTTCTGGGAGCAAGGTGGGCCTAATGAGAGAAAGATGGGCCTCACTCTGGGAGGGGGGTCCTTGCTCTGGAAGTGGGGAGGCCTTGCTCTGGGAGACGGGGCCTTTCTCTGGGAGTGGAGGGCCTTATTCTGGGAGTTGGGAAGCCTTGCATTCAGAGTTGGGGGCCTTGCTCTAGGAGTGGTAGCCTTGCTCTGGGAATGGGGGCCCTTGCTCTGCAGGGGCATTGATCTGGGAGTGTGGGGCCTTGCTCTGAGAGTGGTGGACAGCCTTGCTCTGGAAGTGGAGGAGGGGCCTTTTTCTGGCAGTGGAAGGGGCCTTGCTCTGGGAGGGGAGGGCCTTCCTCTGGGAGTGGCAGGGGCTTGCTCTGGGAGTGGTGGGGACTTGTTCTGGGTGTTGGAGAGCCTTGCTCTTGGAGTTGGGGAGCCTTGCTCTGAGGGGGCATTGCTCTAGAAGTCTAGGGCATTACTCTGGGAGTGGTGGGGAGCCTTGCTCCTGGAGTAGAGGGGAACTTGCTCTGGGAGGGCCATTCTCTGAGAGTGGCAGGGGCTTTCTCTGGGAGTTGGAGGCCTTGCTGTGGGAGTGGGGGCCTGCTCTGGGAGTGGAGGGGAGCCCTGCTCTGGGACTGGAGGGGTGCCTTGTTCTGGGGGCCTTGTTCTGGGAGTGGTGGGGTCCTTGCTCTGGAAGTGGGAGGTCCTTGCTCTGGGAGGGGGACCTTGCTCTGGGAGTGAAAAGGGCCTTACTGTGGGAATGGAGGGGGGCCTGGCTCTGTGAGTAGGGGCCTTGCTGAAGGAGTGGGTGGGTCTTACTCTGGGAGTGAGGTGTGGCCTTCTCTGGGAGTAAGGGGGCCTTGCTCTGGGACTGGGGATGCTTGCTCTGGGAGTTGGTGGCAGTGGGGGCTTTGCTCTGGAAGTGGTGGGCCCCTGCTCTGGGAGTGGGCACCTTGCTGAGGGAGTGGGTGGGTCTTGCTCTGGGAGTGAGGAGTGGCCTTGCTCTGGGAGTGAGGGGGCCTTGCTCTGGGAGTGGGTGGATGTGGGTGGCCTTCTTCTGAGAGTGGAGAGGCCTGACTCTGAGAGTGGGGGCCTTGTTCTGGGAGTGGGAGGGTTCTTGCTCTGGAAGTGGGAGGTCCTTGCTCTGGGAGGGGGACCTTGCTCTGGGAGTGGCAAGGGCTTGCAGTGGGAGTGGGGGCCTTGCTCTGGGAGGGGGATCTTGCTCTGCGAATGGAGGGTGTTGCTCTGGAATTGGGGGGACCTTGCTTTGGGAGTGGGGGCCTACTCTGGGAGTAAGGGGCCTTGCTCTGGGAGCAGGGGGTCCTGCTCTGGGAGTCAAGGGGGGCCTGCTCTTGGATTGGAGGGATGCCTTGCTCTGGAGTGAGGCCTTGCTGTGGGAGTGAGGGCTTGCTCTGGGAGTGGGTGGGAGTAGGGGCTCTTCCTCTGGAAGTGGAGGCCTTGCTCTGAGACTGGAGGGCCTTTCTCTGGGAGTGGCAGGTGCTTGCTGTAGGAGTGGGGGGCTTGCTCTGGGAGTGGGAGGGCCTTGCACTGGGAGTAGGGGACCTTTGTCTGGGAGTGGGGTCCTTACTAGGAGTGGGGGGACCTTGCTCTGGGATTGGGGACTCTGCTCTGGGAGTGGGGGGCCTTGCTCTGGGCATGAGGGCTTACACTGAGAGTGGGGGGCTTGCTCTGGGAGTGGGGTGGTGGCCTTGCTCTGGGAGTAGAGGGGGGCCATGCTCTGGGAGTGGAGGAGGGACTTGCTCTGGGAGTGGAGTGGGGGGGTCATGCTGTGGGAGTGATTGAGGTGGTGAGATAGGCCTTGCTCAAGGAGCACTAGCAACACTGTTTAGTGCTGGGGGTGTGGAGGGCATCGCTCAAGGAGTGCTGGGGTTAGCAGATCGTTGCTCAAGGAGTGCTGGGGAAGAAACTTTAAACAGGGAGGGTAAGTCCTGTTGACCTAAGGAGGGTCATCCTGGATTACGTTATAAAAATTAAATGCACTTCTGTTCTCTAGAAAACTAGTACATCTCAATTCTTCCCCTTCGGGGATCCCTCCAGTCCCAAACTCAGAGCCCTGCTGCTCCATGACAGGCCCTGGTCAGTACTTTAACCTTTGGCACCTTCCCCTGTCGGTCTAAGGAAAGCAGTTCTCCACCATGGGCAGTTACACTGCCAGAACCTATATAAACCAATTCAATAGCTTGCTGCTACTTCTTCTTGCTGCCCAAGAGGATTCAATCCATTGAATGCTCTGGTCCCAGGTCCTGCAATTGATGCTGCTGTGGGATCATTCGGGTTGGTGGCGAGTCAAGTCGCTGAGGGGAAATCAAGTGCAAATTCAAAAGAGCTTTTTTTAAATAAGAATTTTCAGTATATGTTTGTTTTACATCTCGGCTGGCCATCTTCTGAATGAAAGGGAGCAAAGAGTGATTGCACGCCTACCATACAATCCAGCAATTTCTACAGTAGGTGCACAATCATTCCTTATTATTCAGACAGCAGCCGGCCGAGGTGGTGAATGGAGGGCTGCACCAAGGGGTGAGGGGGGGACACTACACCACAGGGTGGTTGTATATATTTGGGAAACAATGGGGAACACACATCAACTGCCCCAAAGGTGCTCCGGTAAAACAGGATTAAGACAAACAAGCAAAAAAGAACTGGGCACACAACAAGGCTGAAATTTCATAAAGTTGCTGTTATTTAATTGCAAGCACAGCATGTCAGACACCAGTACAGATGCTTTACCTCTTACCATGTTGGTGACCCAAGTTTTGGAACGAGCTCGGGTTGCTGGGCGTATAAGTAATCCACCAACTTGGTGCTAAACAATTTCCAGACTGATGCTGAACCCACATGCATACACGGCATTTTATATACCATGAATATAATGCTTCTTTTGATGGCTAATAGTAGTAGGACAGCAGGAAAACTAAGATGGCAACAGGCACAGCCATATGTGTAGGGTAAGTAAGCAGTAAGACAAGATGGGGCGTCCAGGGGCCGGTGAGGCACAAACTGAGAAAATGTAAAAACAAAATAAAAATGTTAACTTTTTTTCATAGAGCTTTTTACCCGGCCATCGCCACCTCATGCTTGTTGTCAGGCCAGATCCCGGGGGCTCCCAGTCCCATCATCCACTCTCCCAGCAGTCTGTCAACTGGGAATCACACAGCACAGGACCGAGAGTCCTGGAGGGCCATCATGTTCCACAGTGGGGTACATATTTTTTCCCTTTCCAACCCCAGGGATCTCCTAGTAGTATTAGACAATTAGCAGTCAGTCCAGAGCTTCTGATGCCCCTGGAACTTTAATTTAGAATGTATGAAAATTAGAGAATTTGGAATGCATCATTCAAAACTTCTGCCTCTAGGTGGCATCTAAATGCCAGATTCAATTTTTCCGTTCAGACAGCAAGACTTGCCCCCCCCCCCACCGAGAGCTACACAGCAACTTTGCTGCAAGACTGTTTATTTTACTTAAAAAGTGGTATTTCTTCACTTTCTTATTCATACTGTGCCTCTATTAGTTTTAATTGCAAAGTTTAACTTAATGGGTATTATTTACTCATTCTGAACGGTTCCCTCACGGTTCCCAGGAACTGAGTTTTGTAGTTTAAAACATAGTTTGTAGTGGTTCTTACCACTAATGCTTCAGTTTTGAAAGTATTATTATTTAAAATTATAGTTTATGTTACGATTGTTTCCCGTTCTTACCTAGGAACTGATTGCGTTTGGTATTTAATTCATATTTTCTGGCATTGAGTGTTGCTTGCAATCGGTTCCGTTTTATAGCTAGGAACCGATCACGCTTCATTTAAACTGTAGCAAACTGTACTAAATTGCGGTTCCCTTTGTTTGCATAGCCCTAACCGTAATAGGAACCGACCGTGATTTGTTTTTAAAAACCCTTTCTGGGGAAGTTTTTTTTACAGTCTCCTGACTTTTGGCATGTCAGACAGACATAAAAAGAGGATGGGGCCCACAGGTTTTAAAAATTGTATAAAGTTCTTTCAAATCTTTGGAAAGGCTGATCACCGTGATTTGTGCATAGAGCTCTTGGATCCCAGTCATATTTTCTCTGTGAGGTGTGCAATACTTTTTGTTCAAAAACTATTAAAAAGAGAGCCAAAAGATTAGAGGAAATGGCTTCTGCTCCCACCACAGTGTCATCAAAGCAGACTGAAGAGGGTCCTTCTTCATCTCATTCCAAAACAAAGGAGAGACTCTCAAAAGACTCCTTTAAAGATTCCTCAGACCCCAAAATTCTCGAAAAGGGGTCTGAACATGTTAAGCACAAAAGAACAATAGAGCAGGCTCCTGAGTCGGTGCTTGACAAAAAAACAGAAAAACACGTTGTTGCGCCTCCTGCTGAAAAAGCAAAGGAGCTCCCAACAGACAAAGATAAAATACCCCCTGAGGAAGAAATTGCCAGAGTACTGCAAGTCATATAGGCTCTACAGACTGCAGGTTCCATGCTGGCTTCACTGGTTCAAATCCCACCACTGATTCCCATTGACCAAGGCCTGAAAGTGTACAATGAGGAGCAAGAGAAGGAACCAGATCTAGGGGAACCCATTGAACCAGAGGTATCCCTAGACCAGGAGTGTGGTTCCCCTTCTTGTGGGCAGGATGATTTTTTATCCCATTTTTCATTTGTCAGGCAAATGGCTGACACCCTGGGCCTCACTTCACAGGAATCTATGGATGATGGGCAAGAGGCAGATTTTTTAGATATGATGTGACTCCCACGAGAAAGATGATCCTTCCAAACCACAATTCCCTTGAAAAGGCTACTTTTAAAATCCTTCGGACACCTTCCTCTGTCCCTGGGGTGGACAAGAAGGTGGAGAAAAGAATACTAGCTGGATAGCAGTTCTGATTATTTGTATACCCATCCAGATCATAAGGGTGTGAAACAGGCTGCAACCTGTGATAAGGCAAAAGTACCCCTGGCATCTCATCCACCAGACACAGATTACAGGAAAATTGACACTATGGGGAAGAAAGGTTACTTGTGCTCTTCCCGTCTCCTCTGACAGGCAACTTACATGGCTTATGCTGCTCAGTACCAGAAAGCCCTATGGAATTCCATGCTGGCTTGAATCGATAAAGTTCCAGGAGATGTGACACACGATATGGCAGATATTGCCAGAACAGCTTTAGATGCCACAAAGTACCAGTTTTACATGGCCATGGATACAAATGACACTACATCCAGAATGTTGGCCCTGTCAATCTCTTTAAGAAGGTTTGCTTGGCTCAGAGCAACCAATCTTGCACCAGACACTCTGTTAAGGGCTATGGATTTCCCTTGTGAAAACAATTCCCTTTTTGGTGACAAAACTGAGGCATACATAATGAAGGTGGAGGAGTTCAAAACCACCTACAGGATTAACTTCTCAAGAGAGAGGGCCTCAACTTCATTTAGATCCACAAGAAGGGGAGATAGGAGTAGGGAGTACTACCCCAGGTCACATGCCCCATATTTTATGCCTGTGGAGTACACACAGGTCAGATGGTATTGCAGGGGCAGGAGGCCTCTTAGATGAGCCAGTCCAGCTCCTGCTAACAGACCACAATCTGGACAGAATCCCTGACTGCACAGATCAGGCTGCCCCTTCCCCTAGTAGGGGGCAGGTTGGCTCACTACTTCCAGCACTGGGAAAACATTACCACAGACAATTGGGTACAGGAGGTAGTGAGTCAAGGTTTCTGTCTTCCGTTCAGTTTCCAAAACTCCAGGCCCGTAGGGATTTCCAGCTTTCATCTCCAGTAGAGACTATTCTGCTGGAGTTAGAGGTTAAAAAGCTCCTACAAGCCAAGGCAATAGAGCTAGTCCCTCTTACCCAAAAGGGAAAGGGCATGCACTCAAGACACTTTCTGACCAAAAAGGAAAACAGAGATTGGCGGAAAATCCTGGATTTTAGATACCCAAACAAACACCTGGCAAAGCCCAAGTTCAAAATGGTCACATTGGCCTTAGTTATTCCTTCTCTAAGGAAAGGAAATTGGCTGGCATCTCTGGATCTGAAAGACTCTTACTTTCACATTCCAATCAGACCTTGCCACAGAAAGTACCTAAGGTTCTCTCTTCCCTCACATCATTACCAGTTCTCAGCACTTCCCTTCTGACTCACTTCTGCCCCACGGGTATTCACAAAGTTTCGGTCAGTGGTGGCAGCTTACCTCAAAAGGCAGGAAATCAGTATATCTCCTTATCTGGACAACTGGCTAGTCACTAGGGAATTCATACCAGCAGGTGAAGGATTCCTTCAGGGTGACCCAAAGTACCTTGGAATCATTGGGTTTCCTTATCAATGCTCAGAAGTCTCAGATGGAGTCAGTTCAGTCACTGGAGTTCATTGGAGCAGAACTGGATACTGTTCAGGGAAAAGCTTTTCTCCCTCAGGAGAGAGTGTCAAATCTACTGGCTCTAGTAAATTCCTTTGCCTTAGGCCAGCCCAGAACTGCAAGACAGTTCCTAGCAATACTATGACACATGGTCTCAACTACTGCAGTAGTGCCGGCTCCAGGTTTCAGATGAGGAACATTCAGTATCACCTCAGATCCCATTAGTCCCAAAGAAGGGCCCCCCATCTCGAAGCTTTGCCAGTCACAAGAATGCTGTTACTGGCCTTGCAGTGGTGGAAAGAAATAGACAACCTCTGACAGGGCATCTCTTTTCAGCAACAGCACCACACTGTGGTCTTAACAACAGATGCCTCCCTCCTAGGGTGGGGGCACACACAGGAGACTTAAAATTAGTGGAAATTTGTCTTCTCAGGAATCCAAACTGCACATCAACCTTTTTAGAGTTGAGAGCAGTCCTCCTTGTCCTAAAGGCCTTTGCCTCTCAGTTGAGGGTTTAGTCAGTCCAGCTCAGGGCAGACAACACAACCACTATGTGGTATATCAACAAGCAAGGAGGTACGAGATCTTCAAGGCTGTGCACAGAAGTCATGAAAGTTTGGTCCCTAGCTAATTCCCTGGTGGTGCATCTGTCTGCCATTCATCTTCTACGGAAAGACAATAGACTGGTAGATTCACTCAGCAGAATCAGCCAAGATCATCATGAATGGGCCTTGAACAGGCAAGTGTTGGCCACAATTTTCAGGCATTGGAGCACCCCAGAAAAAGATCTGTTTGCCTCAAAAAAAAATAATCAACTTCCACTTTATTGCTGCAGGCCACCCTCCTTGGGCACAGTGCCCATGGAGGCACTGACCCTGGATTGGCCAGGAAAATTTCTTTAAGTCTTCCTTCCAATTCCGCTGGTGTTGTGAGTCCTTCTCAAGCTGAGGAGACACAGTCTGCAACCATGATACTGGTTGCACCAGATTGGGCCAGGCAGCCATGGTACCCTTTGTTGCTCACCCTGTCCACCAAGCAACCCATTTGTCTGCTTCATCGATACAATCTTCTAACAGTTGTTCAGGGGCAGATCATTTTTCTGAACCTCGAGAGCCTTCACCTAAAAGCTTGGTTCTTGAAGAGTTAGAATTTTCTGAGTTTAACCTGTCAAAAGAGGTACTCAAAGTGCTGAAAGTTTCTTACAAAACTTCCACAAGAAAGATTTCTGCTTCAAAATGGAAAATATTTTCCATTTGGCGCAGGTCTAAGAAAATCAATTCACTTAGGGCAGATCTGCCCACATTGCTTGATTACCTGGTGCATTTGCAGTCCCTAGGCCTCAGGCCTGCAACCCTTAGGGTTCACTTTGCAGCAATATCTGCTTATCTGTTTGAAGGTTCTCAGAGAACAATAGCTTCACACCCCAATTTTAGAAAATTTTTCAGAGTTTGCACATATGTTTCTTCCTGTTAGGGAACCAGTACCTCCTTGAGATTTGAATTTGTGCATAGCCAAACTAATGGAACTCCCCTTTGAGCCAATGGCTACAGCTGACCTGAATTATGTCATATGGAAAACTGTTTTCCTGGAGGCGATCACTTCAGCAAGAAGGGTGTGAGAGCTCCAAGCTCTTTGCACTGATCCCAATTACATTATCTTCCATAAGGACAACATAGTCCTTAGGACAAACAGGAAGTTCCTTCCAAAGGTGGTAACTGAGTTCAACTTGAACCAGTCCATCACTCTGCCTGTATTTTTCACAGCTAAATCCAGCTCAGGTGAATTCAAACTGCATAGCTTGGACATAAAAAGGTCTCTCAGCTATTACATTACATGTACTAAGGACCTCAGAAATTCCCACTCACAGCTGTTCATTACCTATGGTGAAGTGGGAAAGGGCAGGCCTAACTCAAGAGGTTGACTGCATGTTGGATAGTATCCTGCATCCAATTCTGCTACAGCAAAGCTGACAAACAGCCACTACAAGGCCTCAGTGCACATTCCACTAATGGAACTGCTGCCTCTGTGGTAGCCGCAAGGGACATCCCCTAGCTGGAAATCTGTAAAGTGGCTACCTGGAGTACAGTCCACACCTTCACAAAGCACTACTGCCTGGATGTCCAGTCCAGGACTGATGCTAGGTTTGGCACTGCAGTATTGCAGAACCTTTTTTCCCAGATAGGTTCTGTACCCATCTCCTAAGGCACTGCTTGGTAGTCTGCTAATTGTGTAATACTACCAGGAGGTTTCTGGGATTTGAAGAAAAAATTGCTTACCATAGTAATATTGTTTCTTCCAGGCAATCTCTTAGTAAGGCTTCCCATCCCTACCTCCCCTTACATAACTTGAATAGGTTCAGCAATACTTTTTCATTGGAGTTTATAAGGTTGCCATTAATCATTGGCTTATCTTTTTATATATTATATAATGCACACAAGTATGGCTAGGATACTTAGCTCCCCTTTTTTGTGCCTCTCTTGTCCTGTTTGAAACCCATCCTCCTTTTCAAGGGGAGGGTATTGTTGTTAAGGGCATTTTAGTTACAATTATTTAATAGTCTAGTGTTTTCATCTACAAAATCAAATCTGGCAGTCACATTCCATCTAAAGGCAGAAGTTTTGAATGATGCATTCCAAATTCTCTAATTTGCATACATTCTAAATCAAAGTTCCGGGGGCAGTCAGAAGGTCTGGACTGACTGCTAATTGTCTAATCCTACTAGGAGATCCCTTGGAAGAAACAGTATTACTATGGTAAGTATTTTTTTCTTTTCTCCCCTTAACCCCCGGGGCCTCAGCAATGCAGAAGTGCATGTGCATGGAGGCACACATGCTCTGGAACTGGTGACCCTGCTCCATCCACCTGGCCTAATGCCAGTCTACCATTTGCGTGATGTTACCACCAAGTCTCCACTCAGTGGCAGCCAAGAGCCTGGAAGACTTACCTCCCCAATCTGGGACAGAAGAGCTTCCAGGTGGCTGCTCAATTCTCTCACAACCTGCACCCCCCCATCCAACCCCCAGAAACCCTTGTTAGTGGGCCTTACCTGGTTACCAAAGAATTAGAAAAAAATATATATTATGGTGTCCAAAAGGGGAACCCTGAATCTAGAGAGTTAGAGCAGGCACTGGATACAGTGTCTGCCAAAAAGAAATTGAAAGAAAATAATATCACTTCCACTTCTGCATGGAGAAAGGAGCAGGCAGAAGGCAGAGAAAAAATGCCCTCATCAAAAATGTGGCAGTTTTTCCAGGTGGTCCAGGCCATGGGACGTTTCAATAACATACATGCCACCACCCCTCCCCAGGCCCAGGCTCCCACCTTATCTGCCTACAGTGGAAGAGTAGGAAGAAGATTATTATGTGCATATAGTAGAAAATAACTCCATGGAGTTAGAGAGCACACCTGAGCAGGATTTTAAACCTCCTCCAAAACAAACTAAGGATTACTCATCTTTTTCCTCATTTGTCAGACAATTGGCTGATACCCTGAACATCCCCACTAGAAACAGAGAGGATGAAGAGGATGCTGATTTATGGATATGCTAGGAGTAGCTCCACCAAGAAAATTTTACTTCCCATATATAAAACCACTTAAAAAGGCTATATCAAAAATCATGGCTGCACCTACTTCAGCTGCAGCCAGTGACAGAAAATTTCAGGTGGAGAAGCAGGGAGTGGAGTATCTGTATGCCCATCCTGATCATCATGGGATTGGTCCGAGCTGTGACTTGCAAGAGAACAAAAATCACTCTATCTATGTAGCCCCCTGAAAAAGACTCTAGAAAATTAGACACTATTGCAAAAAAAAAATATTTATACAACAGCTTCTCTGCTTATCAGGTAAGCAGCTTATTCAGCACCTATAGCACAATACCAGAAAGCACTTTGGAACACAGTTCTGGCACTGGCAGAAAGAGCAGAAGATAGTTTGGAACAGGACTTAATTACTACAGCAAGATCAGCCCTGGATGCCACAAAATATAATTTCCACAGTGCGGTAGACACTAATGACACTGCTGCCAGAGTCATGGCTTATGCAGTGTCCTTAAGATTTTCCTTGCTGAGGTCTACCATCCTTTTTCCACAATACTCAAATAAAGGCCATGGATTTCTTCTTTGAGGGAGATTCATTATTTGGTGACAAAACAGAGGCCTATGTGAAAACAGTGGATGAACACAAAACCAGTTTCAAAAGTAATAGAAAGAAGGAAAAGGCCTATACCTCCTACAGGTCATATGGGGGGGGGGGGCAGAGGCAAGGAATATTACCAAAGAGCATATGTCTCTTATGCCCCCTATGAGTACCAATCACAAAGAGGTTACCATAGTGGAAGGGGATAAAGGGCTTTCAGGCATAATGCTGCAGCTCCAGTACCTAAACCCCCCGTTAAAATAAAATGCTTAACAGTTTATACAGGTCGCCCAGCCACTGCCAGTGGGATAGAGACTGGCACACTATTTCCAGGAATGGGTAAACACTACCACAGACAAGTGGGTACTGGAAGTAGTGGGCCAGGGGTTATGTTGGCAGTTCAAACACTTTCCAAACCTGCAGAAACACAGAGGTTTCCAGCTCACTCTCCCACTTGCTGCAACTGGAAATCAAAAAGCTGTAAATATTAAAAGCCATAGAAAACAACCCTGCCTCCCAGTGGGGCAGGGGCCTATTTTCATGATACTTCCTGATCCACAAGAAAAATGGGGAGTCAAGACCCATTTTAGACCTCAGGTTCCTAAACAAACATTTGAAAAAAGCAAAATTCAGGATGCTCACACTGAGAAAAGTAAAACTATCTTTGCAGAAAGGTCATTGGCTGCGAACCCTGGATCTGAAAGACACCTATTTTCAAATTCCAGTCAGACAGTCTCACAGAAAGTACCTTAGGTTCAAGCCGGGGAACTGCAAGTACCAGTTCATAGCTCTCCCATTTGGTCTCACTTCAGCTCCAAGGGTTTTCACAAAGTGCCTAGCAGTGAAACCAGTGAACCAGAGGAGTGGCCATCTCTGCAAAGCAGTGTGCAAAAGATGGAGATTAGTGCCCAAGAGGTGGATAAGCAGAAAAGGGGCAAAATTCAGCAGAAGGGCAGACAGCAAGGAGAACCAGGGATAAATGACAACCAAGAAAGGGGCTGGAGTAGAACAGTGAAACAGTCTAGGGAGGTCAAATCATGGAAAGCCATTGTGCAAATGCCAGGAGCCTTAGCAACAAGATGGAAGATCTGGAGGCTGTCATGGTACAGTCAGACCTGGACATTGTGGCCATCACTGAAACCTGGTGTAATGATAACCACGACTGGGAGATGACCATACCTGGCTACAACATATTCAGAAGAGACAGAGCAGGCAGGAAGGGAGGAAGAGTGGCACTGTATGAAAAAATGACATAAGGGCCACAGAGATCCAGGAGGAACAAAATGGGGAGAGATACTGTGGGTTAGCTGGAAAGGAAAATGGGGACAGCCATCCGCACAGGTGTGGTCTATAGACCACCAGCCCAGGAGGAAGAAACAGATAGGAGTTGATGCTAGCCATCCAAAGGATGGCAGACAAAGGTGAGGTAGTACTGGTTGGAGACTTCAATATTCGCGTGGACTGGAGCATCCCAGCAGCAGCATCAACTCGGAGCAGATTTATCCTGGAGTCCCTTCAGGGTGCCTTCCTCAAGCAACTGGTCATGGAACCAACTCAGCAGAAGGCAATACTGGACCTTGTGCTCACAAACAGGGACAGTGTGATGGGGGTAACAGTGGGGGAGCACCTGGGAAACAGTGACCACCAGTCATTGTGGTTTGAAATCACAGAAAGAGCAGAACCAAACCACACAAAAACACGTATCCTGGATTTTATGGGGGCAGACTTTGGGAAAATGGGGAGATACTTGAAAGAGGCATTAAGGGGAATGGGACAGGAATCAGGGGTTGAGGAACAGTGGGCGGTATTTAAAATGGGGATTACAAGAACAACAGAATTATGCATTAAGCAGGTTAGCAAGAGGAAAAGGAAGAGGAGACCATTATGGTTTTCCAAAGAGGTAGCAAAGAAAGTGAAAGCCAAAAAGATTGCATTCAGGCAATACAAAAAGACACAGGCAGAAGGGGATAGGGAGAAGTACCAGGAGAAGCAAAGGGAGGCAGGGAGGTCAGTAAGGGAAGCCAAAGCTCAGACAGAAGAACACATTGCAAAATCAGTGGGTAGAGGCGATAAAACCTTTTACAGGTACATAAGTGAAAAAAGAAAGACAAAGGGAGGGATAGTGAGACTGAAGGGGGAGGATGGGGGCCTCGTGGAGGATGACAACAGTAAAGCTGACATATTGAACAGGTATTTCTGCTCCTGTCTTTACTGAGGAAGAGGAGGGTAATGGGTCTGAAGGGAGTACAAGGGGTGAGAATGGTGCAGAAATGGACACAAGTCCTTTACCGAAAGGGTCCTGAAGGAACTGGAAGTAATAAGAGTTGATAAAGCAATGGGGCCAGATGGGTGCACCCCAGGGTCCTTAAAGAACTAAGAGAGGTGGTGGCAGAACCTCTGGCTATCCAGTTTAGCCGATCACTGGAAACAGGGAGGTACCCAAAGACTGGAGGACAGCAGATATGATCCCCTTATACAAAGTGGAAAAAAAGAGGAAGCAGGAACTACAGACCAGTCAGCCTCACCTCGGTAGTGGGAAAGATCATGGAAGCACTACTGAAGGAGAGTTGGTGGAACATCTGGTTGTCAATGGACTACAGGACCCAAGGCAGCATGGTTTCACCAGGGGAGGTCATGTCAGACCAACCTCGTTGAATTTTTGACTGGGTGACTAGGGAGGTGGATCAGGGAGGGCAGTGGACATGGCCTATCTGGACTTCAGCAAGGCCTTTGACACTGTGCCACATAGAAACTATTACACAAACTGAGGAATATGGGTGTGGGCAGGACAGTAGTGTGGTGGGTAGGTAACTGGCTGGGTGGCAGGACACAGAGGTGGTGGTAAATGGCTGTCACTCCACAGAGGGAAGAGTGACCAGTGGGTACCACAGGGATCAGTGCTGGGACCGGTCCTATTCAACATCTTCATCAGTGACATTCGAGGACCTAGAAGGCAGAATTTCACTGTTCGCTGATGACACAAAGCTCTGTAACAGAGTAGACACACCAGAGGGTGTAGACAGAATGAGAAGGGACCTGCAAAACCTGAAGAATGGTCAGGGGTTTGGCAGTTGAAATTCAATGCAAAGAAGTGCAAGATAATGCATATGGGGCACAAAACCCTGGCACAATATATCAGTTGGGGGTGAGAATATATCATGCACCAAGCAGGAAAGGGCTCTTGGGGTTGTCATTCTCTCATGACCTCAAGGTAGGAAACAGTGTGACAAGGCAGCAGGTAAGCAAATAGGATGCTGGGTTGTATAGGCAGGGCATCACCAGCAGGAAAGGGAGGTCATAATTCCGCTATACAAGACACTAGTGAGGCCCCACCTGGAGTACAGTGTACAGTTCTGGAGACCATACCTACGTGAGACATAGACAGGGTAGAGAAGGTTCAGAGGAGGGCAACAAAGATGGTGCATGGATTGCATCACAAGTCCTATGAAGACAGGCTGAAGGAACTGAACATGTACTCCCTGGAGGAGAGGAGGGAGAGAGGGGATATGATAGAGACATACAAGTATCTTACAGGGAGGAACAGGGTGCAGGTAAACACTATTTTTAAGCGAAAAAGATGTTCCAGGACTAGAGGGCATGGGATGAAGTTGGAGGGAGGACAATTCAGAGGAAACATGAGAAGAATTTCTTCACAGAACGGGTGGTGGACAAGTGGAACACCCTGCCAGAGGAAGTGGTGGGGGCTGAAACAATAATGGGATTTAAGAATGCATGGGATAGACATAAAGGAATTCTGGAGGTCAGGGGCAAGGGGCAACAGACTTCTAGGAAAACAAACTGAACTTACAAGCTCAAATGGGCAGACTGGGTGGGCCATAGGCCCTTATCTGCCGACACTGTCTATGTATCTATGTATCTATGCCTGGTTGTGGTGGCAGTGCATCTGAGAAAACAAACCATGGTGGTTTTCCCCACCTGGATGACTGGCTCATTGCAGGGAAAACAGAGCAAGAGACAAGATGCTCAGTTTAGTTGGTGAAAAGCACCTTGGAGAACCAGGGATTCTTGATAAACATGCAGAAGTCCCAGCTAGAGCCTGTTCAAGTATTAGACTTCATAGGAGCAAGGCTAAGCACCCACAGACCAGAGTTACAGCTTTGATAGCAACAGCAGGGTCCTTCACAGCAGGTCAGCCAACACCTGCAAGAGACCTTCTACAGTTAATACATCACAAGGCCAAATTCACAGCTGTGGTTCCATGGGCCAGGTTCCAAATGAGAGATACCTAATACCACTTATGAGACAACAGGTCCCAAAAGTGGGATCCTTTCAAAGCTAGTGCCAGTGACAAAAGCACTAGCAGAGTCACTACAGTGGTGGAAGGAAGAAAGTAACCTCAGAGTGGGCATTCCCTTCCTTCAGCAATCACTGACGAGTATTCTTACTACAGATGTATTACTCCTGTGGTGGGGCACCCACCTGCAGGACCTCACAGTGAGTGGCTCATGGAGCCCACAGGAGTCACTAGAGCACATAAACCTCCTGGAGCTCAGAGTAGAACTGCTAGCAATACAGTTTTTCTCCTCCCAACTACAGTGTCAGACTGTCCAAATCATGACAGACAATACCACAACAGTATACTATACTACATAAACAAGCAGTAAGGAACAAGATTCTCAAAACTGTGTACAGAGGCAATGAGGATCTGGGACCTCACATATTTCTTAGAGGCAAACATATTTAATGTGCATCTGCCAGGCAAAGACAATATCCTGGCAGATTCCCTAAGCAGAATCAGCCAGGGAAATCACAAATGGGCCTTAAACCAGCAGGCTCTAGCCACAGTGTTCAGGAGGTGGGGCATTCCCCAAATAGACTTTTACATCTTGGGAGAACCATCAACTCCCACAGTTTTGTTGCAGACCACCAGTCAGAGGAACAGTCCTAATGGAAGGTCCGGTACTAGACTGAACAGGGATGTTTCTGTGTGCCTTCCCACCATTTCCACTCATTCGGAACATGTACCTGAAACTCAGAAGGGAACCTGTAACGGTGATCATGATAGCTCCAGACTGGGCATGACAGGCCTGGTACTAAATGCTCTTGATCCAGTCTGACAAGAATCCAATCAGCCTGCTGCTCAGTCACAATCAGTTGACTTTGTCCCAGGGCAGAATATCATTCCCTGATCCCAGAACCCTGCACCTGAAGGCATGGTTCTTGAGGAGTTCGAATTTTCAGAGCTGGATCTCTTCGAAAAAGTCCTGAAAGTGCGTAAGGTTTCAAGGAAACCTGCTATCAGAAAAGCTTATTCCTATAACTGCAGAGGGTTTTCTTCCTGGAGTGCCCCCAGAAAACTAAACCCAATAGAGGCAGGGTTGCCTATAGTTCTGCAACACCTAGTACATCTGCAGTCGTTAGGCCTATGGCCTTCTAATTTAAAGGTGCACTTAGCAGCAGTATCAGCATACATATCATTTGGAAAGGAAATGTTTTTGGCCTCATAACCCATTTTAAAAAGGTTTCTAAAGGGATAAATCACTTGTTCCACCAGTGAGGGACCCTGTCCCACCCTGGGACTTCAACATATGCCTTGCCTAGCTCATGGAGGCTCCTTTTGAGCCTATGGAAACTGTTGAATTGAAGTATGTCACATGGAGAACCACATCCCTGGTTGCAACGTCCTCTGCTAGCAAAGTAAGTGAACTGCAAGCTCTCTGCATAGAGCCAAATTACATAATTCCCCACAGGGATCAATTAGTTCTTACAACCAACAGAAAATTCCTTCCTAAAGTGATATCTGAATTTCACCTGAATCAGACAGTGGCCCTCCCTGTACTCCATCCACAGCATTCTAGCCTAGGTGAGGAAAAGTTGTACAGCCTGGACCTACAGTGAGTTCTGACTGTGTACATGGACCAGACAAAAGATGTCAGGTCCCAGAGTACATAGCTTTTTGTTATCTGTGGTGAGGCTGGCAAAGGCAATCCAGCTACAGAAAGGTCTGTCTCTCACCGAATAGTCTCTTGCATTCAGTTCTGGTACAAAAAAGCTGAGAAAATGCCACCCAGAGACTTAACAGCACACTGCACTAGGGGTGCCTCTGCCTCGGTGGCATCCTCAAGGGGCATCCCATTGTAAGGCATTTGCAAAGCAGCTACCTAGAAAACAGTATACACCTTCATAAAGTACTACTCTATGGGCATACAGTCCAGAAGAGATGCCAGCTTTGGAACTGCTGCCTTGAAGTAACTTGTTCCTAACTAGTTTATGGACCCAGCCACCCAAGGTGCTACTACAGAGTCTGCACTAAGTGAGGGATTCCTGTGGTAAGAAGGAAAAATCACTCACTGAAGTAATGCTGTTTCTTCTTAAGGGATCCCTCACTATGTTTACACTCCCTAACCCTGCCTCCCCTTCCAGAACCTGTAATAGGTTCACACAAGAATCAGTTTCTTTTTTCATTGAGGTTGCTTGAGCATTACTATTGCAGTTCCTACAGTTGTAAGTTCAATGTTAATGTTTATATGACACATTTCTTCTCAAGTCTGATTTAAGTTTGTTTGGATCCAGAAGCAAATGGTTTGATACATTTTATTGGACCAACAAAGATGTTACAAAAAGAACAAAGTGCTAAGCTTTCGGACTAACCAAGTCCTTCCTCAGAGCGTATGGCAGTTATTTAGAAAAGCACATATTATTAACACCCAGATCATACATAAAAAAAAACAGAAACTGAAAGCATTCTCATTGGTGTAAAATACTCATTTGAACCATAACTGAAGTTTAAATCAGTTGAACCATGCTTCACCAGTTTGCTTTTAGCCGAGAAATCTTTCAAGATCAAATGTCACCAGAATAAGATAAGAACCCTTCAAGCAGAAAGCTCCACTAACATAAATTCGGAATGTCTCAGTGTGTTTTCTGAACACAGTCTAATGAACTTTTGGACTCAAAACTCACTTAAGTACATGTCAAAATGTGATATTATTGTATGTTAAAAACCAAAAAAATACTATATAACAGAAATTTTCTATATATGGCATTAAGAGGGTTTAAAGTAAAGTTTACAGTACCTAGTGTGAGCAACTGTTTCACACATCTATACAATATAAAACCTATCTGGAGACATTTTTCCAACTATACACTCAACTAGTTACTATCTTCCATAAACCGTAAGACTTTCAGTGCAGTAACACGATTTTATACAAGGTAATATCAATTGTCAGTATAAGTGCCAAATAAAAAAAAAACCCTATCGAAGACCCCCAAGTAGTTGGGTAGTCAGGAAGGGGGGAAGGTGGCAGTTATATCAGGGAGGGAATAACTTGCACGAGGGAGGAGTCAGAGAAAGTGGAGGTGGAGGCATTATGGGATTTAGTTAAGGTCCAATAGAGGGATAAAAGTGAGGTTGGGGGTGATTTATAGACCACCCAGTCAGGATGAGGAGAGGGACAGGGAACTGAGCTCACAAATAACAGAAGCTGTGGGGAAAGGAGAGGTGGTAATTGTGGGGAACTTCAACCTGGCCAAGGTGAAATGGAGCATACCATCCACGACATGTGCTAGGAGTCAAGTAATCCTGGAAGGACTGCAGAGTAGGTTCCTGACTCAGGGCATCACTGAACCAACAAGAGCTGAGGCAATTCTTGATCTGGTGCTCACAGATGGGGAGCATATACAGGAAATAATGGTCAGGGAGCCACTGGGAGGAAGTGACCATTGCACAGTGTGGTTCCAGTTGGATATAGGCAGGGAAAGCATCCTGATTAAGATCAGAATCTTGGATTTCAGGAGGGTGGACTTCAGGAAAATGGGTGAAGTGCTAAGGAGCCATCTGGTGGGCATCAGAGCAGATATGGGGGTGGACCAAAGGTGATCCATCATTAAGGAAGGAAGGAATACTGGTTGCCACAGATGAGTCCATTAGTCTCAGTGGTAAGAATACAAGGGTCAAAGTGCCCAGCTGGTTCAGTTCTAGGGTTGCCCAGGCAGTAAGGGAAAAGAGGTTGACCTATAGAAATTTCAGGAAGACCAAGAGAGAGGTGGATATAGAAAATTACCTAAGGTTGGCTAGTGAGGCAAGTAAGAAAGTCAGGCAAGCAAAGGCACAGAAGGAGCTGCAGATAGCTGAAGGAATTAAGAAGGGGGAGGAGAATGCTTTCTTTTGCTATATAAGTGAGAAAAGGGACAAGAAGGAAGGGATTGTTAGGCTTAAGAAAGGGGTGGAGTGGGTGGAGGATAATGGGGGAAAAGCAGAGATACTAATTGAAAACTTCTGTTCTATCTTCACCAGGGAGAAGGAAGGACCAGTGCCTTCAGGAGGGAAAAGAGGAGCGGGGGAGGGGAACACAGATGTAGTGATAGAGGAGGATAGAGTGAGGAGGGGCTGCTGGCATTGAAGGTGAACAAATCACCAGGCCCAGATGGAGTACGTCCAAGGGTACTAAAGGAACTGGCTGATGAGCTGGCAGGGCCACTGGCAGATCTATTTAATAGTTCACTAGACACAGGCGCAATACCACAGGACTGGAGAACAGCACATGTAGTGCCGCTCCACAAAAGCGGGCTCAAGGATGACCCAGGGAATTACAGACCAGTCAGTCTGACCTCCATTGTGGGCAAGCTCATGGAGACCATACTAAAGGAAAGGTTGGTGGAATATCTAGAGGAGCAGGGTCTCCAGGATGTGAGGCAGCATGGGTTCATGGGGGGGAGATCATGCCAAACAAATCTGATTGACTTCTTTGACTGTGTCAATAAGACAGTAGACAGGGGCCAAGCAGTAGATGTCCTCTATCTTGATTTCAGCAAGGCCTTTGACTCTGTGCCCCACAAAAGATTGATCAGAAAGTTGGTGGATCTTGGGGTTGAGGAAAAGATGGCCAGATGGGTGGAAAACTAGCTGAAGGACAGAACCTAGAGGGTGGTTGTGGGGGGAGAGTTATCTGGCACAAGACAGGTAACCAGTGGAGTCCCATAGGGCTCGGTGCTTGGGCCAGTGTTATTCAATGTCTTCATCAATGACATTGGAGATGGCATTAAGGACAAAATGTGCCTATTCACAGATGACACCAAGCTCTGTGGGAGAGTGGACACAGCTGAAGGGATACAGAACCTACAGAAAGATCTGGAAAAGCGAGGGAGGTGGTCCAGGATCTGGCAGCTTGGCTTCAATGCCAAGAAATGCAAAGTTATGCAAATTGGAGCCAAGAATCCTAGGATGGAGTACTACCTGGGTGGAGTCCGAGTACCTGCATCAGAGGAGGAGAAGGACCTGGGAGTGATGATCACTAGTGACCTGAAGCACTTCTCGCAGTGCAAGAAAGCAGCAGTAAAGGCAAACAAGATGCTGGGATACATATCTAGGGGGATCAGTAGTAGGAGAGAGGAGGTTATACTGCCCTTGTACAGGTCACTGGCAAGGCCGCATCTAGAGCATGGAGTTTAGTACTGGTGCCCACACCTCAAAAAGGACATTAACCTGCTGGAGAAGGTCCAGAGGAGGGCTGCAAAGATGATAACTGGTCAGCAGGGCAAGGCATATGAGGTGAGGTTGAGGGCACTGAACATGTACTCCCTAGAAGACAGGAGAGAGAGGGGGGACATGATTTGGACCTTCAAGAACTTGAAAGGGATAAATAAGGTTGATAAGGAGAGTCTCTTTAAGCTGAGTGGCAACCATAACACGAGAGGGCACAGTTTTAAGCTGGAGGGTGGGAGGTTTAGGAGGGAGGTCAGGAAGCACTTCATCACAGAGAGGGTGGTGGACATTTGGAATGCGCTGCCAGAAGAGGTAATCTCATTGAAGACAGTGGGCAGCTTTAAGAGAGGCTGGGACAGGTATAGTGGGAGGGTAAGGGTCATGGGTAGGGAGGATGGGAGGAGTGGGGTGGGGAGAGGAGGCAGGGACAGTAGCTCAAGCTGTGGACCCTGCAACACGAGCAGACTTGATAGACCAAATAGCCTTCTTCTGCTGGCTTCTTCATATGTTCTTATGTAAGTAAATGAGACCCTGCATCCGGATATGTTCAGAGTTGAATAATGTGTCAGTATGTAATCACTCTACTATATGTACAGAAACAGTCTAAGGAATCTGAATAAAAACATAATGAAATTAAATCCTCCCCCCCATGGGAAGATAACTAGTTAGAAGAAAGTATATATTCACTATGTATGTCAGCCAAGAGTCCTAACACACCATCATTTACACCAATCACTACAATCTTTACCCAATGGAATTTAACCTGTCAAGGACCCCCTAGTAAATGAGATCATGCATCCTAATATGTTCAAATACAAAAATGTGACTGTATATAATCAAATTACAATATGTACAGTAACAGTCAAAGGAATCTAAATAAAAACCCAATGGAATTACCCCCCCCCCACTGAAGATAACTAGTTAGAAAGACGTTAATATTCATTATATATGTGAACTAAGAGTCATAACATGCTGTAACACCATTATGTTATGTACCTGAATATTAGCCTACCTCAATATAACCACAACCCCCATACCCACACCCACCACACCCACATACCCCCCCCCACCCACAAAAAAACACACACACACATAGTTCTTTGGTGAGAAACCAATATGTTGATAACCAGTTAAAAAGGGACTCCTTAAATATTAAAACAAAAAACAAAGACACGCTAAAGTCCTATTATATGTCCATCCTTTGAATTAAAGGTCTGCGTAAGTTTAAGTAGAATAATGTGACATAAACCCCAAACCAATGTTCATGCCATCTTCCACCATATAGAGAAGTAAAATAAGTCTGATCTCAGCAGCCCATCTCTGTTGTGTACTTTTGAAATGTCCTTTTAAGACCATTACTGACATATCTGAGATTGAGAGGCCATCTCAGAGAAGTGTTGCCTCACTGGTTTTTCAGTCATCTTCATAGTAATAGTATGTCTGTGCAAGTTCATTCTAGTGTGGAGTGGTTGCTTTGTCTCCCCCACATACCCTGTGTAAGGACATCTCTTGCATTGAATGAAATAAACAACATTACTTGATGTACATGTATAATTCCCCTGTATCCTGAATTGTCTGTTTTGTGATGTGACCACACAATCCGAAGTGGAAATGAGCTCACAAGTCTTACATCTGAGTTGATTACAGGGTCGTGTACCATTTAGTGTCATGGTATCCTGTTCTGGTCTAAGTTTACTCCTAATAATCAGGTTGGCTAAATTAGGTGGTTCTTGAAAACCTTCCAGGACGTTCTCTGCACATTAGGGGGCTCCCCCCAGCAGCTCTCCGCAAGCCAGCCACCCACTGCCTCAGCACACAGATCCTCACTCAAAGGACGCTCTCCGCACATTGGGGGTCTCCCCCGGCAGCGCTCCACAAGCCGGCCACCCACTGCCTCAGCACACAGATCCCCACTCAAAGGACGCTCTCCGCACATTGGGGGTCTCCCCCGGCAGCGCTCCACAAGCCGGCCACCCACTGCCTCAGCACACAGATCCCCACTCAAAGGTACAGCATTGATTCAGACATTTTGCGGCTTGTAAGCAGCTTTTTCCATTGGTCCTCATACTCGGCTAGGCGGCTGTTCATTGGCGCTGCTGGCTGGCTCATTCACTCATGCAGGATGTACCTTAACCTTCTGCACTGTTGAAACTAAGGCATTGTGTTTTAGAGCAGTTCCATTTGCCAGTTTAGCCAGTTAATTTTGCAGCTATTGTATAATTTGTTTGGAACCCAGGCTGTACTCTATTTTTATGATCTGCTTAAATTAAGGAGCTGTGTCTCAGAATCAGTATCTAAGCCAGTGGTAGCCAGTTAACTTGCAGCAATTGTGAAACTGAATGCATTCCAGGCTTGTACTTTAACTGTTTCTATGGGCTTAACCTTCCCCTGCAGTAGCAATTAAATTCCAGCTAAGGACAAATGATTTTTTTTAAATGTAGGCTATATGTCATCATTCGTATTCCCTCTAGATAAATTAAGAAGCCCTGTCTGTAAAGTTGTTCCACTCCTATACTACAGCTAGCAAATCCTGTTTAAAAAGGAATTTATGTAATTATAGGCCGAGTCTGAAATCTACTGCAGCCCCTCTTGTTATTCTAATTTCTTCCTCCCCCTCCTCTGTCTGTCCCTAGCCTCCTGGTACCATAACCCATCCAGTCTAAATGCTCCTTTGTCTCTTAGTCTATTCACTTGTGTCTGAGCTCAAACCCCTCTCCCTCACATGCTTTCCTCCCCCCCCCGCCTCCTACCCCCACCCCCTTTTCACACTCACTCCCCTTTCTGCTGATGCTTTTCCCTAGACACTCCCATGTACTACTGAACAACCAGTCCTTGAGCCTATATTAATCCTGCTGTTTTCTCTCTCTACCCTCCAGGACACTCTCCACCGATAGCCCCGTGTGGCTCTCCACAAGCCAGCTGCCTCAGCACACAAATCCCTCACCAAAGGTATGGCATTGATTCAGACATTTTATGGCTTGTAAGCAGCTTTTTCCATTGGTCCTCGTACTCGGCGAGGTGGCTGTCCATTGGTATTGCTGGCTGGCTCATTCATTTGCGCTAAAATTCAAACGCGAGTGGTGGGAGTTTCAGCAATTTCTTTGGGACTCGCTCTCTGATTTTTTGTTGCTGCTACCTCTGGGACAGTATTTTGTACTTAAAAGCATTTAATTGCGGGATGTACCTTAACCTTCTGCACTGTTGAAACTAAGGCATTATGTTTTAGAGCAGTTCCATTTGCCAGTTTAGCCAGTTAATTTTGCAGCTATTGTATAATTTGTTTGGAACCCAGGCTGTACTCTATTTTTATGATCTGCTTAAATTAAGGAGCTGTGTCTCAGAATCAGTATCTAAGCCAGTGGTAGCCAGTTAACTTGCAGCTATTGTGAAACTGAATGCATTCCAGGCTTGTACTTTAACTGTTTCTATGTGCTTACCCTTCCCCTGCAGTAGCAATTTAATTACAGCTAAGGACAAATGATTTTTTTTAAATGTAGGCTATATGTCATCATTCGTATTCCCTCTGGATAAATTAAGACGCCCTGACCGTAAAGTTGTTCCACTCCTATACTACAGCTAGCAAATCCTGTTTAAAAGGGAATTTATGTAATTACAGACTGAGTCTGAAATCTACTGCAGCCCCTCTTGTTATTCTAATTTCTTCCTCCCCCTCCTCTGTCTGTCCCTAGCCTCCTGGTACCATAACCCATCCAGTCTAAATGCTCCTTTGTCTCTTAGTCTATTCACTTGTGTCTGAGTTCAAAATCCTCTCCCCTACACGATTTCCTCCACCCCATCTCCTACGCCCACCCCTTTTCACACTCACTCCCCTTTCTGCTGATGCTTTTCCCTAGACACTCCCACATACTACTGAACACCCAGTCCTTGAGCCTATATTAATCCTGCTGTTTTTCTCTCTCTACCCTCCATGACGCTCTCCGCACATTAGGGGCTCTCCTGGCAGCTCTCCGCAAGCCAGCTGCCTCAGCACACAGATCCTCACTCAAAGGTATGGCATTGATTCAGACATTTCATGGCTTGAAGCAGCTTTTCCATTGGTCCTCGTGCCAGCGGGTGGCTGTCCATTAGTATTGCTGGCTGGCTCATTCATTTGCGCTAAAATTCAAGCGGTGATGGGGAGTTTCAGCAATTTCTTTGGGACTCGCTCTCTGATTTTTTGTTGCTGCTACCTCTGGGGCAGTATTTTGTACTTAAAAGCATTTAATTGCGGGATGTACCTTAACCTTCTACACTGTTGAAACTAAGGCATTATGTTTTAGAGCAGTTCCATTTGCCAGTTTAGCCAGTTAATTTTGCAGCTATTGTATAATTTGTTTGGAACCCAGGCTGTACTCTATTTTTATGATCTGCTTAAATTAAGGAGCTGTGTCTCAGAATCAGTATCTAAGCCAGTGGTAGCCAGTTAACTTGCAGCTATTGTGAAACTGAATGCATTCCAGGCGTGTACTTTAACTGTTTCTATGTGCTTACCCTTCCCCTGCAGTAGCAATTTAATTACAGCTAAGGACAAATGATTTTTTTTAAATGTAGGCTATATGTCATCATTCGTATTCCCTCTGGATAAATTAAGAAGCCCTGACCGTAAAGTTGTTCCACTCCTATACTACAGCTAGCAAATCCTGTTTAAAAGGGAATTTATGTAATTACAGACTGAGTCTGAAATCTACTGCAGCCCCTCTTGTTATTCTAATTTCTTCCTCCCCTCCTCTGTCTGTCCCTAGCCTCCTTTACCATAACCATCCAGTCTAAACACTCCTTTGTCTCTCTTAGTTTATTCACTTGTGTCTGATTCAAACCCCCTCCCCAACCGCTTTCCTCCCCATCTCCTACGCCCACCCCTTTTCACACTCACTCCCCTTTCTGCTGATGCTTTTCCCTAGACACTCCCACATACTACTGAACACCCAGTCCTTGAGCCTATATTAATCCTGCTGTTTTTCTCTCTCTACCCTCCATGACGCTCTCCGCACATTAAGGGGCTCTCCTGGCAGCTCTCCGCAAGCCAGCTGCCTCAGCACACAGATCCTCACTCAAAGGTATGGCATTGATTCAGACATTTCATGGCTTGTAAGCAGCTTTTTCCATTGGTCCTCGTACTCAGCGAGGTGGCTGTCCATTGGCATTGCTGGCTGGCTCATTCATTTGCGCTAAAATTCAAATGCGAGTGGTGAGAGTTTCAGCAATTTCTTTGGGACTTGCTCTCTGATTTTTTTGTTGCTGCTACCTCTGGGGCAGTATTTTGTCCCGCACCCACCCTGGCCCTGACCTCTATTAAATACACATCCTCCCCCATTCTGGCCCAACACCCCGATTACAATCTCACTGGATACTGTACAGTTACACTCTCTTAAAGTACCCGCTTCGCATTGCCTTTTTCTCTTTATAACACCAATACAGTTTTGGGTGTTTTCAAATCTATATTATTTCAAATTGCTCCCGCAGGCTTGAGGGCTTGTAACAACTTAGAGAGCCAGGCAATTCGTAACTTTTACTTAGTTGTCCCTCTCACTAACCCTCCCAGCCTGCCAGCTCTCTTAGTTTTACTTTTTTTTTCCTTCCACTCAGCCCTTCTCTAGCCCTATATCCTAGCTATTGTATTAAGTCCATACTTGAGCCTTGCTACCTATTATCCCCCATATAGTCCTTATTTAACAAGGTGCCTGGTACCTAAGGTGCTGCCTACTTTGGCCACACAATACCCCAGAGATGGTTTCATCAGCCCACCTTTTCCTCTTTGGCTGCATCCTCCTTATAACAGTGGAGCCAATTTTGGACTCCAGGAAATACTCATCCTGCCCAAATACTCCTATAGGCCAGGAAATAAGCCCAGCGGTGTCTGCCACCCACTTAACTCCCTTCAAAGGCAGTAATCCTTACACATCTTCAACACTTCACATCCCCTACTGCCCAACACTCATTATGCAGACCCCCTTTACCCTCTCAGTTAGGGCAGTATTATCTGCTCTGATCAACTTTCGATGCCCACCAAACTCCCGCTCCACTGCCCTGGATAGTATCCAAGGCAAACAAACAAACAAAGCCTTCCTGAGATTCCTGGTAAGATGTCTCAGGAAATTATTAGTTCTACTGCTACTCTGTGCAGGCACTGCAGAACTAAACCCAGGCCCCCCCTTCTGAAGTGCCCTGGGGGAACTCCCACAGCTAAAGGGTCTGAGCTTCCTGCATATGAACGTATGTAGCCTTGCCAACAAACTTGACCAGGTCCAAGCCTGGGTACTACATGCCATGCCTGATGTAGCAAAGCTCTCGGAAACCTGGCTGAAGAATACCTTACCTGACAAAACATTTAACATAGCGGGATACAACTTGATCAGGTGTGACAGGTTAACGAGAGGTGGTGGTGTTGCCATATATATTAAAGATAAATTCCTAACCACCGATATTGTCCACACGTCAATGCCCAAAGAATATGAATGCCTTGCCTTCAAAATTAACCTTTCGCCTGGTATAGCCATACTGGTAGCTGCATGCTAGAGACCGCCTGCAGCAGACCTGTGTATACTGCCTCATTTTCATTCTCTCCTGGAAAAAGTGAACACAAAATGCATCATTATGGGTGATCTTAACCTTAACTGGAACGATGCCAGTGCCAACAAGCTTAAGGACTTCTGCGATGAGCATGGGCTTACTCAGATTACCCCTGAGGTTATTCGACCTAACAAGAAAAATCCCGACCGAAGCTCTCTTCTGGACCTTATACTTGTCAACAAGCCACATAATATCTCACATGCAGGGGTCTTCCATAATGATCTGAGAGATCACTGCACAGTCGCCTGCCTTAGGTGCTCCCCACACCTCCCGTCCTCCTCTACCTTCAAGCTAAAGCGCAGCCTAAAATACTTCTGTCTCCCGGCCTTCCTGACAGATCTTGGGAACATAAAGTGGCAGGATTTCTATCTTGCACCCTCTGTGTCTGAAGCATTCCGTATCTTCCAGGATCTGCTACTAAACATTATCAACCAACACGCACCCTTAAGGAAAATCAGATCCAGGAAACGTACACCTAATTGGTTTAGCCCCCAATTGAAGAGGGCCCTACGGCATAGAGACACCCTTTGGAAAAGGGCGAGGAAGTCGCAGTCTGACGTGGACTGGCTTTCCTTCCGGGTAGCCAGGAATGCCTGCACCAAACTGGTACGGTTAGAAAAACAACAGTTCTTCCAGTCAGCCCTGGAGGCAAACAAAAACTGTTCCACCAAATTTTGGCAGATACTGAGAGAGGTTGAGGGACATTCCCCTGGCACCCCTCTCCCAGTCAAATTGTGATAAATAACACCTCCTACACAGATAGGTCTGAGCTCCTCGATCAGCTCAATAACCACTTCACTACAGCAGGCCTTGCATTCGATACGTTGCCTGTTAGTAAACTGAGCACCCCATGTACTGCCAGCATAGCTTCTAGCCCTACCATAGCCCCCTCTACCGACCACCCCATCTTCAACTTCCAGCCAGTCTCCTTTAAACAGTTGGAGGACCTTCTCCTCTCATTGGACACCAAAAAGTGTGCTGGTGCCGATTCGCTGGAACCCTTCTTCTTAAAAGCAGGCTCCTATTTTCTGTCCACTCCAATTGCCCATCTTTTTAACAGCTCATTATCCCAAGGGGAATTGCCGCTAAGTTGGAAAACTGCACACATTATCCCCCCCGTTCAAGTCAGGAGACCCCACTGATTTGAATAACTATAGGCCTATTTCATTGCTTCCTGTTTTATCCAAGCTACTTGAAAAAATTGTTAACTCTCAATTAAGGGAGTACTTGGATCATGAGAACATCCTCAATTCAGTCCAATCAGGTTTCAGACCTAAGTACAGTACCGTGTTGGCTCTTGCCAAAATGTCAAATGACTGGCTAAAAGCTCTGGACAACAAACATCACATCCATGCACTCTTCCTTGACCTCCGCAAAGCATTTGATACGGCTGATCATTCCATACTTCTTGATACCCTGAGTTGCACCGGTCTAGCCTCCGCTGCAATAAAGTGGTTTCGCTGCTACCACACAAATCGTAAACAGCAAATTAAAGCTCAAGGGGGGAATTCTCCCCACTAAAATTACTGCCCCGAGGCGTTCCGCAAGGTTCCATTTTGGGACCTATCCTCTTCGCCCTTTACATCAACCGCATCAACGCTGGCCTGATTGCTGGAAACATTCATCTCTTCGCAGATGACATAGTCCTTTACACTACCAACCCCTCCTTGGACCTTACATACAAGGAGCTACAGCAGGACTTTATCATCCTCCAGCACAACCTGCTGAATCTGAAGCTCTTGTTAAATACCAAAAAAAACAAAAGCTATGATTATCTCTCCATCCCACAATACGGGGATATCTGGGACCCCACCGATTATTATCATCCTTAGTGAACCACTAGAGCTAGTGAATAAATTTAAATATCTGGGAGTCTGGTTGGTTAACAAACTCACCTTCGGTGCGCATCTAAGTGAGTTAACTAAAAAGCTAAGGCAGCGCCTCGGTATTTTCTACCGCATAAGATGCCTACTCACCCTGGAAGCTAGAAAGCGGCTGGTTCAAACAACCTTTCTTACCCTGATTGACTATGCTGACTTCCTATACAGCCACTGCCCCCAGGATGCACTCCAAAAGCTTGATACACTCTATCATTTATTTATTTATTTATTTGCTTTTGTTAACCGGATAAGGCACACTAGACAGCCAAGTGCCTATTTTCAGGTGCGACCGAGGAGGGTTACATAGGTAGAAGCATACAAGAACAGTGAAGGAGTCAAGTTACATACAGTGAGATAAACAGGCTTAACAGGGAATGGGTAGGTGGCTAACAGTCATAGCGCATTGAGATTTATTCTTGACTTGCCCTTGCAGACTCATCACTGCTTATTGTATCAAGCATTAGACTGACCGTCCCTCTCCACGAGGAGGCAAATAAACGCCCTCATGTGGCTCTTCCGGGCTTTGTCCAACAAACTACCACCCTATATATGTGACCTGTTTGAATGCTGAAAGGGTGCCTACGAACTAAGGAACTTCTCCCTTGTCCTCCTTACGATACCATGGACAGGAACACGCCTTGGCTCAACTGCCATTAGCTCCTTTTTACCAGCGCTTTGGAATAGCATGCAAAAATTACTTAAAATCTCCCTGCTACCCAGCCACTTTACATTCAGGTGGCTGCTCTACAGAGGCCTGAAAATGGCGTGTGACTGTTTCAGGTTACGTTTTGCCCTGCTCAACTGAGTCCCTTAACTTATGATATCCCGGGCCGGTTATTCCCCCTGTCGGCCAGCATCACTTTAGGGTAACCACCTCCACCCCCACTTACCTCCCCCCCCTCCTCAATTATCTTGGCTGGGGGGTCTTCTTCCAGCAGGCTGCCCTATTCCCTCTCCACTAAGTGTCTGATAACCTCTCTTCCCTTTGCCCATCTCTATATCCTTCTTTCCTCTCCTCATGTGTACATTACAATCTACAACCTGTTTACGCTGCACTTTAACTGCCTATACTTGCACTTGCCTTACATGTCTGATACATCCAATTACTGACATTGTATACTGTAACAGCCTGTATTGATGTCTACTATAGTATGAAGTGTTGTCTTCTGTAACCAAATGTGTCCTTTGTGTCCAGGACCATCTTGAAAATGAGCTTGCTCAATGATGTTCTGTAACTGCCTCGTTAAATAAAGTTTGATTGATTGATTAAAGATAGTAGTGGTAGTTCTTGAAATATACAATTTAGGGTCTCCTCCTCACTAAATATTGGGTGGAGGTCCTTAATAATGTTATGTAGAAGTTCAAGGTCAGAATGATCTGTGACTACTAAGGGTATTCTGTTGGTAGTGGTCCTTTCCTTATACTGAAGTAGTTGTTCTCTTGGTACCTGTGTTGCACGTTCTACCGCTCTGTCAATTTCTCTGGAAGAGTGTCCCTGCTCAATAAAGGTGTTTTTCAACATAGCCAAATGTGTATCTCTGTCTTCCTCATTTGAACAGATACGGTGATACCGAAGTGCTTGACTGTACATGACAGATTTTTTTTGTGCACCTCGGGCGATTACTGTGTAAGTATCTCTGTCTGTCTGTCTATCTGTTGGCTTCCTGTAAATACATGTATGTAAGGTTCCATCCTTGAAGGTGACAGTGGTGTCCAGGAAATTAACACTGGTGTCAGAATATTCCAGGGTAAGCTTTATGGTAGGGTGAAGGTTATTAAGTTTCCAATGAAAATCTTTAAGTGTGTCAGTGCCCTCTGTCCAAATTATAAACAAATCAGCAATGGAATGGAAATAAGCGAGTGGTCTGTGTTTACAGTACCTTAAAAAGTCCTCCAAATTCACCATAAAGAGGTTGGCATAATGTAGAGCCATCCTGGTGCCCATTGCTGTTCCCATAGTTTGAACATAATGTTTACCATTGAAGCTGAAGTTATGTGTCAGAACGAATTCAGTAAGTTTCCCCACCACTTCAGGGTCAATGTTTTGCTCCAATCCTTTCTCATGTATGTATTTAAGCCATGCTGAAATGCCATCTGTGTGCAGAATATTAGTGTAGAGGGATGTTACATCCATCGTGGCTAAAATGGCATTAGGTGGTAAGTCCTTATAACCAGAATGTTTACAAAGGAAGTGTGTAGTATCCTGGATGTAACTATCCCTTTCCATAACCAGTGGTTTTAAAATGGTTTCTACAAACCCTGAGATCCCCTCAGTCAGGGTGCCATTACCAGAGACTATGAGTCTTCCAGGATTGCCAGGTTTATGTATTTTAGGCAGTATATAAGATGTCCCTGGCTTGGGTTCAGCAGGGATAAGGCCAGTTAGTCTGTCTTGGACATGGTTTGGAAATTATCTAATTAGGTCCTGTAGTTTTCTTTTATAGTTTGTAGAGGGGTCACTTTCCAATTCTCTGTAGCAGGTATGGTCAGTTAACTGTCTGTTGGCTTCATTAATATTGTCCTCTCTGTTTAATATCACCACTACAGAGCCTTTATCAGCTTTTTTTATGACAATGTTGTGGCTCAATTTCAGTGTTTGTATAGCCCTCTGTTCCAATGGAGAGAGGTTGTAACGGGCCTGTTTTTGCCTGTTAAGGATCTAACAAGTAACTCTCTGGCAAAAGCAATGAATATCCAGTTTCTTATTACGCCCAATTGAGAGGGGGGGTAAAATCAGATGATTTCTTTTTCCTATCCATTGAATTGTTACTGTTCGTGATTTCTTCTCTGCCATGAAAGAATTCTTTAAGTCTCAATCTATGGAAGTATTCCTCCAGTACACCACAAAACAGTATTCTGTCCAGTGGTTTTGCTGGGCAGAAAGTGAGGCCCTTTGAAAGTACACTTAATTCCCCAGTAGTCAGTGTGTGGTTGGACAAATTAACAACTGAAAGGTGCCTATCTGTGTGGCTTTGTTGTTCAATCACTCTGTTCTGTTCTTCATGGTTGTTTGGAGGTATGGTACATTGAAGGGTATCTAACTTCCTGTTTTTAATGAGCAGGGCTTTTCTTAACGTCCTTTGGTAGTTCATGTATATCTCGTGCAGGATGTCTGGAATAAGCTCACCAGGCATCCTCTCCAGTGTGGTAACAATTCCATCAAACTGTTTCTTCAAAAATGCTTTCTTGGCATATGACCTATGAATCCTGTGATTTCTCAATTTCTCAGAGGTCCTACGATAGAGTTGTTCAGCATACGTAGAATTATCTGTGTTTTTTAATGGATTCCAAATAGACCTTTACGGATAATGTTGTTCCTCTTGCACTGGGTTAAAAAACAGATGTCAATATCTAGCTGTGCCAGTTTCTTCTTGATGTTGTACAACTGCCATATTCTATGGCGAATTCCGGTATTTTCCAAGATTATATGCAGATTTAGTTTCAGTACCGAATTGGTTCTTGTAAGAACAGATCCAGAAGCAAATGGCTTGATACCTTTTATTGGACTAACATAGATGTTACAGAAAGAACAAAGTGCTAAGCTTTCGGACTAACCAAGTCCTTCCTCAGAGCATATGGCAGTTATTTAGAAAAACACATACTATTAACACCCAGATCATACATCTTCTGAGATCAGTCTTATTTTACTTCTCAATATGGTGGAAGATTGCATGAACACTGATTTGGGGATTATGTCACATTATCCTACTTAAAGCTACACAGACCTTTAATTCAAAGGATGGACATATAATAGGACTTCAGCGTGTCTTTGTTTTTTGTTTTAATATTTATAGAGTCCCTTTTAACTGGTTATCAACATATTGGTTTCTTACCATAGAACTGTGTGTGTGTGTGTTTTGTGTGTGGGTGTGGGAGAGGGGGTATGTGGGTGTGGTGGGTGTGGGGGTTGTGGTTATATTGAGGCAGGCTCATATTCAGGTACATTACATAATGGTGTTACAGTGTGTTATGGCTCTTAGTTCACATACATAATGAATATTAACTTCCTTCTAACTAGTTATCTTCCCTGGGGGTTGGGGGAGGTTAATATCATTGGGTTTTTCATTCAGATTCTTTTGACTTTTACTGTACATATAGCATACGGATAGCCTTTATTGTCAATGGAAATCAGTGGCTTTTTATGACTGTGGGCGGAGCCAACAGGAGTATTGCATGTAAAAAAGGAGTGATGTCATGTTTTCTTTCCGTAGAACTGACTGAAGGTGTAAATAGTCTCCTCCGCCTTACCCTTCTACAAGAAATGTTTTCCACCCTCAAATAAATACGCTTTCATGTTAGTCAATGGTTGCATGGTACTATTTTCTTTCTTAAATGGGTGGTACAAGAACTGGAACCTGAGTAGTGGGAGGCAGCATTGTTTTTTGGGGGGAAGTAAGATCCAACCCACCTCCACCAAGAAGCTCCTAAAGATCCAGCCCACCTTTTTTTTTATTCATGTGGGAGAGGTATGAGGTGGAGCTATCATGCTGAAAGAAGACTCACTAGTTTGGGATCTGGACCAAGGAACAGAACAAGTCCGTGGAGTCCCTGCATTTTGTTAAGGATAGGAGAACAGATAAAACATAATGCCTTCAAACTGACTTAAAAACTCTTGGAACAAATGATTATCAGAATCACCTGGTGTCTCAAAAGGAAAGACTCAGCTTTCAGGTATTTCTTAAACATTTATATACTAAAAACAAAGTTCAGCTTTTGGGATTAAAGAGGACAGGAAATCATTTCTAACTAGCAGCTGTTTATAAAGTTCTTATTCTCAGAAATAATATGCATTCCCCTAATATTTAACTCTGCCTGAATAAAAAGTGATACAGAAAACTGTATTTTACATGATTTTGTTTTTATGGACAGTATTCTGTTACAGTTCTTTTCATGGAACCAGTAATTTGGAGTTTTAGCTATGTCATATTGTTATCTATGACTGCCTGTTTTAGATGGTCCTTTATTTGCTTTTGAATATCCTTATCTTGTAGCAGGGAGATGTTTAGCCTCCAAAATGAGGTTTTCCTAAGTGTCTACAGCCACCTCTTCTGCTTAATCTTATAAGGATTGCAAATTGCTACCCTAACCAGCACTTTGTCCTCTCATGATTTAAAAACAGGTAAAACCCACCCACCCATTTCAGCCCACTACATTCCTAACCAGGAATACCATAGGTGGGGTAGATACCTGGATGCCCAGTCAAGCACTCAAATGGATAATAATAGGTTCGTGGGAAGAGCCTGCCTTTCTACTAGATCCACAGAAAGTTAACTCATTATCTTCTAGCAGTCAAAACTTTCTGCATATATTACAACAAAAATTTCTCAACAAAATTTTTACAAATAAGGAGTTTAGCAGTAATGTAGTTGATATGGTGTAAAGAGCTGCTCCCTGGAAAATTACCTGGTTTTGGGGGTTGGGGGTTGCCACAAGTGGAATGGGACTTCACAGATAGGGGAGCTCATAACAGCAGAAGTGGCACGTTAGCATTAAAAGCTTAGCGGTATGGATGTAGAAGCACCAGTATTTAAGCATGACTTTGGTAGAGGATTACTTGTGACGGGGGGGGTAGAGTGAGTCTTGATATTTTAAACATAATGATTTTCTAAAACTTCAGCCTTCAATGGGTTAGACTCTGTACAGTATATCACTAAGCCACATAGAAACATAGAAACATAGAATTTGACGGCAGATAAGGACCGCTTGGCCCACCCAGTCTGCCCATTTCCCTACCTGATGGATAAGCTGCAGATCCTAGTTAACCAGCAGCCTACTTCTTCCAACCCCCAACCCCTAGAATTGCCTTATGACTGTCCCATGCATGCTTGAATTCCACCACTGTTTTTGACTCCGACCTCCTCTGGAAGGCCGTTCCATACATCCACAACCCTCTGTGGAAAAATACTTCCTTAAATTACCTCTGAGCCGCCCCCTTCTATCTTCAAATTGTGCCCCCTTGTTCTTGCACACCTCTTTTTTTGAAAGATGCTTCCCTCTTGGACTTTGTTGATTTCCTTGAGGTACTTGAGAGTTTCTATCATGTCCCCCCTCTCCCTCCTTTCCTCGAGGCTATACATATTAAGCTCCTTAAGTCTCTCTTCATATGTCTTCCGGTGCAGACCCTGCACCATTTTAGTTGCCCTCCTCTGGACAGCTTCCATCCTGTCTATGTCTTTGTGGAGATTTGGTCTCCAGAACTGCACGAGTACTCAGATGGGGTCTCACCAACTGTCTGTACAGAGGGATAATAACTTCTTGTTTTCTACTGGTGATGCCTTTCCTATGCATCCCAGTATCCCCAACCCTCCTTGCTGCCCTCTCCATTGCTTGCCCACCTTTAGGTCATCTGATATGCCTACCTCAGGTCCCTTTCCATTTTGTTGTTGTTAGTATCTCACCCCATTGTGTACTCTTCCCCTGGGTTTTTGTTTCCCAGGTGCATTACCTTGCACTTCTTAGCATTGAATCTAAGCTGCCATACATTTGACCATTCCTCTAACCTTGCCAAGTCCCTTCTCACCCTTTCCACTCCACCTTGTGCATCAACTCTGTTGCAGATCTTTGTGTCATCTGCAAAGAGACATACTTTTCCTTCCAGTCCCTCTGCAATGTCACTTATAAAGACATTGAAGAGGACCTGATCTAATACTGAACCCTGCGGTACCCCACTACTAACCCCCCTTTTTTCAGAGTGGACTCCATTTACTATTACTCTCTGTGTCCTATTCTCCAGCCAATTCTTTACCCAGGCTGTCATCTTGGGACCCACTCCCAGGCTGGCTAACTTGTATATTAATCTTTTGTGTGGGACTGTGTCAAATGCCTTGCTAAAGTCTAGGTAGGCCACGTCCACAACCCCTCCCTGATCAACTACTTTGGTCACCCAGTCAAAGAAATCTATCAGATTTGTCTGGCATGACCTTCCCGCTGTGAATCCATGCTGCCTTGGGTCCTGTGCCCCTCTGGCCTCTAGATACTCGACAATTCTTTCCTTCAGAAGTGATTCCATCATTTTCCCTACCACTGAGGTTAAACTAACAGGTCTGTAGTTTCCTGCTTCTACCTTGCTCCCACTTTTGTGAAGGGGAATCACATCTGCCCTCCTCCAGTCCTCGGGTACCACCCCTTCCTCCCATGATTTGTTAAAGAGGGTAGTCAGTGGTGTCACTAGTTCTACCCTTAGTTCTTTTAGAATTCTGGGATGAATCCCATCAGGCCCCATTGCTTTGTCCACCTTCAGTTTTAAGAGTTCTTTCAGAACCCTTTCTTCTGTAAATGGGCTGGTATCAACTTCTGTATCCAGAGTGTTTCTACTGTTTGTTTTAGGTACCTCCCCCTCTTCCTTTGTAAATACTGAGCAAAAATATTTGTTTAGTATATCTGCCTTTTCACAGTCACCCTCTGCCCCTCCTCCCTTTATTAAGCCTCACTATCCCTCCCTTGGTCTTCCTTCGCTCCCTGATGTACCTATAAAGGTTTTATCCCCTTCTTAACTAGGTTGGCTATCTTTTGCTCGGTTTGGGCCTTTGCTGTTCTGACTGCCTTCCCAGCTTCCTTTTGCTTTAACTGATGCAGTTCTCTGTCCTGTTCCTTCTGTGATTCCTTGTACTTCCTGAATGCTTTCCTTTTCTCTTGAACCATCACTGCCACTTCCTTTGAGAACCATAGTGGTTTCTTACCTCGTTTCGTTTTGTTTATTTGCTTTACACAAAGGCTTGTTACCTCTGTGATGGCAGTTTTTATTATTCCCCATTGTTCTTCCACCCCTCCTTCCTGCCCATTTGCTAGTGCATTCCTTAGGCACTCACCCATTTTGACAAAGTCAACCCTCCTAAAATCAGTACCTTTGTCTTTGTATGGCTTGACTCTATTGCTGTGTTTATTGTGAACCATACTGTTCAATGGTCGCTAGTTCCCAGATGGCTACCCACTTCTACATCTGTGATCCTCTCTTCATCTCCATTTGAGAGAACCAGGTCTAAGATTGCTCCCTCTTGAGTGGGCTCCAATACTAGTTGCCTAAGGCATGCCCCTGTAGGGCATCTAGAATAACCCCACTCTTAGAAGTGGCTGCTGCAACTGCACTCCAGTTAACATCTGGCATATTCAGATCACCCATCAGCAATATCTCCCCTTTTTCTGCCATTCTAAGTATACTTTCTATCATTTCCTTGTCCATTTCCTCCCCTGAGAAGAAGGTCTGTATCTAACCCTGTGCGGATTGTGGTGCCATTGCGGTCTCCAAATTTACCCACAGTGCTTCTTCTCCTCCTGTTTGCCCTTTTGTTCTGTTGCTTTGATTCCTTCCCTTATGTAAAGAGCTACTCCTCCTCCTCTTTTACCATCCCTGTCCCTCCTGTAGATATTGTGTCCTGGTATGTTTCGTCCCAGTCATGGTTTTGTGTGTACCATGTTTCTGTGACTGCCACAATATCCAAGTGTTCCACTTCCATCAGGGCTACTAGCTCTGAAGCTTGTTTCAAGACTACGGGCATTGGTACTCATTGCCCTCCATTTAATGTTGGCTTTATCCCTTTTACCCCATCCCTGCTCTTATTGCCCTTGTTGCCCTTGTCCATTTTTCCATGTACCCCTGTCCTGCCCTCTGTCAAGCTCTGTACCTCAGTGTTTACCCTACTACCTGCCATGCTTTGTGGGGGGGAGGCTTGAACTTTCCTGTTTCCTATCAGCACCTCCCCCCTTGGCTAGTTTAAAAGCTTGCCAAGGAAGCCTTTAAACCTGTCACCTAGGAGCGTGTTTCCCTTCCTGGACAGATGCAGACCATGATGCCAGTACATACAGTGGGTTATGGGTAAAAACCAGATCACCAGACCCAGGCCAGAGCTGTAAAATCTGGACTGGGCACAGCTTGTGCAAATATTGCTGATCGGTGGAGCAGCAATAAAAGATAAACTATGCAATACCCTCAATAGCACACCTACCCCAGTTTACATTTACCTGATGCCCATTTTTAGGCCTTATATAGTAATATATTCCTTCAAGAGAATATCTTGTAATGAAATGTAGCATTTGGGCATATGCACTTTTATATTATATGAATTTTGTGTGTGAACTGTATATCAGTCTCAAAAAAAAAAACCAATTAAACACACCAAATGTCTTCAACAACTTGTCTCAACACTGTGTTTATCTTCTACGTTGTCACAACATATAATTGTCTCAGCAGTGTTTTCAGTTAGGGTACAGTACCTTCATGTATATGATGGCCTGGTTCTGTTGAGTTGATTGCTATAACAGTGCAAAGAATAAATTGCAAAACATATAGGTAACTGTAACACACATGGTGGCATTATTTTTAATTATACAATGGCAAGGAAAAATGTAAGAAGCTGATTGACTGCCGACCCATTGAAACAGTGTTGTTATTACACAGTAACATCACCGTAGCTTTGGACTTAGATCATTCCTTGCATTTTCTCTTAAGAAATATGTTTCCACACTAACGAAAAATCCTTTAAAATGTATTTTTCATTCTGTATATAACAACAAACAATTGTATAATTGCAATAAGGCACTCCAGGGTGTGTGTTATCATGTAATAACGTCATTCCTGGGGTGGTGGAAGCACTCGGCTTTGCCTCTGCTTAAATATGCCCTTTCTCAATGTACTGTACTTTGATTCAGTTAGTGTATGCAACAGCCTTCATGTGAACACTCTGGGCTTCTCTTTGACTCCTGATGTCTATTTGCTTTAGCTATTGTATATTGTTTGAACTGCTTTGGTCTTCTTGATGTGGTGCCTGTGTAAATGAGTCTCTGACTCAAAGGTTTGTGAATCTGATATTTTTTAAATAAATAAATAAATGTTTATGTTTAAGCCCATGAAACACCCTTATCTAGTTAATGCATTCACAGTCATAGTGGCTCTCCCAGATCTTGTTAAATGTTGTTGTAGGGCAGTTCAAAGGTCAAAAAAGTTGTTGCACTATCGTTCTGACGTCACATTGATAGTAAAACTTTTTAGCTTTGTCATCTCACCTGATTGGCTCACTTGACGAGGACCCTCCAGAAAACAAAAAAAAAATGGCAGCGTGATTTACTGAGCTTCAAATAGTAGACCTGCCAAGTGACACATACAGAGCCGCACACGGTTCTTTGTCACAAAACAAAATTACTTTTTTTATATTTTAAAAATTAAACCATGCAGTCACAGAAGAACAAAACTGCCAGAAGGAGTTTACTCAGACACAGTCTGACTGTGAGAAGACGGAGCAAGCAGGAGCAAGAGAAGTTGAAGCAAGCAGGACAGGGGGTGGCATCAGAAAACAAAATAAAAAATAAAAATGTAAATATTTAGAAAACCACTGATTTTTGTGGACAATAAAGGCTGTCCATATATTATATAAAACAGTGGATGGTCGACCATCTACATCGAAGGCTGGGTTTCCATCTCGGGAGTTGATGACATTACAGAGACCTCTCGAGCTTCACTCTCATCTCCGATGTCATCAACTCCCTCGATGGACACACAGCCTTGTTGTGGATGGTCACCCATCCACTATTCTATATATAGTAGTTTGATTATATACTGTCACATTGTTGAACATATTGGGATGCATGATCTCATTTGCTTGGGGGTCCTTGACAGGTTAAATTACATTGGATACATATTGTAGTGATTGGTGTAAATGATGGTGTGTTAGGACTCTTGGCTCACATACATAGTGAATATGTACTTCCTTCTAACTAGTTAGCTTCCCCCGGGGGGGGGGGGTTATTCCATTGTGTTTTTATTTAAATTCCTTGGACTGTTACTGTATATATAATAGTTTGGTTATATACAGTAAAATTTTTGTACTCTGAGCATATTAGGATGGATGATCTCATTTACTAGGTAGTCCTTAACAGGTTAAATTCCACTGGGTAAAGATTGTAGTGATTGGTGTAAATGATGGTGTGTTAGGGCTCTTGGCTCACATACATAGTGATTATAAACTTTCTTCTAACTAGTTATCTTCCCATGGGGGGAGGAGTTAATTCCATTATGTTTTTATTCAGATTCCTTAGACTGTTTATGTACATATAGTAGTGTGATTATATACTGACACATTATTGAACTCTGAACATATCAGGATGCATGGTCTCATTTACTTGAGGGTCCTTGAAAAGTTTTTTTTTTAATTTGGCACTTACACTGACAATTGATAGTACCTTGAATAAAATCCTGTTACAGCACTGAAGGTCTTAAGGTTTATGGAAGATAGTAACTAGTTCAGTATATAGTTGGAAAAATGCCATATGCTCTGAGGAAGGACTTGGTTAGTCCAAAAGCGTAGCACTTTGTTCTTTTTGTAACATCTATGTTGGTCCAATAAAAGGTATCAAACCATTTGCTTCTGGATCTGTTCTAACAAGGACCAATACAGCAACAACACTAAATTTGTATGTTGTTCCATTCGTTTGGTGTTCTTTAAATTGTTAAAAAATGGAAAAAAAAACTTTGGTAGCTTTTTAGGTACCTTAACTAGCCACTCTTACACTCTGGCTTGGAAACAGATGTAAGCGATGGCCAGAGCGGAATGTGGTTGCAGAGTTTGAACCTACATTCCAAATTCCAAAATTTTCATAGGTTCTATTTCCAGGGTGGCACTCTTGGACGAGATGAGCACATAAAGTGTAATTATAGTGCAGGATCCCTTAAGAAGAAAAACATTACTACAGTGAGCAATTTTTTCTTGCCTTATATGGAGTTCAGTTTTTTTTGCACTGTGACCATTTTGCAGTGGCTGTGTACAGCGTTTATTTGGCATGGCAGCACGTTTGCATTCATAACTGCCACTTTGTGACGGTACATGGAGCCCATAATCTCTGATGGGAACAAATTGATAATTAGAAAAGTTTGGACTTTCTGCAGTTTTATGTTTCTGCTACAGGGCAGTGTATAAGATTTGCAGAACCATGAGCTGCTTTTAGTCTGTTGAAATATATCATGAAATTCTCAGCTGTAGTACGCAAAATGGGGAAGAAGCTTGTTAAGACGTGTATCTTGGATGCCATATGTGTTGTGTCATACTGCAGTAAATGTTTCTCAAAGCTGCAACATTTACTCAACTAACACATGGACCAAGAAATACTACCCAATAGGAACAGTATGCAAATTAGATGACGACCAAACCTAAGGTTGTGGGTTGTATAACCAAGTCCCCATACCAAGTAAGAGTTGGATTATATGAATATTGCCTTTTAAGTACTATTACATCAAATGATAGGGTCACTCAGATATCTGTACTGTGGAAAGACTGATTTTGTTTTATTTTAAATTTTAAAAAGAAGCATGTCTTCTCAGTATTGTCTCAAGTATTTCTGATGTGTGTAAAATTGAAAACTCGAGTAACATTTTATTTAAAATACACATACATATTTCTTAAAATGATAGTCACAACCAGTGAGTAAATCAGAAACACTTGCTTAGTTAATGACTAGGCCCAGACATTCAAAAGAGATGTGCCTGGGTGCATCTCTGAAATGCACCCCTGGGCCATATTCAAAAGGTGGGGATGCACCAGGCATCTCCAGATGCGCCACAGTGCAAAGATAATTAATGCAGCGTATCCAGAGGGGGCGTTCCCATGCATATGTGGCACATCTCAATATTCAGCTGAGATATGCGGCGCATCTGCCCGTACATCTCAGAGATGTGCCGCATAAAGTTAGGCATGGAAAAACCATGCTTAAGTCATAGCCACCCACAGGTGGGCTGTGGTACTGCACAGCACAACACAGCAGCCACCAGCCCCTGGGTGACTACTCCCCAACCCCAATCGTACAATAAATTAAATCCTCCCCCCATCTCTGGTAGTCTAGTGGCCCCCTCCCACCCCAAAGTCCGACTGTGTAAGAAATACATTCCATAACACTTCCTTGGTAGTCCAGTGGTACCCCCTCCCACCCCGAAGTCCGATTGTAAAGGACAATTACACTACACACTTTCTTGGTAGTGTAGTGTAACCCCCCTCCCATCCCCAACCCCCTGTCCATATAGAAAAAGTCGATTTTGTGAATGAAAGCTTACAGTACACCCTGCAAGCCCATTGGTCGACAGTGTTGACCAATGGTATTGCAGTGCTTACTGTAAGCTGTCATTCTGTGACAACTCAGTCGGCAGGCAACTGTGGAGGTGTGCAGGTGGGTTTTGCTGCCCAGCAGTTTGCTGGTGATGCTGGGACGGGGAGAGTGGGGTGGGAGTCCCTCAGTGGGTTGGGGGGTTCCACTAGACTACCAGGGAAGTTCTGGATTTACTTTTCTGTACAGATGGGGTTCGAGACCAGGAAAGTGTGTAGTTTAATTCTCCTTTACGATCGGACTTCAGGGTGGAGGGCCACTAGACTACCAGGGAAGTGTTTTGGGACCTATTTCTTATGTGATCAGACTTTGGGGTGGGAAGGGGGCCACTAGACTACCAGGGCAGGTTCAGGAATAGTTTTTAACCACAGTCAGGGTTCGGGTACAGGAGGGAGGGGCCACTAGATTACCAAGGAGTTTTCCATGTTTCTATGGGGGACGATTGTGGCTGTGGATGGGAAGGGGTGGTACCACTGGACTACCAGGGACTATAATACTTCCACAACATGCTAAGGCGCTGGACTGGGTGGGTGTATTTGCAGGGCACCCGGCGAATCCTGCAGGGTGCATTCCTGTCGACCACATCCAAATGGGGCCATAATGACATGCAAATGGCCCCATTTGCACCTTGCATGCATAATGGCCCCATTTGCATATGTCAGTCTGAATATCTGAAATTTGCACCTGGCACATCCCTATTCTAGATATTCAGACTGTGCAGGGGATGCACCAGAGCATCCTCGGCAGCCCCCATTTGCACCACCTGCATCTTTTACTATATCCAAATGGGATGCGCGTGATCATACATCTGGTTTGAATATAGCAATTGTACTCTCTGGTGCAACTCAGTTGTGCTGCGCACACACTTGTGCCCTTTCTGGGTGCAGTTTGAAAATCCTGGCCTTGGTCAGTAAAGATGTAACAATAGCAGAAATGGAAACAATATTTAGATTATACCAGAAAACCAAAGTTGGCTGGCACCACGAATTGATGATCTGCCTTCTCCATACCAGTTGCCCCTGGGAGGTTCCAGAGTCGTGCTGCTGTCCCCCGTTGCTGCAGCTGCTTGGTTGTCAATACTATTTGGGGCCTCAGGCTGAGGAGGAAGGTGACTCTAGATGCCAAGGAATTCTTGAACATGGGTTGGCAAGAGGGAGGGATCTAATAGATGCCAGGGAGCATATGGAGGTGGGTAACAGAGAGGAAGAGGGTACTGCTAGATTTCAGGGAGGCTTCAAGGTGGTACCTTATTTGTCCTTGAAACCTAAAGCCCTGGAAAGGTTCTCTTCTCTCTATATTGGAGTGAGGCTTTAAAAAAAAACACATGCACTACTACAGACTGATTCATGTGAAATAGGGAAACCACTTCTAGCAAAAATGCAGTGTTTGTTCTAAGCACTCCCACTTTCTTACGGAACACTATGAAATTTGAGTCTGTAAACTATGCTTGCAGCTCAGGGAGCCTTCTGGCAGAAGTAATAGCTAAACACAGTTTCTATACTAAATATTTTAGCACTGATAAAAATGTTGGCTCAGAAGGGGATTCGTTAACTGTGAAGGAAACAGGGTTAAGTCCCATTGTAGGACTGGTTCCCTTACAGGTGGAGACAGGTGATTCTAGCCCCAGGAGTCCCTCACTTAGATGTTTACATTTCATGCAGTCATCTTCATCGAGAGTGACATCCCGGAGACAGAACCTATGCAAAATTTCAAATTTGAAATGTAGGATCGAATTCTGCAACCACGTTCCACTATGGCCGTTGCGCAGATCTGTTTTTCCACCTGAAGAGAGCAATCGCCCCATACTGAAATCTGGTAATGGCTAGTTCTCCAGTTGGGTTTTTTATTTTCTAGTTAAATAAAAAAAAAAGTGTATTTAATTAGTTTTCTCAATTACTCTGTGTTTAGCTAGGTTTTTCTGTAATTTAGGTTTCTCCGATTCCCAGGAACTGCAGAATATCCTGCTAGGCTACTGTGACTATTTGTGGCTAGTAAACCATGCTCCTTTTGCAAAATTTTTAGTAATTTACTATTTTTAGCTATCCAATTTACAGAGAATGGAGCGTTTTCACTTTTTGTTTTGTCTGTGCCTTTTCACCTTAATTAATCATCAGTTCCTGTTGCAGGAGCCGCAATTGGCACAGTTTCTTCACTACAGGAGCCATTTTGTACTACTGGTTTTGTGTACTGTATATATTTTTTTTAAATCATTTTGATTACTTTAAGGTTCTAATTACTACATCAGAGAGACCATGTGGACCTTCAAAATGCATACAAATTGTTTTCAGCTCCTCGCAAGAGTAGACTGTCACAGACTTTGTTTAAAGTGTTTAGGTCCACAACAGGACTTTATAAATTGTAAGTCCTCTCATGTTTTATTGCCCAAAAATGTAATTTAAAAGAGCAAACTTTTTAAAACAAGCACATCTTCTCAGTCTGTTTCTGCATCACCTAAAAATAATTAAAAAAGGTTCTGAGTGTGGTCCCAACAATGGTGGAAAGCATACATCTGAAGGGTCCATTTCCTCTTGTACAGCAGCAAATATGTAAAAGAGATAAGAAACAAGCATTTGTCAATGCTGAATGTTTGCTTGCTGGCATTGGCAGTGGTAGTGTAGAAGTTACAGAGCTGCATAATAGGAATGGCAGTGAAGTATTGAACTGAAGCCAACCCCACCACCACCCTGCAGAGAGTGACAGGCATTGGGGTGTGCCTTTGGATCGTCAGGCATAACGTACGCCATTTCACCATACCCCACCCTGCAGGCCTTTGACAAGTGTCACGGTGTTCTTTAGGGTCTTTGGCCCTTATCGCACCCCATTCCATTAGGAAGCGGTGAGATAGGTGCGATATAGGAGAATGGGTGAACTTTGGGGCGAAGAGTCCAAGGCTTACCTCGATGCCTCTCACTGGCTGCAGGGTGTGGAATGGTATGAGCATTACAGGCAAGAATCCCAAGTCACACCCCTGATGCCTGTCATTCTCTACAGGGTTGGCGTTATGGTTGGAAACCCTAATACTTCAGGCATTCGCTGGTATTTTCACTCCAAATTTTCAACATGTTTTTTTTGTGACCCCACCTCATGAACAGGGGGAATATCAGTTTGCTAACTGAAAGCTGCTTATGCACAGCGACTACGGCATTTAGCACCACAGGTGCAAAAACATTCCGAACAGGATGTAAAAAATGACAGCTGTACTGTTCATGGGGAGGTGTAAAAAATGGCAATGTTGCAAATCTGCAGTAAAAATATTTTAAAAAATGGTGAAGTCATGAGCGCACATAGAAACTGTGCAATGCACACCCGTAATATAATTAGGTTGGGGATTTTTTTATAGCAGATTGTCAAATCAGGCATTTTCATGCCTCCGATCATGAACAGTGTCACTGTGATTTTCTTTATCTGTCCCGAACAATGGTTTCCCACAGCGACCACGCATCTCTGCACTGAAAGTGTGAAACACACTTCAGCCATGTTGTGAAAAATGACAGCTGTACTGTTCATAAGGAAATGTGGAAAAATGCCACTGGTGAAAATCTGGACTGAAAATATTACAAAGTCATGAACTTACGAGGGTGCATGGAAACTGCGCAATGCTCACTCGAAACACAGTCATTTTATGGACTTTTGTCACCAAATTTTCAACATAGCCATTTTAAGACCTCTGCTCATGAACAGTGTAACTGTGATTTTCTTAATCTGTCCTAAACATTGCTTCAAGACACCAACAGCACACATTGCGCGCCATATGTGCAAAAACACATTTTGGCGATATATGAAAATGGCAGCTGTACTGTTCATAAGGAAGTGTAATAAAATGGCAATGTTGAAAATCTGGAGTGAAAATATTAAATTCACAAACTTACAAGCATGCATAGGAACTGCGCAACGCACGCTCGTAAAACAGTCATTTTTAGGAATTTTTTCACCAAATTTTCAACATAGCCATTTTAAGACCTCTGCTCATGAACAGTGTCACTGTGATTTTCTTACTTTGTCCCGTACATTGATTTCACAAACCGACTGCGCCATTGTGCGCTACATGGGCGGAAACACGTTTTGGGTGAGATGTGAAAATGACAGCTGTACTACTCATAAGAAGGTGTGGTAAAATGGTAATGTTGAAAATATGGAGTGAAAATACTGAAAATTTGCCAGCTTACGAGCGTGCGAAGGAACTGTACAACACATGCTCGTAAAACAGTCATTTTTAGGAATTTTTTCACCAAATTTTCAACATAGCCATTTTAAGACCTCTGCTCATGAACAGTGTCACTGTGATTTTCTTAATTTGTCCCGTACATTGATTTCACAAACCGACTGCGCCATTGTGCGCTACATGGGCGGAAACATGTTTTGGGTGAGATGTGAAAATGACAGCTGTACTACTCATAAGAAGGTGTGGTAAAATGGTAATGTTGAAATATGGAGTGAAAATACTGATAATTGCCAACTTCTGACGGTGCGTAGGAACTGTACAACGCATGCTCGTAAAACAGTCATTTTTAGGAATTTTTCACCAAATTTTCAACATAGCCATTTTAAGACCTCTGCTCATGAACAGTGTCACTGTGATTTTCTTAATTGTCCCGTACATTGATTTCACAAACCCGACCTGCGCCATTATGCTTCATAGTGAGGCGGAAACGTTTGGGTGAGATGTGAAATGACAGCTGTACTACTCATAAGAAGGTGTGGTAAATGGTAATGTTGAAAATATGGAGTGAAAATACTGAAATTCGCCAACTTACGAAAGGCATGTAGGAACTGTACAACGCATGCTCGTAAAACAGTCATTTTTAGGAATTTTTTCACCAAATTTTCAACATAGCCATTTTAAGACCTCTGCTCATGAACAGTGTCACTGTGATTTTCTTAATTTGTCCCGTACATTGATTTCACAAACCGACTGCGCCATTGTGCGCTACATGGGCGGAAACACATTTTGGATGAGATGTGAAAAATGACAGCTGTACTACTCATAAGAAGGTGTGGTAAAATGGCAATGTTGAAAATCTGGAGTGAAAATATTGAAAATTCACCAACTTACAAGCGCGCGTAGGAACTGCGCAACGCACACTCGTAAAACAGTCATTTTTAGGAATTTTTTCACCAAATTTTCAACATAGCCATTTTAAGACCTCTGCTCATGAACAGTGTCACTGTGATTTTCTTAATTTGTCCTGTACATTGATTTCACACACGACTGCACCATTGTGCTTCATCAGGGCAGAAACACGTTTTGGGTGAGATGTGAAAAATGACAGCTGTACTGCTCATAAGAAGGTGTGGTAAAATGGCAATGTTGAAAATCTGGAGTGAAAATATTGAAAATTCACGAACTTACGAGCCTGCGTAGGAACTGCGCAACGCACGCTCATAAAACAGTCATTTTTTGGAATTTTTCCACCAAATTTTCAAAATAGGCTTCTTGAGAGCCCACCTTATGAATGCTGGCAGTGTCGTTTCCTTAATCGGGCCTGAAAGGTGATTTCGCTCAGTGACTGCAAAATCACCCTTCGGTCCCGAATAACGCCATGACAGTGATATCATTCATGAGAAGGGGTCCCAAAACCCCCAAGTTGAAAATTTGGTGCAAAAATTCCAAAAAATGCTTGAGATATGCAACAAAGTTGAAAAACCCTTATCTATCCCATTATACAGCTGACGGTATTTCCTCAGTTCGCGGTCAGCTTTGAACAATGCAGGCATGTTCGGTCCACATGAATCGTTCCGAGCTCCGGAGGTAAGTGATGGGGTGGGGGTGGGGAGGCAGGGTGCGCAGTGGGTGGGTGCGGGTTGTGGGGAGGGGCAGGAAGACTCGTGGGACCATTTTTCTTTACAGGTATTTAAAAAAAAGGCGGCATGGGGCGTTTGCCAGCTGGGGTGGGATCCCAGCGTGGCAGAAGTATGGCTGGGGGCGTGGAGAGCCGACAAGGATTGGGCACCACGTCGGCCATGGCATCTGTTGCTGCACGCTGGGGTGGGCTCCAGCCTGCCCCGTACTTGGGGGAGGGGGATGGTGAAGCTGACGGGGATTGGGCACCCCTCACGGCTAGTTTATTGAGTTGCCACGCTGGCTGGGCACCCAGCCAGGCATTTGGAAGGCTTTGGGGAGGTAGCACAGCCCAGGGATTGGGCAACCCTGTCGGCTATAATGGGGTACGTTGGGGGGCAGCACGTAGTATGCGCGTAAGGCATGCTTCTGTGTGTGTGTGTAGGGGAGCTGCGCATGAGCAGGCGAATCTTATCGCTGCTCACTGAAGCGTAGCTCCCTTTCAACTGTGATGCCACTGCATTTTGGAGCTTGTCATAGACAGCTCCAGCATGCATTGACGGACAGGGGCCGCACCTGCCAACACACTGACTGAATTGGAAGAGGGGTGACACACCTCCGAAAACTCGGATGATGGCACTATGTTTCTTGCACATGCATGCAAGCAAACATAAAAAAGAAAAAGATAAAGCTGCACAGCCATCAGAAAGACTTGGTAATGATGGTTCAGATATCAGGGTGTCCGAAAGGGGGAACTCTAAATACAGGGATGGCAAAAATAAAAGTAAAACAGCCTTAGAGCAGGCACTGGAGATGGTGCCTGCAAAAAAGAGACTGAAAGAAAATAATGTCACTACCACTCTTCCTGCATGGAGAAAGGAGCAGGCAGATGACACAGAAAAAAATGCCCTTAGCAGAGGACATATCAAAAATGTAGCAGTTGTTCCAGGTGGTCCAGGCCATGGGAAATTTCAGTAACATACATGCCATCCCCCTCCTCCCAGACTCAGGCTCCAACCTATCTGTCTCTGGAGGAGAAGGAGGAAGAAGAATATTATGTGCATATGGAGGAAGGTGACCCCATGGAGTTAGAAGGAACACCTGAGCAAGATTTCAAACCTCCTCCAAGACAAACTGAGAATTATTCATCTTTTTCCTCCTTTGTCAGATAAAAGGTAAGTACCCTCAACATCCCCCCACTAGAAACAGAGGAGGATGAAGACGATGATGATTTTATGGACATGTTGGCAGTAGCTCCACCAAGAAGGATGTTACTTCCCACACATACAGTATACCACTTAAAAAGGCCATAGCAAAAATCATGGCTGTGTCCTTTTTTAGCTGCAGCCATCAACAAAACAATTGAGAGAAAATATCAGGTGGACAAGCAGGGAGTGGAATATGTACATGCCCATCCTGGTCATCGTGGGATGTTCCAGGCTATAGCTTGTGAGACAACAAAACTCACTGTCTCTGCAGCCCCCTTAAAAAGACTCTAGAAAATTAGATACTATGGCAAAAAATGTCTATACATAGATACATAGAAAGTGGTGACAGAAGGGGACCATAAGATCCATCTAGTCTGCCCAAGTCCCTACCCTCCCCTTAACTGCTGCTCATTGCTATGATGCCTTTATAATTATCCCAAGCATTCTTTTTTTTTTTGCTACTACTTTCTGCTCTTGTTGCCACAGTCCTACCTCAGGAGGGAAGGAGCCCCCCAGCTCTTTCCCCAGTGTCTACCAGCCAGTGCTGACCTTTACCCCCAGGGCTTACCCTCCTGGCGGGGCTGACAAGGTTCACCAACCTCTGCTGGAGACTGGGTCCAGTGTGACCAGCACCATGGCTAGCCGGGAGTGAGGCCTGCGAGATGCCCTCCATCAAGCACCATGACAATGTTTTCCTCCTCCATTTTTCTCCCGGAGATGAGGCATGCAATGACGCTGGCAGAGGGAGCACACACACATCCGCACGTGCTCCTCCAGGCGTCTGCCCCATCTCCACCCCCCTTCTACAGCATCAGTGCACTGCCCCCCAGCCTCTGTTAGGGCCAGTCGGACACCGACCACTGGCATCCCCCCTTCCCGGAGAAGGAGACCAGTCCTTCAGACATTCGATCCTTCTCCTCTCCTGCCAACCCCCAGTGGCCTGTGCTCATTCCTGAACACGGGTCGCCCACGTAGCATGAGGTAAGGCATCCAGCACCTCAGCCCTCAGCACCACCAGGCCAGCTTATCCCAAGCATTCTTAAAAGCCCCAACTGTTTTTGCCTCCACCACTGCCTGTGGAAGGCCGTTCCATGTGTCAGTCACCCTCTCCATGAAAAAAGAACTTATCTGTGTTGCTCCTGAACTTGCCCCCTCCAAGTTTTAGATCATGACCTCTTGTTCTTGTATATTAGGCATAGGGAAAGTAAGGATCATTGGTAGGGAGAATGGGAGGAGTGGGAGGGAGGGAGGGAGGGCAGGGACAGTAGCTCAAGCTGTGGACCCTGCAATATGAGCAGCCTTGATAGACCGAGTGGCCTTCTTCTGCTGGCTTCTTCATATGTTCGTAACTCTTGACCTGAAACAGGTCTTGAACCTGTACTCTATTTATTACCTTCATGTACTTGAAGGTTTTAATCAGGTCTCCCCTCTCTCTCCTTTGTTCCAAGGAATACATGTTGAGATCCTTCAACCGTTCCTCATATGGTTTCAGATACAGTCCCAGTACCATCTTTGAAGCTTTCCTTTGCACAGCCTCCAATCTATCCACATCTTTTCTGAGGTGTGGCTGCCAGAACTGTATGCAGTATTCAAGGTGCGATCTTACCAGTGATCTATACAATGGCACCATGACTTCCCTTTTTCTACTGGTGATTCCCCTTCCTATGCATCCCAGCATATCATTTGCCTTTAATGTTGCCTTCTTGCACTGCCTGGTCTTTTTGAGGCCATTCGTTATAATCACTCGCAGATTCCTTTCTTGCTTTGTGGCCTCACCACACCCCCCCAATGTGGTATTCTTATCCAGGGTTGCCTTTCCCTATGTGCATGACCTTAAACTTCTTCGCGTTGAATTGTAGCTCCCATGTTTTACAAGTATACAACAGCTTTCCTGCTTATCAGACAGCCCACTTATTCGGCACATATAGCATATTACCAGAAAGCACTTCAGAACACAATTCTGGCACTGGCAGGAAGAGCAAAAGCTAGTCTGGCACAGGACTTGTTGGCTACAGAAAGATCAGCCCTGGAAGCCACAAAATATTATTTTCACACTGCAGTGGACGCTAATAACTGCTGCCGGAGTTTGGGCTCAGGCAGTGTCCTTAATATGGTTTTCCTGACTGAGGACTACCATCCTTTCCCAGGATACTCAAATCAAGGCCATGGATTTCTCCTTTGAGAAAGATTCATTATTTGGTGACAAAACAGAAGCCCACATAAAAAAGTGGATGAATACAAAACCACTTTCAAAAGTAACAGGCATTTGTCAATACTGAAAGTACATTGTGTGCACTGGTGTCATGGGGGGAAGGGATGTTTGGAAGTTGCTTTAGTGAAGTTGTTTGTGAGTTGGGGTCCCAAAAAACATATATTGAAAATTTGTGGCAAAAATATTTAAAAATGGGCAAGTTATGCCACTAAGTTCAAAACCCTATTGAAATACATTGATGCCAAAAACCTCATTGCAATACATTGAAGCACTTATCTCGATTCGCAGTTGGGCTTTGAAGAGTGAAGACATGCCTGTAGTCCAAGGTAGATTATGGTGACGGACCTCCGGTGGGTAAGTATGGGGTATGGGGTGTGTGGGGTGGTGGGTCCTGAGTGGGAGGGTAGGGAGTTGGGTAACGGCAGAATGGACAACGATGGACGGTTTTCTTTTTTACAGGGAAAATAAATGACAAGGGACAGTTTTCTTTTTTCAACAGATGAGGACACTGGGGGATTGGGCACCCCCCATGTCTGCATACTGTTTGGGGAGGTTACCAGCACACAACAATGGACAGACAGATGAGGACACTGAAGGATTGGACACTCCCAGGTGGATGGGCCCTCCTCCATCTCCATCTGACCAGCCTCAGTGGAGAAGCCCACCACCGCTGACCCATGCAGATGCTCAGGAGCTGTAAGGGAAAACAAAGTCGCGTTACTGCATGTTACCTACCCTGTCCCCCCCCCAATAGACAGACCATGACCTACCATGCAGTGACGGGCTACCACCCATCTGGAATCCACCACTCGGAACACCCTCAATGGCACAACGCTGCATGCTGCCAGCAACCCGCTCCTCCTGTGGGGTCAGGCATAGCACCTCCCGGTTGTCCCCCACCTGTCGCAGACCATGTTGCCCTGATGGCAGCCACCTTCTCCTTAATCCTCCACCTGTCTGTGCCCATCTTCTTCTTGCACTCCTGCACGGAGCACTGGTGACTGCCATGCAGGTTTACAGCACGCGCCACCTCCTCCCATGCAGCAGCATGGGCCTGTGGTGTTCCCTGGCATCTGCTGAGAAGCGGCTCCTGGTCTAGGTAGGCCTCGAACAGGGCATCCGTCTCGGCCTTCTTGAAATTTGGCCTCCTCCTTCTCCCATGACTCTGTTCCTCTTTCTCCACAACACACTCGGTCATGATTCAGCCTGTGAGAATGACAGGTATTACCTGTGACTGTGCAGTCCCATGCATGTCCCAAAATCCACAGTCCACACTCCCAAACAGCATGCAACTCACCCGCAATAGACTGCAGTAACCGACTATGGCCAGTGCAGCCCAATGTCACACTTTTATAGCGCAACCCATGCAAATGAGGCGAGGCGCATCTTTAAGTGGATGCAAATGCAGTGACTGCGCCATTGAATGGCTGATTAGCTGATTTGCATATGCTGACTGAATATCACGCTGTTGTGCTTTGCACAATTGTGTTGAACGTGCTGAGCCAAGGGTGCAGTTCTGTGACATGCGCAGTACACACCTAACTGTGCATGCCCGGGTTGATGACGCAGGCACCTGCCACGCTGCTGACGTGCTGTGCACGGGAGGCAATGCAGGGCATGGCCACCATTGTGCCAGTGGCACTACAGTGCTGTTCACCTATATGGTGCTGTGGCACTGGGGCGTCATAGGCACTAGGCTGCTACAGGAGGTGGCACACAGGCACCAAACTGCTCTACACACATTGGGTTCCAATCGCGCTGTGGCTGTCCGTGCGCTAGAGAACCTTGACCCTGTGCACGACCTTTGCCCCCTCGGTGCCATGCGTCAGGCATGGGTGTACCACTATCGTGCTGTTTGGTGACAGCGCGATAGGGAATGGCAGCACTGTACCGCGCAGCATCTGCACATGGCAGAACCGCGCTGCAGAGCACCATTTTGACTAAACTGAGCAGCAGAGATGGCACGGAGGTGTGCTGTGCAGTGGAGCCAGGTGGAGCTGGCAAACCTGGTTGCCATTGTGAAGCCACATGTTGGGACCTTATTTGGGGAGGCACCCCTGGACAGGGCCAGGAGTCAGGTGTGGCAGGAGGTGGCCGATGCCCTAGAGGAGGCCACCGGTATGGGGCGGATGGCAGAGCAGTGCTGCCACCGATATGGGGACCTGAGGCAGAGGGACCCGGACCTGCTTGCCCGCCTGTGGGCATGTGCCAGGAGGGGCATGGTGCCACGGCCAGGTAGGCGCAACATCCATACACTTTTATCGTCTATACGGGTATCACGGTTACATGTGTCTGGCACATGGGGGGGCTGTCCGGTCTTGGCCATGGTGGTGTTATTGGGGAGTGGGGTGTGTGGGTCTGGCTGTGTGGTATTGGACACACATGGGGGCAGGGGGACTTTGCTACAGGATTGTACTGATGTTCCTCTCTCCATGTTTGCACTTAGGCCCTGAAGAGCGCAGGCTGGCGAGAGAGAGGAGGTGCCACCAGGAGGACCATCAGGCCGGGAGGGGTGAAGGTCCGCAGAGGCGCAGGGACCAGCCTGATGATGGTGAGTGCCTTACATCCATGATTACTATTGCATGCTGTGTAACAGGACGGGCAGCAGGGCATGGCCACCATCCATTGACACCACTGCCATGCACGCAACTTGTTACAGTCAGCACTGTCCAGTGGCACTGCATGTCTGGGAGTGCGTCAATGGTGGTCCATGCGTGCACCCGGGCACATGGCTGTGCCACTGCCTTCACACCGCATAGCCAAGTCACTGTACGACCACGGTGGTGCTGTGCAGGACATGGGTGGTGGGTGTGTGCAGTGGTCCACATGGCTGTGGCTGCCTGGGTAGGCAGGTCTTGTGGACACAGTCACTGTGGGTGGTCGCACACCATCACAGGGGCGTGACACATGGCTGTATGCCATGTGCAATGGGTTTGCTGCAGGGGGCTGGACAGTCACACGTATTGACTCTGCTCCCTTGTCCTAGGTGGACAACACTGGATGGCCCTGGAACGGGGAATACAAGAGCTTCTGCAACTGGCATGGGCGTCCCTGGCAGTGTTGGAGCGCATGGAGCAGCATGGGGTCCAGAGGAGACGAACCTGGAGGGCGCCACAGGAGTGGAGAGCAGGGCACAGAATAGGCCCTCCATGACTCCCTGACACCCATAACCCCCGGACCCACACTCACACCCCTTCTTCCCTCTCCCATTTGTACACCCCTGCCCCATGCCCGCCCCCACCTGGTTTGTGGTCCTTTCCCCCCACCCTTGTATATATTTGTACATATGTTTGAGAGTTGTTATTTTTTAATACATACATTTTGTTATAACAACTGTGGTGGTCTCTGATTTGCAGCGGGCTACAGGTGCTCAGCTGCAGTGGTGTGCATGGCGTCAGGGGTGGTGCACGCATGGGCGTGTGTGTGTGTGTGTGTGTGTGTGTGTGTGTGTGTGCAGAGGTGAACCGCCTATGGTGTGGGCAGGGGGATCAGTCACTGTCTGTGGTTTGTGTGTTGTACTCTGTGCACTGGATGCCTGCGTGCAGTGGTCCATGGGGCCTGCACTGTGTGCATGGCACCCCTGTCAGACCGTCCATGGGCTGTGCAGCTCACAGCCTTGCATGTTTGTGATACACACGGTCTGCTGGTGTGTCAGTGGTGGCTGTTGTGGCCAGTGCTGGGATGGGATGTGTCCTTGGGAGGGTGTTTAGGGTGCTGTACCGCTGGAGGTGGGGTCCGGGGCATGCCCTGTTTACATGTGGGGTACCTCATGTGCTGATGCATGGTCGGTCTCTCAGCTGTACCTCAGGGGGGATGTGCAGGGCGGCACTGTGTATGCATCTGTTGCATCACTGTCTGCTGCCGCCCACTGCAGGGTGTCCATGGTGGGGCTGCCTTGCATGGCTCCATGGTGCACAGGGTTGCATTGTCACAGTGGGGGTGGTAGCATGCATGGGGTGTCCTGCACTGTTGGGTGCTACTCCTGGGCAGGGTGTATGAGGATCATGGTGCAGAGTGTACTGTGCATTGGTGGGATGGTGTGGTACGGGGTGGTCGGCCATCCTTGTGTGCCAGTCACAGCTTGCCAGGGGGTGTGATGAGGCACCATGGCCCGGCTGTGGGTTGGTTGCTGGTCTCCATGGGCCAGTGGTTATTCCAGCCCTCCCTCAGTTATGCAGTGCATGGGGTGTGGGGGGACGATGTCTGTTCTGCTGTGTGTTCCTCTTCCCATCTGTGGCATGAGTGGTGGGCCCCTGCATCCTTGGTTGTGCTGTTGCATTGCTGCCCTGCTGCTGGGGGGCATCCCTGGTTGCGCTATGGCGCATCTGGACTGCTCAGCTGAACATCCCTTGTTGCGCTATGGCAATATGCCAGATATGCTCAGCTTCACCTCCCTAGTTGCGCTATGGCACAGGTGGTGCGATATTCAGTCGTCGGCCATAGGCGCATCTTGGCCTGCGCAGTTTTTGAATATCGCACTTCTTGCGCATGGGCGCAGTGGACTTGCGCTTGCTCCTGCTGTTCTGCACTTTTTGGGTGCAGTTTGAATATCTGGGCCCTATAGTGCAAATATTAAAAATTGGCGAAGTTACTAGCGTGCATAGAAACTGCACAACGAAAGCTCGTAACGCAGTCATTTTTTGGATTTTTTTCACCAAATTTGCAACATGGGCTTTCTGGGACCCCACCTCATAAACAGTGACACCATCATTTCATTACTCAGTCCTAAAAGGTGATTCTGTGCAGCTACCGCAAAATCACCTTTCAGGACTGAGGAATGAAATGACACAACATGTTCACAAGATGGGGTCCCAAGAACCCCATGTTGAAAATTTGGGGTCAAAATTCCTAAAAATGGCTGATATATCAACATAAGTTGAAACCCCCATGATTCCCATTTTACGGCTTACCTTTCATTCTTTCAGTTTGCTGGTCGGCTTTGAAGAGTGCAGACATGTCCTGCTCCACAGAAGATCTCATCCGCTGACCTCAGAGGGTAAGTATGGAGTAAAGGGCGATGGGTGCACAGAGGGAAGGTCGGGATGGGGAAGGGGGACAAGGGAGGCAACTAGGGATGTTTTAATTTTTACATGTGAAAAAAAGGGGAAAGGACGGCACAGGAAGGTTTTCTTCATTTACAGAGAAAACAGAATTATTATACATTTAGGCACACTGGGGTGGGCTTTCAGTGTGCCACAATAGTGGTGGGGAGGGGGGGGATACCGACACGGGGATTGGGCACCCCCAATTTTGGCTAGGGATATAGATGGGTGTGGGTAGAGCACATCCAACACCGGGAATGGGCAGCCCGGTGTCGGAAAAGGAAAGGGGACATCGTTTAACCAGGAAAGACATACTAAGCAGTTGCAGGGACCAGGGAAATTGTTTAACCAGGAAAGACACACTAAGAGGCTGCAGGGACTGGGGAAATTGTTTAACCAGGAAAGACACACTAAGTGGCTGCAGGGACCGGGGAAATTGTTTAACCAGGAAAGATACAGGCAGTATAGTGCAGTGGTCTAAGGCTCTGAGCTGCAAATATGGTGACATCCAGCAGACCAGACCTGGGTTTGAATCCCACAGCTTCCACTTGCATATTGTGTGACCCTGAGCAAGTCACTTAACCTCCTTGTGCTCCCAGGTTGCTCCTGTGAAAAAGTTTTCAGCTTAGTGTGCTATACCTGGTAAAACAACTAAATAAAAAAAAAAAGTGGCTGCAGGGACTGGGGAAATTGTTTAACCAGGAAAGACACACTAAGGGGCTGCAGGGACTGGGGAAATTGTTTAACCACGAAAGACACACTGAGCTGCAGCTGAAGGGCTCGCATTTCAAAGGACAGAGCCGCAAGCAGCGTTGGCTCTGTCCTTTGAAATGTTTGCCGAGACCAGCCCCCTCAGCAAAACAGTGTCATCAGGACACTGCCTGCCAATTTGCCAGCCACAGACCAGCCCCTGCAGCACCACTGACGATTAGGCTGGCACCCCTCACACCTCTCTTTAGCAACTCTCATATCAACAAGTTCATCTGCGCTTGAGTGCATGACAAACTTAAAAGTGAGAAGAAAAAGGCCTCGACCTCTTACAGGTCATACAGAAGGGAGGGCAAAGGCAGGGGATATCACCCAAGAGCCTATGTTTCTTACCCCCCCCCCCACTAACACCAATCACAAAGAGGGTACTATAGGGGAAGCAGAAAAAGGGCTTCCAGATGTAATGCTGCGGCTCCAGTGCCTAAGCCCCAGCCAAAACAAAGCAGTTGACAGTTTTGCACAGGTCACCCAACCATTACCAGTGGGAGGGAGAAAGGCACATTACTTTTAGACATGGGTAAACATTACCACAGATAAGTGGGTACTGGAAGTAGTGGGCCCTGGGTTGTGTCTGCAGATCAAATACTTTCCAAACTTGCAGAAACACTGAAGTGTTCTAGCTCACTCTCCCACAGAAAAAGTCTGAAAAAAGTCTGCTGGAACTGAAAGTCAAAAAGCTGTTACTGTCAAAAGCTATAGAAAAAGACCCTGCCTCCCAGTGGGGCAGGGGCCTATTCTCAAGATACTTCCTGACCCACAAGAAAAATGAGGAGTGGTAACCCATTTTAGACCTCAGGTTCCTGAACAAGCAGTTGAAGAAGGGAAAATGCAAGATGGTCACATTAAGAACAGTGATACTACCTTTACAAAGAGGTCATTCACTGGGTTCCCTGGATCTGAAAGATGCTTGTTTTCATATTTCAGTCAGACAGTCTCACAGAAAGTACCTCAGATTCAAGCTGGGGAACTGCCAATACTAATTCATAACTCTCCCATTTGGTCTCACTTCAGCTCCAAGGCTTTTTATGAAGTGCTCAGCTGTGGTCGAAGCAGATTACAGAAAACAAGGTGTGGTGATTTTCCCCAACATGGATGACTGGCTAGTCTCAGGGAAAACAGAACAAGAGACAAGGTGCTCCATTCAGTTAGTAAAAAGCACCTTGGAGAACCTGGGATTCTTGATAAACCCGTAGAAGACCTAGCTAGAGTCTGTTTAGCTACTGGACTTCAGAGAAGCACACCTAAACACTCTACAGGAGAAAGCTGTCCTCTTGCAGGCCAGTTACAGTTTTGATAGCAACAGCAGAGTCCTTCACAGTTGGTCAGCCAGGATCTGTAAGAGACTTCCTACAGTTACTAGGTCACATGGCCACATCCACTGCTGTGGTTCCATGGACCAGGTTCCAAATGAGAGATACCCAGTATCACGTGAGGGACAACTGGTCCCAAAGATGGGATCCATTTTCAAAGTTAGTGCCAGTGACAAAAGCAATAGTGGAGTCATTACAGTGGTGGAAGTAAGAAAGCAGCCTCAGAGAGGGCATTCCCTTCCTTCAGCAATCACCAGCAACTATTCTTACTACAGATGCCTCACTCCTGGGGTGGGACACCCACCGGAAGGACCTCACAGTGAGTGGCACGTGGAGCCACAGGATACACTAGAGCACATAGACCTCCTGGAGGTCAGAGCAGTACTGCTAGCAATGCAGTCTGTCTCCTCCCAGTTACAGGGTCAGTCTGTCCAAATCAGGACAGACAGCACCACAACAGTGTGCTACACAAACAAGCAGGGAGGAACAAGATCCTCGAAACTGTGTACAGAGGCAATGAGAATCTGGAACCTGGTATATTCCTTAGAGACAAACTTTTTCGCAGTGCATCTGAAACATAGAAACATAGAAATTGCCGGCAGATAAGAACTGCTAGGCCCATCCAGTCTGCACATAGGCCCTATACATTGTATATGGCCACTGACCCTATGTGATCAATGACTTTTCATCACTCCCTCCCCTCTCAAGCTTCCCTTGTGCCTGTCCCAGGCATGCTTAAACCCCTCCACTGTGCTTGTCCCCACTACCTCCTGTAGCAGACTATTCCAAGTGTCGACTACCCTTTCTGTGTAGAAAAACTTCCTCACATTACCTCTTAATCTACCCCCTTCCAATTTCATATTGTGCCCCCCTGTTCTAGTACTTTTTCTACATTGGAAAAGGTCTCCCACCTGCACCTTTTTATGCCCTTGAGGTACCTGAAAGTTTCAATCATGTCCCACCGCTGTCTCCTCTCCTCTAGTGAGTACATATTAAGGTCCCTTAGTCTCTCCTCATATGTTTCATGGTGCTAGCCCTGCACCATCTTTGTTGCCCTTCTCTGGATCTCCACCTTATCTATGTCCTTGTACAGGTGTGGCCTCCAGAACTGCACACAGTACTCTGGGTGAGGCCTTACCAATGTTTTATACAATGGCATCACCACCGCCCACCTCATGCTAGTGATGCCCCTGCCTATACACTCCAGCATGCCACTGGTACTCCCTGTTGCCGTTGTGCACTGCTTTGATACTTTAAGGTCATCAGAGATGATAACCCCTAGGTCCCTTTCCTCTTTGGTGACAGTCAGCTCCTCCCCCACCAAAGACAATGTCCTGGCAGATTCCCTATGTAAAATAAGCCAGGGAAATCAAAATGGACCTTAAACCAGCAGGTTCTGGTCCCAGTGCTCAGAAGGTGGGACACTCTCAAAAGACTTCTGCATCTTGAAAGAACCATCGACTCCCACACCTACAGTTTTGTTACAGACCACCAGGCAGAGGAACAGTCCCAATGGATGTCCTGGTACTGGACTGGACCGGGAAGTTTCTGTATGCCTTCCCCCATTTCCACTCATTCAGAAAGTACTCCTGAAACTCAGGAGAGAACCTGCAACAATGATCATATTAGCCACAAACTGGGCAAGACTGGTCTGGAACTTGATGTGCTTGGTTCTGTCCAACAAGAATCCAATCAGCCTGCCACTCAGTTACAATCTGTTGATCCTAGGACCCTGTGTCTGAGGGTATGGTTCTTGAGGAGTTAAAAGTTTCAGGACTGGTTCTCTCAGAAGAAGTCCTGGAGGTTCGTAAGGTTTCAAGGAAACCTGCTACCAGAAAAGCTTATTCCTATAACTGCAAAGGGTTTCCTTACTGGAGTGCCCCCAGAAAACTAAACTCAATAGAGTCAGGGTTGCCTATAGTTCTGCAATACCTAGTATGCCTGCAGTCGTTAGGCCTACAGCCTTCAGCTGTAACTGTGCACTTAGCAGCACTGTCAGCATACATATCAGCTGGCAAGGAAATGTTTTTGGCCTCATAACCTATTTTAAAAAGGTTTCTAAAGGCATAAATCACTTGTACCCACCACTGAGGGACCCTGTCCCACCCAGGGATTTCAACATATGCCTTGCCCAGCTCATGGAGGCTCCTTTGAAACCTATGGAAACTGCTGACTTGAAGTATGTCACATAGAAAACCATATACCTGGTTGCAATGACCTCTGCTAGGAGGGTGAGAGAAAGCCATTTGCACAGAGCCAAATTACGTAATTCACCACAGGGATCAAGTAGTTTTTAGAACCAATAGAAAATTCCCTCCCAAAGTGGTATCCGAATTTCAACTGAATCAGTCAGTGACCCCCCTTCCCCCACTCTATCCAGAGCATTCTAGTCCAGGTGAGGAAAAGGTGTACAGCCTGGACCTAAAAGCGAGTTCTGACAATCAACATGGTCTGGCCAAATGATGTCAGGTCCCAGAGTACACAGCTTTTTGTTACGTGTATGGTGAGGTTGGCAAAGGTAAACCAGCTACAAAGGGATCCATCTCTCACTGGATAGTCTCTTGCATTCAGTTCTACTATGAAAAAGCTTGAAAAATGCCACCAAGGGACTTAAACGTACAGTTCACTAGGTGTACCTCTGCCTCTGTGGCATCCTCAAGGGCGTCCCATTGTTAGACATTTGCAAGGAGGCAACCTTAAAACCAGTACACACCTTCACAAAGTACTACTCTCTGGGCATACAGTCCAGAAGGGATGCTACCTTTGGAACTGCTGTACTGCAGAATCTTTTTTCTAAGTAGGTTCTGGACCCAGCCTCCCAAGGTGCTGCTACAGAGTCTGCATAAAGTGTAAGCATCTAAGTGAGGGATTCCTTGGGTGAGAAGAAAAAAGTACTCACAGTAGTAATGTTTCTTCTTAAGGGATCCCTCCCTATATTTACAATCTCTACTCTACCTCCCCTTCCAGAATCTGAAATAGGTTCACACAAGAATCAGTTCTTTTTCATTGAGATTACTTGAGCATTACCACATCAGTTTCTATAATCGTAAGTTCGTTGTTAAGGTTTATATGACAAATTTCTTCTCAAGTTTGCTTACAATTGTTTGGTGTTCTTTAAATTGTTTAAAATCATAAAATTGGGGGAGGCAGTATAGTGCAGTGGTTTAAGGCTCTGAGCTGCAAATCTGGTGACATCCAACAGACCAGACCTGGGTTTGAATCCCATAGCTCCCACTTGCATACTGTGTGACCCTGAGCAAGTCACTTAACTTCCCTGTGCTCCCAGGTTGCTCCTATAAAAAAGCTTTCAGCTTAGTGTGCTACTTAGTGTCCACCGAGGTAGCAAGGGCCAGGAAAGCAGGCGCCCTCCCCCCCCCTGAGCAGCATCCACCAAGGTCACGAGGGACATGAAAGCAGGCGCCCTCACCACCCCCCGAGATTGCCTTACAGATACAGCAGCAGGACATGCTGTGGAGCTCCAACCTTGTGGTGCACTACAGACTAATGTTGGTGCCTTTTTTGTTTGAATTTTTTGTCAGCCCAGGCATGGAGATAGTCTCTTCATAAGGAATTTTTCCATCGGACTGCACCAGTATCTGCATGCCTCACCAACTATGCCTTAAGGATACTTTAAAAACCTTAGTAACCAACTTAAAAAGGAAAAAAAAAACTTTAATAGCTGTTTTAAAATCTAACTTCTTGCCATGAGTGTCCCATTGTAAACTGCTATCCCGATAGCTGAACCCGACTTAAAAAAAAAAAAAAAAGCAGGGAGGTTATTCTTACTCCAACTCTCGTCTGCAATAGCTTCAGGTGGCCTGCAGTGTGGCTGTGGGGGATTTTGTATAGGTATTTTTATGTTGGCGCACTTGCGCAGCCAACATCTTGCTGCAGTGGAGATTTGGAGGTGCGGTCGCTGTTGGGCGAATGTAGGGCACGCACCAGTAGGTGCGTCCCTCATTCCCCAATCAGCCAGCATGCTGGTGCCACATCATGCATAGTCAATGCAGTGAGCACATCTAAGGAAAGGTCCGCTGCAATGCGAGCAAAGCTCGTCTCATGCAGTGGATCTTCCTATGTACTTCGCCGCTACAAACATGGCAGCACAGTGGCCACTAAACTGACGACTTTGGGGGTGCCCAATCCCCTGGTCAGCTTACCCTGCCCATCATCTATGTGCCGACAGAGAGCCCACTCCCTGTCGGCATAACGTGTTCCTCTCCTCCTTTTTTGCTTGCCGAGGGGGTGCCCAATCCTTCTCGGCTCATGCGCCCCCCCCCCACTTTCGTTGTTTGCCGACTGGGGTGCCCAAACCCCGTCAGCATCCGTCCCCCACTCCTATTTGCTGGCGGGGTGCCCATTCCCCGTCCGCATCTGTATCTCCCAAAAAACCCCACCTGTAACAAAAAAACCGTCTCGATGTTTTTTTTTACATCTGTAAACAGAAAGCGGTCCTCATAGTCTCCCTACCCACCACCGCACCCACCACCGCACCCTGCCTCCCACACCCCCTCACCCCATACTTCCTCCGGAACTCGGTGCGTGATTTTAGGTGGACCGGGAACATCTACACTCTTCAAAGCTGACATGAACTGAGAAATGCTGGTAAGCTGTATAATGTAATAATAGGGTTTTTTCAACTTTGATGCATATCTCGAGCATTTTGGGGAATTTTTGCACCAAATTTTCAACATGGGGTTTTTGGGACCCCTCCTCATGAATTCTGTCACTGTTATGATGTTAATCGGTCCTGAAAGGTGATTTCGCAGTCACTGTGCGGAATCACCTTTCAGGACCTTACAGCTTCGAAGAGTGGAGTTATTCTAGATACCCTACAGGGGGCATGCCTTAGACAACTAGTATTGGAGACCACTTGAGAGGGAGCAATATTAGATTTGATTCTCTCAAATGGAGATGGAGAGAGGATCACAGATGTAGAAGTGGGTAGCCATCTGGGAGCTAGCGACCATCGAACAGTATGGTTCACAATAAACACAGCAATAGAGTCAAGCCATACAAAGACAAAAGTACTGGACTTTAGGAGGGCTGACTTTGCCAAAATGGGTGAGTGCCTAAGGAATGCACTAGCAAATGGGCAGGAAGGAGGGGTGGAAGGACAATAGGGAATAATAAAAACTGCCATCACAGAGGTAACTAGCCTTTGTGTGAAGCAAATAAACAAAACAAAACGATGTAAGAAACCACTATGGTTCTCAAAGGAAGTGGCAGTGAAGGTTCAAGAGAAAAAGAAAGCATTAAGGAAGTACAAGAAATTGCAGAAGGAGCAGGACAGAGAACTGTATCAGTTAAAGCAAAAGGAGGCTGGGAAGGCAGTCAGAACAGCAAAGGCCCAAACCGAGGAAAAGATAGCCAACTCAGTTAAGAAGGGGATAAAACCTTTTATAGGTACATCAGGGCGAAGGGAGACCAAGGAGGATAGTGAGGCTTAATAAAGGGGAGGGAGGGTGGGCAGAGGGAGACTGTGAAAAGGCAGAGATACTAAACAAATACTTTTGTTCAGTATTTACAAATGAAGAGGGGGAGGTACATAAAACAAACAGTAGAAACACTCTGGATACAGAAGTTGATACCAGCCCATTTACAGAAGAAAGGGTTCTGTAGGAACTCTTAAAACTGAAGGTGGACAAAGCAATGGGGCCTGATGGGATTCATCCCAGAATTCTAAAAGAACTAAGGGTAGAACTAGTGACACCACTGACTACCCTTTTTAACAAATCATGGGAGGATGGGGTGGTACCTGAGGACTAGAGGAGGGCAGATGTGATTCCCCTTCACAAAAGTGGGAGCAAGGCAGAAGCAGAAAACTACAGACCTGTTAGTTTAACCTCAGTGATAGGGAAAATGATGGAATCACTTCTGAAGGAAAGAATTGTCGAGTATCTAAAGGCCAGAGGGCACAGGACCCTAGGCAGCATGGATTCACAGCGGAAGGTCATGCCAGATGAATCTGATAGATTTCTTTGACTGGGTGACCAAAGTAGTAGATCAGGGAGGGCTGTGGACATGGCCTACCTAGACTTTAGCAAGGCATTTGAAACAGTCCCACACAAAGATTAATATACAAGTAAGCCAGCCTGGGAGTGGGTCCCAAGATGACAACCTGGGTAAAGAATTGGCTGGAGAATGGGACACAGAGAGTAATAAATAGAATCCACTCCAGAAGAAAGGAGGGTTACTAGTGGGGAATTTTACGCAGGGTTCCGTATTAGGACGGTCCTCTTCAATGTCTTTATAAGTGACATTACAGAAGGACTGGAAGGAAAGTATGTCTCTTTGCAGATGACACAATGATCTGCTACAGAGTTGATGCACAGGGTGGGGTAGAAAGGATGAGAAGGGACTTGGCAAGGTTAGAGGAATGGTCAAATGTATGGCAGCTTAGATTCAATGCTAAGAAGTGCAAGATAATGCACCTGGGAAACAAAAACCCAGGGGAAGAGTACACAATGGGGGGTGAGATACTAACAACAACAGAAATGAAAAGGGGCCTGGGGGTAGTCATATCAGATGACCTAAAGGTGGGCAAGCAATGTGAGAGGGCAGCAAGGAGGGCTGGGGAGATACTGGGATGCATAGGGAGAGGCATCACCAGTAGAAAACAGGAAGTTATTATCCCTCTGTACAGACAGTTGGTGAGGCCCCATCTGGAGTACTGTGTGCAGTTCTGGAGACCCAATCTCAGCAAAGACATAGACAGGATGGAAGCTGTCCAGAGAGAGGGCAACTAAAATGATGCAGGGTCTGCACGGAAGACATATGAAGAGAGGCGAAGGAGCTTAATATGTATAGCCTCGAGGAAAGAAGGAAGAGGGGACATGATAGAAATGTTCAAGTACCTCAAGGAATCAAAAGTCCAAGAGGTAGCATATTTCAAAAAAAAGAGGTGTGCAAGAACAAGAGGGCACAATTTGAAGATGGGGCGGCTCAGAGGTAATTTAGGAAGTATTTTTTCACAGAGAGGGTTGTGGATGCATGGAACGGGCTTCCGGAGGAGGTTGTGGAGTCAAAATCAGTGGTGGAATTCAAGCATGCATGGGACAGTCATAAGGCAATTCTAGGGGGTTGGGGTTGGAAGAAGTAGGCTGCTGGTTAACTAGGATCTGCAGCTTATCCAGTAGGTAGGGAAATGGGCAGACTGGGTGGGCCAAGCGGTCCTTATCTGCCATCAAATTCTATGTTTCTATGTTTCTGTGACCGATTAACACAAGGACAGTGGCTGTGTTCATGAGGTGGGCTCTCAAAAAGCCTATGTTGCAAATTTGGTGGAAAAATCCAAAAAATGGCTGTTTTACGAGTGTGCATTGCGCAGTTGCTACTCACGCACATAACTCCGTGAATTCGCAATATTTTCACACCAAATTTTCAACATTGTCATTTTTCTACAACTCCTTGTGAACAGTACAGCTGTCATTTTTCACATCCTGGCCGAAATGTGTTTCCACACTTCCGGCGCACAATAGCACAGTCACTGTGGGAAATCAGTGTTTGAGGCAGATTACAAAAATGACAGTGACACTGTTCATGAGCAGAGGGCCTAAAATGCCTATGTTTAAAATTTGGTGACAATAATCTATAAAATGACTGTGTTACGAGCATGCGTTGTGCAGTTGCTATGCAAGCTCGTAACTTCATGAATTCGCAATATTTTCACGCCAGATTTTCAACAATGACTGTGTTATGAGCATGCGTTGTGCAGCTTGGATGCATGCTCATAATGTTGTGCATTTGTAATATTTTCACTCTGGATTTTCACCATTGGCATTTTTCCACACCTCTTGATGAACAGTACAGCTGTCATTTTACATATCCTGCCCGAAATGTGTTTTCACACGTCAGGTGCAGAATAGCACACTCACAGTGCGAAATCACTTTTTGGGATAGTGTGAGGAAATGACAGTGACACTGTACATGAGCAGAGGTGCTAAAATGCCTATGTTGAAAATTTGGTGCCAAAAGTCCATAAAATGACTGTGTTACAAGCGTGCATTGCGCATTTCTCATGCACCCTTGTAACTTCGCAAATTTGAAATATTTACATGTCACATTTTCAACACTGCCATTTTTTTACACCTACTTATGAACAGTACAGCTGTCATTTTTCACATCCTCCCCAAAATGTGTTTCCACACTGCACTACCAAAGCCCATGCCAGCGCGACAACATTCGGCATTGACAAATGCTTGTTACTTTCTATCTAAATGTGAAGTACACAAGTTTGTATAGGTTTTTACTAGCTACCTAGATGTAATGTGTGCATTGTAGGACATGTAAGTCAAACTCCTCCCCTCCTTTTACGCTGCCCTATATAACTCTTACCTGCTCTCTTTTTTTCAGCTGGCAGAGAAGGTCGCGAGGGCCAGGAAAGCAGGCGCCCTCCTCCCTCCCCCGAGCAACTTCCACCGAGATCGCAAGGGCCAGGAAAGCAGGCGCCTTCCCCACCTTGCCGGTGACTCAACTTCCTGGGACCCTCCCTATGCAATATAGACTCCCACCTACCCTCCCACTCACTGTAGCTCACCTGACCTCCCCCCATTCATCTCCCGCCTATTATCTCCCATCAGCACCCACCGTGTCTGCTCACATTACTCTCCGTCCCTACTCTCCTCTCACTGCCCATTCCTAGCTCCCGTAGCTCATCTGCAAATAAACATCACGACACCAGCAAGCAGTGAGTACTGGCACTCCTCAGAATTGTTCACTACTACTTCTAATTTCAGGTAATGTGCATCCCAACCCAGGACCCATCCTGCCTAATCCTGATACCCCCCACCAAGGGCTTAAAATAGGCGCTATGGAAATCTGCAGCCTGCCCAAAAAGTTGGGGCCACTACAATGCTGGCTGCTGCAGCATCAGCCAGATGTGCTCACTCTCACAGAAACCTGGCTCTCAAAAAAGACCCCGACACATTTGTTGCTCTCTCTGGCCTCACCCTCCTTAGAGCTGACAGAATTGACAAACGGGGAGGAGGATGTGCATTTTACGTATGAGACTCCCTCCTTTGCCAAAACCATCTGGCTCCCTCACTGGTTCAAGGGGCGCAAGCCCTGACACTAAAACTAACCCCAGACCCCTCCAGAGCCCCTGTAACTATTACCGTGGCATACATCCCACCAAGAAACCAAATCCCAGCCTTTCAGTCCCTGGCCAACTATATCTCTAGCTTCCCTCTGAAAACTAAGCACATTATAGTGGGGGATTTTAATGTGAACTGGCTGTCGAGCTCGGCCTTCTCCATAAGAGACACCCTTGCTGCTCTTGACCTGACCCAGTTAGTCTATCAGCCTACTAGGAGGAATTCCAGGAATGGAACTAGCTCCCTAATCGATCTCCTACTCACCAATCATCCAAACAAAATCTCAAACCTGACTGTACTTCCGGATTCATTAAGTGACCACTCCCCCATCCTCTTCACCAGGTCATGGCAGTGGCAAACACCCCAACCAAGCAGTTTCACCAGACACTGTCTTCAACCTGGAGACCTCAATAAACTAAGGAGGCACCTAGCCCAGTGTGACTGGTCCCCTATCAAATACGCCCCAACCATAGATAAAGCCCTTGACTACTTCACCCATACATTCAACAATGCGTGTAATAAATTTGCCCCCCCTCACCAAGGTTCTATCCAAAAAATGTAATGCCCCCTGGGTCTCACCTGCCCTCCTACAGCAACTCAAGATCCGTGATGATCTCTGTCACAAAGCGGTTGCCTCTGGTAGAAATGCGGACAGGCTTGCCTACAAAACGGCTAGCAATAGCTGCACCTGGACCATAAGAAGAGCCAAATCAGAATACTACAAAACTGCCCTTGCCTCCACCTGGGGGAATGCTAGGTTGTTCTGGGACAATCTTAAAGAACTTAACGGAAAATCCAGGATGCCACCCCCTTCCAGCTAACTGTCAACAATGACAATACCTCTGACCCCCTTATCATCGCCAACTGCCTAAATGCTACTTTCTCTGATCTGAGTGCAATCCTTCCAAACAATTTCTTTGACCCCACCCCCTATGACCCCTGAGCCAAGCAATGCCTACCCACCTTTCCACCTCAGGGTTATTACAATGAATGAAGCAAGGCCATACCTTGCGAAGGCCCTCGGGGGCTCTAACTACTGCAAAGACTCCTTTGATATGAAAATCCTTAACCTGGTGCTTGACACTGTGCTCTCCCCTTCTGACTGATCTCCTTAACCGCTCCCTATGTCTAGGGCAGTTCCCCACCGACTGGAAGATGGCAACGATCACACCGGATACTAAAGAGTGGGGACCCCACCTCACCCAACAATTACCGACCCATCTCCATCCTACCACCCCTCTCAAAAGCCCTGGAGAAAATCATTGCCACCCAACTCACAGACTACCTACTAACACACAATATACTTTCTAGTGAACAACATGGCTTCAGAACAGGGCATAGCACAACATCCGCCGTCACAGTGTTCTCTAACTCATTGCACAATGCCCTGGATAAGAAACACGTATGAGGAGCAGTATTTATAGACCTATCGAAAGCATTCGATACTGTCTCACACACCCTACCCATAAATACTCTCCGCCACACCGTGCTGTCCCCTGGACCCATCTCATGGTTTATAAGTTACCTCTCAGATAGGTCCCAATGTGTTAAGATAAACAATGCTCTCTCGTCCCCTTTGCCAGTCTGCTCTGGGGTCCCTCAGGGCTCCATCCTCTGTCCCCTACTCTTCAGCATCTTCCCGAACACCCTACCAAAATCCTGCCCAAATAATCTCCTACTCTACGCAGACGATGCAGTTCTGTTTGCCTCCCACCCAGATCCCACTATCCTACAGTCATCCCTTCAACTTGCCTTCAACCACATCAAAAACTGGTTTACGGACCACAGACTGGTAGTCAATGTAAAAAAGATTAAGTCAATGCTCTTTGCCCACCAGCAGAGCTAGAACTGTGATGCCCAACTGCAAATCTTTTCCAAAGCCCTACTCCCACTTGAACAGGTTCATACCTATAAATACCTGGGCATTACATTTGATCCCAGCCTCTCATTTCATCCACATATCAGTAATCTCTCCTCAGCCATAAATATTCGCACTGGATTACTCTATCGTCATAAAACATGCCTTCCGACAGAGGCCCTTAACCTTACTGCTACCTCCTCTGTTCTCTATCTGGTAGATTATGGACTAACTGTATACTCGGCCGCTGACTACACTGCCCTAAATAAAAATCCACCTAGCCATCAACAAAGCATGTAGACTCCTCACCGGAGTAGACAGGCACACCCACAGCTGCACCCTGTATGCCCTAACAAATATCCTCACTCTTGACGAAAGAGTCTGTTACCAAACAAATCTCCTCACCAAAAAAATTCATCTAGGCCTCTCCCCCCCCGGAGTTTCTGCATCTCTGTGCTCTGCCCATGCCTCAGTACTCACCCGCTTGGCAAATAAGCAGATATGGACTGTTCCCAGGGTCTCAACCTCACTTGCCCAAAGGTCCTTTTCCTACAGAGCACCACTATGGTACAACGATCTTCCACCAACCATTAACCACCTAGCATCACCGCCAACAGAATAGGCAATTACTGAGAGTAACTCACATGATATTCCCATAGAACCTCTGGTCACCTCATAATGGGGAACTTTCTTTTGAACCTCCTTGTATTACTTATAGTACTGGAACTCAGTAAAAGATGCAGACATCCACAGGATACCATGCAATGCGAAACAATGTCGTTCTCCTCCTGCTGCAATTACACAGCAGTCCCAAGAGACTGGAATGTATCTATGACATCCCACTAACACGATCTTACACACTTAACAATTACTATGAAGGGACACAGTCGGTCTGTATACTTGTTTGGTGACTGTCTCCAACTGTACACAGAAATATATTCCACACTTATTTCTGTTAAAGTAATAATCTTTTCTATTACAAGAGGCCGAAGGACCGAACCTGGATGGCATATAAGATTTCAACAGAATAAAAATAAAAAAAAAATAAAAAAGACATCTATAAGAACCTATACCCTATCTCTGGCGGCAATTATGAAATTACTACTGCTATTACTAATATGCTCAGGGAACATGGAACTTAACCCTGGGCCACCTGGGACTATCTCTGCACCATCAGAACTAGTAAAGATTAAAGGGCTAAGCCTTCTACATATTAATGTATGTAGTCTACTAAAAAAAACCACAATGCTCCAAGCCTGGGTTAGTCATACACTACCTGACATTTTGGTAGTATCTGAGTCATGGCTTAGGCCTGACACAGCTGACAGAGACATAAACTTACTTGACTATCAAACGTTCAGAGCTGATAGACATACAAGAGGAGGTGGGGTAGTAATCTATGTAAAGGCCAGCCTACCTGCAACTTGTCTTGACTCTTCTTCTATGGCAAAAGAATTTGAGTGCCTATCCCTCAGAATAGCTCTCTCCAACAATACCTTGCTGCAGTTGATCGGCTGTTACAGACCTCCCTCAGCTGGCCTTAAGATACTATCCCACTTGGGTGACTTGATCACACAAGGGAATGAAGAAATCATAATCTTAGGTGACTTAAACCTAAACTGGCTTTCTAAGGCAGCTGCACCACTAACATCATTCTGTGACATGCATGGGCTTACACAGCTCATAAGTGAACCTACTAGAGTAAACAAAAAGAACCCTAAAAACAGCACACTATTGGACGTACTATTAGTGAGTAAACCTCACCTCTTCTCACACATTGGAGTACTGTTCAATGACATCAGTGATCATTGTACTATTGCAGCAATTAGGACAGCATGTAAGCCTTCATCCCCTACAAAATTCATGCTGAGGAGATAGAAAAAGAAATTCAACATCAATGCATATCTGGATGATATCAAACACTCCACAAGATGGCAAGAGTTCTATCTAGCGAACACAACGGAGATTGCACATGGTATTCTAAATGATATTATCACAAGTGCTCTAAACACCCATGCACCAGTTTCTAAACTATGTATCAAAAATAAATCCTGTCGTTGGTTCAATCCAGATCTTAAATCCACCCTTCTTAACAGGGACAAGCTCTGGAAGAAGGCTCAAAAAACTAAGTTAGCCACTGACTGGGAGCAGTTCAAAAAAGCTAGGAATCTCTGCACCAAGAAAGTGCGAGACACAAAAGCTGCATATTACATGGCTGAACTAGACTCCTCATACCACAACCCTGCCAAATTTTGGAACACTATAAAAGATATAACTGGCCATGTCACAAGTAACTTACTCCCAGCAAAATTACATAGTGGAAATAGAACCATCATTGACAGAATAGAAGTCTTGGAAGCCTTCAATAATCACTTTACAACTGCTGGGCTAGCATTCGACTCCTCTCCAGCCAACCTATTGAGATTGCAACTAGGGGTTAAGAACACTGACGCTAAGGTGACTAACTCACTTTCTCCTTCACACCAGCCACTCTGAAGCAAGTTGAAGAGCTAATCACAGTTGGATACAAAAAGTGCAGGTTCTGACTCTTGACCCCTACTTATAAAAATTACCATACATGTATTAGCAGTACCAGTGACACATCTGTTCAACCTTTCACTACAGTCAGGAGATATCCCGTCAATCTGGAAAACCGCTCAAGTTATTTCACTACTGAAAGCGGGGATCCCACAGACCTCAATAACTACAGACCAATTTCCATTCTTCCTGTTTTGTCCAAATTACTTGAAAAATTGTGAGCACCCAATTAAGAGAATATCTAGAAGCTAACAATCTACTAAACCCAGCGCAATCTGGTTTCAGAGCAAAACACAGTACCATTACAGCTCTTGCAAAAGTTGCCAATGACTGGCAACTTGAATTGGATAAAAAAAATTGTGTATGTGCTGTTTTCTTAGATCTAAGTCAGGCCTTTGATACGGTTGACCACGACCTGCTCCTCTCATCACTGAGGTCATTTGGACTTGACACCAAATCCATTAGATGGTTTAATAATTATCTTTCAGGAAGAACCCAGCAGGTTAAGGCCGAAGGAGATATATCCCCAGTCGGACCACTTCAAAGAGGAGTACCACAAGGATCTATCCTTGGCCCTATCCTATTTGCAATATATATCAACAACATTGACATAAATCTTACCAAAGCCACTGTACACCTGTTTGCTGATGATACAGTACTGTACGTCAGTCACCCTTCTCCTGTAACAGCCTGCAAAGAATTACAAGCAGAATTCGACCTGCTGCAACACCAACTGCTGGGAAAGAAACTACTATTGAATGCAAAAAAAACTAAGACAATGTTTTTCTCCCCACAGGTGCAGGCAGGATACTCTATCCCTATCGACCTTCCTAAACTATCCACTGCCCTTGGTGAAAACCTAGATTATGTCACAAGATTCAAATATCTGGGGTATGGCTAGATAATAGGTTAGACTTCCTAGAGCATTTGGAAGAACTGCTAAAAACTCAGACAAAGACTGGACTTTACTATAGAATAAAGCACTTCCTTACAAGTGATTCAAAAGAAGATGGTCCAGGCCACTTTCCTCTCAGTACTAGATTACGTGACTTCTTATATAGTCGCTGCCCTACTGTATGCTTGAACAAATTAGATACACTATACCACAGAGCTTTGAGATTCATCACAGACCTACCTTACAGCACTCACCACTGCCTGCTATACTCTGCAGTGGGATGGACTTCGCTTCAATCTAGAAGAGATAGAAATGCAATACTATGGACCTACAGAGCAATATCACAGCAGCTTCCAAAATATATCTCTGACTGTTTTTTACAAGCCACATCAAGTAGTTATGCATTAAGAAGTCTGAACCTCATTACCCTCAAGGTGCCTAAATTCCACTCCCGACATGGCAGATATGCAGTTAGCTATGTGTTATCCACTCTATGGAACACAATGCAGAAGACACTGAAAGTGAAGAAGTTTATATCTATTACAGCCTTCAAATATCTATATAATAGGATATTCAAAGAAAAATGTAACTGCTTCCACCAACACTAGATTAACCTTCCATCTATCTTCCCTGCGGGCGGACAGATAGGATAAGCTTACCAGCACCCTATGTGAAATTACCCTACAGTTCACAAACCAGTACCTCAATCCATTCTTTATATTCATTAATATTCTTAGTCTCCTTTACACTCTCAGCTCTTTACCTCTCCAGTCTGGCCCTCTCCTCTTCCCCCCAGACCCACTCTAGATCCCCTTATTGCACCAGCTCTTACGATCCTCCCCCCCACCCTGTTCCCTACCCCTGACCATTACTTCAGGTATGCATCCTACCTATCCCCTTGTCACTGTTCCTGCTGATACCGCCAGCCACGAACCCTCCTTGTAGATATATCTTCCAGCTATCCATACATCCTGTCACCTTAGTTTAAAATTATCTAAGTAATTCTCTGATACTTTCAACCCTTCATCAAAATGTGCTAGTATTAAAGTGTCTCCCATTACCTATTTAGCAATCTGGCTACCTCATGAATCTTGTATATATGTATTATATCCTTGTTTTTCTAGCATATCAATTTACGTGTTCTGTATTTGATATATTGCTTTCATTTCTGTCTTCTCAAAAATTGTGTATATTCTGATTGTTATATTTCTCAGATTTGATGTATTACTTTCACTTCTGTCTTCCCAAATTTGTGTATACTCTGAATGCTATATTTCATGTAAATTGAACCTTGACCTTACCAGGTCCATCTTACAAAATGAGCTTTGCTCAACGATGTTCGCCTGGATAAATAAAGATTTGATTGATTGATTGATTGATTGATTGATTACCTCTATCACCAGACTTGGCCCATTCAAAATAGCCCTCAAAAACCACTTACTGTCCGCACGCTGCTGCCAGTGCACCGGTCAGGTCTGAACTGCTGCATAGCTTCTACCAATAGCTGGCTACCAGTCCCTGACTATGACTACCAGGTCCAGTCACAGTAGTGAAGCTAGAATTTAGATACCAGCAGGTGCATTAACTCGTGTTATTGACAATGTCGGTGCCCCCTGGCTGCCTAAATATTTTGGCAACTCAAACTCATTAGCCAGGCCTGACTAGCTACCAAACTGTATAGACTTACACTCCTCCTCTCTATGTATCTACTGTATGAATTATGTATCTACTGTATGACTTCTCTAATTCATTGGAATAAGCATGTGTATTGCAGTAAGCAGTCTACCTGTGATCTGTTTCTGTTTTCTGACATACAGCCTTTGTAAATGAGTCCTTGACTCAAAGGTTGTAATTCCGATTTCTCAATAAATAAATAAATAAATGTAAAATAATTGTTTGCCAGCCAGGTGGCGCAGAGGGCTGAGGTGCTGGATGCCTTACCTCATGCTACGCCGGTGACATGGGTTCACGAATGGACTCGGGTCGCTCGGGGGTTGGTCAGGATGAGGAAGGAATGAGCACCCGCTGACAGCTCTCCTTCCTTGTGGGTGGGGCACTCAGCACTGTACTGCAGACCAACACCCAGTGGAAGCTGGGTGTCAGCACAGACGCAATGATAGAATGGGGTGGACCCATGTACAGGGCGTAAGACTGCCTCTGCAGAGGCAGAGACAGTCACCCCGCCCATTGCAAGTGTGTGGGTCCAGGGAGAAAACGTAAAAGGTCGGAGCTGGTAGGCTCTGTGATGGCGGGCTGTGCCCAAGCCTCCCCCCTGCAATCTAGATGTGGGCTTCCTGGGGGGAGGCCAGCCCCTTGCCACCAGCCCTGTCACGGGGGGGTAACCCGTGGGGGATGGCCTGTTGAGGCGGGTATGGGGAAAGCCCACCAGGGAGATGAGTCTTCTCTGAGGGAGGGGCCAGAACCACCTGCCAGCTCCAACAGAGGAGTAAAAAATGTATGAGGAAAAAAAAAATTTAAAATATTTTTTTTTTGGTAGCCTTTTAGCTAGTTTCACTAGCCATCACTCCACTCTGGCTTGGAAACAGATGTGAGCAACAGCCAGAGTGGAGTGTGGTTGCAGAGTCTGGACCTAAATTTCAAATTCAAAAATTTGCATAGGTTGTATCTCAGGGGTGCCACTCTTGGACGACATAAGTGCATAAAGTGTAAACACAGTGTGGGATCCCCATAAGAAGAAACATTACTACAGTGAGCAACTTTTTCTTACCTTATATGGAGTTTTTTTTTTTTTTGCACTGTGACCATTTTGCAGTGGCTGTCTACAGCGTTTATTTGGCATGGCAGCACATTTGCATTCATAATTGCCACTTTGTGACGGTATATGGAGCCCATAATCTCTGATGGGAACAAATTTATAATTAGAAAAGTTTGGACTTTCTGTAGTTTTATGTTTCTGCTACAGGACAGTGTATAAGATTTGCAGAACCATGAGCTGCTTTCAGTCTGTTGAAATACATCATGAAATTCTCAGCTGTAGTGTGCAAAATGTGGAGGAAGCTTGATAAGACATGTGGCTTGGATGCCATATGTGTTGTGTCATACTGCAGTAAATGTTTCTCAAAGCTGCGACATTTACTCAGCTAACACATGGACCAAGAAATATTACCCAATAGGAACAGTATGCAAATTAGATGATGACTAAACCTAAGGTTGTGGGTTGTATAACCAAGTCCCCATACCAAGTAAAGGTTGGACTATATGAATGTTGTCTTTTAAGTACTATCACATCAAATGAAAGGGTCACTCAGATATCTGTACAGTGGAAAGACTGATTTTGTTTTATGTATCGTCTGAAATATTCCTGGTACGTGTAAAATTGAAAAAAATAACATTTTATTTAAAATACACATACATGTTTCTCAAAATGATAGTCACAAACGGAGTAAATCAGAAACACTTGCTTAGTTAACAACAATGTCAGTAAAGATGTAACAATAAAAGAAATGAAAACAGTATCTATTTTCTACAGGAAAACCAAAGTTGGCTGGCACCACCAATAGATGATCTGCCTTCTCTCCATACCAGATGCCCATGCCAGGTTCCGGAGTTGTGCTGCTGTCACCTGTTGCTGCAGCTGCTTGGTTGTCATTACTATTTGGGGTCTCAGGCTGAGGAAGGAGGTGGCACTAGATGCCAGGGAGCACTTGAACATGGGTTGGCGAGAGGAAAGGGAGCCACTAGATGCCAGAGAACACATGGACATGGGTAGCGGAGAGGAAGAGGGCACTGCTATATTTCAGGGAGGTTTCAAAGGGGGAATGGTCCCTCCTTTGTCCTTGAAATCTAAAGCCTTTTTGATGTCTAAGCTGTGAAGTTTATTTTCTCCTACACTGGAGAGAGGCTTTGAAAAAACACATGCACTATTACAAATAGAATAATATATAGGTTCCAGTGAATTACAAGGTTGTAATTCCTTCAAGAGTTTCTGGGGACATAGGTAACCTCGAGAGCAAAGCCAAGTGATTCACTGAAACCTAATTGTTATTTCTTGTAATATATGGATGTGAGATGCTGACGAGGTCTTACCTGTGGATTGGTTGTGGGACAGTTCCGTGCTCCTCACTCCTCACTATCCACCCACCCCATGCCCCTCGTCCACCACTCCCTGAATTGGGAAGACCAGGACGATTTTCTCTTGGTAAGGAAAAAAAACACGCTTCAGACATTAGCCGCAGTGCTGAGGTCCGAATGATACTATTACGAGGACTGGAAGTATAGTATTATTGGGTTGGAAATATAGTATTACGGGACTGAGTCACCTATTACGGTATTTCTTTTTGCATCGTTTTCGATAGTATTATTTTAAAGATCCATATATTACAGTCTGATTCATGTGAAGTAGGTAAACCACTTCTGGTAAAAATATAACATTTATTCTAAGTACCACCATATCCCTATGGCACCTTATGAAAGTGGAGTCAGTATGGTGTGGTTGCAGTTCACTGAACCTTCTTGCAGAAGTAATAGCAAAACACGATTTTCCATGTTAAATATTTGAGCACTGATGAAACTATAGGCTCAGAAGGGGGATTCATTACCTGTGAAGGAAACAGGTTTAAGTCTCATGGTGGGACTGGTTCACTTAGAGGCGATTCAGGCCATTGAAAAATATCCTTAACACTGGGAGGGCTGCTGAGGATATTTCCCTACTAGCCAATTTGAAAGCTGAGATAGCTGCCAAATGCACGTTTAATGTGCAGGGTTTGAGGACTTGGGTCAGTAAATGTACCAACTAACCACTGCAAATCAGCCTACTGATCTGAGCTGTCCTGAGTAGAATTTTATGCTAATTATGGAATCTTAGAATGAAATCTCTGCTGTCTGGTCATGCTCCACTCTGCCCTCTAATGTCAGGTTTATTTCTCTGCCTGAGGAAGAAGTTGCCATGAAGAGCTCTCTCGTTTCCTCAGTCTGTTGCAGTTTTGGTTTTCCTACTTATTTTCTATTTTCTCAGTTATTATTTCATTTTTTAATCTCTGTGTTAGAGTTGGGGTTCTGGGACCTCCGGTGACGTCACCGAAATGTGAACAGAGCTAAGCTAGAGCTCCTTCACCTCAACCATAAAAATCTAAATTAATCCTCTCCAACAAAGAAGCCTTTTCCAAAGGAAAGAACGGCAGCTGTGTCGGGGTTTGCCACCGAAGGGAAACAAAGACAAAAATTTGAGAACAGGTCCATCGACAGCAAAAATGAAACAACTAAAGCTGGGGACAAGTATAGAGAGCTATGCGGCCTGTACCCCGAGACCATGCACATCATCAGAATCCTCATCAGATTCCATGGATGAGGACAGTCTACAATCAAGAAAGGTAGCAGTACTTTAAAACAAATTCTACATTCTGTCCAGAAAATCGAGTCCTCAGTAGCGGATCTACAGCAAGATTTACAAAATGTAAATAAACAAGTAACAGAGAACACAGTCAAAATCTCAGATGTGGGAGAAACCCAGGACACATCGAGTCGGCTTCTATTATATTTATTAAAGCAAGACAGATTATCACGTATCAGAATGGAGGACATAGAGACTAGAGCGTGGAGGAACAACTTTTGACTGCATGGTGTACCTGAGGGAGCAGAGGAAGGGTTCCCCTCGTTGGTCGGCTTCGTGCAGCAAATCCTTAGAACTACGGTCTCACTTCCTTCGGACTTCCATTATGAGATGGATAGGGCTCATCGTTCCCTGGGCCCTAAGCCAACTAACCCATCTGCCAGACCATATTCTATAATTGTGCATATGGTTTATTACCAGGCCAAGGATTATATACTTCAGGAGACATGGAGACAAAAGGATAATAAATTTAATGGCACTCAGATATTCTTCGACCATGATTTTTCTCCATCCCTACAAGCAGAGAAGCAAAGGATTTGGAGAATAATTAAAGAGATAAAGAAGAAAGTGGGTCTGAATCTGTCTGTTAAGGGAGTGCAAAATCCAGCTACCAGACTTAGAAATGGAAGAACTGGAACGAAAAATACAGGATGAAGCGTGGAGCTGAGCCGGAGGGAAAACCAGAAGGGATACATCGGAAACATTTCTGAAAGGACTAGCCAGAGATCTGAAGGGCTTACTGCACCATGTGGAACTGCAAAAGGAAGATACCAGAGATAGGAGAGTAAGAGAAGAACAGAATAACAGAGTTTGAGGCAAGTAATCATCCTGCAATCCAGGACAGAAATGGTTAGAATGGCTTAAAACAATGAAGAAAACAGTAAGACTCGGGCACTATATCTGAAGGTGGCTAATCCAGAAATAGATCCATGGGGCTTAGAACACAAGGAGGGGGGTAAATATACTGGGCAAATGAAATAACAGAGGAATGCAGAAAAAGAATTGACTGGCCAAAGGGATGAGCACAGGACTTAACAGGGCAAAGGACAGACTAACAACAGGAAGAACTATACAGATTTAAATAGTTCTATCATAGTTCGAGTAGCGGCTCACTTAACAAACAGTACAGTCAAGAAACTGATCTGATGAGTGATAATATATTGCCCACTGGAAACTGAAAGGTCGAGGGGGAGGAGGAAGGGAAATCTAATCTATTTTTATTAGCCTTGCACAAAAGGTGACGTAAAATCTACCCTGACAGGGAGTTTATTCTCTGTTCAGAGTATATCCCAGGGGAGGGATATCAGGCCACTCAGTGGGGGGGGGGAGTTAACAGGTTGACTCACCAGCCCTTCTGGAGTAGAAAGTTAACCTACGAAGAACATACACAAAGTTTTGTGTTACTCCTGTTGGGAGTTTTCTTTTGCTCCTTCTTGATCTTTGTGGGGGGGGGGAGTTTACCATATTGGTACAATGTTATGTGTTGTATGTGAATGTTTATTTTTTTAAATATGTAATCAGTGTTGCACATCAAGGCAAAAGGTTAACGGAAGGAACAGTGGACCTAAGGAAGGGGAAACAGAAAATAGGGACCAAATTATCATGAAAGCTCTTAAGAGGAGAGATTGTTGGACTAATAGGGAGAAGATTAATAGATAAAATCCAAGGCACAGGGGAAGGGACAGCGGAGCTAAGGGAGGCAGGGGGAAAACCCAGGGAGTACAGAACACAATAATGGGGGAGATTAAAATTATTTCTTACAATGTAAAGGGTATAATTCTCCAGTGAAACAAACTCGATTGCTGGGGGAATTGAAACAGCTGGGGGGAGGGGGACATAGTTTTTTTTGCAAGAAACACACCTAACAGGGACAGAACATAACAAATTAAGAAGGGGATGGGAGGTAGGGTGGAGTTGGCAGTTTCATCGAACCCCAGAAAGGCTGGAGTAGCAATATTAATTAAAAATAAACTACCACTCCAAATAACATCAGTAGAAACAGGGATGAATGGTCGACTTGTAAGGGTCATGGGAGATTTACGAGGGAAACAAATACATTTGGTGAACGTCTATGCCTCCAATCAAAATCCAGAAAATTTTATAAGTAAAGTGTTACACAAAATAGCCGGCTACCAAGAAGGACAAATAATTCTAGGGGGAGAGTTCAATACAATTAGAAAAAGTTATATGGACAGTTCTTCTGGAAACACAGGGACAAATGCTCAAGCAGCAAAGATTTTAAAGAGTTTAACCTAGGAGCAGGGTCTACAAGATATTTGGAGAAATCAACACATGAAAGAGAGGGATTTCACCTTCTATTCACTAGCCCATAGGTCGTACTCCAGGATCGATGCCTTCTATACACAGAAGCAATACTGTTATAGGATCTCCAGATCCCAGATAGGCAATTTTACATTATCAGACCATGCACCAGTCTTAATTTATTTGAACACTGAGCAAGAGGATAGACAGGCTTTATGGAGATTAAATGTCTCATTATTAAATAGTAAAATGTTGAAGAAGTTGAGAGAGACTATAGAGGAGGTGGTTAAGGTGAACAGACAACAAGGGTGTTCAAATTTATCAATCTGGGAAGCAGTCAAGGCAGTGGTGCATGGAGAACTAATTAGTTATGCAGCTGGCCTAAAGAAATTACAGAATAAAAAGGGTACAGACTTACTAGGGAAGATAAGAGAACTAGAGAAAGTACATAAACAGAAACCTCAAAATTCTAAGATATATAAGGAACTACTGAAAGTTAGAGAAGAATTACATAAAATGGAAAATGAGAGAACAAAAGGTAAATTAAGATTTATCAGCCATAAATATAAAAAAGTAGGTGGTAAGGCTTCCAAACTATTAGCTTATAGATTGAGTAAAGCCCAAGCTGATAGAGTAATCACCCACCTTATAAATATAGAGAATCCTAATATCCCATGGACAAAACCAAAGGAAATTGCCCAACAGTTTCTAAACTTTTATAGAAAATTATATACAGAAGAGAAAGGGGTAAAAGGAGCTTAAAGAGGGAACCAAAAACTTCCTACAGCAGCTAAAATTGCCAAAATTAACAACTGAAATGGGGGAAGCCATAAACGCACCAATTACAACTCAAGAAGTCCAAAAAGTAATTGAAATGTTACCGACAGGAAAATCTCCAAGTTCGGATGGGTACAGCGCCAAATTTTACAAACAACGTAAAGGGACCTTGTCTCCAATTTTAGCCCAAACGTTTAATAATTGCTTGACAGAAGATAATAGAACCGGGACATGGGCAGAAGCTCTAATTACGGTCCTGCCTAAACCAGGAAAACCAAGAGACTAATGCAAATACTACAGACCCATTTCCCTGTTAAATCAGGACTTAAAAATTTTAACTAAATTGTTAACCCTAAGACTACAAAACTACATGGAGTATTTAGTGCATATAGATCAGAGGGGTTTCATTCCCAACAGACACTTAACAGACAATATTAGAAAATTGTTGAATATAATGGCATATAGCAATCCCACAGAAACAGCACAGTTGCCAATCTTTCTAGACGCTGAAAAAGCCTTTGATCGGCTAAATTGGACATACCTGATATTAATATTGGAAAAAATGGGGATCGGGGGGACTTCTTAAAATGGATACAATTACGTTATAAACAGCTGAGGGCCAAGATTAGAGTTAATGGGACAATTTCGGAATCCTTTAACATAGAAAGGGGTACTAGACAGGGATGCCCCCTGTCCCCGCTTTTATTCGCTCTGAGTCTTGAACCGTTGGCAGAGGCTTTACGTACCTCAATCAATATAGAGGGTATGACAACAGGGACTAACATATGCAAAACATCACTTTATGCTGACGACACCATAATATATATGGATAACCCAGAGAGCTCCATACCTTCTCTCTTAGAATTATTGGAAAAATATGAAAACATATCAGGGTTCAAAGTGAACAAAGACAAAAGTGAAGTATTATATATAAAAGAAAACCTTAATAATAAAATAAGATAGTTGGTTCCTTTCAAATGGGTATCAAATAAGATTAAATATTTGGGCATCTGGGTCCCAAAGAACTTATGAGATCTATTCATTGAGAATTATGGCCCCCTGTTCCAGCAAATATCTGCGGACCTAAATAGATGGAACAGTCTGCCCCTTACTTTCTCAAATAGAATAGATAGTATAAAAATGAAAATCCTGCCACGCTGCCTGTTCCCCTTCTCTGCACTTCCTCTGAGCAGCCCAGCCTCAGAGTGGAAGGGTTTAAAGAAAAGACTATCCCACTTTGTATGGGCAGGGAGAAAACCCAGAATCAGATGGGCAGTCCTCCAAGAAGTGAAGGGAAAAGGGCGGTGGGGGCTAGCCGACCTAAAGAACTATTATATAGCAGCACAATTACAAATGATAGCTAAAATGGTACATCCTAGGCAGAGAGGAGGTTGGCAGTTATCGGAAGGAAGAGCTCATCCTCAGGCACCTTTATGGGTCCTACTGTGGATGATTCTACAGAAAGACCCGAAAGAAATTGGGAACTGCTGGACCAGGCATACACTGGCCGCTTGGATCCAGGCAAGGCAAATGTGGGAAGAACCCAATAGGATATGGAAGTCTATCCCCCTCAGATACGTCCCAGGACTACCAATAGAGAAGGTAGGTAGATGCTTGGGAAGATGGGAGTCCTTGGGCCTGAAGTATTTAGACCATTTGTTAGAATAGGGAGGTATCAAAACATTTGATACAATACAAAGGGAATTCAGGATCCCTAAACAGGATTTCTTTGGGTACCTGCAGTGTGGGAACTTCATATTAAAGGGTCCTGGACTAGACACCATCAGGGAAGAACCAGTCCCAGAGAGCAATATGATTTATAGGCGAGGATCACAGCCAGAAATTAAACACTTAGGGCCGAGATATTCACAAGGGTTGCACATGGCGCAATACTGTTGCATCATGCACAACCCACTGATGCGCCAGGTGTGATATTCAAAAGGGAAAGTGCAGCGGCACAAATCCGATCAGGAGCATCAGTAATATATCTTGACACAAGTAGGGGGGTGTGCCCATGCGCCTCCATACAACCCGATATTCAGCCGGGATGTGCTGAGCCCATCGGGTGCAACCCTACTTACGCTGCACACAGTTGAGCCAAAATAAAATGGAGCAACAGCTGGCCACCCACAGCTGAGCTGCCATATTGCAGGGCGCAACACGGCAGCTGCCAGCTGTGGGTGGCCACCCGAGCTCCAGCAGCACCATCCATCGTGGTAGTGCCCCCATGCCCGATCGCAGGCATAGGTATATAAATGAAATGTCCAATATCCCTGGTGGTCCAGTGGACCCTATCCCCATGCCTGATCGCAGGTGTTATGGATAAAGAACATCCCTGGTGGTCCAGTGGACCTGTCCCCATGCCCAATCGCAGGCTTTATGAATAATGAACATCCCTGGTGGCCCATCCAGCCCAATCTCGGCACTATGTACAAACCCGTACCCTGGTGGTCTAGTGGTACCTCCCTCAGTCCCACCACCCCAACCCCCAAGTCAGCGGCAGGCATCTTTCCCACCCATAAAGTGCCGCCGCCCATCACTCGAGAGAGTAGCGAATGGTGTTGCTCGCTCGATTCAGCAGCATGGGCTATCGGTGCAGACCATACCTGTACTCCAGTCCCAAGTCGTGAATGAATGGACTGTGTATACAGTATGGTCTGCATGCCCATTGGTCCATGCTGTGGACCAATGGCGTACAGCCATTCTGTATGCTGTCAGTCAGTGGGCGGCCGGGCGGCTTGCGGGTGGGGAGATGCTGCCCACCGCTGACTGAGGGGGGATCAGGGTGGTGGGACTGAGTGGACAAGTGGGGAGGGGGGTACCACTAGACTACCAGGTTACGGGTTCATACATAGTGTCCGAGATCGGGCTGGATGGGCCACTGGGCCACCAGGGATGTTCTTTATTCTTAACACCTATGATTGGGCTGGGGACAGGTCCACTGGACCACCAGGGATATTTATTTCTATTAATGCCCACAATCGGGCATAGGGACAGGTCCACTGGACCACCAGGGATATTTATTTATTGTTATAGCCCGCGATCAGGCAGGGTACCTCACGAGAGGAGCAGAGGGCGTCGGTCCCCGATGGCTGAAGCCTGGCAGAGTGCCAGGTGCAAATCGCCAGGGATCAGCGCACCTGTATGCAAATGGGGCCATAATGGTATGCTAATGGCCCCATTTGCGCCATGCATAACTGATGGCTCCATTTGCATATCAACCGCTGAATTGCACGGTTCCTGTGCATTGTGCAACTGCTCTTGCGCTGGCACATCCCCGTGCTCCTCACCTGCCACTTGCGCTGGTGCAGTGCCACTGCACCATGTGCAATGCAGGTGGCCATGGTGCTATAGTCAACTGTGCTGAGCCATGGCGCAGCACCGTTGAATATCGCCTGGTCCATGCTCTGGCGCAGCCCAGTTGCATTGCGCCCTTGCATGCATCCTAGTCAGGCACAGTTTGAATATCCCGGCCCTAATTTCCAAAGTGTATAAATCCTTACAGGAGGGAAAGGGCTTATTAGCGATTCAGAACATTCAAAACAGATGGGAGGTTGAAGGGGAACAAAAAATAGAAGATGAAGATTGGGAGTGGATATGGGGAGTGCACAGAACCACAGCCATGGCTTCCTGGAGAGAGTTTGGGTGGAAGGTATGTGGGAGGTACTTTATAACACCCTTGGTGTCAAAACATTACAAGAGATCCTGCTCGGATAAATGCTGGAAGGGCTGCAGGAAAAAGGGAACCTTTTACCATATTTTTTGAAGCTGCCGGATAGTAACCTCATATTGGACGCGGGTAGAAAGTGCTATACAGAAGATTATGAAGTTGGCGGTTCCACTGTCTTTTGTAAACTTGATCCTGGGAAGACCTCCGGAATTAAGGAGAGCATCCTCCAAATACCTGTTCTATGTATTAATCATGGCAGCACTTAAAGTAATAACACAAAATTGGAAGACAAACAATAGTCTAACTACCAAGCAATGGAAAACAAATATAATAACAAGAAAGACTTTAGAAGCAATTACAACTAAACTATGTCTGCAAGTGGACAAATTTAACACCAGATGGCTGCCCTTTTTCACGTACATGGAGGAGGTAGAGGGGACAGGAGTACTGGAGCAGTTGCTGGGCTGTGGAAGGTGGAAAGAGATGGAAATGGTTAAAAACATTTGAAACTACCTATGTATAAAACATCTAGTTATTAGAATGGTTTCAAAAATTATTTAGTTCTTACAAGGAGGAAGGGACATGTATTAAGGGTCCATTGATCTTACAGGGGTTTGGTATGATTTATCTTGTGTTTGCATATGATGTGCAACATGGATAAAAATTTGTACATAGTTATTGAAAGTTTATAAGTAGGGAATAGAAAATAATAAAAGAAGCAATATAAATAAGCTTAATTAATGCAGTATAAGGTAAGGTTAGAGGAAAGGACAGAGCCTATGTGATATTACAAACAGAAAGATCATTAGTCAGGGCAAAGAGAGATACTGGAAGTTGGATAAGGTTATCCTGTAATAGAAATAGAAAGATTCAGGGATTATCAATTAGAATAATAAAGATGACATGAAATTAGTCCTCCTAAAGAAAGGTTCCGTATGAACTTTATATTAATATTGGGAAAGGGGGCTTTAAAGGGTGAATAAAGATGCTAAAAGAAGAAAATGTTTTAAAGTAATGTCAACCCTACTCTGTAAAGCCTTTATCCTATATGGACTTATGTACTGCATGGAAAAAGGTGAAGATTAAAGTGTAAAATGATTGCTTAATAAAAACATAAGTTCAAGAAAAAGAGTTACGGTTCTTTTTAGTTAATTTTAGTTGTTTTTATCACTATTCTCCGATTCCCGAACAGCCTTTGAATCACATTTTTTTTCCCTGCTCTGGGAACCACTGGTTTAAAAAAAAAAACATATACATATATTCTTTGCAAAAAAACTTTGTTTATGCACTAGTTAGGGTTAAATCGACAAAAGTAGGGAAATGTGGCATTAGGGTTTCCAACCCTAACACCCCACCCCCACTTCTCATGCAGCAACAATAAAAACCCTTACAGTTTCATGTTTCCTGCGTCTTCGCTAATCAGGCATGGGGAGTGCCTTGGGGTGTCAGCCCTAATGCTCACCCCATTTGATCATGAGAGAAGCTGAGATGTGTAGAGTCTATGAGAATGGGGTGAGAGTTAGGGCTGACAACCCCAAGGCACTCCCCATGTCTGATTAGTGAAGACGCAAGAGAGGTAAAACTGTAATGTTTTTTCCTGTTGCTGCATGGGGGGGTGTTAGAGTTGGATAACCTAGTGCCATATTTCTCTATTTTTGTCACGTCAACCTTAACTAGTGCATTAATGAAGTGTTTTTGCAAAGAATTTCCTTACTTTTTGAGATACAGTAGTATAATCATATCCTCATTTGCATGTGGGAGCACGCTCCCACCCCTCCATAGATGTAGACATGTAAATAGCAAGCAAATGATCAGCATAGCCTTCTTATTACCCCACCACATGAACTGGTACTGATATTGTTCAGATCCCCACCAAAACGTTATTCCGTGCCACCAGAATGTCATTCCGTGCCACAGATGCAAAAACACAGTTTGGGCAGGATTTGAAGAATAACAGCTGTCACTTTCATGAGGTGTTGTAAAACAATTCCTATGCTGAAAATCTGGGGTCAAAATATTTACAATTACCGAATGTTATGAGCAAGCGTAAGAAAATGTCAACAGATTCATATAACCTTGCAACTGTTACATATTTTGATCCCAGATTTTCAACGTAGCCTTCTTATGACCCCAGCTCATGAATAGGATGGTGAAAATGTTCAGATCCTGTCCGAAAGGTGATTTCCCCAAACAACCACAAAATTGCCTTTTGGGCCAGATTTGCGTGATTCCGCTGACATTGTTCATGAGGTGGGGGTCCCAAAAAGGCCATGTTGAAAATCTGGGCTAAAAATATGCAAAAATGGCAAAGTTATGCCATAAAGTTGAAAACCCCACTGAAATACATTGAACCACATTTACCTTGCTTTCTCAGATAGCAGTCAGTGTTTCAAGCAGCAAGACGTGTCTTTGATCAGAGACTGGATCTTTACCATGGGACCTGTTCAGGTGAGTGAGGGTGGTGGGTGTTGGGTGTTTAGTGGGAGGTCGGGTGGGGTCATCAGATAGCCAAGGGGCCTTTTTTTTACAGATTGTAAAAAAAAAAGACATCCAGTGAATGTTTTCATTATTACAGGCAGAGCAGTGATCGGGGGGAAGGGCCACTAGACACCAGGGAAAGAAAAACTTTAAAGGGGACAGCAATCGGAGGATGGAGTGGCACCACTAGACACCAGGGAAAAATGAAACAATACAGGGATGGCGATTGGTGGGTGGGTGCCACTAGACACCAGGTATAAAAAATGAATTATTACGGAGATGGCAGTCGAGGGTGGGGGGTGCCACTAGGCATCAGGGAAATAATACACAATATGGGGATGGCAATCGGTGGGTGGGGAACACCACTAGACACCAGGGACAAAATATAGGATTCTTCCCCTAATGGAAAAGGATTGCCCCAAATGAAACAGGATTCCTTTTTCATTTCACACAGCTAGGAAGCGAGACACAAAAAAGGATATAAAATGTAAAAAAAAAAACATTTGGGGGTCATTTTGTCAACACTTAAGTGCAGAATCCACCTAACAGGGTCACGATGAGTTAGATGTGTTAGCCTCACTTCAGGATATCATTTTTGTGGCTTTTGAAATGTTTTTGTGTGGAAAAATAATGGAGACAAGATGGCAGTAAACAAAAAAGGAATTTTTTCCTAATGGAAAAGGACTGGCCCCATATGAAAAATAAATCCTTTTTTGTTTCAAACCTCTATCTGAAACTGCTTACTGAGCATGCTCAGAACCAATTTTGCAAAATTTCAAAATTAAATTACCTTGGAGTGGATTAATATTTTTTCACCAAACTAGCAAAAGGCACAACTGTGGGTCAGTCCCTTCCACCCTGAAAATTTCAGCACAAAATTCCAAACTGTCTGGGTGTTATAGGTGTCACCAGAAAACCCAGCAAAATCAATGGAGAAACACACCTGAAAATTCACTTTTTGCTCTATCCAGAACTCAAAATCTGCACATCTGATTGGAACGAAGTTTGACACATCCACAGATCTACCACACAAGACTGCATATGAAAAATATCATGCAAATATGGTGAACAACTGTGAAGTTATTAAAGTGCAAAAATTAAGGATTAACATTAAACAGCCTACTCAACCCTAACTATAGTGGCACTATTGTGTCACTATTTTATATATATATATATATATATATATCCCTTTCTTATTTATCTTTTACCACTTTGCAGTTGCCATCTGTTCCAGTTCCCTTTTTTGGGGGGAACTGAGACATGACTGGAGTTTTTAAAAATTTTTAAGCACTGTTTAGTTAGCCATTCATTTTCTTTGTGGAACGAACTGCAAACTATTTTTTTTTTCTGTCTGGAACCAAACCGAATTTGGAGTTGTCTCGACTGGCATGTCTGACAGACTCAGAAAGAAAACTGGACCTACAGGCTTCAAAAATTTAAAAAAAAAAGTTTCAACCTCCTGGCTAAGGCAGGCTGCCATGTGTTGTGTTTGAGGTGCCTGGGTCCAGATCACAATTTCTCTAATTGTGAGCTTTGCATCAAGTTTTACCCTAAAAACTATTAAAAAAGGGCAAAAAAATGGAAAACCCTATGGCTTCTCAGTCTGCCTCCACATCATCAAAATGCTCAGATGAGGGTTTGACCCCTCACAGTAAGCAGAAGGACAAGAGACCAGCAAGCATAAAAGAGCCTCTGAGCAAGTACCTGAGACAGTGCCTACAAAGAAAAAAACAAAAATAAAAACATGTCTCTGCCCCTCCATCTAAAGAAGGAAAGGAGACATCAGTGGACAAGAACAGGATGCTATCAGCAGAGGACATGACCAAGACATGGCAGTTTTTCCAGGCCTTTCAGGCTGTGGGATCGCTCATGGGCATGCCTGTCTCCCCTTCCCCAGTTCCAGTACCTACCTCGGTACCGAAGGAGGAAGGGGCTGAGTTTTTCTATGATGAAGAGGAGGAGGAGGAGGGAGAACCTATTGAGCCTAATGGTTCCCTTGAGCAGGAATTTGGCTCCCCTCCTCATACTCAGGATGATTTCTCCTCACATTACTCCTTTGTGAGGCAAATGGTTAATACCCTCAACCTTTCCACTCTGGAGATGGCTGAGGAAGAGAGCAAAGTAGAATTCTTGGAAATGATGGGTCTAACCCCGACCAAGAGGTTGCTTTTACCAGTTCACAAGTCCCTAAAGAAGACAACCTGTAAGATCATGCAAATGTTCACCTCTACCCCTGGTATCGATAAGAAGACAGACAAAAAAATATCAGGTGGACAAAAGGGTCCTGAGTACCTACAGTATATTCTCACCCTGATCATGAGGGGTTGGTCCAGGCAGCAGCCTTTGACAAGGCAAAGGTTCCCCTTTCTGCCCAGCCTCCAGACAAGTATTCCAGGAAATGGGACAGCATGGGAAAGAAAGTTTATACCTCAGTTTCCCTGCTTCTGGGGCAGGTAGCTTACATGGCATACACGGCCCAGTACCAGAAGGCTCTGGAGAGCTCCATTCTGGTTATGAGTGAGAAAGACACTGCTAAGATGGCTATGGATGCCACCAAGTACTAATTCCACATGGCAGTCAATGCACATGACACTGCCTCCAGAGTTATGGCTCATGCAGTATCCCTGAGGAGGTTTGCTTGGTTTTGCTTAGTTCAGAACTACCAACCTCTCCCAGGACACTTAGACAAAGGCAATGGATTTTCCCTGTGAGGGAAATTCCTTGTTTGTTGACAAGAGCAAGACATACATGAAAAAGGTGAAAGAATACAAAGTCACCTACAAGAGCAATACTAAGAAGGAAAAAAGTCTCCACTTCCAGCGGACCCCATGGAAGGGGAGGTAGAGGTAGGGAATACTTTCTGCATTGTTTCCTCCCCTAGATTTCTCCCAGTTAAGGGGTTTCTTCAGAGGCATAGGTTGAAGGGGCTCTAAGTGTGCTGACTCAACCCCAGCACCCAAGGCTCCACCTAAACAGAACCCCTGAGAAGTTGATCCAGGTTGCCCATCCATTGCCAGTGGTTAGAAGGCTCACTCACTACTTCCAAGAGTGGAACAACATCACCACAGACAAGTAGGTCCTGGGAGTAGTGAGCCAGGGACTGACCCTGCAATTCAAAAGATTTCCAAGACTGCAGGTTTGCAAAAACTTTGCACCTCCCATCCCAACCAAGAAAATCCTGTTGGAGCAGGAGGTAAAGGAAGTTGCTGCAAGCAAATGCAGCGGAAAGGTCTCTGCATTACAGTGGGGAAAGCTGGCCTCTACTCAAGGTGCTTCCTTACCCACAAGAAAAATGGGGAGTGGCAACCCATTTTAGATCTCAGATATCTGAATAAACACCTGAAAAAGCAAAGATTCAGCATGGTAACCCTGGCATCAGTAATCTCAACTCTTCAGTAAGGGGACTGGCTAGGGTCTTTGCACCTGAAAGACACCTATTTCTACATTCCAGTCAGGCCCTGTCACAGAAAATACTTCAGGTTTAGGATAGGGAATGGTCATTACCAGTTCACAGCCTTCCCTTTCAGACTCTCTTCAGCTCCTAGAGTATCCAAAAAGTGCTTGGCTGAGGTAGCAGAACATCTGAGAAGATGGGGTGGTGGTCTTCCCTTATCTCAATGACTGGCTAGTCGCAAGGAAGTCACACTAGGAGGTCAAGGCCTCTCTCTTTCTCACTCAGTACACCCTGGAGGGGCTACTTCATAATAAACACTCAAAAGTCCAAGACAGAGCCAGTGCAGGTTCTGGACTTCATAGGTGCAGAATTGGATGCCCTCCAAGGGAAGGCCTTCCTCCCTCAGGAGGGAGTGCAAAATCTGGTAGACCTGGCGAGGTGTTTCAGATTAGGCCAGCCCAGGACTGCAAGAGATGTCTCCAGCTACTGGGCCACATAGCCTTATCCACATCAGTGGTGGCTGGTGCCAGGTTCCAAATGAGAGACATCCAGTACTACCTAAGGGCCCATTGGTCCTAAAGGCGACACCCTCTTTCAAGGCTAATGCCTGAGTCAAAATCTCTCTTAAGAGCACTGGACTGATGGAAAGAAGAGGGCGACCTCAGGGAAGGTGTGCCCTTCCTTCAGCACCCTCCCATAGTAGTGATAACTATAGATGCCTTCCTTCTAGGCTTGTTTGTCTATATGGACGACCTGACAGTAAGTGGGGTGGGGTCCTCCCAGGAATCCCAGGAGCATATAAACCTGCTGGAGCTCAAAGCAGTGTACCTGGCTTTACAGGTTTTCACCTCCTGCATCAGGGTCAGTCAGTCCAGGTCAGGACAGGACAGACAACATCACTACCATGTACTAGATCAGCAAACAGGGTGGCACAAGATCTTCAAAGCTGTGCACACGTGCAATGAAGATCTGGAATCTGGCCTATTCCCTAGATGTGCAGCTATCAACAGTTCACCTGCCAGGGAAAGACAGTGTTTTGGCAGATTCCTGGACCAGATCAGCCAGAAACATCACAAATGGACCTTGAACAAGCAGGTGTTGGTCGCAGTGTTCAGGAGGTGGAGCATACCAGAAATAGACCTGTTTGCATCTTGGGAGAATCACCAGCTCTCCCTGTTTTGTTGCAGGCCCTCTGCAGTGGGCTTGGTCCCATCAGATGCCCTGACTCTGGACTGAACAGGGAGGTTCCCATATGCCTTCCCTTCCTCCCTTCCCACTCTTGCAAAGAGTGTTGCTGAAGCTAAATGGGAAGCATGCAACTATGATTCTAATAGCACCAGATTTGGCCTGGCAGGTTTGGTACTCCTTTCTCCTGTCCCTCTTCATCAAACATCCCATCTGCCTTTCACTGAGACACAATATACTGACTTTGTCCCAGGGCAAGATAATTTTCCCAGATCTCAGGACTCTGCATCTCAAGGCATGGTTCTTGAAGAGCTAAAGTTATTGGGCTTTAGCCTTTCTGAAAAGGTTTTGGAGGTCCTTAAAGTTCCCAGGACACCAGCAACAAGTAAAACCTATGCTTCCAAGTGGAAAATGTTTTCTCCGTGGTGTTTTCCTAAGCAGCTCAGTCCTCTGCAAGCAGACCTGCCCACAATCCTGGACTACCTGGTCTACCTTCAGTCTCCGGGTCTTAGTCCCTCAACCCTTAAGTTACATCTGGCAGCAGTGTCAACCCATGATTAAGAAGGTAAAGAGAAAACAGTGGCTTCATACCCCGTTTTCAAAAAATTCTTTAAAGGGCTTCTCCACTTGTATCCCTCTGTCAGAGACCCTGACCCTCCATGGGATCTGAGCCTGTGCATTGCTATGCTCATGAAGCCTCCATTTGAGCCCATGGCTTCTGCGGATTTAAAATATGTCACTTGGAAAACAGTTATCTTGGTGGCCTTGACTTCTACTAGAAGGGTGTGTGAGCTGCAAGCCCTTTGCATGGATCCACATTACATCATCTTCCACAGGGGCAAGGTAGTCTTAAGGACCAAAAGAAAATTCCTCCCTAAAGTGGTGTCCGAATTTCACCTGAATCAGTCCATTACCCTTCCAGTGATCTTTACAGCAAAGTCCAATTCTGGGGAGTGAAAGCTCCACAGTTTGGATGTTAAGAGAGCACTCAGTTACTACCTAGTCCACACAAAGGAGGTCAGGTCCTTGCACCCTCAGTTTTTTTTTAAACACTTTCTCAGGAAAATTGACAATAAACAAAATGGCAATATAAATTGTACAACAATAGAAACATAGAAACATAGAATTTGATGGCAGATAAGGACCGCTTGGCCCACCTAGTCTGCCCATTTTCCTACCTAACAGATATGCTGCAGATCCTAGTTAACCAACAGCTTACTTCCTCCTACCCCCCACTAGGACTGCCTTATGTCTGTCCCATGCATTCTTGAATTCCCCCACTGTTCTTGACTCCACGACCTCCTCAGGGAGGCTGTTCCATGCATCCACAACCCTCTCCGTGAAAAAATACTTCCTCACATTACCTCTGAGCCGTCTCCCCTCTATCTTCAAATTGTGCCCCCTTGTTCTTGCACATCTCTTTTTCTGAAAGATGCTACCCTCTTGGACTTTGTTGATTCCCTTGAGGAACTTGAAAGTTTCTATCATGTCCCCTCTCTCCCTTCTTCCCTAAAGGGTATACATATTAAGCTTCTTTAGTCTTTCTTCGAATGTCTTCTGGTGCAGACCCTGCACCATTTTGGTTGCCCTCCTCTGGACAGCCTCCACTCTGTCTATGTCTTTGCGGAGATGGGGTCTCCAGAACTGCACACAGTACTCCAGATGGGGTCTCACCAACTGTCTGTACAGAGGGCTAACAACTTCCTGTTTTCTACTATTGATACCTCTTCCTATGCATCCCAGTATCCCCCCAGCCTTCCTTACTGCCTTCTCACAATGCTTGCCCACCTTTAGGTCATCTGATATAATTACCCCCAGGTCCCTTTCCATTTTTACTGTTGTCAGTATCTCACCCCCCATTGTGTACTCTTCCCCTGGGTTTTTGTTTCCCATGTGCATTACCTTGCACTTCTTTGCATTGAATTTGAGCTGCCATACATTTGACCATTCCTCCAACCTTGCCAATTCCCTTCTCATCCTTTCCACTCCATCTTGTGTATTGCCAAAACAGCTGTTGTAAAAATAAAGAAAATCCATATAAGATTAATCAGAGAGCCAATAGTACTCCATTAAAATAACATCACTCATCCCAGCATCAATCAATAAGATTTGGTGGGCTAAAAAAGAGAAAGTTAAGCAAGACAGAGGATAAGAATCAAAATCATTCTATAAGCAAACAGCCCTATACATTTGTAAAAACTAATGGAAACATAGAAGTTGTCGGCAGATGGGGACTGTATGATCCATCAAGTCTGCCCTTTTCTCCCTCTCAATCAGCAAAAAGGGTCCAGGCCACCCATATCCCTTGGCCTACTGGCCGACTCTATTAAATAATCCCTCAGTCTAGCCCCCCCCACATCAAAGAATGAAGGAGTAATCCTACTCCGCTATATAGAAGACAAATGGTCTCCACCGTAGTTCAAACTGCATCTCTCTGTTGCTACAACAGGCAATGAGGCATTCCAAATAATATATGTCATTCATGATGGAGTACACAGGGCAAGCACTGGGGGGGGAGCACTGGTACCACCTCCGGGAGATGGCCTTCTTGGCAGTTATCATGTATGTATATAGCAAAGCTCTTGGACTGAGCTAAAGATTCTTTGGTCGGGGTAGACAAAAGAACTAACTCCGGGGTGAGGACCTCCTGTGCTCCCACCACCTGAGCCAAAACCTCAGCAACCTGTGCCCAAAAGAGAGAGATAACTGGACAGGTCCAAAAATTGTGGGTATGAGTGACTTTAGGTTCCCCAGAGCCCCTCCAGCAAAGTCCAAATTGGGATGGGAGAAATTTGACTAATTGAGAGGGTGTGTTGAAAAACCTCGAACTGCACCTCCAGGCAAACTCCTTCCAATATGGAGCTTAAGGAGACTTTCTCACACTCTCAGTTGTCTGTCATATATGGAGAAGTTGGCAAAGGTGGGCCAGCATCCAAGAGATCAATTGCTAGCTGGATTGCCTCCTGCATACAATTCTGTTACAGCAAGGCTAACAAGCTGCCACCTCAAGGCCTCAGGACACACTCCACACATGGCATTTCTGCCTCTGTGGCAGCTGCAAGGGACATCCCCTTGCAGGAAATTTGTAAAGCAGCTACCTGGAAAACAGAACAGAACACACCTTCACAAAGCACTATTGTCTGGACGTACAGTCCAGAAGGGATTCTAGTTTGGCACTGCTGTCTTTCAAAACCTTTTCCCAAAATAGGTTCTGTACTCAGCCCCCAAAGGTGCTGCTTTGTAGTCTACAGTGGTTAAGCATAGTAAGGGATTCCTGGGGTTTGAAGAAAAAAATTACTCACCATAGTAATGTTGTTTCTTCTGAGGGATCCCTCACTATGCTTAACATCCCCACCCTACCTCCCCTTCCCGAACCTGGACCAAGAATCAGAAGGAACAGAAATTTCCTAAACACCTTGGGAGGGGCTGGACTTAATCAGCTTGTCACGTCCCCCACTAGAGAAAACACAGTCCTGGACCTGGTGCTCACAAACAGCGGCAAGGTCCAGGAGGTGGAGGTGGGGTGTCATTTAGGGTCAACTGACCACAAATCTGTCTGGTTCAAGGTCAAAAAGGCCAAGGAAACAAGCCACACTAAGACATGGGTCATAGACTTCCCAAGAACAGACTTCGATCAGATGAGAATATGCTTTAGGGATATCCTCAAGAAAAAGGCAAAAGGAGGAGTAGAGGAATGTTGGATAAACATAACAGAAGCACTAGCAGAGGTTACTGCAAAATACTCCAGGCTAGTCAGTAAGACGAAGAAAAAAAGAAATCCACTATGGTTCACAAAGGAGGTGGCAGTTGCAGTAAGGGAAAAGAGACTAGCATTCCAAAGATACAAGGGCTCAAACAGCGAAATAGATAGGGAGGCATACAAGTGCAGCTTGAAGGAGGCAGGAAGGGTGATCGGAAAAGCAAAGGCGCAGACTGAGGAAGACATAGTGCAGGGGGTTGAAGGAGACAATAAGACCTTCTTTAGGTACATAAGCGACAAAAGGACAAGCAAAGGAGGCATTGTCAGGCTTATAAGCAGGGATGGGAGGAGGGTACAAGAAGACATTGAAAAGGCAGAAGTCTTAAATGAGTACTTCTGCTCAGTCTTTACTAAGGAGGCACTTGGTAATGGACCTACCCCAAAGGCGGACAGAAGTCACCTGGGGGAATGGACACAAGCCCATTCACAATAGAGAGGGTAAGGACAGAATTAAAAAAACTAAAGGTAGATAAAGCCATGGGGCCGGACGGAGTCCACCCATGCATATTGAGGGAACTTAGTGATGAATTGGCAGCACCACTAGTGGATCTTTTTAGCAGATCCTTGAGAGAAGGAACAGTTCCCCAGGACCGTAAAAGAGCAATAGTGGTCCCCATACACAAGAGTGGTCGCAGCAAGGAGACAGGAAACTATCGCCCAGTCAGCCTCACCTCAGTGGTGGGTAAGATGATGAAGTCGCTGCTCAAAGAAAGGATACTAACATTTCTGGAGGAATCTACACAACTGGATGACAAGCTGCATGGCTTCACAATGGGAAGGTTCGGCCAGACTAACCTGATCAAATTCTTTGACTCGGTTACTAGGGCTGTGGACCAGGGAGGAGCCATTGATGTTATCTACTTTGACTTTAGCAAGTCCTTCAACTCTGTACCACACAGAAGGCTGCTAAATAAACTCGACTATACAGGAGTAGGGCAGGAAGTGGAAGCATGGGTGAGTAGCTGGCTTGAACAGAGAACTCAGTCCGTGACAGTAAATGGGGCAGCATCAGGGGATAGGGAGATGACAAGCGGGGTGCCACAGGGGTCCGTCCTCGGACCACTACTCTTTAATATCTTCATCAGAGATATCATAGAGGAGTTGAGCGGGAAAGTGTGCCACTTTGCAGATGACACAAAGCTTTGCAACAGGGTGGACATTGCACAGGGGGTAGAGCAAATGAAAAGTGATTTACTCAGGCTGGAACATTGGTCCAACTTGTGACAGTTAAAATTCAATGTAAAAAAGTGGAAAGTTATGCATCTGGGCAGAAGCAACCCAGAGACAGACTACTACCTGGGAGGGGAGAAGCTAGCAACCACCCATCAGGAGAGGGATATAGGGGTTATCATATCAGATAATTTAAAGGTAGGCAGACAATGCGAAAAGGCAGCAAAGAAAGCCAGCAGGACGCTGGGATGCATAGGAAGGGGCATCACAAGTAGAAGAAAGGAGGTGATCCTGCCGCTGTACAGGTCCCTGGTGAGACCCCACCTTGAGTACTGTGTCCAGTTCTTGAGACCTTATCTCAGGAAGGACACAGATAGATTGGAGACAGTACAGAGGACAAAAATGATACACAGTCTCAATAAGTTGCCGTATGAAAGCAGGTTACAGGAACTCAACATGTACTCCCTGGAACAACACAGGGATACAGAGGACATGATTGAGACATTCAAGTTTCTGAAGGGTACAAACAGAGTGTCCACCCAGGAGCTCTTTATGGTCAATAGCACCAGTAGGACAAGAGGACATGAGATGAAATTGAGGAGAGGAAGCTTCATGGGCAACATGTAAAGGTTTTTCTTCACACAGAGAGTTGTTGATCCGTGGAATGGTCTACCAGCTGGAGTAATTGACTCCAAAACAGTAGGGGAATTCAAAGCAGCTTGGGACAGACACAAGGGGATTGTCTCACAGAAATCCTAAAGAGGGGGTAGGGCTCAGGGCAGACTAGATGGATCTTTGGTACCCATCTGTCGTCAATTTCTATGTTTCTATTTCTATGTTTCTAGTTCTTTTTCTTTTATTTTAATTGAACATTACTTGTTGCATTGACTTACAATTGATAGTCAGTGATCTAGTTTGAAAAATTTTGGTCTGCAATGTTTAAGAGCCCACAGGGACTCAAATAACTTTGTACCATTCCCTTTTTCCCCCATGGATTTCCCCCCGTTGTGGCACCAGGAGGGGAAGGCATCCTCCCCCACCTGGTGACTCTCATCTAGAACTGGGAATGGTGGTCAGGTGGTGATGCAGGAATGGAAGCAGGCAGGCAGGCAGGCAGGCAGGGCTTCATTAAGCTGGCACCCACCCTTCGCTGTTTTCTCCCTTTCCCTTTGCTGTGGCGGCACGTGTGTGTGTGCATGTAGACGCACACACGCCACAGAACCGCGGGCCCTCCCTACTATGTCGCTTGTACTCTGGCACTGCCATCCAGCTTCTACCAGGTGGCAGCCAAGGAGCAAGACGGCATCCCTCCCCACCCCAGGAGAAGAGAGCAGTCCATCAGATGCTCAATCCTCTCCCCTCAGCCAACCCCCAGCGCCCTGAGCTCATTCCCAAAGCCGGGTCACTGGCATGGTGAGAGGTAAGGTGCATAGCAGCTCAGCCCTCTGCACCACTGGGTCAGCTGTACCATTCCTTTTTTTATAGGTTTATCTAGTTTAGTGGTCACAGCTTCCCTAGTTACAGAAATAAAATTGACATTAGAGGGCAGAGTGGAGGGTGACCACACAGCAGAGATTTGAATTTCATTCTAAGATTCCATAATTAATATAAAATTCTACTCTCCAGGGCAGCTCAAACCAGCAGGATGATTTGCAGAGATTTAGCATAGCGAGGGATCCCTTGGAAGAAACAACATTACTATGGTGAATAATATTTTCTTTTCTGCAGTTATGTTTTGTGGGGTGCACTAAATACTGATTTGTATTTCCATTTGGAATTGTAGGTTTTCCTACCTGCTGGTTTTCGGGCAACCTTCAAAAGTTTCTAGACCTGGTTTAAGAGAATTTGGTTGGAGTACTTTGCCTCCTTAAAAAAAACACACTCTCAAATGAAGAGATTTTGGGCATAGGTGCCAGAACCTATGGGTGTGGGGTTCAGCAACCCCACTATTGTCCAGTATCCAGTGATGATAGCAACTGTTAATGAGCAACTATCAAAACAGTGCTACCCTGTAAGGCTAGCAACAGAATACCAAAACGACAGTAGGGATGAGTGAAGGAGGGTGACCGGAAGGGGTGGGATAGGGAAGAGAAGGGGAGGAATGGGGAAAAGGGTTGGAGTGGAGTAGTGTGCTGTGCTGCCACCAAGCTAGCTGTGTGGTGTGGTGATGAGAGTGGCTAGCTTCGGTGCAGTAGGTACTGGGTTTGGGGCTGGGGACTGGGGAAAATTTTACTGCTGCCGTTTTTTAATGTTTTTTCAGACTGTCTCCCCCTCCCCGACATGCACCCCCCCCCTGGAGTTGGTTATATTTAGTTAGGGGGGTGCTGGGGTGCAACCCCACTCATAAATGCTATTTTATGTTGCCGGATGTCTTGTTGCCTGCAAGTGTACATCACTGATTTGGTTTTCAGCGATGTACACTCGCTGCAATAGCGATCGCCGTTTTGCGATTGCTGTTATGACATGGAACCCTTTTGCCCATGAGCTTTCAAAGTGTCTCTCTAATGCATGCAAGGTCAGGAGGGAAGCAATTGTTGCTTTTTTTGTTGCATGCAGCCCAGTTTACTACTGAAATGGAAGATTTTGGCAGGCTGGCAACTGAAAGTACTTAAGACCACCCCCAATAAAAAAATTAGCACCTTTACTACCAGCCGTTCACCCATTCTCTATGAAAGGAATGGTGCTTGCTTTCAGATCTGCTTCTTTCATTCCCTGCAAGATCACATAACCAGCAATGTTCGTGTTCTGCTCAGCTACTAAGTTTTTTTTCCAGTGGTGTAGGATTTGACTGGGTCATCATCTTCAAAAGTAAGTCGGTTAACTCAGAACAATTGTGCTTTTTGGAGGGGAGGGAAGGGGAGCAGAGAGTACCTGTCTCCACACCGGAGTGCCAAATATACTAAGCACATTTTTTCTCAGTAAATTGCCTAATTTCTTTAATTCCTGACTTGATTTTGAAGGCAGATCTCTAAAGAAATAGTTAACCTAGTAACATAATCTATTGTTTTAAAGCTCATATTCACAGCTTTAAAACAGTATAAAGATTAAGTTCACAGGACAGTAATGCCTCAGAAATCACCACTTCAAGTCAGGTGAGAGCTGGAAAAAAAGCAGCAATTTATTCAGTATATACTTAGCATTAGTGGCCAAGTAAGTGTCACTGGGGCCTCTTCTCCATCTTCCTAAATGACCTCCCCTCTGCATGTGCCAATTCTGACTCAGTTATCTACACTTCTGGCACCTTGACCACGGCTGTGAAAGACTCACTCCAGCCTGACTTCCACAACATCCTGCACTGGATCCACACTAACTCAGGGTCAACACCAAAGAAACTGTGTCCATGACCTTTGGCACCAGCCTATAACTGGCCAGGCTCTCCCCCTCCTCCCCGTCTTCAATGGCACCCCTTTTCAAGTGGTTTCTTCCTTCAAGTACCTCAGTGTGTGGCTACATAGTAGGCTTGACTTCTCTGCCCACATTGATGTAATCTGCTCCAAGCTGCACCCCAAATTTGGTACCTTGTACCATAACAAAGACTGTTGATCTCCCATGGTCTGCCAGGAGCTGGTCTCTAAAATGGATCTCCCGGTTTTTGAGTATGAGGATGTGGTCTATGGCACTGCCCCCTCCTCTCCCCTTGACAGACTGGACACCCCCTGTAATGCCTTTTGTTGCTTTTCCACTAACTCCTGCCTTCAGACTCACCACTGCTCCCTCTACTCCTCAAGCAAAAATCTTGGAAAGAGGTGCTCAGAGACAAAATGGTGCAGGAGCAAAAAACTCTATTGTGAAAAACCAGGAGACCGCACACTCAAACACCCCAAAATATAACTGAACTCCACAGAAATTCAGTATAAAAAGTTTACTTACCTTTCAAAAAGTGCAAATAGCTATAGGTGCAGCCCAACATAGCCTCCAGACAAGACTCCAACATGTTTTGTACCTGCTGAGGAACTTTCTCAAGGGGAGTCCCTTTGAGAAAGTACCTGCGCAGGTACGAAATATATCGGGGACTTGTCTGGAGGCTATGTTGGGCTGCACCTATAACTATTTTGCACTTTTTGAAAAGTAGGTAAATAAACTTTTTATACTGCATTTCTGTGGAGTTCACTTATATTTCTGGGTGTGTGACTGGGAGGTCTCCAGGTTTTCCCTCTACTCCTCCCTATTCATTCCCCTTACCCTCACACTGTCAATCCCACTGCACCTCCTTCATCTTGAAGTATTGGTCTGGGTCCCTCCCTCCATACCTTTCCTCACTCCTATCTCCCATTCCCTCTGCTTGATACTACCTCCTCTCTAGTGATCCTCACACCTACTCCCTTCCCCACCTGCACTCCTCTGCCAGGCAATCTGCTTTCTTCTATCAGTGCAAAAGTAAACAAAATCAGCACTCCCTTATCTCTTCGTTCCAATGGACTTAATGTGTTCTAATTTAAATGAATATGATAAGTAATGCACAGCAGAAGGTTATGGATGGCAGCAACAGGAACAAACCTAGCCCCAGTGCTTTGAGGATAAAATTTCTCTTTGTCAGGGGGCCTTTTTTACCACCTTCCCTCCCTCTGGAACCTGTTCCCACAACTCTCCATCCCTTACCCTCTCCCATCTCCCTCAGACACCAGCTAAAACATCTCCACACACCATCCTGCTCTTACCTGCCCACTTCCTGACCTGACCTCTCCAGCGAGACCCATACCTTCCAGCTGGCAGATGTCCACCTGGGTTCTACCCCTGCCTGAATTTGTCTCCTCCCAACAACTACTGCACTGCTGTTCTGCTACATGCATTGTTCACTTTATTCTGCATATCACTGCAACCCAAATGTAATATCATTTTTTTGCATTTTCATTTGTTGTTGTACTTTTGCCATGTTACCTACTGCACTCTGTACTGTACTGTACCATGTCCTTTTTGACTGCTGCTGTGTAAGCTGCTTTACTGTTCTCCCTTTCCTCTTTCCCCTGGATCACACCTGGAAATGAGTCTTGGCTCAGTGTGCCTTTCCCAGTTACTAATTTTCAAATAAATACATACAAATTTATGTTTCTTTGTATTTAGTCAGTTAATCTTGACAGCTTCCTGGCAAATGACTACCTGGCAAAATATTTAATTGTTTATTTTAAATTAGTAAACCTCATTAAAAATGTTTGGTAGTACAACAAATAAATGTTTATTTTTATTCCTAAAATACCTCCCATGTCCTCCACTTACCCAGTACTCCAAATATTTTTTTAGCTTGCTACTGCATGCCCAAATGTTAATGTGGCATAATTTTTCTACACAGTATAAGCTCTTAAGGCATTTCCCAGAATATACAAACATGAAAATTGCCAGCAGAAATTAGGCCTCTAGGTCTATCTAGTCTGCTTGAGTGTGCAGCTAACACTCTACTTTGCAGCTGCCCCTCCTCCACCTTCCCAAATACCACCCCCCAATCCTATCCCATCCCCTCTTAAAACTACCCTCCATCCTATAGGATACCACCTCCTCTGACAAAGTGTTCCAAATTGCCACTACTCTCTCTGTGAAAAAGTGCCTCCTCATTTCTCTTTTATACCTACCTCCTTTCAATCTAAGTCTATGCCCTTTTGTGTCCCTCCCCTTCCAGAGCTTGAATATCTCTTCACTACCAGACTTATTTATTCCCTTTAGGTACTTAAAGGTCTCATAGATTTCATAGATCAAAGCAAGCTTAATGTAGACTTGAGTCCTCAGTGCTTGCCCTTTTAGATTATGTCTAACTGTTCAGAAGATTAAAGATTAAACTAACCCTAAATATGACCTCATTGCTCATAACACTGTATAATGTTTTTTTTTTCTTTTAGTTGTTTAACCAGGAGTAGCACACTAAGCTGAAAGCTTTTTTACAGGAGTGACCTGGGAGCACAGGGAAGTTAAGTGAGTTGCTCAGGGTCACACAGTATGCAAGTGGAAGCTGTGGGATTCAAACCCAGGTCTAGTCTGCTGGATGTCACCAGATTTGCAGCTCAGAGCCTTAAACCACTGCACTATACTGCCTACAATTTTTTCCCCATGTTTTTAAAAGTGTTCATATTTTTACTTTCAATTATTTCCAAAGGAAGGGTATTCCAGGCTGTAATCTCCCTTTGGCTACTCCAATTTTTTCTAAGTAGTAGGTTCCATTTCTCTAGATAGAGTTGTTTGGGGTGTCTTCTAGTACTAACTCTACCATAATTAGGCTCAAGGTCAAATTCGGTTCTAAGGCTATTGTCTTCCATTACTCTATAGAGCATACACAAGTCCCCCCTGTGCCTTCTGTATTGTAGTGAGTGTAGGGTAAGAATTTTTAATCTTTCATGATAGGGTGTCTCCTTTAAGCCTGCAATGGACCTAGTTAATCTTCTCTGTACTGCTTCAACCCTACTGATGTCCTCTTTTCTATATGGGGACCAAATCTGGACACAATACTCCAGGAGGGGCCTGACCAGTGTAACATACAGGGGGAGTAATACTTCTTTAGCTTGGCTGGATCAGGGTTTTATTTAACTCTAAAAATTGATTAGCGTTTTGCTCATAAAAGTTCTGAAACATTGTGAAAATGCATAGCACTTGCCTCACTGTGTTTAACAAACATAACACTTCTAGAAAACCTATATAAATGCTTTCTGTACAGTTAGTATTGTCCCAAGAAAAAAAACTACTAATCAACTATTTAAAACCCTGCTGGATATATGTCTGAAGATGCAATTTAGTATCTGGTTGGCCTTTTTCACTTGGTCTGTACAGTTATGGTAAAATTTAAGGTCAGGACTTATGGTCACACCAAGGTCTTTCTCACAGTGTGTTTCTATTAAAGGTTCATTGTTTAGGAAGTAATTATGCTGATTGTTGTGAGTGCCTAAGTGCATTATTTTGCATTTACTAATGTTTAGATCCAATTTGTTTTGATTTGTCCATGTAAAAATATGATCTAAAACTTTCTGCAAAGCATTGGTACTATCTAGTCCATTCACTACTGTTCCCAGATGACAATCGTCCGCAAATTTTGACAACCAGATGTTTGGTATGTCCAATTTAAGTGATGAAATGTAAATAAGAATGGGACCCAGGACCGACCCCTGTGGCACCCAGTTAGTGACTCTGGCCCACTCCGAGTATACTCCATTAACTACCACCCTTTGTTGACGCCCCTCTAACCAGTTAGCTATCCAGTGTGTGATGTTAGTGCATAGCTTTAGGTCCCCCAGGGTTGTGACTAGATCTGAGTGAGGCAGTTTATTGAAGGCCTTGGCAAATCCAGAAAAATAATGTCAGCAGGGTTTCTCCTATCCAATTCCCTGTTCATATTTTCATAAAAGGCCAGTAGATTTGTCTGACAAGATCTGTTTTTAGTGAATCCATGTTGTTGGGGGTCAGTAAGCCCAAGTGTCAGTTGTTGCTGTTGTATACAGTATAGTCTTTAATTATTCCCTCCAGTAGTTTCCCCATTAGAGATGTCAAACTGATTGGTCTGTAATTTCAAGTTTTTGTTTGGGGTCCTTTTTTATGGAGGGGCACTACAGTGGCGACTTTCCAACCCATTGGTTTCTCACCTGAGTCCAAGGATTGCTGGAATATGTGAGTCAGGGGTAAGAATATATAGTCAGCAAGTTCCTGCAAAACTCTGGGGTGTATGCTGTTTGGGCCCAGGGATTTATTAACAGCTAGTTTTTTAAGTATCTCCTGAATATCCCTTGGATTTATGTTTACTTGTCCAGGTTGTGGTAGTATTATATACCTGGATGTTTTGGGAGCACTGTTATTAAATACTGAACAGAAATAATTGTTTTGTATATCGGCTATCTCTTTATTGCTGGCAGGTAATCCTGAACCATTGGTAAATGGGCCTACTGAGTTTGAGGTTCCTCTTAAGTTACTTATATAGGGAAAAAAAGCTTTTTTGTTGTCTTTAACCCTAGTAGCCAGGATTATTTCCCGTTGCGCTTTGGCTAGTTTGATTGATGATTTAACTTTTTTAACTAATGCCCTATAAGCCAGAGTATTTTGATGATTGCCATGTTTAATGCTCTTAAACAGTCATTTTTTTTTTTATTATTGATTAATTTTTTAATCGAGGGCTTCATCCAACTAGGGGTTTTTTTTGGGTGGTATTTTTTTATGCTTGGTATGTTCTTAAGAACCTCACCCTTTAATTTAGAAGTCAGCATATCCCATTTATCTTCAAATGAGTGTCCCTCAAAGTCTTTTGCCCAGTCCCAATTAGCCATGTTACTCTTTATGTTAGTAAAGTTAGCCTTTCTGAAGTTTAATCTTTCAGTAACCCCTGTCCCAGTCTACCTAGTTTGACCCAGAACCTGGAAATTCATGCACGAGTGGTCGCTGTTGCCTACTGGTGCCGTAGAAGTAACATTAGCCACGCTGTTATCCATATTAGATAATACAATATCTAGTATTTTGCCATTCCTAGCGTCATCGTGAACCTTTTGTTCGAGCCCTATCTGTGCTTATATGTTAAGGTAAGAGTTGTCGGTTTTACTGGTTTCACTATGTGTGGTCCAGTCTATGTTGGGCAAATTAAAATCACCCAAAATGAGTATATTGTCAGGTGGATTTAATTCACTAATGTGTTTTAAAAATGTAGTATCATTATCCAGTAACATGGAAGGGGGCCGGTATACTAAGCCCAGTTTTACAGAAGTACCAGACTGAGGGTATATTTTGACCCATAGAATTTCCATGTCTCTAACATCTTCAAACACCTCTTCACATTTGATATTTTCATGGATATAAATAGCCGACCCTCCTCCTTTTCTATATCTCCTGTTTTTGGAAAATACATTGTAGCCAGGTGTGTGTTTGTCAATCAGATCCCCCGATCCCTTCTCTCCTCCAGGGAATACATGTTCAGTTCCCTTAATCTCTGCTCGTAGGGCATATCCTGTAATCCCTGAATCAACTTTGTCACCCTTCATTTTACCCCTCCAACAATCTCACATCTCTCTTCAGATAAGGGTGCCTGAATTGCACACAGTATTTCAGGTGCGCTCTGACTAGTGACTTGTAGAGTGGCAGAATGACATCCCTGCTTCTGGAGGAGATGCCCCTCTCTATACAACCCAGCATCCTGTTGGCCTTTACTGCTGCCCTCCAGCACTGCTCTGAATTGTTCATATTCACCATTATCACCACCCATAGATACTTTTCATCTTCAGTGGTAGATAACTGCATCCCCCAGTTGGTAACCCTTTCTAGTATTCTTTGCAGCAAAGTGTAATGCTTTGCACTTTTTCACATTAAACTCCAACTGCCATACCTCTGACCATTCCACCAGCCTAGTCAGATCATCCTGCAACCCCTGCCAACCGTCTATATCATCCACCACTGCCCCCAACCTGGTGTCATCAGCAAACAGACTGATCTTATTCTTGACACCATGTGAGACATCCGCAGTGAAAATCCCAAACAACACTGGCCCTAACACCGATCCCTGCTGCACCCCGCTCGTCACAGCTCTCAGAGATGAGAGTTCCCTCCTCATTACTACTCTCTTCTGTCTGTCTTGCAGCCAGTTCACAATCCAATTGACCAATTTAGAGCTCACCCCTAAATTACTTAGCTTACCACCCAGTCTCCCATGGGGAACTGAATCAAAGGCCTTGCTAAAGTTCAAATAAGTTACATCTATAGTATGACCCTTGTCCAGCTCCCTCGTAACCCAGTCATAATACTCAGTAAGATTAGTCAGACAGGATCTTCCAGAGATAAACACATGCTGATGAACATCTTGGAACCCACTGACATCCAAGAAGGAGACCAGCCTCTCCATAAGTATTGTATCCATCGTCCTTCCCACAACAGATGTTAGGCTTACCAGTCTGTAATTACCCGGCTCATCCTTTGGACCACTTTTATGGAGAGGCACCACATGGGCCATCCTCCAGTCTTGTGGCACACACTTTGTTTTCATGGAAGTATTGAATAGATCTGGCAGTGGTCCAGCCTATACCTCCATCATTTCTTTAAGCACTCATGGATGTATCCCATTCAGACCCAGTGGTTTATCCACCCTCAGAGCTCTTAGACAGTCCAATACCCTGCCCTCAGTAACAACACCATCTATTAACTCCTCACCCCCCCCTTGCCCACCATCCCCACCCCTTTTTCCTTCTTGAACACGGAGCAGAAGTACTCATTTAGAGCCTCTGCTTGTTCCATCCCACTTTCAGCCCACCCCCTTCCCTTCTGATCCTCACAATCTGATCCTTACAGCTCCTTTTCTCCCATATGTATCTAACATGCTAACATACTAATTGCCAGCAGATTAGGCCTTATGGTCTATCGAGTCTGCTCAAACCTCAGATCCCTAGTTGGGTACTGAGGCCCTCCCCCCACTTTGTGTTCCAGAAACCCCTATCATCCATCCCCACCTCCTGGGCCAGTCCATTGTTTGATACATCCACTTTCTGTATCTGTCCCACCCTCTCTTGAAGCCCTCCACCATGGATAGCTGAACCAGCTCGCTAGGCAGTGCATTCCAAGGATCCACCACCCTCTCAGTGAAAAATCTCCTCCTCTTTTGCCCCCTCATCCTTCCACCTTTCAGCTTCAAACCATGCCCTCTGGTGATACCTCCCTACTTTAGTCTAAAGATCCCCTCCATGTTTACCCTATTTATTCCCTTGAGGTACTTGAAGACCTCAATCATGTCCCCCCGTCTCTCCTCTCCTCCAATGAGAACAGGCCGAGCTTCTCAAGTCTGTCCTCATATGTCAAATCCCCTAGTCCTCGTATCATCCTAGTAGCCCTTCTCTGTACCCTCTGCAGGAGCTGTATTTCCCTCTTCAAGTGTGGTCTCCAATACTGAACACAGTACTCAAAGTGTGGTCTAACCAGTCCATTGTACAGTGGCAGAATCACTTCCCTGCTCCTAGAGGTGATCCTCCTGATGATGCATCCCTACAACCTGTTTGCTTTGCTAGCCACTCTTCTGCACTGCTCAGAGTTATTCATACATGCATTCACCATGACCCCTAGGTCTTTTTCCCCTGTAGAGGCATCTAGCACCTCCCCTCCCAGGGTACCTGTGTTTAGGGTTTTCCCACCCAAGATGTAACACCTTGCACTTGGTGGTATTGAAATTTAATTTCCAGGTATGAGCCCACCTTTCTAGGGTGTCCAGATCCCCTTGCAGGGCCAACCTCCCCTCTTCCCCCTCAACTACTGCTACCATCTTAGAGTCATCACTGAAGAGACTCATTTCACATCGTATACCCTCCCTGATGTCAGATATGTATGCATTAAACAGGACTGGACCCAGGACTGAGCCCTGCGGTACCCCACTACCGACCTCTCTAGGGTTCGAGAGCTCCCCACCAACCACTCCTCTCTGAGTGCTTCCAGTTAGCCAGTTTCCTATCCATCTGACCATCAAAAGGCCCACTCCCAACCCAGTCAGTTTCTCCACCAGACCATTGTGGGGGACCGAGTCAAACGCCTTGCTAAAGTCCAAGAATAGTACATCCACAGGCTTTCCCCTGTCCAGTTCCAATGTTACCCATTCGTAGAACTCCACAAGATTTGTTTGACATGATCTACCTGGAACAAACCCATGTTGCCGACTATCCAGACCTCCCACCTCCTCCAAGTACACCCCCAATCGTTCCTTTAGTATACTCTCCATTATTTTTCCCACCACCAAGGTCAAACTGATGGGTCTGTAGTTACCTGGTACTTGCCTCAGCCCCCCTTTATGGATTGGTACCACATGTGCCTCTCGCCAATCCCTAGGTACCCTCCCCGTCTCAAGCGACCTGTTGAAGAGCTCCACCTGGGGTGCAGCCAGTACATCCGCCAATTCCCATAGTACTCTCGGATGAATGCCATACGGCCCAGGAGATTTATCTTTCTTTAGGGCCTTAAGGGCTTGCCACACCCATTCGGTGGGGATAGCGTCATCCATCCCCACCCCCACCTCACTGGGCTTTTTATCCTTTTCCTGATGTGACACCTCTGGGGTACCTCTCCCTCCCTCATGCTCCATTTCTGTTGCTCCTCCAATCCCACATATTACTGCTTCTATCCCCGTCACACCTTGCTTTGTAAATATCCCATCCCCCTCCCTAGTGAACACAGAGGCGAAGTACTTGTTTAATACCTCTGCCTGGTCCCTCGCCTCTTCCACCCACCCACCTTTTGATCTCAATCTGCCAAGCTGGCCCTTAGTTTTTCTCCACTCCCCAATGTATTGGAAGAACCCCTTTTCCCCTCCCTGTATCTCCTGTGCCAGCCGCTGCTCTTTACTGGACTTTGCCCCTGCACCACCCGGGTGACTTTTCTAGATGCAAGATGGTACGTTTCCTTTTCCCTATCCCCTCTCATTGTTTTGTATTTTTTGTAGGCAGCCTTCTTTTCTCTGACTGCTAACTGAATCTCACTGGACCACCAGCATGGTTTATGTGACCTTGCTCCCTTACGCTTCACCTTAGCGCAGGTCCTGACTGCCTCATGAAGTCCCCGTTTCATGACCTCCCATCTCTTTTCCACATCTGTCATTGTTGTAATCCCCTTCAAGTGATCCTTGAGAATATTTCCCATGCCCACAAAGTCTGCCCCACTGAAGTCCACAGCCAGTGTCCTAGATCTCACCCACCCTCCCACCATGCTTATTTGAAACCAGACAGTATCGTGGTCGCTCCCAGACAGGGGATCCTCTACAACCAGGTCCCTTACCAGATCCCCATCTGCCAGAACCACATCCAGGGCATGCCCCTCCCTTGTGGGCTCCATCACGTGCTGTGTTAAGAACACATCCTGGAAGTCGTCCAGCAGCCTCTGCTCCTTGGCCACCTTAGATGACATGGTTCCCCAGTTTGTACCTGGCATATTAAGGTCCCCCATCAACACCACTCCCTTCCCTTTTGGTCCGCACTGGGCAATGATGTTGTCTAGCAAACCATCCTCCAGAACATCACTCATCCCTGGGGGCCTATATACTACACTCAGCTTGACCTTACCTCCTGCTGGGGTTTGTAAGGTAACCCATAAGGCCTCCATGTTTCCCTCTGCCTCTTCTACCATAGCAATTTCTATGTCATCGCTAATGAACATAGCCACTCCACCCCCTCTGCCCTCCTTTCTATCCTTCCTAAGCATAGTGTACCCCCTCACGTTTAGGTCCCAGTCATGGTTTTTGTTGGCCCACATTTCCGTGACTGCCACCACATCCACCTCCCCCTTGAACAGCATGGTCTGGAACTCTGGCAACTTGTTTCCCAAGCTTCTGGCATTTACTAACACCACCCACCCCTCATCTCTGATCTCCTTGTTTAACCCCAACCGGATTCCTTATACTTCCATCCTCCCTCTGCTCCTCCTGAAACCTCCTCCCCAGTCTGTTTCCCCCTTCCCCCTTTGGGTTTGAAAACTACTCCCCTCATCTAGAGGAGAGGGCTTCTGGTCAGCCCCTCCCTTATCCCTCCTCCCCTCACAAGTTTAAACCCCACCTTTCTTGAATGTTGTCCACCACCCCATTTAAGGATTTCCTTCCCTAACGGGGTAAGATGAAGCCTGTCCTTGGGATACAGTCCCTTATCCTCCCAAACTCCTTCCTAGTTCCCTAACACCCCCGACCCACTTTCTTCACCCCACTTCCTGAGCCAGTCATTAATCTCTATTATCTTCATTTTGTTCTCCACTGAGGCCTTTGGTACCGGCAATATTTCCAAAAAGGAAATGTTGCATCCATTATCCCAACAGACTCTGGCAAGTTCTCGGAACCTTGCTTGGATTTCCAAAACGCTATTTCTGTCTGTATCGTTAGGCCCCAAATGGACCAGGAAATCCGGTTTCCCTCCACAATCCCTAACCAGTTCATACACCATGAACTTTGCTCTGTGCACCGTCAGCCCAGAGATACTCACTACCTTCACCTGGCTATGGCATCCCCCTCCCTGTTCCTCCCAATGGATACCCCTAATCATCGAGTCTCCCAATAACAGAACCTTAACACCGCCCATCATCCTTATGGTTACCTCCACTATGCGCTCTCAACCCCCCTTATCCGTGATCACAATTCCATAGGAGTCTTCCTGCCTTATTATGAGAGACCCCCTTGTCACCCTCTCCTTTCTGCCTCCCTTATTATTTTGCCCACTTAACTCAGACCCCCCCAAATAGTTGTCCCCTTTAACCCTCTCTTATCCGAGCCATTTATCCTGGCCCTGATTGGTTCCCCTTCCCCCACACCGCCATCCTCCCCCCTTGTGGTAGTATTATTTTTTATTGTTGTGAACAAAGTTAAAATTGTTTTTACAACATCAAAACATCATATTACAAAAATTAAAAAGAAATAACACATTTAAAACATTCTTTGTTTAAAAATCAAGTTTGCAGAGAGAGACATATTAACTCATAGATATCAGCATTAAACAGTTATACATGCATTTCAAATGATTTTATCTTTTTTTGTTATTAATATGTAATTTTTTATACTCAATTATCCTACAAAATCTGGATATTCTCTGTAAATGATATACATTACATGTTTTTAAAAGATAATTAAACTAGTACCTTGGTTCCATATTTAAGTCTAATAATATTTCTCCTATGTATAAACATCTTTGAAATTATACAATGGGCAAAATAATAGGAGATGCATTGGGGAGTCTTCATCCTTTCCACATACACATATTTTGATATCACCTATCCCATATAATTTCCTTACAATATTACTCTCAATAAACCCAAATCTAAATCTTGTAAAAGTTTTCCTATTGATGGTGTTTTTTATTAAATACAAATATTGTTTCATTCCCTGTTGGTTTCTTGTATTGTCTACTAACCATATACTATAGTTATAATTGTTTGCCAGTGCAGTTTCTTTCTGCCTATGAATATCTTTTATGCTGGTTTTTATGATTTCTTTTAGGTCTACCTGTTGAATACCATAACTTTTAGGTAGTAATTCCAGCAGCCCATACGGTTTTATCATTTTTTCCAAAATGACAATACCTGGGAAGGTAAAACCTTTAGATGTGTATGATAGCATCTCCCCTATGCATATCCTAGGTAAATGTTCATCTTGCACATTATAGGCTTTAAACCAATAATTAATTGCTCTGATGTCTGACCAGCATTTGAAAATTGACCAAGTTCCAGTCTCACTAAGCAGGAAGCCACACTATTTCGGAGAGCCAGCAGTTGTTTATGGAATTTATTAATTAGTTTCTCTAACTGATCTGTTTTCCCAATTCCCCAAATCTCCGCCCCATACAGAATATGGGAGTGCACTTTAGCATTTATTACTCTCATTAATCCCTTTTACTGATTGACCTCCAAATCTGTAGTTAAATCTTTCAAACATGGGAAGAATTCTATGTAGTCTAATCATTACTGAATTAAAGTATTCTTTCCGGTTAAGATTGTATGTAAATACAATACCAAGGTAGCAGAATGTTGTCACATATTCAATGTCCTCATTCCTGCATCTTAATCTGCATATCTTGTTATTTTTAACAAAAGTTTTACTAAAGATCATATACTTAGTTTTACCAAAATTTGTCTCAAGATCTAAATTCTCACATTCAATATAGAATTTATTTATACTTCTGCTTATCCCTAAATAACTCATGGATATCAATACCACATCATCGGCGTAAGCCAGGTAAGGACAATCCCTAGTGCATGTGCAGCTCCGGACTCCCAATCCCTAGCAGTGCCTCATTGAGGAACAGATTGAACAAAATAGGGGATAATACACATCCCTGACGTAGACCTATATTTGATGGAAATATTTTAGTATAGTCTCCTTCAGTATTGTAGCATATTGTGGTAGAATTGTCAGAATATAAATGTTTTAATATTTTTAGGGTATCTGGATCCATACCATAGTCCTTTAGGACCTCCCAAAGTTTCCCCCTCCTTACTCGGTCAAAGGCAGCCCTTATGTTGATAAAAACACAGAATAACTTCTGTTTCTTTATGTTTATATATTTATGTATCAGGTGAGAAAGGGCAAAACATTGGTCCACTATGGAATGTCCTTGCATAAAGCCAGCGTGTACCTCATCCAAGATTTTCTCCTGAGTTGTCCATTTCATTAAGCTATTAAGTATTATTCTTGTAAATATCTTTTGAGAATTGTCCAATAAGCTAATTGGTCTATAATTACTGGGATCTTTGCGTTCCCCTTTCTTGAAAATAGGAACAATTACATTCCTCCTCCAGGAATCTGGTATTATTCCAGTATTTATAGCAGAGGTAAATAAACCATGAAGAATCAGTGCCCAAAAAAGTGGGTCATCCATGAAAATATCCATTGGGAACTCATCAGGCCCCGGGGCTTTATGTCTCTTAACCTCACCTATTGCTTGAAAAATGTCTTCTTGGGTAATTTTAAATACTGAAATGGACCATTCCTCTTTTCCTTTAGGGGAATCATCCCCCTGTATATAGAACAGATCTTTGAAGTAATTTTCCCAGGTTAATGGGTCTATATGGGCCTCAAATTCTTCTGATATTCTCTCCCATCCCTGTAGGACCATCTGCCAGAATTTTCTATTATCATTCTCATAAGTTATTTTTTCAAATTGACTCCATAATTTAGTTCTATATTTTCTTCTTTTTTCATTCATGATCCTCTTATAATTTTTTCTTTTTTTATTCAATTCTATTTTATTGTCTTTAGTAGGATATTTATGCATCTTTCTTGCACATTTATTTAAATATTTCTTATAATTCGTACATTCTTTGTCAAACCATTTGCTCCCTTTCTTTACTTTGATAGTTTTTTTTTTAAATTAAAGTTTATTGGAGAATTTTTCCATTAAAGTACATATACAGACAAACAGACATTAAACCAAATTCTAACCTCTTAAACAATAATAAAACCGATATCAAGAGAGAAGGAAAGAAAGAGAAAGGAGAAGAAAAACAGAGAGGGAAAGGGAAAGGAAAGAAGAAAGAAGAGAAGAGAGAGTACCTTTACTACTGAAGAAAAGGAGATGAAGAGGGAGTAAAAAAAAATTTGTGGCTATTGGCTATCAATCATACATTATGGCTTCTACCTAAAACTAGATGACTTTCACCAATATAAATACAACTACATATGCAGGAGACCCAAAAAGGAATAAAACAAGGAAGGTGCATGTGCGTTAAATATAAAAAATAAATGGAATTTACCATATAAAATATGACATAACAAATGCAGGCCTCAGAGGGGGGGTGACCACCTAATTACATTTTCGGCTAGTATATCTCAGCTGTACCTAGAGTAACGTTATAAACATATCTGGCCAACAGCTCTAGAATAGGTTTCCCCCTTACGAGAAGCCATGAAATGCAGAAATGGCAACCACTTCCCTTTGAATTTATCTAAGGATAATCTCAATTTAGCCATCAGGTACTCCATATCTAAGATCCTGATACAAATATCGTACCATGAGGTAGTTGCAGGTTTGTCTGGGATGAGCAACAACAAATTGATGGCCTTGAGGGCTGCCGCCACTAGGATCCCATACAGATAGTGGGAGGATCTAGAATTGAGAGAGGGAGGGGGCAACCCCAATAACCAATATTGAGGGGTCTCTGGCATCACGGTCTCAAAAACCTTCTCCATAATGTTTCTTATTTTCCTCCAATACTCCTTACATTCCCCAAAAATTTGAAAGTAGGATCCAATTGACTGACAGTTTCTCCAACAAAGGTCAGAGTGATATAACCCAAAATGTTTTGTCACCACTGGAGGTCTGAAGTATCTAACAGCCAATTTCCATCAAAATTCTCACCAGAAAAGGGATGCTGAGGTGCTCTGGATGCCCTTCCAAATGGAAGTCCAATCCATATCTGATAAGACCACCCCAAGGTCTCTGTGCCAAGCAACCTTAACTGGTGTCTGGGGGTCCCTCTCTGCCGAATTCGTAACCTGCACTATTTTCAAAATCAATTTTTTTTGGTGGGGGATCTTAATCAGGGAAATCAGAGTGGATTGTACTGGATTATCCACTGGATCCTCTCCAAACTTTCGCTCTATTTCATTTTGACGGACATAGTGCCTAAGCTGGAGATAACGAAAAAAATCTGTGTGTTGGAGGTTAAATTCAACCCTTAATTGTTGGAAGGATTTTATTTGGTTCCCATTAAAGCACTGACCCAGGGTGTTTAAACCATTGCTACCCAAACGGCGAAAACCCAGATCCCACTTCAGAGGGCCAAAGTCATGACAACTTAGTATTGTCATGGATTGGCTAATCTTAAGAGATAAGACAAGTTTCTGACTCATGTCCCTCCACATCTGAGAGATTACCCTCGTGAAGGGGTTTCTGAAGTCTAGCAAACACAATCTGGAGGTATCCAGAAATATTAAATCTGAAATGTTGCCTAAGGGAGAGTCAGCCATTTAAATGTAAACCCACTTTGGAGGGGAGTCCCAAACCATGGTGTTCAGAGGTTGTAGCTGGGAGGCCCAGAAGTATTTCTGGATGTCTGGAATCCCAAAGCCCTCTCTTTCCTTGGGGGCCAACATGACCCTCCATTTTATTCAAGGTCTTCTCCCAGACCAGATGAATTTGGAGAGGGTGGAATTCAGATCTTGCCAGAATTTCCTTGGGGGTCTGAGCGGAATAGCACCCAGAATGAACAACAGGCGAGGAAGGATATTCATGCGGATAGATTCCCCCCTGCCAGAGAGGGAGAAGGGAAGCTCCCTCCACCTGTTGCAGTCCTCCCGAATCTCCTGGAGCACCCTTAAATGATTTGTGGAGTATACGACCTTATAGTCCCTGAGAACCCAGACCCCCAGATATCTAAACCCAGATTTACACCACTTGACTCGCTGCACCTCTGGTAGGGGTTGACCTGGGGGACCACCTAGGGGAAATAGTTCAGACTTATCAAAATTTACCTTGTAGCTTGAAAGGGCTCCGAATTCGGAGAGAAGGTCAAAAATCCTGGGAATAGCCACTACTGGGTTTGAAATATATAACAAGGTATCATCGGCATATAAAGAAACCTTAACCTCCACCCCCCAGACTCGGAGACCCTGAAAGATATCAGTTTGTCGAATGTATGCTGTGAGGGGTTCCAAACTAAGGATGAACAAGAGAGGGAAAAGAGGGCAGCCCTGCCTGGTACCCTGCCCGATCCCAAGCTGGGTGGAAACCGACCCGTTCACCTGGACCTTTGCCCTCGGTCTGGTGTACAGATTGGTGATCCAGGAATGAAATTTATCCCGGAACCCAAAGCCCCCCCAGGACCAAGTCCAAATAGTGCCAATTTAAATGATCGAATGCTTTCTCAGCATCTAAAGACAAAATTGCAGAGAGTGGAGAGTCCATGGGGAGCTGGGTCAATGAAATGACATTCAGCAACAATCTAATGTTGTCCTGGATGTGTCTACCGGGTATAAACCCAGTTTGATCTGGGTGAACGAGAACGGGGACCACCATCTGTAATCATTCACTAATAGTCTTTGCAAAGATTTTTGCATCTTGGTTGAGCAATGAAATAGGCCAGTAACCAGCACATAAGGCAGGGTCCTTCCCTGGTTTGGGCAATACTGATATGAGGGCTTCCCCCCAAGTGTTCTGCACCACATTACAAACCTTGGTAAGCAGTGGGGTTAACACATCTTGAAATCCTTTGTAAAATTCCGATGTGAATCTGTCCAGACTGGGAGCCTAGCCAGACCTGAGAGCCTTGATAGCCGCCCCCACCTCGCTCTCAGTGAAAGGAGCCTCCAAAGATTCTCTCTGAGTATAAGACAAGACAGGGAGCTCCAATCTCTGTAGAAAATTCAAGACTTTCTCACCATGGTCTCGTATCTCCTCCGCCACATAAAGTTGCTTATAGAAATTAGCAAACTCCTGTGCTATCTCATCAGGGAGAATACTATAGATTTGACTGGATGATCCTGAACTGACTTTCACCACATATCTGTTGGCCACCTGCTTCCAAAGTCTTTGTGCAAGCAATCTACCTGCCCTCTCTCCCCTCTTGTAGTACCTTTTCCCAGCATATCTAAGGGAGTTCTCTACCCGTCTTTGTAATAAGGAATTATAGGTGTCTCGGGCTTCCCTCAGTTTTTTGAGGGTGAGATTGGACCCTGTACATTTATGTGTTGCCTCTAAATTAGCAATAGAGGTAAGGGCCTCTTGTATATGGGCTTGATGCAGTTTGTGCCTATGAGAAGCAAACGCTATCGTGTGTCCCTGCACTGTGGCCTTTAGAGCATCCCACAGATATTTGGGTCTAGAGAGTGACTCTGTGTTTTCTTTTAAGTAGCACTGGATAACCCATTTAGTGGATTCTCTATACTGTTTATCATTTAATAAACCTGGGTCAAATCTCCAGAATCCACCTCCCACCGCTGTATCGCAACAAAACTGTACCTTAACCATGGCGTGATCAGAAATCGTGATTGGGAGGATGGAAATATCCCTAAATGTGTGCAGAGCATTTCTCTGAGTGTAAAATCTGTCTAGCCTGGAGTACATATTTGAGGACAGAAAAAAAAGGAAAATTTTTCGAGGAGGGATTGAACTGTCTCCACGGATCCACAAGTCCTGCCTCTATGCATAAATTGTGAAGTAATCAAGAACAGGACTTAGATCCTGGAGTTTTAGTAGAGCTTCTGTCTTTATTAATGTCCTCTACACAGTTCCAATCCCCCATGAGGATTACCTGTCCAGGGGGCAATTTGGCTACGGAGTTAAAAAGGGAGCAGAAAAATTCTCCAGAAGGTGGGGTAGGGGCATAAATTCCTATCAGATGTATTACCCAACCCTTATAAATGCCGGAGACTATTAGTTGATGTCCAGAGCCTGATTTAACAATGGACTGAATTTGAAAAGGAAGCCCCCTAAGAAATAAGATGGTGACACCCCCCTTTTTAGTTTGTGGGTGCGCATCCAAACATACTGCACCCACCCAAGCCCTTCGCAATTTCATGTTCTCTCCTGAGGTCAACCTGGTCTCCTGTAAACAGGCAATGTCACATTTCTCCCTTTTAAATTCAGCTAAAACTTTAGCTCGCTTAATTACATTGTTGATTCCTTTTACATTGCGTGAACAGATTGTCAATTCAGCCATTGTCTGTATATGGGGAGACTCCAGAGACTTATGGGCAACCTGCGTTCACTCCTACGGTCATAAATCCATGCAACAAAAAGTAATCCTCTCTCAGAAAAAAAGAAGGAAAGATAAGTATAGAAAAGAAGTAGAGCAGAGAACAATAAACCAATACAGAAAAACATTAGGTGCAATGTAACTTTAAATACAACAAGCATAATACTAATCTTTGCTCCTAAAAGGGAGCTCAACGACATAAAGCTATTGATCTTGTGTGGCTTAAAAGCCAAAGCGTCCATCCAGGGTAATAGAAATCACCCCAATGGGCGCGAAGGGGGGGGAGAAGAACTACACCCCCAAAAAGGAACAATACTCTGCTAGGAGTGAAAAGGTTAGGGGTCCCACGTAAACCTAGGGAACCACACCCCGTGCCCTCTTTTTGTTTTCCTTATGAAACTTCCAGGATGGGCTGGAAAAATCTCTTTGGTTCTCCAACAATAACAGCATAACCTTAAACATCATTAATGGAGAATCAAGTGCAACATTAAAACTTATACCCTCACTTTGAATCAGCATAGAAAACATGGACCACCCCGGGGGTGGGGTTACGCCAACATGGACTCTCACCCAAGTGCAGTACAACTACATAGATTATCTCATCCACATCCTAATGATTCCCATATAATATAAGACCAGGGGTTCAACTGTGAGGATATAACACTACTATAACCGGATGATAGATATTCGCTATTCGTACCTCGAACAAATGAACAGTAATCTAACAAAGCAGTATTCAAGGGGGGTAACTACGTGTCTTTAACAGTCTGACAGTATTACTTTTCATCACTGTCTGAGGAAATTGCTACCTCTCCTACACTGTAAAAACAAAAAGGAAAGGAAACAGCAGTAATTTAATAAGTAGAGGGGTGGTATGGGCGATATAACCCGGACCCAGTTAAAACTTTGGCACTTATCCTAATGCGAGGCATTCAGGCCACCATCTGTGGAGAGATCCGAAGTTGGACATATGAGCTCTGAGCCCCACAGCACCAGGTCTCGCACCAGACCGGGTCCCATGTTTGGAAAAGGCAGGGAGAGGGGAGTTCTGACCGGACTCCAGGAAGGTGCCACATCAAAGAGTGATCCCACCCTGCACGACCTTCCTTAAAAGGAGGTCCGCCCTCCAGCCCCATCGTATCTCAAATGCGAGATGCTGCAAAAGGAAAACTGCTAAACTCCCCTAAGCCCAAGGCAAGACTGGCCGGCAGGCAGAAAACGGAGAGGTAAGCATCGAAAGACGCTAAACTGAACTGATGCAATACTGCTTTAGATTTCACAATATTAGGGTGGATTTGACCTCGACAAACAGTCCCTGGGAAAGAATATAGTTAGAGCAGTTCAGGTATTTTTCAGGGAGTGTTTTCCTTTGGAGAGCCACTCAGAGAGGTCAGCATGGAGGGGTAAAATGGAATCAGCCCTAAAGTGGGGTCGATAGTTCATCTTGGGACCCAGAGCCATGGCCCAGAGAAGCTGCTCTATCTCCTTCTCAGCGATTTCTTCTTTGATGTCAGGAATTTGAATGTCTTTGGAGACCAGGAAATTGTTTGCCATTAATAGTGTCTCAAAGATTTTGGTACCCTCAGGGAGATCTATCCACAGTCGAGCACGGTAACGCATTTGGGCCCTCATACCCTTCTCCCTGAGCTGCTTGACAACATTGAGCACCTTTCTCCGATGCTGGGCCAATGCAGGGGAGAAGTCTTGGTCTATAAAGACCTTACTCCCATCGAAGTTTAAATCCCTCTTCGCCCAAGCGAGACAGAGGATTTTATCTTTTGTGGGGTTCCTTAGAAATTTAATAATGATGGCTTTAGGTGGGGCACCCTGCTTGGGTTTTGGGGCTAGGGCCCTATGCGCCATTTTGATCTCCAGCTGGGTTTCTTCTTCGATATGTAACTCCATTTTCAGCCAGCACGCCATGAAAGCCACCATGTCAGCCTGCTCTGCCCCTTCAGGAATACCGACCACTCATACATTGTTGCACCTGGAGCACGCCTCTGCATCCTCCACCTTGGCTGTTAGGGCTTTCTCTCTGCTGTATAGGAAGGCTAATTATCGACCATAGGCCATGTGCTCAGCCTGTAGACCCTCGAGATGCTATTCCACTGAGGTCGTCCTGGACTCCAGCTTTTTAAAATCACGCTGGATGTCTGAAACTTTGCCATCTATTTTATGCAGGAGCTTCAAAATTTTTCGGGATTCTGACCTGGTACTGGTAGAGCCAGAATCTGAGCAGGAGTCTTCGGCCCTGGACACTGAGAGCACAGACGACCGGGAGAGAGCTGGACTGAGGCCCGCCATGGGTCTAGCTTGTGGGTTTGCTGCAGCGGATTTCGTGATCAATGAAACCCTCTTTTTTGTACAGACCATCGCGGGTCCACTCCCGTAGCCAGAGCGTGAGGCAGAAGTACAGGATGTCGCTGCAATGCACAGGATTCGGTACGATTTAATGCTAGAGAACTAGGAGCGAAGAGTTAAGCTGCCATTCCCACCCACTACATCACCGGAAGTCCCCTACTTTGATAGTTTTAAATCCCATTATAATGAATGATATTGATTTCATAATTTCACTAAATTTTGTAATGAATTCTACTGTATGTTTACATTGAATTAAATTAATTCCTCTCTGATTCCAAAATCTTTTAATAAATGAATGGATTTAAAATCCAACAGTAGTTCCCATTTTATCCCTTTGCTTGTCCTCATTAGTCCTGATTCCCCTTTTCTCTGAGTTTTTATGTATGTCCATAAATCTATATTAATATCTAATGGGCAATGCTCACTCTCTGTTTTCAATCTTACCCTGAGGTCCCTCAGTGCTGGAATCAGTTCTAATGAAATCCAACATAAATCCAATATTGAAGAACCCTTAATTCCCATGTAAGTAAATCCACCTTCTTTGTCTCCCCTTGTTCTCCCATTAATCAAGAATAATGCTTTTTTTTCCAGTTGTTGAATCAATCTCGAACCTCTTCTGCATTGCCTTTGATCTCTATATTTTCTAGTCAAACTAATTAGGTTTGAATTCAAAGCTGCACATGCCCAAGCTAGGTCACCAGGCATTTCCTGACTATGTCCAACCCGTGCATTAAAATCTCCTACTGTTATAAACTTGCAGGTAGGATCTGATATCTGGCAACACTCTATTACTGTTGATAGTTTCTCCAAGTCACTTTCCTCAGAATACTTAGATCCTTTAGGTGGAAAATAAATATTAATAATTATATTGCTTAATGAATTAACTACCATTCTTATGGGTAAAATGTGTTCCGAGTATATATCAGTTTCGGTATAGACCACATTATTCAATATTTTGGAACAGGTGCTTAGACCCCCCTGATAGTCTACCATATTTATTAGCGCTCCTAGCTTGTTTATGAAAGCTTTTATAGCCATTTAGTGTTAATTCTTTCTTAGACCAGGTTTCCTGGAGACAAATACATGTAAATTGTGACAGGTATTGTATTAAAGAAGGGTCAGCTAGTCTATTCTTTAAGCCTGCTACATTCCATGATAGCATGTTGTAATCCTCAAATTTCATATTTTTTCCTAAATTACCAATACCCTCCGGGTCATGTCAATCTTCCAGATCTTGTAATGTTGTAAAACAATTTGCTGTCTTCACCATATTTATCCAATATTCATTTCCTAAGACTAATTCATCCTTCTCTCTCTTTTTCTCATTTTCTCCATGTAAGTAAATTTCCACTCTATTCAAGATTTCAGATTTGGAGAGGATATATCTGTAATCCTTCTCATCTGTGACACCTAACGAAATTTGTCCCCCATCCTCGTGTCTCTTGACGTGCTTAACTAGGTTGGTCAACTTACTATCTCTAGTTAAATTCTGCAATAAGTCAATCACCTTTACCCTAAGGTTGTTTTTAGTTTCATATAGGAAGCTACTTAAACCAAAAACTGATATTACCAAATCCTTTTTTTGATCAAAACCTATTATAATTATTTTTGTACAATTCTGGAAATAGTGTTTTGATTTCAGTCACCCTGTCAGTCTCTAATCCCATTTCCCTATGTCCAGCTTTTTGGTTTTCTATTGCCTTAAGTACAAAGTACTGATTGGAAAGTAGAAAAAACATTTCTGTATCTATTAGAGGTCTAATAATACTGAATTTAGACAACATTATGTCAATAGCAGTCTTGTTTTTCAAAGTAAGTCCTATAAGTTGTTTTAAACTTTCATTTAATTTCTCTTCAGTTTCATTTGGCATAATAGAAACTCTGTACAAAGGAAGAACAAAGTCAGATTCCAAAGTTCTATATAAAAAACTCTCCAAGCTCTTCTGTGCCTTCAAATCCTTCCAATCCCTTTCAGATTCTGACCCATTCTGTTCTTCTTTATTTGTTTTATTATTACCCAATGACTGGCTATTCTCTTTTTTAAGTAATGTTACTGACTGTTGCGAAGAGGTTCCTTTTGTGTTTTGTTTTCCTTTCTTATTTCCTTTGTTGTTCTCTTTTTTATTAGTTTTTTTTCTTATACATTTTTGGTATGTTTACCTTCCCTACCTCTAAATTTCCCTCTGTTGTCTTCCTTTTCTCGGTAGGTGTTGTCTTGTTATGTTCTAATTCTTTTGTGAATGTGTTTCTTCTCACTCTAGATTTAATGTCATGGCCTACTCCCATTTTACTAAACGGACTTTCGTATCCTATTAGAGTTTCTGGTATCTTTCCATCTGAGGTCACAGTACTCTGAATTTTTAATTTCTTCCTTTTTTCATTAATTCTTAATTCTTTATGTCCTTGTTTTCTTTCTCTTTGCTCTACCCCCTTAATCCAAATCACAGGGTTCCTTAATCTTAATTCCTCTATGACACTATTGCTTTGGTCAAATCCATCTGGTAGCATTACCAATTCCCCTGTGGTGTCATTGTCCAGGATGTTCCCTGACTGAGCCTGTTTTATATTAAAACAGGCTTCTACCTTCATATCATTGTCTTTGTCCCACAATTCAGTATCTACACTGTCTATACCTGTCTTATCTAAATGTTTTGGTCTAATACTTTCTTCTTCCCAGTCTTTATTATTCATTTTGTCATATAACCAATCCAGTTTATTTTTTTTTTCAATACAAATTCCCTTAACAAAAGAAAGGTTATGAGAAATATTAATCAGTTGTTCATAAATCATGGAATTGGCTAATAATGGGTCTCTGAGTGCCCTCACGCAATTCCTAGTTAAATTTTGTAAGGGGTGTGTGTCCTCTTTTATGGTGCTCATAAATTGCCTCATTTCGTTTGAGGACCATGATATTTCAGAGGATATCTTTTCTTGAAAAAACTCCACATATTTCTAGTTCTCTCATTATTCTCTTGAGTTATGGAAGAGGGGGAGCTGCAATTGTCTAATAGGGTCATATTGACTTTATTAAATTCCTTAATTTTCTCTTCTAATTTAGTATTGGCTTGAACGGTTTCTTTTAAGTTAACAACCATATTTTTAACTTCTGCCTTTACCTGTTCAATTTCTCTAGAGTTTTGTAAATGACCAAAATTGAACTCCAGGGATGTCTGGGATTCTAGATCAATCCTGCTGCTCTGTTCAGAATAATTAGTGGGTTCTATTTGCTCTGGTTGCTCTACTTGCTCCAAAGAGGGTGATCTCTTTCTAGTTCTCTGGTCTCCCTGATCTTTTCTAACTTCCTGATTCAATTTAGGAGCTCTATCCTTCCAGAAATCCAAGACAGTAGGTTGTATCAATTTGACTACTTCCTTCATGGATTCAACAATAGATGCATTTTTAATTAAATCCACACTACCTTCTTCAAAGGGAGAACTGGAATTCCTAACCAGCTTCTTATTTACAAAATGTTCAATGTTCCCAAAACCTACAGGTTCTCTATCTATTATCTCACAATTGGTTTCTACATTCAAAACTTCCAAATCACCCAGGGAACTTACTTGTGTTCCTTGTCCCCTTGTTCTTAACCCTCTCCTCTTATTACTTTTAGGAACCATATTTTTCCTCTTTAAAGATTCTACAGGCAGCTTGTTGTTTACTCTGCCCCTAGTTTTTACAGGCATAATGAAGCAAGCAATAAAAAAAAAATCTGAATAATATATATTAAAAAAGGGAATATAGACTCTCTGCCATCCTTGTCAGCTGTTATAATGTCTCAAGCCCCTTTGAATAACTTTTATGTAGTACACCCAACTTAATATAAGTCAGAAATTTGGTCAGCAATAAGTATTGGCAACAACAGCATATAATTTTGGCTCTTCTTCGCCCTCTTCTTTCTTCTTGATCCCGGATTATAGAATGCTCCTTCTAATAAATATCCCAAAATGTCCCTTCATATATCAGAGTTCTGCTCAGGATGTCTGTGTTGTTATCAAGCCGATTATATTTCACTTATATTCCATGGATTTTATTTAATAAGTCTCTACACTCTTCCAGTGCCCCAAGTATTCTCCAAAGATGTTGGCTGATAGCAGTTCTTAACTTCAACTCGTTTAATTTTCCAGCATTCTACTGTCAAAATAAAACATACTAGAGATAACCAGGGCCAGATATATTATATTATCCTTCTTCTTTTCCCTTACCCTCTCTCTATCTCCTTCTTTCTCTTATAACTTAATAACCTAATGACTTTTTATAAAAATTTTGCAAAGGCTTAAACTGCTATGCTCACTTAATTTACTTACTTTGTTTTACTATATTACTATGCATTCGCTGAAGTTAAATAACATTAATTAAATTTAAGTTGATTAAATTATCTTACTTTTTGTTTTTGGCAGGTATTCCACAATGGGAAGCAACAGGAAACCTTCAGCTCCAGTTAATGCCAGTGCCCTTGTCTTGCTTGACTCGCCTCACCTCACCATAAAACCACTTAAATACACCAGCACTAATACTGGAAAAAAAGGCTAAATGAGTTTTCCCAAGCCCAAAAGATCTGGCGATACAACTTCGGCTCTCCAAGCCTCTCCAAATGTCTGCACAGTTCTGTAGTCACAAGCTGAATGAATGAATGAGATCTACAATCCCCTGATCTCGTTGAGCTTTTATGCTCTGAGATCACGTGAGGAAATCAACCAATAGTGAATCACTCACTTACCTCACACTTCCTGGTCTTTATGAGGAAGAGGAGATTCAAAAAACAAACTCAAACATCTCAAACAGCAAAAAAATTATTTCCAAGTCCCCCAAAAGTGAAAAAACACAAAGGGAAAAAAAAACGAACAAGCGAGCAAGCGAACAAGCAGACGGGCAAAGGCACACGAAACTGCCACACGTACTCCCTGCAAAGAAAGCACCGGCTACACCCCCTATCCTCTACCTCTGGTGAGTGTTATAAACTCGTGATAAAATGCTAAGCAACAACTTCTATCCGCTAAACAAATAAAATCTGATATTTAATGATTTAATGATTTTACGTGTTACAGCCATGCAGTAGATACAAAGCAAATAATCATACAGTCATGCATAGGCGCAGCCGTAAACAGGAGCACAAACACAAGCATATAGTGTGAGAATGCCATGAAATATACTAATAATGTATTAATGAATAAGAATAATAGATGATAAAACTGATAGACCAGTAAAACTTATAAAAATAAGAAAAATTAACAGTTTCTGTTTTACAGACTGTTTTTTTTTTTTTTAATATTAACAATATTAATGCCAATATGCTATAGTACAAGCTCTAAAAAGCACACTTTTGCTGTGGTCACAATTCTATCTTATCGAAATCCATGCATAGTAGTCATATTCCACTGAGTTTTGGGTTTTCCAGGCAGACCATAAGACCACAAAACCCCCGCAGGTTCCGTCCAGTTCTGCTGTCTCCTAGTCGGGCGGCTCCTCACACCACTAGGACTCCAACCCCACCGGGCAGGCCAGAAGGCCTGATCTGCTCATCCACTATGCAGCAAAGATACGAGAACGGAAGGCTCAAAGCTGTACTGGAAAGGTCAGTGAGGTTAAAATCAATATGGCAATAGTGGCATACCTTTTTTAAAAGAAAAACAAGTGTCTCACAAACTCCTGCTACAAACGCTATGCTCCTCAGCGTTCTAGCGACCAGCACCTCCGTCTGGACCTACTGGATCTCCCCCCTTGTAACAGTACCCATACCTCCAGAGGCCCTCTGTGGGTCCCCTTTACCTAGGGCGACATCCTTGGTACAGACCCCCCTCCTGAAGGAGGGCACTTCCCCCACCTCCATGTCTTCCAGTTTCTCTCCAGTCATGCTCTCCTCCCTCGTGTCTGCAATATGTTGCAACTCCCCCATCTGTTTAACATTTAAGTTTCCCCTTCTCCCTCTGGGACTAGTTCTATCCTTTCCATTGCCAGCCTGTGATGCCCTATAGGTATCCGACTTCCTCCCCCCCCCCGGCCTCTGTATCAGTTTCCTCATTTTCACCAACCCCTTCCTCCCCCTCTAGGTTTCTGAGTAGCTCAAATTTATTGTAACACTCTATGCCAGCCTCCATCAAGTGACATGAGTTTCTACTGACTGCCCCTGTAAGCTGCCCCTCTTCTTCCATCCTCCTTAGGGGCTTTCTTCCCACTGTCTGCTTTTCTAGGCTTCCCCACAGCAGCTCCTCTTGACTCTTCCCCCTCCACTCTCTTTATATTCAGAATGTTTACCCCATAAGTTTTCCCCTTAGTGTCAACATCCCTATCCAAGGGTCCTCTGCCCCAATACCCCCTCCTGCTTGCTGTAACGTAACCTCCTCTAATTTCTGAGCATTGCCCCAGCCTTCCCTCAACCCCACCCTTCTGCCACCCATATCAACACCCCTTATCCTTGGACACACACCCCAACTCCCCCAGCTTACTCCTTAACCAATATACTTCACTCCTGATATGAGATAGCTGTCTACAGAGTGGGCAGCCTCCCTCTCTCCAGGCCCAGTTGAGAATTATTGCCACCCCACAGCCTGTGCAGCCTACAACCCTTCCGAAGATGCATGCCATGGTGGAATGAGGCCACCCTATTTGTCTCTCTCTATTCATAATGGGCACTTCCCCCTTTTCCCAGTCCCTTCCCCCTTGAATACAGTCTCTCTATACCGACTGCAGTTGTTTATGAACCTAATTTCAACCCCACCAATAATGTTCCCAAGTCTCACAAACACATGCAGTCCAGTGTGTGTCCAGTCCCGCAAACAGTGTGTGTATGCAGACATCAGGTACCGTATGATGTCACAGGCCACCAGTTCCTGTTGCTTCAAGTATCAGTCGCAAACAGAAATGCACATCCCTTCAATCCCAACCCCCAGTAGCTTTTCAGTATTTAAGAAAGCCTACAATACAGGGTGGGAGGGAGGCTCTACCACCACCAGGCAAACATCACATTTAAATTTTACTCTAATTATCACTGCCAAACAAGTGTTCCCACAACCAGCACACAAGCCCCAATAGTTACAATATCACAGCCCTAGTAACAGTTCTAACTCAAAGTAGTAATTTTTTAACACACAGAACTCATTTCAAGTACAAACTATTCAAATATTTCAGTTAAAACAGAAGATAAACCACCCCTCTTTCCTGAACACCCTCCTTCTTCTGTTCCCAGGTGGACCTGAAGTCTTTCTCTCCTTCTTTGATACCCTGTGCCAGCCTCAATTCCCTGGAAGCTTTAGCAGCCTTTACACCTCTGATGACTACCCTGGACTTCTTCACATACTCATCCCAAGCCTGCTTATTTCCTGTATCTCATGAATGTTGCTTTTTTTAGCACTCACCATTTCTAAAACCTCCTTGCTCAACCAACTTGGTTTCTTCGCCCTTTTTGTTTTGCTCTTCACCTTGGCACATGTCTCAGTGGCCTCCACCAGCCACAATTTGTTTTTTTCCCATTTCTAGTTTGCATCCCATTGAGGATGAATTCCTTTCAGGTGACCCTCTACTATTCCTTCATCATGCCAAAATCAGTATGTCTGAACTCAATCACCCTGGTCCCTGTACCCACTACCTCTCTACTCATGCTAATATATTTTATTTATTTATTATATTTATTTATTGGAATCTTGGATTGAATATCTTTGAGCGAAAGCTCTTTAATAATAATAATAATAATAAAATGTATTTAATTAAGCGCCTTTCAGTGTTTCAAAGTGCTGTATAATATTAGTACAAAACATAACATATATGCAGATACATATAATATAAAATCAGGATAAAACAGGAAATGCCTTTCCCCATAAAAAAGTTTTTAGTGCCTGCTTAAAACTCCTCACCGTCCTGCACTCCCGGAGCTGACTGGGCAGAGAATTCCAGAGGGTAGGTGCCACAAATCCAAAGGCACGAGTGTCAGATGACTTCAAGTTAACCTTCAGAATCTCCAGAAACCCCTCATCAGCCGAGCGGAGCTGTCACAGAGGGGTGTAAGGCACCAAGAGCTCTTTCATGTAATCGGGACCCAATCCATGTAGGGCTTTGTAGGTCAAAAGACCTACCTTAAAGGTGATCCGCCACTGTATTGGCAGCCAGTGCAGAGCATTCAGCACAGGGGTAATGTGAGATCTTCTAGATGCCCCAGTCAACAAACGTGCTGCCATGTTCTGCACTAGCTGCAAGCGGTGGATATCAACCCCAGGAAGCCCTAGATAAAGGGAATTGCAGTAATCAAGGCACGATGTCACAAAGGCATGGACCAAAACAGGCAGGTCACTGGATGGAACAAGGTGCCTAATCCTGGCAATGTTCCTAAGCTGGAAAAAGGCCAGCTTGATGACTGCTGACACCTGATGTTGAAGAGTCAGACCAACGTCAAGCTCCACTCCCAGGTTACACACCCGTTCAGAGTTGAGAATCTGGTCCTCCCCCAGAACTAAACCAGAAGGAAGCCCAGTCCTCAGTCCCTCTACCCTATGACCTGGGTCCACAACCAAAAGCTCAGTCTTTCCTGGGTTCAACTTTAGACCGCTGGAGTTCATCCAGTCTTGGATTTCTGTGAGGCAGTTGTTCAGTATCGAGATAGCACCAACCTGGTCAGGTGCAAAAAACAGGTAGAGCTGGGTATCATCAGCATAGCAGTGAAACCTCGGCTTGTACCATCTTACAATGTCTCCAAGGGGTAGCATATATACTGCAAATAACATGGGGGACAGCACCGAGCCCTGAGGTATCCCGCATGGCAGAGAGAAGGCCCCGGATGAAAAGAAACCCAAGACCACTCTCTGTGTTCTCCCTGCGCGGAAAGATGAAAACCATCTGAGGACTGTACCCGACAGCCCACAGATGAACCTTTACATTGGCTCCACATCAGAAGATAGTACATTCAGGGTAACAATAACAGATTACATATCTAAAATGTATAATAAAAAACTGCAACTTCCAAGCAACCACTCCCAGATTTCCCAGTTCATGGAATGATGAAAGTCAGTTCATATCTGTTTCCACTGTTAATCAGGGGGCAATTTATTATTCTCTTTACCTTGTCTGTTGGATACTTATACCTTTCAATTTGAATGACTCAGACAATTTTGCAAAGTCTGCCGGTTTGATACCTTGTTTGTTGATTCCCCTTGTATAAGATCTATAATTAAGTTTACAAAATGATTTACAGAGTTGTATTCCTTGCTTTTTATATATATAATATATACAGGAATACAGGGTTGTATTCCTGTCCATTGTTTATATACTAATAAATGACCTCTTATCTGAAAATACAAATGTACATTTGAATTGCAGCTTATATATGTCTTTCATTAAAAGCATGCAGGGCTACAAGTCATTTGAGGAGTCTTTGGACATGTGGATCAATATTAAAGATATTGATGAAGCTTTTGAACAAATTTGTAAGCATTTTATTGCTATTTGTGATAAACTTTTACCTTAAAAAAAAGTCATAGTTAGAGGAGAATGTAAACAACTGATTACACCGGAACTGGTCAAATTAATGAGAACTAGAAATGAGATTTGGGCCAAATTTAGGAAGTTTAAAACACGGGGGCCGGGATATTCAGACTGCGCCAGGCAGTGGCGCAAGCCTGGCTGCAGCACAACTGTGATGCACCGGGGCCAGGTCCAGTTAATATTCAGCGGGGTAAACCATGGTGCAGCACCATTGAATATGGCTGGAATCGATGCACATACTGTGCACGTAGTGCAGTCATTTTCTTGATGCAAGCTCCTAGCAAGTAAAGGGAGGGGCGATGCTGAGTGCAGTTGCACATGGTGCATCACCCACGATATTCAGCAGGGGGCATGCAAATGAGACCATAATAAATGCAAGGCACAAATGGGGCCATTTGCATGTTATTATGGCCCCAATTGCATGCCTTGTGCAGGGCAGGCCGGCGACTTGCGCCTGGCGCCCTGCACAGCATGATGTGTGCTGTGGGGATTCCTGGGCATCCCCTGCCCCATAGTTGCAATCACACAGTATATGTTTATAATGAGAGCACTGGTAGTCTAGTGGCCCCCCCAGTCCCCGAATCCCTGATGTGTAGGAAACATGTCCAACCCTGGTGGTCCAGTGGTCCCCCCTCCCACCCGAGTCCCCGATGCCGCAATACATGACATTATGATGTCCCTGGTAGTCCAGTGAAACCCCTTCCCGCCCATTGCCATGATCGCGGTAACATCCCGACTTGAAATGCCCTGGTGATCCAGTGGCACCACCCACTCACACAGAATCCCTTGCCCACCCTGCTCCCCTCCTCCATCATCGGCAGGCGGCTGCATCCATCTGCACACCGCCCAGCCGCCTGCTGAATAACGGCAACAGTATGGGCGGTAAGCCCATTGGTCCCCAGTGTGGACCAATGGGCTTGCAGGGCATACTGTACTAGATAGTCCCAAATATGTGAATGACATGGATTTGAGGTCCAAGTGTGTCTCCCTGTCATGAGACACTGTCAGCAAGAGCAGGTCCAGTCTCAGTGCTAAGCTTTTGGTATTCTTTGCAACATTATCAGCATCAGTGGGTACCAGGACTGCTTTACCCAGTCTGTTGCTATCAAAAGCATTACAGCAGACTCCCTCCCCAATTTCAATAGTATTTTATGAGTTACAGTAGTGGAAATTAAGGGAATACATATAGGAACGTATTTCTCAGTGGAAGAAATAGTGGATCCCGTGTGATCATTTCCACTGAGGGAGGCCAGCAACGGAACTGAGGGAGCTTCCTATTTTCCCATGAGGCAAACAGATCTCATTCCTACCTCCTAGTTCAGAGAGCACTCATGGGTAACATGACACATTGTGCTGATTCAAGTACACTCTCCTTGACTGCTTGGTGTACTGCAGATAGCAAATACTACAGTATTTAAGGTGTAAGTCACATTCCAGATCCTCATCGACTGTACTGCACTTTGAAGATCTGGTTCCTTCCTGGTTATTTATGCGACACATTGTAGTTGTATTATCTGTTCTTATCAGGGCTGTTTTGCCTTGCAACAGGGAGGAATAGGACTTCACGAAAAGGAGTACTGCCCTGAGATCTAGAAGTTTTTTTTGTGTCACTCCACATTGCCCGGGTTAAGGGCAGTTCCTCTAAATTTAAAGTGTGCCTGCCTAAAGTAGAGGGCCCCTGAAATTGGCATGCCTGATTTTCCCCATTACAGCTTCACATTTGAGGGTCTGGTCTGGATGGGTCTTTGTCAATGAACTATATAAATATATAAAATATAAGGGTGTTTTTTTCAGTAGGTTTTCCGTTTCAGATAGAATGGTGCTTCATGTAAGTAAACAAGTACTAATGTGTCTGCTTTTAGCCCCCTTCCCCAATATAGCTCACCTTTTGTTTTTCTTCCCTAATGTTAACAGTATTAGATAGCTAGTTTGGGCTAATGTTGAGGATGAGGTACTTGGGTACCTGAAACTTTTTTTCTCTCTCTCTCTCTCCATACAGGTCGTAGATTGGTGTTTTTTTCTCTGTGCCTTTTGTTTAGGTGACTGGGGTCACTCCTGTGGTGCATTGTACTTGTTTGAGGGTATTTTAATTTATTTAATTAACTGGTGACTTTAGGAGTTTCTATGGACAAGTAGTTGGCAAGGCAATTTATTCATTTTGCTTTTTGCTGGCGGCTTGTAGTATTTAGCAGGTGGCCTTACATTTTCTGGAGGGCCATGCAGGTCCAGCAGTCCATGGTAGGCCCCATGGCTAGCATGAGCGCAGCTTTGAACTCTTTTGCAATGACTGAGAGATTGTGCTGTTGCTTGCTTTCATTCCTCTGTGCTGGGCCATATGCATTCCTTTTCTGCTGTTTTTGTCTTTGAGCACAGTGTCAGTTACATCTCTGCAACACGCCAGCACCTTCAAGCTTCAGAGGCAGTTGGTGGTGTGCCTTGCTGGAAGTCTTTTAGCAGGTAAAGTTACCACTGCAAGGTCCATTTTAGCTAGGGGGCTAATAGTCTCAGATACTAGTTTTTCCCCAGGTCAAGTCTCCCTGCACTGCACCATGTGCGTGCAGTCACAAGTCAATTGTGGGATGGGCAGCTATGGTGTTATCTGCCCCCAGCATCTCCCTTCATTCATGATATCTTTGTTAGATTGTTGGCTTCTGACTCATAGGGGTATTGTTCCTGGAGTTTTTTCTGATATTGGTTTTGATGGCCCTTGGTGTAGCAGTTTGAAGGGATTTGGGTCTCCATGGTGGCAACAGTGAAAGGAAGGGTGTTGACAGTATATTGGCCTGGGCTCCTTCTGATGGCATCAGGGGTATTAATGTAAGTACAGGAAGGTTGCATTTTGATAGTATGGAGTCTGTATCTTGGTCAGCGTGTATACTATTAGTAAGGTTGCAATAACGATATGTGTTGACACCCTGTTGCTTTATGATGGCTTTAAAGCATTTTCAGGCTATAAGAAATTCTACTACATCTTACTCATGCAAGACGTAATATATCTAGGTGTCCAGCTTGGTCACCTGTGACTGTAGGGTAAGGTGGTTAACTGAGCAATCTTTAGCACATCCTTTGTTTGCTATTTAAAAGGAAACTGCCCACTACCTTGTGAAATACATCTCACAGCTCTCAGATCCAGCTATGCAAATCAATTAAACAAAAAGTACAAACAACTCCATTGCCAGAGCCTCTGGGGGTTATGGGGGCTAGTACATCTGGGACAATTTCAGGGAGGTGTGGCAAAGTTGGAGCTGAAGGCCTGTTTTACTATGAATGCATGATAGCTGTAATGTAAGCTATAATGGAGAAAAGCAAGCTTGCCAGTTTTGAGGAAACCCTGCTACTTAAAACAGGCACATTTTGAATTTAGAGGCACTGCCTGGAACTCAGGCAGTCCTTGTATAAAGATTATCTACTGACAATGCTGGAGCCGACATAAAAATAAATGATGGTAATTCTGATACTATGTTCTCCACTCTTTCTTTCTAGGGGATTCCAAACTCCATTTACTAGTCTTCTCTCCAGATGTCCTCCCCAACCTGGGGGGGGGGCGGGTTGCATCTGTTGTCAGAATCCCTGTAGGGGAGCACTGCAGGAAGGGAATACCTTCTCTGAGGTTGTCCGGTTCTTTCCATCATGATAGTGCTTGTATCAACTGGCTTGTTACTGGCACCTGCTATTGCAGTGAAGCACTTCTTTGATACCAGTGTCTTCCCAGGTGGTGCTGGACATCCCTCATTTTAATTCTAGCAACAAGACTTTACAAGTGACGTCATACAATCCTGCATCATCTCAGCCCTGAGCTGTTGCTCCGGAGATAGAACTTTCGAATATTAAAATTAAAACTCTGCTCCTAGTGGCGTGAAGGGTTGAGGCAGTGTTGCCTTACCTCCTGCCACACCAACGACCTGTGTTAGCGGTGCAGCGGGTCATCGGGGGTCAGCCGGGGAGGGACAGGATCGAGTGTCTGGAGGACAGCTCTCCTCTCCCGGGGAGGGGTGGGGATGGAGTCCGCTGCTTGACTGGCTCCTAGAGGTGGCTGGGGGCCAGCACAGCGAACTCACACAGGGGGGCGGAGCTGAGCTAGACGCCCGGTGTGCCACATACGGAAGCATGCGCTTGGCTCCGTGCTCAGGGGCGGGGTAAATAAACAGAGGAGAAAAAGAGCCAACCGGCAGGATGAAGCCAGTCTCCCCACCACACTGGGTCAGCTGGCACCTCAAAAATTGGCGAGAGGCAATGGCTGGTAAGTAGCCCAATGGCAGTGATGGCAGGGGGGTCAGTGGAAGGGGGCTGGTAGGTGGGGATAAATACTGCAAAAAAAATTAAAACTCTGCTATATGGCCATATTTCCCCCAGTGTTCTAAGTGCAGATTTATTTGACTGCCGAAGAGTGCGGTTGCCCCAGAGTCCTGCTATTTTTGCCAGAAAAACGTTACTGCTGAAAAAAAAAACCTACAAAGTGACTAACAAATATTGCTGCTTTAAAGCAGTTTCAATTTGAGTTTTTTTATTTAATTTGAGTATTATAAATATTTTTTTTCAGTTTAAATTGGCTTACTTTTTTAAATAATTGTATTTACTTAATGAGTACAACACACCAAAATGATGTTTGGCTCTCTTTTCAGTCACACTGGCATGAGAGGCCTAAGGACAAGCCTAATAGAATTCAAAAAGTATAACTTCTGTATAAAGCTCCTGGCAGAGGTGAATCACCATGAGCTCAGCTTTGACTGTTTGGACCTGAAGCAGGATTTTGGAAATTGTGACTTCTGCAAAGTTTTCTGCCCTAAAACAAAAAAAAGAAAAGGGCAGCTAAACGGTAGTCTCTATCAGCTGGTTCTATGTGATAACGTTGATCACCATTCAGCGATCGCCATTAGGGTGAGTGTACATCGGCGAAAAATAAAAATGGTGATGTACACTCATGGCGAAAACAACGCGGCAACAGGATCTACTTGTTCGCACCCCCCACACACACACAGGGAGCTTTTCCTCAGCATCCCCCTAACTAAAGATTCTCAACTCTGGGGGTGAAACTTAAAAAAAACAGATGGCACAACAAAAACAAATTGTTGCACCGCCCCAGTAAACCATGCACCCTCCCCACCACAGCTGGCCTCCCTCACCACCACACCACAAGGCCAGCTCGGCAGCCTTCCACTGCACTGCCTCTCATATACCTTCCCTCCCCTTCCATCCCCCACGGTGGGTTCTGGTCGCCTTCCTTCTCGCCCGTCGCTACCCTTTGAGGGTAGCCAACAACACAGACACTGAGATTGACTCACTGTTTTTGCAGTCACTCAATCTCAGTCGCCCTGTTCACTGGATACCTTATCAGCTCCACTACTGACTTCTGTGCCCCTACAGTGTTCTACGAAAAAGCAAACTATAATAATGAGGGGGGGGGTCCTCTGATGGTGGAAAGCATGCATTGGATGATGCCTTGTCCTTGCAATGGCTCAGATTTAAAATTCTACAAGCACTCTGCACAAGGAGACTGAAAAAATAGCCAAGCCATCCACAGATTCCAGAAAGGAGAACAGGGTATCTGCTAGGGAGCCTTGATGTAAATGATGGCAAAAAAACATAAGAGAACTTCTGACCAGCCATTACCCTGACATCTGGGAGTGAAGCACAAAGAGACACACAGCATCATTCTCTACCTGATAAGATGTCAAAGCAACCAGTGACAGAAAGGACCATGCCCTCCATGATGGCCAACCCTCCAGGGTAAGACTCACCAGCTTTAAGGTTGCAAATGTAGCCCTGCAGCTTTTCTCGTCTGGATGCCCCAGACTGCCTTTGGAAGTCATATCTTCGCTTGGCTGAAGTCACTGTCTTAAACATAGAATTCAGGCTACACACCACAGATATGAAAATAATATCTCTTTACTTGCTATTTACAGAGGTTGGTTCCAGCATATGCAAGTTTGCAGATGGGTACAAAGTTTGCTGTGCTCTCCCAGATGGCTCTGAGCAAGGTGCAATCTTGTTAAAGCCATGTTTTTCACAGGCGTCCCCAAATTCAGACTGACCCTTCTCACTCATGTAACTATCGTTTTATACCCTCCGGCTCCAACAAGATGATGAAGAAATCTCAGTGAAGTTTTACATTCTCCTGTTTGCCTCTCTGGTCTACATACCATCCCCCCCTCCCCCCTGTTAAGAGTCCTGTTGTCCCCCCATTAAGTGTCAGTTATGATACCCTTATTCCTGTGGGTGTACAGTCAGTTCCTTTCTCAGGCCCTCACATCTTTCCCTGCAGAAACAGAAAAAAAACACAGTATGCCTACAGTGCCTACTAATTTATGTGGGCACAGCTTGTGCTCCCATGACAAAATATGTCATACCCTCCCTGGAGGACACACTGCAGATGTGGCAATTTTTTCAGGCCATGCATGCCATGGGGAACCCTGCAACTGCCCCTCCCCAAACAAAAAACTCTACCTGAGAAGAGGAAGATGAGAGGGAACTAATTGAGCCTGAGGTATCCTTTGTGCAGGACATTGGTTCCCCTCCAAGTCAATGAGGACTTTACTTCACATTGCTCATTCATTAGCCAGGTGGCTAGCACACTGAATCTATCATTGCTGAATTTATCTAAAATTGCCTCTCTGATCCTTCCCTGTTGGAGTCCCAACCATCCCTGTTATTGGGCCTCCTCCTGGGTTCTACCTCAGCGTGTATCAGGCTCCTTCATTTTCTAAGTCACCACTGCCGCTCATTCCACCTGTTTTGGTCTCTGTATTTGCACATCAAAGTCACTCATAGTATTTTTGCTTAGCTCTTGTACTTTTTATATGCCCTTGTACCTTATTAAATTGTACTTTGTTTGCACTTTACTTTGTACCAGTCATTAATACTGTAAGGCCCACATATTCAAAGGAGATGCATGGTGCATCCCAGGAAATTCGCAAAAGCATGATATTCAAAAGGGAGAGATGTGTCGCGCATTTCCAAATGTGTGATGGCACAGAAATAATGTATGCAGTGCAAAAAAAGGGAGTGGGCACCTGAATATGCCGCGCAAGTGTATATTCAGCCAAAATGTGCGGCGCATCACAAAACTGTACTGCACAAAGTTAGGTATGTAAGGGGATGGCCTAAATCAGCCAGCCACCCACAGGCAGGCTGCAGACAGACGACCCTCATGACAGCCCTTGGAGGTGCACCAGGATGTACTACAGGCACCCATACACAGCAGTCATGTCAGGACGGTAGCATCCAAAGCCACTGCCGCGCTGTCCCAGCTTGCTGGGCACCTGCTGGGTGCCGCTGGGTGACACCACCAGTACCGCCCAGTCAGCCACCCCCATCACCACACCCATGTCAGGGACACCCAGCTGCCACATGCTAGTCAGGCACATGTGGCACATATACCAGGTGCCACGCCCTGCACCTATGTGGCCATCAGAGTGCCACCCGGTGGAGGCATGCACCCATGGTGGCGTCTGGGACGATGGTGAGCAGGATGCATGGCGGTGATGGTGGCAGCATGGAATGGGTCAGGGACGGCCCAGTGTCACACACCCACAGTGAAACACCATAGGTGCACACAGCACACCTGTGCCAGACCCACACCACCAGGCACCACATACATATCACTGATGCCAACCCTGCAGTGTGACAATGCCACAGGGGCCCTGGGTATGGGTCACTGTGGTGTAATGGAGGTGGACCATGCACAGCTGTGATCAGCTCAGGGCAAGGGTGGCACCACATGCGGGCTGGAGGTGGCAGGGGCATGCCCCAAGGACACTGAACCCCTCCAGTGTTGTGTGTGCTGCCATCTAAGGCATGGACATGGCAATGAGTTGTAGCACTGCAGACCTCTCCACTATCCCACAGTATGGGGTACGGCACTCATGTTATCACTCAAACACCCTCTGACCCACATGCAGTGGGTGACATTACACACTGAGACTGTTATGCAGAATTGTATGACAATATGTGATGCTTGGTATCAGCATACAGTAGCAACATTGGTGCACTTATTTCCACAGTCTTCCAAGCTTGCACTGTCATGTTTGCTGCTATGTCACACATTCTAACCAGCTGTTACACACCTTGGCACACATTTGTGTGCTGAGGGGTCGAGGGGTATGTAGCACTCTACTCAGGTCACTGCAGTCCACCCACACATAACCATGCAGTCTCACCTGCCTGCTAGACTGCAGTACCTCCTGATTACCTTTTTGGAGTGGTGGTGCTGCCCTGTAATGCTGGAACTGCGCATTCCAATGATGTGCAAATGGCCTGATTACATTCCAGTAACAAGATGCAAATGCGCTGTTTGGGCGCTGACTGTGCAATGAGGCCATTTGCATATCCTAGCTGAATACTGCAGATCTGTGCACTGCGTAAGTTGCTTTGCATCGCACACTTCTGTATGCTCTACACTATACTCTGGGCACCCACCACGCATCTCTGACTGCATGATTGTGCATGTTCGGGATATTCAGCCACACATGCGTGATCACACAGTATGGCACAACTTCTGAATATACCATTATTTTGTGCCGGCACAGTAGAGTTGCATGGCATAAGCACTTGCGTGATGCAGCTGCCACTTTTGAATATGGGGCCCTGTATGATTTTATTATTATATTTCCTATTCCCTCTCCCTGCAACACACCTGGAAATGAGCATTGGCTCAGTGTGCCTTTCCTGGTTACTGATTTTCAAATAAATAAATAATCATCTACAGAATCAGAAGTGGATATAGAGGAAGCAGAGGTTAAGCATGCTGGAGCTAACTTCCTCCATGAGGTTGACGGTTCCCATCCACAAATACCTCAAGAAGGCCACAGTTAGGATGCTAGCCACACTGCATAAAGTACTGGCCATTGATAACAAACAGTGGAGACAATGACAAGGTATCAGATGGACAGATAGTTCAGAGTTCTCTATGCCCACCCAGACCATAAGCGAGTGGTATAATGCACAGCCTGCAAAAAGGCTAAAGTTCCTCTTGCATCTCTTCCTCCAGAAAAGGATTCCAGAAAACTGTACCATATGTCTAGGAAGGTGTAAATTACCTCAACTTTTTTGGTGAGCAGGCAGCCTATGTTGTACTGCACATTATCAGCAGGACTTTTGCCGTGCAGTCCTGCCATTTGTATGACAGTTTGTCTATGCAGGAACATACTCACCTGGCTCACACAGTGAAATCGGGCCTGGAAGCTTCAAATTGCCAGTTTTAGATAGCCATAGAAGTGGAGGACATAGCATCTTGGGCTCTGGCAAATGTGGCGTCAGTCAGGAGATTTGCAGGGCTCATGACAACCTCTCTGACCCAGGACACAATGAGCAAAGCTACTGATTTCACATTTACTTGGGAATCAATCAGATGCCCAAGTGAAAAAGCTGATGAGCAAAAGTCAACTCTGAAAAACCCGACTGAAAAAGGAAACGCTTCCTCCTTCTATAGGCCTCATAGATAGGGAGGTATTGGAAGGGCCTATTATAGCAGACCCTATATGTACCATGAATATCCTATTCAGAGGAACACAGGGAGAAGCAGAGGTATGAGAAGACTAAGACAGAAGGCTGCCTCAGCTCCTCCAGCTCAGGCTAAGCCCAACCCTTCACAATTTTGCCCATGTCACCATAGCCTTATTGCCAGTAGGAGGCACTTATCTTACTAGTTTCAGGAATGGGTAACAAATTATCATTGATAAGTGGCTCCTGGAGATAGTGGGACAAGGCTTAGCCCTTCAATTGGAAAAATTTCCAAAGTTAGGACAAACCACAGTCTTTCTGGCTCAAATGTGAAGCAAAAAAATCCCACTGAATCTGGAGGTGACAAAACTGCTACAGTTAAGAGCAGGGGAAAGAGTCCCTGTCTCCCAGCTGGGAAAGGGCCTTCTTTCCAGACACTTTCTCGCACTTAAGAAAAATGGGGAATGGTGATCATTCTGGACCTAAGGTTCCTGAAGAGGCACTTGAAAATAGAAAAGTTCAGAATAGTAGTACTGCAAACAGTAATGCCAACCCTGCAATGAGGGGATTGGCTGGGATCTCTAGATCTGAAAGAAGCATGCTTTTATGTCCCTATAAGACCAAACCACAAAAAGTACTGTACCTAAGGTTCAGGATAGGTAGTGCCCAGTATCAGTTCACTGCAATGCCATTTAGTTGGGTCTCAGCACCCAGAGTATTCACAAAGTACCTGGCCATAGTGGCAGCACATATGCGCAGCCAGCGAATACTGTATCCTTACTTAGACAACTGGCTAGTAAGTGGGAAAACAATAGTGGAAGTAGTACACTCAATTCAAACTGTGACAAGTACGCTGCACTAGATAGGCTCCCTCCTGAATTTAGAAAAATCCCACCTAGAATCCAGTCAGGTACTAAAGTCCATAGGTACAGAATTTGCATGCTATACCAGGGAGACCCTGTCTGCCAATTCAGATACCAGAAACCCTCATCCAGTGTGCAACTCATTTGTGCCAGGAAACAAAAAGTCTGCTCGGGAATTCCTACCATGGTTGGGCCACATGGGTTAGACCTCATCAGTAGTGCCAAGGGAAAGGGTACAAATGAGGGCTATTCAGTACCACCTAAGACAGTACTGGCATCAGTAACGTACTCCACTAGGGCAGCTAGTGCCAGCCACTCAGCACTTGGTATAAGCCTTAGAGTACTGGAAAGATGTAAGCATCCTCAGTAAGAGCATCTCCATCAGCCTTCACCAACAAAGATCCTAACCACAGATGCCTCCCTCCTGGGATGAGAAGGAGGCCACCTGGGGTAACCAAACAGTGAATGGACCCTGGGACCCACAGGAGTGCCAGGAGCACTTAAGTCTGTTAGAGCTCTGGGCCGTACTCCTGTTCATGGAGTCTTTCTCCTTCCTGTTGCAGGATCAAACAGTCATGAAGACAGACAATACAACTACAATGTATTAGATAAACACACAGGGAGGTACTAGGTCTCTGAAACTCTGTACAGTGTCTATGAATATATAGAAACTGGCATGTTCTCTAAATGTAGAAACCTGCGAATTTCACAACTGCGAAATAAAATGAAATTGGGTCCATAAAATAAAAATGAAATACTCTATGCACAACAAACTGATGTAAAAAGAACAAAAAAAAACAAACATTGTTTTTAGGTGAAAAATACAATAAAAGCATCTGCAATATTGCAGCAGCTCTAAATTATGTCCAATTAAGTGATATGGGGCACTCTGTGATTGCGATCAGTGAGTGTTAAGTGTTTGAGGTGAATGTTAAGTGTTTAGAGGACAGGATAGTAGGGATGGCAGAAAATGGAATAGAGAGAGAGAGAGAAGACACAGAGAAAAGGTACCACGCTAAGCTGTTAAACCCTCTCTAAAAAGTAATATTTTTTTTAGCAAAAAATCGATTTCCTATACATAAGAGCAGGGACGTTCTGCAATTACCTCCGTCGAGGGGTGGGGGGAAGGGTGAACTTGAAGCATGAGCGCAATTGTTTAAATGCACAGATCATTTAAATGTTTTATTTTGTAATTCTGAAATTCACTGATCTCTACAAATTGCCATCAAATACTTTGTCCCACCATCAATGGGGAACAGAATTGTTCCAGCGACTGAGACCTGTCGTAGGTGGTGGGGCTTGTGTGCTCAAAGGCCTGTGCCACCTGAGGTATTGTCAGCACTCCCAGCTTGGACCATCAAGCTACCTGCTGCCTACAATGTCCTCAGAAGCAAAACAGATGTAATGTGAGTGCTCCCTTCTATTTTTCATATGAAATGTTAACTGCCTTGCCAGGTGAAAGAACAGATGATGCGGGGGGCAATACATCATAACAGTAGTAGCCTTGACATCAAGTGGTAAGAATGCCCTTGGTTCCTGTTAAGTTGGTCACTCGTTGTCTTGGCTGCATACAGCAGTCAAACAAGGAGACTGCTATTCCGCCAGCAGTGAAAACAAACATTCAACAACACTTGACAAGTTAAGGTCAAAAGCTATAAGTTTTTTTTTTTTGATCTTTGAATAATGATTGAATATAGAGAAAACTGGTTGGGTAACCATGCAGAACCAATGTGTTCTGCCACAGAGAGGTCTGGTTCCCTCTGACCGCAGGAGTGAAGCTTGAGAGGTCCCAGGGAATCAGACCCCGATGTGGCAGAACTCACTGGTTCTGCATTGGGTTGCCCATACAGTATTTTTCATAGTGTATGGTGCCTGAAAATATATTTTAAATGCTAATATTTTAAATATAAAATACAGTCTGGCTGCTTTTTATTAGTCCGTGTTACTGGCTGATTGCTAGGTTCACTGGCCATTGCTAGGGAACCAGACCAGTGTACATCGCTAGTGCATCTTTCAATTGGCTGGTAGTTGAATTAGGGCGAATCTTAACAAAAAAAACATGGCGGCCATACTCTTGCTAAGTGAGAGACTGTCTATTCATAAAAGTAAATATAATATCTGGTTGATCCTGCCAGTACAGAGTTTGTATTTTATTTATTGAAAATGTTCCACAAGGAAGGCAAGCTGAGCAACAAGTTGCTCGTCTCTCGGTGCAACCTGGGGGGTAGGGAACAATGGGATAGAATACAGAGAAATGTTACAATGCTGGAACACAATTAGTTTTCTTGCATACAATGAGAGCAGGAGGGATTACAGGTGGATCACATTGGCTAACAATGCAACAGTCGACTATAGTAGCTATGAAGAAACATATAGCAATAAGGCAACAGTTGATAACACTGGAACGCATGTAATAATTTGGCAACAGAATGTAGCACTAGATGGTAAGGTGACACAATAGTAATTGGTAGCCATTAGTGTAACATAGTTATTCAAGTTTTACAGTGATAGGAGTAATGACAGGAAGAATGGAAGAAGGGAACAAAAAATTGTGGAGGGCAGAATGGAAGATGGGAAAGGAAATTTATGGAGAGACGCAGGCAGAACATGATTTTCGAGGCAAACAGATGACAGGGTGAACTAAAGTGCATATAAGAGGGGCATTGGGGTAGGTTATAAGTGCTTAATTTAGTGTAGGGGTAGGCCAGCATTAGGCTATGTCAGCTGGAAGGGGGATAGGAGGAGAAGACAGGTAGAGTGTGGTAGCGTGATGAGAGAGAGGTATTGTAGGTGGGGGGTATCCAAGGTAAGGGGAAGGGGAAGGAGTTGAAATTTAACAGTGTCCTGTTATCCCTATATGGGCAGAGTGGTGGACAGCCCTACTGGTAGGACACAGGTTATAGATAGATAGATAGATAGATAGATAGATAGATAGATAGATAGATAGATAATTTTATTTATATAGCACCCATCCAGGTGATCTGAATAACTATAGACTAATTTCCTACTCCCTATACTTTCTAAAATGTTGGAGAAAATAGTACACAGCTTAGGAAGTTCCTGGACTCCTCTAATCTGCTTAACCCACTGCAATCAGGATTTAGGCCATGTCATAGTACAATTTCAGCCCTTGCAAAGGTGACTAATGACTGGTGGGATGCCCTTGATAACAAAAACTTTGTATGTGCAGTATTCCTGGACTTTAACAAGGCATTCAACACTGTCGATCACAACCTGCTTTTACATACTCTCTATACAATTGGCCTTGACCCCGTCCATGAGATGGTTCTCAAACTACCTCGTAGGTCATCTTCAGCAGGTAAAAGCAGAAGGGGAATTCTTGCCAATGAAACCCTTGCTCAGGGATAGCCCACAAGCCTCCATATTGGGATCACTGCTCTTTGCAATCTGCATTAATAGTATCGACTCAGGAAAAAAATCTGCAAATATTCATCTTTTCGCAGACAATACAGTCCTTTATAATAGCAGACCTACACTAGACCTACCCCCGAAGCAGCCTGCTCTGACTTACAGCAGGAGTTCAAGCAGCTCCAATTAAATCTACTGAACAGGAAGCTTCTTTTGAATGCTAAAAAAACTAAGGCTATGCTTCCCTCTCCCCTAATCTATACCCCTAATACCTGCTACCCTAGGATTCATACCAAAGCTTACTACTCTCCTAGGTGAATCATTAGACTTCGTACCCAATTTCCATGTATCTGGGAGTCTGGATTGACCATAATCTCACCTTCCTTCCTTCCTTCCTCATATCAAGGAAGTAATGAAAAAGCTTAAGCAGAGACTTGGCCTATTTTATAGGATCAAACACCTGCTGACTTAGGATGCTAAAAAAAGGCTGGTCCAATCCACCTTCTGGACTATGGTGACTTCCTTTATGGCGAAGCTCCTGCAACTGCATTAGCTAAACTTGATGTGCTGTGCCATCGAGCCATAAGATTGATCTCTGGTGCGTCGTATTCTATGCATCACTGCTCTCTCTACAATTTATTTTGCTGGTCATCTCTCACTTTCAGAAGGCAAAGAAATGGCGGCAAGGTGGCACTGAGGGCTGAGGTGCTGGTCGCCTAATCTCACGCCACACCGGCGACCCGTGTTCGGGAATGAGCACGGATCACTGGGGGTCAGCAGGGGAGGAGAAGGACTGAGCATCCTTTGGACAGCTCTCCTTCTCCAGGGAGGGGGGCCCATGACAGTCAGAGTCTGAGTGCCCCTTGGCGGAGGCTGAGGGACACAGCACTGCACTGTGCTTTGGGAAGGAGCTAGGGGCAGACTCCAGGAGGGAGCGTGTGCAGATGTGTGCATGTACCCCTCCACCAGCATCATTGCACGTCCTCAGCCCAGGGGAGAAAATGGAAAAATTGGGCGCCCCAGTCGCAGCAGCTTGATGGCCATGACTGTACCGGCACCAGCTCTGGAGGGGATCACTAGTGCAGATCCAGTCTCAGTGGGCGAGTTGGTCGACTCCTGCTGCCCCACCACAGGGGGATTAGCCATGGGGTAATTGAGTGATCACCCTCACGGGAGTCTGGCGCGGGTCAAACGGTGGCTGGAGGATAAGGCTGCCTAGAGACTTAGGCCAACTGGGAGCCCACAGGGAGAAACTAAAAAAAAGGCAAAGAAATGCTGCCTTCTGGATTTATAGAGTAATCACAAAGAAGTTGCCTATGTACATAGCTGACTGTCTACCCTTAAGTACAATAAGCAAGTATGCATTGAGAAACTCCACTTATATCACCTTATCCATACCTACAGTCAAATCAAGATTCGGTAGGTCCTCTATAAGTTTCACTCTACCCCAACTGTGGAACAAATTTCAAAAAACTCATAAGGTGGCCCACCCTATCTCCCTGGCCTCATTCAAGACACTTTATTCACGATCTGTCAAGGAGGCATGTAAATGCTTCCCCTGATTGTGGCCTGGTACTACCTGTCTGCAGTCGCCTCCCTCGGTGCACTTGACACCATTCTCACTAAATAAAGTTGTTGCCTCCCATTGCTGTGTATCTCCTCCTTCCTCCTGTCTCCTCTGCATCCTTCTCTTTCCTCCTCCCTCCTACTATGCATAATGTTTCCACTTCCTTTTCCCTCCCCATATGTGAGGCGCTCAATGGGTTTCCTAGTATTTATTTATATGTTGCCTCAAGGATACTCTTATAGTACTGCCTTCAGGCATTTGTATATATTGTACATATTGTCTGTATTTATTCTGTACATACCATTATATACAGCTAATTTTTGTACATATTTGTGAAATGTCTGTACTTTCGAATTTGAATGTATCCGCCCATCCCCTACCCCCCAGGACGCATATGGAATCGAGCGGTAGTCTGCTCAGCACGTCTTCCTGGTAAAACTTTTAAATAAATAAATAAATAAATAAAATAGAGTTTTTTGCCTTCTCAAACTATTGTTCTCCAGATTTCTCTATTGTATAAGCGTCACATCGTTATGTATTCATCCTGTGTACCCATATTCTGCATTATGTATACTGTTTTCTTATTGTACCTTATACTTATCTTAACTTCCCAGGTCCACCTTGAAAATAAGTTCACTCAATGGTGTTTCGCCTGGTAAAATAAAGATTGATTGATTGATTGATTGATATAGTAATGCAAGGGGGGGGGGTGTTGGGGGAGGGATGTTATGGGAGAAGGTAGCAGAGGTCAACTATAATAGGGGGGTAGTACCCCACCAGTTTGCTGGGTGGCTCTGCCTGCACAAGGCAGTGATTGAGCAGTGACTGAGGGGGTGCAGTAAAAGGAGAAATAGGGGAAGGAGATAAAGTTATTGCCCACTGTGCACTATGGATCCTGCCTAGACAAGGCAGAGATCGAGCTCACAGGAGGGAGATAGATTAAGGGTAGAAAAAGAAGGTGAAGGAACACTTTAGGAGGAGGGAGAGTAGGGGACTAGGAGGAGCACGATCAGAGGAAAATAGGAGCGTTGGGAAGTAGGCATTTGGTAATATGGGTTATGGGGAGAATGCAGGGGGGATTAGGGAGGGTCATGGTAGGCACAGGAAGGGGCAAGGAAGTTCTTGCTGGCAGAGTTAATGGAGTAGCAAGAGGATGAGCAAAGAATTTGAGGGGGATATGAATTCCAGATTTTTGTGAGGCGATAAGAATAACCCGATTAGGCAATAAGGGTGGAGTGGCATGGGACCTCCAGGGTTCGTGAGTCGGCACATCTTCTGGAATGGGAAAGAGGGGGGCAGTTGTAAAGGCAGGGGATAGATAGGAGAGAAGTTCACCCAGCCAGTGCTTGGAGGTGAATTTTGCGCAGTTAGAGAGACGTCGGTTTGTCTGGGAAGGGAAGGATAGGGAATGGTAGCGATCACAGTGATGAGTGCAGAAGGGGGCATCAAGGCCAAAACGGCAAAAAGAGTTGAAGAGGTTATCTAGTCTGGCCAGGGAGGACTTAGGGGCAGCACCGTAGACTACGTCACAGTAGTCGAAGATAGGTAGGATCATCTTGTAGCAGAAGTGCTGCCAACGCCGGTACGTATTATCTGGTTGATCCCTGTCATTTTCGGTGAGTGCAGCGCATGCGTCGACATGAAGCCTTTTGAATCAATAGAATGTTGTTCTGCACGTATAGGCCAAACAGCATTCTAAGAACTGTTTTTATCTGTTCTGAACACCTTTTCAGCACAGATGAAAAATGAATAAGTACAATGTTCCGCCATACACTATAATGCTGTTCTCACTGCTTGACATGTGTTTTGTGTATAAATGTGATTTTGTGTATATTTAAATTAATTTTGAGACTGCTTTGTAACAAAATGTAATATCAAATATCAAGAAATAAAACAACATTTTAGATGAATAAAACAAAATAACAAGAATCCATGAAAAATAAAAAAGATATTTTTTTTTTAAATAAAAATAAATTTAAACCCCAGGAATCATTCAGTATGCTTAACTAATGCAGTCAGCCTCCTGTGTTGAACTGTCTCAGAGCAGAATGGAATGTATGTAAATAATGGAACTCTCATTGGCTCATGCCAATTTCAAACTGCTGCCCCTAGTAACTGCTGTGTTCTGAAATGTTCAGATTCATTTCTCCACCTGACAGTTTGGATGCCTTGGAGAGCTTTCCTCAGCTTTTCTCAGAGATTGTTATTTTTCGTGATTAGTTCATTTTATTTTATTTTATTACAATTGCTGCCCCTATTCAGGTATAATTAGTGAGTTTTAGTGGATTTTTATAGTTATTTAGCGGTACACTACTTCACGGTTCTAAGGAACCACAGGACACTACAGTTTCTTTTTTTTTTTTTTTATTTCCTTTTTTCTCCCTCCTGCGTTCCTACCCTTTGGGAGTCACCAATGGAACCCCTCTCTGCCACTGACTTACCTTCTGCCTAGGATCCCTCATCCAGCCGCAGATTGCCCCCCAGGAGGGGTTCAGGGTGGGGTGAAACCCCCATACCTTAAGTGTCTTCTCCGGTCCCTATGACAGCGACAGTCGGTGGCACATCAGGAATGGGTTCGGCACTCCGTCTACCTGGCTCTGGAGGGTGTTTTTCCCTGTTCTGTGGGGACGTTGCTACCCCCTGACATCAATGCGCAAGTGCCAACGTCCCCCCCCCCTTAGTAATGCAACCTCTAGAGGTGATTGGTTCACTGGCCTCCGCCCGTGACCAATCGAACCCCTGAGGTGCCCACGAACTGTCGTGCCCCCAGCCTCCACCAGAGGTCACTGTTCATCGAGGTGAATCCCCACCCTCCCCCAGAGAAGGCAAGCTGTCGTCGGATGCTCAGCCTTTCTCCTCCTGGCCAACCCCCAGCAACCCGAGTCATCTCCTGAACCCGGGTCACTGGCGTGGTGAAAACCACAGTTTCTGTGGTAATTTTGCCACTCTTTTATTTATTTTTACTTATAAGCACTCGGGTTCCTTCCTTAAACCTGTTGCACTATTTTATTTAACTTTTAAGTTTTCGATCAGTTCCTTTCCTGTTAGGAACCAAGTGTTTCAATTGGTTCCGTGGTTTAAATTGTGTGTGGAACTGACTATTTTTTTTTACAGTTTAAAGTTATTTGATTGTGATTTGGGAACCAATCAATTTCTTCTTTTTTTTTTAACTCGGCTGTTCCTGACACTAATGTCAGAGACACCTCGTAAAACGAAAAAGACAGGACCAAATGGTTTTAAGAATTGTATTGGTTGTGGGCAAATAGTGTCCAAAGTTGATAGGCACTATTTGTTCATTACTTGTCTGGGACCTAGTCATATCTTTGTAAACTGTGACATCTGTAAAACCTTTTGTTCTAAGACCTTAAAAAATGAGCCAAAAAAACTTGGAAGAAATGGCTACTCCTTCCTCCCTTTCAAAGCCCATGGAACCCCTGGAAGAAGCCTCCTCCTCTAAAACAGATAAAAATAAAGAACTGGTGGACCACAAAAACACAGAGAAGCCTGATTCATCTAAATCTAAGAGACCAGTGGAACCAGCTACAGAGCTGGTTCCTGCTAAAAGAAAGCATGAAGAAAAGCATTCCACTGTGCCTCCTGCTGAAAAAGCAAAGGAGCTCTCAGCGGACAGACCGACAATGCCCTCAGCTGAGGACATAGCCAAAGCCTTGTGGATATTACAGGCCCTCCAGGCTGTCGGTCCCCTGACTCCCACACGAGTTCCCACAGTTCCTACTTCAGCCACCCCCCATGCAGGATTGGCATTCTTATATGAGGAGCCAGAGGATGATGAGGAGGAAGAGTAAGGGGAACCCATTGAACCTGAAGTCACTCCTGAGCAGGACTTCGGTTCTCCTCCCCAGGGCCCAGAAGATTATGCAATTCACAATTCTTTAGTGAGACAAATGGTTGATACCCTCAACCTACCTATTCAAGAGTCAGTTGAGGATGAAGAGGAAGCTGACTTCCTAGATGTGATGGGGCTCACCCCCACCAAAAGACTTTAACTGCCTACCCATAAGTCCCTTAGGAAGGCCATGCTTAAGATTCTGCAGACCCCACTTCTGTGCCAGGGGTGGACAGAAAGGTGGATAAGAAGTTGTCAAATGGCCAGATCTAATGCTGACTTCTTATTTATACATCCTGACCATGAGGAGTTGGTGCAGGCTGCTGCATGTGAGAAGGCTAAGATGCCTTTGGCCTCCTTTCCTCCAGACAAAGACTCCAAGAAAATTAATGCCATGGGCAAGAAGGGATACCTGGCAGTTTCCCTTCTTGTCAGGCAGGCCAATTATATGGCCTATGCAGCACAGTATCAAAAAGCCCTTTGAACTACGGTGCTTGCCAAGGCAGATAAGATCCATGGGGAGGTGGCAGTGGATCTGAGCAAGACCACCAGAACAGCCTTGGATGCCACAAAATATCAGTTCAATATGGCAGTAGATACTAATGACAATGCTGCCAGGCTAATGGCACTCACAGTTTCTGTGAGAAGGTTTGCCTGGCTTAGGACCACAAACCTTTCTTAGGATACTCAATGCAAGGCCAAGGATTTCCGCTCTGAGAATAACTCTCTTTTTGGGGACAAAACAGAGGCCTGCATGAAAAAAGTGGAAGAGTACAAGGATCTCAAGGATGCCTATTTCCACATCCCAATCCGACCCAGTCACAGAAAGTACTTGATGTTCAAACTGATCTCAGGTCACTACCCATTTGCCACCATGCCCTTTGGCCTGACCTCAGCCCCCAGAGCATTCACAAAGTGCCTACTCATGGTGATGGTGGCTCATCTGAGAAGGCAAGGGGTCATAGTATTTCCTTACCTGGATGACTGGTTAGTCATAGGACAATCCCCTCAGCATACCAGACAGACTCCTTAGCTCTTGCTCATAACACTCTGGAATCTCTGGGATTCCTGATAAATGCCTAGAAGTCCCAAAGGGAATCTGTACAGCTTCTGGAATTCATAGGTGCAGAGTTGGACACTCTGCAAGGAAGGGCATTTCTTCTTCAGGACAGGGTAAACAGTATCCTGGAGCTGGCAGGATCATTCAAACTAAACAGACCCAGGCCAGAAAGACACTTTCTGTAGCTGTTAGGTCACATGGCAGCAGCCACAGCTGTACTGCCAAGCTTAAGGTTCCAGATGAGAGACATCCAGTTCCACTTAAGGGCTCACTGGTCTCAAAGGAGGGATCCTCTGGCCAAGCTGGTGTCTGTCAATGGTGGTTAGACAGAGAGAATCTCAGAGAGGGAACTCCCTTTCAAAAGGAGATCCCTTCAGTGGTGCTCACTACAAATGCCACCCTGTTGGGATGGCAGGCACACAGGCTTAACCTCACTGCCAGTAGCACATGGTCCCCCCAGGAATCACTCCTGTGTATCAATCTGTTAGAGCTCAGGGCAGTGTACCTGGCTCTTCAGTCATTTGCACCCCAGCTAAAGGGCAAGATAGTGCAGGTCAGGACAGACAACACAATCACCATGTATTAAATCAACAAACGGGGGGCACCAGGTCAACCTTACTCTGCACAGTGGCCATGAAGGTCCAGAACCTGGCCTACTCTCTGCAGGTGTCCCTGTCTGTCATACAGCTTCCAGGAAAAGACAACATTCTGGCAGACTCCCTCAGCAGGATCAGCCAGAACCACCATGAGTGGTCCATAAATGCACAAGTGCTGTAATTAGTGTTCAGAAGGTGGGGCATACCAGAGATAGATCTCTTTGCCTCCACAAGCAACCACCAGCTGCCACCGTTCTGCTTCAGACCTCTAGCCAAGGGGAATGTGCCACTGGATGCTCTGATATTGGACTGGTCAGTCAGATTTCTCTATACCTTTCCTCTCTTGCTCAGGGTCCTTATAAAACACAGGTCACAACCAGCAACAATGATATTGGTAGCACCAGATTGGGCAAAACAGCCCTGGTACTCCTTCCTGTCAGCCCAATCAATGGCACAGCTGATTCACCTCCCTCAGAGGCACAATCTGCTGACATCCTTGCAGGACAGGATACTGTACCCCAGCCTCAAGTCAATCCGCCTAAGGCTTCATTCTTGAAGACTTAGAGTTTGCCAGTCTAAACCTTTCTGAAGAGGTTCTGAATATACATAGGGGTTCTTGAAAAACCTCAACCAGTAAAACGTATGCTTCCAAGTGAAAGAGGTTTTCTATCCGGTGTGACCAAACTGGCATCCACCCTGCTAATGCTGGGTTTTCTGCCCTTTTGGACTACCTGACCCATTTAAATTCACTAGACCTTAGGGCTTCTACCTTGAAAGTACACCTGGCTGCAGTTTCTGCATACATTTCAGCCAGTAAGGACAGGTTTCTGGCATCTCATCCTGTCTTTTGTTAAGTTTTTTTAAAGGTTCTCCTTCACCATCACCCACCTTTGAGGGAACCAGTTCCAGCTTGGGACCTGAACATTTGCATTGCCAGACTAATGAAACCCCCTCTTTGAGCCCATGGCAACTGCAGATCTAAAGTATGTTAATTGGAAAGCTGCCTTCCTAGTAGCCATTACTTTGGCTAGGCAGTAAGTGAGCTTCAGGCCCTGTGCACAGACCTGAACTATATTTCTTTTCACAGAGACAAGGTGATGCTCAGGACTAACAGGAAATTCCTGCCTAAAGAGATTTCAGATTTTCATCTGAACCAGTCCACTACATTGCCAGTCTTCTTAACTGCCAACTCCAGCTCAGGTGAGCAGAAACTGCATAGCCTGGATGTCAAGAGGGCACTCAGCCATTACTGTGACAGGACAAAGTCATACAGGCCGGAGGTTACCCAGTTGTTCCTTACCTATGGGGAAGTAGGTAAAGGTAAACCAGCCTCTAGAAGAACCATTGTACACTAAATAGTGGCCTGCATTCAGTTCTGTTATAGCAAAATTGGTAAACAGACCACCCCCCAACCCACCCCAGGCCTCAAGGCACATTCTACCAGGGGCACAGCTGCTTCAGTGGCTGAAGCAAGGGACATGCCCTTACTGGAAATTTGCATGGCAGCTATATGGAAAACTGTTCACACATTCACTAAGCACTACTGCTTGACCATACAGTCCAGAAGTGATGCTAGGTTTGACACAGCAGTTCTGCAGTATCTTTCCCACAAATAGGTTCTGTACCCTACCTCCAAAGGTACTGACTGGTAGTCTGCATTAGTTAAGCATAGTGAGTGATTTCTGGGGTTTGAAGAAAAAAATACTTACCACAGTAATCTTGTTTCTTCCAGGGGATCACTCAGTATACTTAAGCTCCCACCGTGTCCCCTTCCAGGACCAGGAAAAATTTAAATTTTATTCTGCATCCTTGCTGGTCACTATATGTCCTAATATTTGTTCTGGTTAATGGTTACCAATGTTTTTTAGACAAGTTTAACTGTTGTCCCTTCTTACAGGGACCATTCTTTTAAGAGTTCATTGGGATCGGAATAGTGTTTAAGTAGTTTTAAGCTAGTTAGGGTGTCCTCACCTTGTTAGGCTTCATAATGAACCTGAGCATTTCAGAATGCAGCACTTACTAGCAGGGGTTCAGTTAATTTATTTTCAGTGGAAGTCTAAAACTTCCAGGACTCAAAATCTAGAAGTCATTCAAATTTTTGGGAAGTCAAAATACTTCCAGGATCCTACTTTTGGAAGTCAATACACTTGGAAGGACACATGTATGGATGTTAATATAGTATGTTAATGGTAAAATGCAGTTTCTTTAAGAACAATCCATCAATTCTGATTTCTATGCCTGCCATTTTGGAAGCTATCTAATTTTTGATTTTACATCTGGAAGTCAATGACTTCCTCCCTCTTTATTTTGGAAGTTTTTGCCTTATTTTTGGAAGTCAAATACTCCCAAAATGGAGTTAACTGAAGCCCTGCTTACTAGGGGCAGCAGTTTGAAATTGCCATGAGCCAATGAGAGTTCCTTCATTTACTACATTCCATTTTCTTCTGAAGCAGTTCAACACAGGAGGCTGAGTGCATTAGTTAAGCATACTGAGTGATCCCCTGGAAGAAACAAGATTACTGTGGTAAATAATTTTTTCTTCATGTGTCTCTATCTAAATGCAAGGATTGCTGCAGTACAACTAGCAGGCAAGGACAATGTACTGACAGAGTCCCTAAGCAGCATGGGTCTGGAAACATATGAATGGTCTCTGGACTAACAAGTATTAGACTCCGTGTTTCAGAGGTGGGGAGTTACAAAGGTGGACCTTTTTATCTCCTGGGAGAACATCAAGCTTCCCCACATTTGCTGCTGACCCCTCTAAGTAGGGACAATTTCATGGGATGCTCTCTCCCTTCCTTTGGTAAAGGGGACAAATTATTGTATGCTTCCCACAATTTCCACTGATCCTTAGAGTACCATTGACATTTAGAAGAGAATCAGCAACAATGATTCTGTTAGTACCAGACGGTGTCAGGCAGATCTGGTCCTCTCTACTGTTAAGAATGTCAAAGAGGAGGGGGCGCTAGAGAGCCATGCTATCAGGAGCTCGCACTTCACCTTGGCTCTGCAACTACTCTGGCATAAAATTTATATTTTACAAACTTCACTTGTTAATTTTTGCCACACTCAATGCCTCTGAAAAGAGAAAGAAGTACTGATCATCCTGATATCTTTTTTTGTGGAAACTGGACAAGGATTCAACCATGGGCTGCCCAAAAGGAGCTACAGGTTGTCATGCTCAGAAGCAACAGCAGGTCCTACCGGAGACCTCGGGGAGTAATGGAGCCCAGAAACTCAAGGTAGCGGGAGGCATGCCACCTTGGGATAGTATCTTAAATGTGGTCCTCGATATGGATCATAAAACTCAGCAAAACTTAAGAATGACCTCCCAAGATTCAAAAACAGAGGTGGCAGTCACAACAGCAAAGGAGGCTAATGGCTGGTCACAAAAGACTTTATCTACAGTGGTCCACCTCATAATAGAAAACACAAACCTGAGACACAGACTCGAAGCACTGGAAAACAAAAAAATGAAGAAAACAATTTACAGATGCACAGATTAATATCAATGGTGGTTTTTTTTTAACTTTGTTTCCCTCCTGGTCACGGCCTGTGGGACCTCCTCTCAGGCATCCTGTACATTTTCTGCCCGCCTGAGGCCCCCCCGAACTGTGCCTCCTCTCTCCCCCCCCCTGCAGTCAGCACCCCCGGTTTCACCCACCTGGGTTGGGTCACCTCTCCTCTTGGGCAATCTTCTAGGTCAGACTCCAGCTGCAGGAGAGGGCCCAAGGTGGAGGACCTGGAAGGCCAGTCAGGGAGAGCCCAGCGGAGGGCATGGGGGACAGGTGCCGTCACCTGTCCCACGAGCTGGTGTTTTCCCTACTCTGCACTCTCTCTCTCTCCCCCCCCATGCATGGCACATGCCCCGATGCTCTGGCACTTGGCAACCCTGCCATGTGTTGGCCACACTAATTACGTGCTGCCTGATTTGCTGCAGTGCCCCCAGTCTCCACCAGGGGCCACTAACATGCCGGGCTGACCCACCCCTACTTCTCCAGGGAGGAGAGCACCACAAGGGCACTCAGTCCTCAACCCTTCCCTGCTGACCCCCGGCGCCCGAGTTCGCTCCCGAACCAAGGTCACTGGCGTAGTGCAAGGTGTGGACATATCAGTGGTGTTGAGTAACCAATTTGTTTCCCATGTGAGCATCTAGTGCCCTTTTGAACTGATCCATGGTATTACTAAGAACTACTGATTTGTGCAGCGCATTCCAACACGATACTGCCCTCTCACTAAACCGTTTTCCCCTTTTGTTTATTTTGTAGTTTTCACCCCTAAGTTGCAACCCATGTGTCCTTGCGGTTCTACTAACTTCATTTTTACACAGACCTTAGGTTTCCCACAGTTCCTCATTCTGAAAAGCTGTATACACATAACATAAGTCACCTCTTAGTCTTCTATACTGTAGAGAATATAGATCCACATTATTTAATCCATCTTTATATGTTTTATTTTTTAAATTATCAATTCTTTTGATAATTTTTCTTTGTACTCTTTCCATCATTTTAGCACTTCTAGGACTCTGAGGTGCACAAAGCTGGGCACTATTCCAAGTGTGGCCTCACAAGTGAGGCATACAATGGGATGATCACCCCTGCATTCCTGCTTTTAACATGCTTTAAAATACACCCCACTTGGAATGAACAAGGGATATAATTAATATTTTAGATGGCATGTTAAAACATGTTGGTGAGGGTAATGAAACCAGTGCAATTCACATGGGAACAAATGATATAGGAAAAAAGCCATTACACTATATCAAGCAAGATTTTGTCAGACCTGGTAAAAGATTAAAAAGGTATGGAAGGGGGGTCACGTGACCGCTTTAATGGCGTAAGACGTGCCTTGGTCGAGCTCCGATCCCCGGGTAACTACAAAGTGGAAATCCGTCAGAATCTAAGGCAAATTCAGCACAAAATATGAACTATCGTCTGGGTGAAACGAAGATGGATGAATATATAGTTTTGACAGCGAGTAAATCGCAACGCGCGTGAGCTAAAAACAACAAGAAACCCACGGCCCCAGGGCAGACAAGTCATATAGGCCCGATCTCAATTTCAGCAGCAGAAATGATGGCAATTGGTAGGGAATTAAAGGATCAGTTCATGGAAGCACTTACCCCATGATTCGAGAGACTGGAGAATAAAATTGAGGGGAGACTGGTGGCAATTGAAGCACAGGTGGAAAGGCAGCATGAAAGAACTGAGGAGTTGGAGGGCCGAGTCTCATTCACGGAGGACATGCTGCATCCCCTTGAGAAGAAGGTGAGGGAGTTAGAGAAGCAATTACTCGAATTGAGAGAGTTACTGGACTACCAAGAAAACTATCACAGGAGGTCTAACTCACGACTTCGAGGCCTACCTGAAGGCATGGAGGGTGCGGATATCCTGGGCTTTTGTTCCAAAACTCTACCAATGCTGCTGGGTCTGAAACCTAAAGGAGGGGGTTACAAATAAGAGAGGGTGCACCGCACGGTCCAACCACGGCCCCAGAATGGTCAACCTCCAAGGCAAGTGATTTTTAGGTTTCATAATTTTCAAGATAGGGAAGAAGTATGGAAGGCCTATAGAGCTATGGCGGAGCTGAGATACGAGGGTGTGTGCCTGTATATGGCCCAGGATCATTCTGTCAGGGTGGGCAGGAAGAGAAGAGAGTTCAACGAGGTGATTACCCTATGTCAGAAGCTGAAACTCGAATGGTACATGATCTTTCCGGCAACCATTAAAATAAAGCATGAGGGGGCAACATATAGCTTTTGGGAAGCGGAGAAGGTGCATAAGTTTGTAATGGAGCTGCAGAGGAAGATTGGATGACTTTTTGTTTTGCTATCAAAGGAAGTGAAGCGGCCTGTAATGGAGGGTTCGCTGGGCTGAATTTGTAAATAGTTCTGGAAATATTGACTACGCACAGACTTATGTTGATTAGCAAAGACTCTGGTGGAAGTCTGGGAGGAGACCTACGTTTGAACCCCCGATAAGTGGTGGAGAGGACTAATCCCATAGCAGCCCCCCCCTGAAAATGGACTGCTTGATGGACTTGGAAGGGGCAACGACCTAGCAAGAAAGCTCCAGAGGAAGTATAGGACTTGAGGTGTTTTTTGCTTTTCTTTTTCCTTTTCTCTTTCCTGGCGCTCAGCCCTGGAATTGGCAGAGGAATCCTGGGGAACAGTGCTTCCTCCGATGAGAGATTGTAAGTGGCTGTGGAGAGCTGGGCGGGGAGGGGCCGGCACGTTGTATTTGATTCGTGCAGCCTACTCGTGCTGTCCAGAAAGAAGAGGAGGATACCCAGGAAGCACAGAATGGCACAGTGAGGCCTGATACTACGAGAGGAGCAGGCCTGAATCAGAGGCTGGGGGATAATAGAAGGAGGTGAATGGACTGGGAGGGGGAGGAGGGTGAGGGGAGCGTTTGGCCTTCCATCTCCCCTGCTTTAACAGCGAAGCAGTGGCTGAAGAGTGGAGACTATCCTGGTGGGTAGGTAACGTGGGGCCTAACTTAGTCAAGGGATGGAATTGGGATGACTCGACGAAGGGTGGGAGTTCTCAGCTTCCCCCCTGAGTCAACTTGAAGGGGAAGGGTGCTGGAGATAAGGGATAAAAATGAAGGGAAATCTTGGCTGACATGGAGGGGAGTGATGTGGGTTGGCATAGGGAACTGCTCCTCGATGGCTTCTGAAGGGGGATGATTGTTATATTCTGTGCAGGTCAAACTCCAAGCAGAGCACTGATGGTCATTTGATGTTCATGGCCCGGGGGTGGGGGGACAAGGTTGTTCGTAACAGTTTTTTGCAAATCAAACCCTGAAATCGATTACAAAGAGGGGAACATACATGATATCAAAATGCTGTATGTTGAGCTAAGTAGAAGTGAAAGATATATTGTACATAGGTTGGGGGGGAGTTTAAATGTTTTGTTATAAATGTTATATGTATACTACTGTTCAAGTCCACAATAGCAGAAGAAGCAGATAGAGAAATACCACATATCCAGAGAATAAGGAAGGTATAGCTGGATTTACGAGATGCAGAGGGGTTCTTGGTAATAAAATGGATCCAAAGGAAAAGATAAAGATAGTCTCATGAAATGTAAGGGGGGTCTCCTCGCTGATTAAACATGCCTCTATAATCACAGCCCTCAAAAGAGTGAAAGCTCAGGTAGCTTTACTACAGGAGACACACCTAACTCCCTCAGAACATCAGAAACTGGTAAGAAACTGGGTGGGGGCATGCTATGTGGCCTCCTTTTCATCCCATAAGAGGGGAACAGCAATCTTAATACACAAACATCTCCCACTGAAAGTATGTAGAGTGGTGCAGGACAAGAAAGAAGGGAGATATGTGTTTGTAGAGGAAACTCTGTATGGCACCCGGGTAACGCTGGGACGTATCTATGCCCCGGCAGTGTTTGAGCCAGCGTTTTATAAGGAGATTCTTGAGATATTAATAAGAGAACAATTTCAGGGATTGATAATGGGTGGGGATTTTAATTGTACTCCGGACCCCATACTGGACCACTCGGGTGGGAAGGGAAGGGGAAGGAGATGTATGAAAGACTGGTGGGAAGGCCTAGTGGACCTAGATGTAATAGATGCATGATGTACAGCCAACCCAAAGAGTAAGTAATTTACTTTCTACTCTCACCCTCATAAAACCTGGACAAGGATAGATCACATGTATATTGAGGGAGGGTGGTATCATAGGATGACAGATGTGAGGCATGAACCGATTCATGTGTCGGACCACGTCATGGTGACGATGACGTTGGAGCTGGAGGTGAACCAGGTGAGGTCTGGCACATGGAGATTCCCCCTGTACTTGATGGGGAAGGAAGAATTCCAGAAATTCTTGGTGGAGCAAGTAGAGAGGTATGTGGCATCTAATTGAGATATGGCCCCATCTAAACAAGTTTACTGGGATGCAGGAAAGGCTTATCTGAGGGAGCTATTATTGGATACGTGGCAGGACACAAGAAAGAGCAGTCCAAAAAATATGATGAATTACTCCAGCAAGTTAAGGACTTAGAGCGTAGGGTGGTCAGTGGAGATGAGGGGTGCACCCAGATTTTAATGACGGCTAGGGAGACGTTAAATAATATGTTGGCTGAGCAGGCAAGATCCCAGCTCTAGTTCGTAAAGCAAAAGTTTTACGAGTGGGGCAATAAGCCGGGGCCCATGTTGGTGAACTTGGTTAAGGGGAGGAGAGTTAGGACACGAATACAGGAGATTCGAGCAGAGGGGGGAGAGCTAATAAGGGACCCGCAGGCTATTGGGGAAAGATTTAGAAAATTTTACCAGGAATTATATATCAGGGGAGTGAGAGGATAAGGTGGATTCCACGAGGACCTTTCTAGAGGGGCTTAAGCTTCAGAAGATCACGGAAGAACAAAGGAAGGAGTTAGATAAAGAAATCTCCAAAGAGGAGATAAGGAGAGCCATACAGGCTTTGAAGGGTGGTAAGACAGCGGGACCTGATGGGCTCCCAGTGGAATTTTATAGGACAGTGGGGCCGGGGGTGGTTGATCTTCTCTGGGAGATTTTCCGAGAACCGAAGGATGGCAGTCTGCTCCCCGCCTCTATGGGGATGGCAACGATCTGTGTTATACCAAAACAGGGTAAGGACCCTCAGGAGTGTGCGGCGTATCGGCCCATATCCCTGCTGAACGTGGATGCTAAAATCTATGCTAAGGTGTTGGCCGGACGGCTAGAGGGACTTCTCCCCCAAGTGGTACATGCCGACCAGACTGGCTTTGTAAAAGGGAGACACTCGTATCATAATGTAAGAAGGGTTTTGAACATGGTGTATGGCTCTTCTTGGCACCCGGGGCGACGGCTCTTTTGGCCCTGGACGCCGAGAAGGCCTTTGACTGAATCGAGTGGGGATTCCTCTTTGAGGCTTTGAAAGAATTTGGCCTGGGTAGTGAATTTATTAACATGGTGAGGGCATTATATGCCTCTCCATAGGTGACAGTTTTAGTTAATGGGATCCTTTCGCAGAGCTTTGGCCTATCGAGGGGGACGAGACAAGGATGCCATCTTTCCCTGCTGTTGTTCGATTTAGCAATCGAACCCTTAGCTGTGGCTGTAAGACAGAATGCAAATATAGAGGGGTGGTTGAAAGGAAGGCAACAACATAAGTTGTCGATATATGCAGACGACATGATTCTGTATCTAGGAAACCCGGAAAGATCTGTCCCACTGTTGTTAGACACGATAGAGAACTTTTCAAGACTATCAGGATATAAGGTAAACTTAGATAAATCAGAAATCATGCTTTTGGGGAAAGGGAACCTTAAGGGACGTAAGACGTGGGGACTAAGAGAAGTTAAAATAAGTTTTAGGTACCTGGACGTAAATATTGGCAGGAATGTCTCGTATTTATATCGTCTGAATTTTGGACTGATGGTAAATGAGATGATAGCAGAATTAAAATGATGGAAACCATTACCAATATTGTGGTTAGGACGTATGAACCTGCTAAAAATGAACATCTTGCCGAGAATTGTATATTTATTGCAAATGCTCCCCATGGGGCTCTGTAAGAGAGATAGTAAGAATTTGGAGAAGAGCTTCTCTGATTTCCTTTGGTGGGGGAAACAGGCTAGGATCAGCCTAAGGAAACTAAAGATGAGTACAAAGGAGGGGGGACTGAATTTTCCTGATGTAAAGAGCTATTATCAGGCTACGCAATTGAGAATAGTGAAAGACTGGGTAGCGAGACCTGAGGTAGCCAGTTGGCTAGACTTAGAGGAGATGGAAGGGAAGGGCAGGTTGTTGGCTTATCTAGCCAAGGAAGGGAAGAAAGCATATATAGCCCAGGGCCGGAATAAATCCAATGGTGCTCATGACACTGCAGAGCTGAGAGCAGGTTAAGAAGATGGTAGGGGCTAGGGAGGCGGAGACGATGCTCTTACCTCTGAAAAACAATCAATTTTTTTGTCCCAGAGTAGGGGACAAGGGCTTTGAAGAATGGAACAGTAGGGGGATACAAAGAGTGGGGGACCTCGTAGGAGGAACAAATGTAAGATCCTTCCAAGAGTTGAAGGAGAATAAGGGAATACCAAGCAGTCATATGTTTCAATTTTTTCAGGCCAGAGATTATTGTATGAGCCTGAAGGGGTGGGGCCCTCGATCTCCCGTGTGGCAGCAAATTGAGACATTAGTGCTTAGAGCTAGGGGAGACCCCAAAGGCATGATGGGGAGGGCAGTCCACATACTCAGAGAGAACTTCTGGGGGCTGACAAAAAGCACAAAGCAGATATGGGAAAGGGACCTAGGACTTCCGATTAGTGAGTATAATTGGGGTGTTATGTTGGAAATGCATATGGGCCTTTTTACCTCTAACAAATATAAAGAAGCGGCCTACAAGTTTATACATAGGTTATTCTATCTGCCAGTGGTAATGCATAGATACAGAGTGGAGATAGCGGATAGATGCAATAGATGCCAAGAGCAAAATGGCACATACCTTCATTGCTTCTGGGACTGTCCCCGCCTACAGAGGTTTTGGAAACAAGTGGTGCAAAATATGAATGATACAATGGGGAAAGAGATCCCGCTGCACCCGATAGATTTACTGTTTGGTATAGAAACGAGAGAAGGGGAGGACTGGGCCCCATACAAGAGATGGATTAGGACTGTGCTTGCTCAGGCTAGACAGTCCATTCTAAATACGTGGGTATCGGCGAGGGATCCCTCCATAGAGCAGTGGCGGGCCTCGATTGTTGGAGCCCTGGCAATGGAAAGAAGGATATTTTTGGCAAGGGGAGACTAGATGCCTTCACTTCTAGGTGGATGCCAGTGCTATCAGCCTTGTCCATGGAGGAAGCTTTGATCGTTCAGAGAGGGACCTAGTAATGGAAGGGAAGCTAAAGGGTTCTCTATCTTAGAACTGGCAATGTGAAGGAGATGTGTGGTATGAGGAAAAGGGCATTTCGGAAATTAAATGGGAGTATTAAATGACACGAATAAAACCTAGGAGAATGTTATATGCTAATAAGAATGAAATAATGTGGACATATGTATATAGTTTTAAAATTGTCTGGGAGGAGGGGTTGTGTGGTGTAGATGTAGTTTTTTTTGGGTTTTTTTTTGTCTTGTAGGCCATGGTGGAATTATGTGATTGTATATTCTAGTACAAGAAGGTGATGCATGGGGCATAATGGACTGACATGGTACGATATGGTTTTGTTTGTGGTAAATGTTATGTCTGTCATTGTCTGTAGTTGGAAAATTCAATAAAAAGTTGAAACAAAAAAAAAGGTATGGAATAAGCAAAGTGGCTCCACTCGCAAATGTGTCAGGTTCCACAAAAGTCAACAGGCAGAATAAAACAGCACTGAAATCAAATACTGATGTTCAGTGCTAAATTTTATTACACAGCACAGTGTATACAATAAAAAAACACACAACCATGGCAACACTATTGTTATTAGAAGACGCTTCTAGGTGCCCTGACTGGTTTTGCGCATGCTCCCTGAAGAAGCACAAATGCACGAAACTGTTTGGGGCACCCACCAGCATCTTCTGATACCAGTTATGTTGCTGAGACTGTGTAAGTGTTTCTGCGAAAAAAGTAAAGAGCACTCACCCCTGCGTAGGGACACACCAAAAAGCAAGTCTTACACCTTAATGTTTTTCAATGCTATATTCCTTCATTCATTGTAGCACAGAGCCATACATGTGTAGGTAATGTGAAGCACTACCATCTTACATTTCACCTGACCTCAGAGATTAGTGAATTTATTTAACAAATGGGTTTACATGCAAACATCACCCATGACAGGTAAGTGTAACAACCAATGGGCTTGCAGGATTTCTTAAACCATAGCCAATCAGAATACTTTGAATCAAAGTGCATAATCACACACGTGATGAGTTACAGACATATTAAAGTCTATAAGTGTGCTATATTCATCTTGCTCCATCCAGAGTCACTTAATCATGACTTCATTCTCTGGCTTCTTTACACTTTAATCTTAATCCTAACTCTGCTCCAGGGAACCTGTATTGTGAAAACATCAGAAGAACAGTAAAATTAGATGCCATTAATCTCATTCTACCCCTTCAAGATGAGTTCCAGTGTTGTCATACAAATGTCTGAAACTCAGCACTTGTGTGATTATGCACTTTGGTTCAAATTTTATTTAAAGCTTTCTGATTGGCTGTGGTTTAAGAAATCCTGCAAGCCAATTGGTTGTTACACTTACTTGTCATGGATGATGTGTGTATGTAAACCCGTTTGTTAAATGTGTTCACTAGTCTCTGAGGAAGCCCAAGAAGTCGGGTTAAATGTAAGATGGCAGTACTTCTCACTGCCTACACCTGTAAGGCACTGTGCTTCGATGACTGAAGGAATAAAGCATTGAAAAACACTAAGTTGTAAGACTTACTTTTTGCTGTGTCCCTACGCAGGGGCGAGTACTCTTTACTCTTTTCAGTGTTACTACCTATTTGAACATTCACAGAAAAAGTATACAGCACCAGGAAACAACGGTGGTGCTCCAAAAAACAAGGACACAGCAACAAGAATGAGTTACAGCACCCATCATTAGTTAAGACTCACCACACAGTCGCTATTTTATACTCCGTTTATTTCCAACATATCAAGCTAGTGATCCGCAGCCCATAGTGGACTTAACAAAAGTGCTGCTGCATAATGATTACATTTCACTCAACTGCTGTTGAGCTTTATCATGCCTATTTGAAGAAGCACCACAACCCCAGTGATCGCCACCATCTACAGCCGTGTGTTTATTTTATACACTGCACTGCATAATAAAATTTAGTATTGCACATCAGTGCTTGGTCTCAGTGCTATTTTTTCTACCTGTAAAAGATTAAAAAGCACAGACTGCAGGGTGGTTATAGCTAAAGTGCTGCCAGTCCCACAATGTTCAAAGGAAAAGGAAATTATTGAGTTAAATGGTTGCATGAATGGTTCTTAGAAAACTGGGACTGCTTCTAGGGGAATAAAATTACTCATTATATGCAAAGAACAGTTTACATCTTAGCAGAATGGGGCTGAACTACTAGCTGCTAAACTGGATAGCATCATACACAGAACTTTAAACTAGATGATAAGGGTGTTGGGGGAAGGTTACATCTCAAAACACAATGCATCTTTGGGAAATAGAACAAACTATAAAATTAAAAAGGATGGGAGGGGTTTGACAGTGATGCTATTGAATGCATGTAACTTAGTAAATAAAATTGATTAAGAGTTAAAGTTGACATGCTCATGCCAGATGTTATAGCAGTAACAGAGACCTGGTGAGAAGCCAGTGGTAAATAGGATAGGACCATTGAATGGTGCCAGCTATTCAGTAAAGAAAGAACAGACAAGAAGTGTGGTGGTGTAGCACTTCATTGCATTAATGAGTTGCAGACAACAAAAGCTAATTAACGATGTAAGTGAAAATATAATATCAATCTGGGTTAACCACTCATAATTAAAAACTGCATATACCCCAGGACAAAAAGGACACACAAAACACAGCAATCATGTTCAAATGCTTTCAATACGTATTGTAAAGACAATGATGCATTGTTATTAGTTGATTTCAATATACTATAAATCAACTGGTTTAATCATACAGCCCCCTCAGGGGCAGGAAATGAGTTCCTAAATATAATAAAGGAGTGCAGTTTGATGAAACATATCAATAAACCAACCAGGGTGAGAATAAACTGGACTTAGTGCTTACCAAACACAATGATAATTTTGCTGATGAAATTGTAGATCCCTTATACAACAGTGATCATAATGCTATTGTATTTAAGTTCAACAGACAGATCATTAGGGACACAGGTAACCCAATCAAATTTAATTATAATACTGACAGCTATGAGTCAAATTATTTGAGTAATTGGGATTGGCGAACTACAATAGTTAAAATAGATATTGAACAGGGCTGGTGTATTTTTAAGGAGAATCTCATTGATCTTCAGGGAAAAATACATTGAAAAAAGGAATACATACCATAAAAAGAAAAGATTTTGCCACGGTTAAGTCAAAAAAAAAATTAAATAAACACTTTTAACTAGAAAGAAAGGCTTATAGAAAATTATGAAAAATCAGCTTAATGAGGGGAACACAAAAAGATATGAACCTATCGTCAACAAATGTAAAAGTAAAATATGGGTTGAAATATTTTTAAGGAAAATCTCTGTGATCTTCAAGAAAAATACATAGAAAAAAGGAATACATACCATAAAAAAGAGAAGGTTCTGCAATGGTTAAGTCCAAAAATAAGAAAATGTTTAGCTAGAAAGAAAGGCTTATACAAAATTATGAAAAATCAACCTAATGAGGGGAATACAAAAAGATATGAAACTATGGTCAAAAAATGTAAAAGTGAAATACTAAAAGCAGAAAAGGGACTGGAAGTCAAATTAACAACTAATAAACATAACCCCAAAGCTTTTTATAAATAGAATAATAGATATGTAAGTATATATTACAAGGCAGTAATCTTATCAAGAGGTTTTGGGGACTTGGAACTTCGACAGCGAAGCTCGAGAGGTTTTCAAAGTCCCCAAAACCTCAAGATGGGATTACAGCCTTGAAATAGATACTTACGTATCTGTTATTTTTTTTTTAATATATGGATCCAATTTCATTTGGAAGCAGTGGTCAGCCACTGTTATGAGGACTTTGTTGTGGCTGACTGCCGCACTGTCTCGCTCTTCTCACACGCCACAGACAGTTCTGTAAACCCCTCCCATCTTCTTTTCTCCTCAGCGCTCCTCTTGGTCTGAAGTGCAAACAGTTTGTTTGTTTTGGAGAAAACGGCAGTCTTACCTTTTTACTTGTGAAAGAACACAGGATCAGCTGGATAATTTTGAGTAGGAAGATAAAAAAAATGGAGAAGACTCATCGCTTGATAATCTTTCGCTAAGTGAGAGATGGCCGCCATATTTTTCCAAATGTTCTGCCCACCCAGTCATGAAAATTGACCAATCGGGAGGCACGCTTAGGACAACGTGGGGCCAGACAGCAACTTTCTGGGCTGTTATGCTGTTTGATACCAGTGTTAATACTATAGTTAAGCTGTGGAACTATAGTATTAACATTGATTGACAGTACTATTAACTCTGGAGGTGCAATGGTATTACCACATTTTATTTGCATGCTTTTTGAGTGTATCAAATTATTTATCCATATATTAAAATTACATAAATTCAGTAAGTAAAAATGCTCCAGCAACTGGACTCTTAAACTGGGAAACAGAGTTATAACAAATAAAGCAGAAATGGTGGAAGTAATTAACACCTACTTTAGTGCTGTACTGTATTCCAGGAAAGGGACGCTGCATATTATGTACCTGTATCACAATCTAATAGAAAATTCAACACCCGTTTAATGATCAATCACAATGAGTACTTAAAAAGTTATCACTGGATACATTTAAATCTACAGGGATAGATAATCGTATGCCTAAGCTATTAAAGTAAACAGCATATGCAGTCTCCCTGCCACTTATATGTAATAAATAACTGTATAATACTGAGATACCTGGAGAATGGTAGAGAGCGAGTGTGGTCCAAATATTGAGAAGTGGTATAAAAAGTAACCCAAGAAACACTGGACAATTAGTTTAACCAGTACACTTGGAAAAGTAATGGAGAGCAGCATCAAAAATATGAGTTGTCAAGAAGCCATTGATATAGGTATACCTGAGAGGTACCAGCATGGCTTTACTAAAGGAGGGTCTTGTACTATGAAACTGATATGTTTCTAAGAAAATGTGAGTTTAGCACAAGACAATGGTATTCCATCAGATGTAATACAGACTTCAGTAAAGCCTTTGCTATAGTACCACAGGGAAGCTCAAAACCAAATTAGCATCATTTAATTTCTGTAACACCTTATTAAGTCGGATTGAGAAATGGCTGGAGGATAGACCCAAAGGTCAAACATAAACAGGCATACATCTTCAATAGCAAAGGTAACAAGTGGAGTACCATAGGGATCAATCCTGGGACCAGCATTATTCACTGTCTATATCTCAGATTTAGGAAGTTACTTGAAAAATAGCATATTTGTGGACAATACAAAACTAGAGGGGGACACCATGGAAAAGCATAAAGCATTACCGAATGATCTAGCAATGCTGGGTGCATGTGCAAAGAAATAGGGAAGGATATTTAACTAAATTTAAAGCCATGAATTTTGGTAGAACTAGAACTAGCCCAGGGTAGAGGTATTATCTTCAGGACCAGATACTGTACAGCACATGGAGTGAAAGGGCGCTTGGTGTAAAAATTACTCATTACCTAAAATCTAAACAGCACTGTGATGAAATATTTAGGAAATTCAACTATAGGGTAAACTCAATTAACAGACACTTCATTAACAAATCTAGTAAAATAATAATTCCCCGTACTACAGATATGTTAGACCCCATATCGAGTATTTATTTATTTAGTTAGTTTTTATTTACCAGAGAGGGGCACTAGACAAAACATTTGCCTCTTTTCAGTCATGACCTGGAAGAACACAACATAGGAGGTCATCACAACATTATACAAGAGTACGGGGTACATACCTTTGCCAAGCAGTAATACAGAGAAATAAATCAAGTGATACAATATATTGGGTACAATACGTGATGGACATAGTGCAAGATGCAGGACTATGTATGCCAGTAAGACAACACAGAATCAAGTACTGGAATAGGTTACATTTGCCGGTATTGGCAATTAGCCCAACAAACAAATGCAATAGCTTAGACAATGTGTTGCATTGGTTCCCAATTTGCAGGAGGGGTAATATGCGCAAAAGAAATAATTTAAAAAGAAAAAAAAACAGTAACAGAATCAATAAAGGAACTAGAAAACAGTAGTTAGAGGAACATCTGAACACCTTAAATCTCTATGCACTTCATAGGGTAGGAGTCGGGGCAGAGGCACGGGGGGAGGGGGGAAGGGGGAAAGCCAGGGAAAGGTAAGGAAGGAAATGGGGTGGAGGGTGGTCATGCTGAATGCGAGGAGCCTTGGTAATAAGTCAGCTGAGTTGCAGGCTCTCCTGGCAGTGGAGAAGGTGGACATTGTGGCCATCATGGAAATGTGGGCCACCCAGTACTAGGACTGGAATATGGTGATCCCAGGGTATAGAATATTCAGGAAGGATAGGACTAAGGGGAAAGGGGGGGTGGCATTCTATGTAAAGGAAGGGATAAGGTATATAATGGAGGAAGGCAGAACAGAGGCCCTGTGAATGCAGTTTCAGGACTAGAAAGGTAGGACACTGAGGATGGGGGTAGTATACAGACCACCAGTACAAGAGGATGACCTGAACAGAGAGCTAGCTGAGATAATCAGAAGGGTCTGTAGGAAGGGGAACACAGTGGTGGTGAGGGACGTCAGCCTACTCGGTGTGGACTGGAGCAGTCCAACCACCACGAGTGCAAGGGAGCAGGTCACACTAGATGCATTTCAGGACAACTTCCTGGTGCAGTTGGTACATGAGCCGTCTAGATTGGAGAGGACGTTGGACCTGGTACTTTCAAATGGAGAGTCTGTAAGAGAACTGGGGTGGAGGACCCTCTGGCTGTGAGTGATCACCACTCTGTGTGGTTCATGCTCAATATGGGTAGGGAAACAGGGGGTATGGGGACCAGGGTGACTGACTTTAAAGGGGTGGACTTTAAAAGGATGGGGGAAATTTTGGGTAGGTATCTGACAGGAATTCAACCAGACATGGATGACAGTCAAAAATGGAATATTATTATGAAAGGTCTGATAGAGTCTACTGGGACTTGTATAAAGACACAGAGTAAGAAGGGAAGGGCAAAGAAGCCCAGTCAGTTAACTCGAGAGGTTATGGAGGGGGTGAGAGCCAAGAGGAAGGCATTTCGGAAACTCAAGACATCAGGAAGAGGGGTTGACAAGGGTGAGTATACAAAGAAGTCCAGGGAGGTTACCAGGCTAGTCAGAACAGCCAAAGTTTCAAGAGAGCTGAGACCGACACAGGGTATTAAGGAAGGAGAAAAAGACTTCTTCAGATACACTAAGAAAGAAGGAATAACAAGGACCAGATTGAGAGGATTAGGAAGGACCGAGGGTGGGTGGAAAAGGGGGTGGATCAGGCAGAGGCATTAAATGAATACTTCTGCTCTATGTTCACGAAGGAGAAAGGGTGGCAGATACCCCAAGGGAGAGATGCAGTGGGTAGTGGAGGGGTGACTGACAGAGGGATTACAGAGGACAGGATTCTGGAAGGATTAAGGGCACTGAGGATGGACAAGACAGCGGCACCAGATGGCAGTCACCCTAGGGTACTCAGGGAGCTGGCGGAGATCCTCGTAGGACCACTGGCTGACCTGTTAAATACCTCCCTGGACACAGGATGCATACCACAAAACTGGAGGATGGCCCATGTGGCGCCCATTCACAAAAGTGGCCCTAGGGATGAACCAGACAACTACAGACCAGTGAGCCTCACATCAATTGTGGGGAAGCTCATGGAGACAATCCTAAAAGAGAGGCTAATGACCTTTTTGGAGGACAATGGTCTCCAGGACGGCCAACAACACAGGTTTGTCTCCGGCAGATCCTGCCAGACAAATCTAATTGAGTATTACAAGGTATACACGTGTACAAGGTGACCATGATTGGCGCTTACAAAAGGGTGACTCCAATCACGGCGCCTGTCTGCTAGGCTACCTAGCAGAGTAGCGGTGGATACCTGGGTGGGCGGGTAGGGCCGAAGGAATGCGCGTTATACACACACATGGGGGAGGGGAGGAAGGTATGTGGGAGGGGTATGGCAGGCAGCTGCTGAGCTGGACTGCTAGTGTGGTGGGGTGGGTGGTCACTTGGGAGGTGCAGGGTTCGAGTCTGGTGCATGTTTTTTTTTTTTTGCTGGCAGGTGGCTTTTTATTTTTACAAGTTTTTCACACACACCCCCGACATGCACCCACCTGGAGTTGAGAATCCACTAGTAGGGGTGTGTGTGGGAGGGTGCAGCCCCCCGGCATTAAAAAAAAAACAAAACATAGGTCTCAGGCACCCTCTTTATCCTCACCGCAAGTGCGCATCGCTGAAATTCATTTTTGGCTATGCACACTCGCCGAAATGGGGATCGCTATTCTGCGATCGCCGTTATGACACAGAACTGTATTATGACTGTGTGACCAGGAAGCTGGACAGGGCCATGCAGTAGATGTCCTGTATTTGGACTTCAGCAAGGTCTTTGATTCCGTGCCGCATGGGAGGCTTGGGGGGGAAGGAAGCTGGAATGCATAGGGGTGGGGACAAAGATGGTCGGATGGATCGTCAACTGGCTGAATGGAAGGCAGAAGAGGGTGGTGGTGGAGAACTCTCATCACCGAGGGAAGTGATGAGTGGGGTGTCACAGGGATTGGTACTGGGACCAGTGCTGTTTGGGATATACATAGCTGATATCTCACACGGGATCTGGAGTAGGATCAGTATGTATGCTGATGATATGAAGATAGGAGCTGTGGTAGATGACACTGAAGGGTGGAAGGGGCTGCAGGAGGATCTGACCAAACTACAGGAGTGGTCGGAAACATGGCAGCTGGGGTTCAATGCCAAGAAGTGCAAGGTACTGTATCTTGGAGCTAGGAACCAGGGGAGGAGCTATCAGCTGGGAGGGGTGCAGCTAGAAAGCACTGTAGAGGAAAAGGATCTGGGGGTGCTTATAACGGGCAGCATGAACAACTCAGCTCAGTGGAGGAAGGCCGCAGCAAAAGCCAAAAAGGTGCTGGGGTGTATAGCAAGGGGAATCTCCTCCAGAAATAGGGAGGTGATCCTTCCCTTGTATAGATCTCTGGTCAGGCTACACCTGGAGTACTGCGTGCAGTACTGGCACCCATTCCTGAAGAAGGACATCAAATTCATTAAATTGTTGGAGGAGGTGCAACATAGAGTGACCAAGATGATCCAGGGATTGGAAGGAAAGTCCTACAGGGATACACTGGGTGAGTTGAACATGTACTCCCTAGAGGAGAGGAGAGAGATAGGGAGGATATGACTGAAACCTTTAAATACCTTAAGGGGATAAATAAGGCTAATACAGAAGGGATTTTCTATCTTAGAAGAGGGGGATACGAGAGGGCATCAGCTGAGATTGGAGTGGGGAAGATTCAAGAGGGAAATCAGGAGACATTTTTTCACTGAATGGGTGATGGACAAGTGGAATGCTCTGCCTGAAGAGGTGTTATCCTGTAGAATGGTGGGTGGCTTTAAGAGGGTTGGGACAGGTGACGGGGGTTGTGATGAAGAGGGTGGGGAGGGTGGGGCAGCTGCAATTTGAGGGGCTAGCTACACAATCGAACAGACTCGATAGACCATAAAACCTGCTTCTGCCAGAATTTTCATATGTTTGTATATAAGGCACATAAGGGAAGAATAATTGTTAATGCATAATGTGTACAACAATATACAACTGATAGATATCATGAATATGAAAATTAGACCTAATACAATCACCAGGGGCATAGTAAACAGATGCAAGCAAGCATTTTTGAAACAAACAAAATGTCTTTTGCACAAAGAGTAGTTGGAATTGGAACAATCTACCATCAGAAACAGTGCATACTGAAATGTTCAGCATGTTTAGACATGGGCTTGACAAGCATATTTCAGGGATTGCACTAAAAGACTATTACCCCTAAGGTGGAGGGGCAGCTTGTATGAGCCATTGTATCTTCTGCTGTCTCTAACATCCAAGTGAAATCTAAGTGTCATCAGAATGGCAGAAGGTGTTGAGGGGGAAGGACTTTTGCCTTTCATTCACACCTGCATATTGGAACAGCCGGAGAGGACTGTGACCCACAAGACATCCACAAGATTTCAGAGTAAACTTTTGCCACCTTGTAGCCACTCCAGATCAGCTGAGAACCATCCTCTTAATTGCTTCTAATGTTGATGCCAGAGACTCGCTCCTACAGTCAGCTCAGCAAGCAGGGAACTGAGAGCATGACTCCACCACAGTCTGCATGTTTCCAGATTGGTCCTTTGCCAAACAGACCAGATGCAAAGTTTGATGCTGTTTGAAAGCAACAGTGGGGTCTCGGTATCACTCCCTCCCTCCCTCCTCATCATGGCAAGAGTGCACATTGCATACAGAGGGAAGCAATTTCAATTCTCTAATTCTAAAGATACCACGACACGGATGATAAAAACTAAAAAGGAGTTCTGTGGAGGCAGAGAAAAGCCTTGGATGGTAAAAAGTGAGTGTCACAAACTCACTCAGCCAGTCAGCCCTCTACTCACAAAGCACCAGCCTCTGAGCGTATGATTTGTGGACAGTGAACAAAACAAGGTTTGAGTCACCTTAGTCTCAAGTTCTGGAGGGATTCAAACTGATAACCTCTTGTTAGCATACTCAATTATCAGGCTCAGATAATTCTGTCTTCGGGGGGCCAGATGTCTTTGCCTACGGGCAACTAATCAGGTATTTCAAATGAATCCTTAGAACTCTATGCAAGACTTCAGAGAACTCTATCCGTTTCCCAGTTTGGTATACAATAAGCCCATATACAGTGTTAACTATAATCACTCTAAGCTCTACTTAAATAAAAAGAAATATCAAGGCACTCCAGGCAGTTTCCGTTTTAAAATATATATCTTTATTTTAAAATAGGAAAATAGGAAAACAGTAAAATTACAGAACAAAATATCCCAGCACATACAGCCTTAAAAGCAAACAGGTTTAAAGTGCAAGTTTCTACAATACATACATTCAGACTGGTATAATCTTACTCTCTTTCAGTGCTGTGATGTTTCTTCCTCAGTCAGATAATATGAAAAGGTGTGTCTGTCAAGTTTCTCTCAGCACTTAAACACAGTTCTGAACTGGCCTTCTCTGAGGTCACCAAACTCTGCCTTGGTGTAACACAATCTATATTTATTCTGATACAGGATGTCTTGATAAAATATTTTAAAAAAACATAATAGGTGACCTCACTGACTTTCCTCTCCTCAGGTTAACCAGACAAAACCGGTTTGTGCTCTGCTACACATACATATCAAAAGTTTCTTTGATTTAAGTCACTGTATTCAAAGCAAAAGTGTATTTGACTCTTTAATCCCATCTGGGCCTTGGTATCTACACATCAAAGGTCTCGCTGATGTATTTCAAGGGTTTCCTGGAATGGATATTGGACCTTCCAAATTTGTCTGGGTCCTGTTTTGCCCAGACATCAACCTCTTTGATGAAATAAGCTGGTTTCCTGGGCTGATATTAAAAACACATGCATGCTCTTTCCATGTGACACCTAAAGCAAAAATCAAAGGATTTCCCTGGGGATGCCATGAATGGCTAATTTCGTTTCCTGGGATCAAAGCAAATTTAACATGCTAATTGAACCTCAGATCTCTGTAGTTTAAAATACCTCCTTCCTTTGAACTTATCCCTTGGGGGGGGGGTTTGATGTGTCAGTTCAGCAAGACTGTAGTTCACTCAAACTGACCTTCCCATTACATATTTTATATGTAATAAAAAAAAATTGATTCAGCACTCAGAACTGGCTGTCTACATCACACTTCCTCCCCAGCTAGACTGAATTTGGAGGCTCTATCCCCTACATTGGATGAGCTTCCCAAATCAGTTCACTCCTCATAGACCCTACACAGCCCATCTGAGTTCTGATTCTTGGCTCCGGCCCTATGTATGATTTTCAAATCATACCCTTGTAAAGCAAGACTCCATCTGAGCAGTCTGCCATTGTTTTTCCCCATCTGTGTCAACCAAACCAGGGGGTTGTGGTCAGTCTGCACCACAAAAGGCTGCCCATACATGTATGGCTCCAATTTCTTTAGGGCCCACACTAGGGCAAGACACTCCTTTTCCACCGTGGAGTATGCTTGTTCCCTTGGTAGCAGCTTCCAGCTCAGGTATGCGATAGGGTGTTCGGTCCCTTGGCTGGATACCTGACTCAGGACTGCCCCAATACCCACGTCTGATGCATCCGTCTGAACTATAAAAGCTTTTCTATAGTTGGGACTTGTCAAAACAGGAGCACTGCACAGTGCCTCCTTTAGTTTGGAAAAGGCATCCTCACAGGCTGGGCCCCAGGTAATCTTCTTGGGCATCCTTTTCTTTGTCAGGTCAGATAGGGGTGCAGCCAGGGCACTGTAACTGGGTACAAACTTTCTATAGTACCTGGCAGTCCCGAGAAAACTCCTGACCTGTTTCTGAGTTTCTGGTCTGGGCCATGCCTGTATTACCTCTGTCTTGATTTAGTTAGGACGGAACTGGCCTTGGCCTACCACATGCCTGAGGTATGCCACTTCTCTCATGGCCACCTGGCACTTCTCGGCTTTGATGGTGAGCCTGGCCCTCTGTATTCTGCTCAGCACTTCCCTAAGGTGTGACAGGTGTTCCTCCCAGCTGGTACTGAAGATGGCAATGTCATCCAGGTACGACACAGCGTACTCCTCAGCACCATTTAACACCTGGTTCAACAACCTTTGGAAAGTGGTCGGGGCGTTCTTCATTCCGAAAGGCATTACTTTGAACTCAAATAAGCCTATCGGAGTGATGAAGGCCAACCTCTCCCTAGCTTTGTCCATCAGCTCTACCTGCCAATACCCCTTTGTCAGATCAATGAAACATAGAAACATAGACTTTGACGGCAGATAAGGACCGCTTGGCCCACCTAGTCTGCCCATTTCCCTACCTACAGGATAGGCCGCAGATCCTAGTTAACCAACAGCCTATTTCTTCCTACCCCCCACAAGAACTGCCTTATGTCTGTCCCATGCATTCTTGAATTCTCCCACAGTTGTAGACCCCACAACCTCCTCAGGAAGGCTGTTCCATGCATCCACTATCCTCTTTGTGAAAAATACTTCTCACATTGCCCCAGAACCGCCCCCATCTTTAAATTGTGTCCCTTGTTCTTGCCGCTCTTTTCTGAAAGATGCTACCTCTTAGACTTTGTTGATTCCACTGAGGTACTTAAAGTTTCTATCATGACCCCTCTCCTTCTTTCCTTAAGGGTATACATATTAAGCTCCTTTAGTCTCTCCTCGTTGGCTTCTCTTGCAGACCCTGCACTATTTTAGTTGCCCTCCTCTGGACTGCCTCTATCCTGTCTATGTCCTTGCAGAGATGGGGTCTCCAGAACTGGACACAGTACTCCAGATGGGGTCTCACCAACTGTCTGTACAGAGGATAACAACTTCCTGTTTTCTGCTGGTGATGCCTCTCCCTATGCATCCCAGTCCCCCCAGCCCTCCCTACTGCCTTCTCACATTGCTTGCTAACCTTAAGGTCATCTGATATGATTACCCCCAGGTTCCTTTCCATTTTTGTTGTTGTTACTACCTCCCCCCATTGTGTTATCTTCCCCTGGGTTCTTGCTTCTCAGGTGCATTATTTTGCACTTCTTTGCATTGAATCCTAGCTGCCATACTTCTGACCATTCCTCCAACCTTGCCAAGTCCCTTCTCATCCTTTCCATGCCTCCTTGTGTATCAACCCTGTTGAAGATCTTTGTGTCATCTGCAAAGAGGCATACTTTTCCTTCCAGTCCCTCTGCAATATCACTTATAAAGACATTAAAAAGGACTGGACCCAGTACTGAACCCAGCAGTACCCCACTAGTAACCCCTCTTTCTTCAGAGTGGACTCCATTTACAATTACCTTCTGTGCCCTGTTGTCCAGCCAATGTTTTACCCAGGCTACCACCCTGGGACCCACTCCCAGGCTGTTTAATTTGACTATTAATCTTTTGTGTGGGACTGTGTCAAATGCCTTGCTAAAATCTAGGTAAGCCATGTCCACAGCCCCTCCCTGGTCTACTACTTTGGTCACCCAGTCAAAGAAATCTATTAGATTCATTTGACATGACCTTCCCGCTGTGAGCCCATGCTGCCTTGGGTCCTGTGGCCCACTGGCCTCAAGGTACTCAACAATTCTTTCCTTCAGAAGTGACTCCATCACTTTCCCTACCACAGAGGTCAAACTGACAGGTCTGTAGTTTCATGCCTCTGTCTTGGTCCCACTTTTGTGAAGGGGAATCACAACCACCTTCCTCCAGTCCTCGGGTACCACACCATCCTCCCATGATTTATTAAAAAGAGTAGTCAGTGGTTCCACTAGTTCCCCCCTTAATTCTTTTTAGAATTTGGGGTGAATTCCATCAGGCCCATTGCTTTGTCCACCTTCAGTTTTAGGAGTTCTTGCAGAACCCTTTCTTCTGTGAAAGGGCTGGGATCGACCCCCCTATCAAGAGTGCTTCTGTTAATTGGATTAGGCACTTCCTCCTCTTTTGTGAATACTGAGCAGAAATATTCGTTCAGTATCCCTGCTTTTTCACTGTCCCCCTCTGCCCACCCACCATTCATTCTATTCAGCCTCACTATCCCCCCCTTTGTCTTTCTACGCTCTCTGATATACCTATAAAAGGTTTTATCCCCCTTCTTAACCGAGTTGGCTATCTTTTCCTCAGTTTGGGCCTTTGCTATTCTGACTTCCCTCCCTGCTTCCTTCTGCCTTAACTGGTACAGCTCTCTGTCCTGCTCCTTCTGTGTTTCCTTATACTTCCTGAATGCTATCTTTTTCTCTCTGACTTTCCCAGCCACCTCTTTTGAGAACCATTGTGGCTTTTTCTTTCATTTTAATTTGTTTATTTGCTTCACACAAAGGCTTGTCGCCTCTGTGATGGCAGTTTTGATGATACCCCATTGTTGCTCCACCCCTCCTTCTAGCCTGTTTACTAGTGCTTTTCTGAGGCACTCTACCATCTTGCCAAAGTCAGCCCTCCTGAAGTCCAGTACCCTCACTTTTGTAAGGCTTGACTCTGTAGTTGAGTTTAACGTGAACCACACTGTTTGATGGTCACTTGTTCCCAGATGGCAACCCACTTCTAGATCGAGATCCTCTCACTGCCCCCATTTGAGAGTACTAGGTCTAAGACTGCTCCCTCATGAGTGGGTTCTGAAACTAGCTGTCTGAGGCCTGCCACCTGTAGGGCATCAGAATGGCCCTGTCTTGGATGTGGCTGCAGCAAATGTGCTCCAGTTAACATCTGGCATATTCAGGTCTCCCATCAACAGTATCTCCTTTCTCTGCCATCCTAAGAATGCCTTCTATCATATCCTTGTCCATTCCATCCCTTGACATGGGGGGTCTGTACACAACCCCTGTGCGGATTGTGGTGCCCTTTCCAGTCTCCAAGGTGACCCCACAGTGCCTCCTCTCTTCCCTGTTTACTCTTTGCTCAGTTGCTTTTATCCCTTCCTTTACATAGAAGCTACTCCTTCCCTCTTCTCTCCTGCCTGTCTCTCCTGTAGGTTATGTACCCTGGTATGTTAACATCCCAGTCATGGTTCTCTGTGTACCATGTTTCTGCGACTGCTACGATATCCAGGCATCCCTCATCCATCAAGGCCACCAGCTCAGGGAGCTTGTTGCCCAGACTATGGGCATTGGTACTCATTACCCTTCATTTCCTGATGGCCTTACTCCTTTTTGCCTCATCCCTGTCCTTCTTGCCTTTGTCACTTTTCCCATTTATCCCTGCCCTTCTCCCTATCGCCACCTCTATGTTGGTGTTTACCGTACTTACTACCGTGATTTTTTGGGGGGGCTAGGATTTCCCTGCTCCTTTTCAGTGCTCTCCTTATTAGTTTAAATGCTTCCCAATGAAGCATTTAAACCATCACCTAGGGTCCTGGTTCCTCCTGGACAGATGCAGCCCATCATGCCAGTACAGGCTTGCATCACTCCAGGTGGACCCCAGTCCCCAGTGAAGCCAAATCCTGAGCTCTGCACCAGTTTTCCAACCACTTGATTGAATCCCATGGTGCAGAACACCCTAGCCTCTCCTACGCCATAGATGGGCAGCACCTCCGAGAATGGTCGTGAGGTAGGTCACCCCCAACTTGTCCAGGAGTTCATCTGTCTGGGGCATCGGGTGGGCGTCTGACCTTGTGACTGCATTCAGTCCACAATAGTCTACACAGAAATGAGTTGAGCCATCTGGCTTGGGTACAAGGACTACGGGTGAGGCCAAGGGACTGTGGGATCTCTGGATTACCCCTAAATCCAGCATCTCCTCCACTTCCCGCCTAATGTCCTTTTGGACAGCCTCTGACACCCGATATGCTGTCCGCTGTATGGATGTCTGGGTCCCTGTTTCCACATCGTGTGTTGCTAAGGGGGTTAGTCCAGGCTTGACGCCAAACAAGGGGGCAAAGTCTGCTAAAACCTCCCTCACTTTCTGGATCTGGCCCGGGGTCAGCTGGGGAGACAATTTTACTGCCTCCACAGAGGACTCCCACTTACTTTCCTCCAGCAAGTCCAGAAGGGGGTCTCCTTCGTCCGTCCCCTCCCCATGACTACATACTGCGAACACCATGTCAGCCCTATTTGCATGTTGACATGGTACGTCCTTTCTGTCTGTCTACGGTCAGATAACTCCACAATGTAGTTTACGTTATTTACCTTCCTAACCATTTTGTATGGTCCTGTCCACTCAGCTTGCAGCTTGTCTTTCTGGACCGGAATAAGGACCATGCCTTCCTGACCCGCCATGTATGAGTGAGCTCTGGCTCTGTGGTCATACCATACCTTTTGTTTCTGTTGGGCAGCTGCCAGGTTGCTCTGGGCTGTCCCCATAAGCTCCTTCAGCCTTTCCCTAAACCGTAGGATATAATCCACAATGGGAGTTCCCTGGGTGGCGTGCTTGCCTTCCCAGTCCTCCCGGATCAAGTCTAGGGCCCACATACCTGGGCCCATACAAGAGTCTCAAGGGGAAAATCCTGTCGACTCTGGAGCACCTCCCTGTATGCGAACAACAGGTGGGGAAGGTATTTCTCCCAGTTCCTCCCATGCTGTTCAGCAAATGCCTGGAGCATTGACTTTAGGGTACCATTGAATCATTCCACAAGTCCATTGGCTTGTGGGTGATACGGTGTCGTGCATCTCTGCACCACCCCACACTTCTTCCATAAACATTTCATTAGGTCCGACATGAAGGAAACCCCTTGATCAATGATTACCTCCTGTGGAAACCCAACACGGGAGAAAAGCCCAAGTAAGGCATCTGCCACTTTGTCTGTCCTCGGAGAGGAGAGGACGACTGCCTCTGGGTACTGGGTGGCATAATCCACCACAGTCAGGATGAATCTCTTCCCTGAGGAGCTAGAAGTATTTAAAGGCCCCAAAATATCCCTTCCCACCCTCTGGAATGGCTCCTCCACTATGGGCAATGGAATCAGGGTGGCTTGGGTTTTCTTGCCCGCCTTCCCTATTTCTTGGCACCGGTGACAAGACCTGCAATACTCCTTCACCTGCTGGGTGAAGATAGGCCAGTAGAAATTCTGGGCCAACCACTGCATTATGCACGTGATTCCCAGATGACCAGACAAGGGAATATCATGGGCAACCTTGAGCAACTGCTCACGATATCCCTGGGGAATGACAAGCTGCCTGCCTAGCATCCCTCCCTCTGTCTGTACTGCCTGTGTATACATAAGTCCATTTTCCCAATAAACCTTATGTCTGCCATCACCTCCCTGTGTACCGTCCGAGTCTGCCCATGCCCTCAGCTTCTCTAAACTAGGGTAATTTCTCTGAGCAGCTGCAAACCCCTCACACAGTCCCAAGGCATGGGACAGGTCCCCTTCCATCACTAAACTAGGGTCCCTAGCACTAGCGTCAGGGCCCTCAGGATCACTGTCAATCCCAACCCTCTGACAAGAGGTCACCCCTCCCTCTTCGGAGTAACCCTCTGTAGCTGTGTGGTTACTTGCTACCGGGGAAATTTCTGCCCCCTTTTTATCAGTCTCCCCATCTGAAGACACAGGCTGGGGAACCAGCCTCTCAGCGGTTTCCACACTGGTTTCTATGGGGTTCAGGGAACTACTATTTTCCCTTGCTGCTTGGCTATGGGTAACTGCACATACCACCCCCTGCTGGAGATTGTTACCCAGGATCACATCCACTGCTAATGTGTTGGCTACAGCCACCTGTTGCACAGTTCCCCCTGTTTCACCCCAGTCCAGGAGAACACTAGCGAGTGGCAATGTTTTCTCTTCACCAGTAAACCCTTGTACAGTTATGTATTTATTGGGTATAAGCTGACCAGACTGTACCAGATCTCCCTTTACCAATGTCAGGGATACCCCTATGTCCCTTAACCCCTGCATCTGTACACCATTTACTATGACTGGGTGCATGTGTTCCCTCATGTTCACTGGCATGCTCTCAGGTACACACAAACAACTCACTTCTTTTCTAGCACCCTGTTGTGTATTATGGCTCACCTTTTTGGGGCACTGCCTGGCAATATGCTCAGTTTCCTTACACAGCCAACAGGCATTTCTTACTTCAGATAAATCTTTTCATTGAAACCTGGGGCTAACTGGTTTCAGTGGAGGCAGTGAAGGTTTAAGCTGCCCTGAAGGTGCGCTTTTGCCTTTCTGCACTGCCACACCCGCCCCATTCACTCTCAAAGCAGGTCTGTTCTTGGCATAGCGGTCTAAGAGTTCAGCAGCCTCTTGCACTGTTTTTGGATCTCAGTCCTCTAGCCAGGTTTTTAGCTCTGCTGGGCATGCCCAATAAAACTGTTCTAATAAAATCACATTTTCAATTTTATCAACAGAGCTTGCCTCAACTCCTTCCCACCAATGTTTTAAAAACTGACGTTTCGTGGCTAGCTCCTCATAGCTCATATCAGGGCTTCTCCAGAGCTTACGGAATTTAGCTCTGTATGATTCAGCAGTTAATTCAAACTTTTTTAACAGTGCAGCTTTTAACTTGCTGTAATCGTCACTGTCTTCATTGTTCATTTGACCCAATGCATCCTGAGCTTTCCTGGTAAGTAGCGGGGATAGCTGGAAGCTTCAGGACTCTCTAGAAATTTTAGCCTGAATGCAAACTTTTTTAAAAGAATTTAAAAAGGCATCCATGTCCTCCCCTTCCTTAAACTCATCTATTAATTTGGAGTTCAATTTGTAACCCAGTCTTGCAGTCCCAGTTAAACCCAAGCCGCTTACTTGCCCTGGTGCCGCTAGTTGAAGTTGTAGCTTCTCCAGTTCGCATTGCCACTGGCGCTTCTCTCTCTCCTCTCTTCTGTAGCTCGCTGGCACTCACATTTCTCACGGTCTGCCTCCCTCTGTTCTCGCTCTGCCTCCAGTTCCATCCTGCGCAACTCAATTTGCAGCTTAAATACCTCTGGATTCAGGATACTGGTGACCTCCCCCTGCTGCTGTGGCCCTTAACTGACAGTGGCCCTGCTGTCCACCTCATCAGCTCGGGACCCCTCACTGGCCGCTAGTCCTGCCACACTCGAGGTCTGGTCCCTTTCAGTCATGGTCTGTGACTCTCTGCTGTGGGTATCTGCTACCATCAGGGCCTCTATGAGGTTCTGCTTTCTGGCTGTCACCTCGAACAGGACTCCTCTGTCCTCGCACAACTGTTTCAAGTGATCTACAGTATGCATGCTGTAGTCAGAAGCCATCTTCTTCCCTGACTATGCTAATCTGACTGGCATTTTAGAAAAAAAATTAAAATTGGTAGGAACTTAACTGTAAGTCAAGGGATATAGTTCTGTTTCCTTTTGAAATAAAACACTGCCTTTCTTTTTTCCAAGTGAGCTGAATGGTTTCAAGCTAACCCACCGAACAATGAAGCTTATACCACCAAACTTTTTATGCCACCGCTGCCAACCAATCTGTCACAAACTTGCTCAGCCGGTCAACCCTCTACTCCCAAAGTGCCAACCTCTGAGTGTATGATTTGTGGACAGTGAACAGAACAAGGTAACCCTCTTGTCTGTTTTGTGGGTTTGAGTCACCTTAGTCTCAAGTTCTGGAGGGATTCAAACTGATAACCTCTTGTTAGCGTACCCAATTATCAGGTTCAGATAATTCTGTCTTCGGGGGGGCCAGCTATCTTTGCCTATGGGCACCTAATCAGGTATTTCAAATGAACCCTTAGAACTCTATGCAATACTTTAGAGAACTCTATCTGTTTCCCAGTTTGGTATACAATAAGCCCATACACAGTGTTAACTATAATCACTCTAAGCTCTACTTAAATAAAAAGAAATATCAAGGCACTCCAGGCAGTTTCTGTTTTAAAATACATATCTTTATTTTAAAATAGGAAAACAGTAAAATTACAGAACAAAATATTCCAGCACATACAGCCTTAAAAACAAACAGGTTCAAAGTGCAAGTTTCTACAATACATACATTCAGACTGGTCTAATCTTACTCTCTTTCGGTGCTGTGATGTTTCTTCCTCAGTCAGACAATATGACAAAGTGTGTCTGTCAAGGTTCTCTCAGCAATTAAACATAGTTCTGAGCCAGCCTTCTCTGAGGTCACCAAACTCCACCTTGGTGTAACAAAATCTATATTTATTCTAACACAGGATGCCTAAATAAAATATTTAAAAAAACATAATAGGTGACCTCACTGACTTTTCTGTCCTCAGGTTAACCAGACAAAACCGGTTTGTGCTCTGCTACACATACATATCAAAAGTTTCTTTGATTTAAGTCACTGTATTCAAAGCAAAAGTGTATTTGACTCTTTAATCCCATCTGGGCCTTGGTATCTACACATCAGAGGTCTCTCTGATGTAATTTAAGGGTTTCCCGGAATGGATATTGGACCTTCCAAATTCGTCTGGGTCCTGTTTTGCCCAGACATCAACTTCTTTGATTAAATAAGCTGGTTTCCTGGACTGATATTAAAAACACATGCATGCTCTTTCCATATGACACCTAGAGCAAAAATCAAAGGATTTCCCTGGGGATGCCATGAATGGCTAATTTCATTTCCTGGGATCAAAGCAAATTTAACATGCTAATTGAACCTCAGATCTCTGTAGTTTAAAATACCTCCTGTCCTTTGAACTTATCTCTGAGGGGGGGTTGATGTGTCAGTTCAGCAAGACTGTAGTTTCCTCAAACTGACCTTCCCATTACATATTTTATATGTAATTAAAAAAATTGATACAGCACTCAGAACTGGCTGTCTACGTCACAGTGAGTATCAATATTAGATCATGACTTTAACCTTCAATCCTAAGGACTTGAGACTGTAAGCATCTCAATTAGCGGTTGCTGATGTTCATTTTCAAAGACTCGAGTTTTACAATTAGCTGTTGCGTATTTATTTAACTGAGCTGTGATTTAAAGTATTGCATGTCATGTCGATGTTAATAATTTTTTCAAGATGGTGCCCTGGAGAGACTTTCCTTCTCCTCGTGACATTCAAGATTCATGTTGTGCAGGAAAGATTAGATGTGAATATGTGAGGGGCGGTAAGTGTTTTCTTTCTGCTCTCAGGTGTTACAAATTAAGATAATAGTCTATTCCTAAGATGGGGGCTATAGTTAGTTACCAGGATTTTAGTTCTGTTACAGTTTGAAGCTGTGATAACAGCATATAAGTAATGGTCTGTGATAACAGCATATAAGTAATGCTATAATATGCTTGTCCTAGTGTAGTACAGGACAGATGAGAGAGTTGGGGGTCCATGGATCCATAAAGTATAATGTTATTTTATTGGATTAAGTAGTATAGTTGCAGCCATTTACTAATATAAACTTTAGTGCATTAAAAGTGTCCAAATGCATTAGCGAAGTTAGTATATTCACTAAGTATCTGTATTAGCAATACCTCATCAGATTCCCCCTATCCTGTATCATGAGAATATGGAACTGCATGTAGTGTGTGCTAAAATGTAATGGACAGAGTGTTGATGTCCCATATGTAGTATATGCCTCGGCATGGTGTCTGCTGGAAATAATAAAATATAAGGGAGGGAAAAAAAAAAGGAAAGAATGTCAAAGAGGATGCCTATTTCTCTGCCCCGAGGCAGGATCACAGATCTCAGAATACTTCACTTGAAAGTATGGTTTTTGAACAGCTAGAGCAGTCCAGCTTAAAACTCTGTCAGATGCTTGAAGTTTTGAAGGTTGCCAGAAAGCGAGCCATCAGAAAAACTTGTATACCAAAATGGAAAAGAGTCATCATCTGGTGTGCTTCTCATCATGTCATGGCTATAGCTGTAGACGTGTCAGTGGTTCTGGATTACCTAGTGCATTTACAGTCCCAGAGACTGACAGCCTCAGCACTAAAGGCGCACTTTGTAGCTCTTTAAGCTTTCAAGCCAGCTGGCAAGAAAAAGTCTTCTGCTTCACAGTCAGTGTTCAAAAAGGTTTTTAAAGGCCTAAACCACTTGTATCCTCATGTGAGGGAACTGGTCCCCCCATGGGAACTGAACCTAGTCCTTGCACAGATAATGGAATATTTATTTCTTGAAAATCAGATTTACAACCTTTGAGTCAAAGACTCATTTACAAAGGCTCCACGTCAGAAAACAGAACAGATCACAAGTTAGCAGCATACACAATACAAATACATATTCCATGGAATTAACAATACATACAGTAGATACATAAAGAGGAGGAGTGTAAGGTCTATACAATTAGGTAGCTAGTCAGGCCTGGCTAAGGAGTTTGAAATTGCCATGATTCAAGCAGTTAGGACACTGACATTGTAATTAACACAGTCAATCTTGAATGGAGAATTAACAGCTTTAGGATACAGGGCATTTTAGCCCATACTTAATCCAAGTGGTGTAAGTGATACTGATGGCTTAATGCACCTGCTGATATCTACATTCCAGCTTCACTACTGAGACAGGACCAGGCAGGCCTATCCAGGGTCCGGTAGCCAGGTATTGGTGGAAGCTATGCAGCAGCCCATACTTAGCCAGTGCACTGTCAGCGGTGTGTGGATAGTATGTGGTTTTTGAGGGCAATTTTGAATGGGCCTAGTCTGATGTTAGAGGTAAAGGCCCGGTGGAAGATCACTGTACCATAGTGGTGCTCTGTAGGAAAAGGACCTTTGGGCAAGTGAGGTTGTAACCTTGAGAACAGTCCATATCTGTTTGTTTGCCGAGTGGGTGTTTACTGAGGTGTGGGTGGTTCATAGGGAGGCAGAAACTCCGGGGTAAGACCTAGATGATTTTTTTTGGTGAGGAGATTTGTTTGATAATGGACTCTTTCATCAAGAGTGAGGATATTTGTTAGGGCATACAGCATGCAGCTGTGGGTACACCTGTCTACCCCAGCGAGGAGTCTACATGCTTTATTGATGGCTAAGTGGATTTTATTTAGAGCAGTGTGGTCGGCAGCCAAGAATAGAGTCAGTCCATAATCTACTAGAAAGAGAGAACAGAGGAGGTAACAACAAGGTTAAGGGCCTCTGGCAGAAAGCAGGCTTTGTGCCGGTAGAGTAGTCCAGTGCAAATATTTATGGCTGAGGAGAGATTATTGATATGTGGATGAAATGAGAGGCTGGGATCAAATGGAAGGCCCAGGTATTTATAGGTATGTACCTGTTCAAGTGGGAGGAGGGTTTTGGAAAAAATTTTTAGTTGGGCATCACAGTCCTTGTTCTGCTGGTGGGCAAAGAGCATTGACTTAGTCTTTTTTACGTTGACCACCAGTCTGTGGTCCATAAACCAGTTTTAGATGTGATTGAAGGTAAGTTGCAGGGATGACTGTAGGATTGTGGGATCTGAGTGAGAGGTAAACAGTACTGCATTGTCTGCGTAGAGTGGAAGATTATTTGGGCAGGATTTTGGTAGGGTGTTCAGGAAGATGCTGAAAAGTAATGGACCAAGGATGGAGCCCTGGGGGACCCCAAAGCAGACTGGCAAAGGAAACGAGAGAGCGTTGTTTATCTTAACACATTAGGACCTATCTGAGAGGTAACTTGTAAACCACGAGATGGGTCCAGGGGACAGCCCGGTGTGGTGGAGAGTATTTAGGAGCAGGGTATGTGAGGCAGTATTGAATGCTTTTGACAGGTCTATAAATACAGCTCCTGCTAGGTATTTCTTATCCAGGGCATTGTGCAACAAAGTATGTTGTGCATTAGTAGGTAGTCAGTGAGTTGGGTGGCAATGATTTTCTCCAAGGCTTTCGATAGGGGTGGTAGAATGGAGATGGGTTGGTAATTGTTGGGTGAGGTGGGGTCCCCACTCTTTAGTATCGGTGTGATCATAGCCATCTTCCAGTTGGTGGGGAACTGCCCTAGACGTAGGGAGAGGTTAAGGAGATCAGTCAGAAGGGGAGAGCACAGTGTTAAGCACCAAGTTAAGGATTTTCATATCAGAGGAGTCTTTGCAGTAGTTAGAGCCCCCGAGGGCATTCACAAGGTATGGCCTTGCTTCATTCATTGTAATAACCCTCAGGTGGAAGGGGGGCAGGCATTGTTTGGCTCAGGGGTCATAGGGGTGGGGTCAAAGAAACTGTTTGGAAGGATTGCACTCAGATCAGAGAAAGCAGCATTTAGGCAGCTGGCGATGGTAAGGGGGTCCAAGGTATTGTCATTGTTGACAGCTAGGAGGGGGGTGGTGTCCTGGATTTTCCGTTCAATTCTTTTAGATTGTCCCAGAACAACCCCGCATTCCCCCAGGAGGAGGTGAAGGTAGTTTTATAGTAGTCTGATTTGGCTCTCCTTATGGCCCAGGTGCACCTATTGCGAGCCGTCTTGTAGGCAAGCCTGTCTGCATTCCCACCAGAGGCAACCGCTTTGTGCCAGAGATCATCACTGTTCTTTAGTTGCTGTTGGAGAGCAGGTAAGACCCAGGGGGAATTACATTTTTTGGATAGAACCTTAGTGAGGGGGGCAAATTTATCACACGCATTGTTTAACATGCAAGCGAAGTAGTCGAGGGCTTTATCTATGGTTGGGGCGTATTTGATAGGAGACCAATCACACTGGGCTAGATGTCTCCTTAGTTTAGTGAGGCCTCCAGGTTGAAGATGGCATCAGGTAAAACTGCTTGGTTGGGGTGTTTGCAGCTGACATGATCTGGTGAAGAGGACGGGGGAGTGATCGTTTAATGAATCAGGAAGTACAGTCAGGTTTGATATTTTGTTTCGATGATTGGCGAGTAGGAGGTTGATCAGGGAGCCAGTTTTGTTCCTGGAATTCATCCTGGTTGGCTGACTAACTAACTGGGCCAGGTCTAGAGCAGCAAGGGCGTCTCTTATAGAGGAGGCCAAGCTTGACATCCAGTTCACATTAAAATCCCCTTCTATAATGTGCTCGGTTTTTTGGAGAGAAGCTGGAGATATAGTTGGCCTGGGATTGAAAGGCTGGGATTTGGTTTCTTGGTGGGATGTAAGCCATGGTAATAGTTACAGGGGCTCTGGAGGGGTCTAGTGTGAGTTTTGCTGTCAGGGCTTGTGCCCTATGATCCAGTGAGGGAGCCAGTTGGTTTACCACTTGAGCACATGTTCTCTGCAGAGCTCAAATACCTGACATGGGGGACAGTTTTTCTAATAGCTATTACTTCTGCCAGGAGGGTCAGTGAACTTCAGACCCTCTGTACAAATCCAAATCTGATGTTCTTCCATAGGGACAAATAGTGCTTAGGCCACATGTAAACTTTACCTAATGTGGTTTCAGAATTTCACATGAATCAGTATGTGCCTTTGCTGTTTATTTTCCAATACCTCACTGTACAGGTAAGGAGAAACTCCACAGCAAGAATATTAAGAGGGCTTTGAGTTCTTATTTGGATGGTACTAATGTGCCCAAAACTGACAGCACTCAGATGTTATCACTTATGCTGAGGTTGGTAAAGGCAAGTCAGCAGCTAAAAGCAGCCCGAAAAGTGGGGGCTTTTAAAGTCTCTTTAAAATCTAATGTTTTCATTAGCATTCCCAGATAGCTTTCAACAAAATTTTTAAGTAGTATTGTTTTTATTTGTAACACATTTTTAAAGTTGTTATGGTCTTATTTTCTTTTGTATTAATTGTACAGAACTCTGAGCTTCAGGACACTTTAGAAATAAACTCTGCCTTGCCTAAAATGACTATATCTTACCCGAACAGCCTCTTGTATACAGTTCTGCTATAAGAAGACTGGAAAATAGCCACAAAAGGCCTTTGAACACACTCCACTAGAGCTACATCTGCCACTGTGGGAGTATTGAGGGGCATACCCCTCCAAAAAGGCTGTTAAGCAACCACCTGGTCCACAGTACACACCTTTACTTCACAATAATTACTGGTGATCAATTTTTTCAATTGGATCACTGAGTTGATATTTGCCGTAATAACCAGTTGGTTATTATGGCATTCATGCGCTCCATCTATCAAAAGGGGGCGCTCCCTCATTGGCTCCTATTTTCTGTGTGGGTGGGCTAAACAGTTCTGAAAACATGGCAGCTCCATATCTTAGTTAGCGAGGAGCCGCCATGGTTACATCTTCACCTAATCGTTCTTTTTATTTTGTTGCTCCTACTTTAAATAGTACCACAATATTTTTTTAAAGTATCTGGTTGATCCTGCAGTTCGCTAGCTTTGCGCGACACACACCATTGGTGGAAATGAGTCTGTGGCTGACACAGGTAAGCGCGAGCGTAATCGCAATCATGGTTTTAGCTGTTACATTTAAAAATATATATTTTTTGAATCTGAGAGTACAGTGAGCTGGAGGGTGATGTGGGGCAAGAGGGAGAGGGACTGGAAACTGCTGCACAGCTCAGCTGGGGAATTTAGAGTGGGAGCTGGGGGGGAGAAAAGAAGCTGCTGCATTTGGTACCCCAGAGAACTATAGTAAAGCTGCCATGGGGATTTCTTGTTTTCAAAGTGTGTGTGTGTGTGTGTGTGTGTGTGTAGAGAGAGAGAGTGAGTGAGTGAGTGTGTGTGTGTGTGGTCACAGCACTAGGGTTGGAAAAAATTGCTCTCCAGCAAATTATATAAAATAAAAAATGGGGAAGTGTGTATCCTATGAGAATTTAATGAGCACCCTCAGTGTGGGATGCTTTGATAAACCCCTCGGGCTTCGCCCTCGGGGTTTATGTAGCATCCCACACCTTGGGTGTGCATTAAATTCTCATAACACACACTTCCCTATTCTTTATTCTCTATTTACTGCCTAAACATTCAGTCTAGAAGGGATGCCAGGTTTAGTGCTTCAGTACTTCAAAACTTTTCCTTAACAGCTTCTAGACCCTGCCTCCCAAGGTATTGTTTGGAATCTGTGAGACTAGATATCACTGGTAAATTCTTTGTTGCTAGATGTGCTAGAAGAAAATAATACGGTGTAATGATGTTTCTTTTAAAGGGGTTAATAGTGATTTATTCAAATCCTTCCCTACTTTCCCTTCTAGAATCTTACTATAAAAGGATTCTTAAGAATAAATCAAATTTGTTTTATGGCTTGAGCATTTAATTTGGGCAAACTTATCAGTTTTTACTATTTTCATGTGTGGTTTTATTGTCTTACATTTACATTACAGAAAAATACCTAGCATCGATTTGAGAGGTAGTCACTGCTCTCTCCTGGTCTTCCGCTATAAATCTGCTGTTAGAACACTGGTAGAGTGTGACCACAGAGCAAAGCACAAACTTTAACATTCTTTTTTTGCAGTTAATATCTTTATTAAAAAAACTTTACAATACTCAGAAAAAAAAAAGTTTGTCCTGGCTTATTGATACATAGATATACAACAAGGGTGGATTACTTACAATCAAGTAGATGTAACTTTAAAAGGAGAACAAATTCATATAGAAAAGTGAATACAGGATCTATACTTATCAGTCCATCTTCTTTTTTTTTATATTTGCATTTTTTTCTTAGAGTATTCCATTAAAATACAGGCATTAAAACATAAAGACATAAATGAATACATTACAGTCACACATTGTACATTCTTGGTTGATACATCATCAGTTGTTCTTTTATCAGGTAGCTCTATTCAACCAGGTTTAACCATACGGTCTAATTTAAAGGGTACCTAAACAAGCAGTTTTTTAAAGCTGCAAACTCCAGAATCTAGCTTCATTGTGAGGTAAAGTAAAGGCTGCTGTTTACAGTTATGCTAAAACTGCATTTATGTAAATAACATAAATACAGTTTCATAGCGTTTGAAAAATGTAAACATCAGCCTTTCACTTTAAAAAAAAAAAGCTTTGGTTTCTCCCTAAGATGTCTGCCAAGTGTGTTAAGTGATGAGTCATGACGACATCATTGGAGCCAGAGGCAGAGACCCAAATAGCTGCCTATAATGCTAACTAGTTCTTCTTTCCCTCTGTTTTGAATTGTTGTACCAGAATGATCAACACCATGTGTTAACATGTGGATTATTTTGATCAGTACACGTTAGGCTATGATTTTGTTCATTTTGTTTACTTTAACTTGCTGAAAATGTTAACCAGGAGAGATGCACTAAGCTGAAAGCTTGTTTACAGGTATGGCCTGGGAGCACAAGGAAGTTAAGTGACATGCCCAGGGTCACACAACAAAGTACTGGTCTGGTCCAATTCCAAAGCTCATGCTTTCTTGTTAATCCACAAATAAGCTTCTCTTGTATTCTTTTTCCATGTGAACCCCGCTGCATGTAGCCTGCCTTTTGTTGAGCACCCCACCATCTATACCCTGTCCTTAGTACTACCTGGGGTTACAGAAGAGCTTACAGTCTCATGAAAAGAACTATCACACTTCAGATTGTAATCTTGTAACTCAGAGTGTTGTGCACACCTATGCAGATACAATTCATCAGCTGGCACTGTTAAAAAATACCTCCCAAATCACTCTCCAGTCCAGTTTCTCAATGTTTGACTTCTGCTTCCACAGTAAACATTGAGTGGCTCACCACCCTTCTGCACAGTGAAGGTAGTATGTACAGTTCCCCTGTTGTGTTTTTTTCCCGCTTCATAATCAACAACTAGGTCTTCATGGAGGGCCAAGCAATAAGCATCAGGACCCACCAGTAAAACTGCTGTTCCTGCCATCATAAGGGCTACACTTACAATGGATAACAATATTACTAGCAGGAGAGGCATACTAATACCTTGAGCGAATCCACCCAACTTCCAGTGTCAGTCTAATCCTTTACTTGTGATCTGCAGAATCCAGCAGGATTGTTCCCAGCAATTCTTCTCCAGTAGTAGTATTAAGTAGTAAAAACCTTTATTTTTATACAGGAAAGTTGTTGACAATTTTTACATCATTAGGACCTAGTCCTGTTTGCAAGATGCTCCTGTTATATAAAAAGCAATTTGTTGCAAATATAATTATAACATAAACAATGATGTAGACTAGACAACCCATTGATAGACAATACAAATGGATTAATACAAAAATCATATGACAATACACATAATCAACAATTAACAAAGACACAAATATTGCATATCATTATTCTTGATATATTTTACGTTCCCTATATCTAGCCACAACATTCACACCTAGTTCTTAATTCTAACTTTAGACTTGATGAGAGTGATTTCACATCTTTAAATTGTTTATTACTGAATTTAACTTATTCCATATTCTATCAACAATCGCTGGAAAACGCAGATTACTATGTGTATTTTGAGTTTAGGAAAAGCAAAATTTCTTAGATTTATATTTCGCAAATTATGAACATACGTTTTCATTTCCAATTTATCACTTAAATACTCCGGCTGTTTCTGGTTTAACACTTTGTAAATCTGCGTTGCCCATGCAATCTGGCTTTTAGCTTCCTGCGGGAGCCAATCTAGTTCCTCTAGTAGATCACAATGATGGACTTTGTAATTCTTTCTTGTTATAAATCTAGCCATTCTATTATACATTATGTTGATTTTCTGTAGCAGGCCTTTTGATGCCAGGCCATATACATGGTTGCCGTATTCCAGTATTGGTAAAAGAAGTTGATTTATTACAGTTTCCCTTATTGTTTTATTCATACAAAAACTAGTCTATCTGAACACTCCCAACCTTTTATTTACCTTTGATATTGTATCTAAAATATATTTATCAAATTTTAAGACATCATCAATCCATACCCCCAAATATCTATATTCTGATACCTGTTCTAATACTTAATTTTGTAATGTTTTTATAGTTACTATTTCTTTACTTTTATTCAGCATTCGACAAGTTTTATGAAAACCATAAGTTTTATTTTTTTACTATTAACTATTAATCCTGATTCGGTCAACCATGTACATAGTCTGGTAAAATCTGCCTATAATTTAACCTCCAATTCTCCAGGTGTACATCCATCCACAATCAGCAGAGTATCATTTGCATATAGACTTATGTTTGAGCACTTTATTTTGTCTACTAATTTATTTATATAAATCAGGAACAGTGTTGGCCCCAAAATGGAGCCTTGTGGGACTCCTCTCTGTACAGGTATTTTACCAGATAGCACCCCATTTATGTTTACTTGCTGTGTTCTATTTTTTAGGTAAGATGTAAACCAATTATATGATTCCTTAATTAAACCAATCTCTGCAAGCCGTTCCCCCAAAAGCCTGTGGGATACCGTGTCAAAGGCCTTTGATAAATCCATGAACACCGCGCCCACCGACAAATCATTTTCCATCTTTGAAGCTATGTTATCAATCATGTCAGTGAGCGTGGTGCCCATGGAAAAGCCTTTACGAAACCCAGATTGATACTTTGTTAGCAAGGAATACTTTTCCAGAAAATCGGTTAACTGTACCTGTACCAATCTCTGTAGAATTTTTGATATCCCTGATAATAGGGTTATTGGTCTATAATTTGTAGGCTGAAATATATCCCCTGCACCTTTATATATAGGAACAATCTTTGCATTCTTCCAGTTTTTTGGAAAAATTCCTTCTCCCAAACTCCAATTGAATATTTTTGTCAATATTGGAGCAATTACCTGTACAGCATCCTTAAGAAAATGGTTTTCTATAAGATCTAACCCATAAGCTTTTTTTGATTTCAATTTTCTGATCTCATCTTTTACCTGTTTGCAAGTAATAATTTTAAATCTAAATTTTGGTGTATCCATGTTTTCCATCCCTTTACCATGGTCTGTAAGTGTCAAATTGGAAAAATCCAAATCAGGCAAATTTACAAAATAGTCATTCAAAATATTTGCTGACTGCTTAGTAGACTGGAGAATACCCTTACTTATCATTTGGATGGGGGGACCTTGGATTTGTGGTGATTCAAAGGACTTTATGAAGGACCAAAACATTTTTCTATCTGTAGTTTGTTTTGATTTCTCATCATAATATTTTTGTTTTTGCTTTTTTATTTGAAATTTTAAATTGTTTCTAGCTTTTTTATACTTATCTCAGTCCTCTATTTTTAATGATTTCCCAGCAATTTTCCATAACCTATCTTTTATGCATATTAATTTCTTCAGTTTTTTTGTTATCCAAGGCACATGAGACTTTTGTTGTATACATGTTCTGTAGGGAGCTAGTTCACTGCATATGTCCAAAAACCATTTAGTGAATTCCTCAACTGCTAAGTCCACAGACGGTATTAAGAATAATCTATCCCACCTAACTGAAACTAGTCTTGCAACAAATGCTTTTTTATTATACTTTTTAAAATTTCTACATTTAGTTTTTAAAGAAAGATTTCTTGTTAAATTATACCTTTTACCCCCAAATCCAAATGTACAGCTTAAAAAGCTATGATTCCCCCCAAATAGGCTGTTTTACTTCAATTGACGTAATCAAAATTTTAATTGAAACAAAAATTAAATCTAATATATTTCCTTTACTTTGTTGTGTAGTTTTCCTAGTAGAGAAAAGTATTTTTTGATTTACATCTAATATTTTGAAACTATTTTCCAAAGCTAATCCTCGTGGCTTGCCCCAAGCTGCATTAAAATCACCAATTAGTAACAATTCACATCCCATAGAACACTTTTGTATAACTGATGCTAAATTATCAAATTCACCTGTTAATGTTCTAGGAGGGGCATAAATTACTCCTACAGTATAATTAAATCCAATTTATGAATTTTTACCAATAAGCAGTCAAGTAATCCTATTTGGTCTGCAAATTGCACTGAGGTTTGACCAAGTTCCCATTTAGTAAATAAAACAACTAACCCCACCTTTCTGACCAGTCCTGTCTAATCGTTGGCTAAAGAAGCCTTCCGGCTCAACTTCCTTAGTTTCAATCTTATCATTTAGCCATGTTTCCATCAGCACCACTACATCAGGAGATTCTGCATTTATACAGGTTTTAAATAATTCATTTTTCTTCCTTAGACTCCTGGCACTGTCATGTACAATTTTAATTGCTCCATTATTTCCTGGTCCAGGATTTATTTCAATGTCTCCCCTTAAAAGTAATGAAATTAATATACAATTTCTTGATTTAATTGGTCCTTGTCCTAATAGCCCTATTACATATTGATTATTTTTAAACTGAATTTTTATTTTTGAAAAATAATTCCTACCTGTTCCCTTAATCATCAAGCCCTCATTCATTAAAACATTCACTTACTTGTGGAAATCCCAATTTCAATTGCTAAAGTGCTAGGTACTTCTAATTGGCAAGAATTTGTGAACTTTCCATAAAGTACAATTGTTGTGCAAACATGTAACAACAAGCTATAAAACAATTTCATTTTAACAATACAAACAATATAAACTTTATCTTATTTAAGTTTATCTCCCTAAATACTTTCCACTATTTGTTTATAAAACTTAATATTGAGGAAAGTTTAAATTTAAAAAATTAAACAAGCTTACCCAATACAATATAAGTACTAATCAGGCTTACTTAACACTATATACCGACATTTAAATATTTTTCCTTCGGTATTAGATTCCACAATATACCAGCATTTATATTAAAATCCTTCAAATGTTTTAAATTTATTACTTTACAATTTGATTTTACCTTGCAATCCCTTTACTTTTGATGCCGAGTGGCGCTCGCGCCACTCACGCTCGCGCAGTTGTAGCACAAGTTTTAAATGCAGTCCTGCCCCTTCTCTGAGGATGATGTTCCTCTCTGGTTGCCGACCCCTCTCAGCTGGTCTCCATGCTGTATTGGTAACCGGAACACTCGAGGAATATTGGCACAGTGCTTGATGGTAAAAAGAGCAGAGTCCTATAAGCTTGTACAAATGCTGGCTGGATTACCTTCAGCTGTAGTTGCAGTGTGAGTTTTAAATGCAGTCCTGCCCCTCCTCTGAGGATGACGTTCCTCTCTAGTTGCCGCCCCCTCTCAGCTGGTCTCCGTGCTGTATCCATGCTCCAGTACTTTTCTGTGCCCTACTCCACAATGTGAGTTGGCTGGCTACCACCCTTCCAAATCTGGAATGAGTTATACACAGTTCCCTCAATACTGTCCTAACAAGCATCAACACCTCACCTCCATCCAAGGGTAATCTCCCTACATTGAATTCAAGTAACAGTTTAAGTGCAACTCTGCCACTCTGAGTATTTGTCATCGCTGGCTGCTCTCATCCACAGTCACGTAGTGATCACGATGCTGGCAGCCCCACATTTCAGATCTTGCAGTGATCTGCTCAGCTTCCTCCTTCCTGTCTTCCCCTAACCTGAATATAGCTGCACCCTGCTGGAACGGCCTCTTCAGTCCCTCTCCGCCATTTATTCTTCTCACCTGCTCCCCACACTAAAAAACAGTGAGCTCACTGCCCTTCCGTATCATGAATGTGGTTAGCACAGTCTCCCATGTTATTTTTATATATTAATAAAAAACATGATCTTCTGGTAAGCCAGACTTATAGCAGTCAGGCACAAGTGGAAAACTAGCCTACCCATATAAGATCTAAGCCATCTATGATAAGGCACTATTAAATGATGTGCATAATGATGCACACACCCATCATTTAATGGTGCCTAAGTAAGCAATAACCCACGACAGAATGTGTGGTTCTTGGGGATTAATCAACACCCCGGGTGCATTGTGAGGCATGAAGCTGCAGGCTGAGTGTCCTCACAGCACCTGGGGTGTTGATTAATCCCCAAGAACTGCACACCCTGGAGTGGGTTGTTGCGCTTATAACATGGGCTACACAAGTAGTTGAAAGAGATAAATAATAATACTGATAACTAAGGTAAACAGTGGGACTTTATTATGTGTCCTTATACTATAGCAAGACAGAGTACCAGAAACACATTTGTATACCTCCACAGTATAGAGAAATAGTCCCATTCTCTGTATATACAAATAGATAATAGAGATGTTGCTTGTTTCTTTTTAGAAACAGTAAATGTGACAGGAACACTAAATGAAAGGAACAATTTATGCACTTGATAATTGTGCTGAATGCAACATTGGGGAACACTTTTTTAAATAGTCAACTTCTCAAATGTGTTGATAATAATATCCTACTACAATATTTGCTAGATTCACAGTTTCACTTTTGCAACTTGTTGTACTCTATTTTTGTGATCATTGTTACTTCATACAACTATTACATTAATTTTTTTTTTAACTCAACTGTACTATTTTCATTGTTATTATTATATGGCAATGACTATCAGTGCACAGAGGCACAGTGTGAATGATAGTGGAAATTTACAGTTCCATAGTTCTGAAACTGCTCAAATTTAAATGCTGCTGCTAGCATTTCTTCATCACTGAATTCAAGTGATGAGACTGGTGCTTGTACTGTGGTACTATCTTTCTTTTTCTGTGCTGTGCTGTTGGTATTTCCCTGGCTACTACTTACAGTTTTTGTACTGTCTGTGTTTGGTTGGGACACTGGTGGTGCTGCTGATGTGAGGAGGCGGCTCCATTTCTGCCTGTCTGCCATGGAGGCTGACCAATAATACTTAAGGCTTGCCCCACACTTGTGCCCTGTTAAGGTCATAATCTCATGAGAAGTGAGACCCGCATTAGATAATATTTGCACTGCTGTGTTTCTTATGCTATGATTGGTGTAACGTCTTGACAGCTGTGCCCTTTCTGAAATTTTTGACATCATACTGCCTAGATAGTTTACTCCCATTGGCTGCTGACTATACCACACAGTGTCAGTAGGGTGGATCACCCTTTTAGGATGCAAGTACAGTGCTGTTGCTCCTGAAGGGCAGTGGCTCAAGCACTCCTTGAACAGCTGCACAGGACAAGAAGCGTTTTCGGGGTCAGAGAACAAAAAGTTACAAAGAGTGTCTTTGGTTCTGTGATGCCCTGATGATTTTTGGTATGAGGATTAAAAGTCAGAGACAGATATTCAGTTCCATACGAAAACTTTTGAATAGTAAAAGAGTCCTGACGCAGATCTCTAACACCTTCTCGCCCACGGCGCGCAAGCCCAAGCTGCAGCTCAAACTACACACGCCGAACAAGACCTATCGGTGTGTGTCTAGACAGCACCTCTGATGAACGTACCTTTGCTAGATCCTCATCGGTAATAGCAGGATGGTGACAAGCACGGTCTTTTCCATCTTTCCTTACTTTTTTCAATCTAGCTATAAAGACATTATTCCCTGATTGAAAATTTGGATCACCCCAGATATTCACTTGTCTGCTATTCTCAACATTATTCAGGAATCTATTGATTCCAGCTCTCAGAGAAATAAAGGAGCTAACTATATACTCTTTCCCTCCAAGCCCTTTGACTGTTGCATAAAAATGCCTCAGTATTCCACTAAAGTCTTCTAAATCAATTGTTCTAAAATCTACTACCTTGTCATTACTAGACAGCCAGTCCTTTAGTACATTTACAGCCCACGTCGTACTTTTCTGTGTGTTCCACTCATCTTTGCTTTCCTCTAACTTATCTATTTCAGCTACTGTCAGTTTACTATGACATGTTATACTGGTCTCATCCATTTCTGATCCATGCTTTCTCTCAGTACGTGTTACACTCATTTGTCTCTCTTTAAACACTTGTACACTGCTGTTTCTCTCATTTCTTTTTCAGCTGCTGCTCTTCTCTTTCCTGTGCTTTTTTATATTCTCCTTCTTGTATGAGTGCTATGCTTCTATCTGTTTCACACATTTCCAACATTTCCCAGTCTGCCACTTCTACTGATACACCTTTTCTTTTTCCTGTACATAACTCCACACTTGCTGCATTGCTACTGTATTCCACATTAGCCATCAACACATCTTGACTAACTCTGAATCTTTTTGCAGCAGTACCATCTGGAAAACGATACTGAAGCCATTGGTTTAAGGTGAAATTTCCAAACACTGAAAAATTTACAGTACTAACATTTCGGACATTTTTCCTAATGCTAGTCTAAATTCTCAGTTCCTGCTGTTCAGTACAACTGCTTTCCAAATTTGAAATAATGCTCGTCTGTGCTTCTGGTTCCCATGTACTGATTTCACATCTCACCCTAGAGAACTTACAATCTTCCCCCACCCGCCGATCACACACAGATTACTAGACAACACTTAACAAGCACTGCTATATGTTTAAGTATATGACATTAACAAATTTGCTTTACTCACTGTATGAATTTTGCGATGTCCATCTAAGCCTGTTGCAGGTTTTCCTTTTTTATTCTAATTCTGTGTGTTGTGCTATGTAGTACATCTCTGCATCGCATTACTCCTCATACACTCATTGACCAGCCTCGCACATTTACATTTCTCTCTCGAGAAGTTTCTCATGGTGTAAAAATATTTTTAATTGCACCCTGCCCTACTCGTACAATGACAGACCTGTCTCGTACACGACATGCAACTGCCAAAGTCCATTCTACTCTCCACCTCTCATTGCGCTCTTCTGTGCATCTCACTTACTTCTCCCCCTATATACCACTGTATCTCAGTTCCCGACCTGTTTCTTTACTCGCATGTACACAACATTACCAATTTCTCGTTTTTACGATCCTTTTCTTAGGCACTGTAATACAACCTTATTATCATTCTCATGTATATCTCATGCATCATCTAATACCCATAGCAGTAATAATGAGGTTAGTAGTTTCCCTATCTCTGTTTCAGTGTGCTGCGCTACATCTCCCGATATTTGTGTGTATTTACAGTTACACTTAATTATTACATTTATCCACTTTCTGCTCCTTGCTACTCATACAATGATATTAGGACTGCCAGTGTCCATTGGGTGGGTGGATGGGTAAGCTCTATCACTAATGGACAAAAAATATGGCGGTTTCTACTTTATTTACAGATTGTGAAATAATTAGTTCTGACACTGCTAACCTACGTGACTTTTCTCCATATCCAGTTGCTGTTTCATTACCAGTAATTAATCAATGGTCAGGTGACCCATGTCATCCAATTATGTTTCAGAAATTTAGATGCCCATGTTATAATCAAAAGTAGTTCTCAAAGGTAGCCTAATTCTTTTAAAGATAGGAAAGCCCATCATTCCCCTTGTTCCCTGACTTGCTGGAAAGATTTGTTTATTTCTGATATGTCAAAAAAAAAAAACGAGGATTGTACTACTTGCATTCATGATGCAGAAGGGTGATGAGCTCACCAGTTTTTAGTGTGAGGAGCAGTAGTGAAGAATGAATATCAGAGGGGGACTGAGAAGGCCACTCCTGCAAGGTACTGCTATATTCAGGGAAGGGGAAAGACAGAAGAGGAGTAATGTGAGCAGATCACTGTGAGAAATAAGATGTGGGGCTGCCAGCACCATGATTACTACCTGACCCCATTGTCCTGGCCAGCATTCCCCTTCCCATAAAACCAGTTCATGCAATTGTCCAAGGCTATCTGTGGATATTGATGTGTGAAATGGCTGCCACTACACTTTCAGTCACTTCACTACCAGTCTAGCATTGCTTGTATAGCAGTTTGGGATACAATGTTTATGAAAAGCACTATATAAATGCTGAGTCTTATTATTTCCCATGGAAAAAGAAGACAAGACAAGCGTATTTTTGATTTCCGAGAAAGTATGAACTCCAACATTGGACTATACAAGAACTTTGCTACAAACAAGTGATGGATCTAGGGGTGGTGAAGGGTGCGGCTGCAACTCCTCCCCCAACATTGTAATGTACTTGTTTGCTGCTGCTGCATTTCACTTTGAAGACGTCTGACTTACAGATTGTACACATGTTTACATTCAAAACTATGGATTACATTTGTAGGTTCTGTCAAAAACGTACGAGAAAAGAATAATAGCAGAAAATATAAAGGTTTAATAAAATTGTTAAAAAGTGCATGTTAAGTATGCACACCACCCCAGCACCCCCATTGTAGCATCCTGAATCCACCATAACCACTAGACCACCAGGTTATTCAAGAATTGTACTGCACTGTGGTTTACCACGGAAAAAGTCAGTTGGATTAAAATACAATTTCAGCATGTTAAAGTAAACAAACTGAACAGAACCATAGCCTAACACGCATATTGATCTAAATAATGCACATGGTTTTAACCATTTTGGTGAAACAATTCTATACAAAGGGACAAAAGAACTAGTTAGCACTATAGAGAACCATGTAGCTCTCAGACTTTGGCTCCAATTATGTTATCACTTAACACATTTGGCGGCCATTTTAAGAAGCAGGTAAGGCAGTTTTTTGAAATTGGAAGGCAGATTTTACATTTTTCACATGCTTTGGAACCGCATTTAGGTAAATTATATAAATGTAGTTTTAGCATTAATGAATACAGCAGCATTTCCTTTAGTCCCCTATGAAGTCAGATTTCTGAATAGTTTGTTGTCAAAATGTTGTTAAGGTATCCTTTAATACATCAATACATGTGCATATCAGCCAGGGGTTCTTCATTTATATTAGGGCCTTCAGCCCCCTGCCTATATTTCTACCATCTGGGGTTCTCCTTTCTTAGTTGTTGTTCCCCCTATTGTCTCTTTCGTCTATTACCCATTCACCCTCGCCCTTCCTTCTTCCTAGACTCTCATTGGTCATGGGTTTTCTCTTATTATTCTTACGGCACAAAGTCTGGGTAATGAGCCAGTTGGTAAGTGACCCATCTGCTACATCTGAGATCAAACCTCTCGAGTCGATTGCTTAATCTGGCCGAAAGGTGTTCCAGAGCATAGATTTCCCTTACCTGGGAGTTCCAGGGCTCCCCGGTGGGAGTGGTCTCTGTGTGCCAAAGTTTAGTGAGTGCTTTTTTGGCTGCTAGGATCAGCAGATTTACCTGCTTATATGTGGTTTTAGATACTCGAATCCCCTCAGTGGGGGGTTGCCATGAGTATAGAGTTTAGGAGCTCTGGGCACTTATATACGTTAATAATATCTTGTATGATTTCTGCCCAAAAGGCTTTTAGGTTTTGACAGCCCCAGAAAATGTAGGCCTGATCAGCTGCGTTATGTCCACACTCTCTCCAGCAGTGGGCCCTGACTTCAGATGAAAATTAGGCCACCACCACGGGGTGCAAAATAATCTACTACGCAGCTTCTTGGCGAACTCTCTCCAGTAGGGCGAACTAGAGGTTTTGAAATTTGCAAGGGAGTATGCATTCCATTTCCCCTCTGGTATGTTCATCTGGAGTTCTTGGGACCATGCTTCTCTCATACTGCCATTGGACTCAGTGCCGCAACCAATATGTGCCTTATAGATATAGCTTATTAGGTGTTCTGAGGAGCTGCCCTGTCTTTGGACTTGAATAAGGGCAATCACAACTGTGGGTTTCTCCAATAGGGTTGCTAACTTCTGCTGAGGGTTGTAAATATGATTTAAATTGTCGGTAGTTAATAAAATATCGTTGGGGGAGCCCATGCTTGGTGCTAAGGTATGCAAAGGAATGTAGGCCAGAAGGTCCCACTAGCTGATGTGTGTACTGTATCCCATATTTTTTCCATTTATCCAGGATTCTGTCTAAAGTGTTTGGAGGGAAGCGTAGGTCCTCTGCAATGGCTCTAAGATAGAGACTTTCTGTTGGGGTGAGGTATTTCTTTAGTAGCGTTAGCCAGGGCCAGAATAATTCGGCTGTGTGTGTGGGAAATTTAACGAGAGGAAGGTAGTTAGGGGGATTTCCAAATAAGTGTGTGGGTAAGTCAAATAGTTCACTCCACACTAGCTCAAATTGTTTCCGGTGGGCTTCATATCTGGGGTTTAACCAGTTTAAAATGGTTCGGATATGTAAGGCCAAAGCATATAACTGAAGATTTGGGACACTAAGACCTCCTCTCTCTCAGTAGCTGTAGTATGGAAAATCTGATTCTACGAAGGTGGCCCTTCCAGATAAATTGTGAGATCATATGGTCCCATGCTTGGATATAGGTCTTGTCTGGTGTGATGGGTAGTGTCTGCTAGAAGAATAATATGTGGGGAAAAATGTTTTGTTGAATTGTTTCAATCCTAGCTAAAAAGCTCAGTGGGAGCTGTTCCCATCTGCTGATGTCCTCCTGCAGGTGTTGAGTAATTGGCTCAAAGTTGAGGAGATCTACATGTGTTGGATATTTAGTGAGTTTAATTCCTAAGTAGCACATAGCTAATTTATACCATTTGAAAGGGAACCTTGATTTCAAAGATCTCGGGGAGAATAATTATATAATAGGATTTCAGTTTTGTTTTCATTAACTTTGTACCCTGACAGTGAGCCAAATAGTTCAAGTTGTTCCCAGACCCCTGGAATAGACTGTTCTGGGTGGGCCAGGGTCAACAGGATGTCATCCGCAAAAAGAGATATTTTATAGGGCCTGCCCCCCATGTTAATACCCTCTATATCCTGGTTACTCCTGATGACCTGAGCCAGGGGTTCAAGGTACAGTGCAAAAAGGAGGGGGGGGGGGCAGGCATCCCTGTCTGGTACCGCGACCAAGGGTGATGGGGTCCGAAAATGGCTCCATCCAGTTTTAGGTATGCTTGGGGGCACCATATATGTTCTGTAGTTGTGTTATCAGTTCTTTTGGGAAGCCGAAATGGGACAGAGTCTCCCATAAAAAGGGCCAGGAGACCCTGCCAAAGGCTTTTTCTGCATCTAACCCCAAGAGTACCAGGGGGATCTTCCACTGTGTGGCACAGTCGACCACCAAGTAAATACGCCTCACTGTGTCATGCGCCAGTCTTTGTGTCATAAAACCTACCTGATCTGGGTCGATCAGCTTAGGGAGCAGTGCCTCGATTCTGTGGGCCAATATGCTCACGTAGATTTTATAATCATAAATTGGCTTGGATATTAGTCTGTATAAGGCCAGGTGTTTCGGGTCCTTTTGGGGTTTGGGTATAGCTGACAGTATTGCATATTTCCACGATGGGGGTGGTTTATTTCCCTCCTGCACCTCATGGAATGCTTCAAATAGAGGGGGGCTAAGAAGTTCCTTAAACTGCTTATAGAATTCTGATGGGTACCCATCTGGGCCTGGTGCCTTGCAGGTTTTAGCTTTTCTCAGCACTGACTCCAGTTCTCCATTCAAAATAGGTGTCAGTAGAGACTCCAGCTGATTCACAGTTAATTTTGGGAGGGATAGTGTTTGTAAATAATCTTGCACTTTCTGTTTGGAGGGGAATCAGCCGCATATAGTGTTTGGTAACATGTAGCCATGGCCTGGCGAATTTGTTGTGGGTATGTTAAATGTCTACTAGTGACTGGGTCTATTAAGGTGGTGACACATGCCTTGGCTTTGTGGATTCACCACCTACAAGCCAGGTTCCTGGCCCCTCGGGGATCTCCCTCATGATGTTGCATTTTTAAGTAAAACAGCTGCTGCTCTATCCCCGGGTCTATCAGTTTTTGAAGCTTCTGTTTTGCTACTAATATCTGGGATTTAACTGTTTTATCACCTTGATCATAGTTGGTTTGCAGTGTTTGTAATTTCCTCTGGAGTTCTCTATAGCAGGCCTCCCTCTCTCTTTTCCTCTTCGCCAAGTGTAGCCTTCAGGGTGTTCCAGAGTATCACTGATAGTGGCTCTGGCTGTTTATTTTCACTTAAAATCTGTGGTATTGCATCTTGAATCATCTGTTTAAATTCTGGGTCTATCACATGCATCAAATTCAGATGCCAGAATGAAGTTCCCCTCCTGTCACCCAGACGAAATCTGGCACAAACCGGTGCTAGGTCGGAGAGGATGGTCACGCCATGCCATACGTCTAGCAGAGTTTCTATGTGTTCTGCTGATGTCACTATGTAATCTATATGTGATGCCACCTCTGAGCTCGGGGTCATGTGGGTATAACCCCTAGCCATTGGGAAACAGTGATGCCACGTGTCAGTGATACCCAGTCTTTAGGATCTGTATAAGATATTTCTGGAGTGGGTTTACTTGGTGGCTCATAAAGGTTGAAACATCTAACGTAGGGTTGAGAGTTGCGTTTAAGTCCCCCCCCCCAGTATAAGTTGGCCTTGCCCCACCTCCATTAACTGGGAAAATAATTTTTGTGCCACTGTTTTAGAGGATCCCGGGAGGAGATGGATTGATGCCAGGGTAACCGGGTGGGGATAGAGCATGCCAACTGCAATAGCGTATCTTCCATCTGGATCCTGTGCCTGGTTCTGCAGTTCAAAAGGGACCCTTCTCGGGATAAGGATTGCGATTCCTCTTCTCCTGCCGGAGGGGTGGGCTGATGCTATAACTGATGGGAAGCCCATGGTTTTCAATTTAAAAATGTCCCCCCTGAGACATACGAGTCTCTTGTAGTACGACCACTCCCGGTTTCTCCTTTTTAAGGAATGGTAGCAGTCGGGACTTTTTGATGAGGTTGGATATCCCATTAATATTAAGGGACAAGACTAGTGTGGACCTAACCATAGTGAGGGCAATGAGAACGAGCATGGGGAGAGGTTTCCCTCCTCTGCCAATGGCTATTTCCAAAGCTTCCTGGTAGTGCTGCCAGTGCTCCCCTTTTTCCATCAAACTTCAATAAATTCTGTAACATCCGTAATAGATTCATGGGAAAGGATAACTCTGGACACAGTAATCTGGTACAACACATCGCACTGTGGTTTTATTTTTACACAAAAATCAGTATAAAAAGCAAATAAATAGAAATAAAAATATTCACAAAAAAAAAGAAAAATAACCCAGTGCTATGATCAAACAAAATCACCTTACTTCCGGTTTCAAATGACAATTCAATACTTCAGTGTGTCCTACTGCAAAACTGTCAGTATCTGTTCAGGTATAGCTGCTTCCTCTTGCCTTCACTCCAAGCAAGTGAGACTAGCTGCTGAGCTGATCTGCCTATGCATGGGTTTAGGGGGTTTATACAGACCTCCCACTTAATTTTAGGCCTGCCCACAAAAGGCAATTAAACAGTTTGTCTCTCAAGAGGCTCACAACTAGGCCTATACAAAAATAAATAGTTGTTTCTAAGCCTGGATTACAGAGAGCTTTCCAACAGTATAAACTAATACAAATAACCATTTCTCTGGCCAGTGTTATTACCATTTTAAACATCTGTCTATTATGTAAGTAAACTCCTCCCACTGGTCAGCATGGATATGTAACAATTCATTATACATATAGGCCACTAGGGGCACTATCTTTCTATCTACATGTCTGGACATGCTGTTTCATGTCTGAACATGTTGTTTCAGGGGACTTCTTGTTTAAGTCATTATTTTATCAGTTTTAGACTTTTTATTTTATACTGGGAGCTAACCCAAGAACATTTAAATGCACACAAGCACTTTATATTGTTACAAATGCACTTTAAACAGTTATAAATGCACTTTTATTCATTCGTAAGCATTTTATGCCCTACAAGCTTGTTAATAATTTTGCTGCTGGCTGGCATGCTGGACTTGGACCTGGTGCTACATGAGAATGGTGGTGAGGGATGGAGAAATTGAATAGGAAAAATAAGGCAGTAGGAAAAAGGTATAGAGAGAGAGAAAGAAAAAGACTGGCGTAGACAGTCAACCTACGTCAGGGCTAAAAAAAAGGCAAAGGATAGGGTAAAGACGTACTGTTGTGCAACAGATTTATAGCAGGAGGAAAAAGATGACAGGATAGACATCCCTCCACCGGGGTACAAGGCCTGGCAGAATGCAGTTCTTCCACAGTATCATCACATTATTATAATGTCCCTTATTGCTGGTACAAATAGCAGTGGTTAGAACCACCTCACTTTCTATATATAGTCAAATCTGGATGTGTGCACATGGCTGGGAACCACTAATTTTGTGCACACATCCGAAAATGCATACAACCGAAAATACTTTAACTGTGATCTCAGGACTGCTTGTATGTGATCCCGATACTGCGGTTAATAAAGAGCACAGCCTGCTAACTGATTGAGTTAGTAAAAGGTAAAGAAGAGTTTATTACAGGAACTTTTAAAAAAACACGTACACTATGTCTAGTATTTTAAAAAGTAGCTTAAGCCACAGTACTGTAAATATTAAAAAAACATTAAAAAACAATAAAATGGCATGGACAATCATAGTGCTAATGCTAGTTAGCACTGCTGGAGTTACATTGGTAAAAGTCAGTAATGATTGCCTGCATCATGGTGCGATTGGTTAGTGTCTCCAGTTTTCTTTTCGAATGAAACAAGCATTTGTCAATGCCGAACGTTCGCTTGCAGGTATTTGCATTGGTTTTTGGCATTTATGCCGGCCCTCCCCACCAGTTGTATCCATGTCCCTTCAGCATCCATATCCCAACAGAGTACTTCTCTGCAACTCCTCTTGCATCTGATTAACATTTCACACTCATACTTCTTAAGTGTCCGTCTTAGGAACCCTAACACCCTGGTTGTGCTCAAAGGTACGAGCCTGTGCGGAAACTGCGCACCACACGCTTGTAACACAGTCATTCAGTGGAATTATTTCACCAAATTTTCAACATAGGTATTTTGTCACCTCTGGTCATGAACACTGTCACTATGATTTTCTTACTGTGTACCGAACACTGATTTCCCACAGTGACCGCGCTATTCTGTGCCGGAAGTGTGAAAACACATTTTGGCCAGGATGTGAAAAATTACAGGTGTACCGTTCATAAGGAGGAGTGGGAAAATGCAAATGTTGAAAATCTGGAGTGAAAATATTACAAATTTGCGAAGTTATGAGTGTGCGTGGAAACTGCGCAACGCACGCTCGTGAAAGTCATTTTTTGGAATTTTTTCACCGAATTTTCAACATAGGCATTTTAGGACATCTGCTCATGAACAGCATCACTGTCATTGTCTTACTCTGTAGCAAACACTGCTTTCCCACAGCGACCATGCTATTCTATGCCAGAAGTGCGAAAACAGATTTCAGCCAGGATGTGCAAAGTGACAGCTATACTGCTCATAAAGAGATGTGGGAAAATGCCAATGTTGAAAATCTGGAGTGAAAATATTATAAATTGACGAACTTACAAGTGTGTGTAGAAACTGCGCAATGCACGCTCGTAACACAGCCATTTTATGGACTTTTATCATTAGATTTTCAACATAGGCATTTTAGGACCTCTGCTCATGAGTAGTGTCACTGTGATTGTCTTACTTTGTAGTGAACACTGCTTTCCGACAGCGACCGCGCTATTTTGCGCTGGAAGTGCGAAAACAAATTTGGACCAGGATGTGAAACATGAAAGCTGCACTGTTTATAAGGAGGTGTGGAAATATGCCTATGTTGAAAATCTGGAGTGAAAATATACAAATTCGCGAACTTACTAGTGTGCGGGGAAAGTGCACAACACACGCTCGTAACTCAGTCATTTTTTGGAATTTTTTCACCAAATTTGCAACATAGGCTTTTGAGAGCCCACTTCATGAACACTGACACTGTCATTTTGCTAATCAGTCCCGAAAGATGATTCCACACAGTGACCAAGAAATCATCTTTCAGGACCAAACAATGCCATGACAGTGACTGAATTCATGAGAAGAGGTGTCAAGAACCCCATGTTGAAAATTTGGTGCCAAAAGTCCAAAAAATGGCCGAGATATCCACCTAAGTTGGAAAAACCCTATTTATGCCATTATACAGCTTACCATCATTTCCTCAGTTTGTGGTCTGCTTTGAAGAGTGCAGACGTGTTCCCGGTCCACTGAAGATCGTCGCGCCAGGCTCCGGAGTTAAGTATAGGGTGAGGGGAGGTTGTGGGGAGTTGGGTACACAGAGGGTGGGCAGGAGTTGGTGGGGGGGCCATGGACTCACCATGGGACCATTTTCTTCTTTCACAGGAATTAAAAAAAAAACTGACACTTTTGGTACGCTGGGGTGAGCTCCCAGTATGCCACCTGCATGTCTGTCGGGGGAGGACTGAAGCCAGTGGGGATTGGGCACCCTCGCCGACCATACAGTGTGCGTGTGGGAGGGTGGCATGAGCATGCTGGGGTGGGCTCCCAGTGTGCCAACTGGTTGTTTGTTGGGGATGGGCTGCAGCTGATGGGGGACTGGGCACCCCTGTCAACCACACAGTGTGATGGGGGGGCGCATGAGCCGAGGGGGACTGGGCACCCCTCACAGCACACAACGTGGGGGCCTGGGAGGACACTAATGAGGGAGGGGGAGGGCATTAGCAGAGGGAGGAAGCGAGAGGGATTTCACGCCAAGCTGTGCATGACTGCAGTTCAGCTGACGTCAGTATGCAAACTGCATACACGCTACCACCGCTGATTGCAGCGGACCTTTTCTTAGAAGTGAAGACCAACACAGCCGAACTGCTGTCATACACAGCTCAGAATGTATTGGTCTGGTAGGTTCACATCTGCTACACTGAGCACTGGATTCATGAGGAGGGTCACACACCTCCAAAAGTCATACTGTTGCAAGACGTTCCTTGCGCATGTACACAAGCAAACGTAAAAAAACATGCAAAGTCCGACTGCTCTTTGTGGTCCACATAGTGCTGAATCTTTTCACCATGTGCCAGACTTCAGCAGTGGTGGGCACCTCAACCTCAGGGTCATCATCATCCTCATCTTGGGTGTTGCTGTCCCCTGATACAGAAGCACAAATGTCTGCGTCTGTTAATTAGGTTCATCAATGTCCAGATCTGTGGCTCAAATTCGATTCCCCATGTTCATAGCCAAGCTTTTTGCCTTTTCCTGCAGTATCTGACTGGACGGTGGCACTCCGTTATCGCGGGCTGTGGTAAACCACCGCAAAAGGGTATCTTTGACCCGGACATCATTGCCTTCTCGCTTTCTTTTTCTGTTGTTTCCCTCTGAACTCCACTCTGCTAATACTGATTCTCTTTTTTTAACAATGCGGCCGACACAAGAGAAAGCGATGGAAAACTCTGCTGCAAGCTCCTTTCGAGTAACCCCAGGGACAAGCACCTTATCCAAAAGCTGCACTTTCTGCTCTAGTGTGAGAACTGTGCATGTCAGTTTCCCCATTGTAACACCTAATCCTGAAAAGAGAATTGACAGATGTAAATTGCATGTTGGGACACAAAGGGGATTAAGCAGGTGATTAAGCAGATGTTTAACACCTGCTTACACTTGCTTTCTGAAGAGCAGATCAGTCAGACTAAGCACTCAGTGAGTAATTGGTCAATTAGTCAGTCAATTAACACTCCAATGCTGCTAAATTCACTGCTGACTGCAGGATTTCAGCCTGAAATGTGTGCACTCTTTTGCATACAGTATCTGTGTGCACAAAACCGATCCAGTTAACACTGTAAGGTATAGGCAATGAATCAGCACCGGGGTTTTTGTGCACATAAGCGGAATGTGCACACATCCGAATGGCACACAAGAGGAATTGACTGTACCATACATCAAGTTTGTACCTTACCAGAAAACAAATGATGCCCCATAAAACTATTGAGGCTTTACAGCAGAACAATAAACACCAAAGTAAGTTTGTACTAATGGAAACCGGCTTGTGGGTGGCCTGAAATATGGTCCATTTGGGCACCTGATAGATATACCCATTAATGTTTATCATCATCATCATCAATCATCATCATTTATTTATAAAACAGCGCTATTCCCAAACCATAGCGCTAGTACATAGCCATAAAATACATAAAAACAACTACACACATAAAAACATCTGCAGCAGATCAAGTAAAATCAGGGAATGCCAAAATAAATAAATAAGTTTTTAATGCAGATTTAAAGCTCTCCACCATCAGGCACTGTCGAAGCCGACGAGGTAGAGAATTCCACAGGGATGGGGTAGCAAATTCAAATGCATGGGCCCCAGATGACTTTAAACGAACCCTGTGAATCTCTAGCAATTCCTCATCGGTGGAGCGAAGCGGCCGGGAAAGGCAATAGGGATGAGGAAGATCTTGCAGATAACTGAGTCCCTGTCTGTGTAGGGCCTTATAGGTCAGTAAACCAACCTTAAAGGTGATCTGCCACTGAATGGGCAGCAAGTGCAGATCGCGCAGCACTGGTGTGAAATGACAGCTACGGGGTAGCCCAGTCAACAACCTGGCTGCTGCATTCTGCACCAGCTGCAAGCAGCGGATATGAACCCCGATAGCCCTAGGTACGGGGCATTACAGTAATCAAGGCGAGAGGTTACAAAGGCGTGAACCAAAGCTGGTAGGTCATTGGGTGGAACTAGGTGCTTGATCCGGGCTACATTCCTTAGATGGTAGAAGGCAGTCTTGTCAATGGATGACACCTGATGTTTATGCGTCAATCCGTCATCAAGACTCATGCCCAGATCCCGCACCCATTCAGAGGTCGTCAGTTGGTGACCACCGAGCCAAAGCCTTAAGGCTCGCCCCTCTGACGGCTCCTCTACCCGACGGCCTGGCTCAACCACCAGGACCTCAGTCTTATCCAGAATCAACCTCAGCCAGCTGGCACTCATCCAATCCTCAATCTCGGAAAGGCAGCCGTTAAAACTCGAGACAGCTCCCCCCTGATCGGGCACAAAGGACTGGTAGAGCTGAGTATCATCTGCATAGCAGTGAAAACTCAGCCCATACTGCCTTGCAATGTCTCTCAATGGCAGCATATACACTGCGAACAGCATAGGGGACAGTACAGAGCCCTGCAGAACCCCACATGGCAGGCAGAACTTGTCAGAGGAGTAAACTCCACAGACAACTCTCTGAAACCTGCCAGTGAGGAAAGAATGAAACCATCTGAAGACTGTACCTGACAGGCCACAGATTGACCGCAGGCGCCCAACCAACACCCCATGGTCCACAGTGTCAAATGCCGCTGACAGATCAAGAAGAACCAAGATGGAACGGCTCCTCCGATCTCTTGCTGTTCGGAGATCACTGAGAACCTGAACAAGGGCTGTCTCGGTACTATGCCGTTCCCAGAAACCAGACTGGAGAGAGGATCGTAGATGTCATGGATGGTTAAATGATCCTCCAGCTGCAGCGCAACCACCTTCTCAATAACCTTACCCACAAAGGGAAGGTTAGAGATGGGTCTGTAGTTAGCAAGACAGTATGGGTCGAGAGATGGTTTCTTAAGAAGGAGTACCACTACCGCCTCCTTCAGGGTGTCTGGAAACACTCTGGATTCTAGCGAGCACCAGCCTATCTCAGCAAGGACTGGGCCGATGGTCTCAACACACCCCACAAGGAGGCGCGTTTCGCCAGGGTCCAAACCACAGCAGGTCGGCCGCAAAGACTGGATAATCTTCACGACATCCCCAATCACTGGCCGGCTGAAGTCAGACCAGGCAGACCGAGGAGCTGCCACCTCCCACCGATCACTCTTCGCCCCATTAGGGCATCCAGTGCAAATCTCAGACCTGATGTCGGCAACCTTATCGGCAAAAAAGAGAGCGAATTCGTCACACTTCCTTTGTGACAATGCTCCCCGAAACTGCAGATACAGACTGGAATGCACAGTCTGTCTACAGTTTGGAAGAGCTGAGCCGGTCGAGTTTGTGCTGCAGTAATCTTCCTGGACAGGAACTCTGCCTTCTTACGGGAGATAGCCGATTGATAGTCTTTATAATGGGCTAGCAATTTAAGTCTGATGGCATCCAGGCCCGATTTTCGCCAGCGATGCTCCAGCCTTCGTCCCACTTTCCTCAGCTCTCTCAAGGTCCCATCAAACCAAGGGGACCGAGGGTACTGGGTAAGGGGACAAACACGGACAGGAGCAAGACAATCTGGAGCCCCAGTCACAGCGCCATTATAACCCCCGGTGTTACACGAGGTCCCTGCACCCTAATTGGTACCCTCAGAGGTACACCATAGACAGCTAGCAATTAGGTATATGTTATACTAACATTTAGGGTTAAGAGCATCTACCGTACAAGAGTAGATGTCAGGATATGAATGCATATTGTTGTAATACACTTTGCTTGCTAATACATATATTCTGCCATGTATTTTCTGTGTATTTCCTACTTGTAAGATGCCAAGACACCTGTGTCCTTGGAGTAATTATAATATGTAAGACGGCATTGCCACCTTTTGGTGATTTGTACTACTGCACTGAGTTATGTAAGACTCTGTATAAGAACTCTTTTGTTCTTAAACTGATGACTTTACAGAATTGTATAATGTTATATTGGACCATGGAGCCACCTCTAATTTAGCCAATAGGGCTCATCTCTGTAACTAGAAATGTTTCTATCTTTTGGTAACCATAGTAATTATCATAAGTATATAATGTAATGCACAAGCCTTATACCTTGGAGACCCGAGAGACCCCAAGAGACACAGAGAAACGTCGAGGTGTAGGGAACGCTTAGCACTGGCTCCCGGTTCGTACTGGTAAGAACTGCTTAGGGCAACTGTGATTTATCCCTTCGTAGTAATAAACTTGTTTGTTACTGTAATGCAACGTGTCTGTGATTACTTGCATTCCCAATATCGTCAAGAATCTGAAAGTGAGGTTTAGACCTCCCAACACTAGACTAAGGTATCTGGGTCACTACTATTCCTCGGCAGCTTTGATAGGTCCAGCACCACCAGTAGGCCCGCAGGGGACAGGCCCTTAAGGGGCAGTAGCGGACCATCTCCGTAGCGGTAGGCCTATACGGGGGGGCCTGGAAATTGAAACTTATGTAACCCCCCTGTTCCCTGGGGTTACTAGAATCCCATCAGTGTCAGTGTTAGGTAGGGAAGGCAGCTGGTGAATATCTAGTTAAATGGATTTTCACCTGCTCCCTCTCTGTTTACTTGGTCTCAGCTGAGAGCAGAGAGGTGATGTAATTTAGAACTCTCGCAGCAACATAAGCCACACAGCTTGTGTGAGTGTGGGGAGCTTTAGAATTTTCAGTTAGTCTGCGAATGGAGTTGTTGGCAGCAGCTCAGAGAGTGAGCAGTGGAGTGCCAGTTTTTCTCTGAGAACTTTTTTTGCCTGACTTGTGAAGTGGTGGAAACCGTCTCCAGGATTTCCTGTGCCCTCATTCGCAGTGGGAAGAGGGGGACTGCAGAGGATTTGAGGGGCAATCCCCTGATCCAGCCTAGAACATTTTGAAGCTACCTTTGGTGTACAAATTGTGAGTAGATTCTGTCTGAGAGTTACCCAGGATATGTACCTGCCTTGTTTTCTGTGGGGTGACACTCTGATAAAGGGACCCATTTATGTGAGATTTTCTCAAGAAGATTTGTTTTAAAGTTTGCTGACAACAGTGGATGTCCCGTATGCGACATGCCCTTTATTCAAAACTTTAACTTTACACCCTAGTGGTGTTTCTGATGCTAAAATGTGCTAAACGTTTGAAGAAAGCATAATTTCTACAATTCAGTATTTGTCGAGGTGTAATTCTGAAAGAATGGCTGGGTATGGACGTGGAAGCAAAAGGTGGGAGACCCATCTGGAGTGACCAGTTCAGCACTTCAGGTTCAGCAAGAGCGCCTGTTTTCTGTTAGTACATGTGGCCAATGTCTGAATAAGTTTACTCCTCATATGTGGGTTTTGCTAGTTTTGAGCGCTAGCATGCACCGTCATGGCCCATGTGCCACAGACCTTTCTGCTAGTCTTATGCCATATGGGAACTGCTCTAAGTCATGGCCTAGTGCCACTTCCAGGAGAATTGTGTGTGTTTTCACCGTGGGTGGTTCCACATTTCCAGATGTCTAATCCTATGCCATATGGGAAATGTTCTAAGTAATGGCCTAGTGCCACTTCCAGACAAAGTCTGTGTGTTTTCATCGTGGCTAGTACCACATTTCCAGATGTTTAATCCTATGCTATATGGGAGGTTCAAGTGTCTGTTTTCTACAGATGTGTTCTGCATTGCAATGTACCATGAAGTATAAACCCTTGGGGGTCCATCTTTGCTTTTGTGTTCCAACTTTGTTTCGGAATAAAGCCACACTCTAGAATCCCAACCTGGTATGGACAATCTAGTTATTGCGTCCAGAAGTGCAAACCTATCATAGCCCTCAGCAAAAGTTCTCTCCTCAGGACCTGAGTTTGGTATAGGTCTGTTTGTGTCTTGTACACACTTTGTGTTTCTGTAAGCAATTGCTCTGTACCCACATCCCTCTAGACAGAAAAGGTATGGGAGGTGTGCCTACTAGTTAAATATGGGGCTGTTGGGGGGCTACATTTAGAAATGGCTTAAGCTTTTGTGCTGATTGACTTTGTTGCTCATAAACCAGAATCGATGTTTGCCAACCGGGCAACCAAGCAACGAACAAACAACTACATAACCAGTAAATCTTTTTGATAATATCTAAGGTAGTGGGGTGTGACTTCCAAGAAATGGAGGTATTTTGCAAACCTCCTATTTGGGGGCTGAAACGGACTCCCATGAGGGATGTGCCACAGTCTTCGTGTGGGCCCCATCACCATTAGTTAAAACAGCGGTGGTGATTTGAGATGCCAGCGGAGGCCGCAGAGTGATCAGGAGTAGCATCCCGAAATAAACTGTGGGGCCTGCCATTTTATGCACTGCCATTCTAATGTGGCATCTGACCTCAGTGGACTCAGCACCGCGCCGATGTTGGTCAAGCAAGGAGTAGTGCCCCGCGACTCCCTGGCTGCAATTTCTTTAAATCCCTCAAAGTATCTGTCAGAGGGAAATATATACTTGGGGGGGATTAGGCCTCTTTCCCCACCAATGGGGGATACAGGAGTTTACGCTGCAGGGCAAAGAAAGGGCCTTTTTGACCTAAATTTAGGGGCCCCTTTAGATATATAGAGGTTTGCCTCAGTGTTGGTATTTCTGGTATAGGGATACCTTTTGTTCCCTATTCTCTCCCTGCCCCATCTCTCCATTATTATCCGTTACAGCATTTTAAGATTCTTTTTCCCCTTCTCAAACTATCTCAGTGGTGCAGTTTGATATAAAGTTTTTGAGAAGCGGCTAAACAATATTACACGGGCCCTCATTTCAGCTGTATGCACTCCATCATCCCCCCCCAATCCCAGGCCAGAAAGTTCCTCCCCATGACAGGGGTCTTTCAGTCCCTGCAGGGTGTCCAGTACCAATACAGAAAAAAAGAATCACTTATGTGCCATAAGAGATTTTTCCGGGGTCATTTTCTCATCGGAATTGCTGCAGGAGTGCTTTAACATCCTGTAGTGTGGCTTACCCTTGCTGTTTGTGGCCTTGTTTATTCATTGTGGGAGCCCAGGCCGCCTCTCGCAGTTCCTGTTCCTGGTCTCAGGCTGCTGGTCTCTTAGAGAGTTGTATGGAGATGCCTTTGCTGTTTAGTACCTTGATTGCCTCCCCCGGGGTTTCAAAATGCTGCGGGCCATCTGCGAACATTATGGCGAGTTTGGCCGGGTAAAGAGTAAAGAATTTCAGTTGCTGTTTCAAACCTCGCAGGATTGGTGCACATTCTTGTCTCCTTGCAAATACAGCCAGTGAATGATCATTTTCAAAGTAAATATGTTTTCCCTTGTATCTGATGTCTTTAGTGCACCAGGCTTAGTTAATAGTTGTTGCTTGACCAAAAAGTTTAGAAACTTCATGGCGATTGATCTAAGTCTTTAGTCGGCCTACTGCAGTTTTGGCCTGGTGTGCACACTTGATGTCTAGTGGGGTGGAGGAGCCTAGCTTCAGCAGCTCTCTGAGAAACTGGTTCAAGAACTCACACATATCTCTTCTCTCCATGTTTTCAGGCACTCCATGTATGCACATATTGCACCCTCTAGACCGGTTTTCTAGGTCTTCACATTTGTCTGCAAGATGTTTTTTTCACCTAATATGTGGATTACTAGCCTTTCTAAATGGTCTGCATGCAAGCCCAGTCCTGTCTGGTGAGTTTCCAGTTCCATGACTTTTTGGGCTACCTTATTGATTTTTGGTGCCATTTTGGCCCATAACATGTGAACGTCACTCTGAAGTCTTTTAACTTGGTGAGAATAGCTGCATTGCTTGGTTGTGTATCTGATGGCTGGGAATCCACCACATCTATAGGAGCCTCCCTCGCCGATTTCTCTGGCTGTGTTAATTCAGCGACATCCGTGGATTGCTCTCTATTTTTGATTCTTTGGCGACCACCCATGAACTTATTTGCGCACTCTTACTGTTTTTGTTGCGTTTTTCGTTGTTTGGTTATATTTTGGAGCTTATTTTGGGCCAGGATCGTGGAGCTCAGTATTCAGTGCTGCATCCTCTGCGATGATGTCACCGGAAGTCTATCATAATCGTGGTCACCAGAGAACGTGGGAGTAACCTTTGGATACCCTGGGATAAGCATTCAATAGCTTAGGTAACTGCACTCGAGACATATAACAGAGGAGTCCAAGTGTTGTCGTATGTGGGAAGTTTGCCAATGGCAAGGTGACTAAGTCTTTCATTATGGGCGAAAATACCCAAATGCTTGTTTCTATAGAAGTAGGGAGGGACTGTCATAAATGCCCACATCAATCCTCTCACCTGACCTCGGCAACCCAGATTGTGAGGCGGTACTTCTAAAACTCCTATTGGGTGGAATTAATCATTGCTCATAGGGTCTGTGTATAACACTCCCAAGACAGCTGCTGAATCCTTAAAGTCCCTCATAGATATAATTCCTTCTTTTCCCCGGTGCACGAAAGTTATCTTGAGAAATTTCAATATTCACTGGGGTCCCCAAATAAATGAGGACCTTAAATCCTCCTTATCAGAGACTGAATTAACACAAATTATACAGGAGCCTACCAGACTAAATATGAAAACTGATACCCACACTACCCTAGACTGGATCCTAGTCACTAACCCTGACAGATTCAAAATGCTGGGTACCTCTGCAGACTCATTGGTGATCATTTCCCCACATCTGGTATATGGAAGAACAAATTCCTCCACCCCCAGTATTTTGGATTCAGAAAGAATGATAGGAGAAATGCAACCTTAGTAAATTTCACCACAGAAGTATTCTCAGCTCTGGACAAGGACTGTGCACTGGTAGCGGGTCTTCAAGGACCTCAAAGTATTTGACCTTGTGGATCACCAATTACTCATCGCGAAACTGAAATTAACTGGCCTTGACAGCCTGGTGGTACACTGGTTCGCCAATTATCCCCAGGGTAAGTCCCAAATGGTTAGATGGCTGGGTGCCATCTCGGATAAATGTCGCATACAGGATGAGGTACCCCAGGGCTCTATCCTGGGTCTCCTGTGGTTCTCCTTATTCATAAATGGCATGCCTACACATTGAGGTGAGGCAAAGATCACCTTGCATACGGATGACATGGTACTCTATAGATCCAATAATGATACTGATGTCCTTAACGACTTACTTTCGAAAGACCTCCAGTTGCTGGAGGAATAGCTGAACAGCAATAAGCTGGTCCTAAATGGGAAAAAAACAAGGATATATTATTTGGTCCAAAGACCCTGGGTCTGGACAGGGCTGACATGCTGTCTCTCTCTCTCTCTTTCTTATGGAGCACTAATCAAAGTAGTTGAAGCCACAAAGTACCTTGTAGTCACTATAGACCAGTGCTGTAATTTTAAGACTCACATCGACCTAGGTGAGAAAACACTGAACCAGAAGCTTGGGCTTCTATATCACCTTGGTCCCTATCTAACTCTGGACTCCCGTTGCAAGATCGCACATGGTACCCTTCTACCTACTCTCCTCTATGGTGTCCATGTACTGTGCTCTTTAAAGCACACTGAAATGCATAACCTTAGATCCCTTTACCATGGAATCTGTAGATTCATGGCAGGCATCCCTTCCAGGAAACACCACTGTTAGACCTTAAATGCCTTATCTTGGCCCACTTTGGGAGAGAGGTTACAATACCCTTCTCTCTGCCTGGAATACAAGCTCAGGCAAGCCAGTGCATCCCTGAGTCTTGCTGAACTGCTTACAACAAAACAGAACTATAGGACACTGAGGTCCTCAAGCAGACAGCTACTAATCGTACCTAAAGTGAGGTCCGCACAGGGGTTACGGGCTTTTTCTGCCTTTATCACTCCCCTCTGGAATACTCTTCCAACAACCCTCCAGGAATGTAACTCCCTAGGAGGATTCAAAGAGGGACTTAAGGCCCACTTGTTGGAACTAAATTATTGCACTTGCTACCATTGATTTCACAATGACTTCTGCCCCCAAAATCTTAATAATTTATTCTTTGTATTGTTATACCCACATAAGGTATTATATCCACATAGGGTATTAAGTGTAGTAACAACTTTTGAAAATTGTCAAATGCAACTAAGTGATTGTACCTTGTTGATCTGTGTACTGCTGTATCTGTAACACTGTAAATGTCTTACTCTATAACTCTTATACTACCTGTAATTAACCCCGGGTTGCCCCTGAAAAAGGGACCGCTTGTAGGGTTCAGTGGGTCCGCCCGGTTACCAAAATTGAAACCAATAGAAATACATAAATAAATGTCCTGGGATTGCTACTGCTGCAACAAAAGACATTTGGCATCTATAGAAACTGCAACCAGCCAAGTAATCTGCTCCCTATGGAGATGGGGAGCATAGGAAGAAGAGTGGTGGGGGGGGGGCTTTAATATTCTAAAGTCAAAAACTAAGGGCTGAGATGATGCAAAACTGTATAATTCAGTAGAAATTCTCTAGCAGAAACATCATTACTATGGTGAGTTATTTTTCATTTGATCCACGTAGCCCAGAATTCATATATCCATATAATTCCCCAAAATTCCTGAGCAGTCCTTGATTCCTTAATTGATCTGCCTGTAACGTGTTTGCCCAATGAATCAGAGCTTCTGCCCTTTGCAGTATGAGGAAAGCGTTGACTCTGTGCTCAACTCTGCATTTATAAACTCCAGAATCTGTCTGGGTTCCCAAATGTAAGCTTTCTAAATATAGGAGGAAACCTAACTTTTGCAGAATACTTCTTACTGTCTGAATTGAACATACTGCATCCTCTTGTGCTTTCCACACACTAGCCAGTCATCTAGATAAGGAAACACCACCATCTACTTCCTGTGCAGCTCAGCTACCACCACTGACAAGCACTTTGTGAAACCGGGGTGATGTGGTCAGTACAGTGGGCACTGCTTGGAACTGGAACTGTTCATGACCCACTATGATATGGAAGTAAACATCCCTTAGGTCTAGAGGCACCAACCTATGCCTTCTGTATCGACAGAATCACTGTTTGCAGTGTTACCATTCTGAACTTTTCCTTTTTCAGGTGACTGTTCAGAAGCCTCTGATCTAGAATGGTTCACCATTTTCCATTTTTCTTAAGAGTCGGAAAGTACTTTGAAAAAAGCCTATTCCCATTTGGGTGGCGCTGGCCCTCTCTACCACCTTAAACTCCATCAAGGTTCTCATTTCCAATTCCAGTAAGAGTTTTGCTCTGTTATTTTAGCTCAAAACCTCTGAGTTTTTAAAAACTGAAGGGTTAAGCCGCGTCCTACTATCTCCAAGGCCCACATGACTGTGGTAATACTTTTCCTCTCCGCCAGGTAAGAAGACAGACACCCTCTTACCATGCATGGGTCTATGGTGACAAGGGTAAAACTGCCAGGGTTTGAGCTGCAGGAGCTAAGTTACATTTCTGCCTTACTCCATTTCTACTGTACCTCTGCTTCTCCCCATACCCTCTGAACTGAATATTCATGGTGTACATAGGCTATGCTGTAATAAGCTCTACCCTTACCTCCCCTTCTACAGGGCTTATAGTGTGTGGAGGGGTCTGGTACGTTTTCCCGACATGAAAAATCCCAATGCATATATTCCCGAAAATGAAATCCCGATGTTCATCTTGCTGTCTGTTTTGATTTGCTGACACTCGAAATCCTGTCAATACATTTGCAATAAAGCATAGTGGTTTAAAATGCAAGTATAAGAAAATAACATGCAATTGGAGTGTCTGTATTATTTAATATAAACCGTTTTTACCCAAGCTAAAGCTTTGTTTTGTTTTAGTACCAGGTAGCCCAACTTCTTTTTTTTTGCTGTTATTTTGTCCTCCTTCAGTGCGGTCACCCATCTGAAGGGCACCCCAGCCCTGTCCCTCAGCATCCACCAGCCGGTGCTGGTATTTATCCCCAACCCCCCCCGGGCGAGGCCGGTGGGGTTCCCCAACCCCTGTCAGAGACAGGATCCAATGTGGCCAGCACCGTGGCTAGCCAGGAGCAGGGCCTGCGAGGCATCCTCCTTCATCCTGCTGCACTATTTCTCACTTTTCCATGCGGGCGCGCGTTGTGCAATGACACCTGCAATGAGGTCAAGAACGCTCCCATGCGCGCCAGCAGGTGTTTGCCGTACTCCCACTCCACACTGTTGCGGTTCTGTGAAACCGATCTCTAGCATCTGCTAGAGATCAGGCGTGCACCGCCACTGAAGCCCCCGGAGATGGAGAGCAGTCCGTCAGATCCTCGATCCATCTCCTCCTGCTGACCCCGGCATCCGTGCTCATTCCCGAACATGGGTCACCGGTGAGGCGCGAGATGTGGTGTCCAGCACCTCAACCCTCAGTGCCACCAGGCCGGCAGCAGCCTGACATTTTTACATACTGTACCAGTTGTTGTGCTTTAAATCAGGCTCCGGTTATATCATTTTGACAGCTGTCTGCAGTAACTTGTATCAGTTGTGCCAGGATACCACATCATCCAAGGGTAGAATAAGGAACACAAGGACCATCTTGAAGCAGCAGTGTATGGTTTACAATAAAGCCCGCCCTGAGTACCCTCAACACAACTGCTGCCTGCTGTTTTCTTTTCCCCTGATAACACATGTTTACCTCACAAAGCAGTTCAAAGCACAAGTACCCCAGATACTAAGACACGCATTACTACTACTGCTCAATTCTGTCTGCTGTTTGGTCATATAAACATTTTACCCTGGCTAACTTACCTTAATACTAGTTCAATGCATTTCAAAGGGACAGGGAAAGAACCTGCAAATAAACCAGTGAAGAGCCATTTCAAACAGCGAGTGCTTACTGTACAAGTTTGAAATATTTACAAACCTTGCATTTGCAATGTGTGTTTCACACTTTGCAATGGCTGCATTTGCTGTGTGCTGTAAATACTATTTAAATTATGTACATTTTTAAATGCTTCAGTATCCTGAGTATCTGCTAAAAAGGGTACAAACACAGGATGTTTATTTAACTATTTGCGTTTGCTATGCGTGCCGGGGTTGCATGTGTCAGCAAATATTATGACGGGACAGTGTACCAGCTGGAAAAGGGGAGCCGGGCTTTTTCATGTCGGGCATCCCAAAAGTCGGGATTTTGTATGGATTCTATGTGGTGGTCCCTCTCTATCACAGTTAAATTTTGAAAAGCTGATTTCTATTCATCAGCTTTTTTCATGTACACTTCAGTTGTATCACAAAATTAAGAGATACCATCAAAGGGGAAATCAGTTACCTCGCTCTGCATGTCCTGAGACAACCCTGTTTTCCTGAGCCATGCAAATATCTTAGAAGACACCGAATTAGTTAGAGACCTAGGTGCAGTCTCATGCACGTCAACAGCTATTTGAAATTGGAATACGGAAGCTTCTTAACCCTTCTTTCACTGTGTGTGGCAAGAGTAGCTTTTCAGGCAAAATGGGAAAGGCAGAATAATAGGAATATGCATGCAGTGAAACTGCAACCCCGGGGAGAGCAGATGATGACAGCAGGAAGGTACCAAGTTAAGAGTTTGGTAACACATGTCCCAGAAGTTTACAAGAAAAAAAATGGCAAAAGCATTATCTGCAAGGTTTCTTTCACTGTGCCATTTCCCAAATCATTGTCTTCACTTTATGGTTTCATTTGCATGCTTTCATACTGATTTACAAGGATTCTTTTTTCAGTGAATGTCCATATGTAGATAAAAAAAATCATAAATTCTAGTTTCCTCTCCTCCACTCCAAAACATAAATTGTTTCCCCTCGTCACAGTGAAAAATCTATTTCTGAAGTTGAAAAGGAGGGTATTCTGGACAGGATTTTGGGTTCCATATGGTGAAATTCGGACTTGATGAAAAAAGCCAAACCCACAATCACTTATTTGTTTTATTAATTGAATTTTGTTGACTAGTAGGCCCGATGAGACTAGCAGTCCCTTTTTCAGGGGCGACCGGCGAGGGGGGATACACATGGTAGCCAACTGAAATGTAACCAGATTAATCTTATGTTTAACAACTGCCTCATTCCCCTGGAATTAGCTGCCCTTGAGCTTAGAATGTTATGCTAATTAGAGAATCTTAGAATGAAATTAAAAACTCTGCTGAGTGGTCACGCTCACCCTGCCCTCTAATGACAGATTTCTTTGCCCGAGAGGAAGCAATGCCCCAGAGTCGCTCTTCATTCAGTTGATGACGTCTATGGTCTATTTTTTATTTATTTCTTAGCTGACAGTTTTTGGTTTTAGTTAATTTTCAATAACTGTGTGTTAGGGTATTTTTGCTCCTCCCTGGAGGAACTGGGTTTCCTGATAAATGTCCCAAAGAGACCCTGTTCTGGGGTTGGACTTCATTGGAGCAGAACTGGATACTCAGCAGTGAAAGGCATTCCTTTCTCAGGAGAGACTGGCAAACCTGATAGGACTTGCATGGTCTGTCAGGGCAGGGCAGGGCAGCCAGGGCCTGCAAGAGACTTCTTTCAGTTACTAGGGCACATAGCTTCCTCCACAGCAGTGGTACCAGGTGCCATACTCCAAATGACAGATGTCCAGTAATACTACCTGGGGGCTCATTGGTCCCAAAGGTGGGAGTCCTCTCTCGAAACTAGTACCTGTAAAAAAAAAAAGTGCCTGTTAAGGGCATTAGAGTGGTGGAAGGGACAACAAAACCTCAAAGAGGGGGTTCCCTTCTTTCAGGAAACTCCCACAGTAGTGCTCACTACAGAAGCCTCCCTTCTCGGCTGGGGCACTCATCTGGAGGACCTCACTGTAAGTGGGGGTGTGGACCCCTCTGGACTCTCAGGAGCACATAAACTTCCTGAAGCTTAGGGTTGTATATCTGGCAATGCAGGCCTTTTCCTCCACATCAGGGGTCAATCAGTCCACATCAGGACAGACAACACCACCACCATGTACTATATCAACAAACAGGGAGGAACAAGATCTTCCAAGCTGTGCACAGAAGCCAAGAAGATCTTGAGCCTGCCTTACTCACTGGAAGTGCAACAATCTACAGGCACCTTCCAGGGAATGACAATGTCTTCACAGATTCCCTGAGCAGAATCAGTCAGGGAAACCACGAATGGACCCTAAACAAGCAAAGGATCTCTAAAGTGTTCAGGCAGTGGGAAACATCAGAGACAGATCTGTTCGCCTCCTGGGAAAACTACCAGCTTCCCCTCTTTCGTTGCAGGCCTCCCGCCGTGGGGACAGTCTCTGAGGATGCCATGGTCCTCGGTTGAACAGGGAAAATCTTGTATGCATTTCCTCCATTCCCATTCTTATAGAGGGTACTTCTGAAACTCAGAAGAGAGCCTGCAATGATGATGATCCTAACTGCTCCAGATGGTGCCAGGCAGACCAGTTCCTGTTCCTCTCCATCAAACCCCCAATCATCCTTCCACTGAGGCACACTCTGCTGACCATGTTTCAGAGCAGAATAACATTTCTAGAGCCAAGAACCTTGTGCCTCAGATCTTGGTGCTTGAAGAGTTAATGTTCTCTAGGCCAAACCTCTCAGAAGAGGTCTTACACGTCCTCAAGGTTTCCAGAAATCCAGCAACCAGGAAAATCTAAGGTTCAAAATAGAAAAGGTTCTCTCTGTGGTGCTCTTCCAGATAGCTCACCCTCTTCCAGATGGGCTTGTCCACTGTGTTGGACTATCTGGTCCACCTGCAATCATTTAGCCTCCAGCCCTCAACCCTGAAGTTGCATCTAGCTGCAGTATCAGCATATATTTCAGTGGGCAAATACAGGTCCCTAGCCTCACAGACTATTTTCAAAAGGTTCTTCAAAGGTCTAACCACCCTGAACCCTCCCTTTAGGGATCCAGTTCCCCCATGGTGAGGTAGGCTAAAACAAGCCAGCATCCATGAGAACCATCTCTCACTGGATAGTGGACTGTATTCAGTAAGCAATAACCCATGACAGGGTGTGCATTTATAGGCATTTAATGCATGCCTGGGGTGCGCTCTGAGGCACAAGGCTGCAGGACAAGTACACTCAGAGCACTCCAGGAGGGCATTAAATGCCTATAAATGCACATCCTGGAGTGGGTTATTGCACTTATAACATGGGTTATGCGAAAACGAGGGAACAACACCAAAAAAAGGGATTTTCTCATGTTTAAACTCAAAAAAAGGTACTGTACCTTTCCACTCTGCAAAATAGTCCCACAAAAAACAAAGACAGCACTGCTGGTATGGACATAGAAATTTCACACAAACACTCATTACATGATGTGTGATATTTCTTGCGCATTATATGATCAGGAACTGTGTAGTCAGGACTTCCTTCCACCCCCCCCCGCCCCACAAGACAACATATACATTGTGCTGCACACTGGCAGCTGCTCAGGGAGAGACAGACACACATACATGCAGTACTGTGTGTGTGTTGGGGGGAGAGCAGCCGGGAAACAGAGACAAACACAGAGATAGGCACATCACAGCAGTCTCCACAATACATGTTTATGGGATAAGAGAGCAAGGCGCCCCCCCCACACACACACACGCACACAGTGCAACTGTCTTTCTTTTTCTCTCTGTATATGCTGTCCAGAGAGAGAGCGAGAGAGAGAGAGAGAGAGAGAGAGAGAGACAAGATTGCAGCACTATACCAGACAATGCTGCCACTGCCATGGATGTCTCACTGTCACCCCCATGCCAACTCACAACAACCAGTACCAAGCTGTCTCTCGCTCTCTGCACATTTGGATAACAGTGGGCTCTCTCCTGTGTCCGCATCGGGGTGTGCCATTCACTGTTGCTTCCGCTCTCTCTCTCTTGCACGCTACCAAACTGAGTGTGTGTCTCTCTCTCTCACTCCCAATGGAACGTTGCTCTGTATAAGGTGAGACTGGGAACCGGCGATTGCACAGTGGTGCACGCTGGACACAGAGAGACACTACTGCTCCCACAGCACGATGCCGTGTTAGTTCTGTGAGATGTTCTGGACCCGCTGCTCTGTGTCTCTTTCTTCCTGCTGCAGCTCACTCACCCCCTTTCCTCATCAAGCGTTCAAAAACAAAAGTGAAGGGAGACATCTCTTGCTCTCTCCTTCAACTGCTCTGCTATGTAGAGGAACTAGAAAGAGTGACAGTGAGAGAGACACAGAGAACTGATGGACGACACTGTGCAGGACAAAACGAGCAGGAGCAGAGACACACACGCAGCACAGTGCTGGAATTCGGATGTCTCCGTCTCACTGCCAGTGTCGCTGTGTGTTTCCCCATCTCTGATGTGCCATTCAGATTGCAAGACCAGACGGGACCGGACACTAGAGTACACTAGCAGGGACAGCAGCAGGAGGGAGTGGACTTTGTTGGGGGGGTTGCTCTCGCTACTGAAAACCTGCAAGTATGCAATACGAGACCCTCGCTAAATTATAACGCAATATGGCTGCTGTTCAGTTTTTCATTGTCCAAACATTAACTAATGCCAGCTTGCCTTAGGATATTGCCAATGGTAGCATCGCAGGAACTGTGCGTGTATAGGCATTTAATGCATGGTCACCTGATGGTGTCTGTGCAATCCCATTGGCCTTTTCTGTTATTGCAAAGTGGGTAAGATTACACCTGTGGGCCTAAGGGCCCATTCTACAAGGGGCACCTCTGCCTCTGTTGCCACATCAAGAGGTGTCTCTATTCAGGAAATCTGTAAAACAGGTACCTGGAAGCAGTACACACCTTTACAAAGCACTACTGCCTGGAATCCAGTCCAGATAGATACAAGCTTTTGGCCCTGCTGTCTTGCAGAACCTTTCCGCCAAATAGGTTCTGTACTCTGCCTCCCAATCTCGGGTTTGAAGAAAAGAAAATACTCGCTGTAAGTAACATTATTTCTTCCAAAAGGATCCCTCACTGTGCTTAACAATCCCATACCTACCTCCCCTTCTAGAACACTGAAAAGGTTCTCACAACAATCACTCCTCTTTACTGGCTTGAGCATTACATCACAACTGATACTCAGTGATTTTACAAATTGAATCTGTTTTTCCACTGTTAGGTCTTATTCAATGTAACCCCTAGGGGGCGCTATCCCAAGGGATACTACCCCTGCCTGCGTGCCCACGTGCATGTTGAAGGGCCTGAGTACTGAAAACGGGTGCCTCCACCCAAAGGACAGGGTTAGTGGCAGCGTAGCTGATCTGGGTACAGCCCTCCGGGACACTGTTACCCCTCTTTTCCCTCTAGTGGTCTAAACGGTTCACAGAATACACAATTGCAATTGACACCTGACAACAGTTTTAAACCCACACTTGTTGCACTTACCACCCAGGCTGGTTCAGCTGGCTCGGCCCAGGAGACCCCCTGTAAAATAAGATTTAGCACAACAACCAACACTATTTCAATGCTGTTTGTACAGAGGTACACCAAGACCAGTTTCAATGCAAAAAGATTTAGATCTGATTCATTTAAGGGGCAGTAACAAGGAAGGGGATAAGATCTAGTGGTTGATTCGAGATCTGAAAGATTCAGGTTATAAGACATGCACTTAAAGCTTCCTGTAGCACAGTCACACACACTCTGGGTGCCCAGTTGGAACTACAGGCTAGCCTGAAGCATTGCCCGGGGTAGGCCAGCATTGCAGCTGTTGCTGGGGCCCGTTGGGAGAAAGAAAAAACATAACATGCACTTTAACCTTTAATTTGTAATCCGGAATCAGATGGCTCAGTCCAAAATGATTAGCAACAACAAATAAATCAGTTGACACACTTTGATTTGAGCTTTATTGCAGGGAGCTACCCTGGTGTTTACTCATGCTACACAGTACAGGATGCAGGATGGACGAAATGGAGACCTCAGGATGAAGAACTAGATTGCCAGGAGAAGCGGGGCCCACACAAAGCACCGTGGTGTCGATCCTGTTCGTTGGTGTTGAGCAAGGAGCCAAATTCTCAGGCGGGTCTCTAGTTGGCTGTTTCTCTGCTGTGTGAGAGGCTGTTTGGGCCAGAATGGCAAGGCCCAGACCGGGTGAACAGTTCAGATGCAGTCCGGTGAAGTGCTAGATGCAGCTTCCAGCAAGCGTGACATAATAAGCAAGCTGGGGAACCAAATCGCGACCCACAATCCACAATCAGCACACTTATAGTAAAGCAGATAAATACCACAGTTCGGATGACAGTCCGGTTGATATGCACAGTGTTTCTGCACAGACCGAAACTCTACAGCAGTCTCAAGTCCTGACAGGCCGATCGCACTGAGGCAAATCTTCAGTCCACTTCAGGAGAAATTCAATTCATCACAATTCAGGATCTGATCGCAAAAGCTGCAATTTTGGAATAAGTCTGATCTCAGGCTTAAAGTCTCTTCACTTAGGAAGATGGAAGCAGGCAGGCCAAAAACACAGCCTTCCCGCTGATTTCCCCTGCGCACATGTAGGAGCAGCTGTTCGAATCTCTTGAGCTGTTCACTCTTTCAACTCCCAACTCACACCCAATTACTGCTGCAGGCAGCTTGGGATTTTCCCAGTGATCCAAACGGGCTCGGTTGGTTGCTCCATCTGTCTGCCACAGCAAGGGCCCCCCCTCCAGGTCCATTTAGGTGCCAAACTTTAAGAACTACAATTCCTACAGAAATTCATTCCCACAAGACCCCTGGGGACAGACTCCATTTTAGGGTCACCAAAGGTACTGACTGGTCCAAATTAGCAGCCTAGAACCAAGATGGTGGTGATTAACAGAAATGTCCATGCCGCAATGGAAGGCAGGTTAGGCAAACTACAATATTACTATTATTATTAAAGCAGATAATCAGTAAACAGTCACAGATTATTGTAGGGCTCCCTCTGCGATATTAGCACTGGCAGAATGGAAAAATACAGCAGTCCAGGTGGGACTTGAGCCTGAAACTACTGTACTCTGCCCCTAACCAGATTAATTATGCACTACAAGATAGGCAGCTATTAAAGAGACAGGCACGGAGGCTAACAGGGCACCCGCATGCAAACACTTTTAAATTGCTAGGACATAGAACGCCAACCTGACAGTGGGCATTTAGGCAAGCCCAAGGAAGACTTTTGGGAACCCCCATTTATGGGGGGGTTACATTAAGATTCTCAGTAGTCATGTAGCTAGTTTTAGTAGTTATTGCTCACCACAGTTGGAGAAATAAATCTGCCATTAGAGGGCAGGGGTGAGCGTGACCATTAAGTAGAGTTTTGAGTTTCATTCTAAGGGTCTCTAATTAGCTTAAAATTCTAAGCTCTGGGGCAGCTCATTCCAGGGCAATAATACAGTTGTTAAGCATAGTGAGGGGTCCCTTTGGAAGAAACAACATTACTATGGTAACTAATTTTTCTTCCAGCAGTACAGTTTTCACCAAGTCCCACACAAGTCTTATCTTCAGGAGAAGAAGGTTTTACGATGAAAGTATTCCTACATTGGTTTCCAGTTAGGCATTTACTCAGTGGTTAGGGACAAAAGTAGGCCTAGGCCCACCAGGATGGTCCCCCACAAATTCGTGGGACATTAGACCTGAAGGTGGTTAGATGTTAGCCAGCTTCTATAACTTTTTTAAATGTGCTAAGGGCTTTACAATCAACTAGTTCCTGAGGAAGCTTGTTCCATAATCTTGGTGATCTTATGGAGTAAAAATTAAATCTTTTGTTGGTTCTAACTTTACTAACCTCTAATTGCTTATCGTGTAGCCTTGGCACTATTTTCCTTTGTGAATGGGAAATACCACATTGTTGCATTAATGTTGGGGACTGTAGAGTTCTGAAGAGAAACAGGGGCCCCGCTCTAGTACAGCTCAATTCCAGACGGTGGAGGCCTCATTTCTGTTCTGTAAATGCACCTGTATTGACTATTTAACTCTGGTTCCACTTTTGTTGACTGCAAAAGCTTCTGAAATTCACTAAACGTGGCACTTGGTTGTTCATTTCTGCTCTACGCGGACAACCTTGTCATTTACCACAGTACAAAAAATATCTCAGAAATAAACCACTCTCTTGCCTTGGATTTCTTAAGTATTTAGTCCTGGCTAACAGAGAACAACCACGTTCTCAGTACAAGCAAGACACAGTCCATGGCTCACCTGCCAGACTTAAAGCAAACCAAAGCTCCCTCAAAATATCATGTGCCGATGGTTCCCCGCTGGCTAGCACTAGCTCCTTTAAATATCTGGGCATTCTTCTTGACGAATCTCTAGATTTTGATCTGCACATCACCACCACCATCTGTAAATCTGTCAATGCTAAGACAGAAGGTGCCTATTGCACTGGCTATGCCCTCACCCCATCGGCTAGACTACCTGTGGCACAAGGCTGTCTGCTCCCAGCCCTGGCCCATGGCTCAGCCACCTACCTATCTGCTACAAAGACCTCCCTCCACAAATGGGACACTACCTATAATTCTATCTGCTGCTGTGCCTCTGCATCTCCACGATACAAGCACCATTGCCAGCTCTATGCTTACCTAAATTGGCCCACCCCTCTGCCCATCGACTCCAGTCCTATGGCGCTCTAATTGACGACATTGTTAGATCAGGCCTTCCCCAATCTCTCGCCTCTCTGCTTCACTCACAACCCCTCTCCTATGGGCTTGGCTCTACTGACCAAGCCCCTCTTCATATCCCCAGATGCAAAACCAATATGGGTGCACGTGCTTCCTCATACACACGGCTCCAAAGTACTGGAACTCCATACCCCAAACTCCCACCCATGCTAGCTTCAAGAAACTTCACCGTAATCATCTGCGTGATACCAGTCCCCGCACTTGCTTTTATCCACTGTAGTCCTTCTCCCTGTGCCGTTAGGCAACTACTCCTCTGACACCTTTCTCCTCCTCTCTCATAACCATCCTTTAAATCCTTTCTGTCATCCCTTACCCTCTACTTCTGCTTTCCCACCACTCTCCCTTTCCCTCTCCTCAATTTCTACTCTCCCTAAGCCTATTAGCCACATAATGACACTTACTGTATTTGTACATGCTTTTGGAATGTCAGTTTTCTCACGTTTTTTGAATTTTCTTGCTTTCTTTTGACTTTCATAACTGTATTGACTGTATATCATCCTGAAGAATGTTTTTCCAAATCTACAGTTGCTTATATGTGATTCTCCTCCTCACTGTGTTACATATCTTATGTTCTACGTCACATGTATACTCACGTATTTCCTATTGTATCCTCCTGGGTCTGCCTGAAAACAGCCATTCTTATGTCTAGTGCACCCACTCGGTTACCAAAAGCAAATAAATAAACTTACAATTTTGACACCAGCGCCATGTGCTGGAACGTAACATGCCATTAGCTGTACAACGCTTACATTTGCATGCTGGTACTTGGGTACCAACATGCTGGTGATGGTGACCTGGCACCTGGACCAGCAAGTCAGCAAAACATACTGTGCCTGTGCCAGAAATGGCTTAAACCCTACTGTAGAAAAGGTTCTGAAGTTCTGATAAGCCATAAAAGATTCTGATAATTATTTGAGCCTTATCAGAATTTTTTAATTCAAAGTATAGAAGCTATTTAAATCATCACTGTCCACCCATATGCTATTGGGAGTGAGGAGCTAGGAATCTAAAACCAACTTGGACTGTCACTATACTTCCTCCACCATGCCAAATCTTCTTAGCTTCTTAAAGATCTGCTGTATAAATATACTACGCTCCAAAATCAATGTTTTAAAATTAATCAGAACCCAAAATACTGTAGGTTATTTGAACACTGCATAAATTAGGGCCTGGGTATCTGAATCTTTCTCCCATATTGCAGAGACTCGAACTATATCGCGACCACCACTACATAACCGAACCGACTAGAAAAGTCACACAAACGGTATTCAACAAAATACAATATACACCCCACGCAGCTTCAAAAAAAAGTTTTGTAACACATTTCGGTATGTACTTTTCATTTCCCAATGTATTTAATAAGATTTCTCTTTGCACATACGATTTACAACTCACAGCCCTCCTCCCCCTTTAGTTCACCGCTTTTTGTTTGATGCTTGATCAGCCAATCACATGTGCGGGAGCCCTGGGGCGGAGCCAAGCTGCACTTATTAACTACCGTGATTCTGCAGACATTGCCAAGAACTTGATCTGAAATAGTGGTTATCGGTTTTTCTCCTTGGAAGGATCGAAGATGGCCACCCCACTGACCGACCAGGAGAAGAGAAAGCAGATAAGCATCAGAGGGATTGTTGGAGTGGAAAATGTGGCTGAGCTGAAGAAAGGATTCAACAGGCATCTGCATTTCACACTAGTGAAAGACAGGAATGTGGCGACCCCGAGAGATTACTACTTCGCCTTGGCTCACACGGTGAGGGATCACCTGGTGGGCAGGTGGATCAGGACGCAGCAATACTACTACGAGAAAGACCCAAAGGTAAAATAAAGTGTTTGTCTCTACTAACTTCTTGCTTTCATATACTTCCTAGTTTTTGCTGATTTGAGGAAATAACCACACCCCTTTTTAGTAGCAAACTTTTCTAGCGGCGTAGGTTTACATTGCAACATCAAGATAACCAACTTGGGACAGGACAAGGGGGAAGGTCAATAAAGGGGAAGGGTGGGACGGAGGGGCAGTTGCAGAATAAGGTGTGCTAGTTGCACATTCGAGCAGACTTGATAGACCTCTAGGCCTTTATCTGCCGGCAAATTTCGTATGTTCATAACCCTGCAGAGCTCTACTGGCCATATTTCTATACAGGGAAAGACTGTTCTTCTGCATGCACGTAGTTTTATAATTACTGTTTTTTTTGGTTTGTGTTTCCGTTGAAAAAGCCGTGTATTAAATACCATAATTTTATTTATTTTTTGTTTACTGGGTAAGTGCACTAGACAAATTCTACCCGTTTTCAGGCACGACCCGGGGGAGGGGGATGCAGATGAATGCCAACTGACCTTGAACCAGATAAAGCTGTTGGTGGTATTTTTAGTGAATGAGGGAAATTTGGCCAGGACAGCGGGGGAATTCCCCCTACTCTTTTTCGATAAGTGCCATGAGAGCTTTAACATCCAGCTGAACTGCCACCAATCCAGGCAGATGGGACCTCTGTTTAAAATCTCATCCTAAAGACTGCACCTCAGAAGTGCAGCACCCCTCTTATGCTGCACTACAGTGAAAGTACTGGGATATTAACCCAAGTGTCAGATGTGGGAACTGAACCCACAGCCCTCTGATCTCCCGGCCTCAGAGGAGTGTGCTACCTACTGAGCCACTGACACTGCATAATACCGCAGTAGGTTATGGAATTGAGTGGTGCATATGATAAATCCTGTTTGAAATGTTCTATCCGGCAATCCAAACTACTCTAGGCTCCATACATAAGTGATTGCATTTTATCTGTGGAGGAGGGGGAAAAAAAAAAGCAGTAATTGTATAACACAAAATATGGGGTGCAGTGTGTTTAACTCAGATTTAACACACACCCTCGTTGTTGGATGGCTGCCATCCAACAACTTGGGTATGTGTTAAATTCTCTTATGAAATGGCTAGGATATTAAGAAAACTGATTGGATAAGATGTGTTAATATGCCCATTCACTGTAGGGCTGAACAGCCGACCTGCTTTCTTGTAACCTGCCTGCCTGCCCGCTGTCTTTCGCTCTCTCTAACTTCACATCGAGCAGGTGGGTACTCGATACTCCACTCCCTTAGCGCCACACTGTTCAAAAAAAAAATACAAGTAGCATAACAATTTTCCCATGTAAAAACCAATAGAATCTGTACCATAGATAGCTAGCTTAGTCCAGCAGTTTATAGAAGTCTTTAACTGTCTTTCTTCGCGTCTGCATGGTGTAACTGCTTTCTCCTTTGTCATGCAAAGAAAAGCAGCGTGTTCTCCATAGTGAGAACACGCTGCTTTTCTTTGCATGACAAGAAAACAGGTCACCTGTCTAGACGCGAAAAACAAATCAGTATGTATTTTTTTGAACAGTGTGGCGCTAAGGGGTGGAGTATCGAGTACCCACCTGCTTGATGTGAAGTTAGAGAGGCGAAAGACAGCGGGCGGGCAGGCAGGTTACAAGAAAGCAGGTCGGCTGTTCAGCCCTACAGTTAATTTGCAAAAAAGATAAAATAGTCAAGCTACAGTGGGGGTTGGGGCAGGTGCCATGACAACTAGAGTAATACAAGTAAGGATGCCTTAGTGGCTCAAGTCAGGGACAGGACAAAAAAAGGCAGAGGAACTATTTTATCAGAAAGTAAGACAAACATACGTATTTCACTATAAAATATGATGCATTTTAGTTATCGCATACATCTGTATTTTACATGGTTATTTCATAAGCACAATAAGCCACAACGGGGTGCGTGTTAGGCACTTTAACACACAACTAGGAGGCTGGATGCACTTGGCCGGTGGCCTCGTGCCTCACTACACTTCCTAGCCATGTTAGTGTCTGACACACCTGTCGTGGATTACTGCTTACGTAACACTGCACCCCATGCTTTATCCTATATATCATCACCGTTGTGCCTGTCTAATCTTCGAGTTGCACTAGCAGCTAAACTACAGTAGCAGAACTGTCGAAAGCACCCTGTTTTTTTTTTTTTCTTTCTTCAAAAGTCCCACTGCATTTCTAACAGTGAGGCTTGGCAGGGTTGTTGACGCTGTTGCAAACGGTGAGGGTCCGACAATCCACGTTCAGTGATCTCACTGACGCTGGATTGTGAATAGCTGGCTAGTCTCCACTGCCAGTTTCAAACGGGGGAGGTCATAGCTTGTAAGCTGATAATGCTGGTTAAAGGGTGGTCATACCTAAAGAGATTATTACTGATCAGGGTAGTAATTTTGGTGCTGCATTACTGAAAGAGCTGTACCGACTACTGGGTATCACTACCATAGAGGGGGTGGACACATGGAACAGCCTTTCTGAGGAGGTTGTGGGGTCTAAAACTGTGGGAGAATTCAAGAATGCATGGGACAGATGTAAGGCATTTTTTTGGGGGGGGGTAGGAAGAAATAGGCTGGCTAAATAGGATCTGCAGCTTATCCTGTAGGTAGGGAAATGGGCAGACTAGGTGGACCAAGCGGTCCTTATCTGCAGTCAGTCTGTTTCCAGGGTGTACTTGCTGAGATCCCTTAATGTTTCCTTATAATGCTTTTGATGCAAGCCCCACACCATTTTATTTGGCCTCTTCTGGACTGCCTCCACCATGTCTGTCCTTTCTGAGGCGCAGATTCCAGAGCTAGGCACAGTACCTAGCGAGCAATGCAGTGGCAACACCACCTCCCTCTTCCTGCTGGAGATGCCCCTCCCCATGCATCCTACTGGCCCCATCTACTGCTTTGTTGTACTGCCTGTCAGTCTGAGGTAATTGGATATGATAACCCCCCAAGGTCCCCTTCTTGCTAAGTAAATGTCAGTTCTCTCTCCCCTCCCCCCCGATTCCTATACTTCTGCTTCTGGGTTCCTATGCCTTAGGCATGGGATTTTGCAGTTTTGGGCATTGAACATCAATTGCTATGCCCTTGAACACTCCTTGAGTTTCTGAAGGCTCCAGTGCATTCTTTCCTCCCCCTCCTGAGTGTTCACCCTGTTAAATATATTTGCGTTATCTGCAGAAGGGCATAACTTCTTTCAAGTTCTGCTGAAATGTCACTTATGAAGACTGTGAAAAGGACCGGTCCCAGTACTGAGCTCTGTAGCACCACAATGGTCAGTCCCCTCACTAGAGTGCTGTTACCTGTATGGCCTGTTAATCAGTTCACCACTTTAGATCTCCCCCCTAGGCTACTCGGTTTCTTTTTCGGTCTCCTGTGTGGCACAGTGTCATAAGGCCATGCGAAAAGTCCAGTTAAGCTGCATCCACAGCCCTTCCCTGCTGTATTAGAAATGAGTCTGATTTTATCTGGCATGCACCCCCATTAATCCAGGATGCATTTTGGTCTTGTAGTCCCATTGGATTCAAAAATACTCCAGCCTGTTTTTTCACCAGTTGCACAAGAAGCGGAGGCCAAAGACTCTGACCTTGCAAGTGCAAACGGTTTTCTACATTTTCTAGGCACCTCCGAAGTAGAACATTCTCCTTTGTGAGACACAAAACTACCAATAGGAGCCTTGTCTGCATGTTTCTTTGCCTCCTGCATCTCATCAGCTAGAGCTCCAGCTTTGAGGTTCACCTGCCAAAGTTCGGTATTATAATCCTCCAGCTTTTTATCCAGGTTTTGAATTGCTTTCAGTAAAGAGGAATTTGTCGGCTGCTGTTCTGTTTTGTTCCTCGGGACTCAAGTTAGTCTTTGCTGCCACCTGATTTGATTTCCTTTGGTGGACCCCTTCCACATTAGAGTTGGCTTTATTGCCATGGACCATTTCTGCTAGTTTTGGATATCCAGCAGGTCAACTTTGGTGTCAGTCAAGAGCTTGTCCATTGTTTCAGAAGTTGGTTATACAGAGTAAAAATCGAGATTTTATCTTTTTTTCTGTGTCTGCCTCAGGAGCTGCTGGAAGAAGTTGGTCTTAGCTTGACTTGGCCACGCCCCCTCCAGCCATTTCTTTAACAGGGTTTTCATTCATTTCCCCCACCACTGATGTGAGACCAACAGGCCTGTACAGTCTGCGTTTGCTGTGCATGGGACAGGTTTTATTTCCCAAGCTGTTTTCTTCCCTATACCGCTAAATACTGACACTGTATTACACCCCGTAAAGGCATGGAAGAATGATAAAGCTTTTAATTGATTGAGGTGTGATAATTATTGCAATGCCATGAGCCAATATATACTGGTAGGGCTGCTTTACTCCAAAGGCTATCCATAATTCATCCTGAGGAAGAGACTGAAATGCTGCTATTTCAAGGATTACCACATCTGTGTCGACTGTCCTGTTCGTAATTTTTATGATGACCTTGGGTTTGTGCAGTGAAGAGTGTGCAAAATAAGCCTGGTGATAGTGTCAGTGGCATAGAGAAGAAGAAAGCTTAGGCAAATGTCTGGCCTGCCGGTGCAGCGGTTGGATTTTTGCTTGTGACCCTGAAGACACAGGTTCGGGAATGGACCTGTGAAGTCAGAGGGATGGCTGGGGAGGGAGAAGAATAGAACATCCTTTAGACTGCTCTCCTTCTCCGTGGGGGAAGAGGGGTAGTGTCCACTTCCTTGGTCCTGTCGGAGGCTGGGGTGCTGCTGTGGCTGGTGCCAGTAGATTGGGTGGGACACAGCAGATGCTGGCCATCTTTGCACGACTCTGCGCTCAGGGCTGTAGCATGCGCACAAAAATGCCGGCCCTGTGGCATGAGCCCTGGCTCCGCGGCCATCCCCACTGCCACCAATAATCACTGGTGGGTCCCTGTCCCGTGACCCTGACCCAGGGGGGAAAGCCGTAGCTAGCAAACAAGGATCATTTGGGGGGACCCTCCTGGTGACCTCGCTCAGTGGGGTAATCCTGGGCATGGGAGGCGGTGGCTGGCAGGGCTCTGGGCTGACCTCCGGTTGGAGGATAGATCCGAACACACACACACACACACACACAAAAACCTTGGGGGAAATATGGAGAGCTTCTCTTCAATCTGTTACAGAAGCTTTTCTCAGCTTGTCCCATGCACCCGTGTATTTCTGAGAAGATGGTGAAGGGGCTTGAAAGGTTGGTTTGCCTCCGACAAAACCAGTGAATGCCAACACATAAACCAGGCAAGGAAGCAGATGTTTGCAAATGGAAGAGCGCTTGAAAACATCCCTCCAACTCTGGATGCCTTGGTGTAGCATACAAAAGAGTTGCATATCTGGGACCCCTGGTGGACGACATTGAGAAAGCTATAGTGGTTGCTTGGAAGCAGCCTTTTAAGGTGGCTTTGCTATCAGGCTCTGATAGATCACCCCTGTTTCATGCCTCTGCCTCAGGCAGACTTGGTAGTGATCAATGCTGTGCATGATGGGTCCATTAGTGCTCAACACATGAGTACATAGCCCTGTTTATGGCATCAAATTGGATGTGATAAGGAAACTGGGTGTGTCCCCCCCCCACCTTGTCCCTACTTCTACTTAATTACATGGGCCACCTCCTGAAATATCAGGAAGAAATCCTTAAAGCCTAATAGGTGACAGTCCAGTTCCTCCTGGCAGGTTCTGTCCCAAGAGGAGCTGATGGTGAAACTGTCTATTGTGGTGACTATATGCCATCATCTGCTGAGGAGCACTTATAATGCTGTTGATACTATGGCTTGCACGTCCTCTGTTGGAGTCTCTAAGATGACACCCCTGGCTCAGGGTGTCGGTTTTCATAGGACTTACAGCAACCCATCCTGAATGCTCCTTTTAAAGGAGTTCAGCTGTTTGGTCCACAGATCTAAGACATCTTGAAAGATTTACAGGACTCCAGTTGTAACCTTCAAGTGGTGCAAACCCTTTATTGTCCTAAAGCCAAAACAGCCTTCAGAGGGTCTTCGCGGGGCCTCCCCTACAGGGGCCATCCTTCTGCTCAAAGGAAACCTACCAATAAGAGAACCTCGGTTACAATTGCCAGGTCCTAGAAATGCAGGGCCGGCCTTCCATTTGAAGGTCTTCCTTCGGTTTTGGTACTAGAGACCCTACCCATGGCAGTTGGGGGGGGGGGGGCAGGTTTCCCCTGCTCCTGCAAGGGTGGCAGGCTATCTCCTCTGACCAATGGCTCTTGCAGCTGATCAAGATGGAACACACACAGGAAGCTCTTCCTTTACCACCTAAGGTTTGTAACCTCCCCCCCCACGGATCAGGCACTGGTCCTCTGGACCAAGATCGATGCCTTGCTTTAATAAAAATAAAAATAAAAAAAAGCCATCAAGCCACTTCCCCTTCCTTGGAAGGGAAAGGGATTTTACTCCCACTTATTCTTGTCTCCCAAATGGACAGGGGATTTATGCTCCATTTTGGATACAAGATGTCTCAGCCTCTAAATCGTTTACCAAAAGGTCCGCATGGTGTCTCTTCCAACACTTCTCCCTTTGCTGAATACGAGATTAGTTCAGCTCTCTGGATATGAAGGATGCGTACCTTCATATCATGATACACCTGGTTTACAGGCGGTTTCTCAGTTTCATGTTCCAGGGTCATCCTTACCAATTCGGGGCCCTCCCTTTCAGACTTTCCTTGGACCCAAGGGTATTTACAAAATGCCTAGTGAAGGTCGCAGTGGCCCTCTATGGGGATGGCCTCTTTCCCTATGTGGATGACTGGCTCCTGAAAGCATCCTCCAGCTAACAGCGGTCTTTATCACTTTTTTGATCCTACAGCTGTTTGCTCAAGTGGGAATTGCAGTAAAACTATCGGAAATCCAAGATGGACCATGCACAACGCCGCCAGTATATCAGAGCCATGCTGGACATATCCATGGGGAAGGCATATCTGCCCATAGCTTGGATGGACACCCTGATTGCTTTGGCAAGCAGTTTAGAGTCCGGCAGATTAGTCTCTGCATGAGACTACCTCTGTCTCCTGGGACATTTGGTGGCCACAACACTGACTGTCCCAAATACCAGATTAACTATGAGGGTCCTTCAGTGGTTCCTCATGAGTCCAGTGGGACCAGAAATGGGACAGTTGCGATGACCCACTCCTGATGTCTTCCCCAGCTCTTCGACTCTTCAATGGTGGAAGACCAAAGACCATCTAATGCAAGGCATGCCGTTCTGATCTCCTGTCCCGGGTCTCATTCCGACTAGGCTCCTCCTTGACAGTGTGGGGTGCTCATCTCCTGCACGTCTGATCACAAGGATATTGGATGTAGGTAGAAGCCTGCCTCCACATAAATGTTTTTGAGGGGAGGGCAGTTCTCTGTCTTCCAGGCTTTCAAAACTCTTCCCCCTTCCCCCAGGTTGCCTAGAAGTGCAATCGGACAATTCTACAGTAGCGGCACTAATTTATACCCTCTCTGCAGAGAATCATGAGGATGTGGTATTGGGTGATCAAGAGAAAAATATTCATCTTCTGGCAGTACACATCCCAGGGGTGTCACACACCCTGGCGGATACCCTGAGAAGATCCACTGCCCAGGTCCATGAGTGGGAAATCTTATCTGATGTTCTAAATTATTTCTTCCACTTATGTGGCTGACCGGAGTTGGATCCATTTGCCTTTCCGCAAAACGAAGCTGCTGCTTTACTGCTGTCTAATATTAGGTCCTGGAACAGTGTGGCAGGACTCATTCTCTTTCCTGGACAGGAAGATTTCTTTATGCCTTTCCGCTCGTTCAGAGAGTACTACTGAAAATGGTCCAGGACAGGGCGTCTGTGATTCTCATAATGGCGTTCTGGCCAAGACAGATTTAGTTCCCTCTGCTTCTACAGTTCTCTGAATTGGAGCCAGTACCTCTGCCAATTTACTGGGCTTTACTGTCCCAGGCACAAGGTTCCCTCCACCTGCATGCCTGGCTTCTGAGGACATAGTCCTCTCACGCTTCAGGGTGTCCCCAAAGGTGGCAGAAGTTCTCTGGGCAGCTCAGAAGCCATCTAATCTGTCTTCCTATTCCCTGAAGTGGAAACTATTCTCTATTTGGGTGTCTTCACTGGACTTGGATCCTGATAGGTGTCTTCTCCCCCCCTCCCCCATGCATCTTAGATTATTTGCTCTCCTTATCAGGGTGGAGTGAAACTTTTCTCTGTGAAAGTCCACCTTTCCGCCATTGCCACATTTCATTTACCTGTGCACAACCTACCTTTTGTCCCAGTTACCTTTGATTTGAACCTTTTTGAAATCTATTCTGCACCTACATCCTTATCCCCTAGCAGGGATCCAGTCCCTGTCTGGGATTTGAATTTTGTGCTTGAAAAACAGACTACCGTGTCTGTTTGAGCCTGCTGGATTCCATTTCCTTTCATGAAAAACTGTATTTAGTTGCCATTACGTCTGGCAGATATGCCTCTCAGTTGCATGCACTAATGTGCAAACTTCCATACATTTTCACAATGACCGGGTGTCTCTACGCACTAACCCGGCGTTCTTGCCAAAAGTTGTTCATCCAATTGCCAGTGTACTTTGTGGAACCTCACAATCCAGTGGAAGCCCTGCTTCTTACTCTCGATGAGCATAGAACATTGAGCATTTACCTTCTCCACACTTCATAGTTGCAAAAAACTAGCAACTTTTTGTTTCTTTCACCCCTGGAAACCGGAGCATTGGTGTTTCAAAGCTGTGCTTGTCGTCATGGTTGGCCAGCTGTATTACGTTTATTTATGCAAAATACAAAAAAATCTGTCGTGAAACCATATTCTACCAATGGCATAGCCGCCTCTACAGCTTGTTTCTGGGGAGTTTCTGCCTTGGATATTTGCGAAGCCGCCATGTGGTCTACTGTATGTACTGTCATCAAGCAGTACAGTCTAGACATCTCTTCCAAGAGGCAAACCATTTTTGGACAGGCCGTCCTACAAGGACTACTGTCCTAAGACTTCATGATTCGCTTCCTCCTCCCACTGGGTACACACGTTATGACCTGCTGCAAGAGATTTCCTCGAAGATAGTACGGTTGTGCAAGAAGTTACCGTAACAGTAGATCTTCGAGAGTATCTCTTGCTGAAGGCCGTGCAGCCCTGCCCTCCTTCCCCTTTGCTGGTGCTTCAGAAGGGTTTCTTGCTTCTGTCCTTTTTACGATTTCACAAGCTGCTGCCTTGATTTCCCTTCTCTGTTCTCATCTGAGGCCTGAGATGTTTACACATTTGATTGGCAGGATGGAAAAGAACTGAGTAGTAGCTGGGATGTCCATTTTTTTAATACCTGGCAGGTGAATACCATGTGGTGGTGCTAGGGAGGTCCCAGGGTCAGCTGCTGAGAAAGTCATCTGGAGGAAATGACACCTGTGGCTGATACCCACATGTCTGACTTGCTGCAAGCGGTGTTCTCTATGATCTACTGGTAAGGTAAGTTCTTGCACAATTGTACTTTTTTATTATGTTGTGTCAGTTGCTTGGATGTAAGGGGGAGGAGACAGGGAGTGGTGGTCTTTGCAACCATACTTTTTAAATTTTATTATGTTGGGTCAGTTGCTTAGATGTAAAGGGAGGGAGACTGAGTGGTGGTCTTTGACCAGCAAATATAAACTAATCTCCTTTATCAACAAATCCATTCATTATGCTGCTTGTGAGTCTTTGTATAACCTTGTTCACACTGCTTAAAGGTGTGCTTTGAATACTACATCATGGTTCATATCGGTGTTCTGCACACATTATCCTGAATGCATTTATCAAGACACCACTCTATGCTGTGCACCTTTCCAGCCACAAACATTGACAATTCTTTGTGACAAACTGCTCTGAAGGATACGGTAAGGTACCTACACTGTGCAGTTTCAAAAGACAGCTTCATCCCGAGTTCATAAGCCGTGCAGATATTTCCGCACATGGTTATGTCTATATTTATTTAGAATTGTAGCGGGTATGAATCCTGCATTCCCTTTGTACCTCACAGAAGGTTGTTGCTGCTTTTTGAAGGTGTTCCGACAAGCAAAACTGAAATGGAATCTAAACCTTGCTTTATGATGCCATATGTGTTTAGTCTCCATAATTTCCCTACTGTACCTGGTCCTTTTTGTTTTGAAATTCCTTTTTTTTTTTTTTTTTTGCACAATTTCCATCCTGATATTTACAGCCCCTGTAGGGTTTCCTTATATCTAGGACTCCTCATGAGGTTTGGTTATCGGAATGGATTAGCTTTGCTGTCCTGTCCTTTTGCCCAGACTTCTCACGTGGAGTCGGTTGTACTGCAAGACACAACCTGGGGAGGCCCTATTTACTCACTCTAGCCAACTTGAGTTGAAGTTGTGTGTTTTTTATTTTTTTTTTTTAATGTAATATATTTTTATTGATTAATTATTCATGACAATATACAAGATCCATAACATTAAGATAAACCGTTATTCCAAAACTCCCTAGTATATCGAGAGAGAATGACAGAGAGCAAAACTGTACACACCCATCAATCAAGGGCTGTTAAGACTCAATATAACAAGATTAACCTCCCCTCCCCATTCCCCTCCCCCCTCCCTATGCTGTGGTGCATATAAATTCTTATTTATACGGCTAAACTGACTACTTAAATAAAGAAGCAATACATGTTGGGTCGGCATCATGAGAATGAGATTACCTAAGAAAGCTAAGAACTGCCTATTCTAGCCGTATCATATGGTTATTACCAGACTAGACACAGAGAGTTAGCCAGATGAGAGACCAGAAAATAACAATGACATAAATATATTTCGGCATAAATGCAAAAAAAAAAAAAGGGGAAAGAAAACACGGAGGAGCCCGCAGCCCATCATATATCCACATATCATTTGAGATACAAGGCATATAGCTTGCCCCATTTTTTTAGTGAAGGAAGGTAAACGGCGGTTCACCTGAGCTATCTGGTTCTCCACACGGAGCGCAAAGGTGATCTCATGTAACCATTCCGTATAAATTAACACAGATTGATCTTTCCAATGTCTAAGTACTAATTTTTTAACCGCCATTGATATTAATGCCAAATGATATCTCCTTTCCTTCACTTGAATTTCGGAGTAATCACCCAGAATACAGGTTTTAGGGGAGAAGAGGCCTTGTAACCCCAATAGCGGATCAAGGGAGATTTCTATTTGTTTCCAAAGAGGGGATACTGATGCGTATGACAAAATATGTATCAGAGCCTCTCTTCTTTATTACACCTGGAACATATTGTTGAAGCTATTTGCTTCATCTGTGCCAGTTGACCGAATATAATAAAGATTGTTTAATATACAATATTGTGTAATCCTGTACCTGTCTTGAGTATGATAAACATGTAAGTCTTTCCATATACTCTGCCAGTTAATGTCTCCGTCCGGGTATAGGTTTTGCCAGATATTGGGGCCGGCACTTGATGGGGTCACTGGAAACGTGTGTAATAAGTTGTACAACCTAGAAATACTATGCAGTTTGTTAATAGATATAGAAATTTGATGGAAAAAGTCAGTGAGATAGGAGACTTTAACGTTGCTCCCAAATCTTTTGCACAGAAGATGCTTCAAGCTGATAAACCTTAAAGGCCATCGCTGTTGACCATTTAAATTTTTCTAGGATCTCACCATATCCAAAATACGATTTGGTGAATAAAATCTCTCGCATTACATCCAGAAAGAGATGGTAACCAGTTTCCAGTTATCATAGAATTACCTATCCGAAGGTTAGGGTTTAAACAAATAGGTTGAGGAAATCCAGAGTTGGGAGATCTTAAAATACCTAAACAGCTGAGAAACAACCCTGAGGAAATCCCGAGAGGTAAAGGCAAGTGTTGTAGGAATATTTTGCTAGGCATGTAAAAAAGCTTTTAGGTCAATATTATGACTATTCATGAGGTCTTGTTCAGCCTGCAGCCACAATGGTTTATACCCTTGATAAGCTGGGGAGTCAGGTGAAGATAACCATTTCCCACATTTGTTCAAGTAGGAGGCCCAATAATAGTAAAAGAAATTGGGGAGGCGAAGCCCCCCAAAATCTTTTGGCTGGGATAATTTATTATAGGATTTTCTAACTGATTTGTTATTCCAAATAAAAGAATTTATCCCGGAGTGGATACTCTGGAAATAAGACATTGGTATACATATATTTAACATATTTAGGGGGTAGAAAATCCTGGGCAGCACATTCATTTTAATGATTATTAATTCTACCCCACAACGATAATGGAAGCTTAGACCACCTAGCTAAATCTTGTTGGATATCCCGCCATAGATCTTCTAAATTCAGTTTCCTCGACAGGGATGAACTAAGAGCAATATGGATCCCTAAATATTTGATAGAACGTGTAGTCCATTTCATCCCAAAATTAGCAAAACATGAACTATGAGTGAGATGGTTAAGGGGGAAAATTTCAGTTTTATTAATATTGAGTTTATAATTAGAATACTTACTAAAGTCCTCAATTATGTCCAATGCTGCTTTTAGTGAAAGGGTTGGGTTTGACAGGTGTAGAAGAGACCGAGGTGCAAAAAGGGGGGGAGGAGTGGCCCTGTATGTTAATGAAAATATCAAAGCTACAGAAATTCAGAATACACATAAGGAGCCAGAAGAACTGTGGGTCACCCTGGAAACAGGAAATGGGACAGCCATAAGAACTGGGGTTGTCTACAGGCCCCCAGACCAGAGGAAGACATAGACACATTACTGTTAGAAGATATACAAAACATGACAGCTAAAGGGAGGTTCTGATAATGGGAGACTTCAACATGCCAGATACAGATTGGTCAATACCAGCAGAAACATCTGCCAGAACTAGACTCATAGTGGATTCCCTGCAGGGGGCCTCAAACAACTGGTACAGCAACCCACAAGACAGGGCTATCCTAGATCTAGTACTGACTAACAAGAAGGGATCACAGATCTCCAGGTAGAAGGTCACCTGGGAGCCAGTGACCATCACATGGTATGGTTCAATTTGGCTACTACATCTAAATCATCCCATTCCAAGGCAAAATATGGGACTTCAGAGGAGCTGACTTTGATAAGATGGCCAACAGAGTTAAGCTAGCCCTGGCAAAAGAAACACAGGTGAGGGGTACAGGCAAAGTGGGCAAGCATTAAGGATGCAATACTTGAAGCAACATCCCATTGTGTTAGACAGAAAAGGAAGTGCAAAGAAGAAGAAACCACTTTGGTTCTCAAATACAGTAGCAGAAAGGTCAGAGCCAAAAGGCTGGCCTTCCAGGAAAATATAAGGGAACACAGCGGGATGAAGATAGGAGGCATACCAAACTGCCCTAAGGGAAGCAGGTAAGGCAGTAAGGCAGGCAAAGTCCCAAACTGAGGAAACACTAGCACAACAGTAAAAGAAGGTGACAAGACTTTCTATAGATACATTAGTGAAAGGAGAAAGTCCAGAGGGGTATTGCTAAGCTTAATGGAGAAAAGGGAGCATGTGAGGAGGAGGACCCTGTAAAGGCATCTATCCTAAATAGATACTTTTGCTCAGTATTTACTGAAGAGAAGGTAGGGCAGGGCCCACAGCTCAGCATCATGGACACAGGGGAGGAGGTGAGCACTCTCCCTTCACAAAAGAAAGGGTCCTACAAGAGCTTGCTAAGCTCAGGGTGGATAAGGCAATGGGACCTGATGGCATACATCCCAGGGTACTAGGAGCTAAAGGAGGAACTAGCAGAGCCATTAGCAGAATTGTTTAGTGAGTCTCTGAGCACAGGAGAGGTCCCAGAAGACTGGAGAAGGGCTCATGTGATCCCGCTCCACAAGAGTGGTAGCAGGGAGGAGGCGGGAACTACAGACGGTCAGTCTTACCTCAGTAGTGGGCAAGATTATGGAGGCACTCCTTAAGGAAAGGATAGTGCAACACCTGGAATCCATAGGGCACAGGATCCAAGACAGCATGGGTTTACAAAGGAAGGTCCTGTCAAACTAATCTCATAGATTTCTTTGACTGGGTAACCAGAGTGATGGACCAAGGGGAGCAGTTGATGTCGCCTACCTTGACTTCAGCAAAGCTTTTGACACTGTTCCACATAGAAGATTGATAAATAAACTGGGTAGGCTCGGGGTGGGTCAGAAGTTGGTCAACTGGGTGGCAAACTGGTTGACGGGCAGAAAACAGAGTGGTGGTAAATGGTATACAGTCAGAAGAGATGCAAGTCACAAGTGGGGTACCTCCGGGATCAGTCCTCTTCAACATCTTCATTAGTGGCCTTGCAGATGGAATAGAGGGTAAGGCTTGTCTGTTTGCAGATGACACCAAGATCTGCAACAGAGTAGATGATCCAGATGGGGTGGGCAGAATGAGAAGAGATCTGGATAAACTAGCAGAATGGTCAGAAGAGTGGCAACTGGGATTTAATGCAAAGAAGTGCAAAATCATGCACATAGGGAAGAAACCCTGAAGCCACCTATAGGCTGGGAGGGAGTTGCTAGCAGTCACAAAGGAAGAAAGAGACTTGGGCATCATCATCACTGATGACCTAAAATCATCCAAGCAGACCTCTAAAGCAGTAGGTAAGGCTAGGGGGTGTTAGGTGTATGCTAGGGTATCACAAGTCGTAAGAGGAGGTATTAATTCCTCTGTACAAGACACTGGTTAGAGCCCCATCTGGAGTACTCAGTGCTGTATTGGAGGCCACACCTTCACAAGGACATTAACAAAATTGAGGCAGTCCAGAGAAGGGCAACCAAAATGGTGCAGGGACTGCATCAGAAGACATATGAGGACAGATTAACGGAGCAATATGTATACCCTTGAGCAAAGGAGGGAGAGAGGTGATATGATGGGGTATTCAAACACCTTAAGGGCATAAACAAGGTGAAAGAGTCTAACATGTTTAAATATAAGAAAAATAGCAGGACAAGAGGACACAGCATGAGATTAGAGGGAGGCCGATTAAGGGGGAATGTGAGGAAATTCTTTTTCACAGAAAGGGTGGTGGATGCTGCAAATGGCTTACCACAAGAAGTGGTGGCTGTGAATACAGTGCAGAGCTTCAAACAGGCATGGGATAGGCATAAGGGAGCAATACAAATGACTATGAATAGATAGGCCACTGACAGAGCAAAGGCCGATGGCACATTTATAAGGTAGAAAAAGAAATGGGCAGACTGGATGGGCCTTGCGGTCCTTATCTGCCGTCAACTTCTATGTTTCTATGTAGAAGCAGATCATCAGCAAAAACTGAGATTTTCGCAATGCTATTAACCACGGGAATACCTGATATAAGTGGGGATGAATTTAAACACCTAAGGAGGGGCTCAAGGTATAGATTGAATAAAAAGGGTGAGAGGGGGCAACCTTGTCGCGTGCCTGATGTAAGAGGAAAAGGGTCCGATAAGATCCCATTGCAGTACAATCTAGCTCCAGGCGAGGCATACAGTGCCTGCACCCATGTTATAAACAAAGGGGGAAAACCCATAGTTTGCAGCGTGGCCCAAAGAAAAGTCCAGTCAACCCTATTGAATCCCTTTTCTGCGTCCAGGGATACTAAAATGATTGGGGTAAGGGATGACCTGGCTACATTAATGAGATATTGTAGCTTACGATGGTGATCGGCTGGAGATCTATTGGCAACAAAGCCAATCTGTTCCGAGCTAATTGGGGGGTCCATACCTGCTCAATTCTCTTGGCCAGAATTTTGGCTAAAATCTTAATATCGCAGTTTAGTAATGAAATAGGATGGTAGCTCAAGGGAGTGTGCAGGTTTACCTGGTTTGAGAAGAAGGATAATAAGGGCCTCTAGAAGCGTGGATCCTGTATATTTCAGCGAGCAGATATTGGTACAGGCAAGTAGGCCGGTACTAGATCTTTAGCAAATTGTTTGTAAAATTTGGAGAAAGGCCATCAGGCCGGGGGCCTTATCCGGGTCAGGTCATTAATTGCCATCAGTATCTCATGAGTAGAAATAGGAGAGATCAACAGTAGTTGTTGATCCTGATTAATCGAGGGCAAAGAAAGGTTGCTAAATAGCTAAGCATCTCATCTAAAGAAGGGAGGGGTAGCTTTATTATAAAGTGAGGAGAAAAAGCCTGAGTACCGAGACTACTTCCTAGGTCTAGTTTGATCTCCCCATTGGAATCTTCAATTGAGTTAATTAACCTGGAGGATTCCAATTTCCTTAACCTCAAAGCTAACAGGTGACTAGCTTTTCCCCACTCTCGTATCTTGCCCGAGTTCTCAGAATAGCGAACTCTGCTTTCCTGAAGTAAGAGAGAGTATTGATTTCTTAGAGACAAAAGAGCTTCTAAAGTATCCGGTGCGGAAGCAGCAGAAAGAGATTGCTCTAGTATTTTAATTTGAGCAAGGAGTGCTGAGGCTTTAGCCTCATTCTTTTTCTTGCGTGTAGAGGCCAGACGAATAAATTCGCCTCTCAGGCAGCACTTCAACGCACACCATTCGTGGTCAGCTCGTGCAACCGAGCCATGGTTACAAACAAAGAAGAATTGAATCATATTCGATATTCTAGTAACAACATAATCCTCCTTGAGGAGCTGGTTGTTCAGCCTCCAGAGAGGATCTCTACTAAAATTAGCATCAAGCATTGTAACCACCCAGGCTGGTGCATGATCTGATATGACTATAGATTCTATGCCTGTATCACTCGTACCCTGCAAGAGAATGTTACTAAATAGGATATAGTCGAGTCTAGACCACGTAGTATGAACCGTGGAGTGAAAGGTAAAGCCACGAGCTACTGGATTTTGTAATCGCCATGGATCACACAGACCGATTGAATCCATAAAGTCTGAGTGCCTTTTGAGCGGCAGAGAAGGGTTTAAATATGGGGTTAGATCTATCCAGATCCTGTGTAGGAGGCAGGTTCAATCCCCAGTATTATTGGTAGGGATAAAAATGCTTGTAACTTATCTAGTAAGGTTATAAAGAATACTGGGTCTCCCCCAACAGGGCCATAAATGCTGCCTAATACTACCTCAGTATGATCCAAAATACCATTTACTAATATATATCTACCCGCATGGTCTACTATAATATTCTTAGATTGGAAAGCTACCGAACGGTGTATGAGAATCTCTGTACCCCCCGCCTTAGATGATCCGCCCGAGGCAAATACTTGCCCAATACCTCTTCTCCATAGATTGACAGCCTCGCTCGGGATCAGGTGAGTCTCCTGAATGAAGGAGACCCTTGCTTGCAGATAGTTTAGATGCTTTAATATTTGTAGTTTCTTTATGGGATTGCGGGCTCCTCTTACATTTCATGTAACAAACTTAATGAGATTAGATGCCATTTGCTATAGACCTCCCTATTACTTCTACTCTGGTAACTTTTGGGGTATGCACCACAGCCCCCTTCCCGTAACTACAACCCTTCCATGAAAGATTATTTAAATAGATTTCAAGTTTAAAGTTGAGCAGTATATCGCAATGAAAATGAAAACACCCAACCCCATAACGCCCTTCAGCAATTATAATTGTGATCTCCTCATTATTAGTCCAGGTATTTACCCTACCCCCTTTAATTTTACCCACAAAAACTATGTACAGTCAACCTACCAACCTAAATCCCTGAAAAGAAAGCTACCAATATTTGATCCTACTACTTCTTCCTTAAACACCTAGCATACTCCTCCCCATAGAAAGAACTGAAAATATCCTGAAAATTAAATTGAAGTTAAGATTAGTCCAATGTTGCTTGATCTTGAGATCTCTCCCATAATATATTTTGCATGATTGTATAGCAATTCTTATCACAAACAAAATACTGTTACTTCCTATGAGGTAAGCTGAGAAAATCCCCTATTTTCCAGTACATGCGGTCAGGCATGGTCAGCTCCGTCAAACCCCATCCCCACCCCCATATCGTCATGGAGTCCATTCTGAAACCTAGAAGAAAGGGGAGAAAGATGAAATTGAGATTTCTCTTTATTATTTGTCTTTTGTTTCACGCCACAATCATCCCTCCTCCTTCCTCGACTTTGGTTTATTATACTTTTCCAGCCAATACAGTATTTTTTGTAGTCCATAGATCTGTTGTAAGGTTTTAGCCCCACGAGGCTCTTATTTGCCATGAGGACGAATTAAACTGGCATAAATGCAGCTGGATAGCAAGAATGGGCCTTTATTCTGCCGTTGATGATTCCCAGGGGGCTGAATTTGTAGAGGACCGGTAATACTGTGTATCCTACTTATGGGACCCCAGGAAACGCAGACCAGCCATCAAAAGGTCCCGATCAGAATTCCACCCTGGCCCCATCAGCATCGAAATCCACACGGCCAGCAGTTCACCGGGCTCATATCTCTCGAGGAGAGCTGGGAGACCACAAGAAACAGCGCGAAGCAAGATATCTCCTCCAGCAACAAGTAAGGAAAGTCAGCATATTCAATAATACAAAAGCTAGTAATCAGTTCCCACCAGTAACTTTACCCATCACGATTTAAGGAGCTATGTGCAGCTGCAAGGTTTATTAACTCTTTTAGTTACATTGCCTCAGGTAGCTTTAAACAGGGAGGGTAATATCTGAGCCAGATCTTCCTGAGCCTGAGAGACTGCTTCGTATGTATGCCATTTTCCATCCAGTGAGACCTGCAGGTGAGCAGGGTAGGCCATCCTAAATTTAATGCCTGCAGCTATCGGCTTAGAGACTACAGGGTGAAAAGTGGCTCTTCGTTGGCGGGTTTCTAGCGGGAGGTCCTGGGTTATGCTTAACTTCTTCCCCTCCCAGGAGATGGATTGCATTTCCTTTACTTTTGACAAAATATGTTGGCGTTCCAGGTAGTTGAGCATCCTGATAATTATAGGTCGGGGGGGAGCCGAGGATTCGGGTCTTGGTCTTAGTGATCTATGAGCCCTTTCAATGATATATGTGGGATTGTGCGGAGAAGGGCCTACGATCTTGGTGAGCAGAGCCTGGATAAATACAATGCAGGAGGGGCCCTCTTCTCCTTCTGGCAGGCCATGGATTAAAACATTATTCCGCCTACAGTGGCCTTCTAGATCCTCTGTTTTTTGTTGCAATTTAGTTATTTGCTGTTTCAATTTGACCAGATCAGGGTCCGTTTTGTCCCGTCAGGACTCCAGTGAAATGGTGCGGGCGTCATTATCTGAGACCCGTTGTCTTACGCTGGATACCTCCCCGGAGGTTCTTTAATTCAAGGGTTAGCTCGCTTAGCGCTTCCTTGAAAGGATGCATCTCCTCCAAAAACTGCTCTTCCAACAGGGAATGGAAGCGGAGAGAGCCATTAATTGGTTAGCTGAGGAGGGCTGGGCCTGTTGCTTGGCCTTCTTAGCCTGCTTCTCTGGGGAGACAAGGTACGCTTTGGGCATAGCGCTTTCATCTCGGAATCCATTTCCAGGTATTTCCCGCGCGCAATGCCGCCAAACCACTTCAGGTGCTTCCCCGGTCAATTAGTATCGCGGATGGGAGGAAGGGATCGCGAACTGCGTTTTTAATAGTTTTAAAATAATAGAAATAACGGAGGTGGGGTAGGAGCTTGAAGAGCTCTCCGCTATCCCGCCAGACACATCACGTGATCCCGGAGTTATGTGTAAATTTATTTGTTTTTGGTTTGTTTATTTATTTATTTTTCTTTTAGTTCCCCTTCAGCCAGTGGCATGCACCCTCTCCAGACTCCTAATGTTCACCTGCTTCTCAATGTCTCCAAATGCCCCTCCATGGAGCAGCATGGCTAACTTGTGGGGCCTTAATGTATCCTAGTCCTTTGCGTTCGATGTCGTTGCCATTTACTCCCAAGGTCATCGGCCTGCTGGAGGTGCAAGCAGGAACACACATGACTGCACTTTGCACCCAGCCGGTGGCCTCCGCTGCCTGCCTGTTGCTTCAGTACCACTCATGGTCCCATACATGGCAGCGGAGGCAGTGCCCCCCAACAACCCAGGCTCATTAACAAACCTGGGTAGATGGCGTTGGAGTACTACCACTGCGTTTATGGGATGATGTGATTCATGAGTATTGATGTAAAGGAATCTGAAGCACACCAAGCAACTAGAGATGCCTGAAACGGGGAAATCGTGAAGTTGAGTTAAAAACTTGCAAATTGTGATTTGCCATATTGCAATGATTTAACTTGGAAAAATGTGTGCAATGCATCTGTCTAAATAATTAGACCCAGTTGCTGTGGTTAGTGTGACGATCCAGCCACCACCTGGAACCTGAATGCAAAATTAAAAACCGTGATGAACCTGTACCTCTGAGGATGCTACCATACCACTGCACAAGTGTGATGCAAAACAAAAAAATGGAAAGAAGTGGAGCACCTTTCATAAAGAACATTAAGTTTTAAGCCACAGTGCAAACTACATAGCCTCCTACATATGGGACTTCATCGGGGTGGATGTTTGAACATAGGACAACTCTTAAATAATATAAATAATGTAGTTATCCATATTATGTGTTCAACGGGTGTAGTCCAGCTGACAGTCCATGGGGAAACTGCCAAGTGCAAATATAATGACCTGTCCTTGAAAACAGTTTTCATATTTTTTATAGGTATAAAATATAATAATAATAATAAAAATGTTTTTTTTTTTTTTTATTAAGTATAAAAATCTGCTTAGCTAGGATACCCTGTAAGGAGACGGCATTTCTTCCACAAAATGAGGTAACCAGCTTGATTACCTGAGCCAAGTCATTCCTTCCTTCCAGGACTGCAAGAGATGTCCTATAGCTGCTAGGCCACATGGCATCAGCCACAGCAATGGTGCCATGCCTCTCCTCCAGATGAGGGGCATGCAGTACCACTTAAAGTAGTGGTCTCAAAGGTCCGATCCCTTGTTCTGACTCCTGCCCAGTGCCATTCACAAACACTTGTATGGGCACTGGAATGGTGGAAGGAAGAAAACAACCAGACTTCTCACTTCTGGTATGAGGGGAGGGCCACCGGGGACTGCATGGTATGTGGCATCTGGGCTCCACAGGAGACAGTGGAGCACATAACCCTCTTAGAATTAAAAGCACCCTGTTGGTGCAGATGTGTTCCTCCAGTTACAGGGTCAGTTAGTCCAGATTTGGACATACTCCACAACCGTGTACAGTACTACAGAAACTGAGGAACAAGATCCTCCAGACCTATGCAGAAGATGAGGGTCTGGGACATCGCACATTCTCTGGATTGCCGGGCAGACACTGCTGGCAGACTCGCTGAGCAGGATGTAGTCAGGACAATCACAACTGGACTTGTAACCAGCAATTGCTGACTTCAGTTTTCAGAAGGTGGAGTGCTCCCCTAGTCACCTCACGGGACAGCAATCTGTACTCTGTTTGTTGCATACCCCAGTTAAAGGAACAATTCCAGAGGGTGCTCCTTCCCTGCCTTCCTTGTATTCTCTCTCCTAAAGAAGGTGCTTCTGCAGCTTGGGAGGGGCCTGCAACAGTAGTCTCAAAGTAGGCCAGGCATGCATGGTATTCAGTGCCGCTGACCCTCTCCTGCAAAACTTCTGTCACTGTGCCACTAAGACACAACTTATTGCTCTGGGGGTGCTGTTGAACACCTATTCCTCAGTGTGTTCTGTCTGTAGCTCTGCTAAAAAATCAGATTTTCAACTATAAAGTCATTTTGTGTGACTGCTGCATTTAATTAGGTGTCCGCATGGCTCACTTGGTAGCACATCCGCCTCTGGAACAGAAGGTTGTGGGTTCTTGTCCCACACCGGGATTGGACTTGCACCTAAAAATCGCTGGCATCAGAGTGCAGTATTGAGGGGGCTGGGGGCTGTCCTTCAGATGAGGCGTTAAACAGAGGTCCCTTCTGCCCATCCTGGTGTAGTCCTGGTGGGTGCCAAGGTGGAAGTAAAAGAACCCAGGGCACTCTTTGCAAAGAGCAGGGAGCATTCCCGGTGTCCTGGCCAACATTCCCATTCCCATAAATCCATTCATGCAGTTATCCAGGCTGTGGGTGATGTGCGATATGGCCACCACCACACATTCAGTCACTTCACTACCAGTCTAGCGTTGCTTGTAAAGCGCTTTGGGATACTGTGTATGAAAAGCGCTCTATAAATGCTGATTTTTCTTTTTTCTTCTAATTGAAGGGCATCACTGAACAGTGTATACTGCGCTGAATACACTACCGGTCAAAAGTTTTAGAACACCCCCATTTTTCCAGTTTTTATTGAAATTTAAGCAGTTCAAGTCCAGTGAATAACCTGAAATGGTACAAAGGTAAGCGGTAAACTGCTAGAGGTTAAAAAAAAAAAAAAAAAAAAAAAATTTAGGTTAGCAAAAACTGCTGTAGAGAAATGGCAAAGAAAGCCAAGGTGTCAGTGAGTACAGTTTCCTACACCATCAACAGGCACTTGGAAACTGGAGGAAACTCTGACAGGAAGAGGTCTGGCAGACCCAAAGCCACAACAGAATCAGAAGACAAGTTTCTGAGAGTCAACAGCTTGCGTGATAGGCGGCTCACAGGACAACAGCACAGAGTGACTGGCACCCCTGAACCAAAAGGGCTACCACAGCATTTTGCAGCGCAATGCAATATCCTCTGGTCACGCCTAGTTGGTCAGGGGTTCATCCTACAACAAGATAATGACCCAAAACATACCTCCAGGCTATGTCAGAACTACCTTCGAGGAAAAGAACAAGACTGTAGGCTTCAAATCATGGAATGGCCAGCACAGTCTCCAGACTTAAACCCCATCGAGCTGGTTTGGGATGAACTGGACAGAAGGGTGAAAGCAAAGCAATCTACAAGTGCAACACATTTGTGGGAACTTCTGCAACAGTGTTGGGAAGAACTTCCCGAACAATATTTGATGTCCATTGTAGGAAGAATGCCACGAGTGTGTTCGGCGGTTACAGTATATCTGCAAAAGGTGGCTACTTTGAGTCAAAAATTTAGATTAAATTTTGTTAAACAAAATGATTCTATGATTTCTTTTTTATCTCCAATTGTTTATTTGTTCTATGCTTTAATTTCAGAGTACATTGAGACATTAACCTGTGTAAATTTCAATAAAAACTGGAAAAATGGGGGTGTTCTAAAACTTTTGACCGGTAGTGTAAGTACATACCAAAATCTCTAAAATTAGGAATACAAATAAAACTGCAGGTGGCAGCCAAGCAGACAGTGGATGACCGAGACGCAGCAAGTGGCTGAACCTCAACATCCCTCTGGTACAGAACCTCCTGGAAGGCACTACAAAAATTAATGCAGGCAATTGACACTAAAGTTGTCAATTTTGACCCACTTCACCTAGCAAAATAGCAAGATTAATGCTGTCGCTACAGTTGCATCGACAGAATATATGACCACTAAAGCACTGGTGATAACAAAGAGAACACTCTGCTTAGAAACATAGAAGTTATCGGTAGATGGGGATCATATGATTCATCAAGTCTGCCCTTGGTTTCCAACCCCCCCCCCTTTACGTAGCTGCCTACTTGAGTATCCCACATTGTCTGTCCCATGCTCGCTTCAGTTCCCCCACTATCTTGGCTCCCACCACCCGCTCCGGCAGGCTATTCCATGGTTCCACAACGTGTTCTGAAGAATTTCCTCATTGCTCCTGAACTTTCCTCCCTTAAGTTTAAGGTCATGCCCTCTAGTCCTATTGTAGTCTGTTAACAGAAGAAGGTTCTGCACGTGCACCCTGTTGCCTTTAAGGTATTTAAATGTTGTGTCCCCAAAATTCCTGTGTTGTTCTAGGGAGTATAATTTGAGGTCATCTGGACTTTACTTGTACGGTTTCTGATGCAAGCCCTGCACCGTCTTCGTTTTTCTTTTCTATACCGTCTCCAGCTTATACATGTCCTTCTTGAGGTGTGTCCTCCAGAACTCGAGACCGTACTTCAAGTGAGACCTTACCAGGGGCATGATTACTTCATGCCTTCTGCTTGTGATGCCCCTTCCTATGTATCCCAGGATGCCACTAGCTTTTAGTACTTCCTTTTCACATTGTTTACTGACCTTGAGGTCCTCTGATATGATCACCCCCAGGTCTTTCTCCTGCCTAGTAGCCACCAGCTGCTCTCCTCCCATTGAGTACAGTTTCCCTGGGTTACGTTTTCCCAGGTACATGACCTTGCATTTTCTGGCATTGAATTATCGGCTTCCATGTTATGCTGTCCCTGTGGTGTGTCCACCCTTTTTGCCGATTTTGGCGTCCTCTACAAACAGGTACACCTTTCCCTTCAGTCCATCTGCAATGTTGCTGATGAATATGTTGAAGGGGATCAACCCCGGGACCCCGCTGTTCACCTTCCCCTCTTCTGACAGAGTGCCATTCATTAATACTAGAGTTCTCCCACATAACCAGTTTCTGACCCAGTTTATGTCTGGCCCGACTCCCATGTTCTCCAGCTGTTTTGACAAGTCTCCTGTGCAGAATGGAGTCAAAGCTTTGCTGAAGTTCAGGTAAACCACATCCACTGCCCCACAGTGACACCATTGAAAAAATCAACCAGGTTTGTCTGTCAGGACCTCCCTACTGTGAAACAGTGTTTGATTTTGGTCGAGCTGACCAGTTTACTCCAAAAAAGCTACAGTTCTTTCCTTCAGCAGGGATTCCTGTCGGTTTCCCCACGACTTGCATTGGACTAACCAGATGGTAGTTTCCTAGCCATTCCTTGCTTCCACTGTTGTGAAGTGGTACTACTGTTGCTCTCTTCCAATCCTCTGGCACCTCTCCTCTCCTCTTCTCGAGGATTTGTTGAGGAGCACTGCTGCAGGGGCTGCCAGTTGTCTCCCAAGTTCTTTAAGTATTCTTGGGTGTATCCCATCTGGCCCCATGGCTTTATCTACCTTTAACTTGTGTTTCCTGTAGGACCCTTTCCTCTGTGAAGGGACCTGTGTCTGTTCCTTCAATTTGGGCACTTCTTTATGCCTGTTGTTGGTTTGTTTCTGTCTGCTTCCTGTGTGAAGATGATGAGCAGAAGTACTGCTAGTGCCTCTGCCTTCTCCCTGTCTTGCTCTGTGGGTTGTCATGTGTGTGTGTGTGTGTGTGTGTGTGTGTGTGTGTGTGTGTGTGTGTGTGTGTGTGTGTGTGTGTGTGTGTGAGATTCTAGGAATGCCCCTCTTGGTCTTCCTTTTTTTCTCGTATGTACCTGTAGAAGGTTTTGTTACCCTTGTTTACTTCCTGAGCTATCCTAACCTTTGTCTGAGCCTTTGCATTTCTTATCACTTTCCTGTTCCTTTTAGTTTCTGTTTTGTATTCTCTTTTGTCCACCTCATTCCCTGACTCCTTGTACTTTCTGAAGGCTATGTGCTTCTCTTTCACCATGGTTGCCATCTCCTTGGAAAACCATAGTGGGTTTTGCCTCCTTTTGTTCTTACTAACCTGACTGGCATACTGTGGTGTGACCATGGTTACTGCATCCTTCAACCTTATCCAACATTCCTCAACACTTCCTTCTGTTGTGTTACTAAGGTTGTCCCTCAGGCAGACTTTCATTTTTGTGAAGTCTGCCCTCCTGAAATCGGATCTTTAGTTTGGAGTGTCTGGAGTCTTCAATCCATTTTACCCTGAACCATACCATGTTATGGTCACTATTGCCCAGGTGGTTCCCTACTTTGACGCCCAGAACCCTATCGCTATTTGTGAATATTAGATCTACAATCACATTACCCCTTGTGGGTGAGTCACTAGTTGACTTGGTCCTGCTTCCTGTAGTGTGACTAGGAATTCTCTGCCTTTTTTTTTTTTTTTTTTGTGATGGAGCACCCACACAGCAGCAATCTATATCTGGCAGATTGACACCCCCCCAGCACCATGTCTCCTTTGCCCGACATCTAGAGGATGGTTTCCAGGATTTCCTTATCCCTGGCTTCCTCCTGATTTGGGGGTTGTGTAGATTATTCCTACCCGGATGGATTTCCGGCTTCCAGCCCTGATTTGTGATCCATAGATCCTCTTTCTCCTTGTGCCTGCTGCATTTCTGTAGCAATGATGTCATCCTTCACATAAATAGTTACCCCCTCCCTTTTTCCCAGTCCCATCTCTACTCAACAAGTTATACCCTGGGATCGTCACCTCCCAACCGTAATTGTTTGTGAACCACGTTTCGGTCAGGGCAACCCAGTCTAGTCCTGCCTCGGCTATTGTGGCAGTGAGGTCAGCCATCTTGTTAGCCAGACTGCATGCACTGAGGCATGGCACTGACCATTCTTGATGTCACTTTGTTTGTTCTACCCCCCCCTGACCTTGGTGTTGGTGTTGTTCCTCCTCCCTTTCCTTTGGTCATCTGCAGAGTCTGAAAGGGTTTCATGTTTCCTGCTATCTGCTTTTGCTGTCCTGGAGTATGTAGATATGGTGCTAGCTGGAGGGGGAAGAGACTGTAGGCTCTGCTTCTCCTAGAGCTACCATCATCTCCCCTCCTGCTAGTTGAAATGTCCCACGTGGACATCAAATGTCTGGCCCAGCTTCTCTATCACCTTGAGTCCCTGGAAAAATGTGCAAAGGGCGGCAAATGTGCATATAGTGGGCATTCCAGAGACTTGTTCTAGTGAAAGTTTGTTGGACTTGCTGAGTGAATGGCTACCCCGGAATCATCATTTGGAGGAGACTATATTATCCGATTAACGTTTTAAAGACTTCTCATTTCCCCACAGGTGGCAGCCAGTCAAAATGACACACCACGAATGGTTCTACTTGCCACTACCGCGGCCTCTGCCAGAGATGTAATTTTGCAGGCAGCAAGAGGATCTGGACTGCTGCGCTATGAAGGGAGAACCATCCACCTTTTTTTTTTTTTTCTCTTCTGACCTCTCATTTGCCACCAGGTACAGACGAGAGGTTCGATTTGTGTAGGGGCCAGGCTGTGTGGCCTAGGTATAACACTCTTTGTTGATGCCTGCCAGGCTGCGCACACAGTTCACTGATCTGGATGAGGCAGGAAGAAAAGTGGGAGTCCATCAGTCGGGAGTTTGAGCGCCCACAAGCCAGCGACTCATCTGAGTCTGAAGCTACTTGAGGAGAACCTAACATTTGGATTTGAACTTTGACTGAGATTCCAATTTTTCTGATTAGCCTGTCTTTTGTATTTCTATTATAGAACGGGCTGTCTGGTGGGGAGTTAAGTGTCGGTGGGGGTGGGGGGCAGCCTGCTCTACTGTAACACTGGTTTCATGGTTGCCCACAGGTGGCAATGCAGTCCGGAGTGGCTCATAGGTGGGAGGGAGGACGTTGGCTGGTGTTGTGCAGGCTATCCTGTGCACCTGCTCATGCACCCTTATGGCTGATTTCCTAGGGGACGGACATAAAGAGGAAAATACCCTGACTGGCATGATGTGGCTTGCTGCCTGGAGGCCTCACACCTGGCTACTCTGGCGCCACCTCAGCACATACCAGGTCTGTTCTGTGGTGGAGATTGAGGGGGGCCTCTGCCTCCCCCCACCAGAGGGGATCAAGCTGTGGAAGTCCTGGGGGACACCAGGATGAGGGGGCTGGGGCGGCCAAGCAAATGGGGGGGCCAACCGGAGATGCAGGGGGTATAAATGGCTTCCAAAATGTATGCCTTGCCTAGTTGGTGGTGTCTCTCTCTTCCAGCCTATGGCTACAGTTTACTTAAAATATATCTCATGGAAAACATTTTTCCAGGTAGCCATGACTCTGCTAGGGGAGTGAGTGAACTGTAAGCACCAAACTTAAGTGTACCATTTCCATCTGAACCAGTCAGTAATTCTACCTGTATATTATGCAGAGCACTACAGCACAGGTGAGCAAACGTTCCATTGCCTTGATGTGGAAATGGCCAATCTGGTGTTACTGTTAGGGGAGCTGTCATTCATTTCTTAAAACCTACTCCTCTGACCCCTCATAGATTGAAGACCAGCATAAGCTGGTCCACCACAGGATCCAACTCTTCAAATAAAAACTGTGTGTGTCATGGGGTATAAAAGTGGGGCTAGTGGATGTGTTGCATGGGGGGGGTGATGCAGTGAATAACTGGGTAAGGAGGGACTGGGTTGTGTAAATTTTAGGGGAGGCTCGTATGTAGTGTGGGCGAGGATGGGACATTTTTATTGTAAGGATGGTGCAGAGAAGCCAGATTTTTGGCTGTTTCTTTTTATGGAGGTATTTGGATGCCATGGGGATGAGGAAGGAAGCAGGTGCCTAGTGGGTGTGTTGATGTGTTGAGTGCCTTATTGAACACCAGGGTTGGAAGTCTTGGGTGGTGGTGGGGGGGGGGGAGAAATGGCGCTCATACTTTTTTGATAGTATATCTGATATTCTAAAAGTCTCCCATTATCTTAACTTTTTATTTATTTATTTTTTAAACTTATCTGAGCAGCCATACTAAGGAGTATGCCAAGTTCCATACTCTGCACCTCTTTATGTAATACAGGGAGCAT